>CM069533.1:27237500-37237500 GCA_035773235.1 Eospalax fontanierii
TAATATGCTGATGGATCCACTTTGAAACTGGTTGATTTTGAAGTACCTACAGAGCATTCAGCTAGAAAAATCCAATAAATCTCTTGAGTGAGTAGGGAAAGAAATCTGAAACAGAGTAGAGGACAGAGCTGTTGCAAGTTGCAGAGGTAGGATAATTTGATTTCATCTGTAAAGAGGAAAGAGATCAGATGAGTAATAGAAATCAGGGAGTGAGACAGATAGACTAAAAAAGATCACCAGAGCTATATATCAGAAAAATGTGTCTTGATATAAAAGAGCAATAAAAACAACATGGAGAATATTGATTGAGCTTTTTAGGAACTCAAAAACAGTAAGAATAGCTTAGTAGGGTGGTAAGGACAGAAGTGTATGTATAGTAGTTAGGGGCTGGAGAGGTGGCTCAGTTGTTAAGGGCACTGGCTGCTCTTTCAGAGGATCTAGGTTTGATTCCCAGCCCCGACATGGCAGCTAACAACCAGCCTTAACTCCAGTTCCAGGGGATTTAACACCTCTGACTTCTGTGGGCATTGCACATCACACTTACATGCAGGCAAAATGCTCATATACACAAAAATAGAAATAATATAAAGTACTTTTAAAAAAGAAAAATACAATAAAGCTAAGTATGATAGCACACACCTTTAATCCTAGCACTTGGGAATCAGTGATAGGTTGATCTCTGTGAGTTCAGCCTGATCTACATAGGGAGTTCCAGGCCAGCTGGGGCTACAGGAAAACTCTGTACCCTCACACACACACACCAAATAAAAAAAGAAAAGAAAAGAAACAGAGTGTAAAGAAACTACTTTTTTTGGAAAAGTTGTTCCTGAATGAAAGAGAACTTAGAGGGATCCAGAAGTTAAGGTACGCTTGCTTCATTTGCTTTAAACAGGAAGATAATTTGCATACTACGGTATAGTAGACAAGATACATAAGGGAGAAAATACATTCATTCTATTACTCAAGTTAGAACACATATTCTGTGTCACACACTGTGTTACATCCAAGGATAGATTTAATAAGCATGCTCACTTTCCTGTTGAAAATCTCATATTGACCAAAGCTTTAAGATGGTACGTGAAATTCATATCTAAGTGGATGCACTGGCCTCATGAAGGAAGAGCATTGGTTCTTTCGCAGAGCTAAGATAATGTGGTCATGATGTAGACATGTTTAAAAATGAAGGGGCAAAGATAAGCATAAAAGAAATTCACACTTCATGAGGGTTCCTAATTCTGTGACACAGGAGATGCAGATCCATAGGCCTAAATGAGGAAACTCATACTCAAGACTAAACTAATTACTGAAGGAAATGAAAAAAGGAAGCAATATGAAGCAGATGATGGTCAGTGGGAGAAAGATGAAGGTGATAAGTTTTGATATATATCCACATGACAGGGGTTGGAGAGGTGGCTCAGTGGTTAAGAGCACTGATTGCTCTTGCAGAAGACCTGAGTTTGAGTCCCAGCACCTACACAGCAGTAAGAACCATCCAGTTCCAGGGTATCTGGTGTCTTCTTCTAGCTTCCATGGGCTTTGCACCACATGGGTGCACTTACATACAGGTAATGCACTTAAAATAATAAATAATATATATAGAGAGATATATTCACATGACAGTGGAAGTTCTCTAGTATTCAGTAGTATATCAATACAGAAAGTAAAAATAAAAGGGTTGAATTTATCTTTAGTCACAATAACACTAGGTACAGTAAATGATTAAGTTAGAAATACCAACTACCAATATTACCACAATAGAAACTTAGTTCTAATTTGTTAAGAAATATTTAAATAAAAATGGAGATTAATTTCACAAAGTCATTCAAGAAAGCTCATTAGTGAGTTCCAGCTATCTTCACCATGAAAATTTCAAGGGTACTTAAAAAAAACATTAGTTCTTTGAGGATTCCATATGGTATATTCTGATCATATTATCCCCCCAATTACTCCTCAATCAGCCCCACCATCGCTACTCGGCCAGTATTATGTTCTTTTTTTTTAGAAGAGTTAGGCAAACTCCTTTACTCTATACAACAGACATATTTTAATGGTTTTATGCATTAAACATATTTTAATATACATATTTATAACAATATTTGCAATATAAAATTAATTTCTCACTTAAAAATTACATACTTGATATAGAATTTTATTAGAAGTTGTAAGCACTGAGTTTATTGGCATTCGATTATTCAGTTATATCTTTCTATGCCCAGTTTTGAGTGACTTCCTTCTGCCCATGGGTGGGTGATAGCCATATTTTTCCCTCTTCCAAAATGACCCCTGAGCCTTGAGAGGAAAGGGAATGATATTTGTCCGAATCAGGGCTGAAAATTCAACAGTCTCTATATATTGACTAGTTGTGGATCTCTTTCTTAATTGCATGTACTGCCAAAAGAAACTTCTTTGATGAGGGTTAAGAGAAGCCCTAATCTCTGGACATAACCATAAGTCATTAGGAGTCAGTTTAATATTGCGTCCATTTATCAGAATAATGCTAGTAGATTCTCCCCTAGCATCTACAATCTGTCTAGGTACAGATTCTTGTCCCCAATAAAGGTGCCAATTTTCAAGCGTCTGGTTACTTCAATAACATTTGTGCCACTGATGTACCAGCGGATGTGTCTTGCCAGGCCAGTTGTTACTGCAGCTCACAGGGTTCACAGATGGGTAAAACTGATGATTATTTTTCTCTTCTGGTAGTGTACATAAAGCTTTCCAGCACTATGAAATATAGCCAGTAGGATAAGCTTCCAAGTTGTTGTTAAACGGGGATGAAGGAGGGATGGCAGAGTAGGGGGGGGGAACATAGTAAGGAATAACTAACACTAAAAACCTTTTGAAAAAATAATATAGAAACTTATTACTGTAGACACTTCCTAAAATATACACATACACATATATAAGAAGAAATTAGATAGAATTATTCTGTAAGAGGGCAACAATGCCTCTGCTAGATACCACAAGCTAGCAATTATAAATCCCAGTGCTAAAAATGGTTTACCTCTTGGGGAATTGTTGACGAGTGAGGTCCTATAGATCTTCAAACATTACAGGCTACTGACAGTGTTCTTGGTTACCCCTTTCCCCAAAATTTGTTGATAAGATCCTATTGCTGAAGACGTCACATAATTGAGACATAGAACATAGAGAAATCAAGATTACTTTTGTTAGAAGTCAGCTAGTAAACAGGGAGAAAGCAAAAGATCATGGAAGTACATATCAATTCTAATCACAGTGTGTACGCTAGATCTAAGACCCATGCCAAAACCTAACCACATGCCTAACTATGTATCAAGAAGAAAAAATTATCAACTAGTCATATTCTGACATTGGGGGAGGGCAGGTCAAGAAGTTAGGTTAAACAGATAAATTAATGAATAAGTGAATGAAAAAACAGATGAACAGAAAAGTAAAAGAACTAAGAAGTTCAGAGCATAGACAAATGAAGGCTTGAATTTTAATAAAACATGAAGCACTGATAGAAGGGAAAAGGGAAATTGAAATACAAAGTGTTAGGTGACTAGAGATTAAGATTTGAAAGTAAAAATAAGAAATCTTATTAGAGATCACGACCAGAAGGCACTACAGTTTTCAAATACAAAGAGGAGAATCCTGAAATAAAAAGCTGTAAGAACTGGAAATTCGGGGCTGGAGAGATGACTCAGCAGGTAAGAGCACTGACTGCTCTTGCAGAAGACTGGGGTTCAATTCTCAGCACCCACATGGTGGCTAACAACCATCTGTAACTCCAGTTGAGGTGATCCAACGCCTTCTTCTGACCTGCTTAGGCAATGCACAACATGCGTACACTTACACGTACAAGCAGGCAATACACTCATGCACATGAAAAAAAATGTAAAAAGAGCTGGAAACTTGCAGAGCTGTATAAGCATGGAGAAAAGCTGGTGAATGATAACAGCTCCTGAAGTAGCAAGTAAAATCATGACTTCAGTGGCCAATTTCTTTAGTGAACATAAGAAATGGATTATGTCTCAGAAAGATTGAAGAGAATGTCAGGGCTACGTCTCCAAGCCGAATGAAGAATAATGACTATAAAATAAAAAAGAAGCTAGAAGCACTGCACATCATGGGAGGAACAGACTGTACTGTAGATGATTCCTAGAAAATGAGTGTCCTCAGCAGGGCGGCACTCAGCTTTACTTGGGGCAAAGGAGTTGTATGGAGTATTCTATGAAAAATGAGTGTTACAGTGGAGGACATCTGAAAATTATTTATATGTGGAGAAATACACAGCCCCCAAAATAATGTGATTCAAAAGAAAAATGTCTACCAAGCTCAGATCTGGGAGCCGTACCTTAAGAATCAATGGCAATAATGAGATTCATGGTAATAGCAAATGGAAATCTGCACACAGATTTGCACCATGCCTCCTTAAGGCCAAACAGCGTTTCTTGCCTCTTGTCACAGAGACTCTGGAAGTTGAGTGTTGTCGCTCTGTCCTAAGTTATGCACAAAATCTGTGTGGTGCAGTGGGCTCTCAGTTCTTTGAGATCAAATATACTGGCAGAGTACTGCTCCGGAGCGGGGGCTGATGCTCTGCTGTACTGATCTAGAAGACTCTATTCTACTGGGATGGACAGAAAATCTATTCTATAGCTCTTCTTACAGTCACAAGTTGACCTTCCTTTTCAGGATGCCAAGCAGGAGCCTGAGGGAAATAAAAAGTAGGAAATGCAAAGAATCTAACTTCCTGCTTGAGAGACTAAAGCACAAAACAATATAAAAGAAGGAGCAGCAACTAATTTACCAATGAATTAATTTACCACATATTGACATATCACTATAAATTAAGTTCTAATAGCACTTTAGAAACTCAAAGAACATATTAAAAGGAAAAATATTAACCATATCCTGAGAATACAACCAATCCAAACAGAGATGGAAGATAAAACGTGTCACCCTGTTTATTTTTGCCTAAGTGTGAAAATACAATCAAAATATTTCCACATATCACCAACATGGCAGCTTGTTTGACTCTCTTCTCTAATTAGGGAAATTACCATAAACAGCTTTCCAGAATGCCCCAGTAATGATTTGAGGTTTCAGTGATGTTACTAGGACATTGGGTAACAACAAAGTTACCCAATTCACATGATTTATTGCTGGTGACGAAGAAAATACTGTCTGCAGATTGTCAAATATTGTGACTTTAGCCTTTCAGTTTAATGTTTAATTGAATAATTAATTTCTGTTATGCTCACTTCAAAGCTGTATTTGAAGTGGCTACTTTTTGGTGTAATGTAAACTATTTGTGCAGTATGACTTCCATTTTTACATGCTCTAATAGCTTCATAAAGTAATAAGAACTTCACCACTATCATTTGCAGATAGGAACATTGGTATATTTTCCTTCATGTAGGCACCTAGAATATACTTTCTTCTGTGTTCAGCCAATACATCCCACTTCTCATCTTTCCAGTTTCTGTGTCCCTGCTAGTTCATTCTTTCTCAGCATCCAAACCTCCGCATGTTGGAGTGTTTGAGAGCTCTCTTTCTGAAAGTGTTCTCTATCTTATTCATTTACAAGATTTTAAATACACTAGCATGACTTGAAATTTTACTATCTCCAAGCCAGACCCCTCTGGTGAGTTCTGACATCTAACTGTCCTCTCCATTTCTATTTGGATTTCTACATGGCCTCTTTCTCTGTTTTATGTTGCTGGATCAAAATGCCTGAGCCTGGCTTATTTTTAGAAAGGATCCCTTTGCTTAGTTTTGGTGGCTGGAAATTCTAGGTCTGGAGACCCCATGTTTCCAGTCTCTGGTAAGAGCTTCATGACAGACAGCAGTGGGGATGTACACAGAAGGAACCGCATGGAGGAATGGGAAGCAAAAAAGCAGGAAGCAGCCAGGATTGCTTGTTTAAAAAATTCACAGCCGGGTACGGTGACGCACGCCTTTAATTTCAACACTAAGGAGGCAGAGGTAGGCAGATCTCTGTGAGGCAGAGGCCAGCCTGGTCTCCATAAATGTGTTCCAGGCCAGCTGTGACTACAAGGTGAACCTGTCTCCAAAAGACCAAAAAAAATCATATTTGTGGGAATTAAATTTCTATAAGGACTACCATAATTTCTTCTTAGGGCGATGCTCCTAATGACCTACTTCTCTGGCAGTAGACGTCTTAAAAGCTCTCCTAGCAGCATCAGCACACTGAGGGCAAGCCTTCAGCACATGACACTCTGACACCATACCCAGAACATACCATAATGTCACACTTCGCATGCCTAAAACACAAACTCCTGGCTCTAACCCTTCATCTCCACTTCTTTTCCAGGCTTCTCTACTTTGTACCCAACAATCAGAAAGTGCTTTTTGTTTTATTGTCAAAAGATGACCAAACACTCCTCGGTACCTTCAGTGTTTTTGTGAAAGTAAATATGGTTCTCTTGCTGTTTGGCTGGTTTCTCTAATTGCTACCCCTGTTTCTATTTGTATTCAAATTAAAAACTATTCTGTTTATATCCAGAATCACTATTTTAGGCAAGATCATGGCATTATTCTAAGCAAAGCCTTCCAGTGCTTCATTTCTCAACACTGGAAGCTTCCTAATGGCTTGCCGAAAGTCTGATGTGCTAGCAATATTTCTAAGGTCTCATCTGCCTTCACATTCTAAATACAGTCTTTCTTAGTCGTTCTTTTACAAACTCTACCCCCTCCCCTGGCACCAGTCTATCTCCTCGTTGTGTTTAATTCCTCTCCAAATAACCTATGATGATTTATCATTTTAACAACTTTAAAATTTTATTGTCTGTCTCCCTCAGTGAAAACACAAGGACAGCAGCTTTTGTATATTTTAATTACTACTGTATTTCCTGAATGTTTGAACAATGATGGACATCTAGTAGGAACTCAGTCAATAAAAGATAATAAATGTATAATATGTGAATCACTGGAGATGATACACTGGTTACTGCCAAATTTCCATTTGGGAACAGTAAATTTAAACAAATGAAAGGCATTTTAGTTCCTTGAGTCACATGCTGCAAAATTAAATAGATGATTCATCAGCATTTTTTATCTTTTTCATACTCTCTAAGAACCGTCCTCAATTTTGCTCATACCGTTTTTATTGCATCTGTCAGTACTCACTACTGTTGTATTTTCCTTTTTTGGTAGTGCAAAAATTGAACCCAGGACCTTCTACCTGCTATGCAAATGCTCTATCACCAAGCTACATTCCTAGCTCTCTAAGTACTAGTTTTACATAGTATTGTTTTCCTGTTTTACGAATATTGAATAGAGGGCTGAGGATGTAGCTCAGTCCTGGAAGTGCTTGTTCTCCAACAAGAGGACTTAAGTTTGGTACCCAGAACCCACAAGTCCAAAACTAAATATGGTAATGTGTGTTTGAAATCCCAGTAAATAATGGGGAATAAGAGACCAAAGATCTCCAATACTGGGGGGGGGGGGGGGGGCTCTGAGCAGCCAACCTATTTGAATCCATGAATGCCAGATACCAAAGAGATCCTTTGTCTCATAAAACAAAGTAGATGACCATCCTGAGGAACAATTCCTGAGACACACAATATTGAATAGAATGTTAGGTATGGACAAAAATAGGGAAAGTTCACTAAAATTCCCATGTAGGCCCCTGTTTTATGTGTGTCTGTATATACACGAACAAGGAGTTTTTACACATGTGTGTCTTCATTTTCCTTTCTTATGTTTCAAGCTTCCTCAATATCAGTTAAATTGTAGTCATGTTTTCACACTTATGATGAAGCAGTAAAATCCTGTCTGCAGAGCTGGCAATATGGTTCGATGGTTAAGAGTATTTGCTGTTCTTTCAAAGGATCCAGGTTCCTGTTCCCAGCACTCACCAGTGACTAGCAGTGGTCCATAACTCTAGTTCCTAGAACTTTGACACCCTCTTTTGGCCTCCACAGTCATTGCATGTAGTGTTTTTACATACATGGAAGCAAAACACTCATACACAGAAATTCAAAATAAATTTTAAAAATTAAATCAAAAAGACTTGTCTACATGGACATGGAAGTTATAGCACATTTGGTGGTAGTCTGGTTTTTATGTCTAGTACTCCTGAATCCTAAAATGGGAAGCATTTGTTTTAGGCAACTCTAATACCAGCTGTCCATATTCAAGCCAGACAATTAATTTTGAAGGTCACAACGTTCTAATATTTTCCCAAGTGAGTTTATGCTCTCTGGCAGATATATTGGATCTCGTGTGAAATATCTGATTTTCTTGACCTTGCATCTATAAATTTCTCATTTCAGTTCCTTTCTTTTCACTTTTCACTTCTTATCTTCATCACACCTGGAATCCCTGAGTTTTTAGCCTCTTCAGGACACAGAAAACAGACCAACTCCCACACAGACCCTGCGCCCTTCTATTATGTTTCTTCCACTATCACTTTCCAAATTGAATTCTACCTGGCACAAACTGTTGGAAGTTTTCCAAGCATTAACACCCACATCCTACATTTTTCTTCACAGTTTGCTTATATTTTCATTCCTTTCACTGAGTCGTTTAGATGGTAAAGGACATAGCATCATGTGATTTGTATGCCTTCTTCAACCAAAATCAATTTGAGATATAGTGCATGAAAAAAAATTATTGTTTAATTAAAACATTAGGAAAACAAGTTAAGTTTAGATTACTGAGATATACTGCTGACTAAATGAATTAAGGCTTATAAGACAGGTATATACATACCTACATTTGAGAAGAAATGAAATAAAGAAATGGTAAATGAAGTGCATTTCTTAGTTTGGGTACTCTCAAATGAATTTAAATGCATTTGTCTGAATAGAGAGAGAAAACTGCGTTGACTATTAAACCTGGAGCGTTTGTGAAATGCAAGGCTCCATGAACAAAAGCATGATCTCCTCTAATAGTTTTATTATTATTATTATTATTATTATTATTATTTTAAACCTTTCCATAAATATAAATAACAGAAAGGAACTGAGAACTCATTCTCCACCCTGTGTCCCTACAGAATAGGTGTGTGCATCTTATATCAGTCACATTAAACTTGATAAGACTGCAGTTCTTTTGAGACAATTTATGTGGACTATCTACGTCAGGCATGTTAATAACTTCCGCCAATTTTAGTTTCTATTCTGACTTCAATCTTACACAGACACCAGGGGCTGTTTTAATGTAAACATTCAAAAATACCACATGTATCATCTGGCCATCTGTTTTTACTTCCATTTCTCATGGTGTCCCTGACTTCAACTAATAATGCAAACATCATTTTGAAATTAATCATCAACAGAACAGTGTGAATTGTTTTAAGTTAAGTTAACATCTCTGAAGATGACTAATAGAAAACACCAATGTAGACAGATGTTTTCATTTGGGGAAATGTGTTATATCCCTTCAAACAAATCCCATAAGCTACCCCCACAATTTCTACTGCTTAACAAGTAATCAAGTAAAATATAATAATTTAATTACATAATTTTTCAAACTTATTGTTGTACCACATTGTTCTCATTTAGCTTGGTTTGACAGTCTTTTTAATGTTTACAATATTAACAATAGTGACTTTAGCTCCAGAAGGCATTAAATTTCTATGGTATAAAACAAACTAACCATTAGCTATATTTTAAAACTATCTTTATCCAAATAGAAGCATGTTAACATAACTTAGCTAGCTCCATATAGAATACCCATTGCTGTTGCAAACCTAAGAGACCAATAAATTCTCAGAAGAAATTCTAAAAGTAATTTTATCCTCTTCTCTTTCCCAGAAATGGCAGTAGCCAGAAAAAACTAATTTGGATTCGCATGTCCTGTAATTTATTCTGTGGGTGGGTATGAAGAGAAACAAGTATGAAATTAAATGAATAGTTAAAGTTCTGGTGGCCCCATCAGGATGATGTAATTCAGTAAAGGATACTCACAGACCCAGACAAGGGCTACATGTTTCTTTAATGCAAGTACAGTACCCAGGTTAGAACATACATCTAAGTACATACACCATTGTTGTGGCAGCACGCCCAGAGAGAAGACAGGTTTTATTGTCTCAGGCCTTAAAAAAACACCAACTACTCAGAAAATGCTCATTTTCAGTGAGGATCTAAGGGCTTCTGAAAAATCACCATTTTAGTTCTCCTAGTGGCTTATATTTTCTATTCTTATAAAATATTCTGAACTTGAATTATATGCCTCTCTACCACCTGGCATAAGTGGCAGGTACTGATCATAGTACATGCCTATGTGCTCACTGCAGTGCCTAGTGAAAGTCAGTTTCCAAGCAAACTTTTCCAATTGGAAGGCACAGAGTTTAGACCCAGTGGTATCTAGCCTTTAACTGGATCACTGTCAAGTATAGTTAATCTTTAATTAGGCTCCGTCTTGAGAGTAGCAAGAAATATGAGGAGCAAGCCTCAATCATCTATCTGGAATAGATGATTTCAATTGCATTGAATATTGCTAAAAGATGGAAAAAAGAACTAGAGTTAAGACTCAGAAGTTAAGTGTGATCGCTGAGGACCAACCCACATCAGGCAGCTCACCACCTGTAACTCCAGCACTAGGGGATCCAATGCCCTGTTCTGGCCTCTAAACATGCACACATGTCATATACAGATACACACATATATGTGTAAATAAAAATAAAATCATTAAAAAGATGTAAAAAAATGAATCTACTATGCTGTCAAAAGATTGAAAGCAAACTTTAGATCAAGCACGACAATGAAATTTGGTTTCAATGAAAGTATTTTCATTAGATAATATCATTTTAACAATGTATCAGGACAGAACATCAGTACTGAGTTTATCAGTGCTGAACAACATGAAAATCATTTTTCCATTGGAAAAAAAATAACAAAAAAATTAAAGTGCTGAAAGTCTACTAATAGACATTTATTATGTTCTGACTTGTATCCTCCCAAAATATATTAAGTTTTTAACCCCAGAATCTGGTTATAGTTAGAAAAGAACCTTTAAAGAATTAATATTAAATATGGATTTGGAATGAGAGTGCTCAGAGAGAAGACCATGTGAGAACATAGCAAGAAGAGAGATGTCTAGCTAAGCAATCCAGGCTATTTTGTAATGGCAGACTTAGAAAATTAATACAACTCCTCTTCATGCAACAATGTCACCTGAGTGTAAGCATAGGCTAATCGATGCTGCTTACCTCTGTAAGTTAGACAGGAGCCTCCTCCCCTTCCAGCTGCCCATTCATCAGAGAGACATTGTCACAGTGCCTCTCCTTTACTAAGAAACCAAGTAAAAATCAACAGAACCTTTCAATTACATACCAAAATCATTTATCTTCCACGTTCTATTTAATGCTTATTGTGTTTGTTTATTATTCTGATGGAAATTATCCAACTCATCTAGAAGGGTTCAGGAAAATCTTGGTAATTTCAAATAACTGAAGATTTAAAATGAACCTTAGTACAAGAATGTGCATTTTTATAATTGTTACTCAAGAATTTTAGGGACTGATTGCGTCTCTGGAATAGAATTTAGATGGTTTAGAAACCACTGACTCATAGACTATTTTTAAAGATGCTGTTTGAGAGCCGTGTTATCGTAGTGGTTATTGCCCTGCTCTCCTCCTCTGAGCGAATTACAAAGAAGTGAATCACATCCTTCATTTGTAATGACATAGGAAGATGAGATTTTTCACAGAAGTCAATTTAGGAGTATCAATAGCACTTGATGAAAAATATTGAATTTCCTTTCTATTTTGTGTTTATAATAGAAATATAATGCAAAATATTAGGAGATATTTTATATCATTTAACATAACTGAGACTTTCCAATTTTTTTCAATCTTTTATTAAGAAACATGGGATTTATTCAGTGTACACAGTGTTTTAGTATATGGCTTTGTGTTTGGAATGGTTATAAGCAAGTCTTTATCAAGACTTCATAATGATTGCCTTAAACTTTTCATAATATCATCAATGATGAATTTTTTTCACACAAGCAGGTGATAACAAACGAAAAAATTTCCTTGTCTTGTAGTTATTGGGAATATCTTTCTTACAGAATTCCCAGAATTCAAATATTCCACTTGAATTGCATTTCAAGAGTGTGATCATTCTTTAAGTTAAATTTTTCTTCAGTCTCTTCCTGTGACAAATATAACTGTGAACATCCTTTTAAAAACTTCAAAATATATTATTTATTTATTCTGGTGGCAGAATAAACACATTGTGTGTGTATGTATGTATGCCTGCATGCATGTATGTATGTTTGGGTGGGTGCATGTGTAGGTCAGAGGGCAAATTGCAGGAGTTGGTTCTTTCTTTCCACCGTGAGTCCTACAGAGGGAACTCAGGTCAGAACCTTGGCAGCAAGTACTTTACCCACTGAGCCAGTTCACCAGCTCTAGAACCGTGAACTGTCTTGCTGTAATGCTGATTTTGAGCCTCCATTATTAGAAATTACTAAAGATGGTCCTCAAACCTATATAGATGTTACTGTGGTCATGTTAATTGTCTAGTATTTAGAAGTTAACAATGGCTTAACATAAATCACAGTTGGGGAACTTTTACCTCACTTTAATACCATATTAGTACATATTAATGCATTTTAATTAAGCTCCTTGGAAGGTGAAAAATCATTCAAATTTTCTATTTTGAAAGTCAGTAACAATTTGTTTAAAATGTGCAAACATGAGAAACGTGAAACCAGACCGTCCCTTCTTTCTTTCATTCCTCTCCATCTTCTCCCATTCCCCTCTCTCATTCACATATGCAAAAGATACATGCAAGTTATTTTCTAAACTATTCAATAACATCACTTGGACAATCAATACATTCCAGTACAAAGTGACATTTTAACATAGTTCTTTGAAAAAAATGTTATTGTAACTTCTTGACCTTTGTTATATTCACCATGTTTAAAATATTTTTAATGTGGAACATACTTCAATGAAAAATATTGACATAGGCAAACATCTTATAATGCTAAAACTATGTTTCTGAACTCCAGACTTTAAGGAAACCTTGAAGTAAATGTACTAACATACATTCTGCTGTAACCTAACATTTGCCATCAATGCACAAAGACATTCAATGATAACTTAATATATTATTTGGTTCAAGTATTTATCACTTTATTTTATATTACAAATTTAGTTTGCATTTTCCTTGGAACAAAACAAATGGATTCTAAGCAATGTGAAAATAAGTGAGGACAATTAGTACATGTGTAACATTATAACAACTGTGATGGCTCTCCACTTTATTTAATGGGGGGGGTCTCTCACTGAACCCAGAGTACCCTGATCTGCAGGACCACCTGTCCAACTTGCCCCACAGATCTTATTGTCTCCACTTCACAAGTGAAAATTACAGACTGCTGTCACACCTGCCTGGCTTTTAGAAGAAATCTGGGGATTCAAATTCCAATCTATATTCTTGCATGGTAAGTGCTTTTACCCACTGAGCCATCTCCTCAACATATAGTTACAACTTCTATGGAATCATGTATCAGCATTGAAAACATTATGGTATATTAATCTGAGTTCACGTTTTTCTATTACAGTTGGCATTTATGTTAAGGCATTTACTAGTAATACATTTATAAACAAGAGTTTTTCCTCTTTCCTTCTTTGGTATCAACTATAGTATTAATGAGGTTTTATATAAGTTGGTAATTAGCAGTTTACAGTTACATTAAGTGACATTTTTTCTTTTTATTTCTTTCATTTTCTATTTTTGGCCTAGGCTGGAATATGATTTGGCATTGTTTTAACTGATCTCAAACAACAATTGCTAAAATGCCCTCAAAAACAGTTTATTTGGCCCTAGTCCTTTATTACATATAATTGTCAAGACATTTAGCCACAGAAAAAGAAAAACTATCAGGCTATGATTTAAAATTTCAATATTAATCCATTACATTGTACAACTAGGGACAAGATATCCTGCTTTATAACTTCTTAAATTTGAGAAGGAAGCTGTATTTATGATGAGAAATATCAAGTCAAATTAAATGTTAACTACTTAGATTATGGGCCTCTAGGTTCAGAAATATAACTGGTAAGTTTTATTTAGGGTTTAACATACTGAGAAAAATAATAATAATTATATAAGCAAGATGAAAATATTAATAATTTATTAAATTCAATATAATAATATATAAAAATTCAGAAAATATAGGCATAGAATAACTATAAATTAAATAATTTGAAAAAGAACACTCAATGATAAAGCACTTACTTAGTATACACAAAGTCAACACTACAAAAATAACAATAAAATTCAAAGATTTTTCTACAACTTAATTTTCTGAATACAGTAAGTCATGTAATTCCCACTAATAAAAATATTAAATTATATTCAGCTGGCATTTGTTGTCAAAAACAAATGTTTCAACTTCTATGGTTGTAAATACTGCAATAATTTCTTTTTTAAAATACTTTATATATCTTATATGCTATTTTATATGTATGAGTGTATTGCCTGCATGTATGCAATGCTCACAGAGGTCAGAAGGAGTTGAATTCCCTTGGAACTGGAGTTAGGAACAGTTGTTCACCACCATGTGGGTCTTGGGAACTGATCCCAGATCCTCTGCAAGAGCAGTCAATGCTCTTAACCTCTAAGTCATTTCTCCAGCTCCCAGATTGCAATAATTTGAATATGAGAATTCAGAGCAAAATATATGTGAAGGGAAACCCAAGATTTCATCGTTTTCAACCAAACATTTTCATTGAAAAATATTATAATTTAAGTAATAAATAGATTAGAAAAATGAGAAAGAAGGGTCATCCAAGAGTTTACAAAAACAAAATAGGCAATTGCCATTGCCCTTGGTTACCTCCCAGACCTTGAACGTAAGACCCTGTAGTTGAAGACACCACACATTTTGGACATGGGACTTTGAGGAATGGGCAAGAACTGACCTGGAAGCCTCTTCCTGAGGACTAGCTCTCATAGTATCAGAAGATGCTATCATGCTGCCAAGGGAAAAAAGCAATCAATAGTATTACACAACTATAAAGCCTGTAAAGCACATCAATGACCAGACCAGGAAAATATTCACAATGGTGCAATAATGGCACTTTCATCTTGGAAATAACCAACAGTCATCTACCCAGATATAAAGCATATCTATAAGAGGAAATTTATGAGTGGTACTGTAAATCTAGCCAAACACCCATAGTTAGAGAGATCATAGACCTTAGAGGAAAACCTACTACTGGCATTTTCCTCAACGAATATAATTTCTAACTATATTCTTATACCAAGAGAACAATGCAACTTTCATCACTCACCAAAGAAGTTTCTTTTTGTAACAGATGGAGAAAACTACAGAGATCCACAACGGATGAAAATACAGAAAGTAAGTGATTAGAGGATGCCAGCCCCAAGTGATACATCTACAACACAACCTCTACACCCCCACTTAAGGAATATTTCTGAAGAAGGTCCAACCTCTAGATGAAAAGCTACAGGATATAAATGACTGCTCAGAAAGAATCAGTATTTTCCAGGGACAAGCTCCATGATAGATTATCTGATTCCAAGTGGACAGCCTTAAACACCTACACATCTAAAATGAGACCTCTTTACATACAACTTAGGGAACACAGTGGAACAGGGTGAGAAAGAATACTAATGCATCTCTCAACACTCACCAGCAAACCTTCTTCATACAATAGATGACAATTAACCCAGGAAGCTGCAACTGACCAAAATGCAGAGAAGAACAGACTACACAATGGTTATCCCTGAATAGGAAATCTGCAGCAAATCTCCACCATCCAGGGCTTAGGGACCACTGTGTAAGAGGAGGCAGTTAGTTAGACTGCTAGATCCAGGGGTCTTTTTGCTTATCACAAGGAAACAGAGTTTTCCAGATGGCTGGCAAATTGCTCATATGAACTTACAGCAATGACAACAACAGGCACCAGACCCATGGACACTCAAACCAGAAAACAACAAAACAACAATAAAAATAACAGGATATAAATGTGTCAGAACTATCAACCCCAGCTGAAAAACGACTGGCAACTGATGACTATTGAAAGAGGGAGAGTTAGTTTTCTTTAAGGGAATGATGTCACATATGTTGACCAGGCTACAGTGGATGGCATCAAACAGACAGACATTTGGGGAAATTAACTTGGCTCCATGGGCCTTAACATATATGAGAGAATGCATGAAATCCTGTAGGGGGCTCTATATGGAATTCATAGAGATTCACTATGATCAAGCTGGCTTCATTTCAGAGTACAGGGATAATTCAATATATGTAAGTCAATAAATGTAATAACTCATATAAATGGACTTAAAGCAAAAAATATCACATGTCATCTCAATAGAAAAGGCCTTTGACAAAATTCAACATGCATTCATGATATAAATCCTAAATGGAATTGTACTAGAGGGAACATACCTCAACATAGTTAAGGCTATATACAACAAACCCACAGTCAACATCATTCTAAATGGAGAAAAAAATGGAAGGTTTCCCAATAAAATCAAGGCAAAGCTATTTGCTATTCCTACTCCTTTTCAACATAATGTTTGAAATTCTAGCTAGAGCACTAAGACAAGAGAAGGAAATTAAAGGAGTACTAATTAGAAAACAAAAGGTAAAATTATCCCTTTTTGTAGATGACAAGATATTATACATAAGAGATTCCAAAAAATTCTAGAAATTATCAACACTTGCAGCAAAGTAGATTACAAAATTAATCTACAAAAATCAGTAGCCTTTGTATGTAACAATAACAAGCAATTGGAGAAAAAGATCAAGGAAATATTCCCATTCACAATACCCTCAAAAACCTATCTAGGAATAAACCAAACCAAAGGCAGTAAATAGTTCCACAGTGAAAACCTTAAATCTTTAGAGAAAGTGATCAAGGAATACACCAGGAGATGAAAAGAACTCCCATGCTCATAGACTGGTATAATTAATAATATGAATATGACCATCCTACCAAAAGCAATGTACAGATTCAATGTAATCCTAATCAAAATCCATGTTACATTCTTCACATGACCTAAAATTCATATGGAAACAGAAAAGACCCTGAACAGACAAAGCAACCCTTAGCAAAAAGAGCAATAATGGAGGGATTACTATACATGATCTCAAACTACATCACACAGTTAGTCATAAAAACAGCATGAGAGTGGCACAAAAATGGACATGAAGCTTGGTGGAACAAAGTAGAAGATGTAAGGATGGTTGCACACAGTTTCAACCACCTGATATTTGACAAAGATGCCAAGAATTCACATTGAAGGAAAGACAGCATCTTCCACAAATGGTGGTGGGAAAATGTGCACATGGAGAAGAATGAAATTAACCCATATCACCCTTAATAAAAGCCAACTCCAAATGTACCCAATACATCAATGTGAAAACTGAAATGCTGAAACAATTCAGAGACAACAGGCACTACCCTATAAGATAAAGGTGCAGAAAAGGATTTTCTAAATAAGACTTCATTTACTCAGGAATTAAGTCAACAATTGACAAATGTGGCCTCATTAAACAAAAAAGCTTCTATACAGATGTGAGGGTTTAGCTTCTCCTCCTGCTCCAGCCATCTTTGCCATCATGCCTCCTCACCATGATGGACTCTTTGGAATCTTAAGCTAAATAAAATCTTCCTTTTATCAGTTCCCTTCGTCAGTGTTTCAATCAAAGCAACAGAAAAGTAACTAATGTACATAGTATCATAAGATACTATACAAATTGCCAATGAAGAAAAACAATTAATGATTCCATCCAGCCTTAAAGTCTATGAACCACAACAATGACCATCTTAGCAAATAATTGATGCTATAGTAGCACGTCTGTCTTGGGAGAAATCAACAGCTCTCTAATAGGACTTAAGGTGTGCTCAAAGAGAGGGAACTCATGTTTGGTGCTATAAACATAACCAAATGCACATAGCTGGAGATGGTACAGATGCAAATGAAAAACCTACTTTTGTCACATCCCTAAACAAATACACATTTTTCACTATATTCTAAAGCCATTTCCTTACATTAATAAACACATGTACTTTTCACCACTCGTCAAAGAAGCTTCTTTTTTGCAACAGATGAAGCGTATTAAAAAATTCCAAGTCGTCAAATGCAGAGAATTAATTGTGTGTGAGTTGCCTAGCCATAAGTGACACATCTATAAAGCAAGTCCTACAGCTTAAGGCTCAGAGAACATAGTGGAAGAGTAGGTAGAAAGAATATGATGCATATCTCAATTGTAACAGCAAAGCTTCCTCATGCAATGGACTATGATTAATCCAGAAAGCTACAACTGGTCAAAATGTAGAGAATAAGATGCTGCAGAGTGCTTATCCATGAATAGGACACCCATATCAAACCTCTGCCACTCAGGACTCAGTGCCGAATGCAGAAGACGATGGGAGAAAGATTGTAAAAGCCAGAAGTGGTGGGTGACCAGAAGGAAACAAAGTTTTCTGGACAGTGGAGAAGTTACTCATATTAACACAGAGAAATGGTATCAGCATATACAAGATCCATACAACTTCAAGTCATACAAAAACCATCACTGAAGTGGGGAAATAGGGAAGAGTCCCGACCTTAACTGAGGAACTATTAGCAACTGATCACTGCTGGGAGAGAGGGAGTCAGAGTTCCTTAAGGGTTTGATGCTGAATAGGTTAACCAGGCTCCAGTTGATGGCCTCACATTAAGGGACATTTGGGGACATAAATTTGCCTAGACAGGCCTTATATATGTTACAGAATATATGAAATCCAGTGGGTGTCTGTAAGAGAGGTATACAAAGGGGAGAGGTCCTAAATATGACAAAATATGATTCATGAAACAAAGAACATCTGAATGCAAATGCCTGACTGGATAGGACTTAACGTATAAAACGGAATGCATCAGGTCCAGCTGGAGGGTGAGGCACTTAAGAACTGTTGTAAGAAATGCACAAAAGTTCAATAAAAATTATGAATTTCTTAAAACTTCATAAAAATTAAAATGAAAAATGAGTAAAATTCCTAGGTTCAAAGAGACACAAAAACACAATTCACCAGAACCTTGGGGTACATCAAAGGCATGTCTAAATAAAATTTAAATCAAAACGAGAGATTGTAAGTAAATACCCCAATCATGCACACCTAGGGCTTAGAAAAACAAGAACAGGATAATCCCAAAACTCAAAGTCATAAAGAAATAATAAAGCTCAGTAAAGAAGTTACTGAATAGAGACTAAGAGAAGAATATGAGGAAATAATAAAATAAAACATTGTAAAGAAACAAAATTGACAAAGTTTTTGCCAACTTAACCTAAACAAAGAAAGCAAAAGCCAAAATTAAAACAATTACAAATAAGGGACTAGAGAGATGGCGGGTCCCCAGTTATCTACATGGCAGCTCAAAATCACCCGTAACTCCAGTTCAAGGGAATCTTATGCCATCTGAAACTCTGTGGGTATTGAATGCACATGATGCACATAGGCAAACATTCCTACACATAAGATATATATTTAAAAAATGAAAAGGGTACATAACTGATACCAATGAAATTCATAGAATCATTTTGTAATAATTTAAGAATTTGTATTCCAATTAACTGAACAAATTTCTAGACACATATGAACTACGAAAATTTAGCCAAGAGGATCTAAACAGTTAAGTTACAAGCAAAGAACTTGAAGCAACAGAAAAAGTATCCCAACCTAAAAAAAAGGCAGGAACAAATGGGTGGATTAACTATGAATTTGTGTCTGTGTCTATGTGTGTATGTGTTTATGTATCTGTGTCTATGAATAATAAATAAAATACTCTAACTACTATTGAAGGTGGAAATCTACTAAAAGTTACTCAGAAAAATAAGAGGAGGTTGGTAATTTTTTAAAAAAGAAGTTTTTAAAATGAAATAATCTTATTGATTGACTTCAAAAAGACAAACACATGAATGAAACAAAGAAAGTAAAATATAGTAAAACCTAATACAGGTAGGAATTTGTTTCATGGCAATGTTAATGTTACAATTCAGCAGAGGAAAAAAAAGGTTATGTCAATAAGTTGACATAAAGAAAATTGATGATGGGGGCTGGAGAGATGGCACAATTATTAAGATCAGCCATTGCTGGTCTGGTAGAAGACCCAGGTTCAAATCCCAGCACCCATATGGATGCTAATAACCATCTATTCATAACTGCAGTTTCTGGGATCCAATGCCTTATTCTGTCTTCCAAGAATACTATACAACATGGGTGCACTTACATGCATACAGGCATAACACTCCTACATATAAAATATAAATAAATAAATTCTTTAAACTAGGTGAGTAGATATTCTAGCTACTTTTCTGTTGTGATAAAACACTGGCCAAAATCAACTTGGGAAGGAAAGAATTTATTTGGCTTACAAGTTACAAACCATCATTGAGAGAAGCCAAGGCAGGAACTGAAGCAGAGACCAGAGAGGAATGCTGCTTGCTGCCTTGTTTCCCATGGCTTGCTCAGCTCTCTATCATACACATCCTATCTGCATCTTACAGGGATGGCACCACCCACAGTAGGCAGGTCCCTTCTATATCAATTAGAAATGTCAAATATGAATCTTTATATTTACAGAAAAACATACAGTACACGATTCATTAAAGAAGCTCCTTTTTGCAATAGATGGAGACTATAGCAGAATTCTACAACTGGTCAGACACAGAGAATATATGTCTGAGAGACGCCAAGTCCTAGGTGACACATCTTTATTTTAAACTACAGCTAAGGCTCGTGGAGCACAGTAGAGTGAGGGGTAGAGAGAAAACTAAAGCATTCATCAACTCTCACCAGTGAAGCTTCCTTAGTGCTATGCACACAGAAGGCCACACCTAGCCAAGTCTCATAGAATAAGACTGCAGAGTGTGTATGCCTGGATAGGACTACTATACTGATCCCCACCTACCCATGGCTCAGGGATCTTTGCAGAAGAGGGGCAGAAAGATCATAAGAGCCAGGGCTGGTTCATGAACTTAGAGAAGCAGAGGCTTTCAGGCCACTGGAGGCTTGTACATGTAAACTTGTGGTAATAGTGGCATTGAGCACAGGACCCACACCAACCCAAATTAGACAAAGGCCCAGAGTGGAGTAACAGAAATTGGTGACACTGGCCAGGCCTAGACTGAGAATATTTGATACTGATTACTGCTGGGAGAGGGAGACTTTGCCTTAAGATCTCTAAAGAGCTTCACCAGACTCCAGTGGATGAATTTGCACTAAAGGACATCTGAGCTCAAATGCTTGACTAGATAGGACTTAACATGTATGACAGAAGACATGAGGTCCTATGGGGATTTGGGGGGACAGATGGAGGAGAGGGTCTAAATGTGATTAGGAACTGTTTTATGAAATGTATAAAACTCAATAAAATAAAATTTTTAAAAAGACCTGGGTTTGTATCCAAGCATCCACATGGTGACTTAACTACTGTCTGTAACTCTAGTTCCAGGGGATCCACCACCCTTTCCTGTCCTCTGTGGGCACAGCACAACACATGTGCACTTATATACAAACATAACACACAAACACGTAAGTAAAAATAAACAAGTGAATAAAGATTTAAAAAGAAATGGAACGCATATATAGTGCATGCGTGTGCATGTGTGCACACACATGCACACACACACTCTCATACACACATATGCACACTTTGGAGAAGAAAAACACTAAACTTATATTTATTGTTATTATATTATATTATATATTGTTAGGTCCTTTGTAAGCTCAAGGCTTTTCCATTTCCTATTGACTTGTTCCAGACTTCTTTTATCCATCCTCCTTCAAACTGCTGCATGGCTTACTCATTCCCTTCAGGTGTTTATCCATAGACTCCCTTCTCAACAGGGCCTTTGCTTTTAAACAATGACTAATTGTAATCTTCCTATTCTTATATTAATTTTTCTTGAACTGCCTCCTTAGCACTTCCCATTAACTAACAAGGTAGATACTATTTTACATATCTTATTATTGCTGAGCTTCATCAACTAGTCTGCAAGTTTCATGAAAGCAATGGTGTTTTACTCACTGCTCATTTCTCTCTACCTACAAAACAACCAGAGAGTCTCAAATGCTCAAAATAAAGTGATAGGATAATTTTTTAAAGGCTGAAAAAGAAAAGAGAGAAATGGGAGTCAACCACATTGATAACTAAACCAAAGTGCCTATTCAAATGAAAAATAGTTTATTACCAATGACTTTGGCAAGAGTAGTTTTAAAAAGAAAACTTTCTCCCTGCATTCCTCACATTTCAATAAATGATGCTAGCAGAGATAAGGGATAATTTTTGTTTCAGAATATCTTTTCAAGGATGTATGGAAGCCTTGTAAGATGTAATGATTATCTGTAGAATAAAACCCAGCTTTGCTTCCAGCCTTAGAAAAGTCTCTCTTCTGGAAAAAAAAAAAGGCAAGCATGCTTCTTGCTCGTTATATTAAAAACTAGAGGCAATGAAAATGCCCCAAACTATAAAGTGCCTTTCATGCAAGCATGAGGACCTGAGCTGAGTACCACCAACACCCATGTGAGCTCTAGGTCCAATGAGAGACCTTGTCTCTGGAAATAATATAAAGAGCAATTAAAGAAGGCACTCAGCACTAATGTCTGGCATTCATACACATGCTACATGCACAAGAACACACATACACACACATGCATACACACACACAAATAAAATAAATTGGGGTTTTATGTCTCTGTACTTCTCTACAGTATTGCAATCCATCAAGTATACATGAATATATCCATCCTTACTCTGTTCTCTTATGAGAACTGGAACTCAAGGAATAGATGTCAGAAATGCCAGTGCCCTAGCTGCTTCCATTGCTGTGAATACTGTATTTCCTTTAATCTTTGACCTGAGAGTTTTGGTCTCCTGCAAGGATCTATTAAGTTATGACAAACTAACCTATCAATATGTAAGTAGAGTCAAATCTCAGATCATTGACATTTTTTGAGAAATAATTAAAAAGCAGAAGTTCACATTATATACCAGTACTCAGAATGTACTAGTCATACACTTCCACTCAATACAACATTCAATAATACCTTGGAAAATTCACTTCAATTTTTCTTTTACCTAGATGATATTTAATTGTGTAGCATCTATATAAGATGATTCACCACAACCTTTTATCTAACTGCCATACCTGTTACTCACAGGGCAATATAGTCATACTGGTTAGCTCCATAGCCCCAGAAGAAAAATAAGAGAGATATGAAACAGAAATTACTAGACCTATGTGAATATGAAACAGATATTTTCTAATTAATCAACAAAATCAGAGTAAAAAATGCTTGGTTTTGCCAGACACAAATATTTTATTGTTGTTTGCTATACAGTAGCTGATACAAGAACCAAAACATCAACACCTTCATTGTGATAAAATTTATGTTAAACTTTAAAAGTTGATAATACAGGGTTATTATATTGGCTCTGCTCAATGAAGTTACCCCAAGAAAAGACCTCTTACATCTTGTTGCTTTACTTTCTTTCACTTCCAACTGATCCCCACCACTTATTTTATGACAGTTCAATATCCTTATATATATTCCTAAGAAAAAAAAAATCAGAGAGGAATAGTGGCAACAAAGCAGTAAGCAGTACATCTTCCCTTTTAAAAAAGCCCAGATTTTGATCACCAAGATTTATCACATCCTGTTAGCCAGAGGTAAGTTACATGGTCAGACATAACCTCACTTAGGAAAAATTGTTTAAGATTTGGCAGTCCTGTGCACACATAAAACTCAGGAATTGTATCACTGTAAAAGAAGACTAAATAGAAGTAGAAATTTGAGTACAATTAACACTTCGCTATAGTCTATTCATGTGGCACTCTATCCATGCACTACAGATTAGAGAAATATTGATCACCTTTACAAGGCGGAAGCACTCAGAATCCCATAAATTACTGTACCTTTGTCAACCTATAAACTACAAGCCAAACTGTGCCTCAACATGTTCAATACCTGAGGACTGTGAAGAAACTGCATACAGCTATCCAAATGCACTCACAACTAAAGAGGGTTTGGGAAACATATAGAAGTCACTGGACCATAGCAATTCATTGGACCATACTAATGTCACAACCACCAGACAGGAAGTATACTATTACCTGATCCATCCATGGAGTAGGTCCTTCAGTTAGGCCTAGCTAGAAACCCCTGATTATGCTTTGAAGAAATCGCCGTTATCCTCTGAAGCCCTTGGGTATAACCTCAGCAAGGTGCTTTCATATGTTTTCTTCTTTCTTGCCATGAATCAAGCAGTCATTACAAAGATCATTCCATTTAGAGGCTGAAAAGTTACTGTAGGCTGCTTCTGGCTGGTGCAGGGTTGGCAACCCAGGGATTTCCTTAGAGGTTAGACAATTACAGGCTTTTTCAGGCCATGATGTTGTTCTTTATCCATACAATTCCCTCACAAACTTAGTAAGCTTCTAGGCAATTTGTTTTGGATTAGTTCCATATGAAAGAAACTGTAGCCAAAGATCTAATCTAGATGTAGTTTTTAAACCTAAAGACGCCTGTCTTTCCTTTACTACCCTACATGTTTTGCTCTCCTTCTCTTTTGAGAGAGACTACATGCAGTCTATCTGAACCACTTTGTTTGGGTGGGAAAGCAATACCCTTAATTTGATTTTGCCTCTGGTCTGGCTCTCAAATTTGGCAGAGCCTCAAGCTTATCTCCTACTGAGGCAGTGGCTTTGAAGCCACCAATTATAACTGCTTTGGTTTGGAGTATAGAAGGAGTTGACTTTTTCAACTCTTAAAGGCCTCAAATTATAGGACTCTCAGTGAAATTATTTTGCTAACCCAGCACAAAGAGACTTTCTTAGCAGAACTGTATTCATTACCACTTCTGCTGGTATACTGGCTAATTCTAGTCTGAGTTCATTTTTGTTACAGGGTTTTGCCGAAAGAGCAGGCAGCATTCAACACATGTCAAGATCCTGTCACTCTTCCATGACTTCCTCTAATGTTACCATCTTGGTGTTAGTACATGGTCTGCTTTCCAAGATATTTCAGGCTATAATGATATGAAAGCTTTGCCTCAATATCCTTAACATCAGTCCACTTTTCAGACTCCGTCCTCATGTCTTTTCATCCCATCTCAAAAATGGCAAACATCTAGATTTCTTTAGGCATTTTACTTCTGGCAAAAATAAACAAACAAAATAAACTCCTTAGATAAAATATAGGTCTGGAATGTGCAACAGAGATCCAATATAGTTAAGTAAATAAAATAGAGGCTGAGGGCTGAAAGGTTGGCTCAGTGGTTAAGGGTGCTGGTTGCTTTTGTAGAGGACCTAGGTTTGACTACCTGCATAGACATGCTAGCTGGCAACCACTTGTAACAACTCCAGTTTCAAGAGGTTCATGGCCCTCTTCTGGCTTCCAAAGGCATTGCATGCATGTGGTACACCTACATACAGACAGGCAAAACATTCATACACATAAATTTCTTTTAAAATTTTTTAAGAAAATCAGGCATAGTCTTTTCTCATTCTATACAGAAAGTGACTCAGGGGGGTTATGGGAGAGCCTAGGTTCTTTCTGTCCTGTAGATCTGTTATTTCTGAAATATTGCTCTTATCTGCATTGTGTGTAATGATTTATTACCTCAAGAACTTCAAATCAGAAAAATAGAAAAAAGTGGGGGGAAAAAGAACAACTTTTCCTTCTTTAAGGACATTTCTGTAAGAAGCACAAATCACATGCAAAGGTGCTTAGGAAATACTACCCTTTCAGGAGAAGTAAAGGAAACAGATTATTAGGGAACAAAAATTAATTTTAGTACAAGTTTAGAAAAAGTGATTACTTGTTTGTATCTTCATAAAAAGATGAGCGTACCTGGCACTTACTAGGACCAAGAACCTGTGGGTAGAGGTCGAGGCCATAGGGGAAAATCTACTACTACTGGACAGAGCATTAAACCAACTCCAAATGACAAGGGTTATATGCAAAAATTAATGCATCGCCAACTCTCAATAAAAAAATTTCTTGCAGCATATGGCAATTGACACAGAGACTAACAGATGGCAACATGAAGCAAATAAGACACTGCAGAATGAACAGTCCTGAATAGGACACCCTCTCCTCTCAAAGCTCAGGGATCATTGAGGAAAACGGAATGGAAAGACTGTAAGTCAGAGGTGATGGATGAACACAAGGAAACTGTGTTTTTGTTTTTGTTTTTTTTTTGATACAACAGGGGAGGTGCACATAAGAATACACAGATTAGTGGGAGCATGCACACAACCTGCACAAACCCAAGCCAGACAAATACCCAGCATGGACAGAGGAGATAGGCAAGAAGCCCCAACTCTATCAAAAGAATTGGCAATTGATAGCTTCTGGATAAAGGCAGTCAGCTTCTTTACACAATTGATAGTTTCTGGGAGAAAGGAAGTTCATTTTCTTTAAGAGTATGACACCAAGCAGGTTGATCAGGCTCCAGGGAATGGACCTATACTCAAGGGCTTTTACAAATTAGGAACACAAATTAAGTTCAATAGACCTTTAAAACTAATAACATTAGGTCAAGAAGTTGGGTGTGGTATTAAGGTGGGGTGAAGATGATGCAAGGGGTCTAAAAACGACCAAAACATATTATGTGAAAATCTCAAATAATCAATAATTTTTTTATTTGCAGTTTGCTTTTTGCACTAAATATCTAACAAAAAGTAGGCATTGACAAGCCATTGTTGAATTAAAGGATGAGTGAACTAAACAGTCAACAAATATTATTGAGTGCTTACTATGAAACAATATATGTGTTGGATTCTGTGGCCCAGATGGCCCTAAAACTTGATATGTAAATCAGGTTAGCCTAAATTTGCAGCGATCACCCTGCCTCCCAAGTACTGAGATTTCAGGTATGCACCACAATACCTGACTTAGAGATTTTAAGTATAAATGAAGTCCCATAACAAAAGAGTCAACATTTTATTTAATGATACTACTATAAAACTGAAGTAACAGAAACATCCAATAAATTTCATGAATGTAAAAATCAAGAGATTTTCAGATTGTTCAGTGGTTAAGAGCACTCACTGACTGTTCTTGCCAAGGACTCCAGGTTCAGTTCCTAGCACCCACACTGCAGCTAGTAAATGTCCATAGCACCAATTCCAGGGCATCTGATGCCCTCCTCTGGCCTCCATGGGCAATAAACAACATGGACACACTAACATGCATGCAGGCAAAGCACTCGTACACATAACTTGAAAATAAAATTTAAAAAACAGAAATTTTCAACAAAATTCCAAGTGACAATAGAAAATAAAGCTTTTCTACATTAAACATATTTTCAGGGAATTTTATAATTTCAAGGAACCTACTAAAATTAGTATTCTCTTTTTACTTCATTTGAATGAAAAAGTTACTAAGAGCAAAGGAATTAATTGGGAATATTTTTACAATTTTTGTTTAAACTGAGCTTAATTACCAAGAACTCCATATTTAATATTTTAGCTAAAATCTCATCATATGAAATTGAGAGATGTAATTATTTGCTAAGGCTGGAAAGTTTTATTCAAGTATTTCAAATAAATGTCAGGAAAGTACTTGTTTACAACCATCAAAGTCATTTGTACTTTCATTTGAGAATAAAATAGTTCATTCACAATTTTGGACAACTTGCAGAAGCAGAACTTGTAACATTCCATTTTTTTAAGGTAAACTGCTGTTTTACCCACAAATGAACCTCTCTGCTCTAACCTTCCTTTTCAAAATGTCGGTGTCATCACAACTGTTTCATTTTGATACATAGCTATAGTGGTTGTAGTGTGTTATTAAGGGTTTCATATTCATTGCAAAATAATGAGTCACCTGTACGCACACATGAAGTATGTGTTGAGATTTCTTATTCATGTGGTTCGTCCATCATTCCCAGGATATAATATCTCAGAATAAACCACACAATTTAAATTTTTATGAGGTATTTTTTAAATTTGAGAACAGACTAAGAAATTAAGGCCAATAGACGCAGCAAAAGAGCCGCACAATTTTCCTTATGCCACATGGACATCTTTTTAAACGTTTTTTTGATGATAATTTTTGCTCTTTGAGAATAGGGACGTCATTTAGTGTTCTGACCACAATATAACTAAGGTAAGAATTATCTTGTGTGTGAGTATATGTTCATGTGTGTGCACATGTATGTGCAAGCCAGAGGTGGACAACAGGGGTTTTTTCTGAATCACTGTCTACCTTGGATTTTGAAACAGGATCTCCCACTAGACCTAAAGCTAACCAATTCAGCTTAGTCTATCAGACTCTGGGGATTTGCTTGTTACTGCCTTCCAGGACTGGAATTACAGACATATGCTCCTGCACCTACCTTTTTTACATGGACACTAAAGATCCAAACTCAGATCCATGTTCTTGAACAACAAACACTTTATCAACCAAGGCATTTTTCAACTCCAAGTATTATCTTCTATTCAAAATAAACATATATGAAAATAATCTTGGAAATATGGTAAACTAAGCACTTCCAACTTCCAACTCTCACTACCATGCACAAAAGTGTCTTTAATGTAGATTATACACTGCAAAAGAATCAAAACTTTTGCCAACAATAACAAAGACTTTCTTTTAAAAAATAGCACAAATGAAAGAACTCACTCCCAATATTCTAACAATGTAACATGGTTCCATTTTCTTTTCTTTTACATATTCCCATATATTTATAAGTGAGATTCACTCAAATGTATCTATTATGTTCTCTTCATGAACCAGGTACTACTCTAGGTCTTGGTATTCAAGAAATGTTTCTAATTTCAAAGGGCTTACAATGAACCACTATAGACAGCAATGAACTAGTCTGTAAATATAGCACAGCATCAAAGAACAGAAAGGAGCATCGTCCGGAGTCACAGTAGCATGAGGCAATTTGTACACTTTCAGAAACAAGCCATTCTCAAGGGAACAATTTTTCAGAGACACATATCAGTAGCATTCAATGACAACTGAACTGCCAGCAAGAATAAACTTCAAACAGGGTAAAAACACAAGGCACCGAATGAAAAGTCATCTCAGCAGCAAAGAGCTCAGGAAAACTGTGCACGGCTCTTCCACATACCAGGTGACTGCCAGAGCACTAGAAATAGAAAACTGGCCCTAACTGAAGAGCTTCTTTCAAAGAGAAGGTGACGGGGGTGAAAAGAAGTGAGAATAAAAAGATACAAGAAGTGAACGAAGGGAAGCAGGAGTGAGGCAGGCAGAGAATGAAGCCCAAAAGGAAGAGACAAGGGAAGAGCACCCTGCGGGGAGTGGCTTTCTGTGTTTTGGAGGCTTCTCATTACACTGAAGGACTATGCTGTCTCTCCCAGGTACTGAACAAAAATAGATGAAAATCCCTGCCCATAGAGCTCGTGTGAGTATCTAGGCATAATTACAAAGTAAGTAAAATATATAGCTTGTTTGACAAAGATAAATGCACCTTTAAAAAGCGTAGCAGTGAATATAGATTAAAAAGAGGCAGCTGCAGTGGGGAAGGAAAATGGGATTTAACTGAGTCATCACGGAAGGTCTCACTGAGACAGATTTGGAAAGAATATGAGAAACAAAAGGACAATATTTAGGATCACCTAAATATAATCTAGGTAAAATGCTGAATGTCTGGACAGCATCTGGAGTAGAAGTGGAACACCAAAGAGGCTCAAGGAGCTAGAGTTCATGAAACCAAGGCTAATGTGCTGCAAGGGCAATGGACTTGAGATGTGCTGGGAAACAAAGAGAAGAGAATGACTCAGAGATGCCTGGCTGCAACTTCCATTTGATAAGGAGGAAACCTGCAGAGCAAGCAGATTTTGGAGGGACTGAGGAGTTTATTGTAGTCGTAAGGATGTATGAAGTAAGCAATCAGATACTGACTCTGGAGGGCAGGGGCAGGAGCAGAAGTGGAGACTACCAAGTAGGCAGTCGTTAGAGGGTAATTAAACTTCAGTTAGTAAAGCAGGGGCACCATTGAGGCAGGCTGACTCTGAGGACTTGAACATTACAGAATAGGAAAACGAAGAGGAACACAAAGAAGATACTAAGAAAGAACAGCTAGAGGAAAAAGCCTGGAAAAAATGTCAACAGTAAGTGGCAAAAGGTAAAGGAAGAAGTCCATCTGTGTTCAATTCTGCCTGCAAGTTAAATAAGATGGGGTCTAAGACAGCCATTGGATTTGATCTTTCATATAATTCTGTCATGACAGGAATTATTTCCTGCTTAGTCATTGATGAATTCTCAATAGAATAGTGCCTAGTAGATAATTCATGTTCAATATAAAAACATATTAGCAAATGAATTAAACAGATTTATACATGTAAATATAAAAACTAAACAAAAATGAAAATTACTCTATGATGATATAATGCTTGTGAGTAGTTAGATAAAAAAATGGGAGAGATTATTGTAAAAACCTTACATTCAGGTAGCACTGATAACTGTAGTTTGGAAAGTAATCATGTATGAAATCATAGAAATATGACATAACACACAGATACACTCTTCTGTTCTCTGTAGCATCCAGATCATTTTATTCAAACTGTTATACAATATTTAATTCTATTAAAGATACAAAATGAAACAAGGCCTGGTGGAACATGCCTTTAATCTCAGTACTTAGGAATCAGAAATAGACAGTCTCTATGAGATCAAGGCCAGGCTGGTCTGCATAGTTAGATCCAAGCAAGCTGGGATTACAGCAAGATCATGTCTCAAAAAAACAAAACTAAACTAAAAAACACCAACCACCAAAACTCAAAGAAAATACAAAGGGGCTGAACCAAAATTTTTCGACACTTCATAACATGCTCACAATCTTAAAATCATATTTTATATTCATGCAAAAAAAAAACAAAACGAGTCTATACTATCTAAACACTATTTAATATTTTAATAAAACTGAGTGTATAGTTCAAAATGACATAAAATTTCAGCACCATGCCCACAAAAATAAATTACCAAGTGAAGAATGCTGATGGCATGGTAAGAATGCAAGAGAGACATAGCATTAAGTGAAATTAAAGCACAGATTCTTCTGTGAAGTTTGTAATTAGGTTTCATACTTTAATGCACTCAGCACTGTATTCATATAGTTCTAAATCTCATTGATAATATAATTGTCTAAGATATTTCATATGCTTAAAGCACAAATGAAGTGTATATTTTCCTTCCAGGTTTTAGACAAAAGAGATTTTCAATTAAACGTGCCCTTAGTGTTTCAACAAAGCTAATAAAGAGTCACCTTATACAGATAAATAACTCCGGAGCATGTAGTTAGTCCTAGCCGATGACTGATTGTATAATATTAGTTCAATATTACGTGGGATGGATGGAAACATACTAGAATTTTCCTAGGACATTTGCCAGAGAGAGATTCTTGGGAAAAACAGTACTGTGATTTCAACTTTGAACTCTGATCTGTGCATTGTTTGAATTTGTTAAGCACTCATCCCAGAAATAACCTTGTACTCTTTCAATAAATCTTGTCAAATGGAATTGAACCTAATTTTGTAGAAAAATATTTGAGGCCAAGAAAAATATTCACAGTGTATATGGAGTGTCAGTAATTCTGGAAATATTAGTTTACTTCAATTTATGATTTAACTTTCAAAGAATGTAATACTGTTTTTACTACAATATGTCATAATTAGTTCAGCTTTCTCTCAAGGAAACAGTTTCTTTGTATGTTCTTTTTTATGTATTATTTACCTAGAATCATTAATTCAGATGAATAAATTATGATGCTACTATTAATATTATCAAGAGTACAGATCCCCAAACATTTCCCATGCTCATATGAGGCAATTAAACTTGCAACATTATGCCCTATAACTAAAACCTATTTACATCCTTTTTTGAGATAAAGTCAAGAGAATTCCAGTCTATTTTAAACTTAGAGTAGAAATTCTATGAGGTACTGAATGGATAGGCATGGTAACAGAAAGAATGAAGAATTTTCATAAAATTTGGAAAAAAAAAAGACAAAGAAAAGGACAAGCATTGACCAGAGAAGCTATAATAAATGAGCCAAGGAACAATATCAAAATAGATGTCAGGAGAAATAAAAACCAGGATAAAGTATATAATCATCCCACAGACACTCTCAAAAACTCCCTTCATGATGCCAGATAGGATAACCGGGTTCCACTAGATAAACTAATGCCTGGAGACATTTGGGAACACAAATTGATCTGGAAAATCCTAAACAAGGTGGATGGTATAGCAATCTTCTGTGGTGGAATGATTCTCAATCTTTAGGGGTCACATTGAGAATCTAACTTTCTTTTAAAAAAGAACCTTTCTACTAAATATACACATCTTATACAAAATACACAGTCAATGATGAAACTGTTTGTGCTCTCTGTCAAAATCTGCAATGGTCCATGTGATGTTGGTTAGGAAAACATCCAGTATAGAGATGAACTGTAAACTTACTCATCTGTTATAACATTTAAAAGGCCAGGAAAGAAAGAACAATGTACTCCATAGTAAGTATCAAACAAATTACTTTAAATTCTTATTTCCTAAGGAAATTAGCTTTAAATAGATTTTAGTAGGCCAAAAATGGTTATTGGGGATATGTAAAGTTAGGAAAACAGAATTAATTATATGGTTAAATAAGCTGGATAAATGCAGAACTAAAAGTTAAGCAGGTGTTTTTTTCCCATACAATTTTTCAGAGTTGTTGCCACATCTGCACAGTCAGACTTCCTAAGATCAAAAGAATAAATGATATCAAATGCTTGGGAGGATGTGGGAGAAAAGGAATGCTCATTTACTACTGGAGGGATTGTAAACTTGTAAACCACTATGGAAAGCAATGTGGAGAACTTTTTAAAAAATGAATCTACCATTTGACCCAGATATACTACTCCTTGGCATATACCTAAAGGACTCCTCTTATGACAGAGATACTTGCAAGCCACGTTTGTTTCTGCTTCTTTCATAATAGCTAAGGGATGGAAGCAGCCTAACTGTCTCTCAGCTGATAAGTGGCTAATGAAACTGTGGTAACTTTACACAATGGAGCTCTACTCAATGGTAAAGAAAGACGAAATCATGACATTTGCAAGCACATTGATGGAGCTAGAAATTGTTATGCTACATGAAGTAACACAGAATTATAAAAAAAAAAAAAGACAGATGTTCTCTCTCATTTGTGGATCCTAGCACCAAATCCTTATATATGAGTATGTATCCTGATGTAACTGCAGGAACCAAGAAAATGGAAAGGAACCAGGGAGGTAAAGGAAAATAAGGAACCTAAGAGAGAAGAATACTAGGAGACAGATGTTACTAAGGGGGAAATAGAAAAAAGGAGGGTATTTCTATGGGAGCAGGACGAGAAGGTGATACAAGGAACTATGGGGACAAAGGGAAAGAAGGGGCCCAAGAGAGGTGGAGCCTTAGGAGACTGGTAATATCAGGGGAGAAATGGAGAAAATAGGGACACATTAAATGGGAAAGGCATGGAGGGAAGGTTGGAGAGAGAGAGAGACAGAGACAGAGAGGGAGAGAGACAAGAGAAATAAATAATACCTAAGTAGTACAAAACACCAGAGGGAATTCTGTTAGTCTAACAACCTAATGACAAATTCCACGCATGTGCATACCTGAAGGCTACATAGCAAGATAACAAGAAACAGTGCCAGAGAGGAGAAATTTTCCTTTGAGTTATTGGCCAGGGTGGTCCAAATGACCCCCAAAATTATACAGGCTATTCCAACAACTCTTAATTGCCTCCAAAAACTTGAAGGTAAGACCCTATTGCTGAAGGCAAGACATACTTCCACAACTGAATTTGGAGCAGTGGAGCTGGAACTGACCTAGAAACCACTTCCCATAAAGGCAAGTTCTCATAGCACTGTATAAGTAGCCAAGAAATGGCCCAACACAAGTAGCCAGTCTATGATCCAACAACCAGCTTCATGACCAAATAAACACACTGATGACTAGTACAGCATTTGATATTGTTGTAGTAATGAAACTTTATATTTGGGCAAATCAACAGGTATCTAATTGATCTGAGAGACCACTCAATGGAGGAAACTCATATGTGGTAATTTAATCCTAGCCAAATGCACACAGTTGAAGAGGTCATACATCTCAGACAATCCCGTAAGGTGTCACATTCCTAAGCTAACATAACTTCTTACTAAATGCAAACTATGTGTCCTTATATATACAGTCAAGTATCCCAGTCACCACTCATCAAAGAAGCTTCTTTTGCACCAGAGACTGTTACAGAGTACCACAGCTGGTCACACACAGACATTGTCTGTGAATTGCCCATGCCTAAGTGGCACATCCACAATGCAGCCTCTACATCAGGCTTACACAAATGCAGTAAGGTGTGAGGAAGACACTAATGAATCTCTCAACCCACATTAATGAAGCTCCCTCATACAACAAAGGCCCAGTAACATAAAAATGTCACAAATGGGTAAAGAATAGAGATTAGGAATCTGTAATGTGTGGGTCCCTGGACAGAACTCCTATATTAAGTTTCACTCACTCAGGACTCAGGGACCATTGTGGAAGAGAGTGTGGAAATATTGTAAAAATCAGTGAGTAGAAGTGTGACCATGGAAATAGAATCCTACAAGAACCTGGGGTCCTGTGCATATGAACCTACAGAAAAGATTTCAGCATGCTAAAGACCCATGCAAGCTCAGGCAGAAAAATACCTCGCATGGCACTGTGGAAATGAGCAGCAGACCCCAAACTTTGCTTAAGAAATGTTGGAAACTGATTACTGTTGGGTGAGGATGAGCTAGTCTTCCTAAAGCAAGAGATTTTAGGTAGACTGACTAGACCTCAGTGGATAACCTGCACTAAAGTCATTTGGGGACACTAACGTGACACAGTAGACCTTAACACAGTTGAAAGAGTGTACAGATTCTAGTTGGGAGGCTTAAGTGGGGTGCCAGTGGGGAAGGGTGTGTAAAGATGATTAAAATCGGTTGAGCTGTATGAATTAAAAATTATTCAATAAAAAATTAAAATGAGATATATTATATACCATTTCTTCAGCTTCTTTTGAGTATATAGGCCTCCTTTCCTCAAAATATCTATACACATTCTTCAAAATTATTGTACTTACAATAAGAGAAGAGCTACTGCTGTTTTAATTAATCCATTTTGGATGGGAGCAAAAATACATTTAATCTACATTTTTGCCTTTCCTGAAAGAAACCTAAGTATTGATATAAAAGTAACACAATGTCAGAGCAGAATCTTTGAAAATATCTTTAGAACAAAATATAAGATTTATATTTAAACACAAAGTGTTTATATTTAAACACATAGTGTTACCTCTTTGTTATAAGAATTAATAGAGTCAGAATAAGGTCATAAACAACAGTGAAGCCATTTAAATCCAGCAGAAGGGATTCACTTGTAAAAGTGAGCATAGCCAATCCAGCCCACACATCAAGGTGCTCAAAAAAGTACTGAGAAAATGGCATATTTTTACAATTTTTCTCCCATGGGATATTTCCCATAATTTTCCAAGACACTCTCTGAGTTTGAGGCCAGCCTGGTCAACACAGGAAGATCCTGTCCAAAAGTGTATGTGCTGTTGGAATACATTTTTAATTCTTTGAATAAGAATGTTAACTTCCTTCTGGATTATTATAACCTAATCAAAATAAGAAATTTTAAATAAAACAACTGATAGGAACTGAAATACTGCTCAGCTCCTCAGAGAACTCTTCACTATTACCCGCTCCCAGCGTTGTAAGGAACGGTAACTGTTTTGTAGTTGCTGAGTCTCCTAGAGGTATTGTCTCAGGCACAGTTGTTCATATATGGCTCACATTCATAAACAATAAGCATGGCACTTAAGTGGTATTTCGGACAAAATGTTGCGAGGAAGCAGTAAAAGTGCAATTAGGTATTTGAGAGCGTGGGTTGAAATGAATGTTACAGTGATATTTGATACGTTCTAAACATACATAGAGGAAGCATTCTAAGACAGAAATCGCATAGTACAAAGGAATAAGAGTCAAAATGGAATTAAGAGTTCTATGCTTCACTCAAATTAGAAAAGTACTTGAATAAAAACTTATAATAATTGATATAGAATATAAGTAATACCTAGAGGAATTTCTGAGAAAGCTTTGTGAGAGGATATACTCAAAAGCAATACAAATAAATTTAAATGGAATTTTTAATGTTCAATAAAATCGCCATAAGAGGAGGAAAATAAAGAAGATAATAAAGAACAAAGAAAATAAATAAAACCGAGAAAATAGGATGGCAGACTTACATCACAGCATAAAAATCATTGTACATAATAAGTATATTACAAATTATGTTACTCCTCCAATTGAAATACAGAGTTTGTAGGGGAAGTTAAATAGCAACTATTTGCTGTCTTAAAAAAAAAATCTCATCTTGAATATAACAATGCATATAAATTAAAAGAAAAAGGTATAGCCAAAGCATCAATAAAAGAAAATAAAATTAGGACTAGATTCACATCAGATAAATACATTTCAGAGCAAAGAAAATTACCAGTAACATAAAGAGTCACTATCTAGTGACAAATGGGTCAGTTGTTCAAGAAGCCTTAGCAACCATAAGAGAATATGCATGATGGAACAGAGCTGCTAAGTCTGTGAATCCGTAATTGCGGGAATCAAAAGGAAAAGAAAACAAATCCAGAAGTGTACCAAGAGTCCTTCTGCTCTACAGCTAATAAAATGACCACCAAAGAATAATATAGAAGTTAATAACATAATTAATCAATTCATCACAGCATTTACAGAACATTATATCCTACAACAGAGTTCTCATATTTCATGTTTTGTCATGTTTCCAAGGAATGTTCAGCAAAGTAAAGACCACTATTGTGATTAGAATGAGAAATGTCAATCAAACCTCATGTATTTGAATACCTCATCTCCCCAGTTTGTAGTGCTGTTTGGGAAAGATATGGAACCTTTACAAGATAAAGCCTTGTTGCACAAGGAGTGTTTCGCAGCCCAGTATCACCTCATGCTTCTCAATCTCTCTCTGCTCCCCTCTTCTTCCCCTCCTACTCCCTCACCCTTCCATTTTAAAATATTTTTTAAAACTATTTTTGAAATTTCAAACATAAGTATTGTCTTTGCATAATTTCCATAACTCCCAGTTCTCCAACTCCTCCCACGTCCCTTCAGTCCATCTCCATTTCTTGTTCTCTTTCTTATTTTAACATATACATGTATACATTTAAAAATACAGATACATACACACACACATATATATATATGTGTGTATATATAAAATGTACTAAGTCCATTTGGTAGTGTTCATGTGTACTTGCGTTTAGGGCTGTCCAGTTGGGACTATATAAACTCTCAGGGAGCTAGTCTATGGAGAAAACTGATTCTCCCATCTTCAGTATCCATTGGTTGCCTGTAGCAATTCATCTTGAGGTAGGACTCTCGGACACCTCCCCCCACCATCCACCCTAGTATGTGAACTAGTTTTGTTATGTCAGACTACCATAGTTTCATTGATGCCCTTTCTATATTATATCTATATAGAATTCATTAACCAGCATCAGGTGTCTTGTCCATCTGATTCTGACATTCTTTCCACACCCTCTCCAATATGTTCCTTGAGCCTTATGTGCAAAGGTTGCATTGTAGTTGTGTCACTTGTGGCAAGGCACCTCACAGTCACTTATCCTCTGCTATGATCTGTTGTGGAACTTTACAATAGTCTCTATCTGTTGCAAAAGGAAGCTTCTTTGATGACTGATGACAGGTTCCATTGTGTGTAAAGGATATTTACTTAGAATCTTACAACAAGAAATTATATTGTTATAAGGAACTGACAGAAGTAGGTTTTTCTCTAGGTTCTATGACATATCTGGCCATGTGTACTTGGCTAAGTTTACAGTTCCACACATGAGTTCCCTCCCATTGAGCAGGTCATATGTGTAATTAGACCTGTTCATTACCCCTTAGATAAAAACTCTACTACTCCACCAATAGAGATAGCTTGCCGGGCTGGTCATTGTGTGTTGCATAGACTTTACAGATGAGTCAGATCATTGATTGGTTTTCTCCCTGACAGCTTGTATAGTGTCTGTACAGCTTCTGATACTATGAGAGCAAGTCTTCAGAGAAGAGGTTTCCAGATCAGTTCTAACTGTATTGCTCCAAGTCCTGTGTTTGAAAAATATGGTGTTTTCAACAATAGGGTCTTTCCTTCAATTTCTGGGAGGCATTTAAGAGCTGTGGCAATAGCTGGTATTACTTTGGAGGTTCTTGGATTACTCTAATCAACAACTGAAAGGGAGGTTTCCCATGCTTGCCATTTTGATTTTAGTTATATAAGCATCAGTTACACATACATTCACATTTACATTACATCTATAGTTTTCAGTAGGCTTATCAAACACTCACATTTATATTACATATGTATTTTTCAGTAAGCTCAGTAAACATTACTAAATACCCTTTGGTTTATCATACCACTTGTGCATTATTTATCTCTCTTTCTTTCTCTGACCCTGTATAGCCTTCCCTCACTCCTCCAAAATTAAAGTATGTCTCCATTATCCCCATTTCCCCTTTGATAACTGCTGGTTTCTACTAACAACCTTTCTTAAGATCCTCCTTCCCTCCCACCCTCTTGGTTACTTTCCACTTTCCGGGTTTCTGTGGTTGTCACAGAACATATACTCTCATCTAAGAATTTGGAGATGGGGTCCACAAATGAAAAAGGAAATGCATCACTTGTTTTTCTGAGCCTGAGTTAACTCACTGAATACAGCAGTTTCTAGTTCCATATATTACTTGCAACTTTCATGATTATATTTGTCTTCATTGCTTTGAGATTTTATAGCTTAGTTCCACTTCCTGCTTGCTCATGGACACTCTCTCTCTCCCACCACTACCACTCCTCATCCTCCTCCTCTTCTTCTTCCTCCTCTTCCTCCTTCTTCTCCCCCTTCTCCCTATGTGCATATAGAATGTTATTTCTTTGCTTCCTGCCTGCCAAACTGGCCTCACGTGCCTGCTGCTAAAACTTTCCCTGAACAGTATCCCCTCTGGAACCAAAATAAATCCATTTTGCCAAAATTGTTTTTTGTTGGGATATTCTATCACAGCAACAGAAAAGAAACAAAGACAAATTTATTCTAGGAAATAAAGAAAAATTCAGTCAGTTAAAAAGAATTTAAATCATATGCACTGTTTTCCAGGAAGAAAAGAATTAAACTAAAAGAAACAAATAAAATAATGTGTTAGTAGCGTTCTATTGCAAAGCATATATATTGCATATTAAATTGCTCAGAATATATATTAATGTTCTTACCACAAAATAAATAAATATATAGGTAAGGTGACAAATATGATAGTTCTCCTGGATTAATCATTATTTGTAAAATATATTTGTGTTGAGCATTGTGGTATAAGTAGGCAAAATTTTTATTTGTAAACTATAGCTACTCAGGTTATGGAAAAATCAGAAAAGCCATGTAATTTCTACAGTGTGTAATTAAAAGCTCCAAGATAAATTCTCTAGACCCAAGTGGTTTCACTAGAATGTCCATTATATAGTTAAGGAAGAATTAAAAATAATTCTATAAAGCTTAATAATGGTCTATTTAATACATATACCAGATTTTCATGATCCATTCATCTGATGATGGATTACAAGGTTCAGTTCAATTTCCTTGTTTTAGTGAATAAAGCAGAATAAACATGGGAAGGAAATAATCTCTATAGTAAGAGAGTGTCTGAGAGATGCCCAGCCCTAAGTGACACATCTACAATGGATTCTACACCTGAGGTTAGTGGAACATAGTGGAAAAAGCTGTAGAGGGAATACTAATGCCTCTCTCAACTCTCATGAGTGAAGCTTCCCAATATAACATATGGCAATGATCAGAGAAGCCACAACTAGCAAAAATGTAGAGATTAAGAGACTGCAGAGTGTGTGTCCCTAAATAGAACTCCTATACTAAATCTCACCCACCATGGCTTAGAGACCATTGCAGAAGACTGAGCAGAAGCACTGTGAGAGAGGGTTGATGCATGATCATAAGGAAAGAGAGACATCCAGTCATCCAGGCTTCTGAGAACTTGCTCATATGAACTTTCAGAAGTGGCGACATCATGCACAAAAATTATATAAACTCAGACAAAAACCTAGCATAGAACTAGGAAAATAGGCAAGAGGCCCCAGGCTTAGCCAAGGAACTATTGGTATGATCACTGATAGGAGGAGAGCTGATCTTCTTTAAAAGAATGACACTAGGTAGGGTGACCAGGCACCAGTGGATGAACTCACACCAAAGGAGATATAATTACACAAACAAGACTCTATAGGCCTTAACATATATGGCAGAATATATGAAATCCTGTAGGTATGCTATATGGGTACAAATATTATTAAGATGTATTGTATGAAATGCAAAAAATCAAGAGAAAATATACATTGAAAAAATGGACAAATTAGATGAAATAGATCGATTCCTTGAGAAAAAAAAAACTTTCACAACTCATCTGTAGGAAATAGATCATCTGAATAGCCTTATAGTTATTGAGAATTTTAATCCTGTACTTTAAGATCTAAAATAAAATGTCCAGATTTCAGTGTTTTCATTGAAAAGTCCATTCATATGTGTTAAGAAGTATTATGACTAAGACGCAATCTTTTTGAGCAATCTTAAGTATCTTTTTTTAATTTTTAATCTTCTAGTAATAGAAGATTAATAAATACTACCTAAATTACTCTATAACACTATCAATGCCTTGGTGCCAAACTAGACACAGCACGAAAAAAAAGAAAATCTCCGGACATGTTCAAGCTTTTTTATTCATAATATGACATTTTGATCTGCAGAATTCACAATTGAGAGCTGTGCAATCAAACTGTAAGTTTATGATTTGAAGATGCATCGTACTCAGACCTATCCAGGAGCATGCTTGAAACCAGTATCTTCCTGCTATTGATATGATATTAGCTAATATAATACAACAACTAATTATATATTATATACATTGACCATGTGAAATTTATCTCAAGAATGCAAGACTGAGTCAGTATTCAAAGTTAAGTAGAAATCAACCATACTAATATACTAAAAACTATGTGATCATACCACCCATGCTTAATTATTAAAATGAAATAAAAAAATAAAGCAAGAATATGACCCATTCAGAATGCAGAGTCTTGAAAACTGGAGCACAAAGGAACTTTGTTGATATCTACAAAAGTCCACAGCTAACGAAGACTTCTGTCCTTCACCGGACGTTTCCCTCCTCTGAAGATAGAAAGCAAGATAAAAATGTTAGATAGCTCTAATGCTTATTTCAATTGAGTGATGGAGGTTTGGGCTAATGAAATAAAGTACAAAGAGGAAACAAGGTGGTATACAGATCAGAAAAGAAGAAATAAGATTATTTACATATGAGATAATTATCAAAGTACAAAGCTGCGAAGAAGTTATATAAAGCGTTTAGATGTACTGTGTGATACGGATTTATCGAGGTCAAGGGATGTAAGACAAGCATACAAAAAGTTGTATTTCTGTTTTCTAATAATGAACCTGTAAAATGTAAAGTTTAAAAAAAAGATACTTAAGATTGCTCAAAATAAAATGAAATGCATATAAATCTAATAACAGATTAGAGAACTTGTATTCTGAAAACTACTCAGTACATATGCAAGAAATCAAAGATCTCATGGAGGAATATCATGGCATAGATTGGAAGACTAGCATAGCAAAATGCCAAATTTGCCTCAACTATATATAGAGAGAAGATTATACAAGTCTCAAAATTCTACCAAGATATTTTGTAGATATATCCAATATCATACTGGTACAGTACCAAAAAAATGCATACAATTTATTAATTGGTCAATAGAATAACAATCTCTGGCCTCGATGAAGACCCAACTTTCCTGTTTGCTAGTTCAACTGTTCACAGAACAACAACACACCTAGGAAGGCAGGTTCACCTTAAGTCATGCTAAAGAGATGGGTGGAATATCTAGCATGTTAATGAGATGGTGAACTTTTTATGCCCATCTCCCTACCCAACCCTAGTTACAGACATGACGTCTACCTAAGTCTTGCCCACCTTTCTGACTTCAGAAAACCATAATGCTCATTTTCTTCATATCTCTCATCTGACCATGCTTTTACGAATGCTTTGGGCTGCCCCAACATCTTGTGTTTCTTCAATTTTTTTTGAAAGATCCCTTCCTCCCTACCAAGTGTCTGCAAATCTGCAATGTGGTGAGGGTCTGACCTCCATTCAGGCTTTAAACCATCATGGCTTCGTGGCTTTTTTTCTTTTTCCACTTTGTTCTCCTCCTCAAGGCAGCTGCTGAGATTTACCAGCCAGCCAGCCCTGAAGATTTTTCCTTATATTCTAAAAAAAATTTTTTTAATTGTCCTAAAGCTTCCCTTAAATCCATTTTTAAATGCTTTGTTTTTCTTTTTCAAAATACTTTTTTATATTTAATGTGTATGAGTGCATTGTCTACATATGCCATGCCCACAGAGGTCAGAAGAGGGCTTTGTCAGATCCCCTAGAACTGGAGTTACAAGTGGCTGTTATTCACCATGTCAATGCTGGGTACTGAATCAGGGTCCTCTTCCAGAGCAGTCTTAAATTCTTGCGTGAATGAGACTAAGGACCCTGGAAGGGGACTGTTTCTCCCTTATATCATCATAATGACAAAGGAACCGCCAAAAATTCTAATAACATTTATTTCATACACATGCAAGGAGATTTAACAATGTGTGGGGAATTGGAAAACAAGAAGTTAAACTCCTTTATCTATCTTCTTCAGGGGTTTTTGAAGCTATAAACAGCTTTTCTTCTCTGAGAGAGAAAAAAATTATAAATTTTGTGTATTTCCTAAAGAATGTCTCAATCAATCTTAATCACTATTATACCCACTTCCTCACTGGCATCCTCTCATTTTCCCCCTACTGGAATTCACACATTCTACTAATTGTGTTAAGGAGTATTGTGTCAAGATAGTGTCTCCAGACAGTCCTCAGTGCAAATTCATCCACTGAGATCTGGTCAGCTTATCTAGTCTCTTGCTTTAAGAAGATCAGCTTTTCCTCATTCAACAGCAATCAGTTGCCAATATTTCTTCAGCTAGGATTGGGGTCTGATGTCCATTTTCCCTATTTTATGCTGGGTTTTTGTCTTCTTGAGTTTGCATGGGTCTGTGTATGCTAACAACATTGCTGTAGGTTCACAGAAGCAGGGTTCTAGGAGCTTATAGGATTCTATTTCCACATGGTCATTCACCTCCTCCCTGGCTCTTACAATATTTCTGTACCCTCTTCTGCAATGGTAGAGGGTAGGTAGGGTTCTGGGTGGGTAGAGTTTAATATAGGAGTTCTGTCCAAGGACCCACATCCTGGAGACCCTTACTCTACACTTTGGTCATTTGTGACCTTTTGAGTTCCTGGCCCTGTACTGCATGAAGGAGCTTCATTAATGAAAACTGAGAGATTCATTAGTGTCCTCTTTACACCTTGTTCTATGTTCCATGAGCCTCAGGTGTAGAGGTTTCATTGTAGAAGTGTCAGGTAGGCTTGGGCAATTCACAGACACTGTCTGTGTATGACCAGCTATAGAACTTTGTAATAGTCTCTGTCTGTTGCAAAAGAAGCTTTTATAATGAGTGGCTACTGGGATACTTGTCTGTAAGTATAAGCACATATTTTGCACATAGTAAGAAATTAAATTTATCTAGGGATGTGACAGTCTTGGGATTTTCTCTAAAATCTATGACCTCTCCAACCATGTGTATTTGGCTATGTTTATAGTACCACACTTGAGTTTTCTCCCATTGAGTGGGCTCTAAGTCAAATTAGGTAGTTTTTGATTGCCCCAAGGAAAAAGTTCCACTATTGTACCAACGGCATGTCTTGAGCCAGTCACTGGTGTGCTTATTTGGCTTTGAAGTGGGGATAAACCGTCTACTCATGTTCTTTCTTAGCAGCTGGTGTAGTGCTTTCCAAAGCTATGAGAGCGAGCCTTCAGGGGAAGTGGCCTCCAGGTGAGTTCCAGCTCAATTGCTCTAAATCCTGAAATATGTCCTGTCTTCAGAAATAGAGTCTTACCTTCAAGTTCTTGGAGGCAATCAAGGGCTGTGGCAATGGCCTATGTAATTTGGTGAGTCTTTTGTACTACCCTAGCCAACAAGGCACAGTGGGTAGGATCACAGATTTTCCATGTAAATAAGCTGGTCTTGGAAATCCAAGGCAAGGTGGGTATGGGTGACAGCCAAGGTAGAAGACTGGTCTCAGGAGTCCAAGGCAAGGTGATAGTGGGTACAGCCTGTGAAGGCTCTAACAAACTAGACCAAAACATTGAGTTGGTCTGAGTTCAAAGGATAAGGATAAAATGGCACATCTGAATTAAGAGAGTAGTACAGAGGTCTGGGAAAGGAACAGGCAAAAATAAAACATTTTAAAAGCCCTGTTTCCTCTCTCTTGGGCTTCTCACGCTTTGGGGTTTTCTCCATAGTTGTTCTCTCTAAGAACTAGGGAGTCTTTGGATTAGTTCTGGGAGAGAGGAGAACAGTCAAAAGGCCCAGGTTCTAGGTCATACTTGGTTACAAAGCATGGCTTAGACCATGTGGCCCATGAGATTCTTTCTAAGCCACAGCCTGTATATTGGAGTGAAGAGATCCAGAAGACATTACTTGGTATTCACAATTACATTTTGTGTAAGAAACATGGACTTTTTTTCTTGATTTGAGACCATGAAATTCCTTTCTTTTCAATTTAGGGCCTATATAATTTGAGTGTAATATTTCCTGCTTTGCTAGTCTAACTTTAATGGATGCTTTCTAAAAGAAAATGGGGTGGCTGTTCACATTTAATCTGTCAGATCTGTGACTCTCATGTTGGCTTAAGCTCAGGTGGAGGATAGAAACATTTTATCTTGGAACCAGGCACACCATTGGCAAAGGGTAGCCAGGTGACTTTGTTGCCATATTGGCTGGAGACATCATCAAGATGGAGGCAACCACATGACCTGGTCACCATCTTGCTTATTGATATCCTTAAAATGGCAGTGAACACTGTCACCTTGACACCATCTTAATTAATCCAGTCACACAGCATAAATCAAAATAGGGAGACCCAGAAAATTTCCAGTACTATTGAGGCATTGTGGATAATGGTAACTTAGGAATTCCTTGGAACTTGATCTATAACAAGTAATTCTAATTTTTTTAATCCCACTACACTCTTTTAGACATTTGTTTAAGGAAATTCCCTGAAACATTTCTGAGCCTGATGGCTTGGAGCAATGGAGCTCCTCTCCCTTCCCTCCAATTCTTTTAAACTAGCCAACCAGGAAAGACTGTGAGGTTGAACCACAGCCAATAGGGAAAAGACACAGCACTCTTCTTGTGTTAGGAATAAAAGCCTAAAATGCTCCCTTGTCCTGTGTGCTTGTTCTATCTGACTGACCACTAAAGCACCCTTTTGCAAAATAAAATCTGTCTTGCAGAGTTATTTTGATGCTATCTGTGTGTTCTTTGTATTGATGGGGTTCTTGGACCTTGCATTTTATTTCTAACAAGACTATCTCCACAATGGGATTTTGGGTTTAAACACTGATTCACATGATTCACCGGTTTCTATTTTGGATTTTGATATTGTTTTATATGACATCTACTTGTTTTAAAAAGAGACTATTCTGAATTTTGACTTGTTTTGTATATTTGCCGATTTCCAAAGAAGACTGCTTTGGATCTTTAGATTGTTTTATATATTTGTTGGTTTCTAAAGAGCACTTAAGAGTTTTTTAGTCTTGTGCCTCTGACATGCCTCTTGAATAAATGAGACTAAGGACCCTAGAAGAGGATCCTGTTTCTCTCCTGCCTCAATTAGAAATTTATACAGAAAGGCAAAAGGAATAAATTAGGAATAGGAATCTCTGACATAAGGATAAAGTGAGAGGACAAAGCTACCTTTAACAAGGTGTAATTTTGCTGGTAAAACAATGAAATAGAATAGAGAATCTATGGGGCCAAATAAATGTTTCTACTAGAATTGTGACAAAAGAACAAAAGCAATTCAGTACAGTAAAAATAGTTTTAGTGCCACATACAATTAGACACACATGAACAAAAAAATCAAAGAAAAACATTAATTTAACTAAATTTCATTCTTTATACAAAATTTACTCAAAATGAAACACAGATTATAATTATAAAATCTTTAAGGGAAAAAAAAGCAAAAGTTCTTGTAAATACAAGATTAGATGTAAGTCTTTGTTGGCTTAACTTCAAAAAGTACAACCCAAAGAGGGAAGAGATAACAACCCAGAATCCATCAAAATATAAAATGTTTTCTCTGCAAAAAACTATATGATAATCATTAAAGTACAAGGTTTATCTCAGATAATAAAAACTTAACAAAATACATCTGATAATGTGCTCATTATTAGGGTTCTACTAAGGATTCTCAAAACTCAAAAACAAAACAAAATGATAAAAGTCATGCAGATGAGATACAAATGGCAAATAATAAGAAAAGATGCCCAGAATCAGTGGAGAAAGAAAAATTAAAACCTCAGTAAGGTAGCATTACATACCTCTCAGAATGGCTTAAATGAAAACTGAAATGCCACTATCTGTTGGTAAGGATGCAGAGTCAGCATCATTCATAGCCTGTTAGTATGAAAGATTTGCCATTGCTGAGTCAAAAAATCATTTCAAATCCTTGTTAAATATACACATTGGAGGAGCCAGAAATCACTTTTGGCCCAAACCTACTCTGGTGAGCAGGTAAGTTTTGGAAAACTCAAACTACCTTATGCGAAGTCTTTGAAAATTCTAGCATATATGTAAAATAAATTTACATTCTAACCTTTAAAAACATTTCCTTTACTGTAGACTTGTTACTAAAATGGGTGGCGTTGCTAAAATGGGTGACATTTTTTCTCTTGAGGATGAAGAACAGACACCCTTTCATCTCCATCTCTTTTAGAATTTTTTAGAAAACCCCTCATTCTAATATAAACAATGCATCCTTAACCTTCCATAAAACACTGAAATGGAGCATAATGATCTTACTAAATACACAGTACAAGTCAACAGCTAATAAATACGTCCAACATCTTTCACAATTCCCAAAAAAATATCTGAAATAATCTGTGTTCAATAAATAAGTGTTGAATAAGTCAAGGTACACAGGTGTAGAGGCATTTAAAGGTTAAGTGTAAAACAAAATAAGAGAGACAGAAAGGAAGGAAACAAGTGAAAAAGAAAGAAGGAAATAAAAAGCTGAAAGCTGTCTTTGGTGCTCAGTGTAATTAAGTACAGAGAGGTGACCAAAATTTACAGTCTGTAACAGATGACTAAATGAGCCCTTTCTTTTGTATACTCTGATACAAACCCAGCCTTCTGCACACATTTAAACTCGTGTACACTTGAAGCACTTCTGGTGAAATCAGCTGTCATCAAGGTTGTTTACCAATCTTTTCCACATTAACTAAAGATTCTGCTATTTTTATAGGAGACTATAATCATTCCCCAGTGTAAAATCACTCCCTGGGTCATTCCGTGGCTTAACTAGCAACGCCACCCATTTTAGTAACAAGTCTACAGTAAAGGAAATGTTTTTAAATAGTGAATATGTAACAAGGCAACAAGTGATCAAAATTCAGTATATTATCTCTCTGGAATTTTATTGCTGCAGGTGCAGAGCATAACTATGTAGAGCCTTGCTAAGGGCAAGGTTCCCCTTAAATGAAAACAAATCTACTTGTACACCTGCATTTTCAAAGATTCCAAAAGAAAGACCGAGGAAAGATAATGGAACATGAAACCAATACTAAACATTATTCTCACAGAAGCCTGAATCTGTCCTTCTTCATAAAGAGGGAGGCGGGAAAACCCTTAATTTAACAGACATTCACAAAGCTGCTTGTCCTCACAGAAGTTCATGTGTACTAAAGTGTGATAAGAGGGGAAATATTTTTATCATCCTTCAATAAAGAGCATGAATTAAGAATATGTTCCATGTTGTATTTTGAAAGAGTGATGATTTTCAATTCAACAGTTATGCATTAAGCATTTATTGTTCATTCCACAATTTGTGCTTGGTATACAATGTAGAAAAAATAAGATCGTATGAATGACTATGGGTAAGATGTTTAAGGGGTAAAAAATGACTAATAACTAGAAACATTTAGCAGTTATAATTCAGTTACTGCCAGAAACCACACAACACACCACCTATTCAGAGTAAACCAGAGGGCTATGAGAATATAAAAGAGATAAGAGGAAGGAAAGCATACTGAATCTAGATTTAATTTCAATACATACTGGGGTGTGTGTGCATGTGTGTGTGTGTGTGTGTTAATCATACTGATTCAGTAAAGAATTTCAGACTGTCTTCTTTCTTATCTTTGAATCTATTATATGTCAATTTATTTACTTATCTGCACCACTTTTTAATGCAGAAATTCAATGTGCAAGGAAGCGTAGTGTTTCCAAGCCTCCCTTGCTCAGCTTCCACGATTTTCAATTTGTTTGTCAATGTTATTTTATTTATAATTTTACATTCTTCCCTGACTCCCAAATAAAATCAGTCCCATACATCTTATTATTTTATGTATATTGGCAACACAGATAGGCTAAACAGATGCCAAGCAGGCTGGAGATGTAGTTCAGTGGTAGAGCACTTGTATAGCATGTGCATGGCCCTGGGTTTGATCCTGAGCATTGCCCAAAACAACAGAAAAATATTTATATGCATCTATACACAGATATAATACTGTTATTATACATGAACATTTATTATAATAAGCAAGTTTTAAAACAACTTAAAATTCCCTTATGCCTGCTAAATGGACATAGTATCAGACTCCTAATGATTTACTGTTAGTCCTGCAGATTAATATATATCTCAATCCTCATCAGAGAAGCTTCTTTTTGCAGTAAATGTTTAATAACACAGATACTCAGACCTGGTAGAAAATGTGTAGAGAAAACGAGACTGCCAACTACTAAGTTCTAAATGGAACATCTGTATCACACACTCTCCAAGAGGCAAGGATCATCACAGAAAGATTTTAAGGCCAAAAGGTGGGAAATTGTTACAAAAAAAAAACAGTGTCTTGCAGACACAACAGGGCAGTTGCACATATAAATTCACAGCAGTTGACAGCATGCACAAGACCTACACAATCTCAAGCCAGACAAATTTCAGCATGGAAGGGGGAGGTGGGCATGAAGTCTTGCCCCTAGCTAAGGAAGTACTAGCAAGTGGTAGCTTCTGGGAGTGGGTGTGACTCATATAAGGTTGGCAAATCTCTAGGGATGGCTCCACATCCAAGAGTATTTGAGCAACTCAAATTGAACTTAAAGGGCTTTCAAATTTTGAAAAGTGACATGAAGTTTTGTGGGCAGAGATGTGGGGGTGGATCTAAGAGGATATGATGGGTTGAATATAATCAACATAAATTATATAAAATTCTCAAAGAATTAATAAAAATATTGTTTTTAATTTTTAATATTTTATTATTTTTATTTTATGTGCATGAGTGTATTGCCTGCATGTGTGTAAGTGTACCCATGTCATGCAGTGTCCATAGAAGTCAAAAGAGGGCCTTGGATCCCCTGGAACTGGAGTTGGCTAACTGCAGTTGAACTAACAGATGGCTGTTAGCTACAATGTCAGTGCTTGGAATCAAATCCTGGTGCCTCTGCAAGAGCAGTAACTTCTCTTAACCACTGAGCCATCTCTCCAGCCCCCCTAAAAATGTTATTTTTAAAAAGAAAATAAATTCTATTCCATTGTATAATCCTATATACCTGTTAAGATTAATTAGCAACTTTATTTAATACCATTTTCTATAAGTGCTTTGGTTTAGAATTTAGCTTACTTTGAAACTTTCAAAAACTTTTTCAATCCTGTGAGGGTTGAAACAAGGAGAGTTTCTCCACTAACCTGTTCTTTTTTTCTTCTATTCTTTTCTTGAAGTGCATACAAAGGAAAAAGAAGATATTCCTTCTCACACTTCCTTCACCTTCTAGGATGTCCATGGCTGCTCCTATTCATTCTGTTTCTCTGAAAGATCTAAGATGGGGCAATTTATAAAAGAGAAAAAAACTGCTGTCTCACAGTTCTTGGTTCTAAAACAAGGAACTGGCAAATGGCAAGGAGCTTCCTACAGCATCACCCATTGTTGAAGGACAAAGACAGAGCAAGAAAAAAAGGGGAGCTGAACTTTCCTCTTATAGAACCCCCTCCACAATTAAGAGCATTAATAATTTGCTTCCACCCCCATATGGCTGAACATTTCTCATAGACCTTAGCTCATTAGTAACTAAGTTTTCACCATTTGCATTCATTCAGAAGACAAATCCACATGCAATCATCATAACCTGTGTCTAGGTCTTGTAAGCTCTCAGGCCTCTTGAAGACCTACTGTCAACAGGTCAACAAGGTCTCATGAATTGTCTTCTGAAAGAGGTGGATACCATTCCTCCCAGACAGTCAATAGACAGTGTATTATTTCTGGTTCTACTTCCATAGAGTTGGGAGGGCTCTGGCCACAATATCAAGTTATTTATTTTCTCCCATTTTTGTTTTATTATTCATTTTAATTTTCATACATGTGTACATTTTGTGTTGAGAATATTCTGCCCCCTACCCTCCTTCTGCACCCTTCTAATAGCCTCCTTTGGCCCCTAAACAGTTTCACTCCTACTCTATTTTCATGTATAGTACATATGTGATAAAAATCTAATTTCATTCTTCTGTATGTGAATAGACAATTTTTTTCTATTTTTTCTAGGCAGCTAGAATTGGGGGGCTTATGCTTGAGCCTTCTGTTAAGTTCCACAGATCTGTCAGTTTGTTTCTATGCCAGTACCATGCTGTTTTTGTTATGTCGGCTCTGTAACAGAACTATATATCAGGTATGGTATTCTATTTGCTTGGAATTGCTTAGCTATCCAGATTTTATGTTTCCATAAGAAACATAATGATTATGTTTTTCTACTTCTGTGAATAATCCTGTGGTAATTTTGATGAAATTGCATTGAATATCTAGATTGCTTTTGGTAAGACAGCTATTTTCACTACATTAACCTTCATCATTTGTAAGCATAACAGGTCTTTCCATCTTCGAGTGTCTTCTTCAACTTCCTCAGTGTTTGAAAGTTTTAATTGTAGCTATTTTCTAGTTCCTTGTTTAGATTTATTCCATGGTTTTCTTTTCTGAGACAATGTGAATGATATTTTCCTGCCTTCAGTCTCAGCGTGTTTGTTATAGACATATAAGAAAGTTGCTACTTTTACGTGTTAATTTTGTAACCTGCCACGTTTTGGAAAGTGTTTATGAGGTCTAAGAATTTTCAGGTGGAAAATTTAGGGTCTCACATCATCTATAAGCAAGGTATTTCTCCATCTTTTTTAACCCACCTATTCCACATTGCACCCTTCTTCATCCTTACATCAAAGTCTAGTCATTTTTTCCTCCCACATCTGGAAAATAATGTGTACTGTTTTTCTTGCCACGTCTATCTTTTCTCACTGAACATGATGTTTTTCAGTTCCATCAATACAATATAGATTTTCCTGGTTCTGGAATTCTTAAATGACAGCTCTTTTATGCTGTACCATTTCTTAGAATTCTGCCTTACTCCTGAACCAACACTTTCAGCCACTGACTTGTAAAAGGCACTACTTTATCCATGATGACCACAAATCCAATCTTATCCATGGAATTCTAAAAATTGTGAATAGTAATTTCTTTCCTGGTCATGTTAAATTACTCTTTGGAATGAATAACACAGAACAAACATCTTCCAGTGGTGTTCATTTTTGCACTTATTAGGTCATAACTGCTAGATTCCTAGAATGTGCTTTCTTTCAATTTTGTTAAAAATATAACACTACTCACGTCTATACTCTACCGACAATGGAAAGTTTTCGGGAAGAGCCATGGTCAAAGAAAAAAATGTCTTAATGAAGCAAGGTATACCTCTTACTCTTCTAAGATAAAGACTGAGCAGTAGAACATACCTGGACATAGATCAAAGACAAGACAGGTTATCAATCTACAGGGTCCATTGGTGTTATGGAACCAGAGCAGCAGTGTCTAAAGTCTTCAGAGTCCCTGAGGAATGACCACCTAAAAGATCTATCTGCAGAGGTGTGAGTTACATCTCTTGGTATCAAGAGTGGGAAAATACCCATCACTTAGGATCAGTAAATCATTAATAGCCTTACTGTTGGAACACATGGATAAATATATGTATATATAGTTATATATATATAGTTATATATATATATATATATATATATTCCACAAGTAGTATAACTTCAAACCTCAGTTTATTGGGGCCCCACATTCATCCATTATTCTAGAGTAGTTAATCTATGATCAGTGTGTACAAACCATTCTGGTGGCACAATCTTGCATGGGATGCAAGAAAGAAATACTGTGCCAGTCAGTGATCTGCTCAGTATGTTATCATCTGGAAATACGGCTAAAACATACGCTGAGCAGGCCGATAGCATCTAGGTCTAGAGGTCCAAGGACATCTGTTCAGTGCCCTGGGAAGAGGAGTCAGAAAGATCCCTCAGCAGAAGACCAAGAAACTGAAGTACACAACTCTCTCTTCTTTCAAATAGGTGCTGAATCAGAAGAGAGCACTGTTATTAGATGGTCCTAATTCTAAGAACCAAAGAAGGAATTTTAAAAATTTACAGGAAAGGACTTTAACAACTAAATTTAATTGAGCATCCTATATTTTTATTTATTAAATCTGGAAAACCTAACTATACCACATTTTACTCATTTCAGAGATCACTAAAATCCATTTGTAAGATGATTTCTCCAACAGTGATTTTGATTAATTTTTGTCATCTAAAATTTTTCCTAAAATAATGTTTCTAAAACTAGTACATATATGCCAAACACGGTGACACAAACTAGTAATCTTAGTCCTCAGGAGAATGAGGCAGGAGGATTGTGAATTCAAAGCCAATCTGGACTACACAGAAAAATTCTACAGAACATAAGAAGGAACAAAGAAAGAAAGGAAAGACAGAGGGGAAAGTCCAAAAAGAGAGGGTTCTACATAGGTAAAGAATACTTCCTAAGCCCTGAGGTGTGTTTACATATCTGCTGTTTTCTACACGTAATTTTCATTTTGTGTTTTGTAGAAATAAATATAGTCTGTCTTACAGGGTTTAAAGTACAGAATTTATTCTTTTTCTGGATTACATACTTGTACAGACCATACATACAAGACAAACTTTGGTCATCTACCAACAGTTTGTTGTATTTTACTTATTTAGCGAGAATAGATTATCAGCCACCTGAAGGCAGAGGGCATAAATTGTTGATCTTTGTTTTGAATTTATTAAGTTTGCACTTTTTTCACTGGTTGAATGAATGTCCAAATTCAGCAATTTCATATACAACCATGAGGAACAACCGAATGAGAAAAAGCAAACAGTTGAAAAGCAAGTCAAACTATTTGTTCAAGACCCAGAATAGGAGAGTCAACACATTGGAAATGAAGTTAGCTCACCACCGTGCTGTAGAGAACTAAAGAATTTTCATTCATAAAGAATTGATTTTTCTCTTTTAAAGATTTTTTAATATTTGAATTTTTAATGAGTGTTTAGACTGCAAGAATTTTCTTTTCTAATATGAGCAACTAGAAATCAAGTACTTTGAGATTAATGAAGAGGAAGCTGCATATTTAATGAAATGCAGAGGCTTGTATCCCATTAAATATGTGATATCAAGAGCTTTAGTATATAGCTGTGAGTGCTAATTTAGTGGAATTACAGGCACATTTCCAGAATCACAGCATCCATTTTCCCTAGGTCTTGGCCATTTTTAAACAAGACAGAAGTTTTTGCTGTCTTTTAGGACTTATGGAATAAATCATATACTTTTTTAGAATAATTAATCAGCCCTTAGTGGTTTTTACCTATCAGCTTTATACATTTTCCATTTAAGATGTAAGAAATCGTGGAGACATTCATTTGGTTATGTTTCTAAATTAATAACTTTTAAGTTAATAATTTAGCACAGTATATAACTGTGTTTTTTAGCAAAGTTTTACTGTCAACTACACGAACTTCTAAATTTAATGTATATAGAGCACTTAGCTCCCTTAAAAGCCTTTCAGGTAAAATGTCATTCTTTGAAATCTTGGAATAATGGAAAAGGATAAAAAAACTAATTAGAACAGTTGGGTTTATTTAAATTTGTTTTTTTTTCATATTTTTTATTGAACTTTTGAGAATTTTGGACAATGTATTTTGATCATATTAAGATTCCTTCCTCTATCTGGAACTCTCTTAGAAGCCCCCACACTCCCGCTGGATTTCAAGTATTCTACCATATATATTAAGGCCTTCTGAGTCAAGTTTGTGTCCACAGATGTCCTTAGATGTATATTCATTCACTGCTACCCAAAGAACTATCTAACACCACATTTTTTAAAAAATACAAAAAAAAAAAAAAAACCTCAACTTTCACTCTCCCAGTAGTTATGGTTGCCAATAGTTCTTCAGCTAAGGTTGGGGCTACTTACCCACAATACCCACTCTGCTAGTATTTTTTTCTGAATTGATCTTGTGTGGATCTTGTGCATGGTGTTATCTTTGCTGTGAGTTCGTATAAGAAACTTTCCAGCTGTCTGGAAAACTCTGTTTCTTTATGGACATCAATCACTTCTAACTCTTACAATCTTTTGCACCCCCTCTTTAACAATGAAGCTTGAATCTAAGGTGGCAGAGGTTTAATAAAGGTATCCTATTCAGAGATAAGCTCTCTACAGTCTATTATTTTCTGAATATTGGACAGTTGTGGCTATCTGGGTAAACCACCAACTACTGCATAAGGAAACTTCAATGGTGAGAGTTGAGAAATACTTTAATATTCTTTGCACCAACACTTCCACTATGTTCCCTGAGCCTTAGGAGTAGAGGCTGCATTATAGATGTGTCTCTTAGGGCTGGACACTGCAGAAACTTATTTTCAGCATTTGGCCAGTTTGTGGAATATAATCCATCTGTTGCAAAAAGAAGCCTTTTTGATGAGAGGTGATAGGCACATTTGCATGTAGGTATAAGGATACATATTTAGAATACATTAAGAAATTAGGTTAGTCTGGGGCTATGACAAAAGTAGGTTTATTCTAAGATACATGGCATAGACTGTCAGTCATGTGCATTTTGTTTTGTTTACAGTACCACACATGAGTTCATTTCCATTGAAGTGGCCTTAAGTCTGATTAGAAAGCTGTTGATTATTATCAAGATAAAAGTACCACTACTGCATTAGTAATGATTATTTTCTGGGCTGGTCATTGTTGTGGTTCTTAGACTTTATAGCTGGATGGGGTCATTGATGGGTTTTTTCCCTTGGCAGTTTGCATAGCATCGTGGATACTATGGGAACTAGTCTCCAGGGAGGAGGTTTCCAGGTCAGTTCCAGCTTCACTGCTACAAATCATGTATCTGATGTACATCCTGTCTTTAGCAATAGGTTCCCACAATCAAGATCTGGGAGTCAATCAAGGGCTGTGACAACAGGCTATATTCTCTGAGGAAGTCTCTTGGACTACCCTGACCAATAAGTTGAGAGATTTCCCCTGCCTGATGCTGTGGTGTTTTGTGTGTGTGTGTGTGTGTGTGTGTGTGTGTGTGTGTGTGTGTGTGTATTGTGTGTATGTGTGTTGTGTGTGTGTGTGTGCTATTTACATGCACTCTTGCATATGTTGCATGTATATGTTTAAGTAGGCTTTTGAAGTGACCCATATTCCTCTGGTTTTCCCATCTTTTAACATGATTTATTTCTCCTGTCCTTCTTCCTGCACACTCTCCCCTAGTCCACCCACAGGGTAAGTATCACTCATTTCCCCCATTACTCCCTTGATAACACCTGTGTCCCACTATTTTCCTCTCTTCCAGTCCTTCTTACCCTTGATCTCCATGGTATATTTCCAGTTTTCTGGCTCCTTAAGCTACATCAGGATATATACTCACATCTAACAATTTGGAGCAAGGATCTACAAATGAGAGATAATATATACCTCTTGTTTCTCTGAGTCTATGTTACTTCACTTAGTATAGTTTCTAGTTCCATTCATTTATGTGAAAATTTCATTCGTTTGTTTCTTTACCAGAGAAGAATTTCACTTGGTAAATATACCACATTCTTGTTTTCCATTTGTCAGTTGAGGGACATTTAGGTAGTTTTTATTTTCTAGCTATTGTGAAGGGAACAGCAACAAGCACGCCTGAGCTAGTGTCTCTGTAGTGTCTCTGCAGTGGGATGCTGAATTCTTTGGGTAAATATCAAGGAGTGGTAGAACTGGATAACATGGCACATTTTTTCGTACTTTAAGAGTTCACCACAATGGCTTTCATCGTGGATCACCAGTATGCAATCCCACCAGCAGTGAATGAGGCTCTCTTTTCCCCACATCCTTGCCAGCATTTCCTCCCATGTGCTCTCTTGATCTAAGCTGTTCTGATTGAGGAGATGAGTATTAATGTAGATTAAATTTTCATTTCCCTAATTACTATGGATGGTGAACACTTTTAAAGGTATTTATTATCCATATTTATTTATTTACTTATTTATTTATTTGGGGAGCTCTCTGTTCACATCTATAGTCGAATTTTTTTTAACTGGATCACTTCTCTTCTTGATTTTTTGTTTTCTGAGTTCTTTGTAAATTCTTTTTTATAAATTTTTATTAAGTTTTTATGCATTTCATACAACAGATCTTAATCAGATTTAAACCCCTCTCCCATCCATGCTCCCCAACCTTCCCCTGGACTTCATGAATTCTGCCATACATGTTAAGTCCTATCCAGTCAAACATTTGTACCCAGATGTCCTTTAGTCCCTAACAGATATATATCTGGCATAGAATATATTCCACTGTGTGGGTAGCATCTTCACCTCATTGGTTATATCCTTTGCTGTATAAAAGGTTTTCAGTTTAATGATGTCCCATTTGTCAATTTTTTACCTTAATTCCTGAGTAACAGGTCCGATTTAGAAAGTCCTTTCCTACACCTAAATCTTGAAGGATAATTCCATTGTTTTCTTCTAAAAGTTCAGCATTTTAGGTTTCACATTGAGGTCATTATTCTGTTTGTAGCTGACTTTGGGGCAGGGTGACAGATATGGATATAATTTAATTCTTCTGCATGTGGAGATCCAGTTTTCCCTGCACCATTTGTTGAAGATGATGTCTTTCCTCCAGGGCATTCTTAGAACCTTTGTTGAATATCAGGTGGTTGAAATTGTGTGTACCCATGATGCCTGTGTCTCCTATTATTTTCTATTGATATATGCATCTTTTAGCCAGTACCATGCTGTTTTATGACTATAGTTCTGTAATATAGTTTAAAATCTGGAAAGATAATCCCTCCATTACCATTTTTTTGTGCTCAGGATTGCTATGGTTCTCTAGGGTGTTTTTAAATTCTGTATAAATTTTAGAATATATTTTCTATTTCTATGAAGAATGTCATGGGAATTTTGATTGTCACTGCACTTTATCTATAAATTGCTTTTGGTAGGATGGTTATTTTCACTATATTAATTCTATCGATCCATGAGCACAGGCATTCTTTCCATCTTCGTGTGTCTTCCTCACTCTCATTCTTCAAAGATTTAAAGTTTTCATTGTAGAGATCTTCAATGGCTTTGGTTAGGTTCACTCCTAGATATATTACTTTTTGAATTTTTTGTGAAAGGAGATGTTTCCTTGATCTCTTTCTCCATATTCTTGTTCCTGGTATATAAAAAGGTTAGTAGCTTTTGTAAACTGATTTTGTATCATGCCACTTTGCTGAAATTGTTAATTATTTCTAGAAATTTTCTGGTGCAATTTTAAGGACCTCTTATGTGTAATATCCTATCATCTGTAAATATGGATAAATTGACCTGTTCTTTCCCTATTAGCATGTCTTTAATTCTCTTGTTTTATTTCTCTACCTAGATTATAAGCACTATATTTTATATAAAATATCTCTGTGGAAATTAAAGAAAATAACCACTGGCTTGCTTGTAAGGTTTTAAACAACCTCATGAAGCCCTCACACGCAAAACATACATTCTCAGAGACCCAGTTTCCAGAGTCTTGGATAACTCAAGTTCAAAATATGATCTAATGTACATTAAATTGTGTTATTTTGTTTTTTATATTTCTCCTAGTTTTATGTAAACACTTTATGTAGAAACCAAAAAGCAATAAAAATACATGGGATTACAAGATAAGCTGTAAGTGTTATTTAGAAAGCTTCTATACCAAGAATACAAAACATCACAAAGTAAACATATTGTTTCACTAATGTCTCAGCACTTAAATAAACTTGGCTTTAGCTAGTTTATAATCTAATTTTAGTTATCTAATGCATAAATTATCAGAGAACCTGTAGAATACCCTACTAAAAATTATGGGAAAGCAGTAGAATTAAAGTAAAATCTGTGTCCTTAAGGAGACTGTTATCCTATACAGGTCCTAAAATCTTTCATGAGTAATGATAATGTAAACCAAAATGTGACTTATGAAACATACAGACCATATAACAATGTATCATGAAACCCCAGAAGAGAAAAAGAGGAAGTTGTTAGGGTACATGTGCTGGACAGCTGTAGTTATCAACTTAACATGTCTGGGAGAAAGCCACCTCAATTGAGGAACTTTCTCTATTGTACTGGTCAGAGGTCATGTCTGTGAGGCATTTTATAAATTGTTGAGTGATATGGGAGGGCCCAGAACACTGTGAATGGTGCCATGCCTTTGGCAGGTGGTCCTCTGTTGTTTAAGAAAGCAGGTTTAGCACATTCAGGAGAGCAAGCCAATAAGCAGTGTTTCTCCGTGGTCTGCACTACAGTTCCTGCCCTGAGCTCCTACCCTGGTTTAACTCCATAGTGAACTGTATGGGTAAGATTAAATAAATCCTTTCTAACCCAAATTGGTTTTGCTTATATCACAAAAAATAACTAGAACAGTACATCAAGAGAGACTTCTCAAAGTATCACATTGGCCCATGAATAATGCATAGTGCAACAGATGAAGAACAAAAGAAAAAAAATATTTCACTGGTAAAGATAATAAAACAGTGCTTTGCAGAGACTGGCTCCAATACACAGTAATTCTACGAATCAACAAGCAAAGAAGTATAGGAAGACAAGAAACAAACAATTCAAGACCTTTGTGAAGAGGGTGTGAAAATACTTATGAAGAGGAACCACAGGAAAATGGATGGGGAAAGTGGGCAAGAACAATGAACAAGGTGAAGTTATCAAAGGCTTAGAGCTACAGAGTATCAAAAGCATAGCTATAGTGTAGTATGAACAGAGTAAAACTGAAAATTAAAGAGCAAGATAGTCAGTAATGACTTGGCCCACTTCTAATCTCAGCACTCAGAAGGGTAAGGCAGGAGGATTTCTATCAATTTAAGGCCAGCCAGGATTGTACAGCAATACTCTGTCTCAACAAAAACAAGAAATACAATAAATGTAATAAAACTGAAGAGCAAATCAAAGTACTGAAGCTACAGAATAATGAAGTGCATACTGAACACTAGCTGTCAAAACTTTCCCAAACTGCAATGCATTCCCAAGCATTAGAGGCAGGGAGTCCTGAAAATACTCACGAATGTAACAAGATTTCAAATTGACACAGACTGTAAAACAATTGTCTCAGAACTAATTCTTGTCAGAAAATAATAGCACATTACCAGCAAAGTGGAGACTGAAAACATAATGAGTAATCACTTCCAGTAAAAAGGAGCAGTAACAACAAGTGAGAGTACCCACGTCTGCTGTCACATCCACACATGGGACTGTTTACTAATGATGAACTGCTGTGGTAAGTTTCCTGCCCCAGTGCCTTGATGTTAAAAATAACATATCATATGCCTTACCAAATATCCAGGCTGCAAGGTTCACATAAAGAGATCATTGTGAACTACTCTTCAAGTTAGTAGGCATAATCCGATGAAGCAATTTATAAAACACTATCTACTATCTTGCTTGCTCATATTAGCTAGCATCATTTTGATTTGAAAGTGTACAATCCGTGAATGGTAGGGCGAGATCTATGAAAAGAACTTGAAATATCAGAGAAACTTGGTATATTTCCATTATTTTTGATGGGCAGAACAGTGTAGATATACAGAATCAGAAAAAGAAGCATATCAATTATATATCTATGGTGAGATTCTGTGTTAGCTGTATATTCTTTTAACAGATTTTCAACCATATACTCTAAATTCTTACCTTCAAACAACTGATGATATGACAATTGTCAAAACCTAACAAAAATAAAAGTAATAAATTATGTGATAGGTAAATCATGATCAGGACATGGAAACACAGTTTGTTAAATAAACAAAATTCTAAGTGATAAAATGAAGGAAACCTTCAAAAAGACATTTTACAAGCTACTAATACTAATCTACATTTTAAAAAACTTGGTGTGTAAAGATTATAAAAAGATAGGTATAAACTTAGTCTTCTAACATTTATATCACTTTGTACTTGCTCTGAACAACTTTTCAATGGAGGAGTGCTTTTCAGAAAGCAATTATAGCATTTTCCTATATTTTACTTCATTCTTTTTTATGTGTACAGGTATATTACCTGCATGTGCAATGCACACGGAGGTCAGAAAAAGGAGTCAGATCCCCTGGAACTGCAGTTATAGACAGTTGTAAGATGCTATGTGGGTTCTGGGAACTGAATTTAGGTCCACAGCAAATTAAAAATGAACATGCAATTTCTATCACTAATACTACTAAGTATTACAGCTGTGACTATAACCACTTATCTAATGAAAATATGGCAGTTTTTCTGGATTAGCTAATGTGTGATTCAGGACTAAGAAGTGACTTAAGGGCTCAAAACCTGCTGGAAGTTTTTATGCTTGAGTTGTCCCTAAAAGAAATTTACATTGAAAATGAAATAACACAGAAATTCTTTGTAAAACACTATCTGCATAAAATGACTGTCTCTTGAATAGTGGATCACTAAGGTGTGTAGTATACTCTCTGAGGACATTTAAATCAGAGTAAAATAAATTCTTGGATTTTAGGGAGTTTGTACTTTTAAAAGTCTGGTAGATGACATAGTATTTTAATTACACAAAATTATTAAGGTACGTATTGAAATCATATTTACTTTGAGATATATCACCGTGAAAAGATACTGTAAATATTTATACTACTGACTTTTGATATGTGATCCATTCATTATGGTTTTATCAACAAATACAAATTAAACCTCATCAGTGAGAATTTATGAAATATTTCAATAAAAATTAACTAAAATCCTTATCTGATTTAAGATTTTTTTGATTGCATTATATTATAGGCAACTTTTTCAATTTTTTTTCAATATAAATTCTTGTTGAATTTTTATATTTCATAAAATATATCTTAATCTAATTTAGACCCCTTCCCCTATCTACAGTCCTCTCTATAGCCTATTCACCGGCTTTCACAAATTCTGTCATATATGTTACGGTCTATGGGGTCAAGTTTGTGTAACCGGATGTCCCTTGGTGGTCTGAGATCATTCACTGAAGCCTATGCAGCCTATCTAGTGTCATTCTCATAAAGAAGACCAACTCAGCCTTGGGCCCTTACTTGCTCTTCGCACCCCAGATGTATGGACTACCCTCTTAGTGCAGACGTACCCACTGTGTCCTGTTTCCCCATACTTAGACAAGCTCAATTTTTCAGTTTAGTTTATTACAGACTTCACAGGCTATTCCTACCCCCAAACTTGCCTTTGCATTCCTGAGACCAGCCTTCTACCCCAACAGGGCCCAACCCCCACCTTGTCTTGGATTTCAGAGAGCAGCATTCTTCCCTGGTAAATCTGATCCTGCCCACTTTGTCTCAACTCCCCTACCTTCCCAACAACACCAGATTCCCAATAGCCTGCAGCCTGTTCTGCTTCTAGCCTTTTGGGCACAGGCCGCTTTCACTCTTAGTCCCCCAGATCACTGGACACCTCTCTTACCTCTGCCTGGCTGTGAGCTCTCCAAATTACACCATACCAATCCCCCACATTGGCACACAGTGCAGCACCTCCCAATGTCATAGTGCTCGGCTTCTGTGCCCTTTAGTAGGGTCCCAGACTTTTGGAACTGACAGGGTAGGTGTCAATTCAGCCTCTGCCTAGCAATCACCCCAAATTGTGCTGTGCATTCTCGCTGTGGTGCAGGGAGTGGAAGGGGAGTGGTTCGGAGAGAAACTGAGAGTTTCTGCTCTCTCATAACTTGTGACCCTGAGGAAACTCTTGGGCTGTTGGATTAGAGGCATCTAGTCCTGCCAATTAAAAAGAGAACCTGAAGCTTTGCCCAAACAGCTTTACATACCCAATAAGAAAACAACCAAGTCACACCCAGTATACAGACAGAATCAGATTACAGCTTAACAAAGGAAGACTGTGTCTCACATAAGAATCATAAACAACAAAAGAAATCCAAGTGCCAAGATCACAACAAAAAAATAATAATATGAAAAACCCAAATAATATATCACCACCAAACATTACCAGTCATACAGAAGAGTTCTACAACAAAAACCTCATAGAGATAACCCAGAACACAAACTTTAAAAAACAATCATAGAAATGATCAAAGAATTCAATGAACACAAAAAATTTAATGAACACAAAACAAATCAAAGAACTAAATGAAGATAGGATAAACTTCTGACTAAATTTACACATCTGACAGAGACTTGACATCCAGAATATATAAAGAACCCTAAAAACAAAGAATCCAGTGACCAAATTAAAAGATGGGCTAAAGATCTGAGCAGAGAATTCTCCAAAAAATAAATAAAGATGGCTAAGAAACATCTTAAACAGTGTTCAACATAGTTAATAATTAGGGAAATACAAATTAAAACCTTACATTAAGGTTTCATTTTACCCCAGTCAAACTGGCTAAGATTCAGAGAATAAATGATACCAAATCCTGGAAAGAATGTGGGGAAACAGTAATGCTCATTCACTGCTGGTGGGATTGTAAACTCATGGATCCCTATAGAAAACAATGTAGAGAATTCTTCTAAAACTAAAAATGAATCTACCATTTGACCCAATTATACTACTCCTTGGCATATACCCAAAGGACTCATCCTATTGCAGAGATACTTGTAGATCTAAGTTTGTTACTGCTCTTTTCACAATAGCTATGAGATGGAAGAAACCTAAGTGTTCCTCAAATGATGAGTAGATAATGAAACTGTGGTACATTTATACAATGGAGTTCTAGTCAGCGGCAAAGAAAGAAGAAATCATGATATTTTAGGGAAAATGGATGGAACTAGAAACTTCTTTGCTAAGTGAAGTAACACAGAATCAGAAAAACAAATAACATACTTCTCCCTCTTCTATGGATTCCAGCACCAAACCCTTATATGTGAGCATGTATCCTGAACTAAGTGCAAGAACCAGGGAGCTAAAGGCAAAGAAAGAATCTAAAAGAGAAGAATAGTAGGAGACAGGTGTTACTAAGGGAGAGATAGATAAAAGTGAGGGTATTTGGATGGGAAGAGGGAGGAGGAATTATAAAAGGAACTATGGGAATAAAGGGAAAGAAGGTTCTCAAGAGAGGTGGAGCCATAGAATTGGTATTATAAAGGGAGAAATGGGAAAATGGGGACACATTAAATGGGGAAGGCACAAAGGGAGGGTCAGACAGAGAGACAGAGAGAAAAAAAAAGACTAGCTAGTGTAAAACACCAGAGAGAATCATATTAGTCTAACAACCTAATGACAAATTTCACATTCAATATCTCTACATGTGTCCATGTTCATAGCTGAGGGCTACATAACAAGAAACAGTGTCAGACAGGAGAAATCTACCTTTGAGTTGTTGGCCAGGTTTGTCCAAGAGTCTCTCAAAATTACACAGACTATTGCCACAGCCCTTGATTGCCTCCCAGTACTTGAACATAAGACCCTATTGCTGAAAAGAGGACATACTACAGAAACTGGATTTGGAGCAATGGAGCAGAAACTGACCTGGAAGCCACTTCTCCTAAGGGATAGCTCTCATAGCTCTGGATAGCATTATGCAAGCTACCAAGGGAGAACATCAATGATCAAATACAAGCTTCATAACCATATAACCATATCAATGGCACAACACTAGACACTAGTGCAGTAGTGGCCCTTTTATTTTGGGGCCAAGCAATGGCTATCTAATTTGTCTTAGAGCTGACTCAATAGGAGGAAACTCAAAGTATAGCCAAATATACGTGGCTGAAGAGGTCATAGATCTTAGAGAAATCCTTAAGGCTGTCCTATCCCTAGGATGATACAACTTCTAACTAATTGGGAAATATGTATCCTTATATAATACAGTCAAGTATCCCAGTCACCACTCATCAAAGAAGCTTTTGTTGCACCAGACAGAAACAACTCCAGAGTACCACAACTGGTCATACAAAAACATTGTGATTTTCTCATGCCTAAGTGGCATACATATAATGCAACCTCTCCACCCAAGGTTCACACACCATGTAACAAGGAATAAAGAAGACACTAACGTGTTAGCTGGCATTGGTGGATCCCTCAGGGGAGGGGGCAAGGAGGCGCAGAGTCAATGACACAGACCATAGGAGAAAGTGGAACCAACAATCTCTTTATTTTTAAAAAGGAATAGACTTTTGTACTTTTGCCAGGCATAGGGGAGGTCTTTATCTAGTCATCTGACATGCTTCATTCTGGTAGGTCCTGAACACTTCTGATGATCTGACACACATCACTCCCATTGGTCCTGGATGGCTCCTAGGGCCTGAGAGCTGCCCCAGGTTAGGTCCCAGGAAGTATTCACTGCACATGCATGCTCAATACCAGTTCTAGCCATTTTGGGCCAGGAGGCCGGGAGCCTGCCTGGCTTGGCCTGTGTTGCGTAAATTTTCCCATGGCGACCGGCATTCAGCCTCTTCCCACCCCCAGGTTTGAAGCAACTGAACTAATAGAGAATGTTCTTTAGAGAGAGACTGACTTATTTCGGGTGACCCATAAAGTCACTGTTGCCGGCCACCCGCCAGTCTAGAGCTGCCACAGTGGTGGCACAAGTCTCTTTGTCCCTGGCACAGGGCTCTTTGTCCATTCCCAGCCTGCGTTTTGCTTCCACTCACATGATCCTTAAGACTGCGGGGAGGTGGAACACTGCCTCCTGGGTCTTGGCCTTCTGCGTGGGCCCCGGGACCCAGGCACTTTTCCTCCTGAGTGGCTTTGAGTATAACCTGTGCCCTTCAGAGGCTGACAGCCATGTTTTCTCTACTTTCTCCCCCTCTTCCTGCTCCCTTATTGGTCAAAGGGCGGGACTTGCCACTGAATGAACCAATAGTAAAAAAAAATAAACCTCAGAGAGAACCAGTGTATTTACCATACAGCCTGAATCATCCTACACTGTACCAGGGGTCCAATGCCCTTTTCTGACATTTGGGAGCATTGCAAGACATGGGTGCACTCAACTACACTCAAACACATAACAAAATCCACTAGGCATGTTAGTATAATCTTTTTAGAAGTGTGGTACAGTTCCTATCTATATGTTTTTTAATTTATTGATATTCATTCACTAAAGCTATTTCTTCAGTAGTTCTCTATTTCAGACAGCAGTCTGCAAGGGGAAGGTCACATTGCTGAGTTAAAGAACTGGCATCTCTCCTTTCAAGGTATTTAATGTGAATATGAATAAAACTCTCACATAAGTGGGACATTCCAAAATTAATAGTAATTAGATAAATATATTTAAAAATATTAAATCCTCCATAAAATAACTTAAGTGTAGCTTTGTGTGAGTGCTGTGGGTACAGAGGCAGTTAGGAATAGAAGGGAAAAATGGGGCCTACTTGGATATAGCATATTCTTTCAGAGGATAGGCAGACATTCTCTGCATTTGACCAGCTCTGAAATTCTGTAACATCTACAGTAATTCTACATCTGTTGCAGAAAGAACTTCCTTGATGAGGAGTGAAAGGTGCACTTGTCTATAAATATGAGTATGAACATTTAGAATAAAGTGAAAAATTACGTTGGTTTTAGAGATGTGGCGAAAGTGAGATTTTTTTTTTCTAGGATCTATGCCCTCTGTAGCCACATAGCTATGTTTATAGTACCACACAAGTTCCTTCCTATTGAGCAGGCTTTAATTCCAGTGAGAAATCGATAACCCACAAGATAAAAGAGCCACTACTGCACCAATAACATTAGCTTGCTGGGCCAGTCCTTGCTCTTTATTAGACTTTACAACTGGGAAGGATCATTATTGTTTTTTCTCCCCTGGCAGTTTTTATACTATTTTCTAATAAAATGAGGGCAAGTCTTCAGGGAGAAGTTTTGCAAGTCAGCTCCAGCTCCATTGTTCCAAGTCCTGGGTCCAAAGTATGACCTATCTTCAGCAATAGGATTATACCTTCAAGTTCTGAAAGGCAATCAAGGACTGTGTCAAAAACGTGTATTATTTTGGGAATCTCTCAGACTACTTTGACCAACAATTCAGAAGGATGTTTCTCGTGCCTTGTGCTGTGCTTTTTGTTACATTGCCTTCAGTTACACAGATGTGCTCATGTATGTGTATTCCTCCGCAGGACATTGAACTGATACACTTCCCTCTGGTTTTTCATACCATCTAAGCACTATTTCTCTCTCCTCTCACTTTCCCTGTACTACTTCCCTACTCTCTCCACAGTTAAAGTTCACCTCCTTCTCCCAACTTCTCTCTTAATAACACCTATCTCCTAATTCCCTCCTTCCTGTTTCTCCTTTATGCCATGTTTCCTTTCCATTTTCTTCATCCCAGAGATTACATCAGGATTTGGAGCTAAAACTGACAAATGAGAAAGAAAGTATGCCACTTGTTTTTCTGAATCTGTATGGTTTCTCTCAGAGTAACAGTTTCAAGTTCCATCCATTTACCTGCAAATTTCATGAGTTTGTCTTTCCTTACTACCGAGTAGAACTCCATTGTGTAAATATAACTACATTTTAATTTATCCAATAGTCAGTTGAGAGATATTTAGATTGTTTCCATTTCTTAATTGTTTGTTGTGAAAAAAACAGAAAAAAATGGATGAACAAGTATCTCAACAGTAGGATGAGTGCTTTGAATATACTCCAAGGAGTGGTATAACTGGATAATATGGTAAACTCAGTTTTAGTTTTTTAAGCATTTTCCATACTGATTTCCATAGTAGTTCGCATCTCACTGATGGTGGATGAGCGCTCCCTTCCCCTGCATCCTCACCAGCATTTGGTGTCATTTGTTCTCTTGATCTTAGCCATCCTGATTGGGGTTAGCTGAAATCTTAAAGTGCTTTTGATTTGTATGGTCCTGAATACTAAGGATGTTGAGTACTTGTCAAAGTGTTTCTTACTCATTTTGATTTCTTTCTTTATGAGCTCTGTTTAGATCCATAACCCATTTTTTTAACTGGGTCATTTGTTTTCTTTATTCTCTTTTGTTGGGGAGTTCTTTACTATTCTGCATTTTAATCCTCTTTCAGATGACTAGATAATAAAGATTTTTCTCCCATTTTGTAGGCTTCCTCTTCACTCAATTGGTTGTCTCCATTGCTATGCAAAAGCTTTTTATTTTAATGAGGTTCCACTTGTTGATTGTTGACCTTAATTCCTGAGCAACTGATATCTTTCCTATACTTTATCTTGTAAGATACTGACAATGTATTCTTCTAACACTTTCAGCATTCCAAGCTTTACACTGAGGTGTTTGATCCATTTGGAGTTGACTTTTGTGCCAGCTGTAAGATAAAGGCCTAATTTCATTCTTCTATACATGAAGATACAATTTTACCAGTGCCATTTGTTGAAGATGCTGTCTTTCTCCCAGTGTACATTCTTGGCACCTTTGTCATATTCCAGGAGGCTATAAGTTTGTGCATTCAGGCTTGGGTGTTTTATCTACAAGCCTGTTTTGTGCCTATACCATGCGGTTTTACTGACCGTAACTCCGTAATATAGATTGAGATCTGGTTTAGTAATCCTTTCAGCTTTGCTTTTTGTGTTCAGGATCATGTTGGTTATCCTGGGTCTTCTGTGTTGCCATAAGGAATCAGGAAGGATTTCTGTGAAGAATGTCACAGGAATTTCGCTTGGGATTACATTGAATGTATAAAATCCTGTAGGATGATCATTTTCACTATATTGATTCTACCAGTGCATGAGGATGGGAGTTCCTTCCACCTCCTCATGTCTTCCTCAATCTCTTTCTTCAAAGATTTAAAGCTTTCATTGAATAAGTCTTCAATGTCTTTGGGTTTTTTTAAGTCTATTGTGAATGAAAATGTTTTCCTGAACTATTTCTCTGATTATTTGTTATTAGTATACAGAAAGACTACTGATTTTTAGATCCAGGCAGGCTACTCAGGAGTTCTCCAAGAGTCCAAAGAAGCCTAGGCCAAAGTAGAAGAGATGTACATCTGCTGGGTCTAAGAAGGGGTAAGCTCTGAAGCCAAATGACTGAAACTGAGCACAAAGCAAGGGAATGGTGACCCTGTATGATGGGATCTGGCTATGTCTTTCAGCTAGTAAGGTGTTCTCCAGCTGCCTTAGCTGGATAGGGCCAAGGCACAACGAGACCCAATGGGAACAGGATAGGCTGTTTCATGGTAGGTAGCACAGCAGACTTAAACTCTGGAGTAGCAGAAAAGACTAGAGGTCATGCCAAAGCAGGGGGATGGCCTCAGCAGGACAAGGCCCCAGGAGAATGTATGGTAACAGAATGAGTTGGATCTTTCTAACTAGCAGAGAAGGGCTCACTAGGCTTTTAAACTCTGATGACAAAATTTGACTTTTTAACTTCTCAAATTGAAAACAATTGCTCAAATACACACTTAAATTTGAAGTTACCAGGCAAGTATTCCAAAATTTCAAAATGTCTTACTCATTTTTAAACATATACAAAAATACTGCATATGAACAAAGTATTTTTTGAAACAGGATCTTCTTGCATCTCTAGCTGCCCTGGAACTCATTATGTAAAGCAGTCAGGTATTGATCTCACAGAGATCCTTGAGTGATTGGATTAAAGGCATGAACCACCATGCCTGCAAGTTTCTCTTAATAAATATTAACATTGTAATTGTGCATCTTAAACATTGTATACAACATTATAAAACTTAAGACTGAAAAGTAGATACTCATTAAGGAAGACCATTCCTACCCCAATGAACTGAAATTATTTCAACCAAAAATTTTGTTTCAGAATAAAGGGGCATGTAGATGGGTAGATATGTGTGTACTGAGGTGCATTTCCTAATGTACATATCAAAAGAGTTGAGACAGTTCTACATGTTCCTGCATCTCCTAGAACCTTGAATGAGCAAAAGCTGCTTAAATGTAGCATTTCCCCATTTGATCCAGTGTCTATGCCCGCATGACTCCTAATTATCATATCTCATACAAATCCTGCAGCTTTGAGTAAAGGTTCTACATATCACATTTGCCAAATGAGTATGAATTTCTACCTCCTCTGCTTTTTAAAGTATTATTTCATTTCTCTTCTATCAGTTAAGACATTTTTCTTCAAGATACTTAGCTGAATATGTGTGTTACTTCTTTTTCTGAGCTGTAAGTTCCTCAATTTCTAACCTAACTTCATAGTTCACAAATGAAAAATATTTATTTAGTAATGTCTTATAATAAGTATGTGTTTGTTTGAATAATAGTTTTTATAGTTGATGTTTAATAAGCAAAACATAAGAACTGTCAAATCATGGGTGAGAAATAAAGTATGGAAGCTCAGAACTGTTTAAATGACCATGATGGTGTCTCAAATAGAAAGAAACACACTATGCAAAAAAATCATGGCTACCACTTTGTCTCAATATGAATCCTACCTCTTTTGTATACTATCTAAGTGATCTCCATAAGATCCTAACTATCTGTAATTAAATTCAATATTCTGTACATAGAATAATTGTCAGGATTCAAAGAGACAACACCAGCAGAGCTTCTAGAGTAGTGTTTGTTATCGGAAGTCAAGAAATGACATCTTCTGTGAGCCCTAGTATTCAGTGGTCAATAAGTTTATGATTATTTCAATATATAACTATTTTTATTCTCTTTACTATAAAGTAAAAGAAATTCAAATTACAAACTGTATAAAAAAATAAAGAAAGAAAAATCTCATGTTAAAAAATAACACTGAAGAGAGTCTGGAGAGATATCTCAGTCCATAAAGTACTTGCAGCAACAAGAGAACCTGAATTCAAGCCCCAGAGCCCATAATTCCAGCACCAGGAAGGCAAAAGCATGTAGATTTCTGAAGCTCGCTGGTCAGAAAGATTAGCCTACTTGGTGACATCCAGGCCAGTGAGAACCCCTGTTTCAATAAACAAGGTGAACAGGACTATGAGGAACAATATCTGAAGTTTTTCTGTGGTCTCTGCGCATGGGCAAATGTGCACACACTCACACACACAAACAAACACATGACAATACACCCACACACATGTGTACTAGATCAGACATAAACACACAAACACATTCACATGTACAACACTTGCACGCCCACACCAAAAACAAAAAAGACAAATGAAGGGATCTTAATAACTGGTCATCTCATGAGTTTTCCAAGAAGGTTCCCTATGTACCAAGTCTTCACTAGCATTTATTGTCATTTGTTTTTTTAATCTTAGTCATTAACACTGGGATAAAATGAAATCTCAAAGTAGCTTTAATTTGCATTTCCCTGGCAACAATCAATAGTGAACACTTAAAAATATTTCTAAGCCATTTCTTATTTCTTCTTCTGAGGACTCCTTGTTCAGAAAGAACTCCTTGCCTGCTTTTTAACTGGGTTCTGTTCCTGATGTTTAGTTCTTTGAGTTTCTCATATATTCAAAACACTAACTCTCTGTCCGATGTATGGATGGCAAAGATTTTTTTTTCACATTCGGTAAGCTATCTCTTCAGTCAACTATCAGTTTCTTTTGCACTATAGATTCATTTTTAATGAATCTGAAGTCTCACTTGTTGATTATTGGTCTTATTTTCTGAGCAACTAGAATCCTATTCAAAAAGTTCTTACTTGTGCCTTTACTTAAAATTTCCAATTCTCTCTTCTAACAGTTTCAATTCTTGTTTATTAAATAAATGACTGAGAAAGGTACAATTATTCTAAAAGTGAGATAAATGCTATAGAATACCACTGGTTGATTTTCTATTGAAAATTCGACAGTTTATATTGTTTTAACCCATCTGAATTTTTCCCAGAAGTATTGTTTACTAGAAATGCAACACTCAAATTAATTAAAACATTTTTAAAGAAGTGATAAAATGAAGAAATAGATGAAAGCAGTTATAGATTAGGGAATAAGTACCAAATTATGTTTAAGGACTGTTATTTCACAAATTACCTCTGAAACAGTTGTAGAATATCATCAATTGGAGTTTTATTTAGCTATAGAAGTTTTCAACATCTCCCATGGTTGATGCCATTCAGAAGTTTAGATGTTCAAATTCAATAATATTTTTGAATTGTATTTGAATTGTAAAGCTTTGATGATTCAAGAGGTAATTCAATTATAAAAATCATGGGTCAAATAATCAAAATAAAATTCTTAATTATATATGATGTTGTTTTGTGGAGAAAACATTTTAATTTTGACACATATCATACCACATCACCAAATGTTATCTCAAACTTTAGGTTGGGATCTCACTCATTCAACATAGATTTCTTTCTTCTAATGGAGATCATTATCCTTTAGAGTTCATGGTCATTTTTTACATAAAAGGAAAACTTTACTTGTCTTACAGTTCTAGAGAGAGAGTCCATCATAGCTGGGGAGACAGGAGGTGGCTGGAACAGAAAGGTGAGTGATCAAATCTTCAAGCAGGCATAGGAAGCATAAAGTGCAACAGGAAATCTGGCAAAGCTTAAGAACTCTCTAAATCCACCCCCAACAACATCCTTCTTCAAGCAAGGCCGCACCTCCTAAAATCCCCCAAACAGCCCCATCAGCTGGAAGAAAATGTCCTAATACTTGGAGTTTATGTGGAATACTCATTTAAACCACCACATTCCACATCCTGGCCCTCATAGGTTCATGACCATATAAATGCAAAACACATTTAGTCCACCTTAGTACAGCTCCACACTCTTTACCAGTCTGAATATTATTCAAAAGTTTAGAGTCCAAAGTCACTTCTAAGATTCGAAGCAATATCCTTACTGTAAGTCCCTATAAAATCAAAAGACAAATGACATACTTCCAACATGTAATGAAACCAAATGCACATTCCCATTCCAAAGGAAAGGAATGGGGCATACTGAGGAAATACTGAACCAAAACAAGACTGAAAACCATCAGAGCAAATACCAAATCCAGTAGCTCTTAATCCAACTTCTGGGACTTTGCTTGCAAAGGGCTTATATGGCTCCGCCCATCCAGCTTTGTTACATGCAAACTTCTCTTTCTCTCTCTCTCTCTCTCTCTCTCTCTCTCTCTCTCTCTCTCTCTCTCTCTCTCTTTCTCTCGCTAGTGCCAACCCCTGTGCCCTGTGGCTCACCTTATCAGATGTCTCAAAGCTCTAGAATCTCCAATGTCTTGGGGTCTCCACTACCAACCAGGTTTCACCTAAACAGCTTCACACAATGGATTGTTAGGACCTTCTTTCTGCAGAGATGCCTGTGCTGCACACTGCCTGGACTAATCAGCTCTCTAAAACTGCAAAGGAAGAACCAATGACTCCTTCATTCCAGCATCATTCATGCCTCTAAATCCAGCACCACATGAACAAAACTGAAAAGCTCAGCTGCCATGGTAGGATGGACCATGGCCTGCTTCAATCACATTACAATCATTTCTATGCTGTGGTTTTCTAAGAGCGAAAACCTCTCTCAGATTTTCCTTTCACATGTTGGAGGCTTAGTTGGAGGTGTGGTCTTTCCATGAAGATGCTCTTTTAATTGTTTCAGAGCAAATCTCTAGGTTCTCTTTAATGGCTCTAATTTCATTAACAAAGAGAGCCTCTTCTTCAGCACATACCTCAGTTCAAACATTAGCCTTCCTAGTGCTCTTTTTCAATCCTAACTGTTCTTTCTGCATTTCTTTCAGCCCTACTTGTTCTTAGCCAGTGAAGATCTCCATTAACATCCATGCCCCTGATTTAATATTAGACTGTCTTGAAATTTCCTCTGACAAAGAAATTAGTACATTACTTTTCAACTTAGCCTCAGACAAAGTTTTAGGCTGTAAGCAAATGGCAGTTAGACACTTGGCCAAAACATTCCAGTTTCCATTTAAGTCTTTATTTTCCTCAGGGACTACTTTCTTTCAACACCACTTTCCCCCAGGCTCTTACAAGAGTGGCTTGTTAAGTTCTGCTTACAGCATTTGATGCTGTTTTTAGTCCAAACTTACAAAGTCTTCCACATTCTTCCAAAATCCCACATGATTAGGTTCCTCACATCAACAGTCCACTCTCTGGTATCAATTTCTGTATCAGCTACTTTTCTGTTGCTGTGATAAAACACCATGACCAAGGCAACTTATAGAAGGGAGAATTTATTGAGCTTATGGCTTCAGAGAGAGAGTCTGTGATGACAGGGAAACATGGTTGCAAGAGGTGGCCAGGGCAGAAAGTTGAACATTTATATCAAGCAGGGGCAGGAAGCAGAGAGATTATCTCAGTTCTTAATTTCTAATTTAATACTAACTAAAGATGCCAGTATCCATGTAGGATGCTTCTAAATGAGTATAACCTCTTAAAAAAGCACAAAGAAAAAAGCAGGCTAAGTTTTTAATTATTCATTTACATACTGTAGAACCTTAAGCTAATAGCTAAATATCTCTAAATCAATTTCTTCATCCATAGAAGGGGAAATATATTACCTCCCCATAATCAAATGAGATGTTTTAAATCAGTGTCTGAGCCTCAATATAAAAGTAATTTCTATAATTCCCCAAGGCACAAGAATCTTTATGAAGTTCAGGTAAAAGTGGGCCATATAGATTACAATTCTACAAATTCAAAGGCAAGAAAGGTGTCTCCTGCAAGATCCAATCATTAAGACCTGTGCATTTAAAAGGAAATTAGAAATAATCATGGAAACAACTGGTAGTCCTTTGATTTCCGTCTCTGCTGAATTCTAGCTTCCATGCTTGTATAAATGCTTTTGACTGCCTTACAGAAAGCTACATAACAGTGAAAACAATATGCTTAGGATCTCAGAGATAGAGGTTTCAAAAGAAGATGTAAAGTAGCTCCACTCCCTGCACTGAGGTGGGAGGACATTTAAATCATCCAAGGCAGATGGTTATATGTTCCTAGTTTTAAAGATCTCCAAGGACTGAATTTCCCCATATTCCTTGGTTACCTGTCTCAGTGGTTAATCCCTTCTTTCTACTTATGTCCATCTTTATGACCAACTGAAATTTTTCTCTTGCTACAATTTAAAAGTATTTTCTTTTATTTGGTCTCCTGTGAAAGTAAAGAACATCTGTTCTGCATCTTCTATATAATGACCTTTCAAATGCTTGAAGACAGTTAAATAACCCTTAGTCTTCTCCCCTCCAAGTTAAACAGTTCTGTTCCACAGAGCTCTCTCTTAGGACATAGTCCCCATTCCTTACATCACTTTTGCTGATATTCACTGGACCTTTTCCAGAGACCCCAGATTCTTTGCCAAATGCTAAGACCAAAATCGAACTCAACAATCATGCCAAATAAAGCAGAAAGATTACTTTTCACTTCTGTCTCCCGCTCTTGATAAAACATTCCAAGTGGCCTGTATGCCTATTTTTCCCCAAATTTTTATTGCTATTTCTAAGTTTCTTTGCTTTGTAATCATGTATGCTACCATTTTATGGTAGCGTTCTCCAAGGCTCATATCAGATTTCAAGAGCTTCAAATAATTCCTGTTAGCACGGATCAAATTTAGAGGTACACAACATCAGAATATTGTTCTATCATCTATAAAAAGTAAAATAGGAAAGCTGTGAAAAAAATCAGAGTTCATGTAATTCATGAAATTACAAACAATATTTACATCAAAATGATGTATAAAAACATGTTTTTCTCATGCTTAAAAATGAACAGAAAGAGAAGTTCTAGCAACTACATAAATTCAGGGAGATTAAACAACATATCCCTGAATGATGAATGGATCAAAGAAGAAATTAAGAAAGAAATAAAAGTGTTTCTGGAACTAAAGAAAATAATAATACAACAAAACAAAACCTATGGGACACCTTAAAATCCGTCCTAAGAGGAAAAGATTATACTTTTAAGTGCCTATATTAAAAAATCAGAAAGAATACATATAAATGACTTAACAATATGAATCAAGACTCTGAAAAGCACAAACAAGCCAAACTTAAACCCAGATGATGGGAAGAAATAACAAAAAGCAGGGCAGAGAAATTAATGAAATAGAAAAAAATAGAAGACATTCTTCACAGAACTAGAAAAAAATCCAAAAGTTCATATGGAATCACAAAAGACCCTGGATACCCAAAGCAATCTTGAGCAAAAAGAGCAATGCTGGGGGATTACCATACCAGATATCAAACTATATTAGAAAAGTATAGCATAAAAACAGCATGGGACTAGCACAAAGACAGACTCACACATCAAAGGAACACAATAGGAGACTCAAACATGAGTACATGCAATTTCAGTCGCTGAATATTTGACAAAGGTGACACAAACACACACTGGAGTAAACACAGCATCTTCAACAAATGGTGCTTGAAAAACTGGTTCTACCCCTGTAGAAGAGTAAAATTAGATCTTTATCTTACACCCTGTACAAAACTCAACTCCAAATGAATTAGAGACCTCAATATGAAACCTAACGCACTGAAACTGTTATAAGAAAACATAGGCAGTACCCTACAATGTCTAAGTGTAGGAAAAGACTTTCTAAATAAGACATCAGTTGCTCAGGCATTAAGGTCAATAACCAACAAGTGAGACCTCATTAAACTGAAAAGCTTCTGTACAGCAAATGAAACCACCAAGGAAGTGAAGAAGAAACCCAGGGAATGGGAGAAAATCTTCACTAGCTACACATCCTACAAGAATTAAAATGCAGAATATACAAAGAATTCGAAAAACAAAAAAATCAATAAAACAAATGACTCAATAAAAAGATGGGTAAAGATCCTGAACAGGGAGTTCTCAAACAAAAATATAAAAATGACTAAGAAACTCCTTAAAAATTGTTCAACATCTTTAGTAATTAGGGAAGTGAAAATCAAAACCACTTTATGATTTCATCTTACTCCAGTCAGAAATGACATCAAATCCTGGTAGGGATATGGGGAAAAGGGAATGCTTATTCACTGATGGTGGGACTGCAAACTCATGCAAGCACCATGGAAAGCAATATGGAGAACTCTTAGAAAACTAAAAATGAATCTACCCTACGATTTGGATATACCATTCACTGGCAGAACCCAAGGGACCCCATTCTACTCTATAGATGTTGAACATTCATTTCTGTTGCTTCTCTTTTCACAATAGCTAATGTCCCTGAACTGAAGAATGGATAATGAAAGTGAGGTACATTTAAAAAATGGAGTTCTATGCAGGAGTAAAGAAAGACAAAATCATGAAATATTCAGGTATGTGGATGAAATTAGAAACTGCTATACTAAGTAACAGATTCAGAAAAACAAGTGATGTATATTCTCTATTTGTGGATCTTAACACAAAATTCTCATATATATCCTGATGTATCCACAGAAGCCAGGAAAATAGAAAAGGAACCATGGAGGCAAAGGGAAAGAGAGAGCCCAAGAGAGGGGGGATAGTAGGAAACACTTGTATGTCACCAAGGGTAAAATATGGAAAGTGGTAGTTTTCAACTGGGAAGGGCAGAAGGAAGCATATACAGGGAACCATGGGGACAGATGGGAAGAAGGAACTCAAGTGGAAGAATAACAGGAGACAGACACTCACATGGTAGATATGGGGGTACTTTAACTGGAGAGGGAGGAGGGATGTTATAACTGGAGAAGAAGAGGAAGAATAAGTAAAGTTTAGGTGATGTGAAAAACCAGAGGGAAATCTGTTAGCTCAAAACTTACTGAAAAGTACACATACAATATCTGAACATCAGTACATGTGTATATCTGAAGGCTATATAAGAAACACAGTGCCAGACAGAAGAAACCTCTCTTCAAATTGTTGGTCAGGGTAGTCCAAGAGGTTCCCAAAAATAACACGGGCTGTTTCCACAGGCCTTGATTGCCACCCAGAACTTGAAGGTAAGATCCTATTGCTGAGACAGGACATAATTCAAACAAAGGACTTGGCGCAATGGAACAGGAACTAATTTGGAACCCGCCTCCCTCAAGATTAGCTCTCATAGTTCTAGAATATACTATTCAAGCTGCTAAGGGAGAAATTCAACCAATGGCTCAACCCCAGCTGTAAAGCCTTAAAGTCACAACAATAACTGGCAGAACAAACTCTAACAGTGCAGTAGTACCATTTTTATCTAGGGGATAATCAACAGTTATCTAAATGCACTTAAAGCCCTCTCAATGGAAAGAAACTCATGTGTGACATTATAAACATAGATAAATAAAAGACACATGGCTGGCAAGGTCATAGATCCTGAAAAAGAAATCCCTTCCTCTGTCACATCCCTAGAGAAATGTAGGGCCTTACTGTATGTTAAATATGGATCCTTATATTTACAGACAAGTATACCAGTAACCACTCATCAAAGAAGCCTCTTTTGCCAAGAGATGGAGGCTATTACAGAGTTCCACAAGGAGTCATACACAGATAGTAAGCGTCTGTGACATGCCCAACCGAAAGTACACATATACAATGGAACTTTACACCTAAAGGCTCAGGGAATATAGACAAACAGGGGAAAGAGAGAATATTAAAGCCTCTCTCAACTCATCAGGGAAGCTTCCTTATGCAACAGAGTATAATACACAGAAAAGGTCACAACTGGCCAAACTGTAGAGAATAAGAGACTGAAGAGTCTGTTTCCCTAGATAAATTTCCTGTATTAAACTTCCCCCATCCATGGCTCAGAGACCATTGTAAAAGAGGTGAAAATACTGCAAGAGAGATGGTTGGTGCATGATCATAAGGAACAGAGTCTTCAAGGTCTCTGGAAATTTGCTTATATGAGTTTACAGCAAGGGTTATAGTATACACAAAACGCATGCAGACTCATCAGGCAAAATCCCAGCATAGAACTCAGAAAATGAGTAACAGGCCCAGCCTTATGACTGTAACTCTTGATTACTGCCGATTACTGAAGGGTGAGGGAGAGTTGATCTTCTTTAAGGGCTCTAGATGGGCTGACTATACTTCAGTGAACAAACTTGTACCAAGGGACATCTTGGTACACAAACTTGACACAATGGACCCTTATATATATAACAGAATGCATACAATCCAGTGAAGGAAGGAATGTGGGGATCTAAATCTGATTAAGGTGTATTTATATGCAGTGTACAAAATTCAATTAAAATATACATTGAGAAAAAATAAAAAAATAAATCATCCTTACAGATATCAAGAAAGATTTAGAAATGACTAAACTCTAGATAGTATTAGAATTTTATAATGAATTTCAAGAATCCTAAATTAATCTCAAGTGATTCTTGAGATTAGCATAAGACAGCATAGCATCAAGTCTTTCAATGGATATAGAACAGACCACACTGATAGAAGGCTAGAGTCAGGCATTTCATTCAGTTCTTATCGCTCAGAATAAAGAGATGATATCTGCACTGGGCAGGTATAGAAGCAGATCAGGCTCAAAGCCTCATGCCTCTGCTGTAACAGTTCTAGTATTATTTCTAAAAGTCATGAAGACTCATTTGCTTGATCACATATAGTAAAATTTTAACTATTATTTAAAATATGCAACTGCTACTCTTCATACCTAAAGAAGCACTACTATCAAAAATAAATAAATAAATAAATAAATAAATAAATAAATAAAGCAGGAAACGAAGGGGGAGAAAATAACAGAAGTTGAATATTGTGTGGAGAAACTTGAATTTTTGAACATGTAATTTGGTACAAATATGAAGAAAATGGTATCTTGAGAATCTGCTTCAGTCTTAGATGTGCCCAGAAGTGATAGATCACATGATAATTTTGTTCCAAAAATAATAAAATCAAAATTACCATGTGATCTATCACTTCTGGGCACATCTAAGACTGAAGCAGATTCTTAAAGCAATATTTATACAACCATGTTCATAGCTGCCTTATTTTCAATAGTCAAAACGTTGAAAAAAACTGGTCCACTGGTAGATGAATAAACAAAATATACACATACGATGTAATGCCATTCAGTCCTTAAAAGGGATTGTGAATAATAGATTTTGATAACATTATGGTAAATATAGTCACAAAACAAACAATAGTCTAAAATTCCAAGTATACACAGAAAGTCAAATAGAAGACACCAGATGCTAGGGAATGGGCAAATGGAGATTTATGGTTTAATAAGCTTAGAGTTTCAGTTTGGTAAGGTGAAAAAGTTCTGATAATTGATTGTACTTTAAACAGACTTAACACTAATGAACTGCCCCTTTAAAATTTAAGATGGTACACTTTATATATATTTTTACCACAAATAAAATCTTTGCATGTATATATAAACCATTAACTCTGGAATCTCACTTACACAACAGAAGGCACATTTTAAAAGCATACATTAGGTATAATTTTGAAATGTGATTACTTTTAAAGTACATGTAGGTTCAAAATGCAAGAGTTAAAACACTGAAATCTTAGTCCAAGCCATGCATGAGTACCATACTACAAGTCAATCACCAATGCTAATTTAACATTGCTATTGCAAACTGTATGACAAGTATCTAATTGCTACTCTGTGCTGTACAACAACTGGCACACCCAAACCTGAATAAAAAGTCATTTATTCAACTATGATTGATAACATAATATTTATCAGGCATGATGTTTAGCTCTGATTAGTGTGATAATAAAGGAGAAATGATAGCTGCTTAAATGGAGCTCACCTGCAGTAGAGGACAAAGGCATTGCATATAGTAGATAAGGAGATCAGAGAAAAAATGGAGCAATTAGCAAGAATCTAGCTGGTTGATATAAATGAACAGACTCAGACTCCCTCCTCCTTCTTATGGAAGAGGGACAGAATGAAAAGGAGCTAAACACAATGTTGCAGGAGACAGAAAGAATATCCAGGGTAGTTTCTATTTCAGGGACATGCTTCATGTTCACAGAGGAACAAAATCAGAACTATCAGTTAGTACTGATAGGATCAAAACATCAAGATTTCCTTAAAGCTATGTATAAAAGTCTTCAAACCTACAAATTATTTCCTATTTGCTAGACTTTTTCCTTGAACACTATTAACTTGTTATAAGGAGCAGTAATCTCTATTTAAAGAATATGGTTTTGTGGCACCTATGTAAACAAATTATATTTATTTACTGCCGTGGGATTTTCCAAAACTATTTATAATTCAAATATTTTTAAATTACAGAAAAAAATCTAAATGTTACTCTTAATTTATTCTTAGCCTGAGAAAGTTTGGTATCGCTGTCCAAATCCAGGTGCAAAAACATTTTTCCTAATGTTACAAATTCACTACTTACAGGGAAAAGCTACCCAAACACACCTGCACCTTTTCAAAACTGATTTAATATTGTGTGAAAGTAAACATATTAAGGTCATAAAAGTTTAGTTTTCAAAAAGCCTCAGTGCCTGTCTTTTGCTTAGAGTGAACTAAACAGATAACTTGGATTCTGATAAAGATAAACCTGTATTTTATGACATCCTCTCCAAATTCAATATCATGATGAAATACAAAAATATTTATAATTTTTCATGAATATTGCCTTGGTACTCTGACCTAATAATTTTGAATAAAGGAAATATCTAAGAAATGAAATAAATGTTTAATAATATATAATAAAGAAAATAATGACTAAAGAAGACATAAACATTTAACATCATCTTTTAATGTTTCAAGCAAAAGAATGTAGCTGCTCAGAATCCAGGGTCTGATACCAACCAGCTTCAGTTTTCCTCTTGCTTCTGCCGATCACTGGTTGTATAACTGGACATAAATTCTCTATGTTCGGATTTTTTATCTCTAAAATGTAGATAACAGTATTTATATCCACTAAAATGTCTGTGAGCACTAAACAAACAAAAGCATGGAGAGGGATGTCAATTTGGCACATATCAGCAAATGATAGTTATAATGTGACAACTAGCTATTATTATTACATCACTGACAAAACATACTCACATTAGTCTATTCTGATTTTTAACATTGATGAAAATTTATATACCAATATATATCATCTGTGTATATAGCAATATAGTTCAGTATTCAAGAATAAAAGAAAAGACAATAATAAAGATTTTTAAAGGCCATAATATTGCAAGTTGGTGAAATAAATTCAAATACAGAAACTAAGATTTAATTTTGAAAGGGATGGCAAGTAAATGCATTTGTTGCCAAACCTGACTATCTGACTTCAATCCCTGAGATCCACACGGTGGAAGGAGAGAAGGAACTCCTGCAAGTTGACTCTACCAACGTGATGTGGTATGCATGCATGCACAAATACACACACACACACACACACACACACACACACACGCGCGCGCGCGCACACACACAAAGGAAGAAAGAATGAAAGAAACATAATAAAAACCTTTTTAAGTCAAGTCAGGTATAATGGCCCATATCTCTAACTTCACTCTTGAGAGGTCAGTCTAGACAATGTAGAGAAACCCTGTCTCAATTATACAAAAGATAGGCCAACTAGACTTCTGTGGATGAATCTGCACTCAAGGACACCTGAGTACAAATGCTTGACTGGATAGCACATACCGTGTGGGGGGAAATACATGAGATCCGATGGGAGGAGGTGAGGGGACATGGGTGGGAGATGGGGTTTAAATTTCACTAAGAACTATTGTAGGAAATGTACAAAAGCTCAATAAAATTTTTTAAAGATGGTAGGTTTCTACACGCTTTTCATACACCCTTGGTTTTGGTTAATCCCTCCTACACCATCTCCCAAATCTCCTCATCCACTTCCTGCTTAAACTTTTCCATCCCCTGTACTCCCCTCTCTAGTTTCCTTTTACCTATGTTCTCCTATCTTCCCTCTCTTAAGGCAATAGCCCTCACCATGTCCTTTTCATAGTTTCATGGCTTCCATGGCTACCCCAAGTTAAACAAATAGAACAAAAGAGTCAAAGTTAGGATGTGTTTATGAGAGAGAACATGCAGCACTTGCTACAAACAATATAATTTTTTTCAGTTTTATCCATTTAACTGAAAATTTCAAAATTTCATTCTTCTTTACAGCTAAATAAAATTCTATTGTGTATATATACCACATTTTCATTATCCATTCATTACCTGATTGACATCTAGGTTGGTTCCAGTTCCTAGCTATTATAGTCTGAATGTAACATGATACAAGTCCTTTGGTTGTATGATCAGAAGTGAGATAGCTGAGTAATCTAGTACTTTAATTTCTAGCTTTCTGAGAAACCTCAAGAATGACTTCTAAAGTGTCTATACTCATTTACCCTCCAAACAGTGAGATCAGTCCCTTGGTTACATACCAGCTCTAGATGATAAGACCCTAATTGTGAAAACACCACACACCTTGTTTGCAAAATATAAAGAAAGCACACAGGAATGGAGCTGGAAATTTACTTTCTACTGGTTACTTTCAAAGTGCTAGAGGGTGCTATGCAGACTACTTCCTGTGGAAGAAGTCAACAGTCTTACTCAGCTACAAACTTTATGAACCAAAAATCCACCCAGTTAGGCAAGATGTGCCTAGCTGTGCAATCAGGGCATGACTGTTTCAGGTTAATCTGTTTGGCTCTGGGGCCTGCTCCATGGGAAGGGACCTCTGCATGGTCTATAAGACTATAATCAACCCATTCCTAGGGAGGTCTTAGGACAGAATGGGAATATCGCTACTGTTGTTTTATTAAATTGACATATCATCAAACTGCCTTCTAAATATCTATGTTTGTACCATAAACAAAAGCTACCTTCTGTCTTAATCAGAGATTGCATTTACTGATTTACATATGCTGAATCATGCCTAAATCTCTGGGATGAAGCCAATTTGAATGTGGGAGATAATCTTTTTGATGCATCTTTTGCATTCAATCTGTAAGAATTTTATTGGAAATTTTTTAATCTGTGGTCATCAGAGAGATCTGTCTATGGTTTCTTTTTGTTGAATCTCTTCCTGGGTTTGGTCTTAAGAATAATACTGGCTTCATGAAGAGAATTTGGGTGTGTTTTGAAATCACTCTCCTGTGGATCTACTTGGTTGTTATTTTCAGAAAATATTACAATGGAGTTGTTAACCAAGCCATATTATCTTGGTTATAATGTTGTTTGTGCTTTGTCACTGAGGCCTAAGCACCTGGATTGTGTGGTGGTATGTCTTTAGAGTAAATAATTCAAGTAACTGTAGAAGCCAAGAAAATAGAATGAAAAGTATGGGGGGTGAAGAAAGAGCTTTAGAAGGGGAATAGTAAGACATGAGCACTCCTAAGGTGGGAATGGGAAAAACAGGGGAGGCTTTAACTTTGGAAGAGGAGACTACACAGAAGGGAAGACAGGAAAGAGAGGTAAATAACACTAAGGATATTTGAAGAAGTTATAAAAAACATATTATTTTATAATCTCACTTAAAGGCAAATGATAGGTGATAGGTGGTAGAGTGGATAGGTGATAGATTAGATTAGATTAGATTAGATTAGATTAGATAGATGATAGATACATGATAGATAGATTTAACTGAGTTATACCACATGGAGTGATAATGCTTCCCCCCAAAAAAATAAACCCAGTGCCTGGCATGGAAAAGATCCCTTCTAGTTGTTGATCAGGGATTCAAAGTGACCTTCAAAACAATATAGGCTATTGCACTGCCCTTCATAGTTGCCAAAACCTTGAAGGTAAGACCCTGTTGCTGGAGACAACACACAATTCAGACATAGAACTTGGAGGAATTGAGCTGGAAGTGACATGAGAGCTAGTATCCTGGATCCAGGCAAGATACTAGTGCTCATGGATTCAGAAGGCACAATGAAAGCTGCCAAGGAAGAAAACAAATCAATATCTATACCCATAAGTATCCTTTAGGTTCTCCATGCTCAATCATATTTCATTCTGTTAGTATTATAATAAATATTGTTACCTGAAATTAAAGAAATCAGCAGATTCTGAACCATACTTACTACTATACTAACAAGTGATTCAATCAACAATAAAATGAGAACTTCTGAAGACTTCAACTTAATACCAAAATTTCAATCAAATTGGTAATAAAAAAAGCAAGAAGTTACTTGCCACAAGCATTTTTTTCACTAGACCTTTTATCTAATAATATAACAATCAAGCTGAGACTCATTAAATATTAATTGCAAGATTTCCCCTTCAAGGATGACCCTTAAAATATTTTTAAATTATTTTATACTATTAAAAAGGTGCTCATCAAACTAGATATTCAAGTCAGGTAATAAAGGACATAAATGGCAACTCCATAGTTAACATCATGTTCAGTGATGAGAAGTTCTCTTCTAACATCAGTAGCAACACAAAGATAACACCTCTTCCTACATATAGTAATGAAAGCAATTGCCAAAACAGGGAAAAAGTGAAAGATATTTAAATTAGAAAGGATGCAAAGGCAAATTTGCCTTTATCTTTGAACAATATCTTATATTTCTAAGTTCCCTATGAAGTTCATCCAAAAAGACTATTAAAACCAAAAACTCAGTAAAATTTTAGAAAACAAAATTAATTTTTAAAAAATCAATTGCATCTGTACACACTAACAAAGCCACCATAAACACCACCACCCAAAAATAAAGAAAGCAATTCCATGTGCAAAATCATCAAAAACAGAAATAAACTAAACCAAGTAGTTAACAAAATATCTATATTTTATATCTACTGTAAACTATGAAATATTGTTGAAATAGTGAAGAAAAATGAAATGAAAAGATTAAGCCATGCTCACAGTTTGAGAAATTAATGTTGTCAAATGATCATACTACCTCACATGATCTACAGAACAAGTGCAAGCCCTCTCACACTTCAACAGCATTTTTCAAAGACGTAAAAATAGAATTAAAACTTCCATGAAATTACAAAATAACTTAAATAGACACAGACATCTTGAGTAAAAGGATGAAAACTGGAATTATCATAGCACCTGATTTTAAAAGACACCGCAGTGCTGTGGCCATAAAAATGACACAGCACCAGCATGAAACCACACATAGCAGCCAGAATGCACAGTCCAGAAATAAATCTGCACATCTGTGGTTAATTCACCTACAATGAAGATGTCAAGAAAACAATGGGAAAAGAAGATTTCTATTCAAAAAATCATCTTAGGAAAGCAGGAGAATGATATTGATAGCTTGTTTTCACACTTCATACAAAAAAACTCAAAGTGGATTAAAGACATAGATGTAAGACCTTAAAATGAAAACCTGCTAGAAGACAACATAGTTAAAAAGCTTCTCAAGACTGGTGTGGATAAACAAGATTTTGGACATGATGCAAAAAAAAAAAAAAAAGAAAAAAACACATAGGCAAAAATAGTCAAATGGGACTGTACCAAACTTAAAACCTTCAACATGACAAAAGAAACAGAGTGATGAGACAATTAGCAGGAGAAAATGTTTATGTCATGCATCTGATAAGGAATTAATATCTATATAAAGAACTAACTCGATATAAAGAATAAAAATAACATAAAATACTCAATTGACATAAGTAGACATTTTTTCAGAATATTTAAAAATGACAAATGAGTATATTAAATAATGAATAACAGCATTAGTCTTCAGAGAAATGAAATTCAAAACTACAATATGATATGACATCACATATCTTAGAATGGCTATCATCATAAAGATAAATGATAACATGTTTGGCAAATAGCTGGAGTAAAGAAAACATTATATACTACTGTTGATAATGTAAATTGGAATAGCCATTATGGAAAACAATAAAGAGATTCTTCGAACATCTCAGAATTGCGATGCAATCTGGAAAACCCACTTAATATATACCCAAAGGAAAGGAAATCAATATGCAAAAAATATCTGCCATCTAATAATCATTATTGTATTAATCTCAAGAACTAAAACACAGAATCAAGCTTAGTATCCATTGTTCATTCATGGAACGGAAAAATAGACAAAGAAAATGTAACATACACAGACACACACAAACACACACACACAGTATCATTCAGCCTTGAAAAAAGAATAAAATATTGCCAACAACATAGATGAACCTGGAAACACTATTGTAAATGAGGTAAGCTAAAAAAAGGCAAATACTGTACAATCTCATTTGCATTTGGATTCTAAAATGTTCAAGTTCATAAAAGCAAAGAGCATGGTCCCTGTCAGAGGCTTGAGCATAATGGAAATGGAAATTTGACCAAAGGGTACAAAAATTTAGTTATAGAGAATAAATAAGTTCAATGGATACCACAAACCACATGGTAACTGTAACTAACAAAGCTTGCATACTTCAAACTTGTTCAAGAACTGTATCTTAAATATTCTGACTATGAGAAGAAAAAGGGGGTTAACTATATGAGGTAATATGTACACTAATGAGCTTGATCATCATAATGTTTGGACAATGTATTTAAATCAAAAACTATATATTGTAAAATACAAAATACATAATTTTATTTTCATTAATACTTCAATAAGGCTGAAAAGATCCCTCTGACAACCAATTACTATGTTGGAAAAACCACAAAGGACTCTAGAGTTACACTGCTGTAAAGTTAAATCCCAGCTCCACCTGAAGGACTGTAGGCATTTCCTCCCTCTACTTGTACTTCATTGGCTATCAACTAAAACGGGTTCTTTAAATTTAATATTACCTAAATAGTAACTTAGAGGTATGTTGTTATTGTCTGAACGTTAGAATATGTTCAACGAACTTGGTTATTTTTACTAACAATTAAAATATGTAAGCACAAAACAGGGAAGAGAGACGTCTGTAACTAAATCAGTGAACAAATACAATGTTCAAACATGAGTTGCCCAGTCAATGAGCCTTGTTTTCTGAATGACAGAAGCAAGCTTTTGACCTTAATCATCTACTAAAGTATTATCATTCTGGTACAGCTAAAACAAAAATATATTGATTTGATCCTTCATTTCCATATACCATGAGCTTCTACTGCATTTTTTATTATTATTCAATTACTGTGTATTTCATACAGAATATCTCAATCAGTCTTACTCATCTTTATGTCCCTTCCCCCAGCAGCACCCCCTCCATAGCCTCCCAAATGAAATACATTATTGTACCAAATTAGTGTCCCCAAATGTTCCTCAGTGAACGTTCATTCACTGAAGTCTAGTCAGCCTATCCGGAGTTCCTCACTTTAGGAAGATTACCTCAACATCACCCAACGGAAATTTCCAATATTTCTTCGGTAAATATTGGGGTCTGCTACTCATTAGCCAGTTCCAGCTAGGCTTTTGTGTGCTTACATTTCCATTGATCTTGAGTATCCTGAAACCATTGCTGCAGGTTCATATGAGCAGGGTCCCAGGAGCTTGTAGGATTCTATTTCCATATGGTCATGCACCTCCTCCCTGGCTCTTAGAATCCTTCTGCCCTCTCTTCCACAATGGCTCCTGAGCCTGTTCAAGGACCCGACACTCAGCAGATTCCTAATCTCTATTCTTTGCCATTGGTGACCTTTTGTGTAACTGGCCCTCTGTTGCATTCATTAATGGAGTTTCATTAATGAAAGTTGAGAGATTCATTCGTGTCCTCTCTACCCTTTTTTCATGTTGCCTGAGCCTGTAGAGGTTGCTTTGTAGGTGTGCCACTTAAGCATGGGTAATTCACATACAATGTCTGTGTGTGACCAGTTGTGGTACTCTGTAGTAGCCTTCTTCTGGTGCGACAGAAGATTCTTTGATGAGTAGTTGCTGGGATACATGACTATATACATAAAGATACATATTTCCCACTTAGTAAGAAGTTGTATTAGTCTAGGGATGGGACAGCCTTGGGGATTCCTCTAAGATCTGTGATCTCTTCTGCCATGTGTATTTGGCTATGATTATAGTACCATATATGAGCTTCTTCCCATTGAGTGGGCTCTATACCAATTAAGTAGCTGTTCATTAGCACCAAAATGAAAGTGCCACTACTACAACAGTGTCTAGTGCTATGCCAGTCATTGATGTAGCTATGTGGTTTTGAAGCTGAGGTTAGGCCATCATTTGATGTTTTCCCTTGGCAGCTTGCATAGTACTCTCCAGAGCTATGAGAGCTAACCTTCAGAGTAAGTGGCTTCTAGATCAGTTCTAGCTCCACTGCTCCAAATCCAGTCTCTGAAGTATGCCTTGTTTTAAGCAATAGGATCTTACCTTCAAGTTCTTGGAGGCAGCCAAAGGCCGTGTCAATAGTCTGTATAATTTTGAGAGTCTCTTTGACCATTCTGGCTAACAACTCTACTCTGGTTATATATCACCTTAAGCACAGGGCTATCTTACCTGGACTACATATTTAGACTTAACTGAGAAGTCCTGGATAGCACTTCCTTAGATAGATATGGAATCAGAGCTATAATGGAGCATATTTATTAAATTTCTAGACTGTTAAACTAGAACTCATAAAAGAAGAAGGGGGGGATGACAAGATGTAGGTGTTACTGGGGGAAGGCAGGAGATAATGGGGGTGCTTGGTAAGGAGAGGGATGAGGGAGGTCAAATAGAGAAAGAGAGTAGAGACAGGCCAATGGATCTTGGGAGGTTAGAAAAAGCCAGAGAAAAATGTGTTGCCTCCAAAACCCCTGGGAAATGCATACACGGTATCTGAATATTAGTGCATGTGCATACCTGGGGGCAATATAGAAAGGAACACAGTGCCGGACAGGAGAGACCTTCCTTCGAATGGTTGATCATTGGTTCAGGAGATGCCCAAAATAATACAGGCTATTGACAGAGCTCTTGGGTATCTCCCAGGATGGGAAATTAAGACCCTACTGCTGAAAACAGGACGCGGTTTGGACATAGGACATGGAACAGTGGAGTAGGAACTGACCTGGAAGTCTTCTACTTGAAGTTTAGCTCCCATAGTTTCAGAGGATACTATGCAAGCTGCTAAGGGAGAAAAATCAATCAATGTTCCAACCTAGCCCTAAAACCTAATAACCATAATGACTGGCACAACAAACTACCTCTACTGTACACTGGTACTTATATGGGGGTAATCAATAGTTATTTAATTGGATGTAAAGCCCTCTCAATGGGAGTGAACTCATGGATGGCACTGTAAAACACATGGGTGGAGAGGTCATAGATCCTAGATAAAGCCCTACCTCTAGACAAGTGAAATTTCTTATCATATGCTAAATATGGATCCTTATATAGAGAGATAGGTATGACAAGTATACTGTACACCACTCATCAAAGAAGCCTCTTTTTGCAGCAGGTAGAGGATACTGCAGAATCCCACAATTGGTCAGATACAGAGAATATATGTTCAGTGACATATCTACAGTTGAAACTCTACACATAAGACTCAGGGAACATAGTGGAATAGAGCTAGAAAGAAAACTATTGCATCTCTCAACCCTCACTTGTGAAGCTTCCTTATACAACAGAATGTGATGCACACAGAAGGCCACAACTGGCCAACTTTTAAAGAATAGGAACTGCCATGTATGCGTCCCTGGATAGGATTCCTATATTAAATCTCTCCCACTCATGTCTGAGGAACCATTGTGGAAGAGGACGTGGAAATATTGGAAGAGCCAGGCTGGTTCATGAACATAGGGAAGCAGAGACTTTGAGGCCACTGGACTGAACATGTGAACTTGGGGCAACAGTGGCATCAAGCACAGGACCCATGCCAACTCAATCAACACAGTGCCCAGAGCAGAGTAAGGGAAAGGGGTGACAGGTTGGCCCGAATCTGGGAACTACTGGAGACTGATTACTACTGGGTGAGGCAGAGTAGGCCTTATCTGTCATCTCTAGATAGGATGATCTGACTCCAGTGAATGAATTTACACTGAAGGACATCTGGGTACAAATGTTTGCCTGGAGAGGACCTAATATGTATGGTGAAATACATGAGATATGATGGGGGTTTGGGGTCCATAGGTGGGGAAGATGGTCTAAATTTGATTAAGAAATGTTGTAAGAAATGTTAAAAAGCTCTATAAAAAATTTTTAAGAAAATAAATAAATAATAAATCTTCTTAAAAAGAAAAAAATATAATTGAAAATGAGCAGACAAATGATTGCCAAGAAACAGAAGTGGACCAAAAAGTGGTGATGTGTTGGTCAAAAGGTTCAAGTTTCAACTGGATAAGAGAAGTAAGTTGTGGAAACAAGTTATAGCACTGTGAATCTGATTAATAGAAATGGGCACACAGCAATCACGGAGAGAGTAACTGTTTGCATTTTTAAGCTCCAATACCCACGTGATTGCAGTAGTTACTAAGTTTACCCACAAAATGAGACTCTTAAGACCAACAGTACAATTTTACAGCTTCATTGAAAAATGTGAATGAAACAATTTGATACTAGAGTATTTAAAATGAAGTTTTTTTTATTAATAGTATTCAAAACCAAGTATGACTGTAGGTAGAAGCCAAAAATCTAGAATAGGTTCTGGATGATTTCACTGCAAATGAATGAGAAATGCCTGAGGAAATAAAATGTTTAATATAATTTAAGTATCACACAATGTATACTTCACACAATAATCTAATATGCATATTTATTGTCTTATACATCAGTTCAAATTAATTTGATTTCTAACGAACAGTGAAAGACTGAGTACTTTAGAAACTATTCAATAATTTTCATAAGTTTAATTAAATAATTCTAAATATCAGCATAATCCCCTTTAAAAAAAAACAAAAGATTAAAGGACTCTAACTCTATCAGACATCTTTTATATTCTAAGAAGAATAACTTGTAATCAAAGAATGAAGGTGGGGAATCCTAGGAGAAAGAATAGTAGTCCTAGCTAATTAAGATACATTGAATAAGATAGTCAAGGAGACTTTAAGATCTTTTGGAACTCATAACTAATGATATTATACAAACCTTGCCAAGATCTCCTACTACTAAGTTACACTGAATGTTTCTTCAGATATCAATTGAAAAGACATCTAAAATAGCACCAGAACATCAATTTTCTCACTATGTAGTCCTAACTGGCCTAGAACTCACTGTGTATACCAGGCTAGCCTTGAGCTCATAGAGATCTTCCTGCCTCTGCCTCTGCCTCTACCTCTGCTTCCCGAGTGCTAGGATTGAAAGTAAAACACTCATACGCATAAAATTTTAAAAATTAAAAATATGGAACAATTGGAAATTCTAGTACAGGAATTTCTAATACAGAGGCAGAGATGTACATAATAAAATGACTACAAAATGTGAAGGTATTTTATACTGCTCACCAAAACTAATGCACTAGGCAAAACGAGATGTTTTTCTTAAAACTCATGCAGTATTTTTCTTTGGTCATTTCAATGCTGATATGATGTGTAACATTTATTATTATGCTAACATCATAATACCAAAACAAATAGACTGACTCTTCAATTAAGTCTTTAAGAGTAGGCTAGAACTCAGAGAGCACTAATTCCCCTAGCTATCCATTAGAACCATCTGTCTCTCAAATTGCACTGATGGCTCTCTCATCTCATCAACCTGTGCAGATGGAGTTGTCTGTGTCTTCACCCTGTGTAGATGGAAATCTTTCTGAAACCCTGTGTGCCTTAGTAAGGCCACACCCACAATTTATTCAAAATGGTTTCCCCAGCTTCACTGGGGAAGCGTAAGTTCAGCTCGGTTCCACCTTAATCTTCATGGACCATGAGGTCTTTTCATCCCTAGAATCTAATTCATTGAGGTCATTCGTCCTTTCCAATCACTACTGTGTCCAATGGAGAAAGGTTGGAATGCAGCTGGCAGTGCTTTGATATGTTAGTTCTCAAGCATAACCACATTCATTCATTATCTTTTTGATTGGCGAACTGAGATTGCCAAGGAGACACCAAGGTTATCAGACTCAAGAGTATATGGTTTTGCTGGGGTTAATTGAAGTTCATTAGTCCAGATTATGTCTACTAATAAAAGTCATCCCTACAGTAATGCACTCTGTTTTACATGTGAATAAAGTAGAAAGGATAAAGGGCACAAAAACATAAAGAGCACAGATATCCAATCACCAATGCCAATTCTTCCAGTTCTTCAAGGAGAACTACTGAATCTTTGTTTGTACGAAAACTGAATTGAGTCCTCTATCTCAAAGAAGACACTATTACATTCTCACAGGAATACATACATATTCTAGATGTCTGTTTTTTGTCCTATTTGGCCTTAGTCAACACCACTATCTGAGGTTAGAATGGCTAACTCATAAGACAGTATAGTATTCCAAACAGGGAAGCTACTTTATAACCAAAAAAACCAAGAGGGCTCATAACCATGACATCCTCTAATCATATCAAAGTACCCAGAAACCATAGCTCCTCTAAATGTAGGGAGAGTAAACTGAAGGCACAGTTTTCTCTCCAGTGCAGTGACAATATTGGATGAAGTATCATCCTATAGGGCAGTTTCACCAAAGAAGATAACAAGAGTTTCACTGAATTATGAACTATAGGTATCATGCAGGTTGTTTTAGGCTTCTTGAGCAGCAAGCAAGAAGAGAGGACATGATCTTGTGTGTACAATCATTGATGGTGATTAGAGGCAGAACAGAGCTGTTGTTTCAGAATGGATGTGGGGAGGACTCTATGGTAAACAGACAAATTTCTTTCTTTCTTTTATTTCCTTTTTATTGATTTGTTTTTTTAGACAGGTCCTTGCTATAACCCCATTTAGCCTGGAACTTGCTATATAGATCAGGCTTGAACTCGCAAAGATACACCTGTCTCTGCTTCCCAAGTGCTGGGATGGAAGGCATATGCCTGGCTGTCTTACTTATTTTACATAGGAATAGTAAGTGTATAGTAGGATTATCAGGGTTTTAGTCATCCTATGAATGAAAATGTGGGTCACACCCTTAAGCCTGAAGAGGTGACAGCTGGGATGAGGAATTTAGAATGAATGGCAGAAGAGGGAGATGATGAGAGTCAGTTCTGACCCTCAGACCAACGTTGATGGAGGCCATGGTTCATCCATTATCTGCTCTTTGCGTTTGCTATTTGGGAGAGATGCTAGTAGCTTCCTTCTGGCTCACATGAACTGGATCATTATGCCACAAAGGGTAAACTATGGCAGAGGTAGAGATATAGTATTCATGCATCCCTTGGAGAAAAGGCATTTTTCTAGTTATGAGGAGCTTGGTGAAATGACAGTCCCACCTATTCCATTTTCATGGTCTGTCTCAGGTAGGGCAAATGAGGAGTACTGAAGCCAAACTGATATAACTAATCTAGGACACCTTTAAGTACAGTTTTACTCCTGAGCTCCCAATTTCTCTGGGAGAGCCTGTGGTCTGAGCCTGATGTTTGAGCCATGCCTCACTTTATCTTTCAACAGGGTCACTTCCCCAGAGAATACTATGCACTCCTGACTTCCATTATCTGCTTTCTAGAGATGCTAATCTGTAAAAGTTGCAAATGTGTCGTTAGAATGTAAAGGCTATAAAACATATGACAATAACTGTTTTAAACTATGATACTTGAGATAGACCTACCCAACGAGGAGTCTGGTAAGTCAGATCCCACAGACCATGTCCCTATTCGATTCCTCTAGTCCACCCCCACAATGTCCCCTGCCAGCCCAGCCGCCAGCTGAGCTCCAGTTCCTACCCTCCATCCCTGGACTAGCTTCCTAACCCACACTAGCTAAACTCCCTAGCATAGACTCTACTGGCTTCTCATCTATCTGACCAGCTCTCCTACTAACCTGACCTATGTACTACCCTGTCCTACCAACCACCCAAACCACTCTAGTATGCTTCAAAACTTAACAAACACACCAATTAATTTTCTATTCCTAAACAAAAAGCAGCCAAGCTACATAAACAATATAAACAGAACTGACAATAAATTAAACAAAAGCAAAGCAGAAGTTCCTATTAGACACATAACCAACAAAGAATATTCACATGCCCTAATGGCAGCAAAGAAACACAAATAATATTAAAAACCATGAGAAAATGTCCCCCAAAAAAGCCACAAGTCCTACAAAAGTGCACTACAATGAGAACAACCCTGAGAAATACAAGGATACAGAATTTAAAAGAACAATATTAAACATGATCAAAGAACTTAAACAAAACACTGACAAACAACTGAAAGAACTCACAGAGTACAGGCATAAACTTGAAGAATACACAAATATGTGGCTTAATGAAATATCAAAAACAATTCATAATTTTAAAAATGAATTCCCAAAAAAGATAGAAATAGTGAAGAAAACCCAAACAGAAATGAACATGACATTGAAAAACTCAATAAACCAATTGGAAACAATAGCAGAAAGCCTCACAAGCAAAGTGAATGAAACAGAAAACAGAATATCAAGACTGGATAACAAAGTCGAAGATTTGGACTCTTTAAGCAAAGACTATGTAAAATTTAGTAAAACATATGAATGGTCATGTGGGAGAACATGAAAAGACCAAATCTACAAATTATAGGCATACAGGAAGGAGAAGAATCCCAGGTCAATGGCATTCAAGAGATATTCAGCAGAATTACAGAAGAAAACGTCCCTAAACTAAGTAATATATAGAGACTGAAGAAGCACATGGAACACCAATTAGACATGACCAGAACAGAAATTCCCCAAAGCATATGTAAAACATTAAATGTACAGAACAAAGCATACTAAAAATGCTAGAGAAAAACAAGTTACATATAAAGGAAAATCCATCAGAATTAAAGCTGACTTTTCAATGCAAACTATGAAAGCCAGAAGAATCTGGACAAAAGTATTCCCAGCTCTAAATGAACATGGATGCCAACCCCAAACACTTTATCCACCAAAACTATCTATCCTGTTGGAAAGGAAATGGAAAAGTTTTCATGAAACAAATGGACTGAAAGAATCAGTATCACAAAATCAGCCCCTCAGAGTATACTCAAAGTAATCCACAGGACTGAAGAAAAAAATGAGTATGCCAAAGAAGCTACAGAAAGAAAACAAAGAAAGGTATAATAACAGGCACAAAATAGGGCCACAAACACAAAGAAATTAAAATGGCAGTATCCAATGGACATATTTCAATAGAACACTAGATATCAATGGCCTGAACTCCCCTGTCAAAAGACACAAGGTGGTTAAATGGATGAAGAAAGAAAACCCATCTTTCTGTTGTTTTCAAGAAACTCATCCCACCTTCAAGGATAGACACTTTCTTAGGGTGAAAGGATGAAGAAAATATTCCAAGCAAATAGCTCTAAGAAGCAATCAGGGGTTCCAATTCTAATATTTGACAAAATAAATTTAAAATTAAAACTAATCAGAAGAGATAAAAAGGGTCACTTCATTCTAAACAAAGGAGCAACTGATAAAGAAGATATTACAATCATGAACATATATGCACTAAACTCTGGAGCACCTAATTTCATGCAAACAGGACTCCAGGACTATAAAACACAGATTAATCCCAAATCAGTAATAGTAGGTGATTCCAATACTCCACTGTCTCCAATGGACAGGTCAACTGAACAAGGAATGAACAGAGAGATATCTGAAATTAATGAAATCTTATACAAAATGAACCTAACAGACATCTACAGAATATTCTGTCCAAATACCAAAGAATAGACTGTAAATTCGGCTCAGTAGCCCACACAAGTTTTTTTTTAAAGTTTACCACACTCTGGGACACAAAACAAATCTCAAAAAACACAAACAAAATAAAATAATTCTGTGCATTTTATCAGACAACAGTGCAATAAAGCTTATAGTCAACTACAAAGAAGCTCTAGTAACTACAAAAACTCACAGAGATTGAACAACACACTCCTGAATGATGAATAAGTCAAAGAAGAAATTAAGAAAGAAATAAAAGTATCCCTAGAGCTAAATAAGAATAAGCATACAACACAACAACACCTCTGTAACACCTTAAAAAGCAGTCCTACCAGGGAAATTTATAGCTCTAATGCCTACATTAAAAATCAGAAAGAGCACAAGTAAACAACTTACCAGTACAACTCAATACTCTGGAAAGACAAGAATAAAATGAACCCCAAGCTTAGCAGATAAGAAAATATAACAAAAATCAAAGCAGAAATTAATGAAAGAGAAACAAAGAAAACAATACCAAAAAATCAGCCTAAGTGTTGAATATTTGAAAAGTTAAACAAAATAGACAGAACCCTAGCCCAAATAACCAAAAGAAAGAGCAAATTCAAGTCAACAAAATCAGAGATGAAAAGGAAACATCACAACAGACACCAAAAAAATCCAGAACATTGTAAGAGAATAATTTAAAAGTCTATACTCCATTAAATTCAAAAATCTAAAAGAAATGGATGAATTTCTCAAATCATGGACACCACCAAAGTTAAACTAAGATCAACAGCTTGAACAGATCCATTACAAATAAAGAAATTGAAACAGTAATACAAAACCTCCTGACTAAAAGAAGTTCAAGCCCAGGTCATTCACAGCAGAATTCTATGATTCAAAGAAGATCAACAACCAATATTGCTTAAATTATTCAAAATATTAAATATAAATATAAAAAGTTAGAGAATTCCCAAACTCCTTCTATGAAGCCAGTATCACTCTAATATCAAAACCAGGTAAAGACACAACAACAACAAAAGAAAGAAAACTATAGGCCCATATCCCTAATGAATATAGATACAAAGAGACTCAACAAAATACTTGTGAATCACATGCAGACACATATCAAAAAGATCATTCAGCATCACATAGGCTTTATTCCAGAGATGCAGGATGGTTCAATATATGTAAGTTAATAAACATAATAAAACATATAAATTAACTTAAAGACAAAAAACACACAGTCATCTCAATAAATGCAGAAAAGGCCTTTGACAATAATCAACATGTATTCATGTTAAAACTTGAAGAATTATTCTGGAGGAAACATATCTCAACATAATTAAAGCTATATACAATAAACCCATAACCAAAATCATTCTAAATGGAGAAAACCTGGAAGCATTCTCTTTAAAATCAGGAACCAGATGGGGATGTCCACTATCTCCACTCTTCTTTAATAGTGCTTGAAACTCTTGCAAGAACGGTAAGACAAGAGAAGGAAAATGAAGGAGTACCAGTTGGAATAGAAGAGGTCAAGTTATCTCTATTTGCAGATGATATGACATTATACATAAGAGATCTCAAAAATTTGATCAGAAAACTGTTATAAATGATTAACACTTTCAGTTAAGTGGCAAGTTACAAAATCAACTTACAAAATCAGTATCCTTTCTAGATAGTAATAACAAACAATCAAAAGAAACATTCAAGAAGTCCTTCCACTGTGTTCCATGGGCCTTATGTGTACAGATTCAACTGTAGATAGTTCATCTAGGACGTGGCATCTCTCAGTTGTTTATTCTCTGTGTCTGAGCAGTTGCGGAACTCTGCTGTTGCATAAAGAAGCTTCTTGAGGAGTGGTTTACCATATTTTTGTCTGTAGATATAAGGATCCATATTCAGCATATGTTAAAAATTTCCATTTCTCTACAGATATGACTGAGATAGGGTTCTCTCTAGATTGCATGCCCTCTCTCATCCTGTGTATTTGGTTGAGTCTATGGTGCCACCCATGAGTTTATGCCCATTAAGAGAGTTTTAAATCCAATTAGATAGCTGTTGATTACTCCCCAGAATGACAGTGTTAATACTGCATCTATAGAGGTAGTGTGCTGTGCTGGTTGTTAGGGTAATTAAAATTTAGGGTTGAGTTGGAACATTGATTGATTTCCACCCTCAGTAGTTTTCATGTAATTATGTAGCATTATGGGAACTAAACTTCAGGCAGAAGGCTTCCAGGTCAGTTCCATTGCTCCAAGTCCTGTATCCCAAGTATGTCCTGTCTTCAGCAGTTGGCTATTATCTTCTTGTTCGGGGAGAAAACCAAAAATGTTGGTAATAGCCTGTATTATTTTGGTAGTCTCCTGGACCACTCTAACCAACCACACAAAGGGGGGTACCTTCTGTCTGGCACTATGTTCCTTACCAAACAGCCCTCCAGTATACAGATGTACTGTTTACACACTGCTTGTCCATTTCTTAGTGGATTTCAGTAGCATCTCATTTCCCTCTGGGTTATGAATGCATCTGGGAGGGCAAGGGAACCTAGAGGGAAAATTTCAAATCTTTAAAGAAAGAGATAGAGGGAAATAGTAGAAGAAGGAAGGTCTTGCCTGGCTCATAGCTTGGTAGAATCAATATTGTGAAAATGACTATCTTACCAAAAGGAATCTATAGATTCAATACAATGTTAATCAAAATACCCACAGAATTCTTCACAGAGCTAGAAAAAAATTATCATAAAATTCATATGGAATCAGAAAAGACACCAGGCAGCCAAAGCAATCTTGGGCAAAAAGAATAACGCTCAGTAGGGAGCATTATTCTGCCAGATTCTACTAGATCTCAGATTATATTACAAGCTGCAGTTATAGAAATAGCATGGAACTGACACAAAAATAGACACGTAGATCAATGAAACATAAGAGAAGATCCAAACATGAGTACATGCAATTTCAGCCACCTGATATTTGACAAAAGTGCCAAGAACATACAATGGAGGAAAAACAGCATCTTCAATACATGGTGCTGGCATAACTGGATCTCCACCTATAGAAGAATGAAATTGGAACCTTATCTTTCACCCTGCATAAAAGTCAACTCCAAATGAATAAAAGACATCAAAATAAAACCTGAAACTCTGAAACTGCTAGATAAAAAACCATAGGTAGTACCTACAAAATATTGGCATAAGATGGGACTTTCTAAATAGGACATCAGCTGCTCAGACATTAAGGTCAACAATCAGTAAGTGGAACCTCATTAAACTATTAACCTTTTGTATAGCAAAGGAAACAACCAAGGAAGGGAAAAGAAAACCCACTGAGTGGGAGAAAATCTTTACCAGCTACACATTTGACACAGGATTACTATCCAGAATACACAAAGAACTCATAAAAAAAAAAGAAACAGAAAGATAAATGACCCAATAAAAAAGATGTGATATATATCTAAGCAGAGAGCTCTCTAATGAAGAAACAAAATTGGCTAAGAAATACCTTAAAAAGTGCTCAGCATCTTAGCAATTACAGAAATGCAGATAAAACCCGCTTTATGATTCCATCTTACTTCAGTCAGACTGGTTAAGATCAAGAGAATGAAAGACAACAAATGCTGGTGAGGATGTGGAGAGAGGGGAAACATTCACTCACAGCTTGAGGGAGTGTGAACTTGTGTAACCACTATGGAAAGTAGCATAGAGAACTCTCAAAATATTACTAATGAGTCTACCATATGATCCTGTTATACTACTTCTTGGCATATACCCAAAGGACTCATCCTATTGTAGAGATACCTGTACATCCATGTTTATTGCTGCTGTCTTCACAACAGCTAAGAAATGGAAATAACCTAAATGTCCTTCAACTGACAAATGGAAAATGAAAATGTGGTACATTTTCACAATGGAGTTTTAGTCAGCATAAGAAAAGATAAAATAATGAAACTTGCAAGTAAATGAACTGAACTAGAAAGTGTTATACTAAGTGAAGTAACAAACACGGAAAGCAAGCAGTATATGTTCCCCTTCATTTTCTGATTGTTGCACCAATCCCTTATATGTGAGCATATATCCTGATGTAACACCAGGAGCCAGGAAAATAGAAAGGATACACAGAGGTGATGGAAAAAAATCCAGAAAAGGTGGAAAGTAGGGAAAAGATGTTACCAGGAGGGGGGTGGGGAAAGTGGAAGTGTTTCCACAGAGGAGTGGAGGGAGGGACATGCAGGGGGTCACGGTGTGGGGGAAGGGAAATCAGAAAGGGGGATGAGGAAGGTGGGTGTTAATGGGGGGAAAGTGGAGGTAATATGTGTGCTGGGACTGGGAAAAGAGGAGGGAGGTCAGATGGAAGGGAAAAAAGCATTGATGAATGAATCTTGGATGCCTAGGGAAACCAGAGGGAAATGCTATGCCACCGAAACCCCTTGAGAAATGGTCAGTGTAAACATTACTGCATCTGAATACCTAGGGGGGTGTTTGGCAAGGAACACAGTGCCAGACAGACGGTACCTTCTTTTGTGTGGTTGGTGAGAATGGTCCAAGATACTCCCCAAATAATACAGGCTATTGCCCAAGTTCTTGGTTATCTCCAAGAACTAAAAGATAATAGCCAACTGCTGAAGGCAGGACATACTGGGATACAGGACTCAGAGCAATGGAGCAGGAACTGACCTGAAAGCTTTCTGCCTGAAGTTTAGCTCCCATAATGCTAGATGATAACACACAAACTGCTAGGGGGTGGAATTAGACAGGGTCCCAGAGTAGAGCTACAGAAATTGTTGGTGGGCCACACCTAGGTTGAGAACCATTAGAGCAGATTACTGCTGGGAGAGGGAGAATGCCTTACTTATGACCTCCAGATAGTCTGACCAGACTACAGTCCATGAATTTGCACTAAAGGACATCTGGACACAAATGGAGAGAACTTAATATGTATGATGGAATACATGAAGTCCAGTGAGGGGTGTGGGGAAATGGATGGGGAAGAGGATCTCAGTTTGATTAAGAACTGTTGTATGAAATGTGTAAAGTTCAATAAAAATTTTAAAAGTATAATACTTGAAAGTAGGCAAAAAATTTGGTATCATTTCACAGAACACTTAAAATTTATATGCAATTGCTCATTTAAATTTTAAGTATGTGTCACTCACTTTTAACTATTAAACAATGTAAATATGAAATTATTAAAAGGAAGAAAGGCATGTTACATAAAACAAACTTTTTAATCCAACTTCATTACCATAGTATTTACAGAAAACATTGTCAATGAATAGGTATTGTCATTTTTTATTACTAAAAACAAACTGAATGAAATAAGTACAAATCATGACAGAAAATAGAAGTAAGCATGATAAATTGCTTAGAGTGACTAGAATCAGAATCTGAAGACTGGTTGGTTTAGCCTCTGCATTCACTAGGACCTCTATAGGACCTATAAAGGGCACAGGACCTCTCCTTAAGACATCACCAAGACCCTTTTCATCAACCACAAAAATATCATTGAGATCCCTATACATTTAGCATCCGATACCCCTATCAAGTAACTATTTATAGGAATTCCAAAAGCTCATCACAAAATTCTCTAAGAAGATGGCAACAGCTAAGTCAGTACAATTAAGGCTACAACAGAGTCACCGCACATTCCTACTGTCTATGTTACAGCTGCTGTACTTCAATAAGGTAATTTTCCCAGAAATCAGTTTTTAGAGGGGTGGATTAGTTTCTTATTTGATAAGCTGACTCAAAATGAAGGGGTTAATGATTTTGCAATTTCAAACAAGAAACTGCCTAGACTTCAACTATAACTACAAACTAAACTGCAAAAACCCAATATTCAGAGTGTCCCACAAATAGTTAAGTTCCATTTCATGGCCCATGGAAATCAGTTGAACTTTTCAATACAAATGGAAGTTCTCTATTGCATATACAGAGAGGTCTCTCATTTAAAAACCGTGATCTCCATCTGGAAGACAGAGAATGCTCTGTCTTAAAAGGAGCTGGGTGAGAAATTTCTCTCCCTTCCACCATAATCATTTATCTCTGGCTATGGACAACTATAACCAATGGATGTGAATTTCAGTGAAAAAGAAATGAAAGACACAAGGCTGTGAAACATAAATGACTTGAAAGGAGAGTTTATTACAGAAGTGAAGCTAAGTGCATGTGTCCATTCCACACCTGTCTTTGCCTCAGGAACTCATACCCATCCTAAAAGAATAAATTTAAAAGTTGAGTCTTAAAGGATTTCCCTCTTCTTCAGAGCCGTTCCCCAAATAGTGATTTACACCACTCCAGTACAATCCCTATTATTGCTTTATCATAGTTTATTGTAATTATATTTTTGTTGACATTTTAAAATACTGTAAAGGTGTGCAATTTCAAGGTACATGATTCAGTACTTTTCTTAGTCATTTTAAAAGTGTGTGTATGTGTGTGAGTGTGTGTAAGTTCACGCACATGAGTAGAGGCACCTGAAGAAGCCAGAAGAGGACATCGAATCCCTGGAGTTGCAGTTACAGGCAGTTATGAGCCTCCCCAACATGAGTGCTGGGAAGTGAACCCAGGTTTTCTGCAAGAGCAATATGCATTCTTAGCTGCTGAGCCATCTCTCCAGCCACACCTTGCCAATTTCTTTTTTTTTTTCTTTTCTTTTTCTTTTTCTCTTGGGGGGGGGACCTGGGGAGGCTTCTTGAGACAGGGTCTCGCTGTAGCCTCAGCTGAGGGGAACTCATTATATAGACCAGGCTGGCCTTGAACTCACAGAGATTTGCCTGCCTCTGCCTCCCAGAGTCCTGGGATTAAAGGCATGTTTCTCCACGCCTGGCTTCCACCTTTTTCCACAAATTTCTAATGACACACTTTGGCATTCCCAAAAGAAAGTTCACATTTGCTAGCAGCCATTCTTCTTCATTCTGGCCCTTGGCAACTGTGAATCTACTTGCCTGTTATCCATTCTCCATTATCAACAACAATGTAATTTTATTTATTTATATATCCATCAAACTTCTTGAAAGCCATAATCAAATCATGTTTTATTGTGTTCCCAGAACCTAGCATAGTACCTGATGCATATGGCCATCTATGAATATTTGTGCATGATTAAAAACTCAAAATATTTTTTCAATATTTTCCTTGTTCTGTAACTTACCCCACCAAAATAGCCTTTCCAATTTTATTTACATGTCATCTCTCCAAAATATTTTTCTCATGAAGAAGTTACTGTAAGTGATATACTCCAACACAAATGACTGGTTTACAAATGCTAAACGAGAGGATTATGATATACTTGGCTCTTCTCATCTGCAAGCTAGAGAAGTGATTCTAAGACACCTGACCATAGATGAGGTCTAGTATTTCTGAGTCAGTACCAGTTTGCAGTCAGTTAGAAATTCAAGCATATTTCCAAGTTATTTTAAGCACATATTCTTAGCTCTAGGACACCCTCTGCTGGTCCTCATGTCAACAACATAAAATAAAGTTTGAGAGAAAAGAACATAGAAGCTCCCACATGGGACAAAAGGCAACATATGGGACACATCCCACTGCAAAGGCACCAGAGAAGATCAGATGAAAGAGTATTCCTTTCCTAGAAGCTCTGGGTGGGGACCAGCCTCCCCAGACTGGCACTTAAGTAGTATGATGACTTCCAGCTCCGGACAGTTAAAGAGACCATCACATGGAAAAATCCACTTTGATCCTCAAACACAAAATGGACATGTGACATGGATAGAACTTATCCTTTAAACATGACAAACTCCTCTCAATATGAAATAGTTTATATCTCTTATAAAATTACGTATAAATCTAAATAAGTTCCTTTTTAAACTCTTACAAAAATCATTCCTTCTACTCCTGATGAGATTTGTTGATTTTCACATAAAAGGGGAACTCTAATGTCTTATGTGAAAGGCATAGGATTCTACATTTACAACTTACAGTATTTCAATTTTTAAGAATAGAAGTTGGAGTGAAAAGTATGTACAATAAATTACTGAGGATTTATACAAATTACCTATGGTTGTAGAATTTCCCTCCAAGGATATCCCTTCCCTACTGACAAGAAATGTTTACACTACTTATTAAAAGAGACCTTACATATATAATTAAGGTTGCAGACTTTGAAATAGGGGCATGATCCTGAACTGCCTTCACAGACCCAGTGTCATCACATGAGTCCTCAAAGGTGAGATCTTTCTCTTGCTAGATCAAGAAAGATATCACAGATGGGGAAGCTGGAAAGATTTCAAAGACAAGAGAGTATGAAATGTTATTGCTGGAGGAAGAAAGCTCATGAAAAGGCATACATATGGATAGCCTCTAAGAAGAAAAACTAGCTCCCAAATGACAGCTGATAAGGAAAAGTAGACCATATTCCTAAAATCTCAAATAACTGAACTGAATCAGCAACCTGAGTGAGTGAACTTCAACCTCAGAGCCTCCAAACAAGAATTCAGTTCAGCCAACAGCAGATTTCAAACTTGTGATGTACTAAGCAAAGGACTGTCACATTGTATGTAATAGAAAACTATTAATAACTTTTTTTTATCTTCCCATGGTTGTGCATTATGGCTAAAAAAGAAAGCACATATTATCAAATATCCATATGTTCTGTGGTTCTGAAACAGCATAATCACCAGAATTGTAACTTAAAATTGTACTTTCCTAGGGTACATTCACTTCCCATTCCAAAACATTACTGATTATAATGAGTAAATAGGAAATTTCTAGTGATAATTATTGAGTGTTTAAAAGATATATTATCTAAGAAACTACAGTGATTTCTAAATAGTTATCATCTCCAACATTTAGAATTTAATGACTTTTTAAATTAAATAGTTGACTATTTTTTCAACTCCTTTTAAAACTGCCTTACTGGTTTAGTGAAATTCATCTTGAAAAAATGTCTCTTTCGTTATTTATCTTGTGTGGTATGTGTTTATATTTGTGTTCATGTGTGTTTACATGTAGGTCTGAGCATGGACATGTGGAAGCCAGGGGGCAAGCTCAAGTATTATTTCTCAGTTGCTGTCCATTTGTTTTTATAAGACTGGGTCTCTTACTGGTCCAGAACTTAGGGGTTGGATGTACTGGTTGGCAGGGGAGACCAGGGATCCACCTGCCTCCTTTGGCCCAACAATGGGATTACAATCACACTCCAACATGCCAAGACTTTTATGTGAGTTCCAGAGATGAAATTCAGGTCTTCATGATTGAACAGCAAGAACTTTACTGACTGAGTTTTCTCTGTAGTCACCCTATTACCTAGCTTAATAATTTGAGGCAAAATCATATTTCCTTATACTAGGCATATTGACAAAAGCTAGTAATCATCTTTTAGTTACTTGAATCAATGTTTATTAAGTTGAAGAATATAAGCAATGCCAAAGTTTACATGTCTCAAAAGTATAAAAACTTCTAAGGCAAATGTCACATATTTTTAGCATATAAATGCATAAAACCAATATTACTGAGTTACTTTTAACGGGACTTTATTGATATAATGACCATATTTTGGAATTTATATTTCTTAAATTAGCAGTTCAAAATTGTATCTAGCATTACTGCGATCATATTACAGTCCCTTCAATCCCTGACATGCTGGTATAGGTTTAGGGCTTTTCAGGTCTTGCCTGCTTGAAGCAACATGTCTAAATTACAATACTCAAGAAAAATTCATTTTTTTCCAGATACTCTAAAATATAAAATCTGAATTTGGATCGCAGACACTTACTTTTTCTGAGTTCTTTCAGCCAGTCTTGCAATTTCTATAGCTGTCTTCCTTGCTTCAAAATCTTCCCTTTTCACAATCTCTCCAGTCCCTCGATAGCCTAGCTCCACCAACTGGCGAGCCAGGCTTTCATCCTAAGGAAGGGAAAAAGAACACAGATGTGTGGGTGAATGCATACAAAACAGTCCTTTAAATTAAAATGAGACAAGAGCCATTAAATATGCAAAACTAGTTTTCTGACAATATAATTAGACACATTTGGTCCTCTCTTTTACCATAGATATAAGATGAAAAGAAAAATAACATCAACTACCAAATTTTGTCCAAGCCATTAGAGGACAAAAGTCTGCTGTATTTTGAAACAATTTATGCAAACAGCAGTAGACAATTAATAGTGTATCTTTAAAAGAGTATAATTAGAGACAATAGGGCTCATAAAAGAAAGGTTTTGAAAATCAATTGCACACAAAGTGCACAGGGCTGCTTTCAGACAGTTCAGTGTTTCTGACTTTCTTCCTTGAACTCAATTAACTGATGACACAGAATAGTATAACTTCAAATACAACTAAAGAGGAGCAGATGAATTTCCTACTTAACTCAAAAGGTACTGTTTCCATATAATGATGGTACGAACAAGAACAGAAAAACAGACACCCAAGAAGAGAACCACAAAAAGTCTGAAGTTGACAAAAACTTCCCACAGTATTTTAGGTTAAGAACTGTATCATAAAGTTTGCTATTTGCCTGGAACACTCAAATTATATTGTTTATTTTTTGTGGTTTAAAGTGATATCATTTCACATTGTTATGAATACAAGGTACTAAAATATGTATATGTTAATAATAACGTTAATTAATATGAAAAATATTTTAAATATATTCATATATTTTATATTTTAGTATATACTTTCAATAAATACATCAGTAATGAATGCAGGAACTAATAATTAAAGAAGAACATGTAAGATGCTGTATTAATAATCTGTTCTGCCCAAGGTACTCTGCTACTTTGCAAAAAGCAAACTCTAAACGCCATGGAACAATATGCATGCACTTGCCAAGCTATTACAATGCAAAGCTCCAGGCCTTAGTAGACCCAAGGCTACTCCTTTTGTTTCAGACAATTCAATTCTTAATAGAATTCCTTTATTGCTGTTTAGTGTGAACCACAAAACTGAGCAAATGCCTCCACCTAGTGGAAATAACCTTTAATAGAAAATCATACAGATTTGGGGTTTGCTTTCAAGATAGTTCATTTGAGTATGTGTTATCTTAGATACACTACTAAAAGTGAGCTTATAGAAAGATTGTAAGACTCTTCCATAACAATATGTCTCTTATTGTTAATGTACAATTTTATATACTAAAGACCATTAAAATTTATTGTATTTATTTTGTATATTGAATTTTATATTCCTGTGTGTCTTACCTCATTTACAAAAAATCAGCTGGATAGTTCTGAAATCAGCAATATTCATTTATATTATAAATCTACTAAAATCTTTTGAGAAAACCAGCACACAGTCAACCTTGGTTGCCTCATTTACCACTATAATGCTTTAACTAGATGAACTGCAGCCATCTCTCCACTATGACAACTATTAACCCAAAGAAAGATCAATGCCCAAGAACATCCCTCCCCAGAACTCAAGCCTTTGGGAGGAGAATGGGGCTAAAATGGAATCTTCATTATCAAATTAGCAAAAGGTTATTTTAGAGACTTGAAATGTGAGACTTTAGGATATTGGAAGAAGCAAGATTGAGCACTGAGATAATTCACAGCCTAGAACCTCAGCAGTTCTGAGGTTGGGATGGCTCTGCAGAGAGCCTTAGACTGATAGCAAGTGGCTAGGTCTTTTAAACTCAAAAATCAACAAAATTCTTTAAAAACTACCACTAAGAGATGGATGTGGTGGTACATGTCTTTAATCAGAGAACTCTGGACAGAGGTAGGCAGATCTCTGTGGGTTCCACACCAGCCTGGTCTACATAGTGAGTTCTAGACCAGCTAGAATAGTACAGGGAGACACTGTCTCAAACCCCTTCCCAAAAGGAGAGTTACCCCATGAAATGGCTTTGGAAAGATCAAGTGCTTGGGGTTTTACTGTTCAATAAAGTGGCTTTTAATGCCATTGATCATCTCTTTTTCTACTGTTTAAAATTTTTATTTTTATTTTATGTGTACATATATGTACCTACATGTATGTATGTGCAATGTCTTGAGGTCAGAGGAAGGTGTCAGAGTCAGATCCTCTGAAACTTGAGAAGATGTCTTGTCTTTTCCAAAATAAATTTTTATCTATTTATTCCCAGTATAGACTACTCTAGGTCTACCCAAAGTTTTGTAAGTTTTATTTTTCTTTTTAACCAAATCAAAAGTTTTTCAAGCACCTTTCTCTCTTTCTTTCTCTCTCTTTCTCTTCTCTCTCTCTTTCTCTTTCTTTCTTTCCTTGCTTTCCTGAGATAGGGTCTTCCTGTAGCACCAGTTGGCTTGGAACTTGATATATGGACAAGACGTGACTCAGTCTCATAGAGATCCACCTGCCTCTGTCTCTGAAGTGCACTACCATATGCAACTCAAGTAACTTTTTTGACTATGAGTTATTTAAATATTTAGAAAATTTTCAGATGAATTTCTGTCAAGTATTTATACTTTTAGTTCTGTTATAATCGGAGAACATATATCTTATGATTTGAGTAGTTTTAATGAATTGACCCTTAGCTTCAGTTCAGGAGAGGGAGCCACAGCTCCAATTCACAGGAGGGGATCACAATTCCAGGTCACAAAAGGGGGACAGAACTCCAGGTTCACAAGATGGGACCACAATTCCAGCTCACAGAAGGGTATTTGAAACTGAGTATTTGGAACTATCTGGTGCACCTCTCACCCCTGCCCAGAGTCCAGCCAGCCCATCAAGGGATCATAAGTAAAGCATACTCTTCCTCTCCCAGCAGTAATAAGTTTCCAATAGTTTTCACTCTAGGTCTAGCCCAACACCAATTTCTCTTGCTCCATTCTAGGCACTTGTCTGAATTAGCATGGGTCCTGTGCTCAATGCCACCATTGTCACAAGTTCATATGTGCAAGTTTCCAAGGACCTGAAAACCTCTGGTTCCCTGAGTTCATGAACCAGCCCTGACTTTTACAATCTTTCTATCCCCTCTTTCACAATGATCTCTGAGCAATGAGAGGGTGAGGTTTAATATAGGAGTTCTATCCAAGGATACTCACTCTGCAGTATCTTATTCTTTAAAACTTGGCCAATTGCAGCCTTCTGTATGCATGACACTGTTGTATAAGGAAACTTCACTGGTGAGAACTGAAGGATGCATTAGTTTGCTCTCTATCCCTCATTATACTATGTTCCATGAACCTTAGGTGCAAAGGTTCAGGGATTAGGAGATATTACTGTGGGAGATGCAATATGATCAACTAGCCCATTTGAATAAGCACTGAAAGAATATTTGTGAAGTCATTTTCAATGAGAATAATTCAAATGCATTTACAGAAAAACTGATTTTCTATGTATTGATGGTGAAAAGAAAGGAAATGAGCAATAAAAGCTTAGGACAATAGAAAGGGCACCCACACAAATGGGAAAGAATAAGGAGCTGGATTAATATCCAAAATATACAAAGAACTCATAAAAAAAGAAACAGGAAAATAAATGACCCAATAAAAAGATGGGCTATAGTCCTAAACAGAGAGTTCTCAAATGAAGAAATAAAAATGGCTAAGAAACACCTTTAAAAGTGCTCAACATCCTTAGTAATTACAGAAATGCAGAAAAAATCCACTTTAAGATTCCATCTCATCCCAGTCAGACTGGTTAAGATCAAGAGAATGAAAGACATCAAATGCTGGCAAGGATGTGGAGAAAGGGAAATGCTCATTCACTACTGGTGGGACTATAAATGCATGTAATCACTATGGAAAACAGTGTGGAGAACTCTCAAAATACTAAAAATGATTCTACCATATGTTCCAGTTATATCACTCCTTGGCATATACCCAAAGGACTCATCTTATTGTAGAGATACCTGTAAATACATGTTGCTGCTCTTTTCACAATAGCAAAGAAGTGGAAACAGCCTAAATGTCTCTCAAAGAATGAATGACTAATGAATAATGAATATGTGGTACATTTACACAATGGAGTTCTACTTAGCAGTAAGAAAAGATGACATGAAATCTGCAAGTACATGAATGGAACTAGAGAGTGTTATACTAAGTGAAGTAATGCAAATGTAGAAAACCAAAAAACATATGTTCTTCCTCATTTATGAATTGTAGCACCAATCCCCTATATGTGAGTATACATCCCAATGTAACACCAAGAGCCAGGAAAATGGAGAGGATACACTGAGGCAAAGGAAAAGAAGGAACCCCCAAAAGAGTAATGACAGGAAACAGATGGAGGTAGTGGGAGTGTTCAGCAGGGAGGAGAGGATAGAGGACATGCAGAGGGTCATGGTTTGGGGATGGGGAATGAAGTAAGGAGAGTGAACATGGTGGAAGGCGGGTGTTTTGGGGGGGTAGAGATAATGCAGGTGCTAGGACTGAGGAAGGAGGTTGAATGGGAGGAAAATAAGCAGAGATGAATGAATACTGGGGGCCTAGGGAACCTGGAGGCAGATGCTATGCCACCGAAACACCATGAGAAGTACACAAACGGTGTGTAAATAGTGCATATGTATACCTGGGGGGGTGTTGGGCAAGAAACACAGTGCCAGACAGCAGAGACCTCCCTTTGAGTGGTTGGTGAGAGTGGTCTAAGAGACCTCCCACAGAAGACAGGCTCTTGGTTATCTCCCAGAACTAGAAGATAATACCCTATTCCTGAAGACAAGACATACTTGGGATACAGGGCTTGGAACAATGGATCAGGAACTGACCTGGAAGCTTTTTTTCTGAAAAATCTCTATTCACTGGAAAAGAATCGATTCCACAGAAGCAATTAGCTATCAGAATTAGACTTGAAGAACAGCTGAGCAACGTGAATCCATGTGACAGAATGATCTACGAAACCCAAAGTCAGTTGTATATGTGTGACTTAAGACTTCATCCCAAAGGTGGGATATAACTGTGAAAAACACCTGAGAGATGAACAAAGTGCAAGTGAATGATTTCCCCTGGAGATTTCCTACTGACAAAGAACATAGAGGCCAGGGTCAGCCATGACAGCGAGTAGAAGTAATGGAGAAACAGTCTTCTGACTACCACAAAATTGTCCATTGCTTTGTAAATACATTTAAGCTCTGGAGTGCTAGGAATCGAACCCAGGTCCTCTGGTAGAGGAATCAGTGCTTTTAACCACTGAGCCATCTCTCTAGCCCCTGTTTGGAAGATTTTGATTTTATTTTAAGGTAGACAAGATGTTGAATATTTCCTTAGTAGTTCATGTTGTTTAGATTCTTACTAAGGAGTCCTTCCCTGGTGTACTTTCCTCCTTAAAAAGATTTATTTTTATTTATGCTTATGTCCTATCTGTGTAGGTGTTTGTGGAGGACATAAGATGGCTTAGATCCCCTGGAGCTGGAGTTGCAAGCAGCTGTAAGCCACACAAAGTAGGTACTATGACCTGAACTCTGGTCTTCTGAAAGAGTAGCAAGCATTCTTAACCCCTGAGCAATCTCTCTAGTTCCAAGGATAGTTTACTTGAGAATTTAAACAGGATGGAGTCCTTGAAATATTTTCTATAATTTAAATATTTTACTATAGAATTTTACTGTAATTTTCCATGAACTTGTGAAACCTTCTCTACCATAAATCAACATCTCAGTCATTGTTGGGTTTATCTCCAGCTCCTTATTCTTTTCCATTTGTGTGGGTGCCCTTTCCATTGTCCTAAGCTTTTAATTCCTCATGCTTATCTCTTTCCTTTCTTTTAACTATCAGTACATAGAAAATCAATTTTTCAATAAATGCATTTCAATTATTTTCATTGAAAATGACTTGACAAATGTTCTTTCAGTGCTGATTCAAATGGGCTAGTTGATCATATTGCATCTCCCACACTAATATCTCTTAAGCCTTGATCTGCTTTCCTACCCCTGGGGTTTTCATTTTTCATGTGGTTTGCATTTGTGAAACTCCTGATTAATTTTGGATATTCCCCAGTCTTTCTGTAAATCATCTCTCAATTAAATATTTCTTATACTGAAGCAGGCCAATGGAGAACAGAGTGAGGTCCTGAAGGCCTTTGGGCAAAGACCTTATTTTTTAAGATCTATTTTTTTTCATTTATATGAGTATTTGCCTGAATATATGAGTGTGTATACAAGTATACAAGTGTGTGATTGGTGACTGTAAAGGCCAGGAGCCTCTCCTGGAACTGTGAGAAGCCATGTGGTTGCTGTGAAGGAAACCCATATCAATTGCAAGAGCAGCAAGTATTCTTAATCACAGAGCCAACTCTCCACAAAGGCCTTATAAATTGTAAAATATCATATAAAAATAGAAAACAAATTGACAAAGAGGAAGGCTAAATGACCCTTGCCTAAGCCAACTAAATTCTAGCCAATGATTCTAGAGTATCTGAAGTGAACTATGATTCACTGTACCCTAAAACAAAACGCCCCTGAGTAGAGATTTAAGATGTGTATGAAACATACAGTGCATGAAGTTGTATGTAGGGCTACATGTAACAGAACATGTGTGGACCAGACTGTACGATGGAAATGAGCCAAAAGGCCTGCCCCAGGGACCATAAAAACCCTAACTCTTAGTAGAGCTGGGCTGTTTGAGCTATGAAGCCTTCTCCCTGTTCTAGTCTGTCTCTTCCCTTGGAAGCATATCTTTTCTTAATAAATTCTGTAGTTTGGTTTGCTATTGATCTATGTATCTCTATTTAATTCTTTGTTCTAGGACATAAGAACCTGGGAACTCTCTTGAGATATCTCCTGGATTTGAAATCAGCAAAAATCAATATAACATAATTTTTGTCCTAAAATACATCCTTTGTATCTTTTTTATTAATTTTTATTGCATTTTGAAAATGTCATACAATATATTTTGATCATATTTACATCCCTTCCTGCATCTTCAACCCCCCTTTTAACCTCTCACCAAATGTGTGTGTGTGTGTGTGTGTTCACTTATCAGGTTTATATCTCCAAATGCCCTTTGATGTGGGTTCATCCACAGGAACCTGGTCAACCTACTGAGTCTCACGCTTAAACGACACTGGATCATCCCTCCCCAGCAGCCATCAGCTGCCAATAGTTCCTCAAGTACGGGTGGAGTTTCTTCCCTACTTCCTCATGTCTATGCTGGGATTTCATTTGGATTGAGCTTATGGAGGATTTGTATATGATGCCACCATTTCTGTGAGCTCATATGAGTAATTGACCAGATATCTGGAAAAGATTTTTGTGGTCGTCCACCCCTCTGGTTCTTACAATCTTTCTGCCCCCTTTCTGAAATGATTCCTAAGCCCTGGAAGGCAGAAGCTTGATATAGGTGTTCTATTCAGGTATATGAGTCTGCAGTTGGGTTCTCCTTTATAGGGAGAGTTATAATGTATGGATATGATACGTGGAATAGTTAGATAAAGCTAATTAACATATATAACCCCCAATTCTTACAATTTTAATGGTTACAACACATGGATTTATTATTCTAGCCATTTAGACAAATATGAAGTAGCATCTCATTTTATTTTAATTTTGTAGTCCCTTAATGATTAGTAGTATTAAGAATTTTAAAACATATTGGTTAGCCATTTGGATTCATTCTTAGTAAAAATATCTATTCATGTCTCTTGTCCATATTTTAATCAAATTATGTTTTTTCCAATACAATTACATGAGTTTTTAAAAAATATTTTTAATATGAACCTCTTATTAGATGTATGACTTTTTATTCTTAATTTAGCTAATTATATCTTGCCAGCTACATCCTATGAAATATAACTATAAATTGTTCATATGAAATTAAAAATAAAACTTTAAAGAACTTTAAAGTTAGTGGGTTTTTGTTTCTGAATAAATTATTAAATGATAAAAGCCTTTTATAACAACTACTAAAGACAAGGAAAAATCCTTCACTAGGTATCTCAGTAGTATCTCTACATTCCCTTCCTATGGTCACTCTCTTGACTTTTCAAAATTCATTTGTCTGAAAGGCTTTGCAATGTTATCAGTTAAGTGTGTATCCACAGAAACCAGTTTAGTTATACCTACCTTTTTAATTCTCTTGTGTTTTGATGTTTATTTTCACTGCATTTTTCTTTCAGTTTTATACCTGTCCTATCCAGTGAAAAACTGTTCATTTCCATCAGTTCTATCCTGATGTGACTATTTTGCTTACTAGATATTCATGATACAATTTAATGTGTTTGTCTTGTAAATGTCCTGAAAATTAGCCGCTGGATACAAAGCCATGAGCTGATTTACTTTCCTTGGATTTAATAATTTGACGGTGGTGTTTTGTTCCTGTATGCACTAAAATATCCCTTTTTGTAATATTAGCAGCTATAAATGCCCAATGTTACCAATACATAGTCTTGGTCATTTTACTTATTGGAAGCTCATTCTCTAACACATCAATAAGGAAAATCTTATGAAGAAACTAAGTTCTTACATACCGATAACAATTTGCTTCCTTTGCATTGTAAAAACTGGATATACAAGATACAAATCCTCTCATCACATTTTCCTTCAGCATTTTAAATAAAGAATTTCAATTTGCTATAGCATGAAGCATTGCTGTTTCAGAGTCTGGTAATAATTTCATTCTCCTTGCCTTCTAGATCATCTGGTCTTTATTCTACATGTCCAAATAACTTTTGTCATTTTTATCCTGTCTACATCATCTTACTACAATATGACTTAGTATTGGCCACTCCAGGTTAAAATTCTTAAGTGCAGAACACCAGGGTGGTGTTGTTCTGAATCATTTCTGTGACTTCAAAAGAAACTTTTGAATTATAGTTTTTAATGAGTTGTTCTGCTCTTTTGCACTGATTTGCTTTTTCAAGAACTATTATTGCTGGACATGGTGGTGTATGCCTTTAATCCCAGCCCTCTGGGCAGAAACAAGTAGAGCTCTATGAGATAGAATCCAGCTTAGTCTACATGTAGGGTTTTCCAGGCCAGCTGAGGCTTCAGGGAGACACTATCTCAAATAACAAAAATAAAACAAAATAAACAAACAAAAAATTCCTATTCCTGAATATCAAAACTATCTTCAGTAATTGCTAGTTTTGCTTGACTCCTAGGACCTCATTTATTTAATTGAAGTAATGATCAACCTAGCAAAATATTCTTATGGGTGTAATAGTAGCACAGATGTTATGATGGTAGCTAACCACTTTCTAATTAGATTTAAGACTTGCTTCATTGGAGAAAACTCATGACTAGCACTGTAAATCTAGCCAAGAACCTGTGCCTGGGGAGCTCAAAGGCCCTAGGGGTGAATCTATTACTACTATTTTGCTAAACTGATATACTATCAAATTGCCTTCTAAACATGGATTTCTGTTCCCACAGATTAGTGCACCCAAGTCCTCATCAGAGAAATCTCTTTGTGCAGTGGACAATACCCAACACAGAAACTCACAACTGGTCAAAGAGCAGAGAATATGTATCTGTGGAGTTCTCAGGCATAAATGAGACATTTGCATCATACCACTACCCTCAAGGCTCAGTGAACATAAAAGAGAGAGCAGAAAGATTGTAAGATCCCAGAGGTCACGTAGGGCCAGAGTGAAACAGTGTCTTCTGAACATGACAGGGTTGACGCACTCATGAACTCACAGCAGCTCTGGTTGTCTGCACAAGGCCTGCACAAGATCAAGCCAGTCAAAATTCTAGCATGGATGGAGAAGCACCTCAGGAGCTCCCCACCCCTACTAAGCAGCTATTGACAGCTGATGGTTGTTAGATAAGGGACAGTCTGTTTTCCCTAAGGGTATGCTCCTGGTATATCCACCAGGCTTCAGTAAGTGGCTCCACCCATGCGTGGGTTATAAAAGAAAAAACAAGACATGAAGTTGGAATGGAATGGAATGTATTAGAGGGAGGAGGGGGGATAAATATGATCAAAATATATTGCACACATGTATGAAATTCTCAAAAAATAAAAATTATTATATTAAACATGTCATAAAATAACTGAAAAATAATGTTCCTCTTTTATGTCTTCTATTTCTTTAAGAAATTATCTGTATGTTTACCCATTCTTGAGTTCCTTCTTATTTAGTTTTCTTTTGAAGGGGGATATGGGATTTTCACTATGCTGCTCTAGCTGGCCTGAAATTCACTATGCAGCTCTGGATGACAATTTTCCTACCTCAGTCTCCCAAGGACTACCCTGCACAGCTTGTTTTAGTTTTCATTGTTAAAGGTTTTGTTTTGTTCATAATCACTTCTGAATTCTGTCATATCATTTAAGAAATCTTCCATATAAAATCATTTTCTTAATGGTTTTCAGTGTGCATTCAAAAATGTTGTTCTGGGTAAGCAAGTGTTTAGGGCATGTGTCACCATACTGAGCCACTCTGCTCATTCTCACAGTAACTCTGAATAGCTTTGACCTCTAAGCTTTTTTATGCCATTCATTTCCAAATTTATTCAATTTTTAAAAGATACATTGCTATACCAAAATTCCTTCTGGGAGGCATAAACAACATCTGGTCCCTCCTTCCTGGATCCCTACGACAACCCCAGTTGTAATTCCACCAAACTGCAGTTTGGGAAATCAGTGAGTTTATTGGGCTTGCTTACAAAGCAATGGATGAGGTTTTACCTACAAGAGTGTGGATGCTTCACTCCTATGGCTGCACTGGAAAGTATCTGAGTCTAGATAGTATATCGTGATTTCCCCACAGTCATCCAAAATAAAGAGAGCATCTCCTCCACTTTTTCAGTTTATGTACCATTAACCGTACTCCTAAGTTTGGCTAGTTGGTTGGGAAGTGTTGCTGATTCTTCTTGCCCCTCCTTTCTTGCAGAGAATAAGAGTCAACAAGCTTAGCTGTGCTGATCCTAGGCAAGTAGATGCAGCCATGCTTGGGAAAATGGCATCTGTCCATGATCTACCTGTTGGAAGACAGTCCTATGCAACAATCCCACAGAACTACACTCCTATCACGTATTCATGTTTCAAATGTTGACACTTGTTTTCTTGAGATTTCCTCACTGTGGTGGTTTAAATGGCTCCACTGGTGGGCTGTTTGCAGAGGTTTAGAAGTGTGGCCTTGTTGGAGGAACTATATCACCGGGGGTGAGCTTTGAGAGTTCATAACCCTGTTCCACTTCCAGCCTGTCTCTCTGCTTTCTATGTGTCCTTGAAGGATGAGAGTGCTCAGCTTTCTGCCCTGGGTGCTTCCTGCCATTCTTCCCCTTCCATGATGGACCCCTATCCTTCTGGAATATAAGCTCAACATGCTCTTCTTCCATAATTTGCCTTGGTCATGGTGTTTTATCACAGTAAAAGTAAAGGAACTAATACACTCATGTCCCTTTTAAATATTGTAAGCCTCTCTCACTATGTAGCCCTGGATAGTCTAGAACTCACTATGTAGACCACATACTCACACTCATGGAGATTTACCTGTCCCTGCCTCCCTAGTGCTGGGATTAAAGGTATTTGCCACCGTGCCTGACTACTCTCTCATTTTATGTAAACTTTCTCTTTCAAATTTTGTCTCTTCTGTCCCTATTCTATTCAATATTAGTTCCACTCCTACAGCATGTTGATAAGTGTGAGGTTGCCCAAAGGAACTACAGAAATTAGTTTCAAGGAGTTTTAAAAGATTCCAGGTTCCAGACTGCTCCATCTCTTTTATGTCTCACATGAGAATCTTTGCACTTATCTACTAAAGAATGACCAAAAGGCATCTGCTTGTCTCAACCTGGACTGCAGCACTTCAGGTGAATACTTGCTGTCCATCTGGAAGCATTTTTGGTCTGTGGTACTTCACATGCTCCACTGCTTGTTCTGCTTGTCTCCTGAATGGATGCTGACACTCTTGGGATGTAGATGCTGACAGATGTCTTGTTTGCTTATAATGACACTTGCTGGATTTAGTTTTCCTTATTTCTGTATACTATTCATCGCTCTTAAGCTACATTCTCCATTTGCTCTAGACTTCCAGATCATCCTATTCTCTTTATTTCCTCCTGCTTTTTGGTCTCTTTCTCATTATAGTTTGTGACTCCAAACCACAGTCATGCCTCAAGTGATGTTTATATGACTACATTTTTTTTTCTTAAGTTCCATTTTCTTGTTACTCTACAAACTCTCCTTTGTTGGCTGGCATTGGCCGGTCCCTCGGGAGAGGAGACAGGAGGTGCGGAGTCAACGACACAGACCCCGGGAGAAAATGGAACCCACAATCTCTTTATTTTGAAAAGGGAAAAGGCTTTCATGCTTTTGCCAGGCCTAGGGGAGGTCTTTATCTGATCATCTGACGTGCTTCATTCTGGTAGGTCCTGAACACTTTTGACGATCTGACGAACATCACTCCATTGGTCCTGGATGGCTGCTAGGGCCTGAGAGCTGCCCCAGGTTAGGTCTCAGGAAGTGTTCACTGCACATGCATGCTCAACACTGGGTCTAGCCATTTTGGGCCAGCTAGCTGGGAGCCTGCCTGGCTTGGCCTGAATCATCCTACACTCCTTGGGAATTTTTTCCACCCTTCCACTTGCTTCAATACCAGTAGATTTTGATATTAATATAAATAATTGAGCAATACATTCTGTAATGACATATAACATGGCTTTTATAGAATTTTAAACACAAATGAGACACTAAGGAGATGAGACTCACAGTATTTGGCTTTATAATTACAATACAGATTTACACATATTGAGATTATGATATTCTTGACTAAGTTTCATCTCTGGTCATAGAATTCATGTCCATAGGTAACTTGATATTTCTACACAGGGGAAAGTACTATGGTGAGACTATGAAATATGACTTGTTTTAAATGGAACGCAGCTAATGTATGCCAGTTTTTCCAGTAAATAAAATCATAACGCTATAAATTGTTCTAAACTACATTAAGATTTTTTCATAGTGAACAGTATTTTGGTACAACCAATACCATAAAAATTACAGTGACTGTTACTAGTATTTGGCTTATAATACAATGTTGACAAACTGTTACTGCATTTTTCCTTAAGTTTCACCTGGTCAGTCCCTCCAAAGAATTTTACAGTTCTATCCAGGTTTTTTTTCTGGTTTGTTTATTTCTTAGTTCATTTTTATTTGGGAGTTTGTGTGTGTGTGTGTGTGTGTGTGTGTGTGTGTGTGTGTATTCTGTTTTATTTTACTAGTGTGTGTATTCTGTTTTATTTTGCTAGTCGCTAGGAATGAATCTAGGGCCTCAAAAGTGATGAGCAAGCACTCTACCACTGAGCTATAACCCCAGCCCAAAAGGTCTAATTTGCATGACTAATTTATTTCTACTTTCTAAATGAGAGGAAAATATGTTTTGAGTAAATTCCACATAGTTTATATATGTAAATAATTTATCAATGACTAGGCTCCATTAGCTAGGGAAATTTTTAAATAATCTTAACATCTGTTTATCCTTTACCTGAGAAAAACAGTTCAGTTAGGACTTCCATTTATCTGCTGGTCACATGCAGTCATTGAAATTAAGGGGCTATGTTTAGTCAGAGGGACAAATCATCAGACTAGAATCAGGAAAATCACAGCTAAACAATATTGTTGAAACTTTTCAATTATTTATACACTATCTTAAGGGATAGCTTAATTAGATGAATATTAGATTTAGAATAAATATTGTTATTTAGCTGAACAAAGATAAATTTAATTGCTGCTACTGCAATAAAATTCTTTTAATGTTTCATCACTTAGTAATAAAACCAGAAAAGAGCAGTTAACCTAGAATACAGACCTTCTTTTAGCCTCCTATATCAGTTTTCCCATCTTCCAGTTCATGAAACAATTTAAATCATGTCACTCCTCATTTCTCTTCCTACTTCCCTCTCTTCTTAAACAAGAAGCATATGAGCTATACTATGGCTATTATATTCAGACACCATTTATATACTTAATCATTACTTTAAATGCTAGATGGTTATATAGATATCTGGACTATATGTCAGCAAATCATTGACAAACTCAAAAAGGATAATTGAAAAAAATAACACAGTGATAAGGACAGAGTTAATGGAAACTGACATGGAATGGTGACACATCCTGGGGTTCATAATAGTCAGAAGCCATTAACACCATTAGACATAAAAGGAGATGGAAGAGGAAGCAAATCCTAGAACAGTGAGTGCTGCCAGCACCTGGAAAGAGGCCTGGAACTCATGCAATGAGAAACTGGCCAAAGGCAGATAATTCCAAACTACAGCCAGTAGGGACAAGACAGGGAGTAAATCCTGAAATCACTGTCTTCCAACCCTCTGATCACTTGCAAGTATATTCTGTTGGTTGAAACCAACACAATGCTAGAGGGATCAGACAAATGATCACCAGATCAGTCTTCATGAACACAGATATGGAATCCAATACAGAAAACATGAATTATTAACAGACATTTTTATGGAAACTAGCTGAAAACCTTTCAAAAGAATATGTTACACATAAAAAGTGGATATGGATAAAAAGTAGATACTTGGAAGATAGTAAGTACTTATAAAATGCTTGTGGAAAAAATTAAATTGCACTGTAAGCATTTTACTAAAGTTAGATGACTGGCATCATGTCCAGAACTCCTAGGAAGCAAGGCAATAGGGACTACAGCAAACCCTTGGTTAAAAAGATTATTAATTTGAAAGATAGTTGGGGACAAGTGAACAGGTAAAACTGTAGATAACACAGATAATTTTACAGATAAGAATACTGAATGTAACCTAATCCAGCTCCTTAATTTTTTTCTGAAAAAAAAATGAAATTTCAAATTGATTTAAAGCCAGTAATACAAAGCTAAATCTCAGGACTGCAGGCTATTCTAAGATACACTGTCTCTAGCTTACCATTTAAAATGTGCTCCATTCAAATAAGTTCAATAGACCTATTACACAATATTGTAATTACAGTTAGTAACAATAGATTGTATTCTTGGAAGTACTAAGTAGTAGATTTTAATTGCTTTCACTACAAAGACTATAATTGCATGTTATTTCTTTCTATTTAGCTATTCTACAGTGAATATTTCAAAATATTATGTTGTACAAGAAAAATACATCAATTCATTTCAAATTTTTAAATTATTTTTAAAAATATTTTATTTGCTATTTTTAGTTTATGTGTATGAGTGTATTGCCTGCATGTATGTAAGTGCACCAGTATCTTGCAATGCCTGCAGATGTCAGAAGAGGACATCAGATACTCTGGAACTGCAGTTCCAGAGGGTTGTAACCGTGTTGAGTGCTGGGAACTGAATCCAGGTCCTCCATAAGAACAATCAATGCTCTTTAATTCCTGAGCCATCTGTGGTGATTGAATGAGACTGTCCCCATAGGCTCTAAGTATTTAGATATTTTGTCCCCAGTTGGAGGTACTGTTTAGGGCAGTCTTAGAAGGTGTGGCCGTGCTGGAGGAAGCACATCACTGGGAGCCTGGCTTTGAGAGTTCTTCAGTCTTACTGGATCTCCAGTTGTTCTGTTTCTTGTGCCTGCTTGAAGATGTGAACGCTTAGCTTTTGTTCCTGTTCTAGCCACCTCTGCCAGCATGCCTCCCTGCCATGATGGACTCTTGACCCTTTGGAATCATAAGCTAAATAAACTCTTTCTTTTATAAATTCCCTTGGTCAGTGTTTCTATCACAACAACAGAATAGTAACTAATATAGAAATTGGTACCAAAGAGTGAGCTGTTGGCTGTGAAGAACCTAACCATGTGAGTTTTGGGAGGAATGTGGAAGACTTTGTTAAGTTTGGACTAGAAAAGTGTTTCTTTAGAGAACCCTGACTAATACACCATCTCTTCAGGCTTTAATTAATTTTTAATTAATTATTTTCATTTTATATATATGGGAGTTTTGTCTACATGTGTGTAAGGTAAGAAGAGAGTGTCAGATCTTCTAGAACTTGAATTATAGACAGTTGCTAGCAATCATGTGGGTGCTAGGATCCATATTTGGGTCCTCTGCAAGAATAGCCAGTCCTCTTAACTGCTGAGCTATCTCTCCAGCCTCTAAAAAATTAAATTTTAAAAATGTACTCCATTGGAACCTAAGTCAATTTATAATGACAAAGGAAAAAGGGTTACTTCATATAGCATGATCCATGAAGCATGAGGATTCTATGTGACTTAAATGAGTAATTAATTTGCAGTCACAGGAAGTATTTGAAAATGTTAGTATCTATAGTCAACTATAAAGGTTGTCATTAGGTCCATGAAGATGAATCATCACAGAAAGGCACTTGACCCCAAGCCTGAAGAATTGAGTTCAGTCCCTAAGACCAAGATGGTGGAAGGAGAGAATCAACTCCTACAAGATGTCCTCTAACTTCCACATGGGCATGCACACACAGACACACAGATACACACACACACACACACACACAATAATACATAAATAAATGCAATTTAAAATGTAAAAAGTCCTTAATCTAATCATTTATATTATTGTTGTAGTACTGGAAGACAGGAGATAGCTAATTCTAAATGAAGAAGGTAGTCTGGGAAAGAGGCTGAGGCCGGATTCAGATGGGTTCCCATTACTTTTGCTTTCATCCAAGATGGCCCTTTTGGTGCCCTCTCACCACCACCTGCCTCTGGCAGGAATTTGAACTTCTCACCCTTGCTTTACCCAATTAAGTTCCTACTTTTATGAACCAGCAGCATGCATCCTGCCCTGAAGATTCAAAGTAGGAAGGAGGAGCCCAATGCTCTCACACCCTAGCCTATAGAATACAGAAGACCAGGCTATAAAGATATTTTATTCTATCAAGATATTTAATATTCATATTTCATGTTGTTTCAGCAATCAAAAGCTTGTCTTTAAACACTGCCAAGCAGCATATTTTTCCTTCATTTCAGTGTCTTAGACAAAAAACAAAAGTAACTTCCATGGATGAATTTAAAATAACTGGTGGGGAAAGGGCTCAGTGAAATAAGGTATTTGCTGCCAAGCCTGAGGACCAGAGTTCAATCTCTGGACCCACACTGTGGAAAGAAGTGACTCCCCCAAGTTGTCCTCTGATTTCGCACACACACACACACACACACACACACACAATTAAATAACTAATAAATAAATGTAATAAATATCATCTGCATAAAATATTTGAAAGCTTGTTTTGTTTTTGGAAATCAAGTAGGCTGTTGAAAATCCTACACTGATAATTTCAAAAAGAGCAAATTCTAGTCCCTTAAGATTATTTTCATATCCTGGCACATGAGTGTGTTTTGAAGACAGAACATTTTTCAAACTTGTAATCCACATGTAAGTAAAACTTTGATCCAATTTGGGGAGTTAAAGATGTCTACAAATGGACTGGAGAGATGGCTCAGTAGTTAAGAACACTGGCTGCTCTTTCAGAAGACAGAGGTTCAAATCCCAGTGCTGACATAGTGTCTAACAACCGTCAGTAACAACAGTTCCAGGGGGATCTGCCGCTCTCTTCTAATCTCCAGGCATTGTGCAACACAGGTGCACTTTCACACATGCAGGCAATACACTCATAAACATAAAATAAAAATAATAAATATTCAGAGTCCACCATGGTTTGACGCCCCATAATGGTACCCGTTCTTTGTCCTAACTAAGGTGACTATTTGGCCTCCCGCAGAGGGTTCGTTCCAGGACTGCAGAATCCAGGACTGGGGAAGTTAGCTGGGGCTTTGAGAGGCACTCTGCCTGAGGTTTCCTCATGTCCTGGTTCTGGAGAACCCAACTTCATCACCGGTCCTAAGCGAAAGACAGCAACCAGTGCAGACTGGTTTCAGGCCTTCACTATTACTATGTTGTTATTTATGTGCAGACTGGTTTCAGGCCTTCACTATTACTATGTTGTTATTTATTGTTGCTGTTTTACAATAACTCCGAATCAGGAACATTTCTACATAGCTTGCGGTGCAAGGGCTGGGACTCCATTTTCTGGAGGTGGAAGCTTCCAGAAGCCAGCGCTCAACCTGACACCTAAGGCCCAGTGGGTAATACTGCGCCAACAGAGGAACTTAGGCGGCACCGTCAGGGGAGCGGGTGAAGCGTGCACATCAGCCAGGATGCCTGTGCCGCGTCAGTGAGGGGGCGGGGAGGTGAGGAGTGTGTTCGGAGTCTGTGAGGAGCATATGCGGGGCAATGTGGGAAGCGTGCATGGGGTCTGTGGAGAGCGTGCGCGGGTCTGTAGGTTTCCTGTGCGGGGTCTGTGGGGAGCGTGTATAGGACTCTGTGGGGAGCGTGCGCGGGGTCTGTGGAGAGTGTGTGCCGGGTCAGTGGAGAGTTCTGAGCGGCTCTGTGGAGAGCCTGTGCAGAGTCTGGGGGGCGTGTGCGAAGCTCTGTGGGGAGCGTGTGCGGGGTCTGTGGAGAGCCTGTGAGCCTCGCTGTGAGGAACCTGTGCGGGGTGTGAGGACTCGGGCTGGCGCCTGCCGGAGTGTGCCCGGGGCCTACGGGCGGCCTTCGGGCCTGCGGTCTGCGCGGCTCCCACCAGGGGGCGATGCCCGCCACCGTCCCCCCGCAGAGTCCGCAGCCAGTGCGGGCGCGGGCTCACCTCTAGGTAGTACAAGTCCACGGTGGTGATCTGTGAGTCCAGGAAGTCTTCGTAAGTGTTGAACTGCGTGACGATATTGTCCACGGCCGTCAGCCCCTCGTCCTGGTCCATGGCGGCTGCCCAGCCAACGCGTCCCTAGCGACGGACGCTGCAGGCGGGGCGGGGCGCGGCTCCCGCGTTCCTGGGGGCGGTGGGGGCGGGGACCTCCGCACGCGGGTCCCGCGGGCTTGTCCCGTAGCCGCGCGTCCGCCTGACTCCTGGGAGCGCCGGCTCTTGTTACTCAGGCAAGCTCAGGCGGAGTGCACAAGAGGTTCACACCTTGGGGAAGACATGCAGACCCCCATTCAGGTGGTTTCTATACATGAATATTGTATTTGCATCAACTCCCATGTCCGTCCCACTCCCTCCCAATATCTTGTCCTTTTCTTTGCTCTCTGTCTCTCTCTCTCTCTTTCTGTATATACTGCACTGAGCCTATTTGGCGGTTCTAGTATGTACATGTTGAAGAGTGACCACTTGAGATTGAATAACTTTATCAGACCTTTGCTTGCACACGTTCTGTGCACATACATACGCACATACACTCAAGCAAAACACTCAAACATATAGAATTTAAAACTTAAGCCATTTTTAAAGTTTTTAAGGGGTGAAATAACTTTACAATTAGAAAGTAAAGATTTTTGTTAAATATATTTGTTTTCCTTTAAGACAGGTATTTCTTCTGTAAAATATGGTGTAAGGAAGCTTGGAAAATCAGAACTCATTTTGAGTTTTAGTATTTTTAAATCTTCCCTAAGAATTAACATGTAATGCAATGCTTGCTATGTCTGTAGTAGTGGTTGCTTTCTGTTTAATGAATTGATTTAAAATATTTCCTGAAATGTGGTAAGGTTTTCCAATATTTTTTAAAAGTTTTAAGTGTATGAGTATTTTGCCTGCATGTATGGCAATGCATCATGTGCATTGGCTGCCCATAGAAGCTAGGAGAGAATCAGATTCCCTGGAATCATCTGCATGCTGGGAACTGAACCTGGGTCTTCAGTAAGAGCAGTAAGTGCTGCTGCCTGCTTAACCTTCTCTCCACCCCTGGGATGTGCTTAAGTTTTTCGTGAAAAGAGATAGTAACACATTTCTCTTTTGGATAGCCCACACAGTTTTTAAAATTCATCTAAAAAATCAATATTCATGATGTGCAAAATTTTGATGAATGTATAAAATCATCTCTACGATAGTATTTAATTTATTTAATGAATATATTTTGAGATGTTTTAAAAGTCCTTTGAGGCCTTATTTTTTAAATGCAATGTAATCACTGAATTTGAGAGAATAGAAAGAATAAAGAGAAAAACACAGCACCTGTAATAATAATAGTAGCAACATTTATGATTGCTTTTCCTGCATGTCAGGGCTGCTTAAGATCCAAAATTGTTCATAAGATAACCTGTATTAATACAGACAAAATTCCAACAATTTGACACTGTCGAATTACCTAAAAAGTTATGGAAATAATAATTTTTTTAAAAGAATGGATACAAAATCCACATGACTTTAAAACATTCCAACTGGTAAGGGAGATAGGTCTCTGAACTGTCTAGAAAGTTCTATAAGCCCTACCTGAAAGAGACATTACTCTAAGTGTACTGACCCCAAGAGAAAGCTTTAAAAAGTTTCAGCAGCTTATGTGCAAAGAGTATGGATACTTGCTTTAGTGTGATAGTTCATAGACCCTTAGTACATGCCAGTCTCATTCTAAATACCTTGTACACAGTATCTCATTTAATTCTGACAACAAAGAAACTCACTGGGAAAGTGGCATGGAATTATCTTCAATATGGAGAAAAAATGAATTTAAATGACTTGGCTCAAATTCCAGTTGCAGAAAATAGCAACAGCCCTTTTCTCACACAAGGAGAACACAGATGTAAAGAGAGATTTTTTAAAGTCATATAATATGAAATGGAAAAGTTACTTTTAAGAAACAAATGTCAATTTGTGATACCAAAAGTGGACTGAAACATACATTAGGAGAAAAAAGGATATAGCATGCTCCAAGATGTGATGGCAAGAAATACTAAATTCTGTATAGGATGAAACAACTTTTGACTGTGTGAGGGGTGCAGTAAGGACTGTAGAGAGAAGGAAGCTGACTACATAGAGAAAGAAACTAGTGGGGAAACTGAATGCTAGGTTGAAGAGTTTACAAAAAGAGCACCACGTCCTTGAACAAGAGTGGATCTAATAACAATGGCTTCGGGTCTGGAACATGCACTGCTGCAAATTGCTCAAGTCTTCAGAGCACTTATGTGCATTACGCTCATTTTGATGTCCTCCACATCACGATTTTTATCACTTTCAATAAATAATAAAATACCTAGGGAATGTTAGAGGTCATGAAACTGTGGCACTCTGATTTCAAGGGCCAATCTTTCTCTCGTTAATATAATGCCCGCTCACCTTCACCTACCTACTGTTCTGGTATGATCCAGCACAGTTGTGCATTTTTGAGCAGCTCTTTGGTGAAATGATCCCTAAATCGTCTAAACTGAAACAATCATGAAAATATCTACAGTCAATAACTCTAATAATGAGAGACATTACCCTAAATACTGACAGTGGTTTTCAACAATTAGCTTCTCTATTAATAGTGAAAAAAATAAATTTACCTTGTTTATACAGAATGGCTAACGTTACTGCAAGCCTAACAATAGTCTTCTTCTAAATTTTGAATGTATATTCAGAAACATTTTCAGAACTGTGCCTAAGAAATTACATAAAAGAGCAGCAACCAAGAAATTAATTAGTTTCAACTAGTCTCTGGCCTGTTATGAAATTTTTGTTATTGTCAAGAAATAATTTATTTTGAATAACATGCATTCGTACTTCAAGTTCAGGACTTTTAAGTATTGAATCCTGAAATTTAGAACCAATCCCAGAAATTCCATTCTTTACCCAAAGACAAGCAAGGATTATATATATTCACAACAAAATTCCAATATATGCGAGAGAGGGATCATGTAAGAGTAACAAAGTACATGCCATATTTAGCTTTATTACTGAGTAAACAAAGGCATAGTATAAAAATAGAGGACATGAGCATTTCTTTAAAATAAATAGACTATAGGATACTCCCTAGAGAAAAAGAATTTCAAATTAAACTTTGTATTTTTCTATTCACAGATACTTAGCAATATACTGTGATAGCTGGGAAAATAGAGAGAAAACATAGTTTAGTATGTTGACATGACAGCAAGGGGGATGCCTCCTTACTAATGTTAATAAATGCTAAACACTCTGAGTAAGAACTTGAGGTCCCATTATGATGGACTTAATATATTACCATATTGTAGGAAAGAAAAACATATGCTCACTCTAATAAGATAAGAAATTTGTGTCTGATGTTGCCCAACTGCTTATTAAGTGTCTGTGATTACAGATGAGAGTTATTGCTTAATCATGAGGCAAGAAGAGGGTTTTTGCACTTTGCAATAATGATGACGCCGAATTTATTTGTGCTGTTTCTTCTGATGAGATCACTAGACTTCTATACAGTCTCAGTTATCACAGTGTGTTGGAGTTCTGGTTCCACTGCTTCTCAGTCATGGAGACATAGTGTTCATGCATCAGAATTCATGAATTTCACCCTTCTTTCATATCTGACAACATAAAATGAAGAGTTTAGAAGAAAGACAGTATAAGATGGGAATACTCCTAGGAGTGAGACTGACAAATATCAACAGCTGATAAAGACTAAAAATTACTATACTGTGCGATAGATGATGGGTCTGACCACCACACTCAGCTCCAACTGAGAAGTTGGGCTTCCAGTGGCCTAGTAAGATATTCCCAACAATCTTGCTAAAAATTCTCTTAGCCTCTTTGTCCACTTAGAAATCAAGCTATACAGCACTCACGCCGGGTGGCCAAACATTCAGAAAACATCCCATTTAATCTTATTTTCTAAATGACTTTTCTATTTTTTCTCTTATATCTTGCTGTCTCAAAGCAGATAAACTTAACTCCTGCTCTTAAAGAAAGTAGGTTACCAGATTGGATTGCCTGCAGTGTGTTATACAAGGATGCTCGACTCATACCAGTCCTTTGCTTCTTCCTTTGTGCTTCAACTTCAAAGGAAGAAATTTGCCACCTTTCAGGCCTTCACTCTGCACTGATCTCTGTCTCTGACTCTCTCTCTGTCTCTCTCTCCCCTCTCCCTCCCTCTCTCATGATTCCCCATTTTTGATCTTCTCTCATATTGTTAATTCATCTCCTCTCTCATTCTTTCTCTCCCTGAACTCCTTTAGGGAATACAAGCTATCCTTCCTCAGCTTTAACGGCCAACTTAAGCTACAGCAAAGCTTCACAACAAAGCTTCTAGAGTTATTGAACATTCTTTTTATTTCCTGACCTTCTGCTTTCTGCTCAATTCACTGCAGTTTGATGTTTCCCACTGTGTTACTGACTCTTTCACCAAACTCGGTTGTCACCACTCTGACATCAATGACTGGTAGCTGTTTTTCTGCCTGCCCTTACACTGCTTGATGCTCAGAATGTGATGTTGTTTCTGCTTTCTCTTCTTCAGGGTTCTCTCCTGTGACTTCTATCACCTTATAACAATAGGTGCTTGATTTTTCCATTAGCTATTTTGTCTCAGTTTCCTTGGACAGGTTGTCTTCCCCCTAACATTTTAAAAGTTTGGAGTCTCAGAAGTCAGAAGCCACAGTAGGCCTTTTACTGCTCTACATTCCTGTTATTTGGAGACCTCATCCACACCAATTGCTTTACTTACTATCCTACATGTTTATGGCTCTCTGAGCTGTATAGGTATGCCACTGTCCTGAGCTTTAATCCTCAAATCCAAACTGCGTAGAAGACAGTACTTGAATGTGTAACCTACATAAAAGTAAATTTTCTTCTCTCTCTCTCTCTCTCTCTTTCTCTCTCTCTCTCCCTCCCCTCTCCCCTCTCTCCTCTCTCCTCTCTCCTCTCTCTTCTTTGTCTGTCTGTCTGTCTCTGCCTCTAAATATACTGTTCTCATTTCTCTCAGTGGTTAATGAGAGAAACTTGAGAGACAGTCTTGCCTTGTCTCTCCCTTGCCCCTTAAATATAAATCCTGTTTTCGTGCTTCATAGGCTACAACACCTCTCCAACTCATTGAAATTATTTTTTGTTGTTGTTCTAGTTGTTTTGGGGTGGCAGTTTTTCTTTGTTTTGTTTGTGTCTAACCCAAAGTGTGACTCCTAAACGGACATTTGTGCTGGGTTCTCTTTGGCCTCTTATCCATTCTCCTCTCCAGAAAGGCTGTTCAACCATATGTTTGATATCATGATCTTCTTAAAAACTTTCATTGATTTTTTCTACAACCTTTAAGATAAACTGCAGTTCTATATTTTATTAACATGATTTGCAAGAACTTCTATTTTTGTTGTATTAATTTTTGGGGGAGGGTGGGTGGTTGGGGGCACTTCTTTATTTGGTTTTTAAGACAGGATCTCCTTGTAGTCCCAGCAAGCCTGGAACTTGCTATGTAGACCAGACTGGCCTTGGTCTCATAGAAATCTGCCTGCCTCTGCCTCCTGAATTGTTGACAATTAAAGGTGTGTACCATATATACATATATATGATAGAGACATGGAATTTAATCTTCTTATAAGCACATTCTGGTAACTCACACACATCCCATTTGTTAGAAAGAGCTGGCTTATAAATAAAGTATTTACTGCATATTTATAGTCATCACAGTCAGTATCATTACTTGTCTGTTGCTGTGACAAAACACCCATGACAAAGGCAGCTTAAGAAGAGTTTATTTGAGCTTATGATTCCAGAGATGAGGCGGTCATGATTGAGAGGTCAGGCCGTGAGCAGCAGGCAAGGCATCTGGAGTGGGAAGTGAAGCACTCACATCTTTTGTTTGTTTGTTTTAATTGAATCGTTGTGTATTTTATACAAACTGTCTCAATTAATCTTAATCATCTTTACACCCCCTTCCCCACCGGCACTGCCCCATAGGTCTCAGCTGGACTCCATACATGCTTTCATCTGTGTTAAGGTCTATTGTGCCAAGTTAGTGTCCCCAAATGTTCCCCAGTGCAGGTTCATCCACTAATGTCTAGTCAGCCTATCTGGAGCTCCTCGCTTTATGAACTCACATCTTTAATAACCACAAACCGGAAGCAGAAACACAAATATAAGCAGAGAACTAACTAGAAGTGAGACTAGGCTGCGTACTCTCAAAGTCCACCCTCAGTGAGTACTTCCTCCAGTAAAACTGTTCCTCCTAGAGATTCTGTCCGTAACTTCCCCAAACAGCGCATCCAACTAGGGAGAAAGAGTTCAAATATTGAGCCTATGAGGGACATCCTCATTCAAACCACCAAACAATCTGTACGTATGAAGGTAGAGACTATGCTAATCTTCATTGTCTTCACTGCATATAATACCGTGACTGACGCATAGTTGCTTCTCCAAAGTATTTGCTGAATAAAACCATTTTCCTATCCTGTTTTATTCATTGTTGAAGCTGCTAGGTGAATGTTACTACTATCAGTGCAAGCAGTGTTACAAGAAGCTTAATTGTAGCACCTAAGTTTTAGAAAAGTATTTAGCAATACCAGTGTAATAAAACAAGCCAGAACAATATTTGAGGTAATGTGCAAATTGAGAAAACTAAAATTTTATTTGTAACAAGGGAACTAAGGAAAGTTTAAAGGATGGAGAACTGAGACTCTGAGCAAATGTGTATGTGTCAAATTATATGTGCCAACCTATCAGTGAAAGGAAACAGAAGGCGATTAGAGAACAATGATCAGGTCAATTTGATGATCATGAAAATGTGTACAAAGGAAAAGAAAAAGAATTAGAGCACAAGTACGAAAATAGACTGTGCTATGTCCTGTCCACAAGAATTCATCATACTCTCCAAGCAGAAGAGAGTTAAAGGAGATGCCTGAAAAGAACTAATCGTCACAGTATACTTTGAAAGATTTTACAAACAGCGGTAAATCGCTGCAGGGAAGGCGAAAAGACTTCTTAGGTCAGGAGAGAGAGGAAAGGGGAAGCTGAGTTTGAGAGTAGCTGTAGGGAGATGGATTCCAAAACCTTGGGGAAAGAATTGCAGACAAGAGACTGATTTCAAGTTCAGTACACATTTTACCCTCAAGCAAGAATCTGATTTTCATTCTGATCAATTTTTTGCCTGCTGAAAATAAGAAATACAATGATGTGGTTGGTTTTCAATGAAAACTCACAAGTGCTGAACTTAATGAGGCACTGACTTGATGGTGAAAAAGAAACTCAGATGAAATTTCAGGAGAAAATAAAAAGTGGCATCTTTAAAACCCCAGAGATGAGGTAGAAACAGGCAGCCTCTCTGAGGAATATATTTAGCACCTCTAAAATCCGCAGCTACCTCTATAGAATTTCCTAAGAGGAAAGGCTTGTTCTATTTTAAACCAGCATCTCCATTTTAGCTTCTTAGTACATTGTCAGAGCTTATCAGGTCTTCACGGACTTCTGCGGGCATGGCAATAATATAATGCCAGTCACAACTAAACTACTGCAAAAAGGAAAAACGAAAATATTAAGATCACTAGCCTTTCTAAAAACAGCAATAAAGAAAATGATCCCAGTTTTAGCAAGAATTATCTTGTCCTTTTGAATTCAGCTCTACTACACCAGGAGACCAAATGTTCTGATTACAGATGAATTATCTTCCTGTTTTCCTGCTTCTAACCACATACCAAGCAAAAGTAACATTTTGTCACTTCAGTAATGATTTAAGGCACTCAAAGGGTGCATATATATATATATATATATATATATATATATATATGTGTGTGTGTGTGTGTGTGTGTGTGTATGTATATGTATATATATATATGCAGGCAATATGCTCATACACATAAAGATAATAAATGAAATAAAAAATAAAAATAAATAAAAACAAGATGCCTATTTCATATGTTCACCCATATTTAAAATTGCTGCCTACCTTCCTCCCCAAGTCACCACCCTGCATTTCCACCTCTCAACTCTCACCCCTCCCTGCCCATCCACTACTACATCTTTACCTATACGTGGTCATTCCAAGTGATGGTCTTACCTCAGGCTTCTTTCAGGCATTCAGTCATATTGGCCATCTTCCTGATAATTTGTCCCCCAATTTTCTGCACCTGTGCTGATATCTTCTGCCTTTTCTTTCCTTGTGAGGTATGCACCACTCCAAGAAGACTCTCTGGATTGGACACCATCACCTCTCCCTTCCTCAAGGGCTTCTTCCTGAGTTATGCACTTTCTCCCGGGGTCATTCTTTTCACCCACTCCCCAAAATTATGCCTAACAGCATCCAAACATATTCTAGGATCTCACATCTTTAAAAAATGCAAATGACTTTGGCCTCATTTTTTTTTTTTGTCATTTTCCTTCTGCCAAAATTAACGTGCTGGAAAAAAGTAGACCATAAATGCCACCACCATCACCTCTCCTGAGTTTCCTGCAGTCAAACTTTGACCCTACCATTCATCTAAGTTTGTGCTTTTCAAAGTCACTAATTATTTCTTTGCAGACTGATCTAGGGGATGTGGTTCTGCTTCTAATGTGTTTGATCTTTTGGTAGCTTTAAACACTGTTGACTGGTCTGTCAGTTGTGAAATAATTTCTTAGCTTCCTTTCACCACATTGATACTACACTGCCCATTTCTTCTAAGTATACTTGGGAATCCCACCACTTTTGCTTAAAATACTACACATTTGAATGTGTTAGAACTTAATCCTGGACCCCTATCACTTTTTTCTTCTTCAAAATTAATTTTTTTAATTTTGTGTATTTCATACAGAACATCTTAATCAGTCTTAGTCATCTTTATGCCCCTTCCCCCACTAGCACCCTCCCATAGTCCCCCATTCGAACTCATACTTTCTGCTTTTTGTGTTAAGGCCTATTGTGTCAAGTTAGTGTCCCCAGATATTCCTCCGTACAAGTTCATCTACTGAGGCCTAGTCAGTCTACCTAGAGTTCCTTACTTCAGGAAGATCAGCTCTTCCTCCCCCAGCAGTAATCAGCTGCCAGTATTTCTTCAGCTAAGACTGAGATCTGCATTCCATTTCCCCAGTTCTATGCTGGGTTTTTGTCTGAGTTTGCATGGGTCTTATGCATGCTGCCACTATTCCCGTAGGTTCATATGAGAAGAGCTGGATACCCATCACTTTTAATTCATATATTCTTCCTAGGTTATCACATCCAATCCCATGACTTTAAATTGTTTCTCTACTTTTAGGGATTTTTATGTAGCACTAACTTTGACCTGTCCTCAAAATTTTATCTCAAATACCTACTTGACATTTCCATGTGGATATCAATTAGCCATCTCTGCATTTTAACATAGCCAAACACCACTCCAGTTTCTGCCATCTCAACAAGGAGCCATACCTTTCACCCTGTTGCTCAAGCTGAGAAACCAGCAGTTACATTGATTCAGCTTTTGCCCTATACCCCATATCTAATCTCTCAGGAAGATTTGACCACCTCAACTGCCATAAAGCATTCATTTCTAACCCATTCACTTCTTTCCATCTCTTCTGTCGTTCCAGTGCAGGCTGACATCATTTGGAGGGAGGAGGAGCTTGAACAACTACAGTACCTTCCTAAATGTCCTCTACATCTTCCCTTTTGCTCCCTCCATTAAGCCACACTCCACACAGTTGAAGAGTATTTGTTTAAAAATACATATCAGATCATGTCACTGCCCTATTAAAGTCCCCAGTGACTTCTGTATTTAGAACAAAATACCCAAATCCTTTTCCTGTCCTATGAAGCCCTACTTCTCCCTTTTTCTCTTTCCGGACTTCCCTCTTACATCAGTCTGCCTTAGTCTCCCATTGTTAGGGGGCCATGCCAGCTTTCTTTCTGTTCTCAGAAGCCAGAAGCTACTGTGATCATAGTCTCTTGGTTCAGAAGGCCATCTCTCCTTCCTCACTACACTCATTGCAGACATAGGATCTTTTTATCTCATGTTGGATTCTAAGACACAAATCAGGACATTATAAGCACCTGGTCTGAAGTAGCCAAGTCCATCAAATCTTATTATCTGACTGTCTGCAGAGAGATTCATTTAGAGATGAATCTACGGTGTCAGTATGTACAAGACCCATGCAAACTCAATCAGACAAAAACGCAACATAGAACTGGGGAAATAGCCAGCAGGCCCCAACCTTAGCCAGTCACTGCTGGGTGAGGGAGAGCTGATCTTCTTTAAGCGAATGACTAGATAGTCTGGCTACACCCCTGTGGATGAACTTGCTCTGAGGAACTTCTGAGTGTACTAACTTGACTTGATAAGCTTTAACATAAATAACAGAACGCATGAAATCGCATGGGTGGGCTACGAGAGGGTGCGGATGTGGGGAGGGACGCCATATGAGGATTAAAATGTTTTGTATGAAATACACAAAAATTCAGCTTGTTATCACCATTTCTGCTCCCAAGCACTCTATAAGCATCATATTACTAAGACACTCTACCTTAGCTTATCACAATGCAGCACATTAACATGATGAATGTAAAGCCACATCAGAAATCTAGGTGAAATTTTACTTCTGAGTTCTTTGTTTAGAACAAGCTCAAGTTCCCCCATTTGTCTCCTTCAGTTCCAAACTTCTCACATATGTGAACTAAAAAGATAACAGTCACCTGTATCATAGTACACATACATACACACATCACCTAAGCAACACAGATACAAAAATAAATGTGAGAATACATTACAAGGATCATGATGCACACATACAAAGAGATATACTTTCAAAGACAGGAGGAAAATATGGACAATTAGATGAGAGAAGGAATCACTGCCAACAACCTGTTACTGGTGGTTTCAGAAGGGATTCCTTTATATGCAACTACTTGAAATAAATGGGCAGTGCAAATATTAGCAATAAACAATGTTTGGGGGTTGTTCTAGGAAGACGGTCTAATAAAATTATTTGGATGGATTTCAGTCTGTACTGTGAGCCTTTGTACAGTGACTATACGCTTTTATCTGCACTCACTGCAGCTAGTGGGACTGCAGCTAACTGATTTTCTTTCCCTTTCTGCCAATCTCTACTTAAAGTAGAGGGCCCTAAAAACTAATGCAAGAATATATGCCTTCCTTCATCCGGAGACTTAAAAAATAAGATTATTTTCTATATGCTTGCTTTCAAGGATGGCTTTATTAAAATATCCCTACAATATATGTCCAGATGGCCAGCCAGTCATATAAAAAGTAGATTTAAATTTGCTAGCAATATGGTATGATTTGTAAGAAACATTGTGGCAATGAATTGAAGTGCTAATTTGGAACAAAGATGTTCTTTGTCAAGAAAAAGTCCCTCAAATGCTACTTACGTCATTAACTCCAGTCATTATAGGAAAGAAATGTATTTACCATCAACAATTTGATTTTCAAATTCAAAAGTAGATAAGTTGGATATTATTTTTAGGGAAATTCAGACATGACAAACAGTAACACAAGCCAAATAAATTGAATATTAGCCATACTGATATCCTTTTTAGAATGAAAAGCTTTTAGAAGCAGACCAAAAAGAAAAAAAAAATCTGTGGTTGTCAGTAGCCAACCACAAAATTATTGATTTCAGTAATGAAAATTGAGTTTTGCTTTCAATATGATGCAAGAAGGAAAGGAAGGGTAGGAGGGAGAGGAAGAGAAAGAAAGACACAACTGCCACACCACAGAAGGCCCTGGCCTTTTCACTTCAGGAATGACCCTAGATCGTGTCTAGGGACAAAACCATTAAGAAATTCCTTATTTCAAATGTAGCAACAGCCATGAACCCCAGGACCACCTCTGAGACCAGGATCTTCAGGGACCCTGTACTTCCCGAGTTCCGTGAACTTGCACCACTGCATGAGTTATAATACCCACAGCAAGGAGATGAGAAGTTGTTCTCTTCAATAAGGAAAGGGCTGATAAGGTGTGAACTTCCACCAAAGCTATGTAAGGAGCTGGGTCTCAAAAGCCTATTCTCACAGGGAAAGGGACTGGAAATTATACATTTTAAAAAAGTAAAAGCTTGAGAGATGGTTCTGCAGTTAAGAGCTCTTGTGTCTCTTGCAGAAAACCGTAGTTCAGTTACCAGCAACCACATCAAGGGGCTCACACTGACTGTAACTTAGCTTCAGGGGATCTGATGCCCTTTGAATACAGATACATGTATACATAAATATAAAATATTTTCTTTTTAAAAAAGGGTAGCTATTTCTACTGTGTTTCAACAGTAAGCACTGTAAAGAGATAAGCATACATTAAGAAGTATGGCCATGTTAAAAAATGTATAGTTTGTTTCCTTTACTATCACAATCTCAAGATCTTTATCTGACTTTCTTACTTTTTTCTCTGAATGTGTTCTTTTACATAGCCACTCAGAACATATACTATCACATTAATATTCCAAAATATAATCACCAATCACCATCTCCTATTTCTCATATTTTTAAAACATTGTACCTTCATATTTTTAATTTATTTGGAAATAACTTTCTCCAAGGCACAGCATTAGTAGTGGTCCTGAACTTATATGATAGAGCATTGAGTGAGAAGGTGGTCAGAGCAGTGTAAATGTACTGTAAAGTCAATTGTTGGATTTTTAAAGTAAATTTTAAGAATATTTTCCCTTGCCTCAGCTAAAAATCCAGTTATCTCCTCAAATTACTACTGTAGTAAAAACAATCCAGAACAATGTGACTATGACAGTCATTCTTATTAACCTAAATCATGTTAAGTTCCAAATAATTACTGACACATCAGGAAAAATCTGTTAATTTAAAACAGACTCAAACATAATTACAGAAAAAATTAATACTCATGGTGATTTCTAGAGTTTGGCCTACCTAATTATTCAAGAGTGAAGAATTATATTAATTTTATCAAATATTTGCTTGCTTTTAATTACTGGCATATCCAGTATATTGGCTATTAGAATGTATGTGATTACAAAACTAACTACTTCTCCATAGATTAATGATTGTTAATTGGGTTTTTTATATGATTTTATGTGTGTGTGTGTGCATGTATGTACACGTTCATGTCAAAGCCAAGGGTCTATGTCAAGTGTCCTCAATTATTCTTCACCTTATTTTTTTAAGACAAGGTGTCTTCTTGATCCTGGAACTCACTTATTTGACTAGATTGGCTAGCCTGCAGGGCCCAGGGAACCTCATGTCTTCATCTCCCCAGTGCCAAAATTACAGGGGTGTGCCCACTATACTTTGCTTTTTATGGCTTCTGGGGATCAAAGTCAGGTCATTTCTTTCATTTAGCTACAGTGTTTATGACTTGAAAGAAATTCTAATTGTCAAAGCCAGGTTCTTCTGCTTGCATAGCAAGTCCTTTACTGACTGAGCCATCGCCCTAGCCCCTCAGCTAATGTGATTTTTATGTTAATCTTCAGATACTAACAGAAGGTATTTAAGACAAATGTTAAGTATATGTGTTTTAAACGATTTGAAGCAAACATTTAATAGATACACAGTTTCAGTTTAGGCTTTAGAAAATCAAGGTCTAATTCTAGTTCTTCTTTTATTTATATGGGACCCATAACATCTTTACATCCTATTTTCTCTATCGAAGGACTTTGATAACAAATTACAACGTCCTTCAAGTTGGTTAAACATTGAAGCTAATTGAAAGAAATGAGATTCGTAAAACAAAAGTCTTGTTTTCTAGTTTGGTTTTGTTTGTTTGTTTGTTCTTTAAGTTGTGTTCTTGTGTTCTTCATTTCCCAAGGTCTGTACCCCAAGTTAGCAAATGATAGCCACACTGTTCATGAGCCGGGTCCAGAACCAACTGACCTGCACCTCATCCACTTTCTGCCTTTTCTACTTCTGATGAAGTCTGTCTTTGTTACATTTAGTCTTATTTGCTCTGTACCATATTCGACCTTGAACTGTAGCTTCTGACCTTGGAATGTGTTTTCTTGCCCTAAAGAATATTGCTTAATCTCTCTCTGCGCAGTTATGCACTTAGCGCAGCTTCCTGTGGGTGGTGCTCCTGTCTGAGTCTTCCCAGCAGGAAAGCAAGCTTCAGTGGGATCCTGCATCTCTTTTGCCCAGGCTTCTCTGCAACATCGGCTTTTCCCACAGGTGTGAGTCACGATACGGTGTGGTTTGAAGGGCATCAGGCCTGCCAGCCAAATCTGCCCTGGCAACCTACCTGAAATTCCAGCCAAGGACCATTAGCGTTGCTCCTTAAAATAACTTTGTTGTTTTGACTCTGAACTCTTTTAGCCCCCATCCCACCTATTCCTACTGAAATAATTGTTGTCTTACATGATTACTGAAAACTTGAGGCTTCTTAAGATTTCAACAACTTTGTGATGACAAAACAGTACTTGGTAAGCAAAGCTTTTGTGTCTCATCTAATCTGTTTATCTCCTTTTGTTATATTTCAGCATTAAGAAAGAAAAATGTATCTTTATACATTGATCTCCTCAGTAAAGGGAAGGGTTCTTAAGTACTCCATAGTGTTGTAACAGAAGCAGTGCAACCCTAATCAGAATGAGAAAAATCCAAACTGACATAGAGGTGGCTGGATCAAGACTGAGCCTCAGAGATAAATTCCCCTGAAACCTGGAGTTTCTGAGTTTCTGTCTCGCTGTAGATATTGTTTTCCTGCTAATTGTCTTTCAAGCAAGCTTAGATTTAAATATAATTAAATATTTTTGTTGTCTTCAGGAAAGAGAATATAAGTTAGTAAATGGATCATAAAGACACAGTTAATTAATTAAGTTATACACAACAGCACAGCACTTCGTGAAACTAATGGAATTCTAATTGATTTGGATCAGGGACGAAGAGAAGAATCCAAGGCCAAAGCATAGGTCTGGTAAAATAACCTAACGAAGCTGGGGATTAGAAGCAACCATGACTAAAAGTGAGAATGTGGTGTGATTGTTTTTAGTGTTGGAATTAAACTCTAATGGAACTGAAGGATTCATAAAGAAGGGGTAGAGGGAACCCAAGGGAGAACTTAACCAACTTAAAAGTTAAGTCCTTGCTTAGGATTTTCGGTTAAATTGATTTACAAATATGTATCTTCTATCCTTGCTCCTTGAAGAATCAAGAGGGGCAGTCATAGAACATGCATGATATAACAAACAGATAATGCTCCCAGGGTAACTCAAATATTAGGATAACCTAGAGCCTACTCCCCGCTTTCCACTCATCTGTGGTTCACATACTTGTTCGGCCCCTGGTCTTGATCATCCCTCAGCCAGAGTACATATGCTTACAATAAGGATGGGACTCATAGAGCCCCAGTTGACAGTCCTAGATATCCAGAGCCTAGCAGAGAAAGATGCAGGCTTAGATAGATAAGTCTTTTTGCTGCCTTGAACTTTCATTGGGAGGAACAAATGAGAAGAAACATGGTAGAAGCTATTTTCCCACCACAAAGAAGCAAACTGACTCTGATCAAGGCCAAAGCATCTATAAACAGTGCTACATGGCACCTCATAAGTTGCCTCATGTTCCTGATATGTCTACATCTGCAGTCAGAACATGACTGCTGGGCTACAACCACAGAAGCTATGTGGTTCTGATCATTGTTTTTCTTGAAAAGGGGAATAAAAAGAAGACTGCATAGAATCAAAACTGCTTTTCAGTATAAGAAAGTAGCCTCCGTCTATACAGAATAGAAGGAATTTCCATGAATTACAGAATTGTGGCAGCTTATTATACATTGTCTAATAACCATATGTTAGTTTGTGACTTTACCATCATGTTGCACATGCACACACACACACACACACACACACACACACACACACACACACACACAAACTCTTTACTTAAAACGGTGTTCAGGTTATGCCCAGTGATATAAGCCTACAATTTCAGCTATTTGAGAAGATGAGGCAGGGGAATGGAGATTCAAGGCCACCTAGGGTACAGAGTTCACACTACCAGCCTGAACAACTTAGTGAGATTCTGTTTCAAACAAAATATAAAGAAGGCTAAAATATAACTCATTGGCAGACTGCTCATCTAATATGTGTGAGGCTGTAGATTCAGTCATCAGTATTGTAGAAAGGAGGAGGAGAGGAGGAGAGGAATAGGAGGAGGAGGAAAAAAGAAAAGGGAGGGGAAAGGAGAAATATGGCACTGTTTAGTTTAAGACGACAGATGATGAGCACAACTTACAAAATTATGGGGCATATCAATGAGAAAGAATTGTAGTGAAAATTCCAGCTTGGGAAGAAATACATTATAACAGTAAAATGTGTTAGCATATGTTCTCTAGATCTTACCAGAAGAGTCATATTTAGAACTCATATTTCATGTTTCATTTTACAGATGAGGAGACTAAGGTCCAATAAGCTCAGACATCCAGACAATATTTTACATATGGTCTGTGCTTAAAAATGCCTGTTCAATGAAAGAAATAGTATACAAAGTAAACCCTAGAAAGGAAAGACTCGGGGTGGCAGAGCCAGTGACAGAAGCCAGGAGTCCTGGTTCTCAGTTACTTTTCCAGCATGTGTACCTATGTATTCCCGATCCACATTTATTGGTCCATTAAGTCATAGTCTTAGCTATGTATACCCCTGATCCAGTACATGAAGGGAGTTGGGAAACCAAATTAAAACTACAGGAACACAATATCTCTCACATCACTATGTTTTTGTGTAGGTATAGCTGCATTACCATTTCTTCTAAGAACAAAATGTTCTTTCCTTATACTTTATGGGGGGGGGGGAAACAACAAAAAGAGTCATTTTTGCCTTTTACCCAGGAAAGATCAGAGGAAGTGTTTCAGCCTCTTTAACCCAGATATTCAAACATACACACAATTCCTGTATTAAAGTAATCAAGGGTTTAAAATATTTTCCTTAAAAAAATTTATTGTAGCCTACTAAAACTATCTAGGCTCCTCAGCAATGGCCTGTGCTGATTTTATTTCACAGCATCACATATTTTATCTAAATTCAGTGACTACTTGGAAGAGAAAATCAAATTCAATGAATCTTTTATTAAAAGTCCATTGTTTTTAAAAATAATACAAGTGCAAATTTGCTAAAAGCATGGAGTCATTCTCCACCAACCCAGTGTTCCAACTGTAATTCCATCTGCTTGACACTTTGACATTTTCTGTCTGGAAAAGCAGAGGGTGAAAGATGGCAAAGAGGAGGAAAATTCTTATTCAGAAGTGCAAGAGCTCACTTAAAACGCAGCTTTAGGAAAGCAGACTCCAAACCACTGTGACTAATACATTTTTTTCAGATTTATTAAGTAGAAAGACTCACAGGCAAAAGAGAAACAAGAGGCAAACAGAAATGGCTCTCATACCAGCTCTTGGGGATTCTGGTAGGATGTCCTACGATTATTTTCATAGCTGGGTAAGAATAATGAGTTGTTAATGTATAATTCATTAGCAAGAAAATACTTTCTGAAAATAGTTTTTTCTACTGACATTTCAACAACTAAAAAAATCGGTTCTAAGGGTTACACCAACTGTTTCTGAGGATAGAGTGCACCTGTTTTAAAAAGAAAAAAGGCCAAAGAATGTGTTCTCCTATTTCACATCCCTTGACCTTTTCAACCATCAGCTTCACGATGCTAATAAGTAACAAATGAAGCTTAAATGCATCTGTATTTTAGAAGTATATAGAGTATTATTCACCCAGACCAAATAAAATCTTCTTCAAAAGTAGTCTATAGATTTACCTAATTTGCACAATTTTTACTGAAAACTATATGCCGAAAGGGCCAGATGCTTAATATTAGAAGAACAGCACTATATTGCTTCATAAATACTTTTACTGGTAAAAATTTCATTGAAATACAATTCACGTATCATGTAATTTGCAATTTAGAGTGTATCGTGTAATAATTTTAGTGTATTCGCACACTGTCCCCCATCATAATCAGTTTCAGAACATTTTATGAGTTCCCCATGAAACTCCATACACTTAGTTATTATCTGCACCTGCCCTGTAATATATTCAGAGTCCCACCCCTAGCCCTAGGCAGCCATTCATCTACTTTCTATCTAGGTGTACTTTCTTATTCTGAACATTTTATACACCTAGAATCATTTGGGAATTTCAGTAACCAAATTCTCTTAGCATATCTTAAAGATTCATCCAGGTTGTAGCATGTATCAGTAAGTACTTTGTAACTGGTTTTGGTTGCATAATGCTCCATTATATACACACCACATTTTGTTTATTCATCAATTGATGGACATTTGGCTTGATTCCATCTTTTGGTTATTATGAATGTTGTTGCTATGAATGTTAGACAAGGTTTGTGTGGACATGTGTCTGTTTCTCTTGATATAATTGTAGAGGCAGGAATACTTCATCAGATGATCTTCATGTTAAACTTCTTGAGGAAAACATACTGCTTTCTGAACTCACTGCATTGTTTTGTAGTTCTACCGGTAGGGTATGAGAGTTTTGATTTCTTCACATTTTTGTCCACAGTGTTATTACCAGATATTTTGACTCTAAGCTGCCCTAGTAAACATGATGATATCTCTGTGGCTTTGAATGGCATGTCCTGGTAAATAAAATATTGGACATATGTTTGTGTTACTTATTGATAATTAGCCTATCTTTAGTCCTTTGCTCATTTTTAAATGTACTACATGCCTGTTGTTAAACTCTGAAATTTTTCTATAGTCCACATACAATCTTCTTAACCAGATATATGATTTACAAATACATTCTCTCATTCTTTTAACTTTCTGATAGTGCCCTTTTAAGCACAGAAGTTTTAAATTGTGATAAGGTTCGGTTTATTTTTTAAATTCTAATAGTAGCATGTCTAGGAAAGCATTACCAAATCAATGATACAGAAGCTTTGTCCTTTTGTTTACTTCTAAGAGTTTCAGGGCTTTGTCTTTATAAATTTAATATTTCAGTATGAAAGGCAGAAAACAACTTTTTATTGTTTATAAACAACAAAATCAGTAAAAGAAATAATGATTACACTTTAGAGAGAAGTAATATGTGGTAAAATAGGGCTTTCACTTTTGGGGGACATACATTCATACTCTACCATAAAATACTTCTTTTAATTTAACTGTTCAAGGACAAGAGCCATAATTTGCATTTCTCTAAATCTTTCACAGTGCCTACACCAGTTCTTGATAAAACCATGGAACAATAAAAGCTTTAGTTTGCATACTGTGGTTCATATCTAAAATGTTTTTAGTTTTATCATTTACATTTAGTTTTGAAACATTTCAAAATAATTTTTGTGAAATAGTGCTGTCTAACCTCCCCCTATATTCCTGTGCCATTCTAGCAGTCACAGACACACCTTTTGAAAGGACTTCTTTCTTCTTAAATGATCTTGGCATCTTATTGATCATTAGTTGGATTGGACCTGGTACAACATATCTGTAAAACCAAAATTCAGGGAGCTGAGGAATAAGTATCACAAGTTCAAAGCCAGCCTGGGCTACATAGAGAGACCTGTGTCAAAATGTAAAAAGGAAAGGAAAGGAAATGAGAGAGAAAGGACAACTGGCCATATTATATGGGATTGTGTATGAATCTCTGGACTCTTAATACTCTGCTATGGAATTAAATATACAAATATGTATATATAATGTGCATATTATGACATACATTGATATAGAATGCATGTCATAAGTACATATACATATACCAGTACTCAACTGTCATGATTACTGTTGTTTTGTAGTAGGTTTGGAAATTGAGAAGTAGAAGTTCTTCCATTTTAAAATTGCTTTGGCTGGTCTATGCATTTTGGGATTAGTATCTATTAAAAGCCAGCTGAGACTCTGGTAGTTGTTGTATTGAATCTATAAATCAATTGTGGAAGTTTTACCATCTTATTAAATTATATGGTTTTCTCTAGTTTAGATTATAATTTACAAATAAATTTTATAATTCTGAGAGTTGTCTTTTAACTTATTTGATAGTATCCTTTGAAGCAGCAATTTATCTTTTAAAATTCTGATACTGATGTATAGTAACAAATCTAGAAGACCATTGCCAAACCCAAGGTCTATTCCACAAGGATAGTATGAGTGTCTGTGTGCTTACATCCTTATTTTAACAATGTTGTATAATTTCTGAGTACTACTTTTACACTAACTTTGTTGAGATATTATTGTGAAATTGTTTTCTCAACTTTTTGACTTGTTCATTGCAAGGTTATAGAAATATAATCGATTTTATATTGCACTCTTACATCCACAACTTTGCTGGGCTTATTATTCTAATCGTTTTTTTTTAGTGAACTGCTTGAAACTATCTAATCTATATTCCAATGTCATCTAAATTAATGGCAGTTTTACTTCTTCATTTTTTATTTTATGTGTATATTACTTGAATGTAGGTAAGTGTACCCTTGTCATGCAGTGCCCAAGGAGATGAGAAGAGGGCATCAGATGCCCTGGAACTGGAGTTAAGATTGTTAACTGCCATGTGGATACTGGGAACTGAAACCAGGTTCTCTGCAAGAGGAACCAGTGCTCTTAACCTCTGAGCCATCTCTCCAGCCCTGACAATTTTACTTCTTAATAATGTTTTTTAAAACAATAACATCACATTTCATCCTTGGGTGAAACCATTTGTTGTACTATATCCAGATGTAAGAAGTTAGATACTTACCCAAAGTTTTCAGCTCAGTGAAAATCTTTTTATTAACATATTGTTATGTCTGATGGAACATCCCTTTTGTCTTCCTTTTGTTTTCTGTTTTTAATATAAATATCTTGGAAAACTTTTCCTTTGATGACTTTACTTACAGAAAAACTACCACTTTCCTACTAAAACAAATGTTTCTTTTTTAAAATATTTTATTTTTATTTTATGTGTATGAGTGTATGCCCTGCATATATGTAAATGCAGCCGTGTCATGCAGTGCTCTTAGAAGTGAGAAAAGGGTGTTGGATTCCCTGGAATTAGAGTGACCAATAGTTGTTAACTGCCATGTGGGTGCTGGAAACCAAACACAGGTCCTCTGCAAGATCAACCAGTACTCTTAACCACTGAGCCCTTTCTCCAGCCCAAATAAATATGTTTCTAAAAAGAGTATATTATCTAAGGAATCACACAGTCTCTGATTCAAAAAAAATAAATTTCTTTGTAAAATTATTTTACATAGAAAAGTACAGAAAAGCATTATTGTATCTCAATGACTATAAGTTTGAAGTTATTTTTAAAATATATGGAACATCTGCCTGCAAAGTTCAATTAAATTCTTAATATACATATCTCACATAATAAAATGTAAATATTCATCATGAATGGCAACTTCTCTACATAGAAAACTTCTGAAACCACTCTCAAACACATTGAATTTTTTAAATTGAAAACTGTTGGCACCTGGCATACATCTGATAGCACAGCCATAAAAAATAATCAAGAATAATATAATGATTCTGGGAATACTGTGAAGCTTTCTGCATGTCTCTTTATCTCTTTCCAAGTCCATCTATCATCTGCATAGATGTCTTCATTCAGATAGTGTTTCACCAGCTCTGCTGGTGAGTTAGTATTCTATAAAATACAGAGGGGACTGAGTTCAAGGGTAACCTCTTGACCTCAAGCAATGACCTCTAGAAGTCAGGGCATGTTTCATGGAGATTGGCCATGAAGTTTCTCCATGAAAATAGTTTCTTGTAAGGAGTTCTAGCCAAAAGTTAAGAAAGACAGATATGGACAGAAATGGAGACAGAGAAAGGATCTACTCTCAAAGAAGTGTGAAGTCCCTCACTGAAAGAAAGAAATATGTAATATAGCTTCAGCCCTGTTTTTAGATGTTTTATAGTATATGCTTCTATAAACAAAATGTATATAAGCACAGGGAAGGCTTAAACAATTGGCCTTCTAACCTGGATGGTTATATTTCATACTTAATAATTATCCACTCATATATTTTAAGACCAAGTTTTTAAACTGTTATAAAAACAGTTATTGAATGTATAGTAAAATTTGGCAGAGGTATTATCCTAAGTAATCATTAATTCATAACAAAGTAAACCACAAGAATGCTTATTTATACCTATCCGAACATGCCCTCTTAAATGGTTTTTAAGTATTGTTGATTTTAATCTCAATGAAACACTAGAGCATTCATATTAGTAAAGAGGCAGAAAAACAGATTTAAAATTGACTCTAGACAGACCTGAGTTATTAATCAGGATGATCTACATTTAAATGGTAGGCCTGCCTTCTGTGACCATATCATATCATACTGGGCAAATCATAAAATCTCTCCTTTGCCTATTTTATTTACAAACTGGGAGCAATAAAAATGCCTAGTATATGAGATGTTTTAGAATGCTAATTGAGAAAACAAAAATTAGCACATTGCTTAGCATATTATTCTTAAAAGACTTTGACTTTTATTCCTGTTCTTAGCCTACTTACCTGAAAACTTTAGCAATTGACATGTAATATTTTCATTAATTTTAGTTATAATTGACATACAATAACAATACTGTAAACCACTCATTTATAAACTATGTTGATAATGCTTACCATTGATATTAGTGAAATACTTTAAATTTTATATATGGGTGCATATATGCCTATAATAGGTATGTAGAGATTATCTTCAAACTTTCCTACTCAGCACTTGGGTTTCTTGCCTCTTTGCTCCCAGGAGGGTAGTACTGCCGGATAAAGGACAAGAAGATAACAGCATCCTTTATCAAACTATATGCTTACATTAATCTAACAGCTGCTATGTGTTTTTAGAGTCACTCAGGATATATAAGGTAAAGTGTGACAATGCTGCTTTAAATGTCACCTATAAAGATCAGTTAACATAGCATCTAATGCATGGTAGGAAAAAATGTTTAGTGATTTGTGATAGTTAATCTTCGTTGTCAACTTTACTGGTCCTGGAATAAACTAAGAGGCAAGCCTTGGGGCACACCTATAAGGGATTTTCTTAATTGGGTTGACTGAAGTGGGAAGACCCACCCTAACTGTAGAGAATCCAAGGGAAAAGTTTTATGCTGGCTTGCCTTCAGTTCTTGCTGGTGAGTTCATCTACCTTGTTGCTTCCACTGTACTTCTGTCATCTGCTACTGATTTTGGAACCCAGCTGCTTTGGCCTTTCAAAATGGACTGAAAGCAGAGACGTTCTAGAAATCCTTCAGGCCTTCCACACCAGATGGGGACTGCTGAAACATCCAGCCTCACATGGACTGATCAGCTACTGGATCTCAGCCTCTCCAGTGTGAAGTTAGAATACCCAGATGAGATCATGTAAGCCAACTTAATAAACCATGGATGACTGTAATACCCTAATTTATCCACCTAGAATTTTTCTCTTGCAAATTTTCTGTTGTAGATTGCTCAGTGAAAAGGTAGTTTTCTTTATGAGCATGAAATGTCAATATATGCTATATGCAGCACATAAATTTATATGTAATAACATGTATCATAAATAAAAATGAGATAGAAGTTGAAAATTATTAAATAAAATACAGTTCATGTTTTAAATAACTATTGTTAGCAGTAGTCAAAATAATTTTGCTCTCACTGATATTAATTTTCTATTCAGAGAAATATGATTTTATAAACTTCGTTGATTTTTCCCTTCATAGTACAACAATTGAAAGCTATATTTCTTAATTTAGTATGTGTCAACATTATTGTTCTAACTGAAAATAGTCTTCACAAAAGTGTATAGCTCCAAGTGAGAGAGGTATAATGTATGCTCTGTTTACTCAATTTCCATTTTTAAACCAATTACTAATTACATAAAGCATTTTTGTTAAAAACTAATAAATTTCCCTGTTCCCCAAGAACAATCATTTATTCTCGCATGCTGATTAAAAGGTACTGTGCATCCTTATATGGTGGAAGCCTCATTCTCTCTGGTTCACTACTTCCTAGTTCTCTTTCTAGCAGTGGACAAATATGATCTCTAAGGCCATGCTTTGACTAAGGGAAAAGAAAGGATTTGCTACAGAGTCTCTAACTGTTTACATATGTACATAGGTACATGCATACAAATATATATCAAATTTTATTAAAATCACATAAGTGAAGATTGTCATTTATTGATGGATCTTTGCTCCAACAGAAATAAAAGTTTCCAAGAAACTCTGAAATGAACTTTTCTAGTTTACATTAGAAATATATTAGAGTAAGAGAGAAGACAGGAAGAAAGAAAGGAGAGAAATGGGAAAGGAAAGACATTTTTTATATGCTACAACAGAAAGACTGTCTGCAACACTAAATATAAGAGGGGTACAGAGCAATAAAGATAGAGGCTATCTCTGTCTCCTTCCTAAGTGCTCCATTTAGAATCTGATACTTGCATGGTTTCCACACTCGGCAATTGAAACCAACCATGATGAATGAAGTGTAGTAATTGTGTGATACGCTTCATATGGTACCTTTCAGAGTCATATACTATCTGGAGCATCATTTCTGAGAGCAGAGGAATGGGCTGCAGCCAAAGCCCTCCTCAGTCTTTGCTTCTAATTTGGCTTCATAAAAAATGGATCATGAAATCAAACAGCAGTTGAAAAAAAAAGGCTGCTTGAGAAGCATCTTACTTTCTGTGAGAATTCTGTTTGTTTTGTGAAAACTTGCTTATAGAAATAATTTAACAAGTTTTTCCTCGTGGCTTTTGTGATTTGACCATTGGAAGAGATGAATGGGCTCTCTCAGTTCACAGTATAAGTATAATTATGGCAATTTCCAAGTTTGCTTTAGAACATCAGTGTTACTTACTGAAAAGTGGAAGAGTTGTTTTAATAAATGAATAAGTGATCATCATCTATGATGCAATGGACCACAAGATATCTTTTTTAAATTCTTTCTTTTTTATGTATATGAGTGTTTTACCTGCATGTGTGTAAGTACACCTGTGCATACAATGCCTGTGGATGCCAGAAGAGGGTGTCAGATCCCCTAGAACTGGAGTTATGGATTGTGGTTTGTTGCCCTGTATGTTCTAGAAAACAAACCTGGGTCTTCCGCAAAGTGCAGCCAATGTCCCTAACAACCGAGCCTTCTCTCTAGCCCCACCACACAGTTTCTTAATCTATAATATACTCATACACTTTCATACGCATATACATTTAAAGTAAAAGCCACTTTGCATGGAACAAAAGAAACTAGAAACACAATTTCTATTTTAGAACTTGGAGGAAACCTATTGTGCAGTACAGATACAGGATTTATGTTACTTGATGCAATCAAGCTTCTTAATGGCAAGACGAGCACTCCAATGTTGATTTCCTAACTCTGATACTAAAATTCTTTCTACACACTTTACTAGTCTCCTTACAGAGAGGAGAGTTAAAATGGTGCAATGGGATTGATTTGAGAGTATACATCTACACTTAAGTTTGGGCCCCAAACCCTTATGAAGGCTGCATAATAGGTTATGCTAGGAAAAATGAAAGTGGCTTTGCAGTCTGTAGAGTCCAGCGTTGTTATAGGAACCCTAAGGCCTGACTAGTAGCAGTTACTTTCTGATGCTTAATAAAACTGTACTTTAAAGGGGCATCACTTTCACTCTTGGTGCTCTAAATTTTGTGAAGCTCCAATCATTAACTGTTTGCAACAGTTATTCTTAATCCCAAACTATTCAAGCCTACAACATTAGAGATCTCAACACTAGTCAACTGAAGGTCTCTGAAAAATATGGAAGCCTGAGGTGCTACCATAGGACAGTGAAATAGGAATGTCTAGGAAGTGACCTGGAATGTACCACATAACAACATTCAAATCAATAACAGACTATATCTGTGGTGGTGTCTCAGCCTATAAAGGGGCTGAAAGGTCCCTGCCAGTTGATGACACCGAAGGGGCCACAGTGATGTCCTGTAACACATTACTCATGGGCTATGGGACATAAAAACAAATGTACTGCACCACTATTTGTATGAAAGCAGGTAAAGTTTTACACACGACAGAGTATTGGTTAATGAAACTAAACAGCTATATTACTGGTGCATACATTTTGATATGCTTTTTATTCACTTGTTAGAGAGTATTCCTACTTACTTAAAAAATGTACTGTAAAACAGTCATAGCAGCAGCAGCCTCACACATTTTATTTATCTGGTCTTTTGATTACAACACTTTTTTCTTGAGCTTCATTTGCTCGAAGGTTGATCATCAGGCGCCTAGAATCAATAGACTATGCCATACAAACACACAGAGTCCCCACTCCTATGTAGCCCAGGTGTGTGGTGGGCTATACAATCTAGGTTTGTGTATGGATACCCTTTAATGCATTCACAATGACAACATTGTCTAAAGATGCATTATCTCTGTCATATCTCTGTCTGTATTCATCACTGTTATTTTTAAAACACATTGGAATACTATTTTCTAAAGCCACTGATAATTTTCCTTATAAAGATTTATTAGGACTTGGAGAGCAACATAATATTTTAGATTGAAAAGAGTATTTTTCTAAAATTTTTAAAAATAGCATTTATTTATTCTGTGTCTGAGGGCACACATAAGCCATGGTGTGTGTAGAGAAGTCAGAGGATGACATTTCTGAGTCGGTTCTCTCTTTCTCCACGTAGGTCCAGGGGATTGAACTCAGATCATCAGATTTGGCAAAAGGTACTTTTACCTGCTCAGCCATCTTCTCGGCCCTGATTTTTAACTTTTTTATACTTTCTTCTAAAAAAGCTGCTGTAAGACAGTTGCACTAACCTTCATGTTCACCAGAACCCTCTGGAGGACTCACTGGAACTGATCCCAGGGCCTCCTGCCCACACTCTCAGATTAAGTCTGAGGTGGACCAGAGAATATGCATTTCCAAGATCCCAGTTGCTGCTGTTCCTGCTGGTCCTAGAATGACACTTGGAAAACCCCAGGGAATTGATAAAAAGTCCCCTAGGCTCCATCCTCTGTAATGATCTTGTCCTACAGAAGACATGATTCCTTCACAATTAACTTTCCGAAGCCTCTGAGGACTTTCTGTCTCATCAGTGCCTGACAACAAGTAAACACATTGTCCTCCCAATAGCATTAGAAAGCCATTAGCAGAGTGCACCCAATAGACTCTGCCATTTGACCTCAGTTCTTTAAGAACAGACTCCTTTTAAAATAAATCTAGATTTTCTGCATATAAAGGAAAAGAAGTGATAGTTCCCTTTCTGAATCTGCTTTCTCTTGGGCACAAGAAAGGGAACCAATTTGGGAGAAGGAAAGGGACAAGAGAGAATGGGGGACAGGTTAATGTAGGTCAGTATACTCAGAGTACATCATATACATATATGAAAGTGTTACAATGTTGTTCATTATTTTGTAGAATTAATATACGTAAAAGAAAAAAGAAATCAAGGTTGTTTCATTTATTTAAAAAGGAATAGACCTCATTTCCTCAAAACATGTCAAATGCTTTTGAAATGAATAGCTTTTTAAGGGCATATAATTTTTCTGTAAATGTCCTACAACATGGTTAACTCACAACACTCTTGTCTGCCATGTAGATACGACCAGGCCCATATGCTCCTTTATACAGTACAAACAAAAAATTCCCGTGATTTTATTCCTGAATTCTTTAATTCAAAGAAACTGCTAGTGATAAATTAAGACTGAAATCCAAAGTCTGTAAACTGCCAATATCAACTTCAGTGAGAAAAATATGTGAAACATTAAAGATTTAGAATACAAGAGGAACTAATGTTTACTAATGCCTAGGATGAACCAAAGCATCCCATTGTAAATTTTTAATTCACAAAACAGAAATCTGTTTTAGCAAGCCATTTGGGTGATTCTTAGGTAGACCACAACTTGAGAACCATTGATCTAAGGAAATAAGTATTCTAATGCTAGCATTGTGGAAGGAAAAACAATCATACACTTCGGGGTTTTAAGAGACCTATGTCTTTCCTGAAGAAAAAATGCATAATAAAGGAAACCAACCAGCTACCTAGGAACTCAAGGGAGAATAATGCTAGGGAGTGGGACAATGTGGAAGAAACGGAAGAAACGGTATTGTTACCCATGTAAGACACGTGTGCCTGCTGTCCTTTCCTGGGTAGTGATAGAGACAGCCAAGACTCCCTTTCTAGGAGGTGGAGGATAGATGCTTTAGATACAGCCTGACTGATGATTTTCAGGTTCCTTTTCCACTGGGTTTCATCTTTCTGAATGTTCATAAGACTAGCTGAAAAGTATGTCAAATATATATGTGAGTTCATAAAGAAAGAAGTCTGTGAGGGGAGGGAACAGAGCACAGAATGGAGGGAGTGTGGCCTGAGTCAGAGGGATTCGACTTAATCCTGATAGTCACTTCCTAACTGGTGATCTCAGGCAAATTACTTAATCTAACTCAGGTTTTGTCCTTATCTATAAAAGAGGATAATCATACCTACCTCAGAGAATTGTTGTGAGGATTAAAAGAGATAATGACATGTTGGCACCCAGTAGGAACGCAATTGTCCAGAAGCAGCTGGAAGCCCGGCGCTCCCTGCATAATAGAAGTTCTCCTACCTCTCGTAAGTTGAAGCTTTCTCCAAAGGGTTTTTGCTTTTCTTTATCTGCTTTGTGTGAGGAGAAATGACCCGAGAGAAAACAGGGTTGCCTTCCTGGAGCTGGTTACTTGTCAGCCCTGTTTCCTTACCCTGCTCCCAACCTTTGCAGTCCTTCCCCTCCAGCTCTATTGTGGGGGTGGTGGAGGTGGTGATGCGCCCCAGGCATGTTTAAATACCCCTCCAACACTTAGCCAGCTCTGCTTGGAGAGGCAGCCTTAATTAGTCATTTGCCTAGCATAACTCAGCAAATCTATGTTTGAAGTAGAAATATCTTAAAGAGATTTTAATTTCCCCCATTTTCGAGTTCACGTCAAAGAGGTAAAAGACTCGACTCAGAGGAGGTTTGAGTTCTCATTCTTTCCAACCTGCCTGCTTCTCATTTGTGGAATTTAGGAGTAAATACCTTCTAGACACAGATGAATTCTGTATGCCAGCTACCTGTCAAGGGTAGCAAGTACTCAGCCAGCTACTGCATTAGGTTTTGGTTTAAAGCCACTCTAAATGATTTATTGTTTTTAAATTATTTACATGGCGTTATTCCTTTCTTGTAAAATGCAGAAGTGCTGTCAGGAACAGCACAGCAGCACTGTTATGAATGGTACTACAAGTAAATCAAGGTAATTAGGCTTCAAGTTGAGAATACTGACAAGTTCTCTACCAGCCACCACTTCACTGACGATAATAAAATTTGCATGATTTCCTGACATTATATTCACCACATATTTTCACTGCACGCTCACTGTAATTACTGAGGGCATGATCTCACACTCATAGCAAGCAGAACTCTCACTGAACCCAGCCGTGACTATTATAGATGCTTAGAAATGAAAGCGATGGAATTAAGGGGAGAGTTCCCTACATAGCTTTAGGGGTCTGTGATGTATCAACTGAGTCTTGACAGCTAAGAAAAAGAGGAATATTTTCAACCACTCCTGAAGTAAGACCAGGTCAAATTATAATGAGACGAAGGTATCTCAAAGATATGCTTTGGATGCAGGGCTTTATGATGATTGACTCCTGCAATTTGTTTTCTGGTTCTTTGATGTTAAAAAAAAAAAAGTAAATAAATTACAAAATGATTTGAATCTCTGATATAAAAATATATCTAGGTATAACTCTGGAAGGAAACCACTTATATTTTTTAAAAATCAGAATGAACAAAAATGATACAGTCATGAATGGGTCTGTGGATACCAGTTCAGGGTATACAAAAAAGTATAGAGTGACTTAGCAGGTCAAACCTAGCATTCATGATACATTTCCAGTCTCTCATTTGATCAAGTTATTCCACAGTGTTTGGTACATATACCAGCATACAAATCATATACTTTGTGTGTTTAGGTTCATCCAACCCGATTTTCATCTGACCTTTCTGCTCTTTGTTCTGAACCATGGAATAAAGGCTTGACCCCTTGCTATCTCAGTAGAAAAGGGAACAATAAAGTATTGAACTATGTGTGATACAGAGTCTCAAGGACAAACAATGTAAAAATTAAAACTTAGTAATTGGGTGGAGTATGGTGGCACCCATCTTTAGTCCCAACAGTTGGGGAGGCAAAGGCTGGTGGATCTCTGTGAGTTCAAGACTAACCTGGAATGGTCTACATTGTGAGTTTCAGGCTAGTTGGGGTTACATTTCGAGACCCTGTCTCAAAAAAACAGAACAAAACAAATCTTAGTAATTAGTATCCTGCTGTGTGACATTAAACTAGAAGACAGGAAAAGACAAGCCAGTTTGATTCTCAGCCTTGCCTTATTATCCTAGGAGGTTGATAAAGTGTTTCAATCTCAATGTTTCAGCCCAAAACAGAGAAATTACTCATGCAGTGGTCGTGGAGGTATAGGAACTGAAATGAAAGCTTAAAGCACTTAGCAACGTATCCGGAATATAAAAAATACTAGCTTCATATGAATGTCAAGAATTGCCCAGAAATGTCCCATTGTACCTTGTAGATCTTTAGTAAACCCACATTGCATTGACGGTTTTGCTATGGCTAGAAGGGTCTGAGTTAAGAGCAACTTAGAGCAGCAGTAAGAAAGGAAGATCATTTTCAAGAAGTTAGTAACACTTGGTCAGTCCTGAAAGGGAGAATGTTAGGAATGAATCCTTGCCTTCCTCGCCACGGAAAGCAGCTGGTAGCATAGCAATAAAAACAGCATAGTTGGGGCAATCAAATATTAGGCATGCTCCAGATCTCAGTACTCCCACATCCAGAGGAATCTACTAGTAAATCCTTAAAATAATGGGATTTGTAAAGGATTCCCACACCTTTGGCTGGTACTAATCACAGTCAACAACCACAGTTGTTAGAACTATCTTCCTTTACATACATCTCAATGTCAGTTTCTCCTTTCTGTGTTTCAGTATGTTGGGAAGCAGGTCATTTTTGTAATGGTAAGGTCTATGAACTTGTAGTAACATATATGCAGTCTTTAGAAAAGTAGGATAAAAGTCTTGTAAATAGTTTGTGTTAATTAGCTTAATGATTACATCAAGCTCTGCGGTAGGTTTACTCATCTTTAATTATATCCATTTTTAGACCAGTAGTAACTTATGAGATTTCTGGAATGTGTTTAGTAATCCACTGTAGAAACTGACTCAGAGTCATAGAAGAAAGATATCCAGTGTGTCCAGTTGCTGTGACTGTTGGCCTCTATCATTTGTTCCCAGCACTTTAACATGAATAGGGAATGCATCAAAAGTACACAGTTCAATTAGCACAATAGCAAGTATGAGGCTATTATGCAGATGTGACACATTTTATGTTGAATCATGAGTGGTCATAACTTCTGCTAAAAATACACATGTCCTTATTCAAGTGCCCTTTCCTTTGCCCTTGACTGTATTTTGAAGACAAAACAGACCATCTTTTGTAGAATTCAACAGGCTTCTCATTTTGTTGTTGTTGTTGACAATACTGTTCACATTTTTCCTACTTTAGAAATGTCAGAAATTAGTCTTATTAAACCTATTAGAGGCAATAGCATAAGCTTTCTGAATGAATATCTCATTTTAAATGTGTGCCATATCACTGAAACGTTTAAGTACATCTTCAGGGCCATTCTTGTAAGTGCTGTTCCTATAGTTTTCTAATTTAGTGCACTTTTGATCAAATGACTTAAATTGTAATTAATGTAGCAGTTAAGAAATCAAGATGTTTATAGCCGGTGAGTGCATTTGATTTAAGTCTAGGTTTGGAGAGTGTTTTTAGCAGAAATTTAGCCCAACTTCCCATTGTCTTTGCATGCACTTTTATATCTTTGCCTTGATTTTTGTCATGTTTACAAGTTTTAGATATTTTCTGTCTCCATTTCTTAGTATTTGGGAAGCATTAAATCTAAGAAAGACCAAAAAATTTTTAGAATTTTTAGAAATGAACTTCCATACAAAAGATGAATGGCAGCTATATTAAAAAGTGTGATCTATCTCAAGAGACTCAATTTGAAAAAGAACTTTAATTTGGTGGAGAGTTTAAAGGCTCTAGTCAGTTTTAAATTAGAATCATTGATTCTACCCAGAGTAGAATGATGCTAAAGAGTTTTACATATTGATGTACACCAGCCAAAAAAGATTAGGAAATATCTGTTAATCTTCTTTATTCATTCAATTAACTATAATAATCAACTAACCAGGCTTTATTGGCATTCTTCCCTCCTCCAGCGTAACTCTGATTTTATGTTAGATAACGCCTAAGTGTGCTATGCTTATAACTTTCTCTTAAACATGTCTGTCCACAAATGTCTTTTGAAAGTGGGGTGTCACTGCCTACAGATTTAGGATCCAGGAGCAAAAACTTCTTCACAGTAGTTTTTTCTGTTCTATGTGAACAGAAGGGACAGTGCTAAATGTATCCAATTTAGAAACTTCAAAATTGCAGAAAAACAAACTCACAGTACTAGGGATTTTGACAAATCATCAGGTCAAACTCCAGTAAAATGCCTAAGGTTTTCCAGTTAGTTCATGACAGGGTTAAGTTCAGAACTGATGATAAAATGTATGGCTTCTTGTAACTATACTTAAGCCCCAGTATGGTAGTACTCATCTGTAATCCCAGCCCTTGGGAGGTGGTGGCAGAAGTACCAGGAGTTTGAAGATGACTTTGGATACATGAGACCCTGTCTCAAGAAGGAAAAAAATATTGAAGAGGTTATTTATATATTAAAGCATTTATTTTTAATTGCTGCTGATCTGTGCGATCCGAAATCTGATATTGTTTAATAATTAATGAACATGTAACCTAAAAATATAATGAAACATGCATCAAGCAATTGTCAACTCAACCTTTTGAACTCAGTAACAAAGATATTCCTTTAAAAATTTTATTGTGAACTGTACTGTTGTTTGTTGACTTTGGCCTTAAATTATCTTTGTCATGTGTCTTTATTTCCCTTTGTCAAGGAAAAAAAAATTACCACAAAAAAAGCCAACTTACTTTGAAGATGATCAGATTGAAGCTGTTCGATAACCTTAAAAAATATGAATTGATATCAGAAGTTACAAGACAGAAGTACTGAGCCTCAGATGTCAATCTTCAGTTTCATCTGTAGAATTTAGGATAAGTTTTTCTAACTCACAAAGAATAAAAGACAGTAATTTCTGCTGTAACCCAACAGACACATTTCTGAAAGCCACTAGTACACACAAAATTGTTGAATAAAAAACATAGGACTGGAGAGATGGCTCAGCAGGTAAGAGCACTGGTTACTTTTGTAGAGGACCTGGTTTTGGTCCCAGCACTCACATAGTGCATAACCACAGTCTGTACCTCCAGTTCCTGCAATCCAACACCCTCTTCCAGCTTCTGTGGGTATTGCCTGCATTGGTTCACTTATGTATGTACAGGCAAAACACTCATAAAATAAAAATAAGCCATACAATAAAATAAAAATAAAAATAAATTTTTTAAAACAAAACTTTGGAGAAAATAGGGATAAAAGCACAATGTTAAAAAGAACAGGAACCCAACGAAAATAATGGTAATGTTTTTTATTTGCAGTATTTCTAAGCCACATTATGGTTATTCCTGAAAAAAGAAACAGCTTGACTCTGAACAGTCATTTTGAGGCCAAGATCGGGCTCAAACACTGACAACTTATCCCTTCAGATGTCTCCTGGAACTGTGTGCCCTGTGGCCAGGAGTCACTCATTTTCTCATGAAAGCAGTATCTCCAGCATGAATGGGAAAGCAGAAGTCAGAACCCACCCTTACTTTACCACAGAATCTTGCCCTTTGACCCCTAGGCCTAGAATATCACAGGATTTCAGACAGACTACTCAATTTTTCTTACTATTTTCAATGGGAAAACACACAGCTTTCAGTCATAATCATTCACACTCACATTCATTCACTGTTTTGGGTGGAGAGCCTGAGGGATTAGGGTCTGCTGCTCAGGTCTAGGGCACAAGGCTCAGCTGAGCTTGTTTACATTACAAACAGTAACTTTTCAATTGCAATGTTAAGTCTTTAGTCAAGATTATATCCATATTGTAAAAGTCATTCTTACATATATGCAATGGTTAAGAAAGACATTAATACTGTAATAAATATGATGTTTTGCCTTGAACACAAGTTTACTTGTGTTAAAGGTTCTGATGTACCCTGTAAAGGAGGACAAGAGAAAGATAGAAGTGAGACAAAAGTTTACCATAACAGGAAGAAAGTAAAGAGGGCAGACCAGAAAGAGAGCATCAAAGGAGGGAAGATGCTGAGCTGTGTGAGCCGAGCAGCTATAGAGACAGAATGCAGCTTATAAGACATCAAGTGGTTTTCAAGTGACTTCTTCGGCTCCCATCACATGATTCCCCTGATTGGTGGGTTAAGCAGAAAATTTATTTTCTCACAGTTTGGGAAGCTAGAAGTCCTAGATTAAGGTACTGGCAAACTCAGTTTCTGGTGAGGCCTTTCTTCCTGGTTTTAAGTGGCTATAATCTTATTTAGTCCTCCAAAAGTCATTCTTCTGCACACAGGCAGAAAGAGAGCTCCTGAATCTAGCCCTGTATTTCTAAGGGGATGAGTCCTATTGGACTAAGATCTCATCTTAAAACCATGTAATCTTAATTATCTCTGTGATGTCACTATCTACAGATATAGTCATATTTGGGGATTAAATCTTCAACACAGGAATTTTAGGAGATACACAATTCAGTCCATGCTGGAACAGATAGAAAGTTGTGACAGCAAATGCAGATAGATGCGGATCACCTATATTTCGAGATATTTGTGTATATATATTGTGTATCTACAGATGGCTTGGTCCACCTAAGTAGCTATTGTTTCTCACCCATGAAATTGCATATAAGTAAATGAAAAACTCACATTATGCTCAAATTGTCCCCTAATGTATCAGCTGAGTTGGAAGAAAATAGTAGTTTTCAAAACAATTGTAGCAGAACTGATTGTACACATTCAGTTCATTGAGTCAACACATTTTAGGCATCTCCTTTTTATGGCAAGCAGGTTAATAGGCATCAGAAATACCACAGTGAAAAAGTTAACATTCTTGCATTTGCTGAGGGGGAGATGGGCCACTTGCATATCCCTGAAGAAATCAGTAAACATAAAAATACAAAGAAAATTAAGTAGTATGAAAAGCACTCTGACAAAACAAGAAGGGTGTGTGGTGGAGTCAGTGGGTAAGACACTTCAAACAGATTCATCAGTGAGGGCATCTGTGAGGAAGTGTGGAGTTGGTGAAGACCAGAGGAAGAATGTTCCAGTCAGCTCTGGTAAAAGTGGAACTTCTGAAGCTAATGACAGTAGGGCTTATAACAGGAGAATTAAGTAAGGACCAAAACCATTACAGGGGGCTAGGAAACCCACCTAATAAAGATTTCAGAGATGGAAATTTGCATAATTTCTGCTCTAAAACTTTTACTCTGATTTCTCTGAAAATCTACCAAAATGAGACGAAGGGAGACCATGTGGGAGGCTGTATCAACAGATCAAGCGGAAGATGAGAGTGGTTTTGATTAGGTATCAAGTGATAAGATTCTATTTATTCTGTAGGTTTAACCAAAGGGAGTTGCTAATAGGTTGAATGAGTGATAAACAAAAGAAAAGATACAAGAAAGATTCCTAGATATCCAGCTCAAATTTGTGAATAAATCATGATGCTGTTTATTAAACTGTAGAAGCCTAGAAACTGAACCTGTTTGGGAAAAAGAGTTTAGTTTGAGATATTCTGAGTTTGAGATTCAAGCTGGATATCCATGTTGCAATACAGAGAAAGCAACTGATCACACATAAGGAGAATGGCAATTTAAACTTGGAAGCCATGACCACACACATGGCATTTAAGTTACTTTAATATTATTGAGAGTGAGTGTAGAGATCAAAAAGAAAAGAGGGAGTTGGAGAGATAGCTCAGTGGGTAAGAGCACTAGCTACTCTTCCAGAGGGCCCAGGTTCAATTCCCAGCTCTCACATGGTAGCTAACAACCGTCTATAGCTCCAGTTCCAGGGGATCTGACACCCTTTTCTGGCCTCTGTAGGCTTTGCACAATACAGGCATACTTACATATATGTAGGCAAAACCCTCATAAAATAAAAATAAATAAATCAAAAAATAATTTTATAATTTTAAGAAGAAAGAGGCATAATCTGAACACTGAAGGGGTTTCAAAATCAAGTAAAAGAGTATGTACCTAAAGAAAGAAGGAAGGAGTGACCCCTGCGATGGTAGAAAGACCAGGAGCATTTACTTTCTTTGGATAACAAGGAAAAAAAAAACATGTTTTGTGAAGGAAGGAATGGTCTGCTTTTTGAGACCATTGCAATATTGATAATAAGTCATGAATCGATTACATGCTTTACATAATTTAGGAAAATATAATCCACATACTCCTGTATGATATATGAGATACATAGAATTCAATGTTTTAGAAATATAAGAAAGAGTGACTGTCTCAGAAACATACTTGAGTTAAATAATATTTTAGGGTTTGAATAGATAGAACAGTTTTGAATTTGCCATTGTTTAAAGCAACTGCATTTTCAGCTAACAAGAGACGCATGTCACAGTACTAAAAAGACAATCTAGACCACACTCCAGAGTATCCAAGGTTGAAATACCAACACGGTAGGAGCTCCTTACTTTCTTTAGGTGATTACTTCTATATGTAATTAAGGTAGCTAAGTGTATTCTGGAACTTCAGAGCACTGAACAGAAACTAAAAAGGGTTGTTCCAATATGCAGATGTGTTAGTAATTAAAGCAGTCAGCTGACTAATGCTAGTATTACTGCCTCCAGAGTCCAGCCTCTCCACACAATACAGAGCTTCTTTGTATCACTGTCCATCTTTCCATCTAACCTCATAGACTCCTTGAGGAGAGAAACCATGTCTTATTTGTTTCTGTGTACCCCAATAGTTACTGCCACATTTGGCATTTGACTGAAACTCAACCCATGTCTACAGAAAAAAAGAGAACTACTAAGCAAGCTATCCAAATTATAATTTTTCTAGGCCTACCTCTGTTAAGGTGGTGGAAAGCTGGTATCAGACCCCCAAATCAATGTAGGCTGTAAAACACTGGCTGTATGCTCCCTGGCCTTTGAGTCTCTTCATTAGGCAACTAACCTCTTAACCAGTCCTTGAATCATTTGGTTCATTAGATGTTGACTTAAAACATTGTTGATGTAGGATTCGTGACATCTTCTGAGGAGTTAGGGAGACATGAACTCTTTCCTCCTTGGAGACTCTTCAGAATATTTTGGGGACTACGAGAATCTCCTTCCTAAAAGGAAGAAAGTATTGTGTGTTTCCTAGTGAGAAGTGCAAGAGACTTCTATTTTGCTCTTAACCTGCAACCTCACCTCTTATGAATGTTTCCTTCCATTAACCCTTGGTGAGTCACACAGATGCTTGATGATAATCCTCTGGTGGGCATGCTTCTCCTCCCAGAACGAGTGTTGACATAAAGTAGGCTCCAGATTCCCTAAAGCCAGACTCGTGATCCCAAACTTTAACCACATTGGACCCTGCCTGCACATCCTGCCTCTGGCTCCACACCCACCTCAACGCCCACGGCATAAAGCTGTGACCACAGAAGCAGACACTTGCAGGGTGGTCCTCTGAGCACACCCTTGGGGAAAAAGACATGAAATATTTATTGACTGCAGGCCAATGTTACAGGAACGCTGGCTAAAACCACTGCAAGGGTGCCTCTAACACCAAGGTAGACACACATTTACCAGCCCCCTCACACGTCCTGAGGGAGGCTCATTTGCACTAATCCCAGCAGTCCAAAAAACAGCAGCTGTTCTCAAAGGGAGTCTGATATATAATCCTTTGCTTAAGACCAATAATGGGGTGTGATGTTTTATTAAAAATGTGCTAATTGTTCACAATCTTTTGCTTCCAGCAAACAGGTAGAAAACCAGCTGGAAAGTTAAGTAAGATTTAGGACTGCATTTACTTCCTGACTTTTAAATTCCATACCCTTTTCTGCACTATGGACATCTTCATCTGGAAAAGTGATCAGATCCTGGAAAGCCCAGGTTAGTTTCCCAGTTTCTGAAAAATCCTAAAATCAGACTGATTTTTTTCCAATTATATTAGGTCAATGTTGGTTATAACTGATGGGATTTAAAGTCTCCCCTTAAAAGTTTATGTATCATTTTTTCTATGCTGCCATGATGCTGATTATATTTAAATGAGCATAAATCAATCTTGTAAGTCAACAAATATGGAAGGCATACTATGTATTTTCAAAACAGAATTCCAAGGTGATTTGTGTGTTACTTCCAAAATACACAGCATAATCTACGATTTAAGCATTTGGGTCTATTATGGTAAACAGTATCCTTGGGCAAAAAATAAGTGCCATTTTTAACCTACTCAGGACTGGATATAACACTCAAAGGATATGGATCACTGTCTTGATAATACAAACAAGAATATAAGCTTTCCTCAAAAAAAAGGTATTGTATTTAATTTTATTCCTAGACCCTTAGCACAATGACCCAGGTATAAGAAGAGAACTGGGCATTGAGTGGTGGCTAGAAACTCGTTAGTGATGTCTATCATACCTTATTAGCAGTCAAGAAATCATTATTCATTTAGTTTGCATTAGCTCCTTTGGACCTTAGAGTTTTGCTAGACTGAGATGTTTACATCATTAAACATTAAACTACTTAAACTGGTAGAAGGATCTGTGGTCTGTGCTCTGCACCAGCATCTGGCATATTATGTGTGTTGATTTCCTTTGCTTTCTTCATCTTTAAATAGTGAAGGCTATGAATTTTAGATATGATTTCTAGGGTGAAAACCAGTGGTCAGAACCCACCCAATAATCCACAATTGTACAACCAGCATGGCCACTTGAATGGTATGACTTTCCTTCCTAATCACTATATGCAGGAACTCTGGGCCTCAAAAGATGTTTGTAGAAGTCATCTCCATGACAATTATCCTCTCACTACTTAAACAAAAACATATTGTCTTCTCATTGTAACGTATCCTTTGTGCAAGAGAATTAACTGGGAATGTTCTACTTTTATGCTACTTTTCCTTTCTAAATTTTAAACTCATTCTTTCACATGCTCTGTGAGAATGGGGACTGTTGTGGGAATCTGTGTATTTTTAATACATTTATTATTCTAGCATGCAGATACATTTGCTCTCAGGGGCCTTTTCTGGAGTCGAATGTAGGAGAACAAGCAAACTTTTAGAAATGTAAATATATAACGTGTCAGAGTATAGAAGCAGGTTGGGGAATGTATGCATCTACAGAGTCATATCATAAAATGAAGCAGCGCAGGTGGGTGCACAGTCATAATTGCTGCCTGGAGAGTAAAGACATTGTGTTGCCTCCTCAGCAGAAATTCTCCTTCCTGTATGAAAATCTGATAAATTTTCCAGTTTCCCACAGAGAGAACGACAGAGAATTTAATGAGAAACACATCGGAATGGGACCTGTCACTGTGTGATTATGCACTCGCTAATCTCACTGTTGGGCAGTGAAGAAAAGTCAGTCTTCTCTGAGAGAATTTATCTGAGAAAACCAGAAAACACATCTAGAAATAAATTACTGAAATGTCTTCACCCACCCCCACACTGATACCTACTAACACCCCACTAGACAGCTTGTTTGGTTTGCAAAGAGCAAAACCATAGGGATTTACATAGTAACCTACTTTTCTGATTGTCAATGAAATTGAAGTCACATGATGAGTAATTTATTGATGCCCAAATGCAGCTTGTATATTCCTGCTATTTTTAGTTTGATTTTCCTATTTGTGTGTAAGAATTCCAAGTATGGTGATAGAGGCTGTGGATGCCATTGATCACATTGTGTATCTGTGTCTAACTGAAATTCTCTTCACGTTATCAGCTTCATCCCATTTTTGAGCAGCTAATATATGCCGCAGACACAGACATATAAATATATTCTATGTTCTGTGAATAAGTAAAATACCCAATAGTCCAATAGTCTTTACAAATATATCCTAGGTAGCCAGGCATGGTGGTGCATGCCTTTAATCCCAGAACTTGGGAGGCAGAGGCAGGCGAATCTCTGTAAATTCAAGGCCAGCCTGATCTCCATAGTGAGTTCCAGGCCACCTGGGGATATAAGGACACCCTGTCGCCAAAAAAAAAAAAAAAATATATATATATATATATATATATGACATATATATGTCATAGGAACATATTCCAAATTACAACCAGCTAACAGAATTATTTTAATCTTTTCTTAAGTTTATTTGCATTTTATGTGTATGAGTGTCATGCTTGCATGTGTGTTAAGTACACCTGTGTGATGCAGTGCTTGCAAAGGACGAAACAGGGCGTTGGATCCCCTGGAACTGCAGTTATTGACAGTTGTCAGCCACCATATTGGAGCTGGAATTCAAAGTGCAATGAGAGCACACATATTTCCTCCAGAAGTTAAAAACAAAAGAGCACGAAGAATATACTGAATGAGTATTGAACAGATCAAAACTATCTCACTGGCTGAGTGTCTTATGCAAGACAAGACTTTAGAGGAAACTTCCTAAATGATTGCAAAGTATGAGAAAGGTGTTAGGAAGTTGGTTGTAAGCAATCCTCATTTGGAGGAATTTGGACAATAATACTGCTCCCTTACCTTCAGAATTAATTCAGACCGCCTGTATCATCTGCAAAATGCTGACCTCAGGACTGATCCCAATGTTATAAATCTCTTGAGTCAATCTCACACTTGCTCAGTTACTTCAGTTCTGGGGATCAATCACAGAGCCTCGTGTATTCTAAATAAGCACTCTACCACTATACCCCCAGCCTTTTTCTAAAACTAAAGTAGTATCTTTTTAAAATATATGTATTTCTTACTTTGTTGACAGTATTTTCATCTGTACACCCTACTTCATCTGCCCACGGATTATTAGTTTAATCTGAAGAACAATGTCCCTTTTTGAAACTGCATAGAATTATTGATATTTTAAAATTCAAGTGATTTATTATAATAAAGCTGCAAATGATGTTAAATAGCAAATGGTAGAAGTCAAAGCTAGGGCTGAGTGACTTGTATTTATGATAGAGCCAAAAGTGCAAATCATTTAATAAACTAGAAAGTGTAATAAAGCTCTTGATTTATTTTTTTTTAACTTGTGAAGAAACAGGGCTCAGCCTCTCCTTACCTTCAGAAGGGTAAAAAATGCTAATGGCAAGAAAATTATTCAGTTTACTATTTCATGATCAAGTTTATAGAAAATTTGTCTATTTGATTTGTGCTTTATTTTCAGTTACTACACTATATGTTATTTGAAAATAGTTCTTGTCAGTGTACATTCTTATTGTCAGATAATTTCACAGTATAGAGTCGCTATAATTCAGCTTAAAGAACTAAGGTATTTTATATTCACACATATCCATAACTAGTTTCCTTAGAAGGAAGTGAAGGTTAACTTTAGGAACCTAAAAACTACAATGTTATGGATCCCATATGGACTTCTCTTTTGTTTTGTGTTGAAACAAGGAGCCCCAGCTAGCCTAGAACTTACCAGTGTAGACCTGGCTGGCCTAGATCTCACACAGATTTGCCTCTGTTTTTGTCTCCTCTTCTCTACCTCCAGAGTACTGGGATTAAAGATGTGTGCCACCACACTATGCTGGACTTCTCTTTTTATCTCTATGTATGTTTCAGATAAAGAATATCATAAACTAAAAATCATAATACAATTAACAAACCTGAAAATTCAATCTGATGATGTTTATGATGGGGAAACAAATTGAGTTTCTCAATATTAACATTTTTAGATGAATACAATCATAATCAAGCAGCTTTGTTTCATAGGAGATGAGGCTAGTTACTTAAAAATAACCAGAAACTACGTAATCATGAGCTCTTTTAGAAAGTTGTGTAAGGAATTATATTTATACATATTATCTGTACATGAGTTCACTTAATTAATTTAAGGATCTGCCTGCTTAACTGTGCGTTAATTAAATGTAATTTCATATGACCAGTAAACTACAGATAAGTATAATTTATTATTTTTATTTCATCATGGTTTTAAATTCTGAAATTAATGAGTCCTGACTTGCATGATATATATTTAGTAGCTATCCTCCTGTAACCTTAATATGTTAATCAAATCAAACTAAGAGTACAAGATAAGCTAATGCTTTATAGTACAAACTGTGAGTGATGCTTAGCCCATGTAATATATGCATTAATATATTTGTTGACCATCCTTTGTCTCTTTCCCATTTATAAACATGCTAACTAATTTCCTGTTTCAAGACCTGAATTCTTTGTCTATCCCAAGAACTTGATAAATAGTTCAGTTTTAACAAGAAATTACAACTAAAATAGTGTTTGTAACATTGTCCTATATAAGTAGTGATATATCAGTTCAATAGAATTTGACATACCTGTTTTTTGAAAAACAACATGGATACTTCATTTAACCCTGGAGTATCCTAAGTATAAACTAATTAAAAATTTGTAGCAATTAATTTTATACTTAAAAATATACTAAATGTAGTATTTAAGCAAATTATTGGCTTTATAATAAGTTACTAGACTACATACATGGTATTTTAATTGTGAGTGGATATTTATATATTGTACATAATATGTTCATGTACAGTTTGTCCCCATTGAAACAAAGCAATCTGTGTGTGTGTGGTACTAACTTCAATTTTGATACGTTTAACTCTGTGTTTATGCACCAAAATAAGCCATACTTTGTTTTAAGAAAAAAGTTTATCAGTGTTTTTTTTTTAAACAGACTTATACAAACCATAGACTTTCTATGATCTCTTTTGCTCTTACTATGAAAGACATACGTCTACCCATTAGGTATACCTTTTATTGCAATGTTTATGAATATAAGATGAACACTTGTATTCCAAAAGATGATTATCCAAGAAAATAAATTTTGTAACTCTTTGGAAGTTAAAATTTCTGTGATTTACATCCAACATTTGGTGTTTGGGTTGAAAACATAGTGTCATTTTCAACTCATCAAACTTCCAAATGTAGCTCCTGTCTCATAAAGATGTTTTCAAGATACATCAGAAAGTTTCCTTCTAACAGGACAGATTTACTCCAAGGATATTTGGCTGAATAATAGGAGTGTTTTTGACCATGTGATTTCGCAGAATAACGGTTGAGTGATTCATCTCCTTCATTTCTCCATCGTCCCTACCCCCGAGTCGTTCCCTGTGGATCCATACAGTCAAGGTAACAGAGGGTCATAGAAGTATTTTTAAGCATTCCAGTTTCATAGTGTATGCTTGATGGACAGATTAAAATGTATCCCTTCAGCTGACCAAGAATGAGGGCAGGGATGGGACAGAGGAAAAGAGAAACATCGGAAGGCAGACCTCGAGCTCGATAAATGCTGCCAGCTTAGTGTGCTTTTCCCTCTCATTCTTCTCTTTACCTCCAACTTTTAAATCCATCAAAATGTCCTTATATTTTACTCCTTCTAAGCATGACAGCCCAGCCACTAAAGTAGTAGGATTCCACATAATGCCATGAATTTATACACAATACAGACAACTTCCACTCCAAGCTGAGTCTTTGGTGCTATGGAGGAGAATTTAAACATTTTAAAATGAGGAACTAAACTTACATTACTTGAGGTATGGCTAAAATAAAATAAACAGTGCAGTGAAGAGAAAAAAAAATGCAAAGGAAATCCATATGCTACAAACAAGCTATCAAATGTTTATCATGCATAAACAGCATTAAGTTGATTGCTTGTGTCATGTTAATTAAAATAATAAACATAAGAAAATATGCGCAATGCAGAGGTACTTAAAAAAAAAAACAAACAAAAGTTAATAAAATATTTTATCTTTGTCAAAATATCATTTGGGAAACAAAAATAAAATTGTATCGTGTATGTTCTTTCCGATGTAAAAGTCACGAAAATACACAGTCCAGGCTAGTGAGCTTTCTGAAAATGTAGAATTCTAAGCATCCTCTAATCGTAAAGCAAAAGGCTTCCGGTCTTACGGAGCTGAAGCAGCATGCTGCCTGTATTGCTACGAAGAATTCCAGTTCGGTTCCTATTTTAAAAACATTTTTGTTCCAGTCAAAACGAACAAACGGCCTGGCTTCCGTACGGTGCGAGTGCAGTGGACGCTGCGTCCTCAGACCTTCCTCGGGTCTTTGAAGACACCTGTAGAAACCCCGAAGGTGGAAAAGCAGTTCCTTTCAAGGCCAAAGCCAGTGTCATCCAAAGCGGAATTTCAGCCTGTACTTCACTGTGTTGGGACTTCTGCGAGGTGGAGACAGGGGAACCTTGGGTTTTACAGGGCTTGGTGGCTTTTTCTTTTCCGGAACAGTAACTGTGAAAGAAAGTTCTGGCTGCTCCGACTGCTTGAATCTTGGCAGGAAGTGGGTAGAGACGTGCTGAGGTTTAACCCGTGGGCTGCAGCCTCGCTTCGCCTTCCCTCTTTTATTCAGGGCCACATACCACTCGCGACCCGTCTTTTCAGTTCTATATATTGCAGAAGCATAGGTATTATAACTGTTTTCTTGAAATCGCTCCCTGAACTTGCAGTCATCTGTAAATTTGGCCTAGAAGGGGGATAAAACAGAAAATAAAATCTAAAGTTATATGTGATAAAATATGGAATCTTACACCAAAAAGGAAAATTAAGACTTCTATGAATCCATGATCTTCCTACTCCCCTTTATAAAGCCATGGCCCTCTTTTATAAACATAGGTTTCTTTAAAATTACTTTAGCATTCATGTGTTTCTATATGCCTACTTTATCTTTGTAACACTGATTTTTATTCACTATGCATTTAATATATAATGTCAATGTTTGTACAAATCACTGGAACTCTTAAATTTAAACTGTATGAAATCTCACTTTAACGTAGTTAAATACTACTAGTGTTTTAAAGACACTTTGAAATGTGTAGTTAAAATTTTTTGACATAAGTTTTTTGCCCTTAAGAAAATAAATAGAAATATACTATAAAGAAGCAACTGTTCCTTAAAACAGACATATGTGTTTACAGAGGGCCAAGCTCCCACCACAGACACAGTGTGCAGAGTCACACAATTCTTTCAAAACTAGGATACATTTTCAATGTTATCAGTGTAACCCTTGCTGCTAAGAGAGGAGTGGCACATGATTCTGTTAATATTGTATGTGCTACAGTTCTTTAGGAAAAAATGTCTCTTCACTCATGTGTTTCCTGATGCCAGGAAGAAAAGTCACCAGAGTCACTAGCAACAGTTTATCTATATCTTATGCACACTCACAGTTTGGCCTTGAAATGCACAGAAAGGAAAGCATGCAAGTAGACATCCATCATGGTGCAGCTATAATAAAGGGAAATGTAGCCTCAGTGTGAAGGGCACAATGACAACAGGAAAGAAGATGGTGGGGGGGGAGGGAAAGAACGCCAAGTCTTAGAAAACCTGACATTTGCGCTGAGTCGAGTATAGCCAGATGATAAGGAGGCATGTGCCTTTTCAGAGATGATTAATGAGCAACCTGGTCAAATTCAAAGCTTTTGGATATATAGTATGTAATTTCTACAGTTCTCTGTTTAGTAAATACATGACTGTATAAAGATCAGTAATCTTGCTCCAATAAAGAAATATAAAGATTTTTTTTTTTAATGAGGCATGTGAATGAGAAAGAATCATCCGGGAACACGCTTGTGTGTTCAGAGGTCAGTATGACACTATGAACATTACAAGTAGTTCAGTATGACTTCCTTTAGAGATGCAGGGGGAAGGACAAGAGATGGGACTGACAAACTGGTACCAGTTCTGATAGGTTGTCAAACAGAGACCTGTGGTGAAGGAATGTGGTGGAGGAAGAGTACAGAGGTACAGTCAGTCTTCCTACAAGATCATAATGCTGCCAACTGAGCACTTAGGTTCCTTATATATAAGCCCTAACAGAGCTACTATGAGAATCAATATTTACTAGGGGCAGGACTGTAACTCTCATCAAACTTAAAAGAACCCATAACCTCTGATCAATTAGGAGTTCCTGCACTAATCCTGGTTATTAGGATTCACATTTGCACAAAGTACCCAGGGTTTGGGAATAATAAATGGCTCCCATTCACCCATATTTAGAAAAAGTGGTTCTGTACTAATATATCACTAATATATCAGGGCCGTTTCTTTCCTTGCTTTCGCTAATAATGCCAAACTTTTCTCTGTAATACAAATCACAACACTAATATCTGGAAGTCTGAAAACTGCAAGGCAATTTATATAGATCTATTGTTGAGACTCATTAAAAAATTGTGATTTATGCAATCAGAACACAACCAATAGTAGAGCATTTCTAACAGCATATTTATGTAGGTGCAACTGATTACCCAAGTTATTTACAGTTAGGTTCAAGTAAACTCCTTATTTCTGACTATGAATCTTTATGTATACTTACACAACAATATCTGCATTGATCCACAAGAATAGATGCATGTGTATTAAAGAACTACCTTACATGTGTGACATCATCTTTTCCTGTCTTCCAACTTCCAAACTGCTAGCCTATATCTACACCAAGGGTGCTGGGATGACATGATTTAGAAAAAAGCACATTATTATTCCCCAGTTTTTATTTAAAAAGAATTTCTTACAAATTAAATGTAGATGTAAATATATCTATTTAGCTTTTTAAAAGGCTTTCCCACTTGTTTAAATAATCCCAAAGTTGCATTTTAAAGTAAAAGTTTTGAACATCTCATCCGTTTCTGCCTCCATAAAAGGACAATATTTTGAAAGGCATGGAGCATTTCATTAAAAGGAATAGCAGATGGTGATTAACACAGAAACTCCCAACTGGCCAATGTGCAGAGAATAAGAGACTGCAGAGTGATTATCTCTGAATTGGACACATATCAAACTTCTGCCTCCAAAGGCTCAAGTATCATTGTGGAAGAGGTGGGATAAAGATTGTAAGATTCAAATGTGGTGGATGACCACAAGAAGACAGTTTTCCAAACAGCTGAGAAGTTACTCATATGAACTTACAACAGTGGTGACAGCATGTACAAGTCTCATGTAAGCTCAAACCACACGAAAATCCCAACATGGACACAAGGAAGTGGATAAGAATCCCCAGACTGTGGAACTATTGGAAACCAATGGCTTCTAGAAAAGTCTGACTCTTGGGGCTGGAGAGATGGTGAAGAGCACTCGCTGGCTATACTTGCAGAGGACTTGGCTTTGATTCCCAGCACCCTCATGGCAGCTAACAACCACCTCTAACCAATTCCACAGGAATCCAGTGCTCTCTTCTGGCCTTCATGGGCTTTGTATGACACAAGTGCACTTATACACATGCAGGCAATACAGTCATACACATAAAATAAAAAATAATAATAAAGTTTTTGGTTCTTTTTTGAGAAAAGGTCTCCTTGGTCTGGAATTCACTATGTAGACTAGGTTGGCCTTGAACTCAGAGATCCTCCTGCCTCTGCCTCCTGAGTGTTGGGATTAAAGGGGTGTGCCATCATGTCCAGCCCATAAAAGAATTTTCTTTTTAAAGAGTCCAACTCTTGGTAAGTTAACCAGGCTCCAGTAGACTGATCCATCCGGAGGGACACTTGGGGTACAAATCTGACTTAGTATCTATATAATAGAGTACGTGAAACTGGGCAGGGAATAGTAAGGGGTGCAGAGAGGGGAGGGGCTCTAAGTACAATCAAATATGTTGTATGAAGCTTTCAAAAATTCAATAAAAATGAGGAAAAGAGGAATAGCATGGACTAGGAATGCAGATCCATACCATGTGTGGAGCTCTGGGTCTAATCTTTAGCATCACAAACAACAAAAACTTTTTAAAAAATATTATTGACTAACACACACATATACATTTGTTAGTTTCTTAATGTGCTACATTATTTCATCTTTTTTACCTTTACAGTTTCCAAGAAAGTGAAGATCGTGACATCTTTCAAATGATGTGTCTGATAGGCACAGATGAATAAGTGTGCACACACATACACATATAGCATATTTTAAAACCTGTATCAGTTCCATCCTAGAATGAAACTTAGATTGAACCCTTAAAATTATTCCATATAGAGACTTTCTTCCCACTCTCTGAAATATACATGTTCTAGAGAAAATATCCTTTAAAGGCAGTGGCTGTTGAGGCTGTACATTTTTCAAAGGTCACACAGTAGATTTCAAGCCCTAAAGATCCTTCCACTATACAACATGCCTCAGTCTTCCTAAATCCTGCTTGAAAACAGGAATAAAAAGGAGTCAGACTGTTTGGGATTTCTTAGTCAGATTTTAATGTTTTGTGTTTTGTCTGAAAACTTTCCCCATCTCTAATGTAGCAAACATTTTTGAACAAATACTTAAGTGATCTTTTTCGTCAGAAAATCTAGTTTCTTCTCTGTCAGTATTCTCACCTTCTAGCAAGTGAGATGGTAACTCTGAAGAGACTGTCCCTGTACACGATGCTATTAATGGAACATCTTGATGGCAGAGTCACCAAGAAGCACTGGCCCACCAAAATGCATGCATTTATCAAAACGCATACATGTATTATTAGAAAATCGTGAAAAGTGACTTTCCAGGTTAATTTTCGCATTACATTCTCCTTTCAATTAAGAAGTTTTCTTTTTAGTAATTGAAATGCACAATTTCTCTAGGGGAAAAAGGAGGGTTAGCATGTAGACTTTTCCTCTATCTGAGTAAATTAGGGAGGTGAATCAAGTGCCAAAGAAACCATTGAATTGGGACTCAGGGCTCATCATTTCATTGCCCATCCACTATCAATCACTGCGGGCGGGAGAGAAATCATCAAATCCCTGTCTTTGCTGGACAGGGTGGCTCATACATGTAATCTCAGCAGAAGCAGGAGGATTGCCAGGAGTTCAAGGCCAGCCTGGGTTACATAGTGAGGCTTTATCTAAAAAATAAACAACAACAAAACAAAACAAATCCCTATCTTTGTTTCATATTTATGTTTTAAAAATTGCTTCAATTAATATTTACTAACTGTGTAGCCAAGTGTATGCTACTTACAGCTTTTACAGAGAAAACCAGGCACACAGGTTCTGCCAAACTTCAATGATGTAAATTATCTGTTTTATCTTTAATTTTACAAGTGTCAAAACAAGTTACAATAAAAAATCTCTAAGTTGAAAATTAAAGTTAAATATTCAACTAACTCTTTGTAGTTTAGTATATTCCTAATTGTCAAAACAAGTAAAAATTGAACAAATTAAATTACATTTGCTCCAATATACAAATTATACACGAAGAGAAGGAATACACTGTCAAAAAAAAAACCAAACATTTTTACCATATAGGTAGTTATGGCTACCTAATTTTTAGCCGAGATGTCAAAAAATCCTATTTAACAAATGGTGTAGCAAACCTGAGTTTCCACCTGCATAAGAATGAAATTAGAACCACATCTTTCACCCTGCATAAAAATTAATTCAAAGTGGATCAAAGACCTTAATTAAAAATCTGAAATGCTGAAACTGTTAGGGAAAAACATAGGGAATATATTTCATATTTTAGCTGTTGGAAGAACTTTCTGAAAATGACTCCAGTGGCTAAGGAAATACCCCTAGAGTTGCAAATGGGACTACCTGAAATTAAAAATTTCCTGTACCACAAACAAAACTGACATCAGAGCAAACAAACAGCCTACAGAATACGTAAAAATATTTGCCAGTTATACCTCTAGAGTATGTAAAGAACTAAAAAAATGAAACACCCAGGAAAGAAAACTGCCAATCAATGAATGGGCTCAGACAGGTCTCCAAAGGTAAAGCACAAATGGTGAGTAAGTATTTTAAAAAGAATTTAATATTCATAGCCAACAGAGAACTGTAAATTAAAACTACTTTGAGATTTCATCTCATCTCAGTCAGAATGGCTAAAAGGAAGAAATCAAAGGACAACAAATGCTGGTGAGGATAGGGGAAAGAGGAACTCTTCACGGCCGGTGAGGCTGTAAACTAGTACAGCTGTACGGAAATCAGTACTGAAGTATATCAAAAATTGAAAAGCAGAACTATCATAGGACCCAGTGACACAACTCCTGGGTATATAACCAAATACTCTATATCCTTTCACAGGGATATTGGCACATGCATATATATTTCTGCATTATTCATCATAGCGTGAAAATGCAGCCAGCTTAGATGTCTGTGAGCCAATAAATGAATAATGAAAATGTGGTTCGTATACACAATGGTATTTTATTCAGCTGTAAAGAATAAAGAACTAGTGAAATTTACAGAAAAATAATGGAAGGCACTGGAAAGTACCATATTAAGTGAGATAACTCATATTCAGAAAGACAAAAGTCAGATGTTCTCTCATTTGTGGATCCTGATTTATAGTGTTTCTATGTATGTATGTATTTATGTGAGGAGAGAAGTGACTGTGGGCATAGACTAAGAAACTAGAAAGAAGGCCAGGAGCAAAGCCAAGGTGTGAAAGAGGCTGAGTAAGGCAGTAGGATATCTGAGACAAGAAAGCAGGTATGGAATTGGTAGATGACTACAAGGCCGGAGAGATGGGAGTACAGGCCAAGGAAGGGAGGAAAGTGGACTAAAACAAGTTCTGTTTGAAAATGCAGTAATGAAACCTAATACTTTGTATGCTGATTTAAACCTATACAAATACATAGTGTTTTGATTCTACTCATCTCACAGCAATGAATCCATTTTAAACAATGGATTCTTTTAAAAGGTCAAGTTCAGGCTGGATGTGTTGGTGTACAACTTTAATCCCAGTACTCGGGAGGCAGAGGCATGAGCATCTCTGTGAGTTCTAGGCCAGCCTGGGTTACATAGTGAGCTTCAGGCCAGCTACATAGTGATACTGCACCCCAAAATAAATAAACAAACATCAAGCTCAGATCTGGTGAGGTGGTCCATGCCACACACCTGTAGTCCCTGCACTGGGAAGACTGAAGCAGAAGGAGTTGTAATTCAAGGCCAAGACCTAATACAGAACAAGACATAGGTGAAAAACAAGGCTCCGTTCAAAGGCTGAGTCTATCAAAATGAAATTAAACTGAATCAATTAAATTAAAAAAGAAAAGTTCTCTCCAAGTCAGTATTGTTTTAAAACATTCTCTAACATGTTTTAGCATTCTTTTGTTCATTAATAAACATATTCTATGACTACCGAGGATCTTGTCAGTGAATGAACTGGGGCCATGGAAATCCCAGTTCTCATAATGTACAACTATGGAAGAAAATGTAGTTTATGAAAGAGATGTAAAAATAAGTAAATTTGGATAGGCAACAGCCTAACTTTTGGAGTTTATGAGATATGTAATCTATTTTAATTATTTATTTTACTCTGTTTTCATTGATTTGCTTCTTTCTCCTAAACAATTATAAATTTAAGAAATAATAAACTTAATCCAAATAATTAAAATGTTATTTTAGACTATAGTGAAAGCAAGTATTGACAAAATTGTGCTTGACGCAGTTTCCTTATTGCATTTAACCCTACTTCTGGCTCTTCCACCTCTCTTCTCATCCCTCCTCCCACCAATGCTGCTGCCTGAGCCAGTGACAGTAGTCCAGGTTAATTGCATGGATGTGCCCTGTTTCGGAGTGATATGCAGTCAGAGGAGCTGCCTTCATAGGGGTCCATGGTAGACCTGCCATGGAACTGCTTGACACTGAACATCTGTCAATTCTTTGTCTCATTTCTTCTTACTGAAGAAATATTTACATTGGGTTTAATAAATAAAGAACCTGGTAACATAATGATGATTATCAACCAGAAGATCCCGCCTGTAAGAATTGTCTTAAAATTGTTCAGAGAGAAGATTCAAAATACAAATTCTTCTGGGCTTTATCACCAGAGTAAATGCAAGGTGAGAGCTTGTATTTGAATCACCAGTCACATCCCAATGATTATGATATAGGTAAGGCAAAGACTACATAAGGAGAAGTGTGGTAAAAGATAAGCTTTCTTTCTGCTGTCCTTAAAAGCCCTAGACAGCCCGGCTGTCATTGAAGGTTCTTACATGACCAGTGATATACCTACACAACAATAATTAGATACTATTATATGACTTTAAATTAGAAAAGTAAAGATCCACTTAAAGTCACACATTTTTCAAGTACCAGGTTAAATCTATGGCTCAAATCTCATCTTCTGATCCTTAGTCTAAATTCTTTCCATAATACTATGCAAATCAAAGCTCTCTCCTGACTTTTCTGAGATCTATGTACTCTGAAATTATTCCATGTATAAATAGTGATAAATAATAAGTGCCATTCCCCAAACCATCAGAGAAAGGTAACATTATCCCCTCATTTGGGCAACTTGGATCTCTGAAGCAACAAGTCCATTCATCTAGCCCAGAGTTCCTCAGTAAAGTAAGCCATCTCACCAGATTCACAGAAGCTGTGGGTCTTGACTGGCAAAGTGGCGCTTACTAGGTTATTTTTTAATGATAAATATTGACAAAGTCTCCAGTTTCCCTTTAGTAACATGCTGAGTTTTAGGGGCTGCTGAGTCCTCCTCACTCAGCCACCATTGCGTGAAGTCCCGTCCGAACTCCTTCTGGGCAAACCAGCTGGCACCTTCTGAACCCGGAAAGGAGACTGTTCTAGTCCTTGTGCGGAGCTCATCATTCCAAGCCTTTTTAATAAACTCTGAAATTAGCTTACTTTCAAGACACTAATACCTAAAACCCTAAGACACAGAAAACAATAATTCAACCACATGCTTTTCTCCGAATCTTTAGGCCAACATGATTCTCTCTGATATGTAACAAGCCATCATGCATACCTTATGAAAAGAGTAAAGTATAGGTGTCAACCAATTTTACTAAGATTTATATTTGGGGGTATGTAAATGCCAAAATGGACAACAGGGCTCCAACCTACACTAGTAAAGCTGTAGGACATCCCTGTCTCTAACAATGTGAGCTTGACAATCTAGCTTACTAACTGGGCCCCTTGACAAAAGGTAAATCCAACAGATAAAATGCATAAAATGTCTGGTACCAAGGAATAAAGGTCAGTGGTGAGTGGGATTTAGAGCTGATCTAAACAACTGACGGGTCACAGCTGCCTGACCTTAAAACTCCAAAAGACAGAATCTGAAAATCATCAACCAGCTGCCAGGGAACAAAATCAGGAAGATTTGTCCGAACAGTAATGAATAATTTCCAGGCACTACTATAAGTGTTTTCTATATATTATCTCAAGCAAAACACAACCACTACCACAGGCATTTATTGTAATTTTCTTCCCTGTATCACTGATAGAAGCAAAGAATAGAAACATTAAATAAAATGACACAGTAAGTGAGGAATGAAGTTTGGCAATGAGTGATTTGGGCCATTGGCCTCACAATGAAGGACTTTGGTACTCACATCTGGAACCACCTAAGAAAAATCCAGAAGGCTCTCTCAAAGGCTTTCAATAAGGAAGGAACATGAACAGATGAGAGACAAATGGCACTTGGTCTCAGAAAATACCTCTGTGTGGAATGTGTTGAGAAAATGGAGGCCACAGTGATGGCTCTGACGAATCCTGATAGCTTGGTGGGAATTAATTATCTTATTTTCCATGATTCCTGACACAAGAGCATCGTACACCTCCAACTCATAGAATCCTGAAAACCTCTGTATTGCAAGAACTGGGTATTTGAAGTATACTAATGGTTTTGGAGAGATACATGCAGATGCAGGGTTGGGGTGAGAGCTGGGAGCCCCACATGCCTACAGAGTTGAGGTTCAAGTGAAACTTCTCTTATTTAATTAACAAACTCAGCACAATTAACGAGCGCGAACATGGCTTCGCTCTAACTGCTCTAGGTAACTGCTTCAGTTTGCCATATTTATGTGTGTGAAAAAGGAGCATCTAGTAAATGAAGGGTTCTGTGAACCAAGCAGGTCTTTTCTGTTTGAAAGTTTATCCTGAGAGAGGTTCTAAAGCACAGAATAACCCACATTTGTAAACATCTGTGAGAAGTTCCATGGCAGATGCATCCTATTCTCTGTAGACTAGAATCAAGGTCTAGATATACAGAGGGTTTGAAGGGAAAACTAGTATTAAAACAATATGTTCTGAGTCAGAGAGAAGGAATTTATAACTTTACACATCTAAAATTTCCTGTTTTGTTAGCTTTTAGGATGCTATAAATTCTCTTAACAACATGCCACAGTATTCACTTTTTTTCATATGATGGGAAAATATTACTAACTCAGACATTTATTAATTCCTGAAAACACCTGAAAGCAATGTAATTTTGTTCCCAAACACAATATCTTCATTTAAACTAATTAAACCTACAAAGCATTAGAATGTTTAAAGAGAAAATCTCAAGAGTATATAGCTCTCTCCAATCACTTAAATATATAATCTTGGAAAAATTATTTAACATCTCAGGCTCTCTCCTCAACTCATTATCTAATGGGAAAATATGAGTGGAAGAGCTTTTACAGAACTGTGAAAGGACACCCCCCGCAGAACTAACTGAAATTCTGTTACTAGAAAAACGAAGTTGAAAACTGACAGTTCTATGAATACTTCTCAGTGCACTGGGATTACCTCCTGCTCCCCCAAATTATTTGAATACTTCACAGTGATAGGTCAACTTACTTTGCAAGGGAAACCTTAAAGAAACCCTTTAGTGCAATTGCAAGATTATTAAAATAAAGCAATTTACAAATTAGGCATATAATGCTGAGGGTGTGAGTTAGCTTTGTTTGTTTTTGCTAGTAATATAGTTTTGTAAAAATGAAAACCAAGTAAAAAAAAACACATCTAAGTTATAAGAACATTTTGCTTCAACATATTTAACTACAAAGTAAAAACACGGAAGAAACCAGCTGGGCATAAACCTGATAATTGGTATGATTAATACTATTTCTAAATTCAACTTCTTTAAAAATAAATCACTTCATAATTTAATTAGGTTTCCATCTAGAGAAAAAGTGCTAATAAAAGCTCAGATAAGAGAATGTAGGTTTGGACCACAGGTTTTAAAAGAATCCACATAATCATGGAGCTTAATTTTTATCTACAATTCAGCTCAAAGTCATCAGAATGACTTTTCTATCAAAGAGCCCCAGTGAGTGACAAGAGCAAGACTTGCTTTGTACTGTTTAAAAGGCATTATTCCGTGAAATAACTTTAGCCTGCCAAGATGAGAAAGAATAACAGATGCTGTTTTTACATTATCTGCATTATTTCCACCAGTCATCCTTAGACATTTGGGTCAAATTTCTAGAAATTTGTTACTTGCATTTGACAGAGGAATCATGTATCCTAACCTCTCAGTTTGACCTTTCTAATTGGCATCCATTTATAATACTTGGCTCTCTGCGGCAATTATCTTCACACTGGCCCAAGGCTCATCTATTTTTTTTCCATGTGCTAGTGCCTAAACCAGACTTATTTTCAAAGTTAAGATTTTTCATTCCACAGCAAACAAACCCACAAAACACAATTTCTTTACATACACTGTATCTTAGACTTGGAAAGTATTTTCTTATTTGACAATCTTAAAACTCACAGATTGAAAAGTCATTTTTTTCAGACCTGAATGTGGATTTTTAATAGTCAAATAAATTATTCAAAATTTGTTTAGACAAAATGAGATGTCTGACTTTTTTCCGCAATGATACAGAACTTTTGCTCCTTAGAATAAATATTATTTTCAATTATTCAATCTCACCATAATTTTATAAAAATTGTTGTAATTTACTAGAATGTAAGCATCCCAGAAAATGAAATAAACTAATTGAAATTAATGACTAAAGAGTTTACCTAAGTCTTTTTATTTTTCTTAATAACTAAAATTTTAGTAGTTTACTACATTTGCATTATATTTAAGTTATTGTGTATAATAATATACAGTATTATTGAACACTTACAAAGTTCTAAATACTCTTCTGAGCACTTTATGTGTACTATTTCATTTAATCCTCAAATATCCACAGCCATGGCATCTACTCCAGTGCCCTTCAAAAGTTAATACCTTTAGATGCAAAGGAAAAGGAATTGTAAAAGTCTTACATATAAAAATTAGTGGAGTTCTGGCTGAATTTTAAAGGTCCATGCAATAAAAAATATAAATGGTAAGTTTCGATTTATTGTGCTCTTAATTTAAGCTTCTTATATACTTTGAAAATTAAAAAAGAAATGTTCAAACACTTAGTTGCTGTGAATTAAAGGTTTGACTTAAAAAAAATAATAGTAAGCTAAATAGGAACTAACTAGAGCAGTGGAAGACACAAGCCATCACATAAATGTGTGAAGTTAAAATGTTGTATGTGCTATCACCATCATACCTCATCAATGGAGCCCTCTACGAAACAAGCAACAGCAGCCACTTTGCAAAAGCTATTCTCAAATACACTTCCCCATTACATTTTTGTACATTTTATATGTTGTCAAGCAAATGAAATGCTTAAATAATTATCTACAGACACATACACAATTTTCTTGATCATTTATGCATACAATAGTCTTAATAAATTAACTTCTTAAGCAAGTTGTTTATTCTATTCACTATTTTGGAAAACAAAAACACTTCATTCTTTGGTTACAAATGTAAAGCCTCCATAACACTTTTAACAAGCATAAAGTGGTTCTACTTACACTTGCGTGCAGTTTTCCTTTTTTTGACATCGCTAAAAATTTGTTGCTGAAAACTCCTCGTATTCCTACAATCCCCTGAGACACAGCAAATATTTCCAAAATACCTAGGATGACAGAAATCCCAAAATAAAACACAAACTCTTCCACACATCATTGTGAAGAATTAAACTTCTACGTAGATTGTTCTCTAGTCTTTATTACTGTGATTAAATTTAAAAAAAATTTAATGACTTTTTATGACTTTCACTATGTTTTAAAAAATGACTAGGATTCAAGGGTTCATTCAAAATCACCAATTTCACAATTTAGAAATATGATAGTTTTCATCAGTAATTTTATTTGCAAATAATAACTTGTTTTAATAGACAATGTTTAACCATAGAATCTTTTCAAACCCTAAAAGGATTGAAAGCAACTTCAAAATGTTTTTTGAAATAATTCTAATCTGTAATTTTCCATCAAAGAAAAAAAAATCTACCTTTAACATTAAAGTACGTAAAGTCTGTTCTCAAACCTAGAATAAACAATTCAAAAGCCTGGAAAATCATACTGATTTACCTAAAGCAAATCCTTCTTTTCTACTCATTACAATTTGAGTACTTTAAAGCAGCTCCTTTAAAAATTACAGTAAAGATATGAAAACATTATAAATAATAGGGTTATTGGTCTAGTGAAGTGTTTGATGTATTATGTTCTTGCATTTTGAATCATTTCCTAAAAGGCAATGAAATATTTTATTACATTACTGTTAATGTGCAATTCATAGTTGACATGTCAAGTCAGTGTTCCTTCATCTCCTACAGTAATTTCAAGGTTTGTGTCTGTTGAGGTTAGAGAATTATTCACTCCAGTTAATAGAGTATTTTAAGAAGATGAAAGTCAATCTGCATATAGTTGGAAAGCCTACTTGTTAATCACAAAGTTGTATATGATGTTGTACAAATATGAGTAAAGCACAATATTCTTTTTAGTTATATGAACTTGTAAGAAATGTAAACAAAATAATATAATTCACTTAAACTAAATAAGAAGTAGAATAAAAGGAGGGACAAAAAAGGAGAGAAGTTGGAGGAATAAAAAGAACATCTCAGCAATTCTGCAAAGACTGTTTCAAGCACGTATAGTGATCAGGATATCCCAGTAGAGCTCTGCTGAGGAGAAAACTACACCAGATTTCTTGAAATAACAATCTGTCCAGAGTATTTGAAGAACAAATACAATTATTCAATATGCTAGAATGGAGTATAAGTACATATAAATGTATGAATTTATTGGGCATTTGTCCCGCACAATGCAAGCTGAGCACCTATCATTGTAACAAGCACTGTTTAGTTACTCAGCATTGTTTTTTAAAATTACTTGACTTGATTATAAAGTTCCTGGAAAAAAAGGAATATCTGAAAAAGTACTTTTTGTTATTGTTGTCAAAAACATTCTTAGCTCAGAGTGGGTAAAACACTTCAAAATAGAACTGCAGGCACCAATTTAAGAATGTTTCTTTTAAAGAGAAGTTTTTTTTTTTAACTGTGAGAACAGTTTATAAAGAATCACTTTTGCTTTTAGTAAGAGACTGTTAAAGATTATATAATTTAAAGAAATTTTATATAATTAAACATATTTGTGTATATTTTTAACACAATGAAAAATATAGGTTATACTGAAAGAAAAATTGTTTTCCATATAAACAACTTTGATACTGATCCTCTAAATCTTAATGTAATTACTGTCTAATATTGGCAGCATTGTTAAGATCATAATTTCTAAACTAAATGTCAGTAATGATTTCACACTGTCTTATTTTCTAGAATACTGAAACAATTTTACAGGGCTCACAATTCAGCTTTCTGCTGCATTTTCCAAGATATCACAGACTATTTTGTCTACTTTATAATGCCAAATCTCAGCAGCTCATTAGAGAATTTCAGGTAGTAATTTAAACCCATGTGCATTAAATCACATATTTATGAATCTGAAGAAACATTCTCTAACATTGAATTTTTAAATTTTTCTGTGTTTTCAAGATGTTAATCATTAGGAATCAGTGATAATAAACTTGATGAAAATTTCCTGTTTACTTTGTGGATGTCAAGACAACATCCTTAAGCAAAACTGTGGAAGTCAATTGTCTCACGATCAGAGAGTCAATAGCTGTCTACTATATTTCACTGTCTTCTTTGACCCACTCAATGCTGTCAGGACATCCCAAGTACACTCTTGTAGGGACATGTGTTCTGGTTTTCCCCTGATATCGTGCTTCTCTCCTGTTTGGGGGTGAATGTAGAGAGCTCAGTATAAAATAATTCATATTCAGGTACTAGTGATAGTGTGTTACCTTTCCTAGAGTATTCATGTTAAAAGGATTAAAAGAAGGAGGCAATGATCAACAGAAGGAAGAAGCATTTCTTGGCAGAATTTCAGAATTGATATCTGAATTGAAGGAAACAAATTTCTTGGTACCTCTCTGATTAATCCTTAGCATACTTATTTAAAAGGAGAGTTACGCATTATGAAGTAAGTAAAATTTACTTCAGTAAAAAACACATGCATAGATTTCTTTCTTACTCATCTTCAGTTCTTTTAATATAATAGGAATCTATTATGATAGTAGATACAGTTGTTACAATGAATAAAATCTGGAACAGCACAGATATCCCATGTGTTCAGAAGCTTTCAATAACCTGTCTTAAAATTCCCAAAGAAAAATGCCTAATACTGTAGTTTCTCTCCTTTCATCCACAGCAATAGATATGCTGTGCCAAGTTATCAAGTCTGAGTCTTGAAATATCCAGTTTAGCAGTCTTTGCTGATTAAATTAGTAACAAAATTTCCACTTGAGTTTCTCTGCAGAGATTCTGGTTTATCTAGCCTTCGAAAATGTCTGATGACTGTAAGACACCAAAATTGATAGTTCAGTTTTTTTTTAATCAGTAAAAATGAGGACTTCAATCACCAAAGAATGGAATTTTCATATTTTATGTGACTGTTTTGGCTTTGTGGACCCATAACCTAAAGTTTTCAACTCTGAACTGACAATTTTCTGATTTCTTAGTTTTTAATGGCTCAAGATAAGTCAACCAAAGAACTGCATTGAAAGTAAACTCGAAAGCTTCATAAACCGAAGTAGCTCCTCTAGTGTGTGTGCGATCACACCACCATTCTTGTCCAGCGCGTTTCCTTCCTAGAACTTTTATGCACTGACCTTGATAATACTTTCTGACTTTCAAATGTGGAACCACCATTGTGTGAGGTAAACTAGGACTATATGGATCGATGTACTAACAAATATTTCAGTCTATGGCCAGAGCATGCTTTTGATGATAAAACCAGAAAATCTTTACAATTGACAGTCTTATTGTCAACTGAAAATTGTGAAACATACATACATTCTGACAAACCCTATTATGGAGTTTTAAAGGAGATGTTGGAATGAAGTTTCATGGCAAAATTTTGACTTTGCTTTTCCTGATGTCGCTGGTTCTTATCATTCCTAGCTCACAGTGGAATCAGATGAGGTAAGACACTGGGTTCTCTGTATCTCTCAACTGAACTCTCCGAGTCTTCACATAAGCAAAAGTCCAAATTTTTTACATTTTACATTTACATCATTCTTCTACATAAATAGGACACTGTCAAGGGCTACCTTTAAAGTGCTAAATAATCAACTGCAAATGGTTGCTGCTTCTTTTTTCCAGCTATGTAAGGTAAAGAACCATTTTAAATGTTCCAATTGCATGCCATCTTACTAAACATAGCAACAATTTACAAAATAATGTTGGATACTCCAGATCTCGCACAGCAGACAGTCTCTATGACTTGGATATTCATGTTAGACTTTCCTTTGAGAAAAATCTTTGGAAGGCAAAACATAAGAAAATCATCAACAATGACAAAAAAGAAAAACTAGCACAAAAGACAAAAAAGAAAAACTAGCACAAAAGTAACCAAATCATCATACTCAATGAGGTGGGTACTCTATATTGGAAAAATGTATGAATGAATGAATGATGAATGAGTGAATGACCAGGTGATGAAGGCCAGTCCCTTAAGAGACATAGAAATTAAACTGTAAAGAATAATTTCAAACTGGAAACAATTTAGGAAAGTGTGAGTTATAAAGTTTTACTAGTCACTGTTTAGGCACACAGCTATTGCTTTGTGGCTATACATGGATTTTAAAATACATTGGCCCTTAAAAATAATGTATAGTTGGCAAGTTTTATTTTATTTAGTAAAAAGAATTATCTGTTAGTCCATCTTCATTTTCTTGCATTGGCTTTTCTGCAACTCCCCTCCAGCAAGGCCTAAGCTGTAAATATCTCTAGCTCCAGTGTGCCTAACATACCCTAGACATCAGGGGCTCCAACCTGCTGCTTGCTGTCTGCTTCTTTGGATCTTCCCTGGAGACTGAAAAATTTATCTTCAGTTGGTGCTGATTTCCTGGATAAATTTTTCAAGAACAAACGAAAGAAAGTTTTTCCCCAAGAGGCAGAAAGAGTGCCGGAAATGGAGAGCAAGCACTAATTTCTGATGGAGTAGAGTTGAACCTGGGAAAATGAGGGTCAGTAGAAATACTGAAACAGAGGAGACCCTCGGTAACCCTGAAGCATCAAAAAGTTCACTTTTACAGAAACAGACCGTTCCATTTACCAACAAAGATGGGAGTTCTTTGACAAGAGTAAAATGAACTTTCAAACACGAAAACAGGCTTCATTGGGGAGCATGCCAGAAGCCTTGGAACTCCATACGATGGGTGCAGAGGGCCCTCTATGCGCTGAAAGACACATCCCCACGGGCGCCCCTGCCAGCTAGAGCCATGCACTCCAGAAGACTAAACATGCAGCCAGCCAGCTAAGACAGCACCTGTTGGGGCTCTGCAGCTAGATCTCAGGCGTCCGGACCTCTGAACCCAGTGGAAGAGAGTTCCCAGTCACCTGCTACTCACTTCAATCTCCAAAGCCGCTTCACGCCTCACAGGCCCCTGCGGAATGTCAGCCCAGCAGTGCAGCCTTCTACTACCCTTAGACCTGAGTGAGCAGGAGGGAGGGTAGTTTGAGACAGCGGGACAGGCACACCTGGGAGCGACCAGGATGACTTTGAGGGCTGGTGAGTGGGCTGCGGTATATCCTGGCCCCATTTCTGCGCTCCCAGGGTATCTTGGAGACCCTGCTGTGTGGTTTGCATCCGGGCGGGCTAAGCCCTGCTGGAAAACAGATCTGAATCTATTGAGAAAATACCGCGCTGACCACAAAAATCACTCCAATCCGGAACACAGCCCCAAATCCCCCGACTGCTCAGCGGCCCAGGAGTAGGGAGAGGAATGCGGGGTGATTGCGATGGTCCGGAAACCGAGATGTGGGAAGAGAGGATATGAGAAAGGAGGAAGAGAAAGAACTCACAAAGACTTTTTAAAACTTTTTTAAGTTCTGCTCAATTTACAACCATTCTCGACCTCCCATGTGGCTCTTTAACTGTCCTTGGGGACAAAGGCTAGCAAGGTGTTGTCAAGGTCTCAACATACCAAATGCTGATAAACCCAGCAGGGGAGTTAGTCTTGGTACTGATCGTCTGGTCTCCCTCTCTAACATCTTCCAGTTTTCAAGATCTTGGTGCCCTTTTGCAACCAAGACTCTCTGTTCTCCCAATGTATATCTACATCTATTCTACGTGGATATATGTGAATAGCGTGGATATATGCACAAGTGTGGGAACTATGCATATAAACTTGCATATATGAATATACACGTGTAATATGGGGTTGATGTGGAAGTATTTGAAATCTGATTTTTTCTGAAACTCACCTCAGTGATGTACATGGGAAAAGAGATGCACTTTGGCAATTCGTCAAAAATGGCAGCCTCGTTCATAAATAGAAAGAAATTTTACTACGAAAAAGATTTTTACTTCTTTTTCTTTCTTTTTTTTCCCTCCACCTATGGCTGGAGGCTGTTCTTTCCAGCCAGGGCATTCCAGAAACAAGGTGCCTGTCTGAGCATCAACCTCTGGGTAACCTCCACCTCAGGAAGCGTCAAGCCTGGTGCCCAAGAGAGGGGTGCGTCTGCACACACCGCATATGCATCTCCATCTCACCTATTTCTAGGGTCAGCTGAGTTCCAGAAGCTGGAGCCCCAGTGACCCAAAGGAATGCTGACCGTCCCTCTCGAGTCTCCTCCACCCACTTAGAACAGGTTTTGTAGGGGAGCAAACAACTTACTTAACATATTGGCTTCATGGGAGCCATTGACTTTGCCATCCGGGTAGATCTGCAGATGGAAGCCGATGCCCACTCTGCAGTAGAGGCTGCCGGTCCGGCGCCCCGAAGGGCTCCACTGGAAACTGCTCTGCTCCGAGCCGCTTCCCTGGCTGCCCGGAGAAGCCGCGGGAGCCGAGGAAGCGGACGACGTCGGGCTACTCCTGCTCTGGCTGTTGCCGGAGTCTCCCGGGTTCCTGTCAGTGGCGGCGGGTCCGAGCTGCCCTTTGGGGGTGAGACGCTTCTCCCCGTGAGCCCACGCGCTGAGGATCAGGTGGCTGAAGAAGAGGAGGAATCGGAAGGACAAGCTCATTCTTCCAGCCGCGGGGGTCCGAAGTGCATCTTGTAGGGCTGGCTCTGGGCTGCGTAGCCCCCACGCGGCTGCGTGCCTCTGGCGCTGCCCCCCTCGCCGCGCGGGGTGGACATAGCCTCGGGGAAGAGAGGGAGCGGGGGAGAGAGGGAGGCCACCCGAGCGGATCTCGGCGCTGGCACCGGGATATTTATAACGCCGGTGATCTCACTGCTCCGTGCACGCCTGCGAAGCTTCCCCTCATCCGCCGCTTTGTGTACTCACTGGCCGGTGCCGGGAGGGAGTCTCCTGGTCCCGGGGGCGGGGGTGTGCAGGAGGGAGGAGAAGAGATCCAGAGAGTGGGAGGAGGTGCCCCGGCCGCCGGGGCTGCACCCAGGACGCTAGGTGCGCCCACGCCAGGCCACGCGCCCCAGCGGGTCTATCCCCGGAGCCGCCCCCCCACCCCACCCCAGCCTGAGCCGGCGCCGGGGACTCAGCGCCGCGCAAGCCGCCGAGAGCCTCAGGGACACGTCTCAAAGGCGAGCTGGAAACTTGCTGAGGGGTTCTCGTCCTCTCCCACCTTTATGATCACTTGTGTGCCGGCAACTCACTCTTTACCCAGCACCTGATTTTCAGGTTCCACTCCCTTTGCTAGGAGACCGTGCCAGCTGAAACCTGGGGACCACCTCGAGTGCTCTCAGAGGGGAGCCAAACAGGGATTGGCAGCCCAATTTGGGAAGATTCCACGCGAGTGGAAGAGAAGGCTGGTTTGCCTCTGTTATTGATTTATTAAAGAACCAAGGAGTGGGTTTATTTCTCCTTTAGAAAACCACCAGGAATCCTTGTCAGAACTCAGCTGCCCTTCTGTTGGAAACTGTCGAGATGCATTCTACCTAGCTTTTCCTGCTGGGAAGCTCTGTGTCTGGTTGGGACAGGTGAGCACGCTCCCGCACAAACACACACACACACACACACACACTTGGAGGAAGGCACTGGAGAGTGAGTCTGAACATCTGCACACGTGACTGACGGCCCAGTTGTCCCTCTCCGGCCCTTGGCAGGAAGGATTAACTCACTGCGCGCTTCAGCTGCGACGAACTGAAGTACAGACCCCAATGAAGGATTAATGACAGGCACTCTGAATTTCAACCTCAGGAAACCTGAGAAGAGAAAACTTCCCTGTACGAAATGCCACGACTGTTATTTATCGGAAAAATATACCTGACTTACATTCTTGGAATATTTCTGTCTGAAAACATATCTGAAACTTTAAATTAAGCTATGATATATTACTCATTGGTCATTGGTCATTTTAATGAAGTCAGTGATATCAACCAATAAAGTCAAGTCATATAAGCCAAGTTTGATGCTAAAATATGGCGTTATCCATTATCTAGTATCTGCTTAAGATTGCCTATCTCAGTAGTGAATTGCTTTAAAACAGATGTAGTGTTTTTTTTTTTTTTCCAGGATTGCTAATCTTCCATGGACAGAATACTGAACATCAAAGCAGCTGTACAACAGATAGTCAGCTAGACAGCACAGTGAACCACCGTTGGGGGGATGAGAGAGAGAGAGAAAAAAAAGAGAGAGAGAGAATGAATATAACATGAGCACACTAGCTTAATTAAGGTCCTTTAAAGGCAACTCTGAAAGTGGACATTGAGGACATCCCAAGTTCCTCAGAAAGGTCCTTGAAATGGAGTCACCTCTTTCCAAGGTGAATGATTGTAGGATGCTGAACTAGGGTGCTATTCCTTTTGAAGCCAAGGCCCTTGATCATGCCACTGTCAGAGCTTAAGACAGGTTGGTGCTTCTGGGTCCCATCAATAAGTCTCTTAGTATGCCCACACAATCCACCGCATATGACTAAAGTAGCCAAAGCAAGTTGCTTGATTTTCCCCTTCTTCATTCTAAGGAGTCTGTGGAAGGAGCAATAGCATCACTTCTGTCTCAGGTGTTTGGTCAGCCCCTTTGCAAAAGGGTAGGAGAGGGAGAGAACTTGTGTTCTTGTCTTTATTCCTTAAGCCCTGCCTATAAGAGTGACAGTAGTTTTTGTATTATGCTGGTCCCTGGGAAGAACCAAGTCGAGAATCAAATCCTTATCTAAGGATGACTTACAAAGGCTAAAACTCTTGATCAGGCTTTAGACTGTGTCAGTTTTGGGGGACGACAAGATACATTTTTTTCTGGTGTCAGCAGGCTTTGTGAGGAGGCTCACTAAGAGAAGAAAAGCCCCAGATATTATGGGCAGCAATTAAATTAAGCAAATGAACCTAAATCACTCTCTTTTTTTAGTAGTGGAGAAAATATGCACAGGCCATTTAAAACCATATCCTCCTTCGTGCACATGAAGCAAAAAGAGTGATTGCCACTAAACGTTTAATGCTTCTTTTTAAAGGGGTGTTAAAGTTGCCTTGAGCCCATAAAAAAAGATCAACAAAAAAAACTGATGGGCTTCGAGACCAGCAGCAGGCTTGTCCTGTTTGTGAGCTGAGTGACCCAACCAACCCTCCTCCGCAGATCAGCTATCTCCACACTCCCATGCTACACTGCCTGCAGTGCTCTAAATCCTTTCTCACACACAAATAGCGGGTCCATGGTCAAACCTGGACTCACAACAAATATCCACTGTTGAGGAAAAACAGTCTCATCTCACTGTTTTGGGAACCCTGGACTTACTACTATAAATTCTATTCCAAAGAGAGGATAATCTTCTACCACATTTTCTCTGTTGGCTGAAAATCCCCTGCTGGGGTATTAACATAGTTGGGGAACCCAGTCAAAGACTCCACAAGACTGTCTATAGCCAGCACCACAGCCTTATTCACTTTGCACTCTCTTTCAGTTGGGAAGCAGGACCTGAAGAAAGTGCATGCTCCTAGCTACCTGCTGAAATAAAGCTAATGGTTCCAGAAGACTAGTGTATACTCATTCCCACCCAACAGGACAGTGAAAAACTCCCCAGGTAGATAGGCTAAAGCAGTCACACAGGTTCAGTGTGCTCAGTCAGTTTGGTCCCCATTCCATTAAACTGAACTTCTACAATCCTAATTCTCCAGGCTTGCCAGCTGTTAAATTTACTGGCTTAGGCTCCACATTCTGGAGGCTCACTACCTCAGACATCCTTTTCTTGACCCCAGCATATGAGCTTCTTTCTCAATGACTCTCCTAGTTCCCTGAGGAAAAACGGGTGGTCAATTATCTTGGCTTTTTGCATCAGTGATCCAATTTCTAGCCATTAGAACCAATTTATTAAAAGATACAATGCTTTATTCTCAGCCTGGACTTCAAAACTCTGAGGAGAGAGAGGTTTGGGTGAAAGAGTCACCAAGTCAGCACCCAAGTTTCCTTTTACCCAAAGGACAGGCTTATTATTTATGGCCTTCCTCTGGTCATAAGCCAAGGCCAAGCCTTGCTGCAAGGCTCTAAAGGCATACCTCTCATAGTGCATCATGCAGAACTAGGAAGAACATAGCGGTAGACTGTAGGTTAGGACAACCCAGTGTGACACAGGTCAGTCCTGGAAGCTCTTCCACCCTGAAGCAGGATCCTGGACCAGTGGACCTCGTACAGGCTTCTATTCCAAAGCTTCAGTCAGGTCAAACCTCTGCTCCTGGACATGCAAGCACTTGGTAAGGTCTGTCTGTTTGGGGGTCTGTTGCTTCTAAACTTGGAAGACAAGGCCTCTATTTGATCCAAGCAAATAATAAGAATATACGTCAGCAAAAGGTATGTTGACCCTGATTTTTAAGGAGTTCTGTGGCCCTCACTACTCCTGCTACCTTTCTGAACTCAGAGAGTTTGTGGCACATAACAATATACATCGTTTTTTCTAACCAGGATTCTGAGGATTACACACTGGTCTCACCTCTCATATAAGTTTTAACAAAGGTTGTTATCGATTGAATGATTATACCACCTCAAAGTTCATTTTGAAATCCTAACCTTCATTGTAATGGTATTTAGAGATGGAGCTCTGGAAAGTAATTAGACTATGGGAGTGGAATCTTCATGAGGGAATTAGTGCTTTATAAGAAGGGATGGGAAAGACCTGGCTTCATCCCCATGACTGCCACCATATGAAGAAATCAGAAAGAGAAACTTCTTCAGAGCCAGGCCATCTTGGCACCTTGATCTTAGACTTCCTAGATGCCAGAAGTGTGTGTTATACATATGCACTATTTAAGCCACCCAGTCTCAGGTGTTCTTGTTATAACAGCCAAAGACAGAAAGCACAGAGTTGCCTTGCAGAAGGAGTTAGGAGCTGATCTGCAAGGGCCTTCGGTCCACGCTCTTGCCAGGACCCTCTATCCCCTCCAGGCCTGGCTTCCCACCAGCCAAGTTGGCAGCAACTACAGCAGCAAAATTGCTGATGGCTCCAGGAGCAGGCTGAACAGGTTGAGAAAGATGGGAAGGGCTGGCTATGTGAAAAGAAAACCAAGTAAGAGGGGCAGAAGAGGATTAGATCTCTTTCTTATCTTCAGTGTCCATGGGTTTCCACTGTGGAGGGGAGTTGGTAGGAGCAAATATCTGCTCTTAAAGCACTATGGCCAGCCATAAAAGATTGGGTTTCCTGTTCTTCAAACACATGGATACAAGAGTCATGATCTAAGGGTCATGCTAACAGCCCTCCCCTAAACAGAGTTACTGCAAGCCTATACAAGGTCCACTGGCAGCAGCAGTGTGTGATAGATTGTGCTACTGACAGGATCTTTTTCTAATAATATCAATGAGGATAGTGTGGGCCTCTGGGGACCAGTGCAGTATTTCCAGTCTCAACACTTCCCTGTAAGCACTGAGTGGGTGGGAAATCGGAGATTTTTCTCATCTTTGAAGGAGAAAGAAGAGATCTACTTTTCAACTAGATCTAGCATTCTGGATGTTCGATTTTTTTCCAGAGAGTCAAGCTGTGAGGAAATAGGCATTTATTCAAGAAAACTGGGGCCAGAGAATAGGAAGAAAAAAAGTACACTGTCCTGTTCTGGGAATTCTTCTTCTGTCACATGAAGAAAGCAGGAAGTATAGCCATAAACTGACAGGACCCTGATGGAAGGACCAACCCACCCAAAGACCATTCCTTCAGAGAGTGCTTCCAAAGATAACTTAGACAAAGTCTACACACAGAAACTATGTTTTATTTTTTTTCTATAATAAGGTGCAAATTTTTCTTCAGTGTTGAACAGGAAGGTGGAAAACTTAGAGATGCAACTATCTGGGAAGAATATACAAAATTTGAAAAATACCTTCAACAATAGTATGTGGATATTTGCTTTGGTTTCATCTGATGGTAGCTGTTCATCAAAGAAAAATTCAAGTGCAACATTAAACATTATACAGAAGTATTCATCGTATACTTTCTCTTGGAAATCAAAAAGGTTATTTTGGCTTACTCAAAAACTGCTAAGAAAAAAATGAAAGAAAAACATTGGCATAATGACCTAGAAAGAGAATTATCTGAACAGTCCTTTTTCTTTTTTTCCAACTTGTCTCTTTTTGCGTAATTGCAAAATAGCTTAAAAAAACTATGCATTTATATTAGTATAAAAATGATTGACAAATCATAGTATGTGATGGCTGGAATTAAACTCTTCACGTTGCTACCTCTCCTCTTACATGCAAATGTACACAGAAAGAAATCTAAAATGGAGGATAGGGCCTAAGCCATGTTAATCATTATAAATATAACCTGAAAATCATGTTGATAAAATCCATGACTATTTCTGATGTATTCGTTCTCCATTCCAGTGGCTGACTCAGATCAGAGCCGTGAATGGATCCCAGCCTAGCTTCCTAGCCCAGCTTCAGGGCTGAGAGAAGGAGAGGGAGGGAAGAAGGGAGAGAGAGGGGAGGCGGGTGTTATGGGCACAGTAGTGTGTAAGGCATGCTTGCAGTTCCAGCTCCTCAGGAATGAGGTGGATATCAGCCTGAGCACTATGGTAAAATTCTGTCTGAGGAAGAGAGGGAGAGAAAGGGAGGCAGAGGGGGAAGAATTTACCTTTTGTAAATCAGATTACTGTCTTCTCCTGTCTTGGAAACTCCTGCATGACCCTTAAGGAAGGGTCTCAGTTACATATAAAATATTGTAGTCAAGATTTTTATTGCTTATAAATAAAACTTCCTGCTGGGAGCCAGAGGGGCACACAATGAGACTTGGTGTAGTAATACAGTCCCCATCAAATGTAGTACTGAGATTTGATTATTACTTTGCAATTTAGCCTGTTTTCAAGAGTGCATATGGCCTCAAGTAAATCAAAGGATCCTTAAAGGCGATCTTTCAGTGTGCACTGGTTGTAATCTCCTAAATTCTCGGTAACATGAATCCTGAATGAAGGTCCTTATGAGGAATGGCTTCAAAAGATGCTATACAATTGTTTAAAGGTCTCCCCAGAAGTGAGAACTTTAACAGTTAAAGGCATATTATAAACTGGGCATGGTGGTTCATCCCAGCATTTTAGAGGCAGACGCACTCAGATCTCCATGAGATCAAGGCCAGCCTGGTCTACTTAATGAGTTCCAGGCCAGCTGGGGCTATAGAGAGACCATCTCAAAAATAAAGAAACAAACAAAAACAAGTATATTGGAATGTTGGCTAATTTGCTCTCTGCCATTTCCTCAATCAAGGGGTCTAAGGATTTGGGAGATTATGGTGTGTGAGTGTATGAGTGTGAATGTGAGTGTGAGTGTGTTCATCATTTGCATTACCATAGCTCTTAATTACAGTAATCATTTTCTTAAATGGACTTTATTTTCTACTCCAGATCCCTGGCTTTGGCAGGCTGCACTAGGCAAACACCTGTTGTCTGGTTATACAGAGGAACACCTATCAGTGGAGACACTAAATGCTAACGCAGGGACTGTCGTGGGGTCTTGGGAACATTTGCTGCTGTCAGAAGAACGGATGAGCACCTGTCTGGACCAAAGAGGACAAATGACATCTTATTGACTTCTGACAAAAGATGTCCATGAGTCCATTGGCCTTCCTCTGTCTAATCCAGAGAAATGCAGCCTGGGGCTGCAACATCTGTTAATGAGCAAATGAATGAGGTCAGATTCCAGGAAAATTCCTTTTAAAAGGAGACTATAGTTTAACAGGCAGAAACAATTTCCCAGGTGAATATCTACCTCATAAGAGCCGAGGTGTAAGTAGAAAAAGAGGAAGCAAAGATGTTAACATGAAAAAGAAGACAAGCCTGCTTCTACATAATCTCAGAAAAGAGCCATTTTGAGCGAGCTGAAGCCACTGGGTTGGTTCCATGAGAGAGAGTTAAAGACAGCCTACTAAACATCACTTGAAAAATCAGAATCAGCTCCTGAAGTGATCAGTTTCCTTTGACAGGTTAAATATTAAGATATGGCTGATACAGAGAAGAAAAAGGAAGAAATGTAAAGTAGATCTGGGGTTGAGAAAGAGCAAAACGTAAAACCTTACTTTTATTTTTTCAAAGAGAATTCAGCTCCAATATTTATTTTCCCGTGCTCTAACCTTTGCTCCCCATACTCAATATGTACAGAGATTCATATGGCTCAGTGAAACTTCTGGAACCTGCCTCATCCTGTGAAAGACTGCCCACAGAGCTAGGTATCCTAAGGATCCATCTGTAGCTCTTTCCAGTTGGAACTGTGCTCTGTGGGAGGAGCTGCCAGCCTGTCTTCTTCTTCCAGATGGATGCTGTTTCTTGCTTCTGCCCCATTGTTTCTCATAAAACCAATCTCCTTTCCTCACACGATGACCTTTCTAGTCTTGAAACATTCTTTGCATTAACTCCAAAAGGAAATTGAGGACGGACTTAAAATCTTGCATGCAGGGAAGAAGGCAGACAGAAGAAATCACACAAAGACTTGTACTCTTGGATTCTTCACTAATTTTCCTTTGCTTGTATGTTCTCTATGCAGTCATCAAGAGCTCCCTTTATCTCCCAAACAAATCTTGATTCCAAATCCTTCTTATCTCCACTGCAACCACTCAGGATCAAACCACTATCGCATCTCCCATCGATGCTTGCCACTTTGGGTCTTTTTGCTTTTGGCCTTGGACCCTTGCAATTTATTCTCAAATAGCCAAGTGATCTTTTTAGAAATAAATGTCAGTTTACACTATCCCCTTTAAAAAAAAAATCATCCATCATGTCTCATTTTACTCAAAATGAAAGCTCAAGTCCTCTCGGTGACCTTCAAGCTCCAACCTGATCCCCAGGCTCCTACCATTCCAGCCACCTTGGTCTCCTGGCAGTTCTTCCAACTCAGCAACCACATCCACATCTCCAGCTGGTCACCAAGGCCACTTCCTCTGCTGAGAATGCTCCTTCCAGTACATGTGTCTGGCTAACTCCTTCCTCTGTGTAAGTCTTTGCTCAGATGTTTCTTCTCAAATACTGTCTGAGCAGACTGTACAAAACTACAACCTTCACACACTCCCTAATATTTATGCTGCTTTTTGCTTAAGGTTTTTGTCACAGCATTGTATTTTTTATTTTTAGTAAACATTAACAAAGCCCATACTATGAGACAAGCCACTGGTCTGGTGTTAATTCATCAAATGCTCATAATAACCTTAGCAAACAGGCATTATGGCCTTGTCTTTTTTTTTAAAAGAAAATTAGATTCAAAGAAGTTAAGAAACGTACCCATGTCATATAGTTTGAAAGGGTAGAGCTGAGGTACAATTTGCAGGGGTCTGGTTCCCAGAGCAGTGCTCCCGAGGCTCTGTGGCACTTCAACCTTTCTAATCTAATAGGAGAAATTCAGTATTATGAGTACTGTGTGGTGTCTGCTTCAATCTGCTAGCTACTGTGTTAGCTGAATATAAGAACCTTTCCTCTGTTCAAAGTCCACAAGTACTCAGAATGGCGTTTAATATATTGCTGGTACTCAATAGTCATTTGTTTTTGTGTATTCACTTTCCAGGACCTCTGCTTGCACTCTAGAAGCCTTCTACAGAGTAAAACAGAGAAGTTTTATCTACGCTCTTGTTTTCGAAGGTATGAAACTGCCTCAAAGATCCTGTTAGATTCCCCTCTGTTTTTGTCAAGTTTTCCACGATTCTACCTACTTTGTAAATGGAATAGGTAACTGTGACAGGAACCTAGAAAGGAAAATGAGTATTCATTCTTATTCTTCTGCAGACATGCCACTTAGCCTGTGAAACCTCACTTCCTGTGTAGATACCACAGGAAAAAAAAAAAAAAACCACATTAATTGATTTGGACCAGAAGATAGCAGCAGTGTGAGAGATGCGGCTGGTTCTGGGTGTGTGTTAGCCACACAAGAAATACGAGCCAAGAAAAACGGAAACATACAGTGCTGCAAAACTTACCTTGTATATACAGCAGGGAGAAGGATGGAAAAGACCTGCTCACATAAGCCAGTTCTGCAGCCCACTCTCACACACACACACAATCACACACCCTCAACACACACTCTCTCACACACACATTCATAGACACACAATCACAACCCCTCACACACACACTCTCACATTAATAGAAACATAATCATACACCCTCACATACACATTCACACACACTCACACACACACATTCATAGACACATAATCACACACCCTTACATACACATTCACACACACTCTCTCTCACACATGCACACATTCATACACATAATCACACACTCTCACACACATTCACACTCTCACACACATTCACACACTCACACTCTCACACACACTTATAAACACACACTCTCATACACATTCACACACTCACACTGTCACACACACTTATAAACACACACATTCACACAAACACACTCTCACACACACTTATGAACACACACACATTCACACACACACACACACACACACATTTATGAGCACACACACACGTACTGTAACTGAGTACCCTTGATCAAACCTCAGAACTTCATGTTCATCCCCATAAGCAGGGAATAATTTTTATGATGGTTTTTAGGAGAAAATAAGAGCCCAAAATGTTACTGTGAAGGTGAATCATCACACACATATATTTTGATCTAATATATGTCCAAATAATATATTTCTCTAATGTACAAAAAAGTTTAATGTACAATTATAAAAATATTTTTCTTGGGCACTGAAGAAATGACTCAGCACTGACTAATAGAGGACCTGGCTTTGAATCCCAACACCCATGTGGCAGCTAACAACCATCCAGTAACTCCAGTTTCACGGGATCTGATGCCCTCTTCTGACCTCTGTGGGCATTTCACAACATGGGTACAATTACATGCATGCAGGCAATACACTCATATATGTATAATTTAAAAATATATAGTTAAAAGATATTTTACTCAATTCATTAACCTTGGATAAATGTAAACAATAAAACATAACTTTATCATCTTGGATGTCACCATTTGGGTAGAGGGGGTTAGTTCTATAGCTGTGAAAAAGGTTAGAGTATGAATTCTTCCAGGTAGCTGAGTGGCTGAAAGGCCAGTGAACATCCATGGTTGTAGTTGTCTTTTTCTGAAGGACAGCAAAGGAAAGGAAGATCAAGAAGTAAAGAACCCCACTTGTGCCTTCACGCCTTCAGCAGCAACTCCTTTTGTTGCCAGAACTGTGTAAGGGGTTGTGATTGGAATGTCATTTTCCTCCTTGGTCTCAAGCCTCTAGCAGGTACAACAATTTGTGGAGTGTACAGACCTGTGGATGTATCTTGACTACTCTTAAAAGAAAGGGATTTCACTTCCAATTTCTATGTCAGAATACCTTTATAGCAGCCATTCTCATATAGTTAAAACTGTGTGTCTTAAAATAAAACATACTGGATCTCATATTGACAAAGATAAATAATTTCATATAAGTTACCAGAGATGAACAAATTCTAATTCATTTTCACATTGGTTTCTCCATTAGTAAAACCAGGAAACAAATATTCAATTTTAAGAATTTTACTCATAAACAAAAACTAAAAGTAAGAATTTTACTCATATATGGTCAATTATTAAAAATTTTAAATATTTTAGGACATTTTAATCACATTATTTGATACTGATTGGGGTATAGGATTGTGTGTTTACTATGACATATGTTTTCAGTCAAAGTTTTGAGAACATTCAAGATAAGAATTTCAAAGGTCAATGAGTTTTAGGATAAAGAATCAGCCTGGGTACAGCCTGTGGTAGCACAAATCTGTGATCAACAAAAGGGGAGAAGAAATGAATCAAAGGAATAGTTTATTTCAGTGTTAAAGATCACCATTGGTTTGCTACTAACATTTGAAAATATTATTATCAATTTTTATTCCCTTTTTACATATTGATGAGGAGAAAAACTTCGACACTGTACGTTTGTAACTGACATTTTAATGTTACCATCTGAAGCAGGACTGTTAACCACGCAAAGCCATAGGGGATGCTTAAGTTAGAACTTCTTAAAAGGAACTGTAGAATGCTTCAGTCAATGTAAATGCTGAGAACTGGCATGCACATGCACAATGGGAACTGACACAAGATGCAATCCTCTAGCAGGAAGAAGTCAGGATACACATAAACATAAGTGTTGGAGGCTGTTTGGATGAGTTATCTCACTTGGTCCTCCTCCATGGTGCACTTCACCTTGGAACACAAAGCACACAAATTCCAAGATAAGTTTGTCTTCCCTCTCTGCCTCCAATTCTTGCTCTCCAACCTGGAGAAAGTTTCCCAATCTATCTGAGCTAATTTCCTCATTTGTATGATGGAAATGACAATCATTTCTGCCCCACTGAACTCTTTTAAATGACTGTTATGAAAATGATGCCTCTCACAAACACAGATGAACCAATATTGTCTGTTCCCCATGGAAGAATTTTTAAGAAATCAGTTCAGAGTGCTAGAATCACAGTTTTTGAGTAGGCTTTCCTTAGTCAGATTGCTTCCATTCTATAAAGAGAATTCTATTTCACTTGAGTAGTAAAAATCATAAGAGATTTCTTTTAACATAAATTTTGAAGATAATAGCATGAGATGACATGCAGAGAAATCACAGCCCTCCAATTTAAGAGCAATCATACCAGAGTCTTCGAGCCTATGAAATAATGATTCCCCTATGCCTTGCCGTTGCTGGAGTGATGACGTTCAGGCACCTATATCATGTGCTCTTGCACTGAGGGTAGTTGTATCTCTTTCAGATAACAAAGGCACCTGTCAAGCAGTACCAGAATAAAGCTTTAAAATGACACTTCATTTGTCAAATCTGTGTGTTATAAAACTTAATTTTCTTCTTGAGATTTCCCTAGCCTGTTTACATGATGAAGCCATATTAAAGAGACCTTCATGGGTTAGAAACATAAAAGAACAGATAAACAAAAACAAGACCAAGCACTCCATTCACAGGGGGGAAAGAGCGTTCCCAGGATGCCCATACAATCCTGAGCACACTCACATGCTACTTAATTTGCCTTCTGATTTTGTTTAATTCATATATGAAAAAACTCATTATTTTGGGTGTACTTAACTGAGGGTTTTGTTTGTTTTTGTTTTTGTGTTTGTTTGTTTGTTTGTTCCTGAGACACAGTCTCTTTGTAGCCACAGCTGGCCTGGAATTAGCTGTGTGGACCAAGTAAGCTTTGATTTCACAGAGATTCACCTGCCTCTTGCCTCCTGGGTGCTGGGATTAAAAGTGTGCACCATGCCCAGCTTTTGTTTTAATTGGCCCTAAGAAATATGTAGGGCCAATGAATGAGTTGGCTCAGTAGCTAAAGATACTTGCCGCACAAACCTGACCATTTCATTCAAATCACCAGAACCCATGTAAAGGTGGAAGGAGAGAACCTACTCCACAAAATTGCCCACTGACTTCTACATATGTGGCATGACATCTTCACCCCTTCCCCTAATTTTCTCACACACAATAATAATAGGATAAAACTAATAAGGCCTGGCATGGTGGCAAAGCATTTAGTGCTCCCAGTGCTCAGGAGGCAGAGACAGGTGAATCTCTGTGAGACGGAGGCCAGTCTGGTCTACATAGTATGTTCCAGGCCAGTTGTGGTTAAATGGAGACCCTGTCTCAAAAAAAAAAACCCACAATCAGTACATTAATTAATTCATTTATAAAACAAAAATAATAAATATGTAATACAATTTAAATGAGAAATTATTCAAGATTCAATCCTTCAAACAGAAATCATGAGAAATTGAAATTATCAGGGAATATTAGAGAAAAGGTACCTGTATTTCTGTGTTTTGAAATGAACCCTCCATGAACTACACATTTTCCTTTTACTTTTTTATCTCACTATTTCAATTAAAAATCTTTCTCAAAGGCGCTTTCCCAGCTCAACCTGAACCCCAAATCTAGATTAGGTTCTCCCATGTTGTGCTTTCAAAGCTTTTCGTTCTTCTTAAAGGATCCCTATTTACCATAGTTACGTCCATATAGATTTTTTTTTTTACATAGCTAGTTTGTCTAATGTCTGTCTCCCATACCACTTAAGCTAAGAAGCAGGTTGAGTGTATGACAGGCACTGCCAGTGTCTCCAAAAACCAGTGTTTGTTTTAACCTTTTTTTTTTTTTTCAGGCACTAGATGAAATAAAGCTACAGCTTTTCATCACACTCTTAACTATACTTCCTCTAAGGACTGGATCAGAGTTGTGTGACTTGACAGCCTGTGTGGCAGAAAATCAGAGGCACCATCTATGAAGTCAAATGTAGAATCTTTTAAAAATTTTTTGGAGTTTGCTTTCAAACCAACAAATAACACACCACCTGCCATCAACCTCACTTCACCTGGAGTCAGACGGTACTTCAGAGTTTTCACTGGACAATAAACTCTAAGATAGGCTGCTCCATAAAAGTAGGTCTGCCAGAGGTCGTGGACATCTGCAGCAAAACAGAATTTGCCTACTCAGAACAGCTGTGACTGCATGCACAAGACCCACACAAGATCAAGCCAACCCCAAATCCCAGAATGCACTAGAAAAGGGATCGTAAAGCCCCATCCTTAACTGTGAAGCTATTAGCAGTTAAGGGCTCCTGGGGCAGGTAGAGTCAATTTTCCTCAGAGATGTAGCTGGGGATAGGCCACCCTTGCTCCAGTAGATGGCCCTACATCCAGGTCTACACAGGCAGAACTAAGTACTCAATGTGTTTTAAGAAAGGAACATATGAATTTAGGAAGGGGAAAATGGAGTCATTGGAAGAGACTTGTAAGGGATTGAGTAGGGAAGCAAATTTGATTAAAACACTGATTATATTCATGTATGAAATTCTCCAGTTTTTTTTTTTTAACTTAAAATAAAGTAAGTCTGGAGTTTGAAATATTGCAACACAGACAACTCAGACACAAAGTTTTGATTTCACGCAGCATTGCTACTGAATCAGTTAATGAGAGGAAAGACACACCACTGGAGCGCTTAAGGGGGTGGTGCACCTGGCTGCTCACATTCTCAAACTCATCTGTGCAAAGTGGCCAGTTTACCAAGTGTCTAAAAGTAAACGGACTCCAAAGATGATGAACTTATTATACAATTAGCCTAGAGGAACAGGCCAAGACAACTCTCATGGTTCTGATCCATTAAGAATTCGTGCTACTTCTTAGTTAATTGCTCCCAAATTCTTACTTTAGTGTCACAATTGGGTTTACAACAGGGAGATGGTCTATAGTGAGCTGACGGGAGTGAAGATTCTAGTTTTGTTCCCTATTAAATTGAGTCACCATGGTGCTTTCAGTGAGGAAGATTTTTTGTTTTGTTTTGTTTTGATGTTTTTGCTAGGTGTTGTAGCTCACACCTGTAATTCCAGCACTTTGGAGACTGAAGCAATAGGATTACCATAAACTCAAGGCTAACCTGGGCAACACAGTGATATCCTGGCTCTAAACAAAAACAAAAATTCCAAGCTTTGCACTTTACCTGGGTGAGTGACTATTGGCTTCTCTCTGGATCTGACAGATTACGTGAGTGAGCAGGTTACTGACTTCTTTCTTTCATGTGTCAGCTTGTTCTCACTTGTAAAATATAAGATTGGTTAAAAAAATAGATGATCACTGTGGTACTCTAAAACACTAAATAGATAAAATGAGTAAGAATATTCAACAAGAAGACATGACTCATATCTATGCCCAATCTCAAGTTTCATTAACAATATTCTGCTTCAATAGACTGCTTTAAAGGACAGAAAGAATTTCATATTACTTGAAATATGTAACTCTTTGTTTCCTTGTGTGTAAACATAGAATAATCTGAATTTTTTTCTCCTGTACCACTGAGTGAATTTAGTTCCATGTTTTATTTAAAGTAATACATTTTGTGAAAAATTTTAAAATTAAAGTCCTTTAAATGTTGTTTTCAATGATAATCTTTAAACTTAAGTTAATAAGTTCTTTAAACTTGATAAGAAAGGATAATATTATTATTATTTCTGAAAAAGACAAGAGAAATCAGATATAAGATGGAGAGGTGCAAAGCACAGGGAAAATGATGTTCAGGAGATGGAGATCAGAAATGTGATCACAGCCCCTGACATACAAAGAGGAAGACTACGATAACTTACAAGACTGAATTCTTACTTGTCATTTCATCTTCCAAATTTTTGGGTTTTGTCTTCTTTAAGATTAGAATTTTGATTTAAAGAGGAAAATTTTTACTTTTACCAGGTTGAAATCCCTTTCTTTTCTACAAAGATGTCTCTTAGCCTTTGGAAAAGTGCCAAGTATCCTGGATTTCAACTACATTTCTTACATCATGCATCAAATAAGATATGACACATGGACAGGAAGGGGTCCTAGAGGTATTTTAAACACCCAGGGAACTCACCTTTTTGTTACAGGAGCAAACTTTCTTAGAATAATAAAAAAGCATCAAGATGAAAATATCTTTTGAGTATGTTCATTCAACTCTATTTAAAAACACTCTTTTGCATTTAATAGACTAAAGAAGGTGGAGAAAACTCCTCCACACAAAGCAACTGAATTGCGAAACTTGAGATGACAGAACAGTCTCTGAAAAGAAACTAGATCTGAGTTCGCTCACAACTGCTCCATTTGAGCAACGCTGAGGCATAAGACACATAGAGCAGTGTGTGAGTGTGTGTGTGAGTGTGAGTGTGTGTGTGTGTGTGTGTATTACTTATTTGGTTTTGCTGTTCTTTAAATCAAACCCAGGTCCTCAAATATGCTAGGCAAATGCATTCCCACGAAGGAGCTTTATCCCTAGCAGCAAGTCTCAGGACACAAGAAATATAGTAAAATAGGATAATTAATAATGACAAATATGACTGACAGAAAAAAAATACCTTTCTAGTTTTCAAGTCCTGTGAGATTAATTTTAACATTACATGTGTAGGTAAAACTGTGTTGTGCTTAAGACTGTTACCTTTGAGGTGGTACCAATTAATTTCTAACTTTCTAACAGACATCTTCAGTTAAATCTTCCAAAGATTTATAAAATTGTACATCTCCTCAGTGCACTCATTGTCTTTGTCTTAGTTTTGATCACAGCCTGAGACAAGACTTGGTGTAGTTTATTGGGGACATAGTCCAAGAAGTCAGAAAACAGGGCGCTGAGAGAATAAAATCAGAAATTAGGAAAAATAAGAGAAAGAGGGAGGGTTTTTATTGTAGTAAAAAACAAAACTTCACTTAAAACTTACCATCTTCCCTGTGTTTAAGCCAACAGTTCACTTGTGCTGAGTATATTCACATTGTTTTAAAACAGTTATCCAGTAGTTCTTGAAAAACTGAAACTTCATGCCCACTAAACAACCCCCACCTTCCCCTCCCCTCAGCCCATGGTCAACACTGTCTCCTCCTGTTTCTGCAAATTTGACTCATCAATATCCCACTAAATAGATCCACTGTATGTAGATTCCGCATTTTGTTTATCCAGGTGCTGCTTGCTTTGCTTTCACCTCTTGGGTGAATTGTACCACTATGAGCTTGCGTGTGTAATATCTCTTAAAGATCTTACTTTCAGTTATTTGATGATATAGAATTGGGATTGCTGGACTATAAAATGGTATAACTACAATGGACAAAAAAAAGAATTGAGGTTTCCCCAAAGAATTAAAAATGCACTGTGCTGTCTTCCCACCGTTTCCACAGCTCTGTGGCCCCTGCCTCTTCTTAGCGTTGCTACATCATCATTTCTCCCACCAGGATAACGAACATGTAAATTCAATTGTGTTGTTCCTCTAAGATCCTTCACTGAGTTCCTGTGATTGTTTTAGGACATAGCACAAAATGTCTTATCACAGATATTGACTAAAAAGCCTTTCACAAACCAGCCTTTGCATATTTCTCTAATTTCACTGCCTCATTACTCATGAACTAAGCATACTTTGATGAACTCACAATTACATTCCTTCTCATCTAACTTCACACTGAATGTTCCTTTGCCTACAATGCCTCCCTCTATCTCTCCATTCCTCTTTTTCATCTTTCAAGATTTCTATCAATTATATTCTCTCAGAAGCGTCATCTAGTCTTCTTTCTAATTTGGGTGCATGCCACTCCACCATCTGTCACAAGTGTCACACTGTCTGGTAAGTATGTATTTATTCTATGCCCCTCTTGAGCTAATTCCTTGAAAGGAATGACTCAAACTGACATCCAGAAATCCTGATGGAGGGATCCTGGGACCACATTTTTGGAGACTCTGATGTATAAAACATCATGGATGCCAAGGGATAGTTATTATTACTTTATTACATTTAAATTCACAATATAAAAGCATGTCTCCATACTTAGCCCTATATTGTTCATCATTTCAGTTTAGCATATTTCATTAATTGCGTAATACAATATTTCTTACAATATTTCTGGATGACTAAAAGCTTGAAGGAACAGTAAGCCAATTCACTGAAACATGTTCGTCGAGATTAAAGAGTCAGAAAAATGAAAATAATTTGTTTCAATAAGATAAAGTTTAAAATTAAAATAATGTGAATTTTCACTTAAACATTATTAAAGAAAATTAGGAAACTATCAAAAGGAGGGAAAGTAAAACTTAATCTTAGTTAGCAGTCAATGATTTTGCTCTGTTTAATTTCCTTTTTATTTATTGCAATAACCTGATATATTTTTCAATAACCGTAGCCATATCAAACAAAAAAATATAGTCTTTCTTCAATTGATTTAAAAATTTATTATTTTGAGAATTTTATGCATTAGTATTTTATTCATATCATTTCCACCCTTCCCTCTCTCCCTCCAAGCCCTCCTGTGTGTCCCTACTCCTTCCTCTTAATTCATGACTTTGTCTTTATTTATTATTGTTACATATATAAATATAGGTTAGACTATATATGTTAGGTTAGGATATATATGCATATATATCTATATGTATATACACCTATTGAATCTATTTAGCGCTGTATGTACATGTATTTAGGACTGACCAGATGAGATAATCCTTCATAAATCTTCATCATCAGTCTTTCAGGGCTTGGCTAAAACTAACTCTCCCTCCCTCAGTAGTCAGTGATTGCCTATAGTTCTTCATCTAGGGGTGGGGCCTTGTGAAATTTCTGCCACCCTCATTAACACATCAACTGTACTGCCATCACACACGTTTTATTTAGGAAATCATATTGTAGCGATGTCATGGGTGCTGCTTCCCTGTTAGGCTTAGAAGACACTATGCAGCAGGACATTATCTGATCCTTTGCTTTTACAGGTGCCCCTTTCTGTGATTTTACTTGAGTCTCAGATGTAGGGGTCACACTGTAGATGTATCAGTTGGGGCTAGGCACCCCACAGTCACGTATTCTCTTCATTTTGACCATTTGTGGATTTTGATAATAGCCTCCATCTATTGAAAAAGAAGTCTGTTTTATGAGGGGTGAAAGCTACACTCTATGTGAGTAGGTATAAGAATAAGTATTTAGAAAAATAACAGCAGTAGGTTGTCCTCTAGGGTTTATGACCTCTGCATTCAGGGGTATTAAATTAGATTTACAGTATCAGGCATGAGTTCCCTCTTACTGAGCAGGCTTTAAGCCCAACTAGACACCAAAATAAAAGTGCCACTATTACAGCATAGGATATATCTTATTGGGGCAGTCATTGTGACTCATAGTAGCCATAGCTGGGTAGGACTACTGATTGTTTTTCTCCCTTGGCATCTTGAATAGCACCTTCCAGTAGCCAAAGCAATCCTAAGGAAAAAGAACAGTGCTGGAAGGATTATCATAGCAAATTTGAAGCTGTTTACAGAGCTGCAGTAACGCAAACAGCATGCTACTGGCACAAAACCAGATGTGTAGTCAATGGAACAAAACAGAGGAACCCAATGTAAGTTCATATCATTATAGCCATCTGGTAGTTGATAAAGAAGTATAAAATACACTCTGGAGAAAAGATAGTGTCTTCAGCAAATGCTGATGGGAAAACTGGATATTCAAATGTGGACAAATGAAATTCGATCTATAGCTATCACCCTGCACAAAAACAACCCTAAGTGGATCAAAGATCTCAGTGTGAAACCTGAAATGCTGAAACTGCTAGAAGAAAACATAAGCAGAAGCTACAAGATACTGGCGCAAGAAGAGACTTCTGAATAAGACTTCACTTGGTATTAAGGCCCACAATTGAAAACTAAACTCATAAAACTAAAAATCTTCCACATAGCAAAGGAAATAAATTAGTCGAGGGAAGAGGAAGCCCACAGAGTGGAAGAGAATCTTTTCCAGCAGCTATACATTCAATGACGGATTAATATCTAGAATATACAAAGAACTCAAAAAAATCAAGAAAACAAACAGCCTATTTTAAAAATGAGTATGGATTTGAATAGAAGTTCTCAAAAGAAGAAATAAAATGGCTGAGAAATATCTATAAAAGTGTTTAACATCCTTAATAATTAGGAAAATGAAAATTAAAACTACTTTGAGGTTTCATCTCACCCCAGTCAGAGTGGCTAAGGCCAAGAAAACTAATAAAAAAATTCTAATGAGAATAGGGGGAAGGGAAACCTTCATTCACTGTTGGTGGGACTGCAAATGGGTACAGTCACCATGGAAATGGTGTGGAGAATTCTCAAAAAGTTAAAAGCAGATCTACCATATGACCCAGCTGTACCACTCTTGGGCATATATCAAAGGGCCTGATCTCCCACTACAGAGATACTTACTAAGCCATGTTCTTTGCTGCTCTATTCACAATAGCTAGGAAATGTAAACAACTTAAATATACTTCAACTGATAAATGAATAATGAAAATGCAGTTCATATACCTAATGGAATTTTATTCAGCTTTAAAGAAAATCGATTAACGAAATTTACATATAAGTGGCTAGAACTGGAAAATACTATAGTGAAGTAACACAGCCCCAGAAAGACAAATTCCACATGTTCTCTCTTATATATGGTTCGTAGCTCCTCATCCTTAGTCTCCCTTTCTTAACTATAACCAAGTTGACAGTAGTTAATAGTGAAGACCTGCTTTTAGGATGAAAATAAACGTTATTCTTATACATGAGAGATAATAAATATGACACATAGTTTGTGTTAAAATGCAGGAGGTGACTTAGTTGGTAAAGTGCCTGTCACACAAGCATCTCAGGAGATGAGGATTTCCAGCATCCATACAAGAAATAGGTATGGTGGTGAGCATCATCTGTAAATCCAGCGCTGGAGGGAATGGAGATAGAATGATCACTAGGGCTTGCTGGCCAGCCAAGGAATGGCAATTTAGGGCTGCTGGAGGCAATGAAGTCATTATGTTTAGTGACGTAGCTGGTGGTGACTGAGCCCCTCATGCTCCAATGGATAGCTTCACACCTGTGCCTACACTAGAGGCCTTGGTTAAATCCACAGGTTACAAAGCAAAAAACAAAAACTGAAAAGACGTGAAAGTGGGATGTGGACTTGGTGAAAAGAGGGGCATATGGTGGAGAAGCGGGCAGGATTAGAGAAGGCGGAGGGGTGGGTGTGGCCAGAATGCCTTCTATATGACATTTTCAAAGAATACATTGATTTTTAAAAATGAAAATATAAGATAGAGAACAAAGAAGACACTCAGTGTTAATCTCTAGCCTTCACATATACACACACACTCATGCATACACCCACCTGAACACACACACACACAAACACACACACACACACACGCATACCACCATAAACACATTTATAAATCAGCTCAACACAGATTTTCACATTCTCAATGCAAATCCCCAGACTTTTCAGAATGAATTGTAATTTCAAGGCACTTTAAGAAGGGTATATTTTTTAAATATATTTTTAAAATAGAATGATGTATCTTCATATGAATCTGGAGAATATGACTAACATGACATAGTGGATCTCAGAGTACTGGCCTATAGTTGAAAGATCTAGGGATGTTTGGCACAGAATAAAGAATTTGGGGAATTAGACATGTTTTGGGAGCTGTAATTTTGACAACAATTATATTCCCAATTTCAACTCAAACACAAAAATGCACATTTGAAAAATGATAAAGGAAAGCAAGACAAGGTGGCACATAACTGCAATTCTAGCACTGCTGAGGCTGAGGCAAAAGGATCTCAAGTTTGAGAGTTGCCTAAGCTACATAGTGAGACTCTGTCTCAAAAAGCCAAAACAAACAAAAAAACTTACAGGGCTTTATTGCTAGCTTTATTAAAGTGGGAAAACTATTAACAGGATATCAATGATTCATGTTTGAAAATTAAGAGTTATTAAGTATAAAAGTGAACATGTAACTTCCAAACCAGAAGAAATCCTTGAAACAACTACAATTTCATGTATGATCATAAAATAGCATAGGTTCAACTTCATATTTAAAACTATGCTTTGTAGTTTTAAGTATTAGATAGTTCAATTTTAAAATAAATGCAAGTTTTCAAAGGAGGTATATTGTAAGATAATATTAACAGCATGTGGCATGAATTTACATGTGTTTTTATAGTTTTGTTACAAAAAATTAATGCCCAAATGTATATGTGGGTTAGATTTTTGGGGTGGAGGTTACAAATTGCCATCATATAACATGATTGTGTTTTCCTTACATAAAACTATACCAAGACAATAGTGACAAGAATATTATAAGAGTAATCAACCAATTTGTTATTGGATTTAAGGTCCACTTCATAATAAGGAGCCCATACCAGACACTGATATCAGGCCTAGGAAGATGATTCTAGACATGTCACAGGGAGTAAGGGAGAGCCTAATACTAATTTTCTACTAAATAGTTATAGTATTAAACTGACTCCTAATGGCTTATTGTTATACTCATAGATTAATGCAGCTCTCAACTCTCACCAGAGAAACTACTTTATGTAGCAGATGGTGATTAACACAGAAACCTACAGCTGGCCAATGTGCAAAGAACAAGAGGCTACAGAGTTCTTTCCCCTGAATTATCTGTATCAAGCTGCTGCAGCCAAAGACTCAGGGGTCATTATGGAAGAGGGAGTGGAAAGATGGTAAGAGCCAGACATGGTGGATGACCACAAGAAAACAGAGTTTTCAAGATAGCTGTTTTCAGTCACTCAAATGACCTCACAGCAATGGTGACAGTATGTACAAGTCCTGTGCAAGCCCAAACCAGACAAAATTCCAGCAGAGATGTGGGGAAGTAAGAAATCTCAGCCTTATCTAAGGAACTGTTGGCAACCGATGGCTGCTGAAAGGGAGAGAGTCAGTCTCGTTCTAGGATGTAACTCTTCGTAGATTAACCAGGCTCCAGTGGATAGATTCACAGTAAACGGCATTTGGGGACACAAATTAACTCCATAAAATCTGAATGTTTCCCTCTGACTTACTTATCGTCTTAATAAGGCTCTTTGTTTTAGACTCATTTTCATGGTTGTGGTTAATGTTGACGACACTGGGACCAATCTTCATCCACAATGTATCACTCCCTCCCGTAAATTTTAATATGGCAGAGGAGAAACTTCAAAATCAAAACTTGCCTGAATGATTTTAACTAAGGATTAGAATTGCATTTGGTAGATGGTGTACTTCATAAAAAAAAATCCCCAAAAGAATATATTCCTAGAATAGTAGACATTGCAACTCTCCAGAACTGATAGGTTTGATGTCTTGGCTGCAATGAGCACAGCTCTCCAACTCAATGACAGGTGACTTTGTAGTTCTCAGATGTCACTATATAGTTGTGTCATTGTCCAGCATCAGCCACTGATTAGCGAAAGTCCTTCTTCCTCCTGACAAAGCGTGGCCAGCTCTGAAGGCAGTAGGGGAGATGTTGGCAAGGTACTAGAACAGGTGGCAGCAGCAGGTGTGATAGGCTAGAGATGACAAGGGCACAGAGTGTGCTGTTGGCAAGCTGTCAGTAGCCAGAGTTCAGGAACTAAGATCGTGGGGAAATTACAGAGACAACAGCACAAAGTGGGGAGAGGAGGGCAGAACAGACTGCCATAGCAGGATGATGTGTACCCCCTGAACACACACAAAGAGGGACCGTGATGAGAGTGCAAGTGGTGGCCTGCAGCCCCAGGGTGGCTCTGGAGGCGCACACCACAAGGACAGGGAAGCCTACAGAACTCCACAGACCCCATAAAATGCATACCAGAAGGCAGTTGATCCTCTACAGCTCCCACGGAGAAACAGAAACAAAGAGAAATCCACCTTGGTGGTATTTCATTTGTTTATTTGTTATTTATGCTGCAAGTTTTTTTTTTTCACTCAAAAACTGAGAAAAGCGTTTGGACCTTCTCTCTGACTTTAAGGGCCCAGAGCTCATGGACTGAGAATCAGGGGTCACACATCTCCTTAGAACTCAGCAATTCTAGCCATGGTAAATGCATATATCAAGATGGAAATTATATTTCAATGTAAAATTCTTCTCTCATATGATTCAATTGAGTAAATATTTACTGACGCCAGATTGCTGCATAAAAGTTCTAAGAAACAGTGAGTCACTGTGGGATGCTGCTATGCAAGAGTTCAGTTGGGCCTTGACACCACCATGTAAAGACATTCTAATTCAGTGTGATAGATCCCATCCATATTTTATCATGTTTGCCTTGACAAATTGTCTCACACAGGAAGGTATTCCTTTGGGAAGATGGTATTCCAAAATGTCAGTCCTGCTCAAGGCAGAGTTGAGAGGCAAAGCACAGTTTAATTGCAATATATTACAGTACCTAACACAGAGTATATAATAATCTCTGATATACCTAAATGACAATTTTAAGTGTGGTAGTTTAAAAGTGTAACTTACGGTGATGACAAAGTTAATGTATTCATTTACATTTTTTGTCTTTTGCTTTGTGCCAGGCATCACTCTGAGCTCTACAGATATGATAACAAATGGCAGCAGCAACAACAAAAATTATCTTTGTGGAACTTTCTTTAATAAAAGGAGGAAAATAATAAATGAGTCATTAAAACTGAGCTGAGTGTGGTAGCACAGGCCTTTAATCCCAGCACTTGGGAAACACAGGCAGGCAGATTTCTGTGAGTTCAAGTCCGACTTGGCCTACATAGTAAGTTCCAGGCCAGCTGGGGTTACAGGGAGACCCCGTCTCAAAAAGACAAATTAATTAATTAAATCATTGTCCACAGTAAGATAGAGGTATTAGACGACTGGAGGGAATGCTACTGGTTTACAGAGGAGTAGTCAAGAGAACTTTTACAAATGATTCTATTTTTCTTGTGTGTGTGTGTATGTGTGTGTGTGTGTGTGTGTGTGTGTGTGTGTGTGTGTGTGTGCATGTGTGTAGAGTTTTGTATATAAGTAGAAGTACCTGCAGAGGCCAGAAGACAATGCTAGATTCTTTGGAGCTAGAATTCCAGGAGGATGTGAGCTGCCCAGCGTGGGTTCTAAGAACCAAACACACGTCCTTGTCTACAAACCCAGTACTCACCTCAAGCACTAAGCCGTTCTCTAACCTCCAAAAGAAGACTCCGATGGAGACCATGCGAGGTGGCAGACTGTGCGGCTATGGAGAAAATGACAGCCTGGAGACAGCAAAGCTGGTGGTGCGATGGAGGAAAACGAAGAGACCGGTGTAACTGGAAGAGAATAGGAGGGAATTAGAGTGAAAGAGGTAAAGAGAAGGGGGATTCTTAACATGTGCGACCTCACAGACGATGGCAAGAAGTGTTATTTTATTCTGAAAGATAGGGGAAACTAGTGAAAGGCTATGAACAAACTGACCTGAGCTGACAATTTTCCAAAAATCACCTCAGTGTTGGGTAGAGGATAGATCTGGAGTATAAAGGACACAGGGCCAGAGACAGAGGTTCTGTCAGGAAACACAGTCCAGATGATACGATTGGAGAACGTACTTAGTTGCACTGGAAGAAAATAAAATAGTTGGATGCTGGGCACATTTTGACAACAGAGCAATTTGGAGTCGTTGATGGAGAGAATGTGTAGAGTAAGCTGGAAATTATACCCAGTTTCTAAAACTAAACAACTTGACAGAACTGATTGATTGAAATAAGAAAGGAAGCCGGAATGGTAGGTTTGCAGAAGAAAATTGGAGGTTCTGTTTCGTTTCCTATTAGGAAACCAAGTGAAAATGTTGAGTGCATTTGATTTTAAAAGTCTGTAATCAGAAGTTTGTTCTAGAGGAAGTATTCAGAAGCATGCACGCATAAATGAACTTTAAACCTCCAAAGTAAAAAAGAAAGCCAGGAAATCAATAGATTGAAAAGCAATCTGAAGACATCAAAATTAAACTGTGAATAAAATGGAAGCCATAGAGACTGAAACTCCTCAGACAAGGAGGAAAGAGAAAAACCAAGAAAGGAGTGACTGCAAACAAAGAGAAAAAATACAAGGGAGAAGAAACCATTCGTGTTAAATGCTGAAAGTCAGGTTATATGGGGACTAAAAACTAGCTATGACTTTCATAGCATGATACACTGTCATTGAGAATGATGTAAAGAAGGCTTGAGAGAAACTGAGTAAGACAGAGATACATAAAGCAGAAACTCACTTATAGACATTGTTGTTTAAGGCAATCAGAGATATAAGGAATCTGTGGGAATGAGAAAAAAGTTCTCTCTCTCTCTCTTTCTCTCTGTCTCCTCTCTCCCTCATCTCTCTATATAGCCCAGAGTGGCTTTGACTTCATGATCCTCTTGCCTTAGTCTCCCAAGTGCTGAGATATGCCACCAGCCTTGCTAGAAAAAAAAAGTTTTGTTCTATTTTTAATAAGAGATACGATATTGGCAATATATTTGTATGAAGATTTGAATGAGGTAAGAAGAAAATCTTGTAAAAAAGTGGAGTGGCATTTTAAATGGAAAGTTTTGAGTACATTAGAGTCAGACAAGTTTCTTCAACTGTGTTCTGCTCACCATGCTGGGAGAATGAGTGGTCTAGGCAATACAGGATTGTCAGGAAGCGCTGAAGGCCGTAGTAATGAATTTATAATAAAACCGGTCAGCATGGTCAAGGCATTAGTACTTTGGCAGTGGGTGGAAGAGAAGATCATCAGAGGAAAGATCAAAGAACCGAGAGACAAGGATATTGAAGGATTTATAATATGGATATGAAGAAATTAACAAAGGAAGAAATAGTATGAGTGCAAGGGGAGAGGGTATGATCCAGGAAATAGACTCTTCGTGAGACGCTTTAGGCATCTCCATCAAACAGGGTGGCACGTGGCGCGGCCTGACGATGTGAGCTGCAGGGCTAGGAGTTTTAAGTGAGAGGCCAGGGTCTGGAAGAATACTTACCCCAGTTCTGGCTCAAAGGATGCAAGAAATATAAAAGAAATAGCTGTAATCTGAGAAGGCTGGAGAAGACACAGGGTATGTGGCAATGGGGGTGGGGAGAGTGAAGATTAAACGGAGCAAGAAAAAAGGAGCATTTTAAAATGCAGTTGAAAATATAATGGAATCTCATCTGGTACAACATGAGTTCCAAATGGCACCATGGAAAAAGCTTAGGAAAGAAGAAAGGGGAAGAGGGTTAGGTAAAGGAGGAGAAGGTATGGAAGGGGCTTCCCATGTGAGTGCTGTGAGCAGAGATGTAGGACATGATGTGCAAGTCCAAAGGGCTCTTGAAAACATGTCTTTAATAAGCATTTTGTCCTAAGTACATTTTATGTGGCTTTCATTACACACTCCCATCTAGTGTTACTTTAGCTAAGCATGAGTGACATTTCTACTACCTTTCTCTCATCTGAACTGTTACTTTTTAAATGCTATGTTACTAATTTCACTTCACAACAAATTAATAGGCGATGCTTAGTACTTTGAAAGTGCTATCTTAAACAGAGTATAGGGAGGTGAGCTAGTGGATGGCTTGCGAGAGCTGATTTTTCTCTAAGTCCTGTTCAGTGCTGGGGAAACCAGTACAACTCTCTCTTAGTTCATTTTTAAAATTCATATGGGGAAGAGATAAAAATTTAAAAAATATATTATGTAAAACTGAATTTGTTTCTCTTAGTTCTCATTATGTTAAATCCGCAAAATATTTAGAAAGTTGTTCCTGGGCTTTCCTTCTCTCTGCTCGTATTAGGAAAAAGATTGGAGTAGGAGAACTTAGTGCTTAGCTGTTTGTCCCTTTGGCTTTCCCTTGGACTGAGCCTCTGCTCCGGGTGTTCTGTATCAGCACTCTCAACCTACCAAGCGCTCTTCTCTAAAGGCTTCTTTCTGACAATATCAATAGAGCCTCGCACACCCACGATGTCTTTCTAAGCATATTTTTCTCATCTGGCCTTTCCTATATAATTGGTACCTGCCCCTTCATTCTGTAGGTAGGATAAATCTATTTCTGTCTTTGCATCTCTAAAATACCCCATTGATTTCTGAGCATCCTCTGTATCCTATTACATTCATCCACAAATCCTCTATGTTCTCCTAAGCATTTGGGGATTTAGTACTACAAAGTATTACATGCTATTTGCTATTTCTTACCAACTATACAGTCCCTCTAACTCACAGTCAGTCACTTACTTGGATGGGTATCGGGGAATGAGATCACATAGAGATAATGGAACTTAAATTAATAGCTCAAATCATTATTCTACCATATTATGAACTTGTTTGTCACTATTTCTAATAGTGAGACACTTCTAACACAAATAACATTGAAAAATTATGATATATGACTTTTGTCAAGCTTATACTAAATGACCAGCTGCCTGGGAGTGGTGATAAAAGTATGACAGAAAACAGGAAGAAAAAGAAGAAAGTATTGTTTGACTTCTTACATGCAAAATAGGATTAGGCAGCAGGACTAATTAGGATTAGTGCTGCAAACCACTCTGTTGTCTTGGTGGACCCAGGTTTCTCATGCTCAGCAGCACAGCGGGCATTTTAAAGCAAGGATGCTTTGTTGTGGGGGTCTGCCCTGGGCATTGTAGGCTATCTAGCAGCATCTCTGGCTTCTAGCCGAATAGCATGCCAATTCAAGTTGTGACAACCAAAACTACCTCCAGATATTACCAAATGTCTCTTGTGGAACAAAATCGCTCTAGCAGCTGAGAACAGTGTCATAAAAGGTTTATTAAACTCTTTACATTCTATGTAATATATCAGGCCAGAACTGAAGAACTTACATGACAGCATTACCATCAGGAGGGAAATATTCCTCTCATTGAATGTGTCTAAGCCACAAAGCATCATCTAATAGAGGGGAAATGTACAATTACTGTTTCACAATTATTGCATTCATAGCAGAAAAAAACATGCTGCTTTTGTTTAATTACCTTCTTCTGGTAATAAATTTAATTGGTTGTTATTCCATTTAATATTCCATCATTTGTTCAAAGACAACTGTTATATGCTTCTAGTTCTTGCTATTCTGTGTGTGTATATTTTTCATATGAATAGTTTTCATGGGACCTTAGAGAATAAAATATCGTTTGCTCTGTGTGAATTAATGCAAGAATACACTTTCTCAAGGCCTGTAAAAGTGTTCAACATTCTTTTCAACAAATTGTTAATGTCCACGGATGCTAGATAGAGGAGAAGAAACATTTATTTCATCCATGAATTTGTAAGTATTTTATAATACAGAATATTTGCTTTACATCAGAAGCAGAAAACTCACTTACAATATCAAGAAGTATGAGAGTCCCTGAACTGCCTGAGTGGGTTCAGGGAAGGTTCTTCACTTCTAATCTCAGTCTCAGTAATTGCTAGTGTGATCCTTATTCAGCAACAACAATATCTGATGTTTCTTCTTTTTAACAATAATTGTATCTCTTTATCCTGAAAGCTGTAATGTCAGGACTACCATGGAAATACTAATCGCAAGAATTCCACCTTCAGTTACAAGGGATTATTATTGAGGGCAAAGCAATACATGGAAGGAATATACTGGAAGAGAAGTTGGCATTCATGTATGGGAAAGCGGGGATTACAGAGATGGGGTTGAGGGCTGAACAGGCCAACCAGGAATGGACAACAGCAGCCTCACTGGGTATAAGACATAATCGCTCCCTTGCCTTTGGGAGAACTGAAGAGTCCCAGGCAGACAGAGCAGTCAGAAGGCATGTGCAGGAAGGGGAGGGGATGGAAAGACCGGAGAGCAGAGAAACTGAACACCTGAGGGAGGGAAAGGAAGGAAAGTGAAACCACAGAGACGGGAAGTATGAATGTGAAAAAGTATTCCAAGTATTGATGTGTCCAGCCCAAGGCATGGAAAGCTAGTAAAAGGAAAAAAAAAATCTGAATTTAAAATAGAAATTGATCTTCAGAATAAAGTTTAAAGACGGCAGCATGCAATGAGACCTTTGTTAAGTTACTAAGAACACTATTGAAAATGTTTTAACAGACTTGTAAAGTCATATATTTTTGTTTATATAATCATAAATTTTTTTACATAAAAATAATTTCTAAGGAATTTAAACAGATGGTACAATAAGAATGAAATGAGAATTCTTTGGAATTCTACTAATTGTGCTGCTATGTATGTAGGAAATGTTCATTCACTGAAATGGATTATTCTCAGATTCCTTTGGTGTATTATAGTAGCAAGAACATCTGGCAGCAATGCTGATTTCAAGATTGAGTGGGCATAATTTAAATTTTGGAGGAAATAATACATGAAATACTTTCATGAAAATTTGCAGTGCACAGTGACCCATGAGTATCATCCCAGCACTTGAGAAGTGGAGTTTGGAACATGCTCAGTTACATAAGCCAGTTTAGGGCCAACCTGGACTAAATGAGAACCTGTTTAAAAAAAAAAAAACTGATATGGTGACCAATTCCTGTAATCCCAGAATCTGGAAGGTAAAGGCAGAAGAATTGCTTTAAGTTTCATGTAGCCTGGGCTACAGAGGAAGACACACCAGGGATCAGGAGTGGCATGAATGCTTAAAAGAGAATTGTGACAAGGGACACTAATAAGCATGGGAGTTAAAATAACAATCAGAATGCACTTTATAAAATTACAGAATTGCTAAAGAAAAGTTTAATAAAAATAGAAGAGAACCAACTTCCCAAAAGCTGTCCCCTGACCTCAACACACACACATACACACACACACACACACACACACACACACACAAATAAATGAGTGGTTTTTAAAAGGGAAGGAAAGAAGGAAGGAGAAGAACAACTTATTCAAATCAGATACTGAATTGTTTATTAAAATGTTTTCTTCTGAAATATGTCTCAGAATATAATCTCCATATGAACTTTTCCTTATAATTCAACTTATCAAAACCTAGTCATTTAGAGTTAAGAAAAATCAAACTAGAAAATATAAATAATTTCCCCAAGTGTACATGGAAGCAAGGACTCAAATTCTTTCTTAAAAATCTAGTCCATGGTTCTCTGTATTATGCATATGTTAGTAATTTTTTTCTGAGATTTAGTCTCATGTACCCCAGTGAATAAACCTGGAAACTTTCTAAGGTAGATGGGTAACTGTAGTAAATACTTTACTTTTTGAAACTGTTCAACATTCTTATGGTTTCTCCTTTAAGTATTTGTAGCATTTTCTAAGCTTTATTCTCTAAATGTACAAGGATTGAATTTTTCTTCAGGTATGTTTGATCATGAAATGCTGCAGTGCGCTTAAATCAACTCTGATGTACATTCATAGTGAGTTTTATTTCAGAAAAATCATAGAGAAGAATAGTTTAGGGGCTGGAGAGAAGGCTCAGTGGTTAAGAGCACTGGCTGCTCTTCCAAAGGACCTGGTTTTGAATCCCAGCAATCACATGACAGCTAACAACTGTCAACAGGTGCAGTTCCAGGGGATACAATGCCCTCTTTTGGCCTCCTCAGGTACTTCACAACATGAGTGCACTTAATATAAATGCAGGCATAACACTCATACTTAAAAAATTAATTATTAAAAAAGAATACTAGTTTAACTTTCTTCAGTATTTCATAGATAGCAATGCACTTTATAGTACATTCTCTCACTTGATCTTCTTAGAAACCATAAATGATCCACAAATGAATTTGAGTCTTAAAATCAGTAGTGTACTATATCGTATATAAAATACTTTTTCCCATTCTAAGGTTTCAACTCTGATTGGAACTTTTTGGGAACTAGATAATACTTTCCCCTGAATGCCCCAAATATGTGGCCATCAGGTCCTTGTGAGAAATAAATATGAGAGAAATAATATGAGGACTTTCAGATAAGTAACATAACTGTTGAATAATGATGTCAAAGAATTAAAGCAAAATACTCTAAAGGATTAGTAAGCATTGGAAGCTTAAGGGTTGAGTATCAGGCAAGAAGGAGGAGTGTTTGCACAAAAGCTGCTTTGAGGGGGAAACAGAAGGGGTGGCTCAAAGACAGCAGATTGTCATTCAACAGAAGAAGTCAGGTACCTGCATGACTGGCGCAGGAACATTTCAAATAGGGTCATACAACCGTGCAAATGCAAAGGGTGCCAGACTTAGAAAACCTCATTTGCATCCATGCTTTGCTGGAACCATTTTGAAATCCTCACAGATCCATAATGGAATTTTGCTTGGAAAATGAAATCTAATGAGACAATGACTCATTAGATGAAAGAGCAGGGGAGACGAGTGCAATGTAAGTGTTGGCCACTGTTCCTATATACTGTTCCACCTGTGTATAGAGTTTATGATGCCCCAGGAGCATAGAATCCCTGCAGACATGTCACAGTGGCAAAACACCCTATAAAACTGACCAAGAATAAAATTCTTTGGCCCAACTTTTCAATTTTGCTGGTCAATCACCTGGTCATAGGACTAGGAGGTATGGATTCATTTTAAGTTATGCTAAAGAGATGGATGGAATATCTAGTGCATTAATGAGACGGTGAACTTTTCCTGCCCAGAATCCTGGCCTCTTTGTATACTTCTTATGGATCAGGGTCACAAACATGTAACTCTCTGTAAGTTTTACCCTCAGAAAAGGGTAATGCCCCCTTGTTCTTTATATCTCTTTTCTAGGCATGCTTTCCTCTCGACAACTTTCTTCCATTTGGCTGCTTGTCTGCCATGTGTCTGGCTGATTTCCCTGCAGGCTCTAAAGCAGTGTGGTCTGCCCCCTTCTGTGTTTCTCCTAAGGCAGCTGCTGAACAATTGCCTGCCCTGAGGATTTTTCTTTAAATTCTAATAAAATTGTTCTATAGCTTCCATTTGAGTCCATAACTGCTTTTATGAAGGAGACTAAGGACCCTGTTTCTTCCCTGTATCACACACACAGTGTGCAGTAAATTAGTGAGACTTAAAGCTTGCAGATCATCACACACATGTATTTAAATCTAAGTAAGGCCAGGAGAGACTTGCTGATAGTCCCAGGAGGCCATATCCCAAGTTTGAACTAGAGTTCACTTTGAATGAAGAAGGAAGGGATGAGGGTCAGATCCCCTGGAACTAGAGTTACTAATGGTTGTTACCTGCTATGTGGGTGCTGGGAACCAAACTCGGGTCCTCTGCAAGGACATCAAATGCCATCTCTACGGTATCTCCTATAGGAGCTTTCATTTCTCTCACCATCACAATAGTTACAGTACTTATGATATGAAAAGCTTTCACATCAAAATGAGAAGCCTTATCAGTCAAACTAATTTCAGCTGACTTATGAATGTCATCCACCATATCACACATTTCAAGACCTCACATACATAAAAGTAAAAATAAGAAAAGAAGGAATTGAACCACCTAAAATTGGTTTCAAGCCAACACTACCAATTTTCTGATTCTTTTATATAACAGATGAAATTAATAATAGTAAGAACTTTAGGCCATCAATGATACTGAAGCTATGAAATACAAATTCTTATATAATTCCAATCTCTGACCTAAAACCAAGTAAACTTCAATTTCTTGAAATAGATGTCCTTGTAGTACTTCATATAGTATTTCCAATTCCAATATTAATCCCCTCTGCAGATGTTCTTCATTCATGAGCAGTTCCATCATTAGGTCTAAAATTGTTATTATTTCTGGTCATCTAAACCAACTGAACTGCTGAGCCATCTCTCCAGCCAAAATTAGTACAGCCTTAAATAATTAAAAAATCAGGAGGTTTGAGGTACTCAAGCCTTATATTTGAGTACTTTTAATATCATCCCTTTCATTTTGTACATCCTCCACAACATGTAGCTAGACAGGTCTGTGATATTCACTGTGCCTCCCTTCTGGGATCCAAATGTCCATACACTGACTTACTAGAGTCCCAAATTTTGTTAAGAGTACATAAGCCTGCCATTCACCAATGACAAAAATGCTTATGATGCTAGAAAAGACATGGTACAGAGAACCTCAGACATGATTTTTGAGACACGGATTGAATCTTTGTTACTGTGTACATTTGGGAAAATTATATTTCCAGCTCAACTTCTCAACTGCAAAAATCTAGGTTTTCTGTCTTGAAGTTGTTTTCAGGCTCAAAGTAATTTAATTAAATCCATATTGAACATGTGTAAATAGCTGAAGCACAGTTCTACCTATAGCTTTTCCTATTATTATTGAAGAATAGGACATTGCTATTTAAAGGAGGAAAGAATAAGGGCTTCAAAACATAAACTGCTTCATGCTTTGAAGAACAAATCCAATAGATGACTCTCCAATGGAAGGTTTAACGGAAGGAAGAAGTAAATCGGAGAAAGAAAGCAGAGATGCCGTGTACGACACAGGTGCTAAGTGCTAGAACTCCGCTGTTCACCGACACTACTGCAAGCCCGTGGACCATGTCTTATAATTGTTATCTTATAAATGAAGAAAATGAAGCTCCGGGGTGAAGGGATTTTCTTGAAGCCACATCACCAGTGAAGTGATGAGATTCTAAGCCCAGGCATGGGTGCCAACAAAGATACACTCTTGTCACTGTCACAGGAAAAAAAAAGTTTCATGAATAAATTGAATAAAGGAGCAGAAAAAAAGTCCAAATTTGTGTGCAAGTGACCTGCAAAAGGATACCTGTGTACTCATTCTGTTGTCTTCCTTCAATGGCAAATTGTGAGTCAACAGACTAGGAAAGCACATGCAGCCTTGATAATGTAAGAAAGTAATTTAAAATTCGTTGACTAACAATTGAAATGAAAATACATAAAAAGTCCAAAAGATATGTGAAATCTGTACACATTTTCAGTTATTTTTCAAAACTCATCTTGGGAGTATATCCCTGCTTTCTTAGAAAATGTTTTAAGATTTGATTAATTACAAAAATGATTGTTGGGCCGGAGAGATGGTTGAGCTGTTAGGAGTCCTTGTGCTCTTCTAGAGAACCTAGGTTCAGTTCCCAGCACCCATATGGCAGTTAACATGGTTTAAAGGGACCCCATGCCTTCTTCTGGCCCCCATGGGCACCAGGCACGCAGTACTGCCCTTACATACACGCAAGAAAAAAAACACATATCTGAATAAAATTAAAATAAGTAAAATATCTGCTTAAATGGTTATAGTCATTTTCAACATAGGAAGCAACACTGAAATAGTACGATTGTGTCTTTCTTTAAGTATCTTTTTGTGCCTCCAAGGATCAAACTCAGAACCTTGCTCATGCTAGGTTAACCTATTACTTAACCAATGAGCTCCATCCCTAACCTATGCGCTTGTCTGACTGACTGGTTGACTGACAGAATCTCACTATGTAGCTCAGGCTAGCTTAAACTTGCTGAGCAATCCAGGTTGCTGGATCTTCCTGCTTGAGTGGAGTGATTTGACTTCAGACATACATCACCAAGTCTTGTTCTTATTTAAAAGTAAATTTCTCTAATCTTGCAGTTCTTTCATTTGCGTTTCTGAATCTGTCCTTTCTAAACAACTCAAATTTATTGTGCCAATTTATCAGTGTAATTTCCTTATAACACTGGTAATTAGGCTTCTATCCAGCTTTTTGATCATATAATCAATGCAAAATATAACTGGGAAAGCATTAACTTTTTATTTTAAAACATTAAACATTTCTTTGTAGTGGACCAGAAAATTCAATCAGAAGTGTTTGTCTAAATTGTCAAACAGAATCAAGAGCAGATTTCTTAGTGTCGTGTTTCTTGTATTACACACTCTGATAGTTATTTCTGCCTGCTCATTTCATTCTCAGCTATATATCCTGTGACCCAATCTTAGCTACTTGACATTCAGAATATTCAGGTGTGCCAAATTAGTGATAATTAAGCGATGCTGTGCATGCATGCCCTTTGACTCACCCATTCCTTGTGTCCACAGCAACACAACTCTAAATACTGGTAACACAGTAGTTATTTATGGCCAAGTCAAACAGCCACAGTCTACTGCTACTTTATATAACAGCTAACATTTGAAGACGATGAGAGAAAAGTGTTTTTACTTCTTTACTCATAATATAGATCATCGCTCTTAACCAGACTAATTCACTGTGCTCTTCTGAAATTTTGGATGAGATGTTCTGTAAAGAAAGAGATGTGTAAGCTCTAAAAGAACAATTTCACTGCAAACCAGCCATGGAAAACCAAGGAAATGACAAAGCTAACAGTTGCATTCGAACTTATGAGACTTCTATAGCTTCTAGTTTCCAATGGTTGATAGGATTAGAGTTAACTTAGGCATTTTCTGTTTCTGGAAACTTAAATTTGAATGAACCTGAGCATGTTGCCACATCTTTAATCCCAACACTTGAGAGATGGAGGCAGGAAGATCAAGAATTCAAAGTCATTCTCAGCTACAGAGCAAGTTCAAAGCTATTCTGGCCTATGAGGACCTGTCTTTAAATAATAAATCATAAATAAATAAATAAATGACTTCGATAAACATACTAGTTCCTTGTGATCATCAAGCCATCTTTATTGCTTTGATGTTTGTTCTCTCTGGTTGCATGTTAGGCCAAGATCTTCCAATCCAGACATTAAACTTTGGTCATGAGATAATGAGTGTTGAAATTGGGACATAAATACAAGTACATCCAGTTTGCCACTCTAATCTTTCTATTTTTCTATGTGTTTAAAATTTCTCACAAAAATACCCCATCCAGAATGTAAATATTTTTTACCACAGTATTTGCCCACCTGGTCCACGTGGAGCTGCAGCATCTCCTAGTCACACTGATTTCATTTTTCCCTCACGTATATTCCACTTTAAGCACAATTACCAGAATAATTATTTTCTAATTATGATCACCTCAAGTCTCTGGAGGCAGCAAAGGGTGGCAGGAGAAAGCAAGTAACATTAGAGCTTTATTATATTAGTGCAGAGGTCTCAGGTGGTCTCAAAATCATCATGGCTTAGACCAGACAGGTTGGTGACAATGAAATAATGAAATATGAACTATTTCTTCTGATGTAAGATGATTGGGATTAATTAAGGAATTGCCTGTATTGAAGAGGAAAAATACAAGAATCTAGATAAAGTAACATAAGACTGTTTGGAACAAGAAATTTTAAAATAGAATTTATACCATAATTATTTTGATAAAGAAAAGTGTCAGTTGACCAAGCTTGTCGGGAGAGACTAGGAACTAAGAATTAAGTCTGGAGCTGGAGAGATGGCTCAATGGATAAACTGGTGACTGTACAAGCAGAGGGGCCCAGGTTCAGAGCCCAGCACCCATGTAAAAAGCCAGGCACACCAGCATAGGGAGACAGACATCGCTAAGAGGATGTGGAAAAAAAATGAAGAAAAATGTATTTGATCTGCCAGGCAACAAAATTGATTCTCATTTACTAAATATGATGTCATTTATGAGTATCTAAGTAAGCTAAAATTTGTAAGATCTAAAGTAAAAAAAATAGTAAAATGTTCAGCAATGTCTTTGTGAGCATAAGAATTTATGCTAAATCAAGGTAGAATTTTAAATTATTGAAGCACTGCTGGGTGACCATATGAGAGAAGTATTTCCCAATGTTATTGGCAGTGTATCACAATATCTACTATAGAGGGGCTCTTGACACTGTTTACAAGTGCATACACGGGAGAGATTTACAGGCAAGGATACTGACAGAGATTTACAGGAAATAGCATTTAAATGCCTCCAACAGCTATTATTTTAATAAAAATCATACATAGAAAGTTTTTTCAATGTGTGAACAATAGACAGATCAATTTTTAAATGCCTATTGCTTTTCTTTACACTAGCAATCATCAGAAACAAGGAAAGGATAAAAGGTTCCATTTCCAATAAGAAAACCATAGAATGATTGGGAAGAACCCTGGCAAAACTAGTTCATTAGAAAACCAGGAGTTAACGGAAGTACACTTATAACAGTTTCAGAAGTGTGTTTACTGATGAGAAAGCCATGTGTCCAAACCAACAAATTGATGCGATATATATTCTAAAAGTGCACACATGTGAACGTCAATATTTGTCAAAAGATCTGGAAGAATATACAGAAGTAATTACCAAAAAGTCAGTACAGTACAGGCTGCAGTCCATCTTTAACATTTCAATATTTTGCATGCATAAAATAGTCACGCATAAAAATAATTTTACTAATCCTGTTAAACATTATATATGATCATTGAAAAATACTTGCTGTTTGTAATGCTCTTATTTTTCTGATAGAGCTTTAATATTTTCACTTATAAAAATCATTTATTGTTTCAAAAATGGCCCAAATATCAAAATGACTTGTGTTATATAGGGCACTTAGGCAGGATATAGTGAATTGCAAAAATAAATAGACACTTGGGGCTGGAGAGATGGCTCAGCAGTTAAGAGCATTGGCTGCTCTTGGAGAGGATCCAGGTTTGATTTGACGCACCTGTATGGTGGCTGACTGACGTCCATGACTCCAGTTCCAGGGATTCTGACCTCTCTTCTGACCTCCACTGGCATTGCACAGCATGGGTGCACCTACATACATGCAGGCAATACACTCATATACGTAAAATAAAAATAATAAATAAAAATTTTTAAAAGAAATAGACAGTATTTTGGGAGCCAAAAATAAATCTCTGCCTGTGGTTTTGATACTAATGCATCCCAGTCATAAAGAACACAAGGTAGAATACTACTACTGAGTTTAAAAGTCCTTATTCTGACATAATTTCTAAACAACTGAGAAAATGTTCTCAAATGAACACAGAAAGAATATACTGGGCATTTTGGGAATCAGGATACTGTTATCGTATGCCAGATGGACTAATAGTAACTACACAAGACTGTGTTTATAACTCATTTTAATGCACAGATAATGAAACTTAAGACAAAATAACAGTTTATGAGCATTTCATTTAAGGGGAAAATATTTTTTAATCTTTTAGTTAAATAAAGTACATTAGACATTTACAATTTAGAACTATCCCATGCATGTGTGTGTGTGTGTTACTATTCAATGTGTGTTACTGTTTCTCTCTCTCTCTCTCTCTCTCTCTGTGTGTGTGTGTGTGTGTGTGTGTGTGTGTGTGTGTGTGTGTGTTACGGATTCAACCCTGGGCCTACATCTACACAAGTGCTCTAACTCTGAGTTGAGCTACACCTCCAACTCTGAGTTATTACTTTTTAAAAGTGGTTCAAGGTATAGCTCAATGAATATTGAGAAAAAAATCAAGGATGATGTATTTCAGAGATTGATGTCAACAAATGTTGACGCTGAACATTCTGGGGCAATGCTGGCATTTATAACAAGAGTGGCTGAGTGGAGGCTGTATAGTCTGAAGACTTAAGGTTGTATATTTTCTGGTTTGTTCATTCTCTTGCAGACTGAAAATTCATTGCAACTTCAGGAAATAAACACACCTTGCTTGGGTTTAAACAGTGGCATTTAAATACTCAGAAATAATATAGAATTAATGAGGTACCCACAATACTCATTAGACTGTCATAACAGAAATTATACTTGAAACCAGATATATTGACCCACACCTTTAATCTCAGTGCTCAAGCAGACAGATCTCTGTGAGACTGAGCTCAGCCCGGTCTGCATTAGTGACTTTCAGACCATCTGGGGCTACAGGGAGAACCTGTCTCAAATATGTATAGGGAGATCACAAGAGCATGCTCTCCAAGGAAATAGCAAAGAGACAGTCTTAGGAATGGCAGAAGAAGGATTTCAAGTTGGTAGAAATTTTTTTTTTCCTAGGAGGAAGCAAAAATTCTAACACTAATGCCTGATATATAGTGACATAAGAAAACTGTAATATCAAGGCCCAGGTTTTCAGTTATTAAGGCAAGTAAGTTGAAAAGTGACCTCTAGTGGGCTTTTTGCTTCACTCATAAAGTTGACTATGTTGAAAAAGTCAAAGGTTTTATCCCCCTCCTATTTTTCCTGACTCCACAGATACAAATCACTAGGACAGCATTGAAAGCACAAGATAAAACACAATATATTTATTTTGATTGCTTTTAAATGTTAAAATCAGTATTTGAATTTTTTTCACAAATTCTCCTGATTTGATCTAACATGTTCAATAAGATGAACTTTAAAAAGTACTTTTTGCACACCACATGGTGTCTATTAGTTAAAGTCTCTATCTGATCTGCCCATGACAGGCAAAGCTTATAGGCCCACAAGGAACAAACCATTAGGTCCTGTCGGCACATACATTTCTGGCCTGACGTTGCCTTGTTTTTACCTCCCACATACATAGCTGGTCTGAAGTACACTTTTCCATGACCAGCCAGACAACTTTTGCTGGTTCCTTGAATTCTTAAAATAAAATTAACCTTCTGCCATGACTCAGATTCTCTGCGAATGAGTTGAACAAGTGCCATAAATTAGCATCAGTTGCTTCTTGACTTCAGGACCATTAAGTAAATTTATTTAAAAAGCACACACTGAAAACAAGATACTGATTTATGGCAGGGTAATGACATAGTGATGATGAAAGGAAGGGAGGTTCACCAGCTTAAAGATATGTTTCTCTCAAGAGTGCCACACACAAAATGTGCTTTACTTAAAAGAATACACTTTTATTCCAGAAGGAAAAAAAAATTAAGGAAAATTTAGAAACTGGATAGACAAGTTCAATGTACTTGTCTAATATCAGTAAAGAAAAGAAAAAGGAAATAAAAAGAAAAAAGAAAAACAAGAATGGAAAGAGGAAAAGGAAAATTGTTTAAGATTGTTTCATTGTTACAAAAATGCATAAGTTCCAACCATCATAAGGAAGCTTTCCTTCCTTCTGTCTTCTGGTTGAGACAAAGGTCTGACCTCAGATTCATGATCCTCTTGATTCTACCTCTCAAGTGCTAGGAATACAGGCATGTGCTACCATATAGGCTTACTTTATTTTTTTTTTTTCATCCAAGACAGTTGTGCATTCAGCAACTATCTTGAGGTCAGGGAAGTTTTGGAAGCCAAACTGTATAGGTCTTTCCCAACGAATATAATGCTGCTTTATAGGACTAGTGAAGTTACTAGTTACCTCTGTAACTATAAAACCTTTGCTAAGTTAACTCTACTCTGTTGAAACAGGCTATGTAAGTTTCATATTACTTTTGTCTCACTGTTCATATACTTTCAAGCTATTCAAGTAAAAAGTAAATTAAACAAAGACTTCCAATCTTGTCTCCATTTAAAAAATTTTAGCCTTTTTCAGGCTGAATCTTTTATTAACATAGACACAGTTTTGGTTTAGGATCTTCGAACACCCAGATAATTCAGAAAAGAGAAAGCTAAAGGGCTCTTTTTGAAAATTGGCTTATTTTCCAAAGCTGCATAAATAATATATATATACATTATCTACTATAGACTCATTTTAAGGCTTTAGTGCCAATACAATGTAGGTTTACTCTCTTTTAAAATAGAAGCTTCTCAGTGACCATTTGACAGCCTGTCTTGCCAGCATATACAAAAGCTCAGAAAGCATCTTGCACCCTTAAGTAGCCAGCTTATCAGGACCTCCCACACTGCTCACTCCAGCATGAGTGAGCAAACAGGTCTGGCCATGTGCCCTAAAGGCCAGCATTCCTGGGCTCCACCAGACCACCAGGGAAGGGAGCTGGGGAGTGTTGAGCCTCAGAACCAGTCTGGGGGAATGAATATTTTTACCCAAGATGTTTAGGGAAGATAAGAAATCTGTTCTGAGGAGTGCAGGAGCTGAATTTGGATGGGACTTTGTCTTGATTGATTGTCCATGTACCAGTCTCAAAGAAAAGGAACAGTGTATCCTTTGGCATCTCTTTTCACAGCTTCCCAGAAACATAGGTTTCCATGTACAGAAAGAACATAAGAAATGCATCTTTTTGTTGACAAGTGGAAGAAAAGTGTTTACACCAGTAAAATTGAGAAACCACAAGTAAGAGAAAATTTGCAAAAGTCTACAAAGGGAAATTTTGAAGACAATAATATTTATATATGCAATATGATTTGGATGTCCATGATTTATCTTCACTGCTTGCTACAACTCTATAGGTAGTAAACAGAGATTTGGAAAAAGAAGGCAACTTGCCAACAGTTCAGACTGTAACAGAACAAACCACTGAGTGGTAGTGCCAAGGCCTGTTGAACCTGAGTACTTTTTACTGCTGTACTTCCCCATATGGCCAAGAAGGCTAGGGAGAAAGCAATGGCTTTTCCTTAACTCACCGGGGATTTGGAATCTTAAGGATTGTCTTCATTAGCTTCCTATCCAGTGCTTCAGAACCTTGACTTAAGCTCTATGCTACCAATGTATGCAAAAGAAAAAATAACAAAACTGAAATGAAATAAACACACACTTTGATCTGTGCTTTTTCTTCTGTCTGGAAGGCAAATAAATCTACTCAAGTATACCAGTGTATTAAAGATAGCAGGTATAATCCCCAAATGAAGACTCTACCTTTGACAGATGTAGGCATCTAGGCTTGTGTCACCTGTCAATTAATACACTTTATAGAATGCAGCAAGAGAATAAAGGATTGCTATGCTTTGCAATATTGAAAAGGAAGGAAAGACTTTGACTCTCTGAGGCATGAGAGTTAGACTTTTAGAGTACTAAAATATTCCAGGCTTCTTGCCAAATGAATGTTTTGTTGAATATAAATAAGCTTATTATCATGCAGATGTATAATTGCATTCAATAGAACTGAGGGTTAATAAAACATTATACTTAAGCAGGACAATATTTTAGTAGAAAGAACCATTGTGAGTTTGTGTAAACTTCAGAGACATTTTCCTATCATACTTAATGTTCTCTAAATTCTGAGTCTCAGCAGCATTTCCAAAGGCTTTCAGACTGACTTTTTTATATTAAGAGCCACAGAAAATGCCTGGAATTTCACATGTATGACTTTAGAAATCTCTCCTCATTTATTATGATAAGAGTTTTGACTTTCTATGCTCAGCTTCCTTGGAATGTGTATTAAATCAGCATGCATTCAGATAATAAAAACTCTTCTTTTTGTCAAAGAGTATGTGATTAATTATTAACTAATAATATATTAGCAGTAAATAATAGAGTCAAATTAAGTCATTTTTTAAAGTAACCGTCTTCTGAGTCTGCACTTAAGATGTTTTCTTCAAAATGAGCATTTGTTTGTTATTTGGTACTATTTTATTTTACTAGAGAGGAAAATGCTATCTCACAGAGAATAATGGTAATGAGTTGGCATATGTATCTGTTCAAGAAACAGATATATTAAATTATGGTGAAATTTACACCATAGATCAATTTAAGAGTTTTTTTTTCAAAGCTACAGAAATTGTTGCCCTAATGACCTGTGTCATGACCTCTAATTTGTCCTTGTCACATGCAACTGTTGTTTCAGGCATGTTGTATCTCTTTTCCATGTTTTACTGCTTAATGAAGTTACCTGCCTGGTTAAGAAACTGAAAGATATATAATAGTAACATTGATCATGAAAGTGATGGGAAGCAGGCACATAAGCTATAGAAGAAAGGATACTCCACATTATAAACTGAAAGTTTGAACTCTGAAACTAGACAAACTTGTTTACTAAACTGTTTATGAAGAAAGCACAATTCCGGGAAGAGGCTGTGCATTCTAGGAAGGAAGTGGTTTTAGCTTCCCATTTGGGAATCAACTTTTTCTGCTGTATTTGTTGGTTTGACAAAACAATACATAAAACAAGCAATAAATACTATAAAAATACACTTAGGAATAAATCACTACTGAATAGAATACATTACAAAGAATTTAGGAAGTAAAAATGAAACCCTAGTTCCTCTGTTCTTTGCAGCAAATTTTCAAGACTTATAAATACAGTCAGAAAAATCAACACTTTTTCTCTTTTTCCCTTTTTCTCTTTTCCTATCATAGGGATGGGAGAGAAGAAATAAGATACCAGAAATATTATGATAACAGCCTTTCTGTGCTATTTTTATGGATGTTCAAAGCATTTATATACAATCTCTCATAATTGATTATTTAAAACAACCTAGCTTTATTAGTTCATCATACCTACTAGCTTAGCACACTTCCTTATTTCCCAGACTTGTTGACAGTTTCATATTAAGCCCATACTATTTGAAAGGAACCCCTCTTAGTGAATCTTCTATCTTAATGCTGCACAGAAGGAAAGTCATCCAAGTATTTGATAACTTAAGCTCTCTGTCTTACATCATATGAAACAGAACCTTCAGAGGTCATCCACTTACTATGGTTAACTAAAGATTGTGACATTCTTTGGACCCACCAAGGGCTACTAAAAGGAAAGTATTTTTAAACTCTCCTTCCCTTCCCTGGCCTGAGGTAGGAAAGGCTCTTACAGAATTACTAAGTAGTTAATATCTTTCTGTATGTTTGTTAAAGGTCAGTCACAGTAAATCAGTTAATGACAACTTCCTTAAGGTTTAGGACAGGAAACAATAAAGGATGCTATATCCAAATAGAAGTTGCAAGGATAACTTAGCTGGGTAGAATGTGATTGCTGAAGTTAAAATTAGCCAGGTCACCTTACTCTTATGGAAAAAAAATACCTCTCAGAACCTGGCAACCAAGTAAATAGATAGGAACTTCCTTCCCATTAACAAGCGGGTTCTATTCTGAAAAGTTATTCCAAGACAGACACCTATTAACTTGGGAACACTACTTCTAAAAACAACCTGGACACTTACCTAAGCATTAAAAAGAATTTGATATTAACAAAACATTCTGTAGTATAACTACATAATCACATCTTACTAAGATTAAAAATGTTTTACAGATCATACAATCCAATTTCACTTTTCCAGATGAGGAAATGTGCCTAGCGATGTGGCTTCTCCAATCTGAGTCAACCATATTTACCAATGCTACTTATTCTACTTACTGACTTTCTGTGGTGATGGATATTTTTATGTTTTTCTTTAAATTGTCTTACTATTTCAGCTAATTTTTTTTAAAGAAAACCTGTGTTCAAATGTGTTAACCAGCATATAGAATAGGATGCACTGATTTAAAAAAAAATGAAAATATATAGCATGAAAGTTCAAAATGACACGGCAACCAAAACACGGAACATATGCTTTGATTAATAACAGGTACAAATTCACAATGGAAAATCATTTTAAAACATTTCCTCTGCCCATTTTGTGGCTTAAAACCTGAATTACACAAAGATTCTACCTATTATCCACTAGGTGGCAATATATCTTTTTCTTTACAATCCTCAGGTTAAGATGAAAAGACCTATTTGGGGGTTGTTTCTGTTTGGTTTTCTCCTTGAGCAAAATCAATTGAAAACCTAAGATTGAAGAACTTTTAACAAAAAGACACAAGAAATGAGAGTACAGGAGGACACACAACAGGGTTGTCTTATAAAACACAGCATGACCACTAAAATAATACATTCTTTATATGTGTTCATAATTAGTTTACATTAAATGTCAAAGGATCACATTAAATATTTGGTAGTGATTTATTATTTTAATTGAAATTGGGATTGTTACTATTTGTATCAAAAGACACTGGATATTGTTTCCATTCTATTTTTTCATTACTTAACACAGTCTCAAAAAAGGTCATAAGATTGTTAAATGCAGTTCTTATTTTCATGACTCATTTTAAGCATTTCTTTGGGGTAAAATCCTACTTAATCTCTTCTTTTGTACACTTAGGCTTTTTTTTCTTTTTAGCTCATTTGTACTCACCTTTAGAAGTATGTTATTTCAGAACTACTAAGACAAACACTATTTTCTCTAAATTCAGATAGGCTTCAATAATCTATTTTATTTCCGTTATTTTTGCTGGGGCTACCTTTTAAAAAAAAATCACAGAATGATTTAAACAGCAGAAATTTATTTTCTCACAGCTCTGGAGACTAGGAAAGCTCAAGATCATGATGTTATCAGGTTTTCTTTCTCTGAGACCTCTTCCCTTGACTCTTTACTGGCTGACAGATGGCTGCCTTCTCACTGCCTGCTTGCATGGGAGTCTCTGCCTCAGTTCTGTATCATAATCCCTCTTTCTGATAAAGATATCAGTCATATAAAATAAAACCCATTCCAAGTACCTTATTTTCCCTTAATGACCTCATTAAAAGCCCTCTTCAAACAGAACTGTATTCAAAGCCTGAGGGTGTTAGGACCCCAATGCATGACTATGGGTGCAGACGCATTTCAGCCCATAACATTAGTAAATCTGTATATACAACACATCTCCTAATTATAAGCTGAACAATATGGATGCAGAACCACAAACGTAGACTGGAAAGTGGGGTTTAAGAACTAAGAAAATCTCTAGAGATTATCAAACTGAGTATCAAACTTTGCCGCCGAAGAGAACTTTTCTAGCATACCAGAGCAGAGGCCCCAAGTCCAGAGAATCTTATGAATTAACTTGAAGTAGAACTGGTATAAGCAGTTTTTAAGCTTTCCAAATGCTTCTAATAGGAAACTACAGTGGAGAATCACGGACCTAAGGATTTCCCAAAGTTGATTTGAGAATAATCCTGAAACTTTACTAATATGTGAGTTCAAAGACCACTCACCCCCAGCCATTATCTGAATCTTCAAAAATAGAATAATGCCCAGATAATAAGTTTGCAAATAGTTTCTAAAGTCTAGGAAGTTATGATTTCACCTTTCTTATTTTGTAGCTGAGAATTCAGAAGCTTAGGGAAGTTAGTTCACTCAGGGTCACACAGCTAGTAAATGGCACAGCCCAAATGAAATAGATGTTAGATCTTCTGACACCTGAGAATACTTTTTAGCAGAATTCTGTGTGCTTATGGAAAACTGTAAGGTCTTATACTAGTGGACTGCACTTACCTTTACATTGTGGCATGTCCTGACATATCTCAAGGCCTAGTGAGGCAGGATTATCACAGCCATGTTTACATAAAGGATGCATTCCAGGAGCCCACAGTGTGCTGAAGGGCAAGGGGTAGAATCAGAATTGATGAGTGATTGTCCATCAGTACTGTGCTCTACTGGGCACTGCTAAGCCCTTTTGTCTCTGCCCCCTGGGACACTACCCTGGTTCCTACTTGACAGAAGAATACAGTGGACCGCAGTCTAGTTAGAAGAAGAGAATGAAGACTTGCTGCTTTCCCACCATTTGCTTCTACGTCACGTGGGTGCTTCTAAATGCACAGAAGATTAGTACTACCCCCTGTCAAAAAGCAGCAGCTTCTGTGAAGGAGCAGAGACAACACCATGGTCGATCAGTGGGTTAGAGCTGAGAACAAACAGGGAGCTCAAGGGATGTTCAGTGCTGCTGCTATTAGCTATTCAAGATCTGGACTTGGGAGAGCTCTTGGGAGCTTAGTGTCAGAGCCTGAATCAGTGAAGGTTGTAAAAAGATACACACAAATAAGTTGTGAAATAATTTCAGAAAGGGCCGTGTATTAAGCTCTTACATTTCTTACCTTTCATAGTATTGACCCATCCTTGAGTGAGAATGGAAGCACAAAATGTGATTATCCAAAATACAGATAGGTATAGCACAGAAGGTCTAGAAGATTAATCCATATTTATGACAATGGAATGGAATGCACATTCTCTGTTTCAAGACCTTAGCAGTTTTCTAAGGTGACATACTCTGACATTTCAAGAACTCACGGGGCCAGTTCTAGCCTTTTCTCTGTTTTTTAATCTAAGTGCAGATCCATAACCAGTCACTCTAGAATCGGTGAATGACTGTTGAAAGTACAAGGTTCGGGCCCCTGAAGCAGTCCCACCACAACTCAGACAGTGCCATGAGGCTCTGCATCTTGAAGTTATCTACGTGGCTTGGGAAGAATCTCTTCCTATAAGACATCTGTAATGTCCTTCAGATTCTATTATTTTTCCTTTCTTTTGGGAACTCCTGATACCTATTATTCAAAATGAAAATTCTAGGCCTTGTGAGATGTCTCAATGGGTCAAGGTGCTTGTAGCTAAGTCTGACAACCTGAGTTCCATCCTGAGATCCCACAGCACGGGAGGGAGAGAACCAGCTCTTGAGGGTTGTCCTCCAATCTCCATTTATATGCTGTGACAAACTTCCTCTAATAGAAATAAATGTAAAATAAAATTAAGACATAAAACAAAAAATGAGAATCTGGAGCTGGGGAGATGGCCCAGTGGTTAAGAGCACTGACTGCTCTTGCAGAGGATCCGTGTTCCATTCCCAGCGTCCACATGGTGGCTCACAACTGTCTGTAAATCTGATGCTGTCTTCTGACCTCCATTCTCACTGTGCAACATTGGTGAACCCACTTACATGAAGGCAATACATTTACACACATAAATAAAAATAATAAAATATTTAAAAAATGAGAATATGGAGGAAATTACCTTATTCTTTTAGTCTTTTCCTCATGGAGTCAATGAGACTGCAACGACTGGGACTCAAAGGTTCTCACCTTCTTCATCCTTATCTGATTTTATGCTTCATTTTACTCCTGGGTTCCTGAAGAGGCTGATGTACAGAGCTAATATGACAGGAACTCAGAAACTGAACACAATTGAATTTCAGATTTATTCTCCAACTGTGGAAGGTGATTCATGTCTGCAATCTCAGCACTTCGGAGACTGAAGCAGGGGGACTGTGAGTCCCATGGCAGCCTGAGCTATCCATGGAGCCTCTGTATCAAAACAACAGTAAAAATAGTCAGATATCTTTCCTTGCTTGAGATATATTCAAAGGAAGCCCTTCAATCTATAAAAGAAAGAAAATGGTGAGTTATTCATATCGATAGATGGATAGATAGATAATCTGAAATTCCAAGTCTCTACTTCTGATTTGCTAAAAATAAATGTATTTTGAATGTTTAAAGGATTTAAGAAACTCAGTTGTGAGTTGCTGACAATCACGTAACCTGATGGGACTTGTTTTGCCATGCTGTTCTTTACTAAGTGTGGAATTAGAGTCTTGAAAACTACGTTTTCTAAGTGTCTCCTCTGGTTTGAAGTTTAGGCATGTTTGGAGGCTTAATAAACCAGAGCCTCCAAATCAAATACCTTTAATCTGGAAGCATTATCACTCTGGGTGGAGAAGCACCTCTGCATACTAATGTTTCATCTTTGCTTAGATATTCTAAAATTAGAAATTAAGCAAAAAAGCTAAATTTTGAAAACTAACCCCATGTAAACACAAACCTTTATCCTGGCTACTTACTCGCATGAGTGGAAATTTGGGATAATACCTCATCGCTGAGGAGGATCTAAGGTGCCTAGAGGTGAGAGCAACAGAAGATGGGCGCTTTTGAGATGAAATTAAGCCAGCAGATTACAAGTCCCTGAAGATAAGCTGTCCTACGTTTATTATTTATCTCTGCCTAGCCTTCCTTTCGAGAGTAAATAGTTTAACTTGCACTCTTCGTGGAAGGATTGTAATGGAAAAGTTAATTGCCCCTCCTTGCATGCTAACTTCATCTTTCTAGTGCAAACACTGCATCATCTCCCCTTTGTTTTCTTTCCTTTCCCTTCTTTTGGGCCTGGAGAAAGAATGAGCAGTAGGGATCCTAAGACTTTTCCAGTTAGAAGACATACATGGATTTCTGGGCTGGGTGTCGCTGTTTGATTACATTTGTATTTCTCAAAGACTCAGTGAAAATCTTGCCAGAGGGGGAAACAGATCCTAATTTACTTATTTGAGAGAAAAGAAGTCATCAAATGCTTTTCCAAAAAATGGTTTTACACTTCAGAAGAAAGTAACAAAACACCAAAAAGGCTACTTCGAGTTGCCCTACCAATGACGCAACACTGGCTACAGTCTAGAGAAAGGTGTAATGCTAGAACACTGGTCCAGATTTCAACCCCAGAAGCAGTTTACACAAAGGTCTTGACCAAAGAGAGAGGTGATTTCTGCATTTCTCTCATGAAACCCATTTATGCTTTATTCCAAGAGACAGATGGGAAGGATTAAAATTGGTGACTGAGCATTTCATCGAAGAGTCAGAGACCTGATGGGCTTAGTTAATGGCACTGCGTGATTAAAAAAAAAAAAAAAAAAAAAAGCTTATTTTTGTCTGCATGTTGTTTCTTAATTTACAAAGGATCAAGAATCTGTTCCCTAGAGAATATTGGAAAGAGAAGATATGATATGCATTTTTCAACTTTCCATTTTTTAAAAAGTAGAGTTATTTATGATAAAGCATTATAGTTCAAAGTCTATCTTAAAATACTGAAAAGCTTAAGATGGCATCAGCAAGTCCCTTTTGACGATATTAGCTGATGAATGAGTAGCCCCCATGGGACATCATGATCCGCAGAGGGGGCACTGTCTTAGCACAGCAGAGCATTCTAAACAAGGTGCTGTTTGTCATATAGTAACTACGAAAATGAACAAGCCATTCTTACCTTCTTGCCATGCTGTCTACAGCAGGACAGATCACCGCTTGGACTCTTCTTATGGCCCTTTTTATCTTTAGCATCATGGTGGATTATAATTTTTAAGTATTGGAAATACATTGCACTTAACAATTTAGTACCATTGCAACTAAGCCAGCTAAAACTACCTGTAGACGAATGGACATATAAACTGCTTGATTTTGCATCTCAGATCTTTTTTTTTCCTTTTTTGTTGCCCCTATGCAAGCTTGAGACACTGAGAGAAGTATCAAGTAGTTACAGTTGCACCTACAAAATCAACTAGCACTCACTCTCACCTCTGGTTAAAAAAGTGAGCAAAGATCATTAAATGAAGTCAAGGCCACAGAAGATCCCTTAAGGCAGTACTAGAGCATCCTGGACAGCTGAGAAAAATGCAGAGAGAATAAAAGCCTATCTCTTTCCCCAACAGTGATGTGATCGTATATAACAGCATGGACAATTTCTACATATATGATTTCATTTGCTTTCTAAGACATTGTTATGGGATATGACCACAGCTGATATTGCTCACATGTTCAAATAAAGAAAACAGAAGCAGGCCATTACTGCCTTGATTCACTCTTCTTTTCATTGTACTCTATTATACTTTCATCTTTCTGTTCCAGAGTGACAGCCATACTAACCACATAATGCGGAGACGAGAAAGGTGGTCTCCTAGGTTGCCCTCCTCTTGCGAAGATGGTGAGAATTAAACCAAGTCAACATAGGAAAGATAATTAAAATAATTCCCGCCAGTTATGTGCCTGAGTATGTGCTAAAATATAAATGTAGACTTGGTGTCTATTACATGTACATATTTGTGAATATATGGACATGTGTGCAAAGTTGCATTGATACTGGGGTACACACTCAACCTGGAAGAAGCCGAGTAAACAGCATAAACACATTAGTTCAAGTTGCACATCCTAATATTAAAAATAAAAATAACTTTTAGAATGAAGTTTTTCTTCAGTTTCTTCATCAGCAAGTCCTGTAGAATGGATGTAGTTCTAGAAAGCTCTCCATTTTCAGTGTAAAGTGCGAGAAAGTGAAGTTGTGGTCTGCTTCCAGGATCCAAAGTCAGAAAGCGTTTCGTCAGGTCCACCAGCCTGAAATGTGTGTTTCTGCCTCAACAATTGAGACCTCATTATACTCCTGACATCCAAAATGATTCTGAAGGGAGGAAAGTAGACAGCCCAGCTTCCTGGCCCATTTACTGTTCAGTTTGTAGGCAGACTCAATTTTCTACATCCCCCTTGAACCACCTTTAGTGGAAGAAAATGAAATGGGGTGGTGTGTGTGTGTGTGTGTGTGTGTGTGTGTGTGTGTGTGTTGGGGTCATGGCAGATATCTTCCAATTCAAGGGTTGGTAATGGGCAGTACAGTCTTCAGATGGGTTGTTGGAGTTAGTCGTCTGAATGACAATTTCCAAGGAGACACAAAACTACTGGAAGGAAGGAAAACCTTCACAAGCGCTCAGGAGGTGTAGATGGAAAGCCCACAAGAGAGGGTAAGAGTTTCTGGGGAGAGAGCGTGGAAAGCGAGACACCACAGAATGAGCCTAGTTAATTGTAGAACCTGAGCTGTTTGAGCAACCCAAGAAGAGAGGAGGAAACCTAAAACTTCCAGGCAAATGCCAGCTGTCGCTCTCGCTGGGCTCGTGAGGCGACCAGGCCATGTCTGTGCTTGGAGGGATCTGTTCCAGGGCCCTAGTCCTGAAGCGGGCGGCGCTTCTCCTCCACCAGAGCCAATAGCACCGCTGGGACAGGCGTGGGAACCCGGCGGTCCGAGGCTGGGGGCAGACTGAGAGCTGGCGGGAGAAGGAACCCGGGGACTGAGACACCAGGCTGCTCAGGGCCTTCAGTCCTCAGAATAAGACCCGCAGGGGAGACGTGACTTTCCGACCCTTTGAGTGTAACTAGTTCAACAATTTCCAGTTAGAGGTCACTTTCGCGGGCTGGTCGCCTAATGACACGCGCTGCGGGCAAGTTAAACAGGGATCAGGTAGCATAATTCAGAGGACCTGGGCAGGAACCCACATCACCCACCTTCCCAGACCACGTCACCGCGACGGTCACACACCGGACTCCACAGCACTCAGCACTCGGGCTGCAAGGTCCAAGATAGCACAGCTAGGAGTTGGGAACTCTCCTGATTCCGTTCTGGACGTCACTCACTAGAGCCCAGGAACTCCTGCAGATTATGCTTTGTCCCTTCCAGGGCGCCCTGGTGCGCAGGCCTGTGGGGATAGGCTGCACTCTGTAAAGACACTCTGTAACATATGAGAGCCTCCACTCACAAATAAATAACTCAGAAAGGTAGACAAATGAGGGACTCACAGACCCCAGGCGCCGATTCACCTCCCGGCATTATTCCGGCGACCAGGACAAAGCAAATGTGCGTGAAGCAACTTGTTGGTTTTTTTACCTGCTTTTCAGCAGGCGAAACGCAGGCCACCTGCTTGACCTGGAAGTTTGGGACACCTGGCACCGACTGTGTGGAACCAGCTTGTCTTGATGTCTACGTGGCCCCGTGACCTTGTTTCCTCCTCAGCTGTGTGCAGGTGTTAACACAACTTCAATGACCGCAGCAAGGCGGGATTTGGAATTCTAGAAACTCCTTTGAGAAGGTTTAGGTACAGAAAACGATGCATCTGAAAGCTCAACAATACTGCATTAAAATAAAACCTTTCTGAGTTTGCCTTGGCTAATGGTAAAACTAGCTTTGGCGATCGCTTCCTACTATCTCGCGCCAAAATGGTCCATGCAGAAAGATCAGCACAGCCCTAAAGTATCTGCCAAAAGCATACCTACCTGGATGGCCTAGGCGATAGCTCAGCCATTGCTTGGCTCTCTCCCTGATTGTATGATTAAGATAGTGACCAAGTAAAAGAAAACAAAGAGACTATCGTGTGTGCAGATATCCTTCAGAAAGTTGGTCCCACTCAACGAGAAAACTCATTTCAAAAAGAAATATTTAGTTAGCTTTTTCCACACAGTTCTGTCTGAATCCCTACAGAGAATTACTGAAAAGGATATGCCAGAAAGATCAGAGAGAGAAGTGAACTCATGATTTCTTTCCTTCTTAAAGTTAGTAGTTCTCAAGATGTCCTGTTCTTGGTTGTTTTTAATAGAATCCTGCTCCAGTGATCAGATCCACTATTGTCTCAGTGGAGATATTTTAGTCTGTCCAATATTGGGTTAAACATCTCCTAAGGCCCATTTTCCACTCACCAGTAAATTGTTCTTGCTATCCAGTTTCTTTACAACCAATCTTAGTTCTTTTCTAGAAGTATCTTTTTAGGTTCAATTGCTTGGTTCATTGAGGGGTGGAAGGGAGACTTCTTCAGTGCTAGAAGTAATGTAAAGACACCAGAACATGCTTTACTCTTTTTACAGATGATAAACCAAGCTGCAGGTATGTAAGCAATGATGTAGGTAACAACCGATAACAACACAGGTAAAGACAGGAGGTAAAACACCAGGTACAAATAGGAGAGGTACAACTGAGATTTCGGATTTGGGGTGTGTGTAAGATCATCAAGCTATTGTTTAAGAAAACTGAAAGCAGGCCTCAAACAAATGTCGAATGCACACATAAAAAGTGTTGGAGGAATCCTATGGAAGCCAATCTGCTTTTTCACCAACTTGGTCACACTATGGATAGAGGTATTTGTCCTGCCCCTGGGGGTTACCTGCTCCCTACTCCCCTGCTACTGGGACTTGTTTTCTGGTGGCCTTAAAACAGACTTTAAATTCCTTTAGGGAAAGGTATTAGAAAGCCTATAAGGAGACCTTAAATCAATTAAAATTTCCTACAAATATCCTTCAGACATAGAAGAAGAACAACAGAATGTTTGAAAAGAAGTGGGAAAGGAGACAGTTCACTCCCTTCAGAAATAAGTCAGTAGAGCCAAAGAATTATTATGGAGACACCCATGGATTCTGAGAATGTCATCTTAGACCTGTAAGATCAATGTTATTTGGATTTACATCTAGTGTTACTATACATTCCGCAAATATCTATACAGATATTCTCTAAGAAACTTTGACAGTCGCTGAAGAAGTCCGAATGATTTTGTCATAAAGGGAAGAACTAGGAAAGGAGAAAAGTAATTGGTTCTTCAGAATTATAGTGTCCCAGGATTAATCTCCCCACCTGCAAGGTTGTGTAGGAGCTGAAGCCTTGAGAAAGAAAATTGGGCCCTTCTGTACATAGAGAATCATCAGACCATGATAATTGAAACCTGATTTCTAGACAAATTCTCTTCAGTGTCTTTAAATGGATAACAGAATGCTGAAGATTCTAGATACTCCTCCATGTGAGCATCCACTGGAAACTAAAGTGGGCTTTTTATCTGTTCTCCCAGATGTAATCCAAAAAATTTTGGGGGAGCCACTTACGGATACGTTCATTATCCTGCTGCTGAAAAGAATGCAGACATCCCAGTTACAGGTGGGCTATATTCTGTGTTGCAGGCATTTCCTACAAGTAGTCTACCATTGATCAAAAAGTCCAATACTTTCCAGCTAAAGATTTTCCAAGTGATAATCAACACTTATCTTCTTTTAGACTCAAAACTGGCTTGTAGTAAATAAATACAAATGAGACAAGGCTTATTATCCTTCTCTTCTACTGCCTCTTCCCTTCTCAAGAAATCATTGAAAATAGGTTGTCTATTCAAAGCATAGCACTGACCTGCAGAACATGTTAAAAAATTTCCAAGTATTTGCTTTGAAGAAAATAGTCATTTATTGTCAAAGCATCCAACATACCCGGATAAACTATAAAGTTTAATAAATCTTTCCAGGGAAAAAAGAAACACATAACTATTCAGACTTCACCTCACTGGCACAAAATTACACTTTGTATTAAAAGGAAATACATATTTACATCATTGATGACATTCTTCATTAAAGTCCATAATCCTTTCATGATACATGCACTTTCCCCTGGAAACTGAAATTGAATGGCCACCCCCTTTTTATACGTTTTGTTTATTTTTGTAAGAACACAGCTGTCATCAGGAAATGCTGAAAGCATCTCACCTTCGACCATTACTTTTATATCTAAAATAAATTTTGTCCTTACATATAATTATTACATCTAAACAGTAAGTGCTTAATAATTTAAGTAGAAACGTATGACAAATGCATCAATATGTTGCAATATATGACATTTTTTAAAATGTACTTTGTTTTTGGGAAAGTGAAAATGCGTGCAAAAGAAAACCCCCTCAAACAACCCACCCCATCCAAAATCCACCATCCCGTCGTGTGTGTGTGTGTGTGTGTGTGTGTGTGTGTTCGCGTGCGCGCCAGGTTACACGTTTTAATAAGAAGGCTCCGCCTGGTCAGGGGAGGGACGAGTGCGTGTGCATACGTGCTTGGCTGTAGTATTTGGGGCCTAAGGAAGTGGTGGATGTCTTCGTGTGTTTGCTCTTGCAGGTGGCTCGGCTGTGCGTGCACGCGCTAGGAAAGCCAGGGTCCTGTGCGCATTAATTATGCGAGGTCATGTGCCTGGAGAGGTGGTGACGCTCCCTGAAAGACTCGTTGCAAATGGGGCACTTGAGTTTCTCCTCCCGCCGCCGCTTCACCAGGGGCTCCATCGCGTACTCCTTTTTGTGGTGCGACCTCATGTGGTACACCAGGTCGGAGGTCATGCGGAAGGAGGCGTTGCACTTGGCGCACCAGTTCTGCGCCGGCAGACACAGCGAGGTGAAGGAGGGCGGCAGCAGCGTGAGCGCCGAAGGCAGCTGCAGTTGCAGGGGCCCCGCGGCAGCCGCGGCCGCCGCTGCAGCCGCCGCGGAGCTCTTGGGCCAGAAGGCCGTGGCGTAGAGGAAGGGGCTCTGCTTGGGCAGGCCGCCTCCGCCGCTCGGCAGGGGCCCGCAGGCTCCGTTCAGGTCCGCGGCCCCCTGCAGCTTCACCGCCAGAGGGTCGGCCGCGGCCTGGTAGAGTCTGGTGGGGCCCACGCCGTCGCCCGGGTGGCACGGCTCGAGCGCGCCCAGCTTCTGGCCCAGCACCAGGGGCGACAGCTGCGAGAAGGAGCGCGCGGGCTGCGAGAAGGCGCTCTTGCGCTCGTCCGCCGCGGCTCCCTGGCCGCCGCCCGCGCCGCCCGCCGCGCCCCCGCCGCCCGCCGCGCCGCCCAGCTGGGACACCGAGGTGAAGGCGCTGCCCCGCGCGGGGCTGCCGCCCTCCAGCCGGCCGGGCAGCGGGCCTCCGGGCCGCGGGCCCCCGGGCGAGGCGGCCGCCGGCGTGGACGAGCCGCCGCCTCCCGCGTCCGGGTCCTCCGAGGCCCCGGCCGCGCCGTCCGCGGCCGCCTCGTCCTGCAGGCCGGCGGCGCGGCCCGCCTTCTTCACCTCCACGAAGGCGCTGCGCTTCGCCTCGCCGGTCTCCGGGCTGGGCGGTGCGAAGAGGCGGCCGTTCTCGTCCAGGCCGAAGTAGCTGCCGGCCGCGCGGTACTGCTGCGGCGTGCACACCAGGTCCTCCTTGGAGGCCGGCAGCGGCCGCTCGGAGAAGTGCGCCCGGCCGCCCGCCAGCCCCGCGCCGCCGCCCTCCGCAGCGTCCTCCGGGAATTTCCTCTTTCCTTTGCAGCCGCCGGCGGCGATGCCGTCGGGACTCAGCTCCGCCTCCTGGTGGCCGGTGCCGCCGCCGCCGCCGCCGAGACTCTGAGCCGCGGAGCAGCTGCTGCCTCCCCGGGAGTTTTCCAGTTCCCGGGCCAGGTTGTGAAAGTCTGTGGATGGCTTGGCGCTGCCTCCACCTGCGGCGGCGGGTGGGTTGCCGCCCTCGGGGGAGGGGGCTGGGTAGTGGTGTAAGGGGCCCGCTTTGCAGAATTTGGGGCCCGGAACCAAAGGCGCCTCCTGTTGCTGCTGCTGCTGTTGCTGCTCTTTGCCCCCACCGCCGCCCCCGTGGTCCTTGGTGCCCACGCCGCCACCTTGCTCGTCTTGGGGATTCACATCAGCGCCGTGAAGTCTCTTGGGGCAGCGGAAACGCAGATGCGCCGTATAGGGGAACTCGAACTGGAAACGTTGACTGCATTCCAGGCATGAGTAAGGGGACGACCCTGCTTAGTGAGCAAACACCACACACACACCACACACACACAGGCACACCACATGGTTACTCAGCGTCACCCCCAGGTAACTTTACCGCCATCCCCACAAATCCACTCTTATATTTCAGGGCCTGAGTGCCTGAGTAAAGATTATATATACTATCCAACTTGGTTCAACTTTCCCTCCTGATTTGGAGAAGTTCATTTATTAAACTAGGTGCTCCCCAACTTTTCCTCCCTCTGTGTTCCAGCTTTATTCTGGACTACAACTCAGAAGCTTCCTATGAGATGCCCAAAGGAAAGAAAGGCGCGCCAAAGCCCCTGGGTGAGCCCCTGTGGAGCCCTGCATCGCTCCCCAGCTAGCGAAGGGCCCATGAGCAGGTCGCGAGCCAACCTACCATTCATTTTGTTGGGGGGTCTAGAGGGACGGAGCAAGAGTAACTCGGTCAGTTCTTTTCCGTACCAAACTAGTAATTCCTCGTCTTTGGCAATCCTGCGGAGAGAGCGGTAAAACAGCTGTCCGTTTTTTATATAGGCTTCGAGGTTCTGCTCTTCCTTATCTCTGGCTGATTGGACCAGCCGCAGCCACATAAGACCTTCGGAAGAAGCATTTGCCGCTGAAGTGTCTACCTACAGTTTTAAAGAAAGACAAGAAGGAAGGGAGGAAGAAGGCCCATGTGAGAGACTGAAAGCAGAGGAACTAGGGCCATTTCTTCTGCCCCCCAACCCCACCCCTCCAATGATCTGAAACCACGACGTTTCCAAAACTTGTCGGAGGTCGGATCATCACCCCATGTTTGTAGCCAATAGGCATGATAACCGTCCTTTGAAACATTACATCAAACATAAGCATTATTTAAGCCATCATTTTCATATATCGGTTAAAGACTTAAGTGAGGAAATATCTTGTACAATGTAGTCTTTGCCTCTTCAGGAGCTCATTCCCAATTATCCCACGTTACATAAGTAGAGGGGATTTGGTTGTCTCTGAAGTAAAAAAGAAAGTTTTGATCTCAGAAATTACTCTGTGGCGCTTATAGTCATCTTTCTAATTGTGGTTTAACAGTCTTTCTTCATAATAGGACGTGAGAAGGCTGTTCTCTTCAAACTCATACATGTGGATTTAATGATACTTTGCTGTCAAAGCAGTTAACATTCTACTTTCAATATAAACTCTGGACACTAGTTAGTGTTACCAAAGAAAGCAATATTTAGGAGATGAGGAAACCCCCAAATTGAAAGCAAATATACACAATACTTGTAAAAGTACTCACAGGAAGCTTAATATGCAAATAGCCCCAGTGAAATCTCCCTAAGGATTTAAGAAGTCCTAGGCAACAGGAAGAACTCGGAAGGAAGGCACCGACTTGAACATAACTGGCATTTGAAGTCAAATTTTGTCATTTATCCAAGAAAATCAGTTGATGATAATTTATATTTTCTAGTCTTTGGTGTATAAGCTGTAATTGCTTGAATTTTCACAAATTTTTTTTTTCTTCAAGAGCCTGTTTCTACTTGTCCTTACAATGATTCTTAGTTCATTTTCAACAGAACATTACCCTCCAACACCTCATCACAGCAGCTGAGACTTACCCGGAAGATGTAAGGTACTGTTCTCTTGTCTGTGGACTTGAGGGCTATAAAAGCTATGCTGTCATACAGGGAAGTATGGCTCAGAACACAGGGACCGAATATGGCGTTCTCTGGGATGTCGCAGGTTGTGTATACACTGGTAAAAATATCTGTCAGACATTGTTGGACAGCCTTGGCATCTCCATCCCAGATGCCTCTCTGGATGCCTGACTCCTCCATGACTGGAGACAGATACACAAGACAAGAAATGAGTTGTTATTGCCTTTACTGCTGCGAGCTCCCGGCAGCATTTCCGCTACCAGACATATTTTTCTTGCACTTGCCCGCGGTTTTGCATAGCTCCTACTTTAAAAATAAAGCAGATCAATCTGGCATGTTTTAAAGATGCCAACTTATGAGTATTATTCTTTACTTTTAGATAATTGGAATGGAAGAGTGGGAGTGCACTTTCAGCATGGGAGAAGGAAGATAAGAATTTGTAAAGACTAGGTCATGTTTGCATTACCTTGAGGACGGATAGAGACTTTAGGGAAGGTAAGGGGAGAATAAATTTTGGAACAGCATATATAGACTTTTCAGGCTGAAAAAAAAAAAACCCTTCTAATCCTTGGGAGGGGAGAAATGCCTGCCCTCCTACATAGTGAACCAGGTCCTGGGGGCTGATTTCCTCTTTTCTTCCAAAGAGGGGAGCAGTCTTAGCTAGCAGGCAGAGACAGCAGCAGAGCATGGCAAATGGATTTCGAGTGGAGTGTCAGGGCCACTAATTCCGTGTCAGCTAACCTTTCTCTTCAGCCTACGAGAAGGGACTCATGTCTGCTTATTACCATAATCCAACACTGTCCCTCCGAGGCTTTAATTAAAAGCAGCAAGCAGAGGTAATTATTTTTTTTCTCGACATGCTTATTTATGGATGAGGTTGAATCCCAGTTACCTTGTTATACAAGAGGGTGGATTGAGTCGCATGTGGCCCATGAAGCGAGCAGGTATAGGGCAGGCCTGAAATGTCCCCTGTCTGAAATACTGTGTGTAATGACTGGTGAATTCTCACTTCCCCAGATACCACCCTGTTTGGGCAAGAGGGGGCAGCCCTGCCTGAATGGTCCTTAGTGGGTCCTCCAGCTGTTTAATCCGCAGCAATTTAGAAGGTAATGCCCCAGTGGAGGGCTGTCTATTAAGCTGTCATACAGGGACATTATCCTTCCTCGGCCACTGTACGCACCTTGCAAAATTTAGCACTTCAAGAAAGCAATATTTTAAAATATTTAACTAGCTTTGAATTAGCCACATTTTTTTCTGACTGATAAAAAATTCCTCTAAATTGTTTTTTTCCTAATAACTTCACCAGTCAGTAATTCATCTATATTTTATACAATTTAAATAGCGAGGAAAAGAGACCTATTCTTTTCCTATAGGGCTGTTCATTAAAGAATAATATGGATAATGTCTACTAGCCAATTAAGTCTTGCAAATGTGATTACAGGGTAATGCCTAAAACTTTGGCCAGCCTCTTTCCCATTCATTTTCTTGTATGCCCCAAATGGCAAGTGTTGAACTGTACTTTCAGACAGCAAGAATAAAGAAAATATCTATAAAAATAGAAAGTTTATTGTGCTACACTCTGTGTCCCTGGACACATCCCTTTTTGATTGTAAATTAAAATACATTACAATATACTGGCTCTCTTGTCCTTTTCAACAGAATCCTGTTCTCTCTTTCAGTTTTCCCCAACTCAACGTATTATACCTTCATTTCTGTCTTTCTTTGAAAAGTCTCTTTCACACAAGCGCTCCATTGTGCCAGGAGGTCGCTGTCACTTCGGGACAACAGCAGGGACGCAGTCATTAAAATTCAGTTTTACCTAACAATACAACGAAAAGGTCCTACTCTTGGGCTAATAGCAGCCCGCGGTGGCTGCGAGGAGCCTCAAACCGGTCACAATAACCACTGGTCAAGAACCTTTGCTGGCCCTACCCGCTTCTGCCATTTAGCCCTTCACAGTCCTATGCCTAGCTCTAGGGCCTGAGTTCCCTTCCTCGGCAGATCCTTCCTGCAAACCCATGCCGGCTGGGTTCGCTGAAAGCCTGTCGCTGCTGCCCGCTGTTCGCCCTCGACTACAGGCAGGCATTGTCTGGCTGCCTCGCGCTCCCCAGTCCCTAGCTTCTCCGGCAAAGTGCTCCCACCCGCTCCTCCCTTTGTATAATCTTATTGGCAGTAGAGAGAACACTCGGCAATCATTTCCCCCGTCTTCTGGCTAGAGAAGAAGGGGGGGGGGGGGACGGACACAATTTTTCACACTTTACACTAAATCTGCCTTCTTCCCATCCCCCTCCCACGTCAATGCAAATAGACTTACCAGAAATAAGGTCAGGATCGAATCGCCCAAATAAGGCCACCTGGAACCCGGAGATGCAGTCCAGTGTGTCGTTTGCCTGTTATTTCAGTGTGCCCCCATGTCAAGGGGTGTCGGTGTTGCTGTCTTACAGGTTTTGTCTAAAGAGAGAAGAGACAGAGATAGAAAGATGAGGGGATCGTGAGAGGAGGAGGAGGAGGAGGAAGAGAGAGACAGAGAGAGAGAAAGAGAGAGAGAGAGGAGAGAGAGAGAAGAGAGGAGAGAGAGAGTTGTACAGATGGACCCGATGCAGTGACTGACTGGCACGCAGACACACACTTTTTGTTTGCTGCACATAATCTGCCCAATGACGCGTGACAGCCCACGTCCCCTCCCTTTAACTCTTTGCTGTTCTGGGAGCTCCCTCCGGCGCCTCAAGCCTTGAAGCTTTCTCCCGGCCTGCCGGTGCCTCGCAAATCCTGAGCACAGGAGTGTCTGTGCCTCTCTGGGAGCCACTCCTGAAGCTTGGGACTCTGGGAATGTTGGGATGGCAAAATCAGTTTCAGGCTCTGGAAGGAAGGTACCAACAGGAGTAGAAGTCCTTTTCCTTTTTACTAGGCACTTGGAGGACCTAGGACAGGGAGCTGGCTACGTATCTGGCGCCTGGATCACGCGCATGTATTCCCAGAGAAAGGGTGAGGATTAGTCCCAAGGGAATTTTCTGCCCATTGAGCCGCTGCAGATATGAGAAACTAGTGGTCTAGGAGGTGATACCCAAGTTCCAGCCTGCTTCAGGAGCGCTCGCCCTACCCAACAAGGACTCCGAAGTAAAATTTGGAGGGGATGCTCTTAGGTGGGAACTTGGCTTACTCCTCTCGTGTCCAAGGAGACTGGGAGAAGAGATAAATCTTAATTGCCTCCAGTTCTCTGAAAGGGGCTTACTTGGTCCTCAGGTCTCAGGACTGACTAGGAGGTCTGAGAGGGAAAGGACTGAGGGAGTGTTTCTGGGAAGAGCCCTAGTCGCTGGACTCAGGTGTTTCAGCTTTCCACCTTGGGCTTTTTGGGTTCTTCGTGGTCCCCAATGGGTCTCATAATGGGGAAGGCGACCGGGATTATAAGACCTCGGGGTACAAGGAGGATGGTTCAAAGTAAAAAATTATTACTGAGAGTGGCTCTCGAGAGCTTTTCCCGTCCAGCCGGTGAAGGAGTGGATGGAGTCGCAAGCGGTGAGGCCGTCTCTGGAGCCTCGTTTGTGCGCTAAGCCACTTAGAGACTCTGGCTCGCCCTTTAGAGCAGCAGCTGATGCTAATGACTTGAGGTCTTTAACAGCCTGAGAGTTGACTCTTTCCACACGGGCCACAACACAATGCCGCTCGGGGCTCTCGTTTTTTGTTTTTTTGTTTTTTTTTTTCCTGTCTAGCTTTCTTCCTAAAGAAAGAAAGGCCTCTGAGTGTTACAGACGACCCGTCAATTTTCACCCACATCCTCACGCAATTCAAGTAGACATTCGGTCGTGTTTAGTATAAATACGATTGTATAGTTTACTCCTTAAAGAACAAGAGGCAGAACTAGGAATTAGGGAGGAAACAATCTAGATCTCTGCACCTCAGGGTAAGTATGTCACATCAAGGGCTGGCAAAGAGTAGCTGATCGTTAGTCTGACACTTTTGCAGCTCTGAGACCTCTCTCTGGATCCCAGGAGGGATGCAAGGCACCACTGTCTTTCTCTGCAAGTGCCTGTTGCCAGAGAAAAGGACACTGAAGCGATGTGGGGTGAATTTCCCATGGAGTTCACTTCTCTTGAGTCCTCTCTTTTCTGGGGACTTGTTCCCAGTCCGGATCAGAACCCACGCCTAGGATTAAGGTGGAGCTGGAGGTTAAAATAAATAAATAAATAAATAAATAAATAAATAAATAAATAAATAAATAAATAAATGGCTGCAGAATCTATACATTGGGAGAACAGATAATGTTCTCACATGACTTTCAGGTTGGCTACTGACATTTCAAAGAAAGCTTCTTGAACTGTAGTTTCCTTTCAGTTTAAGATGTTCTATCTCTTATGCAAGTTTGTACAGTTTCAAAGGGTCTCAGTGCAATGGAAGCCTTCATGGCATCTGTAAGTAAGAATCTGTATTTATTTAACCACCAATTTTCTCATGCCTGGCTGCTCCATTGATTCCCTCTAGCACCCCCTCTCCCTCCTCTCCCTCTCTCTCTCTCTCTCTTTCTCTCTCTCTCACACACACATTCCTATATCACTTTTTTAAAAGGAAGGGTGGCAAAGTTAGAAATGTTGAAAAAGTTATCTTAAATCTAGAAACTAAACCTCAGGGTACAGGACTAGAGGTAAAGTATTGAAGTAAATTAAGAGAAGAAAAAAGGAAGAAAGATCAGGAAAGATCCAGGTGTAAACAATGGAAAGCTGTAATAGCAAAGAGTGGTGCTGATAAAGGCAATGCAAGCATCAATGGGGAGACAGGTTGGGGGAATCAGTTCCATTAATTCACAGAACATTCCTTGTGCTTGCTTTGGTTATCTTTTTAAAAATACACAGCTGGTCTTTCCCAGAAGATGTATTTGTCCATTCAAGCAACATTTTAATAATCCTTTCACATACTGTAAATTGTAAAATACCCACTTCAGAAGGTGAGTTTCTAGAAAATTAACACCAAATTGAAAATGTTTTCTTATGCTTGACTCTCCCTTCTTCAGTATTCTGCCTCCTTTCAAATACTGAAGTCTTCATCTCCCCTCTGTGTGAAATAAAGAACATTTCTGGCATTTGAGGTGGGAATTCATGAGCTTGACCTTTGAAATCTAAAATTAGAAAAGATCTCAAATTCTCTACATCAGAGAGAGCACAGTCTCCCTCTCCCTGTGCTGGGGACAACACCTCATGTCTGTCCAGATTCCCCACGTGCTCTACCACCAAGCTACGTCTCCAGCCCAAAGGAGAGATTTTTGAGAATCTAATAAACAAATGCTTCACCTTAATATTTTTTTCATCCTCCGAGTAATTTTTCCTTCCTGCTTCTAGGTAAAGGAATCTAAATTTTAAAAGACTAATAAACTCCAAAAATTATTTTTATTTCTTTAGAAATTTATGGGCTAAGATGGTACATTAACTACTTTGAAATACTGAAGAGTTGAGACATTTATTCAGCTGGGAGAGTATTATAAAAATATCCTTCACTCAGTAGTTTTACACAATTGACATAGAACACTGGGTTTATGAATATGTTTGAAGCCCTTTTCTGTAGGATTTTATTTCCAATTAAGTGGCTAGAAGAACAATAATAAAGAATAAGCATGCATTGTTTTTGTCAGTGTTAGCAAGGCTTCTTGCAGCCCAGATAGCAATACATGTCTAGACTACTACAGTGTTGTTTTGGAAGAGAAGGCTGGAGAGAAGCTTATGAATGATTATTGAAGTTGTTCCTTTTATGACCTAAATGAGAGGGTAGATTTGAAAAAGAAATGAAATCTGGTTCTCAGTGAGTGTCAAAATTAAAGTGTTTTTCCTCCCCTAGGGCTAAGAGATAGGGCCCCAAATATCTTAAGTTCGGTAACAGGAGAAAGTTAAGGGTATGTTGTGAAGAACTCACTAAAGGATTAACTTTTAGTAATAAAAATACATTGTTTTCCTTTTTCTATGTCTTTTTAAGTCTTAATTTATAACCTTTCTAACCCTACTTCCAAAACAATCTACCAGCATAGTCTTGGTTGTCAAAAGAGTTTGGCAATTGGTAGTGAAAGGAAAAATGGTCTTGGAGACCAGAAGATGCCAATGAAGGAGAAAGTGGCAGCTTTTCGTAGGTTTATTAAATTCCCACAGCGATTTCTGTGGGAGGAACTGTCAGGGTTGTAGAGCCAAAAAACAAACAAAACAACAACAACAACAAAACCCTCAAAAACCCAAAACCAAACTGGAGCTTTCAGGTAGAATATAATATTATGTAACCTCATCACCCCAAATCAGAAACTATGTAAGGAAGAAAGAAACTTGACAGATAACGTGTATATAAAAGAAAACAGAAACAATGAGTTGGTGGTGGTTTGGGGAAAACACCTGTTGGGTACTAAACATGTTGATCAGATTTTAAATTCATTTTCTATTTCTTGCTTTTATTTGGAGAATGACATTTAGTGAGGCAAAAGAAAAAATGAATGTTTGTGTTTGTTTGATCTAATTATTTGTTTGTTTTACATCTTGTTGAGCTGGATTAAGGTTTAAAGGGATCAGGACACATTCTATATTTTACAAGTGTATATGAAAAGCTCAAGTTTGTGTCTGTTCCTCTATCAGTTGGTTCACTGTGTGACTTAAAAATTAGTACATGCTTCCTAGTCCTGAGAAAATCAAAACTTAAGGGGTATATAATTCTATAGCTTGTCAGGAGGGAGTCTGGCTTCCCAACTGTAAAACTTCTCCTGAGTCATAATTTTCTTTCTTCAGTTTTTCTCTTCTCTTAATTGCCTCTACTGTTTTTTCACCTGTAGATATACTATTGGCATCATGATTACAATCTACCTTTCTGAAGCTTAAATCTTCCTCTGGGGGATCCTCAACTCCAATTATACTTTTGTTGGGATTCTGCTGAGAGCCTGCTAGTCTTTAAAAGCATGAGTTATTCATGTTCTGTCCTGTCATCTTTTCTTGGATTAAAGTGGTAGGCTACTGGCTCAATGGCTTCTGAACAGGACTTCTAGCAGGGCTAGCACACTGAAATGATAAACTATAGATTTAAATTCAATGCCTACATTCAACTGGCTGAGTAGGATTTGAACCAAATCTGGTATACTGACCCCCTAGATGCCCCCTAGCTGTTGTGCTCTGTGATGAATGTCTAGAAATCTGTCTAGGAAGAGTGGGTTCCCTGATGTCAGAGCTCTTCCTAGACCCTTACACCACAGGCTCTCAAAATAACACACAGGGTGAGCAAAAGAAAGAACAATCAGATCACAGAAACCTGCTCAGAACTTTCTCTACCTCAGGGTCAGGGAGAGGGAGTATCCTATAGTCATGAGTGAAACTTCTGATGAGGCTGACAGAAATCCTGGAAAATGTCATCAAGTTGAGAGGCTCTAGAGGCAAGTTTCTTCACATAGCCAGAGAAAGAGCTGAGATTCAGCACCTGAGGTCCACCCTCACTTTAGGCTGGAATTTCTGGTTTAAAAAGAGGCACTGATTGTCACATGGGTATACTTTTTAGGCAGACTTGATTCCCTGATTCCTAATTCCAGTTAGCTCTCTGACAAGAGTACTTACATTGTGAGAAACTGGGTTGCAGAAGGTGAACAATCCCTCCCCACCCTCGCTCAGGAAGGGGCCTAGACAGAAGGCGCACGTGGTCAGGTCTGCCTATAGTATGCTTTCCTAAGGCCTAGGGGAATTGGGAGTGGTATCAATAGTAATAACAGTGATGATTAACTTTATTTGCAAGAGTCTTGGAAGTCCTCAAATACCTAAATTGCTCTCCTGCTTATATTGCCAATTGAACTGTTGGTATACAAACCATCTTTCCTGATTTCAATGCAAATGAATCACAAGTGTTTCATGAATTAATTTAACATCAATGGGGAATGTCTCAAGTATTGTAGCTTTCAACAGATTTTCAAAGATACTTCAAACCACCAATCTATGTATTTTTCAATGCCAATATTTGGAGGAGAAGTCTCTTTTCAGCTCCAAAGATGAATTTGTCACAAGCAACACTAACATCACAATTACTATAAACAACAGCAAATGAGGTGGTAGAAACAATAGACAGGAGGGGATGACATTCATGTTTGTTCTTTTGAATGTGTTGGATGAAAGGTTACTTCTCACACTGGTATGATAGTCTCTGGTAATATGACAACCAAGATATTAATGAATTTCCCTAACATTTTAATAAGAATCCAGTTATCAAATTAATCCTTTAAAAATGTCTAAGCATAAACATAATTGACTATAATGACTGTGATATTGTGATTTGCTAGATCTCAGATTCAATTTAAGCCAGAACAACTATATGCTTAAGTAAACATAGATTCTCTCTCTCACTCACTGGCTCTGTGTGTATGTATGTGTATGTGTTTAAGACAGAGGGTAAAAGCTGTTGAAATTAGCAACTAGAAAAATGTAGTTTTGTGACTGTTCTTTTCCTTGACTGGATGTGTATAAAGTGCTCCTTGCTGCACGTTTTGTGTAAGGTGGTTTGGAGAACATAGTTGATGGAAGTCATATGGTAAAGCAATTGGTCCTGGAAGGGAAAGTGGGTAGAGTTATGAGGGATATATTTTCTTAGTATAATTTTACTAGTGATGCCTTGTATGTGAGCAGATGCTCCATAACATTATTTACAATCTAAGGTTTACCTGAGATCCTAATATGTTAATGTTTACAAGCAGTGTTCCTTGAACTTGTAGAAATGCCCTGGAGAAAGTCAATGCGTTGAGAAAGCAGCAAGCAGGTTCCATTTCTTCCCCAGACTGTTTGTGTGCTCTATCTCCAAACCCCTCAGTGAATCTGAGCCCAGAGTTTGGAAGGCAAGGCAAAGCAATGCATGGGAATGCTTGCTGGATCTGGTAAATTCCTGATGTCTGGATTCTCAGGTGCCCTTGTCTCAGCAAAAAGCACAGCGACAGAGCTAAGAGTGCACAGAAGGCCAAACTACGTGCTTCAGGGAAGGCACCGCCCCGCTGTATTTCCGAGGCTTGGCTCCATTACATTTGCTTTGACTCACGGGAGTGCCAAGCAGCTGACAACAGATGCTGTCGGGATAAAACATGCCACCAACAGCGAGGGGAGGGGCCCATCCTCATAGAAGCGTCCTCAGACGGGTGAGCTCCTGTGTGCTTGGTTAAGGAGGGGCCAAGTTTCAAAGGCTTGTCTCATTTTCCAGGTTTCTTAGCCTTCTATTGCCTCCTTGCAGTTAATGTTTGCCATCCGCCAGGCGAGCCCTTCCCTTGCAGAAAGGGGTCCCCAGGGTGAAACCTGCAAGGACAGCTTCGCTCCTTTCGCCTGCATCACTGTCCACCTGCTCCTGCGTAAAACCTAGTCTTGGCAGGTCGCCCAGCTTTCTCTCGAGGAGCAAGTGCCTAACTCTCTCTAGCTGGGCTGCAAGTGACCTAGCTCAGCCTGCGTCTTTCCTGCAGTTGAACTAACACTGGCAGGAGCTGCCTCGGGGATGGCAGTGAGGACTCAGCGAGGGAACCCGGGTGAGCACGCACTGGAAAGCCAGTTGCTGAGCAGATGGTAAGGGATTACTTCCAAGAGCTGGGGCTAGTTTCATTTCAGTCTTCCACATCCTGGAGAGGTCTCAGTGCCTTCATTAGTGAACATTCTTCTTAGTTAGAAGCCTAGAGCACTGACCCAAGAAGGACCAGCAAGCCCACATCCCCACCAGAGGAGCTAGACTGTCTGGGCTCAGCTGCCGGCTATACGAAGTTCCCCATGTGTGCACATCAGCATCATCTATGAAAGGCAACGAAGGAATCCTTTCCATGAAGTTACTGTGAGAGCTGAGTTGCCACTTAGGAAACACACAGAACTAAGCTTTGATCTTGAATACGGTAAATACCCATTTAATTGTTACTAACACTGCCTTCCCATCCTCAATGGAAAAGTTGAGAAATTTAGTATTCATCTGCTTTCCAACGGATTGGGTGAAAGCTGAGGACTTCTGGATGGAGACATTAAAGGACACAATGGGCAACAATTATCTTTTAAGGGTTCTTTTCACAACTGACCAGACCCAAAGTGTCACCCAAACACATCCAGCTGGCTGCAAGGATGAGGGGCCAGTTTGCTGCTGGAGGACAGGCTGATAGGAGGAGAAACCTCCTCCAGGCCTCCTCCAGACATCTTGCTTCAGGCTTGGGAAGTGCCCCCAGGGACACTGACATAAGATACAGGCAGATTCAGCATGGCAAGGGCTGAGGCAAAGTGGCTCTGGGGGCATGAGAGACATGTAAATGTGTTACTGGTTAACTGGAGTCCTGCTGTGAAAACCAAGGGCTGAGACTGGTCTTCACACTGCCCTGGGAAAAAAGGTAGCAGTGGCCTAGCCTTCCCCGACACATTCAGAGGAGGACAGGACCAGGCAGCTGTCATAGAGCTCTCAATGGGAGAATAGAATAGAGCTAATTTTCCTAGTGGTGGTCAGCAAGCTACTCTTAAGGCCTATACTTCCTGGGCACAGGGTTGAGATGATCCCCCACCACACACCTGGTACCAGTGCAAGGCCAAACAGTCACCTCCTCCTACCCTACTCTGTTACAGGAGGAGCTCTGAGGGTTCCTTATGCCTGTCCCACTCCCATGATTTCTGGTTCTTTGAAGCCTCCAGCCCAATCTCTGGACCCAGAAATAGTTGTGTGTACCCAAGTCCTCCTTTTTCTAAAGGATCTAAAAAGCAATAGTTAAGAGCTCACTATTTGGGATCCTAAACAGGAATACTTGACCTCTGGGTCTTCAACTTGATAGCTATGTATCTGAAGTAAATCATGTAACCTTTCTGAACTTTCAAGATTGTAACAGCACTGTTTGGGTTCAGATCCTAGCTGGCTCACTTACCTGGGTTAGTTAACTTCTCTGTGCTGTTATTTCCTGTGAAGCAAAGGAATCTATGATGATAGCAATATTTGAAATGTTGGCCTAAGAATGAGGTGTGGCAGAACATTTGGCCTAGCGCCATAGGAAAACTTCAAAAAGTCACTTGAGGCTTTTGAAATGCTGGGTAAATACAATTTTTAAAGTTTAGCTTGCTTACCACATTTTCCCTCTTGAGAGAGAAACAAGACACAAAGGTGCATGTTGGAATGTGGTGTGGTAGTGTTCCTCAGAAAGAGGAAGTTAGTGCTAGAAAATTATGTGATAATTCTGGAAGGTATTTAGGCCTTTTCACTTTCTAGGGTGAGGATTAAAATAGGAAAAGCAGGAGAAAGGGGTTTGGGGCATAGAGGAGGCTCAACAACTTTTTAAAACTGGGAAATAGCATTTGGAAAGTCATGGAAACAAGGAGTCTGTATGGAGTAGAACAAGGGAGCTGGCATGTAGATTGGCTGGCCTCTCATGGTATTGAGCTTCTAGAGACTGCTCAGGTCCCTGTATGTTAGGAACTCTTCTGTGTGCCTTTGGTTAATGCCTTTGGCAAAGGAAGCCTTCAGGAACAGGATGGTACTGCTCTAGGACAGGTTGTAAAAGTCAGAGAAAGGGCACACTCTTGCAACAGCACATCTGACTTAAGCAAAAGTCAGGGGAGAGGAAGAGAAGAGGAAAGATATGGGCATTTCTTGCGGTGAATTTGGTCTCCAGTAAAAGGATGGACCATGTGTAGTTCTCAAAAATTGAATTTCAATTTCAGTCTAGAAATCTTGAATTAGCGTACGTGTCTTAACTATCTCCTCTGTTCAGAGCAGTAAGTAACTACACTGTCACCATAGTTACCATTTCCCCTCACCTTCAATAATATTTCCTCCTCTATCTTTGACTATGGGATCATCCTTTTCTGTTCCTTACTAATAATAGGATAATTAGCAATGACATCCAAGAAAATATGGCCCCACACAGCTTTTAAGACTGTGCCCCCCCCTTTTTAACCCTGTGCTGGAGATTGCTGATGCAGCAGCAACTTGGAATATTTCATAAACTTCTTGCTCTTAGACTGCTCTCCCTTCAGCCCCTGACTAAAAAGTGTTGTTAGCAGAAAGGCGAATAAAACCAAATCAAACCAATTCCCTAGTGTCTGACCCCAGGGGCAAAGGAGACACTGGTGAGAAGAAACCACAACTTGGAAAAAGATTTATTTTTCCTGGTCATAAATCTCACCCCCTTGTTCCTCTGCCCAACGAAGCATGATAAAGTCCTTTTCCATAAAGTATTCAGCATTAGAGGCACAAAACTCCCCCAATCAGCAGCCATCTGCTTCTACCATAACTGCTGCTCCAGAAGCACGGAAAGCAGCCCAGGGAAAGGGCACCGCTGTTAGGCTCCTGGACAAATGAGGAGCCTGAATAGCTTTGGTTCTCCTTGTGCATCTGTATCTATAGAGACAGGAGAAGAAAGGCCGCATTATATTGATACAACAATTGTAAAACAAAACACGGAAGAGGCATCTAAAGGGCAATATCGCATGCATCAGGGGTCCCCAGATAAAAGGGGAGCTAACAGATTTATAGAAACCTTTAATTGGTTTTCAATTGAAAGCTAAAGAGGTTGGGGCGAAGCTGTGAGGAGTGGCGAAGTGCTCTCCTTCAGCTGTCTGGAGGCCTGATCGATTTCGTGGAGGGAGAAAAGAGACAGAAGGGCGGGAGTCTCTTCGTGGGCAGCAGATCTGATTTTAGAATCTGTCAATCCCTCGACTTTCCTTCCTCCTTCAGAGTGGGAGGGAAGGGAAGTTGGGGAACTGAATGCAAAAGTCAGTGTAAGTTCTTTTAACCCGTAGCTGAAACACACACACACACATACACACACACACACACGCGCACACACACACACACACACAAACCCGTGGGTGCAACACTCACAAAGCCGACTTTAAACCTAGGCACCTCTAGTGTAGCCAGGCCCCAGAAAGAAAGAGTCCCGCCCTCACTCTACTACTCTACTTCCGCTTTTCCTGTTCCTCAAGTCCAGAGTCAGCAGAGTAAACATCCCAGGAATCTGGGCTCTCAGGGCTGTGAGCTGTCCTCACTTTCTGCGAGTTAGAGGTGCCTGCCTCTCTGGGAAGCCACCGAGTTTTCCCCAGTTTAAGCCCTAACCTAAGCAGCAGGCCCCACGGCCCACAGCGCCCACCCATGCAGCAGCCCCCGACGTCGGTCCGTCTGTTCCTAAAGCTAATTTATTGGTCCAGCCCTCCATTATCATTTTCAGCTTCCTAATTAATCAAAGATAAAAGGCAATGGTGCAAATTACGATTATGAGGGAACTGGAAGACGGTTTTGAATAAAATGGGAGAAGTGAAATACGATTAATTGAACGACATGATAGTGAAATCTCAAGTGCCAAGAACAAGCCCCCGGGGAGAAAACTGCAGAACGTGGTGGGTGATCCTTCCCGGCCCCCAGCGGGGGAGGGGCAGCCCCTACTTGAGGTCACGTGGATCCGAAGTCTCAGAAAGGTGGGAACTGGGTTCCAACTCCAGCTCGTAGCCCAGCCCCGAGCTTCTATCCAGCTAATCCTCATCCCGTTGCTGTTACTGCCACCTCCCAGGTCTAGTTTTCCGACTCCGGACTAAGGAGTCCCTTCCACAATAGGACCGCCTTTGATTAAAGTGCACCCAGGTCCCTCCCTCCCACCGCCTACCCCCGCCGCCGCCGCTTCCCTTCGGCCTCTGCCTCTGCCTTTACCTTGGCCAATGCTTCGTGAAATTGCAGGAAAACAATTCCAGTAGGTCAGAGATCGCATTCACTCGTGTAAGGGATTAATAGAGCCCTTGTCTGATGCTGCTTTTCAGAATTACTAGCGGGATTAAAAGGCAGACCCCGCATGGGCACACAGTTTGCATTGGTTCTTGTGATTAATGTTTCCTAGGGGATTTGTTCTGGGAGCTTACAGAATATGCTCTTGGGGTCTAAAACCCGGTGACTGCAGCTCAGGGGCCCGAGGGCACCGTGGACACGTGCCCCCACACTAGGGGATTAGAGAGGACGTCAGATGGACATAGAGATGCTAGGCATAGCTACCTTTTAGTGTCTCTTCTCTTCCTTTTCCCAGCCCCAGCTTCGGAAGAAAGAGCGAAGGCTGTCTGGGAGGCTGACTTTAGGTCTTGCAGGGTGTCTATGTAAAGAGTTCGTTGGCACGAAAGAACTCAGCACCAGGTCACTGAACTACACGCATTCAGTCTAACAAGGGGAGACTGGAGTGCACATTCCCAGGAAGCGATGCTTCTCACCCTAATACTCTCAAGTCAGACACCCGGGATCTCCTATCCTCAGAGAGGATAATCCAGTTTCCGGAGCGGTCAGAGTCACGCTCCGGACTGCTTACTTGACCACGCAGGCAGCTGCGGAGGTACCTGTATGGAGAGCAGCAAGAGCCTGGGCAGAGAATCTAGGGCCCTTGACACCGTTTCCCAGGAAGCAAATAAAATGTGAGGAGCGGGGGTGTGGGTGGAGAGAGAGAGAGAGAGAGAGAGAGAGAGAGAGAGAGAATATGAATGACAGAGAGAAGGGAAAGGGAGGAGGAGGAAGAGGAGAAGGAAGAGGAGGAGGAGCAGGAGGAGGGGGGATAGAGGGGGAGGGGGAGGAGGAGGAGGACGGGAAAGAAGAGGGAGGAGGAGGAGGGGGGAGGAGGGGGAGGGGGAGGAGGAGGAGGAGATGAAAAAAAGCGAAAGGAGGAGGGCAGGGTGAAGAGAGAAGAAAGGTGGGGAAACGGGGGTTCGCGCCTGCTCCTGGGCATTACCGCTCTCGGGCAGAAGGGGGCATCTTCCCAGCCGAAGCAGCTTTCCGCGGTGCCCCGGCGGGCCGCTCAGACACAGACGGCCTCTAGCCCCGGCTCTGGGGCGCCCCCTCCTGGCAGATGCACTGCCGCTACGGGCTGTGGGCTGCTGGTTCGGGGCAACCACAGTTCCGCCCTCCACTCACCGGATGGAGGGTGGAAGAAGGAAGGTCAGGGAGCGAGTAGGGGTGGTCCCTGGTGGTCTGGGTGCGGGCTGACATCCCCCCGGCCATCCGCAGCTTCCTTGTTTGTGGGATGAAAGGGCTCCTTCCCGGCGAGTGGAGCTCTGAAGGCCGGCGCCTCCTCCACCTCCTTCCCACCCCAACCGGACCCGGACCCGGAGCCCTCCGGCTTCTCGGAACAGTCCCGGGCTCCGCAGCAGCAGCTGGGACGGAGGGAGCGACTGCCGGCTACTGCCGGGCGGCGTCTGGGGGCCCGCAAGCCCAGCGCACCGAGCTGCCATCTGGAGCTCTCGGCGGGCGGGGCGCGGATGCCTGGGACGGCCCCTGTCTCCCGGGTTCGGGCGGACGAGGGCAGGGGCCTGATTGGAGAGTGGCGCCCGGAGGCCTCGGCGTTTGCAGTGCTCCTGGGAGGGCGTGTGTGAGAAGGGTATGGCTTCTGGGAGGAGCTGCAGAGGTCTGCCTTCTTCAGGCCGCCCAGATTCCAGGACATCCCCGTGGTTTGATGAAAATTCTGATCAGCCTGGGATCCCCTCCTCCCCGCAGCGGCTCTCCTAGGATGGAGGCCAGCCCATCTTCAGGCTGTAGGATACACCTGTCGTCGGTGGGTTTGAAGAGGTGTCACATTTCCTTTGCCTCCCACCTTGTCCACCGCACTCCAGGAAGGATTCGTTTCCTAGAGTCGTGTGTTTGGACACCTCCACACTTAGAAAAGCCCTTCAACAAGAACCTGGGCAGGGTGTCACCCTTGAGGATTAAAGCTTCCTTCGGATGATGGAAGAGGGAAAAATTAAGAGAGGCCGCCAAAGTGTAGGGAGCTTGTTCTTGCACGGTTAACACGGGGGGAGACAAAAAGGAGCCTAGACTACGTGGGTTAGGGGGAATGAGAACCATGACATCCTTTTACTTCAGTTCTGCTCAGTGCTTTTCTTTCTAATCTAGCCTTCTACCCATTTCCCTTTCCTGCTTCATAATGGGGGTGGGGAGCAGAGAGGTGAAGAACGTAGAGGTCTTCGGAGGATGTGTTCTGGGAGCTCAGCTTTCTGTTGTCCCTTAAGAACCCTCAGTAGGTCTTCAGGCCAAAATAAAGTCAGCTGGTTGGGCTTATGGAGAGTGGTGGGTGGTCTGAATTTAAAAAAAGGAATAAAAGAAAGGCAGACTCTCTCCCACCCCAAGGCATTAAAAGACACCCCCACCCCCAGCTGTCTCATGTCCGGCAGAATGGCATTATGTAAAAGATCTGGCATGTCACCCAGTGGCACATCTGGTAGGTGTAGATGGCATTCATTAGCACGGGGCTTCTACTCTGCAGCATGCCAAAACTCTGACAGAGATGCCCGCTGCCAATCATTCATTCGCTGCCAATCCCAGAGCGCGTCCGGGCGTGATGGCTCCCTTCCACACTGGCACCAGGACTGGAGGAAACAATGTGTTGAGACATGAAAAGATGAAAGCAGAGCTGAGGACGCTAGGCACCCAACAGATGTATCCTGTGAGGAGGTAACCGAGGGAAGAGTCATTTAGCAAGAAAGCATATGCAGACTCTCAGGAGGGAGCCTTGGGCAGGGGTGTGCCTGTCTGGGGTTGAGTTAGGGAAGGCAGAGGAACCCCCGGTAGAAACCTGAAAGTTGAGGTTGCTTCTCTGAAAACACACAAAGACCTCAATTCCAACCTCTAAACAAAACTTCCTTTTCTTCTTGGTGTGTATCTTGTGCCCTGTCTATCTAGAAACCTAACTCTTAAAAGAACGACTTCTCTGTCTGGTGGTTGCTTTTGAAGATGAAGATAAAGTGCCTTCCTGTTTTAATATCTGCATCATTCTCAGCCTAGCAATTTGTATGGGGGAAGGTGTGGGGGGCTTGGTGGGTTATCTACTGCCTTGGGCTAAATGGTGATTAACAAGTTCATTCCTTCCTCCCTCCCTCCCTCCCTCCCTCCCTCCCTCCCTCCCTCCCTCCCTCCCTCTTTCTTTCCTTTTTTTTAAAAAAATCATTTTCTCTTTCTTTCCTTCTTTGCTTTTATGAGACGGGGTCTCACTATGTAGCCTTGGCTGGCCTAGAACTCTATATGTAGACCAGGATGACATGGAACTAAAAGAAATCCACAGACCTCTGCCTCTAGAGTGCTGGGATTAAAGGAGTACACCACTATGTCCAGTCATAATTTTTTGATGTACACGTTTTATAAGCTTTATTTTAGCAATTCAGTATTTAATAAAACAATAACAATGAGGTTTTTAACAAAGAGATTGGTGTAGTGAGCCTGTAACTTCACTGTAATCTATCAATTTTATCTTATCTATATTTATCTAGCAACTTTGAATGTGTTGGGTCTTGTTCACAATATAACTAGTACATATGTGTATTGTCTGTAAAATTATACTTTGAAAAATATATACCATAAAATATTTGCAACATATGTATGCCACAAATTTATCTGTGATTTATCTGAAATTCCAATTTAACTTACTGTTTGCATACATTTAGATTAACTAGAAGCCTGTATATTTAATTTATATATATATATATGTTCAATATATATTAATTTAATTTTTTTATTTATATTTATTTATGTTGGCTCATGGTCACAATATAATTGTAATAGATCCAAGTATCACATCATTGTTTGAAGCTTAAAGACAGGACAGAGACAAAGAGCTGAGATAGTTTCCCTTCATCAGTGAAAGAACTACTTTCACTTTTTGTGAGCTGGACCTGAATAACAGATGCTTGTGGAGGAATCTGGGGAAACTGACCTTTAAAATGAAAAAATGGTAGGTATGGACGAGGGTATTGACAATGTTAAATGGGCTGCAAAGAAGAGTGTCAGAAATGGAAAGATAAAAGAGTTAATGTTAGCACCAAGCAAGAATAAATTACCACGTTTTATCATATAAAAATCTTAAATACAAGTTTTTTATTATTATTTCTATGTTATGTGTATGAATGTGTTGACTGAATGTATGTAAGTGTACCCATGTCCTGCAGTGAGTACAGAGGTCAGAAGAGGGTAAATGGCTCTTACTTCCTCCTTTACGTGTTATGTTACAGAGCAAGGCCTTTGCTGGGTCCTAACACCCCATCATTTGTTGTCCCGTTCTTTAGAACCATGAGCCAAAAATAATTATCTTTCCTTTATAAATTGCGTAGTCTCAGAACGGGAGTTAAGGATGGTTGTTAGCTACCTGTGGTACTGGAAACTGAACCTGGGTCTGCTGCAAGGATAACCAGTGATCTTAACTGCAGAACCATCACTCCAGCTCCCATTAAAAGGTTTGAAAAGGTCTTCTCTTTTTATTATTGTCTTTGAAGGAATACTGCACTACAGAGCAAGTTTCAGGTCAGCCTAGCCTATATAGCAAGATCTTGTCTCTCAAAAACAAAACAAGACAAAACAAAAACCAAACAAATGATATGCCAAGAGGATAGGCCTTGTAGTTTAGGCCTACCCTTGGGAAGGCAGGAGGATCATGAGTTCAAGACCAATGTGGGATATATACATTATCTATCTATCTATCTATCATCTATCTATCTATCTATCTATCTATCTAGATATGTGTATATTTGAATTTAGAAGGTTCTTTGTGAATTTCATTAAATTGTATTTCAAAATTAGGGTTTGGACTTAATATACCTATAAGACAAAGTTTGATTTACACTTAAATACTGGAGCTTGATGTTAAATTTGGAAGAAACCAAATTCTGGTGACAAGACCAGACAGGGAAGTTTGAAGAATGGATCTCTTAAGAGACAAATGTAGAATGCATGCACAATAAAATTTCTAATTAAAAATAAAATTCTCTGAGAATCCTTGCTGAAAACCTCTTTTATGTATAAGTCTAACTGAGAGTAATTTTTGTGTATGAGGAAGGGTCTTGTTATGCAGCCAAGGTTAGCCAGGAACTCTCAGTTCTCCTACTTAAGCCTCTCAAGTGTTTACATTATAGGCATGCACCACTTCACCTGATGTGGAAGTAAAACCTTAAAGGACTTTGTAGGGTTAAGCATTCAAATGTGTGTGTGCATGTGTGTGTTTGCACGTGAGCATGCGTATGCCTGTGTGTGAGTATATATGTGTACCTGTGTATATATTTGTTTGTGTATGTGCCTACGCATTTGTGCATTTGCATGTAGAGGCCAGAAGTGTCTTCCTCAAGCATTCTCTGTCTTTTATTTTATTCTTTAAGATGAACTGTCTTGTAGAGCTGAAAGCTGCAGATTTGGCTGGAATGACTATCCACCAAGCCCTGGGGATCTTCCTGTCTCAACTTTCCCAGTACTAGGATTAAAAGATCCCTGTCACCACACCTAGATTTTTATTTGGGTGCTGTGGATCTGTCTTTGTTTCTTTTCCTGCTCCTATGACAAAATGCCCTGACAAAAGCAATTCTAAGGATGAAGGGTTTGTTTTAGTTCATAGTTCAAGGCTCATCATGACAGGGGTAGGCGGGGAGTGCCAAGGAATCAGCTTAAGGTCACTTCCATCCACAATTAGAAAGCTGAAGGTAGTGACTGAATGCTTGTGCTCTGCTAGTTTTCTCCTCTTTGTACAGCCCAGTCCCTAAACCGAGGGAGTGGTGCTGCTTACCTTTACTGTGAATATTCCCTCTTCCATTATCCTTATGAACATAATCGCTCACAAATATGCCCAGAGGCTAAATAATCACTCAGGAGTGTGTCTGGAGGATTGTCTACTAAGTGCTTCTAGATCAGGTCAAGCTGACAGTTAACACTAGGCACCAAAACTCAGGTATTCATGCTCACACAGCAAGCACTTCGCTGACTGGGGAGACCCAGTGACAAGCATTTAAAGAAACATTTCTGAATCATTTGGCTGAAGGGTTCTTATTAGCTCTCATGAAAACTTCCTTAGTCGTGGAAGGCCTTGTAAGCCAAGATCCGGAAGAATTGGAGGCACAGCCTTATTAATTTCCTTTATTTGGCCATCCCCAGATCGCTCATCATTTTGTGGCTTCCTGTGTTACCACCATTCTTGCTGTGTTTTGTTAGTCACTTGCTGACGCTTCTTTTTTTAAAGGCTAGCCAAGTTTCATCAAAGGATGACTACCTCATAATAAATCAGCTTCACAGCAAGGGGAAAATCCACTGTGACTTCCTTTGAGTTTATATTCTGTGTGGACTCCATAATGTAGACATTTTTCTTCTTCCCAACATCCTATTCCTTTTAGATTCCTCCTGAACCCAAACTAACCCATAGACAAAAGAGTCGAGGGACACATGGGTGGAGAAGCATGCTTTCTTCACTGAAACCTTAAATAAAAATTATAACCAACAGGAGAGGCTTGAATGCACTCTAGACCTTAATACAAACAAAACTTGATTTCTCATTCTGCTAGGTTTGAAATTTTGAAACACTGATATAAGGTTGGCAGTATTTTGATAGAGAGAAGCTATAAAAACATTGGAAATTGAAGTGCACAGCAAAGATGAAGCTGTCTGGAGGTATTGTATACAACTAAAAAAAACTGTAAGTGAGATAGATTGATTTCTGAAAATAAAGTGTGATGAACTCCACTGAAACTTGTGAAAATTGCCTACAAAACAACAACCTTTCAAATGACCTAAAAATGACTGTAAGAGCAAACAGCAAATGAAAAAAAATATCCAATGGAATCTATGAAAACTGTTAAGAAAGGTGAGTCTGTAGTATTTGAGCGAAGACAATCCTGCTCCTGCTCCTGCCCCCCTCCCCAGGTCAGCAAAGCAGAGGCAGCAAATCAGAGACTACTCCAGACTGTGTCTGTCCCAGGCCTCAGCTCCAGCGCTTTTATGACAGAAAGAGCAGGGCTTTAGTCTTCCTCCTCCTCTCCCCAGCTGCACATGGCTGAACTTAAGAGTGAATACACTTAGGAGATGGCTACTTCCTTCTTTCATCCAAACTGCACTTGTAGAATATAGGTTCTATTTGATGTGGTATGTGGGGCCTTCCTTTGGTCCTTAAATATGAAGACTACACACTGTGAAAGACAACCTCAGAGGACTACAGGCCTTCATCACTTCAAATCCTAGAGATTGGGTGCCACTCAAAGGAGGTTGTCAGTTGTTTCCACTCCCAATTCTTGAGCCTCCCCCAGAAATTTTACCCAGGAAGAGAATCAGGTCATAAAGCGAAAGGTACCCAAAGAAACTGACATTTGAAACCGAATGAAGAGACATTTAAACCCAAGGGCATTCTCAAAAACAGTAAATGTGCAGAGTAGTAATTGGGAAAAGATTAGAGGACTGAACGAACATATAGACTAGGCAGCAGGACATCTAGTTTGCTGAGGAAAATTGGGAACTAAGACAGCTGGGAAGAGAAAACAGGGAGTTAATACAAAAATCAACACTGATCCCAGAAAACAGTCCATCTGAGGAGTCACGGTAGAATCAGATTCACGTGGGCGGAATTTAATTGGATGGCAAAGGTGAAACACTGAGGAACAGGCAAGTACTTAGTAGAATTTAACAATGGATGGAGTCCAGAAAAGGTTGGAAGATAATCCTTCCAGCACTACTATTATCTCAGAGTGAAAACTGTGGGTCCCAGGGAAGAGCATCCAAGGTTTACCACTCTGTATGAGAGGCAAGAGAAGAGAACGGAGAAGGCACTTCACTAAAATGACTCATCATTTACTAAATGCATAAACAAGAAAACTGTAGTAACAAGCCTTGGGAAGAGGGACAAGTTCTTGGAACTGCTTCACTTATGGAAGATGTCCAATTTCCAACAAAAATGATGACGCATGTAAAGGAAAAAGAAAGCATAATCCATAGCGGACAAAATACTAGCAACTGAAACTTCCTACGACAACGAATTAAACAGTTAAACCACAACCATTGCTTAAGATTGGATTTTAAAGAAAACAAGCCTATTTGTTTTGTGAAACAAAGACACCAGATTCAAAGATGCAGACAAAGCAAATGTAAAAAGGTGTAAGAACATCAAGAAAACTGCAAATATAGAAAAAGCAGTGAAGATAAACTAAAGGGCAAAGTGGTCTTTAAAACAAAAACCTGTAATTAGTGATAAAGAGGAGAATTTTATAATTATAAATAGCTCAATCCTTCAAGAAAGCTTAACAATTATTAATAAATATATGTTTGTATACATGTATGCATATATATGTCCCCAATATAAAAATAACAAAACACATGAAGCAGAAAAGTAAAGGAATGAAAGGGAAAACAGAAAACTCAGCATTTCAGGATGTCAATACTTCAGTTTGCTGATAGGCATGATATAACGCAGGACTGCATATACCCCAGGATAGCTGTGACTGCACCCCAACGCAAAATCATAAACCTACTTAATGTACCCAAGGATCTTTTTGTAACTCAACAGCCTGATTCCCCAGTGTGAACTTTGCAGACTGCAACCTTGTGTCACAATGTCAAAAAGTTGTGTAGATCTTTCAGAATGAGTAGGCAGATCAACAAGGAACACTATCGTAAACCAGACAGATAATCTAAACAAGTAGAGTGAAAAAGAAAAGACAGATTAGAGCAGAAAATAATGAAATAGATAATAAAAACGCATATTACTGAGATCAAAATTTGATTGTTGAGAAAATCAGCAAAACTGACCAATAAAAAGAGCTATGGAAACTGGCTCAAGATAAAACAAACAATTCATTTATTTAAAAAATTGTTTTGAGATAAGGTTTCCCTGTAGTCCCAGCTGGACTGGAACTCACTATGTACACCAGCTGGCTTTGATCTCGCAGAGATCCACCTTCCTCTATTTCCTGTATCCCTCGCTCTTTTTCACTTTTTGTTTTTAAAAAAATAGTTTTTATTTATTTGTGTGTGTGTGTTTTCATGAGTGTATGCACACTTGTGTGTGCTGGGGTGCATGCCTATGCACACACAGAGGGTGTTGGAACCCTTGGACCAGTTGCTACACTTAGTTTGTTATGTGGGTGCTGGAATCCAAACTCTGTTCCTTATGATTGTGCAGGAAGCACTCTTAACCATGGGATCATCTCTCCAGTCTTGAAACAGAAAATTAGATTAAACTGATTAAAAGAAAGAGATTGAATGGAAGAGTACAAAAATGATAATTATGTGGGATAATAGATAGGTTCAGAATGATTTCACAAAGGATATTAGCATCAAAACATCATGGGGGATGCTATAAGTACCTACAATTTTTGTCAACTAAAATACGTTTAAAAGGGAAATTATCCACAATGTAAAGCCCAGGTACAGATGGTTTCACTACTGAATTCTACTGATGATTCAGAAAAGTTACTATTAGTAATTCTTCACAAACTCTTGAAAATAATAGAAGGCAAAGAAGAACTCATAATTTTCTGAGGTCAGTTTTAACCTGATACAAAATCAAAGATATAAGAAAAAAAAAAAAGAAATTCCAGACCAGTATTACTTGTTAATATAAGTGGGATAATCTTCAACAAACTATTTATGAAATAAATACATAATATAAAAAGAAACAACAACAAATAAACATACACTATTAAATCACATAGAGTTTATTCCAGAGATTCAGAGTTAAAGATCTGAAAATTAATTAAGTATCAATAGAATAAAAATATAAAGGATACAATCATTTTAATAAATGTATAATAAGTATTTCTCAAAGCCAACATGTTTTGGTTATAATTAAAAGATCAACAAACTAGAGTTAGAAGAAGACTTCCTCAGTCTGAGAAAGGATATTCACAGGAAGCCAGATCTTAGTTAATGATGAAAGACTGGATGTCTTCCTGTTAAGATGGGAGCAATGTAAGGAAATCTGTTATTGCCACTTCTATTCAGCACTGTGCTGGAAGCCCTAGCCACAGAAATGAGCCAAGAAATAGAAATAAAAGACATTCAGATTGGAAAGAAAGAAGCTAAACAATATTTTCAGAAGACAAGATCTTGACATAAAAAAATCCAAGAAAGCAAATAAACCACTGTTAGAACAATAAATCATATTTCTATATCCTTTCAATCTGAGAATGAAATGAATGACAATTTCATTAATAATTCAGCAATGAAATTTTGTAATGTCATTGAGCATCTGGCTAAAAAAACTATAGAGAATTGTAATTAAATAAAAATCATGAGATATCACTTCTAGAATGGCTATGACAAAAAAGACAGACAATTACAATTGATAGCAAGGTCGTGACAGCTCTTCTAAAGGTAAAAATAGAATTGACTATATGATTCAACATACTAAAATCTTAAAATAATCCAAAGTAAGCTAGTAAAGGGGAAACAGAAAAGTAAAAATCAGACGTGGAACAAAGACAAAATAAGAAAGAAAGTGACACCTCAAAGTGCAAACTTAGTACCTGCAGCAAGTGAAAATGTTCTAAACATGCTGGAAGTTAGAATCAAGGGGAAATATCACTGTAAATTAAATTTATGCTATCTACAAAGCCATGATTTCAATTCTAGTAATGAGGGTACACTGATATCAAAAGATAAGAGTTATAAGAAACTACAAATCAAATACATACATCTGCTATATAAACAGCATAGACTTCATAGTTAAAGAAAATATCAGGGAAAAAGGGTCAGTAATAATCACACTTTAAATTACAAATATGAAACTGTACAAACATAAAAGCAGAAATAGACTGATATAAAAATAGTCTCAAACAGTTATCTATCTATAATGGGAGAGCTAGTGCACAGAAAAAGTATATTGCTAGTTAGTTTTAATTGTAACAAAAAAAAATGAACCAAACCTGACAGTGAGAAATTAATAGGAGAAGAGCTTATTATGGTGAAGAAAATACCAAACAGCTCATCATGGTGGGAAAAATACAACCAAACAGCTCAGTTCACATCGTAGTGGTCCAGGAAGCAAAGAAATTGGAAGTGCTAGGACTCATCTGGCTCTCTCTTTCTCACTTTTTATTCCACTCCGGCCCCTCCCCACCAGATCATATTCTGCTACTAGTTAATCTTCTCTGAACCCTCACCTAGGTACTCAGAGGTGTGCCACAGTATTCTCTTAGATGATCTTAAATCCAATCAAGTTGCCAGTGAAGATTAGCTGCTACAATTTCACCCTTTGTCACCTCAACACTTAAACACCCCACTTTAAATAATAAAATTGCACCTTTTGCCCACCAAAACTCCATGTTAGTTTCATAATGCAAAGTGCATTCAGTTCATCTCCACGAATCCTTAAAGACTTATTAACAGTTTTGCTGTTGTTCAAAAGTATAACTCAAAGCATCTTCTGAGACTTGGAAAAAACTTTTGAGTTGTAACCCCTATAAAATTAAAGAAAAGAACATGGTGTACTTCCAAGATACAGTGACAGAGTAAACATTCCTATTCCCAGAGGAAATAATTGAGGAAGAGAAAGGAGAGAAACTAAAACAAGACCAAAACTCAGGAGGAAAACCAATGAATCCCGTAGCTCTCTGTCTGATATGGTGGGTGGGGGCAGTACTTACAGTCCTGGCTATACTGGCTCTAGTCAACAGGCTGGTCATGTTTCAGAACTAGGTCCTACTCTGTAACAGAAATGTAACATCCTCTCCATTCTCAGGGGATTGGAACCCTCTTCTGACCTTGACAGGCATTGTACCACATGGGTGCACTTACATGCATGTGGGCAATACGTTCATGCACATAAAATAATAAAATTTGAGCTTTGGACACAAGCCTACTCTTGGTCTTAGCACCCCAAATCTCTGGACTACAGCTTTAGTCGAGACCCACCCACCGTGTCCTGATCCCTGCTACTCAGACCAGCCCAATTTTTCAGTCTAATTTGTTAGAGCCTTCAAAGGCTGTTCCCATCCCAACCTTGCCTCTGCCTGCCCTAGACTAGCCATCTTCCCTGGCTGCACCCTCCCCCAACCTGCCTTGGGTTTCTATGACCAGCCTTCTTCCCTGGTAAGGCTGACCTTGCCTGCTGTATCTCTACTCCTCTGCCATCTGAGCAACTCCATTCTCTCCTACATCACATCCTGTTCTCCTTCTAAACTTGGGCAAAGGGGCACGTTTACTCTTGGCACTCTGAATCCCTGGATTACCCTCTTAGTCCAGACACACTCACTCAGACCACCTCAATTTTTCAGTCTAGTTTGTTAGAGCCTTCATAGGCTATCCCCACCCCCAATATGCTTTCGCATTCCTGAGACCAGCATTCTATGCTGGCAGTCCTCATCACCAATTTGCCTTGGACTCAGGAGACCAGCCTTCTTCCCTGGTAAATCTCATTCTGTCCACTGCATCTCCATCCCCTTACCAACTCAGCAACTCCAAACTCTCTTATTTGGCATCTTGTTCTCCTTCTAGCCTTGGGCACAAGCACACTTTTATTCTTAGTCCCCCAGATCTCTGGACTGTCCTCTTACCTCTGTCTGACTACGAGCTCTCCAAATTGCACCATGCCGATCTGTCCCACTACATTGGTACCATCTGCAGTCCCACTGCTTCTGGACTAGACTTCTGTGCCCTTCTGGGCCAAGACCTCTGCAGGCTGTGGGAGAAAGCCTGAATTGAGCCTCTGCCCCTGCCTGGCAATCTTCCAAAATTGTGCTGTGCCTTCTGGCTGGACAGGCCCAGACTTTAAGGGAGAACCTGAGAGCATCTGATCTCACCTGACTTGTGCCTCCAAGGAGACTCCTGAGTAGCTGGACTAGGGCCATCTGGTTCCTCCAATATAAAATCAAAAGAGAGAACCTGAAGCCTTGATCAACCAGCTTTTCATACCCAATAAGAAAACAACCAAGTCACATCAAGTACACAAACAGAATCAGACTTCAGCTCAACAAAGAAAGACTTGAGTCTCACATCAGAATCACAAACAACAAAAGAAATTCATATACCAAGATCAGAATGAAAAAATAATAATATGAAAAAAACCAAATAATATATCACCACAAAATATCACCAGTCCTATTGAAGAATTCTACAATGAGAAACCCATAGAGATAACCCAGGACACAGAGTTTAAAAGAGCAATCATAAATATGATCAAAGAATTCAATGAATTTAAAGAGGACACAAAGAAACAAATCATAGAACTAAAAGAAGATGAGGACAAACTTTTGACTGAACTCAATAAAGAGATAGAAATGTTGAAGAAAACTCATGCTGAAATGAAGAAGGAAGTGAAGAACTCAGTAGGGAAAAGCCTCACAAATGAATGAATGAAATGGAAAACAGAATACCAAGACTGAATGATGAAGCTGAAGAATTAGACCACTCAAGTGAAGATTATGAAAAATTTAAAAAGCACATTAGTGAAATATGCAGGAAATGTGGGACACCATGAAAAGACCAAATTTATCCATCAGAGGCAAAAAGGAATGAGAAGATTCTCTGGATAATGGTATTGACCAGATCTTCAACCAGATTGTTAAAATGTCCTCAAATTAAGGAAAAGCATACCCATACCAATACAAGAAGCACACAGAACACCAAATAAATAGGACCAACTAGAAAAGGAACTCCCCATGGCATATCATAAATAAAAACACTAAGTGTAGTGAACAAAGAGAGAATACCGAAAGCTGGAAATGAAAAACAACAGTCATATATAAAGAAAAACCCATCAGAATTATGGCTGACTTTTCAGTGCAAACTATGAAAGCCAGAGGAGACTTGATCACAGTATCCCCAGTTCTAAATGCCAATAGATGCTGACCCAGAATACAAAAATATCAATTAAAGTTGGAGAAAGAAAAATTTTCTATGACATGAATAGGCAGAAAGAATTCATTTCTAGAAAACCAACCCTTCACAGAATACTAAAATTAATACAAAGAGGTGAAGAAAAGAATGGCTATGCCCAAGGAGGAGCAGAAATAAACTAAATGAAGATATAACTGGGGAACCACAAAGATAGACCAAGAATGCAAACAGAAATTAAAATGATTGTTACAAATACACAGCGGTCAATAATATCTTTATCAAAGGACTGAACTTCCAAGTCAAAAGAAACAGGCTAGTTTAATGAATCAAGAAACAAAATACATTTTTTTTTGTTGTTTGTAAGAAACCCATGTCACCTTCAAGGACAGGTAGTACTAAGCAAATAGCCCTAAAAAACACACAGGAGTTGCCATTGTAATATCTGGCAAAATAGACTTCAAACTAAAACTACTCAGAAGACATAAAGAGGGTCACTTCATTCTGATCAAAGGAACAATTAACCTAGAAGATACAAAAATCATGAACATATATGAAGCAAACTCTGGTGCATCCAGTGTCATAAGAACAATATTACAGGACTGTAAGAAACTGATTAGTTTCCAACTCACTCATAGTAGGGGACTTCAGTACCCGACTGTCTCTATTAGACAGGACAACTGGACAGAGAATAAACAGACAAGCATCTGAATTAAACGAACCATACATGAATGGACCTAATGGACATCTACCAAATATTTCAACCAATCACTGGAGAATACACATTCTGTTTGGTATCCCATGGAGCTTTCTACAAAATTGACTACACAATGTGACACAAAACAAACCTCAACAAATACAGAAAAATTGAAATAAAACCATATATTCTAACAGATCACAATGCAATAAAACTTAAAATGAACACTGGAAAAAGCCCTAGTAAGTTCATGGACTCATGGACACTACACAACACATTCCCGAATGATGAATGTGTCAAAGGGGAAGTTAAGAAAGAAATAACAGTGTTCCTGGAATTAAGCAAAAAGGACAGTACAACACAACAAAATCTCTGGGACACTTTAAAAGCAGTCCTAAGAAGGAAGTTTACAGCTCTAAGTGCCCACAATAAAAAATCTGAAAGAGCACAAATAAATGATTTACTATTGCAACTCAAGAATCTTGAAGGGCAACAATAAATGAAATCCAAACCTAGCTGTCAAGAAGAAATAACAAAATTCAGAGCATAAATTAATAAACTAGAAAGAAAGAAAACAATACAAAGAATTAATGAATCTAAGAGCTGGTTCTTTGAAGAGATAAACAAGATAGATAGACCCTTAGCCCAGTTAACTAAAAGAAAGAAAACAACTGAAAATCAACAAAATCAGAGACAAAAGGTGAAACATCACAACAGACAACAAAAATCTCCAGAAAATTATAAAGTAATGATTTTAAAATGTATACACTATTAAATTTGAAAACCTTAAAGAAATGGATGTATATCTAAAATCATGGCCATCAACCAAGCCAAAAAAAGAAGAGATCAACAGCTTAATCCGGCCTATAACATGTAAGGAAATTGAAGCAGTTATACAAAATTTTCTGACTAAAACTTGCCCAGGCCCAGATGGATTCACAGCAGAATTCTACCAGACATTCAAAGAAAATCTCTATCCAATACTATTTAAATTATTCAAAAAGGTAAAAACAAAGGGAGAACGCCCAAATTCCTTCTCTGAATCCAGTATCACTCTAATACCAAAACGAGGTGTATTAGTCACTTTTCTGTTGCTGTGATAGAAACACTGACCAAGAGAACTTATAAAAGGAAGAGTTTATTTATCTTACAGCTCCAAAGGGGCAAGAGTCCATCATGGCTGGGAAGCATGGCAGCAGAGGTGGCTGGAGTAGAAGCAGCAGCTGAGTGCTCTTCAAGCAGGCACACAAAAGCTGGAGATCAGGCAAGGCTTAGGAACTCTCTAAGCCCACCCCAGGTGATGTGCTTCCTCCGGTGTGGCCACACATTTTAAGACCTTCCAGAACAGTGCCATCAACTGGAGAGAAACTGTCCAAATAATTAGAGCCTATGGGAGACAATCTCATCCAAAGCACCAAACCAGGTAAAGATACACCAAAAAAGAAAACTTAGAGAACCATATCCTTAATGAACATAGCTGCAAATATCCTCAACAAAATACTTACAAACCACATATAGACACATATCAAAAAGATTATCCACCATGATCAAGTCAGTTTTATTCCAGAGATGCAAGGATGGTTCAATACATGTAAATCAATAAATATCATAATGCATAAAATGAATACAAAGACAAAAATCACGTAGCCTCCCATTCACAATAACCTCAAAAAAAATCTCAGAATAAATATAACCAAAGACATTAAAGATCTCTACAATGGGAATTTTAGATTTTTCACGAAAGAGATTGATTATGACACTAGAATATGGATGGACCTTGCATGCTCATGGATTAGAAGAATTAATACTGTGAAAATGACCATCCTAGCAAAAACAATAAATAGGTTCAATGCAATCCTAATCAAAATCCCCATGACATTCTTTACAGAACTAGAAAAAAATTCATATGGAAGACCAAAAGACCCCAGATAGCCAAAGCAACCCTGAGCACAAAGAGCAATGCAGGGGCAATTACTATACAAGATTTCAAAGTATTAAATATCTCTAGTCATAAAAACTGCATTGAACTGGCACAAAATACTTATAGATCAATGGAATATAACTGAAGATTCAAACATGAGTACATGCAGTTTCAGCCACCTGATATTTGACAAAGGGGCCAAGAACACTCATTGAAAGAAAGATAGCATCTTCAGCATATGGTGCTGGAAAAACTGGATCTCCACCTCTAAAAGAGTGAAAATAGACCCTTATCTTTCACCTTGCACAAAAGTCAACTCCAAATGGATCAAAGACGTCAATTGAAACCTGAAACTCTGAAACTCTTAGAAGAACACATTGGCAGTAACCACAAAACATAGGTGTAGGAAAGAACTTTCTAAATCAAACATCAGTTGGTCAGGAATTAAGATCAATAAGCAACAAGTTGGATCTCATTAACCTAAAAAGCTTCTGTACAGCCAAAGAAACAACCAAGGAAGTGAAGAGAAAAACTAGAGTGAAGAGAAATTCTTCAACAGCGACACATCTGACAGAGGTTTTATATCCAGAATATATAAAGAACTCAAAAATCAAATAATCAAGAAAACAAGTGACTCAATTAAAAGATGGGATAAGGTTTTGAGCAGAGCTCTCAAAAGGAGAAATAAAGATGGCCATGAAACATCTTAAAAAGTGTTCAACATTGTAAACAACTAAGGCAATAAAAATTAAAACCACTTTAATAGTTTTTACACCAGTGAGATTTGCTAAGATCAAGAGTATAAATTATACCAAATGCAGGAAAGGATGTAGGGAAAGAGGAATGCTCATTCACTGCCAGTGAGATTGTAAAGTTGTGCATCCCCCTTGGAGAGCAGTGTGGAGAACTCTTAAAAAGCTGAACATGAATCTACCATTTGACTCAGTTATACCACTCCTTGGCATATACCCAAAGGACTCATCCTATTGCAGAGATACTTGTACATCCATGTTTGTTGCTGTTCTTTTCACAATAGCTAAGAGATAGAAGCAACCCTAAGTCTCTCTCAACTGACAAGTAGATAATGAAATATGGAACATTTACACAATGGAGTTCTACTCAGTAGTAAAGAAAGATGAAATCATGAAATTTGCATGTAAATGGATGAAAGTAGAAACTGTTACACTAAGTGAAGTAACACAGATTCAGAAAAACAAATGCATATTCTCTTTCATTTGTGGATCCTAACACCAAATCCTTATATGTGAATATGTATCCTGAAGTAACTGCAGGAAGCAGGAAAATGGAAGGGAACCAGAGAGGCAAAGTGAAAGAAGGAACCTGAGAGAGAAGAATAGTAGGGACAGGTGCTTCTAAGGGAGAAATAGATAAAATAGGGGTATTTCAATGGGAGGGACAGGGAAGTTAGACAAGTATCTATGGGGATAAATGGAAAGAAGGAGCTCAATAGAGGTGGTGCCGTAGAAGACTGGTATTATCAAGGGAGAAATGGGGAAAATAGGGACGGTATGGAGGGAGGGTTAGACAGGGAGAGATAAAGAGAGGAGAGATAAATAATGCCTAGCTTGTGTAAAACACCAGAGGGAATCCTCTTATTCTAACAACCTAATAATAAATTACACATACAATATCTCTACCTGAGTCCATGTGCATAGCTGAAGGCTACATAACAAGAAATAGTGCCAGATAGGAAGAACCTTCCTTTGCACTGTTGGCCAGGATGGTTTAAGGGACTCTGAAAATTACACAGGCTATTCCCACAGCCCTTGATTGCCTCCCAGAATGTTAAGGTAAGGCTCCATTGCTGGAAACAGGACACACTTCAGAGCAAGTATTTGGGACAATGAAACTGGAACTGACCTGGAAGTCACTTTCCCTGAAGGATAGCTCTCATAGCTCTGGAGATCACTATGCAATCAGCTAAGGGAGAATATCAATCCATGGCCCAACACCAACTTCATGCCAAATAACTACAATGATCAACACTATATAGGACACTCATGCAGTAGTGGCACTTTTCTCTTGGGGGCACTCAACAGCTTCCTAATTGGTCTTAGAGCTCACTCAACTGGGAAACTCATGTGTGGTACTGTACTTATAGCCAAATACATATAACTGAAGAGTTCATATATCTTAGAGAAATCCCCAAGGCTGTCACATTTCTATGCTACTGTAACTTCTTACTAAGTGGGAAATATGTATTCTTATATACAGTAAAGTATCCCAGTCACCACTCATCAAGGAAGCTTCTGTTGCACCAGATAGAGACTAGTACAGAGTACCACAGTTGTTCCCACACAGACATTTTCTGTGAATTGTCCATGCCTACACAGCACATCTACAATGCAACCTCTACACCTAACGCTCACATAACATGGAACAGAGTATAAAGAGGACACTAATGGATCTCTCAGCTCTCATTAATGAAGCTTTCTCATTCAACAGAGGGCCAGTAATACAAAAGGTCACAAATGGCCAAAGCATGAAGATTAGGAATATTGAGAGTGTGAGTCCCTGGACAGGACTCCTATATTAAGTTTCACTCATCAGGGCTCAGGGACCATTGTGGAAGAGGGGGCAGATAGAATGTAAGAGCTAGTGAGGAGGTGTGTGACCATATGGAAGTAGAATCTTTCAAGCTCCTGGGACTCTGCTCATATGAACCTACAGAAATGATTTCAGCATGCTCAAGACCCATTCAAACCCAAGCAGACAAAAGCCCAGCCCAGTGGAGAAATAGGTAGTAGACCCCAATCATTATAAAAGAAATATTGGCAAATGTTGGGTGTGGATGAGCTAATCTTCTTAAAGGGAGAGACTCTGGATAGGCTGACTAGGCCTCAGTGAATGAACTTGCACTTAGGAACATTTGGGGACACTAACTTGACACAATAGACCTTTACACAGATGAAAGAATATGTGGATTCCAACTGGGATTTATGAGTGCGTGCTGGTGGGTAAGAAGGCATAAAGACTGATTGAGATGTTCTCTATGAAATACACAGAGATTCAATAAAAAATTTTTAAAAAAGAATTAAGAAAGAAACAAAATAAGCAAGTAAATAAGGAATTAAGGGAACTAAGAAATTGAAAAATAAATACAATATTTAAAAATAAATTTATCTATTGATGGACTCTTAGTTGGTTCCGTATTTGACTATTATAACAAACGATGTCATAATCTCAATAGTGCAGAGATTTTTCCACACATTGGTTTTATTTCACTTGGATATATGCTCAGAAGAGGAGTGGCTGAATCATACAGTAGTTCTACCTTATTTTAGTTTTTGAGAGCACGTCATTATGTTTTCTATAGTGTCTCTATTTATTTATGTCCTCAGCAGGAGTTCACAAGCGTTCCCTTTCCTCCACATCCTCGTCAGTGGTTACGATCTTTTTTCTTCTTGATGAAGCCATTCAAGCAGATGTGAGATGATATTATGACTTTCCATTTCCCTGACAATAGCGTTTTTCTTATATTTCTTGACTGTTTAAATGTCCTTTGAGATGTGTCAATTCATGTCCTCTATTTTTAATTAAGCTGCTTTCTTACTATTGCATTGTTTGAGTTCCTCATACATTTTGGACATTAACCTTTTACCAGATAAATGGTTTGCAAATATCTTCTCTTGTTTCATATATAATTCTTTTGTTCTATAGATTTTCTTGTTATGAGTAAGCTTTTTACTTGGATATGATTCTTTTGTCTTTTTTGGCTTTTCTTTGTGTTTTTTGAGGATAGATTCACGTTTTCTATTGAGATAAATGTTAAAGTTTTTGATTTATTTATTTTTATCTTGTGTACATGAGTATTTGTCTGCATGTAAGTGTACCTATGTTGTGCAATGCCCATGAAGGCCAGAAGAAGGCATCAGATTCCCCGGAACTGCAGTTAAGGACAGTTCTTAGCTGCAATGTGGGTCAAAGGAACCATATCCAGGTCCTCTGGAAAACAGCCAGTGCCTTTATTCTCTGAGCCATCCCTCTGGCCCCAAAGTCAATGTTAAGAAAATTTTTGTTTTGTTTTGTTTTAAATAGTAGTTTGAAAAAAATGCAAGGCCTAAGGAGGTCAGAAAAGGGTGCTGGATTCCCTAGAAGTAGAGTTGAGATGGTTAGTTGCCATGTGGATGCTGGAAACTGAACACCAGTCTTCTTCAAGAGCATTCAGTCTCTTAACTGTGGAGCCATCTCTCCATCCCCTTAAATAGTAGTTTTACATTTTGAAATCTTACATTTGAGTTTTTACTCACTTTTTAGTTGATTTAATGTATAGGGTGAAATAAAGGTTTAGTTCTATTCTGCATGCTGTCAACACCCATCCTTAAATGAAAATTCTAGAAAAATTGGAATTGAAGAGAATTTCTACAAGCTGACTATGGCCATCTACAATGTACAGCCGTTGGTGTTAAGGAATAAAAGTTTCTCTCCTATGATTCAAAAGCCTAATGTGTGTACTCTTACCATTACCATTGATCACCACCCTGGAAATCTTAACCATTGCAATAAAGAACACATATGGGATAGAAAGGAAGAAATTAACTCTTCCTTTGTAGATGACAAGGGAATTACACAAGGGGTTAGACAAGAAATAAAAGTCCCCAGGAGAACGGGGAAACAGTTCTATCAGAGAGTAGTTCCCTTCCTTGCATGATGTTCTGAGTTTGAGACTCAGCAATACAAAATCAATATATTGAATTTATTTTAAAATCCAAAGAAAATATAAAAAAAGTGAAATCAAATCACACAATTTTATAAGGTCAGCACACAAAGCAACAATCATTCTTTATACCAGAAATGTATAATTTGGAATCAATTATTTTGGTAAAAATTACAAATATTCCTCATACAAGATGAATATTTAGCAATGAACCTGACCAAATTACTCCTTATCTACATGCTGAGGTCTATATAATACAGGTAAAGGAAATGTAAGCTAATTTAAACAATGAAGAGAAATGCCTTAAATACATGGACACACAACATGGGAAAATTGTCAATTGTCTCCAAACTAATCTACAGATTACACATCTGAACAGAGAGTTTTCAAAGTCAGAAATAAAAGTGACTAATACCTAAAAAAGTGTTCAATATCATTAGTAATCCTTAAAAATGCAAATTAAAGCTACTTAGAAACTTCATTTCATCTCAGTCAGAATGGCTGTGTTTAAGAAAACAAATATCAGGAAAGATGGCTTAGCACTGAAGAACTCTGGCTGCTCCTGCAGAGGATCCTGGTTCAGTTCCCAGAATCCACGGGGCAGCTATCAACCACCCATAACTCCAGTTCCAGAGGATCCAATCCACTCTTCTGACCTCTGTGGGCATTGCATGCACGAGGTGCACTTACATACACACAACCATTTTAACCAATGAGAAGCAAACATCTTAGGGGCCAACCCAGAGAAGTTGTGATCCACTTAATAGAATTGAGTAGAAATGAGTCTGTTAAAGGATATTCCAATGAAGACTCAGAAGAGAATGAGGACGATATTAGAAACTGAAGGATTTTATACACTTGAGGAATTGTTATATAAAAGCAGATAATTTGGTTGAATTATGCTCTATAATAATGGGGAAATTAAATGATGAAATTGAATATGTAACTGAAGAGATTTTCAAGTAAGTCACTGAAGGTGTGGTTCACTTTTGTTTCCTTTTTCTTTTTCTACACAATAGGAAAGAGATAATTTAAGGAAGGAACTGTCAAACAATCATGCATCAGTTTTTGATAATTTGAGTGAGTCTTGCCTAACCAGACTGCAAATCCTGCAAAGATCAAGTGATTCACTTCCAGGAAAATGTGCTCTGGAGTGAAGCCTAAGGATGGCACTGGGAAACTTTTGATCAAGCAATTAGGCTTGTGACTTAAGGATCCATTTGATCTTGGTAGATTCCTGGAGTATTGAAGTGATGCTTGTCTAATGCTATGCATCCTCATGACCTACATGGAAAACCCACAAGGGTTTTAATAATATTGTACCAGCAGGAACACTACCAGCTCGAACGACAAAAGATAAAGAACATGAAGATTCAAATTTAGGTATTTAGAATCAAACAAAGAATTATTTAGGACTAAGGATGTGGCAGAGGTAGGTTTTTCCTTTAAGATCTATGACCACTCCAGTCATGTGTATTTGACTGTGTTACAGTACAACACATACACTCCTTTCATAGAGTGGACCTTAATACCAACTGGACAGCTGTGATTACACACAAGATAAAAGTGCCGTTACTGCACCAATAATGAGTTTACTGGCCCAGTCATTGTTGTCTATTAGTCTTTATAGCTGGGTAGAATTATTGATTGCTTTTTTTTCCCCCTCAGCAACTCGTATAGTATTCTCTGATACCAGAAGAGCTAGTCTTCAGGGAGGAGGTTTCTAGGTTAGTTCCAGCTGGAATTCTCTAATTCTTGTATCTGAAGTGTGGTTTGTCTCCTGCAACAGAATCTTATCATCAAATTCTGGCAGGCAATCAAGGGCTGTGACAATAGCCTGTGTTATTTTAGGAGTCTCTTGGACTACCCTGACCAACAACTGGAAGGGAGGTTTCTCCTGCCTGGCACTGTGTTGTTGTTGTTTTTTTTTCCTTTGCATAGCCTTCAGCTATACACAAGCACTCAAATGTGTGTGTGTGTGTGTGTGTGTGTGTGTGTGTGTGTGTGTGTTACAGTAGGACTTTGAATTAATACACTTCCCTCTGGGTTTTCATACCGTCTAAGCTTTTATCTCTCCTCTCCCCTTGGATAACTCTCCACACTCCCTCCCCAGTGAAAGCACCCCCACCTTTCCCATTTCCCCATGATAACATATTCACTTCTCTTCAGTTTTTTCTTCCTCTTTATCCCCGTGTTCCTTTCTGTTTTCCTGCAGTTGCATCAGGATATATTGTCACATCTAGGAATTTTGAGCCAAGATTCACAAATAAGAGAGAATATGTTTTTCTGAGTCTGTGTTACCTCACTTAGTTTAACGGTTTCTTGTTCTGCACATTTACCTGCAAATTTCATGACTGAATTTCTTTTCACCCTGCTTCTCCAGCTTCCTGCCTCTGCAACAACGCCAGATTCCACTCCCCCACATTCTGTTCTCTTTCTAGCCTTGGGCACAGACACAGTTTCACTTTTAGTCCCCCAGATCCCTGGACTACCCTCTTACCTCTGCTCTCCAAATTGCACTGGGCCCCTCCCCCTGTATTGCTACTCACTGTAGACCCTTCCACTGCCGCAGTGCTAAGCTTCTGTGCCCTTTAGTGGAGACCCAGACCTATGCAGTCTGCCTGAGAAAGCCTGAATTCAGTCTCTGCCTTGCAATCTTCCAAAATTGTGCTGTGTCTGCTGGCTAGAGCAGCCTAGCCATTAAACGAGAGTCTGAGAGCATCTGATCTCACCTAACTTCTGCCTCTGACAGAACTCCAGAGCAGCTAGACTAGAGCTATTTGGTCCCTCCAATATAAAATCAAAAGAAAGAACCTGAAGTCTTGACCAACCAGATTTTCATACCCAATAAGAAAACAGCCAAGTCACCTCAAGTATACAAACAGAATCAGATTTCAACTGTATCATTCAGTCTATCCTGAAAAATTGAACTGGTCTGAGTAAGAGGGATCGCCACATTGTGTGTGCATCTGGACTAAGAGGGTTGTCCAGAGATCTGTGGTGCTAAGTAAGAGAGTGGTCTGTGTCCAAGGCTAGAACAGGTTGAACCAGGGAGAATGGAGCTGTTTGGGGGTGGGGGCGCTTGTTATGGTAACTCTAGAAAACCAAAAAAACATCTTTTTTGTTAACGATTTATTGGTCTGAAAGTGAAGCTAATACTAGTAGGGAAAAATACGTGATTCGCAGTTGGTTTCTTTGTGTAGACTTGGAAATGTCTGATTCTTTAATTTTTTTTTCCTTTTGGATTTTCTTTCGAGACCAAGCCTCTCTACGTAGCCTACTTCATCTGGAAGTCACTGTGTAGCCCAGCATTGAACTCATAGAGATCTGTCTGCCTCTGCCTCCCAAGTACAGGGATTAAAGACCTATCCTAATATAAAAGGGTAGCCTGGGATTCTTGATTTCAGAATAATTTAGCATAGAAAATATAGACCAAAGTTTATTAAGAGTTGGTAACTCCCACTAATAAACTTTGAGGAAAAGCTTACAGTTGTATGTCATGTACAATTTTGTACCATATTGGGCAATTCTTCAACTTTATGTACTTACTAATATCTTTCCAAATTTAAGTGAGATTGCTTCTAAAACTCAATGCATCTTCAGTATACAGTTAGAACATAAAGACAAGAGACAAACTTTCTGAATTCTTTTTCTCATCTGTGAAATGGGAAAGCACTAATATTTAATGTGTAGTAGAACTGTTTACATAAGAAATATGAAATCTTTTCTAAGCTATCAAGTAGCTTATTGTACTATATACTAGTATATAGTACCATGTACTAGCTAATAGTACCGTATTAAACTATGGTACTTTAAAACTATTAATTTTTCTTAGATTTTTAACCTGATATAATGTGTATGCTTTACATAAACTTTTTTCTCACTCCATTTTTTTCTCCCCTACTAGACTCACCAATTCAACCACCTAGTCAGCTATCCTAATACCAGTTTCCACAGTTCTGATTACTTGCTCATTCGAGGCCATCATCCACATTTAGACTAGACAATTTGTCTCTATTTTTCAGCACTGTTAAAGAGAGTCAACTGCATTTTGGAAATTGTAAATATGAACCTTTTCCCCCAGGGACAAGTATATTTCTGTTACATACAGACCTGCCCAATTCTTTTGATATTTTTCTTATTGGTAAAAGATTGACCTAGGATTTTTGTTTTTTTTTTTGTTTTGATAAAGCAAACTATTCAGTCCTGATGATTTTTATCTTAGAGTCTTCCTGTGTATAAAACAAATAAGACAACCTAGATTGTACTGAAAAATATCTGCTAAAAAGCTGGATAAATATTAGTGAAGTAATTCCTGATCTTTAAATTTTTCTGTTTTAACCTGAACTTAGTTGTGCCAACTGTAGCCTTCTTGCTAATTAACTTAAATCAAATGAGACTTGATTTTAGTAAGAAACGTCAGACAGAATAAGGTGGGAAAAATATGCTAGCCCTCAATCTCCCTGCTGCAGATCTTAACTCTAAAAACAAAGAAATGAAAGGCTGTGCAAACTTGTTCATGCAAAACAATTACTTCTCATATCTGATTCATTACCATATAGTCGTTTAACTCATGATAGATTCATTTCCTTTATTTGCTTTCTCTGAAGGCATTTTTTTCGCTTTACTGTTTACTGCCTGTCCAATATTTTGTTTTTTCTACTATTCTTTGTTCAAACTGCAAAAATCTGAAGTAAAAATATAATATAGAAGTATAGGCATCAGCTAACATTTTCTATGGCATATGGTACTTCAGATGCCATATGTACCAGTGTTTAGTGATTCTGGCAAAGAGGCACAGAATGGTGAAATCCAACTGCCAGGATTTCTGAAAACAAATATGTAAATGCTCCAGGGCTTTTGTTATTCATAACATACCTCTAACACAGCACATACAATATGCTGTTCATTCTGCAACTAGTGTAACTCATAAACCACATTTTCCTTTTTGAATTTTTAAAGGTTTATTCAAGTTTGTGCGTTTCTCTGTTCCTAACCTTGAATCTCACCACTGAACTCTGTATTTCATGAAACTCATGTTAATGAAAGAGGCCTAGGGGAGTATATTCATTCATCCTTTCTCAAGGGCATTTATTTATTTTTCAAATTAAAATTGAAGCTCTTCTGTGGGCCTCTTCTGTGAAACAAAGAAAATGCGCTGGGCATGTTCTTTAGATAGTACAGTCTTGAGGCACAGGCAGATTCCACCAAGATTTGCTAATTTGTGAAGAGGAAGAAAAATTTCTTTGCTGTGAGACTGGGGTGTTCCCAATACTGAAGTTCTAAAGGATACACTGTGAGGTCTGTGGATATAATTACTTTGAAATGGAAAATAGTAAAATAGTAATAATTTTATCAGCTTTTTTGCTACTGTAAACATTCAAGCCTGTGTAAAAAAACAGTCACAATGTTGAAATAATCACTATTTGTGGAATGAACATTGACCTTGTATTTTCCTCTGCTACTTTGGACCTATCTGATGGAGAATAGATCTCAGCTCCCCATTCCGTTTCGTAGACAGGCAGACCACACGAAGTGGAAGGGACACAGAGCACCCAGAGGTCATTATTTTCTACTTGTCATCACACAAGCTGTTTAACCTCTATGAGCTGTTTCCATATGTGTAATGAGGATATTATCTTCCCTGGGGCTATGACTGTGAGGATAATATGCTATAATCTTTGTGAAAGTGTACTTATCTGGCATTATTATTATTAAAAAGAAAGCGTCTGTGGACTTCCTAGTAGTCTAGAGACCTAAGGAGGTTTGTAGTACTTATCCCCAAGTATTTATAGACATACAGAATATGGGAGGAATATTGGAAATGGAAATTATGAAGTTCTAATGAGATAGTCAATGATAAGATGGAGAAAAGGAAACCTCAGTTTTCATAAGTAAAAATTGTTGAATATAAGAAAATCTATTTGACTTAGCTGTCTTGACAGACTGATATTCTCTCTCTCTCCCTCCCTTTCTCTCTCTCTCTATCTTACCGTAACTCTCTGTTTACTGCAGTTAACTAGTAATGACAAGACCCATGTGATTTCTGTTTCTGCTTAATCAACTCTGATTAAATTTTACTTTGATTGTAATCTTGAAATGTTTGTCAATTGTAAACTTTTCCTTTCCACAGTTGCTGCCTCAGTGTAGACACTATTTTTTTGCTAAGGATATTGAACTATTTTCCACCTAATGATTGTCTGTGGTCATAGCAGTGCTCATTTGAGGATAGCTGAAGGCCTGAGAATGTGGTCTGCCGGACCAGGAAGATGTCTCCAGAGTTAGTCTGAGATCCCAGGTAGAGTCTTAAACAGATAATAAGAACACTTACAGAAGGCTGGGAGGACAAACAGTACTTAGTGTATTAATGACTTTTCTCATGTACCAGAATACTTGTCAAAACAATTTAAGGAAGAATGTGTTACTGTTTGAGAGAACAGTCCATCATGGTGAGTGCCTATGTGGCTGAGGCAGCAGGAATGTAAGGCAGCTGGTCAGGAAGCAGAGAGGGGTGAGTGCTGATGCCTGACTCTGTTTCTCCTTTTCATTCACCACAGTCACTAGAATGAAATCATCCACATTCACTTAACCCTCTTTGGAAACACACTCAAAGTGTCATGAGACCTTAGAGTCCTAGGTGATTCTAAATCCTCTACTGCTGACAATCAGTATCAACCATCACACATAAAGGATACTTAAGAGCTATTCCAAAGAAGATGCTAAGATAAAAATTATGCAAATCTAGCATAAGGTAACAGAACTTTCATTAGAACTGCTATTAAAGTGGCCCAGCAAAACTCTTAATGTCATGTACTGGAGTTGGGGGGATAAACTTCTTTTTTAAAGTTTATTTACTCATTTATTTTTAAATTATTATTCATTTATTTATTTTTATTTCATGACTATTATGTCTGCATGTATGTAAACACACCCATGCTGTGCAATGCCCACGGAGGACAGAAGAGGGTGCTGGATTCCCTGAAACTGGAGTTATGGATGGTTGTTAGCCAGCATGTGTGTGAGGGATTTGAACCCAGGTCACTTAGGGCTAGGCATCTCACACTTATTCCCTGCCTTTGATGAGTTGTGGAAAAACACTGTTTCCTCGATATAAAGCATTTTTAAGAAAATTATGTATTATGTTTTATGACAACTAAAGCATAAATGTCACAAATACAGATTTAAGAAAGTATGTATATATATACATATGCATCTTCTGTAGAATTACAAATGTTTGCATAGACAGTCACAAATACATTAGAATAAAGAGACAAGCCCTTTATGAAAAAGTTGCCTACAGAATAAACAATCTTGCCAAGTCCTGTTAGAAAGCTCTTGTGGCTCGAAGTAGTTCTGAGATGGTGAAGAACCAGTGAGCTCACCCCTTCACTCAGATTCCTGTGATTCTCTGCAGAGAGCTTTCAACTGAGCTGTCACTGTGCAAACACAATAAAATTTAGTATATAAATACTGAGAGTGAAGGCATGGGAAGTGTTTGTTTTCATGCACCTGAGTGTGTATGTGCACAGAGCACCTGGTGTCTCTTCTTTAACAAGTGCATGTGAAGAATTGGGAATACAGTCTGTCAAGATTTCAATGACTTTTCACTCAGTAGAATTAAAATATCATTATAGATAATGAAGATTTTTATTTGGGTTATTCATGGAGCTTAAGTCCACATCCAGTAAGCCAAAAATCACAAAGGACAGTATTTTTCATATGGTAGATTGCTATCTATTGTGAAGTTATGAATTTGATTTAGAGGGTGTGGCCAGAATTTTCTGGCATTCAATAGAAGAGAAAACTGTAAGAGAGTATGTCAGGTGATAAACATTATCTATGATTAGATCCTTGTTTTGCTTGTGTGTGTATGTGCTTAACTGTGAACTCCACTTTAAAATGTTGATTGCAATAAAAATGTAGACGTTCACTAACAGAGTTTATCTCTTAATTTATGTCTGTCACAGTAGTCTCATGCTGCAGACAGTGAGCTCCCTGAAGGCAAGTTTGATTATAAATTATCTTTATATCCACACAGTCCCAGGAGCCCCATGCACTTAGTGGAAGATCACCAAATAGCTATCTAACAAATATTGAGAGCTCTAGATGCTTGTATTTAAGAGGATAATAAAGATGGTAGTTTGCATTGATATGGCAGTTATTACCTTTCAGAGTGTTTCCCATCAATGATCTCATTGATAATTCAGGAATACTCTGGTAGAAGTCAGCACACAGAATGTTACATTAATAAATTTAATTATCTCCTAATATGCTTCACATTTCAGTGGTACACAAGATATTCTCTAAGACTTTAAATTTGTGCTCGGGGAAGAGCCACATGTTGAGGGGCATCTGGAATTTTGAAGATATTTGTTAGGAGTAAAGTATGAGATGAATAGACACAATATGAATGTTGTATGAGAAAAAAATGTTAAAAACTACAAAATTTGCCAGGTGTGATGGTGCATGCCTTTAATTCCAGCACCCAGGAGACAGAGACAGGTGGAGCTTTGTGAGATGGAGGTTGACCTGGGCTACATAGCGATTTCTAGGCCGGCTGGGGCCACCGAAAGAAATAAAAGGAAATAAAAACTACAAAACTTAAAATGGTGACAAAGATCACAAGTATCATGCAATTCAGAAAATATGAGTAATGTGGCTTTAAAAATCAATGGTTGAAATCTCTATATTAATTTTTAAATTATATTTTCTGTTTCATAAATTTTGATAGCCTTTCTTATGAGAAAAATCATGTAGGGTCATTTTGTTTATTAACTATTGATATTATGTATGTGTGTGTGTGCACACGCACTTGTGGAGGTCAGAGGACAGTAATGGGGAGTCAGTTCTTCCCTTCTACTTTGTTTGGACAGGAGCTCTGGCTTTTTCTGTTACACTGTGTACTCCAAGCTAGCTGACCCTGAGTTTCTGATCATCTCGACTGTCTCTGTTTGCATCTCATTGTACAAGCTTAGGAATGTACAGATGTCCGTCACTGCATCCAGAGTACTGGGACTACAGATGCATGCTACTACACCCGGTGTACTGGGACTACAGAAGCATACCACTGCACCCAGCTTTTTGTGTAGGTTCCAGACACTGAGTTCAGGTCATCAGACTTGCATGGCAAGCAGTTTTACCCAATGAACTATCTCACTGACCCAAGGATCATTTTAAATAAAGGAATTAGAGAATTTCCTTGACATGGATAATTGAATTTTTTTATTGCTGATAAATTATATGCATAATATCATGTTTGATTTAACACAAGCATACTTGTTATTTATAGAATTGTTATAAATTTTGTTCCTTGTATGTACAGACTCTGACATACTGTATGAAGTATAATTTTGTTAAAAATAAAAAAATTATAATTACATAAATTACATAATGTGATATATAATATAATACCTTATATGTCAATATATTTATCAAGAGATAACTTCCACTTGATTACTGATAACTGACATCTCTGTTAGCAGTTTTGTTTATCTTTTATTTTTCTGTCTGCACTTTTATATATCTGAGGCTTAGAGTTTCCCACAAACTAACTCCTGATCAGTACATTTTAAACCTCAGTTTTCCTTTACTATACTCTGACTTGCAATTCAAACCCCACAGGACTGGGCTGGAGTGCTAGCTCATTTGGTAAAATGGTTGCACTTCGAATCCCACAGGAACATTCTCATTTCCTGCTACAAACTCCAGCGCTGTGCTTTCAGATCACAACCTTAAGTAATCATTGTGATGTGGTAGTATGGGAAGCCATTCCTAGCAATCTAAACTGAACAAGGCAGTACTGTGAACATATATCTACTCAAAAAATCAAATTAAGTATATCCCTCTCCAGAAATGATCAGATTCCCCAAATGTCAAGGATTATAACAAGCACGGAAATTTCATGGAATATTTGGAGTGGAAAGAGTTCTATGTCCTAATCAACTGCTTCATAAATATAAAAATTCAGAACCATGCATACATAGCTATAAGAATATATTTCCTAATCACTCCTGGGTCCTAGGAATGGTGTTCATGCAAATGAAGGAATCATAAAACTTAATATGTATTAGCTTAATTGTAAATCTATCTCTACTGTTCCTACACTTAGTAACAATTCATTCTTTCACTGATATGGGTATCATTAGTTGTCTTAGTTCTTTTTTTGCCACTGTGAAAAAAATTGGACATAAAGAAACTAAGATAAAAGGGCTTATTTTGGCTCATAGTTTGAGGTACATTTCATCATGGTGGTGAAGCCAAGGCTGCAAGAGCTTGAAGGAGGTGGTCATGCTGCATCTGCAATCAGGAAGAAGAAAGCTCAACCCATTTTCTCCTTTTTATACAGTCTAGGATCTCATTCCAAAAAATGGTGTCAGTCACAGTGGTCAGGTCTTCCAATCTCAATTAACCTAACCAAGATCATCTTCCACAGGTGCACCCGGAGTCTTGTCTCCAAGATGATTTTGGATCTCATCAGGTTGACAATTGAGATTAGTCATAACATTTAAATGAATGTGTGACCATCCTGTTCATTTTCTGTTGTGATAGGAAATAGTCCATAGTTACTTAGGTCTACGTGGTTATTAAGTATTTAATTTATTTAACATAAAGAATGCAATTTCAATAGCTAGCTTGTCGCTAAAAACCCATGTTTCCTTGAATATTGTCTGTAACTTGCTTGCTGCTTTGATTTCTAAAGCATGAGCCCCATTCTTTAATGTTAAGGTTTCGGATATGAGGATATGAAGTGTCCTCCTCAAAATGCTTGGTCTCTACCTGATATGCCATCGAGAAATGATTGGTTCACAAGGAGCTAAGGTCATCAATTAATGAATTCATTGGTGAATTCATACTGAATGGCTTCTTAGGGAATGTATGAGAGACTAAACTGAGATTGCATTTGTGAAACATGCATTTCTTAGGGTGGAAACTACTGATGCCACCTATTGTTATTGTTTCTAAGTTGCTTTTTAAAATGTATATATTTATTGAATCTTTGTGCATTTCATATAGTAGATCTTAAATTTAGACTTGCTCTCCCATTCTTAACCCCACTGTCTCCCATCTGATTTCATGCATTCTGTCATATATGGTAAGTCCTGTGGCTGACTAGACTCCAGTGGATGAGCTTACACTAGGGTCCTCTGGGTACAAATGTTTAGTTATTTTTTTACATGATGAAAGTAGCCCTTGATGCAATAGTTCTGGTTCCATTTTTCTGTGGTAGTTTCTCAGATTTTGGTCATGACATTCTCTGGGAATGTGACTGGAGAAATTTGTAATTCATTTATATATAAAATCCAAAGAGAGAACATTTCTTTAAAAGTGTTTCAGGGTGCATTGGAGCAAGATGATATTTCTAGCCTTTGGAATACTGAGACAGGAATATGGTGAGATCAAGGTTAGCCTTGGCTACAATGGTAAGATTCTGTCTCAAAAGCAAACAGGAATGTTTTAATATTAATGCTCAATTTGCCATTTTAAAGGAAAGTATTTTATTTTTATTTTTTATGTGTATGAGTGTATTACCTGCATGTGTGTAAATGTGCCCATGTCTTGCAATGCCTAGGGAGATCAGAAGAGAGCATTGGATCTGCTAGAACTAGAGTTATGGACAATTGTTAGATGCCATGTGAGTGCTGAGATTCAAACCTAGGTCCTCTGAATGAGCAGTCAGTACTCTTAACCCATGCTCCATCTCTTCAAGCACTTTAAAGGAAAAAATTTTAAAGATTTTATTTATTTTTATTTCATGGGTATTTGTAGGGCACAAAAGAGGATGAATTTTAGCCAGGTCACCTGCTATGAGGAATAGTGGAATGGCTCCCGTGGGCGTGGTGCTCCACTCTGGCTAGTTGTGAGACCAGCTTCTGCCCAGCATCTGGAAAGAATCTGCACTGAGATGATCCACCTGGGGACAGAGCAGCATTGGCTGCAGTTGGTACCCCACCCCATAAGGCGATTGGCTAATCAGACCAGAAGACTCTTTGCACTTCCTTGAATAAATGAGCTTGCGGTGTCTTGCCACTACCTGCTTCTCACTCAGCTCCCAGAGTCTGTGTGTTTTGATTTCATGTCTACTCACCCCCTTATGTCCCCTTGGGCTGGCCCAGACCACAGGGACCCCCAACAGGCATGAGTGTTTTGCCTCCATGTGCACATGGAGGCCAGAAGAGGGCTTTGGAGTCTATCCTCCGGAATCAGAGTTAATATTGGGTGCTAACGACTATGTGGGTGAAGGAAAACCAAATGCAAGTCTTTTGGACAAACAGCAAGTACTTTTAACATCTGAGTCAACTTTCCAGCCCCAAATTTACCACTAAACTGCACTTTTTGTGTACTATAAAATAAATCTGCATAATTTTCTTCAAGTTTTATTGTTTTTGCTCTTACATTGCTATTTATTTATAATAAATTTTGAGTTACTTTTTATATGCAATTGAATATATGTCTTTTCTTTTTAATATACAAATACTTGCTTGTTACAGCTTTATTGTTGAATGGATTACCTTTTATCCATGGAACTTCCTTAGCTCAGTGTTTCTCAGCCTTAGTATTGTTGGCATTTTGAGCTAAATAATTTCTTCTCATGGGAGATCTTCTATATATAGTAAAATGTTAAGTAGCATGTCTGGCTCATATACATTAAAAGCCAATAGAGCATCTTTTCTTTTCAGTTGTGACAAATAAAATTGTCTCCAAATGTTGTCAAATGTCCTTTAGGGTCCAGAATAGCCTTAATTAAGAATTACTCTTTTAATTTAAAATAAAATTTATTTATTTTTATTTTATGTGTGAAGTACCTACCATTCCCATGGAGACAAGACGAGGGCATCAGATACCTTGGAACTGGAGTTCCAGAGGGTTGTTAGCTGCACTGTGAGAGCTGGGAGCTAATCAAATGCTCTTAACTGAGCCATCTTTCCAGCCACTAAGAGTCACTCTTATTGCTTTTGAAAATGAATTGATTTTATTCGTGTGTTTATATTTTTCTGTTCTGCAGTGTTCCACTAATTATATTTATAAATACACCACTATTGTCTTGGTGTAATGAAAGTTTTGGAATGAGGTAATGATTTCAAAAGAATTGTTATTTTATTTTATTTTTTTGATATTCTAACTTCTTTGTATGCCCACATAAACACTAGAATTTATGAAGTAAACAGAGCTACTTAATGTTAGGACATTGACTGTATTGAGTTGAATATATGCATGAATATGTGAAAAATTAGCAGTTGAATAATACAGAACTGTGTAGTCTATGAATATAGTATACTTCTTTAATTATTTAAGTATTTTGAGATATCCTAGCAATATTCTGTACCTTTTGTGTATAAGACTTACACATTTTGGGGGTGATGGGATTTTTTTTTCCACTTTGTATATATTTTTGTGAGTGAGTGCATGCCATGGTGCATGTGCGGAGGTCAAGGGACAATTTGTAAGAGTCAGTTCTCTCCTTCCACCATCAAGGTACCAGGGATCAAGCTCAAGTACTCCGGTGTGGCAGCAAGCACCTTTACTTTCTGTGCCATCTCACTGGCCTCTGGGGGTCAGTTTTTAATCTGAAGTAACATTTCTGAATGTTGTATTACCATGTTTTTCTCATTTCAATTTCTAAATATTCATTGCATTTATATATGGAATTTGAATCTGTGGCTTTGCCTAGATTGCTTGGCAGTACTCATAGATTTTTAATAGATTCCTTCAGATTTTCTTCATAAACTATGTAGCCTGGGGGAGGTCTCTATTGATTGAACTTTTCTCTATCATGCTAAGAGTGGCCATTGTTGTTTTATTCAAAAATCTATCATTAAATACTATATTGATGATTCATACCTTTTCATAGATACTTGTTGGGCATAATGTAAGGTGGGCCTAGCCTAAGGCCACCTGCTGGGAGGAATAGAGGAATGGCTCCTGTGGGTGTGGCGTTCTGCTCTGGGAAATTGTGAGACCAGCACCTGGAAAGAACCCGCCTACCTGGGGACAAACTTACTATTGGCTGTATTGGGACCCCACCCCATAAGGTCATTGGCTGTCCAGACCTATAAGAGCTTGTGCACATATTCAATAAACCAGTTGGCAGTGCCATGTGCTTGGGCTGCTTCCCTTCCAACTCCCAGACTCTGTGGCTTGACTCTGCGTCTACTCACCCCCAACCCCTCAGGCCGGCCGTCAGTGGTGAGACACGAGGGAAACAAACACGACTATAGATACTTTAAAGCTAGTGAGTGCATTAGATATGCCTACTTAGCAGTTCTACTGTGTGGAGACTTTCTGTTGCTTCCTCGTGTTGAATTCTGTCTCTCTCTGCTGATTTCCCTCTGGAACTCCAGCCTTCCTCTTTCCTTTTGTCTTTCTTTTGTTGGAAGCTTGCGGTGTTATGTCTCGTATCCATGAGATGTCAGATATGAATTTATTTTGTTGGGTGATGGCTTTTGATTTGTTCTTTGAAGAAGCGTTGGATTTTGTCCAGGCGGCACATTTAGTCAGCTACATCCATTCAGTTTTAATATTTGTAGGCACTGGGAACCAGCTAGTCTAGGACTAATTTATTCCCATTGCCCAGAAGATGTATGTCTGAGACTTCCATCTGACAACCATCTATTAATAGATCTTCCTACTCTGACTGGTGGGGAAGTTAAAGCATTCCCAGTCTTCCATGAGCTCAGAATAATTTTATTTCTCTACTTATTTGGAGTATTAGTATTTTCTTACGTCATGTAGTTTCTTTTTCCCATTTGCAGATGAGCACTCAGTTAGACTCGGTGGAGTCTGTCTACAGATCACTTGTGTTCTCCGTCAGAGTCTCCGTCTCTTTATTCTTTTGTCCTACAAACCATAGCTGCCTAGAACCTCAGTTTCTGCCTCCTGAAGAAAGCATCATTTCCGGTTTCTCTTTGGGCTCTTCTTCTTGATGCACAAAGACAGTCTCCACATAGAAATCGTTTCAAATGTAGGACTCAACTTTTTTGTTTGCTACCTCTCAGAGTGACACCCTATCATCTTTTTGTCCCATGGTTAAACATTGTTTTTTTTTTTTTTCCTTGTGTTTATTTCTGGTTTTAGGTGAGTAAACTGGGAACATCTGATGTATGTTCTTTCTTTTAGTTAGCATTTGAAATCAATGTCATTTTTAATGCCCACGTGTTATTTCATTTATGCAAATAATTTCCTATTGTTGACAATCACGCTTGATCAATCCTGAAAATAGCAATGTGCAAATATTGTGCAAGTATGATACATTCATATTTCTGCACCAATGTAAATATTTTTTATAAGAAATGTCCGAGTTAAAGAATTTGCAAAATACCAAAACATCTCTGGAACTTGTAAGGATACTATTTATCACATCTAAAATAAGTGTTGGGATGACTTCAGAACTAAATAACAATCTTCTTACTTATCTAATTAAAAAAACAAACAAGCTGACACAGGATAGAAAGGAAAGATAGGCATGGGCAAAATAGTACCTCTGCTTCTCCAGAGGGGGTAGCTTAGAGGCATGGGGCTAAAGGAGCATGCTGAGCATTGTATGAGTAGAACTGCCCAGGCTGTGTCATGCTAAAACCAGGGGAATCTCACTAGGAGACAGACTGTCTCGGAATGGGTGTTCTCAGTGGAAAGAAACTGGCAATAGTTTCCAAAGAGGAACTAGGAAGGTGCTGGGCTGTCAATACCCCTGTTCATTCTTCAAAAATCTGCCAATTACATACTCCTTTTTTATGGGTAGATCAGAGTAAAGTTATGTTCCCTCAATGCAACCAAATAACCCCCAAACCCAAACCCGAAACCCAAATCAAAAACAAAACAACAAAAAAACCCCCACCAGTTTCACAAAGTTCTGTCCATATGGGAAAAAAATACACTAGGAAAAGTAATGTTTGTTTGTTAATATCTCATAATTATTAATGTTCAGTGTATACCAAGTACTGTGTATTATTTCATTAAGTCTTTGACTTAATTGTAAGAAGCAGATATTATTATTACCTCAATTTTTCAAGAGAGACTTAGGTTCCACATGAGGAAGATCTACAACTACTGCACCAAGTTCGCAGTGATTTCAGAATATGGTTGCAGGTCACCTGCATCCACAGGGTTTAGAGAGATTTTTAGGTAGTGAAATGTAGAAAAATGTATTTGATATGGTTTTCTCTATAGTCATTATTCCCAGTTAATGACAGAACTGCTGATCTATGGACATTCAGTTATGCAGGAATGTATGCATCATTTTGCTATTGTAGGTTTAAGTTTATTCAGATTCAGGGTTCGCCTCCATTCTCAGGTCCTGAGGTTGGGTCTAAGCTTCAGACATACTTTTTTTATGATGATTTCTACAGCACCATGACTGAAGTCTAAAATCCCCTTAAAGTTTCTTGCTATTTGCTTGCTATAAATTCCCCAGCAATTCTTCTACTTCTTAACCTGGGGAAAATCTAATCCATAGTCTCACTTTTCCCCATGCTAATTGTCAAATTGAACCTGTAAAGGAAATTCCAAATGCGTTGTCATCTTTGGTTTTAGGTTTCCAGTCAGATTTTACTTCCTGGAAGGCAGCTATGCTCACTACTATGCTACTAATGCAGATGCAAGCTTGCCCTTCTTTAAACAGCACTTTGCAAAATCCTCCATAGAACCAGGGTTTAAGGTATTTTGTTGAATACTGACATGGATTTGGAGCTTAGGTTAACTTCTGTGGGCAAGTTACTTCGATATCCCATTTCTCTGTGTCCAGTTTCCGTGTTATGTGTTAAAAATGCTTTTAATGTACAAATACTTCAGAACAAACTTCTTCAAGGTAGCTGGAAGTTTTCTTTATATGATATTTTGACTCCTAATAGCATTTTCGTTCAGAATAACTGAGTTGTTAAAAGACACAGGGCAGATTTAGGAGCAGTCAGGAAGGGAATACAGCAGGAGTTTCCAGAGAGAAAGGGAGGGACAAGGAGGTCATGATTTGCTTATTTGGACTGCTTTCAGGTCTCCTGAAGTCTGGACTCTGGTAGCTACGCCCCAGCTGCTTCTGTCCTGTCTCAGGTCAGTGGGGCTGACAGCATCCCTAGGACTCTTCTGGTTTACAGCCTGCTGAGCTGATATACTTGCCTTTCCTTATCCACATCTCTGCAGAACTGTAGATGTAAAGACACACTTTTCAATGTATGCTAGGATAATATTAAAAACATCATGTATCAAAAGTAACTTTCCCTTAACAAGTGAGAGAAGTGCAGATTCTGTTATTCTCGAAAATGTCAGAGCTTGGTATAGAGGTGTTCTCACTAAATTTCTGTGATGGTGTAGACAGGGTGGTGCCAGAACTTAAACTTCTTGGGCGAAATGAGCTGTGTTTTGGGGCTTAAATCAATCTCACTTTATATGATCATGGAGATACTTCACAGTTCAGTTTTCTGTGAGGATTACTTTTCATCCATCTCACAAGATGACATCTGGATACAAAAAGACTTGTCATGGGATTTGTCAACAGGACTGCTCATAATTATTGGAGAAGTGGTGATTGCTCTCCAGTGGGTTTTGGATTCTTCTGGGCTTCTGGGTCATGTCCTCTATCTTTTTCAATTGCAACGCAGCCTTCTGGAGTGGCCCCCAGAAAATATATCACAAGGAATGTGTGACCAGGCTGCCTTGATCCTCCATGTAGGCAGCTGACCCTACCTTGAGTCTTGACATCATTGCCTATCCCCAGCAATCTCAACAAGGACACCACCTCATTTCCCTTCCACTCCGTAGGACTTTCAAATATCAATTCATTTTCACACGAGAATTTCTAAATCTCGTGTGAAAGAGAAAGCCTTAGAGGGTGTCACCTCAGACCCATTCTTGGTACCTGATAGCCATGTGGCAGACTGTAATCTCCACCAGACACCTGTTGTTGATGGTGGATCTGTTGAAATGAGAAAGAGAGAAAGCTTTCACTCCCCCTCTGTTCACTTGTGTATTTGTTCCTCCCTTGAAACACATTCGAGCATATTTATTTCGTGTATCTGGGAGAAGACTTATGGGAACATTGGTAGGAGAGTGGGAAAGTGGAACTAGAAAGGGAATCAGGCAAGAGAAGAAAACCAGTGAAGATCCTTTATCCAGATACTTGTGACATAAGATGAAACAGAATAGAACTTAGGCAGTGAGACCCTTCCACCCAAGATAGAGGGAGATAGGAATTATCTATAACAGTCACTAGCCCCTAGTGGAGGACTGACCTTGCAGGGCCTCCCTTTTCAAGAACTCCCTGTCTGCTCTGGATAGAAGAAGAGCAGGTGTTAGTGGCCAGAGAAATCCCCCAGGCAAAGAGAAGAAGGTGGTGCTGCTGGAAGTCTGGTTCACATGAACAGATGGATAGGGCTGAGGGAGGGTGGCTGGAGGATTGCAGTATCGGCCACAGTTTCCTCCTGGTACCACTTGGATGCATTCTTGACCTGTGATGTGTTTACTTTGTCCTGTTACCCATTCTTCAAATTTTTGGCTACAGTTATAGCACTGGAAAAACAAAATATTAAAACTTTAGATAAAACATTTAATATAAGAAAGTTAATGGAGTAAAATACAGACTCACTCTGGTAGCTAGTACAGAAGCTGTGAGTGAAGCTTGTCTCTTTTCTCTCTGTGAAAACCAATCACTCTTTACTTATGGTCAGCACTTCTGCTGGTCTACTCCATTGATTATCCCAAACCTTCACTCAAAGGGGATGAAGTCCTTATTTACTATGACTTCGTCTGGATGAGGGTTCTGCAATTTTCAGGTTTTTTTTTTTTCCCATTTGTGGTTACTATGAGTCATGATGTCTCTAACAGGTACTTCTCTAAAAGTACTTCTCCTTATGATATGTCAGCCAGTATAGCAACTGATAACAGTAAACAGGCTGTAGAGTTACCTTTGCCCAATACATCCAGATACCAGCTGCAGCTTTATCTTACTGGGAAACTTGCATTGTTTCCTGTAGACACATACCTAGTCATTTTTGAGCAATGGGTGCTAGGCCTGAGAACTGTCTCCGATATGGAAATTGGCTAAAGAATTGCGAATTTTCATTGTGCTGACTGTTATAAAACATCTACTTACCTTGCTCTTGCTCTTTTCTGGTTATATAGGTGATGTAGTATTCTCATAGCCTCCCTACCTAGTTCACTTCTTGAAAACCACCTTTGAGGAAGCCGTGGGAAGGAAAGATTTTAAAGGCTTAGGTGTCATCTAGTAGGGTGAATGTCTCAGGTAAGGCTTTTTCATGGACCAGGAAAAGTGAGGCATGATCTATGAAGAAGAAAGCTGCTTCTGCTAGATAAGGAGTCTTAGATTAATGATTCAAGACATTAATGTGACACATACTGATTTTATTTTAGATTTTAGGTTCTCCCATTCTTCTCTATCAGGATCATGACTTGGCATAGGGAATTGCCAAGAGATGATGACTTCTGTTTTATTTGTAACTGTTACTTTTCCAGTATAATCCATATTCTGATTTTCGCATTTGGTTTTATTGACTGTGGAAAATGAAGATGTCTTCAAATACAGGCACAGCAGACCAATGGCTTATGTTTTGTGTTGATAGCTGTCTGAGCTGAGTTTTTGATTTTCTCCTTTTACCAAGTCGATGGCACAGCATTCCCGGCTCCTCTCATTATCCCCGTCTTCTTATGTCCTAAAGAAGATGCATAAGCCTGATGTACACTTCCTCCTCCTATAGCTTATACCAATTCACCAGAGGTAAGACTGGACTTCTATAGTTCAGTTTGCCACAGAATGTATATAAAATAACTTTACCTAAGAGCCCATGTACACACACACACACACACACAAACATACACACACATGAACATCCCAACACACTTCCACATGAATGTTAGTTACATCAGTGAATATATATTTTGTTATAACTTCTGTTAACATAATGATATCTTCCTTTTAAGTATAAAATGGGAATAGAGAGGTGGTTTGATAGCAGAGATTTATAGAAAAGTGCATATTTCTCTGGTTGATAGAGTTGGAAAAGTTCTGTACAGTTTCCTTCCTCTACATAAAAGCAGTTCTACTAGATGTAAAGACAAATGTCTGTGAGCCCAGCACTCAGGAGGCTGATACAGGACTGCCATGAGTCCCAGGCCAGTCTGGGACATATGGGGAATTCCAATCCAGCCAGTACATGCAATGGATCCTCTTCTCAAAGACCTTTAATCAGTGTTAGTGGGAATGTGAAATCGTATAGCTATCAGCCTTGAGGTTTCTCCAAAGATTAAAAATATATCTACCATGTGTCTCACATACACCACTTCGGGATGCACACCCACAGTCTGTAATCCTCACAAAGATACTTTCATTCCAACTTTATCAGTGCAGTTTTCACAATAGTTGAGACATAGAATCTCAATTAGTGCATGTCCACTAACAAATGAGTGGCTAAAGAAAATGTGGTATATATACATAGTGGAATTTTATTCAGCTGGAGAGAAGAATGAAATCATGACATTTTCAGAAAAAATGAATAGAACATGAAATCATTATTTTGAGCAAAATAAACCAGATTCAGGGAGACAAATATTGCACTTTTCTCTCATATGACTAGATTTTAATTTTTATGCATATGTGTGGGGGTATAAGCCAGGAAATTGACCATGATTGGCAAAGAAGAGATTTTGATGAGCAATGTAGAGATTGGAAAGATGGCTGAGTGGTTAAGAGCACTGATTACTTTTGCAGAGGACCCAGGTTCAGTTCCCAGCACACACATGGTGACTAACAACCTCCCATTATTCTAGTTCCAGAGGATCATCTGCCTTCTGACCTCCATGGGCATTGCATACATGTAGCACACTTACATACATTATGTAAAGCACACATAAAGTATAAATAAATGTAAATGGTCTTTAATATTAAATAGAAGGGGAACAGTGGTAGGACAGTGGGAGAGGGAGAGAAGGGAGGAGGGAGGAGTATCAGTGAGAAGAAAATATGGGTGGGCATGGTGGTGCATGCTTTATTCCCAGCACTCAGAAGGCAGAAGCAGGTGTATCTTGTGAGCTTGAAGCGATTATCTCTGGTCTGCATAGCAAGTTCCACGCTGAGTCTACAGGGAGACTCTGCCTCCAAAAACTAGAAAAAACATAGAACAAACAAAATCTGTATAAAAATGTCACAATGAAATCCATTACTTTGTATGCTAATTAAAAACAAAACTAATAAAATACATGAAAGAAAAAGAAGCCAAAAAGTAAAACAAAAGCCCCAAACAGGCAAGTACATCAACAAAAACCAGTTCTAAGTAGTTAGGGATTTGTGATATAGTGTCTTGCATAGGTCATCACCAAGAAGCTGCTAAGTCACACAGAAAAAAAAAAAAAAAAACCTCAAACCCCAAACAAATAACAAAAGGAATTTATGACGTTAAGAGAAACAGAAGGTTTTCATAAAGATTGCTGAGTGGGATTTATTGACAAGTGAGTTCTACAATACTGTTGACATGGTTATTTGGACTGTTGGGAAATTATTTTTTTTATTAGAAAATATGGATAGGCTTATTTACTAGACTGCTTTTGATGTGGTAGAATTTGTTAGCGATTTCTAAAATGTCATTTTAAAAATAGGACAAAATAATGTAACATCAGCCATAGTACTAGGTTAAAATGTCAACTTGAAACTTGACCTTACAAAGAAAACGTTATTCCACAACTTTTTATAACATTTAGCAATTACTAGCACTTCACCCTACAGCAGCGTGAATTCATGCATCTCCAATGACCAGACGTTTTTTCCGGTACTATTTTCCTCTGAGAAGAATCATCGTGACTCCTTAGAGAGTTTCATTTTCTTAAAGCAGGAAAAAGAGTGAGTCTAAAAGACAGAATTTTTGACTGAGAGGAAAGATGGTTTGGGGAATGCCAGGAGGAAAAGCCAGTTAAAGGACCTATTTAGTGAAAGATCCATATCAGGCAGTAAAATTATTGCTCATTGACATAAACTGAACATGTAGGTCTATGAATTCACAATGACACATAAAAGAGAAAAAAAATGCATGTGAAAAAATTTTAAAGAGGTGAAAGTATACCAGCATATGCATATGTCCTTTTTCTTTTCTGTAGAATGTCCAAAGTGATGGGCTTGTTTATGATATTTTCACACATGTACATGATGTATGCAATAGTATTCATCTCCAACCACCTCCTCTTTTTTCTTTGGCTCCTCTCACCTACTATAATAGTCCTTTTTATAAAAAAAAACCTAGACTTCATGTATAAAAGAAAACATGTGATATTTGTCTTTCTCAACTTGGTTTGTTATGCTTAACATTTTCTTACAAATGATATCATTTTGTTTTCTTTTATGGTTGAATAAAACTCCATTATTTACATATGATATATATATATATATCTCATATACATCTCACGTATATGTTTCACATTATCTAGTCCATTCATTTGTTGATAGGCATGCACGCTGATTTCATAATTTAGGTATTATGAATGGTGCTGCAGTGAACATGAATGCTGTATCCCTATTGTATGCTGACCGGATTCACTTAGATATAAATCCAATAGTGGCAAAGCAAGATCACATATTAGCTCTGTTTTTAGTTTCTTGGTGACTTTTCATAGTGATTTCCACTATGACTACTAATTTACAAAACAGAAATACTTTTAGAGAAATTATTTTAATAACTAGAAAAAGTTTCGTGATTTCTGTTAAATATTCATATTTTAAAAATTATAGTTATATATATATGTTTTTCTCTGGGTAAGTGTAGGTGAGAAATATAAAGAATAATGTGTAACACAAATAGTTTCTGAAGAAATATAAATATACAATAAGCATTGGACAATACTGGAGATAACCAGTAGTTATATACAGTAACTAAGTAGTAAGAGGCTTCAACTGAGTATATCCTGATAGGAGATTAACCAAGTGTTGTTCTAAGTAGAGAATTTCATGTATATATACAATGTATATTTAATTATATTCCTCTGCCATTTTCCCCTCCAAATCTTCTCAGACCCATTCCTCCATCATAATGTCTTCTTCTCAATTTCAAATCCTCTTATATTTAAAAAAATTTCTATTTTTTATGTGTATGAGTGTATTGCCTGCATATATGTAAGTGCACCCATGTCCTGCAGTGGCTACAGAGGTCAGAGAGGGCGTTGGATTTCCTAGGACTGGAGTTACGGTTGTTGGGCGCCATGTTGGTGCTGGGAACTGAAACCAGGTCCTCTGGAAGAGCAGTCAGTGCTCTTAACTCCTGAGCCATCTCTTTAGCCCTCCCTGCCTTTTCTCTTAATTTCACTGAGTCCATATAATTCAGTTTTTATCTCTAAGGAGATAGAGGCTTCTAGATGGCTCTTCTAATTGTAATGAGATGCAGAAGAGATATTAATAATTTCCCACTGTTGTAGGGTGATGTTTCTTCTTATTTAATACATTCTCATGTATCTTCTCCCCTTGAATGAGAGCTTTACCCAATTCTTAACACCCAGTGAATAAAGTAAGAAAGCAATGGCATCATTTCTTAGATCAGAGGATGAAGATATTGTGACTCCATAACATACTGCCCCTCTCTGAGTTTATTGACTTCTTTACTGTCATGGAACAGACATTCATGTTGTGTGTGCCCAGACAGAAGCCCTGTAAACCAAGGGGATCTCAGTTCTATCTATACCCAAAAGCCCAAGTGTTCACCTAGATGAGCCTTGTGCTGACTGCTTCTCTGAATGGTACTTTGATGGAGACTGGAGGGAAATTCTGAATACAATAAAGCTCTGCCCAGACTCTCGACACAGAAATTGTGAGGTAGTGCACAGCTTTGTTTTAAGTCAATCGGTTTCAAACCAGTTTGATATAGAGCAGTAGCAATAGTACATTAAAGATGATAATGTCAGGGACATGAAGTTAAGTGTGTCCTTGCTCCACCGCTCAAACAGGAGTCTAAGGCAGGTGGTCTAGAATTTGCTACTGAAACTAGAGCCAAACCTCTCATTTTTGTTTGTTGAAGTTGCTGTTAGGAAGGTATGCATGCTAACACATTGCCATTTAGATTTACAAATAATAACATGTAACAGATAACAAGACAGTTAGGAGAGAAAAAGGATTTATCAGTGGATTTTAAAGTTCAGAAAAATATCATTGATTTTGCCATAATTCAATAATAAATACTAATTATTGTTTCATTCATATGTTTTGCCTAGTTTTCTCTTTTAGATTTATTTCATTTTGTGTGTGTGTGTGCACATGAGTGAAGTGCCTGTGAAGACAAGAGAAAGGCATTGGATTTCCTGGAGCTGGAGTTACAGATGGTTGTGAGCAGCTCACCATAGTGCTGGGAACTGAATTCCAGTCTTCTGGAAAATCAGTAAGCATTCTTAACTGCTGAGTCATCTCTCCAGCCCCTGTGAGCCTGTTTCTTAAGGTGCTAAAAATATTATATCTTTAGGATATTTTAATGTAATGGATTTTTAATTTTAAAGGTAATTTAAATACATAGATTTGAAGTCAAACGTTTTAGGAAATGTTGGTTTATTATGTAAACACATCATGGATAATTACAAGAATGTTAAATTTTAGTGCTTGAAGGTCTATCACATATATAATATTTTCAGTTGGTAAATAGATGGAACATTAGAGATATTATTCTTAGTATACTAAAGCTTCCTGGGAAGTACAGGAGCTTTCAACATTGACTATTTACTCTGAGAGAGTTCTAAAACTTTAATTGTCTGTGAATTATTCAAACATCTTGTAGCTTAGCTTTTTTCTTCTATCATAAGTGACAGTGACTTCTAATTCTCTTTGTGTGTGTGCTTGAAAGTGGACTTGTGTGCATACCCACACATGGAGGCTAGAAGACATCTTGGGTTTCCTTCTTCAGAAGCCATCTACTTTTTTTTTTCCTTTGAGACAGAGTCTCTCACTGATCTGGAGCTCACAAAGTAAGATAGGCCTATTTCACACTCCACAGTAGGTGGACTACAGGCAGGCCACACCACACCTGGTATTTTTAAAAGAAATTATTCATTAATTAATGTATTTATTTGTCTATTATGTGAGAGTGTCTTGCCTATATGTATGTAAGTGTGCCCATGTCATGCAAACCCTTGGGGGCCAGGAGATCCCCTAAAGCTGGAGTTACACATGGCGATTAGCCACCTTGTGGGTGCTGGGAATTGACTTGAGTCCTCTGCAAGAGCAGCCAGTGCTCTTAGCTGCTAAGCCATCTCTCTAGTCCCGATGTCTGGTTTTGTTTTGTTTGTTTTTGAGACAAAGTTTTTCTATGTATCCCAGGCTTGCCTGGAATTTACTGTTATCCTACCTCTCCTTCTTAAGTACTGGAATTACAGGTGTCAACTGCTACACCAACTTTCTAGTTATGTTCAGTGTTCTATTTTCATTTCCTAATAGAAACTTAGACTCTAAATTAGTTACTGAATTATCTTTGAGAATGTGTTACAGTTTCAATGACAAATAAAAGTCAAGGTATATGACATAATGATAGGATATGTATGCATACATGATAGTCATTACATCATTTACCATGATTACCATGATCAAATTAATCAGCACATTTATCATAACACATAGTTGTTCTCTGTGTGTGTGAGAGAGAGAGAAGGAGAAAGAAAGAAAGAAACAGAAGGAAAGAGGCCGAAAGAGGAATAGTAGTGGAAGGACAAAGTATCTTTTAATAGTAATTACTGGAAATGGATATTAATTACAAGTTAAAAATAGAAGATGAGTTTCTTGCACTAGGCATGTGTTCCAATTGATCACTGGCATGGGTGACTGAAACCCAATCCCACTGGAGATTTTCTGTAGAGCTCTATAAAACACCATCCCTTGACAGGAAACCAAAGCATTTATCTCACAATTCTTTCTTAATGGTTGAATTTTTCTCTTGGAAATCATACTTCTGGTATTCCTTGTGTCCAAGAAAGTCCAATCAAATGATAGAATCTAGAGTAAATTATTATTCTTGAATGCTTATTAGTTAGCTAATAATGGTTTATACTTTTAAATTTCATAGTCTGTTCAAATCCACCTTAAAACAGGTACTTGCTTTCCCTGTAGAAAGTAAAGCAAGAATTGTAGGAGGCTGTGAAATTTCAGATACTGACAGATCTTTAGCAATTTCTGCCCAAGCTTGTGGGAGTACACAGCTTGCTTTCCCCACTCCGAGGCTCAGTCTACATTAAGGAAGTTTTACGGGTGGGATGTTCGTGGCCTCTCTCCATGTCTTACTCCTGTGCTAGACAGGAAAGAGTGTCATTTGGTGGCTGAGTCTGGAAATAGAAACTAGGCAAGTGTGTTAACAGTCCTCTTAAGTTGCTTCTATTCAGATCCAGAGGCATGGAGAACACACACACACACACACACACACAATTTGCTTCTCCCTGCAGTGAGCATTCCGGGGCAGGTGCTGTCTATTGTCATTTGTGACAGAATGAGTCAGTACAGGGACAGCTCCTGGCCTGTGAGCCAGTGTAAGCCATAAAAGCAGTATTTTAATACCTATCTTCTTAATTCCTTTGCTTTCTTCTCAATTAGTCCAAAATGTTTATGAACTCAGAGTGTGGTTGTTTCTACTCTAACTTTGTTCTGCTTTTAAACCCCAGGAACACAGAAAAAAATTTATTGACAAACTTTTCTTCTTTGAGTGTAGTTACTCAGAAATGATGACTAGTGTCTTGTGTGACTTCTTATCATGTATGCAATTCATATTTTTCAGATCTGTATTTTTTACCACATGAGGCGTGTATTCAGGTGGAATTATTAGGTGATTTTGTCCCTCTTCTTTAATTTCACTTTTTTACCACACTGTTCCTAATGAGAAGGATGGCTCAGTGCTGGAGAGTATTGGCTGCTCTTGCCAGGATCTGGGTTTGTTTCCCAGAACACACATGGGGTTAACAACCATCCATAATTCCAATTCCAGAGGAATCCAATGCCCTCTTTCAACCTCCATGGGTGTTTCAGACAAGTGTGCACTTATATACATGCAGGCAATACACTCATACACATAAGAAACTAAAAGTGATAAAAAAAATCTAGAAAAGTAAATGTTGGACTGTAGAGATGGTTCAGGGGTCAAGCTGCTCTTGCAGAGGACCAGGTTTGGTTCCCAGTACACACATGGCAGTTAATAGCCATCTATAACTCCAGTTCTAGGGGATCCAAAGTCCTCTGCTGACCTTCACAGGCATTACACAATACAGCTGCACTTACATACATGCAAGCAATATACTCATGATTATAAAATAAAAATAATAATCAAATATTTGAATAAAAGTCAATGTACTGTTGAGTCTGATGTACAGACACTGTACATCACACTAGCTTGGGTTCCCTTAAAGCAGAGCCTGAAACAAAGACTGTGGGTTGCTTGTTTATTTGGTGGTGATGGGAAGTGGTGCTTTGGCTAAAAATGAGGATGGTGAGGGAAGAAAGGAGAGAAATTATATAAAGTGTTATGTAGCGTATTAATGAGACAGTGCACACAAATGAAACTTAGTCCTACTATGAATCCCATGAGAAGATGTGGAGGATAACGTTGGAAAAACTCTATCAAAGAACGAAGACTCTGGGAGGAAGGCCATCTTTGACTGACTGTTTAAATTTAGGGAGTTTTCTTAAGAGACGTTAGCTTCCTCCAATTTCTGGGCTGCCTTTGTGCAAGCAGAAAGAACTGTGGAGTGGTACCACAGAGGCTTGAGAGGGTGTGAGATGAGGCTTGTGGCTTGCACGACATCTGTCCTCCACAGCTGCAGCTGAAACCCAAGGGGAACTAAGAGGATGTGCCACAGGACAGGACTCAGCAAACTTCTGCTTCAAGTATTTTCTAGGAAATGTCCAAAGGAGAACAGCCGTTCTCTACGTCTGTCCCACCAGCGAGTGTTTTACGTAATGACCCAGCGTCTTAGTTTCTTTTCCAGATGCAGTGATAAAATATGCTGACAAAGGCAACTTGGGAGAGGAGGGATTTAAGGTGGCTCACAATTCCATCGGCTCATACAGTCCATTATGGGAAGTTAAAGAAATAAGAGATTGTGAGAGCTGGTCACATTGCGTCCATATTCCAGAGTAGAGAGCAATGAATTCATGCACGCATGCTGGTGCTCGGCGTGCCCCCTTCATTTCACAGTCCTGGATCACCTGCTCAGGGAACGGTCATGCCCACAGTTAACTTAACCAAGATTGTGCCTCACAGACATTTCTGAGGCTAACTTTAATCCAGATACTTCTCCGAGATGTGCTTGGAGGCCTGCTTCTTGGGTATCAAGTTGACAGCTAATGCCCCCAAACACGGTAAAGGACATGGTATGCATGTGATTTATCACAAGGCAAAGTTAAATTGTTGGGAAATTTTAAAATTCCAGAACTTCCAGAAATATCTATATCTATGTACACCCCTACCCCACTTGTCCAATTAAGATTTCCTTTATATTGCACTGACTTTGAGTGATGTCACCAAGGAGGAAACTAACTGTGAAGGCTTATCTTAATAAATGAGAGAAGCTGTTGAGAATCGATTTGAAATGAATAAATATTTTAAGCTCTGAAAAGAAATTTCATCTAATTTATAGGTCTTATTCTGTAGATCTACACTTCTTTTTATGTCTGTTTTCCTAAAACACTAAATAAAACTGTTGAGATGTTCTATTCTATTCTCAATCATGTACATGGATATTAAATGAAAGACATTGTTCACAACTGATTGTAAGTGTTAAGGGACAATAGCACCCACATGATCTATCCTGGTCACAGCTTATGAGAAAGAGTAGATTCCATAGGAATCTCAAATTCGCACTGTGGAGATGTTTTTTTCTTTGCCTTTTGTTAAGAATAACCATTTCCTACAGGACTTTACCATAACTAGTTAAGAATCCTGTAACCATAGCTTCATCTTCTACAACAGTTGATTTAACTCACCCATTTTCTAAGTCACATTGCTTTAAAATTATGTAATGCACTGAAAAAGAAACGAATGTGATCAAAAAATATTATCTTTATTTTATGTGTATGAGTGTATTGTCTGCATGTACATAAGTGTACCTGAGCCGTGCAATGCCCAAGGAGGTCAGAAAAGGGTGTTGGATTGCCTGGAACTTGAGTTATGGATAATTGTTAGCTGACATGTAAGAGCTGGGGGGATCAAACCTGGGTGTGGTGCTCTGCAAGAAAGCCTAGTGTTCTTAATCCCTGAGTCATCTCTCCTTCCCCAACAAATATGATTTCTAGTTCCCCTCCATAAATTGTTGCAGTTTAATGAACTGTCCAATAATTATTTAGCACCAGAAGTCAGTTCAGAGGCTTGTCTTTATACTGTCTTTATAAACTCTGTATAAAATGAAGTGTTCACAATAAAATCTCTAAATTCTCCAATGAGCTTAAGCTCTTCTGTGCCAAACAAATAGGGATAAAGTCCAGGAAACCTTATAAAACTTCATTAGTGATCAGTGATTCATTAGTGATCATTAGTGATATGAGCCTTACACATAAAATAATGACCCTATACATTTGGAAAAATATCCAAACTATACCTGCAATTTAGGAACTATTATAGATTCTTATCTGAAGACAGAAATGAGCCAACAGAAGGCTAATCTTCTGATATTCTGGTCACCACAAGGAAAGGAGGAATGAAAACAAAGTAAAAAAGAAAAGCCTCTTATAGGAAGCTGCATGTCCAATATCAAGTTTTAAGAGTTGAGAAAGTAAAAATTGGAGATGTATGAGTATATAAGTTTCTCAAACGTCTCCTATATCATTTTGTTAGTTGCTATTGAGACAAAGCAGTGAACATCCAACAGATTTGAACTCTGAACTCTGCAAAGCAGACAAACATTTTTCAATATTTTTCTTTCTTAAACACATCAATTGGTTCTTGTTTAGACGAGATTAGCCAATATCAGCAATATCTCAGCCGAAAAGAACCTGGAAAACTAAGAAGTTTTCCACTTGAGTTTATGCCTTTAAAATGACTGGACCACAATTTAATTGCTCCAATGTTGATTTTCAATAACTAATAAAGAGGACTCCAGGGTAGAATTAGTCAACCTTGGCGTGGCTAACTGGCACTTGATGTTATTCAAAAGCTATTTGAAACACAGTCTACTTAGATGGAAATGACTTTGCTGAGAATAATCTAGCCTCACATCTATGGGGATTTTTAAGGCTTAACAATACCAAAAATATTACATAAGGTCTGAGTCAGCAAATATTTTTGAACAGGTTCAAATAATATATATGTTTACTTCCTGTATGATATGATCCCTGTGTAACCAAACACTCAACTCCACCATCACAACAGGAAAGTAGGCAGAAACAACACAGTAACAAATAGGTGTGACTGTTTCTCTCAATGAAAATGTATTTACAAAATTTGATGCCAGTCCTAATTTAGCCTGCAGGACAGCCAGTATCTAATCTAAGTGGAAGCTGATAGTAATGACATACTTCATATAAGCATTCCAAAGTAATTGTGCTAATTAAAGCTTGCACTTTACAGAAACCGCCTCTATTTCAACTTGAGTATATGGTAAGCATTTTCTTTTGAGATTTCTCTCTGTCCAATAGTATATATAGCTAGCAGACCTAAGATCATGTTCTGTTCTTACATTTGCTAATGGTGTGAACCTGAGATTACTTTGAACTTACCTTTTCTGAGTCTCAGAGGTTTCTTCATAAAACAGAACCATTACAATGATTACTTGTGAGAATTAAATCATCTTGGTGAAAATAATTTTGTCAAAATTATCTGTGAATACTGGTTCCCCCAACATTCCTCGGGGTCAGTGCCTGACGTGGACCATTTCCTTCTCTGCAAGCATCATAGGCTACTCTGTACCCCTTCCCTAAATGAGAAGTAAATCGACCCAAGGAGACTCTGGCAGGATTAGTTTCTTCACGTAAAGAATTAAATTACTCATTGATCAGAAGACTGTAAGAAGTGCACAGTGGTAGAGTAAAACAAGTCCTAAAATATGTGAAACGTAAGAAATAAGAGAAGTTGCAGTAGCTGATATGAGTAATGATAGGGATGAAATAAGAAAAAGAAACCAGAGAAATCAAAACATCAGAAGATAGAAAATAAATCAAGGGGAAAACCCAAAAGACAGCCCCTAATGAGAGTTTAGGAGGAAAAATAATAAGATAAAGTTAATGAAGGTGTCTGGGTCAAAGGCATTTGGAACAGGAAGCTTGTGCATCTGGGTTCAGCTGTCACCAATGCCAGGGTCACCATTTTTAACCTCCTACATTTTGCTTTGGTTATTATACCTGAGAACTCCATTTTACTGACAGACATCCTAAGACAAGGGCCAGAGAAGCAGTTGAGATAATAGCCCTCAGATTTATTGGATCCGCATTTCTAATCAAGGAAAGCTTGAAGAAAATGATGCCCACGTGCCCTGGTTACAAAACGAGTTAAGATAAATAGCAGACTTGTTAATCAGGATTTGGGGTAGACTTAAGTTTTCACAGTCCATTTTCTCCCTCTCACTCTCTCGCTCTCTCAAGCCTGTATTCCTGCTTATACATTCTCACAACACACATCCACACCCACGCACGCCTGTCAAACTTTCTCTACCCAGATGGATAAAACGGACTGAAGTTGGGTGCACCAATGTGTCTTTTATAATCAGTATTCACTGCCTCAGAGTCAGACAAATGAGGAGAAAGTAAAAAAAGCATATTTTTAAAAATTGAAGAGAAGTAACATTTCTCTGTTTCCACGCTGAGGTTCACCCTTTACCTAGATACAGGTGTGTTCACAGTAAGGACAGCCAGTTCCACCAGTTGGCAAATAGAAGGTTAAAAGTAGGACAGTTTAAGGAGAAACAAACAAGAGGGTTTTTCATCTCCAAAAGGAGGTGTTTAAAATATGTCTCCTACCCTCAAGCATGGTTATTTTCAGTCACGGGATTATATATGGACTTGGCTATAGCCAGCAAAAATATAAAGCCACAATTATGAATTGTATCCTTTGTTAATTTGCAATTTTAATGCATTTTGAAATTTGGACTTGCTGAGAAAAGAAGGACAATTAGATCTTGAGAAGTAGAATGGGGATGTATTGAAAGAGAAAAAATTGATTGCTTTGATGAGAATCATTTTGCAAATTCTATAAAGTACTCTATAGCCCCCAAAGGAAAAGCATATTTTCAGAAAAAATATCGAGAGCAACATATTAATGATATTTTCATATATTTGATTTGCAAATTTAAAAGTAGGAAGAATGTGTTTTTGATACTTCTAAATACCCAGGTCAGAAAGATCATGGTTGGTGGCAGTATCAGGTTGCATTGCTTTGTTTTCAATAATTCAAATATTATTCAGTAATGAAAAGCAGAGTTTGATAGACCCTTTCCTAAGCCCCAAAGCTCCTATCTTAAGAAGAATAAAACCATTCTATTCTTCTTTTTTAAAACTTGTTTCCGTATTCTGAATCCAGACTACTTTCTATTACTTCCCTCTACCCCTTCCAAACACACACACACACACACACACACACACACACACGCACACAAAGGATTTCTGGAACTCTCATTTTTAATCTAACTGATTAAGAAAGCAAGCAGGACAGAAACATTGTTACAGGATTTCCCCAGAACTCCCTTCTCTTCAAGTTAGTTATGGCTTCCATTATGAAATGGAAGTCAATAACACAGGTGCATACTTGAGCTTGTTTGACAATTTTAGTAGTAGGTACTCAGCTTTTTCTCTAACTCTCCACCTCTTGCTGAAGGGAGCTGTCACCAAGCATATCAGAACCATTATTTTAGCCAGTCACTACAGCATGAACCCTTGAGGGAATGACCTGAATTGGATTGATATTCATTCCTCTAGATTGTTTTGTAGATAATTATAGGTAATAGAATGGGCTTAAGCTGTGCAGAGCAGCTCCTCAAAGTCTGCTTGCTTAAGAATACCCCGTTTTTGCTCTTTTTTAAAATTCACTACAGAAGAAACATTCTACTATGGTAACATATGATGAAAGTGACACTGATTTGAATGTAAATATATGCAGGGTGTTTGAAACTGACAACATTTTGTATGCAAAAATGCTTTTAAAAGTATATGCTCTCTTTGAAATTCAATTAACAGAATCAAGTAATAACTATTCTACTTTAATTTCCAATATGTTCTTAGAAAAGGGTGTTCACTCAGGTTATATTTTTTTTATTTGTAAGAAAACAGTGAGTTTCTTATATTTTAATACTTAGCAATGAACCAGAGCTAGTTGCGAACTGATTGTCATTAGGTTAAATTATGAAAGACTGCTGACATTTGATTTTTCAACCTTCATACATAGAGGATAATTCCATATGATTCAATCTAAGACATATGGCTTTCTCACAGACACGACATCTCCTTCCAACAAAGATGTTCAAAAATAGCAACTTTTCTTGTTTTATATACTTTGAACACCATCTGAATGTTTTCAACTGTACAAATAAATTCTATGCACACTATTCTGAGTACTATTTTTTCAGAAATTATGTGGCAGCCTTTAAAATCCACCGGGATTTAAAGGTCTATTGCTGTCTTGTGTCTTTAATGGTTTTAAGATCTTTAATAGTCATTAGGTCTTTAGAACAACTTAGTAAACTATGCCTGCACACCACACTTACAAGGTATGTACCTACCACCGTACTTACAATGCAAAATATTTTCTTCATCCGAGCTTATGTTAGTTTACACCAATGCCTTCATATTCCTAGGCAACCACCGACATGATTTCTATCACTATGAACTAACTCTACCTAGTGTGGAATTTATATAAATAGAATGATATAGCATATAAATTTTGCTCCAGACTTCAACCAGTATAATGGGATCTACCCATGTTATTGCATCAGTAATTTCTTTTTATGATTATGCTGTAGCATTCATTATATAAATATATAAGAATTTTAGGTTTTTCATTCATCTATTGGTTTATATATAGTTTTGAGGTATTATGAATAAGTTGCTGCGAGTACTTAGGTCTAAAATACCATGACTTCCTTTCTTTTGGGTGTATGCTTAGGAGTGGAATGACTTGATCATATAGCAAATGTGTGTTTATAGTAAGGTATCAAATTACTTTTTGAAAAAGTGATAGCTTGATTTTTGTTCAACTGTCTTGTTGCTGATTTAGTAAATTACTATATGTTAAACACACAACTATTGTCTTAGAGTCTTGAAGGTCAGAGAACAGAGGAGTTACCTGGATTAAATCCAGGTGCTGGGAGGTCTGGCTTCCATGGAATCTCTGGGAACAAGTTCCCTTCCTTGTCTATTTCAGACTCTAATAGCTGCAGCGACTTCCTCATGATCACCGCACTTTGTTGTTTCTCTTTTTACCATTCCTACTACCTCTTCACTTCCTGCTTCCTCGTGTGTGTGTGTGTGTGTGTGTGTGCGTGTGTGTGCATGTGTGTATACCAGTGCATGCAGAGGCTAAAGGTGGACATTGGATATCTTCCGATGCCCCTCTCTGCCTTATTCCCTTGAGAAAGTGTTTGTAACTGAACTTGAGGCTGGCTGATTCAGCTAACCTGGCTGGTTAGAAACAACCTATTTCTGCTTCTCTTGTGGGCATAAGCAGGAATGTCTGGCTGTTTACACGGGTGCTAGGGATTCAGACTTGTTCATGCAGCTGTCCCTGTGATTACCTAGGATCAATGTAGTATCTTATCTCAATATTCTTATCTTTTTTGTTTGAAACGTGATCTAGCAGAGTAGACCAGGCTGGCCTAAAAATCATGATCTTTTTACCTCAACCTGATTTTACTTAGCACAAACTTCATATCTTAACCATAGCTAGAGTATTTTTTGTTATATAAGATAATAGTTGCAAGTCTGGGTCACATGTTTTAGCTTACCACAGCCTCTAACCGTCTAGTCAAGTGATTTTAATTAAAATGATTAATTTAACCCGAATTCTAATGTATGTGCTACTACTAGCTCCTATTAACTAGTGACTGTTTTATGCTATAGAGTATGGTAAGCATTTTTGCATATACTTTTAATCCCCAGAGCCATTTTCTCATAAAAGTGAAAATGTCCTTATCTTAAGATGAGAAATCTCTGTGGACTATTGCATAGGTCACAACACTGAGAAGTTATGATTGTAACCTGTTAATTTTCCTCAACACCCACACTACTAAGCAATAGCTTTTATTTTATTTCATTTAGTATCTCTTACAATATTTTGTACAACTTCTCTCCATATTACACAGATGAATTTATGAATTAAACCCAAAAAGCGTTTATTTTCATCCTTACTTGTACAGAACTTTACAATCGATATTACCAGAAAAGGAGCATGGCCTGGGATCAATAATACAGATGATGAGAATAGGCAAAAAGGTCAAAACAATGCAATATGTAGGAAACCTAATGCATCACGCATCACAAGGGATGGAAACAGCTGTAAGACTTCAAAAGACAGCGACCATAGTTAGCCACACCTGATCTGTGGGTAGAAGGCATTGGGTGTGCCTGTGAAAGCGCAGGATGATCATTAAGAATGACAATCATGGGGTAAGCTGAATTTTGAAATTTTATTTTACTGAATATAAATCTAGATATATTTGAAAATGGTGATCCTGACTAGTTCACATTAGCCACTGCAACAAGTGAATTTATGTTGAGTATAATCGAAAGGGTATTATACAATACTGTTTAGAAATATATTAAATTTTAATTCATTATAGTGAGATAGTCTGTTTAAAGTTTCCTTATGTAGGCTGTAGGTCATTGTCTTAAGATGAGAAACATAAGAAAACCTATTGGGGCCTCTTAAAGGTTAGTTATCCTTAGGATTATTGAGAAAATTTAAATGGTCATGTATGTGAATGTATGGGAAGGATTGTAACTCATATGCAAAAGACCACTGTTTTCATTTTTCAAATGGCAATAACATGACTTTGGGCAAAAGCACGATATCTACAATGTATTTCCTTTCTTTCTAAATAATGTCATGTACCTCGTCTTCCATTTCACTAGAATGAATTCTCTTTTCTTCTTTCAACTGTTATAAAATGACAATGTCAGATGACAGTAGAAAGGAAAGTGCTCATGTTAGTCAGCCTTCAAGTAACACAGAGCCAGGCAATCTTAGGTGTCTGACTAGTTGTTAATAACAGTTTGAATATGTGGGTATCACTGGAGCTGTGAGTATTTTCTGAAGTTTATTATTTTGGCAGTTCAATGTGAGACATTTTAGGGAGGAGGATTGGTTAGGTGACAGAGCAGACCATCTAGATTCCATTTCTTGTTGATTGTAGTCACATCTGTCACTCACCTGCTTGAACTGCTGAAGCCCTTAAGGAGGTGACTGCTGATGCCTCCTGTTATGTGGAAGAATGTCTCCACTTCTTAACAAATCCTGGTAAACATGTCAACACATTACAGAATGCAGTAAACTTCTGAATATATGAACATCTGATGAGAAGATGTATTTTATTAGAACTTTTATGTTGGTTCAATAGTAAGGAGTAGTTATCCCTTTGTTTACTTTCAGGCACCTGAGACAGTTGTGTGTTCATGCTGGGATCTGAAAAGAGCTCCCTGTAAAATGTGTTTCCACACAATTAATGCATGTGCTTTTCAGTCTTCTTCCAGACAAAGTATTTTAAAATAGGATGTCCCACTGTTATGATGGTGCCTGAATAAATCCAGTGTAAAATGCTGTTAGATTTTTTGCGAGGGTTTGCAGCACATTTGTGCAAGTCATTAAAAAAAAACTTGTTTTGCTGAATTTTCTTTAGCATATTCTTAGTGACATAGTAACATTCAGTACCATTGACGAGTGCATCGGCTATCTCTACCAGGAGTTCTTCTAATGATTGGATTTATAGATATTTAGGAAGCTCTAAAGGTTGATAATTTAAGAAATGCAACAATTACTGTTATCCTAATTATAGGAATAAATACTTAAACTAACAACTACAGCGACGCTTACTCAGCACTTACATTCTGGGAATTATTCCCATTGCATTATCCATGAATAATTATCCACGGATGGAATGTATTCCATGCATTGCCTCATTACATGCAACATTCCTGGGAGGTAGGTAATTCTACTTTTCCCATCCATTTTAAAGACAAGAAGAGTGAAGCACCAAGAGTTGACTCGTTTCTCTTGGTCCCATAGCTAGTGAATGGTAAAGTTGTCATATGAGTCAGTGGCAGCAGATCTGCAACCAGATTGCTCAGTCACTGGATTAACAATATTCAACTTTCTTGAGTCTTTGCTTTTTGTTGCCCTCCCCATGTTCTCTTTCTTAGTCCTCTTCTCTTTCTCTGTGCTTTACCAACTCTTTCTTCTTCCTTTTCTCTTCACACTACCTTTTCTGTTTAGAGTTACCTTTGCCAAAGTCTTTTCAATGTAGAAAATATATCACTAAACCAATGTAAGTGCTTGTACTCTGGGTTTTTATTAGTGAGTTTGAAGAAAGCCTGAATTAGGATTGCGGGTGGTATCATGGTAAAAATCGAAAGAGGAGGTGATTTTCCCAGCAATTGGAATGAAGTTTTATTCCAAAGGCTTTCATGATGGATTTTCCACAGGTACCCACCTTTATCATATCAAAGATCTTTCATTCTTCTGTTTTGCTTCTTAGGGGATGAGAAGGGATAACAAACCAATGAAGAGTAAAGAGATGATTGAATAAATATCAGGAGCTTAAATGTCAAACAATGACTTGCTGAAAGGCAAAGCAGGGAAAAATCTACCATGACAGAAGGAAAAAATAGTTAAAAAAACAGGCGGATATTGGGAGCATTTTTTAAACAATCCCTTAAAAAGACAGGGTACCATGGAGGTTTGATATAGGAATAAAAGCAGGACCCTGTGCTTTCATTGCCAAGCCAGAGGTTCATTAGTAATTCCTTCCTCTATTAAACAAATTTAAGAGCATTTAAAGACACATTAAACTATTAATATGTACCAAGTACCTTAAGCTATTTTCTCTGTTATAATCTTGTGAAACTATTATCTGCATTGTTTGGGTAGGAAAACTGAAAAGTTGATTATTCCAATAAGGACACGGCAGAACCACAAGTCTCCGGAGTTCCTCAGACAAGCACAGTGTACCAGTGCTTCCTGTTATCCGTGGACGCTGGTGTCTTAGTGAAGGAGGGTGTAAGCATTGAACTACTTTCTTCTCATTGAAATCCGGATTGACATAATAAGGAAAGTTAAGTCACTGACGACAAGCAAAGAAAAAAAGATGGTAGTGGAGATGAAATATGAGCAGAGAGTTATGATTCTTAGAATAATAGCCAATAATATTTTTTGAGGGGCTGGAGAGATGGATCAGCCGTTAAGAGTACTGGATGCTCTTGCAGAGGACTTGGATTAGATTCCCAGCACCCACATGACAGATAGCAACCATCTGTAACTCCAGTTTCAGCAGATCTGATGCTGTCTACAGTCGTTTGAAGGCATTGCAAGGTATCAGTGCAGTTACGTACATACAAGCAAAACACTCTTACACATAACAAATAAATAAATAAATATTTCTTAAGCATTTGTCTTTGTGCCAGGAATTTTGTTAGATAGTGATATATAGATATATAATCGAGTATATTATTATTAAATACTCACAGATATCTTATAGATAGTTGCATGCTTGAATTTTGTCTATCTATGAAGTCAAGCAACTTGCCCAGCATGATGCACTGATCCATGATAGGATTCACATTTGAACTCAGGCCCAAGGACCTCTTCTAAAAACACCTTACTGATAGGATTAATGAATTTCCCAGTAATCATTTGGGATGAAGAGAGCTCTAAGTCAAAGCACCAAATTGCCCAATTTTGAGTTTTCAGATGTCTACTTGCCATTTAAGAATTATAGTCTACCTGGTCTGTATCCCTCTCAATAATGATTACTGAGAATTACAATGTCAAATCTAGAATAGGAGGTGTGATAGAGATTAGCAATGTCTACATTTCACTAATGGGATATTAAAATCTGTAATATTTAGGCAACCTAGATCTACTTGGTAAATAACTGACAATCTGTCTTCCACAGGAGCTGTAGCTTGTTGCATTCACACCAGCAATGGAGTGTAGGTCCCATTCTACAGAAACAGCCATCAAAAAGAAGTATGTTTTAGCAAAATAATGTTAGAAGGAATCAACATTAGTGTTTTCCTCATTTCGCTTCTATTCAATGGGAAAATTTTCTTTTATAAGAACCATACGTAATGATATATAAGAACCACATGTAATGATTTTATTGCAAACATTTTTGTTTTATTCAAGAATCAATAAAATGAGTTAATTAGTCTTTCAGGGGCTATAAGAACCCTGTTCCTTCATGAGGAAACCCCATGACTTAAGAGAAGATGACAGGCTGGTAGATAGAGCCAGGATTAATAATCCTAGCAACTTTAGAGAAAACTATAGAAGCTCAGAATAGATTTGCTTTTTTTGTGTGTCCCAAGAAACTAACAGATGTATAGCTTTTATATACAAAATTTCTGAAAGTTGCAGAAATGCTGAAGGGACTGAGTCAGAATACCTGCTGCAAGGAAACTGACACCTTGCTGGGAAAATAAATCCCTCATCGTCACAGCAACACTGCAGTCAGTACATTATTCTTGCTAAGGAAAAATGTGAGGAAATATATCACCCCTAGGCAGCAGATCATGCTGTAAGATTGGCTATAAAACTGACTTTATAAACAAGATAAAATTCATATTAGACATAGAAGGATGAAGAGGATGAAGATTCGGAAGACAGTGGAGCGCTTTCCCAGCAATACAGTGTGGACACAGAAATGAGAGTAAGGCAAGGCCCTATGGATTGCTAGATAAAGCACTTTCTTGAAGTGAAAATACATTTTGAGGAGTAATAGAATATGACATTAGTAAGGGACATAGGACTCACACTTAACTGTGAACACCAACACTAAAGTTTAAAATTTAATTTTTTGGCTTTTTTTTTTTTTACATAGTCATTGATGCTTTGGTGGGGTAGGTGATAAAGGCAGGATAAAGTGTTGTTTTCAAGATGTGGCAAGAATGCCAATGGCTGATGAAGTTCATTTAGCTCATCTCCAATTTTCTGAATTAAAGGCACAGCAGAATGCTCCTAATCAGAGAAACCAATGTTAATCCTCTCTACAAAGATACATACTTTCAGGCCTTCAGCTATATCTGCAATGTTTATATACAGTGTTCCGCCTGAAGTCTAAATTTACATGGAATTAACAGAGACCAATACCTTGATCAAAACCAAAACAAATGGAGGAAATAGAGTCACAGGACACCACTGTAGCTTTCGCACACCTAAGCATGACAAGTTGAAGGACATAAAGTTTATTTATGGAATTTGTGAGAATTTCATACCATATATTTTGATCATATTTAGACCCTCTGCTTTTTATGTTTTATTTATTATTTTTAATTTATGTGTATGAGAGTATTGCCTGCATGTGTGTAAGTGCACCTGTGTCACGCAATGCACGCGAAAGTCAGAAGAGGTCATTAGATATCCTGGAACTGAAGGTATGGATGGTTGTTAGCTGCCATGTGAAGGCTGGGAATCGAACCCAGGTCCTCTGCAAGAGCAGTCAGTGCTCGTAACTGTCTAGCCATCTGTCCAGCCCTTAGAACTCCCTCCAATAACGCCCCCAACACTGGATTTCATGTACTCTGTTATATACATTAAGACCACCTATCGAGCCACATTTGTGAGCCCTAATGTCTGCAGTGTGGACCCAGTCACTGGAGTCTGGGTAACCTACCTAGGATTACACCCGTAAAGGAAACCAGCTCTCTTCCTCCCAGCAGTTATTAGCTGCCAGTAATTCCTCAGCTAAGGTTGGGGCATCTCAGCCACTTCCCACTTCCATGTTGGGACTTTTTTTTTTTTCTTGACTTGTGTGGGTCTTGTACACACCATTGCTGGGAGTTCACAACAACAATAACTCCTAGATGTTTGGAAAACTTTGTTTCTTTCTGGTCACCCACCATCTCTGGCTCTTAAAATCTTTCCACTCCCTTCTTTTTTCAATGGTCCTTGAACTGTGGGTAGCAGAGGTTTGATATTCAGGGATAAGCATGCTGCGGTCTCTTATTCTCTGCACTTTGGTCAATTGCAGCTTTCTGGGTTAATCGTCATCTATGGTATGAGGGAGCTTTGCCGCTGAGAGTTGAGAGGTGCATTAATATTCATTCTAAATCCTGTTCTGCTATGCTCCTTGAGCCTTAGGTATAGAGATTGCAATGTATGTGTATTACTTAGTGTTGGGCGCCTCACAGACACTTACTCTGCATTTGACCTGTTGTGGAACTTTGCAATACTCTCCATCTGTTGAAAAAAAAAGAGGCTTCATTGATGAGTAGTGAGAGGTACACTTAACTGTAAATATATGTGATATAATACATGAAATCTGGCTACGGGGGTCTATGAAAGGGGAGTAAATAGGGGAGGGGATGTAAATATGACCAAAATACAATGTATGAAATTTACAAAAATTCAGTAAAATAAATAAAATAAAATCTATGTGATAAAAATTCTGAAATGTATATTCCTCAGGCTGGGGGATATATAAATGCACATAGGAGTTTAGAGCTGCAAGAAAAAAATAAGTATATGTGTTTGTGTGTGTGTGTGTGTGTGTGTGTGTGTGTCTGTGTGTGTCTTTAAAAGTCTAAAAAAGTATTAGCTGCTTATAAAATAGGAGTAATACTTCATGACATTTGAAATTTACTAAGAGGGCAGAATAATGGCTGAGTGGGTAAAGTGCTTGCCTCATAAGTGTGAGATACCAGAGCAGAATTTGGATTCCCAGGTGCCACATAAATGCTGAGAAGGTGTGGCTGTCTGCCTGTAATCCTAGTACTTGGGAGCCAGAGATAAGGGTTCCCCAGAGCTAGCTAGCTAGCTGGACCAGGCAAAATGGCAAGCTTTGGGTTCAAGTGAGAGACCTTTCTCAATCAGACAAGGTAGAGAATAATTGAGAAAGACATCCAGCATCAACTTCTGCCTTCCACATACATGCACAACATACACCCACCTGTTCACCCTCACATGTGCATACATTGCACACCATATGCACACACACAGAAAATTACAAAAAATACAGCTGATATCCAAAATACTATAAAATATGTGAAAGGAATAAATGGAGTTAGAGTTGCTGAGGCCCTGCTATGATTAAGAAGATGAAGAATATTAATTTTCATTACTATGATAATTTAAGGATGCACACTTTAATCTCCAGGTTAATAACAAACAAGAATTATAAAACAATGTAGGACTTCTAGGATAATAGAGGTGGAACCTAGAAAAATATTGAATAAATACAAAGAAGGAAGGAAAAGAAAAAGTAAACCAATCTGCCAGCCTCATTGCTGTTGGTGTGATAATTTGAAATTCTCAGGGACCTGTCACCTACACATGATTACAGTACATTTTGTAATATGGTTGTTATCTGTCCAATTTCATTTTTTACTACCTTCTACCTGATAACTTATAATTCAGAAATGACTGCTTGCAGTTTCTTAAATGTAGCTATGCAAACCACTTGTAAGTCCATTAGACAGTAATGAGTAATTAATGATTTTCCCACTATTAAAAACATTTAGTTAATTTGGACACATTTAGCCAATTCATAGCTGTCCTCGAAGAATACATTCAAGCAGTCTGTCCTTTCAGAGGCTGTTGCTGATGCTGGTATGAAGTTAAGCACACCTCACTGTTTGTCTCCATTCACTCCTCGTTACACTTCAACTGGAACACCATCATACCATTTTATAAGTAGTTAAACTTTAGTTTCTTCAAATATTTGTGAGTACCCCCAAAGTTTAAAAATTCATCTGCCGATTCCCCTTTTTATCATTACAATACAAACTTTAGATAGAAGAACTTAAAAAAAAAAGAGTCCTTTACTCCATAGCCCATCTACTAAGAGTGTCTTTGAAAACACTTTATTATTTTACTGTCATCAAATGCTCTATCCATAGCTAATTAAAGCTCTTCAAGTAAAGTAACCACAATGTTTTCATTATTTAATGAGTGACAGTAATGCTAGATTCTGAGGATCACCTCCACAGGAAGGGACTTTTAAATTACTTAAATATTAGTTGTAGTATATTGTGGCATGTTACAAAGCCAAGTAGACTGTGTATTTGCAGGACCCATGCATCTTAGATTTGAGAGTCAGTTAGCCTTGATTTAAGCTAGTCTTCTTATTTGATCCATGAGCATGCAATCACACGTTAGGTTATGTTTATTCCTTAATTTAAAAAATATGTATGGACCCATTATCAATCTGTTATTTCTCCTTCCCCAAATGTTTTCATCAAAGATATTAAGAGGACAAAAATAACAATAATAAACAATTTAATTGGAAAATAGAAAATCTTTTCAACAAATGTTACTGAAAACGCTAGAAATCCAGATGCAAAATAAATCTAGAGATAGATGCAACACATTTTACCAAAACTAACTCAAGGTTGTTGCCAGACTTAAATGGAAAACACATAGCAGTTAACTCCTAGACGATAACACAGGAGCAGAACTAGATGATCTTCTGATAAGACAGTTACCTTAAGATTTAACTCCAAGGCAGAGTTCATGAAAGAAAAAATAGAATTTGTTTATATGTAAGAATTTTTAGTAACTAGAACACTAATGTCTGTTGGTTTTTGTTGTTGTTGATGGAGGTGCTGTACTGGCTTTTTTTTTTCACATCCTTTCTGCCAACATCAAATTTTAGCTGTTGCTACATGTTTAGTAACATGTCAGCTAAGAACCCTCTCATGTGACAGACTCCATTGTCCTCTGTCTTCTAATTTTCCTTCAGAATCTTCTATTAAGCTTCCACCTCCTGCTTTGACTCCTGTCAATGTGGAGATAGCAACACATACATGTTCCATCAGTGGATGTTATAGGTAAGCCCTCTATCCCCATTGTTCAGGATGTGGTGATGTGCAGTGTTGTACACTGCTACAAAGTTCTGGGGAAGTCAAGCTCCTGTCATCTCCAACAGCCACCTAGGCTACAACACCTTGAACTGACTTTCTCTCTTCCCCAAACTCATTCCTGTTCCTACAGATCACCTTCTGTTTATGCTACCTCAATTGAAGGCCTTATCTCATACTATGCTTTCAAAGACCCCAAATGAGTGTAAGTAGTCGCCCAGTGTTGTGAGTGTGAGGTTATACAACTAAATTCATGTAACAAGCAAGAAAGGGTGAATCTTACTTTGTCCTCAGGCCTATATTTAAGGTGCTGGAAGACTGAAGAAAGAAAACAAAAAGTGTCGTGTCCACTTGTCAAGCCTATGTACCTTGCAGGTCACAACCAAGTCCCTAGAATTGTTTCTTAGGAGGGATTATGGATTAATTTATCAAGAAACAGAGAAGTAGGATGGGAGAGAAAGATCTAGAGCATTGTCACTTCCTGAGGTAGAGGGACCTGAGTCGGTCCTCACACAAAGAGCAGCAGAAAGCCAGGAAGGGAAACAATGTTTTGATTTGTCAAGAGTTGAAGACATTACTATATCAATAAGCACAATTATTCTCTGTTAATCGAAATCCTTTTAAAATGAGGACAAGGCAGATGTTTACTGCTCAGATTTGATTATAATACCCTGTATTCACCTACTGAATTATGACCCTGAATCCCGTAACTTTGTACAATTAAAAAATAGTAAGAGTTGAAGCAAATGGGGACATTTTTCACAAAGGTTAAGCCTAGTTAATAAATAGTATTTCTCAGGTATGGTTACTGCTTCCTGTAACCATAATACTCAGGAGATTGAGGAGAAAGACTACTAGTAACTACTGAGCTTGCGCTACACAGTGAACCCTGTCTCAGTTAACACCCCAACCAAATAAATAAATGAGTAAATAAATAGGTATGTAATAAGTATTTGTTGACCAATGTATATGTTGATATGTTAAGCCTTGGTTTTCTTGCCAACTTTGATCCTATGATTTAATCATTTTTATTCACTGCTATAGTCCTGAATAGGGATAAGAATATTGATGTGGTATGATTATGGTGCAGTATTCTAAGTGAAATGGACATGTAGAATTGTAAAGAATTTCAAGTGCCAATTGTGGGTTATAGGATACACAAGAGTGTATTTATCAAAGTCTTAACTAGCAAATCCTCCTTCAAGTATATATGAAACACATAAACTATGTAAGACTATCTTGAATCAATTATGTTTTGCCCCTCTCCCCCCAGAGATCATGGAATTGAGGTCTAGGTACCAAACAATCAAGTGATTTGTTAATTTTAACGTCTTATATGAATCATATGCTTTCTTTTGTGTGTGCTCATATTTGTGTGTGCCCATGTGTGTGCATACATGTTTAAGTGTGTACACATACGCATGGAAGCCAAAGGTCTACAACATGTGTCTTTCTCACTCTCACTTAAATTTTTGAGACATGTTTCCTCAGTTCAAGGCATGGACCTGGGGCTCAGTGATTCGGCTAGGTTGGCTGTCCAGTAAGTCCTGGGGAGCCTCAGGTGTCTCCCTTTGCAGCACCGGGATCACAGGTGTGCACGACCACCTGTGGATTTGTTTGGGGGCCGGGGTGTGAACTCAGGTCTCCATGCTTGTGTGGTAAGCGTTTTACTAACCGAGCCATTTCCCCAGTCTCTCATATCAGTTTTTCACAGCTCACAGTCCATGCTGAGTTACCAGTGGTGCTGAGATTTTGTTGACAATGATGCTGTAATTGTAAACATGTATAAGACAAGAATGTGGACCTTTCAGAAAGTATTATTTAACTGTATTTGAGTTCATAGACAGCTATGGTGCTATCTCTGATTCACTGATGTCAATTCATATGGCTATATCACTCTGCAGTTTTCTTTCCTTTTTCCCAGGGTGCTTGAAAATATCAAATTAAGAATGAAAGCGGCATCCATGCGAGCCATTGTCCTCAGAACTATTAAGCAAACAAGTGTTTCATAGACTTAACTTGACAATGAATTACACATCCAAAACAGGTTGTGTGTGGTTTAGCAAAACAAAATTAAGAGTCATTCTAGGGAAGGACATTGCCACAGCTTTGGCGTAATTAGGAATCATCATAATCAAATACAGGAAATTGGCACATCTGCTTTTCAGGCTGTTGATCCAACTGTGAGGCTGCCTGTGCACACTGGCACGGGGAGCTCTGATGCAGCTCGGTGTGCTCTGCAAAGCTGTCTTTGCATAAATATTTACATAATTTTCTCCAAACACCACTCTAAGCAGTTGTTTTTTATCGCTTTCTCTCCCTTGGGTTATTATTTTTTCCCATTTCTACTCCTGGTGAAGGAGTGATCACTTGTGATTATAAGAATTTCTCTTTTTAAAAAAAAGAACTTGAGAAGAAAAATCTTGGAACCTGAGTGAGCATCCTGTAAAATAACAAGGAGAGGAGCAGAGCTTTCCCACGAGGCTGTACTCATACGTATTCCTAGGAATACAACCACAAAGATGCATCGAACCCAACTCTAGGCAAGGCGTGCAGAGAAACAGAGAAGTTGGAGAGAGAATGTACTCAGGGTTTAATACCAATAATAAAGGAAAACCAAGTTAGGTGCAGTAGACTGTAGGGCCTTAAAGAATGCTTGTCTACCCCAAATATTTCTTTTATTTGCTAATGGATTGTAAGGACTGAGGAGTTTTCTCCTTTTCTGTCAGTTAATAATTCTGCTGTTTTCTGTTCAACAAAACGATCTTAAGCATCTCACCAGTTTTCATGGTTGATATCACATGTTGGAACAACAACATATTTTAAAATGATCCAAATTTTACATTAAAAATTCAATTTAATAAAATCTATGTTTTTCAAGTTTTCTAAGTATCTTTTAGATTATGAATGTGCCAAGGTATCCTGCATTTAGTATCGTAACAAGAGATACAATATTTGGTAGCATTGTCAATATTTATGAAGGAAATTTGTACTGTTGAACATGTGGATTTTCTATTTTAGTATTAACTCTGCTTTTAAGGTTAACTTTTGGTGACATATCCTTGAGATTTGTGCATTTCAGTTTGGGATGAGATACATTGTTATTAGCAAATAACTGGTTGGTTTGCACGGGGAAAGTATGCTCACTTGTCCTCTGAAAAGCATTCGAAGGAGACAACTTTTCAACATAGAAAGAGAAAGGAATTTAAAACAACAGGTAAGAAATCTCTTGTGATCATATCTCCCATCTAACTTTCATTACTATACACTTCTAACTCTTGGTAGCTTCCAGTTACAGATGAGTAGTTATGCGTACATACAAAGTGAAGTGGGCTGTGAGTAAGGCACTTCTAGAAAACTTTTGGTGAACATTACATAACTTAACTTCAAAGTGTTATCTCTTCTTTTCTTTGAATTATTTTCTAACACTGCCTAAGGAATCATAAGATGCTCTTCAAATGCTTCAAAAGGCTGATTCTTTTCTTTCCATTCTGCCATCCTTAGAGCACTGACTTTTACTACCATCTTCTTTTAAGAGGCTGCTTTGGCTCCAAAATGATAGCATGTGGAATAAAAGGTGAGAATTGGGTGGTTTATTGGCCCCTCAGGGATCCAGTTCTACTCTTAAACTTTCCTTTTTTTTTAGTATCTGCCTTACCTCTCTCATCCCCAGTCCTAGCCTTCCATATTTAGATAAGTCTATTATGCTACTCTGGCAATCAATGGGGTCACTGGAGTGTTTTATCTTGTCTGTGGAGCATTTGGGGAAGTTGAGAAGTCAAAATGATCCAATGAGTCAGTCATTTGGGAATGAAATCATGTGCAATGTTTGATTCATAGTCACTGTGTTCTGAAGACTCAGTCTTTGTAACTTTACATTTCTGCATGCTGTATCCATGCCCCTGTGATACATTTTAAAAAATGTTTGCATAGGTGTGTGTGTGTATGTGTGTGTGTGTGTATGTGTGTGTGTGTGTATGTGTGTTTTCAAATCACACCTGCTTTTCTGCCTGGGTTTCTCTGAGATAGGTTGTTACCTGTGTTGGAAACAGTCCCAGGTGTTAAAGCTTTCCCTTTCTTTGTAGATTTAATAACTACGTTTTCTTGCCTTGTCAGAGAGTGAGCACCTGCATTATATCTTACCTGCTTCTGGTTATGATCAGATTTAAAAGCTGAGCAACTGCCAGAAATGTCTTTGGTTGCATTCATATCTCACAATCAACTGCAATTCAAATTTTTTTTCTGCTTGCATTTAACTAGGGTGAGATTAAAAAAAACCCCTACATGCCTTACCATGTTTTACATCTTATAATTACTGCCATCTCTAGCTCTCCTTAAAGCTACTCTGGAAACAAACCACATGTACTTCAGCATTTAAAAGGTAGTGCTGTGTTTTGGAAAGATTTCTTCACTGGGGCTTTAGCTTTGTGCCTAAGAGCCCAGATTCTCATCTGTAATGTGAGAAAATTGGACTAGAAAAGTTTGGTTACCATTTATTGAACAATTACTATGTTCCAGGAACTGCTGAAGATGCTGGTGAGAAAAAGAAACAGATTTTCAGTTGCAAAATATGGCATTATTTGGAAGAAGAGTGAATTCATAAGCAATTCCAATACATTATGCAAGCCTCTACTAGGAAATGCATAGAGAGTTATACTACAACAGCTTATACTAGGGATGAGAGGCAGTGTGCCTTCCTCCAGAGGAAGTCCAGGAAGACTTCACAGAGTCCGTTATGTTAAGAATGAGTGCAGAGAAAGTAAGCAGCTATAAAGGAAAGTTGCCCCCACCCCACACCCCTGGTCCCACAGGAGCAACACCTCAGGACCTTTTGGACTTCTCTGCTCTTTTAAGAATTATTTATTTTTTTTATTTTTGTAAATGAATATATTTCCTACATGTGTGTAAGTGCACCCATGTTGTGCAATGACTGTGTCAGTCAGAAGAGAGTGCTGAATCCCTAGAACTGGAGTTATGGACAGTTGTTAGTCACCGTGTGTGTGTTGGGAATCAAATCTCTGTAAGAACAGCCAGAGCTTCTAATCACTGAGCATCTCTCCAACCCCTCAACTTCTCTGCTTTTGCAGTGTAGCAAGAGCCAGAGCACTCAGAAGGATCTCAGCAACTATGCCAAAGCCACACATTAAGGCCAGGACTACCTTCATGCAGACCCAGCAGCTGCATACAGATATGTTTGACATGTTCCTAGAGCACATGTGTTACCTGGACATTGACTTAGTCTCCGTCAAGCCCTGTAACATTAGCAGAGTCTGTACAGTCAGTGCTTACAAACTTCTCTAGTTATTAAAAGAGACGATTACGTATGGAATGAATACGGTTTGTCTGATGTTCTCTCAAGGAACTCTTCAGTACTGTATTGCCTTTTACTGGGGCTATGGGCACTGTGGTACCTGATGAGCTGGGCTCATCAAGGGCAGCAGCACCTCAGATGTGGAGCCACAGAAGAGAACCACTCTCAAGATCACTCTGAATGAGGCCTACTTGGAAAAGTGTGAGGAGACCATCCCGTCACTGGGCCACAAGGACATTTGCAAGGTGGTAGAAATGAGCAGCAAGACCTATATGGATGATAGGCTTATTTCACGACAGATGAAGGAGAAAGTCGATGATTTTCTGATGACAGAGTTAGAAAATGGTGGCTCCTTAGACAACAAAAATGCTGTGAACCTTCCCTTGGCTGCTGTGGACTTTCTGAGTCAGAAAGGACATTTTGGAACTGAAGTTTGGAGCCGGGCAGGGTGTAGGCATGGTGTTTGTGTCTTTCATTCACAAGGCAGCTGACATGCACAAAGTTAGGACGGTCCTGGGAAAGAAAGAGAAGAGCATCAATATTGTCAGCAAAATTGAGAATCATGAAGTTCTCAAGCTTGATGAGATCCTGGAGTCCAATCATGGGATCATGGTGACTCATGGTGCTCTAGGCATTGTGATTATTCCTGCAAAGGTGGTCTTCCTTGGTCAAGATGATGACTGGGCTAAAACACCTGAACTGGGAAACCTGTCATCTGTGCCACAAGGTTGGATGGCATGATCAAGAAGTTCTGCCTCACCAGAGTTGATGGTAAGTGATGTGACTAGTGTAGTCCTAGACAGAGCCCACTGCCTCATCTGTCTGGAGAGGCAGCCAAATGGGACTACCTTTTGGAGCCTATTTTCATGCAGCACTTGGCTACCTATGAGAGAGAGGATGCCATCTATCACTTGCTATTATATGAGGGACTCTACTGCCTGTTCCCCATTCCCGATGAACCCCCCGAGAAGCCGCTATTGTGGGTGCCATGGAGGTCCCTTTAGAGTGCTCCAGTGACACTCTTAATATCTGTGGAGGTCCATCACCAAAGACAGCTGTTGTGTACCAGCAGTCAGAGAGGGGTAGAACAGGTCCTCAGGTGGTTCAGAGTGTGATGGGAATGATACTCCAGAAACTGAGTTGGTTGGCAGATCATTTATTGACAGGGATTTTTATATAGGAGGGCCTTTCTGGCCATTACAGAAGGTGGGAAAGTTAAAGGTGGGGGTTTGGGGGTAAAGACCGGAAGCCTGTAGGGCTGATGTGGAATTTATGAACAAGGAAAGAAACCCAAAAACCTGGTTCTGGTGTGGGGTGATCTTTGTGGGGGAAAAGAAGATTCATATCTACAGCGGCTTCCTGGAGCCTAGGTTATGGGATCAGGCAGAGCACGCCAGACTCCTACCTTCCTTTCAGAGTATCTGGGGTTGCTGAGCTTTGCTCAGTACCTATTGCAACAGACCCTGGCCCAACAAATAACCTCATCAAGTTTGGCAAGAGCCCTCACCAGGTGGCCAGACATACGTTCCCATCATTGCTGTGATATAAAATCCCCAGGACCCAGGCAGTCCACCAACCCCATCAGTACCATGGCATCCCCCATATGCTGTGTAAGAACACATTCTAGGAAATGCGAACTGAGAACGTAGACTTCGGTGCAAACTTAACCATGAGCGTTGGCAAGTCTAGAGGCTTCTTCAAGGAGACGTGGTCATTATGATGACCAGGTGGTAGCCTGGCTCTGGTCTCACCAACACTGTAAGCATAGCACTTGTGCTGTGATGGACCTCTGGAGCTTCTTCTACCTCCTGTCTCTTCCCCTCCTGCAAACCATCAATTAGGCCAATGAGGCTTGGAGTGCTCACTTGGGCTACAGTGTGACACTGCTGGGCTGGGGCACTGGGGAAGATTAAGATCTCTGTGAAATATGACTCGGAGCCTGGCTGTCCCCTGTGGCCCTACTCAAGCCAGGGATGACGGAGGAATGCAGGACTACAGGCCCGCTGAGCTTATCACAAGAAGGTAAGGGCATCTCTGTGTACTTTCTTCTTATAGAAGGTGCTACTTAGAGAACTAAGTCTTGGCCTAGAGTCAGGAGACAACTATTAAGAGTAGGATCTTATGGCATGGAACTGAGGTTCCAGTGTAGGTAGCCTTTAGGTCAGGCTCCTCCTTGCTTCCTCAACCGCCTCAGCCTCCCTGACTCCCCTTTGTGCTCTGTGCTCTTCTCTGCCTAAGCTCTACTTTGCAGTGACTATAAGCACTCTACCCTCCACCTTCCATTTCCTGCTACTGCAGTCATCTTCCAGCCTCTGCATGTCATGAACAACACATGAAAAGAAAAGGAAAACAAAAGAATAGAGAAGTATTTCAGATAAAATCTTCTAATAGTATAAAACATTGATCACTGGGTCATTCACACTGCATTTATAGGATAGAAACAAATGGGAGACTGATTACTTCTTTTTCAAAACTGTTAAACTTTGGGTTTGAATGATAATGTTAGGTCTTTACTTACCCTTAGCTTCCTGATGTTTTTCTTCTTCAGAACCCTCTCTGGTCTGTTAGTTCAGGAAAGTAAATACTGGTGATTTGTGCTACATCATTGCAGGAACAGAAGTTCCAGGCTGGAAAGAACCTGCAAGCTTGTTCAGTCTCCTTTTACATTTCCTAATTATAAGAGATTAAACAATTCTTCCATTAAGTTCTTAAAGCTGTTTAGTGGTTGGGTTTGCATTAAATGTAGTTTCTGATTTCTAATTTATTGGTAACTCATCTGTCTTTGGCTGAGGATATATAAAGACATTTCTATCATATTTTATACCCAAGAACCAGGAAATAAAAATTATAAAAAAGAATAAGGTAAAAATAAGTGGGATAGGTTTATGTTTATTTTCCTTTGTTTTGTGTTCTCTGGTTAGTGATTTCACCTTTGTGAGAGTGAAATATGTTTCAAATATGTAAAAAATTGGATCTATTCATTTTTGTTGACTTTAGGATACATTGTGATGTTGATTATATTCCTGCACTAATATTTTAATTTAAATGAAAAATAAATGTTACTAGCAGGAATCTAAATTTCTCTTTTTCATGATACTTTCTTCTGTATCACATATTACTTTATCAATTCTTACATCAGTTGAGACAGTTGAATATAATAGTGACTGGGTTCAGAACCTAGCATAATTCTTAGTTAATTGTGGACTATCAAATTTGCAAGTTATCTGACCCCAGGCAAGTAATATAAGCACTTTACATTATCATCTTGCTTTATTTGTAAAATAGAGATGAAAGTGTAATGAGAATTTAGAGAGACAGGGTACAGCCTAAGCCTAGAAAAGTGTTCACTGTATGTCAGTTATTATTATCATCATGACCTATAAAAAGTTAAATTCTCAGTAAAAATAAATGGTCAGAGTGGTCTCCAGAAACACTGCTTGCAGGAGTATTTGTCAAAGCAAACGAAAACATTTAAAAAATATTTGCAGAATGGTACAAACCAGTTCGGGTTGATGTTCCTACCACTCTTTCTGGAAACCAGCTTTAGTCCTCAGGTTTTGGCTACCAGATGAATGAAACAAAGAGCCAGTTTTGTACAAGGGGGCCCCACATGATTCCTTGGAGTATCTGGAATGTGAGAAAGACATGATGTGTGTTACTGCTGCAAATCTCTCTTCCTGCCAGGAATGACATTATCTGGATAGCTTAGCACAGCCTGGTCATCCCACCCTATTGGCAACAGGACAACTATGAGACTGCAAGACAGAAACAAACAGCCTGGGCCAGGTGCAATAGGAATAGGACCCTGCGGCATATGGGAAGAAAGCACAGAGAGGATGCAGAAAAAAGAAAAGATGTTTGGATAAAGATGAGATAAAATGAAAGCTTAAACATGAGAAACCACTTAGAAAAGCTTAGACAATATTTTTGAGATATTAATCAAGACCAAAACCCTTTCTTGGAATTTTCAACCCTTCCCATCCTTCCTTCTAAATTCTCCTTTTTCCTTTCCCTTTTTATCATCTAAGGCTGGTTGGTACATGATATGAAGACATATGATGTTGAAGGCAAGGTTAAATCTGTCTTTCGCTACCTCTCCCACAAATATCCACGCTTTGCATTGTTGAAGCCCTCTAGTTACAGATGCATGTGTGAAGAAAGGAAGTAGGAAGTCAAAGATGGACTGAAATTCTTTTATTGCTCAGGGACGTTCTACCCTATTGGAAGTTTAGCAGAGTTTAAGAAAAATGCATAATATTAAATTCTTCAACTTATGAACTGGATGGGAAGATTTGAGGATGAAACATATACAGGTTTTTCCACATCCAGATTTCATCTGCAATAGATAGACTGTGTCCCCTCCTAAACTTCATGTGTTGAAATCCCCACCTCCACGGTGATGATACTGGGAAGAGGCACTTTTGAGGGTAATTAGGGTACAAGGAAGAAGCCATCATCAAACAAGGCAATAGTTTTCTCTCCAAATAAGATGTAGGTAAAATATTCTTTAAAAGATTCATCATTTGTGATGCTCATGAATAAAGAAGTACAAGGAAATTCCTCATGAGGATTCACTGCTTATAACTGCTCTGCCAGTATTGAAAACCACAACGTTAAATAATTCCTGCTGAACTGAACTGAAGTGGATCTTTCACTGGGGAACAGATCTTTGTGCTCGTTTATTCATTCATTCAACAAACATTCGTTCAACACCAATTATGGGTCAGGCATCAATCTTGGCACTGTGATATACTGCCAAGAGACATACATGTTCTAAGAAGAGGTTCTATATGTCAGGGACAACTTTAGATCCTATGTGGAGGAGTTCTGATGGAAGAGTAGTTCTCTGGACTGATTCTTGCATGAGGATATTTAACTACAGATTTAAGTGGAAATTAGATAATCTGTAATTTTCTCTCCCACCTACCAGTCTCAGTCCCTAAATAGCTTTGGAGATGGTCAGCTTCCTGATAATGTTGTGAACAAATGTGTTCTTATCAGTTGATCTTGCTTGTTAATTCAATGACTAAGACTTCACCTCTCAGTTACTGACTTAACATTCCAGTCCATTCTGGGACTTCCTGATAATTTTGGAAGCTGTCAAGCAGATGGATAAATGGCAACTGACTTAACAGGTCTGGGAAAGCTGAAACCCAAGCTACCAGTAAGCTAATTAAAACTGCTCTGAGCTCTGGAACTGCTCAGGAACTGAAGAAACCAGCTGCTTCTGAAGGTGAGAAGGCATGCCAAAAACAGAATGGCAAGACAGCACCGCAAAGAAGAGTTGCAGCTCCTCTCTGTCTCAGGCAGAAGCCCAGGGGTTAACTGCTTAAACTTAAATGATCCTGCTGTAACTCCATCCCAGGGTTATTTTGATTATTAGGTGAGATTAAGTACCTAGTATATGCTAGAATTAAAAATCTCGTGTCTTTCATCTGCCCATAAAGATCTGGTATTTTGTGTAGGTGATAGAACCTTTAAGAAATGTGGCTTCTTTGGAGGTTTTCGAGTAATTGGGACACACTCCTGAAAGGAACAGTAGACCCCAGCCCCTGTCTTTTCCTCTCTTTTGTCTTCTGCCATATTTGCTCTCTGGTATGGATTCCTTCCAGCAGCAAAAACAATAGGCCTTTCTTGTCATTGACTGAAATTTCTAAAACTGTGAGCCAAAGTAAACTCTTCATAATTTAATTATTTCAAATATTTGCTTGTAAGATAAAGCTGACTAAGGAACTGTATCCAGTAATGCTTAACTGATTAATATTACGGCAGTTGTTTCTTTCCCCTCTGTCCATTCCTCCTTCCCTTTCTCCTTCCCTCCTTTTCTGCTCCCTTACGTCCTTCCTTCCTCACTGGCAGTGGAGAGCATTCCAAGGTCTCACACATGCCAGACTAATGTTCTCTCACTGAGCTTTTCTGTCAGCCCCAATATGGTAATACTTTTTTTTTAATTTTAGTGGAAAATCAACTTAGAAAAGGAGAAAAATAAATATTAGGCTCTGTAGAAACACAAATACACACACATACACACACATGCACACATATATACACACACACACTCTATGTAAATCGAAGGGCTGTGAATGAGGAGCAAACCCAGTGAAGCTTCTGAAAAACAGTGATATTTTCTTTTCACATTTAAGTTAAAAGAAATAGATTAAAATAAATGATGTCAGTACTATTGAGAAGGGAGAGAAAAATCTACGTAATCTTTTGTTGATTCACTTTAATTCTCTTGTAGAATAAGGTGTCATATAAATAAATCCAAAGGATTTGGTGAGAATCTACAACAGACCAAACACTGGCTGGACATTTGATTCACTTAAAATTGCACGCTATTTCAGTAAAGCACTTTCACATATGCTCTTCCATATGATTTTCATAATTGTCCTGCAAAACTTGTAGATTGATGTTTTACAGTTGGTTTTGTTAGGAGGTAAGAAATGAGGAAAAAGTGGCAAAAAGAAAAGGAAAGTACAGAACGGTTCAGTGTTACCGAAGCCACAGAAGTGAGGCAGAGATGGGAATTTGACTGTAGGTGACTTTGTAGAACTCAGTGTAGGGATATTTAAATTTAATTTTCAGTAAGAAAAATGTGCCAGGTAAACTGAAATGCTAATGCCACCTGGTTTGCCTGGTTTGATGTCACCTGTCTCGCACATGTAAAAACTTAAGTTTCTGGGGAAATTGAAGTTGGTTGGCAGAAATGCAATCAGAGCGCAGCTGTGGTGGGTTGATTTTAATGGGGAATACCATCAATTTATGATGGATGATGATCCTCAACATCCTCTAATGCTGAAACTGCCAGGCAGATAGACAGCTCATGGCAACTGGCTAAGTACCTTCATTCATGGTTTGGGCTGAAACAAATCTTTGACTTCATGAAGATCATTTTCTGGCACTTATTCTTTTTAAAATAGTATTTTATTTGCCCATTGAGAACTTTGTCATGTATACAGTGTATTTTGATTATATCCACTTGCCATTACCCATCCGACTCCTTCAGGACTCAACTCCCCAATACATTCCCCCTTCCAGGTACATATACTTAAAGCATTCCACTGAATCCACTTTGTGTTTCGTATATGCACATGACAAATGGCTATGGGGCCATCCTGTGAAGTTTGAGCAAGCTACTGTGGCCAACCTGTTAAGGAAAAGTGACTCTCTGTCCTTTGATAGCCATCAATTCCAATAGCTACTAAGCTTGGGATGAGGGTCTGTGTGCTCCCCCAAAATCAGACTGCAGTTTGACTGGCGTGGTCTTTTGCCTATCTCATTTAGAACATTAGAGTTGGTACAAGTTCATGAGTGTAGTAACCACCGTGTCATACAGGGAAGTCATCATTTCACAGAACTCTTCCCCATCATCCAGTCTTTACAGTCTTTCTGCCCCCTCCCCCGTCATGTTCCCTAGGCCTTAGGGAGGGATTTGATATAGATGTCCTACTTCAGATTGAACATTTATAGTCACTTATTCTCAACACTGTGAGCAGTTATGATTATCTGCAGTGACCACTACTCACTGCAAAAAAAACTTCCCTGATAATGGTTGGAAGAATCACAGAATTATGGTTATAAATGTATTTAGAAAGCAGTTTGGCAGCATAACCATTTAGCAAAACAGCAATAGTAGATTGCCCTGGAGTCTATGACCCCCTGAGTCATGGGCTTTTGATCTGGATTACAGTACCAGGTATGAATTTCCTTCAGTAGAATAGGCCTCAAATTCAATCAGAAAGCATAACTGGCATGACACTACTGCACCAGTAAGCACTCTTTTGAGACAGGTCAGTATTATAGCACACAGGATCCAAGGCTGGGTCAGACTTACCAGCATATAATCTTCAGCTGAATTTCAAATGATTTGATTAAAGCTTTCGCCTTCATTCAGTCACATTCAAGTTATGCTTCCTTGGTATTACATATTTTAAATTAATGTTTGAAAACTCATTTTCTGCAGGGATTATAAAATATAGTAAGTAATGTGGCCATGTGACATTCTAATATTCTTTTGAGCTTGTTGCTTTTAGATTTTTGATGTAGAGTCCTGTTATAGAGGCCAAACTTGACTGAAACTTTTTATATAGCCCTGGCTGTCCTCAGATGTATGATCTTCAGTATTTGAGTGCATGACCACATTCAGCTGATTTTCTAGCATCCTTTGAAGTACATTTGGAAAACCCCCAAATCAACTAAAATGAACTTTACTACATTTTGATAAAAATGAAGCTAAAGACAATTCATTTATCTTGATTTAGCAAACATCACATTAGAAATGTAATGTTAGAATGTAGAATGCACAGTCTGTGGTCTTCTTTACAATGTTGTGTGTACATTTAAGACATTATCAAAATCTTTTAATCACTACCCTTATGTTAGATGCTTTGTTTGTCTTAGCTAGTGAAATGTCACTTCAACAAAAGCAAAAGAATTAAAAAAATCCACATGCCTATAAAGCAGAAAATAGCAAAATGTGAGAAAGACGTCATCTTTGCAAGGAAAGGTCAGCAGAAACATATGGATCCCAAGTGAAATTAAAATAAGGTTTCTGTACAGACTAGATGCCATGGCAGACAACGGTGCCAGAGGCCAGACAGAAGGTTCTCTGGGCCCCAGGCTGCTTTCTTATTTCTGCTCGACTGAAGACTTTATCCAACATTATTTAGTGATAACACTTGTTATACATCCTCTGGATCCTCAGATGCTAAATCATTCTGTAAGAGACTTCATCCAGGAAGCCTAAAGGCCAGCCATATTTCATCATTTTTTGAGTCTCAGTGATTATAAAACAACCATCTGTACATGTCTGGAGGCATATTTTTATTTGGGTTATCATTTGATAATGTACAGACAGTCCAATCTTTAATCCTCTAATATGTCTGTTTCTTTTAAAAGTTCTTAGAAAATGTTTGTGTTGTTTTGATTTTTAAATTCTTATTTTATTTAGTGAAATAAGATCTTATCCATTTCAAATAGGAAAAGAATGATTCAATACATGAAGTAACCGAGAACATATTTATTGAAAAATATGACTATTTTCATACTGAATTTTTATTAAGTAACCTTCTTATGAAAATGTACATAAGCATATTATATAGAAAGTACTGGGCACCATATGTGGTGGCAGGACCTACAATTCCAGCACTTGGGAGGTTGAAGCAGGAGAATTACAAATTCAGAGACTGCATGGGTTATGTAATGAAACTCGGTCTCAGAACAGACAAAACAAAATAACCCCCACAAAAGAAAGTTTTGTTCTTTTGGAACATCCCATTTAAAGCATACCCTTCCCTGGGGTTTTAGAGTTAGCTATATATTACTTATCATTTCATATCTATCACATGATTTTTGTCAATAAACAAATTCAAAGGAGAATTATAGTCACTTGGATGCCATGAAGGCAGCTTACAGTTTCAACATCATCTAAGCATTCTTCTCCTTAACTATAGACATTTGGTCACATGGTGAAAATATCTGATTCCAAGCCACCTGCAACAGATGCTTGACATCTGCCATTAGATATTTACTCCTTGGGACTGAGACAAATAGAGAGTATTGGTCATCTTAAGAATGAGGCAGACAGCTGGTACATTATAAATGTCCTGTTTATGTTAGTGTGAATGATGAATACATTTTGTGCATGTGTGTACAGAAGCCAGAGATCCATGTTGAGCATCTTGCATCAATATCCACCTTATTTTTGGAGGTATTGTCTCTCACTGAACCTGAAGCATTGTTTCATCCAGACTGCCTACCCAATGAACTTTGAGCATCTAGCTGTTCTCCACTACCCTGACCTTGTGCTGGGATTACAGACAGTTGCCACCACATCTGGCTTTTACATGAATACTGGAGATTGGAATTTAAGGCCGGATGCATGTGCAGCAAACACTTTAGTTAATGAGATATCTATCTCCTTAGCCCCCTAGTAAATTATTTTTAAAAATCAGACTGCTTTCTCTTTCTGAGGAAAGTTTAAAGAATGTGTTTGTCTAGACCAAGAAGTAAAGGAATTGGATTTCAGTGAGAGAAAGACTTGTGACTTAGCAGAATAGCAATGGTAAATGAGATTGGTACTTGGTAAAGCACAGGATTCTGCCCAGAGCAGGGCTGTTTCAATCAGGCGTCCAGTGGGAAGCAATTGAAAAACATTCTAACTGGATAATTTAATGGAGAAGTTTTTATAAAAGATGAGGTAGGACTCCTTTAACATTATACACTAAATATGAGTCTACTAGCACACAGTGCTTTGCCTTTCTTAATAAACTCTCTCTTTCTCTGTACTCTGGAGATCCACATCCATTCTCTGAAGCCTGCTGCCTCTCTACCATTTAGCTGCTTGAGGAACTCTATCTCTGAACCTCCTATTTTCTTGGACAATACCTCAAAAACTCATGGCTTTCTACCTCCTCCTCCTCCTGTCCCTCCCCTCTCCCCCCATTCTCTTTCCCCCCTCTTCTCCTGCTCCTCCAAGTGAAGACGCCTTCAGATTCCACAAGAGGGTGTTGGATCATTTGGAGCTGGAATTACAGGTGGTTATGAGGCACCTGGCGTGAGTACTGGGAACCAAACTTGGATCCTTTCCAATCACACAAGAATTCTTAAATGCTAAGCTATCTCAGAGCCTTCATTTGCCAATTTTAAAATTGGATTACTTGGCTTTTTACTTTTGAGATTTTCCATTTCTTTCTTAGCCTGAATGTTAGATGAATAGCTGGCCGTTACTGTCTGTCATTCTTTACACTGTCTCTTCACACTTTTGTCTCCTTTGCTGTATAGAGCATTTTAGTTTGGTGCAATCCCATTTGACTATAAATGCCTGTCTTTGCTTTCTGTTATATTTGACTCCTATTAAGGAAATCATTGACTGCGTCAATATCTTGAAGTGATTCCTCCAAACTTTCTTCTGGTACTTGCAGAATTTCACATCTTATATCCATGAATTAAGTTCATTTTTATACAGAGTGAGAGATGAGGATCATGCTTCAGTCTTCTTCATGTGGATATCCAACATTGCCAGCATCCTAATTTTTTACCCAATATATATTCTTGAAACCTTTCTCAAGAATCCATTGATCTGAGTGTCTGTTTTTATGCTAATGCCATACTCTTGTTAGTGTGGTTTTAAGTATATCTCTCTTGATTTTTCCTTTTGAGACAGGGTCTTCCTGTAGCCCAAGCTGGCCTGTAACTCACTATGTAGACCAGGCTGGCCTCGATCTCACAGACATCTACCTGCCTGTACCTCTCAAGTGCTAGGATTAAAGAAATGCACCATCAAATGTATTTTTTAAACAGAAGATTCTTTAAAATTGTTTACACATATATTTATAGAATTTTATTTCTTCTGTTTTTAACCTTACTAACAATGGCTAACCTTTTTTTCATTACTCTTAAAAGATGTGGATTGGGAAGTCCAGGTGTGACAGCATGTGCCTTAACTTGCTAAGCCATCTCCGTGTCTCTGTAATATATCTTGAAACTAGGCATTGTAATGCCTCCAACTTTTCTTTCTTTGTTTTCTTTACCTTTTTTCCCATAAAAATTCCTTTGGATATTCAAAGTCTTCTGTATTTTTATATTAACTTTAGGATTTATTTTAGTTTTGTGAAGAATGTCATTTGTATTTTGATCAGGATTGCATTAAACTGGTAAAATGCTTCAGAGTATGGAGGTTTTTAACATGTTAATTCTTCCAATCTGTTTACATGGGATATCTTTCCATTGTTTGGTGTCTTCAATCTTTTTCTTCAATGTTTTGTAATTTTCATTGTAAAGTGTTTTCACTTACTTGGTTAAGTTTATTCTGTGTGTGTTTGTGTATGTGTGCGTGTGCATGCACACGCTTGTGCTTGTGGCTACTGTAAGTGGGATGGATTTCCTGATTTCATTCTCATCAGTTTGCTTATTATTGGTGTACAGACAAGCTACAAATTTTCATAAGTTGATATTCTATCATGCTATTATTTTGATGATTGATTTAGCAGTTTTAATAGTCTATTGGTGGAGTCTTTAGGATTTTTTTTATGTAGAACAGTATCATCTGCTAACAAGATAATCTCTTTTCAAAGAGGGTTCCATTATGTATTACAGTTTGGTCTTGAATTCACAATTTTCCTACCTCTTTCTCATAAGTGCTAGAATTACTGACAATCACCACCATTCCCGCATAACAAGGATACTTTGGTTTTTAATTTCTCCATGTCCTAACTTTATTATATTTCTTTTTCTCACCTAATTGCTGCTGCAAAATTTGTAATACTATTTTGAATAAGAGTAATGAGGGTGGACATCCCTGTGTTTATTTTGGGTTTAATAGGAAATGTTTTCAATGTTTCTCATTCAGTATTGTGTTAGTATGAGTTCATCATATATATCTTTTATCATCTAGATGGATGATCCTTACATACCTAGTTTGTTCAAGGCTTCAATCATGAGGTGATTGCTTTTTAGCAAGTGAATTTTTGGCACCTACAAGATTTTATCTTTTCATTTAATTTTTATTATTATTTTTTATTGAATTCCTGTGCATTTTTCTATTGACTTATTGAGTATTTCATGCCTACCACCTCAACCAACCTTAGTCACTTTTACACACCCTTCCTCTCTGTCATGTTCCCCGTAGCCCCCCAACTGAAATCCGTAATTTCTGTGTTAAAGCCTATTGTGTGGTTACTGTCCCAGATGTTCCTCAGTGCAGGTTCATCTCCTGAGGTCCAGTCAGCCTAATCACAGTCCCTCACTTTAAGAAGATTAGCTTTTCCTCAGCCAACAGTAATCAGCTGCCAATCTTTCTTCAGGAAAGATTGAGGTCTGCTGCCCATTTCTCTAGTTCCATGCTGGGATTTTGTCTGTTTGAGTTTGTTTGGGTCTTGAGCATGCTGATACTATTGATGTACGTTCATATGAGCAGGGTCCCAGGAGCTTGTAGGATTCTATTTCCGTATGATCATGCAACTTCTCCCTGGCTCTTACAATCTTTCCACCCACTCTTCCATAGTGGTCCCTGAGCCCTGGATGAGTGAAATTTAATATAGGAGTCGTGTCCAGGGACCCACACTCTGCAGACTCCTAAACTCTATTATTTGACCATTTGTGACCTTTTGTATTCCTGGCCCTCTGCTGCATGAGAGAGTTTTACCCTTGTTCTATTTTGTGTGAGCCTTAGGTCTAGAGGTTGCATTGTAGATATGTTGCTTAGGCTTGGGAAATTCACAAAGTGTGTGTGTGACCAAATGTGGTACTTTGTAGTAGTCTCTGCCTGGTGAAAAGTTATTTCTTTGATGAGTGCTGACTAGGGTACTTGGCTGTAAATATAAGGACACATATTTTGCACTTAGTAAGACATTACGTTAGTGTAAGGATGTGACAGCTTTGGGGATTTCTCTAAGACTTCTTGAGCCATGTGTATTTGGCTATGTTTACAGTACCACACATGAGTTTCCTCCCATTGAGTGGGCTCTAAGACCAATTAGGAAGCTGTTGATTGTCCCCAAGTGAAAGTGTCACCACTGCATCAGGGTCCTGTGCTTTGCCAGTCATTGGTGTCGTTACTTCGTCATGAAGCTGGTGTTGGGCCATCAACTGGTGTTGTACCTTAGTAGCTTGCATAGTCTCTCCAGAGCTATGAGAGCTAGTCTTCAGGGGAAGTGACTTCCAAGTCATTCCAGCTCCATTGCTCCAAATCCTGTGTCTGAAGTATGTCCAGTCTTCAGCAATATGGTCTTACCTTCAAATTCTCAAGGTAATCAAGGGCTGTGGCAATTGCCTGTATAATTTTGGGAGTCTCTTGGACCACCTTAGTCAACAACTCAAAGGAAGGTTTCTCCGCTCTGGCACTGTTGTTATTTAGCCTTCAGCTATTCACATGAGTCACACAGAGAGCGTATGTGTAATAAGTTGTTAGACTAATATGCTTCCCTCCAGTATTTTACACTAGCTAGGCATTATTTATTCTCTCTCTCTCTCTATCTTTCTTTAACTCTCTCTACATGCCTTCACCATTAAAGTGTCCCCATTTTCCCAATTTCTCCCTTGGTAACAGTGTCTTATGGTCCCACCTCTCTTGAGCCACTTCTCTCTCTTTATCCCATAGTTCCTTGTATAACCCTCCCTGCCCGCTGCCCCATTTTATATATCTTAATAGTCTGTTTTCCATGTCATTCATTCTGTTGCAGAGGCTTTTCCCCATAATTTCCAATTGGCTTATTGTTTCACTTCCTTCTTCATTTCAGCCTGAGTTTTCTTCAATATTTCTATCTTTTGTGAATTAAGTCAGAAGTTTCTCATTATCTTCTTTTAGTTCTTTGATTTGTGTTTTCTTTAAATTCAATGAACTCTTTTACCATGTTTATGATTTTTCTTTAAATTCTGTGTCTTGGGTTATCTCCAGGGGGCGTTCTTATTGTGCAATTCTTCTAAAGGAACTCTTCTGATGGTCTTTGGTGGGAGCATATTATTTGGGTTTTTCATATTATTTGATTTATTGTGATTTTGGCATGTGGATTTCTTTTGTTGTTTTTGATTCTGGTATGGATCTCAAGTCTTCTTTTGTTGAGTTGAGGACTGATTTTGTATATATTCTTGATGTACCATGGTTGTTTTCTTATTAGGTATGGAAAGCTGGTTGATCTAGGCTTCAGGTTCTCTCTTTCAATTTTATATTGAAGGGACCATATGGTTGTAGTTCAGCTAGTCAGGAGTTTTTTCAGAGGTCCAAGTCAGGCACCAGATACTCTTAGGTTTCTTCTAAAGTAAGAAGACACAACACAATTTGAGAAGCTCACTAGGCAGATGTTGGATTCAAGCATTCTCAGGCAGACTGGAAATATCTGGACCACTGGTAGAGGACTAGAGAGTCTATCTCACCATTCAGAGACCAGATTCAGGCACTCCCAGCCAGTCTGAAATTGTCTGATGTTTCTTTCCATTTCTATGATGTTACATGTGTTGATATGTGTATGGTTTTTGAGTGATTATTACATCCCTGGAATGAAGCCAATTTAATTATGGTGTGTCAACTTGCTAAAGCTCTGTTGAGGACTTTCACATTTTGTTGATCAGAAATATTGATGTGTATTCTTTTTTTCCTTTTCCTTTAACTGTGTCATTGTCGTGTTTGGTAAAATGGTAGCCATGGCCTCATAGATTGAGTTTGCGGATTCACTACTTTGTAATTATGTGGAATAGTTTGAGAACCATTGGAGGTTTTTCTTTAAAATACTGGTAAAATTCAGCAGTGAATCTCTTTAGTCCTGGACTTACTTTGCTGAATTTTTTGTTGTTGTTGTTTTTTATTACAGATTTGATTTTAGTATTTGTTATTGGTCTAAATAATAAATAATATATATTAAGATTGTTCTATATCCTCTTGATTGGTCATATATGGCTAAAATTTTTTCTATGTCTTTATTATTTTCCCATGTGTTAGAAAATAGTCTTTCAAGATGTTTTTTTAATAGTCCTTTAAATTTCCGTGGCATCAGTTATAATGCCTTCTTTTTCATCTCTTATTGTATTTATTTCTGTGTTTCTCACTCTCTTCTTAGTATGACTGAATGTTTGTGATTTCTGTTTGCTATTTCAAAGAACCACTTCTGGGATTGGCAAGATGGTTCATCAGGTAAAGGAACCTATCACCAAAAACCTGAGTTCAATTCTTGGAACCCACGAGGTGGAAGTAAAGATCTGACTCCTTGAAAGTGATTGTCCTCTGAGCGCCACATGTGTGCTGTGGCACACAAACATATAACCAAGAGAAAGAAAGAACAAAAGAAATACACTTCATTATATATTTTTCATTGAATTTTTGTGCATTTCATACATTTTGATCACATTTAGACCCTTCCCCTATCTGCACCTCAATAGTTCCCCACTGGATTTAGATTTCATGCAGAGTAATCAGGGTAATTCTTTTTTTTTTGGTCCTCTTTGAGACACAGTCTCTCCCCACTTGGCCTGAAACTCACTATGTAGACCAGAAAGGCCTTGAACTCACAGAAATCTGCCCACTTCTGCCTCTTGAGTGCTGGGATTAAAGGTGTGTGCCACCACACCCAGTTCCATTTTTTTTTTTTAAAGAACCAATTCTTTATATTTTTCTTTTAAATTTTATTTAATTTACTTATGATCTATTACTGTTTCCTCTTACCGATTTTAGACTTGTCTGATTCTTGTTTTTCTTAACAGTTCAGATATATTCTCAAGGTGTTTATTTGAAATTTATTTTAAAAACATTTGTTATTTTTATTTTATATGTCTGAGTGTATTGCCTGCATGTGTGTAAGTGCACCTGTGTCATGCACTGCCTGTGGAGGTCAGAAGAGGGCATTGGATTCGTCTGGAACTGGAGTTCCAGACAGTTGTCAGCCGACATGTAGGTGCTGGAAATCAAACTGGATCCTCTTCAAGAGCAGCCATTGCTCTTAACTACTGAGCCATTTCTCCAGCCTAAAATCTTTCTCTTTTTTTGTAGCAGACACTAGTGGATGTAAACTTCTTCTGTACCACATTTCTGCATCCCACAGGGTTTGTTACTGTGTTTCCATTTCCATTTTTCTCAAAGCATCTCTTCTGGCCTTTTCAGTGATCCAGTGTTCATTCAAAAGTGTTATTTACTCTATGTATTTTTGGGATTTCTGTATTTTGTGTTGCTTTCATTCTATTGTTATAGAAAAGATATAAGGAATGCTCATGGTGTTCACATTTATTAACAGTATTTTTGTGCTCTATCATATGATCTAGTCTAGGTAAAATCTAGCTAAAATTCCATATACTGGTAAAAAGAATGTGCATTCTTTAGCAGTTGAAATGAAGGTTTTGTAAGTTCCTACTAAGCTCATTTGCTCTATACGATATAGTATAGGTTATTTATTTATTTATTTTTGTTCTGTGTGTTCTATCCATTTGAAGGATAGGGCACTGAAATTCTCTGATGTTACCACCTCTCCATTTAGGTCTAACAGCGTTTTGCTTTGTGCAGTGTTATTAGGTGTATATATATTTATAATTGTTATTTTTCTTGACAAATTGACACCTTGACCTTACGCCGTATCTTTTTTCTCAATTCCTTCCATTTTTATGATCTATTGTGTTGCAAACATCACTCCTGCTTTCTTCATGATTTAATACTTGGAATGTAATTTTCTATCTTCTCACTCTCAGTCAGTCTGTATACTTAGTAGTGTGGTGAGTTTATTGTAGGTAACATATTGTTCAATCTTAATTTTCAATCCAATCATCCAGACTGTATCTTTTAATTAGAGAAATAAGATACTTTACAATCATTATTATAATTGAAAGACATGAATATCTGCCTTCTATCTTGTTGACTTTTTCTAGATGTTTTGTGATTTAATGAATTTCTGGTATTGATAAAATTTTATTCCCTGTATTTTGTGTTATCTATTCTAGTAGGAGTCATACTTTTTATATTGATATTATATATCATTATATATAATGGTAGCCATCTTTCTTATACTTTTTGTGTTATACTCCCATAAGCATCATTATGAGGATAATATGATGTTTATGAATTCCCTCAGTGTTGCTTATTGTAGAAAGTCTTTATTTTCTGTTATGTCTGAAGGACGGATTTACTTGGTCTAGATATTTTGCTTGGAAGTTATTTCCTTTTATAATTTGAAGTGCATCATTCCATTTCTTCCTTCTCTGCAAAATTTCTGCTGAGAAACTTACTCTTAGTCTAATGGATCGCTTGCTCGATGTAGCTTGGTGCTCTTACGCAGATTTAAAATGGATCTTTTTCTCCTGTACTCTTTGACAGTTTGACTCTAATACATAATGATAAGGTTCTTTTCAGACGATGCTTATTTGGGCTCTGTAAAGGTAGATAGATGTCCATATCTTCCCCAAGCTTCAGAGCATTTTCTGCTTTTACTTCATTAAATAGTCTAAGCAAATCCTTTCATTTTAATTTTCTTTCTCAAAATGCCAATAATGCAGATGTTTGATTTTTTTTTGTTTGTTTGTAGCCCCAGCTGGTCTGGAACTTGCTATGTAGACCAAACTGGCCACAGTCTCATAGAGATCCACCTTCCTCTGTCTCCAGAGTGCTGGAATTAAAGGTGAGTAGCATCATTCCAGGCAGATGCTTGACTTTTTAATGATGTTCTTAATTTAATCTTTTCTGTGTCTGAATGTAACATTTTGAAAGACTTGAATTTTATTTCTAAAATTTTCTTCTGCTTTATATTGCCTGTTTTTAAGGTTTTCCATTGACATAAATTTTATCTCACTTTGGACGCTCCATTTACAAGAAGATTCTAATGAATAAATGAATGGATGGATGATGATGATGGTGATGATGATTTGGGACAGAGTCTCATACTGTAACCCATCTTGACCTGGAACCCATTAGTCTAGGCAAATGTCAAATTTCTCCTGCCTCTACCTCCCAAGTCTGGGCACAGGCATGAGCCAGCAAACCTGGTTCCTTTCCAAGATTCTGGATTGGTTTTTTTACAAATATCTCTACTAAAATGATCACCTTTTGTATTCTACATTGTTTTCCTAACTCCATTTAACTTCTCATCTGTCTTATCTTGAGCCTTAAAAACAAGTCATTTAAAAAAAATTCAATAGCTCTGATAGTTGGAGTCAGTCCTCTGCCACACCACCTTGAACTTGCCCCATCTCATCTGATGTGTCTGGAATGTGTAACTGAGATTTATGATATTTAAGAGGTGCCATATTACCTTATATTTTTATATTTCTTGTGTTACTACACTGAGATTTTTTCTTTTTTTGCATCTGGTTGAACAAACATCCCTACTGCTTTTATGGATGACCTTCTTAGTAAGTTGTTCTCACCTGAAGCTGTGTCTCGGAGTTTTGATTTGTTAGAGAAGGCTGATCTTGTTTCCACCATAGGGTCCTTTTCCTGTAGCTTCTTTGTAAACAGGGAGCTTGAATACAAATTCAGGTGGCTCATGTCTGTAATCTCAGTACTCAAGAGACTAAAACAGGAGGCTTTCCCATGAGTTTGAGGCCATCCTGAGCTACCTGGTGAGTTTCAGGACAGCATATACTAGAATTTGGTGTCAGTGTTTACCTTTTTAGGGGAGATTGAGACAGGGTCTCCTTGTAGCCCTAGTTGACCTGGAACTCTCTATGTAGACTAGGCTGGCCTCAGTCTCACAAAGATCTGCCTGCCTTGTCCTCTCCTCCCAAGTGTTGGAATTAAAAGCCTATGCCTGGCCCTGTATACTTTTATTAGAGTTGGGGAGATCTAATGTATCTGCAATCCATGCAAGAGTAGAGACATTCTAGTGCTTCAGTCAAGTATAGACAGCGTAGTATGTAGGGTACATCTTCCATAGCTACTCTTCCTATGGTAATATAAACACTGTTGGGTGATGGAGGTTTCATTAGGCACTGTCGATGCTGGCATTGCTATTTGTAAGGGTCTTTGTCCCCAAATGCATCAGTGGTAGGTAGAGGCCTGAAGCACTTGTCTTCTGAGAGGACAGTTCATTTTATAGTGAAGGGCAGGAGCAGCACCTACAGCACCTCTTCTGCAGTGATCACACAAGGCCTGGTCAGCAATGTAAAATCAGACAAGGTATGTGTTGATCAGTGGTGGATATTCACATACTTTGGTGATATTAGGAGCTGTGCTGTTCCTCCCTGCTGTAACTATGGGTGTGCCCACCCAGTAATGGTATGTTAGATAGCCCACATGAAGATGAGACGATGAATGGGGAGCTTTCTAACCCAGTTCTTTCGGTTATAGTGCCTTCTAGGGATCAAGCCAGAATGGGTCATGGCTGAAACAGGGCAGGATTCCTCACAGCTGATATGCATAAAGAAGTGAGTCAGGGCACAATATCACTTGTACTTATGGACAATATTTCTCGCTGGCCACTCTTAGTTTTCCTCGGGCGGATGAGGCTAAGGCACTATTTGAGACAACTACAGCATTCTCGTTTAGGTGAAAGGTCAGGACAATTAGAGTTGTCCACCTCCATTTGCCTGTCTCTGCTCCCTGGTGCTGTGTATGTACAGCCATACCCTGCGTTTTATGTGAATTCTGAGGATTAAAACTCAAATCGTCCTGCTTGAAGAGTAGCAGCTCTTATGCACGGAGTCATCTCCCTTAGCCCTGAAAGTAAAAAGAACGTCTATGTGTCTAGCTTGAGGAGAATGGGTCCTCAAGGCATTCACGTAACTCATGTTCCAAGGAAGAATTTCCTGAATTCTGTGTCAAGCATCCTCATTATAGTTTTTCCAGCTCTTGGAGGTCACATGATGACAGATGCTTTATAGGGTTACATAAGCCTTCTCAGCAGAGGATAGAAACCTGGAGTTTAGTCCCTAGAATGATCAAAAATAGTTTTGTTCAGAAAAAAGATTTTGAAATAAGTTGTCCTCATTTATATAAAAGCATCAAAATACAGAACCCCCAAGAGAAGAAAGTCTGGAGAAATGCTTAATTTAAATAGGATGCAAAATTTTAAGACATAGGACCAATAGTCCAATGCACATTCCTGGAAGCCCGAGATTGATTCCTGGAACCCAGGAACAGGTAGAAGGAGAGAAATGACTCCATAAATTTGTCCTCTGACCTTTACACACTGAGAGTAACAGGCACGCCACACATATAATTCATGTCCCCTCCCCCGAATAATAATAAACGTAAAAAGCTCAAGGCACAAATAAAAGGAAAGAAAGGCCTTAGTTTTCCTAAAGTTAAGACATAGGAGTACATTAATCTTTATACATACATACAGACAGACAGATGTTTTAAGCACATAGAAAAAAAATCTGATTATCAGTAAACCAACATATTTAGGAAGAGAGGAGGACAGAGAGGGGAATGGAAATGTACACCAGTAGCATATCTAAAACTTTTTTCTGAATCATTAGGATCAAGAACATTAAGTGCAGACACATCACAAGGTCTTTCCCTATCATATACTGTGAAGAGAATGACTCATAACTTTCAGCAAGGATGAGCTTATGTATATTTTGTAATGTTTCTTCAAAAGTTATTTTTTACTAATACATACTTACATTTTTAATCTTACTGTTAACTCTCTTTTTAAGCCACAGGAAACTTAAAATGCTATTGTTGCTTTCTTTCCCTATGGAACCAACTTTCAGTTTAAATCCTAGTGCTCAGTAGTATGTGAAGATTGTTGAAACACTTTGTCTTCTACGAGTCTTGTAAGAAAAATTACTACTTAAAAGGGATGATACATATCTTAAGTATGCTTCAGGGAAAAGAGAAATTTCATGTTTGATCTCAGGAGTTTGGTATTGAACTGTGTTACTATCTAACATGAATGCAATTTAAAATTCTATGTGAAGTCTCTCTGTTTTGACTGTCAATTCAGGGTGGAAAACCATTTTGATAGAAATGTCAAGGAAGAGATGAACAGTGAAGATATCTTCTTGGTTAGCATATTTTTTTGACTGCCTCATGATTCTTCTTGTACAGTATCATGTATGAACAAAAAGGTATTAATCTGAAGACTGTAAATTCAATGAGATTTAAACAAACCACCTCAAGGCATGCTCACTTTCCAAGCAATATCATATATATGTATATATATGTGTGTATGATTACTCAGTTCCCTTGATTTATATTTCATTTTTTGCCAGATACTCATTAATGAATGACTGTAAGTGCAAATTTGCAAGGTCAAAACCAGAAGTTTGTTGTTGAACCTGCAGTATATAATTTTTCTTTAACAATTTGTTAGATTATCAATAAAATATTGACTGCAGTTTTTACGAAGCATAAAAGTCTGTTTCTGCTCTCTAGGACTAGGATGGGAACTGTGGCTCATGAAACTTGGTGAGCTTATTAGAATTCACCCTCTCCTTTGCAATCTCCAGACTCACAGGTCTAGTAATTGTCCACCTGGCACACCAGACCCGACTGGAATCATCTTGCCCCTCCAATAAAAATTCAAGAGTAGGAACCTGAAGCACAGATCAACCCATATATTCATATCTGATCAGAAATCAAGCAAGCTATGACAGCAATAAAAACAGAACCAAACTTCTACTCAACAAATGCAGGCTAAAATTTCATATTAGACACAAAGCAAAACAAACAAGCACAAAGAAGCTCATATGCCCAGGTCACAATGCAAAAACACAGATAATAGAAAAATGAAAATAATATGTTCCCACCAAATCCCATCAGTCTTATAGAGGTGCTCTACAAGAGGAACACCAAGAAACAGAACGTAGCAATCATAACATGATCAAAGAATTCAAGGACTTTAAAGAACTCACACACACATGTGCACACACGCACACACACAGACACACACACACACATTCACATACACCAAGGAATTGAATGAGGATAGGAATTAATTCCTGACTAAAGCTCAAGAAAATAAAATGTACTGCTGAATCAAATAACAAAGACAAATTGAGTATTTTAAAACTGAATTTCTGAAAGCAACAGAAATATTAAAGAAAACCCAAGCTAAGAAGAAAATGGAATTAAAAACTCAATAACCCAGTTAAGCAGGAGAAAGTCTTGTCAGTAGAATAAATCAAATAAAAAACAGAACATCAAGTCTTCAATATAAAGTTGGAGAATTGAACTTCTAAAGCAAAGAATATGAAAAATGTTTTTAAAACACGGTGATAGAATATGCATGAGCTCTGGACACCCTGAAGAAACCAAATGTATGGATTTAGGGAAAGGAAAGGAATCTTAGGTCAATGGTATTGACCAGATCGTCAACGGAATCTACAACTTCCTTAAATTAAGGAAAGACATACTCATATAGATATAAGAAATACATAGAACACAGATTAGACAGAAGCAGAAAAGAAACTCCCCACAACATATCAACAAGCAGGAAATCACCGTGTATGAAGATGTAATTTGTGACCATAACAAAGGAGAGGGACAGAACTATAAGGAGCAATATATATATTTTTTAATTGAGGTAACGTCTTAATATGTAACCCTGGCTGCTCTGGAATTCACTATGTATAGGTCAGTCTATCCTTGATTTTGGAGAGTTCCAACCTTCTTCTGCATCCAGAGTTCTGGGATAAAGGCATGTGTCACCACGCCTAGCTAAGTGCAGAATTTTGTATACCATTTATGTTCAGTTGATATTGTTAGTTTATTATAAGTTTAAGATAAGATTTGCAAATCCTCAAGATAACTATGAAGATGATAGGAGAAAAAACTGAAAATGAGCCAAGAACAGACAATAATATACTAAAGCATTGTGAAAACTATTTGCACTTTGAGGAGAAAGGGCTGAACGTGGTGAGGGAGGAGGACACAGGGGAGTGGGAAGAAAATCACTGCGTGCTTTCTTTCCTGTGTTAATTTTTTTTCCTGGAGACTGTTGAAACACACACACACACACACACACACACACACACACACACACACACACACATAGACATGGGAGTAGAGGAGGGCAGACAATTTGAAGGAGGAGGAGAATGAACAGTAGGGTGGGTGGCCAACAGGAGCCAAGTACAATGATGCACATGTGAAAATGCCATAGCGAACCCATTTTGCATGATTAAAAACTTAGCAAAACATTTTTCACACAGACAAAAAAAATCAGGAACAAACCTAACTACATCTCTACAACGAAAACTTCAAATCTTTGAAAAAGAGAGATTTAAGAGGCCACTAGAAGATGAAGACTTCCTCACAGATCACTGGAATTAATATTTTCAAAATTGCCATCCTACCAACATCAAGTTACAGATTCAATGCATTCCCAGTCAAAATTCCCTTAACATTTTTCACAGAAATAAAAAGAAATTCGTAAAATTCATATAGAACTACAAAAGACTCTAGATAGCTAAAGCAAAAGAACAGTGTTAGAGGGATTACCATACCAGATTCAAACTATATTACAGAGCTATAGACATAAAACAGGCATGTAGGTAGATGGAACATAAGAGAAAACCCAGACATGAATGCATGTAATCACAGCCTCCAGATATTTGACAAAGATGCCAAGAATTTATATCGGAGAAAAAAACAGCATCTTCAACAAATAGTGCTGGAAAAAAAATGATCTTCACATGTAGAAGCATGAAATTAGACACACCTATGATCCTGTACAAAAATAAGCCCCAAATGGATCAAAGAGATCAGTGCAAAACAGGAAATACTGAAGCTGTTGGCAGAAAATATGGACAATATCTTACAAGATATAGATGTTGGAAAGGACTTTCTAAATTGGAAATTGTTCCTTCAGGAATTAAAATTAACAATTGGTCAATGGAACCTAGTTAAACTGAAACCTTCTGTACAATAAAGAAAACAACCAGTTGAGAAAGCCCACGGAGCGGAAAAGAATCTTTCCCAGCTATGCAGTTGACAGAGATTAAGTTTCAGAAAAAAAAAAAACAAAACAAAAACAAAAACAAAGAATCAAGAACACATATGTGACTGCATGTATAACTGATGTCTATATAACAAAAATCACAGTGCCAAGCAAAGGAAACCTCCCTTTGAGTTGTTGATCAGGGTGGCCCAAGAGATTACCAAAATAATACAGGTTGTTTCCACAGCATGAGGCTGCCTTCCAGAATGTGAAAGTAAAACCCTCTTGCTGAAGACAGGACATACCTTGTACACAGATTTGGAACAACTGAGCTGGAACTGACCTGAGAGCCTCCTTCCTGAAGACCAGCTCTCATAGAGTTAGAAAGATGGTATGCAAGCTACCAAGGGAGAAAATCAATCAATGTCCCCTACTCAGCTGTAAAGTTCATGAACTACAATAATGAATAGCCCATCAAATTGTTTCTATTTTTTGCATTAATGGCACTTTTTTTTTTATCTTGGTGGCAAATAAACAGCTATCTAATTGAACTTAAGGCCTGTTCAATTGGAGGGAAATCTTTCACAGTACTGTAAACATAGCCAAGTACACATGGCGGGAGAGATCATAGATCCTAGAGAAAAACCCATTTCTGTCACTTCTTTAGACCAATCTAATCTCTTACTGTATTCTAAACACATATCTTTTTAATTACAGACAAGTGTAGCTATTGCCACTCATCAAGGAAGTTTCTTTTTGCAAAAGATGGAGACTATTACAAAGTTCCACAACTGGTCAGGTACAGAGAATAAGTGACTGTTAGTTACCTAGCCCTAAATGACACATCTACAAGGCAAACTCTACACCCAAGGCCCAGGAAGCAGTATAGAACAGGTGGCAGAAAGAACGTAAAAACCCGAGGGGCAGATGCTAAATATTTTTAAAGCTTGTGGGTCATGTGGTTTCTGCCTTAATTACGTTGCTGCAATTACAGCACAAAATCAGTCATAACATGCATGGCTGTGTTCAATGTCTTAATTTACAACAACAGGTTCTGGGTGTGGTGGCACATGCCTTCAATCCCAGGACTTGGGAGCTAGAGTTAGGCAGATCTGTTTTTGTTTGAGGCCAGCCTAGACTACACAATGAGATGAGACCTTATCTCAAAACAAACAAACAAACAACATACAAACTAAACAACAATAACAGCAACATCAGACGGCAAACGGGATGCACAAAGGCTTTCTACCAGCTGGGCCTGGTTCAGCTCTGCAGCTTTAATTCCTTTACTTTTTCTCCTCACACAGATTCTGAATCAATTTCTCTCTGTTCCACTAGGCTCTGCATATTGTCCATGCTGTTCTGAGAGCTGATGTATAGTTTAAGAGAACTGCTATTTTTTTAAACATATTTCCATAAGAAGTATCTTCACATACTCTATTGTAGGACATTATCATACTGCTTGTTAACAAACTGAAGATCTACACAATGAAGGCTTGTAAGAATTCTCCAGGTGTAGTGAGGCCAATTCATAGTCTTGGCTACTTGGAATACTGAGATGGGAGGATCACTTGAGTGTAGGAGATGGAGCACAGACTGAGCTATATAGTGAGACTTCCAAAATACAACAATCCTTCCCCACATCCACAATTCAAAGATTCTGATATAGGCAGTACCATGAAACAGCTAGGAAGTAGCCAAAATATGCTTTCTCTTCTGCCAGTCCCAACCTATGATGCCATCTTACCCTTGCCACCACCCTCAGAGAGAAGCTGTGATTCTTTCTACAGAGTGTCTTCCTTTAATTCTGTCAGTGTTAAAAACATGGTAGTTTTTGACATGGAAATTAATCCCTGGTCCCTTGTAAATCTTGAACTAGAGTACGTTCTCCCTCTTTGGAATACCTACTGGACTCTCTGACATCATTTTAATCATGGTGGTATGGTTATTTTTATGTGTATTAGCCAATAACTACAATATCCAGCCAGGGCACCTGTCTTAATACACGTTATATATATATATATATATTCCAACTGTCAACTTTCTGAGAGTATGCATTAAGTGACTGGATAAAATTTAGGATATAGCATGATATTTCACTGTCATTACTCTTTAGTTTCATCTTCTGCAAAAACTTTGAAACAAGCTTCATTTTACAGCAAAATTGCAACTGTAAAGATAAGTTTTGTCCTGACCCATGAGTAAGTTGTTTACATCATGTATGACCCATCATCTTCAAGAATTTCTATGTTATTTACTTAAATCAAGGTGCAATATAACCAAAAAATTTCTATAATTTTTCTAATAAAGTCCTTTAAAATAACTACATATTACTTGTGGTTTCTATGCCTATCATTTATCTGTCGTTGCTTGACATATTTCAAAAATCCATGCTAATTATGTTGCAGAAGGTCCATCAGTTTGTGTTTGTGTAATGCTTTTTCATGATTAGATTTAGGTTATATCTCTACCATGGGAATATTACGAATTAATGCAGTATTCTTTTTACTGCATCGAACCAAATGCAATATAACTTCATTGTGTGTCTGTGTATAAGTTCACATGTGTGCATGTGTGTGTGTGTGTGTGTGTGTGTGTGTGTGTGATGCCTGTGCATGTAGATGTCAGTGGTTTATATATAGGTGTCTTCTTCAATTGTGCTCCACATTTTTTTGACATAAGGTCTCTCACTGGCTCTGGAACTCACTGATTGGCTAAACTGGTTGGCCTGCTCACTCAGGTATGCTCCTGTTCCTGCCTCCCCAGCACTGGGATTTCAGGGGTGTTCTGCTGTGTGTTTCATGTGGGTACTAGTGTCCTCATGTTTGTACAACAAGCTCTTTATTGACTGGGCCATCATCCAGGCCCCATAATTTAGCTTTAAATCATTGCTGTCGATGAGAATTCTGATTACTTGTTTGAGATATCTGTGAGGCTGATCCAATGAAGCAATGTAAAATGACTTATTTTTTGTTTTATATAAATATTTTGTGGTGATTACTTCCATAACATTGCTTCTTATCAACCATTGTACTTTTTAAAAAGATTTATTTATTTTTACTTTATATGTGTGTATTTTGTCTATATGTATACATGTACATCACATGCTGCTAGAAGAGGACATTAGATCTCCTGGAACTGGAGTTATAGGTGGTTGTGAAGAGCCTTTAGATGCTGAGAACAGAATCCAGATCCTCTGCAAGAACAGCAAGTGCCCTTAACTGCCGAGCTATCTTCCAGACCCTCAGCCACTGGATTTACAAACACACACACACACACACACACACACACACACACACACATACACGTACATACACACAGATATATAGATATTAGTATGGCCTCATGGCCTCTTATCTAATAAGATATGTTTCTACCCTTGTTCATATAAAAGTTACTTAGAACCAGATATACACAAGGAATTACTAAGAATCAAAAAAGAAAGTAAAAGAAAATCACAAGAAAATTCTGGTCTGTGTGTCTTTTACCCAGTTTAACCTAATGGTTATCTGCTGGTTCTGTCTTACATTAGTGTAGGTGATATCACAACCAGAAATTGACATGGAAGCAATCACAAAGCTTTTGCAGATTTCACTAGTTTTACATAGATACACAATTCTCTGTGATTTTATCACTGTGTCTCTTCACACAGCCACTAAAATATAAAGATGTGGAACCTAGAACCGTCCCATTAGCACTGAACTGCCTCGGATTACTTCATTATAACTACTTCCATATCCTTCCCACTTTAATCTCGACGCCCTGGTAACCACCAATGGGACCTCAATTTATTTAATTTTGTTACTTCCAGAACACTGAATAAACAGAACAATAAAGTAGGAATCCTTTTTAGATTGGCTCCTTAAATTCATCAAACTTCCTTTGAGATGGATCCAAATTGTTCCCTGAATCATAATTTGTTCATTGTTTTATTGCTGAGTAACAGTGTATGGTGTGTTTGTTCAAGTGTTTATTCATGCCTATAGCTTGAATGAAAGTGAATCTCTAAAATTTATGTTAGAACTTAAATGCTATTCTAGTTTGCCTTAAATTGCTGTGACAGAATACTTTGACCAATACCAACTTGGGAAGGAATGGGTTTCTTTGGCTTACATTTTCCAGGTTACCTCACTGAGGGACTCCAAGGAACTCGACCTGAGGCCAGGAGCTGAAGCACAGGCTGAGGAGGAAAGCTGCTTACTGGCTTGCTCCTCTGGCCCATGCTCAGCCTGCTTTCTTATACAATACAGAGCAACTTGCCCAGGGTGGCACCAACCACAATGAGTTAGGCCCTCCCATATCACTGAACAATCAAGAAAATACCCCACAGAGATGGCCACAGATCAGTCTAATGGGAGCAATTCCCCATTTGAGGCCCCTCAATCCAGGTATGTTAAGTTGACAACCAAAATAGTCTAGCACAATTGCCAAGGTGATGATGTTCAGAATCTGAGCCTCTGGAAGGTGACTAGGCCACAGAGGCCCTGTTCTCCTGAGGGAGATTTGTGCCCTTATACAAAGATTATTATTGGCAATGGGTTTAGTTCTTTCAACCCTTCTAACTTCTTTCTTATGAGGATGTTGCAAAAGGGACCGTCTTTGAAGCAAAGACCTTTCATCAGATCCTGAATCTGTTTGATCTCGGACATTGTATGCTCTAAGCGCTCCAAAACAGACATCTTACCACCAAAATCTTCCTCATAGTAAATCAGATACTTTGGTACTTCTTTTAGTTCCAAGTTAGCTTCCTTTTCTGGTTTCTCACTTGCCTGGTTGAGAAGACACCACTTTCTCAAGAAGACACCCTCCTCAGGCTTCTCAGGCTCCAATATCCTGTTTTAGGCGGCCTCTGTCTGCAACATGGGGCATCCTTTTCACTCTTCTCAGCCTCTGACATCCAGTTCAAGAATGCTCTACCTCCTCTCCAGAACCATTCAGCTGACTTTGCCTAGTGGCTTTAAAAAATATTTTATTTATTGTCTTTATTTTATGTGTATGAGTATATTGCCTACATGCATGTAGGTGCACTCATGTGGTGCAATGCCCAGGGAGGTCAGGAGAAGGTGTTGGGGCCCATGGAGTTACAGATGGTTGTGAGCTGCCATATGAGTGCTGGCAACTGAATCCAGGTCCTCTGTGAGAGTAGCCAGTGCTCTTACCTGCTCAGCCACCTCCCCAGGGACCCTAGCAGCTTTTGATTGAATTAATCAGTAAGGGAGTGTAAGGGAAGCAAAGAGGCGATACCATCGATACCTGGAATGTGGTGTGATGAAATGGGCACACAAAATGAGTTAAAGCTTGAAGATGCAATAGTGCCTATGAAGGAAACGGTGAAGATCATGATTTCTCTGGAGCGTACAGTATAGGCAAGGAGTATATTTTTTTTAGAGGTGAGGATTCAGAACTAAGTTTTGATGTTGTTGTAGAGGGGCATAAATTGTTAGGAAATGATATTCCATTGGCCATAACTAGGTAATTTATATGGTCGGTTTTATATTTGAGAGGATTAAACCTACTGAAGGGTGTAGGAGGTATGGGGAGATGGAATACTATTAGACTAGTTTCATTGAAAAGTAAGGAACTGACTTGGACCAGGGGTGAAATAGAGTGCACCAGAGAAGGGATATACTCACATGATGTGATTCTTCCAGGATGCCAATCAAAGCCTGAGCTGGCTGGTGAAGAAGGCCTGTCCTCAAACATGAGAAGATTTTCATCAAACTCGGGTCCGGTTACTTTGGCTTTTTGGTGTTCTGGATGCTAGGCTGCAGTTGTTTCATCTGGTGTTGTTCCTTCAGGACTGGGACACTCCTTTCATGCTAGGAAGCTGCCAGTGATAGCTCATAGCTGAGTCCCTCGTAACTGCTCTGAATCAAAGGAAGTTTCCAGAGGTTGTGTACTTTGTTTGGGGACAGATCATATTCGATGCATTTTCTATAAGGAACACAAACACAGGCCACCCTGCCTCTCTCAGTTTAGGACAACTATGAATAACCATTTCAACCATTTGATCTCAGGCCTCTTTTGTAAATGTGTCCTGCTTGGGACCATTCCTGCCTTCTTCATCTCATAGATTTTGCTTCTGAGATGAATATTTCAATGTATCTCCTGTATGCAATCTTGTTCTAAAGTCTATTTCAGGAATCTGGGTTTTAAGCACATCTGGTCCCAAATGTAAATATTGATAATCCTGGTTGACATCCTTTGTTGTCATACATAGAGAAACTAATTTACAAGTAATTATACTTTCCTAAACCACTCTCAGGAAATAGTTCAGACATAGGGGGAATTTAGTTTTTTTATGACTACGCCTGATAAAAATTGAAATAAGCTGTGTCACCTGTAGAGAGTAAAGATTCATCTTCTTCCTCTGAATCACCTTAGATATCATATAATGAATCACTTCCCATGTGGTATGTATATGAATCACTTTTAGTGTGGCACTACACTTCCAGGAGAACCATGTCTATCATTGTGGATGCCAGACAAAGATGTCTCCTTGTAAATAACATAGATTTAGATTTCTTACATCTAATGGATACTTAAGTAGGTTTTTTTTTTTTTTTGCCTTTTTTGTTACTTATTTGGGTTTTTGCTCATTGTTGGTGGAGGAAAGACAGAAATAAATTAACTTCTATGAAGACTTCTTGAGAACAGGGAATACAGCATTTGTGCTTAGGGATTTTGTATTTTTGTTTTTTAAACATATGTGTGTGTGTGTGTGTGTGTGTGTGTGTGTGTTCAGGTACCTGCAAAGGTCAAAAGAGGACATCAGACATCTTGGAGCTAGAGTTACAGGCAGTTGTGAGCTGCTCATTGTGGGTGCAGGGACCTGAACTCAGGTCCTCTGTAAGAGCAGAACGTGCTCTGAAGCACTGAGCCATCTCTTCGGCCCTTCAGTTTTGCTTAGAATGTGGCAAGATTCACAGTAGGTATCAGTAAACATTTGTTAAATAAGTATTAGTAAATAAATAATTACATAAGATTGAACAAGAGTCCATACACTATCTGCAGGCAGCAGACATGCTAATAACCCACTCTGGCACCAACCAGCAACTATCGTGTATACGTTAACACTATTCTGGCTTCTATTAAAAGAGGTTAAATGTTTTTGGGTTTTATTAGCATTTCTCTATAATAAGATGGTATATATTCTAGCACTGAGTTAGCAGTTTGATTGGATACAAATAATAAGATTCAAAGAATAAGGGTATGGAAGGATTGTGAAGCAAGCTACAACAGAAATCCAAATAATTTGATAGGTCAGGATTTTTGTGTAGTGTATCTAAATCCACACTAATAAATCTCCCTATCTTTACCTCTTCCTTCTTCACACATTTCCTCCCCCTCTCCCTCTTTTCTTCTCCCTCTGCCCTGATAAGCTGTGGTTTCTTTTCCCATTCTAGGCAGAAACCTTTCGTGGCTCGACTGTGTTGACATAAACCCTAAGTCTTCTTACTGGTGGACTTAAAGTACTATTCTGTTCTCATTCTTTCAGGGTTTGGAGAGATTTCCAAGTATGTTCTGGCTTTCATCTTCCATCATTATTGCTTGTGAAAAACATTGCCAGCAGCCTCATTTGCCAGGGACAATCCCAGGGAGGGACTGACCTAGTTTTAACTTTAGCCTATGTCCTTGGACACCCCACAGTCTACAACAAATGGGGACAGCTGGTTGCCCTAATAAGCAAAGACCTGCCTACAAATACTTATTAAATAAAAGCTGATTATTGATCTGTGCTAGGTAAGACCATTTCTTGTCTTGCTATAGATCTTATATAAGCAAGTGAATAATATAGAAAACTATGTATTTAGAACTATGCTGAATTCATTTCTCCCACAAACCAACCAAGGAACCATGATATGGTTCAGTAGATTAGTTGCCTCTAGTGGCTCTGCAATCAGAAAAGAGATGAGTGCACACAGAACTGAAAACTCTAGGAAATATTTGGGTTTGAAAAAGTTTAAAATTACTATATTTTGTTTAGTTTGAGAAAAAAACAGATCCTTAGACAAGTTTGTGAAGTCTACAAATGAGCAAGGTTAAGTAAGTCATGTAAGTAGGGACAAAGCACGTCAATAAGCCTGAGTTCAAAATACTTCAGCGCGAGAGCAGAGGACAGGGCAGCAACTCTGGAGCTCACTTCTTCATGTTGCTCTTCTAACTTGAAACCATTCTCACAAGTTTTGCAGACTGCACCTCAGATTTCATTATACATATATATATATATGTATATATATATATATATATTATATATGGTATTAATTGGTAAAAATGTTGAAAATGAGATTCTCTTTTGATTAGAATTAAAGTTGAAAATGGCCACCCAACATCAAGCTACATGAGAGGCATTTGTCATCTTGTTCTGTGCATTGACTGAACAGTGCCTAGTATATCACAGACAATCAATCTTTGCTAAAGTGACTGGTTTCTATTCTCAAATACCTGACATTGACAGATTTGGTCATGTAGCAAAACTGGCATAAATAAAAAGTTAAGAACACATGACAACACACAAAAGACATGCCAAGAGGCAGATTGTAAGTACCACAGGAACTTTAAATTATAAAGCACTGACTTTATTAAACGAAAGGGAGAATACGGCACCTCATATTAATCAGTCGTTGGTATACCACTGAGGTTGCAAGTTCTAAAACTACTTTGACAAAGCAAGAACGGAAGTTGCAGGTGGAAGTGGTGGAGAGGAGAGGGGAGGGAGAAAGCAGAACCTGTAAGAACAAAAGTTGCACAGGAACCTCAGCCTCTGTAGGAGTTTGGAGAGGGCAGACTAGTTCACTTCAGGCTGAAGTTCTACATTTTTATTAATTGAATTTGTTCTCTAACCCATACATCAAGCATAAAATTGCAAACATTAATGCACACATTAAATGAGGTTTCCATCAGGTTACACATGTTGTTTCTTCAAAAATTTAGCATTTCCAAGGTGAAATTCTTGATGGCTGGAGCTGGGGTTGAATCAAATGTGAAAAAATATTTCGAGACACAACTTTCCATTCCTAAAGAAGAGAACAACATCTGGTCTTTTGGGGGTGGTGAGAAGGGGGTGGAAAATACGTTTCTATAAATAAAAGATGATGGCAACGATGATGGAGGAGAAGAAGAAGGAGGAGAAAGAGGTGGAGGAGGAGGAGGAGGAGGAGGAGGAGGAGGAGGAGGACGAGGACGAGGAGGAGGAGGAGGAGGAGGAGGAGGAGGACGAGGACGAGGAGGAGGAGGAGGAGGAGGAGGAGAAAGAAGAAAAAGAAGACAGAGGGGGAAGGAGAAGGAAGAGGAGGAGAAGGAGGAGGAGGAGAAAGAAGAAAAAGAAGACAGAGGGGGAAGGAGAAGGAAGAGGAGGAGAAGAGGAGGAGGCGGAAGAGGAGGAAGAAGAAGAGGAAGAAAAGGAGGAAGAAGAGGGAAGGAGAAGGAGGAGGATGAAAAAGAGGAGGGAGGAAGGAGGTGAGGAAGAGGAAGAGGGGGGGCAGATGAGGGAGGAGGTGGAGGAAGAGGAGGAAGGCCTCTTCTTTAAACATCAATGAGTCATAGAAAATTGGAAGATGGTGTGTGATTGAGTCAGAAAATTGGAAGATGGTGTGTGATAGTGTGTGCCTGGGGTGGGGGTGGGGCAGCAGGATGAAGCTTAAGGCCATCATTTCCCAGGAGATCCCTCGGGTCTCTGAACCACACGGTGGGCTGTTCCAGCACAGCTGGGGAAATGGGTCACGGGCCAGGCTTGCAGAAGAGTTGGGTATGTTTAGTTTCAAAGAACATTTGTTTTTCTGCACTACTCTGTTTCTTCCGAAATCTGGCAGGCGTTAGTCATCGCCGCTCTGCACAAACCCACAAGTGTGCGTGTGTGGCTCTGCGGGCTTCCTCCTGCCCCGCCCCGCCCCCAGGCGCGCACAGCCACCCGGAGAGCAGGCGGCGGGCGCGCACTCGGGCCTGGCGTGGCTCGGGTCCCGCCGCTACCCCGGGGCTGGCGCAGCATCCTCCCTAAAAAGGACCGCCCCGCGGCGCCGCGCCAGAGCCGGGCGCTGCGAAGAAAGTTGTGGAGAGCCGCTGGGAGCAGGGCCGGCCGGGGAAGGGAGGCGGAAGAGAAGACTCCGCGGCTGGCTGGCGCGGCCGCCGGCGTGTCCCCGAGGCGCCTGTCCCGCCGCGCGCCGCGGCAGCTGGACGTCGGCCCTCCGGAGGAATGGGACGCCAGGCTCGGGTCCCCCGCGGGCGCTAGGGCTCGGCCGAGGCGGGGGAGGAACTTGTCCTGTAAGCCGCGGTCCGGGGCCTGCATTGTCTGCAGAACTCTCCGGAATCCGGAGGGGCAGGACTGGATCGTGCTTCCACTGCGATTCGTCCTGAGTTCCGGCGGCAGCTGCGGCGGAGACTCCCTTTGTCCTCCCAGGACCTCCCTCGGTCCCTCCCGGGGTCAGCTGCTGGGTCCCGCTGCCCCAGCCCGGGACCCCAGGGTGAGTCCCTGGTGACTCCGCCTCTTCGCATCTCTGCCCAGTGGAGCCCGGGGTGCCGCCGGGCCGTGGCCGCAGGATGGTGGCGGTCCGGTCCCGGGCGCGCGGTCCTGGGAGCTGGCTGTTTCCCGGCCTGTGGCTGCTGGCTCTCGGTGGTCCCGGGCAGCTGCTGCATGCCCAGGAGCAGCCCTCCTGCAAAAAAGCCTTCGATCTCTACTTCGTGTTGGACAAGTGAGTGGAGGAGGGAGCTCAGGGTCTCCTGTGAGGGTAACTCGGGATCAACTGGGCTAGGAAGTTGAGTTGTGTGGGTGGGCACTACGGACGGCGGTGGGAAGTCTCCCATGGGTGCCCTGTTGCTGTCTTTCAAAAGGCAAACAGATTTGGCTGGCGAGGGAGAGGGATGATGGGAGTCCAGGGCTACTTGATGCTCCAGAGGTGAAGTGTCCAGCTCTTGTTAGTCATGGGGTTTTATGGGAAATGTGAGTGTGGCCACCTGACTTGGTTTGTTTTCTCCCGGGAACTCCTTCTTACCCCCTTGACTTAACTCATCCCTTACATAGGCTCTCCAAAGTTTGTCCGAGTTTGTCCTGATCATAGCACTTTTATGGGACCCAGGAAGGAAATCTTAATATACCTAATGTGGTTTGCACTTCTTGCAAAAGATGGCTTTTATTTTGAAAAGCTGGGTCTTAAACAATTGGCAAGCAGGATGGTCCCCAAAGATGTGCTGGCTTCCTTGACTCTCACCAGATACCAAAGTTTCATCCAGAATCTCTACTTTGCTTGAAAAGAAGGCCATGACCCTACTAGCTTCGTGGAATTGAAGAAGTGTTTGCTGTTGAGCCCTATGCTTTGGTTTTCTAATCAGATTATCTTAATTTTTCAGGTCTGGGAGTGTGGTAAATAATTGGATTGAAATTTACGATTTTGTCCGTCAACTTACAGAGAGATTTGTGAGGTACGTTGTTTTCCACTTCGCTTTTCCTGGCACTGGAGAAGTGGACCAGAGGATAGGGTTGCCCATTTCTGAAAGCTTTTGTAAGGAAAACCTCTCTTAAAATGTTGTTTTTTAAGTGTCTCAAGGTGGCCATGGCACATGCAGCCTTTCATGCAGTCTTTCATGCAGTCTTTCATGCAGTCTTTCAGCTGTTCCTTGCAGGTTTATTTCATCTGGAGCCCAGAAACTTGGCTCAGGCTGTGGGGAAACATCTTCAAATACTATTCCTAATGTCTTTTTCTTTTCAAATTTTTATCTGTTTTGACTTTCAGTTGTGCTTTCTCATAATTTATCACATTAAAAATAAATTTTAGGTTAATAGTATCCATAATGTATTTTCAAATCCACACATGCTCCTTAGCGTTGTGAACCTCCATATTCAAAAGGAAAAGTGTTGAAAAACTTCAGATGAACACGTGTTAATAACCCTGTACCAGAAAAAGCACTTGTGTGTTTAAAGAAATGAGTTGTGTTTACACCATGCGTGGGTGTGTGGCTGGTTTAAAATGTGACTGTTCTATATATGCAGTAGGCTTCACTAGCAAACACTGCCTTCCTTGCCTATAAAAAGCATAGCTGCTTAGAAATCCAGCTTACTTTCTTATTTAGAGGTTACTAGGAGTTAGTGGCATCTACTATTCAAGAATAACTCTGGGACATCATGTTTTTGTGGTTTCTCCCCTGCCTTTTTTCTCTTGGTTGGAAGGAAAAAAAAATTGCAAGGAGCAAGTGCAAGAGTACCAGGATAATGGAAAGGACATGAATAGGAGCTGTGTCATTAAATATTGCGTCTTTCAGTCTTGTTAGCCCAAATGTTTTTTGTAAAACAGGCTTGGATGATCAAAACATTTTGAAAGTCATGTTGCAAGTAACTTCAAACAATCTGTAGAGGCCTAGGCAATCCCTGCTTTCAGTTATTGGCAGCGGTAAAGTTATCCCTATAAAAATGTATGCCTGTCCATGCTCAGTCATCAGTCTCCTGCTTAAGAAGCTGAGGATATAGAGCTTTGGTTCCTGGACAAGATCTGAGGTAAAATGTCTAGGAAGGAAAAATAAACAAGATCCAGCATCTGTATATGTCAAAGCAGAGCAGACAGTTGTTCATAATTTCTTGATTTAATCCTAGAATGTGCCGAGAGTGTCATATAGTGTTAAATTTCAATGCATCATTTGAAGAAAGCAAAACTCTTATTCACTGAGTTGGGTTGCAAGTCGAATAGTACACACTGTTAACACTCTGGAGCAAGTTTAGTTACTCAGTTACTGACTATATATTGCCAGAAATGAGTAGAAGGTGGTTACTGGAAGTGCAGCATTCGATGCACTTCTAAGCTCTGCAGGTAGCTCTGACTTGCAGCTTGTAGACCTTACTTTCATATATTTAGTTTCAGACCTGTGCAGTATTTTCATAGAATTTTCTAGAAACAAGAATGATTCTGTGACATAAATGCTTGAAGCCCAGAAGATAGATTGGAAAGTTGAAAATGCCTAATCAAAAATTGATTTCTTAATCTTCACATGTTACCCCATATGAGTTAAGTATTCTTACTTTAGGATGAGTTTTGTGTGGACTTCTGTCATAGCTCAGGCCATTAAATCAAACTGGCTGCACTCCCGCCCTAAATGTGCTCAGCGTCAGTTTCTCTGAAGGATATGGCCTCTTGCAAGAATACTGAGGAAAGGAACGGTTTCTGTGAAAGAATTTTGTATAGATCTAGAATCTTTCCAGTTGCTCATGTTGTAAATGCCAACTGTAGTAGGTCTTGGAAGGGTGTTTTGAGAACTGAGATCCATGATTAAATAAAAAATTTTACTCAGGCCATAATGCTAAGCAGAGTCAGTCTGCCTACTTCTGTTCCATTTGAGGAGAGGGGAGAGGGTCCAGGGACAAAGGCTAATCGAGACTCCCCAGTTCTGCCTCTGTATTGTACCAATATTTCTTCTAAAAATGTTTTAACTGGGTCTTTTCTTATTTTGCAGCCCTGACATGAGATTGTCCTTCATTGTATTTTCTTCTCAAGCAACCATTATTTTGCCATTAACTGGAGACAGGTTAGTGCATTATCATTTCAATGCAGGCTCTTAGTAGAGATGGATCCTAAAGGCATGATTGATGTTGCTATGTGGTGATTCAGGCCTCTCAGTGGAAGCAAACAAATGCACAATTAGGTTTCCTCTAATGATAGAAGGGGAAGAAGTATGGACAATATAAAAGAGCAGATCATCTGAAAATCAGTGTCATTTGTAAAATGGAGCCAGGCCCTTGCCTTAACTGTGTGTTCACTGTTTCTCACCTTTCTCCCTCCCTGTTACTGTAAGCAGCCCTACTAAGAGTGAGGCGCAGCATGTTAGTCAAAGAAACATGTGCAGGAGGAGAAATGGATCTATTTGGATAGTTTACTAGGCTCAGCAGACATCCCAGATTTCCAGTGGTGCTTAACATATTCACCTTAAAAAAAAACCATGCACATTCACAAGCAGTTGTACACACACATGCACATACACACACACACACACACACACACACACATACACATACACGCATGCACACAGGCACAAACCTTGATGTTTTTCAAAGGAATGGTTTTCCTGTTCTTTGTTGTTGTGTTTCATTCGACCATTTCTAAGCCGTTCTTTGATCATATCGTGGTAAGTTCGAAGTCATCATTTATGTTTCTAAGTCATGGTTGCTTTTCTTGGGGTTACTTTTCCTCACTAGACTGTGAATTCTGTAGTCAGAGGGGAGGAGCTACTCTTCATTTTTATGTTCACTTCATCTAACCCAAAGTGTAGAAATTCTTGTTGAATGAATGAATGAGTTAACATTGTTTTGGAAATCTCCCCCTATAGTTTTAAGCAAGGGGGACTGCTACACGTTGTTTTGCGTGATTTACGAACTTCTGAAAAAGGAATTGTGAAAACAGTTTTTATTTAAAAAAAAAAACTCAATTAAATTCGTTGGCACTTATTTCTTGAGATTTTAGATGAAAGAAGCATTATATTTAAAGGGGCTCATGTTTATAGTTCACTGTTAAAGAACAGTGACTGTTATAGTTCACTCCCTTGATTTAGAAAATTATACATATGTTTGTAATTATTTTGTTACCTTTCCTTTTCCTGGAGAGAAGGAATCTCTTATGAGCCTAGCTGAGAGCTGAGAACTTCAGTCTTCCCAACAGTGTTTTGCCTTCTTAATTTAAAAAAAAAATTATTTTGGTCTCTTTGAGACAGGATTTCTTTGTAGCTCCAGCTGGTCTGGATCTCATTATGACCAGGCTGGCCTTGATCTTGCAGAGATCCATCTGCCTCTGCCTTAGGAGTGTTGGGATAAAAGATGTGTGCCCTGGTGCCCAGCTCTTTAATTTCTTATGAGCTTGTGGTTCTCAACAGAGTCTAACAGTTAGAGTTCCTTACTGCACAGTGATAACTTCCCATGGGCAGCCATATAACAAGTTTTAGTCTAATGAAAAGAGACTTTCTCTACTGTCCAGTTTACAAAGAATCAGGTTTGGGTCTAGCATGTCAAAGAAGAAGAAGAGCAATTTTGTCACTTACAGGATACATATATAGCACCTAGCACAATGTCAGACTTGTAGAAGGCTCAGTAATTGACAGTGTGCCAGGTTCTCTGCTAGACACTTTGCATGTGGGTCCTGCATCACTTTGAAGCTGAAACATAATCAACATTATCCACATTGATAATGCTTAGATGTGAGAAGAGGACTTAAGTTTTTTAGCTAAGGTAGAGATTCTTCCTTTCTCAGTGATTGAACCCAATGCAGAGGTAGTGAAATGGATGAGAGAAGAGGCGCCCATTCAAGAAGTAGCATAATGCTGCACTTAAGAGTTACTGTACTGGGGGCTGGAGAGATGGCTCAGCAGTTAAGGGCGCTGGCTGTTCTTGCAGAAGATCCACGTTCAAATCTCAGCAACCACATGGTGGCTAACAACCATAAGTAACTCTAGTTCCAGGGGATCTGACACCCTCCTCTGTCTTCTGTGGGCATGTTATGACATGAGTGTACTCACATACATGCATACAATACACACATACTCATAAAATAAAAATAAAGCAAAAAAAGTTGCTGTACTAAGTCCACTTGAATTTAAATTCTACTTCTCCTGTTTACCAGTAGACTGGCCAAGGATGAGTTGCTTAATCTCCTTATGACTCAGTTTTTCTCACCTAGATGATGGTGATGATGATGAAAATAACTCTTACCTCGTGAGGTTGTTGCAAGAACCGTTGTTGATGATGTAATAAAGAGTCAAGGATGTTAGTATTCCTGAGATAAGAGCTTTGGAGACTGGGGAGATGCCTTAGTTAATCAAATTTTGCATAGAAGCCCAGCATCCTGTGTTTAATCCCCAGATCCTGTGTGAAAAAGCCAGACAAGGTAATGCACACTTGTTAATCCCCAGCACTGGGAAGGGAGAGGCAGGAGCATTCCTTGGGCTTGCTGGCTAGCCAGCCTGGCTGATTCAACAAGTTCTAGTCCAGTGAGAGACTCCATCTCAAAGAATAAACAAAACAAAACAAACATATAAACAAAAACGAAGGTGGGTAACTCCTGAGTCATGATGTAGAAGGTTGTCCTCTCTCCTCCACACGCATACATGCATGTAGAAGATGGTAAAAATTTTTTTCAGTGAGTCAATTTCTCTGTCTACAAAATTCAGACATAAAATTTACCACGTTAGGGCTGGAGAGATGGTTCAGTGCTTAAGAGCACTGACTTTTCCTGCGGAGAACTTGGGTTCGGTTCGTAGCACCAGCATCACGGCTAATGTCTGTCTATAACTCCAGTTCCAGGGAATATGATGTGTTCTTTTGGCCTCTGTGAGCACTGCATGACACAGGTGCACTTACATCCATGCAGGCAAACCACCCATGTACGTAAAATAAAAGTAAATAAATAAATACGAATTAAACAAATTACTATGCTTTCTTAAACAGTTATTGTGAAAATCCAAATATGACAATTCATAGAAGGCTACTTTTATGTCATAGAGCAATCTCTAATAAAGGGTATTATTTTCCCCTAACTTGGTATTTACCTAATTGAACCAATAATTCTCAAATTTCTGTAGTCTTTTATCTTTGGAAAAAGGATCACTGCATAATTTTAAATGTGGAGAAGCAGTTTGCATACTGAAGTGTAATACAAATGGACATCTGTTTCCACACCTCATGTGCATCTCAGTATTAAAACTAGCAATCAGAATTGTCCCTTCATACAAAGTTCCCTATTGTGCACACACAGATAGCTCTCAGTGTGTGACTTGAATAGCACCAGTTAAGCAAAAGAAAAGTGCAGAGTTTCACAATCTTGGTTTTATTGCTCATCGTCTTGAACTCCTTGGCAGTGTTAGAAATAGTTCTTTCATGTTTCTCCGGGGTTGCATGATGAGAAGGCAGAGAGTATTGACATCAGGGCCATGTCGTCCATTAGAATATCAACATAACGTCTAACATCATGCAAACTTACAAAGTAAAAGTCAGAGCAGAAACCTTTCAGTTATAGATTTTATATAAGCATTACCAAAAAAATTTATTATATTAAATGCTTTAACTTGAGGCACTCCCTTCTTTCTCTTTTCTCATGATTTTTATCTTCTGTATCTCTGCTAGAGCATCCATCCTCTTACCTACCTGCATATCTGCTTAATATATAGGATTTTAGGACCATACAAATGTAATAATCTAGTGTTTATGTGAGTAGGGGCATGATTGTAAACATAAAGAACCCAGAATTGTATGTAAGGGTCAGGAGAGAGCAAATACTCAGTGTGCAAATGCATAACCTCTCAATTTTAGAGGATATTGAATCAATGAATTTTAAGGATATTACTAGTTACTATTTTGTATAATTGAGGATGGTGAATTAGATCCAGTTCTTTTCAATATTAGTTAATTGTGTATTAATGTTCTAGATGAAAACATTTGCTGAACAATTACTGTGTGCCAGGTTGTCTGCAAAGTGCTTCCATGGCATTGTCCTGGTTAACCCTAATTCATATATTTAATAGATGTTGTATTTACGTCCATTTTATGAATGGGGTACTGATGCTAAGTAATCTATCTTGTCTAAGGGCTTACAGTAGCAAGTGCCAAAGAGTGCACTAGCCAATATGTTTTTTAAATGTTTAAGTAGATTATGTCACTCACATGCTTAAAACAGCCTAATGACTTAGAAGAGGAATGCTTCCCGATGTACTCCAGACCCCCATCTGCTTGCCTTAGACAATCTTCCTCTTCAGCACTGGATCTGACAGACTACCCAAACTGGTCTTCTCCTCCCACAAACAAGCGAACAAGCCAAGCTTGTTTGCACATTAGGCTCTATGTTCTTTCTCTGACCCAGGTCTTTCTGCTTATTTTGTTCTTGTCGTATTCATTTTAGGGGCTGGGATGTCGGCCATGCATCGGTTCATGCATAGGTTTTTGGGTTTGATCCCAGCACAATAAAACAAGCAAGTAGATAAACAAACAGATAAATAAAATCCCAAGCCAACAAATTCACCAAACAAAAGCTCATCTTACTTGGATCTTCTGAGGTCTTACCTGGCGTCTAGGTCTAAAGGAAGCTTGTCCTTCACTCAGTTTCTCCAACAATATAATTTACTTACTATTTTGGATATATTTTGATAATGTATGTATAGCTCCCCAATCCAAGTGTAAATATGAAAGCATTGGGTCCTCATTTATCTCGTTCATTCATATTCCCAACCCTAGTACAGAGCCTGACACATGATAGAATCTTAACAAATCTCTGCTGAATGATTGAAATCTTCTGATGCCAGAGCCTAAGTTACATAATAAATTATCTCTCTAGTTCTGCCATAATGATATACCAAAGTAATATAAATGATGAGTTATATTTGCTACATTTCTCATTCCTATTAAATGTCAGTTATAACTTTACTTTCAATATATATGTATTTGTCCCCAATGAAGAAAGTCCTAAGTCTTTGATCTGAGCCACAAAAATCAATGACTTAGCAATAACAGTCCCTATGAAAACTTGTAGGAGATTATGAAGGCGATTTAATTAAGATTAGAGACTACACACACATATGTTCTTTGATCAAGTTTCTTCTAGTTCCTTAAAAACTGAATTTTAACATTTGCATGTGGGGAAGTAGTTCTTTACCCACAGTTGATAAATTGGCACATCCATTTTGGAGAGAAATTTATCAATAGATATAAAAGTGGAAATCAGTGCTTCTACTTTTGAACCATGCCCTACTTAAATGCTACCAGTGACCCTGTGAAGGAAGACAGGCAGAGGTACCAAAGTGGACACTAAAGTATTGTTTGTTTGTAATAACAAGAAGCTATATTCAATCTGTATGTTCATCAGTTGATGGTATTTTAATAAAATTATGATATATACATACAATGGAATACTGTGTAGTCATTACAGATGAATAAACCCATATGTTGACAAAATATGTACAAGATACTGTCACTGAAACAGCAAGTTGCAGCTAGTATGAACTTATTTTTTTCAAAGTAAAAGCAAAACTGTTTATGTATTGTGTGTGATCAAAAACACGTGGGGAAAAACAATAAACTATTAAGGATATTGTCATAGGATATCGAATATGGGGAGATTCATCAAGTTTTGAACTTCATGTACTCATGTTGTCTGATTTTTATGTCCATATGAATACATTTGTAAAAAGAAACCCTAAAAATGCTTGATTTAGAAAGAAATATTACTGACATACTCTGTAGCCATAGTTTGCTAGCTTGGAACTACAATGGAACAAGAAAAGCATTGAGAAATAAAACATACATCTTGGTGAACCCTGAATTCTCCATAACATTGGAAAGAACAGACTTGGAGACATGGAGACACATAGTATTGGATGATCTTGGCATGCTGCTTAACCTCTGCAGCCAAATTCCTGAGTTGCAGAGAAGGAGCTACTTGGTCTCACCATAGTGCAGTGTTGAAGCACCATAGATGGTCTCCTGAGTATAAGACATGAGAAGTCCTGGGGCAGGGGAGAGGGAGGATTTAGCATATACTGTATGCACTGCAAATGTCTGTGACTATATTTGCTTTTATCAATTGTCTGCAATTATCTACCTCTTACTAGTTCCCTTGGTTTTTCTGGTTCTGCTTTATTTTCATGTCTTTGTCTCAATGATTAGGAAAGGAGACTGAGGTTGAGCGGAGTTGAAGGTAGTTACTGATGATTAAAGAAGCCAAGTGACCTTGCTCACAGAGGCAGGGTCAGCAGTCAGCCCAAATTCACACCCAGGCCTGAGCCTGAGCATGACCATTGCACCACTCTACTGTCCTGACTCAGGCTGCCTGCATTCCTCTTCCACACTGTTCACATTAATCAGAAACTATCATAGTTTGAGAGTGCTGTCAACTTGTACATTACTCTGCCCTTACAAACCAGTTAACTGGGGTGAGGAAATGACCATACTTGGTTTGATTTTTAAAAGATTCTGCTAGGGAAGTCTTTTGTTTACAAAAGTTTGCTTTGGTTACTGACTTGATAACCTGGAGGGGTCATGGCAGCAGCTAGGTTTTGCTGATGGATATGATAATAGTTTATTTGCTATATAAATTAGTCTAGAAAATTAAAAACACTACTACTCAGACCTGGGAGACAAACCTGGACATATGGAGGTGGTAGAATGCAGGAACCAGTTTCAGTGGTTCAGTAAGGTCAGGAAATGAAGTGGTAAGAAGCAGAGTGCCACAGTGATAACTTCAAGAGCTGAGGACTAGAAAATGCAGACTACAGTGGAGAAACCTTTCACAAAGCACAGGTTAGCATGCTATTTGGTGAGCAGATATTTTCAGACCCAGGACCACTCCTTTGGAATTATTGGTCTAGATTCTGGACCACAAACTGTAGGCCTTAGAGTGATGACTTTTTAAAGGAAGCAATAGACAAGATTATGTACATATAAATTACAGTGAGAGCCTGCCAGGTCCTAAGATGATAGAATCTCTCTCTCTCTCTCTCTCACACACACACACACACACACACACACACACACACACACACACACACACTTTTTAAATCTAGGCTGGACCTGACTCACTGTTGTATGCAGCAGACATGGATATGAAATAGGGTCAGCTGAAGTTCTGGGCCCATGACCTAATAAGGCATGGAAGCTTCTCTATCATAGCCTTGGAAACATTACTGTATACAAGCTGTGACTACCATGATGCTACTGTGCTGGAGGGAATCCCAGCCTGCCCGTGTAAAGCAGAACCAAGATTTTGGTCAGCAGAATTCAGGGGCAGTAGCCAACTTGCCAACAGTGTGAGCGAGGCAGTTTCGACAACTTTAGTTAGTCCAGATTCACAAATAACCACACAGGAAGCCTCAGACCTGCTGAGTGAGTGAATAGTACTATGAGATGTAATCACATGCCTTTATATTACTACTCTTCGATGATTTTAAATAACAGTGTTAAAACATCCAACAAAAACATTTTGGCTAGAGTGGGAGCTGAGAGACCTTGAAGTGTCATAACTACCGGAAGGGCAGCACATACATTGTTACTGGAGGTACAGGCAGAGGTGGTTCTGTTGGAAAGTGGTGGAGAGTTTGGTAGAATGTAAACATACACGTACGTAGGCATATAGCTAACTAGCATCAATACTCTTAAAGATGAAGGTTCACTTCTCTCAGCTAACTGTGATGACAAAAGAGAGGGTTGAGATCAGTTGAAAAAGAAACTTTTCCATTTTCAAGTAGTGTTTAGACACAGTATAAATAGGCAAGACATGGTAGGTTTAAAAATAAAATTTGCTTTCATCCTCTGTGTCCTTTGATAAAGTGTTCTCCTAGTTTAAAGAAATGGTCTTACTTCAGTCTTACCACTGCCTATAAAATATGGCATCAGAGTTAAAATCAGAATAAAGGTGCAGTAGAAAGATACTTTGTTAAGCTTTACCAAAAATTTAAAAAGGAGCCTTAATATGCCCTTTCATCTAGATAGGACTCTAAGAAACTGAAGTATCTCATAGACACTTTCAATTAAACAATAGCACTGGTAAGAATGTGTGTTTCACTCTACCCACAATCTAAAGTGGGAAGGATCCTCTTTTGAAGGAATTTTGTGCATATGGCCTTTGTCTAGCAGACTGGACAATAATTTTATGCATATGGATCTGACAAAAGTTCTCCATGCATGGAAAGACAAGTATTTCAAAGTTAAAGAACTTTTTGGTCCCTTGGCTTCTTTTGAACCCGGAAGAATTTGACATTCAAATATTTCTTATGCAAAAGGAAGGATGACTCAGAAAGTGTCCTCAAGGTCCTTAGGGTGTGCCCAAAAGCCATAAAGTTGTATTTCTAAGAACTGAAACTGACTTATGCCTAAAGAATGGGAATGTAGGTAATAATGACATATCTGACAATTTGTGTTTGTGTGTATGTGTGCGTGTGTGTATGTGTGTGTGTGTGTGTGTGTGTTGTTTAGGTCAGAGGTCAACCTTGAGTGGTGTTCTTCAAATTAGTCTCTAGGACCTGGGGCTCACCGTTTGGTTTAGGTTGACTCACCAGCCAGCCCCAGGGATCTGCTCCTCTCTGCTTACTTGTGGGCTGTCTTTTATATGAGTTCTGGGGACTAAATTCTTGTTCTTCTGTTTTCAAGGCAAGCACTTTACATTCTGAGCTCACTGTCATCTCTCTTATTTGTCACTTTTGCTGTCATTTGAGGAAAAGCACTCCAAACCTGTGGCTCAGACAACAGTGATGTTCTTATCTCTTAGAACTGTGTGGGATGACTGGGCTCAGCTGAGAGGTTTCTCTGTAGCCTGGGGTGCTACATGGCTGATGGCTGGTTCAGGGGCTCTGCTGGGATTGTTTGTTTAGAGCCTGAATGTGGCTCAGGCTTCTCATAGGATGGCACCTGGTTTCCTAGCTGGGGGAGGGTTGATGGAGAATGGTGGCAGGTAGAGAGAGGGGGCCATCTAAAAGGAGCATTAAGAGACTGACGAAGTCTGCAGTGCTCTTCAAGTTTGGTGTCAGATGTTCAAGAACTTCATTTCTATGCTTCTTTACTGTCAAGCAGTGACAGCAGTAAGCCAGATTCAAGGAGGAGCTACACTTTTGTGTCTTAGGGTAAGGGACATGTATAGAGCAAGAAAGAATCGCTAGGAGTTATTCTGGAGATTATTTACCATAATTGATTTGAAAAGTAATGATAAAATCTCTCCCTGACTTATATGTGCCAGTTTGATAAGCCCAGATTGCAAATTAGATAGGTAATGTTGGCTCCAGCCCTTTAGTCTCCTGTAGTCAAGTGACCCACCTTAGCAGAGTTTGAATAGCTAATGTCTTTTAATTTTTTTTAAATAAAGTTTTCTATTCTTTGAACTCATACGTTTATACAGTGTTCATCATATCTCTCCAGTTCACCACTCTCTCCTTCCAGCTCCTCCTAGTGCCATCCACCCAGTCTCCCTCTCAACTTCATGTCTTCCTTCTTTAAATTGTTATTAGTAACCTCATGAGTCCAGTTAGGGCTGCCCGTATATGCATGGATGTGTGGCGACTAGGGCGTGGACATACTACCAGTGTCTACAACTCCCCCAAAGAATGACTCTTCATCCTCCAGCAGCTGTCAGTTGCCAGTAGCTCTTTCAGTAGGGGTGGGGCCCTAGGAGCCCTCCCTCATACATGCTATAGTCTTGACTGGCTTGCTCTTGTATAGACCTTGTGTAGGTTACCACAGCTGTGGTGAGTTCATGCATGCACAACCATGTCATGCCCAGAAGCCAGCATTTCATAGCTTTCTTCCCATCCACTGACTCTTACATTCATGGATTTCCCTGTGCCTTGGATGCCAGGAGATTGATATAGAGGATTCATCCATAACTGAGCACTCAGTATTATTTGTACTTTCGATCAGTTATGAGTGTCTGCATTAGCTACTGCCTACTACAGAAAGAAGCTTTCGTAACTGAAGCTGGGAGCAACACAGATTTATGGATATAAGCATAAATACTTAGAATGCAGTTTGACAGCACGGCCTTTTAGAAAAACAAGAGTAGTAGGTTCCCCTCAAGTACCTGTGATCTCCCCGTCATGCTTTTGACCAGGTTACAGTAATGGTGTGAAATCCCTCCTGTAGAGCAGGCCTCATAGCAAATCAGAAAGTGGTTGGTTACCCCATAACATCATGTCACCCACTATTGCACCAGTGGGCCCATTGTGCCAGGTCGGCCAGTATTGCAGCATGCAGGGTCCAGCTTTAGAGGTAGAGATCATTGATGTCATCTCTGCCCCGCAGGAGCCTTCCTAGTGCTTTCTGGCATGAAGTAAGCTATCCAGCAGGGAGCCAGTCTCTTGGTCAGTCCAAAGTTGATTTCTCTATGCCCAGAACGAACTGTATACAGAAATAGCTAGTATTATATAGGGATAGTTTTATATTCATTAAAGATGACTGCAGTTTCATAAGATGTTTTCAAGTTTGCGGTATAAAAGAAATACATTTTGAGACTATGTGCATTTACTATCCAGGAGAACGTGGTACACATTGTACATATGACTTGCAGTTTGTGTGACTTATCCAAAGTTTTCAAATTCTGTGTGCGTTCTGAGGAGCTAATGGAAGGAGAGAGAGTTCTCGAGTGAGGCACACAAACTGTGGTAAACAAGGCTGATAACTCGTATGGTGGTTCCCTTCTATGGATAAAGAAGCGGGAGGACGCCAAATAAATACAAACAGTGGTAGCAGTTGTAAGCATGTGTGCACTGTACTAAATGTTCTCCATCTAATAGCGCCTTTGATCTTAAACCAACTCCATTATGGAAGCACTCTCTTCACCCCTATTTTCACATGGTGAGAATAAAGGACCAGGGAGACTACTTAACTTGTCTAAGTCACAAGATTAGTACATGCTATAGCTGACAATTAATGGCAGTGTCTCATGTTTGACCTCCATGTCATGTTTGTTGTTTGGTTCAGAGAACAATGATGGAAGAACTGAGGGCTGACTGAGAGATGACCTTTCTCTGTTCCCGACAGACACCATAGGACAAAAGAATAGTACCTCTGAACGCACAGTGTGTAGCAGACACATCACATGTGCAAAATCATTTAACTTCATGCTAGCCCTGGGGAGCTCTTACCATTACCTTATTTTCATATGAAGCAGCTGAGGATACTGAGGTTAGAGAACTTGCTCTGGTTCCCATGCTTTGAGGCCAGGCCATCTGGCTCCAGGGCCTCTTGCTGCCCTGTCACCTGAAATCCAGTCTGTCAAGATTTACAGGTTTTCTAGAAGAGCGCTGTGGTGGGCTTAAGGAGAAATATGAACATTCCTCCTTTGGGCGCTGCTCACTCTTTCCTCATCTCTCTGTTTAGTACAACTTGTCTAGGCCCCTGCAATGTCCTCTGTGCTCAGTGCTGACAGATGATGTTATATTAGAAATACAAGTGTCATACTAGATGCTTAAATATTATAGATAGAATTTATCAAAAAAAGATCAAGGCATATATGGTTCCCTTCCTTACATTGGTATAGAAACTAAGCTCAGAAAAATAAACAGCATATTACTTGTGGATTTCAAGTCATGTGATTTACTTCAACCCCTACGTTATCTTATCTCATTATATAGATTTTTATAAATAATTGCCCTCAGTATCTGTGGAAAGGTTTTTTTTCAAGGATTGCTCTTACAAAACAAACCCACACATGATCAAATACCTTTTATAAAAGAACCTGTTTATACCCTCTCATGTTCTTTCTATCACCTGTAGATTATATATACTATCTAACACATATACGTTCTATGCAGATAATTGCCATGCTGCTACAGTTGTTCATAGAATAATGTTGAGTAATCCTGTACTTGTTCAGTAAAGATGCATTTTTGGACTGGGCAGGCATGGCCGTGCACCCTTGTGATCTAATCTTTTTGGAGGCTAGAACTGGAAGTCTTGAGCTCATGACCAGGCTGGGCAATACAGTGAGTTTAAAGCTAACACAGGATATTAGAATTTATCTTAAAAATGCATTTTTAATGAAAGATTTGATTTTGTTGGAGGTTGAATTTGTTGCTGTGGGATCTGTGGATCTGGAGGACCGGCTACAGTTCATATCTGATCTTGACCTTGTCAAACTTTCATATAATGTTTCTTCTTGCCTTTTTCCTTTTATATCTTCTTTTGCTATCTACTTCCTCTTTTTTTCTCTACTTCCTCTTTTGATGTCTGCTTACTCTTTTGATCCTTGGTTTGTGGTGTGAGCTCTGCTTGGAGTCAGAAAGAAAATAAAGTAAATCATATGAACAAAATCATACCAATAGAGAAATGTCTTTTATCCACTGTTATGCCAGCACCAATGGCTATGATTTAGAGCCATTATGCAACATTGCTTCTCAGAATGGATCCGTAGGCAAGACATTTTTGTCTCTCCTTTATACACAAGGAAACAAAATTGGTTGTGAAATAAATTTATGCTCTACCAGCTTGTGCTCATCTTGACCCATTTCATTCCAGAAACTCTATTTATGGTTTAAGAGATTATCCTGTGTAGTCCAGAGTCCTTAAATAGGACTGACTGGTAAATTTGGTAAGGGAAGGAATAACCCAACAACGTGAACAGTGCTAAAATTAGGTTAGATAAGGAGTCCTTAATCCAGACTGCTCATTACAGTACTTGAAGGAGTTCCTTCTCCCACTCCCCCACTTCTTTTTCTTCTAGACATTTGAGTGATACTACTAGACTTGAAAGTTGCACCTAAGAACCACCGAGTGGGTGTCTAGAACCACCTCTGTCTCTGTGTCTCTCCCTCCCTTCTCTGCCTTCCTTGTTCTTTCCCTTCTTTCTTCAGTTGAGAATAAAATTTGGTTCCCTGGTTCTTAATTTAAAAACCAGATGTTTAATAAACCATTTCATCTGTTTAAATCCTGCCTCTTTTCAACACATATTTGAGGGTGCTTAGAACATAATAAAATGAATAGAATATGAAAAAGAAGTTAAGATCTTGGAAAAGAAGATAAAACAAGTGGAAAGCTTCAGGAGTCAACAGAATTTTGTGACTGATTAAAGGACTTTCTGATAGTAAGGACAAGAAAAAAAAAGTTTACATAGCTGTGAATAGCAGAAAGGAGGAAGTGCATAGCAACTTCTGAAAGAGGATAGCAAACCCTCCTCCTGTGAGGCCTCATGAGGGTTTTCATGACAACAGTATCCTAGGCAGCAGCTTCAAACAAATACTGAAGTAGTTTCAGTATTACCCTTCCTAGTAGTTGACGACATAGCATTAAAGCCAAACCTTGTGAAAAGGGGCTTTTAAGATGGCATTGAATTTGAGGTTCTCTTTGCAGAGTCACCATTTCTAACTTTCCTCTTCTTTCTCCTTCCTTTCCTCTAGCATCTTCTTTAACACCAGAGCATGTATGACAGTTCTATTTTCAATCTACAGCTTCTTTTTTGGTGATTGAGAGACTGGAACTTACTTTTACTTCTTTGGAGCCCGTTGACATTTGCCCTGTTTTTGACACTCATTGCCTGAGGAGAGGCTGGCAGCCAGGGTACTTACCCTGGAGAAAAGTCCCAAACCTACCCCACCTGTGCTGATGTCACAAGCTCTGGGCAGGAGGCACTTTCCGTCTATGACTTTGTGGCTACACATGTGACAGGTGCATTGCAACCTTAGGAACAGAAAACCTCCAAGTGCCCTCTGTTCCTTTGAATCAACAAACCAGCAGAGCTGGAAGAGACTGAACTCTTGCACAGAGTCCGTGCTCCTCAGGCCTGCGTCTCACATGGTGGTGCAGTGGTGAATGGATGCAGCGGGAAGGCAGTTTTTACCATGCAGATTCTGTTTGTGTAAACTTGCACATCAGTTGTCTCTTTCTTTTCCCTTTTGGCAGCAAACATTAATGCTTGAGGACACACTGCCACTCATTTCTGGAAAGCACCAAATATTTGATTTTGATCTGGATTTAGACAAAATCAGTTTCAAGTTATTTCCAAGGATCTCAAGCATAAATATTTACATAACCAAGCTTATACATTATGTTATTTACTCCATCATCTTTGGAAATAGGGTTTCTTTTTCCCCTATGGTAGATTGAAGAATTTACTGAGCACTTACTTTCCGAGAGGCATTATAACAAGCAATAAATTCAGAGCAGGGGAATACATCATAAAGAAAAGACATGGGGACAGCCATTGAAAACCTACTAACACTGAGAAGTGAACAGTTTCAGTTATATTAGTTAAACTACTTTAACCTGTTAAGAGGCAAAATTGTTTCTGCCTTAGTAAAAGGGAATATAGGAATGAGTAAAAAGCTTAGAGTGCAATAAAATTAGAGAAGGGTTAGAATAAGAAGATTTTTATTTTTTTATTTTATGTGTAGAAGTGTTTCACCTGCATGTAAGTACACTGTGTGTGCAATGCCCACAGAGGTCAGAGGAGGGCATCAGATCTCCTGGGCCTAGAGTTGCGGATGATTCTTCGGTGTCATGTGGATGCTGGGAACTGAACTTGGGTCCTCTACAAGAGCAGCCAGTGCTCTTAACTCCTGAACCATCTCTTCAGCTCAGTAAATAGATTATCAAACAAAGTGTTAAAGGAGACAGTAGGTCTACTTTGGAAGAATCTACAGAATCAGGAATAGAGAGAGTTAGACTTACACCTTGAAACATATGTTGTGTTTTCTAGACGCTTGAGATGGAGATTGGATGTTCTGTATAGAAATTTCATTATTCATTATTAATGAATAATTTCATATTATTTAAAGTATAATAAGTTAGTTACTTTTAAAGTGTATGAAACTGGCATATGGCTCATTTATTTTTAGCATTTCGTGCATAACATGGAAACATTAAAAATATATTTCTTACTATTTTTGATGTATTATAATCATGTGATATATCTATGTCTATATATATACACACACATATATATAGAGAGAGCTAATGCATATGTATAATTCTTTATAGAACTCCAGTGAGTTCCTTGATATCAATATGATATTCTCTTTTTCTAATAATCTCCTTTGTCATCCCCAGTGATATGGTTATTATTTTTATTTTCTTTAAAGATCTATAAATCAGTTGATATTTCAAGAATTTACACTTGAAAAGACGTTTGTTTTTAGCTTTTGTTGAAAACTAAAACTCTCAAAACAATATTCTAAGAAGATCTTTGGTGAACCTTTTAATTTAACATTTCAAGTTAAGAATGGTGACACAAGCCAGTAATTCTTGAACCTGGAGGTTGAGACAAAGAATCATGAGTTCAAGACCAACCTGAGCCACATAGCAAGACCCTGTCTAAATGACTAAGCCCACCACACATAAAACAAAAATATCTTCAAAAAGAAAATTTGAATTTATTTTGGACAGTTTTAAAATATCTTTTAAGATTTTTAGTTTTTATATTTAAAGAGTTTTGAAATCTTTATTTAAGAAACTTAAAATATAGACCTTTTTTTACTCAACCATACAAAATTATTTTTACTAATAAATATAGTCACACCGCATTTAAGGACACTCTACTACCACAAGAAATCAGTTATGAAAAAACGATTCTTCTTTGCTCTTTCATCTTTTTCATTTTATTGCCTCTAACAAGAGACTTTTACCCTTTTGTGCATCCATTTATCCATTTACCTACCTCCCATCCACCTATCCATCCAACCATTCACTCATCACATACATATTAGGTGCCTACAATAGTCAAGAGAGTCTGCTGTAATTTGAATGTGAGAAAAAGTTTCCCGAAGGCAAAGAAGCCATGAGACTTACGATTTTGTGAGACTAAAACAAAAAAAAAAATGTTAATTTTCACATGCAAGGGTTAAGTATTGTGCTCTAAGAGTTTGCAGATAATAACCCAAGTGTGGTGACAACCACTTTTAATTCTAGCACCCAGGAGGAAGAGGTTGGCAGAGCTCTGTGAGATGGTCAGCCTGGTCTGTATAGCAAATTTCAGGCCAGCTGGGGCTACAAGGAGATCCTGTCTGAGAAAACAAAACAAAACAAAAAACCAAAATACCCAAAACTAAATCAACCAACCAAACAAACAGACAAAAGAGTTTGCAGATAATAAAGTTTTTCCACTTTTAGGGAGGTAAGAGTGAGTGTTTTAGAAATCCTTTTTCACTAAAGTTAAGATACTTAATGTTTACATTTGTTTGTATGAAAGCATAACTTACTCCTTAGTTCTTGATAAAACAAATATAATTAAAGATATCTCTTCTTGGTTCAAAAATTCATACAATATACTTTGATTTTATGACATTTTTAGTACCTTTACTTTTCCATGGTTAAAGTTCCGAAATTATTGCATGCTTGTTAACATGATAGAAAGTCTGAGAAGGTGTTTGTCCTCAGAGCCCTAGTCTGCCGTTTTCTTCTTACTGCTGGGGACGTCACTGCAGTTCTCTTAATTATTCAAAAAGTGTTTTTCTTTTTTATTTGGCCTTTACTCACTCTTATTTAATATTACTGTACATTATTTTCAGGTACAAAATCAAAGAAGGATTGGAGAATTTAAAAGCTGTTAAGCCAGTAGGAGAGACATACATACACGAAGGATTGAAGCTAGTAAGTTATTTTACATTTTGAGTATGGGGGACAATGACATCTCCTTCTCTAATGGAACATAATTTTCTAGCAAAGATTTAAAGTCCTTTTACATATTACATATTTATCTTTCATTTTCCTAATGCTTTTAGTTATTTTAGACATGAGACTGGTAGAAAATATCATTTACTGTAAGTGTTAACATGAAAAGTTTGTGTTTTGTCTCCCCATAAATCTATTTTCCTCTGTGGTTATATTCAGATTAATTAACCACAGATAAAATTCTGCATCATAGGAACCAAATAGTAACTTCTCTGTAATATAAATATGTACATATTTCATGTAAAAATGTTAACACAATGCCCTATTTCATAAACTAGTGCATATATACATATATGTATTATTTTTTGTCCTCGATATTTTTGTCTGTCAGACCTACAAATTCAGCTTGATAGACCATGCTGGTTAAAAGTTAAAATTAAATTGTGAGTTGGATAATTATTCTTCATTCTTCAGGCAAATGAACAAATTCAGAAAGCAGGAGGCTTAAAAACCTCCAGTATCATAATTGCTTTGACAGATGGTAAATTGGACGGTCTGGTGCCATCATATGCAGAGAACGAGGTGAGTGTTGAACTGAAACTGGTCTGTACACCCACTGTTGCACCTTACTGTGTGTGCTGGTAGAGCTTGATATTTGACTCTCACTCTCTCTGTTCCCTCCCTCCTTCCTTGTTTTCTCATCCCTCCCCTTTCTTTCTCTGTAGGCCAGAAAGTCCAGGTCACTTGGTGCTAATGTATATTGCGTTGGGGTTCTTGATTTTGAACAAGCTCAGGTGAGTTACAACAGATCTGCAAACTTCGAATCTCTTAATTGACTTAAGGATAAACAAGTTATTTTACTAATGAATTAAAAAAATTGTCTAAAATGGCTTATATTTTGACATTTCTCTTAAAAATATCAGAGTTTTCATAGGTTTTGTTATAGAAAAATGAAACTTAAAATAAATTTCTTGAATATTTATTTGGCGTGGGAATTTAAAAACAAGGCAAAAATTTGGATTAAATTATATGAATGCTCCTCTAACTCAACTGATAAAATTATGAGGATTATGAAGATTATTAGGGTTCTTATTTTGAGTTAACATTTGACTCAAGTGTGTGCTAATTTGAAGAATCCATTTCCAAATCTTTAAGGATTTTTCATGCACATCTATTTTTTTTTTTTAACGAGGTTCTCTCCCAAAATCATTTTACATTGAAATTTTTGTTTGAGTAGCGGTTTAGATTCTGGAATCTCATGCCACAGTCAGCGATTAGGCTTCTGTGCTGCTTTAACATTGTAACCAGAGGCCAGTGCCACAGGAGCTCCACCTGCCGTTAGTCCTGTCATGGTGACACCTTTGAGTGAATCTAGTCTCCTCACCCCCAGTTCTTGGTCTTGAATTTGGATTTTATTTTATAGTTACATAGTACTGTAGCTATATCTTTAAAGCAATATAGTATATCTGTCATGGAGTGAATGAATCCTAGGCAGTAATTTTTCAGATGAACATAACCAAAGCTTAGTTTTATGTGTAAGTTTAAATTTGAGTTTATAAAGGTTTTATGACCCCACCATTCCTTAATCTTTCATCTTTTCTCTAAAGCTTGAAAGAATTGCTGATTCCAAGGAACAAGTTTTCCCTGTCAAGGGTGGATTTCAAGCTCTTAAAGGAATCATCAATTCTGTGAGTATGTCTCAGAGGGCAGGAAAAGCTGATAATTTCATGAACAGTTCATGAACCGTAAGAAGGAGTCTTAATACCTGGGCAGGTGGGCACTGTTTAGCAAAAAGAGTGAGGATGAGCTTTGTTTTCTGCTGCCAACACCACGTACCCTTAAAGACCTGGATTTTGTTTGTCAGTGAGATTTGGCGCTTACTGTCATTTGTGCTCTGTGATCCTGAGCTTGAGATTTCTAGTTTAAGATTTTTCATAAACTGTCTTTGACATCTCCACTCTTTCCATGTGGAGGTAACCATCTTGATACTGTGAGAATTTCTCTGAGCTTCATAGGAAAAATGTAAACTGAAAAATTGGATTGCAATGTGTGATGGCTCTTTCTTCCAACGCAGTTGTCTCTTACTGATTAGTCAGGCAACCTGATCCAGTGGCTGATTTGACTGCAGTTGTCCCTCCCATCTAAATGATTAATAGTTTCCCTGGAGCACATAATATTTCTGTTTGGGATTCAGTGAGTCTTCCCTTGTGATCATTAGACTCTGGGCTCTCCTGAGCAGGGTCTGACAGGGAAAGTGAGGAATGAAATGCGAATTTGAGCTCTTGGCTTTCACCGCTGAGGTTTATGTGTCATTTTACTGCCTTTTGCTAGAAGCGCTGGGAACAGTTGCTATTAAGCATTTATGATATTTTGGTAAACATCACGCTAAACTGCAAGTAAATATATATTCTCTAAGCAAAAGCTTTTCCTTTAATCTGTAGGTATTTATAAAAGGGAAAAATTTCTCACTTCCACCATTTGGTTCTGACATTTAAAATTTCTCTTTAAAGATCATGTCCCTCAGAAAGACAGAGTGAGATTTATTGATTTTGGTTTTTGTAGTATGTAGGCTTTTACCGACAGTAAAAGCAAATGGAGTTGTTAGAGAAAATATAAAATTTAGTTCAGTTACATCTAGTGGACAGGCCAAATATAAATGCAGAATGAAATCCAGATTCAATTATTGTAGGAGTTTATGTATATTATTGTTTTTGTATTTTAAGGAAAAATTACTTTATGAAAAATAGTCAAGTTTCTTGGCTGGATTCAGGTTAAATAGCAATGTGGCATAAATTTAAAAAACAGGGATAAACAATTGGCTCAATAAGCAGGACAGTAGTATGTATTTTTAATAGAATTTTGTAGTGCTAAGGACTTGAATCTACTTTTACAATTATATTGGGAAGGAGAAAAGACCTCTTTGGTTATTTTATTTGATTTTTGTTCTATATATACAAAGCTTAATTCAGAATCTTCCAGATGACTGCTTGGCTTTCCACAACTATTATTATGGAATATAAATACAGGTTTCCCCTTCAAAGAAATGAGTAGTTGACTTACACTGAAAATAGAGTGGCTGTTTTTCATGCTTGTTAAATTTCCTACTCTTTGTAGTGGGGAAACTTTAGAATGTGATTTCCGAGTGCAGTGCAGCTCATCTTGCACTGAAGTTCTTCATGGATTGTTAGCTTGAATAAGTATGTTGGAAGAATAGGCCAGAAACTCAGAAGATTCACTTGATTTTAGTCATAGATTTTGCCAACAAAGTCACTTGAGTTTCATCTGCAGGGGTACGATGGATGCTAGATTAACATACCTCAGCTTCAGCAAAGTTGTTCTAAAAGGAGTTATTAATTATCCTGGAATCTAGCCCCTGGGGAAACCTGAAAGAATCTGCCAGTGGAGGCTGGAACCATTGTAGCCAATCTGGATCTCAGTGATTGTTGAGATTTTATCCCTGTGATCATAGCTCAGCATTGTGGCTTACTTTGTATAAAGAAGCAGTTGCATATTGAATTTAACTTTAAGAACAATGGTTACTCCATCCCTAAAAATATATAAAACCTATGATATCTTTTCCTCCTTTCTTTCTTTAGTTAACTCATTTTTTTCTTTCACTCATTTACCAAACTCTTATTATCCTGAAAGCATTGTGTTAGGGTTGGAAATGAGGACACAACTTAAGGAAGTCTCTGTTCTAATGAGGTGTAACAAATGAAGATTAGAAGTTTGGAATCTGATATCCCATGAAAAATTTTCTAAGCATTATGGGGATTTAGAGGAGGTGAATTTTAATCATTCATCTCATGAAATAAAATGTGTCTTAGGTCACAAGCAGTGTGAAATGCTAATATGGACAGAATGTGACTCGACATAAAGACAGAATAGGCTTCGATATATGAAGTCACAAAGTGGGATTTGAACTGTTTTCTGCCAGTTGGAATAGATACAGTTAGAAACAAGCCACATAGGACTAGAATGGCCTGCCAGTAGATTGAAGAATAAATGTCAACACATTGTCTGGATCCAAATTATGAAGACCTATATGTGAATGGAGTCTTAGCACTCATTTCATGAATGAAATCAAATATTAATTTAGAGTCTTAGATTTGTGTGATGGTTATGAAGGCTTAGGAAGAATATACAGTAATGGATAGGATGATTTACAGGATGTAGTATTGTATTCTAAGTCTCTTAGAGCTGTCCTGTAAAACATGATAAAAGGAAACTTAATATGGTGGAGATGTGAGGTTGGTATTAGAAGACCAAGGAATCTGCCCTTGCTACTGTAATTTGAAATACCCCCATAATGTAATTCCTTTGAGTTTTAAATTTTTTATGAGTCAAGTGAAAGTGGTGCATTCTATTTCATTAGATTATTAAGAATGTTCTAGGGCAGATTTGAAGACACTCCCTGAAGTGCAAGGAGCAGGGAGCTATGACCATGTAAGGAGCGGGGAGCTATGCCATATAAGAAAAAGCTATTGATCTTGCTGTGGGCAGTTCATGGGGAGAGATGTACAGCAATTTGTCTGTCAAGTTCTTACATGTAGAAGGATATGACATTGCTGTGTAAGGATTGAATTCAATAAGTGGATCATAATAAGGATTTCTAGATCATGTAATACCCAGTGTCAAGTGTTTGGCCAGATGATAGTTCCAAATCTTCAGGTCATGGGATCAGGACCCAACCAAAAACTGGGCAATGAGATCTAGTATTGCTGTGTTAAAAATTATGCATAATTTCACGACCTTTCAGTCACAAAAGAGCCACTGTTGCTCCCTGAGGGAGTTCTCGTGCTAATTAGAGTCCTGGTATTAAAAGGGAAGAATAAATTCAGTGAATTTTATAGTTCCTTAAGACAGGGAGATATTTTGATCTTTCTAAATAAAACTAGATCAAGGACCTAATTCAGAAAGCACCTAACAATTTCTCTGCCCTGGTCAGAAGAACCTAATAGGTTCGGCCGGAACCTGCAAGTATCTAATCCTTGATTCCTGCTGAGTGGGCAGATACTTGTGGTGCCATGATTATTGTGATGGCAGTGAGGCTGGTAATAAAGTGGTGAGACCGGAACGCACTAGCCATTCACAGAAGCAGAGAGATCACAACGGAATGGGAAAGGAAGTCACATGTGATACTGGTGTTGCGCTCCTAAGTCAGATAGCTAGCAGTAGGCAGAGTGAAAATCCTGCGTACAGAGCGGGCAAGGCGCCAGTGGGCAAATGGAAGAGATGAATGGGCAGAGCGAGGGCTCGAATTGACCTTAAGAAAAAAAAAATCCCAGTGGGGTGACCCCTAGAGAACTTAGGGCCCAGTGAGATGTTAGGGTCAGAAACTTTGAGAATTAAGTCATTACATCTCCTTTTGTTCCTTCTCTCTCCTGTTGACCACAGCAGCAAGCATGTGATGCTTCTTTTTAACGTTATTTTACGTTCTTCATCATTAAAAATGTTCTGAGTTCCTTGAGAAAATGAGTACAGGATCTGTATTTTAAAATGAAATTTTATTTGGACTACTAAAAGTCAGACTGACTCGTGAGTACCCTGTGGTTTCGTTTCAGTGTTTCATAATGTCATGCTGTAGAAGAAAAGATAAGGGTGAAACAGAGCCACAAATTGGTGAATACTCTAGAAAGAGCAAGAATAAAAATGCTCTGTGGAAATTCCGTTTTATTTCTCAAAACAGGATTATAGATGTTTCATTATTTGGAATTATTTGTACAGTATTTGTTTTTATTAAGTGTACCTCAGAAAAAAGGGGACTAATCAGAAAGAGATGAGTCCATGGTGAAGCTGGCTATATATAATACTCCTGATCCCAGACCTTAAGAACAGTACATCCTGGGTGAGAGCAGTTAATTAGTTTCTTAAGGAAAAGACTTAACAGGAAGTTACAGGTCCATAAATAGGAAGGGCATGGTCTAAGGGGGCATTTAAATAACACAACATGAGCTGGTTTCTGAAAGGAACCGCACAGGGTATGTTTCAAAAAGCCAGTTCATTGATAATGTTGGAAATATTAACACTATTTGATGTTTGGAGCTAAGTTGTTCTTATTCATATCTGCTGTGTTTTGCTTGAAAAGATCAAAGAGAGGGGTCTAAAACTATGTTATAGTTTTATATATATATATATATATATATATATATATATATATATATATCATCAAACGGAAAGAGGGAGTCTAATCCTGACACAACCATTCTGGAAGTGACCATAGCAGGCTGAACTGTGAATGTCTTAGCTGTGGAAACCTTTGTTTGTGACATGATGATTTGATGAAAGCCTGAGCATTATAAAGATATAGTCATGAGGAGAAAAGAAATCTGGACTGATAAGATTTATTCAGTTGGAAGTTAGTTTCAGGGAGGAAGGGTACAGCCAAAGATCACTGGGAATTAGAATACTGTATTTCTCTCTTTGAGGATTTTTAGGTCGAGTTTGTTGAGATGCCTTATCACAGCATCTTCCATTTATGTTATGAGCACTGAAACTGTCGTCGCCTGATTTTTTTATTTGCTTTGTTTAATGCTGGATATAGTGTAGAGCAATGAGTCTTGCTTAATCCATCTTAATCTGTATGTACCAATGAATGAACAAACAAAAGCTGGGCAAGTTCTTGAAAACAGGTTTATAATATAGTTAGGCAGTATTTGAGTAGTGAAAAAAATTCCATTTCCATGTAACTTATTTCATCCTGTTATTTATGCTGTACTCCTTTAAGATTATTTTGATCTATAGATGAGAAGAACTTGTTTACCACTAGTTTAAGAGTGAAAAAATTATTAATATATAAAAGTAGATAATCTAGAAAGGCATATTGGTTAAGGGACAGCTGGATCCATGCTGGAAATTTTCTGCATGATTTTATATTCTCTTTGGTTTAGAGGAGAGGTAGAATAAAGGACTGCAGAAGGCCTCAGGAACACACGGTGGTTTGTAGTCTGCAAACCTATTAGAAAGTGAACACTGCCAATGGCGTTAGTTCTGATGTCTCCGATCCTCACTCTGGCTTCTGCCACAGAGGTTGCACTTGTTTTTTGTGCCCGTTATCATGGCAGCAGTATTTGGACCAGTTTGGGTAACAGCCACATTGTCCCCATGACCTGAGGTTTAGATCAGATAAAGAGCAGAGGTTACCATGATTGACTGCTTCCCTAGAACCACTTGGAGCAGGAGACGATTTCTCCAGCAGAAAGAAGGCATTGACAGAAGAGGAGGTTGGAAGTGTGTTCTAGGTAGGAAAGAAATCAGTAAATACTATAGCTCAATGTACTATTTGTACACATTTAAATGTCTCACAAAATACTCTGAACAGGCATCTCATTCTTTCTAAATTCTATTTAACTAAAATGAAGGATTTACTTTCAATTATTCACTTCATTAAGCAATCTTTTATAATTTTGACATACAATACACAATTTTAACATTTTCTTTCTTCCTTTCTTTTCCCCCCAGCTGGTCTGGAACTCATTATGTAGACTAGCATGGCCTCCACCTGTCCCTACCTCCAGAGTGCTTGGATTAAAGGCATGCTCCACCATGTCAGGTCCTATTTTTTAAAAACATGGTTGGAATTACATATTAAAGAAATCGAAGCTGGGGGCTGGAGAGTTGGCATAGCGATTAAGAACATGTACTACAGCTCTTGCAGGAGACCTGAGTTTGGTTACTGGCACCCATGTCCAATGGATTACAACTGCCTGTAACTCAAACTCCAGGGGATCTAACACTTCTGACCTCCATGTGTGTCTGCACACACCTGTACATACATACATATACACACACACAGAGACATGTAATTAAAAACAGCAAAAAAGAAATCTTCAGAAAATAAATCTACTCTGAAAAAATATTCACAGCTTTGTGATACTTTGTGAGACAACTAAACAGATGGCATTAGGTCATACAAACAAAATTAAATACCAATATTTATTTGTTACTATTGAAGTGTAGTATCTAACTAGGTTTTTATGTGTATATGCAAGTGTGTTTGCATGTGTGTAAGGGTTCATGTATGTGGCTGTACATGTGCCTGTGGAGGTCAAAAGACAACCTTGGTTGTCGTTTCTCAGGTACCTTTCATATTTTTATTTGAAGCAGTGTCCCTCCTTGATTAGAAACCTCACCAAGTGGACTAGGCTAGATGGCCGGGAAGCTCCAGGGATCCACTGCTTGTCTCACATCTCCTATCTCTGAGATTGCAAGCAGGCACCTATAGGGTGCCTGGATTTTATAAGGATCTTGGGATCAAATTCAGGTCCCTAAGCTTGCAAAGGAAGTGCTTGACTGACTGAACCATCTTCCTAGACCCAGGGGCTCACCACTTCTTGAAAGTAGATTAAATTGATTGGAAAGACAGGAAAGATAATGGAAAGGCAGAGAAAATGGTTAAAATATCTGATCAGTGCACTATCCAGTGTAAAGTATACTACCAAGATGCATGAGTTCTCAGTTCTACCTCATTTTCCCCAAATGGAATGATTCCTGATTGTGTGTGCTTTGTGGTGCTGAAGATTGTTGAGTCTCGTGTCCTCAGGCGTGCTAACAAGTGCTCTACCACTGAGCTGGCCCGCAGATTCATTCTCATACTTTGTAAAGGCATTCGTTGAGTGCTAACTAGATTCACAACACCTTTCTGTGCTCTGTGTCACAAAGGATATGGTGCGCAGACTTGTCAGACCTTAGAATTATAAAACGTTACTTGTAATGTTTCCTGTCATTGTCACACAGAGAGACATTTTGTTTTTTGCATCATAGTTATATAAAGTCAAGTTGAGCAACTACAGACAGAATGTTTGGCAGAATTATTTCATGTATTAGTTAATAAAACTTGAAAATGGAAAAATCTGAGTAATATGAAATAATGTGTGCATCAGTTTGAAAAGTGGGATGGAACTCAATTTATTTAGGTTTTGAAATGAGTAGTCCATCTACTGCTATTTTATCTTGTAGTTTCAAAACACAATTTATAGAAAGCCTGTTGACTCATTAATGCAAAAAGTTGATAAGTCTGAGTTTATCTGCTAACCCAAAGAAAAGAAAAGAAAAAGTTATTTCAAAGTGCAAGCCCCAGATATCAGCTTTTTGTGCTGTAGTAAAAGGCCTTCTCTCTCCTATGATTTGTTATAAAATTGTAATTGTGAAGTGCAGAGCATTCTAAGAACAACGATGAAGTATCCAGGTTCTTTTATCCTAGGACAGAGAATTGTACCAGGGACACTTGGTTAGAAATAGAAATAGAGACGGTTTATTGACCTTTTGTACATTTCATGCAACAGTTCTTAACGAATTTAGATCCCTTTCCCTATGCATGTCCTCTATCCCCACACCAGGCCTCATGCCCTCTGCCAAACATACTAAGTCTCATTCAGTCCTTTTGTGGAAGATCAGCCTATCCAGAGATCTTAAGGAAGGTCTACTCTCCCTCACCCAGCCGTAATCAGTTTCCACCAGTTCTCAGGCTAGGGGCGCCTGCCACCCATTTCCTTCAAACCAATCTGGGCCTTGTCTGATTGACTTTTGTTTATTATTTTATTTTATGAGTATGAATGTATTGCCTGTACACTTGTGTCCTGTAATGCCCACGGAGGTCAGAAGAGGACTTCAGATTCCCTAGAACTGGAATTACAGATGGTTTTAGCTGCCATGTGGGTGCTGGGAACTGAACCCAGGTCCTCTGCAAGAGCACCTAGTGCTCTTAACTGCTGAGCCATCTCTCCAGCCCCTAAATTGAATATAGAATATGTGAAAATATTATTCATTAAAAATATTTACTTTTTAAATTAAAAAAAATTGGGAATAGGGTACAGTGTCTTTCCCATTGCTATTTAGATATGGGAAGAAATTATGGACTTTTAAGTCTGTCTTGGTTTATATTAGTTATAGAGAGGTTATGTTTTTGATTTTTCCAAAGAATTTTGAATATCAAAAATACTTGATATTCAAGTGATAAGGCTTGGATATCTTTATCCCAAATGTAACATTAACTTTGAAGTCACTGTAGCTCTTAAATAATATTTTGACCTCATTGCAGAATGTTAATTTATTCTATGCTAAATTTTTGTTTTGGGTTTATCCTTACTATAACTTTTTACTGAAAAGTCCTATGTTGTCCTAAATAACAGAGAAGAAAGCTCCATAGTTGTATTACATTTATTTTTTCAGTCCATGAAATAGCTTTTATTTTGTGTGTGTTCTGTATTTGTTTTTATAACATTTTCCTTATTTTATAAACTTGTTCAGGAATTTATAAAATATCAATATATAAATCAGAATCTTTGTTTATATGAGATACATTTCACATACATGTCAAAATCTAGGTTTATTTTCCCTGCAGTGGATGGTTCCTTAACAATAGTGTCACTGTGTCTAGTTATTAATCAGTAGCTATGAAGATCTGATTGTCACCTGAAAGACAAACAAAATGACTCTTTGTTGCCAGCAGAATTCTTGGAATGGATGGACTTCTGACTTAGACCTGGTTCTCTGTACCTCATAAACTTTGCCAATTCTAAGTGCAGAGGTCACCTTTGCCTCTTGTAATCTGGTGTAGAAATTGGCCTATGTTGCAAGTCTGCACCCTGACATTGCACTAGATGGAGGCGATTCAATCCAAATTAATTTGGAGCATGCCTGTAGGACACAGGGTGAAACACTGTGATACTTCATTCAAGTACAGCTATGGAGAAGGGACAGAAGTAGATCTGCTTCATGTCCTGCCAAACATCTGCCCTGTCAAGGAGACCTGCAGGCAGCGCTTTGGCTGACTCCTCACACTGCCTCCAGCCTTGCTGCTAACCTGGAACTAACCTGGAGGGCTTCTTTCCTTTGCTTTTGCCACAAAGAGAGATGCCATGAAATTGGTGTTTACAATTTCACCAAACTACTGAGAGCAGCTTGATTTTTGAATTGTACAAGTAGATTCTTGAAATTTTATACAACCAGTTAGAAGCACCCGTGTATTAGTACACACTAAAGGAGACGTGAAGCATAGGCACACTGTCTTGTGTATAATGAGATTTGTTGTTGGCAGGAGAGAGAAACAAACGTAATGGGTTTATACAGTCATTCTGAGATGTGTATTTTTAACAGGAACCTTAGGGGACTCTTTTGTAACTTTTAATTTACTTTGTTCTAATGTATTTAAGAAAGTGATTTCTATGTTTAATAGATCCAATTTTTATGTCTCTCATAATGTTCTATGGAGGTTAAAATATTTTTTAGTAGTGTTGACAGAGGAACGGCTAAAATAATAAAGGGTTTGTAATTCAAAGATGCAGTGGTCCCTTTAATGGGATCTATTTAAAAATAAATTCCTGAGGACTAGAGAGATGGCTCAGTGGTTAAGAGCCTTGGCTGCTCTTGCAGAGGACATGAGTTTGATTCCAAGCACCCACATGGAGACTAACAACCATCTGTAACTCCAGTTCCAGGGAATCTGAAACTCTCTTCTGACTTCCACAGGCAGTGCCCAACATGGGTACACTTACATACATGTAGGAAATATATTTATACACAAAATATAAAAATAATAACTAAAATCTTTAAAAAATAAATCCCTTTAAAACATTTTTTGAGATGGTACTTTCCTTTGGCCTTTCATAACTCACTGGTTTTTTAATTTCTCACTTTAGTCCAGACTGTAGCTGCAATACCCCCTTTCATTAGTGAAGTATTTCCAGTTCAGTCTTAACATGCAAAACTTTTTTATTCTGTTTCTTACAGAATCTTGTTATCAAAATTATAGAAAAACATTAAAGAAGTTGATGACTTAGCATACCACTCTTCCAAGAGGGCGCATTAGCTTTTATCACTTGTCCTCAGTTTTGTAATCTGTGTGAGTTTTGTTTTTTTCCAAACACAAAAATCACACTGGATTTGTTTCTTAGTCAGAGAGGCCTCAGTTACTGTGTGAAAATTTATATCCATTGGAGAGAGCTTTTAAAACTTCAAACAGTGCCCTCTTCAGAGATGCACATTCACTGTGAAAGGTCCATGATTTTATGGTTGATTTTAGGTGCTGAGAATCTGTATTTCCAGTGTAATTAAAAAACATGGGAAATATTCATATTTCCTGCTGCAGGACTTCCTTCCTGTTTTAGTTACGATCAGGGGACTTTAAAACCACTGCGCTTCATCTGTCTTCAACCCCCGTCAAGAAAGGAATGCTGCTTACTGACCATCTGGAGTTTGTCTTACTTTGATAATGCAGTGCAGAAACGTTCTAAATATAGACAGGATTCCTGTGACCATTAAGAGCAGTTCATTTCATCGTTGTTTTCCCGTGCAACCATGTGCCTTGTATGGTGCTTTCTGTGCCCCGGGTTGAGTTTAATGAAGCTGTTCTGTGCCAGTGTTCTTTGTGTTCTTGAATACAGTCTGCAATTTTGAGAACAGTGTTTGGCCCACACAAGGATTCTGGAATGGTGATGCATGCAAGGAAGATTTTCACTCCTGGGAATTAAGCCCCAGCCATGGACTAGAAACAGTACTGTTGAATAAACAAACTGTTATATGTGGATACTTTTTGAACTTTGAGATAGAAAATGTAACAAATAGTATTATTAAATAACAAGTTTGATTTGCTGTTTTGTTTTTGCCTGACAGGGAGGGCTTCATGTTGATTTTTATGGTATCAGAAAACTTCAGTTATCTGTTCATACCTAAAGCTACCAAACTCTGAGGCAATGCCCAGTTTTCTTGTGCTTTTCTGATTTATTCTAATCAAATGGGAATCTCTTAGTGTACAACATTAGAATATGCCTGAGACAACACGGGCGTCTCCCAAGAACTTAGGAGTGCTAGCTGTAACAGCAAATGATTTTCTTTATTGAGATGACCTCAAGATTATTAGTAAACTTACAATTCATATGTTATAATTTAGTTCTATAGCTTGGTCTTTTTTCTTCTTCTTCTTTTTCTCAGATACTAGCTCAATCATGCACTGAAATCCTGGAATTGAGTCCCTCAAGTGTCTGTGTGGGGGGTAAGTGTTTAGAATGTAAAAATACGATGTAAGAAATTGTTTTTTTTTCCAGCTAAAATATATGATTTGAAACTCATGTTGGAAGGAGAATAGCAAAATTAACTTTTTTGGCATCCTTTTTGTGTAAGAATTTTAAAATAATTCCTTGAAATATTTCTATTTTAAATTCAAATTTTTAAGATTGGAATGTTATTTTAAATAATGAGCATATTGTGTGACAGGCTTTTAGAATGTTCTGTATATTTAGTTCATGTTTGAGACCCTTTCTGTGGCAAATAAAGTAAAATATGAATCTTTTATCTTATTATGTAGTATAGTATCTACAGACCTAGAGCTCTGTGTTCTGATGACCTGGTCATGCATAGTATCTGCCTGCTCCAGGTACATATGGAAGTGACTTGGGGGTGGAGGGCAAGAAGAAAGCAGGTGGCTTCATCAGCTGCTGCTCAGAGCAGACTTAGGTTTTCACAATGCCAGACAGACTGATTCTCCCTGGCCTATTTTCTTCTTCAAGTTTGACCTAGAGTTCATGTTAACTCTCTTGATTTAGAAAAGAGAAAAAAAATGAGTCTTGTAGGAGGAGAAAGGGAAATATACTCCATAATTTGCCATGAAACTTCTCAGCTCATAGTTCTTGAGACTATGAATCCTTCAGACTCCTTAAGGATGATCATTGAGATGCTGAGCAGAAAACATACATCAGGAATTCCTAATTCTAAAGGTGTAGATCAGTAGTTTCTTAGAAATAACAAAGAAAAGTAATTGGAAACTGTATTTAAAATGACTTGTCTTTCTTGCTCATTAGAGACCATGTCCTTTGCATGTACAAGTTTACCTAATCATCATAACAATGCTGTTTAGCAGTTTCATAATCCCTGGTTTGCAGATGGAGAAAATGAGGCAAAGACATATTCAGTATTTGCCACTTGTAACTGTCCTACCAAATCCTTATCCTTTTCACACAAGTGCCCATTCTCTTTCTGAATTACATTTTAAGTGTTACCTGTACTTTATTTGAACTTACAAGTAAGCTTCCTATCATGACACGCTGAACGGAGAGTAGCCTGGTAAGTTTTGCTTCCAAAGGTGATGACTGAATGGGTGTTGAAATATCATAGGAAGGAGAATTTTGAGAAGATAGAGCAGATTAAAATAAAGTGAAATGAAAGAACCTTCAGTGGAACAGTCCAGTTAGGTCTTCCAAATGGCCTTTGCTGAATTGCAAACTTAAACAGAATTTGAGCTATTCCGTATGAATGCACGTACTAAAGAAAAAACAGAACTTTAAGTCTATTAGTGAAAGGCAACCAACAAATATATAATTCTACAAGTGGGAACTTTCCAACAAGATAGATTTGTAATATGATGTGGGGGGTTTGTGTGCCTGTGTATAGACTGCATTTCTTCTATGTTCTTGCTAGAAAGTCCTTTCTTTTCTTTTTGTTTTTTCCTGGTGGAGCGCCCATACTTCTTGGAGTTGCCCAATTCATGAACTATAGATTGCTCAGATAAACTCTTTACTGTTTATTTTGCCTCAGTTTTTCTTAGTAGCATGCTATAATCATTGTCAGAATTGTTAAAACAGTTTCATAATCAAGTAGCAAATGTTCTCTGCTTATTAAGAGACTTGGTTTGCTGACTTTTCTTCTAGCGTAGGCTTCAATGTTCTCACATTCATTATCTATTTTTACTTTGTAGGTAGATATAAGAAGTTAAATAAACTTCCTTTAGTCACTGATCATAGACAGCAGTAATGCAAAGGACATAACCTCTGCTGTATTTTAAGTGTGTATGCTTCAGAAGATGAAACAGATTGACAGGTGGAGAACTTGTTAAAGGCAAGTTCTGTAGGGAGATACATAAAGAAAATAATACAAGATTTTTCCAACAATTGTAATATATGAATGATTAATTTTCTTTACTACCATGGACTTAATGCCTGACAATGGAAAGAAAAAGAAAAAATTCTTTCTTGATGAAAAATTTCTAAGAATACAATCTGAGGAATTTCATATGAGATTGGCTTAGTAGTATATTTATATTTTAATTCTAGTACTTGAGTACCACTGGAAAACACTCTATTAAAAAAACATATTCCATATGACAAGAAATGGTCTCCACTATATTCACTGAGACATGTGCCTGGAAATGTGGAGTGGTATCTTCAGTGTTATAGCTGACAGCACTGTATGCACTTCTTAATGCATTTTTGAGTGGGTTTTAATAAAGCAGTGATTAAAGTGCTTATTTTTCTTTTTTCTTCTAGAGGAATTTCAAGTTGTGTTGAGTGGAAGAGCGGTCCTGTCAGGCAATCGGGATGGTGGCGCCCTCTGTACCTTCACTGTGAATAACACATACTCAAAGAGTAGGTCTCCCAAATGAATGTCAGCTTCAACGTTTGCACCACTCATGTGCATCAAGTATTTTCTTCTTTCATTCAACTAAAATCAGATATGCTATAGGGATTACTCATAGAAGAAAAAAAATGAAGGCTTCATGATAATACAGAGACAGTTATTCAGTAACATTTGTTCATAACAATTAAATACTGTACCCAGCCCTAAGTAACCCCATTATTCAATGATGGTTTGTGAATAATAAAATAACCTTCCCATAGTGACACACTGCTGACAGGTATTGCTGATACCTGAAGCATCAGAACCTCACTTTTAATCTCTGCTTATTTGTCACTAACCACATTAGTCATCTGATTTAATTGCCCCTTTGCCCAGACTTGTATTTTGGCAATGTTTTCAGACAGTTTTACTATGTTGCCTTAGTATTATTATTTTTGCTATTTGTTCTCTTAACTAAATTTCTTCATTTTTTCAGTTCCATGGAGACTGGAATTTTGTTTGTTTACTTTGTTTTTTATGCCTCTGATCTTTTATGTTTCTGGTGCTCACAGGAATAGTTTAGTGATAATTATCATATTAAACAGATCTTGGTTTCCTGAGCATTTGAGCCTCTCTTAAGATAGTTATCCTCATTGATGATTATTTTGACCTCTAAATTTACTCTATAATTATGAACTCTAATAGAGTGGGCTTTTTTTTTAGAGAGAGCAATTTTGCTGTTTCTCAGTTGGTGTTAAATACTCTAATTAGGATGGATTTAGACGTACACATAATAACCACCAGTATATGTTTGTTGAATTAAAGTGGTAAAGATTTCAGGATGGTAAATATGGTTATTACTTTTTCTTTTCCATCCCAGGACTACCATTTGTTAAGGCAAAACAATATTTATAACAAAGTTCATAATAAATCCCACAGCTGGGTAGGGAAGACTAGATTTATTTTTTTCTCAGTACTTCTTTGTTCATAAGTCTTAGCTTCCTCTGACTCCTTTTGATTATTTGGGTTATTTATAAGATACTATAAATATATAAAATATGTAACATATCTTTTATGTTGAGCTAGATAAGACTGAGTTTGTTAAAGTCAGTTCTCAACTGGAGCAGAATTGTGATTGCATTATTCCTGTTCTGGGATGAAATATTTGCTTATGTGAATTTTCTCAATATTTCCAGTTTGAGATAGATTTTTGCACATACTGTTAAAATTACAATGGGAACTTAAGCACCCAGCTTAGTTTATATATCCCATATATACATAATATGATATATATGTATAGTATTGTAGCGGCAGCTATTTTGTTAACTCATGAAATAAATGTATTTTACTTAAACATTAGTCTCCCTTTTCCCATCCATTCTAACTTCTGTATTTTGGAAAATACATTTCATTTGTCCTGAAAAACGTGATTATTTGAAGCATTCAGGATAAAAGTTGATATTTTTATGTATCTACAAGTGTATGTGAACTTAGTCTAAGTAAAAAATATTCGTAATTCACGTTTTAGCACTACACTGTATCAGAGTTTATAGATCTTTCCATATTTGCTCTTGCTTTCTCTGAGCTCTTTTGCTAGTTTGTTTTTCATGGTAATATTCTTCTTATTCCATACTTGAATTCTGATTGTGGAATACTTTTCATTTTTTCAGTGAGACTCTGTGAGAGATAGAAAACCTTATTAATTCCATGGCGCTTTATTTTTTAGATGTAAAACCAGTCAGTGTACAGCACAATTCCATGCTTTGTCCAGCACCTGTCCTGAGTAAAGCTGGAGAGTAAGTACTTCATTAAAAATGCAATAAAGTATTATAAAATAATGAGAGATATTCATTGGTACTTTTGTTTGTGCATTTCTTTTGCCTTGTTTTTGAGGACAATGTCTTATGTAGCCCAGGCTGGCTTCAGATTTGCTATTGAACTGAGACCTTTAACAAGATAAGGTCTTGTACTCCTTATCTTCCTTCCTCTACCTCCAAATGCTAAAATTACAGGCATGCACCACCAAGCCTGGCTAACTGTTAATTTTATTATGTATGTTTTTTATGATACAGAGTGAATAATAATTTATAAGTCAAAGTACTAACTAAAGTAGGTTGAAGGTGCAAATACTCACCCTGTCTTGCTTATGAATATCTATTAAAAGGCTCTAGAAATATTTGCATAGATGAGTTTGAGAACCATTGTTGAGCCTGTAGATAAACAGAGCCAAAACTATTATTTTGAACTTTAGAGTGTATAAATTTATATGTGCAAGCACATGTGTGTATGTACACATACATAGACACATAAACAAATATGAGACTGCAAAAGTAAGATTCTAATACTTGCTATTAAAGATAAAAGCGATTAAAACATTGATCATTATGGTACACATTGGACTAAACAGCATTTGACTATTTTTATAATTTTTGTTCTAATACATATCCCATTTCTGTTAAGGTGTACAGTCTTAGTTTTGCATGGTGGTTACCAATGATGGTGGTTGGCTATACTGGGGAATATTTAACTGAGAAGAAGAACTTTTTGTTGAATCATCTATGCATAAATAATTTTAGTATGTAGTATTTTCATCTATATTTTTTCCTCATCCTCTTTAGTATGCAATAAATAATTCCTAATAATTGAGATGTTCTCTAGTCCAATAGGAGTGAGTACAGTTGTTCAGAATATCGAATAAGATCCAATTTATAGAATTACTTTATACTACTCTTTTACATGGAGCAGAAAAACATGAGGATTAGTGTTCCATAGGGAAACTTATGTTATCCTACATGGAACCAAAGATAATCATTTTTAATTGTTTTATCTTTAATTTTGTGAATATTATATAGGAGTATAGTCTGTGCAATATTCCCATCCTTTCCAGTCCCCTTCCGACTCTTCCTGTGTCCCACCCTCACTCCCTTTCAACTCTTGTCCTTTTCTTTGATTATTATTGTTACACTCACACACACACACGCACACACACATGGAATGCACTGAGTCCATTCAACGGTGCTCTTGTGCACCTGTGTTTAGGGTTCCCCACTTGGGATTAGATAATCTCTCAGGGAGCTCATCCTTGGAGTAAACTTATTCTCCCTCCTTCAGCATCCAGTGATTGCCTGTAGCTCTTCGTCTTGAGGTGGGACCCATTGAAATATCCCCTACCCACCTTGGCGTGTCAACTTGTTTTGCCATTATCTGCAGATCTTGTTAGACTGCCATGCTGTAGAGACATCATTGTATTTTTGAATTAGCACAAGCACTTTGTTTTTTGGATGCTTAAACGTTCAGTATAGCTATTGGGCAACACTTCCGGTCACACAGATAAAATTAAGTAGTACCACTTTTATATTTTAAATGAAATGAAAGGGCTACGTTATATAATCTCAAAAGTAAGACTGTTATTCATTTTTGTGTGTTATTTGTGATAATCTAGTGTCATTGATGACCTGTGTGTGGCTGAATTAGACTGACACTGGAAACTGAGGCAGGTTGAATTTGCAAGGGGCCATCTTATTCCCAAGTGTACAGTGGCATTCAGTGATTTTGTTGTATTAGCCATAATTCATCTTCTGGATTTGGTCCTGTTTTAGCATTTAGAAGTTTATGTTTGTCTTCTTGATTCTCCCCTGGTCTCATCCCACACAAAGTAAAAGGCAACTGTTTGCAGTGCTTGCAAAGGCCAGTCTTCTCAGCCCTCCTCTTCTGTTCCCTCTCAGCTCAGCTATGATTGATCATGCTGGCTAGCTTCTCTCCTGTTTCTTACCCCGTTAGCCTCTGGTTCCATCAGGAATGTCCACTCTCTTGCCCCTCTGCTTTGAATCCCTTTCCCCACATGGCTTGTTCCCTCGGCTCATTCATGTCTTGTTCAAATGTATTCTTCTCAGTAAAGTAAAAAAAAAAAAAATTCTGGTTACCTTGTTTGAGCAGGCAATCATTTCCCTCCTTTGGATGTGTTCTCTCCTCTTTCCTTTACGTATTCTTATTTTTCTTGGAAGCACTTACCTATTATTTTGTCTCCTTTCCTGGGTAAATGTCTTGTGTCTGTAAATGTCTTCTGTCTTAGAGAATCCCTTTTATTTCACCTATTGCCTGACATAGAGTGAATTTTCCAAAGTATTTGATGGTTAAAAAGGTGGATTAATTTTTCTCAGATGTTTTTGTTTACCAATAATATAGTGAGTTAAAATTGGTGGTTTGATGGCTGGTGAGAGGGACCTATATTAGACAGGATGAAAATGGTCAGAATTTTATTTGAGGGGCATCCCATTTAAAAGAACAGAAAGCCATGCAGCTTTTAAGTAACAGTGAATGGTTAAAGAAGGCAACTTATTCTTTCATGTAGTTATAAAATGATATTATGTCTACTCTAGGCCAGGCATCAATTTAAAAAATTAAAAGTTGCATTGGAAAGCCCCCCCTCCCCCCGCATGTGTGTACATGCACTTACCACGTGAAAGTCAGAAGACACCTTACAGGAATGGCTTCTCTCGTTCTACCATGTGTGTCCCTAGGATTCAACTTAGGTCTTCAGACTTGGCAGAGCGCTTTTACCTGATGAACTATCTCCTCATCCCTCAATAATTTTTCCTCTAGATTTTGCCTTTGGGCACAGTCTACTTTTAAATAGTGACATTCTTTAAGGTTTTGCAGATAGGATAAATACCTAAGATATATGATTTCAAAAATTTATACCTAGCAAAATAAATATGTATAAGAAATAATTTGATATGAATAGTTTCTAGAATAGTTTGCAGAATGTTTGTAGATAGACTCCTTCTAAAGAGATTACTCTTGTGTTATTTTATTATTTTGATATCAGGCACAAGATAAAAATAGAGACAAAGTGTTAGATGATTTTGTCAATGCCCTGGGTACTGGGGAACATTGGCTTTTGTTCTACTTAGTGTGTTGCGAGTAATTTTGACCTCTTCCTTTGCCTTGAATTTTTTTCAGATACTCTTGTGGCTGTAGAGCTCTTAAATGACTGAATTAAAATCAACAGAATTGAAACAGTTTAGCCTTGTAAGGTGTCTGATGCCTAAGATGTTTGCCTAATTACCTTTTGGCTAAGGATTCAGATCCATTAAATAGCTAGTTAGTCTGTGTTTCAAATAAACACATCTGGCCCAATAGTGAAGGAAGGTTTTTCCTGTGCGAGGGTGACAGACGTGGTGATGGTTCCCCTGTTCGCTCACCTAAATAATTAACAGCTCACTGGTGAAGTAATCCTGGACAGATAGCCTCAAAGCCAGATGTGTGGTCTCAGAGCTGATGCCTGGACCATGCCTCAGCTCATTAGCCTGTCCTATCAATTCCTTCTTCTATGTTGCATCTTTTTTAGCATTTACTTTTAAACTTAGTGCTTTTCTTTTAAAACTTAGTGCTTATAGATTTTGATTTAAATGAGGACTAACTATCAGGTACAATGCTGTCTTGTAGGTGGAACTAAGAATGCATCAGAGGTGCTAAGTAAGATCTTTTCCATTCAAGTACTGACGTTATAAACAAGTTAAAAATATTTGAATGTGGGGAAAGGATTTGTAGGGAGGGGTAGCTGGGCAGAGGAAGGGGAGATAAGAGGGGGTGGTCAGAGTAATCAGAATGTATTATACACGACTATGAAGTCAGAGAACAACTGTAATTATTTAAAGGGTTTCAAAAAAAAGAAGTTAGAAATATCTGTGTGGATATATCCAGGAATATCCCAGTTGAGCAGTCCCAGAGTAGGCTTTCAGTAACTTTCTTTGAAGGAAACCAGAGCTTACTAAATTTCTTTACTTGATACAGATTTTTTAGCCTAAGATGAACAAACTCTTAGGATATAATCAGAAAGAAGGTAAGGGCAGTGGTGTTGAGGCTGTTCTTTTAAAAAAAATTCTTCTTTCCATTGGACATATTTTCCGTTAAAACTTCGTATGATTAAGCATGTTGTCTAAACAAAAATTTTGGTGGATAATTTTGTGTGTGTCAGTGACTCCTTTGTGCTAAGATGCCTGTTTTGATTCCCGATCACCAGAACCCCGGTAAAGTTCTTTTACCCCTTCCTTTCCCTGCAAAGTGGCCTCTGGGAATACTATGCAAGGATCACAGATGCTTGCAACACAGGGCTTATTCCCTGACCCTTGTTTTGTGAGACAGAAACAATAGCGCAGCCGTTCTGTAATAGTTAAGATCTCAAACCTGTAATTTGGCAAGAAGAACAGAACAAATTGGGTAAATAGACACAAACACATTGTAAAGAAAGAAAAACAGAACAGAATGAAGCAGAGCCTTATACTACAGCTTGTTTGATAGAGATGACTTAAGGAGGCATATGGTATAGTTAAGTGTGCTTTCAAAAACATTGGCCAGAATCTTCTGGCAGATATGAGATAAATATCTAAATCAAATGGAAGTGATAGTATTAGTTCTCTTAAACAGCAGTTCCCAAAGACAACTGTGGGAGTGTTTGGGTAAGAAGTGGTAGGACGTCGGTGCATGTGAATAATTCCACACATCTGATATGGAAGGAGCCCTGGGATGAGCACTGCGGAAGATTTAGAGTGAGAGCTTGAACTTGGTAATAAATAAAAAAATATTCTGCATATTGTTAAATTTCAGTACTGCGCCTAATTTGTTTTGTCTGGCATCCAATTACATAATTCTGTTCATTTTTCTTGGTTGGATGAATGCTGCTTTTTACTATAGCTTCTCTTCTTTTTGCAAAAACATACCCACTTACGTATGTGCATCCATATCCGTACAGTCTCTGGTTCCATTGTGTTCACGCTAGGTGATTCAACCATTATTTATTCAATCTGTTCTTTCTCATAAAGAATAAGACTTGACTTTTACATTTTCAGTTTTAGACACTAGGATATTACTTATGCTTTTATTTGAATATGATTATTAGAATCCCTTAAAATGTTTTATTTTTTATTTTAAGAATATGTGTGTTTTGCCTGCATGTATGTAAGTGTACCACGTATGTAAAAGCCACTGTGTCCTTGGAAGCCAGAAGAGGGTGTTGGATCTCCTGGAACTGGAGCTACAAGTGGTTGTTAGCAGTCATATGGATGCTGGGAACCAACTCTGCATCCTCTGCAAGAGTAGCTAGTGCTCTTAACCACCAAGTCATCATTTGAGCTCCTCATTATTGGAAAATTAAAAAAAAAATTATTGCATTTTTTTTTGTGTGTGTATGAGTGTATTACCTACTGAGGTTAGAAGAGAATGTCGAATTCCCTTGGAACTGGAATTAGAATGTTAGCCCCCATGTGGATGCTGGGAGTTGAAACCAGGTCCTCTGCAAGAGCAGCTAGTATGCCTAACTACTGAGCCATCTCTTCAGCCCCTAGAATCTTGATGAAATAATTTAAAATTGAGGACCTCCTTTGCTGTTCTAAGCCTACCCCCCACCACGCGTCATTCATCTTTACTTTGTCATTGTGTTTTACTTTCTGATAAAGCTTATCAGTGTGATAAATTCACTTGATTTGCCTTGTATCTCTGCCCTGATTATTATATACATCTACAGACACTATTTTTTAAGAGGAACAATCCTTATTGCAAACACATATATGGATGGTTGAAAAGATGCTGCAGTGTGTGAGAATGTTTAATCAAATGCAACTTCCAGCCCTGGGGAAAGGTGTGGTTCATATGTTCATATTAGCTTGCCAAGTAATTGAAGATCTACGATGCAAAAGATTTGTCTTATTCTCTGTTGCTACAAAGAAAGAAAAAAGAAAGAGCAGCAGGTAAAGAGACACATTTTTCAACTTAATTCAAAGAATGTCTTTGTAAAAATTATAATTATTTAGTGAATGTTTTGGCAACTAAAGGTGTTCATAGAGATTAACTACATGATGATGAGCAGGTACTCCTTAGGTATGATTTCAGATCTTGCTTACGTATGCCTATATGTTTGCCTATAAAATTTATATTACCAAATTTTTATTAGTAAAGTATTTGACACTTTTGATGAATGTGATTAAAAGGGGGAATGATTATTTCCCAATATCTTCTATTTTATTAAAATTCACTTAAGAATGAATTGTTTTCAGTATAATACTGAAAATATTTACGACAAAACTTCAGGTGTGGTGTTCACGACAACTCTCAATATACATTTGATTCTCCTGAAATCAGTCTTGTTGGCTGCAATGTTCTTTCATATATATATCCTAAAAAGAAATTATTTAATTCAAAATTCCTTTAACCTCTTTAAAGAAAGCATCTTTAGATAAAACATTAATTGGTATTTAGAACTCGAAGTGGAGTCTTTGAATTATTCACAAATTTGAAACCTTCCTTTTCAACTTGAGCTTTTCAACTTCATAGAGCTAATTCAAAACACTTCACAGAGTATTAAATAGTAGTATTTGATTTCAAAATATCTTAAGTAACCATAATTTTAATAACTTTTTTCAAATTTAATTTTTAGTACGTGCAAATCAAAGGTAAATTATTTATTCCTTACAGCAAATGTCTTTCACAGTTTCATTTAAGATTTTTCTTCTTTTTTAACTGAGTCATACAGTAGAAATCTTTTATAGGACATGGACAAAATTGAAAGTAAATGAATAGTTTTCAAACAGGGTTGTGTGGATTGAAATGTTAGCTACATTTCACAAAGTATGAAATTTCTCAGATCTGAGTGGCTGTGACAAATGGGACTGAACTATTGTTCTCTTTTGGAGTAATTACATATGTTTAGATATTAAGGACCTTGTGACTCTGAGGAACAATTGAGCTTTAGTTAGTCAGTCTTATCACGCTATTTAGTAATCTCTCTTGTAGAAGAATTTATTATACTTTGACTTATCTTTATCAGTTATTAACTGTGTACCAGGGACCATGAAAATGTATTTCAAAAATCTTTGTGACACACGTTTACCTTGGCAGTATATATTACTATAAATCAAAATAATCTTTTCCACAAATAGAACCATGTCTCCCCTGTCATATGACTGCACACATAAAATTATGGGAATTGGGAACTAGGAAAGATTATTTTCGGAGTCAGTTATGCTTAGTCATGAAAACAAACAAAACAAAACAGTTCTGCAGAATTAGCAGTTTATTTTCCTCTTTAAAAAAACCACTTGACATTTTGTGTTGAAATAGTGCAGAAATTCGGTTAAAACTCCTTTTCTGGATTGAGCTAAACTTTTTCCTTTTATAAAGAGTTTTTGAAGTGGATATGTTACAAGAAATATTCTTAACAGGAGGATTTCTGAATTTTTGTGCAAGATTTTAGATTGAACACCAGCAGCATTTAGTCTTTCTCTGCCACTCTATCCCTGTGTGAATCCAAACTGAGAACACGTAGTGAGAAGAAGCTGCTTTAAGATCTCCATGTGCTCATTTCTTCAGGCTTCAGGGGGTATGACAGGAAGGGCTCAAAATTAGGTACAAATTTAGAATCACTACTTACGACAAAGGAGTTAGCATTTTGGAGTCTCTTATGACTCATGTGTAAAGTTCTGCAACTACTGTGGTTTCAAAGGCTGTGGTAAAGATTTAAGTAAGATGTCTGTTAAATGCCTAGGATAGCATCTAGCACTCAGCAAGGACTAAACCTGTTGTTTTTCTTCTGGGTCCTAGTCACTGAAACTTCAGCCAGCAACTTGTGATTTCTTATGTTTTATCCTTTCCAAAACAAGTAATATGTGACACTGAATGCCACAGAGAAAAACACAACCAACTTCCCTTCCTTACTCCCTCCCTTCCTTCCTCCCTCCCTTCCCTCCTCCTTTTTCTTCTTCTTTTCCTTCCTAGATAGGTCTGATTATGCATCCCAGGCTGTCCTTGAACCCTCATTTCTCCTGCCTCAGCCCCAAAGTGCCGGGATAGCAGGAGTGTGCTACCTTCTAAGAAGAAAAGTCTATGTTTCTACTACAGTGAAGTATTGATAGCTTTGATTTGTAGAGATTTGAGTTACATATTTGCAAACTATTTTGTAATAGAACTGCTTCCTTACATACTTAACAGCTTCTTGTCACTTTTTTCTTTGATATCTTGCTATAGCTATTATACAAAAAGACATCAGTTCTGAGCTAATTAATCACAAATTATGAGTTCCAGAATCTAAGTTAAACAAATTTTAGTTGAAATCATTTGAATTCATGTTTTCTGAATGGAGCTATATTTAACATAGATGTTTCCTTGTCAGGTTCAAAGATTATTTTCTTTTCCATCATCCCCTGCTGTTTACTGTTGTGAAACCCTATACAACAAACATATCTACACACCCTTCTTCTTCTCTTTCTCCCTTGCACTTTTACTGTCTGTGTTTCTCTTGCTTAAATTCTATATTACTTCCGATATTATATTTTTAAGCAGTGCCCTTATGATGACAGTAAAATCTTGCAACAAGGAAAAATAAACTCATCTTTCACATTTTGTGAATGTGAAATAGTCTAATTATTTGTCTAGATTAGGAATTTTTAAATACCTCTAATTATGTTAATACTTTTTAAAGAAAGGATTATATCTGTTAAAGAACTTGATTTTGCTTATTAGGAGAGGAACTAACAGAAAAAGCTGTAACATTTGTCAAATGCTTGGGGACAGAACATAGGAGAAGTTGGCACAGGGAGAGGGACAAATGGCAATGATATAAATGTAGTACACATGTATGAAAATTTAACACACGCACACACACACACACACACATGCACACAGAAGCTGTGACCCTTGTTCAAGTTTATTTTTTGTTCATCTTTGTATTATATAAGAAAAGAAAACTTTTCTCCAAAATTATCTAATCAAGATTTTAAAAATCTTTTAATTATTTTTATTTTATGTGTGTGAGTATTTCCTGTATGTGTACAAGTGCACTCCTGTTGTGCATTGCCTGCGAAGGTCTAAGAGGGCATTGGATTCCCTGCAACTGGAGTTACGGAAGGTCATTAGCTGCCATATGGGTGCTGGGAATGAAACCCAGTCCTCTGCAAGAGCAGCCAGTACTCTTAATCGCTGGGCCATCTCTCTAGCCCCTGTAATTAACTTTAATTATTGTTTCTTCATTTTTCTTTTAGAACTCTTGAAGTTTCAGTAAACTTTAATGAAGGAAAATCTGCTATCTCAAGATCATTAACAATCACAGCCACAGAATGTGTAAGTGAAAACCTAACTACCTTTAAAAATAATTTCATCATGAAATAATTCCTGAAGCTCTGCATTGTTGACAACTCCACAGAGGGCACAAACTGAGAATGACTTTGAACATCATGACTAGGGAACATTTGTATAACACTTATTTTAATTTTCTGTGTTTAGTTCCTTTTTAAAGGAATTTCAAGATAGCATGCTTTTGATTTTGGAATCTATAAAATTTAAAAAGTCATATTTAAACTCCAGATAGAGTAAGAGAACAGAAAATGAAACATTCTTTCAGTATTAAATATGTAAATTAATTTATTTTATGAAGTTAAGAATATTGGTTGGGTTTTCGCTTTACTAGTGACTTTAATATTTTGTCCATTTGAAATGTTTGTGCTTTCTAAATATGAATAAAATATCTGATTTTGATAGATTCATAATGTCTGTGTTTGAACTACATTTAAACTATATTTTAGCTGAGATTATTTTTATTTACATTGCCAAATTACAGTATTTTAAATTATAAGCTCCTTTGAAACAATTTTTTGTTATAGGTACTTTTGTAGAACTTTAGAAAATTTTTATACTATGTTGTTGAATATGAAAACACGATGCTCTAACCTGAATGGACTACATGGTTATTAATTTTAAGAGTATGTTTTATATTCATTATAATATATACAAATCAGGCTGCATGTGGTGGTGCACGCCTTTAATCCCAGTACTTGGGAGGCAGAGGCAGGTGGATCTCTGTAAGATCCAAGTCAACCTGGTGAACATAGTGAGTTCCAGGCCATCGGGGGATGCAGGGAGACCCTGTCTCAAAAAACTAACACACACACACAAATTACAACAAATGAAGGAGAAAGAAGAAACACTTTTCCTCAAAAAGACCAGAATCTCAAACTTGTTCTCATATCATGGCTTTTAAAATATATTTTATCTATTAATTTAAGATTAATTTATTTAGTTGATTTCCTCCAGACACAAAATGTTACCTATGCAGAAATGTCTGTGTTTCTCATTGTAGAACAGTGTTGTAGGGACAATGAATCATTTATGTGTATTCTTGTGTCACATTTGAATTCCCTGGATAATTGAAACACTTCTTCTGTTTTGGAAAAATAGTGGTCATTTCTAGTATTTTTTGCAATTCATTGGCTTTGTGGATGCTGCAATTTGTAGGTTTTCTGGTTTCTCAGGATGTGGTTGGTTAAGGTTACCAATATGTGTGCTGTGTAGTTTCTCAGTGTTTAGCTCATGGAAATGATGTTCTTTCAACAGCCTTCTTGTTCCCTTTCTTATTTTTCTTCCTTGAAGGCAGGAAAACAGGTTTCATTTTTATCTGATAACCAAGCCCTAGCTCCACTTGCAGGAATGCTGAGATAGAAAGACTCTCCTGGTACTTATAGGGAGATAATAAGGACTTTTTATCTGAGTCCTGGTAGCTCTTAGGAGAAGATGATGTGAGTAGAGGTGGTTTAAGGAGAAGCTGATTTCGGAACAAGTGGAGAGTGGGTGTGCCAGAAGTGGGAGCCATGAAAGGTGGTAACATTAGATATTAAACAAGGTGCCAAGGTAATTCTTATCCAGAAGATGTCATTTAAACCAAGGCTTGAGGAAGGTAAGGGAGTAAGCCTTGAAGATCATCTGTTGCAAGTGTGTTCCATGCATAGAGGCCAGATAGAATGAAGCCTCAGAGGGGGACAGTTCTGGGTTAAAATTTAAAGAGAGGCTTGAACTGATACGCTGCTGATACGCGCACTAAACATCCACGCAAAATAGAAGATACTAACATTATGGTACATACCTGGACCTTGGACTTACACGAGCATATCCAATCATAAAGTTTAGTGAAGTACAGTTAATGATCTTTTGCTTCACAGGGATGATGCTTTTGACTTCCACAGCTGTTTAAAAAGGAAAACAAACAAACAAAAAACGCAAAAAAAAATCCCCAAACGCAACACATTGCATTAGTAAATAATTTATCCTTGCGCAAACCCCATTTCTGTGCTCCAAAAGCATGTGGGATGCAGTCTGTTAAGGTGCAGGACACTGAGCCCAGTTCCCTCTCTGTTTCCAGCCGAGATGCTGCAGGCATCTCTACCTCGGTAGTGGTCTTTATTGTTCCTCTTCCTTATCCAGGACACGTGCAGCAAAATTATTTGGTAAATGAGGCAATGAATTTTTCCATATGGATGTAGCTTAAAAGTGAGAAAACTAATGTTTAAGTAAAGGGTGTAGGGTTATTAGCCTGAGGAATATTTGTAGGTTGTTTAGATTGTTCTTCCTCTTTTTTCTTCTCAGACAACATTTTAAGTGTAGGCCTACTTTAAAAATGCTCTAAAAAGATAGTCTTTTACCCTCTTAGAACTACTGCTTCTCTCTCTCTCTCTCTCTCTCTCTCTCTCTCTCTCTCTCTCTGAATAATACCAAGGACCTCGTCTCTGAGCACGTGTGGCATGCTAGATACTGTGTCCAGCAATATTGCACTTGTAATAAGCACTTTCTGACCTCATTTAATAATCATAACCCAAGGAGTTATGATTGTTAAATCATAACCCAACTATTGTCAGTTTTACGGATGAGACAGCTGAAGAGCAGAGTCAGCTCCAACCCAGAGGGCACATTCATGCAACACATGAGAAGGCGCTGCTCCTCTGAGCTGGGCCCATGTCTAAAAGCGAGGCATAGCCTGGTGAGCAGAACCTCTGCTGATTTCAGCACTTACCGTCTCTGCCAGAAGTGTTACTTGGTACCTGGAGGCTCTGAAATATTAAGTGACTTGTGCTGGAACTTGTGCTAGTAAGTGCTAGAACTTAGAATTTCCCCCATGACAACTCTTTGCACAACCTTTTTAAAACTAGATCCTAAACTGATTTATCTTGGACAGGAGTTAGCAAACTTTTCCTATAAACAGCCAGAGATCAAACACTTCAAGCTCTGAGAATCTGTAAAAGCCACTGAGACATTAGGTAACACATAGCTTTGACTGTATTCAGTGAAGCTCTGAACAGTGAAATTTGAATTTCATTAGTTTGTTGATTAGCTGTATAGCAATACAAAAATTGAATTATATACTTTAACCATGGTGATAAAAATACATGGGCAAAAGAAGAAGGAGGTGTTTTTGTTTTTGTTTTTGTTCTCTTTTCAGAAGTACCAGTCTATCACAGGAGGGAGAAAGCAGTGGAGTGGAGAGGTTCTCATCATGATGTACTAGAAACAGAGATGGGGCCAGGGCAAGATACCGTGTTTTCAGTGGCCTGTTTCTTATAACTAGGCCCCAATATCTAGACCTCTTCCTTCATCTGTGCCCCTCCCACAGCCCCTGCCTGATTTCATTCACTCTCTCATATACACCAAGGCCCCTTGAGCCAAACTTGTATCCCGCCTTGGTGTGCAATGTGCTTTCATCCACTGGAGCCTGGCCTGCTTATCTAGTGTTATACCCCCAAAGGAAACCAACTCTCCCTCTCCCAGTCGTCATCAGTTGGCAAAAGTTCCTCAGTAAAGGTTGGGTCTTCTTACTTCCCCTTTTCTGTGCTGGGATTTTCTGGCTTGAACTTGTGTGGGTCTTGTGCCTGGCGTCACTATTACTGTGAGTTCATGTGAATAACTTCCCAACTGTCAAGAAGACTGTTTCCTTGTGGTCATCTACCACCTCTAGCTCTTACAGTCTTTCTGTTCCCTCTTTCGGATAGATCACCGAACCCTTGAAATCTGTTTAAAAAGAAACATTTATGAGTAAAAATGAGAAGTTTTTGGTTTCTGCCCATGACACAGATCTAGGTGTAACTCTATAGAGCTTCATGCTCATTTTCAGCTTCTACAGCTGGTTTTTACAGCTTGCTGTCTGCTCTCAAGACTGCAGTTTATATGCATGACTTTTCCTTAATTGTTTATGAAGTCATGTGAACAATGGGATTATTTCCCTTCATTACTGACTATTCTGTGCTCTGATAATGGCTCTGACAATTGAAACAAAGGAAATGGGAAAACCAGAATTTGTGTACCATTAATTAAGCTAGTGTCTGGGATGGGTGCATCCAGGGGCCAAATCTCAAATATATAGAGCTAAGTGAGGAAGCTTTAACTATTACTGCTTCCTGTGATTCTATTTCCATTTTACTTGGCTGAAATGAGGAAAGATCAGATTTGTAGGTCTTCAGAATATATAGATACATATTAGTTTTAGTATTTTGAGACATTCTTTGGAATCAATAGCAATGATAATATTGTCATACAATGTATTCATTGTGAAATAATACTGTGTTTTGTCAGTCTTACTAATAAAGGCATTTTATTTAGAGGGAAGATCAAGATTTTTACACTCCAACTGTCAGCACAGCATTTTAAATTTCTTGTTCATTGCATGTGCATAGAAAGAACACACCATACCTCAAGTTTTAGCAGATTCATGCTCTCTAGTTGTATTTTCTTATTTGTGAAAACAAGGGGTAAATATTAAGGATTCATAGGCTCTTTTAGAATTTGTATAGCACAGCCCCACAGTGAACATTCCCATGAGTGCTAAGCTTAGATGGGGAATATGTCCCTTACGCATATGTGGACAGCCATGGGGTGGTTATCTCCATAAGACTTTGTGTTTGAAGGTGAATTTGAGAATGTAGACATTTCTCCCATAGAGCGTTACAGTTTTTTTTGTATGGTTTTTTTTCAATTATGTTTCTGTTTGCCTAGAGTTTGTACTTACTGTAAGAGAACCTATGGAGAGCAATGTGTTCTGTTCCTGAGTTTTTGAATCCTATGGAAGCAACTGATGCATTTTGGGTATTTTCCTAATCTACGCTGTAAATTGTTTCCTTTGGCTTTAAGAATAGTATTTAGATATTTGCCTGAAATTTTCAATCAAGTCTTTTATCCTCTTTTTTTTTCCCTCTGAATTCTTTCCCCTTTAACAACAAACAAAAATTCCCCAAACAACCAAATAAACAAAACACAGGAATATTACTGGGAATCCCAGAAAATGGGAGTTTGGATGAGACACTGTTTACTGAGACACCATTTCTACAGTGAAAGTTTGTTCATAAAGTAAAAGTGTTTACATTCTTTTTGGCACCTGTGTCATTGGAGTCTTATTTATTTAGTATTCATTTCCTTAGTACATAGTTTTTAAATGTCAAGCAAAGAGTATCAAGTGATAAGTTGATTGCACATAACCTTTGATTCTCTAGAAGACACAATGAATCATGACAGAAACAAGAAATTAAATGAGTTAAAATTAAAATATTGAGAAATAATTGCATAGATTTTTGTATAAGTAGGAGGGGCATTTTCTAGATAGGGAATTCTTGGAGGGGTTCCCATATCTGACTTAGCATGAAACCTGTAGGATGAATAGGTAGGTGGTTGTTACAAGGAATAAAGTGACCAGTAGAGCTCAGAACAGGTGGTGTAAGACCAAAGGAGCTAGGTGATCATGATGCGAAGCTCTTGCCTGAATTACACTTGAACCACTATCAGAGATCTTCAGACATATGGGTTCATTAGATCGCATGTTTTTCATTGAGACACGCATGAGTCATTTGCTAACAAGAGCTATTGTGATTTTATAATCTATTTTTTAATATTCATCTTATCATATGATACAATGCTATTGTATCATCTTAAGGTCTAGGGAGATTCTGTCTGGAAGTAGTTGTGCTTGGACCAGTATAATTGTTACCTAGACACAAAAGGCTCATTAAGACCATTTGTCTGATCTTCAGAATAGTGGTTCTTACATTCTTTTAGGACATATTCAAAACAGTGTGCCGCATGTCGATTTTGTATTTGTTATTGCCTATCTCAACATAACCTGGTATACTTTGACTCAAACAGAAGGAATTTCCAGAATTTAAAGGAATAGAACCAAAATTTGGTCAGACAAGCGTTTTGCTTGTTGTGCTTATTTTTATTGTGTGGTTTCCTTAAAATAATAAATAACTACGTGTGATTTGACCATAAACTTGGCTGACTTTTTATTTTTATTTTTCCCACTGCAGTCTAATGGTATTGCAGCCATCATCGCCATTTTGGTGTTGCTGTTACTCTTGGGCATTGGTTTGCTGTGGTGGTTTTGGCCTCTTTGCTGCAAAGTGGTAAGAAGGATTGACAGTTGTGCTCTCTTTATTTATTTATCAATAAGATCTAAAGTAAGAACTGAAATATGAATAAATGTCATGTGTTCAGCAAAAGCAAAGTTTCAATTAGCAACTTGAATTTCAATTATTTTACTACTGTAACAAGTTCTAGAGTTTATGCATGTCGACGTCTAGTATAAATTTATCTGAAACTTCAAAATCAGAAGAAGTGTTGAGAAAAGCATGGGAATATTTGGAATGAAAGGTATTTCCACTCAAATTCAAGAAAAGTTCAAATAAATGAGTGGAACTTTCTGCTAGATTCACTGAGAGCTGCTTATAATCTGTCTGTTGTCTTAAAAGTGCTTATCAAATGTTTTATTTCTTCTTTAAATATGTAGTGTTCAAAATCTTCTTAAGTTGTGTTTATAAAATATTTTAGAAATAACTTGAATACAGAAGTTAGGCTATCTGTGAAATAGTCATTTTTAGTGAAACACAAGCAGCTTTGATTTATGTCAGCTTTCCTGTCTGCAGATAGCCTGTGAAAGAGTACAGGGTTGTATTAGTTCTCTCTTGCTGTCACAACAATTTGTCACCTGCTTGAGTTGCAAAGCACCATAATTCATTGTCTAGGGACTGGTTCATCGGAGCTCTTGTGTGGGCTTCACTGGGCTCAAGGGTGGCTGGTGGCAGTGTGTCATTTTAAAGCTCTTCGGCAGAGACCATTTCCTTATCTTCTCCGGTTTAAAAGGCCATCCCCACTCCTCCCCTCCTGATCTCTCTTCCCATCTTCAGAGCTGTAGCATTGTATTGTAGCTCCTTGTTCATTCTAAGGTTACAGCTCCCTCTGACTGAATTCAACTGAGAAAGGCTGTCCAATTGTAGAAACCCATGCATCAAGATTGAATCCATTTGAAAAAATCCAGGATCACCTTCCATTTTAGGGTCCTTAATCTTAATCACATCTGTAAAATCCCTTCTTTCGTGCAAGGTACTTTATTCACGCTATTAGAGAATTAAGTTATAGATATCTTGTGAAAGTATATTTTGCCTTGTACAGTATAGTGTCTGAATTCATACATGTTAGTATGGTTGACATAAGACATTTTATCTAGGTTTCACAGAAAAGATTATCCCAGGAAAATCTTCCTCCAATGAATGCCTCTACTTGTTTTGAGAGTGTTCTTTTTATTATAAGCACAGTCTACAGAACATCACACCTACAATATCTACAGATCACAGGAGTGTTTAGCATGATGTTAGTAGACTGCCTTTCACCTTTGCTGACTGATTCCAGCTTCCTGGCAATATCAAGCAATGCTTTGTATTCCTCCTGCATTTATTATTAACTGTACTGCAGTCTGCTTTCATGAGGCAACTTTACAATCCTTTATCTCAGGGCAGTTGGCCCATGGAGGAGGCACAGCATTAACACAGACAACAGGAGAGACAAGAAGCTTCCTGTCTCTTTGCTGAACTAATCAGTTTCCTGCCACAGCAATTTATGCTCAAACAGTTTCCTGATCTAATCTTGATTATCTTAGATATGGCTATTTTAAGGTGGATGGCATTCTTGAGTCTCAAATTAAAAAGCAAAAAGGTGCCCTAATGTGATTTGTGCTCCTTCGATTTTTAATTTAAATTTTATGGTGGTAGATTTCCTCCCTTCATTACTTTGTAATTTCATTTATTATTGACTATAGGGCTCGAAAGTGTCAAAGTGTATGATTGTTTTCTTAAAGAAACATGCAAAAACTGAAATGGACCTCTTTGGAAAATTATTCTATGTTCTCAAATATGGGTTGTGCCCATTATTTTGGATATTATAGAAGGCTTCATTCATCAGCTGGTGAGACAAGGTCCATTCTAACCTAATACCGTTAGATTATAAATTATGGAATTATGTTTATATAAGGCATTAAGAAGTACCTTTGGTTGTGTGACAGGATTTCAGAAAGGTTCTCTAGCCTCAGAAATACCATGAATGCTTATTAATTCTGGAAGTTATTTAACAGAGACAGCTATCTTTACTTTATATTTAGAAGCACGAAATAAGAAGCAGTTAGTCTTGAATGTGATCTTGTATTCATGCCTCAGTAAAACAAATCATAGCAAATGGCTTCTTTATGAGGTTCAAAAGTAGGGAGAAGGTAAAGGCAGCATTGTGCATTTAGCCTTTGGCAGGTAAGTGTTGATTGTGGAGAAGGTGCCAGCTACTGTACTAGGAACTGTGGACTGAGAAATGACTGTGATATGATATGAAAATTCACATTTTTAAAATTGAAACAGAGCAGTGTGGGACAGAGTGTCAGTGAAGGGCTGCAAGTCCCCAAGGGAAACGTGAAGAAACATAGGCAGAGTGATTTAGAGAAACCTGACCAAGTCTATCAGCACCAAGTGAAGTGTTCACAGTTAATGAGGACATTTCAGGTGTGTGTGTGTGTGTGTGTGTGTGTGTGTGTGTATGTGTGTGTGGTATGTGATTATTATTGTGCTGTGCTTTGAGAGGTGTTAGGCTGAGGCCTAGTGTAAAAGACAGTTTGAGTTCTGAATACCCCTGGGAATGAAGAAAAAAATCACTGAGGAGATATGAGGATGTTACTAAAATTTCTCTCTGGGAGAGGCAGACTAACTTAATCTGCCTCTCTCTCCCTGCTTACAAACCAAAGGGTCCCCCTCCCCTAGGCCTCGCAACAAACACACAAATTCCTCCACTCGCAGTTAAACAGATTTTAGCTAGTTTACTTGGGCTTACTAACAGAGCAATGGGTGGGGGCTTACTTACAGAACACAGGCGCCCACCCTCCCTCTGCAAGTTCCATTGGTAAGTCCACGTGGCTGGGGTCTTGCAACTTCCCGGTGAACAGATCCTAATGGCCCATGGGGGAGGGGAGAAAAGGGCTGGCCTCCTGGAGCCCACAGTTTAAATACCTTTAGCCCCTCCCCTTCTCACATCCAAGGCCAATAGACCGGGTGGGTGGGGCATAGGATTTTCCCAGCTCGTCTTCTGCTCAAGGTGGTCTTGGGTGATACCACTGAGAGGGGTGTTTGCCCACCTTTTCCCTCGGAGAAGCAATTCACTCTACAGAGGGGCTTTGTGGATGTAATTAAATTGAATTTCTTGATATAGATTATTCAGAATGATTTACATGTAATTACAATTCTTATAGAGAGGGATACTGAGGGAAATTGACACGGATGGGGTGAAGTCAGTGTGATGGAGGCAGATTGGAGTGATGCAGCCACAAGCCAAGGAATGCTTAGGTGAGCAGAAACTGGGAGAGGCCGCTGACAGATTTCCGCACTAAAGCCGGCAGAAGGAACCAGCTCTGCTAGGTCTGTAAGACTCAGTTCAGAATCCTGATTATGGAATGAAGGAAAACAAATCTCTATTGTGGTAGTGTCAATAAACAAATACATTTTCAGAAGCATCATGATACTCCCGAATTGGAAATCACTGCTTAGGACTGTTGATTTTGGGAGTAAAAAATTAAAATAACCGAGGCAGGAGAGACTGCTCAGCAGGTAAAGGCACTTGTCACCAAGTCCAATGACCTGAATTCAGTCCCCGGGACCCACACATTAGAAGGTGAGAACCGGCTCCCAAAAGTTGACCTCTGACACATGGCCCCAAATAAATAAACAAACAAACAAATGTAATAAACAATTTTTAAAAATCAGAATAACCTTATTTGCTTAGTTTTGGGTAATTGTCAAGTAAGCATGTGTAATGTTTTATGTTTTGAATAGAACTGACTTACTGTCTGTCTCAGAGTGTCATGCAAACAGGTTTATAATTCTGAGAAATGTACCAGGCCCATGTGCTGTTAGATTCATCTAACAACAGGGTTCCAAGGACAGGTCCCTCAGGCTGATATTACCTATAAAAGTGTCCACTATGGTTTCATTAAAATTTAGCTATTGGAATCATTGCCTGTCTTGAAATTGACTAGAGATTGACCTTTTGCCCTCCAGAGAATAGCAGGGAGCAGAATGGTTCTATAGTTGTAACTGGTTGGCTGTAACAGTTTGATATCAGGAAACAAGAAGCAAGTGAACATCAGAAACTTGAATATTTTATACTAATTGTGGCCAAAATACATGCTGTAAAATCATACTTTTAAAAGTGATACATAAGTAAAATTATCGTTAAGTAATTATTTCTGTTATTATTTGTTTAAAATCTTCTCCCATAGATTAATAATTTCACAAAACAGGTACTGTATGTTTTCCTTTTTATAAATCTTCCCAACAATATGAACATATAAATAAATAACATATGTATCTTGTCCAATAAATGCTTATTCCTGGAGCATCTTCTTTTAAAATAATTCATTTATTTTCTTTTAGTGTGGGTATTTTGCCTGCATGTTTGTAAGTGTATCAGCTGTGTACAGTGTCTGCCGAAGCCAGAAGAGGATGTCGGTTCCCCTGGAACTGGAGTCACAGACAGCTGTTAACTGTCATGTGGGTGCTGGGAACTGAACCGGGGTATTCTCCAAGAGCAGCCAGTGCTCTTAACTGCCAAGCTATCTCTCCAGTCCTTAATATAACTGTTTTATACTTTTCTATTCTACCATTCATTTTAAGGAGTATTTTTTAAGAATGAGAGAGAAATGATGTGATTTTTAAAACAATTACAGATAGTGTCCGCTGTGTGTCAGTTTTTCCATGCAGAAATATAAATTACAATGTTATTACTTGGGGGACTTTATTTAAAGTAATACTTTTAATTAAAGAGCTTTATCTAGAAGCCAAATCATCAAGCCCTACCATTAATTAGTCAGTTATAGGTTATGTGGAGTTTGTGAACTGCTCCATTAAGGGAAAAGTTCTACTGATAGGAAGTCATCCCTTGCCATCTGTTTAAGGCTGCATCCCGCTCATCCAGCAACCTCACACCCTCTACAGCAACTGCTTTTCTTTAACAAAGACATTGGCTACACTCTTCTTTTTGCCTTAGATGAAAAGGGGGGAGGAGATATAAGGGGTTAAAATAAAACTTTATGTATTGAATTATGAATGAGATATCAGGAAATATCAATGTTTTCATTACTGTTTAGCTTAGAGGATATGTTGAGTCTGTGGCAGATTTGTTTGACTAATCAGGATAACAGAAATGACAGCCATATAGTGGCATCATTTGAGCTAACCAAACACTCCACAGAATTACAGATGTAAGGCTAATGAGGTGGCAAACAAAGGCTTTCTGGATTGTTGTCAATGAGTGTGTTGTACAGATGCAAGTACATAGTTGACTATACTGGAAATGATGAATGCTCATGTTGCTCTAGTGTCCTTGGTCAGAGCTCTCCACCCTCAAGGACAAATTGTAAGTTCATTTTGCTTTTGCATCTGGGACATTATGGAAGGATTTTGTAAATCTTAATTTAAAAAATAACTTAAAAATTATGTTTTCATGACCAGTTTGCTTATGAGTAAGCTGGACTTCAGGACAAGGACATATCTAACTGAAACTCAATAGAATATTTTCTTAGCCAGCAACAGCTGTGCTATTCTTTCTAAATAGTAATAACCCTCCTACATTGCACTTGTCTTTTATTGTTGAGGAGGGCACCTGGTGCCTTTATTGAGTTACTTTCAGAGCATCCTAATATTTTGGGGGAATGCACAGTAAAACAGACAGAAGTAATTTAAATTTTAATATGCCTTCCTTGCACCATTAATTAAAATGATTTATGTTTGGTTGCCTCATTGAAATACAGTGTGATGCTAGAATGTGTTGCTTCCATGGTGATATTTTCCAACAGAGCATCATTTATAAAGCAGGGTATCAAATTCTTCCTGGTCTTAGTTTATTTGCTTTGTCAGCAACACCTTCACTTTCACTTCTGGCAGGCTGTACTTTCACACCGTTCTTCCCAAATCCTGTTTGGCCCTTTCAGATTGCACTTAGTGTCTAGGTTTCTAGCCTGTTATTTATTTGTTTAAGGTAAGGCTCTCTTAACATTGGTGGGGTTGACAAAGGAGGAAAGGAAAAGATGAATGAGATAACCTGGACCATATTTTCAACAACCAACTGTGGGATTCAGCAAAGGACTTTGCAAGTACTATTATAAGATAACTTAGTGTTTATATTCTTCAGTTGAAAGGCATTTTGCTTGCTACATGGTTCTGTCAAAGAGAAAAAGGAAAATAAAAGGAAGTCCTATGTGTATTTTTAAAAATTCTTGTAAACACTAGGAATATTTCCTCCATTGTCTGTGGTCTGGGAGCACTTAGATGGCTTTCTTTTTGCTACTGGCAAGGATCACTTCTGAAGCACTACTTGAACTAAGTCATTATACGGTATCTTTTTTTTTCCCCATCAAGGCAATTCAATGTTGACAGTTCTTTTCACTTTTTTCCTGAATATCAGAACATATGATTGCATCAAGCTGGCTGCAGGCTCCAGTGCTGACATTTTCTAGCGCAAAGAATGCCCACATCACTCGAGCATTTGAAAAGTGTTAATGAGTAGATCAAAAGGACTGTTGCCTGAAGCAGCTAACTTTTTTTTTTAAAGAAATAGGCTCGACTCCAAACTGAAATCTTCACTCTAGCAGCTAAATAGATGAGATGTAATCCTCCCGATGATGATAATAACAAATGAAAAAAAAATTGGAGAAGAATCAAACTCTGCATATGGTTCATAAAGTGGTGAAAGTGTTTTCCAGAATTTTCAATACAGAGCTGAAGGATGCTAAGTGGAAAAAATCCTGGCAACTAGGCAATATTATGCCTTTTAAAATCTGCAAATTCTCATAAAATATGGTGCATATGAATACATTCTTCTCTAAAGTGAATGTGCTATTGCACTATTTAATACAAGAATGGAATCCTTATGACTGTTATCTTTAATGAATTTGAACAAAACTAAGTTTGCCTTTTTCTCCCAAACCGATTTTACTAACATTCAGTGTTACCACTTTCTCATTGACTTTTGCCTTTCGCCGTGTTTAGCTTTGGGTAGAAGTAGTGTCATGTTATTTTATCTTCCTTTTGTTACTTATGAGGCAAGTGGTAGAATGGAGAGGAAATACTTTCTAACATCACAAGGAAACAGTTTTATTTGCCGTCTTGAGTTTCTAGGTGAGTGATGTTGAGCATATTAGTTAGTGTACAATTGTTTTCTGAATTGGTACAAACCCCACCTCACACAGGCGATTTATGTTACTCTAATTTCCATCATCTATGGATTCATCCATCCATCCATCCATCCATCCTAGTAACAGCTACTTGACAAACACCCAGTCTTCCATATACTTTCTTTTAGCCACCCAACTTTATTTTGAAGGATTTCATGTATCAAGACTGAACTTCAAGTTTTGAGGTAGATTGTCTTGAGTAGTGGCTTTAGATTTTAATCTTTTTCTCTTTTAATCCTTTTCTCTTTCGATGTACTTGGGCACATTTTTGAAATTAGAGCCTTCCTTTTGTTATGTTTCAAATGTAGATTAGCATAGTAATTTAGCAGGGTTATTCTGAAAAATCAGTGAAGGACAGAATATGTAGCACACACCAACGTAAGTAAAGAATGTTACTGTTAGGAGAAAGAAGAGCACACTGGAGCCCTGGTTCTGGGTCTGGTCCTGAAGTGCTCTACCATTTGTTGTGATGGTGGTGGTGCTTCTTCACTTCATTGTTAACCATGCAGGAAACCTACTTACAACCTACTTGGAAGTCTTTAAATTTATAATAGCTTATGTGTTCATGCATACAATTAGTTTCATATTATTGAGAAAATAAACCCTAAAAGATTTGATTTGGAATGAGTACAAGGCACATCAACATATGGCTATGCTTAGTTATGGAAAGGCATAGAAACAGAAGGCCTGTGGGAAATGTTATATGTATTTTATTATCTTATTAGACTTTTCATAATGGACCTACAATTAATATCATTTATTTCCCAGATGAAGAAAATTAGGGTGATCTTATATATTCCCGACTGTCATTAAGTTCACTACTTCTTTTACTTTATTGATTGACAGGGAAAACTGATGCCTATTTTCTTTGAAATTAGGAATATTTTTCTTTCACAGAACTCTTTCTATATCATTTACATATTTTCACCACCATTTCACATGAATTTGGAGTTTGACCATGATTTTTTGTGAGACTTCTTGATTTCTTTATTGTCCTTTATTAGATATAGATGATTTTTTATAAGGAAGGACTGAGTTCCGCCCTTAAGAAACACAAACTTTTGAGGGATGATTTAAAAATCACAAAATTAATATGTCAGTACGTGCTATTGAAGCTTGGTTACTTCAGCTGTGTAGTTGAACATATATATCAAGAAAATTTAAAACTTCTAGACAAAGCAGTAGAAAGTCAGTGGACTGTAACAGTTATATAAGACCTAAATTACAGATGGTCTACATATTTGAGGGAAGCAGGGGATTGTAAGTCTAGATGGAGTAAGGTGCATGTAGAGCAGAGGTTGAGGCTGATCTGGGTGGGGACTGATGATACACCACACTGAGACATCAGAAGAGTGAGAACTGAATAACTAGACGATGTAGATACACTTCCAAAGGGACTTTGCTTTTCCGTTTTACAGATTATGTTAAACAAAGGCTGTCCAGTAATGTGAAAGGATGCAGAGATATCTCTTATTCTGTGTGTTTGATAGAATTGGTTACAGAAAGATTATAAAGTAAAGGCTAGTGTAGTGCATTTCCTTTGAGATTATTCACTTGGGAGCTAAAGGCATCAACCATTCCTGATAAAATGTTCTGAGCTACCCAGAACACCTTACTTACTTTCCTTAGTATGTATTCCTTTAGTCAGTATCTTAACTGCAATTTTCATAACTGATAATAGGAATTTAAAATATGGCTCAGCAATAATAATGAAAAATGCTGTTTGGAAAAAACAGCTCCATCTGCATAATTTTTTGTTTCTTCTCAACAGTGTATCTAATGAGTTTATGAAAAGAGCAGATTTTTAAAAAGTGTGTCAAATTTTCTAATACTAGTGCTCAGTCGGACCATGAAGAAAAGTTTTGGAGAAGTGTGTGCGGTAATCCCCAGGAGGATGGGATAGAGGATGGGGCTAGGGAGTCTGTTTGTATTATCAGAATTTTATACATCTGTACAGGAAGCAGGGGTAATAATAATCTATACCGTGAAATGAAAATGATCTCAGATACATTACGTTCCAGCTTAATGGAACAGAAGGATGTTTCTTTATCTTCCTTTTGTGACAGAACCCCAGAAGCCACTTCAAGAACTAAGAGAGAAATGTGACTCCAAAGTTCTTGTAATAAAATTCAATAATTTCTTATTTGCTTGATTAATAGAACTGGTAATTTATTTTGACCAGGTTATATAACATAGAATGAGTGATGGGCTAGAGATACTGAAGGAATCTAGATAGATAATTTTGCCACAAGTATAGTATGTAACCACTGGCCAAAAATCTTTTGTAATTATAAACAATCAACATTTTTAACATTTAAAACATTGTTTTGAAACAATTTTCCTTGTTTGAGAATTTTATACATGCGCATAACGTGTTTTGATCAAGTCTGTCCTTCCTTCTCTCCCTCCTGGACTTCCCCTGTCTTTCTTCACTATTTCTTCCCAAATTCCTGTGCTCTTTTCTTAAACCCATTAATTAAATTGTTTAGAAGAGGCAAGGAATTATGAAGACCCAACTTTTTTGTCCAAACACAATTGATTATAATCACTGAGCCCTGTTTTAAAATGTTATTATCAGTTACGGAAACCAGAGTTAAGATACTGACTAAAGGAATACACACTAAAGAAAATAAGGTAACCTAGGTAGCGTAAAACCATTTCAGCAGAAATGGCTGATGACCCTAGCTCCCAAGAGAATAATCTTGATGGAAATGCAGTAATTATCTCAGTAATTATTTTAGCCTTCAAAACAGGAATATCTTTCTACGAGCCAAAAAAAAAAAAAGGAAAAAATATATGTGTGTGTGTGTGTGTGTGTGTGCTTTCCAGACTTTAGGACCAGTATTAAAGATTAGAAACTACAAGAGAGAGAAGCTTTGGCTTCATGAGTTCCTTTGTGAGTGGAATGCATTGTTTTATGAAGTAGTGAGTTTCTGTATTGCAGAATTCCACACATAGTTGAACCCCCACCAGGTAGGCATTTTTTAGAATTCTGACATTTTGTTTTTGTGTGTCCTGCAGAAGTTGAGAAATGTTGTGCTTGACAGGTTTTAGTTTCTAGGGAATCTGAAGCTCATGATAATGGGTGTAGTGAGAATGGAATAAAAATAATTCTTCTTTCTTTCCTACCTTCCCTGTGTAACCCTCCCCCCCCCATTTCTCCCTCCCTCCCTCTCTCCTTCATCCTTGCTTTTTCCTTAGTTCTCCTTTTCTTTCCTCCTCCCATTTCTCTCATGTTTCTCTCCTCCTAACCTTCCTTTTGTCTTTCTGCCTTACTTCCTTGAAAGTGTGATTTGTGCCAGACACTGTGAAGTGATTGAACTGCTGTGAGAAGCAAGCAGACATGAAACTTGCATTGGAACTTGCAGTAATTTGAGCTAGAAAAGATCAGGACCTCTGCTAAATAATGGGAAAGAACCAAGAGGCATCTGTGAACATTAGAGGATGCCTAATCCACTTTGGGAAGATGGAAATTCATGGGGAGAGAGGATAAAGCTATTTCCGAGAATCTGTTAGAAGAAAGAGATGGTGGATTATTCTGAAGCTGCATGTACATTAGAATTACTTACTCAAAAAACCAAACAAACAAACAAAACAAACAAACAAAAAAAACAGTTTGAGAAGCAGATTGGGTTGGTTTTGACACTTACTGTGTGTGTAATGCTGACTGTATTTTCCTTGCTTGTTTTGGACATGTGAGTTGATGTTGGTATGATGTGCTAAGTGAATACATAGCTTGATAGCTTTAAGTTAGTTTTATTTGACTACAGTTTATTTGGACATTAATACTCATTGATAATTGCTTTGGAGCTAACTAAAAAAATCAAAGAGTTTTTAATATTTCAATATTGCTAAGAAGTGGAATTTTATGTTTACTGATAGAATATTTAGCTAAAACTGAGTTAAACAGAAATACTTGCATTTCTTGTGGTATTCATAAAGGATTTAAAATCCATTTACTGTCTAGATATTCTCATGCAGTTGTAGTTACTGTGTGTGTATGTGCTTTCGTTGACGTTTAGATCCAAAATAAAAGTTGCATGATGAATGGGAGATCTAAACTAAAAGTTAAATGATGAAAGTGTACACACAGAAAATTACAGGCTAGTTCTCCAAACATTATCAGAGACATTAAAATTTATAAAACAGGCGGCTGGAGAAAGGGCTCAGCAGTTAAGATGGCTAACAACCGTCAAAACTCCCGGTTTCAGAGGATCATACGCCCCCTTTTTGATCTCTTCAATCACTAGGCGTGCACATGGTGCACTTACATAAATTCAGGCAAAACACTCATCCACATAAAATAAAAATTTTAAGTACATTTAAGAACCCTTTCATTTATGGAAAACTTCAACTTTTCTAAAGATATAGACTGATAGGCTGAATCCCACGTCATCACTAAGCTTCAAAGATTCTCAGTGTATTGTCAGTTTTATTTTATCTATACCCCCATCCAACTGCATTTCAAAACTTACTTTGATGGCAACATCTGAATCATACCATTTCATCTGAGAATATTTACGTATGCTGAAAGTAACCAACCACTCTTTTAAATTGATTTAAAAGATTTAAATAAATAGTAATGCAGAGGTAGAAGTGGTACCTCATCTTTAAAGTCACTATATTAAAAAAAGTTATTATGGTAAAGCATTACAAAGAGGAACATTGAACAAAGATGTTCATTGAGGAAAATCTTTGGAGTTGTCATAGTATTTTGTCAGTACAATTACTTTTATATATCTTTACTCTTTTTTCTATGTTATGGAACTTTTTATATATTATTTTCTTTTATTTTGGAACAGGTAATCAAGGATCCTCCACCACCACCTCCTGTACCAAAGGAGGTAAGTGTGCCTTGTAGAGTGATACAAAGTTGTTTTCTCCCATATGTAAATGTTATATTCAAAAGTAGATATTTTCCACTTGTTCTTAAGAAACTGATATCTATGTATGGAGATTTTACTTTGTTAAAATCAGCTGTTACTTTTTAGTTTTATGATGTCTGTTAAGGGACAGAGGGATGGATCTTTCATTGGTGGACACAGACTGGCTATAGGATCAATAGTACATGGAAATATAATGTATTTTTATAAGAATATATTAATAGTCATGATGACACTTATCTATAAATAGTTGAATAGCCAAACTGGCAATTTAAAGATGCCATTACTTTCTTCAAAGTGGCAATTGTTTTTATATTACTGTTAGCTAAAATCCTACTAGCAACATAAACTATGGAATGTGCAGGTGTTGTGCATTTTCAGAGCATCTCAAATCTTTTATCTTTTTACTGTAGATTTCACTTCAAACTGTATTCATGCCTTAAATAACTATGGAAGTGCTGCCAAACTTAAATTTTACCCTTTCAAGTTTAAACTGATGAATAGATTTGGTGTAAACAAAAGACGATGCTCACAGTTAAAAGAGCAACTTCTGTTAACCTAGGACTAATGCAGGGAGATACCTAAAGTTTGATGGAGGGAAGTAATCTTTATATTGATGTATGCAATTATAAATATACACAGAGGTAATTAAAAATTTCCATAACAATGTGATTATTTAAAATATTTAAGTGTGACCCATCTCTGGTTAAATAATACTTTAGGAGATTAGTTAAACCCCTTAAAAACTGTATATTTGTAGGAGGAAGAAGAAGAACCTTTGCCTAACAAGAAATGGCCAACAGTGGATGCTTCCTATTATGGTGGTCGAGGGGTTGGAGGAATTAAAAGAATGGAGGTTGGTATCTTTAAAATAATATAAACTGCTAATCTGAAATATGTATTTGCAGGATTATTAAGACATGGAAATTGTAACATTATAATCTCATTATATCTTTCATTTTTACATAACACTGGGTCTTTTTGAGTACATTTCTTTTCTGTGGAATCATTCTAGCCATTGCAAAGTTGTTCAAGAACTGGTTTCATTAATCAAAGGATTACATTGATAAGGTTTCTGATTTCTAAGGACATAAATAGTTAAGGATTTTCTCACTATTTTGGAAAAAGTTACTCCATGGGACATTAATTTTGAAAAAGCCAACCACTTAAAATTGCAACAATGCTTCTTTGAAAAGATCTCACAGTGAGAGTCTATTTGAGGAAAAATGTTAAAATATTCAGTAGCATGGATATGACTTTATCACAAATATAGAAGCACATATAAAACTTCCAACAACTTTTAGTTACCACTCATGATCTATCCTAATTAAAATTACATATCATTTTTTATACTTAACTTTAAGATTGACTCAAACTGTATTTTAAAATTGAATCTTAATAGAATAGCTTAAAAATCAAATGACTTTTTCAGGGACAGAATAAGTAATCATTGCCAGTCCTGAGTCATTGGCAGCAGTGTAGACAGACCCATCCATCTCATGTACACTTTCAGGATGTTTAGCATTGATACGTTGACTTTATTATCAAATGCAGGCATTCACATATCCTTCCTAATAGCTATCAGATTTTTTTTCTTGAAAAGACATTGTTTTCATTTTTGCCATCACTATGCAAGTCTTTTGTTGTCTCACCTGCTTGTCTCAATACCGTGAACAAAACAGTGAAGTACCAGTCTCACAAGGGTTGCAATCTCATATTCTCTCTCTCTCTCTCTCTCCCTCTCTCTCTCTCTCTCTCTCTCTCTCTCTCTCATCTCCCTGTAGCCCAAGTTGGCCTGGAACTTGTTATGTAGACTAGGTTGCCCTTGAGCTCAGAGATCTACCTTCTTCTGCCCCACTGGCTCTGGGGTTAAAGGCTTGGGCCACCACACCCTGCACGTTTCTCTTTCTATATATTTCAAAAAAAATTGAGATTCCCAATGTGAGTTTTCATTTTCAAAAACACCACAGTGTTTGTTCAAGTCACTTGACAGTACTTTTCACTTACTCATTCACTTTTGATCCTAAAACAGTGCTCTTTTACTACTTCACGTTGAAATAGCCAAAGAGTGAGTTACTGTGTTGCCAGTGAGTAATGGTAGGCAGATGCTGGAAGCTTTTAAGTTGGTCTTTGGGCACAAATACTGTTTGTGTGTTTCCGTGGCCATGTAGGGAACTAGATATCTCAACATGCTCAAGAGGACATGGTCAAGCTAGTTTGTTTGCTTATTTTACTTAGAGGAGGCTGATTTCCTTCTCTTTGCCTGTGTCATAACACCTTTAAGATGGAAAAGAGGGGCAGACACAGACTAGATGATCCTATGTATTTAACCTATGTACTTCGAATATAATTGTTACAGACAATCATTCAAAGATGGCATGCCAGAAAACTACCTTTATGATTTTATTCAAACATGTGTATAAAAAGATGTTTGTAAGGGGAATGTTTGTACATTTGACAGTCACATTTGCTGTCACAAATACCTGAGAGAAACAGTTTACAGAAAGAAAGGTTGATGGTTCATTTCGGCTCACTGCTACAGAGCTTTTGGTTTGTGGTCACTTAACAGATTACTGGAAGTCTTCGTTGAGACAGAGCATCATGATGGAGAGGGCATAGCAGGGCAGAACAGCTCACTTCATGGGGGCCACAAAGTGTGGGGGGTTCAGGTGCAGACATGTCTTCCCCAGGCAACATTTCCTGGGGATATACTTCCTCAGGCTAATCCTCACTTTCCAATAATGTCATCGAAGAATGAATGAATTCATTCTTTGGATGAGAGCCCACAGGATCCAGTCACTTTACCAAACTCCATCATCTATATAAACAAGCCTTGAAAACCTGAGCTTATAGGGACAGCTCAGATTCAAAGCATAGCAAAGACACACAAAAATGACAAACATACAAAGCTGTCAGGAGGCCCTCTAGATGGAGGAATTTTCAGTGTATGATATATATGTCTCTGTTTTTCTAATCTGATAATAAACATGTGCCATTTTATATTTATAATGTTTAATCCATTTGCTGCATATAACATGCCACATGAGAATGAGGTGAGACAATATATTAGTGTGTGAGATTTAATTGAATACATAATGTTCTTTTTGAAGACAGCAGGGATCGTATAAAACGTTTGTTACTTCAATATTCCACTGATTAAATGGTTGACATTCTTTCTTTAAAAAAAAAATGAGTAACATGAATGGATCCTGGGAAGAAAGAAACATTATTTTATATATTAGTCAGGTTTGCATCACTAACACCTGAGATAAATCAACATACAAAGAAGGAATGTAAATTTTTTCCCATGGTTTTCAGAAGTTTTAACCCACAGTTAAACCCAGACCTTTTAAGTCCTGGGCCTGTGACTAGGCAGAGTATCACGGTCATGAGCAAGCTGCTTTTCTCATGACAGGCAGGAAGCAAACAGAGAGAAAGGCGGCATCAAGCACCGTTCACTCGGAGAGTGCACTGCAAACACCTAAGTCTTCGCCTGAGCTCCTCCTCTTAAAGATGCTATCACCTTCCGGTAGAGCCAAACTGATGACCAAGCATTTGGTCCAAGTCCATAGGGGCACCCAGGTCCCGACTGCAGCACGTATTTGATGCTCTAAATAGCCCAGAGGACCTGCAAGTCCCTCAGTAGCCTAAATTCAGACTTCAAGAGGTCTTGATTTACAGTATGTGAAATCATATCGCTGTCCTGTCCAGTTGAAGAAAGTTTTTGAAACAGATTCAGCCAACCTTTAATGAGTGTGTCTATGTCAGTTTTAATTTTGGATAATTTTGGTGACATTATATGAAATATTCCATTAACAGGATGGAAAAGAACATGATAATGAGTAAAAATGACAAAAAAAAGATATTACAAAGGATAAACTTAATATATAGAGATACAGAGTAAAAACCTAGTTGAGAATAAAGCATCATTATAATTTATCAAACATGAATTTAAAATTGGAAAGAGAAAATTAAGACCTGTTTTTTTTAAAGCATAGCTATTCAAACTTGAAAAATCCTTGAACTGGAGAAAGAAAATGAATTATAGAAATTCTGAAAACATCTGTGTTACAGAACAAACCTTCTTAACTGAACTTATAGTAAGTCAGAACTGATCCTTTTTCTAGATTTAAAAAATCTTATTCTTCTTTTAAATTAAATATTTATCTAACTCTATGGTAATGGGAATTTTCTACAAGCTGGAACTGACTGAGCTGATATTTATAACAGCTGTTAGAACAACTGATCTACAATACCTAATAACTTCAAATGAGGGTTTCTGCCAATTCTTCATGAAACTGGCTTTTTCCTTAATTTTGAAATTGCTCCTTTATGATATAACCTCTTAGTTATCCAGATATGCTCTGAAAACTATGGAATCTTATTGTTTATAATGAAAGCCAAGTGGAATTGGAAGAATTTAGCTCTCAAGCTTTCACTTTCAATAAAATGAAGCTAGGCACATTAATTCTGCTAAGACTCCATTTTGCAACCTAGTTTTGTCATTCTTTCATGCCAAGTGAAATGTTACAGAACTAACCCTTACTTTCTGACTTAGTCAACACGGCGTGAAAAATTTTAAAGGATTAATTCCTCTTGTGAAAATGTGTACCTTTCAAAATTATATAAAAATTATGAACCGATTTGTTATTGCTTGTTTTCAAATCCTTGCCTTGTGAGTTCCTAGCTTTGGCACATGTCTTAACCTGTCTGTGCCACAGTTCCCTTATCTAGAAGGGAAATGCCTAATATTCATCTTTTTGCATTTTAGTGTAGACTGAATGTGCATGAACACAGTATATAAACGCTGGCAAGCATCATCATCTAAGAGACTGTACTGTAATAGTAAACCATACAGTCTCATTTTCTGTGGAAACTGCAAATTTGCTCCTTATATGAAATGGTAGAGAAATAGTTGCATCAAATTTTATTAATTTCACATTTTTACAAAACTTATTTTGCATTAGGATCATAATACTAATATAATACAAAATGATAGGGAAAACTGAGGCAGGAGGATATCTGGAGTGCACTGTCCAGCCAGCCTGGCCTAATAGGCAAGCTCCAGGTCCCAGTGAGAGACCATGTCTCAAAAAAACAAGGTGGACAATTCCTGAGAAGTGACAGCTGTGATTGACCTGTGCCCTCTACACACATATGAACATGTGCACACACATCTGCATACACACCCATCCATACACATAATGAGCATTAAGAAGCCTGTTGAGACTCAGAAGAAAAGAAATTGGGGGTTATTATACCTACTACTCATCTTTTAAATTTTTTTCTGAAGACAAAGTCTCCCAGCTCACCTGGAAGTCCTTGTGCAGATCGAGCTGGCCCTGATCTCATAAAGATCCACCCATCTTTGTCTCCTGAGTGCTGGGATTGAAGGCTTATGCCACCATGCCTTACCTTACACTCAGTCGGTGAATCAAAGGACTATGGACTACATAAGAACTTGCTCCTCTGTGACTCGTTCTGTCTGACAACGTGTCTCTCTCATTTTTAAGGTCCGCTGGGGAGATAAAGGATCTACTGAAGAGGGTGCAAGGTTAGAGAAAGCAAAAAATGCTGTGGTGATGATTCCTGAAGAAGAAATACCAGTCCCATCAAGACCACCTCGACCCAAACCAACCTACCAGGCCCCTCAGACAAAGTGGTACACGCCAATTAAGGTACTTGCCTGAGTTTTGTATGATTGAACTTGAACTGTCAGTGGATGTAGCTTTTATGATCTGTCCCCCAAGGAAGAGCATGCAGGTCAGATAGCAGCCATCCACTTTATGCTCTACTTTCTGAGCCCGAGTCTTCAAGTTTTTTATAATATTTATTTTTTTAATTGAAAGTTAAATGAAAGTACACAAGTTCATAAATCCAATGTCCTTTTAGGGTCGTCTGGATGCACTCTGGGCTTTGATCTTGAAGCAGTACGACCGGGTATCTGTGATGAGACCTCAGGAAGGAGATGAGGTTTGTGTGTGGGCATCTTTGGGAATAAGGTGTCTGTGGGACCATTATAATGAAAGTAGTGAAATATTAATAAAAGTAATTTAGAACCTCATTATCCAACTGCAGAAAGGGAGTGCTTGAATATCTTAGAATGCATTTTCAAGCTGCAGTTTCATATCAGTGCTTTTCTAGCAATTAACAAAAATCATAACCTGCTCAGTCCTTCAGCATTTGACTTTGAACAAGACACATAATCTGAGTTTTTTCTTTTGGAGGAAACAAACTTAGAATTAGTATCTGAAGTCTTTCTTTGGGTGTTAAGTGGCAACACGATCTAGGGAAAAATGTCTCAGGACCATTTTCTTTAGGTATAAGATGTGATGTCCTTAAGGTTCTAAAAACCATTATAGAAATCTATAATAGTGGGAATATATATATATATATATATACACAGATACCCTCACCAGAGGAGTCTGTTTAAAACTCTGGTTTTGGAATCCTGGCTAAAATTATTCTAGGTTTACAATTTCTTTAATAATTTTCATGATTTCTAGTGTAGCAATATAAGAAAAGTGTTCAAAGCTTCTTCATATTTGCATATGTGGCAGGTTTGGTTCAGAAACCCTGTGTTCCTCCTAACCCAAGATGGTCTCATTGTGTCCCTGCGTCCATCATTCTGTTTTGATGAAGCGGTGGATTCCATGACCTTCAGCTGCAGAAAACTTAAGCTTCATTTAAGTCTGATATGTGACTCTTTTAAAAGTATGAAGTAATTTTTAAAAATTGGTGTTCATCTTATAATGCCAAGATAAGATATATCTACTGTTTTATTCTTTTAGCTTGGTGTTTAAAACATGAAAGGAACTAAATTTAAATATTACTTTGATCAATTTGGGAAAATTTCAGAAACTTCTGAATTCAGCCATTAGGGTGTACGCTTTGAGAAAATATTCCTGGAACTTTCTAGCCTAACATCTTTGTCTTCTGCTGGGATGACTATCAGAGAGAACCGCTGGCTTTATTGAACACCTTCCTCCATTACCAGGTCAAATTACTGTCAAATTATATAAGGAACTTCATACCTAGGTTCAAACTCAGGTGTGGTCTCGAGTTCTGTTTCTGGAGCTACACATTGACTTTTTTTCCTCTTGAAAACACTGGACTTCTGCTACATTTTACTTTAAAATTCTTTTCATGCATCATTGTATTTTTGTTCAATAATTTTCATCTTATTAAATGCTGAGTATTAATACTGGAGAGAGAGAGAGAGCCCAGTTTTCTTCCTATAACTTCATACATGTTGTTTAAACTATCATGATAAATGTGTTTAGTTTGTCATCATTCATACTAATTTTGATTCAACTCAGTAATTTTTGCATCATGAATATGTACATGTAATGGCATCAGAGGATGTCAAGCATAACCTTCGGTCTTAAGAATTTTAAAATTTGTTTGAGGAAGCAAGACATAAAATATAAGACTTACCTACAACTGATCAATATGAACTGAATAAGAAACTATGTAGTGCAAACCCTCAATGACATGTATATCACACCTTCTCCTCCTAAGGCTCAGTGAGAATTGCAGAAGAGGAGGAGGAAGAATTGTAAGAGCCAGAGGTGGTAGATAAAGACAAAGAAACTGTTTTCCAGATACAACAAGGCAGTTGCACATAAGAACTCACAGCAGCATGCACAAGATCTGCATAAGCCCAGGCCAGATACAAACCCACGGGGATGGAGAAAGTGGGCATGATGCCCTAGCCCTGGCTGAGGAACTATTGGCAACTGATAGCTGCCAGGGGAGGGAGGTTTTTTTGTTTTATTCTTAATTTTTTTGAACTTTTGTATGTTTCATATAACAGTTCTTAATCAAATTTAGAACCCCCTCCCTCTGCAGCCCACACCCGACCAGACCTCCTGCATTCTGCCATACATGTTAAGTCTTATCTAGTCAAGCATTTGTACCCAGATCCCAGATGTTTTTCACTGCAGATTCATGTACTGGAGTCTAGTCAGCCTAAGCTTACCAACCCTAGATAGGTAAGTAAGGTCTACTCTCTCGAGAGAGAGTTTTCTTTAAGGGTGTGATGCTGCATAGGTTGATCAGGCTACAGGGGATGGACCTACAACCAAGAGCATTTGGGGAACACAAATTAGACTTGAAAACCCTCTAAAAACAATAATAAAGGACATGAAATCAAGGGGGGTGGGGTAGAGATGGGTGTGGAATCTGAATATAATCAAAATACATTGTATGAAATTCTAAAATAATTAAAAAATATAATTTAAAAAACCCAAACCAAAAAATAAAATAAAATCTGTATATAAAACTTAGGGACTGGACATATAGCCCAGTGGGTGAGACTGATTGTTCTGCATACATGTGGACCTGAGCACGAATCTGCAGCACCCTATAAAAGACAGGCCTGGCTGTGTGTGCTTTGTGGGTGTAGACACGCAGATCCCAAGAACTTGCTTAGTGCAAAAGATAAGCCTCAGGATACAGTGATAATTCTTGTATCAAGGGAATAAGGCAGAGAGTAATAGAGGAAGACACCTGATGGCTAACTTTTCCTCTGCCTCTGTGTGTGTATGTAATTTATTTTTTAGTGTAATCGGGTACTGTTGGTTGTATAATGAAAGTAATATTCACAGAAGGACTACAGCAGTATAGACCTTTTGCTAGACATGGTGATCATGCTGCAATCCAGTCACCTTGGAGGTTGAAGCAGGATAATCTGGGCTATATAGTGAGATCTTATCTTTGAACAAAATCGGCCTAAAAGATAGACTTCCTACTTTTGAGAGTAGGCAGGATTTCAATAGTGGCAACAGGTAGTAAGACCATTCCCGTCAATAAGGGGTCTGAGCAGAGTCACCCAGTCAGCCAAAAGCACAGTGATTCAGAAATGGCTAGATCATGTCGAGGTTAGAGTGAAAGTCAGCGGGGGAAAGGTTCAAAGTAGACTTCTATAAATAGACTCAAATCTTTGAGTTTGAGTAAGTTATCACATTTGTGTTTTTTCAATATATATTTTATTGAATTTGTGTGCATTTTATTTAAAACCTTTTCCCTATCTGAAGCCCCTTGCCAGATTTCATGCATTCTGTCATATATGTTAATGCCTGTCTGTGGCAAGTTTGTGCACCCAGATGTCCCTTGGTGTGAATTCATCCATTAGAACCTCTTCAGCCTATTTAGTGTCACTCCCTTAAAGAAGACCAACTTGATAGACTCCTGTATTAGAACTCATCTATCCAGGGCTCAGGGATCTTTGAGGGAGAGGGGATGGAAAAATTTTAAGAGCCAAGGGTGGTGCTTGACTACAAGGACTTGACTTCCAGGCTTCTGGGAACTTGCTTATATGAAGCACTGGTGATAGCGTGCACAAGACTCATGAAAACTCATATTTTTTTTTAATAATGGATGATAACCATCCATTCCTTCATCAGATATTTATCCAGTCCCTAACATATACCAGACATGTGGTTGGTGCATTAGTTACTTTTCTCATTGCTTTAACAATGTACCTGACAAAAACAAGGAAGGTGGAGTTTATTTCAGCTCATAGGTCGAGGGTGCGGTCCACGACGCAGGGGAAATCCCGGCATTGAACACGGCTCTTGCTCTGGCAGGGGAAGTGTGAAGCAACTGATAGTGCTGCAGTCAGGAAGCCTAGGGATCAATGCTGCTGCTCACTGGGCTTTCCCACTTCTCCCTTGTTATTTAATCCGAGTCCTCATCCCCTGGGATGGTGTTGTTTACGTTCAGGGTGTTTCCTCCTCCCTAGGTTAAAATGCTCAGGAAATGCCTTCACAGGCATGTCTAGCCCTTTGTTTTCTCAGTGATTCCAAGCCCAGTCAGCTTGGCCATCAAGTTAGACCATCACAGTTTGATAAATGAAACATTTCTCAGATTATACCTCTAGCATATTCTACATTTTTGCCTCAGCAGATCAAGTTGTTATTTCTCTATGATTGAATTTTGATGATTTTCTTTAATTTTTAGCAAGTCGGTCTTATTTTCTTTAAAGATAATTCCAGACTTTTATGGTAACTATTGAGATATTGAAGTTACATTGTTTCAAATATTTGAATTTTTAGATTCTTTGAATAGAATATAGTCTATAAATCTATATAAATCTTATGTAAAACAGCATTTTCTAATCAGCTTTAGATTTTTAAGCTTTATTACTTACAACTTTGTCACCTATATATTTTTTTATGACTCATTTGACACCACTGTTAAAACATCAGTGTGGTGCTACATGAGCGCTCTCCTTCCGCTGCTGTTCCAGTAGGGTACACTCCACAATTAATTGACAAGTAAGGATTCACACACAACCACAGCCTTAGTCTACCATATTTTTCACAAGCATATTTCACTCATTTTGTTAAATTGCCTTTTGAGTTTAGCTAATGTTTATCTGTTTCTCCATCTAACTAAGTCAGTCACACAAAATTACTTATTCAGAACACAAAGACACTTGGCATGGGTGTGCATCTGCTCCATTTGTTGCTAATGCTAATATATATATGTATGTATGTATATAATTTATTTTCAACTGAGACTTTATAGCACATTTATAGTTAGGAGCATATAACCTTTTCCTTGCAGACCACTTGAGAAATAGTCTCTCCCCCCTCTTTTTTATGTCATATCACCCCTTTACCCATGTTTCAAAAAATCAATAAACCTCTTTGACTTCATGTCAGATTCCCACCGTCAAATAGATCTTCTTTATTTGAAAGAACCAATTTCAACATGAGTCCCTATCCTTCATACAGACATACAGAATAACTAGAATCTGTTGTTTTGTTTTTCTTTTTGTAATGATTAAGTCATAGGATTAACCAGCAAGAATCATTCCAGTGTTTTAATGAATGGCTGTCTAGTATTAGGACTACTGGAGGGCTCAACATTTTATGTATAAATACAGCATGTTGTTTTGGTTTCATGATCACTAAAATGCTCTGTATAATACTCTGTTCCATCTTTCTTCTTTGTTTCTTCTTAATTACATTTCTATCCATTACACTTTCATTTTCAGCTTTGCAAATTTCTTACTCTTTATACATGCACGTCTTACATGTTGTTCCAGTTTTCTTCTTTGGAATGAAAGAAGTCTCAGTTCCCTGTTCTTACTAATGAAGGCAACCATGTACCTTTGTGATAGCTGTCCTTAAAAGAATTTGTACCAACCATAAGGCATTATTTGTGAGAAATAATTCAGTGGATTTCATTTTAAATTCTGTATAACAACTGAAAGACAAAACTTAACACAAAAGAAATATTTGTTTAAATAAAAGCATATTTGCAAGGTTCAGTAACATAATTTGTATTGAGACCCAAACATCCTCTGAATTTTATTTGTATTTTATACTAAAAGCACATTACGTTCCTGAAATTCCAGTTCTTTACTTTAGAGTAGCTTTTATTTGGTGAACTTAAAGAAATTTATGGCATAAGAAAATGATAAGCAGAGGCAAGAAGAGATTCAGAGGTTTAAAGTGAATTCTGCAAGATAATTTTGATGCATGATACTGAAATGTGATAATCCGTGATGGTGATGCTTCATCTGCGCAAGAAAGAGCATGGGGCTCACTATTTCCTTCTACTTACTGAGGCTTGTTAAACCCTCAAAAAATGAAACTGACTGAACATTATGATCTCAACCATGTCAGTTTATATATAAATGGCATATCTCATGGAGTTACAGTGTAGAGAAAATTAGAATGGAGGGACCTGCCATGTCCACAGGAAGGCATCCTCCACAACTTGAAGAAATGGAAGAAAGCATTGACCTCAAAGGTTTTTTTTTGTTTTGTTTTTTTTTTTTTTTTTTTTTTTTGTGTGTGTGTGTGTAAAGTTTTCTAAAAGGCAGTCTTGATGTTCTTTTGTTAGTATTACATTCCCATAGTCACCTTTGATTGAGCTCTGCAATATCGAGAAAGGCAACTTCTGTTGTTTTCAAAATACACTTCCTAAAAACCATTAATAATTGACTAAACTGAATTAAAAATTAATCTCTGCTTAATGAAATGTATATATCTGAGATCTTTATTTTCTTCTGATTATCCATTTAATAACAAATATAATTTTATGTTAAATTATCCCCCAATATTAGAAAGTTTATAAATAGTACAGTGTCAGTATAGATTTGATGTATTGATTCTCCTCAAAATAGGTTGGCAATGATACCAAATAACTCATTGGAACAAACGCATCCGCTATTATGGTCAGTTCTTTTTAAGAGACATTTTAAGATTTGACAACATACAAATTAGAGACTTTAGCAAGTAATTTTATTTCCCTGTGTCTTCCATGTTCATCAAGCTTTTTGTATGTACATATATACACATGCGCAATGTTTACGTAGGTGTATGCTTCCTCTGAAGTAGTTGTGTTGGAACAGAAATGTGAGTGTGAGCAATTTGGGGCTTATAAGAATTAGGAAGTTTTGGAAACTGTAGTTTTTGGAAAGATATTTTTTTGTTTACATTGTCATGGAATAAATACTTTCTCATTTGGATGCTAAAGGGGTTGGGGATTAGTGGGGAGAAAGGGAAGAGGAAGAAGGACTAGAGCCCCGACTATATGCTGAATGATAGAGGATAAAACACAGTTGTTCTAAAGTTGTGGTTAATGTTACAAGAAACAATACCCAGGCCTACCCAGCAGCATGCCGTGTACTTTGAGAAACAGTTTTGTCATTTCTGTATAAATTGTTTACTGCAGCCTCTGCCTCCTGAGGGCTTAGTGTAATAAACAAATCAACATCCACAGAACTAAACCTGCAGTCCCCGCACGTGGAGCAGGCAGGCCCCTTCACCATGAACGTGAATTTAAGCCAAATGCTCTCCTTGCATGGCCCAGAGGCCTCACCGGGCGCCTGGCAGCTGAACTCGGGGCTGCCCCCAGGTCCTTGATCAAGCCGCCGAAGTGCAGCGCGCCGCATCAAAGCCGTGGCCGGGACGCGCGGGCTCCCTAACCGCGCGAGGCTCGCCCGGGCGGGCGCGGGCTTTGATGGCAGCGGCGAGTCCTGGGAGTCATGAATGTTGCACGCGGCGAGGTGCGGGCGGAGCGGCCAGGTGCGCGCTAGCAGGTTGTCAGCGACATCTGCTTGCAGCGGCGGCGGCCGATTGTCAGCGGAGGTAGCTGAGAGCAGCAGCACCGGTTTGGTCTCGCGCTCGCTGCCTGGAGGCCTGAAACACCAAAGGTAGGAGTGGGGGTGGACACAGCTGCGCTCCCAAACTTGCCCGAGGCACAAATAAGAGATCTAATGCAGTTTGACTCCATGGCGGTGGAGAGACGAGGACAGAAAGCCACTTCAGAGACAACTTACCGCTGCAACATCTGCCGCCAAGTTTCCAGGGAGTGACAGGGGACAGCAGGTACAGATCGAAGTCTCCACGCAAACAGCCTCCATTACGCCCTGGACTCTTTTGAAGGGCCTCCATCAAACAGGCCCTAGTCCGCAGCAGGAGTTTGTTTGGTTTTCAAAGCGATGTTTTCTGTGTTTTTCTTTTCTTTTCTTTTCTTTTTTCCCCCAATAACAAGGTAATTTATAAATGATGCATTACCATGCGTTCTCCTTTTTTCTATGAAAAGAGAGTTAGAGACGCAGAAAGGCAAAGGAAGAAGAAAGCACAGCATTAGTTTTGGAGTTGTTCCACAAACCAATTAAATCTCCACGGAGCTTCTTGGCTGTATTCGAGGTTATGTTAACCTTCAGACGCTTTCCACGTTCACCAGGAAGCAGACACCAACTCACACATGCAACATGGGAATCCTAGGAATATAGCTGAAACACATTTTCTTCTATTTACTGTTATTTATTGTTTTAAACTTAGTGGAAGTGAAAGTATCGATTTTTTTTTTTCAAGAAGGATGCAAGTTTGTTTTTTTCTTTAGTGAAACAAACATCTGGAAAGTCGAATTTGTTTCGGTTTATTCGTAGAGGCTTCATGGCTGTTGTTGGATGTTAACAATAACACTATGCCCCAAAGTGAGCAATCATTTTTTCTTTTTTTGCTGGTGGAGGGGGAGACCTTTTATTCCCTACATTCAGGAAGAAGAAAATTCATGAATTAGTGTCATTTAATTGTGCACGCATGCATAAATAGCAATAGAACAGGTTAAAATACTCCCCCAGCAAGTGAGAGTTATATGACAGTAATATCATGTGAATTACTGTCATTCATAAAATTTAGGCCCTCCTCCTCCAATAAATTTGCTGCCATGGTCACTGTGAGATAAAGGAGAGCTGCTGACCAGAAGTATACTTTGGAGCAGGGAGCAGCTAAGGATCCAGGCCTGTGGATAGACTAGCGTGTGGCAGAGCTCACCTCATTCAACAAGGAAATAAGCAGTATAACTGAATAGTGAGTTTTCAATTTAGTTAACCCTGACAGGTGGAGAGCACTTGTATATTATACAGATGTGCTTTTCATTCTTTGGAAAGACACAACCTCAGGCCTCCAATTTTTAAAATGTCCACAGGAAAACAAGACAACAACTGAGAATGTAGGTACACAAGTGCAATTAAAAGGCAGTGCTGAAACCAAGTCAACTCAGACACCAATGACTGAAGCCTGTCTCTGGTTTACATCTCTAGCTGCAGATTTATGTTCCCACCTCTCTTAGTCCAGCTTCTGAATTTTCATGCTCAAACAAGCTGGCCTTACTCTTCTTTTAATAGCAGCTTCTTCAATGATTCAAACCTCCTCAGGGGTCACAGTGAACTACCTTGTATTTGCTAATCACCTGGTGCCCAGCACTGTTCAACCACTTCATCCTCAAGTTGATTGTGCTCGGCGACAGTAGGGCTTTCCATGACTTCTTTCATTCTCTGTCACATTTGCACAGTATAAATTTTTGTGGGTTTTCTGGAGCAGATTGATCTCTTCATTCAAAGTATTTAATATTTCACATGTTTCCAGTACTTGGATTTATTCTGCTAATGACTACATATTTTTAAAACATATTTGTGAATTTAAAAAAATGTTTATATTGTATTCTGGATTCTCAATAGCATTATTCCAAAAGTCATGTTTATTTTTAGAAATGACTGCATTCTTAAACTTAAACTTTTAAGAATCAATATATTTTGTGTGTCATATGGTGGAGCTTTGGAACAGACTTTAGAGAGTCCAGGAAAGCCCTTTATTTCAGCCTGAGTTAGTGCTATTATACACAAGTACCCATATTTGCATATATTGGCTTTTGAATGCTAAAGTGGAGGGATAGAGAAAAATACAAAAATGCTTTGAACCTCTAAACTGATTGTTTTTTATACGTATGAGATCTGAGAATTTTTCTGCTCTTTAGCCAGCTGTGAGTTGACAGGCACTGGTCAAAGAACACCATTAGGCTCTTTTTATTATCTATTGCTTTTAAATTCAAGGCATCTTTAAAAATATCATCTTATCCTGTTAGTAAAAGTAATTCCCTTTGGTTGATATATATCTATATGATAAAATTTTTACTAGGATAACCCATGTCATTATGGACCCCACTGCCTGATACAGTATGTGTATCTACATGTTCATATAAATTATGTTTAATATAAATATATGTAAAAGCATAGAACATATTTACTCTTAGTGAATGTGAGAATGTCATCAACCAATGTCTCTTGCACTGAAAATTAATATTGACAAAAAAGAGTGCTTTGGGGATATTATTTTCTAGCTTAAATGAAACCATCATAATTATGCATATTAATAGGCAACTGTTACTTCAGTCTGGTTTCTCAATGAGAGGCAGAATATGCAAAATTCAATTACCTACTTTACCAGGCAAGATTTTTTAAAGAATATGTAAATAGTACTAGGGCATTTAATGATAATAAATATTTTGATGATTAAAAAAACTTATTTATTAGTGTAAATGCCTCTTCTTATGTTAATGCACTGCCTTTTAAAAACAACAGTTTTCCAATCATCAGTTAAACTTCTGCAAGGTGAAAGAATAGTTTTAAAAGTTTACTAGACTTGCGCACATTATTTTCTTGGGTTCAGTGTGAGCTTTGATGGGTGTATCTTGAAAGCATCAATGCAGTTGACCATTAGGCATCAGAAAGGGCAACACAGATAGACATTTTAAACATTTTTCCTATTTTTTGACTACTTTATGCATAATTTTAATATAAGGAACCAAATACATGTTTAACCAATCACTCTACAAATATTATAACACATTTTTAAATTATGTTAAGTATTCCATTTTTAGTTTGGAGCTCAGAGGACCCAATCTAAAAAGAACATATATTTTGCATACGGTTTATTATTTAAACAGAATGTGCTATGATTGTGCTTTGAGGTCTACCAGATGCCCATTTATAAATTTATTGTAAATTTTTTCATAGTTCAATGAAGGAAATTGATTTGAGTAGGAAGTTTGACTGCTCCATCCTCTTTTTTTTTTTTTTTTTTTGAGGCAGGTTCTGCCTACCTTGTGCTCTCTGTGTAAGTCTTGAACTTACACCATCCTCTTGCCTTGGCTTCCTGAGTGCTGGGATCACGAGTGTGTGCTATGAAGCTTGGGTTTCCTCTGATTTTAATTTAATATACTTTTTAAAATACATCTATAAATACATATTTTAAAGAGAAATTCCTATTTACTTTGCTAAGTATCTTTTATTTCACTTTTATAATGTACACATAAAATACCTTCACATTTATATTTTCCACTATTTCTGATTTGAATTAAATGACAATGGCTAACCACTGAGTTGTTTAAAACGGATAGTATTTTCAGATTAAAAATAAATATAATTCCTTTTTCAGACTATGCAACTAGCAAACACACACACATACCAGTGTGCTTTCATTTGTTTGCCATTTTGTTTTTTTGGACTGTAGAGAAAAAGTTAACTCTTATTTTAAAGAGCCCAATGAAATTAATTTTATTTTTTTCTTATGCTTTTCAAAGATAATGAAGCTGGGTAGTGTTTTCTCAAACTCAGTTCAAATGAGTGTTATTTGCCAATGTGTCTTATAGACCTCTTTGACTTAGAAAATTTGTGGAATATAATACCTTTAATTTCCCAAACTTTATATTCCTATAATATTTCTAGTAAGCAGGTTGATGAACTGAATGCTAGATATATATTTTACACAAGTACATACATGAATTTCATATACACATATACATGAACTAATATCCATATCCTATAATTTCATTCATTACTAAGAATATTTTACTTTAAGTCAAAATTAGAGATTTCAAGTAGGTTTTTTAAAATATAACAGTTTCTTTTTTAAAATTTTCCCAGTGCAATTTCATGACACTGATTGCTTAGCAGTTTATCGTGAATTCAGTATTTTATGAACATAGTTTTAAGGTCTATCCTAGGGAGGATTGGCCACACAAACACACACCCTTGGTATTTGATTGCCTAACAGCATTGCAGTAAAATATTTAAATAGCATGTTTATGTACCTAGGATGCAGATAAAAACCCTAGAGTAAAGGCGCTTTCTCTCCTGCAGTCCCTTCTTCATTTCTCTCCTCTATCTTTAACCCTGATTGCTAAGGTCTAATCCTTGATTTGTTTCTCCGGCATCTGACTTTTCTCTGGAGAGCACAGAGACTCTCAGTGCTTTGTTATCATCATTAGACACATCATTCTTAGACAATTCTGTCCTCCCTCCTGACTTCCACCTGCACGTCTGAGAGCTTATAAGATTTTCCACTTGGATGCCCTGTTGTCACTGCATTATCCGTGTTTAACTGGACTTAGCCATATTACTCATGGATGGGTTTCACATTTCAGTTATATGATTTTCTTAGTCATTTGCTGTCTCTTTTATGGGTATATCTAAGCTGAGGCCCAGTAGGCAGAAGCACATCTATGCTATTCCTACAACATAGTAAGCAGCATCAAGGTTTTAACTTTCTGAGTATAGTCTCCCAGTCTTTTATTCTAATTAATGAAAATGAATCATTGGTGAATACTTGTATTAGATCCTACCTATGTGGAAGAGATATATCATTGTGGATTTAAATATTTCTGTTTATATTGCTTTTTATTTTACTTTTCCTAAAATTAAGCTGCTGGGAAAATTAAGACAAAGCAGGTCTACTGTTTGACAAGTGAAAATTATTTCCTATTAAGGTATGGCAGAGGATAATGGTACATAAAATGTTATTTATGTGCAGTTAAAATTTGTCATTTTTCCATGACAAATTTAAAGTTATAATTATCTCTATTAAGTGTTTTCCTAGTTTTACATGTATGACATGATCATTTCCCTTTAGGTTGAATTATGCATAGATGAAAGCGTATTGTTTTTTATTCTATTAGAGTGTGATTTTTTTGCTTAAGGTTGCATTTTTCTCATTTTTTACTAAAACATACTCAATTTTTGCTTCGTATTTAATCCAAGACCAGCTTTCTGTGGTTGGAATTCTTCTAAATATGCATTAGTCCTAGCCAGATCATTTATGTTTTTGTTAATCCCTTTCTTGCCAATCACCCACCATGTGGGCCTGCACGTAGTTTTTATTAGTTCTGTGTCCCATTGTTCCCGTCCTGGCTCTTACAGTGAGAAGAACCTTGGCAATCTATCTCAGATCCTACAGATCCTTCAGATCCAGAAGAGATGTGATGACTTCACTGTATTCTGACTTCTGACTTTTGAACTAGTCTTAGATTCCTAACTAGAGGAGTGCCTTTTCCATTAATTGCTCAAAGCAGGGCAGCTGTCCGAGCTGTTGGTTGTAAATTTGCTAATGTCTACTTCCCTAATCTCCCTAGCAGAAAGCAGCAGGTAACAGGATTAAAGTTTCAGGACCTCTGTTTTCAGGACCTGAAAATGAGCCTGAAAGGGTCAAAGGATAGGTCTGTGGAGCGGCAAGGAAGTGTTGCACTGGAGGAAAGGAGATGCCTTCTGTCATTAATCTTAATTAATTGCCAAGAATTTGAGTTATTAATACTGAAGTTAAGCCCCTAATTCACTGTTCATGGTTTAGCATCAAACAGTGTTTCTAAGATAGGAATTTTAGTAGGGAAGAGATATATGAGTGTATCTTATATAAATATTTTCATTTATATCTTTCAAGCATTTCCTGGAGAATGATGGACAAGTAACAATAAATCCAAATAAAATCCCTAGATATAGCGATAGCAATAAATCCGAATAATATTGCTTCCATGTTTACCAGCATATAAAATACTTCACTGAAGAGGAAATGTCAGATTCTCGAGTGCAACAGAAAAATGAGAATCAGAGCTAGAATAAGGAACAGGGAAAAATGCAGATGAAGAATCAGAAGAATGTTATTTCTCTGAAAAAAACACTGAAGGCAATAGGAATGTTAAATGCTTGTTTAGATAAGTGCTTTTAACTATCTTAGTCCTGGGCAGAAGGGAGTGACCAGATTGTCTACTCCTAAAATCCTTGCCCCCTTCTCTACACCATGGCCACTCTTGTGTTTATTACTAATTTCTCTTTATTATTGTCTGTGGTAGCACTTTTGCGGTACTTTTCAGTGGAAAATTGTGACTAGTTATATTAATTATGTATATTTGTCTGCCAAAATTATAATTCTTCACGGGGGAAAAATCTTTAAAAATTGATAAAATGTGGAACTTCTGAGATAAAGCTATATCTCATGTTCTCCAAGTATTTGGACAAAAATGAAAATAATTAACCTTGATAGCAAAAATTTATATTGCATGAGATTATTTTATATCTTATGTTTAATAGCAGTGAACTAAATATAGGAGCAAGATTTAGTGGAGGGCTTGTATAATATTGTCAGCAAATTTAGAACCACAAATTAGACTTTGAGATACATGTCACTTTCTGCAGCTGTATTTTCTTCCTTGTTTTAAGTTGTTTTACATATTAAATAGGAAAAACATAAAAATGAAATTCACTAGTCACTGATTTACTTTATACATAGTAACTGATTATTGGAGCTCTCTATAACAATTTATCCGTTTGTCTTTACACACATTAACTATTGGGGATGCAAAAGTCTGCTGATATTATCCATTTATATTTTAATTTATTGGCTATGAAGAGCTAGTGAAAGTTTGGTGCTGGGCAGTGATAACTTAACTTAGAGGAAATTAGAATTGTGCTCTTGAAAGCTACTCAAGATATATTTGTAATGAGTGGAAGTGATGTCCTTTTCTCTGTAGCTTAGCCTGTATCAGTGTTTCTATTTTTGTTTAAAATCTTTCATGGTGAGTGTTTAAAGGAATCACATAAATCTTGTGAATCAGCAGGTCTGGTGGGTTAAGAATGCTAGCAGATTCTGGGATGAAAGAAAAATTCCCTAATAGAAATACTCTTTTATTTTTAGAACATTGATTTTGCTTTGTGAACATACAGTAGCTGTGGATTCAGACTTCACTTGTTTCTTGGTTGTTAGGGATCGATTTTCTTGCTTCTCTGGTATATTTAGGAAGCTCACTGAGGCTCAGAATTGCAGTCCTTAGAATAATACTTGAATGCATGTGTATGTGCGTGTGTGCATTAATGCATATGTGTTACGTGGAAGGATGCTTCTAAAATTAATCATTTTAGGAATAAGCATGACTTTCTTTTCATAGAAAAGATTTAGAACTCAAGTTCATCCAGTACTCATTGAACCCCGTTACCGTGTCTTAACTTGAAGGCCAGGCTGACCTTGAAATTGTAACAATCCTGCCTTGGCCTCCAGGAATTACAACCATGCCCCATCACACCCACCTCCCTGTTGTCCTTTTGCAACACAAAACTTTATGTTTTGAAAATCCAGCTGAATTAGTATAATTACACAGGTGTGGAGGTTTAAAATTTCAATTTTGGATTTGACTCTCCTGGGAATTAAACTGCCAAACTTGCATCTGTGTTTTTGACATATATTCAGGATTCATGCATATTACTCTACAATATCATATATAATATATATTTAGTTTGCATGCATCTGTCAATAAAATCTGATGTCTCAGAGTGCTAATAAATTCCACAGGAAGTTCATAGGCTTCATAGAATAGGGAAAATTTGTACCAAAATCGATCTCAGTGGCTGTGTTATTTAACCTCATCTTCTACTGCAGTTTTCATCCCAACTTTAAAATCTGTGCCACAGTAGGAAAAAAATTTGCAAAGTGTAAGAGAGGTTAAGTAGCTGCTGTATTTCAGGAATCGCAGGTTTTTGTCTAGATGGGAGCAGGAGATGGGGAGTTGGAGAAGGGCAGAAATAAGGCAACTTCTAGTAAGGACAACGCATGGGGGCCTGGGGACATGGGACTTTTGTCACAGATTAGTGTCATTGTGGCTCAATTTTTCAAATCCCTCTGCTCCTCAGTTTTTGAATTAGTGTTGAATGTGAAAGATCACAAACATGGAATGGAATGGCCTTGTTTTTTGTTTTTTTTTTTCTAGCTGGGACAGTTCTGTGAAGATGGACCCTTTCCTGTTAGGCTCAACAGGGAATCCCTGGACTGTGCCCATAACCTCTCAGAAAGGAGCTTTGAAAGGCAATTTATGTTGGCAAAATCTAGTTTATTATCAATACAATTTTTATAATTCATACTTATTTTTAGTAATTAGAAATTTTCCAGCTTCATTCTTATTTTAGTAGATATTTCCTAGGCTATCTATAATTAAGAAAAAGTAAACATTTTATACTAACATATAAGATTGACATGGCATATATTCCTCATAATATTCTGAAACATGTTCAAGTGACTATCACAATGCCATGATTCTAACTCCAAAGGGGCCTTTTTACTACTGTTATGTTCTAAAAGAAGTTGAAACTAGTTGCACATAGAAGCAAGTTAAGAGTATGTAGATTTAAGAGCTCTGTAGCTAAATTTTATGCTAGTACTCTATTTTTATAACTTTTCTATTTCTTGGCAATTTTTTGCTTAAATACATGATATTAATGTTTGATATCCTATTATCCCCATGGTCATTTTGACAAGTTGTTGCCTTGTATCACAACTAAAAACTCATTTAAATGCAGGCTCTTTTAATAATGTTCTAGGTTGAGAAGTAATCATGTGCCTCTGTGAATAGATATAGACAGATATATAGTTAGATGATATAGGAGTACTCATGTGTTTCTATAGATTGGGAGACAGACAGATAGATAGATAGATAGATAGATAGATAGACAGACAGACAGACAGGAATGCTCTCCCGTTGGGTCACAGGGAAATTGATTTTCCAACTTGGACTAATAGTAGTAGACAAATGTTAAGTGAAAATCAATCACTTTGATTTAAGTCAACTAAATATACTATTAAGTGGTCCTTTTCCATACAGCTAACTGGATGATAAATAACACTTGCCTAGCCTTTGACCTCTGGCCTCAATTTTCAGGAAAAACCTCTAAAGAGCCTGATTTTCTTTTAATTTTATTGTTATATCATACCAACCTTGCTTTTAATAAATTAGATGAAAAGTATATTTTAGACATTGTTAATAGTTAGAAGAAATACTGAATAATGTAAGTATCTCAATATATCAAACATATCAGAAATGCTACATTAAGAATAGAATACAGGTCTAGCTAGATGGTTCAGTGGTTGAAGGCAATTGCCCAGAAAGCTTGGTGACCTGAGTTTGATCCCAGAACACATGTCTAGATGGGCAGGTGGAAGGAAAGAACCAGTTTCACAAAGTTTCCCTCTGACCTCCACAGAAGCTATATGGCAACATGCACACCCCCCCCAAACATATTGTGCACACATAATAGTAATCAATGCATAAAATTTAAAAAACTTAAAAAAAATAGAATATGTACAACAGCAAAATGTCATCGGGGAAACTTAAGTATATACCAAGATAAAAAGTATTGTTGAAATGGAAAGAATCTAAAACTAAGCAAAGACTATGATGTAATATACCTTAGATGATAACATATTTATGTCGAAGCAGTTACGATATCACAAACTGTGAAGGCACATATCAGAGTCAAAACATGAAGAAAATATTTAACCACAAACTAGTCCAAGAGTGTATTTTAAGGAAGTCAACAAACAGTTCCATCGTGATTCATGTCATCATCAATGCTAAAAATAAATGAACATAACACCTAGGGACTGGTGTGTCCCTGACATTCTTCTTAGACCTTTACATGTTTGGACCTAAAACAACTCATTGCAAAGTATTTTATCTCCATTTTAAAGAAAAAGAAACAGACTTGGGAAAGTCTGTTGAAATGCTAGAGTCTTTCAGATAAGTAGAATGTGAGATAAAGAAATTGAAATTTATATGGGTTGTTAAAATGTGGTTTAACATGTAAATTCAGACTTATGTTTCAAAATTTGTTGATCAGTTATACAGAAAATTCACAACAGTTTGGAACTTGGTGTTTGATTTCTACTTTATGGGTTCATGCACTGATTAGAAAATTATAATGAAATTAAATGGGAAAGAAACAATCTACAGCTGAGGATTACCAGTGAAGTGTTCCAACAATGTAGGGCGCCCCAGTTACTGATTATAAAATACATAAAACATCAGCTTTAAGTGTTTGATTCAATTATATGGTTGTAAATATTTAGGTGAGAAAAATACCTATAGATTTTGTGAGGTACTGATAGATATTTTTCAGGGATCATGGCTTAGGCACAATGATAAAGCTTAGGAATTGACTTTTTAAAAAATGAATATAAAAACAATTAATGATAGAAAACAAATCAACAGGTTACTCTTAATATGAAACTATTAAAAGAGATTATCTTTCCTAACCTAAAAACCCAAACCAGGAAGAAGAGTCTCATCGTAAGGCTAAGGCTTATGACACAATCCCAATAATAGTTTCTAAATATCAAAACTCTTAGATTCACTATTGGAAAGTTATCCTTTTTGATTTGGACGGTTGGCAGAGTCATATAATTTATTACATAGAATTCCCCCTTAAAATTTTCTTTTAGGATTATTTCATCATTTGAGACTTCAGTTTTTTGTATATGCAAGTGCTTCTGTGTGTGTGCTGAGGTGTACTATGTATGTGTGTATGTGCTTGTGGAGGCCAGATGTCCATGTCAAGTATCTTCCTTTATTGCTCCCCATCTTGTTTTTGAGAGAGAGTCTGTCACTGAACTGGAGGCCAGCAGTTTGACAGCCCTACCTGGCCACAAGCCCAGGGATGTTCCTGCCTCTTCTTCCCTAGTGCTAGGATTCCAGTGTGCACCTCCATGCCCAGCTTTTTATGTGGGCGCTTGGGATAAGAACTGAGGTTCACGTATTTGTGTGTCAAGCACTTCACCAAGCCAAAACTACAAGACTATATGTTATTTTTAAAGTACTTAGTTTAGTGGAAATCAGGAACTTCAAGAAAACATAGCACTGATGTGAAGTGATACAAAAATTTGGGTATCGTCGTCAGCTGGGAATTTTATTATAAAACTCATGACAATTTATCATATCTTTCAGAAAAATGTTTTAATAGTGGTACAGGTTTACTAACAAGAAGCAATTTAAGTCTCTATTTGACAAACTTTTTCAGGCAACAACTTGGTTTCGGAGAGAACTTCCATTTACTTCACCCCTTCCACATGTTGCTCATGTTACATTCTTTTTCTTACAGAATCCTCAAAAGAAGGATTGTGAACATGGGGGTTAGCAGTGACTAAACAGCTGTATGTAATGAACTTTATATTCAGAGTTTCTGGCTAGCAAAGCTTTCTCTTACATTGGATTTAATAACTTATTATCTACCAGGAAGCAAATTCTTAGCCACTGAGAGCCCTGAAATTGTGTGTTTCTCTCTGCAGCACATATCATTGATAGTTTTAAAATATCTCCTTCCTTAAACTGGGTTTTCTCAGGCAGCACTCCACCAAGATTATGGCAGTGTGGTCATCCACTTCGGTTGGTGGCAGCTATTGTAGCTCAATCCAGCTCTTCTCATCATTGATGACCTGCATTCGGCACTTTATCCAGGCCGCTCTTGCTCAGTGTACATGTACGCCATTAGAACAATTACTACCTGTCATCACCTATTTAACAGGCAACTCTTAGTTATTCCAGGTATGTAACTGTCATGGAACAAGACACAAAACCCACGTAATCCCATTAACATCATGTTAAGCACTTGTGTCCTCTGTCTTTCCTTCTTTTTCATAATATTCAAATCCATTTCATAGCTAAACTGATGAATTTTCATTAAACCACTCCTATTGAAAAGATCCTTCTTAGTTTTAAAGTAATAGCCTGACATTTATCAAGGTGTTATATTTTCTGAGCATAAAACTTGGCCAATGGATTTAGCATCTCTTTTTCTGTCCTGCTGTAACGTACTGGAGCCCTAAAGGAGAAGTTAAAGAAGTGATACTAGTGCTGACTTGGGAAATGAGGACATCCAGAGTTTAAATCATGCCCACAGACCTTTATGGTGCCTATATTAAACCTTTGCTTTAATTCAAAGAGCTGGGTTCCTCCCAGAGGCCTTTGCCCCTTCCTTGCCCTCCCATCTCCTTTCCTTCCCTCCAGTAACCTCTCCTCTCCTCCCATCTTCCCTGTCCCTCCAGTTAGCTCTTCTCCCTCTCTCTTTTCCTTACTTTTCTTCTCTAGTCACTGAATTTCTGAAAAGGAAATGGATAATATTTCCTGCATGATGTAATCATGGACTAAAGTCATCATAACAATGTATTTTTATTGAATGAGTTTAGCAATTCCTTTCTCCCAGACATAGATGATTGGAACTTTTTAAAACCCTTTTGTTTGTTTCTGATTTTATTTATTTGTTATTTGAGACAGGGTCTCCCTGTAGCCCAGCTGGCCTGGCACTCTTTATGTAGATCAGGCTAACTTTAGCTTAATCTTACAGAGATCTGCTTGCTTCTGCCTCTGGAATGCTGGATGAAAGGTGTGCATCCTTCCACCCAGTAACATTTATATACTACATGTGTGTATTACTGGGTACTTTAGTACGCTCATTGATAAAGTATTGTGACCTTTTATATATTTAGAGCCTGAGGCATTAGAATTGGTACTCTTAGCCTACAGAGTATAAACACTATAGTACTATGGCATATTATTGGAGTGGTAAACATCTTAAACAAATGCATGCCTCCAATTCAAAAGCTCAGAGAGGCTTTCTTTCGTTCATGACCTATTGTGCTTTTTTTCTTTGTAAGTTAGGCATTTAATAATAACTACAGAAAACTGAATTCCCACTGATTTCGACAAGAGCAGAATTAGTAGACTTGAGATAGTTGCATTTTTCCCCCACGGTGATGCTGAAATTCTACTAAGACACTGAGGAGCCCAACTTTGACTGTTACACATTGATATGTTATAACTGTACTTTGTTCACCGATCAATCAGGATCAGAGCACTCCTTCCTCAGCCTCCAGAAGGGCTGGCTACCAAGAGTTTGCGGTTGAGTCCCTGGTGAAACTACCTCAGCACAAACTACGTCCTATGCCCTTTAGGCACTCAAATTCAGTGACTGACATTTGTGGGTTGCAGAGGTCCAGTCCTTACCTGAATGATGCATAAATCAGGAGGGCATCCCAGCTGCCCACAGGATAAACTGTGTGTAAAACCTCTCACAGATGGAGCCCTTTGCACATTCTCCTTTTGTCCCACCCTGCTTCCTTCCCAGAATTGAGGCTTATTTCTGAAAGCATTCCCAATAAGCCTTTCATACAAATATTCATTCTGGGCTCCATTTAAAGAGATCCAAAACCCGTCTGTAAAATCTCTTTCACCAAGTTGCAGTATCCAGGTTCCATTCCTGATTTTCCCACTTCTGTGCCATATGCAACTTAGGGTGTTGTCCTGTGACTTGAGCTCAGAAACTTTTAAATAAATACTTATTATTTTAATAAGTTTTTATCTTGTTTATTATTTCCCAAACTGGTATCTCTGTTTCTTAGTCTCACATCCTACATTTTACATATTTCACTCTGGAAGAGCTTATTTTTTTTAATTCATCTTTGTTCCTTTCTTCTCTGGAAAAAAATGTAACAATATTATCCAGTGGATATGTCTAGAATATATATTTATGCAGACCAACTTTGTAATTTTCATTCAATTCCTTTATCTTGTTATTGGCGGAAGTTGTTCTCTGTTACTGAGACCCTCAAACTCTAGGGAGAAAACACTGTGCTTAGCACAGACAGTCAAAGGAACGGAAGAGTCAGGCTGCTGTGGTGGATATGCTTAATGTATTTAAAAGATTAATGGACTATTGAAACTAAAGTTGTCAACAGGAAGCATGTAACAGTAACTCACAACTTATGCACATCAGCCATATGGGCTACTGCTTCAGCCCATGGCTGACTTCTGTGTTACAGGAGTCACACTATAGACCAATTTTTCCCTCAGTCTGGGAAAGCTGAAAAAAAAAAAACCTTCTATTTGTCACTCAAATTAGAAATGTACACTTAGGTACAAGAACTAACGTTCACTTTTCCACCCCAAGCAACGCAGTGCATTTTTTCTTTTTCTTTTTGGTATGGTGCCAGACTATGTTACAGTGAAAAATTCTGAACATTTTCCTCCTACTACAGCAGTTTCAAATGGTCTTGTGATTTAATGGTTTTTAATGAGTCCAGCAGTAGCAATTATTCCTATATGTAACGCAGTCTATTAGCCACCGTGGATAACAAACAGCAGTACTTGAGGGAATGTGCTACTCTCTCAGCATTATTTAAATTCTTTGCGGGGACTGAGTTAGTTACAGAGAGATTGGCATAAAAATGCAGAGGCATTTTGGATTGTACTCACCAAGCTTGATTTCTAGAGCTTTCTCCTCTGCCCGTGTTCTGTCAGTGTAGTAAAGGTTTATTATTGGCTTTCATAACAACATTCGCAGAGTTGAAATACCCAATTCCTAGAAATGAGAGGTGGATCATACCATTGAATGTCCTTGTGTCATTTTAAAATTGATCTGAATAGAGAATGATTAAAAACCCAGAAGAAAGAACCCCCCTGTGCCTAATTAATTATGCCATTTGTGGACACTTGCTTAACAGTGATGACCAAAGCATCTAAACTCATACAAAGCAGCATCCTGAGAGCTCTGCTGTGACGTGCATGTACTCCCTGCATTAAGAACTTTGATACATTGCAGAATCAGAATACACAGTCTAACCGACCTGTACCTATGTCATATCCTCCTTAGCGCTATAGATAGGGCCACCATGTAATTCTCGATACTTTTATTTGGAGCCACTCACTGTTTCAGCAGGTTTCTACTCGGAGCTAAGACTTCTGAGAATACATTCACTCTGGTTTTGGTCTTTCCTTGGGCTCCACGCTTTCCTCTGGCTCTCTGACTTCTGGAGCACAATAAGAATGTACAACATATTATTGCAATGAATGGAAAATACCACGTGTTTCTTCTAAAACAAGTCACCAGCTTGCATCCAACTAGGTACAACCTACACAACCCTATTTAATTTAAAAGTCCCAAGTCCTTCAATGAAGTATAAAATATTAAAATTTGTGTGTGTGTGTGTGTGTGTGTGTGTTACAGTATCTATAACAACAACACGACTTGCCCTGACTTTATCCATGTCATTAAAAGCAACGTGGATTTGCACTTGTGTTTACACCCTCCTTGCTCATCTTAATGCTTTGACAGACTTCACCCCCTAGCTCGTTCTTTTTGGCATTTTCCCTAGTTTTAGGTCCCCTTTTCAAAGTCCAGGTGGCTTTCCAGCTTCTCTTTTTATGCTCAGTTTTTCTCTCTAAAGAGTCTTCCCCAACTGTTGGTAATTACCTTACTTATGATCAATGGTATACCACATCAGGCAGTATATAATTTCAGGAAGCGTGTCTATGATGGAGCACATTATATCTTCCAGAAAGTGGAAACTAAGGCTGGAGAAATGGCTCAGCGGCTAAGAGCATTAACTTCTCTTGCAGAGGACCCAGGTTCAATTCCCAGCACCCACATGGAGGCTAACAACTGTCCATAACTCCAGTTTCAGGGGAATCCAACACCGTCTTCTGACCTCTATGAACATTACATGACATAGGTGGTTTACATACATGAAGGCAATACACTCATACACATAAAATAACAATAGTTAGTAAAATATTTTCAAAAACAAGAAAAATGGAAACCAGGAACCAACACTGGGGCCTGATTGTGGAATGTTACTGAAATTCAACCTTCTTTATTCTGGCCCAGCTGAGGCAGCCTAGAGACAGCTTCTTTCTTCTCTTGGCCAGACTGGTACTTCAGATTTTCCCCTCTCCTCTTCCCTGTCTTTTCCTTCTCTCTTTTTTTTCCCTTTTTCTTTTCAAAAAGAAAAAAGGGAACGTATAATTTTCAAACTCTCTGCACTATAACTTAAGAATGGATTGCAGTCCCATCTAAACTTTCTTTTTTTAGTGTTAGTTACCTCTCCCTATCCAACTTCTCCCATGAAGTACTCCCCTGAGTGATTTATTTTTTAATTTAAAAATTAATTTACTTTTATTTTATGTCCATGAGTGTTCTGCCTACACTCATGTAAGTGCATTACCATATCATGCAGTAACTGTGGAGGCCAGAAGAGGGCCTCAGAGCCCCTGGAACTGGAATTAGAGATGGTTGTTAGCCATCATGTGAGTGCTGGGAACCAAACCCTGTTCCTTTGCAAGAGCAGCCATTGCTCTTAACCACTGAGCCATCTCTCCAGCCTCTCTCTGAACTATCTTAGTAATGGCAAGCCCCATTCATTTGCTTTCTTAATAAAATGCCAAGGTTGATTTTTGAAACTAGGATCTCTTTTTACAGAGGAATGTGTATCTCTCATGAAGGAATAACTGAATAGATGTTTCCTTGGTTATAACTTGACTTCTGGAATCTTTTACTGTTTTGGCTCTATTATCTGATTTGAAGATTTCTTTGAAAACAGCCTGTTCACTAGACTATTTTGACCATGTTAAACGGACATGGGAGGACACTTGATGTTTATAGAGATTTTTCTGAGTCAGGCGTGTATTTCATCCATTTCCCTATGAAACATTCATTCTCCCTGTAAAACTACAAGGTAGGTGATATTGCAGTCCATATTGTATAAAGTAGGAAAATAGGAGAAAAAAAGATATTTGGTTTTCAAAGACAGAAAGAGCCTACCTTCTTGACCGCTCCTGTCATCTTATTCAAAAGCATCATGGTCACTGTCTTCAGAGCCTCTATTGTTTTTCCATGAACAAAGACTTTTAATATAAACAGCTCATATCTGAGAAAAATACCAGGAAACTGCCAATGACTAATTCCAAAAATTTGATTTCATAATATTATCATAGGGATGGGGAGGCCATATTGATAACTTGGCGGGTAAAGGCACTTGCCTTGATGAGCTGAGTTAGATTCCCAGGACCCACAGAGTAGAGGGAGCAAACTTAGTCTCTCAAGTTGTTCTCCAATGTCCACAGTAGGGACAGTGCACCATGTCCTAGACAAACAAAGAGTTAGAAAAATAAGTGAAGTACAATAAAAACTCTTAACAAAAGAAGAAGACCTGGTGTGGTGGCGCACACCTTTAATCCCAGCACAGAGGAGGCAGATGCAGGCAGATCTTTATGTGCTGTGCTGAAGACTAGTCAAGGCTACTTTTAAAACACACACACCTTCAACATTATTTATGTGTTTTATGCATATATAATAAAGCATGATAAATACATTTCTTTTTCTTATTATAAAACAGAGTTTTAAAAGAAAAATGACAAATATGTCAGAAGGTCCAAGCAAAAATAACTTCTCCCAGTTTACAAATGTTAAAGTATTATTCCACATTTTCTCTGAGCCTTTAAAAATATAATTAAAACAGTATTGCGTAAGCACATATTTCTGTCATTTTTAACTATATATAACTCATATACACTATTGTAAATAATGTACAATAATTATATTATTATTGCACAATATATACACTTATGGAAATTTCACAATGAATTCCTCTGCAATGAATATGCATTAATAATTGGAATTAAAACTAAATAATGTCTTTGTTTATATTGTTTTATAGCTTTCATAATATGTGCCAGTTGCTAAGAAGGTTTGAAATAGCTCATTTAGCCATACACTGTTTGGATATTTAATACTTTTTCATGGTAGTGAGAGCATCTTTATATGTCAAACAGTAATACTCATGGAGGCTCCCCCTTTGAGGTTTCTCTTCCTCCATTTCAACTGTATGTTGTCCATCATGCTCTGAATATATTGAATGGAGAGTCCCAAGAAGAAACATTTATGAGTTTTAAATTCCATACTTTTCTGCATAGCATGCTGAAATCAAGGACCAGGCTACTCCACCTGCTCTGGACATGAACATCCTTTGGTTCAGTGCATCCTCACTGTATGTGCTACTTGCTTCTTTGTCACCTGGTAGCTTTCTCAGTTACCAGACTGCCTTCCCTCTGTATGTATTCTAGTAACTTTATTTTCCTTAAGGGTGGCCCCAAAGTGCAATTGATGCTAGCAGTTCAAAAATGCGCAAGTGATACTGGCAATTCAGATCTGCCAAGGAGAACCCTGGATGTTTCCTTTAAGTGAAAAGGTACAATTCTCATCTTAAGGAGAGACAGAATTAAGAATGTGCCACAGTTGCTAAGACCTGTGTAAAAATGATCCTTCTGTCCATGGAATTGTGAAGAAGCAGGAAATAATTAATGCCTAGTTTTGCGGTTGTGCCTCAAGTTACAAAATATATGGGCAGAGTGCGTGGTGAGACAAGAGGAAAAATGTGTTGTTTGTGCACATAGCACAGGAAAACCACGGCATTGTAGTGTTTAGTGATGCTCATATACTCATAGCTTTCAGCATTTACTAGGAATTTAGAGCGTATCCAGCTGCGTATAGGGGGTAGGGCTTCTGTGTTTTATTCAAACTGGAGTGTTTTGAGAACATAATTAGGTTTGTGACGAAGGATGAGGAAGAGTTACCTTTTCTAAGGAAAGTGGATCCCATCTATTCCATGGACTGTTACTGAGAACACGTTAAATAATTCAGGAGAATCCTTCCTGCATCACTGGCCTAACCCTCCTGGAATCTCTTCTTCACTTATCTCCCTACTTTTCTAGACTGGGTCATGTTAAATTTGTAGCTCTTGTCTCCCGGTAGCATTATTCAAGAAACAGACTTAACTGTAAGGAGGCAGAACCAAGACTACTAAACAGATTTATTGCTATTAATCTTACCCTTATATTTACCGTTTAACAACATATAAATGTTAAAGGTATAGCTGCATTTACCTGTATATTGGATATGGGGGGTGGGCATTCCACATTTAGAGAAGAGCGGTATGACAAGAAGAGGAAGAGGAGGAAGAGGAAAAGGAGGGAAGAGGAGAGGAAAGTACAATTTGTCATTAAGGTATCAAATTTGTATTGAGGGGTGTTAAATAAGTGTAGATTTTATTTTAGTTTCTTAATTTTTCCTTTTATCTAATACTAATTCACTGTATGATTTAACCAGGCACTTAGAGAAATTAGTGAACAAGATATAGATTGAGGTTTCTTTTTAAGGGTTAATCTGCAGCTAATAAGACAGTAAAGAAATATTGAATATCACTATGAACTATAGTCACAGGATAAGGGATCTTAATGAGAGTAATTAAGGACAGCGTAGTACATCCATAGGCAAATAGTGATCATTTTAGGTGACGAGTGGTATAAAGAAAACAAAGGACTACAGAATGAATGTCTGGAAAAGTTTGTAGGTGTTCTAGTATACATTGGTATCTGAACACGTTCAATAGTGGAAGAAATGCTATTATCGCCATCACTTAATATTATTTCTTGATGGTTCGCACCTGCCTGTGATCTCAGCTACTGGAGAGGCTGAGGTAAGAGGATTATAGATTCAAGTCCAGTATGGGCAAGAGAACAAAGCTTTTTTTTCAAATTAGCTCTGTGTGTGTGTGTGTGTGCGTGCGCACGCACGCACCTGTATTATTTCCAAGGATATATCATTTATCTAAATAAGTGCATTTATGGCAAATAAATGAAATATGCTCATTTACTTGAGACTTTCTATTGTTGATCTGAGAACAAACAGTTGAGCTCTCACAGTTGTGGCTCTAACCTTGCCAATCACAGACTTCCTGTAAGTGCACTGCAGTTATTTGGAACCTTTTCTGGGTTGGCGTTGGCAATCTTTTGCTAGATTACATTTATGCATTAGTGCCATCTGTGCCTGCTGCACCTTCTGTGAGTTAGCCCTGGCCAAATGACTGGCATTTATCTGGAAACGGGGAGGGGGAGAGAGGGGAGGGAGAAAGAGAGAGAGAAAGAGAAAGAGAGAGAGAGAATGAGAGAGGGAGGGCGAATGAGAGAGATTGACATTTTACTCACTGTTAGCACAAGTGGATTTTGGGAAATAAACATAAAATATTTGCAGCTGGTGCCCTTGACTTCAACCCTTCTAAAACCATTTTTATTGACTTACTGTCTTAGAAAACTAAATATAATAGATAAGTTTTTAGCCTGTGTAATGCAAAAGGAGTTAAAACTTAGCATATCTAAATAAGCAATACAACAAAGCGTGTTTACAAGATTTCCAGGCTGAGAAAAATTCTGTGCAATTCGAATGTGTGTACTCTTCTTAGATGACAGTGAATATACATAGCAGAAGTTTGGTACAGCTGATTAGATGTGGTGTATACTTGAACTGAGTTCTATTTTGATCAATGTATTGAAATGTAGATTTAATTTTACAATTATATTTTGGAACTGATAAGTCTGTATTCAATATATAAATCAGAATGCTGAATTATTCTGGAGGCTTTTTCCAAGATGATATTATTTTAAGCCATATGGTACTGTCACAATTCCCATACCTCTAACATACCCTAAACTGTTAGTGGGAATAGATAAATAATTCTCTCATTGGTAAAAATAGATGTGAAAAAGTTTCAGCTCTTTACACTGTTTATTTTTAAATTATACCTATCTTCAGTATGCTTGATTATCTGGCTTCCACACCATACTGGTAGCACATTAGAAGCAGTGAACTAGAACTGGGTCAGAAGGAGCTCCTAGAGGTGGATACAGTGGAAAGATTGCAAGTTGCAAAGGAAGAGAAAAGAAGTGCAGACACATCACTCAGAGAAGTACTGCAGTATGGGGTTGTTCAGTGAGAGATGAAGCAGTTTCATAAACCCCCACTCCTGTAGTAATAACTGATGCCAGTAATTACAGACCTTTGTCTTCAGTATGAGAACATATGCACAAAACTCATTTTAGGAAGATAGAGATGTGAATCTTAAATGGAAAATATATGGTTTTAAGACTTTAATGAGTCAGTCCACAACTATCTAGCTCAAGTTGCACTTTAGGTTCGGAGAGAAGGTCAAACCGGATGGCCTAGAACTCAATGTGTAGACCAGGCAAGGCTCAAAATTGTGTCAGTCCCCCTGTTACAGTCTCCTCGGTGCTAGATTACAGGTGTATATTGGTGTGTATACCCTTAAAATACCCTCTAAAAGGTATTTGCAATCTGGTGTATGCCTTTACTGTTTTCTGGGTATTTGAAAGTGTTTCAGTTTAGGGAAGTCTGAGAACCATAGCACACAATTGCACTGTTAGCATAGAAGAGGCAGCAGAACTGCTCAATAGCCCTGGACCCATCTCAGGGGAAGTCCGTGGTTGCCACACATCACTGACTGCTAAGTACAGTGGGGTTTTGCACTAATAAGAATTGGAGTCCTTACTACTTTTTTTTTCCTGGTGTCCTAGTCTGTGATCCCAGTACTGTTCATCTCTATTTGCTAGCTAGAGGTCAGTAATGAAGTCCCTCCCAGGATCTACCTAATGGCTGATGTCTAGGGCTAGGAAACCTAATACTCTACCTGCTATCCAAAATTGTTAGAGTAATTGCTGTGGTTTAAATTACTTAAATTCCAACTGTTACATTGAGTTAAGAGTTCTTCCACCTCTGTTAAGCATTCCATTGAGATTATCTTGAATACATGCCTTAGAAAAATACACAGCAGCCAATATCTTTTGCATACCATCATAATTTTGCTATACTAAAATGAACTGACCGCACAGTAAATAAAATGGCCATGATAGTATTTATAAATAATCGTGTAGTATTGGTTTGTAATGAAAGGCTATACAGAATCTCTAAAAAATTGTTTTTTGGTTAATTTTGGGAAAGGTTCTATAAATTACTTTTTACAATCAGAGACTCTGTATCCACATGGAAATTATTTCTATTTAAACAAATCTTTCACTATATTCCTAATTTAACTATTACTAGTTTTAGTGGATTTTTATTCTTTGACAGTTCCATATATGGATGTACTAAATTTGGGGCATTTTCACCCCTATTCCTTTCTCTTCTCCCCTCTCTCCTATCGAATCCCCTTTCCCTAATAATCCCTTGGAAGGAATTTTTAGCATTTGTATATCTTCAGTTTACCTCATCACTGAACTCTGTAAGTCCTATTTCAATTGCTTTAAAAATTCTATAAATAGTGACAATATTTTTGCCCTCAATTTTTATTGACCATATTTTTATTTTGTTAAATTATAAATGCCATGAGATTTGTTCTACTTATTTAATCATTTAAAAATGTTTACTCCTGTAACACTGACTCCATTCGCATGGTTCTACAGCTGTCATTCACATTGTTGTCATTTTGTCATCATACTACACCCACTAAAGAATGAGCCCTCCTTTCCTCTCCCTCATCCACGGTGGCCCATGTGTCTTCTTTATGGATAGGACTGTTTTAGGTTCCACATACAGGCAGAATCATGTCATACTTTTGTGACTGGTTGTTTCACCTACTGAGAGACTTCCCAGGGACCACCATGCTGTAGCGTGTAACATCAGCGCCCCACTCTTGTTAAGGAAGTCTACTGTATTCATCACGTTTTAACCATTTATCTCTGAAGCGATAGTTCCTGTTGGTGTTATTTCTACCTTTTGGCTCTTGTGAAAAATGCTACCATGGAAACAGGAGTCTCTGCTCTCAGATCTCTTTGCTCTGTATCAGAAAAGGCATTTCTGCATCATACTGTAATTCTGGAGTTGATGTTTCTGAGGAGCCACCATATTGTCTTTCATAAAAGCCACATTATTTTCCACTTTCCATAAGCAGTTCACAAGGATTTCAGTTTTTTTATATCCAATCCAATCCTAGTTATTTTTCTCTTCTTTTGTTTCATGTTAACTTATCCCAGTGGGTGCAAAGTGAGATCATGATTGTTCTTTTTAAAGTGTCTATTTTCTATATACTTTTTTCCCATTTATAAATAGGTAACTTTCAACTCTTATTTGTTATATACATGTATGTTTAAGGTATACAAACAGTGATTTATATTCATATATAATGAAATAACTGGTAAAATCAAACAAATGAACATAACCATCATCTTCCATAATTAACTTTCTTTGTGTGTATGCATGTGGGATGACAGCACCAAAACTCTGCTTTTAGCTGATTTAGAGTATACAGTACAGTATTATTAGCAGTAATATTCCTCATGGATTTTAAGACTTCTTACCTACCTGTCTATATTTCTCCCTTCCGTTGCCAGACTACCATCACTAAAGATCTGAGTTTTAAGGGAAGATTTTGCATGTAAGTGAGATCATACAGTAGTATTTTCTGTGTCTGGCTTCTATCATTTAGCATAATTTCATCCTGATCAATTATGTTGTAGATGGCAGGTTCTCCTTTTAGAATGCTAAATATGAGTCCTTTGTATGTATCCCATATTTTCTTTAAAATATGTTTATTTTTAGTCAGCTGTATACAAACTGATTCTTACATTTTCTCTGTCCACTCATCCATTGACACACAGGTGGATCCCATACTTTGACTATTACAAATTTTTCTAAATTTCTGTTCTTTTTGCCATTCGGGCATTTATTAGGCTTGGTATAGGAATACAAACTCAAAGGAATTCTGTTGAATAAGTTATGGTAACCTCACAGCAGATTTTCTGTGTAAGAAATGTAATTGAACTTCGTAGTTCATTTAAAAATATCTACAGACTTGCTATGTTCAGCTGTCTCCATATTTGATGAAATTGGTTTATTTTTGCAGTAAAATAGATACTTTAGCATGCACGTCTTTACAGATCTTTACAAATTCTCATTTTTCTTTTTAGTTATAAGTCAAATCTCATCATTTGCTTCAATATGGCAATCTTTTCTCTTCTTCCCTATTTGTAAAATCACATGAACTTCTACACTAGAAGTTGGCATGCAGTTTGTAAAATAGTAGGGTTGAAACTAGGACCTTTGGGGATCAAGTCAGGCACATTTTCTAGCCCATTGGTAATGTAATATGGTAACCTTTTTATAGAAATAGTTTCTATATTTGGTAAATTGAAAATTCTTGTTAACCCATTGGCTAAATTCCCTCAAAAATATATGAAAGTTATGTGGATCACCAATGCTAAAAGATGTTGGATATAAATTCTCATCTGTAAGTATCTGTTGATTTATTGAGCCTGTATTAATCACAGCTAATTCTGCAGTCTTGACAGTTTGCCACACTCATTGTTTTTATATTAATTTCTATCTTCCAGGTCTTTTTAGATAAGGAGCATAGAGCATTGAAGCCATTGTTCAAGGACATTCTGATTGCTGCTACTTTTTAAGCCCATTCAGGCATAAATTATCTTTCTCTATAAAACTGAAGAACAATAAAAGAAAAAGGTCCTTTTGAAGTCCTCCTTTCTGGAGAATAGTGCCGAGTTCTCTATCAGACTTAAATTCCTCAACATTTTGCTGTTTGTAGATACTACCTGATGCTACAGACAGGTAAACTTTGTTACACTGATACAGCTTGTTGGCCACTGCAAATTATTCACTGGCTGGTTTATAAAGATGTTATTTTTAATATTAATCACTAAGTGATCTGAGCCACACAAAGGAAAAGATCTGATGCAACCCTTTAACTCTGGGAATGAATTTTATTGACGCTGAAAACTGAGTTATTTAGTGTAGAAAGTTTAAATTCTTAAAGGATCTGACCTTGTGATTAAAGCAAAAGATTACATTCCTTGTGGTGTTTAGTTTCATTGATCTGCATAATGTGAGATTACTATAAAAGAAATAGGTTTACATAGTGTTATCTTTTCAAATATTTGTGCCTGGCATTCAGACTTGCTTTTCTTATTTCCATATGCTCTATTTTAAACATATGTTAAGTTATTTAAAACTACAAGTACTGAAAAAAACCCACATAAAATATGTTTTCTTCATTATCAGAGACTTCAGTGCCATCATCATTTGGGGTAGGGAAGAGGGAATGTAAGTTATGTCTGTAAAACAGATTTTAATATTACCAAATAGAATGAACAGCTGGCTTTCATTTTGCAAGGTGCATTGATGTTGTCAGAAGAGACTAAATAAAAATGCTGATACAATTGTTCACATTTGGGTTTGATACAGTAATGTTTATTCATTGAGATTTCTCCAAGTTCCAAAGGTTGGTGTTGATTTTGCTGGAAAAAATGAGGATGATGATGATGATGTTGATGTGTGTGTGTGTATGTGTATCTCAATCTGCCACGTTTTAATTTAAAGTGTGTATTGCCGCAGTTGGATTTTCCTCACAGATGCCATTAAAATGAAACAGTACAGTACTGTCATGTTCGGCTGTTTGGGTAGGATGTGACAGTTCAGTGGATCTTTTACTGTGGCATTGTACTGATACATGATAATTAAGAATTTTTGTTTATTCCAGTGTTCAAAAGGACATTTTCAAGTGACAACTTTTGTTTGTTCTGTGTGTGTACACGCATGCTGAGGCCAGAGATCAGCCATACAGCTCCTTCCTCAGGAGCTGTCTACCATAGAATGAGACAAGGTCTCTTGATGACCTGGGGCTCACCAATAATTAGGCTGGGCTGGTGGGATTGTGAGCCCCAAGGATCCATTTGTTTCTATAACCCCAGTGCTGATCCTACAAGTTTTCATCACTTTAGCGTTTCACGTGGATTCTTGGGATCAAACTCGTGTCCTAATCTTGTATGACAAGCACTTTATTAACTTCCCACCTCCTCAAATGAGAAGGTTTTTAAATTCAACCCCAAGAACCCAGACTATGAACACTGTCTTTTTTTAATGCAGGAAGTTGCAACTTTTTATCTGTTCATGCTCCTAACAACAAAGAAAGTCTAAATTCTGGTCCATTGACTATAAATAGGGAATGTAATTGAAAATGGTTTGTTGAGTTAAGTTTCCTTATTTTTAAGAATGTTTTCATTCGTTTAAAACTCTCAAATCAGCCCTAGACCATTCCTCTCTGTTGGCAAACGCAATCGATTTTGAGAGCATTTAAAAATATCTATTTTATGAAATCTACACAAATTATTCTATATTTTCATTTTTATTTAATGATATGACTAATAAAAGCAGAGTAATTCCATCTTGATGCATGGTTTGGTCTCTGCTATTTTCACAATATATGAGGCAAGGGTTATGTCACTATGTGAAGAGAAATTATGTGATCTTTCTCAAATGTTGGCTTCTTTGACAAGGAATAGTAGACACAGAGGGAAATAAATGCCTATAGCAGCTAACATCAATTTAACATCTTCACTGCTTAATGATATGAATACATATGGTGGGGTTGTTTAGAAAGATCACTTCCCACTTGTCCAAATGTGCTGTATTTAGAGCTAGAATCACTATCAGCTAGAATATCTACTCTCCTTCCTAATGTTTCTGCCTGTTGGTGGCTCTCAACATGAAACAGGCTCCACTTCCTACCATCTGTTGTCTGTTCAGGATTGACATCAAGTTCAGCTCCTCTCTGTTGCCTGCTTGTTGCCCAGTTTAGAACACTTCCTTCCTGCAGTCCAACCACTACCCTGTTAACACCAGTCATTGTGCTAGGCAGTAGAAATAGGACATCTAGCCCACTTAATTGAATATTCATGTGACTAAAGAAGGCAGGAAGGCTTTTGTCTATGGAATGGTTACTGGTGTTTAATTACAGTCAGCAAACACTGGCCTGCAGTTTCACATTTTTGAATTTATAACTTTAAGCAAGTCAACCACTTCATTTATTTTACAACTCATTAATCACTGTGTTGCTAGACTGAATTTTTCAGTATGTCTACAAATAATACCAGTTATGTTTCAGATGAATATTGACTGCATATTCAAATTTGGCATTCAAACCAGATTGCATATTTCAATGACCAGTCATTGAGTCACTGTTGTGACTTACACTACATTACCATGAATAAGCCATGAATTAGTCTTTAGAAAATGTTACTGGAAAAAAACTCATGGAGTTTCTAATATAAGAAACAGGATGGGAAGCTGAGCATTGGTGGCACCTTGAACCTCAGTACTTGGGAGGCAGATGCAAGCAGCTCTGTGAGATAGAGTCCAGTCTCGTCTACATAGAGAGTATCAGGCCAGCTGTCACTACAGAAAGATGCCCCCCCCCCCCCGCCAAAAAAAAAAAAAAAACCCAAAAAAACCCAAAGTCAAATCAAAAGAAACAGGATGGGCTGGAAACAAATACTGAAGATTTGTTTGTTAAATAATAAGTATTCTTATTGTGGGTTAAGGAGCTAGCTCACTGGGTAAAAGTACCTTCTCTTAGCATGAGGAACTGAGTTCAGATTCCTAGTACATTAAAGCTGGAGTTAGCAACATGAGCAGAGACAGGAAGCTCCAGGTTCAGTGAGAGGTCCTGTCTCAGAGAAAAAAGCCAGAGAATGATAAAACAGGACACCAGACATATGCATATATACTGCACACTCATATACCATACACACACACACTCAAAGATGTAATGATTAGAAGAGTTACTGTAATGTTAAACCATCTGGGGTCTAATCATGGAGGTTTTTTTTTTTTTGAGAGAAGATAATGAGGTATTTACATTAGATTTGGTCTAGAAAAATGATTCTTCCTTTCAGAACTTGTTTTTTGAACCTAACATTTTATACATATCTATGCCCTTACCTATAAACTCTTGCTATCTATCTATCTATCTATCTATCTAATCTATCTATCTATCTTCTATCTTCTATCATCAGTCATTCATCCCTTCAACTATATGCCTGTGTATCCACTGACCTATGTTATGTCTTCTATTTTCCAGTGGCACTGGACTCAATATTTGATGCATATATAGACTTGAACTTTAAACTCTGGTTCTCTAACTTATGTTTCATAATTAATAGAAATACCACACTATAATCAAATGGGGAATGGATAATCAAAACCAATCACATTTTGCTATTTGACTCCAATATTACTTGTTTTTGGCATTTTTTATTTCTGGGCAACAGTAAGCAAGCTATTTTTGTACATAAACATGACTTTATACACTGAATTTTTAGTCAACCAATAATCTGAAACTGTGTCACCATTATGCCTCTAGTCTGCTGTGTGCTTGAGGTTTTCACAGAGTAGTAGGCTAGTCTCTATAGTACGCAGATCTGTGGTCAGCAAATCAGGAGTGGGGCCAAGGGCACATCTGGGGTAGATACTGCCTGTTGAGGAACTAACAAACTAAGCTGGATAATTAACCTAGTCTGAGAGCAAGGAATCAGAAAACAGTATGTAGGTCTGGACTAAGAGGACAGTCCAGAGAGCTGGGGTGGAAAGATCAGGAGCAGGCCTGGGCTCAAGGCAGGGGGGCACGTACAGGGAGGGTGTGGAGATGCTCAGGGTGCAGGGGAATCAAGGCACAGTGCGTGGGATATGACATACTAGGGTAGTAAATGAGTCTGTGGCAGGCAGATGGGGAGGCCAGGAGCAGGGTGGGGTAGCCTGTGGAGGGTCTAAAATACTACCTTAGAAAATTAAGCTAACCTGGGATATGAAGCTAGTCCAGAGATCTGAGGTAGAGGAGCAGGAGTGGACCTGGACCCAAGGCTAGAATGAGGACAGAGTACTGGGTGAGAGTGGAGCTGCTCTGGATGCAGGGGAGTCAAGGCACATGGGCTGGCTCTCTGTGTTCTTTAATCTTGCTTGGAAGTCCTCCACATGTGTTTTGAATTCATTAATTTATTGTTTTGCTATCAGTATAGTGTTATCAATAAATTTTATTTCATTTATATGTTCATATGTATATCTAGTCATTCTTACTGTTGCATTTCCCTTCCTTCAAACATATCTAAACTTCCAGACTGTGACTTTTTCTTCAGTCTCAAAATATTTTAGCTCATGATCTTATCAAAATTTATTTCAAATCAATAAATTATTCCTGATTTTGTTCACTTAAAATCATCTTTATTTCTCTTAATGTTCTCTGAATTTGGAATTTTTAGTTGATTTAATTAAAAGCTTATTTAGAGTGTTCCATTGTCAGACGTCGTCCATTGTTTCAGAGAAAAAGTCTGCTGTTTTCATTTTCAGAGTTTCATGTGTGTTTTGGGTTTTATCATTTCTGTGAGGACAATGATTTCTCAAAGCACAAGCCTTTCAACATTGTCTCACACAGCATGGATTCGTTCTTCTTTCTCTTTGTTTTTTATTTGGAGAACTTACGAATTTCAAGTTCATTAAGTCTTTTATGGTGTCTAGTTTACTTTCACATTAATCAAATGCAGTTTATTTTTCATTCTTCCTCACAGTGTCTGAACTTGCAATTTCACTTTCCCATTGTCATTATTCATGCTATCCACCTTTCTTAGCAGATTTTTAAATATCTTTACACTAGCTATAGTTTGAGCTTATTTGGTAGATCATAATGTAAAACATCTATACTGATTGTGTTTTCTATGACTATGGGACATATTTTTCCTACTTTATATCTACTTTTATGATTATATTCTAGACATTGTGATTGTAAATATGCAAATAACAATGTGAGATATATGTATGTATGTATACATTTAAATATTAAATGTGTGTGTGTGTATATATATATATATATATATATATATATAGACAGAGAGAGAGAGAGAGAGAGAGAGAGGCAGACAGACAGACAGACAGCACTGGCTTGCACTTTTTTTTACCCCTAAAAAAGTCTGTCATATTGCAAACTTCATGTAAGTTTGTTGCTGGTTTCAGAAGTTTTGAGGGAAGGGTCAAGAATTTCACCTGCAAAGTTTTTCTATTTCTCTCTTTCTGCCTTAGCATGCATTTCTGAATATCCTGAGTTGCAGGAGAGGTCTCTTTATAGCCACCACGATCCTCTCATCCTCTAGAGCAAGCCCTCTATAGTTTGGAAGTGCCCATCCTGCCTCCATGCCTGAAGTCTTATACTGCGCAGTGCCAGGCTCTCTGGGAAAGGTATATGAGCGTAGGAGAAATCTTCGTCACCTCTTTTGCTCCTAAGTTTCTGCAAGATAGTTCCTTGTTGCAGGGTCCCCTAGGACTATTGTTCTCCTACTTTTCCTTTATTCCAAACATTCAGTGGGAGGCCCAGTGTTTCTTTGCATAAGGAAATAATATTTCTCTTATCTTTCTGCCTTATAAGTATATAGAACATCTTATTTTCAAGCCTTCAGTTGACTAATTCCCTCATCTCTCCTGTAGTGGGATCTGTCTGCACATCATATTTCCTGTCGTGTTATATACTTTTGGCAGACTTCAGTGTTGCACTTAGTGAATGCTGTTTGTAGACATTTCTTGTCATCTATCCCCAATGTAAAACATTTCCCTGTTTGCATTTTGCAAACACATCAGATTATATATATATATATATCTCCATCTATTGGAAATAGATTGGTAATCAGGTAATCAGGTTTGTTTTCAGGGCAATTATTACATCTTTTTCTTTAAAATTTTATAGCCATGTATTAATGTCAGTATATTTTCCTACTTTGTAAAATAAAAGATAGTATAGTATTATATTATGCCACCCCAAAGTTAATGAAGTTTCTCTTAAGTCCTGGCTGTCTTCCTCAATCATGCTCCACCACAGTCTTGAGACAGAGATTCAGCCTGTACCTGGAGCTTATCAGTCCTGCTAGATTGGCTGACCAGTAAGCTCTAGAGACCTACCTGTCTCCACTGGCCCTAACCCCAGCTCTAGTGTTGCTGGTATGCACCACTATATCCTGGTTTTATACATGAGCACTGGGGATCCTGACTCAATTACCATGCTGTGTAGTAAGCTCTTTACTGAATAAGTCATTGTCTCAATACTGTGGAAACTCTTTTATTTCTATTGCTTTAGAGATGTGTTTTTTATTTTAAATATTACCTAAACTATAATCCATTATCTAACAAAAATTAGGAAGAGGAAAATCATTACTACACTCTCTATGATATGTGAAATAACTATTCTAATGAAATTAACCCCTAAGCAACTAATTAAAAGCACAGAATTCTGCTTTAACTATATCTCTCTATAATCTGTGTTTTGGGCATTAGCTTTCTGTTACAACCTGTTGTGAAGCTCAATTAAGGATTTTGCCAATAATAATTTCCAGAAAATTGTCAAAATTAGATGTATACATCTACATCTAAATATATATAATATATCACTGGATTATAATTAATAACCTAGAATGATCATTTTCATTTATTAGTGTGACTTAAGTGCTTCGTTCATTAGCCAACTATATGATTAAATTTCAAGAACTACCAATACACAAATATAATTGTAAAATAAATATTATTTGTATATTCAGAGTCACTAAAATTTTGTAGGTATCATGACAGAATGAAGAAACACAATTTTTGAAGGTAAATTTTTGGACAAACTCAGAAATTCCTTCATAACATCTGGTAAATATCCACAGAGTAGATGGTCTGTATATAAAAAGGGACTTTTATAGGATGAATTTCGGCTAGAAAAGGATGAATAGAATTGTATTTCAGCTCAAAATCTTTATGTCTTAGTTAGAGCCCATGCTAGTGCAGATTCATTTTAAATAAGGGGGTCAGTATGTAGCCTTTCTTCAGCATTACATCTCTAGTTACTACAGAAAAAGTCTTTCAAAGAACCTCTTGTGTTCTCTAGTCTCCCCTACAACAATCATTTCTTGGTCCCCTTGACTTATCCCCTGTCCATGTCTGCATGTATTTGTGTTTTTTGTACTTTTAAAATTTTAAATGGTGTTTGCTATTGCACTGCACATGACGGTTTAGGAAAAGCTCTTTTTAGAGATGGAGATATAAATAAATCAGCTATCCATGTTTGAAAACTCTAAACTAAAGTGCAGTTGTTTGCTTTGGCTTGTCAATGGATATTTATGAAGTGAGCATAATCCTATAATGGTTATAGCATTGAAATACATCCTGTGTGGATAGCTAGTAAAGGAGTATGTGAACACTGATGCCAGCAGAATTTTAATTCACAAGATATGGGAAATGAGGTGTTTGCTCTGGTTAATGTTGCTGTTATTGACCAGTGTAAAAATTGGAGGTGAAAGCAGTTTTTAAATTTTGCAACTGAATTCAGATCTGCATACTTAACCAGTAGTAAACACGATTATTCCTAGTGTTGCCTTATTTTCTTTTGTTGGTTTCATTAACTACAGAACAGTGGTGTGTTAGATGTTTTTTTTTTTTCAAGTATTTTGTTTCCTTTCTTACTTATTGTGAGGCCCAAGAGAAGAGGCATTGCCAATAATAATTTCTGGGAAAATGTCAATAAGCTTCTCACTCAAGTAGATATTAGTTGTTGCCTGAAATATCACTTGAGTGCAATTAAAGCTGACAGATTCTTACTGTGAGTTTAGCCTTGTTATCATCAGTATTTTATTAGTGATACATACTTGCTTGGTACATTCTGTTCCTTTTTATGCTGAAAGTTTGTAATAGAATAAAACTTCATGCAGTGCTCTGCTTTAAGAGATGAATTGAGAATGCTAAATCACTTCCAGATTTCTTTTTGAGACATTCTCATATACTCTAGACAAATTAGAACCCATTATGTATTCTAGAGTGACCTTGAACTCCTAATCCTTCTGCTTCTGTCTCTGAGTGCTGAGATTGCAGGTTACCATGCCTGGCTATATTTGCAGTTTGTAAAAATTCATATTGAGTTTACTGTTTCCTAGAATTCAAAGAAAATGAATTAGTGTTCAGTCTTCAGACTGAGAGAATTTATTCTTGAACTATATTAAAAGCAGCATGGTTTAAACATCTTATATGTCCAGACTTCAAGTTTCATATTATCTGTGTTTATTTGGTTCAGGTTATGTTCAGAAAAATTGTCATTTGCTATTTACATAGTATGATCTGATCTACATAGTACTTCATTAAGTTGCCCCCGGATAAAAGAGGAGGAATGTAGATGTGATAGAGGTATTAATGTAAGGCAGAAGTTGAGGAGATGCTTTGTTGGAGGGTTGTAATGGTTAAGTTGAATTTGGATATTCTTTTGATTTAGAAAGATGAGAATTAAGAAATTCATATCATGGACAAACCGTGGCTCTCAGATGTGTATTTCTGTGTGTGACCAGCTATAATAGCTTCCATCTGTTACAAAACAGGCTTCTTTCATGAGTTGTGTATGGTATACTTGTCTGTAAATATAAGGTTCCATATTTAGCATATGGTAAGAAATTTCATTTGTCTAGGGATAATGACTAAGATAGAGCTTTCTCTGGGATCTGTGACCTCTCCAGCTGTGTGTATTTGGCTATAATTACAGAGCCACCCATGAGTTCTCTCCCATTGAGAAGGCTTTAAGTCCAATTAGATAGCTGTTGGGGGAGCATGTGGGAGCATGGATGAGAGAGGAGGTTTAAATTTGATTAATAACTATTGTATGAAATGCACAAAACTCCATAAAGTATCAAAAAAAGAAATTATTATCATTTTGTATTTACTTAAAAATATTCTACTTCTGAAGAGTACTGAGAAAAAATACAATAAAACCTCAGAAGGATAAAAAATAGAGCAATGACCGATGGCCAATGTCAGTGTTTAGTTATGTCAAACATGTACTGTAATGATAAAGCATGTTTGTAAAACATCCTTACTGGGATGAGCTTCCTGAAAGCCAAAGCATGAAGAGAAAAAGACCAAGTTATATGATTCCCCTAGGTAATAAAAGGGAAGTTTACCTACAAGCTTAGCACAGGCATTTCCCCAGCTCTGAACTTTAAGGTGAATTGACTGTTTAACATCAGCATCATAATAGTAATTTTGCAAAATGAAGACTTCTCTAACATAAGGTAGGGATAAAATCCCTGGATAATAGTCATCAAACTAAATTTTCAGTAGAGACAAAATCGTTATATACAGAATTGCAATTTTCAGAGAGTGGACAGTAGAACTCTAGGTGGAATCAGGTTTGAGACCTGAATTTATGCCTGCTTGCTCCCTTCGCATGAACCACTCCCTATTCTGGTAGCTTCTAAGGCCTCCAAAATCTATAGTTGCTCATGTACTACAGAATGAAAGCACCACTGATGTAGAGAAATGATGACTAATATTTCACTTAAAGACTCCCCTTCAAAGGGAGTTTTGCCTATCGATCTGTAAAGAAAAGATTCCCTGGCTGTATTAGTAATGCCAAAGGTATGAATATTTTATATTATTAATTGAACAGAGAAACACATGTCCTAGATACTAGCTGTGTGGTTAGAAAGTTTTATGCATGAAAATTGAAGAGTCTCCCTTATGTTCATATTTAAATATAGTGAACTACAGGATACATAAGCCGACCATAAGTTATATGTGTGTGCTAACATGTACAAGCATATTCAAAATTTTGGACCACTGTTTCCTTGCCAGATGCTTGAACAGTCATTTTATTGACTCTTGAAATTTTATGCCATTAAAAAAATGAAAAGGCTGACTATAGATTGAAAGATTCCAATGTTAACTGTAGATTCTGCATTTATAGGGAGTGATGAGTATAGAGTATAAGATTTAGTACTAAATCTTCTGGAGCCATTTACCTGCATCCTTGAGCAGACCTGCATTCAAATGGGCTCACCAATTGTCCAATGCAGTCAGTCGATAGACTTCATTTGAGTGAATGCCTTCAGCTGCAGGACACCAGGTGTTGTAAATTTCTGGTGGAATTATCAGTTAGTAATGGCTCCTAAAGTGAATGGTCAACAAGTTCCTAATCTGACTTTTAAAAACATATAAATAAAGATGATTGCAAAGGAGTTAGATTTGGTCACTGAATCTATTCTTTGAAAATGAATGTTTCTTTAAATAAATGATCAAATACATATAGAAAAGATATAAATGGAAATTAAGTCATCAGAGACAATCCCACATTTGAAAGCAGGCTGGTAAGTTTTCTGCTGTTTTTTTTTTTTTTTTTTTGCTATTTGAATATGTATCACATAATTACAGTTCAACATTTTTCTTTTCATTTACCATTTTCTTTCAAGATTCTATTTTAACAAACACACAATTGAATTAGATAGATAATTCATAATTTATTATCTGGATTATTGAGCAGAAATACAAATTTCTTTTACTATGATAAAAATTATATGGCAAATATTTTAAACTACCTGTCTAGCCATTTTCTCAGACTGAATTCCCAGTGGGAGATTACTGAGTCAAATAATAGAAGTGTTTTCAGACCATTTTGCCTAGTTTCCCTATAGTGTAGATTTTGCCAATTCATGCTTCCACTAAAACGACATGTGAATTGTTTTCTTGCCATAGAAGTTCCCTTATTATGGAATGTGTTCAGTGTAAAATTGCATAAAACAGTAAGCTATGAAAGGGAGGTGGTTATATTTCTTTTACGTTATAATTTTTATTAAGCAAATAAAATGTTGACCTGCTAAGAGCCTATGAAATGATGCCAATTATCGTCATGTAAACACCTTTCTTAAATGCTAGAAAGCATTCATTTGGGATCAGTAAAGATGTCCATAGTGATCTTGTTTACAGTTGATTTACTAACTGATTTTTTTAAATATATTGAGCAAGTTCAACAATATATTTGAATTATCACAGTACATTATTAAATTAATGTACTTTAAAATATTTGAATATAACCTAAACCAGTGGCATAATTCTATTTGTTCTTTTTTATCTTAGTTTCTTTAAATATGTAACAAATTCTACCTCAAATAATTTTCCTTAAAAAATAAAACATTTTATTTTAACATGTTTTCATTGCACTCAAGGAATGCTATGTTATTAAAGCAAAAGAGCAGGAAATATTCATAACTTATTTTAACATAATGAAGTCTTATGAAATTAATTCAATTTTATGTTGACAAAATGTTGTTGTCATTAAAGTTTATGAGTTAGTAACATAAGGTGTCATACTAAGATCAAGCTGGTTATACTGGTTGCCCAAATATGCAGTATTGGTCCTCCCTAATGCATTCAAACAGAATATTTGGATTTTGCCTGTGATTAAAGCATGATATTAAGTTGAAGTTATTATTTATAAAAATGTTCAAATAACAATTCAGAAAACTAACTAGGTGTGGTGGTGCATGCCTTTAATCCCAAGACTCAGGAGATAGAGCAATCTCTGTTAGATCAAGGCCGGCCTGATCTACAAAGCAAATTCCAGGCCAGCTAGGGCTACAGGGAGACCCTGTCTCAAAATGTGAAACCAGAAGTAAATGAATAAATACATAAGTAAGCAAAACAAAGTTCAGAAAACTAAAAAAAAAATTAATCTGAGAGAATTAAATTGTTTTTTCTTCATATTAGCAAATAAGATTTATGATATATGTTGGTGTTGTTATCTTAACATACCACCTGACTTCAGAGATGCTAGACACAAACTAATAAAATTAGTATTTATAGTAAAACCATTGCTTCTCAAATTACTTAGAAGACAGGTAATTGATGAGTGAGTGCCTTTTAACAGAAGCCGATAGAAACTCCTAGCTCTCTTGGCCTTTATGCTTTTCTATTTCTTTGTAAATGTTGAAATTTCTAAATTTGTCAAACAGTTCTGTTTGAAAGAAAATGGGCAAAACTAGACTTTTATGTTCCAAGTTTTCCTTTTCAACAGTATTTTTGTTCCTTTTGAATTTTTCTATGTTTTGAATATTACAAACACTTATGTTATAGGAGGCTTTAGCTTGCAAAATTGTTGAGAGCAGATATTATAACAAATATAAACATATATTGTAACAAATATAAACATCTCAATAGGGTGATAGTTCTGGCCTAAACTAAAAGAGAGTGTGCTAGCTTTCAGCCAGTGGAGGAATGTGGACATGATTTATGGGGCAGGTCAGTGGTATCCTACCAAGGAGAGGATAGGAGACTCTTCATCTTTAATTGGAAAATTTGTTTTCAAATAATTCTTGGTGATCAGTTAACAGTCATTAAAATGATAAGAAATTGGACTGGAAAATATTCTTTGAAAAATGTGTAATTCAAATAAGTAGTCTCAATGTGGAAAAATACATCACAGTGGTCACTGTCGGAAGAGGTCAGCAACAATGGCTGTGATCAAGAATAAGACAGAGCTACAAAAGCCATGTAAATACAGCACCAGTAAAGCATCTCTTTCCTGCCTCATGGTTTTTATGGCTTCTTAAATTTGCTCCTCATGTATACATTATAGAGTTACTAGAGAAATGCATCTAGAAATGCATTAGAGAATCTTTTCATTTTAGTTCACTATAGGAAGCAGCATGTAGGATAATATCTTTACTACTTTGATTGCTATGACAGTAGTCCACACCTCAGAAAACAGTAGCAAAGTTCTCTCTCCATAGTATTTTTTTCCCATGAAAAATTTACCATACCATCAAGTAGGTGAACTTTGTATATAGAAAACATCAGAACAAACTGTCAGGCACTGACCCGAGGAAAAGGGTCCGAGTCTGTAATTCCTGTGAACCTTGTTTTTGGGTAGCATTAACTATGTCATGCTATGAATTCTGGATGTTGCTTTGCTCTTTCTGATCACCACTTCAGTGTTTCAATATGAATTTCTTTATTTCCTTAGGGTCGATGCATAAACTTCTCCCGAGTTCCACAACAATAAAAGGAGAACAAGGCGATATGAAGACAGCACATTTTCACGATGCCAATTTCCACCGAACAAGAAGAGTCAAGTGCATCTCCAAAGCTCTTGGAACAGCAGCTCAATTCCTGTCAGAAAATGTTTTCTTTGCCTTCTGCTTTACTTGCACCAAACATTTTCAAACACTTGTTCTGCCGTCTACGTGAGAGGCGATGAAACTCAGTGATAACTCATGATTCACGACATTGAAAATAAAGAGAAATGTTAATCTGCATGCTATGGTTTATGCAAGAGAGCTTGTTTGAATGTGTAGAAGAGGACAAAGCCACCACAGCAGCAGTGGAAAGATCACATCAAAACAGGGACTGCAAAACAGCCAGCCGAGCTGGGTCTTCATGGAGATGGGTCCTTTTCACATGGAAGCATGGCACTTGTCTTTTTGTTTGGCAAGATCTTTAGCTGTAGGCAGAACATGAGATTTCCTACCAGACTGAAAAAATAATGGAGCCCATTGCCTTACAGCTATTCAGATAGCAAAATCCTTCACGTCTCCCATCACCGTGTGCCTTATGTGAAGTTTCGGAGTAGAGAATCTTGTCATTGTTACACTGAAAAGTGCACATGCATGACAAAATACAGACAAGATGCCTCGAGGTATTGGTAGCAAGCAAGATTTTGCCCTTTAGTTTTCCAAGACACCTTTATTTCATGATGCGCTTGGGACACGAGAATTAATAGAGCGTTATTCCACAGGAAGAACGCCTCCAACCAAAGACCTGGAGTGGAGTTTAAGGACTCGTAATGTGAGACCTTGTTCCCAAGCCTGATAGATCTACTCCTTTCTCTGTGTTTAGGATTTAGTAGTGCATAAAGCATTGATATCGGGAAACATCCCAGGAGTTTGTTTTGCTTTTAATTTAAAGGAAGCAGTAACCACAAAGCTTCCGCTCAGGGTTTTTTCTTCCTTCAAATCTCCAAGGGTTCTTCAGCGTCACAAGCCAGCAATTCTCTTTGCATGAAAATTTCAAAGTTTAATTAATATAATTAAAGGCAACAGCAAGCAGCAGCCTGTGAAGATTTTGCTCATCTTTTTTATGTCTTTTGACATTGAATGACCTATTACTGTATGCGTATTACTTGGATTTTGAGGAACACTGCACCTTGGTTGTGATTCGGCAAGAGAAAAATGCCTCCTTTCTTCATTTTGTAAGTTAACTTCAGGAGGGTCACCATCAAGAAGCACTGACAATGTATGTACTGTAATGTTTTAGAAAAATCATCATTGTGTTGCATCGACGATGCCAAATTATGTTAGCGTGAGCAGAAACACTGTGGGGGAGGAAGAAGGCAGCAGCTGAAGGAAACAGCTCAAATGATCTAGTCACTTTCGATACTGTACTTCAGATGCGAAATGGATATTCGACTGGAAACCTGACACAGCGCGCCTGCTTTGATGTGAACTGGTATAGACAATGACCAGTGCCCGGGTCAGTGGGATGTCTCTCTGTGAGCACAAAGCCTTATCAAATGACACTAAAAATAAGTTCAACAACCATCACTTTGGAAGGGAGAAGGCAAATGCTTCATGTTTGGCGGGCATGTGCATGCAAAAGATGGAAAGAGTGATTTGGAGCATCCTGGTATAATTACCCCATTGTGCTCTTAATGGAAATTTCAAAGGACAGAGTGATTCTCTGGTTGGTGTCCAGGTTTGTGGCACTCCTCCAAGAAGCCTTATGCAAACACACAAATATACACGTGCATACATATATTCTCTGGCCTGAATCTTTTTTGCTCAAGCTTATTATTTATGTCACTGACTGGCTGGATCCAAAGTCACATGTCCACATACTAATAAATAAATTTTTACCTGTGACTCTGATATCACTTTCTTTAATTTCACATCAAACGTATTCTTTCTTTGGTTGAAAATACAGCCCTTATGGTTAATTTCAGGAAGGAATTCTATTCAGTTGCAAAACACTCAGCACTTTCATAGTTTATGGTTTTGACAGAATCTCTGTGTGTAAGTGCAATGCAGAAGGCTGATAGAATACACCCGACCTTATCTGTAATGAGTTCTTGTTCATAGTTGTTCTGTATTTGCCTTTGGATCAGGACCTCTTGCTTCATTCTTCAATGGACTCTTTATTTCTGACTTGTGTACAACCATCAATGGCATTTTGAGAGCATCAAAGTTACTAAAGGATCTCTGGCTCTATGGCTTTGGTCATCACTCTAAATTTTTACAGAATCATATAGCATTTTTCCACCATGAAAAGTGTAAATTAACTTCTGCCTTTAAATGGCAATGTAGCTTTCTTCAGATTTATGCACTGGCTAGAAATGTATACTAAAAATATACAAAGAGCCGAAAAGGAAAAGGGTAAGTCATGAATCTATATATAGACTGAAAAATTATCATTCATAAGGTTCAAAGACAGATGGAACTTCATCACCCTTAAAGTTATGAACCAATTAGTATTATGTTTTAATCTGGTGAATCTAATCAGAATATGTTTTAAAAATTATTTTTCTTACCAAAGAGCTATATTGAAAATCTCTGTGTGACACTTTTCATATATAATGAGAAATAGCTCCTCTGTAATTGATCCGGACATAATGTCAGTCAAGATGACTTCTGTTTACAAACAAGGAAGTTGTATCCATCATCCATTTGTACTGCATAAGGATACAAAAACAATTAAGTGGGAAATGACTCCTAACTTATGTGTCTCCTCTGCCTAGAAAGAAAGTTTTGAAGGCATCTATATATATTTCATAACAATGTCTGTTCTTTATGGACTTGATCCATAAATATTTATCTATCTGAAAACTTTGATACTTGGAATGTTTTCCTTAAAGCATTTGGTGCTCCAAGAAGAAACATTTGGTGCTAAGAGTTGCAGTGATGATGCCTTTCCCCGAGTTAATTCTATTTTAAAAATTTATATTTCCTTCCCAATGAGATGCAGAGCAAAATTTAAGACTATCCATTGACTAGGGAGCAGCGTCTGTCATCTCTGGTTAATTTTGTCAAAAATATATAGATTTAAAACTTATATTTCAAATTTGAAGACATAATTTGCTTATATTTCTGATGAACTTTGTTCTAACCATTTAAATTAGAAGTTATGCATTGTTTTCTCTTTTAAAAATAAATCCTTGTCGTATATAAGGTCAGAGTGTCTCTGTGAGCTTAGTTTCATTATCTGAGTATCACTGATCATTATTTTATGTACAGAGCTAGATTAACGTACTTATTTTAAGAATGAAACAAAAGCTGTACTATGGCTGAAGAATTATTGGAGACATTTCTGATGGATTAGCTTACAAATGTTGGATTTAAAGTTTAAGAAAACAAAATGTAATTAGGTTATAAATACAAGTATTAGAAAGCATTGTAACTGCTTCCTCTGTATTTTCTGGTTAACTTTTATTAGAATTTGGCAAAACATTAGAAAGTTTAATCAACTTTAATTATGTCAAAAACAATTTGGTGGATACACACACACACACACACACACACACTGAGGAGATATATGCATTCTCTCTGTAATTTTGTGCATATATAAACTTTAATATTAAAGTAAGTATGTAAAATAGATGCTTAGAGTAATTGGTGCCCCTTTGTATAGGTAAAGAAAGAATAGGCAGGTGAGGCTAGAGAATGTTACCTGTAGTCAAAGAAGCTGTAGTCTAGTCTCATTTGATTAATATTATATCCAGTCAATTTCTGGAGCATATATCTGAGAAAATTTTGTGTCAGAGAGTTATTTTGCAGAGTTTTGGATGTTATTTGTGATCCAGCACAAATTATAAACATGATTAAAATATATATTTAACTACATTCATTTTAAATAGAAATATTAAACAAGAATTAATTCACAGAGCATAGACCTTAAAAAGATAGGTATCGCCTGCATGAATAGTATAGAAGGTGATTGTAAATGATTTAAATGGAAACAAAAGGGACTAAGCTCTTTCAAAGCCATAGATCATAGAGCAAGGAAATCATTGCATCAGGTGCTAAATTATAAGCAAATGTAAATCTTTGGCAGGCCTACATATTCCACCATCTGATTTGTCAAAGAGTTTGGAAGGAAAAGCTCAAAATATAAAACAAATTTGAACAGTTCTACAATTGACAGCTGCAAATAGAATGTTTACCTTTGAAATTCGATGTAAAAGGAGATGATTAGCATGCGCAGACTGAAGTTTTCTTTTGAGTTCTTTTATATTTCTTGAACATTTCTAATTCTAAAAGTCTCTACTAATTAAACAGAGCAATGACAGACCTTCATTTTCTTTAAATACTTTGTTTGTGTGAGGCTGTCACACAGAAAGAATGATTATATTTTAAACAATATGTTCAAGTGTAAAAATCTTCAACAAATTCTTAACAATTTTTTTAAAAATGGGGGAAATCGGGAGTTTTATAATGAGCATCTTGAATTTCTTCTGCAGGAACAGGATATTTCAGAAAATGTGAAAGGATTTTAAATAATTTTTAAAAAACTATCAGATACTGTATTTTGACATATGGTATTCAGTGTACTTTGGGAGGTTTAGTGGTATAATTGGAGTATTACAACACAACACTAAAGAATAGAATTGTTGCAGCATTAATGGTTGATATATATATATATATTGATATTGATATATTTAAATTGCAAACTATTTAGCATTCTGTCTGGAGTCCACAGAGGTGATGCATTTTTCATCATGAATCAACAATTTTAAAAGTTTCTGTAAAAGTGACTGAGAAAAACTGTTCATGAGTCTTTAAAATTCGAGCATTTATTCAGCTGTTTGAGTAAATGTATGTTTCTCAAATCCTTCAAATAGTCCTTGGGAACATGCTGGCCATCGATTTTTTTGAAAATATTTCCCTTAACTGTACAAAATGAGTCTGATAAATTTCAATCCAAGGTTACTGCTATATATGTTCATGATTTCTGGCTTTGAGGAACTTTTAATACTAATATAACTGAGTAGAAATGGCTTTCCTATCTCTTTCCTATGGCTACAGTAGCAAATTTCCAGATATTTAAGCCTCAATACAGCATGAATATATTCTTTCCCAATTCTAGCTGTCAGATGTCCAAAGTCAGTTTCAGTGAGCTAACTTTTCAGATAGGTTAGTTCTTCCTGGAAGCTCTGAGAAGCTAATTCACTTCTTAGAATGTTCAGCTTCTGTTGCTGCCTGTATTCTTCAGCTTGGTATTCACTCGTCCATCACCACAGTATCTCACACTGACCTGATGAAGTCATCACAATATTCCTTGCCTCTGATCTCTGCCTCCTTCTAAGGACCACTGTGACTGTACATTGTCCACTTATATAATCCACCATGATGATGTCTACTGAGTCCCTTTGTTTATACAGAACAGCAATCACAGGTTCAGGGCAGAAAGACATGAATGTTAGAAGGGCCATTCACCCACTACAAATATTATGTCAATTTTCCTGCAAATAAATATTGTCTTTGAATTTTTCACATAAGAAACATACAAGCTGAGATCAGCTTTCTACATTAGATCCTCACCTGTCCAAACTGTTTTTTCTTTTGCCAAGCTATGATGACTTGGAGTGGGAAGAGGGCCTTCATTTGTCTCCAATCTACTGTTATATTTTACTTGAGACTCCTCACAAAGAATGAAACTAAGGGATAGATTCTTGGAAGATGGTTACTGGATGAAAAATCTCCCAGAAGCCTGTGGGCAGTGTTCTTGTTTCCTTGGAGAACTTTCTTGGGCTTTCTTCAGAAGCTGAGAAATTACCCTAAAGTTATCCCTGTAACACTCTCAGCTGTCATTCTGAAAACCTTTTAGGAAGTTATTGAAATACCAACAGATACTAAGCACAAAAATAAGTTGATATTCTACTGCTAACATCAGTAATTGACATATGGACTTAAACAGAAGTTGTCTCCACCTGTTATCTGTTTTTAATTCATAATTAAAAAGTGTTTTCGAAGGAGTAATTTCTAAATTCAAATAGACCTTCATCTATATCAAATATTGTTTGAGCAGCAAGTGTGACGATATCCATAGAAGTGATAAAATATAAAGTAATAAAACTTAAGGGAATTAGACTCTCCAGATAGATATCTCTCAAAATAAAAAGATATGATGGCCATTTAGGATTAGATAACCTATCTCAGAGCTAGTCCCTTGAGAAAACTGATTCCCCCATTGAGTGCTTGTAGCTCTTCATCTTGAGGTGAGTCCCTGTAAAAACTTCCTCCATCTGCCTTGGCATGTCAGCTGGTTTTTGTCATTATGCAGATCTGTGTTATCCTACCATACTGTGGAGACTTCATGGGTGAAGCTTCCTCGTCATGTGTAGAATGCATTCACTAACAGCAGGATATGGGAGGAACTGGACAATACTGTGAGAGAGGAAATAACATAAATATAATAAAATACTCATACTAAATGCTCAAAAAAGCGCCTTGAATTGTTGACACATTATTAATTGTAATCCATGCAATAAGCGTTTTCACATCATGTTTTCTGGATATATATGAATGTACTTTCTCCAAAGTACATTTATATATTTCAAAATACTATAAATGATTTAGAAAATGAACTTTAATAGATTCTGTGTTCCTAAGACTGTCATATATTTATAGAGTATTTCATAGTTTTCTAAACTATGTCTACATCTATCATTCATTTTTTATTCAGTAACTATGTATTAGGTCCATATTATGTGCGCTATGCTAATTTGGAAATGACCTAAGGAAATGTTAAATCGTGTACTGAGAATATGTGTGGAATGTGGAAAGACATTTGAAAGTAAAAAAACAAATCTTACAGCATGAACCCTGAGTGCCCCAGGATTTAATGCTCAGTGGGGTCTGTTTTATGTGACCAACTCTAGGTAAACTCTGTACCACTCAGAGTATATCATTTTGCTCTCACACAATGTTCAACATATATGAACTCTTCCTGATGATTCAGGAAGCTTTCCATTTGTTACAATATATTACTTCTCTCTAATTTAGAGGCCAGTTAAGCCATTTCACTTAATATTTCCTAGGGAAAACAAGGCAGATGTTTTAGAATGGAGAGGTTTAAAGGCTGACATGACTCCTGGGGACAAAGGGCAAAATATTATTAGAGACAAAAAGAGACATTGTATAATAATAAGACAAATAAAAACAAATGAGAACAAAAACACAGAGACCTTTGAGCCTCCAAATCCATGAAACACACAATGATAGAGCTGAAAGAAACCAGGAAGGAATCCATAATTGTGGTAAGTAGCTCACATATCACAGTCTTGTCAACTTATGGAACTACGAGAGAGACTCATAAAGGATAGAGACTCAAACAGCACAGACAGCAATACGTGATTGTTATACATGAAGCCACAACTCCTAAGCAACCAAATACATAGTTTTTCAATGGGACAACTCATAAGCCTTTAAACGCTCTGACAACTTTAAAAGCACTGAGATCACACAGACTACATCTTTTTAAATCAATTTTGATATCTTTAGCTTAGTTAAAACATTGTTTTAAAATGCACTACAGAGTAGTTTTGACATTCATGGTGACTCTGTGTGTGTGTATTTGTGTGTGTGTGCATGGGTACATATACATGCCCATGCTCTGTAAATTAAGTTTTATGAGCTTTTATAATTGTATAAATTTGTGTAGCCACTACTACAATAAAAGCCAGAGCATTTCTGAAGACTTCCTTAACATCGGCTCTCTACTCAGCATCTCCATCCCAACCACACCTGACAAGCATGTTTAACACAGGTGCTGCTTAAACATAACAATACATGAGTATTCTGTAATCTGTACCCTGCTTTCTGTCAGCCTGGTCACCTACTCTGTAACATCTACATCCAAATCTCGCAAAGACTCATGTTAGAAATTACTATAAGTTAAAGATTTTTATTATTAAATCATTGTATATTTCATATAGAACATCTCAGTCGATCTTAATCATCTTTATACTCTCTTCCCTGCTGGCAACTCCAATAGTACCCCCAACTGGAATCCATACATGCTTTCATCTGTGTTAAGGTCTACTGAGTCAAGTTAGTGTCCCCAAATGACCTCAGTACAGGTTCATCGGCTGAGGTCTAGTCAGCCTACCCATAGTCCCTTGCTTTAGGAAGACTAGCTCATCCTCCAACAGTAATCAACTACCAATATTTCTTAAGCAAAGGTTGGAGTCTGGTATCCATTTCCACAGTTCCATGCTGGGTTTTTGCCTGTTTGCATTTGCATGGGTCTTGTGCTTGCAGAAACCCTTGCTGTAGGTTCATATTATCAGGCTCCCTGGAGTTTGTAGGACCCTTTTTCAATATGGTCACTCACTTCTCTCATCGACTCTTACAGTCTTTCCACCTCCTCTTCCACAATGGTCCCCAAGCCCTGGGTGAGTAAAACGTAATGTAAGAGGTAGGTCCAGGGACCTACACTTTTCAGATTCTTAACCTCCATGATTTAACCATTTGTGACCTTTTGTGGTACTGGCCCTCTGTTGCATGAGGGAGCTTCATTAATGAGAGTTGAGAGATTCATTAGTGACTCCTTTACCCCTTGTTCTATACTGCATAAACCTTATGTGTAGAGGCTGCATTTTAGATGTGCCACTTGGAAATGGACAATTCATAGAAAATGTCTCCATGTGACCAGCTGTAGTACTCTGTATTAGTCTCTGATGCAAAAGAAGCTTCCTTGATTAGTGATGACTTGGGTACTTGACTGTAAATATAAGGTTATGTATTTTGCATTTAGTAAGAAGTTACATTAGCCTAGGGATATGACAGCCTTGGGGATTTCTCTAAGATCTGTGACCTCTTGACATATGTATTTGGCTATGATTACTGTACCACATATGAGTTTCCTCCCATTGAGTGGGTTCTAAGTTCAATTATGTAGCCACTGATTGGCCCCAAGGTAAAAGTGAAACTACTGCATCAGTGTTGAATGCTTGATGGTCATTCATGTGGTTATTTGGTCATGAAGCTGGTGTTAGACTATCAATTGATGTTCTTTCTCTCTTGGATACTTGCATAGTATTCTCCAGAGTTATAAGTGCTCACCTTCAGGGAAAGTGGCTTCCAGGTCACTTCCAGTTACATTGCTCCAGATCCAGTCTCTGAAGTATGTCCTGTCTTCATCAATAGGGTTTTACCTTCAAGTTCTGGAAGAAAATCAAGGACTATGGCAATGGCCTGGTTAATTTTAAGAGTCTTTTAGACAACCCTGGCCAATAACTCAAAGGCAGTTTCTTGTTACGTGGTCTTCAGCTATGCACATGTTCTCATGTAGAGATATTGTATGTGGAATTTGTCCTTAGGTTATTAGACTAATATGATATCCTCTGATGTTTTATACTAGCTAGCCATACTGTAACATTTAAATGGTTTAACTATTTTGATCATTTTTACAAATTGACTAATGTACAGTTTTACACATTTTCCATATTTGTATAAAATTACATTATGTATGTATGTACACATATGTATGTGCATATATTTACATGTATGTCGATGTTTATTTGTATAAGCATAACCATTCATATTTTCCTGTCTAGATTTGCATATCACTAATCTTAATCAAATATGTATGACATTACACTCATGGTGTGGGTATGGATTTTGTGTGTGTGTGTATGAAGAATCCCCTCTATATCATGTCAACAATAACACTGTGGTGGCCTAGTCATGCCCAAATCTTCCTGAATTCGACCTTGGACAGATATTGAAGGGATCATCTGGATACACACGACACATAAGTCCACATCTGACACAGAGTAAGTACCATGGGTGTTCCCTAGCATCCTTGCTGTTAGGCTACTATTAAACAATTATGTTCAGAGTTACTTTTACTGAGGTATTAGTAACTCAATAAATTATTATCATACTTTAGAGGGATCTTTGCTATTTTCCTTGAAAAAGTGTTGACAGTGTAAATACCAAACATTCAGATTTTGAAAATGCAGTTCAACAGGGATCTTTTCAGATTATGACATCTTTATATTCTCATACTTCTCAATTATGATGGGAAAGAAGTTCACTCAGTCATTTCTTTCTAAACACCTAGGTTTTCCATCTAACAGAGAAAACAATGCAAAACTATTGGGGTTTTTTTTTGCCATTTTCATTACTTTTAGGTAGTTCAGATATAATAATTAAATATTAAAACAACTCTCAGAAGTCCGTTTGGTAAACAGAATAGCACATAAAAGATTACGTGACACGTTGCAAGCCAGTCTGTATCGACATTTCCTCAATCATGTGTAAAATATCTGCTTTGCTTTTCAGTTGGAACTCTTATCTGAGACAAGACTTATTTGTTTCTGTCTTCTTCATAACTGCAGCTGAAACTAAATTACGTTTATGTCAGTCAGGATCCAGGATGTGCATCTTACTGATGAGTGTACCTTCTAAGCTGGCTACATAGAGTAACTAAAAAGAGTAAACACCACATGCCATTCAGACAATGCTTTTATTGATAACAATTGTGATGAAGCCTGAAAGCTTTTTAAAAAGAAGATAACATAAGAAATAGACGCATTAGAAAGAATGGGCTTTGTGGATGACAATGGGATCATAATAAGAGCTCGATGTTGTGCTTATGAGTTATTTTGTTATTTTAAACAGGGATAATAGTGTGAATGGTTGTTTCCATTTGACTTTAAAATAATCTTCAAAGTCAGAAAACTTCCTGAATGATGTTGGATTATTCAATGATGTGCCTTTGAAAGATGAAATTTTCATATACACACTATTTTTGCAACATGTTAAGGGAATTCTCTTCCTCAAAAGGTAGAAACTCAGAAAGAAATACCTCAACACAAAGAAAGTTGGTTGATGAGTCCTCGAGTGGGCTGACAGCTCTGCCTTGATGCAGCTCACCTTTGTTTCTACTGCCTGAGCCATCACTAAAGATTAAAAACTGTGTTCAAGGCAGACCATTCCTCATACATTACTTTCTCACTGCATGTCATGATAGTTTTTTATTCAATTACACATCTGCCAATGAAAATAGTGAGCAAAGACAACATCAAGGCCGTGTTTTTATTTCGATTACTGTTCCCTGGTGAATTACAAGGTTGTGAGTATCCTACAACAATTTATATTGACCCAGGCTTCATAAATCTGGTATAGCAGAGGGAGTTGCTAAGCTATATGTCGTAATCATGTCTTTCTACAAACAACATTAATCACTTGCTCAAGAGGAAGCAGCAGCTCAAGACTGCTCTGTTTGGTGATCCCATCAAAGCGATCCCCTTAAGAGAGAGGGTGTTTTTTTTTTAATCCCTGTGATGTTTGGCACTCAGTCCTCTGTATAGGTTTTGAAGCTCCAACCACTGTGTTACTCATAGTTAGGCAATGTTAAAATGAATACAAAATATCCGAAGAATTATTTATGCTACTAGGAAAAATATACAATTCTAAAATTTGAAGTAACATGAAAATGAAGCTGGATATACTTAAACATTAAAAATCATTTTCCCTAGCCTAAATTCACTCACACTTAAAGATATTATTTGAATTTAAATGATTTTAGATTTTTTTTTTGTTCTGGAGACAGACTGCTTCTAACTCATTTTAAAAGTGAATAAATTTCTCCTCAAGGAAATACTAAAGTTTGATGGAAATCAGCCAACACATCTGTCTCTGAAATGTTCCAAGACAAAGATATTAATAAGTCAGGCAGGTTCTGCATCTGACCACCAACATTTTATTTGGAAAAAAGAAGGTTATGACTAATATACAGGAAATAATTTTATTTGATACCATATTACATTAGAGAACAAACAAAACAAGAACATGGCAAGCAATAATTATTGAAGATAAATGAGACTATAGTTATCACATGCTAAAATTATACCAATTTTTCTAATTATTTCAGTGTATTAAATAAAATAATTGCTAAATATTTCTTACTAAAGGATTACTAAAAGTAAATATTTTGTATGTTTCTTCCCAATTTGATATTTCATTTATCTGAGCTACAGTGACTTATTAAATTTACTTTTGTTTATGTGCAAAATAATTTGCAATCAAATGGTTGATTAGTTTTAAAATTAAGGCATGTTGGACTGATCACTATTCTGTCTGATACTCCTGGCTAGTCCAGAGAGCATTTTTTTCTATACTTTTAAATTTTTCTTCTTCTTTTTCTTCTTCCATGGGGTTCCAAGCATTCAGAGTTTTTTTTTTTAATTGTTAATTAATAACAAACATCGTGGCATTTTATTAGGAAGAGTCACAGGGGGAAAGTTTTCAGGATCTACTTTTATGTTTTATTCTTGTCAGTATGGAGTACATGTTAACATGTTAAAATGTTCTAATCCTTCTTTCAATCATCTGTAAAACTTTTAGAGAACTATTTAAATAAGACTTTGAGTGTATATACTTTATCAAAATTATTCCTTTCATACTTCTGGCAGTTATAATTGCTGTTGATAATACTGACTTGTCAGTTACACTGAGTCTGAAAATGGGAAGGTCAATTGAGTTGACTTGTTGAAATATACAAAACAATTATAATTTCCACAGCCCTTATTGAAAATAAACTAGCTATACTAACTGATGGCTTGTAACACCATGAATTCTCTTAGCTGTTTCTGTATGATAAAGACCATTCTGAATATTATAAAGAACATAGAACCAGATTGCAGAAAGATTTGTTCACTGCTTATTAAATCATCTTGAAACCATCTGCCCTTGGACTACATTTTGCTTATGCAAAATTAAAATGAGGCTATGTGTAACAAGCATCTAAAGAGATGTTGGATGATACAATCCACAGCACTAAAACAATAGTGATGTTAACAATCTTTTGTATGAACATAATGCAATGTGTTGGTAAAGTTACTGCATCAATATTTTATTTTTGTTATAAAATAAATGTTCACAAATCACAAGTACAAAAGAAAATGTAAAGAAAAAGTAGCTTATAAGCTCAGTGACACTAATGTTGCTATTTTAGACTGTACATTCTCAAGCTTTTCCCTACTGATATACTAGTTTGAATTTAGTCATAGTGTATCTGTCTATGGAATCCTAATCTTTATTGAAGCATGGACAAAGAAAATGATTTATGAATATATGAAAATAATTTAAATCACAGGAAACAGTATTCTTTAAAGTTATTTAGTAAAGTAGGTATTTGATATTATCTACTCTTCTCAGTTTTAACCTTCACAAAATGAGGAACAAGATTCTTCCACACTGAAACCAGAAAGTCACTAGGATTGAGAGTGCTGCAGGCATTTTGAGGTGTAGGTATAGATTGCTTTCTGTTTGTCTTTATGTGGAACGTGATGATAAGAAATGAAAGCAGTTGCTTCAGGCACTGGCATGGCAGTCACCCAATATCTAAAACTTGAGTGGCTCCATCTTTAAGGGACTAATCAAATTAGGAAGTACAAAGAGAGCTTGTTCATTGACTTGAACCGAAGTCTTACTGCATCCTCATAAAATAACACCCATGTGCTAAAGAATTTTAAATCTGTCCCTCTTCTCCTTCTCTAATGGCTGGCCAGCTTTATCATCAATCTGACTGATTTTAGAATCATCTGGAAAACTTGAGGAGCACCAATAGTTGTATCGGTATGGGGTTTTCCAGAAAGGATCTACCCAATGGGGAAGAAGTTGGCATGATTTCGCAGGTTGGGGACTCAGAAGACATTAAAAAGGAAAAGGGGAAAATAAGTCAAACACAGGCACTCATTTTTCTCTGTGTCATGGCTTGCTATGTAAACTGCTCTGTTCTACAAGTTCCTTGCCATGATTAACTGAACCCCTGAAATCATTAGTCAAATAGGACTTTCCATTCTCAGGTAATATTCCCTAAGCACTATTACTAATAATACTCCCTTAAAAGCCTCTGTCAGGTATTTTGTCACAATGACAGGAAAAATAAGTACACAGCCTCTAAACTAGGGGATCCAACTGTTCATGGCATGTTCATGGCAGCAGTGTTTTGTATAACATAAAGTAGAATGTGAAGTATGCCACACAGAATCTGAAAAAGTACTGCGACTTTATTTAAAAATATGAAAACCTTAAGTATTAACTTGGATTTCTTTCAGCTTCTTGAAAAGAGATTCAATTGCTGATCATTTATTAAGTTCTTGTATCAGACAGGTGTTGTGTAAGGCTCTGAGAATACAAGGACAAATCACTCCTAAAATCCAATTTACTCTGAAGAATTCACAGTTAGGAAACACATCATGAAGAAAGTATGCTCATAGGAAAGGAAATGTTTTCAACAAAATGCTTTGGAATAATGTTAACTTTTAATCTCAAAGCATACCCAAAAAAGAAATTGGATATGTCATAGACCTCAATACAATCTAAAATTATAACACTTGCAGAAGAATATAAAGAATATCTTCATAACCCGGTTGTAGATAAAGAGATTTTAGATAGGACAAATATGTGAAAAATATTTCACACATCGTTAATTCATTATCAGACAATGAAATATACAATATAATATAATTTATGAAATATGCAATGCAACATACCATAAAATTATGATCCAATATGCTATAGTACAATCATATTTTGTATTATATAATACAACAATCAAAACTTAGCCAACATAAATGTTAATCAAATGCTTATCAAAATTTATTGTAAAAATGAAAAAATTAGAAGAAGTAAGTTATAAACAAAAGGCTATATACACAAGGCATTGAACTGACAACTTTTGTGCAGCACAGATGAAGATATTACAACTAAGTAATAAGAGATAATTTATAAAATGGGAAAATAGGCACGTGCATGGATAGTTAATAAGTACCTGAAAAATTTCTCAACAGTTTTAGTCATCAGGAAAATGAGATGTAAAACCAGAAAGAGGAATTTACCAGCATTATTAAGCAGAAAAGTAGGATCATACTAAGTATCTAACATGGTCAATTTCATAGATTCAGAGAAAGGAATGGTGGTTATCAGCAGCTTGCGGGACAAGAATCAGGGACTTGCTAGTCAATGAGTATAAAGTTTAAGTTAAGCAATTGAGTGTGTTCTACAAACTTATTGTAGAATACTGTACCAGGAGTTAATGACACGATACTGTAGACCTCAAGATTTTGTTAATAAGGTACATTTCATGTTAAATGTTTTCCCACAACAAATAAAACTTTGAAGGACGGACAATGCCAAATGTTGCTGATGGTCTGCAGCAATCACACTGCTAGTGGAATTATAACATAGCACAACAGCTTTGAAAATCAGTGCACTGATCAGTAGATCCCAATATAGATAAGAATATAACCATGCTAATCACCAGCAATTCTCCTGCTATCTACACAAGATATATGTGAATGGGGGTGCACTAAAAATTTGTTCAGAAATGCTCTCAATACCCTTTTCTTAATGGTCAAGGAATAATAAATGGAAGAGTGGATATCTCCCCTTCTGTGGGCCACAGGCATTTGGTGAAAGGGTAGTGATGTAACTGTTGATGCAAAGTATCATTCTGAACAGAGGAAGATGTGTAGGAAAGAGTACACGACGGGGAATATCTTCATAGAGATTCAAGTACAAGCAACAGACTGGATGGAGGACTTTGAGCCGAGAACAGACAGAGGGAAAGGAGATTAGTGTTCCTTACTGAATTGTTGTTACATAGGCATGTTAGTTCATTAAAACTACATGGGAGTAATTATATTTTTACAATGTATAAAATATAGGAAGCAAAAGTAACTTTACTAGTAAAATACGAGTGGTGGGAGGGAAATGAAAAGGCTATAGTAATAGCGCCCTGGACTCGGAGCAGAGTGGTCAGGGTGAAGGCAGGGCTTTAGTCTGACTCCTGGGAATCCAAGTTAGGCCAGATACAGAGGGTGGAAAGCCTCGGCAGCAGTTTTTCTGCTGGGCCATGGATGGAGGTCAATGGCTGCATGCTTCTCTCTTTACTTCCTATCTGCTAGTTCAGATAAACAGCCAGTAACCAACAGGAGAGTCCAACTTGTGAGACACATAGCTGAAAATCTGTTTGACGCATCAGTTTTCCTTTTAGTTCAGTTCATTTGTTGAATCTTGGAATCAACTAGCAGGGTGGGGAATCTTTAGTTTTGGAGCTCATTTCTGCTGTTTTTTTTCTGTTGAAGTATGAGAATGTTAACCTCTAGGCCACAGGGCAGCTCTCATCTGTTCAGTCTCGTTATGAGGGAAGGATGATTCAGTTATAGTCACTCTGGGAAGGGTGGGACTACCACTATTTTATGAGTTTACTTGTTAATTTTAAGTACTTGCAACAGGCCAGTAATTACAGACTAGCTTTAAGTTCAAATCAAATAAACTGATAAAAAGGTGTCAGTCTTTTTAGAGAGACATAGAGATTTAGATCATTAGACTCAGCACTTTCTTGATACACATTTACTCTTTTAGATCCCTTCTCATCTCCGTTTTCCAGCAAGCTTTTTCTTGCTCTACAAGCTCTTGAGCCAGTTTTCTGCGCTAAGAGCTCAACGTATTGACTCTAAATACAAGCATAATACTATTATAGTCACCATACACTTATAACAGACTACGAGGTGTGTACTGCCATTGTTCCTTCTTTTAAAATGAAAACACAAAGTCACAGAGAAGCTTGTGCAGCCTGTGTGTTGCTAGAGTTTAGATGTTGTCAAGGTTATTTTCTATTTCTGTGATAAAACACTGAGCAAAAGCAGCTTCTTGGCCCCTTTGTCAAATATTAGGTGGCTGAAATTGCATGTATTCATATTTGGGTCCTCAATTATGTTCCATTGATTTTTGTGCCTGTAACATGCTGTTTTTAAGACTATTGCTATGTAATATAGTTTGCGATCTGGAATCATAATCCAGATCTTTTTGCTTTGTGTATCCAGGGTCTTTTGTGAGTCCATATTAATTTTAGGATTATTTTTCTAATTCTGTGAAAACTATCATGGAAATTTTGATTGGAATTGCATTGAATGTATAGATTGATTTTGATAGAATGGTCATTTTCACAATACTAATTCTTCCGATCCGTGAGCATGGGAAGTCCTTCCATCTTCTGGTGTCCTTATCAACCTCTTTCTGTAAGATTTAAAAATTTCATTGTAGAGATCTTTAATGTCTTTCATCAAGTTTATTCTGAAACAGTTTTCTGAGGCTATTGTGAATGGGAGGGTTTTCATGAACTATTTCCCTGATTGCTTGTTATTGGTTTATGGAAAGGCTAATAATTTTTGTAGATTAATTTTGTAATCTGCCACTTTACTGAAAGTGTTAATCATTTCTAAGAGTTTTCTACTGGAATTTTGGGAACTCTTAGGTATAATATCCAATCATCTTCAAAAAATGATAATTTAACCTCTTCTTTTCCAATTAATGCTCCTTTAATTTCCTTTTCTTGTCTTATTTTTCTAGCAAGAGTTTCAAGCACTATATTAGAAAGGAGTGGAAATAATGGGCAGCCTTGTCTCATTCCTGATTTTAATGGGAATGCTTCAGGTTTTTCTTCATTTAGAATGATGTTGGCTGTGGATTTGTTGAGTATAGCTTTAATATTTTGAGATATGTTACCTCTAGTATATAATTCCTTCTAAGACTTTTAATATGAATGCATGCTAACTTTTGTCAAAGGCCCTTTCTGCATCTATAGAGATGACTATGTGATTTTTGTCTTTGAGTCTATTTATATGATTCATGACATTTATTGACTTACATGTATTGAACCATTCCTACATCCCTCTAATAAAACGTACTTGATTATAGTAGATGATATTTTTGATGTGTGTCTGTATGCAGTTTTCAAGTATTTTGTTGAGAATGTTTTGAGCATCTATATTCATTCAGTATTTGGGTCTATGGTTTTCTTTTTTGGTTGTGTCTTTACCTTGTTTTGGTGCTGGCTTCACAGAAGGAGGAGGGAGAAATAAATGGTACCTATATAATGTAAAAAATCCCAGAGGGTATCATACTAATCCCAAACCCTACTGAAAAATAACACACAATAACTCTACATAAGTTCATGTGTATAGCTAAAGATGACATGATATGAAACAGTGCCAGACAAGAGAAACATCCCTTAGAGTTGTTGTCCAGGGTAGCCCAAAATTATACAAAGCTACTGCCACAGCCTTGATTGCCTCGCAGAACTTGAAGACTCTACTGCTGAAGACAGAACATGATTGACACAGGGCTTGGAGCAATGGAGCTGGAACTGACCTGCAAGCCACCGGTACTGAATGCTAGCTCTTATAGTTTTAGAGAGCACTATGTAAGCTGCAAAGGGAGAGCATTAGTCCATGGTCCAAACCCTGCTTTAAAGCCTAATAACTACAAGAGTGACTGACACAGAAAACTATATTGAGGCAGTAGTGTCACTTTTATATTGTGGGTAAGTAACAACTACCTAATTGGAGATAATGCCCACTCAATAGGAGGAAACTCATGTGTGGTACTGTAAACAAAGCCAAATACACAATGCTAGAGGGGTCATAGATATTCGGGGAAAACCCAAGGCTGTCATATCTTACTAAGATATGACTTAATTTCTACTAAGTGCAAAATATGGATCATTATATTTACAGACAAGTAAGTATCCCAGTCACTGCCAATCAAAGAAACTTCTTTTGCAACAGATAGAGATTATTACAGAATTCCATAACTGGTCATGCACAGAGACTATCTGTGAATTGCCCAAGCCTAAGTGATGTACCTACAATGCAACCTTTATACCTAAGGTTCATGGAACACAGAACAAGGGGTAGAGAGGACACTAATGAATCTCTCATCTCTCTTCAATGAAGTTCCCTCATACAAAAGAGGGCCATGAACACAAAAGGACACAAATGGTCAAAGCCTATAGAATAAATCTATAGAGTGTGGGTCTTTGAACAAGACTTTTATATTAAACTCCACCCTCCCAGGGATCATTGTAGAAGAAAGGGCGGAAAGATTGTAAGAGCCATGGAGGAAGCACATGATTATATGGAAATAGAGTCCTACAGGCTTCTGGGATCCTGTTTATATGAACCTACAGCAATGGTGTCAGTATGCACAAGACATGCAAACTCAAGCAGAAAAACCCCAGTAGATAACTAGGGAAATGGGCTCCCAATCTTACTGGAGGAGCTATTGTCAGCTGATTACTGCTAGGAAGAGCTGATCTTAAAGGGAGAGAGGGACTCTAGATAGTCTGACTAGAGCCCAGTGGATGAACTTGCACTGAGGGATGTCTGGGTACACTAACTTGACGCAAATAACAGAATACATGATTCCAGTGGGGGAGTAGGGGAGGGTGCCAAAGGAAGGGGGACTAAAGATGATTAAAAAGATAATTAAGATGTTCTATATGAAATACACAGAAAATAAATAAATAAACATTAATAAATAAATAATAAATAAATAAAATAAAGTTTCTTAACTGTGGGTTCTTATAAAATTCAAAACAAGTTAAATACTCATTTCAAGGGAGGAGATTCAGAACACACTTATGCAATTGAAAGTCCACCATTTTAGCTCCTTGTCTGACATCTGAGATCCACTCACGATCTTTTGGGTTCTAAAGGCTTGGGCAGCTCCAATTCTCGAGATCTGCATTCCACAGCACAGGCAGTTTCTGGTAGGCTTAGTCCAGGTGAATACCATACCTGCCACTGTCATTGCTGGTTGTTCCACAGTCTTGGCATCTCTGCTGTATCCTGGGGTCTTCACTGCCACTGAGGCTGCACCTTCACCAGTGACTGTTCCCGACTTCACAGGGTGCCAAGCCTTGACTGTTCCATGACCCCTTCAGGTCCTCAAAACTGGTGTCACCTGCTAAACTCTTACTTATTAGCAAGTCTAGCTTCTAGCTTGAGATGCAGCCTTGATTCCCTCTGCATCAGAGCTTCTATGTGAAATACTTCCCAGAAAAATTTCACCTCAGTTATGCTGATCTCGTTAGTCACAGTTGACTGTTCAGCCACAGCGAACTAGCATCAATTGTCCCAGCAATGCACGGGGTTCACTTTGTGGTACTGGGCTCTTGTTAATCTTTGGAATTCATTCTAACAAATGGCATATCTATTTGTGTTTTGCTCAAGTTACTTTTTAAAATAGTTTGCATTTTCTGGGCAAATGCATAAGAAGGGGACCCAGAAGTGAACTGGAAGTTAAGAGAAGCCAAACAGAATATAACTGAAATAGTATAGAATGCAGAGGTCTATGAATATATATATGTCTTAAGACCTGTTGCTACTTTACAAATAAATCTAATATTTTAAATTTTCCTAGGCCTCATTTTCCTTACTTTTAAAATTAAGATATTGAAGCATTTGAGTTCTCTAATATTTTCCTTCAAACTAGTTCTTTTTGTAAACTGTAATATACTGCTTCTACTTTAAAAATTAAAAAAAATATATTGAAGTATAACCAGAGCAAGTTTGTTATTTCAATCATTGCTATTTTATTCACTCTACAACTCTTGCTTAAGAATGTGCTATATGCCAGCCACTGTGCTGCTTTAAGGGATAAATAAGATACATTCCCTTCTTATAAAGATGTGCAGACTGACACAAACCTCCAAAGAAGACAAAATTCTCACAGATGACAAATTTCCCAGAGTTGACAGATTGTGTCCGCCCTTCCCTTCATCTCAAAGCATATGAAATCTCCACTAAGTTCACAAGTCCCTAAAGCCTCCTCCCTCTCTCTAGTTCTGTAGCAATCATATGTGTGTGTTCATGTAGATGCATGTGTATGTGATGTGCACATGTGTGTACACATGGCACTAGATGTTGCAAATGGGTATCTTTTCAGATGACCCTCCTCTTTATTTTATCTGACACAGGGTCTGTGTTGAGCCTGGAACTCGCTGATCTGGCTAACATGGCTGGTCAGTGAGCACCAGAGATGTTCCTGTCTCCCGCCTAGGCCTAGAGTTACAGGTGTGCCGGTCCTCATGCGCAGTAAGCGTCTTCCCAGTCCCTCTAGCAGCACATTCAACCTCTCCTGCAACTTCCTCCAAGCCAGGATGGTTTCTGCTGGTTTGGGGTGGACAAATGTGTAATACTGGAGACAGCCAGCAGCCAGTTTGTATTCCCTGCTGTCCTTCAAAGCTTTATGGCCCAAAATAAAGGTGCTGCGGAGGTGGAGCACCCAATTTCCATTCTAAGTTTCACACAGTAGATTTCAGTCAATTAAATTTTCTGTTCCTAAGATACAGTTGCTTATGAAGACAAGTAGCACCACATTTTTGGAAACAATGAGCTTGGTCTAGAGGACCTTTCTCCCCTTTGTGCTTGTTCAGGTCTCGTGGATAACTGATCGGTTCTGAGGCTGTCATGGAGCCAGTTTCCTGTTCTCCAGGCGTCAGCAGCCTCTTCCCATTACCTGGGTTCTGACTCCTCCAATCAACACAACAAATATCTTGGGGGTGGGGTAGGAGAACAACATGTTTCATGTTCTTTTTCATCCTCTCTGATACATTGGAACTAGGCCATCTGGCTGCCTTTTTGGTAAATCCATTTTATAACAGGATTTTTTTGGTGATTCAGTAATTAAACCCCCTTGGATAAGGTTCAATATGGACCTGCCTTATGCTGAATTTTGCTTTATAGAAAACTGTTAGTCACAGGTGCCAGTGAATTTATAAATGAGAATGAAAAATCTTTTTTTCAGCTTTTGGAATGTTAGTCATCTCTCAGTTTCCTTTGGTCTTAGTTCACTGTTCTCTAGTGGTAAGGAAGGTACGAACACGTTTAAGATCGTCTCCTGATCCTGTCTAGCATCGTTAAGAGTGTTATCTCTCAGCTTTAGCCTAAAATTAAGCTTCGAGGGTTGAAAGATGGATATGAAGTCTTCATGAGGTTACTTAAGGCGAAAGTAGAATCAGACTTCATGGTGGACTCACTGTTTTCAGGAAGCATCTGCTACGTGTTAGGCTGCGGGTAAGGCACGTTTGAGAAGCAGGTGAGTGGATCCTTATTGTTCCACAGTTCATCACAGGCCTGTGTCCTTGTAAGAAGTCTCACTGTTAGGCACAGCGTCAAACATTAGCAAGTGGTTTGCAATAGCATTAGAACATTAGAATATTTTCTGAAAGCAATCTATTTTGAGTAATCTACCCTGTCATCCTTTAACCCACAAAAGGGCGAAATCAATACAGGGTGTGAGGGTCCATGCCTAATATCAGCTCCATGAAGATGGAGGGAGAAAGCAGTAAGTTTTGAGTCTAGCCTGAGAGCTATAGTAAGACCCTGTCTAGAAAGTCAAATGATGAGTTATGTTTTTCTTGATACCATATGGGAAAAATTTTAGTGTCATGAATCAAGGAAAGTTAATCATCAATTTGAGAGTTTTCTTTTGTTCATTGATTCATGAAAATCTCCTTGTGAAACACCTTCAACTTAACTCTCATTACTTTAAAAATATTCAAAGTTGGAATATTTTAGATTCACATCAAAATTAAGAGGGGGGTTCAGCAATTTTCTGCACACCCCACCCTCCAACGAATGCATAGCCTTGTTGATATCAATGTCCCCCATCACAGCAGCACAACTGGTCAACCTTCACTGACACACCGCCATTCACAGTATAGTCTGCGAGTGTTAATAACTATATAATGACATGCAGCTACTAGTGCAGCATCGCGCAAAATGACTTTCATTGGTCTAAAACTTCTCTGCTCTGCCTTTTCATTCTCTCCACTGTGACCCCTGGCAACCATGCATCCTCTTACTCTTTCCATAGTTTTCTCTTACCCAGAGTGCAATTTAATTCAAACTATATAACAAGTAGCCTCTAGTTTGGTTTCTTTACCTTAGTAATAAGCATCTAAGTTACCATCATGCCTTTTCATGACTTCATAGCTCATTGCTTTTTAGTGCTGATTAATAAAGATCTCATCTTTCAGACATATCACAGTTTACCCATTCGCCAACTAAAGGACGTGTTGACTGCTTCAGGTTTGGACAGTAGCAAATAAAGATGTTATAGACATCTGTACTCAGATTTTGTTTAGAATATAGTTTCCATTTCTTTGGACAAATACCAAGGAGTGTGATTATTAGATCACATGAGAAGTGTATGTTTAAGTTTTGTAATAAACTGCTCAACTGTCTTCTACCTACTGATAGTAGATGAGAGTTCCTACTGTTCCACATCCTCACTAGCATTAGGGGTTTCCTAGTCTGGGATTTCCATTCTAGTTGGTGAGTAGTAATATTCTACCATTTGTAACCTTGTATCTCCTTCCTATGTGTAACGTGTGCTTACTTGTCATCTTATTTTATAATATATCTATTAAAGTCTTTGGCCTACTTTTCAAATAAGATTGTTTTGTTGTTGAATTTTAAGTATTCTTTTTGTCATCTATTATTAGATGTGTGTCTTACAAATATTTTTTTTTCCTAGCAACTGGATTTTCTTCTAATTCTCTTGACATTGTCTTTCAAGGGGCATTTCTTGAGTGTAATCTACCTTACCAATTAGTTCTGTCTCAGAAGTCTTTCTTTGTCACACTGCCTATACTCTATTGTCGAAGATCAGCTGACAATACTTAGATATTTCTGATCTGTTCCATTGACCTCTTTGTCTATTCACCAATACTCACACCAATATTCTCATTTCATTGATTATTATACCTTTATGATTGTTTAAATTTTTAGTACTGTTAATTATGTAATTTATCTACTATGTCAATATTGAGTTGTCTATTCGGTATACATTGTTACTCTAAAGTTTTTAATTAGCTTGCTTATATCCGTAAATATCTTGGTAAGATTTTCATTGAGATTGAAATAAATAGAATTACAGTCCTCTGCTTGTTTTGTATGTATCTTTTGAAATAGATGAATTTGAATTCTGCCCTTCTGACATAGGAAGGGTATGACTATATCAATTCTAGCATTTTCTTTGCTTTGACGTATACTTGTTTTCTTTTTGAATCTCCATGAATGATAGCTCAAGGATACTTCTTGAGTGTTAATTACTGATGAAATCCCAGGAAATGGTACCACACTTAAGAAAACAATGGCTAGAACAGACGAGATGGTACTGGCTGCTCTTGCAGAGGATCTCGGTTAGGTTTCCCAGCACCTACATGGCAGTTGACAACCATCCCTAACTCTAGTTCCAGGATCCGATGCCCTCTTCTGACCTCTGTGGGCATCAAATGACACAGGTGCACTTACATATATGTAGGCAGTACATTCATATACATAAAAAAATAATAAAATGCTTATTTTAAAGAAAGCAAATGGTGACCTTAGCTCCTAATGTTTCTTGTATGGAAAGACTGCAGAACTGATATGAGTAATTAAAGAGGAATATGTTGTGTGGCTTCAGTTTTGACCTAGTGAAGACTAAAGGAGAAAGTTAAAGTATAGGAGGCTGAGACATTGTTTGAGTGACATTTAGAATCATTTTTGGGAAAGGTTTCACTCTACTCTTATTATCAAAGAGTAAGGCCTTGCATCCATCCGTGAAAAGAATTTAGAGATTAGACAAAATAAGACCCTGGAAAGAAGTTTATTTTAAAGAAAAGGTACACACTTGAGAAGTGTGAGCTTCTCAAAAGAGTTGCTTTGTGGGAATTCGATAGTTCATTTTCAGTGTGGCATGCTGCTACATTCGTGATAAAGCAGGCAACTGTGCAAGGCTAATGTTATGAGAAGGTCATTATAATGAAGTAAAGACAGACAGCAGTCATCTCCTTAGACCATGTTGGAGCCAGGTGTCCCTGAGTAGTCTTGGTGTCCTCACTGTCCTCACTGTCCCATGATGTCCTGCCACAACACAACTCTGTGGTTGCATCAACTTTCAGGGGTCATGTACTTTGCTCTTCTTTACACTGATTATCTAGCCTCCCACTCCCTGAGGTTCTTAAAAGTGGTTTATATAATTGTTTCATTAAAAAATTTCTAAATTTCCTAAAAATGAAAGCAAGAACAATCTTTCTGTTCGTGATCAGGAGCTTCCCTCATTTCCAACTTGGATATACGTCTCCCTGGACTTTTCTCTGGGTGTTGTTGCTATTTTAAGATAATAATCACGTCTCCCCATTATTCAGTGTTGTATCAGATCACTTCTTCTATGCTTAATTATACTCTTCAGGTAACTTCCCCATTGGAATGAAATGGCTAAAGCTGGAAGCTTCTTTTCCCTACCTTAATCATAAATCTGCACTGAGTTTCTTTTTAAATATTTTTCAGGCAAAATTTTAAAGCCGTTTTATTTCACAAATTAGAAAAAAGAAAAAGAAGTATTTCTTGCCTTCTGGATATAAAGAATAGTAAACATATAATGTTGAGACTCTATAGCATGGCATTTAACTTAGAAGTATTTCATAAATTGTTAGGAGAGACAAACATGTTTCAGCAAGTAAGCAAGTGGTTGTGTATGAAAATAAGCCTTATAATGACTGGTATGCAATTTTAAGCGCTGAATTCTGCACACTCACACCTTTACTATGTCCATATCCTCCAAAGAGTAGAATGTAATAATCAAACAATAAATAAGAAAGAAAGTTGTATCTTATTTGTTATGCTACAAATAATTGGTAATTGGCCAATTGATAATCATCCATTAAGTTATGTCCTCAACAAACATTAATTAGAATGCTTATTTTGTGTTAGGCCCCATGGTAGGCAAGATGGCTGTAAAGACACCCCACAGTTCATAGGCCAGCAGTGGAGATGGGTAGCAATTACACAACAAAATGCTAAATTCTATCATGTAAAAGTCCAATGAGATGTGAATGCAGAACCATCTGACCCCACTGGAAACCTTTGAGACTGAGCTGACAGTGAGACCAAGAGATTATTCTCAATGAGAAAAGGTTTAAGAGAGTCTTTCCAGATAGAGAAAAATCATATGAAAAGCATCCCATCCATTCTGGGTAGTAAGGAGTTTAGTGTGGTCCAGATTGAGGTTACAACAGGCAGATGCAACAGCAGGAGGCAAAAGAATTAAGGAAGAGCCAAAGGAGTGATTCAAGTGAGAAATACTGGACACCTGAGGATGGAGACATGGAGACACTGAGAGCAAGCACGGAAGAGACGATGGATTTTAGGCTACAGCAAGGTTAGGAAACAAAGGTATTAATGTAACAAGAGAGGGAAGGGGCAGCAAGCTGTGCAGAGAGCAGACACGGAGGTAAGCTGGTAGAGCTGAGGAGCATCGGCTTGGGCGGCTATGAGCAAATCCACTTATCTAACCAAAGCCTACTATTTTACTTCTTCTCTGGGTTTGCCCTGGGATTTTGTGTCCTACTGGCCTCTTGGCCTTCTTGGCCCTTTGCCTCCATGGACTCATGTGGAAGGCAGGAAAATCATTTTCAAACTTTTGCCACTGATTTTGCCCCAGCCTACAGTTTTCTCATACTCTGATCCTTTCCAGTTTTTTAAAACTTTAAAATTCCAGACTGCAAAGAAGCTCTTTTCCACCTAAATAACTTTCCATGTAAATCATCAAAATCCACTTTGATTCTGCCAAGTGGAGGAGGTAACTTGAATCCTCCCTCTGGTGGAAACCTTGGTCTCCCTAGTTCTCTTTATTTCCAAAAGGATCTTTTGAGTTTTCTTGAGGCTTTGCTCCAATGCAAAGAACTTATGGTTGATTTATACTGTAGGATTTTCCAAGCAGTACAAATATGTGGCATGGATATTTTAAATTAAGGCTATGATTGTCTAAAAGAGCCATTTCCATGAATCTCTCATGCCTGTTCTCCACGTCTGTTTATATTGTAGATACAAATTGACCTTAAGGCCTGGGGAGTACAGAGGTCTTAACATGGTGAGAGGACCATGTTTCTTCAGTGATTCTGCAGCTGGCCACTTATTCAGTGGTCGATTTTTCCAGCTGGCATTTTTTTGCAAATATTCCTTTGATGAGAATGAAATAAAGCACGTTTCTCCCCCCCCCCCATGAATGTTGTAGCACACATGAATCAACATGGACTTTAATATCAAATAATCTTGAAGAGAGGAAGGAAGAAAACTAAGGGAGTTGTGGGTGGGGAAGTCCCTGGAATCTTCCTACATCCGACTGATGCTGTTTGCAGGTGAAAGAGTAGGAAACAATGAAGTTAAACTTGGCCTGCTTTTCATGTGGTAGGTCTGCATGGGTCTGCATGCATGCGTGCGTGCATGCATGTGTGCGTGAGTGTGTGTGTGTGTGTGTGTGTGTATGTGTGACTACACGTGCTAGAGTATAAGAAATATAATAGCATCCTACAGTTAAGACTATGATGCTCAGACTAACAAAAATCTATAAAATTGCCTCTGAGATTAAAAAAAGTTTGCTTATTTTCTTTCCACTGCTTGATTTGTTACTCAGTCTTAATTACTTTCTCATTGCTGTGATGAAATACTCTGACGAAAGCCACTGAAGGGAGAATGTGTTTATTTTGGCTCACAGTTTAACAGTATAGTCCATCAGTAGTTTGAAGCAGCTGATCAAACTGCATCCACAAGCAGGACGCAGAAGATAAGGAATGCATTCAGTTAGACTCTCTTTTCTATGTAGCCCAGGACCCGAACTCAGGGAATGCTGCCACCTACAGTTAGAGTGAGTTTTCCTACCTGAATCAATTTAAGGAAGATAATCCCTCACAGGCAGGGCCAGAAGCTAACCTAATTGACATAATTTCTTATAGGTGTGCCTGGAGATTTGTCTCCTAGGTGTTTTAGATTCTGTCGTTGGTAACCAAGGTTAACCTTTACACTCAGGGACCTCACAGTCCTAAAAATTAATCTGTGAGAGAATGATCATGCAAGTATCTTCAAGCATGCAAATCGTACCTGTAACTTTTACATTTATTTAAGTGAAAATGCAGCCTGACATGAAGGGTCTTCGAAAGAAAATTTTCCCCACTGGCTAGAGGAAGAAATCACACATACACACATTTCCCCAAATTGATGAGTAGGTAAAGGTTTAGGATGGTAACGATCAGATTGCTGGGTGTGAATTTAAACATGGAAGAACTTTCAAGTACCAGTTCACTCAGAAAAAGCATAACATCTTTGCATATTAGTTGTTTGGACATTACTGATAAATGGGAAAAAATGAATGACTGAGCATGCTCCTCTTAGGTACCTGGGACATAATTTTGCCTCATGTGAGTTTCCTATTTAACTACCCATTGTAATGGAAGGCTTTCTTCTTTGCCACATTTTGAGTAAGATGAATTTTCCAGAATGTTGTGTTAAATTTTTGCCCTTTAGTTTTCTGTGCCAGAATGCTGCCCTGCTTTAGTGGGCTACGGCCGTGGCTGAGCAGCAGGAACATGGGAATGCATTTTGAAAGATAGCAAAGGTCTGGGCCTAAGTGAAGATCAGTCAAACCAGAGTCCCTTGTGCAGGTTCTTAGCGTCCACACTTCTTACACCTCTCCACAGGTGACTTATTCTTCACGGAGGGTCAAAAAACCTCTCTGTCGCCAGATATTTACTCCGTGTTGAGACATAGGGATAGGGCTATTTTAGACAGCATCGGCCTTTGTATTTGGTGTCACATATTTTTAAAAATAATTGTTTCACTTGGAATATCTGTATGGTCCAGGGCTGTGTGAGGAACTTGGTAGTTCCTGAAGCACAGGCCAATGTGAAGCCCTCTCAGCGCCTGAAGAACAGCAGGGAATCCTCTAAGAAGCAGAACTTTTCCATTAATCATTGTTTCTTCAAATTTTCCATGGTAGCTTTCTATGGCTAAGAAAGTATTCATTTGGAAAAAAAAAAACATTGAAATTGTAGGTTTGGGCAAGTATTTGACAATTTAAACTTTATTAGTTTAACTTTTTGAAACCTCACCAAGTTATTTCATGATATTTTCTGTATTTGCTGAAGGATGACACCCCCCTTGCCTTAATCATGTGCCAGATTACTCGTAAACCTGGACCATATGCCACTGCAATTTGCTGATGGGCCCAAGCTGTTTTGGTAGATAAAAAAACCCAAGAGGATTACAATGGCTGAGCCTCACTGTGAACAGAGCAGCAGGACAAGACAGTTACATGTCCTGCTCTCTCTCCTGTCCACAGTTCCCCAGTCTCTTAATTAAGGTTATTGGTAACCTAAAACCTAAAGACTACACCAAAACTCACAAAACATATATCACTTTAAATAAAGTTCTTTAGATACTTAAAAACCGAATTTCCCACACATACTTAGTGCATGGGATGGAGTAGAGGTTTTGAGTGTGAAAGTAGAAAATGTTTCCCCAGTTTGGGCTTCAGGAGAGCTGGGTGGTATGGCAGGACAGATTTAACTTGATGAGTGACAGAAAGAATCTTTCTTCCTTAGCTCAACACAGTTAATAAAATGGACTAGTTTGGTGTTGTGGAACCCCCATATAATTCTAGTTATTCAGGAAGCTGAGGCAAGAGGATCTTAAATTCAAGGTCAGATTTAGCAGAATAGCAAGGCATATACCATATATCCTGTGACTCTTGACTAAATCAGTTAGATAGTTGACTAAAGTATTAACCTTAAAAGCAGTTTTTGGGAAAATCCAGCTTTCTGGAATATTTTTTCTTCCATAGTCCCAGTTTTCTTTTCTACGATAAGTAAAACCTTTCCCCTACAAGTAAGACATTCTGATTTATCCTTTGTGTCTTGAAATACATTTTCCTAATAGTAGCCTATTAAAAAAATGAATAATATGCTTTCTTCAAAAACAAACCAACCAAACACATTGTTTTGAAACACTCTAGTGATTAACATTACTGTTAGTGGTTTATCCAGAATCCTACGTTACTATTAAATAATTTTCCTGTTTCACAGTTGCATATAGATTTTGAATGATAAAAGAACTGAAGTTTACAGTTGGAATCATTCATCTATAAGTTCATCAAATTGCTTTTGAATCATTTTTGTGCTAAATCCCTGCCAATGGTGGTTTGAATAGGAAATACCAGCCGTACACTCATGTGTTTGAACACTTGGTCCCCAGTTGGTGGTACCACTAGGGAAAGTTACAGAACCTTTAGGTGGTGGAACCTTTCTGGCAGAAACACATTACTGATTATGTGTTTTGGGATTTTCTTTCCTGGTCTCACTTCCTGTTGTCTCTCTCTGCTTCCTATGTGTGGATGGAATGTCATCGATCTTTTTCCTGAGCTACAAGGCCAGTGTCACACACTTGCCTCCATGTCTCCCCACCATGATGACTCTGTTCCTCTAGAACTGTAAGCCGAAGACGGACCCTTTCTTCCGCAAGTTCCTTTTGTCAGTGTAAGTTCTGGTAAATTTCATGTTGAATTTTTGTGTATTTCATACAGAACATCTTAATCATCTTTATAAGCCTTCTCCATTGGCACCTCCCATAGTCTCCCCCACTAGAATTCATATATTCTGTCATTTATGTCAAGGCTTATCATATCAAGTTAGTGGCCCCAGACGTCCTTTGGTACAAGTTCATCCACTGGGGTCTAGCAAGCCTATCAGAGTCTCTCCCTTTAAGAAGATCTGTTCTTCCTCACCCAGCAGTAATCTGCTGCTAATAGCTCTTCAGCTAAGATTGAGGATTGTAACTCATTTCCATAGTTCTATGCTGGGTTTTTATCCTCTTGAGTTTGCATGGGTCTGTGCATGCTGACACCACTGCCATAGGTTCGTATGAGCAAGGTTCCAGGAGCTATAGGACTCCATTTCCATATAGTCATGCAACCCCTCCCTTGCTCTTACAGTCTTTCTGCCTCCTCTTCCACAATGATCCCTGAGCTCTGGGGGAGGGGGTGGAGTTTAATATAGAAGTCCTGTCCAACAGCTCACATTCTGCAGACTCTTACTCTCTACACTTTGGTCATTTATGATCTTTTGTGCTCCTGGCCCTCTGTTGCATGAGGGAGCTTCAATGATAAGAACTGAGAGATGCATGAGCCCTCTTTACCTTTTGTTCTATTTCCCATGAGCCTTAGGTGTAGAGAATTACACTAAAAATGTGCCACTTAGGTTTGGACAGTTCACAGACACTCTTGGTGTAGGACCAATTGTAAAAATCTGTAATAATTTCCTTCAATTGAAAAAGAAGCTTCTTTGATGAGTGGTGCCTGGGATACTTGTCTCTAAATATAAGGATACATATTTTTCACATAGTAAGAAATTATATTTGTCTAGGGATGAGGCAGCCTTGGGGTTTTCTCTAAGATCTGGGACCTCTCCAGCCATGTGTATTTGACTATGTTTGCAGTATCACACATGAGCTTCCTCTCATGGAGTGGTCTTGTCCGGGTATTTTATCACAGCATCAGAAAAGTAGCTAATATGTTGCCAAATTAAAGAACCCTCTGTAAATGTCCCTAACCTTATTTGAGGTTAATAGAGATGGTGGATGTGAAACAAGCAGTCTCTCATTGAATTTGAGTCTTCCTCAACTTTCATTCCCTGTCAAGCAGAATCATTTCAGTTCTATCTTTCCCTGCAGCAACATTTCATATCTACGCGAAGCACCTGGAAGTTTGACAGTTAAGATAACTGACTTCCCACCTATTTCTGTAACTTTTATGAAATGAGGCCTTAACTTTTCCTTCTAATTTGATTCTTAAATAAAATGAGCAACTCTTTCTTAACTTTCTTGAATCTTAATTCAGTGACTAAATAACAGTGCCTGAACCATGAAGCTATTGTGAGGACTGAATAAGTACTGTAACACACGCATCATGGCCGAACAAAATCAGTTCTCCCCTTTCAGCATGCTTATAAAGAAAGGTTGCCCAGTTAAATGTGTACATGAATAGTATGAATGCTGTGAACTTAGGATGTGAAATTTCCAAGTGAACTTTGGAATTCTCAAAGTTGGAACATTTCTGAAATCAAGATGCTTGTATGACTGTACCATGCCCTGGAAATGTTCTAAAAATATAAGTGAATTTATGAAAACACCTTTTGATCTGCTGATCACATCATTACTTGCCCCCATAAATCTGTAATATGAAAGAAGATAGATTGTTTTATTTATAGTGATCAGAAAACAAAGCATCAGGATCTCTGCGTTCTGGGTTATAAAGAATGTCTTTCAGTCTACTGCCTTAAAGATTCCAAAGACCCGTTGGCCAAATGTAAGCTTATTAAAGCCAAACTGTATAAAGATTTATTTAGTTTTGATAGTTAAATAAAAGTACCATTTAAATTTTTTAAATGTTAAAATATCTTAAGTAATTTTATAAACAGAGCAAAAGATGTGGGAAGTGTGAAATAAACAATGTTCTCACTCATTAGAGATGACCTTATATAGTTTCACTGCTTATGAGTTATCAGCACATCTGTAACTTGTGAAAATGATTTTCATGCATTCTTCCAAAATATTATATATTTTCTCTTTATTTTTGCAAACATGTAAATATGTAAATCCGCATATTGAAAAACATATTTTGTATGCATTTTGCAATATTAAGTTTTTACAATAAGAGCTCGAAAATTAAGCTTTTAAGACATAAAAACAAAAGAATTTACTGGACATACTGCCAAAATTATTTATGTCCTTGTTCCTTCAGAGGAGAGGTCACCTTTCCACAGGCGTAACAAACTGGCACACTGGGATAGAGAGGAACATCAGTAACGTCAAATACTTTTTTCAGTTGTGTACTGAAAGTACAGCAAAGGGAGCATAAATTAAAAGAAAAGGAAATGATGAATAGAAGATCAATGGACTGGGTAAAAGTGTTCATCAGACAGACGTGGGAATCTATTTCAAATCTGTTTCCACACAAGCACTTTAAAGAGTCTCTGAAAGGCAGTGTATTAAGTAGCTGTGTTGTGAAAAACAAAGCTAGCTTTGGGGGTATGAATTGGCCAACTGGCTTGTGTGCTGGGCATGCCTCACCTCACATCTTCTTGGGTCGTCTTTTACTCTAGCTGTTGGGGGAGCAAACAGTGTTCTGTTGTATACTAATGTCCGGACATCTCTGTAGCCACAGGGTACAACCTGTGCCTGCCTGAAGTGTTGGGGAGGTAAATGTTACCTGATCCTTCTAAGTGCTTTGGAGGAAAACATGAAAGGCAAGTTTTATAAAAAGGGAGTTCATGAAAACCTCATATCAAGTATAGATGCTTTTTGGCTTATATTAGGGTTATAACTAGATAATTCTACCATAAGTTGAAAATATCATGAATAGAGAAAACATTAAGTATGTGTAAGTCTCTAAACATCATAGCATAAAACCCAGTGTTCTGTGGAATCTCAAGATGTCATAAGGGCACCTGTGTGGTTGACAAGAATATGAGGTTCACTGCTACTGTCCAGCATCAGGAGAGAGTATTTACCACCTGTGACTAGTCTGAGAAAATAACAACATTCAAAATTTGAAGTACAGTTTCTACTGAAAGTTGAGAATGAATTGAAGAGTATGTGGGAAAATGCAGAAGGAAACACACTGTTTAGGGAGCTACTGCAATAACTGAGTCATAGCAGATGCTCATGCAAGAAGAGGAAATGGAACAGTATATGTATTTAGAAGATGAAACCAATAGGATTTGGTGTCATGCAAGGTGTGAAATAATTCTGAAAGGGGCCTAAAGATGACTTCAAAATTTTACTCAAAGAACAGGGAAAAAGAGACTCCAGTTCACTGATACTCATAAGGCTGACAGTTTGTTTTCAGGATATAACGAGTTTGAGATACCAAAGAGACACAAAAAAATGAAGCACACCGATGGACACTGGGGGACACAAACCTGACTTAATAAGCTTTAAAATATGACAGAATGTGTGAAATCCATTGGGGGGGTTATGGGTGTGCAGAAAGGGGAGAGGTGTAAATACGATTAAGATGTATAGTATGAAATGTACTAAAATTCAATTAAAATATATATTGTGAAAAAAGAAAATAGAAAGTAGGCAGTAGGCTAATGTGGTGGGATGCAGTGTGTGCATTTGAGATTTGCCATCTTGTAAATTATGTTTAAAGTCCCAAATCTGATGCAACAAAGAGGCACTGTGAGGAGAAAAGAGAAGAGATTGAGGATTGAGCAATGAACAGTGAGCACTCCATCGTGTTGAGGTTCAGAAGCTTAGGAGATACTGGAAAAGGACCAGAGGAGTGGTGAACATCCATAACTGGACGAATGTGAAATTTCATCAGTTGGTTAAAAGAAAAAAAAGAAAACAAGCTTCAGCAGTCAAACACAGAGGAGAGGAATGTAAGGTGAGCTTTGAGAATCAGTCATTAGATTCGACCCTGAAGTGCACTCTGAGAAAGTGGAAGAGGAAATCAGGAGTTCCATGGTAACGGAGAAGGCAGTTCAGAGCAGTGAACACAACTTGCATGGCACGACTGGGGAAACACTTGGACAGGGCTACAAGGTCAAGGGGAGAATCCTTTGGTGAATACAGAAGCTATTAGAAACCATATCATAAAATGGAAAAGTGGTACTACTGGCTGTTCTTGCAGAGGACCTGGGTTAGATTCTGAACACCCACATGGCCATGTGGCTAGCAACCATCTGTAACTCGAGTTCCAGGGGATCAATGCCCTCTTTCCATCTCTGCAGGCATTGTATAACGTAACTGTATTTACATACATGCAGGCAAAACACTTGCACACATAAAAATAAAAATAAATAAGCTCCCCTAAAAATCCTCTTTAAAAAAATAATCTGTTAAACCACAATCTTGAATAGGCAAGTGATTATGTGGCCTGGCTACAAAATACCTAGGCTAGGAATGGTTGCTACAAAATGTTAAGAGGACAGGAAGCTAGGAACAATATATGATTGTAGATGGCATGTGTGGTTACAGGCAGGCATGCAACCGTGTGGGAATTATGTTTACAGTGTTTTCATTTATCCTGTAAAATGTCAACCAAAGTCAACAGCTAAAGTGAAGCTTAGGGGACGTGTTCGGTGTGTGAGGCCAGAGAAGGTTTGGAATGTTCTAGAAATGTGAAAGTCTGTATTAACTTTCCATGTAGCTGTGACAAAGTACCTGACGAAACAACAAGGAAGGAAAGATTATTTTGGCTCACAGGTTCTGAGGGTACAGACTGTGCTGATAGCTGCTAGAGCTTGCTGTGAAGATCTTACTGTAGCAGGACAAGGAAGTAGAGAGCGGATTGGAACTGCAGGCAGATAAACCACCCTAGTGACCTATGCCAGCTGGGTTTGCTGATCCAAAAGTCTCAAAGCTACTTGAACATTGCCACTAGCTGTGTCCACATGAGCTTGTGTTTCATGTTCTCTGTGGTGGACAATTCATATTCAGACCACAGAAAAGGATGATTGGATTGAGGAAATGTGCAAAGTTTCTGAGCATTAACAGTCTATTCAACAGTGAGATTCATGCATTTAAAGTTCTGTGCTTTCTCCAGCAATGTTTAGCTCAATGTGATGCCTGAGATGGGGTTGTGCTGTCTGATATGATAAAATGAGAGGTCTAAGAGCTGTGAGGTATACAAAGTAGTATGTGAGAAGATTGGTTTCAGACTAGCTAGATTCACGTTTCCTTTCAAGTTAGTGCCTTCATCTGAGTTCATTACAGACACCACTTCCCATCAATCTACCTTTGGAGACCTATATTTTGGTGTCCTTTTCTCCCCTTTCCAAAATACTCTAGCTTATCTAAGCAGGGACTCTTAGTAAGACCAATTTCCATGATCTCTCTGTCACAGCTGGTAAACTCAGCAGTTGGACATGCAAGAAATACAGGACAGGGTGAGAAAAAGGACTGAAAACAGGATCTGGAAGCTCCAGAAATATGGATTACAGCATAACATTCTTAATTCAATGAGGATCTATGGGTTCTTGCATGGTGACAGGCTTCCCCAAATTAGTACCCCAGGAGAACCAGTAGGAAGCTTCAAGGCCTTTTCTGGCCTCCCTGAAGAATTCTTAGTTAAAGTATAATATTCTTACACATGCCATTGTCCATGCACCTCTCCACAGTAGGAGTCTTACAATCATGGACATTTTATTTCTAAATTAAATGATACTGGGGAATGAGTAGTCATGAATAAAAGCAGAAGGCTTTTGTATTTGTCCAAAATAAAACATAATCTGATGAGAAGTGCAGTAACAGTAGCAGTGAAAATAGAGAATAGGTCACTGATAAAAAGACATCATCCAGACAGAAGGAGGGAGTCAGAAAGGGCTTACATCACCAGAATATTTTATTCATGCATTCATATCTGGAATTTTAGAAGTTGTGGAATCTCTAGCACCTGCAATTAGATGAGGATCAGGGTTGCAGTCCTTTGAAGACCACTTTAGGTTAATTGTAAAAGTTTAATCATGTGCTGTGTATTGACTGGGGCCTCTGGGGCTCTTGGCTGTCACACAGACATGCAGGCTCTCTTGGGTGGTAGAACTTCTGCTGCAGAAGCAGGTTTCCCAGAGCAGAACTCCAAGAGAACTAGGAGGAGAGTCTTGGCTTTTTGTAAAAACCTAGCCCTAGAAGTCACACAGCCTCACTTTCATTATACACAATTAGTGGAACCACTGGTGAGGCCTTACAGATCTGAGGAGACAGGACAAATTATTTGAGACTATTATTCTAAGACGATTTCCAGTCTTAGAAGATATTTCAGAGCGCTTTGTACTGTTATAAAAGAAATGTTCTTCCCATTTACAACAGGGATACCTCATTACCCTGGCTATCTTTACATCTTCTGTTGACGTCCATGTTGCAGATTTAAAACTTTAAAACATGACTGTGAAAAATTACTAACAGTGTGACCTTCAAAACCTACATAATACACCTATGCCTTAGATTTGTCCTCCAGGAGGTGGGGATATAGTAATGCCAACCCAACCCAATAGAATTGTAGTGATGAATGAAAAAGATAGTCTCTATAAAGTGCTTGTTTCTTAGGGCAGGCATTCAGTACATGTGAACTATGATGGAATACTATCACAGCCATTTATTAAACACCACTTCTCAGGAAAGATTGTACACATACAGAAATGTGTTCTCCAGCCTTCAAAATAATCCCAGGTGGTATTTGTATTCTTGTTTTGCATATTAGAAAACTGAGCCTCAAAAACTTTACTCAGGTTCCTTTACACCACACAGAAGGAACTTGGAAATCATTGAGAAATTCATTAATGATTTTACAAAATCCTAGTAAGGGCCCCAAAGCTCTGCCTTACTGTTCATTTTGGTAAATAAGTTTTGGTGGTACACAAACTGCCTTTGTTTGTTTGCACAAAGTCTGCATTTTTCACAAATAATTGAGAAAGTATATGGCCATTAAAGCCTGAAGAATTTCCCCTCTAGGTCTTTTTTGGGAAAAATTTTATACCTTCTTCCTTAAAGGAGTGCTAAATGGGAACTTTCAAATGCATCAGTTTGATGCTGCATAATATGTAATAAGAATCTGCAAAACAAATAGTGATATCTGTATAAAGCTCCAAGTTCTCATGACTTTAGAAGGGCAGTTCCAACCCCTGATTGCTTGCCTCCAGAGATCTTCCTTATGACAAGACAAAATGCAGGAACTGCACCCAGATTTAAACATTAATTTTGGGATGTTTGCCAGACCAGATGGTTAGAAAAGCTAAATACCATTGATTTATTTCTTACCCTTTATGAAGCCACATTAGAGACAATGGACCTTAGCAGAACAAATGAGAATAAACAGTAGAACACGGATGAGAGAAGAATTAAGAGCAAATGCTACTGAATTCCATCATGCTACAATTAATTTTATATGTAGAAATAACACTGATTCTTAGCAAATTGTGAACTGCCCTAACCAAGATCTGTACTGGCCCCTGGTAGAGGAGGACTGTCTGTCTTCTGCACGCTTTTCCTTATGTGACCTTACAGTGACAATAATTTCTGATGCCTTGAAAACGCTCTTTTGGAATTTCAGTTAATGATCTACTAAATGCCCTTTGGACTTTAGTAAACATAGAGGCTCAGGAAAGAGAAATGGTAGTACTTAGTTCCTGTGAACAATATTGCCATACAGTGTTAATAATAATGGTATTATACTAACCAGGATCACACGCCCTACTTAGAATATGGCCAAAGCAGTAAGCACTATTTTTTTTAAATGTGGAAAGGCAAAGTAATAGTACAGGTAAGTTTTTGAAGCTTTTGATTCCTGAAGGTTCTCATGGAAGTTCATACAGGGCTAAGCCTCATCATCAGAATCTTCTGTGGTATACGAGGGGCGCAAGTGAAACATTGAGCTGGTATGTGTGAATGTGTACGTATGAGAGTGGGTTTGTGAATGTTTGCTACATGCACATGGAAAGGGTACAAGGCTTCTTCAGGAGATTAAGAAAGGAAAATATTTTCTCTGTAAGAAGAAGAGTCTACGTGAAGGTAATGTGACATGATTTGACAGGGGAATTCAGGAAGGTGAGACAATTTGATATTAATCATACAACTTTAGTGAAGAATTAAGCCTCAGAAGGAAACTGGCAATAGACCAGATAAAGGAATCTTTTATTCAGTATATCATGATAGAAAGCTTTTTCATGGAGGACTACACAGCCCTAAAGGAGATGCCCAAGACGGATTATGCCATTTACCACAGAATTCTTTTCCTTTCTATGAGTTTTTTTGTTCTTCCTAAAAAGTAAGACCATATTGTTACACATTTACATATGTAGATAACAGAATTTGATTTAGTTTTAAAAAAGATTTATTTTATATTTTATGTGTACAAGTGTTTTGCCTGTATGCATGCATGTATATGTCTATTGCATGCATGAAATGCCAAATGGAGGCCAGAAGAGGGCATCAGATCCCTTGGAACTGAAGTTACAGACAGTTTTGAGTTGCTATGTGGGTGCTGGAAGATGAATCCCCCTTCTGTGTAAAAGAGCAGCAAGTGCGCTTGACCTCAGAGCCATTTCTCCACCTTCTCATCACCATTTGTGGCAGTCTTTTGTTGTTGTTGTTCATGGAATAGATCTAGAGAGTAGCAAATCAGATCAAGCCCACACAGCTAAAAGTGGGAGAACTTAGAACTAAATATCCTTCCCTCTGACTCCAGGTTCTTTATATTTCTCCTTGAGTTTAAGATACTGAGTCCATACTTACCTTTTCTGGGCCTGATTACTTCTGGCTAATAAAATATTTTCACCACGAATGTCAGATTGTCAATGAAAATATTCATGTACTAGGTTCAGAATTTTGGAGGCGGTAGTTTTCTTTTCTCGTGTTCCTTCATTCTTATGTATCCTTACTTTTTGTTTTGGTAGAGAAAGCTTTTGAGGAAAGATTACAGCTGGGGTTGACCCAAACATAATGGACAAACTGGAAAGAATTAGAAAGGCTGAAAGCTGCAGGAAGAAGTACTGGGCATTCCTCTACAGCACAGAGGTTAAGTCATGGTGAAAATGAGTGTACACTGTAAAATGATTGATGCATTAAGAACTTTTAAAGGTTTCTTTTCAGGCTTCCCAGGGATAGCAAAAGTATTCAGCTGCATAGCAACAGTGTGGAGAAGGCAGTGACAGCCGGGAGATGGAAGATTGGCAGCATTATTTGCAATCCGAGTTGCTCTAGTGTCAAAAGTGTCTTGAAGATTTTGCTCTCAGATTTGTTTTTTGATTCTAAAATGCATATCCAAACTTTAACTTAATTATCACATCAAATAGTCTGTTGAGAAACATATATCCACCTTATATGAACTAGATTCTGAGGTGACAGAACCAGAAGTAGGAGCCAGTGTCCCAGTTCTTTATGGTTGGGTTAAACTGAGAACACCAAGACATGAGAGGTGAGGAACAGCAAGAGATGTGACACCTCAGTGTCAGATGTGCACCATAAGGACATTCAAAATCCAAGCGAGAAGAAAAGACAACCATTGATTAAAGATGTCAAAAGGGAGGAGGTTTCAGTGGATGAATGTGTCTTGGTTCACAGTTATTCTCACAGACCTTCCCTTATCATCATTCAAGATCCATCCCTTAGAGAAATAATTTGTAATGAAGGTCATTAGCAAAGAAGGCAAACATTGTCAAAGGCTCTTGCCACAAATGTTGTGAACTATGTGTTTCCTTTGTGGAGGACAGCACTCAGTCTGCTCTCCCAGAGTCAGGCACATCAGAACTCAGCCCGGGGCATACGGGGTTGCTGTATCCTCTGGAGTTTCCCTCAGCACAGTCCCATCTCACAGCCTTGCATCATCTCCTCTGACCACAGCCAGATGGAGAAGGAACAGCTGGGAGGGGATGATCTGTGAAGATCACCAGGGATCCTACAGAGAGGCTAGCCATTTCCCTTTTACTGAGAAACTTGAAGAGGCCGAAAGCATTTTGGTCAAACACTACAGCCATGTGAGGAGAGAAAAATGAAATGCAAGTTGAGTAGCACGATCATATTATAAGGCAAGAAACATTTGCAACAAAGCTTCAAGTTCTGTGTCTTTTTTAGCATTTGATAATGTGATGACAAGCATGTCTGCTAAAGCCTGTGGATACTTGTCCTTGATATTCAGTAGGACATAAACCCCAAAGAAAATACATCAAACTAAACATTTAAATACATATTTTGAGGGTCCTTTCAGTTGCCCAGTTTCACTGATTACATTATGATTCATTTTGGTAAAATTTTAGTTCTAAAATGAGTGCTTAGACCTCTTGAAGGATCCTCAAAACAAACTGAAACAGTTTTAGAACATCAGCTGTTATTATTTAATCTTATTTCATTGACTTTACTTCATTGAAAATACACAATTACTATTATATACATCAGAGAAATATGAAGTAATTTCCCCTCTATTTTGGTTCTTTGAATATATTTCCTTACTATTTTATAATATACAAGCAGGCCATTATTGGGGAAGTTTTAAATTTCTCTGTGGCTGAGTAATTACTGTTATAAAACAGAGATTATATCAGTATCTGCCTGACACAATTGTTTGAATGTAAGGTATATGTACAGTGCTTAGCAAAATGGAAAGTATTCAGTAATGCTAGTTATAATGGTTTTTATAGTCATTACTATTAAATTTAGGACTCTTCTAGTAGACAAAAATTTACTAGTGTAAAAATGATAAATGTATGCTTAAGGGAAACATAGGAATTCTGATTAATAATGTTGCATAGTTATTTATCAATAGTGTCTAATTTGAAAATATGTTCGGTGGCTTAGACCTCAGTGGATAAATCTGCCCTGAGGAACATTTGGGGACACTAACTTGACATAGTAGATTTTAACATAGATGAAAGAATGTATGAATTCCAGCTGGAGGTGTGGCGGGGGGGAGCTGGAGGGGAAGGTGGTATAAACATGATTAAGATTGATTGAAATGTTCTGTATGAAATACACAACAATTCAATAAAAAGAAAATATACAAAATGTTTTAACACACTTGAAATTTTTTTAGTAACAATGTCATACAGACATTGAACTTTCTTTGAAAATCATTTCAAATGAAGAATTTGCAGACATGTTGAATTGTGATAACTCCAAAACTATTAGTGATTAAAATTTATTGATAATGATCCACCACACAATTTATCTAATTTCTAAAGCCTCCATGCCCAATCTGTGAGATTTTATGGTTTACTTGTTAAGTAAAAAGTATGTCCAACAGAGGAACTTGTTTGTGAGAACAATGTTTGTGAACCTGAAACACATCTTCATTGTTTTAGGATGCTACATTCCCAAGTTGTATTGAGAAATGTTCAGAGATGCGTGGAAAGTGCTTTGAAATGAGAAAAGACATGCGTCATTGCCTCTGCCACAAGTCCAAACTTCCCTTTGTTGAAAGGCCAGCCAGCCATTGTGTTTGATCTTCACGTGTGTGCCCCAGTGACATAAATGGGAGTGTCAAGTTGAAAGATTTCCAGACTTAGATACATCATATGCTGGAGTATTTAGACCTACATGATACGGTATTTTCCAAACTTAAATACCCTCAATACTTTTTCTAAATGCTTCAAGTATCATTCATATGGTCCAAAGCCCTAACGGATCAACAAGGACAGTTTTCCATATCTCTATGTAGAATATAATGCCTTGAAGTAGTTAAGACTTTCATGTTCTAAAAGCTTGTCTCTCTTGTTTATGTATGACCTTAGGTTCCCCAGTAATCAATCATCTCACATGTCTGAAGACAGGTTCTTATCACTGTTTTCTGTATAAAATGTTTGTTCATAAAATGATGCTGGAAAGAACAGGAAACAGGAAAAGCCAATGCAAGGTTGCACTGCTGAGTTGAGTACAGAGTGCTCAGTCCTTTGGTTTTCTGTGAAAAGCCTTATCATGTGTCTTTCAGAACTGACCAACTGAAAAGTAAAAGGAGTGAGGATTTATTCTTTAGTTTCTGTCTCCAACAGGTCATTTATTCTTTTGTACTTTTGATTGTGGATAGGTTACATGAGACTTCCCAGATGGGAGCATCTAAGAAAAACAAAATAAAAACACACAGGCTTAGAAACTGAAAGTTGCTTGTCACAGTCCTCAATTAAGTGCTATCAAGTTACAATATTAGAAAATACATCAAAAACTTCAAAGAACCACAGTGAGACATGGAGAACATTGTGGGTAGAATCCAGGGGCTCATCACTTTTGCCTAAAGTGAGCCTCCTGTCATCTCTCACTTTCTTTCATTGCCTCCAACTTATCCCATAGCCCCTTTCAATGTTTTCCCTAAGTTTAGAAGTGGGCAGAAAAGGGCTGGCTGAATGAGCTTCTTTCTGCCCTTACTCTTATAGCTACTTCTAAAGGGATAATCAACATTTTCTCTCCTCTGTCATCCATTCTGAATGTCGCTTGTACATAGTCACTAGCTGATATAGCTGGTGGGGTGACCCTATAACTTTATCCTTAAAAGCCCCAAACTTTCAGTGACCTTACTGTTTGTGGGCTATGACTAGAGCTGGTGTTGACTGCTGTCTCAGTGCGCAGTGGAAGCATATAAGGCGTCATACTGTGTAGTCCCCTTTCCAGGAGTATTCTGCCCTAACCCTAATGTGTAAACATTATAACTAATATAACTAAGATCAAGTATTATTCTTAGATGAGTTTTTACCTGCTGATGTAGCATGATGAGCAACTTGAGAGACACTATGTTAAAACTTAAAGGACATTCAGATCCCTACCTTCACCGATGGAAGCAGGCCAGGAAACTGAACCTTTTTCTTTTCATTTTATAGGGGTTCTATTTGATTTTCTCACATTACTTTCAAATTAATTTTATGCTTAGCATACAAAATAAAGGGTTTCATTATGCATTTTGTGTACATTATCAATTTTGTGGAATCTCTTGCTCCTATTTGCACACCCATTCTCTCCCATTCCTCTCCCTCTCCTTTCACTGGAGCCCTTTTGCCTTTCAAATAATCCAATTTCTGTTTCCACAGGCTTCTAAAGAGATCTCTAATGACAGTACACACTCTGAAAGAGAGTCACTAGGAGTGAAAATGGTAAGAAGCATCATCATTCCCAGAACGATGATCCAAAGTTAGACCATATTCTAGAGAACTGTGTCTCAACTTCCCAAACCTTTGAGCAGACGATTCCACTCTTCCTTCATGATTTCTGTTTCTAGGTGGTGAGGTGTACATTAAGTCCACTGAATTCTCTGGGTATACATCCAATCTTATACTGCCTTTGCTGTTAAATTAATATGTCAGAGTAAGAGAATGCTGCATATGCTGCATATAACACCAATCAGACGTTCAGGCATTAGATCACTAAGAACACTCCTGGAAAGGTTGCTAGGCATGAAAGGAAGCCTTAGCTTTGGTTCTGGTAAGGACCATACCTGGTAAAACAGGTCCAGTGTAACAAAACTGCAGCCGATGTACCATGCTGTTTGTTGCTGGCGGTAGGCTATTATGCAATGGCAGTAGCTGGCTTGCTTTTGATGAGAGGGACTTCATGTTATTGGGTCCAACTGTAGTCCCTATGGATGGCATGGCAAAATGACTGCTGCATACATGATGCAGTCTGTCAGCATCATTTTGGATGAATAACTAAAATAACAAGACAAGTCCTCGTGTGTATTTGGTTGCAGAATGCCTTGCCTTTCAATGGGCACACATCTCATTTGCACATGAGTACATGCACTCTGTTCCCTTTTCCACTGTTCCACCCACTTACTATGCCTCTGATCTTTGACTGTTTTTCCTTCAGGAACAGTATCTGTGTGTCAATTTGCAACAGAAAGCTGAACCTTAATCCCCTTCCCAGTGTCAAATTTGAGTGAGCTACCTTTGATATCCTGTCCATCTGTACTTTCAGAAAACAGCAACCCATTCACCATCTGAACGCAACCATTCCAGAGATCTTGAAAGTGAACTCCCCAGACAAGCTCCTCTTCAGTTCCTAACTTAATAAATAAAGGTCAAAGCAAAATGTTTTCTTCCATAGTTTTGGGTTGGTTCTTTAGGGAGAAATCACAACTGGAGCTGTTACATGTTAAGTGCTTTTCTCCAAGCATTATTCCAGGTGACACCCTTATTCAAACACCATCACAAAGTTAATTGTTATTTCATGTCAGAGATGAGGAAAGAGAGCTCTAGAAGGTTAACATTCTCCCAGTGCCATGTAGACAAGAAGGAAGAGATGGAAGTTTAAAGCCAGGTCTACGTAATAAACTGGAGCCTGAGATAAGACCACTGAAATTTGTAATGCCGACTCTTCAAGTACAAAAGATTTGGCAATATGCACGCTATTAATTGATTTAGAGATATCCATGTTTGAATAAAAGAGTTAAAGTACTTTCTAGAGTTCAGCATGTGCAGACTGGAAATGAAAAATTTGGCTGAGAGGCCCCTAGTGAAAAACAAATTTAACTATTACCATATGAATGTTGTTGCCTGAGCAGTGTTGATGCCAAATTGCTGAGCAAAAGGTATTGGAAATAATCTGTAACAACTTTTGTAAAGATGTTTTGGCATGAAAATGAAGAGCAATTTCATTTTCAAATACTGAAAGCCTGGGTGAAAATATAATTAGTATCTGTAAAAAGTAAGTAATTATAATACTTTGCTTTAAATGACCTTTGCTGAAATTCTGGGTCTTTAATAAGCCATTACCCATTTAACCTAACATAAAAAAGGGAAATCAATTTCTTTTCATTTCATGGCCTTTGTAGGTCTATTGTCAAAACATAAATATGTGATTTAAACTATTGCACCACATGCTAAGCCGATGAGGACTTATGACTATGCATCTTCACATATGATTAAAATATTTTTTGTTTGTTCTGATTGTGTATATGGTTTGTAACTTATTTTATCAACTAAATACATTTTTCATTGCATTCTGTTTTACTTACATATGAACTCTAAATACTGGAAAGGACCATCTTCATCCCTGGTCACTCCTTCCCCTGGTTGCTCTTGTGTCTTCAGAACTCTCTACTTTACCCCTCTCTGAGATCTTGTACTTATGGGACAGGTTGGATTTGTAGGTTACACATATTGAGAGTTGCAGTGTTTGATCTGTGGTTCTGAGACACCAGGGTATGCATGACTCACCCAGAAAATGAATAATAAAACTTTGCCTCTGGGCTACACTTCTAGAAGGCTGTGGAGGTAGTCAGCTTGTGAGGAAGATGTCATTTCTACTTATGTATGGTTTGAGTAACTTATTTGAACAAACACTGACTAGCTATTACTCCAGTAATTTCATTGGGTGAAATTAGATTATAAGATATAATTTGTCATAAAGTACTATGTATATAGATAGATCCCATACACAAGTCATATGGTTCCTTTTTGTAAATGTATATTTTGTATTGAATTTTGTGCATTTTATACAATACATTTTTAATCATATTTAGAGCCTCTCCCCTGTCCGAACACCCACCCCCTGCATAGCCCGTGCATCAGATTTCATGCATTCTATGATATATGTCAAGGCCTATTTAGTCAAGTTTGTATACACAAATGCCTCTTGGTGTGAGCTCATCCAATGGAGCCTGCTCAGTCTCTCCCTCTCTTAAGGAAGATCAACTCTCTCTCACCTCAAAGTGATCAATTGCCAATACTTACTCATCTAAGTTTGAGGTCACCTGCCCATTTCTCTAGCTTTATGCTGGATTTTTGTCTGATTGAGCTTACATGGTCTTGTGCATGCCGACACCATTGTTGTAAGTTCATATGAGCAATTCTCGGGAGCCTGGCAGACTCTTTTTCCTGATGGAAATATACCACCCTGACTCTTACAATCTTTCCTGTTCCTTTTCTGCAATGATCCCTGAGCTATGGATGTATGACTTTCAACACAGGAGTCCTCTCCAGGAACAAACACTCTGCAGTCTCTTTTTCTCTATACCTTACCAGCAGTGGCCCTCTGTGTTTGCTGCCCTCTGTTGCACAAGGAAGAGTTCACTCGTGATAGTTGAGAGATACATTAGTAATTCTCTCCAGCCCCTGCTCCAGTATGATCCCTGAGCCTTACATGTAGAGGTTCCTTTGTAGATGTGCCATTTACATCTTACAGACACTTATTCTGTGTAACCAGTTGTGAAACTCTGGAATAGTCTCTATTTGTCGCAAAAAGAGACTTCTTTGATGAGTAGTGACTGGTGTAATTGCCTATAAGTATAAGGATCGATATTTAGCATGCAGTAAGAAATTATGTTTATCTAGGGATGTGGGTTTTCTTTAGTATATATGACCTCTCCAGTCATGTATACTTAGCTAAGTTTTCAGTACCACACATGAGTTCCCTCACATGGAGAAGGCTTTAAGTCCAAAAAGATAGCTGTTTATTACTCCCAAGATAAAAATGGCACTACTGCATTGTTATAATTTGTTGTGCCAGTAATTGTTATGGTTTTTAGATGTTAATCTGGAGTTGGGTCATTGATTGATTTTCTCTCTTAGCAGCTTGCATAGTATCCTCCATAACTATGAGATGAAGTCTTCAGGGAGGAAGTTTCCAGGTCAGTTCCAGCTCCACTGCACCAAGTTGTGTGTCCAAAGTATGTCTTGTTTTCAACAATAGGGATCTTACCTTCAAGATCTAAGAAACAATAAAGAGCTGTGTCAGTAGCCTGTGTTATTTTGGGAGTCTCTTGGACTACCCTGACCAACAACGTGAAGGGAGGTTTCTCCTGACTGGCACTGTGTTCTGTGTTATATAGCCTTCAGCCAAGGGTATGCATATATATATATATATATATATATATATATATATATATATATATATATATATGGGAATTTGAGATAATATATTTCCCTCTGGTTTTTCTTACCATGTAAACATTATTTATTTCTTCTCTATCTTTCCCTGTCTAACCCTCTCTCTTCCTTCTCCAGTTAAAATATCCCCATATAATTTCTCCTTATCATCTACAAAATGATCATATATAACAGTCATTGTCTAAGAAGAAAACTGCTATGACAGAGCTATTCAATTTCCCATTACTAAAATTCACTCATGTATTCCTGGAATTTATTCATTCAGCAACTAGCCTATTAAGTAATCCTTTTTACCAAGCATATCCCTGGAACTCAGAATCTCAAGTACTACAGAAAACTTGGTCTTTCTGATATGTATCTGTTAGTCCTCTAGCCAGGAAATTTTTCAAGTAAATTATCTCAGCATTTTTCCTCTAGTAATTATGTCTCTTATCCATTCCTTATTATTATATTTGTGTTAGACATTTAAAAACAGAGTTTGAACTAATTTTTAAACATTCCAAACCTCTCATTAATGACTGTGATTTCTAAACTGAAGATAATAGCACATAATTCAAAGTTTGTCAATTTTGACAAATTTAAAAAATTTTCAAAAATGAAATAATGTATACATTCTTTTTCCAGTACAACAACATGGAAAGTTCAATGGACCCACTTCCCAGCAAACTAATGAAAAGTATTTTTTAAAGCAGCTATTTGAGGCCTCTGGAGTTAGAACCAATTGCCTACATCATGTAAATTAATATCTACTAAGAAAATCAGCTAAAATTTGGCAAAATCCATGAGCATTCACAGTATTCGAACCAAGACCTACACTTTTTTTCTTGTTCTACATCTTAAATGCATATTAGAAAGCTCTTTATAGTGGGCAGGGTGGGGAGATTATGCCGTTAAAAGAGGTCTGAATGTCTCCTGCAAAAGAGCGGCTTCATTAACGAGAGAATAAAGAAAAAAAAATATGTCTAACAGATTGACAAGCAATCTAGAAAACACTGGGAAACTTGCAGATTTATTGAGGATACAGGCTAAACTGTTGATTGGCTCACTTGTCAGACACAGGCAGGATAAGAGACAGATGGATGGAGCCCTCTGACTTGTATGAATAGACAGATTTCAAAGGTTGACCGGAGGATACTTCACAGGTACCCAAATTGATTACATTAGCCTCTGTAGTAACCCAGAGCCTAGGACAGTTTTGAAAAGAATATAATGTGACAATTATTGGAGCACAACAACTGGGTGTGGCCTGGGAACGAGGCAAGCAACATCTGCCAAAACTACTGTCATCTCAGTGTGATTATGGGTTTATTCAAGGTCATGTCTTTGGAAAAACAGCAAAACAGCATCAAAAGCTTCCTGAAGTAATGGGTAGAAGCATGTATTCAATAAACTTCACTAAAATAAGACAGTCAGTCACTGAAAGTGTAAAAAGCAATATTGACAACAAGTTCTGGAGGGGACAGACCGGTATCTAGATTTTCTATAATGTATTACTTATACAATAATCTAAAATGAAAAGTTATAAGATACAGAAATAGCAGCATGCTATATAAGAAAATATACACAAGAACATGCTTGTATAAACCATATTCTATCTAATGTGAAGATAAATTTATAGAAACTATAAAACATGAACAACAAACAAAGGAGGTAGAAAAAGGTTTTGAAGAAATATTTCTAAAAGTTTCTAAATTTATGAGAAAACATTATAACTTATGCATCGAGGAAATTTAAAATAAATTCCTGGTACAAGATTCCTGGGTCAGCTATAGCAAAATTGAAATAAATAATACTGAAATCCACAAAGCAAGAAAAAATAGCTTGAAAGATGAAAAAAAAAAAATCCAATCCTTATAAGGAAACTTAAGGCAGAATAAAGGTAAAGTCTCAGACCTTTTAGTATCTTAAACACATTACCATATAACATTACCATATATATATATATATATATATATATATATATGCTTAGTACATATTACACAGTGTGAAGGTGGAAAACTTGCTTTATGTTTATGTTAAATGGAAATAACATCGTTTATGTTCCTTGATATGTGTAGTTTAGTCAAAAAGACCTCTTCTAAGTGTGATGACTTGTATTTATCCCAAGTAAAATCTAGCTAATTTGAATGAATTTTATAGAAAAAAATGTTGAAAGAGATATTTAGGAAATATACTATTTAAAGTTTGCATATAAGTAATAAGAAAGTTTTATAACTAGTTGCCTTGAATGTAAGCATAAAACACTCATATAGCAGAGTCAACATACATAAGCAGCTTTCATATGACCTGCTGTGGAAGCATATAGTGTCAAGTGTGAAATACTTCACCAAGTTTAAGAAGGCACATCAGTAAGTGCCCTGCCAGAGAAAAACAGAGCATATGCTAAGTCTTTCAAACAAAAGACATGCAATATAGAAAAAAGAGCAGAAGCCGAACAAGGTTAACAGGGTAATGCAGAGATTGGCTACAGTGAGTATCCTCACCTTTCCAAGGGAGAGAGAACCAGAAGGAAGGGAAGTAGACCTGGAAGCTGAGATGTGTGGTGGTAGGAAGAGCCATGGGCAAGGCCTTCTGGCAGGAGCTGAATCCCTGGATAAGACAACAGTTTCAGGAACAGCCATGGAAACCAACAGCTCATTTTCCTTCTTGATCTCCCTGTTCTTCCATGATTGTCTCCCATTGCTAAGCTTAGTGGAAGCCCTGAGTTTGGGCCCTGAGAAATGTAGGTTAGCATGTTGTAGAACACAGCAGTGAAGAGGTGGTGAACGAATCTTAGTAGTCGGAAGATACCACCGGAGGATGTACTTGTATGAACAATACTAAATGCTGTCTGCAACAGGCAGTCAGGGCTGTGGCTGCAGCTCAGTGGCAGTGTACTTGCCTAGCAACACAAGAAATACACAACCAATTATTCAAAATTATACAGATGGGAAGTAGGACAGAATGTAACACATAAGAAATATCTTCAGTTAGAAAGAATGTGGGAACAGAAACAGAGATGAACTAAAACTTGTGACTTAATTCAACTTGTAGAGATTCCAGGATGGTAATAGATTATGGGCAGATATTAAAGAACTGAAGTACGGTTAATAAAAAAAGGCAAAGATAAATATCCTAAAAAATATGGTGAGTAGAAAGAAGAAAATGGGTGGTGTGGTCAAGAGACCAATAAAATAATTTCTTCTTTCTTTCTTCAATTCTTATTTCTTTTCTTCATTAAATCAACAAATGTTTATTCTGTTTCTATTTGCCTGGTACTTATAATGGCCTAGAAGGTAAAAAATGTACACTAGTGAATAAAATCTGCTTCTTACCTTTGAAGAGTTTATAGTGTAGTTGAACAGATGGAAAACAAGACAGCCAACAGATATGTAATTTTCAATTGTGAAAAAGCTATAGACTAAACACATAGGCTGATCTCAAACAAAATAGTGTTGAGCAATAAGAGATTTTGCCCCAAAGCAGAAAGTGTTAAGCAATATTTGGGGCATATTTCCTAATACTGTGAAAAATGATTCACTGCAGATTCTTGACCCAGAAAGTAGCAAGAACAAATGTATTTTTTGTTTTTCTGGTAACCTGATTGGGCTCGATATACTAGCATACGACAGCAACATAGATATTATTTAGCTTAGACTGTGGTAGAAACTACGGACACAGGAAGGAAACAGCTCCTTGAGAGATTTCTGAACATAATGAAAAGCTTGACTCAGTGTTTGAAGAAGTCAAGCCTAATACATTTAACTTGGGAGGCCAGTGTAATAGTAATGACATTTATAAAGAAGAGAAGTTGAGAAGAACCGATTTCCAGGGGAAGACATCCAGGTCTGAACATGCACTCTTACAAACAATGCCAATACAAAACCACTTTACTTTTAGGTAAGTTACAGGAACCCCCCCTGCCCCGCCGAGGTCATGAATCCATTTATGTATAATTAATAACAGTTGCTGGACGTTGCCACAGGATGGTCTTAAATGCGAAGTTAAGCAATATCCATTGATCATGCCAACAACAGACAGAATATAGAATTCATTACTGTCTAATATGGTTATATACTACTTAAAACGTTCATAACCATATCACAACAAGCACTGAAATCTGAGTGTTATATATTCTATGTTTCTGGGATTGTTTTGGAAACCAGAAATTATTCTAATTGTTTGTTGATTGTTCAATAATTGGAGCGTGCAGGCATCTGAAAAGGTGGAGATACTTCTGAGAAACATTTATCTTTGAATCTGTTTTCTTCCCCTGGAGGATAGATGACTTTGAAGATGCCAAGTTCAATTAAACATGATAAAAATATGATTTTTATTAGCATCAATTTAAGTGGAAATGCTTGGATTATTAGAAGAAAATCCACTGACACGGGAGCTGCACTGAGCACTGTAGGAACAACTTTCTTCCCTCAAATATCTTCACCATTTTCCCATAGAGAAGCTCCCAGGCAGCTTCATTCTGGAAGCCAGCACCTGCATGGGAAGATGCCCCCAGAATTCTGCTTCCACTCACATGCAGAGGATGCCTAGAAGTTTGCTCCTTTGCTCGCATTACCAGGGTGTAAGTAGTGTGTGGGCTGCACAGAGAGAGGTGAATAACTCTGACCTCTTTCCGTTGCTTTAAGCTCATGAAGAAAATAATCCACACTATTTTACAAGCTCCCTGGTGGGACTTTTGCATACTCTGAAGTTGTATTTTGATAAGAATGATTAACATAAGATCTACTCTTTAAATGTTTAAAAATTATTTAATTTATCATTTTTATGTGTATGAGTGTATTGCCTGTATGCATGTAAGAGAAAGGTGTTGTGCAATGTCTACAGAGATCAGAGAGGGCATCAGATCCCCTGGAAATTGAGTTAGGATGTTTTTGCTGCCATGTGGGTGCTGGGAACTGAAACTGGGTCTTCTGCAAGAGTAGCTGGTGTTCTTAATCACTGAGCATCTCTCCAGGCCCTTAACATTCTTTCAAAACTATAAAATATATCACTGTTGTCTTCAATGGAATTGAGCCAAAGTCCTACAGAGACGGTAGTATGAATTGGCTCCCTTGTTTTATCTTTCTTCTATCCTGCTCTCAAGACCCCACTCTCCTAAATCTTCTTGTTTTCTGGGAACACTTCCTAGTAAAATGCTTTCATATACATCCTCAGAGCCTAAAATCAAACCAAGTTGGAAGGTTTATTAGTTTATTATTTGCTACCATAATGAATAACCCCAAACCTAATGGTTCAAAATAATGCAAATTTGTGATCTTACTGTTCTGTAGATCAGAGGGTCCAATGAGGGTTAGAATTTAAGTGTTTTATGTCTGCGTTCTTAGGAAGAATGCTTCCTGGTCTCTATACCCTCTACGTTACCTAATCAAAACGATTTTCTCTAGCTTCAAAGCCATCAAAGCAGTAGATTCCCTTTCACAGTAATTCCACTTTACTAACTCTCCAGTCCCTCTTTCATTTTGAAGGACACCTGTGATCATCTTGAACTCACTTGAGAGGTACAGGACACTGTCTAGTGAGTTGATCGGCAACATTAATTCTATCTGCCACCTTAATTCTTTGCCTGGAAACAACATGGTCACAGGTTCCAGGATTAGGGCATGAGGTGGGGGTGGGGCCCGGACATGGGCATGGGGTGGGGGTGGGGTCGGGGTCGGGGTCGGGTCGGGGTCTTTACTTTGCCGGTAGCAGATTGTAAGCCCGGAGTGAAAAAGGCAGTGCTAACAAAAATTAGACTGCTTTCTTACATCAGGCTTTATGATACTCTGTACAAAGTGTTAGTCTCTGCTTTTTTTAAGGAACTGGAGGCCTAGAAAAAGTCACATCAAGAGAGGTACATTTGTTTCGAACTTGTTCTAATGGGTTTCACAGTCCATCTTGCTTCTGCTAATTATTTGTGTCCTTGGCTAATTAAATCAAGAGTGAATATCTGTGAATATCTAGGAAAGGTGAGGAATTTCTTTTTACCAATCTACAATTCACACGAAACAATATTGATTTAAAATGCAATAGTTTGAAATGAAAAATAAGAAACAGAACCAATGCCACCTTACTATTGACTTCTCTTTTACTCCTAGTGTTTGGTGAGAGACTATTGACTGTTTAAGGAGGTACTGTACTAAAAGTAATGAGGATTAGGTTCCATTATTTCTAAGGTATTTTTCTCTGTTTTGGTTTATTATTTCAAACATATCAACAAATATTTTAATAATAAAAATTGATCTGATAACTCTTTATATCATAGGGTAACCCAAGCAAGCCTATTATCACCCTGGCAGTAATGGGATCTGTACGTGCAACAGAACTTGCCCATATTCTAACCAACAAAATCATAAAAGAACTGGAAAGGGATGGATTTGTATTGCATTGCAGAAGATGGCTTTAGGTGTCTAGAAAGTTTGGAAAATTCTCTTCTGGATTCCTGTAAGGTGTCCTGAGCCAGGAATTAAGAACACAGAAACTAGAAGAGAGATGTTCAAATGCCATATGTGAACTCTTGCTGAGGAACAAAGAAAGGGATTTCCAAAGAAGGATGTCAGCTAATGCTGAGAAACCTCGGGGGCCGCTCCCCAAGAGTGCGAACTCCATTTGTCACAGAGCCTGCCTAGTACAGAATTTCTTCTAAATTTGTCTTCTGCATTTGTTTTTGTCATAGAATTACAAACAACGTGAGCTTAAACACACGGAATTCCTGTATGTGTTGTTTCTTTTAGATTTGTGTGGCGAGACTTGGTTTAATATCACCTGCATCAGTAAGTCGGGTAGAGGCGGATTCCGGTGGACACTTGAGGGTCTTGCTCCTTCCTGTGTGCTCAAACCACTTTTCCGACTGATAACACCTTCTTCCCCAAGAAATTTTTATGTGACCCCAGCCATCTAGGTATATAAATCAAATGTTTGCTATGCTTAAAATCCACGCCCCTCTTTTAAGACAGGAGTCTCCCCGTGGCCCTAACTGACCTGGAACTCCCTATCAGACCAGGATGGCCTTGGTATCACAGAAATCTGCCTGCCTCTGCCTCCTGAGTGCTAGAATTAAAGGCTGCACCATCACTCCAGGCAGATTTGCCATTTTAAAGATGAAAGCAAATCTGAATACTAATGAGTTGGATATGCTTATTTGTTTTGCAGAAAGTTTTAATTCTTGGCTGAATATTTGATATTGTAGAATGTAGAACATCTTTAACATTTTCCAGAGTTGATCGATATTTTGATTTATAATCCCAATACCAAGAACGTAAAATTGCATAATACCTAGTACAAAATGGCAGAAGTATGTTTTCAGATATGATTGGAAATTCTATTCTAAATCCAAAACTCAATAAACAATTTTTTTGAGAAGTTCAAGTCAGTAACTCAAAAAAGCATGTTTTGAAGCCGAAAACCAAAACTAAACTAATTTGATACTTTCAAGCTGAAGAATGACGGTAGGAAAGTATAAAGTCTTTATTTTTTTTTGTAATTTAAATCACCAGATTTCTATAAGATCAGAAACATCTGTATGTGCAGTGAAAACATCGCACTTCATAAGGTACAGTTGTCTGCAGTCTGAGCTGAGGACTTTCACGCTGCGTGTATGGTATTCGGACTTGCATAGTGCAAAGTGTGCCGGTTGTGTTTTCAGAACCAGACTCAGAGACGTCACATAACACAACATGAGAAAATACTGCCACGAACACCTTGAATTCATTATGTCTTTGATTTTGAATTAATTTTTGGTTATTGCACATTCAGAACATTTTACTGTTGGTAATTTTTTGCAACCTCCACATTTAGTTCCATGATGCCATATGGAGCTGTGACCCACAGTTTCAGCAGCTGTGCTCAAAACTGCCCTACTAAGTGGTTACTGCCTATAAGTGTCACATGCCACGCCATGAAGAGAATGAATGCGTGTGGGAGTGCTTCTTCAGTGTTTTGTGAAATATGCAATTAAAAAGATTATTCGTAACCATATGAATTATTGATATTTTACTATTATAGATTATATAGAAATTATCATTTATTTCAATTCATCTGACTAGATAACTAATTGGGAAGGTTCACACATCTTTCCTCTCAAAAATATAGTATTCAGTATGTCACAATTTATTATGCCCTGCTAAATGGACAGTAAGATAAGTGATTTTCCATGTTATTTTATTTACTTCTTAAAACAACCCTATTGTAGGCCCAGTTCTAAAATGGTCTCAGCAATTTCTACTCCTGGTGTGATTTTTGTCCATCATCATTGGAAAAGTGGATATCCTGTATCTTACTCTCATATTTGGGCCATTATATTTGTCACAATTAACTTTAAGAAAGGAAATAACTGGGAGTGGATGGTGGGAAGGTGAGAGTCCATGGAGCCCACCAAATATGGCTGTAGAAATTAGACACAAAAGTCAGAAATCTGAAGTAAAAATAGATTTGAAATGGAAAAAAATGGAAATGCTTCCTTGGATTCTATCAGACCGCAATGTAATAAAGCTTAAAATCATCCGAAGAAGAAGCTCTATAACTTCATGAATTTATGGAGACTAAACAACACATTCCTGAATGATGAATTTGTTAAATGAGGAGTTAAGAAAGATATAAAAGAATTCCTGGAATTAAATGAAAGGACAATACAACACAACAAAACCTCTGGGACACTTTAACTGCAGTGCTAAGGGAGAAGGTTATAGCTCCAAGCACTTACATTAAAAAAGCAGAAAGAGCACAAATAAATAACATTGCAGCACATGAATCTTGAAAGGCAACAACAAATGAAACCCAAATCCAGTAGACAAGAAGAGATAACAAAAATCAGAGCAGAAATTCATGAAATAGAATCAAAGAAAACAATTGAAAGAATCAATAAATCCAAAAGCCGGTTCTTTAAAAGGACAGACAAGATAGACAGGCTTTTAGCCACTTAGCCAAAAAAAAAGAGAGAAAGAAAGAAAGAAAGAGCAACTCCAAATCACCAAAATCAGACATAAAAGATAAAAGAAGAAACATCGTAACAGACAATATAAGATCCAGAACATTATAAAGGAATCCTTAAAAACATATATTCTATTAAACTTGAAAACCTTAATGAAATGGATGTATGTCTAAGATCATGGGAGTCACCAAAGCTAAATCAAGAAGAAATGAACAGCTCAAACAGACCCATAACATATAAGAAAATTTAAACAGTAATAAAAAACCTCCCTACCAAAAATTCCAGGCCCAGATGAATTTACAGCAGAATTTTATCAGAAGTTGAAAGAAGATTTGCATCCAATACTGCTTTAAATTATTTAAAAAGATAGAAACAGAGGAAGAACTCCCATATTCTTTCTATGAAGACAGCTTAAATCTAATACCAAAACCAGGGACAGGTACAATAAAAAAGATAACTACAGACCCATATCCTTAATGCATATTGATGAAAATTTCTCAATAAAATATTTACAAACCACCTACAGACACACATCAAAAGATCATCAACATGATTAAGTGGTTTTCTTTTCCAGAGATGCAGGGATAGTTCACTATATGTAAGTCAATAAAGATCATAAAGCATATAAATGGACTCAAAGACAAAAATCACATGGTCATCTTAATAGATGCAGAAAAGGCCTTTGACTAAATTCAACATGAATTTATATTTAAAGTATTAGAGGGAATTGGCCTTGGGGGAACATACCTAAAAATAGATAAAGCTATATACAAATACCCACAGCCAACATCATAGTTAATGGAGAAAAACTGGAAGCATGCCCATTAAAATCAAGATCCAGACAAGGCTGTCCCCATTCTCCACTCCTTTTTAATATAGTGATTGATGCTCTTGCTGGAGCAATAAGACAAGACAAGGAAATTAAAGAGTGCTCAATCGAAAATAAGAGGTCAAATTATCCCTTTTTACATATGATATATTATACATAAGAGATGCCAAAAATTCCATCACAAAACTCCTAGAAATAACTAACACTCTTAGTAAGGTGACAGGTTACAAAATTAATCTACAAAAATCAGTAGCTTTCCTATACACCAATAACAACAATTAGAGAAATAATACAAAGAAAGCCTGCCTCCCACTCACAGTAACCTCAAAAAAAAATTGGAATAAACCTGACCAAAGGCATTAAATATTTCTACAATTTATGTGTTTAAAGAAATAGATTGATGAGGACACCAGATGATGGAAGGACTAGAAGTTCTTGCATTAGAAGAATTAATATTGTGAAAATAACCATCCTACCAAAAGCAATACATAGATTCAGTGCAATCCCAATCAAAATCCCAGTGACTTTTTTTACAAATTCGTATGGAAGCCCCAAAGACCCCATATAGCCAAAGCAACACTGAGCACAAGAGCAATGCAGGGGACATTAGTGTAATGGACTTAAGGGTATTCAAGTGGAAGAGAAGAGGGACAGTTATACAAAGAAATATGGGGATAAACTGAAAGGAACTCAAGAGAGCTGGGGTCACAGGAGACTGGCATTATAAAGGGAGAAATGGGGATATTGAGGACACATTTAAATGGGAAAGGCTTGAGGGAATGTTGAGAGAGAGAGAGAGAGAGGAGAAGAAAAAGAAGAAAGAAAGAAAGAAAGAAAGAAAGAAGGAAAGAGAGAAAGAAGAAAGAAAGAAGAAAAGAGTAGAAATAAATAATGCCTAGTTGATGTAAAACACCAGAGAGGGAATCATATCAGTCTAACTTAATGACAAATTCCTTATACAATATCTCTATATGAGCCCATGTGCTATATAACAAGAAACAGTGCCAGGCAGGAGAACATTCCTTTGAGATGTTGGCAACATCCCTGATTGCCTCCCAGAGTTTGAATATAAGACCCTATTGCTGAAAACAGTACATACTTCAGAGATCAGATTTGGAGCAATGGAGCTGGAACTGAACTGGAAACCACTCCCCCTGAAAGCTATCTCTCATAGCTCTGGAGAATATTATGCAAGCAGCCAAGGAGACTATCATTTGGTGGTCCAACTCTAGCTTCATGAACAAATAACCACATCAATGACCAGCACAGCATTTGATACTGGTGCAATAGTGGCACTTTTATCTTGGGGCCAATCAATGGTTACCTCATTGGTCTTAGGAACCACTTAATGGGAGGAAACTCATGAGCGGTGCTGTAATCATAGCCAAGTACACATGGCTGAAGAGGTCATCCATCTTAGAGAAATCTCCAAGGCTGTCACATCTCTAGGCTAATGTAACCTTTTCTTATGTGCAAAATATGTATCCTTATATATACAAAGTATCCCAGTCACCACTCATCAAAGAGGCTTCTGTTACACCAGATGGAGACTACTACAGAGTACTATAAGTGGTCACACACAGACGTCCGTGAATTGCCCATCCCTAAATGGCACATCTACAATGGCACAACCTAAGGCTCATGCAACATTGAACAGGGAGTAAAGAGGATACTAATGAATCTCTCAACTCTAATTAATGAAGCTTCCTCATGCAACAGAGGGCCAGTAACACAAAAGCCACAAATAGTCAAAGAATGGAGACTAGGAATCTGTAGAGTGTGGGTCCCTGGATAGGACTCCTATATTAAGTTTTACTCACTCAAGGCTCAGGGACCATTGCAGAAGAAGGGGTGGAAAGATTGTAAGAACTAGTGAGGTGGTGCATGACCACATGGAAATAGAATCTTACAAACTCCTGGGACCCTGCTCATATGAACCTACAGCAATGGTTATAGGATGCTTAAGACACATGCTTAAGAGAAATGGGTAGCAGATCCCCATCTTTCCTGAAGAAATATTGATCATTGATTAATGTTGAGTGAGCATGAGTTGTTTGTAAAGTGAGGGACTCTGGTTAGGCTGGCTAGATTCCAGTGGATGGGCCTGTACTGAGGAACATTTGGGGGCATTAACTTGACAGAATAGACCTTAAAGTAAATGAAAGAATGCATGGATTCCAGTTGGGGGCTATTGTCAGGGTTCTGGTGGCCTATAAAGATGAATAAGATGATTGAGATATTCTGTATGAAGTAAATACTGTAGGATTAGACTATTGCCAAATCATTTGTAAATCTACCTTTTTAAAATAAGATAATATTTTATTTGGTTTGGTTCCCAGAACCTACATGGCAGTCAAAACCATCTGTAACTCTAGTTCCAGGGAATCTGTCACCCTCTTCTGATCTCCTTGGTCATTCCATGACAGAGGGGAATGTACATACATGAAGGCAATACACTCATACACATAAAATAAAAATAATAAATAAATATTTAAAAAATTCTTACCAAGCCAGGCATGGTATCACATGCCTTTAATCCCAGTACTTGGGAGGCAGAGACAGGTGGCTTTGAGTTCAAGGCCAGCCTGGTCTACATAGTGAGTCTAGGTCAGGTGGGGCTATAGGGAGACCCCGTCTCAAAAAAATAGAACCCCAAAAACATCTTACCAAAAATGTAGTTGTCTCTGCTTCCAGTTACTGTTAAGCAGCCAAGAAAATGGTTATTACTCTAAGAAAATATTTTCCTGAAAGTATTGTATGTTATGTAGGAAGACTTATTTTAATGAAAATGTTCTATCTTCACCAAAATGAAACCATTAGATTACTTCTTTAGTATTTTATTTATTTATTTTACTTTATGTGGATGAGTGTATTGCCCGAATATATACAAGGGCTTCCATGTCATGTAATGCCTGCAGAGGTCAGAAGGCATCAGATCCCCTGGAAGTGGAGTTATGGGTAGATAGTCACCATGTGAGTCTTGGGAATTGAACCCAGGTCCTCTGCAAGAGCAACTAGTGGTCCTAATCATCTCAACAGCCTAATAGATGATTTCTTAAAATCTCTTTCCATATTGTTGTCTACCATTTTTTTAAAATTTGAAGCCAAGTAATAGGAATAGTGTTGTTACTTCTCATTAAATTGTGGTTTTCTTATTGATGTGTTATATTGCTCTTATAATTTGTTTTAAAGTTTGCTGACCTGCCTCTCTCTCTTACTTTTGTCTAAGTCCATCTATGGAAGTTTTAAAGTTTTTGTTAGTTTATTTTTAAGAAATAAAGCAATATTTGTTATTGCATCATGTGCCTTCTATCCTATTTTGCTTATGTTACAGTCTTTGTTTGTCCTGCCCTATGTAACAGTTGCAAATTTATTCCATTATTCTGGTCAGTTTCAGAGTCTTTATATGCTGAAAAATCATGCGGGGAAAATAGTTCTCTGACTTCACATTTTTTTCTCCTTAGCTGTATTCAGCCTTCTAATGCTTCCTCAAGCATGTAACTATTGACCTAAGAACTGATTGGCAGACATTTCTCCTTCAATTCTTCCTGCCTTTGCATTTTAAGGTTTTAAATAAGGTCTCCCGAAAAATTTTAGCCATTTTCTTCTTATTATTATTATTTCATTTTATTACAGTTATAGTTCGAATCCTTGAATCCCTTAGAGATATTTACTTATGACATTTAAGGCAGTGCTTCCAGACTTTAAGAAAAGTGAAATGGTAACATTTCATCGATTTCCTGCACTTTGGTATAGATTTTGCAGTAGTTTGCAACTATTCTTTGAGTTTTTGAGCTTAGTTTTTTTTTTCCTGTATTTTATGTAGCAATATAATTGTCTATCAGGTTAAATAAGAGACATGTAAAACATCTTTTATTAAAATGGAAATTTAGACAATATGTTTTGAAACTTCCAGTTTGTTTGCACCTTTTATATAAAGTTGATGAACACAGAATGGTGTCAGAAGTCTATGATATTTCTTTCCCCTTCAGGCATTGGCTATCCCTTCACAGCTGCAATACGGATTTTAATGCATTTTAAGTAAACTCATCTAGTCATGCGGTATTTATTATAGGAAATAATTGTATCTATCATGTATTAAATGTATTATCATTCAGAAAATCACTAAAATCTCTAAATCTGTATATTAGTGATAAAAGTATCCACTAACTAAGGTGGTAAGGACTAAGTGAGACAGCTCAGGGAGAACAATTGTCACATAGTCATTGGGCTTCTAATCCAGGTAAGGATATTTGGTTGAATCAGTTTGTGATAACAGTTGTCATAAGACTTCTTTACAGAATTCTACCTTTCAGCGTCCTTGAAAGGAAAGGTACATATAGCTTTCCTCCTCATAAATATAGTTATTTAGTGGAAGAAGCAGAACAATACGAGACCCTCCTCTATGTACTAAGACCTTGGTGTCTGAGGGTCAGGATTACTGGGTGGATATTTTGCTCATGGAAGTCTCTGCCATCTGGTGGCATGTTATCTTTTGTCTTTTCTACACCCTGACCTTTCAGCTTTATAACTTCCAAATGTTTATGCCATGAGAACTGCCCTTTTAAAATTGACACAGTGATTAAAATTGAAAATGAGAGCTGAGACTGTTCTCTAATAAATAGACTGAATCTGAGCATACATCTGTCCAGCAAAAATCTTCTAAGCAAGCAGGCACATATTTCATTGCTTGTATTGAGAAAGTGAAGGTGACATTTATACCATTCAATAATTTCTCCCTCCATCTGTTTATTCAATAGTGAGATTTAAGTTGGCATACGCTGTTCTCCACATTGATGTTCCTCTCAGGCTATGTTTCCAACACGTAGCTTTTAGATGGAAGTATCCATGAGGTTGCTTACACACCGTAATGCAGACTATGAGAAAATTTTCCTTCAAAAGAGAAAGATAATCCAAGGCCCCACCCTACTCCAGCAGTACTTCTAACAGAGCTGCCTGGTCTATTGAAGATAGTATGAAGTTTTTCTAGTTTCCTACTTCAGCATAGAACACTCTTCTCACTTGAAGAGAAGTGAGTTGCCATTAGTCAAAATTGCCTTTGTAAATGACTAACGGAACAAGAAAACCCCCAAGGCATAATGGAATGTGCATAGTACTTAAGCTTATACTTTTCAATCAACATAGAGATTCACAGTAAAGACGTAATAGCAATAAAATATTTTCATTCAAAAAACGATCAAAATAGGGGCTGGAGTGATGGCTCTGGGGTGAAGAGCACTTGCTACTTTTCCAGAAGAATTGAGTTCAGTTTCCAAAAGCTGTTATCTATCTGCTCACAACTGTCTATAACTCCAGCTCCACAGAGTCTGACTTCTGTGAACTCCACCCTCCTCTGGCTTCCCCCACACCTTCACTCATGTCACACACACACACACACACACACACACACACACACACACACACAAATAAAATATTTTTAAATGATTAAAGTGAAGTCACAGATAGTAGTTGAAAATAAAGCTTTTATATTTCCCTCTTCATTAGACCTTGATTTTAGCCACAGTGGATTTTTGTTGTTGTTGTTGCTCCTCAAACATTCCAGGTTTGATTAGTTGTCAGGTGCTTTTCAGAGGCTTCGCTCCTTTTAGACCCCTCCTCCATAATTTTGTTTACATGCCTGCTCAATTTAAAATGTGCCCCTCAGAGGACCTCATATTCTGTGTGCTATGTTGTCTACTCCAGAGCATTTAGCAGTCTGTGCAATTGATTCATTGTCTCTTCAAATGAATTTTCCCCTAGAATTTACCCTAGTTAATAGCCAGCGACTTGTGGTTTTATTATTTTGTGTTGTGAAAAGGTAACTGGTTTGTGTTTTTGAGTAAATGAATGAGCAATGTCATGGTGACCCAGTGTACTTTATCTCTGCTTGCTTTCCAGGTCACAGAGGTTGGCTCTTCTGTTGAAAGACAGAATCCCTTTCTTGTCTTTCCACTAAACACTGCTGTAAACTTGAAGAAGGCATCTACATTCTTCTTGTTTGTCTGGGGAAGAGCACTTATATCACAGATCAAAGGAACACTTCCACATTGTTCTTTCTGGCTCCCTCCCATGGGACAAAAGATAACTTTTGGTGCTTAAAGATGCTAACTTAAAATATTGACATGTTCAAGAAATGATAATAATAGTCCCCTTCTGCCTTTTCTCAGTATGTTTTATGAGGGGGACAACCTGCTAAAACCTAAGAAACCTAAAGAATCTCAAAACCATCCATGATCTAAGCATCCATGATGCTTAGAATCTCTTCTTAAGATTTCTTCGAAGTGGTTTTTTGTGCTGTGAACTTATTCCAAGATGTTTCCATGAGCAATGGTAGGAGTTGATCAGCTAAACCTTCAGAGAACTGTTTCACGTGGATGTGTATATATGTGTGTATATGTGTCTTCGTGTGTATGAATATGTGAATGGATGAATAAAAGTGTGTGTTGAGGGCATCTCTGGAATAAAATAAACTTGATAATGGTGGATGACCTTTTTGAAGCATGTATTTCTGTATTTTATTAAGAACTTTTAGATCTGTGTTTATTAGGGCCTTGGGCCTGGAGTTTTGTTTTTTGTGGTTCTTTTGTCTTTCCCTGATTTGGGTACCAGAGTAATACTGGTGTCATATAGGGAGTTTGGGAGTTCTTCCTCGTTGTCTATGCTTTTGATAAATTCAAATTGTAGTGATTGTAGATCTTCGAAGGTGTGGTAAAAAGTTCTGCTGTGAATCCATCTTGACCTGGCCTTTTTTATTTGGGAAGCTTTGTATTACTGTTTTGACTTCCTTATTTGTTATGAAACAGTTTAAGATGTTGATCTCTCCTTGGTTTAACTTTGGTGGTTTCCATAAATTCAGAAATCTGTTCATTTATTTAGATCTTCAATTTTAATATAGTATAGATTTTTAAAATATTCCTATATAATGTTCTGAATTTTTTGGTGTCTGCTCTGATAGCTCCCTCCTCTTTCTTCTTTCTTTTGTTAAGCTGGTTCTTTCTTTCTTTCTTTTCTGTTAACTGTTCTAAGTGTCTATCTTATTTATCTTTCCAAGGAATGAAATTTTAAATGCACTGATTTTTTGTTTTCTTTGTTTCTTTTTCATTGATTTCTCCTCTGATCTTTGTTATTTTTTTCTCATCTCCTGGATTTGGATTGAGTTTGTTGTTGCCTTTCCAGCATCATGAGTTGCAGTGTTAAGTCATTTAGTTGTTCTCTTTATTATTATTATTTTTTTAAATGATGGCACTTATATCTATAAGCTTCCCTCTTAGGACTACTTTTCAAATGTCCCAGAGTTTTTGTTGTATTATTTCATAGTTTGCATTGAAAAGTCAGCTGTAATTCAGAGGGTTTTCCTTTATATTAACTTGTTTTTCTCTTGCATCTTTCATGAATCTCCCTTTGTTCTGTACATTTAGTGTTTTTACTATGATATGCCATGGGAATTTCAGATTTGGCCCTGTCTAATTGGTATTCTGTGTGATTCTTTTATCTGTATGGGCATGTCCTTCCTTAATTTGTGGATATTTTCTTCTATAATCCCATTGAAAATCTGGTCAATGCTATGACCTGAGACTTTCCTCTTTCTTTTATGTCCATGATATATAAATTTGGTCTTTTTGATATTTCCTGTGTATTTCATTCCTGTGTTAAAAAAATTCATATTCTTTGCTTGAATGATCCAATTCTTCAGTTTTATCATCCAGTCTTGATATTCTGTTTTCCATTTCATTCATTCTGTTGGTGAGGCTTTCTCCTGTCATTTCATATTGGTTTATTGAGATTTGAATTTCACATTTATCTTAGACTGTTTTCTTCTTCAATATTTCTTTCTCTTTAATGAATTCACTTTTTAAGTCCTGTGTTATCTTTGTCATTTCATATATTTGTGATTTCTTTAGCTTCAGTCGGAGTTTTTTCCCTATACTCTTTGAGTTCTTTTGGTTTGTGTGTTCTTTAAACTCATTCAGTTCTTCAATCAAATTCTGTAAGGAGTCTTCTAGTTCATTCTCATTATAGAGTATTTATATGGGACTGCTGGGATGTGGTAGGGATATATTATCTTAGTAGTCATATTAATTGTGTTTTTTTGTGTTAATTTGTTGTAGCCTGCACATATGGATTTCTTTGTTGGTTGTGTATCTGAAAAAAATTCAAACCTGCTTTTGTTTAGATGAAGTTTGATTCTATTTATAGGTATTTCAGGTTCTCATTCTCTCTCTCTCTCTTTCTTTCTCTCTCTCTCTCACACACACACATTGGAATGGGTGAATGGTTCTAGGCAGGCTAGTCAGGAGCTCTCCAGCAGTGTGGAGATCAAATGGACTGATTCTAACTAGCAAAACTGATAGAGTGTAAGTGCTGGAGCCATGGCCCTGTGACTGGTCCCACAGCAGGGAAAGGGTGACCGTGTATGGAATCTGACTGACCTTACCCAGCTAGTCAGGTGTTCTTTGCAGCCTCAATAGAAAGGGGCTGAGGCCCAAGAAGGGCTTATTGGAACAGGATGGTCTGGTATTTACTATCAAGCAGAGAAGATGTGAACTCTGGAACAGCTGGTCTGGGGTTAGTCCCAAAGCAGGGGAAGGTGACCTGGTGACCCAATGTAGTGGTTTCTGACTAACTCACTCAGCTAGTCAGGTATTCTTGTTTTGTCATTTTAAATAATCCCTACATGCTCATTTTGCTTTGTTTAACCAAATATTTGTTTGAAATATTTTGATATGTTCATTTTAAAAAATTGCTTTTTATTTTTATTATTTATTTATTTCATTATGTATGGACATAAATGTATTCTTTGCTAACAAACTGGAACTTATTTGGATCCTTTGTTAGAATTAACATATGTTAATTGTTAGCAGTCTTTAGTTATAAGAAAGCATTATTTCCTTCTGGTAGTATTTTTTTAGAAAAAAATGTGGGAATAAAATTAACCTTCACTCATGGGCTATTTTTATTTCCTTTATAATGTACAGTTCATTTTATTTATTTCACAAGCTTGTATTTTGATGTTGATTGCTCTATACAGTTTTTTCAGAGACAGGAATGCATTTTGTACTTGTTGTTTTCTTGTTCTAGATTGTTATTCATTTCAGTTGTTTCCATTTCTTTGGAAGCATGCTTGTAAGGTGACACCATTCCTATGCAAGACTTTTTTTACCTATTTTACACCTCAGTCATTCTATCACTTGTGAGTCATTTAATATTTAGAATATGTTAATTAATTAATATATGTTAATTCTTAACTGTTTTAGGAATATATATAATATATAGAGAGACTATGTATATTCTGCATATTGATGCATTTAAAAAGTAACATTTATTTATCTTTTTGATGCCTATAATTAGGGCTTCATTTTCTGTACTGTTTTTGTCTTTTAACATATTGGTGGTAATTTATACATTCCTTCTGTCTTCCTATTTTAATCTCATTGATTATTTTGGCTTGTTAGTTTTTTGAAATTTTGCCATGCTCAATATTTATAAAAATTTAAAATTCAGATACCTTTTTACCCAGAATTCTGCTGCTATGAATTTATCCAATGAGTATATTTAAAAGACTGCAGGAGGCTGTTTATTACAATGTTTAAAACAGAAAAATGAAAACAAATAAGAGCCCTTTAGTAATAGAATCTTTAGCTAGGTTTTGCAATATGTTTTTATTTAAGAGAATGAGATCTATATATGATAGAAGATTGCTAAGATATATTAAGTGAAAATGGTAAAGCATAGAAAATTATATTTCATGCTTTCTGTAAATTTTCACATGCATGCATTGTTACAGAGATGATATATACAATATATATATACAAACTCTTTCTAAGAGAAATCTTGGAAAACTTACAGCTCTGTGACTTACAGGGATTATAAAAAAGGTTGTAAGAAAACATCTAACTTTCTATTTTATATGAATTTTATGATGATTTCCTTTAAAAAGATAGTAAGAAGCATTTGAAGGCTAGAAAAAATGGGCATTTTTGCCTTCATAATTCTTTGAATTAATAAACACTGAATAATGTATTGAAATGGAAAATACATATTAGATATATACGTAGATCTGGGATAGATTCCTTGCTGAATAGCACTAGTACATCTTCATGCTGGGACCATTTTATTTAGAGATTAGGACAGAAGTTGTAATCCACACTTGGCCAAAGAGATAAATAAATGTGGACTTCAGTACAGTTATTGGGCCTCAAATTCCTGCACACCCTAAACATTATGTACATTATTTCAATTTCTTTTCTTTGGGAATTAGACCAGAGCAGTCCGGAAGAGAGCTGTGAAATGCCATTGTATGTTTTAATTATTCTAAATTCAGTCTTCACATCACTCTGTGCTGACCTAAAGCAATACCACATGTTATATCACTTACAAAACAGAAATTAATTGAGCATGCCTCAGAAGACTGAGTATGCATTCTCAAGTTTCCAGAGCATAGTTTCTCTGAGGCCTTTATCTTGGAGCTGTCTTCTTCCTGTGTCCTTGCACAGCCTTCATTCTGTGTGTGCACATGGCTGGCCTTTCTCTTGTTATAAAGACACAGTCATACTGGATAAAAGCCGCACCCTTATGATTTCACTTAACCCAGTTTCCTCCTCAATTTCCCCATCTCCAAATACAGTCACACTGGGAATTAGAGTAAAACTGAGAACATCTGTATTTATTAGACTTCAATTGATTTGGACCAGCAGTGAAGGCTGGCTGTCACCCAGCCGTTCCTCCACTCTGGGACTCTGCTGCCAGGGGTATCTGGTCTCCCTAAGGTTCCTCTTCTCTTCTTTCTCTGCTCTAGTGACCTTCCATTCTTCTGCCCCCTGTAGACATTCATAGATATTCTTGTTGCTTGAATATTTCTTGATTGATTTCTTCTGGCTGGTTTAAAATGAGATTGCAAGATGTGCGTGAAGGATTGGTGGCGAGTAACCTCAAAAATCTTTCCAAATTTGAAATAAATTTCATTGGATTTGGAGCCCCCCTTCCGTATTTTGGAGTATTTCTATTTTCCTACCTTTATCAAAGTAAGAGTTTGCCTCTTTTGTTTTTTTTTTACTCTTCAGTTTTAAAAAGAGTAGTAAAGTGTCTTGATGTTACCATTCCATTTAATTTTAGATGAATTATTCAGGGTTATTAATATTATAGGACTCTGAAAGATAGAACTGGATACTCAAATTTATTATATACTTGTACAACTTTAACGCTTTGTCAGCATGTTTTCAATTGTAAATAAAAGAGTAATCATAATTATTTGCCACCAACAATTAGTGAACTCTTAACTCTGTGCTAGCTATTGTAGTTCCCTAGGATAACCTATTCTTAGTTTTTACAATCACTAAAACAGAGAGAAAAATACTAAGCCTTACAAATGAGCACACTTGTTCAAGGGGACATGAGTAATAAGCACTGAAGCTGGCCTTTCAGTTTAGCTGTATCTACCTGAATTGCATATTTCACAGTTTATAGTCATTGTCTTTGCAGGAAAAGTAATAAAAATAAAGACTAAGTACAAAATAACAAGAAGAGCCTCAACACAACACACAACACCTTCTTATACTTTAAAAAGTGAGTGGTGTAGTCCTATCTATGTCACTGCAACACACGCCAACTCAGCTTACAAATGTGCTGATATAATAGAACAAACATATATCATGATCACTGTTCTATATTTTTCCACTGACAAAAGCGACATATTGTCTCTACTTTGGCTTCCTTATTGATTTCATTGTCATTTATTTACTCCTTCATGTGCCAGATTGACTCCATACAGGAACCGAAGCTCTGACACTGGTAGGTTTCCACTAACATAGCTTGTACTGATCGATGCAGTCCTCTTTCCAGGACCAAACACCTATTAACATGGAGAAAATCTGCATTATCTGGCACTGAATGTGCAAAAATGACTTTAGCATTCTGTGCTGGATGATGGACTACAACCTTGGATCAGTCTATCAAGGTGTAATTGAAACACAAATCCAACAATAATTGAAAAAGAACTCTAGTCCAAACAGAAAAAAAGTATTCTAAGTTTTAGTTAATGGACAGAGAGGAAAATGGGGACTTCCTCTTTGATGCATGACATACTTTGACTGAATCAATGATTCAGAAATATGCCATTATAATATTTAAGATTAACAGTTATAATGTAATTATACTGTAGTCACTTTGTGGTCAATCAATGAATCAGTATATTGTAACATTTACAAAATAAATATTTTTAGTTCTTTGAAGCCCATTTCTTCATAAACTAGTAACACAGTACTAGTATGAAGTGATAACTAAATAAAAATTTGGCTTACTTGTATGCAAAGTTGGTTTTTGGTAGAGATAAATTAGCAGATGCAGTACACAGGATTCTATTCATTAATAGTCTTGCTGGTCGATCTGACAGTCAGCAAAGTAAGCTCTTTAACATAACCTGGTACATGGTGCAGTTACCATTCTCCGTACTTTATCTGATATTTTGAATTAAGCTCAAAGCTTGTTATGACGCATTCATGCTGATTGTGTATTGATTCGGTTTACAGCTTTGAGGACTGTAATGTTTGTTTCTGAAATGCTTTTGGAAGAGTTATTATTTTAAAATTCATATTTACAAACACATGCATAGCTAAAGTCAAACATGGTTGGGTAAGTCACTATGAGGATTGTAGCACTTAGAGGAAGATCAAGTCATAAGGCAGAGATGAGCAAACTGACCATATCTTGAAAGAGCTTGTTTTGCTGTTAAAATAATTCTGTATTTTCATTATACCCGGCAAGAATTCACACATGTATTAAAATGGCATAGAACTGCAACAAACACACATGATTTTTCTGATTTTGACAATTAATAGCAGGATTTGTTAAAGAACTAAATTTGGCATAGATTGTTCGGCAGAATGCAGAACATCAATGTCTTTCAGAATTGATCAACATTTATATTTTATAATCATTAATACTGAAATTGTTGTTTAACATAAATACAATAGCATAAATTAGAGAAGTGGGTTTTGGACCATTTCATAAATAATTAGAAAATCTGTCTTACTTTGAAGCAAAAATTCATTTAATGATTTTTTGATGAAACTCAAGTCAGCAACTCATACATCATTTTTGTGTGCATGTGTGCATGTGTGTGTGTGTGTGTGTGTGCTTGTGTGTTCACAGGAGCTTATGTACATGTGAATGCATGGGAGTTTGCTAACACTTCCAAGCACATTTGGATATCACAAGTTAACATCTTTCATCTTCTTCTGTCACTGACCTCTACTTTTTGAGACAGAATGTCTCGCTGAACTTGAAGTTTGCCATTTCAGCCAAATTTGTTGGACAGCAAGTCTCAGCATCTCTTTGTCTTGCCAGTGATGGTGTTATATACACATTGCAGCTCCAAGTATTTATGTGGGTTCTGGGCATCCAAACTTACATCCTCACACTTTTAGCATCAAATGTACTTTACTCATTGAAATCTCTCTCCAGCCCCTCAAACAGCAATGTTTAAAAGTCAAATTTTCATTTTTAAAAAATTATTTTATGTATTATTTTTATTTGTGTGTCTGAGTATATTGCCTGAGTGTATGTAAGTGCACCCATGTTGTGCAATATCCAGGAAGGTCAGAAAATAATGTTGGATTTCCTGGAACTAGCGTTATGGACAGTTGTTAACCACCATGTGGATGCCGGGAATCCAACCCAGGTCCTCTGCAAGAGCAGCCAGTTCTTGTAACCATTGGTCCATCTCTCTAGCTCCTAAATTAAAAATTCTAACAAACAGTATAATCCAGATAACTAATTTGAGACATGCTGGGGAATGGTAGTGGGAAAATATCAATAATGTTTTCTGTAATTAAAACATTTCTGTACAAGGAGGAAAGTCTGGTACATATAGTAAACACACTGTAATTCATAACATATAATACTTCTGAACCTGAGCTGAGGTGTTTCACCAGCATTTATTGGTGTAGCACGGCTCTCAGGCATGAGCAGTGTAAAGCACACATGTTGTATGTTCAGAATCAAGGCTGCAGTGTCATTGTGCACTGTACCATGGACTAGGGCTGCCAGGAATACTTTGGGCATATTTTGCATTTGATTTTGGATTACTTCTTTTTATGCCTGTGCATTCAGGCACCTCTCACCAAAGCATCATATATCCTCCACATTTGGTTACATGATTCCTTATGGGCTTGCACCATACAACTTAAGAAGCCGAGGTCTATCACAACATGAAGTGCAATCATCGTGAGGAACTGGACAAATAGCATACCACACCTCTGCCGCGGACCGTCCCTCTAGGAGACTGGATACCGAGGGAAAACAGGGGTGAAGGCTCTAGGAGAACTCAGGATTCGGCGAATAACAGAGAGACACAACTCAGGTTGAGGCTTGAATCTGCTGCAATTTACTAAAATCTCATCTGAAGTTTTATAGGGTTACAAAAGGAAATTGGCAGGGTTACAAGTTCAAGCAAAAGGGGGCAACAAGTTTAATCATTACAAACTTGGGTCATCTTATATTCTGAGGTTTCTCAATATCCGTCTTGTGGTTACAGCCAAGTGAAGTTATTGAACTTATGGCAAAGCTCTTAATACAAAGTTTCAAAGAAATTAGTCTGGAACTTTTAACCTCAACCCTGCGGTGGCTAAATAATATTATAATGCCCGTGTGAAAGTACAGTTTCATCTCAAGCTGATCCATAAAAGCCCCCACTCCTTTTCCGGGGCTTTCCTATGATCTCATAAGACTTGTATAAAGGCCTGAATTACTGGGGGCGAGCCCTAAGTCTCTTCTAAGGAAATGGTTGATTCATTGGCTTCATTTTCTGTTTTAGTGATTGCTAAAGATTTACAAGAAAGCAAGATAACAAAGAACATAAGCAAGGAGATGAGGGAAGTGATCCATGGCAGGGTACATCGTTATATCGTATCCGTTCCAGGTAACAGGAGATGAGCTGATTACCAAGGAACCGCCGCGGGGCTAAGCTCCGAGAAGCACACGTCCCTCTTTCCACTGCTTCCACCACCGAACCAATATGGCTACACAGCGGCTTTTGCTGTGGATACAGCACACCTCTGCTATTTTTGCAGATGCTTATGACTCCACAGTTACTTCAAAATATTACTTTAAAAGTGATTGAGCTGAGTTCAATGTATAATGGTTATCTTTTGTCCCCCTACCATTTACCTTTAAATGCTTTCTAGACTCTTCAGTTGAATGATGCTGTTTCCAAGCTGTATGTACCTTGGATTTTGACAAAGTTACAAGGAGCATATCAAGTTGTCAAATGTATTATGAAATTATTATTTTGAAGTGATGAACACATTGCATTCAATCTGATATTTTTCTTTGGGGAGTAAAATTTCTCAAGTGTTTTGGTCAAAACGCTGTTGTAATGCTATTGGGAATATTTCTACCTTTATTGTAAACACAGTTTTATACATTTTACCAATAAAAATGTGACATATTAGAGCTGTCCCGATTTTAAAGTTTCTTTCTCAAGACTTCCTAGAAAATATATATCAATATTCTATTATTTTAGATCCTTTCTGTGTTCATGTACACACATTAGCGAATGGAATACATCCTTAAATTGTATAAATAATGACGGAATTACGTTGTTGGTATCTTTATGCACATGGACAATGAAGCATAGGAACAGCAGAGAACCCTCTTATCCTTGTGTGCTAATACTAGGGATGCTCAGCAGGCAAAAATTCCTCAAGACTAGTGAAACTGCACATTTCAATATTTGCTTTGACTTATGGGTCTTATTTTATAAATTGCCCCTTTGTAATGATTTGCCCATTTTTAAACTTTGACTATCATCTTTCATTAACTGATTTATGGAGAGACTTCTGTCTAATCATACTATATTTTATTGCATGCACTGAAAATGCTTTTTAGTAGTAAGAGGCAAACATGTTATATTCAAACTACTGAAATAATAAAGAAATCCGAGAAAGTCAGAAAGACAGACTGGTGTGTTGATGTGCGGAGAATAAAGTGCTAACAGTAGTGAAGAAACATTTGAGATACAGAAATACACAGTCTGTGTGAAGGGTTTTAGATTTATCCTGGCAATGAGAAACCACTGAAATGTTTTAAGTTAAGTGCATGGGTGGAGCAAAGTGTGAAGACTATGGTAATGCTGCAATTAAAATTTGTTAAAGAATTTAAAAAAAATCTTTCTAAAGCTCACAGCAAAGAAAATGAAGTGAAGTAATACCCAACACATATCTGTTCACAATATGATTCCTAAGTTACTCTTAATATTTCTGCCAAGAGATTTTGAATTTGACAGAGATGGAATGATTATTCCAATGCTTTGGTGATGAGAAACAGCAAAGGCAAGGTTGTTCCTAGGCTGTCCACATTTCCATCTGAACATCTTCAGTGAGGGTGTGGCCATGAGCTCACTGCACAACTCCAGCCAGAGGAGGGATTCTGTTTCAGACTGGAGCACCACAAATGTCAAAAACAAAAGTTTAATCATTCAGTCTCTGCACTCTCAGGGGAATCTTTCCAGTCTGTGTGACTAATACAGAAGAGGACAAAAGACTCAGTTTCTTCAGCATTGTTATTGACTAGGTCTTAAGAAATAATGCTATTCTTATTGAATAGCTAGTCTGTCAGAAATGGCAAGTGCCATTTTTGAGAATTAAATAATCTGCAAACATCATGTTCACAAGTACAAATGCACTCTGTGGACCCTCAGCAAAAAGTAACTAACTGACAGACAAATAATAAACCTTATAAACAGATGAGTGCTTCTACTTAAGGTTGCCATATATTTAAAGAGGCAGTATCGGACCTATGTGTATAAACTCGAAATCAAATATAGAAGAAAGGCAACAAAAACGCAACAGTGAGAATGTTTTATAAACTGAGTTCCTTGAATGATAAAGACCAAAACAACTAAACTGTTTTATGAGTAAGAATTTTATTAAGTAGCTTACTCCACAAATGAGTATTCTTTTAGAACTTCAAATCTTTAACTGGCTGACCAATTGATTTATTATTAATGAAGGTAGTAATCTTGCAAATAACACATAATATTTCTGCAAAATGAGATGTGTTAAAAGAAACATCTCAAGTAAAATTAAAGATACAAAACTGCTATTTAATTATACTTTCTCCTGTCACTCTTAACTGTGATAATCAGTACCAGACAGGCTTATCAAAAGCAATGAGCCTATCCTTAGTAGCTGGAATACAATAATATTTTGATTAATAATTTTTGGTGTAATAGTTAACTTTATAGATTTAGGAAGTATCTAACCACACTGAGCTAATATTTTTCCTTTCAGTAATATGAATAGTTTATCGTGTCACTTCATTAAGCAAAATATTTTTGAAGTAAACAATACCTGGTATAGTTCTGAGCATTTAATTAGTATATTGTAAGTTACATTCACTGGTAATCATTAATAAATATACATAAGAACAGTTTTTCCAGCAGCAAAACTCCATTTGGAATTATCTCCAGAGAGAGAGTGGGAAACACAGTTGTGATTTTACAAAAGTTTATGATTATTTTGTTTTTTATTTATGTGTATGTTTACGTGTCTGTGTTTGGGTATGTATACATGTGTGCATGTACCCCCATAGACCAGAAGAGGGTGTATACCTTGGATCTGGAGTTACAGGCAGCTCTGAGCATTCTGATATGAGTGCCAGGAACTAAATTAAACAGCAAGTGCTCTTAACCACTGAATTATCCCTCCAGCCCCACATGGAAGACTTTACATTATAGTCCCTGTACTTAAACAAGGATCCAGAAGAACAACTACCTTGGTGGTTAGAGCAAGTCTGACTAGAAGGAGAGTTCTATTCTCTCCACTGGAGCAGGATGAATATTTGAAAGGAATTAGCAAGTCTGATGACACAAAAGGGAAAGCAAAGATCACAAAATGCTCAGTAGGTCATTTTAGAGGTGCATAAATGGAGGATGTAAGAGGAAATTCAAACTCTGAATAAAGGCATGATTCAATTACTTTGAAAGAAGTCTGCTGTCATCTTGCTAGTTTAGGTTTCCATTGTAACTATCCCGGATTACCATGGCAGCCCTTCCAGATTACACATCATGCTTTGTATTTGAAAAGCAGGCTCTGAGGGCTGGAAAAATGTCTTTGTTGATAAAGTGTTTGCTGGTGACCTTTGAGGACCTGAGTTGGATCCCTGGTACCAAAATGTGAGTTGGGATGGGGACAGCCGGGTATGGTGGCATCTGTGATCCTAGAACTGTTGATGTAGAGACAAGAGGATTCCTAGAGTTTAGTGTCCAGACACTGTAGCTAAGCAATAAACTCCAAGTTCAGTGAGAGACTTCTGGTCTCCACATTTATAAACAATATACGTACACACCCTCATGCATACATGCACATGAGTATGACCATGCACATATATTCATACGTTAAGCCAGTAAACACACACACACACATACATGCATACACACACACACACACATACACACACATGAAAAATAGGTGGAGATATCATTTGAAAATATTTTATCAAGCTATATTGTTTCTTTGCTCCATGCCACTTAGTTTATAGTAGAACCAGTTTCGTTGCCAAACAGGATACCTGCGTGTGGAAAAATTGCTACCGCTCTTTCACCTGTTCCACTCTAGCTCTACAGCTTTTGGCAGCTAATTACACACACTGAGCATCATTTTCCCATGTGTGGATCTTTCTCTTCTAGGCTTGCATTCTAACCTCTGCCATATCTCCAAAAAGTTGTTATCAACTCAATCAAAAGTGGAGTCTGCACTCTACACTGATATTCTTTATTCTCCCATCCTTGTTATTTTTATCCATGATACTTTGATATTTTTACTATAGTATATAATCTATATGCTCATTTTATTTTTTTATTGAATTTTTGCAAATTTCATAAATATATTTTGCTCATATTTAGACTTCCTTCTCTGTCTGTATCCCTTTTATAGGCCCTCTGCCAGATTTCATGTACTCTGACATATATGTTTATTTTTGTTGTCTTCTATTTGTAATGGAACAGTACAATGAAAATATGTCACATTCTTTTGCATGTAAGAGTTTCTTAAACATTTTCAAGAATGATCAAATTGAAGAGTCCCACATCAGATAATAACATAAAATTTAAAACATGCTATAATGTCTCTAACCTAATGGAAAGCTAGTTTTCAATACTGCCCTTTATTCATTAAGATACCCTTAATACCTCTGTTAAGAATTTTTGTCTATGAACTAACAGCAATGGTGACAGCATGTACAAGTCCTGTGCAAGCTCAAACCAGACAAAATTCCAACATGGCCATGGGGAAATGAGTAAGAAACCCCAATCCAACCTAAGGAAATAGTATTAACAGATGGCTTCCGGGAGTGGGAGAGATTGTCTCTCATGGGGATGGGACTCTTGGTAGGTTGACCAGACTGAAGAGGATGGACCCACACGCTGAGAGACGTGAGGACACAAATGTCTCTATAGGGCATACTGTATATATAATGGACCACACTGAATTGGGTCGGGGGTAACAGGGGAAGTGTGGAATGGGGAAGGGGATCTAAATGCCATTAAATTATATTGCATGAAAATCACAAAAATTGAATAAAATAATTTAAACATGAAATTAAAAATATTGACAGCAAAAAATTTAGCTAGTAAAATGTAAGGTCCTATCTTCTCTATGAATTTATTTTTAATTCTTCTCTTCATCTATGACTAAACCAGAATTTCAAATTTCTTAGAAGTATTTTTTCCAATGCCATGTGTGGTGGTGTATCCAAATACTCGAGAGGCAAAGGGAGGCTGGTGTCTATGCGATGAAGTCCAACCTGGGCTACATCCTCAGTTCCAGGCCACCTAGGACTACAGGGAACCCCTGTCTCAAAAAGACCAATTCCCCACCCCCTCCTGCCAAATTTCTAGGTCTTGTGGCCAGAATCCACAGTTTACTAGTTCTTACAGCACTAGAAATTGATAATAAAGACAGGGTCAAGTTCGAGAAGGTTTATGTCATCCTGATACCTGCACTTGCACAGGTAGAGCACTCATACACATATTATGAACCCTGCTTTGTAGATAAGGGACAGAAGAATTCTGCTGGTTGATTATACAAGATTTATAGCAGAACACATTTAAAAATCCATGATAACTGTCCTCTAAAGGGATTAATCTGTGTGTTCAGAGATTTATAAACACAAAATAATATTGTATTTTTAAGATGTTTGACAATTATCAGAGAAGACTCAGAACCAGAGAAATTTGTGTTACATATTAGAATGAATTTCAAGTGGGATCCAGAGGAAAAGCTCTGTTGCAAGGAAATGCGAGTAAAGTCAGAAGAACGGGAGATAATAGAGAACTTCACAGACAGAACAAACACGGAGCAATTAACAACTAGGACTGCAAGACGGCAAATGCCAGATACCAAATGTAGAAAACTGAAACTTCAGAAAAAAGAAAAAGGAGAAATATGGCAAAAGCCATAATAAAGACTGCTGCAGCCCAGTGCTGGGAAGACAGCTCGAGTCTCACGGAAACAGTTCTCCAAAGGCTGAAAGCCTGCCGTAGTTCTTTAATGATGAAGGCAAGAAAAATGATTCGCTACTAAAATGCAGCATAAATCAGAATTTAAAGGGAAGATTTGCAGATGCTCTGGAAGAAAGTAGCCAAATCTCTGGTGTATATTGCTGGTATTATTAGTTGGGTTCACTTATGGTAAAGCATGGGTAGCCAATAAGGGACCATGGACAACTGGAATGGTACCAAAAAATTAAAATTTCATTTTCTTTCACCATTTTGGTGAAACAATTTTATGAATTTTCAATAGGCAATAAACAAGGCACCTTAAACAGCTTGAATATCTGTCAATAATTTTGTTGCTAAAAGGAATCCAGACTTTTATGTCAAATTATAGCCTAACCAAGCACATCTCTTGAAATACTGAATTGCAAAATGGAAAAGCTTTGTCTACTAGAAAATACTATTTGAAAATAATTCCCATTGACACTGATTTCTAAGCCCCAGATGCCTCCTCTTCTCTCTCTTTTCAATGTTAGTTGATAGAATATATGTTGTTTTTCTTTCTCTTCTGAATTTCTTTATTATTGTTATTTTTTCCAATCTAATATGGTCCCTAAACCATTTGCTTTAGTGTTTATTTTCTATAATATTAAATATTTCTGCTTTTTATCAAAATTAAGATTCAATTTATACTTTGATTTCTGAAGAAGCTAATTTACAAGATCAATAGCTAGTAATAATCATGTGAAATTACTGTATTTCATGGTGTGTGGCAGGCAATCTTTTAAATATCTTAGCACAAATTTAAGAGATATACTCTATAATTGTCCTACCAGCATAAATGGAGACTAACGCTCAGAGAGACCAAGAAGACCAGGTTACTGAAGCGCTCTTGCTGTCAGGTTATGTACATCTTCAGGATAAATCCAATTCCACCTCCTGCTGCCCCATAGGCACTGGGAACAAAACAGTTCTGTCCTATCTCAATATCATGTTCATGAATAGTATTCAAAGTTGTTCTTGTATTTAGAAAGAGTAGCCCCTTCTCTTGGTTAGGACCAGAATTTGACAGTGAGATTCTATTGTTGAAGACACTACAGACATGAGGAGTTGAACTAATAAAGAGAAAACAAATTGGTACACTGACCTCAGAGCTCCATCCCTACTGCCTGCCTAGCTTTCACAGTGCTGGAAGTTATTATGCATGTTGATGGAGGAGAAGAGTAATCATTAACCTTACACAGCTGTGAATTCTACAGCCTACAGTAACAGCTGGCCTGGCAATATGTCTTCTGGTGCAATGGTGGCACAAACGTGGTGCATGCAACCAATCACTTTCTGATTGAATTTAAGGTCCACTTCCCAAGACAGAGCCCACACGACACTGATTAAGTTCCTGTGACTAGACAGGTCACAGGCCATGGGCCAGAACCTACTACTATTATTCTGCTAAATGCAAATAGTATTCAAATGACTCCTAAAGGCATTATTACACCCACATATTAACACATCTCTCAGCTCTCACCAGGGAAGCTTTCTTTTGCAGCAGATGATGATTAACACATCCTGATAAACCCACAACCTGATAATATGCAGGGAATTAAAAACTGCAGAGTGCTTATTTCTGAATAGGGCACCTACATCAAAGTTCTGCCTCCCAAGGCACAGGGATCATTACAGAAGAGGGGACTGAAAGATTGTAAGAGCCAGAGGTGGTGGCAAAGCACAAGGAAGCCAGGCACCAGAAATCAGGCTAGCGGTATAAAGGGGTACAGACAAGGGAGGAGTCTAAATATGATGAAAATATGTTTTATGAAATTCACAAAACTTCAATGAAGGAAACAAATAAAACCAATAACAAACAACAATAAAAGTCCAGTACCTTCTGTGATTTCTCCCTGATGAGAGAAAACTGCCCTGAGTCTTGGGAGAGACATATTATTCCATCTCTGTCTTTTAAGTTATTGATATTTATTTGCAAAATTAAATGATAATATATAATGCTTCATGAACAATGTGTTTTTCTAAGTATGGACCCAAACCGAGGCATGGAGGTACACATATATAATTCCAGCACTTGTGAGGCACAAGCAAGAAGGTGGCAAGTTCAAGGCCAGTGTAGTATGTCTAGCACAATCTGGTCTCAAAAACCTGCAAAAAGAAAAAAAAAAACGAACAACGCAAGGACAGAACAAAACAAGACACAGTCTGTAGCCTGCTGATTGTTCTGGTTGCTGGTTTCAAAGATTTTTCCATACTGAAAACTAATGACTTCAGCTTCTTTTTTTTTCCATTGCAGTGAATCAAAGAAACCACACTACAGATTAGCCTACATCTTTATCTTGGTCTCCTCCTGGTCACTATAGCAAGGACACCTTAAAATTATATCTGTCAAGAAAAGTGTATCCAGTTTGACTTTAGTTATTACTTGTGAAACCATCCAAGCTCCATTAGGAAGAAAGACAAGAAACCAGAGCACAATTTTAAAGGCTTAACTTCCTGACCAAGCAGTAGTGTGCAGAAAGTCAGACAGGATGCAGGCCCAGCCAGAGTGATTGTGAACTTGTGTTCTCCGCAGATGTCAGCTTTCTAGTAGAATCTTCTTTAATTCTGTCTCAGCTCAAGATACAAAATCTCAGTACAACCATCCTGGCTAGATGCTAAGTTACTTAGAACAAAAAGGTGTGTTCTGGTAAAAGAAAATCAGCATCATAACCATCCAGACATATAAGCGTGTACACAGAATATCATTTCCTTGCAACAAATGGTCTAAAGATATGTGCACAGGTGACAGTGAGTGAGAGAGTGAGAGACGCTGCTTTAGCATCCTGATGATGCTTCCTGTGCAGCACTTGCAATGTCCCAGCCCCGGGGCCATCATTAGTCCTCGCACATGGAAGCAATGAAGGTGTCTCTGAGAGTAAATCATTGGAGGATTTTTATAATCTCAAATAAAATTTTCTAATATTTTTTTCTAAGTTTTCCAGGTTTCAGGTTTTAATCTTTTGTTATTTATAGCACAGCAGTTTGAGGAAATGTGGTAGGAAACCCTGGATAAATAGAGGGACGGCAAAGTCTGGGCCATGCAGTTCTGTATTAAAAAGTAATCAGTTCTTTTTTTTCTCATCTTATCATTGTTTTATTTTCTGGTGCATGTGGGTTTATAGATCTTGGGCTCCCAATCACTAAAATTATCATTAGATCAGAGATTTCATGTGGGAATAGCTTGTACATACAATTTTCCCTTCAACCATCAGAAAGACCTCAGCTATCAATTTCTAAGAAACACATTTTCTAGTTGTTTTTTAAATGACATCAGGATGAAGAAAATTAGTTGTCAAAAGTCCTAGAATAAAACAAATCTGCTACAAATAGCAAATCTGAATATTAATAACAGATATTATAGCAAGACAGGTGCTCTGGAAGAAAGTAAATATTTTCTACTCCATTATTAATGAAGACTTGATAAAATAACATATCATTGTGAATATCTTGTATTATTAATCATAATACAGTTAATCAGAAACATAAATTGCTTAAATTCTTTTTATAAAGTCTCAAATCTCTGTTTATTTGTGGTATTAAGTAGAATTGGTTTGTATCAAGACTTGCATTTGAACTAAAAGCAAACTGGTACCTAAAAGGTGCCTTAAAGAATAAAGAGTATTCACTGAGAGTATAAAAGATGATGATTGGATGACCCCAATGGCTGAATTTGTATCCTCAGTCTTTATGTACTCATAAGCCCAATTCATGCAGGAAGGAATGCTGACAGGACCAAGGCAGACAAGAAGGAAATGAGAAGAGAAAATGAGATGGTTGCCTGAGTGATTAGAGTTGAATTAAATATAAAATGGCTCTTGCTGCATTTAAAATCACACTTTTTTCCAAATTTTTAAAGCATTTGTATCACATTTCCTTTTCTCGAGATAAGTATTACTTGGGTTACTCAAGGACTGTGATTTTTAAAGGCTTCATTCTAATTCTGGATTATGTATGCCAGTTGGACTTTCAATTTATTTGCGGCACAGCAAGCCCTGTACCAAGAGGGACTGCTTGTCCTGTGATCACTCTCTTCCATGAGTGCTCTGTTTCATTATGATCTCCTAGAACATTCTATTCTCAAAAAATGTGGCACAGACTGATTCTTCTCATTTAATTTCCCTAGGTTTTAAAATACATAAAAATTTCAAACAATAAAATGTGAAAAAGCATGTTATTGAATTGAGTTCTATTTGAAAAATTTATGCTGAATTTTCAAGATTTATTCTGTAAATGACAAAAATATTAAGCAGCAACGTGATTTAAACTTATACAACTCAAGGTGCATTAATGATTTAAATATATGCATGGAAATAATTTCAATTATAGAAACATCCAGTAGTTTGAGTGCTTCTTAAGATTTTTTTTTACATTTTCTTATGCATGTTTCAATATGAAAATCGTAATGCTAATTTTTAAAACTAGCAGGTCAAATGCAGACTTTTTTCAACATGCAAACAGTAATGGTTTTAAATGTTTTACAATGATCTCCAGTTCTATCCATTTTTCTGCAAATAACACAATTTCATTCTTCTTTGTGGGCAAATAAAGCTCCATTATATGTATAGACCACCTTTACCATTTCTATTCCAGTGTTAACAGGCACAGTAGCTTATTATGAACAATAAACACAGACCTAAAGGTGACTTTGCAGTGTGCTAACTTAGGTTTCTTTGAGTCTATTCCATGGAGTGCTATAGCTGGGTCATATGTTAGTTCTATATTTAGTTTTCTGAAAAACCTACATACTGATTTCAACAGGGTGTATACAAGTTTGCTTTCCCATCTGTAGAGAATGAAGGTTCCTCTTTCCTCACATCTTTGCTGGTGTTTATAGTCATTTATTTTATTGGTGATAGCCATTCTGACCAGAGGAAGATGGAACCTCAAAGTATTTTTTAAATTTTCGTTTCCTTGATGACAAAGGATGTTGAAGATTTTTCATATATCAATTGGCCTTTGTACTTTATCTTTTGATAACTATTAATTCATTTCGTTTGTCCGGTTATTGACTGGATTACTTGCTTGTAATTTAATTTTTTGAGTTCTTTATATATTCTAGATATCAATCCCATGTCAGCTGTATAACTGATAAATATTTTATTCATTCTATAAGTTATCTCTCTTCACTGTATTATTTCTCATTTGTTAACTTTTATTTTATAATACTGAGATGGTAAGCACTTGCCTCCATATCTTAAAGTGCTTTATCCGAGTTTTCCTCCAGTAGTTTCAGGTTTAACAGTAAGGTTTTATTTTTTAAATACATTTTGAATTTTTTTGGTTTTCAAATTTTTGTGTGTGTGTGTGTGTGTGTGTCTCTCTCTCTCTGTGTGTGTGTGTGTGTGTGTGTGTGTGTGTGTGTGTAGACTGTGTGATAGGGATCTGGTTTCATTCATTCTTCTGCATATTGATATTCAGTTTTCCCAGGAACATCCGTTGAGGATGTCTTCTCCAATATATGTTGGATATTACTGAGTAAGTAATTTATTTCTTTGTCTTCAAATCTATTTATCATTCTATTTCATCCAACTTTATTTCTGGTTTTGTACTAGTACTGTTCTGTTACCCATCAGAATTCTTATGACATTCATCACACCAATAGAAAAAAGCAGTCCTAACACTCATACAAGACTCTTGACTCTCAAGAATCAAACTAATCCTGAGAAAAGACCAATGCTATAGGCATCAAATACTTGATTTCAAATGATGCTACTTATCCATAGTAGCAATTATTTAAGTATCCTTAAACTGTCTCATAGACATGAGATATGGCACTTTTTGTTCTGTTGTTCTAGTTTATTTACTTCTTCCTGATAGATTGCCTTTCTGAAAGCAAGTAACATCTCTTCATAGTTTGTTCTTAATACCTACAAGGCTTAGTAGGTATACTTACTTAGTAGATGTGCAATAAATCTTTGACAAGGAATGAACAGAATGTTGCACTAAGGATTCTTGTCATCAGTGGGTTGAGGAAAGGGAGAGGATGAGGAAGAAACAACGCTACACATGAAGAATGTTGGAGATAATTATTAGATTTAGGACTCCAATTGCTACCTATTTCCTTGGGCAATTTTCCAAAATCACTAAAAGCCTGTGTTGAGTGGCTGGAGAAACGGTTCAAAGGATAAGAGCACTCCCTATTCTTGCAGAGGACCTGGGTTCAATTTCCAGCACCCACATGGTAGCCAACAACCATTTATAACTCTAGTTCCAGGTGATCTGATGCCTTCTTCTAACCTCTATGGGCAGTGCACAACATAGGTGCACTTACACACATGCAGGCAATGTACTCATACACAAAAATTAACATAACAAATAAAATATTTGCTAAAGCCTGTGCTCATATGGGTACTTGTGAGTAGAATGTGGGGATACATAAGAAAAGATTTTGATACATCTCATTGCCAAAGAATAAGCCATTATGTACTGGGTACTAAAAGAAAGAAGGAAAATCTTGATACAGCTTTATCTTTCAAGGCAGATTTTTCATGCACTCATTCCTAAGCATCTTTATCATAATTGTCTTTGATGAAAGCAATTTATTTTTAGAAAGAACTACTACTAATTAGTATTCATGGGCATAGTCTTCCTTTCTGTTTGTTCTAATGTTCCAAAACTGCAAGCAAAAAAATCTGCCATTTAATTATATTAAATCAAATATGCGAACAACAAAATTCTGGCGTCAAGGACTGTATTAGCAAATTCCACTAATTAGAAACACACAGAAAATACTATGCACTTTCCTTTCTCACCAGTGGCTTTTCAATCATATAATGGCATAGTAAGTAATATAGCTAGCATGATATGACTGTCACATTTTCCACACATTCATTTTTAGCTACTTTGCCTTTTGAAGAAAACATACAGTATGCTGGAGGCCTATACATAAATGCTTCCCAAAATATAGGAGATAATTTTATGCTTAAAGAGTAATATGCAAATATCCTTCTTCAGATAATTATGAACACTTATTTCTCCATATGGGAAGTTAGCCAAGTTGTGAAGACACAAAGCACTTTGGGAAATCATCCATTTTTAATACACAGCAGCAACTGATCGAATACTGCACAAAGAAAAGTGGTGAGACTTCTTACCATCAAATGAACAACACAAAGTAAAAGGGAATCTTAATGTGATAATGACCACCACTTGCACAGCTCCTCATTGAAAACACTTCAATGGAAAAAAGTCCTGTGTAAGAATAAATGTTGGCAATCACCAAAATAATTCCAATTGTAAAAAAGATTTTAAAGATATTTCTTTATCTCATTTTGGGGAAATATCCTTTTAAAATTAATGGGAATTGGAAAAGGCAAATATCTTTGTATGAATTGTACTTTCTGTTTTACGAATTACTTTTTTGTTAATTTACATATACTCAGTGTTTGCGTGTGTATGAACCCATGCCATGCATAGATTGGTGGAGAGGAGGCCAGAGGAGGGCGTTGAATCCCCTGGATTCAGAGTTACAGTTGGCTGTGAACCATCCAGTGTGGGGGCTGAGAATGAAACTTAGGTCCTCCAACAAAGCAGAAAGCTTTCTTAAAGGCTGAGCCGTCTCTCTAGCCCTCAGTTTTACGTTATTCGGGTTAAAGTTTAGCTAATTCTATATAAAAAAAAGTAGTGGTTAAGGCACTGAATGAATAGGAGTAATTGAAACACACATGGAACTAAAGATCAATTGACAGTTTTTAGTAGGGGTAGGGGTAGGGGCCCAGACCTTTGGAGAATGCCTGAGAGCACCTGACTGACTTGGCCTCCATGGGTTGAGCTTTCCAAATTGCACTGTGACCATCTCTCTGATTTGAGTCAGTCTGCCGTCCTTCCTACTGCCCTAGGGACAAACATTCCTGCTTACTAGAAAAGGCTGAGGCCTTTGGAGACTGCCTGAGAATATCTGACTCATCCTCTGGAGTGAGCTTGTCAGACTGAGCCATGCCCACCCCTCACTTTGGGACCACCTGTAATGTTCCCACTCTTCCAGGATTTAGGATTCCCTGATGACTAATAGGGACCAGCACATCCACCTCCCATCCGCTCTCCTTGGACCTTGGCATTATCCATTTTCTAAAGTGCTCCTAACTCTCTAGGGCTGCTTTGTACTCCCAGAGAGTCCCTGAGTAGCCTGACTGGAGCCATGTGGTTCCTCCAATATAAAATCAAAAGAGAGAGCCTGAAGCCTAGACCAACTTGCTTCTTATACCTAACCAGAAAACAACCAAGTTACATCAATTGCACAAACAGAATCAGACTTCAACTGAACAAAGGAAGGCTTGAGTTTCATCATAAGCAACAAAAGAAATCCACATGCCAAAATCACCATGGAAAAATAATAATATGAAAAAAATCAAAATAATATGTTCCCACCAAGCACCATGAATGCTACTGAAGAGTTTTACAACAAGAACCTCCTACAGATAACTCATGACACAGAATTTAAAAGAACAATCATAAACATGATCAAAGACTTCAACAAATTTAAAGAACAAGTAACACAAAGAACTAAACAGATATAGGATAAACTTCTGACTGAATTCACAAAAGACATAGTAATATTCAAGAAAACTCAGACTGAAATGAAGAAAAAAGTGAAAAACTCAATAAGCCAATTTGGACAGAATGGACAATTAGGAAAAAATGGATTGAATGAAACAGAAAAGAAAATATCAAGATCAGACAACAAAGTTGAAGAATTTGAACTGCTCAAGCAAAGGGCATGAAAAATAAAAAAAGGGAATGGAATATGAAGGAAATGTGAGACACCATGAAAAGATCAAATTGATGCATCCTAGGCATAGAGCAAGAAGAAGGAATTTTAGGTAATGGCATTGACCTGATCTTCAACAAGATTATAGAAAATTTCCCCAAATTAAGAAAGATATACCCAGACAAGTTCAACACCAATAGACAGTGTAAGGGCCAAATAACTGCCATCTTCATGACTTCAGCTGTGTCTACTTGCCAAAGATCATCACAGTTGGGTTTGCTAAGCAGGGTCATTGAACCTTCACCTGAGTATCTGGCCACTCCTCCCAACCAGCTGTATGTAATTTTGTCCTAATCACAAATGGCTCCTTAATTTTTAAATTATTAAATTCTTCTTATCTCTCTTCTAAAGCAGCAGTCATACATCATAAGGGCCACCAGCCATCGAGTCACTATTCAAAGAATCAAATTCTGCTTACCTTCCCACTAAGGGAACATGAATAGCTGCCTAGCTATTCCAGCCTCCTGTGTCGTCTCCCTATCCTCACCCATAAAGTCAGAAGGAAGAGGTCAAAGGAGAATGCCGCCCCTTTTCCCCTATGACTCTAAAGGCTGGAATATAAATTGTGACTGAAGAGAAACCCTCCAGCAGTTCCAGGAATTAGGGGGACTTGGTGACTCCAGCTTAACTTCCAGAATTCACAAGCATCTATGAAAAGGGACTGACTGTAGCTCCTTAACACCCATAAGAGAAGCTTCCTGACAAGATAAGCTTCCTGGTTTTTGTGAATTACCCCACCCTTTAGAAACCCAAACCCCAAAGCAGGAAGGGAGCTAGCTTCTCTACTTCTGAGCTGGAAGGTTAGCTCCATGCCTCAAGAGGTGGGCTAGCTTCTCAACTTCCAAGCTGGGAGGCTAGCCCTGTGCCCTTAATTAAATGGTTTTGTTAATATCCATGATGGAGTCTCTCTTCCATTTCTGCTGGGTATCACTCTGAAACTCAAACCCAAGCCTTACAGAAAGGACTAGAACAGAAACTCTCTGTGGTATATCATAGCAAAAGAGAGTACTGAAAGGCAGAAAAGAAAAATAAAGGCACATATAAAGGAAAACCCATCAGAATTACAGCTGATATTTCAATGCAAACTATGAAGAACCTGAACCAAAGTATTCCCAGTTCTAAATGCCAACTCAGAGTACTTTACCCAGGAAAACTCTTATAGTTGAAGGGGAACGAAAAATCATATCCCATGATAGTATCAGGCTGAAAGAATTCATGTTCACCAAACCAATTCTACAAAGACTACTCAAAACAATACATAGGTCTGAGGAAAGGAATGACTATATCCAAGAGGCAACAAAAAGAAACGATTGAGGAAACACAAGTATGACCAACAATGGAAACAAATTTAAATGACAGAAACTAATACATATCTTTAAATAATAACTTTAAAAATCAATGGCCTAAACTCTTCCATCCAAAGACACAGGTTAGTTGAATGAATCGACGATTAAAATCCATCTTTTTGTTGTCTGCAAGAAACTAATCTGCCCTTAAGGAATAGGAACTACATTAAGGTGAAAAGTTGGGAAAAAATACTCCAAGAAAATGGTACTAAGAAAGACTCAGGGGTTGCAATTTAATATTAGACCAAAAGGATTTGAAACTAAAATTAATCAGAAGAGATAAAGAGGGCCATTTCATTCTGATTAAAGGAACAATTTACCAAGAAGATATTACAGTCATGATCATATATATGCCAAACTGTAGCACATCCAATTTCATAAAAACAGTACTACAGGACTTTAAGACACAGATTAACATCAACTCAGTAACTGTAAGAGACTTCAGTATCTTCAGTATCTCCAATAGACAGGTCAGTGGTGTAAGATGTGACCGAAAGGAAAAACCCCAGCAGTTCAAGAACTCAGGAGGACTGACAGACATCTTGGCGACTCCAGCCAAATTTCCAGAATTCACAAGCATCTGTGAAAAGGCACTGGCTACAGCTTCCTGACAAGATAAGCTTCCTGGCCAGATAAGCTTCCTGATACCATGTGTTGACTATCTCCACTGAAGATCAGTCAGAGCCATACATATCATCCAGATCCCCTCCACATAACAAACCTACTAGGGAGCTAGGAGCTGCTAGCTTCTTCACTCCCAAGCTGAGAGGCTACCCCATGCCTCTAATAAATGTCCTGTTAATTCCCAAGCAAGAGTCTCTCATTTGTTTCTGCTGGGTCTTACTCCAAACCAAACCTGAACCCAAACTTTATATATCCCAGCCTTTAGTGTCATAGGGGCAAAGGGGCGGTATTCTCCTTTGACTTCTTTAGGTTGCTTCTATGCGTGACGATGGGAGATGGGGATGGCACAGGAGGCTGGAACGGTTAATATGGGTGAATCATCATCAGGATTAGGCAGCTGTTCATATTCCCTGGTGGGAAAGTAAGAGAGATGACTCGGTGGCTGGTGGCCCTTATGATGCTGCGTTAGAGGGGAGATAAGACGAATTTAAGAGTTAAAAAAAGATCGAGGAACCAATTGTGATTAGGGCAAAATTACATACAGCTTGCTGGGAGGAGTGAGGGGGTACTCAGGTGTGGGTCCAATGACCCTGCTTAGCAAACCCAACTGTGTGGGTCTTTTTCAAGTAGACATGGCTGAAGTCATGAAGATGGCAGTTATTTGGCTCAGATGAGTGTTATGCAGTACCATCTTTCTAAAAGAACACACATAATGTCATGAATTAATATTGCCTGTGCATACATTGCACATTTTATAAGTTTCCAGGCAAGCTTATAGAAAACACAAAAATTGTAGTTGAGAGAGAGAGAGAGAGAGAGAGAGAGAGAGAGAGAGAGAGACCAAAACTTTGCTTTAGGCCTTGAGGGAGTATAAATACTAGATAGAGAGAAGCAACTGGTACATAACAGTACATTATGAGATGAATAATAATAATCTGTCTGAATTAGCATGAGTTAATATTAGCTGTGTATACAATGCACTTTATAAGTTTCCTGGTAAGCTTTTAGAAAACACAAAAAAAGTAGTTTAGAGAGAAAAAGATATACCAAAACTTTACTTTAGGACTTGAGGGAGTATAAAAACTAGGTCGAGAGAAGCAACTGGTACATTGCAATAGTTTAGAGAGAGGGAGATCTACAAAAACCTTGCTTTAGGCCCTCAGGGAACACAAATACTAGATAGAAAGAAGCAACTGGTACGTAGTAATACATCATCAAACTGAAGTGTAGAATCTCCTTAGCTTAATTACTGAGTGTTATAAACATTTTATATTATGAGATGAATAGTAATAATCTGTCTGAATTTGAAAAACTATTTAAGGGTGCCCAGGGCATGAAGGGACAGAGAAATGCTTTATTTCAGAGAAAACAGCTTAGATCACAATCCAAAGAAAGGCAGTAATTAAGACCAGCAAAGGATGCATCTCAAGGCCTGGCCAAAAAGGGTCAAGGCTGTCAGGGATATCTCAGAGAATGCAGGGAAGAGGTGGAGTGTGGGGAGGCCCACTGACTCCCACCATGGAGAGCTGCTAAGGAAATGTCTAACCCAGGCAGGAAGGAAGTACAGATCATGTGGTTTTCTATGCCAAACAGACCTTTTGTCCACTGTGGCAGCAGCTCTGGGCTCCTCAGTTGTGCATGGTCAATCCTTGATGGGCAGACAGATGAGTTCTATCAGTGAAGAAGATCTGAAGGCAGATTGGAGGTCTTTGGGGGCAGCATGACTGGCCTACTTCAATTTTGCAAAAAAGGGCAGTCATTCTTTCCACGTTGTGGACATGGCCCTGGCGGTGGCTGCTGAGTTGGGGCAGGTTTGTGCCCAGTGTCCTTCGTGGCTGCACTTTGAAGCTAGGTCTCGGCAGCTGTTGTGGCATCAATGCTGAGTTTCCTGAAGTCTTGGGAGGAAGAACCCCGAGTGCCGCCACGAGCAGTTGAGCTTGTGTCTCAGGTGTCCCAGTCTGCCTTCTCCTGTTCCTCTGGGTTCAGCTCTCCCTGGGGGATGAGGAGCTTTGGGGCCTTTGTTAGTGGTAAGATTGGGCTATGAGATTGATGGGTCAATGCTGGTGTGCTGGACCAGGGTGAAGGCCATGTGCTACGAGGTACGAAATAAATGAGAGAGTACTTGTGCATGAGGAGAGAGCACGCATGCATGCGCAGAAGGGGGGAATGACAATATAAAGGAAGGGGAGATAAGGAAGTGGAAGCAGGAACAAAGAAGGGTGGTGGCTGCAGGAGTGTGAGTGCATATGTGGGGATGGCACTGCAGAAAAGTTTGGACCTGCTTGATATCCCAAATGATATATCTAGTTTGGCACCTGACAGAATAGAGGAGAGTTGGGGCTTAGGACCCAGAGTGAACAAGGGGTCCCAAGGGAGCCAGCATGGCAGTGAGCAAAGCATCAGAGATGGAAAGAGCACAGGTGGCAGGGGTTAGATTTGCCACGGGGGGCAGGGAGAGGCTGTGGCACACCCAAGAGAGTGTGGGGTGTGGTCACGCAAGAGGGGGGTAGCTTAGTTGCCTAAGGGCGGGGGCAAGCAAAAGCACGGGTTAGGGCAGTTTGGTCTGTGTAGCTGGTAGGATGCCAGGCCCTGTGAAGAGATACAAGGAGAGCTTGTGAATAAGGGGGCTCCCATGGGGCATGGGCATGGGCTAGCCTCTCAGCTCAGGACTGAGTAAACTAGCAACACCTAGATTGCTTGGTATTCTTTTTAAATGAGGGAGAGGTAATTAACAAAAAAACAGCCTATAATTGATGTCAGGAAACTTATCTTCTCAGGAAGTTTTTCTTATAGGTATTAAGGTGTTGGCAGTCCCTTTTCACAGGTGCCTGTGAATTCTGGAAGTTTGCCTGGAGTTGCCAAGGTATCTGTCAGTCCTCCTGAGTCCTGGAACTCTTGGGGGACTTCCTTTCAGTCACATCTTACAAATGGGACAAAAATAGAGAGACATCTGAATTCAATGATTCCATACATCAATGGACCTAACAGACGTCTACTGAATACCCAAGCAAAAGAATACACTTTCTATTCAATGACCCATGGGAGTTCCTCTAAAATTAACCACATACTTGGGAACAAGTATGAAATAATTGAAGTAATGCCATAAATTCTATCAGGCTACCCTAGAAAAAAGCTTAAAATCAACACCAAAAGAAGCTCTGGTAACTACACAAATTCATCGAGATTAAACAACACACTCCTGAATGATGAATAAATCAAAGACGAAATCAAGAAAGAAATAAACATAGTCCTGAAACCAAATGAAAAGAATAATACAACACAACAAAACTTCTGAGACACTTTAAAAGTAGTCCTAAGAGGAATGTTTGTAGCTCTAAGTACCTACATAAAAAAAAAAATCAGAAATAACACAAAAAATGCCTTAACATTGCAACTCAAAACTCTGGAAGGGAAGAAGCAAAACCCATCAGACAAGAAAAAATAACAAGTATAAATTAATGAAATTTATGAATTAATGAAATAAGCAGAAATTAATGAAATAGAAACAAATAAAAAATGCAAAGAATCAATAAATCTAAGAGCTGTTTCTTTGAAAAGAGAAATAAGATAGAAAGATGCTTATCCCAGTTAACTAAATGAAAGAAAGAGCAAATCCAAACCAACAGAATCAGAAAAGAAAGGGGAAACATCCAGCAGACTCCAAAAAGACACAAAATTTTATAAGGGCATATTTCAAAATCCTATAAACTATTAAAATTGATGATCTAAAAGAAATGGGTGAATATCCAAATTATGAGAACACAAACCACCAAAGCTAAACCAAGAAGAGATCAACATCTTAAGCAGACCCATACAAGGAAAATGAAGCAGTAATAAAAACCTCCAGAATAAAAAAAAAAAAAAAAAAAAAAAAAAAAAAAAAAACAAACCCTGGCCCAGACAGATTTACAGCAGACTTCTACCAGGCATTTAAAGAATATCTACAACCAATACTACTTAAATTATTCAAAAAGGGAACTAAAGAAAGAACTCTCAAACTCCTTCTAGGAAGTCAGCATAATTCTAATAGCAAAACCAGATAAAAACGCAGCCAAAAAAGAAAACCATATACTCCTATCCTTAACGAACATAGATGCAAGATTCTGAACAAAATACCTGCAAACTGCAAATAGACACAATATAAAAGATCATCTACCATGATCATACCGACTTTATCCCAGAGATGCAGGGATGGTTCAATAAACGTAAATGAATAAATGTTATAAATCATATAAATGGATTCAAAGACAAAAATTACATAGTCATCTCAATAGATGCAGAGAAAACCTTTGACAAAATTCAACATGCATTCATGTGAAATGTCCTAGAGGAAACTGTACAGGAGGGAACTTATCTCAACATAATTAAAGCTGTATACAACATCCCCACAGTCAGCATCACATTAAATAAAGAAAAATCTGAAGCATTTCCTTTAAAATTAAGAATCAGACAAGGATGTGCATTATCTCTGTTACTTTTTAGTATAGTACTTGAAACTCTTGCTGGAGCAATAAGAAAAGAGAAGTGAATTCAGGGAGTACAAATTTGAAAAGAACTAGGGAAGTAATCCTCATGTGCAGATCATATGATATTATACATAAGAGACCCCAAAAATTACAACAGAAAAAAAAACAGAAATACTGAACATTTCACTAAAGTGATAGGCTGCAAAATCAATCTACAAAAATCAGAAGCCTTTCTATGCACCAACAAAAAGCAATCAGAGAAAGAGTGCATGGAAACCTTCCATTTATAATAGCCTCAAAAAATCCTAGGGATAAACTTGACCAAAGATATTAAAATCTCTACAATAAAAATTTAAGTTTTTGAAGAGAGAGATTGAAGTGGGCACCAGGAGATGGAAGAACCTCCCATGTTGATGAATTGGAAGAATTAATATTGTGCAAATGACCATCCTACCAAATGGAATCTATAAATTCAATGCAATCCCAATCAAATTCACCATGAAATTTTTCAAAGAATTAGAAATAGCCATCCTAAAATGCATATGGAAGCACAAAAGACTCCAGATAGCCAAAGTAATCCTGAGCATAAAGAGCATGCTGACGGGATTATCATACCAGATTGCAAACTTTATTACAGAGCTATAGTTATAAAAACAGTATGGTAGCGGCACAAAAATAGACATATAGATCATTGGAACATAATTGAACACCCAAACATGAGTACCTGCAATTTCAACCACCTGATATTTGACAAAGGTGCCAAAAACACACACTGGAGAAAAGATAGTATCTTCCAACAAATGCTGCTGGAACAACTGGATCTCTATCTGTAGAAGAATGAAACTAGACCCTTATCTTTCAACTTGCACAAAAGTCAACTTCAAATGCATCAAAGATCTCAATATGGAGCCTGAAACTCTTAGAAGAAAACAATGGCAGTAACCTATATGATATAGGTGTAGGAAAGAACTTACTGTCTAAATTGGACATCATTTGCTCAGGCATCAAGGTCAACAATCATTGGACCTCACTGAAAAAATAAGCTTCTGTACAGCAAAAGGAATAACCAAGAAATTAAGAGAAAATCCACAGAGTGTAAGACTATCTTCACCACCAACACATGTGACAAGGATATAATATCCAGAATATATAAAGAACTCAAATAACAAAGAATCAAGAAAACAAATGACTCTATTAAAATATGGGCTATGGATCTGAACAGAGAGTTCTCAAAAGAAGAAATAAAGATGCATAAGAAACATCTTAAAAACTATCAACATCTTTAGTACTTAGGGAAATGCACATGAAAACTATCTTAAGATATAATTTTACCATAGTCTGACTAGCTAAGATAAAAAGAAAAAATTATACCAAATGCTGGAGAGTATGTGGGAAAAGGACAACGCTCATTCACTGCTGACGGGATTGCAAACTCATGCAGCCAACATGGAAAGCAGTGTGGAGAACTGAAAACATGGAAAATGAACTTACCATTTGATCTGAATATACTCCTACTTGGCACATACTCAAAGGACTCAACATACTGCCGAGATACTTGTATAACTATGTGTCTTATGAATTCTTCTCTCGTAGTGAGGCCAGGAGTTCAGGCCCACCCTATCCCCCAGGTTTGAACCAACTGAGCTAATGGAGAGGGCTCTCCAATTGGAGAAACCAGTTTATTCCGGGTTATTTATAAAGGATTTATCCCCATGGAGAGAGGCAGAAATTTTGTATGGGGGAAGCCAGCATTCTGATCAGAAGTCTGGTGGACCTCTGGCACACACACCCACAGCATCCTGCCCGAGTCTCCTACCCAGCTTTTTCTACTTTCCCACTAGACCCTCCCCACTAAGTAACTGGTTGGTCAGAAAGTAATTGACTCGATTGGCTTCATCTGTGTCAATCACATTCATGGAGGCATGTTCCTCAAGGCAGAGAGGAACTCTGTAAACTTACCCTGATACCATGTTTCTTGCTCCTCTTTTACAATAGCTAAGAAATGGAATCAACATGACTATCCCTCAACTGATGAGCATGTAAATGTGGTCCATTAATGAATGGAGTTCTACTCAGAGGTAAAGAAAGAAGAAATAAGAAAAATTTCAGGTAAATCTGTGGAAGTGAAAATTGTTATACTAAATGAATTTGTTTGTGAATCTTAGTACCAAGTACTTATATGTACGTATATATTCTGATGTAACTGCAGGACCAAGGAAAATGCAAAGGAACCCAGGAGGTAAAGGGAAGCAAAGTGCCTGAAAGGGAGGACCAAAAGGAGATTGGTGTTACCAAGGGCAAAGTGTATTAAATGGGAGTATTCAAATGGGAGGCGAAGAGAAAGGATTATACAAGCTACCATTGGGGTAAAGGAGAAGAAGGAGCTCAGTTGAGGGGTGTATTAGTTACTTTTCTGTTGTTGTATTAGAAACATTGACCAAGGGAACTAATAACAGAAGTGTTTATTTATCTTATGGTTCCAAAAGGACAAGTGTCTATCACGGCAGGGAGGTATGGTGGCAGAGGAAGCTAGAGTAGACACAGAAGCTAAGTGCTCACATCTTCGAGAAGGCACAGGAAACAGTGAAGAACTGGAGATCCAGCATGGTTAATGAACTCTCTAAGCCCTCCCCCAGTGATGCGCTTCTTTCAGTATGACCACACCTTCTAAGACCTCCAGAAACAGTGCCACCAACTCTGACAAAATGTCCAAACACTCAGAGCCTGCGGGGGACGTTCTCACTCAAACCACCACACTCCACTCCCTGACGTCCATAGGCTCAATGACCATATAAAATGAAAAATTAATTTAGTCAAACTTTTAAAGTCTCCAACGTCTTTACCAGTCTCAATACAATTCAAAAGTCCACAGTCCAAAATCTCTTCTGGGACTCAGGGCAATCTCTTAACTCCAAGTACCCATAAAATCAAAAGATAAATTACCTACTCCCAACCTACAATGGAACCCAATATACATTCCCATTTGAAAATGGAGGAATACAGGCACAATAAGGAAATATCAGATCAAAACAAGACTGAAAACCAGCAGGACAAACACCAAATTCATTAGCTCCATGTCTGAATACTGAGACTCTCCTTCCAACAGGCTTATATGGCTTGACTCCAACTTTTTGTGTGCAACATAAATCTCACTCTTGGGCTGGGTCCACTCCCAGTATGTGCTTCTTCTTGGCAGATGTCTCACAGCTCTGGCATCATGAATGACTTCTTGTCCACTGTCAACCAGGTTTCACTGTCACAGCTCCATGAAATGGCATGTCAGGGCTTCTTGGCCTGCCAGGGCCTTCTTTATGCAGAGAAACCCCTGCTTCAGGCTGCCTGGCCTCAGCAGCTCTCCGAAACCATGTGGAAGAACTGACTATCCCTTCAATCTTGCATCTTTCATGCCTTTAAAGACAGGGCCAGGTGAACAACACTGCCATGTTTGACCACAGGTTTGGGATGGACCCTAGTCTACTTTGCCCACCTTCAAATCTTTTTTCTTCAGTGGTTTTCTATTAGAAAACTCTTGCGGCATTTTCCTGTCACAAGTGCCTGTGAGATACCCCACAGTAAGTGACACGTGTACCACAGAACCTCTATACCTAAGGTTCATGGAACATAGTGGAACAAGTGGTAGAGAGAATAATAATGCATCTCTCAACTCTCATCAACAGAGCCTCCTCAGGGAACAGAGGGCAGTGAACACAAAATGTCACAAATCGCCAAAGTGTAGAGAATACAAGTCTGCAGATTGTGGGTCCTTGGACAGGACTCCTATATTAAATTTCACCTACCAAGGGCTCAGGGACGATTGCAGAAGAAGGGGCAGAAAGACTGAATGAGCCAGGGGGAGAGGTGCATGATCATATGGAAATAGAGTCAAAGAGGCTCCTGGGACCCTGCTCATATGAACCTAAGCAATGGTGTCAGCATGCACCAGACCCATGCAAACTCAAGCACGTAAGAACCCAGCACAGAGTTGTGGATGTGAGCACCAGGTCCTAAGCATAGCCCAAGGACTATTGGTAGCTGATTACTTCTAGGTGAGGGAGAGATGATCTTCTTTAAGAGAGTGACTCTAGAGAGGCTGACTAGACCCCAGTGAATGAACTTGTTCTGAGGGATGCCTGGGTACACTTACTTTACAGGCCTTGACATAAATGACAGAATGCATGAAATCTGGTGGGGGGGCTGTGGGAAGGTAGGGATCGGGGAGGGTGTATAACAATGATTATGATATCTTGTATGAAATGCACAAAAACTCACTAAAATACACTGAAGAAATACAAGATAGCTTATATGGCAACTTCCAGTTTGCATATATTTTACCACAATAAAAAATAATAGACAATTTTTCAAATTTATTATTTTTTATTTTATGCTTATGAGTGTTTTGCCTGCATTTATGTAAGTGCACCTGTATCATACAATACTTGTGCAGAGGCCAGAAGAGAGTGTCAGAGTCCCTGGAATTGGAGTTATATACAGTTCTTAGCCACCATTTCAGTCAGTGCTGGGAATCAAACCCTGGTCCTCTTGAAGAACAGTCAGTGCTTTTATCCACTGAACAGACAAAAATTAAATAATTTTATGTACATTATTAAGAAATTATTCTAATTTAAAAATGATTATTAATAATTACATTGGCTAAAGTGTTCTGTTTTGTTTTCCTTTGGGGACAGAGTCTCCCTAAGTAGCCCAGGCTGCTCTTGAATTCCCACTACTCCTGCCTCGGCCATCTCCTGGGTGCTGTATTAGAGATGTGAACTATGATTCTTGGCTTTAAAGTTCTTTTTAACACTGTCCATGACCCTCTTATGACTTCAAAAACAGTACAATATAGGAGTCTCTTACACATTACTAAGTCCTGCTTCCAGCTTGAGACGGAGCCTTGGGCCCCCTCTAGACCCCAGCTTCTGTGTGCTGAACTTGAGAACATAGTTCCAGAAGATTTCTCTGCAATGATGCTGGTCTATTGTTACTCAGAGCTGATTTTTCAGCCCCAGCTAACCAGCATCAATTGTCCCAAAAAAGCAAAGGTTTCACTTCACTTGTTCTGGTCTCTTGTTAATCACAGCTGATTGTTTATCTCAAGTCAACCAGAAACCACAGCTTCTTAATTCAAAATACTACGCAACCATCCCTGATAGTCTCTGTTTCCCTTTGAAGCTTTACAAGCCAGACCTCCATTGCCCACAACTCTTTCAGTATAACTGTTTCAAGCTCCATAGCAACAAACTGTAAGCACTCAATAGCTTTTCTAGTCCCTGTTCCAAATGCTTCCACAATCCTCCCCAAAATAACTGGGTCAGGTCTATCATAACAATACCCCACTGATCTTGGTACCAAATTCTTCCAGTTCCAAAACAGACTGAAGACTATCTGGTCTCCAGGAATCTATCTATTCTTAGTCTCTCCAGTGTGGAACAGTCATAGTTGGATTACTCAGACTCTTTCCTGCTAGCTAATCTTATCTATCTATCATCTATCTATCTATCTATCTATCTATCTATCTATCATCTATCTATCTTTCTTTTTTCTTTTTTTCTCTTTCTTTTCTATATATCTATTTATCTAAAATCAGCTCTGTTTCATTAGAGAACCCTGATTAATACACACATAGTCTGTTAGTTAGCTGATAAAAGGGTTTATCACAGACTGACTTACAACTTACTGTGTCACTCAATGTGATCTTGAACTTGATATATTCCCACCTCAGCCTACATGCCTTTCATTATTTAAAAAAACAAAAAAAACTTACAAATAAACAGTTCTTAAGTGGCATCTTTGGTAGATTTTTAGAAACTCACACAAATGTATAGTTAACATCCTAATCATGATGAAGAACATAGTACGAGAGAGAAAGCTACCTCAACCTCTCCAGATCCATTTTAAAGTGTACAGGCAAGCACTACTGTGACTTTCATTAGAACAATGCATATTTTGAATTTTAAGTAGATGGAGTTATCCAACATGCATTTTCTTTTGACAGCTTTTTCTAGGACAATTTCTTAGACTTCCTTGTGTAGTTGCGTGCATCGGAAGGCGGTTTCTATGACTGTATGTATATGCAGCATTTTCCCTCCTCTCCTTCTGTTGCACAATTGGATTATTGTTTAAACTAATATTAATCAAACTGTAGGCAAAATAGCTTTATATTTTATGCAGCTGTATGTTTTGATTTCTTTTAGTAAAGGCTATGAGCGGAAATTCTATGTGACGGGAATAGTGAATTTTAAAGAAACTGCTAAACAGTTTCCAAGTCTGAGTCAATTTACACTCTTAACATCAGCATAAGAGAAACTCAGTTGCTCTGAACCCTTGCCAATATTTTGTGCTTCCATAGTTTTTTGAAGTTTGTAGTTCCCTTTCCAAATGGTGAAGGCTCTTCTCGAATGCTGTGTGTTATTGGTTGCTTCGTCTACTCCATCATGAACTTAAAGTACATTGACCCCTGTTATTTTGTAAATTGCCAGATTCGCTCCAAAGCAGAGTATTGCCTACTGTGGCAAAGATAGAAAAGACTGTATTTTGCGGTTTGAGGAAGATGTACCATTAATCGGCTCAGGTTATTTGATAGTGTCATTCAGGTCACCTATGACCTTACTGTGGGTCTGCTTACTTTTTCTTACATTTACTAAAAGAAGATCCTTAAAATCACCAACCTGCTTTTCTTATCAGATCCACCAAGTTGCCTCACATAGTTTGAAGCTCTCTTATTATCTACACATTGAGTCTTGTATCCTCTTTAAAACTTGACCTATCCTATTGTATTGCTTGTATTTTATTCTTGATAATTTAAGGAAGTCTGTTTTAAATGAAATCAATATAGCTGCTCCAATTTTCTCATGATTAATGTTTGCATGCCATATTTCCCTTCCACTTAAATTTTAGTCTCGTCACAGTTTTATGTTTAAATCCACTTTCTTGGAGATGACAAACTTCTGGACTGTGCTTCTCTTCTATTTACGCCTCTTCTTCCTCTTCCTTTTTTTTTCTTTAGCTTGTGTCACCATTATTTTGATGTATAATAAAATTATATATATATATTTAATATGTACATCTTAATGTTTTGATATATGTGGTAGTGAAAATGTAAATGTGAGTGAGAAGAGAGAAAAATACTGCTTAGATGGTATGAAAAACCAGCAGGAAATGTATTAGTTCAAAGTCCTATTGATAAATACACATACAATAGATATGAGTGCGTGTTTATAGCTGAAGGCTATAAAACAAAAACACAGTGTCTGGCAGCAGAAACCTCCCTTTGAGCTGTTTGGTCAGGATAGTACAAGAGACTCCCCAAATAACACAGCCTATTGTCAAAGTCTTTGATTACCACCCAGAACTTGAAAGTAAGACCATATTGCTGAAGACAGGCCACATTTTAGACACAGGACTTAGAGGAAACCAAAAAGGCTGTCACATCCCTAGAAAAATGTGATTTTTTAGTATGTGCTAAATATATATCCTTATATTTAGAGATAAGTCATCACTCATCAAGAAGTTTCTTTAGTAACAGAGTGTTACAGAGTTCTGCAACTGGTCACAAAGATTAAATGTCTGTGAAATGCCCAACCCTAACTGACATATCTCCAATGGAACTTCTACACCTAAGGCTCATGGAACATAGTGGAACAAGGAGTGCAAAGAATACTGATACATTTCAACTCTCATCAGCAAAGTTCCCTCATGCAACAGAGTGCAATGAAACCAGGCCTTAGGGACCACTGCGGAAGACGTGGTGGAAAGATTGTAAGAGTCAGGGGAGGAGGTGCATGATCGGATGGAAGTAGTCTTACAAGCTCCTGGGACCTTGCTCAGACAGTATTCTCTAAGATTTATGACCTCTCTAGTCATGTGTATTTGGCTATGTTTACAGTACCACACATGAATTTCTTCCCATTGAGTGGATGATAAATTCAATTAGGTAACTCTTGATTATCACCAAGATAAAAGTGCCACTACTGCCCCAATATAGCTTGCTGTACCAGTCATTGTTGTTGTTATTAGGCCTTAGGGCTGGGGTTGGACCTTCAGTTGATGTTCTGCCTTAGCAGCTTGCATAGTATTCTTGAAACTATGATAGTTAAACTTTAGAGTGGTTACTTTCAGATCAGTTCCAGCTTTGATGCTAGGAACTTTAATCATCTCTTATATGATAAGCATAGTTGTGTAAAGCTCTAACTTTTGGGCTCTGTAGGAGAGAATCTGTCACCAATTTTTAAAGAATAAGTATAGTATTCTCAAATGTCAAAGCTTTTCTCACCTGTTTTGAGGTTTGTTTGTTTTTCAGTATTTTGAATTTGTGATTACAATTTACCCTGACTTGCAATATTTCTGCTGAGAGGCACAGTCTTCATTTTATGAGTATTTCCCTTTATATTATGAATCACTGGTTCTTTCTGCTCTCAATCTCTTTGGTCTAACCTTCATGGGAGCAGTGGCAACTTTTGGTGGAATTGTACATTGGCATGAATTCTGAGCAGCTCCACAACTACGGTTAGTATTATGAAACTGCAGGAGTCTTTGGTGATTGACAGTGTGTATCTGAGAGGTGATGATAGTTCCAAGGGTCCCAGTGGGAAAGCTCTGCTTCAGACCTCTTTTTATTTGATTGCTGAGGACAATATAGACCAAAGGGATCTGTCTTCATGCTGAACTGGGCTGGGGTATGGGATGAGCTGATTCTGGTAAAATTCTTCCTGTGCTTTACAGTGTGTTTTTGTTTTTGCACATTCTTCCTTGTAATCCCAGAGTTTTCTGTTGATAGGTAGTTATTTCTGTTGATAGGTAATTAATTGTTAAGTTGTTTTGGAAAAGGAGACATGAACAGATTGGGACTTTTTCATTCCTGTAATATTGTTGATTTCAAGATCATTTTAAACGCAATCTGGCAATCTTTTTTTTTTTACTTGACTATTTGACCTATTCATATTTAAAGTGATTACTGATACATTTTGACCAAAAATACCATCCTGTGAGATGTTAGTTATTAGTTTCTTTTGACCTCCAGTTCCAATCCCCTTTATTTTTTTATTTGGTATTATTAGAACATTTTTATTATTTTGTTTTTCTCTTCTTTACAGAATTGCTGTTCATATGCTTTTAAAAATTACTGGTCATACATGGCACAATGGCACATGCCTATTATCTTACTCGTTGCAATGTGGAGCCACGATGGTTGCAAGTTAAAGGCCAGCAGGAGGTATATACTCTTCAGCGGGGAAAAATAAAAATAATCACTGTTAGAAATGGGTCTGGGGTCTTAAGAATATGACCACACAGTCCAAAATATTTCAACAAGGCAGAAGATTTTACTTTTGTAGAAGGGTGCTCAGCCATGCTGGTGAGGTGGGCAAGCATGCCCAACTGGGCATTGATGAGGCTTTATTCCTAATGCAAAGGGGTCATGTCCTTCAGTCTTAGTGCTCAGATCTCAGCCTCATATTCATACATGTCTGGTTAATTTAAAGTGATGCAGTTGGTAAGAAAAATGCAATTTTTACAAAGCGTGCAACCTTGAGTACTAATTTCAAGAAATGCTGAACTTTAATTATTATTTGCTGTCTTACTTTCTGTTACCTGCAATTTAATTAGCATTCTTTACTGGAGCATGGAGCATGGAGAATGGGCAACTTGGCAATGGCTATACCACTGGGAAAAATGACTCCCTTCTGAAAACAACTCTTAACTGCCAGTAACTCCTCAGGGAGGGCAAAGCCTTATGAGCATCTCCCCTTCTTTGAACGGTTTACAGGAATATTCTGCCGTAATCCTCACCCTTATTTCTTTACAGTCCATATTTCTTCTTTCTCCAATTGCACAATTTTCTTTTCCTCTGAATACTGACAATTTGAATATAGTATGTGTCATGTCCTCCACCTTACCCCATGCCCTCTGGAGCTTTATAAATTTGTGATTTGAAGTCTTTTCATAAGTCTCAGAAAATTGTCAATATTTTCTTCATATAATTCTGCCTCATATTCTTCCTTATAAGATTCTAATTTACATGGTAGACTGCTTTCTATTGTTCTACAGCTCTTGTTCTCTTGCTTCCGGTCTTTTATGTTTCTGTGTATCAAAATAGGAAGTTATTGCTTATCTGTGAGTTCATAAAGCCTTCCTTAGTTGTACAAAGTGTATACCTGATTAGGCTGAAGGGGGTCTTTAGCTCTCTTCTGGTTGTTGTTTTTGTAACATTTTCATTACATTGACAGAATCTATTTCTGTGATGAAAATATCTATCTGATCTTAAATGTGATCTGCCTCTTTTATGCATAGGATCTTAACACAGTAATTATAGTTACTATAAAACTCCACATTTGGTATTTCTAACAACCATATCACATAATATAATTGAGTCTGGTTCTGGTGATTCTTTTGTTTTTTCAAACATTGTGAAAATGGAAAAACATCTTTTAACACCTTGTATTCTATTTTTCTCTCTTTTTTTTGTTAAAAGTTGAACATACAGCATATGCAAAAGAAGTGTAAATTTTACACTTAGATACTTGATTGTTTATCTTTTTTGTTTTATTATGTTTATTTATTTGTTTGGTTGTTTACTCACACATGGGTATAAGAAGATCTACAGGTATAAGAAGATCTATGTCCTTTCCACTACATAGATTTCAGATACTGAGCTCAGGACATCAGGCTTGGGGGAAACTTCTTTTAACCACTGAGTCATCTTGGGAATGAGTACTTGTGTCCTATTCTTATGCTAGGCTTTTAGAGAGTGGCTTGCCTTCATCAACTCAGGGGTTGATCTGCAGTTGAATTTTTTACACAGAGTTTTCAATACCTTCTCTCCTGGAAAGAAAGAGAACAGCTCTCCAGATGCGTCCCCTTGTTGAAACTCCCAGCTGTTTATTGGCATTGTGGAGAGAACTGAAGGAGAGGAAAACTTTCTCTGATGCTCTGGCTAAGGGTTATTCTAAAGCAGAGACAGCCTGGCTATTAGAGTTATTGATAGGGAAATCCATATGGATCCATAAATGTCATAGTCTTTAATCTATTTCATCTTCACTAGCTGGGGAATGAAATCAAGACTCTTGAACCTATGAAGGCTTCTTTTTACATGCTTTATTTTTTGTCATATTAATTATTTTAAAATAAAAGTATATATCTGCTTTGCTTATGCAATAAAATAGCATTGCTTTATGCAAAACTGTAGATTTTTCTAGATCATTTACTAAGATAATTCTTATAGTCCAATATTCTTATGTACATGTAAGCTTTGACTTTCAGAATGGTTCTTAGAAGCTTTAAAAAATCCAAATGTTTTATTTCTGATTTTGACTTAAAGTGAGGAGAATGAGGGACACAAAGTCATAGGAAAATGACTATTGTATTTTAAAGAGCGCCTCTTCTCATCACCCAGTTCTTCCATCTATAGTCAGGCAAAAACCCAATTAGTTATTAATTGATATGCATTAAAATTCATTAACTCTGCATGTGAGGCCTGGACTATAATTAACTGTCTTTCTTAGCTTTTGTTCTGAAATCTCTTGGTGAAAGATCCCATTGCTAATAAGAAGGAGGGAAACAGTTTGCTGTCTGTAGTTAGTTAGAAGCAAGGTCTCTAGAAGGTTGTGTGACTGAGTGTCCATCATGTCAGACCTCAGCCAAGCAGCATGGCAAAATCTTTAAAAATTATTTTCTTAGGTCAAATTCATTTTGTCAGATTTGAAAGAGAGGGTAGAGGTGGCCGTAGCTTTGGTACAATGGTGTAATCCTATTAAGATCTTTGTGTATTTGATTGTACTTTAGATGTCTTCAACCAAGTCAAAATTGTTATTAAAAATAAAGATTTAATGAAAAAGAATAACCTTGTGATTGTGCAGTTTCAAATAACATTTAAAGTAGAGCAATTTTAAACTGAATTTATGGAAATTATGACATAGATTTTTAAAAGACACCTAGAAAATGAATGAGAGATAAATTTTTGCTGCATTCTCAACTGAAGTAAGACTTTTCACAAATAGTTTGCATCTAGCTTCTGAGCTGATATTTGGACAGATCTACACTAACAGTTATTTTGGAACCTTGGTATCCATAGTCTACAAAAATATACAAAACCTAAAATCCTCATCTCAAGTCTCTTAAAGTCTGAATATGATGAGAATTATGCACAAACTTTATTTAGGTGAAGATTCTAACCCACTTCGCAGTGAATTCCATCTGTGTGTAGACTCAAAAGAAAGAAAATTATGTCAAATGAGAAAGAAAACTTAAAATTCATAAAATTTAGAGAAAAGCATTAAAGAACTTCAGACTTTCTGCTTCTTGACTCTGAATTGTACTACTAGGACTCTATGGTTTGAATGACTTTCCTAAAGTCAAGGTTTTGCAAAATACCAGAAAGGTAGTACACACTTACATTATACTGAATTATAATATATTCTCTCTAGTGTACAATGAACCTAATACTCAACTTACACTTCAGTCTAGAAAACTGCAACTGTGTCTTGCTTTATTCTTGATGTACTGTATGTATAGACAATTAACTGAATATGATACAGCTTTCATTTATTTTAGTGTTACTATATACACTCACTTGTGCAATTAATCTATGTCCATTAAATAATTTAACCACTAGATTAGTTGTAAGGATAGATGCCAGTATAATATTTTCTGCTTAGCAAAAATGATAGCATGAAGTCTTCATTTGTCAACTTTATACACCTGGGAAGAGGAAACCTCAATGAGGAAATTCTTTCTATTGGATTGGCCTAAGGACATGTCTGTGAGGTATTATTTATTTATTTATTTTTGAGCCATGACAGAGAACCCAGCCCACTATGGGTGGTTCCACTCATTGGATGCATGGTCCTCTATTGTATAAACAGCAGGTTGAGCACAGGTCAGAGCAGCAAGCCAGTAAGCATCATTCTTCCATGGTTTTTGCTTTTGTTTCTCTCTCCAGGTTTCTAACTTGAGCTCCTACTTTAGCTTCCCTCGGTGATGAAATGTGATGGGATATGTAAACCAAACAAACTGTTTCCTCCTCAAGTTAGTTTTAGTCAGAGCGTGTATCACAGAAATAAGAAAACCAACTAGAAAAAAACGTCAGTGATGGTGGAGAGTTTGGAATGTTGCAAGTCAAGAGCCAAATTCGATTGGCCTTTCTTTAGCATTCTTAGAAACTATTCATTGTACTCTTCTGTACCTGACCTAAAATGCTTTGTGACCATTAGGTAAATCATTTTACAAAGAGAACAAAGAGAGCATTCCAGAGATTTCCTCTGGAGTGTATTAACCTGGCAGACTACTAGCTTCCACCAACCCAGAAGTTAAGAGTGTCATCAGACAGCACCTGAGACCTATGGCAGAGTTGTCTCTGCTTTGCTGTGACCCACTCTCTGATGTCTCCACAAATATATCTGGAAAGTGCCTTGATTTATGGCTTTCCTTGTTTTGTTACTATATACACTTCATGAAACTGCCATCATGTTGGAATATGGAATTTGAGGTGGCCTAAATCTATGCGCCCAGGCTGTTGTCACTCTGTTAGGGTCCAGAATAAATTGTTTCTTATCCCCTGTGAGGTGATAGTTGTTTCTTCTCCACGACATTGAAAACTGATGTTTACATGTGATAATGACCTTTGTGGTTAAGTGATTCACACAAAACCAACCAATTTCATAATGTCACCATTTTTAGGAATTTCTCCAAATTCTAAAACATTTTCTAATAACTGCTCTTTGAATTATAAATTAGAGAATTTCATTCAAGCTGTTGCTACTTTGGGTTCTCACTATACCTGAAGTGAGAAACATTTGAAGAAAGAATTTTATCTCATTACTTATAAACTTTAAAATGTTGCTCATATTTTCTTTCTTAAAGACTGCTGATGGCTATGCACTGCACTGAGAAGGAAAGCCAGTTGTTTACCATGATCTGACAGTTTTATGGGATCTCGGTCTGGGTTATGTATCTGTTTTTAGCCTGCATTCCTTTCTCTCCTGATTACATTTCAGCTATGAAATTTTTGGCTTATAGTTTCTAGACTAAGCCAAGCATGTTTTGCCCCAAATTTATATTGCTAAAGATTGAGAGTGTAAAAATAATAATTTGGGTCTCATCTCAGCACTTAAGAGCACTTGCCGCTCTTTTGAAGAAGAATGAAGTTCTATTCTTAGCACACACATCAGGTGGCATATTATGACTGGAACTCTAGCTCCAGGGAATCCAATGCCTTTTTCTAGCCTAGCTTTTTTGGAAACTTTCATGAACACACAGAAATAAAATAATAAGCAATTTTATTAATTGAGGAAGAAAAATATTGGGCATTAGCTGTATCACTTGCATTCTGAGTGACATGCAGCCCCACAGCACCTCTTGAGAGGAGGCTTCCTGTCCCAGCCCCCAAGAACCAATGCTGAGAGCACTCATGGGTAAGAGAAAGACAGAACTGTACCTGAGCTTTACTTGAAGATTTCCTTAAGTTAGTAACATAATATCAAAAAAGTAAAGATGGTAACAGTAGGAAGCTAGGCTTCCATTTTGGAATAGGAGTATGAATTTCTCAGCGAGGAAGTATACCCTCATAAAAGGTAAGGCTTGAAATTCATGCCTGGTTGGAGGGACAAATTATTCTCAACAGTGTGTAGAATGGGTTGCCAGAAGCCAGGGGCTGAAGAACACTCATGAATCAGCAGCTGCCTATACTAGGGGCTCCTCAGTGAATGGTCAAGAGAAAGCATAGTGTAATGGATTAAACTGACTCTCATCCTTCATGTATTAATATTCCAACCCTGACTTGATAGGTGACTTGAAACTGGGGCTTTGGTTTAAATAATGCCATGGTGGCATGGTGGATTTTGTCTGTAATCTCCTGTGAAGAATCAGATGTTTAGGACTATGATGAATTAGATGTTAAGAATTCCAGCCTCTGATGTTTTACTATGGAAGCCCAAGCTGATTGCAATATATGTTTTCTGATTTAGTGTCAGAAAGTTTCTGAGAGAAACAACCCATGTGTTGTCATTTGCCACACTCAAGAGGCAAAAAGCAGATTAAGATCAGAAAGGCATGTAAGGTGCTTCTCTGTTCATTCAGTCACACCTCCCTTGACCTTCCTGGGCTGTCAGAAAGTGGAAAGAGTCTGAGAGGGGAATAATGTGAAGAGAAAACTGAGAAAACCTACACCGCCCCAGCTCTTTTCCCAAATTGGAAAAGAAAATAAATTGAATGGGGTGACAACATTTTTTTTGCGTTTTTTTTTTAATACAGGATTAAGCTTTTTCACACATGCAATAGATGAGGGGGAAGGTGGAATATACTTAACATTTCATTTAGAGCCAGAACAGATCTATTTAACTTGTTGGATCGAAGAGATAGCAGAAAATAGAAAAAAAAATCTTTCTGCTTGCTACACATCATAAAGATTAATCAAATAGTCAAATAAACCACTAAAATAAGATAATGCTTACAAAGAAGAACATGCAATGACAGTGGGGTGAGGAGATATGGGTGCTACATTTTCCCCTGTGGGCAACGAAAGGAAAAGAGACTTGGAGCTAGGCCTTTAACAACATATAGAAACCCAGGCTTGAGGGCACACACCTGTAATCAAGACCTGATAGGGTTAGATGGAGGAACGGTAGGTTAAGGCCAGTCATGCCAGCCTGTGCTACCTAGGAAGAACCTGTCAAAAAGAAAAGAAAAAGAGAAAGAAAAGAAAAAGAGAGAAAACAAAGGCTGGAGAGATATCTCAATGGTAAAGAGTACTGGATTCTCCTGAAGAGGACCAGGGTTCAATTGTCAGCACCCACATGGTAGCTAAGAACCATTCACAAATCCAACATGCTCTCTGACTCCATGGACATTGCATGATACACTCACACAGACAATACATGCATACACAAAAAATAATACATAAAAATTTAAAAACTCAGCAAACAACGAAAAAAAAAACAAAGTGACAAAAATTAATACCTACCGAGAAAGGGGAAAAAAACAAAGAGATATTTCAAGTTAAAATATCAAGACTTCTGACTCACTCATGGAGCAGAGAAGAGCAGTTAGAGAGCTCAAGAAATGGTGCAAGAAGGGTGTTTGTCATGGAGAAAAAAAATATTCTAGAAAGGTAGGCTACTATCACATGTACTGGTTAAGTGATTCATCCTCTACTGTAGAAGTAATACTGAATAATGGAAGGATTTATAAACAGGTAGCAACATTGAATACTGTCAATATGTACAATAGTCAAAGCTATTACTGATCAGACGTACAGAATGGCTATCACTGATGATTTATAATGGAATCTGGAGGAAGAATAAAGAGAAAGAGAGAGATGGGAGGAGAAAGACAGAGAGACAGAGAAACAAAGACAGAGAGACATAGAGAATCAGAATCCAAGCAAGAGTCAAGACATACCATGAGGCAGAGTGAGTCAGAAGTCCAGTGTCATAAAGGTAAAAGACAGACGGGGCTAAGAAGGCAGTAGCTAGCCATCATATTTCTGCAAAGATATTGAAGAGAATGAAGATGAACAGAGGCCACAGGTTCCAGAGTCATTGTTTTCAGTTCCATGTTTGGAAAATAAAAGTAGTGCTTTGGCAGACGAGATGATGTGCACTGACCAGAGATAAATAGGAAGTAAAACCTGAAGCTTAAAAAAAATTAAAAGATTACTGGTTCACTATGAAATTCGGAAAATATGAAGACTGTTTTAGAATTCTCTCCCCTTAAGCAGCCCTAATATTTTGCTAACCAAAGAGCCAATGATTTTTTAAAAGTCTTTATAAAAATCTTAATGGGAAAGAGTGCAGTTTCGCAAAAAGTTAAGTGAAAACAATACAAAAAAGTAAATAGATTAGAATTTTCAAGCCAGAGACACTGTGTGCATCTAGTCCATTCCTCCATTTGCATGTGAGGACACTGATGCTCAGGCAGGCTGAGGAAATAACTCCTCTATTACCAGGACACTTAGAAATAGAAATGGGAGCAGAGACCAGCTCTCAGAATATAGTCCCACTGCGATACAGTGGTGCTTCCTGGTAGTGAGTAACCAGACAGCAGAGAATAACCATTAACAGTGGGCTGAAGTCCAGAAGACACTAGTGAGGTAGAGCTTATACCACAGCCCAGACACAGTTAGTACATATTGCTGGATTTGCATGAAAGAAATGAGATTTGTAATTCATGATAATGCTCCACAGAGGAGAATTTTGGAAGTGTCAGGTTTGCTTTCAGCAGCTCTTGCTTGAGACTCCACTTGCCTATAGGGCTATGGGTCTTCCTATGGATCATTAGACAATAACTATCATCTTCAGGCTTTCAGATTGGAGCTTACGCTTCTTGTCCAATAAAGAGCAGACTAGCAAGGACTGTTAATGTTAAAGAACAATAGATGACCATTATTTAAATTAGATGAAGCAATTAAAATTCTCTTCTGAAGACAGAGATATCCAACAAGGCATGGGATAAAAATACATTTAATCATAGAAACTTAAATAAGAAAAGTTACATATGGACTATATGTTCTTATAGTTTTGCCTCTTAATTCTGGGTTATATAACTAAAATTATGGTTTTCTATTTGTTTAACCAAGAGATAAATGTTGATAAGACAAAACATACAATAAAACAGGAGAGATCTTTGTTCTTCTGCATACATACTGATGAAACCACAGCCGATTCTAACTCACAAGTGTAAAGTTACAATAAAACCTTAATAATTAACTCAGACAGCCCTTCTAATGATTAGTACCGATTTAACATCCAATCTACAACACTTTAAATTTGTGGCTTTCTTCTCAAAACCTTTAGAATTTGTTCAAAATAAAATCATAAAATAGAAACCTGAGAAAACATCTTTAAACATGTGAATATATAAATAAACAGAAATATCTTTCATGAACCTGCAGGAACTGATGGTAATAAAATGTTTGGCCCTGTAAAGGAGAAAGGGGAGCTCTAGGCTGTTGCTTGTGTGCCTGATTTTTAGTTTGTCTAGCCCAAGAAATCTTGTGAACCTTGTTCATCATCAGTGCTACTTCTGAGAGTCAGTGTGCTCATATGATTGCATCCTCTTTCATTCCTGAGTGATTGTCTTTCAGTGACTTCAGTAGTCTGATAGAAAACACTTTCAGAAATGATGCTTATTCAAGGAAAGGTCCAGATTTGAAGAAGTCATTGGAGAAATGATTAGATCTTCAATATTAAACTGAAGTTGGGAATGAGTGTAAATGGGGAGAACAATGAATCTTCTTAAGCCTGTATTGAGCTCCAGAACTATTCAGTGTTCACAAAATCTGAACAACTGAGGCACTCTGATTATACATGTCTCCCAGTGGACAGATGCCTGAATCAAAAATTGTTTACCTAGATTAAGTTCCAGTCTCCATTCTGCTGGGGGAATTTTCATATTGGACTTGGATGAATATTATTTTTCTGCCAAGAATAATAACTAAAAACACTGATGCAGATACATCCTATAATGAATTTAGAAATCCAGTCTCTCATCATTCTAAATTATCTTTAGCAACTCCTACATTGTTACTTTTAATGACAGATTGTATATTTGCAGTTAAAATTTCCAAAGGTAAGGCTCAGTCAAAGCTTGTATGTACTTATGCTTTGTAGTATACGTATTATTTTCTTAATCTGAGTTTTTATCATAATTTGTTGTTTCTTTTTTTTAATATAGCAGGGAAAAACAAGCTAGAGTCAGAATGGTGACTGAAAAAGTAATAATGTTCAGTTACTCATGAGTAATCATAGAGATCACCGCTTTATTTTCCTTTGTTTGCCTTTTATTATTTCATTGTTTTTCATTGTATCTTTTATAAATCTGAAGTCTGAGGGCTGAGGAGAAATCCTATGGGCTTGGCCACCAAGGGAATGGCCAGGCCATTAGTGGGTATGGTCATTTTCCATGGATGGCCAGTCAGAGATCTCTGAACAATGGCTCTTGTCCAAGTCTTGCTGTTTTTCAGTGGGATGATAGCATTCTCTATTCATCAGTTAATTCTTGGTCCTTAAATACGATGACAAGTTATTGATTTGTGGGCATTGTTTTCCATTTATTTTGTGACATGTCTAAGTACAACTTCCGAAATGGTAAGTTACACTTGGCTAGTGGTAACCCCAGGAAAACCACTGCATTTGGAAGATGTCATGAGTACAGAAGCAAGAGAGGAAATATGTTCTGTTTAGTCAGTCCAAGGTTCTTTAAGAAATGAAATCCCTGCCAACACATGTCACTTTGACAAATTCCTAAGCAGATTTTAAAAGTTCGTAGATGTGTTTAAGAGACTGTGTTAGTCAGTAGCTGTGAAGATCACCAGCACACAGATGAATGGTTTGCTGCTTAAATGAGGCATAAGCTGACTGATCTGAAAGATGGAAAGTGGGAAGAAATGATGGTTGTCATTTCTATGGGTTATTGAGACAGCCAATGAAGACAGAGGTTTGTGGGGAGTGGTAATCACCATAATTATCTGTGAGCAGCTGAAAAGGACAGTCTCCTTCTAATGGAGAAAAATATAAGCAAACTTGCAAAGTGTCTTTTCAGCCCAGTGAAGCACTGTCATTGCCCAGCATTTAAAGTAGAATCTACCATAAGTTAAAAAATGTTGGCTATTCCATATCTGAAGAATGCAGAGCTACACATAGTCACCTTGAAAGCTGAAGTTTTCTTCTTTTCTGAAACCAGTGACCCACAAACTCTGTCATTAGTTGCAATAATTAAAAGGTGCTCTAAGAGGGAATGGATGGATGACTGCCACTGAGAAGCACCTTCTCATTAATTTATTACCAATTTTTAACTTTGCTTCATTAGGACATGTCTGCTGAAGGCCATTTAAGACTCAGGGGACACACCTGCATGTCACATTGTCTCCATTTTGACTCCAGGAGGGAGGATCATTCTGGTTTGTTGTTCTCCATGGACCTACATGTGCAGAGAGGTGAAGGGAATTCTACTTCCCTGTAAATCTTCCAGTCAGGAATGTGGTCAACTTCTTTAGGAGGTTCTTTGGACAAACAGCAGACATTTTGGAGTTAGTTCTAGAAAGCACTCATCGATTCCCAGATATGCTTCAATTTGCATATTTATGCCTGTGTCTCAGCAAGAAGTACAAGCAAATCTTGACCTTGACTGGGAAAAAAATGAGGATGCTAGTCTAGAAAATTCTGAAAGCTCCACTGTTTCTTTTGTTCTGTTTCTATTTGTTAGAAACGTCATAAGGATTGCCTCATGGGAGAGGGCTACCTCTCCAGGATGTCCGATGCATCAGGTACCACCAGACCCATGGTACATGTTTCATCCCAGAGATGATCTCTGAATGAGCTCACCCAGCACAGGATATATTTTCTTTATAAAAGTATTCCCAGTGAAGCTTTCTGCTGTTGTTTCCAATCTTTCTCAATGTCATGTTCATTTCCATTCGGGTTTTCTTCACTATTTCTATCTCTTTTGTGAATTCGCTTTTCAAGTCATGAATTGTTTTTATTATATCATTAAACTGCACATTTGCATATACTTGAGCTTCCATCACAGGGTTTGCCTTTCCTCTTTGAGTTCTTTGAGTTTTTTGAGTTGTTTCTCTGTGTTTTAAGTTCTTTGATCGTGTTTATGATTGTTATTTTAAATTCTGGGTCTTTGTGTTCCTTAGGATGTTTCTCATTGTACACTTGTATAGGACTAGAGGGTTTTGTTGGGGATAATTCTCATGGTTTTCTATATTATTTGTGTTTCTGCACTGCCGTTTGTGCATGAGTGTTCTTTGTTGGTTGTGTCTGGTGGGAACTTCTACTCTGCTTTTGTTTAATTTGTTTTTGTTTTTGTTTATATTGTTTATGTAGCTTGGTTGTTTTTTTTTTTTTTAGGAGTGGAAAATAAATTGCTGTGTATTTCAGGTTCTTGCAGGGTAGTAGACAGGTCTGAGTGGTTGGTAGGCTAGGATCGTAGGTAGGCTGGTCAGGTTAGTAGGAAGTCTAGACTGTGTCAGGCAGATCAGGAGTCAGTGGAGTTTATGTCTTTTGGTTTCTTGTGGATATCTCTTGTGATGCAGTTGTTAAACATAATTTGTACTGCTTGTCTTTGTTTCCTATAGAAAAGTGAATGTCAGATGTCATTCATATGGATGTCCTTGAGCTTTATTTGAAAAGATCAGCTATTTAGGATTCTCAAGGGTGAAACTTTCCCTGTGGTTACCAGTACTTTTATCTCCATGAAGTCTACCTCAAAGTATTAAAGTAGATTGTGAGTAAATGAGTAATTGAAGAAAGTATTGATTCGTGTCTCAAAAGCAATGGTGTTTTAAATTTTCCTTGCATGCGGTACAGAGGACATGACCCAAGATCATTAGAAGTAAATTCTGGAGCAAAACCTGGGAATTTTATTTGCTTTAGCTGTGTAATTAAATGAGAGTATTAGTTTCTTTACTTTGGCAGAAGATTTGGAAATCTGAATTATGCTTTTAGGAATTTTTAAATAAGCCTATTAATCACAAGAAAACCCCAAATTGCCACATTAAAAATAAATGCACAAAAGGAATCCATTATCCTATACTTACAAAGCACTGTTTACCAATAATTAACAAATCCAAGTGATATTAAGAACTTAGCCCCCTCTAATGGAGCAGACCACAGGGAAATATCAAAGAAGTGCTAACAGCTGGCATGTTAATACACTCAGCCTTGTTTTACTTTTACAAGTAAAAGCAAATGGGAAAGCACAAAATCAATTATAAAGTAGTTCTGTGTGAGAAAAGTCATAAGTAAAAGTCCTGACTAGATTCATCACCAGACCCTAATGTCTAATACTGAGTAGAAGAAGTATAAAGTGTTGTCAACAAAGAAGTGCTGATATCCGAAGAGCTGACTCTATTCTCTGTTAAGTATCTACGAAGAAAAAGACCCAGCCGTGTAGCCTAACTTGGGGAGGAGCATTTATCTCATTAAATTGCTGTTGCACACCATCTGCTTCGAGTCAAACCCATATGAATGAGGCATTCAAATAGGATAAGGCCGCAGAGAATGCTTAAATTTTACCTTGTCTTCATGGTTTACTTTTTATAATTTAGTTTAGTTTGAACCATAGTGGATGAATCCGAACAGCTGTCAAACAACGGTAAATTCAGAGCTAATCCTTTCAAGTAGAAAGAGAGATCCCATCTTTTAGATTCCTTCTACCATTTCAGAATGCCTCCTGGCAACTCACATCAGCTCTATTCTGAAAAAAAAAATCTCTTGGTTAAAAAACCTTTGTGATTCAGGTTCCCTCGCCATGTGCGTTGCATATAGCCTGGATCAAGACACTTAGCATGTGTAAATGTCCAGGGTGTTAAGAAGATGTTTATCTATGACACAAATCCACACTTTCCTGTACTCAGTAGAGTGCTTGGCATAAGATAGACATTTAATTAATATCTGTTAAAAATGAGGAAATGAATCAGTGAAAGATTACATGGTGTGGATAGATTGTCCTAGCACCTTTCAATGAAAGGCGAGACACCTAAATCATCACACATTACGGGTGCCATCTGGAGAGGTCACTTCACATTCATTAGACCTACGGTGCATATCGTATATTGTATAGTGGGTCTCTAAGATATGTCTGTTAGTGGTTCCTTGCTCACTTACCCCTCAGATATATACAGGAGGGGTGGCTCACATGCACAGTGGGTGGAGATGGCTTCTCCAGTGTGAAGATACTTAAGTTCCTAAAGGGTTATGTGTAGAAGAAAGATTTCTGAGTTGGTACAACCATTAGTTCAAAGAGCCTACTTATGTCTACTAAAATTACAGACTCAATTTTACATTTGAAGAAAACCTAATTGTTATTAATCTGGAACTTATCCTTTGGAATGTCTCATTCCAGTGATAATTTTCTAATCATAGTAGATGCCTTTCCTTCACCCAAATAACCACCCTGGAATTCAAGACCCAGGCTTAAGGGATCTATTGTATCTATGTGCATACTGGAGTCTATAGAAATCCAGCAAAAAAAAATAAGGCAAAGATTGGTAAAGTCCAATTCTATTAAATGAGAAAGATTGTGATTTATTACTTTATACTTTGTGTAATAATCAAATGACTTCAGTTTAAGTATGTCTGAAGCAAGTATATAAAATCAAAATTAATGTTCACCTACTTTCATGAATGTTAAATGGCTAGATAGTAAAATAATATAAGGAAGGGAAGAAAGGTTTAAAATATCATTAACCTTTACTTCAGTTTCACTGTTTGCTGTCGGGGCACTCTTGATGTGGGATCCAGCTTTCTGCTGCCCTTGAATGATGATGGCATAATGAATTGAGAAGCTACTGGAAGGCATCCTATTAGTCTTGTTTGGGAAGAAGCATGCATTTATATTTAACTTCACTGTCATATTTCCTACCTTATTTTTAATTTAAAGAAAAATATAAACTGTCAATACTTCATTGCTGTGTTTATGTGTATGTCATCATGTTTCTCATTCTACTTTATTATTGTGATGGTATGCCTCTTGAGCACAGTATTTCTGTATACTTTCACATAGGTTCTGCTTCCTTTGCTCTATGAAATTACAAAGTTTGTAAAATAATCAAAGATTTTCGGACACGAAGATCAAGTTCAACTCTGATTTTGAGGGAAATAATTGTATATTTACTACTATTATCATTGTGTGTATGTGTGTGTATGCTGTATGTGTGCACACACACACGTGTGTTTGTGTGGTACAGCTATGTGTACAGAAGGCAACCTCTGGTATTAATCATTGCTTTCTTCTCCGTTTCAGACAGCATCTCCCTTGTTGTCTCCCCACTGGATACACAGTCTATCTGACCCATGATATTCTGGATCTTTTCCTGTTTCTGCTTCCTATAGCCCCCACAGAAGGGTAGGAGTGACAGATGCTTGCAGTTCACACCTGGCTTTTACAAGGGTTCTAGGGATTTGAACTCAGCTGCTCACATTTGTGTGGCAAATGATTTACTCACTGAGCCATCTCCTCAGCTCCCTAATGCCTATTTTTAATATATAATACTTAACATGAATTTGGCATTTAAAAAATAGGGTCCTGATTCATAAAGTAGCATGATAAATTTCTAAGCACAGTTGTACCTAAAACAATAAAGGGATGGGATCAAAGGTGCCAACTCCCACACAATTGAAAATTCATAGACATGTATATGTATATGTATTTCACTTCCTTCAACTTTCACCAAAGGCTTTTTGTTGGCTGGAAATCTTCCTGTGAGCATAAACAACTTGTTCACACATACTTTCATGTTCTCTATAATATACACTGAAGACATTTATTATATTGACCAAAAGATAAAATTTGAGGCTGGTGAGAGAAATAAGCAAATTCAGAAAGAGCCAATGCACTGGGGATGAGTGTCCACTAAATCTAAGGTCTAAGGTCATAGGTTCAGTGGAATAAAACTGAATGCAGTGGGGATGGAGAGGAATTGCCTCCACTGGATCAGCCTGTGGCAATGTCACTGGGGCATTTTCTTGATTTCTGAGTGATGGAGAGGACCCAGCCCCCTGTGTGTGGTACCACCCCTGGGCAGGCGGCCCTGGGTTGTGTAAGAGAGCAGGCTGAGCACAGGCCAGGAGGGCAAGCAGTAAGCAGCATTCCTCGATGGTCTGTGCTTCAGCTCCTGCCTCCAGGTTCCTACCTTGAGCTCCTGCCCTAATTTCCCTCATCGGCGAACTGTGAACTAAGAGATGGATTTCCTCCCTAAGTTGGATTTGGTCAGTATTTTGATCACAACAATGGAAAATGACTAGGACACACTGTTCTTCCTGAGTTTGGTTCCCAAAACCTGTACCAGAGCTTATAACTTCCAGCTCCAGGAGATCTGATGCCCTCTTCTGGATCTGTGGGTGACTGTACTTACCTGTACACAAAAGTACACACAGACATAGTCATAGACGCATAATTAAGAATCAAAGCCTTCATAATAAAAAAAAATCTTTAAAACTAAATGTAAAGAGTATTTTCAATGTGGGATAGTTATATTATTTAGAGTTGAAGCAATTCTTTATGATAATTAAGTCAAACTGCTAGAATACTGTGGAAATGTAGAGTGGTCCTACACCTTAACTCTTAGTTAACAAAGTAGTTACCAAGATGCTGGCAGACCTGGGAGATCAGTGAATCCTTTATTATTGTGATGGTATGCCTCTTGAGCAACCTGCCATTTATCAGTAAGTTGGTCAAGTCCATGAATGTTGGTATGACTTCAAGGACACAGAAGAAAACACCCAAAGAAGAGGGACTTTAGCTATCTCTGTGAAGGAGAGCAATAGATAAATGATCCAAAGCAAGATTTTTTTCCATGGTGAAGAACTATAGAAAGCCATTTCCATCTTAGACATAGAAAAAGGCTGCAATGCAAAGTTACTTGGAGATGGGTTAAACCTCCTTACTGAAAAGGAGGAGAAAGTCGTTTTCTGTGAAGATTATAGAATTGGTTGTAGATACTGTCAGTGTTCCAGTTGGGTATCATTCATTTTCCCCTTGCCCATTCACATCCCCATGGCAAGCCCTCATCTCCACAGACCTCAGTGTGATAATGTAGCAAATTTGCCTTCATAGAAATTCTATCTAGTTTTACCAATAAAGATACAGAATCACCATTCAAATATGAATTCAAGAAAATCACAAATAATACTTTTAGTAGTTTTTTTTTCCCTATCCCTCTTTAAAACATATTGGAAAGAATTAATTGCCTGTAATGAAAATTTATAAATTTACATAATTTTCTGGTAATACTATATTATGAAACAACTCACGGGTATAATTGATTCTTTTCAGTTCGTTGGTAAGATTTGGCAAGGCCAAACTTTGGCCTGAAATAGAACCCTTGCCTGTTGTTTCCCCTCCACCATCCTGTTTCACTTACCTTCCTGTGTTCTCTCTTCTCAGTTCTTATTTAGTGAGTCACTATTACAAGACTCTTAGGGTTTGCTTTTACTGTCTCAGTTATCCTATTAGTGATATAAAATATACTATTGAAAGAATCTGAGAGGAGCCTAGTAAAGGGATTGTAGGTTCCAAATGTAGGTGAAGGGAGGGAAAATCACCCCAGTTTTACAGATGAGGAGAACTGTTCCTTGACAAAGGTGAACTTGCCAGGCTACTGCAATTAGAAGGTGACGGTGACCCTGCTGCAATTCAAATAAAATTCAGTGTGGTTCCAAAGCTTTTTCATGTCTCCATATAACCCTCTTTCTCTAGGGCAGAGTGACAACCCTTAAGTAAAGAAGGGAATGTGAGGAATTTTCTGTCTACAGCTGAGCTTCTGATACATAACAGAAAGTAAACTGATGCCATAGCAGGAAGCCTGGGCTGTATTCTGTGGAGTGCTTGAGAGAAATAGAGATCAAGGCAATAGATAGAACCAATGAACATCAAGGTCTGAGGTCTGAAAGGATGATGATGAATAAGTTATTGGCCTCATCCAGATCTGGATATCTTGAATGGTGTAGCCATTGGTGGCATCTCCCTGTGATACTGATAAGAACTGGATGGAAATCAGTCTTGTAAATGCCCTTAACTATGAGTATGCACCCATGTTCAGAGGATGTCGCAGTATGAATTACTTATATGTTTAATTGCCCACTTTCATTCCTTATTTCAATTTCAATTATGAAACACAGTCAAGGTTCAAAAGAATTCATAAGAATTTTCAGGTAGAATCATATGGACATAATTTTTTAAAGTGTGGTTTCTTTAGAATACTTCAGCAATTCATATAATATTCTTTATGATTCTTTAAATGGATCTATTTTTATTCACTTGAGCATATATAAAATACTAGAATAGTTAATAAATAATAGTGTGTTTCAATTGAGAGATATTACAGTTTTGGTGAATGTGTGACTGAGGGATTAGAAATATATCTTTGACATTTGGACAGCTGTAGGTCCAAAATTTGGAGTGAAGAGACAAGCAAAGAGTGTTTTATTACCAGTATCAAAACAAATTTTATTGGGAACTTTTATGTTTGTAGGTTTGAGCAGTTTTTTATAGTGAATAGTTCTGAAAACTGCCATAAAATGTTGCCTTGGGGGTTATGATTACATTTGTATCTTTCCCAAACTTATATAAATAAAAAAGACAGTTTTTACTGTGAACGCTTAAAAGGTTAGAGAGGTATTTGGTCTGTGATGAACCTTTTATAGGTTTGATGTTATATGAATTGATTTTGAAAATATCAATAAAAATACAACTTTAGAGGACTTGACAAAGAAATTGCAAGAAACTTGAGGTTAAAGTTTCTATTTAAATAGATTCACCAAAGAGTTTAATTAATAAATTGTAGTGTCTAAATATATTAAATATTACTGGATGCTATAATTTCACATGCCTCTGATATGTAATTTATAATGTTTTTTGATGGCTAAGCAGAGCTAGGAGGTAAACATTTTTTTGCAAACCATTTTTAAACAGAGGCTGTACAAGCATTTGACTGAAAAAAATACAGAGGAGATCAAATCTCCCTCAGAATACTAGAGAACACTGAGATCCCCTTTCAAAGAAGATGCGATGGTTTTTAAGCTCTGAGAGATCTTTTGAAAAAATGCAAAAAAAAAAAATGTCCCCCTTTCTTCGTCTTCATTCTCCCTACAGGTTTCATTTTGTAAAAAATAGGTTCTACATCAATGAAGAAGAAGAGGATAAAAAAGAAAGACAGAAGAAAATAAAAACAAATTCTGATAGTGTAAAGAACATATCACATGACCTACTGTAACCTCCTAAAGAAGGGAGAATTTCTCATTCTCTAAATGAGGCCCCTGAATTTACTCGGGCTGGAACCCACAGCCAAGTCTTCCGAATTCCAATACCCATGCAGTTATTTCCCCATTATCACAGTGTCAAGACATTTATTACTTAGAGTAGAAGGAGAAGATCGGAGAAGTGATGATGTGCTATGAAGCGGATGCCCATTCACTATGAAACAAATCTGATCTTCAAAGGCTGCGGCCTTCTGGGTCAGCCAGAACATCAACATATATTTGGGATATCGATTAAATGCCAGATTCTGTTTGGAGCCATGTAGCAATAGAAGTAAATAAAGCAAGTAGAATTCTTGATTGTCCAAAAGTCTACCTTTTAATGAGAAGGGAGAGTGAAAGGGAGATAAGAAATGTGAGATAGTTCCAGGTCTTGATCAGTGCTTTGCAGGGCTAAGGGGAAGAAGCAATGTAATTTGCATTGAAGATAACAAGTAAGGTAACACCATGAAGGCAGTTTTAGAAATGGTCAGGGAATGGTTCTCTAAAGTGTGTCATGGGACTTGAGATCCCAATACCCAGGCTGTACATGAGATCTGAGCTAATGACATTGACATCAGAGAAACGACCTCTGCAAATACTCTGTGACGGGAGCATCCTGTGCAGGGCCACAGGGCCACAAAATACAGCTGGTGGTACGTAAGAGAGTCAGTGGAAGGAAAAGATGGCCCTGAGAAAGCAGTCATCTGTAGCATCTAGACTGTAGGAAGGAGCGAGGTTGATATACTAATCATGACGATAGAAAAATCACATATCTGAGTTTCTCTCAGTGGTCATTCTGTTCTGTATACTAAAGACAAGTAAGTTTTGATTCATGGGGGCATATGGGAGTGTGTAGCAATTGATTATCCAGGCCAAAGAAAGACTACAGAAATTAAGGTGAGGGTATGAGCAGCAATCATACTACAAAATGAATTTGGAACACTGGTAGAATGTTCTAGATGGAATGTATTTTGAAAGTTGATAGGACATAGTGATATTTTCCATACTATGAGTGAAGGAATGAAGAATGATTCTAACAGTTAAAATAATGACATTTGCTTCAATGTTGAAAATATACAAGGGAAGTGTGTTTGTTACTTGCCTCATTACCGTAACAAAATGCCTGACAAAAGCAAAAAGAAGGAATGGTTTATTTGGGTTCATGAGTTGGGGGTAGAGTCCGTCATGGAGGAGATAGCATGACTTCAGGAACTAGAGGCAGCTGGTCATATCACATCTGGAGTCAGGAAACAGAAATAGACAAATGCTACTTTCAGCCTACTTTCTCCTTATTCAGTCCAGAACCTCAGCTCATTTGTGGTGCCATTCACAATTTCAGTAGGCCTTCATACCTCAATTAATGTAACATAGATAATCCCTCAAGGCTTGTCAAAGGCTTAGCTCCTCTGTGATCCTAGAGTCTGACAAGTTTGCAGTATTAGCCACCACAGGAAGACAGAAAGATAATCGGAAGATCAAATGGGAGTCAACAATTCTGACTTAACAGAATTAAGTTTCAAGCAAAAGCATCTTGACTATTAAACAGAAAAGTAAATTTAAAAATGATCGGGCTAAGCATAGTAAAATATGATCAGAGGCATAATTTTTTGAGAACATTTGAAAACCAAGCTGAAGAGTTTGGGGTTTTATTTTATAGGTAGTGAAAGATCTCTAAGGCTTTGAGAAAATTACAAGATTAACTCTGTGGTTCAGGCAGTTGCCTCTGCTGACAGCATAGAGACTGAAATGAAAAGTGAAAGAAGAAAAGGGAGGAAAACTCAGAAGCCTGGGCTGAACAGATGTCTCACTGCTTTGCCCAGGACTGAGATTTGATTCCCACTCCCCATGTCAGGGGATGCAGCATCTCTTCTGGCAGCTATGGACATTGCACTCCTGTGGGGACACACACACACACACACACACACACATACAATTTTAAAACTTCTTTACAAAAACTCAGATGTCTCTTTGAATGATTCAAGAAATGAAGACATTACTTCACCAGTGAGGACATAGAAGAGCAATGAGGAAGGAATTCACGGACTAGTCATGAAATAGGAGGACAGGTGCTCATGACCAGGTACATCAGGGGAAGGGAGATGAACTATATATTGTCTAGGTTTACTGACTGTGGATGCTCCAGTCTTGAGGGAGAGTCATGGGAGAAGTCAGGAAGAGGAACGAGAGACTTTTCCCAGAGATTTGAAGTTTGTTTGGAAGGTGGTGAATTTAAGGTGTACATAACAACTTCCCTGGTTGTTATTGGTTTGTTTGCTATATTTGGTAGCCATCTGGAAACACAATACTCTCAGAGAAGTTGGTTCTGTAGACAAAATTATCAGATTAGATGTGGGAGTGAATGTGCATTGAAGATAATGCTATAAAATTTAGGAGAAATACATGTTAAGTATCCAGTAAGAAATGTCTGTGACTATCATGCTGAGCCTGAGTCCTGTCTTTACAGATCGAAATGCTAAGTAATAAAACTTCTTCCAAAATAGAGATAACAGGAACTATTCCTCTAGAGCTGTGCCTCTTTTGTGGGTCTATTTCCGCTGTTCTTTTCCTCTCTTACACTTGTGGCTTCAGCCTTTTGTGCACTTATTATCCGATTAATTTGCTCCAACCACACTTCTCTTCATTCTTACTTTACATCTTTCACACGTACACCACTTTTTAACTGAAATTAAGAATTTTATAAGATACTCAACGTTTCTATGTTCTATTGTAGCAAAAATCCTTAATAAAAGAAAATGGAATCTATAGGAAGAAAATGTCCTTATGTCCATTTAAACAGATGAGTAGGAAGGTTCTTTAGACTATGTTCCTGGTAAAATCAGGGACTGTGTTTGCAAAGCACCTGGGTTTCAGTTTCAGCATGTTTACTTAGTGCTTATAATAGGTAATAACTATTTTTACTAAATGCTTAGGAAGTTTTCTTATGAGCAAGTACATTTATGCCAATCTCTTTGAATCTCTTTATTCCTCATAAAGATATGTATGTCTCACAAGACTGTGTAACACTAGTAAATGGAATGATATATGTGGCTATGTTACAAAGAGGGCTATACCAATATTAGTTTTTCACTACTCTAGCTTACTCAATAAATGTTTGTTGAATGAATGACCTCCTCTATTTAGGATTCTTAGGACTTCCCCTATAGATCTTTCAGTCTCTATAAAATTGTTTCTTGCAGCATTTGTAGCTGCCAGCATTTCTGTCATTTCAAGACTTGCTGACATTTTGGTAATATTGTTTTTTTATTTTAAATAACAAGTGTACTACCACATTATTATATAAGATGGCAATCATTAAATTATGCTAATATTTACGTCTTTGATTTTGATTTTCATTTCATTAACCTTGATGTATTTTTCTGGAAAATATCATTGACCCAGTTTTCAACCATTCACAAAGGACATGAAATATTTAAATACACTGTAAAACTAAACATAAATGTATAGCAAGCAGAGTAAACTATCATTTTGTGAAATTCTCATTCAGCTTTGATTTTCTACATAGCCTACTAAACTTTGTTTACCTTCTAACACTTTTCCTTGCAGTAAAATGTTCAGAATTGGCAAATCTTAAAAGATTAAAGGTTGAAAAAGATGACTTGCTTTTATTCTTTTGATTTTTAAGACCATTGAGTCAAATTTGTGCTGATCATATATTCTTGGGTGTGTGGCCATGCACTACAGTGTGGTAAACTTACTAGAGGCCACAGTCTAAAGAAGACTAAGCTTTCCTCTCCCAGCAGCTATCAATAGCCAGTAGCTCCTTAGTTAGGAGTGGGACATGTGCCCGCCTGCACTCTCCACGCTGGAGTTTTGCTGGCTTGAACTCTCATAGGTCTTTTGCAAGCTATCACAGCTGGGATGAATTTCTATGTGAGCCTGCCCTATTGTGTCCAGAAGATAGTTTCCTTATAGTTATCTAGTGCCTCTGGCTCTTACTATCTTTTTGCTCCTCTTTCACCAAGATTCCTAGTCTGGGAGGCAAGGGGGCTGTGATGGAGATGTGTTATTTAGGGCTAAACCAGGAGAAAAAGGGAGCAAAAGGAATTACAGAATAGGAATGGTTAACTGAGGTGGGAAATGGGAGAGCGGGGCAGAAGAAGGTGTGTGGGGAGAGATAACTAAAACTAAAAGGCTTTTAGAAAAAGTCCTATGGGAACCTATCACAACAGACAAGTATGAAAAGATATTTAAAAGAATTACCCTATAACAGGGGACATTGCCCCTACTAGGCACCATAGACTGGCAATGAAACAACTTTCTAAGTTTGCTATTATTATCTCTGGTTTAATTATAAGGAATTAGATGCTTGAAAGCTAATGGCTGGGACTCTTTAAGTAATTTCTTTAGTATCATTTTGTTAATAAGTGGCCACATTGCCATTCTACATTTGTTTGTTTTCATTCATATCCCTCTGCTATTACTAAGCTATGTTCTAGTTGCTAAAGAAGCTGTTAGAACACTTCTAACTGTAAAGATTGTGTTTTCTTCTGTTCACAAAATCATCCAGAGTATCTAAAACTAAATTTCAATTATACACTGCATTCAATACCAGCTTTCAGACTGGAGACAGAGCTTCCCTCAGCTGATGACCCCCCATATTTTATTCTAATAGTTTCTTCATACAGAGCATTTTACTCTGAGTGACACCTGTCCAAAGTTTAGTCAAACTTGAGAATGTGAAAGTCATCTGAAGGTGTCTTAGTCAATGCATAGTTATCAATATCTATTAAGTAGTTCTGTTCATAACATTGGATGATAATTACGCCCTTGGCTAATATTTATAAGTAATTTGTAGTTTTTATTTTGATATTTGATAGTTTATCAGAGGCCTTTGAGAAAAACCTTTCCTCCATCCCAGAGTTTGGTAACTGGTGAGGTCTCTCAAATAGCCAGTTTCCTCATCCTCTCAAGAAGCCCAAAGGATTAACTCCTCAGACATTCGAAGGAACTGTTCTAAGCAAAGGGACAACAGTGTCATTCCTAAACAGTACAATCATCCTTGATATTCCTAGAGTAGTAATTCAGTGGGTTTCTAATAAGGGAGTGTGGAGCAAAACTGTTAGAATAGGGAAGAGTGAGTCCTATGCTTTGAAAGGACTGTATAGACGCTGAGTGGCACAAGTAGAGGGCGGTTATTAGCTTTTCGATTATGCATCGCAAATACAAAATTTTGTTTTGTACATAGATTACTTCTCAAGTTACTTTTTAAAAATTTTATTTCTAGTTTGGGTATATATGCTTTTTGGTAAAAGTTTTGTTGAATTTTTTGCGTATTTCATACAGAACAACTTAATCACCTTTATAACCCCTTCTCCACTGGCACCATTCAAAGCCCCCAACCCCACCGAAATTCATGCATTCTGTTATTTGTGTTAAGGCCTATCTAGTCAATTGAGTGTCTCCAGATGTCCCTCAATACAAAGTTCATCCACTCTGGTCTAGTCAGTCTATTTAGAGTCCCTCCTTTTAAGAAGATTAGCTCTTCCCCACCCAGCAGTAATCAGCTGCCAATAGTTCTTCAGTTAAGATTGGGGTCGGCTGCCCGTTTCAACAGTTCTGTGCTGAGTTTTAAGTTTTAGAGTTAGTATTTGTTTTGCATGGGTCTTCTGCATGTGAACACCATTGCTGTGGGTTCGTATGAGCATGGTTCCAGGAGCCAGTAAGACTATTTCTGTACATACTTGCAAAAGAGCTTGTATTATATTCAAAAATCTATATACCCACAAACAGAAGAAAGAAATTGGACCCTCATCTTATATTACACACCAACATTAATTGAAAGTGGATCAATGACCAAAACAGAAAATCTGAAACTGAAAAAAAATTCTGAAGAAAGGGTTAGGAGGATTGCTTTGATATTGGCCTTGGAAATGATTTTTTGGGTAACACATCAAAAGCAAAAATAAGGAGGTGATGCCATATTAAACTAAAAGTTTTGTTCAAAGTCAAGAAAGCAGGTAAAAATGGAAAGGCAGTCTACAAATTGGAAGAAAATATTTGAAACCATATGTTTGATAAGAGGTTAATATTAAAGTATGTGAGAAACAGAACTAGGCAATAAAAACCCAAATAACTCAATCTTTAAATCGTAAAATATCCTGAATAGACATTTATCCAAAGAAAGTCTTTTTAATTGCCAATAGGTAATTAAATAGGTATATAAGTGGATACTTAGTAGCTCTAATCATAAGAGAAATGTAAGTCAAAACCACAATGATGGGAAGCATACATCTCTTGTTTTTCTGAGTCTGGTTACTTCACTTAGTTTAACAGTTTCTAGTTCCATGTATTTACCTGCAAATTTTATGACTGCATTTTTCTTTCCTGCTGAACTCCATTGTGTGAAAGTATCATTATCCATTCATACCATGAGGGCTGTTCAGGCTGTTTCCATTCCCTAGTTATTGTGAAAAGAACAACAACAATCGTGGATAAGCAAGGATCTCTGCAGTAAGATGCTCAGTCCTTTGGATATATGCCAGCGATTGTTATACCAGAGCATATAGTAACTTTATTTTTACTTTTTAAGGAGTCCTCCACACTGACTTCCACAGTAACATACTAATTAACATTCCCACCAGCTGTAAATAAGGGCTCCCTTTTCCCCACATCCTGACCAGCATTTGGTGTCATTGGTCGCTTTATCTTAGCCATTCTGCCTGAGGTAAGATTAAATTTAAAGTGGTTTTGATTTACATTCCCCTAATTACTAAGGATCTTGAACACTTTGTACAGTATTTCTCAGTCATTTGAAATTGTTTTCTTTTCTTTCTTTCTTTACTTACTTAATCTGTATGAGTGTTATGTCTGCATGAATGAAGGTGCACCTGTGTCACAGAATGCCTAGAAAGGCCAAAAGAGAGTGTTGGATCCCCTTGAACTGAAATTACAGAGGTTAGCTGCCATGCCGATGCTGAGATTTAAACTCAGTCATCTGCAAGAGCAGCTAATTTTCTTAATCACCGAACAATCTCTGAAGACCCCTTCTTACCCACTTTTCCTTTCATCTTTTGAGAGCTCTCTGTTCAGATCCTGTTGCATGAACTTGTCCTCTGCCTGGCAAACTGGACTGACAAACTATGGACAAAGCATTTGTTCTAAACCTGGGAGTGCCTGCTTGCCAAGAATTATAAACTTACGGATCTTCCATTTGATCAGGAGAAGCAGGGAGTGTCAGCTCCTCCCAACCTACTGTGGCCTGAGTTGTATGTGGGGGAGGGACCAAGGGTATGAGCTAAGGAAGGTGCAGGGAGACTGCCCCTTCACCACCTTGGGCAGTGACCAGGAGGTCACAGGGTTCCTGCTGAAGTGTAGAATTTGCTTTATGTCCTCAGTAGGGGAGCCCCCTCCTTTGCACATTGCTCTGTAAATAAGCCCCAGTAAACTCTGGTTTCTCAAACTGTAGTTTGGTGAAATTATACCTTGCTTTTGTCATTAGGGACCTAGGGAAGAGGGTGAGGATGGAGGCCACTTGTGCCTCCCAGAAAGAATTGTATGTGGAGGAGGAGCTAAGGGTGTGAGCAGAAGAAGCTAGGTGGAAACTGCTCCCTTCACCATCTTGGGCAGTAGCCAGGAGGTCACAGGGTCCCTGATGAAATGTAAAATTTGCTGTATGGCCAAAGTAGGTGCCCCCTTCTTTCGCCCTTTGCTCTGTAAGTAAGCCTGTACAAATTCTGATTTCCCAAACTGTAGTTTGTCAAAATCATATCTAGCTTTGTCATTAGGAACTTAAAGCAGAGGGCTGGGCTGGACACCTTTCACGCCTCCCAGAAAGAATTTTAGCAACAGACCCATAGTTCCAAATCCTTAGATGTGAGTGTATTTCTTGATGTAACCACAGGAGGCAGTAAAATGAGAAAGAACCTCGGAAGTAGAAGGGATGAAAGCAACGGGGATAATAGGATACAGATGCTGTCCAGGGGGAAATGAGAAACATGGGAGATACTTTAACTGGTGAGAGAATAGGGAGTGTTATATGGGGAAGAGAAGAGATATGATTAGGTGGCATAAAAACACAGAGGGAAATGTATTAGTTCAAAAGCCTACTGAGCAATACATTTACAATACATATATATGTATGCATGCATCTATATAGCTGAAGGCTATATAACAAAACACAGTGACAGAGAGGGGAAACATCTCTTTAAGTTGTTGATTAGGGTAGTCCAAGAGCTTCCCAAAATAACACAGGCTATTGCTGAAGACAAGACATACTTTGGACACAAGACGTGGAATAACTGAGCTAGAACTGATCTGGAAGTCTCTTCTCTGAAGACCAGCTCCCACAGTATCTGTGGATACTAAGCAAACTGCCAAGAAAGAAAACAGATCAGTTTTCCATCTAGCTGTAAGGTCTACAAACAATAATAATGTCCAGCCCAGAAAACTATCACTTTTGGTGCAGTACTGGAACTTATATTTTGGGAGTAATCTACAGCTCTCTAATTGAGTTGTACCTAAGGCTCTGGGAACATTTTGGAAAAGGGATAAAACAAGAACATTAATGCTTCTTTCAGCTTTCACCAGAAAAGCTTCCTCATGCGGCAGAGGGAGGGTAATTAACCCAGAAAGCTGGCCAAAGTACAGAGGATTAACAACTGCAGAGTGCTTATTATTTATTATCCAGGGCTCAAGAACCATTATGGAAGAAGGGGCAGAAGGACTGTAAGAGCCAGAAGTACTGGATGACCACGAGGAAACAGAGTTTTTCAGATAGCTAGAAAGTTACTCATATGAACTTACAGCAATGGTAACAGCATACACATGATTCATCAAACTCGAACCAGAAAAAACTCAGCATAAAATTGGGAAAATGGAGAGAAAGCCACAGTACTAACTGAGGAACTATTGGCAGCTGATCAACTGCTGGGTGAGAGAGAATGGTTTATTTTTAAGGGAGTGATACTAGATTGGCTGACCATGCTCCAATGGATGAACTCAAACAGAAGGAACTCTGGGGACACAAACATGACTCCATAGACCTTAACATCTATAACAGAATGATGGAGGCATTATGAATGGTACATATAGGCAAGAAGGTCTAAATGCAATTAAGATGTATTATATGAAATGCACAAAATTAGATTATATATGTATTGATTGATACATATATATTTATGATATATATGTGATTTATGTATATATTTACACATATATTTGAGTGAATAAAGAAATTGTCATTGACATAAAATTTTACTTCTCTTGGATGAATTAACCAAAAATGAATGGGTAAACCAAATAGCAAGTATGTGTCTACTGGAAACTAGAAAATTATTAGTTTGTAATTGTTGCATCATTTAACATTTGCACCAGCAAAATGTGAGCTTGAGTTTCTAACTATCCTCCACAACATTGGTGATAAATTTTTCTAATTAGATGTTGTGGTACAATTGAAGTGGTATTACACCGTGCCTTTAATTTGCATTTCTCTGGCTAATGAGGTTGGACATCTTTTAATCTATTAGTTATTTGTATATCTTCTTTTGTGAAGTGTCTCTTTAAGTCTGCTGTTCATGTTTTAATCAAGTAGCCAATCTTCCTGTTATAGTGAAGATGTTCATGTGTCCTTAATGCATATTCTCCTTTCAGATATATTAATAAATATTTTCTCATATTTTATATTTGTCTTCATTTTTGAGGTGCATTTTAAAAAGTAAAACATACTCATTTTGATGAAGTGTAATTTATCATTGCTTGTTTTTTTTTTTTCCCCAAATGATTTTAGGGTAAAATTTCAAGAAACATTTACCTAGCACAACAGGCAGGATTCGCTCAAATATTTCTTCCAATTTGAGATTCTGCAGTTTAAATTTTAGCTGTATGATCTGTTATAAATTGTTCTGTATTTGGATGTAGGGCAAGCCTTCAACTCATTTCATTCTATGCACATGTCCATTGCCTTACATTATTTCCTTCACAAGTCTTTTCTTTCTGTGTTTAATTATATGGTAGCTTCCTCATATGCTTGTAACTTGGATGCTAATGTTTTATTAATGTTTTAAAGATTGTGTTCACAGAGACTGTAGCAGCTTTTCTTTCCCTTATATTCCCTAGGATTCTATGAATGAATTTAAGGTATTTCTTCTTTGAAAAATCAATAGAATTTATGAATAGAACCATTTGACCTTTAATTTTCTTTGAAATGATATTTCTGATTAGGAAGTCACTATCTTTGATAGAAAAAGAACTAGTTGTATTTTCCAAGGAATTTCCCACTTATCTAATATAGTTAATTTATTGGCATAATACTCAAGATATTTTGATATTATCTACATATGTAAATTCTGTAATGATATTGCCCCAGTTATTTATGCTGCTAATTTAACTTTTCCTTTCTTTCTTCATTATTTTGGCTAGAGAGTGTTGTACTAATTTTGTCCAAAAAATGACCATTTGAATCCAGTCATCTAGTCACTGGTAATAGGATTCAAGTAAATATTTTGCTCTTATCCCCATTCTTTTCTTCCTTCTACTAGCATTTGGCTTGATTTACTTTGCTCCCTGTCTAACATTTTAAGGTAGAAAGCTTATAATTTATTTCAAAACACATATTTTAATTAAATCTTTATTAAAAGTTTGACTTTTTATGGATTTCATATGATAAACTTTGACCATATTTAGATTCCTTCCTTTGTCTTCACTTTCTTATCAAGTCCCACGTACACTAATTCATGTACACTAATTTATAATTCACACACACACATACACACAAGCCAGTTAAGTCAAGTTTGTGTCTCTAAATCCCTTCTGTGTGAGTTCATCCACTGGAGCTTAGTTATATGAACTCACAGCAATGGTGACAGCATGCACAAATCCCACAGGAGCTCAAGCTAGACCAAGTCCCAGCATAGCAATGAAGTTGACAAGAACCCTTTCTCAGGAATTACTATTAACTGATAACATATTTTTTCCTTATTTTTCATTTTAACTACACATATTTGTGAGGCACAATGTGGTATTCTAGTGCATGTAGCAATGCAAAATCATACAATCAAGACATGTGGCTTATCTGTCACCTCAAATACACCCTCTTTGTATGTGAAAAAAAAAACCCTCAAAATCCTCTCTACTTGTACTTTTAAATATTGTTCTTGCTATTAACTGTAATTATCCTTCTGTGCTATAGAAAGTAGACGGTGTTCTTCTTGTCCACTCTAATGCCAGTACATACAAAGCATTTCCTCACTCTCCCTCTTGCACACACTCTCCCTAGTTTTAAGTAACCATACTCTGTTCTCTACTTCTTTGAGATCTACCTTTTAACTTCTTCATATTAGGATAAACACATGGTGTTTATCTCTCTGGATCCACCTTACTTCACTTAACATAATGTCATCCAGTTCTATTCATGTTGGTACAACTGACAAGTTTTCATGTTTGTTGTTGAAAAGTATTCTAATGTGTGTGTGTATATATATACCATAATTTTTATCCATTCAAATGTCAGTGGACAGACACACAGGTTGGGTCTTTGTCTTGACTACTATGAATGATAATGCAAAAAGCATGTGAGTTTCAGATATTTCCTTGACATACTTATTTCATTTATTTTGGATATATATATGTATATGTATATATATGGACTGTGGTTCATAATGTGCACTACTTCTAGGTTGTAGGTTCATTGTTCTTTTTAAAAAATTACACACTGTTTTCCATACTAGTTCTATGGATTTGCATTCCTATCATGAGTACAGAAGAGCTTCCTCTTCTGAGATTGAGATACTCATCAGCATTCTTCATGCTTATTAAAAATGTATTAGAATGAGATGTTATCTCAGTGTCCTTTTGCTTGCAATTTCCTGATGATTAGTGATACTGAGCATTTAAAAATACATTTAAACATTTCTCATTTTAAAAATATCAGATCATTTAGAATTTTTGCAGTTGATTGAGTCACATATGTATATCAAAAACTAATAGCTTTTTAAAAATGATATTTTAGCCTGCCCCACATTTTGTTCTCCTTATATACTTGGGAATAAGCCTGCTTTTGCTCTTAGCACCCCAGGCCTCCAGACTTCCCTCTTAGTCCAGACCCCCACCCACTGCAACCTGGTCCACTGTACTCAGACCAGCTCATGTTTTCAGTCTAGTTTGTTAGAGCCTTCATGGGCTGTTCTCACTGTCTAGTTGTCTCTGCCTAACTATAAGCTCTCTAAATCACACCAGGGCATTGCCTCTACAGTCTGTAGCCCTTCCCACTGCTACTGGGCTAGGCTTCCGTGTCTTTTAGTAGGGGTGCAGACCTTTGCAGACTGCCTGAGAAAGCCTGAATTCAGACTTTACCTAGAAATTTTCCCCAAACTGTGATGTTCTTGGTAAAGAGTGGGGCCCAGACTTCAAGAGAGAGCCTGAGAGCATCTGATCTCCCTTGACTTATGCCTCCAAGGGAACTCCTGAGCAGCAGGACTAGAGTCATCTTTTTCCTCCAATATAAAATGAAAAGTGAGAAGATGAAGCCTTGTCAAACAGCTTTTCATACCCAATAGAAAACAACAAAGTCACATCAAGCAAACAAACAATCAAACTTCAACTCAACAAAGGAAGGATTGAGTCTCACATCAGAAGCAAAAACAACAAAAGAAATCCACAAGTCAAGATCATAATGAAAAAAATAATAGGAAAAACCTAATAATATGTCCCCACCAAACATCACCAGTCCTATAGAAGAGTTCTACAACAAGAACCCCATGGTGATAGCCCAGGACACACAATTTGAAAGAACAATCATACACAAGATCAAAGAATTCAATGAGTTTAAAGAACACACAAACAAATAAGTAAAAAGAGATAGGGATAAAATTCACAAAAGAGATAGAAATATTGAATAAAACTTCAGGCTGAAAGGAAGAAGGAAGTGAAACACTCAACAAGCTAATTGGAAATGACAGGAGAAAGGCTCAGCAATCGATGACTGAAATGAAAAACAGAATACTAAGACTGGATGATAAAGTTGAAGAATTATAAAGCAAATTAAATATCATGAAAAAAATTAAAAACACAGGAATGGAATATGCAGGAATTGTGGGACACCATGAAAAGACTAAATTTATGAATCTTAGGCATAGGGCAAGGGGAAGAATCTCAGAATAATGATATTGACCAGATCTTCAACAGGATTGTAGAAGAAAATTTCCCAAAGAAAAGACATTCCAATACAAATACAAGAAGCACATAGAACACCAAATAAATGGAACCAGATATGAAACTTGTCATGGCATTTCATAGCAAAAACACTAAACATACAGAACAGAGAACACCAAAAGCTGCAAAAGAAAAATAACAAGTCACATATAAAGGAAAACCCATCAAAATGACACCTGACTTTTCAATGCAAACTATGACAGCCAGAAGAGCCTAGACCAAAGCATTCCCAGGAGTACATGACCATAGATGTCAACCCAGAGTACTTAACCTAGCAAAAATGTTGATTATAGTTGAAGGAAAGAAAATCCTCCATGATATGAATAGGCTGAATGAATTCATAGTCACAAAAACCAGCTCTTTCAGAGGATCCTTGATCTAATAAAAAAGAACTAAATAAAGGAAGAACTATACTCAAGAGGAAACAGAAAGAAGCTAAAAGAAGGTTTAACTGTGGAACCACAGAATTAAAGAAAAAATGCAAACAGAAATAAAAATGATGGGAATCAATACACATCTTTCAGTAATAACTTTAAATATCAATACACCAAAGTCTTTAGTCAAAAGACACAAGCCACATGAATGAATTAAGAAAAAAATCCATCTTTTTATTGTCTGTAAGAAATTTATTGTCTATACTTTCAAAGACAGGTACTGCCTTAAGGCCATGGGATGGAAAGAAATATTCCAAGCAAATGGCACCAAGAAAGAAGCAGGAGTTGCCATTCTAACATCTAACAAAATAGACAGCAGACTAAAACTAATCAGAAGAGATAAAGAGGGTCATTTCATTGTGCTAAAAGGAAAAATTAACCAAGTAGATATAACAATCATGAACATATATGCACTAAACTCTGGTGCACCCAATGTCATAAAAAACAGTACTATAGGACTTTACGACACAGATTAATCCCAACTCACTAGTAGCAGAGGACTTCACTATCCCACTATCTCCATTAGACAGATCAAGTTCACAGAGAATAAGAGACAGACATCTGAATTTAAAAATACCATACATTAAATGAACCTAACAGACATCTACCAAATAGTCCAGCCAATCATCAAAGAGAATATACATTCTATGCAGAATTCTATGGAACCTTCTCCAAAATTGACCACATACTGGGACACAAAACAAACCTTAACAAATCCAAAAATTTGAAATATTTCTATTTGTTCTATCAGACCACAATGCAATAAAGCTTAAAATCAACACCAGAAGAGGCCCTAGTAACTTCATGAACTCATGGGGAATTAAACAGCACAATACTGAAAGATGAATAGATAAAAGAAGAATTAATTAAGGAGAATTATTCCACATAAATATGTACAGGCAAATACTCATACACATACTCTTTGTAATCTTTAAAAATAAAACTTCTTTTTGCAGTGGATGGAAGTTACTACCTCCAAAACTGGTCAAAATGCACAGAATAAGTGACCATGTGGGACCAGCCCTAATAGGTTCATCTGCGACTCATCTACGTGTAACGCACAGAGAGCAAGGACAAGGGGCAGAAAAATTGTAACAGCAAATACCAGGAAGCCTGTTGCTAGATTACATTTTCTTGAACTGACTGGGATGCTGCACCTACAAAATCCCAATTATATGGTCACATAAACAGGATCTGTATAAATGACCACACCGGTAGATATACCACCACAGATGGAATAAGTTTCACAGGGCCCCACCCCTAGATGAGCAGATATGGGCAGTCAATGGTTACAGAGAGAAGGAGAATCAGCTTTCCCCAGGATGAACCCCTTAATGATTTACCCAATCCTAAGCGGTCAGCCCTAAGCATAGGTACACAAGATCAGCAATAAATGGATTCAGTAGGTTGTGTGTGTGTGTGTGTGTGCAGGTGTATGCACATGTGTGTGTATAAATCATAATTATAGAAGAAAAGATCGTGAAGTTTAAAGGGAGACACAGTAGGAGTTGAGAGGAAGAGCAGAAATGATGTAAACACAGTACTCGTATGAAATACGCAAAAAAGTTAAATAAAAAATTATATGTTGTTGGATTCAAGTTGCTAGTATTGTGCTGAGAATTCTTGCATTGATAACTCTCAAGGATACTGGTCTACAGCTTACCTTTTTGATGAGTCCTTGTCTGGTTTTAAAGCTATAGTAATGCTAACCCTTAAGCCTGAATTTGGAAGGATTTACTTTGTAAATATTGAGAAAATTGACCTTAGTTTTTCTTTTAAAGTTAGTAAACTCAGGGCTTTGTTTATCTAGGTAAGTACTCTACCAACTGAATTATACCAACAGCCTCTGATGTGTGAAATTTTACTATAATAAATGTGAATATACTGAGTTAAAATTATTTTTATTGAGTTATTACAATAGCATATAGCTGATGAATCAAGATTAATCAAATACCTATGTACATATAACAGAGGTCAAATTAGATGAAGTAGAATTTAAAAGAACTAAAAGCAGAAATAGACAAATCTTCTATTATAAATGAAAAGGTTTAAATACTAATTTTTCAGTATGATTAAAAAAAAATAATACAGAATATCTGCCTAACCTCAGCAACCAAACTTTTCTTACTACATTTACAAAAGCAGTGCCAAATAATTAATAATATGATGTTTTCAACTGCATCTGAAGTTCTTAGCAAGACAGGTCAATTCCTAATTCATAAAATATATTAGTCTGCTCATTTCAAAACATTGAATGTTTTATCATGCTTCAAGAGAATTGTCAGAAATGAATAATAACAATACATGTAAATTTAATAAATACTTAGAAATTAAATAGTATACATATAAATAGCTCATGATTGAAGAGGATATCACAAGAAAAGCTTAAATATTTTGAAATGAGTGATAAATCATATCCTCCCACAATTTGAAAGATTCATGGAGTTAAGCCTGAGTTTGGAAAAAAGCCAGTCACTTTTCAGTCCACATTAGCAAATAAGTTATCTGGTACTAAAGCTAACATGGAATATATCAGCATGCCCTGGGACCTTTTGCCAGAAGTGTTTTGCTGTGTGCTGTAGTAAAGGCAATCATCCACATGAAATACAGAAACCAATGTAGGAACATAAGAATCACACCCAGCGGAATTTGCCTCCAAACAAAAGCCAACTATATCACAGACCCAAAGAAATAAAAATGGATGAACTGACTGACAAGGAATTCAAATCATAATTTTAAGGGAACTTAATGAGCTACAAAAGAATACAAATGGACAATTAAATGAAATTAGGAACATAATTTATGATAAGAATGAGACATTCATCAAAAAGATGGTGATCATAAAAGAAAGACTGAGAACTTTTGGAGATAATGAACTCAACAAATAAAACCAAAATAAATTTGAAAATCTCAACAGCAGAATCATGACCAAAGAAACTCCAAACTTCAAGATAAGTCTTTCATATAGTACAATGAGGTATTTTACTTCATAATGACATAAGTGGGAAGAAAGATTAGAAATATTTCTGATAATTTTTGCTTACATATTAAACAGTTCATTTACTATGTAATGAAGTGGATGTGATTTCCTGTGATTTTCATCATGAAGTATATTACTAATTATTTAAAATAGAACATTGTATTTATATTAAGTCATTTTTACCAGATGTTTATATTGTATAATTTTTTACATTTTAATCAATTGTTTTATTATCATGAATCATCATGGATCTATTTATTTTAGGTATGGTCTACAGTGAAACTATTTTTAAAAATTAAATATAAGGATCCTTTCCATTTTATCTATGTTTATTAAATTTAGATTAATCATTCAAACGTTACTTTCATTTTACTTTTGTTATCCTGTTTTATTTTATTTTAGGTATGTGACTTTTTCTCAGATTCAATATCTATGCTTATTTGATTCAAGTAATCAGAAAAGGGCCTTATTTTGTTTTTCATTCTAGTAGTGGTTGTTATTCTAGACTTAAATAATAATGCTAAACATTTTATTTCTTATACTATCACTCTTAGGAATATGTCAGTATTTAATAAATACCTATGGTAAACCTGCTTACAGTCACTTACACATCTTCTTTCTTTCTTCTATTTGTCAAATAAGAATTTACTGAATTTGTTTTCCCAAACATTTTAGCAGATATATTATTATAATTTGTCACACAGTTAATTTAGTGCTAACTTTAACTCCTTGTTTTTAAAAATTCAATGAGCTGTGCATAGTGGTCCATGCCTTTAAATCCAGAACTAGGGAGGCAGAGGCAGGTAGATCACTGTGAGATTAAGGCTAGCCTGGGATGGTCTACACAGTGAATTCCAGGCCATCTGGGGCTACATAGTGAGACCATGTCTCACAAACTAATTAATTAACGAATTAATTAATTAAAATAGAAAAAAAAATTCAGTGGTTCTTGGTAGTTTTCAAACCATACCACAATGGTGGTTTAGCTTACACAGCTGAGACAAGTTGAGAATTTTGTCTACTCTGGGAAATGTGGAAGAATGGATTCGGCCACAAGTGCAGTATAACTAACTCCCTAGCAGAAGCTCCCAGCATAGTTATTGGAACTCCATAAATGATCAGAGAAGAGTTGTTTCACTTTTCTTGTAGTTTCAATACACATCCACTTAATCCATTTGCTTTTTGGCTGAGATCGAATTTGATGGCTCCTATAGTGCTCTGTGGATACTCCAGTCTCTCTATTTCACTTTTGCTTCTAGGCATGTATAGTTGACATTTACATTTCTAGCCTATTTAACTCCCAGGGCTTCACAGTAACACCCTTCCGTTTACATCTGAGTTAACATCAGCTCCTGTACTGCCTGCTTCATTCACCCTCACATGTTTGTTTTCAATGTGTGCTCCTTCAGTGGTCTGTGAGTCTGAAATGCCAGGAGAAATCATCGAACAGCACAACTCACTCAAAATTTGAAGGCTTAATTATGATCCTAATGTTCTTTCCATTGTCACAGTGCATTTTGTTGAATCAGAAAGTTATCAGGAAGTTTCTATTTCTTGAAAAGTATCCCGGGAATGATTTTTTTAAAGCATTATCTCAACATGTCTTTCCATTCACAAATCACTACCAATTACTTTCCAGCATTTTTTTCCTGAGAAGGGAATCGTTGAAATACATGTTTTTTTTCAAAAATAAACATCCAAATTTTCAAATGACTTTTTTAAAGGTGGAATGCAGACCTTCTTCTAGATCACGAGTTCCTTATCTTTCAGCTGTGAGCTGTGAAGCTATTTTACTAATTTGTTTCTTTCTGCAAAGGAGGAAGGAGAGGGAAAATGTTATAGGAATATCCTTTAAATTATGATCCTGAAAATTCAAGAGCATATCGTGGTCTGGACAAAAATAACTTGCAAAAGCATAGGAAAGAAGACACCAGCCTTTACAAATGTCTTTTACAACTGCATTATATGTTTACAATTAGATTTTAGATATCCATTTGTATAATATGTATTTCCATTATATAATTATTTTGGTTAAAAAGCTTACATTTCTGGAAGTTTTGCAATGTACATTGCTAAATAAAATATTTTGTTATATCTTGTGAAATTTAAATCACTTTCATTAAATGTATCATACATTTTCCAAACTTAATTGACTTTTTTTTCTTTAACAAATATTACAGGGCTAAAGAGAAGGCCCAGTGGTTAAGAGCACTGACTGCTCTTGCAGAGGACCTGAGTTTGGTTCCCAGCACCCACATGGCAGCTAATAATCATCTCTAACTCCAGATTTAGGATATTTGACACCTACTTCTTGCCTCTGTGGGCACTGGTGCATTTATATTGCATTGGTGCATTTACCATGGTGTGCATTTACATGCATGCAAGCCAAATAGCCAGACACATAATTTTAAAATAAATAAATAATTAAAGTTTAAAATTATCAGTACAATTTTGTTGCTGTTTTTCAAAGAAGCAGTTTGGGAAATGTTTTCTATGAAGTCTATGGTTTTAGAGTTAATAGTTCAAAAGGATAAGGAAGACAGCAAAAGATTTCTTTTAGTTCCTATTTGAGTAATTTGTACTCATGCAGACTTACATCCATATAGAAAAAAATGTCCCATTTACATTTTTTTCTCTATGAATAGGCCTAACTCAAAAAGTAAGATGAGTGCTGTCTCCTTGTCTTCTCAATATTAACCATATTCCATATAATTTCCACATATCAACATAACTTCATACCAATTTAACCTTTTATAACTATTTTACCTATTGTTTTTATTTTTTATGTGTATGAGTATATTGCCTGCATGTAGGCAGGTACACCCACCCTCTGCCCGCAGAGGTCAGAAGAGGGTGTCAAATCCCCTAAAAATGTATTTACAGACATTTGTTAGCTATCATGTGGGTGATAGGAATCAAACTCTGGTTCTCTGAAAGAGCAGTCAGTGCTCTTAACCACTGGACCATCTCTCCAGCCCCATCAATTTAATGTTTGAGATCACATTTCACCTAAAAATATTATTAGAATAAGTTCATTCTAAATTCTTAACTGTTAAAGCCTCATTAATTAAAACAAAGTGGGTCACACATGCGTTTGGTCCCAGCACTAAAGAGGCAGCGGCAGGTGGATCTCTGTGATATCAAGACCAGTCTGGTCTATATAAGTGAGTTCCAGGTCAGCTGGGGCTACAGAAGACTCCACCCCCTCAAAAAAAACCAAAACAACCCTCCCCCAACAAATCCCAAACCTCAGTAATCATAAAATGATTGCTTAAACCAAGAGGAAAAATTTAATACGAGTTTGTTCTCATCTTGAGAAAAATGAAGACGTCTGCTGATACCTGAAATGGGAAGGTCCCTCAAGATACAGATAGAGTGTGTCAAGGAGAGATTTCCCTCGTGTCACAGTCTACTGTACTCTCTAGTCTGTAGCTGTGCTACATAAAATTATTGGCTCCTGAACGTTTCCAAAGTGACTTCCTGAAAGAGTGTACCAATTATTTTTCAACAATACTTTGTGATGAACATAGCTCATTGTGTCCTTGACAGCATTAAATGTTACCCACTTCTAAAAAAACTTAGCTGGTCAGCCTATCCAATGTCACTTCCTTAAAGAAGACCAACTCTCCCTCACTGATCAAATGCTGAGAGTTCCTCAGAGACACAGGGGATAACAGGAGACAGGCATTATCAAAGGAGAAATGGGGAAATGGGGATGCTTTCACTGGAGAGGAAGAGTGAAGGCGAGAGAGAGAGAGAGAGAGAGAGAGAGAGAGAGAGAGAGAGAGAGAGAGAGAGAGAGAGAAAAGGGAGAGATAAAGAATGCTTAGGTGGTGTGAAGAACCAGAGGGAAATACATTCATTCAAAAGTCTACTGAAAAACTCACATACAATATCTGCATATGAGTGCATGTATATAGCTGAAGGCTATATAAGAAGAAACACAGTACCAGACAGGATAAACTACCTTTCAAGTTGTTGGCCAAAGCTCTCCAAGAGACTCTCCAAATAACCCAGGCTGTTACCTCAGCCCCTTATTTTCCTTTTCAGACAAGTTCTCTCACTGAACCTGGAATTCAAGAATTCAGCTGGCCAGCAAATACCAGGGATCCTCCCCATCTCTGGGATTACCGACATGGCCGGCCTTTTTTATTTGGATGCTGGGGTCGAACTCCAGTCCTCTTGCATGCACTGCAATCACATTACTCACTGAGCCCCAGCGTGGAATTGTTTCAAAATTTTATTTCTCCTATTGTTTTCCAGTTAGCTAACTATCATTTTTATCAATTAATCTTGTTTGTAAAGAGGCAGTGATTGTGGTATAATAGAGGAAACTGTAAAGAGATTGAGAATAGGAAACACAAATCATTTTTAAATGGAAAGGAATCTGTGTTTAAACTGCAAATATCAATAGTGAGTATTAGAAATGATCAGAGTGGACGAACAATAGGTAAAGGAAATGTGAACATTGATACACACTGTTGGCTCAGCTCTGAATCAGAATGAAATTGTGTGGTTTGAAAATCCATAAAATGAGATCATTGTGCTAATTAAACAAGACAGAGCCAGTAAAACACAGAATGCATTTTTTTCTCTTACATGGGAAATTTTGAAAAGAAAAATAACAGGAAAGTAGGCAGGGATCTCAGAGAGATGAAGAAAGAATTGTGAGGGAGGATTGGAGACGATAATGGCGCTAAATGCCATGAAGATATGTCATAAAAATATCACAATGAAATCCATTATTTTTGCAATTAGCATATGCTAATAAAACACAAAACTTATTTTTCCAAGTTATTGTTTGCCTGATATTTCTACTTATTTATTCTTATGTGAAGCCATCTCTAATTCTTGCCTAACTCTGTGTCAGAAATTCAAATTTTGTTACAACGTGTTAACTGTAGAATTAAGAAATCACCTTTCTGTTCAAGTTAATAGTATCTTATTTTCCTTCTAAGCTTCATATACAGCTATCATTCCCAAATTTTTATCCTTAAGGCTCTAGGAATTCTCATTTATCTCCTATGTTAGAGAAGAATTTCAGTTTCCCGACCTTCATATCTACCTTTTGCTTAGTATGCACCACATCCTTCAGCGACTAAGAAATGATACATACTGTCTAAGTTGTTTGAAGAATTATGTACTTGAATAACGTCTTTACTTTCTTTCAACTCATAGTGTAATTGAATGTAAATTTATAGGTTAAACTGAGTATTCCCCTTGTAATTATTAAGATGCTTCATTTTCTTCTAGACACCTATGTCACTGTTGAGATGTCAGATTTAGCTCACAGTCCAAATCCATTAATAATTTTGTTCATATATATGTGTTGTGTGTGTGTTATAGAACACTGTCCTTCAAGCATTGTAGCCCTCATCTTCATCTGGATACCTGTGACTACTTACAAGAGACTCCCAATATTGGGCTTCTTCAATATTGACATTTCTTCATAGAAGGAGGTAGTGAGGAGTGTCCTATGACCCTTACCTGAGACTCTGCCCAGTCTTTCCTGTACCCTCTGTCCATCTGTATATAATTCTTCCCTAATTGCAAGTGGCCTTTTGGTCTTGGTGCTAGATTACATAGAGTAGAAAGTTAACTGGAGGATAGAGACCCACTTGTTCAGCAGTAGGAAGGTTGTCATACATGATGGGGTGAGAGTTCTGGTGCTGATGCTGCGTTGGGCTTGCCCATGCTCGTTGGTAACCCTGCAGTTATGCTCTGTAAGCAGGCCAATAAAGTCACTGACTCTCCAAGCTGGATGTGGGTGGAATCATATAGTGGCCTGTTAAAAGTGAAGTATACATTATTTATGTCTCCTTTGGGAAGTAATGTTTTCAGAGTTGAACACAGGGCCTGGAGCTTGCTGGACAAGCCACTTGCCACAAAGTGACACCTTCAGAACCCCAAACTCTTTAAATTTTGTTTTTTGACAGGGTCTCACAAAGTTACCAAGATTTTCCTCAAACTTAGAATTTTCCTGCCTCACACTCCCAAGTAGCTGAGATTGCAAGTATGTACTATTGCACCTGAAATTCGTGTAGTCTTTATCTTCAGAAAGGCTCAGTGAAGGCTCCTTGGCTGATTGGTCCTGTCTTTTAGAATTTGTATACTGATAGAAGGATTGAAGGAAGGCAGTTTACACGAGAAAGAGGACAGAAGTTATTTACTCAAGAGCAACTGATGTAAGCATTACTAAAGTTTTTTATTTCTCTGTATTTCTAACCTAAGCTTGTTAGTAACTTAAATCGCCGATTTTCTGACAAGAATCATTTTTTTAAAAAAAACAAACATTACAGAATTTACACCAATGATGTTTATACCTCTGTATTATGTAGAGATATTAAAAGGTTTACTGGAATATTTCTGATCTGAATTTTAGTTTTGCAGATAAAATTCTAACTGTCTCTGTCAGTAGGATTAGAAATTTAACACGGTTTGGGAGAACAGTTTTCTTTGCCTGAAGAATTCACCATCTTTCTGGATTTTTCAAGTAGGTTATTTAGGTGAATATTAAAAGTGTGAATAGAAATATTTTGAGCTTACGATGGTAAAGACTGGCATCTTCAAGAGATGAGAGGTACTGCCAAGTGCATCTCCAATCAAGCTTCATAATTTACAACCTGTGCAAACTGTGGGCTGAGAACCACAGCAGTTGTACTGAGCATTTCTGGGAAGTTACCATCAGCTCAGCACCAATTATTAAAACCTCTTGCACACATTAAAGCTATAAAGATTAAAAACATAGCACACTTGTCATTAAATATGGATGACTTCATGTAATATGCATTATATACAAAAACAATGTCCTGCCACTTGAGCTTCATCACCACCCTACGGAAAATCCACACACCCAAAGTCCCACATCAAAGCTCATTTTGGCAAAGCCAGAGAACAACTTCCTCATGCAAAATAAACACAGCTGTTCCACACTCAGGCAACTGCCTAAAAGGAGATAGTACATGGTTGGGGGAGGTAAGTGTAGCTCTGTAAATGATGATGCCTCTTTACAAATCTCACATTCTTTAATGGAGGCTGCAGATATTCTTATAAAAGATGGAATTGGGAATGGGGAGATGTCTCAGGAGAAAAGGTGCTTGCCACTTGATGAATGAGTTTTATCATCCAAACACACATGGTGGAAAGAACTGACTCCTGTGAGTAGTCTTCTGACCTTCACATGCACGCATATGCAGACACACACACACACACGCGCGCACACACACACGCACACAAACACAAACTACATAAATTCAAAAGAAATGGATATAAGACTATTTCTCCTATCTTAAAATGTGGGCTTTGACTATGGGCCTGTAAACACATTGAACTGTTTCTTCTGCATGTGTATAGACACGAAAACCCTTTAGAGACATCAGTATGGGTATTTTTGAGCTGTCAGGAAGAACTGAATTTCATATGCATCTTAAGCACTTCTTGTCAGTGATTTATTGATTTCTGTCTGTGAGGTACAATATTAATAACCATATTAATTATAAGCAGGTACTGAGGAAGGGAAGTTTCTAACCTCTTTCATTAGCTGGCAGTTAAGGATGGGCATTCCAAATGACCAGACAGCTATAATCGACTTCCCTTGTTACTTTCATTATCAGGTAATTGCAATAGAATATCTTTGTTAAGTAAACATTTCTGGGACTCATCTCCTCCCCCCCATAAAAAAAGTTACTAAAGGTAAAAACGCTTGAGTTTTCTGATCTGTGTTCTAGAACCACATCAATAGCCAATCGTGTCTATTTAAAGTATCCACTCCAAAAGGAGTTCCCATTTTCCCTCAGACTACCACACAGGACAGGTAGAATCGGAAGGCATTTAGAGGACGTGAGTATTACTATGGCTTTGAAATGCCACAGGTTTTTTGAAAATCTATGCCTTAAAATAATTTTAATCTGAAATATATCTGAATTATATGGAAATGTGGGGTGTTTACAGTTAAATAAACCCTTCCTATATTCTGCCATCAATCCTGTTTTGGTTCCAGAGGAAAATGAATCGTGGTAATTATAGTCTAATTAGTAGGAAAAAAAACCCCAAGGAAGACATTTTAGGAACTAGCTAACCTCTTAAGAAGACTAACAATCTTAAAAGACTTCTTGAATTATAACTTTGGATTAATTTCAAAATAAAAAATTTGAGAGCAATGTCATCAATGTGAAAACTTTTTCCATAGCTGAGAAACCATATGATGCAGTAATTTAAATACCAGGTTCAGAAAAAACAGTTTCCATGTTTAGTGATAATAATGCCATAATTGAAACTTTACATAATGATAGGTTGTACCAAATGAATGAACATTGTTGGTCGTGATTATTCAATTATGATATTCATTTAAACATCCTATCTTTAATTTAAGCAAAATTATTTTTCTTAAAATTTGACTACACAATTTTCATCGCCCTTGTCAATCAAATTGTGTCAAGTTATTTTACTAAATTTTTTAGACCCTTAGGATTGTCTCTCATGCTTGGCATGCATAGATCTGAAGATCTTACAGTTGATCCTCCGTATTCAGTTGTGCATTCACTCACTTAACCAACCACAGATAAAAATGAAGAACTGCATCCAGTGTGGTGACGCATACATTTAACCCTAGGACTCTGTGAGATTGAGGCCAGCCTGGTCTACATGTTCCAGTTCCATGGCAGTTAGGGCTGTAGGGACATTCTGTCTCAAACAGACCAACCAACTAACCAACTGAATAAGTGAAGTATTTCATCTATACTGAAATGTAGATAATTTGTGTTGCTGTACCCCACATATTGCAACTATTTTCAGATTATGTTGTATTAGTTATTATAAGTCACCAGGCAATTATTTTGAAGTATGTGCATATATTATATGCATTTTATATGGGAGACTTGAGCATTTGAGCATTTTGAGATTCAGAGAATTCTAGGGATCCTGGACTGCATACTGATGGATTCCATGGCCTATTATATTGATTTATTTATTTGGCAATAAAAGAAAGTGAGCACTTTCAAACATTCAGTTTTAAAAATTCCCTCCCACAAACCGGGTTACTTTCTTACTTATAGAGTTTTATTTTTCTTGTTCTAAAATTGTCTCCCCTTTGTATCTGCTAAGTAACATTCTTCTGTTGGCCACTTGCCATAAAAAAGTCATCAGAAATTTCTAAATTATTAACTTTTTTGTAATTATTAATTCTCACAGCTGTTCATGTTTTACTCTTAAATAGTCAGTCAATGTTTATGGGCAAAAAATGAAAATTATAATCGCTCTGTTTCATTAGAAAATATTATGCACAATTTAAAAATATTATCATTTCTGTATTATGAAATACTCAATAAACTTTATTTCTCATTTCAAATTTCAACTCAGGTTTTTTACTATAATAGATGGAAGAATGCAATGAATAAATTATATATAATTTATACATATAATTTATACATATAATTATATATTATATATAATTTAAGTGATTGATTAACCCAATAATCCCTCTTGAAATACCACTTGTAACAACTCCTTAGAGTTTTGACTTTCAAAGTTGTACTTATCAAACATTGTTTTAGGAAATACATTATTTTTATTTAAAAGCTTATTACTTGTAAGCATATTTCCCCTGGCAAAGCTTCTTAACTGGCACCTAAAATATTTATTTGTATGTTTCATAATTAATATAAAATCTAGAAAATTTAATAATCTAAGCCAATACCTTAGGGAAGTAATTGTAGAAAAACAATGTATTAATCAACTTTTCATTGCTGTGACAAATACTTGAAATTATTCAAAGACTGTAAGGCTTGATTTTGACTCACTCTTTCAGAGTTTTCAGTCCATGGTTGTCTCGCTGTGCTGATGGGCCTGACGTGAGGCAGAACATTATGTTATCAGGAGAGCCTGGTGAAAAAAATAGAGACAGCAGAAAAGGAAGTGTCTAGAAATCAAATATATCCTTTAGAAACACACCCTCAGTGACTCATTTCTTCCTAAAGTCCCACCTCCTAATTTTTATCACTATATAAATTATTTTTTAAAAATATTTTTATTGAGTTTTTGTACATTTCGTACAATAAAGCTTAATCATATTTAGATCCCCATCCCCCATGCATATCTTCCCATGGCCACTCCCCACCACACCGAATCTCATGCATTTCTGTCACATATGTTAAGGCCTATCTGGTCAGTCTTTTCTAACACAGATGTTGGAGCAAGTTTAGTCTATTGTTCCCTTAAAGAAGATCAACTCTCCCTCACCCAGCAGTGATCATTGCAATAGTTCCTCGATTAAGGTTAGAGCCTGCTGCCCATTTCCCCAGTTATATGTTGGTTTTTGTCTAATTTAGTCAGCATGGGTCTTGTGCCTGTTGTCATTGTTGCCGCAAGTTCATGTAAGCAAATTTCCAGAAGCCTGGAAGACTGTTCCTTATGTTCATGCATCAGCACTGGTCCCTACAATCTTTCCACCCCCTCTTCCACAATGGTCACTGAGCCATGGGCTGGAGAGGTTTAATATAAGAGTTATATCCAGGGAAATGCACTCTCCAGTCTTTTATTCTCTACATCTTAGCCAGTTGTGACCTTCTGTGTGTATTACACTCTGTTGCATGAGGAAACTTCATTGGTGAGACTTGAGGGATGCATTAGTACTCTCTCTGTCCCCTATTCCACTATGCTTCATGAGCCTTAGGTATAGAGGTTCCAAAGACAACTATACAAATTCTATAGGAGCAGTCACTGAATAATATGTGCACGTAGTATCATTGTGATTATATGTTCAATTATTAAATCTTACTATGGAAGAAAATCATGGATCACAAGAAATTTGCAGTGTGGATTGAAGAATTAAGTATGCTAATATAATATATCAGAAAAGTTGCATTACATACTGTAATATGTGATGCAACTATGATTTTTCATTAATTTAATCCAACTTTTTTGAAAGTTTTAAAAGTTTATACTTTTAAAAGAATAACTATTTTTCTAGAAACAGTACGACAAAAAGTCTGTTAATGATTTATCTCAAATTCATTTTACCAAAAAGATAAATATACCTACCAAAGCCAAATAATTGGTCCAAGTTCTAGCTTGAGTATGCATGAAACGTGAAACTAGAGATTAGGCTTTATGAGTCCTAGTACTATTCTCTCTCTCTCTCTCTCCTCTCTTTCTCTCTCTCTCTCTGTCTCTTGTTTTCTTCCTTTCACAAACTGTGAAAGTTGTACTATATTTGGATTTCATTTTAAAATACATTAAAATTAAGAGTCATATAGACTGGTATCTGGACTCCAATCTTTCTAACAGCCCCCAAATCCCTAACACACTAGCATATTGGTTAGAACATAAACAGCATGAAGTAGAAAGCTATTGAAAATTTTAAAAAATGCTAAGAACTACAATTTCAGGATGTTTTAACTGCAAGAAAAACAAACATGCAGTTTAGTGGGTGCCTTGAAGAGGCATTTAGTCTGCTCATTCCAAGGCTACATGTTTTCTCATTTATCATAGCAGAGCTGTGGGATGAGTTCTATTATTTTTCTGAATTTTCCATTGAGAAAATGAGGCTTGGAGAGGTTAAATCACTTGGCCAAGGTCATAGGGTAGCAGGCATAAATCAAGGGCCCAAATTTATATTTTCTGACTCTGAAATTATGCTTCTAGCTATGATGACTTGCAAACTAAAGCTACTTCAACACAAAATTATTTTGACTTTGAGTTATAGGAAGCTACACAGAGGAATCAAAAATTTTCAAGACCAGAACAAAGGCCATATTAATAATTAAAACTGGGCAACTTTTGTTACAAAATCTTTACAGTTTTACTTTTGCTAAAAGATGCAAATGTGAACCACAATTACAGGGAACTTTTGCATGGAGAAAGGCAGACCAAACACAACCTTTCCTATTCTTGTTGATAATACAATGAAAAAAGCACTGAGTGATAGACATAAATAAACAGAGGATACACTGACAGGTAAAAAGGAGGGATGGTCAGAAGAAACAGGACCTGGGCGTGGACATGGTGAGTTCCTTTTTGCTCCAAGTATCATAGACTTGAAACTAAAGAGCTCAGCAGTCCTGAAATGCCAAGGGGCTGACACAGAAAATGTTTTTTCACTTTAGCCAAAAGATCTAAAATGGGGTAAACTAGTAAGACAGAAAACTTTTTCAGAAAATAATTGTTTTACAAAGTGTCAAGCAGGAGAACCCCTCCCCCGCTTTGAGTTTTTGGTCAGGGTAGTCTAAGGGATTCCCCAAATAACAGGCTATTGCAACAATCCTGATTACCTTCCAGAACTTGACGGTAAGACCCTATTTCTGAAGACAGGACATATTTTGGATACAGGACTCAGAGTAATGGATCTGGAACTGACCAGGAAGCCTCCTCCCTGAAGACTAGCACTCATGGTGTCAGAGGACACTGTACAAACTGCCAAGGGAGAAAATCAAACTTGGTGAGTATAAAGACAGAAGCACAATCACGAGTCAGAGAGTGAAGATAGGATTATTACCTAGAGCAAGTAAGGAGAGCACTGAAGGAAATTCTCAGAGCAGTGTGTTTCAGAGTAAACAAAGCAAGGGGCTTCTTATCAAGGAAACACCTGTATTCATATAGGAAAAGCTTTTCACCAATTTAGAGGCAGGTACACGTCTGAGAATAGTCACCTTTGGTTCTTTACACATCACACGTTGAAAAAAATATGGCAGGGTAAGATTCCTCTAGGTAGAGGCAGTATTACAAGGAGCAATATTTATTCTAGATCACCTAAACAAATAAGTCAGATAACTTGATATGCTTAACTGTTGTTTTATTGGTAAGATCCCTGGGATCGTAGCTAATAACATAAAATAGAAATTAAAAAACTTAGAAGGCAACCAAAGAGCCTAGAGAGATTGAGAGATATTCGGTCTTTATGTGCTTGGCTTACAAGCAAAAGGACCTGAATTTGATCACTTGAATCTGCAGGGGGAAAAAAAGACAGATGTGGTGGCAGATACTTGTGATTCTAGTACTGAGCTGATAGAGGAAGGTGGATCTCTGAGGCTCCCTGGTCAGTCAGCTTTGCCTAGTTAGCAAGATTTGGTCAATCAGAGACTCTGTCTCAAAAAGTAAGGCGGATAACACCTGAGGGGTGACACCTGAGGTTGTCCTCTGACTTCTACATACATGTGCACACACGTGCATATATTCTCAGACACACAAACATGCTCATTTGTCCATATACAAAATAAAAGAAAGATAATGAAAGAGAAATGTTACTATACCACCCTGGCTAAGTAAAAATCATAATAACAATGGGTCCATTATTCAAAGCATGCACTCGGTGTTCACTCAGTTGGCATAGCAGTTGGCATAGCAGTTGGCATAGCAGTTGGACTCTGGGGCCTTCTCCTCAGAGACATGAAAATTTATCTCCACCAAACCCCAGTATGGACTAAAGAAATGTCTCACTGAGTAAATTCATGTGGCAAAAAGACAGAGCCTTCCTTGTCCTCTGTCCTTCACACCTGGCATATGGCAGTGACAGACAGACAGACAGACACACACACACACACACACACACACACTTAAAGGTAGTAATAAAACAGATAAATAAAAACCTGTACACCAAGTTCATAGCTGGTTTTAACTGTCAAATAATGGGAATAGTTAAGATTTCATTCAACAAGTGAAAACAAACCAATTCATTTTTCTTTCTAAAATTGTGATTTTTATTACAAGATGAAGGTGGTAAAAGAGCCGTCAGAACAGACAAACATAAGACCCCGCTATGCACTTAATCAACCCTAGTTCATTAACTGTATGTATTAGAAGGCACAATATATTTCTTCAAACTTTCTATCAATTTATTATTCCTCAGAAATTGAGAAATGGTTGTTAAAAATCAGTAGCAGAGAGTTTAAACCACAGATAATTCATTATTCTCAAGTCTCTCCAGAAGACACGATGTAAGTAATTCTCAGTCTTCAAGCCTAATTGAGTGTCATTTAATGATCTAGCTCTTTTTATTTGAGGTACAATTCAAAAGTAATTTCTTTCATCTGTGAGAAGCACTGGCAATGCCTTTTCTGCTACAGCTCTGAATATTCGTCATTGAGGATTTTGAAAGCCTGCGTAGCTCTGCCTGAAATCTTCATGTTCAGATCCAAGTCATCTCAGAATGTAATCGTTTCCTCAAGTCCCAGGACTGAAAACTGCTGTGGCTCTGAGTGTGACCATGCACCTCTCAATGACATTACAGAACAAGAATCACCACACATTCCTTCCATTATAATGCAGCATCCAAGAGCAGAGTTGTTTCTAACTTAATCGAATGTCACTGAACCTCACTAGATAAACCTGTGCCCCACAAAACTCCCCAGATCTGTACCTTGCACATAACCACAAATGGTGGAGATTTTAAGCACCTTGTTGGATGCTTGTGGCCTTAGTAACTATTATGTTCCCATAATAAATACTGATTTCATAGAATAAGACCTGAGTATTACTTGAATGCATGCTGACTTTCATAGAGAGCCCCCTCCTACCCCTGCCCCATCTCTGTTAAAGGAAAACAACAACAACAAAAACAACAAACAATAAAACAAACAAAAAGCACTTTTAAGTGACCAAACCATACAAGGACTGTGAAAGGAATTTTTCTTATGGGTGTATGTGTGTGTGTGTGTCAGGGGGTTAATTCATTTATTTTCAATGAATGTTTTTAAAGACTCAATTGATAGAAATTAAATTTGTGGAAAACATGTAATTCAGATGTTTAATAGAATGCTGGATAATTTTGAGAGTATCAATTTAAAGACTCATTCATTTCTGTTTTGAGTACCTTTTGTGTGCCAGAACTAGCAGTTAGATTTCACGGTCACAATGGTGGACACGGTTTCTGTACTGAATGTCTTTCTGATAAATGTAGAATACAGACAGGCGGAAAGGACACTGGACAGAGGGGAAAGATGAAGCATGCGATGGGACCTCCTAGCAGTACACTTCCTACAAGCAGTTCTATGCAGAGTTCACTATGATTGTTTCCTGTTGTCTTTATTTTGTTCTGTTTGATTTATCTGTTTTAACATACTTCTATCTTCTCCAGAATGTTTGTGAAGCTGTTTGTTTTTTTTAACCTTCTAATTAAATAAAATAATAAAAAATAAATGTAGAGAAGTTATTAGAAATTATATGCATCACACATAAGGGCTTTCATGTAACAATTTTTGTGAATTACATTAAACACAACTGGACTTGTCAAGTTTTGTTTTTTCTTAAAATACATTCATACTTGTTAATGAGCGGGTTTATGAATTTATTATGATAAAATCAGTAATCAGTTTGAAAGTTATGATTATTGTTTTAAATTTAGGAAATCCTTCCTTAATCTAATTTCCGAATGACATGCATTGCCTTTTAAATTGTTAAATTTTCTTTTTCACATCCAAGTGCTTAATCCAACTATAGCTGCACAGCTTGAAGTAAAGTTTCTGTTTTACCTTTTCTACTTGGTCATCAAAGGCATCAGCATAATTTATAGGATAATTCCTCCTGACTACTGAGATCTGCTTCTAATCTACACAACTGAGAGTCCTATATTTCCACAGCCTATGTGCAGACTTTCTACTTTTCCCATTGGCCACTTTGCCTTATTTGCATTGGTTAAACCGCTTTAATCTCTGCTAGTCTTAACATTCTATAATCTTCCACCTTGATTTTCTTTCCAGGGATATATGGCCCACTCTTAGTCAATTTTTCTTTTGCTTGATAAATTTCATGAAAAACTCTTTGGGAACTGCCCTGTAATTATATTAAAGTTATTCACTCATCTGGGAAATTCCAGAATCTCTATGATCTTAATTTCTGTTAAACATGGGTTTAGGGTTTTCTCTTCATTTATTATTTGAAATACTTTAATGTCACCCACAAAAGTTTTATAAATTTGGGGATACAGATCTCTTGCATTTTTTGCTAGTCTTACTTCCTAAGCCCCATGAACATTTTATTGCTATTATAAATGCTCTTTTTCAAGTGGAATAGGAGTTTGGAGTTTATTATTTTTAATTAGTAAACATCAAATTAATATAATTTAAGCCCTAGGGATAAGGGAAAGAAGGATGCTCAGGAAAAAGTCAGATTTAACCTAGAACGGGAGTACCAGTCTCTCAGTGGAGAGCCACTTGTCCTTTCTTTTCATTACATTTTATGTCAGTTGCTCTTATGTGTGCCATTTTATTTAATAACACCTTCTATTTTAAAAATTTATCTGATACATAAGATTCTTTGAATTGTCACTGTGATAATACCATCAGAGACTAAATCACAATTATCTTCCTAACCAAATTTTATTTTATGTCTTAGTATATAAGATGAAAATCTTGGAAGAATGAATTCAACCATTTGATGATCAACGTTATCATACCCTTATTTGGAAGTGAATGTGTTAATGATTTCCCATTGTCAGTGGTATTTGTACTAGACTGTGTATGATGCGTAGGAAATTAGATGATATAGCTTTAGTAAGTAAATGTGTAGTGATATTATTCAAAATTTCAACCAATAAAAGATATATTGAAGGTAGAAGTTTAATTACTGCTTGTTAACACACTAAAAAACTCAGACACTTTTTTCAGCCTTGTTCATCCTCAAATCCTTTCTATTACTTGACTTTTCCAAGAAAACCTGGGCACATTTTCCCTGTGTGTCTACTGATGTTGGTAATGTTAGCTTTACAGCAAGTGTGGGACTGTGTTGAAATAACATGCCTATATGTCAAATGGTCAAAACTGTATCACCTGTCATTTTCTGTTTTCTCTAGCCTTCTCCAACCTTAAAAGGCCATTAATTTAACTTTAAACAGATTTTGAACTTATCTAATATTTTTTCCCATTTAGACGTCTTTATTTTAAACCACATTACCTGTCATGCCATCTGCTATCACAGTCCCTTCCACTTTTCCTGACTTTGTTCTTGACCCACCACTGTCTGTGGTCTATACAGCAGTCTTGATTTTTCTATCATGATTAAATAAAATCTTTCTATTCCTTATCAAATGGCTTCCCATAAGCTGGTAATGAAATGCAAACTTTTTATCCTGACTTAAAAACTCCTCTGTCACTTGACATGTTTTTATTGAATCCTAGAATTACTGTTTGACTTTGAATTGTGTGAGAAAATCTACTTTCTCCCAAATTGAGGCCCTGGTACTTATTATTATTTCTAACTGGGATCTTCTCGTAACCTTCCTGAGGTTGACTCTACAGATTTCAGTTGTTCATGACCTCAGAGAAACTTCCTGAACATTCAATACAAAGCTGATTCTCAGTTATTAATGTTACATAATTTTATATTTTAGGTTTTGGCTTATCACTTATTGCCATCTAATCCTTTAATGCTAGCATATCCATTATTAGGTTTTTCTCAATATAGGGTAAGATCTATGAGAATTCAGAAACTAGATTTCTTGGTTAACACTATATATATACTGTATGTATGTGTGTGTGGTATATATGTGTATATGTTCTGTGTACATGTACATGTAAGTGCAGGTGTGAATACACATGGAGAATAGAGGTCTCAGTTGCTCTCCACTATATTTTTTGAATCAAGGTCTCTTACTGAACCTGGAGTTTGCCTATTCATCTAGGCTGATGGAGCAGCTAGTTTCAGGGGCCTGTCTATCTCTGTCCTCAAATTGCTGCAGATACAGACATGTGCTAACACTTCTGGCTTTTGTGTGGGTTCTGGAGTCCAAGCATGTCCTCATGCTTTCATGATAAGCACTTTATTCACTGAGTTATTTCTTCAGCCCTACCATTGTATTTCATACGTAGAACCATCCCTGGTGAGCAGTAAGGATTATACGTGCTTATTGGGTTGAACTGATATGTAGATTTCTACTTTATGAGCTTTCAGAATTTCTGATACTTAATAAAATACTAAAATAAGTAATTTTGGAAAAGAACACTAAGACAAACATTCCAAATTGATCTAATACCATGAATGTACACTATAAAATTCCCTTGCTATCATACTAGAAAAATTCTGCTTGTTTCAAAACATATTTGTGCACGTTTCTTTGGTATCTATCTGTATTTAGGAAGGTATGAAGAAGCAGGCTGAAGTTATAAAAGACAGTGTCCCTGCTATCAAGAGTTCATAACCTCTTGCAAGAGGCAACAAAGCATGTAGGAATAGAGCAGATATACGATAAATCAGGTTTTAGAAGGTGTTTCCCAAATACTATTTTATAAAAGGACAGGCCCAAAATAAAATGCATTGTTAATAATTTCTAAGTTCTTATACCACAGTTCTTCAGGGTCACCTAGATTTTATTTTCAGTTGTTTATTTAAATTTAACTTAATTAATTTTCATCATGGTGATTTCCATGCAGATAATCCATAGGCAACACTTTAAAAAATACAGCATTAGGATTTCAAAGGAGAGATAGCACCTGCCTTGAAGTTTAGTAAAGTAGGCTTACGATAGATGATTTGTATGCTGTTACTGACAGGTATGATAAGTATAATAAAAAAGGATTATAGAATTAGATATCATAGTAAAAGATTTTAAACACAACAGTTTCTAGACCAATAAGAAAACCTTTTCAGGGACTGGTGAGATGGTTCAGTAGATAAAAATACTTGTTGAAAAATCTGATTTTCATTCCTGGATCCCATGATGGAAAAAGAGCACGAAGTATAAACTTGGAAAAGTTGTCTTCTGACCTCCACACATCTGGTGTCAGGCATGTGTCTACACACACCACCAACACCACCAACACCAACAACAACAACAGCTTTTAAAAAGAAAAAATTTAAGTGCAATCAATTACCAAAAAGTTGTGATCATCAGGACACTAACATGCTGTCAATTATCCCCTGGCTAAGGAAGGAATGTTCTGTGCTACCAAATGTTGCATAACCACACTACTAGCTGCTATAAAAGAATGCCCTGAATTACTTTCCATGAGGTCACAGGACAGCTAAGGGTGTAAACTGTGTTACTTTCTCAGTATTGAGGCCATTGACTGCCCTGAGTCTCAGCACAGGTGGCCTGTCTCTGTGGGAAATGCCCAAGCCTGTAAAACAAGAAGCTACGTCATGGATCCATGATCGCTGGCAAACTGCTCACCTCCTTTCCGCATCCTCCTGAGAAGTGACAGAAGTCAGAGTTCATGAGGCGGAAGCACAAAGCTGCCAAATTAAAAAAAAAAATTCAAGTTAGCACTTAGGGAGCTGGAGCACCAATGAGGAAAAATGTTTGACCCTCTGCCTTTATCCTGTGGACTCTAGTGCTGTTCATGATTCGTTTGCTTCCTACAGATTTTGTCACCTGTCAGTAACTTACCAGTTTGCAGAAATGCTCTCCTTCTCCACCTCCCCCAGTGTATTTGTTTTACTAGGCTTTGAGACTATGCAATTCTTACTTATTAATCAGAAGTGAGGACTTATATCATTAAACCATTTCAGCTAACTAATAAGAGAGCTCAACCTTTTAACATTAAGCAAAAAGTATTTCACCTTAAAATATTTCTGAAAGCTTTTGCAATTTTTCTTATTTGTATATAGAAGGTGGTCAGTGGTTCAACTATGACTACCGTCCTGTATCTATCACGTAAGAGGCATGTATGCTGAATTAATTTTAAACAAAACAGAAAGAAATAAATTAGTAAGTTAGGAACTTTAAAAATATATTCACATGAATCAAAGTTTTGTTGTTGTTGTTCAGCCATTACAATTACCTATTAACTTCCTCAAAATATAGGATATCTTTCTTCTAAAATATTCTTCATACAGTTTTATATAAGTTCTGGGAGGTATTATCCTATACATCTAATTTGCATACTAGAGAACTGAAATATAATTGAGTTATTTATTTTATCCTTGGGAATATGATTAATGGAACAATTAGGATCCTCAAGACTGCAGCATTAATAGGCTATTTCATCAGAATTTAAGACAAGTATATACCACAGATATAGTTACCAATGAAAATGGAAAGGCATTTTTAAAAGACAGAAATCAAAGTAATGGTCTTTGGATATTATTACTTGATATTTTTAGAGGAGCAGAATCTGGAAGCCAAAGTGTTAACGTCTATAAGCTGTTCCAACAAGGGAATATATACTGTTAAATACTGGGAGTTATTTAAAATGCCAGTGAGTGTAATAGCAGTGCTCTGAAATAACCATTTCATCTGCCTACATTACTCTAAAATTAATGAATAATGAAGCGATGCCCTTCACATTCTCTTCCCTTTCCATTCCAAGATATATTGATCAGATGACATTTATTTAAGTTTGGGATAATGTATTAATTTCAAGATAATTATTCAATATACTTTTGTCACTGTTGATATGCTTCAATGTCATCCAGGGGCCGGGGGATGAATAAACTGTTATCTGACATTGGTGGACAGGGTGCTAGAAATAAATGCAATTTTTCTCCTTGAGATTCACTGACTTAGGTTATTATTGGGGGGCATGAAAGAGGAGAAAGCTAAAGTAAGAGGCAGACTAGTGTAACCCCTAGGTGAAGAGGACATGGATGTTTTATAAGACAGCATTTGGGGACAAAGTGCTTTTCTATTGTTGCAGGGGTCAGACTGATCCTCAGCAAAGCTGACAGAGCCCATCCTTAGTGGATGCCACTGCAATATTAACACTCATTTGGAGCAGATGTGGCTAAAAGCATGAAACATTGAACAAACAGCTGCCACAGGTCCAGTGCCATTGCATAAGCACTTATGTTCTATTAATGCAGTGGATTGCTGAGGCCAGTAGGGCAGACGTCATTCCCCACAGTTCTTCAGCAGATGGGCCAAAAGATGGCTCCTCAGAGAAGTGCTGCCCTGATGTAGCAACCCTCCACCTGATGCAAAGATTCTAATACAAAATACCGACAGAAGAATAAAAGATGATTCTAAGTTCAGGTTATACTCTCAAGAAATTTTGCATAATGCAGCATACTTCGACATGAGCTTACTTTTATTTTGCTGTCCTTCATTCTACTTTGATTTTAGTAGAGTGCTGGTGTTCAGTGGTATTCTTCTTTCCTCACTTTGTGATTGTCTCTCTTCATACAGAATGCGTAAGTGGAGAAAGCTCAGTACTTTAAACACCTTCATCTGCTTGCCCAGTTCGCTGGGTTCAGAGTGCTTTCAAGTTTTTAACTGCCGGTTTAACACCCATGTGGGATTCCAAGTTTTCTTCACTGGAACAATTTGAAATTCACAGCAGCTAAGTAGAGAGGTCAAATGTTATGTCACAGCTAAAATGGATTCATAATGAAAATGAAGCCGTCTCTTGCTTTGATTCAATAGGAAGACTGCATGGGTGGCTTTTCAAAGTTCAAAGAAAAAAAAGAGCAGGCAAGACTCTAGGTTGCTCTCTCTCAGGCGGATTTACACTCTGTGGCCTTCTCTTTTCTCCATGCAGACTAGGACCACCTGGGTTACTAGTCCAGGCCACACATTTGCCTCCCCGGAGCAGATAATTTCATCAAGGTGTTATGGTATATATTTCTCTTGATCCTCAAGAAAAAATGTTTCCTATCTACAATTATCCTTCCACACATCATGTTAACTATGTTTTCTGCTCCAACCTCTTGAAGGAAGGTCAAGGAAGAGGAGTGGGTGAGGAACAGAACAGGTAAAGCCATTACTAGAAAATGATAAAGGAAAGTATCAAGCATTTCATTTATTTGTTCTTTTTTCTTGGTACATACTCTGTGCCAAACACTATTCCAAGATCATATTAATTAGGCCAGTGATCACATGAGGTTTATATTTTAATGCAGAGAAAGTGATCATAAAAGACAGTGAGCAAAGAAATTAGTCAAATAGGTTAACCAGCATATTAAACAGGAATAGTTATTAAATATTATGACAGTGGGAGGTAGTGTGCTGAATTAGGTAGGCACAAAGGTGAGAGGAAACTTCTCTGAGGAAGAGTTATTTGATGCATCACAGATAAAGAATAAGAAGTCATCAACAGGAAGATTCTGGGATGGAGGGGTAAATTAGGAAAAAAATCTAGCTGAAAGAATCTTGGAGTGTCAGGAATGAAACAAAGACATTTTAGTTGTCTGTTGTATAACCACCTGAATTATGCCATAACTTCACCTTTTTTTAATATTCTAAGTGAAGAGCTTCAGGTACAGGGGACAAAGAATCAGATGCATCTTCAGTCTTTTTCAGCAATCGGTCTTTAGGATCCCTCAATCACTGTGCACAGAGCTGTGGTCCATAATCAAGTTCAAGTCTAAACCCTCATCTGCTCTCTCAAAATTGTTATTGTGCCACAGAAGAGAAAGAAGCAAATTAACTGTGGCTCTCTCTATTCAGACACAAGCTGTTTCCTGCCCACCGACGGCAAGCGCCATAATTTCAAACATGGAGGACAATGCAGAACTTTAGCACGGGCCCAGGAAATGTCGGGCAAGAGCTGTGAGGAGAACATTAATGTTTGCCCAGATGCCTCAGAACTGAATGAAACAAGACGTGCTGAGAACGGTACAGAGAGGAAGTCAGCTCAGAATGTTCTATTTATTTTTTCCTCCCTGGAACCTAACATGACACAAATCCAAAGCCAGGAAGTCACAGTTAAAAACAAATTGTGCTAGATGCTGCTTAGGAACAGCAAGACAACATGCACAATGGCTGTCAGGCTGAAATGCTCTCTGCTCCCTGTGAGGGAGTGTGGCTGAGGGTTACCTGTTTGGAATTTATCATGTAAAAATGAAGCAAATGCAAGTGCATAATAGCAAAAGAAAAGAAAGGAAGGAATGTGTTGGCATAATTATAAAACTATGTGCAGGCATAGAAGAGATGAACCAATGTATCTGCACGGTGCTGCTGGTGGTGGTGGTGTGTGTGTGTATCTGTGTGGTGGTGTATGTATGTATGTATGTGCACTTTCTCAGGATGGTGATAGGAAGAAAACTGTTCCTATATACAATTCCAAAATTTTGTGTGTCAGTTATTTAGTTCAAGATTTAGAAACAGCACATTTTTGGCATTTGCTTGAGCCTAAAATAACTAACACTCATTCAAAGCATGTTCTCTTGACCACAGTTTCAAAAGAGTTTTGATAAAGTAGTGTATTCAGTGATTTTCAAAGCTTGTACACTGAGTCCTAAGGTATTAGGGAAAATACTTCAGGTATTTAGCTCCTGGAGGTTGAGAGTATGAAATAGGCTTTATAATCATTTCAAGGTTATGTTTCTTTCAGTCATAAGAGCAGGCATTACCTTCAGAAGTATAGAAGGCTGAGGATATTTAGTTCAGCACATATGGTCTGCTTCTTCCTATGTGTGAATTTGCCTTGGACATGCATGGTGACTGCAGGGAACTTGGCAACCAGAAGGATTCAAGTGATGTCAGCAGCATTTACATGCTATTTACCCAGCTCCCTTGTCTAATTCTACAATCCATCACAGTACCAGGGTTCTAATACAGGTCATAAAAGATTTTTCATGAAATTTTATATAGGATAGTTCATTATAGTATAGTTGTAATTTAATTGCAACTACTAAGGTCAAAATTAGGGTAGATCCTAATTTTTTTTGTTTATAACAAAAAGACTTTCTAAAAATATCAGTCTATTATAATGTTTGCAAAATTGCAATAGTATTTGTAAAATCTAGTTACAATAACAATGACTTTGTTCTATTCTTTTATAAAATGAGATATTTAAGAGCTGTGATTAGATTTCTCTAAATATAGTTTATATATTTTTCCACTGGGTAAATTATGTAGTGATTATAGATCTTATTTTTCTGCATAGAAACATAAATCTATTTATAAATTTGGTCCATTAAACAAAATTTCATTATGATTTTGATCTTCAGTACTCTAGATTAACAATTAAATAAACAATTACCACAAATAAATTGTCTGAACAGAAAGGACTGCACTTTCATATTTCTTAAATGCTGTTTTATTTATGAGATATTTAAAATCTTACTGAGTTATTCTTTGATGATAAAAACAACTGATCTTAATTCTGATAGGATTACAAGTAAAGACAATTTTAGGTCTCTCTAACAGACTCTACCTTAGTTAAACCATTTTGAAGGTATCTGTACATAACTCCTCTAATGTAAATTAAAGTAGTTGTCTCCTTCATCTGCAATCTTTGATTCTTTAAAATATACTGTTTTTGTTATTTTAATATTAAATATAACATCTCTATGTAATATCCATGTCTAAACATCAAGTCATAGGTGGGTTGTCAAAATCAATGACAGAGTTAAAATGCTACAGGTCCAAAATTCATTATCTTCAACTAGTTAAACTTTCTTAATAACTAATTTATTCATGGCATTCCTATGTGTATGATAAGATTTTTTGATTAAGATTCCAAAATTATTTCAAGGGATCATTTTTACGGAAACCTGTAGCAACCCTATTAAAACCTATCTTCAGTCTCTGATCTTTCCCCTACAATCTTCTCTAACCAATGCTTCAAATCTGTCACTCTTTCCTCTAGTGTCTGTTCCATTACAAACCCCATAAAGTCTGTTTATCCTATAACTGCCGAGTCCTCAGGTCAGGCCTGTCTACCTCTCCGTGTCTCCCTGCCCTCATGTTTCCTCTTCTTTTACCAGGCTTATATTCTTTAAGACTTCTAGTGATTCTTTCAGACTTTGCTGTAGTCTTGGTGTTCTGGCCCCTGCCTTTCTGGGCTTCTGCTTTTATCAGAAGTTCTGTTCCTCCACACCTTTACCCAGATAAGCTTCTGAGTTCTTCTGGAACCCTGTCCGCTGTTGGTTACTCTGATCTCTGAGTTCAATCATTTCAGAAAGACAAATCGAATCTCACAAAGATCTTTATCTGCTCTCTCCATTTCTAAAACCATTTGACTTGCTGAGCACACACTCCATCTGCACAGGGCACCACTCAGTCTTGACATCCAAGGATTTTCTTTTCAGCTGTCTTATTCTGCATTTATGTGATTTTTTTTTGTTTCTCTATTACTATGTAATGAGGCCAATACATTTCCTGTTTCAGATTAAGGAGGTAATATCAGACCTCAGTAATTTATGGCTAGATTAATGATTATTTGCTAGAACTCCACGCTTAATTCCTTTGACTTTTCAGTTTTTTCTCATAGTATATCTACTGGGTTCTGAAAGAAACTTAAGAGTTTTCCCAGCCATATGCAGCCTATTCAGGTGGCAGACGGGAGATGGTGACTCCATTGGGTCTGCCTTTGCATCTCCAGGCCTTGTTTTCCTCTGGGAAAATTAGGAAGACTCTCCCTGCCACTTCCCTCTCTGAGACTCCTTTGCTACCTGCTTTCTTGTCTCCTTCTAGTAAATGTTCTGGGTCCATTACTGGACTCAACAGCAAGTCTTGTCTCCACCCAACAACCCTGAATTCCTCCTCTTTCTTCTCTGATCCTTTGGGGAAAGTGGCCATGTGTTATCTTCAGATATAAAGGGAAGAAAACGCCTTTTGTATATACATTATATTTTTAAATTCTCATGTGCTTCTAATAGAAGCTCACTGAGAAGCTGGCTCAGGAGGTGCAACTTGACCCTCTCATTTCAGACTCAAATATAAATTTATCTCAAAGTGTTTCCAAACTTCCCTATCCTAGAGCAGGTTAACTTCCTGACTCCATAAGAGAAAGAAAAGAGAACTAAACAGCCCAAAGTAAAAGCATTGTGCCTATAAGAACAATGAAAAAAACCACTATTTTTATGATACAAAATGTTATTAATGGGAATGACTAACTGGAAACTTACTGTGAAGAAGACTCTCTGCCTAAAATTCCACAATCCAGGATCATAGTTTTAACAGGGCAGTTTTAGTTCATTTCAGCTAGATGTGATAAACATTAATGAAGATGTTTTACAATGTATTCACTACTTTTCTTTATTTGATACTTGTGTTGATTCAAAACCAAGAGCATAGCTGTGGTAGATCATTCCTTGGGTCTTGAAAAACACTAAAAAATATTTTTTGTTATCTTGTGTTTTCCATGTCATTTGCTTGGGGATTAAACTTCATAGTTTAACAATATAGGTACAAGTAATGTTAATTTATTACATTATGCCATATATGTTGTTTGGATTAAACTCTACTTAATGAGATAGTAAATTTATTTGTTAATATCACTATGTCTTTTGATAGTAAATTGAAAATAAAATACAGGGAATAAGTGGGATGAACAAAATGGATGTTAGAAAGATGTAAGAATGTAAATATTTTCAGTAAAGAAGATTTACATATGAAGATGAAGATGGCTGGATGTTTTTCTACAATAGGAAAGAATAATGGAAAGCCTAAACAAATCACTCAAGCTCTAAGTTCTATAAGCCAGGTAAAAGATGATGAAACTTAAATATACTGATCAAGATTTATTTGAAAGTATATGAGTCTTGCCTAAGCTCTATATAAATATTACACAGTAGTTAAAATACTCTACTGGTGTAACTGACCTTTTGAGTGTTAAATAGTAATACTTGGAGGCCTAAACCAATGTGGACGGGAGAGGATTAACATATAATAGTTTGCCCCTTACCACTGAAGATCAGCTAGGTCATAGGGGCCTGTGAGGAATGTCTCAGAATGTTCCTTAGCCCTAGTCAGTCATCTGTACTTTTGTTCAGGGAAACCACTCCATCGGGTGGACTCCAATCAGTGTGCCTTCTACAAAGAGAAAGGCCAACACAAAGGAAAAAACTCACCAAGATTTCAAGTGAAGCTACGGTTGAGCAAAGTTCTTGGCTTATCATTACTTGGACAGAACAACTAGTAAAAGGAAGATCAAGCCAGGTGAACCTGAGGACCAGGCCTTTAATTGGCCTAAACAGTTTTAAAATCACGATTAAATAAGGCCGATGTCAAGATCTGAAACAACCAATGAAAGAGTATATCCCAAATTAAAACTATAGAAAACAAAACAAACACACAATGGCCCATGCTTTACAGGCCTCTGTATGGAGTATTAACACAGTAGAATAATCACAGCAATCTTAGCTGTAATCAAATTAAAGGACCCTCTTCCTTTCCCTAATCATAAACACATTGCTCTTTATATATTCCTAATGTTTCTGCTTTTTCTCTATAAAGTCTGCAAAATCAGATTAAGAGCACCAAACACAACCACCCTATTGGCAAACAGATTTAAAAATAGACCCCTGAATCTTCATAGTAATAATGGGTTAAATCTATAAAAATCTTAGTGGTGATACTCTTAATCTCTGGACCATGTGCACTCAACTGCTTTCTTAAATTTATCTTGTTAAAGTTATCTTAATTTTATAAGAGATTTTATCAGTTACCTGACATTCTTTTATTCACTATTCCATATTCTTTGTTTACTCCCAGAAATGCCAGTTTCTCTCCATTAAAAGAAAATTTTCAACCTCTTTCCCTGTTCTCCTCTCTTCCCTAAAATGATCCCAGTTTGTAAATGGTTGGAGGGGAGGGCTAGATTCTTATAGAGCGTTCTCCCCACCCTTATCAGCCCATTTCTCCCAGTAAAAGACTACACTGTCCAAGGAAAAAAAAAAGATGAGACCTCGTTAGGATCTACCCACCCATGTTAATATCTTTCCCATTTATCTCTCCTTCTCTAGACAGCATTCGTAGTATTCCAGACTTCACTAATCTCTCCTCTTCTCCTCTGATTATAGGGATGTTATATTCATTACATGATCTCTTTTTTTTTGTTGTTGTTATTGGCTGGGAATTCTTTAGTTTAGCTTTATTTTGTCCACAAGATTGTTATGTTCTTAACCAGTAGACCCAGTCTTAAGAATTTTTATGTATTCTTGAAGCACACAAATACTAGAAAGTGTTCAGTTACTTTTATAGGCAAGAAAGAGTATCCATTGGCTTATTCACTTTGTTCATTTCAGATTGTTGAGTTGTTATATATTTTCTATAATGCTGTTTCTTTGATTTATGATCTTGTATATATTAGGCAAGTATTCTGCCATTAAACTGCATCTCCAGCTCATTTGAGAAACATATTATGGGCTACAGATATAGCTCAGTCATTCAAGGCTAAGAATAACAACCAAAACATCAGAAACATATTAATTTACTGAAAATTATTCAAACTTGGAAAACATCCTTATGACCTCCACTTTCTTTATAATCTGTACTGTTAATAGGATTGAGAATAAGTTTTATAATGAGTAGTTTTTACTTCTCTAAAACATATTTAATTCTCTCCTAAATCAAAGTTAAATGAGAATTACATTCTATAGTCTAATGCTTGCCATTTGAAATACCTACAAAATGGATATAATGAACTGACTTCACTCAAACTTTGGTATACTCGATCAATTAGTATGTTGGACTGCGTATGATAAAGATATGCAGAACTTTTATTTTCAACTAGATTCTCTCCTTCTATTTTTCATGATCTGAATTTTAAAATATTGTATCTAAATATTAGGTTTCTAATATTTTTAGGTACCAGGTAATGCTTTTTGACACACTTGTGAGCCACGGTCTAAGTGTGACTTAGTTGTTGTTAGGATCATTAACAAAATCACAGAATGCTACTGTGCAAATATCAGTATTCACAGTTATTGTGTGTGAAAGACATTACTCTAAGAATACAATTCATTGACCTCAGATATAAGTTCAGTATTATAGTCTATGCTTTGTTTGGGGAAGTAATGTCATCTGTACCAATACCTCCACATCAGATAACAACAGCCATATTGGCTCCCACCTCTGTGGGCTGTCCTAAGTGCTAAAAAAACTGATCTCTGAGCTCCTACTGGCCACTGCCACCTGCTGGCTCTGGCACTGTACTCCCCTGGTTCCCCTCCTGGTGTTCTGGAAGTCTCCCTATAATCCCAATTTTGAGCCAGAGAGCACTGGGGTATTTGGAGAGCCTCACATTGCTGAGGCTGTATTGTGCAAAGAGGCTGACAATGGGGACTCTCCTGTGGTCTCCAGATCAGTATGCTGACTACTATTGTGATCAGCTGGCTGACAGCAGCAATGACTACAAATTGCCCCAGAGGATGTCACATATTGGCAAGGAAAGGATATTGAGAGAGAAGCATTTTTAGGGAAAATAAACATTGCTTTGTGAGATAGCTATGAATATTGTTTTCAGCGTGAATTCATATTGGATATTCAGAACCTTTCAGTGTTGCAGTTGAACATTTATATTTTGGTGCTACAGCTCTTCATTCCATTGGTTTTTCTTTTATGTTGTTTAGAAGTTAGACATTCTTATTTAGTACGTAAATTCTCAATTCCTATTCATTCACAATCGTTTCTAAGTGCGGGTCTATTCTGAAAGAGCCAACTTTTTCTCCTGTGCAGTATTTTGACCACTGACACAACATCTTGAAATTTTTTGTCATTTACATTTTAATAAACTTTTTAAATAAAGCTGAATATGTAACTCAGCTCTATAAACTTATAGTCAGTTATAACTTGACTAACATTCATGAGTCCCTGGTTTCATCCCCAACTACTGAATAAAAAGAGTTCTTGTACACGTGGTCAATACACTGAATAGTTTTTCCTTAATATGGGTGGAGCCATTGATAAATTATTGTCTACACTAGGCTGTAAAACTCCAGGTGGAATTATAGTTGATTCAGCATTGCTTATGCACATCACAGGTAGAATCATGGTAACAATTTAGCATTCCACAAGTATGAGTCATGCTTTGAGAACAGGGCTTTCTGGAGACTTTCAAGATCTCAATTTTAGTTTTGATTATGTACAACAAAGTCAAAAGATTAGGGGGCCTTTGCCACTGAGAAGATAGCCTGATACAACTGGGAGAAATAGGCTGTTAAGGGTGAGGAGAATCTCAGCCCTCCCCGCCAACCATTTACAAACTGGGGTCATTATAGAGAAGAGATGAGAACAGGGAAAGAGGTTAGAAAAGTATCAAATCTTAATTTCGTTTTGTTGTGCTTTGTTGGATGCAGGGTATATGGAAGAAGGTTTTGGATTTATTTTGATATCCGATTATTTGACTTATAAAAATCTGGTAGGAGAATTTGGGAGGGAAGATATCCTTGGACTGGATCTCTGGCATTGAGGAGTTCCAAAATCTTGAGCTGGCCTCACTAGAGCTAGTTTCTTTGTCATTAGTGTGTAGATCACATACAATAATAATATTACTTGGAGTCAGTGCTCTAAAGTTTATCTTTGAGTAAATTCAACATGAGAAAAAGCCAACATAAGAAAATTTGATAAATCGTAATGCTTCCCTCTCTTATTTTACAGTCATTAATAGATACGAGATTTTAATTTCCCATTTTTATTCCTTTCAACTTATACTACAACATGTCTAGCCTTTCTATCAAAATTGCTTCTAAAAAAAGTAATCGGTGCATATGTTATCATTTTTTAAAACATAAGACTGATGTGGCCTGTGTCTGAAATATCCCCACAGACTCACAGCCAGTCTCTGGCCGGTGGCATGTTTTGGGGGTATATCCTGGCTGGTGGCATGTTTTGGGGGGTATACTCTGGTGAGTGAGTATAGGGGACTAGAGGAAGGTGTTTGAAGGTTACAGCTGGTCCTGGGTTTTACGGTCCAGCTCTGTCTGCCTCCTGCTTCATCAAGATGTGAGGAGGAGTCACCACATGCTCTGTGCCAAATGATGCCATGCCTTCCCAGTGATGATGAACAAAAACATCTATGCTTGAGTTGTTTCTGTTAGGTATTCTATCACAAGGATGTAGAAACTAATTAATATAGAAAACTGGTCCTGGGGAATGAGGTCATTGCTGTGATTAAATAAAACCATAAGGCTCTAAGGCCTTTGGAACTGATTTTCTAGAGAAATTTAGAAATATTTCACACTCTGTAATTGCTAATCCTTGGCATCAACTTGACTGGATCTTGGAAACTGAAATGAGAGAGATCTTCTTGATTAAATAATTTGAAGCTGGAAGATTCACCCTAAATGTGGTTGTTACCTTCTGATGGCAGCCTGTATAAAAGGCCATGGCAGAAAGGAGCTTTGCTTTCTTTCGCACTGGTGAGTTGTCCTGAGACTGTGATCAATTTGTTCAGATTCCAAAACAGTGAAAACTGGTAGACCTCCAGAAAACCATCAGACCTTCAGCATTAGTTTGGAATTACTGAGATATCCAGCCTTGTGGACTGAGCAACTACAGGATTCTCAGCCACTCGTGTGGCACAGCTGTTGTTGGACTATTCATTTTATTGTTTTTGTTTCTTTAGAAAACCTTGATTAATACAGATTGTGGTACCAGGAGTGGGCCTAGAGAAACAGAATTCAAAGATGAAATTCTTTAATGTTGAAAGATGAATTTCTTTAATGGTATATGGGGGGCTTGATGGTATATGGAGCAGGCTCTCCAGCTCAAGAAAGCCTAAAGTTACTAAAGACCTTGGTAGCACAGAGAACACTGAAAATCCATGGTGTAGACTACTGAAGTAATTAGGAAGATAAATGTATTTGAGTCTTCTAACTCACCTCTTGTTGTAAGCAAGGAATTCAGCAACTTTAAACATAAAATGTTTGACAATATTTGGAAAAATAAGGAAATTGATAATGTTGGCTGGTTGCTTCTAGCATCTCTGGATAAAGTGATGGAGGAAAAGAAGAGCTCAGTGATAAAGTTAACCAGTTCCAGATTCACATCAACAGTTTAAAAGTTTTCGAGTATGCTCTGGAAGACAATCTTCTCCCCAGCAGCCATAGAACTCAAGCTTCAGAAAATCAAGTTGGAGCCCTCAATATACATTTGGCTGACTTACAAGCACATTTAACTCCCAGCCTGTAAGAGTGTGAGCAGTAAAAGTGATGGCATTGGTGGGAAAAAAATGGGATCCTTCAATGTGGAATGGAGATGTTTGGAAGAGCCCTGATGAGGCTGAGGACTTTGAACCCTAGAACTCTGAGGGGTTTATTTAGCCTGACAAATTAATCTCCCCACCCTCAGCAGACAATGCTTCTCCATACCTTGTAGACCTCTTCTCCCTACCCTTGCCTGAGGGAACTAATCCCACAAAGCAGGCCAAGCCAATGACCCTCAGAGCCCACCAACTGTTGCCTCTAGACCTAAAGCAGACTCAAGGCTAGGCAGGCCATAGAGGTGAGATGGAAAATGTGGTCCCTGAGGAGGGACACTATAGCACTTAATGAGTTCACTAATTCATTCAAGCAGAAATCTAAAGGATATGTGTGGGAATCAATTTTAACGGTGTGGAACAATGGAGGAAGGAACAGAAAATTGGATCAGGCTGAGTTTATAAAGATAATTGCCCAAGTTTATAAAGATACAGAGATTCTAAGTTTAATATGGAAGCTCATGAAGTTTAAAAAGGTGTTAAAAGTTTATGTGATTGGCTGAAGTATTTATTAAAGGATGGTTTACTGGCAGATAGCTGAAGAAGCCTGATGTTTCTTGGCTTAATGTTGATGAAGAGGCAAATCGGCATGCTCAAGTGGATTTGTGGTGTAAAACTGAACCCTTCACAGTGGGAAGGGGGAAAGGACTTGCCTTTCACTGATTTTTATAGGATGGAAAGTACTGAGAGAGGTACGAGCACCTTTAAGGGCTTTGGTTTTGCTTTTTTCCTTGGGGACGTCACTGTTCAGTTGCATGAATTAAATGAAAATGTACTCGATTTAGCAGGACCTCAGAGTATGGTTCTGTAGGCAGTGTTGACTGCCAAGGCAAGGTGAACATACTTATGGTAATGGGCAACAAAGACAAAACAATGCCTATAATGGCATGGCCTGAATGGACCTTTGATACTGGCTAATCAGTCATGGTTTTTCAGAGACCAAATACATAAGAAGCCTACTAGGTTTTTATTGCATCTATATAATCAAAAAAGCTCTAGAACAAGTAACAGAAAGTCTACCTTGGATCTAAGCAACAGAGATTTTAGTCTAGTCAACCAATTACTAGGCTTGATGCAATTTACAAACCCATAACCCTACAGTCCCATAACCCCTTGCATGAAGGGAAGGCTGGGTTCCATTGAAGAAAGACCTTGTCACAGTATGAGTTATACCACTAGCATTTCTCCCAGCCTTCCCCAGAAAGACCTGCGGCCTTTTGCTAAGGTAACTGTACAATGGGGAAAGGAAATAATCAGACTTTCCAAGGCCTATTGGATACTGATCTGAGTTGACACTGGTTCTGGGAGACCCTAAAAAGCACTGTGGCCCTACAGTTTAAGTACTTGCTAATGGTGGTCAGATGATAGATGGAGTTTTGGCTGAAGTCTGACTCACAGTGGATCTAATGGGTCTCTGAACTCATCCTATGGTTATTTCTCCTGTTCCAGAATGTATAATTGAGATAGATATCCTTAGAAATTGGCAGAATCCCCACTTTGGTTTCATAACCTGTGGAGTGAGGGCTATTATAGTTGAGAGAGTCAAATAGAAACCATTAGAGTTGTTTCCACCAGGGAAAACAGTGAACCAAAAACAGTATCACATCCCTGGAGGGACTGCAGTGCAAGTGTCGAGAATTTGAAAGATGGTGGTGATTCCCAGCATATCTCACTTTAACTCTCCTATTTGGACTGTGCAAAAGACGGACCATGAAGAATGATAGTTGACTATAGAAAACTTAATCAAGTAGTGACACCAATTGCAGCTGCTATACCAGATGTGGTTTCCTTACTTGAGCAGATTCATACAGTTCCTGGTATCTGGTATGCAGCTATTGATCCTTCAAATGCTTTCTTCTCCATATAGGTTCATTAGGACCACCAGAAGCAGTTTGCTTTCAGCTGACTAGGCCAGCAGTACACCTTTACTGTTCTACCTCAAGGGTATATTAACTCTCCAACCTTGTGCCTTAACTTAGTTCGAAGGGATCTTGACCACTTGTTTATTCCACAATATATCACACTAGTCCACTGTATTGGTGAAATTATGCTTATTGAATCCAGTGAGCAGGAAGTAGCAACAACTCTGGACTTGTTGTAAAGCATATGCATTTGATAGGATGGGAAATAAATCCAACCAAAGTTCAAGGGTCTTCAACCTCAGTGAAACTTCTAGGAGTTCCCTGGTGTGGAGCATGTAGAGACATTCCTCTAAGGTGAAGGATAAGTTGTTACACCTGGCCCCTCCCTCCACCAAGAAAGAAGCACAATACTGAGTGGGCTTCTTTGAATTCTGGAGGCAGCACATTCTCGTATGGGTGTGTTACACTGACCCGTAAGCCTGATGAAAAAGAGTAGAGGATATGAAGTGAGGTTGTAGGGAGGTGGGAGTGGGTCTGAGAGGGGATGGAGAGAGATTCTGAAGGAAATGGTCAAAACGTGAACAAAACATTTCATTTGAAATTCTCAAAGAATCAATAAAGATATTTTAAAAGAATTAAGAAAAGCAATGAAAAAGAAGGAAGTTCAATACTTCCTGGCTTCAGGTCTGTTGGATTTTCCATCTTGTTTTGGTTAAATCTTTCTTTACTATCTTCCTGTTTCTCCATTTTTAAATGAGAATATTTACTCTGAGTCACTGTATATAAGAAATATGTAGCTTTTTTTTTTCTGCATGGTATCACAGCTAAGAGATTTCCTTTTGTTTCAAAAGAGTTTTTCAACTTTTAAGTAGTGTTCAGACTGTTAATTAATTGTTTCTAAGCCCATATCTAATTACCCTAGCAACAAGTTGGTGGTAGACATTTCATTGGAGAAAACAAAGATGGAGATTAAAAGAGATTAAAAGATACTTTAAAATTTGTATCTTCTTAAATAGAAAAGTGAGAAGATTGCCATTGATTGGTGACAATAGAACTTTTAGTCTTAGAGATTTTTCTCCAAAATATTTTTTTTTGTCTGGAGGAAATTAAACATATAAGTTGTTACTGCACAGAGATCACCAGTATTGATCTCCTAAATGAGGATGATTCCCAGAAGTGTCATTAGTGCCTTGTATTCTTTCTGAGACTGGTCAAGTCTCATCATCCAATCATCAGTTTGATGATAGCAGGACCACTTTGCTCTTTGGTGATCTGATGATATGTTGGATATTGAGGTGAGTTACTCTCTCCATAAGTAAAATGACTTGAGGCCTGTCACAGGAGAATTTTTTAAATAATTAGATCATTATCCTAATGAGCAAGATAACTGCTTTCAAAAATTTAAGGGGTATTTGTGTAAACAGGAATAGTTTCCCTCGGATAAATCCCAAAGTACAAATTAGCAATGATAAGTAAAACTATAATTTGAAGGACTTAATTAAAAAATCAAGACTCTTCTAAAAGTTAAAGGTCTTTGTATTACTTATTTTTCTATTGCTATGATAAAACACCATGACCAAGATAACTTGTAAGAGGAAAAGTTTATTTGAGCTTATGGTTCCAGAAGAATCCGAGTCCAAAATGGTAGGAAGGCATGGTGACAGGAGGGGACTGGAACAAGAACAGGAAGAAGAGCTAAATGCTCACATCTTCAAGCAGGCACAGAAAGCAGAGATCGATCGACTAGAAATCTGGCTTTTAAGAACTCTCTAAGCTGGCCACCAATGACATGATTCCTCCAGCATGGCCACACCTTCTAAGACCTCCCAAAACAGCGCCACCAACTGGGGACAAAATGTCCAAATACGTGGAGCCTGTAGGGACATTCTTACTGAGATCACCACAGTTTCTCTGTCAAGTTCTCCTTAACCAGAGCTATATGGTGAGCACACATGGGAAAATGACTCTTCAGGGTGCTTAGAAGGGGGAACTCAAACCTGGCTAAACCACCTCTAAATTCTTTCCTACTGCTACAGTTATAGGAATTTAATCAGGAGAGCCTCATCCAAATGGTTCCATGAACTCTTAGAACTGATCACTAGAAGGCAGCAAACTAGAAACACAACTTGTGCCTCTAGAAGAGCCAAGAACACTGAGAGGAATCTTCGCCCTCCTACTCAGCAATGCCCTGGTTGCCAAACTGCAGGGAAGCAAAAGACTGTGTTATCTTGATCGACGAGCTGGAGAATCTCTCACAGCTGTGTTGTGGAAATGTTCTCCATTTCCCTCATGATAACATTGAGTCATAAAAGAAAGAAATGAACATTTATTTGCCAACTCCACCTGTCTGTTGGGCACACCATATCTATATTAGCATCAAGGGAACTTGCCTATAGTACTGAAATTTTTATCAGTATGAGAGAAGCAACTGTTCTTTCTCTTCAGTTGGGGTTGAAGGCAGTTCCTTTCCCCCTCAGAGACGGAAGGGTACTAGCTGAGACTTGGATGACTAATTTGTCAGCATTAGCATTCAGTGAGATGTTTGGAACCAAAAAAATCTCAGAACTTTTGAGCTTTATGCTTTTTAAAATTCAGAGCTAGATTGAGAATTCCTTTTGTTTTTAGTCTGTTCTGAATGTATGAAACAATCTTTTGATTGGAAAGGAGATGAGTAGACATGTGTTTTCTGGATTAAAGGAGGGTCAAATAAAAGTAAAAATAGGTGGACTCAAATGACCCAATACTTTAAAAAAATATGAAGTCCTAGAATTTCTTTCTTTCTCTTAAAATGTGTTGTCAGTTTCCCATTTCTGAAATCACTGTAATAGCAACCCTTCCCTTATCAAAGTACAGTAATGTCAGAGTTAAGTAAGAAGTGAGATTTTTATTCCATTTTTTTTATTGAATCATTGTGTATTTCATTCAGAACACCTCAACCAGTCTTAATCATCTTTATACCCACTTCCCCAATGACACTCCCGTAGTCCCCCAACTGGAATCCATACATTCTTTCATCTGTGTTAAGGGCTATTGTGTCAAGTAAGTATCCCCAGATGTGCTCAGTGCAGGTTGATTCACTGAGGTCTACTCAGCCTGACTCGAGTCCCTCACTTCAGGAAGACTTGCTCATCCTCACCCAACAGTAATCAGTTGCTAATATTTCTCAAGAAAATGTTGGGATCTGCTATCCATTTTCCCAGTGCCATGCTGGGTTTTTGTCTGCCTGAGCTTGCATGGGTCTTGAGCATGCCAAAAAGATTACTGTAGGGCCACACGAGGAAGGTCTCAGGAGCTTGTAGGATTCTATTTCCATATGATCACATACCTCAGCACTGGCTCTTACAATCTTTCTGCCCGTCTTCAGCAATGGTCCCTGAGCCCTGAGTAAATGAAAATTAAATATAGGAGTTCTGTTCAGGGAGTCACATGCTGCAGATTCCTAATCTCCATGATTTAGACGTTTGTGACCTTTTGTGTTATTGGCCCTTGTTGCATGGGGGAGCTCCATTAATGTAAGATCAGATATTCTCTAGTGACTGCTTTAACTCTTGTTCTATGCTGCATGAGCCATGAGTGTAGAGGCTGCATTGCAGATGTGCCACACAGGCTTTGGCAGTTCTTTGACAACGTCTGTGCGTGACCTGCCGTGGTACTCTGTATTACTCTCCATCTGGTGCAAAAGAATCTTCTTTGATAAGTGGTGACTGGGACATTGGACTGTATATATAAGGATACATATTTTGTACTCAGTAAGAAGTTACATTAGCCTAGGGATGTGAAAGCCTTGGGGATTTCTCTAAGATCTATGACCTCTTCAGTCACATGTATTTGGCTATGATTACTGCACCACACAAGTTTCCTCCCACTGAGTGGGCTCTAAGACCAGTTAGGTAACCGTTGCTCGGCCTCAAGATTAAAGTGCTACCACTGTACCAGTGTGGAAAGCTGTTCCAGTTCACTGATGTTATTATTTGGTCATTGGGCCATCAATTGATACTCTCCCTTGGCTACTTATATTGTGCTCTCCAGAGCTACGAGGGAAAGTGGCTTCCAGGTGAGTTCCAGCTCCATTGCTCCAAATCTGGTCTCTTCAGTATGTCCTGTCTTTAGCAATAGGGTCTTAACTTCAGGTTTTGGGAGGCAGTCCAGGGCTGTGGCAATAGTCTGTGTAATTTGGGGAGTCTCTTGGAGAAAACCTGTCCAACACTTAAAAGGAAGGTTTCTCTGTTTAGCACTGTTTCTTGTTATGTAGCCTTCAGCTATGTACATGGGCTCATGTAGAGATACTGTATGTGGAATTTATCATTAGGTTGTCAGACTATAATTCCCTCTCGTGTTTTACACTAACAAGGCATTATTTATCTTCTCTCTCTCTCTCTCTCTCTCTCCTCTCCCTGTCAAACCTTCCCTCCACGCCTTCCCCATTAAAGTGTCCCCATTTCCCCATTAAGGACCTATGGGAATAAAAAGGGAAGAAGGAGTTCAAGAGAGGTGGCGCCTCAAGAGATTAGTATTATCAAGGGAGAAATGAGGAAGTGAGTTTTTAATCAATCTGGATTAGCTGAGCACAAATTGAAAGGTCTGTTTTCTTTAATTTACATCTGCAATGAACTCAACTGCTTCCTTTAAAGTTTAAAATTGAGATATTTGTTAGGAAGAATATTCTTAAAATTGTATCCTACTATGTCACCTTTGATCCATTCCCTAAGGTTGAAGTTTAAGAATGACCTAGAAGGGTAATGTGTATGTTGCTCTTTATTTAAGAATATTGCAAATATCAAACCGGCATTCTCAATAACAAAAGCAAAATAGCTTTCTGAACCACAGGAGCAAATCAGACCCGGCATCAGACCTACCACATCCACCATTTGACTGACAAGTGTGACTTACTGATTCCCCTAATTGCTCTGGTTTCATTATAGTATAAGAAATGTGCCAAATACTCTTTTTTTTGAGGAGGGGGGTATCTTTCCAGTCTTGTGCTTACATAAAATGCCCCTAAACTAGCATTTTAGGAAAAATATAGGCAAATTAAGTATAACCAAAAATTTTAAGAATCAGTTTCTTTTACAGGACCCCTGCCTTCAGCACCTTGTCTCACCATCCCCGCAAACCATTACTATTCAGGTCACTGAGAACCAGCATCTGTTCTAGATTTTCCTGATGTTCATATCTCTTGTGTATCTGTCTTTACCTCTACTGATAGAATCCCCCTCTAGTCTCAGATGAACTGTACATTTCCAATCTATGGTAACAGTTTCCTTCCTCTGCCTCTACATGGTCATTTATCCACAAATGATGCTATTTAGAAATGACCTTGAACATGAAGGAATGACACTGACCTATTGATTCTAGCAATTGTTGATTGTTTTAGAAGTCTAGGCTGTTGGAATCTGCTTAACCAATCAAGAATCTCATGTGCCCTAGGCAAAGGAAAGGCGATCTTACTTGAATATTAATTTGAATCTCTATTAGTATTTTTATTGGTATTCTGTATTATTACTAACACCCAAAAGTAATTTCTCCAATAACCCATGCATTGGCATGTGATTTGAAAGGGAATCTTCCACAGTGTAAAGCAACATTCCACCCTGAAATGTTGAGGCTGATCTTAGTCATATCCAGCCATGTTCAGCAAATCTGCTCTTCTCTTGCCCATCTCTTCCTGCTCACTTAATTTCTTGTGTTAGTTGAACTCATTCTACTTTAGACTATGTGAAAAACTCCTTGAATGTTAGGCACTTTACACATAAACATGCATTCAAGTTTTTATATGTAAATAAGTAGAACTGAAAATGATTGCTGTAAGGTTCATGGATGGGATAATGTACAACCACCATCAAATTTTTCTTGGTTAATTTCATCTCATTTAAAAATATCTTATTTTATTTATTATAATTAGTGTGTGCATTCATGAATGAGAGAGAGAGAGAGAGAGAGAGAGAGAGAATTGGTGACATGTAGAGGTCAGAGAACAACTTACTTAGGTTTTCCTTAAGATCACAAGCACTAATATTTTTGCTATAATTTTCAATTATATATTTTGTAAAGAAATTTATTATTTGGAAAACATTATTAGGAAAGTAAAGGTATAGATTAAATATTCCTTGTTCCAGGCACATTTGCATTTTTATAGCAGCTATTCCTAGGTCACAATGCTAGAAGCCATGTGTGTTCCCTTATAAATTGACAGACATGCTGAAGGCAGAATCATCAGCAAGTAACCTCTTTATTCAGTGATACCACTGGCATTTGGATGTGGTCCAGACTTTCAGACACAGTTCCTTCCGAATGTGTTAAAGAAGATCAGAGAAAAAAATCACACTTGGAAAGAAACCATTCATAAAATGAACACAAATACTGAACAGGAGAAGGTATTGAGGTAAAGAAGAATTATCTATGTTATGTTTCCATTAAAATTCTGTATCAGTCCCATGGTTATGCATACTATACCTATAAAGGATAATTTATTAAATGGTCAGCATGATGTCTTCACGCTGGAGAGACAGAGAACATGGTATCTGCTCTGACTAGGAAACTGGATACTTCAGCGGCCCCACTCTGATTCTGAAGGTCTGAAAGGGTCTGGAAGAGTGGCTGGTGCTGCACCAACATTGAAAGACTGAAGAAGCTGGAGTGCGGCATCAGCAGACAACAGCAGCAGTGTAGGCTTGCTCAGAAATCAAAGATGGGTGGGATGCAGGCAAACACTGTCTTCCTGCAACCGCTTTACATCCTGGCTGCCAGTCTGTTAGTGTCTCTCAGACATAAGGACAGACTACAGTCATATTCTTTGTTCCATAAGACCAGTGCAGACTTCTAGAACCTTCTTTACATCAATATGGAGATCTGAAGACTTTCCTATTGCCCTCAGGTTCCCTGTGTTTCTTGCCTACCCTACCCCCGCGGGTCCCCTGGACAATGACTATTCAGGATCGGACCTGAATAGCTTCCTCTATTTTGGACTACAGGATTTTGGCCTAGGGCCATTTTCTCCTAGGACTGTGGCTCACCACTGAGGATTCAGGAAAAATCTGCAGGCTGTGGCAGGGTAAGAACGAAATTTCAGCCAGTGGGGTAGCACTCACCTTTAACCCCAGGGCAGGCAGATCGCCGTGAAACTGAGGCCACCCTGCTCTACATAGTTCCAGGACAGATGAGCCACAGGGAGACCCTGTCCCAAAACAAACAGTGAACAAAACAACAGCAAAACAAAAACAAGAGCACAGTTTCAGACAAGAGAATCGGTATTAGTACAAACAGACCAGATGGTTTTGAGAGAAGGGATTAATAATAATTTTTTTCTAATGTTATAGAAAATAACTATTCAAAATAGAAAGCAAAGTTAACTGTGAATTGTTTTCTTCCAATATTTAATTAATATATTATTAATTAATCAATGCATTATTAATTAATCAATTATATTATTAGTGGTTGAATAATTGATAATTGATGCAATTATTAAGCTTTTATAAAATGTATAATTTGACTACTTATAGGTTAAAAATACAAAATTGTTTTATTTGTTTTAGTAACACCTTCAACTGTGCTCTCAGGAAGGTTATAGGATTAGCATAGTGGTTTAACATTACCTATTGCTATGATGAATCTTAAAAAAAAAAAATTTAAGAATCCTGAAAGTAGAATTGATTTAAAAAAAATTAGACTAGTAGTTGTCATTTATCTAGTATTAACTATTTATCATTTATCTAGTATTAATTATTTCAGTGAAGGCCCTCGAGTAGGTTGAATTATTGATTAAAGTTGTTTAGTGTCATTTCTAATCACATATGCTACATTTTGTCCTGGCCTAGCACAGTGCACCTCCTAACCCTTAAACATGTGGTTTGCTTTGGCTGCAAGGATGTTAGCAGCTAAGACAAATGGGGAGGCCTGAAGCATAGTTGTGTCACTGGGCATTTTTCACACACTTCTGCAATTACCACGAGAAGAGCTTCCCTGGGTGGCTCTTGCCACTTGAGCTTGGACTCTGTCAACTAAGCACGATACACAGCAGAAACTGGACAGGACAGCACCAGGACACAGCATGGAGCCCTGACCAGCTCAACCCAGACCCAGCCTAACCGACAGCAGAGATGGGAACAGACAGTGCCAGTCACAGCAAGGAGCCAAGGCCAGCTGAACCCGCCTTCTCAGCTGAGCCCAGTGACCCACAAACACATAAGACACAGCTAATCATGATTGCTTTAGCTGTTGGCTTTGGGGGCTGTTTGCTGAGTGGTGTTATTGTAGCTATATTGAGTAATGTAAAATTAAGCACTTAGTACCGAGATGCTGCCATAAAATATATCTAAAATTTGTGGTATTGATCAAAAAACCAGAAAAGCGCTAGGATAAAGAACTGTAGCAACAAAACGTTCAGTGAAACGGTCACTCGTGGGAACCACACAGGCGACAAATACTGATCAAACTACAGCACTGAAGGAGATTTTGGAGTAGAAGTTTTAAAATATTCTGTTATTTCTGCCTCCAAGGCTCAGGAATCATTGTGAAAGTGGGTTGGGGGAGGGGGATAATCCTAAAAGCTGGAGGGGTAGATGGCTGTAAGGGAACAGAGTATTCCAGACAGCTGGTCAGTTACTCGTACAAACACACAGAAAAACTGACAGCATACACAAGTCCCACGCAAGCTCAAACCCCAAAACGCCCAGCGTAGGCATGAGGAAGTGGAGAAGAAGCTTCAGCCCCACCTGAGGAAAATGGCAACAGGTGGCTGCTGGAAGGGGCAGAGAAAGTCTCTCACGAGCACCAGACTCTTGAAAAGTTAACCAGGATCTAATGGATGGACCCTCACTGAGAATATTTGGAGACACAAATTAGATTTACAGAATCTTAACAGATTTACAGATTTGCAGAATTTATTATATATAATATAGTACATTAAATTAGGTGAGGGTAGGCAACAAAGAGAGGTGGAAATAGGATATGGGATGTAAATGCAATCAAATTATATAGAAACCATAAAATATTAAAAAATAAAAAATGTGCTGTTAGAAGCTTCACTTAGTAAGGTCAAACAATACTAAAATAAACTTAGAAAAACTGAGAAAAAGGAATAAATGACTGACTTAAATTTGGAATAGGTTTTATACAGTATTTTGGCAGCAATAATTGATTGCTATAGAACTTTTTATAAGCATTTTAATTCAACATCCCTATTGTCATTTTTCCATGTAAAGATACTGACAAAAGTCTGGGAACTGGAGAAATGTCTCAGTGATTAATAGCACTGACTGCTATTACAGAGGACCAGATTCAGTTCAATCCCCAGCACCCATGTGACAACTAGCAACCATCAGTAACTCCAGTTCCAAAGGATTTTATGCCCTCTCTAGACCTCTGGCAGCATTCCACAGCACAGGTGCACTTACAAACATTCAGGCAATACACTCATACATATAAAATTAAAATAACAAATAAAATATTTAAAAATATATTGGCAAAATTTTTAATGCATGTTATAAAGAATGTCAAGGAGAAGGGCTGAGTTTACAGAATTATTGGAATTTGTAGAAAATTAAATTTCATTTTTCAGATTAAGTCATTTCAAAATATATTTGATGAAAACTACGGTTGATAATTATATATATATTAGTAAAATATGAACTACTTCATACTACAAATATATTTTTGAATAGACTGGCATCTTAACTATAAGACGTATTTTAAATATTGATGAGCTAATGAAATATATAAATAACTTAGCAATTAAATTATGCTGTACTTTACCAATTTTACCTATCAGTAAATGAATAATAAATATTCTTTTATTGCTGGTAAATTCATCACTGACCAAATGAAGCTATCTCAAGAGTTGAAATGAACCAATATGACCAGTGCGATTCATTTAGTTCAAATCGTTACTGCAGTCCTAATTCTAGAAAGAAACATAAATTCAATCCAGACCCAAGCCAACGAGGTTGCTGTGCCAGTGTTGAAGTGTGCGCCTAGATCCTGGCTCAGACATTATTCCCAAATGAAGAGTGACCCAAAGCAGTGCAAATGGGAAATGGCTGCCAGAGTAGCTTTCCAACATTCTAGCAAATGGTACATATTTGTTCACCTCAGTTGTCTACTTCAAAAGGACCATCTATGGCTATAAATGGTAAATACCAAACACACACAGTAGTATCATACAATTGCAATAAAAAGAGAACATGAACAGAATTATTATGAAACAAGAAATTCAACATTTAACAGAAGCACCAAAAAAGGCCGCCACTGTGTTTCCACAGGGAGAGCAAATAGTGCACATTCCCAACCTATTTTACTTCCCTTGTGTCCTTGGAGACTCCAGTCTTTTACGAAGAAAGATAAAATCACCACATGGACAGAACCAGAACAAGAAAAATAAGTAACTTTCACTGTGATTAGGGATTCATGTCATAAGGTCAAATTTCAATTGTGTCATACATCCTAAGTCTAACACAAATGTTTTGAAATAGTTGCTCAGTTTACATATTCAAACATATCCTAAAAGATTATGTAGTAAAAATGATCTTGTGTCCTCTAGTGGACTTCCAGGCTGAGTCATGACTCTCATCAGCTGGATAGATGGATGTCTTACCACAGCATAGACTGATGTCGTACTACAAGTCATAAAAGGATATTCTACTATATGCCAGTATTTGTTGCACAAATAGAAAAAAAATAAAACAGAAAAACAGTCTGCTTCCATTAACCAACTTTCTTTTAAATTTCCTGTGCTAAACTAAGTCTTTGGTTGACCTTTCTATAATACCACAAGTTATCTCTGGCTAATCCACCCTGAATGCACCTGATCTCTTCTGTTCTTAAAAGTTCATCAAAGTTGGACCTGATTAGTACCTGGAAGATAAAATACAAAATTACATTGTATTAAGAACTTAAAAAAATTAAATGAAGTTTATTACTTTTACTTCACTTTTGTTTTACCTATTGAAATGAGATATGTGTAAGCATAATTTTCAGGACTCGTTTCAAATTCCTATAGAATAGGAAAAGTTATGATTTTTATACCCAGGAGATGGGGTACTACTAAGAATAAACTGAATAAGTTCCAGGAGTAGAATTGGATTCTGGTGTATTCTCTTTGTGTGATAAAAAACATTTTTAATATATATCAATCAAAATATTAAAGCCAAAGTTTTTTTTCATCTATCAAATGCAGTCATGCCCACTGATATTAAGCTATCGAGCTGTGGGTTTCACTGGTCCTGGGAGTTCAAATGCTATAGTAAGTAATATGCTAATAGAATATCTCCCACAGATGGGGGAGTGGAATGATTGAATATTTAACCAGTGCTGGAAATCACAATGCATCTCCTCTTCTCCTCTGTTTGAGAATTAAACTTGTCAGAACTTAAATTGTATGCATTTTCAAGGAGTTAGTACAGTTTACTATATGAAACCATCACATACACCCCCATCTTTAGAGTAAATTTCTTCATAAATGTTGTTAGAGGATACTGTTGTATGTCCAGTTATATTTGGCAGGCAGAAATAATGTGTTACATGTATTGTACGCTTTGTCACTGACCCAAGGGGATAGCAAAATAAAGAATAGGAAATATTGCACAGAGTTTTGGCCCAAAGGAATTGCTTTGAAAACTATGGGATTTAAAAAGAACTTACACTTTCATTTTTTGGGATACTGACAGCATGTGATTTAAAAAAGGACAGTTGTCTTCACATTTGTAAGTCACATCTTTGTACCAGCTCTTGACGCTGCTATTAAAATTCAGATCATGAGCTAATCCATAGCTTAAGCAATTTAAATATGATTGTAAATAATATTTGCTCATGTTATCTTTGTAAGGTTTTGTTTTTAAAAGCTGGAATGTTGATGGACCGTCCCCTGGTGTTTCTTTCTATATAGTTAGCGGGAGTCAAGTAAAGGTACATATTTGAGCTTTCTCCATTGCACTTCCTTGGATGGAAAGCCCTGCCCCACTTTGGCTCAAAGATGACATTTCCTCTAGACTAGAGTTGTAAAGAAAGCAATTTAAAATGCATAAACACAGTTTGCCTGATCCATGCCATCTACCCAGCACCCAGCAGGGCAGTCATACTAAGCACTGTCTTACTTCCTAACTGCTCAATGAAAGTCCAGTTATTAATATTCACGGGAATTTGTAGCAAACTGGTTCAGGCAGAATGAAAATTAACACTAGAACATCACAAAACTGCAAGTTTTCTAAAACCAAATTTTCTCTAAGACAAGCTTTACAGAATGAAGAATCACAGGAATTTTATCTTCATTTAAGTTGGACTACAAACAAAAAATATAGAAATGGAAACCAGAAAGCCTAGGTTTCTGTCTTGACTCCACCACTCACTAACCAATTAGTTCAACCGTAATTTATTTATGTTTAATAAATTTTTGCTATAATCTTTGATGACAAAATTTTAAATAAAATCTCTTCTTCCTTTCAATAGTCTAGTGGTAGGAACTAACTATATTTCATCTTGGTACCTAAGATTTCTATATACCTATCAGTGCAGTGGAAAGGTTGGATCAACTGACAAGTTAGCTGTGGTTTTGTGAGTTTGTTTAAAATTATTATCTTACAAGTTATGTTTTCAGAATGTGTCACATTCCACATTGTGTACATTTTCTTTTACATATGTCTTCACCATTAATCCTCTAAGAACATGAGGAACTGAAGTACTGATGTAGACGTGCTGTGTAACTGGTCCAAGGTGCCACAGCTGGTAAGTGTTGGATCGAGAGCAGAAACACCATTCTGTCTGCCTCCCAAACTCTTACTAATGTAGATAGTTACTATTATGATTAGGACAGGAATGTAACCTGAAATAGTCATGACACATTTTCAGAACAGAAATAATGTGTTGAGGGGAAAATGGGGTGAAAAAACTACTAGATCTGTTTAATACCTTCTTAAACAACAAGGAAGTTATACTCATAACTAACTGTATTTCTAACATAATATCTTAGTAAGATTAAGCTATCTAAAGTTCCTTTTTGTTTCACTTACTCGATAAATACCTTGAAGTGTAACCATGGGATGCCTTTTATTGCTCTGTGATGTTTTCTATATTGTGAGATGTTTCATTACTCTGTAATGTCTTGATGTTCTGTGATGTTTTCCACTCACTATTTATAAAGATGTATAACTAAGAGAATGGAGAGTTCACCAAATGATTTAATGAGGCACCTGGTCCAATTAGCCCAAGAAAATTGTAGCTCAAAAGTGTCATATATCTAAACTTCTGCTAGTGATATCTCTTTTTGTAAATTACAATGACTGACTAACTCCTAGCTCAATTAACTTGGCCTATCTATTAGATCAAAAGATATCTCTTGCCCATGTCTGGGATATCTACTTTGTAATCTATGATGACCAAGTGAAAACTCAAGAAGAAATTTTCCTTATAAACATGGTCCATTGTAAAAAGAACCACATTGCCCAGGTATCAGTCACAAAATGACATAAAAATGTCTATCTAATCTTCATCTCTACTTAGTTCAGGGTCTGGAGAATCTAAAAGCTTTAGCTGCTGATTCTGGAACCTCATGCATGAGAAGGGAATAATCGAGCTTTCAGACTCACTTGAATGCTTGATCTTTTAGCTATTTGAAGAAATTTCCCATAACAAGGACACATTTTCAGGATAGAACTAGTGTACTGAGGGGAAAATGGAGAGAAATAATTTCTAGCTCATACCTGTTTAAAGAATGAGTAGAGGCAGTACTATTGTAACACATGGTTTTATTTTACTATAAAGTAAAAATTGAGGAAAGAATGTGAACAGAATGATAGTGTTTGGGATTCACAGTATGATGCTTGTCTCTGTCTTGTCTCTGTACAGTTACTGTGGCTGAAGGAGAAATGACTTAATGATCTGTATAGACCGCAGCACAGTGCTAAAAGATTCTGAACTTTGAGCTGTGCTTGGTAGCTCATGGATTTAATCTCAAAGCTCAGGAAGCAGAAGAAGGCAGATTTCTCTGAGTTCGAGACCAACTTAGTCTAAAAAGGAAATTCCAGGCCAGCATGGGCTACAGGGAGACCCTGCAGCAAAAGAAACCAAGTAAACAAAGAATAAAAGCATTCTGAACTTTTCTTTCATGTTTCTGGAATTGAGAAGACATGACCAGTGTCTAAACGATCAAAAATCAATATTCTTCCATTATAATAAAGAACTCTCTTCTCTTTTGCTTGTTTTTGAGACATGGTCTCTCTGTAGCCACAGATGACCTGGAACTTGCTATGTAGACTAGGTTGGCCTTGATCTCACAGAGATTCACCTGTCTCTACCTCCAAGGTGCTGGAATTAAAGGCTTGTACCACCATACATGCCTAAAACTCTTTTCTTGTCATAATGAATTAGGAATTAACTTTCTGATTGTGAGATCAAGCAAGCAAACACAGATGGCCTTGTTAAACTCCGTGGGTCACAGAGCAAAACAAAAACACAAGAACATGGATGGGAAAGGGACTTGTAGGGAGGAGAGATGATGAGAGAGGGAGAAGAGGATGTGGGGGTGTGTGAAAGTAATCAGACTGCATCATGTACATATATGGAGTTGTTAAAGAACAAATTTAAATCAGTTAATAATTATAATATGGAGAGAGAGACACAGAGGAATGCTACATAGTGATGATCGAATCAGGAGTTCTTTACTGGCTATCAGTCAGGACAGGGTTTATAAAGCCTAAAACCACAGTTATATTACGCCAGGGATAAAACCTATAGCGATAGTAAAATTGCATGAACATAGTTACACCAAACCAGAGGCAGATTAATTAATGAAAATATTTTCAGTTAACAAAAAGTTTCAGTTAGCAAAAAACAAGACTCTCAGAATTGCAGAAAGCATGGGCTCCATGGAGATGCAGTTATCGTTGGATGGGAGGACATGCTATCTGGCTACTTGTAAATTTCCCAGTATTGTAAAACTAACTTACTCCCTGAAACTACCTGCATGAGACAGTCTGCCCAGCTGGCTGCAGTGGGGATTGCTGGGTAAAAACACGGGGTAAAGTAAACATTTGGCTAGAACAAAATGGAGTTAGTTATGCCATTTCATCATCATAATAATTAACGAAGGCTTGTTGCTTACCTTCAAATTCAGTGCACAGAGGAAAAGCAGGATTTTATTCTTAGTTCTTTATTTTTAAAAATGTGACTAATGAGTTGAGCTTTTATCAGTTCTGTCTCATACCATATACAAACACACACCAAGAACTTTTCTAGACATGACCCATAAACTCTCCACAGTATGGTTACCTGCACAAGACAATACCAATCAACCTGAACACCACACACAGGCACACACACGTATATGTAATACAATCCCTGTATATTATATTTCTTTAGGACCTTGAAATAAAAATCATTGTTGCCATTTTGAACACATGGAACTGAGGCTTGGAGAACCTAAAGTGAGTTTTCATTTTAATAAAAAATGTATGAATTGTGCTTTAAACAGTTTATGAATCTGTTTACGTGATGAATGGGGCCATAACAAACGGCCTTTATTTTTATCATCAGTTTTTGTAATATTTATATGTTAGAAGCTCTTCATTTTGATATAGTTTTTTGAAAACCTGCATTTTGGCTCAACAAACTATCTGAGATTCGTTTAACCTCAGCAGCTGCCAGGGAGGCATGCTAGAGACCATAATCAAATGGTACGCATTTTTCTTGACTCATTATTGCATTCCAATAGAAAAATCTACTAAATGAAATTTCATAGACATTTTCATTTCCAGTTGAATTATGAGACTTTTATTTTTTGTTACATTAACTTTTGCACTTATGCTTTACTCTTAGGCTAAAATTTGTTTTTTCAGAACTACACTAAGATAATTGCTTTCTAGCCCTGATTGGCTACAAAACAGGGCGTAGAGTGAAGATAGTACCTTTCAAGTGGCAGCTAGAGTGAGTGAAAGAGAACTGAGGGAGAAGGTGCACAGTGATGCAGGAAGCCTCTCCTCAGGGTTTCAGAAACCACTGTGGCATGTGATAACCCCTGATCTGAGAGAAAGGAAATAGAGAGAAATAGCTTAGTTTTCCATACAATTTGTTAATGATAGTGAATGTTAAAGAGGGTTAACTAGGTCTTCCCAGGAAACCACAAGGGAGCCAGTATTTGTACTCTAAAGTCAAGTGTCATCTGAATTCTGAACTAATAAGTGCCCCAGTGTCTTTGAATCCAGGTTGGGGCCAGCACTGGAGTTGATGGACTTCTTGTGCATGACAGAGACTATACTATCCCTGGAGGGAGCTCACACAGCAGGACAATACAGGGAGATTAAGTATGCACAGCAGTTTGTGATAGTCTCTCTCTGGAGCAGGTAGTGAGGGTTTGAGCCCAACTGGCCACCCTTAATGCTGTCACAGCAAAGGTAATTTTAAATAAATGTTAAGAAAAGAATGAACCTTGGAATAGGAAAGATTAAATAGGTCAGAGGATGAGATAAGAGGGTCGATGAATGGGGTGTGGGAAGGGATAACTGACACTAAAAGTTTTCTCAAAAAGTCATGTAGAAATCTGCTACTGTAGAAGCTTCCTATATAAAAATACTTTATAGAGTTATCCAACAAGGATCAATGCCCCTACAAGACACCACAGGCTACCAAATAAAAAGCCTAATGCAGGGAATGGACTCCTTTTTTGAGTTTTGGGTCAGGGGTGTCTCATAGAATTCTGACCTCTGTTTGAGGGTGTCTCATAGAATTTCAAACACTATTAGCTATGGTCATTGCTCTTAGGTTACCTTCCAGAACTTGATGATAAGATCCTATTGCTGAAGACATTACATACTTGAGTCATAGATCATGAGAAAATGAAATTGGTACCAACCTTGAAGCTTCATCCCCACTGGGTAGCTTACATGGTGCTAGAAGGAACTATGCATGCTACCAAAAGAGAAAGTAATCATTAATCTTAACAAGCTGGGGACCCATAACCTATAATGATGGCCTGGGAAGGTATGGCCTTTGGTGAAACAGCCACACAAGTATGAAAATAACTAATCACTTTTTGGTTGAGTTTAAGGTCCCCTCCACAAGATGGAACCCAAATCTGACACTGTTATTCCAACCAATAAACTATTGATAGATAGGTCACAAGTTGTAGGGGAGAATTTACTGCTATTATTCTGCTGAATGAACACAGTATTAGACCATCTTCTAGTGAATTATTTTACCCATAGATTAGTGTGTCTCTCAGTTCTCATCAGAGAAACTTCTTTATGCAGCAGATGGTAATTAACAGAGACCCCACCACTGGTCAATATACATAGATGGTAAGTGCTCAGCCTAAATGGGACATCTTTATCACATTCTTCACCCGAAAGCCCAGGAAGTATCACAGAGGAAGGAGAAGAAAAACTAAGTGCCAGAAGTGGTAGATGAACAGTGTTTCTCACACACAATAGGGCACTTGCACATATGAACCCTAAGCAGTTATAGAAACATGCACATGACCTATGCAAGCCTAAGCCAGACAAATCTGAGCATGGAGCCCCTCCCCTAACTGAGAAACAATTGGCAATTGAAAACTTTGGGGAAATGGAGAGTTAGTTTTCTTTAAGAGTGTGATTCTGTACAGGCTGACTGTGCTTCAGGGGATGATAGACTCACACCGAGGGTATCTGGGGAATGCAAATTTTGACTTGATCCACCAGCTAGCCTGAAACTCCCTATGTAGACCAGGCTGGCTTCAATCACAGAGATACACCTGCCTCTGCCTCCTGAGTGCTGGGATTGAAAGTGAACCAACAAGCCTGGCAGATCCAATAATATAATCTGATAAGAACACATAGCCAAAATATTAGATGTAAAAGTCAACTAAGAAAAAATTTACTTCAGTGTTTTTTTTCATCAAATTTGATTAAGAATCAGCTTATTCATTCCTTTTTAATCATCTTTTTTAGAATTTGCATTATTGTTTCATTTCATGTAATTTTACTTTTTGAGTATGAGAATTGGATGCATTTTCTAGTTAAAAATTATGTGAGAAGACATATTAGGAGAATAATTGTTTCTTTTTTATTAAATATGCTCCTTTCTCATCATAAGTAACCGTTTATGTAATGTTGATTTATCTTTCAATCTTTATTTTTGCAAATAATACATCCATATTTTATTTCACTGTAATATTTTCAAATTTAGTTTAGGTATGCACCTTGATTTTTTCCTTTTAGTATGCCCATATAATTTCATATTAATGTATTGAAGAATTCCATATCCTTTTAGTACCTGTATAATGTTTTCAACTGAATTTTAAAAGCAGTAAATTGTTTCCTATTTTTCATTTTCAAGAATCCACGCAATTTGGGGCACCCAGATTTCATTTTTAAAAAACTAAATAATTATTTTATTAAGTATATTATAATAATATTTCACTGTAAATTTTATAAATACTACATTCAGAACATTTGTAAATTCCTTTTCTTCTTCCTGAATCTGGTGATGAGGATAGTCAATCTAACAATGGTGTATATACTGAAGTTTCTGTCTCCTCAAATTCACATGTTGAGATCCTAATCCCATTACATTGGTATCTGAAGGTGAGTTTTGAGGAAGTACTTAGGTTTAGATGAGGTACAGGATACTTGGTTCCTATGAGAGGAATGGCATCCTTAACTTTAAGAAGAGAAAAAGAGAACAGAGCTTACTCTTTCCCCCAACACATAAAGGCACAGTAGCCCTCTGCATACTGGGAAGAGTTCTTATCATCAAACACAACAGCCAGTACTTTGAGGCTGGACTTGCTAGAGTTCAGAACAGTGAGAAATATCTGCTGCTTCAGCTATCACTTCTATGACATTTTGTTATCACAGCTAAAGCTGATTAATATTTCAACCTCCTTTATTCACCATATCCCATTACCTAGCTCTAAGTAAAATAAATTAAATGAGAGCATGCATTGTCTTTGGAATCCCATGTTCCTGTTTCCCATAAGTAGTTTTGTTCATCCATAGCTCAAACGGATTTCTTTTACTTGCATGGTCAATGGGAAGAAACTATTTTATCTGGAACAGTCCAAGAGCAAGTATGTCTTTATGGTAATTCATATTAGTCTCTGAGTGTTATTGCCATTGTGTGGTTCAGCCTTTCAATATACACAGGATTCTCCAGGACCTCAGTCTTTTGCATCAGAGTAGAAAAAGACAGAGCTAGAGAATGCAGTGCATTATCATATTTAACAACATGAAAAGAAGTCACACAATTATCTTCTTTTTAATAAGGAAAACACTCAAACCTTCTCAAAAACAGTGAATTATTTTAGTCTTTTAGAGTACATTGTCCTCTGAAACTCAAATATGCTGGTTTCTAATTTGCATGAAACTCAAATATGCTGATTTCTAATTTGCATGAAACTCGAATATACTCATTTGCTATTTGCATAAAATGGTCCCTTAGCAACTATCACACCTTCAAGTTTGTGTTTTTAAGCCAGTCCAAGTTTCTGCTGGAAGAATCCTAACTGTAATATTATCTACTGGACATAAATATTAAGACCATGGTGAGTGGTTTCATTATAAGATAAATGAAAAAGTATGTTAGTTACTGATTTAAAAAATTTCATTAAAAAAATGTCAGAATGCTGCCATTACTTATCTGCCATATCACTAATGAACAGGAGTCTTTAATGACCCAGGTAATTTGGAGTTAACCATATTTTGCCAACATTTACTTCTAAATCTACTGCAGGAAACATCCAAAGATATTTGTTAAAATGTTTCTGCAATATCAAAGAGACATTATAGGGCTAGGAAGCTGGCTCCATGGGTAAAGCACTTGCCAAGTAAGTATGAGGCCCTAATTTTTGATCCTCAGTATTCATGTGTAGCTGGACACCATAGTGTGTTTTGACTGAAATCCCAGTGTTCCTACAGCAAAATGGGAGGCAGAGACAGGGGAATTCCAGAAGCGCATAGGGAAACAATATGCAGTGGTGAACAACAAGAGCCTGTCTCAAAACAAGATGGAAGCTAAGGACCAACACCTGAGGTTGTTTTCTGATATCCCCAAGCATGCTGTGGCATGTGAGTCCTAATATGAACACATGTGAAGACACAAAAGTTAAAAAATAAAACCTATAAAAAGTATTAAAGGGATACATTTTCAATGCTACCTCTTTATATTTTCTGTTATCTTTCATAGAGAAGGCATCTGCCTAAGCTTCTGCTCTCTATTCTTTAAGAAACTTCTCCCCAAAGAGGGGAGAGTGGCGGCCTTGTCTGTGATATGAGATCAGTCAGATATTAGGCAGGACAGTGTCCTGTGGCTTACAAAGTCTAGACTCCACACCTGCATCACTCCACTTCCTCTTAAATCTTTGTTCAAATTTTTCTAGAGGTTAGGTGGACACAAGGCTGTCTGGTTAGAGTAAATGATGAAATGTCAAGTCCAGAAGAGTTAGACAAAGGAATCAAAGACTCCTTCTAAGAGGACTTTCTCTACTGTAGACTTTGTGGACAATTTCAGGAAGGTCATCTCATATTACTATTATACATGAAAAAGTATTTTGATATTTCATTTTGTATTTTTCTTCAAAATTCAGCAGATAATGAGGTTGGAGAGATGGCTCAGTGATTAAGAGTACTGGCTGCTCTTGCAGAGACTCAGGTTCAAATCTCAGCACCAAGATTTTATCCTGAAAACCTTGCAATATTATCATATATTCTCATGGTTTTTATATCTGTGAAACACTTCCATTTTTCTCTCATGATCAGCATTATATGTTAACATCTTAGTCACTGAAAACACAGACTGAAACCAGATAATAGCCTAGGTTCTGGACTTTGTTTGGCTAATGATCTGTTATTTACCAAGCTGTGTGATTTGGAGCAATCAGTTCACCTATTTGTGCTTTGACTATCTTTCCTGTATAATGGTAATAATAAAATATTGATAATTCAAAATAGTATGTAGCTATAATTATCTGTATAGACAAGATCTGGCTTATGCAGATTCTGCTTTAATATTGCCATTTATAATTTTAAAAATCTGTATGAATTATTTCATTTTATTGAATATTGCCAGAGAGCAGGTGATAGTCTATCTTTGACAACATTTAAAACCTTTTTAAAAAGATGCATGTATACAACAATAATATAATAATAAAATATAATAATATCAGTGATATCAAATAACTAAAAACTGCTTTGTGAAAAATGACAGTAAATACGAAATAAAATGAATTTTTTATGTGCTGTGATTTAAATGTAGCTGTATTTAAAAGCAGGAGATTAGGCTCTGGAGGCCTTTTGCAAAGCCATAATTCCATAATACAAGAGGAAATGTTCCCAGTTCTCAGACTAATGCATGCACATTTTCTATTAAGATATACATAGAAAGAGAGAGTTAGGTAGACATACATTGTGATTCAGATTTGCCTACTTACAGATGGTAACATTCTGTGCAATAATAATGCACACAAAACCATTTGCAAATTTGTCCAGCAACAACTCTGCTTTTAATGATGAAGTTTCCACAGTGGCAGATGGCAGAGTGAGCAGTGAAGGATGCTGCCGACCCACCAGGGTTATGTCTGTCACTAAAGCGATCTGGCTCCAAAAGCCAAAGTCTGTTGAGGTCATACTGGCTATTACTCTATTGGAAAGACTTGATTGATCAAATTTGTGATTATTCCATGAATGATGATCTTATAAATGGGGTCCTGGCAGTTTCACCCTTCTGTGGGAATGTAATATAAGGAATGTACAGCATTTCTTATCATTTTATAACATTTTATAGCATATTCTAGAAACAAAGGGCCAGTTACTGAAACTTTAAAACATTATTTTGCTATTCTATCTTTGTTTCTGAATGACTAGAAAGTCTACAGGAACAGTAACAATGCTGTTTTTTTTTTTTTTTTAAATATTCTTACTAGATCTAAGAGGAATGGAAAATAGAATAAGAGAGGAGAGTGTAGTGTTTAATGAGTTGAAAAATTCAGCAAAAATTATTGCTCTAATAAGGACACATAAATATAAATTGAGAACTAGTTATTCTCCAAGCACCTAAGATTGGCAGATGGTACAGATAAAAGGGAATTAAAAAATAAACTTCTCTGTTCACGTGAACTCCCAGTATTCTTAGAACAAAACAGTCTATGATTTTATGGGATGTTTAACATAATGTAATACTGCTTATGAAGATTATTCTGTTGAAGTAACCAGGTTCCTTTTATGTTGTGATAGTTGAAATCATTTGCCCTGGGTTGAGTGAATGAATTCACTTTTCAAAATGCAAATTACTTCAGAGCTTACTTCAGGCACTAGAAGGTCAAAACACACCTCTCCATCCATTTACTGAAGGGTGACAGAAAAATTGTCCCAGAGTACTAATTCTGTGGGTCACTTATAAAATAAGAAGCATATAGCCAGGCCACCTGCCGTGAGGAATAAGGGAATGGCTCCTGTTCTGGTGGACATGGTGCTCTGCTGTGGCCAGGCATGACACCAGTTTCTACCCAGTGTCTGGAGAGAACCTGCACTGAGATGCTCTACCTGGGTACAGATTTCTGTTGGCCGCAGTTGGGAACCACCCCATAGGACGACTGGCTAACCAAAATCGTAAGACTCTTTGCACTTCCTTGAATAAACTGAGTTTGCTGTGGCTCGCCCTCCGCATGTGTCCACCCAGTCCCAGGGTCTGTATGTTGGCTCCGTGCCCTCACAGCAGAGACCCTGCACCCCGCTTGGGCTGGCCCCATGCAGAGGGACCCCAACATATATCATGTGAGCAGAGATGCTTTTTAATAATAAAATAATAGCTCTAACCTGTTTTCTGCCTGAAATTCCGTACTCACCCATGACCGTCATTCGATTTTCTGACCATAAAAAGGAGATTCCATGAGGAGTCCAGTGAGAATGAGAACCGGTTGCTAATTTCTCAGGAATTTTTTGAGCTATTTTTAAAGCATGGCCATTATTAGAAATTATACAACTTTATAATTAAATGATATTAAAACAAAAGTATTAAATGCAGAAAACTCAATATATCCTAATTACTTTATTACATTTTACCATTGTCTGCATTCATGAGGGACAGGAGAGTGAGCAAACACAGGGTGTTTGTCAAGATTCTTCTTGATTCTTAGACACTCAATAATTAAAAAAGCAAACTTATGACATTTCTAAAGGAAGCATTCTGTGTTGTGTATAAGCATTCCTTTTCTGTGAAATGTAAAGATTAAAAGTGCGTGAGATATACTCCCAAATCTTACCCCATGTCTCATCACCAGAAAAATGTCCCTTATGTACGTAATCCATAATCCATAATCCATTCAGTCAAATCTTCTTCATTTACTCTTTACCTGCTTTCCTCTTGAGTAAGGTCCAAGATGTAGCCAATAATAATCCCACTTATGGGGCTGGAGAGATGGCTCAGCTGTTAAGAGCACTGGTTGCTCTTACAAAGGACTCGGGTTTGGCTCCCAGCACCCACATGGTGGCTAATGACTGTCTGTAACTACAGTTCCAGGGGATCTGATGCTCTCTTCTGACCTCCATGGACATTGCACACACATAGTGCATTTACATACATGCAGGCAAAACACTCATACACATAAAATACAAATAAATAAAATAATTTTTAACCTAGTGTTCTAGTTTGCCTTTAATTGCTGTGAAAGAACACTCTGACCAATACCAATTTGTGGAGGAAAGGACTTATTTGCCTTAAATCTCCTAGATCACAACTTATCACTGAGGGAGCCCAAGGTAGGAGTTCAGGGAAGGAACCTGGAGGCAGGAGCTGAAGCACAGGCCATGGGAAAACCTACTATATTGGCTTGCTCCCCTGGTCTGTGCTCAGTTGCTTTCTTATACAATACAAGACCACCTGCCAAGGATGGTACTACCCACAGTGGACTGGGCCCTCCCACATCACTCAACAATCAAAAACATTCCCCAGAGTCATGGCTGGCCACAGATTAGTCCAATGGAGGCACTCTCCCACTACCTAGGTTTGTCAAGTGTAACAACTAAAGCTATCCAGCACACCCAGTTATATTTAAATTTCAGATAAATAATATTTGGTCCTTATTTATTCTAAAGCATCATTATTTAACTGAAGGTTAGATTTAACTACACATTCTATATTTTACTTGACAAATTCACTTCTTAGTGTTTCGTATTACTTTTCTTTTCATTCCAAGTCTATTGTAGTAATGAATTGTTGCCTGCATTTAACATTACTTATATGAGTATGATTTAGCTATGTGTAAATTCAATCCCACTTCTCACTTCCTAGTTTCAATATTGGATATCTCAATTACTCCAAATCTTAGTTCTCTTATTTGCTAAAAAAAGGGGGGGGGAGGTTTGAGGGAAGAATTCTTAAAATTGCCAGTCAAAATAAGCAAGATTATTGGCTGAAGAGAAGATTTAGTCGCTAAGAGCACGAATTCCTGCAGAGGACCAAGGCTCAGATCCCAGTATCCACATGGCAGCTAACCATCAGTAACTTCATTTCCAGGGAATCCAACATCCTCTTCTGGCCTCCAGGGCTACTGCACACATATTGTACACTTGCATAAATGCAGACAAAACACTCATACACATAAATAAAAATAAATAAAATACTTAAAAAGTAAACAAGATTATATACATTCAACATTCCATATGGTACTGGCCACTTAGGAAGTCTGCAATGCACGTTAACTCTGGTGGGAATGAGAATGACATAATTAGCAGGTCCTCTTAATCACAGATTTGCAGCCCTCTGACTTATCAATGAGGTCATCTTACCCTGCCCTTATCTGCACACTTCAACCCCTTTCTAGATTTTTTCTGGAGTGAATGATAAGAATTAATGGAATCAGTCTTATATTGCCATCTGAAGAACCCTACATTTTCATGAGATTTTATTTCATGATTTTTACACTCACTTTAGGTGGATTAAACACAGTTAAAGGGATCAGAGCAAGGTGCAATCATTACTTGACAGTCACTAGTTGGAGATTTAGATGATAATGATACTTTATTGAGTCTGAACTCAGCCAAACCCTATTTCAGTGCTTTCTGCATATGTTCTGCTATTGAATCCTCATAATGGTTCTATGAGCATTCTTGATGGAATTTTAAAGATGACTAAAAGTAGAAGCCAAGAGGTAGAAGACATTGGAGAGAAGACGTTAGACTTGGATATTGCCAGGAAATTCTCCATACAAAGATGACTACTCCCCTGTGGTAGTGTAGGGGTTCTTGGGGATTCTACCTTCTTTTAAGGATGTTCCCATAAAACCACATTTATATTTTCACCGTCCTACAACTTGGTGGTGTGGTCTCCACTCTTATAGGCAATGAAACTGAGAAATTGGTGAGATAAATTCCATGGTGGCAATGATGCGATTCTTAAATATTTACTGGAGCAAAATGCTTGGATTTACACTACTCTACATTTTTCCTACTATACCAGCAAGGAAAAATTGCTTCCATCAGAAGTAAAAATACTGATCATGTAAGTAATAATTCTAAGACTCTTTCTACACAAAATAGTAAAGAATGCCATGATAAACACACAATGTTTTCCATGGACATGAGAGATGACCCGAGCAGAGGACACTGAAGTAAAGATAAAGGTGGAAATGTGAGAGGCCTGAGATAAATTATAAAGTGACCAATTCCAGTGAATCCTTTTTCAGTATTGGAAACCACAAAATGATAATGCAATGGCAATTAAATTTCCCAAATAATGAGGGATGAGAATTATTTATTCCAAGCAGCCATTGGCATTTCCTCCACCACAATTTATTTATCTCCAAACAACAACAACAACAACAACAAACTCAACCTAGTAAATAAATGGTGGATCCAGAATTTTTGTTTGATTGTTTTCTGTTATGATTGTTTTACTGAACTGTGCATTGAACTTCTGACCCAGACCAAGAAGTGATACCTTTGAGTATAGGTTTGCAGAAGCTGAGTCCCTACTCTTAGGTGTCTTCACCCTTAGGTAAATAACTGTTAAACTCATGGAATGTTCTTTAAATATTTTGTTATTTTTATGTGTATGAGTGTATTGCCTACATGTAGGTAAATGAACCCATGTCATTTGATACCTGTGGAGGTCAGAAGAGGGCATTGAATCCCCTAAAGCTAGGTGCCAAGATGGTGAAGGGGATAGTCTCTCTCCAGGTTCTTCCACTCACACCTTAGTCACCTTCCCATTTATAACTCAGGCCATTGGTTAGTTGTGAAGGGTAGCTGACTCTCTAGGCTCCTCCTTTTCAATGTATTGCCAACAGTCAAGTTTGTTTGTGCTGATTCAAACAGGTGGATGCCATCAAAAGCAGTCTACTTTTCCAGTAGGAGAACAAGTCAAGGCAACACTCCACCCCTTTCTCAGGGAAATTACATTCTTTCTGCCATCTCCTTCCACAAGAACCCCTGAGCTTAGGAGGGAGTGACAGGTGTAGGGCACTCTTTTTCCCCTTGTGGTGAGACATTGACCTCTTGCATCTCTTCATCATCTGCTTTCAATGGACTATGGTCCTATTTCAGTGGTGATCATCTAAACAAACACTACTTTCTATAATAACCTAACAGATGGCACAAACACAAATGCGTGGATGGTATCTTAGCAAATGCATTGTGTCCGTTTAACAAAACAATTGCTGTGGCTTCCACACTGGGGCCTATAACTTCCATCGAACTTTCTTACAGTACCAAATGTGTGTTCTTCCCTGAGAAGCAGACCTTAAATCTAATTGGAGATTTCCTGATTGTACATGTACTAGATGAGCCACTATTGCTCTAGCAGAAACATCTTGCTTGGCAGCTGATAGTGGAGCATTCTTAAGTAGAACTTTTGAGCCATTCTCCCCTAGTGACTCGCATAGTGCCTTCTGGCACTAAAAAGGCCGGCCAGCCATTGACAGAGAGTTTCCAACTTGGTTCCCACGGTATCTCTCCCTCCTCTGTGCACATCATGCCACCTCTTCAGCAGCAGGATCTTACCATCTGCTTTCAGTGTGCGACCAACATTAGTGGCAATGGCCTTATAGTAAATGGGACATCGAGGCTTCCCTGGTCAACAGTTCAGGGGGAGGTAACCCACCACTGGTACTGGAATTTTCAGTTAACAATTACATATGGTATCTTTTTACTCTTTGGCACCTGTATGACTCGGATGTTGTAGACCATTCTCAACCATTATTGTGGATATCACTTGTGCCTTACCTGACCATAAAGCTCCCCAAAATTTTACAGCTATACTTAAGCTTTATACCTTGTATGAATTTATATTCCATTCTTCTTTTTTCAGGTGTACTTGATGTCTTTCAAGTGGGTTTCACATCTGTAAAACACTCAGAAATTCACATTATATACTAAATCAAACATAAACAAGGTCTAGTACAGCATGGAAAGTCTTCGTCCATTTGCATCAACTGTTTTCTCAACAGAACCATGTTGAGCACAATACCATGGATAAGAGGCATTAATTTAATGAGTTCTTTACTATCTTTATTCAGCTTCTTGAAGCCATTTGGTGTCCTGGAGTTTTTACATGGAGGCTCCTGCATTTCCTTATCCTTGATAAACTCATAGCGGCTGGCTCTGCTCAAGGACAAGGAGGAAAAGGACCCATCTTCTTCCTGTTGCACCTGTTGCATCCCTGGGCCAAGCAGGCACTGGGTCTGACTCCTTTCTCTAGACACACTTGTTGTCCTCTATTGATCACACCTGGATTCTGGAGAGAATACCTGGCTGAGCAAACTGTCTCCACCCCTCAAATAGCCTTTCACAGGAGAGACATGTACCCTGCTTACTTGGGGGAGGTATTATTCACCACTGGGATAATTTTATCTTCTGTATACCTTTTGTAATGTCCCTTGGGTTTTAAAGTCTTTTAGAAGCTCTTTAGTACAGATTTGGCTTTTTGTTAATTCTTTTCTTTAGGTACTTGGGCTTGACACAAATCTTGACACAATTAATAGATTAACCCAAACAAACGTCTTTCTCTGTTTTGTCTTTTTTATATCTCTTTTAGGATGTTCTATTCTTTTACAGACATACTTTACATGCTGGTCTAAGCCATTTAAATCTGTCAAAGCCTTGCCTACCTTATAAACATCCTGTCCTACTAGGGGAATCAGCACAGCCACTAAAGCTCCATACCAATCTTGAGGTCCTTGTTCAATTGAGTTCTTCAAATCTCTACTGAACACAGTCCTATCTGGTCCTGTGAACAGGGCATCACAGATTTCTTCACTCATACCCAGTTCTCTAAGTAGTTCCTGTCCCTCTTCTGTTGTCCTCCAGGCCCTGATATCCAGGGGAGCCTCCACTGGTGATGCCCAGTATCTCTAATGGCTCATACAAGTCAGTTCAACAGAGACTGATTCCCTCTATACTGCCTCAGGTTATGCAGTCTGTATCTTAAGGAGGGCTGGGTAGTTATATCACTCAACTTTGGTGCTTTTGAAGCACTTAAACTAATATCTGCTCCTGCGTCTCATATCGTCACAGCCAGGTGATGAGGGGCTCCTTCACTGCTTGTTTGAAAGTCTTCCCTAGTTCCAACATCTCCAATGCTGAGTATTCTCTGATTGCCAAAGTCACCCTCTTATTATGGCCTCCATCAGCATGTTGAAACATGGATTTTCCCTTTCTTTGTATTAAAGGTTGACCCAGAGGGGCGTCTTTAGCTTTTTCTGGGTAGCTACCTTTCTTATCACCAGCAATCTAATCTGGGTTTTCTCTCCTTTTTGGCCTCCTAGCAGAAAAACAAACAAACAAACAAAAATAATAATAAATAAAACCAGCAGGCTAAAACCTCCATCTCTTTTCCTCTTTTATCCAGTTTACTGGCAAGGTCATAGAACAGTAAAGAAGAAGCCAGCCTCAGATCCCTCTCTTGCTCTTGCTCTAATTCCTCTCTTAAACATTTCATCTCCCTCTGTCCTACTGCCTCTGCTTTGGACATATTTCTTATTACAGAAAGCAGTGGCCAAACCACTTCTGCAACTGCTTGCTGAAACTTCTGCCCTTGGTACAGAGTACCTAGAGCCTGCAAATTTTGTTATAGACCTTTGGCTGTTCTCAAAGGATCTCCATACTCGTGTGGTGGACCCCAATGGAAAACAGACATGTTACTCCTATTATGGTCTCGGAGTCAGAGATGGACGTACAGCAAAGCAAGGAATTTATTATGACTGCCTTCAGCCTACTTACTCTCCACCAGAGTAGGAGAGGAAAGCGTCCCTGAGCTGAAGTGTCAGAGTCTTTATAAGTTTTTCATGACCCCCTGCAAGCAAGCAAGCAATCTTGGCACAAAAGCAGAAATATGCAGTTAGCAATTTAGCATTATCTTATGACAGAAAGTCGCTCAAAAATTCCATGACATAGGGGTTGGTTAGTTTCAGGGCTGGTCAGTTTCATAGGTCATGGTCGGCCAGCTCTGACCAGCCTCTACAGTCTATGGACTAAAATACCCTTTGTTTAATTTAACAGGAAGAATACAGATATCAAAACTCGGATAAACACCCTTTCACCTTTAGTAAGAACAGTAAGATTAATGATTCAACTTATATCAAAAACAAGGCTGCAGGGAATGATAGGAGTGCCAGAAATAGGGACATAACAGAAGTCAGAACGAGGTCAGCAAAGGGCCCGCCTCTAACAACCCCATACCACCTGCAAGCTGACTGCCATCCCAGGATTTCTCCCACAGACATCATCTGCCTTGGTGGATTCACCATAACTAAGCATCTCACCATACACTGCACAATCCATGTCAAATTCGCTCTGCCCACACTCTCCCCCACCCAGCTTCCCTCTGGTCTCTTTCCTCATATCAGAGGGAACATAATTGCTCTTCCCAAACTCATTCTTGGTTTTGTCATATCCACCATGCCAATTGTTGCTAAAATTCTTTATGGGAGGAGTTAGTGGTGTCTAGCCCCGCCCTTCTCTAGGCCTCTAACAACAAAGCAAGGTATGATTTTGCCAGACTACAGTTTGGAAAATCAGAGTTTATTTGGGCTTACTTACAGAGAATAGGCAAGGGAGGGGGCCTTCACCACGGAGGCCATACAGCAAATTCTACATTTTGACAGGGACACTGTGAGCTTCTGCCAGCTGCCCAAGATGGCGAGTGTATCTATCACTCTAACAAACTGTAGTGACTGCTTTATGAAATCTGCACTTTTCATTAGTTATGCAAATAACATATATACGGCCTAGATAGGGAATTAATTAAACCTCTATGGTATGATATGTTGATTCATTCGTTCACTAATATTTGTAGGGACTGCATTTATTATTCACATATGATTTTCATGGATACCCAATGTATAATTAGGAAATGTGAGGGTCTTGAGGTTCCCATAATTTTCAAACTTATTTCTAAAACTTAGATCACCAAAACACAAGTTTAAAAGAACCAATTTCATACATTTTGTTGAGTTCTGTCTAGACAATACATAATTTTCCAAAAGTCTATGTATGTAGCCAGCAATATATTAATTTTCCTGTGACAAAGATGTGCATTATTAATGGGAAAACCACAGAATAGCAAAACAAGACTTATATTTTGGCTATAACTCAGCATGGGAATGTGGCCAAGGTTCTTCTTATCTCAAATGCTCCTTTCATTTATCTATTAATTGGAAATTGAAACAGATATTTCATTGGGTTGCTTATCAAAGGTCTTCCCTGTCATAGTATCAGAAATGCACACAGGGGACTAGAGAGATGGCTCAGAAGTTAAAAGCACACATTTCGCCTCTAGATGCCCCAAGTTCATTTCCAAGCACCCAGGTTGGGCTCATAACCACCTGTAACTCCAGCTTCAGGAGATCCAATGCCCTCTTCTGATCTCCAAGGTTACCTATGCACACATATACACAGAAACAAATTTTTTTTGAAAATCTTTGCATGGAGTCATTGCTGAGGTTAAAACAACTTGCTGATCTTTCAGAAGACCAGGTTTTGGTTCCCAGCACCCACATGGTGGCTCATACTGCCTGCATGCATGTAAAGCATACATGATACATATAGAATTAAATAAATAAATATTTTAAAAGAAAAATGCATATAGATCGTGGTCCCCTATTAATACTCTGGTTTTCTAAGAATCAAGAATGACACACGGATATTGTTATAGTCACAGACATTATTGTGTTCCTAATACTCCCTGAAATTTTTCTGTCTGATATGCTTATACACATTTGTTCTATGCACCATAAAAATAACATTTTAATTCCAATTAGAAAGCTGTGGTTACCCCCACAATAGTATGCCACTATTGTACCAATTGATATATAGTGCCAGGTTGGTCATTATTGTAGGTCCCAGACTTCATTAGTAGGTAAAACTGTTGATGGCATTTCTCCCCCCGGAGCCTGCTAAGAATTTTCCAGCACTATGAAACCTAATCATCAGGGAGGATGCTTCCAGGTCAGTTCCAGCTTGATTTCTCTGTGTCCTGTGATCAAAGTGTGTGGTGATTTTAGCAACAGAGTCTTACCAGAACTCAAATTCTTGTAGGTAACTAAGAATCATAGCAATAGCCTTAGTGTTGGGGAGCATCTCTGAGACTCTTCCTAATCAATAACTCAAAGGGTATCCCATATCTGATCACCTATAGTTCTGGTAGGAGCATTTTCTTTCCAAGTAGGGAAACTCCAATTTTAAAAATTATATATAAATATATACAGGAATATGAGTATAAATATTATACATTCTATAAATTATATATAGCTACATATATTTTTAATAATTTTATTGAGTTTTTAAATTGTTTAGGCAATATAGCTTGATGGTATTCAGATCCCCTATCTGTACTTTTCACTCTTTCCTCTGTCCAATTTAATGCACTCTCAAATATAAAATACTGCCTATAGAATCTTTGTGTCTCCAAATTTTCTTCAGTGTAGATCCATTCATTAGGCCCAACAAGAATCCCGTCCCTATAAGACACTGTCTTTTCCCTTCTCAGAAGTCATCAGTTGTCAAAAGTTCCTTAGGCTGTGTTGGGATTCTTGCCCACTTCCCCATGTATAGGGTGTGATTTTTTTCTGGTTTGAGCTTGCATTGGGCTTGTGCATGGTGTCACCATTGTTGAGAGTTCCTATGAGTAACTGACCAACTGTCTAGAAGACTCTGTTTCATTGGGATCATACACCCCCTTTGACTCTTACAATCTTTTCTCCTTCTCTTCTACAATGATCCTTGAACCTTGGGAGGCAGAGGTTTAAAGCAGGTGTCTTATTTAGCCATAAGAACTCTTTGGCTTCTTGTTTTCTGCACAAGAAATTGTAGGTTTCCGTATAAATATAATTTTTAAAGAAGTCATAAAATAGATTTTATATGGATTTCTCAAGCATCCTTAATGTTAGTTATTCCTCCACCTACCCTCTCTTCTGTCCTATCTGCTCCTATCCCATTCACCATTTAACACCCCCCCACTCCATTATTCCCCTTCCCCCTTCCTACAACCTATGTTCTATTATTCCTCTTTCTTAAGCTTGTTCATCCCCTCCTCCATGGCCCTTTTTAGTTTCTTGACTTCTACTGGCACTTCAAGTTAAACACACAAATCTGAGATTTGCAGCTAGGATCCATGTATGAAAGGAAATGTGCTGTGACTTTTTTGATCTAGGTTAGCTTGCTCAGTATAATTTTTTTTTCCAGTTTCATTCATTTACCTGCAAATTTCTTTTTCCACTGAATAAAATTCCATTGTGTTTATTTACCACATTTTCATTATCCATTCATCAATTGATGAATATCTAAGTAGTTTCTGTTTCCTAGGTGTTGTGAATAGAGCAGCCACATACATGGGAGAGCAAGTATCTTTTTAGTAAGTTTATAGTCCTTTGGGGATATGCCCAGGTGTGACATAGCGTCACAGGAGGGAACCCATCACTGATACTGCAAACTTGGTCAAGAACCCATGGATAGAGAGGTCATAAACCCAGAGCAAGAATTTATTACTATTAGTTTGTGAGACACAGAATTAAACTGCCTTCTAAAGATCTATCCTTCTATCCATCGATTAGTGCATCTCTAATAATAATCAAAGAAACTACTTTATATTGTGGATGGCAATTAATATAGAAACTCACAACTGATCAATGTACAGAGAATAAGTGACTGTGAAGTTCTCAGACCTAACTGGGCCATCTATATTACAGCTCTCCCCCAAAGCAGAGGGAACATTGCAGAAGGAAGGGGAAATTAAAAGGGCATTATTGAATCAGAATTTGCGGAGTTCTTGCTGTGAAATACTGTCTTCTGAACATGTCACTTATGAACTCACAGCAACTCTGGTTACCAGTACAAGACCAGCCAAAGATGAACTAACCAACACCGAGCCATGGATAGAGGAAGGCTCATGAGGCACCATCCCTAACTGAGGAACATTTGGAAGGTAACGGCTGCTGGAGAAGGGTCCTTTTTCCTTAGCAGCATAGTTCATAGTAAGTTGCCTGTGCTCCAGTTGATGACCCTACATTCTCACATCCGTGGGCAACACAAATTGAACTCCTGGTTTTAGGAAAAGAAGGAGAAGAAAAAAAAAGGGGGATGAGGAGGAAGAGGAGAGGAAGAAGGACAAGGAGAAGAAGAAGGGGGTAATAATGAAGTGGGGAGGTGGATATGGGTTTCAGGAGGAGTTGGAGGCAGAGAATAGATACATATGGTCTAAATACTTTGTATTCAGCTATTAAATTAGCAAAGAAGAAATAACTGAAATATTTTAAAATGAATAACATTTTGATGATATCAGTTTAACTTCTTGGGGTTACCATTACTTAATCCTGTATAATTAATATGTTTTCTAAAATAATGTCTCAATTCAGTTTAACTAGTAATTTTACTATTATAAGCACTAAAAAGATGTTAATGCCATCCACATCCACACACGAATGACTCCTTAAAGTAAAAACTATAGTCTTAATTGTATATTTTCCAGCATCTAACAAAGATTTGTACACAGTATTTCATAATTATCTTTTCTGTATACAGTATTTGATAATTATTTTTTGTAATTGAATGCCGTTAGTTGTCTATGACTATATGTTTATACTTAATATACATGTTGTATATATAGTCCTTATATATTTCTCTGTCTTTTAAACACTACTGTCAAAGTTACTCAGCAAATGCAGAGTAGAGTATAATACGCCTGAACTCAGATTAATTTGTCATTTTAGATTTATGTGATCTTGAATAAATCATTTAACCCTGCAACTTTAGTTTTTATCTTCTTTAAAATAAAGAAAATGAAATAACAACTATATCATGCTTTCAGTGTGAGGTTTAGAGGAAGTAAAGTAGACATTCTACTTAGCACTGTACCTACGACAAAATAAATGCTCAATAAATATTAGTGGATATTATCATTCATAAATAAAAATATTAATCTCCATATTGTCATTATTATGAAATGAGTACATTTTTGAAAATTATTCAAATAATTCTCAAAAAATAAAGGAATTGCTTCCTAAACATTTATATTTATACCCATAAATTAGCGTTTCTATCAGTCTTGATCAGAGAAACTTTTTGCAATGAGCAATGGTCAAAGTGCTGAGACTAAGTGATCACTGAGTGCTCAACCTTAAATGGGTCATCTATACTGCAGATGCCTGCTCAGGGAACATTGTGGAAGGTGGGTCAGAAAGAATATAAGAGCTGGAGGATGGGGAAGGAGTGCTGTGAAATTGCTGTCTTCTGGACATGACGTGGTCATTGCACCCATGAACTCACATTGGGTATTACCTACAAAAGACCTGTCTGTCAAGAGGATCTGTCAATATTCCCTCCCAGAGTTCCAACCCTAGCTGAAGAGCTATTGGCAGTCTGTGGCTGCCAGAGAAAAAGGAGTCATATTGTTTTCAATGGTGAGGTCATTGTTGCCAATGATCAAACAAATAATCCTGCACCCATGCTAATGCAAGCAACCCTAATAAAACCCAGTGGATGATTTAAAAGAAACATACAAAAGCAGGTGGGGGATTTAGGAAAGAGTAAAGAGTTGGGTAAGATGAGATAATGATAAGTGAAAATCATCAAAACATTATACAACATAAAAAATTATCAAACAATGAATAAAAAATTTAAAAAGCACTGCTGGATTAATACTTTTTGTTGTTAGTAATACAGAGAAGTACAGAAAGTAAAACAGAATGCACCATAAAAAATGAGGGAAATTAACTTATGACTGCTTGTATGTAATTTACATGCCATGCTGAATTTTAAAATACACCACAAAACTCTCACAACCGACTTGTGGCATAGCTGCTATGTCTGTTCAGGGAGAAGTAATATAGTTGGTAACTCACAGCTGAAAATTTCAAATACAAATGTAAACTCTGATGTAGCAAGTTCTACACTAAATACATGACTTGAATGTAAATACAGTGTGCTCTGTGAGCACTGTACAGCTTGACCCATTTGAAAGCACAAGTGATAATGTGCTGTCTATAAATTGTTTTAATGTGAAACAAAGAAAGAGATAATATAATCACACCATCAGCAGAACACGAACACAGATTTGCCCAGCATTTTACTCATTAGCATTGCCTCTCTTTCCAAGTCCCTGCAAATGAAAACCCTTCAGAGTCTGTCTAATTCCCCCAAGTGGAATAAGAAGAAATCAAAATGAGGAAACCTTGAGCATGCTGGCTAGGCTATTCATTATGGCAATTCTTTGCAGTTTGAAGTCAGTCTTAAAACTGATAAAAAAATCAGTCTTAACTTTTTGATAAGGAGAGTCCAATTACCTAGAGACAACAAATGAGACATTGTTAATAGTATATTCCTCTCAACATGTGAATCATCTTATAGGAATTATGTAGTTACACTTCAGGGAAGATCTCTTTTCACCTGTATGAAAAGCTAAAAATAAGTAATATATCCTCAAAGGAAATAATAATGGTTCAAATATTTAGATATATGCATAGTTTAAACATCAGAATGCATCATAGCCCCTGCTTTAAGACTCAAATGGTAGAATAGTATCTTCCTTAAAGTGGCTGATAACTCATTCATAGAACAAATGTTTTGAGCACCCACAAGATGCCAGATGTAGCTACACGTGATAGATTAGAATAATGTATAAAATGGACAGTGTTATTGCTTATGGAACTTAAGTTTTAGCAGGATAAATAGTAAACCAATAAGACCAATAAGTTAATGAAGATATAACATATCGTGTGGTATTACAAATCAGAAAGAGATTCACAGAAACAAGAACGGCTAGAAAGTGATGATGGATTGTATGAGTAGTTCGGATTTCATAATATCTCACCATAGAAAGTCTCTCTGGTCGAGACAGTTAAATAGAAACATGAAGGAAGTGGAGGCGGGAGTCCTAGATGTCCATGTCCATCCTTAGTTACATTGCAAGTTTCATGCCAGTCTGGGCTATATGAGACCGTAGGTCAATAAAAAGGTAAAGTAAATATTTTTACTATTTACTACAATAATCACAAATGATTACAAATTTTTGTAAAGAAGAACTTAAGTTTTAAGTACATGTGGAAGAAAAAGAATATTGCCCTTGAGAAAAAGCTTTATTTGGGGAGCTTTTTTCAAAGTTCACTTAGGTTGACGTTTGAAGCTGCTTGTAATATATTCCAAGACTGTCTTTGGTATATGCATACCTGTCTAAGACTACACATGGACATCAACTCTTGTTTGTCTATGACCAGCTTCCTGTGCTCAGTGCTGCAGGGGTGGAAGCACAGCACCCACTATTGCCTGAAGCAGCAAAGCACTTCTCTTCATTGTTTAGGGGCCTCAACCCAGGTGAAATCAGAACCTCAGCTTCACTGTAGGAAAGAACTTCCAGATGAGCCAGTGTGGAGTGGAGCCAGAGTTCATTAAAGTGGATTTTCAACATAGACTTGAACATGGGGATTCATAGAAAGAGAGGCACTGTGGGAAAGAATAAGGCACATCCAATCACCTGGATATGGGCTTCTGAAAGAAGTCACACTTCACTGCCTTTACAATAGCAGTGGGTAAGATTTGGGTGCTTTTTGAAGTTATCATCAAAAACATTAAATTCCTTCAAAAAAGGAATTTAAATGCGAGCACAAGGTCATCTCTGAAGGGCAGGATTGCGGTTGGTATGGTGAAACTGAAGATCATAGGGACACTGGATATTAGGACAGCTCACCGTAGACAAAAGTTAGTAGTCTTGATCTTGGGTGTGTGAGAAAATATCTGGGGAGTAGTGAGGCCCAAGCAAGGTCAAAAACATTCAGGCTTTGAGCAGAGATTCTTGCTGTTTTAACATTCTTATTTGGAGTTTTTCTATATAAAGGAAATGTTTTCTCCTATATTAACAATCTTCACAGAACATGTTGCTGTGTTGGAATTCGTGCTACTCAGCTGGTGAGAAGCTTCGATTAGACTCTGGAGTGAGTGTTAACTTTTCCTTCTCATGCTCCCATAATTTTTTCTCTTTTCATCCTGCCTATTTGTGACTTGTGGAACTGTGTAAAATACTATTTCAATTGACTCTTCATGGCTGAAGTCATCTTCCTGATTCATAGGAGAGGATTTGTTTTTTTGAAAACTGCAAAGCTGAGGAACTCACAGATGCATTGTATATCATTTTTCAACTGCCTCAGCATTTAAAAAAGTAAATGTCACAGTGTTCAGTATTGAGCCTTCCTTAACTGAGGAAATGAAGGTTCCAGAAAGATTCAAACTTTACAATAGTCTGATAAACAGTTGTTTTACTCCAAAGATTTTCTTATTGGCAGAATCTATGTGAATAGGGTTTATTAAGAAATTATCACCAAATTGTCAAATTGTATAGCTCCTTCTAATTCTGCTACAGGAACACTGCCTAGTCACAGGGTCATCTCAACATGATTGAAGCATTCTTTCTGACCATGAGGTGACTACTTGCCTGCTGTATTCAGACCACCTGCGTATGAGAAAGTGAAAGGCTCTCGCTAGCAGAAAACAGATCAGATGGCAGAATTTGGGAAAAAGCCAGTTTGCAGAATGTGAGATTCTACTGAATATATTATCAAAAGGTCCCATATTGAACTTTTTGAGCATGTGGAAGAGATGTCTACAGGAAACTGCTACAAATCAATTTGAACTCAACCACTGCCTATTATTTCAATGAGATTGTGAACCTCCCCCCATTAGTTTAGTGAGTCTTTTCATTTTAGTTCCCTCAAGGAAATCTAAAACATTCAGACATCAGAAATTTAGAAATTGAGGGGAAGAGCCTACTCACAGGTGTCAGGTAAAAATCATAAAGTACTTTAAATACATTATGCCACTTGATCCAATCCCTCCTCTCAGATCCCCCAAGTGCTGACTTTTATGTGGGTCCATAAAATAAGAGCCTCACAATCCTATTTTATAAAGTTAATTTTAAGGGCTGGGTAGAACTAAACTGGACATCAGAGTTTTTCTAAAAAGTTGATTTAATATCAAAGTATTAGAATTTTTCTGCTGAAGGTAAGGAACTTCACTTCCAATTTGTTTAAATGGGATGAAAGGAAAGAGGAAATTTTTTTGACATTCATTAGGAATCTAAATGTACCAAGGAGGGTTGTAAAATACATTTTATTGAAGCTCGTTTAGATGGGTAGCAGAGGAACATCTGTAACTACTCTGACGGGGACTCTGGAAGAACTTTTTATGAGTAAACTGGGATCTTTGCTTTTAATTATTCGAGTATGTAGATTATTCAGTAATGTGTGCGAAGAGCTTATTTAGCTGCCACTTCTAGGCCACATCACTGAAATGCAAGCGAATGTTTTATTCTGATCACTTTACTTGAGCTCCGGCATTTAAAATATAATTTTGAAAGGAACTAAAGTGGAGGAAGTTGATTTCTGAAGGATGATTTGCTGAGCAATCCCTTTGAAGATTTACTTTCCTGGGTGCGCATGGCTTTGTGTGTGCATCCAATAATAGCTAATCCAGTGCTTTGTTCACACTGTATTCTGAAGACATGATGACATTGTTTTTATTAAGAACTACTTATATGTAATCTTGTTTTGAACTTCTTCCACAGGAGTTGCCAAAATTAAAGTAAATATGGCCAGTCACTCCCTGTTTACAAAATGAAGTCGTGTCATTTAAACTAAACTCTAGGTATTTTCTTTGAGAAAGTCATCTTGATATCTTTATAAAATAATAAAATGATATCTTTAGCCTCTAAGCTGTAACATTACAGAGAATTAGCCATCCCTTCACATTGATGACTGCGTCTCTGCACTGTTAGACTGCTGCTTTGCGGATGGGGAGATATGTGATGAACGAAAGGTCAAGTTTTATCCTCTGCATCACCACATGTGCAAAGGCAAGATAGACAATGGCGCATACCCCTTTGAAATGTAGTCCACACATCTACTTGCTGTTTGTTTGTTTGTTTTTAACTGGATTCATCTAAATGGTAGAGAATCATACGAAAGCTATTACTAATTATTTTAAACCATCAGCCCTTGCAAAATAAAGCTTAAAAGGAAAAAAGAAGGATTCTCATTCCAAAACATAAGACGTTTTTCATAATTTGGATATATTCACTAAATAAGAAATCACATCTCCAGTCACAAGCCCACAGAGGGCATTGATAAAAGTAACACCAATAATTTGTGAAAACTCTCATTAATGATCTTTGTGTCGTTTTTTTCACCCCACTTAACTTGAAGACCACTCTGCTTTCATGGCAATTCACTAAATTACATCTTTCTGTCCCCTCTGCTTAATGTGACAATTAAGAAAGGAATTTTCAAAAGAACAAGTTTTAAATTGGTCACTCTGGCATGGCAGATTTTATTATGAATGCATACGTGCTCCTCAGAAAGACACTTCTCGACTCCCTGGGAAGAAAGCATATGACTGGATTTCAGCAGTTCAGTTTTTACATTAAAATATGGCCAGGGAGGAGTTCCAATCTGTCAGGGAAAAGTGGCCATGCAGCCAGAGTTATCATTTTACTTTGGGGGTCTTGTGTTTGCCAAGTGGTCAGCCAGATGTCCAGACTCTTGAAATGCTGAACTGAAAAATCTTAACAGTATATTATACTAAAATGTTTAATACCCATTAGCCTGAAGAGTTTTAAAGAAAAATTCTACTAATAAACATTAGCATTTTAATAACTTCTTATATCCCATGCCAATAGTTGGTGAGAAATCTAAGCCACACAGATGTTTACAGTTACAAGACACATTAAGGCAGAGTAAAAATGTTGATGCTGATAAGCCTGATTTCAGTGGTTGTACAAACTTATCTTTGAGCCTTAGTTTTACTATATGTAGAATGGGAATAAGGATGGTGGTACATGAAAACAAAGGTGTTGGGTTTACAGGAATATATTCAAAGCCCTGAAGAAGACACTAAGTGACAATTCACTATTAAATACCTTCAAAGCTTGACAGCTAGAGACTACCATTTGAAACTATATGAACTGTACTTCTTAGCATATGCTAGAAAGGATCATAATTTCAGAACTTTGATAAGGAAAATTATCAACAGTACATCTCTATATCTGAATAAGGATGTGACATGTTACACCTCTGGGGTGATGGCTCCACATCAATGAGATAAGAAGACTGATTGATAAGAAGATTCCGTCTGTCTTCTCCACATTTCGGGAGGAGCAGTGGGGAAGGTTGCTAGAGAAAGTGCCAGTCAGTCACGTTTGCATGAGATAAATAATCAGTTGTGAGCTCAGTGTGTGATTCTCGTTAAAATCCAGACATTGGAACGGCTCCCGAAGCACACTGCCACCACCACCACCACCAATCTCTTTTGCATCTCATTGGCATTTGAGGACGTTAATTGACTCATTATTGCAATTCATATTCAGGAAAGGAAGTTGATTAAGGAAGGCAGATGCAGAGTCTCCAGACGCAGCCATGGCTGCCTTGTTTGTCCCGGCAGTTTACTCGAGTTATTAGAATACTTAGGAGGCTGCAGCCAGAGGGATAGGGAACGTGTCCTACCGAGTGTTGCCCTCATAGAACACGGTTTTATGAAAAACATTGTAATTTGCACATCCTTAGAGTAACTTAAGATGCAAATAAGCAAAGTTCTTTCTCCAGCTCTTCTTTGCTAATGACAGCCACTTCATTTTATTTGAAATGTTATGCTAAGAAATTGGTTTCCGTTGTGTGTGTTTTACCAAGAAATGTGTTTTTAAAGTCAATAACATGGTGCGAGATTTTATTGAGTTAAAACACCAGTGGTAAATTCTGTAAATGATTTTTCATGTTTTCCAACATGGAAATTCTCAATTGATAAAAGTAACCTCTAATGAATTTATAGATCAAACGCATTTCATCATTCGTTTGGCTGCTTGTTTTCTTTTGTTACTGTACTCTTTTTTAAACAATTCTAAGGTGCATTTTTATGTCTAATATTCATATGTATGCAGATGCATATATAAACACATGTATGAGTTAAATATCTTTCTCTATTTTTAAATTTAGACTGACCAGCATTTTGAGCATACTGAGTTATGTTATATTCTCAGTAATTTGGCAAATACTCAGAATTTTGATGTCAGCTGAAAACAGAAAGTACAGCTGACACATTATTCTTTATATTGAATTTCCTTACTAACAATACTGGAAAAGAATTATTTATACCTTATAAGTGAGAGCATTGTTCAGACCTCAGAGGTTGTTTTTTACCTGACAAAAAAAGAAAACTCAGAAAAAATTAAAACTTTAATCCATGAGAAATTCATCTTAGACAATTAATCATACAAAATTTTTGCTTGGTATTTGGAATAGTCAAGGCCAGAAAGATGGCTCAGTGGGTTAAAGCACTGGCCACCAAGGCTAATGACCTGAGTTCAATGCCCAGGACTCACATGGTGGAAGGAGAGAACTTCCACAAACTGTCTTCTAATCTCCATGTGCATCCCCACATACGTGCACACACAAACACACAATAAGTTGAGTGCAATAAAAATAGTCACTTAATGATATCATTGCTTCCCCCAACTTCCCATGGCTCAGAGTCAATTAATTTTACCTTTTCTTGATCTGTATGGACTAGAGTGAAAACATAAAAATATAAAGAGAGCTAATAAAATTTCTCACACAGATATGCAGTCTTCAAAGTATTTTTCTCCAAAATTTCGATTAAACAGAAATTTGAAGATCAATCATTACCTACGTGACAGGAATATCAGAAGGGGCAGAGGACACAGTGTAACCACGCATGACACCCACTATCCTGGACTTCATAGCCCATTGAAAGCAGGAAGTGTCAGGGATTCCTCCCAGGGACCTGGAGGACCCTTCCCTGAAATGAGACATGGACAGCTATATTGAGAACAACTGACAACTTTATTACAGGCAGGCACTCTTTTTGTATGCTCTTAGGCAAGGCAGGGGGAATCTGGGGTGAAGGCAAGGCCTTGTGTGCAGCTGCAGGAATACCAGACAAAATATGCTATTGTGTGCAGGAATATCTACCCAAGGACATCAGTGTTGGGGCTAGCCAGCAGTTAGTTGCAGACCAGCCAAGGACATTCGGGTTTGGCCTGGGACTTCTGGCCCTCCGCCATGTCCATGGAGATTTTTCTTCTCCTTAGCCACCTGAACTCCTCTGGCCTCCACAGAGAGAGGCATAAAATAATTCTGTTTCATACATACAAAACACAGGACTTTAACTCAAAGATGAGCAGTTGAGTACCCCAAGAAATAAGCAATTCACTGACAACTGCCTTTAAAAATTTAGAGAATAAACAGGGAATATTTGTAGCTTCACTTTGAAATCCATTCATGATTTTCATTCAAGACAAAGGAAAGTCCTTCCAGGCAAGTAAAATTCTGAGGTAGAATACATATCTAGGTAAGATCAAGTAGTTCTGAATTGGCAGAACATAGAGCAACTGAAAGGGAACAGGAGTGGTGCCCAAAGGTGCACAAGTGTTACATTGAGTCTCGTTTTGAAATACACTCAGGAGGTGATATTTTATTCCATAAATGACCTAGCACTCTAACAAGTTTTGGCAGATCTGGGCAGACAAGGAATAGCATGTAGTTGCAGGAGCAGAGGATGTCTCTGGGAGCAAACCTGATCTACTCAGTTTGGTATTCTATAATAGGAAAGTCTGGGTGATGTGATATTAGAGAAAGCAATTAGATAGCTAGACAGCTATGACAAAAGGCCAAAGAGTAATTACCGGCCCGAGAGATGGTAACAGGCATTGAAAATGAGTTCTGTTTATAGGAGGAATGGAGATTAAGAACTCTTTGTGGTAAAGGGAGGATGGGTGAAGAGAGGGAGCAGAAATGAAATTAAGATAATGGAAATATTCTTAGCTTTGATGTTTGACATTATGAGACAGAAAAGAGTTGAGAGAAAAATTGAAGAAATAAAAAGTAGAGAGCAGAAAGAACCTAACCAATGCCTCCATGAGATTCTGTCGAGTCAGCCATTGGGAGGTCAAGGCCAGCGCTACCAATATCCATGAAGTGTCTGTCATGTAGGAACAGGAAGGGAAGATGTGGTGACTGAAGCATTCGAAGTTGCCTTTATCAGAAACCACAGCTGGAGGAGGGAGCTTTATAAACAAAGGGTCAGAGAAGAGCCAGCAAACTGGAATATTTTTATTTTTATGTGGCTTTAATTTATGATGACCTAGAAAATATGGTCAGCTAAAGGCAAAAATAGAGTGAAAAGTTGACCAACAACAGTTTACAGGCAAGGCAAGGTCAAAACATCTTCAACCATGTGTTGACTGCTTGGCTTTCCAGTACCACTGGGTTTCTTCATGGACCAAACACATGTGACTGTCCTAGAACCCTACACTGTTCTCGGGAGCTTCATGCACTCTGCCGTTGATTTTTTTCCATTTTCTTCGTATTTCCATAGCAAGGATGAATAATGATTGAAAGTTTTCTTCCATTTTGTAATAATTAATGTGTATATATGCGTATAATAAAAACAGTACTTGATACCTAAATAAAACTTTCCTAAGCCTTTTCTTCATTCAGGCCTCTAGGGAATATTGAATAAAAAGTTATAATATTGCTATTCCCATTTCATAAGACAAGGAAAGAAAGTGCCATACAGATTGCTGTGCCCAAGATGTGCCCAGTGAATACTTATGACTGAATCTTTCAAACTCGCCATTGTTAATGCTTTTTCAAGGAGCCATAAGGCAACTTTAAAATATAAGCATCTCTTCTCCCACAAAGACTTCCATGTGCTAAAACTTATAACGAGAATTTGAGATAATATCTGGTATCTGCTTCAGCATGTCTTCCCAAAGCAATGTCTCTCCTCACCATCACTAAGTGTTCCCAAACTGTGCTTGAACTCATTCTAATTGAGACAGGATATCCAAAGATCCAGAGCCTCTCAGGCCTCCGGAAGCTGCCAATGGCGAATAAAAGCAAGCTTCTCAATTAGTTTTCAGTTAGCTTCATCTTTCATTTTTATCATGTTCCTGGAGAAAATTCATACATTATGAGCTTGTACTCGTTAGTTCCTGCCAATTCTCCAGTATTTCCTTTCCAGATATAGCAGTTTAAAAATCTTGCAGTGATCTGGGCATGTCGGCCCACGCCTTTAATCCCAGCACTCTAGAGGCAGTGGCAGGCAGATCTCCGTGAGTTGGAGACCCAGCCTGCTCTATACAGCGTGTTCCAGGCCAACCAGGGCTACATAATAGAACCCTGTCTCCGAAAACAAAGCAACTACAACAAAATCCTACACTGATACTTTCTGAGACACATTACTTGCTGGAATTGCCTGACAGCTTCATATTAAGGTAAATGCTCTGTACAAAAGGGCTGATAGTTCGAATTGTATTTCCAAAGCAGGTTTGGAGAATAATTGTATCAAATACAGTAAGTCCCAATCAATCTGTAAAGGCTTACTTGCTACAAAGTGCTTTGGAGACATATCTGGGTTTATTGGGAGAGGCCTGCCATGAGATTATCAGTACCAAGAATGCAGGATAGAAAAAAGAAAATGTGCTGAGTTTTATATAGTTTTGTCCTGATGGCTACTGGGTCTGGGTATCTCAGGATCCAGGCTGTGGTATTTCCAGAGTGAACGCTACCATGCTTAGCGCTCTTAAGAACAAGGTCAGGTCTACTCAGGGGAGCTCCCTTACCAAGCATTGCAAAGTCTGTTAAGAATTTTTGGGATGCTGGAGATGGCAGTTGATGCTTTAATTGAACACAGAAGTTAACAGCTGTTCTAGTCATTTCCTAACTGCATGTTTGCAAATACTTTCATTAAGTTTCAGAGTTTTCTGTGTTAACCACCTGACATCCATTTAAAAAAGGGAAAAGAATGGGAAATTTAATTCAAAGATAGCTAAGCAATTTTTTTAATTTAAAAACTAAATCATTTTTTAAAAATTATCTTTTATAATTTCATAGAATTATGCTTTGCACACTGAACTCAACTTCCACCTTCCTACCACCCTTGTCCCCCTTCCGCCCTTCCCACAAATATCTTTCTTGCATTCCTTCTATTTGTTTTATGACCCACCAAAATTACCCAGGGCTATCTGTGTGACTTTGGAGCCATCTCTGTAGCCTGGTGGGCTCAGCAGTGGATAAACAACTAAAGTCAGGGTGTCTACCTCTCCAAGAATCCATTAATAGCCAATAGTTCAAAGGTAAAGGGTACAGCGTCCTGAGCCCCTGCCACTTCCTTGACTGATTGTTGATACATCTGGCTATGGGCCCCATCCAGATAAGAAGAGCCGATTTTGGTTAATAATACAGTAGCTGTTTGGCATCTAGGGAAAGGCATTTCATAGCCCTTAACCCCATCTTCTGGCTCTTACCTACTTCTTCCTCTTCTTCTATAATGTTCCCTGAGTCTTAGAAGGGTTGGTATTCATGACTTGTTTAAGGCTAGGCCCATATCTTTCATTTATTTTCTTCATTTTGGATGGTCATGAGTCTCGAAAATTCACCACCCCACCGTTCATTGTAAGGAAAGGCTTCTCTGATTAAGTCTGGGAGATGATTTTGTCTGATTAAAAGCATAGATATTTAGAAGGCAGTTTCCTGGTACGTCAGTTTAGTTAACCATCAGAGATATGCTCCCACACAGATCTACACCTCCCCAGACCTAGATTGTTAGTGGGCTTACTGCACTAGACCTTGGTGGGTCTTGAATCCACACAGAGAGTAATTAGTTAATCTGCCCCCAACAGCCCAACTGTTCTTGCACCCTTGGGCATATCTTGTTTTACAAAAGGTTTCTTTATCCTGCCTATGGTGGCTTGAATGAGTACGTCCCCCTTAGGCTCTAAGTATCTGGACATTTTGTCCCAGTTGGTAGCACTGTTTTGGAAGGTCTTAGAAGTATGGCCATCTTGGAGGAAGCATGTCACTGAGGGACAGGATTAGTGAGTTCTTAAGCCTTGCCAGCTCTCTAGTCTCTCTGCTTCCTGTGCCGGCCTGAAGATGTGAGTGCTTAGGTTCTGCATCTACTCTAGCCACCTCTGTGCAACGCCTCCCTGCTATGATGGACTCTTGCCCCTTTGCAACTGTAAACTAAATAAACTGTTTCTTGTATGAGTTGGTCTGAGTTTCTATTGCAGCAACAGAGAAGTGACTAATAGACTGGTCATTCCTTCCCGTTCAACACCCTCATAACCCCAATCCCCACCCTTCCTTCCTTCCCTAACTTCCCCCGAGCCCAGTACTCCTCCTTACTTTCTTTTTACATGTGTTCTCTCCTATCCTCTGTCCCTGTGGTAGCCACGTCCACTTCCTTGTTTCCTGGCTTGTACGGGTACTCCGCCTCAGGCATATCATACTGCGAAGTTCAATCTGAGATCTTCATATGAGAGAGAACATTCAGCATTTGTCCTTTTAGGCCTGGCTTGTCTCACTTAGAATATTTTTTTCCAATTGTTTCCATTTCCCTAGAAATTTCATTTTCTTTACACCTGAGTAATATCCGGTTGTGGATCTGTACCAGATCTTCATCATTAATCCATCAGTTGTTGGCATCTAAACTGTTTCCTTTTCCTAGCTACTGTAAACAGAGCCACAGTGAGAATGGAGGCATGGTACCCTTCTTGTAGGTAATAAGAGTTTTTGGACATATATCCAAGAGTAGTGTAGCTGGGTCACATAGTAGTTTTATTTTCAGCTGATTTCCAAAGTGGCTGCATTAGTTTAAATTCCCACTAGCAGTATATGAGGGCTCCCCTTCCCCCACACCAAAACACTGACCAACTCACATCAGCACTTGTTATTATTTGTATTCTTGATGGTAGTCATTCTGACTGAAATGAGGTGGAACTTTAAGTGGCTTAAATCGACATTTCCGTAATAGCTAAAGATGTTGAGCGCTTGTAAAGTGTTTCCTGGCCAAGTTTTCAGAACTGTCTATTTAGTTCAGTAGTTCATACTTTAATTAGGTTGTTTGCTTTCTTGGTTTTTAGGTTCTTGAGTTCTTTCCTTATTCTAGACATTAATCCTCTATTGGATGTATAGCTAGAAAGCTTTCCCCTTGTTCTTCAGGCTGCCTTCTCACTTGGTTGACAGTCTCCTTTGCTATGAAGAATCCTTTTAATTACATGAAATCCATTTGTTGATTGTTGGTCTTATTTCCTCTGTAACCAGAGTCCTATTCAGAAAATCATAAAATATACCGATATCTTGAAGCTTTTTAAAAAGTTTTCCAACAGGGTTAGTTGCAATGTGTGATGAAACTGTAAATTCCCATGCATTGACATTAATCAGATACAACTGATTAAAAACAGAAAATGCTATAAGGGTTCCACACCCTGGACACATCCAAAGGTCTGTTTTCCTATGTTGGTTTCTCTTAGTCCTGACTACTGCTTGTTTCTGTGCAGACTGGATTGCTGTCCCACGCACTCACATTACAATATTTCTTCAAGACCAGAGTTACCTCTGCTTCAGGTGATTTAATCAAGACAGCTGAGCATGAGGAGCAGAGTGGAGGATATTTCAAAGCCTTCTGAGTTTCAGGGTATTGCCTGTTATACACAGAAGAAATGTTAGAAACTGTACATCTATTTATCTACATATTTATTTTCTTTGGTTGAAACTGTACATTTATAAAATGTTCTTTGTACTATATGGTGGTCCATTCACTTCACAGCAGTTGAAAAGAATTTTACTCAATCCCAGGTGATTCATGCTTTTTAATTATTCTGGGATACTATAATTCAACACACAGAGATCTGGAGATTCCACAGTGCAAAAGTTAGCAAGAAAATAGTTTGGAAATGAGAAAACAAAGGGTATCATTTGACATGTTTTCCTAGAAGTATATAAAGAAAGTCTCCAGATTATTGTGAAAGGCTGGTTCTATGTCTAATGGGAGATCATATGCCATATCACATTCAATGTTTTTGTACTACCTGCTCTCCTTAATTCCCACGCAAACTCCATGTTTTGCCTGTAACAGAAGCAGGTATGCAAGTGTGCCTGCATCAGAGTCTGTACTAGTTTCTTTTCTGTTGCTATGAAAAAACACCATAACCAAGGTAATTTAGAGAAGGAAGAGTTTTATTTGTCTTATGGTTCCAGAGCCCATAATGATGGGAAGGGGGCAAGCAAGAGGCAGCTAGAGCAGAAAGCTGAGAGATCATGTCTTCAAGCAGAACAGAGAACAGAGAAAGAACCATCTGGATGTACTGAAAGGCTAAGGGACTCTCAAAGCCTCCCCTCTCCCCAGGGACATGCTTCCTCCACCAATACCACACCTCCTAAAGACTACATGACCTTTCCAAACAGGACCAACTGGCCAAGTACTCACAGATTTGAGGCTGTGGGGAATAATTCTCATTTAAACTACCACAGAGTTCAGTGAGGAACACAAACACTACTATTCTAGATCTCTTAAATGAAAACATTTAACTCAAAGTCACAAAGAGAATAAAAACCTAATTGTAGACAGGAAAGCAAACCAGAGGTCAGAATATGGACAAAGGACAAATACCATCGCTAGAGCTAGAGGAACTGGAACAGGAGGAGGTGGTTCTAAGATCCACAAGACCGGGCTATCAAGTGGAAGCTGGAGCCATGTAACTAAGGAGAGGTATACAAGGAGCCTGAGCCATAGTGATGGCTGTCCTGTTGAAGTTAGTGTCATAGATGGAGCCAGATGCATCCTAGAATCATCTAGGACACTAGATGGGGGAGAATGTTTTTCTTTCCATTTCTTTCCTAGAAGGACCCTGCTTTGCAAGACAGCAAGAGTATGGAATTGTAGAGTGGAGACCAGAGATGTACCTGAGAGTGACAGACTGATTACCCAGCCTTTAGAGCAGGGTAACATCAAATTTTTTATTAAGAAAGAAAATTTTCTTAACTTCTCCCCATAAAGAAAAACTGATCTAAATTTCTATGCTTTGATTTCTTTTCATTCAAAGTACATTGGAATGCCTCTGTATGTATGTATTCTGATTTATTTAAATTTTATGTATGTGAGTTATTTGCCAGCATGTATGTAAGCATATCACATGACACATAGTTCTCCTGGAGGCCAGAAGAGGCCAGGATCCCCTGGAACTGGAGTTACAAACTGCTGTTAACTACCACGCAGGTGCTAGAAACCAAACCCTAGTGGGAAGAGCTCTAACACCTCTGTTTTTGAACTGATGTTAGACCATAATGTTTAAAGGGAGGAGATAGTCATTGGCATCCAACACAAATGTAATAAATAACACAAATTTTACCAGAACATTTTTTATCATTAACCAAGTATTTGCCTCTTATTTTTCCATTTTAGCCTCTTATTTTAATTATAAACAGATGTGTTTTGTTTAAAGACTCTAAGCTTATGACAGCTACTTTTTATATGCATTATAATGGCAACAATGCATTTTTTTCCTTGAACCCCCAATGCCTAAAAAGAAAAATAAAATCACTGCTCTATTTATGGTTGGCTCTTAGCTACCTCCTTTTAAACTGTTCAGATGAACATAAGGTCACCAAGCAAGAAATAATGTCATAGGACTTTCAAAAAAGATTCAGGAACATAGAGAAACTACACACTGAGTATTGGATACAGATGTTCATATGTCCTTTTTTAAGGATAATTTCAAAACTCAGAGGATTTAGAAATCATGTCCTTTGATTTGAGGGATATGAAATGCACAGGTGTGCTAGGTAACACCGCTTTACAGTTCATAGTGTATGACTATTAGGAATACACTAAAGGTGCAGGGGAAACTTTTCTAAGAACAGATCTATTATACTTGGCTTTTAAAATATCTCCTTGGATCTTCTGGAATAAAAATCATACCTTTATTGATGAGTATGTTAATATGATGTAATTCATATGCTAGCCGTGAGGCGTCCAGACACGGCAGCTTTTCCTAGAAAAAAAACACATAATGAACATATAATAAATAGATTTAGGTTTTTTTGTTGAGTTATGATTTTACATACCAAATTTTATGAATAAAAACATTTTATGTGGTATTTTTCTGGGAAAGACATTTTGTAACAAGCCTTTATAAATTGAAAATTTGCATAACTCTATGAACTAAATTGAACACGTTTTGAGAGCATTTTGAACTATGCACTCCTTCTAAAGCAGTCCTATGATGATTTGGAATCCTAGTATAAATAAGTCTTACAAGCTAAGCCAGATGCATAGCTTTAGTATGATGCCACATTCCCATTTCACTCAGTTATGCCCCTGACTTAGAACAATGTAAGTGTACATGAGTAAGACAGTGATGGCACTGAAAACAACAATGATATTACAAACAAAATCTCCCCAACAGATGCTGCAGGCAACATAGGGCATCGGTTGATGTGAGATCTGTCTCTGGCTTTCTGTGCTGTTCTGAGTCAATATAGACACAAAATTGACAATGTCTTTCTTTGTAATACTGTTATCAAACATTGTTTATGGCTTTATTTTTTTTGGTCTTTTTTTGAGACGGGGTCTACCTGTAGCCCCAGCTAGACTTGTCTAATGTAGACCAGGCTGGCCTTGAACTGATAGAGATCACCTGCCTCTGCTTCTTGAGTGCTGGGATTAAAGGCATGTGCCGCTATGCCCAACTTGTTTATACCTTTCTTATACCAGGCTTGATAAGCCCTTCAATAAATAGGAAAGGAGCCCTGTGTTAAAGGATGGAGTAGAATAGAGAACATTAGAATAGAATAGAATAGAATAGAATAGAACAGGATAAAATAGAATAGAATAGTAGAAAATTGAGTTCTGAAAGGAATCAGAACACCTCAGAACAAGCGTGGTCCCATTCTGGATTAAACTACCCCAAGAATGAAGGTTTTCATTAATATGGCACCACCACCATTTTAAAAGCAGATTTTGGCTCCCTCCACTGAAGACTAAGCTTAAGGTGGATAGTCTCAGCACAGGAAAGGCTGGAAGAGCTTATTTCTTCCACATACTCATTTATACAGGAGTCACAGACATGCTATGGGGAAAGGACTGGCTTCAGCTGACTTCCAACTTTCACATTTGTAGTTGAAATTCTTGGTCATTATTCTACCTCTCGATTAGAGCAATTTTGTAATTTATGAAGAGTTTACCATTTCCACTTTTGGTTGAAAATAACAGTTGATCAAGTCCATGTATGATGAGAATAAACATCCAGTCATACATTGTTTTCTTTGTACAGTACGTGCTATATATAGGTGGTAGGCTCCTGGGAAAGACTACTTGAATTCAAATCCTTGTTCATAAAAGCCACATATTAAAAGCTGCATACAACCCAAAGTTGGTTCAGTTCATGGACAGTGTTGTTGAACTTCTTTAGGCCTTATTTTATCTGTAGCAAGGACAGGGACACTACTTCACTGTGAGGACTGAATGAACAGGAATGCACAGAAAGGTCTTAGTGAAACACAGTAAGTTAGCAGATGCAGGCTGGGGTTATGAGCTGCTTTGGAGTCGAAGAATACCGAATACATCCCATGTCCATGAAAGAAACTAGAAAATTTCATTTTAGAGGTAAGAAATTGGACAGACTCCATTGTAGCATCTGTGAAAGTTATGCTGATTAAAGTTGGGTAAAGAAAGAATTTCTATGTAAGAAATGGTTAAATTAAGTTATGGGACAAGGTCTGGGTGATATAAAATCTATTATTTTTCAGTAGCATTCACAATAAGCTAAAGTGAACTGCTAGAAACAGTCTTGAAGGAGGTCTAAGCAAAATAATCAAAAAACTCTTCACAACTTAGAGCCTAAAGTTTGAAGCCTGGTTCTTAAAAGGCCTTCTTTCCTAGAAGACTGGGAAATACTGGGAGTGCCTGAGGAGACCTCAGTGCTGTGACTGAAAAGAAACTCCTCAGTTCCACATTGTCTGTAGAAACAGACTCTGCCTAGACTTTCTTTTTCTTTATGATTGGGATCGCTTGTTGTCTTCTGCTTGGCAGGACGTGGTCACAAGCATGCCTGTGATTTCTCTCAGTCTGCCTCTCCCCGCCGGGGTCTCTAAGCTTTAAATCACAAAGATGGAAACTGTTGAAATCGTTTCTCTTGATCTTGAGATTTTTAAATTCCATTTGCTTTAGGAAAATGCATTTATTCAAGCATAGTCTTGTCAGCATTCTAAAAACTCTGATACCATTTTGCACTGAATTTTTAAATGCAAAAAAATTGGCCGATTAACAAGTATAACTTCTTGTGATTCTGTTCCAATAATCTTGGCGAATTGTTACACTGTAAACCCAGAAAATTAACATTGTGAGATAAACAGTCTGATTATATCTGGCACAATCAAGGTTTTGAAGTGAGAAAATGTAGCTTCCCAAGGCCTCAGACAGAAAGCCACTCTCAGACCTTTTCAAAGGCCATCTGAAATTATTACTGGAAATTAGCTACGGCATGAACAGAAAGATTCGAAGTCTTGTTTATAGTTAGCCCGTGGCTCTGAGTTAGCAAGTTCCCTCTTAAATCATCAGCATTTGAGTTCTGGGTGCTAATGAGCGAAGGTCAGCCAGAGGGAATGTGGGTGAAGGGAGCAAAAAATTATTCTGGTTCTCTATGGAGAGAGGCAGAGATGTAATAAAATTTTAGTAATGTTTAGAAGTCAAATCGCGTTTTAATCAATGCCTCCAAAATAGGCTGAAGAAGTCCTACTGACGTTCCCAGCTGTAAGAGTAGAAGTCTGCTTTCGCATTTGCATGATTTTGAAGGTCAAATGCCTGCTATCCAAGTCTTACTGATCCATATGGACGAGAAATGCCACAATATGCAATCATCATGAAGGCAGATTGTCTCCTGTAAATCTGTCCTTTCTGTAACACATTCAAAATGTACCGTATTGGCTGGATTATAAATCCTTTCAGGAAATGTGTGCATATTTGTAGAAGCAGCTTCATGTTGATGGATGATGCCATTGGTGCTCAGAGAACCCTTAAAATAATTTATCATATGTATAAATCTGGTTTTGCATGTGTCTGGGTTTCCTGTGGCCAGGTATATCTCTAACTCAAAATCCTTTGTCAAGATGTGAATAAAACCATGTTTAAGTTGTTCCCCATATTTTCTGAAGATAGGGGACCTGAGTATTTTGCATTATTTTGGATCTAAATTTGATTTCCTAAATAGAAACTCATGTAAATGTAACTTTAACTAAATACTAAGAATGTATGTATAAAAAATGTTTTTTCTCTGTATTGTTTACTTTCACCAAATACTCCATGTTCCTCCTGTTTATGTTCAAAATATTACTGATGTTATCATTATATAATCACATATACCTTCTGAAACACAGCATTGCATAAAAGTAAGACAAATTAAGGTGATGATGACTTCAAAGCATTATATGGTATTGTAGAAAATTACTAATTCTTGCCTATCTACTTTTGTGAGTCTTCCAGAATGTACATGGCTAAATATTATTAAAACAAACACTTTCTACTAATATTCTCTAAACAACATCTCTCACTTTACATAAAAAATAATGCTTTCTTCTTAGAAACCACGTACCTTTCACAGTATTGATGAAAGCATTCTCCATGCTCACAAATTGATAAATGTGATACATTCAAATAAGTACTTTAAAAATGAATTATAATTTCAATGGTTCGAAAATATTATGGCCTCAAAACCAAGAGAGATTTCTTTCTGAATAAGAATCTTAACACACAGAAAAACTGAATCCCAAACTGAGGTAACCAGATAAAACCAAGCAGTGAGCCTATGGCTACCACGGAGCCTGAACCACAGCTTGAGCTGACTCAGATTAGCATCTGACATCACAAGCATCCCATCTCCCATCAAGGGTGCAGCCACTGTGGCGGAGGAGTGAGGAGCCGGGTAGCTTCACAAACTGTTTCTTTGTTTGTTAGTTTGTTTTGTCCAACTGATGTCTTGTTTTGCACTCTAGTTAGTTTACTTATGGTACTTCCCAGAAAGTAAGATATCATTCATTCATTTATTCATTCATTCCACAAACATTTCCTGAGAATTGGATATATGACAGGCTCTCCAGTGGGCATGCTTCAAGAGGATTTACAGGCTAGAAATACAACCCAGTGTTTAGCAGCGTAAGCACAGATGAACGAAGAGCTTCCTAATGTGATCTTGACAGATATTTCTCCAAGTAACCTTGAAGTGAGATACAGACCTGGAACCACACTAATTGGTCTTGTTTTCAGGCCCACCACTTTCCCGCCTGCCTTCATGAAAATTACTAGATCTTTTTACCATAGTTTTCTAATATATAAAACTATAGCACTTTCCTTACAAAGTTGCTTTGATGAGCAATTAGTTGGGATAACAATATAGGAATTGAAGATTTTTAATTAGCAAAACCGAAAAAGTATTCAGTAAGCAGTAAATAGAATTGTTACTTGTTACTTTTGGTAGCATCAAAAATGATAATCCTCTTCCCAGATGGCCTCCAAGACATTTTTGATCTACATCCAGTCTCATGTTACTCTAAGTCTTTTCAACTCCCCTACCTGTCCATTAATTCCCATAAAGAATTTCATTTTATAATGGCTATTTCTGCAAACAGAACATTTAACAGTTTGGTGATGAAATCAGGGCAGTTTGAGACGTCGCACGCTAACTAGTTACACTGCACAAAGCCTAACAGTTTGCTTTCTGTTTTTAAAGAAGCGTTCGTTTAGCCATACTTGTGGCGGCACATGTAATTGAAAAGAGGCATATGGAGACAGCATGTGAAGCCTAACAAACACTTCAGAGTGGCTTAAAAACTATGCTAATCAGTTTGGAAAACTATGTTTTTTTTTTTTTTTAAATCTTAAAAAAAAAAAATCCTCCCTCAAACCTAAGGTGATTTTTTAAAGAAATATAGTTTTGCTGACATTATCTAACACTGGCTTGGTTTTCCCTCTGTTTTGGAAAGTGTTGGAAATATAATTGGAAATAATGGAAAGGAATGAATGAGAACACTCATGACTTGGAGTTTTGTGAACTTCAAATAAATTCTTAATGGAGGTGAGCCCATAGACCAGCCCACGTCAGGGTCAAAGTGCAGAATCTCTCTCTTCATGAGTTGAAGACTATGGGAACCCACAGACCTCCTCCTTCCTCAAGAAGACACTGAACATTACCTGAAAACAAGGAAAGCATCAGATGAACAGACCTTTATAACAGAATGTGCATCTGCCAAGACAAAAATACACGACAAGCTTCTGGTGCTGGCATACTGACAGTATGAGCAAGCTGTCTTAGTAGTGATTTTGCAAATCATTTGAGTTTAAATTCTATATAGGCCATAGGGCCCCTGGAGCATCACTTTCTATATTTGGCCTCCTCATTTAGCTATGTTTGGAATAAATAGGCTATGGATGAAAACCATGCCCTTTAAGAGTTTTGCATACACTGACTAGTTTTGCATATGTATCATAGGTGGACCGAGTGACTGATTCGAGTCTACTCATGCATACACACAAAACCACAGGCTTTCCAAATATATTTTCAGTTGTTTTGTTATGAGATTCTCTCCTCTCTCTCTCTCTCTCTCTCTCTCTCTCTCTCTCTCTCTCTCTCCTCTCTCTCTCTCCTTTCCTCTCTAGTTCAGCTCTCTGGCACTCTGTGACCCACACGCTGCTATTTCATTTTCCAGAAATGTTCTGCTCAATGAAGGGGCCAAGAAAAATGAACCCAACTGATGATTGCAATCTCAAAAGAAAATATGCTTTTTATCAGAGACCACATGTTGCCAGTGCCAATTAAAGTGAAGCTGGGAGATTTCACCAGATACCAACCTAGAACAAGAACCAGTTGGCCAAGTATAAGAAAAGACAAGTAAGCTTCAGGTCCAAAGGTGAAATCTAAACATTAAAGGTGGAAAATGAAGTTGCAAGTTGGGCAATTTTTTAACCATCTAGATAAGAAATTTCACAGACAAATAGTCATGGATTTTGACTTCAGCTGATTTACATGAACTTCTGATTCTGTCACTGACTGCTTCAGTCATCTTCAAATTCACAGTCTTTAGTTTCCTCATCAATCAGGGATCACAAAATCCTATTTAAATTTAAAAATAATATTTCCTTGATAAAGATTGTGAAACAAATTTTTATTGATTAATTTGTAGGTAACCGCATTGATAAGCAAATCATGGTCCATGTCCAAAGGATTTGTACTCTTCTTGAAATCATAGTAAATATTATTTTCATTATCCTAGTATATCTTAAATCATCACAAGTGGAATTATACTGATGTGGCATGTGTGACATGTTCTTATAGTTTTACTTTTTACATCATTAATATTGTATTTATATTACCATTTCATAGCACCCCATAGAGGTACATTACATTAGCTTTGAGGTACAAGAGGTCAAGTTTAAAAAGTTTCACCTTTGTATTAGTTACCTTTGTATTGCTCTGACAGAATCCTCAGGAGAAAAGATTTACTTTGGCTCAGGTCTCAGAGGATTTTGGTGTGTTGTCATGCAGAAGGCAAGGCTGAGCTACTCTGTTGACAACAGCAGAAAGATACCACAAAAGCATTTCACATCACAGCAGACCAGGAAGCAGAAAACACTGCAGGAAACAGGGCCCAATTATTAACCTTCACAGGTCTGACCACGGTAACTTATGTCTACCATCTAGCTACCACCTTTTAAGTTTCCAGTTTCTCCCAAAATAGTGCCACCAACTGGAGACTGAAAATTCAAAGAATGAGCTAGTCTGTAGAGAACATTCTAGATTCAAACCATAGCAATCTTGAAATCATCTTACTTTAATTTTACTCCTAAAATACCTTTGACAACCGTGAAAGATTACTGTAAAGGTCAAACATTTAAAATTGCTTGTACCCATTAGTTGGTAAAGGTTAGTTTCTTTTTCCTTTTCTTTCTGTTTAAATAGCTTTATACTTTTAATAATTAAGGCCAGTGAGATGGCTCGGTGAGTTAGAGGGCCGTCCTCCAAGCCTAGTTATCTGAGTGATTTCTGGAACCCACAATAGCGGGAGGAGTGAACCAACTTCTGAACGTTGTCTCTGTGTTAGCCACACTAACATCACACACACACACACACACACACACATACACACACACACACACACACACATTGTAAGTAAACATTAAAAAGGACTAATAGGAGTTTGTTATACAAATGAGCTGCATCTTTTGCCCAAAGAAATATGTGCAAGGACCGAAATTCACAAATTTGAGTGGAAATGTTTTCTGATTCCCCATACATTGAACTTAAGAGAGTTTTCAGGACTTAGTGGGAATAGAACTAGACCACGTATGAAGAAGGTAAACTATGAAAATCAACTGGTAAACCTTCACTTTTTCCTATATGCTTAGATAAATCTGCAGTTCCTCATTTTATACTTTTTTGAAGTTTATAGAGAACATACAGACACCCACCCTGTAGCCTGCTATCATTTATCTGAACATTACATTCCACTAATCTTGAAGCTTTTTTATTTTCCTAGAAAGATTTACCATGCATATTTGAATGACATGAGAAAGTCTCTCACTCAGAATTCCCTTTTATGCCAGTTAGGAGTTTGAAGTTTCAAGGTGCCTGTCAGCAGAGTTCTTGTGCTAAACAGGTCATACATGTACTAACTTGGCAAAGCCCGAGGCAATGCCAGGGCCAGAGAAGAAGGAAGGTGTACTTATGTGTCCCAAAGTGCCTCATGTGTAGATTACATCAGTAGCCATGTAAATCCTTTCTTCTTCCCCAAATGTTCTGCTCTCATTGTGCTGAATATGAGGAGAGAGAGTCACAGCTTAGAAGACCAAAAGCAGCAGTTGGTCATGAAAAGAAATATCAGTTCCAGTAGTTTTAGGAAACATAGATTCAAGTTGAGTACATGTAATGAGAGAATTATAATATCCAGGATTCCACCAATCTGGACATTATTCATAAGAATCGCTGCCAGGTTTATCTCAACAGAATATAATTTTTTTCCATAGGATGTCTCTATATATGAATCTTTCTAACAACTCGTTATTGATCTTCATTGTTACCCTATGTGAGTGGACTCCTTTAAAAGTAACAAAAGCATTTTATTAACATAATCATTTTTAATAAAAGAATACAAGAGCATCTAAATATTCAAGTAGCTGAAATTATTACAAAACACTAAATAATATTATTAAAATCAATGCAACTGATACTTTATTTTTCCAAATTTTATTTATGGGGACTTGTGAAAAAGGCTTAGAGGAAAGACCAGGTAATCTTTGTACCCTTAGAGAACAGATCAAACAACTTTGGAGAATTTTTTTACCAGAATACAAGCTAAAGTTAAGGCAAGAACTGTTACTGATTTGTTTACCACGCCAATTCTCTGTACATGGGAGACATTCAATAAATTTGTGTTGAATTTGTATATTAATTTTTGTTACCCTGTCTGTAAAAATATTTTTTCAATAACGGGAGAAGATATGTATTCATGTCAAAACACTCTTGATATAAAATTTAAGGAGAAACTATAACCTTTGTGTAATATAATCATGTTTTTTATTTCTATTTCTTGAAACCATCAAGAATAGAATAAGAATGGTAGCCTTCTTTCAGTTTAATAATAAGTTTTTTTAGTATTTTAAAGGTGAATTTTTCAGGAAAGGTAGCTTCAAGATACAAATTCCACAGCAGATAATTTTTTAATCATATAAACTGTTTCAGTCTTGATCAGAAAGACAAGAAGTCTAGTATTCTTTGAAAGTCTCGTTCTATGGTAGACAAAGAGGAGCTCAGGTTGCTAAGAATTATCAGTGTCTAAAACACTTAAAGGACAAAACATTTATATTTGAATTGAAAATGACCAACTTCTTGCCCTGAGTCTTAGTGATCTGAGACACCAGTTGTCAGCAAGGATGACTTGCAAGATGGTTCACAGTACACAGTTTCAAAGATAGGTAGCTAAGGAACCGCAGCATGAACAAACCCGGCTCCTGCTCATCTCACAGAGACATGTACTCAGTGTGACGCTTGCATTTGACCCATAAGCAGAGACTTTCACCTAATACAGGGTGACCCCATTAAAAATAAATACCTGTCTCTTTCATCCCAAGCTCCCTTGCTTTAGCAACAGGGCTTCCATTAAAGGTATTACAGAGTGTCTCAATCACTTGTCCAAAGTGGGTAATGAATTGAAAATTACTGTGAAGGGTGCAGTGGCATCTCGTGGTTAACAAGAGACCCTCAGTTTCAGTCAGAAGAGCCAAAGTGACAAAACCACCCTACTGACCACCAATTACCTCCAACAAAACCAGCAAGGATGGTTTATAAAGAGACAGAGCATTCAGTCAGGTCCTGGTCTCAGCACAGTGCTTGTTTTCCAAACCTCCAATGCCCTTCAGCAGAACACCTGCAGAGATAGTGAATGCCTAAGCCTAAGCCTAAACCCTTCCAGTTCCCTTGTTTAAAAATTCGAGCAGAGACTTTTCTGTCACTGCCTCTTTGTGTAAGAAATATCCCCCCCCCCCCCCCCGCACATAGAATTTGGTTTAAACACCACATTTTGTCAACAACAGGTCCAAATGCTAATTAAGGGACAGATTTCACAGCCACACAAAAGCAGCTCTGTACAGGTCTATTTCTTTTGAAATGTGGTACCACCGACTAGGTCAGGCGTTTTACTGAACTGTCTTCACTATCTATAGACAGATAGGCACCTGTAGTCTTAGCAAGGAAAGGTAAAGCCAAAGATTTAAGCAATGCTTTCCCCACATTTCTATTATGATTGTCAGTATTTGATCAGTAGAGGCAAACCTAATATTTTGATTACAGATGCAGCAAAGGAAGTGTTAGAAAATGCTAAGTAGCTTCTGAGAAAGGCAAAAATATAATTGTTAAATGTGATCTGGCTGCTGAAATTAAAATATGAAATTATTGCTCACTGGGAGAAGTAGAAGCAAGAAAGCATCTTAACTTTAAAAGCACCGATGAAATAAAGGTACAAATACACTATTGTCTTGGTGTTTACTAATTTTGTCTAATGTAAGCTTCATTTATTCATTCAACAAGAGGACACTGAGTGATATTTGTAAAGAATGTAAAGGAAAACAAATCATTGTCTCCTGTTCTAACCAAGGAACCCTTCATACTCACTAGGAAGGAGGAAGGATACTTAAGCAAATTGATACAAAACAATTCAAGAAAGGCAACAATAATTAAATGCCCTGTGTATTCTAAAAATCTAGTCTAAGTGAAGTGTGTGATGGGTTAGCTACCAAGGAGATAGGAGTAGTGATCAGGCAGTAGGACTTGGAAAAGTAGAAGAGAAAATAAAACAGATTTCAATCTGGGCAAGAAATTGAGGTACCATGTAAATGCATGAAATAATATGCAATTTCCTTAGTATACATAATTGAAGAACATTTCAGGAACTAATGCTCAGATTATAGGCAGCAGCCAAACTAAGAATTTCTTAACACACTATGGTAAGAAAAACGAGACTATGTATGTTCTCTAGGCTGAGAAACTGGGAGCTGGTAGAGACTCCAGTCAGGACTGGTATCTACAGGGTGAAGAACCCCAGGGGAGTCTGTTATTTTCTTGTCATTCAGAACTACATATCTATTCCTTCCATAAATAATTATCACATGCCTGATTTTGATGGGTGTCAGGGAGAAAACATTGAAGATATCTATAGTATGGTCTTCTTTTTGTAGAGTAACTAATATAGAACATTTCCATGATTTCTGTTTAAAATTTTTGCTGTAACTTGCAGAATAATATTATTATCAAGTAACAATTTGATAAGGTCAAGCTTAGATAAATGGAGGAATAAATTAGAAGACTCTTGAAATAATGAATCTACCAGGTTCTAAATATGAGTCATAGTAATAACACTGGACAGAGAGGATGAGTGCCAGAACTACGTGGTGAGTAAAATCAACATGATCATTGGAGGTAAGACAGGATGGTATTCAGGATGAAGAAGAAGGAAACATCAGAATGAATATGAAGTTTTTCATTTGAATTTACTAGGTGACATATTAGAGATAACCAGACTTTTTTCATGGTCATATATAAAAAGAATGGGAAAATCTAGCATTTCATGTGTGATTACGTATGTTACTTACATTGCCCAAAGGATTAAAATAAGAATGGACATGACAGTTGCTGATCTTCAGTGTGCCAGAAAAGGATAAAACATTTAATGATATACCAATGGAATTTTAGAAGCAGGACTCTTCTATTTTCTCACATGAGTAAAAATGCATTAGGAGATGATGTAAAGGAAGGATTTCAAAAGCTCTAAAACATTTAATTTATTTTATAACCACTTTCTCATTTCTATGTGGCTTGCAATTCAAAGTATTGCCAGAAATAATGAGCAGAGGTTCAGGTAAGAAAACGGTGCTACTGACACCGTGCTTTCCTCTGCCAATAACTCAGGAGGGGAGGAAGCCATAAATTAGGTTGACACATGGTGTCTAAAAAGAATTAATTCCCACTCGATTCTGGGCAGACATACAAGCTGGGCTCCATCCATAAAGGCCGAAGGGAATTCTGGGGTTTGTGTGCTGATAGTTTCTGTTGCCACCAACAACCAGACATATGAATGCTGTTGAATGGAGAACACCTTGTTCTTCTGTTGTGTTACCAGAGACACTTGGGAATTGTTCCCCATTTGAACATTGTTCTTGACCTGCATTGGATGGTTGTTGCTGTATTTTGTCAGACTGATACTTCTGGCAGGAACAGCTAGACGTTCTGTGAAAGAGTATTATCAGGGGACAAAAATATTTTGGATATGCCAAATCAAATTACAGTGCCCTTGAATAGTCATCATCCATCTTTTATCCGTGATTAGCCTTCATGACACATCACCAAAAGATCTACATGAGGATTAATAGACAGCTTGAAAAAATACATATTTTAAATGTTTCTGCCAAATAAACCCAGCAGTACTTAAGGAGTAGTTATTCAGCATAACTGGATTAATTATACATAGAGTAATCTTCCAAATATTTCTAACATGCATTGGCTAGAATTCAAATTAGCTTTAGGCAATATGGTAAAGTAGGCCAGATTTTAATCTTGAAATTTCCTTGCTTCCAATTTACTCCGATTCATTCAAAATTTATTTATTGAGAAGCTATTATGCATCAGCTATTGTTCCAAGGGAAAATGTTTGGTCCCTGTGGAAATTACTTTAGTTTTCTTGTTATTCCTCTAACTTCTAAACTTTAGTCTGTTCCTTGGTTCCAGTTTTTCTAGAAGTATATCTTCCTTGTTTTTCTGTGAAAATATATCTCATTCCTTAATGAGTTCAGTTCCATAGGCTTCCAAGGAAACAACCTGATCAAAGACATCACTATAATGCTGAGCAACACAGCTATGTGTTAGGCTGATGTGGGAGTGCTGGGGCTATGGAGGCCACACACAGTGGAGTCACCATCAAATCATCCTTGTTAGATGTCTCCACTGAGAAGACTGCTTTTCCCCTTTTTGATTTTATGGGGTGGTTGAGCGAAACTGTTTTTACTGTTCATCAGGAAAACTGTTCCTTTAGTATCTGGTGTGTTATAATATATTACCACCATTATTTATTGTAATGCTACAGTTTCCCCATATTTGACTGATGGGATCTCCTTCAAGTGGGTTCTAGGTTCTGTGGAATATGCCAACTGTTGCTCAGAACCACAAGCAGTTTCCCTACTCCAACCTTAGAAATCAACCATTCTTCAGGAGTACTGTTTGAGGGCTAGAGATATTATTCAGCAGTAAAGTACTTAAGGTGCAAGTGTAAGAACTGGAGTTCAGATCCCCAACATCCACATCTATCTGAGTGGGCCTGTAATTCCACCACAGGAGGTGGAAACAAGGGATCCCCATAGCCAGCTGGCTAATCAGACTAACCAGAACTGCAATCTCAGGGTTCAGCTAGCGACTCTGCTTAAATGCACAAGGTAGAGAAAGATAGAGAAAGACATCTGAAACCAAGGTTAGGCCTCCACAGGCATGCATGCACACATGTATGTGAACCCACATATATACTCAAACATGTGAGAATGAGAACATACACACCAGAACACCTCATATATACATACATATGCAAAAAATACTGTTTTGTGTAGCCAGATGCATGGTGCACATATGCAGTCTCTGCACTTGAAATGTTGAAGCAGGAAGATTGAGCCAGTTCAAGGTCAGATTGGGCGTCATAGCAAACCGGAGACCAGCCTGGGAAACATAACAAGATTTTGTCCCCAAACGAGAACAAGCAGATTTTTAAAAAGAATGTTTTGTTTAGTATCAGGAAGACAATACCACAATGCTATTGCGGTGTCCCTGAGGCCTCATCTGTGAACATCTATTATCTAAATATGAATATTTATATATCACATTTATAAATATCAGTCAGAAAATATAGATTATGTATATATTTATTTACTCCATGCTTATGTTCCATATGTATTCACACACATACACACAGGCACACATACAGATGGACAACTTTGAGATCTTGCCAGTATAGTCATGTCTGGTCCAACAGCACAGAGACAGGAAGAAAGAATGGGAAGAAGCTAAAGAAGAAAAGAGAAGAGAAGTGAAGGGGGAAAGAAAAAGAAAGAGAAATTAAATTAAAGGTGTTAGGAAAGGGGAGAAGAAGCAGAATCCTAAGAAGCCAGAAGAGATTCTTATAGAAGAGTTTGTAGGAAAAGGACAGACCCATAGACCACCTCCACAGAGGAAGCACAGAGAAAGTTCCTGAAAGCAAAATGAATATGAGAACAATACTCTTTACTGATTCATCAGTTTTCAAGTATAAAATACTCTGACCTTAGAGCTTTTAACAATAATCACAGCTCTACAGTAGACCAGCCTGACTGGAAGACCATTAATGCACATACTATTGGGCCTTTGAAAATGTATGTGGTTGTTGACAATATAACACTGGGCCAGTGAATATTTCAGTAAAGAAAAGCATTAGCTCTCTTACAATACTTGATCATATTATGAACATGAACAGTGTCTAGCATGCTATAGTTTAGGAACTGGAAATAGAGAGGTGAAGAAGAAAGGTACTGAAAAGGCTTATACACAGATCAAAATCAGTATAAAAGGGATAATAATAAATCAGCATAATAGTTGGACAGTTCTAGTTGTCCTGATTGGGTGTTTGCTATGTGTTAAGTACTATGCCACACCATAGCCACACTACTCTCAGTGAGGTCCTGTGCATTGCGTGCTGGTCAGAGTGGACCTCTCAAAGACTCCCTTCACTTCTCTGGTCATAAAACTCTGCCATGACCCAGGAAGCCTACACATGTCATGATGACTGGCGGAGACTCTCACCTGTGTGGTGGTCAGGCTAAACCCATAGAGGTTCCAGCATCTTCATTAGCTATTGTAGAATAAAAATCCTAGATGTGAAAGAAAAATAACCAGGCCAAGGAAAGCCAGGCGTGTAGGAGAAGCCAGCAGAAAAGTTGCTCACCCAGCTTCTCCTGACTTCTCGACTTGGAGAGCACCTTCATTTCACATGCCCGAACAGCTGGCTGTTTGGTTGCGAGGCTGCATGGTGCACTGCCTCCCCGTCCGTCCCCTTTTGACTTCCTTCTTCTTTCCTACTTCTTTGCTTTCACATTTGTCTCCCTCTGATATAAATGCATGCAAACACTTCACATGTTCTTTTCATAAGAAAGTGCAGAACAAAAGTGTATTTGGATTACACTAGTACTCAAAACAATCTTTTTGTTTAGTGTTTTTTGCTTTGTTTTGGTTTTTGCTTACTTTTTTCCAGGCCTGGGGATTGGGCTCAGGGCCTCACCTGAGCTTGACAATAGACAAGCACTGAACTGTGACTGCATATTCAAAACAGTCTTAATAGACAATGCTAGCTCTCAGAGATTTGGGAGACACTATGCAAGTTGCTAAGGGAGAAAACCAATGATCCAACTCCAGCTTTAAAACATAATAAGTACAACAATGTTCAAAACAGCAAATTATATTCCTGCAGTCAGGGAACTTTTAACTTGGGAGTAATCAACAGCTACTTAATTGGACTTAAAAGTCTACTCTAGGGGAGGGAACTCATGTGTGGCACTGTAATAAATATAGCCAAATACACAGGGCTGGAGAGAACATAGATCCTAAAGAAAATCCTAAGTAAGTCACATCCCTAGACAAATGTAATTTCTTACTAAATGCTAAGTGTAGATCCTTGTATTTATAGACAAGCATCCCAGTCACTACTCATCAAGGAAGCTTCCTTTGTACCAGATGGAGACTAGTAGAGAGTTCCACAACTGATCACACAGACATTGTGAATTGTTCAAGCCTAAGGTGGCACATCTATGCACCAGTTACCACTCATCAAGGAAGTTTCCTTTGCAACAGATGGAGACTATTACATAGTTCCACAACTGGTCACACACAGAGAATAAGTGTGAGATGCCCAACTGTAAGCGGAACATCTACAATGAGACCTCTATATCTAAGGCTCAGGAACACAGTATAACAAGGGGTTAAGAGAATACTAATGAATCTTTCAAATCTCACCAGTGAAGCTTTCTCATGCAACAGAGGACAATGAACATAAAAGGCCACAAATGGCCAGAGTGTAGAGGATAAGAGTCTATAGAGTGAGGGTCCATGTAGAGGACTCCTATATTAAACTTCAGCCACCCAAGGTTTAGGAACCATTGTGGAAGTGATGGAAAGATTTTAAGAGCCAGGGGTGGTGAACAGCCGTAAGGAAACAGAGTCTGAAGGCTCCTGGGACCTTGCTCAGATGAACTCGCAGTGATGGTGTCAGCATGCACAAGACCCACGAAACTTAGTGGAGCAATGCTCCAGCAGAGAACTGGGGGAATGGGCAGTAGGCACAAACCTTTGCTGAAGAAATACTGGTAGCTGATTACTACTTGGTAAGGAAGAGTTGATCTTCTTTAAGAGAAAGACTCTAAGCTGACTAGACACCAGTGGATGAACTTGCACTGAGGGATATATAGGTACACTAACTTAACTCACTATGCCTTAATATATATGACAGCATGTTGGGAGCCGCAGCCCTAAGATGGCGGCTGGCAGCTGTCCAAGAGGCAGGACTTGGTGAGTCTAACTAAGCGCGTGATGATCGCGTGATGATCGCATGAGGCCTGCGTGAGACCGTTTGTCCAGTGGGCAAGGGATGAGGGGTGCTTCTAGATAGCAACAAACGATGATTGGTAGCTGGACAATATATAAGGCTGTGCAAAAAAGAAAGTTTCCTGTTTTGGAAGACTGAACCAGTGTGGGCTCCTTCTGTCCCGCTGGACGGAGACAACAGCATGCACAAAATCCAGTGGGTGGTACAGGGGATCCAGATGGGAGAGGGGATATAAAGATGATTATGATGTTTCATATGCAATGCACAAAAATGCAGTAAAAATTTATGTTAAAAACAAACATTGCTAAAGACAGGACAGAATTCGGACATATGACTTGGAGCAATCAATCAGGAATTGACTTGGAAGTCTCCTTCCTGGAGACTAACTCTCATAGTATTTGAGGATACCATACACACTTTGAGGGAGAAAACTAATCAGCTGTCTTACTCAGACTAATAAACAACAATGCCTGGGGCAGCAATAGCACTTTGATGCAGTAATGGCACTTTTATCGTGGAGGGGAATCAATTGTTATCTAATTGGACTTAAGTGGGAGGGAACTTGTGTGGTTGGTGAGGTCATAGAGCCTAGAGGAAAACCCACTTTTGCCACATACCTAGACCAATATCATTTCTTCCTGTATTGTAAATATGCATGCTCATATTTATGGACAAGTGTACGTAAATGCATATGAATACATAAATAACAAAACATATGTTAGTATATAGAAAAATTGGGGATGACAAGCCAAGATATCTTATTGTTTGACACAAAGAGACAAAGCATAGTTGGAACTTTTGGGTGAAAATATTGAATTATAGATAACGTAAAATGATTCCCAAGCATTTATGGCAGATTTTGCAAGCATAACTCATGATTATATTTTCTTTGAAGAAAATAGAAGCTAGCAGAATGCTCTAACAGGGCTCAAGAATGACAAAGGCATTCTTAATACTAACATGAAGGAGTAGCTTATGAAAATTAAAAAAAGAGTAACTGATAAACTGAACTTAAAGGTAGGAATGCAAATAACCAGAACAGGCTGGTTGAAGAGCTGATGATTTCAGACCTAAGTCCTCTGCTTCTCTTTCTTTCTGTATGGTGGTTGATAGTTATGTTATAGACCAAACTGATGTTTCTAATATAAAAATGTATTTTTTGCAGTCTTCATACATGTTCTTAAACAAATTTTGCTGATAAATGTTAATGGAGCACTAAAAATTTCCCCCGACAGGTTTTGGCTAGGCTTCCTACCATCTGAGAATGAGAGGGTTAAGTGTTGTGATCATAAACCATACAGTAATTGCTCTCAAACCTATTAGCAAAATGTCTTGCATAAAGTGTCATCCTGCCATTCCCCATGGGTCCTGTTCACTAACCCCTTGCATTTTGACAGTTATTATCATCCAAGCACAAAACATCACTGCTATAACCCAGAAATACCCACATAGTAATGAATCAACATCACCTGATTCCAAGAATAATTATTAAAATTCTGATATTAATTGGAATGTGCTAAAGAAAGCTAAGATTTTGCATTTAGTTTTCAAAGATGCTAACAAAATTAATGTTAAGAAAAATATAGCTACATGCAGTCCTGCTAAGGTAATATTTCCCTGTTTAGATAAATAAGTAGGCTTGGATGTACTGCTTGTGTACTGACTGGTAACATTGCCTGAGAAGTTCTAGGCAGGCTACTCGTACAGGAAAATATTTACCTTTCAACTATCACTTTCACTATGGTAGCTATATTAAAAATGGCCAATTGATCAAAACTGCCACTTCTCTTTTATTCTTATATATTGCTACATTTATTTATGGAATTACTTTTCTGCAACTTAATTTTATTAAAAGTAACAACTGTGATAAAGATGTTTCTGTTAAGTGAAGCAGAATCATCATTATTTCCAGTCATTAAATAAACAATGCACTCAATACTGACCAAAATTTATTTGTCTTTTTATTCACTAACCTATTGACTAGGTTCCTCCAATGGTATGAACACAGTAGGTGCGCTCTTAGGTGTTTTATACTTCCTATGATCTAGAAAAGCTCATTTTCTGGCAATGAATTGTCAATTACAGTCATAAAATAGTGACAGTTGAGATCCTATTATGGTGATCCTATCTGTATATATTTACCTTAATCTGAAAAATAATTATTGTTGATTCACTTATTTTTAAACAATAGTGTCTATGAAATACTACACATTAATTACTAAATACTAAATTCATAATTGATGAAAAAATTCAATATAATAAGTCATAAGAATGTTACAGAAAATGTGTTCTTAAAACTCAGTGATTTAAAACAACAAGATTATTATTACTCATAAGGGTAGAGGTCAGCTGGAAAGTTTTGACTTTAGTTTCATATGGGCTCTCTACTGTGTTGACATATACCTGTGAGGTGAGAGCATACTTCAATTAATTTTGGTGCAGCTCCTTCAGATCAGTGGTCAGTGACTACACAGAGTAGCTACAGAAGTTCTTCACATGTTCTCATGAACAGGCAGGTATAAGAATGAGCAAACTCAGTTATGAAAAACTCAAGTACAAGTGATATAGGTACATCTCGCAGTAGAGTGGACGCTCAGCAATGTGCATGCATTTTAAAGCCTCTCTCACCCTTCTACTGGACCTGTTTTATGACAATCTTCATGTCTATTTCACTTTCACAGCATACCTTCAATTCTGCTATTACCTGGAACAATTAAAAATAAAGAAAATTTACACCAATATTCAAACCTTTGAACATAAATTCCTAGATTTCTAGTTTGTGCATTTGAAGTCATTACAATGTCACTATTTTCAAATATAGCATTCAACAAATTTTTTTAATGTCAGATATGTAGTATGTACTCTGACTAACTTTGGAAAGACATAATGGATGGTGTATTGGGTTCAATTTTGTTCTCCAAAAATTTGTCCAACTCTTACTGACTTGCACTGATAAGGATGATCTTATTTGGAATTAGGGTCTTTCTGTTATCATGAAGTCAAGCATATATAAATGAGGTCATCCTGTATTTAAGGTAAGCTTTCATTCTGACAATCAATGATGCTGTTTTTAAAAGGAAATGAGAGTGAAATATAGCCACAGCAAGAGAAATGAGGCCCATGGAGAAATGTAGACTAGGATTGGTAGTATACAGACACAATCTTTCACTGCTTCTGGCTTTTCTTTTTTAAAGTATTGGATACAACTACTAAAAAGTTCAAATCAAATGAGTAATGTTATGAAACTTTGTAAAATTTGTAATTCTGCCTTCAGTCAAGATAATAGAATATAAAGAGGGCAAGCTCAGCTAGGGGGGCGGGGGCGTGGGGGGATGGGGGATGGGGGGATGGGGGATAGGGGATGGGGGACGGGGGGATGGTGAGGACGTGGCACAAGACAGAGAAATGAGGGACCCCAACGATCATTAGGAAGGGTGATGGTCCTGTTTTGTGACTAGTGGAATGCTGTAGGATTACTAGAAAGATATCAGGAAGGGTCCTTGGCTTGAGAGAATGCATGCCAGCGTGTCCATCAGTGTGTCCCATTTAGATGTAACCACTGACGGGTTACACTGGAGGAAGGGACTACACCCCACCTTGTTGTAGCTAGTGAAAGTAAGAGTTGGGCGGATCTTAACATTTTGTTTAGGGGCCATGGAGATATGTACAGCAGGAAACTTCTGGTTCCAGAACTAGTGAATAAGATGGTTGATACCAGACAGCATGCTAGGTCTAAGGTATAGGCTCTAAAGCAGGAAACTCTCAGCTGTGTGTATTTGCCATCATGGGGGTGATCACTGTGATGGGAGAATGTGCTCTGGGATCACTCTACATCAGAAGCCAAATTTCTGATGGTGAGGTTAACCTTAGCTCCAAACATTCTGAAGCATTCATGGCTCTTGATGGAGACAGGATAGACTCAGAATCTGTAAAGACAAAGAGGACATGGTTTGTGTCCTCTTGCTTAGTCTGACTTCTAGACTTTGAAGCCAATGTAAGTCCCAACCTTCAGCTGAAATAATTTCTTGAAGTAATATCTTTGCATATGTATGCATGAATCACTTTGACCAAATGTATCTACATATGCTTCTTTTTCTTCCTTATAAGCAACTGATTGGTTTGGTAACATCACCATCACACAGACAAGAATACTGCAGACCAGAAAAGTTTGTTTTGCACAACAATCTAAAAAGTAGGTAACAAAGAGCCAGGAATTTATCTTTGGAGTGTTAGTCTCTGCTTACTACATTCACTATAATGTTATTGATTTCTTTTTTCTTTTTAGATAATTAAATGAAATAGCATTGCCAAATTATGTTACAGAAGATTCAGATGTCAAAGTGCTTCTTGTCCCTAATGGTCCAACAGAGCTTCTAGAGATGAACCCTATGTAAATTCTATTAGAAGTTACCATGTTTTCAATGACTTCAGGGTTGGAAAAAAAATCATATGCCCTTTTAGAGGAATCCCAAGAATAATCCATGGTAAGTACAGTGAGAGCCAGATGGACGAAGCTAGAGACTGTGTCTGCTTAGGCAGAGAACACAGACAGTCCTGGCAGGAGAGAAGAACAAGCAGTCTACTTATAGACCTGATGATAGAACCAAATTTCCACTACCTGCTGTCCCCACCCACTCCCATGAGGGTGCAGGGAGTTCTTGCAAGTCTGTTGGCTTGGCAAGGACAGCTACAGAATTAGGAGGACCACCTTCAATCTCAACCAGTTCTGCAGGTTAGTCTCTCTCTCTCTCTATCTCTCTGTATCTGTCTGTCTCTCTGTCTCTTTGTCTCTCTGTGTCTGTCTGTCTGCCTGTCTGTCTGTTTCTCTCTCTGATTTAGGCAACCATCACTCCTGCCTGTATTTAAGCTCTTGAGCATGAGTGTTATCAGGTCTCAATATAAATATTAATCTAAACTAGGAACACTCTCACACAAGTCCCGAATAACATTTAACCAAGTATATGAGCCAAATTTATGACCCAGAAAAGTTGAAATAAGTATTTTAACGATCGCATCACCGGAGTTGGCATCTAATCCTGTTAAAAACAGTGAGCTATTTCTCATCATTTAATTAAGATTAGGTTATCCAACTTGCTTTAATCTTTGAAATATTAGCCATCATGTTTGGCCTAAGGCTTCCAAAGCACCTCCATGTTTCTACGTGTCCTCTTGCACACTTACCATGGTCATGAGTTACATATCTGAGATAGTCTGTTGGTTCCAAAAGGAACATAAGTGAGTAAGTGACTAAGCAAGCATAATCAAGTTGCAATTGGTAGCTTTGCAATGCAGCATATCATTATGATTTCTCCTTAACCATCACAGCCTTTTAATGACCCTTTTATCTGTTCTATATGTTCATTTAAAATATTATTAAAATTTTTGTATACAATTTTTGCATGCAAAATTTTTATACAATATAATTTGATGGTGTTCAGATTGCCTCCCCCATCTGTACCAATCCTTACTGGCCCCCTGACCAATTTAATGTATTTTTTTATATATGATTATATCAAAAATTATATATAAATGTATATATATAAAATAAAGGCCTATAAAGTCTAATTTGTGTCCCCAAATGTCCTTCAGGGTGGAGAAGCCTGGTTAACCTACCAAGAATACCATGCTTGAAAGAGACTGTCTCCATTTCCTAGCAGCCAAGTTGCTAAAAGTTCCTTAGGTTGCGTTGAGTTTTCTTACGCACTTCCCAATGTCTAAGCTGGAATTTTGTCTGATCTGGGACTTGTGCATGTTATCATGTGCCCTGAGTTCATATGACCAACTAACCCAGCTGTCTGGACAACTCTGTTGGCTTGTAGTCATCCACCAACCCTGGCTTTTGCGGGCTTTCTGGCCCCTTTTCTACAATGATTCCTGAGCCTTGGGAGGTAGAAGTTGGATATAAGTGTCTTATTCAGGGAGGTGCATTCTGCAGTCTCTTGTTTTCTGCACATTGGTCAGTTGTGGGTTTCTGTGTTAATCATCATCTGCTGCATAAGGAAACCTCTCTGGTAAGAGTTCAGAGACACATTAATCTATGTCTATAACAATAAATCATTAGGAGTCCGCTTAATACTATAATTATTTATAAAACTAGTATTAAGCTTTCCTCTGTGTCATGTGACCTCTCCAGCCTCAGGTTTCTGATATCAGTGTCAGATATGGGCTCCATTCTATTAAGTGGACCTCAGATTCAATTAGAGAGTGGTTCATCACCCCCATAATATTTGTGCCCCACTGTTGTACCAGTGGGCATTTCTTGCCAGGCCACTTTTTATCATTCACAGAATCCACAACTGGGTAACGCTGATGATTCCATTTTTGCTCTGGTAACATTCATAGTATCTTCCTGCACTGTGAAAGCTAGCCAATAAAGATTAGAATCTGAAGTCAACACTGCTTGGTTAAAACAAAATGTTCATTTTTTTTGTTAAAAAGTAAATCACTATGGTATCCAGTCTTTTCATCTGCCCTCTGCAATGATATCCTAAGATAGCATACATGCTTCACATAGTATTAATATAAATCTCTTTAAAAGTAGTGGAATGCTGCCAATGTCAGTGCTGAAATTGTATAGGACAAGTTAAAAGAACTCAATAATTTTGAAAGTACAGTAATCCAAGCATGCTGGTGCATGCATTTAATCCCAGCATTCAAGAGGCAGAGGCTGAGCAGGTAGATTGCTTAAGATCAAGTCTAGCCTGAGGTTCTACATAGCCAGTTCCAACCAACTCAAGCCTCACAGTCAGACTCTATCTCAAAAAATAAATCACAAAGAAGTGCAGTGCAAGTGTGGTTTGAATGAGAAGTGCCTCTGACAGCTCAAGTATTGGAACTTTTAAGAGATGGGGCCTAGCTGGAGAAAGCAGATCCCTGGGGTCAATTTTGAGAGTTCCCAACAGTGCTCCACAGCCTGAAGTTCTCAGTTAAGTTGTTAGGCCACTATTTGGGGCAATATTCATTTTCATTGCAACTAACCTACCTTGAGTTTGTGACTTGTCCTTTGAATTCATAAACATTTGACTAACTTGAAGTGGAGAAATGGCTATTCTGCTAGTTTCTTTACTGCACAGATCATTTTAGGCTACAGTCTAGTAGCAGTTCTTCATGTCTGGAAAATAAATTGCTCCATTGAAGCCCTTATCAAGTTTGTTTGAGAAAGTAACATAGTCAGGGAAAGGTCTCTCAAGTGCAGACATTTCCACAGAAATCCTCTAATTTTCCTTTTTCTAGTTTGTTCAACATTTTCATAATTTGAGACATCAAAATTTTCATGCATTATATGGTTGTTTCCAGTCAAATCCTTTACACTTTTCATTTGATCCAATGACTTTATTGTATACACGTCTTAGTCAAAGTCTTCACTTTCCACTGGTTTTGCTAGTTTAACATATGATCACTTTATTACTTGCTTGTGTGATTCCTGTGGTCCAGCAAACTTTTAAGCATCTGCTTTTTGAGAATGCTTCTGTCTTATCTATTCTTTATGCATAAAGCTAAACTCCACTCTTGTTTAAAATTCCTTATACCTGTTTCCTTTTTATAAAGCCCTCTCTCACCTGGCCAAAATTAACATTTCCTTCAAGACACGCTGTACCGTCATTCCAGTGCCTCATATAGCACAGCTTGGGTTAGAGTTCCCAAATGCCATATTTTCATGGATTCTACCTTTTTACACTAAAACATCTTTGAAATCAGCATGCATTTTACAGTCAATGCAGTGGCATCTTATAATTGCTTGGCGGAATTTTCTTCTTTCTGTTACGTAAAATGAAGGTGCATCTCAGGATTAATGACCTGTTGATAGCTTTTGAATTCCTTGAGTTTAAAACTTTGTCTCATCCCTCTCTGTATATTTTCTGGTAATGAATGCAGTGCCTTGCATAAAGTAGAGCTCAAATTTGCATATTAAACCAAATAAATGTGTGTTCTCTACAGTGCTGGGATACTGTGATTTTTCTTCACTGTCCAGAACATTCCCAATTACCATTCCATTCAAATTAAAAGGTCTTTGATGGGACATTCATTACTTCAAAAGTAACATTTTATTATTCTGCGTGTTGTGACTGGAGCTTTCATCTTATCAGGAAGAAGTTTAATCTGGCTTCATTTTCACTCTGTTGAAAACCTTGTAACAATGTTCATAAATTATATCTCCAGTCATAAAAGTATATGTCAGAGCTCCAATATGTATAATTTCCATCACATTTGGATATTTAGCATAGTTTTACATTTAGAAATCTCTACCATTGATATTTATTATTTTTTCATGATTTTAATGAGGAAATATAAAGATATAAACTGTACAATTTTATCTGTCCTGTTGTCAATGACACTAATGAACCAGGGACACATTGCCACAATTAGTGTCCATTTCTTTGCTTAAAATGAACACTTTTCATTGAGAGTTTTGTCATGCTTACACTGAATTGTAATTAGAGATCACGAATAGAGTCAACCGGACTTGTTATTACAGGGAAGAATGAGCACCAAGGGAATAGCAGCAGCAACAACAAAAAGCAAATACATAGTGTTGTGGCACAGCCTGATGCTTACCATCCTCCTATGCAAACAGTTTAATCAAGATTCTCAGTTTAGCTCAGTTTAGCCTCATTCAAAGACATATCAGTTACTAACTTGTAGGTTATTTTATTTGTATATAGGAATGCTTAAAGGGTTCAGAGTGAATGAGGAAAACAATATATTGGATGTTAGTATGAAAATATTTGGGGTGGAAAAACTCATCTCATACATATACTGACTGAAAGTCTTTGCATATGGTTGGTAGATTTCTATCTATCCATTCCTTCTCTCATTAAACACATTCTTTAGTATTTTCTGTTTTCCAGAAACCAAAAGAAATTGGTGCAATTCTAACAGAATATGATTATTCTAAACTAGAAAATTCATGTCCTGATATATGACATTGTGGTAAGTAAACATCTTTAGCTATGAATAAGAATAGTTGTTTCATAATGCATAATTGCATTCACTAGGTAAACATTCCTCATAATAAGTCTGAAAACAGATGTTGTGAAACTCATTTTAGATTAAAAAAAACAGGCACAACCAACAAGTGCTAATGTTGTTATTTGAATGCGGGTCTCTCTGTCTCTAAAGAGCATTCTGCCCCCAGCTCAGTCCCACTGCAGATATGAAATGTTGCTGGAACTTACTTTGCTCTAGCATATACTAATTCTTTGGTTAGTATCAAGGTTATTGAAAATTCAAATACTAAAAACATCATATTTACATATTGCATATTACTTGTCCTGCCAACATGTATTCTAAATCAAATTTTAGTCTCACATATGAGAGTATATTGCACTGGCTTGAGGGTTTCAGCAATGGGATGAAAAGGATTCATATGCAGGGGCAGGATATCTGACAAGAGTCCGATCTCCCCTGCTTCAGACGTTTGCATGATTTACACCTGTAAAGTATTTTCTAGTTTTGACCAATATGGCAATGCTGTAAAAGTTCACTATATTGAAGGGAAGTTAGGATAGTTATGAATTATAAGATATGGAGTCCAGAGTAGTCATGGGTTCAAGTTGTGATTTTTACTTCAAATCTGTCTGAGAGTTCACTTAATTCTCTGGACCCCAACTTATTCAAATAAAAATGAAAGTGAGAGCAGGATTGCTACTTCACACAGTCACTATGAAAATTAGTGAAGACTTTAAAAACAAAGACTTTTTGTAAAATGTACTAGACTAAGCCAGGCCCAGTGATGGATGCCTTTAATCCCAGTATTTGGAAGGCAGAGGTAGACTGATATCTGTGAGACCGAGGCCAGCCTGGTCTTCATAGTCAGCTGGGGCTGTAGGAAAACCCTGTCTCAAAAAGGCAAACAAACAAACACAAAAAATCCCAAACAAAAAAACTGCACTAGACCAGCCACTGCATTGCCTGGCTTGTAGGCTCAGAGGACATAGCAATTCACTGGGAATTGTTTTTCATAGCATTGTGCATTGATCCTAGGGCCTCTCAGTGCTAAGTAGGCAAGCACTGCCCTCCACTGAGCTACACCCCACCCCAGCATTCAAGGAAAACCATTCTTTAGATTAATCTTCGTTAGAAACCTCACAAGTCTTGAAGGGAGTCAGTTTATTTGAATTACAGCATCCTAGAACTCTCCTGTTATTTTCTCCACTTACTGTTTCAAATGGAAAAATAGATGTCTTTAATTTGTTTGTTTTTAGAGCGCCATATTTAGCCATATCTTCAGGAATTTAATATGCGAAACTTCTGCCAGAATAATGCCAACTTCAGTGAATTATATGTGATGTTGGTTCTTTCAGAAAAGTCTCTGGGCCCATAACTCCACCCAACTCTACAGTTATAACTAGCTGACTGTTTCCTGTGTGAGGTTTGGCTTGCTTCTTTTCTCTCACATACTTACTTTTAGTAATGGATTCTTGTTCCATGACGACAAAATATTTTAAGTGCGATATAACAATAAACTGCGATAAAGAAGAATGGACCGTCATGATTATCTATGCTTTAAAACAAATGTGCTCTACTCTTAACATTACTATTTGAATTCTTAATAATTATTTCTTTTTAAATGGTATTTAGAAACTCAGTAAGACTGTTTTAGTTCTTAATAGGTATGTCATTTCTATTACTATAAGGGTGGTACAGGAGAATAAAAGAAAATCCCCGAACTTCATTTCATCTCTACTTGTGTATTTACTTGATTCTTGTAAGCATTTTTTAATTTATAGAGACTTTGCTCTAATACAGACTCAAGCATCCTAATACTGTGAGTCCACACTTGAGATGTTCAGCATACGAGGCAGAGCAGAATCAGCTCAAGCTAGCCACCCCAAGATGGCAGGAAGAGGTTCAAGTCAGGGCTGGAATGTATAATCCAGGCTTAAAGAGCAAAACATGAGCTAGAAGGAGGGAGGAAGGAGTGAGACTCAGATAATCAGTTAAACAGAACAATAGATAGCTAAAGCAAAGAGGGTTATAAAGACTGGGAGGAAGCAAGCTGGGTTCCAACAGATTTTCAAGAGCTAGTGTTGAGTTCTAGTTCCTGGTCAGTCTGCGTGAGTATCAAAATTCTCCAAGCAAATTCTGAAGGAGTATAAAGCACACTTCAGGAGTAAAAATCATGCTTAAATGTGTAAAATTAGTTCTTAAAGACACTGTCATTATCAGTTGTGTCCAGGGAAAGGGCAGATTGCATTGCCCCAAGAGCATAATTCAATTGTGGCAGCAAGAGCAGAATTCCTCCTGACTCAAAATGGACCCTGGGACGGTATATCCAAGATCTGTAAAGAAGAAATCATTCACTATCCACTCAATATTGATCAAGTCACTAAAATTAAGGTTGCAAGTTGTGGGAATAGGAGCACGCAGAGAAACTGAGCACCTAACAGCCCAAATCAAGGCTTTTCTCTTTGCAAAAGCACAGTGACTGACAAGTTCACATGCTAACGGGAAAACAAGTGAGCAGCAAGCTTCTCTTGTTGAGTCTCAGAGAACTAGCTCATGTATATTTTCAACTAACTACATTAATATCTCTAGGGAGCATCACATGCTTGTCCTCAGTTTCCAGTGTAGTATCAAGTTAACCCGACTTGCTTCTCTTGCGCATCTCTTCTGTGTCATTAGTGCCTGCTGGAATTGCCATAGTGAGCAGGCTGGCCGAGTCTTAAAAATAAATACTTGTTGGCAGGGATTTCTATCTTCCAATTTGGGTTGGAATTTTGGCACATAAAATATCAGCTCCTTAAATGATTTTTATGTATTTATGTGTATGACAAATGTGTTGTATAGAGTTCCCATGTAAAGAAAGAATAATAGAGGGAAACCATAATAAGATCATTTGTCTATCTCAACATTTTAACATAATTCTTTTTAGAATTATTATTTTTGGAGTTTGTGTGTGGTTTGTGTGTGCATACTATGTGCTGTGTGTGTGGTTTATGTGTGTGCTATGTGTACAGTTTGTGAGTCTGTTTGTGGTTTCTGTGTGTGGTCTCTGTGTGGTTTGTGTATGTATATGGTTTGTATGTATGTGTGTGTTTTGTGAGTGTATGTGTTTTGTGTGTGTGTTTTGTGTATGGTTTCTCTGTGTGTAGTTTATGTATGTGGTTTGTGTGGTGTGTACATGGATGGTTTATTTGTGTGTGGTTTGTGTGTTGTTTGTGCATATGTACAGTTTGGGTGTGTATATGCTGTTTGTGTCTAATATGTCTGGTTCGTATGTGTGTGTAGTTTGTGTAGTGTGTTGTGTTTCTGGTTTTTGTGTATAGTTGGTATGTATACTAGTGTGGTTTCTGTGTATGTGCTGTGTGTGTGTTACATGTGTGTGGTTTGTGTGGTTGTTTTGTGAGTGTATGAGGTGTGTGTGTGTGTATGAGAGAGAGAGAGAGAGAGAGAGAGAGACAGAGAGATAGAGAGAGGGGTAGTTGTGTACACGTATGCAAAAACCAGACTAGAATGACAGGTGTCTTTCTCTAGTGCTCTCTGCCTTTCTGTTCAATATATGCTTTTCATTGAATTTTTGTGCATTTCATACAAAATATCTTTATCATTTTTATACTTCCCAACTGCAACCTCCCATAGCCCCCACACACCAGATTTCATGCATTCTGTCATATATGTTAAGGACTGTAAAGTCAAGTTTATGTACCCAGACATCCCTCAGTGCAAGTTGATCCACTGGGGTCTAGTCAGCCTGTCTAGAATCTCTCCCTTAAAGAAGATCAACTCTCCATTACCTTGTCGTAAACCAGCTGCCAACAGTTCTTCAGCTAGGTTGGCGTCTGCTGCTTATTTCCCCAGGAGGGGGCTGAAAGAGTCTAAGAGCCAGTGTTGAGACATGGCCATAAAGAAACAGTCTTCCAGGTCTCCGGAAACTTGCTCATATGAACTTACAGCGATGGTGTTAGCATGCAAACTCTATCCGCCTGGTTCTTTTAAGACAAGGTCCCTCATTGAGCTGGAAGCTCACCACTGCAGCTAGACTGGCTGGCCACTGAGGACCCCAGAGTTCTGGGGTTACAAGTACACATAGCCAGTGTACTGGGGATTCTAACTTAGGGTCTCATGCTTGTACAGTAAGTATTCTTGACCACTGAGACATCGCCCAGCCCAAAGATAATTCTTTATTTGTGCATAAACTCATAACTGAGTAGGTTACCAATTTTTTTTCTTTTATTGATATTTTACTGTAATTATTTTGCATTATTTGTATTATTGTATTATTGAGACTTCTTTAGTCTTGTCATTAAAAACACTTATCATTTACAAACTGGGTTTTTGTTTTTCAAAATCATTTAAAGATTAAAATAAAAATGTATTTCTGTGTAACACAATATTTCCACAGTTATATTAAAGATAATTCTGTTAGATAGATGACCATGATTGCACACTTTTAATCCCAGCATTCAAAATCCAGGGCAAATGGATCTCTGTGAGACTGAGGCCAGTCTGGTTTGCACAGCAAGTTCCAGGCCAGTTAGGGCTACTCAGTCTCAAAAACAAACAAAAAAACCAGTAATTCTATTAAGGAAAAATGATTATTAAAGCTGAAAGACAAACTGAAATGGAGGTGGTAGTCAATGAATACATAAACCTATTTTATTATAACTATCATGGACAGAAGCATGATCAAATAATATGTGAGGAATACACGGGGTCACTTACTCAAAAATCAGTCCCAGAAATTGACCGCCAAGAAAAGCAGCTTATGAAGTCTCCTAAGGAGATTCTGTGCTTAAGGCACCATATTTCAGTTGGGCCAATCCTGAGGTCATCACTATCTTTGTCGTCCAGTCGGAGTAGACTTCTCCCAAACCCAAACACTGATGAGACAAACTCTCCAGCAAGCCTCCTCTACCATTCAGCTCTGCCGTATGTTATGACTGCAGACATGTGGCTAGACCATTACAGAGGGGGATGCTTCTTCCAAACACGGGTCTCAATTTTCTTCCAAGTTTTCTCCAAGATCACACTGCTATTATATCTTAGTCCCTGTGTAGTCCAGGGACTTGATGGGTTCTTCTATAATGGTGTGAAGTGTTCTCATGACTTTAGAGATGAATATTTCCAAGGACTGGAAGTCTAGTCTATGTCTGATGTGTAACACACAGACAACCGAGGTACCATTTCATATTCTGGCAGATCATGAGCGTGCAGTGCCTGGGCATGTGTCATGCTGATATGACAAAAATAATAGCAATTTCATAATATTTATCAACGAGGCTAAGGATTATTAGCTTTCACAACAACCCAATGAAGAAATATAAGTATTTTGATTTTAAAATTAGAAATTGAAATTGAAACAGAAGAAAAGTGACTTGCCCATACCTACTTAGTAATTAATGAGATCAGCTTTTAAACCCAGATTTGGCTTTAAAGTCTTACTTTGAACCTGTAATAGTATTGTCTTTTTCAAACTATTGAACTAGATGAAACAACTACTTTGTTAGCTAAGACTTAAAGCACTGGTCCTTAAATTTTAATTGACTGAATGCACAGAAAAAATAAAGGAGTCAGAAAATATTGATTACTTACAGCTTGTCTGGAGGAGAAAGAGGTGCCCTTATTTTGGATTCTGAGACAAAAAAAAAGTCAAAAGAAATTGATATAATAAATGTATGATATTTCAAGTGATAAATAAAGCAACTCGTAAACAAAGGATTTATTCTTCTAGCTTGACACATGGATCTTATAAGTAACTAAACCACCATAAATACACATACATGTATGTATATAAAAGTATGTTTTTATATGAATGCAAGTCAGCAAAACAGCAAGACAATTTAATTGTTATTGTACTTACATGAATGTTCTTTTTAGACTCATTATGCTCAAATAATGAATTAATTCAAATAATGAATTATTATTATAATGCTCAATTAACAAAGCATTATATATTTTTAGTAAGTTTTATTTTTATATTAATTTTAACAAATCACAAGTTAGGTTGTTATAGCCAATATCTCTTTATATAACTGTGTATTATTTACAACATTGATAGATTAACTATTCTTTCTTGGGACATTGTAGCTCTTTGATGGGTTATTTTAATTAATTTCCACTTAGGAGAAATCTCATTTTGTTGACAAAGTAGTACTTGGAATTTTAAATGGCATTTTAAAGCATTCCTTGTATTTGTAAATTAATCATGAATTTTACAAATCATGTTTAATCATTGTAATGGGGTCTTATTTGATTAAGGTATCATTACAGAATTTATTGCAAAATATTTTAAATGTAGTGTATAAATCACCCTCATCTATGCAGCAGTTTTACCTCCTCTTAAAGCAATATCTAGCTCCCTAGAGTATTTAAGTTCTGCTTTAAATTTTTCAATACTGGAAAAGAAAATTATATTATAAAAAATTTTTTAAATGTAGTACACACACTATTTTTTTCAAATTTCTCTTTAATCTGCGCTATATTTGATACATAGTCCAGAGAAAAAAATCTCTATGAAATTAACTGCATTATTGCATTTCTACCTTAACTTCATAGTCATACAAATATTTACATGCTGTTCTTTCTGCATATTTTTAAGAAATATCACTTTGTTGCATATTTTACATGTAATTTAGTACAACCAGTGGAAAACAAAATGTTTAGATTTTAAAAATAAACCTTTTGGGCCTGGAGAGATGGCTCATCAGTTAAGATCACTGGCTGCTTTTACAGAAGACCCAGGTTCAGGTCCCAGTACCATCTTAACTCCAGTTCCAAGGGATCCAACGCCCTCTTCTGATCACTTTAATTACTGATCAACATGGGTGCACTTACACATACACACACACAGAAGCAATGCACTTATACACATAAAATGAAAAACCTAATAAAATATTATGAAGTGAATTATTATTTTTAAAAATAATAATTCTTTTAAAAATGAACCTCCAAACCTAGATCCACCTTAGCTGTTTTGTACTTATTAGAGTGAATAGAACAAATTTAAGATTTTTTTCCCATGAAAGACTATGATTTGTTTTTTCTTTGATAATCTTTTGTCTTTCATCGTAATTCTCCTAATGTATGTCTTACATTTTCTAAATTATTTCTAATTGCATAAACACTTGAGTTAACATTTCCTCATCTGTCTCAGAGTCTTTAGGAAGAACCCAGGAAAGATGGAAGCCTCCACAAGCTTACACCTACACTCCTCTCCAGGGAATTTTCCTCAGGTGACTGAGGAAAGGAGCTGCACATGCTCTACTTACTGGGAAGTCAATGCTTAAAGACTGGCACTGCAAAAGACATGTCTTGTCTCACACTAGAAAACCTCTATCCCTTAGGACTGGAGAGATGGCTCAGCAGTTAAGAGCTCTGGCTTTTCTTGCCAAAGATCAGGGTTGGAACCCCAGTACCCACATGGTGGTTAACAACTAAGTGTATATCTGGTTTCAAATTATCCAGTGCCTTCTGTCCTCCACAGGTATTGCATAACATAGGTATATATGTGCAGGCATAATTCTCATACATACATTTTTTAAAAAGGCCTCCATTCCAATTTATGCTCCGGATATCCCGTGGGATGATACTAAAGTAGATTTCCCTGGGACCTATATTCTCTGTTACACTTTTTCCCATATCTTGTCTGCCTCCATCAGTCTCCTCTTTGCTCTTTAGGCATCACTTGGTCCATATATCCTGTCTACTTGAATGCCCAAGTCAGGATCTGTCTCTGAGGAAACTAACCTAGGAAAGCATAGAGACTGCTGAATGAACATCACCTCGGGATTAGAAAGCACAGCCAAGAAAGTTGGAGAGATCTGATGGGGCAAGTGGAAGATTCTGGAATATTGAAATTTGTGCAATTGTAGGACACACTGCAAAGTGTCATTTCAAAACAGATTTAGCCCAGTCTTCTTTAATAATGACCCTGACTTCGAGAGTGAAAACTACAAAATTGATCAATATCTCTTGAAGCTAGAGTTGAGTGTGTTCCACAATTAGGCCAAGGAAATACAGATACAAGTCTCGGGAAGACGGTGTCTGCCTAAGCAAAAAGGCAAAGCTAATTTAGAAGGACATTTCACACATACTCCACCTTCTTCATACCTGGACCATACGAGCTGGAAGGCTGGAGGAACAGCTATCTGGTGCCAACAATCTGAAAGAGATTACATGTGAAGATGTGGGGCCCCACTGTGCCAGTCTGTACTGCCAGCCTCTAGATATCTGGCCTCCTATGAAAAATAAACTCTTCTAATTTTAAGAAATTCGTCGTCAGATTTTGCATTTTCTTTGTTTTGTTCTGAACTCAGTCATGTTACAGCATCATTTGAAAAATAAAATAGAGCCATACTTGAAGCCCAGGATTTTATTTTATTAGAGCAATTTCCACCTACAAGTTAATAGTTTCTACCACTCAGCATTTACTGTCATTTATATATTTTGCATTAAGTGGTCTAAAAAAAATAAATCCACACATTCTGGCCAGACATAAGATTGTTTCGATTATGCATTAACTCATGAGTCGATAGCTCAAGAAAAGATATCTGGAGAACAGAGAAGCCACCCTGCACTCAGAGCAATTTTAACAGGTTCAAGAAAATTAGCCAAATGGAAGGGGTTAAAGCTGAAGGTAATTTTTTTGTGATTTAGCCAAAAATCTGTCTGGGATTTATTGCCACTATAAATGCTCATGGCTCTGGTTTCAAATCTTGCACTACAGAAGAAATAAGTCTTGTCATAACAAAGTATCCACGAGTCTTTTTGGCAGATTTCGCCCATGTTTCCTGGGAGGAATAGTTTTCTGGGTCAAGTAGCATTTATATTTCATAGACAAGGACATAAGTGCCTTACTTAAATAGCAGTGTAAAATGTGATAAGTGCTAATACTTCTGACAAGTGTTAACATTGAGGGATCTAGTTTTTAGAGACTTGTGAGTAAGATTCTTTGTCTTTGTAATATATACATAATTTTATAGTCAAATATTGAGAGCAATATCTCTGAACTTCAATCATATAATTTGGGGATAGGAAAATAGTGAGAAGTAACAAAGTACCAATATTCAAAATAAATTCATCACCTTTTATATTAATTTACAAGATATAACTTTCCATAATTTATACATGACTGATGAGGTGCCATTCTGTCCACAGAAATGTGTCTACATGATGGAGCATCAGAATACGTGATACTTTACACACAAAGGCACATGTACTATCACCCCCATCATCCTCCTTAACCTTTCACTTATTTTATAGCACACACCTCATATTCTCTCTAGCTTTGAGTAATAAGTCTTCATACATCTCATACTTAGAAACCAAACTCAATCAATGTTCATATGAGGATGAATTAAAACTGAATATGCAAGCAACTTTATTTCCAGAGATCATAATTTCAGATGTGAAATGTTGTTCTAAGGAAGATATTTAAACTTTCTTCTTGTCAACTACACAAACAATAAATCTGGTTTGTCTGGTGTACAATTAGAAACATATTTGACTTGGGTTTAGTACAATCAGTAACCACATGAAGAAGCAATTTGTAGAGAAACTTTCATTTTTGATAGAAAAATTTGAGTGAAGGCTGTTCTTCATCTCCTGTTTATTTAAAACAGATATTGATCAATTATTTTGTGGCCAGCTAAGTACAGGCCTTTAAAGACAAATGGAAAAGTTCCTCTAGGAGTTAGCAGACATCTTAGCAGATCCAAGTCCTCAGGAGAACAATGATAACTGAAACATACACACACAAGAACACACACAGAAATGGCTCTGCATTGAGCAGCTTTAGAGGGTAAATGAAGAAAAGAATGTCATAGACAGGTTTCCAAAAATACCTGCAACAAATTTTAGTGAATCAATGAGAACTTACTTAAAGGGTAAGAAGTAAGAGAATCAGATGATTTGTATAGAATACAAAAATAGACTTTAGGACAAATGCAAAGCAAGAATACATATAGGAAGTGGATATATTGGAATTTATATGCTAATGAGCAATACAAGCCCAAAGAGGATTTTCAAGGTAAATCAAGAGTTTTCATATGTTTTAAGAAATTTACTTAGATCAAAGTGTTCTGTTAGAAGAGAGAGTAAATATACAGAGAAGAATAACGATAGGATAATTCATTATAGAGATGGGACAAACAGACAAACAATTATTCTAGTTGTAAAACAGATAATAGTGAGAAGTACTTACATGTGGAGATAGGTACAAAAATGCTGATAAAGTATCTTAGATTCCTGCCTTGGAAGGTTGGGTGGATAATATAGCATTAAGCAACAAAGTGATTGCAAAGAAGGTAAAAGATCAGCATGAGCAGCAGAGGTAATCGTTTGGTTACTTATAGGGCATGTAGCATGCACTGGTAGGTTTCCACTGGGCATTACAGTTATAGCTATGAATTCAAAAAAAAAAACTGACCAGAAAGTCATTAGAAATAAAAGCAGAATGTAAAGAAAAAAGATTGAATGCAACACTTAGTAGAAGGTGCCATTGGGAAGAGAAGATACCTAAGGATAATCCTCAGAAAAAAAAATGTCATTTATGGGTCAAGTAAGAGAGAATGCTAATTACATGGTTTTGATTCTTTGAGAACTTTATACAGCATATTTTATTATATTCAGACCCCCTACCTCCATTACCACTTTAATCCCCCTTTCATGTCCTTTTTTATTTTTAAAGGTCTATTGAGCCTAATTTGTGTTCCCTCAATGCTTTTAACTAAGAGCCATCCCGAGGCCTTGTCAACCTACCCAGTACCACACTTTTAAAGAAAACTGACCCTCCCTCTCCCACCAGCTATCAATTAGTAATAGTGTCTCAGCTAGGGCTGGGGCTTGCCCATCTCCCCTGTCCATGTTGGGTTTTTATGTGGCTTGGGCTTGTGCAGTCTTGTGCACGTTGTCCACTCACTGTGCATTCATATATGCAACTTCTCTACTGTGTCCAGAAAATTGGTAGCAACCTTGAAGTGTCATCTCTACCAGTTAGCTTTTGTAGTGCTAGAAAGTGCTTTCAGAAGAGAAAAGTAAACACTAACCGTGCCCAGTTGGGAATCCTTTGAGCTATATAACAACTGGTCTGGCACGATATCCTCAGTGGTGCCATAGTGGTGCGAATGTTATGGGAATAACCAATCACATTATCATTGGATTTAAGGTCTCTTTCACAAGGTAGAGCCCATATCTGGCATTGTTATCAGGGTCAAGAATCTGTGACTAGACAGGTCACAAGCTGTAGGGTGAACCTATTGCTATTTATTTTGCTAAATGGGAATAATATAACTGACTCCCAATGACATAATGTTATAAACATAGATTAGTGCATCTCTCAGCTCTCATCAAAGAGGCTTCTTCTTGCAGCAGATTATGATTAACAAAGAGATTCACAACTGATCGACATGTAAAAGAATAAGACACTGGGGAGTGCTCAACCCTAAATGGAACACCAATATAATGCCTTCTCTACTCAAGGCTCTGAAATCACCATGGATAAGGGGACAGAAAGATATAGCAATCAGAGGTGGTGGATGCTAACTTTAATTCTGATAGTTGTGTCCACTCTCCTTTTGAGTGCAGTTTGAATGGGATTCTACTGACTATTAAAATAGAAAATAAGGCCTAAATTTGAATACCACACCAAAAAGATATACTAAATATTTCACATAAGTCTAATAAAGCCCAGTGGGAAAAAAACAATAGCATTGTTTGCATAGTAACTTTATGAAAATTTATTCAAAGAACAAGCATGAGCTTTTAAAGAACTCCAAAGTGATAGTGGAGAATTTTTTAGAAATATCAGATATTAGAATATAAATTCAATCATGACAATCTGAAAATATTCCTGGGGGAATATAATGAATATATAAATCCATTTGTGGGGGGAAAAATCACATCTCTAAGTTTTACATTTAGTACTGAGTTAGTAGTCATTCACATTTAAAAAATTTCAGGGAATCTTAGGGGAAATAGTCAGAAACTGAAGCTTTTCTTTCTGGAGATTAGTGAGAATAAGAACAAGATGCACTGTCCCATTGGTTCACTGAAAAAGGAAACGTTGACTGAAATTGTTATTTTATGTATATGACACTAAAAATTCATTTCAATTGAGGTAGAGCAATGTAGAATTACCACTGACATACAATGACTTGATAAAACATAGCAAATCCCCAGTTTATTTTTTTATTGTTAAAACAGTAGGCACAAAATGACCTAGAGAGGAACACATTATCTGGCAAGATGTTTTTCTAAGCCTTAGCATTTGGCAATGTTTTCTAAGTATGTTTCTGTCCAAGAAAATATTTGACAAACTTACTTTTTATATGCACAGTTTTATATATCACATCAGTGTTTGATGCTTAAAACAACCCATAGCATAGACAGATATGTAACAATTATTTTAATTTTAGAAATTAGAAATTCAGCCAAAATATATTAAATATGATTATGAATAATATCTATTCAAAATGGAGCAACAAATAAACATCTCATCTTCTCAGCCAGCTTTGAGATTGATACATTTGATGTATGTCCCTGTTCAAGGTGACTTAGCAAATGAGTGCTAAAAATGGAATCAAATCAGTTCTACCTGCTATGTTCTGTTTTCTGTGTGTAGAAGGGTTTTGTAGGGTCCTTGTCAAAGCAACATGGCTCAGAAAGTTGGAGAATCCAAATTCATGAGGCCAAATTCTGAGGGCTCTGCAGGATATTCTAAGTACCAATACACTTGAGTTACATAGACGGCCACGTACAGTTGCTCATTAACTCCTTCAGTCAGATGGAAAGCACTTGCCAACTTTGGATTTCAAATTTTCACAACATTATATGATAATCTATGCTGATACCTAGAGCAGATAAATTTCTGTGTGATTTACAAACAGTTAACAAAACTTCCCTTGAATACTAAACCTAGGAGAGTCATGAAAATCACAAGAATGCCTCTGGAGTGCTTCCGATGCTCTTGGTTCTGAGTACATGATTTTAAGCCTTCCCTTATTTGCTCTTTAAATATCTCCATTATAAGATTATTGTTTATTTATTATTACATTATTTGTTGCTCTTTATGTGCTTAAATCTCAAGAAACATAGGATTTAAAGGGAAATAATACCCAGGAAATTAAATTGGCCTTCTAAAGGCTATGAAATGTGGAAGAAATTTCTAGAAATCATGTGTGAGATTTTCCAATGGAGCTTAGTAGGACCACATCAGTTGCGGGATGAGAATGTGTTCTTTCATTCCTAGACAGAGGTGACTAGAATTGTCACATGCCACGCAGAGTGGCTCCGCCCTGGTCTTACCAGAGAAGGATATGCCCCATCCCACCCCTACATACTGTCTGAACTCTTGAACCAGAACTACATTTCAACCCAAAGATCTCCCAAGATACTATGTTTTCTGGGCCATCAGTTTTTGGGTTGGGAGTCTTTCATTTTGACAACTATTATAAAAACAACAGCTTTATGAAGAACAAAATGAAAGCTTGTGAATTCAATCCGAATTTCAGGACAAATTCTGTCAGAGAAGTATAGGGTGTCAGGCTGATTTTATTCAGCAGGCAGTTGCATGATGTGAAAAAACTGACTTGCTCACCTATTGGCTATATATGAAGAGGAATAAAAGCTTCTAAATTAAAATACTACTGTTCCTTTGGTGAGTAGATATGAACATAATATTCCATGGAACTTTTCCCCCAGACAGTCAGATTAACTCACTGGAAATGTAGCATACTAAATGATTCCTTCCAAAAAGTAACATAATCATTTCTTTTTCAGGCTTGATTAAATTCCCTCTGCCTGTACAAATTTTATATCTGTGCCCAAATTTTATGTATCCATTCCTGATCATTGAACAGAGCATAGACCCTGAATAATCCATCTCCAATATTCAGAAAACTTAAGCAATGATAGCTCCAGACATTGCAATTTCATGCACAGGAGCTGAGTTTAGAGCTGTGCTGTATTGGATGTTATTTACATAGGATATATGAATATGCACATGACCCAAAAATCATCCATGAGGATCTGAGTTTTATCCTATGCTGGGCTAACAATCTAACTGAAATAGGACTTTCCTATGACTAAAATGCTCAGCCACCTTCATAAAAACAGGTTGCAGAAGGGGTGGCAAATTAACCCATCCTAGAAACCTTTGCATTCTGAATCAGCAAGGCAAGATGGACTTAAACTGCTGCCGCTGTCCTGCCACCTGCTGATGTGGCCATGTCCTTAGTCACTTCACAGAACTGTCCTTTAGTCAGATAGAAGGGCCTGAGCACCGCAGTTCTGTTGAGGAATCACAGACAAGTAACAGGAATACAGATCTAATGTTAAACTCTCTGGCATTTGTGATTGCTGATTGTGTGCAAGTCTCTAATCTAAAGGCATTATGAAGGTATACCAGGTTTAGGCAAATTATTTTACTGATTTATGAATGGATTTGAAATTTATTTTACTCAGATACATTAGTAATATGTAAGGAAAATCCAGAAAGAAGTAGATTTTCAGTCTTAAAGAAAATAAGAATCAGTAGACATGAATACTGTTCAAGTTTGTTGTAGATTAATATTCAGAAGCAAAGACTATTTTAGGTTTACTTGATTTAAAATGAACCTAGAAATGCATAGAGTAAAAGATAATGAAATCTTGGGGAAGCCAAAGACACAGCACTGAGAAGGCACTGGTTGGTGTTTGGATTAAATGTGTTTGTAATAGTCTCCTTCAAATGCTTACATTTGAAGAGGAGTTGCCAGCTGGAAACAGAATACCAATTCATAAAGCAGGGGAATGACCATGCAGGCTGGAGTGACGGTTTTACTAAGGGACTGACACACAGTAGGCACTTCAAATGGTATTATTAGGAACAGGTGAATTGATCACTGTATGTTTATCTGGTCCATCTTCTCATATTTTGTATTCAAAGAAAAGCAAAAGCTCTGCTTTAGCACAGGAACCATGAAAGGAAGGGTGGATCTGTGACAGCAGTGGCTGCTGGCCTGGAAGCTCTATCAGTGCAGGTGGTGATGTGACCCTCTTAAAGCTACAGTACTCTCACATCCTCAAATCATAGCTGATTATCTTACCACACTTTCTTCAAATGAGGCTTTGGGAAACACACAGAACTTCAGGCAGGGTTAGGACTCAAGGCAACATGGTAGAATCAGAGAGAGTAGACATCTAGGACAAACAGAGATGTCATAACGTTCTCTTCAAATCCATACAAAAAATTTAACGAAATTTCAAGCTAATTTCCAATAAACACATCGAATCTTTACTAAAAGCAAAAATGATTAACAGTCATACTAAGCAGTCTATTGGTTCTTGTATTTGGGGTAAGGAAAAATAATAGCCCAATAGCATGATTAGACCAGCCATGCTGAAAATAATTAAAAGCATGTGTGATTATATTTTGTTTTGCTTTGTTCCATTTATTTACGCCCTTGAAGCATTGAACTATAATTGCTTTGTAAAGGTATGAAGTAAAAAAGTCAGATAAACACAAAAGCAAATAAACATTACATTTTCTGTATATAGAGTTTAATGTACATTAGGCTGAACAGAATAACAATAAATATACATCTAAAAATACAGCCCATTTACATCTGTTCAAATTAGTTCAAATTTTTACTGCTGCAATTATCTTTTTCTATTTCAGAAAAAGTATATAAAAGAAATAATATCCACCAGGAAAAAACTGTTTGATAAGCCAAGCAAAAATAATAGGCAAATGTTATTTATGTCTCACATTCTTATCACAGTTATGTAAACATTTGTGGTTTCATTGTGCTGGGGCTGAATCACCTTTGTAGTGAGAGGATGAAGTGTTTTTATAGACAAGCTTCTTAAAATCTGCAAGAATTTAACCTTCAGCAGAGTCGCATGTATTTGAGCAGATAATGCACCATAACTGAACATCAGTCTTGAAAAATGCATTTCCTCGAAGAAATAAGCCAAAGGTCCTGCTTTGGTACGAAACACAAGCAAGAAACTGAAAGTAGACTTCTAGAGTTTGCATCTAGTACAGTTTCTAACCAGTAGAGGGCTCCCTCGCCTGTGCAAGGCCCACTGTGAAAATGCACAAAATGACATACTGTAGTCACACACTGTGCGTGCACATGCGTGTGCACACTAACACTTTTATGCACACTATCCACTTTAATAAATCTTTCCTTGTTCATTGTTTTCAAATACTCTTTAAAACCAGTTAACTTTAAAGCTTAGGGATGTAAACGCACAGGCAGCCCCCGCCAGCAATATGTTAGAATATTCTCTACCTAAAAATACTGATAGGTGTTTACAAGTTTCCATCATCTCGCTGTGACATTCCTCGGCTCTGATGTGCACTTGGCTGCTTTCCTGAATTCACACGTCTCTGTTTGTCCCTGTGCTTGTGCATTTTGCAGAAGCGTCTCTACTCAAGCTTTGCAAAATGACTAAATCTTCTAAGGAATGCTGCTCACGCTTTATCCCCATCGTGCCCTCCCAGACATGAAAGCACACAAGTACAACATCCATCCACACACGAGAATGCAAAGCATGATCTTTGCTTTCGATCGAAGTCACTGAGGCCAGACGTATTTGTCCCTCTTGAAAAATAAATGAAGACATCCTAACTGGGTTGACATTTATTTGGGATATTTTGTCTTTCCTTGGCCTGTAGGCTAACTGATTTCACTAATCTGCTATGAAAATGCCAAAACTATGTAGACCTCACTAGGGTGGAAATTTGTAGCAGAAAGGGAATTTCTGGCTGTGACAAAGCAGGGCTGGAATTGTCTCCAGCTGCACCCCCAGGCCAGTTTTCATGATTCAGTTAAAAACTGGCTGTGCTTAGAGCAGAATCAACTGTTTCAGCATATCACTGATCGTTCTAGCTGCCCAGTAGATGCTTAAAAATACTGGCTTTCATGAACCTCCGGTTGGAGCCTTCTTACACCCAGCTGATCCTAGCCCATTACTCATATATTTGCTCAGCAGCCAGATGCAAAAATTCATTTGGAAGAACCTCTTAGAAAATGGGAAAACCTGTATTTCTCTTTATTGCTAGAGTCACCACCTCTGGGGAAGCTGTGTGTCCATTTGCCATTCCACACGGAACTTACTGTTTTTCTCTTCTCAATGCCCTGACAAGACTCTACTCACCTCTGGGATACTTTCATTTCTTTATGTATTATATAGTCCATTGGCCACTTTAGTCGAGTATAAAATGGAGTTGTTTTGAAAGTAATATGCTGCCTCCCACCCGGTATTTCACTTGTTCTTCCTGAACATGAGCCCCTAAAAATATCTCATCACCTAACTGTTTGTGGTCATTTCCAGAGGTGTGTTACATATGCCCCAAATAGCTTAGTTGGCTCTCAGATGAATGCTACTCAATAGTATTACCACTTTGACTCAGTCCTAGGTGGTCCAGTTATGCCACAGACCTGCACCTTGTTCAGCAACCCAAAGCTACAACTAATCGTGCAAACATTTCCACCCTTTCCTCTCCCAATCCTACATCACAGCTTCAAAGCTGTGATGGAAAGAAGTCATCCATTAGTGAGCGGCAACTCTGAATTCAAATCCATGCTTTCTGAACCTAAATGTTAAGCTTGTCTTCACAGCTTCTATAGGAAACTCACTGTCTGCTTGAAAAACATGAGGTAAAACTATAAAGGCTCCCTGGGCCCAGTTGATAGACCTTTCTAGACAAAGCCCAACCCATTTGCTCTGAGATGCCTCCACACATTCTTTATGATCACAACCTCCGACTACAATGCCCATATTCTGATGTCTTTGTCCAGCCCACTAAATAAAATCTCCCTCTTCTGAGCCTTCTCTTGCGTTTCTTTTATTCTCGCCTTTCACCCATTTCATACTCATTCCGACTGCAGAGCCTCGTCCCTCACAACCTTCTCTTCTTTTCTCAGATAGCTACTGCTGTAACATCCCATGCCCTGCTTGGACACATGCACTTTGTGAGAACACTGCAAGCACATATGTCAGCCTCATGTGGTGGGATAGTAATATCTTGTGCTCATAAGTGGCCTACACGGTAACTGTAGTTATTAAGTGAGCTTTTGACATCAAATGCAAGCCACACCATATCATCACTTACAGTTTTCACTACACTAATAGGCTAATGATCCCTTCCACACATTCAGGCAGTCAAGCTTTAGAGAGAATACATCTCCATATACTCCTGCCACTCTTTTTTCTAAGCCACTAAAAAAGAGCCTGTCACTTCTCAGGAGACTGCAGATATAGCTCAATGCAAAAGCATTTAGTATGTCAAAGGTCCTATGTTCAACTTTCAGCATGCAGACAAAGCAAAAGTTAAAGAAAAAGCAATATTTTCAATTATTTTCCAGACTATTCTATTGTTAGAGGACATTCTAATGGTGAAATCTTAATATTTTTGGTAAGACTAAAATCTTATCTTCTGATCATTAAGTTAAAGAATTTTGTCACTGGATCAATTTTAATGAATACAATAATTTCATCAACTAACTAGTCAAAGAGATACAAACTCACACACAATACAAAAAAAAACATAGCTAATTATATTAAATCAGCCAGCATGGCAGCTAGATATTAAGCTCCAATATTTAAAGCTTAGGAAAACTTAGTAATTCTTCCTATGTAGTTATCATTTTATAATGTTCTATGACTCTAGAAAGACTCATAAATTTAAAGAGTGGAAATATCATAGGAAGGAAGAAGAATTTCTGATCCTAAGAAGGACAGTAAATAATTTGAATAGGTGGCAGGGGCCATCCAGAACACTGTGCTGAAGAGGATTCTGGGGCTGGATCCAGGCTCTGTTGTGTCACAACTGATTAATAATGTCTGCCATGGAACCAGAATTGAAGAGGAAAGCACACGTGCTATATGCTGCTACTGCTGACTTGTTGCTGAACCTTACTATCCTGGGTTATTCTTTAGTTGCTAGGAAAGATTGAGACCCAGAGATGCTGAGCTCATAATGGCAAAAGGACATATGAAGGAAAAATATATGAAACATAATGTTCAGGGGACTGCCCATTCTAGGATATTAATGGAGTGGATCAGGGAGTGATGTAGAAGCAAAGTAGATCTCTGAAGGAGTGGGTGAGGGATGGAGAAAGGCGTCTATGATTTCCATGGTATAAATACCTCTATCAGTGTGAAGCCATCAATCTCAGATCCAGGAGACCTGTGCACACATTGTCAGGAAAATGAAACTACTGCATATGACTGATCAAAGATGACCTTGAAGGGTTGTGAGTGCTGAGGAAGACTTGGCCTGTAAAATAGAGGGAAAGGCTGGAATGCATGGAAGGAACAAGTTTCTCATCGGTCACTCAGTGGGAAATCTGATAAGCTAAAAAGCAGATCTCAGGGCAACTTGTTGAAGATAAAAACAACCTAAGAACCAATTCACGTTATGCTTTACATAAATACATTTTATCTCACTGACAAGATGTTCCCCTGTGTTAGGGACGTGGGTTGACAAAGCACAGCAGGTGGGTAAAGTTCTGGATATCTGGAGTTAGACTCTATAGGAGAGAGCATTGTTAGCTTTACCTTATATTAACTTCACCACCCCAATAAAATTACTGAACTTTTCTGTGCCTCAATTTCCTCATTTGCTAAACTAAAACTATTAATTTTACCAATAACACAAGGTCTATGTAAGATGACATGAGCTAGTTACTCTGTAAGGTGCGTGGGACAAAGCACACCTGTGGCGCATCTACAGTGTTATTTAGGTGTCAGTCAAAGACACATAAATTGTAGGTGAGAACGTTTTTGTTTTCAGTTGTCTAGTTTATATTGAAAAGTTCCTTTCACAATATGACTTTTAAAATAAATGTATTGAATTATTGTGTATTTCATATAGAACATCTCAGTCGATCAATCTTAATCATCGTTATATCCTTTTCCCTACCAGAACCTCCCATTGCAACACCCCCCAACTGAATTCACACATTCTTTCATCTGTGTTAAGGTCCATTGTGTCAGGTTAGTGTCCCCAAATGACCTCAGTGCAGGTTCATCCACTGAGATCTAGTCAGCCTACCCCGAGTCCCCCGCTTCAGGAAAGCTAGCTATGTTTCTTCTGCACCGGATGGAGGCTACTATACAGTACCATAGCTGGTCACAAATAGATGTTTCCCATCCCTAACTGGCACATCTAAAATGCAGCCTCTGCACCCAAGGTTTATGCAACATAGAACAAGGGGTAAAGGAGACACTAATGACTCTCTTAATGCTCATTAATGAAGTTCCCTCATGCAATAAAGGGTTAGTAATGCAACAGGTCATAAATGGCTAAATCATGGAGATTAGGAATCTGCAGAATGTAAGTTCCTGGACAGGACTCTTATATTAAGTTTCACTCACCCAGGGCTCAGGGATCATTGCGGAAGAGGGGACAGAAAGATTGTAAGAGCCAGTGAAGTGTGTGACCCTATGCAAATAGAATCCTACAAGCTCTTGGGATCCTGCTGATTTGAGGGTACAGCAATGGTGTCGGCATACTAAGGACTCATACAATCTCAAGCAGACAAAAACCCAGCACAGCACTGGGGAAATGGGTAAAAGACATGAGATTTTATCAAAGAATTTCCAGAGTACGATTGACTTTTGAGCTTAGGACAGAGCAACTAAATAGCTGTGATAAAATATCATTGAGGTAACTAACTCATTTCATAGTTAGAAACAACAATATCATTTACCCTTTTGTATCACCCCAATATTTTCAGAAGATAAAGTAGGAATAATAATTATAATAGCAAATGTGTATCAGTGCTAAAGTTCCAATTTACAGTAGTATGGAGAGTTGTAGAAAATTAATGGCTGAAATGTCCAAACTAATTGATATTTTATTCCTATAAGCAAACTCCTTAATAAATTATGAGTTGGCAATTCTTTTATATGTTTACTGAAGAAAACGTTGATGAAAAATTTCATGGATCTTTGATCTAGAACATCTGAGTATAATAGTGTTTGATGTCTAAAGCAGCCTCTATTTTCATTTTTGCTTAATTATTTATTTTTTATTTTATATATATGAATGTTTTCCTGCATCTAAGTATACCACATGTATGCAATGCCCACATAGGTCAGAAGAGGGCTTGGTATTCCATGGAAGTGGAGTTATGGAATAATGGATGATAGTTAGCTGCCATGTGGATGCTGGGAGCCAAGCTTGGGTTTTCTGCAAGAGCAACCTGTGCTGTGAACCACTAAGCTGTCTTTCCAGCCACCCAGCTCCCACCTCACTTCGCCTTCTATTTTTAAACATGTGCTCATAAAAATAAAATGAATTGTAGCAATGGTCCAGATCATTTTATCACAGTGGTACTGTTTCCCTTAGCACTAAATTTCCAAATTTTTAAGTCAGTGTAAATTCTACATTTAGCCAAGTTTCAAAAAAAACTAAATTAAAACAATTTAAAATAGAGCAGAAAGAACCTTTTCTGCCGGTTCTGTTCAGTAGCATCTTAATCAGATTGTGGTAATAAGTACGAAACAATGCATGCAATTAGCAGCGGTTAATTTGAAACTACTTCATGTCGGTTTCTTTCAGAGCAATACGTTAGTAGAGTAATTATTTATTACCCCGAGGACATGATCAATGGTATCCCTCTATGATAATATCTACAAAAAGAGTAGACATGCTCATCTGCATAAAAAGGAAGTCATAGAAACTGATTTTTTTTCTCAGCTAAACAAAAGCAGAAAATGGTTTCTAAGCTGTTTCCAACTATTTCATTAGTACTGATAGATAAGCAAATCATTTGCTACACTTCAATATTTTTATGGTAGCATAATGCTGGGAGGGGAAGCCAATATTAGTGATTTAAATCCCACAAAGACTGTCTTTACTGAGCAAGGGGAAAATGACCCATTTCTAAATGTCATCACAGTCATTAATGTGTATGTGCCAGTTTCATCCACATACACAGTAATTCACTGGTCCTTTAGCTGGAGATTGAGAATCAAATTTATGGGAAGCCCTGAGTGATAACACATGGTCTACACAGCTGAGTCCTGGTTGTCCAAAGGCAAGGAAGAGTTGCCAGGTTAACCAGGTGCTCATCATTACATGATGCATTGAAATAACTGGGAAGTTGGTAATAGAGGCTACTCTCTTGGCTTTCTGCATCCATTGAACATCAGAAATGAAATTCTATACATCTTCATAGTCAATTAATTTACCTCTTTGTACAAAATACCCATCATCCTGAAGGGAAAAGCAAACAAATATGCATTTTAAAAAACCCTCACTTTTGGATACTGTTGCCGAAGACTATGGAAAAAGAGATGATTTCAAAATGGAGTGAGTTGCAAGGACTGTATCAGAATCTGAATCCAGCAAAACAGAATATGAGATGGACCTCTATGTTGTACAATGCTTTAGGTAGCCATTCATTTAGTTAACACTCTCAGGAGATGGACTGTGCCATCCCGCAGAACTTCAAGTGGGGGACCAGTAATGACGACGTGGAGATGAGCATGCTTCATGTAGATACACATGCTTATTATGAGCTGTAAGGGGAAGGAGAAGCTCTCAGTCCATGATAACAAGAACTAACAACAGACACAGGCAGGCTGGGAGTTCAGGTGAATCTGGGATCTGTAAGTGCTGGTTAGATGACCTCAGTAGCTGTCCACCAAGGGAGGTACTCTAGTTCTAATGGGATCGATGTAAGGCTAACTAACAATTGCCAGTTATGTCATACCAACTTTATATTTAACAGCCATGTTAGATCGTCCTATATTCCTTTTGTCGTCTTTTACGTTCAAATAAGGAAATCAGTAGTATCTACTGTGGTACCTATGAAATGGGAAAGTAGAAGTCATGTCTCCTACCAAATGAAGAAATTTATTCTGACGTGAAACACAAATCAATGGGCACAGTGAAGGAAGATGGGATGGAAGAGGGAGGTAAAGAAAGGCACTCCGTTATTAATTGCTCCCAAGGCCTAGCTGCAGCTATCTTCTTTGTGCAATTCAGTCAATATTTCTTTTCCTGTCATCAAATACTCTGGTTTTCTCTCAAAGAATCATCTTCTTGTCTTAAGGTACTTGGAACTAGGTCTCTGAAAAATCCCAAGATACTTGTGGTGGTTTGAATGAGAATGTCCCCCATAGGCTCTAAGTGTTGGGAATTCTGTCCTCAGTTCGTGGCACTGTTTGGGAGGTCTTAGAATGTCCATGCTGGAGGGAGCATGTCACTGGGGGTGGACTTAGAGAGTTCTTAAGCCTTGCAGAGATCTCCAGTTACCCTCTACTTCCTGTGCCTGCTCGAAGATGTGAGCACTTAGTTTCTAGTCTAGCCAGCTCTGCCTCCATCCCTCCTTGTCATGATGAACTCTTGTCCCATTGCAACTGTAAGCTAAATAAACTCTTCCTCTGTAAGTTCCCTTGGTCAGTGTTTCTATCACAGCAACAGAAAAGTAACTAATACAGTAATTTAGTTTGTTTCACTCTAAAAGCATACTGTACCATGTTTTCACAAAAAAAAAGAAAAATACGTAACAGAGGACAGGAGAAGGGAGAGAAGAGGAAGTTGGAAAGAAAAAGCAGTATGTTAGTCATCAGATCCTATTTAATATTTGAAAAAGTTAAACTGTATTGGCACTTTGAAATATGTAATTTATCATATGTGCAGATATCCCAGATATCCCAAACAGAATCCAGTAAAACAATGACATAAATACTAGCTGCAAAAATATTCACTAACTGTTTAAAGAACTTACTTTTTAAATGATTCATTTTAAAAATTTTTTCAAGACTGATTTACTACAAAGTAATGAGCCCCAGTGTCTGTCAATGAGAGACAAGATTGAAAGTTCATCTAGAGAGCCGCTACACTTATTGCTACTAGACTGGAGTATTTTGAAGAAAATATGAAACATAAAGTAGAATTTTAGGCATTTTCTTTGTTTTTCTGCTAACCAGTCAACAGTAAAGTCTAGAATAATAGTCACAGTTCAGATATCTAAACAGGAAAATACAGAGTCAAGATGTTGGGATTTCTCATCTAGTAAATGGTATACGCACAGTTAGCAGAAAGAGGAAAATGTTTCGTATTTTATTTTATTAACTTTTTGATATGAATTAATACATTAAGATATTTGATTGTGTCATAAAATGTGTATATGAGCATCATGATTCAATTTAATGTACCTATTACTGGTTGATGTGCCATTATATTAGGCTAAATTAAAAGAATTTTATGGAAACAAAATTACAATTAAAGGCTCAAAATTGATTGCATTCATAACTTAAAAGAAGATATTCTGTTCCATTAATATTTTGAATAATTATAATAATAGATCAGAAAACAATGTGGAAAGACGAAGAAGTAGACAAAGTAAAGCAGTGATAAATAGATTCAAGAGTTGAAAGCAAAGTTAACTTTCTGTGCTAAATTCGGTGGTTTTGCAAGTTCTGAAGAACTGCAAAAATAAGAAAAAGCCACATTGTTAGCAGTCTCTTTGGAAGTAAGTGTCATGTTTCATCATAAAGGAGGTAGAGATTTTTTTCTTTTCATCTTCTAAATTGCAAAATAAATTATTTCAAAATAAATCATTTTAATTATGTAAAATGATGTTTTCCTAGATAAGATAGAAAGATGACCTTTTGAGCAGACCATAAAAATTCTCTTCGTGTAACATGTGCTTTATGAATGCTGGCTAACTATCCCAGTATGCCTAGAACTGGGGGATGCAGGAGTATAGGACTTTGTGCAAAAATAGGACAACCTTCCTGGCAAAATGAGGACTTGATCATCCTATATGTGCAAATGGTTGGGACTTTCTTGAAAACTTATATACAAGTCAGATTTGGAGAGATAATTCTTTCCTAAAGACATCATATGCTTCTGTGTTACTGTGAAGTCTGACTCCTAAAGAGAAGTATGACAAAGTTATAAAGAAGTTTTCTAAGAATTTTGAGTCCTATTGTTTCTGAGGATCAGGGAAAGGCTCCTGATCAGTAAATACTCCATCCTTCCTACTAGGAGGGTAGCCCATAGACCAACAGCACCAGAATCGCAAAGATCTTTTGAGAAGCTCCGAATCTCGGTCCTGGGATTGCTAGTAAATCCTCAGGTGACGCACATGCATCCTGAATTCTGAGAAGCGCCGAGCTAAGCTCTTGAGTAAGAATTTTACAGATTTTACTCCTGTCTTCTCTAATTGTCAGTTTTCCTCTGAATCTCTCTCTAGTCCATTAGGAAGTTTCTGCAGCTTCGTCAGCTAAGTTGCAACTACTTTGGGGTGTGTTTTCATTGTCTAGGATGTCATTTTCTCTACAACCTATGCCCTACATTTGAAGAAGAGTTTGTGAACAAGAGGGCATAGGTACACAACCTAGAAGAGCGTACCCTTTTAAATTTAGCACATATTAATTCTTCATAAAGTTATGGCTGGCATCTGGAAATGACGGCGGCTTACCTATAGGAATTTTATTTTAAAAATTGGCAGGCAGTTCAAATTGATAAAAGGAGAAAAGATGTGGATTAACGAAATTTACACGGCGGCCTCTTCTTCAGCTGGCCTGATTTTGAGACGTTTCATCGCCATTTTGCAAATTTCTTTCTTTGCTGTGAAGTTTATTCTTCATATTGCCTTTCATATGTTAAACATCGAAACTGAGTCTCATTCTTTGACCATCCATGTTCCTTTAGGTGACCTTGACTTGAGTTCTTTTTTCTGCCTGGAAATCCTATTCTGAAGATAGTACCATCACCACCCTCAATCCCCAGATCTGTTGTGTAAGTGAAAAACCCCAGTTATCCTCCACATGTCATTTTCCTAAGTGCTGCACCTCCTGGAACCACTCTCTCAGGCGGGTCTCTTTTCCAGCACTCTTGTTCTGTCCTTGAATAACTTTAAAACACTACTACATAAGTACCCCACTTACAGCTGAGCTTTTCCCAGTCTCGTATTCTCTTCACGTTTAGCGATTGTTAGTCTCTGTGTTAATTACCAGCTGCTGCAAGTCACTTCTTTGTGAGAGTTTAATGTTGTACTAATTTATGAATATAGAAATAAGAGGCCAGAGGTCTGTTTAATACCGTATCTGTTTAGATGAATAATAGTAGTAGGTTCTTCCCTGCAGCCTGAGACCTGTCTAGCCATAGGTTCTTGGCCCCGATAACAGGGCCACTTATGGACTTCACCTTGGGAAGAAGACCTGAAAGCCAGTCAGAAGGTGTTTGGGTACTCCCATAACATTCATGCTACTGTTGGCACAGCTGGGCCTATCCAGGTCAGTAGAAGATGGGGAAGAAAGACCGCAAGAGCCAGAGGAAGTAGATGACCTCAAAGAAGCAGTGTTTTCTGGATAAAACAGAGCATGGGGTTCTGCTTGTCTCAGAACTACAGAAAAATGATACCAATATGTGCTTAGAATCCTGATGTAAGTTCACAATTTTAGTTCACATAGGCCTCTTTTTTTCATTTTCATTGATTTTTTGTGAACTTCAGGCAGTATAATTTGATCATATCCAGACACACTCCCCTATCTGAACCCCCTCAATTTTTATAAAATACTGTTGTAATAAACAGACTACGTCCACGGAATAAATATGACACCAAGAATATAAATATAAATTCTTTGGTTTTTCTATTGAACTTTTTGGGAAATATATTAATGATTACTATATTTACATTATTTATATCTGTCCCTCCACCCCTCCAACATTTCCAATGATTCCCCTTTCCCCGATTTCATTATATTTTCTTCTTTAATTATTATTGTGACATGCATGTATATGTAACATACGTGTATATCCTACAGAGTTTATTTAGGGTTGTTTGTTTATACATGTGTTGTTTCAGGCTGACTGCTTGGCACTGAATAACCTATCAAAGAACGTGTCCCTAAAAAAATATGACTCCCTCATTGGGAATCATCGAGTACTTGTCGTCTTCATCTAGAGAGTGGGACCTTCTGGAATTTCCCCCATCCACTTTGTCTGTCACTTGGTGTTGACATTACTCAGGCTTTATTTAGGCAATCATATTACTGAGATTACATGTGTTCACCTTTCCTGTCATGTGTAGAAGCAGCAGGTGTCCTGGTCCTCTGGCTCTTCCAACCTTTCTGCCCCATCTTCATTGATGTTCCCTGAGCCTTAGGTGTAGGGGATGTCTCAGAGATGTGCCAATTAGGGTGGGAATCCCCACATCACTTATTCTCTGCATTTTCACCAGTTGTGAATCTCTGTAATTCAATCCCATCTGTTGCAAAAAAGCAGCGATCTTTGATGATGAGAAAGAGCTACATGTATCTGTGGGTAAAAAGATACACATTTAAAACACAGTCAGAAACTATATTGGTTTAGGAAGATGGCAGGATTAATTTCTCCTCTAGAGTATATGTGCTCTCTAGTCACTGGTAGTTGGCTAGTTTTACAGTACCAGGAATGAATTTCTTCCTATTGTGTAGGCCTTAGGTCCAATTAAACAGATGCTGGCTACCAATATGATAATTGGGTATTGCACCAGTGGAGATATCTTTCTGGGTCAGTCATTGCTGATCATTATTGAGGTTCATAGGCTTTACAACTGACAAGTACTATTAATTGACTTTATCCCTTGGCAGCTTACATAGTACCTCTGATACTGTGAGACCTAGTCCTCGGGGTGGAAGTTTCCAGGTCAATTCTAGCTGGACTTTTCAAAGTCCCATGTCAGAAATGTGTGGTATCTTCAGCAAGTTCTGGGAGGCAATCAGGGGCAATGGCAATAGCCTACATTATTTTTAGGGTCTCAGACTAAGAACTTGAAGGAAAGCTTCCCATGCCTGGCACTGGGGTTTTTGTTGGATAGTCTGTGGTTCTTGGGAAGGAACAATATCACCCTGTGAGGATTACACACACACACTACAAATATATACATATATATATTATATATATATATATATATACATATGTGCAAAGAATTTTTTCTCTTTACAATATGTCTCTAAGGGCTGGAGAGATGACTCAGAGTTTAAAACCATTTTTTTCTGTTCCATAGGACCCAAGTAAAATTCTCACCACCAACACTGGGTGACTTGGAGTTGCAGGAGTATTGATACTTCTGGCCTCCATGGCCACCTGCACTCATGTGTACATTTCCACACACAGACACACAGACACATATTTAAAGCTAATAAAGATAAATCTTAAAAATGAAATTAAATAAACATCCACAAATAATTGAATGCTGCTTGGGGCTAACAGGATGGCTCAGAAGTTAAGAGACCTTCCTGCTCATGTAGAGGACCTGAGTTCGGTTCTCAGCTCCCATATCTGTGATTCACAAGTGCCTATAACTCCACAGTATCTGACACTCTCTTCTGACCTTCATGGGCTCTTGAATATATGTGTACAAACCTACACATACACAGACACACATACAAACATTATTAAAAATAACAAAATATTAAAATCAAAGTTGCTTTCATTGTGATAACGTTTGATAGATGGCCTAATTTTTTGTGTTGTTCTTCACATCATCATCTATGAGTTTGTTTAAAGTTGCAGCCTAGTCTCCTTTGGAATGTAGTGAGTTAAAAGTGCCCACAGAGTGTTTCAGAACAAATAATAAATGAGGCTATCATGCCTTCTACCTATGACCACACTGGAAATTTCAGCATTTGACATGGTGAAGCACTGCTGTGTCCTGCAGTAGAGATCTATGAGTACTGACTGTGTCACAGGCAGCCTCAGAGCAGCATGGAACCAAGACAAGAAAACTCAGTAGAGAGAATGAGCTGTGTGGAAATTCTCCAGAGTTTGCAGAATAACTGAGAGTTCAATGACCATCTACTGCCTGGCAGCAAAGCTTGAAAGAGAGTAATGCTGTAATCCTGTATTTACTGTACTGGGATCCATGGGGAACATTTCCCTACAGATACCCAAATCTGCCAGTGTTCTGTCCCTTACATCAAATGGCAGAGTATTGGCTTACCATCTACATAATCCTCCTACACATTTTAAATTCTCTATAGATTAAATAAAATATATACAGTGCAGTGTAAATGATTGTAAATGCTACATCATTTAGAGAATAGTGACAAAAAAGTGTGTGCATGGGCAGTAAATATACAAGTGGAAGCTAGCATAGGCCTAACTACATGGAAACATCAACAGCAACATAGTGCTTTCAATCCACGGTGGGCGGATCTGTTGAGGAGGGAGCTTCAGCTGTGCAGAGCTGACTGGATGCATGAAAGGCAGAGCATCGTGTATTATACAGCAATGCTGATGAGGCTGACATCACACAGATTACCAAATAAACACATGAATAATATACTTTAGATTTAGTGAAAATTCAGTTATTGATTTTATATAGCTGAAAACTGACACCTGTGTTTGTTAATGTCCTCAGCACTGATCCTGCTGAGCTAAAGAGAACAAGGTACGTGGTAATTGCTCTTGCTTCCTCTTTGCCAAGTTTGCTGGGACTTTCCTAACTGCTTAACACTCTGATAAACCAACATAATGCTTCCCTCCCTTCCTCTTCAGATTCTATTTGATACCACCCTATATGCAAGTCTCCAATACAAAATAACTTTTTAATAAGAAAACTTAATGGATTTTATGAGCTACATGTAAGACATTACACAATATAAAGTTTGTGCAAATTAAGCCACTGCAGTTAAAGATGTTGATGACATCATCTTTTGGTTCTTTTCTGTTTTGTTTTGTTAACTATTTGAGACTTTCATACATGTACAGAATGTATTTTTATCAAATTCATCTTTATCCTTTCCCTACCTTCCAATTTCTCCCTACACCCCAGCACCATTCCTTCCCGAATTCTTGTGCACTTTTTAAGAACACATTGAGTGCACTTCATGTGCTTGGGCATAGGATCATCCACTGGAGCACTGGTAGCCTCTCAGAGACCACATCCCTGAAGAACACTGACTGTTCCTCCCCCACGTAGTCATCAGTTGCTTGTAGCTCCTCAGCTAGGAGTGGGATTCATGAACTGCTGCCCCATCTTGGCTCAAACTTTTGGTTGGCCATATACCATGCGAGTTCTGTGCAATGAGAGCTCCTGTGAGTTCATGTATGCAACCATTCGATCCTTATGTGCCTCCACACCCTTCCTACCAATGATACCTGGGCTTTGGGGCTAGCTGTATTGTTTAGAGCTAAACATTGCATAGTCTCTTATTTGTACGTCGATCAGTTGTGAGACTCTGTATTTGTATTAAATGTCATAGAGTGTATAGAGAAACTTCTCTGATGAGGATTAAGAGAGATATTAATCTATGATGTTTTACTTCTTAATAATCACATATCACATAATATCTTTCCAGAATAGACATCATCACAAAATGGCCAATATGAGATTCATTCAAGGTTTTCTTTCTTCTTTTAAGGATTAGCTGTATTTTTCTCAGAACCTCTCATCACCTTATATCTCTGGCTTTTCTGAAAATAAATTCTACTTCAGTGTGTTAAAGGACCCTTGATTTTATGCCAAAAGTGATGGGACAAGCCAATAAGTCCATTTCTTCAGAAGTGGAAGCCGGAGAATCAGTAGTTCAAGATTATCCTCAGATACATAACAAGTTTGAGGCCTGTCTAGGTGGTAATGCAAACACGTATAATTTTTTTTAAAGGAATCTGGACTTTCATTCTTACCGTTTCACAATACGAAGAGTTATCTAATGATCATGCAGAATCATTCACAATAGAAATACTTTTGATTTGGAATTACTTAATTTTTAAAGCATGAATGGCAAGCAAAAGTAAAAGAACAAATATCAAGCAGCAGAAGCAGCAGGTAGATAGCAAAACATCATCAAATTGAGTGCTGAAACACCCAGTATAGATGACTAGAAAGACTATTGGTAGAGCAAGCAAAAGTAACGCTTAAGCCAGGTACTTAAAACGTCCAGCAGGAATGACTGGGGAAGCTCTCCCGAAGCAGTCATGGTAGAGTTCCTGATTGAGAGATTGTAGGGCAGAACATCTTCTTCACCTTCACCTGCTTCTCCTTCCTGCTTGTCACAGGACCAGGAGGCTATCTTATTCTATTCTATTTGAAGGTTAATAAGGGGACCTCCAAGGTGATATTCAATAGATTGCTGATTATCCATTTTCACACCTTTAGAGGACTTCCCTTGTAATATTCCTTTACTGAGAAATGCTGTACACCTTGGAAGAAGGGATCCGTGGGGAACTGCCTGACATGCTGAGGGTTTCACCTCTGAGGAAATTACTCAGACAAAGAGACATTCATTTCTACTTGGATTCATGACAGAGGGACTCTGTTCTTCTGTTTCTAGGAGACAGAAACGATTAAAATGGAGATCTAACTCCCAAGGGGAAAAAAGGCAGAGAGGTCATTACTCATCTCTTTGAATATTTGAACACTAATTATGCATGACTCAGTTGTCTACACTGAAACCACACTCTCCAGGGCTGAAGTTCTTAAACATCTCAAATGGCAATTGTCTTCTACTGGGTGACTATTTTGACAGCACCTATGTTAACTGTCATTCAAATCAAAGTTTCAATATTATTCAATTTTCATTTTGACTGGGGGAGAACAGCAAGTAGGATTTCTTTCTATCCTAGCAAACAGAAAAGACCAAGGTGACTTTGGTGAGGAAGTTGCCTTGTGATACCATCATTATCAGTAATTAGCCACAGTTAGTAAGCTTCTATTAATCAAATCCACATCTGGAAAGACTTTAATTCTGAGAGATGAGCAGTACTGTTTACTGATTTAAAGCATGGAAGGAAACATTGCATAACTTTGCAAGTGAATGCAATGGAGAAACAAAACCTTACCATTATAGCATGGACAATAATCATATTTAACTAAACAATTATTCATATGCATAGCATCTATCTAAACATCACAGAATAGTTACAACTATTTTTTGTCAAAAGTGAATACTCAAAGACAACAATGTTGAAACTATTCTACACATAGTACTCTCATTCACTACTTAATGAGATGATATCATAAACGGCCAAGCATGTTGTGAATAAATACACAAATGTGGGAACACAATATTTCTTTCGGGGGCTACAAAGGGAAGAAGAAATATCACTTAGAGAGAAGTCCAGTGGACTCATTTTCTTGCTCTTCCCAGTCATGCATTCTAGGGACCTGAGCACCTCTGTAGAGATCTACAATAGGCTAGAAGAGGTAGAACCCCAGAAGAGCAATAGAGTGAAAGATTTAGAAATGATCATGGACCTTGTAGCTCCATAAAGTCTAATCTGGGAAGAGAAAAAAAAAAGAAGAAAAATATACATCTTTTTCAGAATGTTTTATAAAGCACTGAACGGTACCAACCTAGCCAAAAAATTCTAAGTCTTGGAATTTCCACTTTCAAACACATGGAAACTTCACCCCATAGGATAAAACTTGCCCTTTAATGCATCTTAATCTCAGCCAAGTATGTGAACCTATGTTTCATTTAATTTTTCTAGCACCTAATCTAAAGATTTCCAAGAGCTGCATTTAGACTTAACTGTTAATTCAACATCTACTTTATCTGCTTCTCATTCTAGATGAAAAGAGAGGATATCAGACAGCTCAGATACCTAGTCTGATCCTAAGCCTATAGTTTTGATAATCAGTGAACACAACTCTGGCCTACTAATGAAACACATGGAATCTTATTTTACTGGTCAAGGTATTTTGGGGTGTCAAACTATTTCATGCTTTCAAGTTGTTCTACAAATGAAAGACAGTTATGCTCTTAACAAAATGAAATAAAAGTACAGAAGTTTCCTTTACATTAGACACAGAGTTCATCTTATTCTTTAGACTATTATTGTGACTTTCTTCCCTGGAGTTAACATATATTCATGATTATATCAGAGTAAACATTTTTATCTTTTAACTCATTAAGAAATATTTCCACAAAGTGATATCCACTCCAAAAGATCAATGAAATCAATGTTTTTTATTATTAGTTGATAAATATGTCAATAAACACAAACTATTTCCCTTGACTGATTCATACACTCAATAGAGATTTAAAAATCAATGAGGATCCCTGGTCTATTGACACAATGATAAGTTGTCTTAGTCTTGGCACCAAAATATTTATGAAGGTTTCAAATGATTTAATGCAGTAAAATCAGAGAGTGAGATATACTTTAGCATTATGGAAATATGTAATTAAGTCTGAACAACACAAAAACTTTTGAGAGGAGGCTTCAATTTGTCCCTCACTTGGCATAAAAAGAGTCCCTTCCACCATCCCTGTGACTGACAGACAAGGCTTCCACTGCTTCCCCAACCCCTATGCTCCTAACATCACTGCTGCTCTACCTTTTGTAACTTCTTTTTATCCATCTAGCTCCGCAACTCAGCATTTCTTGGCAACACACACCTTTCATATAAATTCCCTGTGCCTTGCCTATGATGTCCTGGTCTATGAGTAAAAAAATTCTTTCAAATAGCACCATTTAATATTCACAGCATTCGATCTCACTCACAGGTCAAAACATCTTTAGGAGAATTGACCAGGTATTGCTTGAAGCACTGGGGAAATGAACAATAAATATTTCTGCCTTCATAGAGCTTGAAGTCTACAGAAGTGAGGAAAATAGGAAAAAAATGTATTCAGTAGGTCAGATATTTAGGGTATTGGAAGAACATAAAACTATGAAAACACATTGAAATGAGGGAATTAAGAATGCCTAGCTGGATGGCAGGAGGAGGACACCAAGTGGTCAAGAAAAGCTTTACTGAGTGCCCAAGACCTGGACACAGCTCTAGGTGATGAGGAAAAGGTCAACCTGTTTGTTCATGGAAATGTCTGTAACAGGAGTACAGTGAAGGACATTATACAAAAGAAAGTAACTGTAGTATTCTGTAAGTGTTAGCTGAAGAGGAGAGGAAATATATGAAGAGTAAAAAATGATAAAAAGTTGGTAAAACAAAATTTTGTCTTAGTGGAAATGGGAAACTTTAGAATTTGGCATTCTTTATTTTTTTCATTTACTGAATTTTTACATATTTCATAAAATATATTTTGATCATACTTAGATTTCCTCCCCAATCTATACCCCCCCACCAAATTTCCTATAATAGAATACACACACACACACACACACACACACACACACACACGCACACTTGCTTATAGATTCAGATTTGTATCCCCAAATACCCTTCAGTGATATCAGACATAGGAACCTGAGTCTAGACAGCCCACAGGCAAGGGAGAGAGCCTAATGCTATTATTCTGCTAAATTGATAAAGTATTATACTGATTCTTAATGACTTATTGTTATACCCATAGATTAAGGCTTCTCTCAACTCTCAGCAGAGAAGCTTCCTTGTAGAGCAGATGGTGATTAACACCAAGAGCCATAAGAGGCTGAAAATTGCTTATCCCTTTATAGGATGCCTGTATCGGACTTCTGCCTCTCAAGGTCAAAGATCATAGCAGAAGAGGCAGCAGAGGGGGTGGATGATCATAAGGAAACAGTTTTCCAGACGGCTGCTCAGTAACTCATGTGAATTCGCAGCTATGGTGAGAGCATGCACATGCCCTGTGTAAGCTCAATTCAGACAAAATCCCAGTGTAGTAGGCATGGGAAGTGGGTAGGAAATGTCAATCCTACCTGATGAACTACTGGCAACCAATGGGTGATGGAGAAGGGAGATTCAGTTTTGTTTGTAGATGAGACTTTGGGTAGATTGACCAAGCTTCAGGGCTTGGAGTTCTTACAAGAGTGGTGACTTGAGAGCGGCGGGCATGACACTGAACCAGAGAGGGGCATATTTCTTGGTATCATCAAAGTGATAGAAGGCCAGCTTGTCAGGAGACCAGCGGAAGCTAAGGATTCAACCGGGAAGACAGTCACTGGCAGCAGATCTTGGGAGGCTTTCTGAAGCTAGATCTGGTTTATGTCTTAGATAAGACCCTGACTTCCTGAACATTCTCCTCTCTATAACCAAGCATTCGCCTATATCTGTTTTTCTCTTTGTATTATAACTTTTCTGTTGTGGTGATAAACTACCATAACTAAAGCAGCATACAGAAGAGTTTATGGGGCTTAAGGTTCCAGAGGGATAAGAGCCCAGCAGGAGGCAGCCAGGGCAGAAAGCTGAACAGTCACATCTCCAAGCACACATAGAAAGCAGCGGGCAGACATTGTGAAGGAGATGTAGGCATGAACTCTCAAAGTACACTCCAGGGTGATATGCTTCCTCCTGAAATGGTGCCACCAACTGGCAAAGTGTTCAGATACTTAAGCTTATGGAGGACATCTCACTCAACTACCACAGTCCATAGAGGCATGGTCATGTGTTTCTGACTTCTTACACCTAACTGAAAATTATTCTTCTCCTCTTCCCTGAAACCCCTCAGCCTACGCCATCTAAATACCTCACTTGTACCCTTCTGGAGGATTTGTGGACTCTTGATCTGTTTCCCCTATTTTAACAAGATTTTAGTCCCCATTCTGCTACCAGTATATTTTATATTATAGCTAAGAGATTCTTGATTATGATAAATTAATGAAGATAATATTTCCAACAATCTGCTTGTACATTTATTAAAAAACACGTGTCAAGTACCTAAATCAAGCACAGACACTATAGAATCAAAACAAAAAAAAGTACCTCTGCTTTTAAAGAGATGACATTTAAATAGAAAAGATAGTGAATCCATGAAACTAAAACATGATATTTCATATATAAGTGCCAAGATTAAGAAAAGAATAAACCTAGACCTATGAACATAAATACTTAGTATGTACATTCTGTGTGAGTTTGGGGAAGAGAGAAGTTTGGAATGTGAAAGTCTCAATTAAAAGATGGTCTGTGAATAAGGGCATGAAGGAATCATAGATTCAAATTCCTGCAGCCAGTAGTGTTGTTCCTACCTCAGCCATGCATCCCATGGTACGCCATCTACCTTCTTAATTCCCAGAAACACATCCCAGTGCTTTGCCTCACACAGCTACTCTGAGGGCCGCTCCTGTGTTTGAAATCCCACCTCCAGGCACTCCAGCTCAAGTGCCTTCATTAACTCTGCATATATAGTTAGTTAGCTGTCTTACCAATTTTTTATTAGTGCTCACTCCTCTTATGTGTTCACTTTCCTCTTTAATTAGTTGTTATTTATGGTCCATCATGACAATCACTCCCTTGAATATTGTTATCACTTAACTACCTTGCGTACTCCCTTCGTTGTGCCCACTTGGCAGAAACCCAATCTTCATTAAAATACTCAATCTTGCATTAAACAACTAAATATGATAATGATTCCTTGCATTTTTTTTCAACTTAAACCTCTAATAGTTTCTCAGTATCACTTGAGGGTCATATCTCTTATTTTATTGAGAGCCTCAATTTTTATATAATCCCAAAATAATATTTGCCAAACAACCCAGATACAGCTGAAATACTGTGTCGTAGTTCCTCTCAGCCAGGATGATCTGACTTTTCAGGATGGCTCCTCCATTAGTAGATTTCACTATGGTAACCATCTTCCATCTTATCAGCTCCCATAAAAAAGAACTGGATATGGTGCCACACACCTGTAATCACAGCATTCATGAGGCTGATGCAGGAGGATTGTGAGTTCCTGTCGATATGGGTTATATGAGACCCGGTCTAAAAGAAAGAAAGAGAAAAAGAGAGAGAGAAAGAAAGATCAAGGAGAGAAACCACGAGGGTCAGGCTTTTGTTTCCATAAGTCTAATGAAAGTGCCTGGCCCATCTCTACATCTTGACTGTCACACATTGTCTTGTATTCATTGCTGCCATCTGGTTCCTCCTCCCTGGGCAAGTCCTGCCGCTGGTCACTCCCTTCTTGATGAAGTACCCCTTCATAAGGTTGCCACAACACTTTCTTGCCTTCCTTCCATTTCATTTATTATGAATCCCTGCTATTCTTCTAGATCCTCATGATATTATAATACTGAATTTACCAGAGGTAATTCACCAGATCTCTCATCTTTTTAACAAAAGTCATTTTCATTTAGCCATATAAAAGGAAGGCCATCCACACCCACAATTTCAAAAATGATATTTCTAAGTAGTCTCCTTTTCTTAAAAAAAATAACACTTTTGTTAATTCTGTGAGAATTTCATAAAATCTATTTCGATCATATTTATACACACACACACACACACACACACACACACACACACGAGCGCGCGCGCACGCACATGTGGGCCTCCTAGTGCCGCGCCTCCTTATTCCCCACACCTAGAGCCACCTCCACTTGCTTACCACATATGAGGGAAAAGATGTGACATTTTTCTTTCTAGGTTTGTACGGTAGTTTGAATGAGAAATGTTGCCAGTGGGCTCCAAGTATTTGAATGCTTAGCTCTAATACTGCACACTGTTTATGGAGGTTTAAGAGGTACAGCCCTACTGGAGGAAGCTCATTACTAGGGATGGGTTTTGGGAATTCATAGTCATGTCCCACCTCCTTTGCTGTCTCTCCACTTCCTGTGCCTGCTTGAAGATAAGACTGCTCAGTCTCCGTTGTGGTTGCCTCACTCCATGCCTCCCCCACCAGGATGGATTACTATCACTTTGGAACCATAAGCTTTGGGAAGCTAAGAGGCCCTGGGAGGCCATTACCTAAAGCTATAAAAGTCAAGCCTAGTTTACAATGGAGACTCCAAGATATTGGAGATGTCAACATGAAACATCTGCCAAGAAGAGTTGTATACCAGGATTGGTACCTGCGAAAGTGAATGGTAAATGTTTCAGGCAGCAAGTCTAAACAATGCTGAAGACTTTGAAAACTAAACCAACAAGAGAACAACAGTCAACCCATTAATATAATAAGTAATCAATATTTGCTCTATTTAAACAAGACTGGGACTCTTCCATCATATGCAATATAGTCAAGATACAATCTGGAAATGCCCAGAATCTGAAACCCAGAAAATTCTCAAGGAACCCAGAGGAAAGTGGAACAAACAGAGAAAAGAATTATAAATACAGAGTTCCATGTCAAAAAAAAAAAAAAAAAACCACACAAAAAACGCCATTTAGCAGAAATCAAGACACATTCAGATCATAGAAAACAAAGGGAATGTGATTCTCTTTATTTCCATAACATGACCCACTGAAGGAATTTGTTCATACAAAAAATAACTTAGAATTTTAGAAATGAAAGATAGAACAAATAGTTACATATATACCTATTACTGTTTTTCTTACTAAGCACAGTGGCACAGGCCTGTGATACCAACACTCAGGAGCGAGGAAAGTGAATCAGGAGTTCTCAGCCAACCTTGGATACATAGCAAGTTTGAGACAAGCCTGGGTCCTATATGTAGAGAAAAAAAAAAAGAACTTAGAAAGTATTGCAGATAGTGTGGCTTTCTGAGACAGAAGAAGGAATGATTCTAATTTGTTTTACAGAACCAGAATTATTCTCCTTGAGAGAACAAAGTGCGAGCACACAAAACTACAGATGAGTATTTTTTATGAACACAGATAAAACAGTCTTTAAAAGAATCATAAATTAAATGATAAATAAATTCAACAACATACAAATATCACTATGTACTATAATCCAGTAGCCTTTATCTATCATACTAGTACACTAGTACTCTTAGTCCAATATTCAAAGCTAATCAATGCCTTTCACCACACTATAGAAGATATCATATGGTCATAGCAATTGATACATAAAAACAATTTGATATGATTTAATGGTTTACCATAAAACTCTAAGCAAACCAAAAATACAAGGGAACCTCTTCAATCTGGAAAATTCCCCTCATAGAAACACTGATAGCTAACATCGTACTTAATGACAAAGTCTCAGTCATTTCCTCCTAGGATCAGGAACCAGATAAGGATATTTATTTTCATTATTTGTGTTCAACACTTAATTGAACCTTTATAAAGGACAATAAAGCAAGAAAGGAAATAAATGGCATATAAGTTGAAAAGGAACCAAATCCTCAAAGCTCTAAAAACAAACAAATCCCATAAGACTAGGTAGGAAATGAGTCTGGAAAGGCCCTGAACAAAAGGTCAATACATAAAACTCTATGTTATTTACTTAAAATATTTTATTTATTATTTTTATTTTATATGTACAAATGTATTACTTGCATGTACGTAGATGCACCCATGTCATGCAATGCCCACGGAGATCAGAAGAGGATGCCAGATCCCTTGAACTGGAGTTCTGGATAGTTGTTAGCCACCATGTGGGTGGTGGGAATCAAACCCAGGTCTGATGCAAGAGCAGTCAGTGCTCTTAACCACTAAGCCATCCCTCCAGCCCCCCCAAACCTATGTTATTATACAAATATTATTTAACACTGAGCATTAACAATATAAAAAAACCCACTTTAGAAATAGATAAAACTATAAACAAACACTAGTGAATGCATGAGATGACAAAGTACATGAAATGCAGCTCAGAGGTCATATGTCACGTAGAAATGGACAATTAAAATGGGTTGTCAAAAATACGCTACACTTGTCAAACAATCCAAGCAGCAATGACATCAAATGCTAGACAGAAGGTGAAGCACTGAGCACTGCCATTCATTATCAGAAGCAAGAGAAGAGAATGCAGCCAGTTCACAAGGCAATTTGACAAGTTCTTTCAAAATTATAAGTATTCCTATTTGAGTCAGCATTCATACTCCTCAGTATTTACGCAAATGACTTGAAAGCAAGTCCGTGTAAAATCCCATAGGCAGATGTTATGTAGAAACTTTATGATAACTGCCAAACTTTGGAAGCAACTAAGGTGTTCCTTTACAGGTGAACTCAGACACCTGCTACATCCAGGTGGAATACCAGACAAAATTCAGTGCTATAAAAAAAGAAGCTCTCAAGCCATGGAAAGACATTGAAGAAACGTAAATGCCTGTGACTAACAAGAGGAAGACAATTTGACAGTAGTTCATGTTTTTTTTTATTTCAACTCTGTAACATTCTAAAAAGGCAGCAATAGGAACAATAAAATATCAGTGCTTCCAGGGGCTGGAACATAAAGAAAGATTAATAAGCAGAACACAGAAGCGTTTTAGGATCTTGAAACTATCTGTATGATGGAACAATGATGGATACATATCAGAAGCTTACCCAAATCATAGAGCATATAACATCAAAAACGTAAACTAGAGACTGGTTAATGATGTAGTAAATTAGCTTCATCAGTTATAAATGTACCAACCATTGCATAGGCTGCTGTCAGTGGGGAAAGGTATATGTAAGGGAGACACAGTATTTGGCAATAATCTCTGTTGTCTATTCAATTTTTCAAAATTTACAAGTTCTATAAAATTATAGTCTAATTTAGAAAACAATAGTCACATTAAGATTAAAAACATTTGCTCTTTGTGAAACAAAATTAAGAAAATGAAAAAGGGAAGCCACAGAATGGAATATATATATTTCAGAACATCCCAATCATTTCTACACACCCTCTGCCCGTTGATACCCTGCCATGGGAATCCATACCTTCTGTCATCTGTGTCTTGACAGATCATGTCAAGCTAGTGTCCCCAGATATTCCTCAGCACAAGTTCATCCATTGGGGTTCAGTCAACACATCCAGAGTCCCTCCCCTTAAGAAGGTCAGCTCTTCATCACCCAGCAGTAATCAGCTGCCAATAATTCTAAGACTAAAATTGGGGCCTGCTACTCATTTCCACAGTTCTGTGCTGGGATTTGTCTGCTTGAGTTTGCATGGATCTTGTGCTTACCGACACCATTGCTGTAGGTTCATAAGAACAAGGTTCCAGGAGACTGTAGGACTCTATTCCCATATGTTCATGCACCTCCTTCCTGATCCTATTCTGCAATGGTCCGTAAATCCTGGTGGGTGAAGTTTAATATGAATCTTGCCCAAATACCCACACTCTGCTGACTTATCCTCTATGCTTTGGCCTTTTTTTGACCGTTTGTGTTCCTGGCCCTCTGTTATATGAAGGAGCTTCACTGATAAAAACATAGATGTATAAATGTTCTCTGTACTTCTTGTTCTATGTTCTGAGAGCCTTAAGTATAGAGGTTGCATCCTTGATGTGTGACTTAGACTTGGGCAACTCACAATCTCTGTGTATGACCAGCTTTGGAACTCTGTAATAATCACTGTTGCAAAAGAAGTTTCTTTGATGGGTGGTGACTGGGATACTTGTAAGTATAAAAGATTCGTATTTTGCACATAAAAGGGAATTACATTTATCTAGGGAAGTGACAGCCTTTGGATTTTCTTTAAGATCTCTGACCTCTCCAGCCATGTGTATTTAGCTATGTTTACAGTACCACATGTAAGTTTTCTCCCACTGAGTGGGCTTTAACTCCATTTATGTCGTTGTTAATTATTCCCAAGATGAAAGAACCACTACTGCACAATGTTGTTCTCTGTACTGGTCATTGATGTGGTTATTATGCCTTAAAGCTGGAGCTGGACCATCAATTGATGTTCTTCCTTAACAGCTTACATAGTGCTCTCCAAATCTATGAGGACTAGCCTTGAGGGGAGGTGGCTTCCAGGTGATTTCCAGATCCATTGCTCCAAATCCTGTGTCCAAAGTATGCCCTGTCTTCAGCAATAGGGTCTTACCTTCAAGTTCTAGAAGGCAATCAAGGGATTTGACAATAGCCTGTGTAGTTTTGGGGGTCTCTTGGACTACCCTGGTCAGCAACTGAAAGGAAAGTTTCTCCTGTCTGACACTGTTTCTTGTTATGTAGTCTAGCTATACACATGGATTCAGGTAGAGATAGTGTATGTGTAATTTTTTTTAACTAATACTATTCCCTCTGCTTTTTTTTTTTTACAATAGCTAGGCATTATTTATCTCTCCTCTCTGTCCCTGTCTAACCCTTTTATTTATGTGTTTATTATGTGTGTGTGTGTACATGTGTTAGTGGGAGAAAACTCATGCATGTATACATGTATATGTGTGCATTCTGACATCTCCTTATTCAGGAAACAATCTTTTTTTTGAACTTTGAAAAGCTGAGGAAGAAATTTTATTGGTCAGCTTGAGCCCTGTGGCTAGCCCTAAACCAATCACAGTGGCTAATTCATGAGGGACTCATAATTGTCTTTCCCTGGTGATTCCTTAGTAAATATTCTGGTGAGAAAATCTGCATATAAATAAAGAAAATTTTAATGCAAATTAAAGCTGAAGTATAGAAGAGGCAAGTGAAGACTAAGAATTCACTCATGCTCATTTTTCCAATAGTGAACATTAAAGAAAAATATTTTAAACTCTTTAATCATGTAAACAACAGAGACAACCAATTCATGAGTTCATTTTCATAACTAAACTATGATGGGAATGTGTCTTTGCTTTGCCCAAAGATGGACAGGTTTTTCCAAACAGATTATGGAGGAAGATGAACTGTTCAGACAATATCTTCACTGAGTAGAGGTGCGCATACTGCTCACGGTTCCAGACTCCTTTTACTTGAATACTGTTGCATATCTACACTGTTGGATTCCTTTCCTTGCATTGAGTTTCATCCACTGCAGATGGTCCATTTGACTTTAGAGCAGGTGTTTGTCAGAGGCCTGGCCCACAGCATCCTGATGCTTATCACCTGGACACTTTCCAAACACAGCTTGGACTTAGAGTTGTTGAGGAGATTGTCACAGAGATTGATAGTGGTAGCTACATTGGAATTATGCATGATAAACGATACAATTTTCTTTGCTCTTCTCAAAAGACGAGCTGTGAATCACAAGACTATTCTGCTACACATGATGAGTGCCTCCTTCCATGTGGAAGGTGCCTAAAAACACACTCACATCCACACTAGGGTCACCAGAGTAAACCAGAGCATCCACGATTCAGTGACTCACTGTCAGGATATGGAAATTAACTGAGTACAATCCAAGATTTGCACACCTGAAGGATATGTGTAGATAAAATCCTATTATTCAATTTGGCAAATATCACTGTGCCAGATTTTGTTAATTAGGTTAAACTAGGCTGCGGTAACAAATAAAGTCTGAAATCTCAATGGTTAAAGCATTACAGTTTTATTGCTTACACATTTTCCATTCCAATTGTCTAGTAGGAAGTGGTGAGGAGGAAAAGCAGTAGGATCTACACCAAGCAGCTATTAAGAAGGAAGATTTTACTAAAACTGCCTCCCATCGCAAGAGCTTCATAGATCACTGTGAATGCACAAGAAACGAAACAATTATGTGTAGTATTTTTATGGGAGTAAGTCTGGAAGTAATATTTAATGTATCTGTTGTCTTATCCTCTAAAACTGAGTTACACATTATACTGAATGTGTAGGTGCTCCTAAGGAGGAAACTGGATAGGATATTAGTTCTTATTAGCCATCTTTGCTATGCAGCACTACAGCAATGTAAATAGAGAAACAGGAAGTTGATTGAAGATTGAAGACTACTGGAATGTAGCCAGTCATTTTTTAATCTGTAAAAGTTTTGTATTTTCGTTTGTTTATTTTTATTCTCAGTGGATAGAGTTCCCTTCTTTGGTTTTTTAAGAATTTATTTTATTTTATTATTTCTGTGCGTATGTGTGCGCTATACACATTCTTATTTTCACTTCAAGCACCCAGGAAAAAGTGTGACCTTTATTTCAACAAATATATTGATGCTGTTACAGACATATATTTCTTATGTAAATTCAAAATCTATGGTTATTAAAATGTAATAAAGCACTCTGTCCTATTTACCAGGTGCCTATTATTTACAGTCTGCTATTCTGAGCGCTCCTCTTGTGTGCTGTCTGTCTAACCATCATGTGACGTCACTGTCACTTCCTTCCTGAGCCACCACATTGCTGAAGGGAAGCTAAGGAATTTGATCTCCAGAATCGTCCTTTCTGCATGATTCCTGGTAAGGTTTACAAATTATAGAAAAATGAAGACAGTTAGGAAGATGGGTGTGAAGTTCCAGTCAGGCCTACAGGCTTCCAGGTGAAAACTTGAGAGCTCCCAGCTGTTCTACTGCAGAAAGAAAAACTGATGAATATGCTCAAAGATCCTGGAGAATTACAGCTACCTGCCCCAAACTGTTATGAGGACCAAATTTTGTTGTCTTAGTCTGAGATGTTTAGTGATAGCTTTCCTAACCTCAGTGGTTGCTTCTCTGAGTTAAGTTGGGGGCACAAGGGTCAACAATCACAAACATTTTCTACTTTCACATTAAACACTTACAATACAAATGATCGTTTCTCTTCTACTTAACTAAACTACGATATAAGTAATCAAAACTGCCTTTTAAGATAATACACCAACACATCACCTAGATTCTTTTAGATACAACTGAAGTTTAGACAATTAAAATACTTTGGTAAAGGCTTCACAGTCAGAATTAAAGTGGTTATATTGACTCCAGATCATGAGTTTCACCAAAATGCCATGTGCTCAAGCAAGTCAACACCAATGAGAATCAGAAAAAAAATCCTATAATAGAGTATCAGCTCAACACTGCCAACTCCTACCTCAATATTCAGTTATATCACACCTCTTTTTTAACACAAAATCACAAAAGGAGAATGCATTAAAAACCTAAAGCTTATGTTCCTAGAGAATCAAGGCCAGTGACGTTTGTGAGCTTTCTCACCATGCCTATAGACCCCCAAATGCATTGGCAACCCCTGAACTTTCATATCCATGGGCTTCCTCCCCATCACTGCACCACCGAATGCAGAAGGATCATAGATTTGCTTAATTGATAACTGTAACTCTGCCAAAACACAAAACAGAAGGGGCTTGTTCTTTTTTTATTTTCTGAATATTTCTATCTGAAAGAAAACTGAAAGACAATGAAAACTGATGCCATTGTAAAATAACCTAGATGATTTCATGACTCATAAAATAAAAAGAGTAAAAACATATTTTATGATACAAAGCAATCAGAACAAAAATCAGAGTTCTTAACACAAGAGAGGTACTGATACTTTGGATATCAATTTAAATTGTAATTCCTTAAAAAAAAAATCCCCAACTGTATATTACCTTGAAGAATGAAAAATAAAAAATAAAATAAAGCACAGGCTTGAACTATAGTCAAGAAAATTTATTCATCACAGATCTCAGAGCATGTGTTCTTATATGAAGTTTATTGTACTACATTTAACTGTGTCCACTTTCAAACTCTTCTAGAAGAAATAATGTTTGAAGAAATCTTCACTTTGAATCACATAAGTGAAATTTCTAAACCAAGTCTTATTTTAAAATTTAAATATATCATACTTTACAAATTATAAACAGAAACTTATAATAAAGATATTTCCTACACCCCAGATGGGGTAAAATATTTCCAGATGAGGTAAAGAGCCAGATCAGTTATTCCAGTCTCTTTTCTTCTGCTTTCAAAGATTTTTCTTAAATTCTCATGGAAAGCCTTCACCTCATTCAGAAAAAAAAAAAAAATAGGTTAAGGAACCTAATACAAATTCGTCCAGAATCATCAAGAAACTACAGCTGAAGCATATGATGTTCCTCTTCCTAGATATATCTCAGCAAAGCCATAGTGGTAACAGTTCATTAGAGTAGTCATGCACAAGGAAGAACAGAGAAAATACCCTTACTGTGAAACCATAGGAAAATACTATTTATTCATTTATGTGTTTACATGTTTTTCCTTAGTTCAATGATCATTTATTCACCGTGACACTAGGAGATGATATTCACCACACTCTTGTAAGCATTTCTTATAGCCCACACAACTGACTTGTCTTTAACATAAAAGACAAAATTGGTTGTGACACTGGCCTCCTGAGAATGAGTTGGCTATGTGGGAATAAAAATGGTAAGATTAACCGGGTGTGGTGTGGCTTTCTCCTGGAATCCCAGGACATAGTATATGGAAACAGGAGATCAAGAGTAATGGGTCACCTTTAGCTACATATGGAGTTCGAGGTCAGCCTGGGCTACATGAGACTCTGCCTAAGAACAAAGCAATGCAGCAAAAAAAGGTGTAGACAGGGGCACTATTCTGAACGCAAACACGATTCATGCCTCTTGCTTACAAGGCCGGTCTCCTTTTGGATAATGGCTTCTCTAGGCAACCTCGTGCTTTAGGAGTGTGCAGGTATCTGATTGAGATACATATCCCCAAGTCCTCCTGACAACCAGTGTGAAATGTGCCAACTTGGCAGCCCTTTTCCTTGTGATTTGCACTTCTGTCTGTACCAAACTTGATTTCCCACTTGTGAAAAGAAACAAGTGGGCAGGGGCTGAAGTGATGGTCGTGGTTAAGAGCACTGTCTGCTTTTGCAGAGGATCCAGGTTTGCTTCCCAGCACCCACATGGCAGCTAACAACCATCAGTACTCCAGTTCCAGGGGATCTGACGCCCTTTTCTGGCCTCTCCAGGCCATGCACAAGACAGACGTACTGACATAGATGCAGACGATACACTCATTTGTTTCATTTGCATGAAATAAAAATTTTAAAATCATTAATTAAAAAAATTTCCCGAGGTGGTGGCAAGACCTATAATCCCAAAATTTGGGAGACAGAGGCAGGTGGAGCTCTGTGAATTTGAGGCTAATCTGTTCTCCATAGCAAGTTCTAGACCAACTAGGGCTGCAGGGAGTCTCTATCTGAAAAAATATCTTTTAAAAATCCCTCTTTGTATATCTTATATTTAATAGAGAGGCAGCAAGATCAAGAGTTGCTGCAATATGACAGAGTGGGAGGGTGGGTAAGCAGCACAGGGTCGGGGTCAGAGGTGCAGGGAGCTGCCATTTACATACTGTGGTTAGGCTTTGATAGAGAGTCTCCTCTGATTTGCTTTACTCCATAATTTAGTTGAGCACCACACTGCTCACCACGACACCCACATTAAATATAGGCTAAAGCTGAAGTTTTCAGAATCTGCTCTTTTGTTTATATTCTCACTTCTACTGCCCTGAATTAGAATTTCATCTCTCCTTCAGATTATCTAACTCCTAACACTCACCTCCCCCAACACAGTCTCTTTGTATTCATGTTTCTTCAATTACACATTTTTGAAAGTTTTGGTCAGATTATTCAGTAGAAATAACAGCTATATCCCTTCTTTTCTTGAAATCTTTTCCACCTCTGTAATCTCTACAAATAAAACACCCTAAATATATCATTCAAAATACTCCCCAGTCTGATTCCTGGTATGCTCTGGGTCTGTTTCCTATATCTTCTCAAGTAACACTCTTGAATAATAAAGTTCTAACCAAGGAGACTTCTCTGCCTCTGTGAAATCTGCCTATAGAGTCTTTGGCTCTTCCCTTTCCTTCTCTCTAAATAAATAGATAAAGACAGAGAATGGATGGTAGATAGATAAATAGATGATAGATAGATAGATGATGATAGATAGATAGATAGATAGATAGATAGATAGATAAGACCTCTATCCCTAAAGTCAGCCCAAATTCTTTTCTTTGTGGGTGGAAAATTTCTTCTTTTTCCGAGTCATCCCTAAGTGAGTGCCATAGTTTGTGTTCTCTCATGAAATGTATTTGCTTTCAATGGCATCCAGGTTTTCTACTTTCATCCTAAATTATTATCACTGAAATCACTGTATAAATGTATAAAGTACTTAATTGTTAGACTGTAAGCATCCTCTAGACAGGAATCCTCCCTCTCTTGCCGCAGGCCTTCCTGTTCCGTTCCTGCTCAGTGCTTTCTGTATGGCATGGGATCAGTAAAAGTTGAATTTAAATTCATTTTCTTGAATTATAAGCAAAAAAAAAAAAAATCCGAAGGTCAATGCAGCAGAGATCTAATTCATAGAATGAACATGACGGATAAGAGCATTTTTAACAAACATCTTTTAATAATTATAAATGCCAGATTTCATCAGAAGCCTAGAGCAAGTATTATCACTGTTGAGACAAACTAAATGCTACATGTGTCAATATTTACACAGGCAGATTACAACAGTGTGGTCTCATCAGTTCAGCTATTGTGTCTTGTGAGCTTAACTAAATTTCAAACTCCATAAGGAACTGCATTTCCCCCCAAAGTTATTAAAGGGTAGATTTCTTTTAATTAAACTCATTTGCATGACTAAATTAGATTTAATTACTCTCATTCATTTCACTAATATCTTTCTTTGATTGGAAAAAGAGAACTTTTATAATTGATTAAATGGGATGCTCTGGCTCGCTATACTGATCTTAGAGGGCAGTTTTCATCATGTTACTAAGCGATGAGGGGAGTGGAATTTTTTGAGTCAATTCTACCATCAGCATGCTCCGTGAGTGTGATTAGTGTGACAAATGCTATGGTCTTCAGTTTCTCCTGGCAAACACAAGACCACAAGCGGAAATGAAAATATATATTGGCCTTCTTTATGAGGATGACTAGTTCTTTCAATACAAAAGTGCTAGAAATACATAAATTCTAAACTATGATTGCTATTGAAACTATTAACATCAGAAATTGAGGCCTTTTACTTTAAACTTGTCCTGAAAATAAGGTTCCTCTTCATCTTTGGGTGGCCATCACTTTCATATTTAAATTATCAATTGTTACTCCATTCTTTCCTTCACTCGTCCCTACATGCACTTATTCCATGCAACTTTGTTTTCTCATAGTGTTCTAAACAATATGATTGTCCCTAGATAGAATTCAACAAACTCTTAATAAGTCCCTCCCTGAGGAACTCAATCTTGAGAGAAAGACTGATATATAAACAAATTTATTTTCATACGAGAAATTATAAAATAACATAGAAAGTTCATAGTTGAAAAGAGGAAGTTTTGTTTCATAGGGACTCATCATAGTGCAGAGATACTTGTACATCCATGTTTGTGACTGCTCTTTTCACAATGGCTAAGGGATGGAAGCAACCTAAGTGTCCCTCAGCTGATGAGTGGATAATGAAAATGTGCTACATTTACACAACAGAGTTCTACTCAATGGTAAAGAAAGATGAAATAATGAAATTTGCAGGTAAATGGATGGAACTAGAAACTGTTATGCTATGTTATGCTATGTTATGTGAAGTAACACAGACTCATTTTACATCTGTTTTTTTATTTTCTCCTGTGAAGCACACCTTCCTTAAGTTGCCCGTTCTGGTTTGACCATCAGAAAGACCTTAACTACTGTTTTAAGGGTGGAAGGTCCTTGATTTAAGCTGGCCAATCACAAAACAACAGTAAGTACTAGAAAGAAGCCCAGAAGAGGACAGAGCCTACTTTGGTGGAAACATCAGCTATAAGAACAAGTAAGCACTGGGTAACTGAGGACACCTTTTTCTCCAAAGAGTTAAAATTTGCAAGTGACACCAACAGAGAGAACAAGCTAACAGATCATGAAAGAACTGAGGTCTATTCATAGCTTTGAATCATTAGACTCAGCCAAACCTCTAGCTAACTTCCTGAATCTTTAAGCCATGGGTGTCAGTAAACTTTTAAGTTTTATGTCTCAGATATGTTTACAATTCTGTGACCTGTAGGCAACTTGACTAATTCTAGGGTTTTCATTAAATCAATTATGATTCACATTGGGCAAACAAATCCTACAGCCCAAGCTAGGACCAAGCAAGAAGGAAATATAACCAGAGGCACATGCAGTCAAAGGCAGATAAAGAAGCATCCTGTATGGTACCTGGAGAGGTGAACTGAGAATCCTCCTAAAGACAGTACCAGGAGCTACAGAGAATGGTCGTGTCAGTTACCGCCGTGTCTCACCACTCAGGGCCAGCCCGAGTGGACTTTGGGGGACCATCCTGAGGGGTTGGGGGTGAGTAGACGCAGAGTCAAGCCACAGACTCCGGGAGTTGGACGGGAAGCAGACCAAGCGCGTGGCACTGCGAACTCGTTTACTGAACAGGTGCACAAGCTCTTATAGGTCTGGATAGCCAATGACCTTATGGGGTGGGGTCCCAATACAGCCAATAGTAAGTTTGTCTCCAGGTAGGCAGGTTCTTTCCAGGTGCTGGTCTCACAACTAGCCAGAGCAGAATGCCACACCCACAGGAGCCATTCCTCTATTCCTCCCAGCAGGCGGCCTGGCTAGGCCCACCTTGCATTATGCCCAACAAGAGAGAATCAGGGGAAGGGGAGAAGGTCACATTAAATAGATCAAGACAGGTGCAGAACCAGATGACTTCAGTAAGAGCTGCTTGCGTAGACTGGTGCATGAAGTAGGCATAAAGCAGGTTTGAGAAAGCAGCCAGGGAAAGTGGTTCTCAAGATTATTTGTAAGACGGAAATGGAAGCTTAGAGATTGTCAACTGTATGAGAACAAAGACTAGAAAATAGTTTCTTTTTAATTTGATAGAAGTGGATTCTATTTATATGTTGAAGAAACTTACCCTGTCTCCCTGCTTCTGTTGTTTGAAGATGGTACATTTACTGTGCTAGAGGACTTGGGAACACTGAGTCAAAACAAACAAACAAAAAACAAGTACATAAGAATCTTTGGCCAATAGGAATCAGGAGCCTGCCAGCATCTTTCTTTCATTTATACAAACCTTTGATGCTTCTCATATTGCAATAACTCAACTTTCTTTATTCTAAAAAGCAGAAAATATTGTTTTACACCAAAATATGCATACTAAGGCATTGAAAGCCACAGTGGTTCCGTACCCGTAATGTAATACATATGAAAGCTAATGATACTTTTAGAAATACAGCTTATCTGGGATTTGGGGGGAAGCTGTACTTTGGTAACAGACAGAGCTGTTTTCATTGCCTATCTTAAGATACATGTCAGCTGGGAATGAGGAAATTTATTTCAATAAATGAGCTCAAAGCTTTACTTAAGTTGAAGGCAGTTTTTATTTGATTGCATCTTTAATTAACCCTCTACTACCCTGTGTTAAGTAAGATACACCAAGTATTCGGGATATGAACTTACTTGGTTTCTTTTCTTTTATTAAGACTGAGGTGATTTAATAATTTTGTTAAGAACTCTGATATGAAGCATAGTGAAAGGCCACATGCCAGTAAATAAACAACGTGGCTTTTGGCTGTAAAGGCGGCAAAGACACAAACTAAAACACAGCATTATTTCTTTAGCATTACATTTTCAATAAATATACTGTTACTCGTTAAAAAGGAAAAAAATCCTCAAAAAATTGCACTAATAACAATATTCTGATGCTGTATTTTAAGTCTTCTGTCTACACAAAATCTAGAGTAGAATACACTAAAAGTGGTCACAGAAACAGAGATTTGGGAGATTCCAAAGCAATCTCCAGGCAGAATGCAGACACCTGGTTAGGCAGCACCAGGAGATGAGTGCCTCCCCTAGCAGCCTGCATTTGGGTGTTTGGCTTGGGCAGCCACAGTCATAAAAGTGACTGTGTCATGAAAAGAAAGAAATGGAAACAAACAAATCACAATACCAAGAGAAAGAAAAAAACTCCACAAACCACACTTTCACAGTCCTCTATTTATACTAGCACATTCTGGGAAAATCACTCAAAAACCTGTTACTAATCATTTAAACCTTAGGCTGTCGACATTTTTCTGCTTCGCTAGCCAAATAATCATGTGCAGCAGCCAGAGGGTTAAAGAGCCAGATTTCCTGTCCCATACTGCAGCTTTGTGCGAGCAATACGGAGGACCTCATCGTCAGTGCAGAGGCTCCTGTTGAACAGGAAGGGCAGAAATATGTGCAGCCTTCTGGGCCAGATTTGCTCCGGAAGGGCTTCTGAGTTGGCTGTGCAGTGAACTGAGCTGTCCAGACCTGCTGTTCCACAGAGGCCAAGCCTGTCTCTCTTAGAGCCCGACTTTCTAGCTAGCAGACCGTGCAAAGCTACTTCACCTGGTCCAGACACTGACCCAACTACAAAAAGGCTTTGAGTAACTACAAAAAGACTTTGAGTTTTTTCAAGGTATGCAAGATGTAACAGAGTCCGCATTAGATTATTTGGATTTTTGATAGGTTAGAGACAAACAGTTCAATTTGGGCAGTGGAATAAAATAACTGAGACAAAGAGCAGGACTAATAATTTTTGAGATTTAGACTACGGAAAAAAACAAAAACGCCTATTTCTCAATTTTAAAAGTGTATGGTTGTAGGGGTCTGGAGAGATGGCTCAGAGATTAAGAGCACTGAGTGCTCTTAGAGAGAACCCAGGCTCGATTCTCAGCACCTACATAGTAGCTAACAACTGCTCATAACTCCAGTTCTAGGAGAACCAATGTCATCTTCTGATCGCCACAGGCATTGCATGACAGGGGTGCACTTACACAACATGTAAGCAATATAACCATACACATAAAAATAAATAAGTAAAATTAAAAATAATTAAAGTATGGTTAGCCATACCACTAATTTTATCACCAGTAGCCTAGCACAGTGCTATATAGTTCAGATATTCTTATACACGTACTGAATTTCTTTAATTATAAATAATAAATAATAAATACTCAATGCCAAGGAAATGGTAATTGGTCCTCTTGAAATCCAGTCATGCAGCATCAATGCAGTTTACAAAAGAGCGTTGAATACTTGATCTTAATTGTTTTCTTCTGTGTCTGTATATGTGTGTATGCATGTTCTCGTGTGAGTACACATGTTAGTGGAGGCCAGCGGGCAACCTCAGGAACTCTGCCCCTCTACTTTGAGACTGGGCCTCCTATGGACCTGGAACACTCTGTTTCAGCTATAGTGCTGGCTTGTGAGCTCCAGGAATTTTTCTGTCTCTACCACCCAAGCACTGAGATTGCGAATATATGCCACTATGCCTGGAGATTTTATATGGTTTCTGAGGGTCAAAGTCAGGTCCTACTGCTTGCAAGGCAAACTATTTATTAACCAAGCCATCCTCGAAACCCTTGACTTTAATTCTTTCTAATTCTTACTTATTTGACTCATTCACAAACATGTTAAATTACAAAAGTAGAAGAAAAATCAGAAAGTAAACAATATGTTACAGAAAATTATTAGTGTTTTTATAGAAAACCAAGCTTTAGGTTCCATTTGTCAGGAAATCTTATGGTCTACTTCTGTTTAATTCTTCAGTGAATCTGGTTTTAAAATTCAGTCTTCTGACTCTGGGCATGGTGACAGATGCCAGTAATTCCAGCACTGGAGAGGCAGAGGCAGGTGGATCTACATAGAGAGTTCCAGGTGCTCTGGAGCTAGGGGAAATCCTGTCAAAACAACAACAATAAATTCAATCTTTTGCAGTAAGAGATGGCAGCAACCTATAAAACAATCGAGAGAAAAGTCCAAGGCTTGTCTCAAGTCTAGGCTGAGGCTGGGAATGACTGTTACCAACACCAATTATGAGTCAACCACTGTGAAAGGAAATTTGAAAATAAGCCTTGTAGGTTAAAAGAAACCCAGTGGGTCAGTTAATTTGTCTTGTCAATCTAAATATCATAGCCTGCTTGCTTAGAAATCTGGATAAACATGATCAATACATGCTGCATGATCAAGCTCAGTGATCAGAAGGAGGTGAAGTTTGACTCCAGATCAGACATAAGCCATTATGGGTCTTTGCAGTCAGACTCAAAAACTTAGATTCCATCATGCCCTTAATTACCAAATGTGTTTCCTGTGAAGAAAGGAGAACTGTGTAAAATGTTTGATAATCTGACAAGGCCATAAGGCTTAATGGAATCGATGATTACACACAGATGGACGATTAACTCTCGAGGTTTAACATTAAAAAAAAAAAAAGTAACTGTGCTGGATTGCTACTTAATGGAATTACACTGCCCATATGGAAAAGAACTATACCCTAAATACACCCAGAATGACGGAACAGGTGGCAGAGTCTGGGCAAGACTGCTTGGAATGCAGAAAAGCATTCTGAACTTGTAACTGCCAGAAAGATTCCTGGAGGAAAAAGAAAAAGAGGAGAATCATTCAAACACTGTTAACTTTTCTACATTCTGGAAATATGAATTGCAAAATAATTAGAAAACTGAAACTCAAAGTATACTTTTTCATACTGTCTCCTAGAAATCTATATACCATGTCTGTGACTAGGGGGATAATTTGTTGTATTGGGTGATTATTTACCTTCAACATAGTATCAATGAAGGCAGTTATCATATTGTCTTAATAATACCATATCTACCAAAAGATATTATGGGAAGAATATATAAACTATGAGCTAAAAATAGGGATTAGGCATTACATCTGGTTTTCCTATTTTAATAATAATTTACAATCCAAGTTGCGTGATAAAGAAAGGGTGCATATGTGAAAATGGTGGCAGGCTATGAACAATATGCAAACATTTACATAGAAATAATCAAAGTTAAAATAATATGATTTCAAATCAGAGAATAGTACTGGGCTGGTGTAGCACACAAGATGAACCCTGAGCACCAAATAAACCTGGTATGGACGTGCATGCCCGAAATCCCAGAACCCAGGGAGCTGGAGATAAATAACTTAGAAAGAAATGCAAGACCGTCTTCAAAGAAGTTCCAAGTTGGAGACCAACCTTGAGTGCATCAGACCCTGCCTCAAAGAATAAAGCAAAACTGAGACAACCTACTGATAAAAGATAATTTTTCTGTGACATTTCACTCTAATTCAGGAGTTTTTATTGTCAATATTGATAATCTATCAGATCACAAAACATTGCTTCCTCTGGATGTAGAGAAGTGTAGGAAGAGGAACTTTGGATCACAATAGGTTCTCAGCAAAGTGGGATCAAGCATGTACTATGTGTCAATACCAAATGTTCAATACATGGAAGTTAATTGATTTCTGAATCTGAAAACTTATACCCCTTTACACTACTTGCCTATTTTACTGATGAGGAATCTGATATTGCATGAGTCTCCTAAGATCACAGAGCCAAAGGTGATAAACTGGGATTAAAAAAGAAACTGGTGCTGTCAGAGTCCTTCCATACATATCCAATTTCAGTTTCCCTTCAGCGTGCTTGATCCCTAGCTCCAAGCAACTTCCACAGCTTTTAAGTTCTTGTGGGCCTTTTCTGTGTCTGATGCTTCCAAAAGCCTCCCCTGTCTGCACGACTTGCTGGGGCTTCTATAGGACATTCAGAATAGCTGTAAATATGGAAGAAAAACTGGAGCATCATCTACCATTAAAGTAGTACAGTTTGCTTCTAATGACAAAATGAGAATGAAGTGGTCCACAGCATTATTACTATTTCATAAAGATATAAACTTTCTTCCTCTTTTCCTTTGTAATGCTCAATGATAAAATTCTTTAAAGTTTGTTGCTTCTGTTTCATTGGTACCTAAAGTATATACTTCTTATCCCCACTGAGTAATCAGTAAAACTCTACCCTAGGCCCACTGCATTACTCATGCTGTGAACTGAATGTTTCTACTCTCTCAAAATTCATCACTCCAGAGTGATGGTATTTAGAAGTGAGGAAACATTAGGTCATGAATGTGAAGCTTGCACGAATAAAATCAGGTCTTTATAAGGAACCACATGAGAGATATGATCTGTCTCACCATAGGAGGCTCTTAAAGAAGAGTCATGGCCAAGTGCCAATCTTTTTGGTATCTTGATCTTGTACTTCTAAGACTCCAGAATTGTGAGAACCAGGTGTTCTGTTGTTCTTGCTGTTTGTTTTGTATATCGAGTTAAGTTACCCCATCTATGGTGCGCTTATTACATAAGCCTGACAAAAGACAATGTGGGACAAATGTGAAAAATTATCTTAGTTCAATCAATCAGTACCCTTCATTTCATGATTCCAGTAATTAATAGTTTCAAATAACTATATAGCTCTTTTATAGAAATGGGACACAGCTGTTTACATGAAAATAATCTTGGTTTCATGACACAGACCAATTGCTACTGAATTTATGCACACAGCTTTTTATTTGTTTTATGCTCCTTAGCTTTCAATATGCTGATATTTTTATGCCTTTTTCTAAATGCGTACTATCAAAATACATTTTTTCAGACTTTATTCCTTTCCAGAGAAGTTTTGTCAGCAAGAAGAGACAAGATAAACAGTAGAAACCTTTCTGGTCTTGTAAAAAGACCTCTTTTCAGTTTAATGTTTTATTTTCTGCTAATTAGTTTTGAACTTTGTTCTTTGATATGACTTTTGATTCTAGTTCTCTCTGAAGATATTAGTACAGACTATATCATGGGAGTTATGAAACAAAATAAAAAATAAATATGTGAACTTGCTTGAAAATTTAGGAACAAATATACATTGTTAAAAAATAGGGATGATGTGCTTTCCTCTTGCCTTTCCTGTATCGCATGTGGCATAGATAGTCATCTGGACTCTTTGAGTGAGGAATGAAGGTGCTCCTTGTCATAATAGGTGAGAAAACCATGAGGGCAAGGTGTATGCCTTTGGGTGAAGGCAAGGTGTATGCCTTTGGGTAAGGCCACAAAGAATATTAACTTTAATAAGGAAGTACATATTGCATAATTAACACAATAGAAAGGAAGCAGAGAGTGGCTGATCTTCAGGTTGGAACTGTGTGCCTTTTTCTGACGATGGGCCCGTAGCTTGACATCTTTGGTTGTAGAAATATTCTCATGGAAAATAAATAGACTATCAAATGAATCTAAATTTTATGTGTCATGACTCCCATATTTATTCTGTGCCTATCTAGAACTCTTTTAATTCTTAAATTGATTGACTTAAATTCTTAAATTATTTTTATAGATTATTGTAGCTTCCACCTCAACACAAGATGCTTCTGATCCTAACAGACAGCCTGTAACTTCGATGGTAGAGTAAGAAAGCTCAATTGACAGAGATGATGGGTACCAGTGCTGAACTGTATCTTTATCCTTTCAGCAATGAGTACCTGTACTTTTAAGTGATATCTAAGCATCACTGCATAATACTCTTTCAATAAAGCATTTAGTCAAGTTGAACGTTATTTACTAAATCTCCTGCTAGTGGTTTTAAATAGGAGGTTTGTTTCGTGTGTTCGTTTATAATGCATTATATTTTCCTGTTAGGTAGCACTGTGAGCCAGGTGTGGTGTTGCATGCCTTTAATCCCAACACTTGCAAGGCAGAGGCAGATAGATCTGTGTGAGACTGAGGCCAGCCTGGTCTACATAGTGAGTTCCCAGGCCTGCTGGGGCTACACGAAGACCCTGTCTAAAAATAAGAGCAAACAAATAAAACAAAAATTAAATATTAAATACCGATTCTGGCACACAGAGAATTCCCCAAGGTTTGAGACTAAATAGGCCCAGTATATCATAATAATTAATACAGGGTACACCAATCAGGAAAAATCTTTGGGCACCCTGAGTTGAGGAATCATGCTGAGGGTAAATGAGATACAACTGCCCAGATAACTGCAAAGGGAAGAATGTGTGTCACTTAGGGATTGATGGTAAGATCTCTAGTTAAAGGCAGTCTTCCATCAAGGAACTTCAACACACTTTGCTGTGTAAAGCATATGTTGTTAGTAAAACACAGCCAGGTCTTGAAAATGCTCCTCACTTATTCCTGGTCAGTTCGGCTATGTGACGCCATTGAGTCTCAAAAGGCTAGACAGCAGGGGAGGAGTAGTTGTGTGTATTACCAGATTGTACCCTAAAATCAGGAAATTAGAACTGTCAACAAGGAGAATGGAAATAGCAGGCTGTCCCCTATGTATGAGAGCACATTTTTACACTCAGGGGGTAGAGGATCCGATCCAAAGGATGAATAGTATATCCTAGTTTTTTAGCATCTTCAGAATGCCACCCCATCATCTGATATTGCTTGTTGTCAGAGAAGAGGGAAGAGCGTTTGTATCAACATCACTACCCAGGAATCAACAAGATGACTTCTGAATGCGTGCTACAGCAGGAAAGAGGAATGTGGAACAAAGAAAAGTTTAAGCTGATGATCCTGTTGAAATGATTCCCGTGACAGTTTCCACTGTGGTCTATACTGTGAAACATGATGATGAGGTAGGCACGAATGGGACTCATGAACTGTTATCTATGCAGAATATGATTTCCTGACAGAAAGAATAACAGCTTCAATATATAAGCCAGGAATGCAACTTTGTCGTTTATCTCTTTAGAACAGCAAAAGTAGACCGAGACAGAAAGCCATGATTACAGTAGAGACATCATAACTGGCAATACTTATTTGATCTTCTCATTGCAAAAATGTTTTCTTACATGGGGTAGTTTTGTGCCTCCTTCTCTCCCTTCCTGTGTGGTGCTGCCGACACTTGAACTCTATCATTCCAACTATGCATTATTAGTCTCTGTAGGCTTTGGTTATAAGTCTCCTAAAATCAGGTGCTGTAGTTGCATGTTTACACATGTTTATCCTTCACCTAGCATTGCTACATATACACAAACACAAACACACACCCAACACAAAAATAAAGAAGGAAAGGAATATCTCAGCAAGTTATCATTAGCACCTTCACGAGGATGAGAATGTCAGATGCAAAATGGTTGGCACCACAGTCCTTCCTTTAGTTTCCTTTGAAGTTAAGTGATTTGTAGCTTAAGACTAATATCTTTTCTTAGTTCAAAAGCCTTCAAGACACTTTTATGTAAGTAAATGTAGTCATTTTTGTATATATGATTCTGGTATCATTTTAGATTTTCTGAAATTTAGAGTTCATGAAAACTATTTTTAATTCATATAACAGTCTTTGAGGTAGGAATTCTCTTCACCCTAAAACAGTTTCAGGGTGCTTCAATTAAAAAATCTGATGGTGTGGATCTATTAGAGCTGATGTTTCATGACAATGTCTGAGTCCTATGTGCAGACACCTGGCACATCTTCCAAGGGATTTCTTAGAATTTCAGTGCAAGGAGAGCAGAAACAAAGCAAAACTCTATGGGTCTCTCCATCTTTGGGGGTTGGTGTTGCACATGACAGCTAAATGTATTAAAATCTTAATTAAAAAAATTAAATAATTGTCAAGGGGCTGGAGAAGAGGCTCAGTGCTTAAGAGGACTGGCTGCTCTTGCAGAAGACCTGGGTTCAATTTCCAGAATGCACATGTTGGCTAACAAGTATCAGTAGCTCCAGTCCCAGGTTATCTGATGCCCTCTTCTGACATCTGTGAGCATTGCATAACACAGAAGCACTTACATATGCACAGGCAATATAGTCATACCCATAAAACAAAAATAACAAATAAAATATTTTAATAAGTAATTGTCAAAATTCCTTATTACTTCCCAAACTTCTGGGAACCAGTTACATAAAAGACTACAAAATTATTGAACAAATTTATCCTGGTCCTTCTGTTGCCCATATAGATCCTATGCTAAACCACACATGGCATATAAAAATAAGCTAGAAGACGGAGATTCTGAAATCTATCGTATTGATATAATGCCCCCCTATGCTGTAAAGGATTATGTGTAAAAGTAGACTAGGAGGCTTCATAATATGATCAAGAAGGAAAAGAAAGCAAGATCTTTGTAGATGTCAAAACCATGGAACAGGCTTTGTACTGCTGGAGACCTGTTTGTTTTTTGTTTTTTGTTTTTTTCTTTTTAGTTCTTGATTACAGACATTCCTGGGTTTATTTGGTCCTTCGTGGCTTGTTTTTGTTAGCTAAAGCATTTACTTGGAGAGGTTTTTACAATTATTTTTCTTATGCCAGCTATTAGTTATTAGATAATAATCCTCAGCTTGTGACTGCACTGACAGATGTCTCCTACTTGGAATCAGATCACAAGATATACTTTCATGACAGAGCCAGGGCACCTGCCTCTTTAGCAGCTGACACTGTCTGCTTGGGAAACAAGCTACAGTAGATAGGGTAGTATACATAACTTTAAGTAGTGTGATGTTTAGTTTAGAAATCAAAGAACAAAGAAAATTATCCCATTTTATCTCTATATAATAGTTCACTCTGGAATGTATTTCACACATGTGGCACACATCAGGAGGTAAAGTATTATTCATCCACAGATCTCAAAAGAAATTACCGTTCTCATATATAATGTTCTATAATTGAATTCATTTTAATTTTATGAGAAATATTGGTATTGTATTTTTAATTTTATTATTTTTAATATTTGCTATAAAATAATCAATATTTTAAATATGTGCAAACTTTAAAGCTTGTAACTGTTAAAATGTTTTAAAGTTTAAAAATAGGAAATTTGAAACTGTCACTTCAGCTCTTGTGTGCTCCACATTTTCATGTGTCTTGCCTTCTGCTGTGAAAGTACATTTATATCCATCTAAATGTTCTTCAATATTTATCTATTTAATTTAACATTTACTAACCACAGTTAAGTGCCACGTAATATGCTGAGCAGAACATCTGTCATGTATCTTATAAATGAGAAAGAAATACATAAATATTGATATAGGTAGAGAAACTGAATTATCAAAGCAAATGTAGAAACATGCATAAATATGATAAGGTGATAGTACAATTTGAGTAAACAGAGTGCCAAGTTTAGTTTAAGTGACTTCTTTATTTAATACACTTATCTATGTAATTGTAAATCTGCCAACAAAATTTCCATTATTCAAAATAGTATGGAGCAGAAATTATCCCTATACAACAATGGGAATATTATTAGTTTCAATGACAAATACTTATTTTCAGAAATTAAATAAATGATTTTTACTTATTAAACACTAGAGTAGATCTAGTCAATCATTCATTATAAAACGGTCTTGCCCAGTTTAAGACTTTTATACTATATTTTAAATTCTTGAATTCTGCATAATTCTTACTATCCCTTTCTCCAAAAATGATTTTTTAATTTACATTTTTTGATTCTCCAAATACTTGCATTTTCTTTTGAACAGTGTGGAAACTGATACTGTCAAATGGTCAAAAATCCCATCTTTCCCATCAGATTCCCTAGAATTATTTCCTACATCATTCCAGTGGCATTTCCTGACAAAATTGACACTGGAAAGGAACAACACAAAGCACAAAGGAAAGGAGAGGCTGACCTTCTTTTCCCATTTGCAATAAAGCCTCTGTATTAAAACTTTCTGGAAATTGTTATTTCCAGTCAGCAAGACTTGAACTACCTGCTACCATCCTGTCTGAAAACTCCTGACCTCCTTGATATTTAATAAAGCTCCTACAACTACTTCAGAATGAATTATTGGAAAAGCTATTAATAGGTTCATTATAAACCCACCAAACAATTTTAGGTCCTGTCACAATTCCATCAGCCCTGGACTCATTGAAAATGCAAATTGTAAACTGTTTGCAAGGAAATATGTGATCCAATTTTAGTGTATGCCAAAATGTTCAGTGAGATGCTGGAAAACTGGAAGTAAGACATTGATTTCAAGAAGTATTTTCATGAGTCACATTGAAAACAATGGGAAGGTAACCATGACAGTCTTTCCCAACAAAGACAGAGACTCCTTCAAAATGGTGGTACTTCAGTATTTTAAGGGTGTGCTTAAAATCCAACGAAAATGGATAGCAGATGCTCATGATGCTCCAGGGGTTAAGACAATGAAGGCTTTGAGACACAGATGACACCTGGCTTGGTCCTCAGAAAAAGACAGTGGATGGAAAATACTTCAGGCTGCAGATTGCAAATATGCAATAAAAATCGGAGCACACGAGTCTCTAACAAAAGATTTACTGATTTAAATTGTCATAGTGACAATCAAGTTTCTGATCTTCCTTTCTTCCTGACAATACATTGAATTTCTCCACTTTTGAGCTATGAATTTTTTAGTGTTGTTTATTTTGTCCCCGTTAATAAATAACGCATTTCTGCAGACAAAGTGACTGTTCCCATACCCATCCATCTGCTAATCAGGGATCATTTTGAAATCGAGAGCACAGAAAAAGAAAAGGGAAAAAGACCACGAAGCTGTGTTGCATATTGAAGTGCATTAAAACATAAACACAAAAGCTAAGAACATACTCCAAATGATGTGTTTGTTTTTTCAGTATTCCATCACTTGGGGACAATAACTGACAGCATAATGATTTCAGTGTCATCTCGGAGAAACACAGGGTTCCTGTAAGAATGCAATCCTATCTCCTTTAACTTTCCCATGAAAATGACATTTCTTTCTGATTAATACAGACCTGGATTCTTCCTTCTTGGCACTGAGCTTTTCCTCCTGTTCTGTCTATCTGGACAAGCTAGATGTGCGTGGGCACGCACCAGTTCCTGAGAGTCTGGATCAGAACTCCATGGCTTTGCAACAGTGATAAACCCAACTTCTGGTAGCTGTGAATTTATGTTCCAAAGTGCCACAGACCACATGGTAAGATGCCACAAAAAGGAACAGTAACTAGGTCAAGATTTTGGCAGTCTTCAGGGATCTGTAGCTTTGGTGTTTATTTGCCAGTGATTAAAAGGAACTGAGAATTTTGTTCTTCTCTTCCTTCAACGGAACAAAAATCTCAGATTAACCGAGTGGCAAGAAAAGAAAGTAAGTTCTGAGAAAAATACTTTAATTGCAAGCTAAATGAAATCCAATTACATATGTCCAGTAAACTTAGTAACTGAATAAGGATTCCTTTCATGGGTAGAGTCAGAATGTGCATTAGGGGAAGGGTTGCTATTGGAGGGGTGGATGTTAATCTTCTCTGGCTTCCCCATAATCGCACAATAGAGTATTGGGATAGTGTCAACTTGCTACAAATTAGAATCACTTGAGTAGGGAGCCTCAAATTAGGAATTTTCCTGATTGCCTTAATTAATGTAAGAGGACCCAGCCATTTTTGGGAATGCCATTCCTGGATTGGTGGGCTTAAACTAGATAAGACTGAACATGAACCAAGAAGCAAGTCATTGGACAGTGAGCCTACACTTACTTCCTGTCTTCACTTCCTCCCCTGTAACTTGTAAAATGAAATGAGCTCTTTCCTTCCCCAAAGTTGCTTTTGGTCAGTGTTTTTCGTAACAACAGAGAAGCAGACTAGATCAAGTGTAACTGGAGAAAGTCTCCAAATTAATGCCATTTCCCCAGAATTTCTTATTGGTCCACCAAGACATGCTATTTTGGAAAAAGAAAGAAATGCTCTATGTTTGTAGTAAAACCTTAAGCTCCTGGAGAGGCTCAGCCATCACAGAGCAGAGGGTTCTTCCTCTTGGCAATATGACTAGAAGTTCAGTTCAATGCACACCAAGTGCTGCACATACTTGACCCATTCTGGGTGCAATGTCCAACAAGCACAAGGATTAAATGATGGTTATGCAAGTAAGCAAGTGCTAAGGCAGAACTAGAGAACAAACATTTCAGAGAAAGCCTGGAGAAAGGTAACCGATATGCTTTGTAAAATTTATAAAATCATTTACCTTTCTGAGTGTTTAGAAAAGAATTGTCTTAAAATGCAGTCCCTCTTTTTCCCTTTACTCTATAAATCCAGTCAACAGAATTTAGCATTGGGAAGAAGCCCAGAAGGTTTGAAATTCTGTAAGAAAAGAAAAGGGGATATTTTTAGCATTATGGTAACAGCTGCTAAGAAATGTATTTCTATTTGTAGTTAGTCTGAGCTGCCTAACATAAACGTGTGGCAGAGAAAGATAACAGAGATAAGACACGTGGAGAGCATCACAGCAAAGTGAACACTGTCTTTGGTTGTTGTTGAAGAAGTACTGAATACTAAAGATGGCATTTTATCAAAATAAAACTCTAAATTACAGATCCAAGAGCTAAAATTAGACATTTCCCCCTCCCCTGCACCTACATCTTTCTGTTTCTTGACTATTTTGAAAACTCTCCTAATGGAATCTTAGGGAACATTTACATAACAATCGGTATCTTATTTAAAATCACTTTCCACTGTTTCCAAATATGCTACCACCTGTTATGTAAATACTCTATCAAAATTTTCACCTTGAAATAATAGAAGGTGTTTAAGAAATGCTCTTATTGCCTTAAGTGAATTATTTTGCAAAGGACTTAGTGAGTCAATAGCTGTTTTTATTCTTATGGTTCAATTTCTGTTTCTTAGACTTATTAGTAAAGCACAAGATAGGCAGAATCAACTGTGCATGCTAGTCTTTTCTCATGGTGAAATGCGTACCATATTCAAAATCATGGGGTTAGACAGAGTCTCCCTGTAACACCAGGTAGCCTGGAACTCCCTAAGTAGACCAGGCTGGATCTCACAGAGATCTACCTGCCTCTGCCTTCCTATTGCTTGGATAATGGTGTGTGCCCCCCAGCTCCCAAGATTACGTTTGCCTATAACTGAATTTGTTGAAAAATAACATTACATGTCTGGGAAGTGATTTTCAGATACAGAATACAATATATATTTATATTTCTGGTCTTGGGTGTCTTTTATCCTTGGAATTATAGGCAAAGGCACTTTTTTCACATAAAAGTATATATATATGCTTTTTCTATCAATCTTTTCCATACTGAAACCCAGCATAAGGTTGATATCAAAATGAAATACCATGAATATGGTTTGTAATCTAGAGATTGAGATAGGAATTGAGTCTATCGTTTCAAAGGTTAATTTTATTATAATGCATAATGTATTTTGTTATGAAAAATCCACTAAATGGATATTTATGGAAGCCAATGTTTTATAAATTACAATGCTCTTAATAATTGTTCCTTGATCTAGAATAATGCATGTTACTTGGACCTTAGTTTCTATCTTCCTAGATTGTTTTGGAAATGTTCTGTGGCTTTGTACATTAGTCTATTAGCTGGGAGAGAACCAAACATTTCATACTTATTTTTTTCTCATTCTTAGAAAATATGTCTCATCTCTACCATCAATCATCCCTTCTTTCACTTCCCCAGGTAGTTCAAATTCATGTGTTTATTCTTGCTTTCTTTCTTTCTCATTCTGTCCTTCTGGTTAATACCTGATTCTCAGTATTTATCACTTTAAATTCCTTCCCTATGCTGTGATCTATTTCAGAGATCTGGAATAACATGCCATAGAGAACCTAAGATGTCCATAATCTGTTTAATAACAGCCCCCACCAGTCACCAGCACAAACTATTGTGCACTTCACAAGATCATCTTTCTCCTCCTATTGGCAACCAGAAAACAACTTAAACAGTGTTTTTATTTTACCATAAAATATGCTCAGTTTCTTGGAAATATTGAAAAATAATATATATCTATACACACAAAATAGTTTTAGAGATATACTTTATACATTCGTGGAAAATGACAGAAAAAGCATTTGTGATGGTTGAAAGCTTGAAAAGGGGAAGCTTGAGTGAGAAATCAGACTTTATTTACATTTAAAAAGATTTATTTTTGTTACTTTCAACTATGTGTACTTGTGTAGGTCTGTGTGGGGGTATACGCATTAAGAGCAGGTGCTTGCAGAGGCCAAAGGACTTGGATTCCCATGGAGCTTGTGTTACAGGCTGTGAGCTGAGCAATGTGGGTACTGGGAACCACATTCAGTTGCTCTACAAGAGTGGTACAGGCTCTTAACTGCTGAACCATCTGTCCAGCTCCCAACTCAGACTTATTTTTTAAAGTAAAATTTGAAAAATGATCACAGTTCTTCCTCCTCTTGAACCTGAAACTTTTGGAAAAAATACTTATATCAGATAACTCAAGAGGATGCTTACAATCTGATCAATGCATAACCGAGCCATTTTATTTCTCCACCTTGTGAAGCGATCTTATAAGGTGACTCGGTTGTTAACAGGTGATGCAAACAATGTGCCAGCTCTGGGTCTGGTTAAAGATGGTCTGAGGATTGTTGCTCCTCAGGGCCTACAACTGCTATCGACACAAGCAAGCTTTAGCTAGCCAATCAGATGTTTGCAGGGATGACACCCATGGTCCCGTTACCCCATTCAACAGCCAGTCAGCTTCCAGAAACTGGTTTTTCAGCTGTAAGTGCATAAGCAAGCTCAAGCAAGATCAAGCAGCTTGTCCCAAAAATCAACACAAAGGCTTACCTGATCCATAAACCTTTGAAAAATAATATATGGCTAGTTTTACATTGTATATGTGTGTGTGTGTGTGCATGTGTGCATGTACATGCATGCCACAGCAGGTCTGTGGAGATCAGAGGATAATTTGCAGACACTGGTTCTCTCCTTCTGCCATGTGGGTTCCAGGGATTGAACTCCAGTCACCAGGCCTTGTTGCAGTGCCTTTATCTGCTGAGACATGTCACCAGCCCCAAATGGTTAGTTTCAAAGATCTAATTTTTGGTGTAGTTTGTGATACATATTAAAACTTTTTTAGAAATTAGTAGAGCTGCTTTAATGAAAAAATGCACTTGCTATATTCCTGCAACAACATGAATTTTTACTCATTTAAAAAATGGTATAACATTCCTTAAACGCATCAAAATAGAGTTTGCACTTGTGACACATTTCAGCTTTGCTTTCTGTGGCAATGGCATTGCCCGTAATGATTTGTCATGCAATTTTATTTTTAAAGCTCAAAATTAATTACAAACATGAAACAAATCATAGTGTTAAGACATACATTAAAAATAAATTGCAATCTCAAAATGGATAATTTACAGCTTAGAAAATTAATTGATTGAGCCTAAAGTACATAAAAATAATTGGGAAAACTGAAGAGTGAACAAACTAATGACAATGTTATCTAGCAAAATAGAAAATAATGTGTTGTGAACACAAACCACAGTTTAAAAAAATCAGTAGTCATAATTAAATCATAAGACATTGAATAGAGTTAGGTAGAAAGTCAAATCAGGGGGTGCACCTCTCTACATTACAGTGATAAACTGATGAAAAAAATCAAATCCTGTTTTATCAGCAAAATCAAAATAGAAACTATAATGCTGGCAGCAAAATCAGTCAAACCGTTAAATCTATAAAAGATATTTGACAGTTACTCCACATTAAACAGCTACAAATACATAAGTACATTACGTATGCTCCATCAATTAGTATCACAGCCAAGTCCTTTAATGTTCCAGAATCCTGACATTCAATTTCTGTGACCAGACTTCTTCCTTGGGATCCCACCCACTGTGACTCCACTAAGCTACACTTGAGCAACTCCATTCTCTCCAAGGCCTTATCCTGTTCTCCCTCTAGCTTTGGGCACAGGCCTGCTTTTGCTCTTAGCACCCAAGATCTCTAGACTACCCTCTTAGTCCAAACCCACCCACTGCATCCTGATCTCCCAAACTCAGACCAGCAGAGTCTTTTCAGCCTAGTTTGTTAGAGCCCTCACAGGCTGTCACCTGCAATTTGATTTTGTATTCCTGAGACCAGCCTTCTTCCTTGGTAACTCTGTTCACTGTGTCTCCACTCTTATACTACTGCAGCAAGTCCAACCTCACCCACCCCACATCCTGCTCTCTTAGAAAATACCATCCTAAAGTTCACCCGGAAGCACAAAAGACCCACAAAGCAACCCTGAGCACAAAGAGCAATGTAGGGGGGATTACTATACCATATTTCAAACTATAGTACGGAGTTATAGTCATAAAAATGGCATAGTTTTGGAACAAAAATAGAGCCAGAGATCAATGGAACATAATTGAAGTCCCAATCATGAGTACATACAATTTCACTCACCTGATATTCACCAAGAATACTTGTTGGAGGAAAGATAACATCTTCAGTAAATGATGCTGGGAAAAAATGATATCCACCTGTAGAAAAATGAAGAAAGAACTTGATCTTCAACCTTGCACAAAAGTCAACTGCAAATGGATCAAAGACTTCAATCCAAAACCTGAAACTCTAAAACTGTTAGAAGAAAACATTGGCAGTAACCTATAAAAGATATAAGAAAATAATTTCTAAATAAGACACCAGTTTCTCAGGAATTAAGGTCAACAAGCAACATGTGGAACCTCACTAAACTAAAAGAAATAAAACTTTTGTACAGCAAACAACTGACCGAGGAAGTGAAGGGAAACCCAGAGTGGGAGACATACATGCTCTGAGAAAGGAAGAGAACACAGGTTAAACAAGTACCACCTTAGAGGACTAGGGACCTAGAATTGTGAGGTGGGTGAACAATCCTGGAGAAAACAACATCCAGTAGAGACCAAGGACACTGGTTTCGCTCCTGTCACTTAGCAGTTGTCTGTTCCACCTTTTGCTGCTGCCTTCAGCATACATTTCTGCCTCTCCAGTGGCAAATATTGCTATTTCAAGAAAGACATTGATATTTTTTGCAACATACAAAGAAATATACTGTCAATTTGATAATTTCTAAGTGTGAAGATAATGACTTCTTAGTTTTAGAATTTGAAATAGGATTTGGTGAATAAATGCGTAAATACGGAACTATCTCTTGATGGTCCTGTGATGGTTCACCAGCCATGTCGGATGCATCCTGTCAGCCTTTTCAAAATCAGTTAGGTTCAACCTGTTCAAATGATTTACCAAAACACTGAGGTCAGCAGTTTCCTGTGGAGAGTGTTTGTTTAGCATGGGACTGTAAAACATTAAAACCAAGCTAAGCTTCTGCCTGACACACAGCCTTGACACTCATTTCTCTTGTAGCTGAGGTTCTTTGATTTCATCCCCTTTCAGCCTCTCTGTGACAGTACTGTACCATATTTTGTTGTTAAATCATGAATAATGATGGAATCTCTACCCTTTTTCAAAAGTCATTGTCAAATTATACCCTCCAATAAGTAATATACCACTTGAGTCAGTAATTTCAACTATTTGTATGCATTTCAGGTTTGCCAATTACCCTTCCAAGCTGTAAATTGCCTATTTTGAGAGCATAATCTGATTTTTAATGTTTGTCTTAACAGGCTGATTTGTTTTGTCTTTTGATTTGTTTCACATTTTAGTAATTAATTTTAAGCTGACACCATCTCTCCTAAAAGGAAGGTGGGGACTGCAAATCTTTGAGAGCTAGAGTCATTTGATACTGATATAAATTATTGTCTAGTGCCCTAGACTTTAAACAAAACACATCAGGCTCTCCTTTTCTTTGGAAGAAACTCATCACTTCCTTTAAAGGATGTGTGCTAACTCAAGTTTCAAATGCATGTTTCATGACCCCTCAAGTTCAAATACACATGAGTAAGCAAAATTAGACATATGTAAAAAAATGTAGTAATTTCCACAGCTTTTAAAAAATAAAGACTGAAATGCATTTGGAGTTATATAAATATCTTTGCCCACAGACATCCTCTGGGATCTGTCCTGCATCTTTCTTTACCTTATTGACAAAAATAAATGCTTTAGAGAAAACAAATTTCTCATTCTCAGACATATCTTGTGCAAACTTTTATTACAGTTGTTTGAGAAACACAAAAACTTCTGATCATCTGTGGCTTTTAATGTTTTGGGGACCATTAAATTGATTTTATGGAATCCGTCAAGTCTTTTCCTCTTAAATGATTTTGAGAAAATACATAGCCATGTAGAGAAGTGATCAAAGTTTAAGAAATCTCAAAACACAGGAAAGAAATCATCATTGATGGCAGAGGATGAAACAGGGAGTCCAGGACCAGAAAACTGAAGAGCAACAGGTTCTGTGTTTTATGAAGTATGTAAGTGAAGAAGACTCCCCAAACCGTTAGATGAAACCCAACTGATAAACTTTGAAATAGCTGGATGTCTGCTCTACATTGATCAGGGCTAATGTCTCATAAATGGCAAGTACAAGAGTTTCAGTTGGAGGAGTTTTAAAACAAAATATCAGTTAAGAATGAAATCACATGCAACTAAACAGAACTCTATTCATCTTGCAACATGAAAAAATTAATATAAATCAGAGAATGAGAATGATGGCTTTGTATGTTGTCACAGGCTTGTAATACTAGCATTTGAGAGGCTTAGGTCCAAGGACCATAAGTTCAATACCAGCTTGGGGTACATAGAAAGTTCTAAGCCAGGCTGAGTTACATAGCAAGATCTTGTGAATCTCAAAAAATAAAAGTAAACAATAACAATGAAAAAAGGAATGATAATTGAACACACTGAATATTCCAAGGAGGCATCAATTTTCATCTTAAATTATTATTTCAGGTTCTCCATGTTGCGTATGTGTATATACATGCACATGTGCCCTTGCCTGTGGATGCCAGGCATCACCCTCAACCTCTGATGCTGTGCCTTGGGAGCTGGCCAGTTTGTTTTTGGAAACAATCACTTATTGCCCTGGGTCTTGCTGATTAGACTAGACTACCTGACCAATGAGTACTGGAATCCTGCCAGTGCTTAGATTACAAGCCTATGCCATCACACATAACTTTTTAAAATGTGGATTCTGGGGTTCAGACTCGGGTTCTCATGCTTCTGCAGCAAGTACTTTAGCAATTGAATATTATCCCCATCTTCAGATTGTTCAGTTTTTATGTATGGGTTTTCAAAGCTTATTTGTTTACTTTTTATTTATTTATTTATTCCCTTGATATAGGGCTAGCACTAGACTTGGGCTGAGGCTGAGACTGGGATAGGGTTGGAACAGAACTTGGTATAGAGCTGGTGCTGGGCTGGTGCTGAACTGGGACTGAAATGGAATATAGCTAGGGTTGGGGTGGGATGGGGCTAGACCAGGGCAAGGCAAAGGTCGGTCAGGGGCTCAACTGGGGCTGGGGCTGGTACTAAGGCTAAGATTTGACTTTAAACAGGTTTTTAGTAAGCATATAAAATAATAAATTTCTTTATGACATTTTCATTCATTACATCACTGCATTATTCAAGTTTGCCTAAATTATTCTCTAAGTATAATTTTGGGTATTAAAGAATGAAGCTAGAGATCAATTAAGTAATTATCAGTATAAAATGCTCATTTTCCTAGAATTGTTTTTTTGCGAATATTAACACTTCAACTTATCCGATTCAAACATCACAAAAAATGTCCTTTTTGAGTAGCTAATAGTAAATTTTAGATATTTAGAAAGTGATCCTTTTTAATAATTACAAATTTGCATAAAGTTGGAAAATGACTTAGAGAAATCCCAAACATATTTCCCTAGGTTTCCTAATGATCATATGTGATATTAGGTAAAGTACCACAACAAGGACATTGATGTTGACACAGCCAAGACACAGAACCTTCCAGCACACAAGGGAGTCCTGCTTTGTTCTGCATCTATTAATTGTACAGAATGCATTTCATTATGAAATTGTCTGCATGTATGCCATGTACCTATTATAGAGATCCTTCATATTATAATCTTGTTTTAATTTTTTATTTATTTTTAGTTTACATGTAAAAATGCTTTGTAGTTAAGGGCACCACATGCATGCGATGTCCCTAGAAAAGGGCATCAGATCACCTGGGACTGGAATTGTGAACAGTTGTTAGACAGCACTTGAGTTTTGGAAACTGAACCCACATCCTCTGGAAAAGTAGCCAGTGCTCTGCACAATCTCTCATCTCTCCAGGTCCATCATGTAACCTTTCTAAAAAGTATTTATGTATTTCAGAGACATCTGATTTCTGAAGTTGGAGTCACGGGCAGTTGGGAGCTTCAAACTGAACTTGGATCCTACGGAAAACAGCAAGCAGTCTTAACTGCTGAGCCATCTCTCCATACTTGAGCTATCTCAAGTAGCCCTTTTGTGATAACACTCACTTCTCTTCCACTCCATTCCCCTTGGAATTCCTCTGTAGTCACTAATCTGATTTCCATATAAGAAATTTTACTATGTCAAGAACTTTATATAAATAGAACTATAAAGCATGTGCCTTTGGGGTACTGACTTTATTTTTCCACCGTGTAATTCTGTGGAGATTTACCCGGGTCTGTGTTAAATTCTATTCTTTTTCCTAGATGGACACCATGCTGTGGCAGGTAGCTGTATTAAACCACTAAGCCTTTACAGGGCATACAGGTTGTTTCTAGATTATGAACAGTTGTTACCAGTTATTAGGAGTAGATTTTTATACTAATTTAAGTTTATATTTCTAAAATAAATGTCTATGTTTATAACTGCTAGATTTTAGGGGAATTGCATGCTTAGTGTTTAAGGAAATTACAAATTGCTTTCCAGGTTGTTGTACCATATTACAGTTATTACATTTACATAAATGATTTAAGATTACATTTATTTTACATATGATTATCATCATCATATAATAAATATTGAGACAGGGCACAGTTACTCCTCCTACTTCATTCTACTCTGAAAATTATTATGGTCACTAGGTTTTTTGTTGTTTATTTTCTTCTTCTAGTCATATAAATTTTGAAATCCTATCATGTATAAATAAAAAGTCTGTGGCATCCTCACCAATATTTAGTGTGTTATAATTTTTATCATAGACACTTTAAATGAAATGAAAGGACATCTGCTTGGTTTCAGTTTGCAATTCCCTATTGGCATGATAGTGTTGCACATATTTTCATGTACTTATTTGTCAGATGTACCTCTCCACATGGAGGACGTGCTTATTCTTATCTTTTGCCTGCTTTCTAAATGGATTTTCAAACTTTCTTAAATTTGAAAATGCTTTGTGTTCTATACATAATATAGATATTGGTTCTTTGTGAAGTTTATGGTTTGCGAATATACCTCATCTATACCTTTGCTTTCATAGTCTCTTTAAATTTTGTTCTGTCTGCATGTATAGATGTAAGTATACTCATGTATACAATGCTGGTGAAGGCCAGAAGAAGGTGTCAGATCTGGTAACTGGAGTTAGGAATGGTTGAAAGCCACAATGTAGGTGCTGGGAATTGAAACTGGGTCTTCTGCAACAGCAGCTAGTGGTCTTAACCGATGATTCATCCCTCCATCCTTGTATTTTTATAATCTTAATTGATTATTTCATAGAATAAAAGTTCACAATTTTGAGGATATTCAATTTTTAGTCTATTTTCTTTTTAGAATGTGATCTTAGTGTCACATCTAAAGACTTTAAAGAGTGCCACACCCTGAAGTCTTTCTTCTATGTTTCTATTTTCTAAGTAGTGTATAAATTTACATTTTATGTTTAAATCCATGACTTAACCTTGAGTTGAATTTTAGCTGTAAATTAGATTGAATTCATCATTTGGTCTAGGAATTTTCAAGTCTTCTGATATTTCTCGAGACTCTATTTCTTCTATGGAATTTCCCAAGCGCCTCTGACTCCTTCTTCAACTTACTGGGGACAGTCCATTCGGTTCCCTTGCTTGGTGGCATTACTCAGTTTCTGACCTTCTGCTAATAGCACACCGTCTTGATGGCAGTACTGTGTAAAAGTCTTGAAAGTGGTAGACTGATCCCACTTTATGCTCTCAGAATTGTTTCCACTATTCTGGTTTTTCTTTTTGCCTTTTAACTTTTCTTTGGACAGTTTTATTATGGTTTACTTGTCTTTTTAATGGAATTTTTGTGAATTTCATGCAATCTATTTTAATCATATTTAGATCCCTTCCATCTGCACTCCCTGCCCAATTTCATGTACTCTGTTATATATATATATATATATATATATATATATATATATATGTGTGTGTATATACATATACATATATAGTCCCTAGAGAGACAAATCTGTGTCCCCAAATGTCCTTCAGTGTGGGTCCATACACTAGAGTCTGGTCAACCTACTAAGAGCCCCACCCTTAAATGAAACTAACTCTTCCTCTCCAAGCAGCCATCAGTTGTCAACAGTTCCACAGGTAGGGGTGGGATTTCTTACCCACTTCCCCATGTCTGTGCTAGGATTTTGTCTGGCTTGAGCTACTGTGGGTCTTGTGCTTGCTGTCACCATTGCTGTCTGGAATACTGTTTCTTTGTGGTCATGTCCTCTGGCTCTTACAGTCTTTCCACCTTCTCTTCTGTAATGATCTCTGAACCTTTGGAGGTAGAAGTTTGCTTTTCAAATAAAATTTGGTATAATCTTGTGTACATGAGAAAAGTGTTGTTAGTATTTGATGGGAATGTACTATATATAACTATTAGAGGATGAATGGCCTCTTTTACATGCTGAGTCTTCTGTTCATGAGCACAGTGCATCTCTCCCTTTATTAAATCTTCTGTGTTTTCTTATCAACCTCATGAAACATGATGAATAGTTAAGTTCTGAGCAATTATAAATAAAACTTTATTTTAAATTTGATGTTCTTGTATTTACTGAACATATCTACAAATTCTATTGATTTTATCTTTGTTTTGTATTTTCAATCTTACTTATAAAATACTGACTTATTTTATTATTTGCCTGTTATATCTTGTTTCATTCTGCTTTTAATTTAGCTATATTATTTCAGTGAGCTTCATATCAGCAGCACATAATGGATTATATTTTTCATCTGCTCCATGTCTTTCAATAGTAGAGATTGACTCCAGGGGCCTTGTATATGGTAGGCAGTCGTTCTGTCACCGACTTACATTTCAAGCACTGTTGCAATTTTTTATTATTAGACAGGATCTCAAAACATTACCCAGACTGAACTTGAACTCAGTCTGAAGCCCAAGTAGGCCCTGAATTTACTACCCACTTGTCTCCACGCCATAGCTGGGATTAAAGGTCCGTGCAACCAAACCCAACTCATCTTTGAACTGTTTTTCTTTAGACCATTTATATTTAATGTAATTAGTTATGCTGGGGCTTCAGTTTATCAGATTATTTCATTTCTTGTTTCTTCTCCATTTTCATTCCTGCCACTGTCTTCCCTCTTCTGCCTTTTTTGAGTTGTCTCAGAACATTTTAGAAGTTCACGTTTGGTTGTCTAAGCTGTGTTTGGATGTGTTTCATCGACTTCATCTGTCCCCTGCTGCTACAACAAAATACTTAGGGTGGAATAATTTAGAAAGATAAAAAATTTATTTTGGTTCACAGATCTGAAATCTGGGAAATCCAGTAATAATAAATGGATACCTCTACTTGGCATCTCATGAGGATCTTAGGTTGCTAGAAAGGCAGAAAAGCAAATAGGCACATACATAAGAAAGAAAAGGGCTTAATTGAAAAAAAAAAAACTATTCACTAAAAAATGGCATTAACTCCTTCATGGGAGTTTAGTCCCTTGGATCCAGACACTTTCCTCTAAATTCCGACACCCAGTACTGTTTGACTGGGGATTATATTACACATAAATTTGAATGAGGGAAAATGTTCAAACTGTAGCACTCTTTGTGTAGCTGTTTTATTGGGGTCTTTTTTGTAAAGAGTAATTCACACGTATTACATGTATCCTTCAGTCATTCTTTTGGGATAATTCTGTTAGCCTCAAATTCTTGATTTTCTTTGGAGGGAATGTGTCTTAATGTCTATTTTATTCCTGAGGGATGTTTTCACAGAACAGAAAAATCTAGGTTGATCTTTTTTTTTTCTCTTGGTGCATAAAAATGTTGTGTCACTTTCTTGTGTATTCCACAAGTTTTCATGAGAAAACTGTCATAATTCTAGTTAGTTTTCCCTTGACAAAAGACATAACTTTTCACCTCTTCGAATTTCTTGCCTTTGATTTTCAAATGTTTGATATGAGTTGTTCAGAACATTATCTTGCTTGGAATTTACTCAGCCTTTTAAGCCTGTGTTAGCCAAATAAAGGGAATTTTTGACTATTAGTTTTGAATACTTGCTTTTATCCTATTCTCTTTTTCCTTTCTTTCTAGGAATCTGATGACATCAATTTTAGAACTTTTTCTCCTGCATTCCTTTCAAAATGTATTCCCATCTTTACTTCCTGCTGCTCATATCATGTGGTTTTTACTGTTCTTCTGTCTTCAGGTTCATTGATTCCCCCTCCTCCTCTCTGCTCATGAACCCACCCATTTTGTTCTTTATTGTGATTATTATACTTTATTTTTCCCCTCTAAAATTTCCATTTGACTTTTGGTGCATTTGCTCTATCGGTGGGGGGGTGGGTTCTTTTTATAATAATTCTTTATTGTTTCAGACTTCCACTCAAGTATATAATGTGCTTTGATGCAAATCACCTTCCCTATTCCCTCCCCTCTCTTTCCTCCCCGTATCCCGCCACCACCACTTTTCCCTCCCAAGTTCATTTGCTTGTTTGAAAAACCCACTGAGTCCGTTTAGTCCACTAAATGTAGGCACGCGGGTATAGGACCATCTACTGCGGCATGAGGAGCCTCTCAGGGCTGAACTCCTGAAAAATCACTGCCTTTCTCTCCCTCTTCAGAAGTCATCAATTGCCAATAGATCCTCAGCTAGAAGTGGGATTTCATGAGTCCCTTCCTCATCTAGGCCAGTAATTTGGTGGACGGACTTGATCTTGTGCAGGTTTTGTACACACAGCCAGACATTGAGTTCAGGTGTGCAATGACCCTTAATATATCTGGCAAATACTGTTTTGTTGTAGATGTCTACTGTCTCTGGCTCTTACAGTTTTGACCTTCTCTTCCTCAATGCTCCCTGAGCCTTGGGAGAAAGGCATGTAATACAACTGTTCTTTTTAGAGCTGATTACTTCATAGTCTTTTATTCTCTGCATGTTAATCAGATTTTAGTCTCTATATTAATCACCATCTACTACAAAGAGCAGCTTCTCTGATGAGGGTTCAGACATATACTAATATATGTGCATAAAAATAGCTTAGGGGACAGTTTATGACCATGTCCACTTTCTAGATTAATAGTATTAGGTTCTCATTTGGGGCCTGACTTACCCAGTCACAATTTTTGACTCAGTCTATTTATTTTTGCTTCATGTGTATTTCATGTGGTTTATTAAATAATTTTTTTCTGGCTGATTTTAAAACTTTGTTATATAATTTTCAGAACTTTGATATTTTGGTATTACCATTTATTATTTGCTTTTCATACCAAATTGCTCTTGGTATCATGAGCAATTTCTGATTACAATCTAGAAATTTTAGTTAAGTTATGGTGCTTTATATCTTACTCAGACTTTCTATTTTAGCTATAATACTTGACATCACTCCAGAAGGAAGTGGTAAAGACTCACTCATTATGGCTGCCAGACTGAGGTAGAAATCTAGGCTCCCCACTCAGCTTTTCACTGATATCTAAGGAATGATGGAGCTCCTCTTAACTGTTGAGCATAGTAGGGAATGTGGCATTCTATTTAGCTTTCATTTAAGAGAGAGAGGAGTACTTCATCACTCCTCCACATATAACTTCTGCTGCTCTATGGGGGTGATAGACAGGTAGTATTTTTGTAGCTAAGCAATGGTAACAGTTCTGGTTTTGCTTTGCCTTGACACCTCCAAGGAAGAGAATGACCTTCTCCTTACTATTGACTCAGTGTGGAAGTATGGGCTTGCCTACTCAGCTTTGTCTTATACTTTCCAAGCAAGGGTCTTGGACTACCTTATATCATGGCAAAAACTGAAGCTCAAGATTCCAATGTGACCTTTGCTAGAATGAGTGAGATGACACTGGAGTTTAGCTATGGTGTTATCTGGAGGAGAGTACCTAGTGCCTAAAAAAGATTCCTGTCTTCGTATTTTTTCCCTTCGGAATATTTTAATACTTAGATATTTAATTTTAAAGTTAAAACATCACCAATCCAGGCCAAATTACCGCAAGACAAACAATGCAGAAACTGCCTTCACTTGGAGAAAAATTAATTCTTCCTCCCCACCCTGCCTGAATTCCTTATATAATTTGTAACATATACGCAACATAACATAACATACTTTATGTCTAGAAATATGACTGCTGCAAAGATACATTTTCTGAAGCATTGTGTTTATATAAATTCCAGCATTCTGGAAATCCTGTGTGTTAATACAGCTGTGCTGTTCATTAAATTCCATGGTAGATAGCCAGAAAAGAAAACAATAACTTATATTATTTGTGATAGATAGGATTTACTATTCTAAAAATTATAAAACCTCTAAAAAGAATATTGAATCTCACTGTACCTCTACCACCAGTATTTCAACGTCACCTTAAAATGATTCCAGTGTTCCAGTACAAGTGTGTTGCTACTGACAGTTTAATATAAGTATAGTCAAAGACTCAATTTTCCCTTTAGCTTAACTTATAAAGAACACCAAAGGAAACACACAAACGCGCACGCGCGCACACACACACACACACGCCACAACAACAAAAATAATAAAGGAATAAGGAAAATGGTGTTAAGACATTCGATTATATTTTAAAGAGAAAGAAAGCCAGGACCAGATGGTCTAAAGAAGTGTCTGCTGTTAACATAGATTGTGTAGAGAATATGGACTTAGCACTGTGGTCTGGAATCTTTATGCTTTTGTGCCCAGTACTCGTCACTTTTGTCCTTACTGTGAAAAAGAATCTGAAAAAAAAAAAGCAACAGAAAATAGGATTTATTTTCCTTCATAATCAGATAATCAGAGTCCTTTTCATATGGAAGTCATGGTGGCAGGAGTGTGAGGCAGCTGGTCACTCTGTCCACAGTGAGGAAGCAGAGAGACGAGTGCTGTGCGGCCCTTCTCCTCTCCCCCTTTTACTCTGGCCACACAGCATTGCTGCACTCAGGGTCAGTCTTCTCTCTTCAGTTAGATTTCTTTGGAAATGCTCTCACAGACGCACCCAGTGATAAATCTTCTAGGAGATTCCAATCCAGTCAAGCTTACAGGTTAAATTAAGTCTCACAAATCCACTTCTTGTCAACTTGACACCCAAACACATCACTTTAAACGATAACGTTCTGCTGATGAGGTCCAGAGGCTCATGGCCATATTTAGTGCAAAATGCATTTACTCCAACACCCCTAGAATCTTACTAGCTTCCTTTTTGATCTTTGTAATTCATTATTTTACAATTTCACTCACGTACATAATGTATTTTGATCATATGCACCCCTTCATTATGCTCTTAAGCCCTCCCATTTCCATAGAATGTCTTAATAATTTGGACAGTGTTCATAAGTTCAGTCTTTTCTGAGGCTCAAACCAAATTCTTAATTACACCCTTTATAAAGTCAAAAGCAAGGTTCACACATTGCATATGCAATGGCACAAAAATAAATATTTCTATTCCAAAAGGGAGGAAGAAGAATATAGCAAGCAAAGATTGGACTATAAAGCAAGACTGGAAACCAGCAGGACAAACACCATGATATACAGAAACATTTCCAACCCCTGGGGCTTGTGATGACATCCCCAGTGCTCCAACACCTTGGGTATCTCTTCCTTTTCAGTTCTGCTACCTGCACCACACTCTCTCTCTTGGAACAGTTCCACTTCTTATCCACGGCATTCCTCAGTGGAAGTCCAATAGTGTTGTCATCTCTGACATCCTGGGTTCTCCACTGCAACTTAAGTGTCACCTTCATAGCTTCGTGCAGTAGCCTCTCAGATCCTCCTTGTTTCAAATTCAACCCCGCTATACACTGCCTAGCCTTAGTAGATTTCTGAAACCTCAGTGCATGTCTCATGATTCTATAACTAGAACCATGTTGTCAACACTGTCAAGCTTTGCTACCAACTCAAGATGAAGTCTAGTCCCCCTTCTATTAAACTGCAGTGGCCTCTGTGCATCTAAATCTGAGAAAACAATTCCTTAGCTAGTTTTTAAGCAAGAGTTCCCTTCAGTGACATTAGTTGTTAGTTCAGTCTCTCTTCTTTCAACTAAATTTATCATTGTATAAGCTCTGTGTGTGTGTGTGTGTGTGTGTGTGTGTGTGTGTGTGTGTGTGTGTGTGTGGTGTTATGCCCCAGCCATCAGGGCAGCAACAGGAGCATGAGTCCTCAGAAACCTGGAATGAAAGGGACAAAAGGCACACGGAGGGACAGCCAGACAGTTTCTGATCAAGCCAACAAATTTTTATTTTTACAAAGCTCTTATATACTACTGCTGCAAGGGGCTAGGTGGGCGTAATGGCCTAGGGTTGTTTACATTCCACAGGATGATCCGGTAGCCAAGGGCATGTGTAGGACGGATACAGGTGGGGGAACTTGTCTGTCAAGACATTAAAAAACTCTAAAAGGCACTTAAAAAACTCTAAAGCAATTTGCATCAACAAGTCTCAGGATGTTACATTTGCAGGAAGGCAAGGCAAGGATTTCAGATTGGCTCCCAGCAGTGTTATTAATATATCCAGTGAAGAGTTACTCTCTAATCTCAAAATGGATTAAAAAACTGCATGCAAAATGGAATCTCTTAGAGCTAAAACACAGTCTGAAAACACCATTTTATACAATATGGAGAAACAGGCCTGATCTCAACATAATTTCATGTATTTGTTACTTTTTTGTTGCTATGACTAAATACCTGATAAAATGCATCTTAAGTACAGAAACATTTATTTGGACTCATGCTTTGAGGGGACACAGTCTATCATGGCAGAAAAATCATTGCAGCAGGCAGCTGGTCACCTTGTGCCTGTAGTTACAAAGCAGGAGGAGGTAAAGAAATGGTACTTTGTTGGCTTTCTTCTTTTCCCTCTTTCTCAGTCTGGGACCCTGTCATATGGGAATGTGATACCCACATTCAGGTTGGGTCTTCCCTCCTCAGTTGAACTTCTTTGGAAACATGCCCCATCTTAGGATATGTCTCTTAGGTGATTGTTAAATCCAGTCAAGCTGGCTATCTAAACGAGCCTGCATCCTACGGTACGCCTATCCCTGATAGGATAACAGCCAGGCATTTCTGAGTGATGCTGAGTAATGATGGCAGAGCACTCATGACTGGAACTAGCCCCTTTATAAAAACAGCTGGGGGGAGCTTATTTGTCCACTCTACCATGTCAGACCATAGAAGGAAGTTGGCAGTATGCAAGGTAGATAAATCCTTCATCAGAACCTGACAATACTGGAACAGCGGGTACTATAATCTTGGGTTTCACAGCCTCCAGAACTTTGGAATGTAAATTTCTGTTGATTACAAACCACTCAATTTATAGTATTTGTTACAACAGTCTAAATGGAATAAGACAACTGATGAATATATTAAAAAATTCAAATCAATTAATGTGTCATCCTCACCATATCCTTCTCAAACTCTACTTCCTTAACATTAGTATAAAGTAATTGGCATTTTCTCTTATATGATGAACAATATTGTTCCCCACAGTTTAATGGATGGTGCAATGAGCCCTCAGTGAACCATGGTATACAATAAGGGATTTTTTTTTCCTGCTTTTGTGCCAACTGACATATCCTTAGCCAGACACAACAGCATTCTCTTTTCTGAGACAAGAGGCCTGAAAACAATAGTCAACAACAACAAAAGTAGCAACTACTGGACCAGAAAAGATCTGTGTGCCTGATAATCATTGGCTCTCACATCCAAGTGAGTAGGTCCCTGTGTAGTGTAGAACACAGACAATGCTCTTAAATGAAAAGGTGGATGTTTATAAAACAGTATTCTTGATTTAAAAAAGCAACATCGCTTTGCACAAAAGTCAACCCCAAATGGATCAAAGACTTCAATGTGAAACCTGAAACTCTGATACTGTTAGAAGAAAATGTTGGCAGTTTCCTACACCCTACAAGATATAGGTGTAGAAAAGGACTTTCTAAATCAGACACCAATTACTCAAGAATTAAAGTCAACAATCAACAGGCGGGACCTCATGAAACTAAAAAGCTTCTGTACAGCAAAAGAAACAATTAAGGAAGTGAAGAGAAAACCCACAGAGAGAAAAATCTTCACCAGTGACACATCTAACAGAGGTTTAACATCCAGAATATGCAATGAACTTAAAAAACAGAGAATCCAGAAAACAAGTGACCCAGTTAAAAGATGGGCTCAGGATCTGAACAGAGAGCTCTCAAAAGATGAAATAAAGATGGCTTAGAAGTGATTAACATTGTTAATAATTAGGGAAATCCAAATGAAACCAATTTAAGATTTCATCTTACCCCAGTCAGACTGGCTAAGATCAAGAGAATAAATTACCCCAAATTCTTGAAAGGATGTGGGAAAAGGAGAATGTTCATTCACTGCTGATGCAATTGTAAGCTCATGTAATCCTTATGGAAAGCAGTATAGAGAACTCATAAAACTGAAAATGAAGCTACCATTTGATCACTCCTCAGAATATGTAAAAAAAGACTCATCCTATTTCAAAGATATTTGTACATCCATGTTTGTTGCTTCTCTTTTCACAATAGCTAAGGGCTGGAGGCAACCCAAGTGTCACTCAACTGACAAGGGCATAATGAAAATGTGGTACACTTACACCAAAGAGTTGTACTCAGCAGTAAAGGCAAAATCATGAAATCTGCAGGTAAATGGATGGAACTAGAAGCTGTTATGCTAAGTGAAGTAAAACAAACTCAGAAAAACAAACGACATATGTTCTCCCTCATTTGTGGATCCTAGCACCAAAACCTTATATGTAACTATGTATCCTTATGTAACTGCAGGAACCAGGCAAATTAGAAAGGAACCAGGGAGGTAGAGGAAAAGAAAGAACTGGAGAGATGATAATAGCAGGCAACAGGCATTACTGAGGGAGAAATAGATAAAAGGCGGTTATTGAAATGGGAGGGGGCGGAGAGGGTTCTAAAGGAACTACAGTGATAGAGGTAAAGAGGGTGCCAAAGAGCAGTGGGGCCATAGGAGACTTGTATTATCAAGGGAGAAATGGAGAAAATGCAGACACACACACAAGGGAAGGCATGGAGGGAGTGTTAGATAGGGAGTGAGAGAGAGAAAGAGAGAGAGAGAGAGAGAGAGAAATAATTTCTAGCTAGTGTAAAACATCAGAAGAAATCATATTAGTCAAACAACCTAATGAGAAATTCCACATACCTTATCTCTACATGACTCTATGCACAGAGCTGAAGTCTATATAACAAGAAACAGTGCCAGAGGACAGAAACCTTCCTTTAAGTTGTTGGCCAGGGAGGTCCAAAATACTCCCCAAATTACACAGGCTATTGCCACAGCCCTGATTGTCTCTCAGAACTTGAAGGTAAGGCCCTATTGCTGAAGACAGGATATACTTCAGATACAGGATTTGGAGCTAGTTGAGCTTGAAATGACCTAGAAGCCTCTTCTCCTGAAGGCTAGCTCTCACAGCTCTGGAGAGCACTTCGCAAGCTGCTAAGAGAAAATATCAACAATGGCCCAAAACCAGCTTCATGACCAAATAGCCACACCAATGATCAGCACAGCATACAATACTGGTGCGGTAGTGGCACTTTTATATTGAGGGCAATCAACTGCTACCTAATTGGACTTAGAACCCACTTAATGAGAGGAAACTCATGTGTGGTATCATAGTCATCACCAAATATACATGATTAAAGAGGTCATAGATCTTAGAGAAATCCCCAAGGCAGTCACATCCCAAGACTAATATAACTTCTTACTAAGTGCAAAATATGTATGCTTATGTTTACAGTCAAGTGTCCCAGTCACCACTAATCAAAGAAGCTTCTTTTGCATTGGACAAAGACTAATTCAGAGTACCACAACTGGTCACACGCAGACTATGAATTGCGCAAGTCTAAGCATCACATTTACAATGCAACCAACTTCTACACCTCACTCTCATGTAACATACAATAAAGTATAAAGAGAACATTGATGAATCTCTCAACTCTCATTAATAAAGCTCCCTCATGCAACAGAGGACCGGGAACACAAAAGGTCGCAAATGGCCAAAGCATTTTGCAGAGTGTGGGTCCCTGGACAGGACTCCTATATTAAGTTTTACTCACCCAGGGCTCAGGGACCATTGCAGAAGAGGGGGCAGAAAGATAGTAAGAGCCAGTGAGGTGATGCATGACCACAGCGAACTATAATCCTATGAGCTCTTGGAACTCTGCTCATGTGAAGTACCCCAGCGTGGAACTGGGGGAATGGGCAGGACACTGAAGTCTTTGCTGAAGAAATACTGCAGCTGATTTATTTTTGTTGAGGAAGAGCTAACCTTCTTAAAGCGAGAGACTCTGGATAGGTTGAATAGACCTCAGTGGATGAACTTGCACTTAAGATTGTTCAGGAAAGCTAATTTGACACAAGAGACCTTAGCACAAATGACATTGTATAAATATTAGAGGGGTGCCAATGAGGAAGGGGTAGAGAAGTGATTACATTTTATTGAGATGTTCTGTATGAAATATACACACAAAAAAAATTTAAAGCAATTTTTAAAAAGCCATAACAAATGCATTGTTATTGACACAAGTACAGTTTTGGGCACTTCTGTAGCCTGAAATAGTAATTCATGAAAGTCATTCATTATGTTAAATGATTTCCCAACTAGAGGAAAATGAAAATCAATTGATCTGGAACTAGAGGATAATACTTATCATTAATTGTATATATGTTCCTCTGAAAAGATAGAGTTTCTTTCCTGTCTTAGTTTTTGTTGTTAACTTGACATAACCAAGAATCATCTGAGAAGAAGGAGTTCTAATTGAAGGATTTCTCCATCATACTAGAATGTGGCCATGTCTGTGAAGAATTGCCTTGATTACTGATTGATGCCAAAGGGCCCAGCCCTGTGGGAGGTGCCAACCCTGGACATGAGCTAGAGAGAGCAAGCCAGTAAGTAGAGTTCACCTGTGGCTTCTGCTTTAGTCTCTGATTGAGATGCTGTCTTGACAGATCTGGATGAGTCTGTCAAACTTTTTCCTCCCTGAGTTGCTTTTGTTCATGATGTATTTCAGGAACCAAAAGCAAACAACACCCCCTACATGTGCAACGGACCTTTTGATATTGATTTGAATCCTCTTCTTTTGGTTTATCATCTCTTCTGCAGCCTTCCTTATAAACTCACATTCTTATTTAGAGCAGATGGATCCAGTCTTCAAAGAGCAGGATCCCCCAATTTCACCTTCCTCATTGTACTTCATGACCACAAGGGGAGCACCATCTTTGTCCTTGAGATGCTAATCCCTCATGCCGTCCTAGAGGAGCAGCTGCTGGAGGATGGCTGACAGTGCAGAAAGGTTTCCAGAACTGAACCTAACCAGGGTTCATAGAAGACATGACATCATGAGGGTGCTCCATGACTATGGACATAAAATAAACATCAAATAAAGGATGAGCCTTTCTTTATGCCTAAATCTTCTTCCCCTTTCCAATATTCTCTTCTCGACCAAATATTTAGAGAGAATGAAACAATTTAGAGATCTATAAATAAGTCATATACTTATAAAAGTTTAGATTTTCAAACTGGATGGGCATACTAAGTCACAGAATATGATTAGCAGACTTTTTGAATATACTGGACTCTAAGTTTTTTATTTGTCTGTCTGTATATTTAATGATATCATATTTTCATATTTTAAGGGAGGAAAAAAGGTGCCATGATTCATTCCAGAAATGTTGCAGAAGGTGAAGTGCCCCAATGCAGCTGGGATGGATTAGTCTGTGTCCGAAGTTCTGTCTGCATGGTCTTAGGGAATCCCAGTGCTTAGCTCAGTTGTGTTTCACTTAGTCTGTATTTTCTATGGATGAGAAGAAAAATGCATTTCTTTGCTCAATATGGCTTCATTTTTGTAAGGAAGAGATTTTAACTTGATTTTTTAACAACTTTAGGGCACATATCTGTTATTGAAATGATACTGAGTACATCGTTTGTCTAGGATAAAGGGAACTGGATATTCTTTTTTTTTTTTTTGTATACTGTCGCACTTATTTCAGTATGTGTATATCAGTATGACATGGAAATGCCTGTCAACACCTCCTTCTTTCTAAACAGAAGCAAAAGGAAGCTTGCTCCTTGTTGAATGTTGATTTCTGAGCACACGATTTCCCTGAACCCACACCTTTCTGCACAGAGCATGCCTGACATCAGCCCCCGACTCCTGAGTCTTCCCACCTCATTCACCTGACAGCCTTCCCCACAACAGACATCTTATCAGATGTGACTGATTGCTGTAATCTGTACTCTGGGCAGCCATTAAGCAAATTACCTGAATCATTGCAAGGATTAGTCTCATTAACACATGATTAGCATCAAATTAAAATAATGAGTGTTTAACTTCTGATGTCTTCCAGTTGTTTGAACAGCTTGATCAGCCACACCAGGCTGGCAGGGAGGTGTGGGTGTCAAAGAGCCACAGAAAAAAAAAGGAGGCTGCACTAAGCTTGCCACATGCAGCTCACCAGCAGAAGGAAGTGAGCTCAGACAGGAACAGAACTGTCTGGATGAAAGGTTTGTTCCGAACAGCAAAGATGCAAGGTCCAAACAGAGGACCCTCTCTCTGCCAACTATTCATCTGGAGAGGTGAGGCTTGGCGTAGTAATGCGGCACTACCGCGTCCTCCACAGCCTGGGTTTCCATTTCCTTCCAGCTTCCTTGTCTCAGAAAGCACAAAAGCAACTCTTCTGTTTTCTTTTCCAAACTTTATCAAACTTAAGAATAAGACCTCTGAAGTATGGGGATTGTGCTAGGCTGATAATGTGAGCACAGAACGTCCGTAGTCTCCACATTTTTCCTCAGAAATGATAACTAACGAGTTATCAAAATGAGGAAAAGCTTGCATTTCCCCAGCAATTAACTACAGAACATCGTCCACATGTAGAAGACCCGGAAGACCCACTACTCACATGGGAGGTTTGATGGAGGAGTAGGGGACCAACTCAATTTTGCCCTACCGAAAAACAGGGTGTGAAGAAGTCAGGAAGACAGCTTAGACTGACCCTTCAACTTCCAAAATGATGGTGGTTAATAGAACCAACTAAGAAGCCTTCAAAGTGATTGGTCTTCCTGCATAAGGAAACGCATGAAATAAAGCAAAGAGGCACTGGCAGGAATTCCTCTCCCAAACCTCTGAAAAATGATGAATAAGTAAGATGTTATGAAAGGAACAATCTGATATCAGGAAAAGTGCAAAAATAGAAATCATAATACCTAAATATAAACACTTGCTATTAAGTGTTATAGTAACAATAAAGTCTAGTTAAGACTAGAATCTCTGGCCCAGATGGGGACCTAACATCAGTCACTTGGACAAGGGACCACTCCTAGAAAGTGGTTCACCTTAAGCTTTTCCTGTTCACAGTCCCCACCCTAGTGCAATAGCTCTTCAGGCTGCAGCCATGTAGCTTCCTAGGTCTGCCCACTCTTCTGAATTCAGAAAAGCACAACCTCTCCTTTTCTTCTCTCTAGCTCTTTTCTAAGCACGTGTTCTCTAACGCCTTGGCATTTCCAACATTTGGGGGTTCCTTACTCTTTCTCTAAAGCTCCCTTCCCCACAATGCGGCTGCCAGTCTGCCATGTGTCTGACCTAAATGACAACATGATCAGCATGGATTTTTTTCTCCTCTCCTCCATTCTTCTCTTCTGATTACAACTTGCCTGTCTTGATTGTTTTTCTTTATAAAATTATCCTCAAGCTTCAGTCTGACTTCATTTATAAATTCCTTTATCAATGAGACTAAGAATCCCAAGAGTGAACCCTGAATTTCCCTGTATCTTCTGGTGACACAGATGGGACCCCAAAATTCCAGTAACGGTATTATAAGAGTAAAAGAATCCCTCTACTCATCTTAGATTCTTCTCAAGGAACCTCATAAACTAGACTGTCTTAAAGCATAAGAACAATAGATAAACAAGTTTCTTAGTGCTCTTTACTTAAAAAAAAAAAAAGATCCATGAGTCAAAGAGGGATCTTTTAGAGTTGTATATTCTGCTAGCCCTTAAAATGCATTTCTGTTTTATAGAATAGCTTCTCTGAACCAGAATGCGACAAAAAATAGACTACCTCTAGATGTGAACTGTCATTTACAATGCTGATTACTAAAAGAAAAAAGTGAAATAATGTTTAGAGTTTTAAGGAGAAGTAGAGATGCAACATTCATATGCCCACACATAGTAATATCGATATGTCAGAGCAGGAGGGGATTGTTCATAGATATACCAGACTCCCAGCTGGTGCCACTTAAATTTTTTGTTAAAAAATATTTGGCTAAGTAAGGCTGTAAATTATAAAATATTTAAATAACTTAGGAAATAAAGATGTCATATAAACATAGTGTTTATTAAATAAAATCTATAATGTCAAACTAATATTAATAGTATGGTTTCAAAATGTGAGATTATATGAACTGAATGACATGGTGAGGAATAAATATACTTGTGAAAATATGCTGGATATACCATCTGAATTGGAGGGGCACAAGTGATAATTGTCTAATCTGCTTGTTGATGATGGGAAGGAAAGTGATTCAGTGCGTTGTTAAAAGCATCAAGAGTTTCAGAAGTGTTATCAGAAGGAAATGGTATCAAACCAAAAATCTTATTCCTTCAGAATAAATACACTATGTGGATAGAGATGTAACAGGACTAAGTCACATTAATGGCTGTAATATGTCTACATTTTATGTCATTTACTTCAAAGTTAAATCTAAAGAGACCACAAATATTTAAGCATTTATATTGTAATCCCTAAAGCAATTAATGAAATAATGCAAACAGAAATAGATAAAAAGGAATAAATTATATGGAATTCTGAAACTATTAATGTAATCCAAGCAAAGGAAATATATAATTCCACAATTGCAGTAGTAAACATTAAATCTTTCTCTTTGTAACTGATAGAACTAAACAAAAAAGGAAAATAGTAAAGACTTAATTATTCTATTAACTGTTTTGAGCTACATGATATAAATCATTTATCCATCAACTCTATAATAAGTCTCTTCAATTACATATGAATTATATATATATATATATGTATATATACTGTTTAAAATGCCTCAGTAAATTTAAATGGTTTGAAAACATAAATAATGTTCTCTGATCAAGAAATGTGGAAATTAAAAACACTTCTAAATAACTAGAAATAAAAAAGAAACATGAAAACAGCTAGAAATGAAAAAAAATGTTTATCAAAATTACAGAGACCTACAACTAGTCAACATGCAGAGAACAAGGGGCTGCAGAGTTCTTGTCCTTGAATAGAACACCTGTATCAAGCCTGTGCCTTCCCAAGCTTGGGGATCACTGCAGAAGAGGGGGCAGAAAGATTGTAAGAATCACGGGCGATTGTAAGAGTCACGGGTGGTGCATTACCACAAGGAAACAGTTTTCCAGATAGCTGAGCAGTTACTCATGTGAACTCAGCAATGTTGAAAGAATACACAAGTCCCATATAGCTGAGCAGTTACTCATGTGAATTCATAGCAATGTTGAAAGAATACACAAGTCCAATATAGAGCCTCAAGACAGACAAAATCCAAGCATAGATATGGGGAAGTGGATAAGAAACCCCAACCCTACCTGAGGAACTATTGGTAACCAATAGTTACTATGAAAGAGACAGTCAGTCTTCTTTAAGGACTCTGAATAGCTCTAGTAGATGAACCCACATCAAAGGACATTTGGGGACAAAAACTAGACTTGATAGGCGCACGTGTGTGTGTGTGTGTGTGTGTGTGTGTGTGTACATGAAATCAGGCAAGGGGAGCAAGAGGGTACAGACAGTGGAGGGGGTCTAAATATCAAAAAATATTGTATGAAATTTGTAAAAAATTAAAGCTAAAAGAGTTTTAAGTGTTCTTAAATATAAATTTGTGAAGTTAAAATTCAAAAACTGCTAACCAATTGCATAAACTTACATCTTAATAAACTAGAAAAAAGAATATTTGTCAGAAGCAACCATAAGAAATAAAGGACAAATAACTCAGAAATAGGCAAAATAAATGCACAATGAAGAAAATGAAAAAAATCAATGCTGCTGTTTGAAAATGTGAAATTAAGAAAAAGATAAATCACTAAACTACCTCAAAATGTTAAACACTTTTTTAAAATCAGAACTGAGAACATATACTGTCCTTCTTGAAGTATAAGTTGAATGGAATGTTAGCAATAATGGTATAACAAGAGACTTTTGCATGTGAGATGAAATGGGCATGTTTCTAGGAAGAAGCATCCTACTGTCAGTGATCCTAGAAGACATGGCATGTGAGCAGACCTACAGCCACCAAAGAGATCGACATAGAGGAGTCATCAAGCGTTCCCGAAAAAGGAAAGCTCAGAGCCTGGTGATGTCATAGGTGAGTGCTATCAACATTTAATCAAATATTTTACAAATTAATCTGAAAGAGTCTGAGAGGAAACAATACTTTGAGCTTATTCTCTGAGGCCAGTATTACCCAGACAACAAGCAAACACCTCACAAGAAATTACAAACCAGACAGGGACTACTGGCAGAAAAACACATATTCTGTGGCTTATCAAAAATTGTGTAACCTGATCATGATGTTGTTTTATAAGGCATTTCATATATTATAGCATCTTGTTATATATAAACTTCATAGACTTGTACACTCCAATAGAAATGACTGTCTGTGAATTATCCTGCAGCACGGTTAATAATGAAATTCATACACTGACATACATGCAAAAATAGTATTCCATATCTAACATATTATTCATAAATAAAACCACCAACAGTAGTTGTTAAAATGTGAAACCACCAGAATACATGGACATTGATACCTGAAATGTAATTTGGAAAACTACTAAATATTATGTACTAAAGCCATGTCCTATGACACAGAAATTTCATTCCTAGGCATATAATAAATATTTATGCACAGGTATCCATCAAATAAAATGCTCAGTAATATATATAAACAAACCAATACAACATTTAAATATATAATCTACTTGGATATATAAATTACTGTATATTTGTACAATTGAATATCATCCAGTTACAAAATAAGAGATTCTCAAAAGTTATATTATATGAAACAAGCAAGGCATAAATTATATACTGTTTTATCCCATGTCTATAAACTTCAAAAGTAGGCCAAAATATTGCCAACAATGTGTAAACAAAATAGTATGCATGCATCCAAGACTGCAGTTTGTTTAAGTGATACTGAAAACCTGATTGCTATCTCTTGGGAGGGAGAAATTCGATGCAGAGAACCATAGTTTGGTAGCCTCATAAAGTAGGTGTGAGCAACAGAATGTTAGAGAAGTTTTGCATACAAATTTCAAAAAGAGAAACTAAAGTTTAAGAGAGCTAAAATAATTTCTAACCATCTTATTTATTTAATCCTTCTAAGTATTAATTCAGTATATAAAACAGGGAAACATAACTGGTTTTTCAAATACCCAAATCCTGGCAAGAGATTGTATCATACAAAAAAAGAGGGAAACATGGGCAAGTCAAAAAAAAATAACGAGACCCCAAAAGTTGATATTAAAGAAAGGTAGAACTTTGAGATTACTGAAAAAGAATTTTAAATACCATCATAAAGATGCTCAATAGGCTAAAAGAGAGCAAAGACAGATAACTAAATGAAATCAAGAAAGCAAGGCACAAACAAAAGAATGTCATTAAATGATTAAAAAGTATCAAATACAATTACAGTCTGGAGCTGAAAACACAATTTTTGAACAACAACACAACTAGACAGATTCACAGCATTCTTGATTAGGTATAACAGAGAGCCAGAAACTTGAAATGCATAATTAGAAATGATTCTGTCAGAAAAGCAAAGAGAAAACAAGAAGGATTTTAAAATGTAAGAGAACTCAAGGGAGCCATAGACACTATGGAGAAGGCTAATGGATACGTTATGGAAACAGGACAAGGCAAGTTCAGAAAAGAGAGATGCTGTTTACAGAAATGTCCTTTGGCACAAAACTTCCCACAGCTAGGGAAAGATCTGGTTTGATATACCAAAGATACTGCTCCACCTAGGGCAAGCCCCAAGAGAATTATACTGAGACAGGATCTGGGACAGAAAGGTATAACTCTTGAAATGACTGAGAGAAATGCCTTGAAATTTAAAAAGTAGGTTCTATGTGATTGTCATTAGCTTTTCCACAGAAGACAGTATAAATGTTTATTTTGGAATTCAGAGAGTATTAGGTTGATACTTTAAAAGAGCTGAAGGAGGAAAATATACTGTTAATCTTAAAGAATATTCTATGTTATAAAACTAAGGGGGGAAATGAAATTTCTCAGTAACTAATATCTCAGGAAATTACTGTTAGATCTGTTCTGTAACTCTAAAGTAGAAAAAGGAAGGGGATAATATTAGAAAAGAGACAAATTAAATTTAAATTTAAAAAACTAGAGTTGGCTTGTGAAAACAAGATTTAAAAATTCATAATTGGATGACTAAGGAAAAAAAAAACTCAACTAACATCAGAAATATATTAATAGTCCATGAAAACTGATGCCAGGAAAACACAGAAGGCTATAAGAGGAAAGTACAAATAGTAGCATATTGACAGATTGGATAACCCTGAAGAAGTGAATCTATCTCTTGAAACACTTAATTTTATCAAGACACGTTCAAGAAGTAGTAGATGGGGCTGGAGAGATGGCTCAGCAGTTAAGATCGTTGGCTGCTCTTCCAGAACACCTGGGTTCAGTTTCCATCATTTATATGGCAGTTAACAGCTATTAGTAACTCCAGTTCCAGGGAACTCAGTGCCCTGTTCTGGCCACTCTGAGCGCTGCACTCAAGTAGTGCACTTACATACACACAGGCAAAACCACTTACGCTTACAAAAAATAATAAATATATATTTTTAAATAGTAGAAAATCTAAACTGTCCCAAATTAGGATAGATATTCAATCAGTAACCAAAAATCTTCTTATCAAGAACCTACTACTGTTATTTGCTAAATGGATACAGTATCAAACTGCCTTCTAAATTTGTATCTCTATAGCCATGGATTAGTACAACTCTCTGAACTCATCAGAGAAGTTTTTTTGACAGTTAACAAGAAACTCAAAACTAATCAAAGTGCAAAGAATAAATATCTGTGGTATGTTCCATCATACTGAAGAGACTGATTTCTTTTTTACTAGCTGATATTAAATTAATTTTTAATCAATGTAAATCTTGTACTGATGTTTAAATTTAAGTTTGTATATCCTAATTGAAATTAAGAGTAAAGTCTTCTACTGGTAAGAAATTTAGGTAAATTTCTGGTGAATAGTCAAATGATGTGATTGGCACATTGTTATGGTTATTTATATAATTTATCTACATCTACATGTGCCAATATGACTATCATTGTGCTCACCAAATTATATGTGGAAACCTTTGTCCATATCAGAAAGAAAAGCTCAATATTTTCCGCAAATCTAGAGATTTCTAAATTATCAGTATCCACATAATTCCTGTGACTCAGAATAGACATACTTCAGAATAAAGCTTAGGGTGACTTCCAAATAGAAACTTACCAATAGAAACTTAGAGTCTTCAAATGTGATCAGCTGAATATTAGTAATTTGAAAGAGAGTGTGAGATGCTTGAAAAAGTAACATTTGGCACCTCTTCTTCTTATCATATTTCCCCAACATATTTATCTTTTGAGGAAAATAAGTACTTCTCACAACTTTTAGGCAAATTATAAAGAATAATTTGCTTGGATAACTTGAATAAGCAGTTATCTATGTTTAAGATGAAGAAGATTTACAAAAAATTATTAATTAACTAGGATTTATTTTGATATTGATAAAGGTAAAACAGGTTGTGGTCTACAATGAATAACACTTAAATCAAGAATCACGTAGACTCTTAGTATAGTATTCAAAATTTGGATCACCTGTCCTTTATAATGAATAGTAGAACATGGTCTTCTCATAAAAATTTAAACATATCTAACTGTTCTATGACTTACCTTCACTTTCTTAAGGAAAAAGTAAATTCTTTAAAATCTGGACCATCAGTATTCCTGAACCTTACTAATGTGCACACCTCCGGAAATTGTGTCATATATTTTTTGAAAACACTATTTTAAAATTGAGTTTTGGTAAATTGAATCTCTGTTTCAATGTATCAGAGATTCTTTTCAAAATTTACTTGGTAGGAAGCTCCCACTTTGAATATGAATTTTTTATATTCTAATTTTTTGAAACTTGCTCTAAGCAATGGATAGAGACTAGGGGACGTTTATAAATCGAGCAGATTGAAGGGGCAATTAAGGGCTAAGCAGTACCAGGGGATCCCCTTCCTAAGTGCTCCACAGCAGAGAGCACTGCCAAAAGCAAGTGTGTTGACTATAACGATTCCTGAAAGATTAAACATTAGAACCAACTGATATCAGGGAAGTCAACATTGAGGAAAAATCAAATTGTTATTTATTTTCTTTGAAACAGAAATGAGAACTAGAACCCATCACTGCTCCCAAAAAAGGAAAAAGAAAGACAGAAAGAAGGAAGGAAGGATGTAAAATAGAATTATTTAGACATTTTGACAGCAGGTTCTATCGTTTCATTCATTCACTTTGGAAGAATAATGGAAACATAATTTATTAATATAATGGTTTCAGTTAATGCAAAAATCTACCTAAGAATTTTAAATTAAATCATGTTTTTATGAAATCTTATACACAGTGAAAAGGGGAAAGTAAGTGAAAATACTGGGGCATTTTTAGAAAAATGATCTGCTTTCATTTGTAGCCAGCATCTCTGTGGAAGTAGACAACTGCAGGATGTTATCAGGCACTGTACAGAAAAGCAACAGATTGTTTAAAGATTTACTTATTTATTTTATGTATGTGTGAGTGCTTAGTATATGTATGTGTACCACATATATGTAGGCAGTTGTGAGCTGCCACATGGGTTCTGGGAGCAGAACCTGGATCCTCTGCAAGAGCAGCCAGTGCTCTTAACCACAGAGCCATATCTCTAGTCCCAAGCAACATATTTCTCATATTGATTTTGTTTTGTTTTGTTTGAGACGGGATCTCTCTGTAGTCATAGCTGTCCTGGTCAACTTGCTGTGTTGACGAGGCTGGCCTCAGTCTCACATAGATACACTGGCCTCTGCCTCCAGAGTGCTGTGATTAAAGGCACACCCCACCACACTCAGACTCTTGGCTTGATTTTGTATCCTATGACTTTGTTCAATTTATTGTTTTAGTGTATGATCTTCTTGGTTCTGCTTGGTTGGAAGATTTAAAAATCATAATATTTGTATTCTTTGGAATTTCATACATGCTTAATAGATTTTGCTCATATTCCTGCACCCACTCCTCTCCTTACAACCTCCCAGATCCACCTCCGACCTTCCAACTTCCTTCTAGCTTCATGCTACTTATTTATTTATTTATTTATTTACTTACTTACTTACTTATAATCCACAGAGTGTAATTTGTGCCACTCAAATATACATGACTGTAGGCCATCGACTGGAGCACATTGGACCTAGCAGGATCACACCCTCAAAGAAAACTGCCTTTTCCTCCTCTGAAACCATCAAAAGAACCTTAGTTTGGAGTGAGAGTTCATCAGCCCCTCCTCAACTATTCTGTGTTGTTAGATGACTTGAGCTTCTTCAGATTTGATGCCCAACTACGATTGCTGTGAGTTGACTGAGTGGTCCTGAAATGTCCAGAAAACACTGTTTTACTTTAATTTTCCATAATCTCTGGTTCTTATCATCTTTTCACCCTTCCTCCTCAATGGTCCCTGAGCTTTGAGGGAAGGAGGTATGATATAGATGCCCTCTGAGTCAAGAGGGTGCTAATTCAAATTCGTAAAAGATGAACAAAAGGCAGGTAATACAATAATGAAGGAATAGAAATTCTATTGAGTTGTTTCTGGTGATGCTGGAAATCCAACCAGAGCCTTGAACATGGTAGTCAAAAACCTACCACCACTGAGCTGAATCCCCATTCCTAGAGAGGAATAATTATGAACCAAAGTATAAATAGGAATGGTATATGGCATATTCACATATAATAAATGTCTATTTGGTTTTACTTCATTAAACTAGCATGTATCATGTATTTTTGCCTAGTACACGATAGACTCTGAGTTAGGCAGTGGAACTAGAGTTGGCTAGGACCATCATGGACCCCTCATGGAACTTTCTGTCTGTCTACTTTGTTAAGAAGTGTTAGCATTCTCAGTGATGTTAGCATTCACAAATTCACTCTCTTTAGTGATTTTAACACTTGTTTCATAAGTTAGCATGTTGAAGAAATGATAAATTATGATAATATAGGATCAAAACATCATTAAATCAATGCTATAATTTTTAAAATTTGTCTGATAGTCAAACTTACCCCGAGTGAAAAAGAACATAAAAAATTTAGGAAATACTGTGATTCACTATTATTTTCCCCAAAATCTCACATTTTCCTCAAAACTGTATCCAAAAAATGATGGAAGATCAACATGTCCTCTAGTATTGTCATTTGAATTTTGTGTGTAGCTGTGCGTGTGCTCATGTGTTTGTGCATGTGTGTGCAGTTGCAAGTGCAAGGTTGTGTATGTATATGAGAAGGACAGAGGTCAGCCTCATGTTGACTCTAAGAGCCATCCACATTGTTCTCTGAGTCAAGGGTTTGTACTGGGACCTAGAGCTAGCTGATGAAGCTAAGCTGGCTGGCCAGTGCACCCCTAGGGGCCCACCTGTCTCCAGCTCTGCAGTGCTGGGAGTGCAAGCATAAGCCACCATGCCTAGTCTTTTATGTGAGTTCTGGGCATCAAACCTAAGTTCTCATGCTTGTTCAACAAGCACTTTTCTGACGGAGCTGTTTCCCTAGCCCTTCCTTTAGAATTATTCATGAATTCCACACTCAACTTCTTTTCTATTGAAGCTGAGGAAATTCTTATATTAAATAATCTCGAATGGTAATTGTGGCTCATTACCATTACAGAAGTAAGCTAATTCTTTAATAACCAATTTGGCAGCAATGAGATTATGAGCAACTGGAAGCTGAAAATTAGAATGGTCACTGATTCTGTGAAAAATGATATCTGGCTTGAATGCTTTATTAATGTATATACATACATGACATATTGATGTGCCTTAACCAACAAGAGGCTATTGTTGACAAAAGATACATTCATCTTTAAATATGGATGAATTTGCTAGCTTATATTTCACAATCAGCCTGAATACCAAACATTTCTAAGCCCTTATTTATAATAACTGTTAGCCATTCTTAGGACTTTTGTTTGATTAAATCTACTTTGATTTCCACAGTCACATTTAGATACTAAATGCCAATCAGCAATGAAAGAAATAATTGGATCTAAATTATATGTATGTGAATATAGACATCTTAGATAAAATAAGTGTAGTATTTTAGGAAGGAATTCCTATTTGATATTATATTTAAGCTAATGAAAAGCAACCATTTTTAAACTGTATATATAAATATTTTTATTTATTATTTTTATTTTTTATGTGTATGAGTGTTATGCCTGCATGTATGTAAGTGCACCCATGTTGTGCAGTGCCTACAGAGGTCAGAAGAGAGCCTTGGATCCCCTGGAACTGGAGTTACTGACAGCTATTAGCCACCTTGTGGATGTTGGGATTGGAACCTGGGTCCCCAGCAAGAGAAGTCAGTGCTCTTAACCTCTGAGCCATTTCTCCAGCCCCTAAATTATATATTTAGAAAAATGTAAAGTCTCTTCGCTCTCAAAAGAAATGAATAAATGAAGGGCACAACTAATTCAGCCACATTGGTCCTTTAATCGGGAAAACAGCAAACTTCACAAAATACAAAAGAGTGCTTTTAAGTGTGATCATATACATGGCACATGACTGCAAAAAGCATGGAAAAGTGCTCTGCGTGCAGCTGCTGTGATAAATATTCATGACTACTAAAACTCGAGTGGAAAGCTCTCCTGTCGCCACTTGAGTCTTGGTATGCCTTCATTGCCTGGAAATGAACACTCTGGAAAAATCAGACTGTGTCTGAAAAAGAAATGTGTTTTTGTCATCTGTCTACCCTCTTCCTAACCCATCACAGCATAGATTAGCAAGCCATGCCCTCTCAGCTCTTCAACTGCCTAAGTACTCCATCCGAATACAAGTGTCATATATTACAAGTGTCATAACACAAGTGTCATAAATTCCAACCTGAGGGAGTTCAGTGTTTATCAGATTGGTAGGTCAATGAGACTCCTGTGCTGATGCTAAAGGAGGAACATGACGTCATTACATAGCTCCCACTTCGAAGTTACTCGTGGACAGGGCTTTCTTTTTAATTATATGATTGTTCTTGATTTATCCACTCTGAAAATGCATACTAGCCTATTTATTGACCTCAGGAAAGTGCGTTTGCTGATTCAGAAAGAGCAGAAATATTATGTGTAAACTGTTCTTTAGAATACCAGAAAGTGCTTTCAAATTTTTCACATAAAACATATTCAAAAGGGCTCAAGACCCCATGGTGGAAATTTACAAAACCAAGGATCATATTGATGACAAAATGCAAGGAATTTAAATACGACCTCTTCCATGACACCCTCAAAAGAAAACCTTCTAAGATGAGATTATGTACCAGGGTTTTTGTTGTTGTTGTTGTTTGTTTTCTTGTGTGTGGGGTTTTTTTTTGCTAGGATTAAAGGCATGTGCCACCATGCCCAGTGAGCATATGTGCAAATTTTAAAACATTATATCAAAATTTAAATATGAAAAATCATGAAAAAAATCCTACATGAATTATGGTGCCAAAATTTGGTGTTACAGCTTAGCTACCATGGAAACAACTGAACAAGGGAGGTAACACCATTTCTCTATTGTGTAAAGTTATCTAATGTGATCAAATAGCCTCCTAAGTTTGATCTATCCTGTAACTACGCACCGCAAATGCTCCTCCCACTGAGAATCACTTTCAAGTGATGATTAGTAATAAAATGGAAGACAGACAGATCTGAAAATGTGCTTAGGAACATACCCATTGTACAGATGGCAAAACCTCTTAACTATAAAATAAATCTGTATCTGGAAAATCCAATTTAAAAACGTAATGCATCCATTCTCTCTTCACTTATTCAACTTTCACTGACTGGAGTTCTCAGTGAGTATAAGGTGAATTCAGTAAATAACTGCATTACAGATTTTGATTTTTTTTTCACACACCTATAGATTTCAGAGTAAGGGAGACTTAGAGATGAGGTTGTGCAACCTCCTCAGTACAAATGGAGTTGCTGAGAACCAAGGAAGTTGAGGATTTAGTCCTCAATCATATGTTGAAAAAACTAAAATTAGTCCAACACCTGTAGGATTAAAGAATGCCATTAACAATTTAGTATATTAATTTCTAGTGATTACCTTTTTCATTCTGAAAATGTCACTCTATGTATGTGTAGTACCTTCTACTAGCTTAGAACCACTTTCTTAAGTACTAGTAGTATTAAGTAAGTTATAAGATGGCTAAATATAAATGGTCCAAAATCAAACATAGATTACAGAAACTTTAACTCCAGAACCAAGGCAGAGTCCAGTTCAGTGGGACACATACGGATATACCAAAAATATTTGACAATTTGAGCAGTTTCAGTGTCTCTTTTTCAGTCTGGAAATCTCCGATCTGGCTCTGATTAAAGAGCATGTAGTGGGGCATCTGAGAGCCCAACTCAAAAATGAAAAGCATAATTCTCTCTACCAGTCCAGGTTTTAGTGTCACATCAAAGATCCAGTTATGAGTATGAAGCGAATTCAGTAAATTACTGCACTGCAGATTTTTTTTAATTTGTTCTCAGAAATTCCACTTTTATCGTAAAGGAAAACCTGATTTTTCCCCTTTGTTGTGTATCTCGGCTTCTCTGTCAGGCTTGCCAAGTTGCAGTAATGATTCCAGAAGCTGCATGAACACCAGCGAACTATTCCACAAAGGAGGGGAACAATAGCTTTCTCTTTCCGCTCCTCTCATCACTGAAAACCAGAAAACCTTCTTTAGTTCCTCATGCCCCATTTTCGTGGAGCCTCCGCCTCTCTTCACCATTCCGTGCTCCCATCTGTTCCCCAAGACTGAAAGCACATCAGAACTTGATTAAAATTATCTCCGTCTTCAGAGGTATATCTATACTTGTTAGAATCGAAGTGTTTAGTGATAAACCGAATGTTCATTATTGAACAATTGACCTTAAATGTTGTATTTTGAAGACCTGTGTGCTGTCCCACAGTCCCAGCTTTGAGGACCTACCTTAGAGAAAGCAAGAAGCCTGAGGAATGGGAGCAGGGGTTGCGGGGGGCGGGGCTGTGAGGAGGTTCAGGAATATATTTGTAAAATTCCTGTAAGAGAAAGAAAGAAATACCAATGCTCGGCATTTGAGAGTTTAATAATTTGAACATGGTTGAGCCCAGGCACTGGAATATCTATCTATAAGTGTTATGTGTGACTGTCACCTGGGTTGTTCATATACTCAATTTGCCTTTTATGAAGCATTTCTCAAACCAAATCTGAGATTTATTAATGTTACCTAAAAAATCTATTGGACTCATAGTCCTGGCAAACCTGTGTAACAGTATGCTTTATTAATCAGTTATTATTCTTTATAAATAGTGTTATGTATGAGGCTTCCTGCCCATTTCCCCAGCTCTATGCTGGTTTTTGTATGATTGAATTTTCATAGATCTTGTGCATACTGTCACCATTGTTGTAGGTTCATATGAGCAAGTTCCCAGAAGCTTCGAGGACTCTGTTTACTAATAGTCACGTTGCACCTCTGGCTCTTACAATCTTTTTGCCCCGTCTTCTGCAATGGTCCCTGAGCCCTAGGTGGGTGAGGTTTACTGTGAGTCCTATCCGGGGACACACACCCTGCAGTTTCTGATAGTCTACATTTTGGCCAGTTGTGGCCTTCTTTGTTCATCATCCCCTTTGAAGAAGGAAGCCTCACCTCACTATGGGGGTGAGTTAAGGGAGCAACGCTACATAGGCTGAACAGGCATCAGTGGATGTACTCACACTGAGCGACAGCTGGGTACACAAACGTGACTGGATAGGCCTTAGCATACATGGCAGAATGCATGAAATCTGGTGAGGGGCCCTTAGGGGTGTGGATAGGAGAGAGGGTCTAAATATGATTAAGAGGTATTTTACAAAATACACAAAACTAAAAAAAAATACATGCAGTAGAATCTTTAAAAATATTTTTATTAAAAAATGGATCCTGGGGGGCGGGCAGTGAGATGACTTAGCAGGTAAAGAGGTTGCCTTAAGCCACGCAGCCCGGGTTCAATCGTTCAGTCACTGGGACCCACACAGTGGAAGGGGGAAACAGACACTTGTAATTGGTACTCCGGTTTCCATACTTACACACACAAGTGCGCACACACACATGAATGAGTGAGTGAGTGAATGAATGAATGAATAAATAATAATAGAGTCTTAGCTGCCGGCTTTTTAGTGACTATCTCCGCTTCATGATACGTATTCAAAGAATTGCCTCATCTTTACGAGACTCCAAAATGAAGTCTGCGCAACTGCACATCCATTTGGACACGACGCTTTTCATTGTAAAGTGCAACTCTAGGAAGAAGCAGCAAGACTGGAGAAGGAGAGACTGGCGGAGAGGAGAGCTGAAGGAGCGACAGATAAAAAATAGGAGAGAAAGGGGAGAGGATGAAAACGGAAAAGGGAGAGAGAGGCGAGAAGAGTGGAAAAGAGACAAAGGAAGAAAACTCTGTTTAGATCTCAGTTAATTTACGTGCACCTGAAAAAGATTGTTAATAATGTACAACATGGTTAATGTATCTTTTAAAAAATCTATGTTCAGGCTATAATTTGAGATATTGGATGTCTTAGTGTACACTCAGCAAACATTTTTCTCTTAATTTCTTAGTAATTCTTTGGGAATCTTATATACAATGTGTGTTTTATCACGCGCCCCTCAACCCCTTCCATGTCCACTCCCCATTCACTCCCCACCCAACTCTGTGTCCTCTGTGTTTTAAATCTATCCAGCCAGTTTGTGCTGCCTATATACTCTTGAGTGTGTGACCACCCACTGGAAGATGACTAACATACAAAGGGCCACACCCTTAAAGAAAACGGACTTCCTTCTCCTGGCAGCTATCAACGGCCAACAGATTCAACACATCTCTTTAATGAAGTGTTATATCTTAATTTCTTGGACATTTTCTTTAGTGAATTTTTCTGACATTTTAAACATTGTTTTGCCAATTAAATATTTCATTTTAAATGTACTGTCTTGATTATTTTCCCTTTCACAGTTATAGCCTATGACTATGTCTGTGTGTCAAGAATGTGCTCAAAAAAAAAAAAAAAGATGGGGCAGCTGTTTGCACAGATGCTAGTGTTTAGTACCACAAAAGAATCATCACAAATTCAATTGAATGGGGCGAGGGTGGCGGGGGGGGGGGGGGGATACCGAAGAAGAAAAGTCTAAGTAATTATCAGGTCATTTTTTTTTTCTTTCCCCAAAACATCCTGTGCGTGTGATATGAGGTGGGTAAGTGTCTCCCAAAGGTCCATGTATTCTTTAACTTGATCATTCAGTAGGACGTGGAAGAGGGGGAAGCTTGAGGTCTTTAGGTGATTCGGGGCACATCCCTGAAGGAGATACGGAATCTACACCCCTCTTTTCCTCTGGCTTCCTGGTCATAGCTCCTCTACCCACACTCACCGCTGTAACCTTTCCTGCCACAGAGCCAAAGCAACAGGTCCAAACAGCACTGCTGGAAAACTCCAAAGCTGTGCCACAAGTTAATGATATCACAGATTTGCTAAAGCCATGGAGATTAAGCAGTGTCTCTTACATAAATCACATTTTCATGGGGATCCTCAGAGAAAAATAAATAATCTGCATAACAAAACAGTGTCCTTTTCATGAAAAACTGCTTGTTTTAGCTCTCACCATTACAAGAGCACTTTGAAAGGATCCGTGGCAGATTCAGCACTCAAAGGAAACCCATGCTGACACTGACTTATTCTTTATAAAAACATTTTACTTATTATTATTTTTATGTGTATGAGTGTATTGTCTGCATGTATGTAAGTGCACCCATGTTGTGAAATGCCAAAGGAGTTCAAAGGCAGGCATTAAATTCCCCTGGAACTGGGTTACAAATGGTTGTTAGCTGCCACGTTTGTGCTGGAAATTGAACCAGGGTCCTCTGCAAGAGGAGACAGTGTTCTTAACCTCCAAGCCGTCTCTCTAACCCCTGACTTCAGATACTATAGACACTTATTAGAATGACCAATTTAGAAAGTTAGCATTTGTTTATCAAAAGGCATTAGACAACTCTTTAGGAAATTAGTAAATATTTATCAAAAGATATTGGTTATCAGCATATTTGTTGGACAGATTCATTCTTAGTAAGATTAAGATTAGTAAGGGTAAGAGTCAAGCTTTGCTTTTAACTTTTGCATCCTTCATGAAAATGATACAGATTCTTGGGGGCTTCAGCTCTTCATTTGTAAACTATAGGAGTCAGAAAATGGCTATCTGAAATGAATTCAATATAAGCTCTATAGAAAAATATTTGATAAACAATCCTTCCTGAAAAAATATATATAACATGTAACATGGTAATGACTCAGAAAAGTCCTTCAGTGGAGACACCAAAGACATTGCTCCCTACTTTCACACCTTATTTGACCTTCAATTCTCTTCAAGAAAAGGCTGTACGTCTCCTGAAACTATTTCTTGATGGAAAAAAATAGAGGGACAAAGAATTCATCATTCTTTTAGCATTAAATTTGCAGTTTCGAAGCTGCACCCGTACCATATACTCCTGAATACTGACATACAGCATGGTGATTTTAAAACGAATCTCAGGATCAGTCATAATAATTATGCACAGACAAGTTGGGGCCACAAGGAGACCCTGTCTCAAAAAGACAAAAGGAATTATTTTGCATGTGTACGAATGTTTTGTTTGCATGTATGTAAGTGCACCATTTGAATACAATGCCTTCAGAGACAGAAAATGGCATCAGATCACCTAAAACTGGAGTACAGATGGTTGTTAGGTGCAATGTGGTTGTTGGGAACCAAACCCAGATCTGCTCCAAGAGCAATCAGAGTTCTTAAGTGCTGAGCCATCTCTCCAGTCACTTAAAATTTATTCTTACCATTGTTTTTTCACATGTTATTTCTGTAATTAGAAGAAAGAAAAGGATGGAGCCCATGCCTGACATTGATATCAGGCCTAAGAACCTGAGGCTAGACAGGTCACAGGTTATAGGACAGAGCCTGCTAAATAGAGATAGTATTAAACTGATTCCTAATGACTTATTGTTATATCTATAGATTAATGCATCTCTTATCTCTCACCAGAGAAACGTCCATAGGTAGCAATGATCAACACAGAAACCCACAACTGTCCAATGTGCGGCGAATAAGAGGTTACAGACTTTTTATCCCTGAATACAACACTGATATAAAATTTCTGCCTCCCAAAGTTTAGGAATCATTTTGGAAGAGGAGGGTAGAAAGACTGTAAAAGCCAGAGGTTGTAGATGACCAGAAGGAAACAAAATTTTCCAGAGAGTTGGGAAGTTAATCACGTGAACTCACCCCCATTATGACAGCATGCACAAGTCTCCATGCAAGTTCAAGACAGACAAAATCCCAGTATAGGTATGGGGAAGTGGATGAGAAACTCCAGGCCCACCTGTGGAACTACTGGCAACTTATGGTTGCTGGGAGGGGAGAGTCAGTCTCTTTCAAGGGTGACTTGATATGTTAACCAAGCTCCTGTGGGTGGACCCACACACTGAAGGACATTTAGGGACGCAAATCAGACTCCATAGATCAACATATATATATTGATATATATATATGGAGTGCATGAAATTGGGTGGGGCCAGTAAGGGGAGGTGCAGATAGGGGAAGGGATCTAAATACAATAAAAATATGTTGTTTGAAATACACAAAATTCAATAAAAAAGATTAATATGCCCTGTAAATCACTTACAAATAATAAATGTATTTAAATTCAAGTTAACCCCAATCCTAGTCACTCTCGTTTCTCATGTCCCTGCTGCTAGGACAGAGCAGAGCTGGACCATTAAAGCCCTCAAGTCTAAGAAGGCCTCCGCTCTTCAAATCCATTCTCTTTACCGACATGCCCATTTCCAAAAACAAGTTGAAGTTGTTGGTGTGAATTAGCTGAGGCTTTGTATTTCTGAACTTACCTACACTGGGGACTATTTTATAGTTTCCATCACTGATAGAAGATGTCTTTCCTCTGGCATTGCTAACCCCTCTTTGGGCTATGGTTCCCATCTTCTTCAGACTCAGCAAGTATTGGGCTCTATTGGGCACTCTCTCTTTTATGTTTCTCTTTCTTCTCTAGTGCTCACCTCTTCTCATCTTGTAGATACAATCAGTTTTCTTCCATCACTCAAAAGCTTCCTCTTCTCAGAAATCTGATTTTCTCAGTCTTTAAGTCTGCGGTCTATACAAAACTCTATGTTTGTTTGACTATTTTTCTTAAGCACTGGTATTCAGTTTCTACTTCTAACTCTCAACAAACTCTACTGAACCCTGTATGGGAAAAGGCCACAGACTGTTAGATGGCTTTCCAAGACGGCTTCAGTGTCCCCTACTTATAAACATGCTTTTGTGTAACTCCCTGAGATGACGTTCTTCTAACCAAAGGAGTATTATAAAGATGAATGAATATCTCTCCCACATTAGTTTTAAAATATTGTAATTTCTTTCAAGTTCTTTGTGAGGTTTTTTTTTTTTCAAGTTCTTTGAATAGCTGGAGGCAGCATTAATGCCGGAAAGGCCCATCTGGAAGATGCCGACCTTAGCCTAATTCTACTTACATGTATGTGAAATTGGAAGTGAATGACAAGTTGGTATCCGCCCCAGTTCTGGGAGAAGTCCTGAGAGTAAAACCCTCTAAAAACATTTCACAAAACCCATGTTTACCACCACCTTCTTCTTCTTCTTCTTCTTCTTCTGCTTCTGCTTCTGCTTCTGCTTCTGCTTCTTCTCTCTTTCTCTCTCATCTTTTTTGAGATTTCTTAAAAAACCCACCTCCACAATTTTCTTCACTTTATTAGAGTTAAATATATCTCTATAGATCAATGAAACAGAGAAAAGCTATAATAATCTAACAGAATATTCAAAAATTAAAAGTTCCATGGTAGCAAAATTCCCAGAATTCTGGATTAATCTTGCATTAATTCAGATAGGTTGTTTGAGGAAAAACCTTCTGAAAGAGATTGTTACCAACATTGAAACGCAAGACACAAGCAAGCAGTAATTTAAATGCTCTAAATAGTTAGTAATTAGATCTTTTCTTTCGACAAGTAAGTCTTTGTATTCTGTCCTCTAGAAGCTGTCTGGACACGCCTTAGATGTATTTGACACTGATGTAAATTTTGTTTGCATTGTTATATTCTTGGTTTGTAAACTTTAAAATTTGGGACCTTGTATGAGTTAATCTTGTAACTTCAATAATTAGTGAAATTTTGATCATTTGCTCAATAATTACATCTTTTATTTAAAATCAGATTTATTGAGACACAATTTACATAAGTAGAATGAAATTTATATATAGTTAAGTGGGCATAATTTGGCCATACACATATACATACATACATATATAAATGACTTAGTAGTAACTTCTTGATTAAATTAACTGTGGATTATTGAAATGTACCTCAGTGGTAAAGTTCTCACCTAACATGTATGAATCTGTGTGTTTTGTCATCAGCAAAACACACACACACACATTATTTTGGAATTTTTGTCATATGTAATCCCGTAGATACAATATATGTACCAAAGAGTTAGTGTCAGTCATACATTATATACTGTGGGAGCTCAAAAAGTTTTAAGAAATGAATAAACGGTTCAAATTTTTCTTTGTCATAAGTCACAGGAAAAAGAAAGATTAAACTTCTGTACCTGAGGTGAGAAAGAAGCTATCTTTGCTGTAACAAACCAGCAACTTAAAAATAAAAACAATTTTCTTTAACCCCAAGAATCTACAGTAGGAAAATATTTAAAACTCACAATGGGATTTTTCTGGCATTTATAGTTTTATTTAGTAGTTTGTGGGTTGCTTTAGAATAGAAATGTCACTTGCCTTCTCCTAACCAAAATTTTAGAAATTATTCATAGACAATTATCTATGTGAGAAATCACCTACAAAAATTTAGACAGGGATTTTGCCAATTGTTTTGCCACTTAATTACACCACAAAGTCTGGTTGGAACCAACTCAGTTATGCCTTGTTGATGTGCAAAGTTGCTGCTATCGGAGAGAAGACAGGGAAAGAACAATGGAAACTTGGTTGGAAGAAAGCTGGTGGGATAAGGAAGGGTGTTTACTTAATGCTTATTGGATTCTCACAAATTTCTCAGGACTCTGGTCCCACTTGAATGACCATAATTGGCACGCAGGCTCATCCTGCAGATGGATCGGGCCAAGGAAAGCAAAGACCGTAGCTGCCACACAGGTGTGTGGTACTAGATCTGCCCTCAAACAGAAGGTAGCCTTGGGTGACGGTAGTAGAAGGAAAAAAATGAACTAGTGGCATAAATCATAATTTTTCAAAGTGAAATGTGTGTCAAATTCCCATTCAAGGCAAATGAACTCTGGGAGCCATTGTGCTTTGGGCCTAATCACTCCTTGATTCGTCATCCATTTCTGTTAGAGCAGAAGCTGTGAGAGGAAATGATGTAGCGCTCTCCTTGAATTTGCTGTCCTTTTATCCAGGGGAGGGATGAAGTGGTATCTGGGTACCAAGCTCTCTCATTTGTACAGAGCAATCCTATCACTGGCACTGTTGAGGTCTAAAGTGAAGATGCTCTGTATTTCAGAGCCTCTATCAGTAAGAAAAACTCTTACTGTTTTAAATAGGAATATTATATCACTGGAAACCTGAACCAACTTTGGCTTTTAAACCCTTATTCTTCTAAGATGAAAACAATAGAGGAATTTCAGCAAGTGTATTAAGATGAGGAATAAATACATAGAAACAAACATATGGGTGAGTCTGAAGGCTTATTTTTTTATATATATTTTAAGTTAATTCTTTAAAGATTTCACACATGCATACAATGCATTTTGTCATATTTGAACAGCATCCTCCCCCTGAATCCTCTCAGATAAACTCCATTACCCCCTTTTAACTTTATGTCCATATATATATATATATATATATGCAAATATACATGTATACATATATATGCAAACATACATGTATACATATATATATATATAGCTTACTGAGTCTAATTTGTGCTGCCCATATAACAGCATGGGTATGGGGCCAGCCAATGGGCATGGTCTAACTACCAAGGGGCACATCTTTAAAGAAGACTGAATCTCCCTCCCATGGCAGTCATTAATTGCAATAGTTCTTCAGCAGAAAGTGAAGGCTCGTGAACTCCTCTCTCCTCATCTATGCTGGAATGTTGATTGGTTTGATCTTCTGTAGGTCTTGTGCAGACATCCACAGCTGCTGTGATTTCATGAATACAATGGTCCTTTCCCGTTCAGAAGAACTATTTCACCCCAGTTCTCCCCAGTCTCTGGCTTTTACAATATTTTCATCCCCTCTTTGGCAATATTCCCTGGCGTGAGGGAGGGGACGTATATAGATGACAGAGATACTTCTCTGCATTTTGACCAGTTGATATTTTTCTGCATTATTCACTGACTATTGCACAAAGAAGTTTCTGTGATAAGGACTGAGAATTGTAGCTTATTTTTAGTCAGAAAAAATATAATTTTCAGTGTATCATCAGCAACTTACTCCTAATAAGTAACTTTTAGAACATGGTAAAGATTATTTGGTTAGGTGTCAATATTTAAAACAGATATCATGTCCCCAACATTTTCAGAACAGCCAAAACAAACACTAAATATACATGAGTGTCAGTGTGGTAAGTTCTTTGTCAGTCAGTGACATTGTGCCAATAAAATGTCTGAATTAAATGACCTCATAAAAAAGAAACACTTATTTTAGCTCACGGTTTCAGAGATTTTAGACCAGGGAGCCGCGACAAGGCAGATCATTATGGGAAGAGCATATGGCACAGGAAAATCACTAAACTTACTGTGGTCTAGAAGAAAGAGTAGGAGGAAAGGTGTGAGTGTTCCATCATCTCCTCCCAGGACGTGACCCCAGTGCTCAAATATCCTTCCACTAGAGTTCACTTCTAACAGTTCACCTTCCAATCATGCCACAGGTTTGTGACCAAGTGCCTTTAGTACTAAACCTTTGTGAGACGTTTAAGATCCTATTCTGGATAGTTTGCAGTCAACTTGACACAAGCTAGAGTCACTCTGGAACCAGAAATCTCAACTGAAGAATCTCCTTGATCAGACTGGAGTGTGGTCATGTCTGTGAGAAATTGTCTTCATTAATGATCAGTGTGGTATGGCCCAGCCCAGTGTGAGCAGCACCATTCCTAGGCTGGTGGGCCTGAACTATCTAAGAAAGTTGGCTGTGTAAGAGCCAGAGAGCAAGCCAGTAACCAGAACTCTGCCTTGGCCTCTGCTTCAGCTCTTACCTCCAAGTTCCTTCCTTGAGTTTCTATCCTGACTTTGCTCAGAAATAAACTGTAATTTGTAAGATATAATATAAACCCTTTCCCCCGCTAAGTGTTTCTTGGTCATGGTGTTTATCACAGCAACAGAAAAGAAACTAGAACAAAAAATGATACCAGGAAAGTGAGGTTGTTGCTATGCCAGACCTGGCCATATAGTTTTTGGGGAGAATTGCGAAAGCATTTGAAACCTGGGGCTGGGAAAGCCATTGCATGCTTAGAGCTTCATGGGCTCTTCTGTAGGGGTTTGGAAGATAAGAATGCTGAGAGAAATATAGGTAATGGAGGCCTGGCTTAGGAAGTTTCAGAGGGAAGTTGAGAGTCCTTCAAAGACCCCATCAGGGCCACTTGTGTGATATATTAGAATTAGGAACCTTTGGAAGTGAAACCTTCTGAGCTTCACTGGGACAATGGATACTGGTCACCTGGGGCTGAAAATCAGGTGTGATAAATAAAAGGTAAGTATCACAGAGGCGAGATCTTCTGGGAAATATTTACTGAGGGTTAGTAGACAGAAGCTATGGTCCAAGGGGAAGGGCATCTAAAGCTGTACACCAAGTTGACCAAAGAATTTGACAAATAATATGTCCCATGGTACTGTTTTTGAAGGTATGAAATGGTCATGGAAAGCAGCTGAGGCTTGATACCATAAGGTTGGAGTCACTATAGAGAATCCCTGAGAGACTATTGGTGAAGGTAGAATCTCCGTTGCAGTGGAAACCCCAGGGCAACAGAGACCCCAGGACCTAGAACATCTGCTAAGGATGTGGCAGGTGTGGAGTGGAGCTGCTCTGAGTCTACCAGAAAAGCTGTGTGCTGCAGATGACAGAGCTGGAAAGATGAGGCTACCTAAGCCCTTTGAAGCCCAGAAGTTCATGAGTGAGTCCCGGATGTTGGGCTTTAGAGTACATGATTTGGACTCCTACTGCTGGGTTTTGCTTTTGCTTTTATTTTAATTATGTCCTGCTCCTTCCCTCTTGAAATAAGAAAGTATACAACTTTTTTTTTAGGTTATTTACAGTTAAAAGAGAACTTTTAAAGAAACATTGAAATTTTGAACTGGTAGAATTTTTTAAAAGATTGTGGAACTTTTAAAGTTGTACTGTTTTATATATTATAATATGAAAATGGGCTCTTGAGATAAACAATAAAGGAATGCTTATGGTGTAATAATGATGTATTTGTGTGCCAAGTTGACAAGAGGTGGGATGTACTGGTTAGTTTTATTGTCAACTTGACACAAAATAAGAGTCACTGGGAAGAGGGAACCTCAGTTGACGAATTATCTCAATCAGATTGGCCTGAAGACAAGTGTGTGAAAAACTGTCCCAATGAATGATCAACTTGAGAGGGCCCTGCCTACTGTGGGCAGTGCTATTCCTAGGCCAGTGGGAATGGGTATATAAAAAAGCATGAGCCAGAAAGCAAGCCAGGAAGCAGAATTCCTTCACGATCTCTTCTTCAGTTCCTGTTCCTGGTTCCTGCCTTGAGTTCCTGGCCCTGAGTTCCCTCACTGATAGCTATAATTTTTAAAATGAAATAAAGCCTTCTTTCTCCTAAATGGCTCTTGGTAACAGTGCTTGCCAAAGCAACAGAAAGCAAACTAGGACAGATACTAATCATAAAACATATATTTAAAGGAAAAAACAGAACCTATTTGTTTATAATGTGAAAATGATAATGTCACATAAATAGAAGAGAAATTAACAAGACTGAATATATTTTCTAGAAATTATCTTTTATCATCAGAAGATAGACTTTATATGTACAAATGCAGGTGACTTTTCAACACACACACACACACAAATACACACACACACACACATTCATTATATCCTTTTCCTTTGAAGGAAATTTCTGCTAAATATCTGTCTTAAGAATTATACTCTGAAATGGTAACTGAAGTCTGTTTATAATTTCCACATCTTGCTCCAGAAACGTCCATCTTCTTTCATTTTGGTATTAATTCTGTGAATGTAGAAAAATATTATCTACCCTAAAAGAATCATATGATAAGCAAAAGCCATGCAAGAATGAGTGTATACATAATGGAATATGAATTAATATCATAAAAAGCAGAATCATCAGGTAATTAGAGAAAAAAAACACTGGAGATTAATTCTTTGACACACCCCGAGACAGCAAGAGCCCAAATCAAATCCCCTTTTAGAGCAATTTGGGTAAGTCAGAATTCAAAGACATATGGGAAGAGAAGAGAGATTAGAAACTTGTATAGTAAAAATACATAGAAGAGCCAAAATGCTCAAATTCACAGGGCAGACAGATGAGAAAATCACAGGTTCAAATACAGCAGAGCAGGTGAGAGTAAGCCCTGTGGACAAAGGTACTAGTGAGAAATACTTTGCAAGATCAGTCCAACAAATTATTTCTGAAAGAGCAAGTAGCTAACTTAAATCATAAAACAAAGCATAGAAAGAGGTGGAGACAGACTATAAAGTCTGTTCCATCCAAGGAGAAACCGACAGGTGGGAGCAGAGCACACTGACTCCATTAACAGAGGAAGAAAAGGCAACCCAGGGTTGGGAAACTCTCTATTAAGGTAAATCAAGAGGTGCAATAAAGCTGACAGGGGGCCCTTCAGAGCTCTGCCCCACGGATCATGCATCTTACTAGGGTTATGCCTTCCCTGCAATATAGCCCTCTCCTCTCCTTTTATTATCTCAGAAAAAGTTGAAAGTCAGTTTTCAATGAGAATTTCTTCATGACTAAGGACAACTGCCCTCCTCCATCATAAATAGAAATGTGCATTTAGGTGAAATGGGACTGAGAATGTATTTGATGGCGGCTTTAAGTACTAGTTCTTGAAATTGTTACTGTCTTCAATATAGTTTGAGAAAGATATATTGAAGCTATAAGCTCTGACACGAGGGTGATTAGCAGCCATTATAGGCTGTTTTGAAGCATTCATAAGGGATCTTATTGCACAAAAACACAATCTGCAAAGAAAATCTCTACTAAGGATGATGTATCTCTGAACAGCTTTCACCCGAAAAAAATCTTCTGCTGACATTGAATTTGATGATTGATTTAAAAATTTCAAACCCTCTAAAATGTGTATTTTGTTATATTTTAAAATACTAAAATACTACTGGGTGAGATAAACTATTTAAAAATCTGACTTTTTTTGAAAAATTAACTAACTCTTCCAAATTTGTACTGCTGGAAAATAAAGTCAGAGGCATTGAATAACAAATGAGCAAATTTCACCCATATGTCATTCTTATATTGTCAACAAACAATATTATTATTAAAAATAGCATTCGACGAAGCTTATAAAATACATGGATGGAATGTACTTATATAAAACAAAAAAATGTAGATCATTGGTTTTCAATATTTTGTTTAATAAAAGGAGATCTGTTAACTTTGAATTCTAGCATTTCATACATAATATTACCACGCTCCCAACTGAGGACTCTGTCCTCTTCACATTTGCTTTTATCTTCTCTATAAAGCAAACCAATCCTTGAAATGACTTCAGTTAGTACCTTAGGAAAACAACGCTGGATAGAACTTAAGAATTCACTTCTAGGGTAAGAACAATTGGGGTTCAACCCCACTTACATCATTTAGCAATTCCATAGCTGCAAAAATCACTCAATAGTCCCAACCTCACATTTATTTTCAACATATGAAAGGAAATATAAACAGTGCAGTTAGGCTGGGAGGAACAGCCGTGTAATCCAACATCTGCTCTGAGGACTAGGTTCTGTGTCCATGACTTGCCCATGACCCCACCCCAAGAAAAATCCCCTCCATTTAAAAACTGCTGTGCTTCTCTCCCTCCCATGTTTTCTATACTTTCTAAATGATAGCTTCCAGTTAGATACAAAACACAAACAAGCCAAAAAATCAAACTAGATGCACACAGTGTTTATAGTTTAAAGTTATAGCAAGCGTCTTCCAGTAGTAGCACCTGCATCTTTAAGCCTAAATGCTTTTCTCCTTAGAATTTTGAGAATCCAGATGTTCATATGTAAAGTGGTTTGAAATGTCACTCAACATGTTCCTGAGCCTCCATCCCTAGCTGTGGGAGGAAGAGTCAGTTTTCTTCAACGGTGTGACCCATGATAGGATGCCCACGCTTCCACAGACGATACCCCAAACTCATGTGCACACAGACAGCACTAATTGGACTCACTGGGTTTTAAACAAAACTGGAAAGCGGTACACACAAAGATGAGAGAGAGAGAGAGAGAGAGAGAGAGAGAGAGAGAGAGAGAAGAACTGATGTTGGAAAATGGAGATGTGGGATGTGGGAGGTAGAGGGTTAATATCAACTACCTCTACCTGAAACTTTCAACCAAACATCTTGGGAAGGAGTATATAAATCTCCAGTTCCTGTGTCTGTGGTTGGAATAAATTCAAGGCAAGGATGTTATAATTACCTGGAGATAGCCCATGGGACCAATCTCCCAGTGCCTCCTATGCAAGTGAATTAACAGTTACCTTTTGTTCTGCACCTTTTCTTCCCTGTTGATATAATGTGCTTTCTAATGGAATTTTCACACTTAGTCCTGGTCTCTAGATCTGTTTCTAAGAAAACCAAACTAAGAAAAATTTTCTGTGGAAATAATGATTATTAAGAATGTGGTATGGGCCAGCTGCTTGGGTGGCATTGGATACTTTATGAAAACATAAATTGTAGAAATGATTGGCTGTCAGTTAAAGCACACCAGGCAGGCCTGAAAACATATAGAGTAGCTGGAATCAGTAGGATGATGCTTTGGAAGTGGGATCACTCATACCTGTGGTTCTTAATAAACTTACCACGAATAAAAGCACAGTGTTTCAATGAGCTTCTCTGATTTTTAACAGTAGCATAAACAATACATGTGAAGGCTGATCAAACTATGTACTCGGTACCTGGAAAAGCCGATAGTTTCAAATCATCTTAAGAACAAGACTGAGTGTTTAGTCCAAACTTGGGTACAAGCTTTCCTGTTGGTTTGACCATGTCACTGAATCTATCAGTCATCAGAGAAATCCATGAACTGTCCAGAAAGCTTAAGGGAAATTTCAACATGTACCTTGAGAATCCTAGAGGAAAGGCATAAATTCTATATTTAAAACAATTTCTAGTTAGACCTATCAATGGCACTTGGTGAGCGGAAACTGTAATCATTACAGACTGAAAGAACTTTAATAAGAAGTGGAAATAAAAATAGTTGTGCTGGGTTTTAAGAAATGTTAAAAGCACATTCTTTAAAGTAGTTTCATATGGTTCTTATAATGCAGCAGAGTGACATGCTTATAAGGGTGTAAGGACAGTATGTTATCTGACTTCTAAGTTAGAAATTAGGGTGCTATTTGGGGGAGTTAAAAGCCAGGCTTCATAACATGACCTCAAAGCAGCAAACAGAAATAAACGATGGGAAGAATTTATCCTCGATTCTTGCTCCAGATTCTTGTAACCCCTGCTTCTCTTCCTATCTAGAATCTTTTTTTCCTCAACACAACAAGAAGTTCAGTTCCTACAGAGAACTCAAAAGGTTTGCAAGTTTGAGAGTCCTGGGATTGGGAGTTTTGTACTCAGCACCAGCAGCAGGTGCTGCTCCTGTGATTTACAAACTAAGTCAAGTCACAGTCCTTCCACTCTGTGATCACATAGATCAAGAAATGAGCAAGGACTGCCTAGGTCTGTTAAAGCACTAGCCCCAGTCGTAAAACCTTGTTTAGTTCAGTGGAAAGATAATTGTGCCCATAATCCTGGAGAAATTTGACTTTGGGAAACCAATATGATTTTCTAACTTTACTTACCACCTTTGCTAACTGCAGGCTTATAATGAAAACTAAAAGAGATACTAAAGGTATTCAGAAGTGAATCTCGTGGCTGTAGTACTATTGCCCACTTTTCCTACAATGAATTAAAGCTTCAGATCCATCCAGACTCGGAAGGGTGCATCTGATTCCCTTATGTATGTATTCTTCGCTCTTACCTCAACTTCTTCCTTCTCACCCTGGCTCTTCTTTCTCTTCCTCCTAAGGCTCCCCATTAACTGAAAGCAAAAAGTCACGTTTGCAATTGTTCTACTAATACAGTATCTAATTCCAATGTACTCTCTCTATTGGTTAACATTTATTCCTAAGGAAGTCCGGGAGAAGACAGAAAGAGAAACAAAAGACACTACAGCAAGCAAACAAACAAAGGTATCTTTCTGGCCATTCCCCTTTTGAGTATGTTGGGGAGCAAAGACTACTCTTTCCCTTTCAAGGTCATCTTGTGTTTGTTGTCATTCCATTGCAGCATGAAAGCCTCCTGCTCTCTGGTGCTTTCTTAAGTTTAAATTAGTTTTCAATAAAGAGGCTCTTGCACCTTGCGGGGGAAAGCATTGTTTTTAATACACTTGTAACTAATGCACTGGTCCTTGGGGAGTTTCAAAGGACCTCAAAGGCAATAGTTCTCTACCCTGGAGCAAAGAAGCCATTACAGCTTGTACTGGAAGATTTAATAGGTGTCATAATTTATCATGTAAACCGAAAAGTGTTTCTTAATTAAGTGCGTACGTTAATGAATTTTTTAATTTGATCCCTGTAAGTACCTTGCTATACTAATTGCAATATTCTACACATTAGTCATCCGCTGTTGCCCTTGGCTATTTTGTACCCTGAGAGGAAGAGAAAGAGAGCTTTTCAGTTAAAGTTCATTTAACTCTTTCCACCCAACAAATTATATTTAGTCTTACTCATACTAAAATGACAGCTGTGGTTGAATTGATTTGAGCTTTTAAGGACTTGTCTGTGAAAAACAGCTTCACTTTCTGATAGATTTGAAGCCATAGGAAGCCAGGGTATCTGAAGCCCTGCCCCTTCCTAAGTGGGCACTTTCCTCATTTTTTCTTGACACTGGGCAGGTTTATAAGAGGGCACATTTTCTTCTGTTTCCAAGCACTGTGATTAACAAAACAAGAATCTTAAATTAGAACAAAACTTCCCAAGATCAAAACAATTAAGGGAAAAGCTAAAACTTAGGTGCTGCTACATGATGGGATGTTATGTCTACAACACATGAATATAAACATATAATAATGAAATATAAATTAAATAATATATAAATAAATAATGTGATAAAATGCTTATAATACAATGTGACGTTGAAAAACATATTATGCATATGGTTAAGTATTATGATAACTGTAAAGAAAGTTTGCATGCAGAAATCTTTGGAAAGTAATGTGCCAGTCATTTTAGTGTTTTCCAATGTTTGGGTAACTAATCTATCTTTCTATATTTCTGCGTTATTCAACTATATTAAGCATTCATATATTATTTACTAGGGAGAGTTCCTTTATCCAAAAAAAAAAAAAAACTGGCAAGCTATTATGTTATAGGAAAAACTTGCTTCAGAGTTTCCTTCAGTAAGAGATGTTTTTCATTTAAGCATCTATAATTTAGCTCTTTAACTGTTATATGTTCTAATTTTTCCACAGCTAGCTGAAATAATATTGTTACAAAGTATTATTAAAGAATTAAAAACAAAAATGCCTCTAATTCTTGGATTTTCTATTAAGTGGACAAATTAAATTATTCATGAGGAAATAACTGCATTGTGATGTTATATTTAATTTACTAATTTAGAGACACACAAGTTCCTTTAAAAGGCTACTTGCAATGGCCAATTTATAATACAGAGCTGTGTGTGAAAATTTATACAATGATGAAATAAGAAAAAATGTCACAATTAGCATAGGTACCAATGTCTTACTTTTTTAACATTTGCATTTTATAAACAATTCTTACACCCAGGAGAATTTGTTTTGAATCTCAGCTCTGATATGGTTGTGAATGGGGATTTTTTAATAAAGGCATTTACATTGAATTTCTGATGTTAAATGGATAGAACTGGTAAGAAATTCCAGTTAAATCTGAATTTCAGATAAACAACAAATAATTTTAATGTGAACCCATTGCTATGCAGTTTGATACATCTGGCAAATTATAGCTGAGGGAATTAAGATGTACTAGAATCAAGTAGATAATTCTTGTTTTTCTGTTTCTTTCCTTCCTTGCTTGTCTGATATTCAAAATCCATATCAGAGCTTTAGTCTTTGAGGGATGAAATCTAGTAACCAAAACCTAAGTGATCCTATTCCAAATGATATTTCATTTAGAATGAAGAAGCTAGTGTCTGGGACCTGAGGCTGCAGAGTAATGCTTCTCAAGCATTTAATTCACATAAATCACAGGGTGGCATCTAAAATACAGATTCTCCTTGGCAGACTGAGTTGGAGCTTGGGACCATAGATTTCTATCAGGTTCCAGGTCTATGCTGATGCTACTGACCTTTCAGTCAAATTTAAAGTAGGGAGAACACATGGAAGATCTCTGGTGTCTCTGCTGGGTTGAGAATTTGAGTTTGTAATTCTTTTTTTTTCCTATATTTTAAGTTGAAATTTTGTGTATTTCATATACAAAATCCTAATCATCTTTATACCCTCTTCCCCATCAGCACCTTCCCATAGTCCTCCCTGGCCCCTCCCCAACTGGATTTCATGCATCCTGTCATTTATGTTAAGCAAGTTAGTGTACCCAGATACCCCCGCAGTACAAGTTCATTCACTGCAGTCTACTCAGCCTAACTAGAGTCCCTCCCTTTAAGAAGATCAACTCTCCCTCACCCAGGAGTAATCAGCTGACAATAGTTTCTTCCCATTGCCCCAGTTATATGTTGGGCTTCATCTGCATGAGTTTGCATAAGTCTTGTGCATGCTGACACCATTGCTGCAGCTTCATATGAGCAAGGTCCAGGAGCCTGTAAGACTGTTTCCATATGGTCATGCACCACCATGCTGGCTCTCACAGTTTTTCTGTCCCCAGTTCCTCGATGGTACCAGTGCCCTGGGTGGGTGAAGTTTAATATATGAGTACTATTGAGAGACTGACATCTGCAGACCCTTATTCTCTACACTTTGGTCATTTGTGGCCTTTTGGGTTCATTGCCCTCTTTTGCATGAGGCAGTTTCATTGATAACAGTTGAGAGATGCTTTAGTGTTCTCTCTACAATTTGTTCCACTGTGTTCATGAGCTTTCAGTGTAGAGGTTCCATCGTAGATGTGTCACTTAGGGTTGGGCAACTCACAGATACTTATTTTCTGTGTATGATCACCTGTGGCACTCTTACAAAGAAACATCTTTGACAAGGCATACTTGTCTGTAAATATAAGAATACATATTTAGCATATAGTAAGAAATTACATTGGTCTAGGGATGTGACAGCAAGGGTTTTCTCTAAGATTTATGACCTCTCCAGCCATGTGCTTTGGGCTCTATTTGGAACCTATGAGTTCCCTCACATTGAGTGGTTTTAAGTCCAATTAAGTTGCTGTTGATTACCCCCCAAATAAAGTGACATTACTGCACACAAATATCTTTGCTGTGCTGGCAATTGTTGTGATTATTAGGCCCTGAAGCTGAGGTTGGATCATCAATTGATGTTTTCCTTTAGCAGCTTGCATAATGTCCTCTAAAACTGTGAGAGCTAGCCTTCAGGGAGAAGGCTTCCAGATCACTTCCAATTCTATTGCCACAAATCCTATGTCTGAAGTATGTCCTGTCTTCAGCAACAGATTCTTAATTTCAAAGTTCTAGGAGGCAATCAAGGACTGTAGCAATAACCTGTGTAATTTGGGCAGTCTTTTGGACTACCCTGGCCAATAGCTCAAAGGGATGTTTTTCCTGTCTGACACTGCTTCTTGTTATAAAGCCTTCAGATATACACATGGACTCATGTAGAAATACTGTATGTGTAATTTTTCAGTAGATTTTGAACTTATACATTTCTCTCTGGTTTTCACATCAGCTAAGCATTATTCATCACTCTCCTCTCTCTTTCTGTCTTGCCTTCCCTCCTCCCTCACAGATGAAGTATTCCTGTTTTCCATATTTCAGCCTTAATAATACCTGTCTCATGTTGTCCTCCCTCTCTTGAGCTACTTCTCCTTTTACCCCAATGATTTCTATAAGCATCCCTCCCCCACATTTATTTTCAGTGTGCATATTTGTGCATTTCATAAAGACATCTTAGTCACCTTTATACCCCATCTGCACCTCCCATTGCCCCCACCAGATTTATGCATCCTGTCATTTATGTTAAGACCTATCACATCCCTCAGTGCAAGTTCATTCACTGAAGTCTACTCAGTCTATCTAGAGTCTCTTCCTTAAAGAATATCAACTCTCCCTCACCTAACAGTAAACATCTGCCAATAGTTTCTGACAAAGATTGGGGCCTACCGCCCATTTCCCAAGTTCTGTGCTAGGTATTTGTCTGCTTGAGGTCGCATGGGTCTTGTGCGAGCTATGACCTTTGCTGTAGCTTCATATAAGCAAGCTCCCTTAAACAGAGCCTGGAAGACTCTGTTTCCATCTGGTCATGCACCTCCACTCTGGATCTCACAATCTTCCTACCCGCTCTTCTGCAATAGTCCTGAGACCTGGGTGGGTGGGGGACTCCTATATGGAGTCCTGTCGAAGGACCCACACTCTGCAGACTCTTATTCTCTACACTTTGGCAATTTGTGATCTTTTGTGTTCATTGTCCTTTGTTGCATGAGAGAGGTTCATTGATGAGAGTTGAGTGATGCATTAGTATTCTCTCTACTCCTTGTTCCAGTATGTTCCGTGAGCCTGGGGCATAGAAGTTTCATTGGAGGCTGTCACATTCCTAGACAAAAGTAATTTCTTAATGCATGCTAAATATGGATCCTTATATTTACTGACAAGTATGCCAGTCACCACTCATCAAAAAGCTTTTTTTGCAACATAAGGAGACTATTATAGAGTTCCATAGTTGGTCACACAAAGAGAATAAGTTCCTGTGAGTTGCACAAATAGAATTTATATTATATTAAGCTGGTCCTGTATATTCTTTATGTTTAAATGGTTTATGTGATATTTTCTAAATGTTTTTTAATAAAAGACTGTGGATATTCCAATATAATCCAACATAGAGTTAAAGATTTTTCTATACTCAAAAATTAGATATGGTAGAATAAGGAAATTAAGAGAGCAAAAGAGAAAGAGAGAAAGAATTATCATTTTTAAAGTATCAAGAATGAAAAATGCTACACAAGAAGCAATCTAATGCACCTCTCAACTCTCACCAGCGAAGCTTCCACATGTAACAGAACGTGATGCACACGTTTCTATGTTTCTCCAAAGCATAGAAAATAGACTGCAGAGTGTGTGTCCCTGGATAGGACTCCTGTATTGAAACTCTCCCACTCATGGCTCAGTGACCATAAGAGGTAGTACAAAGACTGTAAAGATCCAGGATTGGTGCATGAACAATAAGGAAACAGTCTACAGGATCCTAGGAAGTTGTTCATATGATCTTACAGCAATGGTGCCAGCATGCAAAGACCCATGAGACCTCAACCAGACAAAAACCAGCATAGAACTGAGGGAATAGACAGGAGGCCACAACCTTAGCCAAGGGAACTATTGACAGTTTATCATTTCTGGGTGAGAGTGAGTGAATCTTTTATAAAGAGCTGAACAGACTCCAGTGGATGAACTCTGAGGGACATTTTGGTATACAAACTTGATTCAGTAGGCCTTAACCTATATAACAGAATGCATGAAATCGTGTGAGCAGGCCATCGGGGGGGCAGTTAGGGGAAGTGGGTCTAAGTATGATTAAGATGTAGTGTGTGAAATCCACAAAAAATCAATTTAAAAATATTCATTAAAAATGTACCTGAAATAACCATCTGATTGAAAGCATGTAAAATACCTTTTGACAATTTTGTGCATAGAAGAGTTTGCTCTCAACTTTACATCCTTGAAGAATCAGAGCAACTGTATACATATTCTGGAATGCTTAAATTCTGAAAGAATATTTAAGATGTTAACATAGAAAAAAATAATCTCAATAAATAAACAAAAGCAAAGTCGACCCTAACTGCATTTGGAAGTTTGTTCATTGTTGTACATGTTGCAAAACATTTAAAAATTGACTTATGGCTTGAAGTCATGTATTTAAACATCTTTGAGTATTTCTGCAATTTAAAATGAGGGGTTTCATAGTTAACTGAACTAGCCAGTCTCTTCATTATGCTTGAGGCTGGACTATGTAAAGCTGGACCCCTAATTCACTCACACTGTCACTTAATCAGAATCTACATCTCAAATCCTTACCACTGAGCTCCAGAAGCTGTTGGTCTAATTATTGATCAGGCTAAAAAGACTCAGATGCTACTCAGCCAGCACACTCTGAGAAGCTGAAAACTCCATTACCAGCGCCTTCCCACTGTGCTTGGAATACATTATTGATTCGCTTTAGCTGGGGCTTCTCCTGACAAGCTTATGCATGCAATTAAGTGGATTACATGGAACAAGTTAAATAGCCAAAGAACTTCTTAGCCCGGAAAAGCTTTGAACAGTGATTCACTCACCCAACTCTCCCATTCCCAAGCAGCACCTAGGTGATCAATGACAACTATGCCACTCTATACTCAAAGCGGGAGAAGCTCCCCAGGCTGAATCTTGCTTTGCAAAATTCAAACATTTTAACCTCTCACATCTTCGGAAAGACTGTGCAATACTGTGATCTTTTGCACCAATGAAAGAAAAGGTTCCTAAATCTATGTACCAATGAAACCCTTACTACTTTTGCTTTCATTCTAAAGCAGCATTTATATTATCCAAGTGTCTTATATTCAGAATAGTGCTTCCTGCAAAATAAGTTTCCCTTTTGCTTTCTAAACACTTTATTGATTTCCTTTCTCATCTCTATAAACAGTCACAAAATATTTTTCAGTAGACTACTGTAAGGCATTATGACACTAAGCATTAGTGTATACCTCCTTAGTTGAGGACTCTGTTATAACCCAAAGTTTTAGTTCAGGCCGCTCTTATCTGAACATAAAAGCAAAACACGAGAAATATGAAATAGTTTGACTTGTGTTGTTTAAATCAGACACTAACACAGACCATAGTAATATCAGATCATCAAAGTACCTTGTTAAACATGGGAAAGCCCAAAGATTTTGTGAAAAAGTCTCACTGTTACCAATAAGTCTTTAGAAAGTTCCATAAAAGACCAGCATGTTGGTGTATACCTTTAATCCCAGCACTCAGGAGGCAGAGGCAGGTAGATCTCTGTGAGTTTGAGCCTAGCCTGATCTACACAGTTAGTTCTAGGTCAGTAAGGCTACATAGTAAGACCCTATCTCGAAACAAATAAATATAGTTCCATAGAGAAAATAAGATTTTCCAGTATCTTTAGACAATGTCCAGGAACACAGGACTTAATGAATACCCTAAGATGCCTCTGATGTTATTTAGTGTATTGTAAGACAGAAAAACAAACTGCTCTGTATATAACAAAGTACAGTTATTAGTGATGTGTTAATGCATTACTACTGTTCTGTGAATTTTGTTAAAAGAGTAAACACAGTAACTATATCCAATATGGAATCCCTTAAGCCCTAGGAAAACCATGTATCTTTTCTTTTTTTTTCTTTAGTTCTAGGAAAAATAGCCTGATATGCAGCCAAAAGTAAAGCAAGATATTAAAATGAAGATAATAATAATGCAGACCTATTACATGTCTGTATCTGAGGTCTGCTGCTAGAGAGCTACTCCAAGTGAAAACACAGGATTGAGCTTAATATAAACCAAGTACCCAAGATTATTTAGACGTAGCTCTTGATCATCTCTCTTCATGCTTTTCAACATTCGGCTTCAATATCAGGAATTAGTGACATTTGGATAGGGACTGAGAAACTGGTTGCCTTATTGTCTCCAGCAATCATTTTCTGAACTCATGTTTCCTTCATCCTATCTGTTCTGATTGTTAGGGAATAGAAGAGAGTTATGGGGTTCTGTTCCCATTAACTTTTCTTTCCCAAAATTCTCTATCTTGAAGATATACTCAATTGTACTTGTTCCTGATACAAGTTCAGTCACATTCATACAATGAAGCACAACAAGTATATCTACACATACACCTAGTGCCATCTTTTCTGTCTCTATTGCCAACCTGATTACTGCCCTACTAATTGAAAAAAAAAAGAGAAAAGCTATCCAGAAACAGAAGGAAAGTCACTAGCAAGGTTGGATAAATATAGAGATTGTCTAAAATTTTCTTTTAAGTTAATTGGAAGAAAAAGAAGTATTAATTCTGCAAAAAACAAAGACATTCTAATAGGCTCTAAATAGATATATATTTAAACAGATTATCCCTCACCTGACTTCTCAACACCATTGGACCAACATCTCCCTTGTCTCCTAAGAGTTCACTGCCTCCCGTGGATATTGCAAATCTGAAGTCTCTGCATGGTAATTAGTAGATTTCGTGCAACACTGGATCTGACACCAATCATTCGCCTCTTGAAAATTGCTGAGCCTTGATGCTGTGGCACAGCACAGCCCAGGACATGTCACTGGGGCTTGGTCCTTATTACAGCCCAAGGACCTCAGGAGATTGTTTACCAAGGCTGGAACATCTTCCTTTAGGGTGGTTAATTAGTGTTTCCCCAGGGCTTCTGCTTTGTGAATTCTTAAGAGTAATCATCATCAGCTAACTGCGTGGGGAGTGCATCTAAGCAATTTTACCAAGTCAACTGACAACAGCTTGAAGCAATATTAGCCCTGTTACAAGAAGACAAGAACTCTCCACCCAATGATGCCAGAGACTGGCACCACTCAATAAATCACCGCAGCATCCTTGAAAGCTGAACATCAGTTCTGAGTCATTAATTTCAGTGAGGTCTTTTAACAGGATGTTTTGAGAGCATGAAAGAACGCACGGAAAGCATGCTTTCTTGAGCTAAATTATAAAGTGTAAATTCTTCTAAGTTATCAATCTGGAAATCCATTAAATCCTACAATAATCAAATAAATCTCTTGACAGCATCTTATCACACAGGATATAACAATGTAATATGGATATTACATGTAGTCTCTACATCCAAACCTACCTAAAGTCTCAAAAATAGGCTTCTGAATATTTGAACAAGATTAGGTATATGTCAAACACTGACTAATGTTACCAGAATTGCCACTTGATGACCAAAAAAGATCATCTAGAACACTGAAAGTGAATTATTAAAGCTATACTTAAAAAATGATAAAGATGAGAGCAGACTCACCAGCAGTGCTCAGAGATAATCTAATATCTGAGTAGCACTTTTTTGAGTCATAAATAATGGCACTCTAATAGGTGCAGGGATATCAAATACTTCTGGAATACTATTGAAAAGATGTCTTAATTCAGAAGATTATGTCACAATTTTCTCAATAAAGAAGCCAGCTTTTCCACTCATGAAACTTCATTAAGGTATAGAAGACCATAGATAGATAGATAGATAGATAGATAGATAGATAGATAAACAGATGATAGATAGATAGAGATATCTATATGTGTGTGTGTGTGTGTCATAAAATGCACAGAATTTTTGGTGGAAGAAAATAGAAGTTTTCTAAAGAAATGAGAGGAACAGGATACAAGTCTATCAATCTGCATTTATTCTACAATTTCAGTGAAATTAAAATACAAAACAAGAAACTTTTTAACACCAAAGAAAAATATATTGCTTTACTTTAAATATACCTGAATAGACTTCTTACATCTTATTTAATACAAAGAAAGCTTAAGTTCAAATATAATCAAATTTAGAAATTATTATCTGTACATTGCTTGATTCTTGGCCCTGTGTTTAAAAAGCTTTCAGCAAAATTATCAAACTTCAAAACTACTAGATCCAAAACATGTAAATAACCAAGAAAATATTACAATCATTTGGTTTTATTTTTAAATTTTGAAATTCATTACCTTTTTCACTGATTCAGTGCTTATAACCCAGATCTTGCACTTCAGGCAGATGAATTTATGCAGATATATTTGCTGAAGTTGCATGTTAACTGTGTAAGACAGAATGAGGTATGTGATTAAAAAATCAATAAACCCCCAAATATTAATTTAATTGACATTTTTATGTGACAGCTATTATTTTATCGCAAGATCAGTTTCTTCTTTCATTGCATATTACCGTATGAGCTGAGGAATCAGTGTTCTCATTAAAAACTTCTGTCTTCCAACATTTTCTCCTTTATTTTTCAAAATATTTAATTTAGAAATTGAAGGCTTTTCAAGAATAAACTATGAATTCATAAGCAGAAATAATTTTTGTCTTTTCTTGTTTTACTCTGATTTCCAGAAATTTCAAATTTTTTCTTTAATCACAGATGAACTAGATTTGGCTTTACTTAGAACAGAAACTGTTGTTTTACAAAAAAAAAAAACTTATTTTTCAACTGTGAGTTTTGCATATATTTAATTTTCAACTTTGTTGTAAGTGAACAGATGATAACTTCCCAGCAGATTTCTTCCCCACATGCAATGATTTCAAATGTATTTCACCCCTTTCCTGCTTTTTGAATTTTCTTGGGTTTTTATTCCAATTATAAATTCCTTATGGTTTTATTTATTCTTCTCAATAATTGAGATTTGTTTGAAGTATGATAATGTCTTATGTTTTAGGTGACCATATGTTACTGTTTTCTAGGACAGTCCCAGATTAAATCCAATGTCCAGGCATTCATCTAGTGTAGCAATTTTCCTGAATTTTATATTGTTACAAGTAAGTATTGTCACTTATAAGTGCATAAAATAAGACAGGATGACTTTTAGCACTACCAGATTCTTCTAGTTTTTGTTATATTCCACCTAGCTGTTTGCAAGAAGCACATGCAACATTATGGTTAAATCTAAAAAGTAATCAATACTAACCAGTCTCTTTTCAATATTTTCTACATACAATGTAACAAGAGTTCTTTTCCAGGATAGCATGCTGAGCACTCTGAGATCAAGCAAAAGTTAAGTTGAAATTCCAGTCACTAACTCCTCTGGTCTTGAGCAGTAGTAGAGAAAGTATTTGTCATGACTGTTCATCTGGGGTTCTATCCAATTGCTTTGTGGTACATGCTATCATCTGGAAGGTGCATAAAGCCATTACATCACCAGATATTGAGTTCAGAGGAAAGGGACATGTTCTTTGTGCTTGCAACTAGCCTGAAACAGCAACGTTCATAGGAACTGAGCTTGAATAAGCTTGCTGATCAATATGAGTGATCCTGTCCAAGAGGGAGTCACTATAATTATTCAAATTTTAAAATCTTTAAAATTAAATACAATTAAAACATTGTTTCTTCAGTCACACTCATCCCACAGAAAGTGTTCAACAGCCATGTCTGAAAATGGCTACTGCAGGATCACAGGACGTTTCCATAACTGGCAAATCTCTATTGATCACAGTTGCAGTTGATGCAGTTCTTCAATGGACGAATATCTCCAATAAGTTAATAGCAAGAAAACAGACAGATTGAAGGAAAGTCTGTCACTTGGGACAATATAGATCAACCTAGAAGACATGTTCAGTGAAGTAAACTAGGCAAAGCAAGACAAATATGTAATCTCATTTGTGTGTGGAATCTAAGAGTGTTGGATTGATAAAGGCAGAGAGGAAAAAGGTGGCTGCCAGAGCAAAGTCTGGAGCAATGAGGAAGATACCTGTTAGAGGAGTTACATCTTAAGACAGGACATATAAGCTCAAGAAATCCATTATATACCATGAAGGGACTAAAATCACAAATACGTCATATGCTTAAAAGATTAAAGGGTACTGGGAATAATGCCAAGTGCCTTTGATCCCATCACCCCAGGGGCAGGAAGATCTCAGACCAGCTTGTTTGGCATAATGAGTAACAGGTCATCTGGGACTATAGGAAAACCCTGTGTAAAATAAAATAATATTTTTAAAAGGCTAAAGGAGTAGGTTTTTACATTTTCTCACCATAAAAAGAAAAGAATAAGTATACGAGACAATGACTATTTTAATTAGTTCAATTTAGTCATTTCATGTTGTATATGTACCCAAATATATACAGAGCAAAGTTTTACTTGCTGATTAAATTAAATGTAGGTTGAATTAGAAAAAGACTTGGACCTTATGAATAAGAATCCTCCTGCACATGTCTTTTGTAGGTATGTTTTTACATCTTTTCAATGAATACATAAAGGTATAGTGGCAATGCAGGGCAGATTTTCTGTGCAAGCTCCCCGTCAGTGCGTGAAAGCTGACCCGCATCTTCCACACTAGGTATCTGTGCAGAAGCAGACGTGAGGGGGGAGCTCACTGTGCCCTCATCAGTTAATGATGCTGAAAACGTCATGTACTTACTTGCTATTCGTAAATCTTCTTGGTGAAGTACATTCAAGTTTTTCATTCCCTTTGTAATTATCATATATAAATTTCATTAGCACTGTAGGGGAGGGAGTATTTTGTAAATTCTGAATATAAGACCTCTTTTGTTTATTTTCTTACTGGTACATTTTTATAAGCAGCATTTTTTAATTCTGATAAGGTTTGGATTTATAATACTTTCCTTTCATGACGTGTGCTGTTTTAATCTTCTCAAGGAAATGTTTGGCCTACCCTGAGGTTGTGAACATAGTAGCTATGATTTCTTTCAAGAGATTTATGATTTGTATTTTCCAGTTAAATCTATGATCTATCTCAAATTAGTTGTAAGAAATGACATGGGAATTTTCCATACAGTTATCTAATTGTGCCAGCATATTTTTTAAAATGTTTTTCATTTTAACTGAAATTTTAAATTAATTTCCATAATTGGTAGATTCTATATATGTGCATCTATTTTGAAGCTCTGTATTCTCTTCTACTTGATGATCTCCAAAGCCGTACTGTATTCTTTCTTCTAATACTACATAAGGCTTAAAGTCAAACAATCTAATTCCTACTAGTTTTTAAAGTGGTTTGACTAGTCTACAAACCAGTTTTCATATAAGTTTTAGAATTAGCTTATCCTTTTAAACTAGACTATGAGTTTGAATAGAAATGTAGAGTAAATAAGAATTAAACATTCAATCTAAACACAAAGCACATTCTCCATTTATTTAGAGACTGCTATACAGTATGCATTGTTGCCCATTGCCTGTTACCACAGCCTCTGGCTTGTTTCCCAACAGCTATGAGCTTTCGACGTGTTAAATATTCTATAGTTAGTACTTAATGAGCATCCAGCCCTTGTGAAACTCTCAGCTTTACCACTTGTATATTACTTGACAAATTTATTTCTAGTTTTATGTTTATAAAATACAAGGAATAAAACTCTCAGGAAATTATTTTAAGGATTGAACCAGTTAATCTGCATCAAGGTCTTAAGATTCTGTTTTACACAGAGTGAGTCTGCAATTCATGTGAGCTGTTCTCCTAATTTTTGTTTTGCTTTGTTTGGTTTTTCAACACAGTAGCTTTGAACTCCCAGCTCTCAGACTTCCACCTTATGAGTGCAGGGATTATAAGCATGTACCACCACTTGGCTCCTAATCTGTTTGTTCTTATCTTTAACTTACATATCTAATCTTTTATCTGATAGGTATGGCAACATCTCAACCATCTGTTCTAGTTCTATTCTGTTGCCATGATAAAAATATTCTAATCAAAAGCAACTTAGGGGACAATAATTTAATTGTTTTACACGGCCAGGTCACAATCCATCATTAAGGAAAGTCAGAACAGGGGCTATCTAGAAATGCTGCTTATTGGCTTACTCTCTTGCTTGATCCATTTCATGTTTAGCTAACTTTCTTATACAGTCCAGGACCTAGGGATGGTGTAGCCCACAGTGGGCTGGCCCCTCCTACATCAACTAGCAATCAAGGCAGTGCCCCCCACACATGTTGACAGGTTAATCTGATCTAGGTAACAACTCAAATCAAGGCTTTCCCCTCAGATGAGACTCTAGGCTGTGTCAAGTTGACAATTAACTCTAACTAGGAAACAGGACTCTTTACAATTACCAGAAAAGGATGTGGCTTAATCCCCTACTGATAGCAGCATAGAGGGTTTAGATCTTCTTCATGAAGTCCTCTTCTCTTCTGTCCTTTCCTTCCTTCCCACTCCTTCTCTTCCTCCTCCTGCTCCTTCCTCCCTCTCCCTTCTTCCATCCTTCCCTCCCTCCCTCCCTCTTCTTTTCCCTGGTTCTAGAGATTTGAGGACTGAAGATTGAACCCAGGATACTGTGTGTGCTAAGCAATCACTCAACCACTGATCTCTTACTGCAAACCTTTCTAACTTTAAGGATGATAATGACTTTCAAAAGCTCCCCTTCAGTACCTTATACATGTTATATCGTATCAATCACAGTTCATGCTTTTTGATCATTGCTAAAATAAAATTTTTAAAAAAGCATTTTCACTTGATGTTTTAAATGTGATGAAGTCAGGCATTTTGCTAGGATCCTAACATCAGTTTCAGTTAGTGTGTGCGTGCATGTGTGTGTGTGTGTGTGTGTGTGTGTGTGTGTGTGTGTGTGGTGTGTTTCCTCTGAGAGATCACATAGTTTCACTGAGTCACTGAGTCCCATTAAGTCTGGGATAAAACAAAGGCATTATAATAAAGTAGAGAGTAAGAACTAAGGGAAAACTACACAGAGAAGAAATGATGCATATCTGAAAAAGTGCCAAAACCAAAATCCTGCCTTCCATAAAGGGAACCAGTGAATTTGTAAACACAGAAGTTGTCAACATTACTCCATACTGCTTTGTAAATTGTAAAACGCCTGTGATGAAGTTGTGCCAAAAGCAAGCATTTCAAAGTAACAGTTTACATTGTGTCTCTCCATGCATTCACTGTATTTACAATATCATGCAAGGAAGCATCCTAGAAATACCAGTAGGCTCGATTTTCCCAGCTGTACATCACTCGACGTGAACATAGCTTATATTTCCCAGCTGCACATCTCTCTGTGGGAACATAGCTTATGTTTCTCTCTGGTCGAGGTGTTTGAGGAGTAGACAAAGATGACTTTTGAAAAGAGATGAATGACAGAACACCACTAATTTTGATGGATCTGAAGATTTCATTTTAGAAGAGAAATGTTAGAATATCCTTTATATTAACAAGGCAGTCTTCTAAACATCAACTTGTTTTTTGGAAGTAATAATGTCACTCCTATCAGATTTGGTTAATAGATTCCAAATGAGATGTGGCACTAGTAAACCTTCCACTACGGGTTTTAGTCTTCTAATATCTGGTGTTTGATATTCTTCATGGGAAGGAAACTGAGATCAGTGCCTAAAATCTTCAGTGCCATTCTGCAGCGTGAACTTGGTCGGGTCATCAGAACTTCTCTAAGATTTTCTCTAATTTTTGCACTGAGAATAATAATGTTCCTCACATCTTCATAAATTAATAGTTTGAGCTCATAGTGAGGATAAATGAAGAGTAAGAAATGTAAAAAGAACACTAAGAATTACAGAGCACTGCGTTTCTGGAACCCAAGCATGCCCTGGACCAAAACCAGTGTTGTCAGTGCCTCTGAAACTGAGTTCATGTAGACCTGAGTTGATGCTTGAGGACATCTACTGTGTGTAGCCCTAAGCAACTTTGTCCAAAAGACAGTGTTTTAAAGAAAAGGACACTGAGCTTGGACATAAGCTTGGTGTCTTCACTGGTGACTTGACATTTTAGACAGGAAGAGGGAATAGAGACAAGAGGGACTCTGGTCTCTCCAGAAATCAAACTTTCCCCATTTCTCTGCACTCCTGAAGAAAACTTGAGGCATTAGGTTTTCCAGATTTGAGCCAAGCATTCCTGGTTGTCCTAATGTGAATTTGTCAAGGTAGAATGCAGTGGATCACATTTTATTAGTTTTCTAATATCCTTCACAATTTTAAATACTTATGCATGTGGTATAAAAACTATCATTGTAGAACAGTCTGGAGATGGTAAAAGTTAAACCAGGACAGAGGTAAGTTTTGGTTCCAGAGTCGAAGCACTAAAAAAATGTGGAATATTTAAGATTAAAAACTTTGTCAGATTAATTGAATTTGAAGTATTTGAAAAATGAGAGTCAAGAATGACTCATAGCTGTCTGACTGATTGATGATAAGCCGATGAGTTCATCAAAAAATAGAAATAACAAGGAAATGGGTTGATAAAGGATGAGCTTGTTTGGACATACTGAATTTAAATGCACTCATACTGATATGAATAAACACTGAGTGGTTGTTCCATTTTTAGACTTGGGATAGGTATAGGTCATACTTGATGTCTGGGAACATACGGATAGCAATTTAAAACCACAGGGCTGACGAAAACCCATACATACATGGCTCAAAAGGAGTATTGAAAACAGAACATAGCTAAAGCAGGGACATGAATAGATGGCCAGGAAGGAGACAACATCAGAGGCAGTCTTTTGGAATCCAGGAGTTGGGGCGTTCCAAAGGTGAGTGATTAATGACATGGAATACCGAGGAGAGAAAATAATGTAAACATTGGAGAATATGAGTGAATTTGGGAATTGTGCCACTGATGACCTTTGTAAGAACATTGTCAGATTAGTTGAAGGTGAAATACAGACTGTGATGCCTTAAAGAGTGAACGACTAAAAGTAAGACCATAAGACAGTAAGAACAGACTAATCTGGACAGGAGGGAGAGTGATCAAAAAAGAAAGGTTAGCAAGAAGGGCACCGAACCACAGAGGTCATCTTTATAGTTTGCAAGAGGGAGGCTTTAGTACTTTTAGAGAGTAGAGTGATGCTTTTAAAACTCTAGTATTTTGAAAACATCTGACGCTACACTAAGTGCTGCTATGCGTGTTTTTATACAATTCATACAGCAATTTAAGAACAATTACTTTTAAAAAGGAAGATGCTGAAGTTAGTAGAAGTTGGGAAATGGTTAATGGTTACTCTACTAGTAAACAATGGAGGTAGAATCTGAGTCTAGTTAACCAAATTTTGTAATTACAGATTAATTTACAATGACTTTAGGAGAAAAGTGAAGAGTGAAGAGGTGAGAGCAGATGACAGCGATGAAGCGGGTGAGGTGGATGTGGAAAAGAACAGGGTGAGGTGAGCATCTTCAAAACGTTCTCAGAAGCGGGACGGAGCATCACCCCAACTTGGGGTAAAGTGAGAATGCTAACGGAGGAGGAAAGTGATGAAGATCTGCTGCAGAGGTTAAAGGAAAAAGAGGAGGGGACTGAGCAAGTTGACGTGACAGCACAGCAGATAGCCTTGTGAAGGAATGCTAATCAACATGACTTCATTTCCACATCCAGACTGAGCTTCCGGAGTACAAAGAGTAAGTGGGAAGATCGCTGTAACAACCAGACAGTAAATACCCGAGGCCATGGGGCCCTGAGCTCTCTATTGCAAGTAGTCAATTCCACCTTTGCAGTGGAGTCGCCAGAGACATAGCACGTTCACTAATTTGCATGACAGTACTCCACTAAACCTCTGTTTATGATGCTGAAAATATAATTTCATACGGTTTTTTATATTAAGAAATAATATGCTTTTTAACATTTTCTTAACCATTAAAAATGTTAAAAAGCATTGTGTAGCCTTGGAGTCAGTGGGGAAAAAATACTATAGCTTGATTTGGCTATAGCTTGCCAATATCTGGGTATTTGTCATAAAAGTTAGGCTGCATCTGTGACACAAGATTAGAACTTTTTATCCATGTGATAGAAAATAGCATGAAAGAATGAACAGGTGAGTAGCAATAATTAAGCTATCACTTCTCAGACTCAAACTCAGCCTTTTATATTACATTCTGTCTTGCTAGCATTGTGCCTCTACAAACTACATTTCTCCTAACCAAGTGACTGTAAATAGGGAAGCTCCAGATGAAGCTTGGAAGTCAAAAAGAGAGAGAAGTTAAGTAGTTCTGTCCCATTCGCTTTCGTTGGTTCCCTTTTCTATCTCACAGAGCAGCAGTTACTCCATGAAGAGTCTAAGCTCCATTTTTAAACTCTCTTTCAGAAACAGTCTCACCACAAGCCCACAAATGGCCCAGCACACAATGGCTGGGACTTTTCTTCCATTTCATTTGCAGCCCAAAGTAATTGCTCCTTAGTCCCCTAGACCTGTATCACTCCTCTGCAGAGGACCGGATCCTGCTCTGCCAGACCCCTCTTCATATTTCTAAAACGTAGTTTTTTCTTTCTGTGGGCATCCCCATCCAGAGGCTTGGTGGCTGCTTTCTTTGGTTATTATCTCTGGGTTCTCTTCTTTGGTATTTCAGTTTCCTGATTCCTGCAAGGCCATTGTTAAATCTCTGTGACCATAATTGGCATGGTAACTCTGTTTTCTGACTGGGATAATTTACAAAAACAAGGCTGCTATCAATCCTACTCTGAGTGAGCTTTCTGGAAGCAGCTGTATCATTTCCAAAGTCTTGTGTATATAGCCTCCATTCATTAAACTAACTCTGCCCAGAACCTCTCAACTTAGTTCCAGTTTCGTCCACCTGGGTCTGAATTCTGGGACGTGGAGAACGCTACCTTTAGTGCCTTTTTTCCAGCCCTGGGTGATGACTGCCTCCTATTTTTGCTAATGTCTGAGTCTCCTCACCATCCTTTTTAGCTTTTCAGCTTGTATATCACATGTGGTTAATTCTGTACATTAGATTCCACACTTCAAATATTCAATATTGCCTCTAGAATTAACTTGACTGTGACCAGACCAGCTTGAGAAGCATACTAAATGATCCAGTGTGAGATTCAGGTCAAGCAGGAAGGTGAGACAAGTGCAAGGGATATTAAATGATGAGAACATGCAGAAACCCCAATGATGACAACTTTCATGGCCAAATAACATCAATAATAAAGTAAGCAGGGGTTGATAGTAAGAGGTTTCAGCAAGAAAGTGAGTTAAATGAGGTAGTGTTTACAATAATAAAATATAATTTATTAAATATTCTATAAAGGGGCTGAAGAGATGCCACAGTGGTTAAGAGCACTGACTGCTGTTACAGAGGACAGGTTTTGGTTCCCAGGATCCACATAGCTGCTAATAACTATCTGAAACTCCATTTCCAGGGAATCTGACGCCTTCTTCTGACCTCCACAGACGTTGCATGACATGAGTACATTTACATACATGTAGACAAAACACTTATACACATAAAAAGCAAATACATTTTTTAAAAAAATACATATTTTAGTTTAAATATTTCATTTTTAATTTCTTAAATTTGTTTAATTTTTTTGATTTTCATACAATATAATTAGATTTGTTTGGATCCCCTCTATGATCCCTCTCTCCTGTCACTGCCTCTGCACAACTTAATGTATTCTCTCTATACTAATATATAATTAATATCATGTATAATAACATATGTATAATAAAGTCTATAGAGTCTAATTTGTGTCCCCAAATGTCCTCTAGTGTGGGTTCAACCACCGGGGCCTGGTTAACCTACCAAGAGTCACACATTTGAAACAGATATTCTCCCTCTGTAGCAGCCATCAGCTGCCAAAGTTCCTTAGGTTTGGTGCTGTTAACCCTTCTCCACACTCCCTCCTCCGTTCTGCCCTTCCATTGTCCACCCTACTTAGCCCTTCTTACTCTAATGTTCCCTTCATCTTACCGCATTCTAACACCCATCCCAGGAAGCCCACCACCCTCCATGGACATTCATTAGTTTCCTCACTTCTCTAGGTTTTCAAATTGAAATATTCAGATCTAGGATTTTAAAGCTAGTACATAGCCATAAGAGAGAACATGTGATGCTTTTCTTTCTGAGTCTGGGCTACCTCATTGAGCATGATTATTTCCAGTTCTGCAAATTTCATAATTTTGCCTTTTTAAGAGATGAATAATATTCCACTATATATGTATCACATCTTCGTTGTCTAATCATCAGTTCATAGACATACAGACTGTTTCTAATTTCTGACTACTATGAAAGGGACAGTAAGGAACATGGATGAACAAGTATTTCTGTAGTGGGGTATAGATTCTTTTAGATATATGCACCACAGTGGTATGGCTGAATCATATGGTAGGTCAGTTTTGAACTTTGTGAGGACTCTCCACACTGATTTCCACAGTGGCTGCACCGGTTTGCACTCCCACCAGCCGTGGATAAGACTTCCCCTTTCTCCACATTCTTGCCAGAATTTGTCATCATTTGTTTTCTGGATCTTAAACCTTCTGAGATGGGTAAGATGAAATCTCAAAGTATCTTTAATCTGAATTTAAAGAAATTTTATCTTGAAGTGAGGAAAACAACCCAAGCATTTACAGTAAATAGGGATAAATTTTTTCTCTTAAAAACACTTAAATTAAAGCTATTATTTTCAAGTTTTATCAAATTGTCAATTAAAACATTGAAAAGGAAACCACTACCTGCTCTTACCAGATGTTCTAAAAATATCCGGTATCACTTAATATGCTAAATCATTATAAAACAGCAGTAGTCTTCCAAGATATTGCTTTTGCCAGTAGTTTTTAAAGAAGTACTGTTTTAAGATTTCTTACTTTTAATTATGTCTATGTCGAGGTGGGGGTTATTCACAGGAATGAAGGTAACTGCAGAAGCCAGAGGCTTTAGATCCCCAGGAGCTGGGGTTATAGGTGGTTGTGAGTTCATCAGTGTGGATGCTGGGAACCCAATTCAGGTACTCTGTAAGAGCCGTATGAGCTCTTAACTGCTGAGCCACCTCTCCTATCCTACTTGTCAGTATTTTTAAAAATATTAAAACAAAGTCTTTTAATCAGAATTATGCTTATCTTTAACTAAATTCAATTTAAAATTTTATTATAGATTATCACTAAATACTAATAATAGACCATAATATCAGAAACTATGTTAGCTTTCCATAGCTGTGACAAAGTACCAGATGAAATCAAAGGAACAAATACTTGTTTGGGTTCATGGAGTTTTAGTCCATGGTCACCATTTGTTTTGAGGACCTATGGTGAAGCAACATGTCAAGGCACAAGGGCAAAGAGCAATGTTGTTCACTTAATGGAAACAGGAAGCAGAAAGACAATGAAAACAAAAAAAATAAATAAATAAGAGATAAACAGGGAGATGGAGTCCAAGGACAGTATATAATCTCCAAAGACAATCCCTTATGAACCCACTTTCTTCTGCTAGATATAGCCCCCAAGTTTCCATTATCTCTGAACAGCCCACAAATTGTAAGACAAAGAATGACTTCAATTATGGGTGAGGTTTCCATCCAATCCCATCTCTGACATTGAAGTATTGTGGGTACCAAGCCTCAGCACAGGAGCCTTGCGGGGGGAATGTATTTCAGATCCAAGCCATAAGACCATAGATCTGAGTTTTCTCACACCTTAATAATAAAAGCTTGTAACAATATTTCTGCAGCTCCTGCCAGAGCGCCAAATTTCAGTTATTACTCTCACCTACCATAGCTGCATCTTGTCCTCAGCCCAGCTGTCAAAGTGTAAATTTTAAGTCAGATAAGAACACTATTTTTCTCACACTCTACAATGCATTCCTATTTTGGTCTGACAGTTCGTGCCTCCCTAAATGCATGGTTCCATTCCTGCAGGTGATGTTAGGAGGTCGAGATCTGGGTCTGATTAAGTCATGAAAATGGAGTCCTCATGAGTGGAATTAGTACCTTTACAAAGGAGCCTCCAGAGACCCAGCTTGCCTTCTTTGCAACGTGAGGACACAACAAGAACACTCCACCTCCATTTATGAAGACACCTGTGCTGTGTCTTCCAGAGTCTTGATCTTGAACTTTTCCAAAACTGAGAAGTAAATCTCTATTGTCCTTAAAGTATGCTGTTTATACTGTTTACTTAAGACCACCGAAATGGATTAAGACAGAGTGAAGGCTCAGTCTTGGCCAAGCCCTGAGTGTAGAATATCTGTCTCCTCCCATTTCCTCTCCTTTGCTTCTCTCTCTTCCGATCCTTCCTCTACTGCTCACCTGCCTCCTTCATCCCTTCCCCCAGCTACTCTATAGGATATCCTGGGGTAACAGAACAAATTCACAAAAGTATGTGAGATGCTTCAGATTTTTTAAGGAAAAAGCAAAATATGCTTCAATATTGATTTGTTTTCAGTTCATTTAGATGGGGTTTATTTTTTATGAATCATGTGGTTGCTTTATGATAAAAAGCTGACACTTCACATAACCAATGTAGAACAAAACTGGGGTCAGTACTCTCTTAATTTCAAGGTTTGGATAGTTGTTGCATTCCTCAGAGATATGTATAGTCCACTCAGAAAGTATAACTATTTAATAATGAGATAAAATATTCTCCAAAGAATATATGTATGTAAATATTTTTAACTGACAACTAACCTACTTGAAAAAATATATACTTAAGTAATTTGGGGTCAACTACTTAATGAACAGAATGTTAGAAAAGTTTCTTTGGGTATAGGGACACTGAACACAAAGAGATACTGTCAGCTCTTTGAATGAATAAAGTCTGAGATGTTTTAAGGTCTTCAACTCCTGACCTCTCTTCTTGGAAGACTTGTCTCCCATTCATTACACAGCTAATGCTACTACTTCTGCTAAGTTTTTATTCAAATATGACCTTCATAATGAAGTTGTCTACCCTGTTTAAAATGACAACCAACCCCGTCAACCCAGAATGGAGACAAAGGAGAAGGTAGTCCTTCCCAAACCTGTGATCCAGATAAGCCAGTGGAAGAGGGAAACATTCATCCTTGTCTAGAAATCCCAGGAACTCTGAGGCCACAGGAAATCACAGTTGCTTCCAGAGATGGAGCCAAAGATTGGGAGAGTCCCCTGGTCTTTCCTTTCCTTTCTGTCTGCTCATTCTGTTCTGCTGCTTCTTAGTGGTTAAACTCAGATATAATCTGCTGCTCTTACTTTTTGTTGCTGTAATAAAATATCATGACCAAAGACAACGTGGAGAGGAAAGGATTTCTTTCATCTTCCACTTCCAGGGCACAGTCTTGCTTTAAATTCCCTCTGTTGCAGTAACCCTTTTCCTGGTTATTCCTGAACCCTAGCTGAGTCACTAATTGTTGATTAATATCTATAATGAGCTAAATTATATCCCCATTCCTATGTTAAAGATTTAGCTGGGGAGATGGCTCCATCGTTAAAAGCACTGACTTCTTCTACTGCAAAGGAACTGGTTTCAGTTCCTAGCACTCACATGGCAGCTAACAACCATTCTTAACTCCAGTTCCTTAGGATCTGACACCTTCTTCTGACCTCCGAAGGCATTGTATGACACAGATGCACTTAGACACATGCAGGCAATCCATCCATACACACAAAATAAAATAAATTTAAAACTTTAACCCCTACTCCTCAAAGTATGACAGGTGATATAGTCATTCAAGTGGTAATTAAGGTGAAACAAAGTCACTGATGACTTTAATCCAGTATAACTGTTGTGCTTATAAGATCACTCTGATGCCAACGCACAAAGGGGAAGATCATATGAAGATAGAGAGAAGATAGCAATCTGCAAGCCAGTGGGAGAGATTTCAAAGGAAACTGCTGAGTTCTGTTTACTGAGAATTATTCTAGATGGACTCTGCTGCACACATGGTAGTCAGGCACATGCATCTGCCAAGATGAAGCCATGGCCTTTCCTTTCTATATAGTCTACTTGTGTATAGTCTGCAGAGGTGGAATGGAAAGAGAAAGAACATTAGTTGTAGTCTTCCATAATCCTGGTTATTAAGACATATACCAACTGAAAGAAGAAATTTGTGATGTTTGACATGGAAGAGAAAACCAAAACTAAGATAAGAAAGATAGGGATGACAGCTCCCCTAACTGCAGAGAGAATCAGTCTGAATCCTTTGTTTCTTTCTAATACATATTACAAGTGTCTATTAGTTTACCTTTACAGGTTAGTTGCTTTTGTCTGACCTACCTACTAGAAACATGTAAGGGCAAAGATTGTATTTGCCAAGTTCAAAACTGTGTCCCAGAAGTTTGCCCAGTGACCATTAAATAATTAGAATTAAATTAATATTTCTTTCATGACTAAAAGAGGAAAAAAAAGACGAGTTAAAATATAAGATGCAAAGGTAAATCTTCCTCCCCTCAGATCTTGTACTCTCATAGAGGAAAATGAGTACTAGATGGTAAAAGGAAATCAATAGTGGTGAATGAAAAGACACTGTATGCTTAGAAGTCCAGGCAAGAAGATAGAATAACTGGGCTGGGGGTGGGGGGGCTGGAATTGTTCCTCTGGTATCAACTGTGATTTTTTTTATTTATTCCAAGCCCATGTTTCTGTAATCTGAAGTTTCATGTCAAAGCCTGGTCTGTCACAATGAGTCCCCTCTTTGATTGCTGTCTGTGAATCCAGGGTCAGTGTGAAGTCTTCAGTGATGACCACCTGCAATACTCACTAGGATATCACTGAATTCCTGGTCTCTGTGGGTCTATTAGCCCATCTGATAAAAAGGAGGACTCTCAGGGCACCTAGTGCTCTGAAGTATGTTATCCCTGTCCCCTCAGGCTGACTGGATTGCCCATCTGCCTTGGTTTTCAACAACTGCAAAGAAGCTCAGCATGCAGGGAACGAAATATCTACTAAGGGAGAATGTCGATTCTTAAAATGCTTTCAGTCAGTAGAATCTCCTCTAAGGATCCAAGGTAATTTTTATGCATTATGGCAAAAATATTTCCAAGGTAAGTCCAAACATTTGGCAACTTCCTATGTAGTATAATTTGGTGCCATTAAGTTTGATGACTTCCTAATTTTATCTACATTTTTAAATGATTATTGCAGACTTTTCATTCCTAGTCAGTGTTCTTTGCCAAACTTTCAAGTTCATGAAACAACAGGGCAGTATGTATGAATCTTAGTACTGACATTATTGACTGTTAATAAACATTTTTGGCAAATACATATGAATTTTAAGTATTCTATGAGCTAAGTATCTACATCCTTCAATGAAATGTATACAGTGAGATCAATGCAACAATGGTAATGGTAGTTTGGGGGAAAACACATTATTTAAAATTCTGCTAAATCATTTTGTCAGTTCATTTCATCTTAAACAGTGCATCAAGATAACACAATAATAGATACATATATCCTAACTGATATTATAAAAATGCTTTCCTGCCAGCTTGTCTTCTTTATAAAATTAAACTTAGCTTTGCTTAAGCTAAATTAAAAATTAGTGAAATGATGGATTGAAGAATAGCTTGTCCACATTTTAACTTAACTGCATTAATAGTGTCAGAAAATTTCTAAGGCTATGAAGAACTTTTTAAGAAACTTTGTTTTTAAATACAACTGATTATCTAGAAAGAATTACACATATTTGGAAACATTCAACATTAAGAAATGACATGTTGCCCCAGGAACAACTAAAATTGTATTAAATGTTCACCTGTTTGGGAATATGTTTTTCAAGTTCTTACAAGGATGAGTCTAAGAGCTTGCAAAGAGCAACAGTGGTGTGCATCTTGATTGTGTAAGAGAAACTCTAAAACAGGGCTCAGCTCCAGCTGTGCATGTAATAAGAATTACGACCTCTGGAACAGCTCCCTGCTGTCCACTCGGAAGCTTCCGGGTGTCTAGTAGATGCTTCAGGTGCCAAAGACTCACTCTGTTTACACCTAAACTTGATTTTTAAAAATACCTTACAGTTGGATGGGCTAGATAACTGATAATCAAAGCACGATACCTATTAAATAACTCTATCTACCTGCCGTGTGGTTAGTTATAGATAACCCAAACAAACAGGCATTCATGTCAGACAGTCTTTATAGGATTTATAGCCCAGGAGAGGTAGTGTGTAATGAACAATGAATTTAAAAATGATATCAGAGAAGGGAAGTAGAAGGCGGTGAGTAGAACATTACAGCAAAGTGATTTAACTCTTGATAAGAAATCAAACCTGATGGAGAGAAGCTTCCTTGGGGAAGAAAATGAACTAAATGTTCCTTTAGGAAAGAAAGAGAGGAGGAAGGTACAGGAAAGTAAACCAGCATGTGATCCAAGATTAGTGGAGAAAATGAGGTCTGTGACTGTTTATCAGGAGGCAACAGAGTCAGTGCTTAGCACTTTAGGACAGAAGGAATGGCGTCGAAGCATTTTTAAAGGAAGACAGACTGCGCCTCTCTGTCCCAGATACCTCAACCATGTTGCAGACAATCTGGAATGAGGCAGTGAAGACTGGAGACTGGGAGCAGAGTGTACACCTGAGCGTATACCTGAGCATACACTAGATTTCACCTTTTCACCCTTAGAGATGCATGCACACATGCAGTTGAAGAACAACCCCACCCCGTCACCCCTCCACCCCCGCCGCCCCAACAGCCCACTCTCAGCACAGCAAGCGTCTCCCAAATGCCATCCTAGCCTGTTCAGCATTGCCTGGATGGAAGTTAGCACAACCCAGTTCACACATTACCTTCCAGGGTAAGTTAGGGGGGTTGTTTGGGGGTAAACACTACAAAACCGATTGCATTTTGAACATTATTTCTATTAACTTAGAAAAAAAGAAAAACCCATGTGTTACTGAACAACATTCTAAAAATTCTCTACATTTTAATAAGTGGTGTGTATTTGGCGATTACCTTAACTTTATTACTGGTAAAAAGATCCAGAGGGGTAACTTTTGTAAAGGTATCTTCACTTTGCTGCTCTCAGGCAATTGAAAAAATGACAGAATTCACCATAAAAAAGAATTACTATTGGTCATGTTACCAATATGAATTCTTCTAGCAGGTGGTTTTAACTTCTAACATACTAGGGCTGAGATTTTGTTATTAAAAATAACAATGCTGGCTAAAGTCACAAAGTTGCAGAGATGATGGGAAGGATTACCGGAGCCTGGAAGGTACGGCATTCACCAGGTATTTAAACACAGCTCTAACGGAGACACAATGACAGTAACACTGGCTTTTTTCCAAGGACATGCTAACCTTCAAGCTCTGTAGCTTCTTTATTTAATTGGCATATGCAAACATCACACAAGCACAAAAAAGGACAAGGAATCCTTCCTATCATACTGCTTTAACACACTTGTTCTCCCATAAAACATGTGCAGGCATTTAGTACCAAACCCATTTGGAAAATATTTTGTAGGAATAATTTACTGACTAAAGCCAAATTCAGATGCTTGTCAAGGAAAGGCAACAGACATTGACTGTCCTCTGTCAGCACTCTGCCAACTGAGCGCCTTTCGGTGAGGTGGGGTGGGGGGTGTTTACATGTTCTATGTCTTCTGCAAGAAATATCATCGAATCATTTATTTCCTTCTGTCCCTGGCTCTCCATCCAGAAAAGAAGTTATAGAGTAACATGGTGGTCAGAGTCAAAGAAGTGATTCATCCCATCTGCATGGGAGGCTGTTTTACTCAGTCAACAATGAACCACAGCTTGGCTTTAACATGGAATACTTCTTCTCTGTACTATCTCTCAAGGAACTGTTTAAAACTTGGATTTTTTATTGTTTTAGTTGCTCTCTCAAAAAATAAGATGAGGGCAGGCAAGAATGAGCATCTTTCACATTCTACATTTTCAGAGTAAGTATCCAACGCGGCTTGCCTTGATAACTAAATTTATTATTAACTGTGTATTTCATGATGTTAGTGACAATATGTTAATGTGATTTTTCACGTCCTCCTGCAGTGAACAGATGGCTCCTTTTACTTTACTTTCCACATCAAGTGTGATTATTTCTTGGTGCCAAAAGCCACCTGCCGCTCTTCGGTCTCCAGTCTAATTTTTTATGTTGGTAAAACACAGCAGGACTTGTTATCAGTTGGATGGCATCTTAATAAAAGGAGACATGCCAACATATTGACATCATGTTCAAGGGGAAATTTCAGCCCCTTCAAACCCTTAACCCTTTTTCCCCACCCCCTTTCAAAAAGTGAAGGAAGAAAACAAACAAACAAACAAACAAATAAATAATTAAATGCAGAGATCCCACCAGTTTCAAGATGTGCGATTACAATTGTTGGGCCCAGAGCCAAGACGCTGAATTGGCCTCCCTTTGTTCCTAAACTCAAGCACCTCACTCAGGCCTCTGATCTTTCATCCTGTGTAATGATAATTAGCTGTAACATATTCCAAAGTCAAATGTAAGTAGGAATACATTAACAAGGAGATCCGTGTCAGTGCAGTTTTCATCGGGAAAATGACAAAGAACACGCACACTCACACAGGAACACGCAGTCAGAAATTCCAAGGTTCAGACATTTAGAAAATCCCTTTCAAATCTGTGAAAGTTATTGGCTTGCCTGTCATAAGCACTTGCCTACAATGCTAGGGCTTCCTAATGTGAATGCAGTGACTCCCAGGGCCCACGCTTAACAGAGAGAACATGACTAATAAACCAGAGTAGCTTGCTTTAATTTTTCCATTCTTATTAGAACAAAGAGAGAAAGTGTGTTAGGTGATTTGTGGTCCAAGGAAAGGTCTTCCAGACGATTGGATGGCAAGGCTCTTAACAGCTGGCCCAGCACATTTGGGAACAGCATGTAGAAAAATGCATCAGTGTTTTGAAGATTGCCAGCTGTGATGATGCATCAGTTAGGACACAGTCTGAAAGAGTTAGATTTCCTACCCACAACCTATATGAGCACATGTCCTTTTGATCAGGCCACACATTTTCCAATTCAAGACTGAGCACAAACAGTGAAACCCGAGCCCCTCCCAACCCACCCAGCCACTGATTCACACTCTTGTGATGAAAACAAGGAGTGGAACTCTTGAATATCTGAAATGGTGGCTAAAAGCCAAGGAGTTAAAACAGGCAGCTGATTTCTCAGATTTACAAAATTTATAGAAAGCAGAAGAAAATGCCTACAATAAAAGGACAAGTATCTTAATAAAAATATATAGAATGAATGATCTTTTTAGGGTGAACTCCTATAATCAGATTATTCCATACAGAATCTCTCAGCTCCACCTAAATTTATCAACGACTTTAAGTCTTTCAACTGCTTGTCTAAGCAAAAGAAGTCATATGAAATAAACTATTAACTATGTTTTGTAGCCCCATTAGGTTTTTATTTGCACTATAGTTTACCAACTGTTATAGCAGTAGGTTAAATGTCCTTCAAAAGTCCACAGATTAAAAGACTGGGTTCCCAAGGTAGTCTATTATTGGATGGATCCATTGTTTTGTGTCACTAGTGGGCATGCTGGATGGCAATTGTGGGAATGCATGAAAGAGTAAACAGTTACTTCCTTGTTCAAGAAAAAGGCCAAGATTACACATTCCCCCATTAACATTACACCAATGATCTCCCACCAGACTCTGCTCCTAAAGATCCACCACTCACCATCCAATAATAGACTAGAATCTGAGCTAAAATAAATATTTTCTCTCTGTAAGTTAATTATCTCAGATATTTTGTTATAGTGATAGAAAGACATCAACATTTTATTATGAAAAGTATCAAACATAAAAATTTGAAATAATTTCGTCACCACATCACATATCTTTCAATAAACTTACCTTTGTAGTCATTCAATATACCTTAATAGAGTACAAAATCAATAACCAGTATCCACCCAGAAAGAAAAATTAAAAATATCTTGATTTGGGGTGGAGGCCCTCAGTAATAGATGATAGGGAAAAAAGGGCAGGTGGGGAATGGGAGCACAGTATAGCAGCGGTTTGGTTGTACTGACTGGCTCCTGTGCTTGGCCTTGTGCACTCCAATGAGGTCTTCAGAAAGAGGATAACTCCACACACTGCTCATTGTCTTCAAACTGGCTTGGTGACTGTGTATCAGCTTCCCTACCTCTGCATTATGGCTTTTATGACGGTCAATGTACACTTGCAGGTCAATATTGAGATTCACTGAACACCATTCACTGACAGACAGATATCACCTCAGGCTCACCACATCTGAAAACACAAAGCATGGGGCACAGAGGAGGGACTCTGGGCACCTGCATGACAAAAGTGAAGAGGTCAGGAACACATGACTAGAACAGACCATGTTTTGGCCTTAAGAACACAGAAGGTGAGACTTTGTCCAGCAGATGTGTTTTCCTGGATGAATTAGTATGTGGTTGACATAAATGGACAGTCACAGGATGAGGTAGTATTGTGGGAAATGACAAGTGTTCTAAGATTGATCTCTTGCTTCACAGTGGCATTAAAGTGCTTCCATATCTGAGGCAATCAATGGGAGGAGATTCAGCTGTGGGAGTTGCTTTGAGCAAGGCTGTGGGCTTGTTTCCTGCATATGGTGGTTTGAATGAGAATGTCCCCCACAGGCTCTAAGTATTTGGACATTTTGTCCCTAGTGGGTGTCACTGTTTGGGAGGTCTTAGAAGGTGTGGCCATGCTGGAGGAAGCACATCACTGGGGGCGGGCTTAGAGAGTTCTTAAGCTTTGTTGGATCACCAGTCACGCTCTGCTTCCTGTGCCTGCTTGAAGATGCGAGTGCTTAGCTCCTGCAAGTTATCTAGCCACCTCTGCCGCCGTGCCTCCCGGCCATGATGGACTCTTGCCCCTTTGGGACCATAAGCTAAATAAACTCTTCCTTTTATAAGTTCCCTTGGTCATTGTTTCTATCAGAGCAACAGAGACGTTAACTAATACACTGCTCCTGCTAGGGTGTTCCTGCTAGCATAAGCAAAAAAAAAAAAAAACAACTCTAGGTAGGGACTAGTAAGGAACATCACCTAGAAGCCACACATAGCCTTTGAGGACAGAGCCCCAAGGGAGAGTTGTGAGTGTCAGGATGGCCAAGCCATTTAAAACCATGGGAAATGGGAATCTTTAAGGGTAAATTTTAAATGCTCTCATAGAGGGGCCAGGCACTGATTTGAAATTGTCTTGTCTGTGTTCTGAGCTGTCTGCTATGCCCATCCACTCACTCATCCTGAAATTCTCCCAAAAAGATGAGATATATTTTCCTTTAGTGTTTATAGTCCATATTTTCAGAATGAAAAATAAAATCTAAGAAATACAATCAAGCCAGGTATGGTAGAACACACTTTTAATCACAGTACTCAGGAGGCAGATGCAAACAGATCTCTGTGAGATTGAAGGCTAGCCTGTTCTACATAGCAAGTTCCAGACCAAGTGGGACTATAGGGAAACCCTGTCTCAAAAAGACCAAAATAAAAAATACAACCAATAGAATACAAGACAAAAGTGTAAAAAACACCTCAAATGGTTTGCAGATAACCCTGGGTTACGGCTTTGTAGCCCTCCAGGGTAGGCAATCTTTTATACTATAAGGTACAAGCTGAAAAACAAAATTAGTAAATTAACTCTAAAAGTTGTAAATTGTCTTGGAATAATTTATTTCTCCTTAAATCTGAATGAGTTCAGTGTGGATGCTTAGTTTCTGATTTCATTTGTATGATCAGAAAAACCTGGACAAAAGCTACTTGATGGGAAAGGAACTTTTTGTCTGTCTGAGGCAGGGTCTCGATGTAGCCCCCAGTTAACCTGGAACTCACTATCCATAGCTGGCCTCGATCTCTCCGAGTTTTGCCTGCCTCTGCATCCAAGTGCCAGGATTAAACACATGTACACTGTGCCTGCCTGGGAAAGCAAATCTCTGAGCAGATTTTAAATTGTGCTGGAGAGATGGCTCAGCAGTTAAGACCACTGGCTGTCTGCACTTGCAGAAGAACTGGGTTAATTTTCTAGCACACACATAGTGGCTAACAATCATCCATAACTCCAGTTCCAGGGTATCTGAGACCCTTTTCTGACTTCCATGAGCACTGCACACAAGTGGTTCACTTACATACACATATGCAAAAACTCGTAACACATAAAATAAAAACAAATAAGAGATTTTAATTGTGCTAGAAAGACATTCTGAATTGGGAAACTCATTCATGAGGTTATTGATATACCCAGAACAATATCAGGTGAGGACAATTATGTTCACCTTAGGACTTTAGTAAAGTTCTTTGTGGATCTCAGATACCCATTCTGAGGAGGATCTGGCCGCACTTCCCTGAACATGATTGTTCTATCTACAGGCCGGCTGTCCCAGGTTCAATCTGTCTCAGCTCATCTCTGGTCACCTAAAGGAAGTGGGTAATTGTGAAACCCACCTGCTCTACTCTTATTAACCTTTGCTATGTTCGTGGTGCTGGTGCGCTATAACCACTTCTGCATTTTATAGAGTAATTTTAACCTGCATCAAAATTTAATTTCCTTTCTTACATCCTTCCACTTGAAATGTAGTTTCAATAGAGACCTATAGTAAAGTTACAACATTAAATTTAAAATAATCTTCTCAAACTGGAAAACCTAGCATTGATTCCCTAACTTGAAAGGAGTTGGAGACTACATTTTTCAGCTCAGAAATAGAGAATTAAATCAAGCATTTTCCCTTGCAAAAGTTCCCAGGTCCAGAGCTGGAAAACTGGCTCAGCAGTTAAGAGCATTGGCTGCTCTTGTTGAGGACCAGGGTTCAATTCCCAGCACCCACATGGTGGCTAACAACCATCCACACTCCAGTTCCAGAGGATCTGATGTCCTCTTCTGACCTTCTTTGTCATTTCAGGACACTGGTGCACCTACCTACATGTAGGCAAAGCACTCATACACATTTTTTTTCTTAAGTTTCTGGGTCCTAGGAGTTGAGCTTTTTTTTTTTACATTAAGATTTCTTTTCCATAAGAACTCACTTCCGGCCTTTTCTTAATAGCCTTAATAAAGGTCATTTGGGAGGACACAATTTAAGGATTCCTAAAGTAAGACTTAAAAATAACCCTTTGGATTTCATATATCAATTTAAACTCAGTGTTAACTTATTATGTAAAAATAAATGAAAATAAATTATCTTGACTTTATCATAATTACTTAACCAAGCAAGGACCATAAATAATGGCATCCTTAATTCCTTCAACAAATACTTTTTTTGGGCTCCCAGATTTCAGGCAAACTGTGAATAAAGGACTGAATATAAAATCCCCAGTTCCCTGTCTTTAGTGAACTTACAAGTGTGGGGAGTTGGTACGGAAAAATTAAAATTAAACAAATTGCTTCTTGAAACAGGTTATACACAGGAAGATTTGCCATCAAAGATGAATAAATTTTGCTAGTGTGCTTCTTAACTATATATAGTATAGCTATAGTAAGCACAATATTTTATGTATCACTATATTATTGTCTATAATATAACTCATATATAGTAACCTCTAGAAGATATTTGTTAAATTATTGAATGAATTAATTCATTTTATGCTTTCCAATGTAGACATCACATAAATATTTTAAATTAAGAAGTAATTGCAGCTGTGTGTAGTGGTACATGACTGTAATCTGAACACCTGGGAGGCTGAGTCAGGAAAACTGTTGTGAGCTCAGGCCAGGACAGATCACATGATGACTACCAGGACAGCCTGGGCTACAGTGTGATATCCTGTCTTTAAAAACAAATAAACAAGAAGGGAAGGGAGGGGAGGGGAGGGGAAGAGGAGAAGAGAAGAAGAAGAGGAGAAAGAGAGGGAAAGAGAGAGCAGAAAATTTGTTCTCTTTAGAATAGCAGTTCTAAAGGTAAATAGAAAACACTTGAATTAAGGGTAACAACTCTATCTTTAACAATTTCATACCCATATTAAAAGACTGTGAATAGAGCATCCTAATTGAGTGGGGGGGTAATTTAAATAGTATATTCACCTTTTTGCATTTGTATAAGACATCACACAAGAAAATTTCCTTGTAAGGTTTAGATGTCTGAACAAAATAGTACTAGGGAATATTTCAGAGGTTTCAAATTAGAATATCTAGAAGCTACTATAGACAAATAAAAAACTTTTGTTTTTAAATGCAAGCAGTATTAGTGTTATTTTAAACTGTTAAGTTTTTGGTTCAGTTTTTTGTAAAGAATTGTCTGCTTTTGTCAAAGAACCTGAACCAATTAGTCAACTTTCTAAACTAAATTGAGACACTTATTTGATGTCTATAATTTATCAGTAAATTATGTAAACCATTTCTTTATAAACAGAACAGAAAACTAAAGAGAAAATGCTTGCAAAAAACTAATGAGAATGGGAACATTTATATGCATGTACTGGTGTGATGGGAAAGAGGGGATATAAAGGAAAAACCTTAAGCCTTTTTATTGTATAGATTAATCTGTACAAAAATGTTTTACTTCTGCCAAACATCTGGGGAAAAAATAAAATCCAAAACAATTTAAATGCAATATGTTACACAAAGATTTCCGATAGAATATGCTAGGCAGGAATGGTGGCTGTGATAGAACTTTAACACTGAGCGAAGACCAGGAAATCTGCACCTGCTTCTGATCCTGTCCTTCCCTACTATTCAGATTATGTCTGAGTGTTACCACTTTCTCTGACTTTATAATTGATGCAGGATTTACTAAAATGGAATATAAGATTCAGTAAAAATAATGTAATAACGGAATCATAGTTATTTGATGTTATTTTTTATATTGTTCTGGTTGGTTTTCATTAGGAATAAATGGGCCTCATCATCAAGCTAATTTAAATAAATTCCCTACCACTGTTCATTGAGTGGGTATTAAATAAATTTCAGTTAGTATAAGGTAATTATTTCCTTACCAACTTCACAAAAACATCTAAAATGTTAGTTTCCATTCAGTAGATTTTTACTCTGGTCAAAATGGAATAAAAGGGATGGACTGACTCTACCTTTTCATCTTAATCAAAATGAACAAAATATGAAACCGTTTATATAATTCATAACAATATAACAATTGTTCATAAAGTGCTGAATGCCAGGGAATGAAGAGTAGTGATTCCGAGAAAGTGAGAAAATAATGGTCTGAGTACTACTAGCTCACTGCCTTTCTTTGAGCCACAGCATAAGGACCTGTCACACCAGGTCACACACAGAGAAGAATTACAAGGGAAAGGACTCAGGGACTTTTCAGAGCGCCCCCTGAGTCTTCAGTTGAATACTGCTCCGTACACCTTTGTGAAGGAACTGCTGAGTTCCTAGATTCTCCCGTGGGCTTGTATCCTCCCCAGTCATCGGTCCCTGACCAGGTTCACAGCGCCAGGTGTGAGTTCCCACTAGGGAGTAATTAGAAAGCTGTCGGCTACTCCTGTAGCATTCATGCCACATTGCACCAATGTGCATATCTTTCCAGTCTGGTCATTATTGTAGCTTGAAGAGTGGATGATGATATGACTTAATATATTCTGTACATGGATAAAATTACCAAAAACTAATTTTTAAGTTAAAGTATAAAGAGCCAGCCAACCTATTACCAAGTGACTTATGTACAAATCAGAACAAAGCTCCAGAACAAAGTTAATTGGAATGGAAATGTATCCAGAAGCCAAACAAGCAAAATTCATAATGTCTGACATTTAATTTGAAATTATCAGAGGCTGGAGCGATAGCTCACTGGTTAAGAGAAAGTACTACTCTTGTTCAGTTCCCAGTACCCATGTCAGACAGCTCACAACTGCCTCTAATTACAGTTCCAGGAGATCCAACACCCTCTTCTGGATTCTCCAGGCACCTGCACTTAAATACACATACCAACAAAGACATGAACAAGCATATATAATTAAAAACATAAATATTACAAAATGATCAGACATTAAAAAGCAGGAAGATACAAGTCAGGATAAGTTAATCAACTAATGAAAACTGAACAGAAATTGATACAGATATTAATACTAGCAGAAAATGAAATTAAAAGTTATTCTAACTATATTCCATATGTTAAAAAAAAAGCAGTTCAGTAGATACTTCAAAGATCCAAATTGAAGTTCTAGGAATGAAAACTATACGTGAAGTGGAAAAATACACTGGATGAATTAAGATCACCATTAGATATTGAAGTTTAGTGAACCTGAAGGCAGAGCAATCATAAACTGAAAATTTAAATACAAAATGATTATCATAATGAGTAAAACACCAATGAGCTTGTAAGATAAGTTCATTGTGTGAGATTTGAGACCTTAAAAGAGAGAAGAGAGAGAATAAAATATTTAAAGAAATAATGGCCAGAATTTTCCAAGCTTGTTGAAAGTTATAAACATGCAGATTTAAGTAACATAATGAAAACTAAGCACAGAAGGAAGAAAACAAATCTAACAAGGCACATCAGGATAAGACTGATGAAAGCTGTCCATAAGAAAAACCCCTCCAGGCAACCAGAGTAAAGCAAAACGTAAAACGGTAAGTACGACAGAAACCTGAAATGTGGAGAAAGACGGTGACAGAGCAATCGCTTCATGGTTCTGAATTTCTTAAACGGAAAAGAGTAGGAGAGGCAGTTAGAATTCCACACTTGAAAAAATTATCTTTCAATATTAAGACAAAAATACTTTTTCCATGTTCAAAGGTTAAAAGAACATCTCCAGCATTCCAGATGAGAAATGTTGAGGCAGAAAGGGAGCGCAGAGATACAGAAACAGGAGTGAAGATCACTGGCAGCTGTCCTTACACAGGGACATATACCAAACGTTTTCAGTCAAATCTGCAGAAATAGTGGAGTGGCTGGCTGGAGGAGGGGCTTGGTCAGAGGGACAGAGTCAGAGCGCGAGGTTACCGGAAGGCACATAGCTGCGCCTGCGCATCCCAGCGTTCCTGTCTGGTGCATGCCTTCCTCCTACTGGTCATCACCAGGGAAACCGTCTTGGCCTGTGGCAGTCACTGATCCGTTTCATGGCAGACCCAGATCCAGCCGCTGTGGGGCCGCCGTTGGTGGGAGCAGTGGTCCAGGGCACCAACTCCACTCGCTTTCTGGTTTTCAATTCGAAAACAGCAGAACTAATTTGTCTTCATCAAGTCGAATTAACACAAGAGTTTCCAAAAGAAGGATGGGTGGAACAAGACCCCAAGGAAATTCTTCAGTCTGTCTACGAGTGTATAGAGAGAACTTGTGAGAAACTTACTGAAATGAATATTGATATTTCCAACATCAAAGCTATCGGTGTCAGCAACCAGCGAGAAACCACAGTGGTATGGGACAAGTTCACAGGAGATCCTCTCTACAATGCCGTGGTGTGGCTTGATCTCAGAACCCAATCTACCGTGGAGGCTCTCAGCAAGAAAATCCCGGGAAACAGTAACTTTGTAAAATCTAAGACTGGCCTTCCCCTCAGCACCTACTTCAGTGCAGTGAAACTGCGATGGATGCTTGACAACTTAAGAATCGTTCAAAAGGCCGTTGAAGAAGGCAGAGCTCTTTTTGGGACCATCGACTCCTGGCTCATCTGGAGTATGACAGGAGGAGTCAATGGAGGTGTTCACTGTACAGATGTAACAAATGCTAGCAGAACAATGCTCTTCAACATCCATTCTTTGGAATGGGATAGAGAGCTCTGTGAGTTTTTTGAAATTCCTATGACCATTCTTCCAAATGTGAGTAGCTCTTCTGAGATCTATGGTCTCATGAAAGCAGGGGCCTTGGAAGGCGTGCCAGTATCTGGGTGTCTGGGAGACCAGTCTGCTGCATTGGTAGGACAAATGTGCTTCCAGGAAGGTCAAGCCAAAAACACATATGGAACAGGCTGTTTCTTACTATGTAATACAGGCCATAAACGTGTATTTTCTGAACATGGCCTTCTGACCACAGTGGCTTACAAACTAGGCAAAAACAAGCCAGCACATTATGCATTAGAAGGTTCCGTCGCTATAGCTGGTGCTGTTATTCGCTGGCTTAGAGACAATTTTGAAATTATAAGTAACTCAGATGAAATCGAAACACTCGCTAAAGAAGTAGGCACTTCTTATGGCTGTTACTTTGTCCCGGCCTTTTCAGGGTTATATGCACCGTATTGGGAACCCAGTGCAAGAGGGATTATCTGTGGTCTTACTCAGTTCACCAATAGATGTCATATTGCCTTTGCTGCCTTAGAAGCTGTTTGTTTCCAAACCCGGGAGATTCTGGATGCCATGAACCGTGACTGTGGGATTCCACTCAGTCATTTGCAGGTAGATGGAGGAATGACCAACAACAAAATTCTTATGCAGCTACAGGCAGACATTCTGCATATTCCAGTAATTAAGTCTGTTATGCCTGAAACAACAGCACTGGGAGTTGCCATGGCAGCTGGAGCTGCAGAAGGAGTAGAGGTTTGGAGTCTTGATCCTCAAGATTTGTCAGCTGTCTTGATGGAAAAGTATGAACCACAAATCCAAGCCACAGAAAGTGAAGTTCGTTATTCAACATGGAAGAAAGCAGTGATGAAGTCAATGGGATGGGTGACAACTCAGGCTCCTGAAAGTAAGGACAGTGCTGTCTTCTCCTGTCTGCCCTTGGGCATTTTTATAGTGAGTAGCATGACAATATTAATTGGAGCAAGACACATCTCAAGTTTACAAGAGTAGTTCCAACCACAGTTTCCCAAGATGTGAGAGCATTTTACACAATGAAAGAACCCATGAATTCTGTCTCTTACATTGCTCCACACCCTGATTTTATTTATAAACCACCTACTACATGACCCATGAAGGCCCTACACATATATGTTGAAATAAAGGCTTGAAGCAAAACAGTATGGAAAAAAAATCTCATGTGCTTTTTAATATCAATGGTCAAGATTGTCAATTGGGAGAAAGGCACTTTTCTGTTTGTTTGTTTTTTATCTTCCCCTTTTGTGTATTTTATATGATGTGCACAATATTCTATATCATATGGAGGAGCCCACTTATAAATTAAGAACACATTGTAGCCAGTGGTTGGAGCAGGAATGCCTTAATTACTATAGATGTTAGTCCTTTAGGTTAAATAGCTACATATGCTTTGTGGTACATGTTTGCATATTATTTACCAGGAAAAACATTTCCCTATAAAGGTAGTACTCAACATTAGGAACATTTTAGGTTGAAAGAAAAATATATATTGTGATTTTGACATTGTTTCTTATGCCTTGTCTTTTTATCAATTATCTTATAACTAGGCTAGAAAAATAAAGACATGCTGAATATTAATTTCAAGGAGGAAAAAGTATTTTTAAAGCAGTATAATATAAACTACAGGATAGTATCCTTATAAATATAGACACAAATATCCTAAACAAAACTTTCAGCAAATTTTATTTAACAACATATACTATAAATAGGACAATATGTCATAACCAATGAGGAAAAGCAAAAATATAATAATAATGTCAGTGTAATTAAAGAAACCAATCCATGTACTTTACCAATTTCAAAGGAAAAGTGGCATGAGCTAATAGTAACTAGACTTCTTAAAAATAGGACGAACAGTGCATCCAGTTGTGGTTAAGATATATAAAAACTGTTTCTCATTTTCTTCTCATGAGAATGTTAAATGATACAAACGTTTGAAAAACTGTTTGATAGTCCCATACAAAAATAAATATACATTTTATCATATTATCCTACATATTATCCTTGCCTGAAAGAAATGAGAGCATCTGCACAAAAACGTGTCCATAGGACTTATTATAGCACATGGGTGAACTCAGCTCAGATGTTCAATCTCTGAACAGAGAAAAGTGTATATTCATTCAAGGGAACACTATTCAGTAGTGAAAAGAAATGAACTGTTGCTACTGTAACATACATGAATTTCAAAATCTGAGGAAAATAAGTCAGAAAACATGCATAATGCACAATCTTATTCACATAACTAAAAAATGCAAACTATTATACAATGATGAGAGAAGGAATCAGGGAATGTTTGGAAGCTGGGTAGGAGGGATGAGGAATGGGTAAGAAGAGGCAGGACATACGGACATAAAGAGACACAGAGGAAATTGGAGGAATAACCAATATATTTCTTACAGTAGTGATTATGATGGATTAATTAGGTTGAGCACTTTAAAAAATATTAATTATGCCTCAAAAACTCTACTTAAAAATTATGTTCAAACTCTCAATAAACTTAAGCAAAGTTTGCTCAAGGAAGCTAGCCTTTGCCGCTCCATTGTGAGTACTGGGAATTCTCACTGATTCTACAGTTAACTGCATGTAGTATCCATCAGTTCCTGCCTGTGGCAAATCTCTGAGCTCTATTTGAAGTCATTTGTGTGATTAGACTGGGGAAGAACATGATGTTTAGTATCATTTAGAAGAAATTAATTTCTCATTTCACTTATCTGATCATAATTCTTTGCCTGGATCCTATTGCAAATGACTTTATAAAGACTCTCAAAGATATTTTTAAAAGAAAAACAAACAGGCTCAAAGTCTTCAAACACAGCATCTCGATCACAAATTCCTGTGATAGTCAGCTTGCTTCTTTTAAAAAAAGTATTCTTGTTTTTGTGCATTTCATTTTCATAATTTACCATGCGATATTATTAATAGTTATATTTTATCTTAAGGCTGAAAAGGAGATTTTGTGGTTTTTTTATGATAAAATTAGCTAATAATTTCTCTAGATTCCCACTAAGCAGAACTGCATGGCTGACTAGAAGTGGTGAGGTCTTGTTTATACACTCTATGAAACAACAAGTCATTCAATGTGAGGTGAGAGAGGATGAACTGGGATACAAAACAAGCAAATGAACTGCATCTGTTTCTGATAACTATTTTTCAAGGGCACTTTTTTGTAAATCAAGCAAGTGTGAGGGGAGGAAGTAGATAAGAAGGGAGACTCTGGAGGGAAATAAAGAAGACCAAGGAAGATAAGACATATTAAAGTATCTAAAGAAAAACCTGATGTGGTATTAAATCCAGTATTTGAATATCATGAAAGAGAGGTATTAAACAGCTGCATATTTTCTGACTTAGCTCTAGGCACAGAAACTATGTATAGTAGAATTTAGAGATAAAGATCTCTTCCTCCTCACCTTCACAGAGTCCTGAATTGTTTGTGTTTGATTTCTGGTACTTATATTGTCTGGTACTGAGAGATGTGTCCATAAAGTCCCAGAAAAGCTGCTGTTTGACTCACCGGATGCCTCAATACCTCAGCCTACATACTACATTAAGCAACCTTCATTTGGGTAGAACATTATGCACCAACTCTATGGCTATTAAATATGGAAATTTTGCTTATGTGCCTATTTTGATGAGGGTAGGTACTAATAAGACCCCCTAGGGTAATCTTCTGGCAAAGTCTAGAGGAAATACAACATCATCTCAGTCAGTCATGACTTTAACCTTCCACTGAAATGGTGACTTGGTCCTCTGTTCTGATTGCTTCAATCAAAACAAAATGAACTTAATAAACTGAATACTTATTTTCCAGAGTTCCCATCAACAACCTTTATAGCCGGTTTTTTGTGGGTTTTTTTGAGCTTTGAAGAAATTGCATGTGCCCCTTGCCCTTTTTGTGTTCAGCATGCATTGCTGTTCATTAGCAGGTCAACTCTCAAGAAAACGATCTATTTTAGAAAATGAAAAGAAAGAAGGCCTTGATCGACCCTTAATGAGAAAGAAGTAAAGAGTCCAGTAAGACTGTGTTAATTATCTTGTATTAAACCATCTGAAATCAACTCATTGTAAACAAACCACAAATCTCCCTTATGTTTCGTTATTGGAGTATGTTTTTCAACTATCAGAAAAGCCATGCTTAGAAAAACCAAAGCTAGTACCAGGCCTTATGCCTAGACTAGTAACTTCAGAAGAAGCCCAGGCCAACTACACAGCAATATTCTAATAATTGTGCACAGGGAAAATTCTGTTTTGTCTACACAGATTTTCCTCTGAAATGAAGAGAATCATGTGCCTAGCGGCTCCTCCCTATGTCCACCTCAGTATGGCCTCAGCAGTTACCAGAGGGGAGGATGAATAGAAATCCTCTGCAGGAAGCTGCAACTGTCAGCCTCTTTCCTGTCTTTCTTGTTGTCAGGAAAGGTTTGATCTGACCTCATGTGTATTTCACTGAATCAACTGATCATGTCTTCACGTTCTCCTGATTCTGTTTCAAGTAGGGCATGGTTGTCCACCATCAGTTCAGTTTCCCTAGTAAAAACCCCGAGCAAGTCTTTAACGCCTGCACTGGGGAGGCAGAGGCAGGTGAATCTCTGCTAGATGAAGACCAGCCTGTTCTACATAGTGAGTTCCAGAGCAGCTAGGGCTACAGAAAGACCTTGTCTCAAAAACAAACAAACAAACAAACCACTGAGCAAAATGAAGAAAATCACCTTCCCAATACAAACAGATACGGTTTTAGAATTGAGATGATTCAACTGGAAATAGGATTACCTTTTCAGAATTTAGTATTCTCAAAAGCAATGTTCTCAAAGAAAACCCAAGGTCACTTTCACAATGTCAAAAATGGCTAGAGTTGGGTAACACAGCAATATTATCTAGCCCAATATCATATAAAACAAGTAAAAAGTGAAATTACTTACTGCCATAGATACATATTAGGAAACATTTTAAACATGACATTTTAAATTAGAATATTCCTAAGATTTGCTGAGCTGACTTTAAGGTTTTAGACTTTACCTCAAGCAATACTTTTCACAAGATAGAATTAAAGTCAATCGCCATATCGATGAGATTTCTTAGGAAATTTAGGGTTATGTCTTGGCAGATGTGTTCATGGCATGAGCATATTCACATACATACATAAATTTTATTATGCAGGCACATTCCAGAAGACTCTGAACTGCAAATCATTCTTTATTCAGTAATGATTTTCTGTTTCTAAAATAATTATTGCTTAGAGGTTTTTTCCAGATTTGTTTCCTAATTACAAATCATGTCAGAAATTCAGGAACGAACTACAAGATGCACCCTTTTTTGTGACAGGATCTCCCTGTAGCCCTAGTTTGGAACTCCTGGGTAGACCAGGCCAGCCTCGATCTCACAGAGATCCATCTGCCTCTGCCTCCTGAGTGCCAGGATTAAAGGTATGTGCCCCCATGCCAGAGTGTAAAGATACACTACTCTTTGCTACACAGAAAACCTGATGCTCATTTTTAGAACACTGGATTACCTAGAAAATCCTTTCATTTGGGGGACGTATATAAACTTCTCCTCCTCCTCCTCTCTCCCCTCCTCCTGTTCCTGCTTCTCCCTTTTTAACTCTGGTTCCTTTTCTTACACCTTCTCCTCCTCTTTTTACTCTTCTTCTCTCTTTGTCTTTTAATTGAAAGAAATCCACTGAGTCATATCATATGGTATTTACTACTCATATTCATAAACATCAAAAGGATGGCAATCTGTTTAATATCCTGCAGATGAACATGCACTAAAATGTGGCACTGGCAATTGGGCACTTGCTGCCCACTGGGCACCAAGCAGTGATATGCTAAAGATCTGGCATGTTGTTCCATAGAGAAGAATGGCATTCATTACAGTTATATCAAAACCAAATTATGAACAAAATTTTGCCCCCATAAGTATTTGGACAATTGTCTATCATTCTTCCCGTCACAGCCTCTGCCCTTCCATTCTAATCACTGTCCAGTCTTTCCCACGTCTCTGTATATGCATGCCTCTCACTTGTTTCTGAGTTTCACCTTCTCATACCAGCCCCAAGTGTATTATGCAAGGCCTATGAACAGAGGAACACGAACAAAACATGCAAACAATTTCATCAATGTTTTCCTGCAGCTTTTGATCGTGTTTTGTTTCTGACACACATTTGATGGTTATCACTGAGGAACTGGAGTTATCTACTTTTCATTTTCAAAGTACTTAAGAACATGTACCTAATGAATTTCAACTAATATACAAGCATCACACTAAGAAGATAAGTTATTCTTTCCCTTTAGAGAGCAGAGTTCTTTGAAAGGTAAAGCATGGGCTTTGGTGATGGATTCTGCTATTTACTCTGTGACTTCGGTTCATCACTTAGCTTATCTGTACATCAGTTTCTTCAGCTATGAAAAAGAGGTGATGATGATGGTGATGATGATGAATAGTTGGGGGAGTTAATGCTTAGATCAATTCCTAGACGTATGTAACCTTCAGGAATGTGTGTACTCTTATTGTTGTTCTTACTACTACCAAGCAAGATAAAACACAGACCCAAAAAACTATGCAGCTCAGGTTTCTTTCATTAAAGACCGAATGTTAGAAGAATTCTCAAAGAAAAATAAAGAAAAGTCAGGCTTGGTGGGTGGATGCATGTGATCCTAGCACTTGAGTATTTAAGGCAGGAGGATTAGGAGCTCAAGGTCATTCAGGGCTACATAAACCCCCATCTCAAAAAACCAAAATAAATATTAAAGAAACAACAGTTATGGACCACTAGAGGTTTAGTTATGTATGTTATAAGCATTGCCTGACAAAGATATTTTTTTGCAACTTAGATGGCAATCTTATTGAGACTTCATGTGATTTAGAAAATATAATTACAAAGATTGGAAAAAAGAACTCATATTTCTAGAATATGAAAATAGACTTTAATATTTTATTATTTTTATTTTTTATTTTATGTATTAAAATGCATATGAGTGTATTGCCTACATGTATGTAAATCGCCTGTGTTGTGTAATGCCCATAGAAGTCAGAAGAGGGCATCAGAGCCCCTGGAACTGGAGTTATGAACAGCTGGGAACCTAACCCATGTCTGTAAGAGTAGACAGTGCCTTATCTGCTGAGCCATCTCTCCAGCCCCGCCCCCCAAAAATTTCTAAAAATTTCTTACACTGTGTATTTAGCCATCAACAAATTATACTCACACATTTATTTATTCACTATACAGTATTTTCAAACACTGCTACATTGTAGTCAGATTTCTTAGATATGACACTAGACTGTGGGCAGAAAAAATAGAATAAATTGACTTCATAAAAATGTAAAGTTTTTGACCCTTCAAAGGATTCTAGCAAGACAGTAGTAGTCAATGTTTTCAAATAAGATAGCTTGTAAGGAATTGTCATTCAGAACAGTAAAGCAATCACCACTCTAACAAAAGCCAAAAACAAAGTTTAAAATGTGCCAAGGCTGTTAATAGACATGTCTCCAAACAAGACAAACAAGAAAGCACAGGAAACTATTTCTACGGTTCCCACAACAATATAAATGAAAATCATAAAATAGCATTAAAATATTTACTGTAAAAATCAAACAAAATAGAAAATAATTTCTTGGTGTGGACATAGAAAATTTAGGAACCTTGTGCAACTGCTGGTAGGAATGGAAAATAGTGTACCTGCTGTGGAAGACAGCGTGGAAATTCCTAAAAAGCTGAATTAGGATTAGCACAAGAGCCAGCAATTCTAGCTATAGCTATGTCCTGGAAATGACTAGAAAGCATGGACTCCAGCAGATATGTGTACACTGATGTTCACAGTAACATTATACACAAAACTTGCTTCAAACCTGGAAACAAGCCCAGTGTCCATCAACAGATAAATGGATACACAAAATGTGGTATGAGCACTCAACCTTAAAAAGGCATGGAATTCTGCAGCATGAATGATCTTTGTTAGCAATATAGTAAGTGAAATAAGTCATACACAAAGGGACAGAATTCTACTCACGTGGGGTCCCTGAAACAGTCAAATTGATAGTGACAGAAAGTAGTGTTATTAAGGCTAAAGAAGGGAATAACAGGAAATTATTGTTTAATGGGTACAGTTTTAGCTTAAGATATTCAAAGTCTAGAGGTGAATGGTATGTGGATATATGCCACTGACTTAAATTTGTTAAAATGGTAGGTTTATGTTATACATACTGTGTCACAAGTCTTTTCTGTGGGTGTCCACCACCTAGAACTGGTAAATTAGCATCTAATTCCACATCCTACATCACATCTCTCATTCACATATGACTTACAAATGGCCATTATGTTGACAATTTCTAAACACATTTTCACCCTTCCCTAAATCCACAAACACCTCTAGTTGCTGGTTTTACTTTTTATTGAAAATTTGTGAATTTCATACAGTATATTTTATCATATTTATACCCCTCCCCTATCTGCACCCCTCTTGTGGCCACACCACCACCAGATTCCATATATTCAGTCATATATATTGAGGCCTATAGAGTAAAGTTTGTGTAAAAGACCCTGAGTAAAATAGGGTTCAGAGACATTTTGTTTTCAACACAAGTTATTTCCTTCAAAATATAGTAATAATTTTTACCTTAAAAACCTTAAAAGCCAGTAAGTAATACACAGCCCAATTAAAATACTGTCATTACTCCCATATAATACAAGGATACAGGATTAACTGCATAAATCATAAAAAAAAATGAAGAAACAAAAACCAAAGAAAGCAAGTGACTGAATGATACATGACAAGATTCTTGTTAGGATGTACCCAAAGTGGTCTTAATGTAGGTTGTATCTTCCTAACTCAGCCATTTAATCTTCTGTTCTAGGAAAACACACACTACCAAGATTTTGCATTTCATGGGCTGAAATATACTATCAATTATTTTGTCATTAAATGCGGTACATTATCTATAAAGCAGTAGTTCCAAATTTCTGTTTTCTTTGCTTAAAACAACTAAACATATTAATTTAGTTTTCAGAAACTTCAAGAACCTTAAAGAGAAATTATTTTTCATTACAGAGCTTTATGTCCTTCTTCCTCAGTGACCCTTGTCTCTTCCCTTTGTCACATCTGAAAAAAAAAATGGGCATGACCCCAAGTGTGGCTCTGAAACTGTGGCTCTGTAAAGACATCCATCTGTTCCTCTCATTGTCTTCCTAGTCATAGCACACTGGGTCTGGGACATCCAAATACATTTCTGTTACTGTCAATACCAAGAGCCAAGAGCTCTTTGGACAAGTAAATTGTATCACAAGCTATTGCCGTATGTGTGCTCAAAAGAATGGCCCTTGCCTGGTCCAGATCCTTTATCATAGAGAGAATAGAAATTGTTCAGCAGGAGAAACTGCACCTGGTATCAAAACAGTCATTTTAAAGATGAATATCAAATAGCAGAAAACAAAGCTCACCAAATTTGTGATGAATATGACATTTTAAACCTGACCTTTCCTAGTGTGCTGGTATTTCAGATGTTATTTTTCATGGCTCTTTTAAACAGCCTCTGTCTCATATATTCTGTTTGATGGAAGTACATGAATAAACAATATATAGACTATATTAAAAGACATTATTGCTGTTTGTTCTTTTCTAGGGTATGATTATAGTGTAAAAAAAAAAATTCCTTTGGCATGTTTCATATAATACGCTCCCAGAGCTCTTACCTCCATCATCTCCACAGAGCTGCCCCAGCTTTCCACACAGTCATTGCCTAGAGTGAGGCCCAGGAGGAGTGCTTCAGGAATGACTACAAGGTTTCCTTTCCTTTCTCCATCATGAGAATAGTTTTAAACATCCAGGTAATAGCTCTGTGACCAGAAATTGTGTTTTATCTCGTCGGGATATACATATATACATATGTATAGATGTTATTTGATTCTGCAGCCAAATTTGAGAACTGGCTTTAGTCATGGTGCTTGTCACAGCAATAGAAATGGAAAGGTTATGGTTTAATAATGTTGTGTTTATATGTCAAGGTCACAAGGGACAATTTCACTGGATATCTTCAGTTGTCTACTTGACACATCTGAAAAGAGGGGACCTCAATTGGGAAAGTTCCTCCAATCTATCAGATTGGTAGTGGGCATCCCTATGAGGTTTTTTTCTTGATTTCTGGTTCATGAGTTCATGTCAGAGGACCCAGTTCAGTGTGGGTGGTGTCATCCCTGTGCAGATGGTCCTAGGTTATATAAAAGCACACTGAATACAGGTCAGGTTGGACAAGTCAGTAAGCAGCTTTCCTCTGTGGTCTATGTTTCAGTTCCTGCCTTGAGTTCCTACTTTGGCTTCCCTCAGTGATGGAATTTAAAGTGGAAGCTGAAACAAGCCCTCTCCTTTGGCTTTGGTCAAAGTTTATCACAGGAATAAAGAAGTCAAACTAGTACACATACTGAAAAAAATTCTAACCTAGTATTCCAAAGGCATCAAATTATACTCACCACTAAACACTGCTGCTTTGAAGATTTGCACAAATAATTGAAAAATTCTTCTATTAGTTATTCTTTTTTATTTATTTATTGAAAATATTTTCATTGAGTTTTGTTTAGAACCCTTCTCCAATCAATGTCTCCCATAACTACCCCCCACCCACACACACACACTGGATTTCATACATTCTGTCATATATATTAAGTCCTATTTGGTCAAGCAGTTGTACCTACATGTCCCTTAGTACAAGTTCATTCACTGGAATCTAGTCAACCTATCTAGAGTGACTCCCTTAAAGATCTAGTCTCCTTTACCAAGCAGTAATAGCTAACAAAATTTTCTCAGCTACAACTGGGCCGTGCTACTCATTCCCCTAGTTCTGTACTGAGTCTCTCTTTGATTAATTCAGGACGGGTGCTGTGCATGCTGTCACCACTGCTGCAAATTGATATGAGCAAGTTCCCAGAGGCCTGAAAGCCTCTGTTTCCTTATGTTCATGCTTCAACCCTGGTCTTTACAACCTTTCTGCCCCTATTCCACAATGGTCCTTGAGCCATGGGTGGGTGAGCTTTGATGTAGGAGTCCTATCCAGGGACACACACTCTGCAATCTCTTATTTTCTAAAACTTGGCCAGTTATGGCCTTCTGTGTGCATCCCACTCTGTTGTATGAGCTTTGCAGTTGAGAGTTAAGGGATGCACTAGTATTGTCTCCACCCCTGTTCCACTATGCTCCATGAGCCTTGGGTGAAGAGGTTCCACTGAAGATGTGTCATTTAGGGTTGGACATCTCTCAGATATACCTTCTTTGTGTGTGACCATTTGTGGAACAGTGTAATAGCCTCCATCTGTTGCAAAAAGAGGTTTCTTTGATGAGTGGTGTATGGTACACTTGTCTGTAAATAGGATCCATATTTAGCATACAGGCTTCTATAGGAGAAACCCTAACCACCCCCTAAAATCCAAAAAAATAAAATAGTCTATTAGAAGAAAATCAACATGAATTAAGCTTGAGCTTTGAAGAGTAGAATATTAGTAGGGTCTTATCTGTAATTTAAAACTCGAAAGTACAAATTCTTGTATTACGTAAGCTACAGAACATTTTTGTGTGTCGTACTAGGTCATGATTCTCTTGAGGCAATTGAAGACAAGCTCTCAGAATGCCAGCTGCATCAACATACGGTGTGAACAATGAATCTGAGTAATAAGCAAGTCTGAAAATAACCAAAGGTAGTCAGTTTAGTTATGCTCCAATTGACTAGGAAGCTCTAACAGAAGAGTAGCAGCACATCCTTAGCGGCAATAAACTGAATGTCAGTGAGCCTTCCTCCTACCCCGCAATGTAACAGTAATTATGAGGTGTCTCTTTTGGAGAGTAGTTCGATAATAAGGTGGGGTCCTCATGAATGGCACGAACATTCCAAAAAGGAACCCCAGAGAGCACTCTTGCCCTCTCTCAACCATGAATGAATATAAAGAGAAATAACAGTCTGAAACTTGAAAGCGAATCCTTAGGACTTGACCTTGTTGGTACCCCTAATCTCCGACTTGTAACTTCCAGAGCTGTGAGAAATAAATTTCTGTTATCTATAAGTTACTCAACCTACCATATTTTGTTGATAGACAAAACTGTTTAAGAAATATAGGACTAATTATGGCATTTTTCTTATTTTGGAAATTATATCTTAAACTTGCATTGGACTTACACTTTAGATTCTGTTTAAAAGTTATATTAAAAATAAGTACTTTATAACAAACTCAGTCATCAAGTGAAATAGAACATTCATGTAATCCTTAACCAATATTTTTGTTAATTACTTTATCAAGGTTGATACAACAGTGAGGGATTTTAAAATCCTTTTCCCTATTTCTTTTTTTTTTTTTTACCTTTTTAAGCAAGTGCTACTGCCCTAGTTTTATAAAAAGGTGAAAACCATCAAACAATGACAAAACAATAAAGTAATACAAGTGTTGCTGTGAGGGGAAGGCGGATGAAGGGACCCAGCACACACAGCAGCCTTACTCCCGAATGTGGTTCTCTTGAAGTGTTTTTAATCTGTCTCAGTGAGCTGGTCCTGGAATCCAGAAGGCAGAATCCCACTTGGCATCTCTCCCTGTCACCACACCTCCTCGCTCTCGAGACTATGTCCATGTTACTGTGAAGTCTTGCCAATTCGATGTGAGAAACATTGCTTGTGCCCATTCACCACTCGCTTATTCTGTTACTGATACCCTCATTTGAGGTTCCATTTTTTTTCCATCATAGCATCCCAAATATAGTCCTACTATCCTTCCAGGTCTTTTCCAGAGTATTTTCCACTTGAGAAGCAAATGATTTGTCATTTGAGAGGGAAATTTGATCTTACTGCTCTTTTTCACTATCCTCACTGTTATGCCAAAACTACCACCTTGACTTTAAAGGCTCAGTATGGTCTGGTCTTGTACCTACAGCTCCTTCATTCTCTGCTTTAGATACATGACCCTTCTTCAATTTATGGATCACAGCATGACTGGCACAGCACTGCACACAAAGCAATGAGGAATCCCTTAGTGAATGTACAAGAAAAAGAAATCCAAGAGACATAATACAGCAACATAATGTCATAATGGATCAAAATCTAGACATACATTTCCTCATATACTATGTTAAAATGGGTCCTGTTCCTCTAGAAATAAGCTATTGCAGGGCTAGAGAAATGGCTCAGGCGTTAAAAGCAAGCACTGCTCTTCCAGAAGACTAGAGTTTGGTGTCTAGCACCCAAGTCAAGTGTCTGACAACCACCTGTAACCTCAGCTTCAGATGACTCAGAGCTCTCTTCAGGTATCCTCATACACATTCACTACATGCACAAAGATACACACACATGCAAATGAATAAAAAATAAATTTTTAAAAAGAAGTAAGCCACTGGTCAGCACCATTATATAATATCTAAAGCACTCATTTCAATGTAAAACAAGATTTCTTTGATCTCCATGATGACAAGGGACGTGCCTCAGTTGGTGGAGTGCTACTGTATGCACAAAGTCCTACATTTGATGCTTAGACGTAATCTCAACACTCAACGATATAGAGGGAGGAGAACCAGAAGATCAAAGTCATCCTTTCAGAGTCAAAGCTTTCCATTCCTCCTACACTCTCTCTTTCTATAATACATATTTATATAGAGAGAGATTATATATATATATATAATTCATAGCTTTAATCCATATACAATATCTTCATAAAATGCAAAATAATATGTATAGGCACACAGAAAAATTAACATTTGCAAAGATACATTGGAAAGCAAAAACTTCAAAAAATGTGTTTGAAAGAATACAATTTCAAACTGAATACGAGGTTCAGGCAGCTTTCTGAATTGATGCTGAAGAGCTTACATATTGAGAACTGTGTGCTAGTTACTTTTTGTTGTGATAAAACATGACAAAAACCAACTTGGGGAGGAAAGGGTCTATTTTAACTTGCAGGTTATAGTCTATCATTGGGGAAACTCAATGCAGGAACCTAGAGACAGGAGCTGAAGCAGAGACTACGAGAAAAGCTGTCCACTGACTCACTTCCTCCTGGCTTACTCAGCTACTTTTCTTATCTAGCCCAGGCCCACATGACTGGGCATCAAACCACCCACAGTGGGCTGGGTCATCGTACATCGATTAAGAATTAAGAAAACGATTCCCAAACATATCCACAGGTCAGTTCAATGGACAAAATATCTCGCTTGAAGCTTTCTCTTCCCAGGTGACTCCAGTTGTTGTCAAACTGACAAAAACTAACCAGCACAAGTTGTAATTTAATCTGGCCAGCAAATTTCATGACCAGATGAAGAGAAACTTGCTTTGACAAACAAGGGTAAGTTAGGGATAGGTTAAGAATCTACTGTGAACTACCCAAGGTATTAGGATCCTTCTTTAAACCTCACAGCAATTTAGGAGGTTGGCTACTGATATCTACCTACAGTTTATTGTTAGGAAACAGAGCCAGGAAGGTTACAGAAATATCTAGGAACAGACATAGATTTGTTTGAGTCTAAAGGCATCTCTTGATTTGGGAAATTAACAAAAGTTTTATTATAGGAATAGAAGGCTAACTAGGACAATCATTGAAAAAAAATATCCCCAGTTAACTTTTATAGTCATTAATCTTGTGTAGATTAGTAAAAAACTGATAAAACTGGGAACTGTGGTGATGGTTCAGTAGTTAAGAGCACTGGTTGCTCTTGTAGGGGACCTGGGTTCAGTTCCCAGCACCCACATGGCACTAACAACCATTCCTAACTCTAGTTCCAGGAGACCCAACACCCTCTTCTAACCTCTATAGGCATAGCATGACACAAATGTACTTCCATATATGCAGATAATACACTCACATACATAAAATAAAAATAATAAATATTTTTAAAAGAAAGTTGATAAAACAATTTGTGAGAATTAAAAACTATAAAATGTTATCAAATAAATAATTCAGACATAGATAAGGAGAGACTTTATTAGGAAATCAAAAGACTTTTGCAGTAGGGAGAACATTTCTCTCTCAGAAATCTATAGGCATCTCAAAATTAAACAAAAAATATCTTATCTTTTACATTGTAAGAGGTCATCCCCACATAGGCTAGGTTGAAGTCCCAGGGCATGGTGGCACACATTTTTAATCCTAGCTATCTGGAGGCAAAAGTAGGTGGATCTCAATGAGACTGAGGCTAGTCTGGTCTATATAGCAAGTTTTAGGCTCCACTGGGGTTACAGAAAGATCGAGGTACAAAAATGCCAAAAACAAAATGATATATTGAAATCCTAGTGCCCAATACTCAGAATATGACTTTACTTGGAAGTAGACATTGCAAAGAGTTAAGGTAAGGTCACATGAGAGTAGGTTATTCATTTAATAACTGTGACTGTGTCCTTACAGAATGCCTTGTAAAGATGGGAACAGCAACAGAGTGACCCAGCAGCAAGGCTGCGAAACGATTGGGAGCCACCACCGCATGCTAGGAAGAGGTAAGGCAGACTGTACCAAAAGTCTGGGGGCGGGGCGGAGATGGTTCTGCTGACACCTTGGTTTCAAACTCCTAGCCTACAGTCTGAGAGAATAAATTACTCTTGTTTTGAGCAACTCAGTTTACAGCACGTTGTTGCAACCAGACTGGGAAGCTGACTCAAGCACTAACTTAGCAAAAACTTTTCAGAGGAGGTTGAACAAGCAAGAGAACGTAAGTAGTGGGGTGAGATAGGAAAAGAGTCTTGCAATGATCTTAGAAGAAGCTTGCAGGGACTTGGGTCTTGGTCTACAATGCTTGCTAACACAATGTGTGCTTATGGGAAGGAGAGAAGCCTGAATAAACTTGGTCAAGAAGTAGCAGAAAGTAAGAAATGGGCATTTGTGAATGCTTGCTAGAGTGAAATTAATTTTATTTGAATTTCAATGAAAAATATAACGCAAAACTGAAAGTTTTATTGAAATTCAGGTGCTGAGGCTTAAGAGATGACTCGGTGGTTAAGATACTGCTGTTCCAGGGGACTGGACTTTGGTTATGAACACTGTCATCAGGTGGCTCACAGTTGCCACTAACTTCAGCTGTGGTGAAGACAGTGCCCTCTTCTGTACTCCATGGGCATCTGTACTCACACACGCACATTTTTACACACAGACACACTTATATATATATAATGAAAAATATAAGATAATAAATATTTTTATAACACAGAAATTCAGATGTTTTTTCACAGCAAAAATTTGATTTTCCAAATGTTTCTCCATGAAATCAGACCGTGTCTTGTTTGGTTTTGTGCTTTGCAACAAAAGAACTCAACATTAGTGTCTCTTGCCTGACTGATAGGAGCTCTGGGACTTAGCTAACCTATAGTTTTTTCTCCATTCTTTGAAACTGGAGTGTTTGTTAGGTAATTTTTTGGTTTTACATTGCCAAGTTTTACAACTTGTACATAATTCCCACAATTCATCATCAGTTTATTGGCCACAAGGTATCCATATCTGAAATATTTATTTTTGTTCATCGTTAGGCTGACTGAATTTTCTACATAAAAGCATATTTCCCTTCCTTCAATTTTAATAGCCTGATTGCTCTAAGTTGTGCATCCTTGATCATATTTTGTCTTTTATGTTTAAACTTGAAGGATAATTTGGCAAAAACTTTGGTTCTTCAGTCATATTTTCTTTTTCTCAAAACATTGTAAATGTTGCTCCTTTTGTATACTATTACTGAATGAGGCATTGAGTGAGGTGTCAGAAAAACAATATTTATTCTGCTGGCCTATACCAAACATCTAAGATACTTTTCTGACTTTTTATTATGCTCTTAGTTTATAAAATTTATCAGAATGTAATTGGTATTAATCATTAGATCTCAATTTGTTCCGGGGCAGTTCAAAATTCAGTTTCTTTTTTTTGCAGGAAAATAAATTGTATTGGCTTATTTTTGTAATTATCTTCCTTTGCGCTCCTCTTCTAGAGTAACACCTATGCATGCATTTGTGCCCCTGACATTATTCTATTTCAAAACTTTTCTCAGTTTTGGTGGTTCTAATATATCTACTCATGTTTTTTGTCTTCCATTACTTCTTTAAGCTTTCCTTTGTAAGTTTAATGCTCCTTATATGACTTGATGAATTAAAATCTTTGTATTATCATGTCTCCTTTTAATGGTCTCTTTCTGTTTGTAAATGTTACATACATATGAATATGTAATTGTATATATATTACAAGTAACTAAATGTTTAGTCTGCAGATTCTTTGAGATTATGGACAACTGTGTGTCAGATAATTATCTGTGTCTTTTGGATGATTATTCTTGTGATATATGTCTTGCATTTAAGAGCATTTGCTATTTGCAGACACAGTTCTAATCCCTTCATGCTAATTATCTCATTTAATATAGATGCTCCATTTGCATTGCATATGTTATTTTACTTCTTTTTATTTGCATATTCTACACTGATTATTAGTCACCTTTAAAGGAGTGGAATGCATTGCTTATTAGAGACTGGAAAGCCCTCTAGTTAGGGAGTAAGTGGAAGTGTCTATCCTCCGTGGCCTTTTCCTCATCAAACCTCACCCAAAACATTCATTTCTAATGCGGTCAGAATGATTTACTTCTGTGTTTCCATAGTCAATGTTACATATAAAAAAAAATCTTAAATTTACTGCAACCTAGGCCTTGCTATGTCTTATCCCTACTGCTTTCTATTCTGTTTCTGGCTGTGGTAAATTCACTATCCACCTCCCTTTCATCTTACCCAATATTAGTTTCAGATCAGAGGCTGCCAAGTCAAATGCCTACAAGGAATAGATGTTCAACCTTGCAAAAGTATATGTTTACAAATATATTTTACAGAAACTCTAAATAAAGACTAATGTCTGTCCAGAAGTTTTGTTCACGTATCATATAGCCAATCAAACATTGTTATTAAAAATGTTTAATGAATAAAATGTTTCAGATATAATCACCTTGAAAAATAAAATGAGTTTAAAATTATATTTAAGTTATTTTGACCAGAAATATACAATACATGAATAAAATACCTTGGGTGGGAAGTATGCAACCTCCTAAAATTCTATAGTGACCTACAGAAGAAAAGAGTTCCTTAATGAATGAATTTTTACTTATTATTGTAATGTCACTGTGGAAAAAGAAAAAAGCAAAGGAAAAAGAGATGTTAATTCATCTCTTGTTTTCCAAGACAGTGTGACTCCAGTGCCTCTCAGACAATCACTTTGTTACTTTATCCATCTAGAAGAATAATCAGTCGAAACATGGAGACATGTGCCATGCCTCATCTAATCATGAAAAGAGTAGAAAATAAAACTGTTACATGACCATGGGAGTTATATTTTTTAAGTTATCCTTTTCCTTCTACTGCATTTTATCTTTTTGTATGATAAATAAATAGTCTGAAGTAAGCACTTAATGTTCTATAATTTCCAACATTTATGCCATAAATGTCAATAACATCAGTAATTATAATAAATATAGTGTATCTGAAACATTGTCTTAATTTCGTGAAACAGCTAGAAACTGTGAAAAAAAAAGTTTGGTTTCCATTGAAACAAAAGATAGAGAATAAGGAATTTGGTTCTGAGCTGAAAGTGTCATAGAAAATCAAAAATTGATATTATGTTAAAAGGAATGAGCCTCCTAGTCTAATAAAACTGGCATGGCATTTTCAAATTACTACATGGAGAACAAAAGCCTCAAAATTATTTAATTTTTATCGCATTTATTATTATTTTATGTATGTAATGTGCGCTTGTAACAGTAATGGTGTGTGTGTGCCACGGTGTGCGTGTGGAGATCAGAGGACAGCTTGTAAGAGTCCATTCTCTCCTTCCAACAGGGGATCTGGAGATTGAACTTAAGTCAGATTCCTGCAACACTTTTCCCACTAAGCCATTATTACTGATTCTAATGTCAAAATTTAAACATTAACAACTCTCTTAATTCAACGCATATAAAAAATTGCAGAAGACATAAGTTAGCACTGTAGCAAGCACTCAGTTGGTTACCGTGGCTGGTACCAGTCATAATTACTTACAATTTCCCAAAGTACCTTGAAAAGCATTTAATTCATTTTCAGAAAGAAGTTCTTTAAATACCTAATTATACTGAAAAAGTATTTAAGATGTAGTTCCAATAGGTAAGTCTTTAATAACTGTTCTTTATTGCCAAGCTTGCTTTAAAAAGCTATTTTGAATCATTTCACTGTTAAAGACAGAAGATAGATAATGATAGATGATAGGTCGATAGATAGATAGATAGATAGATAGATAGATAGATAGATAGATAGATAGATTTCTTTTAACCCAGCCTGAGTTCTTCTCCAGGAAGAGCAGAAGAGCCTATACCTTAAATCTTTCTGGTATGTTTCCAAGGCTCTTGTTCTCATTCACAAACAAAGGTGAGGTCAGGAAAAGAACCTCAACCCGTTCAGCAGTAAGGTCTTTGTCAGCTATCACCAACAGCAGGGTTTTTGACAAATGAGGAGCCAGGCTTCCAGCTGAATTTCAGTTTAGTTATTTTTGTTTTAATGTATGTGTGAATCAATTAATCCTGTCATAGAAGGGCATCGTAAACTGTGTGCCAGAGTTAATGAGTCAGACATTATCACATCATTACACCAGCTGGCATAATGTAGCATGTGTTGTTTGTCATAATATACACTGCCATGCTTAACAACCATTAATTGTTTACACGAGCAGTCATATTTTTCTTCAAAGAACCTTCAGCGACTGGTTAATATTTTGAAGGCTTTTTAAGTGAATAACTATTGCAAGGAAAAGATAGCCCCACTAAAATAGTTCACAATGCAAGAATCTATAACAGATAAAGACATTTAAAACCAGGTAGATATCTTAAGGACATTTCAAAGGAAATCCCCATGGTATAGAACGGCCTCAGCTTTGGCTCATCTAACCATCACTAGGAATGATGTCCTAAATAAATGGAAAGATACTATCTGAAGAAAAAGTTGATGTGTATAGGAAAAGAAATCTCTACCAGTATAATTTTTGGAAGGACACTGAGGCTTGTACCTGGACTATCACCAGGACTCCCTGAGAGAAGATAGAGTTATAGATTTATAAATGTCTAAAGTCATTATTGTCATTATTAAAAGCTTAGTTATTATATGGGGACTTTTTTTTCTTTCTTTCTTTCTTTCTTTCTTTCTTTTTTTTGCTGAAGAAAGGAAACATGTGGTCATCACAGTGCAAAGCCATAGTTTACCAGCTTTCTGTGAATTGGTTTCAGGCAGCTTCTGCACAGTTTCATTGGCCATATGGCTTTCTCCAGCCAAACACAGCCACTGAGAGTTAATGTAAAGTTTCCAAGAGTCACAAAGGTGAATCATGGCAATGGTCATCCACTCTAATTCAGTTTTATCCCTTTTAATTCATAGTCTGTTTTCTCAACAGAGATTAACACTCTCCAAATTAGCCAGAAAGATTTAATAACAACACACATACGATGCAGACATGTATTTTTGTGCAAACCACAAGCAAAAAATTAAAGTGAACACAGGTAATAAACATTATTATGGCAGGAAATTATGCTGAACAGATACAATGAAAAAAAGCACAAGTGTACCTAAGTGTTCTGCAGCATATACGCAGTGCTTCGAGGCCATAATACACGAGGATAATTATTACTACACCTGTATTCTGGGTGCTCCGTTTTTTTAATAATTTATTTTTATTTATTATTTTTAGTGTGTGAGTGTATTGCCTGCATGTATGTAAGCGCACCCATGTCATGCAATGCCTGTGGAGGTCAGAAGAGGGTATCAGATACCCTGGAACTGGAGTTAAGGATGACTGTTAGTTGTCTTGTAGGTGCTTGTAGGAATTGAACCATGATCCTCTTGAAGAGCAGCCAGTGCTCTTAACCTCTGAGTCATCTCTCTCTCTAGCCCTTGGGGAGGGGGTACTAAAAATTTTAAAGCATTACTCAAGTTTAAATTTTTGTTTTAATATTGCAATGTTAATGTCCTTGTGCAACAAGAAAATAAAATGTAAAAGGTATGCACAGTTCCCTTATACAAACTTTTGAGACAGAGTCTTCCTGTAGCCACAGATGACCTGAAACCTGCTATGGAGACAAGTCTGGGCTGTATCTCCAGAGATCCACCTACCCAATACCAAGTGCTGGGATTAGAGGTGTGTGCCAGCACACCTGGCTTTCCCTTGTACATAATTTAATAATCCATTTTAAGTAAACATTTCTGGGAATCTATTTCTGTAGTAGTTCAACACTTTTAGAAACTGAGATGATGATGCCACTCAGACTAAGTCTGTGCTCGTCAATGCACTCTCCAAAAGCATCTCTGTGATCTGGTACCAACAGAGATCTTTCAGGGTCCACAGAAGAAATGGGAAGATACTGAAGCAACAAAGAAAAATTAAAAATAGTTATCTCTTTGGATCCACAAAAATGACGATTTCATATAGTTCACCCTAATATCAACAATGGAAATGTCTAAACTATATTTTGAGCCTGAACTAAAAAACATTGACCCTTGGAGGCTACATTAACTTTTTAAATAGGGAAAATCATGTAAGGAAAATAAAGATTCACAAGAAGCTACTCCTTCAGTTTAGAAATTTAAAAAAAAAGAAAAAAATTCCAGGACTGAAAATGTGGTTCAGCTGGTAGAGTGCTTGCCTACCTTTCATGAAGCCCTGGATTCAGTCTCCAGCACCACAAATAAACTGGGTATGGAAGGTGAGCCTATAATCCCTTCACTCAGGATGTAAAGGCAGAGGGATCAGAAATTTAAGGTCAACTCAGAGTTTTACCAAAAATCCATGATGGAAAGGTAATCACATCTCTATAAAAGTACTTTAAGTGTTTAATTTGCCCATAAATAATGAACAACTGGAAAGAAAAGCACTTTCTGCAGTTATCATTGTATATTATTCTTTTTACAATGATACTTTGTCATGTTCTACAAACAAGATACTTAATCATCAAAACTTGGAGACTTGTGTTAACTCAGAGAAGGTTTATAGCAGTTTAAAGAGAAAAAGAGCTATCAAATTTAACCAAGTATAAAGGTGAACTTACTTTGTAGAGATGAAAAAAACAATGTAATGGTCTCTACCATTATCAGTTGGTTGGAGAGTACTGATTATCCTACACTTCCTATGGGATACCTCTCTAGGGAAGACATAATATGCTACGTATGAAATGGGAAAGTGTGTGTCAGAATGGAGATCACTGTTCAAAAAGCCATTCTTCTCAGACTTAGGTAAATCAGGCATGTCTCTCGGATAAACATAAAGACACACAAAAGAAAGCTTAAAAGCAGGAGCTGAAAGGAGAGAAAGGAAGGAGAAAGAAGGAAAACAATCATTATACAAATACAACAATACTATGAGAAAAATATGTAAGTAAATGATGTCCTTTAAGATTTTTGTGAATGATTGAATTAAATATGCAACACTGGATAAATTCAATTGATTCAATAAAAAAGAATATGGATTTTAATGAATATGATACTTAGAATTCTATTTATACACATGGAGCCCTTAAGACCAGCTCTAATAATTCTCATTAGCCAATATTTTTGAGACACGTTTTCACATATTTCCAGACTGAGCATAACCTCACTACGTAGTTAAGGTGGGCTTGAACTTTTCATCTTCCTGCCTCCATCTCCCTAGCGCTGGGGTTACAGGCAAATGCTACCACACCTGGTTTATGTGGTACTGAGCATCAATCCAAGAGCATTGTGGATGCTAGGCAAGTGCTCTCCCAACTGAGCTATTTTCTCAGTCCCCACATAGTCCAATTTAATCATAGTATAGTTAAGTAAACACTACAATTCTTCCTCAAACACTGTCCAGGATAACTCCTACAAATGTTTATAAAATAATTTTATTGGAAATTTTAGTGAGTCATTAATTTTTCAGAAATACAAAGTTGATATTCACTAGGTTAAAATCAATTTCATTAGCATAGTTTTCAAAATCTCAACTTTACAATGATAAAGTGGTTTTTGGAGTCTTGGCCCACATTATCACTTCCTCCTTTATAAACCTCACATTTAATTAGCTAATTAGCACATTAATTATGTGAGATGAGTAAATACCCAGTTTTATCAAAAGTGAATCCCTTTAGACAAATAACAAAAATGTGGAAAAGAACATTAAGACTTTGGTCAGGCAGAATTGTGGGATGCAGTGTGCTACTCACCACACATCTGCTGTGGATATTTCACCACAATTGTGGGGATTTTTTTTGTTCATTCTTTGTGAATCTTAGAATAATAAGCCTGAATTCCTAGCAGTGTTTCACAAAATTATCCTTCCTTAATTTGGGGGGGGGTTGAAATGTTTTTAATATTTTTAATATCTTCCACAAACATTACATGTATTATTTTGTATGTCAGTTATTAGATACTAAAAACGCCCCCTACAAGAAAGCGAAGTTATCCATAGTCTATAAAGTCTCTCGGGTTTCTGCTAGAGCACATGGAAGAAGTCTAATAATTTGTTTCTAAAATACAGTCAACTTTCTATACTCATGGATTCCATATCTGTAGATTCAACAAAACACTTGTATAAAATACTTGGAAAAAAGTTGTAAGAATATGTGCAGGCTTTTTTATAGTCTTTGCTTTCTACACATATAGTACAGTAAATACCTAAGTCACATTTCACTGTATTAGGTATTATAAGTAATCCAGAGATGATTTTCACATGTGGCTATAGTCAGGATTAATTCACATATTTGCCATTTTACCTAACATACTTGAGCACCTCCAGATTTTGGTACCCAAGGGAGCTCCTAAGAGCAGCCCCTCAAGTTCCTGAGAATGCTGTTTGATGCTTTACCCAGTTCTATTTATAACCTATAATGAGAGACTTCAAAAGTGCTGGTCTCCTCTAACCTCCCACTAATTGAATGCCAGAGAATATTAACTGCAAATTTCATTTTCTTGTGTTTTAGGAAAAAAGTGGAAAATATTTTCTACCATTCTCAGTTGTAAATATTACAGATCACAAAGTAGCCTATGATCTCAAATTGCCTCAACAAGGACATAGAACTCATTCAGTGTCTACTGGATTCTAATGGGTGTAATTTTGCATTATCAGAGTCTTACATTGTATCTTACAGGTAAATAATTTGCTTTCAGGCTGATTTCCAGTTGAAGATCATGTTTGTTTGCTTGTTTTTTTACTACAAGACATTTTATCTCAGTAAATGTACAACTGGGGTCATCAAAACAACATTGCAGTAAGCATGCAAGCTCACACCTGCCTTCAGATCTCTGCCTTGTCTGTTACCCCAACCTGGAAAGTCTTCTCCAAACAGCCGAAGCTCCTGCCTCGTGCTTCATAAGACCTTTGTAGTAACAATAATTGAAACCACATGAACCCTTACTCCTCATCACTATTCCTGGCATTATTTTTCTACCTGTCATTTGTCATTATCTGATAAGTTTACATATTTTATTTATGTATTCACTCTTAGTCTCCTCCTGCAAGAATGCAAACTTCATGTTTTATCTGCTGCTTTCTATGAAAAGTAAAATAACAAAAACAGATGAATCAAAAGGTGAACCAAGAGACAGTGGGAGGGAGGGAAGGAAGAAGAAGGGGAAGAAAACGTGCCGAAAACAGACAATTCCCCTAAATGATAAAAGATAAAGGATGTGAAAGCTATATATCATCAGTGCTTTTGTGTCATTTGAGCAAGAGCAATAATGCAATATATTTTGGTACAAGAACTGATTAACAGAAATTTTTATAGAAAAAAGTGTCCAAAAGTTGTGACTATATTCAAATTTGAATACAAGCCACAGTCAAAAGGTAACAGATGTCTGTTACTTGAAATTAATCAGACCTGGTCAAGGTCATTATCTTAGGTATGAAAAAGGTAAAAATTCCACATACCCATATCCCGCTGAAGTAGTCACAACTTAAATGCGCCAATTATTACAATGCACTTAGCATTCTACTTAGAACTCTGGCTCCCTTGCATGCATTAGGATCTAAAGCTTCCTGCTGGGAACACACGAAGGTCGCTTACATTTTCACTCTGTGGAGAGAGCTCAATCCTGGTCTGCAGCAGTGCTCATACTGCTGTTTCACTGTGCACTTGCAGTACTTTCGGTATCAGCTTTATCAATTTAATCTCATTTGCGCAGATGCTGATGCACATTTTTTTCAAAAGTTGTCTTTGTGTCCTCTTATGAATTTTGTCCTATTGTTTTCTAGTAAGAGATGTGTTTTAAGAATAGGAGCCACCATTCATACAGAAAAAAACACTAAAATCATGAAAAGGTTTCCTGCACAGGGAAGGAAAATATTCCTAACATATATAACAAACAAGGAATCTATCTAGAATATATAAAGAACATCTATAAATAATTAAGAAAACTACATGTAACTACAGAGAAAATGGTTCAGTCTTTTAGACTCTTCACAAAAAGATATTGAAATGCCTAACATATAAATGATAAAATGTTTTATCTCATTAATCATCCCTGAAATTAATGTTAAAATGCAGTGTGATGGGGCTGGGAGGTGGCTCCGCAGTTAAGAGCACTGGCTGCTCTTGCAGAGGACCCAGCTTCAGTGCCAGGCACCCACATAGTGGGTAGCAACCATCTGTCTCCAGTTCCAGGAGATCCAACGCCCTCTTCTGAGCTCTGCAGGTGACAGAGGTGCACTTGCATACATGCAGGAAACACTCAGACACATGAAATAAAAATAATAAATAAAATATTAAAAAAGCAAAACAAAGCAAAAATCCTCAGTGTGATACAACTATATACACACATTACAATAGCTAAAATATAACAAGTTTTAGCATTGAGCACTGGTAAGATGTGAGACAATCAGGGCTGGAAAGATGACTCAGCAGTTGAAGCTACTGATTGTTCTTGCTTAGGACCCAGATTCGATTTCCAGTACCCACATGGCAGCTAACAGCCACCTGTAACTCCACTTCCAGGGGACTCTGATTCCCTCTTCTGACCTCCGCAGGCATTGCATGACAGAAGTTCATGTACATACATGTAGTAAATACATTCATACACAAAAATAAAAATAATAATAAGGTATTTTTATTGAATTTTTGTGCAGCTTATACAGAAAAAAAATCAGTCAGTCTTAAAGACTTTCATATCCCTTCCTCATTGCACCCTCCCACAGGCCTCTCCCTGGAATTCATATACTCTGTCATTTGTGTTAAAGCCTGTTGTGTCAAATTAGTGTCCCCAGACATTCCTCAGTGCAAGTTCATCCACTGAAGTCTAGTCAGTCTACACAGTGTACCTCACTTTACAAAGCTTAGCTCTTCCTCATCCAACAGTAATCAGCTGCCAATGTTTTCTTCAGCAGAGATTGGACTCTGCTGCCCATTTCCCCAGTTCCATGCTGGTTTTTTGTCAGCTTGAGTTTGCATGGGTCTGGAGCATGCTGCCACAAGTACTGTAGGTTCATATGAGCAGGGTCCCAGCAGCTTGTTGGATTCTTTTTCTCTACGGTCATGCGCCTTGTCCCTGGCTCTTACAATTTTTCTGCCCTTCTCTTCTGCAATGGTCCCTGAGCCCTGGGTGAGTGAAGCCTAATATCGGATTCCTGTCCATGGACCCACACTTTAAAGACCCTAATCTACATGCTTTAGCCAGTTGTGATCTTTTGCGTTTCTGCCCTTTGTTGCATGAGGGAGCTTCACTAATGAGAGATTAGAGATTTATTAGTGTTCTCTTTATCTCTTGTTATATGTTGTATGAGCCTGAAGTGTAAAGGTTGCATTGCAGATGTGCCTCTTAGACTTGGGCAATTCACAGACAATGTCTGTGTGTGGCCAGTTGTAGTACTCTGTAGTAGTCTCCATCTTTTGCAAAAGAAGTTTCATTGAAGAATATCGATTGGGACACTTGACTGTAAATATAAGGATACATATTTTTTCACTTGGTAAGAAATTACGTTAGTCTAGTGATGTGACAGCCTGGGGATTTCTCTCAGATCTATGACCTCTTCAATATGTATATTTGCCTATGATTACAGTACCACACATGAGTTTCTTTCCATTAAGTGGGCTTTAAGTCCAATGAGGCAGCTGTTGATTGCCTCCAAGACAAAGGTGCCAGTACTTCACTAGTGTCATAAGCTGTGCCAGTCATTTATATAGTTATTTGGTCATGAAGCTGGTGTTGGGCCATCGACTGATGCTTCCCTTAGCAGCTTGCATAGTGCTCTCCAGAACTATGAGAGTGAGGCATCAGGGGAAGAGGCTTCCAGGTCATTTCCATCTCAAATTGCTCCAAATTTGTACCTGAAGTATGTACAGTCTTCAGCAATAGGGCCTTACCTTCAAGATCTGGGAAGCAATCAAGGGCTGTGGCAACAGCCTCTGTAATTTTGAGAATCTCTTAGACCATCCTGGCCAACAGTTACTCGAAGGAAGGTTTCTCCTTTCTGGCACTGTTTCTTGTTATGCAGCCTTCAGCTCATGAACTCATGTAAAGATATGGTATGTGGAATTTGTACTTAGGTTGTTAGATTAATATGATTCCCTCTGGCACTTTGTACTATCTAGGCATTTATCTCTCTCTCTCTCCCTGTCTAAACCTCCCATCTTTTAATTGGTTCACTTGTTTTCTTGATTCTTTGTTTTTTTGAGTTCATTATATATTCTGAATGCTAAACCTCTATCAGGTATGTCACTGGTGAAGATTTTCTCCCATTCTGTGGGTTTCCTTTTTCTGTACAGAAGCTTTTTAGTTTAATGAGGTCCCACTTGTTGATTGTTGACCTTAATTCTTGAGCAATTGATGTCCAATTTAGAAAGTCCTTTCCTATACTTACGTTATGTAGACTACTGCCAATGTTTTCTTCTGTCAGTTTCAGAGTTTCAGGTTTCACATTGCAGTGTTTGATCCATTTGGAGTTGACTTTTGTACAAGGTGAAATACAAGGATCTAGTTTCATTATTCTACAGGTGGAGACCCAGTTTTGCCAGCACCATTTGCTGAAGATGTTATCTTTCCTCCAGTGATTGTTCTTGGTCACTTTGTCAATTATCAGGTGGCTGAAATTTCACGTACTCATGTTTGGGTCTTCAGTTATGTTCCATTAATCAATGTGCCTATTTTTGTGCCAGTGAATGCTGTTTTTATAACTACAGCTATGCAATATAGTTTGAAAGCTGGTATAGTAATAAATTTTTTTAAAAGATGTGAAATAATCAATTCTTGTACACTGATATGAATATGACTTTGTGTATGATCTTGAAAAACTGTTTCAAAGTATCCATTAATGTTGGTCATATGCATACTCATGATAATAGTTCTATTCCTGGTTATATACTCATTACAAATAAACTCATATGTATATTGATACAATTATGTTACTAGAACATTCATAACAATACCAGTTCATATAAAATTATTTGTATTATATAAGACACCACAAACTGTCCAAATGTTATCAATCACAAAATGGACTCTAAAAATCATGCATTATTTTATGTGTATATGTGTGTGCTTGAATGTATTTATGTGCACCATGTGCATGTAGGTACCCAAAAATGTCAGAAGAGGGTTTCGATTCTCTGGGACTGGAGTTGTAGTCCAAAGTGGGTTGTCTGATATGGATGCTGGGGCCTGGACCTGGGTTCTCTTGAAAAACAGAAAGTGTCCTTAACCACTGAGTCATCTCTCCAGCCACCAAATTATATTTAATTGTCATATATCCACACAATGGTGTCTTACAGAGCAACAAGATTAAATGACCTACAAGTGAATGCTACAATAATATTGACTCTCACTCACATGACTCTGAAAGAAAAACGATGGATATGGAAGAGTACATGCCATATTACCATATTTATGGAAAAGTCCACAAAACTAATTTGTTCTTCTCAAAATCAGACTTCTTAACATGGGGAGGTAGAGAATACAGACCCTAAGGGACAGAAGGAAGGAGACTCAGGATTATTAAGCATTTCTTTCTTTATGATTATGTGTGTTTGATGTCTGGAAGTTCATAGAAATTACCCCAGTAACAAAATTATCATAGTAAAATTTACTATATTAAAGTTCTAATATCTCCATACCCAGAGCAGAAATAACATGATATATATGTATTTAGTGCACTTCTTTTTGTTGTCAATGTTTTCTCCTACACACAGGCACGCACGCGCACACACACACACACACACACACACACACACACACACACATGATGTACTGGAAGAGTGGGTGCGTTTGCTTTGTCTGCCTGCATTGATGGTGGCATCACACCCGCCTTCCTCACCTTCACGAGCACTTCCTGGAGGTCAGAAGAGGGCATGGGATCCCCTGAAACTGGAGCTAATGGGTGGTTGTTAGCCACCATGTACGTGCTGGGAATTGAACCCCTGCTCTCTGCAAGAGCAGGTGGGTACTCTTAACACCTGAACCATCTCTCCAGCCCCCATAAATCATTCTTTATTAGGTTTGTTGACATAAAACGTTTTACTACATTATATTATAAATACTGTAGCATAAAAATAAGTTTACAAGATTTTTTTGCTAAGACACATTGAAGGAACAAAGTGGAGATAACACTATATTATGAAGGTAAAAATTAGGTACAGAGGGAACCACAGAAGAGCTTGAGAGGGACAATAAACACTGAGCTGATCAATCATAATGCTATCTTATAAACTAGGAAGAGGGAGATGCTAAAGAAGTTTGGAGTACAGGAAAGAAAACAACATTTAGAATACTGCCCACATTTTCAAATTTAGCTTTGCTCCTTGTCACAAACAAATCTTGAGAACTTATCTCTCTTTCAGGTTACTTGTTTATAAATTAAGGAAATAATGTTGACATGCTTTGCTCCAAGGGTTGATACAATAACCAAATGAGACTTGTGTGTATACATACAAATGTTAAACAGAGGATAATGGTGATGATGATGTGACCTCCAAAGAATGGGACTCACAGAGCTACAGAGGCAGAATCTGCCAAAAAAAGTCACTGGCAAGCCCTCTGCCGAGAAAAGTTGAGGCATAGCCATCTCGAGCTTTAGGGTTACTGACTCTTCATCTGCTGTGCAATTAGAGTGATTGGTTTTTAAAGCTGTTATGTATTTAGTGTGTGCCATGCCTTTCCCATTGAATCAGAATTTGACTGTAGTTATTTACCCTATTTAATTAACTATTTTATTTTGCATGTTTGGAATTAGTGACTCAGGACTGACATATGCAAAATAGCACACAACTTAATAATGAAAGTAAAAAGTCTTTTTTTTGTTTTGTTTTAGTATTTTTATTGTGTTTTCTTTTTTGTCTTTTTGAGACAGGGTCTCCCTGTAGCCCTAGCTGGCCTAGAACTTACTGCACAGACCAGGCTGCCAGCTGGCCTTGAACTCACAGAGATCCTCCTGCCTCTGCCTCCTGAGTGGTGGGATGAAGGGTGTGGGCTACAATGCCCAGTTCATTTTGTTATTTTTTAAAGAGGAATAAATCATTGGAAAAAAAAGTTTCTGCTCACAAGCTTACTTGGCTTGAGTTGCTTAAAAGCATCTTCATGGTTTAGTCAGTGCTTGTAGTTATACATTAAAAAATTATAATAACCCTTCAGACTGGAGATGTAACTCAGTTACTAGAGTATTTGCCTAGGTTGTGTTAAGCCCTGGATTTGATTCAGAGTAGCATATAAAACAGGCGTAATGGTAAATGCCTGTATTCCCAGAAATGGGATTCCTCTTCAGGAAGTAGAGATAGGAGAATCAGAACTTCAGTCAAGATCATCTTCAGCTACATTGTAAGTTCAAGATCAGCCTGGGATACAGGAGACTGTTGAAAGAAAGAAAGGAGAGAGAGAGAGAGAGTGAGTGAGAAAGAGAGAAAGAGAAAGGGAAGATTGTTCAGTGGTCAAAGGGCTTGCTGTGCAAGTGTGAGGACTGGAATACAAATCCCCAGAACTCACATATATGTCAATCATCCAGTAATTCCAACCTCAGAAGGTAGAGACAGGGATCTCCAGTGCAAACTGGTTAACAAGTCTAACCCTATTGATGTGTTCTGAGCTTGATTAAAAGACCTCAGTGAATAAGTTGGAAGAGCAAAGGAGGCTGATTCCAGACATGCACTCACACAAGCACACACACACACACACACACACACACACACACACACACACATGAAAATGGAAAAAATATACTTAATATTAAGTTCATAAAATTACCAGTTTTAGTGCATTAGCCTTAATCTCTTGGACATGACACATTTCTGTATGCTTAAAAATCTAGTTAGAAGTGGGGTACACATAGGTAGACAGAAGATAAAGTGGCCATTGTTGCTCAAATCTGGCATGATACCCTGTGTGCGCCCACATGTGTGTGTGTGTGTACAGAAATTAAAAAAGCATTTCTTTGTTTTCATAATTAAACAGGGTCTTTAAAAAGGAGATAACAAATCAGTGAGCTTTTATGTTCTATGCTGAGGAAATGATTTTATTGCCTAGATGGAAAAATCCCCTTAACATTTGGAAATTGTCATGAATTTATGATGCTAAATTATGTTACAAATATAGTGTTATTGTTCTTTCAGTATATGTTTTAATAAATAATTTGTTCTCATAAAGCTCAAATAAGTGGAAGTTTTTGATTCAAGGTGCCCTAAATGGTAGATCATAATAAAAACTGTGAAGGGAAACACCTGAATTTTGAAAAGTTCTTTCAGTTGTTTCATGTTTATTAATAATTTTATCATACCAAATCTTTTTAGGGGTTGCTGCTCTACTGGTGGTAGGGGTTATATATCAACTCTAAGAATGTCTGAATCAAATGCTTTTGAAAAAATTTAAATTGTGAGAAACTGACTTCACATAACACTTCATGATTTCCTTCATCAAACCCCAAAGACTATATTAAAACATGTTTTTAAAATATCTTGCTGACGGTAGATGCTCTATCCCCAGGGAGTTTCCTAATTTTGCATAAAATTCACATACTCATACATAAATTAACATTGGGGGGCATAAGGATATCAATGCAAACAATGCAGGCATCTGATAATTGGCTTATGGCAGAAAACAATACATATTTTGAAAAATATTTTCCCTTCTTTAGGTATGTTTAATTGAGAGTTCTTATAAGAATGTCTATCACTCATTTTGCCCAAGTTCACCCTCAAAAATTCAAATGTAGTTAGGATGCTTCAAAATTCACTGCCAAATACACTGTAACTGTGTGCAAATTATATTTAAATTATGTCCTATAGGGATGGCTCTAACACAAATTAAATAGCAAATGTATGCATACCTGATGTGAGAACTGGAGAGTCAGGTGGATCCTCATCTTCTTTAACTCGGGCACAAAATAAACTTACATGCATGTAATCATAGCAACTCATGTAATTCATTAATATCAAACAATTGCATCATGCATCTTCTTTCGGTTAACTATGTAAACTCAATGCGGATCTGGAAAAAAGAATCTTCTCCAAAGTTTTTTTGTTCTCACACAAACCCAGAAAACAGTGAGTACATTAGGAAAATCACTCCACATAGATAACTGTCAAATCTGCTGGCTAGCATCAGCATTATTACATTATCAAAGCAATGTATTGATTACATTATCCCAGATCATTATTCTAATATGAATACAAGCTAATATCCTGATTCCCACTGATTTTAACTGTCAGGTTCTTAATTGATAAGTATGTCTTATCAATAAGTAGGCAAGATTTGATCAGTGTGGTTTCATGGAAAATAGAAAGATTTCTTCACAAATTTCCTATTGTCTACTTCTGAACAGTGCATAAAGTCACACAATTAGAAAGTATCTCTTACATTCAAGTATTGTCATTTTTTTAATAAATTTTTATTGAATTTTTGTGTATTTCCTAAAGAATATCTTAATCATCTTTATAGCTCCTTCCCCATCACCCGTATCACCCCCTGACACTAGAATTCCTGTATTCCACCATTTATTTAAATAAACAATTGTGGGCTGTATTAACATATGAAATTATTATCCATCATTCATAACTTACTGAAGGAATTCTTTCTTTACTTGGTACTCATGTACTAAAGATAAAACTTATGGAAATAACAACCTTTCTTATACTATAGTCAAGATTTAATTTACATGCATCTTCCCAAGCAAGAACACACACACACACACACACACACACGAGAACCAATATTTAAGTGTGAATTAAGTTCTTAAGAGAAAGACTGGTGAAGGTTTAAAGAGAAAGAAATTAAGTACCTGACAGCTAAGCAGGATATAACAAGACAGAGATTATGAAATGACTGTAGAGGAGAAAGAGGGCAGATAAAGCAGATCATTTGAATGCACAGCACCAACTTTATTGGCTTCAAATTTAACTCAAGCTAGACAGAGGGAAACATGAATTCATTGGTTTGACTTGCCTTCCCAAATAATGGATGTTCATCTGTATCCTTTTCTTATTTACATTCTTTTAATAAATGCCTCTTTAGAAGGACCCATGCAGACTCATTCAGAACATCAGCTAAACTAATAAATAGCTGGAGCCCAATGACTGAACCTGGTCAGTACTACTCTGTTTAATAATTACAGTAGTTTGTTCATAAAAGAAAATCAAACAAAGAGAAGAAAGCTTATTAAACAGGTTATTCATAGCATCAAGTAACAAGAAGCTATGTGAACATACACCTTTTACTCTTTGTCGGCTCTAACTCTTCCAGTCTGTTGATGGCCACAAGATAGCTGCTGCTACCTTCTTATTCAGATCCTCTAAGTCCTACTCAGTATAACCAGAAAAGTACTTGAGATCAATGCTAGCTAATGGACTCATTAAATAATTACATGATCCCCCCGGGAATCACTGTAGAAAGGGAGTCAAGTTACACTGACTAGCTTAACCAATCATGGACTATCTTTGTGTCTTAGGAAAGAATTCCAAATGAAGAAACATCACCCTGGAAAAACCACCTTTGTGGTCATGGTATCTCCTCTGCCAGGTAAGCATATGACTATTCTAATTGTGGACACTTTCTTAGTAATTTACACTAAACTGAAATTTTGAGATCAAATGAGATTATTTCTATTTTTATCATTTAACTATTGGATGTTAATCACCTGATGCAATGAAAAATTCTTTAAAAATAGGTATATTCAAATCATTTGGCAAGTATCTACTAAAAAGGGCAGATAACTCTTTAAGTAGGGGTGTTTAATATATATCTGAGACACAAGTTTGTCACAGGCTGTCATAGCTGCGTTTTCTCTTTTAATCTGTAACACGGTAGCAGATTGTCAAAGGGGTTAAAGATGATGTGGGCCATGCCTTCTTTCAGCTCTCTCGAGTGTGGCAAAATGTATTATTTGGCATAGTCATGACACAGATCTGCATGTGTATGTCTTCAATAATTCATGCTGCAGCTTGTCTCACTGTGGGGACAGATGTCAGTGAAACCAGTGACAGCCGATCATGCTGATCCCACATGCAGTCACGTGGGGCTGATCCCACAGTGATACTGAGCTTGCTGGGATGTCCACTCAACTCCACTCAAGCTGAGAAAGCACAGTGCAGCAAACTTAGTTCTAGGGATTCATTTTATCATTACATGAAGTGTTCATGTTTGCATATGTCTGCATTTTCATATAGTTTCTTAAAGATTTGGAAAATTTTATAATTTAGACTAGATATATATAGGAATATTCCTGGCCCTTAAATGTCTATGTACCAGGTAACTAAAATACACAAAATACGCCTGACAAAACCAATTATTTGTGATAATGTATGGAACTATATATGTCTCCTACAGGTGAGTTCATATATGACTAATCTTGACTAATTCTTTAATTACCAATTCATAATATTGATATGTAACAAATGTGACATATTCAGAAGATTTAAAAAGCCATTTTGACTTTGACAACTTATCTTTGTTTCTCATCAAGAATAGTATTCTTCAAGCTGGTCATGGTGGCACATGCCTTTAATCTCAGCACTCAACAGGCAGAGGCAGGGAGATTTCTGTGAGATCAAGGCCAGCCAGGTCTCCATAGCAAGTCCAAGCCAGCTGGAGTGACAGAGAGATTCTGTCTCAAAAAGACCAAGACAATAATATTTCTCTTTTACTATTAAACATTAATCAACAACAATCTTTTTCAGATATTATAAGAGCAGTGCAAATACTTTCCAATAAGTGTTTGTGAACTTTAGAATATAGACTATGGAGTATTCATAAGAATAGAGAAATTTCCCTTCTGCCCAGATTAGTCTAATGCTTATTTATACATTCATTTATAACAAGTTTCAAGGCAAAGGGGCTAGGATAAGAAAATGTAGTTGGGGCGGTGCATGTCTACTGCTTCTAGATCAATATCCTCATCTTCTGTTTGTGCATAAAGGGAAACCAAGCTAGCAATGTCAACACCCTTTAAAAACCCAAGTTCTGTATAAAATTGTTAAGTCCTCATATGAGTTCTGCTTATCCATTTCTTGAATAACACGAGAAAAAATGTCAAGCTCTATTTATAATCTACAATGTCTCTTAACATCTAGGAAATATTATATATATATGTACATGGCTGAATATGTGTAATGTGAGTACACATACATATATGTATATATTCAAAAGAACAAAATATTAGCATTGATGTATTTTTAGCTATATGATCTGTTCTTTTCCCATTTATGCAGAACAGGCTGATCTCAAACTCATAGACCCACTTGCCTCTGCTAAAAGTCTGACACCACACCCAACTTTTTAGTTAACTTTTGAACCATTTCATTATTCTTGATGAGTTTATTGATTTTGCAGAGGAAGTGGCTAGCTTATTACTAAAGGCTCCCTAATTTGTTGTTTCCACTCTAAAATCAATACCTGCAAGTTCAAGGCCACCTGGAGCTACCTAGTGAGTGACTGAGTTCGGAACCAGTCTGGCTACCTGGCTACAAAGTGAGACAAGTAAGATGCTGTCAAAAGAAAGCTAGGAAAAGAAAGAAGAAAGAAAGAAAGAAAGAAAGAAAGAAAGAAAGAAAGAAAGAAAGAAAGAAAGAAAAGAAAGAAAGAAGAAAATCAGAAGATACTGATTTTTCTTTTTCATAAGTTTCAGCTCTTTTTGAGACATACTCTGACTAAGCTAGGGAATTTGATAAGTGCTACCATGCAAACTTGTTGTCCAACACTCAGTACCATTTTTCTTTGGTACATTTACATAAACATTTCTAATCATGACTCTGTAAAGAGACATGGTATAATAATTCATGACTTTTAGGTAATATGTCATATGAATCTTAACATATGGCATTGCACTCTACAATGGCAATCTTGGCTTCCAAAGGGACCTGGAAAACATCCAGCGGGAGGAGAATAAGCCAAACTTGATAGAAAACCATATCGATGCTAATCCAGGTTTACACCTTTCGTTCAGAATCGGAACTCTCTAGCAGATGGTTCAGTGTTGAAGCCCTAATGTTAGCAAAATGTCAAAACTATTTTGCTAGACTCCCCAATTGTTCATACAGAGTATTTTTCAAGTGCTGGATATCAAAATAGCATTAATGAATCATAGCATCCAGGTCTCTGATCACAAGTGCAGGGTTTTAGTTTCAATTTCCAAAGACAATCTGGCTTTGCTTTCTTGGATTATAGCCAATCAGCTTTTACAAAAGAAAATAAAATTTTAGAAATTTCTTCCCTGACTCTTTAGTCAACAAGGACCTACTCAGAGAAGAAAAAAGCAGGCAAGAACCATTTGGCAGATTGCATCGTTAGTAGCTGCTGTATCAATTTAATGATCCAAACAAATGTCATAAAATAGAATCTCGAAGTCAAAGTTTTTAATCCTGAAATTCATAGACATAGGGGAAAGACTGAATCGATCCAGAGTCCACCTAGAGGCAGACATGCAAGATAGCTATATGGGCATCGCTTCCTTTGTTCACATATCTACACTTGGAATGTTCAAGGTGAATGAAGTATAAGGGAATGGGACCCTCATGTCATGAGACATAACTTCAGTATTTAAGGTCAGAATTTACATTTGTAAAACAGCAGTGATCATATCTGTATCTAGAAAAAGACATATTTAAGCATTATCAACTAATGCTTATTATTATCTCTTCTGTCTTTAATGCAATGTTTCCTTCTAATACTCATGACTTTTATGAAATAAGGAATTCAGTACATCTTTTATAAATATCTAATAACAAATGTCCTAAGAGGTTTGTGTGAGGTTTCCAATTTCCAGACTCCAATTCCCATTCCTTTTGTTTTATATCACACCTATACCTTTAATAATATTGTCTACATGAAATGCAACCACACAATGTTCCCAACAGTTTCAAACACTTATCCAAATTTCTCATTATATAAGGAGACATACAAACTGCATTAATGTGAACATTTATTATGTCAGCAAAAAATGTAAATGCTTAAAAGGAGAGAATGTTAATCACCCTAATTTGATTATTGCATATTGTATACACGTATGGAATTATACTGTACCTACCAAATTTTATAATTAAAAATCTAGAAACAAAAAGACATGAAAGTAAATGTTCACCTTTCTGTAACATAATTTCTCTCTAAGTGCCTATATGTAAGTTTGTAAGGCATAAGTATTACTATGAGAATCATGTCTTCATTTGCAAATTTCTTCTAGCAGCCAGTATAACATGACTGTATCAACAGTATCTGATAAAATTGAGGCTTTTAACAAATCTGTTCAAATCTTGTCCATTAGCCCAAAGCAAATGATGTAGGTCCTGTAAGTGTACAGTCCTATGAGCCAGTTCACATTAAGGTCACTATTTGTCCTGTCCTCCAGTGATTTATATTCCCAGAGGAAAGTCATTGATAGAAATACTTATGTGTTGCACATAGGAGGCCAGAGCAGGTCAAAACCAAACAATGATCAGAAAAACTTACCTGGGAAAGTTGAGGGAGTTGAGAAGAGGTGTCATGTCTCTGTCACATCAAGGTATCTAAAATCAATCTGGTACAGCAGACCTATACTGTGCTATTTCCTCGGGGATTAGATTAGACTGGCAACATTCTTTCAACTATGTAATTTTTGTTGATGTGATTTCTTAATGATTTCCTCATTTCTAAATCTTAATTTACTTTTCTATGTCTCTTATGATTAATCATAGTTTTATTTTCATTTTTGTTCATTATCAATTTCACTGCTGAAGACTGTCCATATTTCTTTAATGTTATGACAAGAATTCTTTGCTGAAACTTAAAAAACAAACAAGAATGAAACAAGCTAAGAGAATAACACTGTATCCATTTTGTTCATTTAAAATATGTTACAAAACAGCTTTCAGTTTAAGAAATTTTGACAGTGTGTATTCAATTTTTCAACTAACAGATGCACATACATAAAATTATATGATTGAAATTCAGTGTCAGAGGCTTTAGTCTTTTAATCTGGGCAAACTCATGCATATATTTGTAATATTTCTCTTGAAACATCTCTATTTTCTAATAAAAGAATGGGATGTCTATGGAATGATAATACAGAAGTGTTTGTGAATTTTAACTGGTAGTTTATGTGTTTTAAGAAGAAAACTACGATGATTATTAATTTTTAAATTTATTTATATTTTATGTGCCCTGAGTATATGTAGTGCAACCATGTTGTGTAGTGCCCATGGAGGACAGAAGAAGGTGTCGGATCCCCTGGAATAGGAGTTACAAGCATTTGTCAGTTGCCATGTGGGTGCTGGGATATGAACCCAGGTCTTCTGCAAGAGCAGACAGTGTTCTTTACCACTGGACCATTTCTCCCTCCCATTATGATATATTTTTAAATGAAAAAAAATTTTAACTAATAAGGCCTTAAGAAAATCAATCGACATATCTCTATTCAGTGTGAAAATAAATCAATTTGTGACCTGATAGAGTTCAGAGCTTTTCTTTCTTACTTCTCAGTTAGGGTCTTAAGACTAGTAACAATTATTTGACCAAGCATAATGAGGATATTTGTGAGAAATACTAATGAAGTTTGCTTCGTGTTCTTACCAAAGCTCTGACAAATGTAGAAACTAAGTTGACCTTAACAAAAGCAAAAGATGAATGATTTCAATTAAGACAATCCCAATAGGAAAACTGTGAAGTCTAGTTTAGAAGCATTCTATAGCAGTCTTACTCAATGTGCGATTCCGGAACTGGAAGTCAGTTACATCTGAAGCACACTCTGCTTCAGCAACATTTTTTTTCTTTTCATTACGGGACATTTTCAGTAAAAGATGCAATGTGTTGATTTACATCATGGGACAAACTTCTTAGTGCACGACAGTCAAATAAACAAACTGTTTAGATACAGTCACTAGTTGGCTAACTATACTTTATGTAACATTTATCTAAGAAAAGATAATGTAAGGCATTGTTACTATTAAATTGTGATTTTGAGATTTAAAAATCCCTGGTGAAAAGCAGGAGGTTTTAAAGTAGAAAGGTGATTTTTTTTCTAATCAGTCTTATTTTCATATACATAAACTATAGGGTATATAGTTGAACAAAATGTTTATAATATAAAAATGAAATTTAGAAAGTGAGCATAAAAGATCACAAGTTTAAAGTTCGCATGTTAGTTGCATTATATTTTGGGATCTTCTTACGATAGACAGGCACCCGATGCTGTTATATTCATTTTCTCTTCACTGCAGATTAATTAGAAGGAATAATGGCCATTTCCCTCCCAGATGTAGTAGTTTAAGCCTTTTCTGCTTAAATAATGGCAAAAATCAAATGGTATGTGAAGGTCTTCATCTACAGATAGAATCAATTCTGTCTAAAGTACATAACTTTCAAGCTAGAGATGTGCTATGATAGCTGTGGGTGAGAAATGCAATTTTCTCTAAAGAGAAACATAGACTCTCCAGAGTACTTTTAATTTAGTAGCATGGACCTCAAAAACCAGAAGCAAAAGGCTTTACACTGGCTTTAAAAAAAAAAATGGGGATTGAACCTACGGCCTGGCCTTGACTGTGCCACACAAGCTCTCTCCCAGTCCTCTTCATACTTTCTATTTTAAGACAGGGTCTGCTTAAGTTACCCAGATTGATTGAGAACTCACTGGGTAGCCCAAGGAAGCCTTGAACTTGTGATTTTCCTGCCTTAGCATCCTGGGTGCTGAAATTACAGGCCTTTAATGCCAAACCCATTTTCCCATCTTTTTAATAATCAAAGATACCAGATGTATCATTTGTATAATAACTAAGTTTGAGGTCACCAGTTCCCTTCCCACTGGAGGAGTAACTAGTAACCCAGAAGCAGATGCTTGTATCTTAACTCTGTCATGTAAATTCCTGCCCTGACTGTGGTCTTAGGTAAATTACTTTGTCTTTTTCTGTTCAGTCATCAATCTATATAGCAAAGATGACTGTAGGATTTACTTCCCAAATAAGAATTATATGCAACAGCTGAGCCCAGCAACAGTGGTGAACACTTAATGCAAGTAGTTATTATTATTAGACATGGTAATTCTTACTACCCAGGAGATTTGGTTTTATAAATGCAGCGCTATATAAAATTCTAGAATTTCAGGAAAGGTAGCAGGCATTATTATGTTTAAGAATGTGTTGACCAGAAGGAAATGTGTTTGCACTCCAAATAGGGCAGCACTACTTATAAATACTTTTACATAGAGAATATTCTTAAAGCAAAAATAGAACATGTATTTTGCCCTTTGCTACTGAATCCATTTTTTCAGACACGGCTCTATCAGAAACAATGGGTTTGTTATAAGACATTTTATTCTAGGAAAGGTGATCTTGAATATTCAGTAGGGCTCCAGGCTAGCTATTTTGTGGTTAGGTTTCTTGTCTTCTATGAAGCCCTTGACAAAGGTCACAAACAATTTGCTTGTTCTTCTTTATTAAAATAAAGATAGAAAGCACTGGTGATAACTCTGCCCAGCAGCTAACTTCATCATCTGCAGCAGTTTCAACATATGCTTGTGAGATAATGAAAAATTTAGCATTAAATACAGTGGCAGATTGAATCTTGTTTCAGGGTAAATATAGTAAGTCATTTTTCCCCTCCTCATTTCCTCAGAACCTGTTTAGCATTAGACTGTTAATATCATCACAGATACATGACAAAACCATTGCATAATATACTGCATCTCAGGCCAACCCCCATGTAAAAGTGAGCAGAGGAAAACTATGAACATTAATCCAGTATTCAAAATAATGAAGTGTTTCAAGCCAGCCCTCTTAAAAGCCTCTCTCTTGTAGGAACAAATGGTTTTATAAATCTGACACGCATTTCTGGTCTCAGTTAATACTATGAAAAACCTCATTTTTCTGAGCAACAGTCTATACTGAAATTTTTTAAAGATCTATTCTGTAAGGAATAGAAACATTTCCTACATAATTTTTATTGAATTTTTGTGAATTTCAGGTAACGCATCTTGAGCATATTTATGTCTCTCCCCTACCTGCACCTCCACTGCTCCCCACTGAATTCCACGCATTCCGTCACACACGGTAAGGCCTATGAAGCCAGCTTCTACATAATTTTTTATGAGGAAATAATTTCTAATGAGCAATTTTTTATTCTAGAAAATGAATTCTGTTGATACTGTGAATCTCAAAAATATAAAATAGACATCATCATTTTCAGCATCCAACATCCTGCCAGCCAGTTATTGCTTGGGAAAATTATAGCTGTTGAAAGACTATTTATGATGTGTATTTTAATTTCACAATAATTTTGTTTTCAATAATAAAGATATTTAGCCATTAATTTGAAACACAAATCAGGTAAGTTAGCAAAAACTGACTATATATTTGTATTAAGGGAGTATAACTCCAGGATATTTTCTATAATTACACACACAAAACACATACACAAATTTCTTAAACTATCATATTAAATTAATAAAACTGTTCATTTATGAAAATAAAAACTGGATTTTAGGCTCACATTTTATTGCTATTTCCCTTTGTTGGTGATGCTAGTGAACTCTGGGTCTTTGTGCTTTTATTTCACAGTTGAGTTTCTTTTCCCACCCTGCACCCTGTTAGGTGCTGACGACACTGCCTCTTGGGCCACTTGCACCATATCAGAGGGCAGTCTGGTTTCCCCATGCTAGTTGGCTCCACCTATGCTTTTCTCATCGTATTCCTCTTCAGAAGTGATGTTAGGACGAACATCTTCCCTCTACTGACTCTCATTTACAGAAGCAATAAATGGCTCAGCTGCAGCCATTACTTCAGGATCTAATTAAAACAGGGAATTGCAGATGCTGTGGATTTTTTTTTTTGATGCCTAATGATACAAGCAACGGCATGGGGCACATATGTTCACTTTCTATTCCTCAACAAAGACCACAGAGAACCCAAGTGTGCAGCAAGCACAGATGTGGTCCAGTTTCTCACCTTATTTGCAGCTGAGTGTTTTCAGAAGAACTAATGATAACAAACAACAATTAATCACAATTGTGACGTGTAGCCTAAGTCTGCCCCCCCGCCGTGTATTTTGTCCTTTTTTAAAAATTTTGAGTCGAAGTCTCATTATGTAGCCCTGGCTTTCCTTGGACTTGCTACATAGATCCGGATGTCCTCAAACTCAGAGATCTGCCTGCCTCTGCTTCCTGAGTGCTGGGTATACTCCTGACACCACACCACCACACTCAGCCCAGACATAAGGCATGAGTTCATGGCCAGCCTGGGTTACATAACAGGGTCCAGTCTTTAAAAAATCAAAAGTGAGTGATAGCTCAGTCAGAGAAGTGTCAATATGAAGAACTGATTTCAAGTTGAGGCTGGAACTGGTGGATCCTGGGGCTCTGGCTAACCAGCCTAGCATGATCAGTGAGACCCAGAACCACTTTGAGTGGTCTCAAAAACCCTCAGAGGATCATTTGTGGCCTATACACACACACACACACACACACACACACACACAGCAAAAGTGAGGGTGGAGGGGAAGCTTTGACTCTGGTAAGTCATGATTCCACATATTTTTAGTGACATCTGGGGTGTATTTCATCTTTTGCATTTATATACATTTTAAAGGATTGAATTCTACAAAATAAATATTCAGAAATACTCATTTTTAAACCTATAGTACAGAATTCCAGAATGACTCCCCAGATTTCTACCTCCTGTTGTATGTTATATTACTAAATTGTTAATGAGGCTTTAATTAGAATTTCTTCATAATTTTGGATCAATTTGTGAAGACAAGGACAAGAACCTGATGCAAGTTATCTACCTCAAATATATAGTAAATAACAGATTTAACAATGAAGTATTAAAAGCTTTGCCTCTAAAACCAGAATATGGAAAAGATAATTCCTGTTAATGTCTCTGTTCATCACAGTGTTGGAGAACCTAGGAAGCTCAAAAGGCACTGAAGGACAATCTAAAACATAAGAATGGGATGAGAAAAACTAAAGTTGTCATTATTACTTAAATGACATACTTGCCCATGGAAAAAATTAAAATTACAAATAAGTTATTATAAGTAATGAAATAATTTACTTTGAATATGATACTAATATGTAAATATTTTCAGCAACAAACTATTAAAAATATAATTCAATTATCAAAATATTAATAAAACTCTGTTTCTTGTGCCTGCTTGAAGATATGAACACTTAGCTTTCTCCTCCTGTGCCCTGTTGTGGACATCTCCTACCACCTTGTCTCCCCACCATGACCATGACACACTCTGATCCCTCTGGAAGCATAAGCTGAAATAAACTCTTCATTCTGTAAGTTCCCTGGTCAGGGTGTTTTATCACAGCAACAGAAAAAGTAACTAATACAGAAGTTGGTACCAGGATCATGGGGTGTTGCTATGAAGAACCTGAACACATGGGTTTTGGGAGGAGTGTGGAAGACTTTGGAAGTTTAGACTAGAAAAGCTGTCCAGTGTAATAAGCAGAACTTAATGGGCCATTCTAGCAGAAGCCTGGAAGAATGCAGTACTGAGAGCAAAGTAGTTCCAGAGAAAAATAAGAACTTAGGCAGCAACTATTTTGGCAAAGAGTTCTGACTGCTGTCTTCCCATAGCCTAAGAGAGCTTGCATCACTTCATCCACATTACCAGCAGCTTTTGTGGGTTGTGGTTTTCTAGGAGAAAATGCCTTCGGCTTTTTCCTTTCACAAACTGGAGGCTTAGATAGATGTGGTCTTGCCCTGAAAGTATTCTTTCAATTGATAAATGGAAAGCTCTAGGCCTCTCCTTAACACTTAACAGCTTTAATCTCCTTATAAAAAGTGAGACATATCTTGGCGCCATCATTGACAAACTATTTCTCTCCAGACTAGATTCTGTATGTCTTTCTAGTTCAAGGATGATAGGTAGCTCCCAAAGCTAAGAAAGGACCCTCTTGATAGGTGTGATGGTTAGTGTCGTCAAGTTGACAGAATCTAGAATCACCTGGGAGATGAGCCTCTGCTTATGCCTGTGGGAGATTATCCTGATTGCCTTAAATCAGGCAGAAAGACCCAACCACCATGGATGCTACCATTCCCTGTATGGGATCCTAGAGTGTGTAAGTGGGGAAAGGGAGCTGAGCATGCATTCGCTCTGCATCACGATTCTGGATGTGATGTGCCAGCTACTTCAAGCTCCTGCTGATTTGATTTCTGGCCATGATGGGCAATATCCTTGAACAGTGATCCATATTATACCCCTTTTCCCTTAAGTTGATTTTATCACTGTATGTTATCACAGCAACAGAAAAAAGTAACTGAAATAGTGGGCAACAAGAAAGTAGAACCTTTGTCTTACTACTGAAGGACCTGATTCTACTAATGTGAGTATGTGGGTAAAATAAGCCTCAGCCTTATGAAAGATGGCAAATCCATTGGAATTGGAACTTCCATTTTGGCCCTTGTGCATCCCTCAGCAAAGGATCCCAGTTAAGCTATGATGTGCCACACAAGACTATAAGATAACAAACTTGTGTTCATTTAAGCTTCTAAGTTTGTTATGACAATACAAAATTAAGAGTTTGTAATAATAAAAAATAGAAATAACCCAAATGTCTATAGGTGTAAAAGGAATTAATGATTATTCCATTAATGCAGACAATGGCATGACAAGCCTAAACAATGATAAAATAATTATAACATTATAGCCATGTATGCTAATATGGATAGATTTTTTTAAAAGAATGTTGAGGGCCAAGCATGGAGGCACTGGTTGCACACACTTGAAACTCCAGCACTTAGGAGGCAGAGACAAGATCTCTGTGAGTGTGAGGCCTACGAAGTGAGTTCTAAGCCAACCAAGGGGACTTAGAGAACCCCTGTGACAAAGGAGAAAGAAGAAAAGAAACAAGGAACTGTGAACAAAAGTTTCCAGAAAATCCTACATCTTGGACTGAATTTACTGAAAAACTGACCAACTGATTAGCAGTCTGGATATTGTGGAGAATATGGAATGTTGCAGGTCCAGAGCCTAATTACCACTTGTCTCAGACTACCTTTAGGCCCTAAATAGTCATTTCTTTGCCCATCTGTTTCAGACCTAACTTCCCATGACTGACAGATGAAAACCTTTTGAAATGCATTGACTTACTAGACTGCCAGGTCCCACCAATCAAAAAGCTAGGAATGTCATCAGATAGTATCTGAAACCTACAGTAGAACAGCCACCCCCCTTTGCCATGACCTGCCTATTGAATGTATCCACCAATGCATTTGAAAGTGTCTTGATTTATGAACTGTCTTTGATCTATTACTATAAAAACATAATGAAACTCTTACCACACTGGATCATGGAATTTGGGATCTGTGTTTCCTGGCCATGGTCACTCACACTTAGTTCCAGAATAAACTATCTTTTATCCCCTTTGAGGTGAGAGTTATCCTTTTTGTTGACAGAATGAAATAAACAAAGGAGAGAGATAAGAAAAAAAAAGAAAGAGAGAAAATGAGTGACAGAGAGGAGGAGACAGAGGGAGGGAGGGAGGGAGGGAGGGAGGGAGGGAGGGAGGGAGGGAGGGAGGGAGGGAGGGAGGGAGGGAGAAAGGAAGGAAGGAAGGAAGGAAGGAAGGAAGGAAGGAAGGAAGGAAGAAAGGAAGGAAGGAATTTGGGGACGGGGCTGAGGATGTATCTCAGTTGGTAGATTGCTTGCTTTAACAGGCATGAAGCCCTGGGTTTGATCCCTAACAGTGTATAAACTGAGCTAGATGGGGTGCAAACCAATAATCCCAGTACTGAAGAGATAGAAGTTGAAGGTCATCCTTGGCTAGGCAATGAATTTGAGGTCAGCTGGGATACATGAAACACACTCTTAAAAGTAAAAATAAAAAAACATAAAACCTGTTGAAAAAAATATAAATCGTCAAATCTACACAATTTAAATCTATGTAATTATTAAAATAAGAAACTGTATAATTTTTAATTTTAAGTACACATAAATGACAAATTCTTAATATAAAGTTAGGATAGATTACCTCTAGAGAAAGAAGAATTAAAGGATTATATACATACATTCATTCTGATTTATATTCCAAAGTATATGTTCTAACATATATATTCTAATACATATTTTAACATACGTTAGAAAAGATTATAAATGAACTTTAAAAGTACTGGTGTTAGCCTATTTCTCAACTCAGTGTTGAGTACATGAGTATTTATTTAACTATTTTTAAAGTTCTTCTATCAGTATATATCTTGTTTCATGGGTAACATATTTCACCTATTTAAAAAGTCCCTAATTTCTTGAAATATAACCTCTAGTCTTCCTATATTATGCACTGAATACCAAGCTCATTATGTGAAACACATACTTATGGCTCCCCAAATTCATCTAGACATAGCAACAACAGAAACAGCCATGGTAGCCATGGTTGGAGTCCTCACCCCCCACCTAGCTGGTGATGGCCATCGAGGCAGACTAGCAAACTGAGTCAGAAGACCAGTGACCCACGTGCCATTCTCTGTATTGAATGCTTTGTGCATTTAACCTTCTGTGTTGGAAATGAAGCTGAGAAGAAACCCAAAAGCCAAAGACAGTGGAGGAGAAAGACACAATGTGCCTTATATTTCCTGAAATAATCAGAAAGTACTATTTACAGCCATGTTCATTGTGGAGGAATCATTTATCCAGCTGAAACATTTGGTCTAGCTTCATAACATTGAGCTGTGTTGCTCATATATCTTCTTTTTAAACGTGTTTTATTAACTTTTGTGCATTTCATACAGTACTTTTTAATCATATTTAACCCCTTTTCCCTATTTGCAGCCCCTCCCCCCACACAGAACTTCATGCATTTTGTCATATATGGTAAGGTCTATTGAGTCAAGTTTGTGGACCCAGATGTCTGTTGGTGTAATTTCATCCACTGAAGCCTCTTCACTCTGTCCCAAGCATCATTCCCTTAAAGATCAACTCCCTCATCATGCAGTGATCAGGATATATCTTAAACAGTGTTGGGTTCTGTCTGAAGCAAGAGAATCACCGTAATGGGAGGTCAATAAACTCCGTCAAATCTGTATCCTTGAAATTTCTTGAAGAAATATTGAAAGGTCAGGCATTTGTATGATTTTATACTAACCCTCTAAAGCTACTTCTGTAAATCCAGTTATGAATATACATCATATAAATTATCTGGCCTAGACTCATGAGAAGAAAACTCTTTGCAGTAAGATTTTGAATAGTTAAACCTATGTGCCTTACATTCTTAATGGTGAGTTGGATTTCCCAAAGCTTATTTCCCATAATTAGCTTGCAAGCAAAAGTATGTATCCACAGAATACTAGACACTTTTGGCACCTTCTGGTTTGTAAATGAATTCTAGCATAGAATTAGAAAAATGGATAGAAACAGAGGGAACTACATAACATCTTAGCTCTGGCTTGAAAAGAATAGCAAGTGATTATTTTAGAGAACTATCACATTGAACTCCATAAATATGTACAATTCATACGTGTTAATGAGAAACAAAATAAAAACATTTTAAAAATAAAATTATCAACATAATAGAAAACAGAATTCACCAATTGATCTATAAATGTGAAATTTTGCCTAACTATTCGCCATTGAATCTGTAGAAATTAATCACTTGTTGAATTCTAATGATATTGAAGCAGTACCCCATGCACCTCCATCCCAAATCCCACCAGTAAACCCCACAATAAAGCAAAATCTACTTGTGTTAGACTAATACAGAATTTTAGGCCTAAGCAAGATACAAGCTATCATGTTGTTCTACCTATAATAAGTTATGTTTGACATAGTTGTTAAATTCCTTTTTGAAAAAGCCACAAAACCCTGAATTTTCTCTTTAGACAATCACTGGAGATATTTATTAACTCCTTGGGTTTGAGGGGGAAAGTCACTTTTTAAGCAACTGAAGTTTGGCATGCATACAGAGTAATTAAGTCAGTATCAAAGTGACAAGAGCACACAGAACAGAGATGATAAGAACAACATTTATAGATGTTGGCAATCATTTGTGAACAGGAAATCAAAAGCAATGAATGTAGGAGCCTGGCACCTTGAAACTTCAAAACTCCATGACTAAATTCTTAATTGGATTTTAATTCTCTAACTCAGTCTATTTCTCACTTCATAAAATAGGTGAGGGTATTTGGTCATATCTTATACTCTATGGGGACCATGGAATACAATATAAACTCCTGGCCTTAATTGACAGTGGATATTATTAAGGTTTAAGTGGGAGAATGTGAAATAAATACACGTCTTTTCCCTCTTGGGTCCTTTCAAACCTTAGATTCGTGTTAACTTGGTCCTTTGTCATCCTAGTACTGTTTTTCTTAATCCGGTTTAAATCCTACTCATAATTTCTGCTCTTCTGCGTCTGCTCTATTGCCTTTACTTTGCCCATTTTTTTTTTTCTTATCAAGAACGCCAGTCAAGCCAGGCATGAGGCACACATCCCAGCACTGAGGAAGCAAGGACAGGTAGTTTTCTGTGAGATCAGGGAAGGCTTGTCTATATAGTGAGTTCCAGGCCAGCTGGGGCTACAAGGAGACCCTGTCTCAAAAAGACCAATAAAAAAAAAAAAAAAGAATGTCAATCAGTCGGGGGTTTCAGGATGAGTCATAAATGTAACAATTATTTTCCTTTATACGAAGCTCTCATATACATATGTACATTACCCTATTTCATTCTCAAAATAAAGTAGCAGTTTTATTATTTATTATTATTTTTATTATTAACCTGTATAGGAGAGATCCTAGGAAATGTAAGTGGTCTGTCCAAGATCATGGTTAATAACTGATAAAACCAAAGGCGAAATTCAAGTTCATTTTCACAATGCCTCTGGATTTCTCAGTGGAACCTCACTTCTCCAGCTGTATCAGTCCCACTTCATCACGTTTCCTCCACTGTCCCTTTTCACTCCCCATATATATGCACACGCAGTGTTTATGATAGTCTGTACAAATTACAGCTCACACAGTGCTGTCAGTGACTTCCATCTCCAAAGTCCTTGTAGTATTTGACTGTCTAGACACATGGAAATAATCTGGCACTGCTGGAAGAGTTACGGTAACCCCTCTAGAAAGGATTCTACAAATTTAAAGTGAATCATTACTTCATTTGAATACTGATCATTCATTAATGGGTGGAATATTTAGGTTTCATATATTGGACTCAAAAAATAGTCATGCAATTATATTTGCATTAAAAACATAGTCAACTACTGTTAATTCTTTTTTAAAAGACATTAACGAATTTGGTAGATAAATGTAGGGTTAGTGAAAATAATTCTAAGCATAAGAAATGGTACAGCCTAATTACCTCCACAGCTTCATTACACACTTTAAGTAATTGTAATTAATTTATAAGTACTAAAATCAATTTATTTAAGTAACAATTTATTTGGACCTTATAAAGGAAGATTCTATTTAGCCTATCTCATTGTATTTAATACCTTGATTATATATTTATTCTAAAGGATCCACTCAAGACATACTGGGCAGCATGCAGTTTGCTAGTCTCTGAAAAAACAATGATTTTCATATGACAGGGTGAGGTCCTCAGAAAACAAACAAAAACAAATTAAGAATAATCATGGGATACATAGATACCAAAGATATGAGTCACTTAGGGTCCTTCCTAACGGGCTGTCCAATTGGCATCTCTGGTGAAGGCCTGCCTGTGATCCTCATCTGCTTCGTTCCTCCTCCTGCAAGATTCTAGTCGTTGTAATAGTGATGTGTCTCTGGCCTCCACTCAACCTCCAAGGCTAAACTGTTCTCAGATAAGTCTGGGTCAGTGGAAGCCATACTGGTTGCCTCCGCCTGTAGTCTTAGAAACATAGTCAGACCAAATCAGTAAATACTGATATCCATTATGTGTCAAAAAACACAAAAGTTTTCTCAGAACAGTCCAGGTTATTGTTACGAAGATCAAGGAAGCAGAGAATCAGGGGACAGGAGGAGGAGGGAGTGACTTCGTCAGAACTAACGACTTAGGAAAACCCTATGAAAGGCTACTGGTCAGTAAACTGATTTCAAAATACAGTTTTTTAAAGTAATTTGAGTCGAGTTACCAGACATGGGTGGACAACATTACTCCCGGAAGACATGAGTTATTAAATGAAAACTACAGTGCTGGGCACTGGATAGCTGCCTATGAGCTACTGGTCACAGAGGTCCCAGATGCTCCCAAACGAAGCCTTGTGAAATCCCACTACGTGGTAAGCTAATTAGAAATATAATATTAATGTTGGAGGGAGTCAATAGGGAAGGGGGTATATGATTAAGATATTGTATGTGAAATACACAAAAATTCAATAAAAATATTACAAAATACAAAGTTAAAAAAAAGATGAAAAAATGTTAATATAGTATTTTTCATTAGTTCTTTGAGAATTTCACACAGTCTTTTGATCATTCTCCCCACTCCTACTCTGAAGTCCTCCCAGATCCACCGCACCTTCCAATGTCCCCTAACTTTATGTCCTCTTTTTTAATAGTACGTCTTGTCACAGATCTGCTACCTATATACTCCTGGATCAAAGGCCATTCACTGGAGTATGTTCAACTTTCCAGGCCCCATACTCTTAAAGAAAACTAACTCTTCCTCCCCCAGAAGTCACCAACTCTCCCTAGACTACATCAGTGGTGGGGACCATCATGCCAGAGTGTCAACTGGCTGATCTTGTGCTGGGAACCACAGCTGCTGTGAGTTCATGAGTGCAAACACCCAGTTTTATCCAGATTCCACTGCTTTGCTCTGGTCTTCCTTAACCTCTGACTTCTACAGTCTTTGTATCCCTTCATTCATGATGTCCCCTGAGCCTTGAGCAGGATGTTTGTTTGGGGAGGGGTGTTACAAATATCCCATTTGTGGCTGAGCACTCCACTGACACTTCCAAACTTTGATCAGTTGTTTCTGTGTGTTAACCACCATTTGCTGCACAAAAACATTTCTTTGATGATGTCTCTGAGCTCTGCTAATCTAAGGATAAAGAGATAAATGTGCATTTGGCAGCACAGTAGTAGGATCACCCCTGGGGCCTGCTAGGTTATTGGCCAGATTTAGAGTACAAGAAGTCTGATTCCTTCTGTGGAACAGGTCTTAAATACAAGTGGAAAAAAATATAAACTTTACAAAAGGAGTTTGAACACCGGTAATCCACATGGGTGAACAATGCTGCCTCCAGAAAACACGGGTAATTAAATGAAAATAAGTATATGGGAAGCACAAATTGAACCCAGTGTGTTATTTTTTTTAATTTTATTTATTTATTTTTGTTGTATACAAGTGTATGAGAGTTGCCTGGATCCCCTGGAACTGGAGTTATGGACGGTTGTTAGCCACCATGTGAGTGCTGGGAATCAAACCCGGGTCCTCTGCAAGAGCAGCCAATATTCTTATAATCACTGAGCAATCTCTCCAACCCTCAAGTGGGTTATTTTAAAAAATATACATATATTCAGAGGGTAGATGTTTTGGGAAGGACCTCAGGGAGTTAGATCTAGGGAATAAGAAGTGAATAGGATCAAAATACATTAGATACATGCATGAAATTTTCAAAAAACATAAATCACCTTCAGGTCCACACATGCACTCATGTTCAGATATTGTATGCATCTTTTCAGGGGGTTTTGAGTTTATACACTTCCCGCTGGCTTTTTACACCACCTAAACTTCCTTTATCTCTCGCCTCTCTCCCTAACTTCCCTCCCTCTTCCCCATCTTCCCCTTGATAACACCTGTCTCCTATCATCCCGTCTCTTGAATGAATTCCTTCTCCTCTTCACCCCCATGGTTCCTGTATGTCCTTCCCTCCTCCCTTCCCAGTTGAATACTCCCATCGTCCCCATTTCTCTCGTGGTAAGATCTGTCCCCTACTATCTTCCTCTTTAGGGCTCTTTCGTTTCCGTCACCTCCATGTTTCCTTTCCATGTTTCTGGCTCCTGCTGTTACATCAGGATATATAATCACATATAAGGATTGGTGCTATGAGCCACAAATAAGGGAGAACATATGTCACTTGCTTTTCTTAGTCTATGTTACTTCACTTAAGTGTAATAGTCTCTAGTTCCATCCATTTACCTGCAAATTTCATCTTTTCTTATTGCTGAGTAGAACTCTATTGTGTAAAATGTACCACATTTTCATTATCCATTCATCAGTTGAGGGACATTTATGTTGTTTCCATTTCTTAGCTCTTGTGAAGGGAGTCGCAATAAATGTGGATGTACAAGTATCTCTACAGTAGGATGAGCCCTTCAGGCATATCCAAAGGAGTGGTATAACTGAATCATATGGACAATTCATTTTTTACTTTCTTAAAGAGTTTTCCACACTGCTTTTCATAGTGGTTGCATGAGTTTCCACCACCATTTGTGAATGAGTATTCCCCTTTCTCCACATCCTTGCCAGCATTTGGTGCCTTCTGTTCCTTTTGTTCTCTTGATCTTAGCCAGTCTGACTGGGGTAAGATGGAATCTTAAAGCGCTTTTGATCTGCATTTCTCTAATTACTAAGGATGGTGAGCACTTTCTAAAGTTTTTCTTAGCCATTTTCATCTCTTCCTTTGAGAACTCTCTGTTCAAGCCCTTAGTTCATCTTTTTATTATGTTTATTTTCTTGCTTTGTTTTTTTGAGTTCTTTGCATATTCTGCATATTAATTCTCTGTCAGATATGTTCCAGGTGAAGGTTTTCTTCCACTCTGAATTTTCTCTGTACTTCCTTGGTTGTTTCTTTTGCTGTACAGAAGCTTTAGATTTCATGAGGTCCCACCTGACAGTTGATCTTAATGCCTGAGCAACTAATGTCAGAAGAGGGGGTAGAGAGTATACTAATACATCCCTCAACTTTCATCAGGTAAGCATCCTTAAACAGAGTGAGATGCATATAGAAGGCCACAACAACCTTTGGATTAGAAGCCTAGAAACATGCTTTCTTCTACTTTAAATCAATGTGATAGAGTCATGACACTGTCCTGGGAAGCCAATAAGGCATTTTTAGGCAGAGACGGTACCTCCATGATAGGGTATTTGTATGGTTCAATCTCCAACACTGCAGAAAACAAGAAAGCAAGTGGAATGTTTTTCGTTTTTTAAAGAAATTTCATTAAAAAAAAAAAAAAACCTCTAGTTTTAAGTCTTCTTGATAATCACATAGCCCATGTGTCTTTTGTTGAGATGAAATGTTTGGGGTATGAACAGAGATTTAGGATCACAAAAAATGTGTTCCCTAATGATTCGGTTATCTCTCCCGTCGTGTAATCAAGTCTAATTTGCTCTCTTGCCTGCAGTTGCTTCTCTAATTGAAAATCCATCTATTTTGATCTTATATGCCTCTCTGTCATAGCATGTATTCTCCCCCCCCCCACTTAACATCACATTCTAACATCGTCCTAACAAAATAAGCAATTTTATTATTTTGTTTGCCATTGGCCCATATCAAACCCAGTCCTCTTTCCTCCCATTTCAATACAAGGATTGTTTTCCTTCTGTCTTTCTTTTTCTTTTCTGTTTTCCCCCAAATATTGAAGTACTGGAGCTTGAACCAGATACTTCATGCACGGTGGGCCAGCACCACACCTCCTAGCTCTATCCTCAACACTAAACTTCTAAAATTTTTGTTTAAGGGACTGGAGAGATGGCTCAGAGGTTAAGAGCACGAGAGGACCCAGGTTTGGTTCCCAGCAACCACATGGCAACTAACAACTGTCCATAACTCATCTGACCTCTGTGGGCACCACACAACATAGGTGCACCTACCTACATGCAGACAATACCCTCATATACACAATAAAAATAATAAAAATATTTTACAATTTCTTTTAAAATAAAAAATGTGTGTAGTGTATGTAACTTGTTCATACATGTGTGCATTTGTATGTGGGTGCACATCATTATGCAGGTACACATAGAGGCCAGAAGCTGTCCTCTAGTGTGTTCCTCTATCTGTTCACAGTACTGTTTGAGATAGCGTCTCTCATTGAACTTATAGTTCATCAATTTGAGTAGGCTGGCTGGCCAGTGAGTTTTAGGAGCCCCCTCTCCAAAACAGACCCTCTAGTGCTCTAGTTATAGATATGCACCTCTACAAATGACTTTAATTCATGATCATTCAATAATTCATGATGATAAGGAAACAAGTCTGTATTAGAAGCAAATTAATTATGTACATTTTCTGCCAGATGTTTTCAGAGTTATTTTACCAAGGCACATATTCAAGTGTCTCAAAAAGCAACAAATACAACAAACAAATTATTAACAAAGGCATCAGAATCTCCTTAGTGAGCCAGGTTCTTACTTGATTGGCTTAAATAAGGTGAGTATTCACATCATTTTTCTTCCTTCTAGTGGAATTAAAATTTAATAATTTATTTGAAACAAAGTAACAAATAGGAAAAAATGTAGGGGTTGTTGGCACAGGTCTATAATGCCAAGTACTTGGGTAGCTGAAGCAGGAGGATGGAGTTCAAGGCCTGCCCGAACTTTAGAGTAAGTTCACAGTCAGCCTGGACAACTTAGTGGGATCATGTCTCAAAACAAAGAGAAGGTTGGAGATGAGGCTCATTGGTAGAGCACTTTCCTGCCATGCATGAGTGTGCATATTTACTCCTTATACGACAGAAGCAAACAAATTAAAACTAGTTATTAATTGTCCCAAATCCTCTTGGACTATCAGGGGTAAAAATGTCTACATAGTTGAAGACAATACCTTTCTGCTCTGTGCTAGTTAAAAAATCCTTGAATAATCTCTTTGATCACTATTTTTAAATTTAAAAATTGTGGCCTATCAACAATCATCAAGAATGAAGGAGAGTATCATGAGAGTTCACCCTCCCTGAGGAGCTATTGACAGTTAATGGTTTCCAGAAGAGGTGGAGTCATTTTCTTCAGTGGTGAAGCCACTGGTAAGTTGCCCACACTCCAGTAAATAACCCTCACTTGTACTCCTGCAAACAACCTTAAATAAGATGAGTGGGTCACAACATGAAGGGGGAGGAGGAGGAGAAGGAGGAGGAGGAGGAGGAGGAGGAGGAGGAGGAGGAGGAGGAGGAGGAGGAGGAGGAGGAGATGATGATGAAATTAGGATGGAGACTTCCTGAGATTAAGAAAGAATTCAGTAGGAACTCAAGGAAAATAAGAGAGGATAGTGGGGGGGGGCGGGTAAAAATGGCCAAAATATATACATGTGTGGAATTGTCAAAACACAAACACAATTTTTTAATTGTGTTAGTGAGGTATGGTGGCTGTTCTAGCTTGCTTTCTATTGCTGTGATAAACACCAGGACAAAAGGAACCTGGGGAGGAAAAGATATATTTCAGCTTTCAGATTACAGTCCATCATCTCTGAACGCCAGATTAGGAACTCAAGGCAAGAACCTGGATGTAGAAACTTCAAGACTTTACTTCCACCATACATAAATCAATCAAATCTTCTGACCTCCATGAGCATTGCATGACATGGATACACCTACCTACATGCAGGCAATACACTCATACACACACACACACAAAAAAAATAAATAAATAAAATAAAATAATTTTTTTTTTTAAAGACAACATAAGACTTTGACAATGAAGTAGGCAAAAATTTCCTAAAGAGTACAGAGAAAGCACTCATAAAATTAATTCTTGTTCGGTATCAAAAGTTACCATTAGGGGGCTGGTGAGATAGCTTAGTAGTAAAGAGCACTTACTGCTCTTGCAGTGGACACAGGTTCAGTTCACAGCACACATATAGGGTGGCTCATAGTTGCCTATAAGTCCAATTCCAGAGGATTCTATACTCTCTTCAGTCCTCCAGAGGTACCTGCACACACATGTTCCATATATATATACTCTCAGATACACACACACACACACACACACACACACACACATAAAAATAAGTAAATCTTTTAAAATTTTTCCATTAGGAGGGCTGGTAATACAGCACTATCCTGATAGGCAGGAGGCTTTAAATTCATTTTGTAGTTGTTGGGGGTGAGAGGATTACTAACATTAGAAAAGGAAAAAAACAATCAACAAATAGAAAAGGATGGTGTTCATTGTAAGTATCCTTATAACTGTGTTTGTCAAAGAATTCAATCCAGGATATATACTTTTGAAAAATGACTTTAAGAAAAGGCACACCCCAATAGTTAAAATGAGCAAAATCCTTGAGCATCCACTTCTTAAAAGACAAAAAAATAGCTATGAAATAGAAAAGCTAAATAAATTACAGTGCAATCCCCTACACAAGAATGGATAAAGTAGAAAAGATGGAGAAACAACACGTTGAGAAGGTGAAGTAATTATTTTTAAATTGCTTAGCAATATTTATAAAATTCGACCATCATTATATGATCCGATCCAAGTCTATATGAGTATTTATCAATAAGATATATTCAACAATATTCAGCCATGTTATTCGTACTATTCCCTATCGGGAAAGATCATAAATAGTCATGAACACCAGAATGATGGAATGAATTGTGATATAGAAAGGGAATGAATATCAAACAAGAAAAAGTATAGAGAAACCTCAGCTGTACACAGGATACGATAACTGAATTGAACAAACTGAAAAAAAAGAAGATATAATGAATTCACGCAGTAAGTTAGGAGTAGAGGCTATTTGGGACTCTAGCAGGGCAGGTTCCTGGGATTGCCAGCAGCATTGTGCTGCTTGATTTAAGTTCTAATTGTACAGGGTCATTTAGATGCATTCAAATTAAAGAGCTAAAACTGGTGGAGCGAAGGCTCAGAGGGTAAAAGGCCAAGCCTCAGGACTTAGGTTCATTCCCAGGGAAAACTGACTCCTCAAGTTGTCCTCCGATTTCCACACAGCCACCATGACATGTGCACAAACACACATACACACACACACACACACACACACGCATGCACGCAAAAGAAAACGTTTTAAAAAGTTAAAATTAAAACAAAGACAAGGACAGTGACAGAAATGACTCGAACAGTACTTACACCAAGGTACTCTGTGAGCTCTTCCGGCCAGACTGCAAAATGGAGGGCGGGGACCCTCCAGAAGCGGAAAGGCATCTTGGCCCCGCCCCTTCCGCTTGCGGGTCATTCCGCCTTCCCGCCACCCGCTGAGCGGTTTGGGCCTGGCGCTACCACGATGAACGTCCGCAATGCTCGGCCCGCAGACCTGATGAACATGCAGCACTGCAACCTCCTGTGCCTTCCCGAGAACTACCAGATGAAGTACTACTTCTACCACGGCCTGTCCTGGCCGCAGCTCTCCTACATCGCGGAGGACGAGGACGGCAAGATTGTGGGCTATGTCCTGGCCAAAATGGAGGAGGACCCCGATGATGTCCCGCATGGACATATCACCTCACTGGCCGTGAAGCGCTCACACCGGCGCCTAGGCCTGGCCCAGAAGCTCATGGACCAGGCCTCACGAGCCATGATTGAGAACTTTAGTGCCAGGTACGTGTCCCTGCACGTCCGGAAGAGCAACCGGGCGGCCTTGCACCTTTATTCCAACACCCTTAACTTCCAGGTTAGTGAGGTGGAACCCAAGTACTATGCAGATGGGGAGGATGCTTATGCTATGAAGCGGGATCTCTCCCAGATGGCGGAGGAGCTGAGACGACAGCTCATGCTGAAGAAGGGCAGGTACGTTGTTCTGGGCTGCAGGGAAAACCGGGAGACGCAGGACAGCACACTTCGCGCTTCTGAAGGGGCCTGCCTACCCTCTGGCGAAGGTAGTTGCAGGGACAGCACGGATGCCCAAGACAGCTCCGAGGACCTGGACTCCACCTCCTAGAGCCTGCTTGAGGTATGCCCTTTCCCTGCCGTCCCTCCCTGCCCTGAATCTTTACTTCATATTTTGACCTAGCAATGCCATTCTATCATACCCTGTTTCACTCTTCCTAGGTTTCAGTGGGAGCAACCTGGCAACTTTGGGGAGCAGTGCACAGTGGCTTGGGGAGGGTTGGGGAGACTCACAATTCACCGTTGAATATTAGTAAAGCACAAGAACTCACATGCTGAAAGTACATTAAATTCCTAGATGTGAAAAAAAAAAGCATTTATTCTGCTACTTTGGTGTGAGTTTTATTTCAGGACAACCTTTAGTTGAAAGAAATTTCATCTTTTCAGAATTCCAGTAAATAAACTAGAATGATAGAATTATAAAATCACCATTTCACAGGTCTTGATGAAATAATGAATGTAGCCAGAGATCATCAATAACTAATACCATTAGGTGAAACTGGAACATTTGGCAATGATGTTACAGAACACTTGAAATCAGTTATCACTCATCACATCACTAAAAGTACAACAAATACGTCTCCTAAATGCAATCAGCAGTATCACCCACGACATATTCTTGCTAAAAGAAATATTGCTTTATGCGATCCAATAAATATTTTACACAAAATAGAGGGATATGTTGAACGTTACAATGAGCAAAACCCAGAAAAAGGGTATTTCCACAGAACAAATGGTCTGGCTTCTTCTACAAATAAGTAGCATTAAAGGGGGGTTGGGGTAGGATAGGGATGTAACCCAGTGGTAGAACACTTGCTTAACATGCACAAAACCTTGGATTCAGTCCTCATCACCACCAATAAAGTGGAGGTGAATTTTCTATGAAAACAAACTTTAAAGATAATATCGAGCAAATTTAGCTGTTAAGAATGCTGTCTTGATCTTAATTCAAACAAAGCAAGTATAAGATACTTTTGAGACAACCAGGCAAAATTTGAACATGGACTATATTCTAAACACTTTTTAACAGAACATAACATTTTTAGATGTAGTAGTATATTATACTACAAAAATATTTATCCTTTAGCTACACAGACTGAAGTATTTATAGTTGAATTAACATATGACCTAGAATTTGCTTTAAAATACTCTAACAAAAATAAAGGGAAAAAAGTTGGTGGTGTGAAATAAGGATAGCTTAACAGTGTAGGGCTAAGGGATAGAAATGGGGGCTAAAATGTTGTTTAATGGTAGAGTGCTTGCCTAGCCTTTGGAAGGCCCAGGTTTCTATCTTAAGCAGTGCCAAAAATATATAAATAAAAGTAAAAGATACAGTAAGAATGACAACATGTAATAATAATTATTGAATATTAGAGATTGGTACTTAGGAGTTCCTGATGCTATTATTCCACTCTTGAATTTGTGAAAATTAACATGGAAAATTAAAGAACAAAATAATTACTTCCTAAACATTCTAAGAAGCCACTGATGCCAGACACAGTGGCACATGCCTATAATCCCAGTTCTTGGAAGATAGGAAGCCCTTGAATTTGAGGCTAGCCTCAGCTACGTAGTGTAAACCCATTTTAAAACTAAAAGGATGGGGTCCAGGCGTGATGGTGCAAACACTCAGGAGGCAGAGGTAGGTGAATCTCTGTCAGTTGAAGGCTAGTCCTGTCTACATAGTGAGTTCCAGGCCAGATGGGGCTAGAGGGATACCCTGTCTCAAAAAGACACAAATAAATAAGTAAGTAAGTCTGGCAAGATGGTTCAGGAGGTGGTTAAGGCAGTTGCCTACAAGCCTGACAGACCTGAGTTCAGTCCAAGATATGTATGGTAGAAAGAGAGAAATGACTTCTGCAAATTGTCTTCTGACCTCCACACAAGCACCCACACATACATACACAAAAATAAATTAATTTTTAGAAGAACCATTAACAAGTAGTTTTTAAAAACTGATATCTTAGAAATTAGTTGTAAAAATATAATTCCACAGTATTTTGTCCAACCAATAATTATACCATGTTAAACCTTGAAAGTCAGTGAGCTACTGATAATTTTAAAGCTTTAACTTGATTCATCTGATCCAGGATTAAAATAAGGCAACAAAAGAATAAAAGAGGGGAGTGAAATTAAGCAAAACTTAGTGCCTTCAGAGAAGTGTCACCAAATTTAAATCCTTGCTGGGCAGTGGTAGCATGTAGAAAGCTCTAGGTTCTGGCCATAGTGCTTTGTTTTTGTTTTTTTAAAAAACCAAGCATTGTGGGGCATGCCTTTAATCCCAGCACTCTGGAAACAGAGGCAGGTGAATTATTATGAGTTCAAGATCAGCCTGCTCTACATTGTGAGTTTCAGGACAGCCGAGGCTGCATAGTGAGGCCTTGAGGAGAAAAGAAAAGTTTTCAGAAGGCATAACAACCATATGGTATTCTAAAAGAAAAAAAAAATTAGTGAGATATGGTTATCAGCTTTTAAAATGTCTTTATTGTAGCGAGATACATACTTTATTAGAATATGAAGTAAAATAGTCTAGGTCTATTGATTATAGTTATTTCAAATCAAGCTTGAGTATTAATGACATTTGAGAAGCCCACAATAGACCTGATTTAAACATACTGTTTTTATTTGTAACAAAGTCATAAGTATTGCAAGCACTACTGTATACTGGTGTATACTGTCCTAGCTGAAAGAAATGCAGAATTTCAGTTCCTGATTCACTAACTCCTATATGTTTCCATATATACAAGTAAGTTCATATAAAGTAGCAGAGAAGGGAGGAGGTTCGCATAGGTTTTTAAATCAGTCCTGGTTTTCCAATTAACTAACAGAGATGAGAAATATAGTTTAGCTTTGTCCCAGAAGGAAAAGGTGGAATTCAGACAACAATGTAGTTTCTTCCACAATGGGCGGCCTCCTAGTTATGCTGGGGACTGTGGGAATCTCGGCTTCATGCTCAGCTAGGAAAAGGGCATCTCTGTTGATCTCCTTCCATGACATGCCACAGGAAACTCTATGAGTCTACTTAGGAGTTGGGGGAGGGGGACAGGGCTGGGGTTTTGTTTGAGGGGGGATTGGCATGACTATATAACATGTATTTATTCTGCTGTTACACAAACCTGGTCTAAGAAACTGAGATTTGCTACTTTTCTGCCAACATGAAACTCAGAAAGAAATGATCCCTTTACTCTGAAATCCCCCAAACTCTCTGAAACTTTACTTCTGCCCCATTCAACCGAGATGCCAGTTTATAAGTATGCTGTCTGAAAGGGAAAAGGCAATGTTGAAGAAAGAAAGAACAGACAAATAAGTATTGATATTGTAAGAGTGTTAGTATGCTGCCACAACTGTGCTGTCTCCTGTGAAGCTGGAGTTCAGATAGGTACAGAAAAATGCTCCACTAGGGAGTGGCTTTTCATTTTTCCTTATTTCTACTTTTAGGTGAAGAGACAGAAGCCAGTACGGTGCTTGGTGAAGGGAAACTGGATGGCCTTATCTTAAAATAACAATAAAAGTTACTGCCAGGCCCACAGCACTCAGGGCACTGCCACTTCTTACTATAGAGATGGCCTGTGCATGTCTTCTTCCGTCTTCATGCTGTCCCTAGAAGACAGATAGGACAAATACTCCATTTTATGTAAGGAAGTCACATCACCGAGTGCCCTGCACACTACACAGACAGCAAGCAGATAACAGAGAGGCCAGTCTAACTGCTCAGATTCCATAGATAAGAAGATCAAATTGCCTAGCACAACTCCTCACATAGCGATTCTGTGGTTTTGCCCCTTGGTATAAGCTAGCGATAGCAATTATTCAGGTTCTACCATAGTAATCAAATGGTAGAATGTTGTGTATCAGTAGCAACAGTTTGCAGTCTTGGAAGAGAGATGCAGTTAAGGATTAAAATAGCTTTCACTGACAAGCTGAATGTCAAAGCATTCAGTTGAATCAACACTCAGCAGCAGCAAAGTTTGTAGGGAGCCGTAGCAATGAAGACAGGTCAGTCCAAAACATGCTGGCTGAGGCAGGAATGCCATCAAACTGCCGCTCGTCTCCTGTCAAGAAATGTGTGCCTGACGATTAATAACAAAAAAGAAAAAACAAAATCTTAGCATTTTCACTTCAGCTGGCACCATTGAGTTAACTAAGGTTACTCCAGTGACTCTCTCTTTCTGGTTATTCTTCCTGCCACTAAGCTGTCATTCTAACGAAAAGTTGTTAAATGTTCACATGAGCATTCGCTGAAATAGACTGTTCTTAATTTTACCAGACAACTAATTATAACCAGAATGATGTAGTGAAATATGGAGGAGGTTAGAGACTGACAGGCCTGGTAGATTCCTAGTGTGACCTTACCCCAGATATGCCAGAAACTGTAGATTTCAAATGCAGTTGCACACTCTGAAGATAAGAGGGCACTGAGAAGAGATAAAATCCTGTTTTGAAAAGCTAATCAGATGGATTCCGTTTGTGGAATTATTTATAATCTCTAACAGTGTCAACCTTTCAATCACTGTGTGATGTACATGTGGCATAACTGAAATACTGACTTTTCAGAGGTGACACAGAAAAGCAGAGATTGTTTGCTCTTTCTGTGTACTCTTTATGGTTTAGTCTATAAAATCTAATGTATTTTGTGGTGGAGGAGGTAAGAAAAAGAGTATATAAAAAAATTCTGCAAACAGTGGTTTAAAAAATCAGAGTGTAAATCTTTTAGAAAATATTCTACAATGCTATTCTGTAAATTAGTGTCTTCAAAATATCATGGATATTATTTTGATTAGTAAAACGATAAAATTTTCTTCTATCTTCGTAATGTCCTATTACCAGTTAACATATATGCCTCAGGCTTCTATGCCCTACCATTAAGAAGCCCTGGTAATATAGGACTAGAGAGACCACTCAGCAGTTAAGATCATAGACTGCGCTTGCAGAGGACAGGAGTTCAGTTCCCAGTCCCTATGCCAGGTAGTTAATTACTTGTAACTCCAGATCCCAAGGATTAGCGCCCTCTTCTGGCATCTAGGGGCATCTGCGCTCACATGTATATACCCACACTGACATACACATATGCACATAATTAGGAATAAATTTTCTAAAAGAAGGCCTTATAATAAGCTATGAAATCAAGGGCTTTTGAAGAAAAACTTTAGCAAAATATCTACGTTGCTAAGCAAACTATCTTATTTATTACAGTGTTATTTGACTTTTTACTTTCATATCTTAAAGTTGCCAAGCAATATTTGCTGAGATAATTAAAACAGTCATGTAATTTTTGAGGTTTTTATTTTATGTGTATGACTGGTGTGCCTGCATATAGATAAGTGCACCTCATGTGTGCAGTGCCTATAGGGGCCAGAAGAGAACATCAGATCCCCTGGAAACTAAAGTTATGGATAGTTGTTAGCTGTTATGTGAGTGATAGGCCCAAACCTAGGTCCTCTGCAAGAACAACCAGTGCTTTTAACCACTGAGCCATCTCTCCAGCTCAATATGTTGTTTTATATAACTTTTATTTGCAGGCCTGTGTTAACACTGTTCATACACTGAGAAAGGTAATGAGAGACCGTCTTCCTCTTTTAGATTTTTAATGCCTTTTCAGCACATCATTCTCATCATTAAGACTTATTTTACTATTTTTAATTATGTGTATGTATGTGGCAGGGGAAGGGGGAATGGCTGTGTGAATGCAGTGCCACAGGAGACCAGATGTGTTAGATTCCCTGGAGCTGCAGCTACAGATGGTTGTGAGCCACTTGATATGGGTACTAGGAACCGAAACCAAGTCTTCTGCATGAGCAGTGCTTTCACTTAACCTCTGAGCAAGCTCTCCAGCCCCCAAATACACTTTTTAAAAATAAGATTTTACAATACAGCCTCCTGCCCCTTGATCTAGAGTTGGAAACAGACTTTTTTGTAATGATGGTTTTCATACAAAAATGCTTTTTAACTGCTCTGTGCATATGAGTTACCTCTATTTTATTACTTCTGTGTGCAGGGCATATGGGAAAAGGTAATTGTTTTACAGTTGTGGTATTTTACTTTATTTTGTTTGCAGTTAAATTAGGCAGGAACATTCCACTAGCCTTTCCTTAAACATAGTCTGTTTACAGATTGCATAAATTATTTTAGTTGATCAAGGATAAAGCTTATCTCTTATTTATCTTTGTGTGTTTAATACCTAACGTTTTAATTCTTATTGGATACTCAGTGAATAGCCTTTGAATAAATGAATGAATGAATGAATGAATGAATGAACAAACAAATGGACCTTAAATTATGAATGACACCTAATAAACACTTTAGATTAGTCTTTCGTTTTCAAAGAAAATGTGACTTAGAGAACTAAACACATATCTAGTCAATCAAGAGCTAAGAAGACCTTTCATTTCTTTAGTATTGAACTTTTTTCTTTTTTTTTAAATTTAATTTGCTTTTTGAGACAGTATCTTACTCTGTATCCCGGGCTGACCCAGAAGTCACTGTGTGGACCAGGTTAGCCTCAAAATACAGTCATCTTCCCATCCCAGCCCCCTCTGAGTGCCAAGACTGCTGATGGGAGCCACCTTGCCCAGCACTGAAAATCCTTTTGAGTAAAACAAGATGAGATAGGATTTGAAGAGAATGAACAGAAGGAACTGTTTCTTTAGTTCCAAAATACGTTCTCTAGGGTACATTAGTCTTCCTGAGTCCACCTCCATCCTCCCAGAGGCAGATTCCAGCCTTCATATGTTAAGAAACATTCATGTGTCTTCACAACAGGTGAGGGAGACAAACTCAGATCTGGGTAGAGTTTCTGTGTTTGAGTTTCAGCCAACTTCCATGGAGATTACCTAGACCAACTCATTAGGGGCAGTGTCTTCCTCGCTGCTGCTGAGTCTGCCTTGAATTAAACTAATTTTCTTTATTGTTTCAGAATTTCATACATGTATGTGTTGCATTTTGATCAGCTGTGCCCTCCTTCCCCTCCCTTCAATTCTTCCCCTACTTCTGCCCTACCTTTTCCTCTACCCATCCTCTTTAAAAAAACAAAGCCACCAGTGAGGCAGCTTTGCTGCTCGTGTGTGCGTGTGTATAGGACCCTCTCCAGTAGCATGGGTAGCTTCTCGGGGCCGCGTCCCTCTTGAAAATGGATGTTCTTCCATAGTGCCTTTCAGAGCTGTCACAGCCTTGTGCCTTCCACTGCTCACATACTCTCTTGTCTCAGCAGCACCACAGGTGTTCGTGCGTCCACCACGTCTAGCGTGTGAACCCTGGCTTAGCCCGTCTACTCTGCAGTATCTTCTCTGGAATCAACTCACAGTGACCCTGAATGGCTTCCCATTTTCAACACTCAGCAACCTTCTGCATAAACCTACAATGATCATGAAGGAATACCTCAACACAAGAGTCTGCTGTGCAAGAGCCGATGAAGCGCGAAGCCCTCCATGACTGACCGTCCTTTGGCCTCCTCATACCACGCTGCCATTGTACTGTGTGTAGTTGTCCTCCATTGGGTTGTGTTTGTACTGTGAAGCTGGCTCCTAATGCCGAACAGGAAGCAGGGACAACTCTTGAAGCTCCCCGCTTTCAGATTTGCTGTTATTCATCTGAGTTTTCAGCATTTGGGGGTAGTCAGAACCATTAAGTTAGACCTCATGCCCCCTACCTCTTCCAGGGAGTTTTCTGTCTCCTCTTGCTTTCTCTGAAACTCCCTATGGCCCATGGTAATGGGGTATTTTCCCAGTGAGAGAAGATGATAAATAGGGGCTTTGACTTCACCATACAGGCAGAATTTGTAGACTTTTTAAAAAGGACAAGCAGTAATTAAATTGGGCTCTCTAATCTGCTTGTTCGTGTCAATTTTTTGTTGCTGTTGCCTTTGCTTCCTTTTGTAATGATGTAACTTACTGTTTATTGAACTTTGCTAGTGTTCACATGCAATGCTGTGGCATTTACCAATGATATATTTAATCACATGGGCAGCCCTGTGAGGTCGGCATTAGTATCTTTGTTTTACAGGTGAGAAAACTGAAGCAATACAACAAATCAGTATTCAAACTACACTGCTTGAATTCAGAGATAAAGTTCTTTCTCTCTTTTTGTTACTTGCATATTATCTGCAAAGAGTTGAAACTCCAGCAAAATGGAGAATCTGCTGTAAAAGTGTTCAGAGTTGATTTAATCTATAAGAACTGCATGTGAGTTGTAAATATTTATATAGCCTTCAGTTATAATCCCTTTAAATTTTCTTAGTAAAAATAAGTAAAGACAAAGTACTTTGACTTGTGCAGAAAACATCACAGATAGATCAACTTATCATTGCTTAATATTGTTTCCATGTTCACTGGATGTTAATTACCTAAGCGTCCAACAGTTTCATGTTTAAATTTTAATGAAAACTGGAGTATATGGATTTAAGTCTAAGCCCTGACATTAACCATCTGATGACAAAAGATAATTCTGTTCTCTGTAATCGTAATCATCCCTGCTTAAGTACTTCTTACAAATATACCCCAGTGTACTCCTGGAATGTCTGTCTAATGGTAAAAGACTGCCTGAGGCAGAGAGAACTTTCTTTTTCTCCATAAGAAGGATTTGCCATTTTGTGTGTCAACACAGACCTCTGCTTGTTCGTGTTTGTCTTTCCATCTTATTCTTTTAATTTTTCTCCCTTGTCTCTGAAACTGTAATATTCTTTTTCCTCAAGCTTGTGTTTATCTCTTTATTTAAAATATTACAGCTTTCTAACATCTGTCTCCTGGGCAGCATAATCTTACTGATGAAATATTCCATGTTTTCCTTGAGCCCTTGTCAATGTGTCTTCATGTTAACAGCTTAGCAGATGGAGAAACAGAAGGAGTAGCCTTAGCTTACCTGAGTGATTTCTCTTTAGCACCAGGCACATTGAATGACTCTGGTTACTTGATGTTAATTGCTGGAGCAATTGGAAAATAAGAAAGACTACTCCAACTTTGCAGTGTTGTTGACTAAAACAGTTGGCTACTTTTCTTTGTTACCAGGAGACAATGGGATCACAGTAGCCTACCTAGTTTGGGTTTTGCCTGTTTAAATAATAAAAGTAAAATAAACAGTAACACTGACATTGTTCTGGACATAAATTAGCATGTTCCCAAGTGATTCCTGGGGAATAAGAATAATTTAACAGCAGCAGTGGTTTCAAAACACAAGAAGTGTGGGACCCTCTGGCACTGCTTTTGGTAATAACATTGTTCTTTTCACACAGAACAAATTGTGATTATTTTTCCCATGGATAGATTGCTTGTTTTTTACTTAAGTCTAATCCTATAGAGACCAAAGCAAAAATGTAGCCTAGTAATGGTGTGAATACCATTGTGCTGGTTGTTGAGAATGACCCCACAACTCCTCCTTCCTGTGTGGCTTTAAAGAAATTACTGGGTGTGCCTGGTCTGTTAGCAACTTGTTCAAAGGGAATACTCAGCAGGATGCAGAGTTTTCTTTAATTGTAAGAGAATTTGTGAATGAAGAAATTTGTGAGTTTCCTAGTTAAAATCTGTCGTTTCCCTTCGGAGATAAGAGCAGAAAGCAGGAGATGATAGGAAATGGAATAATAATGTACAGTGGGGGAGACATGGAGAGCAGTGCTGGGAACCGGACCAAGGCTGGCAAGCTCAGAAAGGATCAAGAAAGAAATGATTTTTTTCTCCTTAGTTTTACATAATGTTGATATTGACTAGTAGTGGTCATAAAGCTCACTTCTAACCCTGACATTAGGGTCTAAGACACCTGGGACCAGTTGACAGGTTGGTTTGAATTAGACCCTAAATAATTCATAATCTCATCATTCACATAAATGCTGTTTTTGTGATATTGTGTTAAGAGGTTGATGACCAAATGATTTCAATAATAAGTTCCAGACATATGAAAATGTATATAATAAAAGCATTTATGTATAATATATGATGTGTGTTAATTGCCAATATTACATCTTATTTTATAATACTTGATATATTTTTCCTCATCTTTAGCTCTAAACGTGAACAGTATATGAGATTTTTAAAAATTTAACTCAAAACATTTATTTCCTACGCCTGGGCATCCGCACCATGGCAGCACACATGTGCGGGTCAGAGGACAACTTGCAGGGCCTTGATTTTCTCTTTGCACAGTGTTGGTGCCATGAACTAAAGGGCAGGCCCTAAAAATTTCACTTCTAATTCCCACTCTAATTAACTGTGTTCATTGATGATAAATTATTCCAGACATTAAAATTGTTTTTCATTCTAACGTTCTACAGGGAATTTGAAAAGGACTATTAAGTCTCTCTCCTAACCCATTCAAGAAGGATTTCTAGCCCAGTGTTTCTCAAAACTATGGTTGATGAATCTATTGCATCAGAATCACGCAGGTGCCATCTGCTAAAAGACATCCTTCTTTAACTTTAGTTCAGCTTTAGGAAGTCAGGGCCTTGTGTTTTGAACACACTCCTAGGGAATGCTTGTCCAGCTTATCAGAAAGTCACTGATTAGTGTGAGACATCGACATCTTTATAAAGATAATTTAAAAGAAATCTCTTCCAATTAACAACCCTCTCCAGATTTAAATTTACACATTTCAAAAGAGGCCAGGGACTCAGCCAATATCTCAAAGTTTTCTTTAGAATCTACATGGAACGAGTTGAGGAACTCTACTTTTTACTTGTTTTCTATAAACCTAAAGTTGTTCTAAAATTTTTAATTAAGATTTTTACATAGGTTTCCATTTCATACACATACACAGTTTCACATATTTTACACAATTACACTGTGTTTCCTGTTCTTTTTAGGACTTTCACATTACATTCTGCCCCATCCCACCTTTACTTTTCAAGCAAACAATAACTGCAAGTTGGACTTGGTTGTATACAGCACAAACCTGAAGTCAGAGCATTCACAAGTCACACAGGAAATTTTCTCAATTTCTTTCCAGAACAAAAAAATTCAAATTCTACACAATCCTATTAGAAACCAGACATCTAGTCTAGAAGCTCGTGCCCTTCCATTCCTGTCTCCTGCTCTTTGAATCACTACCATCTCGGTGCTCTCTATTTGAACTTGAATTACCAGTACCTAACCAAGCTCCTATGAAACAGACCAAGTGACTTATCATGATCTTTCTTTATTCTTTTTTCCAGACATGAATGCCCCTTTGAAATCTTGAATGACACAGATCATTTCCCTGTGGAGCACATGAAAGGTTATTTAAACACCATGCTTCTTTATGTGGGCATGCATGGGAATTACATTTTGTGAAGTCCTGAAGAAAACTCCTTTCACTAATAAATCATTCATATATTACATTCCTGACCAAAATTAAGATAGATTTACCACCTTTGGAATAGGATCATCACCTCACCTATTATAAACATACTTAGAACACAGTCTTCTGCAAGTTGAGCACTTTTCACAGAGATGGTTTCATAAAGTGGAAAGTCAGGCCTCAGAGTTCCATTGCTTAAATTTTAGTCCTAATTTAGCTTATCACCACCTGGATAACCTCTGGCACATCAATTTTCTCACTTAAAAGTAGAGATAAAAAACAGTTCATACCCTCTAGATGTTTTGTGTAAGGAAGTGGTCTAAGAAAATTTTATTGTATTTGTTAATAGACATATAAATGTGAATGCTAATATTTTTAGAGATTCTTTAAATTTAAACTCAGTTTTTAAAAAGTGATCATTTGAGTTTTTTCCTTGCTACCAGACCAGGGGGTAAAAAAATCAGTGTTTCAGGGAATTTATCACAAACCATTGTTGCAATGACAAATGTATGCCTGTATGTGGATGTTTTAAAAGATGGAATAAGAAGGAAGTGAATTCCTGTAATTGTAGAATAGCATTTAAAAAAGTGCCTTGGTAAAAGTTATTTATCTCCTATCTATAATCTAAGCATTTCATATGCAATGGATATGCAAATTCATGTTAATGAGTTTTTATTCATTCTCTCAATTACATGGTTTTGAGTAAAAGAGATACATACAAAACCAAAGTTTTCACATAGAATTTTTTATAGCAGTTCATTTGGGCAGCCTTATATAGCTTTTTCCTTCCCGGAAACTTGTTAACTTGTTAAGAAGCAGCATATTAAAGGGGCAAGCAACAGGATGTTCTAAGAGGAGGTGAGTCGGTCCATCCTTCAGGAAAGTTCCTTAACCTCAGGAAGTAAACAGTTCAGTAGCTTCAGGAAGTCCCTGAAACTAATCGTATTCACTATGCCCCTTCTTCCACAAACATAGATGAGCCCAAAGTACTGCTTTGAGACACGAAGAGACCAGCCGAGCTGCCTGGTGAAGCAGAGGCCTAGGAGATGCTCAGACCATCTGAACTACCTTAAGGACTCTCCAACCTGTTAAGCTGCCGCAGATTGTGCAGTGCACTCCAGGTTTCCTGCTTTCATGAGCCGTCACCCATGCTAGGGTAGGCTTTGTTGATGCAGCTGTCTGCATGTGTACAGGAGTTATTTCTGCTCCTATAACTAACCCTCAGCCTATTCCTATAACTAATCCCAATAAAATTCATTGGTTCACCAAGTTGGGATTTGGTGGTATCCTTATTTTGGTCTTTCATCTGTGGTGAGTAGATATTTGTTCATATCTCCCCAGGAACAGCGTCACACAACATGCAAGCATCTAGCTGATTTATATCACCAGAACTCTTTAGTGTTAAGTCTCATAGTTCAATATTTCTTCCTGAAGACAAAAATGTTCCAAGTAGACTTTAATTATAGATACAATGCATAATTTTTAAAAATATATAGGAATCTAGGAAAAAATTATTTGCAATCCTTTCGTATCTCAGACTTTTTTGCACCCTGGTGTTACAGGAAATAAATATAGACTGACCTGGCCCTTTGACAAGACCTAAACCATATTCAGGATATTAAGGAATGTAGTCTTTATTATGTACAGGCCTCAGACCAAGCAAAATCTGCTCCAAAGAAACAGGCTTGGACTATACACAGAATTATTTTTTTATAGGATTTTTCACATCATTCCTTGGCAGTAATTATATTGGTGGATTTGAGACTTCCAACCTATATGTGCCACTTAGGTTATAGGAAATTTAAACAGTCAGATTTTACAAAAAGCAAATATTTTGAGCAAGTGACTTTCCAGTAATATGCTGAAGCTATTATAATCTTAGCTAGTTTAACAAATAAGACACATGATAGCAGATGCTTCCTGAAAGACCACTGTAAGAAGCAGAGTTTTTCCAAGGCGCTCACAGACTGCGATTTCTTTGGTGGTTGTCTACCTTGTCTTATCTCAGCCTGAGACTGAGCTCAGAGTGGCTTTTATGATATGAGTACAAGTAGAAGTTTCTAAAAACCCTAAACATTACTTCTTCATATTTTAACAAGCATACTTACTGTTAGGAGTACATAAAGTTTTTGTTAAATATATTTGTTAATACTTATTTATCTACTGTACAGAACTAAGTTATACTGAGGCCATAGTTCATTCATTCCATACTAGGTTAATTTTTCTTATCACTGGGACAGTGTACCCTAAGTTTCCCTGTGAATGATCAGTTTGCTTTTCCTTTGTGAAGTGGCAGAAAGATTCATGTAAAGGAAAAGGTGAGAGGATATAATTGTACATGGCTGAAATCCTAACACTTGAAAGGTAGAAGCAGGATGATCAGGAGTGTAAGGTCATCCTTGGTTATCTGGAGTATTAGAAGTCAGTCTGGGCTACATGAAGCCTTGTCTCAAAAAAAAAAAGAGAACAACCACTGAAATATTCTTTATTGGATCATTTAGGAAGGTCTATTAATGAACTTGATGTAGAATCTGAGTACCCCAAATCACTTGGATGTGTGTGTACCTCTTGAATGTAACAATCTGTGTTTTCAAACATTTCATACATGCTCATCAATTTTATTCTCTTAGTACTGTTTTGGTGTCAGAAAGTAGATTGCTTTGCAAACCTAAGCATCTAGGACTGGAGCAGCCCAGCTTTTGTGACCAGGATTAGCATCTTTATCCACAACTGCATTAAGTTAATGGATTATGAATGTCTGAACTCATTCACTCTGAGTTATACCTAGACTTATATACTGAGGCATTTTCTTTGGGGATATTCAAAGACTTAGAGAGACCCTGCTTTATAGATATGCCAACTATCAAAACTAGCCTTTGTGGCTTGGTGGGTAAAAGCAATTGCCTGATGACCTATACTGATCCCAAGAACCCACAGTGAGAGAAGAGAAGCAACTCCTGAAAGTTGGCCTCTTACTACATATGCACCATGGCACTTGTGTGACCACACGTACACCCAAAAAAATAATTTTAATAATAAAATTGGGGGCCCAGCAAGATGGCTCAGTAGATAAAAGTATTTGTTGCAAAAGTCTGACAACCTAAACTTAATCCTGGAAACCCACCGTGAAAGGAGAGAATCAACACTGGAAAGTCAAACTCTGACCTCCATATATGCACCATGAATTGTTATGCCTCCCCATACCACACATATACATCATACACAAATGATAATAATAATAATGCAATAATAATTTTAAGTAGTTTTTGTAGGTTAAAAGAACAATGAACTAACTGATCTGAAGCAGTTACTTCTAAATGGATGATAGAAATCTGAATTCAAAGTTAGAAAACCTCATTAGGAGAGATGGAACAATAGAGAAAATAAAATAGAAGGTCAAAGATTGTTTTTAAAATCTGTGTTGGGTTCTCTGATCATCTAAACAAAAAGTATAAAATTTTGTTTTGTTTGTTTAGTTTGGAAACAAGTTCTATGTAACCCAGTCTGACCTTGAACTCCTGATCCTCTACCCTTTACCTTCAAAGTGTTAGAATTACAGGCATGTACTAAATATGCCCAGTTATATCTTTTTTATTACTAATTGGAATTTTATTTACACAGTGAAAGGAAGCAGATTTAAGAATGCCTGGGCATTTGAATAAAAGTTTTATGGATTGCATTTGGTATGCTTATAAAATTTTGATCAGAAAACACTTGGGTCAATGTTGCCAAAAAACCTAGAAGTTCTTATTTAGAAAAAGTAAAAAGTATATAGTGACTTATATCACAGTGTAATGTTTTTAACATCACAGTTATTCTGACTTATCCCTGAAAATTGAAAGCCTTATAAATTATAGACCTTTCCCATAGCATAGTATGTGCTGTCTTATATCAGATAGAGCTAGACTAAGCCAAGAGCACAAGCAAATTCTTCCTTCATCTGATACCCAGCGTTCTATCCCTCTCCTCTGGCTTCCATTGTACACCCCTGGCTGAGATTAGTAGGCCTTCAAGTTAGCCTGCATTCCACACCACTTTCCCTTCTGTTCTTTCACACAATAATAACAGTTAATCAGTTAACTAAATCCATGTGCTAAGATGCTAAAAATTTTGAAAATTCATCCTAAATTATTAGTAATTTCTGGACTTCCTCCTATAAAGAATATGATAAAATATATATTGTATGAAATTCTCAAAGAACTAAAAAAATTATAGTTTAAAAAGGAATATTTTAGGAGAACCCATAAAATATACTTAACTCACTTGAGTTTTTATTAAGATAAGCCTATGTTATCAAAACCATTCTTATCCCTTCTATTGAAAGACTTGAATGGGACTCGAAGAAGTGTTCTTTCCATCTTGGGCCAGTTTTCATAAGAAAAGAAGGCATTTGCTATCTATGAACCAGTGAAGGAGCCTAGTGCTGTGTAGTAATGTTGTTTGAAACCTGAAACTTTCTTTTTCACCATTTGTTTTTATTTTTTCATGTGTGTGTGTGTGTGTGTGTGTGTGTTTGTGTGTGTGTGTTTGCCATGTATGTAAGGGTGCCCATGGACACCAGAAGAGGGCATCAGATCTCCTGGACCTGGAGTTGCAGGCTTTTTTGAGCCCCTTGATGAGGATGCTAGAAACTGAACTTGTGTCCTCTGGAAAAGCAGCTAGCACTCTTAACTGCTGAGCCATCTCTCCAGTCCCTAAAACTTTCTTCTCTATGTTTTCTCTCTTCTCACATATCTTCCACAGTTTTGAAGTCTCAATTTCCACATCCACAAAATTGTAATTATTGCACTGTTTCCATAAGGAACCATTGTGAAGGTTAAGAAAATAGTAGGTGTATAAAAATATTGGTTTAACCATATCCTGTGTTGTTGTGGGTGCGTCTCCATCTCCAGTACGGCTGTTGTGCTCCAGCCATGCCAGAGAATGGAGGACGATGGAACGGGACCTCAGGTGGCTCAGAGTGCGCCGGGAGGAGTTCCCTCCCGGGAGACTACGTCAGTGGGTAGTTCGGTTATTAGAGCCAATGCAGGGGCTTATATAGGGAAGCCTCTCTGACCGTTACAGAAGGCGGGAAAGGTGGGGTGTTGGGGTAAAGGCAGGAAGGTTGTGGAAGTTCAGGAATGAGGAAACCCAAAAACCTGGTTCTGGTCTGGGGTGGGGGAAAGGAAGATTCATATCACATCAGGCAGAGCAGGTCAGACATCTGCCATCCCTTTAGGGTATCTGCAGTTGCTTGGCTTGCTCAGTAACCAGATCCCCACATGTTGTTGGTGATATTTTATATTTTAATAAATACTTTAATAAGTCTCATCATTACAACAGAGGGTTTTACATTTGAGTATCCATTAAGGCAAAAAGATGACCCCCGAGATCACAGCTGTTCCCCACGCTCTTCCGAGTTGTCTTACTGTGCCCAGGCAGTGGCAGTTACATAGGTAAAAGATGAGAGAATGAAAAAGATGCCTTGAAGCTGAGGAATAACACAGCTAGCGAAAAAGACCCTCACTCCTACTCACATAAATAACGGCAGTACAAGCATTCCTTGCGTTCAAACGATAAGTAGTGTTTTCAAAAGAAAACACCATCCTGCTGTTTTCTGCCGGTAGTGAAGCACTTCTATCTCCAATGCCATGTTTCCAAAGCAAAAAGCCAAATATTTCTCTCACATATCCTTACATGAAAGGTAAAAATAAGAGGCAGGTACAGATAAAAGAAGAAACCAAATCTCTTAAGATGCATTTCTCTAAATACTAAAACAAGAATTTGTGGTGATGACCTAGGAAACTGTGAGCTTTACACACTCTTTCCACTTTGCAATAATAAGTGACATTGTTTGGAAAGTACCTCAGTGCAACATTGCTCATGGTTTCTCCATGCTTTTGTAAGACAACTACAATGGCTAAAGTGCCATTTTACTCTTGGTGCAGGACAAGATCTGCTTTGTCCATTGTAAAAACAGATGAGTGATAATCTCCCAGCGTTCATCTTGACCAGAATCAATGACTGGTTTGGTAGTTAACAGCCTGAGGCAAACCTAGAGGCCATCAAGGCTCTATGGGGGAAGGGGAGGCTGGGGGATTGTGGTTTACCAGTAATTAACTATAAGTCTGAGTCAAACTTGCTAAAAACAGAGATAAATTTACTCTGAATAATTCTGTGTCAGTGTTTGAATTTTTATATACCATCCTCCCCACCCACCTCTCTCCCACCTCAAATCTTTTTTAATAAATAGAAAAAAAGATGATGCCATCATTTCACACACCATGTTGGAATAGTAATAATTGATGTGATGAAATGGGGATGCTCAGGGGACCAATTAATTCCTTTTCAAGCTCGGACTATATAACCATAAGAACCACTTTATAAAAAACTCATTCTACTACATTAGTTGATTGTTGTGAATTGAAACTCAATCATGAGATCATAAGGATTTTTGAAGCTTTTTTTAAGTTTTTAATCCTATCTGAATAAAAGTAAATACATAAGGATTATAAATAAACCAAATCTGAAGTAATATAGGTTGGGAGAACCTCAAGAGCGTCAGGAGATAATGAAGATTATACATCAATATTGGGATTATGATGTTAGTTCTGTATTTCAATAAAAGTGGATAGAGATCTTTCATATCAGGGACAGGGCTTAGCTGTAAGGACAAAGTAATCTTCTGGGAATTATGCATACAGGCTTGACATCATTTTTATTGGATGGCTGATGAACTGGAAAACTCCAGGATATCTGGGCTTTAATTTGTAATCTTAATTTTCATATAAAGCGGTACATTTCAGGGGGAGAGAGTGGGGGACGTTGATGCTTGCTAGCCTGTGGTAATAAGACAGTCCTGAGGCATAGGCTGCAGCACTAATTCATCCACTATCTGATTTTGTCTTTCCTCTATCCATCTGTCTTCCATCTTTGCATCTATCATTTTAACAAAATTTACAGCCTGCAAATACCAGAGAAGCTAATGTTAGTACAATCTTCCTTCTACCCCCTCTTAGAATGATCTATAATAATCTACTTATCATAGACAGGCACACTATAATGCACAATAATTTAGTCTTGAACTGGGAAAATGACTGCAATTGTCTTGCAAATATACATTAATGAGGTTCTCCCCTTCTTTGATTTTTATCTTTTTAAAGGCTATAGGGCATGGGAGAGCACTACTTTCCCATCATAAAATAATTATCTTGATTTCCATATATAATTTCATGTCTACAGGGTTACATGAGGGCAAAGTTATCAAACCAGAACATAGTGAATATTTATTTGGACATTAGGAAACTTAACTGGCACACTTCCAACAGAGATGGAGATACCTTTCATGGTATAAAGTGCTATCAAGTTGAATATGTTATAAATATATCAGCGAAAGAGAATGTTCTTTTATAGATTATTGTTGCTGTAAACAAAATGGAATTTTAATACATAACTGTCTTTTATCCTTTCTTAAATAAGCCACAGAAACAAGACACTCCTTTCGTGCTTTGCACTTGTTTCATGTGCCCCAGTTCTAGCAGGGATCATCTTCATAATATCACTTTCTCATTCTTTTTGGATTTTGAGTGTTTTCTTAAAAAAAGGCAAAAGAGGGAAAGTCATAGTGGTCAGTCCATTATTTTCAAACCAGAAACCTTTTGATCTTCTGGTAACCACACACAAAGTCCTCCATAAATATGTTAAATTATTACATTAATAAAATAGTGGGAGAGAGAACAATCACATGCAAGCTTCATGCTCTACAAAGTTAAAAGAAAGGTACACCCAGAACTACAACTGTAGAAAGTGTTGTCCATAAGAACACATTCCAAGCTTTGAATCTCTCTACGTGGCTCTGGCTTAAGATTTCCCCCCAGGATTTAGGGATGCTTTCATTTTTTAAAGACAAATTATCTGTTTACAAGTCTTTTTTTCTTTGTCTTCCCTGATAACACAGTCTGAAATGTCGAGATGCTTCCTTCAAAATAGGAAATAGATTTTCCCAGTCATATCTTCTTATATCACAAAGCTCCCTATTTGCCAGTGAGGTAACATGAAAGTTGATATAGATAAATACTGAGCCCCTAATCCCAATTGGGAGCACGCTCATCCCTTAAACAGTTCTGTCAACTTGGATTTATCTGCACAGAAGGCATATAAAACATCGTTTACATAAATAACATGGAGTTGTGTTGGACAAATATCAGAGATGAGTAACTGCTCTGGGGTAGACCTATTAAATCAATCATTGAGCTCAATCAGAGAAGCACTGACTACAGCCAGACAAAAGCTGATCACAGCATAATCTTCCTCTGCTTCTTGATGAACTAACAGAATATGCTGCATTCATTGAACAGCTGCTTTCATAAGAGAGCAATAATGAAACAGGCTTCAGGAGCCTTCAGCACTTGCACATGAAACAAGATTTCCAGAGCGAAAATTAAAATGCCAACAAGATTTATACTTACATATGTAGATGTTCTATGGTTTTAAACAGGTTCTATTGCTTTTAAAGTATAGGACAGAGAAGTAATATTCTTTTTAAAAGTACTGTTATTGAAAAATAAAAGCAACAAGGCATAGCTCATGATGACATCCACCCCATTGTTGTCTGACCCCATTATCTCAGAATGTATCTTTGAAAAGGCAACTAATTTAAAATGAGAACATTGGTCGCAGCCTTAACTGAGGAGCCACTGGCAGCTGATTACTGCTGGGTGGGAGAGAGAGTTGGTCTTCTTTAAGGGAGTGATTCTAGATAGGTTGACCATTCTCCTGTGGATGAACTCACAATGAGGCCATTTGGGAACACAAACTTGACTCAACAGGCCTTAACATATATGACAGGATTCATGAAATCCAGTGGGGCAGCTACGGGAGGGGTGTAAGTAGGGGAAGGAACCTGAATATGTATCATATGAAATGCACAAATATTCAATTAAAAATTACAATAAAAATGAGGACAATGAGATGAGCTCTAATCCAGTCAACATCCTTACAAGAAGAGGAAACTAAGATAGAGATACAGAGGAGTACAGACCATTTGAAGATACCAGAAGAATGCCTTCTTGCAAGTAAAGAGAGAGCCTTCGAAAACTACTTGTGCAGAACTCTGATATCAGACTTCTAGCTTAATAGATGTCTCCCGTTTCAGTCACAGAAACAACAAACTTATACAAGGTGTTATGTCCTTGTTTATCAATAGATAAGAAGATGAACATAGAATGCCCCAAATTATGTCATGTCTACCTCACCCAGATACCATTCTGACACACATAATAAAGATCCAACTTTTCAGGAACACTATATGAACAACAATGTTCTCTTAATTGCTTTAACTTTGGCTATATTTTCCCATTACAGCTTCTCTGTTAAGAAGAATGAAATGTCACATAGCTTCTTGGTAAAGGGTTTGGCATAGCTGCATAAAGCAAGCAAGAAAGGATATCCTCCTTAGAAACATCTGTTTTTACAAATGGGCTAATTCTGAAGAAGTCAATGCATAAAGAATATCTACTAATTGGTTTTCAAAAGGCAGTATCAAGAAGTAAAACATGGTCTGGGGAGATTGCTTATTGGGGAAATGCTTGTCTGGAAAGCATGCAACCTGAGCAGAATGGTAGGGCATGTCTGTTATCCCAGTACTCGGGTGGCAGGACAGGTGGTAGAAACAATAGAGTCCTCAGACATTCATGGGCCAGCTAGCATGTACTATGCAGCAGTGAATGGCAAAAGACCCTGTGTCCAACAGGCTGAGGACTAACACCCGAGGTTGCCCTCTGACCTACACCACACTCAGGAACAAATGCAATTGATCTCACATAAATGAACATGTACGCATACATATCATATACACCCAAGGATTCTTTTTATGATTCCCTCTGATGTTTTACACTAGCTAGACATCATTCATTCTCTCTCTCTCTCTCTCTCTCTCTCTCTCTCTCTCTCTCTCTCTCTCTCTCTCCACTTAATCCTCCTTCCATGCCATGCCCATTTAAAGTGTAAAATATGGAGCGCTTCATTAATGTGCATGCCATCTTTATTTAGGGGCCATGCCAGTCTTCTCTGTATCATTCCAATATTAGTATATGTGCTGCCGAAGTGAGAACTTCTTACGTTAACTGTTATTTTTGCATTGATGCTTTCTTTTTTATTGAATTGTTGTGTGTTTCATACAGAGCATCTCAATCATCTTAATCGTCTTACACCCCTTCCCACCAGCACCCCTCCAAACCCCCCCCAACTGGAATCTATGCATACTTTCATCTATGTTAAGGTCTATTTATCCGTGAAGATTCTTTCAAAAGAGAAATGTATAAAATGTATAAATGACAGAGAGGAAAAAAATGGAAAGAATTATTGTGCTATGCAGATTCAAATTCTTTTAATACTCCTAGAAATGAGGAAGAGGCACACTCTGAGACCCTCTTACTAAAGATGTAAGGACTTTTCCTTCTTTAAACAGTCTACCCCTTTGTATCTTTATAAAAACTATAAATTACAGGACCACAACTCCACATCTCCTTGGTTCCTCATCTCACAAGTGAACTAAAACCATCAAGGATCAAGACCTCATTCATGTTGAAAAAGTATTTCAGACGCACAGCGTGAGAAGAACACTGTTCATAAGATCCATGCTGGCTTTTCTACAACAAAAGAAATTAATGAATTGAAAAAGTTTAAGCATACCCATATCATTAGATAGATGAAAACTATGTTTCTTATAGTTTTCAGAACACTTAAATAAACTGAGGATCATATGGCTATAACCATTGTAATTTTTTGGAAAACATATGGAATGTAAGCTAAAAAAAAATCTGTGTAATAATGGCCTTGTTTTCCAAAATTTCTTAAAGCAAATCCTTAAGATGTATAAAGGGGACATCAGAAAGGAGAGAAGGCCCCACCCTGAAGGCTGATTGAAGCGTCTTGCCAGCTGATAGGTAAGAATTTCAACACAATGAACATTTTCTGTGAAGGCTGTTGGCTAAAAATAATATTCCTTTATATAGAGATATTTCAAAATAGCAATGAAGGGGCTGGAGAGATGGTTCAGTGGTTAAGAGCACTGGATGCTCTTGTAGAGGACCTGGACTCAATTCCAAGTACTCACAAGGTGGCTAACAGCCTTCCTAACTCCAGTTCCAGAAGATCTCTTCTGACCTCTGAGGGGCATTGCAGGACACAGGTGCACCTACCTGCATCCAGGCTATACATTCATACAGATAAAATTGAAATAAGAAATAAATAAATTAGCAATGAAGGAGACTTAAGGCCTATATAATCTGACCTTGAGTGGGATCTGATTCCTCTCCCTGTGACATTTCCTAGGAATCTCAACAAACCTGTTACTTTGTTTACCTTCCTGTGTCCCTATGATCTAGAAGTTTGCCTTTTCAGGTGCCCCTCAGGGATGATCCTTAACCTTTTAAGGATAATTACTTTAAACCTCATCAAAAATACCTGTGTACTATAAAAACATCAAACTGTAATTCTCTGAGAAGTCCACACCCACTATCTCAGGTGTGTCCTTTCTTGCTTAGAGCACCTTTCTCATAACCCTGGTGCTTAAAGTCTGTATTAAAAACGCCTTTATTAAACCACAACTCTGGTTAATACCAGCTAATCCTGAAATTCTTGTCTGCTTCAAAGCCAGGAATCCTGGTTTGGCACGGTTTCAGGTCCCTAGAAGATGAGGCAAACCACAGTGACCACAGAAATGAAATTCGCGTCTGAAGATAAAGCCTGACAAAAGAGAGTACCTTGGCACTGCTTGTCCTATGAGCCATGCCAGCAGTAAAAACAAACTTGTAAATTTACCTCTTGCCTTACTTTAGTCCCAGCCTGGGATGTTTTAGTGTGCTTTTAAAAAATACTTCGAGGGCTGGAGAGATGGCTAGGCAGTTAAGAGCACTGGCTCTCATGCAGAGGACCCAGGCTGCCAAAGATCGTCCCTCCCTCTCCTTTGTTACCCTTCAATTCACTAAAGAGTTCTCTGTTTTAGCTGATGGCGGAGCATCCCTACCAGTTCTTGTCCTAGTTGGTAAGAAGCAAAAAGAAGAGCATGTAGCAGGGAAGCAGCTTCTTCTTTAACTCACATGACTTGGAAACTGCATAAAATACTTTTATGGTGAGATAATGGATGTCCGAGATATGTCATATGAAATATTTATGAATATAAACATACATATATAATACACTATATAATGACATATACATTATATGAGTTTATTTAATTTCAGTGTAGAGAAACTGCTTTATGAAGTCTTTGAGAGATTTTACAGAAAACATAGTTAAAAACTATCAGATTAACATTCATCCACTACTGCTTATCACTTTAATTTTTGCCTATCATTACTTCAGTTATGGATCTCTGCATCAGCAACTCAAAATGAATAGAACTAAAGTGTTTTCTCTTAATAAAACTTTTATTATATAGGAATATTATCAGCACTTTTCACATAATAGGAAATCAATATTTTTCGAGAAATGAGAGGAAGAGGGAGAAGAGATAAAATTATAGGATTTAGGGGCTGGAGAGCTGGCTCAGTGGTGAGAGCACTACCTGCTCTTGCAGAGGACCTGGGTTCAGTTCCCAGCAGCCACATGGCAGCTAACAACCATCAGTAACTTTAGTTCCAGGGAATCTGACGCCCTCTTCTGACTTCCACGGGCATTGCACAATATGGGTGCACTTACATACATGCAGGCAATACACTCATACACATTAAACAAATAAGTAAAATATTTTTAAAAGAAAAGTATTTTGATCTTTTATGAAAATTCATAATCAAAGTTATTAAAAGCAGACATATATGGTATAATTTCTAGACATTCTGCTATACATAGGTTCTCAATCTATATTAAAAGTACATATTTCTAAGCAGGATTCCTCTGATGCCCTGTGGTCACAAATACATTCGTGCTCTCAACACATCCATATGTTGTTTTATAAAATTACATATGCAGCTTTACTAATACAAGGCCAAATAAGCTAACTCAAGAAAATGAAAGGAAATTTTTTTCAGTCAGTCTTTTGTTTATCTCTTGTGCTGCTACAGAATCATCTTTTAACATTTGCCGTTTTGCAAAGACACCAGAGATTCCCTCTGGTAATGCTGCCTCCTGTTCCAGGTAAAAAAATGTTGACATTCTTCAGAATGCAGTAAACTGGCATGAAAATCAGACAGTTTTGAAAAGGTATCTCTGCTATGCAACGCTGAATCAAATCCAAGTGCTTCCTGTGGCCTTTCATCGATTATGACCTCACTTCAGCCCTGATGCTTGACAGTCCCCGTGGACTCCTGCCTTTCCACTGGGGCCAGCTTTCCTAGCATCCATGCAAAGGCATCTTTAATATACTTAATTATCCTCTTAAAGACTTGGAGCTTAAGAGCTAGAAGAGAGTTCTAACACAAAAAAAGTGAGCCAAAACTAAAATTGCCTCTTCTGGTTAGAATACATCCACTTGATTTTAATGCTGACAGACAGGAAATGACACACTAATCATTTGACAATTTTTTTCATGTCTATTCAAAGAGCTCTTCAAAATGAAATGAAATAAAAGTAGTCACACTTCAATATGGCAGAGAAACAAGTCTTTTTTAATGCTTAGTCAATAAGGTAGGGGAATAGGACTTTTAAAAATGCGGGGTATTCTGTTCAAACTCTTCAACTATATTAATATTAATCCTTAATGTTAATCTACAATAGTAATAAATATTCATTGAGTACTTACTCTGTGTCAGGAAATGTTTAGGGATTATTTCGTATAAACTGGGTGTGAAGATCATCATGAGGATCCTGATGCACTTACATACATGCAGGCAATACACTCATACACATAAAATAAAAATAATAAATAAAATATTTTTTAAAGAAAAGTATTTAGATCTTTTATGAAAACTTATTTATTCCTTCCTTTAATGTGAAAAAGCTAGTAAGTGATAGATCAGGATGCAAGCCCATGCCTGACTCTGAAATTCACACAATTAGCCAATGTAATATATTTGTTATTATGATGTTATTGGAATTCATTTATCTTTTCACCACCCTTCTAATGGGAAAGAAAAGCCCTTGTCATGTCCAGTATACATAAGCTCTGAAATAATTTGCTTGATATATGGCTTTCACAATTTTAATGTCTGTCCTGCTTATCCTTCATAATTTCCACCCCATTCATTCCTTACTCAAAACCTTTTGGATGCTGGGTGGGCTAGTACATATCTGTAATCGCATACCCGGGACGCTGATGAAGGAGGATTTGTGAGTTTAAGGACATCCTGGGCTAGAGTAATCCTACCATGTCTCAAAAAAGTCCAAATAGCAAAAACCTTTCAGGGGCTTCCAAATTAAATATATAGGCATAGATACCCAAACACTTTCCCTTATAAAACTTCAGTTTGTTTGGTTTTTTTCAATGGTTATTTTTTATTGAATTTTTGTTCATTTCCTATAATACATCTTAATCATAGCTATCCTCCTCCCTCATCTACCAGTTAGTTTCTAGTACTTTACTATAACAGCAGATCAGTATTAGATTAACTTATATGCTTGCTTATCTTTCCTGTCAGATTCCCAGCGACTTAAAGACAGAAACAATGCCTTCCCTTCCTTTCTTCAATGGTTCCTAGGAAAATTCCAAGCATACAGTGAACAGTTAACAAAAATATTAAAAGTAACTTGAACAGGTGAGATGTGAAGGGAAGAAGAAAAAGAAGGGACAAGTAAACCGGCCCAGTTGCAGGGACACCCTGAACATCAGTACGAGAAATACTAGCTTTAACTGGAAGCTAACAGAATGCTCTTCGGGTTGAAATGTGCTGATAAATACGGCCAGATATAAAACAAAGCTTCCCTGTAATACTCTTGTGTAGCCTGCTCCTCTTCCCAGATACAAATAGGAATTTCACTTCTCAGACAAGCTATGAATTTCAAAAGTCATCAGCCTCCATCCTCCATCATCTGCCTCCAGCCTTCACAAGACGTAGTTGTGGCCATCATGCTATCCCATTCCACAACTCTCAAAACAGGTTTACCTTTTCAGTGCCTGGGAATATTTGTACCCTTGGCCATTAATAAAAGCTGTAACAGCCACCAGTGGTATGGCCGAGCACATTGCAGGACAGTCTGAGAGTGGCTGAGGAAACCAAGCTGAGGCTGTGGCTCATTGGTACCAGTAGGTGTTCCTGCTCCTGAGGTTGTTGTAACCTGAATTCTATTGCATGATTGATGTACAGAAAAGCTACTGATTTTTGTATACCGATTTTGTAACCCAATATTGTGCTGAAAGTTTTTTTTTTTTTTCTTAAATCAAATCTAAGAGTTTTCTAGTGTATTCTTTAGGGTCTTTTGGATATGAGCCAATCATTGACAAGCAGAGATAATGGACTTTTCCTCTTTCTATTTGTATCTCCTATTTCTTTCTCTTGCTTTATTTGTTTCTCTTGCTAAAATTTCACATACTACATTGAATAATAGTGGAGAGAATGGACAATCCCTGATGTTCTTTCTTACATTTGATGTAGTCTATTGGTGATGCTTTCCACAAATTTTTATGATTTATTGAGCTTTGTATTCCCAACTTTTCCTTTTGGGGGCAGAATTTGTCTCCAGTGAATTTTCTTTTTATTTAAAAAATATTTGTTTATTTATTCTGCATATTTATGTATATGTATGTGTGCCTGCACCTGCAGTCAAGTGCTCCACCTGTGTGCAGGTGCCGACAGAAGTCAGAACAGGGCACTGGATCCCTTGAAACTCAAGTTGCTGCGGCTGTTAGTTGCCTTCTGTGGGTGCTGAGAACCAAATCCAGATCTTCTGCCAGAACAGTCCCTTAACTGCTGACCTGTCTCTCCAGTTCTCTAGTGAATTTTCTTCTATAAACCTTGATCTGCCTTTCCTTCATCAATCTGGGCTTCCTTAAAAGTCATTGATCATTTTAAAAATTAAGCATGAGATTTTTTTTCTCTGTCTTTGAATTTGATTATTGGAAAGTTACAACTTTTGGGAGTAGACATGCTGCCATTTTTTCATGTTTTTTGTGTTTCTGCACTGCAGTTTGTACTCTGTTGCTACTGATACTGCTTCTGGTTTTGTGTGAAGGTCTTGTCAGTGCCCAGTCCTTTGTTGAAGTCTCAATTCCCACTACCAGCAAAAGAGAGAGAGCAGACTGCCAGAGAAGCAGCGACCTAGTACAAACCAGATGCTTAAATATTTAAATTTAATTTTAAAAACACAAGTGGAGATAGCGACTACACTCTCCCCACTCCCAGTAAGGATAGGAAAGAAAGGAGTTAAAGTAGTATGGGATAAACTGAGAAATTAAAAATTATTATAGCAGAATTAATAATAAATGAAAAGGGTGACTGGGAAACAGAAAAAGGAAATTTAAAAAAAGAAAAAGCATGTGAGGTAAAGAAAGGAAAAACAACAGGAAAGGAAAAAATAAATACAGAACTAAGTTAAGAAATACAGCATTAAATAACAACAGGAAGAAGAACAGAGTTATCCAGGGAGGTGCTGGGTGCCTCTGAGCCGCCATCTGCCTTCTTCCAGTTTCTTCATCTTTAATGAATACAGTTGGAAGCGTTCTTAAGATCATTACTGTGAAGATAGGATGTGTTAATGCATGATGCTCAAAAGAGCTCTTGGCAGATCAGAGACCAGTATAGGTGAGCTGCTTCTACACAAAGTAGCTTAATTTCAGATGGAAGAATTCAAGAGGAGGGGTGCCCGAAGAGATGGTTCCGTTGGTAAAGAGCTTGTAATTCAAGCATGAGGACCTGAGTTAGCACAGCACAGTTGTTGGCATCTGCCATCCCAGAGCCACAGAGGTAGAGACAGAGGATGCTGGGGGCTTGGAAATCAGCCAACTGTAGATAAATTAGTGAGCCCCAAGTTCAATGAGAGACCCTGTCTTAAAATATAACATGGAGAATGACTGAGGAAGACACCTGACATCAACCTCAGGCCTCCACGTGCTCACACACACACACACACACACACACACACACACACACACACAAAATGGAGAAATTCTAATTAGGTCAAGGAAAGACATTTCAAGTATTAAAATAAAACAAAGTAACAAAAAATATATGGGGCCCCTTTTAAATGTGGCTTTTGAATATTTATCACTTAATATTAGCTCAGCTCTAGACTGAATAGAAACAACTAGAGGCCTCATATAATCCAAAAATTTAAGGAACTATTATTTCTCAGAGAACAGAACTCTCGAAGCAAGAAAACAGAATATATTGTGCATAATGTTAAATCAACAAGAAGAATTGATGGTTATAACATTCAGTCTATTCTGAATTACTCTATCAATGATGGGAGTGGGGATATAAATTGTTATGAGACGTGTCTGTGCCTATATATTTTTGTTTTTGATTAAATAGAAAAGTTCCTTTCCCACCAAAGATTATACATGCTACTCATAGAACGTCTAGCATTTCAGACATTTTCTCCCCCACATTTCTGGCTGTAATGCCTCTTTACCAATCCTTAAAAACTTTGAACTGATCCACAAAACCTCAAGGACTGGAGTAAAACAGATTCTCAGGGTTTAACATTAGGGATATTATGTTTGGGGCAATCAGTTCTTTCCTGAGTGCTATGTTAAAACAAAACATGCTTTTACCTCAAAGGACATAGGAGATAATTTTGATGCACATATGAGTGACCATGACAGAAACCTGGATTCAGAATGCCCTGAATAGCATATTCTAACACAAAAGCTGTCACATGATCTTTTTATGGTCACAGAACACAGTGAAGTCACAGATCAAAGTATTTACCAAACACATTGATGGGAACATTGGGTAGGCAGGTTGGAGCTGATCAGGGGGAGACTTTTTCATAGGTTTTCGACACTATGTGATGATACACTAAGCTTTGGATTGCTAGAAGCTAACAAAGAGAATACATTCCAAAGGTTTAATGTGATAGTAAGAAGGATATCAGGTTATACACAGAGGTGAGAAATGAATTATGAAAGGGATTAAAGATGGCCCAAGATAACGTGGCTCTGGTTTTGAAACATTCAGATTTTCCACCATCACAAAGTTCTAATCAGTCCATAAGCTTTGCAGAATCTTCAACATAGATGTAACCTTTTTTTTTTTTTTCTAGGAACTTTTGTTTATATATTCTTGTCTGGAAATCCCCCCTCTTTGTGTAAACTAAACTCTGGAACAGTGTGGTGCCGTTGTCAGATCTGCTCTAGTGGCTCAGCATCTATTTTACCTTTTGTTGTGAAAGATTATAGAGTTTACTGTTCTCAAGTTACTAACCTGAGTACCCTAGTCACTATTACCTCCCAAAAGCCTTTCTCCCTGAAGCTGATTTACTGTGCATGATAGAGTTAAAGAAAACACTCATTCTCTAGGATTTGGAACATTTGTGCTAATTTCACACCTTATGCTGCAGCTCAGTCAGTGCTTGGAACGCAAATCAAGAGCCCAAACGCAAGTTCCAGCTCCCCTCGCCTCTCCTGTCACACCTTTTGAGCCTCACCACGGGAGGCACTCACATGACTTCTCATTTTTGGAAAACAGTCATCAGCACTGTCTGAATGGTGTCAAAATCACATACCTAGAGGCTGATGTTTGATTTACATTGAAACCTTTTTTCCAAGTTTGTCTATTACACTTTCCGAGTTCTTTTATTAAAAATAATAATAATTCTAAAAGTAATCTTAGTAATGGAAAACACTATTCACATAGTAAATATTAGCTAGGTACCCCTTACATATGCAGTGGCTGGAATCCTGAGGTCTACAGGGAAGGACAGATAAGGGAAGATCTATACAACCATTCATTCTGTCATTCTCACTGAGCTTAGAATCTATGTGAAAATATGACCAGGAACCCATAGACTTTATTCTGAGAACAATATGGTCATAATTTTTAACTTTTAGCTTCATTTTTATTTTCAGATAAAATGAAATATTTGTAGTTATTACAGATATTTCAATTTGACACTGCCACTAGGGACACAGAGTAATGTTTAATTTTTTAAATAAGAAATAGGGTAAAGGGATACTAGAAAGTGATTTGAAAAGCAACCAGATTTAAAAAAAAAAAAGATAGGGATCTCTCCAAGTAAATATTAAAATTTTCAAGTATGAAAAGAAATTGCTTTTAGGGGCAGTGATCGAACTCCGCTGGTAAAGGTACTTGCCACCAAATCTGGCAACCTGGATTTGATCTCTAAGACCCACATGGTAGGAAGAGAGAACTGACTCTCTCTGACCTCTACAAGTATGCCTCAGAGACACCACACACACACACACACACACACAACTCACAATACATAAATCAGTAAAATAAAAATTTTGAAGGAATGTGTTTCAATAAAATGATTAATTACTAGTTTGCACATAGACCTGTTTATAACCATTCCTATTTTTCTGTCCCCCAAATTCAGTTTCATTGTGCTTCGTCCCTATTCTTACTTAGCAATATCTATATATTTGCACTGTGTTTCTGTTCTTTGAGAATAGAGTGAGACGAAAGAGAGACTGCTTGGTAGTGAGTCAAAAAGGTTTATGTTGAAAAGGCTCAAATTCTAGCAGTCTGGCAGATGAGCTCTACTTAAAATGTAGAAATGGAGCAAGCAGCAGGAAAATCCATATCTGGAATTTCTACTTTAAAAAAAAGTAGCCTAGGGCCAACTAGATGACTTCCCAGGCAAGGGCATTCACCATTAAACTTGATGATTTGAGTTGGATCCCTGGAACCCACGTGGTAGAAGGAGAGAACTGATTCATACACTCATACAAGTTGTTCTCTCCTCTCTCTTCTCTCCCTCCCTCCCTCTCTCTCTCTCTCATATACACACTTTAAAATATAAATGTAAAAATTATATAAAATAAAAAGGGATATTGGAGAATAGAAAAATAGACTGGTTGTTTGATTTTCTTCTTTGCCCCTTTTAAAAGTACTTTATTCCTTCATTATTTTATGTATGAGCACATTGCTTGCATGTAAGTGCACCCATGTCATGCAATACCCACGGAAACCAGAAGAGGGCTTCGGATCCCCTGGAACTGGAGTTATGGATAGTTGTCAATCACCATGTGGGTGCTAGGAATTGAACCTGGGTCCTTTGCAAGAACAGTTAGTGTTCTTAAGCACTGAGCCATCTCTCCAATCCCTTTTTTCTTTGCTCTTTATTACATTCTTATTAGAATGAGTTTATTTTGTTCCTTGTAATTTCTGGAGTGACTAGTGACTTTCTGGCTGCGATCAAAAATAATATTTAAAAGAGTAGACTGGAAACTGTTCCTCAAGTTTGGACCATGATTTTGCCTCTAAACTTGAGCAATTTTCTTCACCTCTTTGCATCTTTGTTTCCTTATCTACATGAAGAAATAATGGCATCAACTTGGTAAGACTGTTGAGAGAATTAGCTGAATTGATATAATTATTTAGAACAACACCTGTCTCATTCTAAGCATTTCAAGGTGATGGTATTATTGTTATTACTACTATTATTATTATAAAATAATATCAGAATCCCTTCTTGCAAATTTTGACTTTCCGTGCCATCTTAGCAGAGCCAAGAAAGACCAGCACCATGAAAATGACAAGCAGAGTCTCTCAGCTTGATTTTGTTTGTTTGTTTTTGAGACAGGGTCTCAACTATCTCGGGTGGCCTCAAACTATCTATGTATTTGAGGATGACCTTGTAATTCTGATCCTTCTGCATACATCTCCCAAGTGCTGGGTTTAAAGTTGGGTTCCACAGTATAGTTTGATGTGGTGCTGACGATGGAACTCAGGGCTTTGTGCATTCTAGGCAAGCAATCCACTAAGGGAACAATGTCTCTAACCTGTCCTTTGATTAATAAGCAATAAGAAAATGGGTTTCTTTTATATCCCAATTTCTATGACCCAAGCAGTCAACAAAGTTTTCTTTATTCTGGTTCAAATGAGCTCTGTGTTTACAGTCTCAATTGCTTAAGATGCGAAAGTGGGAATACAAACTCGATGGGACAGAAACCCCTATTCTTGTACACCAACACATACTGAGTACTAGTATTTAAAAAATTGTGTAACATTGGTTTCTCTCATTCCCTTAATATAGCCAACAAATGTAATTATCAGTAGACAGACTGAGAAATTTCAAACAACTCCTTTAAAATCTAAAAGATAAAGTCTTTTTAATCAAAACAACAGGTTAATCCTGGCTTTGGAATCTGAGGAATCATATTAAATTGCAAACAGTGTGATTCATTCAAAACCTGAAAATAGCAACATATAATCCTATAAAGCCACAGAGATTTTTAGATCAAGGCCAAAAAGGTAAATCAAACCTGAAATGAGTGGATTAGCAGAAACGAGAGAGTTTCTGTAAAATCTTTTGTACTGAGTAATAGAGTAGCAGATTTTGTCAAATCTTACTTTCTAATTCCCATCTGGAAAAACCTTGCTCTGGAAACAAACAGGTTTGAAGGAATGTCTTTGACATCTGTAAAGTTTAAAAGCATCAATAATTGGAATGGGCTTAATCTTCATTCAACAGCAGGTTCTTTACACGCAATCATAAGTGAGGAACTCGGTCACAGATGTACACATGGCTATATTTAATCCAATTGCTCCTCTGCCCCCAACTTCCTGGACTGTGCTTTAGTTTCTGTTTAAACTGGGTTATTTGTGGTAGACAGTCATGCCCATCAGGAGTAAACCCAGGCCACAATTCTGGTTCACCATGACAAGGAAAATTGAATTTAACTTCATGAGTCACTCAAAAGTTTTCAGTAATCCTTCTTCATGAATCATTGTGCATGAGTCTTTATTAAACTAAATCCATGAAAAAGACCTGGAGTTTGCTTCTTGGAGGTTCTGAGATGAGAAGAAATTGATGTCAATGAGTGGTGGAGCCAGAGAAAACGGAGGGTATTTACATGAGGCTGAGCAGTGGAAAACCTGCTATTTCTGTTCTTAAAAAATAATAGTATTTTGGAGCAGGTGTACCCTTTGTGACTGTGACATCTATTCTCTATTCATCTGCATATAAATGTTCTTCTCTCTTTTAACATAGTGTTAGGAATACTGAGGAAAAATGAAGTTTTTAATTATATAAGCAAGTACCAATATGGCTTTAACAAGAAATTGTGGCTGACACAATAGAGTAAGCTTTAAGCTTATTTACTATTATTCTGCTCTATTTAAAGCCTAATGAGAAGTTTGTAAATATGTTAGGACCTGTCTGGCCAGACCCACTAAATATATTACTACATTATTTGTCTACTAGGGTGTTCTTGTAAAGTAAACCCCCCAAACAACAACAAAACACAGATAGCCTTGTTACATTGGAACTAATTTTATTTAAAATAGTAATATTTAATTTTCTTCTTCATTAATGATATAAGTATTTTGTCTTTTTGTTTTATCTTATTGTCATACAAATATAATTTATTCTTTTTGAGAAATTGATATAATTTTGATCACACTCAGATCCCCCCACACACACACTTCATGTTCTATATTATTGTTTGGAGAACGTTTATTTTTAATGGTCCATCTCCCTTAAGTCAATTCCACAGTAAAAATCTGCTGACTCCGTATGTAGCGAGCACTCTCTCTTCTGACCTCCATCCTCACTTTCAGAAGTGTATAAAACTTTAAAGCTGAATTATTTCTGACCATATGGGATCTGAGACTAAGATCAAACCTAACCTAGTCAAATGCCATGCAGCCAATCGACAACTGTTCCTAAAGTCCTGGGCAAGGCTGGGGAGAGCGCCTGCCAGGGCCTACTGTTTTCAAACGAGTTCCATTTCTCTAACAATTTAAATCTGCCAAGAGGAAACCGAGACAATCAAGCTTTGTGCCAAAAAGCCCTAAGCTCAAGTGGGAGATGGATCCTCTCTTTAGCCTACTGATGAGCGAGAGAGCAGAGGAAGAAAGAAAGGCGGAGATTCAAAGGAGCAGGACCAGGGCTTAGTATGCTTCTGGTCACCACCACAGGACCATTTGTGGCCCTACTCAGTGCATGCCCCTGAGCTCCATGGTGAGATAGTGCGTCCTTACCTTTTGCCTGTCTGAATATTGTCTACAATAGATCTTATTCCCGTGACCCCACCCTAACCTTTCCCACAACTGTGTCACCAGAGAAACGTGCCTCAACAGAGACTCTCCCCTGTGACTCAATTCCACAACAGAAAACCTTTAGGCTAAATAAACCACCTTAAAGAGAACTAGCTTTCTTCTATTCTCAAGATTCCGACTCTTGTGTGTTTATAGAACTCAAATTGATTCCCCTAAATCATGGCACTAAGAAAGGCAAAGGTCTTAAGGACCGCAGTTTGTGAGGAGAGACCAAGAGAAAGCCTCTGGCATGTCTACTCGAAGAGCCTTGTGCACTGAGAAGGCGTGGGAGGCTCCTCAGCCCACCCAGCAGTAACTTTCCTGATGTGTTGTTTGAGGAGTGAGACACCCACTGTTTACCACATCAGGACCAGGTGGCAAAACCCATAGCCTATCCGAGAAGATACCGCCAATCATAACACCCAATGACAACACACTGGGATAAATGAAATATGATTGTTTGAATTAGACTGTACAGGATTCAAATACCATCTCCCTAACAACTATTTATGTGATAAACTATCTGAATTACAGCTTTCTCATCTTTAAAAAAGAACATAAAAGTATATTGAGTCAGATAATTTTAAGGATTAAAGATAAAATAATTGCCAAACATAGAACCATTGCCAAGTTAGCACAGATAATGGTTAACACTCAGTAAGTAATAGCTATTAGCTTTTAACTCCGGGTAAACCGTGGTGATGAATGATCTTGTTTATTTTGGACTTAAAACGAATAGAACTATTTTGTCTTTGAAATTCTTTCAAGAGATTTTTCTCTTACTCATCTTCAATGAACACTGAAAACATTTTGTAAAGAAGAACTTTGTAATCACAACTCAGAGTGAATGTGCAACAGACACTGTGTTAGAAATAAACTGAGATGACCTTTCTGGAGGACCTTCTAGCAATATCTATCAAAGAAATCAGAATTCTGTTTCTACAGATGTGTCCAAAAGGCATCACCAGAATAGTGATGATGTTCATTGCAATCTGTTAACTACTGGAAATGCTCTTCCACATAAGATTGCATAAGCTTGTGAAATACCCAGAGGAGCATTAAAAATAACACAGAAAAATACTGAGTGCTCTGTCTTCAGTCTCCAATACCACAAAATAAATGAATGGCATATATAAAAAGTGACTAAAAGGCACACTGAAAATTCTATTGTATAATATTTCATAGAGAAAAATCATAGAGATATGCCAAAATATACCTATGCATCATTTTAGTATTTTTGGTTTTGATTCTTTGAAATTCAAATTCTTTTTCTAAAAAAATACATATTTGGAACTGAAGAGATGGTTCAGCAGTTAAGAGCACTGACTGATCTTTCAGAAGACCTGGGTTCGATTCCCAGAACCCACATGATGGCTAACAACCATTCGTAACTCCAGTTCCAGAGGATCTGACACCCTCTTCTGACCTTTGTGGACATTGCATGACACGGGTGCACTTACATCCGTGCAGGCACTACACTCAAACACAAAACAAAAATAATAAATTCTTTTTAAAAACATTGGCTGGTAAATTTTGGAACAAAACAAAGCGATTTTACTGGAGCTTTAGATTTTGCCATTACAGTAAAAATTCAGAAATGTAAATAATTATGTCATATACCCAAGAATAGATAAGCACATCTATAGCCACATTTTTTGTTGATATTTTCCCTATAAGGCCAGAATATTGGTAGATATTATGTTTGCATGCATAGACATAGTTTCACTGACAGATAAAAAATTGTTGCTAAATTATAATAAAAAAATCTGTGTCTTTTTTCAAGTATCAATTAAAATTCAATTAAAATCCATATTTAAGAAATAGTTTCAGAATATATTTTAATATTTCTTCTTCGTTAAGCCTTCCAATGCTGCTGACCTTGCATAATAATCTTTCCCTTAAAACATATTAATTATTGTTCTGGCACCTCTGGCCTGCTCATGAAATCAATGAAGTGTGAAATGCCCCTGTGTAGAGTAATATTTCATATTTGCTGCTTCGTGTATTAATTACTTTTCTGATTTTTGCTAATCCAGTCTGTTAAAGTCCGCCTCATTTGGTGATGAAACGTCAGTGAAGAATGCAGGAAGATCGCAGATGATTCACATTTGTTGACCCCTTGAAGCCTGCTCAAAGTGGCGATTCTGCCTTCCCAGTATCCTTTGGAGCTACACTGTCTGATTACCTAGGACCAGCACTTATAAAGTGAGAGGCCTTCTCATAGCTATCACCCACTTTCCTGTGGGTGAAGTAACAGATGTGAAGTTTGAGAACCAAGCAATTCTAGTCACACTTGATTGTTTAAGCCTGAAAAACAAAATAAAATCCAAGTTCAATTCAGTATCAACAAAAGACATTGTACAGAACAGAATTTGAAAAGTTCTTTTTAAGAATTGCCAATTTATAATCTTTAATGAAAAGAATTATGAGAAGATGATAGCTTATTAAGATTCTCTTCAATGGCCACTTCAGGGGCTCAACAGTTAAAATATAAATCAGTTTGACAACCTGAGAGAGCAGTTTTATCTTGAATTGCAGGAGGCTGTGTCTCTGCTCACTCTGATTCTCCTGCTCTCCTTCTCTCTGTCCCTCTCTCTCTCTCTCCTTTTAATGCCAATCATTCAGCCTGAACAGAAAAAATCAGGTGTGACATTTTTTTTGATTCAAGAGCTATGTTAAGCAGTTATAAAGCTGCTATGATTTATAGCAAAGAATAAAGCTAACCTAAGAGACCTCAGCCCCAATTTGCTCAAACTTATTACACCTCATTGGCCACTGACTAGTCAAAAGAAGAAAAATGAAAAGAAAAAACAGTTCTATGAATAAGAAACTTTACTGGCATTAGCCTAATGAGAAATGATTGGCTTAAAATTGCTCTGGCTTCATCGATGGATTCAGATTAATACTATTTACGATGTTATGATTTCCTATTTCCTGAGTTACATAAAAGCCAAAGGAGTTACTGAAACAATATTAATGAGTCTTTAAATGTTTCTAGATGTCTGTTTCACTCCCTAGTCTAGATAAATGTCTCAGAATGACATGTGGATCTCAGGCCTTGAATTAATGTTTTATCAAAATAAACAAAAGTGTCTGTAGGTATAGTTCGTTTGAGACTACAGATATAAGATTCCATTCTCATAGCACTGAATACATTTTTTAAACTTGCTAATATTGGCATTTTGTTGATCATACCCCACAATTCTGTGAAGGAGAACAAACTACCTGGGTTTTTATATCACACCATGTTTAATCTGATTTTTTTATCGGGGAGGGGTTTGCTGGTATTGAACTCAAGGCCTCGTGCTCACGTTCTACCAGTGAGCCACACCCACAGTCCTTTCAGTTTTTAAAATTGTCCACAGCAATATGTATTCCCATCTGCCAAAGTGACTTTGGAATTATATTAAAGAAAAAAGAGTAAACTCTTAGTCAAAGTGTTAGTAAGACAAAAATAACAAATGGATGGTTTATCCTAAGCCTACTTTCTTGATGCAAACCATTCTACAATTCTCAGAAATTTAGTGCTAATGATAAACTTGGCAAGGTGACATATATTCTCACAATTTTTTAAAGCTTTCATTATGTATTAACATATACATCACACATATCCTTTATCATTTAACACTCCCATAAACATTAATATTTTGACTAAGAAAATAATAGAACTTTGAAAGGTGATTTGAATGAGTCACACATTTTCACACATATGCCAATCCATTGAAACCTCATGTGACTTTGGATAGCCTCAGTTTTGAAAAATTTCTAAAATATGGATCAGATTCTAAAAACCAAGTATATAGAATGACACATTCAAAGGCACTAAACTCAAGACTATAGCACATGTATACACTAAAATGTCAATATAATTAGAAAACTTTCCTTAAGAAACATGGAATAAGGAAAGCTAATCCCTCTTCCCCTTAACATCAATACCATTTTCAATACTCAAGAGACGGGTGGGTATGTGTTTGCTATATCAGATAGGGTACAGCGAATTCAAAAATTCAAAAAAAAAATCTTGAGCTAGGTAGAACCCTACCTAATTCACCACCGTCTTCCCACTCTGGGACGAGACCCAGAATGTGCTTTTCTGACCAACCCGGTGAACTGGTAAGAATCCCGCCCACTTTGTCTCCATTTTCCTCTTCTGAGACGAGGCCCACAACAGAGGCTATTCGCACCCAAACTTCCACGGTGAGTTGGCTGAGTCTTAGCTGTGATTGCCTGCCCACTACACAAGCCTGACCAGCCTGGAATCATTCCTGTGCCTCCAATAAAAATCAAAAATGAGAATCTGAAGCACAAACCAGTTAACTGTTCATACCTGATCGGAAATCAACAAAGCTACAACAATAAGCACTGAAGCATACTTCAACTCAACAAAAGCAGGCTAGAATTTCATATCAATACAAAGCCAGTCAAGGAAATCCATATGTCAAGGTCCATTGGAGAAACACAAATAACATGAAAAACCAAGACAATATGTACTAACCAAATCCACCATTCCTAATGAAGTGTTTTACAATGAGGACTACTGAGAGAAAAACAGAGCATAAAAGAACACTCATAAATAGAATCAAAGAATTCAAGGATACTAAGGAAGAAAGAGGAGAGAGAGAGAGAGAGAGAGAGAGAGAGAGAGTCTTAAGGAGCTAAAAAATAGGAATAAATTCTTGACAGAAGCTCCAGAAAGTACAAATATATGAGTGAATGAAATGACAAAGATAATTCATGATTTGAAAAGTAAATTCAAAAAAGAGAGATATTGAACTAAACTGGGAGGAATAGGAAGTAAAACTCAAGACCCATGTAGGAAAGACAAGGGGAAGCACACAGAACACCAAAGAGGCAGGACCAGGAAAGAAATTCCTATCACATCATAGTAAAATAACTAAATATACTCAACAAAGAGAGGGCACTGAAAGCTGTGAGAGAAAAACAAGTCATGTGTAAAGGAAAACCCATCATAGTTAATACTGAGTCTTAACTTTTTATTTCATTTCATTTTATTATTTTTATTTTTATTTTAGGTATATGAGTGTCTTGCCTGCATGTATGTCCACATAATGGAGTGCCCACAGAGACAAGAGAAGCTCATCAGATCCTCTGTAAGTGGAGTTACAGAGAGCTGTTAGCCACTATGTGGGTGCCAACATTTAAACCCAGGTCTTCTGTAAGAGCAGCCAGTGCTCTTTACTGCTGAGCCTTCTCTCCAGCACCTTTCAGGAATAACTTTAACATCAATGGCCTCGATTCTCCAATAAAATGATAGTTGGATAGATTAAGAAATTTCTACAAGAAATTCATCTTGCCTTCAAGGACAGGCAACACCTTAGAATGAGAGGGTGGAAAGAAATATTCTAAGCAAATGGTACCAAGAAACAAGCAAACTTTGCTATCTAACATCTTTTTTAAAAGTCTTCAAGCTAAAATTAATCAGAAAGTATAAAGAAGGTCACGTCTATCTGATCAAGAGAACAACTGACCAAGAAGACAATACAATCATGAACATAACACCGAACTCTGGAGCAACCAATTTCATACAAAGAATATTACTAGACATCAAGACACAGATTAAGCCAGACTCAGTAATAGTAGTTGACTTCAATTCCCCACTTTCTCAACAGACAGATCATTTGGACAAAGAATAAACAGAGAGACATATGTATTAAAGGGTATTATGTGTCCAATGGAGCTATCCTAATATCTATACAATATTCCACCCAAGCACCAAAGAACACACATTCTACTCAGCTGCCTACGGTAGTTTCTCTAAAATAGACCACATACTGGGGAACAAAACAAACCTCAACAAATACCAAAAAACTGAAATAATTTCATGTATTCTATTGGACCACAATGCAATAAAGTTTAAAATCAAACAGCAAATGAAGTTCTAGTAACTACCTGAATACATGTGCATTAAAAAACACTACTGAATGAGTTCTACGAAGAAGAAATGAAGAAAGAAAGAAATATATTCCTGGAACTACATTAAGTGAAAACACAACAAAATCACCAGGGCACACTAGGGACATTTATAACTCTAAGCATCACGTTTAAAAAAATCTGAAAGAGCACAATAAATGACTTAATGATAAAACTCAGAATCTGGAAAAACAGGAACAAACAAAACACAAACCCAGCAGATAAGAAGAAATAATAAAAATCATAGCAGAAATCAATGGAACAGAAACAAAGAAAGTAATACAAAGAATCAACAAGCTAGCTCCAAAAGCAGGTGCAGACACAACAGAAAAATAAGAAGAAAGAAAAGAACGAGCAAATAGCCATGATAAACATAGATGTAAAAATTTTCAGTAAAATACTTGCAGACCATATACAGACACACATAAAAAAGATCGTCCAACATGATCAACTTGGCTTTATTCCAGAGATGCAGGGACAGTTTAATATACCTAAGTTGATAATGTAATAAATCATCTAAGCAGACTTAAAGACAAAAATCACATGATAATCTCAACAGATACAGGAAATATCTTTGACAAAATCCAACATGCCTTCACAAGAAAAGTCCTAGAGGAAATGCACTGGAAGGAACAAACCTCCATATGATTAAGGCTATATTACAAACCAATAGCCATCATTCCAAATGGAGAAAAACTCAAACCATCCTCATTAAAATCAGGAACCAGACAGAAATTTCCATTCTCCCCACTCCTTTTCAATATAGTGCTTGGAACTCTAGCTAGAGTAATAAGACAAGAGATGAACTTGAAGGGTTACCAACTGCAAAAGAAGCAAAATTATCCCTATTTGCAGATACATGGTATTAGAGCAGAGAGATCCCCCAGAGTACACCAGAAATTTTCTATAAAGATCATGGAAAAACTCCCATTTACATTAGCCTAAAACAAACCTAACCAAAGATGTGAATGATTTGTACAATTAAAACTTTAAATCTTTGAATAAAGAAACTAAGGAAGACACAAGATAGAAACACTTCCCATGCTCACAGATTGCGATAATTAATATTGTTAATATGACTGTCCTACCAAAAGCAATTTACAGATTCAATGCAATTCATCTAGAACCACAAAAGACCCTGAATAGCTAAAGACATCCTATCCAAAAAGAGCAATGCTGGAGGGATCACCATATCAGATTTCAAACTATATTACAGAGCTATAGTAATAATAAAAACACCATGGTATTGGCATAAAAAGAGACGTGTAGATCAATAGAACAAATGGAAAATCCAAACATGAGTGTCTGTGGTTACAGGCACCTTATATTCGCCAAAGATGACAGAACTACACATCTTCAGAAAATGGTGCTGGGAAAACTGGATCTATATATGTAGAAGAGTGAAATTAGACTCATATCTATCACCCTGAACAAAAATCAACTCCAAATGGAACAAAGACCACAATGTGAAACCTGAAACACTGGAACTGTAAGAGAAAAATATAGACAGTATCCAGTAAGGTATAGGCAGGTACAGAAAATAACTTCCTAAATCAGAAAGTATTCACTCAGTATTTAAAGTTAACAATTGACAAATGGTATCTCAATAAACTAAAAGGCTTCTGGACAGCAAAGTAAATAATCAATCTAGTGAAGAAGTCCATAGGGTGGGAGAGGAACTTTGCCAGCTACACATCTGATAGGGGATTAATTAATACATAAATAATTGAGAAAACAAAGAATCAAGGAAACATGTGACAAAAATTAAAAATGGGCTGCAGATTTGATGAGAATTCTCAGAAGACAAAATAAAAATGACTAAGAAATACCTTTAAAAGTGTTCAACAGTTTTATTCGTTGGAGAAATGCAAATTAAAACTACTTTAAGATTTCATTTTAACTCAGTCAGATTGGCTAAGATCAAGAAAACATCTGGCAAGAAATACTGGTGAGGATGTAAAGGGGAAGCCTTCACTCACTGCTGGTGGGATTCAGACTAGTACAGACACTACGGAAAACAGTGTGGATTGTTCTTAAAAACTCAAAAATAGAGCTGCCATATGATCCAGATATACCACTCCTTAGCACATGCCCCAAGGGCCCAATATCCTACTACAGAGATACTTGCCCAGCCATGCTTGTAGCTGCTCTTTACACAACAGGTAGGGATGGAAACAACCAAAATATCCCTCAACAGATGAATGGATAATGAAAACGGAGTGCATCTCCACTGTGAAGTTCTTTTCTGTAGTAAAGAAGAATAAAACCATGAAATGTGAAGGTAAATTGATGGAATTCAAAACTGTGATACTATGTGCAGTAACTCAGACTCTGAAAAACAAACGATGCATGAGCGTGCTCCTTCGTGGATCCTCGCTGAAAATCTTTAGATGTCAGTCTATATCCTGAAAGGAATATGGAAAGAAATGTCAAAGAGAGTGGAGACAAAGGAACTCAAGAGGGGTATGAAAGTGTTATCAAGGGGGAAACGGGGAAAATAAGAAACAATTTTACAGGGAGGGAAGAGGAAAGCCTCTATAGGGGGAGAGAAAGGCAAGTGAGAGAACAATGTTTAGGTGGTGTGAAAAGCCAAAGAGAAATGTGTTATTTCATATGCCCACTGAAAAAAAATATATGTGAGTACATATGTATAGCTGATGGCTATACAACAAAAACCACAGGGCCAGGCGAGGGAACTCTCCCTTCTGATTATGGGTCAAAGTAGCCTAAATGGCTCTCAAAATAATGTAGGCTATTGGCACAGCTCTTGATTGCCTCCAAGAACTTGAAGGTAAGACCCTATTGTTGAAAACACAACATACTTAGACATAGGACTTGAAGATAATGAGCTGGAACTGACCTGGATGCCACCTCCTTGAAGACTAGCACTCATGGTTTCAGAAAGTGCTATGCAAGCTCCCAGGAGAGAAAACTAATCAACAGTCCTACCCACCTGTAAAACCTATGAACCTCAACAATGACTGGCCTAGCAAATTCTCTCTGTTGGTGCAATAGTGGTTTATCTTAAGGTAATTAGCAGCTGTCTATTTGTACTCAAGTCTTGCTCAATGTGAAGAAATTCATGTATGATACTGTACACATAGCCAAGTTCACATAGTTTGAGTGATCATAGACTCTACAGAAGAATCTACTACTGTCACTTTCCTAGATCAATGTAATTTCTTACTCTATTCTAAATATGTATCTTTATATTCACAGACAAGTGTAGTTTTTGCCACTCATCAAAGAAGCTTCTTTTTGCAACAGTTGGACTCTATCACAAAGTTCCACAATGGGTTAAAATGCAGAGAATAAGTAACTGTGAGTTGCCCACACCTAAGGGATGCATCTTCAAGGCAACCTCTATATGTTAGGCTCAGGGAACATTGCAGAAGAGGGGAGGGGGGCGTGATTCTAAAAGCCAAAGGGACAATACACCTGCTACTAGTTAATGCATTCTAAACATGACAAGAAAACTACATCAGTGAAATTTCCACAGTATGGTAGTCTTTCAAGATCTGCATAATGACAAAATCAGTTGACATGCCAAAGTGGATGGAGGAAATTTCACAGGGTCCCACCTAAAAATAATCTGTGGGTAATCAATAGATGCCAAAGAAGGGAGAAGCAGTTTTCTAGTGGGACTATATGTGTGTGTGTGTGTGTGTGTTTGTATGTGTGTGTATGTGTATATATACATGTATGTCTTTATAAATGTATGCATATGTAGCAATAGTAATCAAAGAACAGTAAAAGAAATTGTGAGGGAATGGGATGGTCATGGACTGGTCTGGAAAGTAATTAAAAGGAGGAGGACATATATTCTCCTTAGAATACATATCAACTTCAGAGTAAAATCAAAAGACTGTTGACCAGGAAGCAAAAGAAGGTTAATGTTGGGAAGCAGAAATCACTTCTCATAAATCATAGGTTTACCAAAAAAAAACGAAAAAAGGATTGCCCCTTTCTGATGTCCAAGGTATAATTGTCCATCTCTGATTCTGTCCATGGCTGTTACACTGTTGAGAGAGAAATAATGTAATATTTGATTGTTCAAGAATGCACACAATATCATTCTACCAGAATTTCATGAAACACTGAAGTGTTTATAGTATTGACGCCCTTTAAAATTTACTATAGTGACTAATTTGCTATAGCCACTGGACAGAAATCATGTCATATGATTTACACTACTACAAAATCTTTACTAACTTGGGTACCATAAATTTGGTCATTTAATAATTTAGTGCTAAATCTATTCTTTTAATGAAAGGAGAGTGATCATGATTATTATTAATGCTATTTTTAGTTAGTTTTAAATTATGCCATTATGATAAAGCATTCTACTTAATTTAATATTTCAACTCAAAATTAATTTCCAAAGGCTTTAATTCTAGTCCGTCTGCATAATTACAAGGCAATACTAGTGCAACTGAATCTCTGAAGTGCATTTAACAATAAGAATGTTCAGTAGATGTTATATTTGGGCAAAGTAGCTTAGAGTTGGCCTTGGTTTTTCAGAATTCCAATAAGCAATATTCCAATTCAGAAATTAAAATTTGATTTCATCTTGAAAGAAAAGATAAGGAAGAGACAAAGTTATTTATATCAGATCTGATGAAAGCAATGCATAATTTCAAAATACTGTGATGAATTCTATGCTATTTAAAGAAAAGGGTGCTTTTGCAAAACAATGAACAAACCAGCTTAGGAAGCCCCCCTGTGATACCTCCTTCCAGTTTACAAGGTGTGATAAGTGGAGAAGTGGATTTTGACATTTTGTGATATGCTGCAGTTATTTCCATGCTGACAGGTGTTACAGCAGAAGCAACTTGCAACTTAAGACCACCATCTACTGGCTCTGCCAAAAGTTGCAAAAGCTATTGTTTAATATCCATCTGACTCTGAATGCACTCTACAAAAACTGGCAAATCCTCAGTACAAAGGAACTTTCTGAAATGGTCACTTACATCCTAAGCAGTAGTTTAATATTCAGTTTGCACATTTGTAGAGGCACTAACCATTCTTCAAGCTACCACAACCAGACCTTTGGTGATTAACATTAGCTTTTTTTTCATTCACATAAGCCTGGAACTCTTCAGTTAGACTTGATTGATGGGCAGATGTATCAAAATTTATGTCCTGCCAGAAAATGGTAGCCCATGAAAATTAAAGTTCTATTTAAGATCCAAACAGAAAGTCATTTTGTCGATGAAGCCCCCCTGTACAGATCATGCTGCCGTCTATTGCTCAAGAGCCATGGTTTAGCATTCACTTTGGTGGCATACTACAGTGTGGAGAAGCAGGGGAACTTCAATAGACATCTCAGAAGCCTTTCAATTACTATGGTTAGCAATTTCCAGAGTTAAAGTTACATAAGTCACAGTGTTGATGCCCACTGATAATGACACGATTCAGAAGGTCAGGGCAGGAGGATCTCCATTTCTAGGCCAGTTGTGAGACCTTCTTAAGAAAACAAAGTTGAGTTAGATTTCCTAAGAGCTTGTTGCTTTTGGTTCTGGTAAACTGAATTCATGTTTAGAGACAAAGCGTCCCAGTTATGAAAGACACTGGCTTTCGTCCACAATTTTTCCAGTTACCTAGACTTGAACTCTTCCTTAAACATTTTTCGTTTAATGAAAATTTATAAAGATTTATTTGATGGACATTATCATGCCCATGCCTTTAATCCAGGCACTCAGAGGGCAGAGGCAGACAATCTCTGTGAGACTGAGGCCAGCTTAGTCTACATAATGAGTTCCAGGCCAGATAGGATAGAGCTTCAGGGAGACCGGGTCTCAAAATCAAGCAAGCAAGAAAAAAAAAAAAGATTCACTCCATTTTTAATTATGTGTATGTGAAGCCAGCAGGGGGTAGTGAAGGGGTGCACTCGTGAGGAAAGGTGTCCTCAGAGTTCAAAATGAAGTATGGGATTTCCTCAATCTGCCCTGCCCAGTGCAGGTTCTGGAACCGAACTCTGGTCTACTACAAGAGCAGTCAGCCCGTGCTCGTGACTGCTACGCTATCTCTCCAGCCACTTGCTTTAACATTTGTATTAAAGTAGAAACCATCATATAGGAACTTCATCTTTTTGACACTATATCTGCCAAAATCTACCTGTATTTTCTATGTATTATTTTTGCTTGCTTCAGTGGAAGAGGCCCCATTATCATCAAAGCCCAGGTTTCTGCTATAGACCTCCCTCGCACCCCCAAAAATGTGCGTCTGCTGGTTAGATGTTTATACTATATATCACCCTCGCTCTCCCCACTGTATTGTTCACATGCGTTTTAATATCCTTTTAGCATTCTTCTTTCTATCTAATGCGGTGATACTTCTTCAGACACTTGTCTCTGGTCTTGCCCCTCCTTTGCATCACATCTATCTTCAGCCTATCCTAGCAGATTTTTCCCCCATCCACTGAGCTTGCTCAGTGCGACCAGTAGCAATTTACATGTTCTTTTTTCACATCAACAGTAACACCTCTGTTCACCTTCACGGGCTTCTCAGTAGCATTGCACATATAAGCTATTCTGTCCTCCTGGAAAACCTCTCCAGACTTTGCTTTCAGACTCTTCACTATCAGCTTGTCCTTGCTGGCTATTTATTTTCTGTCTCCTTATTTGTTTTAGATGCAACAGATTGGAAGGAACTAGAGATCCTTTCCTTCATTATCTGAAAGTGATTTCATAGAGTTCTATGGAAAAATATCCATATTTCTAATAATGAGATTTATTTCTGTAGCCCAGAATCTTACCTGCAACTGAGTTTTGGAATCAATTAACCTCTAGATATCTCCCCTGAATTCCTAATTTGCATTTCATCAGTATGCCTCAAACAAAACTTCTAAGATCTGTACAACTTGTCTTTGTTTTTGATTTTGTTTATGTGGTACAGCACTACAATCTACCTAGCTGTTCTAGCGACTGTTAGAAACTTATTTCTTTTGTATCTTATACTAACCCATCAGTAAATCCTATTCATCCTACTTCGGTGAACTCCGGCTCTGCAGCTACAAACAGACCATTCTCTCTCTCTCCTCACTTGGTACTTGTTTTCTATTCTTATTATGCTACAAATACCCTTTCATACACCAGCCAGAGAGATTTTCTTTAAAACAGAATTGATGTCATACAGCTGCTTGACTTAAAATTTGCAAACTAAAACTCCTCACTCTAGAATCCAATGCTTTGGACTTAGAATCTGTTCACTTCTGTCTTCATTTCTTTATATTCTTTGACCAACAGGTTCTTCAGGAAAACCAAACTCATTCTTTCCTTTGGGGTTTTGTATGTGCTGATCCATAAGGACATGCAAAGATCTTTAGAAGGAATATTACTTCTGGAATTATTGATAAATTACTGGAAATTAATTATCTAATTAATCACTGTCTTTTCACCATCACGTTCCTTCTGGAAAGAGCAAGGTCTGGCAGTTCTTACTGTAAGATATCTACTTGTTTACCTGTTCCCCTCCATTTCTGCAGTGGCCAGTCTGGCCCAGATTTTAGGCCTAGGTTATCTACTGTTTCCCTGAGAACACTTTCTTCTCTGCATGCCCTCACTGTGAAAGATTGCAGTGCAGTGGCTGAAACAGGGGCTCTTCAAACAATTTTCCTAAGTTTCAATGACAAATTGACCACTTACTAGCTGTCTGACTTTGGGCAAATTGTTTGGCCAATCTGTGTCTTCTCTGTTTATTCCTCTGAAAAATGGGAATAATGATAGTGCTTATCTCCTAAGCATTTATGCTAAACGAATCCAGAGTAAACATTTGGCCCAGGCCCTGAAAAACATGGGTACTTCTTAGTCACCTCCCTGGCTGTGTAGTTATTCTTTCTGAATGACTCTTCTTCCCATGTCACGCCCTCCACCAACTCACCATGAAAGTCTGCACAAAACTTTTGCAAGGGCTTCTAATTCTTAAAGAATTAATACTTTGATTTTTTTTCCCTCCAAGTCCTTCTTCAGTGTAGCTCTGTAACATTAATTTGTACATGACCTTCCCTCTGCATCATTTGACTACTTCTAGTCAGTACGCTCAACCAATGCCTGTTTTATTGTAGCAAACATTAACTTTCTGTTAGAGCTAGAGCCAGATATTGTTGCTGGATAAATTTCATCTGCATCCTCCAAGTCCAAAATCTCAGCCTCTACATCATCCAGGGTACAGGGTCCAGGGTTCTCCAGCTAGAAGATATTGTAATGGATAGAGAAAAATATACAGACATACACACATATATCATATGATTAAATCTATATCTATATATATAGAGAGAGACACACATATATATGAATGATATGGAATGTCTTACAGAATTTAAGGAAAAGCTGGGAGAAAATAACACAGACTCAGAAATCATAAGAAGCAAGATAGTTTTAAGTTATAAGAAATAAAAGGTGGTAACAGCTGGGTTCTAATGACCGGAAGAGTAAATGTTGACAACTGTTTATCCTGCTGATTGTTCTCTCAAGAGTCAAACCACAAAGAAATACCTTTTAGCACACCTGGCCTGAGCCACAGGTCCATTCCTCAAATGGGGAAAGCAGTGTGATTCATGGTCTACTTGACACTATGTAGATGAAGAAAGACTGCTCAAAGAACCACCAGCCTCTTTTAATGGCACAGTCCCAGGTGCCCTGGAGCCTCTTTAGTATGCTCCAGATTTTACTTCTCACTTTTTCTCTAGAAACTTCTGTGGAAGTTATTAATTGAAACTTGACATTTAGCACTCATCAATTGCCTTATTGCATTATAATTTGCATCTTTGAAAGGAAAACTTGTAAATCCTCCAAAAATTGACTCAGTGGCAACTAACTTCCCTGTGAGACAGCATTAGCGCACCTGTAGAAATTCTTCTTGTATACCCTATCCTAGGTATAAAAATGGCCATATGTATCCAGCAGTACAGATGGTCTAGGAAGAAACAGACAGACCTCCTGGAATGCATCTTTTACATCTGTTCCCTTCTTCCAAAGGACTCCTATCGTCTTTACACCTCTCTCAAAGCCCTAGAAATTTGTTTCAGGGAAGAAGGCCCAATGTAAAGCTTATTACCTGACAGGCTCTAGGTTATCTCCTCTAAGACATTGTCAATCAACATCTCAGAAAGCAGTGAGGTTCTGAGACAATCAGATACAAATAGCACAGGTTGACAACACATACACACACACAACTATTATAATAATCATCAGTTATTATTATAGAACAAATACTTATTGAGGACACTCTGCTACCATTGACTGTGCCCCCTCCCCTCCCCCACCCATGCACTGTTAGCATAGTCTTTGGTGCAGCACCACTGAGAAATGCAATCTTTCGCAAAGTGTTAGGTCATGGGGGAGGAGGGCCTCTAACCGTATGAATAATGCCAGAATAAAAGTAGTTTATGAGAGTAAGTTCATTCTGTCTTACCATTCTGCCTTTCAGCATTTGAAGGCACAGCAAAAAGGCTCACCTTAGGTGACAGTACTGTGATCTTGAAGACTTTCTGGCTCCCAGAAATATGAGAAATAGTTTTACAGTCTTTGCAAATTATTCAGTCTCTGGCATTCTATTAAAGAAGCAGAAGTAGGAGTCCTTGTCCACCGTCCCAGTTCACAAGCCTGATTCAAATCCACACAGCCAGCACCCACCAGCCCTGTGAGTCCCACAACTCCCGCATTCCCTGCCCAGCATCATAGCCTGGACCCGGCGTAGGCCAGCCCTCCTTACACTGACCCAGCTTGACCAGTTCTACAGAACTCCCCGCCCTCGTGCCCAGCCCCACACTCCCAGGCTCAGGTGGAGCTGTACAGCCACGGCATAGGCCCGTACAGATCAAGTCAAGAGTTACATTTGCACATTTTCATGGTTACTACCAAACTGAAATCAACCCCATCCCTTCAGGAAAAATCAACATGGACCTGTGCACCTCCCTGCTCACCTAGCAGCCACCCCACCTACCCTGCAATATTAGGTCCATGTCTGTCCTAGAACCTCAGGCTAAGAAGCTGCACCTTTTCCCTATCTGAACTGAGGTCAGTACTAATACTTCGTTTGCACACCAAGCACCATTCAGTTGGGCCAAAACTTGACACATTAGGATAATAGCAAAGATCCAAACACTCACTCACCTAATCATACCAGAAACATCACCAGTGACATAACTCCACATGCTTAGGTCCCATCACAAAGAAACATCCTCCAGAAATTAGCACCTCCATGTAATGTTTCCCGAGAAAGGCAGACTAGCTGATCCACATGACAATGATGTCAATATAGCAATTATAAATATGCTCAAGGAACTCAAAGAGGATTTGAATAAAAACCAGAAGACCATGAAAACACACAGTTGAATTAAATAAGTAAAAAAATCCAAAATATGGAATTAGAACTTAATAGAGGCTCTCTGATGAAAAGCCAAACTGAAATAAAATTTGAAATGGAAAAACTCAGGAAGTTAGACAAACAGCTCAAAGGAAAACCTCACAAACAGATTGGAGCAAGTGGAAGAGAGAGTATCAGATCTCAAAGACAAGAGAGAGAAAATGTCTCAGTCAAAGAAAATCTTAAATCTAAAATGACTCAGGAATATAACATGCTGGACCTCTGGGATACTATAAAAAGATCAAACCTATTAGTCCTAGGAAGAGGAGAAGGAGGAGAAAGAGGAGGAGGAAGAGGAGAAGGAGGAGGAGGAGGAGGAAGAGGAGGAAGAGGAGGAGGAGGAGGAGGAGGAAGAGGAGAAGGGAGTTAGGTTAATAGAGATAACATTATCAACAAAATCATAAAAGAAAAATTCTCAAATCTAAGGAAAAAGATACTTGTCATAGAGCAAAGTCATACAAAACACCAAGTAGACAGGACCAAGTCTGAAACTACCCACATCATACAATAGTCAATTTACTAAATGTATGGAACAAAGAAAATTGAAAGCTGCAAGAGAGAAAGATCAAGTCCCATATAAAAGTAAGGCTATCAGAGTAACAGGTTACTTTTCAATGGAGACTGTGAAAGTCTAACAAGTTATAAAATAACACAGATGATAGCCTAAACTCTATAGCTAGCAAAGCTATCAGTTGTAATCAAGGAGAAATAAACCATTTCCATGATAAAAACAAAATTAGAAATTTGTGTCCACCAAACCAGCTCTTCAGAGGATACAAGGAATGACTTATGTCTAGAAAGAAGATTGAACTCATCAAAGAAAGCAGAAGAAATAAACAATTTCACTGAAGTTAAACAAAACAACTAAGAAAACAAAACTACCATAACATAACAAAAATTAATAAACAGTGATCAATAGTAAGTCTCAAGATTAATGGTCTCAATTTTCCAAAAAAGATACAGACTAACTTATTGGATTAGAAAACAGGATGCATTGATATGCTGCCTCCAAGGAACACACCTCACCATCAACAATCTTTTACCTTAAGGGTAAAAGAATGAAAAAGGGTATTCCAACCAAATGGGCATAGACATTCTCATATCTGTCAAAGTAGACTTCAAACTAAAACTAGTCAGAAGAGGTAGAGAATGATATATCATATTTATACTTATTAAAGGAAAAATCTACCAAGAGAATGTCATAATCCTTAACATATATGCACCAAATGCAGGAGCACTCAATTTCATAAAAGAAACACTTTAGATCTAAATTCAGAGGCTGGATCCAACACAGTGATACTGGGTAGCTTCAGTATCCCACTGTCATCAATAGATAGGTCATACAGACAAAAACTAATTCAAGAAATCCTGCAGTTATATGACATCATAAATCAAATAGAAATTAAGAGAAATTACAGCCCATTATAGGCTTTGGTTTCCAGTTTCTGGGGCAGTAGCATATACAACTCACCTGGGAGAGTAAAAGAGAAAAAAAAAAACTATGGATGTACTAAATGACTTGACACTTACACAATATAGACACATGTCTGAATGTTACACTAAATTGTGGGCTGTATAGAGAAGCAATCTTGAATGTCTTCCTCAAGTCTGTCTCCAGACTTTTATGGTATAAACCATGTAGTGGGTGTTCAAAAACACCAGTAGCTGAGTGTGCGTATACCACATACTTTTCACATACCAATTCATTAACTTATATCAGTCATTTAAAACAGGATTATATTCATTTCATACATGAAGACAGTGAGGCTATGATGTTAAGAAACTTGCTCAAGATCTCAGAACTTGCAGGACTAACACACAAACTTGTGCCATGCAGTTTTATAACCTGCACATAATCACTGTGATAGACTTGTTGAGAGAATAAATCAACATTGTTCCCTTTAGGATCCGTAACTTTTTATACTGGGATGGCTCTGAAATTGATGTAAACATACCTTTTTCAAAGTGGCATTGCATGTTTTCTAGTGCATAGATAAAGCAGTAAGTTTTCCCTCTTGTTTTGTAAATCCCAGGTAAAGGTTCTTTCTCCTGCACTTCACCTCTTGTTCTTCACAGCTCAGTACTAATCATCAACCCATAATGCAGTGTAGAATTGCCAACACCATCCCGATGATGTAGTTATTTCCAATTGGCACTTGGGAGCAGTGAGGATAGGAAGCATTACTCATAGCCAAGAGTACAGATGTTTCTAATTGCTTTCCATTACCAAGAATAACAGCTGTTTACATCTATCAGCAAATAATTCACAAGAGCTCCAGACTATTAAGATAACACACCCCACCTGGTCACCATCACAAGTTGTCAAGGCCAAGATAGAGGCTGCCAGAATCCCCTTCTGCATCTCTGTTCATCAACTGACAGCATGTGTCACCTTCAGATATCCTTATGCTACCCCACAAGCTCTGGCTTCTTGGTGGCCTGACACATCAAATGGACATATGGATTCTTCATGGCTTTGCAGTAAATGTTTTATGGTTATCTTGAAGCCAAGGGCAGCTGACATAGAGAAGCGAGGGACTTGCAAATAGCCTGATAAAAGAATTTTTGCACTTTTTTTTGACAGTCAGAGGAAGAAGTGTTTTGCTTAGAGGAGTTTTGCAGCTGCAATGTGCTCCACTTCCTTTAACGTGCCAACAAATTGCATTAGGTGATAGATTATGAAGCTCAATGGCATCCCAGGGACCTGGTCACATGCTTGGATACAGTCCCCCAAATGGACAGACAATGTTGACAGTTCAGTGAACTTTATCACATAGTTTTATTGGCCACCAAAGAATACAGATATTCCAACACACCATAGATATGGAGTTAAACAGACCAGCAGCAGCTCCTTGCCAGCCCAGTGCTGATCCCTGCTGTCTGATTTTTCCAGCCTCGTTTAAAGGGACTCAGACAATTAGTCTCAACCATGTTTTTCTGTAAAGACGATTTCAGAGACTAATACAATTTCCTGTGTCTTAGTGTCTCCTAAAATTATGTCTGAAATTAATTTCTACCCATTTGTGTGCTTTAAAAAATTCTCGTTGTACACATTCATTACACATGGTATTGTATTACATAAGGACATTTTTGCACATGTGTGTATCATACATTGAACACGCTCCCTTCCTTCTTCTCATTCCTCCTGTTAGCTGCCTTTGCTTCCCTAGACAGCATCCCTCTACATCCATGTCAGACATACATCTATGATTTTTCTCTACATTCGTGTCATATATACATCTATGATTTTACATATCTGCATAAAATCTAGGGACCACAAATAAGATAAAACATACAATATTTGTCTGAGACTGGCTTAACCCACTTCAATGATTATCTTTAGTTGCAGCCATTTTGCTACAGATGCCACAAACTGATCCTTTATGGCTAAAACAAATTCCATTGTGTATCTATACCAGATTTCATCATCCATGCCTCTGTTGATGGACACCTAAGATGGTTCCACAACTTCATTATTATGAATGCTGTTGCTGTAAATGTTGATGTTCAGGTATCTCTGTAGCACGTTGATTTGTAGACCTGGGTAAAGACCCAGGAGTGATATGCTGAGTCACACGGCAGATCTTTTTGATTTTTTGAGAAATCTCCACAGAGTAATTGTAATAGCATACATTCCCACAAATCTTACATAAGGTTCTCCTTACCACATCCTTGCCACCACTGACTGCTATGTTTCTTAATAACTGTCTTTCTAACTGGGTAGACAGAATCTCAACTTAGTTTTGGTTTGCATTTCGCTGATGGCTACTGGCACTGAGTATCTTTTCATATAGTCATTGGCCATTTGTATTTTATCTTTAGGGAACTGTTTTTTTGTTGTTTGTTTTTGTTGAGACAGGACTTCACTGGTTGGCCTTGAACTCAATATATACACAGGCTGACTTTGAACTCACAGAGATCTGCCTGCCTCTGCCTCCTCAATGCTGGGGTCCTTTTTAGAGAACTGTTTGTTTTGTTAACCCACTGTTTTTTTTTCTTTTTTGGCAGTGCTGAAGTGCTGAACTGAACTTAGGGTGTCACGCATTTAGGGCTCCGTCACTGAGCTACAAACCCAGGCTCTAACTGAGTTGTTTGATTTCTCACTCAGTTTTAGGGAGGTTCTTTGTATATTCTAAATACTAATTTTCTGTCAGATATATAACTAGCAACAAATTTTCTCCCAAAGGCCATCTCTTCACTCAATTAACTGTTTCTTTTGCTGCACAGAAGCTTTTGAACTTAATGGGGTTTTGAACTTAATTTGTCAATTTGGGCATTTTCTTATTCAGAGACTCCTTGCCTATGCGAAACCTTGAAATGATTAACCACAATTTAATCTCCGGAATTTTTAACCTATAAAAATAGTATAGCATTGCCTATCTTAAAAAATACACAAGTATTTAGAATGATATACACACTGATCTTTTTTTTTTTTTTTAATACCTCATGGCAACTTATCTCTATGGTCCTCACCGTCACCTGCTTCCTTCTAGATACCTGAATGCGTTCTCCCATCAAAAAATGGAGAGATGGCTCAGAAGTTAAGAGCACAACACTGGCTGCTCTTGCAGAGGACCCAGGTTGGGTTCCCAGCACCCATGTGGCAGCTAACAACCCTCCATAACTCCAGTTTCAAGGGCTCTAATAGCCTCTTCAGGATTCTTCAAGCACCATACACAAATGATATATGTATATATATACATGCAGGCAAAAACTCTTTAACACAATTTCTTAAGTGGAATTATTTCATCTTCACTGGTCTTTAGTTGATTAGGCCCACAGAACATGCTAGAAGTCATGTTTCATCAGTTCTGGGCCTAATTTGTAAGAAAATAAATGACTTTTGTTTCCCTTCTCCTAGAACTCTTACTTTGAGAAACTTCAAATGCTACATAACAATCTTTCCTACCTGGAAACTTCCAGGCCTGCTGTAAAGAAGCCCAGAGAGCTGTTTGAAGGGATCATCAACAGAGCACATGGTGCCAGCCTCCTTCAGCCGTTGCAGACACTCCAGAAACCAGCCACTCCAGCTGAGGACAGTAGTTCAACCCATCCTAGCTGAGGCTCCAGACATCATGCAGCAGAAACAGACTGCCACTCAAATACCCACAGAATAGTGAGCATAATAAAAAGTTTAATGTTATATGGCAACTGGAACACAGCCTCACCTCACTACCCACGAATCCTTCCCACTTCCTTAGCAAAAACTGGTAAGACACAACTCCAGGAGAAAAGTTGCTTTTTAGTTCTAATTCATAATCAATACTTTCATTCTAAAGATAGGAAAGTTTAAATATTCACAATGAACTTTGCTCCTTCCCTTTTCTCTAGATTGTTTTATTCTGTTTTCAATGAGGAATTTACTGATATCACTTTGTCATTCAGTCTGGTTTAAATTGGAATAAAATCCCCACTTCTAATAATCAGTTTCTGGTTCTTTTTTAATAGAACTCCAACAGGTTTAGAAAACATGTAAACTCTCTTTACAAATTTAAGTACAGTTAGATTGTATATGCTTGTGTGCATGTGTAAACATGCATAAATTTTAGTCAGGAATAACTACACGTTAACAAGCATATGCCAATCTTTTGGTCACTTTGCGCCTGTATATCTGTCATAAAGAGTTTTTACTGGATTAGAATACAGAGATGCCAGAATCTAGTTCATTACTCTAGCCTCTGTCAATCATATTTCCTGTCTATTTCTCCAAAGACTAACATGTCCTGGCAACTTTACCTTTTCCTTAAAAGATATTAGTCTAGTATATTCTTACTCTAATGTCTTACTTCATATATTGCTTATATATCAGCCATATACCCAATTTCTATTATATCCCATTTTAGTACGAAATTTAACATTTAATTAGTCATGACTTTATCTCATTATTTAGATAAAAACTATTTCCATAATTTGTCTAGTTTTATAGCAAAGACAGGAAACAGCTATCTACCTACCTGTCAATAGCGTCAAGACGCTGAAGTACCAGGTTAACTCACTAAGCTGAAGCTTCCTCTCTTGAATCTATCATTTCTACAGTAGCACAAGTTTTCATAACCTATGAAAAAATCATACCATTTCATTACAGCAAACATGTTTTACATGTTTTTTCCTGAAAATTCTGTGATCTTCATTATTCTTCAATACAGTTCAGTTCAGAGAAAACAAAAAGATTTTTTATGCAGTAATTTGACCCACACTGAGAGATCTTCAAAGTAAACATGTCCAAGATGTTTAGAAACTTCTTTTGCAATTTTTCTTTTGAAATTGAAAAATGGCCTTAATTTCTTATAATCTGATAAGACACAGACTCTACTCACCAACTGCCCAATCTTAGTAGACTAGTACTCTTCCCAGGGGTAACTGGGTAGAGTTAAAAAGCAAGGAAGATTCTGGTCATCCACCCCCTGGCATTTGCTCACCTCTGGGAACCTTTGATGCAGGCTTTAAGACTGTGAACTTTGTAAAATGCTTGAATTGTCACTATGCAGATCATTTCTTCATTGACAGATGAACCAGCCTACAATTTATGTCAGGAAAAGTTTTTTAAAACTTTTTATCTGGAATTAGTTATTAAGTCAAAGAACTGTGCAAAGTTTTACAAAGAGTCCTTAAGATGTCTATGAGATTTACCAGGGTTCCCTGGATTTCCAAGTCTCCCTTTACTACTGCCCATGTGAAAAATACCAGGAAATAAGTATATTCTTAATAAACGTGACAAATTTGCTCTCATATTTATTTTCAAGGGATGTAGGAAAACAGCTAATTATTCATTAGATTGTAAGTGGAATGATGCTGACACAGGACTGGTAAACACGCTCACTTCAGGCTGGCATGATATGGCATGCGAGCTGGCATGCAGTGTGAAGTGACATACGGCAGGCAGAAGCTGCTGTTCCCTCCAAGGAAGCAGCAGCGGAAACGTCAGCTCTCACAGTATCGAAGACACACATCCTAAAACTCTCCAGAGCTGATGAGTGCTGAGCACATATGCCATTTCCCAGTCTTGGGATTGGGAAATAACTCTAGTGGGGTGTCAGATCCACAGCTGTAAGAAATGAAAGTCTGTTCCTCCAAAAAGCAGAGGAAACAAAACCAAAGTTCTCACAGAAGCTGTCGGGGCAGCACAGTCCAAGATAGTGTTTTATTAGCTTTCTGTTACTGTGACAAAATACCTGAGATAAATCAACTTGAAGAAAGAAATGATTATTTTGACTTCTGGTTTAGAAGGTTTCTACTAAGCTTCATGGCTTCTGGACCTGTGATGAGAGAACATCATGGTGGGGAGCATGCTGTAGAACAAAACTGTTTATTATATGAAAACCAGGAAGAGAGAGAGAGAGAGAGAGAGAGAACTGAATGAATGAAGATGAATGAATACCCTTCAAGGGCACATCCTCCATCCTCCATGACCTTTATCTCCAAGTAATCTCACTTCTTGAAATCTTGACTACCTCCCAAACCATGACTCTGTCAATAGGCTGATCTACTCACGAGGCTAGAGCTGTCATAACCCACTGGCTTTCCAAGGCCCCAAGCACTTCTGCATCAGGGGCCAAGCTTTCAACACAGATTCATGTTATAAACTATACCATAAAAGTTTAGACAAGTGAAAGAATGAAGTTGTCTATATCAAAAGGAAAGCAACAAAATCCTATCTTATCTTTAGCTTTTATGTTGGTCACAATTAAGCAGTATTGTAACCGGTCCAGCTACTGACTTTACAGTGGTATACATCACTCAAAGAACAGATACAGGACTTCCAAAAGATGGAATTTTTCCTGTTTGCTAAATAGCAAAATGTTTACTCCAAGTTTCCTGGCATGCCTTCATTAACCATGGCTTGCTTACGCAGAAACCAGGAGCTACAAATGAGACTAGAAAATCAACAATCTAGATTCCTTCAAGATGAACCAAAGGCAGAGGAAGTTATGAATAGCATTTGTATTAACTGTGTATTAATCATTATTTGTTTATCCCATTTATTTTAAACACATCTATTCATGTTTTACACATATCTCTAACTCTAAAGTACCACTATGCTACTTGCCATCTCTGGACTTGCTTTTACATCATGTTTAGCAAGCTTATCCCTTCTTGTTTTCCAGAAAAGCTTCTAACTCTTCCTGGTATCCACTAACATAATAGAAATTCACCATTGATGAACTTAATTATTTACTCTTAGGCATGAAAATTGCATTAGGATTGCTTAGAGCCTGGATTAGAATCTGGATTAGAATCTGTGATGGTTCTTCTAGTCCCACAAACTGTGAATTCCAAGATTTTGAGGTTCTCCTTGGACACACAGTTCTTGGAAATGTATTCATAATTAATAGGCTTTTTATTTAATTCAAAAAGAGAGTAAGTAGAACCAGGTGTAGTGTACATGCCATTAATCCCAGCACCCAGGAGGCAGAGGCAGGCAGACCATTTAAAGGACTCAAAATCTTAAAGACTTAAATGGTATAGAACCCAATTATACTACAGAGTCTCAACCTTGCTGCCCCATAATCCCAAAGTCCTATATTGCTCAAAGACATACATCTCAGCAATTTTCTTTGCCTATCACTTCATACATGGGTTTTAACTCAGACTCGTGATACAGCTGTGTTGTGCCCCATCTGTCCCTACTTTTCCTCTCAAATCATTGATATGAATTAATGTGAAAACCATGTCCATTTGGACTTTTCTAAATGACAGAAACTTGAAGTTAATTGTTTATATAGTTTATATGGACAATATAATGATTGAATATAACACAACTCTGAATATATGCAATGTTTCCTAACAAAATAGCAAAATCCTGGAAGGTGTTTCAGAGGTCATTTGAGTCTCCACTCAGCCAAACCGGCACCTGAAGCACACAGAACAGATGGCTGCCTGACCTAGGGCGTCCAACCAGACTCAAAGTTAAAGCCAAAATTTACCGGTGTTATCAGCAAGAGTGTGCATTTAAAAGTTATTAACTATACAAAGCATTTTTGGTTTAATCATGTTATTTCTTAAAACAATGCTAATAAAATCGGTTTAAATTATGACAAGTGTTGCTATTAAACAATATTAACTAGGCAATTTATGTGTCTATGGTGCCATTTATTTTAGCCCTTTCAAAAGATACTGATTAAAATCATGTATCTGATTGCTTACTTGCACAATTGTTAACCTTTCTTTTTAATTTTCATTTAAAGGCTGCTCTAAATACAGCTCTAAAATATGATATATACCCCAAAGGTCAGAGAGCATCAGTAAATGTCTGATAATAGCACAAAGCAATATATGAAGCAGTTTTTCATATTGGAAGCACTAGTTAGAATTGGTGGGTTAAAAACAGATATTTTAAAAGAAATTTAGGAGAGAGATATGTTGGTAGGTGTCATGGGAGGAATCAGAGAGGGGCGTTGAGGTGATTATAATCAAGATACACTACATATGTACGGAATTTTCAAAGAATAAATATAAACTATTATAAAAATAATTTAAATTATTAGCTCAGTAGTAGAGTGAAATTGCCTAGCATGTGCAAGGCTCTAGGTTTGAACCCTGGCACTCACATACACATGCATATTTGGAAAAGTGATTTTCTGTCTTTAAAGGAACTCTCTAAGCTCTGCATCCTTGGTTCTTACATTTTTTCTAGGTAAATAAAGAAGGTATGTTTAGAAATTAGGAAAATAAGTCTCAGTGAACGCAAGTGAACTGTTCACAGTCAAAGACAGAGTATGCCATCATCAGGAAACCTTGATTCCACTCCCTCTCCTGCTGCGATCTCAGCCTCGGGAGGAGAAAGTGTGATATAAGTGTCCCGTTTGGAGCTGAACACTCCATACTGTCTTCCCTGTTTGCTTTTGATGATCAATCTGGTAACTGGTTTAAAGCAGAGGCATTATGGGAACATGATAATTGGGTGACAATATACTTTTTGCACAAAACCAACTGATATGGACAAAAAAAAAACTGAAAAAGAATCTCTATTAACCTCAAAATAAAAGTGGAGAAGAATAACCATTAAGAGTCATAAAATGTATGTTCGTGCTGTGTGCAGGAAAAAAACAGAATGCAGCAATAAACGTCTGCTAGGTCGCATATGAGGATGAGCTTAGAACAACAAACAAATGTCCACCAGAAAGAGCAATGGACAAACTGACTCAAGCACCTAAATCTCTGAAGAGTCTGTCCAGTGTAGGACACATCAGGCACTTCAGACTTTTGACCCAATGAAGTCCCCAAACACATTTCCATATTTAGTATGCATTTCTGAAAACAGAATAAAAAATAATAGGGCACAGGCACCTGAGGTAGAGAAATGTGAAAGTCTGAATAAAAATCAGTGAGGAAAACAAAGTCAGGAACTCTCAGAAAGCTATCTGAATTATGCCTCTTTCTACAGTTTCAGGTAACCTAAATCCACATAAATATGAGCAAAAGGTAGCAAGGTCTAAACCTACAGAAAAAAATCACTGGAGAAAATGAAGCATAATAAATCCCCAAAGGCAATAAGCATATGATACAGAAGCACACTCAGAAAAGATAAAATGGCAATGTACGTGCCAGAAGGAGCCCGTGTGAATTAGCAAGGTGATAGAAGCCACAAGATGAAAGTATAAACAAAAATTAGAAAAAGAACTCAAGACCTGCTCATAGCTGAAGGCTACATAACATCAAATAGTACCAGACACGAAAAACCTTCCTTTGAGTTGTTGGCCAGGGTCAGCCAAAAGACTTCAGACACAGGATTTGGAGGACTGGAGCTGGAACTGACCCGGAGGCCATCTCCCCTGAAGGCTAGCTGTCTGGAGAGCACTGTGCAGGGAGCCAAGGGACCATCAATCAATGGTCCAACTAACTTTAAGGTCTGATAATCACATCAATGACCAACACAGTAAATGACACTGGTGAAGTAGTGGCACTTTTATCTTGGGGGGAATCAAGTTACTTAATTGGAATTAAAGTCTACTGGGAGGGAGGAAACACATGTGTGGCACCATACACATAGCTAAATGCACATGGCTGAAGAGGTCATAGATCTTAGCACAAACCCCAACACTGTCACATTCTTAGACAAATGTAATTTCTTACTATGTGAAAAATACGGATCCTTAAATCTGAAGACAAATCTCCCAGTCATCACTCATCAAAGAAGCTTGTTTTCAACAGATGAAAATTATTACAGAGTTCCACAACGGGTCATGCACAGGGATTATTTGCAAATTGCTCAAGTCCAAGTGGTATATCTACAACGCGACCACTATACCTAAGGCTCATGGAACATCTACGCTTCTCTCAATTCTCATCAATGAAGCACCCTCATGAAACAGGACCAGGAACACAAAAAGTCACAGATTGCCAAAGCATAGAGTATAAGAGTGTGCAGAGTGTGGGTCCTTGGACAGGACTACTGTATTAAACTGTGCCCATCCAGGGCTCAGGGACCATTGCAGAAGAGGGTGCACAAAGATTGTAAGAGCCAGGGAGGAGGTGCGTAATCATATGAAAATAGTTCTACAGGCTCCTGGGACCTAACTCATATGAACCTATAGCAATGGTGTCAATATGCTAACTCAAGTAGGCGAAAACCCAGCACAGAACTGTGGAAATGGGCAGCAGGTCCTAATCTCAGTTAAAGAATTATTGACAGATTATTGCTGCTTGGTGAGGAAGAGTTGATCTTAAAAGGAGGGACTCTAAATAGGCGGATTACACCCCAGTAGACGAACTTGCACTGAGGGACCCCTGGGGACACTACCTAAATGTGATAGGCCTTAACATGAATGACAGAGTGTGTGAATTCCAGTGGGGGGGGAGGGTTATGGGAAGGTGCCAGTGGGTTAGGGGGCATAAAGATAATTAAAATTTTCTGTGTAAAATGCACAAAAATTCAATTAAAAATTTCTTCTTGGGGATGGAGAGACATCTCAGTGATTAAGAGAACTGACTGCTCTCACAAAGGACCAGGGTTCGATTCCCAACACCCACATGGCAGTTAACAACCATCCATAACTCCAGTTCCAGGGAATCCAACACCCTCTTCTGACCTTTGTAGGCATTGCATGACATGAGTACACTTACACATGTGCAGGCAATACACTCGTGCACATAAAATAAAACTAATAAAATATTTAAAGTATCTTCTTTTAAAAAGATAATTTGAAATAATGATGTCTTTATATGAAGATAAAACATTTGGATTCCTTTATATGAAGATAAAACATTTGGATACCAGTTAGGGTGGAGGCCTACCTGTAATTTCAAAACTTGAGAGGAAAAAACAGGATCTTTAAGGCAAGCTGGATAGTGACATTATCTCAATAGAGAGTTTGATCCCTGAGAACAAGTGAGAGATTGTTGGAGAATGATCAAGAGAGATATCTGACATCAAACTTTGGCCTCCACATGTATATACAAACAAGCATGCATACATATCACACACACACATAGATGTACATGCACATACACAAATAAAACTTTAAAAAATAAAAAAAATTGAAGGAGGGAAAAAAGAAAAAAGATTTCTAAATCCAATTGATGGGTACAAAGTTGCATTTGCTACCCTTCTACGCTTTTTATAAATAGGAGAAATTCTCAAAATACATGAAAAAATAGAAGTAAAAAAGTGAAACTAAAAATATTAGGTTATGATAAAAAAAGAGTTATAAAAATATTTGATTATTCCAAAATAAGAAAAAAAAAACAGGAGAATAAAAAGCAATTGAGATGGATTAAAAACAAAACATTAAAAGTACAAAAACAAACCAACAACATCAAAAATTACATTAAATATACATGAACTAAACATTCCAAGTAAAGACTGTTATCTGTTTTTTTAAATGACTCAAGTAAATGTGGGCACTAAGAGATGGTCTTCTAAGGACACATTCAGGATGAAAAGATACACCACATAAATATTAATGAAAAGAAAACTGGTTAACAATATAGGAATCAGTAAAGTGGAGCGAGGAAGAACCCTTATTAAAGCATATATGCTCATCGACCATATGAACTAAGGTGTTCAGAGACATTCTATTCATAAGCCTGCAATTAAGAGTAGGGCAAACGGTCATCAGTAGCAAAAAAGGGCCACATTCCTTCTCGTGCCCTTCTTTATCTCCTCCACGTGTGATCACTATCATGACTTCTGACAATAGGAGCTAATTTTACTTTATCTTTAATTTCACCTAAGCATGACCATGAAGCATACACTGTTTTGTGAGATTCATCCATGTTAGGGCATATAATTAGAATTCCTTACTGTTTCTGTAACGTTTTTCACTGAGTGACATACCACATTTATTTACCCATTATGCTCTCAATAATCTGTGATGAAACTGTTCAGATGGCTTGCAGTTTTAGTGATTGGTGAGATTCCAGTACTACAAAGCATAGTTTGCTGTCCCTAAACGGCCATGAATGTGTGCTTCAGTTGAATAGCAGTACTGATTGATCATGGATATAGTGCTGTTTTATTTGGTTTCGGTAAATAAATGCCAAATAGCTTACCTAAGAATATGAAATTTACCTTCCTACGCTGTTTACTCCATGTTGTTAGAGTAACCTTTTAGCCTTAGACAAAAATCACTCTGCCTTGTGGATTCAGGTGCATTTCTGATGATTAATAAAGTTAGTCACCTTTTCATCTGCTTATGAATTCTGGCTATCCTTGTTAGTGAAGTTCTTGGTGAACTATTGTCACGACCACCTCGTCCAGCAAGGAAGACGCAACACCAGACTCTTCTTTAAGCAGTTTACTCAGGAACCTTGAACAACCTTCTGACTTCTAACTTCTGACTTACTTCTGACTTCTCCCCTGACTTACTTCTGACTTACTTCTGACCTACTTCTGACTTGCTTCTCACTTACTCCTCACTTACTTCTGACTTACTTCTGACCCCGGGGAAAGCCCACCAGAGACTTAAATCCCCTCCTGCCAGCCAACCCCAAACTACCACGTGGTGAAAGCAGATAGGCGCACACATGCGGAAGCAGGCCCAGATCTCAACCACAGCCAAATATGGAGTTGTTTACTCCAGAGAGCACTCACCCTCGGGATGGTGGAAGGCAGAAGCAGGCACCATCTTTAAGACGCGGCAATCCACAGCTCTCTACAAACTATTTTCTCATCTGCTTTCTTATCATTTTTGAAATCTTTTCTAAAGTGTATATATGCTTTGAGATTATTTGATCTTGTCTATCTTATCTTGTACTCTTTTACAGGTATCTTTCAAAGAACAGAAATTTTAACTTTAATATAATTTGATTTGCATTAAAAATATTTTCTCAAGGGAATCCTTTTGCATTGAAGATGAGAATGTAAATTGGTATAGCCATTGCGGAAATATGTTTGGAGGCTCCACAAAAAATTCAAAATTGAACTACCATACGATACAGTGGTTCTACTTTGAAGTATATATCTAAAAGAAATCAAACTGCTATTTTAAAATGATAACGGCATGGTTGTGTTTGTTACAGCAGTATTCAAAATATCAATTTAAAATCTACAAATAGATGATTAACTAAAGAAAATGTCACACATGTGACACATATTCACACACACGAAAATTAGGCAACTTTTAAGGAAGGAAACTGTATCATTTTATACAACATGGAGACATCATATTAAATTAAATAATCCTGATACAGATATATGAAATATCACACAATCTCATTTATAAGAGGAATCTATATAGTATAACTCATAAAGAATAGAAAAGTGGTTGCCAGGGACACATAGATAGATATAATGAGGAGATATTGGTCAAAGATATAAACTTGTAGTTATTAGATGAGTAAATTTGGAGATCTAATATCACCATGGAGCTAGTTAATGGTAATGTACTATATATTTAAAATTTACTAACAGAATAGCTTTTAAAAATTCTCATCATAACAACACAGAAAAGCAATGGTATGTGTTAGTTAGGTTTCCATCACTGTGACAACCTACATATACACTGAAAAGTTTATTTTTATGTTCATTCCAAAAATTTCAGGTTAAGGTTTTGGGGCCTGTGAAGACATCACATCATGACAGAGGCATGGGACGGAGCAAATACCTCATGGTGGCTAGGAGGCAGGGGGAGAGAGAAAGGAGAAGTGCAAGTTCCAGTACATCCTGAGCATCCCCTGAATACCTTACCTTCCTTCTAGTCAGCCGGCCCTCTACACATTCCACCTCTTCCCAAAGCTCTGTACGCTGGTGACTAAGTCTTCAGCATAGAGGCCTTCAGGAGACATTTAAGGTCCAAAGCATTAACACTATGTGAGGTGATAATATTGTCCATTAGCTTGATTGGGTACAGTTACTGCCACTGTATAAATGCATTAAAACATCTTGTTGCATACCTTGAATATATACATGCAAAAAAAAAAAAGTAGAGAATGGCACTACCTTTCACTGACATATGTCCCTTAGATGTACTGTTACATTAAACCCTAGAGCGCTGACATATTGTTTAGTTTCCTTTATCACCGCATTACCAATTTTAGCTATAGCACTGTTTTTTATTTTCCTTCCTCTTTCTGTTAGATGTACAAATCAAAATCTTAAACTTCATGTTTATTGCCTGACTATTTACAATAGCCAGGAAATGGTACCAGCCTAGATGTCCATTAAGAGATGAATGGATAAAGAAAATATGTACACAACGGACTTTTATGCAGCTATGAATAAAAATGAAATCATTACCTCTATAGGAAACTGGTTAAGTGAACTAAGCTAGACTCAGAAGGTACTCAGTACATAGTACAATAAATAATGGTAACTACTCTTATTGATCCTAAACCTTGAGTCTTTCAAATCGCAAAGCATTTGAAATTCTGAATATATATTTTTTAATATTTTATTTAGATTTTTTCAAACACCATGCAGCAGAGTTACAGCTAGAGTTCTGAAGTCAGACTTCTTGGCCTTGAAACTCATTCTTCCCAGCTATCTAACCTTTATTTCTTCATGCCTCAGTTTCTCATATGTAAAAATGATGACTATACTACCTATTTAAAATTAAGTGAAGTAAAGTTTAAAAAGCAATTAATACAATCTTTTCAGATAATAACCTCTAGTAAATGTTGAACCAAAAAATAGTATATATGTGTGTGTGCATGTGTGTGTGTACATATAAATTTTTCTGCAAAAAAAGTCAAATACTTTTAAAACATTCATTTAAGTTCTCATTAGTCTTAAAATCATTTAATAAAAAAAATTAGATACAATATGCTTCAGCACTGAGATATCTCCTGAGTATGTGAGACATCACTATTTAGAGTGTGGTAATGCATATGCTCTATGAAGTACATTGGTCTTTAGATCTTCTTGTTTTACTTTTAGTGCTAAGCTTATTTTACAATGATCATGTAATAACGACAACAACAGACCAAGCATTTTTTACTGGCTCTGAGGATGCAAAAGGAGTTGAAGAAATCATTGAGAGGTTGGTAGGCATGCAAAGTTTAGTTCCTCTTTATGGACTGTGACAAGCTGCAAGGGACCAGCCTCCTTTGTGATGGACATGAGATAGATAAGCAAAAAAATGTCCTTCTTGAAAGATGCCTGTAAAATCGAAAGCAATTAATCTTGTGAGTCAGCTGAGGTGGCCCTGCCTGGCATGAGTCATCCATTCATCAGATCCCACCGATCCATCACACGGAACCTGTCGCCCTGCACGGCAGGCCAGCCATTCATGCCTGCCACTCATGCCTGCCACTCATGCCTGCCACTCATGCCAGCCACTCATGCCTGCCACTCGTGCCACATGCCTGGATCCTAAGGCAGAGCACACACTGGGAAGTTGTTTGCCTTTGTCTTAAAAGGGAGAATCTGAAGCTATTTATCCTTGATGCTATTGATTTTAATGAAGATGTCAACAGAAAACTACATCCTATGCTGACACAAAGCTCATCTATTTTGAGGAATAAAAGTCTGGCAGTGTGTCCTCCTCTCCGATGCAAAAGTCTGGGCCTAACAGATCATCCTTGTCAGCATATGCACGTTCTTAGTATCTTTCATTAAAAATAAACTCCTTGAAACAGGACTCTGGTAAGTTAGATCCTGCCCATCACATCTCTAGCCCATTCCTGTTGCCTACCCCCACCCTGTCACCTGCCAACTTTGGACCCAGGTGAGCTCCTCTGCCTCAGATCTGTAGACTAGCTTCCTAACCCAGATTAGTTAAACACTACCATAGATTACTAAGTCCCTCTTCAGGTGTTCTACCCATTCCCCATCTCCCTTGGCTCCTGACCAGACAGACCTGCCCAGCCAGGAATCTGTAAGTCAGATCCCACCCACCTTTTCTCTATCCCATTCCTCTCACACACCCCCACCCTGTCCCCTGCTTCTACTCCTCTGCCTCAGATCTGTGGACTAGCTTCTCAACCCACACTAGCCGAATGCCCTAGCAAAGAGCACTGGCTCCTGATCTGCTTAGCACAGACCGGCCCTGTACTCACCTGACCAGCTCGCCTACTTCCCTGTCCCACCATCCACCCAGACTAGTCTGCTACCCTGGAAGAACCTGAAACATGCACCAATTCAGTTTCCATACCTGAACAAAAAGCATCCAAGCTAAGCAATGTTAAAAAAAACAAAATTCAATCAAACAAAAGCAGAATAGAAGTTCCTACCGGACACTTAACAGATAAAGAACATCCAGATGCCCAAATGACAGCATAAAAATGCAAAAATATGAAAACCAAGAGAATATGTCACCAACAAAACACTAGTCCTACACAAGTCCATTACAATGAGAACCACCCTGAGGAAACCCAGGACTCAGAATTTAAAAGAACACTCATCAACATGATCAAAGAATTTAAGAAAACACAGAAAAACAACTCAGAGAACTCAGAGGAAAGGCATAAACTTCTGTTGGAAGCAGCGTAATGAAATATCAAAAACAATTCTTGACTTGAAAAGTAAATTCACAAAAGAGATAGAAATAGTGAAGCAAAGCCAAATGGAAATTAACATGGGACTGAAAAACTCAATATGGCAATGGGAAACCACAGCAGAAAACCTCTAAGTAGAATGAATGAAGCAGAAAACAAGATATAAAGACTGGGTGATTAAGATAAGGATCTGGATGCCTCAAGCAAAGACTATGTAGAATTTTAAAAAACACAAAAAACTACAGGGCACGGATGAAAGAATGTATGGATTACAGTTGGGGAACTATGGGGAGGTTCTGGTGGAGAAGAGGATGTAAAGATGATTAATATTGGTCGAGATGTTCTGTATGAAACACACAATGATTCAATTAAAAAATTCTTAAAACCCACAGGAATGGAATACTTATGAAATGTGGGACAACTTGAAAAAACAAAATCTACAAATTATAGGCATCTGTACCTGGGGGTGTAGACTATATTTAGCTGGAATTTCTCTCTGTATTTTTTGCTATTGGCTCATTCAACGGCAAATCCTGCCCTCCATCCAATAAAGGAGGAGAAGCGGGGCAGACAGGGCGAAGATGGTGGCCAGCAGTGGCAAGCAGCAGTCCCACGACCATAACGCAACCCATCCCAAAAAGCCACTAGGAAGCACGGAAGCACACGGAGAAAGGAAAGTGCCGTGGCCCCACGCTAGGGCTGAGCCAGTGACTTGGATGGCTGCCCTCTTGACACAGCAGGCAGTGCACACAGAGTGAAGGGACCTAGGAATGGAACTTGCTGTAGACTTATTAAAGGCAGACGCCATTTTTGGCTGGGAGTGCCAAACCTGGAGCCACGTGGCTCCTTCTCACAATGCTGAGGCATCTTCCCTGCTCCTCCATGTAAGGAGGCCCTTGTAAGTCGACTACAAATAAACTCCTCTAATTAGAGGGTATTTTCTCCATTTATTCAACTGGATTAACAACAGAGGGTGGGACCAAACCCCACCCACCAAGGCACAGGAATAAACTGTCGCAAGGAAGGGGGGGACGGGGGCAGCGGATAATCATCTAGTTGGACCAAAACCCTCTCAATGAGAGTGAACTCCTGGTGGCACTGTAAACTCAGTCAGATGAACATGGCTTGTGAGGGCATAGATCCTAGAGACAGCCCTAGCTCTGTAATACTTCTAGACAAATGAAATGTCTTACCATAAGCTAAGCATGGATCCTTATTGCTAGGACACAGTAAAATGCTATCTACACTGTCTATAGCCCCCCCCCCAACAAAGCCCAAGTTTGGAAAACAACAGTAAGCCCACCACACTCGCCAGGCTGGACAATTGCACAACATGGCACAACAGACACTCTTCACTTTTCAGACTCCCTCCTTCTTCTCTCCTGTCCTGCAGCAGCCTCCACCTGCAAAGTCTCCCACGGGAAAAGTTTTTCCCACCCAAGGCCCTTTATAAACCCACTGCCAACTCCATTTTGCTGCTGGCTGCTCTTTCCGGTCTAGAGCTCCCAGCCCCAATTGGCCTCAATAAAAACTTTGCTGAGTGCCTCTCCTGTCTGGTTCTATCTGGGTTGCAACCTCACCACATTAACCTAACATTTATATTTACAGGAAGCTTCTATTTGCAACAAATGGAGGCTGCTGGAGAGTTCCACACTGGCCAGACACAGAGAGTATATATCTGAGAGACGCCCAGTCCTAAGTGACACATCTGCGATTGAACATCTATACCTAAGGCTCAGGGCACATAATGGAGAGGTAGAGAGAAAAATAACGTGTTCCTCAACCTGCACGGGTGAAGCTTCCTTATACAACAGAGTGTAAGCACACAGGGGACTACAACTGGCCAAGTTTTAAAGAATAAGAGACTGAAGAGTGTGTATCCCTGTATTGAACCTCACCCACCCACAGCTCAGAGACCGTGGCAAAAGAGGGGGTGGAAAGATTGTAAGGAGCCAGAGCTGGTTTATGAATGCAGGGAAGAGTCTTTCAGGCCGCGGGAAGCTTGTACGTGGAAACCTGTGGCAATGGTAGCAGTGCTCTTTCCTGGTAAAATGAATTTGAGCTTTCATACCGTTCAGTAAGTCTCTGCCTAGCAAAGGGCACGGGCATTCTGGGACCACCATGAAGGAATGGGAGACTTGTTTTCTTCTAGGTCCACTTTTCTCCTTGTAGTCCAAGGGTACTGGGAGGTTCCCATGGCTCCCTGTACCAAGGTCCGTTTACTAGTTAATTTTCCCATAAGCTCCTTTAAAACAGAATATTGTGTCCCAGTGTCAACCAGGAAATCAATGGCTCATCCCTCCACTTGCAAGGTGACCCAGGGCTCATGGTGGAGGCTCCCCGAGCCCAGGCCCCTTCAGTCCTCTAAGCCGGCCAATTCCAAAACCTTAGGAGGAGGGAAGGTTGTGATCCCCTCTCTGGGGGCAGTCTTTGGCCCAATGCCCCAATTGTTTGCAGTAAGCACACTGATCTCTTTTTTTATTTTGGCTGGTCCCCTTGGGAGGGCTTTGAGGCTCAAATTTCTTTTCTGTTAGGAGGTTTATTGTTCTATTTCGGGTTTGTCACCCTCTCAGCCAATAAATTTTTGGCCAATCCCTTGGTTTGCCTTTCCTCAGGGGTATGTCTGTTGTTGAAAACTTTAGTAGCAACAGCCAATAATTCAGACAAGTTTTTACCTTCAAAACCTTCTAATTTTTGATGTTTTCATTTTATGTCAGAGGCAGCTTGGTTGACAAAAGCCATGTTGACAGCCATTTGAGTTGCCGGGGCCTCAGGATCGATAGGAGTATAGGTTTTAAAGAAGGCTTTCTAAATAAGCCCCAGGAGACTCATTTCTTTCCTGCAGTACCTGACTGACCTTAGATAGTTTTGTAGGGCCTTTAGTAGCCACCTGGAGAACCCCCATAAGAATCTGGCAATAGACCTTTAGGCACTCTCTACCTTCCGAAGTATTGTGGTCCCATCCCTCATTAGGGTATGTGAAGGGAAAAGCAGCTGTGATTAAGTCTTCATTCTCGGTTGGCCGCCCGTAATCCCCAGGGACTGCATGTCTACATTCCTGGATGATGCGGTTTCGCTCCTCTGTGGTGAACAGGATGTTCAATAACTGCTGGCAGTCATCCCAGGTCAGTTGATGGGTGAGTAGGACGGTGTCTAAGAGGGAAACTAGCACCTGAGGTTTCGCTGTCAAAGAAAGGTCTGTAACTTCCAGTTATACAGATCGCTAGTAGAAAAAGGGAAGTAGACCACTGGGGGCACTCCGTTTTCCAAGGGGGTCCAACCTCCTTCAGGGGCAGGGCCCGGACTATACTATTGACCCCTGTGAATGGGTGTGTAATGGGCTGGGCTTGGCCATAGGGACGTGAGACAAGTCAGATGAGGAAGGGGCTTGGGGTTCCTGCTTTCCAGGCCTGTCCCACCGTCCAAGTGTTGGGGGGCAGGGGTGCGGGCTCCCCCAAAATAATTCCTTAGATCCTGTAAATGAGAGACAAGTTAAAGGATCCTTCCAGTGGCCAGTCAACGTTGAAAGAGGGCCACTCTATAGTGCAGAGAGTCTAGAGGTGAACTGGTTTGACATGGAGTCCTGGCTTGGTTGAGGCTGCCCATCTATAATTTTGAAAATGGTTAAGGACTAGGTCAAGAGTAGTTGAGACATTAGTTGAGACCTTCTGACCCATAGTAACATATACCTCGAAAAAGAACAATATGATGACAGAGTTGAGGGTCAAGAATACGATATCGGGGGCAGAGCTCCAAGAGCACAGAGTAGAGAGTTTGAGAGGGTGGGTCCCTGCTGGAGGAGAGAAGTTTTTGCAGTGCACAGAGTCTGCTGAAAAGATGGCTCCTGTCCGTGTTCCAAACAGGTCTGGCCAGCCGGGATTCCACGTCAGGTGGGACACAGATTCAGGGTCCGATAGGCCTGGATTCCACATCAGGCTTATCCGAGACCCCTTAACAGAGGAGGGGTTGGAGCGTCCTCCGACCTCCTCTGGCTTGGAGATCAATGGCTGGTCGGCCCAATCTCCACTGAGCCCCAGTTTGTCCAGACTACTGAGAAAAATAGACAGAGAAAGAGAGAGAGAGAGAAAGAGAGAGAGAGAGAGAAGAGAAGAGAAGAGAAGAGAAGAAAGAGAAGAAAGAGAAAAGAAACCAGTGATACTCACTGAGGCCAGCTGCATTAGCATGCTCACAGCGGGGGGTTATGCTCCCAGATCTTGGTGGAACCTCAAAAATGTTACCTTCTGAGAAGTGGGAACAAACCCCAGGACTCCACTTTGATGCAAAAAGGAAAATTTATTTACATAATTTGGCGAACAAAGCAAATCAGGGAACTGAGCACACTCCCCAAGGTGCAGCTCGCTTTTACAGGTACCATGGCTGCAAGGCTGTGCTGGCTAGTTTAACCTTGGAATTGGTTGGTCCAGAACCTGTCTGTTCCTAGGGGATTATCTGTACTGGACAACTCAGACCTCATCCTCCCTGGGGTCTGGGCTTGGCGCCAGAATGTGTGCTGAAGTGTTACACCAGGAATGTCGGGCGGGGCGATTAAAACTTAAGAGGTCTGAGTCTGCTTTGTCCCTACATTGAGCAGCCTCAGAACTCGGCCCTGTCTCTTCTCTATCCTTTGACCCCAGGTAATCTCTTTCTATCCAATGACTTTAAGTATCATTACTGGCAATAAATGCCACAATTTAATAGTCCCAGCCTGGAACTCTCCCAAACTCCATTATGTTTATATTGAACTGCCCATTTGATGCAAGAAATCAGGCTTGGTGGCGCACGCCTTTAATCCCAGCACTTGGGAGGCAGAGGCAGGCTGATCTCTATTAGTTCAAGTCTAGCCTGGTCTACATAGTTAGTTCCAGGTTAGCTGAGATTACAAGGAGATCCTGTCTCAAAAAGAGAAGTATTCAAAGTTAACTCATTCAAATCCAATTCTTTTTCAAGGCCAACCTCAGCTATATAGTGAGTTCTAATGCTTCATAGTGAGACCCTGTCTTACAAAGAAAAACAAAAGTTAATTGTCTCCTCATCTCTACTTACATTCCCAATGCAATCATTGTTGGTTTAACTCTGGAGTAACTTCCAAGTCTAGCCACTCTGCTTCCCTGATCCTGGCTATTTTCATTACCATCTTTCCCTTGCTGACCTGCACTAGGCTCTCCCCCTAGCTGTACTCACTTCACTTCATTTTATCTGTCCTTCACCCACATGTACTTTTCCAAAGTATTTACCACTTCCTTACACAAAACATTTTCATGGTCCCTTGTTGCACTGGAATCAACCCCAAACTCTTTTCCAGGCACTTCTGAGCTCTGTGTAATTGACCCATTATATTCTTAATACCATCTCTCCTAACCTCTCTTTTCAGTCTTACTGACCTTGCTGGTCCTCAAATACTTTTCCCCTTAACTTTGTTCCTGTTTGTTGTTATTTCTGTGTTTAATATAGTGTTCTATTTTTCTTTGAGAATTCCACACAGCACACACAAGCGGATGTGTTTCAGTCACATTCACGGCCTCCCATTTCCTCCTCTACTCCTCAATTCCCCTTCCCAACTTTATGTTCTCTTCTTCTTCCTCCTCCATGAAGACAACTCTACCCCTGGATCTATGATAAATCTAGGTATGACCTTTTCTGTAGTGCTTTCCTAGGCCGTATAAGCACATGGCACTCCCCCGGACCTTTGAAGATGAACTATTAAGATGCCAACTTAAACTTGACTCCAGACTCCAGACTACTTAAACCTTGAGCTTTTCAATTCTGTTTGTTACTGTTTTCTATACAAGAACTCCTGGCTTTAGGACTCAAGACTCAGATCTGAACATCAACCGCTGGTTATGAAACTCTTCATACACTTTACTCAACTTGCAACCTCAGGTTTCTCCATCCCATGACACTATGAGAATCTTCTTGCCTTCCATTTTGCTCAAGAAATGGAGACAACTGGAAAATAAGTAAGGTCGAGCATACCTGTGAATGTAGCAATCAGGAAGGAGGTAAGGCAGAAGGATTGTACATCCCCGGTATGCCTGAGCTACATAGTCACAATGAGATCTTGTCACTAAAAGAAAAAGTGGGGGTGGGGAGAGGGATGAGGAGGAGAGAGGAAGATAAGAAAATAAAGAAAGAGAAAGATAAAGAGGAGAATAAAGAAACCAAATCTGGAGTCCAGTGATCCAGATCTCCCTAATTGCCTGTAGAAGAGAGATTCTGACATAAGTTAGATTAGTAACATCTAACTTATACATGAGAGGCCTTGGAATACTAAGTGAATCCATTTGCAATGAATTTGTAAGCCAATGATCAAAGGACTTAGTGTCAAGCCCCGGAATTCTTTATACAAGTGTACTCATTAATTAAATGGAACAGTACATGTAAAGAACTTAGCTCACTGTTAGCCCATGCTGTGATTATTAGTTTACACGTGTAAGCTGCCTTAGGAGCAAAAGTAATCAAGTTCAGTTGATAAATATATCCACATTTTCAAAGTGTATTTAGTAAAGTCTGTTAGTTACTTCTTATAAATAGAGCTGTTCTTTCTTTTTTTCCTCAAGAGTTAACTAAATTTTTCTTCTCATAATTCATTTAGCTTAAATACATAATTACATTTTAACAGATTTTTAAATTTTATTTTTAGAGTATTTCTATTTAAAAAAAAAAACTACTCAAATCCTTATTTTTCAAGAGCTATAATGGAATTCTTAAATGGTTCAGTTATTTTTTTTACAGTCTTGGAAACATCAAGATGCTAAGAACATTAACAATTATTCTAATTTCAGTGCATCAAATGCTGTTTTAGTAAGAACTATATAAAAATATTGAGTGAAAAAGACAAGAGGTAAGGTGCTGGATTGATGCCTTCGTACTAGGGAAAGTAGGACAAAGCACTGGTCTGTTTGGAGGGACATCACTAGAGATGTCTCATTGAGAAGACAATAAGGCATGCAAAGCGGCAGTGTTGAACAAGGTAGAACTGACCCGTACTCTCAATTCAACTTCATGGTAAGAAGAAAGGTGAGGAGCATACATTTAGAAAGTAAAATTCAGCAAGATAATCTGGAAGATTAAATTACTTCTTAGTCTTCTTTCTTTCAAACATTGCTGACCCAATATGTATAAAGGAGGGGTATGATTCTATATTTTTCTGTTTTAGCTTCTTCTTTGTAAAGCTGACAATTTAGTTAAGACATTTTAAAGATGATTAAAAGGAAAAAAAATCTCTATTTCCATTATTATTTTCATCTTCGTTGAAGATGCTTGAGGTACCAATAACCATCAGGTCAACTCATTCCCAGCAAGACCCTGACAAGAAAGCCAGTGCAAAGTCCAGAAGTCTCAGATTCTGAGAACATTGTTGCTGGGGGCTGCGCATTCAAAGAAGGCTTGCAATGTTATCAGCCCACTGCCCAGGGATTTCTAGCTCTAGAAAATAACTCAAGGAACCTAAAGAGAAGCTTTAATCTTTGAAGTATGTTCACGAGCCGGTAAAATTCCATTCTTGAGTAGTTCCAGTCAGCAACAAAATTTCTTAAACAACTCAAAGACTAACTCTTATCTCTAATTAGAAGTGACTCAAGGGAACTGTAAGCTGTTCTCCTTCATAGTAAATTGTAAGGCATAATGTAGTATGGGCCTTAGCCAGGCCACCTATTATGAGGAATAAGGGAGTGGCTCCTGTGGATGCGGTGCTCCGCTTGGCTAGGCATGACACCAGCTTCTGCCCAGCATCTGGAAAGAGCCTGCACCTAGATGATACCTGGGGACAGATTACTATTGGCTGCAGTCAGGGAAACACCCATAAGGCGATTGGCTAACCAAACTCATATAACTCTGTGCACTTCCTTGAATAAACTGAGTTTGCAGAGGTTCTCCCACATGCTTCTCACCCAGCTCCCGGTGTCTGTTGACTCCACGCCTACTCACCCCCTCATGGCAGAGACCCTTCAATCCCCCTTGGGCTGGCCCCAAGCACAGGGACCTCAACAATAAATATCACAAAAGTTACTGGTTTTCCAGCCTTGTGACTCTGATATAGATGTTTTCACTGTTCATGTCTAGTACATTCCTAAATTATATTCAATAGTTCAGGCTAATGACTGAACTCCAAAGTGAAGTAATATCTGCTAATGTATTTTGGAATAAAATATGTAATGTATATAAATTTTCTTCCAAATTTCATATATATACAGAATATTATTCAAAATATTCTTCTTTTTTCCAATATTCCTGGTGTGTCACGACCACCTCGTCCAGCAAGGAAGACGCAACACCAGACTCTTCTTTAAGCAGTTTACTCAGGAACCTTGAACAATCTTCTGACTTCTAATTTCTGACTTCTGACTTCTGACTTCTGACCGGGGGAAAGCCCGCCAGAGACTTAAATCCCCGCCTGCCAGCCAACTCCAAACTACCACGTGGTGCAAGTAGATAGGCGCACACATGTGGAAGCAGGCCCAGATCTCAGCCACAGCCAAATATGGAGTTGTTTACTCCAGAGAGCACTCACCCTCGGGATGGTGGAAGGAGGAAGCCAGCGCCATCTTTAAGACGCAGCAATCCGCAGCTCTCTACACTGCTGTATTTGCCTTTCTGTTAGTCAGAACTTCCGCTGCTTTGGGATTCTTTACCGGATTGAGTATCCCAAATTTTCATTCCCATAAGATCTGAGTCCTCAATCATCGAGTTTTGTTTTCCTTTGTTTTTATCCCCAGGTAACTTACACTGTTATTGGAGAGCATTAAGAGTCACTGTAAGGACTCTACTATATTTCAGATATTGTCCTTTTTTATCCCTATTGTCAATTTCTCATTGATAAATTTCTCCTTGAATCAACAAGGAAAATAGGTACTTCCGTTTTCTTTGGACATATTTGCCGCCCCCCACCCAGTGCTGTAAGAAGTCATCCACAGGGGCCAAGGAGCGGTTTCATTTGCCAGCTCAGAGGGATCCTTATTGTACACACTTGTATCATCCTACTTAGTGACTAAAATCTACACATGAACAGAATTTAAAGTTTCAGTGATAGGAAGCAAAAATTCACTGAGTTGGCTTTTATATGTTATTTTCAGAACATATCAATTCTAATCTTTAATTCCCAGATTCACATATCATGGCTATAGAAGAGACAGCCTTACTTAATAGTCTCTGATTCAAAGCATATAGTACAAAACAAAACTTCATTACCTTAAGAGATTGTCTTCTAACTAACCCTACAACTGACTACTTTAGTAAGCCACATCACTTATCAGTTAGACCAGCTACTATTGAGTGATAGGGAATGAAATAAGGTTAATTAATTCTATCAACACAAGCTCATTGATGCATTGCTTTTGCTTTTAAATGAGCTCATTGATCAAACACAATACGTAGAATAAAATGAAGGTGACAAGTGAATCTCTGATTGTATGGCAAGAGAATTAAAGGAACAAAAGGCAAGCCTATCTTCAAAATGTGTCTCTTCCAAATCTTTTACTTCTTCAGGATAGAACACACCAAATGTAATCTGCCACCAAGGTTTGGCTGGTACCCCCTGGAAATGGTGCTATGTCAGGGGCTCCTTATTTGTCCATTGTTACAGATTAGGCATTTAGCAGTAGTGTTAAGTAGGTCAGCCTTGGTACGTGGACACCCTGATGTTCAACCTGTGTGTAGGATCCATCTCTGACATCATGGCCACTTTTAGGTTCATTGGACAAAAAGTGGGGAACCTGAGAAAAGAAGATGACTGGTCATTGGAAATGGGATTTTATCTTCCTAATCATTAAGAGGGATGCCTCTGGTAGGCATTAACATGTAAAATAGCTTCACAGGGTGTATCCATTCAAACTTATTCCCAGTCTTCTATTCACCAGTCTCCCGATCCTTTTATAAGTCCTCGATCATCTAGCTAATCCACTAACAGTTGCACGGGACTATCGATCTGTACTTCCAGATATATTTGCTCAAGACAAGTTGACATTCAGGAGTGGAGAGATAGCTCAGTGGTTAGGAGGACTGGATGCTCTTGCAGAGGACCTAGGTTCAGTTCCCAGCCATTATCTGTAGTTCAAATTCTAGAGGGTATGACACTGTCTTCTGGCCTCCCCAGGCATTGCACCCATGTGGCACACCCATGTATGTGTCGGCAAAACACTCATTCATGTGAAATAAAACAAATAAAGAAAATTTAAAGACATAGTAGACATCCAAAATAGTTATGTTAGTGTAATGTTAGTAATGCATACAAACTGAATTTCTACAATGTGAATAATTTCCCTGTTTAATCAACCGTGTGACTCCCACAGTTCATTGGATGATACCTGACTACCAGGCCTGGCTACTTGAAGACTAAATCATCGCAGCATTTATTGTCATCTTTCAACTTAATATTTGCCCTCTTTCAATGCCCAGAGTTTTTTCTAAACTAGTACATTCCTCTATGACTGCTGCCATGGAAAAAAATTCAACAGATCTACCTGCTCCTGTCTTAATCAATGAGATAATACCATGGGATGGTAACCTGGGTTTCCCCAGTTGATGGCTGTGTTATTAAGTAACATAATATAAAAATATGATATTGGTGTTCATGGCATGAGCTTTGACCAGCAGAAACAGAGGGGACTAGATGTGAAAGTCAAAATCATTCATTTCTTCTTGTACTGCTGATTCCAAGTCACAGGGTTCCAGACAACCTCTCAGGAAATAACCCACATGAATGACTCTCTCTCTCTCTCTCTCTCTCTCTCTCTCTCTCTCTCTCTCTCTCTCTCTCTTTGTGTGTGTGTGTGTGTATGTGTGTGTACCTGTGTGTGAGTAGCTGTATTTAACTAGATTTATTAACATGGACTCTATCCACAAGTTTTGTCTTCAACTCTGCTTTCTGGGTAGCCTGAGCTAACATATGCCTTATATACCCTAAGTGATTTTAAGGGAAATTGTGAAGCATTTTGTATATCATTTTTAATATCTTTGCTGAATTTTCTATTTTTTAATATCAAATTTCCATAAATTTGATTTATTTAATACATGGCCACCCAGATTTCACTTTGGATTTTCATTCTATAATTTATTTTAAATGTTAAGTTATAGTAATTTATAAATTACAAATTACCTCATTACCAAAAGAATACATTCACACAAAAGTCTAAATTAAATCCTATAGATTATTACAGGTTTTATAAAAAAAACTCAGTAACTGATTTTTAACAGCCAAAATCGTGAATTTTGTGGCATTTAACAAACAACTGCTCTTCCCTAACTGACTCACTGGTATTTGATGAGTTGCTAAGAACAATGCTGAAAGTGTACTACTTTTGGCCAAAAATTGGAAAACCAGATGCCAAGGTGAAGATGTGCTCTTTGGTAGTGGCTGTAGCAGCCGTCTATTTGGCATATTCCTTAGGGAGCTTTGATGTTGCCTAGGATACAGATTTCAAAAACTGAAATCCTGTAGAGCCTTTAAAAGGCTGGAGTTGCATGCAAACTTCAGGTAGATATTCAATTAGTAATGGAGCCTCTCTCCTACATATGCATGACTGATTGATTTGTAGACCTGTGGGTGTACACCATATAGTGAATAATACAAATCATGTGACCAAATGAATGACAAGTACTCCTCCTTTTCTAATAATTTAATCTTTTTGTTTTCTTGAGAATTTCATACATGAGACTGTGTTTGCATCATTTTCCTCTTCTCTCCACCCTTCCAACTCTTCCCATGTTCTCTCTCTCTCTCTCTCTCTCTCTCTCTTAAATTAGTGACATCTTCTTAAATTTAATATATATAGGGTTTTATATCTATATCTATAAACCTATTGAGTTCGTTTAGTGTTGCTCATATGTACATGCGTTTTTGGCTAATGAAAATATTTCTTTGTGACAAAACCCTGTGACCTACTTAGGAAGCATAGACTGAAGGCTTGAGCCAGGTATAGCGTGTGGTGCACAGCTGTAAATTCAGCACTCCAGGGCAGAGACAGGAGGATGGCTACAAGTCTGAGGCCAGCCTTCAATAGCAAGTTTCAGGCCAGCCAGGCCTACACAGAGACCCTGTCTCAAAAATAACCTAAAGGACAAAGACAAAGAGGAGGATGAGGACAAGGACTAGGGTGGGGAGAAGAGAGAAAGAAAGGAATGTCTGGGTTTAAGGACCATATTATTGAACTGTCTTTCTTAAAATTTTTAGACCAAATTCTCTACACTAATCTTATTAAAAATTTGCTTATAGTGATGCTAATTCTAATAGGCAAATAGGAAACCGAGTAACACAATCCTACCTACCATATATTATGAAAAGCTGTCAGAATGAAGAAGATTGTTCTGCTTAGGCAAAACATGATTAATGTCAGTGTTTGAATCACTGAGTTCTATACTTAAAATGAGTTGACTAAGCATGATGGGTGACACCTGTAATCTTAGTACTCAGGAAGCTGAGGCAGGACATAAGTTCAAAACCAGCCTGAGTTATAAAATGAAAAGAGTAAAACAAAATAAAATGGGTAAATGTTGTGTTTTGTGTTATACTTTCATAAAGGCGTTTTCTTTTTCTTTCTTTTTTAGGGGTGGTTGGGCGTTTGCCTTCCACAGTGTTTGTGTGGCGATCGGAGACTATATGTTCTGGGAGTCAATTCCACCTTGTTGAGGCAAGGTTGCTGTTATTTGCTGGTGTGCTGACCACTCCAGGCTAGTTAGTCCTTGAGCCTCTTGGCAATTCTCCTGACTCTGCCTCCCATCTCACAGAATGAGTGCTGCAATTGCAAATGTGTGCTACCACATCCAACTTTTTACAGAGATTCTGAAGACTGAATTCAGGATACCAAGTTTCCCTGGAAAGTGCTTTAGCCCTGAGAGCCACCTCATCATCTCATAATGTTATTTTCCTTAAAAGTCTTTTTAAGTAAAAAAGTTATAGATTATTGTCAAGAAAAGAGCAGATATATAGGAGTTTGCATAAACTCAAACACATGTACATACACTCTCTACTGAAGGCTGACATTCCACTTCTGTGTACAAATTTTAAACTGCCAATGTCCAGAATATTACACATACATGTTTATGACTGTGGGTAAGCAGCTGGGTGGGGCTATAGGATCAGCTGGCCATCCTTGTAATTCAGCTGAGATCACCAGAAGCCCATGTTGCTAATTTCCATGGCTAATCAAATACCCCTTTGGCCTCTGTTAATATAGGGCTGGAGCGATGGCTCGGTAGTTAACAGCAGTGACTGCTCTTGTAGAGGAGCTGGGTTTGATTCCCAGCACCCACATGGAGGCTAATAACAGCCTATAACTCCAGTTTTAGGGGAATCTAATACCCTCCTTTGACCTCTGTGGGCATGACATAAAAAGGCTACATTCCCTATAAGCAGGCAATACACTCATACACATAGAATAAAACTAATAAATAAAATATTTCTAAAAATTAGCTAAAACTCAAAGACCTTTTTAAAATAATTTAGTCTTATTATTAGAGACCACTGGAGTATGCTAGTAATTATTTCTTACATAGAATGTTGTCAAGGCAAGCAGATTGATGGTATTTTAACCTGAAGATTTGCCAGGCTTTGAGAGAGGGTCAGGCAGAGCCCCTAAAAGTAGGCAGTTTTCCCATCTTCCTGCCAGTAACACTTGGCAAGCTAAATCGACTTACCAGACAGATGGTGGCCCCCACACCATTGTGACCGGCATTCACTCCTGCAGCCGGGTCCAGAGACTGTTAAGCTGCTCTGCACTCAGAGATGGCTCTGTTCTGCCGCCCTCTACACCTTTGCTGCATGCATTCTTTTTTCCTGATGTCCAAACGAAACATCCCAGAAGAACTTAGGAAGAAAAAATAAACTTCAAACACATTGATTCCGCTGAAACAAAGGAATTCTGACTTATCAAAGGACTACTAGAATTACTGCTAATGATACACTTAAGAGTTTAATAAATAAAAATATTTTTTAAAAAGACAGGACAGTCAAGACTTGAAGTTGGGAGGGAGGTGGGGTTGGGAAAAGAACTGAGAGGGAGTGGTGGATGAGTGTGGTCGATATGCATTATATAAAATATAAACGCTTCAGAGACTAAAAATATCATTTTAAAATGTGTTTAAACAAACCATAACATTTCTTCCAATTTAAGTTTTACAAATATATGTAGCTCATGGCTTGATGAATAATTTCTTCAGAATTTAAAAATCAGTTTAAATAAAATTTAGATTATTTTTTGACTCTAAGGGACAAAATTTTTTTCACCAAATACATTTTATACATAATTTTAACTTAATTTAGAAATTTCTTCTTTTCTTTTCTTTTTTTTTTATTGAGACAGGGTCTCATATAACCTAGGCTGGCCTAGAACTTGCAATGGAGGATGATCTAGAACTGACCCTCCTGCCTTTACTTCCCAAGTGCTGCGGATGCAGGTGTGCCTCACCAGGCCAGGTTTTTAGAGATCCTTTTTAATTTAGGTATAAGGTCATGGTTTTTAATTGAAGCTTATTTCATTCATAGATCATCATCCATAACATAAAAACTTTTCAGGAAATGAGGAGGTTAAAGGTCTTAGACAATTAATAATCCAAGACATTATAAAATGCAATAGGCAGAAGTAACCGTTTTAAAACTCAGAAAGATGGAGGCTTAATAAGTAATCTGTAAAATATTTATAAGGATTTTAAGGGCTGGAGATACGGCTCAGCAGTTAAGAGCACTGGCTGCTCTTGCAGAGGACCCAGGTTCGATTCTCAGCACCCACATGGCAGCTCACAACCACCAGTAGCTCCAGTTTCAGAAGATCTAACATACTCTTCTGACCTCCATGGACACTGCATGACAGGGGTGCACTTCCACACACATGCAGACAATATATTCATCTGCATAAAATAATAAATAAATAAATAAAAACTACAAGGACATTGTCAATACTTTGTCTTTTTATTCAGTAGAACATAGAACCTTAAGCAAAGAAATATATGCATTATAAAGTTTGTATCATTAATATTAATTCATAATAATCTATGAACAACAAGAACCAAGACATATGATGTTTCTTCCTTGTACAAATGCTGATATTTCTGGAACAGGAAAAATTCAAATGTTTAGAAGTATTGGATCAACTTCCGGACAAACACTTCAAGATTTCAGCTGCATTCATGAATAACGAAACTATGACCTATCTAATAATTCGTTTGCCATATATTGACGTCTATACCTTGGCAGGCTATCCCTATGCATTTCAAAATGATAGGGACAAAATTGGTAGACTAAACTTCCATTTTCCCCAAATTGTCAGTAACTATCCTGTTAACACTAACAATTCACACTACATTAAGCTTGTACTTAAGAAAGGAAGTCATCATTCCTTCTCAACCTAGCATAATCTATTAAAGAACATTGACAAAATATTGGTCAGATAAACATTTTACATGGAGTCAATGAGAGGGCCATTGTGCTGGTTATTCTGGGTAATTGGTTTGATATGGGTATTTGCTTACATAGATTGGAATCAGATTTTTTTTCCCTTTCAAGCCGAAGCTGTTTTCATTCACACTTGGGGTCCTCCATCTGTCGATAAAGCCTGTTAGCTCACCACCTCACTGGCTCAGAGGTACTAGTTTTCCATCTGGTAAAACCCTAAAGAGAATTCCAGAGTCAGAGAAGCGTGAATCCTATGGGTGCTCTCAACTCTAGGGTTTATGTCCCCAAAGGATGGGGCTCTCCTCCAGAGTAAGTGCATGTTTAGAACAATGCAATCTGAGGCCATGCCTGACTTCCTCTAGATCAGAGAAAACAGCTAGTGGCAACTTAGGAAAGACACCAAACTAAGCTGTTAAACAAAAATGGACAGCTTCTGGTGTCCCCAGACCAGCCCCCTTCATTGTCCCTTTCTGTCATGTTCACTTAAATTTTACTACTAATTAATAAACAAGTCCTCATCTCAATATTAGCATGGTCTCTCACAAAGTTATGTGATAAATTAGAATGAGTTAGGAAACTTGAACAAAAAAGCAAATAATGATTGGGGGAAAAGGAGGCTGAAGTGTATTTCTCAAAAATCTCTGCTGCTGCTACTCTGTAGAAGTGAGTCCCAGATTAAGACCTTAGCAGTTTCCACAAAAGCAAAAACATATGTGGCTAATAATGACTATGAGGTGTTTTTTAAACTATTGAACTTATTGGGGGAAAGTAGATATTGTTGGCATGGAGATTTGACAGAAAGTTTTCTTCTTATAATTTCGCATTTTAAGAGGGGCACTCCAAGAATAAAGCAGAGATTGCATCTTTAACGTTGTTTTCCATTAACACCAGTAAGTTCCATGGGTGGGGCTATTTCTAATAATGACTTTCAGTAAGATAATAGCAAAGCTTTGAAATGTACTTCAACAAAATAAAGTGTGGCTAAAATACACAGCTTTCTATTGATTGTATCAAACTCAAACCAAAGGTGTCAGTGAATATGGACAGTACCTGACTAGAGTTCTTTCTCTTCTCTTGGCCAGTTGCAGATTCCTAAGCCTTCGTATTCATCCATGCTGAAATTACAATTGACATCATCTTGGGAAATATGTTGACTAGCAGAGCAACCAGTTAGACACTGTTTGAAAGCCTCTGACCTTCCTGAGAATGAACCAAAAGACAAGAGAATGACAACTTACAGGACCAAACATTTCTAAACCAATGACTAGATGGAGCCGGGCACGGCGATGCACACCTTTAGTCCTAGCACTCAGGGGGCAGAGGCAAGCAGATCTCTGTGAGTTGAAGGCCAATCTGGTCTATACTGCTAGCTTCAAACCATCTGGGGCTACAGAGAGACCCTGTCTCAAATAGAGCAAAACAAAACAACAACAAAAATCCTTCTGTTTTATAAAGACACTATTAATGTAGTGAAAAAGAAATGTAACTGACAAAGAAAACTATTTGAAAATCATACATACTAAGAAAAGCCTTTTAACTCAAGCTACATAAATCTTAAAACTTACTAAGAAAATGAACAATGAAAGTGAATGAGGGGCCAATGATTAGAGAAAGCAGTTCAACAACAAAAATGCTGTTACGTTACCTTTCAGACAACAACCAACTGCATATGCGATGGTGGTCCCACAAAATCATAAAGGAATGGCAAACTTTCTGTCATCTGCTGGCATCACTGTAGTGTAAGATCATAGTGCAGCACGTACCCTGTGTGTTGTGATGATGTTGGTGGAAGCAAGTGTACTGTGCTGTTGTCGAGAGGCATAGTGCTTACAGTATGTGCTGTTGTCGAGAGGCATAGTGCTTACAGTATGTAACTCCTGGCAGGAGGAGCCTGACAAATTGGACTAGGCCTCAAGATGAGTGTAACCAAAGAAGAGTAGTGCTGCATGATGAGCAACGAGGAAAGCATTGGACAGTTGATGGGGCTATTGTCTTTACATAAGGGTTCCTTACCCAGCCAGCTAGCTCAGTATCAAACTATTCACAATTGTTCTCGAGAGATCCATTTGCTCTCAGAATTGGTTCATGTCAGATATTAGTACAGTTCTGAAATGAGATTTGCATGCTTCACCCGGTTCTTCTCATCAGCATTAAACATTATCAAAACCTCTCCCATAAAAACAAACTCTCCAGTCTCCACCTTGCTCTGCAACCTCTGTCCCTTCTCTCTTCCTGAAATACTGGCTACTGTTCTTCATTGCCAATTAGGGTTAGGGTTAGGTGTCTGGTATTTAGTTCTTCTCAAATGAGCCCAAAAGCAGCACTTTTCCTTCAGGCAGCCATTTCTCCTCTTTTTGGTTTCTTTAGAACCTTTCTGCCTCCTGATGGTTGTTCTCAATCTCCTTTGGCCACTGGTTGGCTCTGAAAATCCATCTTCTACTCCTTCAATAGAAATTAAGTTATCCCTGGGTCCACACCACTAAGATATCTCTCATAGCCAAGTCTTGATGTGTGGTAAGCAGAGAAGTGGGTATCCTCAACATTCCTTTGAAGAACCCCCTCAGCCGTCTCTGCCTTCCTGTAGATAAAAAGCTGATAAATAACCAAGACAGCATATCCTAAGGTAAAGCTTCCTAAAGTTTTTCCACTAGCAATCTCTTTTTGCCTGAGAAATTTTTTGAGTACTTCAGGGATACAAATATGTACAATAGGTATACAAACCAAATATTCATTGATAGTAGAGCACAAGGGGTTTTATCTTAAGGCGATTCTTTAGTATACATATAATTCTATCATTTATTAAAGACAAAAGCAAATTTATATATGTGATTTCTTATTTTTACAGAAAGAATTAAACTCCGACATACATATGTAGTACAAAATGGCAGAAGTATGTTTAGGACCATTTCAAACATTGTTTTAAGTTCTGACCTAGTCATAAATCAAAATTCATTGAATGATTTTTTAATGAAATTCAAGTCAGCACTCCAGATAGAAATATTTGAAATCAACTGTTCTAATACAACACACTCTCAAAATATGCTAATTTGCTTCTTACATGCTAAGGAATGGTGGCAGGAAATTCTTTAAATTCTTGGTTTTCTCTCATTAAAACATTATGCTTCCACAAAAGCAGAGAGCTTTGGATGCACAGTAAAAGCACTATAATTCACAACATACAACAGTTTCGAATCTGAGCTGAGATCTTTCATGTGTTGTGTTGCATCACTGACAGCATTTGTGGAAGACTGCGCTCAGAACCAAAGCTGTGCTGGTCTCGCTGTGCCGGAAACCTTGGATTCATCATGCATGCAATTTTGAATTATTGTCTGTTCATTACATGGCTCACAAACCTTTTACTGTGGCCACATTTCGTGACACCCCACGCCCACGTTCAGTTATGTCACTCCATGTGGGATTGTATCCCACAGTCTAAGAAGCTGAGTTTAAGGAATGGAAGAACACACATGGAGAATCAGGCTCCATGAGTGAGCTCATGCTTGCCCACCTTGAGTTAAATACTATTTTGTCAGCAGTCTAGAAATGTCAATTCCAGCAGCAACAGAGAGAGAGAGAGAGAGAGAGAGAGAGAGATTTTGAATGAATTTGCCTGGTAAATTTAAGTTGATAATATTTGTTATTCCATGGCCAAAATAAAAATCATAAAACTGCCACATACTAACTTGGCTGAGATACACTTTCCCACAAAACCTGTGTCATGAGGGCAAGCAAATGGAAAGATCTAGAACATGAGTGTTCCTTGCTATCTTTTATTAACATGCTGTAGTAAAGGAGAGCTGACAAGTGAGCACTTTGAACATGGGTTTCAAAAGGAAGACATGCCTCTGTCCTCATGGCCTATATTAACACGGAGCCATGAACTTTGAGTCTTGCAGAGCTAGAAAAGCCAATGACCTCTATTCACCAAGGAGCAGGGAATAAGGCCCCAGGTCCCTATCAGTTCCCTTTCACCAAATCCATTGAGTCCTGTAGGTCAGAAAATATAAGACAGCCCAGCTGCAAAAGGAAGATTCAAGGTTCTGCCTTCCCTCCTGAACCTAACACATCTGATGGTGTCTGGGCCACCACATGATACCAACATGAACTCAGTTCCTGAAGAGTTCTCGATCTCCTTCCACGCCTCTTACACTGGCTCAAATTGTCTTAATCTCTTTACAAAGAAACACAAAAAGAGTTTTAAACCCAGATGTCCCACCTCCACACTGGCCATTCTGGGTTTGACTTCCCAGGCACAGTGACACTTTAAACAAACTAATATTTAATCATAAGCCATCTTTTTAAAAGATCACAGTTCTTCGAGTGTTTTAGAAAAAAAATATCAAGACTTTACAGGGCCTGTGGCATGACAAGGCCCAAACCTCAACCTCCACCTATCCAGTATTATTACTTTTTAAATAAACACATATTCTGGACAGTTCTATATTTACAGGAAAGTTGAAAAGACAGTAGAGAGGTCTCATATAACCTACATCCTGTCCCTACCATTATTAACATTTTACAATAGCAATTCATTATCACTAGTGAACTAAGGTGATAAAGCACTACTAACCAAAGACCAGTTTAGATTTCCTGAATTTTTAAAAATATGCCAATTTTACTAATGCTTTGAGAATTTCATACACCTATACATGTACCTTGATCATATTCACCCTAACTCCTCCCCCTAATTCCTCCTACATCCATCCCCTCCCAAGATTCATACTCCTCCCCACTTTTGATAACCCACTGAGTTAAATAGTGTTGCCTACATCCTCATGGGTATGGGGTCATCCATGAAGCATGGTCGACCTACACGGTACCACACCCCTAAACGAAACTGACCCCCTCCCCCAGAATCCATCAGCTATCAACAGCTCCTCAGTTAAGGGTGCCTCCTGAGCCCCTCCCCCTCCATGCTAGAATGTTGATTGGCATGATCCTGTGCCAGTCTTATGCAGGCAACCACAGCTGATGTGAGTTCATGAGTGCATGTCCAGAAGACACCATCTTACCCCAGTCCGCCCCTGTCTCTGGCTCTTACGATCTTTCTTCTCCACACTTTTCTTGATGTTCTCTGAGCCTCGGATGAGGAAGTGGGATTTACATATCCCATTTATAGCACTCCACAGATACTTCTCTGCGCTTTGCCAGTTCTAAGTTTCTACATTACCTACTGGGCACTACACAAAGAAGTTTGTCTGGTGAGGCCTGAGAAGTGCACTAATCTATGGATATAGGTTTATGTATTTAGAGGGCTGTTTGATACTATGTCCCTTTAGCAAAATAATAGTAGTATGTTTATCCCTGGAGTCTATGAGCTATTCCCATCAATGAGTTCCTGGTCAGATTTACAATACCAAACATGACTGTGGAGTGGGCCTTAAAGCCAATCAAAAAGCAATTGGTTACCCCCAAAATATTTGTGCCAGTATTGTACCCATGAGCATACCTTGCCAGGCTAGTCATTATTATAGGTTGCAGGGTTGCTGGGAAAGCCCGATAATGACCTTCTCCCTCAGCAGTCTTCATAGTACCTTCTGGCACATAGAGGAAGCTGACAACATAGACGAAGCTTCCTGGTAAGTGCCAGCTTGATTTCTCTATGCCCTGTTACCAAAATATTTGCTATACTCACCCATAAAATCTTACCATCAAGCTCTGGAGGGCAATCAAGAGAAATAGCAATTGCATGTATTGTTTTGGGGGTCTCTAGATCACTCCTGGCCAGCAGGTCAAGAGAAGGAATCCCACACTTGACACTAAGCTTTTTTTTTAAAGACATTGGGCTTTTTATTTGGTGATCTATAGCTTCTTGGAGGATAAGTATCTTCTGTAGAGGGCAATACCAAGTAAACTTTTATATATGCATATATAAAAATATTCATATATTTAGGAATATTATAAAAATGGATTTTCGTATGGCTTTTAGTGCTAGCTGTCCTTCCTACCATCACTTCCTCTACCGATCGTCCCAGCCTCCTCTCCACCTAAATCTCCTTCTCCATTTCTCCCCCTTTCTCCTTCATGGTACCTGTGCTCCACTGTAGTTGTGAGGTATTTCACCAGAGAAAACACAAAGTATTTTCAAAAGAAAGTCTTTATAGCCAGCCGGCAACTACGCTGGGCATTTGACCCCACAGTGCCAACCCCTTCTCAGAGTAAGCTTTTATACAGAAGAACCATACCAAGGGGTGAAAGTTTAAGTTCCCAAACTCAGGGGTGGAAATCCCACCCCCCAGTACTTTCTATTCTGCAGGAGCAAGCAAAGCAGAAAGTGCAGAAGCCATAAATCTGCAGTTAGTAGGAGCAACCAAGTGTATGCTGGCCAATTCTCAAACCCACTCCTTAGCGTTACTGGGTCGAATGCTTCCATTCCCACCCTTTGAGTTAGCTGCCTCTAGCTTTAACTACTGAGTTTATCTGGGACGTGGCATAGCTATGGCCAGTCTCAAGGTGCCCTGCCACACTATCCCTCCTGATACCCTCTTTCTAAATTCCTAACTTCTACAAGTACTCCAAGTTAAACACATGAATCTAAAATTTTGACACTAAGATCCACATATGAGTGAGAACGTATGGCATTTGTCTACCTTGGTGAAGCAAAGAGGTTTTGTTTTATTGAATAACTAGCAGAAGTATGAGTAAGGGGTTCCTACATGAGCAGGAACAGGGGCTGCAGTGCGCGCTCAGCAGTGAAGAACACTGACTGTTCTTGCAGAGGACCCAGATTCAGTTCCCAACACCCAAATGACAACTATCAACCATCTGTAACTCCAATTTCAGGGAGTCCAATGTCCTCCTCTGGCTTCTACAGACACTGCATGCACATGGGGTGACATATTCCCTCCAATGAGTCCTCCTAAGAGCCCGTTCATCCATAATCTCACAGTGAATTAATCCACAGATGAGGTTAGCACCCTCGTGACCCACTCACCTATCCATAACACGGGGGCAAATCCTTTCAGACAGGAGCCTTTTAGAAGACTCTTCATGTCCTAATCATAACAGCTTCTCAAGTAAAAAAAAAAAAATAAGAAAAAATTTTAAATTAAATGTTTGCACTAATAACAGATTTGGGGAAAAGCATACTTGTTAGACAATAGGAGATTCTCAAAACTAACAAATGCAATGTGCTTAAATGAAGTTCAAATGTTCAGCATATCCACTGTATGAATAAAAATAAAGGAATCTCATGGAAGAAGCAGATAAGTGGGGAAAGTCTTGTGTAATTCATAGGAAAGATTTCTGTGATTGGAAGTGGACTGAATTTGGTGAGTCGCCTTTTGATTTCAACAACACTAACGAGAGCTGGCATCTGTTGCAATGGCTGCCTGCCCCAGGCGATGTCACCAGGGCCACATATTTTCAGACACTCCTAGAGGAAATACTCTGCTTCTCAGGTCACATCTGCACCAGGAAAGAATACTACTCTGCAGCTTTCTAAACTTCCAGATATAAAACCTTGCTGCCAATATATGCCTATGCATCGTCAAAGTGCAAAATTAACTCCCTGTGTTTGTGAGCTTATTTTTAAAAAAAAAAAAAAAGCCTTGGAAGAATAAAGCAAAAACTAACTAATTATTAGCCATTTGAAGATAGAATTTGAGAGACAGTAAGATACAATAACAGAAATGAGAAGCCCATGTGTATACTAATACATACTTTGAGACTTTTGAACCATACAAATCTTATAGGATCAAGCCTAAATTTAAATTAAAAGGTAAATATTTAAACTGGAAACAAATAAATCTAACTGCTAATATATTCTGATGAATAACTTAACCATGCAGAAAAACATGCTCCAAGTGACTTTTAGAGCCTAGTGTAGTAGTATATGCCTGTAACAGTGGTACTAGGGAGGTCGAGGCAAGAAGCTCATCATCATCATAAGTTTAAACCAGCCTGGGATACATCATAAGAAATTCTGACTCCAAAAACAATAATAACAATAACAAGTTTCTTTACCTCTGGGGTGGGAAGTACTCTAAAGAGAAAAGTAACAACTCAGATAAATCTTAAATTTAATTTCAAAGAATTATTGGTGTTACTTTTGAAACATATATATATATATATATATACACACACATATACATATATATTATTTGAAAACAAGAAGTAAATGTCAATGCTACTAGGTACCAGACTTTCAAACTTCAAGCATAAACGCCATGCATACTTATATATATATATATATATCCAAAGTTAATAAAATCCTTTTATTCAAATCAGTTTTGCAATGGAATCATTCATAGATAAAATTTCAGCATAAGTACTATGCATTATTACATATAAAAGTTAATAAACCATATTTAAATTAAATTTGAAATTAAATCATGCATAAAAATAACATGCATATTATTCTATGGACTTTTTTTTAGACTGGGTCTCTTTGTAGCCTCAGCTAGTCTAAAAGTCGCTATGGATATCAGACTAACCTGATTTCACAGCGATATGTTTGCCTCTGCTTTCCAAGTGCTGGAATTATAGGCATCCACTGACGTGCCCCATACATCATTCCATTGAAAACCTGTAGAGATAATGAAATTTCTGTAGCAAAAGGCATGCTAGTTTAGTTCTTGATACTTGGTTCTTTGGGATAATGGCTAATTTGAGACCACTGAAAAGAAAATACAAGGTGAGCTCATAACACTTATGCTAGGAAGCAAGGGAATATTCAAATATTCTTAATGGATAGGGATTTTCATTTATGATTTTTGATTTTTTTTCTTAAAGTAACATACAAATTACAGATTTCTTTATGGCATTTTTTATGCATCTATGCTGTTTTTCTTTGTTCTTACCGTTCTCCTTCCCCTACTGCCAAGACAGGGTTTGAAAATAAAATAGTCTTTTAAAAATATTTGGAGTCAATTGTAGGGGCTTGAACGTAGACCAGGTATTATTGTTAATTGAATAATGATTTGTACTTATGTAGAAAATCCCTAATGTCAGGAGATGCATGATGAAGCATTCAGAGATGAATGCACATGTGCCTTTCAAATGATTCAGAAAGAGAGAGAAAGAGAGGGAGAGAAAGAAAGAGAGACAAGAATATAATTATTGAATGGTAGGCATATATATAATCAGTATGCTTGATATTTGTGTACTTAAAATTTAGAAAAATGTGTCTATATATCTAATAGAGCAAAGGATAGGAAATGGGGTAGATGTTTCCCAGAGGTTCATTTTAGTCCTATGATTCTAGCATACCAGATAAAAGAGACTGGAAGTACTGGTTATAGAGAATAAAGAAAATGAAGGGCTTATAAAACAGCTTCCTATAAGCCAATATCATAACAGCTTGCTCATTAGATTAGTGTGATTACTTCTTTATTAGGCCTTATTTGAGCTGTCATCTGGTATCAATTAGGTCAGTTATAGTCTGTCAGGTCTACCAGAGGGAAATGGAGCAAGGTCCATCATGGTGTGAGGACGTCGTAATTAAAGCAATGGAAATAATGGCTACTCTTCATTTAACGCTCCTCCAATCAACCAAGCTCACACTGGCCTTCCACTCATGCTGCATGCTAAAGAGATGAAAGAGGGACAAGAGAGCGCCAAATAGTTTTTAAAATCTTGCTTTGGTCATCAAATCAAACCATTCATAAAGCAATGACCTACACAGAAAAAACATTGAAATACCGTTATAAGCACTAAACAAAGTATAGAGGCACAATTTATTTATAAATATGTTCCTGGTGGTTTGATTCTATACATACATTTGTGTATATTACATATTATAAGTCACATATGCATGTTCTATGAATAATTCTCAACAAAAAAGGATTACTATTAATATTCTAGTAGATGCAAAAATTTAGTGCAGGTAGTATATAATTGAAATGATAAAATTTTAAATAGGCAGGAATTGAACTAGGCATAGCATGAGCCTTGAGGAATCTAACCCAAACTGTATCTGCGTAATTCTAAATAAATTCGTTTTGCTCTATTTCAATTCGGTTTTAAAGGTAACAGAAAATACACAAAAATCCTATTTAATATGGGCAGTAATGGAAGTGAAATGAAAGAATGAAACTGGAAAATTGATTCCCAAAATTTAAATATGCTGAAATTTCATTTATATACTCTTGATAGATTGTGAGGTACGGGTACTAATAATTATTGTATGTGATATGAATTGATTATCAGTTTATAACAAGTCTAAGTTTTGTAAATTTTAACTTAGACCTCAAATTACACAACCCTTGGATTTTCAGAGACACAGGGGAATATAGTATCATACAGCATACTATCTAATTTGTTTTTCAAGTGGAACAGTAATGGGAACTTGTTTATTGTCTCTTTGTTTCCCACAGAGGAAGTACAAAGATGGTGTGCACATTATGTATGTCTGAGTTTCATTGCTTCATTGAGTGTATAAATTAATGAATGTTTTTCTGATTGAAGACTATCACACTGATGTGTCCTCTAAACCTGCACTGCAATGAAGGTAATTCCTTAACCTGTCTTGGCTATGTCTCTTAATCTTTCTGTGATATATCATTTATTAAACAAATTGAGTATATATTACCAGGTGATAGCTACATTACTATTCAGCTTTAAAATTTGAAACTTTTATGACTTAGTTACCACCCCAAAGACACTCAGCCTTAGCAGGAAAAAGTAGATGAGTAAGCACCGAAAACTGCAGAGTGGTGTCTGTGACTTAAGTATTCCTTTTCTTTCACAACTGTCTTCTTCCTTTTTTAACTTCCTTCCTTCCTTCCTTCCTTTTCCTATTTATTTATTTACTTACTTACCTCTCTTCCTGTTTCCTTCCTTAATCGTTTTTTCTTGGAAAATTTTGACATGATTCCTTTGGTTGACCAACAGAAATCACATACAACAAAGAGCTATGGCAAGTATATGCCATCAGTATTTTAGATAGTCACTTTGCAAGTCATATTCCCCTATTAGTTGCTTAAATCCATATGATCAGTCAGTATCAGTCAATGACACAATTGTTTCAAGGAGACCGCAGTGATTTCTAGCTTGTGTTTAATGGCCCTATGATAAAGCAATGGACCATCGTAATTCATGCACTTACGTTTTTCTTTTGGTCTTCTAAAAACTGCTGAAATACTATTCAGTCTTTGAAACTTAATAAGCCATTAGTGTGAGACTCCTATTTAAAGATGCACCTAGCTCAGTTTTAAACTCTGATTGTTTACTTGTATATCCCTGCTCCTGTTTACTCTAAAAATGATAATCATAGAAGAAAGCTTTACCTACAAGCTTTTGAGGAAAATTTAAACAAAACAAAACAAAAAACCAAGACAATTGCCAGTATTTTCCCCTCATCTCCAGTTTTATAAGAGAGATACTATGCTCTCCCAGTCTCTGGCAGCCCTTCCACAGCTTTTCATCCAGAGTTCAGTAAGCCCAGGGAGCCAGTTCACCAGGGCTTCCTGGTGTTCTGACAGAAGATGGAGAAGCTGATCTGTGTCCCAGTGCCTGCCATTAGGGCTATATGAAAACGCAGCCTCACTAATAGAAGCACAATATGCAAGACGCCAGTGCACCTCTGTGATTTACAATATGTCTAACGAGCAAGCCCAGTGAAGAGGTTTGTTGTCTACCATAAAACCAGATGGATGTAAGCAGTGATTAGAAGCAATTAACTCTGTTCAGCACTAAATAACGTTCCATCATTAATGTACATTTTTCCACCTCATTAGAGGTACGGAGCAAGCACGAGGTAAGGAACACTCAATTTGAATTTCAGATATGCATATGTTTGGAGGGAAAAAAACACAAATTCACAGGGAACACCAAAGCACATGCTAACAGAGCCTTGTTTTGGTCCCACTTTTATTCCATAGGTGCTAGTACAGTTATATGCACACTTCACCACTATCCACCAGCTCTCAGGAGAACAGGAAGGTCAGAAATTCAAGTTCCACCAAGAAACAAAAGACAACCAACAAACAAGTCATTATAAACACTAATTTTTTATTTGCTAAGAATATGATAACAGTGTACTGTGAAACATTGGTAATGTCGTTTAAAGAGCTAAATCTAGAAAATACAATGTTGAGCATTTAAAGTAAATATGAAATTTTTTTCAACCTAAGGTATCAAAAATGATGACTGACTCCTTCCTTACAGACATCAGCATGGGAGTCATGATGAATTTATTGAACAGGAGATCAATTAATAGCATTGATTTACAAATAAATTTTATCTCTGCCCTTAAAATTTGAAACAGCATTGACATCTTAGAATAAGGTAAGGAAAGTTCTAGGAGAAATACTTACAATGGAATCTCAAACCAATGAGGGAAAGACACTATGATTTCAGAAAACATAAAAACAAACTCAAGAAAATACTGGAAATAAATAAACTAAATTAATACTTATATGCTAGATAATGAAACTCTGAATAAATGTTTTTCTCCATTATTCTTACTAATATTTTCAAATTTCTCTGTGATATACAATTATTTATCTCTTGCCTTGCTTCCCAAAAGCTCAGCGTAAAGTGTTTAAAAACAAAGAAAAAATAAGATGATTTAGATAAAAGCATCAGCTAAATTCATTAAAATATATAAATAATGAGTATATTAATAAATATAAATGCTTGAGTATGTTTCAGTATTTGAATATTTGCTTTTTTGATGATTATAAAAAGATAACATTATTTATCAAGGTCAATAATATTCTCCTTTAAAAGTACTTTTTCCAGCTGGGTATAGTGGCACATGCCTTTAATTCCAGTATTCAGGAGGCAGAGGCAGGCAAGTCTCTGTGAGATGGAGTTCAGCCTGGTGTACACAGCAAGTTCTAGGTCAGCTTGGGCTACAAGGAGATAGTCTCAAAAAGATATAAAACAAACAAACAAAGTACTTTTTTTGAAAGATTCTAATGGCTGATGTGTGGGTCTTGGCCTTTGGCAGATGTTTCTCTCTCTCTCTCTCTCATAGACTCACAGACACACACACACACACACACACACACACACACACTCACATACTGTCATTGGATCTTCATTCTCCGGACAACTTGTTCACATCCCAGTGTGCTCATCTATTCACTGCTGTATAAACATTGTGACAGGTTTGGTGTGCACAAGTTACCAACTTGTCTGAGTCCAGTAAAACAGAACACACTCATGAATTACACTTAATACGTTTATTACTTACAGATAGGTAAGGAAAAAACACCTATAGGTCATTGAAAATGGGTCATTTAAAGTCCGAAAAGCTACTTGGAGCAATGGAAACTTGTCTGCACAGGTCCCTTGTGACTGCAGCTGAGGGGCCCCAGAAAACAGCCTACTTTGAGACCTGTGACTTGTTGGACGACACCCTCTTTCTTGGATAGACAGAACAGACCCTGGGTTGTTCCTGTCAATCTTCTCTTCTCTCAGGAGATTGCATTCCTGCCATGTTCTACAGTTATCCTTGAGAAAGAAACCTGTCAGTTCCGGTCACCACTATGCAATCATGAACCTGGTCACTCTGTTTCTGAGTCTTAGTTTCTGCATGTGTAAGGTGCAGTGTTAGTTTCCATTTCACAAGGTGACTGAGTCATGACTGAAGAAGCAAATGTGGATAAATCAATGAGAACAACACGTGACAGAGTATGCTCTGCATCATTAGTCATGAGCATATTTTAAAGATTTCATTTATTTACTTTATGTGTATGTATGTTGGGAGTTGTGTATGCAAATTAGTACAGGTACCTACAGAGGCCAGAAGAGGGTATCAGATCATTTGGAGCTGGAGTTACAAGAGGTTGTGAAGGTCTGACATAGGTGCTAGAAACTGAACTCTGGTCCTTTGGAAGAGGAACAAGTAGTTTTTACTGCTGAACCATCTTTCTACTCTCTGTCATCAGTATAATTTTTTTAAAGCAATTCTTAGATTTTTAAAAAAGTCCCTAACTTTGATAAATGTTACCTATTCATGGTTATCAAAAGGAGACAAATACATGTATGTGACACACTTATGAATTAGTCAACTAAATTCTCTGACATTTGTCTCCAGAGTATTCACATGTCTGTTGTTAGAACCCAAAGTTTTACTGTTTATGTTCAGAGGTCCAGGAGAATATAATTTTATATATTCTTACATCACAAAGTGTACGAAGTCATGCAGTTCAATTCAGCACCACAAGGGTTTGCCCAGTTGCCTCACTGAATATCTTCAGCACATAGTTAAATAAACGAGGCTCTCAAAGCTCCTTCTCCAATAATATTATTCCCTGTCATGTGAGTACAGGGGGCACCTGTGCTTTGGGCAGCTGCTGAGGTTAATCAGCTGGAAGGACGGTCCATCTAACGCATCACACTCTAACTGATAATATTAACAAGGGTACTTTTTTATATCCTGGAATCAATGTATAAGGAAGTGTCTACTTTAAGTGGAGACTACTGTATTGAGTGTACTGAAGAATAACATGGTAGATAACACTGTCAGTGTCCACAGAGTTTACAATATAATTGTAAAAATAAAACTACAGAGCTAGGGAACATAATTGAGTCTGTAAAGTACTTACCATGCAAGTGTAAGGACATGAATTTGATCTCCAAAACCTATGTAAAAAGAGAAAGAAAAGAAAAGGCTTGGTATGGTATCATGTGCTTCTAATCCTAGTCCTGGGAGGCAGAGGCAAACCCCTGAGGCTCACTGACCAGCCCGCCAGCCTGGCTTACTTGTCAAGCCCCAAGTCAGTGGGAGACCCTGTTGCAGAAAATAAGGACAACACTGTCCTCAGCCTCCACAAGCACATGCACACATGTGCATACACACATCCCCACACATATGTAGACATGCACACACATACATGAAGAAAAAATCAAGAAATAAAGAAGACTAAGAAATATTACATACAACATGCCAACCTGTGAAAACTGTTAATTCTTTAATACATATTTATATGTAAATACATATGACATATACATGTCTATTTTATATGCATATACATACTATATCTATCCATTGCATCTTTGTTTACACATCTCAGAAAACAAGGACAGTGGAGCAACATTCAAAGTTATCCGCCCATATCCACTATGTTCACCCACATAAACACAAAGACACACACAAAATTTTTTAAAAAGAAAATTAGGGCTTATAGACAAAAATTCAAGCAGAGAGACATTGATTCTTTGCTCAGAATTTGTAATTCAGTATTCCTTAACCTGGATGCTGACAGCCTAGAAAGCAAGCAGCAACAAGCAAAACAGCTTTTTATCACACTGTGCCTGACAAAGTCCTTGCAAGGAGAGCCTTGAGTTCTAGCTAGGAGACCATTTCCTACCCTTTCCTACCCCACAATAAACACAGGCTACATAATTCAGGGTGATAGTTGACTTAAAAGAAACAAAGTAAGTCTTGGGAGAAATGACAGAGATCAAAAAAAGAAAACTTTCAATAACCAGAACTAGCCCTACTGGTCTCAATGGCCCATAGGAGCACTGTGCTTCTTTACTGATAAAAATTGTTTATAATGGTGACCTTGAATCTTCAAGAAAATGTGAAATGAGGAAACTCTGTTTCAGAAGGCAAGAAGACATTTTGAAAATGTTTCATTTAACGTCTTCAAGTTGTAGTGCTCATTACAAGGACATCTGCTACCCAGAATCTCAGCTTCTAGTGTTTGAAAGCGGAAATTCCACTGCACATTTCTGTTCTAGAAAATTCCACGGGGACACCTGGTATCGGCAGGCTTTTTAAGTTTACGGGAACAGCTCTCAAGGGTCATAAAAGTTGACTTTGTTTTCTAGAACATCTGCCAAGGTAAGATGTTGGCAAGCTGGCACCTTGGGGAGGGCGACCAAGTTGCGATGCTATGGTCAGTCCTAGACCCACGAACGTGGGCAGCATTCTAAGGAATTTTACCTTCCTGCGTCGGTTTCTCTGCAAAGTGAGCCATTCAGGCATTGCATCTTCTGAAATTTCCTCGCCTCTTTCAGGGAAGCATATTGGGACAGAGCTTGCCAGCTGTCTGCTCCCTTTGCCTTCTGCTGCCATTATTCGGAGGTACCGCCCCACCTTCTGGCCCTCCAGCTTGTGGGGGGTGGGGCGTAGGGAGGGGAACAGAGCTCTTCCTGCTTCTGACATGCTTAACACAATGAAAAGAGCAGAAGGAATGTGTATCTATACATATCCATTTCTCTCTCTACATATAGACATACATCGACTGATACGAGTATGTGCATGTGTATGCATGTGAATTCACATACCCCATGCCAGAATTCCTATATGTATATATACACGGTATATATCCATATGCTCTTCCTGTCTGCAGCACACATACGCAGCTGGGAATCACTACTGTGAAAAGACATTTACATACTCACCAAAGACAAATTATCAAGCAGAAACGGGAATATATGGAATTTAGCTATTATAAATTCTTTTCATCTGCTGCCTGCCTTTATTAGAACATGCTTCTACAGTTCCAGAGAATATCTACCCTTTCAAATTACATGCATATAAAAGAGCTCCTTTCCCTAATTTTCATATTTTACATTGCTCAGCCAGTCAATGTATTTGGGGATACTGACAACTAATGCCTTCAAAAGGTTAAAGAATCACAATAAACACCTAAACGCTGTACTGCTGTATAGATGTTGAAATAAGCAAAACATCAGAGTATAGTGTGAGCAGGTACACAGATAAGAGGATTCCAAACAGACAAATGTGTGAGGTGGTTAGTGCGTGCAAGTCCTGGGCAAAAGCTCTGGCATCTACTGTCCCTCAGCCCTCGCCATGCCGTGTGTGACCTGTGTCATCCCTCTTGGAATTCTGCAGATACAGGCAAGCGGGGCGTAGAGAGATGAAATGCTTGATTGAAGAGCTGGGATCTGGCCATATTATATCTGCCTCCACTCCTGTCTCCCAACTTGCCGCTGCCCCTGACCCAGGGCATTTTAAGATGTCTAATGTACCTGGAGACACATGCTGTGTGCACAGACGCGGACATACGAGCATATGAGAGGATCTGGCTGGGGAGGTCGACCTCCTCCTCTTAGAGCCCCTTCTGTCATTTCTTTACTGTATGTAGGGGATAAATGTCATTCATGAGGCACAATTTGACAGATAAACATATTCTAAACTTAGTTACTGTAGATTCAGTTACAATGAATGTGATGTAAAATTTAATTCAATTTTTTTTAAATCCAAATGTGTAAACTTAAATAAACCATTAAAACATCCCAACTTTCCCTGTGCATATATTAACTTTTATTGAAACTTATCAGGACAAAGGGGGCCTATTGACTCAGAACACAATAAACAGAATTCCCTCCAAGGGCTTAGGACACACCCAGGGGAACTGCATTTGGTATTCAATGGCTTATTAACCATTTTAGGCCTTCACAATACACTGAATGGCCTTTAGCAGACGGAAGTGCACATGATTGAGCACGCAGAGGCCAAGTGACAAATGGCAGCAATCTTAAACCTTTCTCAATGAAGCCTTCTTGTTTGGGAATTTATAAGGAAGTAATCACTTAGTAAGATCTATTACCACTCAAAACTCTTCAGTTATTCATCCCACTAACACACTGAGCTCAATTCTCCTTGGTGTCTAAATTGCTTTCTGATATTAATTTAAGAGTTTGGGAATTGATCTTAAACACATTTAGGCTACTTGGTGTTGTTAAGAATTGAGAAACATATTTCATGAAAAGATGTTATTCAATCAATATTTTTAAAAAATATTCAACCCACAAATTCCTCACAAGCTTTCCCTTTTTACTAATTTCAGGCATGAAGTTGGGGGGTTTGATACATAACCCCTGAAAGTATATGGAATATATTATTATAAAAAAAAAAAAGCAAGCTCGAAGCTTTGTAGAAGCAAAGGACAGTTTCAAGTAGTCATATAGATAATTTGTTAAGGTCACCGAATGACCTCTTGATTTGAATGCTTGAGAGATACTTTTTATTGTTCTTACTAAATAAAATCCAAATGATTATTTTTAAATATGGTTCAATTTGTTAGAGGTCACAGTCTAGAAAGAGCTTCTATAAAGTTATAATTATATATGACTAAAATACACAAAAATGAACATAATTTTATTACATTAGATTTAAAAAAATGTTATAAAGATATGAATGCCAATTTAGGAAGAAAACTAAGTATTACAGTTTGGACACAGGATGTTTCTGAAAGCACCTTATGTAAAGGATTGGTCTCCAGGCCAGTGCTGCTGGGAAGCTGCGGAGACTTTCAGGATCGTGGCCTAGTGGGAGGCCTTCTGTCACACTGGATGCTCCTTTGAAGGAGGTCATGGTACCCACCTCTTCTCCCTCCTCCTTTGCATTTTTGCTCCCCTACTCCCTCCCTCCATGATGTTCTTCTCCACTCATGCCCCAAAGCAACAAAGCTGCTGGTCAGGGCCCAAGACATTTGTTAGAAACAGGAGTGGAAGGGGGTAGAAAAAGGAAGAGACCAACCTCCATGATCCAAACTGTTTTTTATTAGTCAATGAGAGGTGGAAGGTGAATGGTAGGAATGGGGCAGCAACCACACTGACTCAAGTGGCAGGAATGGTTAAGAATCTCATGGACTTATGTGGGCTGATGTTTGTAAAAGGCCTGGGATCTGGAAAGGGAGAAAGGACTTGTTTGCAGCTTTATGGCTGGGACTAGTATGTTCCAGGGCCAGAATTTTGAAACAGGACCTAACAATGCTTTGATAATACCCAGGGGCTAATGGTGCTCTGATAAGGCCCATCAGCAGAAACGGTGGTTTAGTATTGGTCAGGGTTTTGTGAAGTCTCCCTTTAACATTCAAAACTGTAGGCCAAAGGAAAGTAATTAATAGGCTGATTATTTCAGGTATTTGTTACAGTAACATAAAGTTGACTGGCACACTTAAGAGTCCTATTTTGATTTGTTGTTTCTTCAAGTCTAAAACTACTGTTGTATTTAGCTCCCCTAGTACAGATACAGTGATTATTCAAGAATAAGTTTAATTTAGAGAGGTTCAGTTCAGTTCAAATATGAACTAAAGCCTGACCCTTGTCCAAGGGAGCTGAAAAACACAGACATTCGCTTCATTTGGAAATGCAGAATATCTGGTCTTTAAAAATCTGCCCTTTACAACTAATCCTGTTATTTATAACTTACATTTAAGAAGCATTTACTATGTAGAAGCTAAGTCCAATAATGATTTCTTTGCAAGCACTATCACAATTAATTTTTACAACAACCTTAGGAGAGAGTTTATATTTTACAATCTTACACCACTTTTCAGATGAGGAAATAGAGACTGAGAGAGTTTAAAGATCCTTCTGGAAATGACCCCTTTAATGGAGAGACCAATTGAGAATGAAAACCAGGCTGCCAGATTCCAAAGCTAACACCTCAACATTCCCTCACATCTTTTCCACATACTGATTGCCAATTAAATTTTGCAATTTTATTTACTAAAGATTACCTGGAGATCATGTTGTCCTTGCAGCCCTTTAAATGTTCTAAGTACAAACCGTCTCAATATGTTCTGCTTACAAGTCATAATCATACCTCTGAACTGCTTTCAGAGGAATTGGAATTAAGCTCCAGTGTTTGACACCAGCCTACACTGAGGATCATTAATAGAAACAGGTTCAGAGGAATTGGAATTAAGCTCCAGTGTTTGACACCAGCCTACACTGAGGATCATTAATAGAAACAGGTGTATAAAACTCATAATGACACTAGAGAAGTTGCTGAGGACATTATTCAATAATTTTTGTTTTGTATTTGAAATGGAAAGAAATGCCTTTTAAAAATATTTCCTAAAACATAAGTTAATGTAAAAACAAAACAGACGAGTTCCACAACTGGTCAAATGCAGAGAATAAGTGGCTCATCTACATGCAACCTTTGCACGAAAGGCTCACAGAACACAGCAGAGCAGGGGTAGAGAGACCACTACTGAATCGTAACTCTCACCAGGGAAGTTTCTTCATGCATCAGAAGGTGATTAACACACAACTGAACAAAATGCAGAGAATAAGAGTCTGCAGAGTACATGTCCCTGGATAAGACTTCTCTGACACCCAAGGCTCAGGGACCACTGTAGAAGAGGGGACAAAAAGACTGTAAGAGCCAGGGGTGGTGGATGACCACAAGGAAACAGTTTTCCAGGCAGCTGGGAATTTGCCCATATGATCTTACAGGAATGGTGACAGCATACACAAGACCCATGCAAATCAAACCAGACAAAACCCCAGCATAGAACTGGGGTATGGTTATGCAACCCAAGTATTAGCAGAGGAATTATTGGCAGCTGATCACTGCTGGGTGAGGGAGAGTTGGTTGTCTTTAAAGAAGTCATGCTAGATAGGCCGACCAGGTTCCAGTGGATGAACTCGGAGGAGGGACATCTGAGAACTCAAACTTGACTCGATAAGCCTTAACATGTATGAAAGAATGCATTAAATCTGATGGGAGGACTATTAATTAATTTAATTTAATAAAAATAAAAGAATTATAAAAAATAGAAGACAAGAGAAGTGAAGAAACTGTTAAAAACATGTCCAATAGTGATAACCCTTTGGTGAGTGACTTCCGTGGCGAATTAACTATGTTAATACTTTAGGCATCTTAGCCTGCTCAAGCTGCTGTGACAAAGCACCACAGACTGACAGTTTAAATAGCAGATTTATTTTCTCAAAGTTGTTGGAGCTAGAAGTCCAAGATCAAGGTTCTCGCAGGTTGGTTTCTGATGAGGTCTCTCTCCAGCTGGCAGATGCTGCCTTCTGCCACACAGAAGACTGATCTCTGGTTTTCACTCCTCTTCTTACAAATATGGGATGGGAAGCTGACCTTTTTGACCTTGTGTGACTTTAATTACGTCCTTCCAGGTCCCACTACCCAACATAGCCACACTGGCTTCAATATGGTGAGATACCACAATTCAACCCAGAACATTAGAGAGTAACGCTTTACCTGTTGTGTCATGACTTGATTTTCTCGAACCATTATACTGTACACACCTTGCTATGCTGAGAAGTATCTATCTGTAGTTCTAAACGTGTTGTTCTAATATGTGGAAAACACAGTTTATTAAAAATAAAGCCTTCATCAGTGTTGAGAATGGTTGGATTTTCCTTATGCCCAGCAGCTTTTCTGTGATCTTTTTTTGCATCTATCAAGTCTTTGCCCAACTATTGGATTGTTTCTCAATACCATCTTTCCAGTAGAGGCATGGGCAAGTCAAATGCTAAGTAGATTGTTAGGACATTTTCATGAAGTATCGAAGTCCCTCTGAGCAGTTCAGTCATCTCAAGTCACATGCCGTACAGCAGTGCCAGGCCCTCAGGAATCCTCATAAACAATGGCTAGTTTAATTTATGATAACTTAGGATGCTATGTAAAAACGGACTTCAATTTGATGTCATCATTTGCATTTTTACAACTTCTAAAGAGAACAGGGTTTTGTGGTATTTGTTTTTCTTTCCTACTTGAGAATGGTATCTCTAGTTCTCTTAACTCTTTTACCATCAGAGAGATTTGACTTTTTGTCTTGTCACTGAACTACATGAAAGCTATGAACCTTTGAATGCTACAACTGTTGCTAATATTTTCCCAGTTTATTTGCGTACTTTATCCTGGTTCTGTGATATTTTGAGTAGAGACTTCTGTACTGGACTCTCCATTACGGCATCTGCTACACTACCAAAGACAGGTAGTGTACACATGTACTCTGATCATAGTTTTTTGCTATCACCTTATCAAACGTTTCTTCGAGTCTGGAGTAGTGGGCCACACCTGAAATCCTAGTATGTGAAAAGAAGAGACAGAAGAATTTGAAGTTTGCAGACAGCCTACATAGGTCATTCCAGGCCAGCCTGGACTATATAATGAGATTCTCACTCAAAAAAAACAAAGCAAAAGTTTCCTAAGCTATTTGTGATACTTTTATAGTTGTGTGTGTGTGTGTGTGTGTGTGTGTGTGTGTGTGTGTGTGTGAATGTGTGTGTATGAGTGTACATGCTTGTGGGTATGTTCTAAAAAGTGCCTCAAATGCTTCTGGAGTTTAGAATGCATCACTACCCTCAATGAAATCAAGGTTTTGTCACTTGATCACATATTGAAAAGAAAAGAAAAAAATCACCTTCGGTTGTGAATATTTTTTCTTTTTTGAGTCTTGTATGTTTCTTCATAGTTTATTAACTCATTTAAAGAAACCTCTAAAAACAAGCTCCAAAAATTACAGTAGCACTATCATTGAAGTATTAAAAACCCCAGAAAAAAACCCAAATTTTGAAGATTTAAAAATATTTGTTTAAAAATCAGTATTATATTTTAGAAAGTTATAACAATAAATCTGCCTTGTAATTTATACATGCAGTACTTTAACATACCTGTGTTTTATATCTAAAGATATATATTTACATACACACACACACACACACACACATATATATATATATATATATCAAAATATCACCGCAGTTAAATAGGGGCATGCTTTATTTCTTGACTTAGCTAAAAAGAAGGCTTCAATTAAAGAGTCCACCAGGTGATCTTATGACTCAAACAAACATCAATAGAAATGAGATGTAGCTTTGAACTATTTGAAGATCGGCACTGCGGTGAAATTATCTGAAGACTAATATGTAAAGTACATAAACCCCTACAATTCAAAATTAGAAGGCTTCTTCATATTTAAAACAGATCCTGTTATTTACCATTTCATCTCTTAATCTTGGAATATTGCTCTAAGTACACTCACATAATAGACAATGAAAAGGCTTCCCGAAGATGAATTCCATTTTATGTTCACATAAAACCAGAGACCTGAAGTTCAGTTAAGAGCAACACTATAAAATGCAGGGAAGGATAACTATTGCTTACACGTCTGAGGACACGCTTGGGGTTTTATGTTTATTTGTGTTTGGAGAACATTCATAATTGAACCCAGAACCTTATACATGCTAGACCAGCTTTCTACTACTAAGCAACAACTGCCTAACAATGCACACCTGCTTAAAAAGGAAACATCAGGCTGAAGTTATTACTTTGATAATAACTTTGCAATATTGTTCTCAGGGAAACATGTCTAAGCAGCTCAATAGCTACTTGTAGGTAATCTGAATTTTCTTTTTATTTTATGTCTGCAAATTTGAACCTAAATTTGGAGGTAATGCATTAAAAACTGGAAAGGGTCATGTGGGATGCTTACACGAGAATATTTAGGGAGGTCAACTAAAGAAAAATTTCAACCATAAAAATAAAGCTAAATAAAATTATCTATGGATTTAAACACATAAAAATTTACAACCTCAAACACCAAAAACTATGCAACACTGAAATAAAAGTGGAAAACTAAAAAAGAAATCTGCACAGTGTCTGTGTGAAAGGGTTATTAACTACCAGTAAAAAGATCAAATTATTAGGAAATATCAAGATCATAATACAAAAAAAGAGATCAGATGATTCATGGAGAGTAATGTTTGCAGAGCAAGCATTAGAAATTCATGTACATTGAACCAAGATACTGTGTTTTAATATTAATACTCAACACTGCTGAAAAATACTGAAATCAGTAATCTCATCCACTCCTGGTAAGTTTGTCTTGGTAATTCTGAAAAGCCACCTTGCAATATGTACAAAGAACCTTAAGAAGAAAAGAATAAGCCCATGATACAGCAAGGCTCTTCATGGAATCTGTTCATGGGGATTTGCCTAAAGAGTTCTAGAAAAAATATTTTACATTATTTATAATGATAAAAATTTTTGAACAGTCTAAGCGTTGAACAGGTAAATGAACTAAGACCAGCTGTAGGTTGTATTTTAAAACAGCTTAAAATCTGTGTTCAAAGAATATCACGAAAGAATCTCAATGGGCTGGGGAGACGGCTCAGTCATGCAAACGTGAAGACCTGAGTTAAGCCCCAGTACCCACATGGAAAGCCTGTGCCTGGCAGTCTATGTTTGTAATATCACTGCTGGGAAGTTGAAACAGTAGGATCACTGGGGCACACTGGCCAGCCTGGCAACATAGCCTAACTTGGCAAGCTCCAGGCCAATGAGAGACCCTGATTCAAAAATCAAGGTGTCTCCTGAGGATCAAAATCCAAGATTGTCCTCTGGCCTCCATACATGCATCTCCTGTATGCTCACACATGTATGAACACAACACATAAAGAAAAAATAAAAATAAACATAATAAACAAAAAACAGAATAAGAAAATCTATATACAGTATAATGCCATTTTTAACTACATATTTAATGCAAACCATATGGAACGATATAGACAGTGCAAATATGTATTATATGTGCATAGACAGCACATTACACCTTTATTTACATGCTTTTTGAGTTGTAACATTTACCTGACTTCCTCAACTCAGTAAAATACAAGAGAAAACTCAGTCATGAACTAGAAAAAAAACAGATGTGCAGCTATGCACAGTCAAAGATTTCACACTGAGCGGCCTGGATAAAAGGTCTGAGGACCGAGACATCAAAGTGAAAGACTGAAAACAATCAAGGACAAGAAAACTCAGAACTCCAGGTCATTGTTTGACTTGTTATCCTTCCACAAGGTCTCTGAATGTGAGTTCTACAAAAGCCTTTCAAAAGCCTGTGGCTTCTGTATGTGAAGCAACTTCTGTACATATTCTTCTGGTATGTCTCCTGAATAACTCCTGTGCATCCTCCCATCTCAAATATCACTTCCTTCTGTAAGGCAGAAACGTGTCCAAAGCAGATCCACCTCCTGTTTCACATGATAGCTTCGTGTCCACGCTTCCCTGTTATTCTGAATGTAAGTAAATGATTAGCTGTCTAATGCTTTCTTTCCTTTTCCTAAGCACTTAAGTTTTATGAAGGCAGGGACCAAGCTTGTCTTACCTCCGTGTTCCGAAGAACCCCCAAATAATGATAGCATTTTACTATGAACTGGGTATTTTTCTGGGCTCCTGAGTGTCTTAACTTATTTAAACTTCACAGCAATGCATGCCTGAGTTATCAAAATCATCATTTTAGGGAGAGGGGACATGGTCTCACTCTAGCCTAGAACTCATGATGCAGTGCAGCCTGGCCTCTATTGTGGTAATCCTCCTGTTCCAGTCTCTTAAGTGATGGGATTACAGATGTGAGCCACCACACCAATGTCAATTATCCTCATTTGAAAGAGGAGGCAACTGAGGCTCAGAGGCCCAAAATTACACAGGTAGTAAAAGATCCAAACCCAGGCAGTCCAGTGTCCTTAATATAATCTATGCCTCCCTGGTGTAGGGGCCCCGTGGATATTAGAAGAAAAGAATGAGGAAACACATTAGCAGTAAAATGTGTATTTGCTATAAATTAAGCCCAACAGAGACATGCCCCGTAACAGCTGTAGCTCATCATTTTATGGTCACCTGACCGTAAGATGCAGAAGACTCCAGGCTTTCAGTGGAAATATCAGGAACAAAGCACCATAGAGACCCTCATTAGAAACTCAATTATAATGATTTCTTTAGAATAATAGACTGGCGGCTGAGACTTTAGATTTCAATGACAGAAATATGAAATTAAAGATTTGAAGTAAAAGCATACATGGTTTTGTAATACATGTATACGTCTAATTATAACAACTGACCAACCACAACTCTCTCTCTCTCTCTCTCTCTCTTTCTCCTCTTATTTCCTATGGAAACCAGTTTTCAAAGAGGGTCTGTAATTGCAAACAAGTTGTGCAGAATAAATAAGCCATTATTGTAATGAGAGTGATTCTTGCTGAGGCTTATTTTTAAAAGCCAAATTATAGGCTCCCAGTCTAAATTGTATCTGGGTTTTCTGTCACTTGCTTTCAAATTTAGTCCTGATTTGCATTTTGCCTGACCTACTAGTCAGAGCACAAGTTCACAGAACCCCTTCTGAAGTGGTAATGAGCTTAGGTAATAACCACCACGCAACTGTGTTCAACTGCCTACAAGTGTTTACTTTTTACTGCTCTGCGTCTGCCTCTGAGATTTTTTGAGATGCAATTATGCATTGCAAAATTTGCAAGTTGCCAGCCTTGCTTGGACTATTTTTGCTATGTTTCACATTTAAACTGCTTAAGTGCATAAGTGGAGGTATAAAACAGCCAGGTTTTCCAGACTAGAAAATTACTGTTACTTAAATGACAGGATTTCTGCTCTGTGGCTTCCTATTTCCAAGCCTTGCCTCAGTCACATATCTTTTTACCCATCTGTTTTTTTCTGGCTACCAGGGACCGGGAGGCAAGCGACTGTATCTGCATTACGATGTGGTTTGACATCTGGTATCTAAATCCAACCATGGTATTTATTTGTGAATCATTTAAATATGAGATCATATTAGTTACACTTGCAGATTCCTGTTCATTAACATCTTCAACCTTGTTTATGCTAGAATTGCATGCCATTTTGCATACAGAGAGAATATGCCTGTTTTCTTGCAAGTGAATATGAATGTGTGTGTGTGTGTGTGTGTGTGTGTGTGTGTGTGTGTGTGTGCATATGGCGACCCTCACCAATGTGCACCTCCATGGAGGCCAGATGTTGATATCAGGATCTTCCTCAATCACTTCTCCCCCTAATTCTTTGAAATAAGGTTTCTCACTGAACCTAAAGATTGCTGATTCGGCAAGTCTGGCTAGCTCGTCAGCTCCCAGAAATTTCCCAACCCAGTTCCTCAACCCCAGGCTCATCCCTGCACTAGCTTTGACCTGCGTTCCAGGGATTTGAATTCAGGTCCCCACACTTGTTCTGCAAGTATTTTACCTACTGAGTTATATTTCCTGCCGTTATAAACATTTTTAAAGCATAAAATATATCATGTATGAATTAAAATAGAAATTTTATACATGATAGGGTAGGGTTCAACACATCACAGTTTCCACAACTGTTCTTCTTGAGCAAGTTTAATTGTGACTGAAGTCATGACAATATCTACCTTAGTAAAAAAGATACTATTGACCCATGCTAACCTGGAAAAATTTGCTGTTCTCTCCAGGAAGTAGCTAAAAGTGTGCACTTAGAAAGTGACTAATAGGCTGGGAATATGTTTTTCTAGTATGCAGAAGACCCTGAGTTTGAAATTGCATTGTATTTGCTTATATTGTGCAATGTATATGTATGTGTATGTAGGCATGTGCCTGCCATCGTGCCTGTGTGGAGGTCAGAGGACAATCTGCAGAAGTCAGCTCTCTCCACATCAAGTAGATACTGGGGAATGAACTCAGCTGAGCTATCTCACAGGCCCTGGGTTTGATTTCTAGTACTCCAAAAATATAGAAAGTAACTAACTATGGCTAGGGTGCAGGAGGATGTCCCAAACATTACTAATAACTAAAACACCATGGAAATGAAGTAATAACTTTGGTCTCGTGAGCACTACATGAGGCATAGTTTGTTAGTAATAATCCTAGCAATTTATCATATTTTCTTAGTTATTGAGTCTCATGTTACTTAAAATCTGTTGACAATCCAAGTAAGCCAGGAGCAATTCAACTGGAAAGCATAATCCTACGTTAAAAATTAATTTCAGGAAACCAGGCAGGATTTCAATACTGCTCCCTGGTGCATGCTAGAAGTAGGAACCAGATCTCCATGAAGGAGGCAGAGAATCCACCTAGACCATGAGGAACTGCCAAAGAGTAATTTTCTAATGCTGCTGACTCTTAAAGAAGTGAGGCACAAATCTTGGGATCTTCATCTCAGAAATCAGACGTGTTCTTTGTTTAAACTATTTGAGAAGCAATACCTTTTGGGAGTCTATGGAAAAGGTATCAGAAAAGGTAAACCCAAAGTAGCGAAGGGCAATTTGCACTTTGGGCTAAAACTAAACGCCCTGCAAATTTGTTCACGGTGTTATACTTACCCTGAATGCGTATCTACGCCCCCCTTTAGCATCCCAGTGAGGTTTTGTCCAGCCTTTCTGATTATCCCAACGTCCCACTCTCTGTGACGCCTCCATTGACTCTGTTGGCACAAAACCCCTTTAAATTCTGAAACACCTGCACTCTTCTGCATATGCTTCTAGTCAGGCTGCTATAGAAACATATTTAAGTTGTTTGCTTACATGATTGACAGTCACTTTCTGTCATAAGAATACTGTGAAACGTACTCAATAATGTCACTGCACAGTGCAACATGCATTTGCTTTGCTTACAGGTCCATGGGTCAGTTAGGTACTGTCCCAGGTGTTCCATACTAAGTAACAGGTGACATGAGGACACTCTTAAAGCAATAGCACAACAAAGCCATAAGAGAGAAACAGAATTATTCCAGCTCTTTCAATAAGACTTGCTCAGCAGTGGCACACTAGTTCTGCCCATGTATAATTGGCTTAAGAAAGTACACTTCCTCCCCACTGAGTTCATGATGAGAAGGGGACAGATACTGGGGCATATAATTCACTTTACCATCATGTCATGCAAGTGATAGAGATTTATTGGGATACTGAGTGGATGAAGCAAAAGAAAACATAAAACCAAATGTTATCAAAATAAATATACTTTTTAAAAATCACATTGTTTAAATTCTTCCTTAGCTTTAATTTATCCGCATCCTTAATTAAACTTGTATTCACACACTACTGCTGCGATAGTAAATTACCACAAGTTTAACCACTTAAAAAACATGAATTTTCTAATTCTATTCTATTCTTTCCTATGTTCTGTTTGCCACGTGAATGTCAGAAGTCTGAATGGGGCTCACAAGCCTCTGGTCAGTGTTGGTAGGACTCTGTTCTTTCTGGGGATTCTGGAATAAACTCCATCTTCTTGCCAATTTCAGCTTCCGAGTGTTACACATGCTCCAGTTCATGGCCTCTTTCCAGTTTTAAAGCCAGTGCTGGCCAGACAGGTGTTTCTCATACCACATCTTTCTGACACTCTTCTGCCTTCTTTTTCCACATCTATGGACCCTCCAGTTACACTGGACCTACCTAGATAATACAGTCACCATCCTAAACGAAATCCATCTAACATCCTTAATCCCACTCACAACCTTAATTTCCCTTTGCCATGTTAACCTAACATCTCTTCGGGTTCTGTGGACTACAACATGGGCCACTTGAAGGGAAGAGCCTCTTCTTTGTGCCACAGGACTACAGCCTATTCAGGTAGAAAAGGCACAGATCCCAGAAACAGTTCTTGTTTGAATCCTATGACCAACCAGAAATGATAAATTGGATAAATCCCTCAAAATTTCAATTATTTCTGGTGAAATGAGTAGGCTGTCCTAGCTGATCTTGTGTGTCACCTTTCAGCTCAAATCCTCTTGATTCTGTGAATACAGTTCAACTAATTAAACTTTTGAGTTAGAAGAGATTAAAGCCTAGTTCATCATCATAGAAACAAAAAACTTAGGAGAAAGCCTGGCAATGTTATGGGAACAAAAGGCAGGATCATCATTAATGCTCTCTAGGCAGTTACAGGATTTCAAGAAGAAGCTGAGCTCTGAGTTTAAACACCACTCCAGTAAGAATATGGCCATTATAGGTGTGGAAGCCCCTTAAAGCAGACAAGTGAGAAAAAGTCATTGTGTAGACTAAGGAAAAATGAGGTGCATCCTATGGACAAAGAATGCCCTGAGTGTATGTGTTTTATAAGTGAGATAATAACATGATAGTCTACAGATGTGACAAAGACAATACAGGAATAATGGAATGGGTTCTTTTTCTTACTTTATTGTGTTTCACTTCTTGGCTTTCAGTGCTTCATTGAACTAGCTCATCAATCAAATAGCACAAGTAAGACTTTCTTAAAGATTTTTTAAAATGTTATTATGGCCGTGGGCTGAGGCTGCTACCTTGTCAGGTCAGGCTACCAGGTTGGGCCACTGATAGACACCTCGAAGGAGTCCCCAGGGACAGAGCAGTGACTATGCCCCAGGAGCCCTGGCTTGGTATATTAACTTACAAGATTAAAATTAATATGGTTGCTAATGGTACTGAATAAACACAACTTTTATTACAGGTGGGTCATTTTGAAGATTGAAGCAATAGTTTATATTTGAGAATAAAGGAAATCCTTTGAGAAAGTCTGTATTTTATAGAGCAAAAATGTGAATCCCAGATGGAATAAAAGGCCTGTCCAACATCGACATTAGAGGAAGCATTTATACGCAGTCAGCTTGAAGAGTTTCAAATGGACCCTACTACCACTAAGAAATCAAGATGGCAGCCCACTACAGGGAACTGAGGAACATGGATTAACACAAGAATACTGTGATAATTTATAACCAAGACAGCTTGCTTTTAACATGGATTCCATGAAATGAACAATTTTTACCAACACAAATGGACAGTTGGTTTGATTTTCTAAAGATTTATATATCAATGTACATTTTTGACACTGGAGAAGAAAGATGGCACATTAATACAGATGGCAGTTTGTATTTCTGAAATTACTTGCAATTTAATCTGAATGACCTTATGCAATGTTAACTTCAATAAAATCTCTAACACTTAAAAAATGGGGTTACTTTAACTGAGAAAGTACAAGGAGGGTTAGACAGGGAAAGAGAGAGGAGAGATAAATAATACTTAGGTGGTATGAAAATACAGCGGGAAATATATTAGTTCAAAAGCTTGCTGGAAAATTATACATACAACATCTCTACAGGAGTCCACGTGTATAGCCAAAGGCTATATAGCAAGAAACACAGTGCCAGACAGGAGAAACCTCCCTCAGAGTTGTTGGTCAGGGAAGTCCAAGAGACTCCCATAATTTCACAGGCTATTGCTACAGATCTTGATTATCTCACAGAACTTGAAAATAAGACCCTATTGCTGAAGACAGGCTATGCTTCAGACACAGGACTTGAAGCAATGGAAGCTGAAAGTGACCCAGAAGCCTCCTCTCTGAAGACTAGCTTTCAAAGTTTTGGAGGAGAAAATCAATCAGTGGTCCAACTCAGCTGTAAAGCCTAATAACCACAATAGATGGCATGGCAAACTATCTCTATTGGTGCAGTAGAGGCACTTTTATCTTGGGAGTAATCAACATGTATCAAGTTGGACTAAAGCCTGCTCAGTGGGGTTGGGGGGTATTCATGTGTCGCACTGTAAACATAGCCAAATACACATGCCTGGAGAGGTCATAGATCTTAGACCTCTCCACATCTGTCACATCCCTAAACAAATGCAATTTCTTACTATATACTAAATATTGATCCTTATGTTTACAAACTAATATGCCAGACACCATTCATCAAAAAAGCTTCTTTTGTAATAGATTATCCTTTTGTAAGAGACTATTTCAGAGTTCCACAACTGGTCACACACAGAAAATAAGTATCTGTGAGATGCCCAACTCTAAGTGACACATCTACAGTGTAACCTCTACATCTAAGGCTCACAGAACCTAGCGGAACAAGGGGTAGATAGAATACTAAAGCATCTCTCAGCTCTCATTAGTGGTTTCCTCAGGCAGCAGAGAGTGATGCATAAAAAAATTCTACAACTGGCCAAAGTGTAGAGAAAAAGAGCCTGCAGAGTGTGGGTCCCTGAACACCTCTCCTATATGAAATTTCACCCACTTCACGAACCATTGCAGAAACTTTAGGGACCATTGCAGAAGAAAGGGCAGAAAGACTGTAAGAGCCAGGGGAGGAGCGCATGACCATAAGGAAACAGTCTTACAGGATGCCGAGAAGTTGTTCCTATGAACTTACAGCAACAGTGACAGCATCCACAAGAGCCATGCAAACTCAATCAGACAAAACCCAGCATAGAACTGGGGAAATAGGTAGGAGGCCACAACTTTGGTGAGAAGCTATTGGCAGCTGATCACTGGTAGGTGACAGAGAGTTGTTCTTTAAGGGAGTGACACTAGATAGGCCAAACAGGGTCCAGTAGATGAACTCACACTGGGACATCTGGCTACACAAACTAGACTCCATAGGCCTTAATGTATATGACAAAATACATGAAGTCCTGTGGGTGGGCTATGGGGATGCTCATAGGGAGGGGGACTAAATATGATTAAGATGTATGAAATTCGCAAAAATCCAATAAAATACTGTAAAAATAAATAAAAAGCAAAAATTCTTAAATTAAAATTAAAGCATATTTGAAGTTAAACTTATCAGAGTTCTTCATTGTAAAAATAGCCACTTAACTACTGCATGTCTGCATCTTCGTTGATAAAATACGACTAAAAAAAAAACACACTTCAAAGTGTCATTATATAAATCAGATGAGTTGATATTTTAATGTGGTTATAAATCAGACACTCAGAAATTATCTAATAAACCAGCCAGATTGCCATATATGTGAGGACAAACTCCTTACTTGCCTAAACCCCAATAATAGGATTTCTTGTTACTTAGAACATAATGCAATCTTAATTGATACACATGCTCTATAAAGACTCTCAAAGTATGATCTTTTAGTTCCATTTCAAGCACACTATTTCCTCTACTTTGCATCTCAGGGACATGTCCTAGGTTCCCAGAGTCACACATTTTCCCTTAAAGACATACCCAAAATCTCCAATATGCCATTTTTCAAGACTTTCTCAAATTTTATTCAACAGACCACATTGTAATCATCTTCTTCCTGAAGTCCCCTCTGGGGGAGGATGCAGGTCTTTGTGCTTATTTTCAGTCACTAGAACATCAACTGACTCAGCAACATGACTATCAGTAAATTTTGAATAAAAGAAGCTTTCAGTAACTGTTGAAAGAGAGAAACAATCACCTTACATATTCCTGCCATTACGCCATTCAGCTAAAGGTGGTATCATTTGAATCTGTATAGATAATGGAAAGAGAGAGAGAGAGAGAGAGATCGTATTTTAAACTGTCATTGGCTATATATATGCTTTCATTTGAAGATCTCTTCAAATATAGAAATTTCTTTTCTTGATGACTTCATATTTAAAACCAAATAAAACTTCATTTTAAGATAATTTTCCAAAATCCCATGTCTATAAAAGCAGTCCAGGAACTTTTTCTGCTAACAAACCCACTCCACTGGAATTTGTTCTTTGGTTTTGAAATTCACAGAGGAATAACTTTCATGTTTTTATTATGCTTGAAACTAAGTGTTTCCTAAAATTGTACATTATCAACAGGACAAACAACTCATTAATGTGTTTGATGCATGATGATGCAGTCTTCTTGTTGCCTGGTGTGGGGTCCTTTTTATGGGAAGACCTTTCACGTCTTCTACACTCTTCTGTTCCTGGTTTTAGCTACTTCTCTCTCTTCAAAACTCTGACTTGGGAAGCTGTTGTCCATCAATTGCTTCTCTTTTTGTGTCTTTAGATTTCTCCTTCCATTAACTCTGACTGTCCACAGTTTCTGTCTCCGTGTAGACTCCTTAGAAGCCTTTAGTGAAGGAGTCCAGTATAACAATGGTAAGTGGGAAGTAATCCCAGGAAACAGGTAGAGAGACGGGAGACACAGGAGGAAGTGAATACTGCATGTTTCTACGGTGCCTGTGGCAGAAGAGTGGCTCAGATACTCCCACTCCTGATGAAACGTGGTGAGGACTGAGGGGAGCAGAAAGGGAGCACAACTGATGTCCCACTCACAATTACACTTTGACCTTCGCTTAGTGTCTGCCTTTTCTCCTACCATTCAGCCAGTTACTTATAAAGAAAAATCGTTTTTGTGGTCTCTTTTTGTTGGGCATAATGCAGGGTGGGCCTAGCCAGGCCACCTACCAGGAGGAATGGAGGAATGGCTCTCCTAGGTGTGGTGCCCAGCACCTGAAGGGAACCTGGTCCACCTGGGAACAAACTGTGATTGGCTGTAGTCAGGACCCCACCCCATAAGGCTATCAAGACCTATACACTCTCTGCTCTTTCTTGAATAAATGAGTTTGCAGTAGACCACCACTGCTGGCTTTCTGCTCAACTCCCAGAGTTGGTGTCTTGATTCCGTGCCTACTCACCCCCTCACCACACAGTGGAGACCCTTCGGTCCCCCTCGGGCTGGCCCTGAGTGCTGGGACCCCCAACATCTTTTCCTCGTGTCCTGTCTGCCTTTCAAATGTTGCCATCTGATCATATCATTAATCAGGTGTCCCCTCAGCATCTCTTTCCAAGGCTTCTCTCAAAGCAAATCACTAGACACTTTTGATCCCTTAGTTTGATTCTTGTATTTGGCATCCTAGCCCCAAACTCTGGTTCACTGGTTTTCACATCATCTGCCTAGCTCTCGAGTCTCCAACGAAAGTACTATTGTCACCATGACCTTCATGAGCTTCTCATATTTCTTTTTCTCTTGCTGGTACCTCCATGAAGGTCTTACTTGGCATTTCCCTCTTTAAAAAACTTTACTCACTTTGCCATGAATGAGTTCAGACACAACCAATTTATCATGCTCCCATAAGCTAAGGACGCTCTACTGAAATCCAGACCCATACATCCAACATCCCCAGACACTTCAGCATCACAGCATCTCAAATGTAAGTTGTCCTGAATATTCCCATGATCCTCCTCTGTTTATATTCCCTCTTCTCTTAACCTGGCTCAGCCTCCATTCAGTTTCCCAAGACAGGACTTGAAATTAGCCCTGAACCTTTCTCTTCTATGCATTTAATATTCAGTTAGTCACATTACTTCTTAAGTGTCTCCATATAGTTTCAAATTCTCTATTTTTTTTTCCTTTTTATCAGGCAAAAAAAAAATCTAATTAGCTTTCCTACTCTGGATATCTATTGTTCTCACAGTTGATCATCTTTAAAAATATTTAGTTATTTGTTTAAAATATCCTGTTTCCTATTACCAACCAGACATGATTAAATTTGAAAAGAAAGACTCTTTTCTACTTGCCTCTGCCTGGTGTTCCAGTAATGCTTTTTATGTCTTCCTCATGAAACAAAGGGGAAGTTTCCTAAATAAGTCATGCCTTCTCACACCAGCCCTGAGTTCTTCTCTTTTCCCCAGGAGGCACTATATTCTGATACACCACTTCAGCTTCAGAAGTCTATCATTTCTCCTTGGAAGCACCCATGTCTTCAGAGGTCTGACCAGTCCCCACTTGACTTTCATATCCAAACATAGATTTGCTTACAAGTCTATCTCCCTTACTTAAATTATGGATAAAGAAAACTGAAAAAATGTCCACAGTTTAATATCCCTAATTATCAGACAAATCCAAACTAAACCACTTTTTGATTTCATCTAACCCCAGTTAGAATGGCTATCACCAAGAAAGCAAATGACAAATGCTTGCATTTAGCTGCAAGAAGAATTAAATGGCATCATTTGTAAGAAAATACATGGAACTAAAGATTGTTATCTTAAACAAAATAGACTAGTCTTATTCTCATAGTATCAGAGGATACTATGCAAGCTGTAAAGGGTGAAAAATCAATCAATGGTCCAACCTCAGCTGTAAAGCCCAATAACCACAATTACCGGCACAGTAAATTATCTCTATTGGTGCATTAGTAGGACTTTTACCTTGGGGATAATCAGCAAATATCAATTGAACTTAAAGCCTATTCCATGGGAGGGAACTTATGTGTAGTGCTGTGAACATAGTCAAATACACATGCTGCAGAAACTAATAGATCCTAGAGAAAAACCTATACCTGTCACATCCTTAGGCAAATGTAATTTCTTACTGTATACTAAATATGTATCCTTATATTTACAGACAAATATATCTTTCACTAATTATCCTAGTTTGCTTCAATTGCTGTGACAAAACACTGACTAATATCAACTTGAGGAAGAAAGGGTTTGTTTTGCTTACATCTCCTGGGTCACACAATTCATCAGGGAGTCCATGGTATGTATGAACTCAGGGCAGGAACCTGGAGGCAGGAGCTGGAGCACAGGCAATGGCAGAACACTGCTTACTAACTTTCTCCCCTGGCCCATGCTCAGCCTGCTTTCTTATACCATAGATAACAACCTGCCCAGGGATGGCACCACCCACAGTGGGCTGGGCCCTCCTGCAGCACTCAACAATCAAGAAAATATCCCACAGACATGGCCACAGACCAGCCCAATGGAGACAATTCCCCAATTGAGGCTCCCTCAACCCAAATGTGTCAGGTTGACACTAAAGCTATCTAGTAGACTACTCATCAAAGAACCTTCTTTTTGCAACAGATGGAGATGATTACAGAGTTCCACAACTGATCAAACACAGAGAATACATGTCTGTGGAAGACAGTCCTAAGTGACACACCTACAATGCAACCTCTACATCTAAGGCTCAAAAAACATAGCAGAACTGGGCAGAGAGAATATTAATGCATCTCTCAACTCTCACCAGCGAAACTTCCTCATGCAACAGATGGTGATTAACACAGAAAGTCACAACTGCCCAAAATCTGGAGAATAAGAGACTACGGAGTGCATGTCCTTAGATAGGACTCCTATTTCAACCTTTGCCACCAGGGCTCTGGGACCACTGTGGAGGAGGGGGCAAAAAGATGAAAGAGCCAGGGATGATAGATGACCATAAGGAAACAGAGCTTTCCAGGCAGCTGGGAACTTGCTTATATCAACTTACAGCAGTGATGACAGCATGCACAAGATCCATGCAAACTCAAACCAGGAAAAACCCAGCATAACTAGGGTACTAGGTAAGAAGCCCCAACATTATCTGAGGAATTATTGGCCATGGATCACTGCTAGGTGAGAGACATTGGTCTTCTTTAAGGGAGTAACACGAGTGAGGTTAATCAGACTCGAGTGGATGAACTCACATTTGAGGGCACAGACTTGACTCAAAAGGCCTTAATATATATGACAGAGTCCATGAAATCTGGCTGAGGGGAGGAATGAGGGAATTCAGATAAAGGAGGGAGTGTCTAAATATGAAATGCACAAAAATTCAATAAAAAGGAAAAAAAATAAGTAAAACATCAACAACAAAGAAATGTAAGCCAGTCTCACAAAGATAAATCCACATATGTTATCTCAGATGCCAAATCTAGGTTTAACTGCATAGACACAAGACGTGAAAGTTTAGGGAAGACTACGAAGAGTGAGACAGAGGTCTAGGGGGTGAAAAGGAAAACAGAAGGCAGCAAGGAGGAGAAAATGACAAAATGATTTCTCTCACATATATATAACTCAGGTTCATTCTCATTCTCTCTCTCTCTCTCTCTCTCTCTCTCTCTCTCTCTCTCTCTCTCCCTCCCTCTTGACAAATGAACAGATGAACAGAAGGGGACCAGAAAGGGGAAAGGAGAGGGTGGGGAGGACCAGTGGAGAGGCAAATAAGCACGAGGTACAATGTATGAAAACCTCATAATGAAACTCTGACTGCATACACTAAGAAACTTAATTAAAAGAAAAATAAAGCAAATATACAAAAAAGGAAACTGTCCACAGGAGTGTTTTGAAGCTTCCTGCTGCTGCACAGTGTAAGACCACGTGAAAATGTGCTCTCAGTTGTTCAACAGTGACTGGGATGCCCCATGTGGATGGCTACAAGGCTGGTTAAGACAGGTCTGTCTTGAGGGGCTCTTAGTTTAAGAGTAGGAAAATAGGAATATAAACAGCTTTAAAGCCAGGTGCACAGCTCTCCATTTTATAAACAAGGCATTTTCACAGTTGTAATCATCTATGGTTGGGAAAAATAACATGACCAGAGGTTTAACTTCCCCACATTATGACTTACATTAGACTTTTCCTAAATACAGAATGCGCTTAAGTAAGACTTGCTTTGCAAATCCAGACTTTTTATTTTAATTCTATCAGCATGATTCCCTTGTAATGGCAAATCTGTCATTTTTTCATTAAGCATTTCTTAAGAATTTATTATGCAAAATAAAATATGCCAGAGATGGATCATAAGAGCAATGAAGTTTTCACCATATTTATATCCTTAAAGATATAAGATATATTATATTATATGTTATATATTATATATTATATAAAGATATAAGAATTATTTTTACTGTAAACAATCATGAATAATCTTTTGCGATAGAACCTTGTTTGTTGACATCACCTCCCCTTCAAGATAAGTCATTTTCATTTTTCTGCTTACAACTGGGTGTGTCAGTGACACCTCCATAGTCTTCAAATAAGTCCGAATATCTAGTATCATTTAGGGAAACAAGAGGGAGAGAAACAGAAAGGAGAGGAACTCTACCACAAGAGAAAGCAAACAATCCATGTTTGAAACTGGAGGGACACTTTGATAATGCATTACTCACAAGTACTCATCAAACATTAGAAGACACAACTTCCATATGCTAAAATGCCTAAACAGTCTGCACTTTAAATACTAGTTGCTAGAAAAATGAACACATCTTAAAAATCCTCCCCAACAATCACCAAGTAAAACTGCATGCTATCAATTGACCCAGCAGAAAGCACTGCTCCTGAATTTAATAGAAGCTTTCGGTGTTTTGTACCTTAGGACTGTCAGGCTCAGCATTTGAACAGCCTCAGTCAATGAGAGGAACTAAAATGCTACTTTTCTCTGTGTAGCATTTGTTGATTCCTTATTTGTCTTGAATAATATGAAACGCTGCAGCTCCCCGTAATGCCTGTGAACTGAGTTATTAAATAAATGACTCTAGCCCTGGGCAGCAGCAGGCCGTGACGTGCAGCTATTTACACTCACAATGCAAACCCAGCTGGACGGATGAGCCTGGCACGGCGAATCCTCGTTGGGGCGTTCGTTAGCCTCACTTTACAGCTGTCAGAAGTGATATCTGTTATTCAGCCCAGACCCGTTCTCTGAGGAAGGAGTCTAATGCTACTGATGGAAAAACATGAACATTGTTTGAGAGAAAGCAAACCTGTTTGAAAATCTGACAAACCAAATGGGGGAGAAATCATCACAATCATGGAGCACTAAAATGTAATGAAAAAAAATAATTAAAAAGAACAGACAAAGGATACACACTCAACTTGAGAGGATTAGGACTTAACATACTAGTCCTAGGATGTTAAGAGTAGGAAAATAGGAATATAAACAGCTTTAAAGCCAGGTGCACACATAATAGGCTTCTAAACCTGTCCTCTAACCCTATGAATTACTCAGGTATATGCCTCACTACACTCATTCTGATCCTCTGATATTCTATATATTCTGATGATCAGAGGAATTTAGGAGGCTCCCAGTTGCTGACATGTACAACCCAAGAAATTTAGGGGCTTGGAGGAGAGAAGAAGAGAAGCCCTTACAGAACAGAAGCTGACCTCCCTGGTTCCCACCAGCCCACCAACACCACCTCATCCTTGGAACTCCTATTGTTTTTATCTCCACCCAACAAAATCTGTCTCTTAGTTGTCCCTCTCAGCCTTTGTATTCCCACCACGATCACAACATTGGTATTGAAAAAGCATGCTTTTTCATTCCTCCAGGAGTGCTCAAACGTTGTTCATTGATGGTTTTTCTTAAGCAGTTGTTCAAAGCTGAACAAATAGTTGTTCAAAGAAAAAGGGAAAAAATAAAAGCTAAAGATGATGTCAGCTTGAAAATCTATATGTCCATTGTTCTCTGTCTCCCAGGAGGCCATTTTGCCCCAGAGACTTTATTTACACTGCTAAATATTAAAGAGAGAATATTCTGTCATCTAGTTGACTCTGATATTCCTATTGGCAGACAGACTCTTGTCAACAGCTTCAAATTCCTGAGTCATTCCCAAGCATTTCTGTACTCAGAGATGTTTAGATTCATGTTTGGACTCACCTTCAACACATAATATCATTACCATTGTAGCCAAACGCAACAGGTACTTTGCTAATATATTCATCATCTTTTAAAAGAAGGTCCAACATGTCAGGGAGGCAGGGAGCATGTTTAAGAAGGAGTAGGCTTATACCATTTTTAGTGTAATGTTTCCTGAACAGCAACTGACCTGAAATATCTCCACATGGATCATATGCGACCTTTAACAAGACATTTCTCAAGAAAATGGCACCCCCCAAACACACACATGTGTGAGGACACACACACCATTCACACACAAAACACTGTTTTTAATAGCCAAGGGCACTTTGGCACAATGTGGGGCGGTGGTTGTCAACATAAACAGATGGTCAAAGAAGTGGGCAAACACATCGTGTGAACTAGTTCCATAAATGAAGTTTTTTATTTCATTCTAAATGCCACACTTACTTAACCAGCTTTCAGACAAGATGATACATGTAGCCAGTTGGAAAGAGTTCCCTGCCAGGCTTCTGTGTTTTTATGACAAAATTAAAAGTCCACAGATGGAATAACTCAAAGCTAATTCTTACAGAGTTTGTTTAGTTAGAATGGGGGGTGGGGGGAGAATACCATATTGCTTCAAATTAAAGCCACATCTACAACATGAAAGACTTTTAATTGGTGAGGAAAGACATAGACATAGCTTTTTTTAAAAAAAAAATCTGTTTTTTTAAACAAGTGGAATTATTTACCCATTAAAATGGCTACTTCCCCCAAATAATTTGAAGATTAAGAAATTCTCAATTCCAAGCTCAGTTCCCAAATTCCCAACATGCTTTCAGCCAGTGATTTGCAAAGTATCACAGTCTTCCACTCTGGTGAACTTCTAAATATGTGCAATCACCTAGAATATCTTCACCTCAGAAGTCACTATGCCAAAATACACACACACACACACACACACACACACACACACACGCACGCACGCACATGCACCCAACTTTAACATGTGAATTAGGCAAAGAAAGGAGCTATGAGAGAGGAAATGCAAAAGAAGAAACAAATTTTCTTGGCGTTGTATGTTCTGTGAAAGATTTGTTATTTTGTTTGAGTATTTCACTATATTCTTTAGTGAGAAAATAAAGCAGGAGCATGATGGCCTGTGTGTCAAGCTTGGGATGACTACAATACTACCTCCTATATTAAAAATGAAAGAGAATACAAAATGAAGAAAAGAATCTCTTATAGTGGCCAAAGCAAATAGAAAATGGCTCAGTCTTCCAATTAAAAAGCAAAATCAGATGTACAAAATACAGGCACAAAAGCTAAACTTCTCAATGCAAAGAGCATTCAGAAGTCAAGGTCGACTACGTAGTTAATACTATAACATATCAGAGTAAAAAAGATAGTTATGTTATATTTTACCAATTATCTGATTTTATTTGAATAATTAACTTGATAGTTTCAAGAAAATCTAAATGTCTGTTAGATTTATATTAGTTTTTATTTCTCTTCCAAAAGTACTGTGCTTACTTTTTAAATCACTGCCACCATTGGGGAGGGGAATTCTTAGCATAAAACTGTGCACAATATTTATTTTCTAGGAAATAACAAGTCTTCTTCTGAAGTTACACTTGCTTCCCCAGACTCCAGGAAGCCAAGTAAGGTCTAAGAAACATATGAATTGAAATTCTAAAGAAATCAATAGATTTCTCCTTTCTCTGTAGCCTCCAGTAACTAGAGCCAGGGATTCAGAAGATTACCCACAAAGATCTGAGTGAGTCAAAAACCTGAATCAGAGGTTCTGTACTGCTTACTAAATAGTTCACCAGGGACTTCAGTTACTTTGAGCAGAAAATTGCCAATGTCAACAGGAGAGTCTTACTTGACATTTCTCTCACTGCAAAACTTCACTCACTTTGCCTCGGATGAGCTAAGATCCACCCCAAGCTTCTTGTGTAGCTAAGAACAACTGAAGGTATTTGTGTTTAGAAATACAGAAAAAGATGGCAGCCACAGTAGAATAAAACCCAGTTACTAATAGAGTGGAAGAGAAGAGTGTGACAATTACGTGCTTCCTCAAAATACTGCACTACGTATGATAGCATCCTAGCAAAGTCTGAAAGAATTCATTCTAGAGTGCTCAAGAATTCATCTTTTATTGCAGAAGAATTTCTTCCAAAATATTAGTTTTTTGATACGTGGTGGGGAAATATCCCCTTGATAATGACATTTCAGAAATCCTGGTCAAGAGGGTTTCTAAATTTTGGAGCTTCTTAAATAAAACACTGATATATCAATGCAAAATTAAACTTCAAATGAGTTCTTTTAATTTTGACTTTCCCAACTTATTTACGAATGAAACTAAATGAAATTCTCTTTAGCCAAGTGGTAGACATTCTGCAGATGTTACTCAAAAATGTCAATTATTACTACTGCATTTGGGTGGTGGTTTTGAGACAGGATCTCTCTATATACACCAGACTGGCCTAGAACTCACAGAGATCCACCTGCCTCTGCTTCCTGAGTGACGGAATTAAAGTCATGAACTACCACACCTGGTTGCTGCTGTATCTCTTCAGAACCCACTATTTTTAAATGAAATTTATTTGCTATCTGCAGTGCAAACACTTTAAAACAGTGAAGTTGTGGATAGTTTTAATTTGTTGCTTATATTTTAGATCCCTGAAATTGTATGTGAGAAAAAAACAGCAGCATTTTTCCCACTATGATGGAAGCAGATGATCAAGGCAGTGAGAGGCTTTGCAGCTTCTGGTTCTCCACACAGAGATCATTTGCTTTGAGAGGTTGCTACACTCTTTGCTGTTGCTTTCATAGACTCTAGGTACTTCATTCAGAGAAGAAAATGTTATAGCCACAAGAACTGAATACCAAAAAAGAACTATTCTTCAGTATGCTTCAATAATTCCAATGAAAACATCCCAAAACACTAGCTCCATGGAGTCAATGGCTTTGTGCAACCACAATTTTGTCAGTAGAGAACAGGACGTGGCACCCAGTAAAAACTCAATAAATATTTGCCAAATATTACCATCAGATAAAACACCTGAAATATTTGATAAATATATTATAATAATAGTAATGAATATAGTTTGTAATAGACTCAGTTGGAGGTGTAAAACGGCTAATAGAGTAATTATTTTGCTTCTGTCTATGTAGAATCACCACTGGCCACAGTTATCTAAAAGTATGCTATTATTCTTCCTCTCATAAATGCATCCGTTAGGATGATGAGTGGACTGCTCATTAGTCAACCTCCATTTTAAAAGTATGTAGTAGAGGTTAGCTTGCTCAAAGTCTGACCTTTCCAAACACTTTGCATCTTATATATGAAAAAAAAAATCACTTCCCTCCCTAACCTTCCATTTTTGATCCTCTGGTTAATTGGAGAACAATCTCTCTTTTAACTTTGCCAAATATTGCAGAATATTTTCACTAAATGTCACCATAAATTGAAAGCTACATTAACATGGTCGATGTGTTTCCTTTTCTGATGACAAGTGACAAACTTGGTTATTGCTCTCAGCTTCCCCTATTAGTATTGGTTTTCCAAGTTGATAATGGGTGGGGGGAAGAAAATCATTTAAACATTCTTACCCTTTGGCCTGACCACAGGCTTAATTGTTGCCATGAATACACAATAAAGGTTTTAATACCTTAAAAATAAACATGTATGCTACTAGTCTGATTACTCTGTGCTCTCATTATCCTTGTATTTCTTATTACAAAAATGATGAGTTCAGCATGCTGGTAACAGAAAGGAAAAAAACAGTATGTTTTCTGACCACTAATCACATTCACCCATAGGACAATCCCTGCTCCCAATAACCGTTAATTGTGGCTATGGGAAGATCATTTAATTTTTCTGAACCTTGGTTTTGTCTCTGAAATTGCGATACAGTCTCTCTCACTGAAACTTTTTAAAGATTAATTCAGAAAACACATGAGCTGTCTTCATTAAAGATGTGTCTAAGTATTTCTACTCAGATACTTTATCTGGAATATGTGGTCAAGTTATGAGAGTGTCAGGAAATAGGCAACTCTATCAAGAGATAGAGTTTTAACAACACTACATTAAGAAAATAATAATCTTACAAGAGTCACAGATTGATATGGCCATACCACGTATACAACACCTTCAAATCCTCATTTCAGTGGAAAATTAATAACATTATAAATTTATTCTCCCTCTTTCCAAAGTAGGTAAAACAAGAGGACACAAGAGCAGCCCCGGGTTCTGTCACTGCAAACCAGCAGCCACAAGGTCAGAGGCTCATAAACTACGAGTCTGTTAACCAAGAAATTTAACTCTAATGTGCCCCTAGAGTAAAATTCCATCTTAATGGAAACCACCTTATGGTCTCTTGGTCTTCTTTCTGTTCTCTGTAGTTAATCATGACCACAGTGTGTGCATAATTTCTTCCTTTAACTTTCTGAGGAGTGAAGAGAAATCAAGCCTCTTCTAACTTTCTACACCAAACTTTGGATGCAAGACCACAGAATAGCCCTGCAGCTCCAAGACTGACTGAGTGACTGGACTTGGCCATGCGGAGAAAAGGCCCACATGACAGAAAAGTCATGTGATGCAAGCAGACGCCAATAAAGGAATCCCCAGCCACTTTATCTCTGCTTTTCTCTGACAGAAAACTGAACACTGGGGTCAGAGGAGTTAACACACGTTAGTTATCTCCAGAAATGGAACTCGGGCACACTACTAATTATATAAACTAAAAATTTGTGAACTCATAAAACATTTTGTGTAGGGAAAACACATGTATCATATATAATATATATAATCAGATATATGTCTATAAAGGTATAATATAATTTTTTATTTCTTTGCCTGCTACAACAAACTCTGTTCTTTAATTTATGACTAGTTAAGTTATAGAACATACACAAACTCAGTATCATCACGAAATTTGTCAATTTTTTATTTGAGTCAGTCTCACAATATAGCCTTAACTGGCTTGGAACTTGCTAATGTAGACCAGGCTGACCTTGGATTCATGGAAACTCTCTTGCTTCTGCTTCCCAAGAGCTAGAATTAAAGGCATGTGCTGCCATACCAGTTTTTCCTCTCATCTTTGCTGGGGCAGTAATATGATCTTGACACTGCATTTGCCCTGGGTTTCCACTTGGAACAGAATCAGCCAAGAGTCTGTATGTTTCCTTGGGAGGCATCAGTTCATCATCTTGTGTTAACTCTCACTTTTCTGTCTCACTCGAAGCCTCAAAGGCTTTGTACTGTCAAAGGATAGTAAACGTGCCTTTGATTAAATAGGTTTCCAAGACACTCACAAGATAATACAGGCTATTGCCACAGCCCTTGTTTGCCTCCCAGAACTTAAAGGTAAAACCATATTGCTGAAGACACACCACATACTTTGGACACAGGACTTGGAGAAATTCAGTTGGAACTAACCTGGAAGCCTCCTCTCTGAAGCTTTCATAGTATTAGAGGATACTATGCAAGCTGCCAAGGCAAAAAATAAAATAAAATTAAGGATCTAAGGATCCTACCCAGATGTAAAGTCTATAAACCAAACAACGACTGGCCCAGCAAACTATCTCTATTGATGGAGTAGTGGCATTCTTATCTTGGGAGCACTCAACAACTGTCTAATTGGACTTAAGGCACACTCAGTGGGATGGAACTCATGCATGGTAGTGTGAACATAGCCAAGCACACATGGCTGGGGAGCTCACAGACCCTAGAGAAGAGCTCACTCTGTCACTTCCCTAGAACAACAGAATTTCTTACTCTATTCCAAATTCATATCCTTCTATTTACAGATAAGTATGCCTCTCACCAGTCATCAAAGAAGCTTCTTTTTTCAATAGATGAAGGCTGTTACAAGGTTCCACAACTTGTCAAATGCAGAGAATGAGTGAATGTGAGGTGAGGCGCCCAGTCCTAAGTGACATGTTTACAATGCAACCTCTATACCTAAGACTCAGGAGACATCTCAAAGAGAGGGTAAAAAGGATGCAAGAGCCAGAGGGACAAGACACCGGCTGCTAGTTAATACATTCTAGACATGGTAGGGAAGCTGCACCAGTGAAACCTCCACAGTGTGGCAGTCTAACGAGATCTGTACAATGACAAAATCAGTTGACTTGCCAAGGTGAATGGGTGGAAATGTCATGGGGTCCTAAGTCAAGATGAAGAGCTACAGGCAATCAAAGGATGTTGAGGGAGAGAGAATCCATTTTCTCCAGGTTCTAGCTGCCTGAGAGATTATCTAATCCCAAATGGACAGCCCTAAACACAGGCACACATGAGCACCACTAAATGGCCTTAGTGATTTTATATACATATATATGCATGCACACATACACACACAAACACACACACATGTGTGTGTATGTGTTTATTAGTCACATTCTCTAAAAAAAAACAGAGCATGTGTGTTTTTATTGCTATTAAAAGTAGGATATGAGTTAGAATTCTTTAGGGTAATTCTAAGGATAAACTGTAATGGTTAGAAGTGTCTTTTAATATAGGAAATTGGACATTTTACAAGTACAAGTATAATTTTAGAGCATTGTTTCTCCGCTCTTAGCATATAGAAAACAGTGTATTTTTGAATATTGTATTAAGTTGAACTATATGAAACTGACAATAAAAATTGTCCTCCTTTTAAAAAATCTGTAGGAACAACAATATAATTGTAAATTGTAATTCGATCTAATTTTGACATCAGTTTGATTTGGAATTCATCCTGCTCTTTCTCTAGATTCTTTACTAAATACTGATTTAAAGTACAGAATAAAAGTTATTTTGTATTTATAATTTAGTGATTACATTTTATACCATAACTTATTTGATCAAGTAAAAATGGAAAGAACCTTAATGGAGAAGGAACTGTTCATGATAATATTTAATTTAAATTTATAAAAATCCTCTCTGAAATTTTTCTAGAGTAACACTTGTTTGGTGATATTTTCTAGAATGAATGGAGTTTTAATTTTCTGTTATTTATTTTTGTTTTATGTGTGTTCTTGTTTTGTCTGCATGTATGTAAAGACACATGTGAGCAGAGGCCAGATCCCCTGAAACTGGAGTTATGGATGATTGTTAGCCGCCATATGGGTGGTGAGAACTGAACTTGGGTGCTAGAGAACTGATGGTTCTTCAAGGCTACCTGCAAGCTCGTTGGGATTGGGAACAAGATTAGTATTGAAATACTCCAAAATCATTATGAAAATTTTCAGTTTCTTAGAATTCCAAATTGGTAGAGAGTACTACTTGACTCACAACCAGTTGTGTGATATATAAAGTAGACTATTATTGTTTGCCCTTAAATTTCAAAAAGAGTTTCCTTGAATTAAGTTTTAATGTTGTTTATCCATGTTTGTTTACAGAAAAACAGGTGAAAGTCCAGGTGGGGGCTGGCTAGTAGATGTAAGTCAATAGTGAAGCTCTGTCAAACATGGCCAGGGCCCTGGGTTTGACCCCCAGCATGGAAAACAAAACAAACATGAATAAAAGAAAGCCCACATGCTTTTCTCCCTGATGTGGAGTTTATGTGACTTTGTAATTCCGATGTTTAATTCTCAGAATTATTTTCTGTGCTATTAGAATCCTTTTCTGAAAATTCTTGTCTATACCAATAGCTTGAAGTATTTTCCCGTATAATGGCAGTGTTTCGGGTTTGAAACCGTGACATCTGCAGTAAAATTAATGGAAATAGAAATTATTAAGTATCACAGATTCAGGACAAATACCACATTTTTTTCATTTAGAGATCATGTTATTATTATTACTTTCATGTATGTTTATACGTGGGGAGGGCAGTGCACAGGTTCCAAAACAACAAAAGGGGACATGAGCAGGGGGAGAAATATTAAGGGAGTGTTGGGTCAGGAGGACAAATATGTACTAATAGAACGCATTAATGAAGGCAGATGGAGGCCACTGGAGGAAAGAAGGAAGCAGTGAGGGGCCCAGAGGTACTGGGGAGGGGAGGGAGAGGATTAACTCGAAGTGCGATGAAAATGTCATGATGAAATCAGGAATTTATATGCTAATTTTAAAACGTCTAATACATACAAGGTAAAAAAGAATATAGTGATAAAACAAAATGAAAATATTTCAATATGTTATTGGAACACTGTCTTAAAAATACTTTTCTCTACTTCATTTTCACAATTTAGATTTTGGTCATGGAAAAGATTGGTCCAGGCACCTTCCCCAGTATCATGTTGCAGGATCCCCTGTCCTCATCCCCGTGTAATTATTACAGATTGCGGTGACTTCTCTATCAAAATGCCTCTAAAGTATATGTGTATATATATATATATATATATATATACTTACATACATATATGTGTGTGTATGAAATAATACCAAGCCATGAAATAAATATTACATGAGTTTTTAACTACATATGATCATCTCAAACATATCTTCATGAAAAATGTTTCCAGTGGCTTCCACTTACCTTTAGAGGAAGACCCTAGCAGCACTCAAGCTAGTGCACACCAGGACCAAGCACTTCCTTCTTCCTTCCTCCCAAGCCTCAGACTCCAGTTCCATTGGCTACCACCTTTCATTCTGGGCATTTGCCAAGCCTTTTTTTTTCTTGGAATGTTGTCTCTCTAATTCTTTGTGTGGCAGGCTTGTTATTCTTCACATTCTAGCATCAATGTCAAGTAACAGGCACATTTCATGGCTTTCCCAACTAAAGTAGATTTCCATCCTCACAAAAATTACCAAAGTTAGACTCTTCAGAGAAGCAAAGTTCAGCTTTACAGCACCCACCACCACGTGTGTACTTCACTGGTGCGTCTGTGTGGGTGGCCCAGCCTCCTTAGCAGACTTAAGTCCCCGAGAGTAGGGACCATGCTTATACTACATGAAATCATATACCTAGCACCCAGATCAATACACAAAGCATGCAGTAAGCAGTAAGCAGATGTTTACTAGAAGACCCTGTGACTATCCTTCAGAGTATTCTTCTTCTGGCTGGTCACCATTTGAATCCTTCTCTAAGCCTTGTATCAAGTTATCAAAAGGAAATATAAAATATCTAATTACTGACTTGGCAATATTCATGTCTGCGAAGATGTGAAATATCCTAAATTTAACTTCTATATCATATTCTTCCCCATATAAACAATAAATATAATTTGCTAATTCTATAATTAATATTTCAGACTCATACAACCTATTTTTAAATGAAAAATGTCTAAGATTCAAAGACATACCTTATGATTAGAGAGGGATAAAACAAAGGAAAAAAATCAAGTTTTGACAATAGTTAAATTTCTGGACGATGGCAGCTGGTAAAGAGACTTTAAAATTTGTTATGAATGTTAGGTAGAAATACTACTAAATATCGATGCTCAACAGTGTTTCGCTTCATTTGCTTCCAGATTTGCTCAGTTTTTATCATTCATTCTGCTCAGCTGCTCATAGCATTCCCCAAGTACAAGAACAGTTACATCAGACTTGGAGAAATATTTTCAGATGTTGTTAATCACGCCATGTGGCCATGTGATAACAACTGCAACCCTTGTGTAATATTTTATCTGGTTACTGGAGGTTACTATGAAACCTGCTCCCAATCACAATAAAGCAAATAAGAAACGCTTCCTTTTGTCTCAATTCAATGAAACTAACTTTCTCAGGGAGCCAAACTACGTTTTAAGAGATAATTAACTTCACAGGAACAATTTACTAGTTATATTCTACACTCTTGGCTTTCTACAGTGTCCACTGGCCTGTTCTGCTTACTAGAAATGTAAATGTTTTCAGCCTCATGTAGTTTGTCATTTGTGTTATGGCTTTGAGGAGTAAATTAATGAGGAGGAGGAGGAAGAGGAAGAGGAGGAGGAGTAGGAGGAAGAAGAGGAGGAGTGGGAGGAAGGGAGGGAGGGAAAGAAGGAGGGAGGGAAGGAGGACAACAACAAAGATAGATGAAACCCAGAGGAGGAATAGGTGTGTCTTCCTGGTTCACATACTCTCAAAGGAAAGATAAAATTTAGCTAAGAGGTAAAAAGTGGTTCACCCTCAAAGAAATATAAGCCAAACAGGAGCTTCTTGCTTCTTTTAATTGAGGACAGTGCCTAGTCTCTCTCTCTCTCTCTCTCTCTCTCTCTCTCTCTCTCTCTCTCTCTCTCCACAAATAACAATGTATTTTATAGTTCAAAAGTTTTAGCTTCTATAAAGAGGTGAAAACCTAATTTCTTACTTAAAATCAGAGATAAATATTATTATTTATGTGAGCATTTAGTGAGATTACAGATGTTATAGGAGCTCCCTTAAAAAATGTAGCCAGTAATAGAGTATGAGGTAGATGCAGCGGGACTTCCTGAATCCATGTGTAGCAACCCTTCTCTCTGAAATAAATTGTCATCCTTGCACTTGGGACATTTATGGAAATGAAAAGCTCCGCTCACCCAATGTTCTTTGCTTTTGTAAATTTTCCAAATGATGTCTAATATTAGGTACAGGTTATATGTCTTAAAGTGTACATGTTCAGTTGGACTGTAACATCCTGCAGACAAACAGCACCTCTTTCCTAGGCCTGCTCAGCTAGCCTCATCCATCGCCATTGCTCCATGCCCACGTAAGCCAAGTCCTTAAAAAGTATATATTTCTGTATATATGTGCACATCTTGTTGGTTATGTTCCTCTGGAGAACCCTAATATGTTCATGTGGATAAAAAACAACCCATTGGTATCTATTGTAGATTTATTTCTAGAGGCATGTTTTTAAACATTATTTCTGTATTACTTATTATATGACTGCACTTCACTGTCACAAAGAGCCACGTGCTCCTAACTATTTGTGAAACAGTTGGTGCGATCAAGACTTCATCTGACTCCTTTCACTTTATTATGTCATTATCAGTTCGTGGGGACCTAGTCCACCCAAAAGACAAATGGCTCTTGAACCCTGAAAGGAAAGACTATAATGTAAAAGGAAGTAGCTCCTTGAGAAGAATGTTTTCCCTCTGGTCTGTCAACTCATCACAGAAGCAGGAGTACCTAGAATTAAGGAAAAGAATAACTCCAGCACTCAACAAGAGTCTTAGGCACAGTTACCAATTATCAAGAAAAATGCCTTTGGCTGAGGTGCAGATACAAGAGACTGCAGAGTGCTCATGCCTGAATAGGACACCTACATCAAACCTCTGCCACCCAAGGCTCGGGGACCACTGTGGAAGAGGGGCAGAAAGAGTGTAAGAACCAGGGGTAGTGGATGACCACAAGGAAACAGTTTTCCAGACAGCGGGGAGGTTACTTCTATGAACAAACAATAATGGTGCCAGCATGAACCAGACCCACGTAGGCTCAAGCCAGACAAAATCCCAACATACAAGTGGGGAAATGGGGAAGAAGGTCTAACCTTAGTAGAGGAACTACTGGCAACCAATAAGTGCAGGGAGAGGGAGAGTTGATTTTCTTGAAGACACTAGATGGGTTAAGCAGGCTCCAGTGGATAGTCACACCAAAGGACATCTGGGGACACAAATTTAGCTCAATAGGCCTTAATATTTATAACAGAGAGTACATGAAATTCAGCGCAGGGGGCTATGAGATGGGTGCAGATCGTGGAAGGAATCTAAAAAGGATCTAAATTTATGTTATGAAATTGACGGAAATTCAATTTAAAAAGCTATTACTTTTAAGAATGTCGTTGGCATGTGAACTCACAGGACATTAAAATACAGACAGGAACAAGAGAGAAATTTTGAGAGAGGAACTACAATGGAGCTAATCTCTTCACAGTGGTTGCCTCCAGAAAAGCCGTATGTGCAGTCCTTTGACCATTGTGACCAACCCGCCCACTTCATGGTCCCCATGTCATACATAGACAGTTTGCCAGGGGACATGAGAATGGCTGGAAACTGCATAAGTTTTATTATTAACAAGGGCAACACAAGGAACAGACAGAGTCACCAGGAATGACAACATCACTCTGATTGTTGGGGAGTAAAAACAGATCAAACAAGCTGCCAACTTCAGACACAATGCTTATTGAAATAAGTTTTAAATTTTTAAGGAGAGGGCTGAAGAGATGGCTCAGTGGATAAAATGCTTGCTGTACAAGGTTGAGAACCTCAGTTCTGATTTGAGCACCCATTCAGGTACAGATAGGTATGGTGGGCTGTCTGTAATCCCAGCATGTGTGAGGTAGGAAAAGGGAATTCCCCAGAGCAAAGCAGCTTGTCAGATTAGCTGAACTGGTGAACTCTGGTTAAAGCGAGAGACCCTGTCTCAATATATAAAGTGGAGAGTGACCAAAGAAAACACCCAAGGTCAATCTCTGGCTTCCACATGCACATGTATCTGCAAACACATATGTAAACATACATGCATGCCTACATACTACACACACATACAAACACAAAAAATGAAAGACAAAAGAAAAGGAAGACCTGCCTCTTACCTCTGAAACTCTTCGTCTGTGACTTCCAAAGCAACTTGAATAATTTGGAGGGTTATAAACCAGCAGTAAAAGGGTATAGTAACTTGAAAACTTCCCTTAGAACCATCTTTAATCCTTATTTCCTGCCAGTAGACAGGAATTACCCAAGAATGACAGCAATTTGGTACATAAGTCATTGGCCAAAAGTTTTTAACAAAGATCAGACTTGAAATTAGAATGCCTAATTCTTTGGAGGTAATGAGAGCCCATCTTTCTTTAAAACTTATAACTAAGAATTTTAGAAGCAGAGTCCATAAACAATCCAACAAACAGCCATAGAAGACCATCCAATGGCAGTACATGATCTCAGATTCTCAGAGTCCCATTTGCCAGGAATTTCATGGTTCAAGAAGAAATTATTCTCCCTTCCTTTTGAAGAGAATCTATCTTAACAGATGAAATATATTTCCTTTTATAAGCAGTTTGCTTTAAGATAAACGTGTATTTCGGCTTCTATCTGAGTTCCTGGGTACCTTCTTCCTTTATGGAAATTACCATCCACATTGTTTGCCTGATGACTAATGTGATTTCCCCTTATTTAGCATTCACAGATGTTTTATACCGTCTTTGCTAATGTGCATCTTGATTTATGTCATACTTGGTGTTTGAAGGAGGGAGGCGACTACTAAATGAGCTGTTGCAAGCAGTTGTAACTTAGTCATGGTAATTTTGCTCCCACAATCTGGAGGTTTTAAACACAAGTGTCCTGTTGCTTCTTCTGACTTCTATGCGGCCTGCAAACTGTCTGGAAATGGAACCACAGCAGGGAGCAACGTTCATATCCTCCACCCCAGACTTTTGGTTCTATTGCTCCCAGGAGTTCACAGCCTAGAGTCTTTTATGGGGCTTTAAAGATATGGACACACCCAGGGAGTAAATGAATAATATTTTAAAACTGTGTTCCTGTCCTGCATCCCTTCACCCTTGTTAAAATCAAACCTTACCGTCAGGTTTATGTTGCACTTAAGAATTGCATAAGCAGATAGCACTAGCTTCAGAATGTCTAATCCTCACAGAAATTGTTCCAAGTCTTCATCTTTGAAAATATTTTAACTTTTCTTCAAACCCTGATGCTATTATTTCAATATACTATTTTATCTGATCTATGGTGATTATCAGAGGTTCCCTCAAATTCTGATAAGTTATTTGCCACACAAGCTTGTGTACCTGTGGAACCTGACCAAATGCTAAGATGGAGTCAGATATGCTAAGGGGTGGGCCACCCAGGAGCCCAGGACTGAGCAGAGGTCAGAGAATGGTGAGAATCCCTTAGCCTAGCTGGCCTTCTCTACCATTACCTCCTCTAGAGACTGTGGCCCTAAGCCATAGTCCTCAGTGTGGCTCAAAGGCATTACTCTGTCATTATCCAGTCCATTCATTTCAGGGACTCTTAACTCCAGATCCATCTAGACATTGAAACATGCATTTCTGACTTATAAATAACAACCTTCATATTATTCCAAAATAACTAAAGCCACACTCAGCAGTGTCCCAGGAGTATGCCTGATCCATGGGAGTAGGCCTGATCCATGGGAGTAGGCCTGATCCAGGCTCACGTTCTTCGTCTTGTCACCCTCCCTCCCGCACCCAAACACCTTAAACGCTTTCTCCTGCGTTTCCCATGTTCTCAGTGGTCCCATTCTTTCTACCCCAAGCTCTCATTTTCGGTGAAGTTCATTCAAATGATGACAGCCTACAGTGGCTGTTCTCTTTCCAAACTCCTAGGAACTTTTCTATTCTGCTCCATTTATGTGAGTTCCTAATCACATATGTAGTGATTTGTTAAATATTTATTGAAAACCACTACACACCACAGAGTGTTCTATGGGTTTAAAGAAAATAATAAACAAGACAGAGAGGATCCTATGGAGATTAACAATCTAGCCAGTTTCATGATAACTCATGTGTTTATCCATTTCCCAGTGAGACAGTGAAATGGTGACCAAGGAGGATTATAACGCTTTATTAGCCACTGGAGAACCAAGTTCAAGTCCAAGTGACTGAAAAGTTTGAGATACAGTGCAACAGATCACTGTTGTCTGCATTCTTCAGACTTATCTGAATTCCCCCACAATGACTTCACTTTGCATTTTCATCTAAACTGGGCTTTAAATACATTCTTATTGGTAAAACGCTATCTCCCAAGATCTCCCCTTTATTCATGACAAAAGTACACCCCACTTGATTTGTTAGTTTCCATACTGGTGTTGGTTGTTCTATCTAATGTGAACTAAAAGTGTAGGAAGTGTTGCCCTATGAGAGGAAGTGAGCCAGGAGAAGGAGACAGGGCTCTGGTCAAATCTGTCGAACCTGAGTTAAGTCTCAGCATCCTGAGAGGTAAAGTAAGGGTTAAACACTGGTGTCTCTAACGTTATTTCTAAATCCATTAACTGCTATTAACTGTTTTCTATTTCCTCCAGATTTATGGTTTTAGTCTCTAGAATTTTGAGCGAGATAGAGTGTTTGGATTATTTTGCTATTTTTTTCATATACCTTTAAATACATTCCTTAACGATTTTTTTTTTTGAAACAGGGTCTTTTTATAGCCCCAGTTTTCCTGAAAATCGTTATATAGACCAGGCTGGCCTTGATCTCACAGAAATTCACCTATCTCTGCCTTCTGAGTGCTGGAATTAGAAGTGTGTGCCACCATGCATGGCCATTTCCTTAATAATTATTTAAATACAACCTCACAATAAATGCTTAATAAACATTACCTGATAATGAAGCCAATGACTGTGTTTATGTTGGCTCAATATTTTAATTCATCAATAGTTAAAATTTTATTTCATCTGAGAAAGAGCTATTAACTAATATCTCAACCTTGGCATTTGAATTTTATTAGAGAAATATTTATTAAATGTAATAAAATATACATTTTATTACAAATTAGACTTTCAAGCCCTATTTTAATCTCTTGAAAAATATGCCCCAGAACATCTTCTATTACCACCTCACCAGGGTCCCTGATGATGGTTAATAAGTTGTACTTATATATTCTATTCCAATACCCAGTGATCTGTTATGCATGGAGGATCAATGGGGAGAACCAGTAAGTACTTCCTGATTCCTCTTTCTCTATCCTCCGTACTCATTATTTGAAATAACTATGGCCATTCACCTTCAGATGGTTAGGTATCAGTACCTGGCAGGGTTGTTTGAAATTCTGTCTGCCTCACTGCCATCATGAGGTCCATAGCCTCCCACAAAGGGCAGGATCCTAACATTCTAGGTGTTGACGGTGTCTCTCTCACCAGCATGTTTGTTCAGTGGCTGCCACAGGAGCAAATCTAGTGGGCTTAATGGTTTGAATCTGGTATGTCTCACAAAAGCTTACATTAAACATTTGGTCTCCAGTGAGTGGTGCTATTTTAGAAGGTTCTAGAAAAGTCAGAAGGTAAATCTTAGTTGGATAAAGTATATCAGCAGGGTGTGTTCTGGGGGACTGTATCTCGTCCCCTTCCATCCTCCCCATTTCTCTTTTCCTTCTCAAATTCTGGCCATGATGATGTTTTGCACAACTGTATATGGACAAGCAACTACAGAAAGAACCATCCAAAACCATGTATTAAAATAAATATTTCTTCCTTCAAATTGTCAGGTATTTATTGTGGCAGCGACACAAAATCTGACTAATACAGTAGGTTCCAGTTTCACTTAATGTAAACTCTGCCATGCTAGCTTCTCCTAACATTATTTCAACAACTGAGAGTTCCAAGGAAGCAACTGTTAGTTTCCAAAGGAGGCCTGAGTCATACATCACAACACTCTGCCACCTGTCATCAATGGAGTGCAAGGAGAACATTAGTGAGGGGCGCTAGAGTTCACTGCTGAGGCAGGCAGTAGGATTCAAAGCTCAGACCCTGTATCACCATAACACCTAAGCAGAAACCAAACAAAAATAAAGCCACATCAACTCTTGAACCCTGGGGCTACAGAAAGAGTGTCTGGAGTGGTTACTCCTCACTGGGGTCTAAAAGTGCCACTAAACCATGAGAAACACGCCTGGAAGGATGATGATATTCCTGCCACGGTTGGAATTCCTTGTCTATATGGAGGAGAGAGGGTCAAGGAAACATTCCTGAAAATAAGTTTTGAGTGTTGACATTTATTACATGTTTCAATAAAGTTCATGTGTGTGCTAGATAGTTTTAGTTGTCAACTTGACACACCTAGGATGAGGGAGCCTCAACTGGGGAATTGCCTTCTTTGGACTGGCCTGTGGCCATGTCTGTGGGGTATTCTCTTGATTGTTGAGTGATGTGGAAGAACCCAGCTCACTGTGGATGGTGCCATCCCTGAGCAGGTGGTCATGTATTGCATAAAATGCATGCTGAGCATGGGCCAGGGGAGCAAGCCAGTGAACAGCATCCCTCCATGGCCTGTGCTCCAGCTCCTGCCTCCAGGTTACTGCCCTGAGTTCCTACCTTAGGTTTCCTTAATAATGGACTGTGACTTGGGGGATGTAGGTCAAATAAACCCTTTCCTTCCCAAGTTGATATAGGTCAGAGTGTCAAAGGCAAACTAGAACAATGTGTATAGACAACCAAGACTTGGGAAAAAAATACAAAAATAATTCCATGGCATCTATGGGGAGGTGGTTAAAGGATGTGATGAAGTTACTAAATGTATTCTCATGTAAAACTAATTCTCTCTTAGGAAAAGCTATGTCGTTTTATGACACAGTTAGGACTCTGATGAATTTTTCTTTAAAATAGCAATCAAGAATGATTCAAGAAATTATTCCAATGTTGGCAAATGAATCTTGAGAGGGAAATTTTTAGTCTTGAGGTGATATTGTCCAATTAATTTCTTTTACTTTAGGTTCTATAACATACTGAGGGAATCCTTTTGAAAATGCTGTTTTCCCAATATTTCACTGATAGAACAACAGAGTCTGGCTTCATTCTGACTCAGAATAAATGCCATCAAACTCAAAGCAAAACAGGCAATGTCCTGATTTCATACCTCGTCCCATTCTTTTTATAAATTTCTATCTTTTATGATATTCTCGATGCCATCAAGGCTGAACCCTACCAACTTTCACCTCCTTAAAAGAAAAGGAGGAAATATGCAAACGCTTAGCAGTGAATACATACCTTAGACTTCTCCCTGCTCCACTTCCCATTCATATCAATCAGATGTTATTTGTATTACTTCTCATAATTCATTCAGGCTAATACTATTTTACAGCAGATTTGGCCTTTCTACTGTCATTTGCTAAGTGTTCCTAGATACATACCCAGAACCAAGAGATCACTCAGATTATGCATTGATCATAAGATGACCACAAAGCATAAAATCCATAGTAATATTCTCACTGAACTTAAAAGATCTGTCTTACCTATAGTGTTCACATTAAAATAATCCCTGATGTTATCCCAAATCCATATCAGATGCCTTGGCACCTCACCCCATCCCCACCCAGTAATGCTTACTACATTATACTTTGCAATTACTGTTTATTTACTTGTCCATATTTTAACCAATGTAGATTCTAGACTGTAAACCTCTTAAGAAGAAGCCAGTGTCAATCAACAAAAGAGAACCATAATATTACATTACCAAGACAGACCCCTTAAGAGAAAACTAGTGAAGAGAATAGAATCTCCTGCTTGGATGGAGACCCAACATTCTAGCTGGGCCAAGTCAGTCACCTAGCCAAGTACCACCCCTAGGAAAGTGGGTTCACCTTAAGACATGCTAAAGAGATCGGTGGAACAGCTAGTGCTTTAATAAGATAATGTACTCTTTTCCTGCCCTGAATTCCTACCCCTCACACAGTAGCTTATGAGATAGCAATGATATGGCTTCATAAATCTGCCCGCTCTTCTGAATTTTTCAGAAAAACATATCCTCTCCTTTTCTTCTATGTCTTTCTAGGAATGCTTTCTTTCACACTTTTTGTTTCCCAACATTTTGGTTTCCTTATGCTTTCTCTAAAGCTCCCCACCCTATGTGGCTGATAGTCACCATATATCTGGCCTTCAGAAATGGCATAACATTTTCATTTCTCCTCCTCCAGTCAGCTGCTGAGATTTACAGCTTATCTGTCTTGAGAATTTTTCTTTTAACTGTCTTCAAGCTTCTACTTGAGCCCATTCTTCTTTTATTAATGAGACTAAGAACCCCAAGAGGGGATTTCAATTCCTCCTGTATTATCTTGCAACCATGAAGGTATCCCCAAATTCTGGTAACAATAACATATATATGTTGAATGCAGGAATCAACTCTAAAAGTAAGTTCCTAAGGCGCAGGGGGTCACACAGTGAATGCTGTATTAATTAAATATTACTTTATAGAAATATCTTGTAGTGGTTTGAATGACAATGTCCCCCAATGGCTCCAAATATTTGGACATTTTGTCCCCAGTTGATGGTACTGTTTGGGGAACTTGGGAAGGAAGTGTGGCCAAGCCATAGGAAGCACATCACTGGGGCAAGCTTTGAGAGCTCTCAATGCTTGTCAGATTTCCAGTTTCTCTCTGTTTCTGGTACCTGCTTGAAGATGTGAGCACTCTACTTTCTGCTCTGACCACCTCCTACCACCACACCTCCCCACCATGACAGCCTCTGATCCCTCTGGAACCATAAGCTAAATAAACTCTTCCTTGTATAATTTGCTTTGGTCAGTATTTTTATTACAGAAACAGGAAAGTAACTAATACACATCTCTATTAGTCAATGGAAAATTTTTCTTGAATTTATTACAAACAGCAACATTGTTGTTGTTTTCTCTAGTATCCAGTACACTCTTAAAAACTAAAAAGCAGAAAGAGAGATAGAGAGAGAGAGATAGAGAGAGAGAGAGAGAGAGAAGATAAATAATATCTACTTAGTATAAAATTCCAGAGGGAATCATATTAGTCTAAAAACCTAAGGACAAATTCTACATATAATATCTCTACTTGAACCCAAGTGCATTGCTGAAGGATACATGATGGGAATCAGTGCCAGACAGGAGAAACCTTCCTTTGAGTTGTTGGCCAGGGTGATCCAGGAGATTCCTAAAATTACTCAGGCTATTGCCACAGTCCTTGATTGCCCCCCAGAACTTGAAGGTAATACTCTGGATTTGGACCAATGAAGCTGGAACTGACCTGGAAGCCACTTCCCCTGAAGGCTCTCTCAGGGCTCTGGAGAACACTGTGAAGCAGCCATAGGAGAACATCAATCAATGACCCAATACCAGCTTCATGACCAAAAAATCCACATCAGTGATGGGTATAGCACTCTGACACTGGTACAGTAGGTTCATTTTTATCTTGGGGCCAATCAACAGCTACCTAATTGATCTTAGAGCCCACTCAATTGGAGGAAACTCACGTGTGGTACTATAATCATAGCCAAATACACACGGCACACACAGGAGGTCATGGAGCTTAGAGAAATCCTCAAATCTGTCACTTCCCTAGGCTAATATAACTTCTTACTAAGTGAAAAATGTGTATCCTTATATTTACAGTCAGGTATTGCAGTCACCACTCATCAAAGAAGCTTCTGTTGCATCTGATGGAGACTACTACAGAGTACCACAACTGGTCACACACAGACATTGTGAATTTCCCTTGCCTAAGCGCACATCTAGAATGCAGCCTCTACACCCAAGGCTTACACAGAACAATGGGTAAAGAGGACACTAATGAATCTCTCAGTTCTCATTAATGAAGCTCCCTCATGCAACAGAGGACCAGTAACACTAAAGGTCCCAAATGGCCAAAGAATGGAGATTAGGAATCTGCAAAGTGTGGGTCTCTGGACAGGACTTAAAATAAGTTTCACTCATCCAAGGCTCAGGGGCCATTGAAGAAGAGGAGGCAGAAAGAATATAAGAGCCAGTGAGGAGGTGCGTGACCATATGGAAATAGAACCCTACAAGCTCCTGGGACCCTACAGCAATGATTTCAGGATGCTCAAAACCCATGCAAACTCAGGCAGACAAAAACCCAGCATAGAACTTAAGAAATGGTTAGCAGACCCTCAACCTTTGCTTAAGAAATATTTGCAATTGATTACTGCTGGGTGAGGATAAACTAGTCTTCCTAAAGTAAGGAACTGTGGGTAGGCTGATAAGACTTCAGTGGATGAACCTTCACTGAGGTCATTTGGGGACACTAACTTGACACAATAGACCTTCACACAGATGAAAAAATTGTGGATTCCAGTTGGGGGGATGATGAGAGGAGCCAGAGGGGAAAAGGATATAAAGATAATTAAGATTGATTGAGATGTTCTGTATGAAACACACAATGATTCAATAAAAATTTTTCAAAATAAAAAATAACAATAATAATAAATAAAAAGCAGAATTCTTTTAAAAAAATAGATGGATGCGATGGTGCACACATATTTAGTCTACGCACTCAGGAGACAGAGACAGGTAGGTGGATCTCTGTGAGTTTAACCCCAGCCTGGTCTACATAGAGAGTTCCAGGCCAACCATAGCTATACAGTTACATGTTGCGATCCTGTCTCAAAAATGAAAGAACTTTTAATCTCACAGATAACACATATCAAATTATTCAGGAAGTGAAGAAGAGAAAAAGAAACAGACTCAAATAATCAATAAAGATAAGTTCTATACCTCAACTGCCGAGAAGATAAACAAAGTTCTTTGAGTTTACATAATGCGTACAATAGGCCTCTTTTTTTTCCAGAATTTTCAGTAACTAACAAGATTCTAATCATGGTCTCTGGATCTCAAGCGTCTTCAAACACTCTTGTCGTTGCTACGGACATACTCCCCAACGTCCCCACCTCTATCTCATCTGACAGGATTCGACTGGAATGTGCCCCCCAGAGGACCTCCCTGAATATTCTCACTCTCTACCACTCTTTAATCTCCATTTGGCTTTTTTAGACTGATGCCTTCAGAACAGGTAGTATTTAAGAATATCAAGGCGTTAATTCCGCAGGTAGAAACGCTACTTAGTATTTTGAAGTAAATTTCCCTAGATGCACCCAAATCTGACTGCACTCTTCACCCGTTTCTTACCACCAGGAATGGGTTAGTGCGAATCTAAATGGATATTCTCAGCCCACGATTGCCTTTCCTCTGTTGACTCCCAACTCTTAGATGATTATAGGTATGCTTCCAGGACACAGTCATGAGAATAATTCCAGTGTCTTGCTGATAGAAGAATAAAGTGAACCATGGTCTCACCTCTGGTATGGAAGGCAGAAGAGAGAGAAAAAGACAGATAAAACTGGGTTGCTGTGGCAGCTCTACAAGGACGAGACCTAAATATATGAATTTCAAGCAGCTGTATTTTCCATCTTGTATTGTAAGGAGAATAGAAAACAGATATTCAGAAAGAGGAAAATTAAATGGAAAGGAAGTGAGGCTCAGGAGGACTGGGGGGTATTCTGCATATTCATATCAGTTTCCAGTTTCTCAGTCTGTCCCTGTCACCAACTTTATTCGAGATCGTGTGACCCGCATATCTCAGTAGGATGCACTTACATGTTGTGCCTTTGTTGACCTAAATAATTCTCCAATATTTACTCGCAAAATAATCTTAAAACACCTATAGGTAAAATTAATGTAGCCTCTTCCTAAATGCAATAAAAGAACGTTTTCCCCAGTAAAGTTTAAAAAAAAAAGTCATAGTTTTTCAAGAGTTCTGTAAATTATTGAGGCAAAACCAAGTTATTTTGCAGCAATAACTAAAAGTTGAAAAATTGAAGAACTGGATAACCTTGTGGTCATAATAAGAAGAAAATCACATCCAAGTCAGTCTAATATGCTTTAGCTGATCTTGAGGACCTTAAAGCAAAAAACTTAACCTCTGAAAATGGGGTTTTTCTCCAGTAACTCTAGCCTTAGTGATGAAGTAAGAATATGAATTATGTATTTTTTTTATTTCTCTCAGTTTTTTTAAAAAAGAACAGTAGGTAATACCTGCTCCATCCTCCCCTGTGATATTCACTTCAGTGACTGGCTCCTTATCCAGGTCTGCACACACTTCATGGTAGCCTCGGCTTCCCTGGAGAGGCACGCCGGGATGGGTAGCTCTGCTTCCTGTAGGTGCTGCACGAAGGGATAAGCTCTCCTCTGTCTGCAGAGCCTAGCTTCCCTTCCCTCGTGGTTCCCCACTCACTCCCGACCTCCCTCCTCTCCATTTGGGAAACCATTTCCCAAGTCTGCAGTTCAGGGTGGAAAGGATGGGAGGAGGGACTCCGATTCTGGTGAACAGCTGGAGCCCATCACTTCTCATTGCAGGTCTTGGGGAGATGTGGTTGACAGAGTGATGCACAGAGCCTGTCCCAGTTAATGACTTCACCATTCTCCATCATTATCCCCATCATTAGGAAATTAGGAGGACAGAAGGTATTTACTGTAAACCTGCCACCTCCCAAGGAGAGATAAATAGAAACTGATAAATGGGCTCTTCTGGTGCTGTTCGTCTATTAACCTTCTGCTTCCCAGCTCCGGCATATGCATGCCATCCTGCCATTAATATCCAGTAATTGGCATGGCAGCGGGCAATACGATCATACCTTTACTCTGAGCTTTCCGTCTGTGGTGTGCCTGTGCAAGCACACAATTACAATCATAATGAAGCTTTGCTAAACAATCCAGTTGAAAGCCATTAGACAGTTGTTCCCTACGTATAACACCAGACTCCCAGTAGTTCAATCCTTAACTCTTTGCTAGCCAGAGAACTGACTTCTATCACCCAATGTTTTGCCTACGTCCCAATCTATTCCTTAAAGGTACGCTTGGTTTTGGTTTTTAATAGCTTCTCTTCCTTAGCTTAGTGCTCTTTGGGAGCAAAGGCAGGGCCCACCCATGAATGGTTTGGAGCCATCTTACTTGGTTAACTGTATGCCCCTCATGAGGGCAGAAAGAGACTTCATCTGTAGTGTGGCTACTGATGACCTCTCATTTGTCACCAGTTGAGCACAGAGCTGTTGGGCAGTGGTGTTTCTCAAGGAGATTTTGGTTCATTCGCATATTTCTAAGTAAATAAGGGGAAGGAAGGATGTAGCTCTTGGATTTTATTCTATGCATAACAGAGCAGACAGGAGGGAAGCAACAGCGGTCCACCCTCTGTTCCAGGAGATCCTAAAGGAGTTCACAGAAAGTCAAATCCCACAAAGACAGCCACCTTACCTTGCCATCCATCTGCTCATGTTGTAGCTGCAAAGTGAACATTTGGTCTCTGCTTTCCTGACCTATTTCTTCCCCAGCTAAATGCTAGCGTTTGCTATGAAGGTTTCACAAAGGGGACTGCAGAAGGAAGACAGCTTCGTAGAATAAAACTTGAAAGGTGAAGATGGACAGTTTCTTTAAAGCATAGGACCAGTTCTAGAAGTGAATCAAGCCAATCCCAAACAAAGCTCCAAGAGAGGAAAATAAAATAAAGAGTCAGTTGCAAGGGGAGGGGAGGAGGGTGAGAAGTAATATCAGCAACGAGATAAAAAGCAATAAAAAGCCCAAGAAGAAAATGACTTGACAAGCTTATTACTGGTGTTCAGGCACCATAGCCTCTCTGTCAGAAAAGCAGCAGATCACCCATTTGAGAACTTCATAAAACTAAATGATCAATAGATTATAGCTCTGGCCCTCCTTCCACGTGGCATAAAACAAATAATAATATCTACAATAAATATAACAAATAGGATGATCTTTCCCATCTCCTGCAGACCCTCAACAAAGCATGCACAGGATCTCACACTTCCTCTTCAGGAAGCTTCCAAGCAGCCTGCAAGACTGCCAGTCGAGTACAGCCTCCCTAACTTTCTCCCCATTCCCCACCTTTAATATGGAATCTGGACAGAGCTGAACAACCTGCACTCTGGAGGCTTTTGTTCCACAGAAAGATCTGGGGGTGAAATTTGGACAACACTCTTAAACCCTCCAGGCACTGACACCAGCAGACACCTCTCGTTTTAAAATAATAATGTTTATAATCGTGTCTCAGTGGCAGACTAAGGGGTTACTGAAAATTCTGCCTCTTCTTCACTATTCCTAATTTCTTTTTAAAATATTTTACTTATTGTTTTTAATTTGATGTGTATGAGTGCAATGCCTGAATGCATGTAAGGGCACCCATGTTGTGCAATGCCCATGGAGGGCAGAAGAATATGCCAGATCTCCTGGAATTTCAGATGGGATGGTTGTTAGCTGCCATTTAAGTGCTGGGAACCGAACCTGGGTCCTCTGTAAGAGCAGCCACTGCTCTTAACCGCCAAGCCATCTCTCCAGCCCCTTAAGTAAAATTATTTAGTTCTTGGTTTGTTGGCATTCAACCCTCACTTTTCAGACCATTTGGGCTTTCAGCATTGGGGGTTCTGCCTGCAGAACAACACCTTTTCACACTTAGAAGCTTTGGGAAATATGAGGAAACATTTTCTAGTTAACAAAATGCCAGAGGCTAAGTTCAGCAAGATGCCTGGATAAAAGACCAATACTACCAACAAAAATTCTAAAACAGAAGAAAAAATTCTGCTATGATAGTGTTATAATTAGGGTGAAACACCCACAAATAAATTTATAAACAGAAGTGCAAAGCATTCATACTAAAACTACAAAATATTACCAAAGGAAATAAAAATAGAACTAAGTAAAGGAAATATACTCCATGAACATAGACTAGAAGCTTGATATCACTAACATGGAGAGACTCTCCTGGCCTGATCCACAGAAGCAGTTAAGTCCCTACCGACATCATTTCTGTTTCGCAGCATCAATATGCTAATCCTAGAATTCATATGGAATTGTAAGGAGATCAGAATAGCCAAAACATTCCTCAATTTCATTTTATCATAAAACTGTAATAGTGAAGACAGGCTATTACTGGCATAATGAAAGAAAGATAAATGCAGAAATAATCCCTCATAATTAAGGTCAATAGATTATTGATAAATGTTCTTGGACCACTCTGAAAGGAAAAGAACAGTCCTTTAACATATAATGCTGAGACAATTTATATACACATATATATGCATGTCTGCTTGCTTTTGCTTCTTTAGAGAACTCTGATTAGTACAAAACTATGCTTTACAGAGCTTTATGATCTATTTCTATTTTTACCAGTTTTAGCAATCACAAGTTTATGGTATTGAAATTTCCAGTTGTTTCCAGAGCATTTTGTATGCTCCAATTGTCTTTATCAATTTCACTGAGAAGAAATGGCAATTTGGTGTCTATAAAAATACTTCTGGGCTGGGCCTGGTGGTGCACAACTTTAATCCCTGCACTCAGAACATAGAGGCAGGCAAATCTCTGTGAGTTCAAGGCCAGCCTAGTCTATGTAGTAAGTTTTCTGGGGCTTCAGGGAGACCCTGTCTCAAAAAGACAAAAATAATAATAATAATATTTCTGTTGAGACACGTACCTCATAACTGTCTTCTAAAGTTGGGAATGGAATATAATGTTCCCTTAAAATCTGTTGATCAGCATATTAAAAATAGATGTTTGGGCTGGCAAGAAAACTCAGTGGATAATTTTGCATGCCACCAAATCTGAGGACCTGAGTTCAATCCCAGGAAACGTACACTGTAGGAGAAGAGAACTGATTCTAGTATATTGTTCTCTGACCTCCACACATGTGCTACGGACATACACATATACAAAATGAATGAATAAATGTATAAATTATTTTTCATTCTTTGAGAATTTCATACATGGATGCAATGAAATATGATCATATTAACCCCATACACCCCCTCAACTTTCCCTCCCAACTCCATATTTTCTTCTATTTTCTTTTACCTCCTTTCTTTTCTTTCCTTGTTCCAGTTTGATAGACCACTTTATCCACTATCTTTAAGAAAACAGATGTTAGTATGAGTTAAAAATAAACATACTTCTTGGTATACTTGACATGAATGCAAACATTTACTTTGCCTTCGGGGAAAAAACAGAAGTCTTTTTCATTGTCCACTCTGAACACTAAGTTTTTAAATACAGTTAATTCTGTGTTACTGAGTGACTTATTGTCCAGATGTGTAGTACTTGGAGCTCTTGGTGTCTGATTATTTGGCAACAGTGGTGTTTGCCATTTCGCAGCTCATCTGTAGGTGCATCAGCTCTGCTAAATTTATTTCTAGCTCTGGTAAAAGATTTGGTGAGAGAGGTTGTGGGTGCAAACTTTGATTTTTAGATTGTCCATGTGCTCCCTTCCTACCATGACCATGAATAATCAAGAATTGACTGTGCAGAGAGCATCAGATACAGTTAGGCCTTAGATAAGGAAAATGTCACAAATAAGATCACTAGGAATGCTCTACCGGGGCTGTGAAGCAGGAGGAGCACCTTTGAAAATAATGTGGTGCCGCTGGTCATTTTCCTTGAATGTCTCCAGAGAAACAATTCAAAAATCTGTCATAATAATTCATCGATGCATTTCACTGGGAGGAAGACACTTTTACTACTGTGCAATATCTAAAAGATATATTGTGACTTAGTGGAGCCATAGGCAATGATTCCATCAAGAAAACGTGTAATTACAGCTTGTTGACATCCAGATAGGCTCTTAGGTGGGTACTCAGAATATGGAGATGGCAAGATAGAGCTTCTGTTTGCAGTATGCTTTAGAATCATATAAATAAGCTATTTCAGATTAACTAGCCTAATTCTATCGTAAAGGAATTCCTAAAATGCTAAGAGGACAAGAATTTTTCTATCTAAGTCTGACAAGTCAGGGAAGCCTTTATTTATAAGAGGCAATACTTCAGTAGCTAGCAAGGGATGATTAGGTTTAGGTCGTTTAAGGAAAGGGTAACGTTAGACAGAAATAAATATCCAGACAAAAACATATTCAGAAGAATTGAACGTTTTGTGACAGACACAACAGTTCTATACCATTGATCCTAAAGTGCAAATCACATGCAGTCAGGTAACAAGAAAAAACATAAACCAGCCATGGAAATACCATAATTAACTTTTCTCAGAAACTTGGGCTCAATCTAATAAATGAGAAGAGACCCCTGGAACTTTTTGAGTATGATTTGGGTGATTTAATGTGGTGTGGTTTTAAAACTGATCATTCTAGAAAGATGGGTTTGATGGATCTGAATAACAGGAAAGAGAATCTAAAGAAAGAAAACCTGTTGAAACTTCCATGAAAATTAAGATGAGAACATTCTAACTAAACATAGATAACTGAGGAGATTGTCAGCTGTCAGTTAAGGCTGTTGAACACACTAGGAAAGGCAAAGGGAAGGAAAGGCAGAAAACAGCAAGTGGGCTGGTGGTGGATGAGCTCAGCACTAGTGTGTTGAGGCTTTCCAAGAAGAGATAAAAACCATGCATTACATAGGCAAATGTGAAGTGCAAGTAAATTAGGACTGACCATGCACATTTGAGTGTCATCAGGGCAGTAAGTTTGAATAGGAGAGTGCATGGTGATTTTCCAAGAAGATGGAATAGCATCTTCTTGATTAGCAGTTCTCAAATAGGGCAGCACATTAGATTCAATTAAGAAAACCCCAAACTATGCGTAAGCATTACCCCAGACCTCTTACATCAATGTTTATGGGTATGCCAGTGGCTAGAGTTACTGTGTTAAGTAAAAATAAAGGTGTTTGTAAGACAACACATACAGAAAACTGAAAAATGACTAAAAGCCTAAGAAGAAAACTAGAAGGAAAAAATATGCTACTTCTATACTTGATCTTTCAATCATAGTCACAAGAACAGCATGAATATGGCTTGCACTTGTATTAAAATAAATCCTGTACTATAATGCTATACCATGCAGAGATCTCTGACCCCACAACAGCATTCCTTCTCAAGAGTTCAAATTCCATTTACTAATATAGTATCCACTAGCTGCTAATGCTCCATTATAAACTGATTACTTTTAAAACATGATGAAGCATATTCTATTATTACTACTCAGGAGAATTCAACATTTATAAGAATTTTGAGATAAATTCCTGAAGATTTATGTGTTTCCCACCATTTTGTTCCTAGTGCTTTTCTTAAAGGCATATTGATTTGATGATGGGATAGAACTTGGACATATTACAGACTGAAAGTTAAAATGTAATGTACATTTATATTTATAATATGCCACCCCAATGATATCAACAGCATGTTTGTTCCCCCAAATTATCCTACAGTTTTATTGACTATGGCAATATAAATACACTGCTTTTGGATGCAACTGGAACCATGATTATGACCTCCAACAGTGGTAATTTAAGTATTCATTTCCATCCATCTCGGTAACTGGCAGCATCCATCAATTACACCATTAGCTGCCCAGTGATTGCAGCTGCAAAACTCAGAATTAGCGTTGAAGCTGCTGTCACTCACCTGAAATTTTACAGTTTTAATTAGTGAGCCAGGAAGCCTGTCAACAACTAAACATCAAATGATTGGCCTGAAAAGGCAGCCTTCCCCAACCCTTGCCTAGACTTACTTATCCATCATGCTAAGGTCATTTCCTCCTAGTTCAGCCAAATTCAAACTCAGTCTGGCTTCTGATAATACTCCTTAACTGGTGAGAAGATCAATGAACAGATCCTGCGTCTGGAGGGAAGACGGTCTCCACGCCCGTTGCCTTGTAACGATGTTTGTAAATCCTGATATGGCAGCTATCATTTTACTCGTTTATAATAACAGCTTTTGAGAATTTCATAGGTGTCAGACACTTAGTAGCATCCTAGTTTCGTTTCTGTTGCTCTGACAAATACTCTGGCAAAACAACAGCAGAGAGGAGAAGGGTTTGTCTGGCCTACAATTCCAGGTTGTGACCCATTTTTTGCAAAGAAGTCAAAAATTTAAAGCACCACTCCACAGTCAAGAGCAGAGAGAGAGAATAAGCTCATGGATCCTTGCCTGCATTCTTGTTTTCAGCTAGCTTGCTTCTACACAATCCGGGGCCCAGCCCAAGAAATGGCACCACCCACATCCAGAATGAGTCTTCCCATCCAGTTAATCAAGAAAATTCCCTACGGACCTACCCACTCTGATTTAGAGAATTCCTCGTTAACACTCTCATCCCGGGTGATTCTATGTTGTATCCAGTGGACAGGTAAAACCAACCAGCACAGGCCACCACACAGTGATGGCAGCCACCGACTCACAGTCCTGCCACTTTGCAACAGTGAAGGAGCTGGGGGCCGAGACCCTGACTGCCTCTCTCAGAACAGGAAGCAGGCAGTAGCTGCAAGCACTCCACCATGCTGTGCCCCCTTGCCACTCCCCTGACAGGGACAGGACCAGCAGGTGCCACTCACACCCAGCCAGCCACCATCACCCTCACCCAGGTGACCAATCCAAAAGGAGGATGAAGACCAATTGGTCCAGCACAGACCATAAAGAAATTGACAAGAAACAAAATGGCTGGAGAGCCAGGTGGCCGTGGCTCTCACCAAAAGATGACTCCAGTAAGACATCTCAGCACTGGCTCCCCGTGGCCAACGAAGAAGATGCAAGCTGGAACCTTGACCATGAAAAATAGAAAACAAAAGCATGAAACCCATTCATCACCTTGAACAAAAGCAAGCAGTGGTGTTCTCCAATATCGATGTCCCTCTACCGAGAAATTCGAGCCGGCCAGAAACTGTTGCCCCTGCTTGAGGCACACAGGTCAAAATTCTATGTCTTAGACAAGAATAATCGTGTGGACTGAGCAATGGAGACAGGAAAATAGTAGGACCCAGCGAAATGGGAATTGAGAACCCTCCCGTGAGCCTGGAACCGTGATCACCTCCCGTGAATCTGAAGCTGTTGTGGTCCCTCAGGAGCCTGGCACTGTGTTTGTTTCCCAAAAGTCTGCAGTTGTTGTCTCTTTTCTAGAGCCTAGAACTGCTTCCCCTCCCATGAGCTGGAGCTGGGGTTATCCCACTTGAGATGGGACTGTGGTCCCCTCCTGGGAACCTGGGCCTGTGATCACCTCCTATGAACTCAGGGCTGTGGTTCCAACTCAAGAACCTGGAGCTGTGGTCAACTCCTGCAAGCCTGAAGCTATTCCTTTCTGGTCAACCTGGGGCTGTGATTACCTCCTAATTGTATTTTAGGATGTAAACTCACAATTCTAAATGTCTACCATAATTTTTTATTATTATTTACTGACAAAACTGTATTACTAAACTTCAGTAAAACTGTGAAATCTATCACTGCTGCTGTAATGTGAATTTGGCATTCAGTCCCTTTCCAAAAACTCCAATCTAAACAAAGTTTTTCAATGTAATCACATCATTTTCTTTTTTAAAATATTTTATTATTTTTATTTTATGTGTATAACTGTATTGCCTGAACATGTGTGTGTAAGTGCACTTGTGTTGTGCAGTGACCACAGAGGTCAGAAGACGGTGTCAGATCCTCTGGAACTGGAGTTATGGATGGTTGCTAGCTACCATGTGAGTGCTGGGAACTGAACCCAGGTCTTCTGCAAAAACAGCGTGTGCTCTTAACTGCTGCGCCTTCTCTTCAGCCCCACTTACCCTTTTATTAGGAAAACAAACGCTGCTCAGAATACCACAACTGGTACAGATGGATGTTATGGATGCACAAGTAAGAAGAAAGACAGCCTTCCTCTCTGGGCAGCTACAGTCCAAATAAGAGAAAAACACATTGACAATCAGAAAATGAAAGAAGAGAACTCTCATTCTGACAAACTCCATAAAAAGTTAAAACAATCACATGACAGGAAGTAAATATAAAGACTCTGGATATTTCTTAGCTAGAGCAGGTAACCCTGGGGATGTATGTGAGATAAACTACATGAGGTGGTAGAGTCTGCATTCAAAGACCCAAAGGAAGAAGATAGAAAGAAGACCCTGAGGAAAAAAGCAGTCAAAAAAGAGATTATAGAGAAACGAAGAAGAAAAAATCATTGTGGAACAAAGTAGACAAAGGTAAGATTAGTGAAAGATGACATCACAGACAAGGATGGAGGCAAGCAAATCACAGATGTCACTGGAGGATCATTAATTGATATTTTTAAAAGAATATTTACCATAGACACTGTAAAGAATAGATTATGAAACTTGGAAAAATGCACATTCATAGCAAAAATATAAATAAGAATACTGATAGCAATATTTTATAGTATCAGAAAGTAGAAATAGAATAAATCTTTATCTATAATAAGCTGATAATTCAATTAGACAGCTATTGATTATTCCCAAGATAAAAGTGTCATTATTACAACAATAGAAATAGCTTACTGGACTGGTCATTGTTGCGGTTCATAGACTTTATAGCTGAGTAGGATCTTTAATTGATTTTCTCCCTTGGCAGATCAATTCCAGTTCAATTGCTCTAAGTTCGGCATCCAAAATATATGATGTCTTCAGCAATGGGGTTTTACTTTCAAGTAGTGGGAGACAATCAAGGGCAGTGATAATAGCCTATTTTACTTTGGGAGTCACTTGGACTATCCTGATGAGCAACTTGAAGGGAGGTTTTCTTTGCCTGGCACTGTAATTTTTGTTATGTAGCCTTCAGTTGTACATATCTTGAGTAGACATAAAATATTTCCTTTACATTTTTCATACCACTCAGGTATTATCTCTTTCCTCTCTTTCCTCCTATATAGTAGTCCTTCCTTCCTCCCTTCCAAGTAAGAGGACTCCTGTTTTCCCCATTTCCCCTGTGATAACAACTCTTTCCTGCTATTCTGCCTTTCTGAGGTCCTTCTTCCCCTCTCCTTCCATGGCTGCATTCGTTGGTCCTGGCTCCTGTCCTGCAGGATATACACTCATATCTACAGAGTTAGACCTAGGGCCCACAAATGAGAGAGAGTCTGGGTGACCTCACTCGTTATAACAGTTTCTAGTTCTATCTATTTACTTGTAAATCTCATGATTTCTTTTTTCTTCACATCCACTCCAGCATTTCTTAATCTTAGCCACTCTGGCCGGGGAAAGATGAAGTCCTAAAGTAGTTTTAATTTGTATTTCCCTAATTACTCAGCATATCGAACACTTTTTAAGATAGTTCTTAGTCATTTTTATTTCTTTTTTTGAGACTCTCTGTTCAGCTCTGTAGCCCATTTGGTAAATGGAGTCTTTTGTGGTTCCATATGAATTTTAGAATATTTTTCTATTTCTTTAAAGAATGCCATGGGGATTTTGAGATTGCATTGAATTTATAAATTCTTTTAATAAGATGATCTTTTTCACAATATCAATTCTACCAATCCATGAACATGGAAGGTCTTTCCATCTTCTAGCATCTTTCTCAAGCTCTTTCTTCAAAGACTTAAAGTTTTCAGTGTAAAGATGGTTCATATCTTTGGGTAGGTTTATGCCTAGATTTTTTGAGGCTATTGTCATGGGGGTATTTCCATGATCTCTTTCACTGACTGCTTGTTACTGGTATAAAAGCTAGTGATTTGTATAATTGATTTTGTAACTTGCCACTTTGATGTAAGTTTTCAGAAACTTCCTAGAAGTTTTCTGATGAAATTTTTGGGATCTCTTATGTATAATATCACATCATCTGCAAATAATTTGACTTCTTTTCCAATGGGTATTCCTTTACTTTCCTTCCCTTGTCTTAATGCTCTAACTAACATTTCTAGCACTATATTGGAAAGGAGTGGGGATGGTGGAAGTCCTTACCTAGTTCCTAATTTTAATGGGAATGCTTCGAGGTTTTCTCCATTCAGAATGATATTGGAGTCCAGGTATAGTGAACCATGCATTTAATTTCAGCACTGAGGAGGGAAAGGCAGGGAGATTTCTGTGAGTTCAAGGCCAGCTTGGTCTACATAATGAGTTCCAGGCCAGCTAGAGCTATAGGGAAGCCTTGTCTCAAAATAAACTAAAAACTTGGGACCTGGAGAGATAGCTCATCAGTTAAGAATACTGGCTGTTCTTGCAGAAGACCCAGATTTGAACTGGGTCATGACAACTGACACTGTTCAAAATTCCAGTTCCAAGGAATTTGATGCTCTTTTCTGGTTTCCACGCTGGGCACTGCAAGACACAGGTGCACTTACAAACATGCAGGCATAGCACTCATACACACAAAATAGTTTTAAATTTTAGAATAATGTTGGCTGTGGGCTTGTCATATAAAGCCTAATATTGTTGAGGTATGTTCCCTCCAGTCCAGTTTCTTCTAGGATTTTTATTGTGAAGTCTTGATGGATTTTGTCAAAGGGCTTTTCTACATCTATTAAGATGATCATGTAATTTTTTTCTTTAATTCATTTTATGTGCTTTATTAACTTTTGACTTACATGTATTAAACCATCCCTACATCTCTGGAATAAACCTTGTTGGTTAAGGTCATTATGTTGTTGATCTCTGCTTGTGTCTATTACCACAGCCCTTGATCGCCTCCCACTACTAGAAATTCATCTGTTTCTTTAGGTTTTTTACTTAAGCAGAATGTAAGCTTTTTAAGTATTCCCTTATAATGTTCTAGATTATTTTGATATCTGTTATGTTTTCCTGTTCACCCCTGATTTTGTTGATTTGTATCTGTGCTCTTTCTTTCTTTTGGTTAGCTCAAATAATGGTCCATGTTGTTGATCTGTATTGTTACCTTTGTTTCTACTTCATTGGCTTATGCTCTGATTTTCATTATTTCTTCTCATCTGTTGGGTTTGGGTTTGGTTTGCTTTTCCTTTCTAGAGTTGTGCCATTTAGTGATTTATTGTGCTCTTTTTGATGTATTTTTAATGTAAGCACTTAGATCTATAAATCTCCTTCTTAGGACTGCTTTTACTGTGCATCAGAAGATTTGTTGTATTCTGGTTTTGCTTTCATTTAGTTCCAGGAATATATTTCTCTCTTGATTTCTTCTTTGACCCATTCAACATTCAGTAATGTGTTATTTAATCTCTATATGTTCATGTAGTTACTAGAGCTACTTTTGCAGTTGACTTTAAGCTTTCTTACACTGTAGTGAAATAGGATACATGGAATTATTTCTTTTTTTGTATTTGCTAAGGTGTTTATTTTGTGTGCCAGTATGTGATCTACTTTAGAGAAACTTCCATGAGATGCTGAGTAGAATGTGTATTCTTTGATGCTTGAGTAGAATATTCTGGAGATGCCTGTTGTGTCTATTTGATTTATGATATAATTTAATTCAGATTTACTTTTCTCTTGTAGCTCTCAGTACCCTGTTCTATAAATTTGGGGTTTGCACCATGATATGCTGTGACAAGTATTGTATGCATTTCCTTAATTTAGGAAAGTTTTCTTCTGTAATTCTGTTGAAGATCTGGTCAATGTCATTGACCTGAGCTGCTTCTCTTTCCTCTATACATATGATTCATAGATTTGGTCTTTTCATGGTAGCCCACATTTCCTGCATATTCCATTCCTCTCTCATTCTTTCTTTGAGTGCTCTGATTTTCTCACTTTATCTCCAAGTCTTTATATTCTGTTTTCTATTTGATTAATTCTGCTGGCAAAACTTGCCTGACTTTTCTAATTAACTTTTTCATTTCCATCCTCACCTCACTGTGAGATTTCTTCAGTATCTCTCTTTCCTGAATGTCTTTTCAAATTCTAGATTATCTTTGTCACTTCATTTAACTATGTGTTTTTAGTTTCTTGAGCATCGGTCACGAGCTTATTCTTATCCTCTTTGAATTTTTTGAGGTGTTTTTTCAAGTGTTCTTTAAACTCTGAATTCTTTGATGATGTTTATGGTTGCTTTTGTTTGTTCTGTGTCCTGGAGTTCCTCTGTGGAGTTGTCATTGTAGATCTTTCTATCAAACTAGTGGGATTTGGTGAGAACATATTATCCTGGTTATTCTCATTATTTGTATTTTTGTGATGTGACCTTGAGCATATTGACTTGCTTTGTTGGTCGTGTGTTTGATAAGACATTCTGGTCTGCCTTTGTTGAGTGGAAGTTTGTACTGTTTCTATTGTCATAACTTGGTTGATTTCCGATCAGGTAGGACAAATGAGTTGATCTGTGCTTTAAGTTCCCACTTTTGGTTTTTTATTAGGAAGACAGTAGTGAATCCAGATTGATCTGGAACACAGTTCATTCAGGATACAGTCCTGAAGTGGAGGGATAGCGATGAAATGGGTAGATTTCTGGGTAACTCCTCAGGCAGTGCATTCAGGGCTTAGTTGGACTGCGTTTTTAAAAAGGACAGAAAATAAATGCATTCTTTTTGTTTCGTTTTGCCTTCATAAATACCATTTAGCTGCCTGGGAATCTGGACACAACTTCTTAGCATGACTCTTTTTCATTTTTGTGTTCTCAGCTTTGTGGCTCAGAGAGTCATCCAGGTCCTTATTCCCACTGCCCTGAGCCATGTTTCCAGGAAAATATGGTAGGTAAACTCTAGCTTTGATCATATTCCATCATAATACCATGTTAATTTCCAGGTGAAATGTTCCTTTATCTGACGATTTGTTAGCTTGAGGCTCATAGACATCTATTTGTGTGAATGATTTGTATTGAGAAGAGACAACTATAACAAGAATCTGTCTAGCAAAGACAGAAAAGAGAGAGAAATGGAGAATAGAATGTTAATCCCCCTCCTGTCCTTGGGTGCTGACCCTGGCATTGCTGAGTGAGACATGGGACATAAGCAGTGGCCCTCGGTAGCTGAAGTAACCAAGGGCAACTTGAAGGTTGCACTCAGGGTATTTTTTACCTTATGCTAAGAAATAGGCTGTTACAGTAGTCCAGTGGCAACGTGATATTTTGAGGATGTTGAGAGGTTTAGAATATAGGATGTTGAACACTGGTCAGAGAAGCTACATATGAGGGAATTAGTAGTGGTGATATTGTCAGGCACCTACCAGAAGGGTGTGCTTTTTTCAGAGCCCAAAGAGCACTTGAGTATCCCATGAACACATAGGCAATACCTTTGGGAATTCTCAGTGGTCCCCAGAAATCTTAGAAGAAATTAGGATGCCCGAGGTATATAGGCTTGAGGCCAGAAGTCTCTTGTCAAGTTCAGGCATTAAGACTTGTGTAATTTCATTTGTATCTAAGAGATGGGAAGGCTTAGAGACTTTTGTAGGCATCTTTCTATATTCCTACGAGATTGCCATTTCTTAAGAATAGAGACAACACTTTGCACACTATTTCTAGACCTTTACCATATTTAATCAACTTCTGATTTTCTTTAAAATATTTTTAATCTTGCCTTTGAAAAAGTATATGTAGTTTGTGCTTCTTTTTGTTTTAATTATTTACACCCTTTCACAATTCACTCATTGTCAATCACCAATCATTTTTGTGAATTTCATACAATGTACTTTGATCATATTTTGATCCTCTCCCATATCTGCACCCCCTCTTTCTGAACCCCCAAACTTTCCGCTCTCTAATATATATGCCTATAGAGTGAAGTTTATGTCCCCAAAGGCCCTTGGGTGTGGGTTCCACTGAAGTTTGCTTAGCCTACCAAGAGCTCCATCCTTGAAAGTGACTCTCTCTCCCGCTCCTTGCGGCCATCATTTGCCAAAATTTCCTTAGGTTAGGCTGAGTTTTCCTACCCACCTCCTTGTGTCTGCACTGGGATTTTTGTCTGACGTGAACTTGCGGGAGACTTCTGCATGTTCTCACCATTGCTGTGAGTTATGTGAGTGACCGCCCAGCTCTCTGCAAAACTGTAAGTCACAGCAATGCTGACAACATGGACAAGTTCCGTATAAACTCAAGCCAGACAAAATCCCAACATGACTTTGGGATGTGGGAAAGAAACCCCAACCCTGTCTGAAGACATACTGGCAACCAATGACCCTGGGAAGGGGAGATTAGGTCTCATTTAAGAGATTTTGCTTCTTAAATGCATTTTGTCTCTGTCTCTGTCTCTCTATCTCTCTCTCTCTCTGTCTCTCATTGTGTACTCTTCTGAATTAAGTGCATGAGTCTTCTATACTGAGATCAGTGACCTGTTTCCTATATGTAACTCAGTCTCACATGTGTGAATTAAAACAAAGTTATGAACATTAGCGATAGTAAGTGAACTTTCAAACGTCCTTGTCACTGTATTTTAACTTATATCTAGTGAAGTACAATGTTGTCTGGTACAAACAGATGGGTTTTCAACAGAATATAGTCAATCCCTACTGTAACTTGGTCAATGCTAAGTGATAAAGTTTTGAAACGTATAAAGTTTAGAAAACAAAGTGTTTTCTCTACAATTATTTCAAAACAGTAAATTCAGTACTATTAGGAATTAGTCTCATGTTGATAAATATCTCCTTACATTTGGACTCTAGAACACCTGAAGATTTCTACACGACTTCATTAGATGTTATGTAAATTACAAAGCACATTCCATGCACAAGGTGGTACAAAGGCTAAACTGCCTTAAGTAGCCTTTTCTTTTCCAACAGTAGCTCTGAGTGCTGAGGTCAGAAATCACACCTAATGCCAAATGTAAGTATAAATGAACTTAATTTTGAAACTGAGCTGATGAGTCTGTCAGTAAAGTGCCTGTCACACAAGCATGAGGACCTGAGTTTGAATTTCCAGCACCCACATAAGAAGCTAGGCACAGAACAAAATAAAGCCACGTATGGTGGGGCATTCATTTAATCCCAGCACTTAGGAAGCAGGGACCAGTTGATTCACAGAGTGACTTCCAAGCCATCTGGGTTCCAGGGAGACCCTGTCTGAAAAAGAAAAAGAAAAAGCTAGGCATAGTTGTACACACCTGTCACCCGACTCCTACATGAGGAAGTACAGAGACAAGTGGGTCCCTGGAACTCACTGGCCAGCCAGTCTAGCCAAACGAGAGATCTCCAGATCTGGTGAGGGACAGAAAAGAAGTTGGGAAGCAATTAAGGAAGATACTCAACATTGACCTCTGACCTCCACAAACAAGCATGCATATGTGCACCCACATGCACATGTGCATATACCCTCATGAAAGTATACATTTACCACATGCACATGCACATACAAGAACACAGTTTTCAGTGATGAGAGAATGCATAGCAACAGAGGTGATTCATTTATTAACTGAAATTGTGTATCCCCAAATAATAGGTATAGACTGCATAGCATAACAAGGCCACTCTCGGAGGATTACACTCTTGCCCTGAAGAAGTAAATCACAGAGAGCTTCACGGGCTCTTACCAGAAGATCTGCCCTTGCTGTAGGGAGAGTTGCCCAGGGTATAGCGGGGCTCCCGCATGTCCTGAGCTCTACCTCTTCCTCAGGAGTCTATTGAAATATTTGTGAGCAAAGTATGTAGCATTAATAGCAAGCTAAAATGTTGCATCTCTACTGCCAGAAAAAAAGAGCAATAATATGTAAACATGATAATGGATTTCTGAGGTGACAATGCAGAGGGAAATAAATGCTCCCAATGAGTCTTTTTAATTGAATTTGGATAAAATAAAGGAAATTCTGATCTAAAAAATTTAAGTAATCAAATTAAAAATAAATTAAGGGCAATGGAATTCCTACATACGCTTTGAGCTAGAACTGAGTGTCTGATCAGGTTATAGAAAGCCGGGTACCCCTGTGTACCCCCTATCTTTTCACAGTCTATGAGGCACCCCTTGCTTTTCCAGACAGTGAGACAGAAAGTCGAAATATTAAGAAACCACTTATAAAGGGAGGTGACTCATCCGAAAATATTTGCATTCCACTTCCCACTGAGCAAGAAACTTGAGAGAGGATTCTAGTTACTTAGAAACAATCGTTTGGAGAAAGCAAAAAATTGCTTAAGTAGAGCTCAACTTTCCTGCATGGCAGCTGCTACCCACAAGGTTAACACTTGGATGAAAGAAATTTCCCATTTGTTTTGTTTTCCAAATCATATACGTTCACCCTCTCAAGTCTCCAGGAATTCCAATCAGTCTTTCCTTGGGGGTAGCTTTTTTTTTGTAACATTTCCTGACAATCGTAAAGACAGGTAGGTCATAAACAAGGTCTCTGAATCCGGAATCAACTGGACCGCGTCTTCGTGTGCTTTGTTTAGATGCTGGTTTTCCATTCTCTGAGCACTTCTTGGTTCTGACTGCAAGGTGTCTGATTGTTCGGTTTGTTGCTTGGACAACATAGTCCTTCTATTAGCAAATAGCTTTTGGGGGTGACATCATTTTTCCCAGTGCTTGCTGACAAATCCTTTCCTGTTAGTTCACAGCCACCTGTCCAAGATGGGTGTCTTAGCCTTTCTGAGAGGTTGCGATTCAGTGTCCTCGGTCCACGTGCCTGTGCTACGTGGACACTTCCATCCTCCCCCTCATCCCTGAGGCATAGTCAACATGTATAGTTATCTGGTATATGTTCTACCCAACAGAAGCTGGCTGAGGCTGGTTATGAAAGGCTAAAATTAAGCCCAGCTTCGCTAGTTTAGTCTTGTTTCTTGGTCCTGGGATACATCTCCTTAAAGCAAATCATTTTTGTAATTTATACAGAAACTCATATGAGTCCATCAGTAATGGGCCACATTCTCTGGATTTGGGCTATTCTTTCCTAAACCTTTCAGGTGCATTCCTTTCTTAGACAGACCACCTTATTTTTTAAATTTCTATTAGCGTATATTAGTTATACATAATAGTGGGTTTCATTATGACATTTTCATACGATGTATTGTATATTGCATATAAATATACAACATATTTACCACTATAATCCTTTGTTGCCCCTCTCCAAGTTTTAATAGTTCTGAAACTAAAGCTTTTCAGCCCTTCCTGTCTCTATCACAGTGAGGGAATAGATTTCAAAAAAAAAAAAATTCTTGCTGCTATTCATGGTAGAGGAGGAAAAAAGAGCTACCTTCTAATAAATTCAGAATGTCCAGAGAAAACGACAGTAATGAAGATGAAGACTTCTGACTCTGTGCCAATTGTGCATCAACTAATTTAATCAACAACTGGGAAATAACGTAACTATTAATTTCCCGGGGGAAAAACTGGAGGAAAGAGAGATTTCCCAACATGCTCAAAATCACAGAATAACTTATATCAGTAAGACTTGAACTCCAGGATTTTGATTCCAGAGTCTGTACAATTAATAATTGTACATGTTAGGTGTGACTGGAACCTCTAATCCCTTCCCCCTGAGCAGTTCCAACTTAGACTCTCAGGTGCCTCTCAGATCTGAGAGATCTGAGAAAAGAACTGACTTTTGAATAGATAAGGTCCCCAACCCAGGATTCACAAACAGCTGTAAAAAAAGGACTACTTTCTGGCCAGAAGCTTACCTTAAACATCGATCAGATGTCATGGCAATCCAAACTCCCCTCCCCTAAAAGCCAGGAAGGGACTGAGGATTTTTTAAAGGCTTTGAGGCTTTTGGACTGGGCCTAGGAACTGGGACTTGGGCTGTGGGGCTGAGCTCACATTCCCGGGGACTTAGCTCCTTCATCCCGATCTGGAGCCTGGTATGCCAGCCCGGTTCCATGGAGCCCCAACCCCAAGATGGGGGTGAGGGAGCTAGCCTCCCCCATCTCTTTGGGGGAGCTAGCCCTCCAGGAGGGCTAGCAGTTCTCCACTCTTGGGTGTGGAGAAGCTAGTCCCATCTGGTCTTCTCTCAATAAAACCCAGTCCTGTTAGCTCCCAGCAGTCTCTGGTCCCTTCTTGTCTGCTGCGTCTCTCCAACCCAGAACCTTACAGTACACAATTCAGGGAAATCCTCTTAAGGACTTGCCTTTTAAAAATATAAAGTGGGGGCCTGGAGAGATGGCTACGTGCTTAAGAACACTTGCTATTCTTCCAGAGGACCCAGGTTTGATTCCCAGCACCCGCATGGCAGCTCACCACCATCCATGACTCCAGTTCCAGGGGAATCTCACACCTTCTTCTGGCCTCTGTGAGTTTTGCATGGCACAAGTGCACTTACATACATGCAGACAAAACACTCACACAAATAAAAAAAAGTATAGTAAAATAAAATAAACAAAGTGGGCTTAACACTTTGGAAGACAATTTGACAATGCTTTACAAGCTTATCACAGTCTCACCACATGGTCCAGCAGTAACTCCTAGAGGTTTACCTATCTGATTTTGTCATTTATGCACACAACAAAACCCACACATGAATATTAATAATGTTAACCACAATTGCTGTAAAATGAGGAAAAAAACCAAGATGTTCTTCAACACAAGCCTTGATAGGATAAAACAAACTGCTGTACACTCTTCTTATGGAATGTTATTTAGCAATTTAAAATTTTAGTTAGCAAGTCACAAAAAGAAATGGGTAAATTTTAAATGTATTACTATCTTATTAAATGAAAGAAGTCAGTATAAAATGATTCTATGCAATAATATTCCAACTACACAAACTTATAGAAAGAATTAAACTATACAGGCATTAAGAAAATTGGTAGTTTTAACGAATTCAAAAGAGGGAGGGTTGATTGAGAAGAGAAAACATTAGGCGTACGTTGTGGCAACAAATGTATTTCATATGAAACAATATTGGCAGATTAACAAAATTTATAGCACTTGATAGCATGGAGAGAACCTTAATGACCACAAACGTTTTTAACTCTCTTGGGAAGTTGGAGAGCCTCAAGAATGAGCACAGCATATGACAGGAGAATTGAATTCTAAGCGAAATCTCTTCACTCAAAGAGGTGAAAGATATGGACCTAAATAGCCTTGTAAATTAGTACAGTCCATTAGATAAAAAGCAATATGAAAGCACATAAGCACCATACTGTAGTTGATAGTTGTGTCTCACGGGTATAAGCATTAGTGATTCTAACAGTGCTGTACAAGCATGCAGTAACTGAGTAATTAAAGGACAGCAGGAGCCAGGAATTTTCCATTAAGTTAGTAGAGGTTAGAATGATCAAATAGTCATGGATTAATAATGGAGATATCAGTAAGAATGGATATTTAGCTTAATGTAGAAGCAGATAATTATCTATGAAATATTAAAGGTAAGTATTCTTTCCTCTGTCAACTCAGAGGCCTGAAGTAACTAACATCTGAGCATCAGTGAACACACCTTATATACAGAACCTCACTTCTAAGACCATTCCCCAGCAGAAACCACAGCATGGTGGAAAAGTAGCTGATGGGACAGGGGCAATGTGTAAGGCAGGATTGTGGCATCTTTCAGGTAAAGACTATCCACATACACACAAGGAAACAAAATAAAATGATGGTGTTGAAGAGCAGCACAAGCCAATGGTCCCACTGTCAAAGCTATAGCCACTTGTGCAACAAAATAAATAGTGCCCAACTGATGTTTGCATCTGTAAATTAGACACTGTCAAAATGCCCTGTATATCATTTGTATAAATTTAAACTCAGAGAGAGTAGGATTCTTCTATCAGTCCATCAAATACAAATCTGAATCTTTGCCAATCTAGAAAGTGAAGAATGCTATATGGGTGAAGCCTAACTTTATTTCCTTTATTAGCAATGTGTGAAGGACAATAGCTCTTCCTAAACCTAAGAATCATTTCTAATCCTTACTCAGTGAGTCAAAGGTACATAGTTTTTCCAAGTTTCTAAGAAATTAGCAGAACTCATTTCATTTTAAATATTAACATTCTACATAGTGGTGCATACCACAAATGTCTTATTGACTAATATTTATTAATTTATCATGGTATTTGTTTTTATAAATTTTTATTTGGAAATTGACATAACATATATTTAAATTACTGAGGCATAACTAGCAACTAAGATTATATATTCTTACATTATACAATCGGGGTACATATTGTGAAGCTAACCACAATCAAGCTAATTAACATATCTGTCATTTCACATAATTGCTACTTATGATCAAGAATGTTTATGATCTACTCTCTTAACAAATCTCAAAAGTGTATGGCTCCCTGATGCCTGGCAAGGATTTAAATTTTTCAAGTTTTAAATTTATGTTTATATTAAGAAATAATGATTATGCCAAGGGAAATACTATAGTAACAGAAAATAAGAGAGAAATGGCAAAAGTTCTGTGAGCTATGACTGGTCATCATTAATACTTATACCTGATTTCTGAAATGCTAGGCAAAAATGTACATCTGGTTACTTAAATGATCTGTTAAAAATTTTGTCTAATGATGCTTTGAAGTCAAACAAAGCAAATAACACACACAATGAATAAATAAACAAACGAACTTAAAACTTTTAAAAAAGTAGCTGGGTCAGTGGTTCAACCCAGCTGTAAAGCTTAATAACCACAATGACTGGCACAGAAAACTACATTCAGCAGTGACACTGTTATCTGGAGGGGTAATCAACAGCTATCTAATTGAACTTAAAGCCCTTTCAATGGGAGGGAATTCATGGGTGGCTCTGAAAACATAGCCAAGTACACATGACTAGAGAGGTCACAGATCCTAGAGGAAACTCTAGACAAATGAGATTTATTACCATATGCTAAATATATATCCTCATATTTACAGACAAGTACACTCTATACCACTCATGAAAAAAAAAAAAAACAACTTCTCTTTGCAACAGATGAAAGCTATTACGTAGTCCCACAACTGGTCACACTTAGAAAATATATGCCTGAGATATGCCCAGCCCTAAGTAACACATCTACAGTGGTACCTCTATGCCTAAGGCTCACGGAACAGAGCAGAACAGAGGGTAGACAGAATACTAATAAATCCTTCAATTCCCACCAGCGAAGCTTCTCCTACAACAGAGTGCAATGCACAGAGAAGGCCACAACTGGCTAAGTTTTAGATGACAGGAGGCTGCAGAAAGTGTGTCCCTGGTTAGGACTCATATTAAACCTCACTGATGCATCCTGTCTCAGGGACCACTGTGGATGAGGGTGGAAAAACACCAGGGTCAGTGCATGAACATAAGGAAAGAAAGGCTTTCAGGCCCCTGGGAACTTGCTCGGTCGACCTGCAACAACTGTGACAGCATGCATAAGACCCATGATGACTCAATTAGACAAAAACCCAGCATAGAACTGGGGAAATGGGCAGCAGACCCCAACCTTAGCTGAGGAACTATTGGCAACTAATTACTGCTGAGTGAGGGAGAGGTGATCTTCTTTAGGGGAGTGACTCTAGGTGGGCTGACTAGACTCTAGTGATGAACTTGCACCAAGGGCCATCTGGGTCAAACGCTAGACGGGATAACCTTAACATATATGACAGAATGCATGAAATCCAGTGGTGGGGTTAAAAGGGGTGCGGATGGGCGGGGCGGGTTTAAATTTAAGATCTATAATTTGAAATGTACAAAAGCTCAATAAAGATATATTTTTAAATAGCCGGGTATGGATAAAGCACACCTTTAATCCCAGGATTCAGGAGGCAGACGCAGGCAGATCTCTATGCGTTCCAGGTCAGCCAGGGTTACACAGTTAGGATCCCGTCTTAAAGGAAATTCTTTTAATGTCACCTAGTAGTTCTGCCCCAACTCTAATCAGCTTGAAGCTGGTGACATTGCCTTGGACCCAAATGACACTGCTCAGAACACCTGTCGCATTCCTTCATGCCTGTCCCCCCTGCCCTTCCTTCTGAGAAAATACTTTTAAGTAGCAACTTCTGAGGCAAGAGAGATGAAAGCAGTATCCTTCCCTTGTGAGGTTAAGAGCACAGGAACAGTGCCATGGACGCTGCCCCCGGAGCTTTGACGCTCGCAGAGCTGTGTGAATCCCTCCGTTCGCAGTGCAGAGGGGCAGACCATGAGTCTCTTCGCCTTCATATGTTTTGCTCTTTGAATTGATACTGTTTATAGATGATGAGTTGGCATTAATAAATCATTGCAAAACAAGCTAAAGCATGCTTTAATAACTTCCTATCCTTCCCATTATTTTTTTTCCAAAATAATTTCTTTTAGGTTTAAAGTTAACTGAAGTTCTAGTCTTTACTCATCTCTTTTATTGTTTCTTGCTTCACTTTCCAGGATTTTATTCTTTTTCTCAGGCACTGTCATCTGCTCTTACCTAACTTCTTCCTGACTATGTCATTTAGGCAAATATTTATAGTTTAGTAACTCATTTTTTGTCTACTTGATGTGTACAGACTCCTAAGTTTGCAGTTGTATCCTTTGACTCTTTGAATATACATTCCATTATCCACTAGAACCAATTTCTGCTAATCAAATGTCTGCTATCAATCTATTTGACTTTCTTCTCAAAGAATTCTTTGTTCAGTGACCTTAAGATGGTTCGATGCAGGACTGGAGAGTTGGCTCAGTGGTTAAGAGCACTGACTGCTCTTGCAGAGGACCCAGGTTCTATTCCCAACTGCCACATGGCAGCTAACAACCATCTGTAACTCCAGTTCTAGGGGGTCCAACGCCCTCTTCTGACCTCCCCAGGCACTACACAACACAAGTGCACTTACACACATTCAGGCAAGACACTCATATACATAAAATAAAGTAAAATATTCTTTAAAAATGGTTCTATGCATTCTTTACAGGATGTAATTTTGTAAGGCATCTGTAGGTGTGACCATTTAATTTATTCCTCTCAGTAGTCTGAGTGCACATTGTACAGACTCACCTATGCCCCCTTTAGTTTTAAACCGTATCAGAATAGTTCTTAATTATTCATGCACTGACTTCCATGGATTTTGATAGATCTATCAAGCTATCCAAATTGTATTTTATTCGTGTTCTATTGCCTGTCAGTTCCTCATTATTTTATTGAAATGTATTAATGCTCTTTTAGGTTGAGCCAAGGGATGGCATTTATTCCATCTGCTGAACAGACCATCACAGCTCCTGCATCCTTTCAGTTCCAACATTCCTAATTCGTATTTGTTCATATTTAGCTGCTTTAATCTGACACATTGCGGTTTTGATATCACCCCTTTCTGATTTTATTAATATTGTTCTTTCAATTACTTCCTTCACACTGTTAAACATGCCTTTACATGGAAGCACACACAGGGAGTTTTCTATTTTCTTAGGAGTGAATTATCTTGGATGATTTTTCTGGCTATTTTACAGCAGTAGGTTTATTCATATGCTTCAAATTTTAATTTGTAGTTCCATTTAAGTGGGAGTTTCTTGATGTACTGATAGAAATGTGTAATAACACATTATATGCTTATTTCTTTCTTTGTACATTCAACTTTTGATTCAATAAAAAAAGAAACTCCTCCAAGTTCCCCTACTTACTTACATAAAGTGGGATGATCTCTTACCCTAGTCACACAATTGTTTTCAATGTGTCAGACTTAAATGTTCGATCTTATTTGTTTGTTTATTATTTATTTATTTATTTATTTTTACGTGTATGAGTGTATTGCCTCATATATGTAAGTGCACCCATGCAGCGCAATGTCTTCAGAGGACAGAAGAGGGCATCAGATTCCCTGGAACTGGAGTTATGGTCCGTTGTTAGCCACTATGTGGGTGCTGAGAATCAAACCTGGGTCCTCTACAAAAGCAGCCAGTGTTCCTAACCGCTGAGCCATCTCTCCAGCCCCTGAATGTTCAATCTTTACATATATTTGCCCATGTCCTAGCAGGTCTGTGGTTTCAATAATTACTTCTGTGTGTTTGCCTCATTTTTGATCTAATGAGTTTTCATAATTTTTAAATATTTAACTGCAATACTGTGTTGGGAATTCCTAGGTGAATCAGAACCATTCTTCAAACGTGCAACAGAGATGTTCATCTTAATCCAGCCACTTACAACTCCAACCAGTTTGTTCTCTTGGGTTCTCCACTTTGCTTTATCTTCTCTGCTTTGATCAGAATACCTTCTACAGGTACATCCTTGTTTTAAATTTCTCAATAGCCCCCGTGTTTCTGCAGTAAACTAGAAAGCACCTGCTCCCTGCTTTTGGCCAGCAAATATAGCGTTTAGTTTATTTCTGCCTCTCACAAGACTTACTTCAATGGTGTCATCTTACCATAATTACATCAACAATTTTTTTTTTTGACAGGGTCTCATAGCCCAGGCTGTCTCCAAATTTGCTCCAAATAGAAAACTCCCTGTGTGTGCTTCCATGTAAAGGCATGTTTAACAGTGTGAAGGAAGTAATTGAAAGAACAATATTAATAAAATCAGAAAGGGGTGATATCAAAACTGCAATGTGATCTCAAACTGATCTTTCTTTCTCTATGCCCAGTTTATACAGGTACTGGAGATCAGACTCAGGGGTTCATGCATGCTGTGAGCACTCTTCTAACTGAGCTACTTCCTTAGCACATTTCTTTTAAATCAGAAGAAAATCAACAAAATAACCTTTGAAACCAGAGAAAGTAATACCTGGAGTATTTGAACAAGATATCATAAGAGAATCCCCTCCAGATTACTAGCTGATGGTATCGTCACCCAACAAGCCTTTAAAGGAGCGGTACCCCCAGATTACTGCCTGGTGGTGTAGTCGCCCAACAAGCATTTAGAGCCATCCTTCTCTTTCACTCATCCAACTCTTCCTTTCAAGGTGCACAGTCAGTCCTTTTCAATATTGCAACCATTTCTACTACCGAATTTTAGAGAATTTTTATCATTCCTCAAAAAGAAACCACACACATTAGCACTCACACCTAATCACTTCCTCTACCTTAGCTTCAATAATAATTAACTGATTTTCAGTTCCTATGGTTTTGCCTTTCTGAAGCTATTCATATGAAAGAAGTCATACAACTTACACAATTTTTCTGTCTTATTTTAATTAGGATAATATTGTCAATGACTATCCCTATTGTAGAAAACCCTCAGTCCTTTATTTCTTTTATGGTTGAGTAATATACTGCAGAGATACACTGTATTTGACCTATTCCTCACTTCATGGACATTTGGGTTGTTTTTACTTTCTGGATGTTATAGGAAAATCCCGCTATTTTTTATAAAAATATCATATTGGTCAATTTAAACATTACATGTTTTCTTTGTTTATTTGGCTGGTTGGTTGGTTTCTTTTTAGGCTTTATATGACAGAGTCTCACCATGTAGCCCATGCTAGCCTAGAACTCTACATGTAGTACAAGCTGACTTCAAACTTATGATCCTCCTACCTTAACCTCCTAAACTCCGGGATTTCAGGTGAATGTGTGCCACCACACCTGGCATAGAATTTGAAACTCTTTTGATGGTTTACCTGTGGTTAGCATCTACTCTTACCTTAGCTACTCTCTGTTGAAGTCCTGTTTCTATAATGCATCATTTGAACAAGACTACACCAACCTTCACTGAATCTAAGTATTCATACCCAACTCCACATCCACATGACAATATCTTGCCTTATAAATTTTAATGGCCTTGGAGTTCATTAATTGTTACTTGGAGACTTTCTGGTTATCACAAAAGTAGCCATAACAATTTTATTGCTTTTATTAAAGTCAAGGGCTACCTAATAATCTATAAATCACAGTGCTTACTATCAGACAGAGATCTGTGAGTTTGTAAAAGCATTTCAGAAACATAAAATTCAATAATTAGTCTACATTTTCTTGGACTTATATTACTAGACCCATGACACCATTTTACATGAAAGTCTTTTATTCTTCATGGAAGAGTTTTTCATATTACAGATTTTTGCCTGAAACATCTATGACCATAGTTCTGTGTGAAGTAATTGCGGATCCAATTTTAGTAATTACGCAATTAGTGCTGTTATTCTATTTGCCAGCTATCTTAATAAAAATGGGGGGATGAAAACAAGAAAAAGAAAAAGAACAAAAATAAGAGGAAGAAACAAAGAAAGGAGGCGAGCAAGAGCAGAGGAACGAAGTGGGAACCAACACATCCATTGGCTTTAATTTTGCCCACTATGGCTGTCATATTGCTTAGAGTAGAAATTCTCAAAGTGAGACCATTTTTAGATTCCTTATAGTACCATTTTGAAATAGACCACAAAAGCACATTTTTGTAAAGACATGTTTTGTTTGTTAGTGCATGAAACCTTAGCCTTTGATTACTCTAGCCCTACTTCAGAAGAGTTGAAAGTGATATTTAACTATCACAATGGTCACAAAGGACTTGATTTCTAAAAGCAACAAGCTAGTGTTCTGGATTGGCAGCTGTGTAACCTCTGAAATATAAGTTAACCTTCATTATAATGTTAACAGTTCCTTTTTCAAATATTAAAACAGAATAAAGAGAAATGTGAATAATAACTAGAAATCAATTGAATATAATCTTTAAGTTGATTGAAAATTATATTAACCTCTATCAATAGAGCATATCTATTGAACACTTTTAAAATGCTATAGTAATTATCACTAATTTTCATGAAGCACCCAATGTACAAATTATCCCAATTGTTAAAAAGTCTCTGATTCAATTGATATGTAATTCATAAATTTTGTAATGCAAAGTAAAGAGTGACATCATTCCAGCTCCCTTGCAAAATGCCTATGAATGCAACGCAGCAGCAGTGTCAGTAGAGAATCCGTAATGATACGGGATTGTATTATGAATTATCTTGAAGCTTAGAATGAATGATACTGAGATGTTTAAAGTGATAGTCAATCAGAGTGTCAATCAGGTTATCAGTCCACAAGTCTTCAGTAGCAGTAAGTCATGCTTTTCTACTACTTTAATTCATTTTACATAAAAAAAAGTTAATATTTTCATCTATTATATTTCAGCCACGATCAAGTGCCATTTTCATAGTTCCTTTTTAAAATTGATTTTTTTTCTTGCTTGACCATATTTTCAACAATTATTGGCCTTTTGATTCGATAAAACTTTCATGGAAATGCCACACACATCTACCATTTTGTCTGTTATAAATGATGAAAAGATACCTGTCCCTCAGTTGAAACTTGAAGATATCTGTGGAGGCTGAGTTTGGGAACCAGAAATGGAGGGTCATGAGGAGCTGGGAGATTAAAGAAGATTTATGGAGCTTCTGGAAAATGAAGCATGCTTAATTTTTTTCCAGGTGAAGGTACACAGGCCTCTGGACAAACAGATATCAGGCAAGATATCTATAAAACCTCACAGGTGCTTTATAGAAAATCACACAAAGGTGGCTTCTTGCCAAAACTGTTTGTGCAAAAGATTACATCACTGTTTACTTTGGGAATCCCTAGGCCAGCCTCAGTCATTTTATGCCAACTTATAGCCCTCTGGATGTCTACAGTTAGGCACCTTGGCTCATGATAGAAATCAGTATCGGCGCCATGTTGTCTAAATATAAAAAAGGCCTCATTTCCTTCATTGTGAATAACATCTTAATACAACCAGAGGAAAAGAGTACCTTGGTCAAGTTTAATTTGACTGTGGTCACCATGCTGAGAAGAAACTGGTTCTTGTGATTCAAACTCTTTTTCAGCTTTATGTTTTACCAGTTGGAATTGGGAAAGAGCTGCCTTTCTGCTCCTCTAGGACCTAATAGTGATGTCTTCTGCATCCATCGATTCCTGTAAGCTTCTGCTCTTCTTTATTTTACATAATTTCATATCAAATGCACTGAGCAGTGTACACTCCTAAAACTTCTTAGCCTCTTCCTTAGAGCTACAGACTTATCAGCTGCATCATCCTCTTTTTACATCATTTTCAACAATAATTTAACAGTGTGTCACCATTCCTGACACTGGTTATAACCCAGCAGCCAAAAACGCTTTTTTCTCTGCCTCCCACCAAAAAGCTAGACTAGTTCCAAATTCTGAAAATTTTTTTTTGAATACAGTTTTTTTGTTTCCAAATAAAGTGGGATACTCTGTAGAAAAAATAAAAATCTCACAGCTTACCACATAAAAGCATATTTCATCTCCAACATGGGCTTACAGCATAGTTGATCACAGTCTCTCAAGGACTTAATCACAGAAATTTAATCTTACTGCATACTCTTAATATTCGTAGAGTGCAGAGAAGGTTACATGGCAAGCCATGCACAGGTTCTTACTCTTCTTAACGAGAACAATTCACAGGTTTTGAGTAATTGAAAGGAGGGTATGTGAGCATACTCTCATTATGCCTGCAGAAGAAAGAAAGCTAGGAATATCTGGATTATGGATATTTGAAAATTATTTCAAATTCCACTAGTATTTTGAAAGGGAAAAGCATGAAATAACGGCTTCTTTCCTTTGGGTACCAGTATAATTTTTCTGTAATAGTTTAATATTTATGATAAATGATATGCATATAAAAATTAAATTGCAAAAATAAAAAAATAATACTGTTATTCCAAAAAAGGCATGTAGGCCCAGTAAAAATTTTACAAAGTAATACTTGAATTGTCAGATCCCAAAGTCAGAACAATGAACAGATATCTTAATCTCAAGGTTTTAAAAAAAATTAATCATATACTCTTACAATCCTTCTACAGGATAATGATAGTCAATGATAAGAAAGAAAAGAATCTATCAAATGACTTTATGAAGAAAGATGAGGTAGGTTGTTTCTATATAATTCTTTCAAATACCTATCATTTAGGAAACATTCAGATAATAGATTACTATTTACACAGCATTCAATCAGTAACTTAATTACAAATATATAGCCATATTCTTTAGTGATTCATAAATAAAATACTGTGCAGGGTAGTAATTACTTGTATATATCGCTTGCCTATTTCTGTAATGATTATAATTCATACACAAAGCAATGTTCAAATGACTAATCTCGAACTTTTTGAGGACTGCTCATTGTGTCACTTTTATAGCTGTTAGTAGCAGTAAATTATTTACTTATTTGTACTAGTAGAGTAAAATCAGTAAACTATATCATAGTTATATGCAATAAGCAAATGAAAAACTTTCTTTCATAAATTTTTATATATCTGCATCTTACAAATCCTATTTGAGAGTATGTTGAAATTCAATAAAAATACAGCAAGAATAACAATTTCATATCTTAAATGAAAAGCATTATAATTTTAAAAACTAATTTTAAGAAAAGAAAATCTTTCAAAAGAGAAATTTAATTTTATTCTAGACAAGACAGATCATGAGCATCACATACAGTGCCTGATAATAGTAAAATAGATAGTTAATTAGGGAGAGATAGAGAGATAATATACTTTTTATCAGGTGACATGTCAAGGTGCATGAGGGAATGTCACAGCCTCCCATTTATATATATATATGTATATGTATAAATATTATATGTTTATATATATAACAATAATAATCAAAAATGAGGACACATAATTGAGAGAGAGTGAGGGAGTTGGGGTTGCTAGTGGGGAAGGGGGTCTAGAGATGATTGGGATGTTCTGTATGAAATGCACAAATTTACAATTAAAAACTTACCAAAAACTTTAAAATTAAAGAAAGAATAATCAGTTTAAAGGTGAAAAAGTCAGATTTAGGAATTTTAAATGCGTGAGTTTCTCTATGCATTGCAGCTATTGTGAATCATAAAAGGGCAATGCAAATGCAGACTTTTAACGACTAGCACCAAGGCCCCAGATTTGCTTCTCTGGCTATATAGAGTGCATTATAGTTAGATGGACAAATTATATCTGAAAATAAAACCAAGAATATAACAACAGTTCTCTCAAATGTAGAGAAGAGAATAGCAATAACCTATTGTGCCACCAGGACCAACTAGCATGCTATAACCCTGACCCAAGGTAAGCAGGCGCTCACACCTCCAACCACTCATGCACCTTGAGACTTGAAACCCACATGGTGTCCTGCACTCCTGACAACAGGTCTTCAGTACCAAAACCTGTCCCTCCCTCCTATCAACCTCCCTACCCAGTACGAAGCCCTGGGACCATGTGTCATCCTGTGACCCCCTCCAACCACAGCTATGGATTCCCATAGCCAGTTCATTTGCCTACCAACCAGCCCAACTAACATGCTTCCCAGGGAACGTGTGGCATCCTGAACCTATACCCCAAAGCATAGGCCCAAAGCCTGGACTTCATCCCACCTGTGTTCAACTTAGGTCAATGTGTTATGCTCCACTCATCTTCAAGGGTGCACCTGCTCAATTCCACTGTGACTCCAGCCTCTGCCTCTGCAAAACCACCTGAAGAATCAGGTGACTCCTCCACAAACATCTGAAGATAGACAGCAAGTTCTAACATTACAGGTTTTTCCTGGGCTCAGAAGTACATATATCCCTAGCTGTGTTTGGACCACTTCTGACCCCCTATTTGCAGCACGTGGACACAGAGTTGCCTCAAGATTGAACTCTAAGTACCATTTAGCTGGTTTGCATTCTGATAAGTTGGGGTAACAGCAAACAAAGACATAAATACCCACTCAACAAAGGTGAAACCAAATATCTCTATGAAGACACACCAACAATGACGTAAATCCAAAGGCCTAGGTCCCATAGACATAAGACAATACGTCTCCTCTCAAAATTAGTACCTCCCATCATAATGTTCCTTGAGATAAGCAACTTAGTTGATACATAAGACAGTGATTTCAAAATAGCAATTATAAATATGCTCAAGAAACTCAAAAAGGATATGCATACATTCGTGAACACAGACTGCGAAATACAAACATCTTAATGAATTTTTAATTCAAGATATAAAAATAGAATTTAATGAACAAATGGGATTTCTGAAGAAAACCCAAACTGAAGTAAAATTTGAAATCAGAAATTCACTCTGTGAAATGAAAAACTCAGTGGAAGGCCTGACCAATAGAATGGATCAAGTAGAATAACAAGGTCTGAAGAAAAAGTAACGGAATTGGGTTAGTCACAGAAAATGAAAAATGTAAAAAAAAAAAAAAAAAAAAAAAAAAAAAAAAAAACACCAAAAAGCAGGAACAGAGAACCCAGGAACTCTGAGACACTGTAAAAGACAAAACCTACAGATAATAGAAGAGGGAGAAGAAACTTGGGTCAAAGTCACGGAATATATTTTCAACAAAATCATAGAAGAAAATCTCTTAAATCTAAATAAAGAAATGCCTATCAAGGTGTAAGAGGTATACAGAATATCAAATAAGCAAAATTCCCCATGTCATATAATAACCAAAACATTAAATGGACAAAACAAAGGACATTGAAAGCTTCAAGAGAGAAATATCAAATCTCTATAGAGGCCAGTTCATGAGACTAACACTTGACTTTTCAATGGAGACTTTGAAGGCTAGAAGTTCTACAAGGACTTAAAGACTATAGATGCCAACACTGGCTGTTATATATAACAAAACTATTAGTTGTAATTGAAAAGGAAAGAAAGACTTTCCATGATAAAAAACAGATTTTAAACATTTGTACTCACTAAACCAGCACTGCAGAAGACATTGAAAGTACTACTTTGGCTTGAAGAGAAGGTTAAAGACAGTGAAGGAAGCACAGGGTATGAATGAATAAACAATTCTGGAGAAGTTATTAAAAAAAAAAAGACCACCACAACAAAACAATAGTAATTAGTACACATTTTTCAATAATGACTTTGAATAATAACAGTCTCAATACACAGTTCAATAATGGCTTTCGATAATGACAATCTCAATTCCAGGCTAATAGAGTGGAGTAAAAAACACTTCACCATTAAGACTAGATACCAGCTTATGGTAAAAAGATGGAAGGAGGAATTGCAAACAATAGGAACCAAGAAATAAGCAGGTTCTAATATATGACAAAATAGACAAACCAAAAATAGAAGAGATAAGAAAGAGTATTTCATATTTATTAAAGGAAAAATCCATCAAGAGGATGTGCACCAAATGGGGGCACCCGATTTTATAAAAGAACTAGCAACTGACCACGACACAGTGATAGTAGATGACTGCAGTACCACACAGTCACCAGGCGACAGGCCATCCAGCCAAAAAGATGCAGAGAACATCAGTCAAATGGAACTAAGAGACATTAACAGAACAATCTACACAAACACTGAAGAATATGTTTTCTTCTCAGAAGCCTGTGGAACTTTCTCCAAAATTGACCATATATTTGAACCTAAAGAAAGTCTCTACAAATTTAGAAAAATTGAAATAACATCCTATCTGACTCCAACAGAATAAAGTTGGATTTCAATAGCAGCAGAAACTATGAAAGGTACACAAAATTCATGGAAACTAAGCAACACAGTACTGAATGAAAATTGGGTCAAGGGAGAAGTCAAGAAGGAGATTAGAAAATCCTAAAATTGAAGGAAACTGAAAACGCAACATACCAAAATCTCTGGGACACAACGAAGGAAGTCCTAAGAGGAAACTTTATATCACTAAGTGCCTGTGTGAGAAAATTAGAGGCATCTCATATTAATCACTTAATGGCATACCTCAAGGCTTTGGGAGAAACAGCAACATCCCAAAAGATAGGAAGAGATCATGAAATCCGGGCAGAACTATAAATGAAAAGTACGACATAAAGAAGCAACGAAATGAAGAGTCGTTCCTTTGAAAAATTTGACAATATTGACAAACCTTTAGCCAAATTAGCAAAATCAGAGATGCCAAAAGAAACATTACAAGGAACACCAGGGAGATGCAGATAACCAGAAGGACAGGCTTCTTTTTTCTTTTCTTTTCTTCCTTTTTTTTTTTTTTTTGAGTTTTTGAGACAAAATAGTTTTCAAACGCAAACAAAAAATAGAAGAGATAATAAAGAACATTTCATATTTATTAAAGGAAAAATCCACCAAGAGGATGTGTGCCAAACACAGGGGCAGCCACTTGTATAAATTTATAAAACCCCAGCTGGCCTGGAACTCACTATGTAGACCAGGCTAGCCTTGAACTCAGAAATCTACCTGCCTCTGCCTCCGGAGTGCTGGGATGAAAGGCATGTGCCATCATGCCCAATAGCAGACCATACTTTTAAAAGAAAAAATCTACATTTCACTAATCTGGAAAATTTAGAAGAAATGGATGAATTTCTAGGTACACGTTACCAACTAAAGTTAAATCAAATAAATAATTTAAATGGACACTTAACAACCAATGAGATAGAAGCAGTCATTAAAAATCTCCCAACTAGTTGGCTGTGGAGGCACACATCATTAACCCCAGTACGCAGGAGGCAGAGGCAGGTGGACTCCGTGAGATCAAAGATCTACAATGGTGAGTGAGTTTCAAGCTATCTGTCTCAAAAATATCTTCCAACTAAAAACAGCTCAGGGCCAGATGGATATGACATAGAATTCTACCAGGTTGGGAAGGGCTCAGCCTTAAATGGGACACCTATATCACATCATCACACCCTTCACCCCTCACCCAAGACTCAGGGATCTTTGAGAAACAGGAAGTAGAAAGATTATAAGAGCCAGAGGTCTTGGATGCTTATAAGGAACCAGTGTTTTCTGGACACAACAGGGCAGCTGTACATATGAACTCACAGAAGTAGTGCTGCGTATGGCATCACAGGCAAGACCTGTGCAAGGTCAAGCCAGACAAAATCCTAGCCTGGAAGGGGAGGTGAGCACAAGTTTCACCTTTCGTGAGGAGCTGTTGGTAATTGACAGTTGATGGGCGGGGGTGGAGTCAGTTTTCTTTGAGGGTGTGACTCCTGGTAGGTAACTCCAGGGGATGGAACCACAGTCCAATGTATTTGGGCAACACAAATTGAATTTCATGAGCTTTAAAAAAAAGAGAGAACAAAAGTTGAGGTGGTGGGGAGGTGGGGTAGATCTGAGAGATCAGAGAAGGAGGGTTGAATATGATCAAATACACTGTGTGAAATTCTCAGAGAATTAATAAAAAATTATTTTTAAAGAGAATAACAAACACTATTTTGAAATGTTTAGAGGAAGACCAAGGATAGTCGGACTCTGTATAGCTATGGAAAAAAGTGAATCAGCAAATTAATTAACTATATCCTGAATGATTAAGTTCTAATAACCTTTATATTAATTACAGATTACTTTAACTTATTTTTTTTGAAAAATAGTTCAAAATTATTTCTTAAGATTTATTTTTAATATTTTTAAATTCAGTGTGTGCGTGTATGTGTGTGTATGTCTGCATGTGGGTATGTGCATTTGAGTGCAGATACTCAAGGACACTTGTGTCCCCCAGGAACTTGAATTATAGGCTGTTGTGAACTGCCTGATGTGGCAGGTAGGATCTGAACTCCGGTCCTCTGTTAAAGCAATAGGTACTCTTAGCCCCGGAGCCATCTCTCCAAACATTCTTAAGATTGCTTAGATTGAGAAAATGATGTATTAATGTGAAATTTCAAGGTGACATAATATTCAATAATGAATTTTGAGACTAGATCAACATGGGAAGTCAGAATTTGTATGTGTCTCAGTGCCTCTTCCAACCTTTCCAACATGACAGAGAAAAAAAATGAATATAAGATGTTTTGGAAAACAAAATAAAAGGTGCCATTGAATAAAACTGTCAAGTATGTTAGAGGAAGCAGACAGACTAGGACTAACAGAAAAGCAGTGACACAGAACACCAACACTTAAACTCAAACGGGGGGGGGGGGGGTCAATGTTGAGACAGCATTTTAAAAACCAGGTAGGAAAGCAGAAGTGCTGGGATCCACACAGGCACAGTGTGCTGGAATTTCTGAGGAATAAGCCCGTTCAAGTTGGATATTAGATATCAGAAGAAGTAGGTGATGGCCAAAGAGCTTTAGCTTTAAAAGCAAAGTGCTATCAATGTTTCTTTACCTCCTAAAATGATGGGAGTTGGATAGATAATTGTTTGTATTTGACTATTACTATATTTTATACTTGGCCTACCACTTTGATAATGATTGTTTTCCATATAATACTCCACTCTCTGGGTCGTACTGGGGATTGAGCCTTGTGTCCTGAGGGGACAGCTGCTAACCTAGAGCCCAGTCTAGAAGAGGGAAAAGGAACCCCATTACAGCCTAGTCCTTAAACATTGCAAACACTTCCACTGGAAGAGTAAGAGTGATTAAAAAGAAACTCCAGCCAATGTCCTAACATCAGATGCACAAGTCTCAGTGCAAAAACACAAGAAATGGGCTGGAGAGATGGCTCGGTGGTTACAAATACTTGTTGCTCTTTCAGAGGACCAGAGTTCAATTTCCAGCAGCCATACCCAACAACTCATAATCACCTGTAACTCCAGCTTCTGGGAGATTCGACATCTCTGGCCTCTGCAGGTACCTCCACTCGTGCACACAGACACATAATTAAAAATATTTAAAAACCACACGAAACATGAAAAACCAAGGTAACATGACTCTTCCAGAAATTACTAATTCCACAGTAGTGACCTCCAATGAGAAAGACTTAGATGAAACCCCAGACAAGGAATTCAAAAGTGTGTTTATAAGTATGTCTGAAGAAACCAAAGGGTACAGAAACTCTTGAGTGAATTCCAAGAGAACAAAAATAAACAGCTTGATTAAATAAGGAAGTAAATATGGGATATGAAAACAGAATTTAATAAAGAGAAATACCAAACAAAAAGTTTATGTTTAATATAATTATTGATATGACTGTAGTACAATCTTTTTCCTGTTTGTTTTAAATTTTCTCATTTAGTTCTTTCTTCTCTTTCAAATCTTTTGCCTCTATTATACTAACCATTAAATGCTATTTTAATACCTCAGTTTACTTTCTATATCTATCTTTAACATCTTAAAGTTGCAGTGGTTAAAGTATATACTTATACCTATGCAGTCTCAGCCTTAAGATTACCTAGTTATGAAATGTGTATTAAGCCATAAAGTCCTTTTGTTTCTAAAATTCAAGGATCTGCCTTCCCCTAAGTAATGGCTCTCATAAAATTACTAGTGTCTTAAATACTGACTAAGTAAGTACAGATCAATAATCATAGCTTCCTGGGCTTTGATGATTTTAGCGTGATTTTGCTTATTTGACAGTATGGGAAGATCAAGAACCACTTCCATATCTAAGGTGTGCACACCCTGTTATTTTAGAATAGAAATTCTTCCTCTTTTCTCAGTGTGGCAGGTGAATCATAGTCTCAAATTCCAATGATTGTCAGAATCAAGAATCTGAAGAACTGATTGACAAACTGGTCCCATTTTCCTTCTTAACCCCACAGCTAGCATGGCTGATTGGTAGATGATAGCAACAAACTCAGGATGTGATGGTTCACATGGGCAGTAAACCCCTGGCTCTTGCCAGCCATCTGACAATCCTTGCTATTAGTGACAGGGCCAATCAAATGGTCATGTATAGATATCTCATTGGAAATTCATAGATCACACCAAAGTACAGTAGCTTAGCAGCATTGTTTCAACATATGAACATAGGACATCAAATTAAGTTTCTGGTACCTTCAGCATATGCTGTTAACCTAACAAATCCTGTTCTTTGCTTCAGGCTCTGCTCAAATACTACAGCTCTGCCCGTGTAATTGTGGAATTTGTTACTCGTTAGGGAAGAATTGGGAGACATTAAAACTAAAACATGTATTTTCTGGTCTTCCAATTTGTAACCTAGAAGGCATCACTCATATTTTCTTTGCCCCTAGGTCACTGTGCTGATAATGCAATACCTACACAGACATGGCTGTGAAGGAAGCACCTCCCTGATAGATCCTGACAGCAATATGTTCACAAGGCTTTCACAAGCACAGCAATTTACACAAAGCTGAATTTTTAAATGAGATGTGGGTGTATTCAAAACTGCACCTCAAACGATGTTTTCACAAGCACACTGAAGCTTCAAATGGCAATCTCTGGCCATGCTCTTTTCTGACTGTGAATGAAGGAAGGAATTGGAAAATCTGAAGAAGAGGTCTTGACAGAGAAGCTGCTCCACGACTCTCTAGTGTGACAATGGAGACACAAAGAACACACACCAATGCAGTGCACCCATCACCGAGGCAGGATTCTGGAAACACTGAGGACCTTCAGACAGACAAAGGACTGGTGATTGGTTGTAGAGAAGGCAATTGTGTTTGCCTCTCACTCCCTTTCTGCTAGATCGAAGCAAAAGAGCCTACCATTGGAAGAAAAGAAAGCTCTTAGCTCAGCGACAGTGTTAAATCTATGAACACTCTTGCTCCCTTGCTCAGCTTTTTCAGAGCCCACTGGCTCCACAGCACTGCTGACCTGGTAGGTCTGATTATGAATGATCAATGTGCCTATTTGCAATAAAACTCTTTGCACAGATCTGGACCCTCAGCCCTTATTCACTCATGCAGATAATAACGGCAGTTCAAGGCACTTGCCCAGAACTCCAAGCTTCATTAAACAAAGGGAATGCCACCAAAAGTCCCTTAACTATCTTTATGCTGTTACCAGGAAAAATTGGAAATTCTTAGGAAGTGGAATTTAGAGTGTTAAGAAAATAAGGATTTGTATATCCCTGTGCACTGTATTTTCACATCTTTCTTGTATGTCTAGTATTTAAAAATCTATTACTTCAGCGTTTGACATAGACAGAAATGTGAACAAAGGGAATTGCGTCTGAGGTCAGATTCTACTTCAGAAGATTTCAATGGAAATTTTCAGGTTTGTGACAGAGAATGGGGAGTTGCCGCTCCTCCTCATTTATTATGGACACAAATAATGTCAGGCTGGTATCTCAGAGAGTCAGAGGTTGGGCAATAAGGTGGAGAGGCTCAGAGGAGTTCAGCACAGACTGGGAAAGAGAGTCCCTCTTAGATAGAAAGTCGGTTTTCCATCTTTTGAGGGATGTCAAGGTTCTGGTACTCATTTTCTAATGTAAAACATGTTAACAAGTACCTGGTATTTGAAGAAAATGACAGCTGTAGAGTTCTAATGCAGGATGATCATCTAAAGACACAGATGCCCTGTTCACTGACTTACTCGTGCCCAGCACTCCACTAAGCATTCTTAGCAGGACTCACACATTGCCTCGATTCATATAAATTCTGTCCCTCCCCTAGTAGAATACCCATTCACTTTCTTTTATATTCCTCTTCTGTAACATCCCTTAATACTAAACTTTAAGGAAATCCCTTTGTTACGGCTTAGATAACTCTGGTATGGTTCAGAACCCATAAGATAATGCAGTTTCAAATGACAAAATAGTTTCAATATCCCAATCACATTTTTCATTAAGGTCAATTAAATGCTCATTTCTGGGTAATAATCAGTATTTCTACTTCAACCTCCAGAAAAAAACAATTCAGTGAGCAATGTGTCTGTGTCTTGGTTGCCCGATGTTTTCATTTTTCATTTCTTATTCTCTGTCCATTCCTGAGCAATGACTAAGCATGGTAACAAAAGGCAGACGAATGAACCTTGGAGCAATGAAAAAAATGTTAGTTTCAATTATTCAGAATTATTTTCCTGCTTTGACCTCCCAGAAAGATTACCTATAAGGCCTGAGGTACACACAGATGGCCACATAAAACCTGACAGACAAATTGTTTCTGGGCTAATTCACTACTAAATTGTAAGAAAATGGGCTACCACTGTTTTCTGCTCACTCAGAACTGATTAAGAGGCAAACTCCCCATAGCAAGACTAAGGCACAATCCTCTTTAAAAGTGACTTTTTCTTACAACCCCCTCTCAGACACTAAAAACTGTATGCATCCATCTTTGCACCCAAAGTTCACCACTCACAGAGTATTCTAAAAGTGTGGGAGAGAGGAGAGTGATATCATTATTAAAGAATTAGTACACAAAGACCATTTCTAAGATATTGTCTGAAAAAAGTATTAGCAAGGAAAGAGTGACTGGAGGGTCTGAGTATGAGTGATCTTGGGAAATTTGGGAAAGGTTAAGTGGTACAAATACCTGACTGCATCTACAGCTGGGGAAGGCAGATCTGGGATATTTGCCTGAAGGTCAGAAACCAGACTGACGAATGGAAATTATAAGGTAGTATATTTTGTCTCAATATAAAACTATCTGATCGCCGAAAGTACAAAAACTATGGGTTTCTCAGGAGGTAATGTGCTCCCTGTGATTATGAGAGATGGTTTAGAAGACACTGATGGATGAGGGGTTATTCTTTTTTTATTTTGACTTATTTTGTTATTTAATGTGTATGAGTGTATTGGCTGCGTGTATGTCAGTGCACCCATGTTGTGCAGTGCTCATGGAGAACAGAAAACGGTGTTGGATCCCCTGGAACTGGAGTTACTGATTCAAACCGGGGTCTTCTGCAAGAGCAGTCAGTGCTCTTAACTGTGAGACATCTCTCTCACCCCCTGAGGGGTTATTCTTAATTTTAAAATATATTTTTAACTAAAAATTCTATAATGAGTTGGGAACTAAGAAATTTTATGAAGCAAATTAAAAGTTTAACTAGCATTTGTTTACTTGTCTAATGACATCTTCAGAGAAGCCTTGGGACACTTTCATTAAGGCATTTGATGTCTTTAATCCAGAAGATAACATGAACTTTAATTTTTGTTTAAAAAAAACTTTTTAAAAACAATCAAGAAATGATGTGATGTTATTCTATAAAATAATTCCATTTATGCAAACGCCCTGCACCATAAAGATGATCAGGTTAAAAATTATGGAGTTTCTTGCCTATTTAGAACAAATTAGGCTTCTCGATTCAGTTAGAACAAGGAACCCATTGTTTCAACTTTAAAGTCAAGGATAAAATATCTACCACATACCTTCGTCTTCCCTCCCATACACTTGCAACAACTAAGAAGCTTCTGCCAGATACTTTTTATTCAAAGGGAAAGTAGGACTAAGCTATTCAAAGCTCCCTCCCAGGCACTTAAGGCTAGTACCATTGCCCGGTTACTTAACAGGTCAGGGGAATCTGTGTTTCAGTCTGTTCAGATATACCCCTGCCAGCTGGAATCAATGTCTTTGGCATTGTGATCTCCCTTCCTTTAGTCTAGACAGTCCAGGCTTTGTTCTGTTTTTGTCCTGGACTCAGTTTTATCACTGGCCCCCCAGTATTAGAACTTATTTCAATATATTTCTATCAGGTTATAAGTTCTCATGGATGAACTTGTTCAGGAATGGTATGTGGAAAACATTTATGCCTTAGTCTTTTCTCATATTGTATAGCAATTGACATAATGCCTCCATACATAAGGTGTTTAACCAGGTTTGTGACATTTGGTCATTTTTCTACCTATGTATTTTTCATAAAAGTAAAATAATGGTGCTAGGGAGATGGCTCAGCAGTTAAGAGTATTTCCTGCTCTTGCAGAGGACCTGAATTTGGTTCCCAGCACCCACATGGTAGCTACCAAATGTTCATAGTTCTAATTCCAGAAGATGTACTCTCTTCTGACCTCAACAGGCCTTGCATGCCCAGGTACACTTACATACATGAAAGCAAAACACCTAAGCACATAAAATAAAAATAAGCCTAACTTTTTAAAAAGTAAAACAATGCTCAAACGATGGTATTTATAAAACACTATGCCCAAAAACTTTGATACTTTTCATGCATTTCAGTGGGAAATGATCAACTTAACTATTGGTGTCTATTAAGTTATTTGAAATACATGATCATCTACTACTTAAAATTAATCACTTAAATTTCTAGAATGAAAGAACAGGAAAACAAAGCACAACTCAAAGTGATATAGAGTCTTGTGGCACATTTAAGAAAAATACAGATTTTAATTGTTGGTTTTCTTTTTCTGTCTCTGTCAGCAAATCAGCTGACAAGTCTGTGGTTAGAATGCTGACACAGCTAACGAGAACCACGTGCCTTGTGTCCTGACAAATCTTCCTCGGTTCTGTTTGTTTGTCAAAGACTTCTGCAATAACTTTCAGACAAGGGATTTTTTTGCATATTTTTCTTTTCTAAATTTACAGTATTTTGCTTGGGTTTAGGACTTTGCCCATAGCCAATAAATATATAAGTTTCCTTCTCACTGTAACCCAGTGCCTCAGGTATAAAAGACGTGCTACTTCGGTTCAGGGTCCAGACTTTGAAGTTTAAACTCGCTGGACCAGGCTGCAGTCTAAATGAAATACTCGCTTCCTATATACTCCCAATGTCCTACCTGATCTTTCCTGCAACAAAAGAGGAAGTTTTTGGCTTTATATTTGTTTGTTTTGTTAGACCCCACTCTCAGCCCAGGGACTCAAACCCCAATGGGCCACCTGGGCGACTAAGGTCGGGAGCCCCAGTCCCAAGAATCCAGACCATCAGATGCAAAAAGCAAGAGGTTTATAAGAGGTTTATTTCACTTGCGCAAGTGGGGGACTTGGGAAGCCAAGCCCCAAGCCCCCTGACTTCTGCCAGGCCAGGTTTTTATAGTAGGAACTCACAGTATTATTATTCATTACCTGTTACATTTGGATTGGCTTTTGGCCTACAGACCAGGGTCACAGAGAAGACAATTTTACATAGTCCAACCTTTTTTCAGAAATGACACACACATTATTTTGTAGTTTACAAGATGTTGACTTAACTGAATGTTTAACCCACCATCCTATAGATGGGATATTAGGGGCTGTTTTTGTGGAGTTTAACCCACAATTTTATAGACCAGGTATTAGAGGCTCTTCTTGTAAATACCACAGACGTTATCTCACATACCATGAGATGTTGACATAGCCCTTGACTGGGACTTTCTAGTTTGGGAGGAGGTAAGCTAACAAAGGGGAGCTAACAAAGGGGACCAGGCATTTTTCCATGAAAGCAGGGGTACTACAGTTTGTTTGTTTGTATTGTCTTTTTGGAGACAGGGTTTCCTTGTAGTCCCACCTGGAACTTGATATGTAGACCCTGCTGGCCTTGACTTCACAGAGATCCAACTTCTGCCTCCTAAGTGCAGGGATTAAAGGTATATGCCACTACCCCCAGCTGAGTGAAGAGTTTCAAGCAATTTCATGATCCCATACATGAACACCACGCGCCTGCTCCATGGTCAGTGTAGGAGTGTAGGAAAGGTACAGTAGTACGAGGCCCTCCTGCCTGACACCGTCTGGTAGACGCTGCTATCTCCAGCAGCCTGAGTTTCTGTAACACAGTGACCTCATTTTCCCTGCCTCCCACCAGACCTTCTGATAACTTAAGACACCTCCCCACCCCCGACTCACCCCCAGTTTGTTATCTAATCTTATGTAAACATCTTGTGTGAAAGAAGGATATCTAATCTTATGCAAACCTCTTAAGCAAATAACCATTGTTAATGACCACATCTGTGTCAGTGAAGTGATAATGGTCTCCATCCAAACCATAAAGACTCCATCTGACAGCAGTGAAATCCTGTTTTTGAGCAAGTTAAACTTAAAAGGAACTCTGTGCTGGATACTTTCTTGCGGTCCTCAAGATTGGATATAGTCCCAGGATGTCTTAATCAGGAACAAAAGCAGTGGCTAAAATGCAAGCATCTGTTTCTATGGCCTCGGATGGGAGTTAGGGGTTGGATATTTTTGAAGCTGACCTTTACACACCTTGTACTTGCCTATGAAAGCTGGATACTACAATGAAACCACGCTGCTTCTCGGAACTTGCCCACCTAGCATTCGGAAGTCAGACCGGCAGAAATAAAATCTACCTCGCCTTTCGTTTGTGTGTGGTGACTTCTGATTGGCTTTGTGCAATGGTAACAGATGATACAGATGTACCAGGAAACAGAAGTTCTCCTCTTTTCCCATCTAAACAAAGAATTTCAACTCTATTACCCAGACAGAAAAGCAAGAAAGGAGTACTACAACTACATCCTGAACTCCCTCCTCTATGGGAAGACCGACCAATACAACTAATGAATTTGGGAGGGGTAAGTATCCTAAACCCTGCATCATCTGTGTACTTATCTTTCAGAGATAGCTGGACTTCAGGATGCAAGCTTTTGAGACTCTTCTCGCATGTGAGAACCAAGTGGCATTTTTCCTGCAGTGTGGAGCGGTTCTAGGAAGACTTGTTACCAGCTCACAATGAACATTAATTTCTTGAAATAAACAATATTATTCCCAGGTATGCTGCATTTGAAACAGAAACATATGTTTTTAATTCTTAACCTCTCAGTATGTTTGTTGGGTTTCAAAATACTTTCACATATATTCTTTGTAAAAAGATTTTATTTATTTTTATTTATATATATGTTTTGCCTACAGGTTTGTAAGTGTACCATATGTGTGCCTAATGCACATGGAGACCAGAAGAGGGCATAGGATCCCATTGAACTAAACTTAAGGGTGAATATTAGGCACCACATTGACACTGGAACTGAGCCGGGGTACTCTGGAAGAGCACTTAAACCACTGAGCCAACTCTCCAGCCCCACATAGAATCTTTTATTAAGCCCTTTCAACAACTCCATAAATTGGGTAGGACAAATACTTTTACCTATATTTTGATGATGAGAAATCTCATACGACTTCTCCAGGTTACTCAGACAAAAATGACAAAGTTGATATTAGTATGCAGGTGTTCTCTGTCCTGTTTCTATATATTTATATACTTGCATTCTCATTTGATTGATTGATATCTCATATCACACACTTGTAAAAGCAGGGTTAATTTCAGGTGATTAAAACTGCGTGATTTGTTCTTTGTTTAGTTTCTGAGAATGTATTAGTAAGTGTAATTAAAAATTTATTGAGTAATACATGGTCTAAATAACAGTAATAAAAAGGCTCTAAACGTGTTATATGGATGGATGGATGAATGGATGGATGGACAGATAAGTATGTCAATAGGCATAAAGATAAAATAAGACGTGACTCCTAAGGAAAACAAATACAGTAATACACAAGTAACTAGTATATATGTTGCTAGATGCCACGCGGAGAAAGACACATTACACCAAGGGTTCAAACAACAGAACAATTCACAGAACCATGTTTTGAGATTATTCTACAAATCTTGTACTATATTTCTCATTATAATAGTCTCTAAGTTGTAAAGAACTGGAAGGAATGAGGCATGGATGGCCCATTGTAAGAATTTTTTAAAGGTAGTCACCTCAGAATCCATGAAAACCAACAAAGAATTAGGATTTTAAACCCCTAAAGAACCTAAATGTAACAATCATTCCTACACATTTTTATTAGAGAAGTGACATCCAGATGGAGTGGGTGGCAGAGGGGAGATGCATAGTGTCATTCACATGTCTACTGGGTAGTAAAAGAAAGCATTGAATCAATGCATTAAGCAGATACATTTCTAACCTTGACACAAGTTGCTAATGAAATGGCCCTCAGGATAAACAGCACTATTGGCCTTGTTTTGACCTGAGCCCTTTGGAGCTTTTAACAATGGGGTACTTAAAGTTCTGTCATGCAAATGTCTTCTTCAACAAAAAACAGAACACATTGTACTTTGCTCAAACAGTACAGCAGTCAGTAGTAGACAAAGGAGACAGATAGAGGCTAAACAGGGACAGGATCTCTTTCAGAAGTGGTGGGTGTTAAGGGGGATTTAGCAGACTGAACAAGAACCACTCTAGGAAAGATAATGTATGAGTCCAAAATACTTTGGCACTTTAATCGAATATGCTGCTTAGGGGAAAAGCACAGTCTGTACCCCAACACCTGCTGGACCTAATGGACTCTGAAATGTTGTTTCAGAATTAATCAAGTCATTTAAAATCATAGCTGCAGTCTCCATTCACTACTCCTGTGCATAAATGTGCTGATCCCGATACTAATCCATGTCGGGTGACTTGAGCAATATATCACTATAATTGCCATTTTAGGGCCGCAAATTGGAGCTAAAATAACCAGATGCAAAAGAGATGGCCATATCATACCCTCAAGATGGATCTTCAAAGTTCAAGGAGAGTTCAAGCATGGGAGAGGCAATAGAAAGGGGTCAAGTGTAAGGGGATTGTTCATGTTCAAGAGGAATTAACTTCACAAATACATTGTTTCTGAGGTGGTAATTGTCCCATCTTACAGTTATTCATACCTCATTTACTCGTTGCATTCTTCTCAAGCATTTAATGAAATGAATTTGATTTTGACAAAATATTCTATTTCAAAATTGCCATTAATTTTCAGGATTTTTTTTATTCTCCTCTAAATTATCTGTTTTAAAGGAATAGAGACTGGTTTAGGGAAACCTAATATTTCCCTAGGTAATCCTCCGACAAGAATCAATGTTATTTTTAAATTGTCCCTTCACTGTTCAGTAAACATGTAAAAGACTAAGACTAGTCCCATATGACCATATGAATAAAGCTCCAGTTTATCTGTCAAAGGTCCTCACTTTGAGCATAAAAGTATATAAACCAAAGTCTCCTGAATGTTATTTATTTGAAACTGACAGACTGGGAAAACTGGGAGAGATGGTATCATAGTGCCATGACTACTTAAGTACCATGCTTCTATTTAGTCTTCATTCCTGTATCAATCTTATAAAATAAACCTCCATTAAAAAAAGTACAACTTCTATTTCAAAAACCAAACCTGTTAATTTAGGACTTAAAGACATCTACAATCTGGAATCACCTACCTGATAAACATTCCTTTCTTCAGAAGCGCAGCTTCTGTAAGAGTAGGTAGCTCATTGTTTCCCAAAAAGCAAAGTTGGTTTACATCTGGGAGATGTTCAGGGTTCTTCTTTGCATATGATAGATCTTTCTCCCTAGTTTCTCAGTCAAATGTACAGCAAACTTACAGTCATTCTTTAATACCCAGCTGAAATGTCACTACTTTCCTCTGACCAGCCCCCTACTACAGCAGTTATTTCATTTTATGTTTTTCAGTAGTGTGAAATTGAAGCAACAACTATAGTCCCTTTTACAATATACTACTGACATTTTCTTTGTACCTGACAACCTCAATTAGATAATGAATTAGTATAGTAAATAGAATTACTTTTAAAACTTTCAGAAAGAATATATTAAATATGGGTAAAAGCAATTTAAAAAATAAATCAGGTAATAAGAAAATTGTAGTTGTTTTGCCATTCTCTCTCAAAACAAACACTATACCACAAAATATCATAAATAGTTCTTTGTATTTATCATTCTATATCTAATCTAAAATCCACTGATATAGATGGGATAGAGTACTTGCAGAAATACCTGTAAAATTTTCTCAAAATTGATGACAATTGTAAAACTTCAGTTCTGAGTTCAAACAAAAGCATGAAAAAAAAACAAATAAAATCACACCATAGTATATAATAATCTGATTGCTCAAATTAATCATAAAGAGAACATTGTAAATACGGCAGTGTAGAAGGAAATTGGTACATGCCACAGAACAACAAAGATCAGATTAACTGCAATGCCAAGACCAATGCAACCCAAGGGACAAAAGCAACTTTTAAGCATTCTTAAAATGTCAAAAGAAAAACAAGAATTTTAATCCAGAAAAAAATTCAAAACGGAAAAACAAAAGTTATTTTAACACTACACAGTGAGGTGGCACACACATGTAATTCCACTGCTCTAAACACTGAGACAGGAAGATCTTGAGTTTGAAGGTAGCCTTGACTACATAGCAAGAACTTGTCTTTAAAAAAAACATATTTTAGGAAATAGCAAATCTTCTATTTTCACATCTGTTTTCGATTAAAGAGCTTAATTCTTCAGGCCAAAGGAAAAATAAACAGTATAGAATGTAGGAAAGAGTGCCAAGAGGGCAGACATGTGGCACATCAGACATGTTTGCTGTTTTTATAGGTTTCAAAATGTCAAACCGCTAAGGTTTGGAAAGATATCTGATAAAAATAAAACAAGGATTAAAGGACAAGAATAGGAACCTATGGCTCTATAGATATGGTAATATGTATAAAGAAGGGTCATATTACTTAAAGGAGACTAGTAAAATTTAAATAATATATATACTAAATAAAAGAAAAAAGTATTTTATAATACCCCAATATGTGGCTTAAAACAAACATTACAAAATATCCAAACATTATCAAATGGTTACAGAAAAAAAGAAGCAAAAGAGAAGATAGAAAATGGAAAGAGGAGGATACAAACATGACAGACCGGAACTGAGCCCTACAGGAAATGACATCATTCATGGACTGTCTAAAATTTCCAGTAAAAATGCACTTTCAGAAGAGTAAAACGTCTTAACAAAAACATCACAAAACAACATACTGCTCATAAGAATTATATTTAAAATATTAAGACACACAACATAATTTCAAGTATAAATAAAAAATAAATATAAAAACATCCACCAATCAACAGATAACCAACATAGCAATCTATACAAATATCGTGAAAAGTACCCTTCGAGTGTATTGTAGAATTTAAAGTAGACATGTCAAAATTAGGAAAGTGTCAAATAATCAGGACAGTAAGTTTTTAAAAATACACTCTAAATAATAAAGTTTCAAAACAATAAAACAAAGCTGAAAAACTGAAAAGGGACAAATCTATAACTGCACTGCAGATTGTAACATTTCACTTCAATAAGGAGAGTGAATAGACAGAAAATACTAAGAATGTATACAGTGCATACAACACAGTCAACCAAATCGATATAACTGATGTGATAGAACATTGAACTCAGAAAAGTAAGGTGAGTAAACTTGAAAGAATCGAAATCATGCAGAGTACAGACTGTGACAGTAATAAAATCGTGCTGGAAGCCAGTTTTTAAAACTCTGTGAAGATATGTGAAATTTTAAATTCTAAAGTCAGTGGGTCACACACACATAAACAGGAGGGATATTTAATGAGAAGGGTTCTAGCTGAAAAGGGACTGGATGAAAGGGGACTAGGTGGAGAAAATGTGTAAAATCCATTACATAAATGTAAGAAATTAGCAAGCAATTAAAAACTCTTTAACCAGAATTAAATTCAAAAAAATGAAATGTGACAATGTTTGGAAGTTAAGCAAAAATTGCCTACCTAACCTTTGCAGCAAATCATAAAATATTTTGACTCAGTTGAACTGAGAACACAACACATTAAAGTCTGAGGATGTATCTAAACTACAACTTAAAGTAAATTTATTGGTTGAAATGCTTATGACAGAAAAGTAAGGTTTAAAAGAAATTATCTGAAGGAAGGAAATAATATTTATGAGATGTTAAAGTCAATGAACAGTGCACATTTGTCAAAACTCATCATACTTTAAAAGTATATAGTTATTGTATTTGTGTTATATATCAATAAAATTTATCTAAAATTAATCTTCACAGATCAATTATTTTCTATGAAGTGTCCATTGCTAGAATTAAAGATGCAGAAAATTTGAAATTAAATAATTACTATGGAAGAAATTAAATCTGTGACTAATTTTATGAAAACCAATTTGAAGGCTGGGGATGGGGCTCAGTGGGTAAAGTTCTTGCTGTGCATGAGGACCTGAGTTCAGATCTTTAGATTCCACATAAAAGGTTCTGATGGCAGAGTGTATCTGTCTCCCTCTGCAATGGAGACAGGAGGCTCCTGGAGCCTCGCTGACCAGCTCATTCACCGTACCAGTAACCTTCAGTTTCAATAATGGACACTATCTCAAAAAAATAAGGTAGAGAGCAAGTGAGGAAAGATGAAAGACATGCTAATATCATCTTCTGACCTTCACAGTCACCTGCCTGGGCAAACATACCTTCATATACACGTGCATGCGCACCTGTACCACACAAACACACACACACACACACACACACAGAAAGAGGCACAGAGAGACAGAGAGAGAGAGAGAGAGAGAGATTATTTTTAAAACCTTCATAATATTGAGTACTTCATAAGAAAATATGCAATTGAACATTAATTGAGGACATAAGCTTTTAGGTTCGGGAAAAGATACATTTTTTTTCCCAAAGATTTCATCTCCATCACTGCTTAATCAGTAATTTCATCAGTCTGCTAAGGAACTGATCATGTCTGTTCCACAGCACAGAAAAACATACTTTAATTTTGTTTCTAGAAACAAATACAAAAAAAAAAGAAGTTAAAATTTGATAATATCAAACTCATGTAAAACTGCAAAACAAAATTCTACTCTATTCAATTAAGACATCTTAAACTAAAAACCTGAGGTACAGCAAAAGAAATAATTAAAGAAGTGAAAGGAAACCCCACAGAGTGGGAGAAAATCTTCACCAGGGACACATCTGACAGAAGTTTAACATCCAGAATATATAAAGAATTCAAAAAACAAAAAATCAAGAATACAAGTGACCCAATTAAAAGATGGGCTAGGGATCTGAGTAGAGAATTCTCAAAAGAAGAAATAAGGAGGACTAAGAGATATCTGTAAAAGTGTTCAACATCATTAATAATTAGGGAAATGCAAACTAAAACCATTTTAAGATTTCATCTTACCCCAGTCAGACTGGCTAAGATAAAGAGAATGAATAATAGCAAATGCTGGGAGGATATGGGAAAGAGGACTGTGCAGTCACAGCTTGTGGGATTGTAAACCTGTGCAACCCCTATGGAAAGCAGTGTGGAGAACTCTTCAGAAAACTAAAATGGAATCTAGCATTTGACCTCATTATACCACTCTTTGGCATATACCCAACAGACTCATCCTACTGCAGAGATATTGCAAATCCATGTTTCTGGCTGTTCTTTTCACAATTGCTAAGAGATGGAAGCAACCTGAGTGTCCCTCAGTTGACGAATGGATAATGAAAATGTGGTATTTATAAACGCCATTTATATAATGGAGTTCTACTCAGCAGTAAAGAAAGACAAAATCATGACATTTGCAGGTAAATGGATGGAAGTAGAAACTGTTATGCTAAGTGAAGTAACAGACTCAGAGAAACAAATGTATGTTCTCCTTCATTTGTGGATCCTAGGACCAAACCCTTATATGTGAGTATGTATCCTGATGTAACTGCAGGAAGCAGGAAAATAGAAGGGAACCAGGGAGGTAAAGGGAAAGAAAGAACTTATGAGAGAAGAATAGTAGGAGACCATTGTTACTAAGGGAGAACTAGATAAAAGGGGGTATTTAAACTGAGGGGAGGGTCGGACAAGCAACTATGGGGATAAAGGGAAAGAAGGAGCTCAAGAAAAGTGGGACTATAAGAGACCTGCAATATCAAGAGAGAAATGGGGAAAATGAGGACACTTTAAACGGGGAAGGCATGGAGGGAGGGTTAGACAGAGAGGGAGGGAGGGAGACAGACAGAAGAGATAAATAATGCCTAGCTAGTGTACAACACCAGAACACCAGAGGGAATCAAATTAGTCTGACAACCTAAGAACAAATTCCACATACAATATCTCTACATGAATTCATGAACATAACTGAAGGCTACATAACAAGAAACAGTGCCAGAGAGGAGAAACCTTCCTTTGAGTTGTTGCTCAGGGTGGTTCAAGAGGCTCCCAAAATTACACAGGCTATTGCCACAGTCTTTGATTGCCTCCCAGAACTTGAAGGTAAGACCCTATTGATGAAAACAGGACATACTTCAAAGACAGGATTTGGAGCGATGGAACTGGAACTGAACCGGAAGCCACTTCCCCTGAAGGCTAGCTCTCATAGCTCTAGAAAGTACAATGCAAGCAGCCAGGGGAGAACATCAATTGATGATCCAAAAAACACATCAATGACAGGCATAGCACTCTGATACTGGTGCAGTAGTTTTACTTTTATCTTGGGGCCAATCAATGGCTACCTAATTGGTCTTAGGGAGCACTCAATCGGAGGAAACTCATGTGTGGTACTATAATCGTAGCCAAATACACATGGCACACACAGGAGGTCATAGACCTTACAGAAATTCCCAAGTCTGTCACATCCCTACACTAGCTAAAGTAACTTCTTACTAAGTGAAAAATGTGTATCCTTATATTTACAGTCATGTATCACAGTCACCACTCATCAAAGAATCTTCTGTTGCATCTGAAGGAGACTACTACAGAGTACCACAACTGGCCACACACAGACATTGTGAATTTCCCTTGTCTAAGCGCACATCTAGAATGCAGCCTCTACACCCAAGACTTACACGGAACAATGGGTAAAGAGGACACTAATGAATCTCTCAGTTCTCATTAATGAAGCTCCCTCATGCAACAGAGGACCAGTAACACTAAAGGTCCCAAATGGCCAAAGAATGGAGATTAGGAATCTGCAGAGTGTGGGTCTCTTGACAGGACTTAAAATAAGTTTCACTCATCCAAGGCTCAGGGGCCATTGAAGAAGAGGAGGCAGAAAGAATATAAGAGCCAGTGAGGAGGTGCGTGACCATATGGAAATAGAACCCTACAAGCTCCTGGAACCCTACAGCAATGATTTCAGGATGCTCAAAACCCATGCAAACTCAGGCAGACAAAATACCCAGAATGGAACTGGAAAAATAGGTAACAGATCCTCAACCTTTGCTTAAAAAATATTAGCAATTGATTACTGTTGGGTGAGGATAAACTAGTCTTCCTAAAGTAAGAGACTATGGGTAGGCTGACAAGACCTCAGTGGATGAAACTTCACTGAGGTCAGTTAGGGACACTAACTTGACACAATAGACCTTCACACAGATGAAAGAATATATGGATCCCATTTGTGAGGAAGGGGGTATAAAGATGATGAAGATTGACTGAGATATTCTGTATGAAATACACAGCAATTCAATGTTTAAAAATCATTATCAAGATAATATGAGCCAAGCATCATGGTGTAGGCTCATAGCCTTAGCACTCAGGAGGCAGAGGAATGATCATTATAAGTTTGAAGCCAGCCTGAGCTATATAGTAAGATCTTCTCCAAAAACAAAATCATATGAAACTTCTTCTTGGAGAAGATAGTGATTAACACAGAAACCCACAAGCGGGTCAATGTACAGAAAATAAGAGTCTACAGAGTGTTCTGCCCTAAGCAGAACACCTATATCACATCGTCTCCTTCCCGAGTCTCAGGGATATTGTGGATGACAGGGTGCAAAGATTGTAAGAACCATATCATAAGGGCCAGAGGTTATGGAGGAACACAAAGAAACTGTGTTGTCTAGACAGAGCGGTGCAGCCACACATGAACCCAGTGTCTGTGACAGCATGCACAAGGCCCGCGCAAAACAAACAAAAGCCTAGCATGAAGGGAGGAAGTGGACAAGAAGCCCGGGTCTAGCTTAGGATCTGCTTGCAATTGATAGCTGCTGGGAGGGGAAAGTCGCTTTCTTTAATCCAGTAGCTGGATCAGGTTCCAGGGATGGACTCTCACCCAAGAGAATTTGGGGAACACAAATTAAACCCTATCAGCCATAAAAAATAATAGAGGACATGAAGGGGGATATCGCGAGTTGGGGTGGTTCTGAAAGGGGATGAGGCAGGAGTCTGAGTATGATTAAAATATACTGTATGAAATCCTCAAAGAATCGATAAAAATGTTACTTAAAAAAACATATAAAACAATAAAATTCCAAAGGTGTTTTGAAAAAGAACTAAAGTGGGCATATGCAGGGACATGAACTAGAATTCTGTATTTTTGGTGTGATAATAGGAAAATTAATGAACCAATAAAACAGAAATTGATGAAAATAAAAAAGATTTAATAAATTCAAAGGTACAAATTTAAGTTGTTGGGAAGGAAAATGTATACATGTGAGCACCACATGTATAAATAATCAAGATATATTTCTTTCTCTGTTTGATGAGTGGATAAAATAAGATATGAGCAGTTAATTTCGGATGCATTAAAGAGGCAAATATAAAGCCTGGCATGATGGCGCACACCTTTGATCTCAGTGTTCCAGGGGCGGAGGCAGGCAGATCTCTCCGAGATGAAGGCCAGCCTGGTCTATATAGTGAGTTCCAGGCTAACTGGAGCTGCAGGGAGGCCGTGTCAGGAAGAAAGGAAGGAAGGAAGGAAGGAAGGAAGGAAGGAAGGAAGGAAGGAAGGAAGGAAGGAAGGAAGGAAGGAAGGAAGGAAGGAAGGAAGGAAGGAAATGTGAATATTGCAATGTATTCCATAAAACTAGAAGAATTCACAGGATGAAATCTCTTATCTCTAGTTGAAAAGATAGTATTAACCAATTGAAAATGTTAAATTCCTTTATGTTAAAGGTTAATAAACAGAAGTAAAAAGAAAATCATAAGTTAACTTAAATATCACAGCCCATTTGATGAGTGAAAAAGTATGGTATATAGCTTAGTTAACAAAAACATTTGCATTGCGTGGATGAAAATGGAAAATATTTCTTCCATACAGAACAAAGCTTAAATGGTAAAAAGAAAGGAAATGTTGAAACCTATTCTGAGAGAAATAATTAAAACACCAAACTGATATCATTTGTCATCCCTCATTGGATATTTGTCCTTAGTAGTAAGTCATTTTTAAGTAAGATCAGCATTGGAAAGAGTGTTCTGAGATACATTATCATACTCTACTAGCATGTTCTTAAGTTGGCATGGTATTTTCACATGGTAGTCCATTCATAGACCTGCCTAACAGCTTAAAGTTGTTCAATATCATTGTGATTATAATAGTTAATAAATGGAAAACCCCTAGATATTCAACAACATTGTGAGCACACTACTATGATTTAAAAAAAAAAACAGAATGATATATGCCATGGGGAAGAAGATGACAAGATGTCTACCAAAATCTTCTTTGAGTTTATATGCATAACTGACCCTGTCTGGAAAACTCTGTTTCCTTGCGGTCATCCACCACCTCTGGCTCTTACAGTCTTTCTGCCCCCTCTTCCTAAATGACCTCTGATCCTTTGGGGGCATAAGTTTGATAGGGGTCCCATTCAGGGATAAGCATTCTGCAGTCTCTTATACTCTGCCTATAGGCCAGTTATTGGTTTCTGTATTAATCACCGTCTGCCACATAAGGGAGCTATAGACATATACACATGTGTGTGTGTGTGTTTGTGTGTGTGCGCTTGTGTGTATTCTATACATATAATAGAGTGTCTTAAATTGGGCAGGGGTAATAAGGAGCTTCAGGTAGGAAAGAGGATCTAAACATTATCAAATTATACTGTATGAAATTTGTAAAAATTGAATAAAAAAGAAAATACATATTTTTTTCCTAACTTGCAAAAAAGTTTTCTGCAGTCGTTTTCTTTTATTTTGGCCTTTCTTTTTCATTAACATTTTTTATGTGTATGAGTGTTATGTCTGCATGTGCATAAGTTGCCATGTAGGACCCCCGCTTTCATGGAAAAATGCCTGGTCCCCTTTGTTAGCTCCCCTTTGTTAGCTTACCTCCTCCCAAACTAGAAAGTCCCAGTCAAGGGCTATGTCAACATCTCATGGTATGTGAGATAACGTCTGTGGTATTTACAAGAAGAGCCTCTAATACCTGGTCTATAAAATTGTGGGTTAAACATTCCACAAAAACAGCCCCTAATACCCCATCTATAGGATGGTGGGTTAAACATTCAGTAAATCAACATCTTGTAAACTACAAAATAATGTGTGTGTCATTTCTGAAAAAAGGTTGGACTATGTAAAATTGTCTTCTCTGTGACCCTGGTCTGTAGGCCAAAAGCCAATCCAAATGTAACAGGTAATGAATAATAATACTGTGAATTCCTACTATAAAAACCTGGCCTGGCAGAAGTCGGGAGGCTTGGGGCTTGGCTTCCCAAGTCCCCCACTTGCGCAAGTGAAATAAACCTCTTATAAACCTCTTGCTTTTTGCATCTGACGGTCTGGATTCTTGGGACTGAGGCTCCCGACGTTAGTCGCCCAGGTGGCCCATTGGGGTTCGAGTCCCCAGGCTGAGAGTGGGGTCTAACAGCCAGATCTGTAATAATTATGTTTATAGTCATGAATTAATTTGAAGATTATAACTTTGATATTTCTTTTCCTTTTACATCAGATTTTCATTCAAGCATCCAAGTCTGGCCCAGTCAATCTGAGGGTGACATTCTCCCTATTTCTCATGCACCTGGTGAGACACGATACAGTCCCCTGTCATGGTAATTGCTGCCTAGCAATCTTTCTCCACTAGTGTGAATGCCGAGTACATAAGGACTGGATGCTGTACCCTTAAGTCTGCCTGAAGGCAAAGGCAGAATAAACTGGGAGAGAAGACAAATATCAGTATAGGAAATGAGCAGAACTAAGAGAAACTTGGGTAACAAAGGTGCCTTTTTTATACCTCTCTCTCTGTCTGTCTGTGTTTATGTGGGCACGTGTGTGCTGCAGTATACATGCTAAGGTCACAAGCTTATTTAGCAGAATCAGTTCTCTCTACCATGTGGGCTCAGAACATCAGACTTGGCAGCAGGCATGTTTAACAGCTGAGCCATCTCACCCTCCCCAACCAAGCACTTTTAACCCCATTCCCACCGTACTCCTAACCCTTAAGTATAGAAAAGGGACAAGACTGATTATTTACACTTGCCCCCTTCTGCCCAACCCGAGGCAATTCATGTTTCACAACTGTTTACTGCTATTTAAAATTGGTATTTAGGCCACACTTCTCAAAGCTCCATGGATTTTTATTATATATTTATTATATAATTAGCCTAATTCCTATGCAGCTATTATATAATTAGCTTAATTTCTATATAGCTATTATATAATTAGCTTAATTCCAGTCCCTTGTTACTTTAGACAAAGAGATTCTCAGTGATAAGGAATAAGCCTTTGGAATTAGACTGATCAAACTCTGGCTCCAACCCTAGCTATGTAATCTAGAACAAGTTACCTAAGTCATGTGTGTGCCTGTCTCTTTGTAAAATAGGAATGTTATTAGGATTTATTTTATGTCGGCAGCATACACTTAAACATCCTATAAAAATAGCTCCATAAAGTGCTAGTGAAGTAAAGAATAAATATATAATGAAGACTCTGTTATTCCAAACATATAAGAAATTTAATTTTTGACTCAAAAACATGGCACCAGAATCTCTGCCTGTGCTCTATGACAATCACACATACTGATTTACTCATTTGTCCAGATAAAATATCACTAAGCATTTGTGTCTGTTAGTTTTAATTGTCAATTTGACACAATGTGGAACTATCTGGGAAGGAGGTCTCAATGAGGGGTTGTCTGGATTAGGTTGGCCTATGTACATGTCTGCTGGGGATTATCTTGATTGGTGGGAAGACCCATCCAATGTGAATGGCACCATTCCCTGGGCAGGGGATACTGGGTTTATAAGCATGTTTTAACCCATTGTTCTCTGCTCTTGACTGTGGATGTGACCAGCTCTCTCGACCTACTGCAACTGTGACTTTGCCATGATGGAGTGTTACCTGGAACCATGAAAAAATAGTTGTTTTCTTTTCAAAGTATTTTTGAAATATGAAAGTATTTATCATAGCAACAGGAAAAGAAACGAGGCTAGCATTCATTGGCGGGGGCGGGGAGGACTTATAAATCTCAACTAATAAAAAGTTTCCAAGGCTTCTAGTTTTCAAATAATAACCAATCTCATTCTGTAACATGCTTTAGATATCAAATTTTAACATATAAAGTATGAGTATAAAATAGATTATTCCATTTAGAAAATTCTATGGTAAATATCGAATTATTTTTTCTTCAAAATATATCTCCACTGATTACGACTTTATCTTTATTGTTTTTTACAGTTCTAAAAAGGTCACTAGACAAGAAGAAAGGGTCTTCTGCAGCCATTTGCTTGTAAGGTTCCATTTGAGACATTCAAATATCAATATGTCAGCTTCCTTAGAGACAAATGGCTTGATGGGTAGGTCAGTAATTCAGTAATATTCTGGTAAATAATCAGTATCCTTTATAAATGAACTGGCAACTTCCTTTACAAAAGCATACAATGAGCCAATGCCTTGATAGCTGGCCCATGTCAACTTTCCTGTGTTAAAGAGAAAATCCTGTTTTACAATGTAAGGAAGGCCAGCCTGAAGCCAAAAGGTAAAAGAATACATGACACACTTGAGGATGAAATAAGAAAATAAGAAGGGTCCATCACTGTGCCTGTGATGAAGCACACTCCACATCTAAAGGCCACTGCCCGGCCACAGTCACAGCTCGGCCGGTTCGTGAGGACGGGATATTAAAATCTTTAAATAGAAATCAGGTTTCAAGCACTATCACGGAACATCTCCAAGCTGTCTGAAACTCATTTTTAAGAACTGGTCTTGGATGGCTGGATTAGAAATGAGCTAGCATCGGCCTTTCTGTAAGTGGTAGAGATATGTGGGTTGCTGGCAAAAATCGCAAAGTTAGAGATAGACCAACGCAGGGGTTTTAAACCGATCACGGAGCTGAAGGGTGAACTGACAGCAATTCCTTCTTTACCCAGAGCCCACAAGGATAAAAGGTGAACTGACACAAGGAATGTTGCAAGTTTCCAATGCCCGGATGTAAAGCTAAAAGCTAAACTGATGACTATACTTGATTATTTTTCCTTCTTTTACACACATCCTGAGCCCTTGGCCAGAAAAACTTATATGTGACTACCAGACTAAGCCAAATAACCTTGTCGGTTAGCTATAATGTAAAATATAAATACATGAATATAAAATAAGATTAACAATTTCCTTCTTGTTTGACCTAAAAGGGCAGAGGGCCACGTGTGTGTCCAAGACCCACATCACCCAGAACGCAGGGCAGTTTTGTTCCCCAGTCAACAGAAGCCGCCAGGAAACAACACCCCAGCACCGGGCGCTTTCTCATTTCCAGCTGTGCTCACCTTGTCCTCTAAGGTGTGTTGTTTTTTCTCTATTAAAACTGCAGTTTTCTAACTGTCTCTTCTATCTCCTTTCCTGTGACAACCTTATCCTGATGCACAGGGCACTCTCCTGTGGAAATAACTTCTCTGAAAAATCACAAATTGAACTTTTACAAGTAAATCACGTGCTTTGAGATAATTTAGAACTATGTATTCAGTCTGTTTTCCTAATAAACTCAGCTTGTTTAAATTTAACTGGCCTTTAAGGAAAACAATGTAATCAATCTTCCTATGTCCTGAACTCCCCATGCAATTCACCCTTAAAGCTAAGCTGAACACATAGCTTTAACCTTACACCATTTACCCTCTTGTGGCTGTTAAACCCCTGTCTCAGAACAAGGTATGCCTGTGTGAGATGTGGCAATTGGACCTAAGACCACCACACCTGAACGTAGCAATAACATTGAAAAGAACACCCTTCACAAGAGTCAAAAACAACAGAGGAGCATAGATTGATCATGTCTGTTTGTGACTTTGTATGCTGTTCTGAGTCAGTAGCGTCAGCAAAATAACTCCTTTCCTTATAAACTTTGGTTAAAGATTCTAGAAGACAAAGCTCTTCATCATTTCTTCCCTACCATCTGACTGATGTGCTGTTCAAAACTAAAAAGGGAGACGCTTTGCTCAGGAGGATAGAATAATTCTGAGAACTCAGAACAGATCAAATTCCCTCCTGGTTAACCAAGTCCAAGACACAGTTTCTCCTTTATGTGGCGTTGCCACACTCTCTCTCCAACTCTGTTAAATTGTCCTTGAGTGGTTTTCTTTATCTGTTTTAAACTATTTTACCAACAAGACGCAAACACCCACAGAAGGGATTCTGTGTCTCTGGGAACGGTAATAGAAGATAGCTTACAATTATAGACAAAGTAGTTAAAATACCTCTTCCTAATTCTTTTCTGTTAGCACACATTTGCAAGTTTATATGAATAAACAAATAAAATTTGCAAGTTTTAAATGAATACAATTATAAAATAGAAGAGTCTGAGGGTTTCTGTGTGTGATATTTGCACCCATTTTCCTTCTTTCTCTGTAAATCCATGTGAGTATTCATGTCACCAAAAGTCAAGACAAAATAATGCTTAAAGGAAAACTTGGTTTGGCGACTGGGTCAGAGGCACAAAATGACATGTTTGGGACAAGGCAGAACTGTTGTTGACCTTGTCTGCAAAATTCTGTTTGTCTTTGTATTTCCAGCCTCAGTATTCTCATAATAAATATTAAATGTCACATAAGTTTCCCCTGGTATTCTGGAAGACTTATCCAATTTAGTAGTGGAAGAGTCAGTGACTCAGGGGAGTCTCAATGGGCCAAGGGAACTCATGATAGCGGCTACTGAAAAGAGAGGGAGACATAGAGGAGGCACTTCCTTTTTCTTGACATAAAATGCCAACAACAGCTCCTAGAAAATCAGCTCTTATAGCAGAGCTTCTACATACTAGGTGTGTGAAACAGCTGTCTGTGGCTCATTTACAGCAATAGAAAAAGAGTCTGGGGAAATGACTCAGTGGGTAAAGTGTTCGCCACCCAAGCATGAAGACCTGAATTTGAAGCCCCAGAAAAGCCATGTCAAATGGCTTTGACATGAGGTGCAAAACAGTAATCCCAGAGCTCCTGAGATGGAATACAGAGGCAGGAGACATTGGAAGCTGGTGGCCAGCTAACCTGGCACATACAACAGTAAACAAGCGACCCTAGGGGCTGAGAGATGGCTCAGCGGATAAGGGCACCGGCTGCCTTGCAGAGGACTGGGATTTGTTTCCCAGCACTCACATGTTAGCTAACAACCATCTCTAACCCAAGGGCTCCCTCTTCTGACCCTTATGGGCATTGCATGACATGAATACACTTAAACACAGGCAGGCAATACACTCATACACATAAAATTTAAAAAAATAATAAATTAAAAACTAAAGAAAATAAACAAGAGACTCTGCCTCAAACAGTGCCAGGAACAGCACCTGGAGTTGAACTCTGACCTCCATAGATGGGCAATGCCACATGTATAATGGTACTCACACACAGGATCATCATATAACTTTAAAACAAGAACGAGTTACCTAACACAAAATGAATTCTGTTCACTATCCCTGTGTTCTTTCTTTTGATCTACTATCATGTTATAGTCTATGCTCTCTCGAAAAAAATCAGTTTAGAGTGAAGCTAACTATACACACATTTGAAAAACAAACTATAATAAAATCCCCAAGTGAAGAGGGGGGGCTGAAAGGTAAGGGGTGAGGCAGGAAGTAAGAATAACCAGAATGCATTCTACCCAGAAGAACAATCTAATGTAAATGTTTTTAAAGGAAATCCTCAAGTTTCTAAGATACCTGTTTTTTGTGCATTACGTAAACTATACTGGGTGGTCATAAGATGCATGGAACTTTAGAACTTTCCCAGGAACAATGTAATAAGATTTGACTTTTTTTTCTTTGATTTAAAAAAAGCTTTCACTTTTAGGTAGTTTAGGCAAACTATCTGCTTTTTTCTACCCTAAATTATCTAAATTATTGCATCAAATATTCACTTATTGTTTTGATGGCAACTCCAATTGCAAATAGTTTGAGCCAAAGTTATCAAGAAATCTCTTACACTGAAATAAATAAATAAATAACCCTCGTGCCATTCCTTTCTCGTTTACATCACTCACAATTTCATGGTAACAACAAAGCAGGTATTGCAAGAATGAATAGCACTTAAATAATGATGTATTTTAAAGATCTAAAACGTAGTACAGCTATCACATTAACTTATAGTGGCAGAATGGATGTGGATTTATAATCACAAAATTTATAATTTCTCTGAAATTCAAAGTTCAAACTGAAACCACTTTATTAAAAAGGAATCACATAATAACAATATCTGTAATATCTTAGAAGGAATAAAGAGCCAAGGTTATTAATTAGTAACATATCTATGTGTTCCTACTGTTTGCTTTTAAAAACAATGGATTTAAGTAGAATTTCCTTAGATTTAACAAAACCGCCATTACAGACCCCTACGGAGAAATCCGTGGTATACTCCAGGAGGTGTGTCTGCGAGGCAGAGATGAGGGCAGGGGCGGGGATCACGTAATCAACACCACTAAAATGTTTTATTTGCAAATGGTAATTTTTCTTTTCATAAATATCAACAAATATGCTTCTCCTTCCTGTTCCCTCTCCCTCCTTCTCTCTCAGGATATCGGGCAGATAAGAGTTATCAGTAAAGGTCATCCTCAATTTCTGTACAGAAATGATCTGTCTCCGGTATGTAATAAACATTTATCCATGCCTTTATTAGCTATATTGAAGCTGACAGTTCTGTTAAACCATTTTCTTTCATTCTGCTAGGTCATGATGGTTAATGCTGCTAAAAAATCTCATCACTGCTTTTGATCACTGCACCGTCTTCCCTGTTATCAGAATTTTGTGGAGGTAGGCACCGGCAGGAACGACCTATTAAAGTTAAAGCTCGGTGACTCTGCGGTTGTGGGGTTTTGCTTGTTTGCTTGCTTTGTCTTGTCTTCATCACAACAGAAAGGCAAACCATAAATTTTTCTCAGAGGTTGTGTGACATGTTGGGTCATGCTGTTCTGTTTTTTCAGGGCAGTGGACATGCTGGGTCAACTCTAAAGTATCCGCAGCCAAACGTGCATAAAGCATCAAATATAGATGCAGAGAACAGATAGATAATCTAAAGATCTCCCTCTAAGCTAAACCTTTTACCAAGGTATTCTCAAAGTCTGAAAAGACAGCCCACATTCTACCAAATCTCGTTCTCCTCTCCAAGGACCACTTCTCAGGCTGAAGCTGGAAGAAAATGCAGGAAAATCGGGGGGATTGCTCCTTGGGCCTCGCATCACCCCAGACAGCAGAGAAGCACGGCCCGCACACGGAACTAGAAGAGAAATGACCTGCCTTTCCTTCGTCCAGGCCACTTAACTGCCCCTCTCACCCAGATCCATGTTTGAGAAATGAAAAATAACAAAACATCCCTGAAATTTTTGTTAATGAACTACAGATCTTCTAAAACTTGCCAAAGATCAGCTATCAATTTCCAGAAAATACTGTTCAGATCAACTAAGAAATAATGTATCTTAATTTTAAAGCATATTTTGTCTGCTTTAAAATATATTTATCAAATTACCATTCTCTGCCTGACAGTGTAGGGGTGGAGAGCTTCCAAGAATCTGAAGACATGTGCTATCAAGTAGCTCAGAAGCAAGGAGACACAAAACAGAAACTGAAAACTCACAAAATGAAGTCAAAGCACAGAAAACAAGCACCATTCCTGGCAGGGACGTGAGTGTGTGTTGAGACCAGGGGGCACAAAGGGAAACAGAGGCAGAATGCAGCCAAACTGAGATTGTTACTGGGTACAAGAGTTTTTCAAACTCTCTGGATAATAATCCAAAGTACTTGTTAAATCATTGGGTGTGTATGTAAGAGATAGATAGTGAACAGTTATTTCATAAAATAATGTTACTTTTAGTGCCTTTTGTTTTTCTTTAATTCTAGATTTTTTTTTAATCAGAACTATGATCACCATCTATCAAATGTATGCCACAGCCTTCTAACAGGTCTCCATGTCTGGAACACTGAGATCCACGGGAGAAAGAAGTACCGTCCTATCAAGACATCCACACCTGGCCCAGTGCCAAGCACATGAGCATCTTAATAGTGTTTGTTGAGTGAGTGAATAATTTATTTATGAGGCCCAAATTATGAAGACAAATAAATTTTTGTTAGGAAAGATATTATTTCATTTCATTTGACTCTTCAAACATATATTGTTAGACTTTGTTCTTCTTCACCCACCCCTCAGCTCTGTCCTGTGCCCTCTCTTATTGGTTCCTTCCACCCAAATAGTTCTCTTTTACTTTCATGACAGGTATGTTCAATTATTCTTATTCCCTCCTGTTAGATGCCCTGCTCCCCGCTCACAGTCCCCAGTTCTATTTCCATATCCTACAGATAGTGTGAAGGCTTAGAGTGGAGCAATTCTCTACAAAACAAAATGGCAGCCGTATGATCTTTGAATTGTAGCTTGTTACCAGGTTCCACAGAATGTTCTCAGAAGTCAACAAGGAATCAATGTCAGTCTCTCCTCAGTGTGGACAAAGTTTTCTCAAGAAGACCATTTATTGATGATAGAGGAGTTCTTTACATTTACTTTAAAAACAAACTGTGGATGTTTTTAAAACCTTCATATTTTCCTTAAAAATAAAGTAGATAAAATACATTGGGAATATGTCCCTAAAAATCTTCATGACTGTTTTCATCTGAATTTTTAAAAGGGATATGTCAGCAGACCATTCTCCCTCATGAGGTTACCTGGTATGTCTCCGAAAAGAACTAAAATTAGATTGAGAAGAATTCCATCTGTATTCCCCAAAATAATAACTACTAACATTTCATGTAGTACAAGATATTATTCTAAGCACTGTTTATGTAAATTACTGATCCATTAGATCCTAACAATAAGTTGATGGTAAACCCCCAGTTTCATAGAAAAGAAACTGAAACTTGGGATCCATGGGTTTTATATCCAAGATTCAAACAACTAGATCAGCAATAGTAAGGAAACATTGTTTGTACTGATAATGTCCAGGTCACTTTTTCTTCCTAAAGAAGAATGTCCAGGTCATTATAATCTTCCTAAACAAGACCATAAAACAACTGCTAATGTAGCATTTACATTGTATTGCATCTTACAAGTAATCTAAGAATTATTATATGTATACAGAAGGATGTATGTGCAAATGTTTGTTATTTTTTAAAAAGAGACTTAAGTATGTGTCTGGATTTTGGCCTCTGCTGTGATCCCGGAATCAATCCCCCAAGGATACCTGAGAACAATTACTAATGTGTCAAGCATTGTAACACTGTCTAGATATTAGCCATTCAGTCAAAGGAAAGTGAGGCACAATAATCTAACTGAAGGGAGCTGGGATGGAGCCTAGGCCCCAGTGGACATGACACTCTTTTAGTTGTAGTATCTGTGCCAAGTGAGACCTCAAAAAACACACAACCCCCCAGGGAGATGGCTAATGCTGTATATTGTGACCATTTTCTTAGGTGATTGTTTTAATATACTTGTTATCAAGGACTCAGCAAACATAACATGAAATCTTTATTTTGTATTTTCTCAACAAAATTCTCTATTGGAACGTTTAAATCATTTCAAGCCTAAATTAATTCAATTATTAATATGGTTCTGTACCTTTTATTTTGCTTCTTTTTTGCCTTCCTTTAGACCCAAATGTAGGCCACTAGAATGTTAAATGACAAATGCAAATACCACATGAGATATATATCTATTTCCCATCTCATTTTTCATGGTAATTAAATATCTTTGTGTGTTCATAAAGAGTTGTAGGCATTTAGACAATGCCAACCTCGGCATTCCCTCATGTTCTTCCTCATGTGCTGTGTATTGGTCAGCACTTGTGTGTGTGTATGAGTGTGTGTGAGTGTGTGTGTGTGTGTGTGTGTGTGTGTGTGTGTAGTCAAATAAAGAGGAGGGTTTTTCCTTAAAGGTCTGCTTCTGAAACTAAATTACATTATTTGTTATCATGATAATGATCATATTAATGGCCAGGACCCATTGTTCTCCACAGGGGACTCAGTATAAATATACCAATAATAAAAACTCGCTGTAAACACTCTGTGAATCCAACTTGGAAATGAAGGTTGGTCCCAGCGATTCTTTTCACCACCCTAAGGAGAAATGCAGACAACAGACAGACACCAAACATCCCATGATCTCTGACCTTGATGCCAAAGGTCATGGGCTCTGAAGCAAGAGCCCATGGGAATCACAAAAAAAAAAAAAAAAACATTTTAAAACAAGACCCAGCCTTACATTATGAGCTTGCATTGTCCTGATCTGAGGTATGTGCAAAACAGAATTGTCTCATCAACAGGTAAAGATTTCAAAATCCCAAACTGAATTCAACAATTAAAAAAAAAAAAGATACCTAGTTTCCCATGGTGATACGGCATTGTAAAGCAGGCATTTTCTATGAGAGCTTCTCATTGTTTGGACCAAAGTGAACAAAAACACAGGACCACATGTCTAAGAGCTCTGCTAATATTTCTTGTTCTTTTTTATGTATGTCTTGGAGGCAATCCATGAAAATCAAAATCACGTAGTAGTCAGGTTACCCAAAGTTAACATGTCATTCTACGAACATCCATAACTTTGGCCAGATCCCTATATCCGAGTCTAAATATGTTTTAGAGAAAAAACAGGGACTGTATTATCACTTCTACAAATACATAGAGTTCATAGCGAAAATATTTACAATTTTTATAACTTGATATTATCAGATAAAAGTACACTAAAAATTTCCGGGGTAATTCAACAACTGATATGGGCGGGGAGGGGATCACGTAAGTAGAAATTGTGCTTCTATCAAAGAATAATCAGCCTCTTGATTATGATGCCTTTAAATCTTACCTGATGCTGAATAGAAATTTAGGTGAAAGAATTAAACCCACTGAAGAAAGGAAGAAGTATCAGTCCCAAAGTACAAAGCAAAGAGAACAGGGCCACACGCATGCGGCAACTCCGATATATCTAGTCTCGATCATTTAGTGAATATGTCATCCCTATGTGGGGGAGAAGACAAGTAGTCAATAAGAAGAAAAATTGTTGATCTACTAATAACTTTAATACAGCCTTGAAATAAATTCTGTTCTAAACTCAGAAGCTTGATTCAGTATAATTCTTAAATTACTGACTCTCAGGCAAAACAAAAATCCTACCCTTAGGCAATTATCAGCAGGATCTTTTATTTGAAGTCTTACAGGCTGTTCAAGGGAGACCCTGATAGTTGGCCAAAAGGAAACAATATACCGAGTAGCTCAATGCAGGCCAAGCAAAATGGAGCTTCCCAGTATGACGACATTAAATTATTATGGCTGCTACAGGGGGCACAATTGTTAGTGGTCCCCTCCCATTGATGGCCCTGTTCCATTCTTCCCTGCAGTGCATGTTCATTGTCATACCTAATATTCAAATGCTTTGATAATAATAAGATTGTCAAGATAATAGCAGGAAACTTTCAGTAGAAACTCAGTTTTCAAAAGCCAGCTGTGTTCAACCCCGATTGATCTTTCTAAAAAGATGTCTTCAAAAAGCAAAATTCTTCCTATGTAAAAATTAGAACAAAGCTCTTAGTATATATAAATGCACATGCACAGAAAAGACAGGAGTACAAATGTACATCAGCTACTCAGTTCTACGAACAACCAAGAGAAAGACCGCCCCAGATAGAGAGCTGGTGGAAACTGGACAAGACAGAACAAGACAGCAAAGGAGAAAGAATCTTAACCTTTCTATTTGGGTGGATGAGTTTTCTACCACCCAAAAGGCTTTAAGTGAACTCATGGAGAAGCAAGGTCTTAAATCAGAGAATGATCTCCCATGAGGGCATTATTGATGGCACCTTGTTAGACGAAGCAGTTTGGTCTTCTTTCTTTCCTTTCATTTTGGACGACACTCCATTCAATAGACCCAGTCAGGTGGAGTGTAATGTGGTTTTTAGACTAACACCAGTATTGTTAGTTTGTTCAATATCCGTACTTCTTAGGGTTGATTCAGAAAACTTCGCTCTTTTGTCTCAACATAACAATGGTTTTAAGGAAATCTAACCCTTGGCTGTCTTTTCTTAGGCAATGCTATTGGGTACACAGCCAAGTTAGACGAAGAGTCTCTATGTATTAGGGGGAAAAAAGTGGCAGCTGAATTCTACAGCTCTGTGAGTGGCTACTGATAAATACTGTATTGTTACTTGCTGGCATGAGCTCTCTCGTGGAGCTTGGGTCAAAAGGCTTGACAAATTCAGAAGTCAATCTTAAATTATAATCTGCATACAAGTACATTCTTACCCATAACACCCAAAGGGATGTCTTTCTTTCTTCTTTCCGTGTTTACAGGGGAATGGAATGGAAAGAATTTTATTTGCCTTTCATACAGGGTCTCATGGGGACAATATAAATGAACATTTTATAACTGGTAAGAACAAAGATGGCTTTTTCTGTTTGTCAGCATCAGGAACCAGCAGGGTCTCCTCCTGACTTTGTCTATTTGGCTCTAACTGCTTGTCTGGTCTCCTCTAACACTTCTTTTTATCATCTTCCCAAAGTGATTACATTTAGGTTTACATAATGATTACAGATAGGTTTCTTCAAAATTATTGTTTTTCATAGATTAGCTCTCTACATGTGTTTTAGATCTCTCAAAGTCAAGTGCCATTGATTTTACTTGCTTTTTTGAATTTCCCAAAGCAAGCCTCCCTCTGCTTAATTTAAATGTTTAACAAGATAGATGGCAGTTGATAAAATGAAGAAAGCGATCTCAGATCCCAGAGGCCCATAGAGCACTTCCTAACAGAGTCACTTTCACAGGAGTAGACTCAGAGGAAGCTGTCATATAGTTCTGCCATGTTTGATTTTATATATCAGATGTTCTTTTATGACAACTATGTAACAAATAAAATAACTCTTAAAGAAAAAAGAAGAGAGTCTGAAGAGGTATACGAATGCTCTCCTGTATGATCCAATAGAAATACACTTCTGCCTCATTAACAAATAGTGAAGTGATGAGATGGAGAAGAGGGCGATGGAGAAAGAGTTCTAGCTGTCATTCAGTGTAAAAATTAGGAACAGATTGCTTTAATTTGAACCTCTATCGAACCTATGGAAGTAAAGAAAAGAATGCAGTTTTCTTAGAAGGAACTCACATGGCGTCTCACCATTTTCCATCTATGAATATCAGCAGTGATTCATTTAATAAAAAATGTGGGCTGGGGAATATGTGGAGGCCATAGGAAGATATCGAAGTTTTCTTCTATCACTTTTTGCCTTACACCCTTGAGTCAGAGTCTCCTACTGAACCAGAAGCTTACCATTTCAGCTAAGTTGGCTGACCAGCAAGCTCCTGCCCTCCCAGTGTTGGGGTTACAGGCACATGCATCCATATCTGTGTTTTGTACATGGTGCTGGGGATTGGAACTCAGGTCCTCATACCTGCAGAGCAAATACTCTTACCCACTGAGTTATCTCCCCAGCACAATTTTTTGAACACTTATTGTATGCTGACATCTTTCTACTTTTGTCTGGGCACAGAGGATGTAGCAGTAAATAAAACAGGTAAAGTATCACTGTCAGAAGCTGAATTACATGGAATTGAGAGAAACAGACACTAAACAGTAAAACTTTTAAATAAAGGTTTCCACATTTCATAAAAGAAAAACTGTGGCTCGGCTTGACCCACAGTAAGGCTAGGAATCCTCAAATCTGGAACTTTAATATTGGTTATTTTCACTATGTTGTTACGTTTTCTTAATGAAAGTGTCAAATAACCATAAAGCAAAAGTGACTAAAAGAAGGAAATAAATAGAAGAAATAGGAAAATCACTGGTTGAAGGGTTTTTACTACACACAAGCTAAAAGTCAGAGTAGTGGTAGTCAAAGTTAATATATAAGCAAAGTACTAATTTAAAATATCCAGTCTCTAGAATGACATTAAGAAAACTTAATGGAGCCCCAAATTGAAAGGGTTAAACTGAATTCAGCTCACCCTCTCTACTACCAAGTGATCATGCCCACTTTCAACCTGAGCCCCCAACCAATGTGAGTTAGCTTTCCCTCAGTGCTGCTTCTGGCCACCCCCTCAGTGGACCCAGCTGTTCCTCTGCTAGCTTTGGAATTACATGACTTTGTCTTGTTCATGAAATGCAGTGTTTCATTAAAGACCACAATAAACTCTACATCAAAAATAGCAAATGAAGGTTTGAGGATTTAGCTCAGTGGTAGAACCTAGTACACTCAGGACTCTGGGTTTGGCCCTCAGCTCCAGGAAAATAAAAGACAAAATAACAAAGAAGACCAAGCATCCCCTGCCCCCCCAAAAAACAAGGCAACTAGCACACACAGCCTTGGGACTGGAGAGATGGCTCAGTGGTTAAGACTTGCCCTGGCTGTAACAGAGGACACAGGTTTGGTTCTCATCACCCACAGGTGGCTAACAACTTTCCGTAACTGCAGTTCCAGTAATCTGGTGCCCTCTTCTGACCTTCATGGACATTGCACAACATGCATGTATTTATACACACGTGGGGAATACACTCATACACACACACATAATAATAATAATAATAATAATAAATAAAAATTTTTTTAAGACAGCAAAAGAATTTGTGGGAAAAGCAGTCTACCAAATAGTACTTTTGAGATTCTATTACTAGACACTGTTCTAAAGTCCAGAATTATCATACAAAACCACAAAGGCAAACTTGTGCCCCCAAGGAGTTCATAGTCTACGGAGCAGTGATTAACAATAAATATCTACATAAATGAAGAAGTCTTGACAAACTATCATATGAGTAGTAGAAATAAATAAATACTAGAGTGCTCCTAAAGAGAATTAATTAGTGTAAAAACTGAATTCAGGAAATAAACATTAGAAGGAATTATAAAGCAATGACTAAAATTAAGAGTCTGGTAGTCTGAGAAGATGATGATTTTTGTAATGAGGCTGAAGAGTCTAGGGCTTGACTGGCCAGGTTCCTGAGCACAGAAGGAAAAAAGCAGATAGTTTTGACCTTGGGAACAGGGATTGATTCTAGGAGATGCCTGAACTTCTAAAACTATATGGTGCCTTGTTATCTATACAAATATCAGAGCAGGATGTTTCTTCAAACAACGTCCATTGCTACTATCAGATGATCAGAGCTTTGGAACCTAACGTGTTTAGGTCCTGCTGACTATGATTTGGATCATTTAAACTGAGATCATTTGAAAGCAAAACTGTGTGTCTAAGTTTTATAATGCTGGTTAACCTAAAGGGGGAAAATGCTTGTAAGTCTATACAAGGTAGATCATGTCACATCACCAGCAATTTCCAGAACAAGTTTGAAGAAGACTATGGCCACTCTTGCCACAGCCTTGACAGACAGAGGCCTAGCTCAGGTGAAACAAATAGGACTGCGGAATCCAAAGATTCTCCTTAGAGGCAATGAGACTGATGGCACTCCAAGCACTGTAGACGAAGGTGAGGATGTCTGAGCTCCTGCCCGCCCCCTAGAAGGGCGACCTTGAGGAAATAGAGGGAGGAGGCGAGGGTAGAGACTTCCACACACTTATACCCCACATCTCGTTCTGTGTCTTTTCCCGATTCAATAGCAAATTGCAATTACCAGCAACTTCAGACCAAATATAAGTTGGCTTGATAGCAGTTCATCCTTAGGAAACTAAGGACGCCATCGACACCTGGACACCTACAAAGAGGCACTCTGTGCACTGGATCGCTTTTATCAGCACTCTGCACTTATAAATACACCATAAATATTGGTAGCTTCAAGAGCAAATTTATTTCAAGTGAACATTGATAGTTTCTTTCATTAACTGAAGATCATTCTCAAAAATGTTGTCTTTGTTCAAATAGTAATTTATACAAAGAGAAGAAAACTCTTTCCTCATAAAAGAGGGCCATATCCAAGGGGGACGTGTAGATTCCAGAAAATATGTTCAAATATCTCTTTCCTAAATATTTTTGATAAGTGTTCTTATTACAAAATGTAAGGTTTTGTTGTATGAATTCATATTTTAAGTTTGTAGAAATATTACTGTATAGATCCAAACCTAACAGTATGAATAAAAACTTACCCCTATATTTCTGGAAAAAATATCCTGGATGTTACCTTTGTATGTCTAAAGTATTGAGTTTAGAATTTTCTCAGACTATGCAGGATAGCCTTTTCCGTGTGGAAACTGAAGACAATATAAGAACCATATTTCTCTCTTTTTCTGTCACCCAAAATATTGAGGACAGAACTTACATGGGCAAACCTCTATGACTCTGGAGCACAAGGGAATTTCAGAGCAATGAAACTAGTCTGCATTACTGTAGAGATAGTTATGATTTTCTAAGAATATTTGGGATATTCTTTCATCCCCTGAGATAAAAGACCGTGGATAACAGTACAAATCCTACCATCCAATATATTCATTTCCTAAATGTTTTTTAACTTGTGTAAATTTTCCTCTTACTGGCCACTTTTTTGGCTACATGGATTTTTTTAATTTGTTTATTTATTTTATGTGTATAACTGTTATGGCTGCATGTATATAAGAATACCCATGAAATGCAATGCCCACAGGTCAGAAAAGAGTCTCAGATTCCCTGAAACTGGAGTTACAAATGGTTGTTAACCGCTATGTGAGTGCTAGGATTTGAACCTAAGTCTTCTCCAGAGCAGCTAGTGCTCTTAACTGCTGAGCCACCTCTCCAGCCCCTTGGCTACATGTTTTAAAGCCAAGAAAAAAAAATGAAGAATATGTTTTCTGTGGTTTGGAAAAGGAACTATGGTGCAAGTTTTCTAACCTTGATAAAAAATGGCTTTTAGAGCACCAACAGAAATTATGGAAACAAATACTTAAGTAAAAATGGGATTCTCAAATAAATTAATCTACAAAATAACTGAATCAGTATTAACGACTCTAAATGTTGGGTTTTTTTTTTGTTTTGTTTTAAAGGAAGTACAGTATCGATCTATAGTTAAAATTTTTTGAATAAACTTCTCTTGGCTAACGTGAACAGCAACAAAAAACTACAAAACCACATTTGCTTGTGGGTCAGGGTGAGTAGTTCTCAGTGGTCTTCTGTCTTGAAAGCAAGGATTCTTCCCTGAAGGACTAAGAGAAACAGAATCCAAACACACATGATGAACATTTTTTTTAAATACAAAACACTTAGTTTTGTATATAAATATGAGCTTCTCATCTCAGAATATATATGCTTTTCTCTCGACTTATTCAATTTATAGCACTGAACAACACAGGAGCTCTAGTACAGTGGTGTGGAAGAAAAGTACAAAAGGATATATTTAGCAATTCCAAATCAAACAGGCATATGGAGTCACATACATATGAGATTATTTTCTGAACGCACTTTCTCCCGAGAGTCCCAGGGTCCTGGTAACTGCACTGAAATCCTCTCTGGGAGGATTTCCTTCCTGAGGGATGCCTGTCTCGGAAGTTCCTCCTGCAGATAACTGAGTGGAGGCTCTGAGAGGTGTGGTGTGGGACCGAGAAAGAGGGGGAAAAAAAAAAAAAAAAACCTTTCTTCTCACTCGTGCTGCTCTGAATACAGACCATCTGTGCCCCCAGCTGGAGCGCCGGCCATGGTCTGGCACTTGAACCACACCATATTTACAGATCTAAACACAAATGGCTACTGCCTGATTGTTTCATGATTCATTAGTCAGACAAGCTCTCCTCTCCCGCCAGCACAGCTGTTACAGAGTAAACCTTTGTCACTTAATAGGCCTGATTATTACTTTCCATCAAAGGTATTGATCTGTGTCACCTCTACTTAAGGGAATGGGGAAGAAGAAAAAGAGAGAATAAAATGTACCAGGAAAACATGAACAAGAAGTAGAAGATGGCGGGCAAGGGAGGTCCTTGGACCAGATTGCAGACACTGCATTCCTCCCACTCGCTCGCCTACGTGCCCTGAGTATCTGGATTCCCGTCTCCATCACTGAAACTTTCTTGGGAAAAGAAGCCATACATGATGCACAGCCCACCGCAGTCACACACTGTGACCACACAGATCATTCTCCAACCACCGGCCCGAGTGCACTGAACCGGAAACCTGTATCAATTAATAAACCAAGTCAGTGTGCAGAGAAAGTACAGAGTCTGGAGGGAATTTTTATAGCTCCTTTAATTTTCTCCTTTTCTTTAACAAATACTGCGAAGCTGTAACCCTGGGCTGCTTCTTGCCTGTGCCCGAAGGCACTGGTCCACCTTCAGGGGCGCTCCAACTGGCTGCCAGGGCACCCGGCAACACAGGGGCTGGCCTGGGGTGTGGACACCAGCTTGGCACCCTGGCTGTCGCCTCACGCTTTCCTTCTGTCTTACTCTGCCCTTGTTCTTTTCTCTTTATCACTTTCCTCACTTTTCCCTAAAAAAAAAAAAAAGAACTGAGAATATTATTTGGGAAGAAGAAAGGCAGAGGAAAGTTAACAGAAATTAGATCACCTAAATCAAATCCTAGGTAAAGATGCGTGGGGTATGGACTTTGTAAGAGAGATCACAGATCCTCTGTGCAGCTTCCTGGCTCCCCCACCAGAAAGAGAAGACCTGGAAGTTTGGGAAGCCTCCCCCTGTCATTTGGGAAGTCCCCTCTTGTCATTTCGGAAAGCCCTTTTTGTCATTTGGGAAACCTCTTCCTGTCTCGCAGCTTCCTGCGTGGTGCACCAATCTGAAAGAAAAGTCTGCTAACCAGTTCTGAGCTCTCTGCTTTCTGTCAAGCACTCCTCCAAAGCCCATTCTCAGTTCAGACAGCAGTGGTTCTAATACTGTAGTTCCCAGAGCTTTACAGTGGGTGAAAGGATGAGATGTGTGTTCAGATCTCATTATAGTCTTGTCTACAGCCTCATTGTAATCCTCACCCGGCCACTACACTCCTATCGTGCAGGAACACATTCTACTTCTTATATGTACATATGTGGCCATCACAAGTAACTCTAGTGAATCCATGCAGGCAAAATATGCCTCTCTCGTAAAACCAATTAACAGCTCCAGCTTTCTGAGATCCCACCCAACATAGATTGATTTCTTTTTCATCACCATAACAGTCATGGCAATTGCTACCCAAATCTAGTATAATAATGAGACCTGCTTGCCCAAGGCTCACTGTCCAGTAGTAAGCACAATGTCATTCAGACTCATATAAGGTCAGCAACTCTGCTGCTCTGCTGACTACTTCATTGCTCATTTTATTAGGCTTCTCAGAGGTGGTAGATTGACAGGCTTAGGGACTCGGATTCACCATTTGTGTGGCTATAGACAGAAGCAAGAGACAAGGTTCACCCTGTCAACTCAGTCCATTCAGAATGAAAGGGAATGGTTAGAAGACAGCTTGCTTAAGTTTTCAAAGACATTAGTAAGAAGTACAGCATTGAGAGATGTCTGAGTGGCCTGTGACCTTTGAGAACTTCAACCCTAAGCCCATTTCATACTTGTTTTATTTTCAGTAGGCTCTTGCCAAGGGTAGAATGCTACTGGCTTGAGAACACTTATGACATAGCCCAGATTTTAATCAGTTGATTTGCAATGAAAAACCCTCTGTCCCATTTCCATGCCTGGAGACCTCCAGGTGGCTTTATTGTTCCATTTAAAACCCATGTCCAAGACCATCTCAGCTCCTGCCCTTCCCCCTTTTTCTCAGCCCCAAATGACAGTGGAAATTTCACTTTTTGGAGCAGAATGTAAATAAGGTATATAGTGTATGTTTTAGTATCGACCAAAAATATTTTTAACAGAAACCGTATCCTTAATTTTCTCATCAAAAACAGAATTCCGATTTGGAAGCAAATGCAATCTTACTGATAGCCAACTTTCAGCTTTGGAGCTTTCCAAACCAGAGCTTCTTTTTGTAAGTTATGTCTATCAGTTGACAGGACCAATATGATTTTACGTGGGCACAGTTTGGCAAACAGGAACTCTACATAATATAGTGCACTTGGAATTCACAAAAAGAAAGCTGTCAGCAAGTAGAAGCTGATTAAAATAAAGGGCATTTGTTCTTAACAGGAGAAGAAAACCAGCTTATAGCCTTAAAGAGGAACTGATTGGCAAGAACTCATGTGAATATGCAAAGTATTACAAATACACTTTGGTGTTTGCTCTGTTTATATATCACTTGATAATTTAGTTTTGAATTTAAATATGCATTTTCTCTATAATATCAACAAAAATAAGCCTTACCTAGAAATCTATGTATGTTGCTAAAAATATTTGGAAGTGCCATCTTAAAAAAAAAATCCTTAATTTCACTGATGGTTCTCTATACTTTAAGAAATTGGTGGGATAAGACATGTGAGCATGCCATCTCCATTGTGCAGGCAGAGTGTGATGAATTAAGAGGTTAAAGATCAAGAAATCTGTCAAACAATATTTTGAACTCTCCTACATATGAGAATCCATTGTATTATACACAGAACTGCTAGTTATAACTCTAAGAAGACCTACATGATGATTTTACACACACACACACACACACACACACACACACACACACAAAACCATCTCTAGGTTCCAAGGTTTTGTCTTTGGAAAAAGCATAATAAAAAATCTACTTCTGATGCTCATGTGTGTTCTGTATGCAGAGTAGGCTTGAGATTTAGTAGTATTTGCTCAGAAAAATAAAACATATATATACAGTTAATTAAAACAATGTACATGTATAAATAGAAATAACACTTGCTCTTATGCAGCTACATTATTTAGCTAAATATACATGGAACAGCTGGTACTAAAACAAAAAAAAACTCATGTATAGCAGATTACAATGAAATATCTATGGTTGTATTTCCTTACCTACATATTTTAGTTTAAAGCACACAACGAAAGCCAACAGTATTCAAAGTTGAACAATAGTGGTTTCTTACTCCTGGGTATGGTGGCACCAAAGTATATTCTGGAAAGTGCTTTTTTTGTTAAGTAATGTTTCTAGATTTTTCTCTATGAAGTAGATATACATAAGAAAAAATTAAATGTAGTTCATTTATGTTTCTTCCCGTTTGATTGCTTGTTTGAGACTAGGTCTCATACAGTAATCCAGGTTAGTTTAGAACTCCCTAAATAGTCCAGGCTGCTTCGAACTCACAATGGTCCTCTTGCCTCAGACTCCTGAGTGGTGGGATTACAGATGTTGCTTTAAAAAGCCACAGTGTTGCATCTTAAAATGCTACTACTTGATGCAATATTGACATGGGTCTGGATTATAACCAATAAATAAATAAATGCATAAATTAATGAATGATCTGATAATGAATACTGTGAAGCAATAGTCATATACAGTAACTTACTTAATCATCAGACTGCCCTATAAATTAAGTTCTTTCATTATCCAAATTTTACAGGTGAGTAGACTGAGTAGCAGGGACATTAAATAACTTTTGCAGTGGCACATAGCACAGTGGAGTGCTAGGACTTAGTTCAGGCTGTCAGCTACCGAAGTCCATGATCTTAAACTAAAAATCACAAAAGGAAGAAGAGGAGGAAGGGAAGGAAAGAAAAGGAAGAAGGAAGGAAGGAAGGGAGGGAGGGAGGGAGGGAGGGAGGGAGGGAGGGAGGGGGGAGGGAGGGAGGGAGGGGAAGGCAGGGAGTAAGAAAAGTGGCTGAGTGGGCCTCTATAACGCACTGAGCAAATCTGAAAACTGCTCTAATAAAACAGAAGCAAATCTTTTAAACAACTGGAACTGATTTTATTTATTGAAGAAGGGAGTAAATGGGGTCTTGATGCCAACTGAACACCATTATGAGTTTAGTGGAGGAGAAAGGACGGCAGATCCAGCCTGTCTGTGCCAGCTCTTAAGGCCTCCCTCTGAGGAACGCATCCATCTGCCCCAGAATCTCAAATATTTCAAGCACTGCTCCTCCCTGCTTGGTCTTAAGAAGATATCATGGGAGAAGACACCAGAAAATCTAGACTAGGAGGGTAGTGAAGGCAGTCACTTGGCTAAGATGAGTGTGCTCGGCTTCGGTGCCAGGGAGGGGAAGCTCCCTCTTCGCCAGCAGCCCGGGCATTCACAACAGGCACTGAAGCAGAAAGGATCTGTCCCAGGGAAGAGAAACCTTCCACATGTCCATGGGGCTGCAGGGGAGATAAGAATAGAGTACCTGAATGCTGGGACTATAGTTCAGTAGTAGAACACTTGCTTTGCATGCATGACACCATAGGTTCAATCCCCAGTAGTGCCACAATAAAAGTCCCACCCCATGGAGGACGGATAGCACTTGGGTGTTTGTCATGAAAGAAAATAATGATAACTCAGTGAAAATGTGCAACATATTATCTACGAACAGAAGTACCCTGTTATTGTGCAGCTCACACTATGTAAACGCAGAAGAGATGCTCACAATACAAGCAGAAACATTAGTCCTTGTTTCTGGACTCAGCTGGAGCCAGAGATAAAGGCCTTGGCATAGGTGCCTGAAGCGCTGAACCCTAAGTGAGGAAAGGTTCTATTCCAGGTTCCTTCTTATACTGGGAGCCTGCTTTGCTGTTTTAAAGAGCAGAAGCAAAGGACAGGCATGGCAGCACGTGCCTTTAATCCCAGCACTTAGGAGGCAGAAACAGGCTGGTCTCTGTGAGATTGAAGCCAACCTGGTCTATGAAATGAGTTTCAGGTCAGCTGGGCTACAGGGAGACCTTGTCTCGAAAACAACGCCCCCCCCCCAATAAAAGAGTAGAAGTAAAGACTTGATGAGCAGTGCGACTCTAGTTGGAACCGTTTTCATGTATTTTAGCATGAATGTTTTAAAATAAAACTTTCCAATAGATGATTGTCATCATCTTCTAGTTGGGGTTGTGTGGTTTTTGTTGGAAACTAAACAGAATGTTGAGTCCAGTATAAGAATTAATATGGTTACTATTGAATGAATGCTTACCGTGTATTTTCAGATGTAGTGTCATGCTTCATGTCCATTAATTTCCACAACATTCTTCAGGAAGTGCTACGACTTCTGTTTTACAGAAAATGAAGACTTGGTTTACAGAAACCCATAATGGACAGAACCAAGATTCAACCCCAGGAGCTATATGCCTGCTCACAAAAGATGCTGCATTAAGAAAGGCTAACAGGAATATTAAAATTGTGCTGGAAATCACGAGGCCTAAAGTTCACCTTCCTCACACATTTCACTAAATCAGCACTCAAGAGGGCTTCAGCCTTCAGCCCTGGAATTAGCAGAAGTCCTCTACAGTGCAATAGCAAGAGCAGAGCCCTGGACACCACTGCTGAGCAGGTAGGCTGGAGGCCTATGATTCTAATGCTGGTTTGCTTCAGAATTACGTTCTTTTTCTTCCTAGAAAGTTGTAAATTCTGAACCCTTACTAAGTCCTATGGCTACACAACCTTGGCAATTGCATTTAAAAGTATTTCAGAAGCTTCAGATTCCTACCATCGTGATTAGAATATTTAAGGATTTGACTTTCTAAATAAAGAATTTTTTTAAAGAATATGATAGAAGCCAGATAATCCCCAAACAGATTCATTGTTTGTACATGAGGCTGTAGATTCTTAGAAGCCCATCCACATACCATGATGTGTCAAAAGAACTCGACCTAAGCATTCCCAGAATTCACCTCTGCTTAGGTGGGTTAAAATATTGCACTCTTACACTTTACCAGAAGATACTTTGGAACTGAAGTCCACCCCAATTCTACCCACCAAGCCATGCAGGTTATCCATCCAGAAGGGGCTACTGTTTGCTAATTTGAAGGTGCCAAATAGCCCCTGGAACGAGTTCACACCAGTTCTCAAGCTGAGTCTACTATGTGCATCTCCTTCCAAGCCTGTGTTCAGTGATACTCACCATGAAGGCCCCAAATCAATCATGGTTGATTATTAATATCATAGAAATTCAGATGGCCTACCACCACCTTGAGAGCCAGTTGCTGAAGATTTGCCTTACACTGCCGCAACTGAGCTATTACCGGTGCTGAGAGCTACCGTTCTAAATAATACTAGGTTAAAAAGGAAAGCAGAAAACAACTTTAAACCAACATCTCAATTTTCTTTCCTCGTGTCCTCATTGCTTTCAGGTCAAGAACACATGAGCCCTGTTTAGTTTTGAGCGTAGACTAAACTATCGACAGAGGCTAGAGGAGGTTTGCAGAGGGACTTCTAGGAACATTAGTTCCCATTCAATCCTGATGAATCTAACAGTAGCACCCAGAACTACAAACCTGGGTTTCAGAGCATCAACAGCACTGCCAAAAGAATCACTAAGAAGCAAAACAAATGATGGCTGCCCATAATTTTAAAGATAGAGAACAGGAAAAAGATCATAGAGGAGAATAAATCAAGAGACTCATCTCTCTTTAAGATGGCAAGGAAATAAAGCCCTGCCCACAGCAGATACAAATTGCTGTGGACTGATGTCAGGTGTCTTCTGTAGGATTTTTTGAAGAACTGCTCTTTACAACTGAACTCTGTCTGGAGCTGAGACATTCTCTTAGCAAGAGGGAAAGAAGTCAAGTCACACGATTGATCCCATTTTTTGAGTTACAGAGGTCTATTGATTTTTCATCAAGGTCCTCATGCTGCTCTCAAGAGCAGGTAGAAAAAGAGGAAAGTAATTCATTGATCAGAGCGGAGGGCCATGTTCATTTATCGGCTTTCTGCCATATCCCATTATTCCTAGTTCTAAGTGTATATTGAAGTCCGTTTATTTTCATCATAGTCTCCTGTCACGAGAAATGTCTCCCAGTAACTATTAGTTTAATCATCCTTTCCTCACAATGATTATGAGTGACACTATCTGCTGTGTTCCTGGACTTGTGGCTATTATTCATTGTCTTACACTGTTGGCCCCACAAGGCTCTAGTGAGGGTCTGTCAACACTTTTATAGTCTAAAAGATATGAATGATTTGACAATACCTTAAAATGTATTTGAACTAAAAAATAACTGTCATTCTTTCACTTGTGATATATACATATAAAATGAAATAAAACTTTCCCAGAAGGTACAAGGTTTTTGACCTGTCACTGATAACTTAGGGGAGTGCAGGAAACCCACCCAAATGAGGTAGTATATTTCCACACCATGCCACTGAAAAGCAATGTAGAGATTCATCCAGCACATTCAGAATAAGTCAAGTATGCCACCAGCATCCTAATTTCATTTGCAGAAACAATCGCAGTGTTCTATATGTCTTGACTCATTCTGGATCTTTGATTTACATATTAGTAAACAGAGATTTTAAAAGTCAGACTAGCTCAGGACCTCTAAACAATGGGAAACAGAAGAGACCAAGTCTCATATTCCATGACTTCCCAATAACCACTTTCCCACAATTCCATGCTTCCAACCTGACCTGCCATCTCATTTCCTATGGTATTTATAATATCATATACAGAATAGGAAACTGATATTGGCTTTCCATGGAATCCTGAAAATGTTGCTAACAATTTTCTTTTCCTCTAACTCCCCAGAAGAATACATTTCATACTAAATTCTGCTTCATACTTAAGATAGCCCCATGCCCCATTATATAGCACAAATGCTTATTTGCCACCCCAAAATTCCCATCCATATTCCTCCAGATTCTCTGCTAAGGTACTCATGAACACTGACTACTCAGAAATTATCTTCTGAATACCCTATTCATAGGTTGGAGGAATTATTCCATTTAATAGATAGATATTTATCTATCTATTTATAGATATAGCCAAGGCTACATGGGGAATGATCCACAGAGCATGGCCTCAAGTTCAGTCTTGCTTGCTTGGGAAGACTCTTTCTACTTCATTACAGCTCCCTCTGCTGCTGAAATTAACAGTGGGAACTCTTAAATCAGCTATAGGAAACTATTTAAAGGAGGAAGACCAGTAAAGTGAGCTGGCAAATATTACAGGGGAAAAAAGATCCCACTCGTTCAGAATAGCAATAACAATATAAAAAAATCTATAGATCACCACAACAATGAGTATAGCTTACATGATTAAAAACAGTAAACTTTACTGAAAATGTAGAACACAAAGTAACAAGAGAAAATACAGAATACTTTAAAAATGTGTGAATTCTCTCATTGGGATATTTTAGAAAATGGATGATAAAACTATTTTACAATATCTCTGGATGAACAGACAACACAAAAGCAAACATAAAAAGGTACTTAAAAACTAATGAAAGGTTTTCTATGAAATATCAAAATATAACTTAAAACGTCAGCATTTAAAACAAGTTGAGAACGTGTGTAAAATCAAGACTGATAATGGAAGTAATGTGATGGCCAGCAAACACAGTGCAACATATACAGTAAAGAAAACATCAGATAATTATAAGGAAACATCATCTATTCCAAGAAATTAATCTTGCCAAAATGAGTTTTAGATCAGCAATATCAAGTTCATTTTAATGGAAGAGATGTTTGGGTTTTTGATGTTATCAAACAGGAAAACTATAAAGGTATATATTTAGATTACAAAAGGATCTTATCTGTTTAAAAATCCGTGAAAATTCAGAATGAAAAAGAGATTTTTCTTCTTTAAAATGTAAAGTGTCTTTTCAAAGCATCACAAACTGAAAATATTAGAGATGCATGTCACACATATGCAAAAATGTTCAACATGGCTGTCATTTAAAAAGGACATCATGCACGCAGTATGGTGATATATATCTGTACTTCCAACACTTCAGCTGAATGATGTGGCAGAAGGATCTGAAGTTAAAGATCAGGACTACATAGTGCAGCCAGATTCAAGAAAAAAAAATCATAGTAACAATTTATCTATTGAGTTGACAAAATTATTTTAAAGTATAATAAGTTTCTAGTGAGAAAAATGCTATTTTATTAGTGATGGGAAATTAAACTGGTAAACGTTCCAAAAAATAAATATTCCATTCTGTTTCTAAAGCCTTTAAAATATATGGAGACTATGTAGCCAAAAATTATATGCCTAGAAATTTTGCCTATGACAATGACCACAGATGTTTAAGAATTTGTATGGAAATATTGTTTATATTAGTCAAACGTGGGGCATAATCTACACAAAAATAGAAAAATAATGTATTGACTGTAACCATATGATAAAATAGTACCCAACAGGGAAACTAATAATATGAAATGTAACAAATGTGAAAAGAGACCTGTGCATAGGAGAGGAAAGGTGAAATAGTTTCAACAATCCAGCTTGTTGAATAGTTGTATAGCACTCAATGGCCAGCCTACCACACCTTTTGTAGAGTGGATTGATTCTCGGGGGGAAAAGGTGGACAAACACCCCTCCCAGAGTGGTATCACCCAGGACCACCTTGAGCAGAAAGACAAGGAGCTGGGAAAGTCCTATGCCCCACCCACCCTGTCTACTGGCCTTGGATGTGAGAAGAGGAGGGGCTAAAAGTATTTAAACTGGGGGCGCCAGGAGGCCCGCCCTTTTCTCCTCTCCCCCATGGGCCATTTGGATCTGTTCACCAGGAAGTTGCAAGATCCCAGCCGTGTGGATTTACTAATGTAACTTGTGGAGGGGAGGGTGGGTCCCGTGTTCTGTAAGTAACCCCTTCCCCACTGCTCTGTTAGTAAGCCCAAGTAAACTAGCTAGAATCTGTTTAACTGTGAGTGGAGAATTTTGTGTGTTTGTTGAGAGGCCTGGAGAGACTTTTTTGGGTTGCAAGGCAGGGAGAGAGAGGCAGGTTAAGTTGGTCTGCCTCTCCCAAAGAGAAATTTTAATAACACCTTTCAATCCCCAACCTGTGTTCATTATCACAACATTTAACTTCTCTGAGCCCGTTTTACATCTGTATATTTGTGAACTTCATATATTTCTGTAATATTTAGATTTCTTCCCATATCTAACTTCCCTCCCACCAAAACACACACACACACACACACACACATTCAGGTTTGTGCCCCAAATGCCCTCCAGTTCATGCCCTAGAACCTGATCAACCCATTAAGACTACTGAGTCTCACTCTCAGATGAAACGGAATCTGTTTTCCTGTAGTCATCAGTTGCCAGTAGTTCCTAAGAGAGGGATTTCTTGCTCACTTCCCCAGATCTCTGTTGGGATTTTATCTGACTTGCGCTAACATGGGACTTGCCCATGTTATCAGCATCACGGTGAGTTCATATGAATAAATGACCAGGTGTGAATCCTGTGAGCTACAACAACTGGTCTGGAAGATATGCTTACTTGTGCAATAGAGACATTAATATTATAGAAGTAACTAACTACTTTCTAATTGAACCTAAGGTCTGCTTTTTAGGATGGAGCTCGTATCTAACACTGATTTCAGGCCTGGGAGCCTGAAGATAGAAAGCCCAGAGACCATGTGGGGAAGCCTAATGCAACTATTCTGGTAAATATATATAGTCTTAAACTGATTTCTAATGACCTGTTGTTATACCCATAGATTAATGCATCTCTCAACTCTCAGCAGTGAAGAGTCCCTATACATTTGTACTCTGGGTGGGGGAGGGGGAGGTGGGAATAACAGACCAATGTTATCATAAGAACTAGAATTACTGGGCCCTGGAGAGACGGTTCAGTGGTTAAGAGTGCTTGCTGCTCTTGCTTAGTTCCAGCACCCATATCAGGTACCTCACAACTGCATATAATTCCAGTCCCATGCTTTCTTTTGGTCTCCATGGATACCCATATGCTCATATGCATGAAAAAATTAAAAGCAAATCTTTTTTTTTTTAAAAGAACTAGAGTTATTGTAAAGCAATGACATTAAATATTCATGTGTTTTCTCTCTGCTATCCTGTTTAATCTTCAAAGCAATCCTATTCTTTTCCCCATTTAAAACGTTAGACACCTAAGGTATCTAAGCAACTTGGCCCAAGGTCACATGCCTACCTGCAGAGCTATGATTCAAATCCAGGCATTCTGATTCCGGAGATTTGGATGCTCAGTCCTTCACAAGTCTCTTCCATAAGCTTATCCTTCAGGTTGGCGAGATGGATAAAGTCACTCGCCACCAAAGCTGAGTCCAATCCCCTAGACCCATTTGGTGGAAAGAGAGAACTGATTTTCTCAAGTTTTCCTATGACCACCACAAACATGTGGCATGCACGTACCCCTACCTAAACACACACATAAATAAATGTAATAGAAAAAAGGACCTTTTAATGAAAACTATCAGAAATAATAATAGGTACCATTGTCTTAGTAACAACTTGCATCAAAGGCATTGTTTTTCAAAAGCTCTGAACCAGCTCATGCTCTCTCAAGTAATACTATTTTGTATTATTTTCAACTCAAAAATATCATAAATATGTGAGCATTTGTTAAAAATAACACCTTAAATGGTTAAAAGTCCCACAAATATAAATCCAGAAGCTTTCCTCTTCACACTCAAGGTAAAAAAGAATGGTTGATGCAAATTGTGTCAGGACAGCATCAACATAAACCATCAGGCACTATATATTACCAAGCAAACTCCGCTCTGCACATATATCTTGATATAAGCAATACTTTTGACAGCAATCACTTCCTAGATAAAATACAGTTTGTAGAGGAATAATTTCAACACCGCATAAAGTGGCACCCTCCCACAAAAAGAGGCAGCACTCACTTTTGAATAAGAAATAAAATATGCTCATAGTGTTGAGCAATATAGCCACCAAACACAAAACAAATGCAGCTCTGTACTTCCCCCAAAATTGCTATATTTAGTCCAATTTTCCAACTTAAATATTAATTTATTAGTTTCTCACTTGCATCAGAAAGTGAATATTGAGAACTAGTCATCTCTCAAACTGTTAATACTTATGTATTTTTCCCTATAACCTTTCTCCCTTAAATCTGAGTGGAAATTTTGTATCAAAGAAAAATATTACTCTAAACAATGGATTGATTCTGCTTCTTAACAACAGGTAACATCATTTCAATAAACTGTACATAACCTCTTTCCTTCTCCTCATCTAAGATCCCTTCAGGGATAAGAGGTGTCGATCATTTGCTGTCTATATAAAAAGTCTATTCAGAACTTTTGAGTAAAAATGGCAAACTGGTGATGGAGAAAACTCAGAATAAGAAAAAACAGACTTTATTGGCATGTCAACTTCTGTTGTGAGTGAGTCAACCTAAGTGGGTGGGAAAAATTTGACAAGGTCCTACTTCTAAATGGAGTGCTACAGGCAATCAATGGCTGCTGAGAAAGGGAGAATCAGTTTTCTCCAGGGATGAGTTTCCTGATAGGTTATTCAATTACAAGTGGTAAGCCCTGGAATTGGATAGCTCCTGCACACAAGTAAACACAAGCAGATTTAGTATAGATATGTGGGTGTTTTATATATATATGTGTATGTGTGTGTGTGTGTGTGTGTGTGTTTCTATATAAATATGTAACAATAATAATCAAAAAAGAGATCACAAAATTGAGTTTGGGGAGTGTGGGAAGAGTTGGAAGAGGGAGAGAGAGAGAAGGGTGGAAATGATATAAATACAGTACTTATGTATGAAGTTCTCAAAAAAATTAATAAAATGAAGAGACAAGTCATAGTGAAAAAGTGAGACAAATTTTTTCAGCAGAGAAAGAGCTTCAGAAACTCATATAGGTAGTGACGGAGCGGATAAAACAACACACGGGAAAAGATGGGTGACACACTGCGAAAAACCTAAACCAAGCCAAACACAGCACCATGTGTGGCTCCCTGGACAGCAGAGGCCTCCCTGAAAATGTGATTCAGTCACCAGGTAGGAAGAGACTGGCAGCTCTAGCCTCAGGAAAACCCACAGAGCTCACAAATCTCCATTCCAGTTGCAAGTCTGGAGATGATCTGGGTGGACAGGTTGTCAATGGAAAGGATTCCCCACAACGTCACTGCATATGCGTCAGAGGGAAGTTCCTGGGTGGCATCTTGTGAGGGACCCTGTTGTTTAAAACTTAGCTACCATAGCCATCCAGAACAGGAAGCAAGCCAAGGAGCACGAATTTAAATATGCCACAGACCTGGAGTAAGAGACAGCCCCAGGAGACAATTACTGAGAGCAGGAGAACCACACACGGAGAAGCTAAAGCACACAGAGAAGGGGGCTTAGTAAGTGAAGGATCCCATTCTCAGCGACTGGAAGCAGACCTCATCAACTGAGAATGACCCTGGAGTTTCAGAGCACTGAGCCTGAGGTTTTGTGAATCAAGTCAACTTACAGAGCTAGCTAGTCGCCATGCACTGCTGCACAGAGAGCTCTGAAGCTCCAGCAGAACGCTTTGACATTCGTGGACATATCCCTTCAACACAGTGGCCAATATTTAGGGGTTTGGAAAGAATGAAGACAGGTCCTTTGCCGATGCACAGCTCAGGGCTGTGCTTGTCGTCCATACTCTGAACACACTAGGGAGACCTGCCCAAGGAGAACATTGGTCACTGGGAAGTCTCAACAGGTGAGAGAACCTGCTCAGGCCCCAGACTACAAATCTGAGTTGGCCAGCACAGGCTCTGGTACATAAAGAGGAAAAACTCTGGTGGACAGCTCTGGAGGACATCCAACACTTGTCGAATTAATACCGCCTCAACACCAGCATAAGTGATAGAAAAAACAAGAGTCCACAGTTCAGCTGACCCACGCCTCCCTTCCCTATGCACATGATATGCAGATTCTAATTTTCCAGAACTCATAAAGAACATTGGAGAGATGGCTCAGTGGTTAGGAGTACCATCTGCTCTTGCAGAGGACACAGGTTTGATTCCCATAACCCACATGGCAGCTAAAATTACCAGTGATTCCAGTTCCAGGGGATCCGACATCCTCTTCTGACCTCCTTGGGCACTGTGTGACACAGATGCACTTACACACATGCAGGCAATACACTCATACACATAAAATGAAAATATTAAAAAAGGAGTTCATAAACTTTTTCAGCACGCCATCCTTTCCTTTCCTTTACACTCTGCATCTCCTTTATTACTTTTTACTATACTCTTAGCCCTATTTTTACTTTATCATGATAAGAAAACTCTTGTTTTTATTTCCCTAATACAGTCATCTATTTGGTTTGCATTTTTTCATCATTCTGTAATCTCTGTCTTTTTCTGCTCTCTTTTTCCCACTTCCTTTTTCTATTATAATTTTACTGGTATTTTCACTTCTCTAATTTTTAAAACTCTTTTGCTTTTATACTTTTTGTGATTTTTGTGATTATTTCCTTTTGAACTTTCTCACTATTGAGAAATCATTTTCAGGTTTTTTTTTTTCCCATTTCTTTTACTGTTTAGAAATTGTTAGATTTTCTTTCAATCATTTACTCTTTTCTTCTCCAAAATATCCTTCTCCACTTTTTTTTTTCCTTTTTTAAAATTAACATGTATGTGTGTGTGCTTGTGAATGAATGCTACATGTGTGCAGGTGCCCACACAAAATAAGGCATCAGATCTCCCAGAGTTGGAGTTGCAGGCAGTTGTGAGCTGCCTGACCAGACTGCTGGCTACCAAACTTGGATCCTCCACCAGAGCAGCAAGCACTCTTAGCAACTGAGTCATCTTTCCAGTCCTCCGCTTTTTATATTACTTACTCTACTTCTCTGTTTTCCCTTTCCAGGCCTCCTTCATTTAGTATTTCCACAAGCACCTTAAAGACATTTTAACTTCATAGCACATTCTACTGTACTTTTGAAATTTTCAGTTTTATGGTAATTGGTGTTATGTGAGTGGGTTTTAACCAACTTTAAGTATATACCCATGTCATGTAAGGTTTGATGTTCTGCTACTACAGAAGCCTGTTTTCTCAACTTTGAGTAGTACTGGAGATTGAACCCTGAAGAGCAGGCCAGTCAATAAGAGGATCCCTAAATAGAAGAGGCTGTGGTACAAATTCCAAGACAGAGATGGAAGAAACTGGAAAAAAGGCCACAGAACGCCTCCAAAAAATTCTAACTTAAAGTTCTGAATTCACTGAATTCAAAGACACTGAAACAGTGAAATGCTGGCTGAAGATGTTTAAAGTTTTTAAATATTTTATTATTTTTTTATTTTACACGTATGAGTGTATTCCCTGCGTGTATTCTCGCGCGATGCTTGCAGAGATCACAAGAGGGCATTGGATTCCCTAGAACTGGAGTTGCAGACAGTTGTTAGCTGCCATGTGGGTGTTCGGAATCAATCCCAAGTCATCTGCAAGAGCAACCAGTGCTGTTAACCACTGAGCCAACTCTCCATTCCAGATTTTTAAAGTTTTCTGGCAAAAATGACCAGTAACCTGAATGAAGATAGAAAAAGGCAGGTGAATTCAATCCGGAACCTGGAGAGGAGGTTGGTAACAAAGAAATGGATGAGAAAATCAACAACAGGGCCGAAAAATAAATTTAGCAAAGAAACTGAGTTTTTTAAAAATGAAATGTTAGAAATTCAATGAATTAAAATTTTAAAAACACAGTGAGTAGTGTTACTGATAGACAAAACATTAGCAATAGACACAAAGACAAAGCTGGAGAGAAGGTTCTGAGGTTATGAGCACTGGCTGCTTTTACAGAGGCCCAAGGTTCAGTTCTCAGCACCGACATGGCAGCTAACAGCCATCCATAACTCCAGTTCTGAGGCTCCTACACCCATTTCTGGCCTCTGTGAGCATTGCACAACATGGGTGCACTTACATACATGAATGCAAAGCACTCACACATATAAAAGAATTTTTAAAAATTAAGTACACAAAGCCAACCATCAGTGATAGAGGGCAAAATCAAGGAAGTGGTACAGTCAGCTGTCTACAAAGAGATGCAGGGTCAGGACCACCATATCCAAGAGCTCTCAGATATGATTAATGAGACCAAGCCTAAGAATCTCTGGGATAGAAAGGGCTGAGACAAACAGCAAAGACAGAGAAACACAAGAGGACTTTAGCACCCCAAAAAGACATGACAGAAGAACTTCTCCATGACATTGTCAAGTTTCCAAACTTACAAAGCAAAGAAACAATATTAAAAACAATAAAGAAAAAATGAGAATTCACCTACAAAGATGAAAACATCAGGATAACATCAGATCACTCGTCAATAATCCTAAAGGTTTGTCAAGCATGGAACAATATATTTCAATCCTTGAAAGTAAATAAGTTCCAACCAAGATGGCTATTTCTGTCAAAACTATCTTTAAAGTTAACAGAAAAATAAAGACATTTCAAGCTATGCATGAACTAAGAAAATTTGTGACCACCAAGCCAGCACTACAGAAAATAGCCAAAGTAGGACTATAACCATAGTAAGAAGACAGTCTCAGCCACGAGAGTACAAAAAAGAATGAACTTTGTGAGAAAATATCTGAATAAAGGAAAGCTAGAAAGGAATCCATCTCGGCCAATACAGTAAACCAGCAAACCCCTGATGTTAACAAAAGGACAAGAATGACAACAATCCAACCCAACAGAGAAACAACCATGAGATTACAATCACTAAACCGCCCCCAATAATAATCTTAAATTTAATGGCCTCAGCTCACCAATAAAAAGGCACGGACTTAAGACTAGAGAGATGGCTCAACAGTAAAAGCATTCAGTGCTTTTGCATAGGATCCAGGTTCAGTTCTCAACACTCACAAGATGGCACACAGCCACCTGTAACTCCAGTTACAATGGGTCCAACGTCCACTTCTGACTGCTGGATGCATCCAGCACTCCATGCATACACATAAAAATTAAAAATAAATAAATCTGTTTTTTAAAGACACAAACTACTTGACTAGATTAAAAAATAAAATCCAGTTATTTATTTCCTCCAAGAAACAGATCTCACTGGCAAAGACAAATGCAGCCTAAAGGTAAAACGATGGACTCAAACTACCAAGTGAAAGGAAGCCAGAAAAACAAGTTGTCAATCAAAAAGAGATTAAGAAGGACAATATAGGAGCTGAAATGGCTCAGTGGTTAAGAGCACTAGCTGCTCTTACAGAGGAACCAAGTTCAATTGCCAGAACTTACATGGTGTTTAACAGTTACAGATAGTTATCTGTAACTCCAGTTCCAGGGGAATCTGACAATCTTTTTTGAGCTCAGCAGGGATTGCACAACCTGGATGCACTTACATACATGCAGGCAATACACCTAAACACATAAAAGGAAAATAATAAATAAAATATTTTTAAAGGTTAATATATGCTAATCAGGAAGATTAAGAACCATAGATACATATGCATCAAACATTTTCAGAAAATGAACACTATTGGAAAAGGTTACATCGGTGCTGATAAGTGACTTCAGAACCCTTTTCCATCTTTAAAAGGGTTGTCCAAATAAAAGCAACAAAGAAATGTCAGGGTTAAACAAAACCACAGGTCAAATGTACTTAACAGATATTTACAGGGTGTTCTCTCCAACAGATTATAGAATTTATATTCTTCTTATTAGCCCATGAAGTTTTCTCTACAGCAAACCACATTTTAGGCCATAAAGTGAGTCTTAACAAATACAAACAGACCAAAATAATTTCCTGTATTTTATCAAAAAATAGTGAAATAAAACCAAAAAGTGATAACAACAGAAACGACACAAATACTTGAAGACTGATCAGTACTCTCTCCAATGAACAGCTGATCATTGAAAAAATAGGTAGAAAAACTTTAAATTCCTAGAACTGAATTAAAATGAAGACTACAACACATCAAATCTCCTGGGATATGGCTACGACGGTTCTAATAGGAAAGGTAATAGGCTACGAGTGCTTACTTTAAAAAGCCGTAGAGAGCTCAGAAAAATTACCTAATGAAGCACCTGAAGGTCTTAAGGAAACAAGTACAATCCAAACCTCAACAGAGTAAGTAGCAAGAAATAATAATGACAGGGGCTGAGGAGACGCTCGGGGGTTAAAAGCACTGGCTGCTCTTGGAGAAGACCCAGGTCAGATTACCAGAACCCACACAGGGGCTAGCAACTGTCCTTAACTGCAGTTCGACAGGCTGCAAAGCCCTCTTCTAGCCTCCATGAGCATTGCACACGCATGTAGGTGCACCTACATACATGGAAGCAACACACTCAGATACATAAAACAAAACTAATTTTTTAAAAGAAATAATAAAGACAGGGCAGAAATGAATGAAAAAAAAATGAAAAGCAACAAAACACAGAATTAATCAAACAGAGGCTTCATTCTTTTAAAACATACAACAGCAATGCTTCAGACTAACCAAAAGAGAGAGAAAATCTACATTAACAAAATTGTAGATGGAGAAGAGTTGGAACTGGAATCTAGAGAATGACTAGAGAACAATTAAAAAAAAAAATTCAAAAAAACCTGGAAAATCTAGAAGAAACAAATGACTTAGCATAATTACATCAGTCAGGAAGCTAGTAACAAGTCATGCAGATCCATGACAAGCAAACTGTTTGAAGTAGTAATCAAAAGTCTTCCAAGTAAGGACTAAACCAATTCACTGCTTAATTCTGCCAGTCCTTTAAAGATGTAATACCAATGTTCCATAAAACAGAAAGTGAATAAACACTATCAAGCTATTCTCTGAAGCTAATATTACCTTGTTAGTAAAACAAGATAAGGACATACATATACAAAGAAAACTAAAGACCTATTTCATTGATTAACATAAACACAAAAGTTTAAAAAAAATACTAGCAAACTGAACTCAAGAATACACTAAGACCATATACTGTGACCAAGCTGGTTTAATTCCAGAGATGCAAAGATGGCTTAATATATGAAAGTAAATAAATATAATACAGAATATAGTCTTAAGAGCAAAAAAAATCAATGACCATCTATATTAGGGTTTTCTAAAGGAAGAGCATTAAATGAGTGTAAAGAATGAATGTATGTCTGTCTCTCTGTGTGTATACATACACACATACAGACACACACATTAAAAAAATTAAAAATTCATTAGAGGCTAGAGAGATGTTCAGCATTAAAGAACACTGACTGCTCATGCAGAGGGCTCAGGCTCATTTCCCAGCACCCACTCCAGTACCAAGGATCTGATGCCCTCTTCCGTCCTCCTTGGGCATTGCATACATAAGCGCACTTACATATATACAGGTAAAACACTCATACACATAAAATGAAAATAAATCAAAAAACATTTTTAAAGGGGGGTGGGTATAAAATCGGCTTGCACAATATGGTCCAGGTGTCCAACAATGCTGCCTCACACTGGAGAGGCGGAGACTCTAGTAGCTTCTCAGTCCATGAAAGTAGATGTCTCAGCAGTCCCAATCTGGCACTGAAGACTTGGAGAGCTATTGGTCTTCAATCTATATTGGAAGCTCAAATAAATTAGTTCTAATACCAGCAAAGGAATGCCACGGCAACAGGATAAATAAACTCGCTGGTGACAATGAAGGCAAGCAGGCGTTCCTCTGCTGTGTTGTGTCTTTTTATATGGGCCGCCACCAGATGGTATTGTTCAGATTTAGGGTAGGTCTCCCAGCTTCAAATATTCTGATCAAGAGAGCCCCTCACATTTTAGGTAATTCCAGATCCAGTTAAGGTGGCAATCAAGATTAGCCATCACATCATCTCAATAGATGCAGAAAAGACCCTTGGCATGTATGTATGTCACGAAAACAGAAAGGGGGCTATGAGAGGAGAGAGGGGAGCTAAAGGAAGGATGGGGGAAGACGGATGAAGGAACATAGGTGACAAGGAAACAAGAGCGACTGTTGAAGTGGGAAAGTTAGGGAAGGAGGACAAGTGAACATCAAATGTAATGATATATATGAAATGCCATAATGAAATCCGTTGCTTTGCATGCTGGCTACAAAAACGAATTTAAGTAAGTAAATAGATAAAGAACTCAAAGGCAGGCTTCTCATGACCAATACATGTAATGCATCCTACTGCTAACATCAAGTAGTATATGTAACACTCAGCGCATAGTGCATTTCTGACTCTGAAGAACTTTACAGGCCATAAAGGTCATTGTCACCCTCTAACTAACCACCACGAGACACCCTGGTAGTGAGAATTAAAAAGTAATTTTTTAAAAATAGGAGACGATTTTTTTGTGTATTTTTAAAACACACAGTCTCTATGAGAATTATTACTTAGATAATCTTAAAATATTTCTTCTTTTACATTTTCCTTAAAGCAGGAAGATAACTCTGATCCTGAAACAATACAATTTAGTGTCATGGACTGAGTCTGGAACCCAGTCAGACCTTTCTCAACAATCAGATTTGGCAGTGATTTTTTTAAAAACTTTATATTAAGGTAGAGGCTTTAATTTTAGGCTATAACTTTAGAAGCTAGACCAGAACTATAAGTAATCATTTGGTTTCATTAGTCTGTCCCTAGTGGCCTTTAAGATGAAAGCATGAGGTCTCTTGTTCCCTTAGCTCTCATACTAAGAACATATGGAGAGACAGGACCAAATCAACAACTCTGAGCATACCAGGTGCTATGACATACAGTAGTGATCACAGCAATGTACATTTTAAATCAATGGATATTAGAAATGTGGAATCAACAAAAGGAGATTATTTTTGTCTTTATCAAAATTATAAGTTCTTGACAAGCTTCTAAGTTCTGCCTAGAAAGAATACATATCAATTTACACAGTTTTTAATCTGAGAAATTAAGTTATCAATATTAGAACATCAATAATTATCCTGCCAATGAGTGAGAAGAATGGATTAGAAGAAAGGGGATTACATACATCCAGAAATCCTAGAAGAAAACTAGCTGAATGCCTGGATTTATGATTGGTTTATAATGCATGGGAGGCATTGCTAAAATACCTACTCTTTCAAATAAATTTTCAGAGAGGTCTTAAACCATAACATTTGTACAAAAAAGATTTTACTTGCCTTTATTATTCCTGGGTTGAAGAGAAAACCTTTGGATTTCATGAGTAACAGATGTTTTGTTTGTTTGTTTTTTGCTTTTGCTTTATGACCCTTGCATTGTACCTGAGTTTATGCTAATGAATGACTCACAGTGACCCCTACGCAGCTTCAAGAGATGGGATGTCAACCTTGTTATCAGAAAACTGAGACTTTGAGCCGTGTGAAATCAGCCCAACCTCCTCACAGTTAGAATAAGGAAGAATTTAGGAGATTAAGTTAAATCACACAATGATTCAATCAGTCATGGTTACAAAAAATTCCAATACCTACACTGGAGGGCATCTGGAGACACAAATCAGACTCTATAGGCATATATATGTGTGTGTGTGTGTGTGTGTGTGTGTGTGTGTGTGTGTGAGTGTGTGTGTGTGTTAAATTAGTATATATTTAGTTAATATATATTAAATTAGGCAGAGAGCAGTAGGGGAAGGTTCAGATAGGGGAGGGGATCTAAATATCATCCAATCCAATTATATTGTATGAAAATCACAAAAATTCAATAAAAGAAAAAAATTCCAACAAAAATTCAGACCATCAAAGCTTGAAGAGGCTTCCTGGTTGGTTGAACACACCAGGTGGCAGGAGTGTGAAAACCAGTGATCCCACTGGAGAATGTGCAGGAGCTCTGAACTCAGGTCCTTCCCATACTCTGTCCTTTGTTCTGTTGCCAAACAGCTGATGGCCCTTTTACTGAGTCTGGAGAGAAATCACGAACAGGCAAAGCATAGCAACCATAAAGGTTCAGAGCTCTGAGCTTTGGATTCCAATGGCTCTTGGCTCTATTATCACCCTTGAGTCCCGCTCTCAGTGTTCCTGGCAATGCCTCCTGGCCTCCCAGCAGCAGACAACAGTCCTTGCAGCTTTGCTAGCAGCTCCCCTCAACTCCCTGGCTGCTGACTGTCTTGGTCTAGAACCTTGGTGTTATCAGTTCTTAAGGCAACCACATTGGCCTGTTCTATTGTGATAGGACCCATGAATAGGCAAAATAGAACCATACCATAGAGGCTCTATCAGGACTTACATAGTAACATAGAGGGAACTGTACACAAGGAAGAAGGTTTACCAAGACAGGCCTGATGAGGGCGAAAGGACGGCGCATACAGAAGCAAGAGCAGGCTCACTTGTAGTTTCCTGCATGCTAATTCTTTAAATGGTTATAGTAATTTTATATTGAATGAGCCATGTCTCTGTAAGTTAGTAAAGGAGAATATTTTTTTATTGAGTCTCATATCAAAACAAATTTTAAATTAAGATCTTAATATAAAATAACTAGGATTGGGTATTTTAAAGACGTCTTCTCAAGTGTACTGTTTATAAACACCTGAAAACTAAGTCATACTGCAAAGTATGTATAATATTTGATAAATTATATATGTGTGCTTTAATTTGGCAAAATGTATGGGGGGTGAGTTTATTATATTGACTCACTCCTCTGTCACTTTTGCCTTCAAAGTGGGATTGGCCTGTCTGTGGGACACACACCATGTGAACCAGGATACCTAAACTAAGATCTGCCATAAGAGACACAGCTCAGAATTATTAATCAACCATGCTTTCTGACAAAAAGTTCACTTAGACATGAATCAGGCTTTATAGTGAGGAGCTCTGGTAATAGAGTCTAATATTAACTTTATGTGGTTATATCAAAATTATATTATAATACACTATCAATGAGAAAGAGAAAGTATCTGGCAAACATACACACACTTATGTTTTTACTATGAGCTAGTTAAAGAAAAGTCAAGGAAAGCATGCTGACTGTCATATAACAGGAGCATATCAGACAAAGAATGAAAGCCCATTCTTCAAAGCGCTTCTATTTACTGTTGAGGACAGTTGCCTCATCAGCATTTAAGATCATCCATGTCTCTATCAGTCTGAACCAAATGTCAACCCACATACTTGCCACACACACACACACACACACACACACAGAGAGAGAGAGAACGAAGGAGAAAAGAAGAGACCAAAACCATGAACAGTGCTTTCTAGTGATAAGTGTAGTCACACTGGATAACTCATGCCAAAAACCATGATCCGTTCAGTACCAGACGTGAAAATCCCATGCTGGATATTAGCAGTGTGATTTGCTGGAGCACGATTGATTTAGTGTCGGAAGATGTGTCTCTAACTAGCAGTGTGACCTGAGATGAGTCATTTAACCTTGGCCTCAGTTTCATTTTTAAAATAAAAGGTTGGATTAGATTAGATTTCCTTCAAAATATAACATAATATGATTCTGTTCCTCTTTTTCACTGTGTAGCAATTGTAACCAAATCAATGGACAGAAAAGAAGGAAACTCAGCAAATTAACAAGGATAAAAGGAAAGTGAATAAGGAAACGCTCCTTAAAATGTGCTGTGTGATAAAAGGTTATTTCCACTAGTAATACAAAATACCTGATATGAAGTTTTAGAATAAAAAAATCTCTACAGGTATCATTTCCCAAATGTCTAAAAGAATGGTCCTGTGTCTACTTAAGTCAATGTCAAGTTTGAAATGAATTTTATCTTTTCAAATCTCTATGAAAAGTTATTTTAAGTTCCATGGGGGAATAAGAAGTCATTGGTATTTATGTTTCTCTTTTCAGTTTAATTATAATATGTATTTCAGAGAACATATTGTATGCTGTATCTATGCATATTTACCTAACCAAAATTACATGAGAAAACATAGATGAAAACTACTTATAAAATACAAAGAACTCATTTGAGACTTAGGCTGTGTACATTGCCTTATAAATTATAAAGAACAAAAGAAGAATTTACATGCTCAGTAATTTGGGGGAAAATTTAAATATTTGGAACCAAAGACCTGGATGGTAAAGTTGTACAGAACTAAGGTGTCATCTACTCTACAATGAAACTACTAGCACCCCTCATAGCACAAGGCCACAAAGAATAACTTGTCAAAGACATCTATCCAGGATGATCTCAATCTCAATAGCTATAAAGAGGAGAATTCTGAAAGGAAATATGATCATGAAAATGAAAACAAAGTAAAAGAAAGGCATATTGTGTAAAATGGTTAAACAGCAGCTGCTCTCTAGTTTACCAACCACATCCTCTGTGTTTCTGTAAAATGCTTACAAGTAAAACAACCAAAATATAACTCATTTATGAGCAGCACATTATAGAATCTTCGTTTCTGTCAGCATCACAGTGATATAAATCTAAATTGTCTAGTTCCCCATCAACATAAAATTTAAACAGGAGAAAAAAACAGAACAGAATCAAGATTTTGAAAGTAAAGCAAACTCTTCTGACTTGCACAAACAGTCTCCCATCCTATTCTTCTAACAATCTTTAGTTATACAATCAGCCTAAATTTGTGGGGACTTTATTTACATTATCAATCTCCTTCCACAGTAATTTTATTGCAATTATTTGGCTTATTTGTATGTGTGCATATGTGTGTGAGAGAACATGTACAAAAGTCAGAGGACAATTTGTGGAAATCAGTGTGGGTCCCAGGAATTGAACTTAGGTCATCATGCTTGGTGGCAGGCATCTATACCGAACGAGCCATCCGGACAGTCCTTCTTACATTTTAATTACTTCAAATTTAAATTTCCTCCCACAATATTTATGCAAAATCTTGTGAGCCTTTTAACTGATGCCAGAAACTGCTTTATTGCCTTATCATTTTTAAATCTTAGTCTTCCTATTAGACTGCCAATATCTTAAGAAAAACACTTTGAAAAAAATAGGTAACCCAAAAGTATTATTAATCCATCGCAAGATTCAGCTGAACACTTTCACAAGAATTCTGTTTTTTTCTGTTTGCTTTATTGTGCATGGTGGAGTGCTCAAAGCAGTTTGCTGACAAAATGCTTTACAGTGGCACACAGCAAGTTAGTGGGTCATTGGGAAGCAGATGACCTCACTGGGCCTAATTGGGAATGCGCTTCTTTGATCTTCTCTCTAGACGACAGAACACAATGTACATGAAGGGAGAAGCTCACAGTGTCGGCTGGGAGAACACACAAGATCTGTGCAACAGTGGTTCGCCCATCATCAACTACTTTCTCATGGTGACTTTGTCTACTGTTTGTTCATTAGTTTCCTCTGCACAAACACTGCAGACAGATACCAAATCATAATTAATGCCGACTGCTACAGGAAAGGGTGGATAATGCAAACAATGCCTCAAAATAAAAAGAGGAATGCAAAAAGTAAAAAAAAATAAAAAATAAAATAAAATTTAAAATATCAGCTCTTCTTTGAGGCAGATTTTATATTCCTCAGTCCTCCAAATGCCATTTTTAAAATGTATGACCAAACTGTTGCAGAAATTTATCATTACTACCTTGCTACAGAACCATATGCCAATGCTGTTTACGCCTGCCAGCACCACCACCATCATCCTCATCGTCATCATTATCATCATCAAACTTAAAAGAGACTCCACAGAAAGAAGCACAAAATAAATGGAGACAGTACTCACAAAACTAATAGATGTAGGGAATGCACCCTTTAAAATTATGATAATTATAAACTGGTTTGGAACGGTTACTTTTTTGATATTTTTGAGACAGGATCTCCTCGTGGCCCCAGCTAGCCTGGACTTGCTATAGAGACCAGATTGGCTTTGATCTCACAGAGATCCACCTGCTTCTGCCTCTCAAGTGCAGGGATTAAAAAGTGTGCACAACCACTCCTAGCATAGGTGGTTACTTTTAAAAAACAAATTCCTCCAATGGATTTAGTATAGAATTTAATTGTAAATCATTTTATTCTTATTATTAATTGAGTTTGTCCTTTGAGGATTTCAGGTAGTGTATGATGCTTTCAGATTATTCTCGTGATCCATCCTCCTATCCCCCTCCTTCCATGATCAGCCTCCCTTTCCCTACACATCCCTTTCCCACATTTTGATGGGTTTTGTTTTGTTTCATAACCACTGAGTTTAACCAGAGCCCTCTATGTGACCATGGGTTTGCAGCCATCCCTTGGAGCCTGGTGGGCCTACCAGGGATACATAACTGATAAGACAACAACTGCGATCCTCCCAGACTCTATCTGTAGCCAATAATTCAGCAGAGATGGGTAGAGCTCCATGAGCCTCTCCCCTGTCTAGAGACAGGCCTGTCTGTGCAGGCCCAGTACCAGAAACAGCAGCTGCTGTGAGCTCCTGATTGTAATAGCTGTATCACACACAGAAGATGGTACTCCAAGGCCCCCTCCCTGTCTTCTGGATTACATTCTTTCCACACCCACTTCCACAATGTTCTCTGAGCCTTAAATGAGGTGGTATAAATGCCTTACTTAGTACTGAACACCTTAGACATTTAGAGAACATATTTGCTACTACTCTAGTACTGAAGTTCATAATTCAGTTGAATGAGCAGAAGGCTTAGTTCTGCAATTGGTCTGAACTCGGTGCTACCCACGTCATCACTGCATCACAGAAACTTTGCCCACTAGACAAAGGATGGAGAGTTTAAACTCAGAGATTTTAAGGAACATCTCTGTATTCATTACTTTTTGTTGCTGTGATAAAATACCATGACCAAAAGCACGTTTAGGGAGAAAGTTTAGCTTATGGATCTAGAGAATCCGTAACGGCAGGAAACTCACGGTGGCCGGTGACAGGAACACCAAGATTGAGAGGTCACATCTTCAGCCACACACAGAAATGCAGAGAGAAAGAACTAGAAGCACTGCAAGGCTATTAATTCTCAAAGACCACCCCAATGACATACTTCCTCTAGCAAGGCTACGCCTCCTAAAGGTTTCATGACTTCGCCAAACAACATCACCAACTGGGGACCAGTGTTTAAATGTGTGAGCCTGTGGGGAGCATTTTCCATTTAAACCACCTCATCTCCTCATGAAGGGCTGGGGGAAGAGGGGAGTACGGAGCGGACGGGTCGCTACATTACTAATCCCAAAGAGCACTTAATAAGGGAAGATGACCGTCATCTTCTCCGACTAACACCTTTAACAACTAAGCTAAATGTTACCTCTTTTTCTGTGACAAATAATCAGAAACAAAACTGACATGTGTTAAATTCCAGACTAAGTTGCAAAGAATACCCATAAAATGAGTGTTACCGAAATCTCAAACATCTTAGAGGTGCTCAGATTTTATTAATTCTGAGAATTAAAGTTTTATTTCATTCTCATCCTCTAGTTTTAGGCTATAGAAACGGGATATATAATTTCTCAATGATGAGAAAAAAAAAACAGAAAGGTCTTATCTAAAATTAAAAGTTTTCATCTTTTCTATGATGGTGCCGTTTCATACCATTTAAACTTAAGAGTCTCATTTTATGCTGGTCAGGTGGCTCACAGCTTTAATCCCCACACTTGAAAGACAAAGGCAGGTGGATCTCTGTGAGTTCCAGGCTAGTCTGGTCTACACAGTGAGTGAGTTCCAGACTGACCAGAGCTATATAGTGAGATCTTGTCTCAAAATACAAGACACCAACAACAAAGTCTCACTTTACACTCACCAACCTTCTACACTTAAAATATAATACATTCTCCTACTTTTTCAGCAAGACTTCTTCCATCCAGTAATGAAGTAGACATCTTCAACACATGCATTATAGGGTTACATAGGCCAAATAACCTAAAGAAAAATCTGTTTCTCAATTCAATTGAATAAGCATTCATTAAACTCAGAGTGAAAAGTTCAGACTTTGGGATCAGATGATAGTTCCAAACTCGTCCTCAGCCTTTTCATAAAGGTGAACTTGGAGAAATTACTGAAGTACTTGGAGTCAAAAGCTTCTTATCTACAGTAATATATATAGTATTGGGGTAATAAATGATTACTGCAAAGGTTAGATGGAATGACAGATGATGGTGAGTGTCTGCTCCTGGGGCTCTGGAAGACAGTGATCCAACCCACTTAAAGAGCTTTTCTACCAAGTTGGCTTTTGCTACAGTTGCTTTATTTGTCACATATTTCTATTCATAATGTGGACATATATATTTAATTCTACTTTCCTCTTTCATTCAACTACTCATTTCCTTCTTTTTTGTTTCTTGGTGGGAGCATACACTTAATTAAGAACTAAACATTGTATTCATATCTCCATAGATCAGGGAACACATTTTCCTTCCTGCGGTTTTCCAAGAGCCTCAGCTTTATAATGGCCGTCTTTTCTTTGACTCCTTTGTGGCACCAAATAAACTCATGGATACTGGATACACAAGACACATGATTTCTTTCTTCTTCAACTTTCTTATGTATGGATATATTTGGTTTTCTATTTATTATTTCATTTATTATTTTTATTTTATGCGTATGAGTGCATTGCCTGCATGTATGTAAGTACACCATGTCGTGCAATGCATGTAGAGATCAGAAGAGGCCATCGGATCCCCTGGAACTGGATTACAAATGGTTGTTAGCCACCATGTGGATGCTGGGAATTGAACCCATGTCCTCTGCAAGAGCAGCCAGTGTTCTTAACCACTGAGCCTTCTCTCCAGCCTATATATGGATAAATTTGTATGCCTATGAAGTAATAAGCTCTTTTTCGTATATACCATACTTTTACCAGGCACGTCCAACCGGTGCTTCATGAGCCACAGATAGCTGTGGATGAGGCCCCCTAAGTGAACTTACTTAAAATATTCTTTGTTGGTGAGGTTTGGGTTTTGTTTTGTTTTTGTTTTTGTTTTTTTGTTTGCAATTTTTAAAAATTCAAATATTCTCAGGAATGAACTGTGTAGATAACATCATCATCTCACAATGTCAAAAGACCCACTAGACCCTCACAAGTACCTATGTTAGCCGGTCATTGATTTGACAATATCTAACCCAAACAACTAAAAAGAAAGAAAATTTTATTTTGAATCATGGTTTTAAAAGGTTTCAGTCCAAAGTAGGTTGGATTCGTTGCTGTGGGTCCTTCACAAGGCACAGTGGGTGATGGAGAAAGTGGCTTACTCCATCAGCCTGAAAACAGAAAGGAGGCAATATGATCCTTTCAAAGGTATGTTCCCACTCACCTACTCGTTGCAACTAGGCTTCACCTTGTTTCCATCATGTCCCAATAACGCCATCAAATTATGAATTCTTCCATGAATTAATCCATTAAGTTAAAGCTTTTGTGAACCAGTCATTTCACAAAAATATCACCTCCACATTTCGTACCAAGTCTTTCATATCCAGATAATAAGAAAGCCTGACATATAAGGTTCAACAAAAAGTTTTATTGTGTCCTGGAGGTATAGCTTGGTGGTAAAGCACTTGTCTAGCATGTACAAGGTTTGATCCCCAATACTGCCAAAGATATTTTTAACTTGCTGGCTCTATGTAAAATATTAAATGAGCAAATATTGTGACAGTCCCTGAGTTACAGTCCAGGAATAAAGCAGTGAAAGGCACAGAATCAGCCCCTATTACTCTGGAACTTGAAGTTTAAAAGGAGACTTAAAACCAGTATCTGTTTAGCATCATTAGTATTAAATGATCATTGCTGTCAAGAATAAATAATCTAAACATTTCTATATTTAGAATTGTGACCATTGCTCTGCTGAGATAAACAAGGCCCATGAGTTCATTTATATGGTGTATTTCATTACTTCAGTAAGTCTGTATGAATTCAGTCAGGAAGTATTTACTGAATTCTAAAAACAAACCTAAGAAAGTTCAGAGATCTTGACTGATCCTATCTCCCTTGCCTCCACCTGTAACAGCCCCTTTTCTCTCTGAATACGTATTCTTTGCCACTTTGCAAGTCTCTGTAACTGATAGTTCAATAGCACTCTGAACTGAAATTTATCCTACAGTCATTACAACAAACTTCAGATGTACAAGTCAGATAACAAAACCTTGCTTCCAAAGAAACTATTAAATGTTTGACTAAATGTCAGGTGTGAGCCTATGGCTTAGAAAATATTTTAAAAGCTGATTTCCTATTGGAACCACCTCCTAAATCTGTTATTGAAAGAGACATCAAGAAAAAAAAAAATTGCCTCCAGTATCTCTTTTAAGAGACTGCTTGGTAAGCTGATTTACCTGGTTTTGAGATGATATCTATTTCAGTGAGAAAGTGGTTGGACAAATGACAGGGCCCGGTGGATATGAATATGATTTTAAAGTGAGCTAAATTTTTCCTTATAAAGACTTTTATTAATAAGCTCCCTGAGTTTGATGGATCACGCTGGGAGGACAAATAAAAGATTTTCTGTGAATCAAAGATTGTAGCATCTCTTTCTCAAGATTCTAAACAACGGGGGAACCAGGCTCAACCTCCTCGCCTCTCCCAAGCCATTTACAAATGGGAAAGGCACCCCAATCTCTCCAAAACAATTAAGCTGTGTCTGCTCTCTCAGGTGGGGTGATCTGCGTACGAAAGGCGGAAGCCAGGCAAAGCTGGCCCATCAGCCAAAAGCTGGTGAGAGGGCTAGGCCAGGACTGTCCACGTTACAGGCCTGTAACCGAAGGGAAACCGAAGGAAAATTTGAATCCCGCCTTCTGTCTGCACCCTTGCCTAGCTCCAATCTCTCCTTCAAATCTCCTTCTCCCCAAAAAATATTAAACGGGAAGAGGCAAGCACTGATAAGGCCTCTGTTGAGTATGCACGTGAAGATGGCCCAGAAGGGTCTATCGTTTCTTTGCGCTCATCTCACATGCAGCCAGCTGAATATAAATTTCCCTCTATCTCATCAAGCTCTCACTGTTTGGCCTCCTCTGACTGATATTGGCTCATCATACTTAATCTAGGGTGAAATTTCCTCGTCTGAGCTAAATTACTCGCAGCCATCAAGGGAAGCGATATTTATTTTTCGTGGGGCTAATGACCTGTCCCCCAGACCCACCCACTGATGGTTATTTACTGGGGCCCAGATGCTTGAGCTCAAAATGAGTGCTAATGTCAGCAGGCGCCATCCCTCATCCAGCTCAGTGATTGAATTGGAGCGATCCCATTGACATTGACTCTGTGACTTTTAAGGCCATTACCCTCAGCCAGAGATGAACCTCTCATCACGGCGATGACAGTGACAGCTGATTAGCGACAAATTACAAGCAGGAAGGTACAGAGGCTTTATTGGGGAGGGCGGAACCAGTGGTAAGGAAAAGAGTTGTGGAGAGAAAGAGCAGGAAGAAGAGGAGAGAGGAGGGAGAATCGAGAGGAAGCAGAGGGAAACCCCACGCCCTCCTTCCGTTTTCACTGTGGTGTGTGATCAGTTCTCAACCATGGCCCCTGTGGAGAGTTCTGTTTTACAATTCCTTATTATACTGAAATGCCTAGAGACGCCTATGTCATGGCTCAGCACATGAACCTTGAACAGACAAAACTTTCATTTGGCACATTTAGGCTATAGGATAATGTAAGATTTTAGAAAATGCACAGTCTCTTCAGGCACAAAGACTCTTTGATTAAACAAAGCAAATGACTATTCTCTTTTTGTTTTTTTTTTGTATTTGAAGTTGCACTGACCAAAAAGTCCTTTAGAATTTATTTTTAAATGTTTTGTATAGCCAGTTTGCTTAAGTAGAGGGCTTTATGGATTGGTGTGTGAGTTCTAAATAATAGCTTAAACCAAAGCTCATTTTTAGAAGCCATTCATTTCTGTTCATTAGATTTTACATCAAAGCCTTTTAGATTGTAACTGAAATGTTCTAATTATTTCATTATTATTATATTATTTGTTAAATAGCCTTTTAGATTAATGCATTTTTTTTCCCTCTCTGCTCTCTGTGAAAGTGTGGATCAGCTCAGGATCTGTTTTTAGTTATTCATATAATTCAAAATCTTAATATGTGGAATGTAAAGGTCTAAGAATTAGAGAGAGTTTGGGATTTGAAAGACAAAACCGGAACAGATAATACTGACACAGATTTTTGAGGCTTGGACACTTGTTACTAAAAGCAATTGGACAAATACCCCATGTTTCCAGCACCACGAAGAGCACACTGAAGTCAGGACTCCACAGTAGCAGCAGCAGCACCCAGACAGCACGACAGCCTGGCTGTCCGCCTCACTCTCAGCTACATGGCAGTTGACCAAATGGTTAACAGGGACAATGGGCAGTCTGTTGAGAAAACCACCCGCACCACTCACCAGCACACCACAAGGAATGAACAAAATGAGGAAACACAGTACCCCAGTTCCCCTTGATCTTTAGTCTCTCCCTTTCATCTCCTGACCTTCACCACTACTATCTTCTCGATTTCATATAATGCTTTCCTAGAAGTGTCTATCCGGGATCCACTCTCAACATATTTGGTAACAAATATGGCAAAAAACAATTTTTGCCCAAATTGCAGCACCTTTTAAAACATAGCATAGCGCATCATTGAACTGTGAAGAGTCTGTGGGAACGGGCCCCTACCAGCGGCCAGGGCTGTCTGTGCATAGCTCTGTCCAGCTCTGTGATCACTGGGGTCAGGATGGAGGTTTGCAATTAGCCAGCCTGGGAATACCTCTGAAACTGGCAAATTACATATCAAGACCATTTTTATATTTTATTTTGTTTCCCCAATAACCAGTTGGTCCACATTTATCAAGACACTTTTATGTATAATTGCTGTCTGTTGTTCAGAAACAGCTGAATATGGAACAAGGCCAGCCTCTAAGGGTTGGGGGCGGAGGGCAGCAGAGAGAAATATGCCCTTGCTCTCTGCTTTCCTGTCTTCCTGCTGATAAATCTTCATTGTGAGTTGCCATGGCAGATTGCCTATTTATGATTGATAGTCAAAAGGGCAAGAAGCATACTTTATGATTAAGTGTTATTATTCAAGCTCCATGGTGGACTCAACAAATACTTAGTAATCATTGTCTTATCATAATAAAACATAAAATTTATTTGCAGCAGTGTTCAATGTATCTCCTGTTGAAAGAGGCTTTCCTACAAGTATTAGAGTGTTTAGTGTATTGGTGGAACACAACTTCAGTTATCCTTAGATAAGAGTGGAAAACAACTGATCTTTTGGGAACTGAATGATATAGCAAAGAGATTAGAAATCTTTTGTTCCTAATAAAGCACAGAAAATGTTAAGGTTTTACTCAAACTTTGAAAGTTATCTTTCATTACAAAAAGCAGAGAAAAGTTATTCCATCCTTAGCTACACCAGTGGCTTCAACAACCACCTGAACACTGGACAATGGATAAGCTCTTCTCCAGACACATACATGCTAAAGCCACTGAAGGATTTTGAACAGGAGATGACTAGTCAAGATTTTGTTCTGGAGACAATGCTATGTCTGCTAAGTGGGAGAACCACAAGTTTGCAGGCTTGGAAACACTGACAGGTTGTAGAATGACCAGTGTGAGAAGGGCTTTCAATTACAGTACTTGCTTCTGTTTAGGGAAGTACATGACTAAAAAAACACTTAGAAGATAAGTTCTGGGGCTGGAAAGATGGTTCAGTAGTTAAGAGCACTTACTGCTCTTGCAGAGGACCCAGATTCAGTCCTGAGACCTCATCTTTACCTACATGTTCAAAACTGAAACACATGACCATTTACTAACATTTTCCTCCAAAAAACAAAAAAACTTCATTGTTTCATGGATAAAGCAAATCTGATGGAAAGGCCATTTGAGAAATAATCCTTTTCTGACACAACTATCTTGAATGTTGCTGATGTAGAAGCTATAGAAGCTTACTAGCTGCATTTCTCCTTCCGTGATTCCTCCGAATCATATTATTCTCCTGGAAAGACAACCACACATAACCCACACAGAAAGGAAGGGAAAGAGGAAGGGAGAAGAGAGGAGAGAGAGAGAGAGAGAGAGAGAGAGAGAGAGAGAGAGAGAGAGAGAGAGAGAGAGAGAAACTAAATAACTAAATTCCGAGGAACCAAAATTGTATCTAGCATTTATATTTACAGTAACTTGAAGCACCAGACACAAAGATGTGAACAAAGAAAATTAACGTGTAAGAAAGTAACTATAAAAATGGACGAGCAGATTCAACGATCAGCAAAACAGATCTGGGTCAGAAGCATCTTTCTCAATTCAGGTATGAGACCAGAGAAAGAAAAAAGACAAGTTCAAGAGAACCAAAAAGAAGTTAAGAGAGTCCACTAGAGTATGCAGTTTTATAAGTCACCAGGAAACACAGACAGCATGGGTCAGTGCACCCCAAAAGACATATGGAGAGCTCAAGTGCATGAGAAATTGTATGGTACTAATGACTACCTATTAGTGCTATAACTCTGAGCAAGTCAGTCTTTCTCTCTAAACCTCCTTCTCTGCAATTGAAAAAGAATCAATCATCACACATACCTAATAGATTCATTATAAGAAATGAGGTAACACACATAAAGAACTTAGGCCATCGTCTAGAACACATTAGGTATTTAGCTGATAACAATGATTAATACTTCTACTATTTAAAGTTCTAAGGAAGTGTCATGGGCTACAAGTATACAATGTTTTTCTTCATATTTGAATAGTAGCATTACTTACTTAAAATTTATCCTGAGTTCCAAGTCCTATAAATCCCCAAAATCATTTGTCCATCCTCTTGCATTTGAAACTAATAAAGGAAAACATGCATAATTAGGACAAGAGAAGATCAAATGTTAATTGTATAATTGGTAAAGTTGAGCTAAAATACACGAGTGTGGTTTTCAGCCACAAAACTAGCTGACCCCTGTGATGGTTAATATTGTCAAGTTGACTAGATCTAGACTAGCTAGGAGATCATATATGACCTCTAGACATGTATACGAGGGATGATCTAGACTAAGTTCATTGAGGTGGGATTCGCTGCAGTCTCAGACTAAACATAAAGGAGAAAGCAAGCTGAGCACAAACATTTGTCTCTCTGTGCTTCCTGACTGTGGGTACAGTGTGACCAGGCACCTCAAGCTCCTGTAGCCCTGACTTGCCCTCGGTGATGAATGGTAAGCCAACTGTAAGCCAAATTATTCCTTCTTTTTATAAGTTGACTTTTTCAAATATTTTGCTATAGCAATGAGAAAAGTAACTAATACACACTCCCCTAAGTCAGATTCATATACTTGAGTACCAGAACTTTACAGTCAAATCTGTACTACTGAGGTTATGTCTGAATTTTTTCACTCCCTGTGTATCCCTGAGAAAAACTCATCAGATTGGTATCTCTTCCCAAGGTAGACAGAGGACTACAGTGTTCCTCTGAGGAACAAGAGAAGTGGGAAAGATTATTCCACTTAGGATGGCTGTAGCCACTTGGTCACTAAATGTTTCCCACCCAAAAATACACATTTTTTTCAGTCTGCCCATGGATCTTTGGACTTAAGTAACCTAATTTTTGCATTCTTGAAATGAAACACTGTTAAACTGTTTTAACTATGTAACTTGGTGAGGCACACAGTTTAAATGGCTGTTCATTCAAAGGATAATTTTTATGTTGTCTGAGAACTATCCTTGACCAAGTATTAAAGAACCTCTCCTGCCAATACATCCCTCATCTTTCTCCAGGTCAAAATGCTTCCTCGGGGCCCTAAACCCAGTATTCCTAAATAAAGACTTGGGCTAATGATGCTTTTTATTGGGTTTTGGGTTTGTGGGTTTGTTTCTGTTTTTGTTTTCTCTCCTCATTGATATTCTCTGTATGATCAGCTAGCAGATCAAACTGTTAAAGTCTGATTGCCATGAATCTTACACATAATATGTGAACATATTGACTCAAAGCATCTTAGAAAGTATAAAATCCTAGAACCAAATGAAGCTGTTGGCCTTACAAATAAACTGAGTTTACTTAAATGGGCCTCATGTTCTAATGCTGTTAACTATCTGTTTCACTGTATCCTACTCAGCAAATTCTAGCAATTGCAATATTGATTTTAAGGTTAACAGACAAAATTATGTATATTATGTTAGGGAATGCACAAAAATGAAACTCATAAATGATGAATAGAAGTATAAACTTACTTCATCAAATCAACATAGTCCATTTACTCACAATATTTACCTCTTCAAATAAGTCAAAATATTACTTGCTCACAATCCATTTTATGCAGTAAAAATGAAATGGCAGAAAATGATAGTGGCAATACATTCCATAGTACTTCGGATGATTGTACGGCCAACCTGTCCCTAAGTCCCTGCTGCTAGAAGTTAAAGCAGTAGTTCTATCAGAGAATGAGGAAAGAGAATGAGCCTATGACCCCTTGAGGGGCCCATTCACCATGGTAAGTTAGTGACACTGAGGATCTGGACAAGATAATATTCTCCTCGCCATTCTCACTGGTCAATTTGGATGACATATTTTGGGCATCCCTGCTTATTCCATGACTGCAACTTGTACACCGTCCACAAATCCCCATCTGCAGCTACAGATGGTCTACATTTTTTTCCAGTGTTTATAACAGCTCTTGAGGTGGGGGTGGGGAGAATGAAAGTTTCACAGCCAAGCTGCCCTAGTCAGGTGAGCGTTCAATTGAACTACAGTACAACCAAACAACAAATTTACAGAACTCCTTATTCAAACCAGGTCTCAAGAGTTATTCTGAAGATACAAATGCTGCCTTGCAAAATGTAGTCTATGGTTTACCGTATATTGCAAAAGTTTAAAGATTGTCATTGTCCAATGAGGAGATTCGCTCCTCTTTGAATAATAATACTTTCAGTTATGATTTGGACACTATAGATCCTTGTTCTTCAATCCAGCAGTCACAGCTAGGTAACTAACATCATAACATTAAATTTCATTCTGCCCATTCTGTGGCTACCACTTACATGTTTCAGAATTTAGAACACTTCTATTACCACAGAAATTCATCCAAGGAAAATAGACTTCCAAACAGTGGATATTTTGCCATGATTTTGGTTGATTCTTAATATTTTTTAAATTATGCAACTCTTTTTGGTTTTCTCTTTTTTCCCCATCCTATAAACATCCCATAAGACTTTTTTTTCCACAAGAGAATCAATGGAAAATACATTGCAATGAATCTTAAACAAACACAATACATGAGCTTATTAAACCAAAGCAACTTTTGGAAAGTGCCAAATGACTCATCTAACATATCCTGAAAATCTGCAGTGATCTATTGCTCTTGGACAAAAAGGTAACTAAATATTAAATGTAAGTCTCTCATTTCATCTCCATAACTAAGACAGCATATAGATGTCATACAAATGTATCACTCCATTAACTTTTTCTCTACCTTCTCTGACCAGTTCACTCTTGTGATCAGCTAGCTGGAATGGACTTCTTGATCTGCATCACCTAATGAATATAAAATTCAACAGCATGCTAAGTAGTCCCTGTTCTAATCCTCACAGTAGCTCTACAATAGGTGTATCATTGTATGATGGTACTGAAAAACCTACTCAGATTTTTCTTTAATGAAAAAGGAGTTGTATGCCTATGCGTACACCAGCAGAAGGTATAATAAGCATTGTAAACACAGAAGGCTGGGCTGGAGAAATGGCTCAGCTGTTAAGAGCGTTAGCTATTCTTGCAGAGGACCCAAGTTCAAGTCCCAGCACCCACATGGGGGGGTACCAAGGTGTTATAAAAATGACTAAGATGTTCTGTGTGAAATACACAATAATTTAATTAATTAAATATAATTAAAAATTTACCCCAAAAATGCAGGTCTTTGTCATAGAAAACACTACATATAGACCAGTGGAAACCTTTAAGGAGAAAATCTAGAGACTGACTGACTTTCATTGATTAGATTTGAAATCTGTATATAAAAATCACAACAGGGGCTGGAGAGATGGATTATCCATTAGGACCTGGATTACCCAGAGGACTCAGGTTCAGTTTTCAGCAGCCACATGATGGCTAACAACCATCTGCAGCTCCAGTTCCAAAGGATCTGACACCCTCTTCTGGCCTCTGGAAGCATCATATAACGTAAGTGCACTTATCTACCTGCAGGCAAAACATTCATGCATAGAGAATGAAACTAAAAAAGTAAATAAATAAAAATTTTAAATCCCAACTCTTCTAATCTTGCTCATGTTGCTCCATAGGATCTGTTTGAACATTGTTACACAAGCCAGCCCCGTGAGAGTGCATGCTCAGCCCTGAACCATCAGAAAGGGAGCTACCCACGTGGCGTAACTCATCTATTTGTAAATGTATTTAAACTAAAAAGTAATTTATCCTTCAAATACATCAGAATGTGATAATTTTATGCCAAGTGATAGTAAATCTTTGAGGAAATGGCATCATTTTAAAAATATACTTAAAGTTTGCTATAGGAACTTCTTAGAGTTGTTTCTTATCAATCCTGTATGAGAACCTTAAGAATAGAAAAAAAAAATACATTTGTTAACAGTGAAAGTGATCCTTTCACAAGAATATTTTTTAAATATTTAAATGAAAAAAGCATATTTAAAGACACAATTTGGGGGGGCTAGTGATATGGCTCAGTTCTTAAAGTGCCTGCTACATAAGCGTTGAGCTCTGAAACACCACTGTAAAAAGCTGGGTGTGGTGTCTCATGCCTGTAACCCCAGCACTGCAAGGGACAGGGGTAAAGACAGAAGAATCCCCAGTGTAGTAATTGGTGAGCTCTGGATTCAGTGAGACATTCTGTCTCAAATACCTGGGTGGCTAGCAACAGAAGAAGAAACCCAGTGTTGACTTCTGACCAACACATGCACACACATACACATACACATACAGAGAGAGAGAAATATGTACATGCTTTTTAGTGTCATAAAAATTATAAAACCTAATACCATAGACTCTTCTTAAAATATATAAAATATAGAATTTAAATGTAATTATCATATAACAGGACTTTAATGACCATAGACCAGAGACCATAAGCTAGTAAATAAAAACCCAGTGCCAGGAATGGGTTCCCTCTTTTGGAGTTCTTGATCAGGGGGTATCCTATAGACCCTTAATCAATATTGCCTATTTCCATTGTTCTCAGTTACCAGAAACTGATGGTAAGACACTATTGTTGAAGTCACTACATACATGAGCCATAAAACAAACAAGGAGAAACCAATTGGTACTGCTTCGCCTCTACTGGTTAACTTTTATAATAGTAGAAAGTGCCATGCATGCTACGGGAAGAGAAAGGTAATCATCAGCTTTATGCAGATGTGAACCCTGCAAACCACAATAACACTGACCTGGCAAGAGACGCTCAATGGTGTGATAGTGGCATGGATGCTCTGGGAGTAATCAGCTCCCTTCTGCTTGTATTTAAGGCCCACTTCACAAGATGGATTCCATAACTGAGACTGTTGTCAGGACCGATAACCTGAGGCTAGACAGGTTATAGGTCATAAGGGAGAACATACTATATTGCCCTGCTAAGTAAACATAGTATTAAACTGACTCCTAATGACTTAGCATACCCGTAGATCAGTGCATCTCTCAGTTCTCACCGGAGAATAGATGGCGATTACTGCAGAGACCCACAACTAGTCGACATGCAGAGAATAAGAGACTATGAAGTGTTTATAAAGGGATATCTATATCACACTTTCTTCTCCCAAAACTAGGGAACATTGAAGAAGAGGAAGGCAAAGATATCATGCTGCCTGCGTATCGCAGCATAGCTTCACATATGCATCCCCAGGGCTTGTGACAGCATGTTCAGGACAGACAAAAACCCAGCACGGATGGGGAGGTGGCGAGAAGCCCCAGCCCTACTGAAGCTCTATTAGCCATTGGCAGGAACTGGAAGGGAGAGTCTTTTATTTAAGAGTGTGCTGCCTGGTAGGCTGACCAGATTCCAAGGGATGGAGCCACACCCAATAGCATTTGTGGAGCACAAAGTAGACTTGATAGGCCTGTAAAAAATTTAAATAATAGAGGACGTAAGCTGGGGAGGAGAGGAACAAGGGGATGTGGAGATGGGGAAGGGAGTCTACATATAATCAAAATGCATTCTATGAAGTTCTCAAAGAACCGATTAAAATATTTTTCAAAAAAGGAAAAATTGTACACTGTAAGTGTCCATTTATTCATTTATTTGCTTATATAACAGATATTCATTACATAATAGTTTATGTTTGGGGATTTATCAATAATTAAAACTTGAGGTGGATTTAAGTAAATGCATAAATATAAAATAATACCAATAAAAATACCAATAAGATTTTTTTAGATCTATACATGCTTATACAAAATTCATTTTAAAGTAAGATGGGAGTGCCTGGAGAAATGGCTCAGTAGTTATGAACACATGTTCCTTTATAAAGGACCAGAATTTAGTTCACAACTACCTATAACTCTAGCTCTAGATAATGAGACACGCTGTTCTGGCCTCCACAGACACATGTACTCACATGAACATGAACACCCATACACATACACATATTAAAAAAAGAAAATCTTTAAAATAAGAAATGAAAGAATAAACATATAAACATAAAAATGACTTCTTATAGGGAATAAGCATATGAGATACTGAATATATTATAAATCAAACAATAAAGCTCTTATACCTGAATAGTTAAGAGAAACAATATACAAAGTTTAACAATGAACTCAAATGCATAAGAACATTATGTAAGATAGATGACATCAAGTCATAAAAACAGAAAAAAATTTTAATAAAATTTTTGGTCACTACCAGATATTTACTTGAAAAACATAAGGTCAATATCTCATAGAATAAAAATAAAGCCAAATAAACTGGAGATAAAGTAAAGAGAAGAACAAGCTCCGATTCTAAAAGAAAGCATATGAGGAAAAATCTTAACTATGGCATGAAATCCAGATTTACTAAAAGAAATTATTAATAAACTTAAGTACTTGCAATTTTCAGAAAATATCATAAGAAAGGATCTCAACTACAGAAAGGCAATAAAAGAATGCTCTGAACATTAGTCTAACCTGTTTGAAAACTTTTACAAAACAGAACAGTTTAAAAACTATATCTCATTAAAACATGAAATAAACTTATAACTAAAAACTATCTCAACCCTATGCCAACATAGATACAAAACCAATATTAACAAAATTTACAGATGAACTACACCTTTGTCCCTCAAACAAGAATCTATCATTCTAATATTTTAAAATTTTTAGAAAAGAATAGAAAACTATGAAATTTTTCCAAGTTGATCAAGGTAACTTTGATTTTTAAAAGTCACAAAAAGAACATAAGAAAAAAATGTTGATCTCGATTAAATTGTGAGAGAAATTGTAGGCATGGAAAACCATAAAATATCCTAAGCACAATTTTAGCAAACTTACTAAGTAAATTTGTATAAAATAGAATATTGATCCAACTTTTTAGTATTAATGTTATTTGCTACACAGATTAAAAGAGAAAAATAATATCAATAGATACAGAAAAAATAGAACATTTTACAATTTATTTTATGATTATAAGTAAAAACAAGCAAATGGAGAGATATTTATTCTACATGTTAGAATGTTAAATATTACAGAAATGTTAATTCTCTACAAAGTAATTCATGAATTCCACATAAATCTGTTGAGATCTGTGTGTGTGTGTGTGTGTGTGTGTGTGTGTGTGTGTGTGTGTGTGTTAGTATAGGCCAGAGGCCGATGTTGGGTGTCTTCCTCTATTGCTCTCTACCTTCCTTATTTTTTGAGGCAGGGTCTCTCATACAGCCTGGCACTCACTGACTCAGCAAGACTGACTGGCAAGCTCCAGGAATCCTCTGAGTTCCCAGTGCTAGAATCACAGCAATGTGCTGTCATACCTGGTTTCTTACATGCATGCTAGAGGTCTGAACTCAGGCCCTTATGCTTTCACAGTGGGCACTTTACTAACTACCCATCCACTTTACCAACCATCTCCCCAACTGTAGAGAGCCGCGGATCGCTGCGTCTTAAAGATGGAGCCTGCTCCTGCCTCCCACCATCCCGAGGTGGGCGCTCTCTGGAGCAAACAGTTCCATGATTGGCTGTGGCTGAGGTCTGGCCCTGCTTCCGCCTGTGTGCGCCTGTCTGCTTTCACCACGTGGTAGTTTGGGGTTGGCTGGCAGGAGGGAATTTGACTTTGTGGCGGGCTTTCCCCAGGAGGAGAAGGAGAAGCAGTAAGGAGGGGAAAGAAGGAGTTATAAAATTAAAAAGCCAAAAGGCTGTTCAAGGTTCCTGAATAAACTGCTTTTGGAAGAGTCCGGAGTCGAGTCTTCCTTGCTGGACGAGGTGGGCGCGACACCCAACCTCCCGTTGAGATCTTCATTGGGACCTTTGAAATGTCTTTGCAAACTGATAAGACATAAATGAAGAAGCAGTGTGAGGGTCTTTTCATTCAATAATGATAATGATCTCTTTTGGATGAACTGAATGTAGTTTTTAAATGGGCAGAGTACTTACGTGTGTTTGAAATCATTAGGGAACTCACAAAAGAGTTCAGAGCTGGGAATGGAGAGTCCAGAAATCAATTCACCTCATGGCTGTTTTATGTTTATAAGTATTTACTAACAACACAAGGAATATTTGACAGACTAAGCAAAGTTTGGACAGCCTTGTAAAATAATAGAAATGACATTGGAATGTAAAAATCATCAAGAAGAGGGCATGTGTGATAATTCCTTCTCTGTAGTAACCTATGAATACACAAAAATTGTTGAATACATGATTATGAAATTATATTAAGTATCCCATATTGAGAGCATTCTGCATGTCTAGGCCAATCAAACAAAATTCCTCTGTAAGAAATATACTTCACTGAAGCTATTAAAATAGTTCTCCAATTTATAAATACAATATTTGGCACAAAATAAAAAATGATCTGTGAGCTCAAGGCAACATGCCCACACGGATAAAGGGATATGAACACAAGCAGACTAGGACTCAGAGAAATTGAAATTAATACACAGGGGCTGGAGATGTTACATTTTGAGCCACAAACATTTGGGAGAGTGTGTTTTGGGGACAGAGTCTCTATGTAGTTTAGGCTTAGGCTAGTTTCAAATAAGCTAATCTTCATGTGTCAGCAGGCACATATTTTAAATAGCTGAGCTTACAACTGAGGGTACTTGTTTTGTGAAACAGGGAACCCTATGCTGTGCTTTTTATTTTCTTCCCCTTTCTTTTCTTCTTTTTTTTACTACTCTTTTTCACTTCCTCAGAATATTGGCAAGACTGGTTTGGGGTGCTCTACATCAGTCTCCTGAAAGCTGGGACTGTTTTAGGTTCTTTGATTGCATTTATTTACTTCTGTCCTTCATTCTACCTTTAGCTAAAGCTGACTCATCTCCACCCCTTCTTGTCCCTACTGTGCTATTTCTATTTACTTTCCACTCCTCAACTCATTACCAATCACTAGCCTTACTCTTTTTTTTTCCTTTCTATAAATATTCACAGTAACAAATACTAGTGCACACAGTACTATCAGTGTTTCTTTACTTCCAAACGTGATTGTGTTTAAGAAGCGATTGTTTTCATTAACCCATTTCTGCATTTTCAAAGTTGCCACATCTTTTGATAGTGACTGTTTTTATAGACAACTCTCTACTCTCAGAGGATTGTGCCTAGTGCCCCAAACACTAGTACATGTGAAGGAAACACCTCAACCCTACTGCAACCTGGTCTCTCTTGAACAATGCACATACTCCCATACATTGAATTTTTTAAAAACCATTTCACTAAAATAACAAGAGTCATTAAAAACAATAAGCCAGCTGGTGACCTAACACTAGAAGCAGAAGTCTCAACACAAGAATGTAAGAAGCATAAAAAAACAAGAGATTATGACACCTCCAAAAACAACCAATCCCACAATAATGGCATCTAAAGCGGGGGAATTAAATGAAACACTAGATAGAGCAATCAAACTAATTTAAAGAATATTAAGATATAAAAGAAGACAAAAATAAATCCCTGAATTAATTGAAAGAGAACACAGCTGAATGAAATAGGATTACATATAGAATATGAAAACAGAATTAAGAAAGCAAGAGAAATACTGAAAAGAAATAAACAACTACTAAATGAAAGGTTCAGAAGTCAAACGAAAAGCTCCATGGAAAACCTTTCCAATAGAATGGATCGAGGCGAGCCGGGCAGAATACAAGGCTTTGAAGACAAGGAAGATGAACTGAAACATTCAGACAGCAACAGAGATAAATTAAAAGAGAGTGTCAGCAACACTTTCAGTATGTATGAGACACTATGAAAGGAACAAATAGAAGAATCATGGGCATAGAAGGAAGAGACCAATTTTATTTTAAAGGGATAGAAAATATTTTAATTTTATTTATTTATGTTTAAATATGCAACAGTGTTGTGCAATGTCCGCAGAGGTCAGAAGAGGACTTCAAATCCCCTGGAACTGGAATTACAGGTGGTTTTTAGCACCATGTGCGTGCTGAGAGTTAAACCCAGTCCTCTTCAAGAGCAACCAGTACACTTAACCGCTGAGCCATCTCTCCGGGCCCTAGAAAATATTTTTAATAAAATAATAAAGAATTTCCCAAAACTGGGGAAAGAGAGACCCATCCAGATACAGGAGGCATTTAGAACACCAAAAAGATAAGAACAATGACATATTGTAGTTAAAGCACTAACTATACAGAACAAAGAAAGGGTACTGAAGGTTGGAAGACAGAAATACCAAGTCACTATAAAGTAAACCATCCGAATAAAAGCAGATTTCTCAGAAGCCTCAAATATCTGGAGGGATTACAACAACGTGTTTCAAGCTCTTAAAAACAACAACTGCCAATTCAGACTACTATATCAAGCAAATCTATTGATCAATATTGAAGAAGAAAGAAAACCTTATAACAAAAACAGGCTGAAGGAATTCATGAACACTAAGCCAGCTCTACAGAAGATACATGCCATCTTTTAGGCTACAGAGAAAGATAAACACATCCATGAGGATAAAGGAAAGAAACCAAGCTAGAATAGTAACTAGGCAAACAGGGAAGAGAAACATCAATAAAATGACAGGAATTAATAGACATCTTTCAAAAATAGAATGAATGCCTTCCATTCCCCAATCAAAATAAGCACAGCAAACCACTAAAGATAGATGCAAACTTAAGGTAAAAGGATGAACAAAATATATTCTAAGCCAATGGAACTAAGAAACAAAGCAGATGTTGCTGTTCTAATGTCTGACAAAATAGACTTCAAACTAAAATTAATTGCAAGACATAAGGTCACTTCAAAGACTAACCCCAAAATAATAGTAGTGGCTTCAATACCTCCCTCTAACCAATAGGAAATTCATCCTGTCAAAAAAGAAGCAGATGAACACCTGGCATCAGAAGATCAAATGAGCCTAACTGACATTTGACATCTCTAGAGCATTACATCCTAACACTTCTCATCTCAAAATCTCATGAAAGCTTCATTTAAAAACAAAACAGATCTTATAATATGACATAACAAATATAGGAAAATTACATAATTCCTTATATTCTATCTGATCACCATGGGAAACAACTAGAAATCCATACCAGGAGAAATTGCACAAAACACAAAATTACATACTGAGCAACTGTTTAAGGATGAATGTATTATAGAAGAAATTAAGAAATTCTTAGAATTGAATGAAAATGAAAACACAACATACCAAAACCAATGAGATACATTGAAAGCAGTCCTAAGAAGAAAGTTGTTATTGACAAATGCTTATGTTAAAACTATCAGAGCAATCTCAAATAAGTAACTTAATGAAATACCTTAGGGCCATGGAAAAATAAGAGCAATCCAAATCTAAAATCAGTGGATTGAAAGAAAGATTTTAAGATAAAAGAGAAATAAATGAAATGGAAACAACCAACAAAACAATGAGTTGGTTGAGGTTGTTGTTTAAGAAGACAGACAAGACTGGCAAATCCTTAGCCAAACCAGAGGAGAGAAAAGACCCAAATTAATAAAATTACAAAAGAAAAGGAAAACAATACAACAAATGCCAGTGAAATTCAGAAAATCATTAGGATATACCTTAAAAACTTAAAAAATCAAACTAGATAATCTGAAAGAAGTACATGAATTTTCAGACACATCTGATCTACCAAAATTAAACCAAGATGAGATAAAGAACTTAAACAAATCTGTAACAAACACAATTGAAGCAGTAATAAAAATTTTCCCAACTAAAAGAGCCCAAGTCCATTTGGATTCACTGCTGAATTCTTCCAGACCTTTAAAGAGAACTAACACCAATCAATGCTTCTCAAAATATTTCATAAAACAGAAAAAAAGCATGCTACCAAATTCTATTTATGAGTCCAGTATTACCCTGATATTAAAACCAGGTAAATGATAATAATAAGACTAATGTAAACATAAATATAAAAAATAACAAATGGATTATTGCGATTAACAGATGCATTTACATATGTAGAATATTCAAAGAATATATACATAAATTACCAAAATAACTGAGTTTAGCAAGTTTATTTGATTCAAAAGCAATATTCATCAATTGTACTTTATATGCCAGTAAAACTGATGACTATCTTCTTAACCATTCTAAAATAATACCATTTAAAATAGCATCAGCATTATAAAAGATCTACAAAAATATTGTCAATACATCTATATAGAGAAGACAGCCTGCTATGTGATATAAAGACTAAAGGTCTGGAAAGGGGTTCAGAAGTTAAGAGCGCTTGCTGGCTTTCCAGAGGACCTGAGTTACTTTCTCTGCACCTATATTAGGCAGCTCACAACTGACTGGCACCAGCTACAAGTTTCAGTTTCTCTCTCTCTCTCTCTCTCTCTCTCTCTCTCTCTCTCTCTCTCTCTCTCTGTGTGTGTGTGTGTGTGTGTGTGTGTGTGTGTGAGCAGAGACCAGAATAGGGCATTGGATCACTTAATTAATTAAAATTTTAGGGGCCAGAAATATGGGTCAGTGATTAAGAACACTGGCTGCTCTGCAGAAGACCCAGGTTTGAATCCAAGCACCCACATGGCAGCTAACAACTGTCCATAATTCCAGTTCCAGGAGATTTGACAATCTCTTCTGTCCTTTTCTGGCATTGCACAAAACAGGTGAACTTACACACACATGTAAGCATAACATTGATACACATAAAAATAAATACACAAATAAATTTTTAAAATGTAAAAACCTATAGAAATTTTGAAAGCATAATAGTTTAGAGACTTACAAAGATTTTCGTGGAAAAAATGATCCATTTACAAATGTATAGATCACATAATATTGCTGAATCAATTAGATACTCACATGGTAAAGAAGAAATCCAACTTTAATATTACACAACACACAAAAATTACTACATGATATATAAATGTAAATATGAGTGATAAATTTTCCAGAAGATTCTAGAGACTCTCTTGATAATATAGGGCAGAGAAAACTTACCAAATAAGAGGCAAAAGTATTAACTTTCAAAACATCCTAAAAACATCAATGATCCAAACAGTAAAAAAGAAAAACAGAAAATTTCAAGGAAAACAAGGAAATGGCAACGATCAGAGCAGAAGTGTGTAGAGTAGGCACTATCAGCAAAAGTGAGCATTGATTTGGGAGAAAACATTTTTAAATGATAATTAACTAGACCAAGAAAAGGTAGAGAAGACTTAAATAAACCAAGAACTGAAAGTAGGGGTATTACAAATGATGCCACAGAAGTGAAAAGATTCATAACAAGTACTGAGAATAAGTATATACTCTATATACTTATAAACTGGTTAGCCTAGAAAACTAAATGAGTTGCTAGAAATCTACAAAGACAAAATTATGAAGAAATAAAAAAACACCTGAATATCCTAAAACCAGTAGTGGAGGATTTGAATCCAATAACCAAACCCTCCTAATAAAAAAAGCCCAGGTGTTGTTGGCAGATTTGAGCACACACAGAAAGAATTAACTTCGTTTCTTTTCAGTCTGTTACAAGTTATTAAAGAAAGCAAAACAATTCCAAACTTATTTTATGAGGCCAGCATTACCCTGAAATCAAATACAAAGATACCACCAGAAAAGGAAGTTACAGATGATTATCAGGCCATTACTGAGGAAGATCACTTGTATCTACAACTAATTATATGACACATTAAAAGGACCACACACCATGACCAAGTGGGGATTATCCCTGGGATGCAAGGATGCTTCAACTGAAAAACATTAGCTAATATGAGACATCATATTAACAGTATTTAAGGATAACAATTATATATTTCAAAATAGAGACAATCATTTCATCAAATAAATATTGATGTAAAAACAAACTCTGCACACTGTGAATAGAGGGACATTATTTCAGTAAAATAAGAGCAATAAATTAAAATCCCACAGTCAATATAATAATAATGAAAATTAATTTTTTTCTTTTAAGATTGGTAATAAGGCAAATATAGTCACTCCCGCTGATTTTCCTCCTTGGTAATTTGGCTAAGGCAATTACAGAATTAAAAAAACTATAGAGGCATCCTCCAAATCAGAAAAGAAGAAGTAAATCCAGCCTACTTTCTAGGTGACATAACATCGAAACCCAGGTATACAACACAGAAAAATCAATTGCATGCCTGTATACTCACAACAACTTGAAATATACATCAAGAAAACAATCTCTTTTACAATTACATCAAAATGAACTAAATACTTAGCAATCAGCTGAATTATGGAAGTAAAAGATTTGTACACTGAAAATTACAAGTTATTAATAAAAGTATCTTAAAGACATAAATGTACATACTCCCCAAAGCACAGTGATTTCTATCAAAATTTCAATGTCACTTTACAGAAATATTTTAAAATTCTAAAATTTGTATCAAACCACAGGAGACCCAGAATAGCCAAAAGCGGTTTTCAAAAAAAGGGAAGATCAAGGCAGGAGGCATCACACTTTCTGATTACAACATAAAGTAAAAACCAATGGTAATTGAAACACTATTCTACTAACCCTAACCCAACCCTAACTCTACTACAGAAAGACAAAATAACCCAATGGAATTGTAGAAAGACACCTAAGTCCATGTATATATAGCCTGATGTCTTTGACAAGGGCATCATGAGTAAAGAAGGATAATCTACCAATAGTGTTTTTTAAAAAAAATACTAAATATCCACATGCAAAAGAAAAAAAAATAGAATTTGAACTTTTTCCATGCTGCTCATAAGCTCAACTCAAAATGAATCAAAGACTAAAATAGAGAAAAACCAGAGAAAAAAGAAACAGGGTTAAAACTTCATGGCATTGATCTTCTCAATGATTTTACAGATATACTGTAAATAGAAAAGTAAGCTTTCACCAGTCATGGTGGTGCACACCTTTAATCCCAGCACTCACGAGGCAGAGGCAGGTAGATCTCTGTGAGATCAAGGCCAACCTGGTCTACATAGATAGTTCCAGACCAGCTGGAAGGGAGACCCTGTCTTTAAAACAAAGTTTCAAACTAAAAAACATTTACACAACAAAGGAAACAATCAACAAGATTTTTCAAAAGCAATCTATAAAATGAAAGAAAATATTGCAAACCAAAATCTGATAAGGATTTAATTTCTAAAACATACAGTAAATTGTTATAAATCTGTGGTTGTTAAAAAAAAATTAGTAAAGCAAAGAAAGAAATTGTTTAAGACGAATAAACATTTCTCCAAAGAGGATACTTGAATGGCTAATACTGATACAAAATGGAGTCCAACGGAAGCTAATCATTAGAGGAATGCCAATTAAAACACAGCAAAGTGTCACTCCACACCTGAGTATATTTATTGTTCAAAAAGTGAAAAATAAAAGTATTGGAAAGAAGGTAGAGAAACCAGAACTTTCACCTATCTAGTAGGTATGCTAGATGGCCCCACAGTGATAGAAAACAGCATAGAGGCTTCCTCCAGCGTCAAAAATGAAGAGTGCATGATGCAGCCATCGTGTTGCTTTCAGTCATTCAACAAAAGGTATAAATTAGTATTTCAGGGAAATAGTGTCAGTTTCACATTTGGTGCATCAATATTCACAATAACCAAAACATGGGAACTAAATGAATGCCCGTCAGTGGAGGAACAATAACGGAAAGGAGGCATATGCATGGGTTAGAATAGTAGTCAGCCTGTAAAAACAAAGGGACTGATTCAAAACGCAGCAGCATGAATGAACTAGAGGACATTATGTTACTGAAAAAGCAAATACGAGACAAATATTGGACTCAGAAGCAGAGAGCAGAATGGTGTGTGTCAAGCAGAAAGGAAGGGGGATACAGGAAGTTGCTGCTCAACATGTCTAAAGCTGCAATAATACATGAAGATTAAGTTCTAGAGGTTCTCTGCATGGCCCTGCAGCAGAGTTACAGTATTATACTGTACACGTAGGCACCCACTAAGGGAGTAGATCTCATGTTAAGTATTCCTGGTACAACAAAATTTCAAAAAAAAAATGTTAAAGAATGCACATAGAAACAGAGGGGTTTTTTTTGAGACACAGTCTCATTGCACTACACAAGCAGGTCTCAAAGTCACCTGTGATCCCAGCAGTGTTCCCAGAAACTGATATGGTGAAATGGAAGCCTTAAATGACGGACTGGGTAGAAGAGAGTTGATAAGTCATCTTGTGATGCCTCTTCAGAATAGATGACCACTTATCATCATAAATGACAAACTGTAGCTATTTGTATTTACATGGCTAACTCAGAAAATTAATGCCAAAGAAGCCATTTCACACAATACGCACAATAATGGTATTATTATATCAGGTTTTAAGTCATACTAAGAACAGCATGTGAGCACATACATTTGTAGTAAAAGTATGATGAACTATGCTGGACTAATAAAATCAAATGCCAGACAGCAACTGCCCATGCAACTAAGGAGGGGCAGTTCAGCAGAGGAGGAGCACTTGGGTGTCTGGAATGTTTGATTTCTTAAGACAGAAAGTATCATTTTAAGATGATACTATTGGCTACTGGCAGCTGACTACTGCTGGGTGAGGGAGAGTTGATCTTCTTTGAGAGAAAGGCTCTAGACAGACTGTCTAGACTGCAGTGAATGAACTTGCACTGAAGGGCGTCTGGTACACTAGGTTATGGGGGACGGTCCAGATAGGGGAGGGGCTATAAAGACAATTAAGGTGTTTGATGAAATGCATAAAAATTTTTAAAAAATAAACAGTAAATTAAAAAATAGAAGATGCTTACAAGCATCTTTATTAAATCATGATTTTAAAATCAAATGTTTTATCATCCATTTTACTTAAGAGGGGGAGACCATATCATGCATGATTGGAAATCCAGGGGTGTTACATTTGATAAATAGATGACAAAAAAAAAAAACTGTGTACCCACCATGAAGTAGAAAAATTTAGGAATAATAGTATGAAGACTCTACCGGACAGGAAAAGCCATAATACCCTGGACGTCACATGAGAAGCACCTTCCCTGTAAAGTCCTGTCTTCGTTCATCTACTGAGTCCTGATCGGCGGAGGGCTGCGGATTGAATGACGTACACAGAAGACGAGAGAGAGACAGAGAGAGAAAGAGAGAGAGAGAGAGAGAGAGAGAGAGAGAGAGAGAGAGAGAGAGAGAGAGAGAGAGAGAGAGAGACTAGGTAGGAGGAAAGGAGAATGACTGACTTTATTAAGAGGCATCAAGCCTTATATACCCTGAGGGCGGGGCTTTACAGGAGGTTAAAAGTTCAGGTTCTCAGGAGACATCTAGCCACATGACACACACCTGATGTAAACTGAGGAAGTCTGTAAAGGTCAAGTTGTTTACTTCGGAACTGCAGCTGACAACATCCTGCTAGCTCTTGGCCTAGAGCCTAGCACTAAGAGAGAAGGGCTGCAGGGGGGCCAGACCCTACACTTCCCTAGGATTTGGAAGTGAAAATTTTAGCATATATTGTGGCCTCTGTCCTTTTACCTGGAGTTCATTTGTCCCTCTTGACTAAAAAGACCATTTTAATGAAAACCCTACCACCTGGACACTAGATAAACTCCATGACCAAAATCCTGCAGGGATGTGTCTCCTATTGCTTAAGACAATAAGTGTTCTTAGGGGGACATCTACAAATATAAAGCCTCTAACGCCCTTCCAACCCGGCAGTCTTTGTGTTTTAGAATATGCCCTTTTTAGATGGGGCGATAAATATGCTGATTTTTATTGCTGTGATGCATGATTACCTATTCTGCCAAGAACATGATATTTATTTATTTTGGATCTAACCAGTTGGCAGTAACTTCTGTTCTCAGCAAGGCTGACTAAAATTAAGAGTTCATGCAGAGGGTGTCTCTCCCACCCAGACTGGCCTCTAGCGTTCCTGCTGCTCCTTTTGAATTCTGATCTATCAAGAAAATTGTCTGGGTCTCTGCTTTCTCTCTGCCTAGAGAGTACAGATGCCTGCATGGCTACAGTAGCATTTGTCAACACGACTCCGCTAACAATGAAAAAGTAGGCTAAATAGTATGAGATCTGATGAGTTAATTTTGGAATAATTAGTTACCATGAGAAGTAGGTCTTCTTACTGACATTTGTTCTTAAAACCTAAATGTTTGTCTTTCTGAGACTGGGTTACATCACTTCATACAGTATCTTCTAGCTTCACACATTTTCCTACAAATTTCATAGCTTCATTTTTCTTACAGCTAACTAAAATTCCTTTGTGTAGCTAAGCCACATTTTCATTATCTATTTTTCTGTTGGACATTTAGGCTAGTTCCATTTCTCTTGTGAATAATGCAGTAATAAATATGAATGTGCAAGTGTCTCCAGTAGAATTTGGGGTCCTTTGAGTTTATACCCAAGAGTGATATAACTGAGTCTTACTACTTTCAGGAACTTCCAGACTGGTTTCCACAGTGGCTATGCTAGTTTACAATCGCACAGCAGTGGAAATGGTTCTTCCTTCCCCACAATCTTGCTAGCTTTTGCTGTTATTTGTTTTCTTGATCATAGCCATTTTGACTAGGATGAGATGAAATCTCAAAGACATTTTATTAGCATTATATTGATGGCTGAAGATGTTGAACATTTAAAAAATATTTATTGTCCTTTTGTGCTTCTTCTTTTGAGAACTGTTTATTCATTTCATTAGTTTATTTTGTTCTCACTCATATGCAGGTCCCAACTTTTAATGTTTAACATATAAATAAAGGGTGGGGTGTGCATGTGTGTAGATTATGAAAATAGGCAAGAGAACTTGAGAGGGGGGATAGAGACACTGAGAAAGGGAGGAGGAGGGGAAAGAAGGTCACCAGGGGTGGGAATGCATCAAGAAGTCAGGGGGGCGGGGGGACAGGAGACGGGAGAGACAACAGAGATTTTGCTTGAAAACATCATAACGAACATAAGTCTTTGAAGCTAATAGTCTTCTAACTTAATAAATGATAGCAGAGCTAGAGTTCACCTGCAAACTTTCTATTATACCAAATCTCCCTATCCCATAGCACACCTGGGCTTCAGCAGAGCAGCTAAGCAAGCATCACATGAGACTTCTGTGGCTATAAAGAGATTTGTGCAAGGGATTGGCTAGCTCAGCCAAGATCATGAAATGGCTGAAGAAGATGGGTAACTAATGAAAGGGCTGAGAAGGCTGATCTGAAGGACAAGCTGACTGCCTGTGAGCTATGAAATGTTTCACTGTGGATATTGATGGTGTGCGGATCGTGCTGATTCAACGTACATATGAAATAAAGGTGGTTTGTTCCACAGAAGAATCAGAGTTCAAAGCACTCTGTACTGCCCATAGTGGTTTCCCTTATGTAATAAATGAGGTTGTGTTAGGAATAAACACAACTCTAGGTATCCATCAAACATGATCTATGCCTCCTCTGTTGGGTGTTAAGGGAAATCATGACCTTTAGAGCTGATGTTTCTGATCAGTAGCGGGTGTACCTATTACAGTAGCAACATTGGCCTCCATCTTCTGCTCTGTCACTTCACAAGCAAGGAAAGTGACTTTTCAGACTGATGAGTCTAGAAAGAGAAACTAGACATGAGTGGCTTAGACCTTCAGTCTCCTCCCTCCTGAGAGTGTAACTAACCAAAGAAAGCTAACACTCTCTTCATAGCGTCTGAGGGCTATAGAGGCAGACACTCATGAGAGACGCCCACGGCTAGTTACTTTATGCTGTCTGGTTCAGGGATTCTGTATTGAGTACCACTGTATAGTTAAACCATTTCTTCAGATCAGCTTTTACCAGAAACAAAACTGAGATAGGTAGATGATAGATAGATAGATAGATAGATAGATAGATAGATAATAGATACTTAGATACATATAGATACATAGACAAGTGATAGATAGATAAATGGGTGGATAGACAGATAAATAGGTGACAATAAATAATAGATATAAAGACGAGAGATAGATGATAGATAGATAGATAGATAGATAGATAGATAGATGACTGACAGCTAGACAGGTAATAGATGATAGATAGATTGATAATATAATTAGCTCTGAATTGATGAACTGATTCCCAGGCAGGAAAATATGGTATTGTTCATCAAACTCCTTCAAACCCAAGCATCAGACTCTGAGGTTGTAAGGAGGAAGAAGCAAACTTGCCATACAACCAGTGATGATAAGCTGCCTCTTCACCAAGGTCCTCTCACTGAGTGCTCCCAGCTATGTCTTTTGCTACTTTGGCGAGCAGAACGTGGTCAAGTGTCCAATACTATGAGTAATACACGCTAAATACAGACTCAGATCTGGATCTGCTGCCTCAGGCATTCTAGTCTCCTGCATTAGGCTACCTCATTACCACCCTGACATAAACAGGGTGGACATGCTCTGTCTCTCAGGAGCTCCAGATTAGGCAGAAAGGACTGTCTGGATCTTAGGTTCCTCAAATATTTCCTACTTTCTAAAACAACCCTAATTTTTAACCTGCCTCCTAAATGTCTGACCTTTCTGGACTATGCCTGGGAAGCCTCCTGAATTCCCATTTCTTTATAGTAACTGATCTAAAAATTAAATAGTATCCTCATATAACAAATACTCACTGAGATAAAGTTTACTGGAGAAGAGGTCTTGCTATTTAAAAGAAATATCTCATTAAACAGAATTATTTAATGATTTACATTTTCATGCACTAAAGCATTTAAATGACGGATTGCCTTTCTGTAGAGTCTATCAATTTTGTAATTATTTTAATCACATAGCTCTTTTTACCATTGATATGATAAAACTAAAATGTTTCAATTTTTAATCTTTAAAACTACAAGGCTGGCCTTGAACTAAATGTTGGGCAAGGTCACACCCAGCATAAAATTTCTGTTTAATGATTGCTTCAATTTGCAAAGCAGTTGACAGTTGTCCAAACATTTTAGTTTGTGCTCACTCATTAAATCCTGACAACCGTCCTGAGTGGGTGGGAAGCAGCTATTATTGTCTCCTTGTTCTTCTATGTTGTGAGGCATTCTACTGCAGCTGAAGCCTCAGAGAGGCGGAGCCAAGAACTCAGGGCCAAAATGTATCTCCTGTATCCTGGGTCTTTGTTCAGAAACAATCCTCCCTTTAACAGCTGGAGAATGTGGTTTTACCAGTCTGTGATGTTTACAACCAACACAGATACTGAAATCAGACAGTCAACTGTAAGGCGGGCCAAAGGGGAACTTTCTCTAGTGAAAACAAAGAAGGCAGGGCTCCTGTTGAGAAAGGAGGAAAGACCAGGAGCATGGTGGAAGATTTGGAGGGACTAAAGCAGCATCAAGGACTTGCTGCAGCTCCTGCCCATGACCCTGATGCCCTCTCCCTCACACCACTTCTACATACACACAACACACACACACACACACACACACACACACACACACAAACCTGGCTTTAGTCCAGCAGGGAGGAGTCTATGTGTATCTTCTTCAAATCCAATCTCTGGACATTCCATTACAGAGAAGGGAAGAAGTGTAGAGACAGAGTTTCATGTCTCCAAAAGCTTTGAGAGGATGCTGGAGTAAACGGTCAGGGTTGGGGAAGATTCTAAGTAGGACAAAATATTTAAAGAGGTTCAGCTTGCAGTAATGACCTTTAATTCTATTTATTTATTTATTTATTTATTTATTTATCTATTTTAGAGAAAGTCACACTATGTAGCCCTGCCTGACCCGGAACTCTCTATGTAGACCAAGTTGGCCTCAAACTCATAGAGATCTACCTGCCTCGCTTCTTGAGTGCTGAGATTGAAGGTATGCACCAACATGCCTAACAGGTTTGGGAGACTTTTTTTTTCTTTTTTTAAGTATTTTATTTATTATTTTTATTTTGTGCATATGAGTGCATTGCCTGCATGTGTGTAAGTGCACACCTCTCATATAATGCCCACAGAGGTCAGAAGAAGGCATCAGATCCCCTGGAACTGGAGTTCCTGACAGTTGTTAGCCACCATATGGGTACTGAGAATCAAACCTGGGTCCTCTACAAGAGCAGTCAGTGTTCTTAGCCACCGAGTCACTTCGCCAACCTCATGGAGTCCTTTTTTATTTCCCATAAACAATGTTCCAACTAGGATAAGATTTATTATGTATAAAAAGAAAATAATCTTACTAGGTCTTCTTAATTGTAATGAAACACATAGAACCAAAATAGTAATAAGCTGGTAAAACACGTATAGGAAGAAATACTGTCCATGTGATCCATAGTCAAAATCTACAGTTCTCCGAGGCTTATACCTAAAATTCAAGTGTACAATATAATGTTTAAAATTTTTTCAAACACAATTTCCTCAGTGATCTTATGCAATATCCAGCATTTGATGAACTTTTAAAAATATTTTATATGTCACTTTTATTTTATATGTATGAAAGTGTATTGTCTGCATATATATATGCACCCATTGTGCAATGCACACAGAGGTTAGAAGAGGGTGCCATGTCCCCTGGAACTTGAGTTACAGGTGGTTATTAACCACCATGTGGATGCTGGGAACTGAATCTGGGTCCCCTGCAAGAGTAGCCAATACTCTTAACCACTGAGCCATTTCTCCAGCCCCAGGGGAACTTTTTTAATTGAACTGAATAGTATACATAACTACTAAATGTTATATATACAGAAAAGTTGTTTGTTCAGACATAAGTTGGTATAGATTCTCATGAGACTACAGTGACCTCTCCATGGTTTTGTAATTCTCCCACCTTCTAGGAGAGTTCTCTTCCCAGTACTATTTGTCTGTATTTCCCCACACTCTGATACTTTGCTTCTGTTCTAGAAAACAGAGATGACTTTATATCCTAGTTGTTATGTATGTCCACTTAATACTGAAAGGCAGGCACAATGATCAACCTGGATAGTGGTTTTTAAGATGACACTTTTCATGAAGCTGTTCCAGACAGCAAACAGCACTCCTGGCTGCTGCCTGCATAGTTTGTTGTGAACAGAATCATGCTGTAAAAAGCAAGCTCTTGACAATTTTCAGTGCTTATGTCACACTGCTAGATGTTAGATCATCCTTCAAATGAAGCACATTGCTATTTGTTTCAATCTCAATGAAATAAGTCAACTAGGACATAAAGGAAGAAACTTGCAAATAAATAGCTGCAAGAGGAACATTTATAAGTCTAATTCCAGCCAGGTGTGGTGGCTCACACCTTTAATCCCAGCACTCCGGAGGCAGAGGCAGATGGAACTCTGTGAGACTGAAGAGGCCAGCCTGTTCTACACAGTGAGTTCCAGGTCAGCTGCGACTATAGGGAGACCCTGTCATGTCAGATAATAAAGTTAGCGGTCCCTATAAAGAAATTATGCACTTAAATATGCATTTTTTAAAGTAACATGGAAGGATTTTTGGTTTTATGTTTTTCCTCATTTTTCTCCTTGACTCAAGGGGAAATAATTTTGTCACAAGTTGCTTACTTTTCAAAGTTATTACAGGACAACTTCCAATACTATATAAGAACCAGTGTGGTCCAACAACCACAGAGAAAAACACATTTTTAAAAATATGCAGCAGTTCTGATTTGGACCTCGGTGTCCATATCCACAGACAGACTTGCTATCAGTCATATTATTTTTAGAGAGAGAAAGAGGTGGCTATTCTGTTAATACATTTCATTTCCTATACCTACAAATAACTAGCCTACAATAATTGAAGATTATGCAGAAAAACAATCTCGTTCTTAAAAGGGCAGGGAAGCAAAAGCCTCACTTCCTTTTTAATGTCAGCATTAGAAAGCAACTATAAAATTTAAAAAGTAAAATCGTCTCTCAAATGAGGTCATGTAAAAACGCCATTCCTACAACTACACTGAATTATTCAGAAATATAATGAAATTTCAGAAAACATCAGATGCTGCAGGTACACGAAGATAATTTTGTTTTTATAACCAATTTCAGGCAGATAAATACTAGAATCCTTTCCAATTTCTCCCCTATGAAACTGAAGTGTCACCAAGATTTACAGCCCCCTCAAGTTCCCTTTTCAGAGGAACATTCATTTACATAAACAGATAATCCTAGATAAAAATTTCCATTAGACAAAGGTGAAATGGATCAATTTTCTCTGCCAAGACAAATCTTAAATCTTGAACAGATAGGGTCATTATTACACCAGCCCCATTTCAGAAATAATGTATTTTTTAAAAATCAGCCGATAGCAGCCATTTCCAGCTTTCCAATTATCTTTAAGAAAAGCTTATTCTGTGGACAATAAAGCACATTACTGCACAATATGATACAGTCCATAAAGATCACAATGTTTTATGAAAGGTTAAAGAAAGCTCAGCACATTTAGGAGGATGTCATAACCCGCAAAGTCTTTCAAGACTTAGCTAAAGCCAGGGACTGAGGTGCAAACAGTAACTGTAAGGCACCTGGGTCTTCCTCCTTCTGTATCAAAGCAGCAAAGGAGAAAGCATATGTCAGGATGATCCTGTTAGGGATTTTGGATTCCTATAGATAAAATCTGAGAGAAAACCAAATCAGAAGTAATATCTCTCCCTATGTCAGAAGCAATAGAATGAGCTTATCTAAGAGCCCACACTGACAAGAAGGCAACTCTATTTTCTTAGTATCCAGTGGTGACCAGCTTTCTTATGTCCCCTTCAAGCAACTTTTTCATGCAGCTACATTAATATTGATAAAGCTACAGAGAATTAAGACAAGGTCTTAGTTTCTTTCCTCTTTCTTAGTAAAATGCTCCAGTTATTTTAAATGACTGAGGACAAGGGATTTGTGCAACAACACTGTTATCATTAAGTAAAATAAGGCAAAAATCCTTGAATGCTGGACATAAAGTTTTCTTAGTATAGAAGTATGAAGACTTGAAGATCACCCCATGTTTTCTTCTGTCTTCACTGATGACTGCTGGAGACAGAGGCTAAAGAGAGGAAGAATTCTTCCTACATAGTTCCGCAACTGAACAGACAGTGTGGAAGCTATCAAAGCTCTGGAGAAGCGTGCGGTTTCCATTGACTCTTCCACCTTGTCCAGAGATAGGGAAAAGTATCTCTAAATAATATAAGCAAAGAGAAAGAGAGAGGGGTGCTAAAGGAGACTCTACCTATAAAATTTGGTCTTAAAATAAAATGTTTCAGTAAAGTCTTACAAATTATGTAATCAAAAGCACATCATATAGGCATTAAATTGCCCTCGGCATAATCATAGTCTATGCTGTGTTTAAATATTGTATTTAGAGAAAATTCAATGGTTAAGTCGATTACATTCAGCTTATTCTTCTGATCGGATAGGTCACTGGGGAGAGCAAAGAAGTAGAAACAAGAGGAGCAGTTACTCAGTTTCATCTTTCCAACAGGCCAGCATTCCTAGGGAGAGGACTGAGATAAGGGGGAAAGATCTAGTTATCTTTGTCTTATGTGTATAAGTGTCTACTTGCATGAGTGTGCACATAAATGTGTGTCGTTTGGATGATAGAGCTATCTCTACAGTAAAACAAAACAGAAAATGAAAAAGAAAACAACATGATACTGAGATTGGCTTGCTCATATGGGTCTAGGGATGAAGCAGTTAGACTATGCAGAGGCAAAGTTGTTTCTTGATTCCTTTCCTCACATGCCCAGAAGAGAGGAACACCAGGAGAAAGTTTAAGAGAAATTTCTCCTTCATGTGCAATTCCCTGGCACATGTCTATAAGCAAAGTACTTAATGGGAACTGAAAATTGGTCTTCAGTCATGTAACTAGATGGTAAAATAATTATTGTACACTTAAAATTAACACACCGGACACTTTGAAACCTTGACAAGTAACTGAAGATGACATAGGGCGGGGAAGGGTGGAGGCAAGCTCTGTTCTGAGTAAGACAAGGGCAAGAGGCACGTCCATGCAGTGAGAGGAAGACAGGGACAGATGAAGCCAGAGAAAGATGCACAAAGAGACTTCAAATGTTTTTTAGTAAAATCCACACCAGACTCACCAAATGTTCCATGTAAGCAGATTTCAGGTAGAGGAGCAGAACAGTAGTCAGAAGGGAAATAGTGAAGTGATCTACATAGGCAGGACTAGGCTGCAAGCGCATGGCCAGTGGGAGCAAAGGAGTTCCTCAGGTAGCTTGGAAGTAGGGGAATCCAGCAAGCTGGGGAGGAGGGGGCGGGGGGAGGGTTCCTCCATCCTCAAGGTCAAACAGGTGTTAGGTGACTGAGGGGGACAACCTTTTTTACCTTTTTGTTTTACAGGGGCTCTCTATAAGGAGTTAGCTAGCAAAGGGGACCCAAATAAGGGACTTGAGATATTGTTTTACAAGCACACTTTTCTGAGTAAAGAACACCTTACATGTCATTTTAACTTTTTATGGGCATGTAAATAGCTATTATTTCAGTTGCTGGAGTATTAGTCATAACATCTAATGATGTGGAGATGGTTGCCTTATAAAACTCACAGCAGGGTGGCTACATGGCTCAAGGCAAAAGCTTATTTTAAAATCCATTGCTTTAGGAGGGAAATGTTTATTAAAACATATATCTATTAAAAATATATGATGCATCATTGGACATTCTCTGTGTTGCAGTGCCAAACACAGTTTTTCCAGCGAGGCTTTTTGAGTTGATACCTGAAAACCTGGCAAGGTCCACAGCCTCATAATTTACCAGTCCATCAAAAAATAAATAAATCCCAATAACCAGAAAGTAAATCACCAAAGGTGCCTGCACAGCAGCCCATAAACTCGTGTTTACAGAGGCTCATGGGGGCGGCTGATACTGTCAAAGAGTTCCAAGCTTGTTGGGAAGTGATTGTTCAAAAAGGAATAAAGGCTTGATCTCCTTGTAACAGACGTTAGATGAATTAATAATAAAGATACAGTAGGTGGGGTTGATATTTGTAAAATATGAAAGTAAAGATAGGAGAAAAGGGAATGATTAACAACTAGAATCATCGCAGATGAATAAACATGTACAAAGACTGTGAGCTTTGTGTAATTAAGCTCGAATTCATGTTAGTAGTGGTCACAATGATGTTGCTTAAGGTATACATGAAAATAGATTCTTCACCAATTTAATAGCAATAAACAAAAAATAACTTGTAGAGAAAAAGGATTTCCAAAGAAAGACTCCTACCATTTTAAAACATACCATTTAGTCCAACCATGAATTCTGCCCTTAGATTACTGCAGCTGGGCTTGGTGGTACACACCCAGAATCCCAGCACTCAGGAAGTTGAGGCAGGAGGACCCTGAGTTCTACATCAACCAGAGTTCAGACCCTCTCTCAAACAAATAAACAAAACAAATGGTATACTTAGCATGTTCGTGCACGCCTGTAATCCTAGCCACTCAGGAAGCTGATGCAGAAAGACTGTGAGTTTGTTTGAAGTCCGTGTGGGCAATACAGAAAAGGCCTGCTCTTAACAGCAAATGGCTTTTTTTAAGAAATTACTTAATCTGTGAATTTTCAGTCACCTAAAATAAATTTTTCACATAGACATATATTTGATCTGAACCCAGAAGTCTTATAAACATTTATCACACTAAACTGAAGTCCAATAGTTGTGCTTTGTTTTCTTTCTGTCACGCAACTTCACACAATTATTTTGAATACAGGCTCAATCCAGATAGGCAAAGAAAGACAAAGATGCAAATGCCCAAAGAAAGTGAACACAACAAGGCATAAATAATGTTTTTTCAGGATGGTTAAAATTTGAGGTTGAAAATAAGGCTTATCTTTGACTTCTAATTCTCTACCCTTTGTCATCACAGGTATATAGAAACAATTAAAAGAGGCCGATGCTCTTTTTGTGATATTAGGCAGCTAAGCAACAACTTTCCCAAAATTAAGACGCAGAACCTCTCTTTAAGTATTTATTTATTTGTGTGTGCATTTAGTGTACGTGTTTGAGTTGGTGTATGTGTGTGTGGTATATGCACACATATGTGTGCAGGAACACACATGGAGGCCAGAGGAGGATCAGGTATCCTGCTCTATCACACTTCATCTCATTCCCTTGAGACAGGGTCACCCACTAACAGGTTTATGGGTGCACACATAGTCATATCCAGCTTCTTTTACATGGGTGCTGGGATTGGATTTTAGATCCTCATACTTGCTCAGCAAGTACTTAGTTGCTAAGCATCTCTCTCGCCCTCAGAACCTCTTTATCTTTTTCAAATCAACTTGAGACCTCTGTATGGTACTAATTTCAGATACCTTTCTACATCTGGTCTACCTCAAGCTCCAAGCTCAGTCCCCTGGGTCATCTAGCTGTGCACAGCTCACAGCTAAGTCTCAGACAGGGGTTATTTTGTCAGAAGACAGGAGATGACTCACTTAAAATTTAACAAACTTTTATAGGGTAGCCCCAAATTCAGTAGTCAATCAATGTGGAACGACAATAACCCAGTTCAGTTGCTGCAAATCAGGACATCTCTAAACAACTTTCCAAGCTTCAGAGCTTTCTGCGGTATCAACTAAGCTCTGTTGCAACTTTATCACATTGCAACTTCTCTTTCTGCCAAATCTTGTTCTGTAAAGACTAAAGATGACTCCAAAACTCATGCAAATCTCTGACTTAGAGTTATCTCCTAAGAATCTGATCTCCAAGAGGTTTCTTCTAAACTTATAGCAAAACTGAACTGATATCTTCAGAGAAGACTCCTACTGAGAACCACTCAGTGTCCATTAACAGTTTTTTATGCATAACCCCTCCCCAAGTCATCCTGTTGCTAACAACTATCTACCTTTTACTGCGAGAGAAAAAGGCACTGTATTGAGCTTTACACAGAAAGTGGGCCCAGGGAAAGGAGACAGTAATAATTTCATGAAAAAGAAAAGCAAATGTTTCAGCACCATCTCATTCAATAGTCTTACGGGTTAATTTTTATCGCAAACATAATTAGATTGAGAGGTGCTTAGGTGAGTCTCCGACCTACCTTGTTTACAGGACCCTTTTGAGTTATTGGGCCCACCAACTAACCCAGGATAGTTCTCCTCTCAAACTTCTTGTTATCATTACCTGCCAAGTTCTTCTTGGAACAATTTATGTCATAAATATTGGCTCAAGATTTTCTCCTTATTATTGCAGTTCCATAATCAAACACCATTGTACTAAAAGAAACTTACCCAGGCCTGGATTCCTCCAACTCACCTAGGAACCTACACATTTAATAAAGCCATATTTATGGAAATTCTCTCCTAGATTTCAGGGATAGAGAGCTAGGAACCAAATCTGTTTTTGAACAGGACAAAAAGCAGCACAACATTGTGACTGTAAGTACAGTCAAGTACTCTCATGCATAATTCAAGAATAAAAGCAAATGAAGTTATAGAATTTTATCACTTGCAGAGCTCTTAGGGGATCTATTTAATGAATTATTTCTCAGTAAGAAATCTAAGGAGCGGAAAGATTAAGCCAAGCTCACTAGCCTCTGAATAACAAAACTGTGACTTCGTCTCCTAACCTTCTGCTACAGACCCTTGACGAAATAAAGACTCTAAAAGGAAAGAAAAAACGACAGTGAAAGGAGAAAAGGAAAAAGATTAAAATTCTTAGGGCACCCAGTGTGTCTAGATTTATATAAAATGCTTTGTTACAGATTATATCATGCCATCCTTATAAACACTACACCCTAAGTGATATAGGAGTATTAACATGATTTGAATCAAGGTTCAAATAAAGCTGGAAAATCCTCTGAGGTTCAGACAAGGGATATAGTCAGTTCTTAGTTTATAGGGATAAAAGTGAAAAGAGATGAAAATCAATCATATATAATTAAATCCCTGATTAAAACAACATTAGTCTAAAACCCAGTACCAAATAAGTTTATGTAAACACATTTCCTTGTAATTATAACTAATATTTAGGAACACATTTACCACTCCACAGATGTCCAAAAACGTAAAAATAATTCTAGTGCAACTCATTAGGAACACTAAACACCACATGTGTCACTTGATGAGAAACTGCTAAAAATCCTGCTAATAAATAGTTTAATTTCTATTTGCTCCATAGTCATTCTCTTTTAAATGTTAGAAGAAAACTTAGTTAAAAGAGGTCTTCATGCTTCAGTCTCATTCTCCTTTCTCGTTCTCGCTGAACTTACCTATCGTTGTAGTTCTTGGCACTGTTCCACTGCCTCTGTTTATAGTGAATCATAGTTTCACTGAAGGTCCAATTGATCAAGGATGTTCCCAGAACTAACTTAAGTGTCCAAAGAGGGCGTATGTTGTCTATCAGACACCTTTAAAAACAATGGAAACAATCAGATATATGAGCATTTGCACTGACTTAGGATAATTTTCATGATTTGTAAGCTTAATGTTCTTTCTTTATATTGATCAAAAAGTAGAAAACACAAGCTCAACTAATTGAGCAGTAACTATGACTTTAAAAAAAAATGGAATGTGGACTTAGCTTTTCCACAATTCTCAAGCCTCTTTCTGCCCATTGTTCAGAAAATGCTTAAAAGCCTACTGATAAACACACATATACTATATGTGTATGACTGAAGGTTGTGTAACAAGAAACACAGTTCCAGACAGAAGAAACCTCCCTTCAAGTTGCTTGTCAGAGTAGTCCAAAAGACTCCAAAAATTACATGGGCTACTGACACAGCCCTTGATTTCCCCTGAGAACTTGATGTTAAGACCCTATTCCTGAAGACAGGACATATTTCAAACACAGGACTTAGAGCAATGGAGCTAGAACTGACATGGAAATCTCCTCCCTGAAGAATAGCTCCCAGAGTTCTGGAGGATACTGTGCAAACTGCTAAGGGAGAAAATCAATCAGCAGTCCAATCCAGCTGTGAAGCCTAATAACCACAAAAATGACCAGCACATCAAACTATTTCTGTTGGTACAGTGATGGCATTTTTATCTTGAGGGTAATCAACAGCTATCTAATTGGACTTAAAACCTGCTCAATGGTTAGGAACTCGTACGTGGTACTGTAAATATGGATATAAATACACACGGCTGGAGAGGTCATAAATCCTAGAGAAATACTTCTGTCACTTCTCTAGACCAACGTAATTTCTTACTGTATTCTAAATACATATCCTTATATTTATAAATAAGAATGCCTCTCATCACTCATCAAAGAACCTTCTTTTTGCGACAAATGGAGACTACTACAGAGTTCCACAATTGATCAAACACAGAGAATAAGTGACCAGTCCTAAGTGACACATCTACAATGGAACTTCTATACCTAGGATTCACAGGACATAGAAGAATGGGAAGTAGAGAGAATATTAATGCATCTCTCAATTCTCACCAGCAAAACCTCCTCATGTAACAGAGGGTAATTAACACAGAAAACCACAACTGACCCAAGATATAGAGACTAAGAGACTGAAGAGTGCATGTCCCCAGATAAGACTCCCATTTTAAACCTCTGCCATTTACGGCTTAAGGACCATTGCAGAAGAGGAAGCAGGAAGTCTTTAAGAGCCAGGAGTGGTGGATAACCACAAAGAAACAGTGCTTTCCAGGTGGTTGGAAAGTTGCTTATATTAAGTCACAACAATGGTGACAGCATGTACAAGACCCATGCAAGCTCAAACTAGACAAAAACCCAGCATATAACTGGGGGTTGGTAAGAAGCCCCAACCTTAATGAGGAACTATCAGTAACTGATTGCTGCTGGGTGACAGAGAGCTGATCTTCTTTAGGGAAGTGATAGAATGACCAGTCAGTTAGACTGACCAGGCTCTGGTGGATGAACTCACACCAAGGAATATCTGGGGACACAAACTTAACTCATAGGCCTTAATATATATGACAGAATGCACAGAAACTCACAGGAGAGCTACGGGGGGTGCAGATGGGAGGATTTAAATATGATCAAGATGCATTGTGTGAAACACAAAACTTCAATTAAAACACATATTGTAAAAAAATAAAAATAAAAATAATAAAAGACCTGACATAGACCAGCAGCACTTTGCATCATATAACAAAACGGTATCTGAAAACTGTACACAAAGTTAATTTTTAGTGAAAGAATCACAAATATATACTTACCTTGAAGACATTTAGATATGTGTTACACAAATCACCCTAACACATATGCATGACATGGATTCACACACACACATACACACACACACACACACACACACACATACACACGCACCTGAATTTTCTGTTACTTCATCCAGCAACTCTTCACAAACCCTCTGGACTGGGCTTAATCTTCATTACCCATTCATTGACTTTGGATATCTTGCCACCCATCAACAGACTCACCATTTAGAATAATGCTTATGTTTCAGATGCTAGAGTCAGTCTTTCTAGGTTTAAATATAAGCTCTGTCGTTAACTACTTGTGAGGATTTTGAGCAAACTCCTTTATCCTTTCTTTTCTATTTCCTCACTTAAAAACAAAGATGCAGAGTGACCTCCTTTTTTAATTGTTTAATTGGATATATAAACTAATATATGCAAAGCATTGGAAAAATATCTTTATATAATAGGTCCTGTACAAGTATTTGCTATTGAGTACCCATCCTTTAATCTATTTTAATTTTGATTACCTTGGCCAACTATAGACAAAAATGTTAAACACAAAAGTCCAGAAATAATTCATAAAATCTTGGTCAATACACTATTCTAAGTGATGTGATGAAATTTCATCTCGCCTGCCTAAGATATGAATTATTTCTGGTCTAGCATATCCATACTCTATGTGCTTTTGGTCCAATTTTCACTTAGTAGCCCTCTCTGTTGTCAGATGGACTGACCTGGTAATCATAATGCATATATTCAAACAATCCATATTTCATGTAAGGGCTCCAAAACAAAAGAGTGGCGATGGACAGGAGGCACCAGAGCATCATCTATATACTATGTGACAGTGATACAGGCATAAGAGAAAGAAGACACGAAAACTAGGAACTCAGTGAGACGGGAGCAGATACAGCAAACTGTCAGAGAGGATTGTGCAGAGGCTCTGAGAGCTTAGAGTAAGAGAGACTCAGGCAGTTAAAAATTCATGGGCAGTGGAGAGAACAACGTGGGTCTTGTATATAAAGGCAGCAAGAGTTGTTGCAGAATGCAAGAAATGAGAAAACTACACAGAAAACAAAACCAAGAGATCCATAATGCCTCCTCTCTGTGTATTTAAAGAAGTACTGGTCAGTAGGTGGTATTTAACTACTGCAGGCCAAGTAAAGATTTATTCTGTGGTAACAATGCATGGTGCTCACAACAGGAACAGTAATAATACATGCTCCCCAAATTTAGAAAACTTCAAGACTATGAGGCCTTAGGTAGAGTAAGTTGGTGAACAACTCTTGCTTCAGTAATGAAAAACAACCCTAGAATGATCACTGGTCAGGCCCCAGCTAGCAATCATAAATACAGTTTCAAAAATCAGTGTCTCCATTTAACTTAACCCTAGAACAAGAGTCAAGAGTACTTATGGGGAGCTGGAGAGATGGCTCAGTGACTAAGAGCACTGACTGCTCTTGCAGAGGATGCAGGTTCATTTCCCAGCACCCGCATGTGGCTAACAACCGTCTCTAACTCCAGTTCCAGGGGATCCAACACCCTCTTCTGACCTCCACACACATTGCATTACATGGTACACTTACATACATACAGGCAATACACTCATACACATAAAATAAAAATAATAAATAAAAATATTTAAAAGAATACTTATAAGAACATAAACTGTAGGGTCATATCTAGTATAAAAAGTCAAAATTTATCAAACACAAAAGAAAGGAGAAAATATAATTCATAATGATAGAATAGAAAATTGAATCTTAATTTTAAAAAGATATATATTGTAGGTAGTATTAGCAGATGAGGACATCGTAGGAGTTAATATAAACATGTTCCATATGTTTAAAACATTGAGTAGAGACATAGCAAATGTAAAAAGATCCAAATAAAACTTTTAGAGATGAAAAACACAATGTGTGGGATGGAGAAACAGAACAGGGAGGATTAATGGCCAGTAAACATAGAAGGAAAAATATATTCGTGAGCTGAAAGTTACAGAAATTATCCAAACTGGAAATTTGGTGGTATTTTGCATATAAATTAAGCACCAATATGCTAGGGAGCAACTTCAAACTGCTCAGTAGATGTGAGAGTAGAATTCACACAGGAGGAAGACAGTCATTTGACAGAGGAAACGTCTGAAGAAATGATGGTAAATTTTTCCTAAATTTGGTAAAAAGCTATAACTCTAAAGAAACATGAGCAGGGCTGTAGAGAAAACTCAGTGTTTAAGAGTACTGCCTGCTGTTGTAGAGGCTTGGGTTCAATTTCCAGCACCCACATGATGGCTAAAAACCATCTGTTAACTCCAGTTCTAGGGGAATCCAGTTCTCTCTTCTCACCTTTGAGGGCATTGCATAACACGAGTGCACTTACATACATGCAGGCAATACATTCATATACATATACAGAAAATAAATTAAAAGAAATAAGAAAAAATGAGCAAGCACTAACACAATAAATACAAAAAATAACAGGGTATACATAACCTCACTTCTCAAATACAGTTATGTAAAGAAAACCTAACAAACCATTAAAGTAAGTACACATTACAAAGAGAGACACAAAATAAGGTCGATGGCAGATTCTACTGGCAAATAATATAAACAGGAAGTTGGGAAAGCAAGATCTTTACATTATGGAAGAAAACCATCTATCCAGTATTCTATATCCAGTAAAAGTATCTTTCAAAAACAAGGAATTGACTTATTCTAGATACAAAAAAAGTTCAAAAAAATCAAAACCAATAAACTGATACCATATGAAATGCCAAAGAAAGTTCTTCCGGCAGAGAAAAGGGCTGTCACGTGGAAATCGGGGTGAGTACACAGGAGTTGTTACTTGATTCAACTGCATGTTTTTCTTGTTACTCAATGTCTTTAAAAGATAATCGATCACTGAACAGAGATTATGGTCATTTAGTATGTAGATTATCACACACAGGAAACTCCACTGAGGAGGGAGAGAAACAGAGGAGAGCAGATAAAGGCGGAGTGGAAGGAGGGAGGTGTGGTCACAGCAGTGCAGAGATGGGTAGCAGAAGGAGGGAGGTGTGGCTGCAGTAGCACAGAGATGGCACAATAGTTTCAGTTTCTGATGCTATCTATGGCATCATATAACATCAACTGAGGATGAGCTGCATAAGTTATATATACTATAAACCCTAAATCAAAATTAAAATAACAAGGAGTCATGAACCCTGAATCAAACAAGGAAATGAAATGGAGCTGCTAAAAAGTACAATGATATATGGGGATGACAACAGGATAAATACCCCAAACTGCTCAATTGAATTAAAAGAAGGCCCAAAAAGGAAAAAAAATAAGAACAGGCAGGCAGAGAAATAAACCTCAAGATGACAGGCTTAAACTGAACCTTTTCAACCATCATGCTAAATACAGCAATCTTAGCAATGTCATAACGTAGGTTTTCTTTTCTTAAAAGTCAAGCCTTACAGAAACATTTAACAAAACATTTGTTAAGGGGCTGGAGAGATGGAGGAGAAGTTAAGAGCATTTTCTGCTCTTCCAGAGGACCTGAATTTAGTTCTCAGCACTCACATTGGGAAATTCATAACTGCCTGTAATTCCAGATCCAAGATATCCTTTTCTGGCCTCTGAGGACACCTGTATACATATGACATAAACACGTACATATACCTATAAATCAAAAATAAAAATAATTCTTAAAAAAAGGAAAAAAAACTACCACTATAGAAGCTTCTTAAAGTATATTCATATATATTATAAGAAGGCGTTACCTTATAAACAGGGACATTGCTCCTACTGGATATGATAGGTTAACAAAATAACAGCCCAATGTCAAGAATCGATTCTTCTTTTTGAAGCTGTTGTCTGAGGTCTCACAGACCCTCAAATAATATTAACCATTGCGTCTGCTCTTGGTTAGCCACAAGAACTTCAGGCTAAGACCTGCTGTTGAAGACATCATACATAAAAACTGTAGAAAAAACAAGGAGAAATCAAGTTGGTAGTAACTTCAGAGCCTCAGATCTGATGGCTAGCTTTCATTCTGCTGAAAGGTGTTATGTATGCTATCTAAAGAGACAATTAATCAGCAACTTTACCCAGGTTTGAATCCTGCAAGCTACAACAAAAACTTGCCTGGCAAGATATGCCCACTGGTGCAATAGTGTCATGAATATTACAGAAGTAACCAACCAGTTTTTAATTGGATTTAAGGTCTGCTTCATAGGATGGAGCCCATGCCTGACATTGATATCAGGCCTGGAACTTTTGAGGTTAGACAGGACACAGGACATGGGGAGGAGGAAACCTAATATGAGTTTTCTGCTAACTAGATACAGTATTAAACTTATAGATTAATGCATCTCTCAACTCAGCAGAGAAGCTTCTTTGTGCAGCAGATAGTGATTAACACAGAAACCCATAACTAGCCAATATGCAGAGAATAAGCTTGAATAAGACATCTATTTCAATTTTCTGCTCCCCAAGGCTCAGGGATCATTACAGAAGGGAAGATGGAACGATTTTAAGAGTCAGAGGTGGTAGATGACCAGAAGGAAGCAGAGTTTTCCAGATAGCTGCTCAGTTACTGATAAGAACACACAGAAATGATGGTAGCATCCACAAGTCCCACACAAGCTCAAGCCAGACAAAATCCTAGCACAGACACAGAGAAGTGGGTAAGAAACCACAAAGCCACCTGAGAAATTATTGGCAATGGATGACTGCTGTGAGAGGAAGAGTCAGTCACTGGTAAGGGTGTGACTTTTGGTAGGTTAACCAGGCTTCAGTGGATGGACCCACATGGAAGGGCATTTGAGAGCACAACTTTGGCTCTCTAGGGGTGTGTTGTGTGTGTGTGTGTGTGTGTGTGTGTATGTGTGTGATATAATAGACTACATGCAACTGAGTGGGGGTAGTAGGAAGTACAAATAGGACAGAGGATCTAAATACAGTAATAATACATTGTATGAAATTTGCAAAACTTCAATTTTAAAAGAGGAAAAATTTTTAATGCAAAATGGTTTAAAAATTACAAGAAAGAAAAGAAAACTGTTGTGGGTATATTTACATCATAGGTGTAATATAGGTGTCAGAGTGAGGACTATTACCAGGATTAAAGATAGTTATTCTTCGGTGGTCACACGAGATCAGTTTCCAGGAGTCAGACCTTAATTCTCACAATTTCCATAAAATCCCTCCACCCCAAGGGCTCCCACTGTCCCACCCAGATTCACATTGGGCTCATAATTTAAACATGAAGTGCTCACTTCTGAAAAATGGGAGGGAATGTGCTCCGTGGTCAGTTTACCTTGCCTCAGTGCATTTAAAACAGCAAACCACATGTCCATTGGACAAAGGAAAAAACATTTTTAAAAGCCATTTCTTTCCTAGAAATTTTTTCTCAGTCTTTGGGGGTTGTTTTTCCACTGTTATAAAATGTGCAAATTGCAGAAGGACTATAAGATCCATTAGAGAATACCATAAATTAATAAATTCCTTTAAATACTCAACAAGCAAGTTATATCAATTAGAAAGTTGCTTGAGTAAAGAAAACTGTTTGTGGAGCCAACCTGACATTTTAGGGCCTTGACATACTTGCCTGATCTTAGTCAACTGTGCTTAACAGCTTTCATAAAAATAAACAAGACCTGTAATGACTAGAGTGACTCCTTTTTGTGCAAGATAAACGTCTTGAAACTCAGCCACAACTTATTCCCAGCTCAAGGCTAGAAAATAATTTCTAGGAGGTCTAATCTCTTCCGCTTTTCCAGAAGTCTGAAGCTGCAACCTCTGCTTCAATCTTCTCTTTGCTCAAAAGCCTTGACCACAGAGATAAGTAAAGATTGTTATGATCTTTTGACCAGCTTGCTCTAGGGCACCCTGACATTTTTTCACAGTGCAGCTCAGGTGAGACTTGTGCTCTCAAATGTGTGCACTGCACATAGCTTCCCATTTTCTGTTGTCTTCTAGAGTCTGTTTTCCAGCAATAGCTTGTATACCTGTTTTAAAATAAATTATTTCGGATTTTGACATCTTTTATATGATATATTTGCTAGTTTCTAAAAGTGACTGCTTTGAATTCTTACATTGTTTTGCATAATACGTTTGTCAGTTTCTAAAGTTTTTCTAGCCATATGCACTCCAAGACTACCCAGGTACAAAGTGAGCTGGCACTTTGTGATGGCCAGTCCTGGGAAACTCATGTGAATTTGCAGTACTCCAGAGCCAAACCTTACAAGAGACAAGTTACTTCCAGGACATAACTACAACTTTGGGAGGTAAAAAGAAACAGCCTGCTTTGGTGGAAGGCTTAAGATGTGACCTCCACTGGTCTTAATTCCTGCCCTTTCTGCATTGTGATCCCAAGCCCAATTTCTCTGAAATAGAGTATTTCCCTCTCTGATATTCAGTTGCTCCAAGTTTGCTTTTGCTCCTGCCCTTTCAGGCCCTGGGCACCTTTGCTTTTCACTTTCTAGTTAAAATGTCATGACCAACTAAAGGAAAAAGAACATTCTGATATCATCTCTTTCCAGTTCTTTTATACCACTGTATTCTGTGTTCCTTATTCTCCAGATTGTGGATATTTACTTAAAGATTATGTATGGTAAATTGTAATATGCTTTTTTTCTGATCCAGACAGACTGAGAGCCCTCTTTAAAAGAAATCACCCTGAGAGCTAATAGTCTTATCTCTCATCTAATTTAAAAATTAAATATGAATGGACAAGTTACATAATTTTTAAAAATTATATTGGTAAATTGTCACATGTTGTTTGAGCTCACTGAGAAGCTAACTCTGGAGATGAGATTGGTCCTCCCACTTCAGACTCAAGCCTATTATCTCAAGATGTTCTCCAAGACCCTTGTCCAGGTTCAGGCTGGACCTCTGACCCTGTGACAAGGAAAAAGGAGAACAAAACAACAGCCTTAGAGAAAAGGCATTATGCTATTGAGAATAACTAAGAGATAAACTTATGTCAACAGAGGTCATTGTTATCCATCACATGGTATAAAATGTCTATAGCAAATTAGCTAACAGGATTCTCTATTTTGTCACAACAATGAGGAAAGGCATTAACACAGACTAAGCCAAATATATAGTAAAGAACCAACAGGATAGATTTTTTAAAAAAGGACAATTCACAATCCATGGAAAAGAGAGAGCACCCTCTGCCTAAAATTCCTCAGTCAGTGATTATGCTAGAGTCTGTGAAATTCAATTTCACGACATATTGCTATGTACCAGTTGCTTCTCTCTACCTAGTATTTACACTTCTTCAATACCCAAAGCATGAAGTAAAAAAGGTTTTAATGGTTTTGTGTTTTCTATAAGGTTTGCCTGGTAACTTATAAAATACAATGTGTACACAGTTAATATTAATTCATTACATTATCTTATGTCTGTAATTTGCATTCTTTTAGTGAGATGATGCCACACAGCACTCTTCTGAACCAAATAACTGCCATCTTCATGACTTCAGCTGTGCCTACTTGCAAAAGATCATCACAGTTGAGTTTGTTGACTGCTGTGTTCCTTTATTAAAGGAGGGGTAAGCAGGGTCATTGGACCCCCACCAGAGTATCCAGCCACTCTTTGCAGCCAACTGTATGTAATTCTGCCCTAATTACAAATGTTCTCCTGGATTTGGGGAGAAAATCTGAGAAAGACTGGGAAAAGAGAACTTGACCCTTGAGGTTATAAAAAAGTCAACATCCATGCTGGATAAAGGCTTTCTAGTGAAACTATTCTTAGCTCACCCATATACCTGCCAGTAACAAAACACCCATCTCTATGAGTAAAGTCATTGGTTCTCCCAGGGTGAACTTTATTCAAACATTGGTTTGAAACTAGAATCTTAGACAGGAGATAAACATTGCTTATTGTCCACAGGAAGAGAATTCTCACAAAAGATGGAAATTTTATTTTTTAATGTTATATATCTCATGATACTAAGAAAGAAAATGAAAAGGTGAAAAATGATGTTATAAAGATAGGGGAATGGAGACATTTATTAAGAAGGATCTATGTAAAAAGATTATGGAGACTGGATAATTTCAGAATAGAAAAGAAGAAAATGAAAAGTCTGTGCAAGTGATTGAAGGTCTGAAGGTCTGTTATGGTATGTGAAAGATGAAGTGAAATTATGCATAGATAATCTTAAAATTTTGAAAGCAATAGTTCAGTCAAATGGTTTAAGAAAAAAATATATATATCGTCAATGTTTTTTCAAGAATGTCTGATTTTTGCCAAAACTTTAGCTACATATTACATGGTACTAGACTGGTGGAACTAACCTTCTTGGGTGTTTAACAATCATATTTAGAGGCCTAGAGTAATCTGGTCAGAGGGACTTGAAGGGACAATTTTTGTCTCTTGCCTTCCAAGGTCAACTAAGTCCCAGGGGAGTATGGTCCTTCTCTTGAAATGTCCTGTACCTGTGGTAAGTCACATGTCCTTCTGTTCAGTCCCACTAGTTGGACTTAACGAGTGTCCAGTCTGCAAAGAGGAGGATCATCACAAGAAAACGTTTCCTCAGTGCTTTCAAGTGAAACCATAGTCTAGCAGGATCTTCTGACTTATCTTCATGTAGATGGATAAAACGACCTAGAGAGTCAGAGACTCCTCCCAAGCTCATGTGACCCCTGGGGATCAGTTCCTCAACTGACCTTAAGAGTAAAAATAAATTGGTTTATTTGGGCCAACTTTATGGTCTTAAACACCCAATAGGAAAATATAATAAAAATTTAAAGTGATTAGTACGATTCATTAAGAATGCAAAGGATTGTACTTCCCAGACATTGGGTAAGTTCATATAAGATGTTATTTGCAATTTCTCACTAACAATTTTATTCTTAACAAGAAAATGCTGCTCAGATGTAAACTTTAAATCTTGGTCTAGTTCAACACTACAGTGCCTACCTGCAGCTAAGGAAGACAAGTCCACTATTGTTCTAGCCTGAAAGTTAAATAATGGCTAATTTCTTTTCTCCCTATCTAGACGCCCTTTGGGAGGGAACTTCACTGATTCTAGCCACTCCAACAGCTATCAAAGTGCCTGGAAACAAATCCTGACTCCATCACTCCCACATCCAGCCATGCCAGAAAAAAATGAGAAGGAACTCATTTTCTTGAAGCCCTCATCAAGAAATTCTAAAGGACTTTGATATAGACATTTAAATTTTTCCCTGTTCTGACTTTTCTGGTTCTTTGTCTAGAATATATAATACTAACTACTCCTGCCTTTGCTTCTTCACATCTCCCAGGTACCACTCAAGGACTTTCTTTTCTTCCTAGAGCTAACAGTTAATGCAATTTGGTGATCTTTTAGATAGTTCCCCCAAAGGGGTACCCCAATTGCCACAACCTGTGACCTTATTCAGTATGTGAGAAGCCAGAGTGCTCAGCCCCAATTCCCTATTGGTAATTAGGATGACTTCTTCAGAGGATGGTGTAATAAAAATAAGGGGTAAAAATGTACTAGGCAGTTTAGAGTAAAAAGACCCTAAAGAAAAAAGTAACCAGCTTCTTTCCTGGCTAAAAGTCAAAACACCTTTTAGCACTGTACTCTGTGCCAAAGGCCAAAAATGCCAAAAGAATTTGGGAACTTTTCTTTAATCCCTAAAAGATTTTAGGGCTACCTAAAAAGATTTCAAGGGTGGAGAATGCTAAAGGGGTGAATAACCTGAGAAAATTAACTGTGAGAGACTAAAAAATTTCCAGGGTATCTGTTGAGAAAGTCCACCTTTCCAATTTCTCTAGGCAATCGTTTGGTCATTGGACCACCCCTAAGGAGGTAGGTTCACCTTAATTTACACCTAACAGATGGGCGGAATACCTACTGCGGTAATGAGGGAGCGAGTTTTCCTGCCTGGAATCCCACCTCCCTGGGGCTGCCCAGAGAGTGCAGTCACTGGCTGATTTGGAACATCTGAAGTCTGCGTGGTCCTTCCAAGAGGCCTGAGCACCATAACAGGAAGAGTAAGGGAAGGGAGTGAGGAAGGCAATAAGGGAGGAGACTCTCCTCACCTCTGCCTCCCACAGCCAGCAGCACCCAGCGCCCCACTGCTCTGCCTCCCACAGCCAGCAGCACCCAGCGCCGCACTGCTCTTTAAAACTCTTGCTCTTGCTGCTTTTCTTCCCGCTCTTTTCTTTTTCTGACATCTTGGCTCAGATTTCCCTTTAGGTTAAAGAACACTTTGTCCACACTGGCTGTGTCTTTGCAGACGTCTCCATGTTCTGCACACCCGACTCCTCTGCTTCACTCCAGGCCTCATCTGCAGGCAGCTGCCTTGACTCCTCCAGGTCAGACTTGCCCACTACCAGCAGTGGAATTTTGTCATCCTCGGCCTTGAAGCAGGGGATCTCTTCTCTGAGTTAGGCCACCCATGTGTCAAGTTGGAGAACATCAGCAGGAAGCCTTCTCCACTCCGGAAGTAGTTGTCGCAGATGACTGCACCATCCAGGACCGCTGTACCCAGAATGCACCTCCTCTCCACCCAGGACCATGTTCTGTAACCATGGGCTTTGGTGGGTTCATAGTGTTCTACAGACCTGTCGTACATGAACTGGAGTGTCAGGACTTGCCAACACCTCCACTGCCCACCATAATGATCTTGCTAAGGGCCAGGGAGCTCTGGCTCTTCTTCTTGTTGGCAGTCATCCTGCTGGTTTTCTGAGCTGGTGACATTGGAACAGTCAACCCTGATGGGGAGCTGGAATCCCTACCCCTCCACTCCCCCTAAATTTGTAATTTAAAACCATCCTTCCAAGAAAACTTCTGGCCCAGATGATTTCATTGGGAAGTCTACCAAGTATTTAAGAAGTAGTGCTAATCCGGGCTGGAGAGATAGCTCAGCTGTTAAGAGCACTGGCTGTTCTTGCACCACCAGGGTTTGATTCCCAGTTCCCGTTTGGTGGCTGTTAGGTCCAGGATTTGAGAATGATTGAGAAAAACTACAAATATAAATTTTTGGAAAGCCAAATTTAATTAAGAGTAATCATTCCAGCTAGCTGGGCTACAACTCTGCATCCAATATGGAAGACAGCCGCCCGAGCAGGGGGCAGAGCTATTTCTATAGGACAAAACCGCAGACTGCATCACCTTTATCATGATCGGCCGGGGCATTTGTAAGACTTGCTGGGGCTTTTTCATTGGTTACATTTTATCCAGTAAGCCAGCCATAAGTCCTTCTTTCCCCACCCAGGGATTTCTAATGTGGTTATACGGGTTGGTTGAGGCACCGTGCCCTCTGACTTCTGGGAGCAGAAAGCTCAGAGGTGGGGAAATGGAAACTTAAGGCCTCGCATAAAATGGAGGGTGAAGTTTAAAACGGCTTCCGTGTGATTTTAACCATTTTTCTCAGTGGCTAACAATCATCTGTAACTCCAGTTCCCGGGGATCCAGTGGCCTCTTCTCTCCTGCGTGGGCATTGCATTGATACAGGTCACTTACACACATGCAGGCATTAATAAAAAAAAATAAGTAATAAATAAAAAAATTTTTAATACTGTTAATCTTGCATTAGAAATCCTGTCTAGAAAATTAGAAAAGACGAAATATTTCCAAGATTTTACTAGAGACCAGCGTTATCCCACTGACATCAAAATCACAAGAAAATTACAGACCAGAAGTACACATAACAGATAAAAAATTAAGCAAAATTTCAGCTAATTGAATCTGAACGTTTATTAAAAAAGATAATATATAATTTGCATGTTAGGTTAATCCTAGAGCACTGTAACTTTTGGAAAGCAATGTTTTTCACATATTAAGTGACAGTGAATAGTTAATATTCAGTACACCTTAAGAACTTTGAATATTATTTTGTCATTTTAAAGAAGAAAAGAACCCATAATATGGCTAAGAAGAATACACAAGCAAATAAATGGAGACAGTCTGTAAACTCTGATATTTTTGATGTTATCCTTTTGTGTTGTGTATGTACACGTGTACTCATGAATGTGTCTGTAAGTACACACACACACACACACACACATATATGCCTGTGGAGGCATATTAACTATTCACTGTCACTATTATTACTATGCTTTGAATTAATTTCAAAACAATGCATTTCTTGATGCACAGTAGGCACACGCCATTACTAGGCATCATTTGACATCATCCTAACCGTCATTTTTCATCACTTTTGCCTTCACATGACTGTTTAAGTCAAGATCTATGTTACTCAGACTTTTCTTTGTAATTTTTTTTCTTACATTTATTTATTTGGTATTATGCATGTTTGTGTGTGTACATGTGCACAGTGTGGTACACGTGGAGGTCAGAAGGCAACCTGCAGGAGTTGTTTCTCTCTGTCTACCATGTGGGTTTCAAGGATCAAAATTTGGGTTTCAGGTTTAGATTCAAGAACCTTTACCTACTTAGCCATCTAATTGACCCATACATTTTTATTGCTGTGACAACTACCTGAGAAAAAAAATTTTAAAGGAGAAAAGATCCACTTTGGCTCGGTATCATATTGTGGTCACGTGGTCCCGTTTCTATGGTGAGGTGAAGTAAACATGGCGTCGAGGACATGACAGAGTCATGCTGCTTACTTCACAGCAGACAGGAAGCAGAGAGCATGAAAGAAAGCTCCAGGAGCAAGATACATCCTTTAAAGGCATGCTTTCCTCCCAAGTCACCTACCTCCTCCAAAAAGTTCCCTTCAACAGTCCATTCAGCTATGAACGCATGCATGGATTAACCCACCGATAAAGCTAGTGCCCCCATGATCAATCTCCTCAGTAGTGCCAGTAACCCGAGGATGAAGCCTTCAACACAGAAGTCTCTGGGGAAATACTTCATATCCAAACCATAAGAGCTTCTCTGGGACAAAGAGGTCGAATGAAGGATCAAGTGCTGATGTTATCATTAAGATGAGAGATAGATGATAGATAGATAATAGATGATAGAGGATAGATAGATTGATTGATAGATAATAGGTGATAGAGAATAGATAGATAGATAGGTCGATTGATTGATTGATTGATTGATTGATAGATAATAGATGATAGAGGATAGATAGATGATAGATAGGATAGGTGATAGAAAAGAGATATAAGTGATAGATGACAGATATAGATAGAAGATGATAGATAGCTACATATGATAGATTAGGTAGATAGATGAATAGATAGAAGACATAATCAGGGCAGCCAAAGTGAGAAAAAGAAAAATGAGAGGAGGAGGGATGGAAAGCATGCAAATTGTTCTGTCACCCTGCTGCGCACTGCTTCCAAATAAGCCGTCAAAAACATGGTCACTTGGCAGAAGTCTCTGCATGCCCATATAGGACCTCAGATAAGCTATGTGGTTCTGTGGTAGGAATAATCCATGAGGAGGAAGAAAAGGACGGGTAATAGCTTTCTCCTTTCCACTTTCAGTTTCCTGTGATCAAAGATTGCTCCAGGAGAATATATTACACTTCTCAGGTTAAGTCATTAGTTCTTCTGGTGGTCACTTAAGATAACAAGAGCCATACTCAGTTCTGTAGGTTTCACTAGGATCTGAAAGGTTATAGGTGATGCCACAAATTCTGTGTTAGAGCTGGTAAAGCTGACTGACTGCATTACGGTAACCACACAACAATAACATGAGCTGAGAAATCAACATGCTGAGGGAATCTAAAGCAGGATATAAAATCTGCCTCAACTACTAACAACCTATAAAAAGTGGCATTCAGTAAAAGTGTATTTGTGTGGTTTTGCTACAGTTATGGCACATAACAAACAAGTGCTAAATCTCAGTGAATTAAAACAAAACATCGATGTCTCCTTCACACATCTGCAGGTCAGTACTGAACTGGGCTCAATTAACCCTGACTGGCACATGGCCAAGTTAGTTTCTTGTATCTCTGATTCTAAAACTCCAGCAAAAAGAGCTAACTATGGTATCCTATTGTCACAGCAGATGGCAGGAATATGAGAGAGGCCAATGAGAACTTGCCATGCCTCTTAAAATAAAGCATGGTTCAGAGCTGGCACAAGGTCACTTATGTGGGAAAAAAGCAACAGCTCAAAACTGTTATTTCCTTCCTTTTGGTTGTCTCAGCGCCCCCTAGTATAACTCACCCCCATCTTTAATGCTGCTCATTTCTTTGGGATAACTCCTATTTACTGATACCTAAAGTAGCCTGTGTGTTTCTGTCACTTGATTTGGTTTTCGTAGCCTTATTCTGAATCTTTGGAGACAGCTATTCTTCTAAGTTATCTGCTGAAATTTGATAATTAAACCCAACTTGAATTTTGTTTCATCAGCAGCACCATTTGTTCCTATTAACACTCCCAGAGACAAAGAGCATCTAGGGAAATGCAGAACTGGAAGTACTATTCATTCATGAACTGGAAGTAAAAGTTCCTAAGCAGGAGGGCTCTGGGTACCAAGAATAGCCTGGCTGTTCCTCAGCCTTCTTTCTGAGCCCCATGTGTTTGCTTAGTTAACACGCTAATCCTTTTTTTTTTCTTTCTTTTTTTTTCCTTCTTTTTTTTTCCTCTCTTTTTAAAAAAACTACTGCCAGCATTGCAAAGTCAAAATAGCTGTGGAGGAACAAGCTGTTCTGCCTCATGTCTCATCAACATTCTTTGCTCAGTGTATCAAAACACAGAGAGCACACAGAATAAATGCAACAACTCCTCAAAAAGTTCCCTGTTAGGGATTTTCTTCCTAGGAAATCATCTATAGCTGCCCACTTCAAGCATCAGAAGAAAGGTGGATCTCCTACTTGTATGTAAATGAAGTCACTAGTAGAAAACATGGATTCAAACTATCCTTTGAATTTATCCTTTGAAAAGTTCTTATGCAGGCCCTCATGAACTAATGTCAAGATTAAAACTTGCAAACACATTTTCTCTCCAAAGAATCAACTTAAAATCATTAGGGAAATGTACATTCAAGGTTAATTGGGAGTGGAAATGTTGTACTAACATTCTATCCTTTGAATTTATCCTTTGAAAAGTTCTTATGCAGGCCCTCATGAACTAATGTCAAGATTAAAACTTGCAAACACATTTTCTCTCCAAAGAATCAACTTAAAATCATTAGGGAAATGTACATCCGAGGTTCATTGGGAGTGGAAATGTTGTACTAACATTCTAACTCAAATCTCCTCAGTCCTTTGGAGAGAATTTGCGATAGAATTTCAAATAGTAACTGTATTGCAAGTAGAATAAACCAGGTATATAAGATGAGTCAGTACTAAGAGAACGAAGAGGAAGGGTTGGAGAGATGACCAAAACTTTTTCATTTCAGATAACAGATCAGATATTCAACTTTGCATTTTTCATGGAATTAACTGAAGTATTTATCTTCGACTTAATTAAATTACTAGAAATATATGTGGTTTTGACATCTTACTGAATTTTTGCAAATTTCATGCAATATATTTTGACCATATTTAGATCCCTTCCTCCACCTTATTATGCACACCAAATTTCACATTCTCTCTCTCTCTCTCTCTCTCTCTCTCTATATATATATATATATATATATATATATATGGCCTATATCCACTAGAACTTGGTCAGCCTATCAAAATATGCCAACCAGTAAAATAGTAGCATGAATATTATAGGAGCAACTAACCAACTTAAAGCATATTTCCTAGGATGGAGCCTGTACTTGATATCTGACCTAGGAACTTGTGGCTAGACAAGTCACAGGCACCAGGAGAACTTAAGGCTATTGTTCTATTAAATAGTTATGGTATTAAACTGACTTCTAATAACTTATTGTTATGCCCATATATTAATGCATCTCTCAACTCTCAGCAGAGGAGCTTCCTTATACAGCAGATGGAGATTAATACAGAAACTCACAACTGGCCAACATGCAGAGAACAAGAGGCTGCAGAAGCTTTTCCCTGAATAGGACACCTATATCAAACTTTGCCTTGTAAGATGGGGGGAAAAATCACTAAGAGAATGATTAACCTATTTATCCATGTTTAAACAGACTTAAAATTGAACTAATAGTCTTTCTTTTACTCATTTTTCTACAACTGAATGAATATCCATCCCAGTAAAACAGTTTCAACATGCATAGTCAAAACAATATTTTATCTAACATTTGAACAGGTCACAGAATTAGCTTAATATCAGAACAAATATTAAACAATAATAATTATTATTATACCTTACAGGTGAGAAGCTACAGCAATAGCCATGGAACCGAATATTTTAAGTCCAAAAGGAGAAATTGCAGATAGAGAATTTTAATCATTCTGAGGGCATATATCATGCTTAAAACCAAAAAGGTCAATTTGGAGTTGATTATGAAGGTTTCTTCATATGAAGTTTAACAGAAGGAATGTTTCTCCAGTTTGCTGTCTTAGTCATCACATAAAGAATTTCTCAGCGGCCAGTGAGATGGTTCAGTGGGTAAAGGCTCTTGCTAGCAAGCCTGACAACCTGGGTTTGCCCCATGGAACACACATGGTAGATACAGAAGCACAGCTCCTGCTAGTTGTCCTCTGACCTCCACCGTGGCTCTAGAACCCTTCATCCCATTGCCCAGGCATCAGGGTCACCTAGCTTTAAAACTGAATTGCCACAGATTTCACCTGTAGGAAAAGGCAGAGCAAGAATGAGGCTGTATCAATCCCCTTTCTGTTTCTGAAATACCTGAGATAATCACTTTGAAACAAAAAGCTTTGTTGGGGCTGTTTCCAGTACGTGGTTGGTTGGCTCCAACAATTTGGTAGTAAAATCAGTGTTCACTTCATGGCCAGGAAGCCAGAGAGCAGAAACAGACTGTGGTCCCGCAAACACCTTCAAAGGCACATCCCAATGATCTACAGTCTTTCACTAGGCTTCACTTCCTAGAGGCTTCACTACCTCCTAATAGCACCACTCTGGGATCAAATCCCCTACTGAACAGAGCTCTGAGGACACTCTGGCAAAGTCACAATCACAGGCCACAGAACTGGGATCGGTGCTTGGATGTCTCACTCATTCTACAATGAAAACTTTATCACATCCAAATGCAAGATAGTCTGGAAAATGTGGTCTAGCTTCCTGCTTTTTAACCATTGTGCTAGGGAATCTCTGTAATTGCAGTTTGCTCTGTGACTATAACTAAACGTACATGGACAAAAGTAGGTTTTATTGGACAGCTAGCAGTCCAACAAAAGAATTTCTAAAGAATGGCATGGGGAAAGATGGTTTCACGCTAGTGCCTTTAGAGTTTGAATGTGAAAGACTAGTTCTGTTCATAATATGCCCAAAATCAGAGACAAATGCATGATATCATCATTTAGTGATAACCTAGCATGAGCCTCTAACAAATATCAGTAAGAAAATTGACAGTCCAACAAAGTAAAGTTACCCATGTAGGCAGCTGTGAAGGTGAGCAAGCTTGGAATCCATGTTTATATACTCTCAGCCCAGGATTCCTTACGGATGTGGCTTAACTTAAAAAATAATTCATCTAAATCATTTGAGCCAATCAATTTGCTGACTTAGAGACTTAAATCACAAACCTTGAACACTAAAATGTGGTTTTCCCATCCTAGTTGTGGTAGTTTAGTTTTCCAGTCAATCAGAAGTCATAAATAACTGTTAATGTTCTATTTTATATTTTGATATAAAGAGTTTACTTATATGAAAGAGTAAGTTGGAAAGACTTTTAAGTATCTTTCCCTAGGATCATCAGAAAAAAATTTTTGTTTGTTTTTTTGAGACAAGATCTCCCTGTAGTCCCACCTGGCCTGGAACTCACTATGTAGACCAGACTGGCCTTGAACTCACAGAGATCCGCCTGCCTCTGCCTCCCAAGTGCTGAGAAGAATTTTTAATGTAACAATCAATTCTTTAGTATTTCCCTTTTGCCATTACATTCTCCATTCAAAAATCAGGTATTTAGTATTCATTGTTTCAAAGAAAGAGATTTGTAATGGTAGAAAGAAAAGTGCAAAAGACATCTTTCCATCTCTTTTTGTTTCTTGACAGGGACAATATTGGCATTTTAAGTCAATAATTCCTTCTATAGGAGAGTGTTTTGAAATCAAGGTGGCTCCAGGGACATGTTTCCTCTAAAATCTATATGGAAGAAATTGTTCTTGCCTCCTTCAGCCTCTAATTCCTGGGTACCTGTCTCCAATCTCTGACTTTCCTTCTCAGTGTTTGTGTCTAAATTTATCACTTCTTATTAGAGTTTGACCCAATCCAGTACAATCTCATCTGAATTTGAATATATCTTACAAAGGTCTTATTTTCAAATAGGGTCAAATTAAATGATTCTAGATGGACATGAGTTGGGATGGAGAACATTATTTAACCCACTGAAGGCTGGGTTAATAGAAGTTAGGTACACTTTAGAAAAGTACACTCATATCTTTTGCCTACTTAACTCTTAAATGTTGTATCAATCATAATTCAATAAAAAAGTAATATAACATCAATGACTTTAAAATTATACGTTGTTGACTTTCAAAAATAAACTTTCTGTTTGTTATTTTAATATAATTGTATTGATTTTTTGTGCATTTCATAAAATAGATCTTACTCATATTTAGAAGCCCTCCCATATGTACACCTCCCTTAGTCCACCCACAGGGTTTTATGCATCCTGTCATATGCATTAAGGCCTATCAAGCCAAATTTGTGTCCCCAGATGTCTCTCAGTGTGAGTTCATCCACTGGAGCCTGGTCAGCCTATCTAGCATCACTCTCTTAAAGAAGACTATGATATTTACAATATTTTAACTCCTGTTAACATCAATGGCATGTATATTTAATGTCTCTCAGATTATGCAACAGCTTTTCATATAATATGCAAAACCAAAATAAATAAAAGTAAAAATTAGGCCAACAAAAAGTTTTTAAATGAACTTTTTCTCTACTATGATTCTGAAAAAGTGCGTTGGGTTCCTTCAGTCACACTGTAACATGTTAGCCCATAAAAGGGAACCAGAGTGTATACAATTGGTACTTAAAAGCTCTTTTTAGAAAAATTAGCTAATTTGAGTTGAAATTAAAATAAGATAGTATGAAAGACTTTCTTTTTCTGTTGTTATAGAAACTTTTCCGCCTCAATGTGCTTCTCTTCTCTTGTGTAACTCAGTAACACTACACATTCTTGTTTAATATGTGATTATCTGAGCAGCATCAGGAAGAAAGGAGAACAAAACAGAATTAACAGCCACAAAAATAGCCACTCATTCTTACAAGGTAACTCCCCAAATAAGCTCATGTGTATAGAAATTCGCATTTTTTTCTATTGTAGCCTATAGCATTCAAACAATCACATAAAATGCGAGTGTCAGCAGCATGCTAAACCCAATGTGACATGGAAAATTCTGATGGAAAAAGCCTGGGGCTTATTATAGTATTCAACCTGTCTTGTTTATCTATTTTTCTATTTACAGAATAGAGGATGACAACAAGGGAAATAAAACCAATGAAGACTGGGTCATTATCTCCCAGGAATAGGTGGACTAAATGATGTTGAGCAGAAAGGACTAATAGGCCATTTTTGGGTCTGTGGCGAAGCCAGGGATGTCACATGGATCCTCTACTCTGCAGCACCTCCACCATCAAAGATGTGTATTTAAATACACAAGAGCACTGTTTGCATAGGTGGGACTATCGATGCAGGTTCACTGTGCATGGGTTATCAACCCTCCACGTCCAGTGATACAAAACACTCATATAGTATATAAGCCACATGAAGAGGAATTTTTACTTACAAACTGGCAGCAAGAGAAAACAGAACCCAGGATTCATGTCACCCCATCATTGTTAGCCCAGTAAGCTGATAGAAAATTAGTTAATGGAGTTAACATTTCACTTGAATGTGAGTCCACAAAACTTTATAGAACGTTTGTTTTCTTTTCACTTCATCTTTGATTACATTATTGTATTGTTCTAATTCTATGATGTTTCTATCAATGAGAAGTGAAATATTGTTTTAAAATCCAGCACCATTGGAATTTGAGAAAAAGCCTTGCTGAAAATGTGACCTTCTGCATAGAGGGCTCTCTGGAATACAGGTACTCATCAGATAGTCTTTACCACACAGGGAACCTGGTTGAACATTCATGTTCTTCAATATGCTCTCCCTGGCATTTACACAGTTTCATTTACTGCTTTTTTTTTTGTTTTGTTTTGTTTTTGTTTTTTGTCTTAGTGATTTTCCTAGGAAGGCTGAAAGAAGGTCTCAGGTAGGTCTGCTCTAAAGTATTGTTTCAGACATGGACACACACACACACACACACACACACATTTCAATACACACTGTAGTATTAACAATGAAGTCAGTCAGGTATACCATTCTTTTAAGGTTTCTGAGAGAGTTTAGGGAATGTATAACTGAATGCACTATATACCTGTATGAAACTGTTGAGAAACTAAATAAAAAGGGATATATTGTTGTGCCCAATTTTTTCAAGTATGCTATGTAATGCTATGTTTGTGTATATAAACTTTAATAAGCTCCCATTTTTCACTTAAAAAAATTCCAGGACTGGATTGGGACTGAATTAAAGAGTACTATACTAGTATTCATGAGACCCAAGTTTGTTTTCCAGGGCTGCAAAATAAACCTAAGCCTTGAGGCTTATGGAGATCATATCACCTGCCAAACCCCACGTTCATGATTATGATAATATTTAAGATATATGTATTTTTGAAAGCAGAGTTACACAAAATTTCTCAATCATTTTCACTATTTATTTTGTGTTAATCCATCAATCGGGTAGATTGGTCTAAAATGTGGCAAATTGAATCAGTTTTTAATACATCCAAACATAACATCTAGATAAGTTAGCTCAGTCTAGTTGTTTGATTAGCAGATGTGTCCTTATACACTGAAGTGTTTACTAAGGACCAACGTAAGATAGCTTTCTATTCACAAGCTCATGATTTATTCATTTAGTCATCTATGTGGCAAGCCAACCAGATAACAACACTTATTAACTACCAATTACTGGCTGGATGTTGAAAATTGTGCTAAAGAATTGGGGCTATCAAGAAGAAAAGGAATTATCCTTGTATTCAGGAAATTCATAATATTGAATAATATTTTTATGTATGCCATTATTGGGGGAAAAGTAGACATATTCCCAATACCTCAAGTGTACATTGACTTATTTATAAAATATTAAAAAGGATGATCATATAAATATATTGTATGAATATATAATGCATATTATGGCTCACTTTTATAGCTAGACATATCAGAAAAACACATACAAAAACAAGTTAAAAGGAATGAAATGAAAAATAAATAGTTGAGTTCAAATCAAAGAACTCTTAAATCAGCAGTTTTAGGGACAATACCAAAGTCATTTCTCTTTTGTCAATGCTCTAAATGTAAAGCTTAATGACACACATCAGAGAATCTTCACGGTCCCTTCTCCTGCCTACCCTAGAGCTCCTTGTCCCACAGTTATGTATGACTGCATCATACAACTTGCACATGATGAGAAGTGATAAGTGATAGGTAACTAGGCCTACATAAATTACTTAAAATAAAAATTTTGAGGACAGAAAACAGGTTTTCCTTTGGAAAATTCAAAATTTCCTTAGTTTTAAATTTGTGTGAAAAATGAAAGGAAACTTCAAAAAACTGGCTGAAGCTTTAGCAGAAAAAAAAAACACTTCCCATAAGTTCTTTTTCACTGTCATTAATAACATAGCAATGAAACGCCAAATTCTGCCACACTATTGGCAACTATTCTTACATCACTAAAAGGAATGATCTTATCACTGACAGATGCTAAGACTCAGTGGTTTGAATCCCACCATGTGTTACAAATTAAAATGGTTAAAATCACAACAATGCTAATCTGGAAAGAATAGAAGAAAAACAATTGCTAGAAGCTGCAGGATCAACATTTCAATGTAACCTACATGCACTGGTCCAATAAAAAAAGTGCATAAGGTTAGGTAACATATTAACCCAGTCCACTGACCATTCTAAGAACACTTGACATAAAGCTATTAAATTAAAAAAAATATCTGCAATGTGTTTGATCTCTATTACAGAGATAGATATGCTTGCACATAAGAAAATATTAAAAACCATTTAAACATGACAGAGGGTTGGAATAAGGGAAATATTTGCCTTCACAAATATAGATGCTTCTGAGTCAGGAGGATCTCCTTGAGTATAGGGCAAGCCTAGTATACCTAGTGAGAACTTGCCTCAAAAAAAAAAAAAAAACAGAAGAGGAAGAGGCAAAGGAGGAAGAGGAATAAGAGGAAGAGTAAGGAGGAGGCAGGGGGGGAGGAGGAGGAGGAGGAGGAGGAGGAGGAGGAGGAGGAGGAGGAGGAGGAGGAGGAGGAGGAGGAGGAGGAGGAGAAAAAATAACAGAAAAAGAAAATTAAATAAATGCTTCTAAGCTTTAATTTTGTAAAGATAATTTATTATTCTTATCAAGAAATGATGTAACTAGCAAACAACAAATCTACTGAAAGAAATCATATTTTAGTATACTAGAAACCATATTGCGCTAACAATCAGAAGGCTCAGGCTCAAAAAATATCAGTGCTGCCACTTAACAGGCATGAAGCAGGAAACCATTAATACTGGTAGTGGTGTTGATGACCAGTGCTTTGATAACAACAAGGTTCAATCTATTGATTCCAAAGACCCTTCACATTTGGACTTCTCTTCTGGAAATCTGTCTCTGTCTGATAGCTTGCATGCCAACATTGCCCTCTACCCATTATATGTTGCATTACAGCCTAAGATTTTTTTGTTGTTGGTACTTGTTTTGTTTTGGTTTTCACCTGTTCTGGCCACAGGATGACTCCTCTAGTTCTGAAGAGCACAGGTTGCTAGTTTTCCATCCTCCTCTAAATAGGGGCAGCACCCAGGACAAACTCTATAGCTCTACTTGTAGGAACATTCTAGGCACATATGTGAGGCTGTCTTTCTTAATATACATGAAGAAATATAGAGTGATTCATGAGCAGATAATAAGGACATTTTAATAAATACACTGAACTCAAGAGGTTCTCAAATCATCTTAGGGAATAAAGGCCCTGGGGATAAACTTTAAATTAAAAATTAAGAATATGGCGAGAACAGTAAAGATATCCCCAACAGAAAGAGATCTCAAGGCAGGCCAGGACAAGCATCGGATTCCTAATTTGTGCTTCAGGAACTGCTAGTGCCCAAGTTCACTGTGACTCACCACTCTCAAGTTTTAGTGAGAGTAGAGTGAGGTTTTTCTTAAAAACCTCTGTGTAGAACCTGATTCTTCATTTAGAAAGAAAGATTGGAGAAGAGTTTGTGTTGTTTTGTCTTAACAAGCAGCATCCTGATTGCAGAACTAATGATCAGTAGACCAATTCTAAGAGCTCTGCCATGGTACTGTATGAAGTCATCTGATGAAACAGTAAAATTCCTGGTCACTGAGATATGATCAAATGTATATCAAGAAGAATACTGTCTCAGGATGTGACATACTGACTGCCAGAGCCCACAAGAATTAAACATGGTTTCCATGTTTGTCCCTGAAGACTGCAATGCAAGCCTGGAAGGGTGTTTTTACAATTATCATATGATAGTTACAACATTATTTCTAGGCCTTTTATTACCTTGTCACCCTTCCATCCCATACATGCAAGGTTCTGAAGACCAGTACTTTGAGCACCTGCTATGGCCTCAGTTGGAAGGAAAAGCAAAGTGAACTGAGGCCTCAGATATTCATTTCTCTAAGCTCCAACACCCATCCTAAACCCTAAGAGGAGGAAAAAAGGTCAAAACTGAAACTGTGTATATATACAGTTCATGATGATGGAAAGAAGGGAGTTTTTCCTCAGTCTTCAACTGACGCTTACCTTTCAAAACAATTCTTCCTTTCAATTTTCCTGATGGAAATGGAAATTTAGATTTTAGTATAATAATGGTAAAAGTAAAGCTGCAAAGTCATTCAAAAATATGCATACTATGAGATCAGACAAGCCTGAGATGATCTACATAGCAAGTTCTAAGCCTGCTGGGGCAATATAGTGAGATTCTGTCTCAAAAAGATAAGTATGTTAAGTAAATTGCAGGTTTCTGTTTTTAAATTTTTAAATATAATTTTCTAATGGGATGCTTGATTTGTATTTGGGATGTTGAACTCATATGCAGATAACTGATTTTTCTTTTTAAAATTGTTATATACCAACCTTAAAAATCACTCATTTCTTTCCCAGTCTCCGTCATAGTGCAGCTGGGAAGGGCTCCAAGAATAACAGATCTGCAGGAGAAGACTGCCATCTTCGGGAGGATTGTGTAACTACATGATAAAATGCACAGGCATTCTCAAAAATGAAAAATTTGTTTCTGCACAGGAAACATACTCAATAGTTGTCTGGCATGTAGTGAAATCTCTACAGGTAATTACTAATGTTTGTGTTATGGTGGTGGTTGTATATTCCTTTGTATTGCATTTCTTGAAATTAATTAAACTGAAAACAATAAAACTTGGAAAGGCTCAGAAGCTGCTCAGATTATTCAGAATGTTGTTCTATTTTCCTAGAAACCTTTCTAGAGAGATAAGAAACTATTGATGTCTTTTTGTGTGTGTGTCTGGAATGTGTATGTGGTATGTGGGTGTGCACTTATGAAAGCAGAGGCCAGAAGTTGATGTCCTATGTCTTTCATTATTACTCTCCACCTTATTTTTTGAGGCAGGATCTCTCACTGAACCTGGATCCCATCAACTGGGAAAGACTAGCTGGCCAGAGAGCTCTACAAATCCTCCTGTCTCCATCTCCCCAGTGTCAGATTACAGGCACATACCACCATGTCCATCTTTTTTACATGGTGTGGTAGTTACAATGAGAATGTCCCCATAGGCTCCAAGTATTTTAAAATTTTGTTCCAAGTTTGTAGTGCTGTTTTGGGAGGTCTTAGAAGATGTGGCCATGCTGGAGGAAGCATGTCACTGGGGACGGTTTAGAGAGTTCATAAGCCTTGCAGGATTCCCAGTCTTACTCTGCTTCCTGTGCCTACTTGAAAATGTAAGCACTTTCTGTTCCTACTCCAGCCAGCCACCTCTGCAGCAAAGGCTCCCTGCCATGATGGATTCTTGCCCCTTTGGAACTATAAGCTAAATAAAATCATCCTTTTATTTAAAAGTTCTCTTGGTCAGTGTTTCTATCACAGCAACAGAAAAGTAACTAAGACGGAAATTGATACCAGAGAGTGGACTATTGACTGTGAAGGACATGACCATGTGGGTTTTTGGAGGAATGTGGAATACTTTGGAAGTTTGTGCTAGAAAATCGGTTGACTGCTGTAAGCAAAGCTTAATAGGCTATTCTAGTAGGACCCTGGAAGAAAACAGTGCTGAGCACAACATAGGTCCAGAGGAAAATAAGGACTTACCCAGTAATTGGGATATTTTGACAAAGAGTCTGACTACAGTCTGCTCACAGTCAAATAGCTTACCTGAGGCTAAGTTGAAAATCATTGGACTAATTTCTTTGGTGGAGGGTATTTCAAGACAGCCTAATGGCTGTCAGTGGTGAATATTATGCAGATCTACAGTACAAAAAGAACAAATGGGGCAGAAAGAAATGCACAACGTACAGTCTGTATTGAAAAAGAGCATTAGGAAGATTAAGTTTGGAAACCAAGGATGAAGGAGAGGATCCCTTTGATAAAGTGATTTAAGTGATTAAGGAGAGGCCTAGAGATTTGCATGTAAACAATGGAAAGAGTGCCTCCAGGGCAAGACCATGCCCAGTTAAGCCTCCAACTAGTGAAAGGAAAATTCTGCAAGGGTTTTCTACTCCTAGAAAACCACAACAGAGAAAAACTGCCAATGTGGATGAAGCTGGCCAGGATCTATCCCAAACTTGCAGTCAAACATGGTAGTGTCATTCATATGGTGCAGGCTTTAGAGTCATGAAAGATACAAGAGTGAAGGGGTAATCAGTTCTTCCTGAAGGGTTTCAGAGAGCTATGGAAGTCACACAGCATGCAGCAGGTGTGTCCCTGAGAGGCCAAGGAGCCCTGGTAGGTCATTTTATGAAGCTGTGAAGGTAAAGCCTGGTTAGCAGTGGAGACCCCAAGAAGATGTTCATGATGCTAGAACTGTGAGACATCTGCCAAAGAGAACTGCATGAAGGTAGTGGTACCAGCCGAAGAGGAAGATGTATGTTGCACTCAGAAAAGCTGGAGAGGCTAAGCCATCTCAGTCCTTTGAAAGTAAGGTTCCAGAAGTTGGACTTTACCAGAGCTACTAGATTTTGTGTTTGCCCTGCTGGTTTTCCAGTTTTCTTCACTATGCCTCTATTCCTCTCTTTGGGAGTGGGAATGAGTGTTCTGTTCCACTGTATGTTGGGAGTATGTAATTTGTCTTTTGATTTTACAGGGGCTTACAGTTAAGAGATGGCCTTGATTCTCAGAAGCGATTTTGGACTGTGAACTTTTGCATAGTATTGAGAGAAGTAAAGACTATGGGGACTTTTAAGGTTGCACTAAAGGCATTTTGCATTTCATACGCTCATGAGCCTATGGGAGCGAGGGAGCGGGATGTGCTGGTTTGGATGAGACCGTCCCCCATGGGCTCCACGTATCTGCACATTTTGCTCCCAGTTGGCGGCACTGTGGGGAGCTCTTAGCAGGTGTGACGGAGCTAGAGGGAGCATGTCACTGGGGGCAGGATTTAGCGCTCTTGAGCCTTGCAGGATTCCCAGTTATGCTCTGCTTCCTGTGCCTTCTTAGATTCTGCTCCTACTCCAGCCACCCTTGCCACCCCGCCTCTCCGCCATGATGGACTCGTGCCCCTTTGGAACCATAAGCTAAATAAACTCTTCCTTTTATAAGTTCCCTTAGTCAGTGTTTCTATCACAGCTACAGAAAAGTAACTAAGACATGTGGGTGCTGGGGACCTAAACTTTGGTCCTTATGTTTATACAGCAAGTATTTTACTGACTGAGCCATCTCATTCTTTTCCTCCTTTTTAAATTGAATTTTTGTGAACTTCATACAATATATTTTAATCATATTTAGATCCCCTTCCCTATATGCACCTCCCTTCCTACCTCCATCACCAAATTTCCTATATAATACATTTCCTATAGAAGAGGTTTGTGTCCCCAAATGCCCTTTAGTATGGAGTCATCCACTGGACCCTGGTCAACCTACCAAGAGTCTCATTGTTAAACAAGACTGACTTTTCCCTTCCCAGAGCCACTGGTTGCCAGTAGCTCCTCAGGTGGGGGTAGATTTTCTCACCAACTTCCCCACTTCTGTGTTGGGAATTTGTCTGGCTTGAGCTCATGTAGGACTTACACCTGCTGTCACCACTGCTATGAGTTCATATGAGGAACTGACCAGCTGCCTGGAAAACTGTTTCATTATGGTCATCTACCACCTCTGGCTCTTACAGTCTTTTTGCCCCCTGCTCTGCAATGATTCCTGAACCTTAGAAGGCAGATGTTTGATATAGGGATCCTATTCAGCATCATATTCTTAAAAGCCTTATGAAAAGAAATTCCACAACCATGCTATGTCTCCATGGTATTCAGGAGAGCCATACTGAGGCAAAGTTAGATATACACATTTAGTTTGCACAGTTCTCTTCTCTCTCCTTTTATAATAGGTACCCTCCACCCCATTTTAGATCATACATCCTTTCATCAGTTCAATAAACGTTTGCTGTACATGTGCTGCATTCCATCACTGTGTCATTTAGCCTACATACACAAAGCCAGCTCTATTTCCTGCCCTTGAAGAGCTTACAGTGGCTGGTAAGAGTCTAGGCACACCTGTTTCCTTCCCTTTGCTGTCTCCAAACTCCTTTTTTTTTCAACTCTTTATCTATTCTTCCTAAGAAATATTTCATCCTAGGAACTTAGGGCAAGAACATAACTATCTGTGTCCATTTTCTCTGTTTCAATCAAGGTAGTAAGCTCACCTATTCGCTAATTGAAATTGCTAATACATTGCAAGTTAATTTGAACACACTGATACAAAATTATGTCAATTGCATTTTTCATGCATTGTGTATATTTCCCTAAATTTACATAGCCAATAACCAGATGATCAAACCACAACTCTTCTTTCTCTATTGGGATAGAAGATGATTGTTAAGCTATTATTCTACTTGTTATGGAAGGTGATATCTGCAAGTAGTTCTTGATCTATGTTCTTAAGCATTCTGCAAGTTGGGATTTGTTTCGGATTTTGAGCTGTGCAGGTAGTGGTCCTGTTTCTAATTGAATTTAATTATTAAAAATAAGGATACATCAGTGAGGCAAAATTAAGAAACACAATTTGTTCACTTACCCGAACTAAATAGTTGTGGATTTATATTTATTACCAAGAAATAGGCTATCAAAAACAAAATAATTTTGTGTTCCCAAATGTCTGCATTTTTGGTTTTTCAAATCTTAACATCTGTCTCTAATTGTAAGAAAGCTCACTGGCAGACTGCACTAGCTGTCCTTGAATGTTTGCTCTCACAGGTTTTAGTTAACTTATTATTTCCAGTTTCTTGAAGAAGTTATCTCACCAGACTTGAGAAAAAGTGTAAGTGAATCTTTTGAAATTTATTTGTAAGCAAACTAAAAAAATGTCACAGAGGTAGGGACTGCACAACATCGACACCTTTTCTACAGCAGACGCTTGTACCTGTTTTCATTTGATCACTACATCAAGTCATTGGATTCCTTGGAATGATTCCCATTTAACAGATGATAAAACTGAAACCAGAAAACTTTCACTCACTGCCAATAAATGCTACTGTTCAAGCTCACATAGGTGTAGAATACATGCTCCCTTTGTTATACTAGAAGACTCTGGCTCATTAGGTAGCCCAGGCTGGCCTCAAACTCACAGCAGTCCTCCTACCTCAGTCTCCCAAATGCTAGGATTATAAAAGGAGTCAACACCTGGCTTAGAAAAAACACTTTTTTTAAAGGACTGTGGTTACTTATTTATTGTAGATTTCTGTTTATCATGTATATTTATCATTTGTGAGGGAGTTGAGTTTACTTTTCAAAGTTCAGCCATTTGGACATTATTGTACAATGTTTATACATTATTTATATGAATCAGACCTTCCTACTGCTATAAAAACATTTTAGACTAAAAATCGTGACTCCACGAAGAGGCTTGGCACAATTAAGCCTTATTGATTTCTGCTTTATAGTGGTTTTCAGTGTATTTAAAATATCATTTTCCTGTGCTATCAACATTGGCTGTGCAATCAATAAATAATAGACTTGATCCTAATCTTTGTTCTAATGACTTCGATGCAACATTTTTGATCCATTCCTTTATTCAATGAAATTTTGTGGGAAAATAGTGATTCTTTACAAAACTAAGTGTGCAGCTACCTTTGACAATGACCCAATAATCACATGCAGCTGGGGGGGGGCTGTCACAGAGAAATGAAAAATTGAATTTTCACCAAGACCTGTTGTGGTAATAGCTACACTAGGTTTCCAGGAAAACTAGAAACAACCCAGATGACCTGTGACTGGTGAACGGTTGAATAAGTGGGGCACACTGTGGAATAATAGCAAAAACAGAAGACTATTGCCTTGACCATTGTAATATCAATACCATAAATGTAGAATTGCACCATCACTTTTCAGGATGTTAGTATTAGGGGAAACTGGGTAAAGAGTACAAGGATCTCCCTTTTTATTGTCATAATCTTACAAGTACAAATAAATCTACAATGACTTCAAAATAAAAAGTGTAATTAAAAACAGAGAGAAAACACCTAAACTATTAGAGCTACAAATAGAATAAATGCCCTTCAAATGATAATTTTTTAAAAATATCTACCCAAAAAGCTGATAATTCCAATATAACTTGTAGCAAATGATTGTACATTTTGTATAGGTGCCCAGAGGATACAAATGAGAGGCATTGAACTTACACTTGAGATTGGGTTATGGGGTGTGTTACTTTTCTGTGGCTGTGATAAAACACCATGACCAAAAGAAAGAGCTTATTTTTGAGCTTATAAATTCAAAGAAATCTGAGTCCAGCATGGCAGGGAACCATGGTGGCAAAGACATGGCTGGAGCAGAAAGCGAAGCGTCCACATCATCAAACAGGCACAGGAAGCAGAGAGAGATTGGAAATCTGGCAAAGATTAAGAATCTTCAAAGCCTTTCCCCAGTGACATACTTCCTCCAGCAAGTTCACACCTTCTAGGACGTGTAAAACAGCAACACCAATTGGGGACAAAAACTCCAAACACTTGGAACCTATGGGGCACATTCTCATTCAAACCACCACATGGGGTTATGGATAACCTCTGAGAAAAGGGGCTTGAAGGACTAGTAACAATTTAAGTATTCATAGGAATTTATCCTGGAAAAGAGAGGTGATACGGGGCGGGCAAAGGGAGAGGGGACGACATGTGCAAGAACACAGAACTGGAGATAACAAGGCACATGCAGGGAGCCCAGTGAACCGATAGGTCATGTGTGTGGTGGGTTAGAAAGATGAGAGTGGTGAAGCTCACCTCTGCTGGAAGATGCTCAAATCCAGTCCCTGAAGATACATCATGTTATAACATACACTGTAGGGAATAGGTAGACACTACAGGGTTGTCTGCCTCTGTTTGTTTATAGCAATCATTAAGGTTCTTGTTTTAATGGATATGTAAGTGGAAACTAGATTGTAAGATACAAAGTGAGGACTAGAAGTAGCTAGTGAGATATGATGATCATTTAAAGTACAGCAGTTACAAAGGGAATGAAAAGAGAAAGACTTGATAAACTTTAGTGGAGGCAAAAAAAAAAAAAAAAAAAAAAAAAAAACCAGCAATATTGTTAGAGTAGCAAATAGCTCTAGAAGATTAACTGGTCAAGACTGTAAATCTCTAGTCTATCTGTTGAAAGACCCACATTTCCAGTTGCATTGGTCAGTCACCTGGTCACAGGACCACCCCTAGGAAGGTGGGTTCACATTAAGTTATACTAAATAGGCTGAATACCCACTGCGTTAATGAGATGGTGAACTTTGTCTGCCTGGAACCCAGCCTAATGCAGTGCATTCTGAACCTGGCTACAGACATGTCTGTCTCTGTAAGTCTGCTCCCTTTTCTGAGAATTCAGAAAAGCATAATCCTTTTCTTCTTCGTATCTCTTTTCTAAACATGCTTTTTTTAGTGCTTTGGGCTGACCTAGCATCATGTATTTCTTTACTTTTTCTCTAACACTTGTTCTCCACACCATGTGGCTGCCAGTTGGTCACATGTCTGACCTCCAGGCAGGCTCTAAACCCGCATGGCCTCATGGCTTTCTTCCTCCTCCCCTCCATTCTCCTCAAGGCAGCTAGCGAGGTTACCAGTTCTCCTGCTCAGGATTTTCCTTAAAAGTCTAGTAAAATTGCCCTAAAGCTTCCATTTGGGTCCATTCTTAAATTCTTTTATGAATGAGACTAAGAATCCTTTTAGGGACACTCTTTCACCCCTGTTTCAATATATGGTACTTGGTTGAATGTGAGAAGGGAGAAGAGGAAAGAATCTAGACTATAATTGCCAGTGAAAACAACTACAGCACTGTTCCCCAGCCAAGGCAGACATGACTAGTCAATTATTATAGTCTTTATGTCTCTAATCATCTCTTCTAGGATTCACTATTGACCAATCAGGATGGGAAAATAAGTTGTCATTTATTTTTCAGCTCTTATATGATTTTCGAATTTCTGGATAGTGGTGGCATGCATAATAACAGGAAGCAGGAGGAGGGGAGTTTTTGTCTTAATTTGATATCTTCCTGAGTGTGAAGTTCACGAGAGATGACTAAGCAGAGATCTATCATAGGAAATGGGATATTCAAGTATATACCTCTGCATAGAAATGATAAAATCAGTATCATATATGAGGAAGCCATGGGAGTCAAGATTATAGTCCATGAGGCAGCCTGAGCTACATAGAGAGACCTTGTATCAAATTTTTTTAATGATTACAGTCTACTCATACAAAAGAAAAAGAATCAAGAGCAGAACCCTTGGGACCATGGATATTTATGGAAGACAAAAGAACTGATCACAGAAGAGACTAAGACAATATACTAAGAAAAAGTGCAAGTCAACTGGGACAGCACAGCTGTTGAACCCAAGTAAAGGAAAGACTAGAAAGTTAATGCTGCAGAAAAGTCACTAACATGAGCACTAAAAATTGCACATTGACAAGGATTCAGAAAGATTGCAGTACTGGCAGGGTCAGGGATTTGGGGTCTTCCTGAATCCTCCCCACAAATGCAGAGCTAAGTAGTAAAACCCAAAATGCACGGACAAAATTAACCAAACAAAGAAAAAAGAAAAATCTAGGTAGCATGAAGTTACAAATCCCCAAAATGAGCAAACTGAAAGTGAGTACTTGCCTGGTGTATGTGAAAGGAAATGGAGGGGAGCTGATGGCTCTGAGAACAGAAGTACTTCCAAATGCCACCTAATACGCACATAAATCTATAGGACAAACAGAACCAATATAATATAATAGTCAGCAAGCAGCAGCATTCTAGGGCATGAAGTAAAGCCTGGTGCCTCTGTAAGTTCTCAAAGCTGACTTCCTAAGACTTTCCTCCACTGTAGAGTCCCAACCCAGGGTAAGTAGAAACTGCTGTGTCTAGAATAAAGGAAGAGAGAAGCAACGAAGATAGGAAAAAGAAGGTCCATGTAAGTGTGCAAAAGAAGAGCTGAGTCAGGAAATCCAAGAAAGGAACACATTGTTTATTAAAAATATAAATACAACAGCCACTTAAGGGTATGGTTCAGCAGTAGAGTATTGCCTCATAAGTGAGGCCCTGGGTTCAATCCCCACCTGCAAAAACAAGCAAAGCAAAATGAAAACAACAGCAGAAAGAGTTCAGAGAATTTAGGAAAACTGTCTAAACAAAGTGTTCTAGAATTCAGGAAAATAAATCCACACAAAAAATGAAAAGGAGAAAAAGAAAAAGCTCACATCTCAATCAAAATTGCTACAATAAAAATAAGAAGAGCGAAAGCTAGATATGATGGTATACACCTGCAATCTCAGCAGGCGGGAGGTGGAGGCAAGAGCTTCCAGGGTTTGAGGGCAGCAAGAGGTACTTGGCAAGCCACTGTGTGAAATAAATATAACAAAAGAAGAGTGAACACAGTAGCATTCCTACACAGTTACAGAAGGTTATTAACCACGATGTGGGTTCTAGAATCAAACCCAGGTCCTCTGCAAGAGCAACCAGTGCTCTGAACTGCTGACTCTTCGGTCTCCAACAATATTTTTGAAAGCACCGTAGCAGAAATTTTCCCAGAGATAGGAAGGGAGATACCAGTGGAGGTGCAGGAGGCTTTCTGGACACAAAATAGACAAGACCAGAAAAGAGTCTACCCTCATCATAAAATTAAACCACTAACTATGGAGAACAAGGAAAACATACTGAAAGTGGCAAGAGAGAACTACCAAGTCCATAGGAAGCAGGTTCATAAGTAGTGGTAGATTATTAGCTGAAACTGCTAACAACCAGGAGAACCTGGAACAACGTATTTCAAGTTCTGAAAGGCAATAATTGCCAACTCAAACTACTATACCCAGCAAAGCTATCTGTCACAACCAAAAGAGAAATAAAAATGCTCCACAATAAAAATAGACCAAAGAAATGTATGACCACTAAACTAGCTCTACATAAAACAACTGAAAGAATCTCTTTAGATTGAAGAGAAAAACAAATCTATCCATGAAGCAAACAGAAAGAATAAACCAGCAGACAATAATAGCTAAGTAAAAGAAGACAAGGGGAAAACTAAAAAATCAATAAAATGACGGGAATAAATACAAACCTTTCAATAGCAACTCCTATTTTATTATTATTTTTTATTTTTTATGTTTATGAGTGTTATGCCTGCCCCTATGCCATGCAGTACCCACAGAGGACAGAAGAGGGCATCAGATTCCCTGGAACTGAACAACTAATTTAAATAGTGTCAGTTCCCCAATCAAAAGATACAGACTAAACCAAACATGGTGGTGCATCCCTTTAGTCCCAACACTTGGAGCCAGAGGCAGGCAGATCTCTGAGAATTCAAGGCTGGCCTATCTACATAGTGAGCTCTAGGTTATCCAGGGCTACATAGTGAGACCTTGACTCAAAATAATTAAATAAACAGGCAGAATAATGCACTGGATCACAAAGCAGGGGCCATTTATTGGCTACATTGAAGAAATGCACCTCCCTATAAAGAAAGACTCTGCATTAGGGTGAAAGGATGCAAAAAGGGGTTCCAAACAATGGGCCTGTAATAGGCAGATGCCACTGTCCCCAACATATGACAAAATAAACTGTAGGCCACAACTAATGAGGAAAGATAACTGTGGCCACTTCATACAGATTACGAGAACAAACCATCAAAAGAACATTACAATTCTAAACTTATTTGTTCTCACTAGTTGACAGTTTTTCCCCCAGAAAAATCAGAAATATATGAATTAAATGACATTGTAGATCAAATGAATTTAACAGACATCTACAGAACATTCCCTCCAACAGAATACACATTTTCTTAGCAGAACACAGTACTTTCTCGGAAAGAGATCATATATTAGGACAAGCCTAAAAAAATACAGGAAAATTGAAATAATTCCTTTTATCCTAGCTGATCACAATGGACTAAGACAACATTAGCAAAAGAAAATCTAGAACAAATACAAACTCAAGGAGATTAAACAAGACACTAAGAAATGACATCCTTGAAGAAATCAAGAATAAATAAAATGGAGAAAAGATAATATCTTCAACAAATGATGCTGAGAAAACTGGCTATCTATATATAGAAGACTGAAACTAAATCCTTATCTCTCACTCTGCACAAAACTCCAAATCAAACAAGAACCTCAATATAAGACCTGAAACTCTAAAACTTCTAGAAGAAAAAATAGGGAGTACACTTCAAGACACAGGCATAGATAAGGGCTTTCTGGATTGGATTCCAACTATCCAGGAAATATGGCCAATAATCAACAAATTGGATTTCATGAAATTAAAAAACAGTCTCATTATGTAGCCTTGACTGGCCTTGAACACACAGATCCTCTTGTCTCTGCCTCCAGAGTGTGAGATTAAAGACATGAACCACCACGCTCAGCTTAAAAGCTTTTTACAGCACAGAAAATTTTGAAACAAGTGAAAAGATGGCCTGCAGGATGAGAAAAAGTCTTTACCAGGTAAATAGCTGGCAGGGGAGTAGTATCTAGAATATATAAGGAACTGAAGAAACTAAGCAAGGAAACAAAGAATGGGCCATGGAACAGAACAGAAAATGCTTTTAAAAAGAAAGAGAGAGAGAGAGAGAGAGAGAGAGAGAGAGAAAGGAAGGAAGGAAGGAAAGAAAAGACAAATGACTAGTTGACTAGTAAATACTTCTAACTAAAAGTGTTCAGTATGAGAGCTGGAGAGATGACTCAGCAGTTAACATCACTTACTGATCTTGAAAAGGACCCAGGTTTCAGTTCTTAGCAACCACATGGCGTCTAACAACCTAACAACCATCTCCAACTCCAGTTCTAGGGAATCCAACACTCTCTTCTGGCCTCCATAGGCATTGCATGCATATGGATCATTTACATATTTGCAGAAAAAAAATAAATCAAACATTTTAAAGTATTCAACATCCTTATCCATCAGGGAAAGGTAAATTAAAACTATTTTGAGATTCCATCTCACTCCAGCCAGAATGGCTATCATCATCAAGAAAACAAATGACAATAAATGCTGGTGAGGATATCGGGAGAGTGCTCATTCACTATTGGTGGGAGGTAAAAATAGAATGACCACATGATCCAGCTATACCATTCCTGGACATATATACCCAAAGAACTCATATCCTTCTACAGAGATACTTACATACCCATGCGCTTCGCTGCTATAGTCACAATAGCTAGGACATGGAATCAGCCTAGATGCTCATTCACTGATGGATGGACAATGAAAATGTAGTACATGTATACAATGCACTTTTATTCAGCTGTACAGAAAAATGAAATTATGGAATCTGTAGGAAAGTGGATGGAACTTCAAAATAGAATATACTAAGTGGGGTAACCCAGGCCTAGAGCAAACACCTCATGTTCTGTCATAGATGGATCTTAGCTTCATGTTTTAAAATTTATTTTTGTCCTGTGTATATGAGTGTACTGCCTTCATGCATTTAAGTGCACCTGTGTTGTGCAATGCCAGCAGAGGACAGAAGAAGGCATCATATCCTCTGGAAGTGGAGTTATGATGGTTATTAGCCACCATATGGGAGCTGGGATTTGAGCCCAGGACTTTTGCAAGAGCACCCAGTGCTCTTAACTATTGAACCATCTCTCCAGATGGGCTTGAGATTTTTAGATTTGTGTGTCTACTTTGGAAAGTCAGTAATGGTTAAGGAAGCCAGTAAAAGCCCATGTGAGGGGGAGGGGAGGAGACCTTTAGCACTGAGGGAATAGTGGAGTGCATGTAATGAGGAAGTAGACTGCAGGCAATCAATGGATGCTGAGAGAGGAAAGGAGGGTCTGTTTTCTCTAGAAACAAGCTCCATGACTGGTAAGTTAGCAGTCTCAAGAGGTCAGCCCTAAACACACAGAAGCAATACTAAATGAACTCAGTGATATATATTTAAAACATTCATAAGTAAAGAATTTTGAGAATGAGTAAGATAGGGACATGGGAAGAGTGGGAAAGGGAGAGGGAGGAATGGAGATGATGTAAATAAAATACTCATGAAACTCTCAAAAAATTAAATTAAAAAAGCAGTACTTAAAATAAATAAATAGAAAGTAGAAGAGATACACTGGGGCTTAGAGAATTAAATGAGGGTGGGAGTGAGAAGGTCAGGGGAAGAGAGGTATGTTAACTAAAACTAAGAATGTATGAAAACCCTCATGCAGATCCACTTCTTTATAAGCTCATTAAAAAATACAATTTTAAAAATGAGTTGTAACACAGTTGCCCTTCATGGGCAAACAATGCTTTCTCAGAAGACAGGAGTTAATAAATGAAAACCTCAGTGTCAGATATGGTATATTTCCCTAAAGGCTATTGGTCAGAGAGGCCCTAGCAGCCCCCAAAACAGCAAAGACTATTGCCAGTGCTCTTGTTACCCACCGTAACTAGATAGTAGGCCCTACCACTGAAGACACAACACACTTTGGTTGAAGGGTACAGGGAAATCCAACTGGAATAGGCCTAAAAACCTCGACTCCTGCTAGCTAGCTTTCGTAGTTCTGGAAGGCGCTATACATGCTGCTGGGGAAGAAAAGCCATCGATAGAATTGCCCAGAGGTGAACCTACGTGCTGCAATACCTTCCTGGCAGGCAAGATGTACCAACTGGTGCCATAGTGGCATGAAGGTTATAGGAATAACCCACTATAATGTGTGTATGAGTGTTTTGTGTGCGTGTATGTAAGAAAAGGGTGTCAGAGCCCCTAGAACTAGAGTTACAGACAGTTGTTAGCCATCATATGGGTTCTGGGAACTGAACCCTGGGCCCTCTGCAGGAGCAGTCAGTGCCCTTAACTGCTGAGCTGTCTCTCCAGTCCCAACTGCTTTTTAACTGGATTTGAGGCCTACTACACAGGAAGAAATTCATGTTTGCTAATATAACCTGGTCAAAAACCCATGGATTGGGAGGTCATGAGCCTCAAGGAAGAACCTACTCCTGTATTCTTCTAAATGGACATGTTGTCAAACTGCCTTCCAAATATTCATAATTAATACCTATAGATTAGTGTTTGTCCATCTTGGATGGAAAAGCTTATTTCTGCAGTGGACAACAGTTAATGCAGAGACTCATAACTGGTCAAAGTGTTGAGAATAAGTGACTGTGGAGTGCTTAACAGAACAACTATGCTGTTGAAACATCAAGGAAGATGTGGTAGAAAGAATGTAAGAGCCAAAGGATGGAGAAGCGTGCTGTGAAATGCTATCTTCTGGATACAACATGGCCATTGCATCTACGGTTACCTACACATGAACTACAGACCAAACCAGCAAAATCAGTCAATATTCCAGCATGCAGCACTAATTGGACTCAATGATTACAAAAAAATGGGGGAGGGAGGGAGATACCTTTCTCATTTCAATGCTGCCTGCAGCCCGCATGCCTTTCCATCTCAGTTTCATCATTCTATAAAGCAAGGCACACAGAAGTTTTCCACAACCATCAACTGCTTGTGGAACACACTCATAGCCAGAGCAATGGAAACTGCAATTTCCCCGGCTCCAGTTTCCATGAGAATGCAAGACTTCCAACTTCTCTGTGAACTTTCTTCCCATACCATATGACCACCTCAAGCACATTTAAAACCTAGATGCACCTCATAGACGTTCATGAAGGTGTTCCATTTTCCCACCCTACCACATCAAGAGACACGGAAGTCTCCTGCTGGATGCAGCTGTGGATCCCTCAGCTATTACCTTGTGTGGGCATTTCATCACCTGCCTCACCAGGTATTATTCTTTTACCAAGCATGCTATTGAAGACTTTGGTCAAGTACTGCAACTAAATGAGAGCCCTCTAAGAGCCCTCTAAGTACATGGTCATCTGTGGGGAAAGTATGGTCCCAAAGATACCATTTGCACAAATACCCAAAGCAGTTCTGCTCTGACTCCTATCATCTTATAAACCTTAATGGGTCTGTTTTCATTTTTTTATTTCTTACTAATTATTTCTTAGTTATAGGCCTCTTTTCCAGACTAAACTTCAGATATGGATTATTGCTATATGTTTTCTTATTTATCCATGTATTTCACAGAAGGCTTTGTGGAAGGGGGTGTAGATGGAAAGTATATGTATGTTTTGCATGAGTTAGTGTGTGTGTTTACAGATGTGCATGCATATATGCACGTGAACATGGAAGCCAGAAATCAAAGTTGGCTTCCTAGATCTCTCTCTATATATATCTATATATAGATATATAGATATAATACATATATATGGAATGCTTCACAAATTTGTGTGTCAGCTTTGCTCCGGGGCCTTGCTAATCTTCCTTGTATCATTCCAGTTTTAGTATCTGTACTGTTGAAGAAAACACCACCTTATTTTTTGAGACAAGGTCTCTCACTGAACCTGGAGCTCAATTCAGGAAGAGTGGGCATCCAATGAGTTCCGGGAATCAGCCTGTCTCTGCCCCCACAAATCTGGGGCTGTAGAAGCACACCACCCCACCCAGATTTTATGTGGGTCTGGGGGGGAGTCCTCATGCTTACACAGCAGGTATTTTACCAACTCAGATATCTCCCCAGTCCTTTCATAATGCTGTAGAGGCAGATGGATATCTATGAGACTGAGACTAGCCTGGTTTATATAGTGAGTTCCAGGCCATCTGGGACTACAAAGAAACCTTGTCTCAAGAAAAATGTCTAGTGTTAAAAGGTACTTAATTTATAAGTAAAGTGGATTAGCCAGAACTGAAGTGAGTGATTAAGTTATTTAAATCATTCCAGAAATCATGTCATAGCAAGCTTCAGGATGCATTGCTGGAGACCAAAACTGCTCTCGTTTTTGGTTCGTCAGTCTAGTGTTCTGCACATGGCTACTTCATCCACAATGATCTCAGGGCATCTCTTTACTTCTGTTTCAAATTCTCTTCCCTTATCTCCAGATCAAATTTCCAAGAAAGACACAGATTGATCAGGTTAATTACCGTGGTTCTTATACACATATGTGCGTCAGGATATTTGACAGACTATTGATTCCCCTTAGGTCCACAGTGACCATGAGGTAGTGTAAGAATCCATGCATGTTTCCTCCATAGGGAATCTGTAAGAGCAGCCAGAAGGCATGTTCAGGCATGACATCCTTCCACCAGGAAAAGAGGATTCTAGTACATACTAATCTTCAGCAGAGATCATGTACTAGGCACTCAGTAAATTCTCAAATATTTTTAGCTCTATGACTTAGGGAATTGATCCCACTCCCTTTCTATATCATTTAAGTTCCAATATATTTCAAGCCTTGCTGTTGATAGAAAACACAGCTCTCATCTCAAAGGCAGTGAGAGAGTGCTTATTCTTGAAATAAATATGAGTGACCACAACCCCAAATACAGATTTCGGTTGCCACAAATAACATGTTTAAAGATAGAAACCATTTTATGAAGGTTTTGTAGTTACAGAACAAAATAAAGCAATAAATCCAGGCATTTTTCAAATGTATCCATGGGAACATCAGGTAGGTGGAGTATGGCTGAGTAGAGATAACCCGGCTATATGCCCAAGATGCAATCTGGTGACAATTTTAGCATTGGTATTGGTGGAAAACCAGTGGTCTGCTGAGTGAATACATTTCAGTTTCATGTGACAATCACAAAGGTATTAGTTCAGACACAGAATGAAGCTATTAAGTAAAAGGCCTGTTTGACTCTGCAGCATTCCAGCTTCTCACAATCATGAAGTTTTAATCAGCCAATCTCCCTGGTAGGATCTGTGCCCATATGCAGGGAGGCCAGAGAACAACCTTGGATGTTATTCCTCAGACACTGTCCCACTTTTTTTGGTATTTTTGTTTGTTTGTTTGCATTGTTGTTGTTGGGAAAGTGTCTCCCTTTGGGTTAGAACTTGAGAAATAGGCTAGCAACTAGGCTGGCTAGTCAGTGAGTTCCAGGGATCTATCTCCTCCTCTGCAGCACTGAGATTAAAAGTAGACACTCTCACACACAATTTCTCCCACAGACTGAGCTGGCTCTCCAGTGCCCCACCTTGTAGATCTTTAACATACATAAGTGTATGCTTTTTTACTGAATGCTTGGTTCACATTCAGCTGTTACTTTCCCTTGATCTCTCTATGTAGTTAGCATTTGTTGCACATTGACAATATACCTGGCACTTTTCTCGCAGTGTCACATGAGTTCGTTCATTCATCTTTACAGCACAAAGAACCGTTTTTTTATTCCTGTTTTATCAGTAAGAAAATAGAGACACAAAGAATTTAGATAACTTGTATGGGATAAGCTGAGTAGAAATTCAAAGAACCAAATTTAACCACTACCCATAAATCTTCTTAAAAGTGAATGAATATCACTAATATTCTAATAATAAGGAATATGTATAAATGGTCAGCGTATGTGGTTGGAGCTTCAAATACAATAGTCCAAAATATGGTACTTTGGCATGCAGAACTTTGAGCTAAAGAAGACGGAGAAGGCCTCAGAAGTGAGGTCTTTTCTGCCCTTGTTTTTACCTTTCCAGCTGTGACCCACTTGAGTCACAGAAACTAGAATTTCTCCTTAATGAGGTGGGTAATCTAAACCAGAATTCCTCTCTCCCAAACAAGCTGTAAAACCTAGAACGGCATCTTACCACCTCATCCCATCCCCTGCTTTTCTGTGTGAAATATGGCCACAAATGAAATTCTTGACCTACCTACTTGAAAGTGGGTAAAAAGGCCCTCATTCCAGAACAATCCTTCTCTCTAGTTCTTAAAGTCAAGAAGAATTTGTGCAAACTTGCTAAGTTCCTCATTCAGTTTATTACCATCAGATCCTGCCTACTTTGTCCAATTATGTTTCTCTGCAATTATTCACTCCTTTCATCAGACTTAGCATACAATACACATTTTCCTGGGCCACTGGGTCTTCATGTCTGTCACTTGCCAATATTTTGTTTAAAAAATTAGTTATACCTTTGTCTTGTAACTTTTTAACATAGATTGTCAGGAGGGAACTTTACAGTGGCTGAGGAAACTGTCCGTAATCAATAGGCATCTATCTACATCAGACCTACACCGAGAAACAAAGCTGTAACTTTTCCTCTCAGCCCAGCAGTAGTGTGCCCCAAAGGATTTTAATGTTTCAGATTTATAATTCAATTAAGTAGATTTTTTTTCATTTTCATCGTGATTTCATCTTTCCATATCTTTGATATATTGCTTCAGTTGTAGACATTTCTATTTTATTTGCTTTCAGTTAATTCTATGATAGTCAGAGAGCGTGGTATTTGCGTTTGTACATGTTGAGCTTTTGATTTATCTATCGCTCAGCGCGATCGATTTTGATTAATGTTCCCTGTTCATCAAGTTTTCTGTTTCCAATTACTCCTAGGAACTGGCTATGGTTTGGAACACCCCAATGGTCCCCCGTGTGCGTCTGTCCGAGAATAAACCAACCGGTGTAAGTTATCTCGAATTATTTTCCTTTCCTACCTCTCTTCTCAATATGTAGTTAAGTATTGCTTCTATTTGAAAACAGAAAACATCACTTGGCTTCTATCCAGTTCCGTGTTCGAGAGGGGCGGGGAGCTGGGTGGGACGGCTGCAAGAAGGGCGGGGCGAGGGGCGGGCCGGATGGGGAGGGTGGGGAGGGGCCGGGCCAGGTGGGGCGGCCAGGGTGAGAGCGGGTAGACAGGACAGAAGGGACCGGAGGGAAAGGACCGGTGCCGGCTGGTGGAAAGCCGGGTTGGCGACGGGGGCAGACGGTGGGGGGCGGAGCCTACGGGACAGGGGCGGGGCTATGGCGACCCGGTAGAGGCGGGGCGGGGAGGAGGCGGGGAGGAGGCGGGGCCGCGCAGCGCGCTGACGTCAGAGAGAGGTGCGACGCCGGCGGTCCGGCTGAGCTGAGTAGGCGGTGTAGTGTAGCGGAGCCGGGCCTGGACAGCGGCGGTCGGCCGTACCTCGCACAGCGGCGGCAGGCTCCGGGGCGGGGGCTCCAGAGGCAAAGCCCCCTCCCCGGGGAGGCGGGGCCGGGCCGGCTCCCGGGACCATGCATCAGAAACTGCTGAAGAGCGCGCACTACATCGAGCTGGGCAGCTACCAGTATTGGCCGGTCCTGGTACCCCGCGGCATTCGCCTCTACACCTACGAGCAGATCCCCGTGTCCCTCAAAGACAACCCGTACATCACCGACGGCTACCGGGCCTACCTGCCCTCAAGGCTGTGTATCAAGAGGTACAGTGCAGCTGCTCCGCGCGCCCCCTTCTCTCACACGCTTTTTGTCTAGTATCCCCGCCTCCTCCCCCCCCGCCCCCCGCTTTTCTCTGTGCATCCTTTCTTCGCCTCAGATCCTTTCATCTCTTTCTGCCGCCCTGTCTCCAGCCCCACCGGGAGCCTTGGATCCAGGAGATAACAGTGATACTAACAGTGGTCATCGTTGACAGCCCTCCTGTGGCTCTTTGCTCTTTACAAGGCGCTTTTACATCCTTTATTCTATTTGGTGCTCACCGGGATACATGTTGAAATCCACCCCACTGAAAATGGCCGAACCATTATTTGTCTTTGGTATACCTGAGCTTCGTTTCTAGAGCAGTACGGTGGGAATTCAGATGCTTTGGCTGTCTGAATGCCTGAATAATAGGAAACAAGTCCACATGCTGTGCATATATGCGTGGAAACCCCTGATTCATTCATCTAGCAAGTACTTATGGGGCCTCTGCTAAGTGGTAGGCAGACGTGACCCTCATTCCCATGAAGCTACTAAGATCTAGCCTGGGCGATAGACACTAAAGAGATAATTACAAGATTACATAATATTATGGGAAATGCTGTGTAGAAAAAGCCTTATAATAAAGAGAGCTGTAAGGGCCATGAGAATACCTTAGAAGCATCTCTAAGAAAGGAATTTATCATTGCAGTTCCTTAAAACCAGTCACTGAAGGCGCGTGTTTTTAAAAAACCAGATCTGAAAAATCTCAGTTTTGGTTTTTAGAGTTAATCTTCTGTCAAAACACTCTAGAAGAATTAAGGAGCTGGGGCTGGAGAGGTGGCTCAATAGTTAAGAGCCCTGGCTGCTGCTCTTGCAGAGGATTGGGGCTCGGTCCCCAGCACCCACATGGCTAACAGCTGTCAGAAACTCCAGTTCCAGGACCTCCAAGGGTTTTGCAGTACACCGGTGCACTTACATGAAGGCAATACACTCACAGAGTAATAAAAAAAATAATAAAATATTTATTAGAAAAACATAGAGAGCCTTTGGGCTCTACGTCACTAGTGTGGCAAACCCGGGTTCTGAAATGTGGGCTGTTGGAATCCTTAAGCAGCAACCACATGTCTATTTCTTTATCTATCCAGCATGGTCTTTCCCTGTCCTTCTTTCCTCTTGTACTGTCTGCCTTACCTTAAAAGTATTTTTGTGGCATTACTTGAATGGATGATGAATTGGATGTTACAATTTGAATCCTAATTACTGCTTTACTCCCCAGTGCCTCTTGTGTATAATTATATAGGAAATCAGAGGTAAGCCCTGCTGCAGAGATGGTGTTCCAGGAGGACAGGGATGGCAGTGAGCTGCTGTAAATATTTCTACCTACCTATCAGTGGTCCTCTGCATTCTGCTTCAAATCTTGTGGGGTGGGAAAAGGTATATAAAGCATTAAATCTTGATCTCTGTCATCAGAGACAGGTATTCAAGCCAACCTCTTAAAAGTTATGGAAAATTAACTTTTGGGCTTTATTACCCCCACTCATACCCCCTCAAAATTAAGGTTAATCGCAAGATTTAATTGTAGTGTTGTAAGGCTTAAATGATATTATATATGTAAAATGCTACACATGGCTTAACACTTAGTAAGCACTCAGTAAATGGTTGCTGTTATTCACAATGATTTTGAGCATGATGATAATGAAGATGACTATTGATTGTAGGATGAACAGAATTTGGGGGAGGTGGCCTTTTGAGACAGGGTCTTCTTGTAGCCACAGCTGGACTAGAACTTGCTGTGGAAGCTACGCTGGCCTCAATCTCGCAGAGATCCACTTGCCTCTGCCTTTCAAGTGCTGGAAGGGATGGACAGAATTTGAGGATGACTAACTTTTCCTATAATAAAAGTATATCTTTATTGGGAATGTTCTTCCAAGTGATCTTACCACTTGATCTTATCCAGGTTTGGCCTTTTCCCTCTTGTTTAACTTTCAAGAGTGGCGAGGATAGATTTTGCATATGGAGAGGTTGTATATGCCCAACCATTCTTTGTTTAGTTAATCAGGTTATACTGGGTTTCGTAAAATGAAAACTTCTGAGGCAATAGGCAGAAGTGTTTATTGCCAAAACAATCCTGTAATTAGTTGTTTTCTAGAATATTCTTTAGTTCCTCTCCTAGTTACTGTCTTTATCTTTGATACTAAACAAGATAAAGTCTGAATTTTCAAATACAAGATTTACTTTATTCTTGGGTGATCTTTTGAGACATTACTGTGTTTTTTCTTTTGTGAAAATGGGAATCTGAGAACTACAGTAGCCGTTGCAAGTGGCTAGTCACGTGTTCTTGGTCTTAAGGACTTGTGATTCAGTAATGGGCAGGACCTTGCTGTAACCAAAAGATTAGATTTTACTAGAGAAATGCAAAAGTGCTTAATCGTCAGTCATTTATCACATTTTGAAAAGTCTGAAGAACCATTTCCCAGGGTGAAGGAAGAGCTGGAAGAAAGTGGCAGCATCTAATTCAGTCCTTTGCTTTAGCTTGAAGAAGCTGAAGCTCAGAAAAGTGACCCACCTAGGATTGCAGAGCTCATCCGTGCTCAGGTTGGAAGGGGCTAGTGAGCTTTGGGCTTCTGGTCAGGGTGGTGTGCTCCCCACCAGCCTGGGCTGCCAAGACCAGTTAGGACATTTGAGAGGACAAGTAATACCCATACTCAAAGTAACCTCTTGTTCCTAAAAACCATAAACTCATACCATCTGGAAGCTGTCTTCAGGGCATCCACCGTAAAGTTGTTCTGCCATGTCTATCTTAAAAACCTTTCCAGTGGATTAATTACTTCTCTTAAATGCGTTTGACCTAGTATTTGTATTTAACAAGTACTTTAAAAGGTATTTGCAGTTTGTGCTTAATTTGCACTGAGCAGTGTCTTAGAAAGCTATTCTTGAGTTTTCTAGCTAAGGTCCAGTCTGTATCTGCAGACTTCATTTCTGTAGACTGAGAAATCTGAGTAGGGCACTCTGCTTAGAACAGTGATGCAACAGAAGGAAAGAAATGGTAAGTATGACACCCACAAGCTGTAAGAGCCCAGGATTAGAAGAAATGGAAGAAAGCTATAGAAATATTGACTAAATGATATATCAAGTTTAGAAAGGCCCAGTTGGGGTTAAAGGCTCAAAGTAGCAAGTATTAGGCAATTCCCTCAAACTGTCCCTAACCTTTGAAAGCTGACACTATGAGTCAGTGTGAATCTGAAGTACATGTTTCCTTACTTTCCAGTTTGTTTATTTTATCTAACGAGACGGTAAACATCTGGAGTCATTTGCTGGGTTTCTTTCTCTTCTTCACCCTGGGAATATACGACATGACATCTGTGCTACCTTCAGCAAGTGCATCCAGAGAAGATTTTGTAATTTGTTCTATTTGTCTTTTCTGCTTCCAGGTGAGTCATTTCACAATATTGTTGAAATAAAGAGAACTTTGATGAGGCAGGCCTGGGCAGGTGACGTTACTTCATACCCACCAGTGGCTTTGAAGAGCCCTAGAGGGCACAGGGAATGGCTTAGTTGCTTTTATAACTTAAGGAGCACAAAAATCTTGTTATTCTCATGTATTTGGATGTTATTATTTGAAATCCACTAGGTCTTTAAGATTGGGGAAAAATGTTTCCCACCCTCTCTGAATAGCCTAGGATGGCATTGAATTTGAATTTGCCTCAGCCTTCCCCCTCCCTAATGTGCTGGAATTATAGGCACATACCATTACACTTGACTTTTTTTATCTTTGTAGTAACCTCAGCATTAAGATTAACACCCAGGGGCTGGAGAGATGACTCACCAGTTAAGAGCACTGATTGCTCTTGCAGAAGGCCTGGGTTTGGTTCCCACAACCCACATGATGGCTAATAACTGTCTGAAACTCCAGTTACAGGGGATCTGGATGCCTTCTCCTAGTCTCTGTGGGCATTGCATGCACAGGTACACTTACATACATGCAGGCAAACACAAAAAGTAAATTTTAAAAAATGTTTAAAAAAGAACTCTGGGCCTAGTCTTTAATCCCAGCATTTGAGAAGTAGAGGTAGAGGCAAGCAGATCTCTGTGAGATTGAGGCCAGCCTGTTTTACATGGTGAGTTCCAGGTGGGCTGGGGCTATGGGAGACCATACAAAAAAAAAAAATCACTTGAATTTCCACTTCCACAGTTAACCACATTTGACATTTGGGGTTTCAGTTGATCCAGACATACATGGTATACATGTCTGTCTCTTATCCTCCCACCCAGCTACTCAGCACTTCCAAGCTAAGATCATCTCTGCTTGTTATTTTGTGGCCGCCTCTTAAATGATTCACTATGACAGTGAAGTATTTCTCTGTTAACAAGTAGGCCCACCACAGTACTCTCCACATTTACAGCACTTAACCAAAGGATAATCAGAGACTACAACTGAGCTTGTAAGAGTTATATTTAATTGGGCCAATAAAATTGGGCCAGTAAACTCTGGTAGCTTAATAGCCAAAAAGCCATAGACCAATAAGGTTTTCTGGCAGTGGATGAAATAAAGCTGTGATTAAGTGTGTTGTTACTGGATATTAACATTAAGTCTGTGCAAACTGGTTAGGCTTGTTTAATAAAGAGAATATCAAATAACTAGATGTCCATTTGCCATCTTAGCAGTTAAGTGTCAGATAGATCTACTTTATATTGCTTATCCCATTTTCTCCACCCACAATTGTCACTGACTTAATACACTCTTGTTGTTGTTCCCCAGGGCCATTTCTATAACCTCTCACTATAGCTTTTCTCCTCTACAGCTTTGTAAGGGTATATTTAATATCTTCAATAGTATGGTACATGGTCTGTAATGAGAAAGTTAAAATACCTTGTATAGTTGCTTTCATTATGGCATGGAGAAAGCCATAATGTTTACTTTAACATTACTCTGTTTTTCAAGTACTACTTTTCTTTATGGATTCCACCCTACAGAAACATGTAGATCCCTTTTTTATGAACACTGACTGAATCCGAAGATGCAGCTCAAGTGTCAACTTTTTGATGATAACCCTTTCTTTCTGCATAGACAGCACATACACCTGCAGGGCCAGTACCCTCCCTTCTTGGTTTTCTCACTGTGCTCCACACTTACTTTTCCCATAGGACTTCATAGAGCAGTGTTTATTTGTTTCTTAGAAATTTCTTAGAGATTAGAGGTTTCATCCTTGTATCCTCTTCTGTTGCAGAACACACACACAATAGGTACTTGATAGCCAGAAGGAGTTCTGTCCTTCCTTACTGGTCCTCACTAGCTTTGCTGTCAGTTTGGCAAATGTATAAAATCAGATCATGATTATTTTTCATGGCAATTGTAAATCATTATTTATTTAGAAGTAAATTTTATAGTATGTCTCTTATGGACATAAAATCTTTAAGTTAAAAAAGCCACTTGTAGTTAGGTGTGATGGCACATACCTTAAACCCAGCACTTAGTCAGAGTAGGGAATCTCTATGAGTTCAAGACCAGCGTAGTCTATATAACAAGTTCTAGGCCAGCTGGAACTTCATAGTGAGACTTTGTCTCAAAATAAATAAAAATAAAAGGGCAATTTAAAGTATCATATGTTTGTAGACATCTGTATCACAGATGTCATGTGTCAGAGGGACATATGACATGTTATCAGTGGTTATCTGAAAAAATTGAATGAGAAGAACTTACATATTTTTAACATAGTACAGTTTTCTTTGATATTTTTATGGGACATATTAAGCTAGTGACCATTGTGAAAAGTAAACTTATTCATGGATCAGTGTAACCTCGGAAGGTATTATAAAAACATTTGTATTATGAAAATATTTGCATCACATTTTTTTCCCATTTTTTCGCTATTCATTATAAAATAGTTATCTTAAGGTTCCTGTTTTGTGATTGTTGTACCATTTTACTCATGAAGGAACAGAGGCTTGGAGAAATGACAAGGCTGGAATCAAGCCAGGGTATGCTTGGCTTGAAAGCAGCATGTGTCCCCTGATTTCTCTGTTTCACTTTTTCTTACCGTCTGTTTTTCCATTCCATAGGTGTGTATGCTTTGCTCAGTGGGATATCATCTTTTTTCATGTCATCGGTCAGAAAAGACCTGTCGAAGATGGATGGCATTGGATTATGCAGGAATTTCTATTGGAATACTGGGCTGCTACGTTTCAGGAGTATTTTATGCCTTTTATTGCAATAATGTAAGTAGCTTAAAACACTTCTTGCAGTGGTTTAAGTCTGTGAATTTATGGTTTGCTTACAGAATAAACATAAGAGTCTTTTGGGGGCATAAGATTAGTTTTTAAAAAGTCTCTTTGATCTCTGTATCTATTATCAGTTCTATACGTATTTTGCTCATTTTCTATTGGAAAATAGAGCTATAAATATGGCTGTGTCTGTATCTATCTCCATTCATCCTATTTGTGTGTCTTTCTGTCTGTCTGTCTATAGTGTGGTAGCTTGTTTCTATAACCTGAGCACTCAGGAAGTGGAGCTAGAGGATTTCAACTTCAGGTTGTCTCTGAACATTGAAAAAAAGTTCCATCAACCTTGCTCTCTTATTGTATTCTTTTTTCTTTCTTTCTTTGTCATCTTACCTCTTTTTCAGAGCCTAAATTGTAGTTCTCCCTGAGGAGTAGCATAGCTCCTAGGAATTATAGCTTTTTTCACAAAGACCAGATCTTGTCCTGCCCATGCCCTCTCTCCAAGTATCGGATGCTCTGAGCTACAGTCCTGGATTATTGGGAAGGCTACCTGCAGTGCGGGATTCTTCTGCTTAGGATTCTTAAATAGAACCTTTGCTTCTTCATGATGTAAAAGAAACTATTAGCATATGGTTTATAAAGCTAGCAAAGAAAAAATATCATAGATTAGGTTTGACTATATTGGGACCATTTTTAACGATATCTACTTAGATGTAAGCCACTTGTTTTTCAGGCCTAATTATTTTGTAACTTAAGTATATAATTAAATACATATGTAATTAACTTATAAATTGATTTGATTTTAGTAGTAAACTGTTTACCCAGAAACAAATAATATTTGTTTTGCATGAAACTGCATCTTAAAAAAAAAATGATTAAAAAAAACATGCTAACTAGGATCTTGTAAGCACAGTTTTATATTTGAACTTCATGTTTATGTTGTTTTATACTTCTCTAAAATTGTTTTCTGTTTACCTCTTCCTGAACATCAGAATGTGACACTTAGAGAGAGAAAATGAGAGTGGGGAGGGATGGAAGGAGGGATGGAGAGAGAGAGAAAGAGAGAGAGAGAGAGGGAGAGGGAGGAGAGAGTACTACTGGAACTAGCAGTCCATGATCACGAAAAGGAAAAGTTCACTTTCTTGTCTCAGGTTTCTGGAAGCTTCCCAATTCTCTAGTGGCTCCTAGACCACTAGAGGTATACAGGCCACTTTGAGAATAAACCTGAAAATGAGACTGTTGTTGGAGGATGGGGCATTTTTGCACATGCCTAGACACATGGTCTGACATGTGATTTCCAGAAGTAAATAGGTCTGCAGAAACCCTGGGAGCCTAGGTTAAGAACTCTTGTCCTTTCTGATGCCAACTTTTACGCCCCCAGACAGCTTTTCAGCTGTTCATATAGATACCTAAGTATCTCATGAGCTCTTCATTTATATATGTAATATACTTTAAACTTGATATATTTTAAATGAACATTCTCCCCTCGAACTTGGATCATCTTCATTTATTTCCTCCATTAATAAGAGACATTTATGTGGTCATTCAGGCTAGAAAACGTCGAGCCTCTCTCTGCTGCCCTCTCTCAGATCATCAGCATTTAAGACCTTAGGCTATTTCAGACATTCCTCCTAAATCTGGTGTTCGTTCTTTATCCCAGTCCTGTTTCAAATATCCTAATGTCTATCTAGCTGGCTTCTCACCTCTTTTGTATACTGATAGTAGATTTTATTACTAATAAGTCAGTTTAAAAATGACCATGTCATTCCAATTCTTTTTCATTTGTTTGTGTTTTGGGTTTTGTTTTTGTTTTGAGACAGGATCTCCTTGTGTATCTCAGGCTGGCCTTGAACTGACAGTGCTCTTCCCTCAGTCTCCAGGTTCTAAGGAATACAGGAATATGCCACCACATCCTGCTTTCCTCCTGTGGAATAAGTCCCGTGTTAGGATGGTACAGAATCTTCAGCTTGACTTTCGCTACCTTTCAGTCTCTTTTCTCCAGACTTCCCTGCAGTATTGGCTCTTATTTCCCTTGGGAGCCCTTTCTTCACACACATTCTCCATGCATTCCTCCAGACTAGCTTAGATCTTGTCTCCTCTGTGAAGCCTTTTTAGCTACCCCAAGTAACATTGCCTATTCTTGTTTCAGTGTTTCTACAACATTCTGTTCCTAATTCAGTTACAATATTATCATTACATTATGACCCTGTTTACAAAGCTGGCTCCCACAGACTGAGCTCACTCACCGGGAGAGCCTGTGCCGTAGTGGTATTTTAGCTGTGTCTGGCATTTAACTGGTACTCAGAAAATGTGGTCTTTTATTGGTTTACTTTGAAGTTTGCTTTGTCATCTGTTTTAGTTTCCTCTCTGTTGTGATAAAACTCTAACTCTGTTAGATAAAACTCTAACCAAAAGCAACTTGTGGGGAGGGCTGGCGTTTGGTTTTTACTTCTCAGTCACAGTCTGCGATTGAAGGAAGTTTGGGCAGGAACTCCCCAGTAACTGAAGCAGAAACCATGAGGAAACACCTCTTGCTGGCTTGCTGTCTGGCTGACTCACAGGCTCTTAGCTAGCTAGCTTTCATATGCAACTCTGGATTGCCTGTCTAGGGATGGTACCACGCACAGTGGGCCAGGCCTCCTACCTCTGTTACTAATCAAGACAGTCCCGACAGACATGCCCACAGATCAGTCTGATCTAGGCAATTCCTCAATTGAGACTCTTGTTAGATAACTGTAGATTGCCAAGTTGATGACTATCCCTAAGACCTCATCCTGAGGAACTCAACAGCTGTATGGAATGTGCATTCTTTTTTTTTAAATAGAAGAAGACAATCTGGACATGAATAGTTTGAATATGAAAATACCAAATAAGTAGAGTCTGTGTGCACATGGTGGAAGCCCAAGTCACTCCTTTCCTTCCCTTCCTGTTAGTGCAGAGTTTACATTTTATACCCGTTTATTCTAGTACTGGCGCCAGGTGTACTTGGTCACTGTGCTGGCGATGGTCCTGGCAGTGTTCTGTGCACAGATTCATCCCAGTTACCTCACACAGCGGTGGCAGAGGCTCCGCCCTATCATCTTTTGTTCTGTTTCCGGATATGGAGTGATCCCTACTCTTCACTGGGTTTGGCTCAATGGAGGAATCAGTGCTCCTATTGTACAGGTAGGTTGAACAATCATTTTTTGACCTTCAGTTTTATTTCTTGGTTAAAGTGGTGTGATCAGGCCTAGTGGGTGGTTTTGTGTCCTGTGAGAGCCTATTTGTAGTTGTATATTGAAACCATAGTTTTCCCAGCTGTATATATAAGCATATCTTTCAGAACTGGAAGTGAGTCTCACTACTGCTTTATTCTGATGTCTCATCCATGAAATAACATTATTAGGTCTTTTTCTGTTACCTGGTATGTGTATGTCTCTATATAGAGAGAGACATACACAAAATTCTGTGGAGAACTTTGAAGTTTCTAGCTTTGCTGCGTTAGTGATAATGCCAAAATGGCAAATTATCAAACTGGGGGTAATTGATTTCTCTTGGGGGTAAGGGATAAGGAATTGGGAAGAATTTTTTTTACTGGACCTGTTCAGTTTGAGGTACATAGGGGATGTAAAGGTAGGCAAAGGATTTGAAATGTAGGCCAGACTTTGAGATGGTGATAAATTTGCCAATACCATCATATTGGCAGCTGGAACAAGAAAAGCATATTCATTCCATCAAGGAAAATATATTGAGCAATAAAAAAAGAGCTCTTGAATCAGATCTTATGGGGAATAAGGAATGTGCAGGAGGAAGGGACTCAGTGAGAGTGCCGCACTCTTGAGAATAATAAATAAGAAACATGTTCTTGAAGAGTCTGGTAAAAATGGTACAAGTGTGCTACAAAGAAAACTTAAAAATTTTTAACACGAGTCTGACAGGAAAGCTGCCATGAATCACATTTGTTGCGAAGGCCTTTTGTCTGGACTTTCACAGTTTCTTTGTTGTTGTTTTTTCCAAAAGCATCAGTCCAGTAGAAGAGGATGTTCTGTTCCTAGGCTTGTATTTACTTATAAGAAGTTGTCAACGACACAGAAGAAAATGTTGGGTAAACCAATGGAGAGAAAGGTGGTTTTGTATTAGAGTGAATCGAGTGGCCTGGCTAATTCAAGGAAGGGTAGGACATGGGAAGAAAGCGGACAGTTAGGAGAGATATAGGTGATCCCTCCACACATGAGGACACACTTTTTTATTACTGCCACAATTTTGATTCCCCAAGGATAAGAAATAGAATGTAAAACTGCTTACCCGAGAGTTAATTTAACTAGCAATAAGTCAGTGGTAATTGATAGGGAAGGGATTTCATTTTTGAGGTGGTAAACATGTTCTCTGTTAAGCTTATGATGATAAAAAGAGCAAGAACTTTAAGCCAGTAGAGAACTTAGGGAAATTTAGAAAAAGATGAGAATATTTTTACAGTCACAAACTTAAATAGAAGTCTGGCTTATAAAGATGGTTTTCAAAAAAGAAATTCTGGTATGATCCCAGGCCACACTAGTGAGGAAGCAAAAGGAAGCTTTCATTCCCAAAAGATTGAAAAAGATGCCCTTACCAAAGATGAAATTTGTAGTACAAAGGTTAATCCAAATAGGTGAGTGAAACTATATTCTAGAATGGTTAAGAAACCTTGGGTTAATGATCCTGAAGAATACAGGGGTTAGAAGGTCCTTGATAAATCTCTTTTTTGGAAAGAGAAATGGTTTGTCTTTATATTTTTGAGGTTTGTTTGTTTGTTTGTTTGTTTGTTTTTTAAGACAGGATCTCCCTTTGCCTCGGCTGGCCCAGAACTGACCAGGCTGGCCTCGATCTCAGGATCCACCTGTCTTTGCTTCCTGAGTACTAGGATTAAAAGCTTGCACCACTTCTCTGTCTTTATTCTTAAATGAATTATTGGTAAGTTAGTTTTGTAACCTAAGTTAGGAATATTTAAAGCTCACCGATTTTGTCAAGAGTTGGGCAAACATCTCAACAGAGCATCAGCAGACATGGAGTGCTTCATGTAGTAATATTCCAGCACATTTATCTGGGATGTTGGAAGCTCTTTCTGTCTTGGATGGAACCGTTTAGCTCTTTTTCTGCCTGGCCTTTAATCTCTGTTTACTCAGCTGGTAACTCAGCTCTGGTCTACTTCCTACTCTTTAACCACATGGTAGCAAGTTGAGCACCCTGAAGAGTATCAGCAGCATTAAAGCCTGAGCTTTAGGGCATCCATTGTGCTCCATTTCCAAGGACTTCTTCCTGCAGAATGAGCAGAGTCCTTCCATTATTGGAAACTCTACAGGATAATTAAGATTTAGCAGTCTTAAATTCCACTCCTTGAGATCTCAGCAGCTATAGGAAAATCTAAGAAAACATGCATTGCTTTTCAGGACTTTGCACCCCGAGTAATTGTGATGTACATGATTGCTCTTCTTGCTTTCCTGTTCTACATTTCCAAAGTTCCAGAACGGTACTTCCCAGGTATGTTTCTCTTTTATAGATTTATTCCAAACACATGCTTGAAGTGAGTGCTTCAGAGAATCAAAATTCAGATAGTTTTTCAATATTACTGATTACAGAGTAATTCCTCTAGCCCCAAGCATTATCTACAACTTTAGATTTCAAAGGGCTGTCAAAACCTTTTCCTGTTGTCCTTAGAGTATGAATTGGGTCCAGTGGCAGAGGTGCCACTGTTTTACAGTTATGAACTCATGACAAAGCTGGCACTAAGACTCTGAGACTCTGAAGTGCAATCATTAGCTGCCTCTTCTTTATATTACAACTTGGACTTAAAAGTAATTTTCGTATGCAGAGATACATAGAGCAAAAACTAAGGAAAGAAAAGAAACAAAAGACAAGAAATGGATGGTAAAAAGAAGCCAGGTTTGAGATCATGTCTCCGAACACTGGCGCCTCTTATCTGTAGTTTGTTGCCTGAAGTGACTCCAGAGAGAGAAAAAAAGACCACATTCATAGAACCTTTTATAGTGTATTGCTACAATTGTTGTATTTTATCATTGTTAATCTCTTCCTGTTTTATAAATTAAACACTGTCATCAGTAGTCTGTTTAGAAAATAAACTAGTAAGTGTATATAGGATTTAGTAATATCTGCAGCATAGGCACCAAGAGGTCTTAGAGTGTGTTTCTTGCCGGTAAGAGGGAAACCGCTCTGTGCACCTCACACGGGTCTGCACAACAGATAAGGCCACAAATTTGGCTTTCAGCTTCCTAACACCAGAGCGAAGAAGAAAACAAAAGTAAAGCATCTTCACAGCCCCAAGGTCTTCACAAACCAGCTACTCAGGAGAAGGGTAGATCTCCCTTTTCTTCAGGTGAGGGCTGGGTCATTCTTGTAGTAAATAACTAAGGGGCCACTGGTCAGAGTGAATAGACTTTCCTAAAGCATGTTTTCACTTCTTTAGTGCTACAGCCTGGAGTCAGACTGCTAGAGTTCAAATGCCACAGCAGCCCCTTATTAGCCACACGCTTAACGAGGTAGTAACTCTCAGCCCAGTTTCCTCACCTGAAACAAGGACGTAACACTTTTACTCCTGTAGTACTCCTAATCCTGAGGATTAGATGAGAATGTGCATATAAAACAGCAGAGTTCCTAGTGGGTAGTAAGTACTCAGTAACTGTCTGACTCATTACCAGACGTCCCTGGACCTTGGATGTGAAGTAAAGTGGTTTGATAAAGAGTGATGAAGTCCAGGTGAGCTTAAGTGGACAAGAGTGACATTTAGAGTACCTAAAAGAGTGATTTCTAAGTTTAGAAGACTGACGTCAAGAAGCAGTTTAATTCCAAGTTTCAAACTTGTCCCTCTTCCTTCCTGGGTTAAAAATCACTTCCACAGAGCTGGACATGGTAGTGCACGCCTTTAATTCCAGCACTCAGGAGGCAGAGGTAGGCGGATCTCTGTGAGTTCAAGACCAGCCTGGTCTGCATGTCGAGTTTCTGGTCAGCTGGTGCTACAGGGAGACCCTGTCTCAAAGACACCTCTACGATACTTAGAGACACTATAGTGACCCCTCTACAATACTTAGAGAGATTCATCGGTGATCATAAAGTTGGTTTTCCAAGGACGAGACATGCCTATTTCACTGTAGAAATGCTGCTTCCAGATTCTCCCACAGCCTGGAAAACTATATCATTTGTAGTAGTGGAACTGTGTTCACAGTTTTCTCCCAGAAATCATTTCCACAGTGAATTTCAGATGGTGCTGTGCCGTTCGTATGTGTGCTGGGCAGGGGAGAGGCTCCAGTCTAGACAGGAGTCCACAAGTATTTCTCTGTGCACTTGTTTTTTCACATCTAAGCTTTAAGTACAAATGGAGATGTAATGAAAATCTGAGTGTGCAAATGTTAAGACTTGGGAACATAATTAGGACATGGCCCACACCCCAAGCCGCAATTCTGGTACATTTTTGTATCACTTTATTCTTTTAAAAATTCTAGAGCTAGAGGTGTAGTTCAGTGTTAAAGCACTTACCTAGCGCCACAAACAGTTTTTTTTTTAATGACATGCATGTTTAATTCTATTCATCATAGACAAGTACGAATATGCTATACTGTGTGATTATGGCCAAGTGTTTTAGCTTGCCAGTTTCAAATCTGTTAAGAACTGTATCATTACAGGACAGGAAAAGATCCAGAGTTATGTAGCTTTCTTCATGATGAACTCAACATGAAGTGTGTCCATGTAGCTGTGTGGGGGACATGCAGTGGAGATGTGAGCATGATAAAAATTCAAGTCTCGGAGGGGCATCTGGGTACAAACGCTTGACCGGATAGGACTTAACATATATGGAGAGAATGCATGAAGTCCGCTGGGCGAGGGGGACTGTCTAAATTTGATCAACATCTATTCCTCGAAATGCACAAAACCTCAATAAAAAAATATTAAAAGCCTCAAGTGTTAAGATAGTCTGAAATGTTCAGGTATCTGCATCTTCTCTCAGGCACAAAAGAAACATGAGCAGTGAGGAAAGTGAGAACTGGAAAAAGTATTTAAAACTAAAAATGACTCAGGTTAAAAGTTTTTAAACATTATAAATCCCACAGTGGTGTTTTGTAGATTCGTAGATCCACAACATGTCCACCAATAGAACTGAATTGATCATTGGTACATATATTACAGGACAGTGATCTTTTAAGTTGTTTAAGTGAATCTGCAGGCTTCACTGGAAGTCAAGAGTCCATGGTGCCATAGAAAGGCTAAAAACCCATCCAGAAAAAGAATCCTGTTGCCTTACACTGAAATCTGTGTTCTGTATTATTATTCTTGCTTAGAAAAAAAAAAGAGAGGCGGTTAGAGAATATTCCATGACACAACCATGAAAGTGCCATAAGTAAGGGAAAGTTTACAGGTGACTGCTACAGTTCTGTGACTTGTTTACAAACATCAGGCAGCTTCCCAGATGTTAATGAGCTAATCCCCTTTGAATTTAACTATGAAGAGAAGTTAAATTGTTCTCTAAAACTGCTTAGGAGCTAAACAACCTACGTCAACTCTGTTCCAGTTAAAGAATTTTTCAGATATTTGCATTACTTAGGTTTGAACTTTCTTTTTCTCCACTTGTGTAAAGCACTTCTAGCCAGTTCATATCTAGCCACAGTGTGTCTGCTCTGGTAGTCTCATTCTAAGTAGCTCCCTGACCTGTGACACTCCCCTCTTTTGACCTCTTTCATAGTGGTGTTTTCTCATTTCATCATGTATGTCTTGAAACGTGAAAGGTCAAATTCCTGAAATCAAGCTACATTTTCAAAAACACTTTTTACATTTACTGTGTGTGCACACAAGTATGCATGGAGGGCATGTCACAGTGCACATATTGAGGCAAAAGGCAAAAGGGGGGTCAGTGCCTCCCCTCCATGGGTTCCAAGTCTGTCCAGCTAGGTGGCAAACACTGTTACCAGCTGAGCCATCTCACTGGACCCCACAAATTAAATTTTAAAAGTTGGGAATAGAATTTCTGAAACTTATTTGTATACTTAAGGAATAAAACCTTAAACTCAAATATGAATTCATCCTGTTTTAAAAAAAAAAACTGAATCCAAATTAATCTGTCAGTCTCCAGTCATCAGGACTACCAAAGTTTTCATACTTCTAAGCCTCATTTCACAGGCCAAAGATAGAAGTATATTTTTCTTTTTAATGCTGAAATAATGCAGTCAACATTTATCTATCTATCTAACTTACTTTTCTTCCCTTCCAGGACAACTAAACTACCTCGGATCAAGTCACCAGATATGGCATATCCTTGCAGTAGTGATGTTATATTGGTGGCATCAGTCAACAGTGTATGTCATGCAGTACAGACATAGCAAGCCTTGTCCTGACTATGTTTCACACCTGTGAATTCAGGTATGGCCACCTGATGAATTCAGTTGTTAAGCAATATACAGTGAGGAATTATAAGCCCCATTCTAAGGTTCCCATTAATTTTTCCTTTTTCCTCTTGTTCAGTGTATCATAATGCTTTAAAAAACTGGAAAAATATGCTTAGGGATCTGTAGTAGTAACTGCTGTGTGACTCTTGAAACAGCTGCTGCTTGTACAGAAAGTGAAAATTTGATGGTGGTCATAAGAAACATCTGAACATCACCAATGACTGTGAAATAGGCTTCTGTAGAAATAGGATTCAATTTACTTAACACCAGCTTCATTTTCTTAGGAAGGGCTCATCTCCATTAAAAATGGAGTCATTCTATATGATTAACAGAAGATATTTTCATTAAATAATCAAAATTTTAAGTGCCTAATCAAAGCAAGGGTTATTATACAGCCTGTGCTTGGTATGAGCTAAATGGTGATTCTGAATAGTTATAACCTTTCTGTACAGTTTGTGAGAAACTGGCACTTAAATTATTTCCTTTCACTATAGTTACCCTCTTAGGAACACTGGAGTTTTTAGTTTGCTTGCACAAAATTTTAACTTTATCCTTTGAGAAAGGCATTGAGAATGGAAACAAACCTGTATTGTTTCTTAAAAGATGATTAAATTAGAGTAGAAACTAGGCATGAATGAGCAATACATTCTATGGTCTGATAGAATTATCAGCCACCTAAGCCTTTATTCCAGATAGTATTTAAATCCATATTATAACTAAATTCTTGAGAGTGGATTTTGAACCCAAAATTCCAAAAGAACTTTGATCTCTAAATCTGTAGTTCTGTTTCCTGATAATCAGTTCCCAACTATAGGGTGCTGCTTTCAGGGACAGAATCTAGGTGGCCCTGTCTTGACCCTGAAATGAACCTTAAGCCTTAGAATAGTCATACAGATAGCCCTTGATGATAAAATTATATTCACCTCTGCTCTAATCCTGTGTTTATACATATATTAGTATTTCACAAGTATATAAACACCATGTAAAATTCAAACCTGTAGCATTAGTCTTCTTTATTCTTAAGAGCAGACTTCACTGCCCTATCATACAACAGAACTATCATCTTTTGGTTTTTTTAAATGCATAAATTAAATCCTTTACATCATTCATAAAAATTTGTTTATTGGCATATATGACTGAAGTTTCTTAATGAGTTAAGCTGTTTTAAATACTGGTATAATTTCAAAAACATAGAATTAACTAGTATATTACAAAATTTGATTGATACTGAAATTTACTCCCCAAATGCCTTTTGTACATCCAGTAATAGGAAGATTGATGCATCTCAGTTCCTGCACCTGGAAAATGATGTTGCTTTCCAGTGTACTGTTTGGGTAGTATAAATTCCTCATGCTGGGATGTCAGCAAGAATTCTCCCCAGTCCTGCTTGTCTGCCACAGCCATTGTTATGGTAGAATCACTACTTTGAGAGTTAGGGAGTGACTGCTGTACCTTATTAGGCCACAAACTCAGTTCAGGGTGCAATTTTAGATGACTTGGATATAGCAAAACAGCATATATTTCTCCAAAGATACCCTTTATTGGTTTACATGATATTGTTCTTGTGTTCTTGAGTACAGATTTTGTCATTTTGGCCAGAAGAAATATACTAAATGGTTATTAGTGAAAAACGAGAGGAAAGTCCAGTGCTTTTAGGCTTAGAGCCACTTTCATTATGAACTCTTCTCAAAAAAATACTGAGTCTTAAGTTTTGCTTTAGTTCTTAAAATGCCTTCTTTATGAATTAGTAATTGCCATATGTATTAATACATAAAAGAGCTACTTTTTTCAAACAGCCGCTTTTCAGTTTAAGTAATATGTTTGACTGTAGAAACAGTTATTCTATGTAAGCATTTCAGTGTTCTCTAAAAATGTTCAATACTGTAAGAAAACTATCATCCTCATTTTATCTTTACAATGTATTTATTATAAAGGAATGAGTGACTGGATTGCTGTCAGCGATAAAACACTTCTGTATGTCAGCATTTATTGACCACCTACTGTGTGCACAGCACTACTGGTAAAGATTCTAAGAAATTACATTAAAGAATATTTGACAGTTGCTTACAAATCTGAGCCTTGTAATAATGTATATATATTTTTATCAGTTTATTGAAATAGGATAAAAAGTATATTATCCAGCTACAGAATTTAAAAAACTTGTTTTAATTTTACCTATGTATAAGCTATAAAAGCTACAGACTTTAAAAGTACATTTTCAAACTTATCTATGGCTGTTTTAAATTATGATTTATAGAAATGCAATTAACTCACTCAAGAAACATCTTTCTACATAAAGCCATTTTTCAAATAGCAAGATATTGCTTACCTTTTTTTTTGCTTATTACAATAAGTGTGATTTGGAAAGCTGCATGGCAAAACATGTATTATGTAAATAAACTGGGTTTATTAAACATAAGTGCTGCTTGTCATTTTTTGTGATCTGTAACAGCTTTAAAATTATATTTTAGAGTCAAAAATGAAGAATCAGGGACTGTCACACCTTTTGGCATCCCATCTGGACAGAATATCCAATTTGAAGATTGTACTTGACTGGCATAAAGCTGTACAACTCTCCACCTGGCAGGTACCTATGAGAGATACTTTGCCCTGAATTAAATGGCAAAGGGCAAAACCTGCACTTTCGGATTCTTGCCAGTGCTGAGTAGGTCCGTATCTACCCCTAAATCATTCCTGCTAACACCACCCCTGCCACTATGTGAAGAATCAGCTCAGCTGTTAGGGAAGCTACTAGCAAGTGTCTTCTGTGAATTATCAGAATACCTGTTTATATTGAAAAGAAATACAGATATTCTTTAGTACCAAGGTTCCCTGAAACTTTGTACTATATTTCTATAGGGTAATGAGATAATAATCCAGAGCTGAAACTTATACTTTAAAACTTTCTGGAAGGAGAGAAATAACAGTAGGGCTCTCTTGAGGAGAATGAACTTCTGTACCCTTACACAGCATATGTGAACATCCAACACGGCTCTCATTCTGCTGTAGAGATGTGGCATCGGACTACTGCCCAGCATGCAAGTAATCTCAGTTGTGCCAGCCGTATACACTACCTGTAGTAACATGCAACAAAATTTCAATCTGAGAATATGAATTGCATGATAAGTGTGATGCTTGAGCTAGGCTTCCTTAAAAAGGAACTACTCAAAATAAATAGCTCAAATTGTACCGTATATTAGGTTAACTACAATTGAATTTAGTGAGTGATTGCTGCTCTGTACTAGCTAAATTTTTAGGTAAACGTTACTACTTCTAAACAGAAGTTCATTCATATGAAATGGGCTGAACCTTGGTCATGACTGATAAACTGTCACAAGCCACCAATCTACACTCCAGATTGTAGAATAATGCATAAGTGAATACTGCAACTCTGTCACCAACATTAATGATGCCAGAGCCTCTTTTCTGAAAGAGTCAAGTTCTAAAATGCTTAATCAAATATTTTTAGTATGTTAACAATCTTTTAAGAGTTGAAATAGTAAATAATATGGAAACTGCCAAACAGGTTACTCAGGAGGAATGTTAAGATCTTGTATTCTGACCTTACTGCATCAGTAGAGTTGTGTTAATTGTGCTGTTAAGTATTATTCTTGCAGATAAATTAGATCAAGCAGATTTTCTTACTTAAATCCTAAACCATGAGTCTTTAAGAACAGAGTACACAATCCGACAGTCTTTATGGTGAGAATGAACTGAATAGAAGTTTACAGTGAAACTTTTAATAGGACAAATAATAAAAAAAACTCCAAAGCCACTGACTGTATAAGAATAAGCAATCCATTTGGGATTTATTGCATTTAAAGAAGGCAGATTATTAAAACAGTAGGTATGATAAATACAGTAAGAAAATAACTTTAAATTTCAAACACAATAGTCAATCAAGGACAGAATTCAAGAATAAGAAATGTAAAGGCAATAAAGTAATAAAATTAGTGCTTAATTAGGTATAGGGGTGGAAAACAATTAAATTCTATTACATAACAGTTTCTCAACTATATTTGAAGACTTAAGTTACTTTAGCAAGTATATTTATAACAATTAGAACATAACTAAAAGATATAAATCCTGTTTGTTTAAAGGTTAAAGTTATTTGCTTAGTGGTACATAAAAGGCTTCAGAAAATTCAAGTTTAACAAAAATGGAAGTGTAATCAAAGAAAGTGCACTTAAAGCTGTTTGCCAGCAATTTAAAAGTAGCTTTCATGCTGGAGGTATAGCTCAGTGGTAGAGCACTTGCCTAGCATGTGCAAGGCCCCAGTTCAATCCCCAGCACCACAAAAGAAAAAAACAAGTTGCTTCTACTTCTTCTACTAAGTGAAACTTTTCAAACACAAAAGAGCATAGTAATAACACAATTCTGAAAATTAAAAAAAAATTAAAATGATGACCCTTTGTATTTTCATCTAGTTTCTTCTTTTAGTGGCTTTTATAAACCCTCACTAGGTGTGAATTTTTTTTAAAAAAAACATGATTGCCATTTAAAAAAAAAAATCACATTAACTCCATAGTTGAGAGATGTGATGTGCATGCATCTGTGTATATATCTTAATAAAAACACCACTGAGTATAAAAGTCTTCAAACAATCATTTGTTATTCTCACAGTAGATATATCGTCTCCTTCTCACAGTAAGACTGTCAATAATTGGACCTAAATTGATGAGAGTAGTTCTGCTAAAAAGAAAAAGATGTTCACTACACATTCTGTATATATTAAAACAAATGTTCCCAGACTCCTCAGAACTAATGACACTAATACACTTGTACCTCCTAACAGTGCTTATGTGGAGTACCAGAACCTAAAATAAACCCAGCAAGTAGCTGAGTCTTTAGACCAGTCTGCCTGGTGAATGCCAGCACAGAAGAGTGGGCTTCACCTTGGTGTATTCCCACAGCAAGATGGAAAAATAGTCTGTCCCTGCTAAATAAAACACAGGGTAGAATTGAAAGGTGCATTGATCTGAGATCTAAATGTTTTTCATAACTGTACCCAAGCGTAAACATATGGGTTGGGGGGCTGGTAATTCTTTATATTCTAGTCAGTTACATTTTCATCCAGCTTATGACAAATCTTTTCTCCAACTGTATGTACTAAGCAATTTTTGCATCTCAGCAGATACATTTTTTTTCAATGCCACAAAAGCTGGTATTTCTTAATACTAACATTTTACTGAAGTAATGAAAGTTAAGCAAATGGTCCACGTTTTAAAAGATGATTCAGAGTTAACAAGCAATATTAAAGCTGCTAGGAAACAACTTTGGCCTTAGACTCTTGCTGGGTTCTTAATATTACTTCCCTTACTGATGTTCAAGTATAACAGGTTTAGAGTTATGACTACTTTGCTTACTTAGAAGCACAGGGCACACCCAATTGACATTCCTTAAACCAGAATTGGGCCATCCCATAGTAGAGCCAGTCTTTCAGTGAATGTTGTGTGCTGAGTACTGGCTAAAAGCTTTTATGTCTTGGGAGAGGAATTTTACCCAAGCATCAGCTATATGGAGTGACAGTAGTGGGTGGTGAGTCTGAAAATGGAAATATAAATTCCCACACCTTGAGAAAATGCCCCCAACATCAACACAAAGAAACTGTCCCATTAGATCTTGAACTAAAGACTAAATCTTTTCTCTAGGATAGTCTCAAAACAGGAAGTCAGCAGACTGCTACAGTAAACAACACTGTAAGCAGTTTAAGCTATGAAGTCGCTTTGTAATTATTTTATCCTGCATAAGCCAAAGGGTCTACATTAATGCGTCACTTAATTCAGTGTACTGAAGAGCAGGTAAAACTACAATTTCGTATTTACATCTCAGGAGACCACATGAGTTCATCTGCTACCCTTCTAAATGATGAACTCTGCTGTTAGATACAAACCTACTGTGTAGCTCTTGAATTTCCTGTGTAATCAACTCTTCACTTTTAAAAGAAAGTATCACTTGAGTATTTGTGGTTTTAAAAAGACCTACTTGAACAATTGTTAGCAATGTTAATTAACCTGAGAATCAGAAAAAAAAGGTGCAAACGGTATTTTCCTTTGGCACAAGGACAGTGATTGGTGCATCCAGCTCTAGATAGTGACTTTATGCTTGGCTGCCACTGGTACATTGTGATTCACATACTGCTTCCATCCACACTTTTTGAACTGATTGAGCATGCAGAAGACAAAAAGAAGCAGTAAGAAATGAATGTGTGGTTCAGTTACCTATATTTGCTTCTTGCCAAGTTCAGAACTGGAAGTAGGCAAATATTTCTCCTTTTGAGCACTATAAGAGATCTTAATAAGGTTACCCAGAAGACACACTTTAATTAGGGGCAAAGATAGTTCATTTAAAAGAGAGCAATCAAACAGAATGCCAGCGATAAAAGTTTCTATCCCTTTTTTTGTAAATAGCTGTTAACAATTCTAGAAACTTCTAAATATTAATCTGATAAAGACAGTTATAACAAAATAGATACAGGAAGCACAGGTAATGTATTCACATTAATTCATATATAACTGCTATCATTAAATGCAATTTCTGTAAAATTTCAAGTTTCTGATTATGATTGGTAGTATAAAGAAAGGCAATTTGGTAGCTGAGCTCTTTTCACTAAAGATGAAGACAGCTAGCAGAATTAAGTCCCTAGTCCCTCAATCTAATTCTTATCCACTGTGGTCTGGCTATTAGTGCAGAAGTCCTGGCAGCAGGATGTGTGCATCCCACTAGTAAGGCTTTGTCAGTGTCACTGTTCTGTGCACTTTAGTAAAACTACTCCACCCCTCCCCAAACCTAAGCAAAGTAATTGGTGTTTGTAACTTGGGGAATATTTAATGAAGGTGGTAATTTAATAAAGAACATTATTAAATCCAACATGATTTTCCACTGTAAACATCATAAAATTTTAAGGTTTCAGCTACATATTTATTTCCTGAAGTGAAATTCCTATACAACCTTTGTCCTCCCACTTTTTATTAATACGCTTCATTAGGGACATAATGGAAAAAGGTTTTGGCAAGAAGCCATTCAAAAACAATACGGAATATTTCTTAAGTGTTGAATTTTTTTCTTTTTTACATATTCCTTTACATTATTCAAATGCCAGATATTGCTCTTTATATTTTTGCTATAGGCTTCTATTAAGCATTCCATATTTTAAAAATGTATCATGTGACAGGTTAAAAATTATATATATTTATCACCTACATAGTTTGATGTATACACTGTAGAAGAGCTAAACTGAGTTAATATATACACTTATTTCATATACTTTTTAGATATCCCATATTAATGGCACTTGTTTTGAAAAACACGAGAGTTGTAGGCACAACAGTCAGTTACTTCTGGCTCTGCTTTATAGAGAAAGGTGTATGAACTGAAGTCTGCACTCTGCAGATACTGTGCTAACTCTTCAAGAGAGCTCAACTTTTCTCCTAGGTGGAATGGAGACGAGACCTTTCTTAGCATTCACAAACACAACCTGCGTGTACAAGTCAGCCTAGTTTTAATGCTGGATCTGGGATATGCACGTAAGTGAAGTCCTGGTATGGAAAGAGATCCTTCTCTCCTGTCCCTTCCGAGTGGCTGCACGCCTGCACAGTACCCTGTGCTCCCGGTCCTGCCCCCAGTATCCTAACTGCATCTCCTTTCCTGTGCCAGGACATAAGCAGAAGCCCTTAGAGCTTTCAGTTTGGCTCCTCCCTCCTCCTGCTTGTAGGAGACATCTACTACCCTGTAGAGACACTTCCTTCTTTTATGTTGTTTAAAAATCACCTATCCTGATTAACCTGTAAGAATGAATGATATAAACAACTATACAAATAAACTTTCTTTCAAATTCATAAAACTATTCATACTTTTTTGAAACAGGAATTAATGCCAAGAGTTCATCGGAAGAATCTACTGTTTGGAAGGAAATGGAGCAGCACCAAATGGGTCTAATTCCACCGGCTGAGACTGTTGGGACTGATGTGGCGGGATGCTTTGTACCACAAGTTCTGTAAAGGGCACGGCACCAAAGTCATCCATTTTCAGCGCGTCTGCACTGTGGAATGACCCGTGTAGTGAATTCTGTCTTGGCCGCCCAGTCAGGATGGTATTATGATCAACACAGATGTCACTCAAGCCCTGATGGGACTGGTGCCATGACAGGTCTGGAGGATGGAAAGGCTTGGCACCAAAGGGGTCCAACAGACTCTCCTCAGGTTGCAGGACACTGCCTCTGTCTTTGCTATCGGTCAGTGCAACGCTGATGTTCTCCTTGGAGTCTGAAATTGTTAAAAACTCATTGCTGCTTTGCGAGTCTCTGCGACCCACTTTCTTGTGCCTGCGAGCCCTCTCCGGGGTGCGGTAGGGAGGCTTCAGAGTCTTCTTTGTGCTGGTTGGTGTGCCATGATGGCGCTTCCCGTTGCTTTTGGACATGTCCTGCTTTGTGCGTCTCTGTCGAGAAGACAGTTTCTGCAAGCTACGCTGTTTGACTTTTTGCTGCTGACTCCCAGTTATTTCTTCAAAGGGCACAAGCCCGAAAAGGTCCTCCTTGCTTTCACTTTTACTTGTTGATGTGGAAAAGGGCTGAAAGGGTGTGAATCCAAATATATCTACACTTTTGGGCCTGCTGGGAAGATTGCCCGCTTCAGGCCGCACTGTAGAGCAGTCCTGTACGCTCACCTTCTTACTGAAGGGTGCCTTTGAGAACACATCGAACTCTTCTTGCTCTGGAGACTTCTGCTGGGAGAGGTTCTTCTCATTTTCACCATGGTGAGGACGTACTGCAAAGAAGGGAACGGCACCAAACACATCAAACTCCTGATGGGGCGTCTCTGCAGCAGAGGGTGAACGGGCTAGGGGGAGGAGTGCTATGTGAGGGTCCGGGCTCCGCCCACTGCCGGGTGTGTCTCTGTACACAGGGTTCATGTCGCTGTCAGAGTCGGAGCTGTGTTTCTCCTCCTCTTCCTCATCTTCAGAATCCATGAGGAGAGGCCTGTGACCCAGGTTTTCCGGCTCAGTGTCATCATCATTAAAGTCTCCTTGCTCTCCCTGAACCTCTTCATCCTCTTGCTCCTCTTCTTCGCTGCTCTTGGGCGAAGGGGGATCGGACTCAAAATCACTTTCAGAGTCATCGTTCCCCTTCTGTACTTGTGCTCGTACTGATGGATTCTCTGAGGTTTTCTTTGCAGTCTGCTGATCTTTACCTATGGGACTAACTTTTCCATTTTTGGTAGGGTCTGCAGTAATGCTTTTTTTATTTGTAGAATGCTCAACTTTCTTTTCAGGAGAACCTAAAAAGTCAAAGAAAAATTATTACAGCATTCTAATGATTTCCATGTCCATTTACACTGACTATATGGCCTTACATATCCTGCACCAGTTCCCTCATAGGAAAAGTGCTGTCAATTCCCTGTCGTCCTAAGGCAGGCGGTGACATCCTGTAATGTGGACAGACATACTTATCTCTGGACCCTGCACACTGCCTCTCTACCATGGACCCTCACTGACAGATAAACTACTCACAGCACCTAAAGCAGGACCCTGAAAATAACATTTCCTCTCTCCTCGTCAAAATAAGATTACCCAGCTGAATGCTGGCTGTTCAGACCCCGCAGTCTCCAAACCACCTCCTGCTCCTTTTACCTCCTGCACATTTCAACTTTCATTATGTTTTCTCATCACTAAGTATCTCTGCTGACCTACATGTGTCACTATTTTTTTTTACATCCACACTTCCTAAAAATTAGTATTTTGATTTAGCATGGATGTATCTCTCACAGCCTGATCAAAGCTAAAAACTAACTTTACCATGAAGACACAATACTTTGGACATTTATTGAGACCGCACCAAAGATGTGTGCCTTCTCTGACTGTACATCTTCCCTTAACTGCAGTGTTATACACAGGCATTGAATTAAAAGCATGTTGTCTTTAAAAACCCAATCATCGGGATGCCAATAAATAGGTAATAAAACTGTACTAAATACAGTGCTTTACAATTCAATTCTGTTATAAAATTAAGAAATGTGTTAGTTTACCTGAAATCACACTGCCTTTCCTATACTTTGACATACTGTTAGAGATGTGAATCAACTTATATTGATCCAATCACACATACTTTGATTAAGATACTCTGTAAACAATAAAGGACAGAAGTATAATCTGTAGTCATGAAAAGTAATCGGCTCATGATGAGAGACCTTTCCATGATGTATTCGGTAGTCTCTGGCATGGTGGCCAAAGTTATTTCCTTCTCTGAGAAGTCCACACTGTCACTGTCCTACAACTCTGCAGACCCTCTTTGACTAACATCTCCTTAAATAAATATATTTCCCAGAGTTCTATCCTTCACTGTTTCTCCCTTGGCAGCCTCTCCTCAAGGTCTATTTGTACTCTACCAAGTACAACAACAGTTTTGGTTGATTCCATTTTTTTTTTTTAACTCAGATCATAATCCTAAATTCCTGCCTAAGAAAGTCAGTAGTCTCAAAGACTATCACCTCTCCTCTTAGGATGAGTCTCTCACCAATTCCTTCTAAATTAATGAACTGTACCGCCATCAATGCAGGTCCTCGGGCCAGCAGACATCAAGCCCATCTCCCTTCTTCTCACCAGTTACTGTGGCTTTAAAATGTCTAGGTCTTTCATTCTCACCCTCCTGCCTATTGGTTCCCTTGTTATGTATCCTTCACCTAGTTTTCCTGACTCCAAACATGCTTCTCAGCCTCAAGCACCCAGCCCTCAGTGTTGGTGAGTTCAAAGATAATGAGAAAACTAAAAATCAAAAAGCAAAGTGGAGATGACAAGATAGCTCAGCAGATAAGGGCACTTGCAGCCAGGCCTGACAACTTGAGTTTGAGCCCTGGGATCCCACAGTGGGAGGAAAAGAACCAACACTCACAAGTTGTTCTCTGATCCCCACAGGTACAATGTGGCACATAACCCCTCCCCCAATCTTGTAAATGCAATGATTTTCTTTAAAAGTGGATGGCACCCGAGGAACAGCATTCGTGTTGTCCTGACTCAAACCATGTACACATACATGCAGACATGCATATAGAAACATATCTACATACAGAAGAAAAGGGTGTTGTGATCACATTTATATTCCAAAAAGACTTACTGCTATATAGAAAAGAGTTTTAAAAAGGAGGGTAAAAGTGGAAGGCAGGCATTCAGGAAAAAAAAGTTGTGATCATGATGTGATCAGAGACTATGTTGGCCTCCATCCTCAATGACAATGGTGGCAGGGTAGACAGCAGTGGAAGAACAGGAGACTGGAAGGAAACACTAGATGGTGGTACCATTTACACAGAAATTGGGAAGAAGAGATCAAAATATTGGTCTGGGACACCTTGACCTTGATGTACTTGAGCGACAGTGGCTTTGGTACAAAGCTTAGTTTTAGATGAAAAAAACAGATTTGGGAGTCACCACCATGGAGAAGGGCTACAGGGACGGCCACAAGATTGCAGGATCATCATCAAACACAGTGCAAGATGGGCCCCTCGGGCACGGAATATTCAGAAGTCAGCTGAAGAAGAGAACACGCCTGCAATACAAGCTGAAAAGTACCAGCTGAGGTAAGTGTAATGTCAGAGAAGCCAAGAATGGAGTGTGTACAGGGTGGTAACAGCTGAGCTGGCCAGTACACACCCAGGAAATGGACAGAAAATGGCCTTTGTGCTGATCATCTTTTTCAGTTTGTTCACAACTTTGACCTCAGTAGTGAAGCTGAGGAGTGAGTGGGAGAGAAGAACGCAAAGAATTCGATCAGCTTATACTTCAATACCAATATCAATTTAAAACCAACTAAAAGCTTTATATTTGTTATCCTAACAAATCGGGACCAAATCAAATGCAGCCAACTCTCAAATCTGTTCTCCCATACAGCATTCTTCTATTAAAAACAAAGATTGCTGTTAGTTTAATGGTAGACTTTTGTGGATTTTTTATTCAAATAAAAATACACATGATTCCAAAAGACTCTGAGTCACCTATCATTCAAAGGTACATTCATTAGCTCCTAAAGCTACTTAACTCACCCACAGAAGGCCACATTTGCACTCCTCACACCTGCTCACAGACATCTGTGGTATTATCTCAATGTAATCCCATAACAAGAACAAAACTTTAGTTCTGGGCACCCAAGTCTATTAAAGGATGTACCCTATATGCTGCCTTCATTCTTCATCTGTTTTGGTAGAGTACATATTAACATATCCTACACAAAAGATTCACATTTTATGAAACCTAGTATTTCCCAAATTCACTTCTCTATGTTTTTATTTACAGGTAACATATATTAACCTTTATAAACAATTAGAAACTAAGCACTTTTGGAAAATGCAACCCTACAACTTGTCTAGAAAATTTTTCATTTCTAGAGAACTTAAATTTTATTCCTGAAGGTCTTCTGGAATATTTAACATAAAGTAGACATTCCATCTTGGAGAGTGTCATTCAACCCATCTTTTTTGTTATTAAATTCCAAGTAGTCTTTTGGGGTGAGGATATTGAGACAGGGTCTCACTATAGACCCAACCCTATATGAAACCTCCTGAGTGATGGGATTAAAGGTATGTGTCACAACCTGGCAACTCCAGTTCTCTTAAATGTTGCTAGGTTGCTCTGTCTATCCCACAAATGACCATACTGCTTTCCAGAAGATAACCAGTTGCTTTCTTGTCCTGATGGCTTTTCATCAGCTGCTCAGCACCATACAGTGTAACGTGCCATGCAAACCTATTTTTATAAGTGACTGTAGATTAACATTTGGATGGTTTTTTATTTACCATTTTAATATATTTTTTCAAATACAAACATAACCCATGGTTTCTTGTAAAAAACATGGTAAGATGCTTCATGTACAATTTTTACCTATCACTAGAACATCTAGATGGTTTCCAGGTTTCCTGAATTTACAACAGAAGAGCCATGATTTGTGCACATGTTCCTTTCCAGGTATCACTTTCATTTTATCCATTTTCTGTCATTCCTGTGGATAATTTTTAAAAAAAGCTAAGAAAAACCACCTGGAAGCAATCCTGCCAGAACCACAGCTTCTCTACTCTTTCATCATGAGAACAGGTGAGCAGTAAGTTTACTGCACACTGCCTTGTGAACAGTGCCAACAGGGCCTGCTACTAATTAACCGCCATCATTTGCAATTCTATCACCTTCTAGCTCCTTCTGTGGGCTCCATAGATAAAGGGAAATCTAAATGAGAGAGAAAAGTACAGGAGAAGGTAGAGGGGAAGAAGCAAACTATGGCTAATTCAAAAAATATCTGGTCTACTTGAAAACTGATGAGAAATAAATACCCACATACGACCAGTGCATCTTTAATCCTGGAAACTGTATCTTATCTTAAAATAGGTGTTTGAGAACACAGCATAACAAACAGGAAAGGAATGCTTTCAAAATAAGCAAAAAACACACCATCATATATGCCAATTTTGTGACCTGAAAATGTATGGGCAACTGATTTATGTAGACAGTGGTTTTAATGTCTCTCCTTTATAAAACTAAAGCAACAATCAAAAACATTTATCAAAATCCTTTTCATTCCATATTCTCAGAATCTATCGTGACACCTGACACTGTTTAAGTGATTGTTTATTTCTCTAAATGTCTTCTCCTTTATAAGTTATTTTAGTCAAGAGCATTAATGAGGCTCTATGCAAACACAAAAAGGGCAGCTTCAGTGTAAAGCAACATCAAGTACAATATGATCTCACAAAGTCAGACCTCTAGCACAGCCTGCTGAGGAAGAGTTCCAGGCTACAAACTACAATAAGCCTAGACAGATTTCACTATGCAGTAGCAACAATCTACTTGATCATCTTTTCTTCAATGCAAAACTACATGAGATGAGAAATGGAAATTATACAAAAATTAAAATTGTTTCAGTATCTCTTGGTTTTGAAGGAGGCTAACAATAACTTCCCACAAATACCCAAATCTTCTGACACGCTTATGTCTTATAAAAATGCAATATATACACATAACCTACCATACATTTCTGTATATCATAAATCACCTTTATGTAGATGACCTATAACTCCTAATACAGTGGACATGCTATGTACATTGTTGGTATATTGTAATGTGTAGGGAATAATAACTAGAAAAAGGTCTGTGTGTTCAGTCTAGATGCATCTTCATTTAAAATTTTCAATCCACAGCTGGCTGAATACAAGGCTACAAAGAGCCAAATGTATGATGAGTCTTTCGTCCTCTCCCATAGGCACAAAGACAGGTGAGAAAAGTATTTCAAGCTGGTTACAATTGTATGCATATAGCACTTCAGTTATTTCACTAGCAGAGTCACAACTGCATAACATCCTCTGGCTAAGAGGCACTGTGAGCATTTACAATTCATTCCTTTGCCTAAACATATTCTTGTAATTAAAAAAAATCAAATATAGAAATACTCTATCAAAAGAAAACCTCAGATATCCCATTATTTGTTTCTAGGAACAGAGTTCTCAGTTATTAGATTAAATAATACATATTTGATTTATTATGAAATTTAATCAGGATTATCTCACTGCTGAAGTTAATTTCCCAAGAGTATAGCCTAAATATGTTGCTTTATAATTCAATACATCCTAAATCCTAGTAATCTCCACTATCTTCTGAGATTTGCGTTAATATAAAAATGGCTGTTTCTAAGGCAGTGGGAGAACTGTAATACATAAAGTACTAAGAACATCTACACAAACCCGTAGAATGTGGCTCTTATCTCTGTCACATCTTTATTAATTTATTTTGGTGAACAGTAGTGGTGTTCTGATAAGAAGATTTCTCACTAATATAGACCACGCTGGCCTCAAACTTAAAGAGATCCATGGGCCTCCGCCTCCCGAATGCTGGGATTAAAAGGAGTGTAGCACCACACCTTGCATGCTGCACTGTTTTCATCTGTAAAATGGGCAGGAGTACCTGGCTCACATATTTATAGCAAGGATTAGAGTGAAAATACAGCCAGGCATGGTGGCTCATGCCTTTAATCCCAGAACTCCGGAGGCAGAGGAAGGTGGATCTCTGTGAGTTTGAGGCCAGACTGGTTTAAATTAGTGAGTTCTAGGCCAACTGGGGTTACAATGGACCCTGTTTCAAAAAGACCAAAAAAAGTGAAAACACACATGAAGAGTGTGCAGTAGTGCTGGTCTTGGCAGGCTTTCCATGAAGGGCTGTCACTGTGACCGCTACTGTCCCACACTGTCTGAGCGCCTAACTGTGCACTTCTAATGGCACTAAGAAATGAATCAGAGTTAGGAAGCAATATTAATAAGTATATAAATGTAGTGCCATGAGCTCACATATTTTTTAACTCCTCACTAACTGGGCTCCTATAACACCAGAGTGAATACTGTCTGTAATGTTTGCTATGATCTTTCCTACAGATTTTGTTTTTCTCCATTTTAACCACATCTTCAAAACTTTCCCTCTTGTTTTCCGTGTCAGTGGACCATTATGGCTTCCTACCATTTCAAAGATGGTGTGTTGGGACCATCCAGAACTCAGTTCTTGGCTTTCTCTTCTTTCCATACTTTTTTTGTAACTTTGACCCCGTTTCATAGCTTCAACTATATCTTGAAAGCTTAACAAGGGATTTCTAGAGATTTAGTCCAATCTCCCTTTATATATAAGGAATTTGACAACTGCCAATGTTTAGAATCACAGAGAGTAAAGCCATAATGATTTCTCCTGGTGAAGATTCAAACACTGACCTATAGACTCAAACTACAGTGAGCATTATCACTGCAAAAATTCAACACAGCCTAGCAACTCATGAAATACAACCACGGGCCTGTCCTGCATTTCTTTGTTTCCTCTTTACAGAAGCATTCCTTAGAAGGGAAACATAACTGAGTACTGGTACTTACTGTTTCTGTTTCAACTATTTCTTATTGAGCTCTGTATAAATATTTTAAGAACATTTTATAGTCTATTAAGTTAATTTCTAAAAATCTTCAAAAGTCTTACATTTAAATAAACCTCAACTTTATAAAATGTACACAGTATAAACATTCAAATAAATAAGCATTATTTTCTTTAAAATACAATGATGGAATTACCTGGTAAATCTAAACATTAATAATTACCTTATTTAGTTAAAATTCATTACATATTGGCGGGTATATGAATGTTTAGGAAACTGGAATATCAAAGTATACTCTGATAATAAATTTATTCATCAAGGTACTGTAAGGCTTTCAAAGATGAATTAAGACAACATATGACATCAAAGCTTATCACCTTAGCAGCTATAAAACAACTGTGTTCCTCTGTGTATTTAGAAACTCACGTGTTTCACCTACTACGAGTAATCTGGAAAATGAGTAGCAAAGGCAAAAGCCAGTAAGCAGTTCTGAAAAAAACAGCTTACCTCACCAAATATATGCAAGAACATACATTCACCAAGAGAATGTAAGAACTCAAATCTGCCAATTCTAGGTTTGTAAGTTTTCACAGAAGAGAGCTTCTAGGTATACAAATTTCAAAGATATGGAGTCTTGCATAATCTAAATAAAGACTTGAACTTCAAATCCAAATTTGTAGGCAATAACTAACAAGCCCTCCCCCCTTTGGCTAGATTTCTATATATTTGTTACAAATTATTTTAAATACTTCATCTTTAAAAGTGTGATCTTAAGTTAATGCACCACTATTTTACAAAAATACTGCAAAATATGCACTCTTAAATGAATGGACCTTCAAAAACTACACCAAAAATTCCCGGCAATTGTAAAACCCTCTTAGCAAGGAGATCTCAGACATTTTTGCACCAATGTATCTGCACCATTACTCTCCTGGTAAGGTTTTCCCTTAGAGGGCAGTTGTGCACTTCTAATCATATAAGAGGCTTTCAGTATCAAGGAAATTTTGTTTTGCTGTTCTTTTCTTTGCTATCAGATTATAGAGGACAAATGGCACGAAACTGCCATTGTAATTACAAGCCTTCTGTTGTCTCATCACTCAGGCAGGAGGGAGAGGCTGTGAGGACTTAAAGCTCACTTGAATTGGTAGCATACTGCCTACCATCACTTTCCAGCAATTTATCATGTTAGGTCTAAAGATTAGTGGATTAGGAAAAGGTTTTAACAAAGTCTGAACTGTGGCTCTGAGAGCAGGCCAAGTGATAGGGTCCAAGTAGATGAAAATCGTAAGGCTGTAGGCAGCATTTCCAAACTAAAGAAGCTCTAAGTTGACCATTCTATTATGTGACTCACACTGTGTATTCTTACTTAAATTACTTAACATCTTTTTTGGTATTATTTAGAGAACAGTTTAGAATCAGAGTTAGTTTATAAACTATAGGACCTAAAGCAAGTTAACTAAACTCCTCTGAGCCTCAGTTTCTATAGTATGTACAGCAGAATTTAATATACAGTAACTAATATTGCTAACATCTTATAAACTAAAAATCTCAAGGAATAAACAAGACCCCTAATCATCTTACAAGATGGGCTGGCATATAGAATGCCATTCATTAAATCTGAACCAAATTAAAATCTAAAAACCTCAAGGACTTAATATGAACTATATGTCAAAAAAAACACACATCAAATACAATTTTAGCAGTGCATTAACCCTTGATATATTTCAGAAGTTGTGTTCAACAAAACAGGGCCATCTGCAGTATAATATAATCATATATCCTGTGCTTTACAAACTACTGGTAAAATAATGCCTTGCAAAAAGGAAATGAATCAAAAATGAACATTGTATTTGTGCTTTGTTTCTTGCTTTTCAGACACCTAAGTCTTGAATTTGGAGTCCTGCCATTTCAGCCTCTGGGGTGTTGGCATTACAGGATGTTCCACCGCAGCCAGCTGGACACTACTGTACTTCTATGTGTTTTTTTGGGTGGGTGCTGCATTTGATTATTCTCAAATAATGGTGGTGAGAGGACAATTATTACTTGGGAGGAAAATGACATAATCTTGACTCAAAATACAGATCTAAGAGAAAACAACAATATAATGGCAGCTAATTACAAACTAGGTTTGTATACAAATTAAGAGTAAGTTGGACAATAATTTATTAAATAAAAAATTTTAATAGTGCTACATATTGTTTAAAAACATATCTGAACTAAATCCCCATGTATATCCCAGCTTCTATTTATCAACATACAGATCTATTAACTCATTTTTTCTCCAAGTAAGAATTACTTTCACTCCTTTCTTTATTCTTAAATTACCATTTACTTCAAGGGAATCCTCAACTTATTTTTATAAATACATTTTAGTCTCTCCGATTTCAACCTTCAATCAAAATACTTTAGAACTTGTGAGAAATTAGAAATATTTGAGAATTAGAAATAAATAAATTAGAAATAAACAGCGTATTAAAATGTATGAGCTACAACTTACATAGTTTAAAATGAAATCTGCAAGCTAAACATCTTTACTTTAAAAACATCAAGTAGGGGCTGAAGTAATGGCTTAGTGGTTAAGCGCACTGGCTGCTCTTGCAGAAGACCCCAGTTCAAATCCAGCACCCACATGGAAGCTAACACCTGTCTTTACTCCACTTCCAGAGGATCCAATGCCCTCTTCTGTTCTCCAGGGCACTGCATGACACAGATGCACTTACATACAAGTAGGAAATACACTCATACACATAAAATAAAAATAAATCAACAACAACTATAAAAAAAAAATCAGTCTAGGGCCAGCAAGATGGGTCAGCAGATAAGAATACTTGCCACCAAGCCTCACGACCTGAGTCTGACTTCTGAAACCTGACAGGGTGGAAAGAAGAGACAACTTCTGCAAGGTGTCTTCTGGCCTCCATTATACAATCCCTGCTCAACACCACATATGCAAAAGAATAATAAAATAAAAGTTTAAAAAAATTAAACCTGTATAGGATAGAGAGGTACTTCCGCAGTAGAGCACCTGCCTAGTATGTATGTGCAAGGCCCTGGATCCAGCCCCAGACCTGGGAGAAAAATATAAAATCAAGTGTGTAAGTCTTGATAGAGAATCTAGACAAATACCATATTGTTTCCAAATTATGGAGATGGAGAAAATTATAGCCTAAATCAATAAATTAAAAGAGCAGATAAAATCAAAATGCATTCTAAGAATTAATATAATTAGGATCTACCTTAAAATCGGAGGAAGTCAAAATGGGAAAACAAATTTTTACTATTAGAAAAAAGAATATTGAGATAGAATCACTAGATTTTAAGAGTAATTCTGGAATATCGTGAAAAACTTTATCAATAAAACATAGTGTCCTACATGAAATGGGCAATTTTCTTGGAAAAATAAACATATTTCAAAATTTATACTGGAAAACATGACTATCTAAAACAGCTTTATATCTATTAACAAAATTAACAATGTATTGAAAAAATCTTTCCACAAAGAAAACCTGAAGCCCAGTTTGCTTCACGGGTGAATTCTACTGAATATTTTAAGAATAGTAAAAAACTGTAAATCATGCACTAAGTCTTACAGAATAGAGACGCAACATTACCCAGTACATTTTAAAAGGCCAGCATAACTGAAATAAAAACATGGCAAAGGCACTGTAAGAACAGAACCAAAGGGCGATATCTTTTCTGAATTAAAAAATCCTTTAAACACTGAAATCAGCAATATTTTTTTAAACGAAAACACACTATGGCTAAGTACAGTTACACAAGGAATTCAAGATTGATTTGGCCCTTCCCAAGTCTCTTTTTCCCCCAGTTCCCGTATTACTTTTCACTCAATCATCTACATCAAGTTAAAGGACTCTATGTGCCTGGAGAACATAACATCTGATAAACAGAATTCTTTACACGCTTCAAGGTCAGTAAGTTTGGTTTATAAGCTATCTTCTTTTTTCTTTTTTTAATTTTTATTTTATGTGTATAAATGCGCCCATGTTGCACAATGTGCTAGGAGACTAGAACAGGATGCTGGAGTCCCTGGAAATGGAGTTAGAGATGGTTGTTAGCTATCATGTGGGTGCTGGGAATTGAACCTGGGTCCTCAGCAAAAGCAGTCACTGAGCATCTCTCCAGTCCTATAAGCTACCTTCTTTGGGAAGCAAAAGATTGACATCCATTTGTTGAAATTCTTAAAATGAAAAAAATACAAGAAAAATCATGACAAAATGTGAAAAACTAAAGTATCTTCAGAGAAATGAAAATATATTTCATCAAGAAATAATAAGATGACATTTGCAATCAGAAATGCTATAAAATTGAAGGAATTTCTAAGATGAAAATACAAAAAAAAGTAGAGAAACCAGAAAGGCATTTTTAAACTTAAAAAAAAAAATCAATCCAAGATGTAAATATCCTAAGTAAGAGAATTTACAAAACAAGAATATAAGAAAATATGTATTTTCAGACTTTAAAGGTCTACTATGTCTCCTGTACAATGACTAAGAAAAGATTTATAAGATAAAATGTAGAAATGTTTCAACTTATTAAGATGCTAAAAATGATCACAGAGAAAAGGTGGGGGGATCAAGGGTCACAGAGACAGTCAGGCAACAGAATGGTGTCACCCTGCTCAGCAACCATATCAAAAAGTAGAAGACAGTGAAGCTGTACACCAAAATCCAAGAAATCCTCGAACTTGGGAGGGCAGGGCAGTAGGACCTCAGGTAAATGCCAGCCTAGGCTACATAATAAGATAATACCCCCCTTCCCAAAGAAAGAAATCAGAAAAAATTGTATGCAACCTACAATTATTTTCCCAGCCAAATTATCAATCAAGTGTCAGTTGGGGGAAGGGGTATAAACTGAGGCAACAGAGTGTAAAGCTAATCCTATCATTCATATACTGTCAAGAAAAAACTAAAGGGTTTCTTTACAAGGAAAGGAAGAAAGAACAAAGAAAATCCAGGAATTTCCAGAAAGAATCAAGAGTGAATGAACACACTAGCAGCAGTAGAATGTGACAAGCCCAGAAAGCAACCAATTCATACTTCAGAGTCCCAATGAGAGATTTAACCAAGCAAAATTGACCTTAATTTTTTGGAGGAGATTTACATTTCTAAATATAGATGAATTAATAATAGGACACAAAAAAATAAGCAAACAAAAATCATAGTAATTATAAACACAGTAATCAACTACAGAGAAAACAAAGCCTTACAGAAGAGATGTGACTATGGTACACTGAACTTAAGAAATGAAGAATATCTACCACTAAAAACTGCACATAGGCTGGGCAAATGGCACAAAGGTAATCTCCAAAGCAAGGTGGCTAGCCAGATAAGCCAAACAGTGAACTCTGGGTTCAGCAAGAGGCTTTGCCTCAAATATAAGTTGAAGAGTGATCAAAGAAGACACTTTGTGCATGCGCGCACACACACACACACACACAGATTGTACACACTGATTCAACCATAACCTGTGTCATACTGTGCTGGGGATGGGAGGAAAAGATACCTATAAAAACCACAATGCATCAGTTACCAATTGGGCTGTGCTCTGAGAAATGCAGTTAGTCCATTCCAGGAGAACCTCTGATGGTTTGTTTGTTTGTTTACTTATTTATTTACTTAGGTGTGAGCGTGCTATGACTAAACGTGTAAGTGCACACGAGTCATGCAGTGCCCGCAGAAGACAGAGGAGGGCATTGCAACTGGAGTTACAGACAGTTGTTAGGTGCCATGTGGGTGCTGGGATTCAAACCTGGGAGGTCTTGTGCAAGAACAGCCACTGCTCTTAATCACTGAGCCATCGCTCCAGACTCCTGATAGTGTATTTATAAAATTAAGACAACTATATTATCAATAGGCTATATATATGTGTGTATGTATACATATATCTATATATCTACATATCTATATCTATCTCTCTCTATTTTTTTTAAAGGGAGAAAAGATTTTAGTTTATAGTTCAAGGTACCGTCCAACATGGTGGGGGAGTTAAGGCAACAGAAACTTTAAGATATCTTCCCATATCAATTAACATAATCAAGATAATCCTCTATAGGCACTGCCAGAGGCCTATATTCCAGTATATGTATTTGTTAAGTGCTTCACCACCACTGAGCTACATCACTCATGCCAGGAAATACAATATTAAAGGGCTACAGTCATGTACTTGGTCTTTCATTAACCAAAATAGTGTTATGTGGCACATGACGGCATACACAGAGAGGAATGTATGCATATGAGAAGGGTTAATGGTGTAATCAGCCTAAATCCCTACTTCCCCAAACAGGAACTTTACACATGCTATCTAAAATCTGTGCAGGAGGAGATTAAAAAATAACAAACATTAAATATCAAAACTGAAAAGTTTAAACAGAAAAGCACCAGGAGGGAACAGTGAGGGAAGACTTTTTTCATTATAATGCTTACTATATTTGACTTTAAAATTATCTGTATTTTTAAAATCTTATTATAAACTATGTGTATGTGTGTTGGTATGTTCACATGAGTGTAGGTGCTTGTGGAGGCCATAGGTGCTAGATGTCCTGGAGCTGGAGATATAGTCAGCTGTGATCTTCCCAGATGAGGGTGCTGGTAATTTAACTCTGGTCTTCTGCATGAATAGTAAGGACTCTTATCTGCTGAACCATCTTTCCAAGCCTGCATTTATCTTTTCAACTTAAAAAATAATTGAAAATCATCTTATAAAATGTTAAATTGAAGAAAATAAAATGAAAATTAAAAATTCATATTTCAGATTTAAAGCTCTAAGGGAGCTTTCGAGCTCTGGTAGAATACATGTCTAGTAAGCATAAGACCCTGGGTTTGATCTCTAGCATTTCAATTAGTCAATTACTTAGTAAATTAATCTCTAACAATTCTTTTTCTTTTAAAGTAAGATGAACGTGGTTTGGGGTGGCACCTGCCTGCCGTCCCAGTACTGGGGAAGCTGAAGCAGAATAAAGATCTCAAGTTTGAGGACAACATGGTCTACAAAGCAACACAGTAATAAATACATCAAACCAATCAATAAATAGCACATTCCCCAACCAAATCAGTGTAAGGACTCAGGAGAGTGGTTCTTCTTAAATACACATTAGCACTGGACCTAAACAGTACGTTTTTAACAGCATTCTGATGCATAAGTATACTTTCAAGCAGTACTGTCTTCGCTTTACTTAGAATTAAATTCTGTGCAGTAATTGTCAACTCACAAATTCAGGTACAATGGTTTACACCACATCAGCTAATTCTCTCCTGCACATGTGCTCATACTTAGAAATCTTTAGGTGGTTCCTTGCTCTCACATTGCTAGACAGAATGTATTTTTATTGAAGACAATTCTTTTACATTTTCCCTCTCTTAATTTTTCCCCTGAAGTTTATGAGGTTAATTCAGCAATTTCATTTCTTTTATTGTTAGAGGAAAACGAATGGCCCCAATACCTAATCTTACCTAAAATTATAAACAACAAAGTATTTCTTTTTAAATATTTTTTCATTTTTAATATTAATTAGTATTAATATTAATAATTTTTAATATTGCCTGCACATGTATAAGCGTTCCTGTGTTGTGCCTGGCCATGAAGGTCAGAAGAAGGCATCAAATTCTCCTGGAACTATATTCAGTTGTTAGCTGCCATGTGGGTACTGGGAATTGAACCCCAGGTCCTCTGCAAAAGCAGCCAGTGCTCTTAACCACTGAACCATCTCTCCAGCCCCTCAACAACAAAGTATTTCTAAGCATTTTAATATACAGATCAATGACAATAACTACTTAAAATTTTAATTATATTTTGGATCTACAAAGTAGCAAATTAACACTGCTCTCATAGTGGTCACTTTTCTTCTCTCTCAAGCACGTTTCCCCTTTTGCAAAATTTTTCACAATCAAGTCATCCCAATATTAATGTTTACATTTTTTTAAAGAGCTTGGGAGGGAAGATATTAAAAGCAAGAGGTGTTTTTACCATAATTCTCCTATTAAGAAGTATTATGAGTACTTTTTATCAAGAGCTGTATGTTTTCATACAATGACTATTACGTCACTATTGGGTTGGTTACTAGGCAAGATCAAACATAAGTCATGTTCCCAACCATCACCAAGCTTCAAGTCTAACAGAGAATGCACACAAAAGTTAAATAAAACAACAGTGGCAATCAAGCTCAAATTTGTGAGCACACTGCTAACTACAAAATCCTTCCGCCAATGTCAAAATACGGGTGTCTGTAGAAAAGAGCTTTCCTTGATTCTTGACTCCAGGCTCTCTCTCCCAGAGTACTTCAGAAGTGGTCTGCATGGTATGTGCACATCTGCAACTCCAGCTAGAGGGTATCAAAAAGCTAGAACTGAAACTGCTTTCTGCACACCTGCATCAGTATCTCAAGTCTCTGAGTACTAAGATTCTTAAAAATATGATGGGATATTTGAGAAAAATTAAAGAAAATTTTGACTCAGGATATTAGGAGTGTGAAGAAACACATCTAAACAGATGCAATCAAGTCACACAGCTAGCTACCTTTCCGCATTAAAGATGCTGTATCATCCAGGAAAAAGAGGATGAGAAGGCAGGAAAGAGAAATGGCAAGAACATGGACTGTGTCCAATAACTGCAAAGAGTAAGGTAAAGAACAACAATTAAAAACTCTTTTGATCCATATTCTCTATTGGACAATTACTTTGAAAATATTAATAAAAACGATTTTTAAAATATTTTATCATTTTTATTTCATATGTATGAGTATATTGACTGCATGTGTGTAAGCATATCTGTGTCATGCAATGCCCAAGGAGGTCAGAAGGTGTTAGATTCCCATGGAACTGTGTGGGTGCTGGGAACCAAACCTGGGTCCTCAGCAAGAGCAGTCACCTCTCTTAACCGCTGAGCCATCTCTCCAGCCCCAATAAAAAAATTCTTATGTGGTGAAGAGTATTAGCATTTAACTTGTGAAGTGAAATCAAAGGCTGGATATGAGAGTAGCTGAAACAAAATGATTATACCAAGTACAAAATCATTAATATTTCCTAAGTACCATTTTAAGTGAGAGTGTATAAGCTAGAAAAAGACCATACTGGGGGGCGGGGGGGTTGGAAAGATGGCTCAGCAGTTAAGAGCACTGGCTGATCTTGCAGAAGATCCAGTTTCAAATCGCAGTACCCTCACGGCAGCTAACAACCATCTGTATGCCAGTGCTAGGGGAATCCAATGCTCTCTTCTGTCTTCTGTGGGCACTGCATGACACTGCCCCTATACACATCCAGACAATACACTCATACACACAAAAAAATTTGTTTAAGAATTTTAAATAAAGATCAGATTTTTAAGTAGAAGCTAAATATTATTTTAAATGTATTTTAGGTAGATGAGAGATATTTTAACACATGATTAAAAATAATAACCAGTGAAAAAGGTAATGTTTCTATAACATAAATCAGCATCTTTCTGTGTTGGCAAAGGTACAGTATTACTCAGTGGCTCAAACATTAGGAAGATTAGGATGGCTAACAGTTAAGATAATTTTCTACTCTACTTTCTAAACCTAACACCTAACTCTTACTTCTCTTTTAAAGTAACTTAACAATTTTGCTTCCTTGTTCTCTTTTATTTTCAATGATAGTGGTGGTAGACATGTAACTTGCCTGAGTGAGAAATGAAAGGAACAGAACCAAAAGGATCCTCTGGAGGATGGTAATGTGGAGCAGAGAGTGGGTCTACACTCCTATCTGAGGATGCTCTCTCCTCGAGCCTATCTGCAAAAATAAGATGAAACAAAACAAAAACATAACATAAAATAAAGATGGTTTAAATCAAAAGTGATGTACAATATAAATCAATATGAAAATTAGGCAAAGCAATAGTCTTTTGGAAGAATACAATTCATGGGCCCACTATTCTAAGTATTGAGGCTTAGTCCCTAGTTAGTACATATTTGTTGTTGCAAAAGCAAGGATATAATTGGTGCTAGGTTTCATTAATTACAATTTATTTACTAAATTAATCTAATTCACTTAATACTAGCTGGCTATAATTTGCAATATATTGAACTCAGTTTAAACCCTCTTTACTAACAAACACATATTTGGCAGACTTCCACCAAAAATCTATAGAATATTGTGCAAATGTTGTTCATTCCTAAAACAGGTAAATCCTAGTTGTCGGTAGTCACAAAAATAATTCACAATACTTTACATTATTATTCATTTCTTGTAATACTTTATAATATCAAACCACATACACACAAACACACACACACACACACACACACACACACACACACACACACACCCCACAGTGTTATTCATTCATCCAACAAATACGAGTATTTAGTACACACCAAGCACTGTTCTGGGAAATTCACATATAACATCAAACAAAATCAAGACTCCTACCCTCATGTAGTTTATCTGCCAATCTGAGAAAAAAAAGGGGGGGCATTATAAGAAATGTATGCAGCATGTTAAAACGTTAAAAAACTTGTAAGATTCAGAGTAAAATTTAGGGCAGACTAAAAGGAATTGGAGTGGGCAGTCACAAAGAGCAATTCTACTAATTACAGGGTTCGAAAAGACAACAGAGGCTGGGGGTGGATAGCTTGGGAAGAGCATGCAGAAGAAAAATGGGAATAGGCTGAAAAGAGCAGGCCTAGCATGTTTGAGAAAGAATTCACATATCTTCATTTCCTAGTGTCCTTCAACAGCTTGTGCAGCAGATACTTATAAATCAAATACTAACTTGCTGATTGTTTTGTACGTTGCCTCCTTCCTGATTCTTAGCAGTCAAAATTATACCATTTGAGACTTATCATGAAAGACATTTCAGGAATTCCCAAGAGTAGATCTTTCTTCAGTAGTCATTTAAGGAGATCTAATTCACATTTACATTAGCTTATTTTCAGGAATTCTTTGAGCAATGTATGTTGTGTTCAAATTAATTTTAAGAGACTGTAAATAAGAGAAATTCAAATAGAATTACAAATCCTAAAAATGAAAGTTTCAAAATAAAGCAGAAAACCCCTAATAAAACAATGGTCCCTGATAATAATTCTGTAATTTAATGTGTATCTAATAACCTCAGGATTTCTAAAATGCAGATCCTGATTGCATGGGGGGGGGGTCGGGGAGGCAAAGCCCTGGAGTGGGAAATATCCTGAATACTTTTCATATGGAAAACTCATTTTTTAAAAGCCTCTGGAATAAGGGATCAATTACAAGCTTTTTGAACAAAGACAAACTCTGCAACGTCCACATAAAACTGGATTGTTTACATTGTATTTTGTTCAGACACTGAGATATCTATGACAAATGATTTTAGAAAAAAAAATTCTTAAACTTAACTTTAACATTTCAATTGCAATAGTCAAGTGGACTGGTAACAATGAAATTTTATATTAGGTGTTATTTTCTAAGAGTAAATTTATATTTAATTCAGGAAATCAGTAACAAATGGTTGTAAAAAAATTTATTTTTCCAGATCTTGTTGTTAAAATATCTACTAAGGGGAAGCTAGTTTCATAACACTGTTCTGCAAAAACAAAGATGGAGACCAATTTAAACGACAAAGGATTCCTAATATATTGTGGTGGAGAGTCACAATGACATGTTAAGGACAGCCCTAAGATTCTGAGTCATACAGATGGTCTATGAACACCTGTTTGGTCAGGTCCTGGGTATACTTACAGGTAACTATAAACCAAGGATTGCACACTGTATCGCAGTCCTTCTAGATTCTCCACCCTCTTATAGTTCTAGATTATTCATCTGTGTAAAACAGTATGAACAAAGGAAATAGGGAGTGGGAAAGACATTCGGAGGCTAACTCAGACTGTCAACTACAATAGCAGTATGTAGGAGCCCTCAGTCTTGAAAATCAAGACTAAGAGTATGTAGAGACTTAAGTCTGAATTAGAAGAGTCTGACTCCTAAATATCCACATCATAATTGTCAGGAGTCTAGTACAAAACAAGTACTTGCCCTATCATACAACTTAATGAATCAGACAATCTAAGTACAAACTTGGGAATCCCCACTTTAATAGTGTCCAATTTTATAAAATACTATTATACCAATGGTTCCCCAGCTTCTGAAATGGCAAAATTATTGCTAAGCTCTTTGAACCCTTCTTCATTCAGCACATTATTCCATCAATCTAGTAAACTGGGGTAAATATTACAAACAGCACTGTGTAGTCATGACAGGCAGAAACCTCACATGGGGTGTAAGCGAATTGCTATCTAAAGGTTTCCAAGGGTAAAAATACAGAAGAAGCTTTACATAAAACTTACTTGTTCAGTTACTTTAAAGCAAATGAATCATGTTCTCATTGTTACACTAAACACTTAATTTTAAAGTAATATTTTAAATCACTCATTTAGAAAACTCACATGATCTGGTTCTCAGAACACAAAATATAAAATAAACACACATTGCTTTCTTAAACAGTCGTGTAAAGATAAAAACAAACTTTTTACGTGGAGCTACATAATTACTCTTAAAATTTAAGTAACAGTTTCCAATGAATGGCTTTCTTTAGATTAGAACCAAACCTGAGTTTGATGAGTCCAATGTAAGAGACTTACCTCACCTCCTGCCTTACCACAAGAATCATGCTGCTTGGCAAATAAAGATTCTTTTCAAGACATTAAATTTATAAAGATGGTGAAATGGCTAGATTTAAGAACCCTAGAAGCAAAGTATTTTCTATAGTATCACAATATAATTAAAATACTACAAAAGTGTTCATTCTTCTGGTTAAATGTATAATGATGTCAAAGACAAACAGAGTGCTTTGTTTTCTTTTTTTGTTTAGACATGGTCTTACTATGTAAACCGGGCTGGCCTGGAACACAAAAGATCAACCTGTCTCTGTCTTCTGAGTGCTGGGATTAAAAGCGCACAGCGTCATGCTCAGCAATAAACATGGTTTTAAAAAGTATTCATCTGAGAGTTTTGGAACTGTTCTAATGTCCCTGAAAAACTGTTACTCTGAATTAAAAACACCGGTCTGAATGAACATCAGAAAAAGGGTGATTATTCATGTTTTGCCATAAATTAGAGATTCTGACATTTATATTTATTTTATTGTGTCTTCTTAAATAAACAATATATTCAGTAGAATTGTAAAACAACCAATCTTTAGTGTCCTGTTAGTCCTTTTAGTTATTTTGATGAAATTTTAATAAAAAAACAATGAGTCTATTGTCAACAAAAAGAACATTTCATTATTCCTCTTAATTAACATTTACAAACATATAACTATCTAAACAAATATAAGTTGAAATTTTCACCCACACACCCGGCATTCCAATTACTGTTTAACATAGTAGTTACTATGGCAACTACACTTCTTAAGTTTACATGCTAAATCTGGATGTTTTGGTACAAAAGTCAATGACAGCAAGCTTAATTTTAAAAAACCCAAACACCGAGACAATCTTTATTACTAATGCTTAATCTTGGTTTAATGTATGTATCTTAAATAAGAACTAGTGAAAGATTCTGAAGCATAAATTATACTCATTTGCCCTGAAAGGAAAAATAGCAGTAGTTCATTCTGTATTTTAAATGCCTGTCATAGGTTTTAGTAATCTACAGATTACTAAAAAGAATTATCAATTACTAATATTTTAGTTTTCATATCTCACAATATTGGATTTTAGAACTGCTTTCTATACAAAACATACAAGTTATAGAGTTTTAGACAACATAACCTTTTTCATTAAAAAATAAATAACCATGAACAATGTTAGCAGTAAAATCTGAAACAAAAGGCAACATTCTGACTGGCCGCTCTGCAGCCATTACACCACTATACAGTATATGTCGTCTCAAGAACCAAGTGGAGACTTTTAGTCTCTCCCCAGAAAGCATTTCATTAACCAAATTACATAATTTCAGAAACAATTTTGAAAAACTCTCAGTAAGTATCTACGCCAAGAAATATTCTATTTGGCATTTCAAATGCATCAATAATTCCTCCATTTTGGAAAAAGTTGAGAATATAAAAACCACCCAATAATGAACAACCAAAAGAAGTCTTCTACTGAAATTAAGGTTGCCTTTGCCTATAGGATAATTTTAACTGTACCAAATAGATTAAATATTAGATATATTACTTTGTATCTCAAGACATATTAAATGCCTATTACACAGTTAAAACTATGAAAGGAAAAGGCTTCTAAACTATAAGCCATACATGACTATTCAGCTGACAAATTTTATTCAAGATGCCATCCCTTCTTTTTAATCCCAATGCAGTGACTACTAAACACTAAGGGAATAGAATACTTTTCTACCTGTTTCCTTCTTGTCATTTGTTCCATCTGCTACTGATATGTTTGTTCTCAAAGCTCTTTCTAATTTGATTTTAACTTACCAAGTTACTCAGTAATTTGAATGTACTTCTTAAATGCCGGTTAGGTGAGGAAAGGGGTGGTGGCATTCATGTCCCATGTCCAGACTTTCTAAGATAATCACTTCATCTGGTTTTCCTGACAACTCCCATGTTTACAGGGGAGAAGGAGAATGAGACTAACAGCAGCTGAGTTACTTTAACTGGCACTACATTCAAGTGAGATGAGATCATCAGGGGTTAGAATTCATGTTTTCTGCTATGTGCTGAAGGAAGTGCAAAGACCCTGGTAGCAATTCCTATAGTTCAAGGGCCTTGTACATAGTTTTCAGATGGCAGAGTCCACTCCAAGTCTGACCATCAGATAAAGTTCTTCCTGCACTTTCACTGGGAACCTAATATCTTTCTATAGCACTGCCATGAAGTATGAACTGTCCTTGTCAACAAAGGCACACAAACACAAAGATATGCAAGTCGTACATGTTACCTGATTTTAAAGTTTAAAAATAGCTCTGTCATGTTTTTAAAAGATAAACCTAATTTTGATGAAGTTATACATGCATGCATGTTCATATACTCTTTCTACCTATGTCAAATAAATAAAACAAATAGCATATTTTATAAAATACAAAATAATGAAATCCTTTATTACCCTTCAGATTTTTTAAAGAGAAAAAGGAGTTTTTAACCTAAGAAATAAAAAAATATTTATTTAGTAGGTTGTCAGAATAGCACATTAAAATTGGTACCTTCTACTTTTAAAATAATCCTGGGCTTCAGAAACGGGTCAGTGGTTGAAGTATTTATCCCAGAAGCATGTAAATACCAGGTGGGCATAGTGCCCAGCAGTGATGCCAGTGCTCAGAAGGTAGAGACAGGGTGTCCCCAGACGAGCCAGCCATCCAGACTAGCTGTATCACTGACTCCTAGGTTTAAGTGAGAGACCCTGCCTCAAAAACTAATGTGAAAATCAGTGAAGGAACGCTCCTAACTTTTGGGCTCCACAAGCACGTACATACATGTGCATGCACATACACATATACATTCACTCATACACCTGCAAACATACATACATACACACACACACATACCCCTCACACACACATAAAAATTAAAATAATCCTGCAAATTAAAATTATGTGTACACCTCTTATATCTCCCTTTACTGCCCTGTCCTTCTAAAAGAGAACATCTATTTCTTTTTTAAAACTGTGCTTTTGCAACTACTTAACAAACTCTAGGAAAAATGCCAAACAAAAATATTGTGGTTCAAAAAATGTTTTTTAATATGATGTAAGACTGATTTTTACCAAAGTTAACAAATCTTTATTAAGGGCTTGGAACTCATTTTTATATCCGTATTTCATCGCCAATATGAAGAACACAAATTTAGATGTCAAACATGAATGCCTTACATGAATCCCTTACATGAATACAGGTCATTTGCAAATTTTACATAAAATATATACTAAAAGGAATTCATCCACTAAATGTGTTCATGATGCTAGTTACCTAAATTAACAGAAATTAGAAACTAAGGGATATTTAATAGGTCTTTCTTTTCAGATGAAAAAGGAGGAAACACAATTGTGTATGTGCATACATAGACATACATACACATAAGCATCAGAAACTAGAAAATTATCTACATATTCTAAAAATGAACTTTTGGCCTTATTATTCAAACCTCAAAATATCTCACATCCTTCTTTCAAAAAAGAATGCTTTTAAAATATGTGTGGCAAGGCTTGACATATATATTAGGTAGCTTGAGAAAAGGTAATGATTCCAAGTAAAAACACTGAGATATCAAATTTAAAGTGGAAAAAAATGTATTTAACTTTGGCCATAACAGGACAATAAAGCAGCCCTTTTATGTCACCACTTATTAAAAGGGCATGGTGAAACATTAACATAATGTAGTAGCCCATGTTTTCCTTCAGGCATTTTCAAAGGGCATTTCACACCCACAATATTTTCTGAGTGTGTAAGAAAACAGGGCTGCAAAATGATCAGTAAGGCAAGACACTATTAATGTCTCCCTTTTTATTTGAACATTAATTTTCCATGTTTAGGAGACATTTTGAATTTAACATTCATAGATAAGTAGTTTTGAGGGCTAAGATATCAGTATACTATCAGCAATCTTGGGTTTAATAGCTATTATCAAGCAATTAATTTCTAATACATGACAGAACATAGTCTGATAGTATATGAAAAAGATGGCCTGAACTTTGCCCTCAAATGCACAAAAAGAATTTTCTTTACATCACCTCAATACTGTCTTTGGCCTTGCTGAGTAATCATATAGCTGTTATCTTACTGTGAAGCAAAATAAGCCTTCAAGTGTCCCTTACTTGATCTTAGAAGGTCAAATTCTCTGTCCAACAATTCTTCTTCCGTTAACTTGGAAAAATTATCTTCTCCAAAAGGATTCCACCCTGACATATCAGGTGGGTGGCTGATATTCTTCTGGTGTGCAAAATTTGCAACTGCCTCTTTCTCAGCAACTGACCTAGTATAATAATTGAAAAGGAAAGAAAATGGAAAAAAAAATCAATTAAGGAAACTTTCCAATGCCCACCTCATACCTTTAAAATTCTTAGAGAAGCAGACCATTCTCCTGTGGCACAGGTGGTAGATTAAGGGTACAGGATGGACGAAAAGAACACCTGGGACCTGAACAACCTCCACACATCAGACAAGGGAAAATGAAGAGGATTTCCCCTTCTATGAATAACGCTTTTCAGAACTGACTTCCTGTCTGAATCACTCTTCTCCCATTCATGGAATGAATTTAAGGATTCTTTTTAGCAGACTACTCAAAAGGGTATCACCCTAACTTACAGTTTAAAGACACATTAAGATATGTTTATGAAGTCTGGGTCTAGACAGAGCACCATGCAGAGTAGCTATGAGGCCCTTAGTTTAATCAATCTTTAGCATGGGGACTTAGGGGGAGGAGGGCAAGTCTACAAATTCTTCAATACTTCTTCCTGCAAAGGATGAAATCTAAGCCTACTTTAGTAATGTTCCTGTTATAATTATACTTTTTTACTTTGCCACATTGCAATTCTTTAAATGACATTCAATTAAATGAATGGGGGCTGGACATGTACAATGTACAAGATCACTACTGATGCTGCTGTTTCTCATGTCCACTGCTTCCTGAAGCTCATTCTTCACCACCACCACCACTCCACCCCCCAGATACTGTTTCGAATTCTGAAATAGTGTGTAAGAACTTCTTTGGTGTTCTAGCACCCAAAATCTATCAGTTAATTTATCTTTTTATTTAAATACACAAATATAGATTCATTGTGGGGTGGGTATACATGTGCATATTTGTGTGTGTGTGTGTGTGTGTGTGTGTGTGTGTGTGTGTGTGTGCGTGCATGTGGAGGGTAGAGTTAACTTTAGGTGTTATTCTTTATAGTTCATCTTGTTCTTGAGACAGGGTATCTTACTGACCTAAGGTTCACCAATTCAGCTGGGTTAGCTGACCAGCAATTCCCAGAGATCCTCCTGTTTCCATCTCCCCAGCTCTGAAATGACACACATGTGCCAAACCCTGCTTTTCTATAAAGGTCCTAGGGATCAAATTCAGAACCTCATTCTTGTGCAACAAACACTTTACCACGGTAGCTCCCAATTCTTTAATATTGCTTCTTAATTACAAAGATCCTGAAGTATTGACCAATGCCACGTCTAAATGTGAGAAACTTTGTGCCAAAGGTCTTTTATTGATGCTTTGCCAAATGAAAGGTCAATAAAGTAATTCTACTAACCAATAAATGTGAATAGTCAACATGCACTATTTTTCAAGTATGCTGACAATAAAATTACCATATACTTAAAGTTTTTTGCCCCTGTATAAATTGAACCAAATTATACAAACTTTATGAACAAACTAATTGAAAGTAGAAACACATAGTAAGTAGAAAAGTTAACTTATCTATAAGGATTCTTTTCAATTACTAAAGCAGCTTTCCAGTATTTTGTTTCTAATTTATTACAAAGATGCTTTTAGAATGCACACCAATAAATTCTTTAGGCCTGAATGTCTTTACTTATCCACAGTAATTTCCTTTGCATTCCCTAGAAAAATACTTGCCTACTGGCACTATTAGAGGAGTCCACTGTGGTTCCAACCTGAGCTGGAAGTGATGAAGTATAGGAAATCAAGGTTGGTGAGAACTCTTGTGGGGAGGTAAGATATTCAGGAGTTGCCTGCTGTTGTGGCTGTTGAGCTAGCATCTGCTGTTGTAAGAAAGCCTGCTGATACTGCTGCATCTGAAACAAGAAACAACAATTTACAATCTACATCCAAGCCACTACAGCACTGTCCTTTTCTTCTGCATCCATTGGTAACAAAACCAGACACCTAGAAAACAATGGATATTTGAAGAAGCAGATGGTGCTAGAAAACCACAACAGGATGAATTACAAGGAAGAAGTCATAAAGCTAGATTCACATAGCTACATTCAAAAATCATTTCAATATTTTAAAAGGCAATTGAGTAGCTTAAAGTCATGAGTATACTGATTCCTATTCAATAACTTAAAAATGGTCAAAATACTGTCTGAAGCAAATGCACTGTCCTTTCAGGTTTATTTTTACTCAACAGATCTTTGAGAGATTTGTGACAAAAGACTGCAAAGAAATATATCATCAGACAATTACAATGTATCATATTCAGTTACCCTAGTTTATCTGCAGGCTGCTTGAGAATGTATATCTGCCTTCAGTAAAGAACATGTCAAGTAGCTGAATGTGGTGCTGCACTCCTTTACTCCCAGCACTAGGGAGGCAGGGGCAGCAGGATGGAGGTCAGACTAGTCTACATGGTAAGTTCTACGCCAGCTGAGACTACAGGGAGACTCTATCTCAAAACAACAGAAACAAATCAAAAAATGTCAGTAAGCAACTTAAAAAAAATGTTTATGTGAAGGCCAAGGTCAATGTAGGATATTTTTCCCAATCTCTCTCCAATTTATTTTTTGAGACACTATCTGTTGCAGAGCCTGGAATTAATCGATTTGGCTAGACCAGATGACCAATGAGGTTACAAGGATCTATCTGCCTATTTCTACCTCTCCAGTGCCAGGGTTATAGACAGATGCTATTGACATCCAGCTTTTAACATGGGGCCTGGGGATCTGAACTCAGGTGATCTTGTTCGCATGGCAAACATTTACTAACTGACTCATCTCTCTAGACTCCTAAATTAAGTAACTTGAACTGATCTGTGTGTATGTGTGCATGCATGCATGCAGGTATGCATGTATGCATGCCACTGGGTATCTTCCTTGATCACTTTCCACCTTATGTTTTGAGTCAGGATCTCTCATTGAACCTGGAATTTCCTGATGTGGCTAAGCTGGCTGGCTATCAAGCCACAGGGCTCCTTTGTCTACACCTCCTCAGAGCCAGGATGACAGGTATATGCTGCTATGCTCAACTTTTTCCATGAGTGCTGAGGGTACAATATAGGTCCTCATCCTTGAACAGTCAGTACTTTCCTGACAGACCCAGTTCCCCAGCTCCTGAACTAATATATATATATTTAATCTTTTTGAGACAGGGTCTCCCTGTAGCTGGTCTGGAACTCATATGTAGACCAGGCTGGCCTTGAACTCAGAGATCTGCCTGCTCTGTCTCCCAAGTGCTGAGATCAAAGATGTGTGCCACCATGCCAGGCTGAAATGAATTTTGAACTATGAAATTTTAAATATCATCATTCATACTATAAATTCCAACACAGGAATGAAAATCTAAAAGGAAATTCTAGAAGTTATAAGCACTTACCATTGTAGGATACTGTGATGCAGTAGGTTGTGGCTGATAGACTGAGTGCATGAGAAACTGCTGTTGAAGCATCTGCTGCTGCTGTACTGCATGTTGATACTTCAATGAGAGGAAAAAAAAAAAAAAGCAAGAATTAACATTCTTCATGCTTGTACAATGCCAGCATTCCTTTTTTCTAAGTAGTGACCTTACCATAACAATGATTTAGAATATAAATGATCTAAAAATAAATATATAACATCTATCATCTGTGATTCTAACTATATATATCCTTATCAGAATTAGGTGTGAAAGATATAATAACTATAACAGATTCAACCAAAACCACATTCAGCACAGTTTAAGAATAATTGGAAGAAAGCCAATGCTAAACATTTCATCACCTTTCATCACCCTATAGTGAGTGACTGACTCATTTTGGTAAATCTCCACCTCCCTCTTCAGTGGGTGTCTTCTGGCCATTTCAAGGTAATACTTACTACCCTCCATTCTCTCTGCATCAACCAACATTGGAGAAAGGTGACACAATAAAAAATGTCACATATACAATTATAAAATTGCACCAAAATTTCAGACAATGACAAAATGACAATATCAACAAGTAGTTCCTTTCAGAAAAGTATGGTGGAACTAGAAATTTGGAGGTTCCTATGAGGCAAAGGACAAAATTGAACATAAGCTCATTTATCTCACATCACTTCCAACTCTAAAGGCTTCCTCTTGCCTTCAGGCCAAGCCAGTCAAAATAATGACAAATAAAAAGAACGAGTATCTAAGACAATGATACTTAATAGCATTAGTCTGTGAACTCAAAATGTAAAAAAATCCAGAAATCACAATGCTTATTCCTGAATACCAAATGACTCGATGAACACTGCTTCATGAGGCCATCATGCACCTATTTTAACAGAGTACCCTTAAATTTAGCATCAAATGTAAATTAATTACCTATTCTTCAGTGGTCAGGAAACAGAAAAATGTTTACTTGACTCTAGTTCAAGAGACCTATAACATAAAAGTGAATTTCATAGTACTAATTCGCTATCTAAAGTAACAAAACTGCTACCTGCTGCAAATAAGCATCTTGAAGCAGCTGCTGCTGCTGCTGCGGGTGATGAGGACGGTGTTGCAAATGAAGCTGCTGTAATCTCCAGTCTCCCTGTTGAAGCTGCTGGAGCACTCGATGCTGCTGTGGTGGCTGCTGAGGGGGCGCCTGACCCAGCAACATTTCAGGGCCATTTCCAGGTTTTAGGGACCCTACGATATATTCCCAAAAGCTTATGTCAACCCACAAATAATTTCAATAAGATGGCTAGATTTCAGTAAGTATTTAATAAAGGCATTTATATTATTTTGTAATAGACTTCTATATGCATACAGTCTGGAGCAAGTATTTACTATACGTGCCAAAAAATTTTTAATTCTGTTATCTAAAACTAACAAATAAACATCCTAGAAATGCATAATCTGTCAGACTTCATCTTTCTATGAACACACCAGTCACATCAACTTGTTCTGCATATTTCCACTGTGTTCATGTCACATTATACATAGTTATTTCCATCTATTGAAATTCTGATTCTTGAAACTTTAGATCAAATATCTTTGCTGTCCTTCATCTAACATAGACTGCTTACATAGCTAATTTCTAAGCCAAGACCTGAGAAGTAGAATGACGCTTTATTCACCTGTGAGAACTGTAAAGAGCCCTTTATGTAAAGCACGATCAATAAGACAAGGTAATCTGGACAATGCAGTCAAACAATGACCAGTAAGTGTTATAAATATATATAAAGGATTTATTATTTTTAAAAATCTATGATAAACAACAGAAAATCTACTGAAGTAGTACAAGAATTTAATAATAAGGTTGAATAGAATAATCAAAAATCAAAACATATAAATTTTCCCCAAATTTAGTATGTAACTATACTCAAAATAACCCAACTTATTTTATGAAACTTCAGTCACTTCCTCTAAAATTTATATAGAAAAAAATTTTGACAAAGATGGTAGTATGTCCTCAGATCCATCAAAAATATAAAGCTATGTAAGAGATATAATAATTAAAATTCAGTGGCACAGAATGCAAAGAAAAGAAGCAACAATGCAGACAGTTAACTTATGATAAATGTGGATTTCCAATTTAGAAGACAAGAATGTAAGCAATACAAAAGTATTTAATAAATGACATTAAAAAAAAAAAAACAAGTTAACTCTTTCTTCAAAACATACCCTAACAAAAATTCCAGGAAGATTGCAAACCAAGCTACAGGAAGTAAAAAAAAAATTAAAGTATTAAAACTTTACCACCAAATGACTCTGAAAAAATTCACTGAAAAATTCTGAGATCCTGTAAAAACTTCCAAATAAGTAGCAAGATACAAACTGACATGCAAAACCCAGTAGCATTTGTATAATGAACCTTCCAAGAAAGAAATCAGGATTAAAATGCCATTCACAAAAGCCTTTTAAAAGGGAGTTGGGGGGTTCAGTGGTTAAGAGCATTGGCTGTTCTTGCATAGAACCCAGGTTTGGTTCCCAGCACCCATGTGGTGGCTAACAACCATCTGAAACTCCAGTTCTAGGGATCTGACACACTTTTCTGACCTCCATGGGCACTGCACGACACAGGTGCACTTACAAAATGCACAAAATACACTCATATACATAAAATTTAAAAAAAAAAAAAAGAAAAGAAAATCTAACCAAGGAGATGAAATACTTCTAAATAAAAACTTTGGCACTCTGAGGACAGAAACCAAAAAGGACACTAAAAGAAAGACCTCCCGGGCTCATGGATTTAGAGAATTCATAGTGTGAAAATGGCTATGTTACTTGAGGTGGGCCACAGATACAATGGAATCTGAATTAAAATTCCAACGGCATTCTTCACCAAACCAGGGGGGGAAAAGTTCTGAAAAACTTACATGGAAGCACAAAGAACCCTGAGTAGCCAAAGCAATCCTAAGCAGAAAAAGCAATGTCAGAACATAGTAACAGCTCATCTCAAGATATATTATACATCCATAGTAACAGAAACAGTATGGTACTGACACAAAAATGGACATATAGAGAACCCACAACGAAAACCACATGGCTACAGTCACCTAATCTTGAGTAAGCCTGTCAAACACATATTGGACAGGACAGCCTCTTCAAACAAATAATGCTGATCCACATGTAGAAGAATGAAACTAGATCCATACATTTCATCCTAAACAAAATCTATTCACAACATATCAAGGACTTTAATGTAATACCTTATGCTCTGACACTGTTAGAGAAAAAAAGTAGAGAAAATACTTTAGGATATATCTGGAGTATATCCTTAAGTGGCTCAGCAGTTAAGAATACTGGCTGTTCTTGTAGAAGACCCAAGTTCAATTCCCAGCACCTACTTAGGCATCGATAACTGTCTATAACTCCAGTTCCAGGGTATCTGATGCCCTCTTCTGACCACCACAGGCACTGCATTAACACAGGTACACTTACATATAAGCAAGCAAAATACACACATAAAAAAGAAAAATAAAATTTGGAGGGCTAGAGAGATGGCTCAGTAGTTAAGAGCACTGGCTGCTCTTCCATAGGACCCAGGATCAGTTCCCAGCACCCACATGGTAGCTAACAACTATCCTAACTCCAGTTCCAGGGGCTCCAATGCCCTCTTCTAATCTCCATGGGCTTTGCATGACACAAGTGCACTTACATACATGGAGGCAATAAACACATACACATAAAATAAAAATAATAAATAAAATGTAAAAAATAATAAAATGTTTTTTTTAATTTCAGGATGTAGGCATAGGCAAAGACTTTAAAAAAGGAATTCAACAGCACAGCATATAACCCTGAGAAATGGCAACTAGAACTGCATGAAGGTAATAGGCTTTTGGCCAGCACTGTAACAATCAACAGAGTGAAGACAGTTTACAAATGGGAACGAAATCGTTGCTAACTATACATTTGACAGGATTAACAGATCTAGAATGCATAAAGAACTCCAAAAATTAAGCACACACACAAAAAAACCATCCAATTAATAAACCACCTAATGAAGTGAACAGACAGTTCTCAAAGAAAGCAATACAATGGTCAATAAATGCTCCGGAAAAGTGTTCAACAGTGTTAGCAATCAAGAAAATGCAAATGAAAACTACAGTAAGAATCAGTGGCTCTCAGGAAGGAGGAAAAGGACAACAAATGCTGGCATGAAAGTGGTCACTCACACACTACAGATGAAAATGCAAGCTACCACAGAGACCAGTACAAAGGAGCTCAAACACCAAGAAAACAGCTAAAAAGTGGCTCGGTCAGTAAAAGGCTTTCCTCTCATGTAGGAGAACCTGCGCTCAATTCCCAGTACCCACATAGAAAGCCAAGCGAAGCAGTGCATGCTTGCAACTGCAGCACTGGTAAGAGAAAAGACAGAAAAGGTCAGTCAGGCTAGCCAAGTCAGTGAGCTCCAGGTTCAATGAGACCCTGTCTCAAAAAAGGAGTTTGAGGGCTTAGAGGGATGAGCCAGTAGGTGAGAACACACTTGCTGTGCAATCATAAAAACCTCAATTTGGATCTCAGTACCCACATAAAAATCAGAGCATGACTGCATGACTATAGCCCTAGTGGTGTGAGGACTGGAGACTAGATGATCACTGGACCTTGCTGGCTATGAGCCTAACTCCAGGTTCAGCAAGAAACTCAGTCTGCAAAGTAATGGGGTAGAGAGAGAGAGACAGCAAGATGCCAGACATCCTCCCCTGACCTCTGTGTTCATGAACACAACACACACACCTGCATACACACACACCTGCGCGCACACACACACACCAAAAAGGGAACAAAGAAAAAAGTGGAAAGCAATTGAGAAAGACACCATATGTTGACCTCCTGATGGATGCAAATATGTGTGTGCACAAACATGCACTCATGCACACATGAACTTGTACATACATATACACAAAATTATAAATAAGTAAATAAATGAATAAAACAGAATGATCATGGATCTGGTTGTACCAGTCCTGGCTATGTGTACAACGTTCATGTGGCTGAAGAAGGTATCAGAGCTTTTGGAGTCTGGAGGTACAGGTGGTTGTGAGCCACTGATATGTGGTGTGCTAGGAACCAAATGGGTTCTCCTGAAGCACAGCAAACACTCAAATACTCTCAATTGCTGAGTCATCTCTCCAACCCCTGAATATGCTTCTTAATATATTCCTCATATGAATGCACTGCATGTAAATCAAGAATGGATTGTAGGAATGCTCACTGCAACATTATTAATAGCAAATACTGGAACTAACCTAAATGGTTATAAAAATTACGGCTTATTCATGATGCAGGGTAACATAAACCTACTAAAAAATTACACGAGAGATGGGTACTATTATGTAAAGTTTTCTAAAAACACCTTTTTTTTTTTTGAGACATGGTATCCCTGGAGCCCCAGCTGGCCTGGAACTCACTATGTAGACCAGGCTGGCCTGGATCTCAAAAGGATCTACCTGCCTCTACTTCCTAAGTGCTGGGATTAAAGGCATGTGCCACCATGCCCAGCTTTCCAAAACACCTTAAAGGGGAAAAAAAAAAACACAAGTAACAAATAACAGAGAAACATGTATGAGTCCTTTTATGATAATGACAATACACATTATTTATATTAATAAATTAATAGCTTATATTAAAAAGTTAAGAGGGTGGGCAATAAAGCACTATTTAACTTAAGAAAATAGAAAAGTTTTAGTTTTCTTCCAATATTTTTGTAGCAGATGAACATTGTAAAAGCAAATATTCAAGTTGCTCTCTCTCTAAATTCCAAAGAAGAAATATTTAAAAGATACACATATGCAGAAAAAAGTCCAACATAAGCTGGGAGTAAGCATGTCCAAATGAGAAATGTAATCCTAACATCAAGTGCAGGCCTCGCACTCAGTTATCAACTCACCTGCTGAGTAACTTCCTGTAAATCAGACAAGGTGACTCCATGACTATGATACATCAAGACAGCAAAACCAGTGCCTATTTGTGTCTGAATGCTGTCCAAACCACAAGGGACCCAGCATCCTCTATGCTGCCTCATGTTTGAATGCTACTTCTTCAATCACTGAGGGTCCAACTTCTTCCCATCTACCTAAAACCCCTAATCATATCACCCTCTTGCTTCCTTATAGAATCCTAAGAACCCTATCTTCTGACAGCCTCCCCTAAACTATCTAAACACAATCATGCATTTGAACACTTGGTTGTTTGGGAAGGTTATGAACTGTTCGGGAGGTAGAGCCTTACAGGAAGAAGTACAGGCTTCATATAGCTCAACCACCAGACTTCCTGTTCAACCTCTGCTCTTTGAGTGCAGATGCAAGGTGACCAGCCAGCCTTCTACGCCCTGCACCCACTTTCTCTGCCTGATGCTGGGTCCTCCCACTACAATGAACTTAAGCTTTCTCAACTGTAAGCCAAATTAAAATATTTCTCCCTTAAATTGCTTTTGCAAGGATATTTTTATCACAGTACTAGGAAAAGAAGCCCAATCTTTTAAAAAGTCTTTTCAAGCACTATCTTATTAAGATAGCTTGCAAATCCCATAGTTTGAGGTTAATAAGCCTAACATCTTGACTATAGACACCAATATGTCATAAACAATACTAATAAGATCTCCATGCAAAAGGTAGGAAAAAGAAAATACCTAAAATATTTATCTGAAACAGAATTTTCAATATTACTATTTATTCATGGTTAAAGGTAGTTGTTAGTCTCACTTTATAGAGGACAACAACAATAATGCTAAGAAACAGTGAACTGGGGACTGGAGCTAAGACTCAAAAGTTAAAAACACTTTGCTGCTCTTGCAGAAGACTCAGGCTCAGTTCCCACCACCTAGATGGAGGCTAACAATCGCCTGTAACTGCAGATCCAAGTGATCCAAGCCTCCACAGACACCAGGCACATAATACATGCAGGCAAACACTCATACATACACATAAAATAAATGTAAAAATAAAAGAAACAGTGAAATGGGAATTATATACAAGTAATTGAAATTGTGTTTCTCTCCTTTCTACAGAATATGATTCCAACTGTATACTTAAATAACACAGATTCACGCAGCAATATACTAAAGAAAGCAGTAAAAAGCATCATATTCCCTAAGCATAGACTCCTTAAATTTATTTATTTATTTATTTTTATTTTATGTGTATGAATGTACTGCCTGCATATTAACTGCAGAGGACACAAGGGGGTGTCAGATATCCTGGAAATGGGGTTACAGATGGTTGTTAGCCACCATGTGGGTGCTGGGATTTGAACCCAGGTCTTTTGCAAGAGCAGCCAGTGCTTTAAACCACTGAGCTATTTCTCCATTCCTGCAAAGACTCTTCTTAACAATAACAATAACATAATAATAACAGTCAGCCCATCTTAAAGACACTTCTTTAAGTGATCACCAGGCTTCCCACAAAGCAATCATTTAAATGTCTCAGTAATGCTAGTAGATAGGGGCTAATATTTTTGTAAGATACGAGTTTAGAAACTGGTAGAAGTGGGACTAAAATCCTCATCCTTGCACAGCAAGCACTTTAACTCACTATGCCATTCTCCCAACCTTGTTTCATTCTCTCTTTTAAAAAAGTTTGAATTTCTTTTTATTTTATTTGTGTTAGTATTTTGCCTGCATCTAAGTGCACTATGCATTCAATGTTCATGAAGGTCAGAAGAGGGCATCAGATCCCTTGAATCTGGAGCTACAGGCAGTTTTTAGCTGCCATGCGGGTGCTAGGAACCAAACCTGGGTCATCTGCAAGCATAGTCAGTGCTCTTAACTGCTGAGCCACCTCTCCAGCCCAAGCAACCCCGTTTCTTAAAGCATTATGTTCTGTGCTTTACAATATTAATTTGCTGGTAATTTATACCCCTAGGAAATCAAACCAGACAGTTTACCTGCATTATGGAAAAGTCAGACTTTCAAGAACTAATTACCTTTTGGTCTCTGGTTACTGAATTCCACAGGAGCAGGAACTTTAACAGGCGTTGCTGAACTCTGAATGGTCAACATACTGGGAGTGGCAGTAGTAGAGTTGGCCTTTGGTCTTTGTCTTGGTGCAATTGAGGTTTCTGTTGGTCCAATGGTGTCTATTATTCTATAATAGAAGAACATATTTCATCTCAAATATTGAGATTATTTCTAGTTTTTATTTCTTCTACAAAGTACAAAGCACATGTCTGCTCAATTACTACTGATGATCACATTAATCCTTTGGCTTCCTAAGTCTCACTCTCATAATCCCTGTTTAATGACGATAGGAAAGCAGAAAATAAAGCCTGCTATAAAGCTTGAAACAGTACTCTGTTGTTCCTAGTCTACCTTTGAAGCTGGAAGAGTAAGAGTCTAGTCCCAAAGATTACTGTAAAAGAGATGAGATGAAACTGAGAGGATACAAATAGAAACTTTCCAAGGTTTTGGAAAAAACTGAGAGATAGAGGGTGGAGGAGGGAGGAGAACACTGTTCGTCCCCTGGCTTAAACTCAAGGCATAAAAAAGAAAAAAAAAAGACTGTACTGTACTCCCATCTCATGTAAAACAAAAGTCAACACTTCTGCCAACTTCTTGAGTCTTTTGCTTGTTGATCCAGAACAGTACAGAACTTAGTTTAAACCCCACATGTAGATAACAAAGTGGTAAGCACAATTTTGAGAGCGATGCAACTGAGCAGATTTAGACGATTTTTCAAAACAAAAATCTGGGTAAAATCTTTAAATTACATTTTTTTCAACTTTGCTTTCAGTACAAAACTTCAGTGTTTGCTGTATTTCTTTAAAAACTTCCCTTGGCATATTCTCGTTATTTAACAGCTAAAATTTTTAAGTTGAAAAGAAATTTTATTTATTCTAGAATCTCATACCTAAAATTTTTTACATATATATATAATTTAAAGCAAACTGACCCTGCAGTTACAGCAAACCCAAGCTGTAACAGCACACAGCTACAGTTCTTTCAAAATATCTCTATGTACCACAAGAGGGAGCCCTTCTCACAATTATCTTTCCAAAAGGAAAGAAAAAAGAATTGTCAGATTTCAGAAAATTAGGGTTGGTTATCTAATTAAACTCAACAGGTCATGTATGCAAAAACAAAACATGAAAGTTGTGACTTTACTTGTTTATCTCTTTTTTAAAGACAGCCTTTATAAAATCAAGTAAATGAAAATATTTTGGAAGTACTAATTTTTCAGTCATTAACTTAAGAAAATTCAACAATGTTTAGGTAACATCACTTATAACACCTCACAACCATGGCCCAGGTAGCAGACTTGATAGGAGGTTAGAAAAGACACTAGCCAAATCCCCAATTTCAAATTTCTCAGTACAACATACAAATAAAGTTGCTCCTGACCAGCATTTCCCAACTGCTCAGTCTTCGTTCTCCTTCCACTCCTGTGTTAAATATGCCCCCTTAAGACTCTGGACTGGTAGTTTCACAGAGGCCTTTTCTTATCTGAAGTAGTTGTCTGCTTTAGCTTCACTTCCCACCCACCTTGCTCCTAGTGACTGCTCAGCCAGAGAAGAATTCAGCAATTCCCCTCTTGTTCCTTCTGTGCTCCTGATTTCCCCATGCCCAGTCTTTCCTTTCCTTCACGCTCACAGTGGGTAGCCTGCTGCCTATCAGAAGGGAACTGTTTACAACAAAGATTACACATTCTATGCAAATAAAGATGGCTGCTTTTTCTTTGTATTTAAATTATCTATATACTGCATATAAAAGGTATATGAAAAATAGTTTTTTACATTTTCTGTCAAATAAAATATTTTTTATAAGAAAGAATACAAAAAGCTGTGATCAAGAAACTTCCAAAAGCAGTATTCTTCCTGGCTAATAATATAAGATATAGTCATGTTTTATTAAAGTTCGTATTTTAAAAAAATGAGGAAAAATCATTAACAGATTTTAGTTCTTTTTTTTTTTTTTTTAAAGATTTATTTTTAATTATGTGGAGGTATGTGCATGTGAGTGTCAGTGTCCAGTGGCCAGAAGAGGGTGTTGGATCCCCTGGAGCTGGAATTACAGCCAGTTGTGAGTGGTCCAAACTCAAATCCTCTACAAGAGTGGTATGTGATCTTAACTCCTAAGGCAACTCTCCAGCCCCAGATTTTAGGTCTTAATCCACATAATATATTTCAAACTTATCAATGCAATAAATAATTGAAAAATAAGGATGCAAACTTAGTTTTTTTAACAATCTTAAGTATTCTTGTTATAAACACACATCTTACAAAGTATATATATTTTCTAGTGGTCTCTATAGTGTTTTCTTTCCTTAAATTTAAACTTAATAGCTATGATTTAAACCTAAAGTTTCCCACATTAAAGATGCCCACATATATTAAACAACTTATGTTGGACAGGTGATGATAAAATTAAATCGATGAGAACTATACAATTAAAATGAGAACTATAGCTTTTTTCTTTCATGAAAGGTCTTTCTGACTCCAGCACAGCTCTGCCTACCTGGCCTTCATGTGGCTTTTCCTGGCAGCCGCTGCACTAGCAGTCATTGGTTCAGGAAGAGCTGAAGGAAGAAGGGAATTCTGGAAGAAAAAAACACTTTTCATTTTAGTTTTTAATTACAGTAAATAAGCAAGCTACAGAAATAGCATTAAACTTTAAGAACACTGCCTAAGACACTACTGTTTTCATTATGCATACAAATTATTCATACTCCCCATATTTAATCTGCAAATATCACTACATGTTACCCAAATGTTATCTTTCATAGCGATGTTCTACAGAGATCTTTAGAAGATGAACAGAAGATGACTGCATGCAATTGACTTGTGGGTAAATCTTAAGTAAAAAGATTATATCACACTTGTAAATCAATGACTATTTTGTACTTCAGAAAAAGAATGAAACACCAAGGATAATAATCAGGCTGTGTCAAAATACTAGGTAGTTTTTCTGACACTGTAAGGTCTAGAAAAATGGGGTAGAAGACTATTCATCTGTTAATGCCTAATGTCTGGGTCATGGTAAATAATCTATAAATACATTACTTTCCTTAGTAAAAGGTTAGAACAGCAAAATTTTAGCATCAAGAGAAAATATTAAAATATGATCAGGGCTTTGAAAAGAAAAAAGGAGTAAGATACACATTCCTTCATTTTTCTAAGTAGGCAATTAACTTATACATAAAAAAAACATAAAAACAAGTTCAGGCCAAAATGATCTGTACAATGTTGAGGATGGATTAAAATAATGCTGATTCTAGAGACTTTTCTTAAAATTAGTGGAGCTTTATCACTGACAGTTCATCTGAGGCAGCTAGTGTAATATGTAGGAAATGACTAGAAGTCAAGACTTTTAAAAGAAATGGGTTATACCCAAATAAGCACTTTTCATGGCCTCCAAACTGGACTGAACATTAACTGTAATCCTTATAATTACTATCCTTGCTTTACAGGAAGAAAAAGGTTTATATCCCCAAAGATATAAAATCAGTCACTAGCAAACAAAGAAATGAACTCAGATCTCTCCATTTACAATGCCTCTGCTATTTACAACAAAGGCTTCCCAAGTTTTTTCCACTTAACACAGTGCTTAGTGTCTGCTTCAGTAATGTTTTACCATACCTCTCAGCAAAATAAAAGGAAAAAACCCTAATAATGCTGTTATCAAATGCTTAGGTTTAAACACTTAACAGTAATAGCCTGAGCTGTGTGACTGACACATGTCACTGTCCTTCTCTGCATAACGCAAACTATGCTGCAGTGACCCTTGTTCTGCAGAAGCTCTCTAGTGCACCTCAGCAAAGCCTGGAAAAGGCAGTGCCACACTACAACAGCAACCACAAACACATACTATTCAAGACTACTTGTCATGAAACAAGTCATTCTCAAAGTATGTACATCTGCACACAAAAATAAATAGACTTAAAAATCATAATCTACTTGAAAAACTACTTACATTGATGTTGGAGATGGGACAATCCTTTTTGGCAAATTTAAATGCAAAATAGGACACCTGAAATATATCGGGTCTACATTCTGGATCTGGCTCAAGCATGTACCCTGTAATAACAATCAAAAATGAATAGCACTGAGCGGCACATTATAGGGAGAGAGAAGATTCTATTCCACTCTTAAGATCACCGATGTTTCTAGCAGACTGTGGCAATACTGAGAGGAAATGGCAGTCACAGTTTTTTTATAAATGACCTTCATCATTAACCCTGCCACAGGGACTGATCACACGACATCTCTAAGCCAGGATGAATGGAAAATATGACTACACTCTTGAGAAGGTAACATAAAACAAGTGAATTTAGTAACAATTGAAAATTATTCAAGAAAGCTCCAGGATCATACTGTGGGAGATCCCCAAAACAATTCCATTTAAAATAATTCTGACTTTATCTAAAATAATTCTATTTTTAAATGACCCTAAATTACTGAGAAAAGGTGAAATCTACATATTATAAATTAACAGAGTAGCAGAGGAATGGACCTACGGTTTTGAGAAAACATGTCTTCTTGATATATTGCCAATACTGACACTAGTTTCTGCTTTAATATTCTCGTTCACCATGTTCAGAAGTTGAACACAGTTTTGTAGATCTACTACAAACATATTTCACACCAACTTTCGAGCATCACTTTAAATCCCGCAGACAATTTGTCTAACCAAAGTGACCACTGCCATTTGTCTATTTCTTGAGAGTCTTGCACTTCAAATTTCACAAGGTACTGATATTTGATTCAATTCTGTAACAAAGTACAAAAAATTAGTACTTTGTTTAGACATCTCCATGACTATGTCCATTTCATTCACCTTAAATATTTCTAATTTTAAGTCATTTTAAAACTAATATAAAATTTACAGAATTAGCTGTTTTGAAGTTTGGTAATAAAATAACAGAGACATACATATACAGCAGTAAGATAAAAATAAAAATAAGAACAATTTAAACCTTCCTTTTAAACCTAACACCTTGAACAAAGAATATTCAACACATGTCAAATGGTATGATAAACATAATTCAACTAAAAACAGTAATACCAAGCACAAAACCTGGAAATTCACTGGAAAATTCTGAGCTTAATTTAAAAAACACAAAAATTATCCATGTAATGATTTATATATTTAGATTGCTAACATATTATTTATAAAATGTATTCTTTATAGCTTTTATCTTTATTAATAACGGAAACCATTTTAATTCAAATTAATCTTAAAACTGATCTTTTCTGATAAAGATCTAAGGAATATATGATATACTTATCTCCCAAAATAAATTTTAACTATCTTAATACAAAGAATTAAATGTTTTAAAAGCAACAATATAAAAAATTGACTCAGTTCTGCTAAAAAATTTAACATACTTGTAACAATGCTTACTCAAATAATTTGAAGCCAATCAAACACATCAAATTCACAAAATCATCATCTGATTTTTATGCTCTAACAGGAATATTTGGATTTTTAAAATTCAATTCTAAAAGAAACTAACATTAAATATTCCATCCATGTGCAATGGCATATGCCTTTAATTCCAGCACTCTAGAGGCAGAGGCAGGTAGACTGCTGTGAGAACAAGTCCAGTCTGGGATAGTCTAACCTTCAGCAAATTAAGATAGAAAACATTAAAGTACATCAATGTGGCAAGCATAAGCAATGTTTCATAAACTTAATTCTATTCTACCAGATCATGGCTAACATTTGTTTTTTACAGTGGATCCCAGTCAAATTTGCAACTACCTGCCCCATGACAGCCCACTACTACAACTCACCTGCCACAGGAAAGATACTGTTTATTTAATTGTTAGACTAAGAAAAAGAATTAAGTGCCAATATGTAACATTTTCTGATAGCTTTCTTTCAGCACAAGTTACTCTCAGAACATAAAAGTTTTCTACTAAATTATGTTTTGCAAATGGTTTATGGAAGAAGTCTATGGTTTTACATCATTGTTCATAACTGAGTATAGGTACTGTGGGACTTGAATACAGAATAACAAGCCTATCTGGTTCCAGACCTACATTTCACTCTGCAATTTGCTTTACTACTACAGCTATCACTGTAGTCATCAATTATTTTAAATGCTTTAGATTTTTTTCTGATTTTGCAATTTCTTTGTTTCTTCTTCTTCTTCTTTTTTTCCATATTTGTAGATATGTCTGAGCTATATTGAAGCTGAGATCCAGGCCTAAACAAGAAAGTCATTCTGTTTTAAATATATATTATACAGATATCCAAAAGGGAATTTTATACAGTACTTTCAATGCACCTGTATGGTCAGGATACTAGGTATGGGTTTTTCCACATATGATATCAAACCATACTCAAAGTTTCAGATTAGGTATGATCACTCAACATTAGAGTTGACAGTTTTAGGGGCTGGAGAGATGGCTCAGTGGTTAAGACCACTGGCTACTCTTGCAGAGGATCCATATTCAATTCCCGGCACCCACATGGCAACTAACAACTGTCCATAACTCCAGTTCCAGGGGATCCCAATGCCCTCTTCTGACCTCCTCGGGCATTCCATGACATGAGTGCACTTACACACATGCAGGCAATACGCTCATACACACAAAATAAAAACATTTTTTAAAAATATTTTTTAAAGAAAAAATTAAGTTGCCAGTTTTATCTGATGAGTCTGTGTACCCATCTCTGAATTAAGCTTTATTTAATTTATGTGTGTATATGATGGGGGGGACACACGTGTGCCAAAGCACATTTGTGGAGGTCAGAAGACAACTCTGTGGAGTCGGATCTTTCCCTCCATCTTTACATGAGTTCCAGGGATTGAACTCTCGTTGTCAGGCTTGAACAGCAAGTAACTTTACCCAATGAGTCATCTCACTGGCCCTCTGATTTAGTTTTTAACTTAAATAATATAAGAAGATTAATAATCATTACTAAACCTCACAGGCAGAAAACAGCTGCATCTTTATCTTTGAATATTTTTAATTGCTTATTACTAGCAACTGGAAAAAATTCAATACGTATTTAATTCAAATAATATAATGTCTTGAACTCTTTAAGAAAACGGTTTGAAAATATAGCCCTGGGTTACTACTGAATGATATATTCTCCAAAGCAAAGTTACCAGATTTAATCCAATACAAAGCTAGAGCTTATCTATCAAGCTGTTTCCAAATAGCTAGACCAAAGATGTTTTCTCTCACAATAAGTAACATGAAAGCCATTGTTTCCTTCACTCCTATCTCTGAATAGGTACTGACTATATAATCTGTAAGAAATATGTTCTTTTGAGAAGAAACAAATTAAGAAATATAAGTAATATTAAGTTGAAAACAAAAAGCAGAGATGGTAGAAAACACCCTACTTTCTCGAGTTAAATCATGTGGATCATCATAATTACCACTGACCTCAAGTTAATGTCAAAACACAATCAACTTTTTAAAAACTTAGCCTTGGGAAAATGAGAGGATATTTTCATCTCCGTGTGAATCCTATTGACATAAGTACTGCAAATACAGTATGAGAAAAGAAAAGAGTCCCTCAGCACTTCTACTGACAGCACCACACAGCCCACCACAAAGCACTCATTCAAAGAAAAGAATCTGCTTTTATACTAATAATGCAGAGATAAAGACACCATCTTTTCACATTCCAATAAAAGTAGCAGCCAGAGGAACTACTGCTGCAATGGCAGTAGCCAAGGTTTACTCCAATTAAAGACCTAAGCCAAAATTAACACAGGTAACACAAGTTACATAAAAGAGTGGATTCATGCCTGTGCCTAGACAAGTTACACTAGCATCTCTAGTCCAACAGCTCCACAAATCTAAAGGGAAAGCACTTTGTTAGAAGTCTTAAAAAATTTTTTTCCTGCTTAAAATGTATCAACTTTATGTTTCCATGAACACAGTTTTTCCCTCCCATTGAATTCCACTTATTACAGTTACATAATAATTTGCCTAAAAAAGAAACTCACTATATTCATTTTCCCTTTTCTCTGTGTAAACTTAATTTTACAACTATAAACTTTTCAATCAATTATGTTTTATCTGTCAACCTATGTAGATTATTGCTGAAATTTTCATATGAGGTATAGATGACTCCTACACATTCATCTAACTACTACTGAAATGTAGTCAAATTTAACAACTGATAACGAATATACTGAACCATAACTGACACTAAACAGCACTGTAAATGTGCACAGAAACTACACGAGGACAGTCCTGCAAAGTGCACCTGAAGTTCCTGACTGGAGCCCTCTCTACAACTGTCAGGTGGTAAAACAGCTCAAATGAGTGGTGAAGAGCTTCAAGGAATCCCTATCTTAAGCTCTGATTTATTTTCAAAGACAGGAAAATGTTTCACACTTTTCCATAACTGATCTAGGAGAATGAGTGAGGGAACAGCTACTAGACTAGCTGTGAGCCCCTAAGGCGGGCAGCCACCTTCAGCTTATCTATAATTATCCATTTTCTAAATTTCCATAATAAATTTAGGAGAATTAAGCAAGAAAATTCCATGTTTCTCACAAAATAAGTATTAAAATAAATTTAATTCTAGCAAATGAGCTAGGAGCAAAATCATAAAATAAATATATCCAAAAAGAAGAAAAACAAAGCTTCTCCTGGGTGAACATTATCAATCACTACCACACAGCACAAAAAAGAAAGATGAAAAAAGAATCTTTGTAGTTCTAACAGTGTATTCTGGATATATAACTTGTGGCAAACCTTTGACAGATTCACCATTAACCAATGTTGTGCTCCAAAGCATCCAAAGAAATCTCTGAAGGTAGAGCAGATTCTACTGAGCATCTGAATCAGTGTTCTGCTTGGCCCAGATTACCGAGGCAATCAGGAATGAGGATAGCTGGGGAAGAACTGTGAGAATGCTTCAGTACCACTGCAGTGGTAGTGACCAGTGGTGACAGCATGAAAGATTAAGCAATTACACATGCTAACAAGCACTTTTCACTTTAGAATTATGGAGCCAGACACAAACAGAGGTGCCCAATGCTGCATACCAAATAAAAAACAGCAGATGAAAACTGAGTCTGATGGGCTCTAAAGGCCTTATTAATTCCTGCAGCATATTTCCTTGGCTGCCTTGAAACAGAGAAGCTGAAAGGAGAGGGAAGCAACCAGCCTCTGTTCACTCTTCATAACCACTCAGTAATCCTCTTAGTTATACTTCTCATTCTCTGTATGCTGGTTAAATTCTTTTCAGCTTAGATTAAAAAATGGAAAGTGTTTTCCCTTCAATCCCCCATGGCAACAGCATTATGTATCTAATGGGGAAGTTAACAAAAGCTAAGAAAAAACTATAAATAATGGATGGCTTTAAAGATGAAAAGTCTACAGAAAAGAAAGATAAAATTAATAGCTAAACTTATCTTTATGGGCAGCAGATAATAACTCTCCTCTGGGTTACTGATAATCAGAAGTCTTTTCAAAATCTACATGACCACAAAAATCACACAGCTTTGACAAACACTGCTCATGACTATTGAATTTTTAAACACTCTAAGTGACATTAAGTGGAGGTAAATAGCATTAGTACTATTAACTGTGTAAAAATATATCTTTTTATATCTTAATATATGGGAACAATTATACTGAATGACTAGAATTCAACAATAAGAAGTTTGAAGTTCAAAAACTATGAGCACATCTAAGTAACAGTCTTGATTTTCTGAACATTAACTGCACATCATAAACACAGAGACAACTAAACAGGCCAGTGGCCGGTAGCAAGGCCAACAGTGAGTGATATAAACAGCAGAATTGGAGGGAACCCAAACACTGTTTCTAGTGTTTCAATGTAAATAAGTGTGTATTCTTTTTTTAAAAAATCTGTACTTTATTAAAACATTTTAAAAATAAAGTCTATTTTTAACAGGGACCCAGGACTGAACTTGGGTAGTATCAGACTTGCTCAGCAAGCATGTTTACCTGAGCTACCTCACTGCTCTCATCTCCCACCTCCCACTTTAAAAAAAAAAAAAATTATATTATTTTTATAATACTAGATTGACTTGAATGTTTTTAGTTTATTCAACTCTTTCCATTTTTGGTATAGTCAAACTTATACCAGAAATGATAAAAACTAAAACCTTCACATCTATTGACAAATAAAAGAAACATATGCTGCAAAGCAATGTAACAATTAAGTAAACTCCACGAGAGCCTACAATTGTCAATAGTATTTATTTTGTCTGTCACTGGATTACAAAAACACAAATCCACACACACATCCACGGGGTACACATAAACACAGGAAAATTTTATTACTACTTACAAATAAAGTCAAGTATCACTGTATGAACTGCACAGTCTTTCATATGGTATTGCTAACAAGAATATTCTAAGAATATTCTCAGACATTTTACAATCCTCCAAAAAAACTGTAAGCTTAATTATTACTAAAACATTATACTTAGCAACAAAATAGTTCTAATGACTTATTGAAATGAGATCATCAAAAAAAGGTTAAAAAATCAATTAGGTAGGGAACTCGAAAACTAATTTCCACAATCTAACCTTTAAACATTCTAATTAATAAGGATTATTTAATGTTTCGATTAGCCTTAAACTTTTGGCAATGACATGAGAATGATATTAGACAAGACAGAGAGGGTCAAGAGTTCAGTATTTATTCTAATGCACAATTAAAGGTATGTTTGTACTTAAAGAGAGAACATCCAAGTATAAGCCTACATTGTTAATGCAGTCAGGATGAAGTGTCCACCATGCTGGTACTTCAGCAGTCAAGATTCAACTATTCCCTTTCCCCACTCCATTATTCTGGTTCCCTTTACTTAAGGAAAATTCCATATGATACAAAGTACTTTTGTGCTAAAGTCACATACTTCTCCAATTTCCAACACATGCAAGCAAATCTACATTAAGAAATAAATGCAACTCAGACTAGACTGTTTATGTCCCTTTTCTCTTGGACATTCTTAACCAATTTTTTTTTTTTTTTTTAGTGTGTAGTCCTTTCTCCTTGATTTACACAGGCCCATAAGTTATGAAAGTTGGCCACTTCTCAAAGGAATAACAAGTACTATTTGCAATTTACGTTGAATTTGTGAGATGTGGTGAGGGCAGTGCTACAGATTGAATTCAGGGCCTTGTGCCAACCAGGCAAGTGCTCTACCACTAAACCATATACCCAGCCCATGGTTTTCTTGAGACAAGAGTTTTTCTACATAACTCAGACTGGCCTGGAACTCACTGGGTAGCCCAGGTTGGCTTCAGACTCACAATTCTCATGCATCTGCCTCTCTATGTCTGGATTTACAAGTGTTGTCATAGTACCTAACCCATATGGGGAGATTTTTAGAAGTTTAAAGTTGTATTTTGGTGGATTTAGCTTTTATATCTCTCTGGGATTGTCTACGTTATTCACATTCTAGTCTTAAGAACAAATTCATACCTATTTTTAAAGTATATTTGTTTTATTTTTTACATTTGCTTTATTTTTTACATTTAAGTATTTTGTTTATGTAAAGTTTTATCAGAAAGCATGAAGGTCCATTTCTCTTTGTTTACAAAGGCCTAAGAAATTTCTCCATTTCCATCCATTTCCTTTACTAAATTTAGCTTCTATCTTTACCATATAAACATCAAATAAATTAAATGGACCCTGTGTTCTGTGCCACTGAGATAAGAGTCTTCAACAGGGGCCTTTAAATGTAGAAACAAAGTAGAAACACTGAAGATACTTTAAATTACTGATGAGAGGTAATCTTTCAACCATGCAGGTTCTTAATTTTACAAATGTATATTTATGAAATGTTAAATTACAGTATCTCTTTAAATGGAAGCAAAAAGTTTTACAGAAGGTGGGACAGAAAGCTGTTTCTTTACTAACCACATCATTATTGGTTTCTAAAACAGAACCACTAAACAATTACATATTATAGTGTCTCCAGAAATGTTGGTTACCTTATCTTATTAATTGCTGCTATTTCTACTAAATGCTATCTAGGTTAAAAATATTCTGTATTCTTCAGTAATTAGATGGTTTTCACCTATGGAGAAGTTGTTTAAACATATTTTTAAAAAAAGTTTTACCTGTAGTTCAGTAAAATTAGAGTGTATGAAATTCAAAAACTAGATTTAAGTAAAAAAATATAAATAGGAGGTCCTAAAGTACAGTACCTTAAAAAAATTTTAATATATCTCTCCAAATACTTACTGATTAAGCAATGTATATTATGGGAGTACCGAGAATTGTCTGGGATGGTAAAGCTGCCATCACAGATGGCAACCTGACTCTCACCAAAAGGAAGGGTGAAGAAACAAAGTTTGTACAGTAAACATCCCAGGGCCTGTAAAACAAAGAAACAGGAATATCATCAGAGCTCAGCAACTGATCACAGAACATAAAAATGGCCAAAACCAGAGCTGGGAATGTAGCTCAATGGTAGAGCCATCATACTAGCAAGATGGCTCAGTGGGTAAGGGGACCTGCTCTCAAGTCTGATGCGCCGAGTTTGATCACTGGGATTCACACGGAGGAAGGAGAGAACTTTCTCCTGCAAGTTTGCATCTGACTTCCACAAGCATAGTGTGGCATGTGCATGTGAACACAACATAGACACACATGCACAAAATAAATAAATGTAATTAAAAATTAATTATGTAGGGCTGGAGAGATAGCTCAGTAGTTAAGGGCACTTGCTACTCTTCACAGGACTCAGGTTCAGTTCTCAGCATCCATACTGGGCAGCTCAAAACCACTCGTGACTCTAGCTATAGGTTTCTGGCCTCCACTGGCACCTGCACAGATGCACAGAAATTTCTAGCTGAGCTGCCCCGGTTCAAACCTAAGAAAAAACTTTTTAAAAAGAAAGAAGACTTTTTTTGGATCACGAAATAATTACTTTCTCAAAATAAGTACCCTTTGCAAGACATAAGAGTATAAGGGGCATTTCTAATTCTAATCAAATTACATAAAATTGTCTAGTGATGAGTATACAATTATAAGCAATATGAAACTTGGGTATTGTGACAAATAAGCTTTCTGTTGTCAGATTTTTCCTCACCCATTTATTTAGTCACGTATGACTAGCAAGTACTCTAATTTTTATAACCACTATGAAAATCATAATATACAGAAACATTTTGTGTGAGCTCAACAATATTAACTATATAAAACATTATTTTCAATTTTATAACAATTTTATAGAGAAAAAGTTTAAAAACACTAGAAATTTCAATACGTTAATTTGAAAACATTAGTAGGCTGTTGCATGACTACTAAACTGTACAGATACTAAATAGAAATGTGGTTAAAAGATTTATAATTCCTTTTTTTCTTTAAGGAAGGTAACAAAGCAAACCAAACATGACCATCACAGTACCACAAAAATTACTAGTAAAGGATAACACTTATACCAAATCACATCTTCCTTTCCACTGTCCAGAAGACAATCAAGGCAAATACAGTCTGCATTTCAGCCAATTTTATCTTGTCAAGCAAATCTTAGTAAGTTCTCCTATACTAGAATAAATGTGAGGGTCCCATATAACAGATAATGACACCAGTCAGCATACTTAAAAAATATATGTCTCGGGGCTGAGGATGTAATTCAATAATAGAGTGCTTGCCTAGTAATGCCCCCCAAAAGTGAAATCAAATACTTCACACAGCAGAAACACAACGAGCTGTGCTGTTCCACACCACAGATATTTCCGTCTTTACTCATCTAATACAATGAGAATTATGTAAGAAACAAGAGAGAACAAGTGGGCTGATTTTTGAAAGTTATCATCATGCTCAATTTTCTTCACCCAAAGGGAATATGTAGGATTTCAAATCAGCATCCTAGACCTCAGGACGAAAATAACCTACAATGGAGACTTTCAAGGGAAAAAATTGGGGGCCAAAATATGAAAAGTTATATGAATATTTAATCTGAACATTAGAATTCTCTTAATGAGCACATTATTTTGAAGCAAAACAAATATAATTCTTGACCAAACTGAATGGAACTCATACCTAAAATACAGCATATTCTGGATCCACCTGGGCTAAAAGTACAGCAAGCATAGAATGTTCTTTATGGAGAAGGAAACTGTCCCTCTTTCAAGCATGTAAACACTCATACTATTTTGTATTTTTTAATTTCTGAATATCTATTTGCACATAAACTAATCTTATGAAAAAATAATACAAGAGGAAATATCCCATCCTTTGGATCTTAATACTGGTTAATAATTGGGTGCTTTAAGAACCATTTTTTTCATCAACTCTCGTTGGCTTCAAAACGGTAGTGAAGATAAGCTTTATGCTATGTTCTGCTGTTGAAATATTATTTTCAGGTAATATGGAACTGAACAGCAATCAAACTTATTTCACTTTGCTTCAACCACATATACATTTAAAAATTCAACTACTGTAAGAATCATTGTTTAACAGAAATGTATATTATAATAAACACATTAAAAGATATGAAAAGATTTTTCTACTTTTTTTATTACCTTGCAAGAGTATCTGTTTCCTAAGATTTTCCTTGGCCTTCCAACCACAATAGGAACAAGGCCAAAAGAGAGTAACTTAAAGAGATAACTTAAAGAGATACCATTCACAGTGGTATATAGTCATATTACACACATGTTCTTTCCTTTTCTGGAAAGCATGACCTTTCTATGTCATAACTTAGAAGATAAAACATTTTAGAATTTTTCTTCCGAATAAGAAGTACTTTTCAACTTAAAAAGAATGCCTCTGGAAAGCATTTGATTTCAGATTTTATTTACTTAGAGTACACTTCAGCCCTATTTTGGTCTTACCCAGATATCAGCCTTGGTGGTGATGGGTTTCCCTCCATAAAGGTTGATCATTTCAGGAGCCCTGTATGACAGAGTCGTGTATCTGGCAGTACATGAGTGAAAAAAAGAACACATATTAAAGAACAAAAAGACAGGAAATGTGTTTCTCTAAAAAAAAATGCAACAAAAAAGCTTTTAGGTTTAAAAACATGATATAGTAACGATACTATGGTTTTAAAGCTCATTTTTAAAAAATCTATTGAGGATTAAAGCTATATAAAGTATCTACATTTTTACTCAGCAACTACAAAAGCACCTCTAATAATATAAAATCTTACATTTTCTTTGTTATTAAAAACTTAAATGACAACTCACTGGAAATCATTTCTGTTGAATTTATGTAAAATAACTCAGTTTAACTATCATAGTCTCTTTACCAAAATATTTTAGTCTACTGAAAGTAAAACTGGACTCTTAAAATGCCAATTTATGTGTTTGACTAAGGAGTTTTATTTAATGGATATTAGTATATCCTGCTGCATACTGTAGTAAATCTCCTTGGAGTTTTTATAACTGTCTTTTAAGTTACATAGTTAATGTGTTTGGGGAGGGAACCATTTTTGGTTTTGTTTGTTTGTTTTGAGACAGGATCTCCCAATAGTTCCAGGTGGCCCGGAACTATGTAAATATATAGAGGTGGCTGGCCTCAATCTCATAGAAATCCACCTGCCCTGCCTCCCAAGTACTGGGATTAAAGGCCTACTTGTTACTGACATTTTAATTACACATTTTATTTATGTATGCTTCTAATACCAACAACCAATATAAGGTATTTTAAATTAAAAGACACTGTAAATATTTACTAAGATAAAAACTCCAAATCTGTAAGAAACAGAAAATTTTAATAATGCAGTGCTCAAATTTTATGGCAGAAATTATAGGAAAATAGAGATTTCCCCCATGATGACAAGGTTCATTTTTACTCTGCCTATGCATTGTGTTTTACAAGAAGAATATTAAATCCCAACCTACAATCCTACCCTTTCCAAATTACCCTGATTGGTAAGACAGACTAAATTCCTTCCGCAGAGGAATGACTTAAAACCAGAATATAAACTGCATAAAAGCAGAACGTTAGCCGCTATAGCCCAGCACAAAAACAGTGTTGGCCCTGAATAAATACTTGTTAGTTAAACAGACTATCAACTCCTTAAGTGAGCCACAAAGCATATGAACTCCTGATGAGCTTGCACCACAAAATTCCAGTCTTCAGAAAAACTTCACTGAGCCTTAACTGTATTTCATGATACAAAAGCAAGAAATTAATGTCTAGCAGGCAAGAAATGCTTAGGTCAAACTTTAACAACGACTAGAAATAGTAACCCCCCCATTTTTTAAATATTATTTTTATTTTATGTGTATGAGTATATTGCCTGCATGTATCTAAGTGCACCCACATTGTGCAATGCCAGCGGAGGTCAGAAGGTGTGAATACCCCTGTAACTGAGGTTACAGAGCTGTTAGCTGCCATGTGGGTATTAGGAATCGAATCCACGTCCTCTGTAAGAGTAATCAGTGGTCCCAAACCAAAAAAGATTTTTAACTATATGGACATACACATATCCTAAGAAGTCTACTCAAAATCTTACTATTCTTACGTTCTGCACAACATTTTATGTTTACTAAGGGTTTGTTTTCATAGAATCTAACATAATCATTCTAGGTTGTTTTCTGTGTAGAAATACATTATCTAGAAATTCATATCATACAAATGGGTCAAAGAAACCAACTCTCTTTGAACTCTTCAAAACAAAACTGCAATACAAACAACAGTCCCCCGTCTTAACACCTGGGAATCTGAGGAAGTGATGAAACGCAACTACTTGGAAATTCCTGTTAACAGAGCTCTGCCTTCTGTGTCAGTTTATTAAAATAATTGAACACAAATGGTTTCATATTCTAAAAATAGAAAAGTTCTCACAAATAGCTTGACAACCACAGGAAATACAGGATAAAAAACATGAAGCATGAATGATATATTTTACCAGAAAGCTTTGCAACAGACCACTGCAAAGTAAGTGGCTTACAATCTTAACACTTCCATTTTTCGTATAATTTTCAATACATATGTAAGCCTCTCTTCTTAACACTAAATAGCTTACATGTTTCAAGCAATTTAATTCTGCATAACCACCAGCTATTCAGTATTCGTAAAAACAAAGACATTAAGATGAATTTAAAAAAAATAATTTGATTCCACTAATCACTAAAACATATTTTACAAGTTTCTTTATAAATTATAAATAGAATCATATAAAACTGGTAATATAACTAGCTGGCCACAGACTCAAGTTAACCCAAACTCTTATGAGACAGACCACAATATAGACAAGCACTTACTTTTTAATTTCTTCTTCTACTACATTAACTCCATCTTTTTGAGGATTGAGAAATTTGTTAGTAGAACTGCCAAAGTCACAAAGTACATAATTTCCGATGTCATTTAACAAAATATTTTCTACCTTAAGAAAAGAAAATCAAAGATTACTATTCTTAAAGTAAAAAAATCTATCTTTTTTAACCTGTTTGGAACAGATGCTTTGTGTATATGCACACATACACACACGTAAACACACATATATGTATATACAAGCAAAAGATACCTCAAATTATAAAAACAAACTAAAACAGGTAGGAGGCACATTCTCGATGATCCCAGCACTAAAAAGGCCAAGCAAGAAGACCAGGATCCTTTGTAATAGGGCCAAACAACACTAAATAAATCCTCTCCCAAACTGCCTCTATGAGGGAGAACTGGTAGCAAGACAAGTTTCTCTTTGACTGTACCTTCACTTTTCTCTTTTCCCAATACTTCCGTCTATCCGTAGATAAGAAGTAATGGAAACATCTAAATTCTTCTTTTAACATTTTATTTATTTGTGTGTGTGTGTGTGTGTGTGTGCCTGAGTGTACTGCCTACACGTGTATTAAGTGCACCTGTGTCCTGCAATGCCTGCAGAAGTCAAAAGAGGGCACAGAATCCCCTGAGACTGGAGTTACAGATGGTTGGTTGTGAGCCATGTGGGTACTGAGTCCAAACCCAGGTCCTCAACAAGAGCAGCCAGTGCTCTTAAAGGCTGAGTCATGTCTCCAGCCCCAGGAAAACATTTAAATTCTATTTCTGATTAACTCCCATAGGCTGAGTAAATATTCCTTATTCAAAATGCATAGGACCAGAAAGGTCTCAAATTCTGGATTATTTATTTTTTTTATCTTGGGGAATGAGACTCAAGAATGAGAATAAAATATATTACATTTTACATATACATTCTCTATATATAATCTGACAGAAGTTATATACAATATTTTTGTACACCTACATGTTGACTACAATCTGAAAATGCAATCAAGTACAGACATTTACACTTAAGGCCTCATATCAGGACTCAAAAAATTTTCAGAAAGTGAGACTTTTTCAGTAGAAATGCTTAGCCTGTAGTACCCTTTTAATTTAAAATCCTAACTGAAAAATATAATTTTTGAATTTAGACATTAATTTGGAAATCAGAGTTAATATAACCAAAAGAAATTTTGTACACTGTTTCTTGATTACTACAATGTAGGTTCAGAGCCCACCTGCTGCTTTACTAGCATGAATATCGTAGGAATGACTTTTCTGGGAATGCCTTCAGTTACAATGGGAATCTTACCTAACCCTGTAACCAAAGTAAATCTTACCTTTTGAGATCATTTAACTCTATCTCAGCTTGTTTACAATGTAAACATTCTTACTAAGCTTTGGCTCCTCTTCTAAGCTAAACTTCAACCCTTCATGACCCTTCCTTGCCCCTGAGCCAGATTGTGTGTATGTGTGTGTGTGTTTGTGTGTTATGAAAATACAAGCACTGAAAACAGCAAATATTGTCAGAAGCAACAAATTATTCCCAGTTTATGTTGAAAACAACAAGTGACATTAGATTGGTGACATCTGTTTGTGGTTGTATACACAGTTCTAGGTAAAGGAGATCAGACAGGGAAACCCTCCTCTAAGACAGGTTCCTCATTTCTTTCCTGTATCACGCTAAGTGTACTGTTTCAATAAATACAGAGCAAGGCCTTTGTTCAATGAAACAGTTCTGACAGAACTCAGAAGGAACAAGCTCTGATAACAGATTAGGCTCATTTTGGAATTAACAAACTCCAAGGGTCAGGGTGTCTTTAATCAGGCACCATTGTAATATGGCATCTCTCTGACACAGCAAATCTGGACAATTTGCTTAACCACTCTTGTATGCTAGTTATCCGGAATGGTGATGACAATATATACTATATGAAACTGTTATTATAATTAGACAAGTTAAAATATTCAGAGCTTAGAACTGCATCTGGAATATAAAGACCCAGAAAACAGTAACAATTTTTTTTTGCAGTATCTTTTGGTTTTCTACTTATTTATAATAATGATATACTAATAAAGTTTATTTTAGTTTGGTAGGATTACCAGCAAGCTACACTCTAAATGACATTTTCTATTCTCTTTTACCCTAAAATCAATATGTAATCTCTTTTTATAAAATTTTGTAATTGGTCAAAACAGTGATTCATTAAATAATTAATGAGTCTCTATTTTATGTCATGCACTGTTTTAAACACTTGGATATAACACAGAGAAAGAGAGAGACAGAGACAGAGAGGGAGACAGAGGCATCTTGGAGCTTACATTCTAGTGGGAAAGGACAGACAATAAACAAAAAGCCTAATACATAAGCATACTATACAGTATTTGGGGATGGGGAAGAGAGAAAGAAAAGGGGGAAGAGAAAAAGTTTAGATGAAGATAGTCCAAAAGCACTTTAAATTCTAAGAGTAGAACACAAGTATTCATTCCATAGGTCTTACCTTCAGATCTCGGTGAATTATGGGGGTCTTACACTGATGCAACCTTGCAACAGCTTCACAGGTATCACAGAAGATTTGTAACACTTCTGATTCAGTAAAACCTGTCTGCAGCTTCTTGTTCATCTGATTCACCACCTGCCCAGCTGAACAAAAGAAGCAACTCTGAGAGGATATGCTTCTAGTGAAGTCCCCCACAGACAGATACTCAGAAATGTCTTTATGGCTCCAGGTATGCGATGCTGGTTTTTCCAAAATTCTTATGTAAGGACACATACCATATTGTATTAATTCTATGACATTCTTTTCATATTTTACATCTCTGAGATCAAAACATCATAAAATAGATATTTGCTACTTTTTTTAACATTTAAATGTTTTTGAAATTGCTGTTTGTCTTATGATTAATGGCATATTTATTTGAAGCAACAGTTATTCAACTGTATGTTTTATATTGGGTAAACAGTGATGAAGAAAAATGAGGTTTCTATTACCACAGAATTTATATACATCCCAGGCTGGTGGAACTCACTAATCATAACCCCAAGACCTCATGTTCAATCCCCAGTACAGACAAAGAAATTCTTTTCCAGCTGACAACAACTGAAATACACCTGGGGTTACGAATACATTTGATTATCTATTTGAAAGGTATAAGTAAAGCTAGGCACAGAGCTATGATCCCAGCACCTGGGAGGACCATGAGTTTTGAGGCTAGCCTGACCATAGTGACTTCCAAGCCAGCTTGGGATATATAAAAAGACCAGGCTTAAAAAAAAAATTATAAATAGAAGCAAAGCAAGATGGTGGCTAAGACTCTCCAGTGATCCTCTCTCTACAGACACACCAGTTTGAACAGCTAATCATGAACCATAAGCCACTTCTAAAAGATAAGAAAGGCTACACTGCTTGGGTGTAGTATTAATAACAAAGAAAACATACACCAAAGTTGAAAGGAAGAAAAGATTTACTGGGATTCCCCCATTCCCCAAAACCCAGTAATCTGAAAATAAATTCCTTCTCCTGGGGGTGGGGAAGAGAAGAAACCAAATCTAAGCCTTCAACTAGAAAATACCAGTCCTGCCACAATGAGACTCAAAGCCTGGTATACTCCTACTTGAGGTCAATACCAAGAAATGTTTTAAGCTAGGGACTGTTTTGCCTCTACCACCTTCTTCCAACTTGGACAAGAGACTGGGGAGACTCTGTACATGGGGCAATAAAAGTAGCACAGGACTTTGCCTTAGAACCAAGTCCAGAACCCACATGATAAGACTCACCAGTAGGCAAAAAGCAAAATTCTCTATATCTAAGCAGACAGAGCCTAGGATCCAACCTGACAATAGACAGAGGCCGATATACCAATGGGACATACTGAAGTTTGAGCCTACATCACTTCCAACTATAGAGTGGACCTGGGTCTGGCCATACCCCTCATATTATGCAGATGCCTGTGGCTATGACATTCAGGTGCAACCCAGCTTAACACCAGCCTTGGTGGACAAGGAATTGCCTTCCCCAACATTTATTCCAACATCAGAAAGCCTTAGGGATTCCAAAAGGGAAGGGAAAAAAAAAAAAAGCTTATTCAAAGAAATAATACTAGAAAACTCTTGGCGGCAAGAGACAAGAAACAAGTAGGATTTAGGGTGTCCCTATTCACCCGACAACTTTTCTGAAGAAACTAGAGAAAAGAGATAGAGCACGACATTTTTACAATAACTGAGGGGGGAAAAAACCTGCCCATCCTGTATGCAGCAAAGCTGCACTTCAGAAATGAGAGACATTCTCACACGAACAAAAGCTAAGAATGAAAGGGAGTTCTTCAAAAGACAAGACACACATTAAATGAGTAAAAAGAAACCATCAGACAAAAAGAACAATGAAGACAAATTCAGAAAGTTCTACTATCCTAGATATGCATAAGTCATATCTGTAGTACAACAGCTAAATACCAAAAAAATTGAAAATGGGAACTAGAACAGGAGATGGGTAACACAGCCCATATTCCCAGAACGCAAGGGGCTAAGGCAGGAGGTCTGTAAATTTGAGGCCAGCATAGTCTACAAGACTTTGTCTCAAAAAAGTAAATAAATAAAAAATAGTAACTAATGTGTTGATAAGTGAATGTAAAATGGAATATCAAAAATTCAAATGTAGAGAGGTACAGATGATACAAATGGAGAATTTTCTTATTTCTACTTTTATTTCTTTTTCATTTAAAAAAATATTTTACTTATTTTTATTCATGTATATGAGTGTACTGTCTGCATGTATGTAAGTGCACCTGTGTTATGCAATGCCTAAAGGGATTCAAAAAGGATGGAGATTCCCTGGAACTGTAGTTATAATCATTAGCCACCATGTGGATGCTGGGAATTGAACCCAAGTCCTCTGCAAGAGCAGCCAGTGCTCTTAACCTCTAAGCCATCTCTCTAGCCTCTCTTTCTTTTTTTAAATGTAGTACTAGAGATCAAATCTAGAGCCTTGCTGGACACATGCTCAAACACTGAGCTACAGCCCTAGCCCTACATCTTTATGGCCATGCTAAGCTGCTATAATCTGGAAAGGAAGGAACTTGTTAAAATCAAAACTTCTATGAGTCACATGTTAACTACAAAGCAAAAACCTGTAATAGATAAATCAAAATCTGATGAACAAAGAATTTAAACACACTACTAAAGTGATCACATGGAAGACTAAAAAAGGGAGAAAGAAGCTACAATAAAATTATATATAACTTAAATAAGTTACATAAGGCCTTACTTATAATTATCTTGAAGGTAAATAGATTAAATTTGCCAATTAAATGGTATGTGAATGAAAGACTAAACAACTGAGACTCACTTTACCTTGTATGAGCAAATATAAAAAGTGAACAGAGTTCATGCAAATGGAATCCAAGAGAAAGCAGGAATAGCCAATGTATACCACACGAAATAGCTTTAAATCAGAAGTGAAAGGAAATAAGGAAGGCCATTACGGAATAATAAAAGGGCTGATTAAGCAAGAAATAATACTAGTTTTAACTGTGCATCCAAATGTAAAAAAAATGTAAAAATGTAAAAAAAAAAAGGAAAGCTGAGTTTCAAGATAATGGTGGTAGAGGAAGGTAACACCCCATTTCCAGCATCAGACTATCTAGATAGAACTTCAGATAAGAGACAGAAGAGCTTATCACAAGTCACAAAACAATCTCAATCACAACATCAAGCATCTTTTCTAACCACAGTACAATAAAAATAGAAATCAATAAGAAAAACTTTGAAAATTAAACAAATGTATGAAAATTAAACTTAGTTTTGAACAATCAATGATCAAGAAACCAGAAATGTCAACTAAGCCTGGTAGTACAGGCCTACAATCAGCTATATGAGGACTAATCAGGATAATCTCAAATTTATGAACTGCCTGGGGCACAGAGTAATTGCAGGCCAGCCTGGGCAATTTAGTTAAATCTGTCTCAAAATAAAAAAGTAAAAAAGAAGATTGGGGAACCGGCTCAGTGGCAGAGCACCCGTCCAGTACTGTGGTTGGGGGCTCAGTGGCAGAGCACCCGTCCAGTACTGCGGCTGGGGGCTCAATGGGAGAGCACCCGTCCAGTACTGCGGTTGGGGGCTCAGTGGCAGAGCACCCGTCCAGTACTGCGGTTGGGGGCTCAGTGGCAGAGCACCCGTCCAGTACTGCGGTTGGGGGCTCAGTGGCAGAGCACCCGTCCAGTACTGCGGTTGGGGGCTCAGTGGCAGAGCACCCGTCCAGTACTGCGGCTGGGGGCTCAGTGGCAGAGCACCCGTCCAGTACTGCGGCTGGGGGCTCAGTGGGAGAGCACCCGTCCAGTACTGCGGCTGGGGGGTTGGGCGGGGACACAAGTATTTTTTAAATAAGTGAAAATGGAAACATACATACCAAAACCTGTAAGCGGTAACAACAACTACAGTAAGAGGAAAGTTTATATAACAATTATACTTATGTTAGGAAGGCAGAAAGATCACAAATAGCCTATCACTCTTATCTCTAGGAACAAGAAACACAAGAGCAAATCGAACCCAAAGTTAATAAAATGAAATATAAACATCAGTAAAAAAAGAAAACAGAAACGGAAAAAATATTAGAAACATCAATAAAAAGAGCTGTTTCTTCAAAAAAAGATAAACAAAATCAGGCAGGCAAGATGGTTCAGGAGGTAAAGGGGCTTGCCACCATGCCTGACAACCTGAGTTCAACCCCTAAGACCGACATGGGTGCAAGACAAGAACTGAATCCTGCAAGCTGTCGTCTGACCTCCACGCATGCAATGAAGTATGTGTGCACATCTGTGACCACACAAACCACAAAATAAGGAAATGAATGTAAAATTTTTAATTTTTTTAGAAGATAAAATTGCCAAACGATTAACCAGCAGAGTAAGAGAGGGAAGATTCAGAATCAGAGCTGAAAAAAGAAATCATAACTAACCTAACAGAAATATAAAAAGACTATCGGGAAATCACTGTGAATAAGTAAGAGACAATACATGAAATAACCTTGAAAAGTAAGGACAAATTCTTTGATATGTATACCTTATCAAGACTGATTAATAAAGAAAAATAAATCCTAAGCTAACACAGAGTCTCTCATCAAACCCCAAGGCCAAAGGGCTTCACCACTCACTTTTACCAAACATTTAAAGAACTGATACCAATTATTCTTAAACTGCTTCCCAAAAATCTGAAAAGGAGGGAAGCATTTCAAACTATACATCTGACAAGGTGTTAACAGCCTGAATATATAAGGACCTCCAAAAACTCAGCAGGTAAGAAATAACCTGGTTTTCAAAAGCAATCCCAGCATTGGGGATTTATCTCAGTAGCCTAGAAAGCATGAGGAAGGTCCTGGGTTTAGTCCACAGCTGGTGGTGGGGGTAGGAGGCAAAAAAATAAAAACAAAAACAAAAAAGCAAGGTAACTTGAAAACCCAGGCATGGTGGCACATACCTTTGATCCTAACAGGGAGATCCTGTCTCAGTAAGACCTAAAAAGGGAGGGGAAGGGAGAGGAAGAGGAGCCTGAAGACTAAAGATGGTGCTGGAGAGGAGTCCCTTGTAGTACTGAGACTGTACATTAACAAGGTCACTATGGAAAATACTATGGAAGTTCTTCAAAAAGTTAAAAATATAACATTATTTGGAACAAAAATTCCTCCCTTGAGCATACATCCAAAGAAAATGAAAAATTATATCAAAGAAGCACCTGTCTGTAATACTATGTTTATCACAGCATTACTCAAGTAGCCAAGAAATGCAAACCATACAGGTCTTCATCAACTAATCAACAGATAATGAAATGCTGTAATTTGTAACAATATACATGAACTGGAGATTATTTTATTAAATGAAATAAAGCAGGTATAGAAAGGTATGTACAGGTGGAGAAAGTACCTGAAACCACCTGAGTTTAATCCCTGGGATCCACATGGTAGAAGTAGAGGACAAATTCCTACAAGCTGCCCTCTGACCACCACAAATGCATTACGGCGTCTGTACGCATGCATTCACAAATGCATGTAAACTCACATAAAAACAAAGCAATATAATTAAAAATTTTTAACTCATTTGTACATGAATCCACAGAAACACACACACACACACACACAAAAACACTTCAATGTACTGTCTAAATGTAGTAAGTTTACTAAGTCTACAAAATGGTAGAGAAAAATCTTTTAACACTAATACTGATACACTCTGATCTTCTTGATTAGATTGTAAGAGTTATACAGACAGCAAGAAGTCTAACTTTACTTGCTTAGATTTATTGTTTTGAACCCAATATTACTTTATTAATTCTCTATTTGCATGTTCTTGTCATAACTGTAACAATTATGATTTGATCTTAAATAGCTTCTTAACAGCAGTTGTAATTAGATAACAAAATCTGAAATTGCAGCAATAAGCATCTAGAACAAGGTACCAGCTCCCCTGACAGAAATTATATATATAGTAGCCCATTTAAGGAGGATGTTTTCGGCATATTACAAATAAAGAGATACTTACCTCGACAATATTCCATTAAGATAAGCACTTCCCATACATTATCGCTAATGGAATTGACAGCACAGTCCAAATAACCAACAATATTTTTGTGACCAGATAGTTCTTTCTGGGAAGAAGAAATAATTTTTTTAAATGGGAAAAATATAGATCTTAAACTTCTCTTAGTAAAGGTTTGAAACCTAAATATATTTAATAGATTTCCAAAAGTAAGAATAAAGCATGAGAGTATTATATGTATTCACTCAAAGACTTCTATAGATTCACTGTAAAAGTTCACTGCATATACAACAGTCATTTTTTAACAAATAACCAATGAACATTTGTTGTTGTTTTTTAATTCAACCAGGAAAATGTTAAAAGAATCTACCAAGGGCTGGCAAGATGTATCTGTGGATAAAGGCACTTGTTGCCAAGTCTGAGTTCAATCCTCAGGACCCACATGCTAGAAGGAGAACCTGATTCACAAAAATTGTCCTCTAACCTCCACATGTCGTGACACCTGTACCTTCAACCTCCTCCACACACATACAAAATAAATAAATGTAATTTAAGAAATAATTTACCAAAATAATATTATAATCTAGTTCTCTGGTCTCAAGGATAAAATATTTGAACTCTTAATATTTATCTAATAAAAAAAAATCAAGCTCATAGGTTTTGCCTGAAACATACTGAAATTTACATAGAACATTAACATAAATTCATGGGTACATGTATTTTTAACTAAATAACCTAAAATAGGAACACAGGGTTAGAAAAGATGTATTTTTAAAAACCCATGGATTAAAGATAATACAAGTAATTATGGTCAAGGAAATAACAAAATGGCAAACCCAAAAATTTATATTCCTACTACAAAAGTTGTCACTATCATATATAATGAAGTTAAAATTAGGTCTGGCCCTATAGCTCAGTGGTAAAGTGCTTGCTTAACATGTGTGAGGATCTGGGAAAGAATCAAAGAAAGGGATAGAAAAAATTTTAATGAATTTACAACCACTGTCAATAATAGACCCAGTTTAACTATGTAATGTAGAAGTCAGAGCTAACGTGCAAAACTTGTTAAGTAGTAGGAGATGGGTTGCCAAAAAGAGTTGGAAGACCATCAGTGCAAAGACATGATATCCCCTAAAATTTGTGGTTCAAAGGCAAAGACATCTGAGTACTGCCGCAGACAATACAACGTCTCATAACTACACAAATTCTACTGAGTGGAAGAATTGGGGTACAGCAGTATATTACCCAGGTTCAAGTAGCGAACTTAGTCTAGACTTCATCATTATTTTGAAGTAATTCTTTTTCAACCTTTTAAACTAAATGTCTCAAAATCTAATCATCTCTAAACTAGTCAAGAAGCAGAAACAATCTGAATTCAGAAAAGTCAGATCATATGAATAAAATCACATAAATAAAATCTTTTTTTAAAAAAAAGTGTGTGCTGGTAAAGATGCTGATATAGGATAAAAAATATCTCTCAGTAGTTAGGTAAGTAGGACTGGCATGGATTAAGACTGCTGGCAAGGACATGGAAAAGTGCATTGCTGGCAAGCACAGAAAATGGTTCAGTTTCTGTCAAACAGTCTCATTGCTCTTCAAAAATGTAAAACCAGAAGCACTATATGACTCCATAATTAAAGATTCAGGTATTTATGCAAAGAATAGTAACTAACTACTCAAATATACAAACACACATAATCACAAAAGCCAAAAAAGGTAGAAACAGCTCAAATGTCTATAATTTTATAATTCCATGAATGGATAAATTGTGGTATACACATATAATAGAATTTTATTTGACTAAAATAAGAAATTAAATAGAATAAACATTACAATGTATATGAAGCTCAAAAGTATTAGGGTAGGTGAAAGAAAAGCAAAAAAGGCTACACTGTACAACTTTACACATAGAAAAACAGACAGGTCCACAGAGACATCCACAGAAGCGTACTTGCTAAGAGATGGAGAAACAGGAAATGAAGTGCAACTGAAAATGGGTTCAGAGCTTCTTTTAGGGATGAGGAAAAGATTTCGGAACTACACAGAGGTGGTAATATCAAAACACTGAATTTTCTATTACTGGAATTCTACCTCAACATGGCTACACATACACATGTGTGATAAGCAACACAGGAAGAAAGGAGAACAAGAACATCCAGAGAGCCCTAGGAAGCAGCATCACTAGAAAAGGAAATTCTAAATTCATTTTTCACTGGTTACCTCAGTCACTAATGCTTTTAGTAGTCTATTAAAATAATTTTTACTTCACATAATATTTTTTAAAAACTTTCCCTTACTGAAGGTCACCTGGCCTATATTTCAGAGTTCAAGGGGAAATTGAATTTACAGCATGACTGTCAAAATGGAAAGCAAAACTTACTGTTTTGGATTTAAATGCATGAGATGAACGAATAAATCATGCATGGGAACTCTAAACACCAAATTCAGGATGGAAATGTCCTTATGCAGGAGAAGAACAGTACCAGGACAGAGTTGGACAGGAAACAGAGAAGACTTCAATAATATCTAGAAGATTTTATTTCTTAAAGTGGATAGTAGATAAACTTGATGTTGACTGTGTAATTCTCTAAAGTTTTCTATCCCCCAAATATTGCACAATTAAAGTGATTTTGAAAAAAAAAAAAAAAAAAGAAAGAAAGAAGGGCAGCTTGGCTGCTGAACTGGCGTTAGGGAAGGGAGGAAAAAGGAGAACAGGCTAACTGCCTTTAGTCTTGAATATGACCACAGGAAATGAACTATCAATTCCTGTTTAATATTATTTAATGATCTTTAGAAGTTTCCCAATGTATACGAACTCATAAGCAACTTGCCTAAAAACCTGAGAATGTTGTAGTATAAAACCAAAAGAAACCCAACTAAAACAAAATTATTTTTTCACTTACCATAATTGTAATTTCCCTTTTACAAATGTTGAGGTCAGGCATGTTATTAACATACATTCGCTTTAGTGCACATCGGATTCCACCATGAGTCCGCACCAGGAAAACTGTGGAGAATCCCCCTACAAGAGGAAACACCAGGTAATTTAAAACAATGAGAAACTACTATCAAAATCATGTGTTATCATTTTGGAGCTTAATTGCAGAGGAAAATAAACATGGACTGCACACAAGACAAAAATAAGTACAGTTAGCAGCCCATTGATTAAAAGTCAAGTGCAGGCTTCCTGTGTCAATCAAGTAGCATTTACAGGACCACATGCTCTTCAAGTGAACCTACTTCTCTTTCAAATGTCAGTGTACTAAAATTCACTTTTTACTATAAGTACACAGAATGTCACTATATAACTAGCTTGACAAGTTATCAGCCACTCATCAGACTCCTCTCTCTCGATGACCAGGCACTGCTGCTATTTAACAAGCAATATTACTAAGATCAGAGAGTTCGGCCCCTCCTCCAATTTCAGGGATGAGTCTCTATCATTCTCAGACAATTATGGAACTCTCACTTTACTTATCAGCTTATTAGACTTTAGGAATGGGCATGTGACTACTTTTAACTACAAGGACATAAGTCTACTGGGACTTCAGGGAATGATTTTCCACCCAGATTAAAGTGACTGGTGAAGGCCCTCCTCTCCCTTCCCACTTATGGGTAAAAATGCGATACTTAGACATAATGTAAATAATCTGCAGCCATGATGATCAGAAAGAAAATGACTCAGAACCCTGGCAGGTGAACTACTGAATAGCCAATCTCTTTCCAGAACTCTTGAGATTATGAATGGCTTCTTTATCGAAAGCAGTTACTTAGATATTGCAACTGTATCTTACAACAGACTTAACTTGAAGTACAGAGCTAGAAAGGAATCTTAAAGAACAATTATTTCTGTTACATCTAAACTAAGAGTCACACCGGAAATTTTTTAAACTGTGATATGGAACATTCTATAATATATGTCTTTTAATGTATGTCACTTTTGTTGCTACTATAAATACTATAAATGTTAAGGTGGTACTCACTATATAGCCTAGAAGTATGAGATAAGGGTATTATGAAGCACTCTAGATCTCAAAACCATGAAAGAAAGAAAGGAATGAGCAACAGATGAATCTGGCAGAACACGTGCTGATAAAAGTGAATATAAGAACGAAGATGCCTGCAAGCTTTTCTAGTCGTGAACTGCGTGACTAACATTAAGAGTCCCTGCCCATCTGTAGGCACACACTCTAAAGAACAATCTAGCCTTTTCCAGGCTCATAGTTGAAGCAATCCCATGGAACATGTAACTGAAATCTCACCTCTTTTCTCTCCACACACACAGAGTCTGATTAAAATGACTATAAGCTTTGTCAGGTAACTTTATCTAAGTTTTCAAGCTGTTTATACAAATATCTGACTATTTAAAATGCATACTCTTGGATTGGAGAGATGGCTAAGCACTTAAGAGCACTGGCTACTCTTGCAGAATACCTGAGTTCAATTCCCAGCACCCACATGGCGGCTAACAACCGTCGGTAACTCCTGTTTCAGGGAATCTGACGCCCTCTTCTGAACTCTGCAGGCATTGCATGACACAGGTGCACTTACATATGTGCAGGTAATACACTCATATATATAAAATGAAGATAATAAAATATTTTTAAAATATAAAATAAAATAGATACTCAATGTGGAGCCAGCTCTCCACTGGTAGAAAGGGAAAAGGGCCCATGGTGAAAACTCCAAGTTGCTCACACAGAATGCAATAAGAACAGAGGTGGGGTTAAAATTAGAGTCTGACACACTGAAGAAGGTGAGTAAGAAGGCTTGTAGTTGAGTATGAGATAACCAAGCTAGACAGGTAAGAGGAGGGACAGGACTCTGGTCCAGTGATACAGGTTGACTGGTCTCCATGAAGTCCTTGAGGGACTATGTCTTTGCTTAGTCCCCCTTGAAGGACTATGTAAGGCAGTATGTCTTTGTTTCTAATGCATCTCTTTGTAGCAGACTAAATTATAAATAAGGGTGGCTTCTAGCAAGAAGTTTCCACCCAGGAGACCACCTCAGACCACCCACTGACAAGGGTAAATATGAGGTAACCAAGAGAGACTGCAGCTACCTCTGGGGGCTGTGATAGTCAGCTCTTTACCATGGTAGACCTACAAGCTGGTCATGTGGATATGAAAACAGAGAAAACAATCTAATTAATGGCCAGTGAGACACCTGCAAGACTAGAAGGTAGTCAGGTTGGCCAAGTGACTAATAGCTGGCAGATAGCCAAGATCAATAAACCTGGAGTCAGAGATGGACAAAGAGGCTTTCAGTCACCCTTAATTGGGTGGGCAGTGCATGAATGTTGAATGATCATCTTCCTGACTGGACAGGGGGACACGACATGTATAGTAATAGATCCTCCTTTAGCTCAGTGCATAATAGGTCAGAGAATTAACCAACCTCAAAAGAGCTTACCCTCAGGCTTTATCCAGTTTCCCTATAAAAACCCCTAGTCAGGAGTTCAAAGGCTTTTTCCTCTTTTAGAAGCTCTTCTTTCAGGAGTTCCTCCACTTTTCCTTAACCTCTCATGCTTCCTACATTTCTCCTTTTTATGCAAACCTTAAAGAAGCTTGGTTCCACTTTGCATATTCTCAAAAGGGTTCACATTTTTATTGATATGAGACCACAAAGTCAGATTGTCTCAGGCTAACCATTGTGACCACTGAGTGTTCAGCACCTTAGGACCCTTGGTCAAGCAAAAGTGGGTGGAGAAAGGTCCGACTGATCTCAACAACTCTGCATCACTATGTTGGGGTCACCCTCCATTTGCCCTCATTTTTAAAAGAAAATTAAAATAACAGATCAGCACCTATTTGGCCACCCCAAATGACTTTTACTCACCAACAGTTAAAAAGTATGCCACACGCTGCACATACCACGGTTTAATCACTTCTACAATAAGGGCCATGCAAGATGGCCTGTTTCTTAGCTGTTTCTTTTCATTACCAATAATGATGTATTAAATACCTTTGTATTATTGTACTATTTTTTGTTTGGTTTGGCTTTGATTTTTTTTGTTTCATGATACCTGGGAGTAAAATACTGTATTTTTAAGCACTGGTGCTTTTGTTTCTAAAGAACAGGTTCCAAAAGCGAGTTGGTAAAGGAAAAATACTTCAAATTTGATGATGTTAGATTGCACGCTAAAAGTTTGCAGCAACTTCTTGCTCTACCACAAAGGCAAATTTTCTTTCATCCTCATTAGAACACAAAGTCACTGAAAGTGGTATCAATTTGACAGGAAATGCCTCACCTGCTGTTATTTACATTTGTGTGCCACTGGCCAACCCCAAAACTAAGTATCTTAACCTCAGTTTGTTGTCCTCTTCCATGACTTAATCTCATAGAATTACCTTTTTCTTTCAACCAGTAAGAAGGAGGGCCTTATAGCATTTTCTGTCAATGTGAGAAGTACAGAATACAATGGTATTATCTGTTCTACTTGTCTTTTGCAAATGGGATGGTGTCTTTTGCAAATGGGAAAACAATATGTAATACTTTAATAAATATTAAAATATACACCACAGTTTGCCTGGGTCATGTTACTGAAGAAAGCAAAATTTGACTTCTTTGTATGTCACTGTAATGTTAGATACTGTAAAAGTTGTGTGGTCCATTGGTAATTTTTAAAAGAAATATTAGAAGTTTTCCTTTAAAACATATCAAAGAGGAATACAACAATCTTAGGATAAAGGCACAGCTATGATAGAGCTATACTGACTTCCAGCACCTTTTGGATGCCTGCATATCATGTTTGAATACTGAGTAGATTTAAACTTTCATAATTATTAGTTGATGACATATATCTTACAGAAAAATTGCTACTTCTGGATAAGAGATATTATCTCTGCGATAATTTAGTACAAAAAATTCCATTCAATTTCTGACATGCACTACCCATAGTTAGCAGACTCCAAAAGACTGCCCCCACATCAAGCAACAGATTTATGTTATAGTGACCACTGGTTTGATTACATATGTTAAAACCTACAGAGAGCCATGGAATCCCCAAATTTGGAAGTCAGTATAAGGTGTCAGAAACATGTAATATATAGAAATTATCAAGTACACAATAAATATGGATTTGTTCATACAATTAAGCTTCCTTATTCACTGCATGATATTTTTAAAATTCATAGTTTCCTGTCTGTACCATGAAGTACAATTGGTGGTATTAATAAATACATCTCTTCCATTGGGTATTAAACATTGAGCAGAGTTTCACATGACAGAGAATGCAAATTAATTAATAACTGTTCAATAACATTTGAATCAATCAAACTGATCTGTCTTCCCACAAGAAAAAGAGGAAACTTCTTGCTTGAATGCCTTGCTAAAACATTCACTAATTTCTTTCATACACCCTAACTACAAGTAAAATACCCTAAAGAATCTTCATTCAAAATTACTCACATGTTGTAAAAATATATAAAGGAAATACAGTAAAATGTCTTTTTCAGTTCAGTCTAGATAATGGGCATCTGTACTACTCCGTAACTTCTCTGTATGTACAGTATGTTTCCCTCAGGTGTTATATCTCTTGCCACCCAACCTCACCAATGCCACTGAGAATTAGTAGTTCCTAAGACACTACTGTTGATTATCCAGACCCAAAACTTTCCCAAAGGCACCATAAGTCTCTTGCCACAGAAAATGTTTATAGTATCCTAGAGACCTTCAGCTCCAACACCCCAACACATGCAAGCACTGCATGTTAATGAAAGACTGGGCTCTAGGTGCTGATGATTCCCATGAAGTGTAGATCTCGAGAGTAAAAGAGATGGGAGGGGAGGAGAACATCACCTATCTCTTTCTGTACTATATGCCTTACCAGTAAAAGGGAGGGAAGATCAAGCTATCAGCAACTTCTACTCCAATATTGCCACAGAAAACGATGTGAATGTGAAAGCAATCTTCAAGGGAAGTGGGAAAGCACTCACATGTGTCTACATGATTTGAGGCATAGCAAAGTTCTTCCTACCTACTGACTACTTACCACCAACATATCAGAGCCCCATGCCTTTGGTTAAAATCAACAAATCGAAAAGGCTTCCTTCTAAAAGTGAAACTCTTTCTAAAAAGGAGTGATTACTCACTTAAATTCTTGCCAAAGTTACTGTTATCAGTAAGTGCAGTGAATTAGTACTTTTGAGTGAGAGGGAAGATACATTTTTTTTACTTAATTCCTATAACATTATACAGTATTTAATTTATTTCCACTTTAAAGAGGAAAAACAGACCAAACACGGGGGGGTGGGGGGGGGAAGAGTTAAATAGCTAGTCTAACAAGACAGAGCCAGGAGAGGGCTTTTATTTTCTACCTTATAAATTTCATGCTCTAATGATTTTTACAGCCCACATCTATCTTTGTAGGAATATGTCAAACAAAAAGTTAAAGTATACAATTACAAATGAAAGGATCTAGAAATAACAGAATTAAGGAACAAAAGAAAAATGAAGAAATCAAGAAAGAACAATACCCTCCCCATTTTTTTCTTAACAGAACTGTACTTAATAGGCCAATTCCTTATGAATAAAAAAACAAACCATGCTTAAACTGGATTATACAGAAAACTACATGCACAAATCCCATGCAAATTTAAAGCAGACAAACCCCAGCATAAACATGAGAGTGTGGGTAAGAAACCCCAACCCAATCTAAGAAAACCATGGCAACTGATGGCTTCTGGGAGGGGCAGAGACAGTCTCTTTCAAGGATGGGACTCTTGGTAAGTTAACCAGGCACCAGTAGATAGACCACACTGAAGGACATTTGGAGACAGTAATTAGACTCTATAGGTTATACACACACACATATATCAGTAATAGACTACATTAAATTGGATGGGGGCAATAGGAGGAGGTGTGATAGGGGAGGGGAATGTAAATACCATCAAATTATACTGTATGTAAATTGCAAATATTTCATAAAAAAATAAAAACTTAAATTTAAAAATTTCGACCATCCAGTATCTTTTTAAAAAACTGTGAGCTGGATGTGGTGATGCACACCTTTAATCTCAGCACTCAGGAGGCAGAGGCAGGTGGATCCCTGTGAGTTCAAGGCCAGCCCAATCTACATAGCAAGTTCCAGGCTGGCCAGAGTTACATATGAGAACCCCATCTCAAACAAATAAGCTTTTGATAGGAGCCAGGTGTGCCAGTAATCACAGTACTTCAGAAGTAAAAGCAACTAGATAGTCCTGTGCTTCATAGTGGGTTTGAAGTCAGCTTAGCTACAAGAAACCATGCCTCAACAAAAAAAAATGCTCCTAGGTAACATAGTACCACATAAAATGACTATACAATAATGAAATATTTTAATTAAAATAGTGTTTTTTATAAGAAAGTTTTTTTAATGAATACTTCAGACTACAATCAGATTTTTGACTTTCAGAAATTTCTGTAAAAAAAGTGGGCCTTCATTCCTATCTATCTATTTTTACTGTACCCTTTTCCCAAGGCACATACTATGTGATTCATCAAAGCCCCTTCTACTCTCTGTGATCTCAATGTACTGGCCCACTTTACTCCTGTTCATTATCTGACAGTGTTTGCAGACATCTGAGTTTGCAACGTTTAAAAATGGAACACTACAAATTTACCCACCACAATATTTACATTTGTAATATTTCTTTAATGCCTCTCTTCTCTAATGGATTTTATACTGATAAAGACAAAGGGTGTGGTACTCACATGTACATATGTTTTATGGCTAATCACTTTGGATTGGATAATCAACCTATTAAGGAGCTCATCCCTGAAGTAACTGATTCTTCCCCTCTCAGTTGCCACTGACTGCATTGTAGCTCTTCATCTAGAAGTGGGACCCTGTGAAATTCCCCCCAGTTACACTGGCATGTCAACTCATGTTGTCATTATGCAGATCTTGTTTAGGCAACCATGTTGAGATATCATGGGTGCTGCTTTCCTGTCACATGTAAAAGATACTATTGAACAGCAGGTGTCCTGGTTCTCTGGCTATTACCATCTTTCAACATCCCCTCTTCTGCAATGTTCTCTGAGTCTTAGATGTATGGCTTGCACTGTAGATGTTTCTACTGTGGCAAGGCACCCATGGTTCCTTATTCTCTGCATTTTGATCAGTTCTGGAACTACATAATGGTCTCCATCTGCTGCAAAATGAAGCTTCTTTGATGAGTGATGACAGCTATACTTATCCATGACTATAGGATAAGTACTTAGAATATAATGAGAAATTGCACTGGTTCTCCTCTAGGGTCTATGACTTCTTTAGTCATGGGTATCTAGCTATTTTTACAGTACCAGGCATGGACTCCCTACTACTGAATGGGCCTTAAGTCCAAACAGACAGCTGTTGGCTACTGCTAAGATAAATGTGACACTATTGCACTAATAGAGATTTTTGCTGGGCTGGTCACTGCTGGTTCATAGGCTTTTATAGGAAGAGGTCATGAAGTTGAGAGGGAGTAAGGATAGGGTGTAGGAGGCATTGGAGAGGGCATTGGGTGGGGTGATGTAAATACAGTGCTGGCATATGAAATTCTCAAAAAATAACAAAATTAAATTGTTTTTAAATGTGTAGTCCTCATTTATTATAGTAATATCAATGTCAACCACCTTGAAAAGCACTCAAATTATCTACAGAGTGAATAACTTAACATTAATGGATTTTGCTGCAAAGTATTTCTATTTAATCTGATTCTTCATTCCTTGACATCAATCATATTCCAGCATGGTATACAGGCAAGAAGCAGCTTTCAGTAAAGATAGGAAGAAAGGGAGAGGGGATGAAGCCATGCAGATATCTAGGCATGCACATTTCAAGTAGATCAAAAAGTATAGAGGGGTAAATAACAAAAAGAGCAGAAAACCTGGAGCAGATACAATGGAGAGGAAGACCAAAGAGGCTAAAGAGCAAAATCAAGAGCCAGGTACTGTACATTCCTATCAGGATGAGGGCAAAATCTTTTTGTTTTTCTTGACTCTTGCTACAAATAAAATAGGAAGCCATAAAAGGATATGGGAAGAGAAGTGTTGTCTTGACTCCAATTATAATACGATCAATGTGTGGAGAACAGAGTGAACTTAGGAAAGATGAGAAGCAGGAAACCAGTTAGTAGGCTACTACAGTAATTCTGTTGAAGAGTGATAGTGGTTTTGACCAGGGAAGTGAGAATCGGTGAAAAACAAAAGAACCCTCCATATATTTTGAAGGTAGAGCATATAAAGCCTCAATATATTAAAAAACACTAAAGTCATACAAAGAATGTCTCTAACTAAAATGAAAATAACCAAAAACAAAAAATTTGATAAGTTCACAAATATGTGGAAATTAAAGAACACTCATAAATGAGTCAAAGACAGAAACACAAGAGAAATGAGAAAATAAGATGAATGAAAGTTAATGGAGGGGCATGCTTGTAATTGCAGCACGGGGGGAATCAAGCCAGGAGACTCCCTGGGCAGCATTGACTATCCAGTCTAGCCTAATTGGTGAGCTCCAAGCCAATGAAAGATCCTCTCTCAAAGGAGGTGGACACTGAGTTCCTATGGATGACACCTGAAGTTGTCCTTCAACCTCCACACCCATGCATACACATACATGCACACATATATACACACATATATGAACATACATATATGCATTTTAAAAAGAAGAAAAGGGACTAGAGAGATGGCTCAGTGGTCACGAGCACTGGCTGCTCTTTCAGAGGACCAAGGTTCAGTTCCCAACACCTACATGGTGGCTAACAATCATCTATAACTCCAGTTCCAGGGAATCCAATGCCTTCTTCTGACATCTGTGGGCAATAAACAACACGGGTACACTTGCATACATGCAGGCAATACACTCATACAGATAAAATAAAAATAATAGAATTTTTTAATAAAAAAAAGAAAGCATAAATATAAGTAGTATACCAAAATTACAGAATGTGGTTAAAGCAGGTCTTAATGGAAATGCTGTCTAACTATAAACATCTATACTGAAAAACAAAGGTTTTAACCAATAATATAACACCCTATGTTAAAAACCAGGAAAAGTGAAACATATACAGCCTAAGGGTTAAAAGAAGAAAAATTAGAATAGAAATAAGGAAAATAAGGAACAGAAAAAGATGGAGGAAAAAAAAATCAATAAAACAAAAATTTTGTTCTTTAAAAAGACACTAAAACTAGCAGATGGTCAGCTAAACCAGTGGGGAGGGAGAGGGGGAGCCAGAAAAGACAAATTATTAAAATTAAAAATAGAGATGGGTTGTAAAAGAAATTGACGTTATAGAAATTTAAGATAATAACATAATAAGTGGAAAATTTTATGCAATAGGCATAAAAGGACACAAATTACTATACTGATACAAAAAATACAGTATTTAAATTAAATTTATAAATGAAAAGATGTGAGTTACAATGGACAAACTTCTTCCAATAGAAACCAAGTTATATTTCATAAATATAATGGATCATAAACAAACTCCCCTTGCAGCATAAACAGCAGATGAGCACAGCAGATGAGCACAGCAGATGAGACTGGAAACATGCTGCATGTCAGAGCACTAATGCACACCAAAATGCAGCAGAAAGGGCAGAGACAGAAAACAGGAATCAGGAATGAGGAATTCATGAGTCTCGGAGGATAGGGTGAGAAGATTCAATATACATCCAACAACTAACAGAACTGGGACAAGACCTCACCAGAATAATGTGTAAGAATTTTTTCCATAAATGATAAAAGTTTCCAATCATTGAAATCAGAAAGCCAAAGAATTCTAAAATAGAAAAAAAAAGAATGAAATTTAACCTTTATCATGACAATGAAACTGTACAAAACAGAAAAAACAACTGAGAAAAGACCAATTTCCTACAAAGCCAGAGGGCCTATCAATCTTTCAACCACATATGGAAGACAGTGAAATATCTTTGGAAAGCTACAAGGAAACAGCATTCTGTATTTAAGGAATGTCAGACTAAAAGACAATGGAACCTAAATAGAAGATCATAAGACTTCTGAATATTCAAGAAAGATGAGCAAGAATTGCAGCTATTAAACAGCAATTTGTAAGTAGGACAAGGTTTTAATTCATTTGTAATTCCAGCACTTGGGAGGCAGAGGCAGGAAAATCAATCCCAGTTCAAGGTCAGCCTAATCTACAAACTCAGCCAGGGCTGTATAGTGAGGCCCTGTCTCAAAAAGCAAAATAAAAAAAAAAAAATTTTTTTAAACCACTGACTTGTGAAATAATAAACTTATTGTTGTATTCATGGAAGAAAAGTGAAGACAAAAATAAAGTCCTAGACAATACAATAAGTTTAAGTGTCATGCTCTCTCAGGAGGAGAAACTACCACTGATGAATTAAGAGCACTCTAAGGGTCTCGTGTTTAGGAGGCACCTAGAGAGTGCCTTTCATTTTGCTAGTCTTCAGGAACTAGTAGTAAAACAGGAAACACATGTAACTTCAAAGTAATACATGGCAAGAAACTAAAACAAAGCAAGGAAAGAAGAAAAAGGACAATTAGCAAATAATGCTTGGAAAGACTAAAGAAGATTCAGGATAGAAACAGGAAACAAACTGAAAAGTTACTTCAGTATTAAAAAACAGTTCTCATGGGCATGATGGCGCACTCTTTTAATTCCAGTATTTGAGAGGCAGAGGCAGGCAGATCTCTTTGAGATTGAGACTGGCCTGATCTATATAGCAAGTGCCAGACCAGCTGGCACTACAGGGAGACCCTGTCTCAAAACAACAAAGACCATTAAGGGAGTAAGAGAAAGTAAGGCTTATACCATTTTTAATGAAAAATTATTTCTGTACCTATAACAGTAACACACACACAGAGCTACTGATAGTCCGGAAACAAATAATAAAGGTATGTCACAGAAAAGAGATGGATACTGAATTTTCAGTTTCTTAGTCACATGGTTAAAAATGGACCTCCCTTTCAATCAAGAGGTAAGCTAATGTGATAAGAATTTCAGGTTTTTAAACGTTTTAAAATATTTTCAATAGTTTGATATCATATCTGTGACACAGGCAAGAAAACCAGGACAATACAGTTAAAATCCTGAGGATCTCTGTTTGTGAACAGATCCATCATAAGGAGTTTTAGTGAAGGATTAAGAGGACAGGTAACACAGTACCAGGTTAGGAATATGACATGTTCATACAGCATAACCAACTTGCAACTTCACCTTAAAATATTTTGGGCAATTCTTAAAGGATGGGGGCGGGGGGGGGCATGGAAAGACTCTGTAGAAAAAATAAGTTTTGAAATACATTAAAAGGAAGGATATACTAATTTTTAAAAATATACTCATTCTCTAAACCCTTTCTTACATGAAACAAAGAGTAATAATTTAGCTTTTACTGCTTTTAGATATTTCTTATATATGAACAAGGTAATTCAAACTGAAGTCCATTGATTGAACTTGCCATTTTCTATTTTATATGTTTAATTTGTAAAAAGTCCTATTTTTACTAGTCAGAAACAGTTACTTCTAAGTTTTATTTGTTTTATTTTTGTTGCTGCTGCTGTTGCTGTACTGGGAATTGAATCTAGGGCCTTACACATGCTAGGCAAGTGTTCTATCATTGAGCTACATATCTAGTCCTACTTCAAAGTTTTAGACGCAACTGTGTACTTTAAGCCAGTCCAATTTAAAACATTAACATAAAATGATCACAGAAAGCAAAACTCATTTTTAACATACCTGAAAGCTAAGTTTACCTGACATTAAACAACTTCCACACATAACTACATTCCAGTAACTAGTTCACTGAAGTAGAATTGAAATTATGTATGTAGACTAAGGTTAACAAAGAGAAAGCACTAAGATGTGTGCTGACTATACTTTGAGGATGTCAGAATACATGGTAATTTCATATCATGCAGCCCCCAAAAACACTTTTTTAAGTCATCAAAGGTATAAAATGCATTCCTCTATCACTATACTGGCCCTAACATGCCAATGCTTCTTGCTCACACTTTGTTTAACACATTCAAGTATGCCAAGTAAACACAGTGCCTTCTGCACTTACTTCAGAAAAGGAGAAGATACTAAGGAAAATCTCAGCACTGAGCCAAAGCATCAGCAGACAGCCACTATCTGTTGTTACTTCAAGGCCTGATATCAAAACCTTGGCTAAGAAAACAGATACATATTTACACATTCTATGTAAGCCCAAAGAAAAAGCACATTCTACAGTGTTTCAAATATATTTATCTTGGTGTTACTAAACACAAACAAGACTTTCAAACTGAAAGAGCAGTTTGCCTAATTCTTTCCTCACAAACAAAATTCAAGTCTATTTCCTGATTTATTAGAGCTGTCAGGCAGAGTAGAACTCACCCACAATACCAACTGCCACCACTCCCTGTACTTAATAGTACACATACCAAATGTGTTATTTACTCACTAATAATGGCTATCCCACATTATTGCTGTTGGTGGACAATGGAAACAGATAAACAAAACAAGCAGAGACCTCCAACAACCACCAGGCCATTTTGAGAACCGAAGGGGAAATGGTCACTTTGGCACACCTATGTAGTGCATTTGTGCCTCACCAGTTTGACCAAAGTATACCAGTTGGGAAGATCAGGTCAAACTCTTCTGATATGCATATTTAAGCCTAGATACTGCCATACAAACAATTTATGCACTCTTGATAGAAAAGTCAATTCACTGGGGCTGGAGAGATGGCTCAACTGTTAAAAATGCTTGCTTCTCTTCCAGAACAGAGTTCAGTTCCTAGCACCCATGTCTGACAGTTCACAGCACCTGTAACTCCACCTCCAGAAGATCTAATACTCTCTTCTAGCCTCCACACATACCACACAGAGACTATTCACATGCAGCATTACTAAGCCACATTACAGTTACACCTGAATACAGAAGCAGCCTGACTCAGCATTATTTTTAAGGCAAGAGTGGACTGAACTCTAAGAACCACCTGTTTCTTCTGATGTCTCTCAGAACTGTGCTCTGCGACAGGTTTCAATCATACTTTTATTGAGGCAGTGTTTCCAAAATCAACTGGGGAAGTAAAAGCTAGCATCCACTCTTATTAGAGAATCTTGCCCTTTAATCTCTAGACCTAAAATCAAAAACATTATCTACAGATTTAGGAGAAACTTGCTGCTTTCAGCACTTTGCTGTTATGTGAATCAAGCACACCCATATCCACTCACTATCCTGGCTGGAAGGCAAGGTGCAGTCTGAGGGGTTAAGGTCAGGTGCCCAGGTCAAAGGAGAAGCAACATGGCCCAGTGAACTTGTTTACAATATAAACTAATCTTTTTGGCTGAAAGAGTAGGTGAAAGTCATTACTCCAGATTACATCCACAGTGTGAGAATCATTACTACCAAGCACACATGAATAAAAATAATAAAAATAAATCTTTTTAAAAAAGATTTCTCCAAACACTAAATTTCTTTTAATCCAGTCACATTCAGATAAAACTTGCATATTGAACTATTAAAACATAACACCCAACATTTAACTCAACATCAGAGCCTCCACCAATGAAATAAGTAGTTGTACATAAGTTAGAAAATGAACCTGGGATGTAGCTGAGTGGCAAAGCATTGGTCTAGCAGGCACAAAGCCCTGGTTTTCATCCCCAGCACAGAAAGCGAGGCAGGGAACAAGGGAGGGAAGGAAGGACAAGGAGAGGAGAGGGGAGGGAGGGAAGAAAGAACAAAGTATTATGGATTGTCACTTCTCAGTATTTCATGATTATAAATGCCTACAGCCAATATACAAATAATCTAAGTTACTAAAATACTTGAACTGTATTTGTAAATCAAGAGTTTTATATGAAATCAGAGTAGAGTTAGCCACCTTTATTTTTATATACAGCTGTGTTTATACATAGTTATCATAATATGCAACAACCTTAACAAAATCTAGGTTCTAAATATTTAGAACCTTCTGTCAACTGTCTACACAATTCTCTGTCTCTCTGCCTCCTGTGTGCAGAAAGAGGGGCACTTCTGTTCCACACCCTTCCACGATGTTCTGCCTCACCACAGGCCCTGAGAACAGGAGCTGCTCACCATGGACGGCTTCTGAATCCATTAGCCAAAATAATTCCTCTTCCTTTCAATTATTTCTCTCAGGTGATTGACCATGACAACAAAAAGGCTAACACAATAAAATCTGCAACACTGCCTTCACTAGACTAAAATAAAAACTATTGATTTGGCTGGCTGTGGTGGTACACTTCTTTAATCCTGGCACTCAAGAGGCAGAGGCAGGCTGATTTCTATGAAATCAAGGCCAGCCTGGTCTACATAGTGAGTTCCAGGCCAGCTGGAGCTACAGGGAGACCCTGTCTCAAAAAGACAAAACAACAACAACAAACAAACAAATTATTAAAGTTGAGGTTCTTAGGATTTCTCGCTGGGATTATATAAATAATATTTTACTAAAAAGTTAAAAAAAATACCAGTTATCAATTCAAATGATAATTTGAACTGTGCTGGCTGGATGAGTTAACCATAGCATTGTGCTTCTAAGATTAAAAACCTATTCCCATCCTAATTTTTACACATCAAATACACCACACACAAAAAAAAATTTGACATTTATGCTACTGTACACTTATCTTACAAATTTCTATTACTAATGACAGAAGACATCATCAAAAGCCTGTGTACAACTGAGCACATATATATACCCTACTTCTAAAAAATAGTAGTAATCCAAAGCACACACCTTACTGATTATGAATCAGTAGAATTAGTTTCTCTATATACAAAGACTGGGACATTAACATTCAGTAGCAGAGAGTCTATGATGCAGGCCAGAATGAAAAAGTGGGTCACAAACAGTGACGCATAATCACACTTCCTAGAAAAATAGCTCTGTCAGGATTCAGTAAGTGAAACATTTCACTACTTTGTTTAATAATCTTAGTACTAATATCTTAAGTATTCTGGGGTGAGCAGTTAAACCCCAATTACTGACAATTTCATTCAAGAAAAACAGTAAAGTATGTAAAAAGTTTTTAGCCAGTCCTAACAAATAGCCTAACCATAAATACTTAAGAAAAATAAGTTAAATACAACAGTATTTAGGCAGGGCAGTGTTTTGGAGTTCTTTCTTTCAAGGACCTAAAGCAAAGAAAAATGTCAAGAGGATGATGAGCTATAAACAAACTATATAAAGGCTTGCATGCTGCCCTCTGAACTTTTTGCCATGTTTACAAATTTTCTATAAGAAGAAAGTCAAGATCTACTCAGAAAATAGGTAGTTCCAGTATTGTATAGCCTAGTTAGAGGAGTCTCAAAAGTTAATGGCCACTGGTTTTCTCCCTCAAAAGTCTTAAGAGTCTAAGTTTCCTTTCTTCCAAACATCTTATCCTTATACAACCATCATCCCATTAGGGGTGGTACCACCTGCCACTCAAGAGAAAGCAATATATGCAACTGACCGGGCTCCAAACCATTTCTTCCTTAAGGAGACTGAAACAGAGCATATATTTTAGATCTACCCAGCTCCTTCAATCCCATAGTAATGACTTTCTTAGTATTAGTATGGCTCAAGGGAGCTCAAGCAAGATTTTGGAAGTCTAACCTAGTTAAAAACTCAAAAAACAAAGATGAATGAAACACTGTTAATCGTAAACAGCAGACCAAAAAATCAAAAATGAATCTGGTAGTGTTTATACATCTTTCTAGATAATGCCACTCCAATATTAGTTTCAAATTTCTATCAATGGACATAAAAATCAGGCCAGGGCTCAGTGACAGTGTGCTTGGCAAGTGTTTGGCTCTGAGTGAGAGGGAAAATGGGAGGAAAAGGGGGCAAGGCAGGGGGAGGGACATCAACCCTACACAGCAGCTATAGTTTGATGTGTCAAATATGGTTGATATCTGTTTTGTAGTAACTTCTGGTAGGCCTTCTGACCACTTTTAAGTCAAATACTCAATCTTCTACAAATATACTTAGTCCCTACCACAAGTACAGCACTTTAAGATATAAAAGATGATTGCCAACCAACTCTTAAATAGCCTAATTTTTACAATAAAGAAAACTTCACATTTTATTGGAACAGAACAAAGTTGAGTAAGTTACCAGTTATATGAGTAACAATGGCCACACATGGTGTCAAAAGTTACAGACAAGTTTCATGAGCAAATGGAAGAGTATGTGAAATGCATTCTACCTTCAACAGAATGGGGAGACAGGTATTTGATCTAAACACTAAAAGTGACAAAATATCTTAAGAGTTGCCTGTCAATTATATCAAAATACTACAAATTGAGTGTTATGTTAAGCCAGGGCTTCTTAAACTTTGTCCACTCATAATTCTTTATTTCCTGAGAAATTTTTTTACATAACCTCAGGTAGATGGCTATATAAAAGATACTCAGATCAAATATTTATTGACAATAAATCATAAAGAAATTTACCCTAAAAGAGTCATTTGATATACGTATCATTTTACCATTTACTAAAGACTGAAGCAAATTTATAAACTAATGAGATCAATGTCCTTATTTGTTTTTACATAAAGAATTAATACTGGCTGAATATTTGATACTGCAGCATTCAGGGCATCTTCAATGTTCCTCAGAGTTGATTTTTTTTTTTTTTAATAATCAACAATGCTGAGAATGCTGCTTTGTATAAATAGTAGAAAAATGGCATTAAGTATGTTTAGGGCCATTTCAGAAGTTCTGAGAAAGTCTATTCCAATCCAAATTCAAAATTCATTTACCGATTTTTTTAAAAACTCAAGTCAGCAATTGAAACAAGTTTCAAACATTCTAATATAATACAATCAAAACATAAACTAATTTGATATTTACATGCTGAAGAATAACAACAGGAAAATATTGTCTTTGTTTTCTGTAATTAAAGCATTATGTTTCTACAAAAGCAGAAAACTTTGCATGTACAGTAAAAGCACTGCAGTTCCTAACATTCAACGGTCTCAAATAAAAACGGTCTTTAATGAGACCGAGCTGTTTTGAGCACTGTCCATTGGTGTTGTGTTGTATGACAGCATGTAGTGCTCTCAGATCCCAGACTACAATGGAGTTGCCAATGCAACATCAGCAAGCTGTCAGGGACACCTCAGGTTCATTACACATTTGATTTTCAATTCAATTTTGGTCCTTGGCCATTCAAAAATCTTTTACTGTTGCCAATTTTTTTTTTTCACAACCCCCATATTCAGTTTCTCAACTCCATGTGAGGTGGTAACCCACAGTTTAGAAAGCTGAGGTATAAACGACAAATTCATTTCTCACAGTTCTAGAGACTGTCGCCCAAGATCAAGGTACTGGCAGATTCAGCATCTGGTGTGGGCCCACTTCCTCACAGACCTCTTGCTCATCACTTCACATGGTAGAAAATGCAAGGAGATCCCTGGATCTTTTTACAAGGAAACAAATCACACTCATACAGGCTATTGCTCTCATAAACTAACTACCTCCCAAAGCCCCCACTTCCTCATCTACCTCCATGGGAGTGGGAACTTCAGTTCATACATGTAGTTGATGGGAGTATCGCAAACATTCAAACTACAGCAAAAAGCATGAGAGAAGTGCAGGAACCAGCAGGTAATACACAGTAACGGACATACAGAGTAACAATGAGCCACAGCCTGTGAGCTCAGGTTAGACCTGCAGAGGGCCTCAAATTCTAGTGATGCATTTGCCCTTCACTTGACTATGCAAATAATTCGGTGCGATGAGCACAAGTGCACTTCAGCAAGAATAAGCCAGAAGGAATACAAGAACTGGTTTGGCAAGGTAAGGGCCTGAAAGAACAGTCTGAATGCTAATGCAATCCTCTAAGAAAGAGATACACAGGAACTAAACTCCAGTTGACAGCACTGGAAAAAAAAAGCACCAAATTCTTCACACACATCATGGATAAAAAAACTTTCTAACCATAAACTCACCATAATCCTCAGTATTCCTTGTATATTCTTTTCAAATAAAACCAGAAAGGCAAGAATGTTTCTTGTGCTTTCTGATTATCTACCAACTACCTGCAGAACACAAATTAAGGAACTAGAGTAAGTAGGCAAACTGGCAAACCTTCTGAAACTATACTACTCTGAAATGCCACAAGATTATATTCGAGCTCCTTTCTACCCCCTGATCTCAAGAGCAACCAGGTAAGGCGATATTTTAGAGAATACTCCTTTCAGTGATTAAGGAATAATCTCATACTCTGGAATAAAAAGATGAGTTTCTAATCAAACCGAGTGATTTGAATGAACAGGATCAAGTCTAGGACGGCCTAGTGCCAGGCTTCCCTCCGCATGCTCCTCTCTGGCAGCAGCAGGAACAATAAAACAGGCAACACTGACAAATCAGTGAATATACAAAGGAAAAATAGATTACAAACTTATTCTAGCCACTTTACTCTTGAAGAGACAGAGGTCAAAATAGCACAGTACAAGTTAAGGGGAAAACTGGGATTAGAAGCTGGCCTGACTCCAACTGTATTTTTAATTTTTAACTCTTTGATAGTTACCGCCAACTGTTTCAAAAATAATAACATTAAAATAAGCAAAGTGGGGATATATCATTTCATATTTTAAAAGAATAGCCATTGAAAAACTACTCTCTAAAGACTATATCCTTAACTAATGGTATTGGAATTCTACAAGACTACAATAAAACAAAAAACTCGAAAAACACTGTCTCTGTGGAACAGGTTCCACAACCGCTTCCCTACAGAGATTTCTGAAACTGCAGACATATGCTGAATGATCACATTTCTAAAGATGATACACATACTCTTCAATTAACTAAATGTACCACTACTTGGAACAGTTCTGTCCTAAACCTTCAGCGTCCCAGCTCAGCCCCTAAAGTAACAGGCTTATGGTTCATCAGATGGATACAAGGAACATCAAGGAAACAGTCACAACCCCTTAGAAACTAAAACCTTAAGGCCAGACCACAAGAAAAAAAGTACAACTCTGAAGTCTATTCAGGACTCTTGACTTCAAAATTCCAAGTCATTAATCAATTTGATAGCTATCAAATGCTCTAACAGATATGCATAGTCTATTTCAAATAGGTGGAAAATGAAGAAAGAAAATCAAGGTGATGTATAATATTAATTTTTAAAAGCACTAGAGAAGACCCAGACCAATGTAAGGACACCAATCTCACCTTTTAGTATGTTCTCAATATTCTCTAATATTGCTGTAAAGCAATATTAACGTCCAGGACCTTTTCCATTTTCCCCTTCTAAAATTCCAAGGTCATTGTTTCAAAATAACAGAACATGAAATCTTTTCAATATGCTTAACATGAGATTGCCAGTATTAAATCACAACATTGATGAAGCTAAAAACAAAGAAATTTGACATTATATAATGTAGTAACCCTTACTGGAAATAAATGCATGATTTTTTTACTAAATTCTTTACCACACTAAACTTCAGAATAATTGTTTTAGTAACAGTAGCTAGTCCTTAAATAAAACTACTGCCTCTGGAGAAAATGTATCAGTGGCAGTGAAAATAGTATTATAGAAATTATCTCTACAATGGTCATAAAAACAATCCCAAAAGGAAGCATGTACTAATATTTTATATAGTGGCCTTTGCTGTGAATCACTTTCATTTTTACTCTGAAAGCATATGCTACTATGAAAGTCAAAATTCTATACAAATGACCAATACTTACTTCAACACTATAAATGGCTATGTAATTGTCTGATTAAACAGTTTAGATTTTATACAAACATAAATGTGGTAATCAACCTATCCAGGATAAATATAACACCTAATCTGAAAGCTAGTTACTATAATTTCAGAATCATATTTCACTAAAAGCTTAAAACTTAATCTGAATCTCAAGTTTATCCATATATATTGAGAGATCTGGCATGCAACACATTATTCAATCTTCACAATATATATTAAATCCACATTTCAGAAGAGTAAACAATGTTTCCTAAGAGTATAACTCAACACAGAAAAAAATAATTTCTGGATATGCACTGGAGGACAGAGACCAAGGGTACAGAGGTGTTGCAGAACTGGCCTCCCACTCTGCCTTCAAAAGCTTGTCACCCTGAATCCATGGGAGACTGCAAAGCAATTTCATAGGTGCATGTAATAATGCTTTCCTTTGTTAAAAATTGTCTTTGTAGAATACAGAAAAACATGTCAATAGGGTAACATTACTACCACGGGACACCCAGACTATTCTTTAAATTTAGTAGGTAAAGTTAAATGAAAGTTTGAATTAACCTGCTTGTCTTCACAGAAGTTAAAAAAAAATCAAGTTCCTCTGTTCTGACCTCCACAGGCACTGTACAACATGGGTGCACTTACCTGCATGTAAGCAATACAATAAATAAAAATAATAGATATTAAACAAAAAAAACTTGTGGTTTTAAAAAGAAAACAAGGGCCTATAAGATTGATCAGTGGGTAGAAGTGCTTGCCCTGAGTACCTGAGTTCAATTCCTGGATCCCCTAATAGAAGAGAACTGACCCCCAAAAGTTGTTCTCTGACTTCCACAAGCCATGCCTTGGCACAAGCCCACATTCTCACATACAGAAATAAAAATTTTTAAACAATTTTTTTAAGTCAAACATCATTTCTGTTAGGTATCTGAATGTCCATGGTACAGCATGGATATCTGTAAGCACAACAATTAGAAGTGTTTCTATCCCCCCAAAGTTTATTATCTACTAGAGGAGGTAAAAGAGAAACAATTAACTTCCTTAGTGTTTCTAAGTGCTGACATAATTATACCTCAAGACAAAAGACTAAATGAGAAACAACAAAGAAAAGCAAAGAGCTACAAGTGTCCAGAGGAAATGATCCTAACCAGTACTCAGGGATAGAGTAACAGGCAAACACAAGAGTTAGTCACAGAGTAACAGGAAGTAGGGCACACTGAGGCTAGAGCAGTTTTCACCTAGCAAATACTCAGAGGTAAGATTTAAGCCATAGTAGGGAACATGGTAACTGAATGCCAGGCCAGGAAATATAACCAGTAACATGACTCGTCAGAAATACAACTCTTCACCCATCCAAAGTCTGTATTTTATAGGCATCAGATTCACACCTGGCTGGCTCCTCCAATCTGTTCTGCCTGTTCTAAATCAGTGGTTTGGAAGGTGTGACTCCAGATCCATCAGCAACACTAACTACCACCTGGGAATCAGGCTGAGGATTCTGGACTTAACCAAGTCCTTCAAACGATTCTGATGAACTAAAATGTTTTAAGACCAGGGGCCAAAAGATTTCAGCAGGTCAAGGTACTCACTGCCAATCTATCGATCTATTGAAACCACACAGAAGAAGGAGATAACTAACTAACTTCTACAAGTTGTCCTTTGACTTCCAGATGCCTGTCATGGCATGTGCACACCTGCACATACACAAACACACTCACATACACACACACACATACACACACACACAATGTAAAAAAAGAAAAGAATTGTTTGTTAAAGAAATGTCTTGAGATCAATGGTCCTCACGAGTCCTTCCATGACCTCTCATCATTCTACATTTCACATATCTATCCAGTCCTCAGGCTTCACCGTTAACAGTCAGACATTAACTGCAAGTATCTATCCCTAAGCCCAGTTTCAGTAACTGAGCTTTAGACCAAATTTTCTTGGCATTTCCTCTCAGACACCTCAACTAAACTACTGAACAACCTCCCCAAATCTGTTCAGTACTTATCCTAGCAAATGGTGCCTCCATCGGAGAGTGCATAAGCAAGTCATTCTTGACACTACCTTCTACCCACATTCTGTACAATCCACAGCCTTTTCATTCAAACATGGTAACATTCTATCTATTCCCACTGTCACTACTGTGTTCATCTTCATTTGCACATGTCTCAGCCACTTCACTACTGTGTTCATCTTCCCACTGTCACTACTGTGTTCATCTTCATTTGCACATGTCTCAGCCACTTTCTATCTAGCAATCCATGTAATCATCAGGAAATATACATATCAGAGGAGCTTCCCCAATTGAAATCTCTCAAGATCACCCTATTACATGTCAGATAAACACTAAACTCAACATAACCCAAAGGCCTAGACCCTGGTCACCTCTTCAACGTGGTCCATCACTGGGTCCAGAGCGCTGTTTATTTCAACTACTGACACTTTACTTCATACAGGGATTGATCTCTTCATGACCTACTTCAAACAGTCTTTATCTTCACATCTTACCTATTATCTAACTTGTTTTATCCTCTGGGTTTCTGCTAAAGTGTTGAAAGGCTTTTCTTAATTCCCTAATCTAAACTGAATTCTTTTCTCATAAGGCCATAAACTTTCTTTTCATTTCTAACCATATTAACTTAGCAATCTTTGTTTGCTTCCTTAATATTTGTCTTCCACATTAGACTACAAGTTCTATTAGAATAGAAAACTGACTGCATTATACAAGCAGCATTTATTAAAGAGATATGGAATAGTAATAATTGTTGATGTTTTTGTTAAATCCTCCCCTTTGTCCTTTCTGTCCTCTCTTGGGAACATTAACTTAGAAATTACTGGGCAGCCATAGACGATTTCCACAAAAGAGATATTACACTTACACTCATCATTTCCCTATACTGATTTCTACTGTAAAATTAGGTGCACATATTTTACTACCTTCCTATAAAATTAACAGTGAGAAGCAGTCAATATTCAGCCTCTGCTCACTCACTAAGAGCAGTTAATGCTGAGAAAAGTACTGAGCTGATTTTAGAGAATTCTAAACTCCTGCCTCCAGTAACTGGCCAAGTCAGTAATTCCCAACCACATCAGTGAGCCTACCCCATCTCACCAAATTCTCAGTACTGTTCTAGTCAGTGTCTGTAACCTCTTGACTAGATTATCTCGACACAGTACCACTGTTTTCCTGGTCTTGACATTCTGTTAAATCCTTTCTATACACTGAATATTTGGAAGAAAAAAATATCCCCATCAAGAACCAACTTCTTGAGCAGTGGCTCATGCTTGTCAACCCAGCTCTTTGGGAGGTGCAGACAGGAGTCCAAGGAAGGCCAGCCTAAGCTATACACAAAGTTTGAAGCCAGGACTACAAGTGACCCTGTCTCAAAAAAAACCAAAACCGAACACATAAACCTTCTTCCTGTTATTAACCAATATTAAATTCTTCATAATAGCGTTAAAGGCCTTCTTTCAAAAGTGTAGATAAACAACAAATTATTCCAACCTTTTAACACAAACTTGAAGATTCCACTGAATTATCTTTGCCTGACAATCTGACATTGTTTCAAGCTAAAACTGGCACATGACTTTTTCTTTATTTTTAAAGCCCAAAGCTGGGACTAGTTTAGCACTCATTCCTGAAACTGAACCCTATGTGAGAAAACACATATAAATGCCTCACTATGGTATCAGTGCTCTAACTCTCAAAAGAAACTGAAAACCAGGAAAGTTATGAACATTTTCAAACAAACATTATATGTGCTAAGCTGAAAAGACAAGTAAGTATACTAAATACTTGTTCCACTAAACAACAGTTTAGTTCATACAAAGTAAGTATATCCCTGAAAATGATTCTTTGATTATAAATAAAACATATAAATGAATGCACAAATATCCATATATGACAATGGTTATGATTATTATAGTTGATCATCATTTGGACTCCACAGCTGTCAATTCACCTACTTGCTAAACTTCAATTCTCAAATCATTTTTCATGGCACTTAGATGATCATTTACAGACACACAATGGCAAAACTAAATGTCTTGACTTGCATGTTCTTAGTTCAGCTCTCATACTGTTGATAAGCATCCTTCCATGGCCAGTGTAGTGTCATCTTTTTCTCATTTGCTTTTTATTGGTGATTTCTGCATTTAAAATGGCCCCCAGCCACAGTGCTGAAGGGCTATCTAGAATTCACAGGTGCAAGATAGGCTATGATGTTCCTTACAGAAAAAAAAAACCACATTGATAACCTTCATTTAGGCATCAGTTATAGCAATAATGTCATGACTTCATTGCTAATGAATCCCTAGTAGATATCAAATAAGATGTCTGTAAACACAAATACATGTAAGATAAAGTTCATATAAATCAGCTGACAGAAAAAATTTATAAACCAAGGCTTAGAGGTATCTGACTCTGTTATTTTCCCTAGAAGCAATGATTCAGTATTTGCTAAGTCAATGTTCATAGTGGCTTCTGGAACATAACTAATTACATAATAGACAGACTGATTTATTGAAAAGACAAGAGGTCACTCTGAATAAGCCTCCTATGTTTGCAGTAGTATGACCATAACATCTCAGAGCATGGCTGACCATAACATCTCAGAGCATGGCATCCACTAAGCCCTGCCCTGTTCACTGACCTCCCCAAAATGGACAATCTCCCAAGTTTGCTTCTTGGTTGGTCTCAGCTTCTATTTTTTCCATTCAGCAGTATATTTCTTCCCTGTTGAAGGACTATAAACCCTCATGCCTTTTCACAAACACTCACCTCAAATGACAGGCTAATCTGTCAATTATTGATTAATCATACTTAAATATGAACCAGACTTGTGTTTAAACATATTGCCTAACTTGCAGAATTGCTTGTTTGGAAGGGAGAGGGGACATTAAGCATCTAAAATAAGAATAAATCCATCAGGATCAAAAAGTAAGCTAAAGATAGGTAATTTTGATTGTGTGTGCTTGAATGGGAAGACATGGAGAGGGGAAGGAAGCCTGGATGGGCCCTGGCTTCTAGAGAGGATGGTCCCAGGAATCAGGGTATAAGGACAGGAAATTCCATCTTCCATAAGGTTTTCTTCAATCTTTATTTCCTCCTACCATTTGATCATTCATTAAAACAAAAAATAAATAAAATTTATATTTTTAAATGAGGCACTGAAGAGACAGCTTAATAGGTACCATGCCAGCATGAGAACCTGAATTTGGAGCCAAGTTTCCACATAGAAGATGGGCACTGCTGCATTCCTTTGTAACTCCAACAGTGGGGAAAGAGGGAGGGGCAGGCAGATTCCTGGGGATCATTGGCCAGCCATCCTAGTGGAATGGATGAGCTCTGGGTTTGATGAAGAACCCTGTCTCAAAAATTAACAAGAACACTGGGCATTGGTGGCATACACCTTAAATCCCAGCACCCAGGAAGTAGAAGCAGGTGCACCTCTGTGAGATAAGAGGCCAGCCTAGTCTACATAGTGAGTTCCAGGCTAGCTGGGGCTACAAAGAGACCATTTCCAAAAAAAAAAAAAAAAAAAAAAATCGAAAAAAATAAAAATAAAAAAAAATTGTTTTAATTAAGGTGGAAAGCAATTAAGGAAGATATTTTCAACCTCTGGCCTACACACACACACACACACACACACACACACACACGGATATGCACCTGCCCACAGGCATTCACATGTACCCACACACAGATGCACACACATAAACATGTCCACAAAAAATATCATACATGGGGTTGAAGAAATGGCTCTCAGCATTCACATGGCAGCTAACAACCGTCTGTAACTCCAGTTCCCAGAGAATTGGATGCCCTCTTCTGGCCTTTGTAGGCACTTCACATACATGGTACACTTACATACTTGAAGGCAAAACATTCCTACATAAAATAAAAATAAATCAAAAAAATAAAAACAAAATCATCACACACACAAACAGAAAAAACTTAAGGCAAAAGTTGGTGGAACACAGGCTTATTGATGTAGGCCCATGTGCAAAACCCAGCACTCTGAAGGTGAAGGAAAATGAACCAAAAATTTGAAGCTTGCTTCAACAACCTAGTTGAACCTATCTTAAAACAAAGTACAAAGAGGCTGGGGATATCAATATCACTCAGAGTTATAACACTTGCCTAGCATACATACAAGAGACCCTGCCTTCAACCTACAGAGCGTCTCTCTCTCTCTCTCTCTCTCTCTCTCTCTCTCTCACACACACACACACACACACACACACAAAGAAGCACTCTAACAGTGGCATCAGTGCTTTGTTATTAAAAGTGGGGTAAGAAACACTTAAAGGCTGTGATAAAACTTACAAAATCTATTTGTGAAATGTCAGTATTTTCTTAATACTAAATAAAAGACCTATATAGAATTCAATGAGGCAGAATAAGACTGTTCAAGCTACATTTCAATAAATTACTAAGGCAACTAAAAACATGATGTGTGAGTTAGTAGCTACCAGTGCTTAAAACCTACAAGCCAACAGAAACAGACTCCTGAAATTCATGTGGCATCAAGAGCTAGGAAATTGTGTAATGTAGTCAATCTATCAAAACCACTCACCATAGTCTGAAAAGCTAAGGGTGCTCTTCCTTCTACTTCACCAAGATTCAGACAGGGTCATTATTCTAAGGAATGGCTTACAAAACGATGCCACCTACCCTGATGATGCAAACTTTCTTTTTCTTTATCTTATACACAAAAATCCTCAAGATTTTCTGTAGCATTAGTTTCCTGTTATCCATGAAATTTCAAAAACACAAGTGGAATCTCTGTGTTGTTTTTAAACTGTCAATATCTAAGTAGCAAATCGGGAATTCAAAACTACTCTCTTAGATTGCTTTTCTCTTAACTTTATAACTTAAAAGAGACACTCATTTGTCAACAGAAAATATTTCTTATGAATTTTTCAAGGTATTTTTAATAGTTCAAAATCAAAACTTCAAGGGTCCAGGCATACAGTAAGAAATCAAAAATAATTTTATACAAATAAATTATACCAGAAATACAAAATTAAAGTTTTTTTTTTAACATGGGGTAAACTCTTCATGTAACTAGCCGTCTACCTGTTGTCACAGCCTGTTTCAGACACTGAAAGATCCCCCCCAAATTCCCACAAGCGAGGTTAGCCTGCTCATTTCACTTTTTAAAATACTAACAAAAAGGCACACTGGGGAGGACAGAACTGTACCTTGTTCCATTGAGAAAATTCTAAAAAACAAAGATAAATGCACTTCAAGTTTCTTTGCGCCCCCCCAAGCAACCACGTAACTGAACTTGGCGACAGTACTAACACACACGCATATACCTGTACACAGAGAACTTGGCGAAGCGTTGTTTGCTATTTTTTGTTTGTTTTGCAGCAACCTAGAGTTCCTCAGCAGCAGCTGCAGGGTCCAGTGCCCACAGACCACCGCATAACACCCGCCCGAGCACAGTGGCCACGCAGAGGCGCGGTACTGCTCCATCTGACCCTCCAATGAGTCACGGGTCCAATCCCGACACCACATCCCTCGCTGGGACGTCTGTTTCTTTCCTCGCGTCGGGAACTCAGAACCGGACCACCGCGGGCCGTCACCGGGCTGCCACTCACTCTCCGGGGGCCGCGCAACGCGGCAGAACCGGCGGACCCGGAGAAGGGCGCGGAGCCCGGCCACCGCCACACCCCGGCCTCCCTCACCTGCCGCCCGCCGGGGTCCCTACCTTCGGCCAGAGACTCCTCCAGGGTCACCTGGTAGCGGCCGACGGCGAATACACGGACCCCAACCGACGAACCTCCGAAGCCGCCGCCGAGCCCGGCGCCCGCGACCCCGCCAGCCGCCGCCCCGCCGCCGCCGCTGCCCTCCGACTTGGGCATCCGAGAGAACTTCTTCATGGTCCCGCCGGCGCGCTGGAGGGCACGGGGAGGGCACCCGGGTGCGCGAGAGGGCGAGTCCCCGGGCCGGGCCGGCGGGACGCGGCCGTCCGTCCGCGAGGGGTCGCCGCCCTTCGCCCGCGGGAGCGTCCGTGCGCGCTGCGGCCCGCCGTGCCTCACATTCCGCGCGTCCCGAGCGCGCAGCCCCGGCCGCCCCGCTGCAGCTGCCCGGCGCCCGCAGAGCGGCGGGGAGGGCGGGGCCGGGGCGGGGCCGGGGGCGGGGCCTGGCCGGAGGCGCGCGAGCCCGCGGGCGGGCGGGCGGGCGGGCGGGAGGGAGGGAGGGACGAGCGAGGTGGGCGTGGCCACCCGACCTCGCGGCCTGCGCACCCGGGGACCTCGGCCGGCCGGGAGCCGCTCGCAGATCCACGCCGGCAGCCACTTGCGGCAGTTGGCGAAGCGGCGTCGTGCCAACTGCTCGCTGAGCCCAAGCGCCCCGCGCAGGCGCGCTGCCCGTGCCGCCGGAAGTGACGGTTCAGGCTGGCGTCACGTGGAGGAGGAAGGGGAACGCGCTGGAAGGGCCTGAGGGTTAGCGGCGGAGTCCCGGGTCCTCGCGGCTCGCAGTGGGGTTTCCCACGGCTCCGGGGCCGCTGGGCTGCCGTCCTCTGGGGGGTCTTTAAAAGGCCTCCTCAGCTTGACGCGCGCCCAGGAACGCCTACCATCTGAGCCACTTTCCATACTCTCTTCAGGGAGAATGGGTTTTCCGTGGGCGGTGGAGCAACGCGGAGCTCGTGGGTTCCCGCCCGGCGATTTCCAAAGCTAAGGTGTCCGCTCGCTGAAGCGCCCAGCGGGTTATGAATTACTTAGGACAGCTTTAACGCTCCCCTGTGTTCAGTGTAAGAGCCGAGTGATCGTGTTCAAACTAGCTATGCAGGTCATCTTTACAGACCATTCATCACTTTGGGTTGGAACAGCGTAACCGAGTCGCCCTAGGTCAGGCAGCTGGCTTGTAGTAGCCGGAACCGTCTTTCCATTCTAAGCTCTTTGCTTCTGGCCATTCTGAAAAATTAGGATCAGATCGTTGAAGCTGGGCAGGTTTAAGACTTGAAAGGCGGAGTTGCCGTTCCCAACTTAAAAAGATCTGCCTGTTTAAGAGAGAGAGAAAAAACCTCGTTGCATCAGTTTCATCAACAAGGGTTTTTATAATGAAAGGCGTTTGCAGAAGCACATTCTCGGCTTCAGCCGACTTTCTAGTTTTTTTGGTTTTTCGGCAGAAGAGTCACATATAACCCCAACTGGCCTTGGATTCTAAGCCTAGCAGAGATTATCCTTGAACTCGTGATCCTTCTGCCCCAACCACCGCCAGTCAAGTGCTGGCATTATTAGCATGTACCATTAGCAGACCTGGTTTGGCCTACTTCAGGAAAAAAGCAGGCCAATAGCCAGATGTGGCCCATATCTAGTCCCAGCACTGAAGGTGGAGAATAGTGAATTTCAGGACAGCCTGAACTACAAAGCAAGTATGAGAGGTTCCAATTTTTTAAGCCAAAAAACTGGATTTTCTTCCTGAGGCATTTTTCCAATTTTCTTAAATACAGACATAACATTGTTTCAAGACTCCAACATGCACCTTCAGTGAGAGTAGACGAATGGGTTTCCATCTCCACCTGTATTTCTTTATCTTAGGTTGTAATGAGATACAGGCAGAGGCACTAGAAAATGCGCTTAAGCAAAAGACTTTGAGCTTAAAATTTTCATTCTTTCACTATGCTATTTGAGGACAGGCTATTTCTGCCAATGCTAAAACTGCTCCAGATTTAGGCATTTCTGCTGCATAACCCAGTAAACTAAAATTCTTCATCCAAAGACCTGACCTTTAAAGTACATTCCAGCTCAGTGGAAGTCAGATTGTGTGTCAGATGATTGATGTGTTATGGCACTTGGGGATTTCCATTTAGAATAAGCTGACCGTTTTCCTTACTGTGAAGATTCTCTGTGGAGTCTCATTCCTACATTTTGAGTTGTGCTTCTCAAGTAAAATAATGGAGAAATTAGTCATTTCATGCCACTCAATTGAAGTTAGCTTAACAAGCAGTTTGGGCCTAATACATTTTAACCTTACCAGAACACTAGAATAAAATCTGTAATCCGTTTCCCACCATTGTTTTGATAAAGAAAATCTCTTCCTTGAACACACATAAACTAACTTCAGATTTTGAAGATTAATGTCTGGGTCCTGCTTAAAACCAAGAACTCCACCAAAGCCTGTATTTCTTGATTTTTCAGCAAATATGAAATTTGAATATTTTCTGATCATCATAGATTCTTAAGTCCACAATATTATATAACAAGTAATAATAAATACATCATTTTGAAAATCCTCTGTCGTTCTAAGAACAAAAATGCCAAACATTTGTGAACATTTTACCAGTAAAAAGAAAAGAAAAATGTTGATATCTGTTGTCAGGCAGAGCCTACTCTCCTAGTAAACTTGTGGGTTAAAAGTGTCTTCTTAAACCAATTTGTAAGCAAAGGTGGCATAGTAAGAGCAGACCATAATAGGACAAGCTAGTGGGAATTCTAATCTTTTAGATTTTGTGCAGAAAATTTGGTAGGCAGTCATTTCTCAATCCTATACATAAATTTACTGATTTAAAATAAGTTGTGTGTTCATTTTGGTGACTCTTAATTTTGCTAGACCATGCAATTCTGAATTGTAGTAAAATGTTTTTCTTGCTCTGGAGTCAGGGTGGTCTCAGCTACTTGATTGACTGGGGCAGAAAGATCACTTGAATGAAGTAGTTAGGGCTCAGGAGTTACAACATGGCAGGGCCCAGCCGTTACAATGTGTCCAGACCCCATCTTTTTTTAAAAAAATAAAAATAGAGAGCTGCAGAGATGGCTCAGTTAGCACAGTGCCTTCCATACAAGCATGACAGCATGTATTTGGGCTCGCTGAGAAAAACCAGTCTCAAAAAGTAGAAAGAGGGACAGGCAAGATGACTCAGGGGGTAAAGGCCCTTGCACACAACCTAAGTTCAGTCACTAGAACCCCCATAGGAAGAGAACCAGTTCCCACAAGTTGTCCCCTGACCTCTACATGCCCCTTCCCAAAATGAATAAACGTTTAAAAACATTTTTTTAATTAAAAGGTGATAGGGCCAATGAGATAACTCAGTAGGTCAAGACACTTACAGTACAATTCTGGTGACTTGAGGTCCATTCCCAGAACCCACATAAAGGTGGAAGGAGAGAACCAACTCCACAAATTCGTCCTCTGACCTCCACACACATGCAGCTGTGCCCACACACACATATCATACACACATACAGGAATAATATGTTTTTAAGAGATTAAAAAGGTGGAGAATGATCAAGGAAAGATACTCAGAGTGTCCTTTGGATCTGCCTGTCTCTGCCTGCCCCCCACCCACCAATGCTAGGGTCACAGGCATGCACAACCATGTCTGGCCTTTTTTTTTCTTTTTATTCCTTGACAGTTTCATACACGTATGTGATATATTTTGATTAGATCACCCCCCCCATTCCCTTGCCCCCTTGAGTACCTTCTTTCCAACACTTCCCTTCCTACTTTCTTGCAGCTTTTTTAATGATCCATTTGATTTAATTAGGCTTCTTTTCAGGTATGTTCTTGTGAGGTTATTTACTAGATCATGGGAAACTTACCAGAGCAGGAACTTACACCCCTAAAGAAAAATAACTCCCCCACCAGTATCAACCAATAATTGCTCCTCAGCTAGGAGTGGGGCCTCACGTGCCCTGCTCCGTCCATACTGGGATATTGACATGCTCCATCTGGTGCACATGACTCCAGCTGCTGTGAGCTCATGATAGTGATGGTCCTGTCCTGTCCAGAAGACAGCCTTTCATAGAACTGCTCCCTATCCTCCAGCTCTTAACATTCTGTCTGCCCCCTCTTCTGAGATGTACTCTGAGTCTTGGGAAATCTGCACATTAATGACTGCACACTGCAGATAGAAGTTTCTCAGTCCAAAACTGAGAGTGGCACTAATCTATCGGTAAAAGTAAGCTTAAATACTTAGAAGGCAAAGCAACATTAGATTCCCAACCAGGGACTATAACCTCCTCAGCCATGGGCTTTCTATCAAGTTTGCAGTACCAGGCATGAATTCCCTTCTGTAGAGCAGACTTCAAATACACTCAGAAAGTGGTTATCCCCATATTATGCCATGAGGCCAACTTTTTGTGTGGGTATTCAGGGTCCTCATGCATGCAGAGCAAGTGCCCTTGAGCCATCTCCTCCAGCCCCCAAAATTATTCTGTTTATCTTGTATGTATGTGCATACATGTGTACATGAGCACATGCCACTACACACATGTGAAGTTGGAGCAGGACTTGTGGGACTGGATTCCCTCCTTCCACCATATGAGTCCCAGGAATTGAATTTAGGTCGGCAGGGTCGGCAGCAGTGCATGTACCCACTGAGCCACTTCACTGGCCTCCTAAAACTTATGTTTTTGAAGACTTAAATAATAGTGTACTGGTTCCAAAGCAAAAATATTGGTGAATAAAAGATATAAACCCACACTAATGTTGAAAAGCAAAATGTTTCTACTTCCTCTACCCAGGAAAGCCCAGGATGTGTGTAACAGGGTCATGTAGAAAGCCAGTCTCAGGCATCATATGATAGAGAAGTGACCTTTGTTATCCAACCTCCAGTCCAAATCAAGCCTCAAGTCCTTAAGCAGCTTGACTGACAGACTGAATTTTGAGGCATGGATTTTCAATGTGGCCTAAGCTAGTCTTGAACTCAGGAGCCTTTCGTCTCTGCTTCCTGAGTGCTTGGAGCTATAGGCATGAGCCTAAAAAGGTGGAGAATGATCGAGGAAAGATACCCAGATTCAATTCCCACATGGCAGCTAAAAACTGTCTATAACTCCACATCTAGGAGGCTCCAACACCCTCTTCTGACCTCTGCAGGCATTGTATGACACAGGTGCACTTACACACATGCAGGCAATACAGTCATACACATAAAGTAAAAATAACAAAATATTTAAATAGATTGCTTTGGTCTGCAAGGTTTCCCACTACACTTTTCTGATAAAGGCGGCCGGTCATTGTAACTAGCTACAGGATTCTGAGACACTTATTCAGGAAGGATTTTGACATTGGGGAAAAGAATAGTCCTTTCTGGGAAAGCTATAACCCTTTTTGCCACTTTGCCTGGCATCCATTTTGTATTAGGGAAGCTCTCAAAGATCCACGTAAAGTAAGAAAGACTGACACAGATAAAACATGCTTAACCCAAAAGGTTTATTCCACTGCAGCAATTAGCTTTGTAAGTTATCATTTCCAGTTCATCATCTTTCCTCACAAACCAACATCTGCCTTAGATGATGTGTCTTCTACCATCATTAGTCTCATGGTGTTTTACTATTAAGAAAAATTATTTTTTCTACTTAATGTTACTACTTCATACTTAGTTAAATGCTCATATCTTTACATTGCAAAAAAGTGAAAGTTTAAAACTCCATTAAAGTAATGTATACATGTCTCCATTATTAAATGTTTTTAATATCACTAATGTTTAAACTGTCTTTTAAAACTACTCAAGTATTAGGGCTTGTAAAAATGTATAGAAGAGTGACAATACCAAGATCCTCACAAGGATTCTTAACAGGAAAATGACGCATTTGACATGAAATGAACTCCTGTGATAGTCTTTCACCTACAACTCACCATGCTTTTAAGAACAACCTTAACAGGAGCTGGAGAGATGACAGAGTGGTTAGGAGCACTGCTTAGGAGCTATTCTTGCAGAGAACCTGAGTTAGGTTCCTAGCATCCATATGACAGCTAACAGCCACCCATACCTCCAGTTCCAAGGGATCCAACTCCCTCTTCTGACCTCCGTGGGCATAGCCCACGTGGGTGCACTTACATACATGCAGACAAAGCATTCATACACATAAAATAAAAATGAATAAATATAAAATTAGAAAAAGAACTGTAAGGGGTAGGCAACTTCACTACCAAGATCAGTACTTTGGTCCTCATATAACGGATTATAGAGAGAGTCAGAAGATTGTGCTAGCAGATATATAACCCCTTGTCCTCACACTGAAGACAGGCATAACTTCCTGCCTAGAAAAGCATTTGTCTTAGACATGCCTGTCCTTTTCCCTGGTAGCTTTGCTACCTTCCTAAGGCCAAGATGGTACTTTGCTCCATTATAGTTATATGAAACTTTAGTGAAAAGTAAAATCAGAACTCACGGGTACTGGTGATGTTCCAGTGTTATTACAAAGTGATTTGTGTAGCTCAGTAAATCTTCACGAGAAGACTATAAGGTAGATTCTGTTATTATTCTTATTTTGCAGATGAGAATACTGATAGATTAGGTCACATGCCTAAGGTCTTAAGACTTTTAACAGGGCTCAAATTAGGTAATGATGGATTTATAGTACTTGCTCTTGACCATATTATGCAGATTCCTTAAAACACTAAATATATAACCTAATGGCTCTAGGCTAAGGTACATTCTATACTCTGGTCACACACAGAACTTAAATATCCTAACACAACTTACTATAGTTAGTGAAATTATGTGTGATTTCTGATTAGCTAGAGATTTAACATATGTTTTTAAATCTTCAATGGCTGGATATTGTGAATAAGCTTTAAGGCTTCAGAGTTTCCACTTGTATTCTTAAACTACAAGTTTGTGCAGATCCATGTAATAGAGACTGGGCTGGGGCATAAAGTTGACTCTAAGCTTTGTAGAGAAAAATGGTCACTAAGGATGTATTATTAATGAATGATGATGCCCACTTATAATACTAACACTCAAGAGTCTGAGGCAGAACAAAAGAAAGAGGGTAGAGGAGGGGAAAGAGGAAGGGGGAGAAAAAGAGAGGGAAGGCGAGGAAGACATGAAGCTTTTCCTGGATTCATAAGTGAGCAGCTGCTGTGCAAAATCATTCAGTCCTGTCGTACTATGCTGAATCTCTACACATTATTGACAGTCACATGGATAAACACAGAAATTTATTCAAGTTACTGAGAGAAAGAAATGATTGAGCCTTGGGGGCTGGAGAGATGGCTGAGCGATTAAGAGCACTGACTGCTCTTACAGAAAACCTGGGTTCGAATTCTAGCACCCACGTGGCCGATAACAACTGTCCTTAACGCGAGTTCTAGGGGATCTGGTATCCTGTTCCATCCTCTGTGTGCATCACATGACACAGGTGCACTTACATACATGCACTTCCATACACTCAGTGACATAAAATTTTTTTTAATATAAATGATTGAACCTAAATTCATCTTTTGCTTCAGTCATTTAGCAAAATTCATGTCTTGAGCTGGGCATGTGCCTTTAATCCTGCCACTGAGGAGGCAGAGGTAGGCACATCTCTTGAGTTTGAGGCCAGCCTGATCTACATAGTGAGTCCCTGTCTCAAGAAAAGAAAGTCACTCTTGTTTTACCCAAGCGTCCGTCCACTGTAATATAGCAATTTGTGTATTATGTGTCCATAAATGAACCCTTGTTGGGCAGTATGTGAACTAATTCATAATACAAACTCTGCAGTATAAGAAGAGTCATGTCAGGGCCTCAAGTGTAGCTGTGTGCTACAGAGAGTAGCTAGCATGTGCAAGACCATCTCCAGTACTGAAAATAGCACAAAGAATGGAGATGGGGAAGGGAAGTGGAGGGAGGGAGAAAAAACAGGTGTGTCTCAGGCATTTTGCTTAACCCCATTAAGTTACTTCCTTAATCCTCTAACAAAGACTGTCACCCATTGCCTCTGACTTTCAGCAGTTTGACTCCAGCCAGCCCGGAACCATTTTCATTTCTTACCAAGCTCTTTCAAACCCCCAGTGCTCACTCATGCTAAACTGTCTTGTTCACAATCACCTGACAGTATGGCCACTTCCCATGTGAGCGCTCTCCTGACTTCTACCACCTGCCAGTCCCAGGTTAGAATGGACCAGATTCTCATTTGTACTTCATACCATACTTTCCAGACCTCCAGAACTACTCTTCCCACTTAATTATGAGCGGTCCCTTACATGCTGTCCCCTGCCAGTGAACTGTTCAAAGCATGCTTGACAGGCAGTTGGCACTGAATAAGTGGATGACTTTGCCAAAAATCTAGTAAGTGATAGAGTTGGGGAATGGAAAGAGGTGAGACCAGTTTCAAATCTCGGATCTGAGACTCCAAGCTTGGCCTGTTGTATTTTATACATTTTTATTTTATGAGTATGAGTGTTTGCCTTCATTTATACAAGTGTACCATGTGTGTGCAGTGCACATAGAGGCCAGAAGAGAGGGTCAGGTGGCCTGAAACTGGAGTTACAGACAGATGTTACTGCCATGTGGGTGCTGGAAAGTGAACCCCAGTGCTCTGCAAGAATAGCCACTGCTCTGAACTGCTGAGCCATGTCTCCAGCCCTAGCTTAGCTGATCCGAACCTGAATTTTGAGCATCTTTTCAGTCCAACTACCTATGCTCCACTAAGTGCTTAAGAAGCAGTTGGGAGAGGAAGTATCCGAGTGAATTCTGGCTCGTAACAGTGTGGACCGTCCGCTGGGTCTTTGAGGATGGCATGAAGAGTGAGGAAGTAGGAAAGTAGTCCATTTATAAATCCTTAAGGGAAGATATTCTGGGACTGGGGAATGGCTCAGTTAGTAATGCACTTGCTTTGCATCACAAGGAGTTGCATTCAATCCCCAGGACCCATCTAAAAAGCCACGCATGGTGGCATACATTTGAAATCCCAGTACTGGGAATGTGGAAACAGAAAGCTATCTGGATCTCACTGGTCAGATAGTTTAGCCTAATTGGTGAGTTTCAGGTCAACGAAAGGCTCTGTCCTAAAGGAGGTGGACAGAGTTCCTGAGGATGACATTTGAGGTAGTCCTCCAGCCTCCACATACATGAGTACACATGCATAGCCACTCTCTCACACATGTGCCTGCACACACAGCATACATAAGCATACACACATGTATATAAAGAGAAATTATACTATGATTCTGGAGTTAAATACATAAAGAAAGGGGTAAAATCAGGACAGAATGCTGTAATGTAATCTGAAAGATAAAAATAAGTGAGAAACTCTGAAACTTGAAGGAAAACTAAGAGCAGAGCCTGGGGAAGTAATGAAAACCTGTTCTCCACAGCTCAAAACCCACAGGTCTCCACAAAACTGGTTAATTTTTCACTGTCTAAACATCTTACTTAATTTGGTTTTTACTTTCTTCCAGACCCTAAATGTTCATTTTTACCTCTAGTAACCGTTCAATTCACACATTCAGCATTCCAACCTGACACACCTCCAAGGAGGTCCCCCAACCTTCCCATTTCACGATAACGCATCATTTCTCAGAATTACCACAGTCATTTTTGTCAGTGTACAAAGCCTAGCATCATGTATTCTTTGGTTGGTCAGTGCATGTAAGTCTTAACTAACAAGCAAATTTAATTGACAATATTCTCTCTCTCCCTCCCTCCCTCCCTCCCTCCCTCCCTCCCTCCCTCCCTCCCTTTTCTATTTCTAGTTCTGGCATACAAACCCAAAGCCCCATGCATACTAGTTCAACACTTAACCACTTTTCAATTTTAAGTCATTTTATTGTTATGTATACAAAACTTTGAACCAAACACATTGCAGGTTAATCAAACAAAAATTGCAATAATAATGTCACTTGGGTGCAACATCCCCATCATGTCTAGAAGACACTATCTTGAAGCAGGTGTCCTGGTCGTTTAGTTCTAAAAGTCGTTCTACCCCCTTTTTCTGTGATGTTTCCCTAGCCTTAGATGTATGGGTTGTGTTCTAAAATACCAATTGGAGCTGGGCACCCCAGATCTCTTACCCTCTGAATTTTGTCCAGTTGTGGATCTCTGAAGGAGCAGAAGAAGCTTCTTTGATGAGAGGTAGGAGCTACATGTAACTGAGAGTGTAAGACTAAGTAAGTACAATACAGTTAGAAGCTACACTGATTTAAGAAAATGACAGTAGTAGGGTCTCCTCTAGGGTCTTTGACCTGTCAAGCCATAGGTACTTATAGCATCAGACATGGATTCCCTCCTTAAGCGAGTCTTAAGTCCAATGAGACGACTGTTGGTTATTCTCAAGCTATAAATGCTATTTTGCCAGGTTAGTCATTACTGTGGTTCATATACCTTACAACTGGGCGGGATTATTGATTGCTTTCTTCCCTTGGTAGCTTGCATAGATAGCACCTTCCATCTCTATGAAGCTAACCCTCGTGAACCAGCTCAATTTCTTCAAATCCAAAGAATGTGGTGTCTTCAAGAGTTCTGGGAGGTAATCAATGACAATGGCAATAACCTATATTGTTTGAGTGATCTCTTGGAACCCCTGACCTGCAGGGGAGATATCTCTTGCCTATGACTAGGATTTTTGTTAGTCTATGGCTCGTAGGAGGAGCATTTTCAGTGTAGTATAACTCCATATGTATAACTCCAAAGAATATATGTACTTTAAACAAGCTTACAGTGTTACTTATCTCCCCTTCCTCTTCCCTCCTTATTTAAGTCTCCCGCTTCCCACTTCATAGCACCTGTGTCCTTCTGTCCCCTCTCTAGAACTCCTTTTCTCCCCTTCCCCTGATGGTCGTTTTGTACCTTCCTGGCTTCTATGGTTACTCCAGGTTATATATTCAAATTTAAAGATTCAGAGCTAGGACCTACAAGTAAGAGAGAGCATGTGGCATTTTTCTTTCTGGGTCTGGGCTTACTGTGCACAGTATAATATTTTTCACCCATGAAATCTCAACAACATGGTTGCCTACATAGGGCCTGCTTAATGACACCAGTCAACATGCCAGCGTGGATAGGGGGAATTTCACAAGGTCACTCCTCTATATGAAGAGCTACAGGCAGTAGCTGCTGCTGAGGGGGACAATCAGGTTTTTTCCAGAGATGAGGGCCCTGATAGGTTATCCAGTCCCAAGGGGTCAACCCTAAACACATGTACTTACACATAAGCAACACTAACTGCATTCAGTAGGATATATATATATATATATATATATATATATATATATATATATATATGTAACAATGGTAATTCTAGAAGAAGAGGTCATGAATTTGAGAGAGGAGGAGTTGGGGTGGGAAGTGGAGGGTTGGAAATGATGTAAATACAGTGTACTCGTGTGTAAAATTCTCAAAAAAAATAGAAAATTAAAAAATGCTACTTTGACATTTTGCTTTATATTTGGACTCAAAGAAAATGAAATGGGGTTGCTATCAAGAGTCAATTGGTACTGATAAGAGTGTAGATTAGCTATGATAAATTTCATTGTACTGCTGCCTAAATATATAAAAGAGTTCAAATTGTGATGTTTCTGTAGAAATACCCTGGCAAAATATAACTAGATATCATCTAAACGTGGTTTTTGTCATTTGTGCTCATTCTGGTGAAAATCAGATACCACCCCATAATATATTCCAAGCTAAAATGCAAATTATATTTATCTACCCACTTCTTAAGTTATACTATGCTCAAACTTCTTCAACTATATTTGCATGTTACTCTAAAAATAATATTCAAGATAATTGTCCTAAAAAGAGTAAGTATGAACAAGGTATAAGTGCTGAAGTAGGAGGATTGCCTTGAATCCAAGGCCAGCTTGGACTACTAGTAAGTTCCAGGCCAGCCTGGACTACAGAGTAAGATCCTGTGAAAATAAAACAATAAGTAAATAGTATGAACAATTTTTAGTTTTTAGAACTTCAGCACTTCATCTTGTTTCTGTTCCTCTCTTATCTGCTAAAAGCAGCAGGCCTGCTTATACTGACAGATAACAACCCTGTTTTCATTTACCATGACAACACCCACCTGATTCTTACTGATAAATCAGGGGCAAGTCTAAGCCTCTAGGAGATGCAACTGTGATCTGGCACTCCCCAATAATAAACAAAAGGGAATAAAAGGAATTGTAAAGCTGAAAGGTACGCATACATTGTTCACATTTTCTTTTTTAATATTTTATTTATAATTTTTATTTTACATGTATGAGTGTAATGCCTGCATGTATGTAGGTGCACCCATGTTGTGCAATGCTCACGGAGGTCAGAAGAGGGCATTGGATCCCCTGGAACTGGAGTTACAGATGGTTGTTAGCTGGCATGTAGGTGTTGGGAATTGAAGCCTGCAAAAGCAGTCAGTGCTCTTAACTGCTGAGCCATCTCTCCAGCCCCTACTGTTTACATTTCTTAAAATTCTGGTATTTTATGCAAACACAGTACTATCTAGTTCCCATATTGGGCCGATATTATAGACAAGCATGTTTATTATAATCTCAAAACTTATAAATTCATTATATCTATACAGATGTGTATGTAAGCATTTAGACAGCTATGTGTTCACAGGTGCCAAATTCTAAATTTTGCACGTGTGCAAACACACTTGAGCTTTTAAAAATATGCTTCATGATACATTTAAATCAAAATAGTCATAGGAGGTATTGATACCCATATTTTGTACTAAGGAGGTTTGTTCAATTATAGATTTGATCCTCTGGAACTTTTATCAGTGTTAAAAGGACAACTCTTTTTCTTTTTTTTTTTAGGTTGGGGGTTAAGTCCAGAGTTTCACTCTGGCTAAGCATATGCTCTACCAGTATGCTGCATACTCAGGTTAAAAAATGAAAACAACGTAATTTTCTCATAATAATGTAAGAACAAATTGACGATAAAACATTTAAAAAGTGAAGACAGTCATTCCAGTTTCAGACAATTTTTACTTTCTTTTCATTTAATCCCTCGTTCTGGTAGTAGGTACATACACCTTCAAGGAGAAAAAGTAACTTTGGCTATTTGGGTGGTCCTTTGCCGGTTATTAAATTAATTAAACAGCAGGTATTTACTGCAGGACCCCCCCTCTCTCGCTCTCTCTCTCTCTCTCACACACACACACACACACAGCATTATGCTAATCACGGCAGGAAAGCAGAAATAAAACATAACAGTTTCGCTGCCTGCTATGGAATCAAGTAGCATCTTGCACATTATTTCTCCTGACCACGCTTATTCTCTCTCTTTACCTAGGGCTTGGTCTCAGGTCAACTCCTTCTCCTTCCTATTGTTATCTTATTACTTAGGATGCACCTATTAAGCTTTCCTATAATAACTTTATGCCTCTAATAATGAGAACCCTTGCCTTATCAGCAATTTCTCATACATGTATGTAGTGATTCCTGGCACATCGGGAAGAAAGGTAATTGAAACCTAATCTTTATGTGCATTTTGAATAAGAATAAATACCTGTAAGTCAAACACGAATGTTTCAACTTCATAAACATATTAATGGGGGCTGGAGACATAGCTCAGCAGAAGAGCACTTGCCTAAGATGTGTGAGGTCCTGGGTTCAATCTCTGGCACTGCATGAGAACAAAAACAAACTTATGAATGTGAATACATTTCCTTATTTTGAAGGTTCATTTTAAATTCTTTATCGAGTTGCCAGGTAGAGTGGTACACACTCATCATCACAGCTGCTCAGAGGCTGAGAGAGGTGGGAGGTCACCAGCTCAGTGACTGGAGACCAACCAGGGCAACATAGCAAGTGAAAAGAAATTTCTTCAGAAGAATCCATCATTAACAATACTGGTCGAGCATTCATCAATATCTCATGTTGTCACATCTCTATTCCAAAACATGACATTGATCACTAGTTTAGCCAGTTCAATTTGCTGTACTACTAATAATTTGCAAATATCTTCTAATTATGTGCCCATTAATATCTTTAATTCTAAAAAGTATTTTTAGAGTAAAATGCAAAAATTATGTTGTCCTTGTGCAGTAGAAGTATTTTATCATACCTGCCAATTAGTATACATACAACATGCGAAGCCAATATCCACTTCAGACCTGTGCTTTATTTGGTTGTCACGAGTAGCAAATATTGCTTATCATAGCACTTTCATGAAAGTATGTTACTAGTTTGTAAAAAGTACAGTTTCTTACCCAACAAGTTTTACTGATTCCTGAGTCTGTAAAGCAATATATTTTGTGAAAGAAATACGGAAGAATAGAGCCTGGTGATTCTGTACTTTTTACTCACCAACAGAGAGAGCAATAAAGTTTGACTATTTCATATAGATCATATTCTCTCTGGCAAAAGCACGATGCTACATAAAGGCAGCAGTGCTGGTTGGGCTGCCTAAATTGTGATGATAACAGTTCTTTGTGTGGCCTATTTGAATAATACATTTCAGCTCTGAAGAAAAACTTAAGTTCTTAATGATACTATTATCTTCCTTGATTTGTTGGGTGTGTTAATATGTGGGGATTTGCTTTAACTAAAAATCCTGCAAGCACAAAAAAAGAAGGACGTTTTCTTTCTAAAACAAGCATTCACATTAAGTATCTGTATCTTGAATTTATATTTTTGAATTCTAATATCAGGATTATCTTCTATAAACCAGTAAATTTCAATATTTGTTCAATCTAACATTCATTATGATTCAACCAACAGTCATTAAGCCAGCCACTTTGTGTGAGACTCTGCAACAGATAAAATGATTAATAAGACACATTCTCTTCATTAAGAAGTTACAATCTAATGAAAAGACAGATGCATTCACATCTAACACAAGGCAGAATGCTAAGTGCTTTAATAGAGCTAGGAAGTGCTCTGGGAGCACAGTGGGGGAGATTAATTATAATGAAGGTATTGAGTAGGGTTTCATGGATGAGGCGGCAGGTAAGTTGGATGTTGATGAGATTTCAACAGGTGTGCCTACAAGAGGGACTTAAACCTCCTATGCCTCCTATCTGACTCTCCATCAACCTGATCAGTCTTTTCCTTTTCCGTAGTTCTCATATTCTAATACATCTTACATTTGTTATATTTATTATTTGCTCAACCCCCCCAACTACACTGTTAGTGCTCGGAATATTTTGTTCATTGACAAACATATTTTGGCACCTAGAAATCCCTGCCCGTTGGACTAGGGCAATAGTTAAGTCAGTAAGGACCTGAATTTGAGCTCCAGAACTCCTGTGTTTATTTTTTTTTTTTAAAGACAAGAATGGTTATGTGCTTGTAATATCAATGCTGGGGAGGCAGGCAGAGACAAGCAGGTCCTAGTTCACTGGCTATCCAGCCTAGCCTACTTGGTGAGTTCAAGGCCAGTGAGAGACACCCTGTCTTAGAAAACAAAACAAAACAAAAAGGGTGAAAGATGCCTAAGAAGCAAGACCCCAAGGTAGACCTGGCACACACACACACACACACACACACACACACACACACACACACAGAGCGAGAGTGAGAGCAAGAGGGAGAGCGAGAGAGAGAGAGAGAGAGAGAAGAAAGAGAAAGAGAGAGAGAAAAAGAGAGAGAGATTCCTGCTCACTGAAGGTGCTTGTTAGGTAAATGAGGATGTTTTCATAAGGGAAAAACGCAAGCTAACTGTGGCATTAGAAAGTGTGGGGGTGGACAGTATGACTAGAAAAGACCTTTTGACACCTGTATAGTATAAATGAAGGCCATTAAATGTAGAAGGAAATGGCCCTAGTGTTTTTTCCTTATTTTTCTAATAAGTAATAAAGTCCATTTCTGTGCATCTGGGTTTCTCAACTGAGAAACTGGTTGTTCAACTGTAATAATGTGCAGTCCATAGTTATTAATCCAATGATCAGATATCTAGTCTTGAAATAGGAACTCCTGAAGTGATTTCTAGTAATCTAGTTTTATTTATATGTTTGATTTTTATTGAGCTTTGCTCTGAAATTGTACTCTCTTGCTAAAGTTGTTTCTATATCACTTCAGTATGGTTTTCAGGTGAATTCAACAAAAATAGATGAATTACTTTTATCAAATAAAATGATACTGAATGAACACTCCCAAAATTTGCTAAGGTCATATGATACCAGAATGTAAAATAACATGCCATGTCAGGGTAAATGCTTACTTCTCCACTGCCACATCAGGTACATTTTACTTTTCCAAATTGCATTTAGTCCATAGAAAAATAAACAGTTTCAGGGATAAGCCTCAGTGAACAAGAATCACAGAAATCTTACCTATGATATGTTTATGACTTTGGTGTTTATTTTGCAAATTTATTTTGTGAATAAATTAAAGTCTTTCCTATGTCTATCATAAACATAAATATTTATCTACCTATTTATTTTATTTTTATTTACACTGGAAATTATTACTTAAATAATCTTATATAAAGGTTCTTCCTTTAATTGATAATGACTTCATATTGTTTTACATATTTTATTTATACAATAACCAAATTCCTTCTTTGATGCATCCTAATTTTTCATTAATTTCTTTAATAAAATATAGTTATCATAAAATTTTCATGTAAAACCTAATTCCCTTTACATAATTTCACTTCATTATGGGTGTATTTTTTAGTGAAAAAAATACTTTGCTTCAAAACATTTATAGTTTCTGCCACTTTGAATCATTCCTAAATTTAACTAAGACTGTATTAAAATGTCAAATTCAAAAGAAGAAAGAAAATTATTACTTAGTGATATTATAAGCCGCTTTTTTCTATGTCTAGATCAACTCTGTCTAGCAAGCTTTCTGAGACGTTCAAAATGTTCTTTGTCTGCAGGGTCCAATGTAGAAACATGAGAGTATTGGTGGGTACCCAGAGTCTTGCTAGTATAACGGGAATGTGATTCCTTTACATTTTAAACTTGAATCTAAATAATCCTATATAGCTATTGTTTACCATATTAGACATCAGACTATTGTTCTGAAAGTTTCTGTAATGACTAGTTGTTTGTTGATTTTTTAAAAGACTTTTATTTTTATTTTTTTATTGTATGAGTGTATTGCCTGCATATATGTAAGGACACCTGTTTTATGCAATGCCCACAAAGGTCAGAGGAAGACATCAAATCCTCTGGATCTGGAATTAAGGACTGTTGTTAGCCTCCAAGTGCACGCTGGGAACTGAACGCAGGTCCTCTGTAAAAGCAGTCACTACTCTTGACTGCTAAGCCATCTCTCTAGCCCCTGGTTTGTTGTTTTTATATGATAAAATATGTTGAATGATCTTTCAAATCCAGGAAAACAAAGTTGATATGCTTCTTATCTGTTTCCATTTCCATGAACAATATGTCATGAGATGCTGAAAGGTCTAAGAGATCAACTAGCTCTTGAGACTCAGGCAACATGACAGTAAATCCCCTGTTTTCTTCTTGCTTCATCTGTCCTGTATTTGAAGCAAGCCACCTTGTATACCAAAGAGCAAACCCAAACAAAAATATCCTCAGTGAACACTTACTCTCTGTAAAGAACCATGAAATGAACAGTCTAGAAAGACAAAAATTTTCAGCATTAATCACTAAACTTCAGCCAAACATGGGAAAAAAAAAATCTGTGATCTACACCCATCCATGTTAACTAAAGCCAAACTACAAGTGACCTTCCATCCTTGTCAGACTGTAACAAGATGCCCTAACTCCTAGAGTATGTCTGGGACGGTCAGGACACAGGCCTTTATATCCTTGCTGGCCTGTAACAAGTGCCCTGTTCTTCAGAGTGAGCAGACACCATGTGAGGAGCCTGGAGTTTCGTCTTCTCCTCCCCCTTCTTTTTCTACTTCCCCTCCCAGTTTCCCTTCCCCTTCTCACTGAGGGAGTATCAGAGAAAGTCTAACTGGAGAGTCAAGACTCTTATTACCACTCATAAGTAATGAGGGCACCCACCCCTCATGTCAATGAAGACAATGAAGAGAAACAGAACTCTTATCTCTTCCGGTAATAGAGGGACGCTGTTTGTACCATAAGATTATGGAAGCCAAGAAAGCTTCGTTTTCTTTGTTGCCTCTGCCTCCACATGACTTTAAGGAGACAGTGCCTACTTTTTCCTATCAGGGTAGTGTTTAAGAAAACATTGAAACAAAAGGTTTAAATAAGATCTAGAATCTCACTGGTTATGGCAGCACAGGCCTTTAATTCCAGCACTTGAGAAGCAGAGGCAGGTGGCTCTCTGTGAGATGGAGGCCAACCTGGTCTACATAGCAAGTTCCAGGCCAGCCAGGGCTACAGGGAGAACCTGCCTCAAAAAAAGGAAAAAAAAATCCAACATCTCAAAAGACAAAACTAGGTTTCATCTAAAAATCATGTGCCATATGAAGAACCAAGAAGATTTCAAATTGATGTTCTTCTAGAGATTCAATAATGATGAAACTAAATACACTCAGAGTGGTATGCCCATGAGGTTCAACAATGGATGGACCTCAACTGAGATTCAATAATGAATGAATGTCAACTGAGTAAATAAACCCGAAACTGAAATGATAAAAAAGCCATCAAGGGGCTCAGCAGGTAAGAACACTTTTGCTCTTGCAGAAAACCTGGATTCAGTTCCCAGCACCCATGTCATAGTTCATAACACCTTCTTATGGCCTCGACAGGCACATATATACATGCAGACAAAACAGTGATACACATAAAACAAAAATAAAATACTTTTTAAAAAGACAAAACACGTGAATGCTGTGTTGACACTGATGTTAAACCATCTCACAGATTTCAAAGCAGGCATGACTGAAGGAAGAAGTCTTTGGTGAGCAACTTTCGCCAACTGTGAAACACATGGAAAAACAAAACCTCAGAATTTAAAGAAAACAGAAAGTACTTGGAAAAATGTGAAGAAGAACCAATTTTTTGGTGATTATTTTTTCATTTTGATATAGGACCTTGTTAGTCTTGAATTTGAGGTCTTCCTACCTTAATCTCCTGAGTAGTAGGGATTCCAGGCATGTGTCAGCATGCCATCAGAATAAATTGCTTAATCTAGAAAGTTTTAGAAACAATAACCAATAAAAATCCTCAGTGGGTGGATTCTATATCAGAATATCTGGGATAAAAGAATGAATTCATGAATTAGAAGATAGAATGATCAAAATTTATGCATCTTAACAAGAAAGAAAAAGAAAAAAGAATGGGAGGTGGGAGAGTTGGGAAGGAAGGGAGGAGGACGGGGAGAGAATCTCAGGACCTGTGAGGCTGGAAGTTTCCAAGTCTTTCATCAAAGAATGAAGAAATAATGCTGAACTTGAAAGAGACAAAAGCCTACTGATTCAAGGAGCAGAGCAGAACAAACTCAAATCCACAACAAAGTAAACTAAAGGTAAAGGAAAATGTTGAAGGCAACCAGAAGAAAATGACTTGTGATGTACAGGGGAAAGCCAGTTCAATGACAGCAAATTTCTTCTTAGAAATAAGGGAAGTGGCATGGATCTTTCAACTAAGAAGGACTATCAAGTCAAAGCCCTTTATCTGGGGAAAACATCCTTCCAGGAACTGAGAAGAAACTGTGAAATTCTCGAATGAAGGGAAACTAAGAATGTATAAGCAAAATCCTACTCAAATAGATGGATAAAGTTTCTAAGTAGAAAAGAAATGCTAAAAGAAGTAGCTTCAGGATTGGGATTATAGCTCAGGGATAAAGTGCTTGTATTAGCATGGATAAAGCCCTGGCTTCAGTCCCCAGTACCACAGGGGAATCAAAAAGAAAGGATCTTAGGAGACCAGAACATGATAAGTAAAAATGTTCGGGGAATACAGTATGTTTTCCTTTTCCTCTGAAGTTCTAAACAAAGATTGATGGTTGAAGCAAAAATTAAACCGATATGTTTCTGTTAAGAATTATATAATACATTTCCCTCTGGTTTTTCACCCCACCAAAGCTTTACTGATCTCTCCTTTCTCCCGTCTAAGCTCCTTCCTCCCTCCCCAGCTGACATGCCCCATTTTCCCCTTGATAACCCTGTCTCCTGTTATCCCTCCTCTCTCGGGCTCCTTCTTCCCTTTACCCCCGTGTCTCCGTGTGTGCGCCCTTCCCTCCCCCGCGCCCAGTTGAGTATTCCCATTTTCCCCTTGGTAACATCCATTGCCCACTAATCTCCTCTCTTGGACTCCTTTTTTCCCTTTACTTGAAAAATACACATACAATATCTGAGCATGAGTGCATGTGTACACCTGAAGGTTATACAACAAGGAACACAGCATGAACAGGAGAAACCACCCTTGGAGTTGTTGGTCAGTGTAATCCAAAAGATTCCCAAATTAATACAGGCTATTGCCATAGGCCTTGATTACCTCCCAGAACTTGAAGGTAAGACCCTATTGCTGAAGACAAGACATACTTCAGACACAGGAGCAATGGAGCTGGAACTGACCTAGAAGCTGTGGGGAATTAGGCCTCCCAAAACAAACCCCCTCCATGGCTATGTGATGGTATGCGGGCCCTCCATGACTGCGCCATGGTGTCTGATTCTGCTTAGGTTAAGAGTTGTTCATTAACTTGTGACCGCAATCGCAGAACATTCTTCTGCCTTTCGCAGAGACTATCTTGTCTGTGCTGCCTCTGCTTTATGGCCTAGTAAACATGCCTTGAAGTGCTGAGTCCCTGGGTGGGCATGGGGTGCTCTGTCACGTAGGACAGAGGTTGTTATTTTTTTTTTGGCCACTGGGTCAGTGGTCCCTGGTCTTCTGCGTTCCTCAAGGATGGTTAGATTATATAATGACGTATGGAAACGGTATAAAAAGAAAGAGACATTTTTTAGTAAAGGCTTCTTCTTCTCAACTTCCATGGTGTGTGTGTGAGTTCTTTCATCAAGCCTCGCCGCTCCTTGCAGGGACTCGGACCCAGGGCCGTGCAGGCGCGGCAATTGGAAGTCCCACCGAGATCTGAAAGCAGGAGAGTCACGGACGGGGTCGTTCTGGAGACCGACAGGGACGCCTCTCGGTAAGAACGCATTGTTAAGAATGGACAATCAGCCGGGGAAAGTGCAGCTGCAGGATCAACTTAAAATACTCTTAAAACAGGGAATGGCGGTAAAGAGCCACACCCTGGAGAAGTTTTTAAAAGATATAGAAAAGACTAGTCCATGGTTTTTTATTAATGGAGATTTAAGAGTTTCAGATGGGGAGGAGATCCGCCGAGATCTCCAAAAACTCCTACAGAAGGAGAGTCCGGAGTTCTTTCTCTTATCCACCTTCTCCCTATGGTGCCTAGTAAAAGACGCCCTACTCACTGATAAAGTCCGCCTCCAACAACTGGTGGCTGAGGCTCAGGCCATGTTTACTGATATTCGGGACCAGGATGCCAGGGAGTCTCTAAAGTCAAAAGACTCAAAAACGGAGGAGGTAAATCCTCCACGAGTGGGGGAGGGGCTGAGACAGGCTGCGACTAGGGTAAATGTTAGCTTCTCCACTGGAGTGGGTGCCTGCCCAAAGGAAGGGGGGACGGCCGCCGAGGGAAAAGCAGCCCTAGGAAAAGATTGTTCCACAGGCAAACCTCCACCATATGATCTAGCCTCAGGAAGGAGCTGGGGGGAATGGTGCAGGCTTGTGCACAGGGTGTACAGCCGCCACCCGGGGAAGCCTCACAGAGTACTGGGGCATGGTGGCTTGGCTGGCCTTGGAGGCCAGATGCACAGGCGCAGCGGCGGGGGCGTGGCTCAGGATGTTCCGGCATGCAGCCCAGGGCACAGCCCAGGTGTTCCACGCTGAGCAACAGACTGCCCACCTTCTGGGAAACCCTGCAGTCGGGACTACCCATGCCTGTGGCAGTGCCCAAGGATTGGCATGTAATAATAATTGACCTTAAAGACTACTTTTTCTCAATCCCCCTACATCCCACAGATAGCCCTCGTTTTGCCTTTAGCCTTCCATCTCTTAACTTTCAGGAACCTGCACTTCGTTTTCAATGGACGGTGCTCCCTCAGGGAATGGCAAACAGTCCCACCATGTGTCAGGCCTATGTAGCTGCAGTTTTGAATCCCCTCAGACGGGATTTCCCTTCCCTCTATATTATACATTATATGGATGACATCTTATTGGCTGCACCTAATCAGCATTTGGCTCTGCAAGCCTTTGCTGCCCTGCAGGGTTATTTGGAAAACAATGGCCTCGTGTTGGCCCCTAAAAATGTACAAATGCAGCCCCCCTATAAATATTTGGGTCATGTTCTTCAACCACAGGGGGTAAGACCCCAAAAAATGTGCATTGATACATCCCAACTTAAAACCTTACATGATTGGCAAAGGTTCTTGGGTGATGTACAGTGGATTCGCCCCTCTCTTTCCCTTAAAACAGGTAATTTGAAACCCTTATATGATCTCCTTCCTGGAGATCCTGATCCTACCTCACCACGGGTTTTAACTCCCAGAGCTAGGAATGCCCTTCAGTTACTCGTTCAGAGCTTAAATAAGACTTGTGTTCAACAAATTGATTATGATCAGCCCTTGCAGCTGGCTGTTCTTCCTTCTCATTTTACTCCTACTGCTGTTTTTTGGCAACAGGGCCCCATATATTGGGTCCACCTGTCTGCCTCACCTAAAAGAGTTATGATTCCATATTATAAATTAATTTTACAGTTATTATGGAAGGCCTTTAAACTTAGCCTTCAGATGTTTGGAAAATCTCCTAATAAAATTTTAGTACCTTATAACAAAAAAAAAGTTACAACATTTACAAAATAATTTTGATGAATGGACACTGTTTGTGACATCTACTGGGGCAGTATTTAATTATCATTATCCTCCTAGCCCTCTTTTGACCTTTTTTAAGAGACATCCAGTAATATTTCCCACAATTGTTAAGGAATCTCCCTTGCCCCATGTGTCTACTGTGTTTACTGATGGTTCCTCTAAAGGGTATGCGGCCGTAATCTCCCCCAAAGGACGCTTCCGCATGCCAGCTAATGATTTGTCAGCACAGGGGGCAGAACTTCAAGCGTGCTTACTTGCCTTCCAGTTGTTTTCTACTGAAGCCTTTAACCTGTATACTGATAGCATTTATGTTTCTCAAGTAGTTAAACCTCTAGAAACAGCTTCATGTGTTTCCCCATCTTCCAAGGTGCAATCAATACTATTACAATTACAAAAAATGATTTGGGACCGAACTCAACCAATATTCGTTGGGTATATTCGCGCCCATACTAATCTTCCTGGACCACTTTCAGATGGTAATGCCGAGGCTAATTTACTCACTAGGCCTCTGGTTGCCTCAGTGGAGGAGCAGGCTGTCAATCTTCACAGAAAATATCATCTTAATGCCCAGTCTCTCAGCCACCATACAGGCTGTTCCAGGTCTTTAGCCACTCAAATAACTTCCCAGTGTTCTAAATGTGCTCCATTCCACAATTCCTCCAATGTTGGAGTTAATCCTAGAGACTTAAAAACTAATCATATTTGGCAAATGGATGTTACTCATCTTAAAGAAGCAGGTAAGTTACAGTTTATGCATATGTCAGTGGATACGTTTTCCAAGGTAATTTTTGCCTCCCTCCATTCAGGGGAGCGCATTAAAGATGTTATTTCCCACTGCACACAGGCCTTTGCCTATATGGGGGTCCCTAATGTTCTTAAAACTGATAATGGACCTGCATATGCCAGCCACAAATTTGCTACATTTTGCAAAGAATATAACATCTCTCATACATTTGGGATACTTCACAATCCCACAGGTCAAGCCATTGTTAAAAAAAAAAACCCATGCCACCTTAAAACAATATTTTAATAAAATAAAAAGGGGGGAGTATGTCCTTTCCCCCAATGTTCAACTTGCTAAGATTTTGTTTATTTTAAATTTTTTAACAGTAGATAGCACTGGCCAATCAGCTATGGAAAAGCATTGGGGTAAGCCCTCCCAGCAGTTGGGATGGGTGAGGTGAAAAGACCTTATAACTGGCCAATGGCAAAAGCCCACACCCCTGCTGGCTAGAGTCCGCGGGGCTGTATGCATATTCCCTCCCCATAGGGATAAAACCATCTGGGTCCCAGAGTGATGCATTCACCCGATAGAAGTCCCTGATAACCCAGACCAGGGGGAAAATCCCCCTGAGTAGAAATTGTTTTTTCCTTTTCCCTAGACGATGATGCCCTTGCTGTTTCTGGGAATTCTACCAATGATCTGGCCTGAAATCATCATCGGAGCGAACCATCAGCATCTACCTTGGAACTACACCTGGCAAGTCCTGTCACAGGCTGGAGACGTCATTTGCTCCACATCTTTGATTCAGCAGGATATTCCTTGGCCGGTGATGTCCCCTGATCTCTACAAAATGGGACTTGGGTCTCAAAATGGCTGGGGGTTGGAAGATTCCTTCGCTCAGACCTCACCCTCCAATACCAGAAGGCATATCTCTGCCTCAACAATACAAAACTCGCTTAGAGATGTGTTTCTGTCAGTCCACTCCCCAGGATACACCTCATTTAATTGGCGAGTTTTGCTCCACCTCCAGGAACTCTATGTTGCTCCCCAACATCAGGGACGAGAACTTAAATCTGCTTGTGGCGGAGTTGAATGGCATTTTGTTAAGAACTGAGAATGTGAGACCACAGGGAATACAATAATTACAAACTATAAGTTGGTTTGCTGAAAATGGATGGCTTACTTCTCTTTTGTCTTCTATTTTGGGACCGTTAATAGGATTATTATTGCTTGTTACACTTGGTCCTTGGTTGTTTGGAAAATTAACTCAATATATAAAAAATCAAATGGATAGGACTACTTCTCGTTCTATTCAAGTACATTATCAAAGATTACAATTGTTGGATGTTAAACATGGAGGATGCAGTCAGACTTGGGGGCCCTGTACCTCAGCTGGAAATGTTGCCTTGGCCCCTAAGCCTAGGTCTCGGCCCCATCGCCCTAAATGGGCTGGGCCTTCTAATAAATCAAAGGTGAAAATCGTGGCAAAGCCCAAGACGGGCAACTGACAGGATGGGACCCAAACCGCCTAAGACAGGAGAGGAAGCCCTCCTAAGACGGGTAAGGAATGGGTCGCCTGTCTGACCTAAGACAGGCCTGCCATGATAAAATAAAAAGGGGGGAATTGTGGGGAATTAGGCCTCCCAACACAAACCCCCTCCATGGCTATGTGATGGTATGCGGGCCCTCCATGACTGCGCCATGGTGTCTGATTCTGCTTAGGTTAAGAGTTGTTCATTAACTTGTGACCGCAATCGCAGGACATTCTTCTGCCTTTCACAGAGACTATCTTGTCTGTGCTGCCTCTGCTTTATGGCCTAGTAAACATGCCTTGAAGTGCTGAGTCCCTGGGTGGGCACGGGGTGCTCTGTCACGTAGGACAGAGGTTGTTATTTTTTTTTTGGCCACTGGGTCAGTAGTCCCTGGTCTTCTGCGTTCCTCAAGGATGGTTAGATTATATAATAACGTATGGAAACGGTATAAAAAGAAAGAGACATTTTTTAGTAAAGGCTTCTTCTTCTCAACTTCCATGGTGTGTGTGTGAGTTCTTTCATCAAGCCTCGCCGCTCCTCGCAGGGACTCGGACCCAGGGCCGTGCAGGCACGCCAGAAGCCTCCCCCTGAAGACTAGCTCTCATAGTTTTGGAGGACACTATGTAAGCTGCTAAGGCAGAAAATCAACCAGTGGTTTAGACCCCAGATTTAAAGCCTAATAACCACAACAATGACTAATACAATAAACTATAGCAGTGCAGTAATGGCACATTTATCATAGAGGTAATAAACAGCTAACTAATTGGATTTAAAGCCCTCTCAATGGGAGGGAGGCCATGGATAGCACTGTAAATATAACCAAATACCTATGTCTGGAGAGGTCTTAGATCCTAGAGAAAACACTATCTCTGTCATATCTCAAAACAAATGAAATTTCTTACTCTGTGATAAATATGGATCCATATATTTATAGTCAAGTATGCCACTCATCAAAGAAACTTCTTTTTGGAACAGCTAGAGAGTATTACAGAGTTCTACAACTGGTTACACACAGAGAATATGTGTCTGAGAGATACCCAGTTCTAAATGACACATCTACAATGGAGTCTCTACACCTAAGCCTCATGGAACATAGCAGAACAGAGGGTAGAGAGAATACTAATACATCCCTCAACTCTCACCAACTAAGCTTCCTCATGCAACAGACAGAAGGCCACAACTGACCAAGAGCTAGCAAATAGAAGACTGCAGAGTTTGTGTCCCTGGATAAGAGTTCTATATTAAACCTCATCCAGGGCTCATGAACCATTCTGGAAGGGTGGGAGGAAAGATTGTAAGAGCCAAGGCTGTTGCGTGAACATAAGTCAACAGTTTTTCAGGCCTCTGGGAACTTGCTTATATGAACTCACAACAATGGTGAGAGCATGCACAAGACCCATGCTGACTCAGTCAGACAAACACCCAGCATGGAACTGGGGAAATGGACAGCAAGTCCCAACCTTAGCCAAGGAACTACTGACAACTGATTACTGCTGGGTGAGAGAGGGAGAGAGTTGGTCATCTTTAAGGGAGTGATTCTAGATAGGCTGACTAGATTCCTGTAGATGACCTTCTGCCGAGAACATCTGGGTTCAAAAGCTTGACTCGATAGGCCTTAATGTACATGACAGAATGAATGAAATCCAGTGTGGGAGCCTTGGGGGTGCATATGGGGTAGGGAATCTAAATGTGATTAAGATTTATTACATGAAATGCACCTAAATTCAATAAATTGATGCTTTTTTCAAGTAAAGAAAAATAATTATATGAGGCATACTATAAACAAGAGAGCAAAGAGACATTCAGGGAAATAAGGCTCATATCACATATGGAAATTAACTCAAAATGGATCACAGAATAAAATATGAAACTTGGAACTAAAATGTTTTTTATTATTTATTTAGATTGTTTTGTTGCTCAGGGCGATGCTAGCCTTGAGGACATGATCCTCTTGCCTCAGCCTCCCAAATGTTGAGAATATAGTCATGTGCTAGTACACCCAGGCTAAAACCTTCCTTGAAAAGATAGGGGACCTGAGACAGGGTAGTCCAAGAGACTCCTGATTACATAGGCTGTTGTTACAGCCCTTGATTACCTCCCAGAACTTGAAGGTGGGACCCTATTGCTGAAGACAAGACATCCTTCAGACACAGGAGCAATGGAGCTGGAACTGACCTGGATGCCTCCCCTGAAGACTAGCTGTCACAGTTTTGGAGGACACTATGCGAGCTACTAAGGCAGAAAATCAACCAATGATCCAGTCCTAGCTGTAAAGCTTACTATCTACATCAATGGCCAGCACAAAAACAACGCCAGCGCAGGAGTGGCACATTTATCTTCGAGGTAATAAACACCTATCTAATTGGATTTAAAGCACCTTTAGTGGGAGGGAGTTCATGGGTGGCACAGTAAACACAGTCAAATATACATGACCCAAGAGGTCATAGATCTTAGAGAAAACTCTGTAACATCTCTAGACAAACATAATTTCTTACTATATGCTAAATATGAATCCTTAGTTTACAGATAAGTATGCCCGTCACCACTCATCAAAGAAGTTCCTTTTCACAAAAGATGGAGGATATTACAGAGTTCCACAACAAGCCACATGCAGAGAGTAAGTGCCTATGAGATGCCCAACACTAAGTGATACATCTACAATGGAACCTTTACACCTAAGGTTTAAAGAACATAATAGAGCACGGGGTAGAGAGAATACGAATGTATCTCTCTGCTCTCATCAGTGAAGCTTCCTCGTGCAACAGAGGGTGATGAACACCAAAGGCCACAACTGACCAAAGTATAGAGAGTGTGTATCCCTGTACAGGACTCCTGTATTAAACTTCACCCACCCAGGGTTCAGGGACCATTTCGTAAAAGGGGGAGGAGAGGTTGTAAGAGCCAGGGTTGGTCCACGAGCATACAGAAACAGTGTTCCAGGCCTCTGGGAACTTGCTCATATGAACTTGTAACAACTGTGACGGTACTCACAAGATCCATGCTGACTAAGTCAGACTAAAACCCAGAATAGAACTGGGGAAATGGGCAGCAAGGCCTCAACCTTAGCTAAGGAACAATTGGCAGCTGATTACTACTGCGGAAGGGGTAGTTGATCTTTTCTAAAGGAGAGAATCTAGATAAGTGGGCTAGACCCCAGTGGATGAACTTGCAGTGAGGGACATCTAGGTACATTAACTTATTAACTTGACTCCATAGCCTTCAATATAGATAGATAGATAGATAGATAGATAGATAGATAGATAGATAACAGAATGCGTGAATTCTGATTGTCAGTGACAGACGGAGGGTACAGACAGGGGAAGGAATGCAAAGAGAGAGAGAACTAGCATCTGCACTATGTATGTAGTTTACAAATTTCAATAATGAAAAAGCCCTATAGGTCCAATTGGAAAATAGTCCGAAGACATAAATATGCACTACCATAAAAGATATAAAACTGTACAGGCCAAGAAGTTCACTGTCATTAGTTATTAGAGAAGTACACATTGAAACCAGGAGGCAAATTTCAAAACACACACCTATCAGAACAGCAAAGAAGTTTTTTTAAAGCATAGTGACAACCTGGAGAGGAATGTCAGGGGACACCAACTTGATAGGCCTTAACATAAATGACAGAATGCATGAAATTCAATGGAGGGGGGGCTTATGGGAGGGTGCTGATGGGAAGGGGGAATAATGATTATTAAGATATTGTATATGAAACATACAAAAATTCAATAAAAATATTTTTTAAATAGTGACAACACCACCTGTTAGCAAAATACTGAGAAAGAAGGTCACTTACACACTGCTAGAAGGAATGATACATAGCCATGTGGAAAACAGCTTGACAAGTCTATCAGAATAAACATACAAATATATTACAGTCTGGCAGTTACAACCCTGGACATCTATTCCAGAGAAGTGACAGCTTGCATTCACACATAATCTGTATACGGAGCAGGAGATACAGATCAGTGGTGGAGCACTTACCTAGCATGTATGAAACCCTAGGTTCAATCCTCAGCACAAGGAAGAAAGAAAGAGGGAGGAAGGAAATAAAGAGAAGGAGGGAGGCATGGAGAGAGAAGGAAAGGGGGGAGGAAGGGAGGGAGAAGAGTCAAGGAATAAAGGAAGGAGAAATAAAGAGAATTATTGACATCCTAAAAAAAAACATATTAATTTCTAGAGAATTATGCCAAATGGGAAAAAGCCAATCCCCAAATGTTACATGCTGTATGCTTTCATTTGTCTAATATTCTATAATTGATAAAATTATAGACCTGAAGAAGATCTGAATGATTCTCAGAGGTAATTAGGAATTTGGGACCGAAGGGAAACATGAGTCTACAAAAGTTCAGTACAAGGAACCCGTGTGGTGACAGGAATATTCTACATGTCTCACTGTTGATATCCTATGATACTGTTCCATAGTTTTTTATGAAGTCATTCCATAGCAGGAGACTGAGTAATAGAGTCTCTCTGTAGCACCTTATATGTGAATTAACAATAAATTCAAAATTTATTGAGAATTCCTCTCTTCAGAAGCAATTGAAATTTATTATTACTTAAGAACTTGAAAAAATGTGTGTCTCTAATTTTTCACACAGAGAAGAAATAGCTCTTAAGGTACATATCTCATTAGATATGAGATTTATTTTCCTGTCACTGTTCTGTTTTCACTTTTGGACTAACGTATTTTGGATCATTAGATGTCTTTACTTCACTATCAAAATTTGAATTTAAAAGCAACTGAAAGTTAAAGAAAAAATTTACTAGAGTTTCTTCATAAGAGTTTTCTCACTAGAACTAATTTTTCTATCTATCCATTTGTTTGAAAATACTGAATGTCTTTTTAAACCATGCATGTTCTAGAGCCTTGGGAAACAGTAGAAGACAGGACAGGTCTTCCCATCTTCACAAAGTTGACCTCATCTAGAAGAAGGTAAAATGAAAATTTTCTAGAGCAGTGATATTATATGTAGAATATTGGGAGCGCTATAGGGGGGAAAACAGAAACAGAGATAAGGGAATGTGGGTAACTGGATGCATTATTAAACATTGTTCTTACTGATTCTATTGTCTTGTTTCTGATGGTGACTAATTATACTATAGCATTTTTAAATGTAAATTTTCCAAACATGATTAAATTTAGTCAAAGACAATGCCTACAGAATGGGATTTCACAGGTTTTTTTCTCTATTGTGATACAAGTGACTGATGACACCCATATGTCACACACAGGGAACAGGTGAGACTCCTTGCATGTTGTGTGCAGTCCTCAGTGCCTGACTACAATCTACTCATTGTCTCTTATTCAAAAATCAGTATCAAAAAATTAGTGAGGCTTGAGGTTGTAGTTTAGTGACAGCCACTTTCCTTGCTAGGATTTGTGCAATCCTGGGTTGAGTCCGCAGCACATAAAAAAATCGGTAATTAATAACGTGTGTTGTGATAACTTTAACTTGGTTGCTTATAGCATACAACTGATTTTGGCACCTCTGCTTATTAAATTATTGCCACTGAAAGTAGCAGGTGTTGCATGTGTGTAGTAATATCTAATAGGTAGTGCATATACATTTTCCTGGGGAATCAACGATTATAACATAGATCTTAAATATGAGGAAGTTTGAACACAGTTGCAAATACTGTAGATCCAGTTTTAGAACAGCTTCAGATCAGCACTCTGGACGAGTGCGTCAGCAGGAGTTGGCTTTGGCCATTAAATAAGTGGTGACTGTTCAGTGAACTGGATGACTGAATTTTGCTATCTGAGTGGACAGATTTTCTCAGCCGAAAAATAAAATCAATTGTCTATTACTGTTTAGTAGCTCTGTTCACTGATTCAAAACCATTTCAAGTGAGAAAATTTGAAGCAAATGATTGAATCAAGTCAAATAAAGTCCAAGGTAGAGGATTCTTTGCTCTAGGGCTTTTTCATTTCTTTCTTCAATGCAGTAAGTATGAAACGTATGAAATTCGCACTATAAACTGAACACTGTGCTATACACTGGAAGCCAAAAAGAAAATTAAGACAGGATCTTTGACTTTTTAAATCCTGACTTGAAATAAATTTAGTTTTTATGAATTAATAGTCACAGTATTGGCTTTGATACCTCTCTATGGTGACTCTATCAGATAGTGATCTATAAATTTTCAGAGGAAAAATCTGATAAAATGAATAATGACTCCAAATTGGCCATTTCCATTTGACTGTATGAGTGCAAAAACAGTTTAACAAGGCAATCTCCTAATCCCATACTCAGTGCTGTTCACCTTCAGCACCCTCAAATCATCTGTGAAATGATCCTCAAAAGTGTTAGACATTATGGCCTTTGTAGTGTTATAAAATTATTTACTGAAAAAGTGACAGAATAATTCTAGCATCCCAGCCAAAGGGTAGTCCCTTAAGATCCTGAAACTCAAGTTTAGAATTAGCCTGAGATCCTCTTGTACCCTCCAGAAAAGCTGCTGGCAAAGACACCACCTCTCCATGAAGATCCAGGAAACCTCAGTTGCAGTGGTTTCCTAGTCCTTCTAGAATGTAAAGCCTAGTGCAGGAATTAGAATTTGAGAAGAACTAGAACTTCTGCCGATGACAGAGCTGCTTGGCAGAGATCCAGCCACAGTTAAATTAATGGACAGATCTGTATAGAATGAAAATAAAGGTCACGGAAAGAATAGCTCAAGACCATCTGTTCATTCCTCAGCATTACAAGAGGAAAATAAAGAGAAAACCTCAACTTTATTCTCTTTTTTAGGTTTGGAGGCTCAGCTTCGTGAGGGAAATAGGTCACTAAAGCAAGGAATGGACTCAGGCTTTGTCCTCAGAGCTAACGTCCCTCTGGGTGAAGAAAGCCAAGCAATGATCTAGAGCTCCACTTATGAAGAAAACAGCTTGAAAGTTACGGGCCTCTCTATTCTCCAGAATCAAATTCAGTTCCATGTTTCTCATGCAGATTCAAGCCAGGGCAAAAGCTCCTCTCTGGGGCTCCTGAGCTTCTGCTGCAATAGGTTGGTTTTGGTCTACTGAGTAGATGAGGGGCCTTTAGTCTCCACAACCAGTTCAGACCCTGTCTTTGAGGATCCTTAGACGGACTTTCTATAGCTCTTCAGCTTATAAATATGAGTTGCAATGAGATTTCCTGAAGCTGAAGGCTGAGACTATATCCTATTTCTGTCCCCCAAATTCTCCAAAAGCAATTTTACTGTTCATTCATTGTCCTTTTAATCAATAGAAGATGGCAATTATGGATACAGAGGGATGTGGAAAAGCTGGGCATGTCTTTCAGTCTTATTCTCATTCCTGGGTATGTGTTCCTGAGCAAGCTCAAGAGAACCTGCCTAAAGTTGCTGTGTGTGGTGAGAACTCTCCAGCCCTCCCTGAAGAAACTGCAGTGAGTTGGACTTCCTGGTAGCAAAGAGGTTCGGTAATGGAAAAATCCTTTCAAATGTTGAGAGTCTGGAAAAACATCAAATAAATGATAGTCATTTAAGTCTTCATCACTGTGTGCATTATGTCTAAATTAACATGTTTTCATTTCATATCTGCATTTAATGGCAAACACAATCAAAGTGAATGGAACCTTTTAAGAGTTATTCTTGGTTAAGTGATTTTGCGAGTCTTCAACTGTTCCCTTCTAGAACAGGAAAGAATGTATGTTGTCTGTGTTAGGATAAGTGCTACATAATCAGAGACTCCTTTATTTTTTTTAACGATCAACTTTTGGATGAATGTTTACTGTGGACAAAGTACAGAGCTGAAATTATCTGCATTGGGAGAGGATTTCCTATATAGTTTTTCATTTGCTGTGGGTGGCTGAGTTGGATGGACTAGATGTTATTTTGCTGGTCTCATCAGACTGTATTTTCTTTGCTACTTTCTTTCCTCCATTACCAGTAATGGCTGTGTCATAACTTTTGCTTTATATAAACTCTTCGGAGAGATATGTAACCATGAAGAATTTTAAGACAGACACTACCTCCAAACTTCCTCATTTATTAAAATAATGAATTTGAAGTCATTTTTTGTTCTTTTGCTTCCAGGATTTTATGCTGTTTGTTTTTAAATACTGGTACTAAGAGAAAATATTTTTGGAAGCAAAGTCCTAGAGAGTCTTTGAAAAAATTAAGGATATGACATTTATGTCCTCTATTTGAGTTCCTTTAGAATTTCTGGTTCTATTTTTAGCATGGAACTAGTCCTACAAAGTCCTCATATATTTCTCCCCAAAGTAAGGAATGAGGAAAAAAATTACACTTTGACACTTAATAGCTACAGTGAGTCATTTGTCTTCTGGGCCTGAGGTACCTCATCTATAAAATATAGATGATCATAACATATTCCAAATATAGTTATTACAAAAATTAAATGTAATATTGACTTATAAAGCACTCAGCACATGTACATATTAAAGATTAACAAAAAGGTTGTTATTGATTTTGCCACACAAAGCCATTAAATAAAAAAAGAAATATCTACCACCAGAATTGTTTAATAAAAGAAATGGCAAGGAATCATCCAAGAGGGAAGACATCACGATTTCAATTTTAGAAATGACTAGACTGTTCTACAATGAATTCAGTACTTTTTCTTGAACTATGACATGCAGACTTAGTAAAGTGAGCTTTCCAATATTCATTTTCTATCAGAATTCACCTACACAGCTCTCATTTCTTCAAAACCCAGGTGTTTTTTTTTTTTTTAAACATTGCTGCTCACTAGTCTTTATAGTGAGTGTTAATGACTTAATGGACTCATCTTTTTGTTGTTTTTTTGTTTTTTGAGAAGGAGTCTTCCTTTAGCCAGAGCTGGGCTGAAACTTGTAGACCTGGTTGGCCTTTATCTACTTCCTCTGCCTTGGGTGCTGGCATTAAAGTTAGTCACGTGCCATCAGTCTGGCAATGTACTCCTCTTTACATCTAGAGTAGAGGAGTTTATCCACATAAGTGACATTAGTGGTGGGATTTTCAGACAGATTGATGACTCAGAGGGAAAACAAGTTGATGCTCTGATTGTCCACCTGCTTTGCACACATACAGCTGACCCTGCACGTTTAGTTTAGGATACTAAAATTTGCAACAGATAGACAGTGACCTTGAATGGCTTCCACAGCAGCACCTATAACTCAAACTTAACATTATTATTGTAAATGAAATCATACTAAATAGATTATGCTGAAGTTTCTGCCACATAACCCGATTAAAGCCTACTATGTCAAGTAAAGGAATGTCTCCCAGTAAATCTTTGACTTATCATGACCACAAAGGAAAAAGAAACTGTAAGTAGATTTCTTCGAGGATTATCTTGGAAGAGGTACATCATGTCCCAAAGTTTGGCCTACAGATCCATGGCTTGTGTGGGAACAATGTGCTAACCCACGAGTGGCCTCCAGGTCAAACGTTTCCAGACAGCAGAGTATACCGTAGTACAGTACTGTTAAGTTCAGGGCCAGGGCCAGAAGTTCTCAAATTAAACCTGAGGGTTGGACATTTATCAGCTATGGGAAGTAGTCAGTCTCTCTAAGCTTCAGATTTCTGAAAACAAGGTTAAGAATAGTACACACATTGCAGGCTTTATAAGAGGACTTATGAGTTAACTCATGTGAAACATTTCCGTACAGTGCCTGCCCGTGGTGAGGCCTTGGTTAACACCAGCTCTGTTGTTATGATGTGCGGTGTAACAGGATGTGCCTGCCTTGTTGCTACCTTTGTTTCCATGTGTACTAACTATATCTGCTGCTTTAGTGAGAACATACTCTGAAATCACAAAATATGCAAACTCAGGTCCAGATCAGTACGAATAAAACGTATCTTGGAGTTCCCCTTTCAGTAGGTTCCACAGAAATCTCCCAACCTTTACTTCCTCAAACCACCTCTCACTTCTCTTTTGTTACTAATGTCAGTCTTGTTTCACTAGGGCTTGTTTCTAAGCAAGGACTTTTTTCAGAGTGTGGTATATTGTGATTGATGGCACATTCTTTAACCATGAGCAAACATTACTGGATTTGTCTAGTGAGAGAAATGTCTCAATTCACATGGTTTCTAAAGAGTGCCGCTCAGCAAGTCTGTGCTGAGATTGTTAGGTTTCATGGTTACACTCAATTTTCAATTATCCACATAAATAAAAGACTATCTGAATAGGTAACAGAAAATTACAGATTTTGAAATTGTGGTTAACCACAGAGTAGTGTCAAGCCAAGCTTCTTTATGTACTTAGTGGCAATGCCAACTGAGTTAAATAAATTTAGCCCACCTATAATTGCCTTCAAACACTATTCTTTGATATAGACATGATATATTCTCAGTCTTCTGTAAAATACTAATAAATAAATAACTTCAAGTTAATTCTTCCAGTGAGACTGTGGCTCCTGCACTCCTGTAAGGCATAGATCCCATGGTTTGCTCTATCAAATGTCTGGGACACTCTTAGGCAATGAGCCAACCATGCAGTGAAGTCACGATGCCTGATTACGTTCTAGTGCAGATAACCCAGAAAGTGATTACAGTACATGTGGCCTGCTTCAAGTTCCAAAAGCCAGCTTAAGCACATGTCAAAGGAAAATGGCATCCCTGAGGTGACCTAGTCAAAAGTCGCACACCAAGATTTGCTAGACATGTCACCTTTACAACTCATTTTATCCCATGATCACACAGGACAAATCTGTTCTCTCTCTGACTATTTGGAGAAAGTCATTCAATCCCACTATTAATATCTTGAAAACTCTAATCTTGCAGGAATCTTTTTGAGAACTACTGCACCATACCATATTTAGTAGATAGTAAGAAATTACATTTGTCTAAGGATGTGACAGCCCTGAGGTTTTCTCTCAGATCTAGGACCTCTCCAGCCATGTGTGTGTGAGTATGTTTGCAGTACCACACTCGAGTTCCCTCCCATTGAGTGGGTATTAGATCCAGTTAGGTAGCTATTGATTACCCCCAGGGGAAAAAAAATGCCTCTACTGCCCCAATACGGTTTGCTGTGCTGGTCATTGTTGTGGTTATTAGGCCTTAAAGCTGGGGCTGGACCATCGATTCATATTCTCCCTTAGCAGCTTCACAATGTTCTCCAAAACTATAGGAGCTAACCTTCAGAGGGGTGGCTTCCTTTTTGAAATATTACAAATGACACCAAATCCAGGCAGGGTGGTGCACACCTTTAATGCCAGCACATGGGAAGCAGAGGTGGACAGATCTTTGTGACTGAAAGCCAGCCTGGTCTACATAGATAGTTCTAGGCCAATTAGGGTTACATAGTGAGATTCTGTCTCAAATAAAACAAAACACAACAAAAACTAAATGACACTAAAATTTAGTGGTTTAAAACAGCAAGCCCTTTATTATATCTCATAGTTGTATGAGTCAGGAATTTGTGAAGGATTTAGTTAGGCTATTCTGCTCAATGTGCTGGTAACTGAACTGTTCCTAAAGGTTCAAACTGGTCACACTTCTGTGTCTGGTGCCATGACAGGATGACTGTAAAGCTGAGTTCAGCCAGGTCCTTTCATCCTTCATGTGGCCCGAAGGCCTCTATGTCCTCTCCAGCACATTAGTCTACATAGGGTAACTTAGGACTCTAAAGACACATTTAACAGAGGCAAAGAGACGGCTGTCCTCTAGAGAACTGGATCTGTAAGCAGACACAGCAGAACTTCTACTATGTTCTCTTCATTGGAGAATCTGAGAGATCACAGAGCCAGTTCTCGATGGAAGAATCAGATATTTGGGGGCCGTCTTTGTGTTTATTTTAGATTTTGTTTCTGTGCTTTGTTTTCTGTTTGTTTACTTTGAGTTCTGGAGGCAGAACCCAAGACCTTACACATTCTGGGCAAGTACTATACCACTGAGCTACATCCTCAGCTCTTCAATGCTTTAACCATTTCCTTCTAGACCTGGAACTCATAGATTCTTCCCATCAACCATTCTCCTTCTGCAAATATCATCATTTCTTAGAAAGGAATTGCTTTCATGTAAGAGCTCCTTAATAGAAAGCATTCCTTGAGTGGTAAAGAATGATTCCATCTCAGAAGGATATCACGCATCATTTCTCAGTGTATTTCTTCTGAACTATCACACTGCATGATAGAACAAGGTTTGATAAACTACAGCCTGTAGATCAAATCCACTTTTTATTGCAACACAGTCACACTAATTTGTTTGCATATCTTTTTCTTTTTCGAGACAGTCTACCTGTAGTCCAAACTAGCCTGGAACTCACAGTGTAGACCAGGCTGGCCTGTATCTCACAGAGATCTGCCTGCCTCTGCCTCTTGAGTGCTACGATTAAAAGCATGAACCACTCATCTGGTAGCTTACACACCTTTTATTTCTGTTTTCATGGTACAAGAGAAGAGTTGAATTATTCTGCCAGAGACTATGTGGCCTTCAGGGTCTAAAACACTCATTATCAGGACTGGAGAGATGGCTCGGCAGTTCTTCCTGCTGTTCTTCTATGGGACTTCATCAGTTCCCAGAACCCGTGTTGGGTGTTGTAACTCCGGTTCCAGAGAGTCTGAAACCCTCATGTGGCTTCTATAGGTATATGCATGGGAAAACATATAAACACAGACACACACACACACTCACGCACAATTAAAAATAAATCTTTAAGAATATTAAAACATTTATTATCTCTCCCTTTGTATCAAAGGTTTGAAGCTCAGAGTGTAGCTTAGTGGCACAGCCCTGCTCTTAACTGTGCAAGGCTCGAGATTCAATCTTCAGCACCGTGAAGAATGAAGGAATGAAGAAAGGACTGATGGAAGGAAGGAAGGAAGAAGGGAAGGGAGGAAGGATTTGTTGATGCTTGCAATAGCATATAATTCCTTTGACATTTTCCAAGGAAAAATTCTTATCTGTTTTAAACATATCTATTTTGTTATGGGTCATAAAAGGTGGAACAATTCACAGTCTTTTAATTTTATGGATAGATACATATATTATAATAAAGCACTGAATTTGTATGGCAAAAGGTATGTTCCCTGAGGCTAGGTTTCTACTCACTTCTTTCCTGCTGATCTGATTTTGGTAATTTACTGATTAACTTGAAGTAGCCTCAGAACATTAAGACTCAGAGCTGAAGGAACAGATGAGTCGGACTTAGAAAGTTATGAAAGTTACCAGTCATGGTGGCCAACATATACATTATGTCAATTTAGCCCCTCTGTCCCTGCTTTAAAGATTTGGTTTTCGCTCACATGGCACATGAACATAAGAGAAGTCTAGTAGAACCTCTGGAAGGAATCTCTGGAAGGAAATATTCATCGACCTCCTGCCTTCATCAGCTGGGTTGACATATGAAAACGAGTGGCTCATTATTCCAACCATTAGGTAGAATTTAAACAAAACAGCCTTCTTAACACTATTTATGAGAGGATAATTTATTTCAATGCTTATAAAAGGCTAAGTGTTTCAAGAAGCCTTAATAAATATCTCAGAATTCAAATGGAGATATTTCCCTTTTGAAATAATGTAAAGTGGATGTATGAATTCATTTGCAGAGATTTACTGTAGCATCATTTATAACAAAACACTAGAAACAATGTATATATTGATTATAAGACATTAGCTGCAGTAGAATAGAGGAAAACAAGTCACATATATTATTGAAGAGAAACATTAAATAATACATTTAGTTTTAGCCCAGTTTATTGAAATGCACCTATAATTTATGCATATAAAAGTACAAACGACATAGAAAAAAGCAACAATGACTATACTTGATAATTGGGTTTATGGAGAGTTCTATTTTGTTCTTTGGAGTTTTATTTTACTATTTTATTAATAAGCATGTATCTCTGTGACTGAAATAAAGTAGCAATAAATGTTGGTTTTATTGATTAGTTTCCAACTAACCAAATATTCATCTTACTTATGTGATTGAAAAGTAAAAGAGGCTTTGATTGACTTTCATGGAATGTGCTATCTCTCCAGCCCCCGCTTTCTTTTTCTTAATTAAAAAAATTTTTACCTTTTAAAAATGTTTTAACTTCTTAGACTGTAATTTTTATCTCTAGAAGTTGAATTAGGTGCTTCCCGCTTTCTGTAGGACCCAGGTGAAGGTACCCTGGGACTGTCAAAGAGTAAAAGAAAAATGATGAAAAATCTCTTGCTTCTTGTCCAACATCGAGTCCTGAGCGCCCAGGACCACATGTGCAGTCAAAACCTCAGGTGGCCATCAAGGAAGGTGAGAAGTTCATTCTTGAGACTAAGTCCTTCAAAGACTAGAATCTGCAAATGATAGAAACCGTTTTTCCCCTCCCCCCTCCCCTATTCCCAGCACAAACCCAACACAGAGGCAAGGCCACTGTCATATACAACCTAGGACCTTGCGGGAGGGAGTTGTGGAGAATGCAGTCATTCAGAGAGGGTCCAACATCTGCAGGTCCTCCATCCTCTAATCGGCTCCACCACCAGCCCACCACTAGAGGAATGTGGAACTATTTTATCTGTCTGTCATTAGAGGTAACCGCAGCCCCGGTTCACAGGAGGGGACCCCAGCTCCAGGTTCATAGGAGAGAACCACTGCTCCAGGCTCACGTGAGGGGTCATAATTTCAATTACACTGGTTTCTGTTTTCTACTATTTGTCTCCATTGCTCTATCCACATGATTATACTGGTGTTTAAGTTAGAGCATTTTGACTTCTGTGCAGCAAACGGAAGCAACCGTTACTTGTTGACTTGAACTTCTTGATAAAGGGACATTAATATTGGAGAATGCTTCTTTTTGATTTTGCTCAAGAAGACAAATGGCCCAAGTGTTTTATTTCTCATGGTCCTGGATCCTGTTAGCATTTTTGGTGTCTGCTGTTTTCACGTCTTCCTCCATGGCCAGGGGAACAAGTAATGAAACATCTTCTTGATGGAGAAATGTTTTAAGTCCTCTAATTGAAACACAAAGGTCATTTACTGTTTAAAACTCCCCACCTTCAGCAAACCCCAGGCCAACACCCTGGGGAGCACATGCCAGGGTCTGAGGGGAATGACTCATCCTTATCTTCATCATAGTCATCATCATCCACCACCTTGGGCTATTTACCCCACGACCTGGTGCACCTATGCCTCACCACACTGAAAGTCATCACCACCACCACCATTGCTCTGCATTGACAGCCACATCGCTGCCATTTTGGCTCTGGCCAGAAGTTGCCTTCCTGTATCTCTTTCTTAAATGTGTGTGTATTTTTTTTTTCTTTTTCTGCTAACATAGAAAATATCTTTTCAGAAATAAAATGTTAGCCATGTAATTGCATTTTCCAGTAAGAGTACATGATTTAGTATTTATATTACTTGTATTAGGATGCTCAGTTATATTTATGGAAAGAACAACTTTCAAGAGCACTCTTTCAAAGGTTACTCTGTGCTTCTCCTGAGTATTGTCCTTGTGAAAGCGGCTTCCATATCGAATGTGTACTTAAATTCAGGAGTTTCTTTCCTCACCAGAGAAACTGAGATAATGCTGTTTCCGTGAGTTTTCTTCTACAGGTTTTAATGCTCACTGAGTTTATGGTCAACATTGCCAGACTAGAAGAGAAATGGCAGTGTCTGGGACTAAAAACACCTGCCTACCTTCTCTGACCAGAACCAGTATCAATTTATATCTTGCAGTCTATTGAGGAGTCCTGAAGTAAATACAACTTTTAACCAGTGACAGCTTCTGTGCGCTTCCGTTTCGGGTTGTGCAATAAATCTCCCTCTACCGTCCATCTCCCCTCACCCCTCCCTTTCTGTGTGTTAGTGCTTATGAAGGCCCAAGGTCAACCTTCACCTTCTAGTGTTGCTCCTACCAGCTGTTCATTGTTTTGTCTCTCATGGGCTAGGCTGACTGGCCAGTGAGTCCCAGAGATCCACCTGTCCCCACCTCCCTAGCAGCAGGAGTCTAAGTGTCTGCCACCGTGACCAGCTTTACGTGGGTTCTGGGGATCAGGCTGAGGTCCTCATGCTTACCCAGTGTCTTAGCTTTCTTTCTTATTACTGTGGTATCCTAACAAAAGCAGCTCAGGGGGGAAAGGGTTTATTTTAGCTGACACTTCCAGGTCACAGTCCATCACGGGGGGAGGGGAGTGGAGGTGACAGGAAATTGAAGCAACTAGTCATGTCCAATGTCAAGAGCAGAGAGAGAATTAATGCATGCAGGCGTACTACTGCCCATCTCTCTTTCTTCACTCATATACAATCGAGGGCCCAAAGCCAAGTCACAGTGCCATCCACACTGGTAGGTCTCCTCAGCTGAGTGAATGCAATCCAGACAATCTCTACAGACAAGCACACAGGCCCACCGATCAAGACAGTCCCTCAATGAGAGTCTTCCCAGGTGATACTAGATTGTGTCAAGATGAGAATTAAACTAACCATCCCACAGAGCAAGAGCTTGAATGGCGGCAGTCCCCCCAGCTCTCACTCCCTCCTTTTGAAAACTAAGCCCCCTCTTCAACTACTACTGATCAAATTATTCAGAATTTAAGCAAAAATTTTCCATAATCTCGCTACAAAATCGATTTCCTTCTAATGAACCCTCACAGTTGTATGCAGTCAGAATGTAAACAGAATAATCTAGCAACTGAGAAAGAAAGAATATTTTCAATGCCAGGTGGTAAAGCAGGTTGCATTATAGGAGGTATTAATATTCATTAAGAAAGGGATAATCTCATCTTTGGCTGAAAGGTAATCAGGAACCTTGTGTACGAATGCTAACCTGTCCGTATTCCTGGCCAGTTACAAGTCTAACAAAGTTTTTAGGCCTTACAGTAAAACTTGTCAAAAATTAGGAGAATGCCAAAATTTGGTGTGTGAGACTTTACTGGAGCCTCCTTTCCCCATTTGCATTTATAGAAATACATGAGTAGTTCTAACAAATGTTGATCAGGGAGGAAAATGAATGCGAATGGACTGAATTTCTAAAAAAATTCTGCATGTTTTAAATATTGCATTTTAAAGCTTTTCCCAAATGTTAATTGGCCTTGGGCAGATATGCTTGTATTTTGGGATATTTTATCTTTTTTTATATTACTTGCAGTATGAATCTCCAAGGGGGAAAGAAAATATTAATGTAACTGTTTAGAGTGACAAAGAAAGCACTTGTCATTTAAAGTCATTATATACAGTTACTAGTCCAATGTTTTTACCACCACTTAGACTACTACATAAATCTCTATCAATAATGTATTTTGTTTCCAGTGCATGGAAACAGAATAGAATTTTTCTTTGATGAAAATTCTTATCTTGATTACTGCGTGTATAGTCAGGATATTTGAGCTTTCCTGTTAATCATGGTTAACTCAAGAGATGTGATCTTTTGAGTTCTAAATTGAGCACTTAAATGCTTGGTCCAATTCCTTAAACATAGCACATTTGGAATGCCATCTACTGCTGATGAGGAATGGAGAAGCTGTACCCTCTCTAGATGCAATGTCATACCTGCAATTTGGTCGCATAATTTGATGTTGACATTTGTCTTATAGCATCTGAATCCTTACTAATGTGGCCTTCACTTTCTTCACAACCATAAAAATGTTAAGGTAACCATGGGAAACAGAAGATTTTGTAAATGGCAAGCATTTTTTTTTTTACTAGAAGATTCCAAACCCCTCCATCTACCCATGTCATTCTTCATAGTCCATTGAACGATGATCTACTTACTGGAAAGCAGCTGATATCATAAAAAATATATATATAAATTTCATTGAAATTAGATTCCTGTTTCTTATCATTATTATTTTTTTCTAAGACATTTCTCTACACAGTCCAGGCTGATTGAAATTCATAATACTTTTACCAAAGCCTCTGTCACTTTCTGTTTGATTTTGGAAGATTTTCATGATTTGAGAGTTTTCTGTAGCTTCATGTGGAAATATACTAGGTAGTTAGGCCACTGAATTGTTTTTGGTGATTGTTGACCTGGGTCTTAAGGTAGGTCAAAAGATCTGTAACCCTAAGAACTTTTTATGGTATTTATATTTCTTAGTAGGTAAATATTTTTTAGTCTTGGGCAGATGCAAGTTTAGAAAAATTGAAAACAATCCAAATTATATCACAAGGATTTTCATATGAAGAAGGAATTCGTGGGCTAGTGAGATGGATCATTTGGTAACATAGCTGCTGCTATGCCTCAAGGCCTGAATTCTATCTCCAGGACCTACAGGGTGGAAGGAGAAAACAGTTCCCAAAGGAAGCTGCCCTATGACCTCCATACATGCACCATGCCACTGTTACACATACACACACACACACACACACACACACGCACACACACACACACACATGCGCGCATGTGTGAACTCATGAAGTAAATAAAAATATATTAAAAAGTTGCAAAAGAGATAATCAGTACACATTGGACTTTAACATTTTTATTTATTATTATCTTGTGTAGGCATGCATGTGTAGGCACATGTGTAGAGGTCAGAGAAGAACTTTGTAGAGTTAGCTGTCTCATTTTACCTTTATGTGGGTTCCAGGGATCAAACTCAGGTCATCAGGCTTACACAGCAAGTGTCTTTACCCACTGAGCCATCTCACCAGTCCTGGTACTTTTAAAGAAACAACAAGATCCCAAATACACATACCTGTGTGCTAATAATATCACGTTATCAACAGCTCTCTGTGACACTTTTCCTCATTACTTGAATTAGTTCAAATATACTATACAAAATCTACCCCTTTTCTCTATCAACTAAAATAATTTTAACTGAAATATATTTATCCACTCATCCATTTATGGATGCTACAAATATTTACCAAACCCCTGAAGCCGGTGTTCTGGTTTGGGGTGTCTTTAGTGGGAATATGGAGGCTGATAAGCTAGGTGAGGCTGGTGCTCTTGTGGAGCTTATTTCTTGTGAAATTAGATAACAGATAATGCCTTTCAGACATTGATGAAGGCTCTAAAGAAAAGAAGGTGTTACTAGAAGTAGCGGTGCCTGCCTGTAATCCAGCACTAGGGAGGCAGAGGCGGGAAGATTGCTGCAAGTTTGAGACTAACATAGACCTCATAGTAAGTTGGAGACCATCCAGGGCTATACAGCAAGATCCTATTTAAGACAAAAGGAAGAGTTGGGCTGGAGAGATGGCTCAGGGTTAACAGCACTGGCTGCTCTTGCAGAGGACCGGGGTTTGATTCCCAGCACCCACATGGTGGCTAACAACTGTCCGTAACTCCAGTTCCAGGGGATCTGACGCCCTCTTCTGACCTCCGCAGGCACTGCACCACACCAGTGCACTTACATGCGTGCAGGCAATACACATACAATTAAAAAAGTTAAAAGTAAAGTATTTTAAGAAAAGGGAAGGAAAGTAAGGGAAACGGGAGGCGGGGGGAGAAAAGGGAAGGGACGGAAAGGGAAGGCAAGGCAGTGTTAACTGAATGGTGATTTGGAGAAGTGCAGAGGTAGGGAACAGCTTAATGTCATTGAAGAATTCTCTTGATACAAAGTAATTCCATAACCCATAGTTTCTGAATGTTATTTCTATCATTTCAATTTAAAAACAGAAATTTCTGAACTTTTAGTTCAGAAGTGTGTAACCAAAGTATTCATTTATATACTAAATTAGGTCATGTAAAATATTCAAATCTAAATCCTCTAGTTGGAAAGAGAATTTAAACTTTCTTCTCCTAATTTTAATTCATTTGATCAGTTTATAGCTTTTAGAGTTTCCCTTAAAGTTTCTTTGTGTAACTTTGAAGGTTCTTAAGAATACAGGAAAGATTTAAAAAAAAATCATGAAGCACTTATTAGATATGTACATATATATGAAATTTATATGAGATAATAATCTACCTTCTAGGCAGAACAGGAGGTGCAGAGATGTAATCCCAGTTACTGTGGAGGCAGAGGCAAGAGGATCATGAGTTCAAGGCGTGCCTGTGTTCCAGAATGAGCTCAGATGCCAGTCTGAATAATTTAGTAAGAACCTGTCTCAAAGCAAAAAAGATCTGGGTTTGTAGCTCAGTGCTAGTCTGCTTGCCTAGCAACATAAAAGAACCTAGATTAGTTCCCCAGTACCATTTAAGAGAAAAAAAAAAATATATATATATATATATATATCTTGAGATTTCAATATCTGGAAAAATATTTCCTGAAAGAAAAATTATGAATTTTTTTCAATTGTGAAGTCATTGGAAAACATTTCTGTCTGATGATCTATAAAACATTCAGGATCTGACAAACATACCACAGTTGCAGCTATAAAAATTACTCTGCTTTTCTCCAAAGAGCAAGAAAAGCTTCTATGTTGCAGACTAAAAGTGATGAATGATCCAATGGTTATTTATTGTTATGTTTGTCAATGATGGTAAAATATTTACACATTGGATCACAAGTTAACTTTTTCTTCACTCTAAATTGTCAGAATTCCAGATATCAATATTGATTCAACAGTAATAATATAATAAATAAATAAACCTAACCACACAATTGCTTTATATATTGAATAAGTCAAAAATCAATCTTCACTCCTTTCTAAGCCTTAGGAATGGGCTAAAAATTCTTAAATCACATTCTTATGGAAGCCTAGAGAACCAATTTTGGGATTTTGGTGCTATTTGAAAGTAAAGTTCTAGAACCAACATTGCACAGAGAGCAAGACCCAAGAATTCTTGAGAACTTATAGGGTGAAACTCATCTAATTCATGTGAACTTAGGGCACTTAATCTTTTCAAGTTACATGTAGATGAATAGTGGAATGCTTTCTTTTGGCCACATGATAGAACCCTCAGGCCAATGGTTGTAACGACACAGTCTCATATAACAAGGAATCCAGATTAAAGTAGCTTTCCAGCCTGGTTGATTCAATGACTCAGAGGTCCCCGATATTTGTATCCTCTTACTTAGGTGTCTGTAGAATGATTATAACTCTTTGTTTTCTTTTGATTGGAATGACTACCAGTGCTTACTGGTTTGAAAGTGTTCACCTTTATGTGCAGAAGTTTGGTCTGTCCTATTTGGATTCTGTGCACACACCAAACTAGTAACAGTTGCAACACACAGATCAAACCTCAGGCTCATCATGAATCAGAGGTGGGATGGAGCCTGGTTTTTTTAAAGCACCAGGCTGTGTAGTTCAGAACTGATTTGTGGAGTAAGGGGGAAAAGGTGCTTGGCAGGCAACCAATATCATTCTGTTTCAAGATACTAAGATGATTGCAAAAGAAATTCACAGACAGCTGAGTTTGAAACAATCAGGAAGGCAGGAAATATTCAGAGGCTCTTGCTATGGATTCCAGTTCAGAATCAAGAGCTGCTTATGAGACACTGCAAACAATTAATCAGAGCACAGGCCACGCCCCCATCAGCTATGCAGATCCCATGAGCTTACCCCCTGTGTCTAAACCCAGACTTCTCAGGCTCATCTTCCTAGGCCAGAAACTAAGTTCTTTCTTTTATCCTACATCTACTCTGTCCTTCTCTCTCAGTTCTTTAGTTATAAATAGATCCTCCTATATAACCTTTTTCTCTCCCACAAATGTTGATTTTCCTTTGTTTGCAATCAATCTGAAATGCTGAAAAAGGAGCTTTTGTGTGTGTGTGTGTGTGTGTGTGTGTGTGTGTGTGTATAAAGATTTTGAAAGGTTTGAAAGTGCTTACTCCCCTCTAAGCATATCTTACATCCCATCCCACTCTATTCTTCTTGGTTCTTTGATGTGGGAATTCCTATAGCACTACCAGCCTGAGCCAGCTAAACCCTGACTCCCTGAATTGATAGTAAGGACAAAGGGAAAAATAAGGGTTGGCATTGTAAATCTAGAGTTTCCCTGAAGTTGTTAACACTTAGGTTCTAACATTCTATGAATGCCTGAAGATCATTCTTGGGCTGACACCAAAGCAAATGTATACTGTGGTGGGGCAGGAGGTGGCTAAAAAATAGGAAGTGCCTTTTTCCAAGATGGAATATGAATGACTTCCTGGAATACACAGGCAGTGACCTCTTCCACAGAAACTAAATTAAATGATTTAAATAATGAGGGAAAGGTGTATACAGAGCTAGAGAAGTCATGTCCAGTGGCCAAGAGAGAGAGTAGGCCAAGGCAAAGTCCTCTTCTAAGCTTGGAAGATAATTGCTTTGATTTAAGCACTTAAGCGTGAAGGATATTACAAATCGAGAACAACTATAAACGGTGGACATGTGTGTGTAATCCCAACCTTCACAGGTCAAGGCCATTCTCAGAGTCATAGGGAGTATGGGGCCAGCCTGAGCTTCAAAAGACTCCGTTGCCACAAAACAGCAAATAAACAGACAAATCAAGTTGAAACAGGGATCCTGATAAGACACTGAAAACTTTAAGGACACAGATTCTGTGACCTCATTCATCTGAATCTAGAGAGTCCATATCTGCACTTGATCTCACCCAGAAGGCCAAGAAGCCATCTATATTTAGATATGTAACATGTTCATTATTATAAAAATTCAAACACTACAAAAGCTTAAGAATAGACATGGTGAAGATGTCAGAACACTTGTCTGAGTGCTTGAAGCCTTGGGTTTGATCCTCTGTACCACAAAACAAATAAATACATAAATAAAATATTAAATAATAAAACAGAAAGTTAATATTGTTTTATGTTATGCTAATACTTATTTCTTGACAATAGCAGTAAAGCACAAACATGCTGAAGCACCAGCCCCTTGCATCAAAGTTGACTCCCTGAGAACAATGGTTTACTCGCTTTTGAGGGCTTCCAATGAGTAATACCTTGTTACTCATCCAAGTACAGAGCCAATGAAAGAAATGCAGGGTCACACGGACCAGATCAAAATGTGAGTTTTGTTACTCTGTAACTGCAGTTGAATGCGGACTAGCAGATTGCCTTGTCTACACCAGTCACTAGAAATGCTAAAGGCCACAGCTTCCCTCCTACAGGGGCCCCATAAATTTAGAAAGGAGGGGAAGAGCAGAGGCATAGCTTCTGCTGGACTATAATGCCAATAGAGGGAGAGAAAAATGCCACTGAGTTAACCTATTCACTTCTACAAAACTATCAACCTGATAATCTGGCATGCTGTTCTTTCACCTAAGGGTGGTATTCCTCTAGTACCTCCCCTTACTGTAAATGGGACCTCAGAGGGGATAACACTTCCCCCACCTTACCCAGACAGTCAGTAGGGACTGGAATGATAACGGTCAAAAGGTTAGCAGCGTCCAGGGAAATATCCCAAAGGAACCAAATGGAGGGTAAACAAGTGATTCTACCATCTTCTGGAGCCATGGAAAATTACTGTTAGAAGTTTGGAATTATTTAGAATTCATTCTTCCAGGTTTTTTTCTTCCCTCCCTCCCTCCCTTCTTCCCTCCCTTCCTCCCTCTCTTCCTTTTTCTTTTTTAAACAAAGGATATAAACTTCTTATGTTTTTTCTATAAAATAAAAATAATGTGTAAATTATCTATGTGTATATATTTTTGCACACATGCATCTTTGTGGTGCCGGGGATAAACCAGGTTCTCAGGCACAAGTGCCATAATATACCTGAATTGGTATATATACAGCCAACTTAAGTTTTCTTTTTACATTGCTGGGCTGGAATCTGGGAATGTAACGACCTTGGGCATACTGGGCAGCATTCTACCACCGACCTACACACCTCCAGGCCAGCTTATTCTTTTTAATGACTCAGAAAATTTCAATGAATTAACAATTTCCCCAGTTATTCACATATATGTTTTTGATACTTTTTATTTTTATTTTTTTACTGTCAAAAATAACACAGTGAGTATTGTTCATACAAAGAGACTGACTAGTGTTGCTGGTTAAAGCACAGCAGCATGCTTGCAGGAGACAGTAAGGAATCTGCACGGATGGAACTCTGGCTCTAGGGGATTGCACTATCAGCTGTAAGAGTTCTCCTAGCCTTGACAAGAAGAGCTGCCTCCAAAGTATCTGCTCAAGATGCTAGCAAAAGGTCTAGTTAGCCCAGGACTGGGTCTTCTCCCCTCCACATCTGTGTTGTCTTATTCACTAACTCAGCAGGACATTTCCTGGCCAAAGTTTCCAAGAGGGGAAGAAATTACATCAGCGTATGGCCTTTGAACTTGACATCTCAACTATTTTGCCATTCTCTAATGCATTTTCACACTGCATCTGCACAGTAGGCCATTAAGATACAGAAGGCCAGCCAAAGTTTTAAAGGCAATCACCACATTACCTGTTGTTTCCAGAGGATGAAAGTGTGGCTTTATAATCACTTCAGAGTGGACATTTCCTCTTTTTTTTTCCGTGAGCCCACAAGTCAAGGCTTTGAAAATGCTAACCTGTTAACCTTTTGAGAATTGTTTTTTATAGAGGCTTAAAGATGAAGGTTATTGATCCTGAAGCTACACTACTGGAGTTTGCTATTTTTGAAAGAAAATCTGTAATAATGAACTACTTTCATTTAGAAATAATTTTATGAATAGAGCACCCATATAATCTTGCCTAGATTTTTTTCAACTCACTTCAGTGATCAAACATTTAAGTATGATGAAAACAATCTGAATATGTGAATATATTTCTTTAAATTTTATGAAATTTAAATTCGCATAAAATATTCCTGCTAAAAATTTAAGGTCCAAATTAAAGTGCTATAAATAGAAAAAAAAACTTAAAAGCTAGATTTTGAAGACTTTGTTTTAAAAGAGCATAGTGTCTTATTAGTAATTTTATGCTGATTATATACTTAGATAATATTACCATTGATATATTAAGTCAAATATGCTGCAGATTGAACACACATATTTCACAAATCCTAAATCTGAGATGCTCTAAAAATCTAAATCTGTTTGAGCATAGACATGATGACACAGGGCTGAAATTTCAATGTACATACACTTGTTGGGTACACAAACTTATTTCAAATATTGTATGCAATATTCCATTTATGTATATAAGATGTATATGAAATCTAAATTAGTTGCATGTTTGGATTTTCGACCCTTCTGAAGATCGTTTTTTAGATATATGTAAATATTCCAAATCTGCAACCCAAAATCTGAAATATGCCTTGTGTCAGGGATTTCAGACAAGGGATACCAACCTGGACTAATATTACTTAATTCATTTCCTTGAACGATTAATGTAGCTACTAGAAAATTTTAAATTATGTAGAAGACTACATTACATTTCTATTGGACAGTGCTGTCCTAGATAATCAAATACAAAATTCAGATAATACTAAAATCATTCAGTAAAGTAGCAGGATATAAAACTAGCACTCTACATGCAAAACCATGTGTTTTTCACGTGCACAAAACCTTATTATATCTCTTTTAATGACTATTTAGAGGATAAGAAATAAAACATAGAAAATAGAATTCTTAAAAAATGTCCAATCTCAAAGCTGGGTGTGGTGGTACGCATCTATTATCACAGAACTAGAAAGACTAAGGTAAGTGGTTGAGAGTTCAAGGCTAGTTTAGGCTGCATAGACAGTTTGAGGTAAATCAGGGCTGCATAGGAAAACTGGCTCTAAAAATAAAAAGTTTAATCTCATACAAATATATATATTATATTATATATACATATTACATATATTATACATTATATATATATATATATATATATATATATACACATATATATGGAAAGTGAGATGGCTCAGTGGGTAAGGTGCTTGCTACCAAGACTGAAGATTTGAATTCATGGGACCCTCTCTTCCAGAAGGAATTCATGCAAATTCTCCTCTGACCTCCACTTGAGAGCTGCCTCTGGTGCGTACACAACACATACACACACACACACACACACACACACACAATTAAAATGTATGTTTCCTAGGATTTATTTTTATTTTTAATTATAGGTACGTGTGTGTGTGTGTGTGTGTGTGTGTGTGTGTGTGTGTGTGTGTATGTGTCTGTGTATGGGTATGTTCACATGAACGCAGATTCCTGGGAAGCCAGAGGCTTTAGCTCCCCTAAAAGTTGGAGTGTGAGCTGTCTGACATGGTTGCTGAGAACTAACTACGGTCCTCTGGAAGAGCAGTGCTCCTAACGGATGAGCCATCTCTCTAGGCCAATAAAATCATAATTTTTAAAGTATAAAGCTGTCCTGAAAAACACAAATAAGACTGAAAGGAGTGTAAACATGCATTCTGTTTTTGTTTAAAAATCATTAAGAGGCACTATCAGTTCTGCGGGAAATAAAATCTGAGGTCCAAGGACCCCCCGGATACTGCACGAAGAACCCAGGACAGAGCAAAGTTAACTCAGCAAGGAAGCTTTTACTTTACTTTTCCAAGAGGAAAAGCAAGCCCAGCTGACAGGGAAGTTTGATAGGCTTCTATCCCTAAGGTAAAAGCACTGTCTTTTCCCCATGGACCAGGGTCCCACCTCATGGTCTTTCTCCACTGGCTGGTTATAAAAGAATCACAAAGGACATGGGGGAGGAGGGAAGGGGCTGAGGAAAGGGAAAGTCTCAGCCACTCAGGCCGCCAGGCTCTGAGAATGCTGCAGGGCTTTTTCATAAACAAAAGTTTTATGGGGGTGAGGGATTAAAAGATTTGAATTCCAGCTGGGCCTGGTGGCACTCCAGGCCCTTAATGCCTTTAACCCAAGCATTCTGGAGGCAGAGTCAGGCAGATCTCTATGAGACTGAGGCCAGCCTGCTCTACATACAGTTCTAGACCAGCTGGGGCTACGGGAAGACCATGTTTCTTACATTCCCCACTTAGTTCAATATTCTAATGCAATCTCAATAAAATATGCTTTTTTTTCTGGAACTAGAAAAATATTGATATGAAATAAGTTCATGGGGAAAAATAAATATACCAGAATATCTTAGAAGATTATAACAAAGAGCAAAAAAAAAAGATCCTAGCTGTATCAACATTAAACACATGCTGAAGGCTTTTATGCTTCTTAAACTATGCTGCACAGACATAATCAAACAGAAGCAGATCCGACTCCTATAGACATTTCAGATGAAGACTCAAACAAAGCAGACCTAACTATACAAGAATGTCTCCTATGTGATGATGGTGGGATTTCAAATCCCTCAAACAAACATGGACTTTTTTTTTTTTTTGGTATGTTTTTGAGACAGTGTCTTTCATAGGGAGCCACCTACCTCTGCCTCCAGAGTGCTGGGGTTAAAGGCCTGCACCACCACACCCTGGTGCAAATATGAACTTTTATGACAAGTGTGTGGCCATTTGGAAAATGATGAAATCAGAACCATTACTCATATAGTACATAAGAGTAAACTCTAGTGCTGGACATGGTGGTGCACCCACATGGCAGCTAACAACTTCCTCTAACTCCAGTTCCAGGGGTCCTACACCCTCTTCTGACCTCTGCGGGCATTGCATGACATAGGTGCACCTACCTATATATAAAAAAAGAACAGTGAAACATCACAAATACTAGATGAAAACATTAGGTAATTAAATTTTAGCTTTAGTACAGGTAAACAATTTCTTTGTATGACTCAAAAGCCAGATGCAAAAATATATAGGCACTCTTCAAGGACCCAGTCTACCTGGATATTCTTGTTCTTCTACCCTGATTACATTGCCTTATCCTCCTGGTCCAAGATGAATCCCATTCCAGCCTGGAAAATGGGTGAAAGGGACAGATGCACATGTAGGATTTGTCCTCTATTTAATGAAATTAATTGAAGATTGTACACCTCACATACTGTATCCCACTTCTCACTGGCTAATGTTTAATCATATGGATATAGTCAAATACAGTAGCTGGGCTACAGAGGTACCTACCACACAAACCCGCTGCCAACCTCTCCCATCATCCTGAAAGAGGGCGCAAGTATTGTTCTCTGGAATCTCTTCTAAGTACACTAGTCCCCTTCATAAAGTCACCACCTGATGGCCTATTGCTCTCCCAAAGGCCCACTTCCTCATAGCATGACTTGGAGTATTCGTTTTCAATATCTGATCAATTTGGAGGTTGTAAGCGAGAGAAAAATTTTCTATCCACCACACCAGTGTTTCTTTTTCTATTAGAAAACTGAGAGTTGTTTATAAATCTATAGCATTCCTCTCAGGATATCTTCTAAGAGTGGAGGAAAATTCACAGCAGATGAAGATACCAATGCAAAAATCTGTGTGCTAAAGACATCCAGCGAGGGGAGAGTGAGAGGCAGTCCGTATCTAGGGGTTTAACTGCTGTCAGTCAAGGGAATGGAAAGTAGTGAGCTGGTAGGTTGGAGTTTGAAATGATAATGAAGGGAGAAATGGAGAAAAAAAAATGGATGTAGTGATTTAATAAACTAAAGGGTTTTTCCTTCTTTTGGTCTTATTCTGTGTGCGAGCACTGTTCCTGCCAGTGGGTATTTAAGCAGAGGTCCGTACTGGATGCTCACAGGTTCTAGTTTAATGGGCTACCATTCCAATCTCTCTAACACCCCCGCACATTTTTATTTGTTTCACTTTTAAGCATTGATTTGTGTCTTGTGCCTTTTAAAACATGTTTGTCTCCTTTAGTAATATTAAAATCCTTTAAAAGCATTGGGATGTCTCACTAAACTTTATTTTCCACAGTTCCTATCCCAATTCTTAGTTTTTCATAGGCTCCAATATGTGTGTGTTGCTTCAGTTGTTTTTGTTTTTTTAATCTCAAACTATTTTTGATGATTGTGGATTGTGGATGAGAAATTTACTCAGTTCTTTCACATAACACCCCACCGCCATAAATATGTTAAGTCAAGCAATTCAAAAAATGTCTAGATATTACTAGATACCAGGACTCGTAAAGGAAAGTCTAGTTTTGGAGAGAATCTGCTGGGCAAGTGGACAGCCTCCAGTGCTTCTGAAGAGCCAGCATTTTGCCCTCTCTGAGGAGCACAGAACTATAAGCACCAAGTTGTAGACCAGGGAGGGAAGGGAAGGAAAAAGTACCACAGTGTTCACTCAGCGTGCCCATGCCCAGGATTCACTTCTAAACCTTTGCTTGCCTCCTCGCCGCCTTCATGATTACCAGAGACTGGAGATCTCCAGACCATCGCAGGGGCAGGAGGATCAAAACAGACCTCTTCATTGCCTACTTCACCAAACAGAGCTCATTCCTGCACATTTGCATACAGCCTCACAGTTCTCACTCTCTCTCTGTCTGTCTCTCTCTCTCTCTCTTGTTTATTATTATATATTCTTTAGTGAAGTTGCAGCTGGCAGCTCACACTGCTGTTTGTTCATTCTGAAAAGGAGTTTTACTTCATTAAAATGTGGTGAAAAGAACATAAGGTTTGATTGAATGAACTGCAAATGGGCCTGGTTAGTGGGTTGTTAGCTCAGTAAGAGAATGACAAGGAGAAAGATAACAAAGCATGTGCAGTGAGCCCTGGTTCCCTAACACTCCTGTGGCCCTGCTGGCCACTGTGGTTCCAGGAAGTGCAGCACCCACACATGAGGAGTGAGGCGCATTCGACCTCAAGCCCCCTGCGGACTCAAGGAATCAAAGCGTACGTTTCTTCCAGAAAAGTTGGAGAAGTTGCTGATACTATCTGGGCAGATGGGAATCATAAAAGATTTCAAAAAAGGGCCTTGTACTTTGTTCTCAGAAACCTATCCAACTGTCCCTTCCTCTGTCTCTCTCAATCTCTCTCTCTCTCTCTCTCTCTCTCTCTCTCCTGTTCATAGTCATTTGGTCATTTTTGTGGGGTATATAAAGGATAGCTTTAGACTGAGCTCAACAATGGTTACAGATCAATATTCAGATACCTAGAAGCCTCTTAGTTAGGAAGGAAAATTATATTGTGATATTTCATCCTAGTAAGAAAAAGTGTTCTTCCATTTTATAGGTAAGGAAATTAGAGCACTCAAAAATTAAATAATGAGTCTAATTTGTGACTGCCAACCACCCCACCCCCTTTGAGCAGTTTTTACTGCAGGCTTCTCTAACCGACAAAGGGAAAGGGAAGGAAACAGAAAGGCTGAGTTCAGAGCTTGTTCCACTCCGGAAATGACTGGAAGGGAGTCTGGGCTATGACAGAAGAGGAAGATAAAAGGAGACTCATGCCCCCGGGCAGAGGACTGAATAAACAGAGCATTCTGTCACCTTTGGCAATTCTGCCTTTGTCACCTCATTCTGGCCAGCTCCCCACAACTCACAAAGACAGAGGGTGACTCACTGTGCTGGTACTGACATGACAGCACCCTGACACCACAGGAAGGAATGTGGGCCACTGTAAGCCACAATTTTCTGGCAGGTCATACATTGTATATTTTTGTGCTGTGCAGATTTCACCCCTCGCTCCAGCAGCTCCTGAGGGTGGAGAGAGGAGGAAAGGAGGTAGCAGGACCCTGGAATAAACAGGAGCCCGAAGTCACAAAAGTCGACTGCAGATTTCAAAAGCAAACAATAAGGTAGTGTAGATTGAGCACTATGATATTATGCACGCCAAATTTTAATTAAAAAATTCAAAGCCACAGAAAACATTGAAACAATAGCATATGAAAATCTGTGTATCAATCTAAACATAATGGCTCATATCTGTAATCCCAGTACTTGGAAGGATGAGGCAAGAGGATTGCTAAGAGTTTGAGCATAAGCTACATGCTAAATTCTAATCCAGTTAGGCTACAGAGTGGGACCTTATCTCAAAAACCCCAAACCAAACTAAAACAAAGTAAAACAAAACCCTTGCGTACTGTCAGCTAAACTTACTTGTTTATGTAAGCTTTTGTTTTTTTCCTACCTATCTATCTATCTATCTATCTATCTATCATCTATCTATCTATCTGAAGCACAGTCTCACTACATTGCCTTCACCCAGCCTGGAACTTGCTATTTAGACCAGTTCCGATTCACGGAGATATGCCTGCCTCTGCCTCCCAAGTGCAGAGATTAATAGTATGCGCCATCATTCCTAGCCCATTCTGTTTCATTAAATCATTTTCACATCATCTCAGCCCCAATGTCTTATCTAATATACAGATCATATTCAAATGTCGCTAATTGTCAGCTGTGTATTATTCTAGTTGGTTTTCTTTTTCTTTCTTTCTTCTTCCCTTCTGTCCCTCCTTCCCTCCTTCCCTCCCTCCCTCCCTCCCTTCTCTCTCTCTCTCTCTCTCTCTCTCTCTCTCTCTCTCTCTCCTCTTTCTTTCTCCAGGGCCCAAGAATGTTTCTTGTGTTATATGTAGTTGTGAAGCCTCTTAAATTTATTTTGATCTAGACTGAAGCATTCCCTCTGCTTCCACCAACCCCCTCATTTCTCATCAAGTTTTTAATTGTCTAGGGCAATGTTCTTGTGAAATATATCACAATCTAGATTTTTATGAATCTTTTTCTTCATAACTTGCATCAGATTTGTATTTTTTTAAAACTGAAGCCACTAGACACACTTTTTGGCAGGAGGTGCTATCATGAGATGAGCTTCTTTGAGTTAAATGTTGCATTTTAAGCCTCTGACTAGGCTAAGTGAAATCTAGCACTAAAGTGAGTGAATTAATCCTTCGCATGGGCAAAATCTGGCCCACCTAATTTTGCAAGTGATGCTTAATGGAACTCAGCCATGCTCGTTGATTTACATATTTTAGGACTACTTTCCTCCTCTTGCTTTGAAGGCAGATTTGAGTAGGTGTAATGGAGACTGTGTGGTCTGTAAAGCCTAAAATATTTACTATCTGGCTTGTCAGAAGACAAAATTCCAACTTTAAAATCTAGTTGGCTCTAATTGGCTTTTATTTTGATTCTCAAATCTGACAATACCTCATTCAATAAAACAGAATGTGTTTTAATCAAGAAACCAATGAAGTCTGGCTTCATACTTAGAAAAGGATGGAAGAAAGAAAGCAGAACAGGAGGGGTGGGTGGATTGGTGGTCTCAGCCTTCCTTTCCTTCCTTAGCGTGCTGTAAACTTCAGCTTGTCTCCTTCTGTGTTCATTCCCTGTCCCCCTGTTTCACTTCAGATCAGATAGCTAAGCTGGGCCTGGGAAACAGAACTTCAGAACTCAGCTGGGCCTGGGGAACGAACTTCAGAAGGAGCAACTCCATTTGGTTGGCTCTGTTGGATCCAATGCAGGAGCTTGGTCCAAACTAATGGCGTCCTACAGTTTTATTTAACAAACGCTTTATAGAGCATGTTTCATGATCCTTAATATGGAATAAGAAACTGCTCTGACTTTTAGTTAAGGCATGGTTCTGATGGATCGATCCCCTTGATGGTTTTAACAGTTGGGAAGTAGGAAGGGCTACATTTATCAAGACTATTTATCTTGATTTTAACAACTTTTAACAGCTTCTTTAATTGCCTTACCTTGCCCACTTGGATTTAGTCCAAATGCTCGGGCATGAACTTCAAGGAAAGGCTCTTTATAAGCTGACTGTAGGCGCCATTCTACACCGTATAGGCCATTATACACAGTATAGGCTACCTGTACTATAATATTCGTTCCTTATATTCTTGTTCAAGGATGAAAACAAAACAACAAACCAATCAATCAAAATGAAAACAGAAGTTCAAGTGTCATATTTAATCAGATTATCATCCGGAGGGAGAAAGGGAACTAGCCAGGTGGGGCCAGTAGAGAAGGGGAACAAATGGGAACTAAGAATGACGACATGCATGTGTGAAAAGCCCACGATGGTATACCCCATTATTGGTATGCTAACCTAAAATTAGCACCCAAAAATATAAAATAATAAAGATAAAGATCAATTAAGAAAGCAGGAGGTGAGTGGTAGTAATCGACAGCTCTCACATGGACCTCAGGTCAGTCTCAAAACCAAAACCAAAAAGAGTCTGAGCAATATGACTTAGGAAAGCTGCTTCAAGGCCCCTCTTCCTGGGCTTCTGTCTCACCTTCATAATGCATTCACTGCAGCCTGATCTCACAGAAATGTGTACAGGCTTATTATCATCTATTGAATTACATTATTGACATCTGTGACCTACCAACCCCATGGAGTCCACTGAATCTCTAGAGGTCAACAAGGCCCCCAGCTATCTTTGTACTCAAGGCACAGTACCTCACACATAATTAACTTGATATGAACATCCAAAATGTACTTCAATAAATAAAAATTATTTAACGCAGGTGTTAGATTTTTTAAGTTATTCCTATATGCCATTGCATTGTACATGTTGCTAATTTAGTAAAATAAGCTTTCTCCTTTGCACTTCTTATAAAATGTTTTTATTCCTGAGGGAGATTTGGTATTAAAAGACACAGTTCAGGGAGTGGAGAGAAACTACAGACTGATAATGTCTCAATTATGTACATCTGTCAAAGGCTCCATAGCAAAATGTGTCACGAAGACCTACAGTGTAGCAAGAAAAAGACAAATACCTCAGTGGAAATATAAGCAAACGATTTAAACGATCATTTCAACAAAGAGGCTATCTGAATGACCAAGAAGAATGCTAATGTGCATTCAACTGTCTCGGTCATCAGGGAAACCCAAATTAAATCCACAACACACCACTAGATGTATTTGTGTATTGCTAGTAGAGTGTAAACTGGTGGAATCATTCTAGAGAACTGACAGTATCTAAAAATTCTAAATATATACCTATTCTCCAGCCCAACTATTTCATGTCTAGGTAACATTCAAGGGGATATGAAAACATTTGTTCTTTAGGAAACATGAAAAGCCAGGTTAGGAGGCCTGTAATCCTAGTGCTCAGGAGGCCAAGGCAAGAGGATCATTAAGTCTGAGGCTAGTCTGGACTACACAGTAAGACATGTATCAAAACAGGTAAATAAAAATTTAAAAAACATGAAAAAATGTAATAGTGCTATTCCTAATAACTAAATAAAACTAGAAATGACCCTAAGGCCTGCCAACAGGAGAATGGAGAATAAAATCTTGTAATATTCATAAACTGGGCTACTATATCACATTAAAAATAATAAATTAGTGATATACATCTCACAGACATGTTGATTAAAATGAATCATAAATTAAACACACACTGTGTGATTTCACTTATGTGAGTTTGGAGCTATGTAAAATTAATCTGTGATATTAGAAGTCAGGATAACAGTTGCCTTTGGGGAAGGGATTGAAAAGATTCTTTTGGAATACTGGAAATATATTTTGATCTTGATGGTCATTTCTCATTGGATACATAAGTCAAAGCTCATTAAGCCACATGCTTAAGACTAATGCTCTATGCACTTTATTATAGATATGCTAATTTCAAGTTAAAGGTTAAGGAAAAGAATCTCTGACAAGTTTAGATGGCAACTGTAGTTTGCCAACTACAGGCTATGGATGGCATAATCCCAGGACCTTATGATTTAAATCTTCCTCTCCTCCCCAAACAGTGTCTGATGAACAGAGATTATCATCTTTTTCAGTTGTTATAAGATTAAATCTATGAGCCTGGCATGGTGGCACACGACTTCAATCCCAGCACTCAGGAGGCAGAAGCAGAAGGATCTCTGTGAAACTGAGGCCAGCCTTGTCTCCACAGTGGGTTCCGAGTCAGCTGGGGCTGCAGGGAATCCCTGTCTCAACAAACAAAAAACCAAGATTAAATATGTGAACACAGAACAAAGACAACACAAAGGTTCCTGGAAAACAGCAATATGCAATGACACTACAGGAGAACACCCTGTTGTTACATCCTCAGATCACAAGGGCCAACTTTTAACATAATGATCAACCTTTTCTTTTTAAGAAAAAAAAATCCATCAAGGGCTAGGGATGTAACTCTGTGGTAGAGCTCTGGCCTAGCTTGAACAAGACCCTGAATTCAATTTCCAACATTGAAACAAATAACAGCAGCAGCAAAAAATTCAAATGGAAAAAAGAGCATTAAAAGATGTATTACCTGCCAAGGCTTTATTTAATAACATTTTCAAAAATATAATAGAGATTGGCTAGATGGCTCAGTGGGCAAAGGCACTTGGTACCAAGCCTGACAACCTGAGTTCGATCCGCCAAACCCACATGGTAGAAGGAGAGAATGAACAAGTTGTCCTGACTTCTATACATGCGTCATGGCATGCACCGTCCCTCCCCAAATAATTAAGTAAATCTAATTTTAAAAATCAAATAGAACTGCTGAGTGTAGTAGCGAGTATCTTTAAACCCAGCACTGAGGAAGCAGAGGCAGGCAGATCTCTGTGAGATGGAGGCCAGTCTGGTCTACATAGTGAACTCCAAGCCAGCCACAGCTACATAGTGAGACCCTGTCTCAAACAAAAACAAAACAAAACATTAACAAACAAAACAAATTTCAACAGTTGTGTAGACTATAAAATAAGCCTCTCATTTCCTTCCTTCATTCTTGGGTGGTAACCAGCAGTATGAGATAAACCTGCATTGGAGTTTGTTTTCAGGGGAGAAAACTGAGAATGTACTGTTCGTCTGAAGATGGCTAATAGAAGGCAATCAGCTCACAGAAGCCAAGGATCAATTAGGTCCAGTTCTCTGATGGAGAAGATGCCTTCGAATACTCTTCTGATAGTCACAAGTTGCCCCTCTGTCCTTTGCCAAGTGGCTCCTTCAGCATCACTCCCACCAGCACCAAGACATTTGATAAAATAAGTACTAGGAGGTGCCCAACCACAGACGCACAGCCAGGCCTTTGTCTCCTTTCAGATAAACATAATCTGAACAATGAGGCATTGTGGGGGGGTGGGGGGGAGAACAGGCAGTGGGAAGGCAAGTTACTCAAATTCTCTTTTCTGACTAGCTAATAGATTTATATGGCTTATTTCTCCGTTACTATTTTCTTCTCTTTTTAAAAGTATTTTTTGATTTATTTATTTTTATTTTATGTGTGTGAATGTTATGCCTGCATGTGTGTTAGTACATACATGTTGTGCAATGCCCAAGGAGGACAGAAGAGAGTGTCAGATTCCCTGGAACTGGAGTTACAAATAGTTGTTAGCTGCCATGTGGGTGCTAAGATTTGAACCCATATCTTCTACAACAACAGTCAGTGCTCTTAACTGCTGAGCCATCTCTCCAGTCCCAGTTTTCCTCTTCTCTGGAGTAGCTCCCCAGTGACATTTGATGCTCCCTCTGGCATGATTTTACACAGAAGTTCCAATGATACCCCAGAACAAGGAAGTGGTTTCTAAATGGCACTTTTTGGGAGCTGAGGCTGGGAAGGCTTTGAGGGTGCCTGGAACCGAGGGTCCTTGAACTTGGAATCAAAGGATCAATTTTTCGCATTAGGAATTGCTAGATTCTTTTAGTCTACTGTTCTTAAATATTTTGCAGTGTTTCTAGGCTGCATTAACTGGAGTTTAAGTGAGTTCAGAGTCTCATATTGTCTTACTCTCTTTTCTATTGTTATAACAGAATATCTGAATCTGGGTGAATTATGAACATGAGATTTGTTTGGGCTCATGGTTTCACAGATGGGGAAGATCTCGATCAAGGGATGGTATCTGCTGGTAAGGGGCACAAGCTGCTGCAAATCAACGTGGGAAGCAAAGGGCGTGTAGGTAGGTCCTGAAGAGAGATGGGTGGTTGGGCTTTGGGAGTAGGAGACAGTGTTGGACCCGGGGCCTTGTTCATTCTAGTCAGAGCTTTATTTCTAAAGCTACATATTGAACCCCTGGCTCAATTTATAACAGCCTGCCCTTACACGATGAATCCATTCCAAGAAAACTAATCTAGTGTTAGGAGAATGACATTAATACCTCTTAATCTAATCACCTCATAAAGGCCCCAACAACTTTCAACATCACTACATTGGGTATCAAGCTGCTCCAGCAAGAGCTTGGGGAGAACAAATCATATTGCAACCACAGCACATAACTCTTTAAATCTTAAATCATATATAATACATTTTAATTGTATTTACCGCCTTTTCCACTATCTTTGTTCATTGTATCTCTATCTGGGTCACTTGTATTATTGTTTTTTTCTCCGTCTCTCTATCAACTTCATTCATTAATTCATCCCTTCCACTTTCCATGTGACTCGAATTTAGAATGAAGCCCAGACCACCTGTTGTTTATTTCTTACCATCTGGAACTCTAGCTTCACTTCTGAGTTTCCTCCTGAGAACCCAGGATAGGGATTTGCACATAGTCTTCTATTAAATAAGTAAATCCAACCATGGAGTGGATCCTAAGATTTTGATTAAACTCTAGTCAGAGGTTCAATTTCCAAGTTGCTGAAAGAGGCCCCTGGGACCATCTGCTGTCTGTACCATGTGCTAGTGCTTAGCATAATACCTGGGCAGTAATTACTATTGAATGCTTCAGTGACTAGAAAGGAGGACTATGTCTACTAGTTAAATATGCACAGGCTCTTAAGAATAACATGATTCTGTCACATAAATCATTTGAAATCTGTGTATGTCAGCTTTTTAGACACTTTCATTTTCATAATACAAAGTAGTTTTTATTAGAACAATAAACATGAAACTGTATTATCTACACAGCTTCAATGGCCTATGAGAAAAGAGAACTTTACACTGTAATTAAGAACAAAACACCTAATTACAAGAGATTGAACTTCAGAATCACCTCTTTGTGTTTCATCTTAAAATGCTGAGCAAGGAATCAGAGAGATTGGGTCACAGCAGAGGAGCTATTTAAGGACTTAATTAATGGATTGGGTCTCGTAGCTGCTTATGAGTCGCACAGGTTAAGTCAGAAGGATGGTAACAGCACAGCGACTCAGTTAAGAAGATCTGTTCTCGTTTTTTGTAGGCTCCGAGGCTGTATGTCAGCCATGAGTATCAAATACTGTCTGCTTCTCTGTCCTGGGTCTCTGCTTCTGATGGCAGCTTCAGGCTTAGCCTCACCCAGATTCTAGGACCCTAGAATCATTATCTGGGAACTTATGAGACAGGTAGAATTTCAAGCTCAAGCCTTCTGAATCAGAATCCATATTTTAGTAAGTTCACATGTCCATATATTTAGACAAACACTATTCCAAGGGGCTCTAGTCTAACATTGAACAACATAGCTATCAAACTTGTGGGCCTTGAAAGCATTAATTAATGTATAGAAATTAATATCCCTGGTCCCTTGTCATAGAGATTTAAATTGGATGAGTTCAGATGGCATTTAGGATTATGGCTTTTCTCATACAGGTACTGCTGGTCTGGTTTGAAATGCAGGCTCAATCCCAACATTTGGCTTTCTACATGGTTTGGTATTACCCAGTTTTACTAACCTGTGCTATTATGTCTCAGTCTCTGCTTCTAAAATGGCATTCGGTATTGGCTTTAGAATGTGTCTGCTCAAAGTTCTTACTATGGTAATATAGTTTCAGGAAAGAAGCTTGTAAACTTTGGGTTTAACATTTTACATATGACTGAGGGAATATCAGTTGTTGATAGTAAGAAACTGGAGATGAAACTAATGGAGATTATTAAGAGACACCATTAGTATCTGCTTGAGTCTCACCAGTTTCTCCCCCTTAAGCTCAAAGACCATCTCCTGAACTCCAGATTTGTCACTAGAGTCCTTTCATCACAAGCATCAGAACCTACCTAGTTCAACAAAGGAATTTACCAGGAGAATATCAGATGATGCATAGGATCAACAAGAACTTTATAGAGTAAGACTATAACTAGGTTGGAAGGACAGAGGGCAAGCCTATGTAGCAGGAACTTCTCGATAGTTTTATTTGAGAACCATTCTTGGAATGAAAAAGCTCCAACCATTTTCAGTCTTTTTGTTACTATTCTGAAGAGCCAAATCCTACAGTAAATTCTCCAGTAACTGTCTTCACAGACTCCATCTACTTGAGTGAATAATTTCCCAGTGTAAATTGGTGTGCTCAACTAGATGACTGGCAGCCAGGACGGTAATCAGTATGCACCACACTATGTGAAAGGGTGGAGTCTCACCACCCAGTTGTACACTTGGGTAGCTTCTCAGACTTCACTGAAAGTGCTATGGGACCAGGAATTATTTTCTGGTTTCTTTTCCTGGTGTGTTACATGAACACAAAACAGTGCCTAGCACATGGTAGTTTCTCCATAAGTGCTAACTGAATGTAGTAGGGCTTGATGGTTCACAGAATATAGCCTTTGGTGACAAAGCCAAATTCTACTCCCAAACTGTCTTAACCTTGGGTGAGTGTTTAACTCCTTTCTACGTCTGTCTTTACATTTTCAAATGGCACTGAAAAGAATAGACCCTAATTCACACTGTTGCATTTAGGAAGTACTTAGAATATTTTCTGTAATGCGGGCTACTATTTTATCTTTGGCTTTGTAGCAAATCATTTTAAAATAAAAATCTATTTACTTGTTCATGATTTTGCAATTTCAGCAGGACTCAGAACAACTTGCCTCTGTTCTCTGTAATGTCAAATGCTAGAATGTCCAAGTCAGCTACCTTAGCAAAGATGACTCAGATGATTGGAGGCTGGCTGAAGAGCTTACCTGAGACTGAATATCTGGGACCTTAGTTCCTTCAGTTAGTTGGGTTACAGTTGATCTCCATGGAGTGCTAGGATTGCTTTGTTCTGTGTGACCTTTCATGTGATCATGTGGAGAATCTCGGCGTCATGTAAAAAGTCTGGCTACCCTGCTTCCAAGAGTGAGCCTTCAATATTTTTCTGTTTCTGTTGTTCTATTTTCTTCAGTTGTTGTTTTGTTTTTGGCAATGCTGAAAATTTCACTCAGGGCATAGTGCACGCTTGGCAAGCATTTTTACATTGAGCTACATTGCCGGCTTTGGGTCTTCTTAATGTTTAGCTCTTCTTAGAGCATAAGTTCAAAGATTAGGCTGTGTTTTACTTGCCTTTCAAATTCAGAACTCTTGACTTTTGGGCCAGATAATTCTTTGCCGTGAAGAACTATGTTATGCACCAGCACCATCCCTAACTTGAGATGGGAGAATCAGGATTCCAGTATTACTTTCTCGCAGCATTCCCCACTCTTTTGACAAACTTGTCTCCAAACGTTATGAACAGCCCTCTGGGGGGAAATGTTCCCCTGGTAGAGAACCACTGAGTCAAAGCAAGTACAAGCCCACCTCAGATTCAAGGCAGAGGCTTTGCAAGGACCTGGATGCCTAAAAACATTAAAGATCAGTATAAGGAAACTACGTATAACAGACCCCCATCTCTGAAACTTATTTATCTAAAGCATCCCTGTTTCTGAGTTTTCCTTAGAGAGTGAGCCACCTGTTTTTTCCTAATGGGCTCCTCATTTTAAATGACTATCTGAAAGTTGTCTCATGTCTCTCTGCTCTTGGCTTCCTCTTCTGCATCACCCTAGTGGTCAGGCTACTGTTGCTTCTCTGCTCTCTCCAACCCTGCAAATTACTGAGCTCGTATCATAGCATGTGAGCAGACTCTGGAAACAGATAAGGCTGATCTGGCAGCCTCTGAATCATATCCTGCATACCCACATGTGCATGCTGCCTCCCTAAAAGCCACTTGCCTTATCGCTGCACCCCTTTAAAGATTTATTTTTTTAGACTCAGCTCATGGACCCTCTTTTCTAGGAAGCCATCCAGGAAAGCCCATTGTCTAATAACGGTTTTTTGAGGGAGGGGCCATTTCATGTTCCTCTTCATGTTCCCACTGAAGGGGAAGATAAAGGAAGAATTAATAGAGGAACGTTTCAAAGCAAAGCAACAGGTTAAAAGCTTCAGGAAAGACTGAGTAAGAACAGGAGTGAACCCAGAGATTATCTGGGGGAAGGGTGGCTGGGTGAGGAGTGAGAGGAGCACAGTGGATCAGATGAGAGGCCCCTGGAGGAGGTTTTGCAAAAGAAATGACTGACACTGATCTCTGTTCTTGGGATCATTCTGAGAAGACTGTGGCAGGGCCTGGGTTGGGGGAGGACCAGTTAGGGAGTCAAAGCAATAGTGACGATGACGGCGTTTCCTGGCAGAGTCCACGGAACATGAGAGGGGGTGAGAGGAGAGGGACCACTCCAGGGCTTGAGAACAATGGAGGGAGGGACATTTTCCTATAGGGGAGGACACTTCTTTGGGGTGAAAATAAGAAGTTTAATTTTGATGTGCTAAGTTTGAGAGTCTTACCATATATTCACTTGGTTGTATTCTAGACAGTTATAGACAAGTATGAACTCCAGGGGAGGTATGTAAACTGAACACATGAATGTGGAAGTTATTAGCTCTATTACATAAGCTGGAACAAATTTTTTGTGATTTACAAAATCAACCAAATACAATGGCTCAATACAATAGACGTTATTTCTCACTATTCAGTGGTCTGAGAAACTTCCAGATCATTGGCAAACTGTGACTGGACTTTTCTCTGTGGAGAGTTGAAGACAAAATTCTGTTTCAATAGAAAATGGAAATAGAGGGAAGTAGAATTGGAAATTATGTGTAAACAACTCATTCAAGGGATTCTGTTTTAAAAGGGGTCCAAGAAGAAGAGTGAACTTGAGGAAGCTATAGTACTGAGACATTTTTGTCGATGATATTTATTTATGTACTGTTCTTGGGTTCTACCCAGGACCACACACACGCTAGGTTGGCTATATGCAGCTGAGTTACACCCTTATTTAGCATCTGTGATTGATTTTTAAAGTTGTTTTTTTTTTTTTTTAAATAAGAAAAACTATAGAATGTTTGAATCTACAGTACAGACACAGGCAGGGTGACCATCAGCTTTGGTTTGCTTGGGCTGAGGAGTTTTCTGGATCATGGAACTTTCAGTGCCCAAACTGGGACAGCCCTGAGCACACTGGAATGATTGAACACAATAGAGATAAGACTATTTGTGAATGGTCATTTTATATTGTTTTGGACAAATGCCAAATGAAAAGAAAATGCTAAAATTCCTCAGTGGATTCTACACCTTATAAAGTGCTTATGTAGTGTGAACACAGCATTATGCGATGTGTGGCATAATACAGTAAGTTACGATTCTTAGCCTTGGGATGTAGGTCAATGGCAAATATGTGTGACGACTCGAGTTTGATCACTAGCACCTCACCTTCTCACAAAAACAACGAAACAGCCAAAGAAAAACAAGTTATAGTTCTTGTTCCAGGGGAGTGTAGGCTAGCAGAAGAGGAAAATGAACATGACTACATACAACACAAGCTGTAGATGATATATGTAGCCATCTAAGACACGTTTTATATTCTTCAGAAGTAGGCCATCTATAGACAATATTCAATAAAAATAGTAGGAATCATCTCCTGAGATTGCTGGTCTCAGCATGTACAGGTCTATTATCTTTCCATCTTCACACAGCCTGTTGTAGGTTCTGCTGTTGTAATCTCCACTTACAACTGAGGAAGCAAATACATTGTGATGAAGCAATTTGCTCCAGGTCACACAGGGAGTGGTGGAGAAAAAGGCCTTGCTGGCTGCTGATTCCACAGTCTAAGCTCTCAATATTAAATTGGATTGCCATCTAGAAATTATTATAATGCATGGGAATAAGCTATGACTAACACAGAAAGTACCCTATAGATTTGGAAGAGTGATACATTTTAAATTTTTAAAAATTTATTTTTATTTTATGCGTATGAGTCTTTTGCCTGTGTGTATGTAAGTGTACCTGGGAATGTGATGCCTGCAGAGGCCAATAGAGGGTGTTAGATTCCCCGGGACTGGAGTTTGGGGTGCTGGGAACTAAACACAGGTCTTCTGTAAAAGTAGCTAGTGTTCTTAACCAACAAATTATTTCTCCAGCCCTGAAGGATAAGTTTTGATTGAGAAACTTAAAATCTCTCTCTCATTCTCTCTATCTCTTTCCTCTCTGTCTGTCTTTGTCTCTGTCTCTGTCTCTCTCTCTCTCTCTCCCTTCCTTCCTAACCATTTCATCATCTTAGATGTAACAAACATGGGAGAACTCACTGGCTCATATGAATTTAGAGAATGTTGAATCCACTTACACTTAGATACTGCTGCATGTTTTTGTGATTTCTTTCCAAGACAGATACTGGGGATAATTAAATCATCCTCAAAGATAAATAAATAGCGTTAATGATTTCAGAACTAAACAGGAAATTCAGGTTAAAAATTAGTTCGTTGACCTAAATAGGGAACAGATGAACATATATTCCTTCTCACTGTAAAAATACATATAGATGTTGCAATTCTAGCATTTCACTTGGAAGACAATGTAATTTCATATTCTCCCAGCTCATTCATGGTTTTTCCTTTTTTTTTACTTGTTTGTTTTTGTTTTTGAGATAGGGTCTGGTTATGTAATGCAAGTTAACCTCAAATTCTGGATCATACTGCCTTTACTTAGGAAAGTTGGGATCATAGGTATGTGCCTCCTGCCTAAATTCATTTTATAATTAATTAACTAATTAATTTATTTATTTTGAGTCTTTTTGAGACAAAGCCTCCCTGTAGCCCCAACTGGCCCAGAACTTACCTGCCATCTGCTATGTAGACCAGGCTGCCTTTGAACTCACAGAGATCCACCTGCCTTCTGCCTCCAGAGTGCTGGGATTAAAGGTATGCACCACCAGACCCATACACTTCTTTATTTTTAAGCCAATGCTTAGATAGCCATTTTATATATTAATGATGTAAATGTATTATTCTTAAAAAGGTACACATTGTGCAATGTATTAATGTAAATCAAGTTAAATACATTACCTTAAGGACTGTTCATTTCTTGTGATTTTTTTTTCTTATTGTTGTTGTAACTGTGTTTTGTTTTGAGACACAGTCTATGTAGCCCAGGCTGAGCTGGAACTCCTAATCTTCCTGCCTCAACTTCCCCATGCTAGAATGTAGGGGCACATCACCACATACGACTTCTAGAGTTTTGGAAAGCACTTCCAGTTCACTCTTTTGAACACATTTTAATTAATACTAATTCTTAACATTTCTGACACTTGTAGACCATACATGATTCTAAGACATTCATGGAGGCTATCTCACTTAATCCCAGTTCAAATATTATCTCTTTGGGGAGGCTGAACTTGGCCTCCTCCAACTTCTTTCTTGAAGAATTTATTACGAGTTGAAATTTTATTTATTTGGCGAACATGTTTATGTACCACTCTCCAAGCCCCTCCCTCCCCAGTTAGACTGCTTATCCAAGCAGCATTTTCCTGCCTTGCATTCTACTATAACAACAGTTCTTAGAAAAGTGGCATATGGCAAGCACACAGCGTATAGTTATTGAATAACAAAATGAATTAAACACAATGTAGATGTGACCTCTGAATCCTCAGAGAATGCAAGGCTAAAATCACAAAGCTGTTGCAGTAAGGGGCAAAATTCATATCTAAATCCACATCATTCATTCATTCTTCTATATTGTCCTCATATTGTATGGGCTGTAGAAGGAAAATGTACTTGCCTATAAGGAACTCACTCACTTCCTAGTCAACAAACAGTCACTAAACCTCCCTAAGCACTGTGCTAGGCACCAGGGACCCAGAAGCAGGCAATTCAAACACAGCCAGGCCAGTGTGGAGGGGTTTTGTCTAGACTTGAGTAAAGAAGACAGACTATTTAGGTAATAAATGAGACGTACACTTTAAACAGAGATGCACAGGCACAGAAAAAGTAGTGAGGTAAGCACATTAAGCCAAGGGAGTCAAGGATGATTTCTCTGAGGCTTGTTCTCTGAACGTAGTTGGTTCCAGACATGCAGAGAAGTGCAATGTGAAAGTCATGCAGCCATGAGAGAACGAAGGGTAGGAGATAAACAGAGATTATCCTTGAAAGCTGTTGATGAAAGTAATGATCGTATATAACGAATACAGGCAGTGGGAGTCAGAATGGAAGTCACAGCACAGAGCAAGTTTCCTGAAGTCTTTATATAATGGCATTTAGACTACGAGGGTTAAAAGAATGCCCACCATTACAAAAGAAGGACATCTTTCTTCTTCTTTATGGTATTTATTAGTTTTTTAGACAGGACCTTACTTCAGAATCCTTATTGGCTTTGAATTCACGATCTTTCTGCTTTAGCCTCTTTAGTGATGGGATTTGTTTATTTGGTAATTCGTCCCTTCTTTCCTTCCTTCCTTTGAATCTTAAAAAATTAAATTACATTTTAATTATTTTGTGTGTATATGTTGATATGTGCATGGCACATGCCACAGCTCACATGTGGAAGTCACAGCTTATAAGAGTTGATTCTCTCCTTTCACTGTGGAGTTCTGGGGATCGAACTCAGGTTGTCAGGCTTGAAGCAGGTACTGTCACTTGCTAAGCCATCTCATTCCCCCTCTTCTTTCTTAATTCACTTTTTCAGTAGGTAATGGGTTTCCTATGAATATATGTACATATGCACACATATGTATTACATAAATCTGTAAAAATATCACCTCCGTTCTTATTTCTCATCTGTCACTTCTCAAGTACTGCACTACCATAGCTCATTTCCTTTATTAGTTTTTGTGTATCCTTTCAGAATTACCTTATACAAATATAAGCAATAATTTTCCTAACCTTTTACTGTACAGTGTAACATACTATATGTACCATTGTGTACTTTACTTAGCAACTTATTCTTGAAATCTTTCCATATCAACACATAAAGTACTTCCTTATATTTTGACAGCTGCCCAATATCCATATGGATGTATCATATTTTATTTAACTAGCCTCTTATTGGTGAGCTTTTGGAGCATTTCCAGTCTTTGATTAACGAATAGTTGTATAGACATGGTGTCTTATAACTGTGTAAATATATACATAGTCTTAAAAGTTATTGCCAAATTGCCTTTGGTGGGGGCTATATGAAAAAGTTTCCACGGGGTTAGATTCAACTATAAAACTAACCATAAAGTCAGAGAAGTGCATGGTGACATTTCCAATTAAATATTGGATACAACTAAACATTAGAAACAGAAAGCTGTGTTGTAGGTTTGGATCAAATACAGATACAAATTTTATGATTCCTGAAGCTAATGGAATCTTGGAGGCCTTCTTTAAGAAAAGTAATACAAAATTTCCAAAAACAGAGTGGGCGTTATAGAACTTTATGCAGGGCTTATACAAGAGAAGAGTCCTAAGATAGAAGCTTTGTTAGTCCCGTGGCAAATCTGTTCCGCATAGGACCTATATGCATACATGAGGGGTCGGGGGAACAATTGTCCTTTTCATTTAGGAGAAATGGTGCTCAAATATTATGGGCTGCTGCCCATAGGTCTGTGTTAATGAGAATAGAATAGCCATAGAACTGACAGCTCCACCAAGAATACAATATTGCCTGTAAGGACATAATATCTCCCCCAAATGGGTTCATCTTCTAACGTTTTTCATTTTAGAAACCTCAAATGTCTTGCAGATATTTCTTGTAGATATTAGCAATATGACCCTGATATGAAGGAAATTGTAACATTATAAAGCAAAGGAAGAATTCAAGCGGCTTCCATCAATCTCACCCATTTGATCATATGCATAAAGGTTCCAGCTGGTGAACTGGTAGCACTGGGGACGACTTCTGTATATGCGGCTTGAAGGAGATATGTTGGTAAATTTCATTTAATGATCTGTCCCTACAATCAGCAGCAGCTGGTTTGTCTGTTCAGAGGCTCTGCTGCCTTACAGGTTGTCATCATTATGAGATCTTCAGGGAGGGAAGGAAGCAGGCTGATAAAGAGGCAAACGTAGTCTTTAGGACAGTTACATCAGAATCTGGAGGAAAGAAGAGAGGGATTCCGGGCCACATTTAAGAGACAGCACAATTTACTAGTCCAATACAGGGTAAAAGCAAGTCCAAGGGAGTACAGAGAGTGGAAGAGCATTCAGGTAGTTAGGGTGTCTGCCAAGCCGCATTAGTGCTGTAGTGGAACTGACTACATTTAACGTAGCAAGATTCACATATGACATTTAAAATGCAGGTATTAGCCAATTATGTGAGACTTGGAAAGAGTCCATACCTAGCCACCTGCATCACAAATTTTAGAGAGTGTGCAACTTACTTTTAAGTCATGTTGGCCTGGAGCCAAATGTGCCTCATAAGTTGAGCTCTGTATTCATTGCCTGTGTTCAAATGCTCATGGTTGAGTTGCCGTGTCCATGGTGAAGAGATCTGGTAAGTACTTGAAAGAAAGTGTCTGCTGCTTTTCTTGTTTTTCCTTTTATCTTGCTTAAAGACAACTTACCAAGTTAGGAAGAGAAAGTCATTGATGCATGCATGCTAAGCCATCAGTTAACAATCACAAATGGACATGTAAGAGACACCACTGTTTGCCCTTTCTTGTTTCGTTATTTAAATAAATGTATTATTGTTATCATTGGGTTCATTAAAATTCACCTTAGTGTCATGATGTCTCACTAGGAAATTGAAACTATTATGATCCTCTGTTTTCCTACATTGTGTCCAGAAAGTTGGATGTGGAAGTTAGAATCTCTCCCACAAAAAGTTCCTGCTTTCTGCTCAGCTACAAGTCACTTCTGAGTCAAAGTAACAAAAATTGTGCCATTTGCTTAAAAATATGAGATGTTGAAATTATAGAGTCAACACACATTGATATCTTAATAAGTCATATTGCCATTACCTACCAGTCTAGCAACGTCTGTGGTGAGAGACTCTGTGGGAATTCTGACCACTGATTAGCCAGGACAGCTTCTGAGCCTTGTGCCAACTTGCATGGATGGAATCATTTGGCATGGTTCTGCATTTTATGGGCGGATTTTCCAGTGCCCATATGACACAAGGACACTTTTTCATACATAAGCAAAAGAAGCATCTATTTGGATGAATGTGTGGGGCTGGGAACAGGAGAGGGAAAGGGGAATGGGGATTCTAACTCTTCATTTTGGACTTGGCCATTTCTTTTGTTTTTAAAGTGTGTGCGTGTATGTGTGTGTGGACATGCATACCATGGAACACGCGGAGGTCAGAGGACAACTTTGTGGAGTCCGTTTTTTCCTTGCAACTTTATGTGGGTTCTAGAGATTGAACTCAAGTTTCCAGGCTTTTGTGGCAAGCATTTTTACCTACTAAGCCATTTTGCCAGCCAGCATTTCTGGAATTCTTTTTGGTTGAAAGTTTTACCTGTTTTAAAATGCACTTTTGAAAAAGGTAATTAGCCAGTGTTTTCCAGATGAACATAACCAATAGTGTGTGTGTGCGCGCATGTGTGTGTATGTGTGTGTGTGTGTATTCAATTGTCTTATTACCCAGAGGCTGAGTAGCTCCACAGTCATCTTCAGAGAAGCTAGGGAGATTGGTAGAAGCTCAGTCTAAGAAGCTGGAGGGACCCAGCCAGAAATCTTAGGCCTAGAAGCTCCCTGGAGTGTTGTTGGTACAAGTCTGTGTTCAAAAAGTAAAGAATTTGCAGTCTGTGTGGATAGGCAATGACAGCGGGGGGGGGGGGAGGGCTGCAAACCAAAACAAAATCGCACAGTTCAAGAAGAGTTAAGCACTCAGGGCTGGCAAGACAGTTCAGTGGGTAAAGACCCTTGCTGCCAACACCTGAGTTTGATCCCTGGATCCGCATAGTAGAAGAAGAGACCTGATTCCTGAAATTTACCCTCTGACCTCCATAAGCATTCTGTAGCATGTGCATGCACTCACACCCTGCCAAACACATACACCTTAAATAAATTAATTAATCAATTTTAAAACAGAAGAGTCGAGCAGCAGGTTAGAGGCTTCTTTCACTTTTGTTTTATGAGGCACCCAGCCTAGGATGGTGCCGACCACCACTCGTGGCAGGTTCTTTCAACTGGGTTCACTGCCTACATGCTAATCTACTCTGGCAACACCCTCTCCGACACACCTAGAAGTGTGATTTGCCAACTTTCTAGGCATCTCTAATCCAGTCAAGTTGACAACCACAATTAACTATCGAAGCTGGTGATTTCATCACCTGTTTGATTTCAGAATTGATTGCACTAGCAAATGACTGGAGACGGCCTAAAGGGCATCAGCGGGAGTCTGATTAGAAAAAAAATCATCGTACAGTCATCGCATGGATTGAACTCCAGCTGTAAAAGTGCAGAGGAGGTATTCGTGAGGAGTCTAAACATCCCCTCTCCTCTGTTAGTCTCGTGTCTGCTCATGCCCCCGTACATGTGATTTCTTAATGGATCTTTCCAGTTTTTTTTATACACCAACAACTACAGATTCTTGTCTTTCTTTTTTTGTTAAAAACATAGGGCAGTCTACTTATTGCTTTGTCCCTTGAATCTCTGAAGAAACAAGCCCTTCATTTGCTTGGTTTTCCTTCATATCTAACAATTCATGTAGGCCTTGCATATTTCTTGTTATAATTATTTTTAAAGATCTCATTTTTGTTGTTTTGTTTTCTCTTCCATCCTCTGTGTGGTGGTGGTGGTGGTGTGTGTGTGTGTGTGTAGATGCATGCAGGCCACAGTGTGCGTGTGTGTGTCAGTCCTAGCTTTCTACTTGTTTGAGACTCCGTCTCTGTTATTTTTCTCCTCTGGATGGGCTGAGCTAGCTGCCTGAGAGCTTCTGGGGATTCTCCTGTCTCTGTCTTCCACCTCCCTGGAGGAGCAATGGTAGTCTAGATGCTCATGTTGTGCATTTGGCTTTTATGTAGGTTCTGGGGATTTGAACTTATGGCCCCATGCTTTTATTCACTGAACATTGTCCCCAGTCCCACTCAGTCTTTTAACTTCTGTATATGTGTTTTAATTTCTGATGGTAAACTTTCAGTTTTCTCTTGATTTTTGAACATTTCATTAACTCTAAGTTTAACAAATTCTATTCATTTGGCACAGGTTTCTCTACAGTGCAAAGATCTATGTTCTGAGGCTTTTGGCACACAAATGCCCAGGGGTTCACATAATAAGAGCTGCGTTTCAAGAGCAATTTCAATTTAGATGCTAAGTATAAAGACCTTGCTGGACTTTAGTGCAAACAAAACCATAAATAAAACATCCATAGAACTGCTTTATTCATGTGCTGGACCATGGGAAGTATATATCTTTCTTGGATACCTAGTTTGTCAGTTAACAATGGTCATTTTTCATTGGTACTCACGACCCACTAAACCTCACATTTTTAGGAAATCCAGAGAAAAAGCTTTCCATGTATGTAGTTTGGAGCTAGCTCAGCACCGATGAGCCCATCTATCAGCAAGATCTTCTTGCACAATTATCTGAACTGCTTGCTATGGTAAGGACATACAATTTTAATGCAATATAATTACAATGGATGCTTTCTATTCCTGTAGGCAGTCATAATTGGTCATAAGGGACAAATATAATCAGATTATTATATAATGCTTATTGCATGGAGCAGTAAGTGGGTGGTTTTAAAATAGGACAACCTTATATTTAAAAATATATATATATTCAAAAGGTCATTCAATCTAAACCCAAACATTCGCATCAAGTATCATTCTCTTTATAAAAAGCTTCACATTTTCATAATAGTCTACGAAACTACCCCCAAATTACAGCAGAAATGTTTTTCAAAGTCAAATTTCCATTATTCAGGGGAAAATTATAAGGCTTGTGGCTCCTTCCAGGCTGAATTTCTATCTCAATGCCCATTTTCCAGTTATTTCAGGTTTTACTGGCAGCTTCTTCTCAGCCCAGTGGTTAAGAGAATTATAGTGTATTAAGACTCATCTGCTCATCCTCCTCATTTCACAGGTAAAGAAATCAAGGAAGGGAACTGTTGAACCACCTCTCTGACAGTGTGCAATAACTGCCAAGAGAGCTGGGACAGAGGCCATGCCCATCGCTTCCTACTCCAGGTTCCTCTGCCACTTCATGACCTGTGTTCGCAGGCACACACTCACCGACAATCATTACTGACAAAGATGAGACTTCAGAATGTATGTATGTATGTATGTATGTATGTATATATGTGTAAAACACATTGTCAGTATATTATTTTCCTGTTATCTTATTCACTCCATAGTTGTTATTTCTAGCTGTGTAATTGTTGGGCATAATGTAAGGTGGGCCTAGCCAGGCCACCTGCTGGGAGGAATAGAGGAATGGCTCCTGTGGGTGTGGCGTTCTGCTCTGGCTAGCTGTGAGACCAGCACCTGGAAAGAACCCGCCTACCTGGGGACAAACTTACTATTGGCTGTATTGGGACCCCACACCATAAGGTCATTGGCTGTCCAGACCTTGGCTGTGCACCTATTCAATAAACGACTTTGCACTGCCACGCGCTTGGCCTGCTTCCCATCCAACTCCCAGAGTCTGCGGCTTGACTCTGTGTCTACTCACCCACATCCCTCGGGCCGGCCCCCCCAAAGTCCACTTGGGCTGGCCCCGAGTGACGAGACAGGACAGCAACAGAAACAACTACATGTAATCAAAGGCTTAAATCAGTGTAGCCAGTCCTGACCTCTTCTGTTTGTTGTCTGCCTTACAGCCACTTTAACACAATCTTGCTGAAACTGGGTATTTTTAAATTTTTGTTTATTATTATTATTATTATTATTATTGTGCGTGTGTCGGAGGGCAACTTTGTGGAATAGTTCTCTCCTTCCACTTTGATATGAGTCCAGGAATCAAACTCAGACCATCAGCCTTGTGTGGCAAATGCGCTACCTACTGAGCCATCTTACTAGCCCCTGAGCTTATTTTTAATTTACAACACAACTGTTCTTTCTGTATTTCCTTTTTTGTTACTTGGCTAAGTGATCATCCCACACTTAGTCCCATCCCCATCAAGCCACACCTTACCCTTCAGATTCAGTTCATTGTCAGTTTCTATGGTTCTGTTCCCTAGATCTTTCTCATCTCTTCATTCTCTTTATGTGTCATGGTGACATCTCACAAGGACACTCTGTATTTGTCTCTCTCCTCTTCAAATCATTCTTCTCATTAACTCCACTGTATTCTTCCAAAGGACAAATATTGTCTGCTATTACCTTGTTCGAACCCTTATTCTGTCTTCCTCACACCTTTAATTCAAGTCCATCCACAGCTTTTCAATGTAAGGTCCTACAAGCATACAAATACTTGTGATTCTTGCTTTGGCTAAGCTAGTTCATGTTCCTGAGTCTTTCATATAGTTCCCTTCATCTAAAATATTGTCCTTTGCTCACTTTCTCCACGTTGCCCACTATTATTCTCAGATTCATCCTTCAAGATTCAGCCTCCGTGGGTTGACAAGATGACTCAGAGGGTACAGGTGCTTCCTGCCAAACCTGATGACTTGAGTTGGACCACGTGGTGGAAGGAGAAAACCAACTCTCACAAGTTGTCCTCTGGCATCCACACTTGTTTTGTGGCATTCACACCTCCCCCATTAATTAATAAATGTTAAAAAATTTAAAGAGTATACCTTTATGTCAGGGGCTAGAGGTGTGTTTCAGTGCTAGCCTGCTTTCCTAGTATGGACAGGCCCGAGGTTCCATTCCCAGAACCGAATGTAAAGAAATATCCAGTATATGAATCAACTCCAATAGAGAAAGCTTATTTTTTCATCTCTATGATGTGCCTCGTATATACTTCTATTATTATACATCATATCACATTATTATTTCTTACTTGTATAATATTGTGGTATTTATATTTGTCTCAATGTCTACCACAGTGCCTGAATGAATATTAAAACAAAGACATGGGCATGTATAATAGAAATTTAGTTCACAGGCCAGTGTTACCTGATATTCACAATAGCCTAAGAACAGTACTGCTTGACCGGTGTTGCTCAGAATAGAGCCATTACACACATAAACTATAAAATGGAAATGTTTCGGATTTATAGAATCTTAATAACTATAATTTAGAATGGGTGTCCTTTCTTCAAATGAGTTTGTTTCTTCACCATGAAATCTGTACATAACTGTCATCACATGACAAAATAGTCATCTCAGTATAATGTATGGATCAGAGAAGACATCTGGCATTTTTCTCCTTTCAGGAGGCTTTTGATGGTGTTTCCTGTATCTTTACTTGCATTAGTTAGCAGCTGTATCTCTCCACTCTATAGTCAAATGCAGTTAATCACATGTTTGTTAAGGTGATTTGGACTTCTGGGCTTTAGTAGCATAAACAGATAATGCTACCACATATATACATATAGATCACATGCTGTTTACTAAATTAAACGAGGATGTGTAGCAAATTGTAACAATAGCCTAGGAAATGGCTGATGTTTCACCTCAGGAATTCTCATTCAGTCCACTAAAATAAACCCTGCAGAGGATGATTTCATAGCCCTAAGGAATCTGGAAGCTCACCTCCTACAAAGATACATTTCTTTCGATTGCTAATTGCACCTATATTTTGCATGTTACTCCATTATATATAATTCTAAAGGACTCATTCTTCTTTCTCTTTTTTTCTTTTTCTTTCTTTCTTTCTTTCTTTCTTTCTTTCTTCTTTCTTTCTTTCTTTCCTTTCCTTTCCTTTCTTAATGCTAGGAATAAATCCAGCCATCTGCCATGCTAGGCAGATGCTCTACCACTAAGGCATATATCTTCAGCCTCATATCACTTAATTGTTAATAAAACTCTGGGAACCAATGGCAGTGTTAAGATATAGCTTCTAGCATACCCTTTCATTTGGCCATTTGTACCAGGAATTAGCAGTGACCACTTTTGCTAAGCAAGGCAGTGTAGAAAGATAGACCCAACCTTATACATGCTACTTACTAGCTTTCAATTTTGTACTGGTCACTTAATCTTTCAGTTTCATTCTCTTTCCTTAATGAGAATAACAGTACCTGTTTTTGTTTATCTGAGGATTATTTTTAAAGGTCAAAGGAAAAATTTCTTAGAAATCAAAATACTCAAGCTTGGACAATGGACAAGAATGCGAATTCAGACACCCAGAACCACAGCTAGATTCATCCACTGAGCCACAGCAGCCGAGACTGTGCTGCTGCCACAAGCAGCCCTGGGTGTTCTCTCACATGCTGTCCGCCATGACTGCTGGCTCCCAATCAAGCTTGTAAAGGATCGCTGTGGCTGCTGTGGGTAATGCTTCTAGTACTGATACAGTGAACTATCTCATTAAGTTCAAACTCAAGTTGTGAGGAAGGCTAGAAATGCACACACCTAGCATGTGGGTTCCAAGCATCTCTTCCAGGAACTCTTGCCACAGCCTCCAGCCGTGATCCCCTCAAACTCCCAGTCCCAGCCAGCATCAGAGCTTCTTTTTCAAAAGAAAGTCCAATTCTGTGATTGCTATGTTTAAAAAGCCTCTAGCCATCCCCTCCGATCAATGCCTATGTAAATGCAAATATCATACAAATCTCTGGCCATCCTCTTCTGTGTTTCTCATCTTTTACTGAACCCTTCTGCCCACCGAAAATACTATTTTCCTAGTGGAGGTCATAATGTTTGATGCCTCTTTGTAAAATGGGAAAATGTGAAGGAACAAATATGACCGAAGATTATCTCCTTTTAGAAAACAGTAGAATCTTCAAGGCAGAGTGGCAATTTTTAAAGAAAAGGGCTGAGGTGATAGGTCAGTAGGTAAATCGCATGTCTTATAATCACCAGGACCCAAGCTCATCCCCAAAACCCATGTAAGAAAACCATGTGGTGCATTTACACTCTCAGCACTGGGGAGTCAGTCAGGTGGATGGTTCCCTGAGGGCCCTTTGGCTGGCCAGGCTTGGAAGACTGAAGGAAAAAGACACGAGGAGAGGCTGACCAGTGACAAGCTACAGGTCAAAAGGGAGAAGAATATTTTTTATTCTTAAATGCATGTTAAAACCTTAATCCCTTCACAGCTTCCCAGGTGCTGCTGCGAGCACCTTGCAGCCCTATCCCAACCCATCCAGAAGTAGCAATTGTTTGACCAGGAGCCATCCTCCTATGGAAAAGTCCGGTGTCTTTTATTAATGAATCATATAGGTTCAATGTAAACAATTTATGAAATTTTTCCTAAATTTTCAGTATAAAGTACTTTGGGCCTTCTCATCTTTGGCTCTCTTGTTCTTACTCTCGTACTTACTCTCTTTCTTCCTGACTTTTTCATTTTGTTTGGTTTGGTTTGGTTTTGCCCCAGCTACCCTAGAACTCGTTATGTAGCCCAGGCTGGCCTCACTCTCACAGAGATCTGCCTGCCTCTGCCTCTGGAGTGCTGGGATTAAAGGTGTACAACAACTCCCTTGGCTCTCTCTCTCTTTGAGTTTTTGATACAGAATCTCATTCTATAGCCTAGGGTGGCCTATAGTTTTCTACGGGTCCCAGATTGGCCACAAACTTAAAGCAACTCTTCTGGCTCAGTGTCTGAAGTACTTGGTAACAGGCGTGATCCACCACATCCACCTTTGCAGGTATCTTTCCTTGCTTGGGCTGCAGGTAAGATGAAATCTTAAGTAGTTTTGATTTGCATTTCCCTAATAACTAAGAATGTTGAACACTTTTAAGGTGTTTCTCAGCCATTTTTATTTCTTCTTTTGCGAGCTCTCTGTTCAGATCCATAGCTTGATTTTTTAAAATTGGGTCATTTGTTTTCTTGGTTCATTTTGAGTTCTTTGTACATTCTGGATATTAATCCTCTATCAGATGTGTAGTATGTGAAGATCTTCTCCCACTCTGTGGATTTTCTCTTCATGTCCTTAATTGTTTGTTTTGCTGTGCAGAAGTTTTTTTGTTTGATGAGGTTCTACTTTTTCATTGTTGACCTTAATTTCTGAGCAACTGATGTCCCAGTTAGAAAGTCCTGTCCTGTACCTGCATCTTGTACGGTACTGCTTATGTTTCCTTCTAGTGGTTTCGGCATTTCAGGTTTCACATTGAGGGCTTTAATCCATTTTGGGGTTTACTGCTATGCATGGTGATAAATATGGGTCTCACTTTTTCTTCTACATGTAGAGATCTGGTTTTGGCAGCATCATTTAATGATGTCTTTCTTCCAGCATATGTTCTCGGGACCTTAGTCAAATTTCAGGTGGCTGAAATTGAGATCCTCCTGTTTGTATATTCTTTTTTGTTCCATTGATCTACATGTCTGTTTTCGTGCCAATACCAAACTGTTTTTATGACTATGACTCTGTAATATAGGTTGAGGTCTAGCATGGTAATCACCCCACTGTTGCTCTTTGTGCTCAGGATTGCTTTGGCTATCTGGGGTCCTTTGTGTTTCCATATAAACTTGATCATTTCTAGAGGTTTTCTGGTGGAAATTCTGGAATTTCTTATGTATAATGTCATATCTTCTGCAAATAGGGACAACTGACTTCTTTTCCAATTAGTCCCCTTTAATTTTCTTCTCTTGTTTTAGCTAGAGTTTCAATCATTATATTGAAAAGGAGTGGGGGTAGTGGATGACCTTGACTAGTTCCTGATTTTAATGGGAATGCTTCAAGTTCTTCTCCATTTAGAATGATATTGGCTGTGGGGTTGTTGTTTATAGCTTTAATTATGTTGAAGTATAATCAAAACTTTGTATTTCTTGGAGTATTTTCTGTAGGGCTGATTTGGTCTACATGAATTCTTTGAGTCTATTTTGTGTCACGGATGATTTTTCTTCCCCCTTCAACTATGATAGACAGTTTTGCTGGATAAAGTATTCTGGCTTGGCACGTATGATCACTTAGAACTTGGAGTACTTTGCTCCAGGCTCTTCTGGCTTTTATAGTTGGCACTGAAAAGTCAAATGTAATTCTGATAGGTTTTCCTTTATATTTAAGTTATTGTTTTTCTCTTATAGCTTTCATTACCTTCTCTTTATTCTGTACCTTTAATGATTTTATTGTTAACTTCTGGAGAGTTTCTGTTCTGGTTCTGTCTTCTTGGTATTCCATGTGCTTCTTGTATCTGTATGGATATATCCTTCCTTAATTTAGGGACGTTTTCTTGTTGATCTTGTTGAAGATCTGGTCAATGCCATTGACCTGAGTTTTTTCTCCTTTCTCAATGCCTATGATGCAACGATTTGGTCTTTTCATGGTGTCCCACATTTCCAGCATATTCCATTCCTGTGGGATTTTTTTTTTTCGTATTCTTTGCTTGAGTGGTCCAGTTTTGATACCTGCTTTGCATTGATTTATTCTGTGGGTAAGGCTTTCTCTTATCGAGAAAATAAGAATCTCTGGCGTGGGTGTTCGGAACCTTCAGTTTCCAGTTATGCTGACCACAGGACCGTCATTATGATGGTGGTGTCACCCTAAGTCATGCTAAAGGGATAGGCAGAATACCTAGGGTGTTAAGGAGATAGTGAATATTTCCGGAATCCTCAGCCTCTAGTGCGGTGCTTCTGGGTCTAGTCATAGACATGTCGCTTTCCGTAAGTCTGCCCACTTTTCTGACTTCTTCAGAAAGGTATAACCTCTCCTTTTCTTCCTTATATCTCTTTTGTAACCTTTCTTTCCTTAACACTCTGAGCTGCCCCGACATTTTGGGTTTCTTTACCTCTTCTCTAAAGCGCCCTTCCCTCTTCCACGAGCTGGCTGCTCCTCTCTGACCTCTTAGCTGGTACAACCTGGGTTGGTTTTATGGCTTTTTTCTCCTCAAGGCAACTGCTGAGATTTACAGCTTGCCTGCTGGGAGGACTTTCCTTTCAATTCTCATAAAAATTGCTCTTAGGCTTCTGTTTGAGTCCATTCTTAAATTCTTTTAAGAATGGTCTAAGAATCCTAAAAGGAATTTTTCCCCTATATCATTCCACTGAGACCTTCCTGCAGTGGCCCAGTTCCTTCAGGCAGGCACCACTTCCTAAATTTCCCACCACCTTCAAAAACAGTACCAGAAGATGCGCCAGAAGCCTGCGGGAAACATTTCAAATTCAAGCCGTAAAAGCATGCAATAAATACTTGTTAAACCCACAGAAAAATGAGCAGCTACTTTATCAGTTAGGATTTTCTGGCTTGCAAATTTCTCAGAGGGAAATTAGGTGACTCGAGTGTTAATAGAAATTATGGGAAGCCATTGCTTTGTGCTGAGATTCTGAAATAAGCTCCAACAAACCAGGTTAAAAATGCAAATGCAGTCACTCACAGTAAACTTTCCCATCATCGAGCTACAAATAAGCTATCTGGCCTTCTGAGAAATCAGGGTATGGGGAAGATAACAGTCGCATTTCCCAAACAGGCCTATTTCAATCAGGGTGATAAATCCCTCCTTGACTTCTCTCAAGAGAAGGCAGCCGGAAGTGGCAGGATGCTCACTCATCACTTGTGATCCTGTTGTTTCGTCTCCCTGTTTCTGCATTGCAAGGAAAGTCACTGAAATGGCCAATTCATTTTTTGTTCCTTTGTTCTAATTCTTAGCTTTCATTTGTCTATAAAACCAACCTCTTCTGCCCAGCCTCTGGGAACACTCACTCTGTTGTAGAATGAAGAGTTGCCCAATTCTAAAATAGAAAAGAAAGCCCATTAAGATCATTAAACTAAATTGTTTAAATTTTGGCCTTTGACACAAGTATCTAGGAAATTCAGGAATCAGCTGTCTTCAGTCACGGTTCCATTGAGAACAGATTAAATGGCTTTTCTTCCTAGTGCTCCCCACCTCCTCTTTCTCCTGGGCCTTTCTTCTGTGGTCCATCTTCTTCCGTCCCCATCCCTTCCCCCTTTTCTCTGTCCTCCCTGCTCTTCTTCTGTCAATCTGTCTGTAGCTGAGCCTCCTGTCCTTCTTCCACATGTGACAATGGCAGCTGGTTGCTCTTGAACATTCTGCCCTAATGTAGCATCCTAGAAGAAAGCAAGCTTGTCCACCTCCACAGCAGCATGTTACTGTCAGGACACAAGAATCTTAGGATTGGCCAGACTCTGGTCCGTGTTACCAGTATGTCTAGAGTAATGGTGGGATACAGTGATTGGCAGAAGAGGAAATAGCAGTTTCTCAAAGGACGGGGCTGTGGGCAGATGAAAACAACATATGGCTGCCATAAATATTTTCCTAGGGGAATTTTATTAAGAAGTAGAAGCTGCTTTTAATAGGAAGCAGCTTCCTGCTTACTGAATAGAAGCTCCTAGGATGAGGCTACACTGTGATCTTTTAACTTTTGGGCGGCACTTCATTCTTTGAGTCAAAGATAGAAGAAGTAGGTCTAGGGCAGTGAAAAAGAAGCCTGTTGCTACTGGACGCATCTAGCTGATCCACAGAACAAAGGACTGCAAAACAATTTTCACATTTATTTTGGCTTCCAGCCAAATGGGAACGCTAGAAATTTGTTTGCTAATGAACTGTTTTCTATCCAGGAGAGGAAGTATGCTGTTCAGCAACTAGCATGGGCTACAGATCCCCAACTCATGGAGAAAAAGCTCTGGGCAATATTTGCATGTGTCCTGTGCATGTGGGAAAGCTCTGAATGCCCATAATTTCACATGGCTACATCAGGGCACTAATGATCCTGAGTTGTTTTTGAGACAGGGCTTCACTATATAGTTCTGGCTGGCCTAGAACTCAGTATGTAGTCTAGACTGGACTTGATCTCACAGAGACCAGCCTGCCTCTGCCTCCCTAGTACTGGGGTTAAAGGCCTGTTACCACCACACCTCACAAGCATTAAACTTTTTTTGAAGCTTCAATTCTTAGAGAGGCCAGTGAGTTTTCATTTTTGAGCATGTTGAGTTTGTTGATTGGTTCAGGTCCTTGAGATTGAAAGTAATCTTCTGGAAAAGGACTAATAGCCAGAATTCAAGAAAAAAAATATTTATCTGTTGCTTCTTTAAGGTATATTACTTTTATACCCCCACAAATTAGCATGTCATGGCTAAGAACACAACAGCTTTCATAAATGAATTAGAATAAACGTTACAAGTATTCTTTTCAGATGTGCAGAAATGTGGGATCAGACTTCAGTGCTACTGGAAACATGAAAGAAAGCATTGAAGTCCTTTCTTGGCTATAGGTTTTTAATTTTATTAACTGGCTGTTAAGGAAAGGGAATAGTGAACGTTTCTGCCTCATAAAGTTATAAATACGTATGATTAATCAGAAAAACAGTGAAGGAAATGAAAACAACCTCACATCCTGCCCTCCCTGACATTCTCTTTTGATTCTGTGAAGTTTCCTGTCATTATTTTTCATATTTATTTTAAAGGAAGTTTGTTTATAAGAAAAGAGAGATGAGAACACTTTCACACACACATACACACATACAGATTTAGAAATATATTTGTGTCTCAATTCATTCCATTTTGTATGTACCATGGCCTACGACACACATGTCTAGACGGACATGGGTTCTGGAAGCAATGGAGAGAAGGCAGAATAAAAAGGAAGCAATAAGTATCTTGTCTGCATTCTCACAGAGGGAACACGTCACAATCACTAGTGAGCATTGAAGAGTTGTGAGGTATTTGTTGTCATGAAGCCTTTACTTTACATATGCGTGCATATTATAAGATTGTCATGTGCCTATGTTTAATTTTTAAAACCTTTTTGCATGCATATGTGTGTGTGGTCTGTGTGCTTGTATATATATGGGAATATGTGGCACACGTATGCGTGTGAGGGTGTGTGTGTCTCGAAGTGCCTGAAGTTGATGCTGGTGTCTTCCTCAATTGCTCTCACTTTATCGAGGCAAAGTCTCTTGCTGAACCCAGAGCCAGTTAATTTCAGCTAGTCAATTAGCTAGCTTGCGCTGGAGATTACAGGTAACAGATTTTACATGGGTTCTAGGATCCAAAATCTGGTCCTCACATTTGCAGCAAGCCACCTTTGTAATCTACCTATGATTCTTTTTTTAAAAAAAAAATTATTTTTGAGATGTGATCTCACTGTGGATTCTGGGCTGGCCTTGAACTGTCTATGAGTCTAGGCTGGCTTCAAACTCCAGACCCTTTTGCACTGACTGCCCAAATATTGGAATTATAGGTGTGAACCACCATGCCTAGCTCATAATTATTAATACCAGAATTTATGCTGTGGGTTAGGGTTGTGTTTTCAGTGGTCATGATTTATTTAGTAAATCATAAAATTAAAATTTAATTTAATGGGAAGAAATAAACTCTGCTTTAGCATCACTGTGAGGTGGGCATTGTTGCCCATTTTATAGGTGAAGAATTTCAGATTTTCACAAGCTAAGTAATTCACCCAAATTCACAGGCCTAATAAGAGAGAAAACTGCATTTAGAAACTTTTGGTCTCAAAAAAAAAAAAACAACTTGTCTTAACAATGAAGCCTATATTCCAACACAGCAAAGCTGCTGGTAATTCAAGATATATTGCATTATGAATACAGCTATAGGTAAAGGAAAATCTATTCCCTAATACATGTGCTATAAAGGAAAGCAAGGTTTGTGACTAATCAGCTTACACTGCACTGAAAGTAGGTTAAATGTCAGCCTGTGTCATATGAAGTCCACAGATATAAACCCTATAGACTGTTTAAGGATCACATACTATCTAGAAAAGTTTCCACACAATCGCAAAGTATTGTGCAAAATGTGTGTGTGTGTGTGTGTGTGAGAGAGAGAGAGAGAGAGAGGGAGAGAGAGAGAATTGTAGAAAGAAAATTATTGGTCTTCCTCTTAATATGATCAATGGAAATATTAAAATTCATTTAGGGTTTAAAATTTGTGAGTTCTTAGGCAAGAGGCACTTCATATTTTTAAGGTGCAAAATAATGACATTTTGAATAGCACTTTACCATTTATATGGGAGCTTTCTCAAATGTCATATGACCCTCAAACAGTCCATGGAATTTTTGTGTGAACTTTGTACGATGCAGGGTGTAAGAAATGCTATAGCTGATAAGGACTACTCATCAACAAGAAAGTCAACACAACTGATCACAGTCCACAAGTATAAAAGTAGTGCTTACAGATAACCTAGACCCAGCCTTTAAAGAAGCAGTATAGTTAGTGAATGATTGGGTACAGGTGGTCAGAGGCCTCTAAAAAGCTAAACATGAACATGCTATCAATAAATCGACTCTGAAACATCTATAGCTTTCAAATCTAGCTATGATTGTGAGCCTCAGACACATTCATCACTCAAAGGTGTAAAATGACTGTGTTCTGTAGGCTCTCCCTGCAACTGTATGTGAGTCTCCAGTTATCAAAAATTAAAATGTCTGCTTCTTAAAAAATCAGAGCAACCATGTCAGATGTCACCATTCCTTCCTTCTTTCTTCCATCCCTCCCTCCCTTTCTCTCCTCCTCCTCCTCCTCCTCCTCTTCCTCCTCCTTCTCCTCCCCCTCCTCCTCTTCTTCTTCCTCTTCCTCTTCCTCTTCTTGTGAGAATGTATATAAACTCACATGAGCAGTACACCTTCCAGTTTGTGCTGGCTGCCATTTTAAAGAAGTATTTTTGTAGTGGTCCCAACTATCAGTTAAATTAATTTTGTAAATAAACAAATACTTCTTAAAGAATGAAATAAAACAGAGGAAAAAATGGCAGAATGAATGACAGGTAGAAAAGGTACGTTCTATGAATTTTTTTCTTTAGTGTTTATGTGTCTGTTATGTGTACACTGAGTGTGACATTTAAAAATAATGACGGCTGTTTTTTCAGGGCTCATTTCTATAGCTCATTATGATACACACATAGTTATAGTTTTCAGAAAAGCTTTGAAAGACAACTAGTATGCATTTCAATGAAAATACAAGGGTTTTGTTAATTTGCTTGTTTGATTTTGACGCCATAGGCTCACTCTATTGCCCAGCTAGCCTTACATTCCTAGGCTTATGTGATCTTCCTGCCTTAGTCTTTGTGTAGATAGGACTTAAGATATGTGCCACTGCTTCTAGCTTGAAAATAGTGTTTTTGAGTAGTTACCTCGGGACACACAGCTTTTAAAATTATACTCATGGAGGCAGTTGCTAGGAGGCAAGGGCTGTTGATGCCCTAAGTCCAAAGGAGCAGTAAAGAGCCAGACTGCATCTAGTCAGATTACGCCAGTGATGCCTCTCTTCTGTTTGGGCTTTTTGTTTATTTTGTTTTGTGGGGAGAAGGGTTGAGGGGGAATTGGTGGTGGTGATGGAGACTGAATACATCTGAATAACATCTCATGGATGTTAAACATGGGCTCTACCACTTAGCTTCTTTCCTAACCGGTCCTCTGTCTTGATACTGTGGGTAAAATATTCCTGTGGGCACTACAGCTAAGAAGGAAAGGAACAGAGGAAAGAGGGATGGGAAAGCAGGAGGGTAAGTGTCAGAATATGAACTGTGAAGTCATAGCAAGCATTGTGCTTCATTAGGAAAAAGATAGAAGAGAAACAGAGAATAAAGCAAAACTATGAGAGGATTGAAGGATAGGGACTGGCAGACAGAGTCACCCTACTCTGAGAGGTTGCCTCCCATTACCAGTAAATGTAAACTGGATTTGATTGGCTTAGATAAATCCATTATTGATCAGTCCACTGGCTTGGTTATGGCAGCAGGATCCACAGTATTGTTTTCCATTGTTGTCCCTTGTGGACATAGGATAACTACAGATGTGGTGTGGAAATTGGATGCCTATAAGTGCAATTCTGACTATGGGCTTCCTTATTCTCATTCGAAGGCTTTAGAAACAAAAGCATGGATTCCTGTGATCTTTCTTAACAGCAAGGGAGAAACTGTAGTATCTTTCAGTGAATTTCTGTATACATCTTGTTGGCCATAATTGAATCACTTGCCTAATTCCTTGGTCTATTATTGACAGATGCATGGCACTTCCCAGACTAATAAGACTTCTCTCTGGAGCTGGAATTAGCCTGTCCCAGGCTCATGGCTAGTGGGAGAAAACGGAAATTGAGGTTCTATTTGGAACAAGGAAGATTCTTTGTTCAATGAGCAGTCAACAGCATTCACTATATAGAAAAAAAAAAAATGTTTTAAACTTTAGTAGCATATTATTAGTGGATTTGACAGTGCACCTTTAAACCATTAAGATAGCTTCATTTTTGGAGATTTATGTCATTTTCCTTCTTATAGGAAACTTAAATCATCCTCTGGAACGACTTAAATAAAATCCAGAAAGTCAAGTACACACTGCCTTTCTCTTCTGTATTATCATCAAAAGAAATCTCAATTTTTCCTAAAAATAGTATCCTGTATTCACTCACTGAGAGACAGTGCACAATGATCGATCCCTGTTGGAACAAACTTCATCAGAGAAGAACAGTTACCATTGTGCAGGGCTTAACTTCTCTCTCTCTCTGATCCCTTCCCCCGGCTCAGAAGTTGCCCTTCAGCATTATCCCCGTGTGCACTTGCCAACTTTCTGCATCATGACACAAAGACACTGCTGGTTAGGATCACTGTGGCCTGAAGAAAGGCAAGTGCAAAGCCAGGCCAGCTTCCCTGAAATGCACTCTGTTTGCAGAATCACGGTGTTGTTTTGAAGGTTCCCTTTATGAAAGGGTAGTGGAGAGTCAACAGCCCACAGTTGCTCAAATCTGTGCTTTGGTTTCATTGCCATGACCCGCCACTTCCCCACCCAGGAGAATTATAGCTAAGTGGTGTTCTAACTATGTTCCCAGGGGAGTGTTGAGTAAGATGAAAAACATGCTAGGTCACCAATAAATCATTTCTGGAAAAAAAGGGCATTTCAGGAAAATTAAACAAAGTGTAGAAAAGCCTTAGCTTGCAGACTGTTGTTGCAAGATTTGAGTGATGGCTTTCCTCCTTGCTTAGACCAACACTAAGCAGCAAGCTCTGGGCAGGGAAAAAACAAACAAACAGAAACCCCTGTCCGGGGTCATAGAAGAGACTGGTAAATGATGGTGGTTGTTGCTGCTTCACTGCTCATTTCAATAAAATCACAGTGCCTAAGTGCTTCAACCCTTTCCAGTTGATCTGCTCATTTGCAGAAGTTTCCTCAAGGGTGACCTGGCAAATCCAGAAAGCTCACAAGTATGGACACAGATTTTCAAAGGTATTTCAAAACTCAGCCAGCTTTCCAAATTGTTTACCTTCCCAGGTGCCCGGGCTACACTGTGCAGGTAAATCGTTCTCCTGGGACCGCGCTAGCGCTAGAGCTGTGGGAAAGCAGTGCGCGGAGCTCCTTCGCTGGTGTTTGGAACCCCTTTCTGAATGTTGAGAATCAGACTTTTCCTGTGTGGCCCTTGTGATTTTAGATCTGGCGAATTTTGTTGTGTTCCTTCTACTTTTCAGTGGTCCGTGTTTCCAATACCCAGTCGTCCGCTAATTGCCGTCGCCACACCCCCACAACAATGTCAGTCCAAAATTATTAGCTGCGCTCATTGCTGGCTGCTTCCATAGCAACCAACTGAAGATATTATAGGACTTTCCCCACGAGCCCATGATGCACAAAAGCACATTGCCATTCCTTTCATTTTTAATATGTGTCTACCCCCAAGAGGACCTGGGCAGAATTCAGAAAATATTTTTCATCTGGGAACAGAACTAATCACCCAGGTCCAAGACTAGGCCTTATTTTTTTAGATGCCTAACTGATGTCCTCTCACTTGAATGAAGACTGTCATTCACCTTGAATAAGTCACTGTATTCTCTCAATTTCTGTTTTACACTTCCTAAAATTGGCATTGCTGAGGTGAGTGCATTTTTACATCAGTAAGCATAGATATATATGACTGAATTTCTTTGATAGAATGATTTAAAATTATTTAAAATATCTCTGTAGTAGGCCGAGTCCATTGGGTATATGCCAGAATGTTAAACTAGATCATATGCTGGATTTATTTTTTTTTTTTTTAAGAGTTCTCCACCCTGGTTTTCGTAGTTGCACCACTTTGCAGATCCACGGGTAGTGGATGAGCGTCCCCTTCCCCTGCATCCATTCCAGCCTTTCATGTTATTTGTCTTCTTAATCTTAGCCACTCTGACTGGGGTTCGATGAGATCTTAAAGTAGTTTTGATTTGCATTCCCCTAATTACTAAGGATGTTAAACACTTTCCTTAGGCGAACATAATTTCTTTATTCTAAATATACATCCTCATATTTGTAGACAAATGTACCTTTCACCCCTCATCAAAGAGGGTTCTTTTTGCAACAGATGGAGACTATTACAGAGTTCCAGAACTGGTCAAACACTGAATATAAGTGTCTGTGAGGCACTTAACCCTAGTGACACATCTTCAGTGCAACCTCTACACATAGGATGAATGCATCTCTTAACTCTCACCAGAGAAGTTTCCTTATATAACAGATGGTGATTCACACAGAGATTCACAATTGGACAATGTGCAGACAATAAGAGGCTGCAAAGTGCTTATCCCTGAATAGGACACTTCTTTCAAACCTCTGCCTCCCAAAGCTCAGGGATTATTGTGGAAGAGGTAGTGGAAAAATTGTAAGAGCCAAAGGGGTGAATGACCACAAGGAAGCAGAGTTTTCTAGACAGCTGGTCAGTTACTCATATGAAAGCTCAACAATGGTGACAGCATGCGCAAGTTCCATGTATGCTCAAACCAGATAAAATCCCAGCATTAACATGGGGAAGTGGATAAGAAATTCCAACCCAACCTAAGGAACTTTTGGTAACTGATGACTGCTAGGAGAGGAGAAAACAATGTCTTCCGGGTATGGGACTCTTGGTGGGCCCAGTGGTGGACCCACACTGAAGGGAGACAAATCTACAGGCCGTATTATATACATATATATATATGAAATACATTAAATTGGGTGAGGAGCAATGTGGAGAAGTGCAGATAAGGAAAGGGATCTAAATACCATTAAACTATGTTGCATAAAAATCACAAAAATTCAATAAAATTATTACTACTAATAATAAATATTAAAACAAATTAAAAAAATAATTAAAATGTCAGTCTCCATGGAACATTAGCTAGCCTCTTAAGGAATGTTTAGGAAACTGACTTTCAGTATATTCTAAGAGCCCTTCTAGGTCTGGAAAGCTATGACTTTATGAACATACATTATTGTAGTCCCAGAAGGAAATTCTGGGTGGGTGTTTTTCATGAAGGTTAAAGAAATTAATTTTATATTGACAAGGTGAAACAAATCTATGCATAAAGCAACAGACTAGCATGGTTCTGTCCAATTGTGTAATAATACACTGCATAAGAGGTACTAAAGAACTATTTCTTGATTCTTGGCAACCTAATATTATCCAATAACCACTATTCCAATAGATAGATCATTTCATAGCAGCGTATTTTACAATTTATTTAGTGGTGACATGTTTAGAGGGGGATTTATTACCTTGGTGCTGTGGTGGAATGAGATTTGTCATTCCTGTCATCCTTCACAGGGTCTCCTCGTTTAACTCTGTTAGTATACTATACACTAGAAAAATAGTGCCAATGCAATTTTTCTTTACATTATGCATAAGTCAAATATTAGAAGAGTGAAAAGTCATGAAGTTTTCTTCCCAAGAATATTACAGACTAAATAGCAAACAGAAAGACAAAAGGTTTTGCTTTAGTTGACCATAAACATGGCGTTTCGGCTCATTATCTTCTCTGCTGAGATCTAGACTTTTCTCCAGTTGGATCCTAAGCAGGTGCTGTCTTCTTCAGTCCAACAGGAGACAGTGAGCATCTTTATTTCTCTGGGTTTCACAGGCATTGCCCTATATCGGTGTGTGTGTGTGTGTGTGTGTGCATGTGGGTGTGTGTGCGTGTGTGCATGCGTGTGCGTGCGTGTGTGCATGCGTGTGCGTGTGTGTGCATGTAGGTGTGTGTATGCATGTGTGTGTGTGTGTGTGTGCGTGTGGGTGTGGAGGCCAGAGGTCAATATTGGTCTCCACCTTAGTTTTCGAGATATGGAGTCTCTCACTGAACCTGGAGCTTGCTGCTTCCCCAGTGTGAGGATTACAGGTGTGCCTGGCTGTTGTGTCCTCATCTTTTAAATGTGACTTTTAGGGATCTGAATTCATGTTCTCATGCAGCAAGCACTTTACTAACTGAGCCATTTCCCCAGCTGCTGCCATGTATCCTTCTTAATAATTCCTGCAATTCTTAACTGCCTTCTAGAAAATTTCTTCTTTCCTTCCTTCCTTCCTCTCTTCCTTCCGCCCTTCCTTCCTTTTTTCTTTCTTTTCTGAGTGTTAGAAAGGAGTATTTTATTATAGGAGAGAGAAAGAAGGCAGAGCTCCTATACAGTGGGAGGGGTCCTCAGAAGTGGGATGCCATTGAGCATCATTGCCCTAGAGTTAATAAGACTTTAGTAGACAGAGGAAGAGAGGGGGAGATGAGCTCATCAGTCTTGTTCCTATTCCAGGTGTCCAGGTCTCTCCGGGTTCCCTTTGTGTCCTCAATATGGTTTCCAGGAATAAAGAACTCCAAATCTTTCCTAAAGAAGCCACCAGAAAAGGCAGATGCCAACAAAGAGGTAGTTTGAGGAAACTACAGCCCTAAAGATTTCTGACTCCTGATTTCCAACAACCTACAGAACTACTCAGTACATTTAGCCTGGTCATTCCTGGAGACCTAGTGCCATCCGCATATTCACAGACATTGCTGAGAGTCAGCTAAGCAGCACGTTTCAAAGAGATGCTCTCATTTAAATAACACAACAAGCCAGGGTAGTCCAAGAGACTCGCCAGATCACATTGCACAGGCTTTTGCCACAGCCCTTGATTGCCTTTAGAACTTGAAGGTAAGAAAACAGGACATACTTTGAAGACTGGATTTGGAGCAATGGAGCTGGAACTGACCTGGAAGCCACTTCCCGTGAAGGATAGCTCTCACAGCACTGGAAAGCACTATGCAAACTGCTAAGGGAGAACATGAATTGATGTCCCAATACCAACTTCATGACCAAATATCCACATCAATGACCAGCACAGCATATGACATTGGTGCAATAGTGGCACTTTTATCTTGGGGGACATCAGTGGACTTAAAGCCCACTCAATGGGAGGAAACTCATGTGTGATACTGTAAACATAGCCAAATACACATAGCTGGAGCAGTCATAGGCCTTAGAGAAATTCCCAAGGTTGTCACATCCCTAGACAAATGTAACTTCTGAATAAGTAAAAAATACATATCCTTATATTTACAGCCAAGTATCCCAGTTACTACTCATCAGAAAAGCATCTTTTGCTCCAGATGAAGACTACTACAGAGTACCACAGCTCGTCACACACAGACATGTCTGTGGATTGCCCAAGCCTGCACTTCATCTACACTACAACCTCTAAACCTAAAACTCATGCAACATAGAACAAGTGGTAAAGAGGACACTGATGAATCTCTCAACTCTCATTAATGAAGTTTTCTCATGCAGCAGAGGGCCAGGAACACCAAAGGTCACAAATGGTCAAAGTGTGGAGATTAGAAGTCTGCATAGTGTGGGCCCCTGAACAGGACTCCTATAATTAAGCTTCATTCACACAGGGCTCAGGGACCATTGCAGAAGGGAGAGCAGAAAGATTATAAGAGCCAGTGAGAAGGTATATGACCATATGGAAATAGAATTCTATAAGCTCCTGGGACCTTGCTCATGTGAACCTACGGTAATAATGTCAGCATGCACAAGCCCCATGCAAACCCAGCGTGGAACTGGGGAGATGGGCAGCAGACCCCAACCTTTGCTGAAGAAATATTGGCAGCTGATTACTGCTGGGTGAGGAAGAGCTACTCTTCTTAAAGCAAGAGACTCTGGATAGGCTGACTAGACCTCAGTGGATGAACAAGCACCGAGGAATGTCCGGGGACACTAACTTGACACAATAAGCCTTTATATAAATGACAGTGTATGAATTCCAGTGGGGGGCTGTGGGAGGGTGCCAGTGGGGAAGGGGTATAAAGGTGACTAAGATTGATGGAAACATACTGTATGAAATACACAAAAATTCAGTTTTAAAAAAAGAGACAGAAAAAGAGCAACAACAGAAAAATGATCCAACAACAGTGAAGCAAACGCTGCTGCTGTTCAGCTCTTCCGGTGACTGAGAAAGCACACTGCAAATGAGTGCGACAGGCAGGACTGGAATCCAGGCAATCTCTCAGTTGCTATTCTTTAGCTCCTCCTAACTCCCACCCAAATAGAGAATGAGGCACTTGAGGGAGAGCCAAGCTCTGTCATCACTGGGTGGGTGTTGTTCCACTCTGGGATAGGGCATGGGCCCAGATGCATAGAGGGGTGTGCCTTCCCATGGTTTCTCTTAGTTCTTTTAGTGGCAACAATCTCTAGTCACTTTCTTTGTGCTCAAGATTAGCTTTAAATTTTTTATCCACACAAAATGCCAGAGACAGCCTAGACTGCACTCATTATGGGCTATCCTGTCTGTGTGAGTTGTTTACAAGAAGGGTTCTGGCTTGGCCTTTGCTGCTTTTAGGTCAAGTCATCTTAGGAAAAGTCAAGAGCCACAGAATAGAATCTTAAAAAAATGACAAGCATTGCAGTTACTTACTTTATACCCACACAGGCTTTATTTTCCAACTTCTGCAAGTTAAAAACAAGAGTGGTAAGAGAGAAAATACTAGATCTGTATTTACATCTACATCTAACATAACTATCTGTAAACAAAAGCCAAGCTCCGCCCTTACACTCCTGTTCAGTACAAACCAGATGTGTTATTATCATTATTATTATTATTGGTTATGGATGGAATCCAGGCCCAAGTCCTTTATCAGAACTATACCTCCAAACTACAAATTATGTTATATTTGGAAAGTTCTTTATATCCATATGTTTCATGTGACTATCAAATACATATCTTCTTTATCATATAAGTCAAAAGAATACATTAAGGGGGTTGGAGAGATGGCTCAGTGGTTAAGAGCACTGGATGTTCTTGCAGAAGACCTTGGTTCAGTTTCCAGCACATACATGGTGGCTAACAACCACCCTTAATTCCAGTTCTAGAGGATCCAATGCTCTCTTCTGACCGTCATGGACATTTCACAACACGGATGCATTTATATACATACAGGCAATACACTCATAACATAAAGAATAATAACAAAGAAAATATTTCTTAAATGAGAATACATTAAGAACTTAATGGTGACTGTGTATGTGTGTATTAGTGTATATGCAGTGCACGTACATGCATGTGTTCATGCATGTGGAGGCCAGAGGCTGATGTTGAGTATCTTCCTCAATGACTTTCTACCTTATTTTGGTTTTCTCAATCAACCCAGAGCTCACTGATTCAGCTAGACCAGCTAACCAACAAGCCCCAGATATCCTCCTGACTCAGCCTCCCCTGCCTTAAGATTACAGATGTATGCTGTTGTACCTGGGCTTTTTATGAGTGCTGGGGATCCAAACTCAGGTCGCCATGTTTGCACTGGAAACACTTGACTGACAGAGTTGTGTCTCTACCCCTTCATAGTGCCTTTTAAACAGTAGATTTCCAGTAGGCATCTCAGGCAGTTTAAACAATGACAGCACAGAGCAAACGAAGGCTCCTCTGAGGAGAAAACCAAGGCAAGGCGAGAGCTAGAAGTAAACTTGTAGTTGACAGGGTTCAGAGCAGAAATATCTTTAGGTAAGAAGATCCCTCTCGTTGATGAGAATAAGAAGACAAAGTTAACGTCTTAGCATGGTAGGAGAGGAAAAATCTGGCTCCTAGAATGTGGCAGTGAGTTCTGAGTGACAGAAACAGGAAGAGTGAGCAATACTCAACTCTGTACTGCATTTGGCCTCTGAGGAAACCACGAGACGGGCATGTGATGATAAGCCATGCTGCTCCTGTCTCACATTCTCCTTTGGAATATTGACACACTTGGTTTTTCTTAAAAGAGCAAATCGTCTGATTCTGAAAATGACCACCCACCCCAGTAGAAGTTTCTGGATTGGGTAGATCTGATCTCTTTTGTATACAGCCATATTGCGAGCACCTGGAGCATGAAAGTGCAGTGAAGATTTGTTGAGCAAACACAGCAGAGGCCAGTAATTGAGAACAGCCTGAGAAATATTTGGGATTTCCCAACTTTTCACATGAACAATGATAGCAGAGAAGAAAGACAGGAAGGAGGAAGAAGAGAAGAACAGAACGAGGAGGAGGAGGGAGAGGGGACGAAAGAAGAGGAAGAGGAGGAGGAAGAAGATATCATTCCTTATCTGTTATGACAACAGAGTTATTTTGTTCATATCTATCTTGTATTTGTGACTTCCTACAGGAAAGATGCCAGAAGACTGGGATGAAATAGTCATGTGCTTCATGTGGTAATATATGTGTGTGTGTGTGTGTGTGTGTGTGTGTGTGTGAGAGAGAGAGAGAGAGAGAGAGAGAGAGGGAAAGAGGGAGAGAGGGAGAGAGGGAGAGAAAGAGAGAGTTCTGACTGATATCACTCCAGCACATCATTCTGCTATGTGTGTCCATGTTTGAGGTGGACTTTAATACTCTGCAGGAAGTTTCTTCCCTACTTCTCCTGATTCAGCAGTAAGTACTAAGAATTTTAAGAAGCAGGATTAGCTCATAAACAAAACAGCCCATCCCTGCCTAATAGCACAGCTTAGTGATACTAAAGAGAAAGGCAATCTGGGAAGGACTCTCCCCTCCAGAAATCTCAGGACAACTATCTGTACTGGGAGTCTGAGATCTTGTAAACAAATTCAAATTACCTTCCAGCAAAAACCCCAAACTACTTGTTTGAAATGGTTTTGGCAAGAAGATGTGAATCCAGATCAAAATAAAAAACCACATAAATACTGAAATAGCCGAAACAGAGACACAGTCTTACAGGAAGCTCACAACAGTTCAAAGGAGGTTAAAAAAGAAAGGAAAGGAAAAGCTGCGGCCAAAGGAGCTGGTGGTATTGCCTGTCCGTACTGGAAATGTCAACATCCTCTGAAGAGGAAGCGGAAGGAGCTAGAGGTGCCAGAGAAACAGCTGGACAATGACAAAACAGGAAACAGAATTGCTGATGAAAATGAACTGCAAGCTGGGAAAAGGCGAACATCAAAGCCACAGGGCTGCTGAACACACCCAGTGAGGACGAAGTGAAAGCAGTCAGGGGCTCAGCATCAGCCCCGGCCACCAACACATGGACTAGTAGCTAACAAAGTCTCTACTTTCCTCTTGAAATGACCCAGAAACAGGCTTAGCTCTATTGTGATCATTTCACGAATGGTCCATTGTACAAGTATTCATGGGATCCAACCTTGCTTGGAAGAGCAGACATTCAAGTGTGAGATAATTGTTGACATACATCGCTATCTTAAAATGCTTAATAGTAATGGGAAATCTTGTTTGCTCCTAAGGTTAAAGGGCCAAGAATCCAGGACAGAGCAAGACATAACTCACTACCCTTCCTCCAGAGCTGGTTCCAGGCCTGCCATTCTATTTTGCTTCCCAAGTCACAGTGTCCTTAGATGAATGGGTGACATTCTCCGGAACATACTTCCAGCTCATTTCCACTTATGTTTGCTTCATTTACTAAAATCCCTGTCACTTTCTCTTTCTAAACTTTACATAGAGAGACGGGGCAGCAGAATGCTCAGAATTAAGGAACAACCCAAGGACCTGAGAAGGCCTGTAAGTTAATAAGGTTGGGGGTGGAAGAACACTGAAGTGACAGAGGTCAGTAGAGAGAAGAGTCTATTCCCCTCAGAGGAATAAATTGCTGACCTCTAAGGAAAAGTCTCACTGAAGCGTTTTAGAAGTCAGTAACAAAATCTTTCAGTTAGATGGGGGCTGACCAGTAAGTTATTATTTAGTAGTATAGCACTATTTGGGGAAGTTTAAAATCAAGTACAACTATTATTATTATTATCATCATCATCATTTAACAACTTGATGTAGGTAGGTGATTTGTTTAAGGTCTCATTACATATTACATGATTCAAATTTCTCTATTATTTTATCCAAAAGTTATACTGTTAGACAGGAAGGCTCATTTTGGATCGAGTATAGGCCTATATAACTTAGCTACAGGTTCTTTTTGAGTTTTGATTTTTGTCGTTTTAATCTGGAGATTAATTCCAGAGCATCAGCTGTGTTAGGCAAGTGGCAGCTACTAAGCTAGATCCACGTTCAATGTAGCTGTTTCTAAGTAAACATTTACTTCAAAAGTGATGACTCTTATCTGTCTGCCAGCTTCTGGTTGTGGTATGCAGAGGACACATCTGGAACAGCCAGGCCTGCTTTCCATGCTCTTTGGCTCTTTCGGACCCTCACTGGTCACTCACCTCCCTTAGGTTGTGGAATGAGTTGCTCAGGAACAGCTGTACAGCATGACTGAAGACAGAAAATCCCAAATGCGTAGAAAGGCCCATATACACAGACACCCATGGACAAGATCAGTGGGAGGTGTCAACGGGAGGGAGCTCATGCAGCACACGATCCCCTTGCAGGGACTTGAGGACGAATTAGAATGCACAGGTCCACAGTGTAGGGACAATCTTCTCCTTAAAGGAAAATTCAGGGAGGCCTTAAAAGTTTTAGGTTGCTATTCAAACCAAAATGCATTGTAAGAAATGCATCAAGAGTGAAAGCACTGAGGGTCTGAGAAGCCGATGGTTCTGTTTCATGTGGACTGTGTGTCTAGATGTCTATAATTATTTGATTTTTTTAAAAGGGGGTTCAGATATATTCGTGTGATAAGATACCACCTGAACACCATGTTACATTTTATGATTAATGATAATGATTATACATACTTGAATTGTTAAACAAAAACATCCCTCAGCATATAATTTTTCATTGAATTGTATACTGTTACATACTATTGTAATAGTAATCTTTCTTCTTTGTGTTCAGTTCTGGAAGTTGAACCCAGGGCCTAGCATATACTTGGCAAATACTCTACCACTGAGCTCCACCCCAGCCCACATGATTCTTTTTAAACAGTACATAGTTCTCCCAAGGCAGGATGCACAGTTTTAGGAGGTGTTTCAATATCAGGTGGATATGTGGAGTGTGTGGAGCAAGCTCCTATTCCATTTCTTATTTCCCAAAATCCACTCAATATATTATTCTCAGGTAGAGGACGTAGCAGATACTAACCTGGTAAGCAAAACCACTACATTTGATCTTAGCCAAAAGGTTGAAAATCGATCCCAGCCCATCAGAGTCTTAAAATCAAGGGTATATGCAAAACTTCCAGAAGGAAACAAACAACATTATGCCTGAGAACATTCTGCCCATTTATTTACCTTGTCATTTTTCTTAGTGATTGTATAGAAAGGACTTCTAACTACCTTCTTTACCACCCACTCTCTTCTCCCTCTACCAGAGCCCCAAGTTTCTGCTGGGCACAGTGTCAAGACAGGGTTTGATAAGGGTGTGTGGGGTATGATCTGGCTCCCAGAGGATATCATTGACTCTGGTTAGATTGTCTTTCTCCAGGCTCTTTCTGAAACATCAAACAGACCCCAAAATGCAAACATCTCCCTGCTAGCATTAGGGATTGCCAGTTTACATTTTCCTTTAAGGTACAACAAAACTCAGTTTGAACTATTGTATTAGAAATTAAGCTCTCCACTCCAAGCACTGTTGAGAAATTTTCAGGGTCCAAACACCTAAAACTACTGGTAATCAATATAACACAGGAGTTTAGTTTGAAAGCCACAAACTTGAGAATGATTGTTTAAACTTCTATTTTTAACTGGCTTGGAACTTAGTATGTAGGCCAGGCTGGTCTTGATCTCACAGAGGTCCACCTACCATGGCCTCCCATGGATTAAACAGTTATGCCACTACGACCAGCAGTTTTGGAACTCTTGATCTTGCTAAAAAAGATAAGAAAAATGACTCAAAATTTATTAGGTCCCAGATATTCTCATTCTCTCTCTCTCTTTCTCTCTCTCTCTCTCTCTCTCTCTCTCTCTCTCTCTCTCTCTCCCCACCCCCCCACACTTCCTCCTCCCATCCCATTCTTTCCCTAAGTAATATCCAATAATGATATGTTTCATTTTGGTCAAAGTATCTATTTTTCCATCTGTTCATATACTACTTTGAGTTTTTAAAGTTCACTCATAAAATTATCTCATGAGTTTCATAATGCATCTATGAAGTAAGACAGACATAAGTATTTCTATTTCTTCCAAGTAGAAACTAGGTTTTCATCCGTTACTTTGAGACTATGAGGTAGACGGGACTATTATTATCCCTCATATACATAAATGAGAATCATAGAACGTCCACATCATCTGGTCCAATGCCTCGTATACAAGCTGGCTTTCAATCAGTATTTGGCTGCCTGGCTGTGTGCCAGAGTGAGCGAGTGAATAAGGAAGATGGAAATTAAAGGAGGTATCAGAGTCACAGTCCTGGAATTAAAATTAGGGTTGGCTCACCTCTATTTTCATTCTTTTTCCATTACACCACACCTAAAAATTCATTCTCCAATTTGCTGAGTTGTCCATGTGGGTGTGTTGTTGGTGAAAGGCAGTTTTCCGAGGGTCAGTCACAGTGAACTTCAGCTGATGCCTTAGCACAACACTGCACACATCACAAAAGGGGTTGCTTTCTCTGGCAGCACTCCCAAACCTTACACAAGAGTGCTGTGCCAACAACTATTGTCTATGACAAGTGACTGTGCTGGCAGCCTAGTATCCCCTTAACAAAGTCCTTCACACAGATAGCCAGAAACTCTGTCTCTAGCCCAGGAAAGGGTTTCAGGTGGCTTTGTACTGTGTCACTGTTGTGGCTTACCAATAGTCTAAAGGTTTGAAGTAGGAAACATAACAACTGTGAATCCTAAATTTTAGAACCTTTTCTTTCCCTTGAATAGCTGAGAAATGGGAACATGACAGAAAGGCCTGAAATCACAGCCCTGTATTTTCAAGTAAATCAACATTGTTTCACTGGCTGCTGAGATAAATATTCAGTCATCTAATCTATTAGCACGTAACACAGTCTAGGTTACGTGCTACTAGGTCCTATAGTAGACAGTAAACTAAAGGATAAAGCTCTAAGCTTCAGTGGACATGTGACTTCAGAGAACTTAATGTATGCTAACAGTATAAGTAATGGGTTCCATTGTGACATTTTCACAATGATCACAGCTACTCCTTTGATTACCCACATCCTTTCCCCACTTGCTGGCCCAACTTGTCTGCTGATAGTCTCTCTTCTGTTTCTGTGTCTCTGCCTCTGTCTTTCTCTGTGTCTCTGTCCCTGCTTCTCTCTCATTCTTTTCTTCTCTGATATGAGAGAAAGCATGCAATACTTTGCTTTCTAATTCTGGCTTATTTCATTTTGTTTTTTTTTAAAAATGATATATTTATTTTTATTTGTACAAGTGTTTTGATTGCTGGTATGTTTACTGGTATGTGTGTAGTGTTGGCAAAGGCTGGAAGAGGACAACAGAGCTGCCATGTGGGTGCTGGGAGTTGAACCTGGGTCCTCTGGAAGGACAGCAAGTACTCCTAACACCCAAGCCACCCCTCCAACCGCATTTCATCTTTCTTAATGATTGAACAATATTCCAGTGTGTGTGTGTGTGTGTGTGTGTGTGTGTGTGTGTGTGTCTACATATGCCATGTTTTCTTTGTTCATTCATCCATTGGTGGGCAATTAGGCTTATTCTATGACTTAGCTATTGTGAACCCCAGATAAGGCATCAATGATACCCCCGGACTCCTCCCATAAAAGATTCTACCTAAGTCTATCTTGGTGAATTAGCGAATGAGTTTTACTGGAGTTACTTACAGGAACACAGATGAGAGGTTATTCACAGGCACACAGGTGATTCAAAGGCAGCTAGCTTAAGTCTACCCTAGCATGGGTGATGACTCATGAAAGCTGCCCCTGGAGCCCCCACCCAATCTGCAGGCAGTGCCACCCGAGAGCCCCCTCTTCCTTAATAATTGTTTACTTAAAAATCTTGTAACTCATTTTTTTTTTAATCTTGTAACTTCCATGAACTTAAAAAAATTTATTTTTATTTATGTGTGTGTGCCTATATGAGTTTATGTGTACCACATGAACACAGGTACCTGTTGAGGCCAGAGGGCACTGGATCCTCCAGAACTAGAGTTACAGGCAGTTGTGATCTGTCTGATGAGGGTGCTGGGAACTGAACCTGAGTCCTTTGCATGAGCAGTAAGCACTCTTCACTACGGAGCCATGTCTTTCATGGCTCAGCCTTCATGAACTCCTTGAGCATTGTAATTTTCATGAGCATCCTTTTCTTATAAACTTCCTTCTTCTGTAGAGAAGAAGATGCCTCAGTTCCAAGGAAATAGCTACAGGTAGATACCCTGAAATGGTACAAGTGAATCATTTGGAAATTTCATTTTTTTAGTTTCTTGAGTAATCTTCACAATAATTTGAAAGAGGCCGCACTAATTTACCTTCCAACCAATGGCGTATAGGGATTCCTCGCTGCTAAACAGTCATTAATAGTTGTTGCTTTTATTTTCTAGATGGTCACCACTCTGATCAGGGTGAGATGGAGTCTCAAGTCAAGTTTGAATTGCTTTTTAATGATGTCTAAGGATGTTGAACATCTTCTCATGCATTTATTGGCCATTGTATCTCTTCACTTGAACAGTAGTTGTCTGATCAGCTTATTGCCCATTTATTGATTAGATTATTTGTTCTTTTGATATCTACTTTTTAATTTCTTTCTATATTCTAGATGTTAACACCCTATTGGATGAATAGCTATCAAAGATTTTCTCCTCTTCTATAGGCTGTCTTTTCACTGTTATTTCCTCTGTTGTGCAGAAGCTTGGTTTACTTATTTATTCTTTTTATTGTGTATTACAGGGTCTCATGTAACCCAGGCTACCTTTGAACTCACTAGATAGCTGAGGATGACTGTGCAGGGTGTTTCATTTGTCAATTTGACACACTTAGGGTGAAAGATCCTCAACTGGGGAATTTCCTCTATTGGATTTCCTTGACTGTGAGTGATGTGGGATGGCTCAGCCCAGTGTGGGTGGGGTTACCCCTGGGCAGGTGATCTGGATTGTATAAGAAAGCAGGCTGAGCACAGGTCAAAGGAGAGAGCCAATAAAGAGTGTTTCTCCTAGTCTCTGCTTCAGTTTCTGCCTCAAGGTTCCTGTCTTGAGTTCCAATCCTGACTTCCCTCTATGATAGCTTGTGACCTAGGAGCTGTAAGTTAAAATAAACCCTTCTCTACAAGTTGGTTTGGGTCGGTGTTTTATCCCAGCAATACAGAGCTAACTAAAACCGTGACCTTGAACTTCTGATCCTTTTGTCTCCATTTTTCAAGTACTGGAATTATAAGCATGCATCACCATGCCTGGGACTCAAAACCAGGGCCTCATGCATGTTAGGCAAATACTAGTCCAGCTGAGATCCATCCCCAGCCCTATTTATTATTTATTTTGGGACCGTCTCATAACAATCCCCTTGTCCACTTTTGCCATTATGTCCTGAGCTATTGGCACTATTCACAGAGTCATTCTCTATTCTAGATCTTGAAGTGTTTCCTCTAGTTAAGTTTCAAAATTTAGGTCTTACAATAGTCAACCAATTTGAAATGAGGTTTCTACAGAGTAGATTTCAGTCTTCCACACGTGGATACACAGTTTTCCCAGCAATACTTGTTCCAGAAGTTCCAAGACATGCTTTGGACGGCTTCACTGGGAATCAGATGGTTATAACTGCATACACTTATTCCTAGGTCCTCTAGCTTATTCAGTTAGTCTATGAGCCTGTTTTTGTTCTGTTCTGTCTATTTTTTCCCAGTACCATGCCACTTTTGTTACTGTGGCTCTAGGATATGATGTGAAATAAGACCGAGGAAAATCTACAACTTTGCTCTCTTTGTTCAAGGATATTTTAAGCAATTGGGGTCTTTGTGCTTCTATATAAAGTTTAGGAATTTTTTTTCTGTTCTGTGAAGAATGTCATTGGCATTTTGATTATTAAATTTATATGTGTTTTTTAGCAATATAATCATCTTCACAATATTCTGCCAATCCAGTAGATTTTTCTGTCTTCTAATATTTTCTTCAATTTATTTCTTCGATGTTTTATAACTTTCATTATAGAGGTCTTTTACATTTCTGGCTAGGATTGTTCCCTAGGTATTTGGTGGTGATGCTGGTGGGGAATTGCAAAAGGAATTGTCTCTTAGTTTCCTTTCTTTCTTTCTCTTTGTCCTTCCTTCTTTCTTTCCTTCCTTCTTTCCTCCCTTCTTTCATTTCCTTATTTCTTTCTAATTTTTTTTTTTTTTGCAAGGTCTCATATAACCCAAGTTGGTCTGGAACTCCTGAGTTTCCTGTGTAGTTGAACCCTTGATCTTCTTTCCTGCCTTCACTTATCAATCCTAATGCTGGCTTTGATGCTCCTGATTTTTTTTTAATTATCAAATTTGTTCTTTGTTCAGAAGAATCAGTACAGAAAAGCTACTGATTTTTTAAATGATGATTTTGTACCCTGCCACTTTGCTGAATGTGTTTATTAGTTCTAAGAATTATGTGTCTTTAGGGTCTTTTCAATAAAGGATCATAGTATACAAACAGGGATCTTTTGGCTTCTTTTTGTTTGTTTGGTTGGTTTTTGAGATGGGGTCTCAAGCTGCCCTTGAACTCCATATGTAGACCAGGCTTGATCTCACAGAGATTTGCCTGACTCTGCCTCCTGAGTGCTGGCATCAAAGACATGTGCCACCAACTCGGCTGATAATTTGACTTCTTCCTTTCTTATTTGCCCTTCCTTCCTTCCTTCCTTCCTTCCTTCCTTCCTTCCTCTCTCTCTCTCTCTCTCTGTTGTTCTGGGTAAGATTTCAAGCACCGTATTGGATAAAAGTGGTAGTACTGGACAACCTTGCTTGTGTTTGATTTTAGAGGCAACACTTCCAGAGTTTTTTTCATATTCAAAGGAATGTTGCCTATAGGTCTGTTATACATAGGTCATTTATTATGCTGAAGTATGATTTTTTTCATACTTTGTCATACTTTGTCAAGGATTTATGCTGCATTGATTGAGGGGATGTGTGGGTTTTGTCCTTAATTCTATTATGTTCTGGGTTACATTTATTGACTTGCATAAGTTGAGAAATACTTGCATTCCTGGAATAGACCCAACTTGATAATGGTGTATGATCTTTTTTAAAAAGATATTAAAAAAAAACTTCTTGATTCAATTTTAGTAGGACATGTATCTCTAGAAATGTATTCATTTATTACATATTTTCCAGTTCACTGGAATACAAATTTCAAAATATTTCCTAGCAAGTCTCTAGATTTCAGTGGTGTCTGTTATAATATCCTTTTTCTTTTTTTTTTTTTTTTTGCATCTAATGCACTTAGTCTGACTTTTTTCTCTCTTCCTTTTCATTGATTTGGTTAAGGGCATGTCAATCTTGTTTATCCTTTTGATGAACCAATACTTTATTTCGTCAATATTTGTCTTGTCCTTTCAGCTTCCACTTCATTAGGTTCACTTACGATTCTTATTATTTCTTTCTATCTACTAACCTTTGAAATGTATTGTTCTTGTTTTGCTAAAATATAGAGGTGCATTGTTAAATGGACTCTGTTTTCTAATGTAAGCATTTATAGTGAGCTATAATGTACAATTACATTGTACATTATACAATGTATTGTACTACACTGTACATTATACAATGTATTGTACTACACTGTACATTATACAATGTATTGTACTACACTGTACATTATACAATGTATTGTACTACACTGTACATTATACAATGTATTGTACTACACTGTACATTATACAATGTATTGTACTACACTGTACATTATACAATGTATTGTACTACACTGTACATTATACAATGTATTGTACTACACTGTACATTATACAATGTATTGTACTACACTGTACATTATACAATGTATTGTACTACACTGTACATTATACAATGTATTGTACTACATTGTACATTATACAATGTACTGTACTACACTGTACATTATACAATGTATTGTACTACACTGTACATTATACAATGTATTGTACTACACTGTACATTATACAATGTATTGTACTACATTGTACATTATACAGTGTCTAATTTACAACCACGTTTACTGGATCCCACAGGTTCTAGAGTGCTCACTTTCATTTTCATTGGATTCTAAGGGATCCTATCCTTTCCCTCCACTTCTTTGATAAAGCGCTGATCTGAGCCTCGATTTTAATCTATTTTGACCTTTGCCATACTCTTTAGTTAAGAGCACTGAGAAATTTAGTTTAACCTTGATCAAAACATTCTATTTTGCTTTAGTACACAAAGGGTTAAGCTCACCAGAAATGGTATGTTTCATAAAAACACCTGAAAGGGTCTTGGCCTGGCTCACTGCAGCTGCAGTGGTCTCATTCTGAGGTGTACCTTTGGCCCAGGTTCAAAAACAGGAATCAGATTATTGAGTGGAGACATTTTGGTGCCTATTTCTTTCTCATTACCTTGACCCAAAAGCCCTTATTTATATATTTTTTTCATAGCTCGCCTGAACTTTTTTCAAGTTGTATTTTTATTTTTAAAATGTTCTTAAAATTAATACACAAAAATTCTACATAGTTAAAGACTACCATGTGGTGTTTTGATGTATACATTATGCAAAGTTCGAATGAGGTAAATATAATCTATCTCTAGCTTGTCAAACATTTATTCTCTCTCTCTCCCTCTCTCTCTCCCTCTTCCTCTCTGTGTGTGCACCTGCGTGTATGTGTGTGTGGTGTGTGTACGTGTGTATGTGTATGGGTTTATATGTACATGCACGTGCATGCATGGCAATCCAAAGTTGATGTCCAGTGTCCTCTTCACTCACTTTTCGTTTAATGAGTCGAAGTCTTTCACTGAACCTGGAGGTTGCCAAGACCCGTGAGTCTAGCTAGGCAGCTGGCTCCAGGATTCTGCATCTCTGTCTCCCGAGTGCTGGCCTCACTGCTGCCATGCCTGGCAGGCTTTTTGTTCATTATTGAGATCTGAATTCGGGTCCTCATGCCTTCACAGTGAGCAATTTGTCCATTAAGCCATCTCTCCAGCCCAAACATTTATTCTCTGTGATGAAAACATTCAAAATATTTTCTTCTAGCTTCTTTGAAATATATATTATCATCATATACAGTCACCCTATTGCACAAGGAAACTTCATTGTATCTATCTGCAACTTAGTATCTAATGACCAGTTTTTCTACCCTCTCTTCTGTCTGTCCTCTCCAGACTCTGGTAACCACTGAACCACTTTGTACGTCTGTGATGAATATTTTTAAAAATTTCACAGATAAGTTAGATCATGCACTATTTGCCTGTCTATACCTGACTGGTTTTACTTAATGTAATGACATCTATGTTGCTGCAAATTGCAAGATTCATCTTTTTATGACCGAGTAGCATTCCATTATGTGCATGTAGCCACATTTTCTTTATTCATACATCAGCTGATGGTCACTTAGGCTGTTTCTATTTCTTGGCTATTATGTGTGGTGCTGGAAGAACACTGGAGTAAAGATTTCTTCCCAACATGCTGATGTGATTTCCATTGGCTATATATCCAGTAGTGGGACTGATGAAACATATAACAACTCTATGTTTTGAGGAACATCTGTACTGTGCTTTGTTGTAGTGTCTGTACTAATTTACATTTCTACAAACAGTGAACAAAAAAGGCACTCCCCTCCCCTTCTTTCTCCACATTCTTGCCAGCCCATGTTACCTTCTGCTTGGCAAGTATTTCTGAAGCACAGGTACCAGGTACTATCTCAGTGCTGAGGCTACAGCAATGAACAAATCACACAAAAGTCCTGCCTGGACACTCGGGGTGTCGTTCAGAATTGGAACACTTGCTTCGAATGATTGGGTCCTCTGCACTGAAGACCAATCCTAAGCATTAAAAAAAGATCTGTTAACAAGGAGAGAGACAAAATAAGCTGAATAGATATGATCTGTTGGTGATTACTAAGCATAATGGGAAAAAAACAAGGTAAAAAGTAAGCACAGAATGTCAGGGGAAGAACTTTGCAATTAAATATGGTGGTCAGAAATGTCTGATGGGAAGATGAACCGGTGAAGACCTGAAGAGGAGAGGGACTGATCCTTGCAGAACTACAGAAAAGGAGAAGACAGAACACTGTGGAAGTGCACAAAACTCATTGCAAGGAAGAGCCTGGCATATTCACAAAACAGCCAAAAGGCCGGCATGGCTAGAGCAGAGATAACCAAGGAGGCGGGTAAAGGGATGGGGAGGGGCAGGTTTGGCAGCCATGGTAAGACTCTGTCTTACTTTTAAGTGAAGTGGAAGCCTTTATGAGATGGAACAGAGAAGTGACATGATCCAATTCATATTTTAATAGGAACATTCTAATTACCATGTTGTGAAACAGGTTGTAAAGCAATGAGACGGTTAAGAGATTAGTGTAGTAGTCTAATGAGACATGATGCAAATATTTGCTGTGGATTTAATGTAACATAGAAGAGTCAACAGGACTCCAGGTTTTCAGCATGACAAAGTAAAAGAACGGTGCTCTAATTAACTTCTGTGTGAAAGATTTAGGAAGAACAAGTTTGGGACAGAGTTACAATTTGTATTAGATATACCAGTTTGAAATGCTTATTAGACATCCTGATAGAGCTGTCAGGTGGGCAATTGCATATCAAGTCAATTGAATATCAGGTCAAGATCTGGGGGCATATACAGAGGCTGGAGATAAAAATTTGGCACTACAAACTTTTGCATAATTTTGAAAGAAGATAAGACAGACACAAATGTGTACAAGGAGGCAGGCAGGTAGTCAGATGTGGAGGGAGCTTGTGAAATGTCTCTTATGAGTTCCTTCAGGTTTGTTGGTGGAGAAGCAAGATTATTCAGTGAGAGACCCCACTTGAGGCTTAAAAGAAGGCAAATACTGGGTTTTGTGGATGGTAAGAGTGATTCCCCAATGCAGTATCAAAAGCCTAGGATTCTGTTCCAAGCTTCCCAGACTCTGTAAGCCCAAAGCCCAATTCTCTCAGCATCCTCTGTTTATCTACAACTCTGCAGGCTCAGTTTTTCTCACCATGTCCTGTAGTATGGTGACCACACAATGTGGCTACATAGGGAAGATTAGTCTCTTGTCCTGGCAAATCTGCTCCTTGAAATCATTTGTCCAGGAAGATGAAGAGAGACAGAGAGCCACTGAGTTCATCAACTTCAGAGGCCCTCAGGTAAAAAGGTGACTCGCTATGGGAGAGCCCTGTGTAAGCACCACTGTAGGAGAGCGGGTCAGGGTGGCTCTTGAGAAGCTGGAAGAACCACAGAAGAAATGAAGAAAATGAGGCTAATGGGTGGGGAGGGCTGTGTATTTCCTGACTCACCCCAACAGTGATTCAAGGACACCTGCTGGGTGTTCACCCTCAGAATATGTGGTTTGTCCCAGCAGAGCTTGTCTGTTCTTATCTTTAAAAAGATTAAAGAGAACACTGACGCATAATCTCATTTCTTCACAGGAATCCCAGGGGAAACAATTTTAGTTATGGAAAACTGTTTTTATATATATGGATATTCATCACATTGCTGTTTAAAATAAAGAGAACTGGAAGCAATCTAAGTTCCTCAAGAAGGAAAAGTGTTGAATACATTGGCATATATCTATACAACAAAAATACTACATACCAATTGAAAATGAGTTTTAATACTTAATTAACGTGGGGGAAATGACTATTTTGTTAGATAATCTACAATGTTAGATAAATTATATATAATATAATCCTATTTTCATACTTTCATATGTTCAGAGAACACAGAATGTAAAAAAAATCCTAATAATTATGTCAATAAATTTGAAATTTTTCTGTCTCATGTTTACGGTTTTCAAGTGTTCTATCAGAAAGAGGTATTTTTATAATTATCTTTGAAATGTGTTGATTGATAATGTTAAACAAAGTTAAGATGAGGAATTCCGGAGTTATTCCCAGTCTACTGGGACAACTGACTAGCTGCTCATTCCTCTGCTTATTCCCACGGTAGACGCTGATATTTGGTACTCTTTCCCTAGAACAAAGGGTCAAGCCTGAGTGACTGTGTGCGTGCATCAGGAGGGTGAATAAGAGCTGAGCTGGCAGAAATCACGTGGCAAAGGTATGGTGGACCTACAAATGATCTCCTTGGAGCCCTGGAACTGTACATCAGATGGGGGTTTCACCCACTGCAGCTGGTAGGCCGCCCTCCTGCTCCAGGAACCTAGAGCTCTTCTTCGTGCCCTGATTGTTTGTCCATTCATACCCCTGAATCTTTGTAGCACAGTCATTTCCTGTTTAAATCGCTAACACTTTTCTCCTGTCCAGGACGGACTGAGCACTCTGTTCTATAGTTCACAAGAAAGGCAACATTAGTGATGCTTTAGTCTGTCATGCAAAAAAGGACAGAAGAATTGAGATCTACAACTTGTCTGTTATAGGAGTAACCAATAGTCATGCAAATGGTGTACCTACTCCAGTTGGATCAATACACAAATAGCATTTTCTGTACTGGTAGGCCTATCCAAGTTTGTGTTTGAAAGGCTGGCTTCAGTATCTTTCTGCTTCTTTAAAACTAGGAAACCACCTGGGCCTCCCAGCTCTTGGCAAGCAGCATATTGACTTCATGTTGTTACTCAGCATTTTGCTTCTTACTGAAATGCTGGCTCCGCACAACACAGCCAGTTTGGAAAGTCTAAAGATCCCTTGGGTGTGCCCAGAAGCAGAGCAACCTCAGGAAGAAAGATCTGGAAGGGACAGAGTGAGAACAAGAGAAGGAAGGATTTTACAGCTCTGGCCAGCTCGAAGCAAGCCTTGCCAACAACCCAGGCTCCTGTTGCTACTCAGAACCATTGCTTTCCCTTTGGCTGCAATCCCACGACTCTTCAAGGCCAGCTCAAATATAGCCTTGTGAAGCCCAGTGGACCTCATCTGTTTCTAATACCTCTGCTCATTCTGTCTTACAGGTTTTCCTTGTGTCATATTTAGGTATGTCTCCCTACTAGTTGTAAGTGCTCTAGAAAACTAGCACAGTTCAGTTTAGCTTGCATTCCCGTCTTTGTATTTATTAAATAAACGTCTAGAATGGACATGAAAACCTGAGTATTGTGCAGCTCCTGTCCTCCTTGAGTTTGTAAGCTTGAGCGTAGACTATTTCCTCGGCTTGTTACGGCTTCGAGGAATCTCATCCTTCATTGTCCTTGGTGTCTGTCTTTAAATGGCAATGAACTCACAATCATTTTAGTGGTTTATATGCTACTACTATAGAGACACTGAGAATACTAGTAGTATTCACAATGTAAAGCAAACTAAATTTTAAAGATCATAAGTACTCATGTATAAGCACTATAGGGAATTACATTTTTATTATAGGTAGATAAAGTGGAACTTGATGAATTAAAATGATAATGTAAAAGTTGTACTGGTTTATGCCTGTCATTCCAGCACTGGAGAGGTTGATGAAGGAGGATTATGAATTCAAAGCCAGACAGACCTATATAGCAAAACTGTCTTTAAACAAATTAATTAAAATGGTAATGTAGACTTGTGTTTATTATCATGGAAGAGTTTCACAATACATCACTAGATGAAAACAAAAGTGTTCTTTAGTAGAGTGTTTTTAATGACCCCTTGAGGTCTTTGTGAAAGCTAACAAATGATAGCCTCCATATCAAATATGTGTCCACATACCTAGAGAAAACATTTGGAAAAATATACACGTATTTATTTCTCCTACAGTTAAGGTATCCTAATCCTTACAAGAATTAGGCATAGCAAACCCAGAAGGATGGTTCAGTGGTTAAGAGCACTGGTTGCTTTTCCAGAGGACCTGGGTTCAGTTCCCAGCATCCACATGGTGCCTAACAAACACCCTTAACTCCAGTTCCAGGTGATCTGACACCCTCTTCTGACCTCCACAGGTCCTGTATACACAGTGCACTACAGACAGGCAAGCAAAATACTCATACACACACAACTGAAATAAATTTTAAATTTTTTAAAAATCTGTTTTAAAGGTTAAATTAATCCTTTTTAATGAGATACATTAATAAAAGGCAAAATCCAACAGACAGAAAACAGTCCTTATACATTTCAGCTGTGTCTTCCCAATTCCAACGAGGATTACCTGTTACTTAAATATTTTTAAACTTGTGATTTCTTCAATGTAACTATTTAGTCAAAATGGAATGGGCTATATATTAGAATATTAACCAGAGTTAATTTTCAAATGCTAGGATAACAAGAAATAGTCATCTCTTTATAGCTTTCCAGATTATCTTTCTCCTTACAGATAATTTCCAAAGCCATTTCATTAGGCGGCTTGATGGCATACTGAATCTTGTCTGGTCACCAATTTGTAATTGAAGTCACATTCTGAAGTGTCTTAACAGGAGTTTCCACTAGGGTTTCAGAGTGCCATTGGATCTGGACTAATTAAATCAAACTGATGGCCTGATATCTATTATGCTTGGTTTATTTAAGATGCTTAAAATGATAGTAAACTCATTTGAGACATTTATCTGTGCAGGATGGATTCGACTGCATTTATTTTATTTGTAAAAAAATTTCTCAGCAGGGTGTGGTGAAGTCAAGGACTAGGAGGTTGAGCTTCATGTTTCAGTTCACGTTTTCAAGTCAAACATTTCTGAAGACCCATATCCCTCTTTTATAAAATAACCCCCTCTTACCACTACAGTGAGTTTCTCTCTACTGCCGGACTTTCTTGGACTGACAGCCTTCTTCCCTCCCTCCCTTCCCTCCCATCTCTCCCTTTCTTCTGTCTTTCTTCCCTTTCTCTCCATTCAAGAAAGTGACTCTTTTGTAGGAACTGTAAAATTGGTTCCTTTTTACCCATAAGGTAGTACTTTCTCCGCATGTTTGTGAAGGGTAGGGGTGAATAAAAAGGTGCTTTGAATAAACCGTTTCTCAGATTTATGGCTTAAGCAGAGATTCATTTTTTCTAAATGCAGTATTTCTAGATTGTCTGTCCTTAAAAATAAAGACATAATTAGCTATTTTAGTTTAAGTCTCCTTTCTCATATTTTTTTTTCCTTCTTTGAAAATACAAGTACATTCTGGTCATGCCAAGTGTTTTCAGTCTTTTCATTTTCCTGCTTTCCAGCTTTCCCTTTTCTTTTCTTTTTAAGGTGGTCTTATGTGGTGCTGCCCAGGCGACTCTTGATCTTCTGAGTTTAAGTGATTCTGCCGCCTCAGCTTTGCAAGTAGGTGCAGGTGCACTCCACCACACCCAACTAGTGCCAAGTCTTTCCTCTCAAACTGGAAGGTGTGCTGCTGTGGGCCACTGGAGGCAGGTGGAGGAGCCTCTTAATTGGGCTGTGATAGATTAACAGGTGCTGAGAGGAAACACTCAAGAAGAGGTTGTTGGTGGACAGGTATGACACACAAGGCCCGAAGGTAATGAGGACAGGGAACTCTGAAGGGTTTGTGTGGGCTCCATCAAGAGAGCTCCAAGAGAAGTAGAGAGAGCAAGTCCCTCAGTGGTGACCAGAATCTAGACCCCAGCAGAGTACAAAGTCAAGGATTCCTCTTCACATAAGAAAAGAAAAGCTGAGAAAAGAAAGGCCCCAGATTGAAAGAAATTTGGAGAGGCACAGCTGAGGACCCTGGCTCTGCTCCATTTACATGGTCTGCTTTCCCATCTATGAAAGAGTGATTATGTGAAACTAAAAGCATGGCGGAGATTGTTAATCTGAAAAGGAGATATGCTATTTCATCGCATGAAGCAAATGCCCAGTAAATTATAGGTAGAATTGTATGGTGTATTTTATGATCATAATAATGGGACCTATAAATATAACTGATAGTCATATTTACATAGCATATATGAATGCACATATTATATTTACATATAATATTAATTGTAATACAAAAATAATATAGTCATTGCATTGATATATGTTCTGTATTAATATATTATGTCATATTATAACAATTCATGGTACAATATATCACTATTATTTTATCCTGTAATATAGTGTTATATATTTTTAATATAATATTTTTTATTAATTCTTTGAGGATTTCAAGCATGCACAATGTATTTTCATCATACCCACATTCTTCTCCTAACTCCTCCAGATCCACCTCCGACCTCCCCACCCACTCCCAACTCCATGTCTTCCTTCTATTTTCAAAATAACCCATCAAGTCCACTTTGTGCTGTCCACACGCCCATAGGTATGAGGTCATCCACAGGAGCGTGACCTACATCCAGGAACCATACCCTTTAAGGGAATGGGCTTAGAAGCCATGATCAGTTATTAATGGCTCCCAGGTAGGGGTGGAGGCTCATGAGACCATCTCCTCTCAATGCTGGAACGTTGACTGGTTTGATCTTGTGCAGGTAGCCACAGCTGCTGTGACTTCATGAGTGGAATGGCCCTGTCCAGTTCAGAAGACACTGCTATTTGTAATAAAATAGTGTTGCATATTTTTAAGACCCCCACATGAGGGGCTGGTGAGGTGACTTAGTGGGTAAAGGTGCCTACCACCAAGACTGACCACCTGAGTTTGAACATCTAAGTCCACATGGTGGAAGGAGAAAACCAACTCGTCCCCTGATTTCTATGTGAGCATGGGGAGGTGTAGACACACACACACACACACACACACACACACACACACACACACACATACACACAACAAATAAATATGTAATCTTAAAGATTTTTTTAAATACTTCTACATGAAGACTGGGGTATTAGCTCGGTGATGGAGTTTGCCTACTATGCATGAGGTCTTGAGTTTCACCAAGACATCCACGTGAAGGGACAAGAAAGTCATCATTCACTAAGAGGGCATGAGAAGAGCAAAGGAGGAGCTGGCCTGGGGTCTGGGGCGATGGCAAGATGGGGCAGTGAAAACTGAGCTCTGGCTGTCTGGGATTTGGGTGGAAAAGGTCCTACTGTGGTCAGCCTGGGAGTCTGATGTGTGGGGCTTTCTTATATCCTCGGGGACAAAAAGGAAGGAGGGAAGCAGGATCTGTCAGGTCCTGATGACAAAATCCAGACATGACTGATCTATACCATAAAACTGAGTGTAGAAACATTTTTGTGTTAATGATACATGGTTGCTTAAAAGTGCAATTCTGTCCCCAAACTGTTGCAGGAGACTTCCGAATTTCAGATTTTAATATTGCCTCACTCTCATTCTTCTCAAATACAAATAAACCTTTCTGAAAAGATAAAGCTGCCTGGCGTGGTAGCACATGTCTTTGATCCTAGCACTGAGGAGGCAGAGGAGAGAAAGGTAAGTTTGAGGCCAGCCTGGTCTATATAGCAAGTTCTAGGACAGCCAGAGCTACATAGTGAAAGCCTGACTCTAAAAATGGTAAAGTTAATGATTCTCAAAATAAATAGTGTATGAATGATATATGTAAAGAAAAGCAAAGTAAAAATTTATGAGCTAATTAGCCAGTTCACTACTGTGAATTGCTTACTTACTTGTTTTATTCTTACTTTTTAGCTAATAGTTTCCTCCTTCCTTCCTTCCTTCTTCTGGGTTTATGAAAAGGCTGCATGTCGTAAGGGTATTAAATCTTTGTCAGTTCTTTCTGCTTGTTATTCGCCTCTTCATTTTACGATGTGCTTTCCCATGGAAGTTTCAATTTTCATGTGCTGTTCAATTATATTTCCATTCTTTCTAATTTTTAAAATTCATTTTTACGGAACTGGAGAGATGGTTCAGTGGTTAAGAGCACTGACTGTTCTGGCAGAGGACCCAGGTTCAGTTCCCAGCAACCATATGGCAGCTAACAACCATCTGTAACTCCAATCCCAGGAGAATCAGATGCCCTCTTCTGAGGCAATACACTCATCCACATAAAAATAAAAATAAATAAAATATTTAAAAATTATTTTTATTTTACACATATGAGTGTTTTGCTTGCAATGCCCACGGAAGTAAGAAGAAGTCATCAGATCCCCTGGGACTGGGATTACATATAACTGTAGCCACCATGTGGGTGCTGGGAACCAAACCCAGGTCCTCTGCAAGAGCAGTCAGTGTTCTTAACCGCTGAGCCATCTCTCTAGTCTTCATATTCCGACTCTTTCATGCCCTTCAAAAGGAGACAGGGGACCCTAAAGATCCAAAATCATAATGATGATTAAGGAAGTAAAGGATGAGAAAAAGCTAAGAATCCCCACATAACTGGTAGATGAGGAATACACAGTAGAGGCTGTTGGAGTTCATGACTTCAAATCTTTCTAAGTGCTAAGTGTACACTGAGTCAGTGTTTGCTATGCCTCTATCCTTGCTGGGTCCTTCACTATCAGTCTGAACTTTGAAAATTTGCTTAACCTGACTGTACTTGAATTCTCTTATCTGTAAAATGTGAACTGTTTGTGTTGAATGTAGGATCATCGTGATCTTCTCTTGGCTTATAAACAATAAATGTCTTTCATTCTCATTTTTTAAAGTTTTTAGGACCTGGTGCGAAAAAAATGCCAGAATATTTGTTTCCTGGGTGGATATGAATGAAACTAGGCTCGAGAAGAGAGAAAATTCAAACCAAGAAGCTAGAGAATGTGTGTCAGGTGATCCACAGGGCCGAGAGCTCTGCCCAGGGCTGCAGGGGTCACAAGTCACCTGGAGCAGATGTTCTGAGCTGTGGTTATTATGTATGTTTAAAAGTGACTGAAAGCAACAATGGGAGAAAAACAAGGAGAAGAGGAGGTAGAAATGACAAGAAAGAACTCACTAGAATCTCTTCTACTGTTCAGTCTTACGAGAAAGGAAGAAAGTAGGAATCGTTTATGCAGCCAGTGTGAAAGGAAATGAAATGCAAGATGCAGTTTTTAACAACTGCCAACAGTTGGTACCATAAACAAAATTAAAACGATAAAACATACCTCAGCCCTACCAGAATGGCTAAAAAGCAAAAGACAGACAATACCAAGTGTAGACAAGGAAGTGGAATGTTTGGTATAAACTGGCAGAAACCCTGTGGAAAACACCGTGACAATGTTTCCTCAGAGGAACCTCATAATCCCCTTCTTAGCACAGCAATGAGACTCCTAAGTCTCTATGGAACAGAAATTGCCTATTTGCTCACCCAAAGACATCCATGTTAGTAAGCAGCCCTCATAAAAGCCCTCAACTGGAAACTCCCCGACTCCCCATCCACCAGGATGGCAAATATTCAGGGCCTGTCTCTCAGTGAAAGATTCCACAGCCTCACAAGAGAAACGGTCACAGCGTGGAGGAAGGGATGGACACAAAGAGCCCAGTGTCCAATGCTGCATGACTCTATCTTATATATATGGTGTGTGGTTAAAAAGCAGGCAGAATGAAGCTTGAGGTTAGCCTGTATGGTTACTACTGGGGGTTATTGACCAAAGAAGGCACAGTGCTGGGACCAAAAGGGCAAGCAACTTTTGAAAGTTCTGGAATATTCTGTTATTTATCTTTTCTTCTTTTAGTTTCCTTTCTTTCCATCCTTCCTCCTCTCTTTTTCTTTCTTTCTTCCTTCCTTCCTTCCTTCCTTCTTTCCTTCCTTCCTGTCTTTCCTGGCAGTCCTGTGGATGGCGCAGAGGGCCTTCTGGGAGCTAGGCAATAACCTTACCATGACCAACACCCTGGCTACATATTCCATTTCCCAGTCTGGGTGGTGACTGCCCCTGTATATTCAACTTTAAGAAAAACATTAGCATAGTTATTATTTGTGCATTGTCCTGATGTATTTTGTTGGTAAATGAAGTATCTAAACTATTTGCCCACATTAAAAATTAACAAATGTCACTCACTCACAGAAGACACGACAACTTATTGTTGTCATCTTTATGTTGACACAGATCATGGCTTTGAACCTAGGTTTCTGTGTTTGTGAAGTGTAGATAATAATCCCTGCTTCCCAGCAGATAGTGTAGGTAAAAGGTTTGAAAATTGTGAAATCTCATACAAAGGTGACTCTGTCCCAACTCCTCATACTTCCTTTTAGGAGCGTGTATATTCATGTGTGTGTGTGTGTGTGTGTGTGTGTGTGTGTGTGTGCACGCGTGTGCGCGCATGCATGTGTAGAAACCAGGGGGAAACCTTGGGTATCATCTTCAGGAACACTGTACACTTCCTTTGAGATGGTCTCTCCCTGGTCTGAAGCTCAACAATTAGGTTAGACTGGCAGGCAGTGAGCCCCAGGGATCCCCTGTCTCTCTCTCCAGTACTAAGATGACAAGTGCACACCACTATATCCAGCTTCTTATGTGGGTTTTGGGGCTTGAACTCAGATCTTTATGCTTTCAAGACAAGCATTTGACTGACTGAGCCATTTCCTTAGCCTCCTGCTTCCTTTCTGTTAGTCCTCATCTGTCCACAGCTCACTCTGCCTGAAGACAGATAGGCAGGTGAAGAAAACATAGTACATCCTTTTCAAGTCTTTCCTTTCTGGAAGACAATATGCCTAGGATAAAAGGCTTTTAACCTTATATAGGTTGAGTGCATTTTTCAAACTTAGATAAGGTATGACAGAGGGAGAACTTAACTAAGGTCTCTCTGATTATATGCTTTTAAACCATCCCACTGTATTGCTTACCTAATAAATAATGTAATGTAAAGATCCATAGTGTATGATACAGGTAAGAATACAATGAAGATGTAGGGACGAGAGTGGTCCCGACAAGGCTGAGTTAAGGAGGTCCACATGACACAAACTACTGTATTCCCTTTCTTCAGGGTTCAATGCCTGCTGAGCTCTCTGTGTAAACCTCAGGAACCAGAATGGCTGGAATTGCCACTTGCCTCTTTCTAGGCCATAGTACCAGAGGTATATATTATTGGCAGAAACAGCTAAATGTAGTTTAAGTCTGGTGGCATTTACCTGGGCCCCAATCCTTTGCTAATGTAGCTCAGTATTGCCACAGTCATTTATTCCTGCTGGTGGATTGAATTCTTCTGAGCTTAACCTCATAAGACATTCTAACATATGACTGGAAATAGATTTTCAAGCACTTGATATATGAGATTATGCAAAGAGCATGCCAATTGTATCTCACAGAGGAAGATTGCCTCCTTTTCATTGAGGTATAATGTATATTCATGAAAAAGCATTGATCTTACATGTTCAGTTACATGGGTTTTGATAACTTTATGCATTCATACAATCACCCCCAAACAGGATAGAGACCATGTTCATCAGCTCACAATCATGTTGGATGATTTTGTATCATGCATCTGACTTTTTTCCCACCCAGCATAATATTTTGGAGCTTTATTTAATTATTGCATTTATTAATATTCTCTCTTTTCATTCCCAAGTAACATTTCCAAGTAGTAATGACATGTGACATTCCATTCTCCTGGTGATATTCATTTAGGTTGTTTCCAAATGGTGTTATTATGAATAAAGGTGCTATGAACATTCTTATATGAATGTCTCTGTATGTACATATATTTTCATTGTTCTTAGATAAACACCTATGATTGGGTCTGCTGGGTCAGAGGGTAGATGTATGTGTATTGCTATGAGAAGCTGTCAAACAATTCTCCAAAGGCTTGATCTGTTTTACATTCCAGCCATCAGTATTGTGCTACACTCCCAAAGGAAAAATATTCACAAAGCCAAACTAAGATGACATCTTGTAAAGAATATCTGTCATGATGTCTAGAGTGGGAAAGATTTCTGTGGGAATAATTTTAACAGAGTTAAAAACAGCAAACAGAAGGGACTGGATTGGCACTCACCAAATAGAGTTTACTAGGAAGCCAGCCCAGGGGACCACGTGGGCAATAGACTCCATGGCTACCAATCAAGGCTGTGTTCTCTGTTGAAGACATTCATTCCACATGCCAAGCCCTCTGTCCATGATCCAAGAAATCTGGCAACTTATTGTTTTTACTCAAGTTGTACTTCATTGAAATTCTTTTTGGAGTGTCCCTTTTGGTCACAAGTTCCCTTTCTTGTCTGTGAGCCAAGACAGTGGAGCTCAGCACAGCCAGCCTTTGAATTCCACTGTAGACTCAACTTTGGGTTCTGGTATGAAAGCTGGTCAACCTGACGAACTTAGCTTCCCCCAGAAGTTACAAGTTGAGAACAAGTTTATTGTTTATCTTTTGTCCTCTTCTCCTAGGTTACTTTTAGCCAGGGTTTCAGTTTTTTTTTCGTGCTATTATATTCAGCGGAGGGCAAGGCCTTTGGCACTGCTCTAAAATGATTTAATTTTTAAGACAAAACCTTATTTTCTGAGGCACATTTAAAGGTGATGGCAACAAAGGCCAGAAATAGTGAAGAGTAGCTCTGAAGGAATGAATCTTAACTTTCTTTGGTCATGGCTGATCCTGGCGTCTCTTCCTCTTGGTTCAACCCTGTTAGGAAAAGATCTGATAACAGGTAACCAACAGTCCTTATTCCTCTATCTGTACAGTCTGCTCACTTTCAAATGTTACGCACTGTTAGCTTAAAAGCTAAGCTAAACAAACAATTCTGTGTCTCCTGATACTGTAAAAGAAACTGTCCAGAGAACACCTTGTTGTCTAGCCTGCAGCTAAACCAATCCCATAGCCTAGAGGAAACAGCTCTGTGTTCAGGTATCAAGACATCTGCATTGAGGTGAGCTCCTCACAGGTGAGATGGCAGAAGATGGGGACAAGGACACCAGGTGGACAGAAACAACAGATGTCTAGCATGCAGCATGTGCATCAGTGTTTCTGTCTGCCGGGAACATTCCTGAGTTTTATTCGCCACTCCTTATCAGCACAGTGTTCTAACTGCAATCTTCACCCAGCTTTCTGAGTATGTCACTGTACCAGAGAGACTTCTCTCAACCAAGGTACAAGTCCCCACTCAACTGTCTTTCAGCTCTTGTCATTTATGATTTATTCTTTTGTGTTTGTTTGATACTTAAATGCCACCTGGACTCTAAGTTAATTTCTTTTAAGTTTATTAAGTTCACAGTTATGGAGCCTCGGGGTATTGTGTCAGATTTAGCTTGGCTCTGGTGGTGGCTGCTGGCAGCATGGTGAAGTGGGAGAAAAAGAACACATAGCCAGACAGGAAGCTAGAGAGGGATTCAAGGCCTGGCTCCCTCCTAAAAAAATTTGCTCTATGGAGAACTTGGTGTCCCATGATATCTCTGTCAATCCCTTCATCCAGTGGCAACCTCACTGTCCTAAGGACCTCCCACTCGGTCCTACCTCTTAAAGGCCCACACTCCTTCTTATTACCACTAAGCTCCAAGCCTCTGACTCATGAACTCTTTGGGAACACACTCAAACCACATCTAACCCTTAGCGACTTTGGTGCTCTAGATGACGTTAACACTGCTGAAATTCCCTCTAGCGATCTGAATCCATAGTTTCAGCTTCAGCCAAATGTCACTGTAAATGTATGCCAAGAAAAATATCTTGCAAATCTCAGAACAGAATTTCTAGCTGTTATCTATTTGAAACAGTACACGTGTCCAAAAGCTAAGCTTAAGTAATGACTCACTTTTCTGATGGCCATCCTCATAGAAACAAGCACAGGGAGAAAATTCTATAGGAGTTGTCTAAGGTCACAAGAATGCCGTACTCAGGGTAATTTTTAGTTGGCAGCTATGATTTCGGCCAAGATGTTTTTAGACTTTCATTTAAAAGTTTGAAACATTTGACATCTGCAACAAAAAGTGATTTGTGTTTGTGCTTTAGCTGGTGAATGCTCAGTTTCCAGGTGTGAACATCCCCTAATTAGATGCTATGCCCCCCACGAGTTGATGAGAACATAGCAGATGACAGCAATTTAAAGTGTGTGTGTGTGTGTGTGTGTGTGTGTGTGTGTGTGTGTGTGTGTGTCTGTAACTGGTACTTAGAATAATTTAAATATGCTATTGGGTTATGTTGCTTCTTCTTAACAAGCCACATCTTTTAAAACAGGTAAGTACTAGACAATAGATAACTAATTCTTTTCATATATGAAATTCCATATATAATTCCAATACTTAGACATGTAGGAATGAAGATGGAGGGCCATGTCCTTTTCTAAGCTCACCAAAAAGAAAAGAGGCATTCCCGTGTAGTCATTTTTTCCCCATGTATTCCTGGAAAACAAGGCCACCAGAAGAATAGAAGGTGCAATAGTATGTAGCAGAAAACACCCTAGAAACCTAAACATTAAGCCTAAGCCAAGCCACTTTTCTGTCAGTCTCTGGAAGTGTAAAATGAGTATTAAATGAGTCTAACCATAAGGTTTGGTCGTTGGAATAGAGCACTTGCTGATGGAATTCTTGATCTCAGTTCAGTGAGCATGACCTGACAGAACCTAAACCCAGAGTGTCATTCTCAAAGACCTTTGTAGTTGAGCAGGACAGCTACAATGGGGTTGAACTGGGAGGAGAGGCGAGCCAAGGTATTGATATGGGCCATCCATCTACTCATTCATAAATATTTTAAAGTACTCAGTGACTACCAGGTACTACTACAGAGGCTGAGAATAGGGTGCTGAAAGAAATTTGATTCCTTTCTCACAGACTTATTTTAAAACAAAACTGAGTCGGAAAGTATAAGTCTTATTCGGGTGGCCCAGCAAGGTGAGGGATGGGAAGTGCTTGAGGCAGTTGGGTCTTTTTTTTTTTTTTTTTTTTTTTTTTTGAGGCAGGGTCTCTCAGTAGCCCCAGCTGTCCTGAAACTTGATATGTAGACCAGGCTGACCTTAAACTCACAGAGATTTGCCTGCCTTTGCCCCCTGAGTGCTGGGATTAAAGACGTGCACCACAATGTCCGGCTTCTGAGGTTGTTCTTACTTGAAAGGTAGCTACAGGTTATATACAATTGGACAAGAAACCTAAAGTCAGTGAAAAACAAAGTCAGGCTATTTCCTGCTGAGCAAAGGTGAGTGCAGTGGCAAGGTGAGAAGATGTCTGGACTGCATCAGGAGCCTCAGGGAAATGTGTGCTGTGGAGTGCTCTGGAGCATGAACAGGCTGGAGGGCGTGCAGGTGAGGTCACCCGGAAGCCCAGCAGCCACGGATGCTGGAGGCATCCGTGAATCGCATCATCCCCTTATTTTGGCTCTCTCGCTTCTGAACCTGGGTGTGGGCAACACATAATCCATAGAAGTGTGGCATCTTTTCTGACCTGGGATCAGGGTCTGAGACTCACTGTCACTACTGGCTGGAAGCACGAGTTGTTCCTTGGGAAGGACAGCAGCATTTCCTTCATTTTCAGCAAACTTTAACTTACTTTATACCATCCAGTTCCTGCCTTTCCTGTGATGAGCATGTCAGGGCAGGCACTTGGCTCCCATCCCAACCTGCCTTGTGTGCATGCTTCTGTACTGAAGGGACTAGAAAGTTTTTACTTTCTCTTTTTAATCATGTATAAAAACATAAAATTGTGTATATTAGTGGCGTGCCATGTGATGCTTCAGCACATGCATGCATTGTTCATATCAGGTTGCAACATATTTATCTTCTGAAACACTAATTTCTTCATGGAAAAACCTTTCAGAGTCCTTGCTTTTTGACAGTGCATTACTAGGATCTATTAATCTATTGTGCAAAAAACAAAAGCAGAACTTAAATTTTTTATTACATTCTAATTTATTTTATGTGTGTATTTGCGTGGATGCCCGTGTGTCAGAGGACAACTTATGGGAGTCAGTTTTCTCCTTCCACCATGTGAGTGCCAGGAATCAATTCAGATTTTCAGGCATGGCGGCAGGTGAGACATTTCACCAGTCCCTGTCCAACTGGAACGCTCTCCATTGATCAGCCCTTCCTCAAACCCATATTTCCTCAGACTCTGATAATGTCCTAGTTAGCTTCTATTACTGTGTTAAAACACTGACCAAAACCGACCTGGGAAGGAAAGGGTTTATTTGGCTTATGCATAGTTCATCATCAAGGGAAATCAAGGCAGGAACCTGAAGACAAGAACTGAAGCACAGACCCTGAAGACAGGAACTGAAGCACAGACCAGGGAGGAATGCTGCTTACTGATGTGCACTCAACCTGCTTTTTTTTTAATTACATTTTTTTTTACTTATTGTGTGTGTGTGTGTGTACACGCACATGTGCATGCACATGTATGAGTATGTATGTTCCCATGTTTGTGCCAAGACACATGTGCAGATGTCAGAGAACAACTTGCAGGAGTCGGTTCTCACCTTCTGCTTTGCGGGTGCTGGGGATTGAACTCAGGTCTACAGCCTTGGTGGCAAGTGCCCTTACCCACTGAGCCATCTCGCCAACCCTAAGCCTGCTTTCTTATATAGTCTAAGGCCAACTTTCTAGGGGTGACATGAATCACAGTGGGCTGGGTCCTCCCACATCACTCAGGAATCAAGAAAATGACCTGCAAACAAGGCCAAAGGCCAATCCAATGGAGGGAATGTCTCACCTGAGGTTCCCTCTACCCAGGTATATCAAGTCAGCAAGTGAAACTCTCTGAGGCAAGAGATTTCTTTACAAGGTCAATTTTTTCATGCGTAAGTGAATATCATGTGGCAACTGCCTTCCTGTTCCTGGTTTATTTCTCTTGATGCCATCTTTGGTCTCATTCATGTTATCATAAGTAACAGGATTTCATCCAGCTTATGGTTTAATAGTATTTCATTATATAGACATACTACATACCCTTTATCATCAATTGATAGACACTTAGCTTGTTTCTGATTTTTGATGGTTTCAACTAGTAAGTCAATAAACATGAACATGTAGACATCTCTTCAGCATAAAAACTTCATTTCCTTTAGCTATATGCCCAGAATTGGGGCTTGGGGGTCACATGGTATCTCTACTTGTAATCTCGAGGAACCTCCATTCCGTATTCCACAGTGGCTAATGTTCACTCCCACCCAGTGTGTGGGGCTCCTTCGCATGCTCTGAAGCGCTTGTTCTCTTCAGTCTTTTTGATTGTCACCATGTCTACAGAGGTGAGACTGTATCTCATTGGCTTTGATTTGCATTTCCCTAACATTTTGTCATGTACGGTCATGTATTTTTATTTCTTCTTTAGAGATTATCTTTTTAAGGGTATTGATCCCTTTCTAAATGGTTATTTGGTTTGTGGCTATTAAGGTTTTGGAAGTTTGCATATGTTCTAGATATCAATCTGAGTTGGTCAGCTTTGTGTCACAATGACAAATACCTGACAGAAGCAACTCAGCTGAGGGTAGATTTATTTTAGCTCACAGTTTTGGAGGTCTCAGTATGGTCAGCAGACTCTACTGTTTCTGGGCTTTGGTGAGGCAGTGCATCATGGCGAGAGGGCACCGAGAAGCAAAGCTGCTCACCTCAAGGCAGCAAGGAAGAAAGACAAGAAAGCTATCAGTGACTCCTTCCAGCCAATGCTTCAGTAACCAATTTCCCCCAAGCACACCCTCCTCTCAAAGATCCCACCATGTTATGAATCCATCAAGGGATTCATCCTATTGATTAAGGTACAGCCCTCAGGCTCCAATTACTTCTCAATGATTGAATCTATCAGTGGGGATCAGGCCTTGAACACATGAGACTTTAAGGGGACACTTCATGAGCAAACTAGAACATTCTGTCCCCAGTTTCCAAAAGTCCATGATCATCTAGTAATACAAATGCATTCAGTATGTCTTCAAAAGTCCCCAACATTTTGTTTTGTTTTGTTTTGAGAAGGAAGGTCTCACTGTGTATTCATGGCTGGCCTGAAATTCAATACGCAAATCAGGCTGTCCTCCAACTTGTTGCAGTCCTACTGCTTCAGCCTCCAAAGTGCTGGGATTGCTCGTATGCACCACAGCGCAGGGCAAGAGTCCCCATGGTCCAAAGGTGCCTGCTGCCAAGCTCAATGATCTCAGAGTTGGATCCCAAGGACCTCACATGGTAGAAGGAGAGAACCAACTCTGCAAGTTGTCCTCTGCCTTTCACTTGCACACACACACACACACACACACAGACATGTACACACTTGCACACACATAAAGAATACAATATTTTTTAAAGAGTTGCTGTCATCTAAATAGTTTTAACATTGTCCAAAAGTTCAAATCAAAGTCTCCTCTGAGACTGAGAGCGAACTCTCAGCTCCGAACGCCTACGAAAATACACACATGCCCTACACACAAAAATACTTGTAGGTCATGAAGCTAGAAAGGGAGCGTGGGAGGGAAGGAAGAGCTCTTAAGGGAAGTAAGAAATATTGAGGGTTATGGGATAGTTGTAATAGAAAAACAGAAGAGAGACTAAGTGGGGGATGACAGGAAACCAGCTAGAGTGGGAAAGGAGACAGCAAAGAGGGCAGTGGAGGAGGGAACGAGTGAGAATCAAGTACCATGACACACATATATGAAGATACCACAATGAAACCCATTGTTTTGCATTTTAACTTAAAAATTAGTTTAAAAATAAAATTTTAAAAATGACCAGAAAAAAACAAAATTAAAACAAAGCAAGTTATGTACTTCCAGGACTCAAATGAATAAACATTTCCATTCTAAGTGGGACATAGAAAGGAGAGGTGCAGACAGAGCAAGATCGAAATCCAGCAGGGTGAACATTAAACCCTACGCCTTGTGTGCAGCATCCAGGTACGACGTGAGCTCCAAAGGGCTCCGGCAGCTCTGTGGCCTTGCCGACTGCAGCCTGATGGCTCTGCTCACTGCCTGCGGTTTTCCTGAGCTAATGTTTAGTGCCCTCAGCATCTCTAACTCCTTCGAGTCTCAGTTGCAGGTATGGCTTCACTTTCATAGCTTCATGCACGTCACTCTCTTCAGGGCTCTCTGCAGGATTCTTACTGACCCTGCTACACAATTCCCAGCTTCCCAGGTTTGTCTGTGAAATCTAGCTGGAAACCACAGCCCTTCCATCTCCTGCGGAAACCCCTTCCCATGCCCATGTGATTCATACTTTCTATACTCCTACACACACAGTATGGTGTGGACAATGCCAAGAAATGCCACAGGCTCAAACAGCAGCTGGGCTTCTTGGACCACAGCTGCAGTGGCCTCTGAGTGTCTGGGTTGTATTGAAATGAATCCTGGGGAAGCAACTTCCTAGGCAGTCCTCGGTGGGGAGGGTGACTCAGGAGTGCTTTCTTCTCAAGAGAAAGCCTTTCAAATTAACTTAGCTTTTGACCTCAGGCCTACAATGGATGGAGTCTAATTTGCTGCTCTCCAGATATCTTTCTGTTGTCCTGGAACCAAATGCCTGCCTTCATTTTCATGATGTTGTTCTCTTTGCCAGTCATACATCCTCTCAGCATTCTCTTTGCATAAGATTTTAAATTATTTTTATTTTATTTACGTGTCTGAGTGTATTGCCTGCATGTATGTAAGTGCACCCATGCTGTGCAATGCCCACGGAGGTCAGACGAGGGCATTGGATTCTCTGGAACTGGAGTTATTATGGACAGTTGTTAGCCACCATGGAGGTGCTGGGAACAGATTTGGGGTCCTCTGAAAGAGCAGCTGGTCCTCTTAACTGCTGCGCCGTCTCTCCAACCCAGTATATGCTTTTTTGACCAAACTAAAAGTGTTTCAAATCTTTCCACATTGCTTTTTGTTCTCAATCCTCACCATAAACCTGGCTAAAAGCAGCTGGCTATTCTCATACTACATCATGAACGTTAGTCTGCCTTGAATTTTCTTTTGTCAGATTGATTAATCTGTCTCCTTTAAATTCAGCCTCACACAATGTCTCAGGGCACAGAAAAGTATGCACGCAAGGTCTTTGCCAGAATGTACCACAAAAGAGCCTCTAATCGTATATCCAGGAGTCTTCACTCCGATCTGAAACCTCCTGAGCACACTCTTTGCTGTTCCTCTCCTGTCAGCATTTGGATTGTCTGAGCTTCTACAAGAATTATTTGCTAATCCCTGTTCATGATTATTCCTCCAAATCAGTTCCAAAGGTTTCTGTCAGGCATGTAAGGGAACACCTACACTTCTGTGGTACCAGTTACTGATGTTTAATATTTGAGATAAAAACTCAAAAAAAGGACAGGTTTGTTTTGCTCCACAATTTCAGAGGCTCTAGGCTATGACTGGCTGGCTCTGCTGTTTCTGGGTTGTGGTGACATAGAGTGTCATGGCAAAAGGGAATGAAGGAGAAAGCATGTCTTTCCAGTGCTTACCCTCAGTGACCACTAGACTGTACCTCCCAACAGTGCTATATTATGAGACATTAAGGTGTTCTTACATTGGTTAGGTCAGAAACCCCAGGCTCCAAACCCTTCTCAGTGATTATTAGACCCATCAGCTGGAGACGAAGCCATCCATGCATGAATCTTATAACCTAAACAGAGCTTCTCCCCTGTCAGATGTAAAGGTTGCATGTTTTCTCTCATTCTGCAGGTCGCCTCTGCACTTTGTTAGTTATTTCCCTTGTTTGGCCAACGTTTCTTCATGTGATGCATTTCCATTTGCCCCTGTGTGCTTTTGTTTCCTGTGTTTTTGGAGTCTTGTCCAAAAAAATATTTTTTTTGCCCATTCCAATGTCCTGAATCATTTCCCATATGTTATATTTTCTTCTGGAAGTATCATAATTTCAGGTCTTATATTTAAATTTGAACCATTTTGACTTAACTTTTGTTAACTAATGAGAAATAGGGATTTAATTTCTCTCTCTTTTTTCTCTCCTACCCTCCCTCCCTCCCTTCCTCCCTCCTTCCTTTCTTTTCTTTTTCTTTTTGTTTGTTTTTTTGAGACAGGGTCTCCTTGTACCCCAGCTGGCCTGGAACTCCCTATGTAGACCAGGTTGGCCTCGATCTCACAGAGATCCTCCTGCCTCTGACTTCCAAGTGCTGAGTTTAAGGTGTGCACCATCATACCCAGATTTTCTTTCTTTTGAAACAGGATATCACTATTTGTGTATCCTAAGGTGACCTTGAATTCATGATCCTCCTACCTTGTCCTTCCAGGTATTGACATTATAGGCATATACCACCACAGATAGATCCAGTTTCAATCTTACGCAATGAAGACATCTAATTCAAAAGTCTCTCTTCACTGTGTTACGTAGCACCCTTGTTACAAATCACTTGAGTGTAGAAGCCTGGGTTTTCTTATAAGCTCTCTATTCTGCTCCATCACTTTATATGTCTGTTTTTCCACAAATACCATGATGTTTTGATCAGTAGTGTGTTGTATTATATCTTGAAGCCAGGTAGTATACTTTGTTATTTTTGCACAAGGCAGCTTTGGATATTCAAAACATTTTATGGTTCTATATGAATTTTAGAATTTTTTATCTAGTTCTGTGACGATGTCATGAATACTTTGATAAATTGCATTAAATTTTGAAATTACTTTGGGTAGTGTTGATATATTAACAGTGTCATTTCTTCTAGTGTGTACACATGTATTCTTATTGGCTTCTTTCATAAATGTTTTATAATTTCTATTGTGAAGATATTTTTCTTCAATTAAATCTATTCCTAGATATTTTACTATTTCTATAACAATTTTAAATGGAATTGTCTCTTTGGTTACTGCTTCAGATAATTTGTTACTGGCACAGAGCAATACTAACAATTTTATATGTTGATTTTCTATAAAAACTTTTCTGAAATGATTTGCTATCTCTAATTTTTTGGTGGATATTTGGAATTTTCTCTACATAAAGCTATTTAATATGCAAAGAGTGATAACTTGTTTTTCTCTTTTCCAGTTTGAATGTCCTTTATTTCTTTCACTTTCTTTTTAGTCTGGCTAACACTTCCAGAACTTGGTTTTTTGTTTGTTTGTTGTTTTTTGCCACTGAAGGACTGAACTTAGGACCTTGTGCTTGTTAAGCAAGCGCTCAGCTACTGAGGTACAGCCTCAGCCTTTTCAAACTATTTTAAAATAAATGTTCTGAAAGTGGGCATCCTTGTCATGTTCCAGATCTCAAAGAAAAATACTTTGGCTTTCCCCAATTCAGTATAATATTAGCCTTTGGCTTACTTAAACAGACTTTACTGAGCTAAAGTATAGTCTTGTTCAACATTTTTGTCATGAAGGGAAGGGACATTAAATTTTATCAAATGCCTTTCTTGCATCTACTAAGATAGTCCACACCATATGGATGTGGCCCTTCATTCTGTTGGTGTGTTGTAAGTAGCATGCTTATCTGTGTATGTTGAACCACTATTTCATCCTTAGAATGAATCCCACTTGATCATGGTGGGTAATCCTTTTAAAGTGATGTTGAATTTGGCTTGCTAGTATTTTGTTCATCAAGACTATTTCTCCCATAGTGGCACATGCCTTTATATCAGCACTTGCAAGGTTTTTCCTCTGAGGAGGAAGTAAGAGCTAAAGGAAGACATGTGACCCCAGTGAAGTATTCCAGGTAATATCACCTCTGCCTAATTATAAAGTCTTGGGTCATGAGTACATCTCAGCAACAGGCAATCCAGTGCAGCATGGGCCTTGGTTCTAGCCCATCGTTGGTCTTGGTAGATTGTAGGTTTAGAATGTGACACAGGTTGGCAGTAGTGGTGATCCAAACTATTACATAGAACTGGATCTGGTTCACCCATGCAGAATCTGCCAGAGTCAGGGAAAAGCCTGAGATGCCTGACCACAAGCTAGCAACTGTGGATGAGGCGTCTGGGCTGCTGTTGGCCCCAGGGTTATACCTGTGAAGGCAAATTACTCCCTAGACATTCTCCTATTTTTTCTGAACAACATCAATAATGTATTTGGAACAAATCTGGATTTAGAATGTCCTTTAGCAAAGAAACAGCAACTATACACCAACAATAAATTGCTAGTCTGTGTGTACTAGTCGCCAACTAGTGCTATATAGTCAAAGTGACTATAAGGCTCAGAGTAAATATGTAGCTGACTTAGACTTTCTGGAAAGAAAGGCATAAATAAAGCCAGATGGTGACCACTGGAATAAACACTCATGTTAGTTGTTTTTTTTTTTTGTAGTCATGAAAAAAACAACTTAAAGGGGGAAGATTTCTTTTGGCTCACTGTTTCGGAGGTTCCGTCTAAAGTTGGTTTGTCATCGCCATGGGCTTGTGGTGAGGTAGGGCATCACGGAAGGTGTGGCAGAACCAGGTTGCTCAGTTTATGACAGAGAGGCAGCAGAGAGGAAAGCTATCAATGGTTAGATGTACCTTTAAAGCCAAGCACCTAGGGACTCACCCAAGTCCCCACTCCACTATCCATAGCTGTACTACCTAAATTTGGTACTAATAGTTGTACTATTTAAATTTTGAATCCATTAGTGGATGGAAACAGTGATTAGGTCACAACTGTTTTAATTTAATTGCCTCTGGAAACACTCCCACAGACATACCTAGAGATACGATTTACTAATCTTCTAGGTATCTCTCAAATCAAGTTGAAAATCAATATTAACGACCACAATACCTAGATTCTTTAGTGCCCTCAACAGTTGATGACACTACCTGCCTACAAACGTCCAGTATTTAGAATAAAGTGTCAGTTACCAGTATGGAAGATTGCTCAGAGAATTTAAAACAACTGTTTTAAGAAATTCAAAAAGCTTGAAGAAAACATAGAGAAATATTCCAATACTCTAATAAGAAACAACAATGAGATAAAAGTCAGTTTAAAAAAAATCTTACAAATTCTTTAGCTGAAAAATGTACTAAGCAAAATGTAAAATGTGGCTGACAGCATTCATAGTAGAAGAGATTGAATAAAAGAATTGGTGAGCTCAAAGATAGCTAGACAGACCAAAAGTTAGGGGGATCGAATTGGTAATAAAAAACCTCTCATCAAAGAAAACCTGAGGACCAGAAAGCTTTACCCTTGAATTTTACAAAGCATTTAAAGAACTGATATCAATCTTCTTAAGTTGTTACAAAACGCTGAATAAAAGGCAATTCTTCCATAAATATTCTATGAGGTCAACATTATCATTATACCAAAATCAGGACACAAGGGAAGAAAATTATGGGAAATACTCTTTTTTGTTTATTTATTTGTTTTGAGACCAGGTTTCGCTTTGTAGCCCCAGTTGGCCTGAAACTCACTATGTAGACTACACTAACCTCAGACTAGCAGAGATACACCTGGAGATGGAGGCATTAGGATCTGTCCAATGTTAGGTTTCAACAGTCCATCACTTTGTTCTAGGGCAAAGTCTTGTGCTCCTTGCTCTGGTTTACCTCCACTGAATTGTGTCTTGCATAATGCCATGTTGCCCGAGTTTGGGGTAGTGTTGGTAGATACTTAGGCACATAGTCTGATGCTAAGCTGGGCCATACCTAAGTCTCATAGTTATAAGGATCATCACCATCTCAGGGGTGTTGGGGGCCCACAACCACAGATAGCAGTAATGCAGGCTAAAACTTAGGCATACGTCTCTGTACCTGGTACCACGGTAGTTCTAGAGCCTCGGGTTAGTAAAAACTGTTATGCCTGGGTTTGGGGGATATGTAGTAGAGATAGTTCTTTAGTTAGCCAGGCTGCTGCTAAGCTTGGTTAGAGCTGAATCTCCCAACTTCAGGGACTTGCATAGTGCTGGGAGGTGTGCTAGGTAACTTTAGTTGTCAACTTGACACACCTGGTTAGAGGGAATCTGGGTTGAGGAATTGTCTTCATTGGATTGACCCCTGGCCACGTCTTGGTGCATTTTCTGGATTGTTGAGTAATGTGGGTGGGCCCATCCAACTGTGGGTGGTGCCATCCTTGGGCAGGTGGTGCTGTATTGTATAAGAAAGCAGGCTGAGCACAGGTCAGTAAGCAGTGTTCCTCGGTGGTCTGTGCTCCAGGTTCCTGCCTTGGCTCCCCTTGATGATGGACTATGCACGTAAACCAAATAAATCCTTTTCTCCCCAAGTTGGTTTTGGTCAGTACTTTTATCACATCAATTGAAAGCATACTAGAACAGGAGGAGAACAGGTATGCTTCAGGCCCATTCGAAGGCTGGAACCGATGTGGGTCTAAGCTCAAATGTGTACAGGGCATTCGATTTCTATTGGTTGTTGGATCTCACTATGTTTGGACTAGCACTGGTTTCTGAGACAAAATCCTGTGCTACCTTTTATGCCCTGCTCTGCTGCCTGAGGTTGGACCCAGGAGAGGAGGCACTTAGCTGTCTGACATAAGAAGTTGTAAGGCCCAGTCTTGAGAATTACTCTGGTAAAGGGCTGGGGCTCTGCTCAGTACTGTATTTTTACCAAGTGGTACAAGTACTTTTACCAAGGTGGGCCTGGTATTGTTTTTAGGCTTAGGCTTGCCTTCGTGTCTACTTTCTCCCACAAGCTGGAGGTGTTTCTCTTAGCATTGGGCTGCTTTGAGTTGGAAGAGGTGTAACACAGACAACCTTTTCCTTCCTGCCCTTTCTGAGATATCCTTTCATTTTGTTGTACTAGATACAAGCCCTATACAATCTAACCTAATTTCATTATCTCATAAAAATAGTTTGATGCATAAACAGCTGTCAAACTGGTTTATCCGAGATGTCAGCAGAGGAACCTATTTGGAAGTCATCTTGTTGAACTGTCCAATGTCAGAATTAAAATCTGGGGTTCAAGGACCCTACAAATACTCTAAAAAGAACACATGAAATAACTTGGCAAGGCATCTTTTTACTTTTGCAAAAGGGTGTGTTGCCTCATTCCAGTAAGAAACAAGTACACTGAGCTGGACACATGATAGGTTTTTATTGTAAGGGAAGAGTACTATGACTTTTCTCCATGGAGTGAGGTCTGATGATATCACAGTCATTAGAGGCTGGCTAGTTTTAAAAGAATCAGTAAAAACTAAATGAAGGAACAAGAGAAAGGGTTGGCTGCTTAGGATTATAGTTTTGGGAATGCACAGAACCTTTGCATAAACAAAATGTTTTAGAATGTAGAGGAAATTACAAATTAGCATTACAAAGTTACATTTCTGTGGTCACTCTTTTAATAGAAAAGTGGTAAATTTCCTGTAGTTATATCCTTCAAGACTAGAAATCTAAAGCACACTTGTCCCATTGCTCCCTGTACTAGGGCTTTGACATTCCACCAATGACATACACTTGCCTGAGTTAGGAAGGTGAGAAGTAGCAGATGTCAATGTCTTCCTTTTTTTCTGTCTTTATTGTCTGTTGTGCTTTCCTGCAGTATAATGACCAGTTTTTAGTTTCATGGACATCAAAAGACAGTAACAAAGTTGCCATAGTGGCTTTTGGGTTGCATTATGACATTCTTGCCCTGGGCACTCAACCTTAACAGGTACCTTATTAAAAAATAGTAAAATTGGGAGTGGAGAGATGGTTCAGTGGTAAAGAGCACTGACTGCTCTTTAGAGGACCTGGGTTCGACTCCCAGCATCCACATGGCAGCTACCAACCATCCTGAATTCCAGTTCCAAGGAATCTGACGCCCTCTTCTGGCCTCTGTGGGCACTGCATGATGGGTGCACTCACATACATGCAGGCAAACACTCATACACATAAAATTAAATAAATTATTTTTAAAAACAAACAAAAATATTAAAATTATGTTCTATGCTTATTTTAGGGTAAATATAATTACATTATTACCAATCTAAAATTTCATTTGTTCTCTTGTTTTTAACAAATATTGTATTTGTTATTTTTATTTTATCTATATGAGTGTATTGCCTGCATGTGTGTAAGTGCACTTGTGTCGTGTGCAATGCCCACAGAAGTCAGAAGAGATCATTGGATTCTTCCGGAACTGGAGTTACCACCGCTGTGGTACTAGGAATTGAACCTGGGTCCTCTGCAAGAGTAGCCAGTGCTCTCAACTGCTGAGTCATCTCTCCAGCCCCTGTTTTCTTCTGTTTTCTAGAGAAATTAAGATCCCTTTATGGACCCCTAAAATATTATAGGCCTTAAGCACTGTGCTTCCTGGACCTAGTGGATAAGCCAGCACCGTTAGTGTTTAGTTCCTCCTGTTGAAGTTAAAGCAATGTGTATTTCAAGGCCTCGCTTCCGGTGGCAGCCCCTAAGTGCATGTTTTTGTGGCTGCAGCAAGGGAACAGCTTCCTGGAAGGCCCATATGCTGTGCCACACTAGAAATAATTTCTGAAAACCCAGCTTTTCCTGAGGTTGTGTGAGTACATGCTTTTCTACGTTAAATACAGAAACAGTAAAATAGCTAGAATCGTTTTTACTTCCTGCAATTAAATCTCGTGGTTGGAACAAAGGTTAATTCCTTATTTTCAGATTCTCTACTCGTGTGCTATCCCTGTTCTCGCTCACTTTTTAAAAGTCATTCTGCTTTTTATTACAATCTTTGGAGTGCCCACAACACTGTAGATAAAGTTGCAGTATTGGTCAGGAGTTTCCTGAGAACAGAGCCATTGGGGAGTTCAGCTCTGGGAATTATTCCTCCCGTAGGCAGGAAGAGGACCTAAGGAAGAGTCAGTGTTACAGTTCAAGTCCAAACGGTACTGCTGGCAGAATTCCTTCTTTGTGAGAAGGGGGAAATCCTTATCTGTTAGGGCCTTTCGTTGATAGGAGAAGGCCCACCCACTTTGTGGAAGATAATTTGCTTTACTCGAAATCAGTTGACTTAAATGTTAATCTCATCTAAAACTGTGTTCTCACAGAAATATCTCAACTTGTGTTTGAGAATTATCTAGATACCGTGGCCTAGGTGAGCTGCTGGGTGAAAAGAACCATCGTAGGCACCGGTCACATGAATCCATGTTTGACTTCTCTCTTTCCCACCCTTGCCTGAAGTACACCGCCCTGTGAGATCTCTGTGTCCCTCTGTATTCAGTACAGAGGCCTTGCCTCTTCCTGCTCCCTAAGTCAGAGGCCCGCAGGGGCAGCCAGCTTCCTTTCCTCACCTGTGTGTCTTCTCGCCTCTTGCTTGCTTACCTGCATTCCTGCTCAGCTGAAGCTGGTTCAGTTCTCCACCGTGGCTCAGGGTCCAGGCTCACTTCCTGAGGCCCCGGCAGCCCTGGCTTATGTGCCTCCTCCTCTCTGCTCATCACCATCGTTTTCACCGACTCCAATATCTGCACGAACGTCGGAGGTTCCTGGACCCCACAGACAATTCCTAGGCTAAAAGCCTCCGTGTTCCTCTGCCTGAGCCAGCAATGTTACACACAGCGTTGGCTCTGGTGCTCAGATTTCTTAGCCCATTTGCAACCATGGCCTGCCATCTCCTTGACCCGACCCAGTAAGCCCGCATCCAGCTTCCCCGACGTCTCTCCTGGACTCGTCTCTGATTCTGTTTGCCTTCACTGCTTGCTGCCTTGCTTCTTAGTATCACAGATTCTCTGTTAGGCCCGTACCCTAGACTTGACCTTCACAGAACCCGCAGAGATAAGCACAAAGGAGTAAGAAGCGGGTAGAGGGTAGATAAGAATTAGGTGGGGCTCTCCTGCTATTTTTACATTTTGATTTATTTATAAATAACAGTGCTAGAGATTGAACCTAGGGCCTCCTGCGTGCAAGGCAAGGCCTCCACCCTCCCCGCTCCTTTCCCTTCATTTCTCTATTCTGCCTCTTCCTTTCTAATCGTTTCCATGATTTCTGAGGAAAAGAGCACTCTGAAGGCTCGTTTGCTGCTCAGCGCTGTCTGCTCCCAGCTGCCTCATGACTTCCTGCCTCTCCGTTTCTTCCTCCATATCTGGGCGACTCCCTAGCTCACCAACACAGAGAACTTACCTTTCTAAATGATTTCTTCCTTCAGAAGCCTCCATTTCTTCCTTGGACCCTTCTACTTAATAACCTTCCAAGGTTACACTTACAGTGACTACTGAAAACAGCTTTTCTGTTTCAGGATGGGCACCCTCCAAAACAGGCTGAGAAAAGGCTTCAGGGATCCCAGGACGCACAGAGCTACTGCAGACAGACAGCAGGTAGAAAGAGAAGGAAGGCGATACAGAGGAGTATGCGCACATTATCTTCATGAGAGGTAGAGCCCAGTTTCTGGTTTGGAGGGTGGGTGTATCCTAGGAGGCATGGAGATGCTTATGGTTGGGGTCTAGGCCAAGTGTTTCCAGGTTCTTGGCTTCTTATCCAAAGAACTGAAAATCAGGGCTCACACAGATTTACAGAAGTAAGATCATTTTATTTGGGGCAAAGCAACAGTACAGAGTACAGAAGGCTCCACTGTGGAGATTAACAACAGGCCACATGAGTTAGCGTACTCAAGACCGCAGGCACCAGCTGAGGTTTCTTTTGTGGGGTGGAAGGGACGTGGAGGCTGGTTACGAAGGGAAATAGTTTGGGTGGTTCTCTATCTTGATTGACAAATTAAGTCATATAATCATTCCCGTAGTCTATCTGATTTTAATCATATGCATGCCCAATTATGCATAGGCATAAGATGACAAATATGGAATTCTCCCCAAAAAGTTACTAGAGGACACAGTTTTACCTCATGGTACATGCACCCCAAAGCCAATTCAGTCCACACCCACCCTTCTAGTCCTCACACCGAGATATGTCGGGAATATACATGAATAGAAACTGTCTAAATTTGATTGTTACCAGAGAATCTTATACCATTGTTCAGAAGTGGGAGCACATGTAGCCAGACGCAGGTGGGAGTCTAGGAGCGCTAAGGTTCCTGGCTGCTGTAAGGTAAACAGCTTTGTACTGCCATGCCTTTTCCTCCTGAGGCTCTGTGTTATCGCAGGCCCAGAAACCACAAGCCAGCCAGCATGGACTGAATACTGTGAAACGGAACGAAAAGAAATCTTTCCTCCTTTCACATTTTTTCTGTCAGGTATTTTGTCACAGCTGTGAAAGAGTGGGACTGAGACAATGCCAAGGGGACAAGGGTGGACCACCCGCAGTTCCGGCCCTTCCTGTGCACCTGGCTTTGCTGTAACAAGTATCTATCCCTGTTCCCTGATTGCTATCTTTAGTCAGTGTGCTCAGTTCACTTAGATCATTTTTATTTACTCATCACCACAGACTTGCCATTGTTTCCATTTTGTGTAAGAAGAAACTGAGGAATTGAGAAGTAGAAAGTGGTTATTTTAGGGCAAGAGAAACTTCCCATCTCAGAAGTCCCTACAGCTGCTGTTTAACTCTGCTTCTAGTCACCCTACTTCCTTGTCTGCTCCATAAACTTTAAATTTTATTTTTAAAATATTTTATTTAAGGTCAAACATGATGGTACACAACTTTAATGCCAGTATTTGGGAGGCAGAGGCATGCCAGTCTGTGAGTTCAAGGCCAATCTGGTCTACATAGTAAGTTCCAGGCCAGCCAGGGCTACATAATGAGACCCTATCTCCAAAACTTGTGTGTGTGTGTGTGTGTGTGTGTGTGTGTGTGTGTGTGTACATGCATCATGGTGCATATGTTGAGGTCAAAGGTCACCCTCAGGGCATTAGTTCTCCCCTCCCTTGTTGAGAGAGGGTCTCTTCTGGTTTCTGTCCTGCTGCTTATTCCAGGCAAGCCGGCCCATGAACTTCCTGGAGATTCTCCCGTCTCTGCCACCCATCTCAAGGCAGGAGTGCTGGAATTACAGATGCACACCATCACATCTGGCTTTTTTCTGTGGATCAGGGATTGAACTCAGGTTGTCAGGCTTTGGGGAAGGCCAGTGCTTTTACCTGCTGAGTCATCTTGTCAGTCCTGCTTTATAAACTTGAATAGTTTTTTCACTATGTATATTCATTGTACAAGGTTCTGTGTTACATGGGGACATTTTCATACAAATGTATTGCACATCGATCGTGTGACCCCACGCCCTGTGACCTTTCCCTTTCTTGTCCCTTCTGCCAGTTTCTTTTGTTTCCCAAGACTGTTTTGTTTCTACCTTCATGTTATATCTACATAAACAATTTTATGTATCTCTATAAAATCCAGGAACCACTGGTGAGAGAAAACAATGCTTTTCATCTTTCTGAGTCTGTCTTAACTCACTGAATATGACTATCTTCAGTTGTATTTATTTTCCTTCAAAGGACATGACTTTGTTCTTCTTTATGGCTGAACAAACATCGCACTATACAGTGCACCACATTTTCTTTTCCTTTGTTGGTGAACACCTAGTTTGGTTCTGTAACTTAATTATTATGAATCGTGCTATAATAAACATGTACTAAACATGCAAGTATATTTGTAGTATGCTGACTTTCAGTTCTTTGGATAAATACCCAGGAGTGGTATAGCTAGGTCATATGGTGGATCTAGTTTTCACTTTTTTGAGAAACCTTCCCTCTGATTTCTACAGTGGCTAAACTCATTCACATTCCCGCTAGCACTGTGCCTGGGTCAGCATTTGTTACTTGTTTCTCAATGATTGCCATTCTGACCAGGGTGAGATGAAATCCCAGTGTAGTTTAATTTGAGTTTATCTGGTAGCTAGTGAAGCTGAACATTTTTTTTCTTATGTTGATTGACCATTTTAATTTAATCTTTTGAGAACTATTCACTTCATTGACCCATTATTGCTAGAGTTGTTTGATTTCTTGATTTTTAAGTTTTTTACTTTTTTGTGTATTCTAGATATTGGTCTTCTGCCAGATATGTAGCTAGGAAAGATCGTCTCCCATTCTGCAGGAAGTTTCTTCACTTAATTGTTTACTTTGCAGCACAGAAGCTTTCTAATTTCAGGAGATCCCATTGTTGATATTTTCCCGAGTTTTTGGGGTCCTGATTAGCAAGTCCCCGCCTAGACCTATATCTTGAAATGTTCTCCCTGCTTTTTCCTCTAATAGTCTCAGAGGATCACAACTTACACTGAGGTGTTTAATCTATTCAGAGCTGATTTTCATGCAGGGTGAGAGATAGGGCTCTAGCTTCATTCTTCTATATCTAGTTTCCTTAGCACTGTTTGTTGAAGAGGTAGTCTTTCTATTCATGTATATTTTTGACATCTTTCTTAAAAATCAATTAACTATAGCTATGTAGGTTTATTTCTGGATCCTGTGTTCTATTTCACTCTCCCCTCTATTTTGTGATAAATGGCATTGCAATTTTGATAGAGATTGCATTGAATCTATAGATTGCTTTTGGTGGTATAGCCATAGTCAAGATATTAATTATACCAATCCATGAGCAAGGGAGTTCTTTCTATCTTCTAGTGTCTACCTTCAGTAGGTTTATTCCAAAGTATTTTAATTTTTGTTGGAGGCAATTATGAATGAAATTACCCTGACCCTATCCCCAGCCTTGGTTTCTTTCTCAGCATGTTACTGATATATATGAAGACTACTGATCTGGGTGATAATCTTGTATCCTGCCAGTTTACTGAAGGTGTTTATCAGATTTAAGAGTTTCCTGGTCAAGGCTTAGGGTCTCCTTTATGCACTTAGGACTTCAATCCTTCCTTTCCTATTTGTATCCTCTTTATTTCTTTCTCTTACTTTACTGTGCTAGATAAGATTTCAAGCCTTGTACTGAATAAAAATCAAGGAAGTAGACGCCCTTGTCTTGTTCCTGATTTCAGTGGAAATGGTCTCAGTTTTCCCCATTTAGTATAATGTTGACTATAAGTTTGTCAAATATAGCCTTTATTATGATGTGAGATATTCCTCATGTTCTTAGTCTCATCAAGGTTTTTCTCATCAAAAGATGTTGGATTTTGTCAAAAATGTTTTTTGTATCTAATGAAGCCATTATGAGGTAGATCTGTCCTTGGCAGAATGCATGAAATCCACTGGGGGGTGAGGAGGTGCAGATAGGTAACAGAGTCCAAATATGATTAAGAGGTATTGTATGAAATGCACAAAAATTCAACAAAATAGCTTAAGCAATCTGTTCTTGGGTCCAGTTATACAATGGTATTACATTTGCTTTTTACATATGGTTTCCAAAAATATTTTATTTATTATTTTATGTGTACAAATATATTGCCTACACTTATACAAGTGCACCCATGCTGTGCAATGCCTATGGAGATCAGAAGAGGGCACTGGATCCCTGGAACTGGAGTTATAGACAGTTGTTAGCCACCATGTGGGTGCTGAGAATTGAACTTGGGTCCTCTGCTCTTAACCACTGAGCCATCTCTCCAGCCCCTGTTTTTGCATATGTTGAACCATCCCTACATCCTTGGATTGAAGCCAACTTGTTCATGGTAAATACTCTTTTTGGTTCATTCTAGAATTCAGTTTGTAAGCATTTTATTGAGAATTTTTATTTGTATGTTCATCAGCTTACTAAACCAAACTGTTACTATATTCACTGACTTTATAAAATTTCTAAGAACAAAGATCAGGTAAAACACAATTTTCAGAGTAAATAATGTCTGCTATGTGTAGTAATGAGTACTTAGTTTTCTTCAACCATTGTATGTCAATCACTTCGTATGTACTAGGCACTGGGATAGATGCCAAGAAAGCAACAGTGAACCACAAATATTCACTGATGGAGCTTTGAGTCATCTTTGGAATATGACATATATACCACATTCTCAAACTGACTTTAATTATATGGAACCATCAGCTAATTACAGCCTTTTAATCTTTGCAAATCAAAACCAACTTAGTACTCAGCAGATAATGTTGACGTGCAAAAAGCACACTCAGGACAGGAAGGCTGTGAGGAGTTAGTTAACAATAACTGCCAAATTCCAGACATTTATGTAATTAGTCACGCATGTGTGTGTCGGAGCCTGTATATTCCATTAAATAGACTGATTTTTACTTGTGTAGATGCAGCTTTTAAAATTATGTTTTTGGGCTGGATAGCATTCACTCTCTTATAGAGGACCAGAGTTTGGTGCCCCAAACTCAAGTTGGCCAGCTCACAATTGCCTATAACTCCAGTTCCAAGGGACTGGACACCCTCCTCTGGCCTCTGTGAGTACCTGCCCACACATGTGCACATACTCAGACACACATACTTATGGTTAAGTACCTTGCCCAATTTCACATAGCAAGAAGGTGCTATGTGGGCTCAGGGCTTCATTGCCCTAGTCTTTCCTTTATACCTGGGGTGACTGAGGGGTCTGCTGGTTGGTTTTTGTCAGTTTGGCACAAACCAGAGGAACCTGAGGAATTGAGAAATATCCTTGATCAAGCTGACCTACTGGTATGTCTATGGGGTGCTCTCTTTTTCATTCTTTCTATGTTTTTATTTTTGTTTTTTTTTTGAAACAGGGTCTTCCTGTAGCTCCAGCTGACCTGCAACTTGCTGTGTAGAACAGGTTAACCTCAATTTCACAGAGATTCACCTGCAACTGCTTCTGTCTCCTCCAAGCTCTGGGATTAAAGGTACGTACTACTACAGAGCTAACAGAGCATTTTCCTTTTTAAAAAAAATTTTGTGTATGAGTGTATTGCCCGCATGTATGTAAGTGCACCTGTGTCATGCAATGCCTGCAGAGGTCCTGGAACTGGAGTTATGGATGGTTGCTAGCCACCATGTGGGTACTGGGAATCAAACCCAGGTCCTCTGCAAGAGCAATACTCTTAAACACTGGGCCATCTCTGGAGCTGATGGAGCATTTTTTCTTTATTACTAATTGATGTAGGAAGGCCTAGCCCACTGTGGACAGTACCATCCCTGGACAGGGGTCCTTGGTTGTGTAAGTAGCTGAGCAAGTCAATGAGCAGCTTTCCTCCATGATCTCTGCTTGACCGCCTGCTCTGGCTTCCTTCATGACAGACTGTAACCTGCAATCCTTTCCTCCGCAGATTGCTTTTGGCCATGGTGTTTATCATAGAAACAGAAAAGTAAACTAAAATCGGGGATGGTCTGGGAGACCTTTTCTTGAAGAAAGATAGAGCCATCACTTTAAGGAAGCCCACTACATCCCAGAAGAAGAAGCAGGACAACTGCTGTGTCCCCAGAGACAAAACCAGAAAGATCTGTGGGGAAGCACCACAAGGCCTTTCTCAGGGTGGATTCTGAGGTCTGGGAAACTCTGGACTTCCCAGAAGTTTCTGTCAGCACCTGGCCCAGCCAGACTACTAGCTCAGTGCCCAGAAGGATAGGGAGAAGGTCAAGTGTGGGCAGTTTGTTGTCTGGTAGCCAGCGAAGCTCCCGTGCTGAATTAATTACAAGTAGACCAAACACTACTGACTTTTCTTTGTCCCATCGACACCCTGCAGTTAGCAGGGAATTAGAGCCGAGAACCTGGGTGGAGAAGGGAGGTAGACAGAAAGGAAGTGAGGTAGGATAGAAAGACGGGGAAGTATGGGAAAGTGCGAGGGAAAAAGAGCCCCTTGTCTGGGTCTGGTTGAAGATTAGCAGAAAATCAAGAATTCCAGAGTAATTAACAGCATTCTCTCTAAGAGTTGCTGTCATGGTGACCATATTACCTTTAAGAATCATCAAAGCAAAATAAAACAAAACAATAAGCCAGGTTCAAGTCCTAACTATATTTCCCTCGGGCAGAGCCTCATTTTCTTCTGGATATTTTCTGAGAATCTCACAAACCAGACTATTAACCTTTATTTACAGTGAAAATACCCTACCTTCCTACATGGCTATGGCTTTTAGATTTAGTTTTATCTTGTCAATTATAATTGCATAGGATACAGTTCAGAAACCACCCTGAGATTTCACTTGAAGTCCTTGGCAACCCTTTGAGGACAATAACTTCAGAAATCATCCAAATCCTATAGATGACTATTGTAAAGACAGTAAGGTGAGGCTCTCCTATGGGAAGCTGATGCCCACACTGGAGCATGGCTCACACTTCCTCTGAGCATCTTTCTACTAACTGCTATTCCATTAAATCTGTTAAAAATATCTTTTCATACGCTCCAACTCTGCTTCATATTGGCTCATCTTGAAATTCTCTCTGCCTGAGAAGAAGTCAAGGACCCAGCTTTACCTGAGCGGAGGTCCTTCAGGGGAAGGGAGCTCCTTCGGCTCCTGACTGTGATGGAGCTTGTGTCTTGGCTCCTCCACCAACAGAAGTGCTGTTGTCCCTGCCATCAGGTCTTCTTTCCAGAAACATGTCCCAATGAATTGGAGGGGTTCTGTGATTCCTGTGTAATTTAGACTCTCAGAGCTGTTAGACTAAGTAGATGGCTGACAATACAGAGGATCTAAACTTGGTGGCCCCACATATACATATTCTGATACTTAAGAATCTGGGAGTCTCAGGTGAGGGAATGGAAAAGCCAGAAAAGCAGAACTGTTCCCAGATGGCCATGAGTTTGAACCAGCCCGCCCCCATCCCCGTACAGAAGTAATCAGCACCCAATGTGCATGAGATGCTCTTACATGGGCACTAACTCCCACAGGTGATCTATACCGATCCAATTTCTGTCAGTATCTTTATACTAACAATAGAATCGGCACTGTTCTGTAAACTCCAGAAGAAAAGCTGGCTGTTAGCTGACCAGTAGACGGGACCCCCCATGGAATTTCTGAAATCAGAGAGCGACAACCCCATCAAGTGAAAATTAGTTGATAGGCAACTATCAACTATGATAGTTGCCAGGAAGGTTTCTTTACTGAAAATTAACAGCTCACTTAACCCGTGTATGATCTGAAGCACGATTTTCCAATGTAATCAATAATTCATCACTGAGGCAGTTTGGGGAGTGAGTTGTCATCTCTACTAACCTTTATGTCTTCAAAGCCCCCATCAATCAATTCCTTTGATATTCAGCTCAAAGGTGACACTCCTAAATGATACTTGTGACACTGGTAATCCTTCATTTGGGTTCTAGGCACCTTCTGATAATCAAAGGCTTTATATTTCATAGAAATTGTTTTAAAATATTAAGCCCATAAAGTGTTTAAAATGTAGAACATATGAGATAGAAAACAGAAAAAAAGTGAAATATAATCACACTGCACAGAGGTAAACACCGTTGCTGTATAGATTTCCTTCAGTCTCTCTGGTTTTCTTTTTCCCATTATTTTGTCAGTTTATTTTTTTCCATTCATAAAAATATCGTGTTTCTTTTATGTGTGTCTATCTCTAGCTCAACCTTGACCTCTTTCGACTTTAGCTGTAAATAGTTGTTCATAGCATTTTCAATAGCATCCTTACAGTCCTATCACACTTTACTACATTTAATGATAAACAGCTAGTGTGCTGAGCACTTGCATTGATCCATTCAATCTTGGTAGTACTAAGATATTGGTTTAATGACTACAGTTCCAATTTCACTGATTTGGACCTCAAGGAATAAAACATTCGTCATGACTACATAGCTAGTAACTCTGCCTTGAACCCCTGCCTTGGGCTGACTCTGGACTTAACCACTGTGCTCAAGAAACTTTTTGGGGCCTGGTGGTTCAAGCCTGTAATTTCAGTTACATGAGAGGCCGAGGCAAGAGAATCATAAGTTTGAGGTCAGCCTGGGCTACTTAGTGAATTTAAGGTCAACCTGAACAATTTAGTGAGATCTTCTTTGCCTCAAAGTTAAAATCAAAAAGCCAGTTGAGGCTATCATTCTGGGGTGGAGTGCTTGCCTAGCACACATACTTTTAAAAAGTCTTTAATCTAATATCAAATAATCAGCAGTCAACCCAAAAATCTAATCACTTAGGCCTACAAATTCTGGACAGTGTGCAAAATTTGTCTGAGGTTGTACAGCCAGCACCAGTATAGACAAGTACGCTGTGGGTCTCTAAAGGGAGGCGTGAGCGAAAGCTCACCGTCAGCAGCTACCTCTTGGGACCTTTACTCTCCCGCTCCTTCCAGCCATGGCCTGCTCCTTGGTGTAGGAGTTGGCTTGATCTCAATGCCATTTTCCAGCACTCCCTTTTCCCTGGTGGTAGAAATCAGCTGGCAGACCACATCTATTCTAAAGAAATACCAGGGCTCTGTAAGTCACCTAGGCCGTCATTTACTAGACTCACAAGACTTGTGTCAAAAGAGACCGCACGTAGGTGTTGGCATTCAGTTTTCTCGGATGCACAGTGTGTTCTGCACGTGTGTGGCCAGGTGGACTGACTGTCCGGGTATCTTGGGTTTGAGTGTCTGGCATCTCTTTAAGTGTGCTGTGGCAGCTGTTCAGTATAACTGCTATCAGGTAATGGAACTCACCTGAAACACTCCACTCACTGTGAAAAAAGATCAGTTCTGGCCTCAGAATAGGGCTGGTCATGGTGGAGAAAGCACAAACCTAGGCTTACTATAGCTAGAGGAAATAGCACCAGCAAAATGGCTTAAGCACAAAGCAACCAGTGCTACTTGGCTCTCAAGACCATGGGAGAGACGTGCAGATGTGGGGAGGAAGGATCCAAGTCTGCTCGTTTGATGGGGTAGGCTTGAAAAGAAATTTGGGGTACTTTCCATGTTTCAGAGAGCAAGGTTACCTAGACAGGGAATTCCCAAGTAATTCAGTAATTACAAACTAGAAGAGAGCTTTATGACATCCCCAGTCCCCCAAGTGAATGAGTACAGGCCATGGTAACTCTTGCAAATTGAGCCAGAGAATAATGGCTAGCATTTATGGAGCACTGTACAGAGCTCAGGGCCCAGACTAAATGAACCTAAACAGACTTCCTAGAGTCTCATACCTGTTCACAGCAACAAAAGCCTGTCCTATCATGACTTCACCAGTGAACCTGTTTTCTGACCCTGTAAACACCATATATGACTCTCTTTATCAAAGGAGTATTTTCCTCCAAAACTTTCAAGGTCAACTTTAGAGATACAATTACCGTGTAGGGCTAAAATAAGTATCATTTATTTGTTCTTCAGATATTTACTGAAAATTTATAGTCTTGTGCCACCACAACTTGATATGTGGTACTGGGGATCAAACCCAGGTCTTCATATATACTAGGCAAGCAATCAAGACTCATTTTCAACCCAGTAATTAATTTTTATCAAGTTAAATTCTTTATATGCTTCATCTCATTCAACTCTTTGAGGTATGTACTATTATTACTAGCTGAAGTATCAAGTTGTAAGGAGATAATTTGCTATGTATCGACTGATACACACACTATTGTAATCTGGGATCCAAGATTTGAACCCAGGTTGATCTGATTCCAAAGTCAATGCATTCAAGACAAATTAAACTTGCAGAAACTGGAGGCTATCAATATGGGATACAAATGATATAGAAACGGACAACGGAGGAGACACAGAGGAAAAGCTTGAACTACATTACCTCAACATTTCTTTCAAAATGCCCCTGCATGTAGGCTTTTTGAGAATCTTCTACTCATCTTCATTTGCCATTTTTTCAACTCTTGATTTCTAGACCAATTATCTTCTTGCTCTAGAAGTCTCTGATTTCTGCAGCTCACAGATCACAGAGCCCAGGGCTCTCTCTGGCTTGTTTCTCCTTCAGTGTCTTCAGGGATTAAACCACAGTGCTTAACGAGCTGACTTGGGGAGACTCTCTTAGGCATGTGGTCCATGGCTGAGCTAATATGTAGCTCATATGAATGCAGACCTTCCTGGGAATGTTGGGAACCGGAGGATCGAGTTAAATGATCCACATATTCCACTGAGGAGTGTACAGTGATAATATGACACTGAGCCCATGACAGAATCTCCGTAGAACAGGCTTCCACATAGTTCCTGTTTGGGGTAGCTATTTTGAAGCAAGCAAAGTGGTTTTTGTTATTTGGATAAAAACCCAATGGGTGCACTTTGAGGTTGACGTGCCACCTTGTGGAAACTGGAGGGAGTAAAAGCTGTGGCTTTTTAATAACACACCAGAAGATATGGGTACCATTTGCTTTTTGAGATGAGGTCTTATAACTGTCCTGGCAGGGGTAAAACTATTCTATTCTGTCTATTGAAGTGAACTATCTATCACTATTGAAGTGATGGACTTCAAAGAATTTCCCCAATCATGCTTGGAGAAGGAAAATGTTGGAGTCCTGAGACCAGCCAGAAGAGGAGCTTGTCTCCAGGGAAGAGACTTCTGTTGTCAGACTACCTTGCAGGACAGACTAGAGTCTAAACAAGTCTAAACAATGGGTAGGACGACATTTTGACCAGGTCTGCTTAGTTACGCATAGCTCTTATTGTCTGTTTAAATCTAAACCTCGTGTTAAGACCTCGAGATGGGCTTGGGGGGGCATTGGACATTTTTGTTCCTCTTTTGAATGTGGTCACGTTGAATAAATCTGTTTTCTCAATTTTTAAAAACTCATGACCTATTTCCTTAACTGCCCATTGAGGACAAGCCTAGGTTCTGACCCTATCAACTCCAGTATTAGTCTCATTAGCCCAGGCTGGTCTTGAATGACTCAACTCAAGTGACCAGCCTGTTGCAACCACTAAAGTAATAATTGTACCTACTTTGTACAGTTATCTTATAAATAAAATAAAATTTTATAGCTGAAATTAAATAGCTATGATTATAGACATGCTCCACTGTCTCTGGCTTAACATGACATTTATTGAGGGCTTATTATGTGCTATGTACTGTACTGAATGTTTTTTAAAACATTTCTGTATTTCATTATAAAATAGCCTTGTAAGGTAAAGAATGTGTGTTTTAGGATGGTAAAACTTGCTTCAAGTAATAGGTCTGGGTAGACTAACCCTAGAACAACAAACTTCATGATGGTCCTGCTCCTGTGCTCTACCCTGCCCTCTCACTCAGGCCTTTTAGCCTTTTAAGTATCTTAGTTCTCTGGAGGATCATTAAAGTAGCTGTTTTCCCTCAGGACAATCATAAATACCCTCTAAGCAGCCCCTAGCTGGTCCAGCCAGGACATCTGTGTAAGGTGATTAGAAGACAGAATGCTGCCTTGGTAGTCTTTCTGTCTGCAGCCCCCTCACATGCTCCCCACCCATTTCACATTTCAACCTTCTTCATACACATGCCCAGATGAGTATAGAGGTCACATGACCTAGATCCCAATTCTGGGCTTTCCTATTGTGGAACCTTGTGTCAGTTACTTAACCATTCAGAGCCCCATTTTCCTTAGCGGGGGAATATTGCACATATGACCGTACTTTGTTCCAGAAAATATTCCAAACAGATGCTTGGGATAACTCTGAGGATCAGGTTGAAACCATGGAGCTCAGGATGCAGCAAGAGCAAGCCCTCCATTCAGATGCAGAATGAAAGCCAATCATTCTGATATCAAGACTGCAATTCTGTGTGCATTTTAATAACATCTGATAACGTTTTTTGAAATCATTTTATTGAATCATTGTGTTTCATACAGAACATCTCAATCAGTCTTCACCATCTTTGTAACCTTTTCCCCACCGGCACCTGCACCGCACAGCCTCCTAACTGGAATCCACACATTCTTTCATCTGTGTTAAGGTTTATTGTGTCAAGTTAGTGTCCCCAAGTGACCTCAGTGCAGGTTCATCTACTGAGGTCCAATCAGCTTACCCAGAGTCTCTCATTTTAGAAAGGCTAGCCCATCCTTATCCAACAGTAATTAGTTACCAATATTTTTTAAGTAGAGGTTGGAGTCTGCTACCCATTTCCCCAGAGCCATGCTGGGCTTCGTCTGCTTGAGTTTTCATGGATCTTTAGCATGCCAAAGTGATTGCTGCAGGTTCCTATGAGCATGATCCCAGGAGCTTGTTGGATTCTGTGTCCATATTGTCACACCTCTTCTCACTAGCTCTTACAGTCTTTCTGTCCCCTCTTCAGAAATGGTCCCTGAGCCCTGGGTGAGTGAGACTTAATATAAGAGTCCTGTCCAGGGACCCACACTTTGGGTTTCCTAATCTCCACGATTTAGTCATTTGTGACCTTTTGTGTAACTGGCCCTTTGTTGCATGCGGGAGCCTCATTAATAGAGCTGAAAGGTTCATTAATGTCTTCTTTATCCCTTGTTCTGTATTGCAAGGACCTGGACATGGCTGGCGTCCAAGTGCTATGTACTGCCATTGCTATGGCCAGTCAGCATCAGGACGATCAGGACGGCACCACAGCGGCTCTTCAGCCGACTTCAGATCATTGACCTATGGCAAGCCTTGCAATAACTGTTACGTTGAACAAAAGAGACTCACATTCATTTCATGTTGCCAAGGAGCTTACAATTCGTTTAGGGAGTTACGCAAGCTGATAAATACAGTCGGTAGTGGGTGCATTTAGGAAGTTACATTGTAGGCAGGGGCAGGCATTGAGCCTTCTCAAGGTCATAAACTCAACCACTAGAAAGGAAGAGGTGACAGACAAGCACTTGCAGTCAGAGCTGTGAAAACATGGGCACACAGCTCCACCTACAGCTTAGTGAGTGATTGAGGCTTAGGGCACAGGGTAGGTGAACGGCAAGAGGAAGGAGTGAGCTTCTGAGGGCCTCCTGCCTTTCTCAAACATTCACAGTTGGCAGAGTCATGTAAGAGTATTCCATCGTTCAGTAGATTAAAGGTTTTGCCACCAAACCTGAGGACATGTGAATTCTATCCTTGGGAAGAAGAGGAAGGAAGAAGAGGAACGAAGGAGAGGACTGACTTAGCACTCGCGAGCGTGCAGATCTCCCCTCCCGCTCACTCACACATCAATCAAATAAACACATGTAATATTTTTCTTTAGAGTGAAATTTTCACCTAATATGCTGATCTCCAGGTCCATCCATTTTCCTATAAATGGCATCATTGCATACTTCTTTATTACTGAATAAAATTCCAGTGTCTATGTGTATATGTATGTATATATAGTATATTTTCTTAATGTGTTCATCTCTTGACAGACATCTAGGCTTATTACCTATCTTATTCAGGATAGTTTTTCAATAAATGTGAATGGACAGGAAAAAAAAAGATAATTATTACACCTTTAATACCAATAAATACTCTATGAGTTCGAGGCCAGCCTGGTTTATGCTGTGAAAGCCAGAGCTACATTGTGAGACTGTTTCAAAAGAAATTTTAAAAAATCATTCCATGAGGAGTTCAGCCAGGGAAATTATGTAGCCAAATTTTTATTGATGAGGGGGATATAATGGTCTATTTTGCACAACAGTAGCAAAATATTTTTATTAAAAAATAAGTTTACAGTTTTTTCATTTTTCAGGATCTCAGAGTGTGAGTAGTGAACTGTACTAAACCCTGGGACCCAACCTCCTTCTTGGAGTAAGACCCTAATTCTCTAGTCCAGGCTGATGACGCCAACTGGAATTTCTTATCTAACATCTCTTATGGCTCTAGGTATTTCTGATTAGGTCCCATTCAAAAATATCATGAGACAGCTTTCTAAAACATAATTTTACTTATGGGGAAAAGGATTCATTACAAGCTTGATTTTCAATACCCATGTCTAGAAAAGTAGTATTTAGTATGAAGCAACCACAGCTTACTCCAGCCATGCAGACAGGAAGTGGTTACATTAATAGTTCAGCAGATATTTTCTGGAGACTGAAATAACTAATCATGCATTGCCATTCCTGCAGCCTAATCACAACTAGAAAGGGCAGGCAAGGGTCACAGACAGCTTTATTTTTTCTCTCTCTCTCTCTCTCTCTCTCTCTCTCTATATATATATATATATATATGTATATATATATGTGTGTGTGTATAGATAGATAGATAGATAGATAGACATAGATATATACATATATATCTATATATATCTCAAGATATATAGACATAGATATATATAGATATCATGTTGCTCAGGCTGGCCTCTAGCTCACTACATAACCCACATCATTTCCTGGCTGAAATCCTCTTTGCATACCATTCATCTTCTTTATCTTCCTTGTGTTCTATACCTCTGCCACACTAAGCTGTTAATGAACTTGCCCACCCTCCCCACATTCTGAAGTTTCACAAGGATGACCTCGAATTCTTGATCTTTCTGCTTCTGCCTCCCAGATATTGGGATTACAGGTGCACCATCACGCCATATCACTGTTGTTTCTTTTTTTAAAGACTACACCAATAAAGTAATAAATAGAAGCAGCAAGATCATCTACATCAAAATATATTTTAAAGTATCATTAGTTGTTGGCATCACGCTAAACACAAAGTTGGTAGATTCTAAAAACTAGTAGATAAATTACTAGTTAACAAATTTAACAAAGGCAACCATTTTTTTGTTTCTTGAATTATATTTAAGGGTTTGGAACTACACAGATTCTGATTTCTTGAGCAAAATAGGATTTGGACAGTATTAGTAGGTTTTTAATACTATATTAAATTCCATTTTAAATCACTACATTATAAATGAAATGCTCTAAAATAACCACTTTTGTTTTTGTTGCTGCACTAGAACAGTAAGAATTTCTGCTAGGCAGACAAGTCACTGTTTTATGCTTGTTTGTACTTTTGAATAGTGTATGAGAGAGGTCAGCAGAGCTGTGGGAGAAGCCTGATGTGGGCGGCCTTCGGAGACTTCTTCAGTCATCTTCTCCACAGATCTTTAAGAGCACAGCTTCATAGTCTCCAGAAGTATCTGACTGCAAAGGAAAGGCCAGCAAAGAAGAAGAATGGCATAATGAGTGGTTACCAATGCATTAAACCCCACAGTGCTAGAGAAGTCGCTTGGGCATGCGACTTCTGAGCAGCAGCATTCAGCACGACGCACCTGCAGTGCCCCCATTCGCCAGTGCAGTTACACTCTAGCCTGCCATCTTCTCTGCAGTGCGTAATGCTGAAATTCTTCCCGTTACAGTGCAACTAAGTTTCAATTCTATAACGCATTATGTAACACAGTAGCTTCTCATAAAACCTTTAAAACTGCAGTCTTAACAATACATATTAATCTGATAGTTCTATTTGCTATCCAAAAGACTTACTGTGGGAACTGGAGGTGCAACTTAGTGGTCTACAGTGTGCTTAACATGCATGAGGCTCTGGGTTGAATTTCCAATATAAAAAATTCAAAAGAAAAGGCTCACTGTGTATTAACTATCTGAACCCTTATGAATGAGTTCTATGCAGTAGAATATGAATTCTCCTTACCTCCAAGTAGTAGTTAAGTAAAATGAGGAATAGAGAGCTTAGGAAACTTGCCCTCAAATCACCAAAGGAATAAGAAGCAAAGGCAGGACCGGATTCCCAGGAGCCCATGGCCCACACTGCACCATAGCCCCATAGAGGAGGGTTACTGGTCCTTTTCCCAAAGCCAGTCAGAAAAGCAGTTTTGGTTCAGGAAAAATAACTGTGTTAGCTTAAGGGTTTAGGGACAGAGCTAACCACATTTACTATGCAAAAGGCATCATCAGAGGTAAAACTTGCCTTTTTACCTGGACTTCATTAATTTTTCACATTATTTTTATTTTACTGGAACAACCCAGTCTGTGACCACTTCTTATCATGTGAGTTTATACTCGGAAGAGCAGTGAGTGGGTATACATTACAGTGCATGGTTACAGCTACGTAAGTAATGAAGAATGGTCTTTGGTGGAGATGCTGGTCGTGCTGTCATAGGGAGGGACACAGCAGGATTAATACATGTCTATGTGTTGTTACAGATGACAGAATTTACCTCTTCCACTACTAGCTTTCCCAAGTCTTGCTCTGCCACATGTGACTGTCTTTTGAACAGCTGACAGTTAATAACACTAGCTTTTTATTTAAGGAATGTCCTCCAGTCACTTCTGAACAGAGCTGTATACAGTTATTAGGTGTTTACCAGTTACTCAAGAAATGAAACCCAAGGGCTAGTGAGATGGCTCAGAGGGGTAAAGGTGCCTCCTGCCAAACCTGAGGTTGGAGGAAAGAACAGATTCCAACAAGTTGTCCCATGACTTACACACACACACACACACACGAACACAAGTACCTTCCTCCCCCCGCTAAATAAATAAGTAAATGAAAAGAAAAGTTACCCAAGAAGCTTACAACAGGGACTATATATAAAATTCTGATTCATTGTAGGGACTAAACAAATACTTATCCTGTCTCTTGCCTCTGCACCCCTCCAGACATTTTATTTATATTGCATTTTAGAAATCCAGTTGTAACAAACATTGTTGTGATAAGTTAAAAAATGTTGGATGTAATTTGTGCTTTCTTAATTAAGTCCCATTTATTGTTCTTAAGAGCCTGGTGTGGTGGCATATGCCTATAATCCCAACACCTGGTAGGTGGAGGCAGGGAGACCTTGAAGTTCAAGGCCAGCTAGACTACATGAGACCCTGTCTGAAGCTCCCCTTCCCCTCGTTTCTTCTTAAGAAATAAGCTGAGTGCTTCGGTCAGCCTGTACTATGGTTCTCGGCCTCCAGCTTTGACCCCACCTTCATTCCCCACATCTCATAGTCCTGCCAAGGGTTCCTTTGTCGTGTTTTTCAAGTTACTGCAAATGTAGTCTAGGCTTTCATCTCTTGCCACTGGTGTGACTTTAGCTTAATCAATGTATGGTCCAAGGTGTTTATTCTTACCATTTTGTGAGGTGAGTAATGGCCATTCTACGCCTCCAGAGTTTAAACATTCTCTAGCCCTTCTCTGACTTTCTGTCAGCAGGATAAAGAATCTAGATTCACTCTCCTGGAAACATGGTCTTCCCTTGACTGCAGTTCTGCCACATGGTCCTGGCGGTTCTCCTTCCACTCCGGTATTTCACCTTTGTCTTCTGTGCAATCTTGTCTTCTGCACAGTCATTAGATGGGGGTGATGGGTAAAGCTTTCTTCCCCTTACTCTTTATTTTTTCTTTCAGTAACATGACTGAGTGATATGTACTGAATAGGAAATGTCTCCCAGATCTTACAGCACTCTCCTGCCTCTGTACCAGCACAGCCTTTGCCATGTTAAGCCTAAGCCTTGCCACTCACTTTCCAGATCAGAATAAAAATTTCCTCATAGAAGCCTTTCCCGTCAGTCGACTTCTCCCATTACATGATCTTTTAGCACAATGTCTCCCCCTGCCCAAATTTAACATAGTTGTGAATTTCACACTTTGTAATTTCACAGGAGCAGAAAATGCTTCCCGCCTTATAACTGTAACTTTGAGAGTGGCACATAACATGTACGTACTAATTATTTTAATTGGATGAACACAGTAAAAACTTCCTGATTTAGACCTCTAAGTGAACTCACCTCATCATTGTGTCTGAACACTTCTAAGTAGGCATTCTAAGTCATGTTCTGTGTGTCTGAACACTTCTAAGTAGGCATTCTAAGTCATGTACTGTGTGTCTGAACACTTCTAAGTAGGCATTCTAAGTCATGTTCTGCACCCTCCTCCTGCCTCTTATCATGATTCTGTTTTTAGAATTCATCCTGACCCTTCTGTCCAGCGGAGCCATTCAGTACCTGCTGTTGACCTGAAAGACAGACTCAAGGCTCACTCCTCTCCAATTCCAAATTTCTCCTGACAATTCCAGTATCTCTATTTTCTATACTTCACAATCTCGCAGTCAACTGTGTCTTGTTCCAATTATCATCTAATTTTTTAAGTCTCCTTTGAGCCTCCGCACAGGTTGAGTTTACTGAGGGTCGCTCCTGTACTTCCCTTATAGAGCCAATTACTAAGGAAGTGCATAACTTACTCACCAAAGAGACCTATCAGACATGTAATCTCATCTAAATCCCCATTAATATCTTTTTTTAGACAGAATCTTACTATGTAGCACAGGATGGTCTCAAACTTGCTATCTTCCTGCCTCCCATTTGTGTGTGTTAAAGGCATGTGTCACCTCATCTGAATCATTAATTCATATCCTCTTATCAAGAAGAGATACAGATCTGTTTAATTTTTTCAATTTATTTATATTTTTAACTATTTTATTTATTGTTTTTACTTTATGTGTATGAATGTTTTGCCTGCATGTATGTAAGTGCACCCATGTCGTGCAATGTTCACAGAGGTCAGAGGAGAGCACTGGACCCTCTGGAACTGGAGTTACAGACAGTTCTTAGTTGCCATATGGGTTCTGGGAATCAAATCTGGGTCCTCTACAAAACTAGCCAGTGCTCAAATCTGCCAAGCCATCTCCAGAGCCCACATGTTTGTTTTTCACCTATGTTTTTTCTTTCCTTCCCCACAAATCATCACCTAAGAAAGGAGTCGATAAGTAGTTAAATGTCTTAATAAAAGGAGAATAGAGAAGACAGAATCAAAGACTGGGATGGTATACAAAATGGACCTCTACTTCCTGAATTTAGAAATGTAACTATCTGAAAAGATCCTGTTGGTCAGTAAGGAAAACATGAAGAGATTACCCGATGATGTGTGTAGGCGGTAGAAAGAAAGGAATGTGTATTATTTCAAGTCACAAACCGGACTCTTTGGTGATGGATTTCTCTTTTTATTAAACAAAAAATACTTGAAATGTTTCTTAATACAATAAGTCTCAATTACTCAGATCATTGGGGGACTGAGAGCCATGGCTTAATTTAATTTTCTGATTTGCTGAGGGTGAACTGAAAAATCCTCCTGGTGTGTCAACCTTGTTACTGACAATTGTTATAAAATGTATGAGTCTGCTTTTCTGCCTTAGCAAGTACAATGTGGTTAGTGTTATTGAATCTTCTGTGATGATTGAAACTATTGTAACGTGTCAGGATCAATTCAAACAGAATTGAGTGTGGGCTGCTGACGAAACCAAAGCTAAGCCCTAGGCAGAGCCAGCTGTTCCTTTGGATCAATTTGTGATTTCAACTTACCCGCACATCTTCCTCTATAAAAGTTTAGTACGAAAACAAAGACTCTGGTTTAAAAACACAAAGGATTTTGGCCAGCAAATCTAGCTGACTGGTTGATATTAGTCCATTCATTCAGTCATTTGTTAAACAAAAATCACTGGTGAGCCCTGAGGCTAGAACACTTCAGAGGTGGTAAGAGAAGCCCAGGCCGATATCTGTGCCTGATTAAGAGTGACTGTTGCGGGTAGGAATGCACTGTGGGAAGGAATAGACTCAACTGCTCAGTGAGTAGAAGCATCGCCTAAACCAGGCGACCCTGGTAGCCATAACTAGGCATTGCACTTCTCAAGGAGCAGGGCCACAACCCTCTAGAGACAGGTAGATACCAGGAAGTTGCCCAGAATCAGGGTCTGCACAGTTCATGATGATCCTTCAGCGCAGCAGGACTCTACCCCTAGCTTGGGACTCTGAGCACTGGAGAGTAAACATTTATCACTGGGCTACAGGTTGCTCCTTCTTGACCTTCTGGCTTCTGATTCCTAGCAGATACCTGCTTGGGTCTTCACAAAAGTTTTCAGATTGACTAGAAACTCAGAGGTAATGAGTCATGCAGCCTCTGGGACCTTTACAGAGTCAGCCCCAGTCTCCATTTCTGTATTTGGTCAGAGTGGTCCTGGTGTCTGGGATGGTTGGACAGCCTTGCTCAACATAAATGTCCATACTGTTTAAGGGAATCAGCTTGGGTTAGCTCTCATAATTACTAGAGACTTCTATAATAAACATACAAAAGACTGCAAGGCAGACCTGGGGCTAGCCCCTTATTTCAGTATTTACTAGCTAGTTGGAATATTCTATAGGCACTATGACTTTTGAACCATGGACTTTTATGGTCTGGAAGTCTCTTGCACAATTTTGGCCAGTCTTACTTTGTTGACAATTCCTAATTTATTTGGGAGCTATATCTACACACAAACACATATTTTTAACTGAGATGAGATCTAAAAGCAGTGATTCTGGTTTCATCCTTTAAAATGGATAGGAAATAGTATCAAACATTTGAAGGATTCTCATTCAGAATGATAGAAACACAATAGGCCATTAAAAACTCAAGAAACTGCAAAGACCAATAAATTCAATCATATGTGATATAAAACTTCTGCTTGGGAAAAATGCCTTTAGCCAAGTTAAAGGGTAAATAATCAGTTGAGGAAAATATCTATGAGATTAAAAAGCTAATCTACTTTATGTAAAAATGGTCTTCGAAATTAACTAAAAGAAACAGCAATCCCACAGAATAATGAAGAAAAACTTTAAAGGAACGCCACAGGAAAAGAAGTGCATGGAAGTATGTGGTTTCCCTCAGACTGAGAAAAATGTAAGTTAAAACTACACGGAAGCTGGGAGTCATGGAGTAGACCGGTGATCCCAGCACTCAGGAGCTTAAGGACAGCCTGGGCTACATAATGAGACCTTGTCTCAGCTTACCTCCACAACAACTACACAGAAATACAGTCCTTACCTATCAGACTGTAAGAACACAAACAACAACTCTCTTTACCAAGGTAATGAGGAAATAAGTGGTAATATTTTGCAAAATTGAGAAGTACATTTGTATCTGTCAAAACAACCTATACCTAAGTACTTATCCATCACCCTCCAATACTTCTACCTCATGAAATTGGGCTTGTACAGTATAGCACCCTTTATAATAGCTGGAAGCTACAAATATCTATGGATGACATCATTGGTACAAAAATGGAATGATATATAACTATTAAAAATAGGAAATCTTCCTAAACACTGTAGTGAGAAGAACTGAAGCTGTAAAACACACTATCTTTTGTGTGAAACAGAAGATTCTATTTATTTATTTATTCTGCAGCACTAGGGATCAAACCTATGGTGCTGTACACAGCTGAGTGTTGCTTCATATGCCCGGTCTACTAAAAGAAATTTTAAGGTATTTTTGTTTCTTCACATTGTGGTAAATACTGAAGTAAATTTTTTAAAACACTGCAATACAAACAGGCAGACAACTTGTACATGCATTTTTCAAAAGAAAATTTCATGGCCAATAAACCTTTAAAAAGATGATTTTCTGTTGTATATATGGGATTTAAAAGGTGGAAAATACTACCTTTAAAGGATGGTTTGTTGCCACTGTTTAAAAAAAATATTTTATTTATTATTTTTATTTTATATGTAGGCGTGTATTACCTGCATGTATGTAACTGCACCCATGTTGTGCAATGCCCACGGAGGCAGAAGAGGGTGTCAGATACTCTGGAACAGGAGTTACAGACAGTTGTTAGGCGCCATGTGGTGCTAGGAACTGAACCTGTGTCCACTGCAAGAGCAGCCAGTGCTCTTAATCACTGAACCATCTCCCCAGCCCCTGCTGTAACTATTTTAAACTCAGAAAACACTCTAACAGAAAGAAATGGAAGTTGCATGTCTGCATGTTTTAAGGAATATGAGAGAGGATGAGCAGAGAAGGCACAGTGTTTTGCGAATTTCAGAGGAGACTTACTTTAATTGCTGAGTATAAGGAGTAGCCATACTGCTTCTTGAATTCACGTCGAATGTCTAAGAGGTCAATCTCTGATCTAGAAACCATTATTCGGTTCAGAGTGAACTCATCGGTTCCAGCACCCTGGTAAGAAACAGCAAGGGCTTACTATGCAATTCTTACTGGTTCCACAATGACATGTAGATCTTTAGTTACAAGAGACAAACAATGGTGTACAAAATAGTCGATTGCAATGATTCTTCTTTATTCAGTCCCAGACACCACCATTCATTTATTCCAGAAATACTTGTTGAATCCTTGTGCTGAGCCAGCACCATTCTACCAGGAACACAGATGAGTTCCCTAATGAGCCAGACAAGAAGATACAGACAAGAAAACAAGCCACTGAAAAATAGTCTGACAGCTGGGAAATACTGGGTACAATGGAAGCATGTTTTAGGGGAGCCCAAAGAGGATGAAAGATTAGGAAAGGTCTTCCCAGGAAAACAACATCTACATTGAGGCCTAGCAATCAGGCTAATGGAGTGGAGCACACCTGTGGTCACAGCACTTGAGAGACTGAGGCTGAAAGATGAAGGCCAGTCATGTTTGTGTGTGTGTGTGAGAGAGAGAGAGAGAGAGACAGAGAGAGAGACAGAGACAGAGAGACAGAGAGAGATGGGTTCATATCAAAAAGAAAGGATGCTCTAGTGAAGTGAAAGATATTATGTGAGAGAGAGTCTTGGGCAAGAAAGAATGCCATATCCAAGGATATATAAATAACGAGCAATGACAAAAGATGTATTTGGAAAAGCCAGACCCTGTTAACCACAAAATAAAATTCTAACTGCATCCCAAATATGGAGGACTATTGCAATATTTTAAACACAGAATGTTATTTGTAGTTTTTGCAAAGGTCAGTTTGCAGTATGAGGACCAGATTCCAGGGAAGGAGTAGATCAAAGACAAGGAAATAAAACCAGAGTCTTTGGGACACATCCAAATGGGACTACAGCAATAAAGGAAGGAGATGATGATGAAGTGAGCTGGAGTAATAGCCACAGATAGAGAAAACAGTAAGATCTGAGAGATGCTTATGTAGGCGAATTGGCAAAGCACTGACATATCACTGATAATGAAGGGAGTGAAGGTGTCAAATTTATAGCTGGCCATTAGGCGGATGCTGACTCTACTTACTGATACTTGAAACAAATACCCGTCGAACATCTACTGTGTGCCGGGTACTTTTTCACATACTGTGTATGTGGCAGCAAACAGATTCCGTCCTCCTGGAGCTTACATTGTACTAGATAGAGACAGAGAGCAAACTATCTATCTTAGTAAATATTAATAAGACCCATGAAGGAAATAATACAGGAAATGGAGTGCAGAGGACTGAAAGGGAGGCAGCATAATGGGGAAAGGATTCTTCAGAAGGGGACACTGAGCTGAGACATGAAAAGATGGGGCCACCGCACAGCAGATGGAGAAGTGCTGCGGGACAGACAACAACTGTGAAGATGTCAGGGTGGGAACAGCTTTGGCAGCCAGGGAACAGAAAGAAGATGGAGGTGACCGAGGTCCAGGGAACAAGGTTGGGGAGGAAGAATCCAGCTCTCAGAGCTGAGCAAGACCAGTTCCTGCTGAGGCTACTCATGAGATCACTGAGCACAGGAGGCAGGCCTGGGCGTGATAGGAGACTAGGTGCTCACTTGGACATTGCTTCAAAGGCCCTGGGAAATTCCCAGCAAAGAATCAAGGAAACATCTCTGAGCCAAGCCCTGTCACAGGGACTGAAGACAGGCAAAGAGAATATGATTCATGGAGCTCACCAGCTCACAGCAACGACAGATGAGAAAACACAGGTTTCATATCCTGTACAGGTTGCTGAGTTGGCTTGGTTTATTTTGAGTAAGGTAGCTTGAGAGGCCACCGGATCTCGGGGGTTGTTTGAGGTTTGGCATTCTCTAAGCTCTACTGCCCACGCTTAGTGTGAAATGAGGGACATGATTTAGCCAACTCTTTACAAGATATTTAACTATATTCTGGAGTTTCTTTACTATCCTATGAGGCAAATTAGCAGAAAAATTAGCTACAAAAAGGAACTCATCCAAGTAGAAAAGAAAAATGACATTCCATCAATATTAAACAATACTTTTACTCTCCGTGAAGGGTGCTAGAGATGCATACACAATTTCCAGACCAACCTTCAAAGCCTGATGCAGTCTTCCAGCTAAAAAGGCAGGGGTGTTCCGGGTACAATGAACTGTTTTATACATAAAAGCAAGGCAATTATTAGCTTCATTTTATAGAGATTGAATTAATCAATAGTAAAAGCGTCTTTAGAAAAACATCCTTTGGTCCATTATTTTTCTCTCCCCCTCCTCCTCCTTACTACTGTCTTTTATTTAGAATGAAAGTCTGCTTAGCCTGAATTTCAAAGCTTTATAATGTCATTTTTGCACAGACTTTAGAATGGTAATTATCTTCAGCTACAGGGGAAATAAAATTATGTGCCAAAGAAACTCCCACGAGTCTGACTCATCTCCACATCCCAGACACGCCGCACACCTTGGCTTAGGCTGAGAATTCCCTAGGGTATACTACAGCTCAGTTTCAGCATCTTTGGCTACTGATGAATAGCTTGGGCCTAACGACTACAGAGATGTAGGTCCAAATAACTCATTAGGTAAGAGGGGCACTGAAGTTCAACCTTTCCCATTCAGAACGACTGAATCAGGATACAAGCTGGTTACAGTAACTACAAATGAATGCCTGCAGTTGAAATCCAGCCATCTCAAAATAGTACAATTTGCCAAATCTTTACTTTGAAATGGTAAGTAAAACAGAAATAAAACCAGAAAAAGGAAACTGACAGGAACATGAGTAAATTAACTTTCCTTGAGATAAAGTAAAAACAGACAGGAATAGAAAAGTCTATAGAGAATAAAAATATTTATGAAGCCCAATTATTCTTCACTATTAAATCTGATCTATGGGTAGGAATCTGACCAAAAGTGAATGGATTTTATGATGCAGTTTGAGGTTCAGAACAAATCTTGATTTTCTCTTAGTGGATTACATTCTCTCTCAGGGAAAGTCAAAGACTTGGTTTATATAAGTGACTTAAGGACAACTTAAGATGTGAAGTTGTCTAAAAGAAACCAATCGTTTGCACTGGTAGCATCTAAGTTTTCTCAAACTCATGCTAATCCTTAGTAACTCGATCAAAAATCATTATGACTTCCTCTTTCCTCTGAGCTTTTCAATCATTTCCTCACTCCAGCTCTGTATCCCCTTCTCTCCCTTTAGCCAGTCTTTTTCTTTATGCCCTTAAGTACCAGGTTTGTTCTTCTCTGGAAATGTGAGGAGCAGTAGATATTTTAGTGGTAAGGAAGCTCACTTTAGCACCCAACACCATAGGGAGGGACACTCGAGGCATCCAAGAAAGTTAGTAACTGTCACCAAAGTTCACAATTGCCTGCTTCCATCCTCTTCGTTGTCTTGTAATTGGGCTCTGTTTTCCCATAAGCCCCTGAATGTGGCTTGCCCCAAATCTTGAGCAAGCACAAAAATGAGTACCACACCCTGACCAGCTCATCCCACAAACTCAACTGCCCACAGTGAGATACGTCTTTCAAACCTGGATGGCCATGCTCTCGTGCCTGCCCAACGTCTTAAATGTTTGCATCTGGTTCTGCCTACCCCTCCCTGTAGGAAATCTGTTGGCTGTTGAGACTCTTGCATATTTCTCAGGTCAAAGCATCTCCCTATCGTAACTGTTTCTGAATAAAGCCTTTCTTTGTCTCAGTATGGAGTTGGTTTATTTGACAACTAGTAGGTTCCTATCATTATTTTTTTCATGTCAAAAATCACATGCTGATGAATTGTATTAGAATCCCTACTGCTGAGATATCCCAGAATAGAGAATTTTATAAAGACAGAATGTAGGTAATAGTTGCCAGGATCTGCAGGCAGGGAGACATGGGAATGGCTGCTAATGGGTACAGAGTTTCTTTGGGGATGATGAAGATGTCCTAAACTTAGACTGTAGTGATGACTGCAGACAATCATCCTAAACATCGCTGAATTGCACACTTTGAATTAGCAAACTTTATGGTGTAATATATCACTGAAGATGTGTGTGTGTATATGTGTGTGTGTGTCTGTGTGTTGGCACTGGGAATCAAGCATAGGGCCTTTCACATGCAAAACCAGTGCTCTACCACCAACCTGCATACCTAGATCTTTAATAGAAAAAAATAATTAAAGTATTTTATTCTAGTGACAGACTGAAATAGAGAATAAAAATGTGACATATTTTGAACTTTAAGTTGAATTATGAGTTTATTTTCCTTGACGAAATAATGGACATTGTAGCCCAATTTAAAATTTTTTATTATTATTTTATGTGTATGAGAGTATTACCTGCACGTATGTAAATGTAGCTGTGTTGCACAATGCCTGAGGAGGCCAGAAGAGGCACTGGATCCTCTGGAACTGGAGTTATGGACACTTGTTAGCCACCATGTGGATGTTAGGAATGGAACCCAGGTCCTCTGGAAGAATAATTAGTGCTCTTAACCACTGACCCATCTCTCTAGTCCTCAGATTTGATTTTATTTTTAATCATGTGTAAATGTGGAGGGAATTTGTACATAACTACAGTGCTTGTGGAGGCCAGAAGAGGGTGTTGAATTAATTCCTCAGAGCTAGAGTTACAGGTGGTTGAGAGCTACCAGATAGGTGCTGGGAATCAAACTCAGATCTTCTGGAAGAGCAGCAAGAGCTCTTAACCATATAACAATAATTCAGTGTGTACTTCTTTTTAAAAATATTTCATTTACTTTTATTTTATATGCATGAGTGTACTGCCTAAATGCATGAAAGTGCACCTGTGTAGTGTGCACATTGCACGTGTAGTACAATGTCTGCAGAGGTCAGAATTAGGTGTCAAATCCCCTGAAACTATAGTTATAGACAGTCGTTAGTTGTCATATGGGTGCTGGGAATTGAACTGGGTTCTCTGGAAAGGCAGCTAGTGCTCTTAACTGCTGAACCTTCTCTTCAGCCCGTGTGTACTTCTAAGAATATTTCTTAGCTCGGTATGGTAGTTTGGATGTGAAATGGCTCCACATGTGTCAAATGCTTGGTCATGCTGCACTGTGTGGGAAGTGGTAGAACCTTTAGAGGCAGGGCCTGGTTAAAGGAAGTTGGCCCCTAGAGGTGTATCCTTGAAGGGGATATGCGGACCCAGACCCTTCCTGTCTCTTTCTTCACTTCCTGATGGCCATGCGGGGGAACCCGGCCTTTCATGTGCTTCCTCCACTACGTACTACACCTCTGCCGGCCCAAAGCAACATGGCTGAGCAATCATAGACTGACACCTATGCACCTGTGAGTGAACGAAGCCTTTCCTTGTTTTAAGTTGATTACCTTACAGCATAAGTCATAGAGATGGAAAGCTGATGTTCAGTGAGAGCTTACACATCTCAGCAAAGTTTTTCAAGTGCTGCAGCTTAGCAAGGGCAGGCAAACAAGAAATCCTGTAGCTCCAAGTCCAGCCAGCATCTGGGCAACATAGTGGTGTGATGTGAGCTCCAAAGGGCTCTTCTGTGTATTCCTTGGGTATCTCAAGAAAGTTATTTAATCTCTGAGCCCCAGGTTTACCTGCCACCAAGGAGATGATGATAGAACCTAATTTGAAGGATTGCTATAAGGCTTAAATGAGCTTGTGTTTGTAAAGACTTTAGCACTGTGCCCAGCACACAGTAGTTACTTTAAAATAAAATTTAAGGCATCTTATTTGGGACTCTACCATTCAGAGGTGGGAATTAGCATTTGGATGATGAATCCGGCTTCAATGCAGAGGATCCGCTATCTTTATCTCACTGGAGGTCCTACGACTGTAACACCATAGAAGTGACTTTCCACTCGTGACAAGACGAGGTGTGAGACTAGGTGTGCAGAGTCCAAGTATTCCCACTATGGCACCAATGGGGGATTCTGCAGTAGTTCCCATGGCAACCCTCGGGAGGAGCAGCTTAGATCCTAACAGGCTCTGTGTGTGAGAGCACTTAACAGGTTCTGTTGTGTAGTTCTTGATGAAAGAGGTCAAGAATCAAGAATCCTGCCTTTGAGTTGTACCTCATCCCTTGAATTCATATTTCTTTCAAGGTGCTCTCCTGGTATCTAAGAAGGCAAACTGTGAGATCAAAATGACTACAGAACAGCGTTATCGACTACTTTGTTATTCTATGTATCTATATGGGATTGGGTTCATCCTGAATCCCACCTGGTCACTCAACCAAAGAGAAAGAGAGCTATAGCTATGACCTTGGCTTCAATGAGGAGGCCTCTGACATTGTCTAGAAATAACAAGATGCAGTGACATGTCAAATTGGCTTAGGTTTCAGTTTTCAACAAGGCTCAATAAAAATGCCAGGAGAATGTAATATTTCAACTCTCAAGGAGGGTAAAATCTAAACATGATGACAAGCCAAATACAGATTTAAAGGCAATGTAAGACGTAAACAGATAACTTCTTCACGCAACATTTAACAATATTTGTTGAGCCAGCTGTTTGCACCATGAACTGCTGGGAACTGTGGGAACATAGACATAGATCAGTCAGGATTCTTAAAAGGAGCTTACCTTGACAATGACTTAAAAGAAGTGCAAATAACTCTATTTAAACACTCAAAAGCTTACCTATGGCCAGCAGTAGGTCTTCAAAATGCCCAGATAACTCTCCTTTAATGCTGTCCTCAATGTCCTTCTGGCTAATATTTCTGTATTCATCAAATGCTAAAAAGTAGGCACCATAAAAATATTTAAAACACCCTAGTTGGCTATACTTGAATGCATTTCACTTTTAAAAATTGAGGATGTAGCAGATCAAGTAGTAATACCTCCTTTAACCATCAAAAGTTGAACACAATGAAAACCAAACTTCATAGGCCATTTTCTTCAATTCCCCTTCCCAGCTTAAAGCATTTAAAATATCCAGAAAGTTATATGACAAATAATTTATCTATTTTAAAACTTATAGCAGCACCTGAGAAATAATACTGTGATCGGCAGTCAAATATGTTTTTTCTGCTAAAGACACACTAAGTAGGAAGGATTTATTTTTATATTTATTTACCTCGTGTGCGTGTGTGTGTGTGTGTGTGTGTGTGTGCTTCCACATGTACACACTATGATACATTTGTGTAGGTCATAGAGTAACTCATGGGAATCAGTTTTCTTCTACTATGGGATTCGGGGACAGAATTCAAGTTGCCAGGCTTGGTAGTTAACACAGTTACCAACCAGCCACCTCACAAGCCCCGTGTAGGAGAATTTCTTTGTATTGAGTACATCACTCCCTAAGGCAATACAGCCTACTTCACACCTGCCAGAAACCATCTAAATTTCTTGATCAGTATTTGCCTCAAGCAAATGTACATACGTATGTATGTACACATGTCACCAAGTATACAGACAGATTTCATAAGCCAAGTAAATGTTTTCTAAGCAAGTTTTGAAAAAAGAAAATTTGAGGAGAGATATAGGGCCATGGAGTTTTTTTTTCAAAGATAACCAACTATAATATAGTACTATTATTTCATAAAATCAGTGCCAAAATGAAAGAAGCACAATTTCAGAATTAAAACATCATAGTAATATCCTTGTGTTTTCTTAGCTCAGCAAGGTTAGTCAGGCACTGTACGTACTGGAAGATGGCCAGGACAAACGGAGTGCCTGGCTTCTGGGTACTTCCAGAACAGCTTAGGGAAAGGCCTGAGAAAGAGAGTGGGCAGGCACTCAACATTTCAGACTCTACTGGTCTGACAAAAAGAGCTTATTTCCCTCCGTTCCCCATTTCCCTCCACACAGAAAGAATCTGCAGAATTTATAGTTAATCAGCACTAACCAATGAACAAAACTCCCTATAATGCCTGGATTTTCCAGAAGGTACCAAGCTAGGGAGAGGTGGTTACAGTCACTCAGCATTAACCAGTCAGCAACCACGCCCCGCACATTTTGGAAGGCCAGTTGTTCACAGGCTTCACAGTTGTGTAAGGATGGTGACTGCTTCTCCCTTCTAGGAGCCTGTAGCGTCTTCCAGCACTATGAACACTAGCCAGTAATGAGGCTCTGAAGTCAGCACCAGTTTGATTTCTCCTTGTTTGTTCTATAGCTCATCTATGTAATGTCTTCAGCAATAGTGTTTTGCCATCCAGTTCTGGTGGGTAACCAAGAGCGGGATCAATGGCCAGTGTTGTCTGAGGATCTATGGGTCCCTGGTCAACAGCTTCTGGAACAGGAGGTTTTTAAAATTTCTTTTCATTAGCCTATGATGTCTAGAAAGAGCAATGTCCCCCTCTTACAGGGTAACTTGTTTTAATTTCTTTTCTGGGTGTATATATATATATACACTTTAAGAAGCTTCTATAGTGGCAGGTTTCCCCACAGCTTTTTTAAAGGTCTTTGATATTACTTATCCCTCCCTACGTTCCCTCCTCTGTCCTGCCCTCCCATTTCCCTGCCCTATCTAACCCTTCCTAGTCTAAAGTTGCCTTTCCTCGTTCATACCACTGCATTCCACCATCCCACCAGGAAGCCTCCCCCACTTACCTACTCATGGCTGTTTATTAATGTCTTGATCTCTCTGAATTTTCAAATTTAAACATGCATATCTAAGATTTCAAAGCTAGCATCCAGTTAGGGGAGAAAACATGTGACATCTGTCTTTCTGAGCCTGGGTTACCTAACTCAGGATAACTGCTTATAGTTCCATCTGTTTACCTATTTCATAATCTCATTTTTTAAAGAGCTGAATAATATCCCATTGTGCGTATGCACCATACCTTCACTGTCTATTCATCAGTTGATGAACATCTGGGTTGTCTCCAATTTCTTGCTGTTATGAAAATGGCAGCAATGAACAGGTCTTTTGAATATATGCCCAAGAGTGGTATAGCTCGATCATATGGTATAGTTCCTCAAGCTTTTTGAGGAATCTCCACACTGGTTTCCATGGTAGCTGCATGAGTTTGTACTCCTACCAGTAGTGGTCTGGCAAGATATGCCCACTGGTGCAGTAGTGGCACAAACATTATGGGAGTAGCCAATCACTGTTTAATTAGATTTAAAATCTGTTTCCTATGGTGTAACCTATACCTGGTACTGATATCAGGCTTAGGAACCTGATAGGTCACAGGACACTAGGGAGAACCTAATACCAGTTTTCTACTAAATGGTTATCATATTACAGTGACTCTTAATGACTTACTGTTACTCCCATAGATTCATGCATATCTCAACTGTCACTAGAGAACTTTCCTTATGCAACAGATAGTGATTAACACAGAAACCCACAACTAGCCAACATTCAGAGAACAAGAAGTCTCAAAGTACCTATGTCGGAATAGGACCCCTATATCAAACTTCTGCCCCACAACACTAAGGAATCATTGTGGAAGACGGGATGGACAGATTGTAAGAGCCATAGATGGTCGATGACCACAGGGAAACAGAGTTTTCCAGACAGCTGGTCAGTTACTCATATGACTCACAGTAACAGTGACATGCAAGCTCAAACCAGAAAAAAATCCCAGCTTAGACATGAGGTAAGAAGCTCCAACCCCACTTAAGTAAATTGTGTCAACAGGTGGCTGCTGGGGGAGGCAGAGACAAAGTCTTTCAAGCATGGTACTCTTAGTGGGTTAACCAGGCTCCTGTGGATGGACCCACACTAAAGGACATTTAGAGACACTAATTAGACTCTATAGGCCTTGTTATATGTATTATACTGTATATAACAGAGTCCATTAAATTGGGTGGAGGGTGATAACGGGGTTAGGGGTAGGGAAGGAGATGTAAATACTATCAAGTTATAATGCATAAACATCAATGTAAAGTTTCAATTTAAAAAAGGAAAAAAATAAATTAAATTAAAAATAAAATTTAAAAAAGTCCCCTGCAGTGCTTGGCTTTTGCAGAAGGTGACAAACTAGGCAGAGTTAGGGTGGAAGCATGTTGACACAGCTCGCTCCCCCGGAAGCCTTTCTGTTTTCCCTCCATCGTCTTCATCTCTCTCTGCTACTTGCTACTTACTGAGTAACCAACTCAGTCCCCACTAAAGGGAAAAACGAAAGAAAATTTCTGTCCTGCCTTGAGTCAAAGTGCACCTTCTCCATTTGGTTTCCTGAAATATTTACGTAGACATTATGCAACAGCTTATAACCACATTTTGCAGAATCTTGTAGATAAACTCAAGGTCATTTGCAAAAAAAGATTGTGAGTCATACTTAGTTTCAGTTGAGGAAAGCTCCTTAAACACAGGATCTCTGTGAATTTATCTTCATCGGTGCCCCATTTGTTCTCACCAGCATTATAGAGGATCTGTAGACAAGGGGGAGACGTCTTACATGTCATCATAAACACAACATTTTCTCTTTTTGAGGGGGCAGAATAAGGACTGTAGAAGTTTTACTTGATTTTAGAGGTCAGTGAAATCATCTATTACCTACACCTCTCACTTTTAGTAGACCTGAAATCTGAAAGTTGAATGCACAAACTGCAGTGGGGGTGATCAGCACCATCACAGAAGGCAGAAGCTGGAGCTGAATGGACACCTGCTCCCAGCCCTTTGCCTCAGACAGAACAGAAGAGGACAGGCCCAAACAGTGACATCTTTTGCAGAAACGCAGAACCCATCAGGGGAGGGTGGCTAAAACAGATGCCTTCTTGGCTGTTACTGACCTGAGCATCTTTTTTGGCCAGATGTTCATCCACTTTTAGACTTTCATCTCTTCTGCCCTAAACAGGGGTAATAAGAACTAGGTCAGTGGTTTAAGGACATAGCAGTCTATCTTGCTATATTTTCTCCATGAAGATCATGCATCAGAGCACATGCACGAGGTACTCAGGGCTCCATTTTTGCCTCTACCATTGACTAGTCAGTCAGTGTTGCAAATCACACAATTAGGGACTTAGATCTCTGAAAACTCAAAGGTGTTAAAATAAAAAGAGAAACCACAGACTGAGAAAATATTCATAAACCATATCTGATAAAGAACTTACAAGCAAAATATATAAAGAACCATTGAGACTCAGTAGGAACATAATAAACAACCCAATTTTTAAATGAGTAAAACATCGAAGGAGACATCTCACCAAAGAAGACGTATAGATGGCAAGAAAGCATGTAAAAAGATGCTTAATATCGTGTCATTGAGAACCCTAAGTTAAAACATGTCAAGACACTGACAATAGCAAATATTGGTGAAAATATGAAGCACTGGGAACTCTACTTTCATTGTTAGTGGGAATGTAAAGTAGTACAGTCATTTTGGAAGACAGTCCAGAAGTTTCTTACACTGTAAATATATTCTTATAGTCTGATTCAGCAATTATGCTCCTTGACATTTATCCGAGTTAGAAACAGCCCATATAAGAACTTGCATATAAATATTTAACAGAAGTGTTATTTGTAATTGACCAACTTGGAAGCAACAAAGATGCCCTTCAAGTAATAAATAATCTATCCAATAAATACTGTTCAGTGAAAGGACATGTGCTGTCCAGCTATGAAAAATATATGGTAAAGTCTTATAGGCATATATAAGGTACACTATATTTAGTATGTTGTCCGGTGCTGTTTGAGCTCACTGAGATGATGGTTCTGGAAGAGGAATTTACCACTCCCCAACTTCAGGCTCAAGCATGTTTATGAGAAGTATCCTCTAAAACCTCCTGTCCAGGGTCAGGCTGGCCCCCTAGCTCTGTAACAGGGAGAAGGAAAAACAGCAAGCAGCTAAGCGTATCAAAAACATTGTGTCCTGAGAATAGCTAAAAGATAAACTATTCCCAAGTGAGATTACTATAGTTTATGCCATAATATTAAAATGTCTACAGTGGGAAAGGGAAGGCAGAAGCTCATTCGGGGAGAGAATGCTTTGCTCTGCCTGGGACTCTTAACTGGGAACTCCAGCATCAGAATTCAGCAGGCCTTCCTTAGTCACTGCTGAATGAATGCAAGCTCCTGGTTTGATGATGTTATCTATCTGTGTTTTACTGTTTGTTCTTTTACTTGAAAGCCTAGCATACATATAAATATATTTACTGTTACAGCATCATACAGAACAGTTTCATTGCTCTAAGAATCCCGTGTTCTGCCGCCTTATACTTCAAATTCCTACCCCATAGAAACCACTGATCCTTAGACTGATTGTAGTTTAGCCAACGGGACACTTTGCTCTGCTTGGGACTCTAGATGGGGAATGCTGCCTGGCCTCCTCAGGAGGGATTTCTGCTAGATGTTTAGTCTCTAATTTGATGGTGTTACTTTCTTCTTGCACCCTCAACCTGGATAACCCAGTCATCTTCAGTGGTTGTTGTGAGTGTCTGATTTGATGCTGTTTTGCTATCTCTCTGCTGTTTCTCTCTATCTGCTACTCTAATTTTTACTTTCGCCTGCCACATACTTAATAACTCATTCATTCAAAGTCAAGAGCAAAGTTATCATAGGTCATTCTCTTAACTGTAGAGAATAGCACATGGTCAAGTGTGTAAGTCAGTTTGAAAAGGATGCATAGGGAATGATTTCAACTACAGAATATCATATAAGAGGCTAAACTGGAATCAGTAAAAGGATCAGTGGTTTCTATGGGATAGGAAAATGGAGGTGTTAGATGGAGAGAGAATTCTTAGAGAAATGAACTTTTCTGTATGATGCTGTACCAGTAGATATATCTATACATATGCTAAAATCCATGGGACTGAGCACATGAGTAAAGCCTAATGTCTAGTAAGAATGTGTCAGTATTCATTCAGCAGCTATAACAAATATGCTACACCAATACAAGATACTGCTAACAGATACTGCCATTATTATCATTACTATTATTATTGCTAAAGGTAAGTGTGGAGGGGCATTTGGAACTTTCTATACTGTGGATTCAATTTCCCTATAAATCTAAAACATCTCTAAAAAACAAAATCTAAAAATCCCACCCCAATTCTAGTTAAATGTTTATGTATGAACAAATACTTTAGTGCATTATGGAAAGATGGAAGGCAGAAAGGGAAAAACAGGACTGTCTGATAGTTTGAAAATTATAAGTGACCAAAATATTTGGCAATGTTATTGAAAATGGGTTTGGGCACTGGTGAGATGGCCAGTGGGTGAGGACACTTGCCACCAAGCCTGACAACCTGAATTCAATACCTAGAACCCACAACCCACATGGTGGAAGACGAGACTCAAGTCCCACAAGTCATCTACTGACTTCCACGTGACCCTCCTGCCCAACAAATAAATGAATGTAATTTTTGGCATTTTATTTATGTATTTTTATCTCATATGTATGGGCATTTTGCCTGTATGTATGTAAGTTAACTTGTGTCATGCAATGCCCAAAGAAGTACGAAGAGGGCATCGGATCCCCTGGAAGTGGAATTATAGTTGTTAGCTGCCGTGTGGGTACTGGGATTCGAACCTGGGTCCTCTGGAAGAGTAGCTAGTGCTCATAACCACCGAGCCATCTCTCCTGCCCCAAGAAATGTCATTTTTAAAGTTGAAAAATAGATTTGATCTATTTTCAAGCATCAGGTCCTTGTGTGTAGGTTTGATTTTGATTTCTACCTAAGCTTCTGTGCTGCCAACCTCTACTGCTGTTAATTTATCACCTTGTTTTCTTTTCCTATGCATACAGCTCCACTAATACAGCTGGTTAGGATCATGAGCCTTAAACCACATAAACATGAAGCCACAGCTCCCATGCATTGATTTCCTTCTATGTACTCAGAACCTCATTTACTATCTTAATCCTCACAACATCTCAAGGGGCTATCAGAACTGTAATTTCACAGATGTGAACATGAATTCTTTACATTTAAGCCTTATACTTGTCCCCCTCCACACACCAAAATAAAAAACCAAATCAAAACAACAAAAAACACTAGGCAGCAGGGAAGCCTAGCTCTGTTTGATCCTAAAACTAGCCCTGGGGCTCTAGCCCGCCTCCTATGGATACGTGAGCTCTCGTCACATACAGAGATGTGCACTATAACTATACTGCTCCAGGCATGTCTGCAGCTGTGCTTCATAAATTTGGGATGATGGGTTCACCTTCCTAAGGTTTCAGTATTTAAAGCACCTGAAGCTATAATGAGGATGAATTATCTCCAAGTGGCATAATGCCTCATTTTGACAAGTGCCACATCAACTGTCATGCTGAAGCACTTGAGATTTTCTCATATCTTAAGAGCTGTGTAAATCAGCCAAAAGAAGTCAGTAAAACAGGGTTTCAGTCACTTCCTCTCTTATATATACCTGTGAATATATGAATATATCTCACGCTTGAGATATATTCATCTTTAAAATTATTAGTGTGTGTGTGTGTGTGTGTGTGTGTGTGTGTGTGTGTGTCTAATGAAGGAGCATGTGTAGAAGTCAGAGGACAACTTTGTGGAGTCATTTCTCTCCCTCACCTTTACATGGGTTCCAGGATTGAATTGTGGTTGCCAGGCTTACACAGAAAAAGTGCCTTTACCTGTGAGTCACCTGCTGGTCCACACCAGCTTTATTGTTGAAACCATTAAAACTTTCTAAGTAAAGCAAGTAGTGGCCTCATTTGGTTACACAATGATTAATGGTTTAGCATCTTTTCCAAGGTAGCAAAGACAAAGTCCCAAGTTATTTTCTTTAAATCCTGAAACTGGTCCTTGTTTCTGAATTGAATATCCATCTTTGAAAATAATTCTTCTGTATCTACTTCCCACTTAGTTTAAAAGAAATAAATATTCTTTGGAACCCAGAAGAAAATAAACATGTTCTAAAGATGGAAATACAATAGAAATGAGCAATTATGGTTTTATGTAGATGGCTTATCAGAATACTTTCAAACATACTGTGAAACCTAATCAAAGCACTTTTAATCCATAAATGGATCCAACTCAAACCAGAATTTTTGTTATTACATCACCAGGTATGATTTTATGGCCTTGGTTAAATGTTTTATTGATGATGGCGATATAAATGTAATGTAAATAAACCATTTCATAGGAAAATGGAAAAATTTTACTATCTCTGGTATTGTTAATTCTCCAAAAACTATTCCTGAGCATGCAGTTTATTGGGGATGCCAAGAATAAAAATTAAAACCTTACATCTGCCAAAGTCAGCAGAGCTTTCCGGAAGTCACCAGATGTTTCAGAACTAATGTCATCTCCAAGACTCTTCTTGTATACTGAAATCAAATAAGAATGAAATCAGTCTTGACAAAGTAAAACATATAGAATAAAGTATAAATGCCAACACTGGCAAGAAACAAGTATCTGATGCAATAAATCCTGCCTTCTCGATTGACGCCCTGGTTATCTGCTTTTGGAAGATGGAGACATTGTCCTTGACATGATTTCTGTGTTCTGTGTCGAATAGGAAGAATTGTGTTTTGGGATCGGGTCGTGGCTCATTCGTCTGACAGTGGCACTAAGGAACACAGGGTGGGAGCCTGTTAGTTTGTCTTTTGGTTTCCATGTCTTTCTTTCATATTGACAGAACCTTAACCTTCAAGAAGATAAAATTCAAACAGTCTAAAGCTACGTTTCCAGTTCTCCTCTAAGCTAAGTACAGCTCCATAACTAAGTACTTCATGATGAAATGTAAGCAGGCAAATATGATTTTGCTAGGAAATCCACTTAAAGTAGGGGCCATAACCAGCAGTGTCCTTTCCTTCCTTGATACCTTGGACTGATACTGGGGGCTTATGCATCTGTCTTTGACTATGAAGGAAGAAGCCTGAGTTTCTGAAGGTTTTGAGAAGCTTTTGTACCTGTGTTAGAACTATCCCAGTTTTCCTTCTAGCCACTATTATTTAATATTGCCCCAAAATAAGGAAGCCATGCCCCAAAACTATTTTTGCTCAACCAGTGCCAACTATGTATTCACATATTTCAGTACACAGTAGTTGCTGACCCTTTTACATGGAAAGTGCCCACTTTTATTTTTATTATTTTGTGGTGCTGTGGATTGAACCCAGAGTCTTACGCAAACTAGTTAAGAGCTCTACCACTGGACAACATTCCCTGCCTTTCCATCAACTCAGAGTCTCTTTCTGCTCCATCTATGGAGAGACTCCCTTGCAGCTACTAATACCTAGATGGAGATGACACCAGGTGGCAATATGAATTCCATCTGCATCATTTTCAATAACTCCATATAAGCTGCTCATATGAATGATCATCTTTAAATCAATGGAAGATGATTACAGAAAATTATGAGATTATTTAACACCAAAAATTACATCCAAATGGGAATTTCATCAGCACAGTTTTACTATGCCTCTTTTCAATGAAATCTTATCATTTTTCAAAGAAATTCATACAAATAAAGCCCATTATGAATATTAATTATTTATCCTAATGATGAAAATTTAGCAGGCATATCTCCTTCCATCATGTGAGTTCTGTGAATCAAACTCAGGTTGTCAGGCTTAGCAGCAAGTGCCTTTACCTGCTGAACCTCTGTCTACGTGTATCACCATTTGGTTGGTCTGATTTGCATCCTTTATAATAAAACTGTCATTAGAAATACTACCATTAGAAGTTCTGTCTTTGGAAGTTCTGAGTTCTCTCATAAGACACTGAGAGGGCAAAGAGAGCCCTGGATTTATAGGCAGCTGGTGAGAGGCATGTGTGGCTAGAAACACCCAAGACTGTGCCTGATTCTGAAGTGTCGTGACTGAAGCTTCCCCTGTGAAGTCACACCAACCCTGAATAGTCTGAATTGCATTGTGGAGACTTCCTAATATTTATATGGCTCACAGACTTCTAGGACTTCAGCCTATTATGACTAAATATTCAACATGTCCTCTAAATGGCTTATCTAATTTTCCACCCCAAAATCATTTATTTTAATATATAATAAAAATATACAATGATTTGAGTCGCTCACATTGATGAAAATGGTTGATTTCATTAAATGAATTACCGAAGATAAAATTCACTGTAGTTGTAATGTTATAAATGCCAAATATTAATACCGTTGGTATATGGCAGTTCCTCACTCACTTCATATTCAAATTTTCTTTGAAACCCACAGCCCTGTTTTGGAATGCATTTTCCTTGCCCTTTCAAATGTTTATGAGGAGACTGGTGGGCCGAGGGAGAAGCCACTTCTCTCAGGTATGTGTGTATACTGGTAAAGGTAAGCAGGAAATAGGATCACCTGTATAATAGGCCTGAGAGACCTCCTTCATTTGCCTGCTTGTCCTGGTTGTTAAGATTTCAATCAAGGCACCTTCATCTGTTCCAGTGCCCTAAAAGAGAAAAGGAGATCTCATTTTTAGAACACTTAAAAAATTTAATTTCATGCCTTTCAGTCTTAATATCTCATTTTATACAAATGAAAGAACAGTTTTGAGAAAATCAATATAAGATCTCATATTGTTCTACAGTAGTTTTCTAATTTTCCACGCATTTCAGAATTAGAATAACAAGTCATCTGGGGTAAACCAACATCCGAATTTTTAAGAGACTGCCCTACTCTAGTGCAAAAATCAACTGAATAATTCCAGGAAGAAAGAGTATCAAAAAAATGCCTGTGCACTACAGATCAGAAGTGATTGTCTACTAGGATTATCCACGAAGCAGACATGGCACTCTGTCTAGAAAGGGCTCTGCAGCTCTTTGGAATGAGTTCATCCTTGCCCCTGTGGGCTGGGTTGGTCAGTGTGTACCTTCTTTCTCATATACGCAGGTTTTCAAATCTTCAGTAAATTAGTGCCATGGGCCTTGCTGGTTTAGAGCCTAGTTACCTCTAAGCCTTGTTTATATTCAGGTCACTGAATCACACCGTGAAGCTATTTGCACTAAAACTTGATCAAATAAAGCTAAGGAAACTTCTGAACAGGGACTCAGTTCTGGCAGGAATTTCTGCCACTAGCTTATCCATATACCTAAACTCTGACCAATGGGATTTATGAGAAGAGTCCGAGGCATTAACTAGAAGTGTCCTTGCACAGAAGCCATAAAACCTTTTTCATCCTTTTTTTGTTTTATTATTTTAAAAAAACCTTTTTATGAGTGTATTGCCTGCATGTATGTGTAAGTGCACCGAGTTCTGCAATGCCTGCAGACATCAGAAGAGGGCACTGGATCCCCTGGAACTGGGGTTACAAATGTTTATTAGCTGCCAGGTGGGAGCTGGGCATTGAACCTGGGTCCTCTGCAAGAGCAGTCAGTGCTCTTAACCACTGAGCCAACTCTCCAGCCCCCTTTTGTGTTTTAGTTGACTCAGGTTGCCATCTTTAACCAAGGAGTGGAAACCTGGGCGGAATATGGGAATGCCTCCACATCAAAGGGTCCTTCATAATGGTGCTGCCACCTGCATACTAAGTTCTGGCCTGCTTCCTGTGGATTTCTTCTGAACCAAAGAGAACATTTTTTAATACTTGTTGGTGAATTTGATCATGAATATTTCACCTTCTAAGGCCTCCCCACTTAGAAGCCATATCCACACACCACTTAAGTTTCACTTCTAGACTATCTGCTACAAAGAATGCTTGTTGCTAAGTCTCCAACTGCCGTAGCCTTTGATCCACCATGGAGTTCTCAGTGAGGTCCTGCGGTCACCCGGCTGTTCATAGCAACCCAGCGTGCAGAGCAGGGTCGGGCACAGTGAAGAACAGCCCCATCACTGAGGGCCAGGCTTCCCAGAGCTGCATGGTTCATTCAGGCTCTTCCTCAGGGGCCACACTCTCAGTGCAGGCTGAAGGCTCATGAACCTCCCCTGCGGCTCCCTCTCTGCCCTTTAGAGGCATTTCTCACAAGTCTGTGCACCCGCTTCCATCCTGCCACCTGCTCCTCAGATGCCCATACGCCTTCCGGAAGAAAGAACTCTTGCCTGGACAGGAGGCTGGAATCTGGCCTCTGCTCAGACCTGAATCTCCCTTCCCCCCACTTACCTGTAGGTCTGTTAAGCACCTACTACACTGCTGAACTTTTATCTAGAATCAGAAGATAGAGACTACAACTGTTGAGGTCCCCTAGCATGATGGAGATTCACATTTTAATTATATAAAAAAGTGAAAGAAACACCCCCACACCAGAAGAGACAACCCATGTGGCAATAGGTACAATTAAAAAAAAAATGGTTCTGCCTGTTAGTGGCCCTGAGGTAATCTGTGAAAATGATTCTTTAGCTTTAGAAAACCCCACAGAATAATGCCAATCATGTTGAAAGACTACCTTCACGTTTAAGACTAGTTGTGAAACTACTTAGGCCACCGGGGCTGAAAGATGTCACTTTATAGAAGTTACATGTAGTGGCCATGGTATGACTGCTTCTAATACCAGCATTTGGATACATAAGGCAGGAAGATTGGGGGTTCAAGGCTATCTAGGCTGTACAGTGAGACTGTGTTTCTTTTTTTTAAAAAGCAAGGTGCATCATACCATTGCTATGGTAGAATTCAGTGGTGGAATTGAAGTAGGCATGCCCAGGAGAAACAGTGTGGAGATGATTCTAGCCACTCCAACAACCCAAGGAAGTGCCTGAAAACAAATCCTAAATTCGAGACTCTCAAGTTCAACCTTGGCAGTCAAAAAGAAAAACAAAGAGGAACCCAAAAGATGGATGCTTTTAAAACTCCTAAGCAAGAAATTCTAATGGACTTGATTTGGACATTTTAATTCTTTCCTGTTCTGACTATTTTGTTTCATCTTCCAGGCACCAGTCAAGGACTTTCTTTTCCCCCTACAGGTAACAGTTATGCAATTCAAGGGTCTTTTAGATAGACTCACTGAAGGGGAGTCCCAAAAGCCATAATCTACGCCCTTATTCAGTTTAAAGGATCCAGAGTGGTCAGCACCCCAATTCCCTATTGGCAACTGGGGTGACCTCTTCAGAAGGTGGTGCAATAAGAATAGGCTAGGCAGTTTAGGGTAAAAAGACAGCAAGGAAAAGTACCCAGTTTCTTTTTTGGCTAAAAACCAAAAACTGTCTTTGTGCCTTCTAACAGCCTACTCTATACCAAAGGAACGAGGCAGTGGACTTTTCCTGCCTGGAATCATGCCTCCCAGGGTCACTCAATTAATAAAAACAAAAAGGAGGATATGAAGGTCATGGTGCAGTGTGGGTCCTGGCAAGGTCACCTGCTATGAGGATTAAGGGAGTGGCCCCTGCATCTGGAGAAAACCTGTATCCTTCTGGAGATTAACCAGCCCATAGGGGTTTGGCCAACCAACTTATAAAATCCCCTGCACCTCCTTGAATAAACGAGTTTTGCTGTGGCTTGCCATCCACATGCATTCCGCCCAACTCCCGGAGTTTGTGTCTTAACTCCCGCCTCTCACCTCTTTCCACAGCGGGGAACCTGTGTTCCCTCTTGGGCCAGTGCCAAGCAGAGGGACCCCAATATGAAGACACAGGGTCAGTGGCCTGAAAGAAATGCTGCGTTTTTCTGCACATGAGGGCAGAGCATATTGCAGAGCTTAAGGGTTGAGGTGTAGATTCTCTGGCCATTGACCATATCCAGGTGAGCAAAGCACCCAAGATTCACCATACTGTCAGAACTCATGGTGTCAGATTAACTCATACATGGGCTACCCCTTATTGAGATGCTCCTCACTGAAAAGGAACAAACTCTTCATAAGCCAGAAGAGGCTGCACAGAAGAAAACAGTATTTCCAGAAGAAACCAAAACAAATAAAAAGTTATGGCACAGAAATAAATTCAGCATAAAAACAAATGCAAATGAAGTCTAAATAGATAATAAAAATAAAGTTGAGTAGATGAATGCAAAACATCTGGAAAAGGACTCTAGATGGAACATCATGAATAAGGACTCCAAAATGGGAAATTTATAATACTCAAGAAACAGAGAACAATGTGGACATATCACTGAACAAGGAAGGGGGAGGGGGTACGATGATCACTTTCATGAGTCAGCTTGGTCAGGCTACAGTCCCCAGTAATACAGTCAAACGCTAATCTGAGTGTTGCTGTGAAGATATTTTGGGGATAGAATTTAAGTCCATTATCAGTTGATTTTTAAGTAAGACATACTGTAGATACTCCACATTCTAGCTGGGTCTGCTGCGGTCTGTTTAAAAGGCCTGAAGAGCAGAGTCTAGACTTACCTGAAGAGGCTGTGTGGGTGAGGAGCAGCTTCCGAGCTTGCTGAGGACTTTAGTCCTTTCCTGAACACCTGCCCTTTAAATTCTGGACTTGTCCTTCCAGGCCCTCAACAGTGTACCCAGTTCCTTACAATGAATTTCCTAGTAGATATGCCCTGCCTACTCGGTGTGTTTCTCTGGGGGATTCTGGCTGGCAGAGAGTTTTTAAAATCATAGAGTCAGATGGGAGCCAGACTATGTTGGGTGATAAAGTCATGAGGAATCTGGATTGTAAGTGTTAACTGGAGATATAGAGAGTTAAATAATATAATCTTTTTTTAAAATATCTTTATAAAGGCAACTTTTGCCATTCCATGGAGAATGATTTCAAAGTGGGCAGAAATAGAGGCAAGGGATCAGCTAGGAAACTGATACAGAACAACCAAGAGATACTGGTGGCCACAGTAGAATGGAGGCCATGGACTAGGAGGGATGAGCATATTATGCAGTGGGTTTGAGAACAGAGTGGATAGACTGGCGAGAGTCTGGGAGTTTGGGAAGATAAGAGAAAACAAGGAGTAAAAAATAATACAAGGTTTGGAGCTTAAGCAATGGAATAGATGACTATATTATTTACTTTCAATGAAAAAAGAGAGAACATTTAGTCATATCAGGAAAGAAAGAAAACGAGGACGTGGCAGTCCAGGAACTTTGGCTCCAGGCTCCACAGAGCCTCCAGAGCCACCCCACCCTATGAAGAACACAACCAGAATGGGATTCAAGCCCACCAAGTCTCAAGTGAGTCCTGCAAGTGTTCCCTATTTTGATGACGCAGTCAAACCCAGGGGAGGGTCAGCCTGGGCAGGGCTCATACCTTCATGGATTTCTTCAGCTGCTTTGCATCAAACACAGCTGGTGGAGTCACAAGAGCCACCATGATGTGCTCCAAGTGGCCAGAGAGATCACCCTTCAAGTCATCTTTCAGCTCCTAAAATAAACACCCAAGGAGGAAATTATGAAATGTTTTCTTTCTCTAGAGCCACCTAGCCACCTTGGGGAAAGATGAACCTAAGTATCAAAATCAGATAAAAGCATGCCCAGCCATAGGTAATACGCAGAAACGCCAAGAGCATCTCTAGAGACATAAATCTTCATTTTACGGTTGTTTCTAAAGTGTTCTGCTTCACAGAGCTATTTTCAAAGCCTAGAGGAAGCTTTTGAAGTACACCAGCATTAGGAACTCTGGAGTAAAACGTCTTTTCTTTAATGACCATCACCATACACTACACATGTATCGAAACGTCACACTGTACCCCACAAATATGCACAAGTGAAATAATTATGAACAAACAGAAAAATGGAATGAATGCATTCCCTAAGCCTTTGGTGCTGTCAGTGCTTGGGTGGGGGTGAGGGAGCAGGAAGCAGGGAGGAGCTTCACAGGTAGGTGCTCTGCTCCCGAATGCTCTGTATCTCAGAGACTTCTGTGAGCTCCGAAGAGAAAGGGGAAAGGGAGGTCATGGCTGGACACTGGCCTCTGTTGAGAGCATGGAACTGGGAGGCATGAGAAGCTGGGCTCTGGGGCTCTGGTAACAGTGAGGGCGCCCTAGTGTGGGGATGGCATGCTTCCTGAGACCATCCGTCAGCACTGTCTTCACATGTTACGTAGAACAGTCCATCTCCCCTGCCTAAAGGCAAGAAGCCTGATTTCTGTTTCCAATATTCAAAGGAGTGATAGTAAAGTTTACTTTCAGTCCCGACACAGAGGGTGGCAGCCTCTCAGGCATCTATGAGGATACGGACCAATACCACTACACACTGAGGATGAGCCAGGGTCATGAGATGGAGCCAAGTATTACCAGGTCAGCTTTATCTGCCACAGGGTTTTTCTTCTCAGAATGCTGAATTCTGCTACCATCTATCCTTCGCCCAACTGCAAAGAAATCTTATTTCACATGCTCTTGTTCCATTACACAATGAGAAATGGTTGTTACCCTTTGCCTCAATTCTTCCTCCATATTTTTAGAGCTTGGAAAGGTCAGTGGAATTATACATGAGTGTATTTTTTTAGCCAAGTGCTTGACAGTTCATTCAATTCAATACTCTGCTGGTTAGCTTTCTAGTCAACTTGATAACAAATTAAGAGTCATCTGGGAAGAGGGAACCTCAGTTAAGAGACTTCCTACATCTGACTGGCTCATGGGCATGTCTCTGAGGCATTTTCTTGATGGTGGAGACATGTGAGAAGGGCTGCATACTGCAGGCAGTGCCGTCTCTGGGCACATGGTCCTGTGTCGTATGAGAAAACAGCCTAAGCACCGGCCAGAAGAGCAAGCTAGTAATCAGTGCTCCTCCATGGTTTCCTGCCTGACTTCCCTCAAAGATGAACTGTGCCTTAGAAGTAGAGGATGAAATTAACCCTTTCCTTCTCTGGTGGTTCTTGGTCAAATTATTTTATGATACGACAGAAAGTAACTAGTATAGGCACCTACTCTATGCCAGACATTTAAAGGCAGATAACTAAGATAGTGTGGTGACGCATACCTATATATTCCTAGTTACTCAGACACTGAGGTGGGAAGGTCATTTGAGTTAGCATGGGAAACAGTGAAACCTGCTTCAAAAGGAAAAACAAAAGCTCCAAGCCCAGCGGATTGCAAATCTGTTTTCTACCTCATCAACTACATATTCCTCCTAGATTGGAGTTCTTTCTCTCCCAGCAAGCTTCTGGGGGCTTCTGTGCAGGACCTTGGCATATGCTCTGCCTGAAATGTTCTTCCTCTGATGGAGCAGATTCAAACACAGCATGGGTTGGCTTTATCTGCAACACTTTGTTAACAGCGCTCCACCACCCTGTCTAAAGGGGCCAGTCATTCATTTTCACTTTTCATCACACTTCCTGATTACTGAACTTACTTACTTGTAAATTATGATTCTAATAAGATGCTAGCTCCATGGATAAGAGAGGAGCTACCTCTCCTACAGTGAATCCCAGTGTCTCCAGTCCTACTGCACAGAGAGAACGGCTCACATTAGGAGATGAATAATAAGCTGTGTAGCGATGACCAAATCTTACTTGTTCTTCTGCAGATACTTTCTGATACTTACTAGGTTTTCATTTGATGAATATATTGGGCCTATAGTTATATAGCTGCTTTAAACTAAGAAACTTAAAAATTATCTAAAGCAGTCTTTGTCAAACAGTTGGTTAAACAATTCTTCCTTGTGTGGGCAGTCTAACTCACTGAACAATGTTTAGTTGCATTTCTGATTAAAAGCTAGATGGTTCCCCAACCCTACTCTGTCTTCTGATCATCAAAATTCAGGTTGGGGATATGGCTTAATTGGCAGAGTGCTTGCCTACCATACATGAAACCCTGGGTTCAATCCTCAGCACCATATAACTCACACATGATGGTTCATGGTTATAATCCTAGCACTTGGGAGTTGGAGGCAGGCGGATCAGAAGTTCAAGATTTTACCTACGTTATGAATTTAAGCCTCAGTTACATGAGTCCCTGTCTCAAAAAAACACTCAAAAAAAAAAAAATACTGCTACACACACACACACACACACACACACACAAAAAAAAAAAAAAAAAAAAAAAAAAAAAAACTCAAAGAAACTCACTGCTGGCTTGGAACCACTGTTCTAAGGCAATCCTTTTCATTCCACAGTAAAGAAACAGAGGCCTCACAGTGAGTGAGAGGCAAAACAAGGACCAGAGTCCTGGTTCTTGACTAGATGCACAGGGCAGCTTCTGCCACACTCAGCCAGAAGCCAAAGGACACAATTGCCCAGGAAGAACTGTGGCAGGACAGTGATTATCTTTTCATGGCCTGTCATGTTCATCGAGGTACCTGTTCATATGAGGCTTGATACTCCTTGGCAATCAACTGCCGCTGCGCATTTGACCTCTCTGCCAGAACGCTGATGAGGGTTTTCTCGTCAGTTCCTAAATGAAATCAAAGTCATCTTACTCACCATCAACTCAAAGATGCTCAGTATCTGTGGTAAGCAGAAGAATAGTGATTGGTGGTTTGGAACAAACATTTAATTCTTACTGTACAGCTTCTCACCAGGTTAGCATCTGGTATTTGCCTGGTTCTGAGAAAAGGAAATTAACTTTATTTGTATAATTTGGGGAGAAGAAAACAAAAACAACAAAGCCACTGTCATCAGCCACAGTCTGCTCCAGCAGAAGGACCAGCAGAAGAAGAATCCTTTGCTTCACCCATATGAAGTTCTGTAATTCTCTTCCCATATTTTACCAGCACAATTGACAGCAAATCTTTTTCCCTCTAGAGGACAGGATACAACATTTATTGAGGACTCACCATATACAAAGCACTTTTAAAAAATTTCCTTGTCATAGTTGCTAGTCCCAGGGGCCCTGTGCTGTGGAGAGACAAGGCGGACTTATAGATGTTATAGACTTAACACTCAGCAAGCTTATTTCCTTTGCCAAAGGCAAGCAGCTGCTAAGTGGTGCAGTAAGCATTCTCTGATCTTCAAACATATATGTTGTGGCTTGAATAAGAAATGTCCCCCACAGGCACATGTATTGTATGCTGCTGGTGTCACCTGGGGAGATGACAGAAATTTTAGGTCTAACTAGAGGAAGTAGGTCACCAGCGGTAACCCTTTAAAGGTATATCTGGTTCCTGATCCTCCTCTCTTTCTCTGCTTCCTCTCCACTATGAAGTGAATAGTCTGCCACAGGTTCCCATGGGCATGATGCTCTGCCTCTCCCCAGGCCCACAATCAATGGCCAAGGGCTGTGGACTAAAATCTCTGAAACCATGAGCCAAAATAAATCCTTTCTCTCTTTAAGTTGTTTATGACTGGTATTTTATCATTTTATGTCTAACACATACTTTTATTTCTGTCCCTACCTCTGTGAAGCATTTCACATCCATCTACTTACCAACTGTAAGTGTAACATCAGGCCAGGGCTGAGGCCTGGCTTGCCTGAGAATGACCTCAAAGTCTAATTCTTGGTGTTACGGTATTAAGATTACTAAAGGGAGTTATGTCCACCTCATTGGCTAGATGGGACTACGACTGGGTAGAAAAGCAGTGGGGCGGCTTGTAGGCCTTAGGTATGCGTGATTAGAATGGTGGAAGGATGAACTGGGATTCAAGGATCAGTGTCTCTGTGTTGAGGTGACACCCAGGCACCTCCTGTTCACATGCCCACGGCAATAGTGCACAGCTTACATCAATGACAGGGCAAAAGAACCCGTGTGCTTGATCATCTGTTAACCTCCCAGTGAAAGCTGATGAGCTTCTTTCTTGTTTTTCTGCACTTAACAGAATTAGATTAAAGCCTGCTTGCTCTGTGACTCTGTTACAAGGTTGGACGTGTGACAGCATCTGTGTGAGTGCACAGCTAGACACCTGTAACAGTACATCTCTGTAACAGCACGTCTCAGTTACATGTAGTTTACACGCCTGGCTGTTCTCCATCATGGGTTCCAAGACTGCATCCCACATGCTCCTCATGCAAATGCCACTGGGACACTTGGCTTCAGACGGAGCACATCGGAGGCAGTGCTCACAAATGAAGCATCTTAGAATGGGCATGCATACCAAAATACAGAAACTGAGGTAGGGCCACTGACAAGCAACAGAACCTAACGGTCAGTCAATTGGACATTACCCCTACAGGACAGTCTATGAACACTGGATATGAAGAGTCAATACAAAAGATAAGTGAAGGAACACTTTCATTTAAATATAGGAAAAACTCACAAATAGTCTTGTATAACACAAGATAATGCTGACTTAAATTCTAATAGTATATTTCACGGAACTACACAGCTGATCCTAAAAGTCACATTGTAAGGAACAGAGCAAATAGATAAATAAACAAGTACTCTAAACAAACAAAAGCAAAACAAAGCAGTCTTAGTCCCACTAAATACTAAGTGTCATTATAAAGTTGTCACACTTCTGAAGTATGTACTGAGACCTGGAGATGCAAATGGACAAATCGAACAAAAGCCAGCTCAGAAGAGCGGAATCAGGTAACAAAGCTGGGTTTACACAGCAGGGTGGAGAGGATGTGCACCTCACAAATGACTCTGGGACAAATAAATATCCCCTTGGGACAAATTGAAGTATCTTTAAAATACAAATATTGGGGCTGGAGAGACGGGTCAATGCTTAAGAGCACTGACTGAGTTCGATTCCCAGCACCCCCATGATGGTTAACAATCACCAGTAACTTCAGTTCCAGGAGATCTGACACCCTCTTCTGACCTCCTCGGGCACTGCACAACAGGGGTGCACTTACACACATGCAGGCAATACATTCATGCACATAAAATAAAATATTAAAGAAAAACACAAATATGATCAAGTGAGAAAAGCAAAATTTCTAAATTTCAGAGGAAAATGAAGGATAATATATCCTTACAGCATCACCGTTAGAAATCACTAAAAAGCTACATAAAGCGTAAATCCTAGAGAAAAGCATTGTTAAGCTTGATTTTGCTAAACTTGATGAAATGAAAGTTAATGTGACTCATTTTTTTAAAAGTAAGCTATGTTTAATGCTATTCTTTTACATAAACGTTAGTAAAAATCTTTTTGTTTTCTTTTTTTGCATTTTTACATATAATTTTTGTGATTTTCACACAATACAGTTTGATGCATTTAGATCTGCTCCTCTTTCCACACCTCTCCCCACTGCTCGCCACCAAATTTAATGAACTCCCTTATACATAATATGACCTATAGAGTATGATTTATGTCCCCCAATGTCCTTCTGTGTGGGTGCATCCACTGGGCCCACCAAGAGTCCCATTCTTGTAAGACACTGTCTCCCAGCAGCCATCAACTGCCACAAGTTCCTTAGGCTGGGCTGAGATTACTTACCTATTTCTCCATGTCTATGCTGGGATTTTGTGACCCATGTTTTTAAAGCCATGGACTCAGAGGGAGATTTTCATGGCTTGAAATCTAAATGAAAGCTTGTATCCAAAAAAATCAATAAACTACAAAACAACAAAAACCTTGCCAACGATGAACCGTACAACTGAAAACTAAAATATATGAAGAAGCCACACTTGCAAAAAGGTGCAAATAAGCAAGAAGTGATGCTGAACTGCATCAGTGACTGAGGAGAGAGAACATTTCATTTTAGATCCAGGTAATGGGAAAAGCTGTAGCATTGCAGCTAGTGTTAATGAGAACATGAGATGGATCAGGAGGAAGTCTCGTGCACTGCTGGAAGAAGTGCTACTTTTAAATTAAAAAATATTATTATTATTGTGTGTATGATGTAGTGGGCAGATGCCACATCACATATGTGTAGGTCAGAGGGCAACCTTGTAGAGTCGGTTCTCTCCTGCTTATGGATTCTGAAGACTGAACTCAGGTCAGCAGGCTTTTGTGGAAGTGTTTTGCTTGTTGAACCATCTCACAGGCTCCAGAAGTACGAATTTTTTATATTCATTTTGGAAAGCAGTTTGACAGGATGCATATTTCTAGTTAATTTGAAAATAAGCATCCTGGAAATTTCCCCCCAGGAATTACAATGCTTGTCATATCCTAGAGAAATACTAGTAAATGTATACAATGAGACCTAAACAGGAACATTCACTGAGGACTTATACTGTAATAGAAAAGAATAATGGGCAATTTGAATGTTTCATCAATATTCCCATTTTATGATATAATATACAATAGAATACTAGCCAGTTAAAATTAATGAACTAGAACTAAACGTATAAACATGGATAAATCTCAAAAACATTGCGTTAAGAAATAAAAACAAATGGCAAAAGAATGTATACAATACAATTCCAGTCTTTACTGGTAGAGACCATGGAGAAGAGTTACAGGCATAGGGATGCAGCTGTGGTACTGAATGTTCATAGGTACAAACTCTAGTTAGGTGATTTTCTCTAGGCATAGGCATAAACTCTCTTAGAAAGGTAGAAATAAAACCTAGGAAGAATGTACAGTGACTGCATCCATAATGATTTATTGCTATGATGGTGATGACCATAGGAGTGCTGGCAGTGGGAGCTCTTAATATTAAGTAAATATGGAAAATGTTCTTTTTAATAAAACTAGGTTCCCTATACAGTTCCTCATTGTTTCACAAGTTAAAAAGTTCCCTGACAATTTTTCTAATTCTGCCTGACTGACCCAGGGCTCTTCAGATGTAACCACCCTGGTCTGCCTCAACATTGAGAAAGGAATTGCAAAGCCTCACTCACCAATTCCTCTGATTGCCTTATGAATAGCTTCAGCATCCACCGATGGGCTAAAGCCTGGATAATCTCTTACGGTTCCTCGAGGTCCAACCTAGAAGGGAAATCCCACTAGTTCAAAATGACATTTTTCTCTACATTACATACATTTAACTATAGTTTATTAAATGTTTATCTCACTTGGTCATTACTGAAATTACAAAAAGCTGTTCATGTTTAAAACAAATCCACTGTGTTCAGAGGCTCAATGTGCGACTAAATAATTGCTCTTTGTCAACAGAAAAATCAGAGACTGAACACACCCACAGGCAGCTTGCTTAGAGGATCCCTCTCAGATCTGCTATACCGACACACTGCCCACAGTTCTGGAAGGATTCCAAAGGCTCTGCATTTTCACATTAAGAACCCGGAACAAATGCTTTTCACATTATTCGTGGTACAGAGCACAGCATAGCATTTACATGTGTACCTTGTACTTGCATTTCATCTGAGGAAGAAACCCATTTGTTTGCAATGTAGTGCCACAACAAGCTAAGATACATCAAAACCTTTCACATACTTTCCTACACATAGAACAATGGGCTGGCAGAAAATTGGAATGGGCAATAGAGAAAATTGTAGACTGTACGAGTGCTGAGGACTGAGCTGCCTGGGTTGTGCATGTGCATATTCTCATATGCATATGGGAAACGTGGTAGTCCATAATCTGCCTCCCCTCTTGTCATTTCAGGCACAGCTCAAGAGTCTTCCCTCCCCAGACATTCAGGCAACACGACTTGGCCTCCCAGACCTCTTTTTCTTTTGTGTAATGAATTACACATAGAAAACATTGTCTCTCTAGGACAATGAATTGTTTTAATCCTGGTGACTCTGAAGAGTGTAGGCTTTAAAATATCTGTGTACATACAAGAAAACTGAAATTCACTATATCTCCCTTTGTTCTCCAGTGGCAATTCTGAGCTCTTCACTGCATCTCACACGGAAGCATTGTGATTTGGAGATTTCAGAATGTTTTAATTAATGTTGACCACTGTCCTTGGGGAACCCTGCTCTAAAGGATTCAGAAATGAAAACCCTATTAGGACGGTCTGCTCCTTTGCTTTGCTTAACGGATGTACAATTGTGGCTGATGAATTCCCGCTGAGAGCTCTGCTGCCATCCCAGATACTCAGGACATCACAGAAAAAAATTTTTGAGGGGCCATGTTGCTAATTTTAAGGACAGAAATTGAAACACGACAGTAAACGAGGAAAGCTCATACTATCAGAAGAGTGAAATATCCTAACACTGCTGAAGAGACTAGATGACAGTCACAAGGATGCTGAGAATAATCAGTCGATATGTCCTTATGTGGTATATAGTCTAACCCTTCAGATAAACATCTGTATTTATAGTAGTAACATTTAACATTTTCCTTTTAAATGGGGCTTTTCCTACTCTCCTATTGAATAATATTGACTGTTGTCATGAACTAATTTGGTCTTGTTTAGGCTCTTCTAAAGTGTTTAATATTTTCATGAAAGGGCATTATCTTGTCACATTAAAGGGAATGGAAAATTAATGTTCTGACATAGCTGAAATGATAGTCTGCTGACTCAGTAGATCAGATGGAGCGATTTGTTTCAACATTGTCAACACTGTTTAAAGTACCCCCAATAAAAATTTAAAACTAACAAGTTAAAAACTAGCCGTGAATGTGCTGGATCTAAAAAGAATAAAAGAGATCACTCAGTCACTTTAACATAATATGCAGAAAATTTTCTTTCTTCAAGGCTTAATGAATTTTATAAGCTCCCCGAGCCTTACTTTATTTTTATCCTATCTTCACCTATGAGTTTTTGTGCTTTCCTTATCAATCTGTCTTCTCTGTCTGATATTCTAGAAAGACCACTTACCATTTGCACTCTATGCCCACCTTTATTTTAGGCACCTTATACGGTTAACTATAACCTATACAGCAGCCATGATTTGTAAGACTCTGCATAAATGACATCAGGATATAGGAAGAGTATAGAGTTTGCTTTTGTACACACACTATAGATTCTGAGCATAAATGTGGTCTACACTGTTCTAACCATTCCTTGTGTTTCTTGAAATATGTCTTTGTATCTACTGGAGTGAAACTTTAAAATGCATATGACCATGCCCTGGATCTACCTCTACATTCGATCATATTTTTAGGCATAGAATCACATGAGAGAGCTTCACAAGTTCATGTGATTCTATGCCATGGGGATTCTTAACGTAGTTACTTCTGAATACAAGAAGACAAAATTGTGGTCAGTTCCTGACGGTTCAAGTGTTACAATTACTCAGGGTTTGTTTTCTAGCTGTGACCTCTGCACCTCTTTCTATGGTCCTCAAATCAAAATAGGCTTCTGATGTGCAAAATGTGGATAAAATTCCTAATCTATTATGCAACTTTCTCATAAGAGTTAGATGGAGAGGAACACCTTATGAAATTAAAAGCTTGCCCACATACACACATGCATACACACAAATGCATGCCAACTTCAAAGAAACTGTGGGAATTTTTATTTTCTTGCTTATTATACAGTACTGGTACCAAATCTCATGGCCTCAGAGATGACCAGCAGTGTTTCATCACTGAGCTAAAGCCCCAGCCCAGGTCACAGAAGTTCTGAAGTAGAATTCCATTGTTTCCATTATTTAAATGAACAGAGAATGCTTTTGATAAGACTTGGTTACCCAGGTCATTCAGCAGCAATATTTATATGACTTACAAGGACTCATTGTAAAAAAATTACTGGAATCGTTATACTCTTAATACATCCTAGGTAACGAAAAAAAATTTTTTTAGACACCTTAAACTTTACAATGACCTTAACAAGGTGGGTTTAATTGTTTACAATTAAAATATGGAAGAGCTCAATTTCAGAGAGATTATTTGCTTAACGGAACTCTGCTTGTAAGGTCAGGGTTTGAGAGACACAGCAGACAAGAGACCAGAGACTCTGCTGGGAGCGAACAGGACCCGGTTTATTAAGAGAAGACCAGATGGGACTAGCTTCTCCGAACTTGGGAGTAGAAAAATGCTAGGCCCCCTGGGGGGGCTAGTCTCCTCAAAGAGATGGGGGAAACTAGCCCCCTCACCTTGGGGGTTGGGGCTCCAGGGAACCAGCTGGCATGCCTGGTTCCAGATCGGATGGAGAGAGAGAGAGACCTACTCAGGGAGAGTGCGAACAGCTAACTCTCTGGGAGAGTGAGTTGTCAGACCCGCCAAGCTGGTCAGTAGACGGGAATCTTATCTATTCAAAAAGTTATAGAAGTCAGTCCCCTTTTTGCAGGTATTATGAGTTCTGGTTGTTTGGCTGGAGTTGCCAAGGTATCTGCGAGGAGGAGGGAGGGTCCTTCAGTCACATCTTACACTGCCCATACGAGAACTCCCCAAATTTAAACCCACCTTTGTGTAACTGAAATGTCCTAAGTTCTACATCGACTCACTTTGCCTGGGCTGTGGGCGGGTAGTGCCATTTCAGTGGTTCTCAAAGTGTGTTCCTAGATCAGTCTCACAGAAATCATCTGGAACTTTAACAGAAATGCAGGCGCTCAGGCCATACTCTGTTCTCACAGAATCAGCAACTGTGGAGCTAGGACTCAGACTCCAGGTGACTTTAACCAGCCACAAAGTGGCATACCCAAAGCTTCATTCCATTCTTGGTTCTCTAGATGAACAAAGCAAAACTCAGCAAACAAATCCTGGATTCATGTGTGGGTGTGGAAGATGAGGAATTTGATGATGAGCTCATTGTTTCAGGAATGTTGGTGTTCACAGCCAAAGCTGTTTGCATTGCCTGCTTCTTTGCAGTCCCAGCACCTTGCCAAGCAAACTGCTAATCGGTTCGTAGCTGAGCTCATATTCAGGAACCCTGGTACCTAACACAGAGTCGGTGCCCGTGTAGGATATCCTGTGAACACTCGGCTAAAGAAATTTCTAAAAACGATGTTTGGCCACCTTTCCTGTTACTTCCTGAAATATATTTAGCTTCTTCACTGTTCTCAAACTTAACCTTCAGATATTTATGAAATGAAAATGATACTGAAACCCACTGGAAAACAAATCAAAGCAAGGAATAAAGTGATAAAGTAATAGTCGTTGTCGTAGGAACACACTTGCTATGTGTCAGCAGCTAAGTACCCTTCTGCATTAGCTCCTTCAATTCCCGTGATAAACACAGAAGGTAGACACAATGAATTCTAGTCTCAGAAGATGAAAGAGATGCTTAAGAAACTTGCCTAAGTTCACACAACCAGCAAACAGTCTACATTATTAGTCTTTTCTGTTATTTACTAGTCTAGACTGCATCTCATTTGACTCTTCTGCTGCCAATAGAATTCTCCTTGATCACCTGAAACTATCCATTGGACATCCACAAACATGATGCCCTGAAGCCACAGATAAGGCCCAATTTCCCCTGGAGTGCCATTTGCCTTTACTCTGACAGGCCAATCTGTCCTTGTCTCACTAAACATGGCTGTATCTATCCTCTTGGAATACATACCAGGCTACTAAGAAGCTGAACATTTATATTCAAAGGATGAATAAAAGAAACAGTAGGTACCACTTCTATTGACACAAAACATATTTAGACCCAAATACCTCTGAAGCAAGAATAGCAACAACTGCAGGTATATTTTGAAGGTGAGGCAAAGCCATATTATGTATCATTTCATAAAGCCCTGTAAAGGCCAGATCCAAAAATTAAACCTTAGAGAAAACTCTAGGGCTCAAGGGCTTTGAGAGAGGCAGGGAGAAAATGATTGCTCTCTTCCCAGTGTTAAGACATTCTGCTAGGTCATGAAGCTTTAAGGTGCATGGAAAAATGGAGCAGACTGTAAAAATAAAGCAACCCAAATGTGGGAAATGCAAGACTTATTGTTCAATTCTTCAAGTAAAAAATAGTCTTTAAAACTACAATCAGTAGGGCTGGAGAGGTGGCTCATCAGTTAAGAGCACTGGCTGCTCTTGCAGGGGACTTAGGTTCAGTTCCCAGCATCCACACAACAGCTAACAACTGTCCTTAATTTCAGTTCCAGGAGATCTGGCACCCTCTCCTGGCTTCTGTTAGTAATGCATAACATGGGTGTGCTTACATATATTCAGGCAAAGCACTCAAACACGTAAAATAAAAATTAAATAAGTTTTAAAAACCTCACAGGAGTGTCCTATAAAAGGCCCTGAAGTGAAATATAGTCAAGTGAAGAGGTAGTACAGGCTGGACTGTGTCCTCCCTATGCTGAAGAGCGAACCAACAGCCCAAAGAGTGTGTCCCCGTTCAGATGCAAGGTCACTGTAGATATCAATGGTTGAGATGACATAAGTTTAGCAGGGCGGACCCCTGATCTAAGATAACTACTGTTTTATAAAAAGACAGTCCTGCAAAGACAGAGATCACACAGGGAATATGTGACACCAAAGGCAGAAACTAGTTGCACAGGTACCAACCAGGGAACACCAAAGTTTGCCATCATGGGAAACCAGAAGCATATCTCTCCAAAATACTGAATATTGAGCCTTCAAATATGAGAGACTGGCAAGCTGAGGACAACAGAAATGGATACAGGTGAACACATCCATCCCCTAAGACAACAGTGTCCTGTCTTGCTCTCTTCTAGGGAGAAAGAAGGTTGAGACCCTTTCAGTTAGTTTTGGGATCAGGCGAATTTATGCTATTCAGCATCACTAACTAGTCTTTATCTACTGTTACCTGCCTTCTCCTCTCCAAATTATAGTCTGCAGACACTCAAGTCCTTTATCCTCCTTTGTCTTGTCGGTTTTCTCAAAATGTACTCTTCATTGAAGGTGCTGCTGCACTAACATTGAAACCACCTCTGAGAACTACTTGCTTGTTCTCTAGATAACTCCCATGAATGTATGGTATGTGCAAGTTAATCAACTTTTGTTTGTTTTCTTCTTGTTGATCTAGCGTTTGGAACAGAGGTCAGGTCCCCCCAGGGTTACAATTACCCCTCTATGCCAGCTGTCCTAGTTCTTTTTCAGTTCCTGTGATGCTAAAACACTGACCAATAGACCACAGGTCAATCAGAGAGAGGATATTTCTCAACTGTGGTTTTTTCTTCCCAGGTGCCTCTAAGTTTGTCATGTTGACAAAAGCCAACCAGGAAAACTGAGCCCTTGTCAACTACACACAAACACATCACTATTAAACCATAACCTTTCTTTCTTGTTTATCACCAAGATCTTATGGTAATATTACAATACAAAATACAATATAACCTTAAAGGTCCCATAGTCTTTAAAAATCCCAACAATTTAGAAGTCCAGGTTCTTCTTAAAAATGCGAGGTCTCTTAATTGTGGGCTTGTGAAAAATGAAAAACAAGTTAAATGTTTTCTTATTTCAAAAGAGAAGAACTGGGTGTACTTAAGCAAATCCAAAATCCACTTATGTAGCTCAATGGTCTGACATCTGGAACTCACCATCTGAGCTTCAAAAGGCTTGGGTGTTTCAGAGCATGGACACTGGATTGTGATGTCCAAGATACAGTGGGCTAGAGCGGGAAGGCAGGGACAACCAGGCCACGTGAGTTGTGTTCTCCATGAAACAAGGATTATAACATGAAGACCTGACCTCTCAGAGGCATGCATCTCTTATGAGTAAAACTATCCCATCCCTCTCCCTTCTTTGCTCTGTCTGGTGAGAGCCCACATTACACACCTTTTCACTGTGTCCTTACACGGCAGAAGGCAATAACTAGCTTCCTTCAACGTCTCTTATTACGACTCTATATCCAATCATGAGGTTGTACTCTCATTATCTAATCACCTCATAAATGGCCCACATCCCAGTATCATCACCCTGGGGGTGAGGGTTTTAGATCACAGATGATACCCCTTTCTGTCCACCTTATAACCATGGGCATGAGATGCTATCCATGAGGAAATGAAACCACAAACACTGACTACTTGTAATATTATAAGAATATCTCTTGCAAAAATGACCAGTCATTGATGTCCACACAGACACAATGGTAAAAATATATCATTTTATGCTTTGTTTATTAATTAGTTTGAGAAGTGACAATCCTAATAAATTGTTACAGATTCAAGAGTACTTTCCTAGCTGGGAATCTAATTCAATGGAAGAGTCTTTCCTAGCATGTGTGAAGGCCAGAGGAGAGAGAGGGATAAAGGAGGGAAGGGAGAGGGAGAGGGAGAGAGAGAGAGGGAGGGAGAGCTAATGTTAGGTAACTGAAGAAGGAAACTGCTTGAACATGTCATGAGGAGACTACCGAGCCTCTGTATCCCTTGGAGGAAACTAAAGCATCACAAAAGGATTATAACTCCCCCCACCACGTCTTCTGCTAGTTTTGTCCCTCTTCTCTTCCTTGATGGGAAGTTTCTTGTGGCCCAGAGCTCTGCACTGAGGTCTTCCCTGAGCCGACCCCAGCTTACTCCCTCCTCTGTAATGTCTTATGCTCATCCATCTGAGCAGAAAGTAACACTCCCGTCATTCTGCAATCCATCTTTGTTTTCCTCCCCAGCACTTAAGACGGACTTCATAGAGTATATACTTTTTGTCTATTGTTGGTCCTCCCTAATAAAATGTAGGTTCCAAGCTGTTTTATTCTCTTTTGATTACAGCCTAAGTCTAGCACATAGAAGATATTTAATAATGAGTAAATTAAAAATGTTATCTTGGGCCAGTGAGATGGCTCAACAAATAAAGGTGTTTGCTGTCAAGCCTCACAACCTGAGTTCGATCCCTGGAACTTACATGGTGGAAGGAGAGGACCAGCCAACTCCTGTAAGCTGTCTGACCTCTACACACATGTTCACAGGCGCACACGCGCGCACACGCGTGCACACACACACACACAAATAAATATCATGACTTAAAAAAATTTTTTAATCTTTCCTAGGTCTTGGTTCTTTTGATAATTCTCAAATAACACTCCCAGACTGTTCAAAGTTGCATGCCATATGTCAAAATCCTAAAAACACATTCTTACCTTTCTAACCTTGTCCACGGGAGTTGTCGAGACTGTTTAAACATGCTGCTGGAATTCGGGTGGGGTATTTGTTCATCAAACAGAGACGGAAATGGAAGGAGCAAGATTTGATAACAGACATAACAGATGCTGGGGGAGGAGTCAGACTCGGCTGTCCTTCTGACTGAGTCTCTGCTAACACACACGAGACCTGTGTGTGAATCTTACACAGAACTTTGAAATATTTGTGTGTTTTTTTAATAACTACTTTGCATCAACCGAACAGACTTTCAAGAGCATGAAATCATACCTCGTATGTTAATTCCTTGATTCTAAATGAATATAATGTCTTTCCTTTCCGCCTCTGATTTACCAGGTTTAATCAATGATGCTCGTTAGCTCACAAATTGTAGATGTATCATGATTAACTATCAAAGAGGGGACACCCCTTCCCCCAGTGGTTGGGCTCAAATCAGGGCTCTTTTAATATTCATTCTATGCATTTCTAAGAAATCTCCCTTCTCACTTAGATTGTGAGGTTGTTTTGTTTTGTTTTTCCTCGAGATTTTCCTAAAATAAAGCTTTACCATTTTGATTTGAAACTCAAATCTAACCTGTTTCATCAGTTTCCTAATGAGGACCATGGTTTGTACAGCAATATTTACCCTGAGAAGCTCCCGGGACTAGATTTCACACACACACACACACACACACACACACACACACACACACACACACACACACCCTAGACAGGAAGTTGTAATCCCTCTGAAGAGTTCCTAACCACAGAAGAGGATGCTCTCCCCATTTTGCTTAGGCTGTAAAAAGTCAGTTTCAGAATGAAAAAAGAAAATAATCTCAAAGTCAAACCTTTCATTCCAGAGATGTGGTAGACAGACAGGAGGGAGACAGAGGAAGAAGCCAGCATCTCCACACTCATGAAGCAGGCGTGTCCCCCACCCCACCTGTAAACAGGCAGAATCAGGGAGAGCAAACACACTGGGAAAGAAAGTATAATGGATGTCCCTGCCCAAGTGAGAAAGAATTAGACAGGACTTGCAAAATTCCCTGAACCCAATAGCATTCAAACGCCAGAAGGAATGTGAACATCTTTAGACCACAGATCCTCTAGCTGTTACTCTTTCTCCTCTAACTTAGGCCACACCCTCCTGTAGCCTCTACTCCTCCAAACAACACACAGTGGTCTTAAAGTCTCCTTCCCATTTGCAGTTGCAAGCCAGGTTCCCTGATACTCAGACCACAGACAATTTTGAATTAAGTGGTGTGGATCCCTAGGCCACCTGTTCACTCCTCCACCCCAACCGGTAAGAACAAAGAATTTCGTTTGTCCTTAGGATCTGAAAAAGCCTCCCTTCAGGGTCCCTGTCATGTACTCCTAGGCTATCTCTCCTAACAAAGCTCTCCTTTGGACCTGAAGGCTGGCTCTCTCACTTCGAGGCCCTAACATGGCTGCCCATGGCTTCATGATACTAACTTTCCTAATTCAGCTCTTCTGAAGGTTAATTTGTGTCAGCTTCTTTCTCATCAAACCTAATATCACTTATAACATATTTTATTATTTATAACAAACAACATCATCTTTCACAAATTCTTTCATCTTAGCACACTACACCTTTCCTGTGAGCCCAGCCACTGGTATCACTCCTTTGGATTAACAACAGAGATGAGACCACTATGTTCTCAACCTGTCAAACTGTACCAGTCATGTCCCCAGAAAAGAAAGGAAGGGTGCAATGGGGAAGGAAGCTCTGTTCTCTCTAACTCTCCTCAGGAACACATGGTCACAGGTGAGTTTGTCCTATCTGCAGATTGTTATTTTCAGTATTCCTCAACTTTTTCACCATCAAGGATTCCTGTGTCTTTACACACCTTTATTTATGGTCCTGGAGAGCAAACCCAAGGCTTTGCACATGCTAGGCAAGCACTCAACAACTAAGCTACATCTCTAACACCAAAGTATGCTTTTATATCTTCTATAGGAATTCCATGTTTTTTTAATGTCACTTTTTACCAATATTTATTAGAAAATATTTGCTCATTTTCCCATTTTCCTTATAAGGAAAGATGTAATTGACAACTAGAGCTTCTGATCAGTATTAAGATGGTGCTATCAGTGTCAATCTAATTTTAAGAAAAAGAAAACGCAGATGAGACTTTGGAAACTCTACTTTGATATGAGTTATATGTACTGTTTATGAGCACATATCTGGCCTTCATCCTGGTTCTTGACAAAGTGTTGAAAAACTCTTGGAATTTCCTGAGTGCTTAGAGTGTCTTTGTTCTGTCACAGGTGACTCACCATTGGTCCTCTGACAATTTCAGGACAGGAGTTGGTTACCAGATTAGAGGGTGTAATTTTGAGTCAGCTCTATCTCTTAGGAAGGAGTCTAGATATTGAATTCAATAATATAATAATTTATATAATAGTAAGTTAATAATCAGTCATGCCTTTGTAACAGAGCCCCAATTTCCTGACTACAGTGCCATGCATGGTGGGGCATGCCTTTAATCCAGTACTCAGGAGGCAGGGGGAGGCGGGTCTCTTGAGATCAATGCTGACCTGGTCTACATTGTGAGTTCTAGGCCCAGTATCCATAATCAGGAAGCTACAACCTCCTGTAACTACAACTCCAAGGGATCTGATGACCTCTCCTGCCCTCCCCCAAATAAAACTGAAATAAAGTTTTGTAAAATGTTATACTCTAAGCTTTTCAATTTGTGAAGCAAAACATCATAAGGAACTCTGAGTTCAATAAGTCCAAAGTGATAAGATATCAGACTTTTTCCTAGGGGTGAGTTAGAACATACATCTAAACAAAGATTTAACACTTCAGAACAAAGATATACTAATGCAGCAGAGATTATTTATCTGACATGAAGACAGAATTGCACATCTTTAGATAGAACATAAAGACCCAAGAAACCAGTCACACCTTCCTGTGTAACAGTAGTCTGCAATAGCAATGAGAGTCCTGTTCCTGATCTGACTCTGTCAGGGGCAGTAGGAACAACACACTGTCATGCTGAAGACTTCTTTCTAGAGACCTCTGCTCAGGCAAAGCCAGATTCTAGAAAAGAATTTTGGGATGAACCAGAATGAAGCCAAGTGGGAGTTTATTAGGAACAGATTTTAACACAGGCTTAAACACAGACATCAGTGAGAAAGAGAGGCACTGAGGAAGCAGAAAGTCCACACTCAAGAGTGGGCATGGTCTTTTCAAGACAGAGTTTTGTTTAGGTATCTTTGAAATAGTCATATATTATTTGGGTGGCTTCTAAAGTTACATCCCAAGAGTTGTTTGGAAACTCTTTTTCCCTCTTCTTTGGTAAAAGAGCTCCTGGGTAGTTCCTGGGATGCGCTGAACAGCATTATAACTGACAAGGTAAAAACCTCAGGCCCTAAGGGCTGCATAATGGAGTCAAGATCTACTTTTACTGTAAACAAAACTTATAGTATTGCTTTTGAGATTCCTAGAAAATTTCAGGTTCTCATCTAGGAAAAGAAAAAGCCATACTTGAAGGTCGTGCACTTAGAACTTAGTGTGGTTCACTGCTATTTTAACATTCTTATTTGAAATACCTCTGTGTAAAAGGAATATTGTCTCTATGCAGGCAATCTGCACAGTAACTGTTATTAACTGTACTGGAATTTTTGATGTTCAGTTGGCAGAAGGCTTCAACCAGACCCCAGAATGAGGGGCTCCTGTCCCTTCCTCTGTCTCCTAGTTTTTTCTTTCTATATCCTCTTCAGTTACAATAAGCTAACCACACACCAGTAGCCTCAAGTTGAACTACAGATTTGTAGAAATGGGTGCACTTAATTACATATTTATACTCGGGTGTGTTTGAGCATTTGTGTATAAGAGAAAAAGAACAGAGAACACTGACCTCAGCTGCAGCCCTCTCAGACATAAATTCCTTAAATAACAAAGTGCTTAAGCTGTCTGTCATGGAAAGCCTCCAGAATCCTCTCATGAATGGTTAGGAGCCAGTTGGTAAAAAATGGATAAGTCAGTTCGTACACTCAATGACCTTTTGATGTCATAAGCTCAAAATTGCCAATCCCTCAGTGTAGAGCAGGACAACTTGCCTGAAGAGAAATATGCAGCTGGTAAGGAGGTATACAGTGCCTATTTATGCATGTAACATGCAACCCTAAAACTCCCCCTTCTCACCATCCAATTAAAAGGCAGCTGCTCCTCTGTCCCTTCCCAAAGGCTCCCTGCTGCAGATAGATGTGGAGGCAGATCTGAGCTCCCTTTTAGTTCCTGGCCTTCTTGCCAGTTGGCCAAACAATAAAGTATCTTTTATGCAAAAGCCCAGCGCACAGTACTGGTCTATGTGTGAACAGCAGCAAACCTGTAGCTCATATCAGAACCCAGCGGCCGGGTGATAGCTTCGTCAATAAAGCACTTGCTTTGTAAGCATGAGAAGCCTGAGTTTAGACCCTCAGCATCCATGTAAGAAGCCCCTTCAGCAATGTGTGCTGCAGTCTCAGTGCTGGGAGGGAGGTGGAGACAGGAGTGTTCATGTGGGTGGACAGCCAGCTGGTCTAATCGTTTAGCCAGTCTAGCAGAAGCTGACAGCTTCAGGTTCAATGAGAGACCCTGTCTCAAAAATTAAGGTACAGGAGCTGGAGACATGGTTCAGTTGTTAGGAGCATTTCCTACTCTTCTAGAGGACCCAAGTTCAATTCCCAGATGTCACATCAGGTGGCTTACAACTGCCTATCAGTCCTTTCCAAGGATCCAATGACCTCTTCTGGCCTCTGCAGGTACCTGTATACACTTTCATAGATCCACATAAATAAAAATAAAATTTTTTTAAAAAGGTATAGGGGCTGGAGAGATGGCTCAGCAGTTAAGAGCACTGGCTGCTCTTGTAGAGGACACAGATTCAACTCCTATCACCTACATGGCTGCTAACAACCATCCCTAACTCAAGTTCCAGGGAATCTGATGCCTTCTTATCTCTGTGGGCACTGTATAACACAGGTGCATTTACATAATGCTGACAATATACTCATACACATAAAATAAAACTAACAAATAAAATATTAGAAAATAAAGTGTAAAAGCAATTGAGGAAGAATCTGACATTAACTTCTGGCCTCCACATGCACATACACCCAATGCACATAAGTATACATATGGACACGTACACATACACAGGATTATAAATTTGAAATTTTCCCTTTTAAAATATGCCACTCAGTAGTAGTGAGAATACTAGCATTTTCCTTAAGCAAATTTGAGAACCTTTTCATTTTGCAGAACACAAACTCTACACTGACTTAACAAACCCCTTTTTTCTCCCTTACTCCTGACAAATGCGATCGTGCAGTTGCTTTTGGTCATGGTATTTTCTTACAGCATCAGAAAAGTAACTAATACACTTTACATAAGAGGAATTATACAATAGTTACCTTTTCACAACTGGCTTATTTCACTTAGTGTAACATGTTCAGGGTTTATCCAACCTGTGAGAAGATTCTTTCCTATTTTAAGGCTGAATAGTACTTTGTATTGTGCCATAGACCACATCTGTTTATCCAGTCACCTGTCCACTGAGAAGGGGTCACTTTTACTTCTTGGCTATTGAAAAATACACTGCCAATTTTAGCGCCTTGAGAATCATTTCAGACTTCCAGTTAACAAAACTGAGATAGTAAATATGTCTGGCATTATGTATATGTCTCTCTACGTATGTATGTGTGTGTGTGTGTGTGTGTGTGTCTGTGTCTGTGTGTGTTATGTGAGAGAGAGAGAATGAGAGAGATTGAGAGAGACTCTCAGTGTTTCATGTAGCTAGCTAGGCTGGCCTCAAACTTGCTGTGTAACAGAAGATGACCTTGAACTCCTGATCATTCTGCCTCTCCCTCCCAAGTGCTGGGATTACAGGCTTTGTGTGACTATGCAAAGCAAAAATTCTACTTACTGATTAATGAAGTACTAGAGTTTGAACCTGGGGCCTTAGCACATAATAAGCAAGTGCTCTACCACCGAGCTCTACTCCCAAATAGAAGTTGTTTTAATTTTCTCAATTTGTAGTCTTTTTTTTTTTTAATGACTACAACGGGAAACTAATGCATGTCTCCCACACTCAACTTGGCTTTTGGTCAGTCCTTTGAATGTGCCAGCCAATTCCACATGAATTTACTAGTAGGTCAGACTAACATTTTGAGAGAAGCTTCTTTTCACCTGGACTTTCATGCTAGAAGTACGTAAAAGCAACAAGGATTTCAGAGCTGGAACCAGTCAAGGTTAGCATCTGACTAGTGTACGGCACGTGCCCCTCCACCGCCTTCCGAGGGCTGGCCGTGCCTCTGTATGCTTTTCTTTGAACTTCTCTTACTAGTAAAATGTATGTTCATAGTTAGTTTAAAGGCACAAGAGTAGAGGAGATTCACTGGCAAGTATCAACTGTTCAAGGTCCCATCTGTCTAGAAAGTCTTCCTGCCACGCTGCTTTTATGTAGGGCTCTTTTCCTTTCCTTTCTTTGGAAACATATTTTGGTACAGTGTCTAATGTCAAACCATAGAGCTGACTCCTTTTTCCCCATTCTTTTAAACGATTTCATTAAAGATGGCTATAAATTAAAAATGAGTAATTGACTGATTTGTATCCACTGGATGTTCATTTAGGCTGTCTGCATATTTTCAACAATAAAAAAATGTGATTTGGCCCATATTTTTCAACCTTCTACAAGTTTATGATATGTAATGGGAAGAATTACTGGGGTAAGACACAAACATTTAAACAATGACAAATGTGGACCCAGATACTAGCCAAAAGTATATAAATGTATTCTTCTCCTTAGAGTTTCTAAGGCACATTATGGTGATGCTTAAAAAGACAGCCTGACTCTAATATCCATTTTAAGGCTAATAGTAGACTCAAACTGCCGAGAACCTGTTTCTTCAGGTTTCTCTGTGCTCCTGAGCAAGGGCTTTGCTCATTCTTTATTGAAACACTAATGAATGGGGAAGCAGAAGTCAGACCCACCCTCATCTCACCAAAAGATTTTTCCTTTTGATCCCTAGACCTAGCATACCATACAGACAACTACAAAAGATAGTTCTCAATTTCTTCCATTGTTTGCAATGAGAAAAGCATGCTATTTGCAGTACTTTGATGTGTAAAAACATGCGTACACACATTCATACACTATCTTGGATGGACGGCAAGGAGGAGTTCTGAGGGATTAAGGTCATATGACCAGTTCACAAGAAGAGCAGATGGCTCTGTGAGCGCCTTTCCTTTACAAACAGTAATCTTGGTTAGGTAAAAGTCATTAGTCCAGGATGTCCGCCTTGTAAAAGTCATTCCCTCATTTTCCCATGAACAAAGTATGAGAGTGCCTGCTTTACCCACAGCATTCCAAATTTGATCTTGCTGTGTCTTTTCTTTTCTTTTTCCCAGTTATCCATTTATTGGAGAATAGTTTCTCACTGTGTGAGATATGATATTTAGTTCTTTGAGGTACTATATCTATGTCGCTGAACATTTATAATTCTACTCCATGGGTAACTCTTTCTACTGAATTCATTTTTTAAATTGCTTTAATTCAAGTTACCTGTATGCTAAAGAAATAAGTTTTTGTCTAACTTTCTACAAATGCTTCTTTTTGAAGGTCCTCTTCTATCTCTACTTATGGTATTGTGTGCTGCCACAATTATAAATTTACATGTAAACAGATCAATGTAGCTCTTTTAGACTTGTGTCTTAGGGTCATGGTGGTGACTGCATTCCCCATTCCAAATTAACTTTTTTAAAAGTCCACTTGAATTGTATCTCCGTTTCTATTTGTTTCTCTATTTATTTATCTATTTATTCATTTTGCCTGTGTGTGTGAGGTATGTGCATGCTCATGTGTGCATGGGCACACATATGTGCGCAGGTCCATGGGGAGGCAGGAGAATGACCTCTGGGGTCATTTCCTCAGGAACTGTTCACCTTGCGTTTTGAGGCAAGGACTCCCACAGGGACCTACCTGGGGCTTGCCATAGCAAGCAAGACTTTACCAACTGAGCGACCCTCTCAGCCCCCCACTTCTCTGTTTTACCCATCCAAAATTTATTTTAATGTAAGGAGGGAGAAGGAACACAGATGTATTTTCCCTAAAAAGCTAAATGTTTCTCTGGCTTTACTTACTGAAGTACTATCTTCTCTTGAATGATGTGAAATCCCATCTTGATCATACCTTCAAGCCATATGCTAAATTTATTCTCTGTTTTGAGCTCTTTGCTAGGTATGTATCTTTATAGTACCTTCTTCATTGCTACTCTTTTTGAGACAGATTCTCCCTACATAGCCCAGGCTATCTTCAAATTCAATATCCCCCGGCCTCATCAGTTCTTGGATTATAGGTATGTGCTGTCAAACTGGCTTATAACATATTGCCTTATAATTTATTAGTTTGAGACATTCTTTAGCTTTTTTCATATTTTTTTTTAATTAATCAAATTTCAAAACATTTTTCCAGGTACTTTGATTTTCTGAAATCAGTTACTGTGCTTTGAAGGCTTGACTCTTACCCAGACAGATGCCATGATATCCCACTTTCTTGAGCTGAGATCACAGTAACCTATAAAAGAAAAAAATTACTATACTGAATAAATCATATTGTGATTTAAAACACAATATTCTCCATCTGTCCAACTCAGTCTTTAATCCAGAAAACAGATGGCAACATTCAATGAAGAATTTTCTGAGGGAGAGGATGTATATTCGACATCGGGAATCCCATTTACTAGTATTTACTGGGCACCTATCAAATTCAAAGTATTAACAGAGTTGAGGACAGAGTGTGGGCTCTGGCAGTCCCAACAAGCCAGGTTTGGTCATTTGTCCCCACTATACCAAGCAAGCAATAATGAAAAGAAGGGAAAGGAAATTAGTTCAAAGTGGTCCCACTGGGAAGTGGAGCAAATAAATGGATGGGGGGGGCTCCCATGTCCACCTTCAGGGCACTGACAGGAGGACAAGAATGCATAATTAAGCAGCTCTGGTCATGGTGTGGTCTTGCCATCGTTCTTTATTATTGTTATGTAAGTTGTCAGAACTGTGTGAAATCTCTTCCTGGGAGACAAGTTCCTCCTCTGCCTGGCTTCAGCCTTTTCCTTCCCCCAGCACAAGACTCCAGTGGAAATTTTAATTCTTTAGAGACCATTGATTCAATAGTCTAATAGCCAAAGAGACACCAGTGTCTCTTTTTAGAATATCATGTTTCTTGTTAAAACTGTTATAAAGGCGATTGTTCTGGACCTTTAAGGATTCTAAGACTAGGAAAAAACACCTCTTCACAAAAGGTACTTACAGGAATGCTTCCTTGGAAGCCTAGTTTTACTTATTTAAAAATCCAGTAGGCAGGCGTGGTATCCATGGCTGCGGTCCTAGCACATGATTGTGGCAGGATGATTACCTGAACTATACAGACACCCCATCTCTCAACGACAATACTAACAATGAAACCAGCAGAACTTCAAGTGTCTATTACTGAATTCTTTTAACCAAGACAGGCTTCCATTATACGGAGGAAAAAAAAAAGAAAAAACAGGAAGCTGTTCCACTCCACTGAACCAACACAAATCCTAGCTGGCTTTGGTCTAACAGAGAAGCCTTCCTGTATGTTTTAGAAGGTCCAAGTTTGCACACTGCCTGCTATAAACACCTATCTCTGTTCTTTGAGGAGGCCAGCCAGTCCTCTGTAGGTGCAGAAGTGAAAAAGCTCTTTCTTTGGGAACTCAAGCATTCTGGCCTGCCTCCAGGACTGATTTAAAAATACAAGCTGCTCCCACCCATCCTGGGAACAAAATATTCTAAAAATTCAATGGCAGCTGGAGGGTAAAGATCAACAGGAAATCACTTCAGTAGTCCCTGGAAATCTGTGTCCCTGGCTTTCACCGTTTCTCTGTAGCTTTAAGCAGTCAGGGCTCTAGTTAAAGAATCTGACCCTCCATGTCTTTCTGCAGCATACAGCAGATACTTCTTATCATTTAGATCTGGAATCTCCTTTTGGTCTTGAATGCAGCGGTTCTCAGAGATGGGGCTTTATAGAAGCAACTACATCAGGAGGTAGTACTCTAAATTCAGCACTAGATGAATTCATGAATGGTTGTATAGTTCAATGGGCTATTGGGAGCACTATGGTCAGTGGATGGAAACTTAGGTAAGCCTACCTGAAGGGAGTATGTTCTTTGGGACATGCCCTGGGGGTCTCTCTTTCATCTCTGGCCCCCCTGCTCTCCTTCTCTCTGCTTCCTGCCTGCCAAGAGGTGAGCAGCCCTCTCCACCACTGGGTCCTGCTACTATCTTGTTCTGTCTCATTTCAGGCCCCCCAGCAACTCAACTGAAACCTCTAAAACCATAAACCAAAACAAACCTTTCCTTCTAAATTATTCCTCTCAAGTATACTGTCACAGTGACAAAAGTCTAACATATCTCAACCTGAAACATAATCTGAGTCACAGTTTCCTCATCTGTAAAAGAGGCAGTGCTAGTAGTGAGAAAGATACACAGTATCAACTAGCATATTACAGTCTTCCTATGTGCCAGGTAACAGAAAAAGTATTAGAAGGTGAGTCCTACAAGACTAGGGATTTTTAAGATGTTTATCCATAGGTCTGGAACAAATGCCTATTCAATGATTTAACATAAGCCTGAGGATAACTGGGTGAGTTAAGGAGGTATCTCATTAATAGCATCTCCACTTTGCATGTGAAGAAACTAGGGGCACAGAGGGCTATGATGAATTTCCAGCCCACAGTTAGTGGGTGGACCCTACTGAATCCAAGTAGCCAGGCTCCAACTGTGAACCTCCATTCTCTGCACTTCCCAAATCCCTAGCCCAGAAGGATGCTCAGCGTTTGTTGATCCAGTATAATCTGAAAATTACTAAGAATTATTACTGAGCCATCCTTTTAGCTTTTAAGAATTACTCCATAGTGGAGGCCAAATGACCTAACAATAGAACTTTAAACACATCCTTCTTGAAAATGATTAGAGCAGCTACATAATTTCTTTTACTTCCTCCTCCTCCTCCTCCTCCTCCTCCTCATTTCTAAACACATTTTTCAGCACAGTCAAACAGCCCTGGGAACCGCAGTCTGATTTTCCTAACATTTTTAAATTGCCTTCCAAACAGTCTGAAGTCTTCTGCCTTCATGAAAACCAATGACAATATCTTCACAGAATCATCTTTAAGCTAGCCTATTTTTTATTTTATTATTTATGTATGTATGTATTTTTGTGGATGTTGTTAAAAAGAGTAGACACTGTAGCTCTCCTTGGGGCAGAACCTCTTGCATGTTGAGCCTATCTCCTTAGGAAGACTTCTTTTGCCCGGGCTGCCTCAACCTCTTATCTGCAGCCAAAGGAGCCTCCAGGGACCCAGAACTTCTGTGGAAACCACAGTTTCTTATAAATGGCCTCCTGCAATCTCACACTGGGATCTCTCACCTGCTGATTCAACACCAGGGGCGATGATTCATGTCTACTGAAGAGAATTCTTTTGCAATAAGAGGAAACAGTGTCTTTTTAGAGAAAAGCAAACTTCTCTAACTTTTAACGCCCAGGGTCCTAATCTACCTCTCCCCCACCTCCAGGGTATACCTTTAGGGGAGAGCTAGCTCGCGGGATGGGTGGGGATAAAGTTCTCCACCCAGAGCTGTGGGCTGGGACGCTGAGGTCCACCCCGATCCCTTCTTTTTAAAAAATATGTCTCCAAGACCTTTAGGAATGAGGCGACCCGCCGAGGCTAACGATCCCTATCAGCTTGGGCCCGCAGGACCCGAGCCCAGCGACTCCGCCCGGGCACCGCCCTTTCGCTCCCCGGGCCTGTCCGCTAGATTCCGTCCCGCCGACGAGGGCTCGGGTCCACCCGGCCACACACGCAGCTGTGGCACCGAGGTGCCATCGGCCGCTCCGGGGGCGCAGCGGGGTGGGCGAGACTCGCGGGGCGGCGGGAATCTTACCCAGGAGCGCGGCGGACGCGGACTCTGCGTCGGAGAACCCGCGAAGGTGTGCGCGCCGCTGTGGCCGGGGCGGGCCTCCGCGACCCGGACCTCGACCGCGCCCCTTCCTCCCGCTCCTCCTCCGGAGGCCGGTCAGCAGGCCGCGCCGGGAGCGCCGCGCTCCACCCTCGCTTCCACACCTGTTTCCTCGGGGCTTCATTTCTTCCTACCTTCCTTCCTCCCTTCCTTCCTCCCTTCCTTCCTCCCTCCCTCCCTCCCTCCCTCCCTCCCTCCTTTCCTTCCTTCCTTCCTTCCTTCCTTACTTTTTCTTTCTTTCTCTTCCTAATTTTAATTTTTAAAATATTTTATTGATAATTTTTATTTTATGTGTACGAGTGTATTGCCTGCATGTGTGTAAGTGCACCTGTGTCGTGCAATGCCTACGGAGATCAGGAGAGGACGTCGGATCCTTGGAACCAGAGTTAGGGATGGTTGGTACCTTCTATGTGGATACTGGGATTCAAACCTGGGTCTTCTGCAAGAGCAACCAGTGCTCTTAACCGCTGATTCTTCTCTCCATCAGTCCTTTGACTTGATTCTAGACACTGCATATTCAGATAAGATTGTCCTCACCTCCAAAAACTGGCTCCCTGACACAGGTGACAGGTACCTAACACTAATAAATCATTTACTTAGGTGGCTTTTACTTGGTGCCTGGCACTATTCTAATTTCTTTACACCCTCTTAAGTTTGCATGATAGGAATGCCATAAAGCAGATGCTATTACTATCCCAAATGAGGAGACAGAGAAAAGAGAAGCAAAGCATTGAAGAACATAGATAACAGAACTAGGTCTTTGAACCGGGTCTCCTGGGAGTCCCTTTGTTGGGCTTGATGACACTCTGAGTAATAGGATCTCTAAGGAGATCCTAAGGTAGATGGAGTGTTCTTGGGGCATTTGGAGCCCCACTGTATTGGGAGCAGCTGTATGTGGAAGAATGCCGTAGAGAGGAAAGCTACCATTTATCACACACTTGGGTAGCTGATTATATTAATTACATTACTTTTTTCTGTCCAACTCATCTGTAGGACTTTTAAAATTAAAACTTGCAGGAGAGAGAACTGGGAAAATGAATTAACGCATAAGAGGGTTTGCTGTGCAAGCGGGAGGTCCTGAGTTTGAATCCTTGACACCTAATTAAAAAGCCAGCCTGTGGCTGTGTGTTTGAGGAGGATCGTGGGAGCTGCTGCCTAGCCAGCCTAGCCAAAATGATGAGCTTCTGTTTTCCTGAAGGACCGTGTCTCAAGGAAATAAGGTAGAGAGGATGGAAGGAAGACATACTGCTCTGGCTTCTGCATGCTCAGGCCCAAGTACACACACACACACACACACACACACACACACACACACACACACAGCAAAAACAAAACTAAAAGAACTTGCAGAAAAGGAAACAAGCTTAGAAAGGTTGAGTGATTTACTCATGGGCCAAGCTGAATCAAGAATCACGTTTCCTGTTTGGGGTATAATTTAGCAGCTAATTCTTATTGGTACACTAGATCAAAATATTGATAAAGCAATCCTGTATTATTTGGGTATTTTTTCTTTACACTTAATGTGTGTGTGTGTATGTATGTGCATGTCAGACTTGGTGGCAGACTCTTACCCACTAATCCATTTTGCTAGGCTTGCTGTCAGATTTTAAAACATGAACGAAATGGCCAACATCACAATGCTGATTCAACTCTAGCTATTGTAGTAGCTGCTCTAAGGCTACTCTAAGGCTAGTTTTAACTGCTATGTGAGACTCCATTTTCTGATTATATCATTGTTTACTCATTGTTCTGCGGATGTACATTACAGGTTTAATATTTTGCTACTATGAATGATACCGCAATGATCATATTATATCTTCTTGATTACAGATAAATATGTGAGTAGGTAACATCACCATTTAAAAATAAATAAAAACTTTAAAAAGATAACATCTGAATCCCTGACATAGCACTGACCAGTTAATAGGAGAATATGAATAGATCTGGAGATTAGGTAACTTCTAAATATGGAATTAAGGAAAGATTAATTCCTGGAGTTATTTAACCAAGAGTGAGCCCTATCAGTTCTGAAGTGTTCTGATTTTTCTCAGAACCACTTTCCCCTAAACAAAGGGTGGCTTCTATATTTATTGACCAGCATGTCAAGCATGGTATGGGAAAGAAATGAAGAATTTAGTCTTAAAGAATCTTAACCAGCATTTTACAAGGGAAGAAGTTGCTCTTTCTGACCCTACTGACCCAGAGCAGCATACAAAAGCACACACAGATGTTATCAATCTATGCCCACACGTTGCTTGCAACACCTACTGTGGATAATATAGCAGTGCTTGTGGGTGGAAAATGGTCATTGCGTTTGCTCTGTGGAACAAACAAAGAACTGGATGTTCAAGAAACGCAGAAGATCCATGCATAGGAAACGGGGCAAGCAGGAGGAGCTGGAGGAGGGGGAGAGAACCGCAAACAAGCACAGCTTGGCAGGCCAGTGAGAGCAGGAGATCACTAAAGTTGGGGCAGTTAGTTAGACAAATAGGGTTGTCAGACAGGAGAGAGAGAGCAGCTACAGAAGCGGCCACAGAGAGCTGAGTGCCTTGGGCCTCAGGGTGAGAGAAAGTGTTGGGGGTAGTGCGACAGGGATCGAGAGACCCCTAAACCCAAAGACAGCAAATATTATTGTTGTAAACTGACAGCTCCCATCAGGACTGGAGGGGCCCCCAGCGCTGAGAATCCCGGAGCCCACCGCTTTCTTAACTCCTCCCCTTCTTCCTCATTGGGGTTGAGATACTCCCTTGGACAAGCACGACCCCTCCCCCTGCCAATCCCTTTTCCCTCACCCTGTCTGTCCCCACTTTAAGGGCCTTTTAAATTCTGAGTGCTCTCAACAATTCTTCCTGCCTTTGCCAACAGTTGGTAAAAGTAACAAACTGCTGTTAAAAAAAAAAAAAACCCTCTGGGAGAGGAGTAAGAAGCAGTCCTCAGGGAATCTGCTGCTTCCAATGTTGCTTCTTTCAGTTTTGATATTAGATCTAATTATCATAAACACACACACACACACACACACACACACACAGTTTTTTCTTCTGGGTTGGGGCAAGGACGGGTCATGAGGGAAAAACAGGAAAAATAGTTTCAGTTAAAAGCTATGTGCTCAGCTAGAAGTTTAATAAAAGTTGATTATATGGGGAGCCTGAGGCCCAGTAAGTTTGCATTGTTTCCTTAAAGGCAAGTTAAATTTAAACAAGCTGATTATACAGTAGGAAAACAGATTGAAGGCATGTGATTAACTTCGTTACAAGGCTATGCAAAAGTTCAATTTTTAACAGGAAGCATCCCCAGAAAAGTCATCCCCACACTAAAATTAGCTTTTAGATTGGGGCTACAGTGTGAAAATGTTTAAGAAGAAGGGCAATTATATGATTTAATTACTGCTGACATAATAATACATAACAAACCACCTCAAAACTCACGGGATTAAAAAAATCATTTATTCTCTCAGTACTGCAGGACAGTTGGATAGCTCTTTGGACGTTCACTCTAGGGCCCATGTAGACAGAAACCAACTGGAAGAAGTTCTTCTGGTCATGACAGAGTGCCAGAGGACACACTCAACTGGACAGCACGTTTTAAACCTTTGCTTTCGTCATGGCTGCTAACATTCCATTGGTCAAAGAAGGTAAAATATTTGACACCAAGGTCAAAGACTAGAGAAACGTGCTTTTGCCCTTTGGGGTGAGGTACAGAGGAATATTTGGGGGGGGGGGGCTTGAGAAAACATTTCTGTATAGCCCCAGCTGGCCTGGAACTCACTTTGTAGACCTGGCTGAACCTCTGTCTCGCAGAGATCCACCTGCCTCTGCCTCCTGAGTATACCACCACACCTGACTCAGAGGAATATTTTTTACCCGTAATGTTACCGTATCCTAGCAGCACAGAAACCCTTAATACAGTAATATAAGAACAGGAAGTAAAATATGCAGTGATTGGAAAGGAAAAAAACAAAACCCTTTTTTCAGAGACATGATTGTCCATATAGAAAATGCAAAGAATTGGCAACAAACAAAAAAAGAAGACAAGAAATAGAAACTCTTATAACTAATAAACAAGTATAGCAGTGTGGTAGGATAGGCAAAAATCAGTTAATGAACTGGTGGAACTTGAAATTAAAATACACTACCATTTATCTATTCATTTACCAAAAATGAGATGCTTAAATGTAAATCTAACAAAATATGTATAAGATCCATATGAGAAAAATTACAAATATTTGATGAAAGAAACCAAAAACAAAATAGAGAGATAATCAATATTTGGAGATAAGAAGACTTGGTGTTGTTAAGATGTTGGATCTTCCTAACTTGATCTATAGATTCAAACAAAATAAAATTATAGCCAGCTATTTTTATACATATCCACTGACTAAATCTAAAATATAGACAGTCAAAGAACTCAGAATAGTCAAAACAATATCAAAGAACAAAGTTAGAGGACTATTATTACCTTACTTCATACCAATGTAAAGCTACAGTAATCAAGTCAGTATCATGTTGGTGAAAATAAAATAGACAAACAGGAAGGAACAGAAGACAGAATCAGGAGCAGATCTACATGAAACGTTTAACTGATGTTGAAAAGGAGCCAAGCCAATGCAATAGAGAAGAGATGGACTTGAACACTGGTCACAACCACATGCAAGAAAGTGAAGCTAGACCCAGACCTATAACAAATATTAAATACAAATGGATTACAGATTAAACATGAAACATAAATAAGAAAGCTACTAGATGATAATGTAAGTGAAATTCTAGTTTAGCAATAACTCTTGAAATGAGATCCCAAAGTAACATTTCCAAAGGAAAGAATGATAAGCTGGGCATTGTTAAAAGAAGTAAAGGATTAAAAAATTCAATAGTTCAGCTCCACAAAAGATGTTATCTTTTAGGGGAGGGGTGGAGGAGACAGAGCGAGAGAGCCCAGTGTGGAGAAAAATATTAGCAAAACACATCAGATAAAGAATGCCTAAAGTATACTAGAACTTTTAAAACTCAATAATATTTTTTAAAAAGATGATTAAAATGGGTAAAATACTTTGGCATCTCATCAAAGATATACAGATAATATACAAAATAAGCCTCTACATTATAGTTAGCAGGGAAATATAGATTTAAATAACAGTGAGTTACTACTATGTACCCAATAGAATGGCCAAACTCAGAATACCAACACAAGCAAATGCTGTTGAGAATTTGAAGCAACAGGAACTCTTATTTTTTTATAAGAGTTTTTTATATATTTTATTGATGGTAAGAATAAAAAAGTGATTCAGCCATATGGAAGATAATTTGACTGTTTCTTGCAAAGCTAAATATGTTTTTATTATTCGGCCCAGCAATTGAACTTCTTGGTATTTGTCCAAAGGCTACAGAACATATGTGCTCACTGAAAAGTTCACATGGATATTTATATCAGCTTTATTTATAATTGCTAATACTTGAAAACAATCCAGCTGTCCTTCAGCAAGTGAACCCACAGTAAACTGTGGTCCATCATATACTGGAATTTCATTCAAGGCTAAAAACATATGAGCAATCAAATCATGAAGTCACCTAAAATGTATATTACTGAGTGAAAGACACCAATTTGAAAAGGCAGCAGACTGTGTGATTCCACCTGCATGACGTTCTGGAAAAGGCAAAACTATGGAGACAGTGAAAAGATGGTGGTTGCCAAGAGTTGTAAGGAAGGAAGTTTAAGTAGACAGAACACAGAGGATCTTAAAGCAAGCAGCAAAATCACTGTGTATGATACTCTAATGGTGGGTTAATGATATAATACACTTGCCAAAACTTAGGCTACACAGTGCCAAGAGTGAACCTTAATGTACACTATGATGTATATCATGTACAAAAATGATATGTTGATGTCAATGTGAAGTATACCAGCCTGCTGAGGGACGGCGGTAGTGGCAGGGTTGTGAGCAGAAACAGGGCGTATGTGAGAAATCTCTATGCCTTCTACTCATTTTTGCCAGGTACATGAAACTACTCTATGATGGTTAATATCGATTGCCAACTTGATTAACCACTGACGAGACAAACCTCTGGGCCTGCACTTGAGGTAATTTCTAGATTAAGTTAATTGAAGAATGAAGACCCATCCTAAATATAGGTATCTGTGATCCTAAACTGAATAGCAAGGAGAAAGCAAGCTGAGTATCAGCATTGATTTCCTTCTGCTTCCTGACTGCAGATGGAGTGTTACAAGCTTCTGCTACCAAGACTTCCCCATCATGATGGATTCTACCCTGGAACTGTGAGCCAAAATAACGGGGTTACCCAACCTTTCTTAAGTTGCTTCTTGTCAGGTATTTTTATCACAGAAAAGTAACTTGTGTAGAGTAGAGCTGTTGCCATGATAAAACTGACCGTGTGATTTTTCTGTTTTTGGAACTGTTTTTCTGCAAGAATATAGAAGAATTGGTAGCTGTGGGCTACAAAAGGAGTGCTTCAAGGAGAACTTAACAGGCCATTGTGGCGAGAACTTGGAAGACCAGAATGCTGAGAGAAATTTGAACAGCAAATGCCTTGTTCATGAGATTTCAGAAGGAAACAAGGACTCTGTAAGGTACTGGACTAGGGAAGCAATCATGTGATATTCTGGCAAAGAATCTGGCTGTGTTCTGCCTGTGTCCTAAGACCTTGAGCAAGGCTGAATTTAAAGATAATGGACTAATTGGTGTGGTGGAGGACAGTTTAAGGCAGGATAGCATTCAGGATGGCTCGTGTTTACTGCTCACTATGCTCATCCTGGACGACAGTGAGAGAGAACTTAAACACAGTGCCACTGATGGAGTGTATCCTATGTAAAAACAATGACATAGGGAAGTGTTTCCCAGGGATTTGCACAAAAGACCACTGTAGCTGTCACACAAGGGTGACAGGCTCCATCCTGACCTGGCAGCAGAATTTGGAAGTGTCACCCACATGGTACTGGTTTTGCAGGCATGAACAAACAAGATTGAGGGGAACTTGGAGTCTCGCACAGTGATTCTAAGAACTGCTGATGTCAGACTGTGTATGGTATGATCAGAGTGACTACAAAGAGGTCCCGAGAGGCCATTGTGTGAATCTGCATATTGAAACCCAAGCCTTGGTGGAAACCCCAATATGTTATAGATGCGAGAACCATGGTACATCCACTGAGGAGAGCTTCAGGCTCAGAAGTTCTGGAGTTGACCCAAGAGAGAGGCTACATGTGCTACAGATAGCAGAGCTGGAGTGGTAGCACTATCTAACTCCTTTGAGCCCATATGATTCCATCCTGAGCCCCAAATGCCAGGACCCATCTATAGGATTTGTTTGGTATTTGCATTGCCCGTTTAGTCTCTTGCTGTGGTCTGATCATTCCTCGTCCCCATCCTTCCCTATTAGAATGAGAGTGTTTATTCTGTAATCATTGTATGCTGGAAGTATGCAATGACCAATTGCTGAGTTTTCACAAGTTGATTGTTAAAACAACCATTATTTAAAAAATAAATTGAAGTGTGGTATGTGCCTGTAGTATCATCTGCTAGGGAAGCTAAGGCAAGAGGATAGCTTGAACCTAGGAGTTTGAGACCAACCTGGGCAATACTGGGAATTCCCATCTCAAAAATATAAGTAAAAATTAAATAGATAATACTTGAATATAATAAGTTAAAATCAAAGGTAATAATTATCCCAAAGTAGGGCTGAGGCTATGGTACCTGCCTGGTTCAAATCCCAGAACGAAAAACAAAAGTACTCTAAAGTAATCATCTCTTAATGCTATTATGCTCTTGAGATTACTTATGCTTGCTGTATAAGTAATGGTAAAAATATTATATAAAGCTGTGCTACTGTGCATTGTCTTACCAACTCTGCATTTAGAGAAACTGTGAAGGTAGGCTGGAGTACTTCAGCACAGAAGCCAGCAAATCCTACATATAGGGTCTCACATGGTTCTAAACATTTCTTCACACAAAACTTTTTTCATAATGGTAAATTTAAAACAGATACTTGATTTGAACCAGTGTTTGTGTTTTGTTAGAAAGTAAAAATGGTAACTGACTGCCATTGAGTTTAAAGACTATGAGTTCTGGCAGAAGAGAGACAGTATGCCTGAGGGATTTGAATGACCAGTTTAATAAAGGGAGCATTTGGGCTACAGAGATAGCTCAGTGGTCAAGAGCACCGGTTGCTCTTGCAGAGAACCTGGGTTTGCTTCCCAGCACCCACATAGCTGCTAACAACTATGTATAACTCCAGTTCCAGGGAATCCAGCATCCTCTTCTGACCTCTGTGTGCACTGCAGGACACAGGTGCACTTATACAAATGCAGACAATACATTCATATTCTTACAATTACAGAGGTGTGGGCAGGATTACCATATTCCTAGGATCATGAAGTCCTTGAGAACTGGAAACTGCATGGAATCATTCCTACCCCCACTCTACACGGGCAAGGGACGGAAGGGATTAATCAGAACCTTTAAGGATAGGAACTGTGAAAGAGAGGTTGTTCACCAGGGCCTGTGACCAGGACACAGATCACAGCAAGGCTGTGAAACGGGAGGAAGTGGTTGAAGCTTCTCTCATTTCCATGGCTCCTTGTGTCCAATCACAGCCATAAGGCAAGGTTCCAGCCTTGGAGAAGCAGTAGATGCCTATCAATTTCCGGGAACTGCTAGTATCAAGCACTGGTTCATCTTTGACATATTCTTCAGTGGAATGTTTCAGAGTAGATCTTGAAACTGGTTCTGAACAATTTTTAGAAATTCTCCCAGAGGCTGAATCCTAGTGAACTTTTCTCACTTGTTGACTAGCTTTGAAACCTGATGGCTTTAAACCAAAATGAGCCTAAGGATAAAATTTCTGCCAGCTTTTAAAGAAAAGCTTGTAGCACCATGTTATTGTGTTATATTAACTGAGTGATGAGATTTTTCAGGACAAGCATTCAGTCAAGGTAAATAGGAACTTGGGGCCATTTTTAAGTCACTTGAGTTATGCTTATTAAGGCCATCAAGGACTTGGAATTCTGGTGTTTATTTGGAGCTTTTGAAGAAAATCACCCAGGACAATTATCTCAGAGTTATGGGGATAATGAGGTGGAAAGTATAAAGGAATCCTCCTTGTTTGCCAGATGTGCCCAATAGAATTGACCAGGCTATTAACAACTCAGTACACCATTCTGATGGGCTTTTGTTAAGAGTTCTTTCTGGCTCATTTAGGGAAAGAATCTGTATTAGACATTGTGACAGCTTGATATTGAGGCTTATAAAACTATAGCTAGTAGACTATTCGTAACTTGTAAAATCCTCATTTTCATGTGGTGGAACACGGCAACATATATCTGTATATAATCTTCCTCCTCACTTCTCAGTGCTTTAAACTCTCTTCCATGAGCCATTTTAAATTCTAAATGGAAAGGCATAGTCTGTCACTCAAAATCCCTAAATTTTATGGCCATGACATGCTCAGAAGCCTTTTTGTAGACAATCCTAACAATACATTAATTGGTTCCTGGTACTGATCCTTAATGTGCCCTAGAGAAATGCATGCCAGGGCCTAGAGTCTGCAGATAGGCAGGGAGTAATAATAGGAAATAGGATTTGAAGATTGCCTTAAGCCTGGAATCTTCAAGAACCTGAGAGCTTGGCATCCCTTCCCCAGATTTTATGAAAGCATGCTTTCTCAAGTCTTGCTGAGCTAGCAAATGTGCCAGCATAGCCCTGCTGGGCACTGTCCTTGGCAGTTTTTATTTTATCAGAGGTTGTAAAGACACATAAATGCACAGGCTAGCAGAATGCCAAAACTGCTTGGACTCAGTTCCATTCTGTCTCTGCCTCTTTGCCCCTCACAAGCTTTTGGAGTTTTAATCATCTCCAGGATATTATAGACACTTAGCACATCTTTGCATGTGTGTCAAAAAGGATCTTGAGGTTTGATGATAATATCATATAAATATTCATCCTATGGTATTCACATGGAAATTAAATTACTTCTCTTTGTTCTGATTGCAAAAGCAAAGATAGGATGATCTGAGAATATGAATTTATTCAGCATCTTGCTCTTAACACAGTTAAAGTGTTTCAGATTCAACACCAGTATAGTGTTTCCCTTTAAAAGAAAAGTTGCCTCAAGCTGCAGAATGATTTGCCAACATAGTGGCAATGTCTATGCTAATGAGATGAATAATTAAAAAAAGAACACAGCAAAACAAACAAAAGACAACCAGACTGTCATTTATTATTAATACAAATTTATATAGTGGCATATGCTATTGGAGAAATCAGAAATTCATAACACACAAATTCATGTTGGAAATACAAAAAATCATTTGAGGGTCAAGAACTCAGGTTGACAGCACCACAAATATTTTCCTCGGTCTGAGAAGATGAGTAATATCCAAGAATAACAAATACCTATAGGAGACTGAGAGGGAATATCCTAAGACTGTGCAAATGCTTTTCTACATGATTTCCCATCCAACAATAGGAACCTGTAGGAGACCTCCAGGAGTCCCAAGTATAATAAAAGGGCAGCAAGTAGCAACCCCTGAGGGTTTTTTGTTCCTTCTCACCTGAAGGTACGATATAAAAGGTTAGTAAAACACACACAAGGCATTAGTGAATAAGTAAGAAATATTGAAAGCAGAGCTTTCACTGAAATAGAATCCACATTAGTCATTCAATGATCTGATCCCAAAGACAAAGTAGAAAACGTAAATGAAATGAACAATTTTACATCAAAGGGCAACTCTCAACTGCACAGTTCTTAACATTTCTGGCTTAAGAAACGGCATCCATTAGACAAGAACCGGTTTTTCAGAATATGTCTAGTGAGGTGACGCGCAGAGAGGCAGTATGTCAAAGGCTTTCCTCTTGCATACAGCCCACCATGTCTAGGTCCTCACCGGCTATTGCCTTTGTCATTTCTGATCTTGTACATGGAGGCACCTGGGTTCCGTCCCCCTCCCCACATCTGTCTGCCTCCTCACATGTATATGTCCAACTAGGTGCAAAGGTGTGTGCAAGCAGCACATCTGAGCACACGGACAATTGTTGCTCTAATGTGCGAGCATCCTGGCCGTGGGAGAAGTGACCAGGGACAGACCAAGTGGGACGCTGCTCTACAGATGATGCTCCCTGTCCTCGTAGACTCAGCACTCACCTCCTTGGTTGTTCTGGAGGATTCAGCGCCTGGCTCATCAGCTTTGCCACGTGGGATAGATACCAATTCCAGAGGTCCTGAGACTATTACAGAATTTCTGCCCTGAATTAGGCAAGCTGTTCTAAAGTAGCCCCTGCCCAGCCAGGGCTTTACCCCAACCTACCCTTCCTGAGGATACATGCCTCTCAGAAATCAGACTTTCCTCAAAATCGTGTTCTGATGACAACAGTCTTGCCCCCCTGCTCACATATTACTACAACTTCTCCGTGTGGGCTTCCCCAGCAATCACTGCCAGTCATGCCTGCCCAGAACTAGTTGTTTGGTGCCAGTTGGAGGACTATGTGACAATCCAAGCAGAACAGAGAATTTCTACCTGCCCCTGTGATAATGTCACTGCACCGTCCGTCCATTTACTTCCCTGTTACTCATCCATCACACCAGCCAGTCATTCACTCAACACGCATTTCCGGAGTGCTGTAAAGAGCAAGGCACCGCTGAATGAAGAGGTGTAGCTCACACACGCCTTCCTCCCAAGGGTGGACTCTACAATGTTGCCTACAACTTTTCATGGTTCATTCTTTCCCGTTTTTAGTACCAGTTTGGAATGTTCTCAAAGAGCGTGGGCCATTCTAATTAATACAAACACTACACAACACAGATGCTCTGTTATTTACTCAATAATAGGATGTGCCATGCGTCAGGAGGATATCATTTGCTCCTGAATAATGGAATTATGCCTCCAATTAAAAACATGATGCGCATGCTTATGTTTTTGTCACCAAGACAAAAACGAAAGGCAGGGTGTGTGTATATTACACACAGAATATTTAAGCTGATATTTGAACACTAAATTATTTAAAAGCCACATATTGATGGCCTTGTCATGTGCTGATATAGTAAAAATAAGAGCTTGAGCTACCAGAAAAGAACCCCCAAAGACAAATCCCTGAAATACTGACCAAGGACCGTGCCTCCCCCTGCTGTTTGACACACAGCAAGGACCCGTGTGCATCTTTTAACTCTGGGTTCACTCCAACCTCTAGTAATTTGCTTTATTCAAATGAATCACTTAAGTTTCTAGAAACACTAACAAAATTAAAGACCCTAAGCACACGGGTTCACATTGCTGCATCAGACAGGTGTGGGGCAGGAAAGTTAGGCTTACTTTTCTAAGCAGTCCTGGCACCCCAAAGCCATAGTACTGGGCAGCTTTCTTCATTGCCCTGGCCTGAGTCCTCCATGCTTTCTAAGTACCTGTAGAGATGTACTCTAGGATAAAACATATTGAGACCCTTCCATCGAAAGGGACCCTAAAAAGCCAAGGGTACTCAGAGGTTTGGGTGCACAGGCCACCAAGTGGAAACAATGTACAAATGTCTAGTTTGTAGTGATTAGGACTTTCAATGTAATCTCTGTCAGCAATTTGCATCCTGCTGTCTAGAAGTCCAGGAAAAGCCCTCACAGGATCTAGCTGTAGTGGAGGAGGAGGAGAGTGAAGGCTCTGCACTCCTTTCACTCTCTGGGAGATCTGCCACCCATCACTCCTGGTCCTCTGAATTCTATCAGCTATGCTAAGTGTCCAGTGTCTGCCTCATTCTAAAACACTTGTCTCCTATGATTGGCCTTACAGAGGAGCTCTATGCAGCACTGAAACTGTTAAAGGGACCCATAGGCATAACTCTACTCTGATATTCTGGGGGACTCAGTGGTTCTGTTTCATGAGGTAGCTCAGTTGTGAGTTGATGCGTGTGATGTGTGCTGTCGGATACTCAAAGCTACAGTTTTCCCTTTTTTTTTTTTAAGTTTGTAAGATTATAAAAATATCAGTATTTATCCCTGTTTTATAAAAATGACTTTAGAAAAAAAATATACATGGGTCTCCTCATTAAACTTCTGTTCCGTCTTGTAAATTGTTGTGGACTCTGACTTCCAGATTCAATTTTTTGACTTTAGCACCTTTGAATGTATAAGACCCCTCGCCGTCATTCAGTATGTTGATGTTGTGCACAGTACAGTATTGCCTGTTCACATTCTTCTCTACCCTGTCTGGGTCCCTCCTGGCTACTTCCACCTTGGTATTCAGAGGGTATTCTTCTAGGGTGTCCTCTGTGGGCTGTTTCTTCCTCTGTTTCTGGCATTTTCTGGTGATGAAACAAGCCACCAGAAATACCAGGAGGAGAAGCATAATAGCAGCCAGGGCACTGCCAATCGATGCTCCAGTTTGGGACAGGGAAGCAGCTACAATGGGCCCCTGCATCTCCAGATTCAGGGACTTCATGTTGGTACCATTCTTGACTTGGTCCCCCTCATTGTCATAGATGAGGGAGTCGTCAAGAGTCAGCCAGCCACTGGGATCCACCAGGTCCCTTCGGTGACGCCTCAGAGAGGCAGCGAGTGAACGCTGGACCCGGGGCCCTGAGATGGTGTCAGGGCCAATGATGTAGATCACCTGGAGATACCATTGGTGTCCTGTTTCCACCTGCAGGAGGGAGGCAGGGAGACAAACCACATGTTATCCATAGAACATCTCCGAAGAAAGGAGATGGAAAGACAGCTGTCTCCATGTGCTGCCACAGAGAATTGTTTTCACTTCAAATATCAGCAACGAATGGTCTGTGTTGTAAGACGCAGAGAATGAACCAAAGAGGATGAGTTTTGTTTTCTTTACACATTAGGATAGTCTTAGGTAACTTATTCAAATTCTGTTTCCCCATCTATGTGTGGAACAACCTAAGGATTTATTTTTCGTGGTCTTTTTAGCTAAGTGAATGCTTATGAGGTTAGTTTTTATTAACTACAGTGAAATATAGTATTATGGCATTTATTCTCTGCTTATCCTGCTAACGTATTATTTACTGATAAGCTTCAGTTAAAATGGACTCATTCAACAAATTTTTATTAAAACCTCTGAGCATATTATGCAGATTATTGACAAAAATTGGTTGAACTTGAACACTTCCTGGATCATCCTTCCAGAGATGAGACCATCAGCCATTCCATTTCCTTCTCATCTGCCCACCTAGGAATATGCTATGATTTTGAAAAATCTTCAGAAGAGTGGCAATAGTTCTGAAAGCCAAGGTCATGGATACTTTGAGGAAAAAAAATACAAAATACCAAAAATCTATGGAAGTCCATGTTTGTTACTGGACTTGTTACAGTATCTTTTTCCTTATCTGATAGTAGTAATTCTTGTCCCTCTGACCTGCTCAGTGTGGTTATGAGTGATTTCCCTGTTTCCCACATGCCTGTGACATCAGCTGGTTTAGCAGACAGCCTCAAAAGTAGCAACGTAAAGAGCTTAAGAAAAACCAGAGGATCACATGTAACTCTGATGGACAATGACAGATGCCCAGATGCAAATCAAAGAAGGTTATCCTTGCTTTTGTCTACTGGAGACAGAGAAAATTTGGGGAGTGAATGAGAGGTTTAGTAACAATGAAAAAGGCCTTTCAGCAAGGTTATCAGGGGAAGCTGACAGTAACAGCACAATGCAGTCCTGCTTTTTGCCAGCTTTCAGATGGACTTGGCTCTAAGCTTCCACCAAACTCACCTTATAGAGAGCATCTACTTTCAGAGTAAATCCATCCACACCCGGCATGCTACTGACCGCATGGAAATCTGGCAATTCAGAAGCAAAGTGGGCCTCGAAAGGCACATCGTGGAAGTATTTATCGGTGACTTCTGGCTGACTGCGGTCCTAGAGTTTCAGACAGAAGAAACACAGCATTTGAAAGACTTTGCCTGGAAGAGAAAGGCGCTCGTCCCTTCTGCTTACTGGCTGGGTGAGGAGAGTGTATACTAAGAAAGGCTTTTCCCCAAGTCACTGCTGCCTCTAGGCACCCACTTGACTGCTCTAAGGGAGGGTTCTGGTAGGTTCCGTGATCTCAAATACCAAGGATGGATGAACTCTGGTGTGTTCAGCCTGTTTCCCACAGGCTGCATGCAGCCCAAGACAGCTATGGATTTAGTCAACACAAAATCATAAACTTAAATAGTATGAGATGTGTGTGTATGTATTTTTTTTATTTGTTTGTAAGTAAAATGTATAGTTCTTGAGTATGAATTCTGTGGATGATAAAGTCATTTTTCAGTGTCAAAATGCTAGATATGTCTGGTATATTAACAATTCTCAAGCTAGTCTGGTGTTAGGATCCTTACATAGTTAAATATCAGAAACGTTAAAGAATTTTTGTGTATGTGATTTTCTTCTATCAATATTTGCTATGTTAAAAATTAAATCTGAAAAATTAAAGAAAACATTACTGTATTCATTCATTTTAAAATTACAATGGGAAATTTGTTCTGTGCTAACCTAAGATATTTTTAGTAAAAAAAAAATAGCCATATTTACTTCCCTCCCAAAGAGAAGTGGTTTTGTGAGTCTCTTAACTGCTTCTGCATTCAGTTAGTTGTGATATGCTATTTTAGCTGAGGCACAGATCTGGCCTCACACAGTTACACGGCTGGAAAAATGAATGCACGTACACCTTTCCCAGGTAGTCGTGGATACTCCTGCATGCTGTGTGTGTTTGTGTTGTATGCCGCATGTGCACGCTCGTGTGGATGTGTGTACATGTATGCGGAGGCCGGAGGTTAACAGGAGTATCTTCCTCAATCATTCTTCACATCCTTTTTGAAATGGGTGTTCTCACTGAACCTGGAGCTTACCGGTTGGACACAATGGCTGATCAGTAAGCTACAGGAATCCTCCTGTCTCTGCCTCCCTAGTGCTGGGATTATAGGTGGCCGTTTTTTCTACACAGGTTCTGGGGATTGAACTCAGGTCCTCATGCTTACATGACAAGCACTTAATGGACTGAGCCATATCCCCAGCCCCTGAGTTTTCTTGTTAAATTCTAAATCACAACTTGGTAAATGATAACTTCTTAAAGATTGGATACAATATAGAATCTGAAATCATATCAATGAACTCTCCATGCTTTCTTCCTTGATGAGGATCTGAGTGTCCAAAGACAACATTGCAGTATTATGAGAACAATTTTGACCTCGTTGACCCTTGGAAAGACTGTAAGGGCCACTCAAGGTTCTCTGGACCAAACCTGAAGAGACATTGACTTAGAGTTTCTTCTTTGAACATCAATGACAGCATGTTTTTTCATAACCAGTACATTTGGTAATATGTACTAGCACGACGATGATCAAAGAGAAAGAACAACAAAAACATATATAGAGAAAAGAATGGTGCTTTTGTCAGAATTCATGGCTGAGACACTGGTCCACTATCTGCTCTTCAGCATTAGTACCGAGAGTGAGCATACCAGGAGCAGGAATCTGTGCTTTAGGTGTTTGTTTGGCTGAATGCATCCATACTGTGGCCCTTCGTTGTAGATTGTCCCCGTAGGATCAAAGAAAGGCACATAGCCATCCTTGCCAGTACAAAGATAGACTTTCTCCAGCTGGAGTTTGTAAGCAGAATTAAGGTTTTGTTCTGGATTCCAAAGAACTCGGCCATAAAGGATCTGACCTGGAAAGATTGAAAGACATCAACTAGGGCAGACTTCAAGGTTAAAGATAGAGTAATGTCCAGGGTAGAAGGGATTTAACACACTTCCTTAGAGTTCAAGCACCTTTGTATAAAGATCTCGGATTCCCCATGTCCTTAATATACACATTCATCATATATTGTTTCTCTAATCCATTAATATTTCTGAGGCACTTATGATATGCCAACTACTCAGCTATGCACAGCTGACACAGAGATAAGTAAGGTGAAATGACAGCAAGCCGATTAATAACACCTAGTGATAACATTTATCAAATTCAGGATTTGCTACATACTATACTGTTTTTCTCAAGTAATAAAACTCATGTGGTGTTCACAGTCTCATAGCTGAGGAAATTCAGACACTGAGTAACTAAATGAATTAACAAAAGTCAGCAAGCTAGCAAGTGGTAAAGATAGGATTCAGAGCTAAGGTACTTTAGCTCTGTACCTCATGCTATGAACACATATAATATTGTAGTATCCCTACTCCAACAGAGGAAGGTATATCATGTCACATGAGTGCAAAGGGTATGCATGAAAATCTGCCTGCAGAGAGATAGGGCAGGGTTCTGAAACATGAGTAGGCATTTGTCAGGACATTTGAGGGGGAGGGCAGGAAAGAGCATTCTCGGTAAAAGAAAGTTCATATAAAAACACTTAATTCGTGCCTCCTAATTTCATTAGTGTCTGTGATGGTCCCAAGGTCTTTATCCATACCATCTTATTTAGTCCTTCCAAGAGCTCAAAAGATGGGCTCAATTATTATACAATGAAGAAATTCGTGCCAGTGTCTACAGCACTGATGACACAGCTATGATCCAGTGGGGTGTTATATGATCTCTCCCGGGAATTCAGAGATAAAACCACTTACCCCAAGTTAGACAGTGTGTTAAAACTGGACTGGCAACACCAGTCTTCTTACCACCCAGAACAGTCCTTCTCCATCATGCCTCACTGGCAATCACTGGAGTATCAAGACTATGCTATGTTTTATAACATGAAGAAGAAAGGGAGTCTGTTCCTTAATTCCCCTTCGGCTTCCATAGAATCAAAGCTTGGGGCATCTTCACTGAAGAATGAGCTGACTGAGGTCCCATGGGCAGAGGTGTGTGTCCAGCCCAGGGGCTCACCCACAAAGTCCTCATATTCCAGCAGGGTCTCTTGCTGCAGTTGGAGGAAGCAACCCACCTTTGGAAAAGGCTCCTTTGTAATCCATTTCTGCCAGTGACATATCAGATGTGTTGGGATCCATCAGGAAGACCTTCTCATTATTACAGAGCTGAAATTCAGTATTGAGCGAATACACAACAGGCACAGGGCGGTTGGTCTGCTGGAATGCAATGGGAATCAGGAACCTACAGGTGGGAGAAATGAGAGTTCCTTGAGGTCAGGGTCAACTTCGCATGCATCATTTGAGCTGTCCTCCCTGCATGCTCTTCCTGAGACTGCACAGAGCTCTGTTCTGGGCGCTGAAAAATTACCGTGTATATATGGGAGCTAATGACTTTATTTGGTTTTTATGAAGTTAATCTCTTTTATCTGTTTTTATTTCTTGAGACAGGGTCTCATGTAGTTGAGGACAGCCTTGACCTTCCTAATTGCCTTCTTCTACCACCCAGTAGCTAAGATTACAGCCATGCACAGCCACACCCAGTTTATGTGGTGCTGAGGATCCAACCTCAGGCCCTGTATATAACAGGCAAGCCAGCGGAGCCCCAGCCCCAGCCTAATCTGGTCTTTTGAAAAGGGACAATTTTAGTCTTTGAAACTCTTTGGTTCCTGCTCCTTGTTGCCCCCACCCCCAAAACAGTGTTTTGTTTGCTTGCTTGTTTGTTTTGGTGTTTGTGTATCTGTGTGGTATACACATGTGTTGGGGGGAGTGCATTCAACTGTGTGTGCATGTGTGAAGTTCAGAGACTATGTTTAGCATCTTCTTCAACACTCTGGACTGTAGTTTTTAAAGAAAGGGTCTCTCAGTGAACCTGAAGCTTGTTGATTGGCTAGATTGACTGGTCAACGAGAAGCACCTTACCCACTGAGCCATCTTACCAGCCCCCTAAAGTGGCTCTGTGATTACACACAACTAAAAATAAAACCGGGAAAAACAGGAGTAATAAGCTAAACACATGGTCAGATAAATGGTAGACTGTTGCTATAATGCATACACACTAATGCAGTAAGCCACTAATGACAGGTACATGAATCAACAACATCATCAACAACAACCCAATAAATAAGAATAACAACAATAAATAATGGAGCAAAGAGACTTTTCACAGCATGAAAGCTGTTTTATATAGTGTTAAAAATATGGAAAATTCATTAGGAATAGATATAAAGTAAAAGCATAAACTGAACCAGGGATTTAAGATAGAAATATCATATTATGGGATCACCTTAGTGAGAAGGAAAGAAATATTACAACTAGACAGGAACCCTGAAGGTATCTAGATAGTGTCAGTCAGCCTGGCATGCTGGTACAAGTCTGTAAGCCCAGCACTTAAGAAGCTGAAGCAGGAAGACTATCGATTCACATCAAGTTTGGGTTGCATAGAGAATTCAAGTTCAATCATGGCTACACAGCAAGATCCTGTCTCAGAAACAAAGCAGAAGCTAATACCTTTCCCCAAATAAAATAAATAAAAATTTAAACTCCCAAAGCACTGGTAATATTCTATTTCTTAAGATGCGTGCTAAATACACATTTGTTATATATCCTCTGAATATTTGAAGTATTTTATAATTTAACACATTTAATGTAGAGTAAAATTCCTTAGCATAACCCAACTGACTGCTTGCTCTCTGTTCTTTGTGATTTTCCTGGTCACCATCCCTCCTGTATTGTGATTGACTGGGACCTCTGCTTTTTACGAGTTCCCTGGTCACCATCCTTCCAGTATGGGACTGAGGGCGATGTTCTCTCTCTCTAGTATTATGCCTGTCATCAATCCTGGTGATTCAACATCCAGACAGACAAACATCCAAACCTTGACCTTAATTTCCTTACCTCCAAAGGACTTGTTCTCCACCCAACTGCAGCCACCGATTCTTTTCATGGCTACTGTGCACAAGCACCCAGATCCCTTCTTCAAACACCTCACCCGCTACCTCCTATCTTTTCAGCCTCTCTCCTTTTACCATAGTCTTCAAGCACAGTCAACCCTTTCTGACAACTTGTACCAAGATGCAAAGGGCCTGGAACACTTACAGAGTTGTGTGGGAATGTTCACACATGATTACCTATTTACAAACACTTAGAAAAATAGCCTGCCAATTTCTTACGTTAAATATACACCCACCATATGATCTGCTCATTACACTCTTAGGTCTATTTACACAAGAAAACAGAAAACATGTGTTCACACAGGGCTCATGCATGCATGCATATTCAATGCAGGTTTATTTAAAATAGCTCTACACTGGAAAGAGCCTATATGCTCATCAAATGATGAATGATAGATTGCTAATTCCAAACCCTGGAACACAAGTCAGCAATAATAGAAACAATAACATGGATGAATCCAATAACCATGCCAAGTGAAATGACCCAGAGAAAAAGAACTGAGTGGATGATGTCATTTACAGAAGGTTCTAGAAAATACGAGCTTCTCCTAGTGAGAGAAAGCAGACGAGGGAGCACCTGGGAAAGGGGGTGGGGTGGGAGAGACCACAAAGAGGTCTGAAATTCCGGAGGAAATAGGTATGTTTACCGTCTTGTTTGCAGTGATGTTTCAGGAGTATGTGCATATGTCAATGTTTATTAAATATGACCTTTCAAATCTGCAGTTTGTTGAACGTCAATTGAAAAGTAGTTCAGCTTGCCTCAGCCTGCCTGCCCTGCTCTGCTCTGGAAAGCTCTCTTCTTCCCTTTCCCTCAGACCTCAGTGTTCCTCTGGCTTCCAGCCAGTGCTCTGCCTTTCATTTCACGGAGAGAGCAGATTCAGACTGAGTCATCCTTACTTGACCATTTTACTAATTCTCACTTCTCTGCAGCCCACAAGCTCTGCCTGCCTTCCTCCTCTAGTGGATGAACAGTCTGGCTGCACCTTCCTCAAGCACCTGCCTGTCTCATGCATCATCAGATCTCTCTTCTGCTGAATTACTTGTAAAATTTAACCATATAAATTCTCTTTTTAATTTGGTCTCTGATTGCTAGGATTTGGTGTCCCATTTCTCTGTCTTTTTTTTTTTTTTAAAAACATTTATTTTTATTTTATGTGCACGAGTGTATTGCCTTGCATGTGTGTAAGGGCACCTGTGTTATTCTGTGCAGTTCCTGCAGAAGAAAGTGTTGGATCCCCTGGAACTAGCGTTACTGACAGTTGTTGGCTGTGCTGGGATTCAAACTGGAGTCTTCTACAAGAGCAGTCAGTGCTCTTAACTGATGAGCCATCTTTCGAGCCCCAACTCATGACTTTTTAGAAAAACTCCTTATCCTTGTTGTTCTTCTCTCTTGAATTCACTCTACTAGCCTAGTATCCCCTCTAGCTCACCAACCTGCTCATCAATGAGCTCAGTATTACCAAGTCTAAAGGCCAATTCCTAGGCTCCTAAGCTCAAAGTAACACTTTAATCGGTACTAAGAAAGGGGACACTGGACTGTAAACTGCTGGAGGTCTGAGTGACTTTCAATTTACTGCTCTAAGATAATATCGTAACCTCAGTGTTCAGCCAGGGCAAAGCAGTTGAGATCAGAATGGATAATAACTGGATGAAGCTATCAGTCTCAGACCTGAGGTAGAGGTGAGCTGCTGTTTTTTTGTTTCTGTCTCTTCACGGAAGTTAGACTGTAAAATCTCCACAAACATTGGATTGGTGAATACTGGACCACTCTTAGAGATATGGAACAAGGTTTCTGTGAGTATTTGGTTACAACATTTCATCGACAGATTGATATATAACCATGTCTTATGTGAATTCTTTTGAATAACCCCATTATTTAGTACACATTATTGATTCATCAACACTGAACTCATGGTCAACAGTACTATAACTCAAGCCTGCATGAAACTTATCTAACACTCCCCAGGTCTATTTAACATGGCATTAAATTGACGATGAAGGATCATTGTAATATGAGAGCTGAAATAGAAGAAGAGTGTTTAACCTCAGCTAGAGCTGTGCCTGTTGGGCAAATCAAAATTTTCTTCTGTTTGTGAATGACTACTAAAGCGCTATGGGTTCTGGTTTGGTGATTACAAATACATTTTACTGAGTAGGAAAATTCTTAAATAAAGAAACTGCAGTTACTGAAAATCACCTATATTGGCCTACCTTTCTGGAGCATGTGCAGTGCAGGCTAAAGACTTCTCTCCTGGGTCCACCCATGGCTGTGTGGGCTGCACGGTGCAGGGAATTAGGTAGATGGTGTATTCCCCGGAGTAGTCCTTCCTGAAAATGGGCAGAGCAGACTGTGGTCACAGGCAACAACTGGTGAATGACTTATTTCAAAAAGACACCGACTTCCCTAACCAGGGTCGAGGTGGCATTTGCGCACTATACCCAAGAACCTGACAACTCTGTAAGAACCATTTTCAGGAACTCAGCTCTGATTTTTCTGACCTTCAGAGTATTATCCCACAGTGTTAGGAAAAACACTTTCATTTATTCAAGTCCTTTTCATGAGGAAAGCTGAGAAGGGCTCCGTGTCTAAAAAAATCTAAAAGGCTCAGGTGATGACATCCTTGGCGGTTTCTTTTAGTTTTGTGAAATTTGTTTGGCAATTCGGTTAGTATTTCTGGTCAAATGACACCCTGCTCAACACATTCTCAGATGCAAGAGCTTCAGCCTGTTAGAAGGTGACTCTATCAGGTGTTTTCTTAAAAAGAGGAGGAACATTCCTCAGGGTCACACCGCATCTCTCTGGAGCAGAATGGAAGCCGTATCCTCGCAAACCCCTTCCTCCCTTTCGCTAGCACTGAGTTCCACCGTTCCCCTCCAGACCCTGCGGCCCCATTCCTTTACCAGGCTGAAGCACGCCACAGATTGTCATTGGCAGCTATTTGGTGGGAATTGCTGTGCTTATTATGGTAAGACAAAGACTCTCTAGAAGCCTTTGTTTCCAGCACTACATTCCCACACTTATTACTGGCCAGCATTCCTCAGTCCTGGCAGGTTACATGGAAGGCAAGAAAACATTCAGAAGCCTCAGGAAGATTCTTTGAATATCTGTGTATTAAGCTATTGAAAGAAATGGAAAAGTTTTCAGATCAGTCCCTGGAAGTTTCCGTCACTACCTTTACCTGTTATAAGAGCTCGTGGCTCTCCAGAGTTGATATGGGGAGTCAAAAGTCTGAGCACTCCACAGGAGCTGTAGGTCAAATTCAATTCCTCCCAGGTGGTCTGGAGTCAATATGAAAGACTTCACATCGGGGAGAGTGTGGTGCTCCATCACAAACTGTCCTGTTTCAGATGGAAACACGGTCTTATTTGTGAAGGACTGAATTACTGTTCTTCTAGCAAACAATTAAGGCGTATATGTGTGTGTGTGTGTATGTTTATGTTCACAATAGTTGAGATATCACAGCATCCCACCTCAGCCAATCACCCTTCTCTTTATGGCCATGTGTAAACAGTGTGAACACACCTTGTAGAAATGTGTTGAGTTCATTCACAATCCCAGGGGTCTTTATGGGACAACAAACACTGAATATACTTAGCTTTGAATTCCAGCCAACATATTTTGGGGGCCTTAGTATTTTATACATAGAAATATCAGTGTTGGATGAAAATCATATCTGGGTACACTGGATGCACTTTCCTTTATATGATAGGTATAGAGGAAATATAACAGAATACAAAAGGAGAAATACAAAGGTAAGAGAAGAGGCAATGTGCCCAGGGACTGGACCTAATTCTATGTTAAATACATTGCCTATGAAATGGCACTTGTGACTTTGTAAGATGTCCTTGTCTTACTAGATGATGTCCGCTGAAGTATTTTGGGTAGTATACATGAAGATAATAATTTGTTTTCAACTGTTGTGACCATAAGAATGTGTATGTGTTTATAACTAGGCAGCAACTGTTGACTTTCTTTTTCATTGTTCTAATCTTTCAACTTTTTTGAATGCTTAACATATTTATTAACAAAAGTAAGGAAAATAGAAACTGCCTCTGAATTTTGCATGGGTCTTGAATTCAATGACGAGACGGCCATCCTCACGAATATAGATTCTTATTATCTGTAGTCTTGCAGAGAGCACGCTGTCTGTCTGGATCCCTGGACAAGAACGACACAAAGAACATCAGAGTTAGGGCAAGGAGATGACCTCACAGGCAGTGACCTTCCCTGGACATTGTCCTAGAGACATCTCTAAGAAAAGCCCAGCATTTATGTGAATATGACTTATAAGAAAAGTTATATAATTCACAGGAGCTTCGACTACAGAGATAAATGCCAGTTGAAATAGTCCAGTGGCACTTCTGGGTTCGGTTTTCTCCAGGCCCACTGTCTTTATACATGCAGGTAACATTTGGTACAGATGGAGGTTCAGCCCGCAACTCAGATAACAATGGATCTAAAACTTCCTCGTGTTGGCCTTTACTGTTAGCATTGCACCTGTGTCTACATACCATGTTTGCTTTTCCTTTCAGGACCTAACAGAGTCCTAAGTCCTGACATTTTATAATGTACATAAATGTAAATAAATGTATATAAAATATACAAATGTATATAAAGTACATTTTATACTCAATGGAGATTAAAGAGAGCTTCATAGAAGGTCAGCTGTATGAGCCTAACGTGAGTTAGTGGTGACTCTGGTAGAGGCAACTGCAGGCATGACGCCCAAAAGGTTCAGAATGACCTAAAATAAAATGTAATCAATGGGGCTGGTGAGATGGCTCAGTGGGTAAGAGCACTGACTGCTCTTGCAGAGGACCTGGATTCAGTTCCCAGCACCCACATGACAGTTGACAATCATCAATAACTCCAATTCCAGGGGATGTGATGTCCTCTTCTGATCTCCGTGGGCACTGCATAACACTAGTGCACTTACACACATGCAGGCAATACACTCAGATACATAAAATAATAAAATATTTTTTAAATGCACAACAAAAAATAAAACAACATGGAATTGCTTTAAAATGTAATCAAAATAGGAGATAAAGAAAGTTAAACAGAACAAGTCAGGAAAACTTCAGCTCATTGTCCCATGAGGAATATAAAGCAAACAAACGACTTGAGCTTGGGCCATTTAAAGAAGAAAGGATACATTTTCAATGACTAGAGACGAAGCCCTCTCTAAAAATGTCTCCTTAAGCTCTTTACCAACTCTCAGATTAAAGGGTATCCCCTCTAGGCAGGATGAAGTAAGCACACGTGAGCGTGGGGCGGGGGCGGGGCCTGGCGGAGGCGCAGAACATCAGAAACGCGGAAGAAGCAAAGAGGGGACAAAACCAACAAAGTCCAGAATGCTTCCCAAGCCCCAGCTAGTCCTTTTTGTTTCTGTGGGACCAGAGGCTTGTAGCAGCTGTTAAAACTTATCTCTCGTTTAACCTCGATCGAACGCGGGGAAGAGAAGTTATGATGTCCGTGGGCATACCTGTTCTCCAGAGAACTGTGTCATAGAAGAAGGAGAATTCCATCTCAGTGTGGTGCTCCAAGGAGGCCCAGCCTCTGGGGGCTGTCACATAGATGTAGGACACATACAGAGGCACGTGCACGGTCAAGAACGACTGAGCTGAATCTCTCACCTGCCAAGGAAGCAGTGGACAAGAAGCAGGCTTGCTTATTTCTTATGATAAAGGGGCAAAAGATCACCACCACTCTATTCAATTTCCATTCACTCCCTTCCTTACGGGCTCATTCAGTAATCACTGATCAAACACCTACGCCTGCAGTTTGTCTTTGAAAAAATAAAATAAGAGGGCACCAGGTGGCCAAGATGCTTTTTTAGGTAGGGTGATCTGTGAAGGCTTTTCTGAGAAGGTGACACTTGAACAAAAATATTGTTAAACAGTGAGAACCATCTTTACCTCCAATTTTCAGTTGATACAGGTCTTAGCCAAAAATTTAAAGTATCTCAGACCAGGACTCAGTGATTAAGAGCACTGGCTGCTCCTTAAGAGGACGTAGGTTCAAATTAATAGCACCCACATGATGGCTAACACCCATTCTTAAGTCCAATTCTAGGGGATCTGACACCCTCTTCTGACCTCTACAGGCACTGTACGACACAGGTGCACTTACATACATGCAAGCAATACACTCATACACATACAATAAAAAATAATAAAATAACATATTTTAAAGTATCATAGACCAACTGATTGGCTCGCTGGCTTGACAATCAACTATCTATGCACACTCACTTTGCCAAGAGTTGGTCAGAGACCTGTAGGGAGGGTTGATCAACAGTGACATCTGCTCTCCTGGCATGAACACATGCCTGACTCAGGATGTCTTAGTGAGCACTCACCCTCCCTGCTCCAGGAACAAAGGCCAAGGTTTTGGAAATCGTATCTAGGAAGCTTACCAACAGACAGCTCAGAGATGCAGGTGCTTCACAGCATTCTGGCCCATGTAATGCTTTGTAAAAGTGTTTGAAAAGGCAGCAGATCTCACTTCTAGAGAACAATCTTTCTAAGGGGCTTCTTATAGCTATTAAGAGCTATTAATTTGGTGCACTAACATTTACTTTACCAGGCCATGAAAAAAAAAATTGAGTGGAAAAATAACAAAATACTAGTAGAAGCTTTCATGGTGAAGTTGTGTATATGTGTGTGAATGGGGAAGTTAATCTGTTTAAAATTTTTTATATTTCCTTCCATAAATATATATTTCTTTGGGAGATGGCTCACAGTTACGTGGCTCAGCAGTTAGGAACACTGGCTACTCTTGCAGAGGACCCGGGTTTGATTCCCAGCACCCACGTGGCAGCTAACAACTGTTCCTAACTCCAGTTCCAGGAGATCTGACTCTTTCCATTGACCTCTGCAGGCAGCGCACATATGGGTGCACTATATACACAGGCAAAGCATGCATACAGATAAAATAATAATTTAAAAATACATTTCTTTTGTCACAGAAAGGTTGTCAGTTAGTTTAAGACAATTATTTTGTTATTATAGAATTACAATAATATATTAAAGGATATGTTTTTCTTTTAAAAACTTTTTTTGATTGATTTATTTTCATTTTATGTGTATGAGTGTTTTGCCTGCATGTTTGTAAGTGTACTCATACGTAAAATGCACAAAGAGGCCCCAAGGATATATTTTCTTTGGTTTGAAAATATAATGTAAACTATATCTATTGGTAATTAAGGAAAAGAACCAAATGCGTTATCAGTATTTAAGACATCAAAGATTTTATTTTCCTAAAATATTTTTAAATTCAAAGAGGACAATGACTTAAAATTTAATGACATATTTTTTAAAAGATTCAACTAATCCCATGTTTATTTAGACATTCCTTTTTGACATATTTAATTTTATATCCTTTAGAAAATTTCCAGATTTTTATCTCGATCTCTCATGATATGTGTCCCCCTGAGATCCAGGTTTTGCTTGAAACAGCTGCTCCAACCTCACAATGGATGATATTTAAACTTCAATATAATAGATCAGACAAAAGATGGGGGAGGGTAAAGGAAAAGAGATTTAAGAGTCCTAAAAATCACAGTGTATCAGTACTTTAGATCCAGATTCAAATAAACCATTTTTTAAAAGCTGTGGGCATGTAAGCTTGAGTATCCCATCAATGATCCTCCAGTCAATTGGTAAAATTAATTTTCCCTTCTCTGTTTCTCATTATTCTCCTTTAGTCCCTAGGATACTATATTCTAATCTTTAAAAACATTCTCTGACAAATATTTAATGCATACTTCTTTTATATTACCATGAGATCATGAGTCATAATCTCATATCAGCTCAGAAATATCGTTTCTCACTTGTCTGCTAATACTGTAGAGATGTGGAACCAGACCCTAGCTCTAGTTTCTCTGTTGTTCTTTTTTTCAATGTTGTATCAGCAATTTCAATTATTTTTAAAAAAACAGACAACAATGAGGTACTTTAGGGTATATATTTTTCTGTCAGACTTAAAAAGTGGAACATCAGAATTCCTCGTCTTAGGGACGTTTACAAGCATATTCTGAAAGAAGCTATCAAATATGTCATTGAAGAAAAATCACAGAGAACAGAGAATACTAATTTTCAAGAGGAGGGATGATAAGTTTTGTAGATTATCCATCTGCAGAAACAAATGCTGACAGCTTTGCAATTTTGTCCAGCAGAGGGCAGTGCCGCATACAGAACGGGAGGAAACTGACCAGGCCTCGCCGAAATCAACACATTTTCATCAAATTCGTCCCAAATGATTGAGTCCCTCTACACATCCTCTCATTTAGTGAGGTTAAATTTGATTTGAAATGAAAAATAAACATCTAACAAGTTTTGGTTCATTGAGCTAAGTGCTCAGAAATGAGAGAGCACTTGGGAATTGATTTTCCCATGAGGGCAGCCTATCCTCACTGGCCCTTTCATCCCGTGTGTGTATGTGTGTGTGTGTGTGTGCGCGGAATGGAGTGACAGAAAGGCAAAGTGTTTGAAACAACGAACTTCCTGATACTTCAGACCCCAGCGCTGTCTTCTGAGCTGTACCACCTGCCATTCGCACTCACTCCGCGTGGGGAAAAGAACACATTTATGAAAAGAAGCTCACTATCCAATGTAAAATTTTCCCATTTTCCAAGATATACCCAGAAAGAAAAACATACACCTAAAGAAGCACATAGTAAATTTTTTGCAGATGACTTCTACAGTAAATTTTTTATATATTAACTTAATTTAGAGGACACTGGGGCTCTTTGGATCTTGATAGACTTATAAAGAAGACCCACTTAGTGGACACTAGGTGCTGAGGTGCTTTGGGAACAGAGTTGGGCATTGCATCCACGCACATGAAGGCCTGAAGAACTCAGAGCACCCACCTGGAAGTCAGCAGTCACGGAGCCCCCACATACGTCAATGAGCTCTGTCATGTCATAGTATGCGTCAAAAGTCCACACGCAGCTCTTCAGGTTCAGGTGTCTGTACAGCTGGATGGTCTTGGGCTCCCTCACATTTGGGTCAAACTGGAAGGGGCGGTCATAGCCAGGGCCCAGCGCAGTGCTACGGAAGCCTGTGTCATCCAGGAATCCCGCCTCTGCAGGGAGAGGAAGCAAGGCACAGTGACTTGCTCTGCAGATGCCAGAAGGCTGGGTAGGGGCAGAGGCCCCCGACTGTCATACGGAGCCGCCCATCTATAACCACAGTGGGAGCTGCCCAATGTACAAGGAGGGCGTATAAGAACTAAGTGGCCTGCTGGAAGCTGGGGCAATGGCTCGGTGGGTGAAGTGCTCACAAGCACTAGGACCTGAGCTGGGACCACCCACACCCAAATTGAAAGCCAGATATGGAGCCATGTGTCTGTAATCCCAGTGCTGGGGAGTGGACACCCTATCTCTAGAAAGAAAATGGAAAGTGACTAATGAACACACCCCAAGTCCGTCTGTGGCCCACACAAGCACATGCACACTTGCATACTTACTAACACAAATGATCACATATTTACACATTACAACAAACACACTGAAAAGAGCTGAGCTACATGTTACCTGTTATTAAATGGGGCTTTGCACTGTCTCTCTAAGAGACCCAAGTGCCCCGGAGAAAAGGTGAACAAACAACAGCAGATCGCAAATGAAGAAGACAGAGCTCAGAAGCCGCAGGATGGTGCTGCCAAGGGTGGCTCTGTGTTTCTCATGTCTCACAACTGGTCTTGATGAAATGGATTTTCTCTATGGATCAGTCAATGATGAATTACTACGTCTAAGACCAGTTTGAAAAATAGTGTTTATGGAAAGCCAACAAACCAACATCTGACTTCTTGTCCTCCCTCCAACAGTTTCTGAACTCTTGGGAGGCGGGGAGTCTTGATGAGTAAATAGCTTACTAATGATGCATAACTAAACTTCACCTGCTACAGGCCAAAATTATTGGATCAAATGCTGCCAAGCATGTAAACTGTTCTGAATTACAGAAGACCTTCGAGCAGCAGACAGCTGAATACAGATACAGCTTTAGAATATTTAGGATATAATTAAAATTTTCACATTTTTATTTAATTTATTCTGTGTACATATGAGCGTGGCAAGGGGGTCAGAGGACAACTTGATGGAGTCAGTTCAGTCAGTTCTCTCTTCCCACCATGTGGGCCTTGGAGGTCAAACTTAGGTTACCAGGTTTGGAGGGAAGTGCCTTGGCTCACTGAGCATCTCGCTGGCCCTAGGGTATAATTTTTATAATACTAAAAGCAGTCATAGTACTTAAAAGAGCTAATGCATCTGTTAGAATGTCTGCGACCAGCAAACAGCCTTTGTCCCACAAAAATAAAAACTCGATGGATCTGTGATACATTTAAGCATTTTTTTTATTGTTGTTTTGTTTTTGAGACAGGATCTCCCAGTGGCCCCAGCTGGCCTGGAACTCACTATGTAGACTAGGTGGACCTTGATCTCACAGATATCTGCTTGCCTCTGTCTCCTGAGTACTAGGATTAGTGTGCACCACCATGCCCAGATGAGTTTAAATGTTGTTAAGTAGGGAGAGGTATAGACTTTCAATCTTCAAATCCATAATGTTTCTTTCACTGCCTATGTATATGGACCAATTAAACTTTCATGTGTTGCTCAATGATTTAAGAATAATTTGTGCTCAGCTAATTCTACTGCATAAAGGCCATCACTACCAAAATGATACTTAATGAATTTGAAAAAGAATATAAATGCATTTCTGTCTTCAAAAACAGTTAAATGATTCATCAGTGGTAAAGTAGGGGAGAAATGCATTTCATGTGCACTTGCCAAGGTAAATGGAAACAGACAAGATTCTCTGTAAAGTAAAATGTCTACAGCGGTGAACACAGTGATGTGCAGCCTTAGCTGTTGGCTTCTTCAGGTCCCCATTAGCTAGAGAGCACTCAGCTAAGATCCTGCTCTTGCTGAGACAGGCCTGGCCAGCAACAGACAAGGCAGGCTGCACTGGTTTCTCTCCTGTTTCTTTCTTTGCTAGCTTACAGTGCACTTTGACTTTTCTCTCTGTCCAATCCTGCTTCTCCCCTTGCTTTTCAATAGGTGTTGATCTCTTTTTAAAAATCTAATTCTCTAAACATCATCCTCATCCTCGTTGCTGATTCCATAGGATCCATCCTTAAGCATATAACATCTGTAATTTACCTTTCTCAAGACATTGCTATCACAGGATCTTAGAGGATAAAACCAAAAATGCTCTCAATACATAGGAGAAGTAATTAATATTTACCATGGTGGGCATTTCCAACATAACCACACATATTCCTGGTAGCAATAATCCCTTTCACATTACAGAGAAGCAAAGGGTGGCTCAGGGCTATTTTTGTCTAGCCCTATTAGTAAAGTCACAGGGACCTGAATCTCCGTCCTTGTACTTGAAAGTCCTTGATGTCTCCTGTTTGCTTTGCTGTCTGTGCTCCCTAAGCCTGGATGCTTGCTAAGAAGGAAAAATTGATATGGAAATTCGGGGAGCATTCTCCCCACCCAGCCACATCTCCAAAACTGTTAAACAGGGCTGACATGGGGAAGCAGGAACAAAGTCCTCACCTGAGATGCCTCTCAAGTCATGGACAGTGACTAAATTGGAGCAGACATGCTGGTGTCTGTAGATGGACTCAGACAGCAAGAAATGCAAGTTGTGCAATGGCATGGTGGAGATAAGAGGCAGCATTCCGTCCTGGTGAGGGATCTGCACCGAAATGTGGATTCTAGGGAAGAGAAGATGGAATTAAGTGGTTCGGCTGGAGGCCGCAGGGCGGTCACCAGAGTGCTTTTCCTTCTCCTCACAAATTTGTTTTCACCAATGAACTTAGCAGTGTCCCCCCAAAAGCTTGCCATGCAGCGCCTGTGTCTGAACACGAGGATGTGGACATACACTTAGTGTTGGTTTCTCTCCCACAGCATCCTCCAGCCTGGTAACAATCATGAATCATAGATTTTTTTTTTCTGTATAGAAAAATATAACATCATAGTCACAAATTACTTCAAAGTGTTCTTTTGCTTTAAATGCAAGCCTTGAATCCTCAGAGCTAAGGTTTAGTGACCGATGCCACTGCGGGCCCCATTTTAGACTACCTTTGGAAGCTGGGAAGGCTGACATACATGGTCATATGCCTTTTTTTACATGTGTATGTATGTGTGGTATGTGTGCTTATGTGTACGCATGCTTGCCCATGTATGCCCTAGAGGAGCTGGAAGTTGTTGTCAGATGTTTCAATTACTCTCCACTTTAAGGGAGGGACTCTAGCTGAATCAGGGGCTAGTCATCTGGACTAACCTCAGCTAGCCAGCTTGCCTCCTGCATGCTAGCATTACAAATAGCTGCCGTGACTGCCTGGCTTTTTACATGGGTTCTTGGGATCCAACTCAGGTCTTTATGCTTTGGTGGCAAGTACCTTAGCATTGAGCCTCTCCTCAGCCCATTAATATGCTTTTAAACATTTAAGTCAAAAAGAATGACTGAATTCTTAAATTTTAAGCCCAGTTTCCCCACTCAGCCAAATCCCACTAGTCTCACTATCTCCAACTAAAAAGAGTTATCTCTCTCCTCTCTCCCTCTAAGTCTCATCAACACCTTGCTTACCACTGGTCATCCTCAATCTGCAGCAAGCTGTCCCTCAATCTACACTCCTCAGCACTCAGACAAGCTTTGTCCCAGGCTGTCTGTAACTTATTAATATTGGTTGCTAGTTCTTGGATGTCTTAAGACTGCTTATCTTGCCTCCCCACTCTGAGGACAAGGACCATTTCCTTCACTGTACACGGTACATGTAGTATACAAAATAAAACATGAACTTAATAAATATTGGCGAAGACTGCAGCCCAAGCAGAGCTGAGCTCATGGGCTGCATTTGTTTTCATTGCACAAGCTTAAATTTTCAGCATGTGTACTGAGTGTGCTTTGAGTTTATAATGCTTGTCTCTGTAAGGAGAGAGACACTTCTTTTCCTCAGAGAAATCCAGACTGGAGATGTAAAGAATATGGCTCTTCTCCTAGGAAAGGATCAGTATTGCCCTGTGTTCTTCTGTCATTGTTCCTTAAAAATTTTCATTCTGTTTGAAAAGAAGGGAGATTTGCATGCACTTGGGCCCACTCAGTTGTTCATAAAGGTAAATGCTTAACTTCTATGATGTTTAATGAATATGTATGACATGCAGGCATTCTTTTTCACACTGCAGAAATGAAAGCATCCACCTCCCATCAAAGCCAGGGTGCCACAGGAAAGAAGTGCAGTGACTTGTAGTTTAAACTGTATTGCTAGTTGTTAGTTCAGCAGATATTCAACAAATGCTCCTAAGCAGCACTGAACTAGACAGAAGACACAAAATAAACACTCATGGTTGCTTCCCTTAGGGTTTTTACCAGCCACCACACATGGATAGAGAGAATGCGTGGTGATAATGCTCTAAGAGAGGCAGAAATGGGAGTTAAAGAGCTTCTAAATTAAACTGGAGGAAATGTCGAGAATATTCCTAGAAGAGATGCTGTGAGCTCTGTATTATGGGACAAAAGGAGGGGTGATGGGAGTTGGAGTTGGGGATAACACATATGCAACCTAAAGGAGTGTGAAGCCCTTGGGAAGTGATGTGATTCTCTGTAGGAGGTGTGGCAAATGAAGACAAAGGTGAGGGGAATGAGGTTAGGAAGACAGGCAAGGGGCCAGACCCTCCGGGCCTCTGAAGAAAGCTCTTTTTCTAAAGCTTTAATTACTGCTATTTAATTTTGCCAAAGCATGACCCACTGATCTTCCCCAGCTGGAAAGCACATAAGGATACTTGAGATCTCCTCACCCAAGGTGAGTGAGTGGGGGTGGAGGGGTGTGTTGGGGGAACACGCCACCTGCCTGACCTGTTTGGATGCTCCTTGTGCTTGACATCCAGGTATTTCAAGGTTGCGATGAAGGACTGTGCTTGGAAGCCTCGAGCAGTCCCAGCTACCACTGGAGTGTGGCAGATAGCACTGTCTGTTCCAATGGTGACAATGTTGCTCCTTAAGGGGGTTCCTACATGGCCCACCTTGTCCACAGCCTTTGCCACACAACGCACGTGGAATCTCCGGCTGAAATAAATGCTGTCTAGAACCTATGGGAAAAGCAAAGTGTCTCAGATATATATGTAGTGCACAAGCAGATCCTTGCTCTGTATTTGGTGTGTTACAGAAGGCTGCTATTACAAAGTTAGCTATGGAGGCCATCCACCATCCATCCATGCATGCATACATGCACGCATCACCCACTCATATGTCCATCTACCCATTTATCATGTAATCAATGGTTTCCACCATGAACCAGGCACTAGGTACAGAACAGTAATTACTTATAGTCTAAGGGGATGAGACAGAAAATGAGCAAGTAAACTTTGGAGCAAGAGTCCAAACATTGTCCGCAGCCACTGTATTGTCCTCTCTGCATCTGAGGGTCAGCATAAGGACATAACTGTTCCTCACAGCTTCCAGCAAGACTCACTGGCCTCCAAGCCTCTGTTGTTGAAAGCATGGTGAAATCAGGTAAGGCCTGGACACATGGGACGTAATCCTTATCTTCCAGGAGAGGCCTCCAGTCCTTTCCCTAATGATTCTTGTAGTTTCGGCATCAGCTCTTCAAAGGAGAACAATGGCAAAAGAAGCTGAGTCATCTAGGCAATGACGTCACAAGCTCAAAATCCCTTTTGCAGAATGAAACTCGCCAGAAAAAAAGTTGTCATCCAAACAGCAGTAGCTTTTCTCCTTTCTGATTCCTAGACGCATCCAGCTATAGATGGATCAAGGGGAGACTGGAGCTCTTGATTTCTTTGCTAGTCAGCTGCACAATAAAGCTTTATCATTTTATCTTGTGACACCATCATCATCATCATCATCATCATCATCATCATGACTTCTATGTGCGTCCAGCAGTGAGCCCTTGCTGGGTTACAGAATAAGAGGAGAGATTCCTACTGTTCCCCACAACACTGCAAGTGTCACAGTGATGTACAAGCTTGTGGCTGAGAACTTGGCCTCTGAAACTTCCTGGCCTTTGAAGGTCTTTCTACAGATTCCTTCATATTTCAGACATGTGGAAGCAACAGAAGGAGCAAGGGCAATGCAGAGGCAATGTGGGTCACCGGATCACCTCAGGTGACACACGGAAGGAAGTACACGCCAGGAAAATGAATTAATAATTCCACATGCCTTAGACCTCCCACAAAGCAATCCTACAAATGCAGGAATTACTCACATGCAAACAATTTTCACTCCAGTCCATTAAAAATTAAAGAAGATTTTCCTATTAAATTTTTAAATTAGCTGCCACTTATTTATTTATTTACTTATAAATGGACTTAGTCTAGAAGGGATTTAAGTCACGTTACAGAAATGCATAAACACAGTGGTATTAAATAAATGAGGAAATGAACATAAAGCTGAGGAAACTGGGGGAAAGAGTTAGTAACCAGCTCATTGCAGGAGAAAAGCTTATTGTCACTGAGCCATCAATTTGGTACCTCTTTAGAAAAAAGTGTACTTTTGGCTCAAATACACGGTTCTTTTGAGCATAGCATTCGGTAGTGATGATATGATAAGCTGGTAAGTTTGGCTTTTTAAATTTTTGTGTGTGTGCTCATATGTGCATGTGTGTGTGTTGTGCGTGGTATGTGTTGTGTGTGTGGTATATGATGTGTGTGCTGTGTGTTGTATGTGGTTATATATTGTATATATTGTGTGCGTGTGTGTGTGTGTGTGTGTGTGTGTGTGTGTGTGTATGTTGTGGAGGTCAGAGAACAATCTTAAGCTCAGTCCCGGCCCTCACCTTTCCGCTTGTTTAAGGCGGGGTCTTTTTGTTTCCTGTTGCTGTGCTTCCAGTTGCAGGCTAGCAAGCTCCCAAGCATCCTCCGGTTTCCACCCACAGCATAAGAGCACGGAGGTCACAGGTGTGCTACCATGCCTAGCTTTATGTGAGTTCTAGGGATTTGAACTCAGCACCTCACTCTTGTGCAGCAAGTTCTTTACCTACTAAGCATCTCTCAAGACCGTAAATTTAGTAATGCAGATGATGGCTTAAATTTGAACCATGTTATTCTGCGAAAGAATGAATTCTCTGGCCTCTGTTTATGAGCTGTGACAAAGACAAAGGCTGTGGATGACCTGGTCTATTTGACTCTTCTCAGTTCTGATAGCATTCCTCTAACAATCCAGTGAGAATGAATTGAGGTGAACAGGAAAACCTCAAGGAAGTCAGTCCAAAAGGAATCTCTGCTTCCAAAACTAGCCAGTCAAAAATTGCAGTAGAAACTCACTGAATTCTTGTGATGTGCTAGATTCTATGTTGAGCCTGAGTTTCAACTGCCTCCCTCTCTCCTTTGGAGGAGAACCAACATCCCTAGGCCATGAACAGAATTGCTGGAGGACATTTGTTCCTAAGTTTGGGAAGACATCACTAGTCACTGCTCTCTGAGCTAAGAAGTTCTTGATAAAAGCAACTTCCCTAGGAGTTTCTTCTTATGACCTCCTACAGGGCTTTGCAAAGTGCAGACCACTCAGTAAACATTCTAGCCTTCTGTTTAAAAGTTTCTCCCTACTATGTGCTACCATCAGCTAGTTATTCTGAGATATCCAAATGTGAAACATACATAACAAAGAGAATTCATTAATGGCAATCACTTAATGGTATCTACCTAGAATCTTGGACTTGCTTTATCATATATAGACCACATTTGTCAGTCATTTTAATAGGTGACTGAGTGGAAGAAATATTTTGTAGATAGGAGATTGATCAAATAACTGATCAAATAACTCCTTAACATCATGGGGTTGAAATCAGGCAGAATCAGGATTTGTGAACAGGCTTTTAGACGACTGGCTTCGTTCTCTTCTATTACACTGTATTACCTTTCCTAACATTTAGGAATAAAACATGTGTATACCTGCTTATGCCATGCATGGAGCTCTAGGAAGTTACAAAGTAACAAGAGCAATACCAGCTCCCTCCAGGTCCAGTCTTCAACTTACCATATGGTTGACGCTGGTGAATGGTGTGCTGTCAGTGATAGTCTCAAAGGGAGACCGAGCCCCATTGCCATCAGTGGGGGTGGCCACTTCCCAGCTGAACTGCACAGATGATTGGTTGATGCCAGCCTCATGGCAGCGTTCCTTCATGACAGTATACCTGGGGAAGTGGGGGTCACAGGGGGTGACACAGACCAGGGGGTAGCCGGGTGATGGGGCTTTCTTGACTCCTTCCTTGGTAACCTCTTCCACATGGTCATAGTCAGCAAGGGTGACAACCTACAAAAGAGCAGCAAATCTTCAAACCAGGCTGAGTACCATGAAGATTAGGGAACTCGAGCTGCCTTTCCCAGAGACCCTCAGGACACATAGGTATTCTGTAAACTACAACATAAAGTTTTGCAGTTCTCTGCCAGTCAAAGGTTAAAGAGATACTTGGGTGGAAGTTTTATTATGCTATTAAGTGCATTTTTAAACCAGAGCCTTATCTCTTATGTGAAAAATATTCTTATTTTTCTACACAGTGGAACCAAATTATATCACTACTGGCAGTTGCTAATTTAAAGTTGTAATAAATTACTAATGGTGCAGGGGGACACATGTGGCAAAATAGAAAAGTAAGTAAAGCCGTGCATTTCCTATATAGTCAAATAAGAGATATGTTTTCCAATAATCTTCTTTTCCTAAACATAAGAGACTAGTTAGGGTTAGGGTTAGAAGACTGCTTTGATGACGTGACACTTGGGGATTAACTAAGTCACTGGCAACCTCTGGGTATTTTCCCCTTAGTGGCAAGGTCATTACATTCACTCTGTTTATCCCAAAATGGGGAACATGACACCATTTCACTGCATATTTTCAATTCTCTGTGTGCTAAGGATGTAGGATAATAAGTACAGAACAGTATCACTTTCTTACTCTTCCCACCAAAAAGAGGAGACAATCAGCTGACTCATACTCTCTGTCTTGGTCAGGTCACAGTATCAACAACTCAATCTTGTCAGAACTGGGTTTTGTCCCCCTCTATTGTTGTCACTTATGCCAAATAATTATTTTTCCTTTGGGGGACTGTCCTCTCCACTGAAGAGTGGCCATCAGCACCTCTGGATTCTACCCACTAGATGCTCAAAGTGAGACAGATGTGCCAAACAGAAATGTCCTCAGGCACGGGCAAATGTCCTTTGGAGGAGAAGAGCGGAGGTGAGCGTCTCCTAGTTGAAAGCAAGGACAAAGCGGCAGCACCTGAGAGGTCCACCTTCTCTCAGGTCCCCTCTGTGTTCCCTGAGACACAAAAGCAGTGAGTGATCCTTTGGCTCAAGCGACTCACAATAGGTGGTGCTGGCAATATGAGACTTCCTGCTGCCTCCTGGTCTAGAATCGTCACTGTGGCAGTGGTCACATCCCCAAGAACAGCTTCCACTGGGTCATCTGGTCCAAGAACTAGAGAAAAGGACTCATGCCATTCTCGATCTTCATTGGATAGGATTTCGACTTTAAAAAAGATGTGATCCACACCTTCATCAAGGATGGAAGAGAAAGACAGCAAAGACCTTGTTAGGAGATGTACTCAAGACAGTGTGAGTTGGCCATGCTGAGGTATCACGCTGAAATATGGCCTCTCCTTACAGGGGCCTCCCATAAATGCTATGACTGCTAATCACTGCAGCCCCATCTCAAGTGAGGGATCTGTTTTACAGACCAAATTCTACCCACGGCAGAGGCTCAGCATTGCAGATTTACTGTTCAACACCATCTGAGGATTAATGGCCCCTGCCTGACACTGGCTGGCAGTAATAAAAATCTATGATCCAAAGTATACTTCATCCTGGTTACACTTTTTCTTTTTGCTTAATTTTTCTTTTCCTTTTACACTTATGCATGAGCTCTTATATGGCAGTGAGAGCCTGCACACAGACGCCCTTCACAACCATCTCCTAAGAAGGAATGGCTCACAGAGCGCCTCCCAGTCACTTACCAACATATCTCTGAAAGGCCCTACACAGTGGCCCCTTGCTTGTATCAGCAAGTAAATACCAGGATTTACATTAGCAGGTTCACCTAACATTTTTCCAGAAAGATCTATAAGAAAAACCTAGTGCACAATTTAAATTGCTATCTGGCTGGCCCTTATCTCCATTAAATTAGTGCATCAAATTTTCAGTTGGTTATGACTTGATTCTTGACTTTTCCTCTTCCCTGATTCATCTCCATTGTTGTCTCTGGGATAAAACACTTTTGGAAACATTTTAACAGGTTCTTATTTCTTAGTAGATGTGAAACCACTGTACATAGGGATAGTCTTTCAGATTTTGGTAACCCTTAAAGGACCCAGAACAGTGTTTTTGCCATTTGCTGGATGGTGTATGTTTGTGTGTGCAATTAAAACCAAGTGTTGCTATTACTCAAACCAAAAACTAACAAAAATATTTTCAAACAAATCAAAATATAGATAGGTATTTTTTTACTACTTAAAATGCTAACCTGTAATCCCAAATGTATAGTTAGTATAAATCTTATTTGAACCATTATTTTCTTTTTTGTTTCTCTTCATAATCTTTTCTTCAAATGCGAGAGAGTTATCTCTCCATTAAAAAAAACCCACAAACTGGACTAGTTGAGAAGAGAAAGGGGAATCTGCAAGAGCAGGAAGGGGCAAGAGAGGGCAATGGGGCATGACTATTATTAAATGCATTATGTATAGCTACGAAAATGTCTTAATGGATCTCACTGCTATGCATAATTACAATATTCTAATAAATAAAACGTAAGAAGAAAACTAACAGATTGGACTTGGCATTCAATTACCAGGACTGAATTTCAAGACTCGGCTCTTGGGGTAATAATCCACACCAGACTGGGCAGACCCATCCCGAGTGCTGCAGCGGATCTCTGAGGTCCTGTTCTGATCGCCTCTGCGAATGACCTTGACACTCAGAATTGCAATGGCATCTGGCCCTGCAGGTTCCCGGACTTGGTATGCAGTTTCTTCAAACTCAATGGTGGGGGCTAGAGAAAACAGGGATACTTAGAATAGCACGGATCAGACTCAAAGAAAACATTTTATAGCAAGAGAGAACTGTTCCAATTAGTTGCAACACCTAGGCCAAATGGCTGGCTGTCATAAAGTTCAATCAGCACTTACACCTGAGCAATGCTTTGCACAAAGGAATGGATCTGTGGTCCTTTAGGAGTTATTTATCACATGTTTCTTATTGAAATATATAATGGAAAGATACTCTGAGAGACTTTGAAAGGTATGATAGCTAAGTTTCCATCTTGGGTTTCAAATTTACACAATTTATCAAGACTCTGAGACACAGTAGGTACTTGATAAATATCTACTGACTGTTATATGAATAAACTTATTTCCAAGCCATGGATTTCTAAGGTTTACAATTTATCTCATTTATATACTACTTAAATTTACCCAGTCTACGTTTTGCTTGCAGTTTTGTAGGTATCTCGTTGATTTTACCTTCCCTCCATCAGTTTTTCCTAACTTCTCACAATTTACTTCAATCAGTATAGTTAGTTTAGGAACACAAGATTTCTTAACACAATCCGGTTTGAGGTACTACAGTCATGGTTAGAAAATGAACAATAATTATTAGATTGGTGTCTACTCCCAAAATTCAAACCATTACCTTCTTTTCTATTGGTTTTCATGAGGAAGGGAAGGATAGAGTGGTGGCGGTAAACGGTAATGAAAATGATATGAAAACTGAGAACCACTATAAATTGCATATCATTTCAGCATGTTATAGAATATTGCAGAAGTTTCTCATCTCTATGCTTCTTTTGCTGTCTTTCTCAGAAAGGCATGTCTTTCTAACTGTGGAAGATAAGCCTAATTAGAGACTTTAAGGTTTTCAGTATGAAGTTCTTTAAAATATCAGAAGGTTGCTGAATGAGGTGATTTGTTACCTTGTTGAAGCTTTTTTTTTTAAAAAAAGATTTATTTATATTTATGTGCATGTGTGAGCAGGTGCTCATGAAGGCCAGAAAAGGGCTCTGGATTCCCTGAAGCTGGAATTATACGGGGTTATAAAATGTCCAAGATCGGTGCTGGGAACTGAACTCCAATCCTCTGCAAGAGCAGCAAGTGCTCTTAAACTACAGAACCATTTCTCCAGTCTCAGTCTTGTTGGATCTTCATCATGGATTTTCTTTGTGTCTGAGAAAGATTCACTTTGGAGTATGCACCTAAGTCTGCATAAAAGGCTAATTCACTTCGAGGTAACTACCCTGTTTTTAAGACAGGGTCTCTCAGTAGGACTTGGGACTTGCAGACTGGACTAGGCTGCCTGGCCAGCAAGCTCTAGGGATCTTCCTGTTGCTATCTACCAGCACTGGGATTGCATGCACATGCTACTACACCTAGCTCTTAATATAAGGTATAGAAACTGAACTTAGGGCTTCGTGTTTGAGGGTCAAGCAGTTTCCTCTTGACCATATCTCTCCAGGCTCAAGGCCAGTTTTTCTTATTGTACCTGATATCCAAGTTAGTTGGCTGACTTCATAAGGAACCTTAAGAGCCTTACTGACTCTCATGGTAGTTAACAGTGCTTATTCTAGGCTCCAATGAAACAAGTTTCCCAGCCAGTGTTGCTGCTTAAGGCTGTGCAACTTAGAATGCAAATTACGCACAGTGCTGAAGTTTCATTTCTTTACATTTAAGGATACTTTCATCCACTTCAGGGATTATCACCAGTATTAAATAAAATAAGGTAATATAATATGATTAGCAAGTACAATAAATGATAAAAAGCAGGGCTGTTCTATTATATATTTACCTATTAAAATATCTATTTTAGTAAAATAATGATGTTTCTATTTAAAGCAAGTTTTGTTTCCTTGAGTGCCTAGGTCACTCTGTAAGCTAACTGATCTTAGAATTTAAGGTTTTTTTTTGTTAGTTTGGGAAGTCATTTGGAGGGCTACCAAAAAAGTAAGCTTTTCCAGGGAAGCAGGAGTGTTTTGAGTCAGACCTTTGGACTCAACTGATTCTGATTGTATTTTCAGTCCTCCTTCTGACTTATTGTGATTTAGACCATTTTTATTCTCTGTCTCAGCATTTCTGCCCTAGCTTTCAGCCGTATTTCTATCTTATCGTTGGTTGGCAACATGGGGAATAATGAGACTGAGGGTTCCTGTGAACTTATTGGAGCACTGAAGAAGGTGATCATTTGTGGCAAACATTCAGAGGGTGTTTTTAAGTGGATACTTTTATAGCACATTCCCTTTCAAAACACTGGTCATTATGTTATCGGTAAACCATCAATTCATGGCCCATCAACCTAAGAGCTAAAGGCAGTTTCTTCCTTTACCATCTTCATCATTGGATATGGTGACGGTGGCCATGCTATTTTTCCCAACTCTGGCTCCACTCCAGTGGTTTCCAAGAGGATGGGCAAGGTAAACCTTGAACTGCTCCTCAGGCTCAAACATAGAGTCATCGTGGATGTAGACAGTGCAGTTCTTCACCTAGAATCAACACAGAAGACAAATTCAACCTTGTTGCTACGTACTAGTAATAGGCACTAGTAATCACTGCATGATTTTCTCCTTTTTTTGTAGCATCAAACAATTAACTTAAAGTATTCAGTTTCATTCATAAAATAAAATTTTTATTTTATTTTTTAAAATTTTATTTATGCTCTTTATTTTATGTTTGTAAGTGTCTTTCCTGCATGCATGTAAGTGTACCAATATCATAATGCCTGCAGAGGTCAGAAGAGGGGATCAGATCCTCTGAAACTGGAGTTATGAATGGTTGTTAGCCACCATGTGGGTGCTGGGAATTGAACCTGGGTCTCCTAACCACTGACCCTTTTCCCTAGCCCCTAAAATATAGTTTTAAATTCTAGCAGTTTATGACTGAGTACAATCCTACGCCTATAAGACTTGATTATAAGAGGATTCCAGATCATTTTTGATTACTGGTGTTGAGTTATGGAAACCAAAAACAAACAACCTTCTAAAAAGCACCCAGAGAATAATTGTGTGCTTTTCCACAAGTTATCCAGGTCAATAAACACATTCATACATGATAATAGGTAGACTTCTAGTGATGGGACATTGCTAGACATTGCTCTTCTTACTGGCTAGCTGAATACATTCCTTTTCCTTTGTTAAAATGAAATAGCTTTATAAAGACTTCAGAAAGGATTCCCATTAGGTTAAAAATAGACATCTAAATGCCAAAGAACTCTCAAATCTGCTGCCAAAGAGTATCTCATCTGAAGGACTGAGGCTGGAATATCACTCAAGTCCCTGATGGTGGGAGGAAATCAAGTGTTTCTCAAACTGAATATTCTCCACTGAGGACTCTTGTGTCTCTGAGAAAATGTAAAGCCAAATCACAATAGAGTCAAGTGATATGATGTGGGATATTTGCAGTTGGACCATTTTGTTTACTATCCAACTATCTTACACAGGATATGTGTGGCTAGATAGAAGTTCTGAAACTCCATACTTCCCAAATCATACTTAATGGTAAGACTTTCTGTGAACACTTCTTAACCTTGTTTCAAGGTTAAGAATGGCCTGAAGAATGGCCCTTTTTCCTATGTCTTCCTTACTATATGAATTCTTTATGGAATATATGAATTTAGTGGTGACTTCAGATTTTAAAAAGACATTTTAGTAAATGACAAGTTCCAAAGACATGATTAGTTAGTAAGCCAAAGAAAATGAAGATTCCAAATTCTGCTTAGGAATTGTGTGGACAGCATATGGTATATTCATTTATATTTTCTTTTATTAAATTAAAAACTATCTCTTGAATAGGAACTGAATTTTTTATATCTTAAAACAATTACAGACATGTATACTGTCTGAGGATGGTATCTGTAGTACTTTCATGTGTTCTTAAACACATGTTTCAACTTCATACTAGCAAAGCTCCAACAAAATATGCAACTAAGGACTGGCCTTTGTTTGTGTTGTTGGGTTTCTGTTTGTTTCTGAGACAGGGTCTCACTGTGGCCCCAGTTGGTCTGGAATTTTCCATGTGGACCAGGCTGGCCTTGAGCTCACAGAGATCTACCTGCCTCTGCCTCCTGTGCCACCATATTCAGCTGGGACCAGCCTTTATGAGTTATACATGTACAAGACTCGTGAAATTCTCCCCCAAAGAAGCTATGACTTTATTTACATGCTGTCATAAAGGTGAAGAGAGGCTGAGTCTGCAGTGTGGTACAATGTGTAACATTTTCCTCTGTTCAGGTTTAGAAGGATTAATCAGAAGACAGCATTTTGACACATTTCATTATGTCAAAATTGAAGCCTTCCATTCAGCTAAAAACACCATGGCTAAAGTTAAGAGATAGGGGCCAGAAAGTGGCAGAGGCTTCCAATATTTAAAATATCTAAAACTGGTAAGAACTAACATTTAAGATTTATAAGTAGTAAAAATCTGTAAGAAAATATAATAGTGAAATGAAAAAAGGTCCAAGGGACAAAAATAATCTTCTAAGTTTGTTGGAAACCCAATAAGAGATCAGTCATATATAAAGGTAGAGAAATACAACAAAATGTTGGGGGCTGGAGAGATGGCTCAGCAGTTAAGAGCCCTGACTGTTCTTGCAGAGGACCTGGGTTTGGTTCCCGCCACCCACATGGTGGCTAACAACCACCCATAACTCCAATTGCAGGGGATCCAACACGACACCCTCTTCTGACCTCTGTGGGCAATGAGAAACATGGGTACACCTACCCACACGCAGGTATTACACTCAAACACATAAAATAAAAATAATAAATAAAATTAAAAAAAAACCTAAATGTCACATAGATTTATATTTATTATACTAGCAGAAACTTGAAGAATGAGCAATGCTAACTGTAGGAGAGGATGTAGACTGATAGCAATTTTCACATTTCTAGTAATATTCTAGAAAGTTCTCTGGCACTCTCTTTTATTTTCCCAAAGCAAGTGCACACATGTCCTATGGCCTAGCATCTTTGCCCCTGAAGATATATTATGCTGGTTAGTTCTTGTCAACGTGACGCAAACTAGACACACCTGGAAACGGAAGCTCAACTGAGGAAGTTCCCCCATTAGACTGGCCTGTGGCCAAGTCTAGGAGGCATGTTCTTAACTGGCAATGGATGCAGGGGAGTCCAGCCCATTACGGGTGGTGCCATCCCTGGGTATGTGGGTAACTGAGCACGCCAGGTGAAACGAGCCAGTAGGCATCCTTCCTCCACGGTCTCTTCTCCAGCTCCTGCCTCTAGGTTCCTGTCCTGGCTGCCCTCAGTGAGGATGTAAGATGCTGTAAAGTCTTTCCTCTCCAAGTTGTTTCTGGTTAGAGTTTTAACACAGCAATAGAAATCAATGTATATCTCCAAATAAATCCTCTCTCAGGTTTTAGAAATGTCACTTGTGGTGATGGGGGCTGGGAGGTTACATGGTGTAATCACGGAGGCTCTTTACTGTCTACTCCTGAGAGTTTCTGAGTAAAATATAGCAGGTACATGCCCTGAAATATTATGGGATAGGCAGAAGCAATAGGCAGATTAAATACACATGAAAAGACAGATCTTAAAACAATGGTATAAAAACAGTAAAAAACCAAAAAAAAGACAGAACAGTATTTTACAAATAATAATTCATGTAAGCAAAACAAAAAGCATCTTAGAAGAAGATAAACAGGAGCTACAGATCAAACACAATAAGTGAGGGAGGGAATGAGTTACAGAATGTGAGCAAAACAAAAAGAGCAAATAAATCAGAAAACTCATGAGAACAGCCTTGCATGGACCAGTGAGGATGGCGTACCTGGAACCAAGAGGTGTGATCGACTCAGTCTCTGAAACTGAGACTTGAAAATGGGAAAGTCTGATTCTCATTCAATCCCACCTCTGCAATACACAGAGGTTGAGAGTTGGGATATACTATTGCCCTGGGCCAAAGGCCAAATTATCAGAGAACTCTTTCTTCTCCTCTAAGTAACATCAGGGGAATAGTTTCTTAGAGTTTCAGACTAACGGGTCTCACACATTTGATTCTGCTAGGTCCCCAAACGTTACACGTCATCTAAAATTCCCAGCTCAACCAATGATGCATGTGTTTGATGATAAACAGAAGACAAAGATGACAGTCAAATTATTAGCAACTGTATCAATTAGTAAAGAATTCCAAGAAAAACTAAAGTATATCTGGTTTACTTCAATATGGAGAAACCAAGGATATGAGGAAGAAGTGAATTTCATCTTTCATCATGGGTCCCCTTACCTTGTCCCCTTTAAGAAACGTAATCCGCGAAGAGTCTGCGTTTCTTCTCTCCTCAAAGTCCTCCATGACCTGAGCTGAGTGGCTCCGAGTGTAGCACCTCACCGACGACTCGTAGCTCAGGTCACCACTCCGAATGATGGGAATGTGCAGGACACCCTCCTTCTCCTTCACGAGGAGTGAGTCCTTGGCAAACTGCATGCTGGGCACTGGGCAGGGGATGGAGAGACGGAAGCATGGTCACCACGAGAGAGTGAAGCAGCGACCGCCGAGCTCATTGGAAGGAGACTGGCAAAACACAGGTGCTAAGGGGACCTCGAGCATGGTTCTCACTCTTAGGACCACTGCTGCTACTGTGAGTGTGGCCCAGCGGCCTAGGCTAAGTGGACTTTGCTCAGCTGCAGAGAGCAGGTACAGTTTCAGATACAGGCAGGGAATAGGAGGAAACCAATGTAACACATGTAAGAAAACTGTGACAGTGATCTGTACTAGAAAGAGCCCACTTTCCTCCTACGGGTAGGATAGGAGTAAAACAAGTCCGATGACAATTAGCCCCTCTCCTCGATCCCAGGAGCAGAGAGACAGCAGCGAAGAGCAGAGAGACTGGCAAAGAAGAAAAATTAAGCTCGACCTATTTAAAGGACTCTATTCTTCTGTTGCCATAGTTTACTTAAAAATTAAGGCAGAGATTTGGATTTTTCTCCTAAATTAAAAAAAAATACAAAGAAATTTCATTCAAACCATTTGAATTCAACAAAATGTACTGATTGGTTGAATTTTATGAATCATCATTGGTCTGTGACCAATGTTAGGGACCTCTTCTTTGAAACGTGATGATTTCACCTGACTTTAGGAAGGACCCACAATCAATGGTGGTTAAAAACAAGGCACTGAAAGTACACAGGCCTGCGCTCTCATACCAGCTGCATGGCGTTAGACAAATGATGTGTATTTTCCGAACTTGGGTTTTGAAGCATGTAAGCATATGAACATCTCAAGGGAAAGCTAGGGGTACTGGATTTCAGGAGCTAAGACAGCATGATACTTAGTACGGCTCGTAGGAGTCACTCAGATTTTGGTAGGATTACTGAATTTGGGGTTACATTTGCCTGCTAGCTTCAGGCTTCTCCATTCAGAGATTTCTTTTTTCTTACTTTCTCAGCCCACTGTGATGCTCTACGTTAAGACATATCCCCAAGTCCAACATTTGTTTGACTGCTGGTTATTAATGTCTCCACAAACAATGCAAAGAGTTATAAGTCAAAGTCTCCTGAGGTGAATTTCATGTTTAGAGCCGTAGGGAAAGGACCCTAATGCTGTAATCACCATTCTCCTGGAAGTGTCTGCATGTGTCCTGCCAATCTGAATGGAAGGAGTGTTGAGAGCAGCTTACCACTCTGCAAGTTCATGCCTAGAAGGTTCTGTTTGCCTCCAAATGACTCTTACTCAGAAATGTTTGGCTCTAGCAAAGATAAACCAATCTCATCTGGACCGAGCATACTAGTTATCAATTATGAACCAATAAAAGACAGAAGATACCTCTTAAGACAACAGCACCCTTAAAGCAAAATTAAGGACTTCACATTAACCAGGCAGGGGCCAGCCTTCCAGTATAACATTCTGTATTGTTATAAGGAGGCAGAGGCCCTGCCCAGGAATGCCAGAGGAGGCTTGCTGCCAGAGGAAGAGCCAGGCAAGCAAGAAGCTGTTCTACTCCAGGCAGGCGTCAAAGCTTTAGACTAAACTTTGTGGCTGGCCTGGGCTGCCTCAAGTCAAATGAGAAAGCCAAGGGCTAGAGTGGTCATGTTTTCTCATGCATGAGTCAATGAACCCTAGACTGCCATAGCTCTGTACAAACGTCCTCACTTCTGCTCCTGAGCAAGGCGCTCACTCTCTTCTATTTCTATCTTCTGGAGAGTGGGAGGGGTGGACACTCTTCCTGCCTGTCTGCACACAGACAATTCTTGTCTTTCAGAAAGCCGCAGTCAGCAGGAGGCTGACAAGAGATGATCAAGGCAGCAAGGTGAATGCAGAACAGGCAGTGAGCAGAGCTGGTAGCGTGTAGGTCATGCTTTATGTTAAGGACTTGCATATGAATGTCACTCTGTCACCCACTTTGGAAGGCAGTGCAGTCTTAGGAAGGGGCAACAGTGGCCACGAGAGTGGCTTTTCCAGGACCTGGATGCCCTGGTCCTCTCTTTGTACTGAGGGAGTGCATAAATACCAAAGAGAAGTTATATCCCCAAAGCATAAGGCTTACAATGAATATAATGTACTTCGGGTCAGCACATTTATTGTACCAGTATATTAATTTGTTTAAGCCTCGCATCCCGAAATAGACTCTGTTGCCCATATAACACTAAGCACCAGATTTAGGCATAGAAACTGTTCCATAAACACTTTTACTCTGTTAATCTTCTGAATCCCTGAAAAAGGGAATGCAACACTAAAGCCTGAGATGTGATGGCCTCGTTACAGGCAATAGTTAAGCTGGAGATTGAGCAGAATCCCACCTCTGATTCTTTGGAGTTAGTACATGCTACTCAGCTGCAGACAGAGTACAGCGATGTCAGTGGCTACAAGACCATTCATGTCTTCCTCAGCCAGCCTTATTCATGAACATATTAAAGTCTAATTTCAGGGATCGGAGCAGAAGAGGGAGATAAAAACCAGAGACAAGTTCCTTAGATGATTTAGGATCCCAAACTCAGCCCACTGGGAAAAGATGAAAAGACCCAAGATTACATCAGAAGGGTGAAAGCTGATTTTATAAGCATCTTGAGTGTCAGCAGACATTGCTATCTAGAGGGCAACCTGAGCTAAAACTACAGTGTGAGAAGTCAGCAGGGCAGGATGTGGACCCAGAAGGCAAGACCCAAATGAATCAGACCTGAGATTTCACCCTGGCTCCATCACCTGCTCATCTGATCCTAAACTGTCCAACTTCGACATCACAAGTTGATGGCTATCGTGAAGGTCAGAGAACACACACACACACACACCACACCACACACACATCATATACCACACACACACCACACACATACACAATACCACACACCACACACACACCATACACCACACCACACACACCACACACACATCATATACCGCACACACACTACACACATACACATACCACACACCCATACCACACACACACACACACACCATACACCACACACACCACACACACACACACCACGCACATATACACACCACACATACATGCCACACACACACACCACACACACACACACCACACCACACATCATATACCACACACACACCACACACATACACATACCACACACACATACCACACACACACACACACACCACACACACGCCACCACACATCATATACCACACACACACCACACACACATACCACACACACACACACACCCCACATACCATATACCACACACACAACACCACACACACACCATACACCATATACCATACACACACCACACATACCCCACACACACATACCATACCATACACCCCACACCCCACATACATACAATACACCACACACATACCTACCACACACACCACACACCATACCACACACACACACCACACCACACACACATACCACACACACACCTACCACACACACCATACCACATACACACACCACACCACACACACATACCACACACACAATACCACACACACACACACACCCCACACACACACACACCACACCACACACACCACACATACCACACACACACCATACACCACACCACACACACACACACCATACACACACATACCACACACACACCTATCACATACACCATACCACACACACACCACACACACACCTACCACACACACCATACCACACACACACCACACACACACACCACACCACACATACCACACACACACCATATGCACACACACCATACACCACACACACACACACACACACACCATACACCACACACATACATACCACACACACATACCACACACACACACCATATACCACACACACCACACACACACCACACACGATCTTTATACCCTAAAATGTTCATATTGAATGGCTTTAATAAAACTTAGGTATTATAAGCAAGAAAGATAAACAACACGATTATTAAAGTAGGTTTAGGATTTTGTTTTATTTTTTATTTTATGTGTGGGAGTGTATTGCTTGCATGTATGTCATGCAAATCCACAGAGGCCAGAAGAGGATGTCAGGTTCCCTGGAACTGGGGTTACAAGGTGGCTGTTGGCTGCCCTGTGGGTGCTGGGAATCAAATTCAGGTTCTCTGGAAGGGCAGCCAGAGAGCTCTTAACCACTGAAATATATCATCAGTCCCAGGATTTCTTTTCTGGGGTAAATTCTTAGCATAAACTGCATGTGATATCTTTTCAACTAGATGAGAAGTATTGTTTCACATATTAAATTCCTAACATTGCAATCCCAACACCTATCAATAAAATACCAAGGAAAATGTAGGGACTTTTCTTTGTTGATCTGTGTGAAATGAGAACTGTATGTGTTACTGTAGTCTGGTTGGCTAATATCATAAATTACAGATGTGTCAAGATGAAATGAATATGTAATAGAATCTACTATGTGCCAGATTACAGTATTCATTTATATGACTTGCTGGGAAAAGCAAAATTTCAGAGACAGCAAGCAGATACCTGGTTGCTAGGGTTTGAGTTTGGTTAGAGACTGACTACAAAAGGCTCGAGCAAATCCCACAGGGGCCGCAACTCTTCAGCATCTTTTTTATGGTGCTGTGCATATTGCTGTCCGCATTTTTCAAAACTTTTAAGACTCATTCACCCTCTTAGTGTACATCTTTTCATTTATGTAAGTTATACCTCAATAACTGTGGATGCATATGTTTGTACATAACATACATGTAAATGCATACATCTATGTAAATGCACACATATATAAATATATACACACATTCTTCAAGAATGAACCAAACAAATCAGGTAGAAGGATTGTTTCTGGCAGGGAATCTGGAAGACTTGGAGGTAGGGATAGAAGGAAGAATAAAGTTTCATTGTATCTTCTTTGTCAGCTGCATTTTTACTGCTATATACGTGGCATAAGTTATTTAAAGATGGATGAAAGCATCAAAGATTACCCTGTGGGGTGCCTCTTCTTCCCTCAAGGAAGTTTTCTGCCACTGGAAGGGTTTAATCCTAGTCCTGCTGTCAGCACAGGAGCTGCTGATGACAGTCCTCCTGCTTTAGGAGGAAAATACAATGGTCTTCTCCTTTGATCTCTGGAGCTTACACCTGGATCCTGAAGTTCTGAATACTCTACTTTCCTTCTGCTCTTTCTGAGAAGCAACTGTCCTTTCCTGTCCACTCAGGTTCCATCTTCACTAGTGATTGATAACTTGTTCATATACTGGGTATTTATTTATGAATATCATTTTCAATACTGATACTAGTTTTATAAACTAAAAATCATAGCACACCTCTTCTTTTAAGCATTAACTGCTCTCCTCTGCTTACAAAGTCCTTTGGCTGGGACATAAGGCCTTGTAGAACAACTTCCCATTTGTGTCTGTACTTACTTACTGCCATGTTCAAAGCAGAAGTCAGCTTTTCACAGTTCCCCAATATGTATCCTTCAGTGCTTTACACTCAGTATACACTGTACCCCTTCACTTTAAACAGGCTTTCCTTTACTATCCAAGGCTAAAGTCCAATCGCACCCAAGACTCTGCTTAACACAATGCATCCACTGTGAAATCTTCTCTACTAGATGATGAACTTCTTGAGCTCATGTATCTCTTTGTATCTAGCAGGGCACTGGCAACATGATTGGTTATCTCCTACATGTCATTTAAATGTGCACATGCATGCATTTGTCCATGGATGTATGCAAATATATTTCTTGACCAAAAATATGAATGTGTTACAATGTAACAAGCACAGAAGTTAAGAAAAACATAGAAATATGCTTTAAACCACCAGCTGGAGCCTCCACTATCTTACCGTCCTGGAATGTGTCATTGATTGCAATGACAGCCTGAAAGGGTTTGGTCAGTTCCGCTCCTTGTGCTGAGCTGAGGAACACCACGAACGTCTCCAGTCCTTCAATTACTGGGTACTGAGTGTCATCCAAGACAGTCAAAGTACAATACTGCAGGAGAAATCAAAGCATACTTCACAGAAGGCTCAACACCCAACATTTACATCTTTCTTTGATGGTCTTAAATCAATTTCTTTTTCTTTAAATTCATAATATAATCACCTCATTATCATATTCTTGGGAGATTGTTTCTAGATATTTACATCAAACAATTTCTATTCTAAATCTGCCTTACTGAATATGTGATGGTAAAATATCACTTGGAGAATTTTTAGCCTTTCATGAATTTGTCTTACTGTTGGTATGTTTATAATAAATAAAACATTTAATTAATTAATAATTTGTGCGTGCATGCATGCTTGTGCATGCATAAGTGCCACAACACCTGTGGGAGGTGAAAGGGCGACTTGTGGGATTCAGGATGCTCCTTTCACTCCGAGGGTCTAACTCAGGCTATCAGGCTTAGAAGCAAATGCCCTTATCTGCTGAGTATCCTTGCCTGCCCTCATTTGTATATGTTTTTAAATAAAGAAGGACTGGAACATTGCAAAGGCTTTTAGCATCATCTAGAGACTTGGAAAGCAGATAGATGACTACCCTAGAGCCATCCAGGCTGTCTACTTTGAGGTGCTTGGACTTCTGTGGACTTACCTGCTCAGTGACACCTGGTCCAAATTCTACCTTCCTTGAGCTAGGGACATAATCAACTCCTGGAGTGGCAGAAGCTGGGTCTGAAGGTCGTGTTGCACACCAGACAGATGTGAAGGTAGAAAGGTCAGTGCCGTGGCGGATAACTGGAATCTTTACTGTGCCTGGAATTAAAATAACAGTGATCTTGATTTGAGCCAGAAAAATCACTGGGCTTTTCAGAACACTGTTCTCTCTCACTGCAACAGCAGGCTTTCCCCCACTCGGTGGTTATAATCTGACTTCGGTGATATTCCTCCATCCCCTCTGAAGACGGCTGGGAGGTATTGCTGCTCCCTTTACACTGATACTAAGATCAGGGAGAGATACCCATGGGAGTGGCACTAGAGAGACAGTTCTTGGGGGTCGCAGGCTTTACATGCACCAGAAGGAAGATATGCCACTGAGAAATATCTCGATTCTATTGAGAGAGAAGAAACCCAGGGACAAGATCCTCAGCTAGAAAACCGTTCAGGGACTCTATGAGGCCTGGATCTGGATGGTCCTAATTAAATGTTTTAACTGGATGGATTTTCTTATTTTGTTCAAGCAGTGCACACACATCATTACTTAAACCATATAGCTAATTGCTTATCTTAGGAACAAAGCTCATCTTCTAAGCCCTGGTAGCATTGTACTCTGTAGTAGCCTAAAGATATTTAATTCTCTTCACAAACATAAATTGGCATGTGAACCCCATCAAACACCATATTCTTGCAAGATGACAGGTGCTCATGTCTGGGCACTTGGGACGTGGTAAGGATAATACAGCATAGCAGAAGTGACAGGGTTCTGATCCAGTTCTGCCATTTTATTAGCCTCATGATCTCTGACCTCTCTGGGCCTCTGTTTGTTTGACCTGGATTCAATTACCAGCACCCACATGGTAGCTAACCACCATCTGTAACTCTAGTTCCAGGTTATCCAATGCTCTCTTCTGACTTCTGCAGGCATCGCATGACACAGGTGCATTTATATATGTGCATGCAAAGCACTTGTACACATAAAATTAATAAATAAAAAGAAATACTAGTTCCCAATGCAACTAAGAATCTCTTCAAAGAGGCAGGCCTCGATCTGGTACAAGTGAACAGATATTCAGCACAGCTGCTGTTCCCTCTGTCAGCATCTCATGAAAGACGTCAAGACTCTAGAGAGTCACAAGAGGGAAGGGGCCGAGGCTCTAAAATGCCAAGTGGAAGAGACGTGACCACTGCCTACTTTGGGCTTCTATATAAATGAGAAAGTTTCATTGTAGTAAGACACTGAAACTTGAGAATGTATTGGCTTTATCATATTAAATAACTCGCATTCATCCTCAATGGATCACATATCCCCTTTTCATAAGCCAAAACGCTTAGCACCATAACCTCCCTCTGGACTATAGAAGTCCATCCATGCAGCCCCAAGCCATTCACTTCTCCGCCACTGACAGAGCAAGAAAAATGGATGAAGTCTATATTCACCACCTATTATGCCTAAGACCAATAACAGTGCCACTAAAATCATATTTTCCAAACATAAGAAGGAACCTGTTCAAGAAAAGGATGGTGGAACTCCAGAGAGACTTAACATTACCCGCATCCTCGCTGACTGTGAAAGCTGTGTTGCCCAGGGCGACAGTGGAGGCATCGTTGGGACCACTAATGAGAACCTTGGCAACCGCCACCCTTCCAATGCGGGCATTCTCAGAAGCTTCCACTAGGGCAATCTCAAACTCTTCTTCCTCTTCATACTCGCTGTCATCAATGAGCATAACATCACACGTGGTCATGGTGACACCTGGTCCAAATATCACACGGCTCTCAGCAGATCTCCCCCTGGACTTAAAATCAGAACCTGATTCCAGAGCGTAGAGGCTACTTCCCATAGCTGACTTAGGGACTGTGTAGCAAATGGCAGACACAACACTGCTTGAGTCTCCTGAAATACACACAGCAAGGAAGCCAGGGCATGAGAAGGAGCACAACACACACTTCAGAATCTCTAGTCACTTAATGAGCTTTCCCTCTGACACATTCCATCACTATTTCTGTTCAAACTCTGACAGGAAACCTTCCTGAGCTGCAGTTTCTATTAAGCCCATGGTATAAACCGCTTGAGGATTTAATATACCCCAGATACTTTCCCAAATAACTTAAAATGGATTTCCTATTCTGTAAATTTTGTGCTCTGTTAATTCACAAGACTCATTGCCCACCATCTAAGACCACAGCGGGTAGAGAGATAAGAGGCATACTTGGTACTTTAATAGCAAAGTAATTGTGTCCTGAAGGGAGTGTGATGAGCACAGTTCACTGCCTTTCTGAAGAAACTTGTGCACTCTAATTCCCCAAGAGAAACAAGCTTGTTTAAAAAAGGAAAGACAAAACAATATAAAGAAATGACTTTGCTTATTAGTGCTGCCACATCCCTTGGTGATAACCTGCTCTAGGCCTGGAGTGGCTTGTCTTCCAAGAGGTATTTACCAAGGTTTTGTGCTACCCAAACTATTTACTACAACTAATACCCAGTCAGCAGATTCAATAAAAAAGTGACATCATCACTTACATTTGTGTGGCCCTGAAAGGGGATTTCATTTCTATGTGTTTTAAAGTATTGTGCAATCATAAATCCATAAAGTCTTGGTTTTAAATTTCAATCTTTCAAAAATTGCCCTTTATTTCTCACAGATAGTTTATTTTTCATCTGAGCATATATATGACATCCAGGTAGGGTTAGCTTTAAATATATTTTCTGTCTTCTAATAACAGATTTGCACAAATATTACTTCTCTCCCTGACCATGATTCCTAAATATTTTATGGAATGGGGTATTGATGAAAAAGAATGAGTTAATGAATAGTTTGCAAGGATAAATTTAACAGTCCTCACATCTACTTTAAGAATAAAGGGGCCCGCTGCGGGTGGAATCTACACTACGGTCCTGAAAATTCAGTGGGTCAATACACGGGAGCATACACAAGTTAGATGAAGCACAAGCACTGGGCACATAGAGGGGTTCAGGGAATGCGAGCTATTACTGTGGCTCTTGTCACCAGTGGCACCAACAGACCTTTTCTTTCAATAGGCGCAAACAGAAAGCCAGCACTCTCGTTGACCCGGTAGGTCTTCTTATCAAACTCTAATGTGGGCTCATCCTCAGTGTCATTGATGATGACCTTCGCCTGTGTGAACTCCCCTAACAGGGCATATGCTGGCATGCTGAGCTCCACAGTGAAACTTTCAACATTCTCAAACACATCATCATCATTGATGACAATGGTGCAGGACTTAGTATCTTCTCGTTCATCAAACTGCACCTGTTACAAAAGAAACAAGAGTTGAACTGTGCCTCACCTCAGCATTCCCTGCTCCAGTGGGCAGAGAACTGCAAGATACAGCTGATTCTTTAATCCCCAATTGTCTGCTGTCCTGCCTGCAACACCCAGACACTTCTCCCTGTTCTTTACCTGTATATCAAGGTCCAAGTATTGTATAAGGACATGGAAGGCAAAGAGATCTCCTACTACTGGTGACTGTAGAAAATGTATAATAATTATTCACGTTCTTTTATTACCGATTATCATTTGGTTACTCAGTGCCTGTTCTAACTGAAACAAGTTTAACCAGAAAGACCTCTGATCTTTGAGTATAAAGTTCAAGTTTTAGGAGCTGATTCTACTTCCAAAGTGAATAAAGTAATGAAAGTTTATGAACATCAAGCTGTCAATCAATTCATAATAATATTTCTCCTACTTTACATATTTATTGGGAAGACTAGAGAAAACGATATATGATGAAAGTAGTAATATATTTTAAAACACAGATCTATAAGATATTATCACCACCAAGACCATCTTACTTCTGTGAATGGAAGTTGACAAAAGAATCTTGTTGCACCGAATAACTGAATTTATATTCACAACAAGTTACTTTAACACACCAGGCAAGTTTTCACTGTATATTTGACTAAATCTTTGGTCATTAAAATGGGCCATAAATATAACATGGACGAATGCAGCCTGGTACAACACAGAGAAATTATTTTATGTGCACACAACTGGGAACGTAACAAGTATTTTTCTGGCTATATTCTTATGTAAAAAATGAATGAATGCAAAAACAGAAGAGGGTAAGAGAGGGAGAGAGAGAAAGGAGGGGGAGGAGACTCTGTAGAAGGGTAGGTATCTCAGAGATATGCACGTACCCAAGCGGAAGGAATAGGAAAAGAACCTGGCCTGGAGGTTATGAAACTGAGGCAGTGGAAAGACGTATACACAACACTCAGGAGCCTCTAGGGCCACTCAAGTGTGAAAACCACAGAATTTCAATCAAACAAAATTATTAGTGCATATCTAATCAGCTTATCAAATTCAATTTTTGCTAAGCTTGGTATTTCAAAATGCCCCAAGAGAAACAAAATGTGCATTAGATTTCTACTTAAGATCTGAAATCCACTGACAGCCTTTTGTCTTTTCTTGAAAAACTCAAGTCCCTTTGCTAAAGACCTCTTAGTTTCTTGGTTTCTTTCTGTGTCCTCACTGGTTCTAAGAGGCTTCAATTTAGTCCGGCTGATTCCTGAACTTAGCGAAGGGACACCGTCCACTTCGCTTTACAGAGCTTTGATTTAAAAAGAGAAGTTGACTTGAAAAAACCTGAATTAATACCTATTAAGTGCAAACACCGAGTCCCAAGGGGGAAGTTCATTATACGCCCCAGCCCTGCTCACGCTAAGCGTGCACTCTACCCTTGACCTGTACCCCACATCCCGCGTCCTCACTTCTCAATTTCCTTTTTCTTTCTCATTGCCATCCTGTTAGTAACAGAGATGACTTGGAAATTTCTCTATAGCCCAGACTCTTCCTCACTACCTGCCCATCTACACGGTGGTCAACCTCCTGTTTTGAAGGCAACTCACACTCAGCACGCCCTTGCCAAACTGGCTATTCCTGGCTGTTCATTTTCTTCTGGCAAGAGAGAGTATCATCCATTTCTTCTTGCTGCCATTATCTAACCCACTGCTAAATCCCATTCATTCTACTAACTGAAGCTCCAGCCCATCATCTCTCACCTAGCCTTGTCCAAAAACTTTGCTCGTATGCTTTCTTCCCCTCCCTCCACAAAGGAAGGGGAAGAGTGAGGATGGGTGTTGAACACGATGCCTTGTAGCATTCTTGTCATGAAACAAATGCAAACACCAAGAAGCTAGGTGACACTTAAACTCTGTGCCTCTCAAGGCAGCTAAGCCTTCAACAGAGTGAAGAACAAAGCACTATCAAAAAGGCATATAGGGAAATTACCTGAGGAAGGATGCTAATGGAAAAGGACACAGATAAGGAGGAGAAGGCGCACAATCACCTGCAACTGTGCTCCGGGAATGGGAGGTCCCACTGCACCTACCTGGCCAGCATACTCCACGTAGTCTTGATGTCCAGGATGGGAGCTGACCTCGGAGCTGGAACTGGCTGTGCCTTGTTCAGTGCGACACAAGACGATGGCATACTGGTTTAGGTTCCCGGTCCTCTGCACTGTGACACTCACAGAGCCCGCCTTCTCACTGACATTGTAGCTAGAAGCACACAAAAGGTCAGGCTCTGAAAATCTGTCCCAGGGCTGTGAGGAGGCCACGTGCTCAGTGCCTGTCTCTGTTGTCTGGTCACCCGTGCTGGGTATTTCAGAGGATGGGCAGTTCTGTGCCTTCAAAAAGCCACATAAACTGATGGGCCATGCTCACCAGGAACAGACACAGCCCAAGTGAGCAAGGACACCGGGGATAAAGAAAGTCACCGGCTCACTTTGAAGGAGACTCGGGTCATTCAGAACATGGACATTACATAGGAGCTACCCAACTTCAGAATCCAGAACATGGAGAAATGTCAAATTAATCTCTCCCAAGTAGGGAAAATAATCAGAATAAGCCAGTGGGTTCTTAAGGATGAAGGTGCTTAGAAGGCTGTTAGTGATTTATATTGGCTGGGAATTCATTGAACAAGATCTACAGGATGTGGGGAAGGGAGTCAGTGTAGTTTCCGAGGTTCAGCCCATGGAACAAAGATGTTTAGACAGAATTTTATGATGTATGAGAATGGGGTTAGCGATTTAGACTAAATGTGTCAAGTGAGGAGCCAAGTATTCATGTGCTATTAATTCATAGTAAATAGCTTCAGAAAAGCCACAGAGAACAGGAGGTGAACTGGGCTTTGTTTTTCCTCAGTGAGGACGGCCATTGGGTCTGGTGTGTGTCTCATCACTTTGTGTGTTTAAAGCAAAATGCATTTAAGGGGTTAGATCTCACTGCCAGCTTTGAAAGTCGTTGTATTATTTAATCCATCCGACACTAGAGGGGTCAGCAAAAGGGAACCGTTTTATTGAAGTTATTTAATTCTGAAGGTAATATGATCAAGAGGTTAATAATAGTAAATAGCAAAACACTACATATTTTATAGTTGATTATAACTTTTCCATAATTCTCCAAGTATGTGTAAAGAGTGGAGAAGCTACTTGGTGCCCCTGAAAGCAAGTTCATATGTCTTCCCCACACTAACCCTAATTGGCATCTGAACTGCCAAGAAATTGATGTCTTAGAATAGTGAGTCTCCGAACTGCAAACTGAAACATTATTTTCTGTAGAATAATAATCCTAGTTATACTTTAACCTATAAAATCAGCACCATGTTTGTCCATCATCTTTACCAACTATCAATTCTCACACTGGAACTCTCCAACAGATGAGGAAAATGTCTTAAGGAGCCCACATATGATGTATGGTCCTGTGACAATCAAAAGATCTATAGAGGAATGTGAACATGAGAACACAGGAACAGAGAGCTGAGGCAGACATTGCTAATATGGGCCAGAGACTGTTCTCAAAGCTTGAATGTCTCTATTTTTCCTACTGGAAAAAGATACTGGAGTATCTTCTGCAGCTCGAAGACAAAGCAGAAATACTCATGAGAGGCAGTGAATGACAAAGGTTAAGATCACTGGGCTTCAAGTATAGTCTTGTTTGTTAGCTACATGACTGCGGCAGGCCACTTAGTCTCTTTCTTTCTACTGCTTTGCTGCTGTGGGGACAAGAGGAAAATTCATGTCCCAAGTGCAAGCAAACAGGACGATATATGTTGAAAGCACAGCATAATGCCCTGTCTATATGCTACTCAATGCATATTTCATGCCTTTATTTTAATTATTGTTATCACTAGCATCACTACCAAATATCACCACCGTCACTGCCATTATCATCAGCAGTAGCTGGAGACTAGACCTGCCTTCTGTGGTGCTTCATCCTAATTTCTTCCATTTGTTCCATCCATTTCTCTGTAAACAAGATACAGTGACACATGTACCTGGTATATTTAAAGCTGATGAGGGACCACTGGATATGGAAGACGTTATCGTTGACCACATTGGGTTTGCTGTCTTTCACCAGGAACTGAAAACTATCCATCACTTCCTGGATTTTCTCTTCATGCAACACATATCGAATCAATCCCAAGTTTACATCCTCTGTGAGAAACAAGAGTCACACTGAATTCATCATGAGTTAATCTGGAGATATAAAGGCAGCCTCATAGGTACCACACTAACACATCAAATTTATACTTCTAGTGGGTTACAGGAGCTTAATTTTACAAATACAATAAGCACAGTAGTCTTCAAAACAAATGTTTCTTCCATATTTTAAAATAAAATCTTTTAGCTCTGTGTACAAAAGAGAATCCTGGGGTCTGGATAGAAATAACCTCAGTAAATGTTTGTGGAACACTAAAGGGCAAATGCAAAAGTTTTTGATCCCATCCACTGTATACATGATCTCAAGCCCAGCCTTAATTCCTTCTTTGGATGGTATGTGCTAATAAGAAAAGCTGGGGTTTGCTGAAACAACCCATATACACAGCATAGCTAAAAGCATGCTATACGTGATTGGGGATGGGGAGGCAAAGGGAATATGGAGTATGAATTTTAAGGAGCACAGTTGTAGTGACTGCCAGATTGTGCCCATCCTCAAGGAGGAGGGGAGTGTGACAAGCTTACCAAACAACCTGCTTTATGTGATTCAAAAAGCAAAGCATTTCTGTGGAGCAACCTATATATGTGGACTTTAATTTCTCGGCTGAAAAAAATTAAAAATCCTCATAAAATAACAAATCTTTCATAGAGTCTGACTCTTTTGTTGTTTGTTCTAAATGAAAGTCAAGCAGTACCATTCATTCTTTCCAGAAAACCTGGCTACACTAAGGGCAGAAAACAATGATGAAGATGAGTATCTCTTTGCAATGGTTTGGAGAGTCAGGCACAAAAGCAGGAGCAAAGAAGGCCACGAGGTGGACAGTTAGGCACTAAAAGATCTGTCTCTAGAAGTAGCTGAAAGCAGTTGAGGGAAGGTGCAGGAGACACGGGGAGCAGCATTTGAACACGCCTCCCGTTTATAGGTTCCAAGTCCCCACCCTGAGTGAAGGAGGCAGCAGCTCTGCCTGGCTGCAGCTTGTTCTCCACATAGCCATGCTGGGGGCCCGCTGTGATCTCATAGACAAGATGCAGGTCCTCTGTGTCCGGGTCCATGGTCAGCAGTTCCTTCTTGGTGATCAGGTTGGTTGCCTGGAATAGAAACCCATTAAACTTAATTCCTGAGGTGGGAATTAAAGCAGAAGCAAGACCCTTTGACTCAGATTTAATTCAGTTCAACAATGATTTAATGAGAGCGTTTACCTCGAAAACTCTAATCAGGATGGGAGACTTCCAGCATGGAGACCATCCTGACCTTTGCCTGGCTGTTTTCACTTGTGATTTGAAAAAAAAGTCTCCTGAGCCAGGTCAACGGGGGAAGGGCTTATGTGGAAGTAAGCAGAGGGATCTGAGGCTGTAAGATTTCAGTCCTCGGAAGAGGAATAATATAATACAGAGAAGACCGCTATGCTACACTCTACGAGAAGCAGATACAATGTTTGAAGTCTACTAAGATAAATACATTGTATTACGTAGCTCCAGCTGGCCTCTAACTTAAATACTCCTCCACTGGCCTCCCGAGAACTCAGAGTATAGACATGTGCTATTATACCTGGCTGTTAGTAACTTTAATAACTGTTATTGCAGTAGAGAAGGAAGTGATGATTACAACAGCATTCCAATCGAATGAATGTTGAGAAAAAAATATCAAACAGGGCAAAAAAGGAATTTGCACTGATTTGTTTTGTGTGTGTATGTGTGTTTGTATATATCTGTGTGTATGCATGTACATATGCATCCACATGTGCATGCTTGTGGGGGCCAGAGGTCACATTAGGTGTCTTACTCACTGCTTTCCACCTTATTTTTTGTTTTGTTTTTTGAAACAGGGGATCTCACTATGTAGCCCTGACTGGCTTAGAACTTACTGTGTAGACCACACTGACCTCAAACTCACAGAGATCTGCCTGCCTCTATTTCCCAATGCTGGGACTAAAGACATACAGTAGCCTTTTGTGGCCGGGTCTCTCACTGAAACTGGAGCTTACTAATTGGCCTAGACTTGTTGACCAGCAAGCCCCAGGCATCAGCTTGTGTCTGTGTCCCCAGTGCTGGGGTACAGGCATGCTCTGGCATGCCCAACTTTTCATAGGTGCTGGGAATCTGAACTCAGAGCATCATGACTGATTGTACCGATTGAGCCATCTCCCCAGCCCCCTGTTTTTATTTATTTTAAGAAATCTAAGAGTTCACTGGGAAGCTACAGCACAATAGCTCCACACACAGCTAACTAATCAACGATGAAGCCACAGTGCAGAGAGAATACAACTGACCAGAGGCTGAAGTCACTTCTGAAGTGAAAGAAGAAATGAACAGGACAGAGATGTGGACTTAGTGATAATTTGCCACTAGATCAAAGCAATGGGGTGACCCTTAAAAATGATGCATTTGGTAATTAGGAGATGGAGAAAGAAACTTCTAAAGCAGAGTTCCCCTGAGGACATTTGCCTGCAAAAATGTCCGCTGCTTTTTCATTTAGGGCAAACATTAAATGTTCCTCAAAGTCCATTCTCTCTTTCTCTAAATTAACAAAATTTTAGCTCAACACCTGCCCGCCCAGTCAGAGAGACTATTTCCCAGACTCCCATGAAACATCTGTACTCATCTGTCCAATTTCTTTCCTACAGAATGTAAGTGGAAGTGACATGTTCAATTTCTGTATCTCTAGCTTAAAATGAAGGCCCTTGCCCTGGGCTTCTGTTTTACCCTTTCCCTGTGCTGGACTGATGATGAATTTCTGGTGGAATCTAGCTGTGTTTCAACAGCAGGCACTGTGATTGGTTGTGGCAGCAAACTAGGCAGTGGGAACCTGCACCTCTCAGATATTAGTCCTGCTGGACACTTACTTCCACCTTGCATGTGATGTGTAATGAAAATGTCTCTCTTGTCTGACCTGTTATATTTTAGGGATCTTTTTGTAGGAGCATATTAAACTATACACAATCTTAAGAAGTGAACGATCCTAACCAAACTCCTTGGGCTCACCAGTCTTAGGGAATCAGGACACAGGGGAATGGTAAGCTCACGGGTTGAGTTCGAGCTCTATTGGTAAAGTGCTGTCATGTATGAGGCTCTTACACTGAGTAGAGGTGTGGTAGATGGGATAGGACTCACCTTGCCATCCATATACTCCAGCCACTGGAGCCCCAGGTTGGTGACAATTCTGGGGGTGCCATCATCGACTGGGAGGATGTCTACTCGGAACTGCTGAGGTGCAGCTGTCATGATCTGTAGAGAAGCCAGAAAAGAACTCATCATGGACACTGGGTTTCCAGACACTGAGCCTAAAAAGCTAGAACCCCTGAAGTCTGTACACACATTAGAGATGAAACATGGGTAACGGAGCTGGCTTTCGCCTCTCATCACAACTGGCATGAAGCCTCAGGGAGAATGATGATTGACAAAGTGAGTCCAACAAAGGCAGAAATGAAAAGCAAAGACATTTCTGATAAACATCTGCCGAAGCTGGTTTTCAATGCTTCCCCCAATTATTAATTTATTATTATTATTATTATTATTATTAGAGATGCAGCCTTGCAGCATTGCCCAGGAACTCCTAAGCTCAAGAAGTAATCATTCTGCCTCAACCTCCTTAGTAGCTGGGACTGAGATTAAAAATGTGTCATTGTACCTGGACACAATTCTGTAGTTGATGTCATGATGTCAGACTTGGAAAGACAAATATTTACATATTTTCTTTCATACAGAGAGTCTAGATTTTAATCCACATAGGTTATGTGCACACACACACATGTGACATGAAAGTAGACGGGGAGAGGAGAGGAGAAGGTCTAAACAGAGTGGGATCAAGAGAGGGTGATGAAATATAAGTGACCTGAAAGAAGACAGGGGTGTCTGGGAAGGGGGGGGCACAGAGGGGGACAAGGCAGAGCCACGGGGTCCGAATAAGAGCAAGTATAAAGACCTATGTATGAAAATGCCATAAAGAAAACCATCACTTTGTACACTAATTTAAAATGTTATTTACAAAACCAAAATGGATAAAAAACCCTTGCCTAAGAGAAAACAGTACACCGATATTTCCCTCCTCAATATTCTTTGTTGAGGTTTTCTGATAGGCTGGCAAACATCGTGATTAAATGTTAATGCTGGAGTCTCCAGGTGGGAACGGATCAGTCATGGAGAGAGTTTCTCTGGGGCAGAGTTTTTCCCTTTCCCTGTTTTTTGCTCTTGTTTGTTTCTTTTGAGAGTAATCCCTATGCTAGCAAGAAGCAGAAGAAATCAGGAATCAAAAACAACAGCATTTGTGGGAATAGTGAAAAGGAATTTATATTGTAATTCCATTCAGAGAGAGAGAGAGAGAAAGGCTGTCTAAGGGACACGTACATGGAGCCTTATCCAATACCTTGCTGGTTCTAAGTGTGTACATGCCAGAATACACTGCAGCAAGGTGCTAGCTGTTCAGGCTCCTACAAACCATCTTCTACAGAATTCCCATTTTTAAAATGATACGGTCCCTCAGAAGACCTACTGTGACTTAGGTTTTTAGCAGCCCTCTTGCTGATACATCTTGAAACCTTCTTTTTCTGTTTTGAAAGTCAAGCTAACCTGGAGCAGCTACAGTGGGAAAGAAAAGACAGTGACAGACAGTCTGCCAGGCCGCACTGCAGCATCAGTACCGACTAGGCAGAGGAATCCCAAGAGCCACATACAGCTAGAATGACCAGCTGAGGATGACCTTCCGTGTCTCTAAAGAACACAAGGGGACCTCTCTTCCAGAAAAATATCCATCCAATAAAAGTGTAGGAAAGAAACTTCCCAGGGCCTCAGTGTCCTGGAGTTACAAAAGAGCATGAGCACGCTCCTTGCCAATACAAATGTGTGGGATGTTGGGGTGTCCCCAGCCCAGCTTCCAACAGAGATGCAGTTAACTCCCGGGGTCGTTCAAGGCATGGCCAAAACCTTCTGAGGAAGGACTGAGTAGAAGGAGAGGAAGGCAGGACAAAGAGTCAGAACACCTCTCATTTTACGTGAGCGTATTTATACGTCGATACACATGCATCTGTGTGTGTGGAGGCCAGATGTCATCGTCGGGTGTTGTTCCCCAGTAGCTATCCAACTTGTGGGCTTTTTTCACTTTTTCTACGGTATATTTGCAAGTTTCCTATATTTTTTATATTTAGAGGCCCTCCCCATCTCTATCTCCTTTACCCCCAGCTCAGCTCAATTTCATGTGCTGTATTGTGTGTGTGTGTGTGTGTATTTTAAAGGCTTATTGAGTTAAATTTATGTCTCCAAGTGTGGGTTCATCCACTATAGCCTGGTTAACCTACCAAGAGTCTCACCCTTAAACAAGATTCACTCTCTCCCTCCCAGTAGCCATTGGTTGCCAACACTTCCTGCGGTAGGGCTGGGGCTTCTTTCCCACTTCCTGCGGTAGGGCTGGGCCTCTTTCCCACTTCCTGCGGTAGGGCTGGGGCTCTTTTCCCACTTCCACACGTCTTTGCTGGGATTTTGTCTGGCTTGAGCTTGCTTGGCTCTTGTGCATGCTGTTATCATGGCTGTGAGTGCCTATGAAACTCCCCAGCTGTCTGGAAAACTGTTTCCTTGAGGTCATCTATCCCCTCTGGCTTTCTCAATCTTTCTGCCTCCTCTTCTCAATGATCCCTGAGCCTTAGGAGGCAGACGTTTGATGTAGGTGTTCTATTCAGTGATAAGTACTATGCAGCCTCTTATTCTCTGCATGTTAAACCAGTTGTAGGTTTTTGTGTTAATCACCATCTGCTGCATAAGGAAACTTCTCTGGTGAGAGCTGAGAGATGCATTAGTTTGCACCTTGTGTTTTTGAGATATGGTCTCTTGCAGGGACCTGGGGATCACTGATTAGGTTAGGTTGGTTGCCCAAGGAGCCCCAGGGATCAGCCTCTCTCTACCTCCCTGGCACTGGGATTACAAGTGCATACCACTATGCTGGACTTTTTACATAGGTTCTGTGAATCAAACTCAGATTCTTATAGCTGCATAGCAAGTATGTTACAAATTGAGCTACATCCCTGGATCCTCCTCCTTTTCAATCATTTAGGAAGTAAAGCTGAGCAGTTGAATGACCTCAAGAGGAAAGTGTCTTACAGGTTCTACAACTGGTCCTAAAATGGTGACAATGAAGATGACTATAGCTCCGTACAGATTCTCTGGTGTTTCCCTGTATGTGGCATGGGGCAAAAGGCCTTATGTGCATCAGAAGGAAAAGTACTAGTCCCATTTTACAGATAGGGAAACTGAGGTTTACAAAGATAACATGACTTACGAATAAGTGACAGAGCCAGAATTTAAATCAGAATCTCCTGACAGAAAATCCACTGCTATTTCTCAAAGAGCAAGGGTCTGTGGTTAGACTGAGTGGTCTCAGCCCAAAAAGAGAAAGAGAATCTAGAGCCATATGATATTACTGAGATACTAGAAGGAAGGAAAAACTCAAGGAATAAGAAGTAGGCAAAAGCAAAGGGGAAACGGTGATTACTATCCTCACTGTCTCTCACGGAGGGCTATTTCCCAGCAATGTCAAACTCTAATCAGGATCAGTCCTTTTGATCCTCAGATGGAAGTATTTGAAGCTGGCCGTCATCACTGTGCCTCTTTTATAGATGGAAACCTGAGAGTCAGAGAAGTAATTTCCCAATACACTACAAGTTAATGGAGTGAGAACCCAGGACTGTGCCACATGCTGCCCCGAGATGCTCTGCTAGGCTCTCTTCCACTTTGGGCCCTCACCTCTTTCCCTCCCTCCTCAACGATAAAGAAGGGATTGGTTCCATCAGAAACGGTGAAGCTAAATCGGTCTTTGATGGAGTTGCTGCCATCATGGCTGTAGCTGACCCGGTTCTGGTAGATGTCTTCCATGGTGAAGGAGGATGTGAGGCGGAAATGCTGCCCTCTGGCAGTTCTCTCGATGGTGCCGTGGCGTGGGGGCTGCACGACGGTGAAGGTGATAGAGTCGGCCTGTCCAGGAGGGAAGAAGCAAGTTCATAATAGAGGTGGGAGTGAGCAAAGGCTAGGAGCTGGTCAAAGGGAAAAGAACCTAGAGCCAAGCTTCAAAGATAGGCTGTATTTTGCTTATAGCCACCAAACAAAGCTATAGATAGAAACTACCTTCGCTACTACAACTGGACTTATGTCCTAGAGCCTTCACAAGGGCACTAAGCATTTAAATTTATTCTCTTCAGGCTATGTGGGGCAGCCTGAATTCACCCCCCCCATCTCTGTCCTGCACGAGTATGTGCGCACGCTCCCTCTCTCTGTCTCTTTCTTTTGCAGCAGGAAGATTGCAATGGAATCACTGCTTTCAAATCAAGCCTGGAGGGAAAGTGGAAGATCATAGCTTTATTCCAGATCCTGCCAGCAGCAGACCCAGGGGAGTAATCTCCAAAGCCTGAGCAACAGGCATCAGTTTCTTACACCATTTATAGACAATTCAGCATCATTTTAGGCCCATTCCAGCATTGGTGAGCTTGAATTAGTGCCTACACAACTATGGACCAGTCACAGAGCTCTCTAACCTACAGGTCAGAGGGACTGTGAGCTGGAATTCCAAGCTAAAAGTTCATTTACAGACACACCATACAGTTGTTTTCTTAAGCCAGGAGGACTGGTATTCTCAGGCAAGCAGGGGTTGTCTGGTAGGCAGTCTGCTCTGGAATTTTCTCAATTAATTTCAGTCTTCTTCCTCAATTAGTTTCACTTTTCTTTCTCAGTTTCTCTCCTCCGACCCCAAACCCTGTCCTTCTGTGAGCTGTGCGTGTGAGTACATGTATCGAAATGTGCCACAGTGCAGTGTGGACATGCTCAGGTGCTGGTGCTTGCCTTCCACGTTGTTTGAGATCAGAGTCTCTTTGCTGTTCGAGGCTAAGTACACCAGTCCACAGGGATTCTCCTGTCTCTCTCCCATCTCACTGTAGGAGCACTGGGATTATAGATAGGTGCTGTTGCTCTTGACTTCATGTGGGTTCTGAGGATTTGAACTTACGTCCTCAGGTGTGTTACCCACTAGACCACCTCCACAGTCCCCGGCCTAGATTTTCAACCTCTTCCAAGATTACAGGAAATGGCCCTTTGACAACTATTAATTTCTTCCTGTCCACTTCTCTTACATTCCACAAACTCTTACATATAAAATCCCAATGTGATTCATAACAGAAACTAATTTCTTATTTTTACTTGCTGCTTGTAAGGTGAAGGAAAAGAAAGAGGCATATACCCCAGCTGAACACTTTCCAGGATATTCCTATGAACCAGAGGGAAATGCGAAGGCCTGGTCTGCTTGGTCTCTATGCTCCTTAGTTGCTTGCTGGCCTCCAGCCTCCGGGCTTTCTGCAATCTTTGCTGCAGTGCCTCTCAGGATCCAATAGCATATGAACAGGGTGCTTTTGCACTTCCACCACCTCTGCCTGGAAAGTAAATGCTCCCAGGCACTCTGCATGGCTCGCTCTCTCATTCAGCATCTGTCCAAATAGGACCTCCACTGAGAAGTCGTCCCTGAACACTCAGTCCAAAATACCTGCCACCAGTCTGTATCTGACTTTATTCTCCATAACACGTATCACGTCTGATGGCCTGCCTGCCTTCTTTCCTCCTTCTTCTCTCTCTCTCTCCTGCCCTTATTCCCTTCCTCCCTCCCTCCTTCTCTCTTTTTTCATGTCTTTTTCTTTCTTTCCTTCCTATCTTGTACTCCAGTCAAAGGCTAAAAGCTCCTAAAGCCTGGCACTTTTCCATTTTTGTTCACAGCTCTGCCTTTTTTGTCTAGGTGAGAGCCTGGAATCTAGTAGGCAATGGACATTTGATAAAAGCATGGCTAAATGAACATAGTGCTGGCCCAGGGAAGGGCACACATAGACTTAGCTGATCAATACAGCGGAGAGCTTTATGCAAGCTCAGTCAAGTCTGAACGCTAATGCCCGACCCTGGCAACATCATGAGAGTGAGAGCTGCGTCCCCACATGCACAGTGTTTTCGGACAAAGCCTCATCTTGGAAGACGCTCAAACCGCAATGGTACTGTGAGGACAGTCTATGTGATAGGGATGAAGCAGAAGAAAGGGGCAGAGGGGCAGAAAATGGCTGTCCACTTTAAGAGAAATACATGCTTTGGGTAAAGTGTCACCTTCCTTATTCTCTATGAATCATAATAAAAATCCAGCATATGAAAAGGATTGTCGTATCCAACCAGAGGTTTGAATGGATTGTATTCAGAAGTTCAGGATGGGTTGAACAGCAATCTGGACTCCAGTGTATTAGGTCTTCTTTCCCAGAAGGCCAACGTGCCTTCTGTTATGACCTCTTACAAGGAGGCTCTCAGAGCAGCAGCTGCCACCAGCTCTGCCCTTCCTTGAGCCTGAGAGCCCAAAGGAGCCTCTTACCTCTGTGTCTGCATCCAACGCCTTCAGTTCAAACTCCGTGATGGTCTTCCTCACGCCCTCCTGCACACGCATGCCCTGGTTCTGCACAAGGGGCAGCGAATCATCCACAGGGTGAATAGTGATGCGGAAGGTCTGCGTCACCTAGGATGGTAACACGTGGGTGGGTCTCCTATCTCCAGCACTACCCCTTCCTCAGCTCCTGACCCGCCTGGTTCCCAGGAGCCCCACCATTTGTCCTCTTGGGCTTGAGCCTAGGTTGTCACAAGCTGGTGCCTTGTGACTGAGAGATCATGAAGCCCTTGTATCTGCAGTCTGTCTTTTCCTCTTAAAGACAACAACTACTCATTCAAGCATGGAGTCTAGTGCTTCACCTACCTCGTGTACTCCATCAGACAGCACGAACCCAAAGGCATCTGAATACTTCTCGGTCTCGCTGGAATGGACATACTGAACACTTCGTGAAGTCAGGTCGGCTTGAGTAAAGGAACTAATCTGGATGCCTAGTGAAAGAGGAAGAGAGAACCAGGAAGGATGTCAAAATACGAGCCATCCCTTGTGGCCAGGGAGATGCCAGAGTCTGCTGCAGAGCCCTCTGATGCTTTTGTCCTTGTTTTCTGTGGACTTTTTCTGTAGCGCAGGTTCTGTGGTAGCACACGCTAACTCTATTACAAGGCTTTCACCATGTGTCATGGAAACAGCAGGTGTTCAATAAGGTTCCTCTCATTTCTTGTGGGATTTGTGTACGAAGTTGAAATTTCTAAAAAGTAAAGCCATTGTCTTATTCTCCAAACCCAAATCTCTTAAATTTTACATTCCCCATAACTTCATAACCATTTCTGAAAATACGTCTGATTTTCAACATTATGAGACGGGTTCCTTTTGACCACTGCAGTTTAAAGCCTGACTACACACAGCCTGTGAGCATGGCTGGTGGGTCATCACAGTCTCCATAACTTCATTTCGTGTCTTTTAAGGTTCTTTTCAACTCTCAGGTCTGTGATTCCAGCTCTTCATATGCTATTCTAACCAAGCAGGAAGTAATATGAGTTACTGTCTGACTTTGGGGTTTGAACAATCATTTTATATCAAACTGGAAATGACCTAGGAAATAGTAATCTTTAATAATATTATATAGAAAAAACAATAATTTAAAAAGTATAAAGATGCAATAAATTTAAATAATGATATTCTTCTTCAAATACATAATATCTCTGTTTTTAAATCTCCAGCATTAATAAAAAATAGCCCAGAATCCTTGCTTATATCTTGGGGCTACAGGGACTTAGACTCAAGTATCAATCAAGAATGAGATATGCAGGGCTTGCCAGCCCATGTCTATATAATCCCAACGCTTGGAAAGTAGAGGCAGCAAGATCAGGAGTTCAGGGTCATCTCAGGTACATAGTAAATTTGAGGCCAGCATTGGCTACATAAGACCCTGTCTCAAAAAGAAAAAAAGGAAGGTGGGAGTGTAGTTCAGTGGTAGAGCACTAGCCTAGGATATAGAAGGCCCTGTGTTTGATCCCCAGAACTGTAAGAAAAACTAAATGAGAGGCTGAAATAGAGTTCTGTCTTTCCCATTTGGGCAATAAGATACTGATTCATTTACTCTAGTCTCTTACTTTGGCCTTGAAATTCATTTGCTGTTTCCCAGGATTTATTATTTTACATTGTTAATCTTGGTAAAGCCAGTTTTGTTTTATAAGACAGAGACTCTGTTATCTATTTAAATGTGATATCAGTAACACTGCCTTTGTCTTTAAGGAAAAAAATCAGCTCAAACAGCTTTCATTTGAGTCTTTATCATCTGAAATTTGTCACCCAGATGCAACAGCCTCCTGACTACCGGGGCATTAATTTTCTGATGAGGCGTTTTATATTTCTATGCTTGCTACACCAAGGAAATGCAGCCACCAGTCTCGAAGCTTTGTCTTGTGGCTCTGGACAGAAGTCCACACCATTCTTTAAAAACTGAATAACTTCAGGAGCTTGGGAGATGACTCAGCAGGTAAGAGAGCTTGTTATGCATGTTTGAGGGCATGAAGACCTGAGTTTGGAGCCCCAGCACCCACAAAAGGGACAGGCAAGGTGATATGCATGTGTAACTCGCGGCACAGAGACAAGCTGAAACCACTGCCCGGCCAGCCCAGCTGAATCTATGAGCTCAGTGAGAGACCCTGCCTCAAAAAAAAGAGGTGCAGAGTAATCAAGGAAAGCACTTGATGCTGAACTCTGGCTTACACACATGTACAAGAGCACATATATGTACATGTGTACCCATGGGAACAAGTACACACAAATACAGGCACTCACACAGACGGACATATAGACATACACAGATAGAGGCACACACATTCACTAGCTTCAGATGGGCTGCGCTGAGAAATCTGAGTCTTTCCTGCCTACTGTGAATTCATCCTCACAATCCACAGAAAATAGATGTCTGGATTTTCCAAGGCAACTGGCTTACTCCCTTACTTAGCCTGATAGTTTATTTCTGGGCCTGGCTCAGTTGGTAAAATGCTTGCTGTGTAAGCATGAACATCTGAGTCTGGATCTCCATGTAAAAGCCAGGCACAGTGGCACATATCTGTAACCCCAGCACTGGGGGTGGGGAGGAGGTTGGAGACAAGTGAATTCCTAGAGATCGCTGGCCACACAGCCTAGTTCAACTGAAGAGTTCCAAGTTCAACGAGAGATCTTATCTCAAAAATAAGGTGGAAAACGACTGAGGAAGACACCTAATTTCAGTCTTTGGCCTCTGCTCACATGTCCACACACCCACACAAATAGGCAGTATGCCACCCCCTCACAAAACAGCTGAGTATTGCATCATGTAAATATAACATAATTTGTTTATGTATACACCTGCTGATGGACATTTAAGTTACTTCTAATTTGAGGTTACTATAAAAACAAAGGCTTTTCTAATTATTTGTGTTCAAATCTATAAAAGAATATAAGTTTTTATTCTGCTTGGACAAATCTCTAGCAATAGAATATTCTGGAATACAAACTAGGCATATGCTTCAGTCTTTAGGAAATTGCCAGATGATTTTTTGAAAGTGGCGAACCTGTTTCCCTTCTTACTAGGAGAGTTTGGGATCAGTGGGACTTTCCCAATTCTGACTAGCAAACATCAAGAATCTATCATGGGCAGAAAAGTAATCCAAACTTGTGTAGTGATATGGGATTTTACCTTGTAATAACTCTGAAAGGCTAAGGTGGGCACACTACCTCCATTAAAAAATAAACTATGACATAGTAATAGAATTATTTATACAATTAAAAAGCTATGCCATTTATTCAAGGTTACATGGCTAAAAGAAAGAAAGCAATGCTAAGTCTGGAACCCAAGACAGTCTAGTTCCCAAACTTATGCCTCCTAGGGGTTCTTTTTGTAAAAGTCATCTAGACATCTTGGATTTCACCCTTATTCTTTAACTTTGCAGTATAAAAGTATTATATGCCGACTAGAGAAAATGTAAAGTCACAGAAACATAGGAGTTAATTACACACATTGTTCATATATCTGCCACTGAAATATCACCATTATATCAGAATTTCTCTTCTAAAATACTTCATGAATCATGGCCTTGTTCTTGTCTACACTGTTGGTTTTGGTGGGGTTAATGCTATTTAAGTGATACCCACGGTTTCCTGCCAGAGGATAGTGAGCTATTCATGACAGAATGAATGTGAGCTTCCAGATGACATAGGTTTTTCTTTCTCAACTACTATGCTTCCCATAATAGTGCCTGGTATACAGCAGGTACTCAAACAGTGTCTGATGAATGCACTTAGGTCAGCCACTATCATTTATATCTAGGACTACACTAGTCTAATTGGGCATTGGAAGAGGCCAGTTACTCACTTGTCAGCAAGACGGTTTTACTGAATACACAGTCTCCTACTGGCTGTCACAGCAGGAAGCTGTCACTTGAAATACTTGAAGGCTTTTAATCCCACTGAAGGTGTTTTCAGTCACCAACCTGCTGGTTAAACTATGTATCTGGCAGTATGACAGAGACCCACATTAACCCTGTCACTTTTTCCAATTCCCCTGAAAGGCATGAACATTAGAGAAAGCTTGGTCCAGGTCAAGAAAGTGGGCGGAGGAATGCCTCACTGGAGAAATTGCCTTCTTAACAGGATGTTGGGTGATGCTGGGGCTGCCTGCACTCAGCAGAGCAGTCGGGGGTCCGGCCATGCTTCCTGGGTCCACTGCAGCTGTCCTGGGGAACTCTCTGCGTCGCAGCTTCCGAGTTCCTCCACTGCATCTTGATGTGAACTCAACTGTTTCCCCTCTTGAAATCATGTTGGAATCTCAACTCTTGACATTGCAGAATGGGACTTTCTCTGGAAACAGGGTCCATGCAGGTGCAATCAGATGAACATGAGGCTGTTCAATTCAACGTGGCTGATGTCACGAGAAGGGAAACTCAGGGGCTAGAGAAATGGCTTAGCAGTTAAGCATACTGATTACTCTTGCAGAGGACCTGGGTTTGGCTCCCTAGACTTGAATGGCTGCTAACAACCCTCTGGAACTCCAGTTCCAGGAGATCTGACACTCTCTCCTGAGCTGAAGGAGCATTGCACAACATAGGAGCACTCACATATATGCAGGTAATACACTCATACACATTTAAAAATAATAAATATTTTTAAAAAGAAAAAAGAAAGAAAGGGAAATTCAGACACAGCTAGACCCTTCTAGGAAAACAGCATGTGGACACGAGAACAAGGAGAGGGCCCAGGACAGATCCCTCCCTCAGCTCACACAAGAACCCATGCCTACCAACACCCGCACCTTGAACTTCTAGACCCCAAAACTGGGTTAAAAGATGCTTTTGTTGTTTAAACTACCAGTCCATGATACTGCTTCATAGCAATCCCGGCACACCAACAGGCCTCATCTCAGACAGTGAGAGCCAGCGACAGGCGCGTTGTGTCACAACCCAGAGACACGATGGAATAAAGAGCCTGGCTTTGACACAGTGTCACCTCTGAAGTAATCCCACCCTCTCACTGAGGATTTACTGTCATCTGGGCTCCCACTGCTTTCTGTCATGTTGTTGTTGAAACACAGTGGTACGTACTTATCATGTGTCTCCAAACTATACATTTTTATTTTTGTTGAATCTACTTCATGAATACTGTTTTAACAGGGGAAGTTAGTTTTACTAATATAATACTGTGGGGAGGGGGTTGTAATTATACAATCAGGACCTCATGAGGATATGCTGTCACTTGTATATGATTTGAGTGTGCTCCCCAAAGGCTCACATATTGGAAGCTTGGTCCTCAATGTGGTGGTATTAGAAAGCAAGGAACCTTTAAGAGGCAGAGCCTATGGGAAGTGGTCAGATCACTGGAAGGGCTATGTTTTGTTAAGATTAATGCTGATCTCACGGTGTCGGTTAGTTCTTGCAAGAGAGGGTTGTTCAGGATTCCTGTCTTGACATAAGATCTCTGGCCTTTACACATATTCTTCACATGTTGACACATGAACTTTTACACATGTTCCTATCCAGTATGCTGTGAAATAGGCAATAGGGTTCTTATCAGAAGCTGAGCAGATGGGATTGCTCAGTCTTGGACTTTTATTCTCCCAAACTGGGCTGATAAAGTACCAGCCTCAGGTATTTTGTGCTAGCAACAGAAAGTGAATGATATTTATTTATCTAGCTGGGCATGATGGTGAGCGCTTTTAAAGCCAGTACTCAGGAGGCAGAGGCAGGCAGATCTCTGTGATTTCCAGGCTAGCCTGGTCTATATAACCAGTTCCAGGCCAGCTGGGGCTACATAGTAAGATCCTATCTCAAAAATAAATATAACAAAGCAAAATCATTTATTCTGCATGTGTGGTGTATGTTTGTACATGTATGTGTGTGTATGTGTAAGTATACATGCTTGAACATGTGTGTGGAGGCCAGAGGTTGATATGGGGTATCTTCTTCAGTTGTTCTCCTCAGTTTCTTGAGACAGGACCTCTCAATGAACCTGGAGCTCACTGATTGGCTATACTGGAGAGGAAGCAAGGCCCAGGTCTCTGCTGTCACTGCCTTTCTAGGTGAAGGTACAGATATACATACCGTACCTTGTGCAGTTTATATGTGGGTACAGAGGACAAACTCTGGTCCTCATACTGGAGTGACAGGCACTTTACCACATGAGTCATCATCTCTCTAGCCCCACAAGGTGCTTTTTAAAGAAACTCATGCTTAAGTCCAGTTCCTCAGAGCCTTTCATTGACAGGACCAGGCAGGGGCTGGGTTATCACTATTTTTAAACACAGCCTCAGGACTGTAAAGTTCAGACAGGACATGATGGAAAAGCAGTAGTACCATCACAAAGCCTGCTCTGGGTCCTTTCTTTAATGTTTCCTTTCTGTTCTATATGAGTCACACAGCATGGAGCCAGGCTTATCTAAAGGATAAGTTTTAGGAGCTCAGTGTAGCTCCTTTGAGATGGATTTGGTAGCAAGCATGAGGCAAAAAGTACAAAGTTGTGGCACACTTTGTTAAGTTAACTTTCAGTGAAGGATGCTTCCCAATGAGGCTCTGCCTAGAAGGCCAACAGTATTCTTGGTGAGGAACAGGAGGCTGTGCTAGTCTACTCTTGAGGGCCATCACTTTCATGGGAAGACTTCAAATGATTAGTAAATATGTCAGGGTGGAACCATTCGTTTGCCAAATTTTAATATTTGAGAGCAAAGGGTCTCTTGAGATGAGTACACAGCTCTCAGAATGGTGGGAAGATGCCCTTCCTAGTAGGGCTGGGGAGTGAGCCTTCTCACCTACGCTTCTTAGAGGCTGAGTGGAGCTGAGCACTGTGAACAATATGTGTTTTCAATCAGTTCCTCAAACAGAATCTAGAAGCTCTGCTATTCAGACAGGGCAGACCTGCTTTTGGGGTTCTTTGGCAATATTTCTGCAGATCCAGAGCCAAGCTCTGTGTCCTTACTAAGCACAATGTCCTCATCTGCAAAGCTCATCTGACTCTCATGTTGGGCTTCCAGCAACCCCGACAGCGAGCAGAGACCACTGGGGCAACCTTACTTATTGGTATAAATGCTGCAGGTCAGTCAACTGGTGGGGGGGGACTTTCAATGCCTTTAGAAATTCTCACAGACCCTAAGGGATTTTTCTTGGTCTAGCTAAGAAACCACTATGTTACCTTAGTATTTTAGGATGGTATCTTGTGCTGGCAGAGGAATCTAGCAAGAGGTAGTCCTCCTTGAAGGATTCTAGAAATAGCAGCTCACCAACAATTCCTGAAGCCCTTGGAATGGGATTGAAATCAGCAAGAGGTCCAGAGCTGTGTGGTTTGCTGTCTAATGGGGCTGTGCTCCTACCAACATTCTCTACGGGGAATAAAATTAAAATTAAAGCAAGGATTCAGATTTTGGATTGGATGTCATGGTCTGATGTTCCTTGATAATAGGCCCTATTGAACTTTTTTCCTGAATAATTATTCGGTTCAGGATGTAGTCTATTCGTTGAAAGACACACAACAAGCCTCCTCCTCTCTGTCCTCTAAATGCTTGTTCAGTCACCACTACCTCTCCTTACCTTCGAGTCAGTGTGACCACTCACGCCTTAAGAGTGACAGTCACTTGGCCTTTGGAGAACCAGCACTATATTGCAAATTGCTATATTGCTATATTCCAATATTACTTCTTTTTGAAAAATGTGACTCCTGACTACCAGGTAAGAAACTGGGATAGTCAGAAAGAGGTTCTGTTTGCCAGCCAGCTCTCTGCTTTGTGTGGCTGTGATCACAGAGAGATGTGTGTCCATCCCAGAAGGCTCCCAAAATACAAATGCATGTGAGATTCCTGTCCCCCACTCCCTTATTTCTGAACAACTACAGCAGCCAGCATAAACTAGAGATAAAGCTTCCTGCAGACAGTCCTTGAGCTCCTCCCACATCAAGTCTCTGGATTATTCTGTGAGAGAAAACACATTTTTGGCTTAAGTCATCACATTCTTGGGGGTCTCTTTGTTCTGGCAGCTTAGCTTCTTGCTAGTTAATGTTAACCTTGTTCGGGTTAGTTTTTGTCAACTTGATACAGACCAGAGACACCTGAGAGGAAGGAATCTCAATTGAGGAATTTCCTTCACCAGATCAGCCTGTAGGCCTATCTGTGGGGAACTGCTTTGATTGCAGGTTGATGTAGGAGCACCCAGCCCACTGTGGGCAGTGCCATCTTGAGTAGGTAGGCCTGGGCTGTATAAGGAAAGTAGCTAAGCAAGCCAGGGGATAACAAGCCAGTAAGCAGCATTCCCTCTGTGGTCTCTGCTTCAGCTCCTCACTCAGGTTCCTGTCTCAGCTTCCCTAGATGGTGAACTGTAAAGTGTAACATGCAATAAACCCTTTCTTTCCCATGTGCGGTTGGTCATTGTGTTATCACAGCAACTGAAAAACCAAACTAACACAACTCCTGATCCTAATTTCCTAAGAAAAAGAAAGTTGTGAGGGCACGGGGAGGAGGGAAAGCCTGCAGTGAGGGCCTGCTTCTTCACCTCGAAGCAGAGCTGCATGGTGAGGCTGGACTCTCAGAGCTGCCCCTTTCTTGTGGGAGGACGCTTATGCCTGCCTCTGCTCTACCTTTAGAGCTCACAAAGGCATCTGGCTCTCAACAGCTCCTTGGAGAAAGCAAGAGGTTTCCCACACCTCTTTTGTTTATGTCAGAAGCACAGTCAGTTCTGATCAGTGGGTCCTGATTGACAGTCTGGTGAAAAGCCCAGTTCATGTAGGCCAGCAAGAGGGACTAGTACACACTGGAGTGGAGTCCAGCACACACTCCGGGAGACGTCAGTGCCTGCAGCAAGGTAGCACTTCTAAATGTGTTTGCAAGGTGCTCTGCTCTTGAAGAGAACAGGCCCTGTCTCAACCCTGAAACCTGGCATACCCAACTCCACTTAGTGGGACAAATATTTTGGTCTAAGCTGTAGGTAGCTGCCTTGAGTGGCACAGAGATAGATAGCCACATACATTTCTTCCAAGGAGACTCGGACGTTGGAAAAGAGTCAAATGCATAAAAATGTTCTCATTGGGAGGTGAGAGGAATACAGGAGAAGAGGCTTCTAGCTAAATGTACCAGAAGGAGCTCAGTTTGGCTTTGGGGTGAGGGAGGGTAGGGAAGCCTTACCATTTTGACGATGAGGAGGGAGCCTCAGTCAGAGAGGAGAGGGCTTGACTTCCTGTCTACTAGAGTTAATGGAAAGGGGTAGATTAGGAAATGCTGCCGGGCAGGGGAAGGCATGGGTTAGGAAGCTAAGCCTGTCTGGAAAGAGCTGGTAAAGCAACATCCCGGAAAAATGAGCATCTCTCCACCTTCATATCACCATCCCTGGAGGAGGCAGGAGCATGGTAGCCTACAGGTGTCCCTGAAGCAGAGCTGGCCTGGTCTTAGCAATGACCTTTATGCTTGAAGTCTTGAAGTTCGAGAGTTCTGAAGGAACAGACGTGAAACTGGACTTCCCCTACTCTCCCCTCCTTCCCCCACCACCCACGGGACTCTGAACCAGCTTGGGGGTTAGAAGAGAGCAAGGGCTGTGACTGACCAGCAGGTGAGCAACTGGCGGTGCCTGGCATGAAGCACAAAGCGCAGGACTTTTTAAAGCTCTGTGCAGCCATGCAGGTGCCTAACACCACAGCCAAGAGTCTGCCCTTTCATCTTTACAGAGATACAATCAGCAACTTGACAGAATTCTGGCAGAAGCAATTAGCTTATGAATTAGTTATTAAATATCTTCAGCAGCCAAGGTCTAGGGGGTGCTAATCTGCATACTTCCCCCAGGAACTTCAAGACAAAAGAGAAGGCCACCTGCTTTAATTTGCATTAAAGATCTTGGCCAATCTGTCCAGTCCTTTCTGTACCTTTCTGCCATAGATATGCAACACCCTCTCGACCACCACCTGGGACCCAGCAGTCTCTTTCCCCCACCTTTCAGAGCTCATCCATCACCACACCATCAACTGTTGTGGCAACCCTGACCTCCTTGCTGGATCTTGAGTGTGACTTGCCTGGCTGAGCCCACCTCAGGATATTGACACTTGCTCAGCCACCCGCTAAACCCATTTTCTTAATCATCACTGTGACTGGCTCCTCTTTCTTCAAATCTCTTCAAATGCCATCCTATTACGAGGGAGGATTTCCCTTTCCGTCCCTCCCTGTGCAGTCTGAAGCCCCACTACCTACGGGAATGCTCATTTTGCCACCAACGCTCACCTGACTATGGCACAGATTTGCTTGTCTGTGTTTATTGTCTGAATCTGGGCATGAGAAAGTAAGGATGGAAGAGCAAGTCTCGTTTCCTGATTTGAAGCTTTCCTGGTTGAATGAAGAATCTGTCACATAAAGTCCAAAGAAACCCTAAGAAGATCTAAATCTCTAATAAGGTGTCACTGCCTCTATATTCTAAGAAATGAAGGCATTTCTACCTTTAAACTTTGTACTGGTTAATTTTTGTCAACTTGACACAAACTAGATCACCTGGAGAAAACGGACCTCAACTGAGGAATTACCTCCACCAGACTGGCCTGTAGTATATCTGTTAGACATTTTCTTAGTGGTTGATTGATACAGACGAGCCCAGATCACTGTGGGGGTGAGCAGTGCCATCCCTGGGCAGGTGGTCTAGCTTGTCTAAGAAAGCTAGCTGAACAAGCCAGGAGGAGTAAGCCAGCGACCAGCGTTCCTCTGCGGTCTCCGTTTCAGCTTCTGCCTCCAGGTTCCTGCCTTGAGTTCTTGCTCTGACTTCCCTCAGTGAGGAGCTGCAGTTCAGACTGCAAGTCAAATAAAATCTTTCCTTCCCATGTTGATTTTGGTCAGCCATAGAAGGCAAACTACGACAAGTATTCAGCAAGCATCTGGTGTCCCCACATGCATTCAGCTACCAAATTCTACAGGCTCTTCCCCTGAAATTCTCTTTTCTCTATTCAGCATATATAGAGTGAGCACTTGATAGCCAGTAGGGTCTCTCACATTCTCACCTTGCCTATTCTCACTCCTGCCCCTCCAGGTGAAGCCAAACTACATTCCACTGGCCCAGCATAGACACTTCCTGACCAGGCACTGCCCCACAGACACCTCCTCATTTCATCCTGATGGACACCTCACTTCCTTCCCTGACTCAGAATTCTACGACTCCCTATTTCTTGAGTTTAATAGAGACTACTTATCCCAGCTCTGAGTATTCTCCACATAATCACTGACAAGTCCCGCCACCTCCTATTTTCAGAATATATGTGAACCTGGTCCACTTGTTAATTTTGATTGTGCCTCCACACTTTTCCATCTCTGAAAAGAACACAAACCCTGCCTTTCTGAACTCTGACTTCCCAGGGCATCCTTGAGTTCCTTCAGTGTACAGTATTACCTAACATAGGCTCTCCTATCTTTGAACTCTTACAACTCCAGGTTTAGGCCTGTCTTCTTTGAGTTATAGTTGCCTGCAGAGGTCCCTTATCTCACCCAATAGAGAAATCCAGGATGAGGACGCATCTCATTAATCTTTGTTTCCTGAGCAGTAGCTAAACTACAATCTCACTCAGTACACATACTCACCATTTGTTAAATTTAGTCTTTATCCCCCCTGTTCTTGGAATTTAATCCATGGTCTCATGCCTACAAAGTAGACACTGTACCACTGAGCTATACTCCCAGCCCCTGAGGTAATTTTTAAAAATTTCATAAAGATTTATTTTTATTTGTGTGTGCGTGCGTGCGTGTGTCCATGCGTGTGTGCGTGTGTGTATGTATGTGTGCATCTATGTGACTATATGCCACATATGTTTAGGTGCCCAGGGAGGCCAGAAGAAAGTGTCATCTCCCCTGGAGCTGGAGTTACAGGTGGTTGTGAATTGCCTGTGGTTTCTGGGAACCAAACTTGGGTCTTCTGGAAGAGCAGCAAATGCTCTTAACTGCTGAGCCATCTCTCTAGCCCCTGAGTTGGAATTTTAAGAACTAAACATTGCCCTGTGCCATGCACTGAAGGGAGGGTAAAAGACCAACAGGATATGGTACTTGTCCTGAAGGCGTTGATTTTCTAGTTATGGTGCTAAGCCTGTTTATATGAAATTATATAATTTTGTGGTGCTGGGTATCAAATCAAAGGTACTGTGTATATTAAGGAGTACTCTGCTCAGAGGAGCTAGTTCCATACTCCAAATTGTAATTTTTCTAACTTAATTTTACCAACTATTATAGAGTATTTACTATATGCCAAATACACCACACTACACTACAAGATACTACAATACAATACAATACAATACAATACAATACAATACAATACAATACAATACAATACAATACGGTCAAAATTAGTGAGGCAGAAAATAAATATCAATTAAGACAGACCCTGAGTGTATATACACAGGATGCAACTCCCCTAGCATTTACAAAGTACCGATTTAGGGCTGTATGAAGCAAGGGAGGACACACATACCTGGTGATTCCACGTGTTCCAGGTGGCCCAGCTGGGGCTGGGTGGTGATTCTGTAGATCAGCTCTACAGGCTCGTTATCCTGATCAGTGGCAGACAGCTGTACAGTAGTGATTTTTTTCGCCGAGTTTTCATTCAGAACCAGCCCTTTATTAGTGATGATGACTGGTGGGTGTTTGTCTTCTGAAAATCAGAAACAGAGATTGGCCTTGAGGGCTTTCTAGCCTCTGTTCTTCAATTCCAGGCCCAGGCTCAGGAGTAAGATCAGAGCAGTCCTTAGGCGTCTCCCTCAGAGACCTCTCTGAGGGGCCAGGACTAGATTTTTCAAGTTCCCTGAAGGCCATGTGAAGAGTAGAGCTCAAATTCCCAGTGAACACAGTGGCAACTACAGAACTTCAGAACTGCTGTTTTTTGTTGGAAAGCCTAGTGCACCTTACCTAAAACATGGATGGAGAATGACTGGTCAGTCAACTTGTTGCCTTCTCCATCAACCACATCAAACTTAAAAGCAAAGCTCCCACCAGGTTCCCTGGGTCCATGGCTGTATTCTATCTGCCCTATAAAAAGAAGGGGAGAGATTTGTTATTAGTGCTTTCTACTCTTCATTTCCGAAGTGAGAAGGTGAGGCCTCAACTGATGCACCAATAAATCAATTCACATCTTCCTCACTAGGGTACCAGCTTTTGACATTTTAACCTAGAGTCTTCATTTCTTCTCTTTCATCTCCTACCTCCAACTTCCTCATACCTTAAAACCTGTCTATAGCAAATTTCCAACAAGGGACAGTTCTTGTGGTCAAGGCTCATCTTTTTTGAAAGATCTCACTTTCTAACGTGATCTCATGAATAACCAGATCAGCAGAAATGCCTGTGTGTAGAATGTGCACTGTCCACAACCACATCACTTGGAGTGACCCTTCTAAAAACCCACTGGACGAGACAACAGAGTACAGGGCTACAGCCCACCATGCCAGTAACTCTTTACTCCATAGCAGAGCTCCCTGGGCCATAATCAACAAGCAAATGGCTAAACTGGCACATAAGAGGTCAAAAGGCCCCAGAGGAAGAAATACAGTGCATTTCATTTTGTTAATACAGCATCATTTGTATGTACCCATCAGTGTAAATATAACCAAACCGTGGGAAGATCTGCCCAGTCTCCTTTTTTACAAGGAGACACAGAGGAATTCATTAATTCAATAACTACTGTTATCTTGTTTGTGTTCTACTCTCCTCAGCAACACACGGATTCAGTGAGACCCTAGCTTCCCTCAACTGTAGCTGGGAGTGCACAGATAAATCCCTATTTCTCCTCCTAAGGGGCATATTTTTACCTTTAAAATGAATTGCAAATGTTCACATGATTTTGGACTATTTTTCTTCCAATCTACAACTTCTTTTTTCCTTTCCTAGCCCTGGAAAGCTCTGTATGGTAACTACGTAGCATTTAACATGTATGCCTTTGCGTTACATCAGCACTTCCTGAAGGAGGGATGAGCCATGTAATTTCCCCCAGGCAGCTCCGATTTATGCCCTTCCATTTTGCTTAGTTCATTAACTTATGCTCTTTGGGGAGCTGGAAAGAGATATAAATTGCTCACCTAAGGAAGGCATAATTTTCACTGTAATCCATCCCAAGTTACTTCTTTTCTCTTTTTCTTTTGCACACATACTTTTCAGCATCACAGCAAGTGAGAATGACATTTTTCCCTCTATAATAGCCTCAGATTTCTCAGAAAAAAATACATTTTTGCCTAGATAGTTTTTCTCTTTCTTTTTTTTTTAACAAAAGAAAAAGAGCGATGAAGAAGGAAAAAAATGAAGCCATAATTCAGCTCTTATTCAAAGCAAAGAATTCAGGAATTCCTGCCATGGGCTGCAAGGCACTTAACCCCTGCTTTATCACAGCAGGCAGAGCATACAGGAGGCAGGGAGAACCAGCTGACCTTGGCTAATGTCTGCCTGGGTGAACGTTCGGATGGGGCCTCTAACAGAGATTTGCTCCAGGTTGTCACGCTTGGCCATCTGCAGGCGCCCTGCGCCAGGGTCTTCCTTCATGATGTACATAACCTGACGATCGCCTGAGTCAGCATCTGTCACTTTCAAGTGCTGCTCTGTGATGTGTGCTACAGACCCTGTGAAAAGATGGAAGAGAGGAGGTCATTCCCCATCGTTTCCTTCCAATGGGATGTCTGATGATTTTAGGAGGCTGGAGGCTAAATTATCACACATTCCTTGTGTCCAGGTACCAGGCCCACTTCAATGTGCAGTTGAATAAATTCCAATTTCCCTAAATAAAACCATTTATATCTGTGCCTTTTTCTCCTCTCCATTTTTATTCTCCTCATGCTTGTTCTTTCTAGTGGTCTGTCAGTTTGACACTTCTAATAACAGCTACTTCTATGTTGCAAATAACTTCCAGATCTAGAGTTTGAGAAATCTTCTTGGATTCAATTTATTTGCTGTTTTTAGGACAACCAAATCAGAAAACAGTCTTATGTAAGCTCATAAACACACTGCACGGACATCTCAGATGGAGTAGTCAAAATCAGTGCTTCTGATCTTGATCAGTGAGAGGGCAAGCCAACCCAATGAGGTACTGTGCAGGAACTCAGGACAGAGGCAAGACACTCACAATAAGAAGAGCTCTGTCCTTTGCTTCTGCCCAGTTATTTTTTGATGTCAAAAGTAGCAAATTTAGTAAAGTAGACTCTTATCATTCATATGTCACACATCTTGATGACTGGTGTGGCAGTTCATCATGGGCCATCAATACACGGCCCTCAGCACTCTCCCCAGTCCAGCTCTCAGTAAGTACCCTTGAGGGATGAGCTTCTGGCTTTCACCAAAGACTGGACTAGCTCAGTGCTTATCATAAAATGAGACGTTCCACATGGAGCTCATGTTGTGCACCCCAGTACATGTTATGTCACTCATCTGGTCTCTCTGCCTTACTGCATGGGAGACAGAACGAAGTGATGTGAACTTCTGATTTCCATGATGCCTGCTATACTGTGATAACAAAGCATTCTGTCTTCTATGAAGAATGCTATATCTTCTCCCAGAGTCCATGAAACAATAGCAGGCTACTTGATTTGTTTACAAGTAGAGACATTTCTAGAAACTTTCAGAATTCTCAGAATTTCAACTTATATCTTATACTTAATATTTTAATTCTTTGATCATTTCATACATGAATAAGATATATTTTTAATATATTCAACCTTCAACCGCCCCCAACTCCTTATTTAATGTTCTTTTTTTAATCTCTAGAAATTAGGTGCTTCACATTTTCTGTAGGGCACAGGCGAAGGTGCACTGGGGCGTAGAACAGTCACAGAAACATGAGGAGAAACCCCTTGGAGCCTGGGAATGGGAAATGACAATGGCAGAGCATGGGTGCCCAGGACCGTGTGTGGAGTCAAGACCACAGCTGGCCGTCAGGGGAGGTGGGAAGTCCATTCCTGAGAATCAGTCTTTCCAAGACTAGAAACTGCAAGGATGGCAAACTCCCTTATTCCCAACCTAAGTCTAACACAGAGACAAAGCCACTGCCATGCACAACGTGGATCCTCAGCAGAGAGGGTTGTGGGGGATACAGCCACTCAGAGAAGGCTGAAACTGCTGCCTCCATCCTCTACTTATACATATATTTTCAATACAATATATACATGAAACTAAGACTAGACAAGCTACAGAATCCTAGTGCTACACAGTCACTCTAAGCAAAAGGCACACTCCACATTTGAACAACCCTTTACTGCATAGCATGTCCAAGACTAATGCTTGTCACAGCTCCTTCAGGACTGCTAAAAAATGGCAAAATTATGAAAGTTAGAAGGCAGAACACCATACGAAATAATTTGCAACAATTTGCATTATCTCTTTTGATTCCTGATAGTCTCCCAACTGTCCTTCCATGTCTTTTCATGTTTTAAGCATCTTGAAAATACTGTCAGATTTCTTTTGCTGTTGGTTTCCATCAAGCTGGTCAAACAGAAGCACCTCTACAGGAAACCTGAGTCTAGGCTGGACGTATTAAGATTTTTGAGGACATTAAAAATATTATAAACTCTTCACAATCTTTTCTCCAAAGTTTCACAGACAGAGGCATCTGATCCAGAGAGTTTCAGTGGCTCCCATCTGTCACTCTCAACTCAGTATTCCTATGACAGCAATTTCCCAAATCTCCAGTCTCCGTAGGTGTCGAATAGCTCCTCCAAGGTCTACCCACTTTTCCAACATGGAAGAAAGAACTGTTCACCCTGGCTAAAGAAAGGGTGGAAAGGAAGGTCACTCTCTTCTGCTCTTGTGGGACTTCCTATGGTTTGAATATGAAATGTCTCTCATAAGCTCATGTGATAGTAGTTTGGGCCCCAGCTGGGAGCATTATTTTGGAAGGTGCTAAAAACTTTAGATAGGTCACTGGGGATGTGTCCTTGGGGGCTAGATCTTGTTCTGGTCCCCTCTGTCTCTGCGCCTCATGCCCATGACGTAAGCAGCTCTCTTCATTATACCCTTTCTGGCCATGAGCTCTGCCTTATCACAGAAAGCAGTGAAGCCAGTCAACCATGGACTGGAACCTCTGAAATCATGAGTGCCAAGAGATCTCCCTCCTTCAAAACTGCTTCTCTTGAGTGTGAGTCATTGCAAACAAAAAGTTGGAGTAACTCACCTGCTGAGAGCTGAAGACCTCGATTTACAGTCAAGTTGGGGGTGTCACTTGTAGGCAGCTCTATGTATATCTCCATCCTCCCTGTGTCTACATGGTGACCATCAGTGAGGGAGAACCGAAACTCATCCACCACCACACCAGAGTCACCAGGAAGGTACCCAACCAGCCCTGCCAGGATATCCTGGTAGGTAAAAGAAGAACCTTGGACTAAAACTGTTCCGTTCTCTAGAGGGTCTGAAGGAGTTAGTCTCCGGAGTAAGTGACCTAAAGAAAGAAGAGAGACACAACAAAGAAACAATGGTAAAATAGACACAGCATCAAAACATAGTCTCTGATTTTGCCATTTAGCATAAACCTGGGTAGAATGTCAAGTTCCTCAGTGGCTCCTGGCGCCAACATTTACATCTTATATATAAGTACAGCTGATGGCCTGTGGCCTCATCTACAAATAAAGAAGATAAAGTCCTACTCTTGAAGAAGAAAGACTCTTAAGGAGACACAGACAGATGTGGCAATGTAGTGGTTTGGAAATCATCACACCTCCCTCCATGAATTCAAAGTCATTTCATTACCCAAACCTCATTTTCCTTTCTGCAAAGTAGCACTCTCTTCTGCCTTTTTCTTAGAGTATACAGACTGTGGGGTATTTTACCTGCCTGTTAAATTCAGAAAGACACTAAGCACGTCCACACCAAGGCTTATTTTTCTGTTTTCAAGGGTCCTATACTCCAAATAGTACAGTTAGAATGCTTCATCAAAGAAAGTGGAAGTGAGCGAAGGAGAGTGAGAATGCAGTGGCCAGCAGCCTCTTCTACAGCCACAGTGTCATCTCTGAAGGTCCAGCAGGTGTGAAGAGTGATCCAGACACCCACCATGTGGGCTCCAGAGCTTTAGGTAATACCTGGGGGATGGCACGTAGAAAGGAGGCTGGAAGAGCCCCAGAGCAGCTTCCACATATGCTTTCTCTCAGAAAAAAAGGACCTTATTGCTAAAGGACCAAGTCACAGAGACATTTAACATGTTGTGTGAGCTGGCTCAGGATGATCAAATAATGACGCCTCTCTGAGAAGATACGTAAATATTGAGACCTGCTTTGCTTGAGATTACACAGGAAAGCAAGAAAATAGCTGAAATGGAATTTCACAGATACCAATTACTTAGCATGCAGGCTTTAAAAAAACGGTATCTACTGCAACCCAAAGCATCTCAGATAGCTGTGAATCTGATTATATTTTGATGCAAAGAACAGGCTATATATAGGAGAAGAAAAGGAATAGCCAGCCAAATCTACGTGCTTATTCTCATAACCCATCAGGCACCTCAATTAAGAAGCTTTCCACTGCAGTTTGTGTCCTACCGTGGTCAGGCTTTTTCATCAATACAAAAATCAGCTCATTATCTGGGGTGTCCAGATCTTGTAGGCTCAAGGAAGAATTGCTTATTACCACTCCTGAGCTCAGCCGTACTCCGAGGGGCCGCAAGGTCATCCTGGGGGGCTCATCATTCTTCCTCTGATTAAAGCATAAAATATGTGGTCTCACACACATAGTAGTTTAAGAAGAAAGAAACCGCACATTAGGAGAAAGTGTAATTACTGTAGTAACTCACTAGACAAACAGCTTTTTTATCCTTACTTCCTAGTCAAAATATTAGTTAAGAGACAAAGCAACAAAAACGAAAGTCATATAAACAAAATGTCCCTCTGAAAGAAGTAGACAGACATTCTATAAAAATTTTCTAAGCTATCTTCCATGGGTAGAGTGACCACATTTGTTGGACACAAAATATGGACGTACAATTTAGAAATGCAGGTATATTGAGGGTCAAAGTGTATTTCAATTCAGATGGTCTTAGAAAATCCAAGGTCACCACACTGGGAAGCCAGGTCTCTACGTTGTCTCCTACTTCCTTCACCCCTGTTCTTTATGATTACTGAAAGTTTCATATATCTTATTTTCCCAAGGCCAAGAGCATTTCACTCTGAGATTTATCTTTTATCTCTCTCTTTCCTTGGGATGGTTGAGCAAGACTGGTTAGTTGCTCAAATGAAAATAAATGAAGGGCCAGGGATCACATTTCTTTGATGTTATAATTAAATGAATAAATGAGTTAAAAACTAAGGAAAGGCAAGAATGTATGCAGACTCCCACAGAAATAGGCATATGTTAGTCCTCATCCAGATATGGGAATGGCCTGGCTTCTCTCACTCTTAGCAACAATTTTCACACAGAATGAATGCATTTTACCCTAAAATAGAAAGTCAGGTTTCCAACTCAGACCTTCCCCAAATGCCAACTATAATTTTACAAGTTTCCCAAAGGTCAGGGTTATGTTTCAAAATTGATATTTTAAATTGAAGGTCACATCCTATCCTTTCTTGTGAGTCTGAGAAAAGCTCTCTGTGGGTGAGATATAGTGTACTCAAAGGTTCAACAACCAACTTCTGAAGTCCTTACCTCAATGGTGATATTGATGCTGTGAATTTCAGAACGACTGCTTCCATCACTCACATAAAAACTAAAAATATCATGGGTTGGCTCGATGCTTTCATGAACACTCTGAAAGTAGTAAATGTAGTTTTCGAGGACATCTTTAATTGGGAATGATGCCTCTACGTCACTGGTAGCTCCTGGGCCAAAACGATCCCCTGTAGAACACCAAGAAAGGATGCTTAACTTGATGGATCAGTTCCTGATCAGTAAACTAATCTGGAAAAGAAGCTGTTACTAATAATGCTGGAGGACAAAGTTAGGCTGATTGGAAGAGTACAAGACCAGACACTGGAAGGTTTGTGTTGGATCCCTGTGCCCCAAGACCATTCCTCGTCTGTAAATGGACACACAGCCCTGACGTTTCATGTGTGAGATAACACACATGAAAACATTCAGTCTATCTATCATCTATCTCTCTATCATAGAATCTGTGATATTTTGTTTTGAATTATTTATACCATAAATCTGGGAGTATATAACAATACAATAGCCAACATTCCAGTCTAAATTCACTTGTTTCAAAATCACTCTATATAGCATAACTTGCATAAGCGGCATTTTTTCTACAAAAGAAAAAGTTGACCACGTACCTTTCTAGCTGGTACGTCTTTCAGCATGTTTCATTTGGCTTCCCAATTTATTTTTTTTAATTCATTTCATAATTTCATAATATATGTGATATTCTTTGATCAAAGTTATGCCCCCATTATCCTTTCTTGTTCTTTGTTCCCTTCCCCTTCCTACCAAGTCCCCCTCCAACTTTCCTTTTTCTTTCTTTTCTTGTGTATGTGTGTGCATGTGCATGTGTGATTCACTGTATCTAGTCATTTAATTAAGGCAGTCTGCATGAGCATTGGTAAAAGGTTGTTCACTGGAACTGAGACAATGCACCAGTGGCCATACCAGTGAAGAGTATGACCCCCTTTTTCCCTGCAACACTGAGCTGTCGACAGCTGGCAGGGTGTGGCCTTAGGAGCCCTACTGCCATCCATGATTGAATGTTGATAGGCCAAGTTTTGTGCAAGAAGCCATTGCTGCTGTGAGTTCATGTTTGCAACAGCCATGTCATGTCCAGAAGACAGCATTTTCAGCATTCCTTCCTATCACCCAGCTCTGTCTTTCCATGCATGTGTCAGAGTCCATTCCATAGGATAGTACACCAGGGTTACTGGGATGTCAAGAGATCATGTGGATACCATGACATTGAGGTACAGTTCAGGCACGGAAGTGCTCAGAGCTGAAGTGCTACTCAAATTTGTGCAAGTTTTCCCCAAAGACATGTATTAAAGATGTAGTCTCCAGACTATGGTGCTACTGGGAGGTAACAAAATCTTTAAGAAGTGGAGCTTAGTGGAAGATATTTGAATGCCTGGAGGGCTTGTTCTTGAAGATGAACCCTTCCTTTCTTTTACATTCTGGTCCTAAGGAGAGCAGCTTTGTTCTACTGCAGGATTCTGTTATAATGAGTTATCATAGACTCAAAAGCAAGGGAATCACTGACTGTGGACTGACATGAAACCATGAGTCAAAATAAACCTTATCTTTGTGTAAGCTGATCTATCTTAGGTATTTGCTATAGTAATTGAAAGTTGACCTACATAGGTGCCATTTGGTTGTGAGATGCCCAGATACCTTTCAAAGTTCTGAGCGAGGTTTTATACCTGCTAATCCTTTTCATCCCAACCCCAAGTGCTGCAAAAGGCCAAGAGGAAGAGTAAGCAATGTCTAAGTGATGGATGGCTTGGCTTGTACTTGGTTTTAACTTTCGTCTTTCTAATTGATTGATTTTAACTAGCTACCACAATTTTCTTCTAGAGAGGAGAAAAAACAACCTCATGTCTTTACACGTTTCCTGAATATGTATCAACAAAGAAAAGTACGGGCGGCAGATGTGAAAACAGCAAAGCTTTCTCCTTTACTATAACTTTTTGCAAATACCAGATCCTTAAAAGCCATTATTCTCTAAAGTATAGACAATATCATATTTGTTGGCATCTCAATGAGAAGACTAGGAATAAAAACATCTTGTGTTGGTTTGTTTTTTTACAATGTATTTAAAAGAAGAGAAAGACAGTGTTTTTCCAGTGGTATGAATTTTCATTATCCTTCAAACTGATTCCTCTGGATACCAGAAGCTCGAGGAGATCTAAATGGCCAGTGATTCAGCAATCCCTGGGGCTCCTGGGTTTCCAGAAAGAACAACTAAAAGAACTCCCAATCTTTACTAAGATCATTGATCATTATGAAGAGAGAGAATATGGCTTTGTTGTTTGGGTCAAGAACCAGCCTAAGAATATGACACCTCAAAATATATACAACATAATGTCTTGTTTTAAAATCATTAGAGAATCAGCTGTTCAGCAAGGAAATCAGTTACTTAAGTTCTGGGCACCAATCTGTCCAAGTTCTAAAACTATATCACTGATGTGCTTTTCTGGCTTCCTCAGCAGAATGCACTATGTACAAATTAAATCACTTTTGACATATGTGGCTGTCTCTATGAACACCTGCTTCATGTGGCACTGGAACACAGAGTTGCCCTCATAGTAAGTGAGTGGATCCTGCCCTGATTGTGTCAGTCCTGAACAAATACAGATTCCATGCCATTAAGTGTCATAGTGAGTACTGTCATCAGTCTGTGGCTTCTCTCCTGGTTAGTAAGATGTAAAAGCTGCTTCTATCTGATTTAAAATATGTTCTGATGAACAGAATTCTGAACTTATGTAGCTAGTTTCACGTTTGTCCAGAAGACTTGGTTCTGAGCAAAGGCACCAGCTTCTTCCACTGAGGAAAGGACAGCATCTTTAGTTGACGTTACCTGGGCGATTATTTCACTCCCTTGAATGTCTTCCCTTTAGGTTCAAACTGATGCTACTATGGAACAGAGTCTCTAAGTGATCCTTGGACCAATAGCCATGGTGTCATGTTTAGGCTGGCAAAATGTGCTAATTCAAACTGCAATTGGTGGTACATACTTTTAATCCCAGCACTTTGGAGGCAGAGGCTGGTGGATCTCTGGGAAATTGAGGCTAGCCTGGTCTACATATTGAGTTCCAGGGCATCTGGGGCTACGGGGAGATCCTGTCTCAAAGATTCCAGAAAAAAAAGTGCTAGTTTAATTCACAGGCTACCCCCACCTCTTCGATAGGAATTAGGGCTGCTGCTCAAGAAATGACTTCTGCAAGCCCTCCAGGTGATTCTTATGTATGCAGTTTTGAGAACCATTTTCCAGAGTGACTGAGGCTTGCCGGAATTTTGTCCAAATGTGGTTACCTCTGCCAGATCATGTACTTCCATGGACCACCTTGTTACAAGGGCTTCCCAGGAAAGAAGCCCCATGGAGAGAAGAGGCAGAGGCAAAGCTTTTCATGATCTCCCACCTTGCCCAGGCTCCTCTCTCTTCAGGGGATATTTTTTTCTTCTCTGCCTAGAGCAACTCTCACTGACCCTTCAAGTTCCAACCTCCTGAGCCTTTCCTGCCTTCGTAAGCAGAAGAAATTGCTTTGTTCCGTGCATTCGTGCTTCGCTCCTTTTCCTGTTCTATCATTTGTCATTTATTGTAATTCATCAGTCTTCATATCTGTCTCCTGCTCCAGGCAGGGTCTGTGTTATTCACTGTGTAACATCGTACCTAGCGCAAATGTTTTTGAAAGGAGCTCAATTCTGCAATAAACAAATCTAAGTGTATACAACGAAAGACAAGACAGAAAAGATCCAAGATGTTCCACAGGAAAATATGGCCACTCTAAATGAGTTTCTGGTTACCAGGCTCAAATCCCAGATACCATGCTGGCCACAGACACCTGCAGTCAATGGCCTGTCTCTGGGAGCTGCTAGCTGTATGCCAATTAGAGCCAAGCACCGATGCTTGCTCGCTTGGGGATTTTACTGTAGAGGCAGGGGCACAGAAACCTGCTGGAGCTGTCTCAGCTGCCAGTCACAGCAGGTCTCGGGGGGCCGAGGACCGCACATGCCTTTTGTCTCTCCTTCTGTGTGATAACCTCTGGTGGGTCTAGGGAAAATCGTAGAGGGGAGGGACGTTGAAGAGGGTATCACAGACAGACAGCATGCGTTTCAATTCATGTCATATCCATAGAAGGAGCTGAGACATGATGTATGGTTCATCTGAAATGTGGCTGTCTCACATTAGGAGGACAGGAGTTTTCATTTTCCTGACACCTGGCTCTGAATATAATCTTCCAGGCCCCCAGCCCAATGGGTGCTACTCCAAATCCCTTCACCCTGCTAGTTTGTTTTCATAGCACTTATTCGATTTCGAACTCCTTATGTCATTTTCCCATTTATTCATCTCCCTCCATCAGGTTCAAAGTCAATATGAAGGTGGCGGGGAGATATCTGTTTGCTTATCGATATATCCTTGATGTAAAAAGCACACAGAAGATGCTAAGAAAACTTTTGTTCAAGAAGTAAACCTTCCTTTTTTCCATTTTCTAGAAATGGATGCATTTAAGTCTCCCTTCACCCTGGTTTCCAGATCCTGAACAACTTCCCAGCAAAGCCACTCTTTTTGTTGTTTTTTCTTTTTACCTGTTCCTGCATTCTCAATGCAGCCGTATTTGGGTAGAACACTTAGTCTGATGACAGCATCGCTCTGGAGATTGTCATGATCATCAGTGGCAAAGAAATGGTGAAAGGAGAGTGGGGCTCTGCCTCCTTCATCAACCTACGGAAGAATGAATGTAGAGTCCTTGAGCGACTGCATAGACCTGCACAAAGAAAGAACTGAGCCAAACAGTGTCGCCTGGGTGACCTTCCGGCATCAGTTCCACATTTGAGAGGAGGCAGAGCTCTGCAGACGAGACGAGTAAGATGCCTGCTGCCAAGCCAGGCAATCTTTCGTCACCTCTCAAAGATGCATTGACACCACACTTGCATTTCTCCCTTCAAAGCTGTACTTCATTCAGTGATGGATCTGGTCATAAAGCAGTTCTGGCCAGTTTCAATGGCCACCCCAGTGAGATTCAGGACAGGAGAGCAGGCTTCCTGCAGCATCAACATTCCACAGGGCACAGCTGGAGAATGACAGACGCAGCCTTCCCTCAGATTCCCTGAGGCTGACTGTCCTACAGGCGCTACCATCCAGAATAAAAGTCCCATTTATTCCCTTCTATTGTATATTTATAGGTGTAGGAAGAAAGGACTTGCCATATTTGAAAGTAATGCTTATCTTATCGTCAAGGAATAAAATAAATCAGTATAAATTAAAGCGGTTGTTCAAACTAACCTTTTCTTTTAGGGTCTGGTTTTATATGTTAACTCTGCAATCTGAGCCTGGTGTTTCTGCTGACCTGCTGGAAATGGTCAAGACATTTCACTCTGAACAACCCTTGGCTGACTGCAGGACTGCCTATAAATTACAAAACGGGACTCTGGGAATGGGGCTAGTTCAAGTCACTTCCCGAGAATGTGAAAATGAAGAATTGGGGTAGTGGGGGTATTATCACAGCACTTTAGAAATCACTCAGTTTCATGAATGGCTTGAGAAAACCAGGAAATGCCTTGGCATTGGGCATTATCGTATAGATAGGATGTAAGGCAGGAAAAGGAACATGAGTGAGCTTTTATGAATTTGTTAGGCACCAGGTGCTGTGCTAGGGCTGATACATGCTATTTCAGTTTATCACCAGAGAAATCCTGTATGTAGTGGGAATCATAATATTTTAGGGGAGAAACTGAAGCTAAAAAGGATTAAGTACTTGGTACAAGGTAAGTTGGCAAATATGTAATAGAACTAGCACAAACACTCAGGTTGGTAATGTACATTACCGACACACATTACCCTGCCTCTTGTCCTCAGGATTTGTTACTATTGCTAATAATAATAAATATCAGCTTGATTCATATGGGGGCACTTCCCATATTTTAGTTGTTACCAACAATAAATTGTGAAATCCATAAAGGTCTGTTCTACCTCTAATTATTCTCACTACAAACAATATCGAGCAACAATACCATCTAGTACAGTTATATTTGTTTACTTACTACTCGAATATAATGATCTGCTCTATTCGAATAATTATTTTTATCCTTTTTGAAAAGTTTACAATGAAAGCCATGTGCAGTTTGATATCGTTACCAGTACTTTGCGGGGAGAGCTTGGGAGCCAATTTAGGCAAAAATCCTTTATTTACATCACCAAGGATTCCAGATCTCCAAAGCCCTGACCATTTATTGATCTGAAAGCTGTTTACCGTGATAAGGTCAGCAAAAGCAATGACTGGAGGTGGGTCCTTGGCAGGAATGACTGTGATGGTAAATATCTGATTGTCCAGATGGTTGTTGTCCATGTCTGAGACAGAGAAGTGGAAGTTATCTGTAACCAGATGACCACCTGTCTCAAACACAGCTGAGTATCTATAAAATACAAAGGGATGAAAGAATGATCCATACCGATGAGCTGGGTAAAATAATTATTCTTGGTATAAAAACGATGTCAGAAAAAAATATAGTCTTTGAAGGAGCTACAAGCAATTCCTTAAACATCTTAATATACTTAAAAAAATCTTTTCAAGTAATACAACATGGTTATGTACCTAATGCTGTTGCTGTTGATGTCGGCCATTGTGAAGTTGGAAACCTCAGAGAGCTCTTCCACCTCAGATCCCAAGGTTCTTAAGAGAGCACCATAGACAGGCAGAGAACTTAACCGAATCCAGATCTCTGGGTCAGAGGAAGAATCATCCTAATCAGGCAAATATGAGTCAGGACATGAATGCACGTTTGCAGAAATCAATGCTTTGGCACTTAGAATCTATAGGTACTTCCTGCTCTGCTACATACAGCAAGTCTCTTGCCCTTTGTCATAAAGCACCATTTCCAGCTCCATGAAAACACCATATTTATCCCTCTTCTAATGCCTCTAAGGTAATGTCTTCTGGGAACAGCTCAAGGTAAGTGGGGGAAATGTCCTTTAGGCACAGGGCATAAAACAAAGAGATGTCTTATCATTTCTGTAAGAGCCCTAAGGTTTTGTTTTTATTACATGCACATAATAAAGAACAGAATATGGTAAACCATAAGTCATTTTCTATAGACACAGGTATAGGCTTCTTCTGCAGTTTCCACTTTAGAAATACATAAAATTCTATTACAGTCTCTAACACACTGTGTATACAATGACAAAATTCTGTGAAACAGAATGTGCTTAGACAATGACTCACTTCAAGTAATACCAAAATGACAAAAATTTGGATTAACAAAAGAATTTAGGAGTCCTGTAGATTCCATCCTGTGGGAACTGTCAATGGATCCTCATTCTCCAGCATACCTAACCTTTAAAGTCTATTTCCCTCCTTGTTCTGGATTATTTATTGAGAAATAAAATTGACTTTGGGCATTTCTATACTGACAAAAGCTGAATATCTTCATGAACAATTTCCTAGTTCTTTGAGAATATTTTTGGAAACATCTAGGAGACACATGACATCTTTTAAGGAAATTTCCTCGGGTCATATGTCTTTTAGATGAGCTGACTGTGAAAATGGGACACTGTATCACAGCAACAATGAAAACAAATGTTGCATGCTCAATTTTACTTTCAAATGCAAGTTTTCATGGCTCTGGAGTGCAGCTGGTGAGGGACAGATTGGGAATGTGAGCACAGGCAGGTGTGGGTCAGGCAAGCAAGGTCGAGGTCGGTCAGTTGTAAGTTAGTAGTTAGAAACCTCAGTGCGATATCACAGAATTACTCCCGTCACCTGACACTAGATGGAACGGAAGAAAACTTATCAAAACAGCAGAACTTCAGAACATTTCCTCTAAATGTATACTCTAAGACTCCATCTTTCTCCACATAGTTTATTAAATACAAAGCGTAGGTTTCCAAAGAGTCACTTCCTAACATTCCTGTGAGTTCCCACTGAGAAAGAATTTCCCAAAGACTGTTGAGAACGGTAAGGTATCATCTGAGACGGGATAAACTCCAAGGAGAGGGCTCCTGGCTCTTAATTAGAATAAAGAGCTTTCAAATTTCACACTAGTAAATTTTGGCAAGGAAATGCTATTTCATCTCAGGCATTATCTTATTATACTTCAATTTTCAAATTATTTCTGCATTTGAAAAAGTGAGAAATCAGCTAGATTTTTTTTTTCTTCTGAAAAATACCTTGTCATAATTTAAAGGAAATCACTATTTTAGGCTATCGAAAATACTGTGAGTTCATTAAAATTCATAAGAAAATAGATCTTGTTCTCATGTAATTTTCCTGTTCAAAGATCTTTATATTCCTTTTGGATGAATTCAAATTTTCATTCTATTATTATTATTCATTCTAACTATATTAATCTACATGTCGCCATGGTGAATGTAAATAATTATTTATCATATATATAAAACCATGAAACTCACCATTCAATATGAGAATCAGTTCATAACAATTAACTTAGGGGCTGGGAAGATAGCTCCGTCAGCCTTGCAAGCACGAGGAGCTGAGTTCCACCCCCAGAACCCACATAAAAAAAGTCAGGTATGGTAGCAGGCACTTGCAATCCCAGTGCTGGGGAACTCACTGGCCAGCCAACTTATCTGGCGAGTCCCAGGCCAGTGAAAGGCCTTGTCAAACAAAAAGGTGATGCTATCAGAGGAAGAATACCTGAAGTTGTTCTCTGGCTTCACACAGATGCACACACACACACAAGCACACACACACACACACACACACACACACACAATTAATTCCTCTTTTGTCTTGTCCCTGGGCCTTTATTACTCCTAATCTTGTTTCCCCTTTCCTTGAATTCTTTAATACAGCCTGATGTATTACTAAAAAGTATATTTTTAGCTTTTAAAAAAAAGATGTAAAAATTGAGTTAGATTCCAACTTTTTAGGATTTTTTTTTCTTTCTTCTTTTTACTTTTTTGGAAACAGGATATTCTAAAAATCATTTTTTTAACTTTCCAGAATAATATAATCTTTTAAAAAATATTTTAATTGAATTTTTATGCACTTCATACAAAACATCTTAATCACCTGTATACCCCCTCCCCCAACAGTCCATCCCACTGGATTTCACGCATTCTGTCATATATGTTAAGGCCTATGAAGTCAAGTTAGTGTAATCAGACATCCTCAGTGCAAATTCATCCACTGGGGCCTAGTCAGCCTATCTAGAGTCACTCCCTAAAGAAGATCAGCTCTCCCTTACCCAGCAGTAATCACCTGCCAATAGTTCTTTGGCCAAGGTTAGGGCCTGCTGCCCATTTACCCAGTTCTATGCTGGATTTTTGTCTAATTGAGTCAGCATGGGTCTTATGCATTGCTGTAAGTTTATATGAGCAAGTTCCCAGAAGCCTGTAAGACTCTGAGGAAACAGGGTCTTTTTGTCAGGCTGACGTCAAACTTCAGATCATCCTGTTTCAGCATCCCAGGTGTGTGCAGAGATTGGAGGTGTGCGCCTCTGCGTTCAGCTCCTTCACCTTTCCCCTCCCCCCTGCCCCACAAGCTCTCCTTTTATTTCTAATACTTTGTTAGGAAATTCTTCTGAATTTTTCATACTATGAGTCACAGCACACATTTTCTCTAGAAGTTGTATGCCTTTTGTTTATACTGGTTCCCAGATACATCATATACATTATTAATATTATATTTTATTTTGGGGTGGTATATAGAAATGCTATTCAGTTTTTGAAGATTAATCTAGAGCTTCTCATATTACAAATAACACAAGCAAAGCAAGGGATTTAAGTTTAAGTAACTTGCCAACTCTTAAGTAGTGAGCTTGAACTAAAACCCATCAATTCAAACTCTAGAACCTGTATGGGTTTAGTTTTATTCCTATCCTCCATCAAGTTAAAAAGTATTTTACTTATTGTTTTTATTCTATGTGTATGAGCGTATTGCCTACATGTGTGTGAGTGCACTGATAGAGCACAATGCCCACTGAGGTCAGAAGAGGGCAACAAATCTCCTGGAACTGTAGTTACAGATGGTTGCTAGCTGCCATGTGGGTACTGGGAATTGAATCTGGGTCCTCTGCAAGAGCAGTCAGTGCTCTTAACCGCTGAGCCATCTCTCCAGCCTCAGTTCCTAGGGTTTTTTACTTGTAGTGCATAGCAAACTGTGCCTGCAAGACAATCATCAAGGAGGCCGAAGATGCAGCCCATTTGGCAGAATACAGGCCTAGCGTGAGCAAAGTACTGGGTCTGATCCCCAGCGCAGGCATGATAGTGCACACCTGTAATCCCAGCACTTGGGAGGGAGGTAGAGACAGGATGATCAGAAGTTCAAAGTCATCCTCAGCTACATACTGAGTTCAAGACCAACCAGGGCTATATAAGACCCTGTTTAAAATAAAACAAAAAATTAAGCGTTAAAAAATAAATCACCTAGAATCGCATTTTCATATTTGTTTAGTCCAACATTCTATTACTGTCCTCCAGGTATTCACATGCTAATTAGGAAGAGAACCACCTTCTTCTTTCTCTTCATACTCTGTCTCATTTATGACTAGTATTTCAGCATTTCCGTTGCTGGAACTTTGAGCATTTTGAGGGGAAGATTTTTCTGTGACTCAAAGTACAAAATTTTTCTACAACTCAGAGAAAGGCTGCACGCCGCTGCTGTCTTTAGTGATGTGTGCTGAGCTCTGCTCTCAGTAGGCTGGAATCGTTCTCTGAAATCTTTCTGCTCTGATGGGTAAATTCACATTCAATTAATTTTTGAAAATACACGTTGAGTTGCCAATGGGCTTGCATTTTGATATGCAGCTTATAATACGAGGTTAATGGGCAGAAACTATTGCAGGAATTCTATTTTGGTCTGTCAAACATTTTTCAAGTCTGGTGATCTATTGATTAAATCTGAATTCACACATTTACAAACTTACGAGTTTTATAGGATCAGAAGGCCACAATGTGTGCTAAAAGTGTCCATAAAAAAATCAGAATATTTCTGAAAATATAGTATACCCACTATAAGAATCAAGGTGAAATATGGTTTCTAATCACTTAAGGTAAGACAACTTAGAGGGGAAAAAAAAAATCTGTGCAAAAGCAAGTGTTTCAAGACCAGTGTTTGATCTAACGCCCTACTAGATTTTACAGTGAAATTCTTCAGTCCAGGAAAGGATAACTTAAAACCACATAGTGTTAAAAAAGGAAAGGGACAGGCTGTTCACTGTAATTTTGAGACCAGTGAAGGAAAAATTCAATACTAAGAACGATTACCATTCAAATAATTATCCTTCCTTTCAAAACATAAAACTAATCATTATTATGTTTATATAGACAGTAGATATCTGTTTACAACATATATAACTATAAAATAAAATTAATTATCCTCATTATCCTTTGCCTCAGATGCAGAATCAAAGAAAAAAGATGAGTTTAATTACCAAGATCGCTTAATCAAGGTTGAGCCAGACGTGGGGGAAATCCCCAGTGTCTTTGATTCTCCCCTTACTCCTTAACTACTCTGCTTCTTGTGGGCCAGGGGAAGGCCAGCAGACCCGTAATCTTGCCTAGGAAATCTAGAGAGAGGCATCACCAAAGAAGAGCCTCATATTCTGTCTAGACTGAACAAGAACAAAACTGGTGAAAGTCAGCTTTCTCTCAAGAAGTCAGGAAACAACCCTTACCTCTTAGTCACTAGCTAGGCAAGTTCTTTTCTAAAATTCCCAGTTGAATATTATATACAACACTGAAACAACGGAATCAGAGCTTTTCTGAGAAGGGGACTATTTCCTGTTGACAGTCACCAACTCCTCCTATTCACAATGTTTTCAAGGTTTTTTTTCTCTTTTCATAAGTATGTGGTGTGCATGTGGGGTGTGTGTGTGTGTGTGTGTGTGTGTGTGTGTATGTGTGTGCATGCATATTTGTGCACAGACATGTGGAAGCCAGAGACTGATGTCTGGTGACTTTCTTGATTACCCTTCAGTTTTATTAACTGGGCAATGTTTCTTGCTGAACCTGGAGCTCACTGATTCAACTAATCTAGCTAAGGAGTTTGCTCGGTAGATCCCTTCCCTACCTCCTGAGTGCTGAGGTCACAGAGAGGTTACAGTGCCCACATGGTACACGGATGCTAGGAATCTGACTTTGGTCTTCATACTTGCACAGAAAGTGCTTTATCCACTAAGCCATTCCCCAGCCATCACCGAAGCTTTATTCATTCTCTTGTCTACTCTTGAGACACTGGGAGAAGCCAGAATCTACACCATGACTTCAAAGAAGAGAACTGCAGAAATGTTAAGCCAAAGAGCTTTTTACATGGTCTAAACCTGCCACTTTAAGTACCTAGCCCAATTGGGAGCACAGTGGAAAACTACAGAAACAAGTGTCAGAACTTACCACATAGGCAAGGTGTGACCTGGTGATGATGGCGGTGCGTTGACTAGCAACGGTCATGCTCAGAGAGCAACCAGGGGCCAGCTGAGGCCCTCGGTCTTCTGACAGAGACACTTCCACCCTCACTTCTGATGTAGTCACTGTCAGGCCATCCGTGACTGAGATCTCCATGCTGTCTTCCAGAGCAAAGGACCCATCATGTACATACTGAAGAATATTTTTCTCAATATCATCATATGTGAAAGTGTCACCTTCCAAGAACAAAACAAGCTGTAAAGCCAATGATTTCCGGGAATAATGCTTTTCATCTACACAGCACCTTTGTTCTACAGATTTCAAAGTGCAGAGAGAATCATAAACTCTGGTACTTGGAAGCTAATTAGTCTAACAGCCCACCCAACTTGGGATTCTCCCTACATCACCCTTGAAAAATGGTGGGTTAGCCCGTCCTTCCAAACTTGTCAAGGTGAGAGTCTGTTTAACAAGGTAGATAATTCCTCCGGGTAATAGCTCTAGTTTGTTTTGTTTTTAAAGGTTCTAAATTATATTAAGCTAAAATTTGCCTCTGTGAGATCATTCATCATTCCTAGTTCTAGAAAAACAAAGAACAAGCTGATATTCCATATGACTGCTCCTTTGAAATCTAATCACGGTACAGAAAATTTCTTGAGAAATTTCTTAAGAAAAGGTATGATGCTTTATGAGCTATCAGAGGGCATTATTTTAATTTGGAGTTATAAGGACATTGTTTTTAAGTTTTTTTCAAAGGTTATGAGTTTTTAAAATTAAAATTGTAAAATATTTAGTTGAGAGATGGGATACAATTCAGTGCTAAAGTACTTGCCTAGTATATGCAAGGCCTTGGTTTGGAATCCTAGCATGGAATGAGAGGGTCGGGGCTGTTCCTTGAAGTCATAAGTGCAAATTTTGTAGTCCAGAGTACTAATTCATAATAAATTATCATAATAGATTAAATAGGTGCTGTGTGAAAACGTTTTAAGTCCAAAGAGGTTTGGAGAAATGGAATTAAATGCAATTGAAAATTATGTTTTAAACTGTAGAATTTATTACAATTTTAGAACATTTAGTACATAAATATTAAAGTTGCTTAAAATTTTTTGGTAGTGGAAACTTTTTTATGAAGTGTGTTCATGGGTACTAATGAGCACAGCTGAGGAATTAGTCTTTTTGGATGCTATTTTCAGCTCTACTTTCTGATACATCATTGGCTTGGTATCATGTGTTAAAACTAAAGAAATTACTTGCTCTCCATTTTCATCTTCTGAGCCATTTCCAAGTGTGTTTCTCTGTTTTACTAGTGTTTATATGTCTATAAATAGGTGACTAACTCTTTATAAACATCTTCAGCTCTTATATGTTAAATATACAAATACAGGCTAAATGCAATACTAAAGAAACAGTACAACAGCCATTATATTTCTCCTGGGATGTGGCAAAGCTATTCTATGGCACTTCCTTTGTTTAGTACACTAAAAAAAAAATTAACCTTTGTGACTCCCAAGTGCCTATTAGTTGTACTTAAAAAGTTAATCTTCCTTTAGGGCAAAGATTTATCCCGCCAGGGAAATTCAGAAGAATCCTCTAAAAGGAACCATCTCAAAGTTTGAAAAGTTACAGATTATTGGAGCAAAATATGGCATTCCTGGATGACTAGTTTCAAAGGGATAAAATTTATTTTGATATATGAGGCACCATTATTTTTTTTAACTATGGCTTTTGTTATATTCTCTATGCTTTTATATACTTTCTAAGCAATGTGTATTTTTTATAACTAGAGAAAGCACAATAAGTACCATTTTAAAAAGCTAGCAATAATAAGAGATTGTGAAGTGCTTTTCCCACAATAAGACCCTTCTACCAAGGTTCAGAGACCATTGCAGAAGAAGCGGCAGAAAGACTGTAAGAGCGAGAGGCGGTGGAGGACATAAGGAAAGTTTTTCAGACAGCTGGGAAGTTACTCACATGAACTCATAGCAATGGAAACAGCGTGCACAAGGCCACGAAGCTCAAGTCAAACAAAAAACTAGCACAGAAATGGGGAAGTGTGTAAAAATCCCCAACGGCCAAGGAACTACCAGGAACAGATAACTACTAGGAGAGCGAGAGCTGGTTTTCTTTAACGGTGTGATGCTAGATAGGTTTCACAGCCGCCAGCGGTGAACAAAGTAGTCTCAACAGGCCTTAACATGTATGGCAGAGTACATGAAACATGTAGGGGTGCTATAAGAGAGGCACAGACAGGGAAGGGAGTCTAAATAGGACCAAAGTACTATACTGTATGAAATTCTCAAAAATTCAATTAAAAAATTTAAAAAGCTGACTATATAATCACATTGTTACAGCTTAGACACTTCAAAAGTTTGTCCTTCCTTAATGGATGAAGATGCATAGAACTGAAACTATCACAGTCTTATTAAGACAACTCTTGTAAGCATTCACATATTATATAAAGAAAATGCCACTCTCCATGGAAAAGTCATAGGACAGTGGAGGACCACCAGCCAGTTGCACCACATAGTTGAGGAAGCAGCTTCATAGATTTCAAAGCAGGGTTAGGGGCAGATGGGAGGGAGAGGCCAGATGAGCAGAGGAGGATGTCTAAAGTCTAGGCCAATGATACTTTCCCTCGTTGTTTATCCCCTAAAGGCATTTTGCTTCTTTTCTGAGTCACATGAATCTACTGTAGAAAAAACAAACAAAAAACAAGCAAACAAAACCCAAGTAAGTCAGGCCCTGAGTGTGCAGCTACCTGCAGCCATCGGCCCTGGGAACTCTGCCTTGTACTTTAGGAGCGTGCCATGCTGAGGAGGTTTCTGAAGCTCGAAGAAGAGCTCTTCGGGGATTGTCTGTGCATCTCTTACTACCAACTGCAGGCCTGTGGGAAAGAGAAAGGGAGCATGGTACAGTGGTACCTGTGTACTCTCTAGCCGTTAAACCACCATAAAGCACTGTTAAATTACAGGGAGCCCAAAATAAGCAAAAACTGGTAATACAGTCAATTCGCAACTTAAAAGTGGGGTTTTTTTTTCAAAAGTTCATTAACAAGGAGGTAGCTGGGAATTCAGAACACAGGATCCTCCACAGAGATGAGGACAAGCATGGAAGACCACCAGCAGGTCTGCCCTGACCACGTCTTTCAGACATCCCATAAGCTCTTTTTTGGCTTTTCATTTTACTACTCTTCTTATTTTTCTAAATCTACTGGAAGGACCAGATTTCCCGATGGCTGTTCTGGCCATCAGGAACATGAGGAACAGAGTAAAGGTGATGTCCACTGTTGTATATATGGCTCATGTATACGATTAAAGTCAAATAACTTTTGGCCAACCCTATGTAGAAGGTGAAATCCACATGTAGAAAACACATATGGATCTGCAGAACACAGCTAACAAAAACCATTGTCTGATGTTTGTTAATAATATGTCCTTGGTAAAAGAGTAAACTATAAAGAGTGAGTATAGTTAGAAATAAATAAAACACAAACAAGGTGAGCCAAATCTAGCATGTCACAGATTCTGAATGTCTCCAGTTCCCCCTTCAGGTTCAAAACAGGAAACAGAAGCTGAAATCTCATCCCATTTCCAGAGCCATGCCTCTTTCGGGACCCCAGTTCTTACCCACGGAAGTGCGGCCTCCACGGCTGACCTCCAGCAGGGGAGCTGTGACCTGAAATGCTGGTGGATGCCGATCAGAATGAAGTAAATGAATGGTGAGGGCCATCTCTGGACTTGAGTGCTGTCCATCGGAAACTAACAAGAGTAAACACACATGTGCATGCATGTGGGTATGCACACGCGCGCGCGCGCACACACACACACACACACACACACACACAGAAACCAATTTACAGTCTAACCATCCTTAGCTTATTTCCATAAACACTCAGCTAGAAGCTTAACATGTTGAAGAGATATTTAAAAATAGAAAAGGTAACAATTAAGAGCAATTCTAGAAAAGCTTTTTCTATCAATAAGACAAAGGATAATAAGACTCAAGGACAATGTCTTTTAAGAATGCATTATCACAAGGTGATTTTGATGAATGTTAATAATATAAAATATATACTTAAAAAAAAAAAGAAAGAAACCAGGATCTCATGTAGCTCAGATCTTTCTTCCCCAAGTTGTTTTCAGTCATGGTATTTATCACAGCAACAGAGAGTAAACTAATACTTCTCAGGCTAACCTCAGACTCACTATATTGCTGAATATGACTTTGGACTCCTTATCCTCCTGTCTCAACCTCCAAGTGATGAGATTAAAATAAATGTGCTCTCAAGTGGTGCTGGCAAAGGCTTTTATTTATGAGATATTCTAGAAAAATACTCTGTTTTAAGAATTAGCCTTTATAAATGACTGTTTCCTTAAAAAAATAAGTTTTGAAAAGACAGAAAACATTCAAGTCTTTCAAGGCATTTATGTGCAACTAAGCAGATCCATTTTTACTTAGTTATTATGTATAAGGCCATAAATACTTCTATTTACTCACCTTTGTGAGTAAAACAGTGACCTGACATTTTATTTCCCTGGCTTACTTCCATCTAAGAGAATGCTGATCTCCTAAGGGAAATGAAGGCACAATTGCCTAACCCTTGACTGTTGTTCCTGTTTCCTTCATAACTCAACATCCCCTCCCCTCCCTAAAGCCATATGTGGTGGGTACCTGTGTCATCGATGTGTTTATCTATAGTGGCTACTGAGAAAACTGCACTGTTTTCACTGGCAGATGTGGTAGTTATAAGAAACTGGTTTCCTTCACATTCTCTGGACTTGGTAGCAAGTCAAAGGGAATCTGACCTCTTCTCAAGTAATGTAAAAATGGCTCAGGGAGTCTTGGTAATGATTTCACTTGGGTTATAGGTCTGAATTATCCTTGAGACAGAACTAAGAGATAAAGTGAGACTTTATAAGATTTCCCTGGTGCTCATCCTAGAGAAGTCCTGAAACAGCCCCATGGAAGGAGAAAAGACAGATAATAGATGGGTCTGATCATTTGGGAAAGTGTTAAAATTATTGCTTCTGCTTCTTTGTTTATGTTTAATCTCCTTCTCTCTGGATAATCAAAGACAGGAATGGATGATTCCTAACTTTGAGGGTTTCTGGACAAATATATAAATTCTCCCATTAATCTCAGTGAACTCAGGATTCTCTAAGGTACCTAGAGTCTAAATTAAAAGTCTCTGTATTAAATAAAAAGAAGTAAATTACAAAACTAGAATTTTAGTTGCTATTGCGTCCATTGGTTTTGCTGTTAAGTAGGAGAAGGCTCAAACAGACTTCAACATCCTTTTGCCATGAAGAAAAGCAAAAGACCTAAAACTTCAAGAGCTTCAATCTTACCACAAAGCTGTTAACAGCGACCAAAACACATCCTTGATTCTTAAGTAGCAGAAAGCTATCTACCAGTGCATACTGAATAACTAGAAATTATACTACCTGGTTACAGTGCTTTGCAAATATAAGAAATTATAATAAAAATATCAGCTAGTACATATCCAGCTGGCTCTTTAAGTAGTATTTCTGATTTCTCTGTGAAAGAGTCAAACTGTTTGGGTTAAATATCTCCTGTGGGCACCATTTGCCTGGCATGTGTTCCTTGCTCAGAACTGCTCTGCAGAGGCCTGCACTTATCATAAAGCCAGCCAGGTCAGGAGCATGGGCTGTCTCTCTCATCTGAGTTGATGGATCACAGTGAGTTACTGTCCCTCAGCCCACAGGTTAATGTCAGGGCTTGGGCTTGTCACTGCCTTTGTTCACCATCTGCCCAATTCAAATTTCTCTGCCGCAAAACCCTCTTAAAGGAGGTAGCTGCCTTCCTGCTAGGTTCCATTGCTTTTTCCTCCTAATGCAAAACCAAAACCCAAAGTCTGAAACAAAGAAACCCTGGACAGGGAAAAAAAAGAAGTTTAGGGTCAGCTCAATGTCCCTTCTTTTACTTTTAGAGAGGCTCGAGGATCGAATAATTTAAGGTCCCGGGGAAGTTAACTGTTGTCCCTCTACCTGCCCACATACCTCAGGCCACAAAACTACCACAGACTTGGATTAAAATGTGGCTCTGCTCTTTCCCATTAGTACAAACCTGGGCATATTATTGACTCTTGGTGACCTTCAGGATCCTTAGCTTAAAAATGCTAAAAATAATACCTATCTTTAGAGCATTGCTAGATAATGTCCTAAGACAACATTTATTGTAAGTTGTTTTGAAAAAGCCAAAAGTTACATGTTCACCGCATGAAGTGCTTGCAGGTCTGTTTTAGAAATGAACTTCCGCCAGGCTCAAAAGCAGTAACACAACACTTAAGCTTCGTTTGTTTTTGCGTTTGCTTTTGTTTTCCCTCAAATAAGAAAGGTGAGGGGAGTTTGAGGGAAGTTTTTATCCAGGGCACCATGATTTCTTCCTATGTGATATGGTCATAGGATGCATGGATGACTGATTCCCAGCTAAACAGCTGGTTAAAAATGCCACTTACACTTGACCATTAGCATTCTACCCTAAGCAAGAAAGCCTGTCCCTGTGTGGCCCTGGCACAGCCAGCCAGCCTGACTCAACTTTTACTGTGTGGTGCTCAGCTCGTGTTGCAGTATAAAGTAAAACTAGGATGTGGAAAAGTCTACATACACTTTCGGCTCATGCTCCTAAGGCTTTTTCCTCCAGTAGCAACACATTTAATAAATGGTTCCATTCAAGACTATATGTCAGCTGAGTATAACACATGATTATGTACTGGTCACTCCTCTGGACAATTAACATATGATGATGATGATGATGACTGTTATAGATGAGGTATTCCAGCAAAGAAAGGTTAAAAAACTGTCCCAGAGTAACTAAACTCAAGGCTGTTGGGACCACTACCATCTCCTTTTAAGAAATATTAGACAAGTTTCATTAGGGTTTAAATAACATTAATATTTGCCATCCATAGTAGGATATTTTTCTGTGAATACAAAATTAAGTCTAACCATATCATTGTTTAGAAGAGAAACCCCAAAACTTTTAAGCACCTTCTAGAAAACAGTTAAAGGTAATGATTAAGAGAGTAGAAAGAATTAAAAAGGAAGGACACACTATCTCCTCTAATAAAATCAAGATTAAAGTCTTTACCTGTGAAGTAAAATTTCACTGATTCTGGGAGACCTGAAAGAGAGAAGAAAGTCAGTATGCATAGCATTTGGGGATCAAGGAGAGATGGGGGAGGGCACAAAGTATAGAGCAGAGGTTAAGAAAGGAGGAGATGTCTTAATCTAAATTATTTGGTTTTAAGGAACAATCAGAAGATCATTTTCTCATGTTATGCTGAATTTAATGATGCAGTAAAGTTCAGGTAATAATTTGGTGTCACAGCAGCTACAGTGATTTATAATACATTCATTCAGATCCCATTTAATCCTACATAAAATCCTACAAATTGGTGAAATGTGAGTGATGCCATCCATCACCAACTGCTCCAGGTGGGTCACTTGCATTGTAGAATTGAGTGATGTCTGGGACGTTGATTTATACACTGTGACTGTGTGAGAGATTTATCTTATGGCATTTATCCTACAGATTATACATAACACTCTGCTCTCTCTGACGAGAGTCAAGGCACTAACTGGCAAGTGTAGCAAATTTGGGAATTGCTTTAACTATGGCTGACATGCTTTCTTTTCCTCTAATCCCAGAACAGTCCAAGTTTCTTGTAAAGTAAGTCTTGTAAAGTAGGGGCTAGAGAACCACAAATACTTTCACAGGCTATTAGTCAGCCAGTTACTAAATACTAAGGACACTCCTCGGAGAAGCGGCCTCTTTCTGCCCAGAATTTCAGTCTAATTGAGAAGTTAATAATTTTTTGGACTACTGAACTTATACTAAATAATGACAAAGATCAGTCTATGTTTACCAGAACCAAAAAAGAAACTCATTTTACAATTATTTAACTCATGTTCAACTTACCAATAGAAGCCACTGGCTGTTCTGTAAGAATAAATCTACTATACAAAAGGAATGCCACACATGCATCCGGTTGTATATTATATACATCTTAATTATAAGAAACAGGCTCTGAGACTTTTAGAATCATTCCAAGGCACACAACTTGAGGGTGGAGAACCCCTGCTTCCCAGTCAGCTGCTGTGACTGCTGAGTCAAGAGAAGACAAGGTGACCAGTGTTAAAGCTATTCTGGTTCAATGGAATGGTATGCAATAGTTTAATACACAAATTAATAATTAAAGTTTGTTTTCCCACTCAATCTTTTCTTAAACATTATCTTTTGTCAAGTCCTAGATCTCCTGTCGGAAGGTCACCTGCATTCTCCATACATGGAGCCTTCCCTGTAGGATGTCCTCGCTGGACTTGGCTTCTTCACATACCTTTCTCCGACCTTGTCAAATCCACTCACATCACTGTGGTCAAAGAGTCCTTATGAAAACCATCCTTGTATCTTCAAACTTCCACTGGGTTCCTCATATTCTTGGGTTAAACACCCAGATCTTTAAAGACTTCTGGGGACTGTCAAGCCTGGTGGCCTGTTTCCTTGTCAGTCCCATCCCACTCTGCCAGACCTGGTACATTATAGAACGATCACAACCTCTTTTTCAATCCCTAGAATGTTCCACTTTCTCCTTCCCTAAGGCCTTTCTTGAGGCACATTTCCTTCCTGGAGGAATGCTCTCCCTGTATCCCAACATGCACAGTCAGCTGTTTTAGCTTCTGTCCACCCTACTTGCCCAGTATCTATCTGGGTGGCCTCCTCTGGGCCCTCAGTGCAGGCCTGTCTTGTTATGTTTAATTTTGCCACTGACTTTCCTTCTGCTTTCCTGCTCTTATCTCGGTCTGCAAATAAACATTCATTATTGTGACTATTTTCTAGTTGTTTCTATACCTAGACCATCACCAGGTCAAGAAGAGAGCTCAAACCCCTTTTCATTTACTGCTCTAAGCACTAAATCAGTGCCTACACATAATAGTCACGACATACAAGTTTACTAACAGTATGCCTTAAATACATAATTTAGTTGAAAAAAGATGGATTTAATCCTAAGTCAAGCATAAGGTGACAGGTCCCAGTTCTTTTGAATAGGTAGAAAGCAATATCACAAAACTGTCCACGAGTCTTTGGGAAGAGCTAGAGAACCCACCATGAAGATTTAGAGAGCAATTTGGACACCTCAAGGTGGAGAAGAAAGTATTACCAGCAAAGGAGAAGGCCATGATCTCCTGGAGGTGAGGCGCTGCTGTGGGAGGGCGGTACATGATTTTACCCTGGTTAACATCTTCCTGTGTGAAATACTGGATGGGAGAGTGAGGTTGATCTCTGTTTTCGATGATCCCTGGGGAGGAAGAGACTGGCATGAGGCTGGGCAGCAACGTTCCGCGGGCGGATGGGATGGCCAGGCCCACCAAGCCTATCCCGCCCACTGGTGGGATCCTGTCTTTACCCTTCAGGAGCCCCTGCTCTCGAATTGTTCGGATTGCACTTATGTTTCCAAGTTATTCAAGGGAAGGGCAAATCTGGAACTAGGGAGATAGTTCAGTTAGTAAAGTGCATGCTCTGCCAGCAAGAAAACCTGGATTTGAATCCCCAGCACTCATTTAAAAAGCCAAGCATGACAGTGAGAACCTGAATTCCAGGTACTGGGGAGGCAGAGAGGGGAGGAACCCTGAAGCTTGCTAGTCGAATGGGTCATTTACAGGCTCAGTGAGAAACAATTCTCCCACTCCACAACAATAAGGTAGGCAACTGAGGAAGACATCTGATGTCTACTTCTGCCTTCTACACACAGACATGTACATGTTCACCCACACCCACATGAGCACATATACACAAACATCGTGTATACACACACATGCACCCACATCCACACGAACACATATGCACACATGCACACTTGAAACCCAAATGGAGTCCTCACTGGGATTAAGGGAGCAAAAATCATGCGTCGTAAGGTGCAAACCACTGCTCCTAACCTAGTTGAGGACACTTAGTTTTCCAGATGTCATAGACATGTTACCATCACTATAAGAGTATCAGATTAAAGGTCAAGGCCCCTAAGGGATGGACCCACATTTATCTTCTAATAAGGCCACTAAGATCATTTTTTTCTAGTCTTTCCTTTTTACTTCAGAAACTCCTCAGTGTCTGTGATGATCCTTAACAACAGAAGCATGCTTCCTGAGTATTCTTACTCAGCTTATAGTCAGTATTTCCACAGTTCAGGTCTGCCTGAAGTTCATAAACTTCACAGGCACAAAATGATGCTGTGTTTGTCTCTACGTCTTATTCAGTCTTTAGTAGGGGGCACACGTAGGTGCCTATAGGTCTTGGTGTTGAAGCAATTTGCTTTCTGAGATGGACAGTCATTTCTTCCTGAGATAGTCTAGGTGGTCTGAAAACTCACCATGGGGAGAACCTCTAGCTACAACTTAACGACTTTTCATTTCTTTTGACTTTGTCGAGGGTGGTAGAGTTTAATTCATTCTTACTTCCTCCTGGGGAGTAGTAATGGGAGAGGCTTTCTGCTGGGCTGGGCTTAGTCTTGAGAGAGAGAGAATAGTTTCAGAGAAATAGGAAACTGACCTTTCTTTGTCTTCTCTTGGGCACAGGCTTGTTTGGTAAGCCCAACATCAAGAGATTTAGAGAGTGGGGACTGAAGGCAGGAGCCACCTGTCCTCTGACTTAGTTTCCCATTTCTATATTCTTCTATGGGAGGGGTGACTTATCCAACTTAGGAAGACACTGAATATGTCTGGCTCTGTCTTGGCACCTGTTCATTTGGTAAGTTTGCCTGTCAACACTTCTTCAGAGCCCCATACGCTGCCTGTGTGTGTCCACTTCTGCAAATGCACAGTAGGGGACGCTATGTTTCTAGTACAGTTCCGCCAGAGTCAAAGCCAACACACTTACCTCCCCGCTCTTTGCTGTTCTAAACCAGAGGACAGAGCACGGGATATGAATATTAGTTTTTGTTTCAAACAACCACAAGTATCACTAAGCAAGCAGGATGAACTCCAGAGATTTTAGGACTACCCCATAATCTCAAGGCAATAGCCTCGCTAAAAGAACTTGTACTACAGTCTTACCTTGATTTGGATGCAGAGGTATGGTGATATTATATATAATCTTTCCATTGGGCCTCTCCGGGTTCACAAAGGACAGGGAATGGGGTTGAATGACAGTCAAGCCATCTTCACGAGCCTGAACAAAGTTTAGAAAGCAAGAAGAAAAAACAAAGGTGTGATGAAAAAAAAAAAATCAAATCTTATTAAGGAAACAAAACCAAATTTTCTCTGGGCTTTTAAATTAGTTTCACTTCACAAATTTTTCTCCAAGAGTTTAAAATCTGGTCTCTTACACTGCAAATCTGCCCTGCCCCAGGAACCTCTCAGATGACAGAGGCCTGAGCAGCTTTTCCAACACTCTGACTCTTCCCTCTCTTCCTCCAACCCCCACGTTTACGTCAGTGCTTGCTGTTGGGGTCCCAAAGTGATTATCGTTTCCCCAGAGAGAACGTACAGTAGAACACTTCAGGAAATAAGGTACCATGGCGAGTCATTCTGCCATAGTTGGCTCATTACATCTGTTCCTCCAACTTCATGGCATGCCATTGGGACAACCAGGCTGGGAGGTGAGTCTTGGCCTCAGGAGGTTTTTCAGGGAACTCCCTGTGCCCCCAGGCTTGCTAATCGGAACTGATGCATTCTGTCTACCTCCAATACTGAAAGTGTTTTGCCACTTGCATTCAGAGGTTTAAGAGACATTCTATTGCTAAAGCACTTGGAACTAGCCTCTCTTTCTCTTTGTTTCCATTCTGCTATTTGGAGGAACCTAAATATCGCATTGCTCTTCTATCCTTCAATGAATTCGTTAAATATTAATTGGACAACAGGTCTATGGCTTTAGGTACCATCTGTACATACCTACATCCCCCAACAGTGGCCCAAAGGGCAAGATTCAGACTCCCTTCTGCCACAGATAGGACAGTAGATTTGGGGACATAAGCAGTAAAACAGTGTGTAAAGACAAGGGAACATGAATGACAAGCTGAGCCTGGGCCTGGAACACTCATGCTGTTTCAAAACAGAACAAGCCATCCCGCCCACTGCAGCCTCTTCCTGACCAACCCCTGAAGGTAGGTTAGAGTTGACTTGTTCTTTGCTTTGAAAGCTTGCTCTTTCAGAAGGAATTTCCCTGGTTAGAAACGGATTAAAGGAGGCTCACTCCTGCTCGTGGAGGAGGGTGTGGTGATCTTCCCCTTAACCATAAAAAGATGAAGGCTGCAGTTTGCTCTGTAATTGTCCCCAAGGCATAGTTGTCCCAGGGAGAGGCAGCATCTGCAGGTTAGGACAATCTCCTACCATAGAGTCATATATCAGGCCCTTGCTCAGGTCTGGAATGTAATGAGCAAGAAAATTAGAATTTCCAACAGCAGCTGGTCTTTCCCCACCTGCTGTGCTAACATAAAACAAGTAAGGACAACAAATTAAAAATATATGTTCCATAAAAAGTGGTTACAGACCATCCATGTGGGTACAGACAAAGACAAAAAGAATACAGTGTTCTGCATGTTTCGGCACCTTCTAATATCAAAACCATCAAAGTGAAATATTCTCAGAGTATTATGGAATACTTCTAAAAACTGAGATGTCCCTAAATTAAAATATAAAAAGACAGAATTGTTTTAGACATGGGACTGCGGAAAAGAGAGACAGGTTCCAGTCAAGACAACAGATATTCTATTTGGGAATTTAAAGTCGTTCTTCATTAACTGAAATAGATAGTAGGTAGATGTGAGGACTTAATTTTCTGAAGAAAGAAATTTGAGGTTGTGATATATCAATGTATAGTCAATTTTAATTATTTGAAAGGTTCAATACTGGTCAATTAAGCCTTCTAAGAAATGACAGATTAAACTTTATTGAAATCATTGCATTTTTATAACATGTCTGACCAAGGAATACTAGAGAATAATCGTTTTCATCATACCCATATTACCTCTGAATATTTCTAGAATCCAGATCCTTCTCTCCTAGCAGCTCCACCCCCTCCCCTTCCTCTCTCTGTCGGAGTCAGCCTGCCCCCTGGTCCCCACAGCGCCTCCACACTGCACTCAGCTTGCCACAGATTGTTCCACCCAAGCTACAAGCAGGAAGCCTTGACAGAGGTCATCAAACCTTGGACCACCTGCCTTGGCTTTTCATCGCATGCAGAATAGAAGCCACATTGGCATAGTGTCTACGACCCCATCATGGTCTGCGCCCCACTGCACACATACGTGCCACTTCCACTCACTGTTCTCTAAACACCTCTCACAAGCTCATCCCAGCTGAGGCTGCCATGCCTCGTCCAGTTCCTATCTTCAGTGAATGACTCACCTGTACTCTTAGAAACTAGGGTCTTTCCGTGTCTAATTGGCCATGTCTCTAAATCTCTCTTAATTGCTTTTTAACTTTAAAAAGTTAAATCTGAATCACATCTGAATCACTCTGAGGTGTATGGTAGTGCTGACCATAACCCACATTGCTAGGCAAAAGATCGCTAGAACTTTGCCACCTTACAACACTGAAGCTCTATGTCCTTTTTCTCCCTTTCTACACTGCTCTTGTGCCTGGAGGCCACCACTCTGCTTCCTTTTGAGAGCTTCTACAAGTGGAGCCGTATCCTATCTGTCTACTTTGTTCTTGGTTTATTTCACTTAGCGTGACCTCAGGGTTAATCCATGTTAAGGAACAGGACAAGGTCTCTTTCCTTCACACATATATCACATTCCCTGTATCTGTTTATCTACTAAAGGACATTTAGGTAACTTTGAGTTTTTGGCTATTGTAAATAAAGCTATGATAAACAAGGGACTACAAGTCTCAGATCTTAAGAACCCTCAAGTCTAGAAATCACCATGCCCAGCAGCTCTCCCCTGCCGACTGCACAAGGCCCCTCCCACTTGCCTGTGTATGACTGTCCTGGCATTCATCACTATGTGAGCCCTGCTTACTTATTTGCCTGTTTCCTCCTATATGCAAAGATCCCTGAACTAAAAACTGTGTTTGAAGGTCACTGACTCTCCAAAGTCTTCTTCAGTACTTGCCACAGGAGCTCAGAAGGGTTTAAGAATGAATGACTACAATAGTGGAGAGTCAGACTGCTTTAAAACAAATATGACAGGATCCCATCTCTACCGATTACGTGCATTCATAACTGACCAAATATGTGCAAAACTTGAGTGTTTAGGAGTCCAAATCGCTGAATTGAGACTATTTTTGTCACATACAGTAAGTATGCACTATAGTAACTGCCCTAATTAATGTCAAAAGGAATATAAACTGTGTACATTTTAAGTAACGTAAGCTAATCACATTTCATAGTAAACTAACTTTTGAGAGATCCAAGGTTCAACCAGCAGACCTAATCTGCAGACATGGAACTGACTACAGACAACAACCGGAAGCTCCTTTAGAAGTTCACAGCACAGCGAATGGCAATGTCTCTGTGGCTCCTGGCCTGGTGGTTTCTTTCTTTTTTTTTTTTTTTTTTTCCTTCTAACTCAAAATAACACTGCTTTGCATTTGGCAAGAACTGTGTATGCACATTTTTCTTTATGGTTTAGAGAAAATTCTGATCCAAGTTCCTTCAGTCAGAATGATGAATTATAGACTTTATAATGCTGCTGAATTATGATTTCTTTAAATTACAGTTTACGCTGGAAATGCCGATACCAGCTATTCATTAACAACTTTCTGCTTCCCCCTTATGTAACTGTCATGCCCCAGACTCATAATTTCTGAAACTATCGCTGTTCTCTTTGTTGTGGCTCAAGGCCGAAACGCTACCCTGGAGTGTAATTATGTGGGCACTAACTAACACATGGGCCAATAATAATTAATTTACAGGGGCTTGTATGCTCATGGCTGTCTGGAAGAGCAGCCTGGCATTGTATCTACCCTAGTCACAGGGTTATAGTGCAGTCATTAATTGTCTGAACTGAGCTTTATGGACTAATTGAGGTGATACCTTCCTTCAGGTGCGTCTAACCTTTTGACACTGTGACATAATGTTGTCATCTACAAAGTTCATGCTGAAGAACTCCACAATCAAGTCACCTAAAAAACTGCAAGAAGAAAAATCTCATACTATTTTAGGATAGTTTGACTTTGTATAGGACTATACTCAGCCACAAGTATCTTATGGGACAGGGGTTGGACACGCCTGCTAGACCTCATGGGGCATACAAGGCACACTGGTAACTGGTGCAGTGATTGCCACATCCCCACCAGGACACCTCTGCTTTCCTCATTTCTCCACTCTGCCTGAACTATCTGCTCTTTCGTAGAGTGCTCTGCCTTCTCACCTCTGGGTCTTCCACAGATGTCCTTTGCCATCTTCCCTGGCCTCCACCCACCTGCTCCTCAGTTAATACTATCTTCTTCAAGAAGCCTTTAGGGAAACTTCTAGTAGGGCTTTGAAAAATGCACACACTTCTCCAGCTAGGGTGGTGCTATTCCTGGATGAATGATCATGCCCTAGAGGACTGATAACATGAAGATTCTTCCAAGTACTCCAGGAGAGGGGCTGTAGCTGCCTTGGGTGCTGTAGAAAGGCCAAGGCCAATAAGTGGAAGATCAAGATAGGTTGCACATAATCTTCCTTTTATTGCAGAAACTTTAAATTCCATTTTCAAGCCAGTGAGAAATGTGAACAGGGTCTGTGTTTGGGGCCAGGCACTGACTACATCTCACAGCAAGAACATTGGCTCAGGTTGCATCAGCAGGCATGGGTGTCCCTTCCAAGAGGAAAGAATGAGCCCTCCCACCCAACTCACAGTCATATGGAGAGATGTCCCTAGAGAGAGTTTAGGTGCCTCAGGTGTCTGCGGTAAGATTGCAATGTTGAACACGTGACTTTCCAGATGGGCCTGGGATTCTGACACGCTAGACACCTGAAAAACAAAATCGTCCTGGTAAGTCCCTCATCTTCTGCTGGGTTGAATTCTATATGTGCCTATGTCACAATTTTCATTCTGTCCTTTATATTTTATTGTTAATCACTTGCTGAGTATAAAAAAAGTACATGACAATTTTAAGCAGTTCTGAAAATGAGGAAAGCATAAGTAAATTGAAAAATCTAAAACTTCATTACCTAGAAAGCGTGATTAGCAATTTATGGATGCATTTAAGTTTAATCTTTTTGTGTGCAGGCATAACTAAATTCATATGTACTTTTGAGTTCTTTTTACTTAAACCAATATGATATTTTGCTCTAAGATTAAACATTCTTGAAAGTAATCTTTATCTTTAGAGTATGTTACTATAACATGAATAGAATGTGAATCTATCACGATTTTTACTTCATTCCTTTAGTCTGTACCCAGCATAGATGCTGATGGGCACCTGGACAGTAAATCATGAATCTCCACCTCATCACTGCAGAAGATCAATAATATTTACAGTTAGTGGTCATAAAATCAACTTTTTCTTCAAAATGCTGAAAAATGTGTAAAGTACTAAGTGAAGTAATTCAGTCGTTTCTCAGTGAAGACAGGGATAGTAAAATAGAATATGCGAGTCTTTTTCAAACCACATCCCCTGAGAGTGAGTCAATAGGATCTTAACATATCAAATCCAGGCTTGGTTCTCCACACCACGATGGCTGTGAATAGTATGCCTTCTCACCAGACCATCTCTATTTTAAATACCATTCGCCTTACATAAATCCTAAGCCTTACGTGCAGAGTAACAGATGGGCTGCATTGATGCTCATGACAGTACATCAACATTAAAAAGGAATTAGATCTATGCAACTCATTCTATTACATTTTCTGCTTTAAAGTTTTAAAAAAAAGGAAGGGGGAGAAAACATTACAACAGCGTGCTTTTTGGTTTAAAATCCTCTAAGGACACTAAGATGATAAACAGGAAAAGTTGTTAACTATTTATTTTAGCACATTGCTATAGCATCTGCACATTTCAAATCAAAACACGAGGTATGCCTATAAAGTAATGAAACACGAAAAACAAACAGCAATATTTTCCTGGCCAGGAGAACATCATCCCAGAGAGTTTTTTTCTCCCTTTTAATAAAGATGCAGTCCATGTTCAAAATGCATTTTGGGGGGAATGCCTTCAGAGGGAGTTCATAAATCATCCAAGAGAGTTGATCACACTACCTCATAATTACTCTTTCTTAACCAAAAATAATTACCAGTCTTCTACTTACCAGACCACACTCTGATGATTGGCTAATTTGTTATATTTTTAAACCCACTTCCAAAAAAAAAAAAGATAGACTGTCACCCTTGAGGATTATCTAAAGAATATCTCAAACACTTGGAAAGCAATTTCAAATAGGAATTCTAAACACGTTTCATGCAAGAAGTATGAAGATTCTAAAGAGAATCACTTTTTAAGAGATAATGATGGCTTTAACTCCTAATCCTCCTGCCTGGGACCCAGTATGTGGTGGAATTATAGGTGGGTGCTATAGGTAGTATCTTATAGCTGACTTGAGTGGGTATTTTTTGTAACAGTGCCTTTTATCTTATTTTTCATAATCTTACTTTACCCACTTAGTAACCAACTTGCAAAAGCAATTTAATGCCATTGTAAGGTGGTGCTTAGAATCTCCTTCCAGTGCAAGACTCCATATTGACAACACTCTGTTGATCCCTGTGAAGGGAAAGGCAGATCTGCGAATTCTACTCTGCCGAGGTGACTTCTTTTGATTGAGGTCTTTACCTCAATAGTGACTCATTCACTGAAGATGGCTGCAGTCCCCAGATGATAAAACTGAGAAATTAACTTGGGCAAAGGCCACAGAGCATTTGCTCATTTTGTGGGCATTCAGTGTGCTGAATATAATCTAATTTTAATGTTTTTTCCTATTTCTAGTAATCTGCTCTTCGGAAAAAGCGCATGTTTTATGCAAATATAAATTACTCAGGTAACAAAGATACACAGGCCAGGCATTAGATGTGGAGTACACAGTAATTGTACCAAGGTGAACTGAGCTTCCATGCTTAATTTTTGACAGCTAGATTCTCAGACAAAGGAAAAGCCTGTAACTTGAGGATGAACATGAGTGGCTGATCAGTATCAACCAATACATTTAAAAAATGTATTTGCTTATTTTTATTTTTTATGTGTATGAGTGTGATGCCCGCGTGTATGTAAGCGCAGCAGCACTGTGCAGTGCCCATGGATGACAGAAGAGGGTGTCGGGACCCCTGGAACTGGAGTTACAGATGGTTGTTAGCTGTCATGTGGGCATTGGGATTTGAACCCAGGTCTTCTGCAGGAGCAGCTAGTGCTCTTAACCACTCATGCGTCTCTCCAGCCCCGACAGACACATTCTATACGGCATCTTCCCGAGTTCTTTGTGTTCCTGCTTAAACATCCTCCCCGCTCAGAGTTCCCTGCGTCTCTGTATTTCTGTTTAATTTTTATTCCCAAATCCTTCTTGCAGAGGTTTGTCTAATTTTATTGTTCTTTACAAAGTATAGGGCTTTGGACTCATTTACTGTTCTTAGCCTTTGAGAATCAATTCCTCTGCTTTTTTCTATGAAGTCTTTCATTTTATCTCCTTGGCTTTTCTTTGTAGTGCTTTAGCTTCTTGAGTTAAACACTTGGCCTATATATATATTTTTTGCACTTTCCTGCTCAATAATAAACACTCCCATCAGTTTTCTTTTCAATATAATTTTGTCCACTTCATGTAAGTATTTAAGTGATCTCCTCCTCCTCAACAGTTCTTAATAGTTTATTGCTTTAATTTCCTTCAAGGACATTTTATGGGGAACACAAATTAGACTGGATAGGAGTTAAAAAAAAAGTAGAGGACATGAAGTGAAGGGATCAGGAGTTGTGGATGTGTCTGGGAAAAAAAGGGGGAGGGGGTCTGAAAATGATCAAAACACTGTAAAAACTGTCAAAGAAGCAACAAAATGCTATTTTTAAAAAAGAATATTTTTAAATATCCCAAGTGGTTTAACAATTCTATTTATTTTGGGTTACAACACTCTGGATTTCTTCATAGGCTCCAAACTGCACTTGGCATTCTTTTTCCTACTCTATAGTTTGTGCAGATCTCACTATGGTTTACTACTTCACCAGTTTTTATAAGTGCTAATAACACAGCGCTAGCTACCTGTTCTGGTTACTTTCTGTGGCTGCTCTAAAACACTGACTAAAACCAGAGAGGGAATGGTTCATTTCACCTTACAGTTTTCAGTTCATCATGGAGAAGAGCCGGGGCAGGAACTCATGACAGAGGGCAGGAACTGAAGTCCATGATTATGAGTTTCCTCCCATGGCCTGTGCTCAGCTTGCTTTCTTATACAACCCAGGACCAACTTCCCAGGGGTGGCACCTCACAGTGGCCTGAGCCCAGCCACATGCCTCAACAATCAAGAAAATGCCTTGCAGACAAGCCCACAGGCCAATCCAATAGAGAAAATTCTCCAGCTGAGAGTTCCTCTTCCCAGGAGTGTCAAATGGACAACTGAAGCCATCCAGCACAGGACATCTGACTATTTCAGTTTAAATGCTTTATACATGCTAATTAAAATCCTCACAATGATTCTGTTTCATAGATGAGGAACTTGCAGCACAAAGATGTTAAATTATTTTCCAAAGTGTAGTTAATAACAGTTTGAGTTTGGCTGAAGTGTAAAATTTCATCAGAGAAAAACTTTTATCTTCATATGCTATTTTTATATTTTGAAGAAATTATTTTCCTGAACTCTTCACATTATTTAATATACACATTTTTTGTTGTGAATTATTCTGCTTGTGGAGACATCTGAATGAACACATTCAACTCTTAATGCTATTAATTTCACTTTCTTCCCCTAAACAGGTAATTGCTCAGAATGGTCCAAGTTTTCTGTGAGTAAGGGAGTTCAAGGCACAGAGAGCACCTGAAAGCCGAAGGCGTCGCTCTGGGCTGGAGCTCCTGAGTGTCTGTACCACACTACACCGTCATCGATGTCCTGCTGGGTGAAGGTGCTGGTGGGGGTCACTGTTCTCCCATCAGGCAGGTGCTGTCCTTCTTCAGCAGGACTGTCAGCAGGCATATTCATCAGGACCACCTCACCTAGGGAAACACAGACCACAGTGTTAGAGAGGGTTCCTGGGAAAGGCAAAGCTCCGTCTTTCCAACCATTTCTTCTTTTTAAACTTAAGAAATGATGTACGTCTTTATCTAGTTATTTATTTAGGTCTTTTTGAGTCAGGGTCTCCCTGTAGCTCCAGCTGTTCTGGATCTCACAGAGATCCTCCTGCCTCTGCCTCCTGTGTGCTGGGATTAAAGGCATGTGTCACCATGCATGTCTTTATTTTTACCTAAGGTAAAGGAGAAAACATTAACATAGACCTTAGTAGATGTCATCAAGCCCCCGACTCCCCACCTTAGACACAGAATTTTTTTTTTCCCAAAATTCATCCAAGGTCAGTTAAAGTATAAAGTTCTTGACTAATATCTATTAAAATTACATTATGAAACTCAAATTGTAGTGAAGACCGTAAACAGACACATACCAAACACTGAGTGGATTCATGTCCATACACAACCTTATGTAACAGAAAATGTTTTCTAACAAGTTGTAGGTTACAAACACAATGGAGAATAAGGGAAAACTCAGTGGAAGACATTCCTGAGAGAATTTTGTCCAATAAAAATTTGAACAGCTAATATTAAAAAGCACATGGAGGTGCCACACAGTGCGATGGTTCAAACCTAGTCTGCCTCTCTTGAGATGCATGCCTTTACTGACACTCTGAAGCCTCCATTATTCATGGGTAAAGTGAAAAGAGTACGAATTGAGCACTTCTAATCACAAAATCCAGAATACAAAAAAAAACAAAGATCTCAGGCTTTAAAAAATTTTTTTAATCATTATTTTTATTTTATGTGAATGACTGTACTGCCTGCATGTGTTAGTGCACCCATGTGGTGCAGTGCCTGAAGAGGTCAGAAGAGGGCGTCATATCCCCAGGAACTGAAACTACGGATGGTTGTTAGTCACCGTGTGGGTGCTGGGAATCAAACTTAGATCCTCTGCCAGAGCAGTCAGTGCTCTTAACCACTGAGTCATCTCTCCAGCCCCAAAGATCCCAACCTTTTAAAAATAGAAAATTCCATGCTGCATGGACCTCATATAAGAAGACATAGTTTAAAAAAAACCAAAGGGACATTAAATGTATTGTATACAATCACTTTCAGGGTGTATGTAATAAGATATATATGAACATAAATGATTATGTACTTAGATATGGGTCCCATCTCCAAGATATCTTACCACTTATTTGCAAATATTCCAATGTTTTTTTAAATCTAAATTTGAAACACATGTTATCAAGCATGTTGGGCAAAGGGTGCTCAACTTGATACTATACTTCAGAGTTTCTAGAAGAGAACACTGGCCATCCCTGCTGCTACTGCTGTTTCTTGGTCCTTCTGAATGGTGCTAGCTTCTCCCGTGTAAAGATGAAGTTCTTTAGTCTCAGAGAACTCCAGAAACCTGTCACAGGTATGCAGATGAGTCGGGATTTGAAGCTGAGCTCATATTCTTGGCCGTGAAGCTTTGTTACCGACCATTATTATTCTCACCATGCATCAGTACTCATCCCACTAAATAACTTACTGTGTTTTCTTCTCCATTTCTTCTCCTTCATTTGCTAAATTTTATTTGAATTGAATCAAGGAAATCTAAATCCAAACACCACCTGTTTTTACTGCTTATTCTTCACCTGAAGCTACTATCATCTTCAAGTGCGATCACAAATACAGAAGTGTTATAGAAACAATTAGAATTTCACAACAGTATGCCTTCAAGTGAAGACCACACAGAATAGCAGATGAACTTCTGAAAACAAGCTGTGTTACACACTTAACATTAAATCCCAAGGACGCCACTCTCCCATTTTGAAAAAGGGATACAAGTGAGGTGGGGGGGGGGGAGAGACTATTTTTCCACTTTAAAATAATGTGTAGGAAGATACCCAGATCTTAATATGTTAGGCATATTGGATAACAGCACATTTCTCAAAATTTGGTATCACATTTTGATTACTCTAGAGAAATCTGTCTTTGAACTCCAAGTAAACATTCATTCTAGTATTTGTATGCACTAAATTCAAGTTAAAAATGAGCATAATACACTAGATGGTAATGAAAAACGAAATAAGAGAAAAACATCACTGTTCTTCGTAGACTCCTCTGAGGAATCAGCTCACTCTAGGTCTCTGGTATTATCTTTCATTTGCTCCTAAGTCAAAAATTCTATCACCAATCTCTCCTAGTTCAAATTCACATTGTAAGATGCTATTAACAGACATGGCTTCCCAGGATCAGAATTGTTCATGAGTGTAAGGACAGCTGCAAAACACCCTGAAGGAAGTGAAAGAGTAGGACAGAAAAAATCAACAGCTGATTTCTTCCTTGTTTGCTTTGAACAGACTCTCCCTAACTATGCCTAATGAAATAAACATATTTTCAAATAAAAAACCACTTCCGTATGATAGAGATCAACAGGTTTTACAGGATATGGACTAATTCCAATCATTTCAATTTAATGCATTCTCATGGAGTACCTAGTAGGTGGTATCTACTGTGTTAGGCATTCAGGAGTAGGAAGAGTCAAAGACAATCCAGATGTAGCTTGCGATGCAGATCCTGAAGATCAGCCCCATAAACAACTGGGAGCCACTGGGAGAGGCTCTGTAGGTAAATGGCATGCACCTATTTAGAACACAGAATGTAGTGCTGAAGCTATAGCTTGATGGTAGAGTGCTTTTGTGGTATGAATGAGGCCCCAGGTTCATTCCCCAGTACAAAACAAACAAACAACTCCATTTAGAACACAGAATGTGTGTGATCAGAACACTGAAGGTCTATTAGCCTTGAAAATCCTGTTAAGGAGTCTGGAATTTAGTGTATTAAAAATCACAACAATAAGCAAACATTTATGTAGACAGTTTAACCAATTATGAGGCTACTACAAGATCTAAAATAGAGATAGAGACTTAGACTGAGATAACCGAGGTGAGGCTGCAAGTAATAAGCAGATTGAAATCCAGTGAAGAACCGAAACGATGCATGCTGTCAAGTATGACTTCAGAGGAGAGAGGAAGGAGTGAAAGGTCACCTTGCCACAGGGTGGCTGAACGCCACTGATGGGCCCGCTACAGAGAGGACACCACTGGGTGTGTTGAGTACAGGTGCCTTGGTACCAAGACCATGAGAAGCCAAGGGGTAATAAACACTTTGTGCCATAAGCCATGGAGAAGGCAGAACCAACATTTTTTTTCCATGTATATTCTTACATTGAATTTTTGTGGATTTCATATTTAGACCTCCCCTACGAACATCTCCCCCAGAGCCCACTCACATGATTACACACATTCTGTCTTATCATGTTAAGGCCTATCAAGTTAAGTGTGTGTACCTAGACGTCTCTTGATGTGAATTTACCCACTGAAGCCTGTTCAGCCTGTCTAGCATCACTCAGAGCCAACATTTGGTATAGTACTTTTGCTGTTTTTATCATAATATGATTACAAGGAGAAGATACTTTATCTATGCAAAATTCCAGACTTGCAAACCAGAAAGTCATCTCTGGGATTTGCTGTGCAAGTTTATGTTTTAATGAGGAATTTTGAAGAGAAAAATACTGTTAGAATTAGACTCTTATTTGAATTTCTATAAATTACGTTGGCATTAGGTTATTTTTTATTAATACTTTCTTATACTATGATAAATAATTTAGAGTTGAGAACGAGCTAGCCAAAGTAGATTCCTTTTCAAATGATGCCCAAGGTACTCATGTAACTACCTCCAAACCTCTGCAGCAGCTATGGGTGCAAATAATAATGAACAGATTAATTTAAACTTGTATGTGAAAACAATGCTGAGTCTAGAAGTGGATGGATTTAGGTTTTAAAATTTTTATTTTATTTATTTTTGTATAGTTATTTATTTTTTAAAATATTGAGTTTTTGTGCATTTCATATAATAAAATTAATCAAATTTAGACCCCTTTTCCTATCTGCAACCCCCGTAATCCCACTGGATTTCATACATTCTGTCATATATGTTAAGTCCTATCTGGTCAAATATTTGTACCAATATGTCCCTCAGTGCAAGTTCATCCACTAGATTCTAATCAGCCTATCTAGAGTCTCTTCCTTAAAGAAGATCTATTCTCCCTCATCCAGCACTGATCAGTTGCCAAGAGTTCTTTGGCTATGGTTGAGGCTTGCTGTCCATTTCCCTTGCTTTATGCTGGTTTTTTGTCTGACTGAGGTGGCTTGGCGTTTGTGCATGCTGGTGCCATTGTCAAAAGTTCACATGAGCAAGTTCCAGTGGCCTGAAAGTCTCTGTTTCCTTATGTTCATGCACCAACCCTGGCTCTTACCATCCTTCCTCCCCATCTTCTGCAACTGTCCCTAAGCCCTGGGTGGATGAGGCTTAATCTGTAGTCTCTTGTTCTCTAAAACTTAGCCAGCTGCAGCCTTCTGTGAGCATCGCACTTTGTTGTATGAAGACGCTTCACTGTTGAGAGTTGAAGAATATATTTGTATTCTATATGCCTTAGGTGTAGAGGTTCCACTGCTGAAGTGTCACTTAGAACTGACATCTCTCAGACATATATTCTCTGGATTTATTTATTTTGACACCCTGTTTCACACAAGCTGGCCTGGATCTCAATCCATTAGCAATCTTCCTGCCATAAGTGCTAGACTTTACAGGCATGAGCCACCATGCCTGACTTACTTCCTTTATATTCATATTAGAGAAACAGTCTGCGTTTGGTTCCATTCCCGACATCCACACAAAGCTCAGCACCCTGCTGAAGCTTCTAAAGCGATAAGGGCGCTCATCTCGGCCAGGAGCCTATGTGAAGAAGGCCCACGGAAGCCCCTCAGTACGAGAGGTGGCTGTAAGAGTGTGTGCTTTGTAGGTGTCTAGTTCCCAAAACCTTTGTCATTCTTGAATAGCTCCCTAGGATAACATGATTTGATTATTAATAATGGGGAGAAATAGACACACAGAGATTATGCTCCTGAGAAGGTAATTAAGAGAGTTATAGTAGAAAAGGGTCACAATAAAGCCCACACGGCATGTATGAAGGGGAAGTAGGAAACTTTCATCTGCTTTAAAAACCATTAATTCAGCACTATTCTGTTTAATATTTAATGAAATACTGGGCTGTTTCTATGGAATCTGGGGGCTTATTTTTTGGCTTTTAATAATCAAGAAAAAGTTAAGGAATTTAATACAGCACAAGAATTACAGGCGTTTGGAGATGAAAAGGACTTAAAGTTAATGAACTCAAACTCAGTGAAACTATAGTGAAAACAGGATATCTATTAATTGCAGAAAGGAAACTAAAGTTAGCATAGTCAACGAAACAGTGACAACATATAGCCTCATTAAGTTGCATTGAAACTGGAAAACACAGAACCTTATTCAAGCAGTGAGAAACCACCAAACAGATCAAAGGGAGCAATATTCCACAAACACCTGACATCTTCAAAAGTGCTAAGTCCTGGGGAGATGGCTCAGGGAGGAAAATGCTTGCTGTGTACGAAGGAGGACTCGAGTTCAGGCCCCTGGCACCCATGTGACAGCTACATGAAGCAGTATGCATCTGTATTCCGTCCTGGGAATGTGAAGACAGGTAGACCCTGGGGCTGCTCTGGTAGTCCAGCCAAAACTGCAAGCTCTAGGCCAGTGAGAGATCCTGTCTTAAAAAAATAAAGTCAGAGCTCGAAAGAAGGCTCAGTGGTTGACTGCTTGCTACACAGCCAGGAGGACCCGAATGTGGATCCCAGCAGCCACGGAACAAGCTGTGCACGGCCTCTTGTGTGTCTGCAACTCCAGTGCTGTTGAGCCTAGAGACAGAGGAATGATCTCACGTTGCTGCCTGACAGCCTAGTCAAAACATGTGAACTTCAGGTTCAGGAAGAGACTCTGCTTCAAAAGAATAAGGCAGAGAGTGATGAGGGAGGACACTTGACATCCTTCCCTGGCACGCAAGGGTCACTCAAGGTTATAAAAGACGAAAGTCAGAGGAACTGCCCCATGTTGAGGAGACTAGGAGATAAGACAAATGCAACCTGGGGCTATGGACTGAGTGAGAAAGACACATTTGAGGGAGACTAGAAAACTTTGAATAAGGTCTGTGGATTAATTACTGTAAACTAAGTATTGGGTCAATGTCAACTTCCCAATTTCAATAACTGCTCCTAAGGTATATACAATATTGATATCTAGAAGAGCGTGGGGAAAAGATATTCAAGAACTCTTTGTACTATTTTAGGAAGTTAGGCATTTTTCAAATCAAAAATTTTTAAAATATAACGCAATTTTTCAGAGAAAAAATGGTGCCAGGGGGATCCACTTGACTTCTTCAAGGTCACAGAGTTACAATAAACAACACACAGCTGGCCTGTCCTACAGTTACAATAGCAATTCTTGAGTAGACTAAGCTTTCTAAAGTGTTTGTGGACATTGGTACTACTTTTAAATGATCAAGTCAAATTTTCTCCTCATTATAGAAAAACAAATCATTCTTTCTTTGTTACTGAATGTGCCTACTATGTTTTCACTTTTAATTGCTATCATTGTCAGATGATCAACTTAGTATTTAACTTTTTTAACCTAAGCTGCACATGGTGGTATATGTCCATATATCTGTAGTCCCAGTACTCATGAGGCTGAGACAAGAGGATCACTTAAGCCCAAGACTTTAAGACCAAGCCAGGCACACACTGAGAACCACTGTAAAAAATTACCTGCTTCTTTATTTTATAGCATTTTTTTGTTTCCTTACATTTTCAATTCCTTTTAGTCTCCAAGTCATTTAAAATATCTGTATTTTATAGTTTATGTAAGATAAATCTTTTATTGGGAATTGCTGAGATTTTTAATCATCTTGTCTGTTTTGGTCCTGGTACTACAAGTTGTTCCCTTCAATATTCTGTAGTTTTTATAACTGTGAATCTTCAGAAGCTTTATCTGCAAAAGTCCTGAGTAGCCTGGTTGAGAGTGGACCTTCTACAGAAGTTCCTGAAGGTTTCTTCAAGGAACGTAATCTCACTGGCCCGAGATTAACTTTCATATAACTTCTCGGTTCTGTGCACCTTGGACCAGGCACACAGCATAACTTGACCTTGGATCTGCAGGAGAAACAGGCTTGCAGCTTCCAATAATCAACGCACGTCCTGCTGTACTCTGAATTCTGAGAAAGACAGGCAGGTTTCTTCCTCATCTCTTGGTGCAGAACTTCTTGTTTTCTATTTTGTTACTCCAAGGGAAAGTCTGCCTTTCCAGAGTCCTGGTTTCAGGCAGTCTCTCAATTCTAACTACAACCCAGGTTCTGGGGTGCTGAGATGCCCCCAGCTTATCCCAAAAGGGTTACGCAACTAGTTCATGTACAGGACTTCAGTGCTGTCTCTGTGGCTGGCACTTTATTCTTGTGAGGTCAGCTATGAACACCTAACCCTTGCTAAACCATATTCAACATTTTTAAATGACGACAGTTGGAAATCTCTCGATTACTGTATCTACTATCTTTCTGGAAGAGGTAACAATGAAGAACACTGAAGAATATTTCTGTGTTATTTCTTTTTAAACCTTGTTAAGTAGAAATCTAGGCTGGCAAGTTGGCTCTGTATGTAAAAATACTTGCCACCAAACCTGATGACCTGAGTTCAATCCCTCGGACCCAAATGGTATAAGAGGGAACTAGCTATTCCAAATTGTCCTCTGGCCTACACACACACAGAGACACACACACACACACACACACACACACACACACACACACATTCAATAAATAAATCAATTTAATTAGGCATGTTTAATTTAAAAAAGAAGTCTACAGATGGATAGATGGTCTGAGAAAGATACAGGTGGCGTGTGAGAGCCAGAACTTTAAAATTCCCCTGATATGTGTTAACTAAGTGACTGTTAGAAAGCTGTTTTATCCTAGTCTATTCATGTGCAAAATGAAATTACTTAAAAACAAATTGTCTTAGATATTATATATATAATGTGTATATAAAATGCAGCACACTACCAATAAAGGTATATAGTATGACAGCTATCACGAATATTCTTTTTAGTGAGATATATGAAGGTATAAAAAGCTCAACTCATCTGAATTATAGCCTTGCTGCTGGCATTGTGTAAAAATAAGACCTAAACCTTTGAATGGAACATGAAATCATGCCAAAGAATCAAGTTACCAAACTGAGGGTGGTCGTGTGTGATCTTGTAGATGATGTCCTCAGCTCTGGTGCCCGTAGCTTCCGCCTGTAAGATCCGGCTGGTGATTTGCAGCATTCCCCCTTCTGGAACCCACACGACAGAATTAGCCACAAGCCGAAGCACGCCATCATTCTAAAACGAAACAGACAAACAGCATTGGGTCCACGCAGAGTCAGAAAACATGGCTCCCCAAAATAGAGATTATCAGGGCTAATTCTTACTAATGGTCATGTAATAAGAGAGACTCCTACCTTAGAGTTACACTACGGACCATGTGTGTACATTATGTGTAGATAAATATGAATGCATGCATATAGATACATGGGTTCATATTCTGCTTTTTCTATCATCAGTAACTAACTTCTGTCATTTAGGAGCTTGAGGCTCTCCATTTCTTTCTGACTATCCTTCTACCCTCACCATCCAGATTATTTAAGAGTTAATCTTTAAGCATCTATAACACACCAACTCCTCTAGAATGAGACTGTAGAAACACACTTCAACTGTAGAGCCTAGGAGGAAAGGCACAGATGTTCAGCTAAAAGAAATAAGCTAGACACAGGAAGAAGACAGAGGCTGTATGATCTCATTTATATGTGTAATTCATAGGTTGTCAGGGGACAGGAAGCGTGGTCAAATGGATAAAGCTTCAATTTTGCAAAATAAATGAGTTCTGGCAATCCATACAGTACAGTTTGTAGCAACCAATGCCCATGCATTATTTAATTTTGCTAAGAGCATAGATCTTATGTTAAGTCTTCTTGCCATAAAGATAAGTAATAACAGAGGAAGGATCAGGAGGGAGCTGGGAAACTATGGAGCCTGTGACCTTGAAGTATAATGACGACTTCATAGCTGTGTTCCTATCTCCAAATCCACCACGTTGTCTACACTAAATATGTACGGCTTTTCAGGGTTTTACTCGATTAGGAATTTTTGAAAAGGAAGAACATTCCTTCCCATTCATCATGAGGATGGTTGCTTTTGTTATTTCTTTTTGGGGGAGAGGAGAGAGAAATATTCAAGAAAAGATCAGATCTTTTCTCTAACTAAAATGTACAAAAGCCAAAATTTAAGTTCCCTCAGATTTCTGACATTTTGGAATTTCTTTTTCTCCTTATAGATTTTCTCCTGCACATTGGTACACATACCCCAATCTGCTCAATAAATTAGCTATTTAACTAGTTGAATAATCTCCTGCCCAATGATGTTTTATGTATTCTCTAAAGTACATTAGCAGGCAATGAAATCCCAAAGAGTAAAACTGAGGGCGTGATTAAAACAGTGCTTTAAATTAAATAGTTCTTCTAATTCATTTCATAGAACAAAAGGCATACAAAAATGTTGGTAATAAAGTTCAACCATTACATATTGTATTAGGAGAAAAAAATATTAATGTTGTGAACCACAGTAAGAGTACAAGCCTCCATCCTTTAGAGGAAATGTCTCACAAACCACAATTAAAGGTTGAGTCATAAATAATAAAACTTCGACTCAAATGATAGCACAGACCAGTTTTAGGCCAAAATACTTCAGATCAAAAATTTCAAAACTCAAAACTCTATCGTTTAGAAAATGGCTTTGGTTGAGTACAACAGTGGTCCTGTCTTTTCACTTATTCTCTAAAAATACACCTTAATTTTCAAGAGCTCATGTATACCATAGATTTAAAATTTTAATCATACAAAAGATTTTTTACATCCACACAAAATAAGTGGTAGAGAAGGTATGAGGTGAAATTTACCAGCAGGAAGAGAGGAAATTAGGATGGTTGTGTGTGTGTGTGTTTTAAGGTTTTCTCTCTTATTATTTTTGTTTACAGATGGTTATTAACTACCATGTGAGTGCTGCGATTCGAACTCAGGTCTTCTGCAAAAAAAAGACACCACTCTAAATGCCATCTCTCCAGCTCTGGCTTTATGTTTGTTCATATGATCTTAGAAGCGTGCTACTTTAGATCAAGAACACACAACCTTTAACTGGTATAGATCTCAAAATTTAAATCAATAAACATTTTCTGAATGTACTTTATTAGACATTGACTTGAACAAACTAAATAAGCTCTTCACCTCCCCCAAAGCGGAGCCCTGGCATGTGGTAAGGATTTATTTGTGAAATAGACCCTGATTCATAAAATTAAACATTAGTATACCACTGACATTTGAAATCCATTAAAAATACTGTGTCAGACTGTCCTCTGCAGGCTCCTGAGAGGTGTGAGTGAAATGACAAGAAACATTGTAGGGCTTGTTGCTACACACAGGCAGAAAGGACACTTGGAGACAGAATTTTCCATCCAGTTCATAGCGTAGTATTTGGGGGCTTTAAACATTGAGATGCCCACCACTGAGCTGACTCTCCCCATCCCATCCTTTAGCCCTTATTGGCTGCTGAATGAACATCATTAGAAGCATATCTCCAGCAGGCTTGAGTTTGGCGAGCTACCCAATTAATGAAAGCCTGTTCAGCAGAGAATTCTTTATTATTAATTATTATTATTATTATTTCATCTGTTTTCTCTTCAGCCTCCTGCCCCAACAGAATACATTTCAACATCATTCCTGGTACTATTTCACCCTTGGGAGCTCAACTCACCCGTAGAAGGAGCAGTCAGGTTCATGCACTGCCAGGCCATGTTTAGGGGACATAGAAAAACATGGCTGAACCGACAGTTTCTCTGCTCAGCCCAGACAAGCCACCCAGGCATCAGCAGAGATGCCTTGAGCATTTCTTACCCACCACAGACTGCCTGGGAGGCAGACACATTCACCCACTTCCCCCAAACCATTGCATCACTCTGCTTATATCCTCACCCAACAAAAACATACTGAACCCCTACAATGTCCCCTGCCCAAGACAGTAAAGCTAAATTAGTCCCTCCGTCCACAAAGCTTCCTTCTCTGTTTCCATGAGAAGGAATAGAAAATAGGGTAAGTTTTCTGTTAAGCAATATTAGGCTTTACTTATATATCTATTCACAAGAAATTAAATAGAAATCCTTTAAAGACACCAACTAAACACCAGCCAGTAACTGGCCTGTCTCTAAGTTTAACATGTAGGCAGTCTCAGGGAAAGAACTCTCATGCCCATCTTCAGAAATGGTTCTTAGAACTGAAACAGATCATATCCTACTACAAGTGTCTGGTAGACACTGTAATAGTTAAGGCCAGTTTTTTTTTTCTTGGACCCCAAAGACCTATGATTATAAATAGCCTTTCTTGTAGCAAGCTGCAGTGAGTCCAGAGGGAAGATTCCAGGAGGTGTGGGGCCCAGCTTGCTTGGACAGGGCTCTGAGAAAATGAATAAATTATTGTCTCCATTCTGTCCATCAAGGGAATGAGACTATATATTCTAAAAATATCAAAAACTATGGCTAGAATGAAGAGTCTCCCGGCTAAGTGTAGGCGGCAGGCACACTTGAAACGAGATCACAGACCAGGTGCTGAACACCTTTGTGAAATGGATGTTTCTAAACCTCTTTGTGTTTTAGTTTTCTCTTCTGGTAAATTAGAGATAATTGTACAAACATCACGGAATGAATGCAAAGATCAAAAGGAATAATTCACATAAAGTTTTAGTGTCCATTAAATGTTAAAAACCAAACAGAAAACTCTTCTACTCATGCTACAAACTCCTTTAGGAGGTATGAGGCCAAGGAGCCAGGACGCCAACCTTCCTCACCAAGGTTATCATAAAGACAAGGAGAGGCGATATAAAGAAACACTTTTCAAATTCCTAAATTGAAAAGTAGTATATATTTGCATACTGTTATCATGATTATAGTCAAATCTTTTATTAGCACACACTGAACACGCTGAGGCTCTGGCCACTGGTGCCATCACTCCAGTCCACGGTCACAGACCACTACCTGGCTAGGTACTACAGTCCTATAGGAGATGGTGGCATGGGAGGAGGAAGGGACAATCTAAACTCGTTTTTCAGACTCACCAACAGACACAGTAAATACTTACACGGTTCACAAAGTACATATACTTATACTGCAAGGATTCCGAAATCTGTACCTTGTGCCTCCCTTACAAATTAAATTCTATTTTTCTTTGTTTTGTTTTGGTAGCCAAAGCAACCAAATCCTAGAAAGTCCCTCTCATCCTGAGCCATCCCCCACATGATTGCATAATCCACCAAACCAAGCTCCAAACACAGACTAAAGTGGCGATAGGAAAGGCAGCTGTGAGAACTGCACTGAAACCTACTACAGCCTCTGAAAGGGACCTGAGAGGAAAGAGAAGCAAACTTTCAGAGTCTGCAGAGACTTCCTCTCTCCAGAACTGAACTTCATCTTCAAGGACAATTGTGAGCATGTGATAATTAGGATTAGCTACAAGGTGGCCACCTGCCGGCTCTGTCTCATCCTTCCCCCACTTGTGCTCTCTCCTGCCTCCGTCTCTGCTTTCAGTAGCTGAAGATAATGAGACAGAAGACCAAGGAGCTAGTTAGCAGACCATAGTAGATTCAGCTGTTCTCCTTCAGGTGCATTATCTACCTAGAGTGATCACTAGCAAGAAAATGACAGTGATTTTACACTGTCTTCAGCAACTCTCTCTCTCGCTAATCACTAATGACATCTCCATAGGCAGTGATATTTGGAATGAAAAGCTTTTAAAAAAATGATAAGTTTTTAAATCTACTATCATAGGAAAGAGCCATTTGGGATAACTGAGGAAGGGGTTTCCAGTGAAATATCAGTAAGTTTTGGAAAATGTTTTCTGGGAGGCCTGTTTGCTCCAGCACAGGTCAGTCCCATACTTCCTAAGATGTGGTAAAAATCATTATTGGCAGTATCCAAGAATATCTAGTATAGAGTAGTAGAGTGAAATTTTATAAAGTGGCTACACATTAGTATCAGCAGAAGTATAATTCTACACTAAGTTCATGATATTATAAAAATTTCTGATTAGGTGGAGACCACAATAAAGAGGTTGATTTAATGAAAAACATCAAGTAAATATTGAATTAATGGTAGCACAGGTGCTCGTATGTCAAAAACATAAAAAGACGGCTATCAGTGGCTCAGAATGAAAAGCACGAGCTTGTCGCCTGGGATCAGTGTTCCTGTGGTTCCCAAGAATGTGTCTTCAAATTCTTTCCTCCCACTTCACTTAGGCTAATAAAATGTTTGAACTTACTCCTTTCCATCCATTTAGATTACAGGCAGTACGTTTCTCAGTTTCAGAAGGCAGACAAAAACAGAGCAGCCTTGGACCTCATGATCATGTTCAGGCAGGAGACAAAAGGTTCAGTAACAATACAGTTTAATGACAGCAGGTGAACAAAAATGGTTCATGGGTCTCAATCTATGGAGAATCTTCTTATCAACAGTGATCCTAACAAACTATCCTGACCCTATATACTAGATACTTAATAAGTACTTACATAACATATAAAAGATTGTTTGAACAATTGAATGAATACTCAACCTAATTTTGTGAGTACAATAAAAATATGTCTACTATAATTTTTGAGTATTAGTTACTGAAAAAACTCTACTACCAAGCTTCAAAACTGTGAAATTTATTAGTGTTGCTCTAACATGAGTTTGGCATTCACTCCTTTCCAAATTCTCCAACCTAAAGTTTTTTTTTTAATATAATCATGTTATCTTTTACAAAAAACAATGCTAATAAAAATTTTAAAATTAAAAAAATGCCATGAGTAAACTTTCACATGTAGTTATGTGAAACCCTAGAAACAATTCTTACCTTGGGCATATTCTTCACACGAAACAGTATATTTTGGAAGGAGTGTCCATCATTCGCCTGCAATACTGCAATGTCGAATGTGCTGTCTGAACCATCATGAGCATAGAGAAGGAGGCCCCTGGAGAGCTCATCCAAACGAAACTGATAGATAGGAGCTGCAGAAGACCGAAGTGTGTGGAGCAATTGGCCATGAAGTGGAGGATCAAGCACTTCCACGACCACATCCTGTGGATTGTCATCATCCCGAATATCAAGCAGCTGAGTGGTGATGGTCGCCCGTTCTCCTCTGCTGATGTGGAGAACCTCATTTCTTAGCACATACGGGGCCTGTGGAGTTGAAGGGAAGCAGGAAGAAACCCACTTAATAGCTTAATGCAGTGGACAAGACAGCAGTGAGTCCACCCAATCAGAAGTGTTAAGCCTTTTAAGAAGCCCATTAAACTGCCAACGTGTTTCACAGGGAAAGCATTTGTCAAAGGTGTGGTAGGTCATAGTCCCTGAGGTTACATCATACTTCTGGGTTCTAGAAGTTTCTAAAGCCACTTCAAGACCATAGTCTTGATAAAATGTAATCCCGAAGAGTTATCTGCTTCTTAGTTTCTAATTTCTCTGCCATCTTGGATTGCACTATATCCCCTGCATTGCAAGTGAGAACTGCTCTGTGTCAGGAAACCCAATTAGATATCTGCATCCAAGAAAGACTAAGAAGAGGTATGTAACATGTATTTGGGAGACAAATGCTTCACTCTAGGCCATACTGCAACATGCTGCCCTAGTGAGTGTAATTCAGGCTGTTACTGATCTATCCTTGTATTCTTCAAGTTTTTTCATCCAAATCTCAACAGGTCCCTACCTCAGCTCTGCTTATAAAGCCAGATAGGAGTATGGTCAGGGTCAGCATCCACGTGGCTGAATCTGGTAACACTGTTAATATAGCAAAGTTAACATGTTTTCCTTGGGATTATCAGGTTTGCCCCCATTACTTGAATAGGCAGATAAAATGTTCTTTCACAGAGATAAAAGTTAATGAACGACAAGGAAAAAACAACAACAACAACACACACACACACACACACACACACACACACACACAATCAGGTCAGAAGCCAAAGAAGACATTATCTTGGTTTTTCTATTGTTTGAACTATCTAGGACTCTAGGACTTTTCTGAACACAAGGCTTGCTTTAATCCAAATGGTGCTAAACTATGCAAGTACCTTCCTGGCTCCCGAGGATCGACCCACTCCATCAAAGTAATACTTAACCCACATATCACAATAACAGTCACATGATGGGGAACCAGAAGGTAGCTAGCTACTCCGAATTCCTGGAGGAGAACTCTAGAGTGATGCGTCTATATAGGGAAATGGACAGACCCTCATATTCTGAAAGAGGAAGGGTCAAAGGTGATACCAAAAAATCCATAAATAGAAAAGAGCAAATTAACTTCCATGAGAAAAATCTCAGTCAAGACAGTGCTGAAACATTACAGACATTTAGAAGAACTACGATAAGCTGAACTTACTTTCTAAAATTCCATCTTCAAAAAGTTAAAGTGATAAAAATTTATCATATAATAAATAAAATTAAGATGTGCCATCATCATTTGCTCTCTTGACTTTAGAAAAACAAACAAAGCTGAAGGAACTGTGGGAACCCACCTTCTCAGTTTAGAAGGTTATTTGACAAATCCTACCCCAGATATTTCACTGGCAAAACTCTATCATCCTAAATTAGAAATCAAAATAAGAATATTCAAGTTTAATTACTAAGCCCCATTTAGACCATTAAGTCCCAAGATTGGCCATGTTTACAAAGTCACATGACTTAGCTTTAATTAAAACAAAATTTATACACTTAGGATCAGCTTCTAATCTTTCCTTGACTCCAAGTTACCTCTGATCTGACAGTATCATCAAGAAGAGCTGAGCTAGGTAGAAATACCATTGGCAGTCACTTCTGGTTCTAGTTTATGCTGGTATCCATGCTCCATGGTTAGTTTTACTTCGGGACTGAAGACATGACAATGTGTCCTTCCTTAAACATGGCTGACACAGCAGTGAGGTCTAGATGTTTCCTAGCTTGGTTCCTCAAGATATTTCACCCTCTTGCTGTTCAGTTTATGGAGATAAATATATAAAACTAGTGCATCATTATACTAGTCACACGGTAGAAATTTATATGGTTAGCTACTCACCAGCCTTCTCAAGTAAGAATTCTACAGCTATAACTGTGTCCGTCTGTCTGTCTGTCTGTCTATCTATCTATCTATCTATCTGTGCATCCATCCGTCCATCCATCCATCCATCTGTATTCCCACTCATTTTGCACATTTTAGCACAGTGCCCAGAGCTTTTACCTCTGTATGTGTTCTGGGCCCATAAATGAAACCTCACAGACAGGAATGATGAGGCAGGAATGTAAAGGGCCATTCTCCTGAATTTCTCACTTCCACAATGAGTAGATCTCTGTTTGTCTCATGACCATGATGACATTTCACTCAAGTAGATTCCTAGTAAGACCTTCTAACTGCTGTAAACTCTGTACTCCTGAGAGGGATGTGTGTAGGTAGAACAAACTACCTAAGAATAAGGAAAGTCTTAATAGCTGAAACAGCTTTACTCTGTAGGTCTAGTATCAAATTCAGTTCAGTAAATAAGGCACCAAGAGGTAATGGACTCTGAAGCCAGGTCTCCTGGCACAATTCTGACAGTTAGCTACATCATCAGAGACAAATAATCTAATCTCCTTGCCTTAGCTCCCTCATCTGTAAACTGGGGATAATATCTCACCAAATTGGATGAATGTCACCTGAGTAACCGATGTGAAACACACGAGGTTATCACAGACGCACATAATTACAGTTGCCAGTGCTGTTACCCAGAAGAATGACTTACCCTAATAACATTTCATGATAAAACTAAGAGAATATTAACTGAGCTCCATTATTTTTTTTTTAATTGTAAGAACTCTTGACTTTTTCTGGAGAAAAAATAGGCATGTGAATTTGTGCATTTTTCTTGGCATTTTTATTACCTGTGTTGAAAATGCTTGTATGTTGATCAGCTGGGGTTCAGAGAAGAACTGCTGGTCACTAATTTTCAAGGAGAAGTAACCTTTCCTAAAGAAGTCCCCAAGGAAGGAATGAAAAAAACCATGATCAATATATTAGTTTTCAGAAAGATAAGAATTTAAAATTATTTTCAGGATATGTGCATGCAAAAATTTGTATCAAACCACTATAGCAATATAATATTTATACTGTAAATTGAAAGTGCCAAATATGAACCCAGTTAAAAAGATTGCGTGGGACTGGCAGGAAGGCTCAAGTTTGTAAAAGCTCTTGTTTAGTAACCCTGAGGACTTGAGTTGATCTCTGGATCCCAAAATGGACAGATAGAACTGTTACCTACAGTTACACGTACACACACTAATAATACTAAGTAAATAAAAACTTAGATATACCATGTGTTCTTAGAGTTCATTAAATATAAAATATTATAACTTTTGTTTCTTATCAGAAAAATAATAAGATATATATTTGTGTTCATCTTACTTGTCAGAAAAAAATACTTGTCAGGCCAAGACAGGCTAGTGGAATGCAGGTAAATGGTTAAACTAAAGAATGGAAAAGAATCTTATAATCTCTGACCAACTTTCAGATTTCATTTACCCAACACCTTTCCCAATTCATGTAAGTGGGCCCTAACAGTGTTTGCAATTCTCAACTGCAGTGACTTTATCTCTCTCTACCCCAACCCTACAGTCAATCACTGTGGATATAACTGAGAAAGGATGGCTGTTTCTTCTCTAGGAATTTGGAGCTGGCCTTCCAGCCAATGGATGATCTGACTATTTGATTATGAGTAACCAGCAGCTAACATATGGATGAGAATGTGGGATCAGTCTATATGCAGGCAAAAGGTGAGCGACACCTATGAGCAGAGCTTGGACAAGAAGATTCGAGTCCTTCCAATTTCCAGTTCCAGTTTTTGAACTTCCCAAGAGCAACTGCTCTTAATGTTTCAGAGGTATAAGCCACCTCTGCAAAGTTAGAACACTCTTACGACTTTGCTAAGTCCAAATGGATCTCCACTGCTTAGCACCAAAGAGCCCAATGAAGGCTTACTCGATGTGGGTTGACTTCCTTGAAAAGACTTCTTCCAAAAACTTCAGAGACCTTTAGGAGGGAATGCAGAGTTGCCAACCTTCCATTGAAGGCAAATGTGTGATTAGGGCATTATGGGAGATTTTGCATTCTGGTCTATAACAGAGACCATTGATTTAAAGGTTCTTTAAAAGGTATTCTTGGAATTAAAGTACTTATACCTAAAATGTAGGGATGGATCTAAAAAGAAACTGCAGAAACAAAAGACTATATACATATTGTCTGACTCCAGCCATGTGATTTTTTTTTTTTTTTTTTTTTTAGAAAAGGTAAAACTACAGAGGTTAAAAAAACAAATCAGTGGCTGCCCAAAATTGAAACATTGAAATAAAGAGAGAAACTACTAAAAGAAGGGATTAAGTACTTTCTAGTTTCTAGTTCTTTTTTTTTTTGGACCTTCCAAGACTGTGATTTTTACCTCTAGAAGTTCACTTAGGGCATAGGTGAAGGCAAGAAATAGAAATATAATGGAAAACCTCTCGGCACCTGGTAACAGGAGAGGTGCAATAGCAAGAGTTAGATACCCAGGGCCACGCGGAGAGAGAGGCTCACACACAAAATCTTCCAAGGTAATCACATTACTTCTTAAAGCAAAGCTAATGAAATGTTTTTAAATGAAAAAAAAAAAAAAAAACAATAGATCAAAGGGGGAGAGATGATGGAACTGTTTTGTATCTTAACTGTGTTAAGATGTGTAGACTGTATACATTTGTAAACAGAATGGTACACTTTAAAATAGAGAATTTCACTCGTTAATGCAGGTTCTAGCTAAATAACCTTGACTTCATTCTTGTCTTCCTTCCAAGTGTGTCCTCCCTTCCGTGTCCCATTTCAATCCCGCCCTCTCCACCCACTTCCATCCTTCAAGAGAGCACAGTGGGCAGACAGCAGCGTGAACAAAGGACAATGAATTCTGGCGGTACTGAGGTACGGCTAACAGAACCAGCGTCTCGGCTTACTGCGGTCACTCCGGCTACATTTGCAGACTGGATTTTTACTCCACAGAAAATTTTGAAATCCAAAGGAGCCCAATTGTAAAGAATTCCAACTGTAATCATGGTAGTGTTTTTATGAGAAACAAAACTAAAGCTTGCATGGCAAATTATCCCTTTTGTTTTTATATCATTCAGGGACAACGATTTTTACTTTTTCATGTGTTTAACTCAACCTCAGTTTCTATTTACCTGTCATTTTTGGAAAAGCCAGTATTAAAAAACGTACCTAAGACATGCTTCTGACCTGGCCACAGACACAGACATGCAGGTCTCTGTGTGTCCCTTTTCTGAATTGTTCAGAAAAGTGTAATCTCTCTTTTTTCCTTCATATCCCTTTCTAAACAAGCTTTCTCTAATGTTTTGGGCCGCCCTAGTATCCTGTATTTCTTTACTTTTTCTCTAATGATTCCTTCTCCCCGCCATGTGGCTGCCAGTCAGCCACGTGTCTGACCTTCATGTGGGCTCTAAGCATGCACGGCCTCATGGCTTTTATCCTTCTCCTCCCAACCCTTTTCTCTTCCTCAAGGCAGCTGCCTAGATTTACAGCTTGCCTGCCTGAGGATTTTTCTTTAAAATTCTAATATAATTGTCCTAGAGCTTCAAAAAATAAAATAAAATATATAAAGCATATCTACCCCCTCCCAAGTAAAAATTCCTAAATTGCCATGTTTTATCATATTTAAGGGTGAAAATCTTAGAGCCTGCAAGAAATTGGGTGATGTGTGAAAAAATTAAATAGACTAGAGGGTTGATTTGGTTGTTTATGGAGCTTTATATTTACCATAAGTGACTCCAATGCAAATGGCTCTAGGTTCAGAGCTGTGTAGTTCTGTGATTATTTGTGTGTGTGTCTGAGACAGAGAAGCACAGAAAGACAGAGACAGAGAGACAGAAACAGTGGGAGACAATGCAGGGAGACATAGAAATAGACTTAGACACATAGAGAAAGATATACACAAAGACAGATACACACAGAGAGAAAGAGAGAGAGCTACATAGAGAGTTAAGATGGTAAGAAGTATACTTGCAATGAAACAAACACGAGATGGGTGGAGAAAGATGGGTGAAGAGCAAACAATAGAGCCCCTGCAGCAGTAGGCACTTTTCTAGGTAGAGATTTTAACCTCTCGAGGATGAGAGCATGTCCGTTATTTCTAGAATATCAGGGAAGTAGAAATCCTGGTGGCTAAAGGCATGGGTTAGTAAGTCAGAGAGTGCTGGGTTAGAGTACCAGAGTTCTTAGTCACAGATGTCAGATCCTGGGCAAATAACTCATTAATTTCAAGGCCCGGGTAAAGTACTTAATACCACGCCTGCTCAAAGTTAGCACTCAATACACGTTACCTGTTCTTATTCCTACAGTGCGATCTCTGAAGGTTCCTCCACCATCTGTTCTGAACTATAACAGAAAAACTGCCATCTGTGTTCTTTCCTCCTATCTTTTAGCCTGAACCTCAATCAATCAATCAATAAATGTAATCAGAGAATCACTGGAGTTTAGTGTTGGTGGTAGAAAATATTCAGGTATGTCCTTATCACTGCTCTGTGGGCTTCAATTCCTTGTTTACACATAGGAGTCGATGATGAGCTATGTGGTCTAATGAAGCAGAGCAGGGTGACAGAGAATACAAGAGGCTAATCTTTGGGGTGCATTCTGTGGTTTCTGTTTAGTAGATTTATTCTCCTAATTACAGGGCTGTTTTTGCTTGGGTTCATGTAAACGTTCGCTTGCATTCCTGAAGCATATGTCAGCTGGAGTAGGGAAGACAGCCAGAAGTGTGTATAGCATCCAGGGAAAACTGGATCAGGCTTAGAAATTAGCTACAATTAATCTCATAAAGTGGATAATAAAATGTGTGACTCTAAGTTTCCTTCCCCCTCTGAAATTCTAGGGACCAAAGGACACCTTGAAAAGCCACTCTCCTGCTTTCGCCTGCCCTTTACTCCCTGGCTTTGCAACTCTGGAGGCAGCAACTCTAGCATCTGGCCACAATCAAGTTTTGTTTTTATTGGGCCCAAAATCTGGATAATTATACTTAGAATTTTCCTGTCACATCAGAGAACTACCCATAATTATGTGATAAAATGAAAATGCCTCAAACAGAAGCATACTCTCTAAGCAATTACAGGGACATGATGATGAGCAGCTGAAGGCATGTGGAGTATCGATCTTCCCCTGACCAGAAGGGATGATTATTAGGAAAGGAGTGGGGTTGGCTCAGCCTAGTGAGGATGGGGAGGAGGCGGGAAGGGAGCAGCGTTTACTCACCTGAGCTTCTCTTTGCTGTGCACAAAGCGCACTTTCTTCTCATTCACATCTTTCCAGCTAAAATGGCCAGCCTTGTCCAGCTGAGCCTCTTTGCCCCTTCTTGAGAGCACAAGCTGGCCATTGGTGGGTGTGCTCACAACATGGAACAGGAGATCTTCCACTCTGCCATCCTGGTGTTGGACGTTCAGGAGAGAAAAGTCTAGTGGCTTCATTGCACCAATTGCAAGGGTCAAGGAGCCATTTATGTGAAGACTGGGAGTGTACATTTTGTCTAGAAGACATACGAACCTAAAGGTTAGGCTTACTAATTCACCAGTCAGGTCCCACATATTTACTAAGGAAATAGATTTCTAATTCTAATTTAGAGTTACACACACAGAGGAAATTCTAGGTTATTTCATGGCATGCATATCCTTCTACCCTAGGTGTTCCCACCTGGATGCACATGAGGATAACATGGAGTGTAGATGGAAGAGTTAAACTGTAAAACTGTTGAAAGACAATATAGGGTAGACTTTGAAATTTTTTAACCACACAGTAATTTCTTAGACATGGAAAAATAGCAAATGATGCAAAATAAAAAAGTAGATTAGCTAGCATCATTAAAAATAGTCTTGGGGCTGGAGAGACTCAGAGTTTAAGAGCACTGACTGTTCTCGCAAAAGACCCGGGGTTCAAATCCCAGCACCCACATGGTGGCTAACAGTAACTCCATGCCATGGAATCTGACACCATCTTCTGGTCTCCGTGGGCACTGCATAACATGGGCGCACTTACTTACATGCAGGCAATACTCTCATACACATAAAATTAAAAATAATAAATAAAATAAAAATAGTCTTGTACTAAAATATGCCAAAAAAATAAGACAACCTCCAGTATGGGAGAAAATGTTTGTAAATCCTCAATCTGAAAAAAAAAATACCTGTATTCACAATATAAAAGAACTCTCTCATCTCAACAATAAAGGACAGACTTCAAAAATGGGTTAAGAATCTGCACAGGTTTTCCTCTAAAGAGGATCTATATACAAAAAGGCCAATAAACACACAAACAGGTGTGCCAAATTTGTCACCATGGGAATGTAAATCAAAACCTCAGCTATCACTTTACTTCCACTAGAATAGATAACAAAAAGTGTTGGTAAGATGTGCAGAAATTAGAACCCTCATACATACGTAAGTAAAATGATGCAGTCACTTGAAAATATAGTTGGCCAGTTACTCTATTAAATATAGTTTCTTCATGACCCAGTAATTCAACTTCTAGGGAAATACCAAGGAGAACTGAAAAAGTAGGCACCACACAAAGACTGGCCTATGAATGCTCACAGCAACATTTCTCAAAATGGCCAAAAGGGGAAGCTATGTAAACAGCCATTAATTGATAAAAAGATCAACAAGGACTGGAAAAGTAGCTCAGGGGTAGAGTGCTTGCCTAGCACGTATGAGCTCAATCTTCAGTACTGAAAACAAATATAGAGGTGAAAAAGTCAATAAACAAAATGTGATATATCTATAAAATATAACATTATTGGTCCACAAAAATAAAAAATCATGGTTTACAAATGGACAGCATGATATGGATGTACCTGACATGAGAGTCAGACAAAGAAGCCGGACACAGGACCTACATACTATGACTCTGTTTATGAGCAATGTCTAGACTAGGCAAACTTATACAGACAGAAAGTAAATTAATGGTTGCTAGGGGATGGAATGACAGGTTAATGAGCAGAGACCTCTAATGCTTAGGGAGTTTCTTTTTAGGGTGATAAAAATGTTCTGGAACTAAATATTAGTGATAATTATACAACTTTGTGAATCTGCCAAAACTCACTGGATTTGGGGATTTAAAGGGTAGATATTTGGTATATGTTATATCTCAATATCTAAAATAAAGAATAAGGTAGGGCTCTTAGTACCCAGTACTAGGGATATACTGCACAATATTCTGAATCACATTTGCTGGGATGGACCTCACTAATTTTACAGGCTCCCTAGGTAATGCTAATGAGATGGCAGGTTTGAAAACCACACTTTTTTTTTCTGACACAACTGTCACATCAGATCCAACAAGGGGAAGAAAATAGGCAGGTGGCTGACACCATTCCAAAAGGAGCAGTGGTTAATCCACGTGTAGTGGGATCACCAGTGGCTCATATTTGGAATTCATGTGAAATACATACACTGGGTTATAAAATTTTCATTATCTCTGTCCATATGAAACATATGATGAATTAAGTCTCTAATTACGATGCAGAATCATTCTTTCCCCTGTCAGGTATTTCATCAAGGTCTTTAACTGGCAATGTTACCTTTTACAGCCAGGGCATGCAGGATAGCTTGGGAACACCAAGTTTTGTGGGCTGACTTCTACATAAAGTTATTCTAATGAAGTGAAACCCATTCTCACAAGTTGACTTGCAATTATTTCCCAAAGCAGTAAGCTGACTCTTGTGGTTTTCCAGAAGGAAGGCATATATATATATATATATATATATATATATATATATATATATATAATTTTTCTTTTGAAAAAGTTCTATCTTTGGAGATCAGAAATACAGAGGGAGAATATGTGCTTGGCTGTGGATATTCACTCAGCCAGAGTGCAATTCCCAATCTTTATCTACCTTTAAAACTTATGGGGTTCAAAATCAGCACTGAATTTGAATTCATTTCTCTTTGCTGATTAAGATGAGATGCTTGTCACATAGTGGGAGAGATAGGCTCCAGTGCTTTAACACTGTTACTTTATCATGGCAAACAAAGTGCCTTCCAATCATCCACTTCAAATGTGTAGCTAATCAAGCACTGTCACTATTCGCTATAACTATCTCTACTGTGTAAAGAAGATGTGGCAAATACAAACAAAGGCCCTATATATATATATATATATATATATATATATATATATATATATATATATAATATATATGCAGTTTTCTAAATTATGGATGCAGTTCAAGAGTATACCTAAGTTTATATCAAATTTCTTATCTGATAGTTATAACTTTTAAAGTACAGATGGTTTCTTTTTTTCTCAAGATCATAGAAGCTGAATTTCCGTACCCATCCATGATCTACAAATAGTGTCTTGTTCCTCAGTAGTACCAGGGTTTCACCCAGAATAGGAAGGCTGAATATCATATATCAAGTGTTAACTTTATCTGGAAACTCAGCATTTGCACAGAGAAATTACTGTAACATCATCAGACCATCAGAAGAGACCTTACCAGCACAGGTTTTATTAGATGAGTGGGCAGAGAAGCCAGGGACACAGCTGGATATGCAGAGGCCACTCTTCAGAATGAAGCCATGATCACAGAGGTGACACTGGTCCCCGTGGCTGCACTGCAAGCACCCCTGAGGGCAGGCTACCAAAAAGAGAACACAGTGAGGCACAGCTGAGGGACATACCTCAGCTCTAACCACCCAGGGAAATGAAGACACTGTGGCCAGAAGAGATAAAACTGAAGCAACATATAAATGGGCCCTAACTATAAGAAAAGAGAACTCTAAGTTCTCCTGCTGTGTTTAGTAGGCAGTTGATCTTCTTGTAGGAGGAAACTGAACAGAGAGGTCTACAACTCAATTTATGCACTGCATATGGACATGTTGTTTAAAATGCTGTCTTGTGAGAGGATATTTAGAGTGATTAAGAGCACAGGCTCTATGTGGGGGATTATTCCTTTTCTAACTCTTATCAGCTGTGACCCTAGACAAGCACCTTTAGCAATCTGGGCTGCAATGGTCTTGTCTTAAAAATAAAGGTAGAAATAGCACCTCATGCATATAGCAGTTGGGAGAATTACAAGCATTATAATGTGAAGTGCCAGGCAACAGAAAGGGCTCAGCTGTTCTATGACCACTTCTCAGTCTTACTGCTATTATCATTGTGATAGCTATGTGGTCTGAGTGAGTGTAGTGGCCACTGTAGTATTAACTGCATTGGGAGAGCAAGCTATTTAAAGATCCATAGAGTTTTTTTCCTTTGGATCAAGTTAATAACCTCCTAAAGACTGAGTGCTTCCTGCCTAATTGTCCTGCCTCTGGGTTGGGATTTATTATCGGGAAGCTGTATAGAATAGTCTAACGGGCCTGGGATTGGAATCAGACATCTTTGTTTTAATATGCTACCTTAACACTTTTAAGTCTGGTTTTCCATTTATAAACAGGATTTCTACTGTCTGGCATATTTATCAAGTCATTGTGAAGATTAAATGAGATAATACAGATAAAGGAAATGTGGAGAAACATTAAGATGCTATGCCTGCTTAATGGATTCATTCAAAACCAGGCGATGCCTATAATGGGAGCACAAAGCAATGGGTTTCTGATAGAAAGGAGAACAAATGGGAATCTTTCTTAGCTGATTTGGTAGACAGGTTACAACTGTAGGTTTAACTTCAGTTTAAGAATAAAAGCTTCACTGTGTCTTACTAAATTATACCCCCAAATCCTATTCTTCAAGGATAGAACACCAGTATTGGGGTCATGGGTGATTTAGCCTACATACTGAAAATTCTATGTCCATATCAATATGGATGATCCACTCCTAATGGACACTTCACTTTAATTCGATATGAGCTTTACATTCCATAAGACGTTGGCTTCCTTTCCACAAAGACCTTTAGGAACATATTGATTCGTGCAGGGAATTATTGAGCTGCACTCCTACACCCTATTTAACCAGCCTTTGGCAGATGTACATGGAAAGCCACCAGTTACTTAGGCCAGGCTCTGTGGGTTTTCATTCTGCTTCTAATCCAGATGCTCCCAGCCTCCTGAGAATTGATGCACGTGATTTACTGGCTGCCCTTTGCTCTGCCCAGAGTACTCAGCAAAGACTCAAGTTACCTGTGCATTTGTGTTTTGCATGATCTGCAAAATATCCCTTCCCACATTCCTGAACACAGTGGGTATCCAAGAGGAGAAATGGTTCTTCACAGCGTGTGCACTCATGGGAACCTTGGCACTGGAGACAGTGGCTGTCACAGCCTGAAAGGCAAAAGTCAAGTCAACAGAATCTATGTAGTTTTCCAAGGGGGCTCTGGGCACTTTGGGATGGGATGGAGACATTAAATGTCAAGCAGCAGTATGCTCTGGGGTGCTGGGCAAAGCATTCCACAAGTAGCTAAGGAGCCAGGTTTTTTATTGTGACTGCTTCACCTACCAGTGGAAGACTTGGGATTAGTCATTGTACCTCTATGAACCTCACATTCCTCCTACAAAACAGAATAGAAAATACTGTCCTAAATCCCTCCCACAATGAAGGGTAAATTAAATAATGGGTAATGCTAGACAAAACTAAAGTGACAGATATTCGTGATTATTTTAACTATTAATTAGTCCTTAGCTCTCAGTATTGTTTTATTGAAATGTCAGTCTTCCCTGACTCATCCAGTCAATCATCAGTCTCTCAGGAAGGCTGTCTGTGCACTTTTGGTAGGAATTTGGGGGTTGAAGGTTGTAGCGTCATACACTATAATCGCAAGCACATGGGACACAGAGGCAGGAAGATAGCTATTTCAAGGCTGGCCTGAGCCACAGTGATATCCTGTATAAAAAGCAAATCAAAGGAAGGAAGAAAGGAGGGGAGAGAAAGAAGGAAGGAAGGAGAAAATACAGCGGGAGGGAGCGGGACTGAGTCAAAGAGAAGTGGCAGTGAGGTTTATGGCATGTAGATGGTGAGCCATAAAACAAGATTACATAGGGAGCCATAAAACAACATGGTCTTTCCATAGGTTCAAATGCATAGGTATACAGTCTCCCATCTGAGAACAGTTTTCCTCAATTTTTAAAGAGACCTAAATTATTAGTTTCCACAAATGTGTTTGTGTAGTCTTGCAACTCCAAGGTTGGCATACTGACATCAGATTTTAGCAGGTCTTATACTAGGGCATGGGCAAAGGACAAGGAAATTGTCATTGATAACAAAGACAGCTTTGAAGAAAGCAACTAGAACCAGCTAGGGAGCTAAAAGGAGCCTGTCATGGCTCCTCAGAAATCAGGAAAGAGTTGGATGAGCACAGAGTAGGCCTTCAGACACTTACGCTTACAGAGGCCTAAGTCCCGGTAATATGCCGGTGAGCACTGCTCCATGCAAACTCCATCTTGGAGAACGTAGCCGTCCATGCATTGTAGGCAGTCTGTTCTCAGAGGCCCACTGCAGGCATTGCAACTCCAATCACACTCTAGAAAGAAAGTCTGCATTAGATCAGTTCCTTTTTTGTCTACCCTTGGTCCCAGCACCCTATCTGGGAAGACACTGTCTGCAGCTGCAAGGGGCAAAGTGAGGACTATACAAGAGATGTTGGATAAGTGAGCTGTAATGAGGCCTCTGCTTGTAATGGCCTACATGTTTCTCTAAGGGTTAGTGTTTTCTAATTATGCCAGACACAGGCACGTACAGGGAATGCTCCAAGCTGTGCAGAGCCTGCTTGTCAACAGAGTTGCTGAAGAGCCAAATCAACCTGGCCTTATTCCAGGAGCACCTGAGGACTTCATCCCTGTGCCACGCCAGTTCTTCCTGCCACATCTGCCCTGGGACAGGCTGGCTTGGCACACAAACCTAATCCTGACTTCCCCTAAATACTCAGAGATCACCACCTTCAGAGATGTCAAAGGCACAGTTAACACTGCTTCCCCTACTGACACCGGCCTCATGCTCTGCCTTTCAGAAAGCAGACAGGCCAGCATGGCAGAATTAATGGTGTTTGCTTTAAAACCAGCATAAGGAATTCTCCAGAAAAAAAGGCTGATTGAACAAAAGAAGACCTCATTTATGGCAGAACGGATTCAATGTGTTTCTTTGTTCAACAAGCACCTTTGGGATACAGGTTACTGCAGAGGGAGAACATAAAACTGGGATGTGTAGACCCTGCTATCAAGGACCTTGTGCTCTAGTGAGGCCAACCTCAGATGTGAACCTCAGTCGTCCCGGGGGAGTGTTAGAAAGACTATTCAGGCTCAGCATCAGATCTACTGAGCTGGAGTGCTGGGGGCTGGGGCACAGAAACACATGTCCCTGCTGTTACTGTTTTTGTTATTATGATAGTGGTTGTGACTGTGTTTTTGATGTCATAGGCAATACTGCTGCAATTAGAGCGCTCATGTTTAAGAGGCAATGTTCTAGCTAGTAAGTCCTTCATCCCTGGAGATCGGAGGGAACAGGATGGTTAAACACATGAGCTTTGAAGTCAGGCAGATTTATTAAATCATCATCTTGTTACTTTTTTATTGGAATTTCCTATCTAGGTTCCTTAAACTTTCTGAGCTTGAATAAAACAGACAGTGGGACTAAAGGTGTAGCTCAGTGTGGAGCATGTGCCCTGGCATCCATGAGGTGCTGGGTTCAATAACATTAATTAATTAATTAATTAATTAATTACTTTAGTTCAATGCCCTGAATGTAGTAACAGCTCAGTACGGTTTGCTGGTAAACTGTTTTCCTAGAGAACATCTCCACTCAGTGCTGCTCAAAGCCCAATTTTCCAACCCACTAAGAGTTAGAAAAACTGCTCACTCATACTATTTTCTCTTTTTTGATGCAATATTTTTAAGTCCCTAGGTAGCAGGTAAATGTGCAAGATGGTACTCGTGTTTTGAAGGTTTATAAAGTTAATCTCCCTCACTTATTTGGCTGAATCAGTCCCGAGGGAAAATGACTAAAACAGTGCCTTGAAAATCAGCATAGTTATGAAATCATTTACAACACAGAGGTTCTGCGATAATCTTGCATTTTTTTTAAACCACAAACTGACAGCCCCTGGTTAGAGAGAAAAGAACAGAAAAGCTTCTGTGGTCTTGAACATGGCAGACCACCTAAGTTGACAACCAAGTAGAATTTCTTGGAACAAAAAGTGCAGTTTTGTAGAACCTGAGAGCTTCCCAAGTTTACTTGACAGATGTTTGACCTCTCTATCTAAGCTCAAGTTTCTCTGCTAGAACCAGAGGGCTAGAAGGAGATGGCAGAAGAGGAGTCAAGTAACATCTGTTTTTCCTTTGCTGGTTGTGTTATTCAGAGCACTAGACAACAAGGGAAAGATACTAAGTGCTTTCACTCATTTGAATATTCTAAACAGAGATAATTCAGACACTGCTTCTGACTCCATTACACTTGGGAGTCTAGCACACTAAAGGTTCAAATGCAAACATTTGCGGGGCCCAAGGAGGTAACGTAAATCTTCAGAACAGCCCTGGTGTGATACAGGAGGGAACTGGACTGAGAGATACACAGTCTAACCTACTGTTTTACTATGGCAATCTAGACCCACTATTACTCATCTTCTGAACTTTAACAAACACTAGTAGAAAATCTCCAGTTTTGTGGGATATCTTCTTGTTTGAACAATGGTAAATAATCAAGGACTTTCAAACATCAGACTACTAGGTGGGACATCTGGTGCAACAGTGGCATGAATATTACGGGAGTAACCAACTATTTCCTACTTGGACTTAAGGTCTGCTTCATAGGATGGAGCCCATACATGACACTGATATCAGGCCTAGGAATCTGAGGCTAGACAGGTCATAGACCATAGGGGACAACCTAATATTACTATTCTGCTAACTAGATATACCCCTGGATTAGTGAATCTCTCAACTCTCATAAGAAAAGCTTCCCTATGCACCAGATGGTGACTAACACAGAGAATCACAACTGGCCAATGTGCAGAGAATAAAAGACTTCAGAGTGCTAATCCCTAAATAGGACACTTATATTAAGCTTCTACCTCCCAAGGCTTAGGGATCACTGAAGAAGAAGACAGGATGGAAAGATTGTAAGAGGCAGAGGAGGTGGATGACCACAAGGAAACAGACTTTTCCAGACAGCTGGGCACTAGACTCATATGAACTCACAGTACTGGTGACAGCATGCACAAGTCTCATGTAATCTCAAGCCAGACAAAAATCCCAGCATACATATAGGGAGGTGGGTAAGAAATCCAACCCCACCTGAGAAAGTATTGGCAACTGATGGTTACTGGGAGAGGGAGAGTCAATCTCATCTAAGAGTGAAACTCTAAGGCGGTAAATCAGGCTCCAGAGGATGAATACACAGCAAGAAACATTTAAGGACACAAATGACTCTATAGGTCTTAATCAATCAATCTACCTACCTACCTACCTACCTATCTATCCATCCATCTATCATCTATCTATTAGAGTACATTTGGATTTGAGCGGGAGGATACGGGGAGGGGATCTAAATATGATCAAAATATAGTAAATGAAATTCCCAGAAATTCAATTTAAAAAGACATAAAAATATTAAATGGGCCAAACACAGCATTTCCATGGACCCAATACAACCAAAGTCTTCATTTCCCATTTGCTACCTCTGGTCTAGTTACCATTACCAGGTACAATGCCCAGGCTCTCACAGAGGCTCAACAACTTTAATGAATGCATAGACTAATTAATAACTGAATAATCACATGCATCATTGTAATCGTCACAGAAAGTTGAAAACATCTGGAGAAGTTTTCTCCAAGGTGAGGAGTGGGCATCTAGAGTGAAGGGGTACCCCTGAATGGAGTCTTCACACGGTTCTAGGAGAGCTTTACCTCTGCATGTCCTGGTGGAGATGTCAAGATAGTACTGTGGGGTGCAGCTCTCATACTGGCATTCCCCAAAGAGCAGGACCTTGCTTGGGTCCCGGCAGGAGGTACAGCTGCCTTGCGAATCACAGCTTCGGCAATGTGTGCTGCATGCTGAGCAGACAGGAGAAGAAATGACAAGAGGATTACCCCTGCAAGCACGAAAGCACTGAGCAACAGACAAGGCTGCGTCTGGACCAAGCCCTGCTCCCACCTGCCCTTTATTCAGGGTCCACAACCTTCCTCTGTAATCACGACACAGAAAATATTACTTTTATTATCCAAAAAAAGAAGATAATCTTGCTTTCCCATAGATAAATGATAAAATCCGAGGGTGGGAATCCCACATCCAAATTGCTCTGTGATTCAGCAACAGAGTTCACACTTATTCAAGAGCAATAGTTTTATTTTAAACATATTTAAGAAATCAAGGCCTCTGGAGTTTATGATATAGACACACAGTATTTTTAGGTGACAACTTTACTGTGGAGATTATGAAATCCTGCTTTTAAAGACATAGGACTTAGAAGTGCTTGGTTTATGGCATGCCTAGTTGTAATTCTTACCTTCCAGAGACGCAGTTGAGACATTCAGGGATGATGGCCCCTCCCAGTCTGCTTACATTTTTGTGCTCTTTCTCCTCAGTTATCTGGGTCGGAAACCTTGAGTCCACTCTGGTTCTCGCCTCCTTTCACTACAGACCCAGCCACTCCCTGAATCCTATTTGCTCAAACTCTAAAACGTAGTTTCTGGAACTTTTTGCTCTCTTCCACGTCCATAACGGGATGGATCCAAGCCATCCTCAGCCCCTGCTGGAGTACTCATGTGCTCCTCACTGTTTTCCCATATCCAATCTGACCCCCTTGAAATCTACTTTCCTTGCTGTCCGAACAGGTTTTCCCTATCCTGTATGCATTCAATTGATTTTAGAGCATCAATGCACAACTTTCATTAAAATCGTTATTAAAATATTAGTTCAAGTAAGGCATAGTTTTTTAATCACTAATATTTTACTAGGGATATTATTTTTACCTACTACAAAAAAATTTACCAATCATTTTGAGTATATATTTCAACTTTCTTCAAAGTCAACTTTCCTTTGTGTCTGTCTATGATTTACGTGTATGTATATATTGTGTGTACTTGAAAATAAATGGATCATGACATTTAAATATGCCACATTTATCTACAGCGGAAACATGGCCTGTCAAGTATTACTAACTAGAACAACAAGAGTTCAGATATTTTAACTAGTACGAACAACAACCAAAAATAATCAAGTGAAATATTCATAACTCAAGTAAAGTTATGCACTGATGCTCTAAAATCAATTGAATGCATACAGAGTGGGGAAGACCCATTTGAACAGCAGTTCCCAGAGGCAAATCACCTGAGCTTTTGACCAATCAGGAGTTTACTATCAACTAAAACTGTGATGCTGCTACTGAAGATGCCGACACACACAGGCACATAAACATCCTTTAGATCTTCCTACTTGACTGGGGCTGCAAAACGAGGCCCAAATGTCAATGCCTCAGCCAGGGCTCACAGGCTACTTCCCTGCTCTGATTTCTGATGGGTGGGTATTTACATCCATCTGTGTCCATATTTCTGAATCGTTCTATGCCCTGGGTACCTTAATTACAATTCAGCTCCTTTAGTAACTCTCAAAAGAAATAGATCTATGTTAAGCACACTGAAACCTAGAACACTTTATGGAGGATGTAGAGGGATACAGCAGTTTCATACTGTGGAGCATGTGACCGCCATCTCTGTCCTTTCTTCTTCTCCTTCCTTTCCTAAGCAATCAGCAAATGGTTGTCCTTGTTTTACACAGGGTAGTAGTTCCATACAAGACATGGTCCTCAGCTTCCACCCCTGAGGCTTATGACTAAGTGCTCTTTGTCTTATATCAAGATCATGTAAAGTTGTATCCTGATACAGACATGTTCATACAACCTCATCAGAAGAAACAGAAGTTCTCTGAGGTCACCAACCTCCTGGAGAGTTCCAGGACAGTGAAGAAGGTGGCAAATGGACCAGAAATCATTAAGGGAGCAGGAATGTATTATCAGTGTCCTTCATCAATAGGTGAGGACCTCACAGCATGCAGAGCTTACATTCCCTCTTAATAGGCCCCTTCTCAACCAAACACAGATCAGAAAAACCCATCACTTCTGCTTCAACACTGCACTGGCTCCAGCTTTTCCTGGGGCCAAGTTCACCTGGGAAATGTCAGTTAATCCCAAACTTTGGAAGGTAAATATGTGAACAAGAGAGGAGATCTATTGCTACAGAGAGAGATTCTAAGGGCAGTTAGAAAGCACAGCCCAACAGCTCATCCTCCCTACAGTGCATCTAGCTTTCCTTCCTCACTGAAGGAGGTTGGTGTGCAAGACAGAGAAAGCATGTCTGGCCCAGTGCAAGGCTGGCATGGGTGCCCCCTGGAGCTTTCCTCTAACTACAAAGCACTATGAATCAAGTACTGAGTGGCTTATTTATCACTGATTTTTTTTTAAGTTTCTTCTTTACCCAAACACTCTTAAATTTCAGAGTTCATAGTACGCGCTTCCTAAAGATTTCTGAAACCAGAATAGAGAAAGCTCCAGTCCTTAACTTTCTTTAGTTATATAGTTATCACTGTTTCCTATAGTGCCATTTACCTTTCCTCAAAAGTCCTTTACCACACAATTTCTAAAACTGGCAGGCCTATAATTGTCTATAATGGTGAGCATTACAAAGGGGTATTGCTGATTCTTTTTGTTTATTTTACACAGTAGAAACTCAAATAGCCCAAATTTGAGGCTTGCTTTATTCACTTATAAAAAAGAATGAAACTTAAGGTCTAAGGTTAGAAGAGTCTTAAATCAACTGAAATATTCCATAAAATCCTCTTTATATAACAGCACATTGGTTTGCGCGGGTAACCCTGCAGCAAGGCCAACACTTCCCGAGGATAAATATTTCAATGCTGTCTGCTTTGTCATCTATACTTTATATAAAGAGTCTGCTTATTTCTTTTGAACTTCTATTTCTGTGATTCCACTGCTGTGAAGATCCTCATAAATCTCAGTCACTATTTTCCTACTAGTACTCCCTTGCTCTCCAATAGAACATGCCAAGTATTTCATTCCTGTCTCTGGTATCACAAAATGTAAGTATTTCAGCAGACAGTTGATATCTAGCATGCAAACTTTTTGTTGCCAAAGTGAAGAAATCTTCCCATTGATTCAAAAGAAGTTTCCATCTCCAGTATCTCAACAGATGATGCAAAATACTGACTTTCATATTACTTCCCAACAGATGCAAATGATTGCAAGCAATGCAGTGAACTAGCATTGGTATCATTCTTTCTTTTTATATCTACACAGTATCTTTTATTGCATGGTGTATTTGTGTATTTTTTAAAGTATGTTACTTATTATTTTTATTTTATGTGTATGAGTGTATTGCCTACATGTATGTAAGTGCACCCACGTTGTGCAACGCCTGCAGAAGTCAGAAGACAATGTCAGATCCCCTGGAAGTGGAGTTACAGATGGTTCTTAACTGCCATATGAGTACTGGGAATCAAACCTGGATTTTCTGCAAGAGCAGACAGTGTTCTTAACCGCTGAGCTATCTCTCTAACCCCTGTATAATTTATCTTTAATTCATGATAATGTTGAGAAGGATGATAACAATTAGTTTATGGTGACAGAAATCTTATTCTCTGCTACACTCTGTGATCTGTGTCAAGTGCTATGACATTAGGATGTACCTACCGCTATTACCCCTGCTGTGGTATAAATATAAAACGTCTCCCAAAGGCTTACATATTTGCACTTGGTTCCCAGCTGGAGGTACTGTTTGGGAGGCCTGTGTAACCTTCAGGAGGTAGGCAGAGCCTTAATGGAGGAAGTGGGTCACTGTGGAACTTGGGGCTTGATAGCCTAGCCATTTCCTGTTCACTACCTGCTTCCTGAGTGTGGATGCAGTGTAACCAGACAGCTTCCTGTTCCGGCCTCCACACCTTCTCTGCCTCCTGCAATGTCTTCCCCACCATGACGAGCTGTATCCTAGAACTGTAAGCCAAAATAAACCCTTCCTCCCTTAAGTTTCCTTGTTGGGGCATTTTATCACAGAAATGAGAAAGTAACAAAGACATTCCTCTTTCATAGAAAAAGACACTGAGACCAGAGGTGAACGGACTTGTTTAAGGTCATATCCTGGCAAGCAGTATTAGAACTTGAACTTTAGTCCCCTGACTCTAGAGCCCACTTTTTTAATGCCTTCAACATGGTACTTCCTACAATATAAAACTGAAACATCACCAGCATACTTGTTCATGGAGATTTTCCAAAGGATAACCAGATTTTCTGAGTGACTCTTTAGTGATTAAAATAAAGTAAGCTGCCTCAGTGCATTACAATTATTCTTTCATCTGTGAGGGATGTCCTAAATTTTTTCTACCCAGACCTGCCTTTTCTCTAGTTTATTCAAATTCTCTATGTACACTTCAATGTAATCAATTATAACCTTGACTTGTTTGAGAATACATTATACATGTAACTCTTGTATAAGGAAAAAATAACTAGTATTGTGAATAGAAATAGAATGTTTTACATGTGAAGCCTTGCATTTTATCAATATCAATAGATAGACATAGAAAAAAATTAAGCCCACAGAAGTACTCAGCCCACTGACTGTGTGCTAGCTCTTTCCTTTCCTCTGCCTGGGATCAAAGAACTAAATGGTTGAGATAACCATAAAGATGAAACAGACTAACACTTTCGTTTTGTATGAGATAATTGAAACAGAAAACTTAATGACCTGCTCCGGATCACAAGGCTGGCTCTTAGAAAGGTGAGCACTTTCGGCTGGGATGGTATCTAAGCTATTATATTCTGCTAATTGTATCCATTTGCAGATTAGCTTGCTTTCTTTTACAAAAGTAAAGGCTACTGGGAACAATAATCTCACATTTTCCAATGACCCCAGGAGGACAGGAGAGGAAAGACAATTTGTTACAAAACTTACGCTGGCAAGCTTGGTTGTCATCCAGATAGTGCCCAGGGAAACAGGTGGTACTACAGGTGCCAGTGTGGGTCAGAACAAGCCCAGTGTCACAGGAGGAGCAGGAGAAAGGTCCTCCATTCTGGCAGGTTCTGCAGGAGGAGTGGCATCCTATAGAAGGAAGAGGTAGAAACAACTGGGAAGCCAGATGCCCTCCCTGTGATGGTTAATACTGTCAACCTAAGAGGACCTGTCCTCCCTGTGATGGTTAATATTGTCAACCTAACAGGACCTGTCCTCTCTGTAATGGTTAATACTGTCAGCCTAACAGGACCTGTCCTCCCTGTGATGGTTAATACTGTCAACCTAACAGGACCTGGAAGCACATTGGAGAGGAAACCCTGGGCATGTCTGTGACAGAGCTTCTAGAATGGGTTAAATGAAGTGAGAAGATGCACCCTAAACGTGGGCGGTACCACTTCCTGCGCTGAGGTTTTGGACTCACTGAAAAGGAAAAAGCAAGCTGAGTACCAGCATTCATCTCTTCCTGCTTCCTGACTAGGGATGTGGTGTGACCAGCCGCCTGAAGCTCAGGCTGCCATGACTTCCTTGCCATGATGGACTATGTCCTCAAACTGTAAGGCAAAACAGACTTCCTTCCTGAACTTGCTTTTCTTCAAGTGTTTTGTCACAGCAATGAGAAAGTGACTAAGAAATTCTCAAAGCAACACGTGGAAATGAAGGCCCCAGCACAGACCTTGCTGGCTTTGGCTTCAGTCCTGCTGGATGCTCTGAGCCTCCTTTTATTCTGGGACATGAAAACCTTCTCAGAAGTCAAAGAACTTAGTTAAGTACCCCTCCCCCAAGTCCTCACCCTACCCAACACTTACGTTTACAAGCACCTCTCTCTGCATAGTATCCAGGAGGGCACTCAGGAACACAGTGGTCCCCAAGGAGCAGGTGGCGGGCATGCTGGCACTTTAGACAAACACTGCCAGTGTCATGGAGGTCAGCCACACAGTGCTGGCACAGAGGATGGCAGTCTGCAAAGGGAAGAGAGAAGAGGCACGATGTGCGTGAGCACTAAATCTCATCGCTACACCTCAGGGCAGAGGGGTTTTGATTGTTAGAACTGCAGCTTAGCCAGCCAGTGAGGAGCCCTGAGGCAGTGTATGCCAGTAAAGCAGAAGCTGGGGACCTGGACAAGTCATGGGCTTGAGGGTTTTAGCCAATGGCTATACCCAGCACAGTGATTCAGTTTTCATCTCTTTCCAATTGAACGACCTTCAAGTGCTAGGGCTTCGTGTGGTAGTTACTTGCAAAGGGTAGAGAGAACTGTCAAATCAACAGAAGCAGCCCAACCAATACTCTCAACTTCTTCCCCAAGAGCAAGAGGCCTGGACGGCTATGTGTCCCCACCCCAATGCTTCAGAACAGTGATGGCTCCTAAACCTTCCACACCACTCCTCCTGTGGCCCCCTGGGCCAGCGCACGGCAGGGAGTCTTAGGTATCGGGGAGAGAGTGAGGTTAGTAGATAATTGGATTGAGTTGCTTGAAATTTTTAGTCTTTAACTGGAGATAGAGTTATAATGAAGGGCTGTGAGGGGAAAAATCATTTTTATGACCTGATAGATAGTTCACAGCAGCTCTGTCATACCAGCTGTGATTAAAGCCATAAAACAAATTATCTTGTGCAGCCAGCACTGTCTTGTTCTCACTCATATAATAGTCATCTTTTAATAAAGAGCTCAATTGGGTTCAGCTTTCTTTGTGGGTGAAGACTTCCTCTGCTCTGCTTTGAAGTGGTAATTACACTCAGAGTCTCATTCGCCATCCTTTATCTGAAGGCAGAAGAAAACTCAGACATCCTGAGTCACCCACTCAGATGAAGAGTAAAGATCTAGGACGAGAAGCAAGGAGTCTGTTTCTCCGGCCTTTCCATCCTGTCCTGTGAGATTCAAAGCCCTTGTTTACACTTATTCATACACTACCCCAGGCCCAGATGTCTTGTTTCATCCTTTGGCCTTACAGGTCAAGACTATAATTGAGTGGTGTTTTCTCTAAAACAAATCCCATGTCGGTGGCACAGATTGCATCCACAATCCCTGCTAAGACAGGCCTGTATCCCACACTCTTGGGACAGTACTTCTCACTGCTGATCATCTACGATCATTCCTAGTGCAGGAGGCAGATCTCATTTCCATGGCAGCAGCCCCTCATCAGCTTGAGAGCCGTTCCCTAGGCACCTACTACCAGAAGTTAAGTCAAAGTGTCGTCTTCAAAAATGCTGACTCTTCTAAAGCACACCAGCGAAGGCCCCTGACCTTTTTCTGAACCTTGGGAGTTTCAAATTGCAGGCAGCCTTTCGCCAAAGTTGGAGACAATTCATGATATCCTGGGAGCCAAATGAATCCTCATTATAGCCCTTCAGCAAATTGTCAAGGAGATGATAACTGCAGCGAAGGAAATATGAGGAAGAGGCTGTTTCCCTCGGCTGCTGTACAGCAGTGTAGGCCCTCCATGTAATGGCAAGTGTTTTGATCTTTCCTCTGCCTTCCTCCCAGGACAGGGGCACAATCCTAGGTATGCACACAGAACTTCAAACTGTAAGAGTAAATGAGGGTGGTAGTGTCCTATCAGTACCTTAATGCGTGTTACATGTGAGGATGAAAACCCAGGAAACTCACTACTGAGTGAAGCGTCCATTATGTGGGACCCCATGACTGCTCCTCCTCAAAGCAAGTGTGTGCAGAGCGCCCTGGGCTCAGACACGCAGGGACAAGATCTGCAGGTGTTCAGTGGGGCTAAAGAGTAGTTGCAGCTAACTGAAGCTTTCTCTAGTGCACAAGCAGAAAAATGAAAAAGAATAATCACCACAGCAACACTTTGAAGAGAAAGTAAGCAGGTCTCTGGAGTAGTTTGTGGGTATAACAAAAAACTGTTCATGGATTTGTCTCATCTTGGGAATCTCTAGAAGCCATCTGAGTGAGGAGCAAAATGTATATTCATTACTTCCGAAGGAAACTAGGGTTGGGCTGTGGAGAGTCCTTTCTGTTTTCCCAGCAGCCACTGTGAAACGCTTACTACTCCCAAGACACAACATCTCGCCCACTGTGCTGTGCTTTCTCTGGTCATCTGGCCGACTTCATTCAGCACACGTGCATGGTGCCGTCATTCCTTCCTTCCAGTCCTGAACATCTATCTCTCTTTATTCATTTTTGCCTTCCACTTCACAGGATTCCTTCATCAACATTATGCATCATGTTCTCAATGCTCTCTCCCATCTCTTCTCTACTTGACTCAACCTCTAAACACACTATACTACCTCCTGTCTTCAGAGGTTTCCTAACAACAAACACCCCAGCTCCCTTTTCTTAACCATCTTGGGCATAAACATGTCCTTCACAGTCTCATATGTTTGAACTCTCAGTTGGTGCTGCTGTTTTGGGAAGCCGTAGAACCTTTAGAAAGCAGGGCGTAGCTGGAGGAAGTGGGTTGCTGGGTTTGGGGAGGGAGGAGTGGGCCCAAAGGTTACAATCTAGCCTGGCTTTTAGCCCCAGTTTATCTGATTCTTGGTCACCAGATGTGAACAAGCCACCACATCTCCTGCCACCATGAAGCTACTGGCCACAATGGGTCCCCCACCAAGATAGACTGTATCCCCTCAAACTGTGAGTCAAACAAAAGCCTTCCTCCTTTAAGTTGCTTCTTGTCAGATATTTGGTCACAAAGAAAAGTAACTGATACATCATCTAACTTCCTTCCTTCTGAACTCCCTACCTTAATGCAATCTATCTTCACCTCCACAACTCTGTTTACTCTTGAAAAGGTCTCTGGTGGGCTCTAACAACACTGACCAGCCCCCTCTAATTCTTTATCCTACCAGAAATCCCTGCAACACATGGCACTTTGACCAACCAGTATTACTCCTTGAAGCCCTCTTTTTACTCCAGCATAATTTATCCTAGTGTAAAACTTGACAATAAGACTCTGCTGCTGAAGACACTACATACATGAACTGTGGAACAAATGAGAAATCAAGTTGGTGCTGACTTCAAAGCTACTCCCAACTAGCTAGCATTCACAGTGCTGGGCGGTGCTATGCATATTACTGGAAGATAAAATTAATCATCAACCTTACCTGGCTGTGCATCCCATGTGCTACAACAATTGTCCTGGAAAGATATTAGGGGAGTAATCAACCATTTTTGAACTGGATTTAAGGTCCACTTCATAAGATGGAGCCCGTATCTGACATTTATATCAGCCCTAGAATCTGTGGTTAGACAGATCCCAGGTCATAAGGGAGAGTCCAATACTATTATTCTGCTAAATATAGTATTAAAGGGACTTCTAATGACTTGTTATTATACCCACAGATTAACACATCTCTCAACTTTGACCAAAGTTCTCTTATGAAGCAGATGATAATTAGTACAAAAACCCACAACTGGTCAGTGCACAGAAAATAGAAATTGCAGAGTGCATATCTATGAATTGGAGACCTATATCAAACTTCTGCCCCCAAGGCTCAGGGATCATTGAGAAAAAGGGGGTGGAAAGACTGTAAGAGCCAGGGGTGGTGGATGACCATAAGACTTTTCCAGACAGCTGTGAAGTTACTAATATGAACTAACGGCAATGGTGGAAGCATGCAAATCCCATGTAAGCTCAAACTGGAAGAAATCCCAGCATAGATGTGGGGAAGAAATCCCAGCCCTACCAGAGGAAGTATTGGTAACCAATGGTTACAGAGAAGGAGAGAGTCAATAGTCAATATCATTTAAGGGTAGGGGAGGGGGAGATAAATATGATAAAATACATTGTAGGAAAGTCACAAATACTCAATAAGAAAAAAAGTCGTGTGTGTTGGCTCATTCCTGCAATCCTAGCACTTGGGAGGCTGAGGCACGAGGACTGTCTTGAGTTTGAGCTTAGCCTGTACTATACAGTGGGGTACAGGTCAACATGGCTACAAAGTAAGGCCCTGTCTCTCTCTCACACACACACACACATACACACACACACACACACACAAACAGTAAGCAATAACTTTCAAGAAACTACTTTTACATATAAAGATATATTCATTACACAACACACTATACACAATGCATATAAAGAAATCCTACTAATAAATTAATATGTATAAAAAGAGGCAGTAAATAAAAACTTAAAATATATGGGCAAAAATATGTACACCTTGAGTTTTTTCATTTAAAGAGTTTTGATGATTGATCTGTTCCTCATCTATCAATATCACTTTTAAAAATCTTAATTTAATATTCTACTTTATAAATGTATCATAAGTGAATCACTGTTTACTGATGAAATATTAAGATACTCCTGAGTTAAAAAATAACTTATCCTGTTGTGTACATTGGTGGGGGTGTCTCTTTGTCTGCCTCCAACTGATAAATACAGAAATTCATCACAACCCTTGTGATGGTTAATTTTGATTATCAACTTGATGCAATCTGGAATCACCGTAAGACTGTACTTCTGAGAGTATCTGTATGATGTTTTTGGACAGGTTTAAAGGGGAGGGAAGACCCATCCTGACTGTGGGTAGCGTCACTGACATGGACCGGGGTCGAGGGCTGAGTAAAACAGAGAAAGCCATGTGAGCACGAGCATCCATCTCTCTGTCTTCTGACTGCAGACAAAACATTACCTATCAACTCACACTCCTACTGCCGTGCGGTCCCCACAACGTAGTTCCCACAGAGATGGTCTGTGCTCTCTAAATCTAGAAGCCAAAACAAACCTTTCCCCTTTAAAATCCCTTCATGTCAGGTATCTAATCACAGAAAAGACAAAAGTAATTAAAATAGCGCCATCAACGTCTCCTCTCCTCCTAACCAAATCTCTGGACGTGTCAAACTATACAGGTTTCTGTAAAGCCAAAGCCTGTAGAAAGGGCTCCAGAGCACAGACAGTAATCACTCAGGGCCTCTGCTTACTTCCACGGCTCCCTGTTAAAGCAGCTATGAGAAGGCATCAATCAATTCCCTGACGTATCATACTGCATGATAGAGTGAATACCTAGAGGCAAAGAGGAAATCGATAAATGACATCTGAAAATATAAAACAGTCAACTGTTGGTTGCCCAGAGCATCACATTAATCCAAGTTAGTTTACAGTTCTGCCTTATACACGATATTAGAACTATTTCAGTTTGGAAAGTCAGACTTTCTAACTCTGTTCACTACCTATATTTATTCTGTTTTTTGAAGAACCATATTGAACACCCAATCCTATGAATAAGTTCATTCCAATACAATAATTTGAATGAATTCCTACATTAATCCCTTCATGCAAGCTTCCCTTCCTTTTATAAACCAGCTGCCAAGAAAACACCTCTTAAATAAATATGCTCCAGAATACTGTGCTGAAGATTGGTTGACCGATTTTTTATTAAACCAAGGAAAAGAAGAATAATAAATTCATAAAAATCTAGGAAACCTTTTCTACAGAAGCTTGAAGTCAAAGTCTTTTTGGAAAGAATTCCTTAGGAGACCTCAGAATGAATGATTATATACAGGGAAAGAAGCCAGAAATCAGAGCAACAAGACCCTAAGCATTAATATCAGTGTTCTGACTTACAACCAGAGAAGTATAGTCCCCTAGGGCTGAGCACAGAGCTCAGGCATGACAGGCTACAAGTGGCCAGTCCCATTGGGCACCATCTGCAAGCTGGCTTCAGGCTGCAGTTTGAAGGCTGCAGTGATCTGCAAGGAGAGGAGCTGTGCGGGTTTCGAAAGAGATTTTGAGATTTTATTTTTCTGATTGCAAAGTAATCTATGGAATAAAGTATGAAAAATAACTTTACAAAGTATAAAGAAGCAAAAACATCACCCTAGGAATGTCTTGCAGAGTCCATAACTACTAATATTGACATTTTCTTTTCTTTTAGTCATTTTTTTACACAACTGTATATATACATCGATTTTTACAAAGATGAAATTATAGGAAATGTGGGCATATGGCACTTTTCAAAACCTCAACATCATCGTCGGGGCTGGGGAAATGGCTCTGTGGTAAAGAGTATTCTCTGCTCTTGCAGAGGACCTAGGTTTGGCTCCCAACACCCACAAGGTGGGTCACAACTGTCCACAACTCCAGTTGGAGAAGATCTGATGTTCTCTTCTGCCATCTGTGGGCACTTCACAGACATAGTACACTTACATACATGCAGGCAAAATACTCTTACACATAATAAAATAAAATAACTTAAAAACCATCATCATTCCCACATGCCATTAGGGACACTTTGAGAGCACTGTTTTTAGGGGCTACAAAATATTTCAGCTTTGAATAAATGAACAAATGTACAAGATTATTTTTCTTATAGTTCAAACTTTTATCTCCAATTTATCTCCATGCTTCTAACTGAGGCTATGATAAAAGATTTGTGTTTAAGTCTTTATCTGCATTCTAGCTTGTTCTTAAAGGGCAATGTTAAAAGAACAGAATTAATAATATCACTATGGCTTTAATTTACCGAAGTTCTGAGTATATGTCAAGTACCATATTAATTACTATAAATGTATAATGTCTTCTGAAGAAATGAAGTGGAAAATCCCATGTTCTCCATCTAACAAATGAGGAAATCAAGACAGAGAGCTTGTGCCCTTGGCTCACGTGTTTTATACCTTGCTAAACAGACACCTTTAGCATGACAGGGACAAGGAGCAATGCAAAGTTCTTAATAGATATCACAAATTTCTTTCTTGGAAGTTTGTGCCACTTTATATTTTTAAGAGATGTTTGAGTCTGTTTCTTTATAACTTTGCCAGCACTACAAAACTTTTGAAAATAAAACAACCTTGGCTAATTTGGCTGGTGAAAATTTGCATTACCATGTATTAATTTATTATATTATGTAAGTGAGGTTGATCATTTGAAAACTTCTTTTTAAATTTCAAACAACAGAAATATGTAAATGTCTACATAGTGAAGGAGCTTTTGGCATAGTGGGATAAATGAGGCTGGCTATTTAATTGTGACTCAGTGGTGAATGTGAATAAGCAAATGAAATGCAACATCCACCTGTGAATTCTTTGCTCACCACTACAATCACACTCACTGAACAGGGATCATGAGGTCATTATGCAGTCCCTCAGAAAGTCAGCAAAATCTCTCCTACAAAGACATAAAAATTATAAGTCCAAGGCTCAGGTAAAACATAGAAGAAGAGTGGGAAATGCCCAGCAACACAATCCCGAGTGTGCACTGGGACTAACAGATCCTGGCCTTCTTCCATCAACAAACTCCCTATCCTCTCCATCTTCCCACTTCAGTCTGGAAAAGCCTTCTCATCTGAGAGAAAGGAGCTGTGGGACCTTCCTCTTTCTACCAGGTTCCCCTCCTGTGGAACAGGTTAGAGGCAGCCCCACGGGTTATTCAAGAATCCCACAGTTGAGTAGAATGGGGTTATGCCTCTTCGATGAGCAAACTGAGTCCTGGGACACAGGGTGTTAGAGATGGTGAGGACGGCAAATGGAATAACCCAAGACCATTTATGAGGTGGAATGGTAGGAGTGACTGAAGATGCAGAGGTCTACAGAGATGAGGACAGGGTGCCTGGGCAGGCTCTAATAGGAAACAACTCAGTGCAAAGGAAAGGACTAGAAGAGTTTCAAGAAGAAGGAACACTCAAATCAAAACCCAGTAGTTGAATAAAATAGGATACCTTCAAGAAATCAAAAATTTGATAGAGCTAGGTCTGAAAATATATACAAAAGTAGATTCACTGGTATTTGTAATTCCAGCTTTTCGGGGTTTGAGCCAAAGGTCACCCTAACTCGAGGTCAGCTTGCGCTACATAGAGAGACATTGTCTCAAACAGAAAACGGACACAAGAAAAAGGCACTTGGGATTTGGTGTGGGGAAGTTTGGAATACTTTAACAAATCAAGAAAAGGGTCTTCATTTTATCCAAAGAACTGGAGAACTGGTGTGTGTGTGTGTGTGTGTGTGTGTGTGTATATGTCTGTCTCTCTGTCACAGTAGTTTACTGGGGCACACAGTCACCTCCACAGTGACTGGAGACCAGGCTCATGCCACCTCTTAATTTGGTTTAGATTGTATAATGAATACATTTGACTGGCCTTGGGGATATTTCTGTCTTTGTTATCTCAGACTGTAACTGAAACGGCAGCTGCACATTGTTAACACACAACCAGGTAATGACCTTTTCTTCTTGAAGTGTTGAAGTGGGTTTTTGACAACTGGGAGGAATACCAGTTATTTATTATAAGCAGGAAGATGAGCTGTGAATGCTGCATGCACGGCATTACTGTTGTCAGTCTGTTTACTGAGGTCTCTGTGTTTTAATTACCAATTTAAATGAGAAGTAAGGGGTAATGAGAGAAGACATGAGAACCACAGCAGAAAACTAGCAATTCAAGAAATGCTGACTCAGGCAGCTTCAATGTGAAACCTTTGCTGAGGAAGAGTGGGGTTCCTACTGTTCTCTTCCCTCCACGTCTCCCTTGTCACAAGTTCCTTCTCTGCTGATAACATTCCACCACAGGACTGTTCTCAAGGGCTTTATGCTTGCTAGGGAGGCTGAAAATATTCTACAAGTATGTGGAAACTCTTGTGATTGAGTGGAGATTTTGAGGTGTACCTTGGGAAGGAAGGAAAATATCTTTGATCCTGACTGGGGGAGACCTTTTGATAAAATGCCAGTTCCTCACAATTCCTTTAAGAAAGATACAGCGGTAGTTTAAATGACAAATGTCCCACACAGGCTCATATATTTGAACACAGGGTCTGCAGTTGCTGGAGCTTTTGGAAGGAACCTTGCTGCAGGAAGCAAGTCACTGGGGGTGGGCTTTGAGGGACTCTAGCTTCACTCCACTTCCAGTTTGCTCTCTCCACTTTTTGTTTGTAGTTGGGATGTGATCTCTCAGCTTCCTGCACCTGCTGCCCTGCCTGCCCACCACAATGGACTCACTCTCTGAAACCGTAAGCCAAAATGAACTCATTCTTCCATAAATCACTTTTAATCATGGTGCTTTATCACAGCAACAAAAAGTAACTAATGCAGACACCAAGGTAAATTTGGGCCAGTTCAGTCATATGTAGTAGATAATCTCTATGTAGCTGCTGGATAAAAGAAAAAGCATATTGAATAAACGAATACTAGAAGCAGGGCCAGAGAGATGGCTCGGCAGTCAAGGACACTGGCTGTTCTTGCAGAGGATCCAAGTTTGAATCCCAGCATCCACATGGTGGCTAACAACTGTCCATAATTCCAGTTCCAGGAGATTCAACACCTTCTTCTGTTCCCTGTGGGCGAGCATTGCAAGATATGGGTGCACTTACACACATGAAGGAATAACATTCACACACATTAAATAAATAAATAAATAAATAAATAAATAGATTTTTAAAAGTACTAGAAAGGCCAGAAGATAAAAGCATTCGCTGCCAAGTTTGTCAGCCCGAGTTCAATCCTGTTGACAATGTGCAGCTTTCGTTTCAGTTACAATCTGAGATAACAAAGACAGAAATATCCCCAAGGCCAGTCAAATGTATTCATTATACAAGCTAAACCAAATTAAGAGGTGGCATGAGCCTGGTCTCCAGGCACTGTGGAGGGGACTGTGTGTCCCAGTGAACTACTGTGACAGTCACTTTATGCACAGTCAAGTCATACTTTCTAAGAATGAATCTGATTTGGAGGAAAATTTTGTATCATTCTTGGTAGATGGTAACCATTTGACAAACACTAATTCAGATTCCTGCTGGATAGATGCTGTCAGAATACAGTGAGTCAGAAATGATGTCCTTAAAATGGCAGTGTCCTCAAAGAAGGCAATGAACCCTAGAATGGATTCCTCTGCAATGTCCCTTATCCTTTCCACCACTGTTCTTGACCAGATGCAATACCTGCAGTGACTTCTCAGGACACACTAGGGGATGTTACTGCTGCTGCTGCTGATTAATCTTTACTAGGATTGCAGTTACTAAAATAGGGAGCTGAATTTCCAAGCCTCCAATCTAGCAGCCTTGGTGAGGATTAACATCTCATCCTAAAAGCCCATCTGTGCAGAAAGGCATTCACAGCTCATCTTCCTGCTTATAATAAAAAAATAGGAGGTTAACCTCAAACATGCCTAAATGGCATGTGCATACATTAATTGCTTAAGCAGTGCCTATCCTGGAGGCCATCTCTGGGATTCCTCCCACTGCCACTCAGTAAGTAAATTCTTACTTGTCACTATTGGAATTACAGTGGAGGGCCTTTAAACATAACATTCATGAGGAGTGACAAGGGGAGAAGTGAGATCCAGGATACATTTATGCTTAGCCTGTTTCAGGTTACCGGCATATAATGAGCATGTGTGTGGTGAGCAGGCAGATGGGATACCAGTTGTTTGTGTACATGCCTCCTCGTTCATAAACACAGTGAATTCAAACTTGAAACAAGCAAATCAATGAACATATTACAAGGAAGCCTGGGAATGGAGAACCAGCTCCAGATAAGAGAAATATATTTCTTATTTCGAGCAGTAGAAGATTCCATTTGTTTTCTATATTTGTTTTAGCATGCAGACATACTAAGAATTTAAACAAATCAAAAATGAATATTGTGACTCTGCAGCTACAATATTCTCTAATATGTCACCCAGCAGCTGTGAGGAAATTGCATGCGGTCGCCGTTGTGCGATGATTTTTCCGAATCACAGAGACTCTGCTTCGAGGATCAGTGAGGATTACCCATGACCATGATGGAGGGCAGCACACCGCAGTGAAATGGCTTCTTTCTCGTCTTTGGAGCAAAGTCAAGAAAGCTTGAAGACAGTCAAGTTAATGTGTGCTGTTAAAGCAATGGTTTTACACATTGGTTTTATGAGGCAGTAACTCTTTAACTGATAAATAATGATCTATAAAGATAAATTTAGACATACAGGGAAATTTTTAATAACGTCCTAACAGTTGATTAGGTTCTTGATGCAAATACATTAAGAGCATTTGGAAATGGTTACAATAATCAACACTTGTAACTGTTTTTTATCAGGTGAAGAAAAGACAACATTGTATAGCAGCAACTCCAGACCTTTTATGAAAGAATGATTTGGTTGTGGAAACCTGGTCAAGAGCCTGTGGCTGGGGAGATCATAGGCCAGGCGGGAATCAACTACTACTGTTTTGCTAAATGATAATAGGTCAGACTGCTTTCTAAATCCTCATGAGTACACCCAGAGAATAATGCTGCAGCCAGCCTTCATCAGAGAAGTTTCTTACCAAAGGGGACAGTGGTTAATGTGGAAACTCCTAACTGAAAGTGCTGAGATTACGTGATAGTAGAGTGCTCAGCCCAGAAGGGATCAGCTCTATCACGCCCTGGCAAGGGTCAGGGAATATTATGAAAGAGTGGGCACAAAGAATGTGAGCGCCCCAGGATAGGGAGATGTGCAGCAAATAGATGTCTTCTAGACATGACACAGCACAGCAGTAGCACTCACGAACTCACTGCAGCTGTGGCTGTCTGCACAAGACCTACTTGAGTCTGGGCCCCTCAACATTTCATCATGGATGGGGAGCCCCACTTCTTCCTGAAGGTCTATTGACATTTAAAGGTTGTTAGGAGAGAAAATTGTCATTTTCTTCAGGGGTATAATCATTGATATATTGCCCTTACTATATTACATAACTTTCCACCCAAGCTTGTGCAAGAAACAGTTGTTAAACTCAGTGGGCCACACACAAAAGAAGATGTGGAAGTGGGAGGGACTTGAGGAGAGTTCTAGCAGGACGGAAAGGGACATTATAGAAGAAAATGACAACAATTCATTATATAAATGTATGAAACTGTCAAACAATAAATAACAAAACAGTATAGAGGGTAGGATTTGAATTCAGACCCCATTCTTATGAATCAATCGTATTCAACTTATGAAATAAGCACACAAAAAGAACTCTGTAAAAACATGAAAGGCAGAAGAGAAAAAAGCAACCAATTTCTTTCCCTTCTGATTGTTATTTTGTCATCAACTTAACCAAAAGCTCTCAAAAATCATGTCCTTCTTTTCTTCCCCTCAGAAGCTCTAAATTAGTACAAAAGCCATAAAACAAACAACGTAAAACCTGCTAACCAAACAAGCAATTAAAACTTCTCCATTCAGTGCCTCTGACTATTGCTCTCCTCTTAACAAAGCAGTCAAACAAAAAACTCACTACCGTAGACTGACTATAAAGTGACAGCATTGACAAACTTACTGACTGCTGCGAAGCCTACAGCAGGAGTCCAGGAAACAGTGTGAAGAAAAGTCAGAGAGATGGAGTAACTGGCCATGTCAAATCTCTCAGTTTGGTGGCAGCCCTCCTGCCAACAGGTGACATGAGCAACTCTTGTGCTCATGTATCCTGACACCTTGCATTCAACTTATGTTTCATTTGATTTAACTCCAGAACAGTAAATGGCTTTCTTTAATTGGCGCTGATGTCAAGAACCTTTTCTGGAGATGCTCATGACTGGATGTTGAGCAAACCGCATCCACAAGGAGAGAAGTAGAAGATAAAGAGACCTTTGAGAGAAAAGGTGAGGTTTGTTTCATTTTACATAAGAAGAGTGAAAGGAATTCTAGACCAATACTTCATCCACAGGGCACACGAGGGACTTGAACTTGGGTGCTTATGTAATATTTGAAAACAATGCTCACTGAAGACCTCCTTGTAGGGAAAGAAGAACACACAACAGTGTGCAAGCACATTGGAGTCGAGAGGTATGGAATGGAGAGAATTAGTAAGGATAGAGTTTGACCATTCACTCAGGGACCAATAGAGAGAAGGTGTGGAAATCAGCAAACAATGCGGGAGGCAGCAGGGAGCTGTCACGATGTTTGGTGCATCAGAGGGTTTTAAAAACCAGAGCTGATCTTTAAGGACTGACCCTCATCTTGGGAAAAAGTAGGAGGGTTTCAGGAGAGATCGTAGAGGGTGTGAAGCCGCCATGGGAAGAGTAAGCCTGGGCTTCTGCAGTGGAGAAAATGGAGACAGGAGCATGGCCAAGAGCCACCGCACAGCTAGGACCTTTGTGAGACGCTGGTGGTGACTCACTAAGGACTAGGAACAGTTAGGAAATCATCGGCACTCAATGAATCTGAATTATGCTGATTACAAAATCAGTAGTGGATAAACAAAAGGGTCGGGAGAATAAAGGTAACGTGTTTGTGGAGCAGAGTGACGATGGAGGAGGTTTTGGAACCTTTCCCGTTTGGAGTTCCCACAGGTGGCCTTGTGCACTTGGAACAGAGTTACAGAAAACACAAACAATGCTTTGAAAGACATGAAGGTCCAAGAGGATGGGATGGAGGAAAAAGTGGAGCAGAATAAAGCAGAAGCAGAGGAGGAGAGGAATTGTGAAAAGCAAAGAGGAAATAGTTGGCTGGAGGAGCCAGGTCAAGAAGGGTGGGTAACAGAAAAGGAGCAAAAGAAGGAAGACAGAAGAGACAGACATTCAAGAGAAAAGGTGGGGTTTGCTTATCCTGTCTTACGAGATTCTAGTAAAGAGAAGGCAGAGTTGTGACTGGGAAGGAAACGCTGATAGAGAGTAGAGTGAGGAAGATGTTAAAGGTATGAGAAGGCTGTGTGGGCGGAGGCTATGTAGGTAAAGAATCAGAGAATCAGAAAGAGGTAAGTGATGTTACTGCCAAGAAGCCCCCAAGGGTCTGATGAGATGGAGGTCGTGCAGTGAGGCTACTATGGTGACCACACGTCGCAGGCGTGCCTTCTGAAGAAGATCTGCTCGGGTAGAAAGCCTGGTTCCACTGGTAACTAGCCGTGAGACTTGGTGAATGGACTCACAACTCTGATCTCAGTCTCTTGGCTTATAAAATAGAGACAGCATAAATTACAGGACCAACCTTCCAGGGTTGCATCAAGCATTAAAGAGGTTAATGTATGTCAAGAGCAGGCCTACAGTAATTCTCAGTATTTTCTGTGATTTTTATGTAGTGAGCCTAATCAGAGCCAGCATTCAGGTTCACAGTATGCTTATAACTAAGCCAATATTTTTGTCTGTTACGAGTAAACCAAAGAGATTTACATGTGCATGAGAAAACTGGGTAAGTGTAGACATAGGACAGTATTCCCTTTCGTATTCAAGGGCAAATTATGTCTAGTTCAGCTGTATCCTGTTAACACAGACCCACAAAAGCCATCTCTGTGCCTTGGGCCTGGCCATAGTTCCCTCAGAGACAGTAGCAGCTATCACCATCACGTCACTGAAAGCCATGTGGTTAACGCTTGTAAGATGTTTTCATAAATACTAAAGCTTGGTAAGGTACTGCTCAGGAAGTCATATAAAGGAGACAACGCAAGTTGTTCTTCTTGTTGTTGTTTAAATTTAGGAAGTCCTCGATTTAAGTGTATAGATCATGTTCTTTTTTTTCTGAAAGAAAAGAAACCCTTTGAAGTGTTCAATCATCCCTCAGTAGACGGTGTGATCTTTTAAATAAAAACACAAATCAAGAGAATAAGGCAGAGACAATCATTGAAAATTCCAGAAAAAGATTGGCTATACAATTCATAGTTCAAGCAGTGGGAGATAGGGTGACATGATGAGAAATAAGAAAAGAAAGTGCATTACCAAGAAGGAGATAAGGGAAACGAAGACGCAAGTTTTCTTTAAAAAAAAAAAGCACAAGGAAATTGAAAAAATCTAGAGATAGAAGAGCAGGACCAGATGAAACGAACAGAAGGATAAAAGCATTCAGGATGAAAATATGGATCATGGTGAGAGGAAAGTGCCTCCCCAAATTACCATACAGCAAATGGGATTAGGTTAGACCCCGGGAGCCTGATTCCTGTCACCTACTTTACAACATTTCCCAAGAGCCATCTAAGGACTGCATAGACAGGCAGGCACTCTGCGCTGGGCTTTCATTCCCAAACCAACATGGTAGGAATAATCTAGTAACTATAACTCTGCAGGAAGGTTTTGTGGGGTGATCAGATCTGAAGATAAATAATACAGTATTGAGAAAATTCTAAATCCATAAATAAACCACCACCATCACTACCAATAATAACATAAGCATGTTTAGTCACAGTTGTAGCCGTACAAGTCATCTTTAACCTCTAGAGCAAACCCTCTGCTACCTACTGGTTCACAGCTACCACAACAGGAAAATGCCAGCACCACTGACTGCTGCTTAAACATAAAAAGTGATGTCATGCAGACTTTTCCAGTAGTGTCAACACATACAAATTTGTAAATCAATGTGCTATGTAAGAGAAAAGAGCAAGATTACCAGATAACAGAAAAAAAAAAAAAAAAAAGACAAGTACTGGTACAGTTAAAAAGATTAAAATAAATGTAGAATAGTATAAATTAGGGAAACTTAGCACAGCTTAGTGTTTTTCTTTAAAGTTAAGTTACCCAGGATATTGTGCAAGAGCCCATGTACCCATGGCAGTCTAACCAGCTTCCTCATATTCAAAACAGAGTAGCACATTCTTGCAACTTTCTCCAGTGGAACCTCTCTCTCTAAGCTCCTTTGTTATACCTGCCCCTGTCAATCTATCTTTCAGTCCACTAACCAGGATCTGGGGGATGGGCTCAGTCTGCAAAGTACTTGCTTTCCAAGCATGATAGTTTGAGAACCCACATAAAAATACCAGGTATAGTGGCATGCAGCATGCACTTGTAATCCTAGAGTTGGGGGGGCAGAGACAGGTGAATCTCTGGGGTTCACTGGCCAGTCAATCTAGCTGAATCACTGAGTTCAAGATTCACTAAGAGACTCTATCTTAAAAGATAAGGTGGAGCTTGACTGAGAAAGGCTAGGCTTGTAACATCAACTTTTGGCTCCATATACGAGTACACTCATGTGCGCATGAACATGCAAGTGCATGTGAATGCACATTCATACCTACACATACATGCAATACATGCACACATATACATACACACACATAAACACATATGCTTTCTTGCTCTCTCTCTCTCTCTCTCTCTCTCTCTCTCTCTCTCTCACACACACATAATATCTAAGCTGGAGCTGGAAAATGGCTTAGTCAGTAACATACTTGTGAAGATCTAAATTCAATCTCTACAACTTCCATTAAAAACAAGGGGTGGTAGTGTCGGTTTGTAACCCCAGCATCGAGGAGGTAGAACAGGAGGATCTCTAGGGCTCAGCAGCCAGCTAGTCTAGCCTAATTAGTGAGCTCTAGGCTAATGAGAGACCCTGTCTCAAAGGAAAAGTATATTCCAGGCCAATGAGAGACCGTGTGTAAAGGAAGAGATTGCTATTAAGAATACACCTTCGGCTGTTTTCTGGGCTCTCTATATAAACTCAAACAAGCACACACATGTACACATAACAGATTAAAAATTCACCAAGCAAAAAAATAATTCCTATCCCCAACATGTGTGCTCAGTGATCCCCAACACCATGGAGTCGAGCACATGACTAAGTATGTAAATTATGAAATTCTACTCCCTGAGTTCAAATCTTGTCTCTGTCACTCTTGTTTAATGCTTAACTTGCTTGTGCTTCAACTTTTCCTGTGTAGAATAGGGATTAAATTAGTACCTCCCTTGAAGATCATGGAAATGCTAAATGCCAAAAACGTTTGAAGCAATGAGGTCGGCACTTTTCATGTAAGTCCTCAGACCCATCACCTACCATTAAATGCCCATGGAAAGATCACTTGCAGAGAACATGAGCTACTCAATGCCAAGTAACCAGAAAAAGCAATCTGCACAGAGGAATATTACCGTGTGGAGGTGCCAAGGGGAGGCTGGTTCTGGAAGGAAAAGACTCTGAGTCAGGCACTGAGGGAATCATGGGTAGGATTTTGATGGATCAAAATAAGGAAGGAGCCATGAAACCACTATGCACTCAAAGTGTGTACCTTTTCTTTCCTTTTCATTATTATCTCAGTTCCAGCCCATTTCCCTGCATAACAGAAGCAGTTGCAGCCCAGCTCCTGTAGCTGCAGGCAGAGTGTGGGGACACAGAGCGCCTTCCCAGATCCTCCATTATGTCTGGACTACCCCACCAGCACCTGCTTCTTCCAGAAGGCAGATCTGGTGTTCTTCCAGTCCACATATTTCTACAGTAACATCAAATACTTGGGGTTCTACTTTGAGAAATGTTGAAAACTGGAGAAAAACATTGAAATTACTCAGAAGGGTTGTGCAGGGTGGATTGTCTGAGCAAATGGTGAGGCTGGAGAGATGACTCAGTGGTTAAGAGCACTGGCTGATCTCGCAGAGGGTCTGGGTTCAATTCCCAGCACCCACAGGACAGCTAACAACTATCTTTAACTCCAGTCCCAGGGGAACCTCTTCTGGTCTCTGTGGGCATTGCACAACACAGGGACACTTACGTACATGCAGGCAATACACTCACACACAAAAAATAAGAATAAATATTTTTAAAAGAAGCAAATGGTGTTTCATACATGATGGGGAACGCCTTTAATCCCAGCATCAGGAGGCAGAGGTAGGTGGATCTCTGTGAGATATAGGCCAACCTGCTCTACATAGCGAGTTCCACACCACCAGCTGGGACTACAAGGGAACCCTGTCGTAAAAAGAACCCACCCAAAAGCAAATGGTAGCCAATGTATGTTTTCTTTGGGTGGTTCCTCTGAATACTCACAGGAAAATGACAGACAGAAGGAAGGGAGAGGAAGAAGGAAGACACAGAAAAAAAGGAGATGGAAGACAGGAGGAAGGAAGAAAGGAAAAAAGGGAGGGAGGGAGGGAGGGAGGGAGGGAGGGAGGGAGGAAGAAAGGAAGGGAGGGAGAGAAGAGAAGGAGCAATCCAAAAATCCATGTACAGGTTAATAATCTCATTCTACTTTAGTAGTTACCAATGAATTGTTTAAAATATTAATATTGGTTAGTTCAGGGCTTCCCAAAGATTGTTCTGAAAAGCACTGGTAATCTCAGTGAGAGCTAATAAAAAGAGGAGAGGATGAGTCCTCATTCCGATGATCGATCGGGGAATGACATCCAGCCCTCATTATCATAATGATTCGCAATGCTGATGTGTATCTTTAAGGTACTAAAAATCCTGCAACAATAAAGTTGCTTAACTTTGCTTACCCAAAACGTCAGGCTAAATCACTTTAAGAATTCTTAATTTTAATTCCAGATTCAGTTTTCCAAGAGTCTTTGTTGCACGCAACATCTACAACTACCGAGAAGTGAGGTTAATGCACCTTGGAAATGGTCAGAGATGCACTTCTTACTGATACCTTTTACCTTTGGCTCACATTCCCATATAGACTTGGGGGAATGAACCAGCATTTAAAAAATTTTGGCATAAACAATAACAACATTCTAATTCCCCCAGAATTCCACCAATTCATCAATCCAGCTCCTCATCTTCTGCAGTGTTTTCGTCTTTTTACTTAATATCGAGAAACACAGCCATCCTATTAGGCGCTCCACAAAGCCCAGGGCAGTTTTCTGTAATGCATCTGTACTTGGACATTTCCCCCTTAGGGTTTTATCTCTGCTTTCTTTTTAATTTCACCCTCTTCTGTGAACAGGAGAAAGCTTTTAGCTGAGAAAGACAACTAGAGAAAGCACCCCAGGCTTTGGAAAATCTTGATAATACTGAGATGCAGAGGGAAAAAAATAACTATGAAGAACCCCTGGGTTTCCACAACACTGAACCAACCATGTCAGGCCGTCTTATGCACGTACCTGCCTCCCATTCCAGTTCATTTGTCTTTTCTGAAAACCTTCAGCCTGGCCTAAACTATGTATTTGCTTTGGTGGATATGGAGGGAAATCCCCACCACATGACACCGCCAGATGTGAGAACACGGAAGTGACTGGACCTGTTCCCAGGATGTGCTTACTCTTGTCTGAGTGATAGATTAGATACAATTTTTAAACTGCTAAGTATAACTAAGAGGTCTTGGGTGATGATCTTGGGTACTGTACAAACAGAGAATAAGTCCCCCAAATAAATCCTACGCCCTAGAAGATGATCATCTACCAGAGGAAGCAGAGAGAGTTCTTTTCTAGAGCCTCCCATGAGCCCAAGGATCTCAAGGACACTGTTCTAAGGACATTTTTGCATGGGGCAGCGAATGGGAGGGAGGTGCCAGCCTCTGCTTGGTCTGTCACCACATGACTCCTCCTCACCTTCCTAGTTTAGATCAAAGTTATCTGAACATTCCAAAACACTTTTTATCATCTAAGGCAACATTTCGGTAAAATACAAAAATTGTATAAAAATACAATTCCAAGACTTTGCATGCAGAGTAACAGTAGGAAATGAGCTGGTCCCGCCTCGCATTGCCCTTCAACTTTCCCCATTACAGTACCCTTGATGCCTAACTGTCACTTACTCAAAGCTAAAGTCTTCCTCACTGCCTCTCATACTTGCTCCTGGGTAACTGTTTACACAAATTCTTTGAATTTCCATGACCTGAAACCTGGAACCATCTGTGAACTCCCCCTTCCTGACTGCTATGGTAAGAGACCAACTTCCAGAAATTCCAGATGTCCTCACATGTTCTTAAACCAATATACAAAATACACAAAGGCTCCTGTTCCTTCCATTTCAAGACCACTGTGCCCATACCTCAAGCTGCCAATCTATTTTAGTATTTATGGGTGACTGAACAGATTACCTTCTTTGGACTAGTGGGATTATTCCGGTCTTCAATCTCCACATCCCCTAATTCCTATTTTTAAGATTATCTCAGTTGTGATATGTTCCAGAAAGCAACCATAGCCACACCTTCTAGTAATGGGCTGGGTCTCCATGCTACAGGCTCACCTCAGATCTTATACTCTGCATAGAGTACAACAGCAATATCATTTACAACTATTTACATTATCTCCTTGTGTTACATGCTGAATGATACATCTCCCAATTCATAGGTCCTAATTCTTAATACTCCCAAAAGTTATCGTGCTGTTTGGGACATAACTAAGTTAAAATGAAGCTAAGAAGACCCTAATCCAAGCTGAGTGATTCATAAGGACCAGAAGACAGAGGGAAAACCACATAAAGAGGCCATTTGCACACCAAGGAGAGAGGCCTCAAGGAAACCAGCCCCGTGGACACTCTAATCTTAGACTTCCAGGTGCTATAGCTGCAAGAAAGTTAGTTTCTTTTGTTAAAGATACCCAGTCTCTAGTATTTGGTGGTGGCCTTAGCCAATGAACATACTTCCCTTCACTAAGCCACGTTTATTAGAAGCAGGGAGCACAGCATCATCTCTCCATCCCTGCAGCCTGTATAGTGCCACCCTGACAGGGAACATGGGTGTGCTACCTTTGATGAACCAGCGAATGAAAGAAAATGTAGCAATGCAACTGAGAAGTAAAAGTGTTTGAAAAACATACATTCAGTGACAAAAACTGCATGGTCAATACTTTTCTCTGATAGTTCAATAATTGAAATACTAATATGCCAATCACTACTCAACAAAGAATTTCTGAGCAGATAAGAGCTATATCATTTCAAATCAATTATGAATACATCTAATTTCATGGACAGTCAAGACTTCTTTCCAACTCATTTTCATGAAACCTGTTCTAAAACTGGGGACTTCTAAAACCATTGAGTGCAGTCCCATGTTTTCTATTCTAATTAGCCTTAAAAACTTAATGCAGCTCCTAATCATTTAATTTACTATCAAAGTGTGTTCTGGACATTGGAGCAAACAGAATCAATTAAATATTAAAACTTTCCAATTTCCTTATACAAACATTTATTTATAAAATATAGCATAAAAGTTTTAGGGTCCACATGCAAAACATTAGAAAAAGAAAAAGCCAGCATGACATGCATAGTTCAAGTTCGACCTTCTCATGTCTTCTTGATACCAATCTCTTTCTATCTAGTCTATCTTCCACAGCTTGCAGATTGCATACCCATAATATGCCCTTAGTCAAGCAATAGATCTACAAAACTCTCCCAATGCTCAAGATCCAATTTCAACTTTTTGGCCTGAAACTTCAGGTTCTCTACACTCTGATTCCAATTAAATTTCCCAGCCTGTTCCTGCACTGTACTTCAATATCCACCACGTTCTGCACTCTGGATGGATGATTCACTGAAAGAAGAAGAGGAGGAGGTAGAGGAGGAAGAGGAAGAGGAGGAGGAGGAGGAGGAGGACCAACTCATCTCCTGAGGAAACTGGGTTGCTTTTAGCTTAATCTCCCTAAAATTTTGTGCATGGGCTGATGACAAAGGTTCCCCATCAGACAGCAGATCCTATAGGCAGAGGGAAAATGTTTTAAAAGTAAACTTTTTGGAAATGCATTTCGTTATTTTTAAATGTGTAAAAAAGCATTATAATCATCCAGTTCTTCATTAATATGAGAGTCTAGTTTTTTCCAGGATTTGCGAGAGTAGTATAAAGGTTACATTAGAAGTTAAATGTGGTGGTGCACATCTGTAATTCTGGCACTTCAGAGATGGAGGCAGGAACTTCAGGAGTTCAGGGTCATCCTTGACTGCACAGCCAGCAGAGCCCAGACTGAGTGTGAAAGTTAATCTGTATTATCAACTTGTTTGGACTTAGAATCATTATGGAAATACTTCTGCATGTGTCTATGAGGATGTTTGCAAGAAGGTTTCAGTGAGGCGGGAAAGACACACCATGAGTAACTGTAGGAGGCACAACTCCATCGGCTGTGGTCAGGGACTGAATAAAGAAGAGAAAGTGCCAGGCATGGTGGCACATGTCTTTAATCTCAGCACTTGGGGAGGCAGAGGAAGGCAGATCTCTGTGAATTCAAGACCAACTTAGTCTGTATATGGAGCTCAGGCCAGTCAGGGCTATGTAGGGAGACCTGTCTCAAAGCAAACAAACAACAAAAGCTACAACAAAAAAGCAAAGCAAACCAAACCGACAAAATAAAGTCACAGTGAATATACATTCAGCAAACATCCGAGGGACACAGGGAATTCAGTTCCTGGACAGGAGACAAATATCTACTAGAAAATAATTATTCACAATATGAGTCCAAGGGACCAGTGCAAGAGCCCTCTTCACCTGGTATGAAGCCCCCAGCAGCTTCCCGTGACTCCCCCAAGCCCCTAGAGTGTGTTTACTCACCAGCACAGTACCCCACGAGGTTCAGGAACTGCTCTTCCTTGCAGCTGGTCCTACAGTGCCCACTGCTAAGACTGAGATGAGGATGACAGGAGACACAGTCAGAGTCCAGAGGCCCACGGCACCGCCTGCAGGTCGGGTGGCATTCTGGGTGAGGGAGGGACAGGGAGTAAAAGCCAAATTGGAATCAGGAGCTCAACATACCAATGCACAAAGTATTTAATGTACCCCAGAAATCTCTAGCTCTGGTCATCTTTTGAAGGTTCTTGAACACTAGTGGCACATCCCTAGACTTGACCCAGAGACTGCATTTCTGGGATCAACACGAATACAGCCCACAAACACAACAGGAAATTTAGAACTGTAAAAATCCAAGCCATGAGCCAACCATGCCAGAGGACTACCCCCATCTGTGTGATTAAGTTAGTTCAAGCTCAAGTCAGCAGAAACACAAGCAGCAAGACCTGCCTATTTCAAAACGCCAGGATGTGGAGAGAGACGGGCAGGGAGAAGATAGGACTGTTTTGCTTCTCAGAACCACCCAGCAGACAAGTAGGGGATCATACACAGCACATGACACTGAGCCTTCTCACCAGAGTGAAATGCCAGCCAGCACTCTACCTGCAGCCCTCAACTGGGATCCCTTTTATCAGCAATACTTAATTAAAATACAAAGAACAGAAAAGCAGTCTTCTTTCTGAAGATTATCATAAGGTGCATGTGAAGTTCAAAGCCTCAGGCAAAATTATGTCTTCCTCAGAAAAACCATGAACTTAACAAGAGGCACTGTACTGTAAAAAGCCAAGTGAGCCTCTACAAGGCGCTGAAAAAAAATCTAAGTGTCCCTTGCCAAGATGAGAAGTTCTAAGCCTGTCTGATGCCAAGAGATGGAGAGTTAAGGGACACGCTCTGGGCAGAGCTTGCTGGAATAAACTCCCTCCTGGTGGGGAGCAAAGACACAGATTCCAAGTATAGTCAAATGCCTCTCTCTCTGGCAAGAGGCCAGGAAGAGATAAGATGTTAAAAAAAAATCAAGTAAGCAAGAAAATGACCTGCTGATTAAAGGCACTGGCCCCCTCCGCATTCCTGACACACTCCTCTTTGAAAACCATCCAAAGACACTAGCATTCTCAAGATGATTCTACCACCCTGGTCTCCTTCACTGCAGCATGTCTGCGGTGACCTGGGTGGCCTGCCCCTGGTGGGACCGTCCATCTTCTGACAGAAGATGTGGTGCTACTCAGCCTCTCTTCCTCTAAACAATGTACACACAGGAACCATGGAGCCAGAACCAAAGCTCCAAAGGATAAAAGCTTTCAAGGACAACCCCACAGGCAAAGCAAGCAGTTGTTCCCACAGAGCTGATGGACAGTTTAAAGTTAAGCAGCTCAAGCCTGGAGATTAAAAAGGTATTTGGGCCAAAGAAGAAACTTCCAGAATAAAAATATTGATCTTCAGTCCTCTAAATTTACGCACGCTGAATATTTCCTTTGTGAAGTTTAGGCCTGATGAATCCAACACTTATTTATTTTTGAAAATCATTTACAAGCTTACTACATGTTTTCTGATCCCAGAAACACACAGAACATAGTTCCATCAATCCCAACTGCCCATTTTTAGAAACCAAACAGGACTCGTGAGAGTGTTTGTTTTTCTTCCCCCAGCAGATGTAGGAATAAATAACACCACCATACGGCACTTCAATGTTACTATTTTGCCAATTCCAATAAAGTGCTTTACGAATCTAAGTTTGTAATCTCTGTCACACACAGAAAGGAGCCCTTAAACTGGAGGGACACGCCTAAGAAGGAAATCAACAATTTTCTCTTTCTTTTTGCTTTCTTCTGCTATAGCCTTCACTTAGGTTTCTTGATTCTCTTCAGAAGACAGGGGGTATGGAGGAAGCTGAGACTGCCATATTGTGAGGAAGTTCAATCAGACCTAAGAACTGGCCTCATTAGAAAAAAAAGAGAAAGATTCTGGACCCACCCAGGTGACAGGTCATCTAAACCTGCCTGAAGGAGCCTAAGAGAGCTTCTCAGCTGAGCCCGGCAAGCCCAGGAACTGGAAAAAATAGTAACCAATTGTTTACAAGTTACTAAATTTGTGTTGTTTTAAGCTGTTAATTTTAGGTGACAATAAATAACGAGAGCAGGGCCTCCTTGAGAGAAAGTAAAAAGGCTCTTGAACAGCTTTGTCTCAATCCTCACATTTCAAATACTTTCTCTCTTTCTTATGTGGAAAGAATGAGAATTAAAAGAATGGAATATTACTCAGAACAGAATGGTATGCAAAGTATGTCAACAGATACACATATATATCTCTATATGTAATTGTCATAATATGGGAATTTACGTAGGGCTTCATGTCTGAGAACAATGTAAAAAGATACAGTTCTAATTTGTTCTCAGTTACAGGACAGCATGCATTAAAGAGTAGATCAGGAAAGACTACATCACTAGGTGGACTGTGGTTGCTTCTGAGTTGGATTTTCACCCCGGAAGCCCTATTTTCTTTCTTATTCTGAACTTTCAGGTCTGAGACCATGAGCACACATTCCTTGATAATTAGAAACTTAAACTTTAAATAGGGCTATAGCAATAACGAATTTTGCTGAATTAAGTTCCAGTTCTTATAAAACATAAAAGTCATTATTTATTCTACAAAAAACTTTAGGTATCCGGGTCATGGTTTTCCAGGCAAGAGAAAATCCAGCTCAGAGTGAGTTAAGGACTCAAGAATTCAAGCACTACAGTCAGGACAACCCTGGATATAATGCTTCATTCTGTCCACACTGCTTCACTGGAAGAAGAGAGATTCCCTGTTTGCCTCAATCTATTCCTTTAGACTACCAAGTATGAGACTAGGATTTTGAGCCCAGCCCCAGTCACTGGTAGGGTGATGGTTTCAGTTACAGTGTCTCTTAAGTTACAATGTTTGGCTTCCCAATGGATTCTGGGGCAACAGGGATCTGCCCCAGCAGGTCACACACTCACTCACCTGTACAAATACCTTCCTGGTTAAAGTGGCTCTCCGGGCACTGGGAGAGGCAGTGTCCAGCCAGCAGGACATGGGCAGGCCCACAGACTGTGCAGTTGTGAGGGCTCTTCCCTGCACACATGAGGCACGACGGGTGGCAAGCTAGGAGACAGAGGAGTTGATTAGGAAAAATCCATGTAAGGACAGCAGCTGTCCCTTCCCTGACATCCCTACAGCAGTCTGTTCATTCACTTGAGTTTCCCAATGCCAGGTTCTCTAAAGGCAATCTCCCACAAAGTCAAGCACCAATATCACCAGTCAGACAACCTTTTGCAATCATTTCTTTCTTGGAGAATGGCAATTAAAGAATAGGAAACTCTGATGAGCTCTCTCTCCCTGGGGACAGCTCTCTCACTAGAAGCTTGGCCTGCTTCTCAAATTGCTCAAATTCAAGAGGGGGTGGGGGCTTTGCTTGTATGGTGCCTACTCTGAGTTGGAGCCTGGGCACATACAAACAGGAAAAGCTGGTCAACATTCTGATATCTTCAAAGCCAGTCAAAACGCAAAGGACTAGGGAACAGTAAGTGGGAGGGAGGCAGGGGGCAGAGTCCAGCACAAAGAATAAAAGGACCTCCTGGGACTTTGGCTGAGCTTGAACCATCTAGAGGCCCCTTAGGAAATGGACTCAAACAGCACACACTAAATGAGGTGTGTAGACTCTAATCAGATAGATGCACACACAATCCTCCCAACACACACAGCAAGGTCCTCATAAACCACAGCTGTAATTATTAACAGCACGTGCAATGTTAGAAGTACCCACAGTTGTAAAGAAAGCAAAAGAAACAGAAAGAAAGAATAGCTCGGCCCTTCAGAATCCAGGATCATGTTTGTCTTATTTCCCAAGTGTGACCCATGGGGTTGAGGCAAGACAGGAAGATAGGAGAAATGCAGAAGACTCAGGAAAGGAAAGAAACCCCTCACCTTGGGCCTGGTGTGCATTTTCCCTGGGTGAGAGTCAAGAATTTTGACAACAGGCTTTAAAAATAACAAAACAAAAAGTATGTGTAGTTTGCCTATGTAGAGAAAATAATCTTTTTTTCTGAGAGATATCTCAATCGGGAGTTAGAAGAGCAGATAAGCCATGCTTCAGGCTATCACATGTGAGTCTCTGAGTTTAACCTTTCTGACATTCCTCTCTCATCTCTAAGCCTGAACACCTGGCAAACCACGCTGTAATTTCACTTGCAAAAGTAAACCAGATCAGAGCTCTTTTCACTTAACTTTTAAACTTTGCTTAATCTTTGAACCTGGTTATAAATTATGCCCTTTGAGCATGTAACTTCAGAAGTCACAAAATCATATATACAGCTACTGTTTAAAAACTTAGATAGCTCTTCCTTCTTCCCTTCTCCCTCTTTCTCCCCAGTCTCCCCCCACCCGTGTCTAAATCTAAAAGCAAGCATGTACTATGTCTTTCCTAATAAATTCTAAGTTCGCCTCATACTGACTCCTCTTGGTATATTTAGTAAGTCGGGAATGCAGCCACAACTCAGTGAAGAGCCTCAAGTAGACCTCAGGCTAACGAGTGAGTCTCCCATTGTCAGTGGCAGTATTAATTATACATTTTAGTTTTCTCTATTTCTGATTCTTTGACAGCTAGAATAATGCTTATTCTGCAGAGACCACCCCGCCTGGGCCTAGATTCCTCTTCTTAAAAACAAACTGAAATGAATAAACAAACAAAAGGAGGTATCTTGGGGTTCGGGAGCTGGCACTTGCTGCTGTGCCAGCATGAAGACTTGAGTTCAAATCTCTATAACCATGTAAAAAGATAGTCATGATCCCTGCACACCTGTAACCCTGGGCTTTGACAAGTGGAGACAGAACAGAAAACTAGGACTTACTGGTCACTAGGCAAGCTCAAGGTTTAGCGAGAGATTCTTTCTCAGGAGAATAAGGCAGAGAAGTGATAGAGCAGGCCATCGCTGTCCCCCTCTGGCCTCTGGGTGTGAGCACCCCCACACACATGCATATACACAGGCATATGCCACACACATGCCCCTTATTTAAAGCACAGTTAGCATAAAATGAACGCACGCGTAATGGAACATCAACCAGCAATATTTTAAAAAACAGCTAAATTACATTGTCAACCCAAAGCTTCCCAGGATGACTTGGGAAAGCAACCTGAAAGGGCACAGTATTTTCTACATGCCTGAATAAATATACCCATGATAGTACTGATATGCTCATATTAGATTTTTTAAGACTGTTAGAATCCCAGCTCTTCCTGTTAGACCTCTTTAATAAATAGGAATCAAAGTATATCACTGTGGAATTGAAAACCAGGGCGAGGTAAGTTAAAGCATTATGAGCACAAACTGGTCTTATTTTATTCGATTTGGTCACAAAGTCAATGTGGCAGCATGGCCTACTGTGAATAGAGGTTATTACCTTATATGAAATAGGAAGGCAAAGAAGAAAAATTAAGCCGGAAGGTTGGTGAGCCAAGTTCGAGAGAACATTTTTGCCACCCAGAGAAGCCTCGCCAATAGCAAGAAAGCAAGTGTTGGGTTGGAGATTTTGTGTCTTTCTCTCCCAAATCCTTTCTAGAAGTTTAACGATCTCGTGAAACCTCAATTCTGTACTGGTTTGGAAAACGTCTACACTATTCAGTGACTTTTATTGGGGGTGATCATTTTACAGAAACTATTTCATAGCAAGAGCTCTATCTGAAGTCTGAGATCCTTCAAGGAAGATTTCCTCCATCACAGAGGCTACCTGGAAGGTATTTGAAAGTTCTATGAATAATTCCTCTACATAATGCAACATTTTTAGAGACTCACTTTCCAGTTGATGGCTACACAGATTTCTGAAAAGGCAGAGATGTGTGAGCTCTTGAAAGAACCCGTGCTAAAAGAGTCCTTAGCTAGCTGTAAAGTCCAGTCAGCCTGATGGCAGCAGTTATGCCTAAAGCATGAGAAATATCCATCCCTGCCCACCCAGCTTTCCACTTCAGTTTCCGACAATTGATACAACTACTTTCTTTTTAATGAAACAAAAAAGAGTTAACCCAGCTTCCTTATCACAGAAAAGTCCCTGGATGTTCATGTCAAAAGCTATTTCTGAGGTAACTGTCTCTCAAAATATGATGTAGATATCAAAATCCTGCAGGATGTACTGGAGGAGCAGTTGAAAGTAACTTCCCTCCCTTTCTTCTTATTATTCCTTTTGCCCATTTAAATATGTTTTAGTAGCTCCGTTTCTCCTCCTACAGTCTTTTCAACCCTGTGATTTCTGTACACCTGTCCTCACCCCTGTCCCTGGTATGTCCCATTTCCTAGGAGTGACACTCTGTAGACTAACTGTGTGGGTGGGAGGTGCCTGAGGGTGGACAGACGGATGGAGAGGTAGATACTAAATTTCCCTAGTCATTCTCCCTGACCATTTATTTCTTTAGCTTCTTTCTCTGTCTGCTGCATAAATATCAGAGCTTCCCAAAGTTCCACCCGCTGCTCTTCCTCGTCTCCCTCTTGGGTAGATCTGCCCACAGCTTTCCTGACCTCTGTGCTGCTGCGTCCAGGATTTATGAGGACAGCACTGGCCTTTGTGAACTCCAATAAATCTACTGCCTGAGGGAGCACACGGCCTTTCTCGGGGATCTTATATCCCCCCTTCCTAAACACTTCTTATCTACGGCTTTCTTCAAAAATGACTTTTCTTAGCCTTAACTTATTCTTTTTTGTCTTAGAAAAAAATTAGTTGGCATACAAAGTGATTGGTGACATTTGTAAACACATATCATCGTACTTTGCACACTCACTCTCACCAGCCTCCTCATCACTCTCCACCTAGATTCCTTTCCCCAGCACTGCCCCTTCTGCTTCTGTGCCCCACATGCACACATACATACACGCAGATTTATGTAAGCCCAGATTCTCACACGAGAGGACCTGCAGTATTTTCTTACTCACTTAGGCTGTTTCGGTGTGAAGCGTGGCATCTGCTGGAAATGGCACTCCTATTCGCCCACCTCCCCCGTAACCTCTTCCCTCTCTCATGGCTGCCCACCATCCTACAAGTCCCACATGCGGGCACCTTGGAATCACCCTAGACTCCTCCCTCCCACGCAGCATATGCAAGCTCTGCTAGCTTTACTTCCTACATCTGTCAAGTCCATTTGAACTTTCCAATCCCTCGGATCCTTTAGTGTAGACCTTCAAGATGATGCATGACAAGGACTAGTGCCCCAACCTCCTAGCAAGTCCCTCCTCAGTCCCCCCATTTATTTGCAAAAGTAGCAGATAGATAGTTATTAAATGCAAAGGGAGCAAATTATTCCTCATAGTCATGATTTTAATGGCTGGAGGGGGCGGGCACCAATAGCTTCAACTCCAACCTCTTCAGTAAATACACAGAGCACTGAGCACTATGACCCTCGCTCCCCATGCTGCACTTCTCCAGACATGCCATGTCTAGCACTTTTGCTTTCTTGCCCTTGAATGCCTTTGTCCACCTTCTTCCCTGCTGAACACCCACTAATCCTTCAGTCCTCCATATCTGTCCTCACTACCTTCTCTCGTAAAGAGTCGGTCTCTTTGGGGTCTGAGAGATGGCTCAGCAGTTAAGAGCAATGGTTGCTCTTATAGAGAACCAGGGTTTGGTTCCTAGCATCCACATGGCAGCTAACAACTGTTGGTAACTCCAGTTCCAGGGGAATCCAACAACCTCTTCTGACCTCCCCAGGCACTGCATGACACGGGTGCACTTACACACATGCAGGCAATACACTGATACACATAAAATAAAAATAATCAACAATATATATTTTCTTGTAAAAGTCAGTCTCCTTCCCGCTGTTTCTGCACCTTGTGCCTTCTTCTACTGCAGCATTCACCCTGTGCTCTTAATTACTTATTCAGACATCAGTCTCCCGTGCTTGAGCAGGCTTGCCTTAAGGCATGGTCTATATCTTTTTCATCTTCCTATCCGCAAGCCTGGCACACCCAGACTCTAAAATCAAGGAGAACAGGAAAAGGACTGAATATTACCAGAAGGCACGTATTTGTGTAACTCTGTCAGCACCTCAGGGACCATATTAAAGATAATTGTTTAATATAGATTCCATATGTTTAATTCAATTACTGTAAGGGGATTCTAACTTCATAAACCGGCACAGATTCGAGAGTGGTGCAGGCAGATTCCTGCCCTTTTATTTCTTTAATTAAAACTCTGCCTAGAGGCCCTTGGTGAATCTTAGCAACAACTAAATAGATCAAAATACACACTAAATGCTTTACTACTTCTTGTTCACCTAAAGCAAGTTAATTAATAAACTAAAATAACTAGTGAGTTTCTTGTTTTAAAAAACGATACCAGGCCTACATTAATTGTGTACAGTTTTGCCCATGTATAACAGGTAGGCCCAAGCTTTAGAAGCCAAACTAGTTTCAAGACTAAAAAAGAAGCCTTAGGAAACTGCAGTTGCTGAAACTTCTCTGACATTCACTGGAAGAGAATTCCATAACCAGCATGAATACAGAGACCAGGAACCTGGAGGAGGCTAAGTGGAACAAGGATGCCCGAGACCTACACACACCATAAAACCAGTGCTGCGTCTGAGACAGAAGACTGGAAGTGGGGAAGTAAAGATCATTTGTCAAAGTACAGTTTGTAATTCCTTTAAATGTGTATCATTTAAAAAAAATACTGATTCCTATTTTTTTTTACTTTCTGTGTATATGTAGGCATCTCTGCGTGTGTTATGTACATGCCAGAAGACGGTGCCAGCTCCTCTGAAGCTGGAGTTACACATGGTTGCGAGCTGACCATTGTGGGGGGTTGGAACCATACTTGCATCCTCTGGAAGAGCAGCAAGTGCTCTTAACCACTGAGCCGTTGCTCCAGCCCAGATATGTGTCATAGCTAATCCTCCTGGTGCACTCTGAGGGAAATGAAAGAAGCCACAATTAATTGCCACAGAATTGGGGCAATTACATGGCTAATCCAAATCACTAAGAACATGTTCAAAGTCAGTCTTTGCCACCACTGCCAAACTGTGTGCTGAAGACTGAGCTGCATCATTAACTGGATGACCGGGCCTGAAGTTTCTAGTGCAACACAAGGAATAAGGGCTTTATGCTTGAAGAAAGGGACTTGTTTCTGGGAAACCATGTCATCTGTTAGAATCCATAAACCACCACTTTTAATCCTGCTCCATCTCAACTCAAACTGACTCACAGAGGCCTGGAAAAGCAGTGGGCGAAGACTGATGTCAAAAGTAAGGGATGCCGTCGTTCTAGGGAGTTTGAATGTGCCAATAATTTGCATTTGTTTAGTTTTTGTTAAGGAGGGTGTGTGTGGATGTTTCTTCTCTGTCTCTTCTTCCCTCCCTTCCCTAACCTTCCCACTCCTTTCTAAAGAAAGTCGAATCTTTAGTACTAGCAAACACTCAAACACTTGAGATCAACTTTGAGTGAATTACTGAAATTCTTTTAGCTAATTCTAAATGTTGATATTTAATAAAAATGCACATTTTGGTTGATTATTACAAATGTCTCCAAATCATTATTTACAATTAGTAACAGACCCTCCTTCTATCCAAGAATATTCTATACAAGAATAGAGGATATGGGACAAAAAACATAATTCAATGTTCTCTCTTCTGATTGGTTCATCTCGCTGTTGCATATACGCCGAAAACACAGGATAAACACATTGGGGTATCTAGCTCCATCTTTCTAGAACTATTCTGTTGTTCAGCCACCTCAGCCCTTTCCTCTCTCCTCAGTCATACTGTGGGATCTGCTGCCAGTGGCATTCATTCCACATTTATCCATAGCGTGTCCACGCCACAAGAACTGGAAATTCAATTTGACTCATTCACTACTGCATCTCTGTGTATAGAAATACGTGGCATTCAAGAGATTTAATCAGCATTTGTGTAAGAAATAAATAAGGACAGATAGCTTCTAAAAGACAATGTTCTCTGGTTACTGCTTCTTAATTACTTATATGTAGATATACACATGCTCACATATGAATGCATGCACACACACACACATGCACAGACACACACATGCACACGCACTGCCCTCCAATCACTCCAATCAAAAGCAAGGCTAGGATTTTAGTCAAAGATCTCAATTACTGTTGCTTCATTTTGTACTAGGTGCTTCCTGAGTTCACCATATAATTCAAAGTATGAACTTTTATAACTCCTGACAGCACAGCAATCATTAGGTAAACTCCTTCTTAGTGCGACACATCTGCTTCCCTCTTTCATAGTTATAGAAATTCCAATCACTTGATGCTGCTCTTCCAAGAAAGGAAGAGTGTTCCAGAAATCAGTTGTTTCTCTCTTGATAGAAAAATACTTGAGATCAATGGTGCTATAAAAGGAATTCTCAATAGCATGCACATACACAGAAACACACACACACACACACACACACACACAGAGAGAGAGAGAGAGAGAGAGAGAGAGAGAGAGAGAGAGAGAGAGAGAGAGATCCAACCTTTTTAAATACTCCGCAGTGAGGCTAGGGTATTTCTGGGATGCCGTGCAAAGAAGAACCCTATGAAATGACTTCATGGACAATACTTCAGTAAAAATGAAAATGGAACAGATTGTGGGAAGGTTTGCAGAGATGCAGGGTGAAAGGGTGAATGACAGAAAACACATCCATCAGCTCACTTGGTAGAGTTAAGGCTGGAAACAATGGGTAGTCACACTCAGCTTCCCAGTGGAATACTGGGCAATTCAATTAACCTCTTTCTGCCACATTCTCATCACGTGCAAATTGAGCACAGCAGCCTACCTGGTGGAGATTGCACAGGGATTTGCTCATAATGTGAGCAGACAGCTCTGTCTGAGATATCTAATAATATTATGTTAACGAGCATACAATCTTGGGGCTATAAGGACTCAGGAGATCAAGTCAGTCCTTCTATATCTGGCCTCAGTTAAGCCATTCCAGGGGGATTAGATTCTAATCTTTTCTAAAAGGTATCTATATAACCTGGTCCCAGGATACTCCCATTTTCCAAGGATGCCTTCTCAAACTGAAGAGGCCCCAGTCGGGCTGCATTAGCCTGTTATACTTCGCTAACCTCGTGTGGGAAGGGGTCTGTCGAGCAGTTGTACACCCCTTACAGGAAGCTGTAGCTCTGAGAGCTCATGCATGGCTGGCTTAGATTCCATTTACCCATACTCTATGCTGGCTTCAAAACTTTGCACAAGTCACAACCTGAACATCCACAAGCCTCCAGTACAAAGCTGCGCCACAGCTGGTGTGAGGATAAAGGTGCTAGGATAAAAGGCTGATACTAGCAAAAAGCGAACAAAATAAGCAAGGCTCTTCTCGGAGTGTGAACGTTTTTTTCTAAACTAAGAAAACCTCAATATTTTTATCTTCTTAAAATGTTAATCATTTTGTTGCACTTTTGGAACGCGCTCCAAACTCTCTGGTTGGTTTGTTTTCCCTTCCCACCCCTCAGTATAGTTCTCCAAACTACAGGAAGATGTGACCCGTGCTGGATGGTCTGCTAAAATTTTTTGTCCTATTTCTCCCAGAATCATGGGACCCAGGGGGGAATATCAGAGTCCTTGGGCCACTGGGATGATTCTGCACAAGGCCAAGCATCTCACACAGCATCTTTGAACATTTGGAAAGACCAGTGCTCACTGACATCTGTTACCTTTGTGGCTTCCACTCAAATCTCAGAACACAGAAGCCACACAGACCAGTTTTCCGAAGCATCATGATCCACTGCTGTGAAGATGGGCAGGAAGGAGAAGGGGGAAGAGGAAGTGCTCCTTCTTTCCTTTTGTTTCCTCCCTGTGCTTTCTGCATGTCCAGTAGGGCTGAGCACTACTTAGCTTTCCTTAGGGGGTTGGGAGCTTACCAGAAAACACAAGTGGCTTGAGGAAGCATATCTGTTAAACCTCTGAAGAGATTCAAAAGGCAGTTTAATAAGAGAGAAATGTCCCCTCCCTCAATCCTGGAGTCAGCAGGGGCCTAAGAAAGTAGATGCATCACTTGCCTTTATAATCACTCACTCTCCATTACAGCACAGAGGCGGAAGCCTGGAGGGGAGGCCGTGTTCTGTGTCCCTTAGGATGGCATTGGGACTCACAGAATCAACAACTCCCAAATTCTATAAGTGGTTGTGAAATCAGTCACAAAGATTTGGGGCAATGCACGTATACACACACACACACACACACACACACACACACACACAGAAAGAGAGAGAGAGAGAGAGAGAGAAGCCAGGATGTCTGAAGAATAGCGAAGTTTCAGGGTCTGATGTAAAACCTCTGTGTCTACATATCCCAGGCAGCAGGAGCTCAACCCTATAGTGTCCCTGAACACCTGTATATGGACTGGGATCCATACCTATTAAGCTTGGAGACTTTTCATTTACCAGTCCCATGATATTCCCAAGCCCCTTTGACCCCAGCAAAGAGCCTACATGGAAGAAAATTATGATTCTAATGTTATGAATGCAGAACTCGGTGGGGTCAAATGTCGCTGTATCATGTCTGAAAATGTTGAAACTCTGCATTTTCATGTGAGGATGCACTCTACTCTGAAAGGGAAGCCACTTTAAATCAGTAGGAACACATAATGCAAGATTAAATCTATGGCATGCTTACACCACAAAAATAAACCCTCAGAGGCAAGAATAGGAGTGAAAGACTCAAAATGGTAAATACATGGGGTTTGGGTGGTGAGTAGGTTATTTTTAACTTTTCACTACATTTTAAGTTCTGTTTAATCAGTTATTATTATAGTTATCATGAAAAACACAATTCTAACACATTTTTGTTTTTAATGGCATAAACCAAAGAATTCCCCTAAATAAGGCAGCTCCTTTCAGGATCAGAAAAGTCCCCAAAGCCTCAAAACCATGCCTTCCAATCGTCTCCTGCCTCTTTCATTGGTGACATGGCTTTTGAGGTGAGTCATTCAGGATGCCGTCAGCCCTGCGTGGATGATATGCCAAGGTGGCGGCAGAAACAGCTTCAAAACTCTAATATCTGTCCAGATTTTGCCCTGAAGAGAACAACTTCTATCCAGAGTAGCAAATTAGAACAAAATAATAAATGGAATTCATCAATGAGCTCGGGGTCTTCCTGAGTTATCTTATAGGTCTCTGGAGGAATTTCTAACCAGACCTTCTGAAAACAGCACTTAGCTCCTAAAGATCACCCACAGTTCACAGGGACACAGGACATCAGTGAGGTCATTCTTTTGCATGAGGGTCTCTTGTTTCACTGCAAGCACCTGGAACCCTGTCCCTGGGAAGTCAAAAGTCTCCCTGGCTGCAGTCCCAATGCACAGGACCTTTAAGAGGTGAGCCTGGAAGCTACCCAGCATTCTCCCAACCAACCTTACTTACCTTCACACCGTCCAGTGCTCTCCAAGTAAAAGTGAGCTCTGCACTGGGACACACACTTGCCAGAGGGGACATGTGACCCTGAGGACTGCTCCATCTCAAGTCCTGCCTCTGGCTCCTTACACACAGTACAGTGAGAGAGCTCAGGACCCACACAAGTCTGGCAGGAGGCATGACAGGCTGCAAATAAGAATAAAATGGAGGTGGGCAATCCAGAGGTCAAATACATGTTGCAACTGACATATGAGTTCCGCCTGAAGTCAAAACCACTTAGGAAGGCACTGGGCACCTCCTTTCAGCAGAGAATTTTTTCTAGCATCTATATAAAGTACAGGGGTGATGATAACGTTTGTGAGAGGGAGAGAGAGTGGGAAAGTGAGTCTCATCTTTCAGGTCCTGGAAAGGCTGTCAGGCTGGATGACAATAAAACCATGCAAACTGGACAACGTTTGCTTGGCTCTCCAAAGAAGCACATTCCCTGAATGACCATTTAAGATCAGGCCCTTGGTTTTTACTGAAGATTTTTAGAAGCATTGGTACGGAGGCTGTTACTCTAACCCTTGCAAAACCAGTCGTTGTGTTACTGACCATTATGTTCATCCATCACCACTAAGGAAAGATCCAGGCAAACGATCTCTCTCAGGATTTATTTGGAGAAACACTGTCTTTCTAGGCAAGGAAGAGGCCTCCTCTGAGCATCAGTGAAAACCTCACAATCTATAATAAGGTTTTGTTTTCCCTGGTGAGTGTTGAAAATCAAAGCCTAATACTGTATTCAAACCTCCTCATGCCCAAAACTGATACAATCAATATCCTGGCTCTTTAAAAGATTCTCTAAACATTCTTTTCAAAAGACTTAATGCTGCATTTTTGTTTTAAAAAATGTTTTTTTCTTATGCTATTTTCAAACACCTTTCTAAGGTAGTCTACGTACAAATCCAAATTTGTTTTATTTAGTTAAAGTGTTTGCCTCTGATGTTCTAGTTTCAAAAGGCTCAAACGCTATTGCCCTCCCAAGGAGCAGAGAGTCTTTTTGGCAAACAGCAATTTAAGATTTTCTATTTCACTCAGCCCAGAGACATTGCTGGTGACTCTCAATTTGCTCACAGTATCATTAACAAAAACATTCTTCAGAGAAAAGCAAATGAAGTCTATAAAAATGTTCATATTGTCAGGGAGCAGAGAACAGAGGAACTAAGAAGTTTATTTTGATTTAAAGTTATGTTAAAGGAAATATTTGCCGCAAGGATGGCCAGAAAAATCAGGAACATTTAAGGGGTATAAAAAATTTTCATATTTGATTGTTTTCCCAGATTATCCCTTCCTAAAACAATTACATGCTGGTATCCCGTGGTGTCCTCCGGGGGCTCTAGGTCCTGAGATCCTGACAGGTATCAAACTCTACAGATGCTGATATCTCCTTTCTAAACTGGACTGACATTTGCATATCACTTGCACATGAGTGTACTTTATCAACTCCAGATTCAGTAAACAATTTAACAGCCACACAGCTCTTCATTTGCATGGATCTGGCACTGATGTAGCAAGTTCAGGTTTCGTTTTGGGAAATGTTCTGGAGATTCTGTTTTATATTTTTGGTCAGCAGTTGGTCTATGGGAATAAAATCAGTAGACACAGTTCAAGATGGCACAGGATGTAATGTGTTTACAGCTATTTAAGATAGACGAGGGAAAAAGTTGTGCAGGAAAGCAATATTTTTGGAGAATCATCAATCTATATCTCCTTGGCATGGACTGTCAGGAAAAAAAATGACACCAACCATACCTTTGCAGACCCCATGATCAGGGTAGAAGCCTGATCCACAGCTGGGAAGACAATGGCCTTGATGGAGAGCCTGGGGATGGATGCAGGCTGTACAATGAGAGGCTGCAGGTCCGGAGCAGGTGGCACAGGAAACGTGACAAACTAAAGAAGAAAGGAGAACACAACAGACCATGGTAACAACAGAGCTACTCCCTGCCTGGGCCTCCTCTGTGCTGGGAAGCCCTCTTATAGCATTCCAAAGAAGAGCCACAAGTGTGCACTACCAGAACTTCCCGTGTCATAGCGTACCCAACTTTTATATGCCCGCTACCTACTCTTCATTAGCTGCCTCTTTCTCACTGTTTACATTCATTGTGTTACACATTGTTACTTTTAGTTCTCATAGCAACATCACGAAGTAGGTATTATTAATTATATTTTTCCAGCTGGTGAAACTGAGGTCTTAAGGGGTTAAAAAATGCAGCTAAGGGGACTGGGAACCATTGGAATTCCAACTGGCTTGCTGTTAGCCAAGTCTGATTCTCTCCGGTGGTATTTCCTGTGAGAGGGTGGACTAGTCAGGGACTAAAGATACGTCTAGCTTTGACATTCTAGGATTCTAAGAAGCACATTGTTGCAGAAAAGAGTCTGACAAATACATATGGCAGTGTCAGGGACACCTCCCCCTGCTTTGTGTTGTGTGGACTTTGTTTCTCTCTGATTCTAGAGACAGATAGTGAGATGGTAGGAGTCTGGCATGAACTGAGCCTTCATCAGGTCTCAGGACAGAAGGGGGATCCAAAAAGAAAGCTCTGGAGGACAGTTGTCAGGAGCCAGGCATGGGGTTATGGAAATGGTATGATAATCTTGGGGGCAGGACCCTGAGTTCAAATATTCTGTCCCTAATGTCACCAGGCAAAAGTGTTTCAGAGAGGAGGGGATGCCAGGGTGTGCCAGGCAGAATGTATTCTTAGATCCCTGTAAAGAAAGATCTAAGTCAATGCTATATAAACTGGAAGTCAATAAAAGTTACAAATGGCAATTATTCATAAGTTTAGGTTCTATCAGTCTGAAAGAAACAACATACAAATTGCACATAAAATAAATTTTTAATGGAGACAGACTTCAGCTTTACCAGCTATCCAAAACTTGGTTTTCTTTTTTTCTTTTTCTTTTTATTTTTTTGCATTACTGTTGCCAATATAAGTTTAAAAATGCCAAAGAAGGAATGAATTCTGTCATCATGGACACAGGTTAGCACAGGTTTACAAGCACACAAGGGCTGCATGTTGAAGATGCTCTTGACATTTCAAACAGACCAAATAATCTCTAAGGATGACTGATGGGCATAAAGCTTTCATATAGTCACCCCATCTTCCCAAGAAGTCACCCATATTGCCTACTCCTCCCTCTCCTATACTAAACACACATAGGTTCTATCATGAAAAAGCTGTCCCTTTAAAATAACCTGTTCCTAAAGTAGACCAAGTCCCAGTGAGTAGCAGATAATACAAAATGCCCTCAAACACACATTAAAAACTTTCTGATGATGATATCCCATCACTTACCTTTGCATCTGCCAGTGGCATCTGAGTAGTACCCACCAGGGCATTCAGAAACACATTTCCCATCATGCAGCACGGTTTTCTCAGTACAAGTAAGGCATCTGGAACTACTGGGGCCACAGCTCTTGCAGGACTGGTCACAAGCTAAGGGGAAGGAAAGCCACAAGAGGTGGCAACGGTGAGCTACTCAGCAACAACCTCCCTCTTCATAATGCCCCAATTTGGTTCCAATATCTCAGTCTCCTTCTCTCACTGCCCAGTAGAGTTCTGCAATCTTGATCCCAAATTGCAAAGGACTCTGTGCTTTCTTTTCCACAGTGGAAGAAGCAAGGAGATTCATTCATTGAATAAAGTATAACAAATCCTCTGAGGCACACCCACCCGTGTATCCAATTCAGTATGTAACTTTAAATTGAAATGGCCTCCCAAGGCCAGATTTATTAAATAAAGGTACCAGTTTCAGGCTAAGTTTAAATGTATGGTAAGTAACAATTTTTGTGTAAGTATGTATCAAATATCCTTAGTTTTACTTTACTTGAAGAGATGATTCAGAAATTCAGAGTTCTACCAAGCTTTTGCTGGTAAAATTATACTAAAATTGCTGAATTTTATGTAATTGCCCAAGATCCACTCATGAGCTTATTCATTTACCCTTAAAACCCTGATTGAGGCCTATATCATGGTTTTATTTTTTAATTTCAGCACTCGAGAGGCAAAGGAAGGCAGAGCTCTGTGAGTTTAAGGCCAACCAGGGCTACAGGTTGAGATTCTGCATGTATAAATAAATAAATAAATAAATAAATAAATAAATAAAGGCTCATATTAGGTATCATGCTATCTGTAAAGATAAGAAAATCAAATTAACTTTGGTTCTATTTTAATTGGCTTATTAACTGAATAGAACAAAAATAAATAGATAATGTTAAATATTAAAAACACCATTCAAACAGTCTGTCCAAACACAGTAATCACTTTTAAAAAGTATGCGGGGCGCTGGTAGGAAAAGTCAAGAAAGGATTTGTGAATTTTTCTTGGAAATTTAGTCAGACCAGGACAGGCGGATGGAAACATCACAGGCTCAAGAGCAGCTCAGGATATGATGAGAGACTGGGCTGCTGGGGAGGCATCAGTTCCACCAACTGAAACAGCAGGAAGGCCATAGATGATGGAAACTTGTAGCCACACTAACGTCTAGGGTCTCACTCTGTGACCGGCACAGCTATTTCAAATCTGCCTGAAATGAAAATTCAACCAGGCATTGTCTAGACTCATCCTGTGGAAGGCCCAAGGAGCACTGTGGTTTTAAACCACAGAGGAAAACACAGTCACACTTGTGGATAAAGAAAGATCACTCTGGCTTCAGTGTGAGAAGCAGTTTGGAGGGACGAGGGAAAGTTGGGGGTCCGCTTGGAAGGTAATAGTCATGCTCTTGAGACAAGATGATTAAAGGCTGACACAAGGTCATGGAGAAGGGATTGATTTGAGAACAGTGAAAATGAATGTAAGGAAGGGCATCCTAGGGGCGGGAATAATGAGTCCCGTTTGCGATGGGTGTGGCCCAGGCTGACATAGTTCTGGAACTTGGGAGAGGGGTCTTAATGGTCATCATACCAAAGTAGTTGTTGAAACCTGAAGTCAGTTGATTTATTCCAGAACAGCTTTCAAGATGAGACAGAACAAGATATCTATGGGAAGCAACAAATCTAAGAAAAGCAAAGCCAAGCAAGAAGAGCAGAGGTGACAAAGAGACACTGTCCAACGGCAGAAGACAGAAAGGAATCGCAGTGACTGCGAAACCAAGGAAGGAAGCGGTCTCAGGGAGGTTTCATGAACAGCACAGACAGGACAAAGCGTTCTGCTTCATATAGAAGCTGTGCTACATGTGTTGCTGGACAGGAAGTGAAGGCTATGATGATAAAGAGTCTTTAAAGGCCTCTGACTGTGGATGGAAGGGACAGCGAGTGCAGTGACAAAAAGGGCAAGAAGTTTTTGCCACTCTAAGATTTTAATTCAAGGCAAGTATAGATCTTAGAAACTTTTCACAGAGAGGTCTTAATGATTGATAAAAGAATATCTCGATACAAAGTGGGGAGAACACAGTACAAAGTGCAGGGGGGGACTATGTGAAAAGAACTCGGGGTCTTATCTTGCAGAGCAAAGAAAGGGGTGCAGGAGAATGATGCCAGAGACCAGTCTGCTAGGATCTACCTTGGGCTCACTGCCCACAAAGAAGCCAAGCCCCTCTTCAGACTGAGGAGAATTCCTGTTTAGGAACTGAGAACTACTGAGATTTACTCTGTCAGTTCCCTTAGTCTACATGCACCCTAAATATATTTCAACAACAGGAGAGGAAAGATGTTAGACTAACAGCCAGATGTTCTACCCTGCACTGCTCTACCATCTGCCTAGGAGGAAAGGAGCAGGGCGAAGTAAGTCAAGAATGGGCCAAAGTAAAACCACCCTCAACTCACATTGGAACAAAACAAAACAGAATCTCAAAAGCATTCTTCACTCTCAGCCCCCATAAAACTTATTAAGTTCCCAGTTCTAGAACAGTCAGCTCAACAGAACTGAATATTCTAGAAGGGAAATGAAATTTCCTAGAGAAAATCAACATTTTGTAAAACACTGGAACTGACTGATAATAAAAGCATTATATTGCTAGGCATGGTGGGCACACTTTGAACCTCTCAGCACTCTGGAGGCAGAGGCAGGTAGATCTCCATGAATCAAGGCTAGCCTGGGATATCTACATTGCAAGTTCCAGGCTAGCTAGCTAGGGCTACATAGTAAGAACTTGCCTCAAAAACAAAATTTAAATATCAGATATTTAACACTCATCTAAAGGAATACTTACAGAATAATTTATAAATTTGAAAGGTGTTTGTTCGTTAATATCAATAAAAATTGCGGGGTTGTATTTTTTTATACTTCAGATCATAATACAAGAACAAAAATGTCACAAAGACCTCCATGCATATGGACATTTAATAGACAATCTAGGTCAATAGAGATGGTGAGATTGACCACTAGCCATGCTGGGTACACTAGGCAGCAAAATGGAGAAACTGTATGCTTTCATAAACCATGTGTGTAAGGGAGGTCCAGGTGCAGCAGCACCCTAACTTTAAATTGCTAAACCACTGGGAGAAAATGCAGAACAATTTACTTGTTAATATTAGTGGTAGCTCTTCTTTACAAAAATTCAACAGCAAAGTTTTTAAGCAGAAAACAATGAATAAAAATGAAATTTTTCTGTCAAAACATACTACATCCACATATGAAACTGTCAAAGAACAAATTTAATCAATAGAATAAAAGATTTAAAACTCCTGTTTGACAAAGGACATCATATTCAAAGTTTAAAGATAAGAGGATGGGAAATAGATTTCTATTTGAAACAAGAGAAAGCTGGGAATTAGCTCTGTGGTAGACTGTTAGACTATCATGCTCAAGGCCCTGGGTTCAGTCTTCAGTACCCAAATCCAAAACAATGAAAAAAGCTAACATTGCTAATAGATAAGGAACTCCACAAAAGGCTACAAGGCCCAAAGAACATAGACAAAATTTAAAACAAATTTCCACAAAGGAAACTCAAGACCCAACAGTAGAGTTATGCTCATATTAGTAATCAGAGTTAGCAAATTCAATGCAATGTCTCTTTATACTTTGTGACCAAGAAAACTCAGGAGCATAAGGATGCCGGGCGATGGGCAGGAAGTGGAGGTGAAAGACCCTGCATTCTTGGGAGTGAAGAGTACACAGATAATCTGGAGAGCAGCCTGGCCATAATTTTTCAAACAAGGCCTGTTCAGAGTCAAGATGTCAACAATTCTGCTCCCAGACAAGCCCATAAAGGGACAGGATTGTGCCTGTTCCTGAGTGCTCTCTGGTGACTGCATGAGAGCAGGAGAGGGAAGAGGTCAAGGGCTAGGAGTCTAGATGTCTGAAGGGCGTGGGTGCACATGGAGAATAGCACACAGTCATGAGAAATGAAGGCCAGGAAATCTTAAAAAGATAGAGCTGAGTGAGTGAGAAAATCCAGGAACAATATAAAGTCTACAGCATACTACTATGTTTAAAAAAAAAAATTACATACAAATGCACTCAAACAAAAATACAGTTTAGATAAGCTCATAAAAAAAACATTCTTAAAAGAAAGAAAAAAGGAGGAAGAGAGGGAGAAAGAAAAAGAGAAGATATACATATGTGTGTGGGTATAGGGAAGGAGAGAAAAAGGCAGAGAGAGGCAGAGAGAGAGAGAGAGAGAGAGGCAGAAACCATGAAGTTGATTTATTAGCTGCAGTCATACAGGACCTTCCTAACAGCCTAAGTACTTGAAAGGCTGTGAGGAGGTTTGCCCATGCCTATCCTTAACAGCTAATATTCGTAAAGCCCAAGACCTGGGCCTCAGGTGAGCATGGCTGTGAAGGTTCCTCCAGGTAGAACATGCTACCTTTACTAACAGGCTCTGCTAGATTATCCATAGCACTTGACTTTGTGATATCTACAAACACAGGCTAGTGAGTTATTAATTATTAAACCAACACCAACCTGTCTTAATCTTGAATAGCACTAATCTGAATTGGAAATAAGTCACCATTATCAGCATCTTAATTAACATTTGGAAACCAATCAGTGTCTTGGTTCTCTGTTGTTTAAGAAAGCACAGGACCATTTCTAAAGTCAAGTGATATAAACACAGAGAGCTCTAATCCAGTGGTTAAAAGCACAAACTCCAGTTTTCTTTACTCAAAGGCTCAGAGGTCAGTCCAAATAGCATTCCTTATCAACTGCAGGGCACATAGTGTGGGCAGTAATTACTTATTGATCATTGTTAGGTCAGCTGATGACTAATGGACAGTTACGGTCTGTCTTCTGCCTGGAAACTTTCTGAGCTCTTCAAAATGCATGCAAATGTAATATTCTCTCCTCCCTGCCCCCTGGGTGTCCTCTCCTCTGCTTGCTCAGGTGTCTTTTAAATTTATTTTATTTTATTTTTGCTTTTTGAGATGGAATCTCAAACTATAGCCCAGGGTGGCTAACCTGGGGCTCACTCTGTAGATCAGGCTGCTTTCTGAACTTGTGGCAATCCCCATGTCAGTCCTATATGGCATGAGTCACTATGTCTGTGTGGTCTTTCTTAATTCTTCCAGTCTACTAGGAGCAGTGACTTCCTTCATTGGACCTCTGAGTTCAACCTCAGGTGCTCTCTCTCTCTCTCTTCTTTCTCTCTTCTCTCCTCTCTCCTCCTCTGTCCTTTTAAATACATGTAACCAGCAAAAGACAACCAGATTCCAGCAAGTCTCAATATCAAGATGGTGACACAGCTCCAGTCAGTGACAGTAACCAGCCTCCCCTGGGACTTAAAGGGTAAACTCCTTTAGGCCTTCAGATTAGCGTAAATTTGACATCTGTCAACCTTTAGAGAACACATCTGGCTTAATTGAGCAAGCAAGCTATGCTGGCAGAAAAAGATTAACATGCTGAGGTGATGTCAGGCTGGCCTCTCTCCTTGTCCTCTCACAAAGCCATATCAAGTCACCTGTGACTCATTCACACCAGAGGAAAGATTTCACCAGAGAGCTGCAGATACCCCACAGCCTCAAGCAAATGGCTGCTGGAGCCCTCTCCATTTCCTTTACAAAGGAAGTCATCAAACCCCAAAGCTTCTCATTTTTGCATTTGTTCATTGAATAAGAAATAAAACAACTCAGAAAGTTTTAGAGTTTACACATTCTTAGTGATTTGTGGCACTCAGCTGTGAAAGTTACCACAGTTTTTCAGTAGATACAACCATCAGAGTCAACTCAACCCAAACCTTGCACTTACTGCCTGGACACTGTTACCTGTGGACCTAGCAATGTCTCTGGGGTTGGCCAGTTCATTTAAAACAAGGAAGAAGGGAGAGGAAATGAAGGGAAGATAAGAGAGAAGGGGACAGGGAGAGTAGGCAGAAATGTTCAAGGCAGCACATATTACGGCGAACAGCAGAGTGGGGTCCAGGCCAGGGATAGGGCAGAGCCTGAAAAGCTGAGCCTGATTCCCACACTAGCCCTCATTAGCCCAAGACCTAACACCCATCCAGCTTCCTTATCTGGAATGTGAAAATGAGAGCAACTACCTCGTTAAGTTATTGTGAAAACCAAACACTGAGCACTGGCAGCACTTAATCTGTGCCCTGCAATGTTTTAAGTACTTTAACTTAGTCCTCTCCAGAGCCTTCTGAGTTGGGGGTATATTAGTGTTCTGTTGCTGCTGTAACAAATTATACAGCTGGTTTGAAACAGCACGTATTTATTGTCTTACGGTTTTAGAGGTGGGAAGTGCTAAACATGAAGACGTCAGCGGGACTATATTCCTTCCAGAAACTCCAGAATTGATTCCCTTGGCTTCTCCCAGTCTGCCTGCTCCTGCTCCTGCCTCCTTCTTTGCATCACTCCATTATCCTGACTCTGCCCCCATCTTCACATCTTTTCCAACTCCACCCTGCTGCCGTCTTCCTGATCACCTAGGTGTACCTCTACGCTCCAGGACACTGTCCCCATGGCCAGCCGCTCAACTTACTCATCCCTGTAAAGTCCTAGCTACCCATTGGGGTGGCATGCTCACAGCTTCTGGGGATTCAAACATGGACATCTTGGGGGTCATTATTCCGTCCATTATTCTGTAATTCTTGGGCAGTTATTTTTTCTCTATTTTACAAGTAGGAAACTGATGGACAGAAGGATTAAGTAGCACCCAATTTGTGCTTTCGCCACATTTCCACACCTGGCAGGGGTGGGTCAGCATGCGTGTCACAGTGAGACATATGCTGGGTAAGTGTTATTGTCACAGTATGACTGTGAAATGTAGAATGGACAATGGCTGCTTTAGTTTTAAGTCAGTGGCATCAATCCAAGCAGGTCTGCCCTGGGCTGGCATAAGTCTCTGCTCGACTTCTATAGGGAAAGCAGTCAGTCTGGCATTAATGGTGTTTGGGATTTGGGGAAAAGTCTTGAATGGGTCCCCATTCCTCTCTATATAGCTATACATCTTGAGCAGGCATCTGGGACCTGCTGTCTTCATCTGCTGGCCCACGCAAGAATGAGTATCTCAAAACCAATACACCACCACGACAGTTAAAGGAGATCCCACTGGCAAAACGACTAAGGCCAGGCCAAGGTCAGCAGTCATGCACATATTCAGAGGCAACGAACTGGTTATCAGTGCTATGATTTGAATACAAAGGGTGCTGAAAGTTAATGGAAAAAGTAGCTTTGGCATGGAGCCTGGCACTTACCGATGCAGGTCCCCTGCTTGTTGTAGAAGCCGTTCCCACAGGTGTTCTCACAGCTGCCATCTCTCAGCACTTGCAACGGGTCTCTACAGGCCACACAGTGCTTCTGTTTGGGACCCCAGCAGCCTGCACAGGACTCATGACAGACTGTAAGAACGCAACAAAGTCAGTAACGTATCGTAGAAAGGACACCCATCTTTTGCTTTCAGGGGTTTTAGAATTTATAGGGACAGTCTAGGTTGGTTCCTTGGCTCCTCAAATGCTAGGCACAGAGTCCACCTCAAGAAAAATATACACCTTACCCCCCAGGCAAAAACATAGCACTATCTCTGAGGGTCAGAAGTACAACTTCAGTAAGGCATCGCTAAAAGATTTAGAACAGGAAATAGATGGTATTGGAGTATCGGGAGTCACAGGGAAGGAAATCTTAATTTTCTAGGTGAGGATGGGCTGTCTAATGAAATGAGATGGCCTGCATCCCCTGGCCCAGCCAGTGGTGTCTCGGCTCCTCCGACCTCCATCATCTTCTTAGCTGAGCAGGGACACCACTGGCTAGTCCTTGATCAGACCTTTAAGAGGCCTAGTGCTACTTGAACTATGTCTCCTTTTCTCCCTCCCTCTTCCCTTCCTCCCTCTCTTTCTCCTTCCTTCTCTCCCACCCGCCTCCTGTACACATTGCCACCAGACTCTCCCCTCTTCCAAGTCTTGTCCCCTCTTCTCCCCGTAGCATCTGCTCCACACAGGGATCTCCAGTACTCAAGACCTTTTCCTTGTGCTCTCAACTTCTTAGTGTAGGCTGTTCTTAAACTAGAGCTGGTCTCGTAAGATTCTAAGACTGTTTCCCTCTTCCAGGATTTGATATTTTATAATTATTCATGCTTGGTCTTTATCTTAGCATTTCTGCAAAGAGAGGCCTGTCTTAAATAACAACATTTTTCAGATTTGGTGAGCTGTCTTGATAGCTACCTCTGTATTTTGGTTAATATACCTTCGCTCTTAAAACATTTGCTTCACAATGGAGTATAAACTGCTTTGCAGAGGCATTGATTCTGATCAACAAAATTGGTGGGGAAATGTATTTGTTGCGTACAAGTGATTGGGTAATCATACCTTAGCAATTAAGTATTTGTTTGGGAACAGAAGAAAGAACACCTACATTCCAAACTTCAGAATTCAATCCCTTTCCCTGAGTTCTAAATTGCATAAGAAAGTCTTAATTTCAGGCATTTTTTCTCCCCCAGCAGATTTAAAGATAATTACAAATTGTGTTAAACACCAGGAAGACTGCAGTAAAGTAACGCTGGTGGGCAGGGTGGGACCCACTTTCACAGAGCTGAAGAGGAGAATCGGCAACAAGATCTTTGAGAGAAGGGGCCCAGGGCATGGGGAACTGGGGCTGCTCTTGTGGTTAGAGCTGCGTGGAGCACACTGCTGAAACTCACCACTGGGCCAGAGCCTGATCAAACTTGACCTTGGAGATCTTGGGACAGAAATGGGTTTTTCTTTCTGTTATCCTAATTGTACTGAGAAGTCATGAAAGGAATCATACAGATTGATATAAGGTCTAATTTAGATTTTCAAAACTCTTCTGGCTGCCATGGAGAGAGGCAGGTAAGCAGTATACAACATGAAGTGTACGCTGGGGTCCAGATGGGATGGGAAGAAGAAATGGGGCAAAGGTTTTGCCATTATCTAGCTCTATCTTGAGATTGCAAGCTTCAAAGGGCAGAGCTCATTTCTCCTCTTTTTAAAAAAATATTTTATTTATTATTTTTATTTTATGTGTATGAGTGTATTGCCTGCATGTATGCAAGTGCATCTGTGTTGTGCAATACCTGTGAAGGTCAGAAGGAAGTATTGGATCCCCTGAAACTGGGGTTACAATGTCTGCTAGCCACCATGTGAGTGGGCACTGGGAATCGAAAATGGGTCCTCTGCAAGAACAACCAGAGCTCTCAAAGAGCAGTGAGCCATCTCTCCAGGCCCCATTTCTACTTTCTTGACTATATCTGAGCACACGCTTGGTATATAGCAAACATCTCAAGAGACTTAACTTTTATTATATTTTTATAAAGGTCACACAAGAATACTCTTCATAATTAGAATAAGATTCTGATACTGTATCATAACTATAGAGAGAGAGGCAAGGACCACCTCAGAAACAAATTCTACCCTCTACACAAGAGTTGTGTCACTCAGCTACCCTTGATTTCTAGCTGTACCCAGCAACTAAAATGTCTATCAGCTTTACAACTTCTGCTCATTCATTCTGTGATCCAAAGTTACTACCTAACCCAAACATCAAACACAAAGCCCAATCTCATTTCCAAGAAGATATGTCAGGCAGGTCTATCAACCTTCAACAAAAATGGCTGCTCCATGCCGTACTATGGCAGTCTGTGAGCCTTCCCACTGAGCTCCCGGTAAGCCACATAACCTGAAGCCTACTACAGCAATAGCTGACACACTCCATCCTCTGAACCCATTGGGATGCTATACAAACCTCATTGGGAAGTAAGTGCCAAGGGAAGGATGAATGGAAAATGAAGCTACAAAAGACCCCACAGGCAAGATTATCACAGTCCATGGTCCAGGTGAGGGCCTTGGACCATAGAAGAGTATTAAGTAGGGCAGTGGAATGATCGATTTTGCTGTCAGAGTTCTTTGCAGTTGACTTGCGCTAACTACTCCATTATAGGTCTGTCTCCTTCAAGGAGCAGTCATTCCTCACTGGGGACCATATTTTGGTTATTTTAAGCCCCCAGTGTTCACATTAAATATATGGTAAAGGAATACACACATTGTTTTTTAATGGCTATGGGAAATTTGTGCTATCAGCTACTTTCTGCATAGAAACAGTTTTCCACAAGGTCATAGTCTTATGATATGATGAACTTGAGAGTATAAAATTTACTTTTCAAATGATGAAGCCCAGATGTGCTTTTGATGATGAATACTCATGACACATTGATACCAAATGCAATAGTGATCCAGGATGGCCCTCCTCATTGCTCCATTATCAGACAAACTGCCTCTTCTGTGGCCAGGCACAATGGCAGAGGAGATACCATTTCAACACAGGCTACACTGAGCTGTCATTCCTTAGGATGACACACACCTGCTGTGCTTTGCAACTAATGCCTAATTTCTAACACTGAACATATGTTCCTGCCGATTATCCCTTTTGCAGGCTTATTTCACATGCAGCTTTTATTCCATTAGGGCTATTATGAAAAGAAAAAGGTCACTCACTCACTGACTTTTCAACATAATGTCTCTTGGTAATACATTTCAGATCATTGAGGATTTGAATTGTGTATTGTGAATATTGTGGTAATAACAAGGGAAAGCTGTCTTCTTATCTCATATACAGAAGATAATTTATTTGGGAAGGCCCCTGACTTTTCTGGGACATAACAGGACATGTGTTGGCTTGTCAAGCAATTCATTTCAAAAATGAAAAAGAACGACTCGCTTTTCTTTGCCAGCTCTATATTCAAACCCTACTCTGAAGATAAGAAACTTCTTTTGCACTTGATAATTTAGAAATAGAAGATTATTTGAAAGCTTCCTTTAACCTGTGAGTCTCTAAGAATAAAATGCAGTTCTTCATCGGGGAAGGGTTAAAGGCACTTGCTGCAGACTTCTCATTCCCCGCAAACCTTTCCAGACCCCAGGCAGGGGATCAGATGCTCAAGGGCTTAGCCTTTGGATCACATTGCCCTCTTAGGGAAGAGAAAGGACCTTGGCTGGCATTTTCACAGCTGCTCGGAGTAAGGTGTGGGAGAAGTAGCACAGTGGCCAGAAAATTATCTCAGATTCATCAGAGCAGCTGTGCTTCAATTCCAAGCCGCCATGACACTCATACTCACAACAGCACAGCACCGGCTTCAACTCAGGCACAATCAAGGGTGTCACAGAGCATTCTGCTTCTTTTGTGGCAATGCAGGTCACAAAGATTGGGAAGTACTTGCCCAATGGTTACTTGGAGGAGACAGTATGCAAATTCTCTATTTTCTTTCTTTGTTTCTTTCTTTGGTATGGTGCATGTGGCATATATTTGCACACAAGTGCACATTCATATGGAGGCCAGAGAAGGACACTAGGTGTCCTGTTCTACTACTAGTTGGCTAGTCGGGTAGCCAGCAAGCCCCAGTGATCCTCCTATTTCCATCCTTAACATCTGGGACTATTGGCACGGTGCAACCGCACCTGACTTTTTAAATGGGTGTGAGAGATTTGAACTCAGGCCCTTATGCTTGAGCAGCAAGCATCTTTAACCATTAAGCCATATCTCCAGATCCTGGGGGTTGTGGTATTTTTCATTAAGAATCTCTCTCTCTCTCTCTCTCTCCCTCCCTCCCTCTCTCTCTCTCTCATTTCTGAGACCAGCTCTCCAGCTCAGGATAGACTTGAATGCACTACAGAGCCAAGAATGACCTTAAACTTCTGATCCTCCGGCCTTAAACTCCTGAGTTCTTGAGTTCTGGGACTATGAATGTGAGGCACTACCATGCTTAGTTTATGCAGTGTTGGAGATCAGACTCAGGGCTTCACGCACACTAGGCAAGCATTCTACCAATTGAGCTATATCCAAAGCCCAGTAAGAAGTTCTTGTTGGATGAAAAAAATGCTTCTATCTTAAATCAAGTTCATGGTCTCTTGCTTTTCTATCCTATACAGTGGGGCTAATATTTGTTGTGCTTAATTCTCAGAGAAAAGATGAGCTAAGTTTGGAGAACCAGAGACTGTAGACTTGTGAGCAGCTTCAGGGAGACCTGGCAGATTTTATCTCCACTAGTGTCAAGGCAAAGCAATTCTGAAGGGCATGAACTAAAATACACCAGGAGACAGACGGGGGAAGACTCCAGGAAAGGCTGGGCACACTTTGAAAGGGAAGAAATGAAATCTTGAGGTTTTCATCAGTGGCTGTACAAAGAGCGTTCAGCCTTTCTCTGACACCTCACAGTTCACGCTCTTTCCTTGCAATCTCTAAGTTAAAGCACTTTGGGAAGCCACTGGACATAGACTGGCGAGGCTCACATGACCAGAAGATAGTCTCCCCCTGACTATAAACCCTGAGGTCCACAGTCCCACAGAGTCTAAGGCTAGTTGTCTAAGAAGCTCAAATACCACACAAGTTTAAAAGATAGAGTTCAAAAGACATGTGACAAATCACCATATTTGATCCTTTTGCTCCAATCTTAACTTCCTTAGCAGCCTGAGCCTTCTTCCTGCTTCCCTCTGCCAGCCAAAGATCTATTTCCTGAAATGAGAATGTCTGGTCTCTGGGTATTCTGACAACCCACAGGTACGTGACAGGGTTCATAAATGGAAAAATATAAACAGGTGAAAAAATGGTCAGCCTCACAAATAGTCAGAGGTATGCAAACAAAACAGACCAGTAGTAACTTGGTGGGATGCACTGGATTTGCACAAAGCAACATACATGTACCCTAGAGACAGTGCTTGCTGAGGAATGAGGGAAAGACGGAACTATCCACACATAAATTTTCTGAATGTATCCAGAACAAGCAAAGTACACACTTCCAAAAATGCACATTGAATGCCATTAGAATAGTTATTCGGGATCTGGGGAGATGGTTATAGTCAGAAAAGTTCCTGCCTTGCTTCATGGGGGCCTGAATTGGATCCCCAGAACACATGTTAATGTGTTAAATGTCAGGCATGGTAGTGTACACTTATAAGGCCAGAGCTGGAGACAGAGACAGGAGGCTCACTGGAACTTGCTGGCCAGACAGTGCAGCCTAACTGATGAGCTCCAGGCCCTTGAGAGACCCTGTCCCAAAGGATGAGGGCAGTGTTTTTAATGGTGACACTTTGTCTACTGCCCTGCACACACCAGTGCATACATGTGCACATGGACTCGAGCACATGTGAATAGGCATGCAGACACACAGGGGAAAAAAACATTTACTTAAGCAAGGAGACAGGAAAGAAGCGGGATAGAAATAGTGCAGGAGAACAAACGCTGACGGGCTGACGGACAGACAGAGAAAAGCGAGAGAAGAGCCTGACCCAGCAGTGAAAGGAACCAAGAACTGTAAACTTGACTCAGTCAGCCCAAATCGTTTGAATCTCAAAAAGAAGTAAAAGAAAAGCTCAGAGTTTTCACAAGCATGGCATTGGTAACTTTCAGAGCTATGTTCTCTCGTGCTGAGAGTGTCAGAAGGAAGCAGGCACTCCCCTGTGTTTCCGAGAAGAGTGAAAACAAACAGTCTTTACAGAAGACAGCCATGACTCCGAAGGCACATCTCTAAGTTCAAGGCCAAGCAAGTTCCAACCAACAACAAAACCAAGCAACACAAAAAGAGAGCCATGTTACTCTGTAGCAGAAAGCTTAATAATGCATACATATATATTGAGACCCTGAAATCATGTCTGAAAATGTATTTAAAAGATTGCCACAATTTCTACTAAAGATGTTTCTACCATTATTATTTATGATCATGATGAATTAAAGAACAACTATCAAACAATAGAGGATTGGCTCAATGAATGATAGTATAGGCAGACACTGAATATTATACAACTTTAAAACTAGGAGTTGTAGGAAATGAGTAATAAGATGGAGAAAGTGGGTGACAAAACGATATGTATCAAGTGGTTTTACTTTGAAAAAAGAAATGTGTATGTATGCACAGACACATACATTAAAACCAGCTCATGAATTAGGAAGACAGACACCAGACACTAAAGGACATGACTTGGGGGAGTTTGAGTTAGGAAATTTTGTTGACTTTTTATTTTACCTTATGTTTTATTGCCTCTATCAAATTATTTTTTGAAATAAACATAGATTTATTGGTACTTAAGGGAAAAAATTACTAAAGGAAAGGGGCTAAAATCATTTTCCCACGGCACACAATAGGTAAATAGCTACTTAATCTTTTAACCATGCTTGGAAAACATCTGAAAGATTTACTGGTGCTGAGTGACATATTTGAAATTTTAGCAATGTCTCCATGGATAGAGTTTGGAGCAAGGTAAGGATTACTCTCTGATGTTTCAGCAGGTACACATGCAGAGAGATTTTGCAAATAGGCTGGCTTTTCATTGATTAGTAAATCAGAAGACAGGGTAGATATTTAGCTTCCCAGGAACATATAACTTTAAAGTAATAACATTAATAATAATAATAATAAGTAGTAGTAGTAGTAGCAGCAGTAGCAGTATTCTGTGTGTATGTGTGTGTGTGCGCACATGTGCATCATATCTGTGTGGGCGTGCATGCCACAGAGCGTGTGTCTAGGTCAGAGGACAACTTGGTGGAGTCTGTTCCCTCTTTCTTCCTTTCTATACCATATGTTCCAAGGATGGAGCTCAGATCACTAGGTTTGTGCAGCAAACACTTTTACCAGCTCTATCATCTCACCAGCCCTCCACAAGAACATTATTAAGGTCACTCTATCTATCTCCAGCCTCTATACCTGCCCTCCTGGGTCTAGACCACAATTAGTTGGCAAACACATTGACGAACTAGGCCCAATTTATCAGCTTCCATCCACCCATTGTCACCACAGGCAACCCCCAACTTCTGGACCTCTACTGAGTAGCCTCCTCAGCCCTGGGCCCCCAGCCCCTGTTCATTGAAGGACAACTGACTTCATCAGCAAGGCTTACTTGTCTAAGAAAATGAAAGCCAAAGAAGCGGCCACCAGGTAAAGCCAAGTCTTTGATGGGGCATTCTCAGACTTCTTGGCTACATTAGTACAGCTGCTCTGATATCAGTTGTGATAAAGAAAAGGTGATGTGAGTTCTGTGGGCAGCAGAGAAGGGACAGAGGACAGAGCAGGAACAGTGCTGGAGTGGAGGTCAGGGAAGATAGAAAAAAAATAGATCCAAACAGTCTAGTTAAAATAACTGAGAACACCAAAACTGGGCAGGACACCAGATGATGACAATTGTGTGTAACCAATTGCTGAAATATTTGGGGTGGGGGGATTCAGATGTGTCAAGAAGAATGGGATCTGTCTGCAAGATAAACTCCTTGAATTTGTGGCAGGCTTTCTCTGCTGGTCTAGAATACTCTTGTTCTACCATTTGTCCCCACAAGAGGTACAGACAGATGCCAAACATAGCCAGTCTATGGCTCAGCAATCCTCCCAGGCAGAGCTTCGCCAGCTGTCGTCTTCTTTTCTGCACCTCTCCTGGACAAGCAAATGCAAAAAGAGAAAGGCTCTGAGTGTCACTGTTGCCTGCTACTTTGCATCTAGTGCACTCAAGAAACTCACATCTAGAAAGGCAATGCTGTCATCCCTTGTTTCTGATGCATCTAGAAGCACTCCTTGGACCTATCCCAGGTTCCAGAGACAGCAGGCACCTTATCAGCAAGCACTATCTCAGAGGCAAAGGACAAAAGGAGGAGCAGAGAAAGAAAAGTAGATGCTGCAGTTTTCTGGAGGCCACATCCAGCCAGGACCGGCTGACAAGCAATAAATAGCAGAAGCTAAATGGAAGGCAGGTCACCTGTAAGCCACTGTTTGGGCATTCCTGAACATTCCTGTCCTTCTCCATGCAACCGCACACCACAGTTTCTCTCATCAAAAATATTAAAAAATGCCTTGTCTGTGCTACACACGCTATAAAATTCACAAGGATAACACGTGTTCCTATCTCAGTAACCACTCGTTTCCTGTCTCATTTATAGCACTGATGGAAATACATCTACATAACAATAACTCTAACAACGAATATCAGACATGATCTGGCTTATTTGTTTAGGAGATACTTCTCCCACTGAGAAGTCAGTTCCTTAACTACAGGGAAGTTGTACATCTAATTCAAGGTTTCCCTGGCACCCAATAAAAGACCTGGTGCATTGTAGAGGTTAAACACCTGTTGCCTGAGTAGAAGGGAAGGGACAGGAATAGCACCTGAAGCAGTGAGTTCTCTTTTACAGAGAGCAATTAAGTAAGCCACATAAGCAATGCAAAAGGAAAACGGTTTGAGCAATGGACAGGATTCATGCAGCAGAACAAAATGAGTAGACACAGAATGGTAGCGATGTTACTCTGGCCTCCAAAACTGAGCATGCACTTTAGCAATGAAATCGGCATGGATGCTCTCATGCTGGGGCATGCTACCTGAGCCATAGGGGACACCAGCTTGATAGCAAGGAGAGGTCCCGTTTTACAGAGGATTTTTAAGCAGGAGGTTCATGCTTCCTTTGTGGAGACATCTACCCAAGATACAGTGATACTAAGATAAGTAATACGCCCAAGCATAAGCCATAGTCCATGTCTTTATGGCTCTGGACCAGGCTTCAAGAATCAGCCCTGTCCTCCAATGACTGGGTGTGCTAGTCAACCATGGCTCCAACAACAAAAAAAAATAATAACTTTAGAAGTTCCTCTGCTCAAAGCACAATTTTAAAATCTCAACTTGGTCAGCCTCTTATATGTAAATTTTGGAGTTCCTTATCATAATCTTTCCCACTAATGATACCTTAATTTTGGCTAAAATCCAAATAATTTTAGAATCTCATCATTTAAAAGTAAAGAAATGGATTTAGCTTGTAAAGAATATAGGAGGTTCACTGTGTTGTATTTGTTTATCCATTATATATATGAGTATATTTTATGCTTAATCAGACATTAATGTCATACAACTGTTTCTTAATGTAAGCCATCCACTGTTCATCTCCTCAGGTTGAAAAATTAAAAAGCAGTTTCAACAACGTCTGTAGATATCTTATCACCCTCATGCTGTGTGTCACGATGCCACATAGAACAGAATGATATTCTTCAAAATTGTCTTCTAGCCCTCCTCATAACTGTCTGAAGTGGACAAGACTATCTTCATTTTATAATTGAGGAAACTGAGCCTCAGAGAGGTTAAATGACTTGCCCAAAGCTGCTTATCTGTAAGTGGTAAATGGAGATTCAAAATACTCCATTCCCTGACAATCCTATAAAATGTCCAATTGCTTGATTCTATGGGTTGCAGTATCTAAGGTCATATAATACTCAAATACAGAATAAACTTTGCAGATGTTTGCAGTTTTTGTTCCATTTGTTATTGTTTGGGATTTTGGCATCTCTAAAAGTAACATCGAACCTGCTTTGATTACCAGGTAACCGTGGATAATGACTGAGCTGTTTATCTTCATATTTTCGGAATGTAGAGCAGCGGTCAGAAGAGAACGCATAGAGGGATGAAGACAGGGAAGAAGGTGGGGATCGGAAACCCAAGCCTCGCTCGAGCCACCGAGCTCCGTACTTCACTTCTCACCATTCTGGGCAAACTGAAGACAGCATTCGCCATCTGACTTCCATTTCAAGCCTTTCCAAGGAAGTCAAGTTTTAAGTAAACAAGCAAAACACTGATACATAGATAAAAAATGGGCTGAATTATATTCTTTTCTTATCACAGTCTATAGACTTAAGATTTACTTATTTGAAATTCATCATGGATCTGTACGTTGTTGGTTAACACTTCTTTTGTGGTATTTTGACTTCTACCTATGATTTTTGTGCATAGTTCAATAGTCTCATTGGGTCTCAAAAGAGGTTGATTGAAAAGAGAAGCAGAAAAAAAGGAAGGATATTCTCAGGCCCTGGAGAGTTCAGTCTGGATCCAGACTTAATTTCATATCAGAATTCCAAGACCAGGCCACTATTTGATAGCGAGAACACAAGAAATCCAGGGCATTAGCACCCAAGAGGCAAGTAGGAAGGACCAAGTTATGAAACCACGGGAAAAAGAGGGTCAAGAACCAGAGATGGGGGAGGCCCGACTACTGGGTTGCAGGTGATTAAGAGAATGACTTTTAATCCCCAGAAAAGGGTCAGAAAAGGACAGGTAGTAGGGATAAAGGTTAAAACCCCAGGACCTGAGGTATGTAGAGTTGGTAAGAGTGGGATAAGATAGACCATGGGGATGCTGGAACAGAATTAGCTGGTAGCAAAAGATATCTAGACGTTCAAGTAGAAAGCTAAGGCTTGGCATTGACATGGCGATTTGCTTCATGCCCTAGCAGCTGGGAAAAAGAGGCAATCAACACAATACCTACCTGCAATTAAGCTTACTATAACAACTAGCCAGTGCAGAGCCTTAGTGTATAGTGCCAAGTCATCAAAACTGGAGAACTCAGAGCAATGAAACAGAGACTAGAATACAGCGCATGACCGTAGTCTATCATTACACTACTACCAGTTTAATCAAATCCAAGATACAACTGCAATATTGATATATACATACACATGTCTATAGGCAGAATGTGGATGCATGAGTCATCTTGCAGTGGACAGAAAGGAAGGAGAAATGCTAAGAGGCTAAGGATGAGGCTTTGACAGGACTCAGAGGACTTGTCTTGTTCGCCAGCATACTCTCTTGTTGTTGAGCCATGTTTACGTGTTCCTTGGCTCTGCCCCATATTATTTACTCTGCCCTATATTTAACACAGCAAGCATGAATATTAATCGGGTGATTTCTGTTCATTGGTTTCCTTGGTGGAGTGTTCACTTTCTTTTGGTTTTGATGGGTCAATAAAATGGAGAATTAATCCAGTCATAGCATAAAAGACTCTGCCAAAAGAAATCAATCCAGAAACCCCTGTTGTTATAAACTGGCAGGCTGCTTTTTGAAAAGTTTAGCACGTATTGGAAGAGCAGGGGCTGACTGACCAACTTCCAAGGTCAACGGTGAAAAGTCAACACACACGGTTCAAGCATAAATATTGCAAAAAAGGCAAATCCGATGCTGAGAACACCTATGTGCCAAGATGGCATAGGCAAACTGACCACAAATCCAGCTCTCATTTTTAAGAATACACCCTCTGCATCCTCCTCTTTCTCTGTTTTTTTTTTTCTTCCTTATTTTATGCATAAAAATGCAACCAGCCTGAACTAAAGCAAATTGGTTTAATTCCCTGGAGGGAACATGAACAAATTTTCCCAGCAACTTTCTACTACAGGCATTTGTACACGGGTGTGTGGATGGAATGTGAAGCAGGCAGCTACGTAAACCCGTAATCAAATGAAACATTACCTATTTCAAAATGCCCTAAACCAGCATCAGCACCACCAATTAAAACACTGAACAAGAAGAAGGGGAAATGGCCAACGAGAACAAGAAAAAAAATATGTATGCAGGGTGTGTGCGTGTCTGCCTGTCTATCTGTCTTAGGAGGTGAGATTACGGAGGGGAACTTAGTTCCCTTTTAGGGGAAATCTGACACAAGAATGCTATTGTGAGATCCCGTTGATAGGATAGAAGAAAGGAGGAAGGAAACATTCAATAATTTCATCAAACTGAAATGTCAGCAGTTTACATAAGTGGCCCAGCCATTGACACTTGGAGAGATGTGTATAGACCTACTTCAAGCCTGCTCTAAAACAACATGTAAACACAATAAGCTACACATACTAGAGGCTTCTTTATTTCAGCTTTATGGCTGAGACACCTGTGAAAACACTGGTCCAGGGTAGTAGGTCCATCCATTCATTCACTTGTTCAACAAATATTGACAACCATGAGCAGCCCTTGATGCTGGAGGAGCTGAGATGGAGATGTACTCCCAGGCCAAACTGACACTATCCTGCCCTCCACGTTCGATGATTGGCTGGTTCCTAAACAGGCCCTTTTGTCCTCATATCGCCATGAGTATAAACAACTCCAGTGCGTCACTAGACTCTCATTTCCATCACAGACCCAGATTCTTCCCCAATCCGTGACATGGAAAAGAGGGAACCAGCAGACTCTTCCACACACCACCTGCACAAGGCACGGGAGCCCCTGCAGCCTACATATCTGCCGATCACCATGCACGTGTTCTCCTTAACTCTTCCCCATGTTCACCAAGGTACAGACGGTGGAGTATACCAGTTGTCCCTCAGATTGGCCTGCCTTCTGATGTTCACCACACATCCTCTCCTCTCTCTCTCAGCTTCAGAGCCTCCCTGGGTCATCCACCTTTCTTCTTTGCTTAATACCACACACTTAGCATTGGAGTCTGAACATATCAAATTATGCTTTCTCTGAAAGATCAGCTTAATTCTCTGACCTTTGTCTTTCTTTCACAACTACTTTCTTCTCCCACTTCTGCATTCAATGTATTTTTACAGCCAGATAAGATAGCACACATCAGGTCTTTTAGCACTGAGTTTGAGGCCAGCCTGAGCTAAACAGTAAGATCCTGTCTCAGAAATAAGTGAATAAATAACCAAAAATTAAATAGTATAAAAAATTTACATACTTACTCTTTTGTTTACATTTATGATTCTAATCACTATTGAAAAAAATGGTCAAGCATAAACAAATTAAGTTGTATTATGACTAATCTCCTTCAGAGACTATTACAGTATTACAATTTTTAACTATATCTTAAAGGAAACAGCCACATATACAAAGGCCATGGAAGTCTTTGGAATACTTGAAAATTTGGATAATCTACTCTAGTATTAATCTGTCTCACAAGATCTAGAACTCCACAAAGGCAGCAATAGGATATCCTTTAAGGAGGTGTGTGGCCTCAGCTAATTATAATATCTTCCTCTTGGCCTCCTCTTAAAATCGACCATTGTTGCCTGGGAACAAGCTTCCAGTCTATGAACCCAGACAAACACATCCAGACCAAAGCACACCTCCTATTTGAAAAAAGTTCCTGGTGATCTCTGACTTACGACAGTTCTCTCTGTGGCCCAGTTGGCTGGGGCCCAGTGAGGATTACCTGCACAGGAGTGACGATCTTGGTAGAAGCCATACCCACAGGTGGACACGCACTGTCCCTGCTGCATCAGCAGGGGAGGCTGACAGGATGAACACTCCAGCCCACTGGTGCACGTGGAGCACTGGGGTTGGCAGGCTGGCTCCAGATAAGGTGAGAAAGAAAAGGAGACCTCAGGTTAGCTGGAATGTACCACCCCAGTGTTGATTTCACAGTCCCCAACCTGAGGCTCTGGGGTCACAGGGAATAAGGAAGGCAGAGAAATAACAACCATCACTGACACAGAAGGTAGTTCAGGGCAGGCACTGACCCAGAGCTTTACAATGAATGCTTAATCCTCATAAAAATGCCACGGGGTAGATACTGTGAATCACAATTCACATATAAGAAATCAATTCCAGCAATTAAGCAACCTTCTCAAAGCTACCAGACACTGACATTTGAAGCCAGGCAGTTTGGCTAGGAGTCTGTGATCTTTCTTCTAATCTAATCAGTCCCTAATGTCTTCTTACTCCACTTTTTTGTAAAAGTATCCCTAAACAACCTTAAAAAAGACCAAAGAGTAGAAATCAAGAAAGTAAGGAAGAGACAACAATTACAAAAGCAATAATAAAGGTAGCTAACCCTTAATGACACTTATCTACATCGTAGACACAAAGCACTGAACCATATTGACATATTTAATCCTCACTAAAACCCTCTGAAGAAGGTACCAGGATTTCCTCCACTTCATAGATAAGAATATTGGGAAGCAAGAATGTTCATATCCATGGCCGAATGTTAAACATTTATAAATGAATTATTAATCTCACAATTAGAGATGAGGGTGAAAGTAATATTTGACCTCAACTAAGCCTCCTAGGTAAGATCTCCTTAGACATACACAAATTCCGAAATGCATTTGAACTTATTCTGGTTCCTCTGACAACTTACAAAAACCTACGTTCCATTAACCATTATCTGGGTGATATGGAACAAGACAGAAAGTTTTCTCACATGCAGAATTGATAAGTTCTAGTAAATGGTCTTGGTGATCTGTATCAGTTCTGAATTTCTAACCTAGATTAACTGAGTCCTTTAGTAAATGACCACAAGCATCCTAATATTATTATATCCTTTAAGTCTTCAGAATGAAACAAACCCAGCTATGACTACCTAGCAATCATCTGACTGGCATCACCCATCTTTCAAGAAATATTGAAGCATCTATAAAGTGTCAGAAGAGACATGAAGGTAAAGAGGCCAGGGCACTTATAATGATATTATGACTTCTGGGGGCTTCTAGATATGAATTCCCTGCATCATGATTCCCTGCTTGACAATACTGGAGTTCAGCTAGACAGTAGTCACCATTGAGCAATCTCTACAGCCTCTGTACAACCCAACCTTCAGGTTACCATACCTAAACACAGGCTTCCTGCTTGGTAGAAACCCAGCCCACAGCTGTGTACACATCGTCCATTCTGCAGCAGTTTTGTGGGATCCTGGCAGAGGTCACAGTGGTCTGGAGAGTGAGAGCACGTCAAGCAGTCTGGGTGGCAATGAACTAAAACCAAGAACAAAGAGAACTCAGTAAAGACCATGAACTCCTGAGAAAGAAAGAAACCACAAGATATATGCATTCTACAGAATAGGAAGGACAGAGAACTATAGAACTCAGGTATTATGACCCCAAATAGCAAAAATACATTTTGATTCAAGATTCCAAGATTCTCCCTCTCTGACTCTCTGAAATACCATGACCATCTTCCAAGAACAGGCTTGCTAATGCTTCTGTTGTTGCACTGACCCTAAAATTGGCATAACTACCTCTAAAAGTTGTGACTTAAGCAGACCCAGCCACTTATGACATCTTAGACCCTCTTCTGAAGTTCTGGTATGCACAGAGGGCTCAGTCAGTCTACAATGATTACAACCAGTTATTATCTTTAACAAATATGGCCAGTTTTCTTCTTGTTCTTCAATCTTAAATCTTATCCCCAGTAATTGTGATTATCACTTACCTTGGTAGAAATGGTCACTAAAATACTTTTCAAAGGACCTGTTTTAAAGGACCTCTTTTCAGTGATCTGATTTTTTTATATATAATACATAATGTGCTAAATATTTGTTTTGGAAGATCCAGAGAGCCACTTTGGCAAGGGCACCATAATTAAACTGTACAGTTGCTCTGCTTTTCCCTTGATAAAGTCTTCATTGGAACTCTGTGATTAGCCAAAACAAGGTGTGGACAAGAGCAGATGCCTGCGTGGGAAACTGGTGTGCAGATGAAAACAATTAATTAGGAAATACAAGTGGATGAAAATGCCACTTCTCCAAGGCAGCCTAAGCCTAGAGGGAAATCACTGCTCAGCCAGATTACTAACCGGAACTAACTCAACCCCAGGTGACTTGAAAGCAAAACTGGAAAACAAGTAGGTAAAATTTTCTTTGGGAGGAATTAATGAGTCTTTAAACTTTAGAACTGTATGTGAGAACTGCAAAAGGAGCCACCTGAAAAATGGGAAAAACATCTACAATGAATTTTATACAATTATTCTTATACTTTCAACAATAGAAGGCACATTTGCCTTGACAAGGTTTTGAAGATTATAGTATTAAATTTCACAATCATTTTATACAGTAAACAAAGCTTATTTTAAAAATAAGAAAACTAAGATACCAAAAGTAACTGTGCCCAAAGTAACACAGTTGTAATGAGGTGAATTTAGTAATTCTGTAGGCAAAGGTCAATTAGAAGAATTTGTAGGAAAAATTAAGGAACAAATAAACCCCCTAAACTGAGCAACTAAAAATATAAAGGGAGGAAAAAAATGAGAGTATCTCTGAATTTCTTGACAGTACAGTCATCTCAGTAGAAACAAATGGGTCATGGGCCCACCTGGTGTGCAGTCAGGACAGCACTGTCCCTTTATCACGAGGGTGAGGGTGGCCACTGGACACGGTGCACAGGAAGGCTCATAGCAAGTGACCTGAGCCTTCCGGCACTCACACACCTTGCAAGGACCATCTTCCCATTTCTCTCCCTCCTGCAGGAAACAGTAAAGAAAGACATCAGGGTGCGGTGACCCGGAAGAGACGCTGGCAGGGAGTAAAGGAGAGCTTCCACTAGGAAGTGAATGCACCTCCTCAGCACCCTGCCCTCCCAAATGACATCAAACCACAGTGAATTCAACAAGGACAGAATTCTTCCTTTGTTTTTAATTGGTTTCTTTTAATGTGTAACACCAATGGAATGACTTTTAGGTACACTCAAATTGTGAAGTAACCTAGAGTAATCAGAATACATAAGAAGTATTTAAAATGCATTTCTCAACATATTTCTTCCCCCCACCCCAACAAAACAAATCCAAACCACTAGGGTATTACTACATGGACCTAGTGATTAGCAGGTCCATTAGATTAAATCTCTACAGTAACAGTGGGAACCTCGGTTCAAACTCTGTATTTCCTTACGGTTACCACAGACAGAGTAAAAACCAAGTCATTGCACTCAGAATTAAAGCTTCCAAGGGCTCATTTTTGTGGGTTACAGATGTGTCATGAGTTTTCACCCCCCCCCCACAAAAAAAAATTACTTCTGGCCAAGCAAATTATGCTAATAAGCATGAATAGTTTGACAAAGAATCCAAAGAGATTCTAAAAGCAATTTCCTTTACAATCCACTGACCCTGGAGATTAGAATGAAATAAAGGTCTCTTCCCAGACTGCACTGGGGTGATCTGAGTGAAAGCAGGAGAGAAGATTCTAAAATAAAAGTTTGATAAAACGCTTGCTGAGCTAACTAACAGCAACAACCCACAATCCACACAACACTTTTAAAAAGTGAATGGAAAAATGTCAGAAAATGGAGGAAGGTTGTCATGAAAAGGCAGAGCTAGTTTTCTTCTGCTTTGCGGCAGCCTAAGTTCCTAGACCTTTATGCACTAGCACCCAAAATTGTAAGTCTGTTGGTAAGAATAAACACGCACTTTTCCTTTAAAAGAAGACAAAGCATTGTACTCCAAAACAATCTAGAGAGAAGAAAAGCTCAGGGCTTTTTATGGAATGAGTCCTTCACCATCCTAAGAAGTTCTTTCTTTAACACTGTACCACACATGCAATCCCACCAACATTCAAACTGCGTTTTCTAAGCTGGAGAAAATCGTCAGGAGAACGGGGATAGGATGCGGAAGGTACTCCGAGTTAGTGAAATATAATGATCAATTACAGAAAAGCAAGCAAAAGAAGGGAGTCAAAATTCAGTGGATAAAAGTCTTAGCTATTACTAAGATTACTTCCTGACCACGGAATGTGGCCGTTAAAAAATGCTAAGGCACAAAGTTCCTCAAGGTAGTTCAAGCAGATCATTACTTGAAACAATTCTGTAATGATCTATGTGTGAGTTAAAAATCCATACTTACTGGAATATGCTTAATTTCACTTGCATTTGAAGACAGCTAGGAAGAAAGAAACGTATTTATGATACCAGTAAAAACACCATTAGGTTGATCTGCTTATTTTTCCATTAGGAGTTATCCTTGTTCTCCCAAGTAGCATGCAACTTCATTCACTTTTTATGAATAGAAATAAAATCTATCTACATCAGAAACAAGAAAAACATCAATATGAGGTGGAGACAACATGCAGAAGAAACATTTTGGGGTCTTACTCTTTTTTTCAATTCAATATTTTTATTGAATTTTTGTGCATTTCATACATCTTAATCATATTTAAATCCTCCCACCTCTCTGCACCCCTCCGTAGCCGCCCCCACCAGGTTTCATGCCATCTGTCATATATATTAAGGCCTACAGAATCACACTTGAGTTTTACTCTTGCTTCATTTTTGAGCACTTAGCTTTAATTCCCCTCAATATCAAGGGCTTTGTGGTCAAGGAGTCTCAACTTCTAAATGCAAGTCTTGAATTTTTGCACACCAGACCACTATGGAGATTTGTTCTTATTAATAACAACTTGGTTTTCTTTAATTCCATTGGATTTAATTTACTTCCAAAAAATAGGTAGAAAAACTGATACCCAAATCAAAAGAATACAAATTCAACTGTTATAGGGAGACATTATCAATCTTCTAAGTTCTTAAAATAATGAGGATGAGTAAACTATGCAGTATTCACATGAGACAAACAATGGCAATATGTTCATAATATCAGAGTTTCCAGTCCCTCCCTCCGCAAAATATATATACCACCAACTGGTCTAAGTAGTTACACCATCTCCGTAGGCTCAGGAGGTAAGTACCATTGTTATTCACACTGTATAAGGATGATCAGGTAACATGTTCAAGATCACAGCATGTAGCTGAGGAAGGATTTGAACTTACACTCTGTCCTATTGATCTTATACTGTCACAGAAGTCAGTATAGTATACAGATGGAATGACCTGCCCACCAAGCAGAGCACTTAATTCCAATTCTGACAATCTCATCCTAATTGGTCAATGAAACCACTGTATTTATGATCAACTGAAATATTTTTAAGGACACAGTGAATCTGTCAACATCCCAAAACCCACACAGAAAATATGAACTTTAAAAGCAGGGCGAGGGAGAAAGTTCAGTTGGTAAAGCGTCTGCCACACAAGCATAAGAACCTGAGTTTGATCCCTATCACCTGTTTTTAAAAAAGCCAGATTTGGAGGCAAATGTTTGCAATCTTAACACTGGGCAAAATGAGACCGGCAGAACAGACCGGTTCACTGGCCAGCCAGCCCTACCGATTTGGTGAGCTCCAGACCAGTGGAAACCCCTGTCTCTAAAAAACAAGGAATCTAAGGAATAATGCCAGAAGGTGGCTTCTGGTCTCCACACATACAAGTGGTGAACACTCAGGTGTGCGTGTCAGGCAAACTTAAAGAGACTGAGGTCATTTTTCCCCCTTTGGTGTAATCTAAACAAACATAGGGAGAAATGAAACTTTAGCAAATGGAGCTTTACTCCATATCCAATCCATCAAAATCGTGTCCTTTATTTTTCTTTTTAAACAATTATTAGTGTGTGTGTGTGTGTGTGTGTGTGTGTGTGTACCACAGTTCTTGAGCAGAGCTCAAGGGACAATTTTGGAGCGATGGTTGTTCAGGGATCAAACTCTGGTTGTCAGGCTTGCGTGGCAAGCACTTCTATACGCTGACCATCTCATCAGCCCAAATCCTCCTCATTTCTATCTGTAGAGTGAATCTAGAGCCTGAACATTACTTACTACTTCCTCCCTAGACCAAGCTGTCATCACTCTTCATCTGGATGAGTGTAAAACTCTCCCAAGAAGGCCCTTCTTTATTCTCTTACCCTTCAGTGTTTGGGCCTATGTAGCATCCAAAGTGATCCTTTCTAAGTCAGATCATGGCACTTCCAGGATCTAAGTCCCTCTTTGGATCCCATCTGCCTGAAGGTAAAGAATCTGGTTTCTAGGTTGCTTCTTAGCCCTTATCTCTTAACTCCTTTCTCTTGCATTCTCTGTTCCAGACTTAGTTGCTCTCTTATAGTTTTGTGAACAGACCAAGTACACTTCCACCTTAAATGATACCTTTATCATTTAAGAGCGCTCTTCCTAGCGTATCTCCCAGATTTCCCTGCACTAAGAACTTCTCTATTCATCTTATGCAAAAGAAAACCATCTCCCACCAAAGCTCAGTTACTTAAGTGTTCACCAGCACCTGTGTGTACCTGTGTGTCTGTGTCTATTTTCCAACACTAGAAATACCCTCCATCTTGAGACCCGCCTCTACCTGCCACACTCACTTCTCCATCCATCCCCAGTGCCTGCATATGTAATAATGTTTGCTGAACAAATGAATGGGTTTAAAAAGCTAGAGGGTAATAAAGACTCCCTTATTAAGTTACTCTTGAGCTATTAATTTTAATAGTCTTTAGTTATTAACCCAATACTCACAATTTCTGCCTTCTGTTCATAAACACAATAACCATTCCTTGAAATGCATTCAGGGCAACATTTTCCCTCTAAGTGAACTAATTCTTCACCCTGTAGAAATAAGAGTTGCATTGATACATAACAAATGAACCTCTGCAGGTAGCACTGCTAAACTGGGAAGCAACTGGGCTCCTGACTGGAATGAGGAGTTGGCACACCCTTCCCTTTGACTCACTGCTTACTTCATCCCGCCTGCAATCTCCCACCCGGCCCACAACCTGCCCCACACACTATGCTGGCCTCCTCTGCAAAGTCTCCTCAATGTTCCAAGCCCACCTCTCCAATAGCTTTTCCTTCCCTGTCGTGACGATGAGGTGTCTCTTTCCCCACAATTACCTACCCATGACCAGTAGCTCATGTGAGTAAAAAGAGGAGCCAAGGTTAATGTTATAGTGCAGCAAAGATGAGTTGCAGGAAAATACCACACTATCTTAGATCTATAAGGTTAGAATTTGTGGCTTTAAGGCCGTTAATAGCATGCAAATCAAATCAGCATTTTTCCTTGAATCCCAAGTCAGACGGCTCCTATATGCACAGATGGAATCTCAGTCATAAATTAAACAGCAGAAAACTACTTTTCACTCAGCCTTCGGAAACTCTTAGTGTTAGCCAACTTACAGTTAATTTTCTCCTTCCTTCTGAGAGGAAGAAGAGAAACACTATGTTTGGAAGAATGATATTTGCTTACAAAGTCTTCTCACTGTAACCTTTACATTTTTCAAATTTATTTTTATTTCAAAATAATGAATGCTATTTAAAAATTTAAATAATTCTCAATTCTATGGCTTAGTACATTTAAAATCACCACAGTCCTACCTTCCAGGGAATCTTCTGCTAAAAATACAAACTTTTCTTACAATTTTTTTGTATGTATACACTAACATCTGATATTTAAAGGGCAAAGAGTATTCCTTAAAGCACTGTCTAGTTTTTAAAGGTACATTTAGTTTCTAGTGAATAATAATGGTTCCTTGAATGTTTAATATTTAATTAAGGGTCTATTATATTTAAAAGTACAGAAACCATATTGAATAGAAATAATACTATAAAGTTAAATACCACATTAAATGATGATATTTTGCATTTAAAATACCATACTAAAGAAAAATACAATGTAAAAGCATTAGTTGTCCTTGGGTTATACTAATAAGAAAGCAATTTTAGGCTCTTTTCAACTTTTCTGGACTCTCCAAGATCTTCCATAATGAATACTTTTTTATGAAAGAAAATATACATTTCTAAAACAAACACAAAAATTATATAAATGAAAATATGAACTTTCAATTTTATAATGCCTAAAAAGTTATTTCAAAAAGAAGGGAGTTAAATAGATTGCTGTCCATCAGGTCAGTCAGGGGCCAATAGAGAGCAGTGGGTACTGTGGGGATCAGACATATTTACATATAAATTGTTTTGAAGAAACACAGAGAGTCAGCTGGCTGTGAAGGCATTGCTGAGAAACAGGCTGAAACTTGCTTTCAAAGCATATAAAAGTGTTTATATACATGTAATCTAAGTCGCTTAAAACAATATTTTGAAACAAGACAGGGTATGTACTTCTGTTAAAAACAAAATGCATGAGAGATTCTTGAGTGCTCTTAACAGCCCATACAGAGGAGAAGGTGGCTGTTCCCAGCCTTCAAACATAGCAACAAATAGCAAAAATCCTTGCTCCTTGGAACAAGGATTCGGTTTTGGAGAGGTACGAAGGTCTAAACAGATTTACTATTTATAGAAGTCTGGCTGTCCCCAACCTCTCCTCACCGACTAACATGTGACTTTTGCTTTGAACAGAACTGAATTGTGAAACTCGCTCATTTCATTTAAGAGGGTTCTCCTGTAGAAAACTGATCAAATCTGCTATACCTTCCCACCAAAGAGCTATAGCCATGAGAACAAAGACTCTGGAATTCAACTTAATTTTTCCCCACTGGGGAAAGGACCAGCACCCTCTTCTGTGCATTGTGCTACAAGCTCCATCTACAAGCTCCAAGTTCCTCTCCCCATATTATCAGATAAGAATACTAGGTCCTTTTAAGACAAACAAAAAGGTAATTTGACATCTCCATCTGAATTTATGCTTAAACACATAAAACACAGAAATATGAAATCCACCATGTGCTATTCTATCATTGATTAATTTATGCTTCAGTGTCTAGGGATTGGATACATCATTTGATTGGATACATGAAAGATGGGGACCATTCCATTTTCTCCTTTTATAACAAAGAAAAACTGCACGTTGATTTCAAGACTATTCAGAACATTGTTGTTCACTGTTTTGATAGTAATGATAACAAGGAGGTTGCATCCTTTTTAGCAGCCTGCAGTTTACATGGCTGCAGCCTCTTGTCGATGTGCAAACAGTAATACCTAATGCACCCTTTGTCTCCACAATTAGAAATCAAACAGCATTGATATTTTACAGAAGGAAGCAGAAAGCCGGGAAGAGCTGGATGAAACTACCGTGATGCACTTCTAAGCTCCCTTCACAGTCATTTCCCTCAGGAGCTCTGAAGGCTTTTAATTCATATTTCCATAATCCTTAGTGCTCCTGCAGACCTCCATGTAGAATAATTTCTGTTTATATTTCTGACTTCTCCAGATCCTGAGAACTCTCAAGGTCACGGTGTCTTATTCATCTTTTTATGACACAGGCAAACCAGGTAATAAGAAGCTATTAGTACATTCATGATTTAACAAGGTAATTAACCTAAGCTAATGTCTGAAGTACAGTGTATAAAGAAGACTGGAGAGTAATTTGGGGTTTTTTTGGAAGATTCCATTTCGGTTAAAATTTTACTACTGGCAGTATTTCCACTTTAGAATCTCCTAACACAAAAATTGGAGGATGTAGAGATAATCATCAAAGAAGTTAAAGTTAAAATTATCTAGGGGCTTTGGAACCTCAATCCATAAAATCAAAAATAGAGATCAGAAAAGGATGGCAGTATCACAGGGTGGTCTGAGAACTCCGGGTCACTCTCCCCTCAGTAGCTGTCCTCACTTCCTTAAAGGACAGACAGGGGCCCTGGCTTAAGCCACCAGTCAGGTGTCATGCCAAAAGCAAGCTCCACAGCAGGCACATAGAACCCAGCTCCTAGAATGACCTTTCCGGAGGTGGGTAATGTCTTTTACTACTTTCTGTGAGGGACACTGAGAGTAGGTGGTTAAGAAACGAGCCTACAAGGGCCATCTCCCCATTTTTCATAAACCTTGAACTATTAAACAAATTAAAACCTTGGAAACTAACCCAGCTTCCTCAGGGTAGATGATAGAGGCAAGGAAGCCCCGCCCCAGTCCGCAGGAGAAAGAAAGTTGAATTTCTTCCCTTCTCTGTCCAGCCATTCTGACTCCCCTCACGTAAAGAAAAAGAAATGAAAAGGTGTGTAGGGGTGAATAAATCTTCAAGAAAGCAAGACCTTCTCTACCTAAGTATGTTCCAGTTCTGCCAAGATGAAGATGCAGGAGGAGAAATGAAAAATGCCCCTGTCAGCGGCAGCCCTGTTTGAAAGCCTGCTAGTCCATAGGCTCAGTGCTCAGAGGGACTGCACAGTGCGGGGGAAGAAGGAAGGAATGCCTTCCCTGACCCCAAGCTTCAAATCTTTCCAGATTCCCTGAGCTCCTCAAGTTCACAACCCTCAGGGAAACTGGTGGGGCGGATGGGAGAGGCCCGGAGCAGAAGACATTAAAAGCAATTTGTTTTTTCACGGGTCAAAATTGAGTTCAAAGGGAAAAAAAAAAGTAATTTCCTTAAAATATACGTCTATAGTCCAGACAGAGGCTGCTATGTGAGAAGCTTCTAGAAATTCTGCAGACAGCAGGTCAACAGAGTTAATTGTCTATGAGGTCTCTCTTTAAAAACAAACCCATTTTATTTTCTTTCCTGGTCCATGGGCAATACGCACATAGGTGCTGGGAGTCCTTTCTCCTAAATGCAGCCAGTGGGACCTGCAGCAGCGGTCAGGCCCTGGGCACACCTGTAGGCCCCCTGTTTCACAGCCAAAGTGAGCTGAGCAGGCCCCTACTAGTGAGGTCCAGCTGCAGCGACTGATAGGCTTATGTCCCACATAGTATCCTTCACTTTCATGCCTCGGGCTAGGGGTTTCCGATCTGACCAGATGCACTGACAGCTAAAAGCTTTGGGGAACTGTTCCAAGCTCGTCTGAACAAACAATGACAGTCACCTTTCATCACAGAATCCCTGTGCTAAGAGGCTCCTGCAAATGCGAGCAATCAGTCTGGCATTCCCTCTGTTGCCAGCAAAGAAGGGGCAGGCTCCGCTCCGGAGCTCCCATTTGCTGGAAGGAGCTGCCACAACCTGAAGAGAAATGCCTTCGCTTCTTACCGGGGCACAGGCCACCTTGACACACTCTCCCATCTGGCAGGTCACTTGGCCCTGGTCACACATGCAGAACTCACAGGCTGAGCCCTTCCACATTTCATCTTGATACCGCAGGATCCCCTTGGACGAGCAGCTTGGCGCGGGAGACACACATTCCTCACAGCACTGACCATGATGCCGGGCCCTGCTCTGACCCTGGGGAAAAAGGGACGGATGGGGGAAGGGAAGTCATCAGGAGACAGTGGAAACATCTTAGCCAGCAGTGGTAGAAAGACACAGAACACCAACAGTATATAATACAACCCCTCCCAACCCAGGGCGGGAGTGGCAGTTCTCCCGTACCCCAACCCTCCTACCAAGGAAGCAGACCTTCTATATCTTTCTATAACATTTTACATGTTATAGAACTTCTGATTCTATCAAAGGACACTCTAGACTAAGAGATACATTTCTTGAATGGCCGGGAATCAAGCTTAGAAAATTGAGTCACATGCTCTCAAATACCTTTTCACATCTCAGTGGAGGGCAGGCCTGCTTGTGACACCTGACCTCTCCCCGGTCGCATGTGCACAGGGTACAGGCATCTTCTTTCCACTGCTCTCCATGCTGAGAAAGAAAGGAAAAGGCGGTCCCATCAAGCGTCGTCCACATCAAATAGAAATACAGGCGCATACTTTCTCATTATGTTTTTCTTTTTAACACCGTCACATCAAATGTACTCCAGAGAAGGGAAATCACACAGGTAGTAATGGCCTCTAAGAAAAAGTCAATAAACATCCAAAGGAAGCTCTAGCTAGATTTACATTGGACTCTATAGATGTAATCTGTTGAGGGTCACAGTATGAAGCATGTAGAGGCCCTGGGAACACGGAGATGAACAGGAATGCCCTGCCGGCTGGCTCCAGGTCTTCTTTGCCAGAAGATTCTGACATAGGCTCATTTTCTCAGATTTCATCCAGATTTCAAAAGACCCATCTAGAATTGGTGAGGGGCCGATTCCAGATTGTCTACTGACAGTCATAATCCCAATTTCTATTTAGCCTTTCTTAGAGTAGTTAGCAAGCAAGAAAAGAAGCTGGGTTTATTTTGAGTATGTCCTCTGCTTTAAAATGATATAATGTTTTTGTATCAGACAGAGCAATTTTTTTTTTGCTCATCTTTACTTAGTACCACCTGCAGATAAGATGCAGTTGTTGAAACCATTTTAAGAGCACTGCTGAGTTTTTCCTTCGCCACCAGCTCTCGCCCACCTGACCAGTCTACCCCTCCATCCCATGTTTACTCCCACGGTAAGAAGGAAGAGGACTGCCCCCAGCTACCAGTGCATAAAATCCAGACAGCCCCAGAGCATCAAAGCTCAGTGTAAAGTGCTGGTCAGCAATGGATAGGCCTTTTTAAAATTCGGCATGCATGTGAACACTAAGTTTCCCTAATGTTCATGAACCAGCTTCTGCTTGCCAGCATTCTTTCATATTTCTAATCTCTTTCAGCTTCATTTTTTTCATAAAGGCTTTTCATGTGAAGAAAAAAGCCATTTATGTCCTGAGTTACTAATCTTCACAATGAGTCAGGAAGAAGGTTGGGAGGTTTGGTGGTTGGAAGGCCTTGGGCAGATGTGTGAGAACATATGTCGAAACACCCACAAGGTGCACACTGAAGATTACCTCATATACTTGGCCCGCTGCAGAGCAGGATCGTGCAGAGCACTGTGGGCAGCATTTTCCAGGGTCTCGTACTACAATTTCATCCTGACATCCAAAGAATGAACAATACATCAAAACAAGTTATTAATAAAATCTACATCAGTGAGAAAATCAAATTGACAGCCAAGTCAACCTCAAGTATCCCTACCAGCAATTTCCTGTCTTTCAGCATTTGTAACCCAAGGTTATGAGAAGAATTAGTACTTAGAAGGACAGTGAGAACTTCTACAAAGAAAAAATAAAAACACAAACAGCAGAAAATTTTTGTTTGCAGGCACCATTCTAAGTGTTTGACATGACTCCATGGTAGGCTGTCTTATTCCGGCCTTAAATGAGAATAGTAACAAATAGATAGGTTTTGTAACTTGCCTAAGACTATATGGCTGACTAGTAATGGAAATTATTGAAATAAAACTTTCTAGTGTTGGAGCTGGAGAGTTGGCTCAGCAGTTAACAGCACTGGCAGTTCTTGCAGAGACCTAGGTTTGATTTCTAGCACCCACATGGTGGCTAACAACCATCCATAACTCCAGTTCCAGGTGATCTGACGCCCTCTTCAGACCTCTGCACACGCTGCCTAACATGGGCACACCTATCTGAGTGCAGGCAATACATTCATCCATATAAAATAAAAATAATAATAAAATTTTTTTAACTTTCAAGTGTCAGCCATACTAGCATTTAAAAACACTTGTACTCTTCTTGACTCACATCCAAACTCAAAGACAAAGGTATCCCTTCTTTAATGAACTATTTCTCTATTCTTATAGCTTTATATTAATGTACATTTTATATAAGTGCATTAGGGAAGTCCTTCACCTGTGCAAGAATGAATCATTCTTTTGAAGTCTAAGAATGAGTTGGTGCAGACAAACATGATAGACATCAAATACTCAAAAAAACAACCTCAACTGGTCTTTCCCTACATCTTTACGTCTACAACTACAGCCCCTATGCCAGAAAATCAGGGCACTTATCTGTGAAGCCCTGACAAGAGTTCTCACAGTATCACTGTCCTTAATGTCAAAAAGTCAGCTTCCCACTGATTACTATGGCCTTCTTCAAAGGCAGGAAGGAGGACTAATTGAAGGTGGGGGGAGGTGAGAATAATCGAAGAAGGGGTAGATATTATACAGAAGAGAGAAACCTCCAGAACAGCTACCTCCCCTTCCTCTCACAAGAAGCAGAAACAGACTGTACTGTCACAGTTACTCTGGAACTCATTTTGTAGGAACAAAAAAGTCATCATCCCTGAAACAGAAGGGGCAGAAGTCATATGACCTTAACTCTCCATAGAAAGTTTCAGTCATATATCTCCATGGCCATTTAATCCAGTTACATATTAACATTCTATATGCAAAGTATTATGACCACTGATGTTCAGTGGAGTGTAAAAACTGGATAGGCGGTAAAGTCACTGCACATTTCCTGACTTCAGAATTTTGAAGTGAAATTTGGTTGCAAAAATAGAATGGAGGCATGCCTGAAGTCCCACTATTCAGTGACTACTGCAGTAAACAAATGGACTAAGCCTTGGACAGCTACCAAATCTTGTAAAGGAAGAGCTAGTTCCATCTTTCTTTAAAGATTTATTTTACTATTTGTTTATATATGTGTGTGTGTATGTGTGTACGTGTGTTGCACACACGTGTGTGCTGGTGCCCACAGAAGTCAGAAGAGGTCTTCAAATGCCCCTGGAGCTGGGGTTATAAGCAGTTGTAAGCTGCTCAGTGTGAGCAGCAAGAGCTCTTAACCACTGAGCCACCTCTCCGGTTCCCTATCCCACTGTGTCAGTCTATCTTAAGTAACACGTGATAGACACATCTACAACAAAGGCTTTTTGTATGCTTTTCTGGCTTTCAGGTGTACAGATACACCCAAATATGGTCTAATTGGGGCCAGCAAACTACGAACTGTGAATATTGTCCATCTTACTACCTATCCTTGTAAACTGAATGCTACTGAATTACGACCACACCCTTAGCTTTGGATATTGTCTACAGCTGTTGTTGTGCTGCACTGACAGAGGTGAGCGGTTATTTCAGCTGTATTGCACACAAGGTGAAACTATTCAGTCCTACCGTTTTCAGAAAAAATTATTTCCCAGATCTAACATGATATCCTCAGTAATCACAAGGATTCAGAACTAGAAAATATGATTAATATGATTACATTTGGGAAGGTAGAATTACCAGGAGGGCTATATTCAATTATGGTTACCCTTGAATAAAAATACCTGTGATAATGAGGTTTATAGTCTATTAAAGCTGACAGTTTTTAACAAAATACCTCCCTACCACAGTATCTTGAGGATATGAACAAGGAGATTCTACCACCAAAAAAGTAGAATTCACAGTCATCCTACTGCCACTGTCAACAAGTTCTACTGACAGTAAGATATGTGGTCTTCTCTTACTGTGCAAAGAAGCACAAATGAGACTGTGTCTCCTTCCAGCTCTTAGCCTTCCCAGATCAGAGTTCAGCCTTCACACATTGCTATGTGAAGTAGAGTGTCAGACCAGATTCTCGTTGCTTACAGTATCTTTCTTTCTCCATCTAGTCAGAACCCATGGTGTCAACAACACAACAAAACAACAGGGAAATGTGTGCGTTGAGGAGGTATAGAAAGTGATGAAAGGCTGGGTGCCTAACCATAAACAGTCAGAGAGAGAAATGGAAAAGACCTTTGCAACTGTGCAAACCAAGGATGACAGTTTTTGTTTCCTATGTTCAGAATGTAAGTGCGCTGCACAGCGGACATGGGAAAAGATCTTATCTCAGTGTAACAGAACTATACTAAGTGAAAACTTTTCAGAGCTCTACACTAAGGACTTGCCATTCTCTAGCCCCTGGTCATGGACCCAAGAGGAGAAAGAGCTGAGGACAGGCCACTGTATTCGCAGCTTTCAGGCGGCGAGTGTGGAAAGGTTTTTCTTGATCAAAAATGAAAAGAAAAAGATATGAGGAAAAAATCGTGAAAAATGAACTATAATAAAGGAAAATCTAATGTATTCATGTTGGACCCAAAACTGTTACTGAGAGCTGATCACTCCACAGCAAACAAAAGAGAATGCTGTAAACTCACTTAAGTTTTGATTGACCCAAAGTCTTTATGATGAAAAGAAGACCCAAATAAAGAAACTTGAATGATTAGTTTTGCTTCTCTTTCTTTCTGTCTGTCTGTCTGCTGGTTTTTCTTGTGCTGGAGAATGTACCCAGAGCATCATGCATACCCCAGCCTTGAGTGAGTTTTATAGATCTGATGAGGAGTAGCTGACCAGGGGGAAGTACGAGAGCAGAGAGCACGGCAATAGTAAACTGGGAGAATGAAGCAAGGTCTGCTTCTGTTCTGCTCTGCACTGCTGTGTGTTCAGTCCTGAGAACGGTACATGGAAACTCTAGAAGTATCTCCAAAGCCATGAAAGACATAAACTATGAGAGAGACCATGATTGATAATGAGAATGGCAACCTAAGAGTCATACATGTTTCTAGACAAATGAGAAAAATTAGAATAGAGTTGATTAATCAGAACCAAACCAGGACACAAAAAGGAAGATTTCAAACCATGGTACACAGTCTGAAAGGGTTCGATAGTCCAAGAAAAATATGAGAAAAGATAGTTACATGTAGGACTTCATCTTGACAATGGCCAGAACCATCTTGGTCATTATCACCAACTTTCCCACAGGTGACCCTTACACGCCTCACAAGCCCCTCTGGACAGCATCATCCAGATAGGCAGCCAAGCACATATGTTGGCCACGTCAATAGGTTTGAGAAAGGCTGCACACATTCTGGTAGATGGGAGTGCACATTCATTTAAGTTAGTATAAAAATCACTTCCTCCCTCCTCAGGATGTAGAAATCCACCTGTCTTGCTGCAACCCCAAACACATTCTGTCCATAAGTCCCCAATGAACTCTGCTTTGTGCAAACGTGAATCTATCTGTCTCTTTTTCAATATCATGGCAGACTGTATCTTTGACAGACAGCCTGCATACATGGGAAACGAGTTTTTCCAAAACTAGTACTTCACCAAGAAATGTCCTGGAAGATGTCTGAATTACAAAGGCTTGAAAAACATCCTACAAGAATGCATCATAGCAACATAGCTGTATATTATGGGAAAGAAAGGAGGCACACTGCTAGAGAACTAGAAAATCACCTTGGTCCTTAGGTGAGGGGAGCTGAGGTTAGAGAAGTCTCCTCTAGAGCACGTTTCCAGACAGAACTAACTGTGAAACCAGAAGGTGGTGAAGGGCATTGAGCATAGAAAAAGGATTGCAGGCAGGAGAATACACAGACCTTAGACTTCTCTACAACAGTAGAACCCAAAATACAGTGGAAATGGGAAATGGTCTCTGTCGCTTTATATACAGACAACAAGAAAATAATTTTCAGGTATTAGAGGCTCAGAGGACATACTAATCATCTCTCTTGATTAAAAAAAATATTTGAAAAATTTGGTTCAAACTGCTCAGATTAATCAATAATATGAAACTACTGTGATGTTAAAAAACCTGCTGGTGGACTGAGGATAAGGCTCAGTGACAGGACACTTGTCAAGTAGGCTTGAGGTCCTAGGTTGGATCCCCAAGAGTACACTACATAACGAAGTAAATAAATAACTAAATGATGGTAATATCATCAGGAACAATTTCAGTGAGCCCAAATAAAGGTGACGGGGCTGTGGTTCAGTTCATAAAGCATCTGGATAAAAACTGAGAGCCAGCAACTTCAGTGTGAATAATTCTGCATTATGGAGATAACTCATCATTTGAACACAAGAAAGCAGAAACTTCTTTTCTTTTTAAATTTGTATATTTATTATTCTTATTTTATGTGTGTGAATGTATTGCCTGCATGTACGTAAGTGAGCCCATGTCATGCAAAGCCTACAGAGGCCAGAAGAGGGTGTTAGATCCCTAGAACTGGAGTTATAGACAGTTGTTAGCTCCCATGTGGGTGCTAGGAACTGAACCCCAGTCCTCTGGAAGAACAGCAAGTGTTCTTAAACACTTAACCATCTCTCCAGTCCCCAGAAACGTCTTTTCATTATGGATTATCAGCAACTTTTAGAATGTGATTTTATGTACACAAGTAAGCAAGGGTCTCTATTTGTTTATCAAGAAAGGAATAAATTCCCAAAGTAAGAAATACTAGCATTAGGAGTTTTTGCTTTCTGTCCTATCCAAGCTTGTCTTAACGAGTACAAACTCCTGATTTAACTAAAATAAAACAAAACAAATTAGCCTTGCATTACAAGTCACAGAAATTCTTAAAGACAGGATAGAATGTTCCAGAGATCAAGTCTTAGAAAATGCATTTCTAGTGATGGGCTTGTCTTTTTCTTACACTCGGTGAATTAATGCATAGAAAATTCTTTCAATCACACTTCATTATGTTAGCAAATACTGTTACTGTAATTATTATTATGCCTAATTACTATGTGACTCATTTTCAAGCAAGGTAGCATAATGGTTAGAAACGTGAGTCAGTCTTTTGAGGTTGTAGTGTAGCCAGACCTGCTGCGGTAAGAGGCGCTGACACCCGCTAACCATGGGGCCTTGAGCAAGTTACTCACCCTCCCCCCACCTCTGTTTCATCAGACACAAAATGGGGAGGACACTAACTGCTCCTACTTCATAGGGCTGTAATAAGAATTACAGAACCCTCAAAGTAAAGGACCGGCACCCATCAAACACCTTAAATGTGACGGCAGTTGTAGTGATGGCAGCTGTGCTGGCACAGGCAGGATGAGGTGTTACATCACCACTAATTCTATAGCGCTCCTGTAAAGCTCTGAAACACCCAATATTTCATAGTGACAGTAAATCAATATAAATAGTTCTAAATAATCTTTGGGTTTTCAAATATATAGAGAGCCATGGCAAAAATGACTAAAAGACACAAAGTGGCTGAGATCACCTACGTATCAATTAGCTCTCGAGCATTGTACCTGATCTCACCTTTCGGATCACTGTGCATACTGATGTAAGCTATGAGTGAATACTCTGAATGGAGCAAGAGTTTGTGGTTAATGTTTTCACAGGAGAAACAGTCCTGTCAATTATTCCAGTGTCTGCCCCCTAAGATACAGTGTGTGGTTGAGTATTTTAAGATTTAGAGCAAAAGATTCCCGATGGGTCTACCATTTTCTCTCCCTTCTTTATTGTAGGGTTAGCAAACTACTCAACTGTCCTCACTATGCAAGAAGAATGAACTCTATATGCATTATTGCTCAACGTGACAGCCCCATCCAATGCAAGAGCAGGGAGGCAGGAGCCCATGCAGCTCCAAGATGCTCACCTGTGATCTTTGCTAGAACAAGTCTTAGTGATGAGCAGGGAGCTGAGACATGAGTGCAGTCTTTGGGGTAGGGGGTGACACAACCCAGTCTTTCAGTCAGATACATTTCCCTTGATTTGGCATTTAGCATTTCTTGTCTAATTGCCTTTCATTTGCCTTTAAATATATTGCCCAATTGTCACAATACACATGTTATTGATTTTGTTTTATTTGACAGAAAGTGCTGCTCTGCATCATCTAAATCTTGGTTTCCAGCTTTTCCAGAGATCAAAAATGAGCTATTTTTCCACTGGAGGCAAAACTCCCTTCACAGTTATCTGTCAAACTCTATGGAACATCCTTAGGAGCTTTGGGAAGAGCAAAAAAACACTACACAATCACTATACAATATCATGTATACCACATTTATTTGTAATTGATTTTCACTTCCAGATTTCTGTGAGCAGCCTAATGTTTTGAAAATCAGATCAGCTTTAAATGAAGAACAAGATTCTACTATCTTAAACATCCCCAGAGAAAATTCCTTGGTAATGTGACTCATTATCCTATAAGAATTAGATTGTGTACATCTAGATAATCATATTCAGAGACATGTATATATCTTTGAGGAATAGACTGCACCTATATGATGGGAGAGACATAACAAACTTGATCATATCATCACATTTTCCAGATGTTTAGCTTGACATTTTTGGAACATCTGCATTTCAAGCTGGAGGCTTCCTTATGTGTACCCTCAAGGCTCAGTTTCATTGCTCAGCAATTTGCCTAAATGGCTGGTAATTAGACTTATCTGTACTTTCTAGGGAGAAAAGAAACATCTCCAACAATTGTCTCCAAAAGTATAAGGAGAACGAAACAGCCCTGACTTCTTTCTAGTACATTTGGGGCTACCTGACAGTACCTCAGAAGACTTCAAGTTCTTCCCAGTTAGTACCCTGTAAAAGGCCCACTCTAAGACTGTCCTCCTTACCTGGTTACAAAACAGAGGCTGACATTGAGCTGAGAAGCACTGGATGAGCCCATTTCTGCATACACACTTGGCACAGCGGCTCAGCTGCCAGTTCTCCCCATCCTGAAACACTTGGCCCTCATAGGAACAGGGTTCTGGAAGGTCAAAGGCATAGAGTTAGGAGGTAGATGGCATGTACTGGTCTCAGAGCTGACTGCAGGGGTGTGCTGACTCAGGAGTCACAGTACACAGGAGTAGGCCCTTTCTAGGCTATTTAATGCTCTATAATTGCTACGTAATATCTCTGCATCTGGGCAGTTAGCAAAATCTGGTGGGGTTTAGATCCTTAGCTCCTGCTAAGGTGGTCGAATCTCCTGTTGATTTCGTGAGATACATTCTCAGTTGCCTGCTCCCCAATTCCTAATCAGAAAACTTGGAGCATCATGTCTCAGGGTGAGGCCCAAGGTGTCTTGGAGCAACTCCACTCGCCCTTCAGGCCCAGGAAGCAATACAAAACACAGTATATTCACAGACAGGGACAACACAGAGGGCAGAGAAAGCTTCCTCTGGTTTTTCTTAACCATTAGGTGGTTGCTGCTAGCTGATGCTCTGATCTCTTGAGGCAAAATATTTTCAATATGTCTTTCTTATAGGGGAGTGATGAGAAACACTCTTAAGATCTAAGAGTGAACCCCACAAACTCAGACAGCACACTTCCCCACACTATCCCCAATCCATTGCTTATGCATTTTCACAGGCATGGAATTTGATCCAAGGCAGGTCACAGGGATGGTATCAACTGGTGAGTAAGTTCTGAAACAAATAAAGCAAGTATTCCACATTCATCATTTCCCAAGCACGTGTTTAAATCCCTGGGATGGCTTTCTAGTCAAAGGACTGTCAGGGGTGGAAGTGGAAAGAAACCAAGGATCTTTTTGAAAAGGAAAAGACAAGAATAAAGAATGTCTTCCAGATGCTACTAAATAAGAGAAGTATTCTAATTATTATATGTCAGGAGAGAATACGATGCAGCAATGATAATTCCTACTCCTAATAAGTCCACATGAATAGCTGTAAAAGCAGAATGAGGCATGTATCTCAAAAATGTAATCAAAGCAGTCCATAGACCAGGCTTTCATTCTAAGGACAGGGCTGGGAGTGTGCTGCTGGCTTGCTGAGAGAGCGCTCGCTGCCTCTGTTTAAAGCAGGAATAATCTGGTAAGGTTGCAAGAAAGAAAAACGAATGACTCTCTTCTTATCTTTTCTTGGAGAAAAATATTACATCATCTCAAAGATCGACTAACAGAACTGGTACTAAGAATACTGCATAGGGAACAGGTCTGGTCCTTCTCTCCAAGAAGAGGACAGGAGGAAAGACCTTGGCCTTATAAAGTGAAGTCAGAGGACTGTTGCCCTGCTCCCCTTCCCTCCTGGGAGAGGTTAAGTACAGAGGGAAGCAGACAGCCACACACAATATGCAAATCTGAGACCAGCTGAATTCCACATTCAGAGTGTAGCTGAAAGATCTGTTTCAGTCACACTCTCTGAAACATCACTTCCTAACAAGTTCCAGTAGGAATGAAATTCAGGATTTTTGAGGCACACTGTGCAAAAAAGACGAGAGTTGTGGTGGCACTCTGTGATCCCCAAGGGCAGAAGGGGTCCCTTACCACCAGCTCATACTCACTCCCAGGGCCCGCACAGATGGGACAGCAGCTTCCTTCAGCGAGGAACTCCAGTTTCTCTGGTCCACACGATAAAGGTGGGCAGGGTTGGCGGGAGCATCTTACCACTCCATGAGTGCAAGAGCACACAGTACATGGAGAAGAGGCCCACTCTGTGCCATGCTGTGTGTCAAGTGCGGAAAAAGAAAAGTAAAGTTAGTTCCAAGCATTAGACCTGTGCCGATCAAATAGAAACAAAACTTCTCTTATATAAACATGAAGGTGGAGGTTAGGAAAGGTGGGAAAAGACTGAGTTGGCAAGGTTAACTAGACTTGGCAAATGTTCTCTGTTGGAGACCAATTCGAAAAGCAACTTTTCTTTCCATTACCTCCAGGAGTTTGTGTTTGAAAGTTTTAACAAAACACAAAATGAAAATAAAAATGACATGGATCCCATCATCTTGGTTTCTTTTCCTGCTGTTGTGATAAAATACTCTGGCAAAAGCAACCTAAGAGAGAAAGGATTTATCCTGGTTTACTATGTAGGGTGCAGTCCATTGTGGAAGAGAAGCCATGGAGGCAGGAGCTTGAAGGAGTAGGCCACACTGCACCCACAATCAGGAAGCAAGGAGTCATGAATGCATTCCTACCTGCTCAGCTCCTTTTCTCCACATATATGGCCCCAAACCCATCCAGAAGGGTGCTGCCCATCATGGGTGGGTCTTACCACGTCATGTAATGTAACCAAAATGATTCCCTAGTGGCATGCCTAGAAGCCTGTCTCCCAGGTGATTCTAGACTCTGTCAAGTTGTCAATTAGCACTAGCTATCATACCCATCATTTTAAAAATTATGAATCCCAAAGTAAAATATATACATATGTATTCACAGTGTCCTTCATAATGGTTGTATTATATGTTTTGAGACAGGGGCTCACAGTGTTGTCTTGGTTGGCCTGGAACTCCTGGGTTTAAGTGATCTTGACTCTGCTTCCCAAGTAGCTTCCCAAACATATGTGTACCACCAAACCCAGATCTTTGTTGTTGTTCTTATGGCACTAGAGATTGAACCCAAGAAAGACCTTGCACATTCAGCTACTAGTGAGTTACACTTCTAGCCCCCAGATCCAATCATTTTCAATAGTTCTCACTCTGATTTGTTTCCGTGTTTGACTTTGCATTCTGCATATTCTCATTCATATCCTCATTTATTCTCTCTCTCTCTCTCTCTCTCTCTCTCTCTCTCTCTCTCTCTCTCTTTTACACACACATACTCTTAAACACACATACTCAGGTCCAAGGACTAGGGATCCATTGACCCAATATTTCTAATATTTCTAGAGACTGTGCAGGAGCCAGTAGCAGCCTGGCCAGATGGAGGCCCCTACTCTCTCCTGTTTTCCCACAAACTGTAGAGCAAAAGACAAACCCAATGAGGGTGTTCGGGTGTTCATCCCATATGCAGAATGCGTCTGATCTACTTCATGCTGGGTCAAAGCCAGTAATCTATTAGTTAACCTACAGATCCAGTTTTTAAGCAATCATCTAATTTACCAAGTGCCCAATATACCTGATGTCATTCTCAGATGTGATGCTGAGTGAACCGACAAGTCAACATCAACTTCTATGTGTACATGAACTGACCAGAAAAGTAGCAGCCTCGGCATTTCAGAACACACTAATGGCACTCCTCCTATGACTAGGGTAAAGCTAGTTTAATGGGTAAAATTTTGCTTTCTCCTGCACTACTTTCTTAATTATTGGAACCTGTTCCTTCTTTGCCTCCCTGAAATCTAGAATATGATGGATATGTTTCAGCACAAATCACATGTGAACCTTTATCAAAACCACATATTCAAGGCACTCAGTCGCCAAAATATTCTGGAGATTATAGCTAAAAATTGTAAGAAGCAATTCTCTTGCTTCTCTTCAAACTGGCACACAGAAGAGTTTTCCATCTCAAACACGGAGGAGCTCTATCTCACCTAAACAAGTCAGGACTGCACTCTATAATCATGCCAAATCTAGTATTATGGAATTAAGAAAACCCTGGGGTATTATTGTAGCAATCACTGCATCAGGCAATCACAGTAACCCATTGATTTAGGACCCAGACCTCACCTTAGTATCACACTACTCTCTTCCAGACAGACTTCCAGGGAGCCCAAGAGGGCAGCCATGCCCACGAGTGCTGTCGGCCAAGGCAAGCATTTCCTTGGCACCTGCACATTTTCAGATCCCCGCTCGAGCTTTCCTATATTAAAAATGGGGTTAGATGACTTAACCTTTGCCAATCTTGCATCCTTGTTTAAAAATGAAGTGGTGTAACAATGCTCCCTTCACTGGATGCCTATAAAGTTTCAAAGCTAGCACTTTGGAGAGCCAACAAGGACTCATGTGGGCACTCAGAAAGAATTCAGGGAGGACACAGAAATGACTGACATGGACTACAGCTCATAGGTAATAGGGAAATGAAATGGCACAAACATTCCATTGTGGGTAACCAGTTCTGAGGTCTGATGTGCAGCATAGACAGTGATCGATCTGCTGAGTAGTTTGATTGTGACCTTACTGCACAATATAAATGCATATCAAATCATCAGAGTCAACACCCAACACCCCAGATATATTCAGGCATTTCTCCTCAATTCAGTATTTTAAAATAAAAGATGCTCAGTTGTCCCCATCTTCCTACTATGAGTTCATGCCTTTCTTCCTCTTTTGGTTTTGTTTCTGTTCATTGGTTGGCTGGTTGTGTGTGTGTGTGTGTGTGTGTGTGTGTGTGTGTGTGTGTGTGTGTGGTGTTTTCTTTAATACCTTAGTGCTAATTGTGAGTAGTAGTTATGGACAAGTCCTCTCACATTAATTTTTACTTCTATGTAATTCCATAGGGATTTCAAATTTAGTATAGCAGACTGTGGGCTAATGAAAGGGTGAGGGTCATTGACCATGATGCTTAGAAAAGCCTAAGCATAAAGCAAAGAAAGAACTTACAAAAGAAAACCGAATAGGTTTTGATGAGTTGAAATACATAAATCTATCAAAAAAGCACAAACAAAATTGAAAGAGAAAAAAAAAACCCACAAATTTTCTAATTAGATTCTAATATATAAAAACCATCAAAGGGCTGGAGAGATGACTCAGTGGTTAAGAGCACTGGCTACTCTTTCAGAAGACCAAGGTCCAAATCTCAGCACCCATATGGTGGCTAACAACTGTCCTAACTCCAGTTCCAGGGAATCCTAGGCCCTCTTATGACCTTTGCAGACACTCACTGCACAACAGGTGTGTACTTACATACATGCACCCTCATACACATAAAATAAAAACAATTAATAAAATATTTTTAAAAACAATCAAAATTAGAAAAAGATAAACAGCTCAACTAAAATATTGTCAGTAGGCTAATAGAAGTTTGATTTTATTATTTGCATAGAAATATTAAAATAAATATTGGATAGTATTATTATTATCAAATATGGGAAGAGTTAGAATTCACAGTATCTACTACAGATCAAGGTGCAAAGCCATGAGATTCTACACACAAAGCTTCCTCTCATTAAAGCATCTGGAACAAGGCAAGCAGTGGGGCGTAACCAAGGTGGTCACACTTGAAGACACAGCCCTGTTTATGAGATTCCCAGAGACCATTACTACACAGGCATCTTAATACCAAATAGTGAACATAGTAACTAAACATTTAGATGTTTTGTTCTAATGATTTAACTTTTAAAAGGTTATCTGAAAACAGTGACCAGTGCTATACAAAAAGGTTTCAATGGAAGGAATTCCATCTTGTTCTTTATAGTCAGAGTGGAAACATTTTAGTAAAAACTGAAATGCTACCCAAAAGGCTAACAATAGGAAATAATGTTCTCCAAGAGTGTGCTTGGCAACTATTCATAATCGAATATCATATAAAAAGGCAGGGCATCAACCATATAGTCAACATTTGTCCAGTGGTGTTTAAACATATGTGTTATGTGTTAAACATATATATATATATATATATATATATATATATGTCATCTATCTGTCTAGCTCTACCTGTCTCTCTTGATAGTTAGCTATCATCTATGTCTCTCTCTTTTTATCTCTATCTATCTATCTATCATCTATCTATTGTCTATTTATCTACCTATCTCAATTGTTACCTCTTCTTCCAATATCAACAAAAACAGTCAAGGGAATATTAACTACAGTTTCAGAGTACTGACAGTATTTATGGATTTTTATTTCTCATTGTGTACTTTTCTATTTTCCAATTTTTTACCAATTAAATATTTTAATTTTTCTTTTCTTTTTTTATTTATTTATTTATTTACTCATTTATTGTCTTTTTGAGGCAGGGTCTCCCTGTAACCTTCGCTGGCCTGGAACTCACTATGTAGACCAGGCTGGCCTTGAACTCAGAGATCTGCCTGCCTGCCTCCCTCCTGAGGTCTGGGACTAAAGGTGTGAGTGACCACACCTAGCTTAATTTTTGTCATCACAAAGCAAATTACTACATAAAATATCCAATGAATCACTCATGTATCTTAAATTCAAATCTGAAGATTATCTAAAACAACTTGAGGTGAATGACTTTAGTTTACTAAAAGGAGGCTACTTCTCTCATCCCAGTACTAATCAGGTCCAACCCAGGTTAGCATTAAGATCAGATGAAATTGGGCACATTCAGGGTGGTATGGCCATAGACATGGATGTTACTTCTAAATGTCCAGGCATTTCAGTTCACTGAAACAAGACCTTGCTTTTTGTTACTAAAAATTAGTGACTTGTTTCTAAAATATTTATAATCATACCACCTTTCAGACACAGACCACAAAGATAACTATAATAACAGCCTGTCAATCACCAAGGTTTCTCATTTGTTAAATGAAAGGGCTGTGTTAGCAAAGCTCTTAAGTACTTTCGGGCTCTGTGATCATGTGAATCTATCATCCTACCCCAGAGACATGAAATTAAGCAATGGCTTTTCCTTTCACAAAAACCCTGAAAACTATGGGAATAACAAAGATCACTCAGGAGGGAGACTCTAGTGTCTCAGGTCAAAGCCACAAAGATAATTCCAGCTGGTGACCCAAACCTCAAAGACAACGGAAGAGAATTATGCACTTATGTCCTGAGAGGATGAGCCACACATGTCTCCTCCATCTTTATCTTCTGCACATCTTTCCCAAGAGTGTTCTGAGGATTGATAGTACATGCAAGGCCCTCAGTCTAGAGATCAAGGGGTTCAGCACATGCCAAATTTTATTTGCACGTATATAAATAACTTCACAGTGTTCTCCATACGCATTTACAAAAGCATTATTTTTAATAAAGCTGTGGCAGCTAAGAGAGCTACATAAAATCAAGGAGTAACAGATGCACTAAGCAACGATCCCACAGAACTAGATTCAGCTGTGCCATCTTAACCTCATTAATACCCTTCTGAAAACTTGAGATTCTGACACTTGGCAAAAGCAAATGTTGCAGACAACATCTTAAATATATTCTTTAGCATAGTCAACTAACTAGTTAGCTTGAGTGTTGACATAAGTCCAAAAGAAAGATAAGGACATAAAGCAGTTGTTTGGCTTACTCACAGAACAAAAAAATAATTTTTCTTCACATAATTTGCTCCTTGTTATGAGGTTATAAATGCAGAATACTAAATATCTCAGAGTATTCGGTGGGCTTTGTAATTATACTCTCTACTTTGAGTGGGACAAGGCTGAATTCAGTGTTCGTTTCTTCCTAGCATACATAAATTAGATCTCCTTTACCCACATGAACAGAAGGTGAGCAGCCTCTGCTCCCTAAGCCCCTTCCTCCTCAGATCCGAAATGAATCTCCATGCTCTATCTTCTCACATTTAAACTGTCTGGTGTTGGAATCAAACAAGTAAAGAATAAAAGAAAAAGGATTAATAGTGTTTTCCCTTCCTGTTCGTGAACCAATTGCATGAGAACAAGGAAAAAAAAACTCATTCAGGGTTAGCGAGATGGCTCAGCAGTAGAGCACTGGCTGCTCTTGCAGAGGACCCATGTTCAATTCCCAGAACCCACCTGGCAGCTAACAATCATCCATAACTCTACTTCCAGGGAATCCAACACCCTCTTTCTGACCTCTGAGGTGGCCATTTCATGACACAGGTACACTTACATACATGCAGGCAATACACTCATACAAATAAAATAAAAATAATAGATAAAATATTTTCTAAAACTCATTCAAACAACTCATCAGAACAACACATTTGAGGCTTGTGTCCTTAACTAGTTGGCAAGGTTCACACAGATCCCAAAGAGAATCTAAAGGAACAATATTGGGAAGGTTATAGATGAAGCAGTCTTTCACAATACCAGCTGTAATAAACCCACACAGAACTCCTAAATAACCCAGAGGTAGCCAAAAGGTTCTATGGTTTCCTCACTCCAGGAAGTCTTGAGGCTTGTCCTGACTTGCTGAGGTAGCTGTATATGACGCTGATTCCTCTGCATGCAGAGAAGTCCTTGTTGAGGCTCAGCCTTCATTCAAAGTGGAGCTTCTCCTGTAGCCCTGAAGCAATCCTTCATTGCCTTCTCTGGGCTTGGACTATAGTTTCTGGGGACAGGTTTCTTTCAGCTATCTCTTCATGTCATACCCAGGCTACCCTAAAGCCTCTACTAAATCTCTCCCCCAGGCCCAAGCTTCCACTTCAAATCACCACACCAGAATCCTAAAACACCAGGTACGGTACAGCTGCTGGGAGAATCTCCATAACCAGCCCTATATGATGCAAGCCAGAGGCCAAAGAGAGGCTCACTGCTGCTCTGAGAGAGGTGAAGTGCTCTAGAAACTACCTTCCAAACAAGCTGAAAGGGTGGGGCCTGCAAGACTCAAGGAAAATCCTAGAATGCGAGTGGCAAGGCGAGACTCTGAACGAAGATTAGTATGTCACCAGCTCAGGAAAAGGAGAATGAGGGATAGGAAGGCAAATAGCATAATGGATGTAACTGACGGTTAAAATTAGATTGTATCACATCATAAAAAACAATCAATCTCCAGCTCTATCTGAAGAGGCAAACCCATGAAAGAGCCCCACCTCCAAGCCATAGTTCTCAAAACTCAGCCTATTTGTCTGCTGCATCAAGTACCTGAAATGTAATTAGAGCATTTTCTGAGGAGATGAGTTTGAAAGTACATGTAGCAAACCAGGCATAGGAATGCTCTTACCCTGCTTAGCGCTCTCTCCACCCAGGGTAGGACTGCAGCAGGTGGGAAAGAACAGCAGGAGGAACTTTCAGGACATGTAGAGAAAAGGTAGGAGGCACAGGGGACTCCTAACTAACAGATCGGAGGCTTTAGCATGCCCAGCCACCCACATCAGTGACTACAGGAAAGTGGGATGAGGACGTGGAGGAGGCAGGAAAGGACTGACTACTCACTTAAGTTTTTCACTTATTGATACTTACTGAGCACCTACGTTTAGAGAAAGTTGAGTGTCCAGCTCCAGTTTAGGTTAACAGGCAAAGAAGATGACGACAAATGTGTTAAAACTAGCCAGGCATGGAGGCCAACCTAGTCTACATAATGAGTTCCAGGCCACCTGGGGCTACAGGGAGATGCTATGTCAAAACCAAACAAGGGGTACTAAAACTACTGTTTAGTATTCTCAGGAAACTTAAATCAAGATAAAAGATACTACAGGAATACAGATATAACACAGGAAAGTAAATGGTGCCATTCTAGTGATCCATGAAAACATTTCCTAGATTGCAAGAAAAACCTTACAATGGTGTTTCTAAATCAGTATTCAATATCTCAATGTGCATTTTCCTGGTACCAGAACTTTTTGATGTATCTGGGTTACCCCCAACCCACTTACTATCCCAGATTGTGACTTTATTTTTATTCCTATCTTCTGGCTTGAAACATTTAGTGTGGATTTTTGTCACCTTGAACCATCACTTGCTCCAAGCATTATGAATTGCATCTCCATCTCCACCTCACAGTGCTCATCAGTAGAGGTTAAAAATAAGACAACCCTACAGAACAGACTGAATGGGACAGCACACAGGTGAGATTAAGACATTCCCAAAGCAGAGCCTGCTTGCGTGTCTTTCAGTGAGACATTGTGCAGAACTGAAGGAGCGGTTTCCTCATGTCACTAGGAGACAGTGGGCTGTGTAAAATGATCTGGTCCACAGGGCCATGAGCACTGAGCTTTAGGTACACAGACGGAACAGCACTCTAGAGTGGTATATCAAATCCTGTTAGCCCATGGTCCCTCCTGAAAAGGTAGAGATACTAACAGGCAGCACTGTGTATCAGGTGGAGGAGGAGGAGGTAAGCACAGAGCCTCTCTTCACCATATTCACCTTTTCCTGGTACCTCAGGGTAACACTGCAGTGCGAGTAGAAAGGGATCGTTTTCATAATTTCTACTATAAACCTTGCAAGTGCTGCTTTTAAATCAGTATGTAATATCTCTAAATTAATCCCGAGGGTTCTAGAAAATATGATTTCTTTAAAAATGTAAACCCAAACTCTTCCAGACAGATTCCCAGTACTGTGGTTCTTAATGAAGGAAATGTAGAGGGAGATCGTCTAAGCAAAATGTGACTATTCCTGCAGAGATTTCCGGCTGTCAGGACTGAACACTGCTACTGGTCTCTAGTGAGCAGAAGCTGGGATGCTGCTAGACTTCCACAGTGCATAGGGACAGCTCAGCAATGAAGCCTCGAAGGAGGCGGGTACTGAAATTAAAAACCTCTGTCCTAACACAAACAGCCCCGAACTATGAGTCCAAAGACCCAAATCTAGGCTAGATTATGGCAGTTAGTAGCAGCATGACATTGGCAAGTGCCTTAATCACTTTACAATTTAACTCAACTTTAACTTGGGAGAAATACCATCTGCCATCCTCAACAGCTCAGGATTGTTTACAATTATCTAATGAATTGGTATCATACAGAAGGAAGACAGTATTTTTATTATTCAACACCACAACTTCTTCAACATCAATGTTCTCAGTCTAGTTTTCATACAGACACAAATTTAATCTACAAATGTTTGTGTAAAGCTTATGGAATAAATAGGACAGTATTCATCTTATTTAAGAAAACTAAGTCCCCAGGGAAAGCCATATGAGCTTCCTGTCCTCTGCAGTCTAAGGTGGTGGTGGGAAATCTTCTCTCTCGTCAACCCAAGCCGAACATTCAGCTTTTTTTTGTCAATGATCCACAGAAACACAATGAACCTTGGGACAGAGAACACGTACCTCATGGGTTTTCTCCTCATGGAGGCAGGATCCGGACGTCTTGAGCACACACTCCGGGCAGCACTGGTTGGGGGCGATCTGAAGCACTTCTCCCTGAGCATTTGAAAGCAGCTCAGTATGAAACAGCAACAGCAAACACACATCGCATAATCCATCAGATCTCAAGTACCTGTGGTTTCCTAAACCTCATGAGCTGCACAGGTAGCAACGATGGACAGGACAAAAACAAACTAACAGAAAAGACTGTCAAGAGCTGCTATTTTGGAAAGTAATTTCTTTGGAGGAAAAAAAAAACCCTCTGTATCTTTTTCACATGTAAATATGATGAAGTGATGAATTCTTTTCACTGAAATGCTTTATTAAAGGAAAGCATTTAGAGCGAGAAAACAGCTGCATCTCTAAAGGTGCTCTTTGACTCTGACAGAAAGAAGATTCTGGTTAATAGGAAACAGCCACAGACGAAGACGTCTTCAGCTCTGTTAGCAAAGCCTAATACTGAGCAGAAGGCAGTGTGGAGCTGGTTCTAGGGGGTTTGCTCACTTTTACTCAGAGGCAGAGTGTGAAGGGCACTGTTGTGGAGGTATCACATGCAGGTATTATGGAAAGGCAAATAGAATTACTAGGTTCCAATAAAGATCTGTTTTTAAGGCTTTTATAATTATACCTCCTGATATTATAGAAAGAATGGGTCAACATCTGATTACTTAGGATTTATTGGGAACTTGTCACATGTTAACTAGTAATGCATTTGCCACAGGGAAGAATTTGCTAAATTTAGGGGCTGGAGATGTAGCTTGTGGAAAGAGCACTTGCCTAGCATATGGAGGGCCCTGGGTTTCATCCTGAGCACCACACACTTTGGTTACTTTCATTGCACAGACACATACACATACACATACACACACACACACACACACACACACACACACACACACACACACACACACCAGAGTTCTTAGTTCACCTAACTATATTGAAAAGAGTGGATGATACATAGGACTAATATTTTACTTCTATAAATCCATGAATAACAGCAACCACCAAATTCTCCTTATTGTCTTGATATGATTTATGTGATATGGGACTTTATAAAACTAACCATGTAATGCAACACCAGTGACTTTTCAGAACGGTGACCTCTGAACCAAGAAAAAGTGCACTTTAATTTCCACCAAGACGGCAATGAGGTTACATTAGCATAATTTCCACTAAGAATTTCATGCAGATAGGAAACAAGATAACTCCATTGTTAACATCACAGGAGCAGGGGACAAAAGAGACAGACAGGTGGAACAGAAGACTTGACGGGAAATTTTATGCTTCCCAAATTACTTTTCTACATTTTATGTAACAAACAAACTTTCAGGTTTAGCACTCAAAATGCATTTCCAAATATAATATTATTTATTTGTGAGTGTCAGTGTGGAAGGGAGTTTGGTCTTCCACTTGGGACAATCTTCTGCATACCTGGGAGTGGGGAGGAACATGATAGAAAGAAAGGAACGAAAGAAAGAGTCAAGGGGCCGGGCATGGTGGCTCAGGCCTTTACTCCCACCACTCAGGACACAAAGGCAGGCAGATCTCTGTAAGTTCAAGGACAGCCTGGTCTACATAGTAAGTTCCAGGTCAGCCAGTGCTATGGAGAAATATCCTGTCTCTAAAAACAAAACAAAAAGAAAAACTAAAGAAGCCAAGAATATTGCATACAAGTGGCTGGAGAATGAAATGGAGGGGATTCTTGCCATCTGTTCTTATGACCATGGCCCTGTGGTCTGCACAAATCACACAGGTGTGCTGTAGCTCCAAGCCCTGCATGGGGGGCATTGGAAAACTGACAGACAAACAAGCTATCAATGAAGGCTGTGGGGGAGCTGGCGCGATGATGCACTTAGCTTCTGGAAGAATCAGCTAACAACAAGGACAAAGATGATGTCATGATTATAGCTTACAACTGTTGAGTGCTTACAATAGCTAGGTGCAGTGGCCTCTCATTTCCACAGGCAAAAGGTTCCAAGACCCCCAAAGTTGCCTGCACTGAAGACAGACCAAGCAGTATATATACTGTGCTTTTTTTCCTATACATATACACCAAGGATAAAATTTAATTTACAAATTAAGCACAGAAGAGATCAACAATAATAGTAAATAGTAAAATATTTTAAAACATAATATTAGGTAATAAAAGTTATACATATATACATATATATCAAGCATATAATAGATCTTATCAACCTCAAAATTTAGATATTTTTCTAACGAGAACTTCTCCTTTTCACTTAGGGAGAGTACCCTGGGGCTTCTCTTTGGTATACGTGAACTTTCACCATCTTTATTCTAGTGGTTTGGGGAAATTTTGAAGAAAGATACAGGTTGGTTGACTACAAATACTTCATACCAAGAAAGTCAACTTGATAACCAAGACAGTCACTAAGTGACTCAAGGGAGGGAAGCACGCACAGCTGAGACATGCCTGATCAAGGGCAATATGAGTCCTGGGCCGGGTAGAACAGACTTATAAGATTTCATCAACACTATGCAAAGCATCACATATTTTTTAAATTTTTCACCACACTTATTTAATTATGGGGGTTTGCAAATGTGCTAAAGCGTGCATGTAGAGGCCAGAGAGCAATTTGCAGGAGTTTGTTCTCTCCTTTCACCATGTGAGTCTCAGAGATTGAACTCAGATTGTCAGACTTGGTGGAAAGCACTCTTACCTGCTGAGCCATCTTGCCAGTCCTGTCCCACTCAACTTAATATTTGAGCACTATTTAGTTCTGAAATTTTCTATTTAATATTTTCAGAACACAATTGACAAAGGAAAACAGTGGATAAAAGGGACTACCATAATACACATGTGTGCATGTGCATGAAGAAAGATACACATAGCCACTATGTATAGACAGTTTAGTTGTTGCAATTTACCAGGCAAATATGTTCACTAATTATCCCCTTATACTCACTCACTGAAGACTGGGCTACTGGATCTCAACTTCTCCATATCTAGGCATCATTCTGTAAAGTGACAAGTCCCAGATTCTACCCCAGTCAAGCAAATCTGACCTCCGCTTCTCTAAAAAGTTACATGGCCATGGCCAACTTTGGTATCTTTCCATTATCGACTCTGCTCCATACCTGAAACCTTCAACTCTCCAATCCCAGCATTCCCGGGGCTCAGCTCTCCCCGACTCTCACGCCCACTCATCTTTAATTCAAAGAGAGCCTTGAGCACATATCTTCCTGGCAGTTGTTCAGTATCAAGCTGGCCTCATTTTCCTCAACACCTTTCACTTCCCTCATCTCTACTTCATCAGCACAGCCAAGTTTCAATCCTGGATCTGTATTCAAGAGTTTCCCTCTTCCTCGTTTACACTGGATTCCCTTGCACTGCTTGGAACCTCTACTGTACCAAGCTTGTCACTGAGCAGCTTGGAGCCCCAACTGCTCCTTTAGGCGTCTAGCATCACAAAGTGCTTGACCTGACATTGCTCATTCCTTTTCTCCTAACAGTCTCGAATTTCATATACTCTGTGATGGTTAGTCTTTACTGTCTACTTGCTTTATTGAGATGAACTTGGGAGATTGGTGAAGCACACCTCCATAGAGGATCAGCTAAGACGGAAAGACTCTCCCTGAATGTGGGAGGCACCATCACATAAGGAAAAGGAGAGAACTCAATGCTCGTAAATATAAGCCGAATTATTCTCTCTCTCTCTCTCTCTCTCTCTCTCTCTCTCTCTCTCTCTCTCTCTCCCTCCTGGTTACCGTGAAGCAAACTGCTCATACCCTTCCCACTGTGAGCCCAAATAATCTTTTCTCCTTTCGAGCTGTTTCTGCCAGGAACCACACTGGGTGTGAGGTGCAGGAGAGAGGACGGAAGAGGGAAGATTGAAGTTCTCTGGTCTGAGGAGTTGGGAGGATGGATTTATTGAGACAAGAAAAATTAGGAAAGAATAAGATCCTAAGTTTGGTGCAGACCAGTGCAGGAACTTGCCACTAAACTGAATCAATATCCTGTCCCAGTTGTTCGCATTTGTATCGGGATCTGTGCCCTCTTACGGCTCTTCCTTTCCATTCCTAGAGAATAAGAGGGTCTCCCCACCTCCACCCCACTCCCGTTCCATGTTCTTGACCCTACGCTATTCTTTTCCACTCTCTGATTGGCTCTAATTCTGGTTCTCTGGCTCTTGTCACACTCAAATCTTGTAACTTCAACTTCTCTCTGTAGCCTGGATCATTCTCTTCCCCCTCTGGATCCCATCATGCCTCTCTTGAGAAAATATCAAAAACTGAGAAGCAAGGCAAAGCAAAATCCTTTTATTTTCCTCTTTGGGCCATTCTCTATACATGCTGTGGGGTGTGTGTATGTGTGTGTGTGTGTGTGTTGCACATATATGCATCTGTTGGTGGCTCATAAGGCCGTACATATGAAGTCACTCCTCCCGCTCTTCTCCCGCCTCTTTATATCCTCATTGAGTTCTGCTGACTTAGCCCCTCGATATTTACTGAACTATCAACCTGTCCTCTTGATCCCCAAGCTACCAGCGTGGTAGGTCAGATGTTCATCCTCTCATCGCCTCTGAACTGCTACTATGTATTATCTTGGGAAAACTGAAGAGATCCTCTTAAAAAGAAGCCTTCACATTCCACTCATGTGTGAAACCATTATAGCTGTCGGGAGCCATTTGCCTGTTTTTGAGCTATGCCCTAGCTCAAGGGCTAAACAGACAACAGTCACGGAAGTGCTGTGGGAGCAGGGTGCTTTGTTATGCAAGAATCTTGTGACTCCTGAATGGGAGTCTGCCTTGAACCCAAGGCTGAGGACCCATTGTTAGTAGATGTGAGTGGTTTGAATATTTTCACATATGTAAATGCATGCTTGAACGCCTGATGGTGGTATTGTTCCTCATACGTTTGTAAAACTATAACTACATTGGAGATAATAAAGCCGAGGCCTCAGTATTGACTGAGTGCCCTCCCGAAACTATCTTTATTTCTCTCTTTCTTCATTTCTCAATCCTAACTCCCCAATTCAGGTACAGTTCGATTTCTGCCGGCGGGCTCCGGCATATGGCGCCTGAACGTGGGACCTGAATACTGGGGACGCAGTTAAGGACACCGCAAAGGAAAATTGAGCTCAAGTTTAAGGAAAAAGGGTGCGGTGAGTAACTTCGGGAGTAAAATGGGTCAGGGTAGTAGTAGTCTGTCTTTTGTACATATGCTGGAAAATATGCTGCATGCTCGAGGAGTTGGGGTAGGACGTCAGCAGCTCTGTAATTTCTTAGATTTCATAGAAGAAGTTTGTCCTTGGTTCCCTGAAGAAGGGACTGTAGATTTAAAAGAACTTCAGGATTATTATGAAGTTCATGGACCAAGCGAGGTCCCAGTGGATACTTTCAGTTTGTGGGCTTTAATTAGAGATAGTTTAGATCCTAGACATGAGATAGAAAGGGTTCGAGCAGAAGAAGTGAGTGACACTGAGTCACAAGATCCTGAAATTGAGCGACTATCCAGGCGTGAGCCATTAAATCCCAAAAAAATAGAGCAGAAGGAGAGAACTACTAGGTATTGGAAAGAGGCATTGGCAAAAAAGGAAACAGATCAGAAGGAAACTTACTCAGCGGAAATCCAAAACTTACAGGAAAGGATAGAAATGTTGTCTGTACAAATGCAACAAATTAAGGAACAGCAGGCTCAGGAGAAACTACAAGGCCAAGCAGGATATAATCCTCACCCAAGAGTAAATCCAGTGGGTAGACCTTGCTCTCTCTCCTTAGTGCAAAACTCTCTATCCCCTTTGCAAGCTGCTGTAAGTAAAGCAGCAGAAAAGGGAGAAAACACTCAAGGATTTCAATTATTTCCTGTTATAGAGAGAGACGATGGACAAGGAAATCGGGTGAGGGAACATGTTCCCATTCCTTTTAATCAATTGAAAGAGTTGAAGCTTGCTTGTGCGCAATATGGACCAACTGCTCCTTTCACACAGGCAATATTAGAATCCATGTCCCTTGAAGCACTTCCTCCAGGGGACTGGAAGCAAATGGCTAGAGCATGTTTATCAGGAGGAGATTATTTGTTGTGGAAATCTGAGTATACAGAACAGTGCCAGTCCACAGCTGAGACAAATCGAGCTCAAGGGATACAGATTACCTTTGATATGTTAGCAGGAGAAGGACAATATCAAGGTATAGGGAATCAGCTGGCATTTGATATTACTGTGTATGCACAGGTCAGTGCTGCAGCTAAGAAAGCATGGTATAAACTTCCATCCGCGGGAAATAGGACTGAAGATTTGTCAAAAATTAGACAAGGGCCTGATGAATTGTATCAGGATTTTGTGGCTAAACTGATGCAGGCAGCAAGTAGGTTACTGGGAGATTCAGAGTCAGGACTCTTGCTGGTAAAACAACTAGCTTATGAGAATGCAAACTCTGCCTGTCAAGCAGCTTTGAGACCGTTTAGAAAAAAGGGAAATTTATCAGACTATATCAGACTTTGCTCCGATATTGGGCCCTCGCATACTCAAGGTGTAGCGTTGGCTGCTGCTTTACTAGGAAAATCAGTTAAGGAAATACTTTTTCAACAACAAACGCCTGTAAAAGACAGGGTTGCTGGTCTCCCAGGAAGGAACCTATGAAAAGATTTCAATGGAAAGTACTACCTCAGGGTATGGCAAACAGCCCCACCCTGTGTCAAAGATTTGTGGCCCAAGCAGTTACAAAAACTAGACAAGCTTATTCTCAAGTGTATATAATTCACTATATGGATGATATACTTTTGGCTCATAAGCAGGAGGGAATTTTACTTGCAGCCTATGCTCATTTACAGCAGGCTCTGAAAGAACAAGGACTAATTATAGCTCCTGAAAAGGTACAAACAGAATCTCCATATTCATATTTGGGTTATAAGTTATTTCCTAAAATGATTTTACCTCAAAAAATTCAGATTAGGAAAGATGGGTTAAAAACTTTAAATGATTTCCAAAAATTATTGGGAGATATAAATTGGCTTAGACCTCATTTAAAAATTGCTACAGGAGAACTGAAGCCTCTTTTTGACATTTTAAAAGGTGATCCAGATCCTAAATCAACTAGAGGCTTGACAGAGGAGGCCAGAAAGGCATTGTCTCTAATAGAACTAGCTATTGAAAATCAACAAATGCAATATATAGATTATAGCCAAGAGTGGGCAGCATATATTTTGGCTACTAGTCATACTCCAACTGCAGTTTTATGGCAGAAAGGACCTTTGCTATGGTTGCATTTACCAGTATCGCCCGCTAAAGTGTTGACTCCTTATTATGAGGCTGTGGCATGTTTAGTTCAAATGGCTCGAGCTGAATCTCGAAAATATTTTGGAAAAGAACCTAATATAATAGGACTTCCATTTACAAAACAACAGTTAGATTGGTTATTTCAAAATGTGGATTCATGGGCTATAGCTTTTGCTCATTTTTCTGGCATTATTGATAATCATTATCCAAAAGATAAGTTATTACAATTTGCAAATAGTCATGCTTTTATTTTTCCAAAAATTATGAAACAGGAACCTATTAAGGATGCTTTAGTGATATTTACAAATGGGTCTTCTAATGGTAGGGCTACTTATGTAATACAGGGGCAATCTTATGTTTTTCAAACTTCTCCAGCTTCAGCTCAAGTAATAGAACTTCGAGCTGTAGCCACTGTATTTCAGCTTATGGCCTCTACTTCTTTTAATCTGTATACTGATAGTCATTATATTGCTAGAGCTTTACAGATGCTTGAAACTGTGCCTTATATCAAGACAAATAATACCAAAGTTCAGGAATTATTTAGTCAGATACAAAAGTGTTTACATGCCCGTTCTCAGCCCTGCTTTATAGGACATATTAGAGCCCATACTGGGCTTCCAGGTCCTTTAGCTTTAGGGAATGATTTAGCAGATAAGGCCACTCGGCTCATAGGTTTATCTCAGTTGAAATTACCACAAAAATCTCATGCTATTCATCACCAAAACAGCCAAAGTTTGAGGAAGCAGTTTCGCCTTACTAGGGAAGCTGCTAGACAAATTATTAAACAATGTCATTCTTGTCCTAAACATCATTTGGTACCTCATTATGGAGTATACCCTAGAGGACTAAAGCCTAATCAATTATGGCAAATGGATGTAACTCACATCTCTGAGTTTGGAAAGTTAAAATATGTTCATGTGTCCATTGATACTTATTCAGGATTTCTTATGGCCACCGCCCAAACTGGGGAAGCTACTAAGCATGTAATAGCACACTGCATTAAATGTTTTGCTGTTGCTGGCTTGCCATCTGTTATAAAAACAGACAATGGCACAGGATATACTAGTGAAACTTTCCAACGTTTCTGTGCTCAGTTATCTATTGTGCATAAAACAGGCATACCATACAATCCCCAGGGGCAAGGGATTGTTGAACGTGCCCATGGAGTTTTAAAAAATCAATTACAAAAAATAAAAAGGGGGGAGTTATACCCCAGATCTCCACAGAATTCTTTAAATCATGCTCTTTTTATTTTAAATTTTTTAAATGTGGATGCTCTTGGTTTTTCTGCTGCAGATAGGTTGTGGCATCCCAAAACATTGGATACCTATGCACGAGTGAGATGGAAGGATCCAATTGATGGGAAATGGTATGGTCCAGACCCAGTATTAATTTGGGGAAGAGGGCATGTTTGTGTTTTTCCACAGAATGCTGAAAATGCCAGGTGGCTTCCAGAAAGGCTGGTGCGGTTCGCAGGGACTGAAAGCAGCAAGAGTGACGCTGTTGTAGCTGTCCGAGATGGAATCAGTTCACCTGATGATACACGGAGAGCTGTATTGGACTCCTGTACCAGATTCAACTATGCTGCATCCAGCCATATGGGAAGAAAAGAAAGTTGCAGTGATGGAGAATGATACTTGCCTGTCAGTACATTCTTACATGGGACAGCAAAAAACTGACTTTAATTATTCAGATATATTATGGACTGGTCAAAAAACAATCAGGACATTGGACAATTAAGCATTCCTCATGATGTTATCTGGTTTAATGTTTACTGTGTTCTATGTAACTTGTCTAATTTGCATTTCCATAAGAATGTAAGTTATGGTGTTTCAGCAATTTCATTTATTGTGATTTGCTTGTAAAAGTTACAAAATTTCGTTTGGTATGTCATGCAGACTATCAGTGAATTTGTGTTACTCCTAAGATATTCAGTCAATGTGATTTGGAGAAAAGAATACATTTACAAGGGGTTTAGCATAGTGAAAATTTGGCCACTTAAATTTGACTCTGCAAAAACTACTGCTAAGTTATTATTCAAAATTGAAAGCCTGTTTGCTTTCAGGGTCTTCTTTACTTTAACCTCATGGCTAAAAAGTATTATAGCCTTGGGCTTTTGTGTTTTCTTTAGAATTTGCATGCTCCCTCCATGGTGATATTCTCAGCACATTCCTAGAATATTTAAGGCTGACGTGCAGAAAGCAAGGCTCAGAACTCTACCTTAAGTAGAGTTGCCCCTTGCAGAGACTGGATAGCCAGAGACGGGCAACCTTCTCTCGAACTAAGCTAACCTAAGACAGGGCGTGAATGGTGGGCATTCACGTACCAATGACGGGTAAGGTTTATGTTTTGGAGAGAATGACCTAAGACAGGCACAGTCTTTCTGCCCATGGCTGGGAAAGCTATGGTTTTTTTATAAAATAATAAAGGGGGAGCTGTCGGGAGCCATTTGCCTGTTTTTGAGCTATGCCCTAGCTCAAGGGCTAAACAGACAACAGTCACGGAAGTGCTGTGGGAGCAGGGTGCTTTGTTATGCAAGAATCTTGTGACTCCTGAATGGGAGTCTGCCTTGAACCCAAGGCTGAGGACCCATTGTTAGTAGATGTGAGTGGTTTGAATATTTTCACATATGTAAATGCATGCTTGAACGCCTGATGGTGGTATTGTTCCTCATACGTTTGTAAAACTATAACTACATTGGAGATAATAAAGCCGAGGCCTCAGTATTGACTGAGTGCCCTCCCGAAACTATCTTTATTTCTCTCTTTCTTCATTTCTCAATCCTAACTCCCCAATTCAGGTACAGTTCGATTTCTGCCGGCGGGCTCCGGCAATTATAAGAGTGAATCATCTTAAAAATAAAATCCTAAGCTAAACAGTACAGTCTTCAAACTTCTCTGCAACTCTGAACTTACTCTCCAGCCTTGTCTCTCATTCGTTCATTCATTCATCATGCAGAAAGTATTTGCTGAGTACCTTCCATGTGTTGGGTATACTGAAGATATCCTGATTAAAAGAGACAGTATACTAGAAATTGACAAAATACACAGTATGCCAGATAGCAATTAGTGTCAAGGGAAAAGACGCAAGTTTGGAAGATGAATGCAAGAATGTTTGGTAGGAAGTGGAGAGCTGAAGTTTTTAATAGACTTAAGGCAAGACTTAAAGAGTGGAGAATAAGCCATGAATTTATGAGTACACATATGTATGCTCACGTGTACATACATAAGATATACCTGTAATAGGTATCCTTCTGCCATGGGACCTTTGATTTTGCTGTTCTCATGGAAATTTTTCTTTCTCAGATGTTAGTGAGTATATGCATGTAGATATGTGTGTGCATGCGTGTGTGTGTGTGTGTGTGTGTGTGTGTGTGTGTGTGTAAACTTCAGGTCAACCTCAGTATCGTTCCTCAGGAACCGTTCACCTTTTGTTTTATGGGGTGTTTTGTTAGTTTGTTTTGTTTAGCTTTGTTTTGTGAGACAGGTTCTCGCACCAGTCTGCAGCACACACATTAGGCTAGACTGGATGGCCAGCAGGTTCCAAGGATCTGCCTGCCTCTGCCTCCCCAGCACTGGGATTACAAGTACTCCCCACTATGCCCAGATTTTATGTGTGTTCTGGGGATGGAATTTAGACCCTTGTACTTGTCTGAAAAGTACTTTACTGGTTGAGCTATCTCCCCAGCCCAATCCACTCTTAGTTAATACAAGAATGAGCTATAGGGGAGATTTAGTCTACTGACTACTGGTACAGAACAAGTTTAGGTTTGTGTTCTTTTGATGAATATTTTTTGGCATTTTGTACTGGTATTTATCCAGTTCATGTATTCATTTATTGATTGTTTTTTTCCCATTATTTTTTTTAGTTCTTTATATATTCTGGTTATCAGTACCAAGTTGGATAAATATCTGCCAAAGATTTTCTCTAATTCTACAGGAAATACCATAATAAACTCCATTTCTTTGGATAATTAATATATGGTACTAAAACCCTAAGTTTAAAAATTGTTTAGTTTTCAACAATACAATCTAGATCCTCTAATTCAGGGTCTCTTCAATGAGAAGGTGAAGAGGCTGTGTCTTCAGCACCTTTGTCCCACAACCTGCATTATGGTTTGAGTTAGAGAGCCAAATGGTGATTTCTTAGGAATATTTACTCCTTAAAATAGAAGGATCCATGGCATAGAATAGAATATTAACAAATGTATGCATGTGTGCCCTCCCTGCTTCTCAGAGTATACCATGCAGAAACTGAAAATGATCCATAAAGTGTATTTTTATGCTAATGTTAGGGGGGAACCCCCACAACCTTAGTAATATTAGAAGCAGAAAGACTCAAGACTAATTATTAGGGGAAGGGAGGAGACTAGAAAAATAACCTGTGCTAGTGAAATTGACAGAATGCTTTTTAAAGAAAATAATTGGTCCTCTCTAGAGAGTTTCAAATATTTGCTTTTAAAACTTAAGCTTTTTAAAAATAGATTGACTTTTTTGAGTCATCATGTAGAAAAATATATCCTAACAGAATAGATACATGGTTTAAAAAAAACCTGAAATTTTTTAAGAGGGAGAAAAGAAAACATCAGTCATAGAGTCAGTGAGATAAAGGGCATGCTCCAGTGCTGGGCTCTCCTGATTCTTATGGCCTGGGACGGCAGCACGGCAATGCCACGAGCAGCGGGCTCAAGTGGTGGTTTTAGGAATCCACCTTCAGGAAGTCAGTCCTGATAGTCAATACAGTGTACATACTGTGACTGCAATCCACAGCTTTGGCACATGTCAGACTCAGGGTAAAATCTCTAAGCCCCAGTTTACTCACTGTATAGTCATGGCTAATTGCTTAAAATCTCTGGGTTTCATTTTTCTTACCTGTAAAGTGGCAATAGACACTAATTTCCCATCATGTCAAATGGTGGCATTTGTAAAACCTTTAAACAAGAGCCTTGCCCAGAATAAATGCTCAATAAATGAACACTAAGATATTCTTACATGCATAAAACTATTGTATTTCATTAAGCCTCCAATTAGAGACTGGCATTAAATGTCCAAACACGATCAAAAAGATTTAGAAACTTGGTCATTTGTGGATTTTACAGTATGTTTAAGAGACAGTCAGAAAATCATACCTTCTCAAAGGCACACCGAGGGTTTCTGCAAACAACAGGTTTGCAGATCACGATATTGCCATGGCAACGACAGTTCTGGCATGAATCGGGCTTCCAAATTGTGGCATCCTGCAAGGAAGCACAAGATCTGAGTTAAAAACTGATCAGTCAAGGTCTAAACTCACAAAAGCAAAGCCATCAATAGCCCCACATCCCTAGTGATTAAAAAGGCAAAGGAAAGTCACAGGCACACACCACACACAGGACATGCTGGGCACTGATTATACCCCAAGTGGCAATAAAAGCAGTATAATCCATTTCACAACAGTCAGCCCACGTAGCCAAAGACAAGGGCATTCAGCAGAGAGCTGTCAATACCCAGAGTAAAAACTATCGATTGGTCTGAAACCTCAGGAGGACACACTGCTCCTGGTCTCGGAGTTTCTTCCTGCAGCTAACTAGCAGACCATGTGAGCGTTGAAAGGAGAAGGGCACTTTGACTAGCACTCACCCGCGTCCAAAAATCAGGATTTACCACTAGATGCTAAAAGCACCACAGACTTCACTTGATGGCTTGCTACTAATACATACTCCAACACTCACCAGTGACAAGAAGGATGCGAGTGTGAAGGCCAATATTTTAAGACAGAGCCACCAACCCATGTGCTGGGTGGCTACTCTGCCTAGCAGTGTGTGCCAGGAACATTGGACACTAATGAAGTCAAAGGATGGGTACCATCCGTAAGGATCTCACAAACCCTTCCGATCGTGAACATGAGGGAATTAATAAACACGGATTAACGATGTGTTGTCATTATTCAACAAATTGGAAAGAAAATACGGTCATGAAGAGAAAAAGTCAACTTGGACTCAGTTAACAGTCTCAACAATTTCTCTTGAATTTCTCACCTTCATTCATGCTGGATCCTTATATCAATTGTACCCATTTTAAAGTCACTTTTGGTCCAACTCAGAGATAATACAGAAACCTGTTTCTGGCCACTGAAAGACCACTCCAATGGCTTTGGATTGAAGCAGTAAGGACAAAAGTTAACACTGCTCTTAACACACAGTCCTATTCTTCTGAGACAACAAGCATCTAAAATGTTTGGCTTGGTTTTAAACACTGAACCTCTTTAAGAATGCTGTCTGTGTGATTCTGACTTGAAACTATCCTGTGGCTCATCTTTAGCTCCATCAGGACAAAACTTAGACACTATATAGGCTTTCCCTATCTCCAAAGGTGGGCTGAATCTTACAGCCCTAGGTCAAGTCCCAGCCTCCCCTGACCTGGTCTCAATTATGCTCCTCTCCTGGAGCCCCTGCTCTGCTCTGACTTCTCCAAAGAACATTCACAGTTTCCATCTCAGGGATGAATTCTTTTTGACCTTTACCCCTACTGGGGCCAGCTCTTCACCATGCTTCTGTGACTCTGCTGTGTCTGTGCACACGCTCACACTGTATTGCACTCACTTAAGTGCCTATAATTTCCTTGCCAGACCAGACCATAAGCTCCATAAAGCATTACCTGTCCCGGCCTGTCACACTGCAGATGCTTACGAGAACAGGCTTTTTAGTTGAAGGGGTACGTAACAGAGCATCTTTCTCCTTCCTGAACTTTCTCACCCATATTTTCCTCTGTCAACCAATGGAAATGCTACTCAAGGAACTGAGGAATAAGAGAAGTTTCTGAGCTCCTGACAGTCACTGGAACCCCAACATTGGACTTGTGCTAGGATGAGCCAGGACACGGATAGATGATGACAGCAGGCACCTTCATACACAATGGCAGAAACCAATCTGATGGCTAAGCTTACATGCCAACTTGGCCAGGCTACAGCGCCTACTTATTTGATCAAGAATAATTTAAGTGTTGTTCTGAAGATATTCATGGTCACAGACTTATGCTTTTTAGAATTTTTATTTTTTACATTAGAGTGCTACAAAATAAACTCATTCATTAGAGAAAGTAGTTAGGATTTTGAGTTTGTTTGGAGGTCCTAGCAGGGGACTGCAGCTACCCATATATCTTTAACAGAGGACCAGTCCTCATCTACTGGTCTCCTCTTTGACCCAGAACAGCAGCTTTGGAAGAGACACACATGGAGGGGAAAGGGAACACCTGCCTATCTGCCACATCAACTGAATCAACCCTTGCAATCAATGGGTGAAAGGTATCACAGCCAGATAGCCCTCACATTCAGGATTTTGGATTTCAATCTTTTCCTAGGCTAACAATACACAGCATGATGCTCTCTAGAGGCGATGGACAAAGTCAACCATGCAATCACAAGCTATGCTACTGTGATGTTCAGAGGTTAGGTTATTGAACACATTCTTAACTGATGTTTCCAATTTATGACTGGTCAGGATATAACCCCATCAAAGACTGAACAGTGCCAGCATTTTGCAGATGGGACTGACATGTGCCATCAGACGGCTTTGAGGTAAAGGAGAGAACTTTCTATGACACAAATAGGTCTCTGATCAGTGCTCTCTTAACAGAAAAATCTGAAGTTTTCTGGAAAAGAGGGAGTCCAGTTTCAAGATTCTAACATGGAAACTCTGAGTTTCCAACCTATTGACCTGTTTACAGATTTTAAACTTGGCATTCCCCAGAATTCCATAATTCCGTGAGCTGATTCCTTAAAATAAATGAATCTCCCCTTAACTCTGTTCACCATTGGTTAGTTTTTCTTTTTCAAAACCATGATTAATATAGCAACACTTGTGCAGATTTATATGGATAGGCACACCGTTCACAGGCAAATATGAAGTCATCCTTTCACATGAAGAAGAGCGAAATTTATAATCTCCTCAGGAGTATGCTTCACACAAAAGGACCTCTCCAAAGTCACTTAATAGAGACAAACTATAAGTCAGGCATGATAGGAGAGGTGAAGACAGAATGATCAAGAGTTCAAAGCCAGCCTCAAAGAAAAAAATATCTCTGTCTCTGTCTCTGTCTCTGTCTCTCTCTCTCTCTCTCTCTCTGTGTGTGTGTGTGTGTGTGTGTGTGTGTGTGAGAGAGAGAGAGAGAGAGAGAGAGACATCCTTCGCAGCACTTCAGAGACGGACAGGAGAACCACAGCCTAGGCTGTAGTAATTCTAAATCCTAGTGCTATACCAAGCACTTGCTTGCCTAATACCTTCTGAAACCAGCACAATTACCATCATTCCTCTTCTACAGATAAGGAAATAAGATGAAGGAAATAGATCCATTTGCCCAAGGTCACAAACTCCTTAGGCAATGTGGGACTCAGGCTCTGTTCCAGAGCCTGTTCCTGTTAGCTGTGCATCTGCTTTTGAGTGAAGTGCCTCTGTCCCAGGTTCCTCATCTATGAAATAAAGGAGCTAAAGTAAGACAGGGGAATAAACTGCTGAATGAATCACTTAAAATGACACATGAACCATGCTTGGTCCTTACTAAGAGACTATTGAATATATTTTTCTCCAAATGCTTCCTAGTATGATATACTTATTCAACATATATCTCCTAAAAATTTCCTTTCCCAGAGTGAACGCCATCCTGTAAGTTTCTTGGTTTCCCATCTTCTCACCAGTGTTCTATGCAGGTAAACCTAAAAGTGAAAAGACTACTTAACTGGGACTCTAACATGCAAATGCATGAAGGAAGAATGAATCTCGAGATGGTGTTTTGGGAGCGCCTGGATAATTGGGAATTTCTCTGCTACTGGTAGCCTGAGCCCAAGTCTTCCTTTAAGTCAGATGTGGATGGCCACACCAGAAAGTGTGGGCTATTGTAAGCTGGGTGAGAGTCCAAGGAATCAGCCACCTTCACTCCCTGAAGAAGCAGCATTCTACAACAGACTTGGAAGTTCTTCTCTGGACTCAGTTATTTTCACAGTGACTCCTTGCTCCCAAACAGTCCATCATCCCTCCAGTCCACTGGACTTCAAAAAGCTAAGTCTAAAACACAGTAAGGTTTTACTTTCATTCACAAATCTGTAATTTTTCATGACATTAATTCGAAGCCCAGGTCCTGACCATTAGCTGAATGAATAACCCTGAGTGTCTGCTTGCTCTCCTCAGGATATTTGTCCATCTGATTCAGATGTTCCACGTGGGGTGTGAGAGCTTCAGAAAACATTAGGCTGATGTCACTCACTCTCCAGTCCCAATGGACAGTGTTACTTGTTATTAGGTCAGTGGTGTCAAACTGTGCTTGAAGAAACTATTTCTTTACAGAAGCGCTGGACCTGTCAAAATATTTCCTTACACTTACCTCATAGAGGTAAATAATTTATGAATATTTTGTTTAAAAAAAAACCTAAGCCTTGTCCCAGGGCCTGAAAAGATGGTCATATATTTTTCAAGTCTAAAACTTCATGAATTAGTTTCTATGATCCTCTAAAATTCTTCTAGGATGGTAGAGCTGCTGGAGTTCCTCAACAAGCTAAAACTTTGGATAAAGCCATACAAGTCAAAGAAATAACATTGTAAAGAAAGGTTTATAGGTTTTTTTTTTCCACATAGTCCTACTACAATTGCAACACTTTATAATCCTCTCTTCTAATCTGACACATTCCATGACACTCTTTAAATAGCTTCTCGCAGAATAGAGGATTGGATTATGACAAGCCTAAAAAATAGTGGAAATATCTGTTTAAACAGTGTTAATGTCTTCAGTAATATATGAATAAAATGTACTTGCAGATATAATGTCTACATCACCAAATAGTTTATGATCATTGCTTGAAAAATTTGTTGCCAGGCTAAGAAGGTAACTCAGGGAGACAGCACCTGGCTAGCATGTGCAAAGCCCTGGATTCGACCTATCCCCATAACTCAAGGGGAAAAAATTCACAAAATATATTTACTTGGTCATTTATTGAACATTTGATTAGTGCTAAAAATAAATAATTAATGTATCTCTCATTGGTACTCAAATTTGGGAAAGCTAATTATTTAAAGCATTCTAAAGATCAGTGTATCAACTGTTAACATAAATTTTCTTTCATCTGAATAGTGTAATAACCCCACTTTAATTATTGATTATTTCATCTCATTTTTTTTAAATGCCCTTGACTTTTTAGACCAAAACTAAGAAAAAAGAATCAGTCTCTCTAAAGGCTCTGCTTTCAAGTCACAGAATAGTATGCAGAACCTACTGATTTTTATATTAAGATACATTTATAAGCATAGAAATAAAGCATGGGATTTTATAAGCAAAAGGAAGTCGTTCTTGGGTTCAGGAACTGGGTGATTATTTTCTTCTTTATTTTATCTGTATTTTCTATTCCTTCAATGCAAAAAATATGTAATTTATGTGGTTTTTCAAAGTTATGTCTAGAATATAAGGTGGGAGAATAACAACAACAAACATTCTTCTGCTTTTTTGTCCTGCTGACCATAGGCTCAAAGAGAATGGCCTGGGGGTGGTAGCAAGGCTTAAATGTAATCACTTACCAAATACATAACAGTGGGCAATCTATCAAAATCTCCTGAGCTGTCTGCAAAGCTTGTCGTACTTGGCAAAAGTTTAAAAATTAACTGTGCTCTGTGCACACTCTTCAAAGCAATGAATCAAGGCCATTTTCAACTGGGACTCACGTCTTCATTTCTGGAGCTTCATTTTTTTGGCAAGTGTGGTTTTCAAGAAAAATAATCCATAAAAAAGGGGTTCTGTGACCTACTTCCAGTTCTGGCAGAGAAATAATGGTCCTCGTTTGTCAAGGAATCATAAAGAAACAAATCAATAACTTTCATAAGGTTATTTGAGAGTTCAACTCTTTCCCCAAATGCCCTTCCTCAGACAGCTTAGGTAAACAATACCTTTTTCATTTGGTCTCATTTTAAAGTTCATGGAAAGCTCCTCATTCAGCCCCAAACAAAAAGGAGAAAAAACATGAGAGTTTGTATTTACATTAAATTTCCTCCATTCAGGAGGAATAAATACAAGTTAATATCACAAAATAAAAGTAAAGAAAATGGTGAACTACTTTCCGTTTAAGACATATTTCAAAGGTTTGCTTGATGTAATAATCGTTTACACAGAGTCCTGTTTTACACACCAAGGACCTACATAGCTTCCTTTTCAGCATCTAGGAATGATTAGCTTAGATCTGATTTCCTCCAGCTGTCTTCAAATAATAAACTCAAAGCCTTTCTCTGTAAGAATATGAGCTTGGATGAAGAAACAGCAGCATGAATCACAGATGAAAAGATAGCTGCTGTGTATAACTGGAAATACCTTTGTTCAAGAGACCCTGAAGAGCAAAGCAAGTTAGCATCATGTTCCTGCACATATGTCTTAGAATCACACTGTACAAAGGATGGTGTCAGGGAAAGAGAAGAGAACAAGCTAACTCCAAGAGCCAGTAGATCCCCAGTCCTTCACACAGCCTGTGGACAAGACATCCCAATCCCGAATTTACAAATGATGGAATAGGAATGGAAAGGATACATGAATTGCAGGCAGGGGAGATCTGGGGTTCAAGCCATGCCGCACCCCCATTATCAAGTATCAATAACAATATGTCATACAGTTGTAAATCATTTTTCACTTCTATTCTCAGACTTCAAGAAATCAGCAAAGGGAAGCACCCGAGGGCAGTGGTGCCTGCATTTACAGCAGGTGAAAGGACTGCGAGGTTTAAGCGACCACTGTCAAAGAAGTCCACTCTCTTCTAAAGTCTCAAGGCCTTAAGTATCACTTCCTTAAGAAGGCATTCCCTGCCTCCTTAACCAAGTAAATATTCTCTCACCTCTTCCAGTGGGCCACCTACTCTTCTCAGTTCTGCTTTGCCCAAGGGCAACAAAAGAGAGTACCTTCTGAGCTCCAAATATTTGGTTCATTTTTAAAACTTCTGAATATGAATTTTTATCCTCATCTTCCTTTTGCAATAGAGAAAACTAAGGTTCAGAGAGGTTGAGTGATGTACCCTAGTCAAGGTACCTGTCTGTATTTGAACTAGTATTATGTCTACTTGATACTAAAGTGTCTAAGTCTGTATTTTCCTGCCATTCCACCACTGTACACACAGCTTGATCTAGACACAGGGTTTTGCACTGACTCAGGCAGCAGTACCAACGTGGTAGAATGGGGAACATTAGAGTGAAAAACCAATTCAACAGTTCCCCAGCTTGAGGACTAATCTGCCAGTTTTTCTGAGTCGCTTGTTAATTGGAGTATAAACTAAACATAAGAAAGGACCCACTCAAGTCATAATAAGGAAGAAATAATTTAATGTTCTTAGCAAAGTGACTTGCCCAGAGGATGCACATAATCAGCATTAGCTATGATTTCATTCATATGCCAAACCATAATCCGTTGATTTTTTTTTAATGTGTTTGAATGTGTTGCCTGCATGTGTGTAAGTGCACCCACATCATGCAATGCCTACAGAGTTCAGAAAAGGGCATCAGAGCCCCTGGCATGGACCATTGTTAGCAGCCATGTGGGTGCTGGGAATCAAACCCAGGTCCTCTGCAAGAGCAGCCAGCCAGTGCTCTTAAATGCTGAGCAATCTCTCTAGCCCCTTTGCTTTTTGTTTAATGATGAGAGCAGCTATCACACGAGAGCTAAAGAACATCTTCCCCGGAATCTCTAGTGTCCAACATAAGGGAATGTTCGTTTCTCATGGCCTAAGTGTTTAAACAATATTCCGCTATCAAGTGTTGTATAGCTACTTCTAGAGTATTACAATATTTTTAAAAAATAAGGTACCTTTAAAATATAGAATAAAATATTCAAATAATGTGTCCTTGTTCTAAACTGTCAAGCAGCTGAAACACAGGCTTAATTCCAAAGAGCTCCTGTTTCTTACACACAGTTTTCTATTTGTTCACACAATCCTATTATAGAGAAAACCTGCCCAGAGAGCACTCCAATGACAGAATAACTCTCATAAATTCCTGGAGATGCTAGCCACAAAATATTCCATTACGAATAGAAAGTCAGCCTCGTATTTCCACTTTAATCCAGATGCTGGGGAGGGTCTACTTCAGCTTAAGCTTGTAATTACTTTTTTTTTCTCTATGAATTCAGCTCTCAAAGACTTCATTTCATTTTCCTCAGGCAAATGTGGGGGAGGGGAGGAATTAAACGTTCAAAATGTTTGCGCATGAAATTAAAGTGTAGCTATACCATTATCTCTCACATTGAAATTATTTATTCTCTTGTCTTCCTTCGTTACTAGATTATTATCATTCATTTTATAATTAGGTTTTTACTTGTCTCTCTGCCTTCCCAACAGTAAAGACAATATTTTATATTCAGGCTAAAACATAGCAGGCACTTCATGTTTTTGAATGAGTTCATGAGTAGATGGATAGATAGATGTTCTCAAAAGTGAAGAATTACTACTTTGTGATGTAGTTTCCAAAAAGCCAGATACACAGACAACAGCACTTCATCCCCCAGGCTGTCCTTTAAAATTCGTGCTGCTTCAGTAGACATCTTCAGCCTGCACTGCCTGAGATCTTGCCTTCAAGACTTACATCTCAGTTATGACCTCGGCTCTAAAGGCGCCTCTCCATTCCTAACAAGTTGTTGCTGCTGTGCACCAGCCTTCCATCTGAAGCACTTCTGCATGTACTCAATCCCTAACTCTTCCTTTAGCTGACCAGCCGGCAGCAGTCCTAGTTAAACTGACCATCCAATGAATCTGTATGACACTCTCATTCAACCAGGTAAGGACTAACCCACCAAGTCTGTTTACAGGCTTACCAGAAGCTCTGAGTCCAAGGCTTCCTGATCAATAGTTTGCTCTGACTGCATCATGTGAAGCAGAGCTCCTCAGCATGTGTTGGGCTACCCTGAGGTATTTGAAAAATCTGCTTTGACACTGACCAGTTGAGGTGTGGCTGACATTCAGTGAACACAGACCATAAATTCTAGATGTCATATAATAAGCAAGGCATTCTTTCTTGAAAAATTGTCCACTTTCCACATGACTTTCAAACGTCCCACAAAACACTCATATCAGTAAAAAAGTCAACTTATCTGACTGTGTAACTCAACTCAGTTTTATATGTAAACACAGATTACTTATTCCATCATAATAAACTAAATTATCCCAAATGCAACTACCATGTAGCTCAAGGAAAGATTGTATTCTATGTTATTCAGAACTTTGTGAAAATAATGAATGACAACAGATACATATACTTTATATGTATACGTATATACATTCATCAGGTAACCTGTATCTATAAACACAATTTTTTCAAATGGAGTTATTTCATTTTTTTAAGTTGTGTGTATATGTGTAGGTATCACTGTGAGTGCCCACAGAGTCCAAAAGAAAGTACCAAATCCCCTGGAGCTGGTGCTATAGACAGTTGTGAACTACCCAAAGTAGGTACTGGAAACTAAACTCAAGATTGTCTTCAAGAGCAGTGTGCATTCTTAACCATTTAACCATCTCTTCAGTCTCTTATAAACCCAATTAAATGGAATTTCTAGAACACAAAAATTTAGACAACTGAAAAATATTTACTTAATGACATATTATCACTAGGAGACTACAGTAAACAAAAATATAAATCAACAGAAAATCTCCAAATGGAAGAACAAAGAACAAAAATGATAGGAAACTCAGAAAGGAGCGTTAGATCATGTTACAGGGTTTGTCATGTGACCAATTCACTTATAAAGACGATAAGGCAGAGATAAGCAGAAACAAAATTTGCAGGAATACGGCCAAGAATTTCCTAAAGCAAGAAAAACATTAAGCCATAGATTCAAAACGTGCTAAGATTATCAATCAGAGAAAATAACATGCTATAGTGCATCAGAAAATAGCCAAGAAGAAAGAAAAATATGAGAAATTGTAGAAGACAAAGGAATAATCTACAAAAAAAAAATGCTAGAACTGACAGCTCAGCATTACAAAAAAGTGACAAAGGTTGTAGGAAAAAATTTAATATGCAAAAGCAATCAAAAACAGAATTCTCTAAATTTTTATGACATATATGTCTCTGCCAAGGCAGATGCGCAGAGGTCAGAGGACAACAGTGCGAGTCTGTTTCTCTTCTTCTACTTCATGGGTCCCAAAGATCAAGCTAAGTCCATCGGTTCAGCAGTGAGCACCTTTCCCACTGAGCCATCTCACCAGTCTCAACACAGTATACCCAACAAAGACTGTGAGATAAAGAAGTTTTATATTTTAGAAAACTGAATTTGTTCCCTGTGGTCCCGCACTGAAAAAACACTAAAAGAAATTCTTTGGGAGCAAAAGAAATGATTCTAAATGGAAAAAGCAACATAGGGAGGAATTAAGATGAATGCAAGGTGACGCGTGGCAGTCCCACGGATAAAGGACACACAGAATCCAAAAAGACCAGCGCCTCGTGGGATTCAAAATACAAATCCAAGAATAAAATGCATGACAGCATCCCACCAAACAAAATCCAGTGCTAGGATGCCAGCATAATAAAATGATTACTACATGCTGTGATACCGAGGTAAGCACTAGATAAACAGTAAAAGTGTACATCACTGACAAGCTACCTAGTGGAGAGCTAAGATAACAAGGAAATGGGTTAATCCAAAGAATGGGTGAAGAAGAGAAAAGAGGCACAGAACAAGAATACAAATAAACCATAAAACAGTAGGAACAGTTCTAAAACTATCAGTGATTAATATGAATGAAAATGCAAAACAATATGAGAGTTGACAGAATCAATTAAAAACAAAGCAGTGGATCCAAAGATCATTGAGATCCATTACTACAAAACATGAACTGAATTGCTTAAAAATAAATCCAATATGTAAATAAGTACATTTATATGTATTTAAGATTCTAAGAGTGTTGTGATACAGCTCAGAGAAACAGCACTTGTCTGTCATGTGTGAGGCCCTTGGTTCTATCTCCAGCACCAAGAACCATATGTATGTATGTATGTATGTATGTATGTATTTATATACACATATATGTCTGAGTGTATAGAAAATACAAACATAACATTGCATATTTTATATAATATATATAATTTCAAAGAATAAACCCTTCAAGAATTCAAAGTACCAAGACTTCAGTAAGAATCTCTCACTTTACAAAGCTCTGCCATGAGGAAGAGAGACAATAATACAATCCAACCCAGGACAAAAGACTAGGACTCATTCTCTTAGGCATGCTCTTCAAACAGTTGAAGCAAATATTTTGAAGCAATTAGGAAACAAAGCAAAATAAAGCAACTGAAGGGTGAACTCAGTCAAGGGAAAGAGCACTGCACTAACAGTAAGACCCAAATTCTAGGCCTGGCTCCGTCTTTACTGAACACACTAAATAAGTTACTTCTTTGGACTCCAGATACCTTCTCCAAAAAAAGGTTTTTAATCAAGTATTAGAGTGTGGTCTTGAAGTGGAAATGAATTTGAGCATTAAATAACTCTGTGCTCATAGCTCACTAACTTTAATAGTTCTACAACTTTATGAGAGATACTGATACTGGCTGAGACTTCTTTCCTTCTTTGCTAAAAATATAGAGAAAAATCAATTAGGTAACACATTTCTTGGCATAGTGCTCAAAACTCACAGGCCCCAGCAGAGAATCCCAGCAACCCATCTCCCATCTTTCTGCACATTCTGGCAAAAGTTCATCATGATCTGCCCTCTTGGTGGGGACATACACCTTTGCATGGAATGTGCACAGCACAGCATCATGCAACGGTTTCTTCTCATGTGTACATTTCACAATCACAATTACCACATACAACCACTCCTGAGGTGCAAACAATTTAGGAAGCTTAGCTTTCAAAACACTGTATCCACAATTCACTTGAAATTTCTCAAGCACCATTTTTAAAGATCACTATTCAAATTATATGTCCATTTGCATCCTCATAGCCACTATTTACTACATGGCTATTTCATACAAATATTACATACATAAGTATCTGTATGTATATAGTAATCCATATATAAAAATTTATACAGCTAGCTATATTTATATACATATACATATGATAAATATATATATTTATATTTACAATGTGACATTTAATCCTCAAAAAATCCTATTAAATACTTATCATTTCCTTTTTTTTACAAAACAAGAAAGAAAGAAAGAACGCTTGCTCAGTTGTCTTTACTGATGAAAGGATTTGAACCCAGGACTGTTGGTTTTCAAGGACCATGCTCTTTCAACTGAATAATGACTGGTTCAAAAGACAACAGATCTCAACAGGTTTGACACTCACTGATCAATAGGCCTTGTTGACAATGGGTGCTATTACCACTCACCCTGTCTTTCTGTGGCTGGTAAGGATTTAAGAAAGAAAAGTGAAGGGACAGAAAGAAGTGGAAGACATCAGCAATCAACAAGGGCCTCCACCCCCATCTAAGCAACCTTACTCTAATATCCTAGTTAAGAAACAAAAGCAGTTCATCCTCAGGAAAGGCCTAAGGTGGTTTTCTCTGAGGACACATAACACAACAAGCTATGATCAGTAACAGAACCCTGTAGTAACACAGCTTAAATCAACCTCCTTAAACTTGGCATATGGGAAGGTGCGATAATTGCTTGCTGCTGTTATTTCTGGTTCTTGAGTTCACATGTTCTTTTAATTTCCAAGCCAGGGATTTAAAAAAAAAAAAAAAGCCATGTCTTATCACACATGCCTGCACTGGAAATGGTGATATGAGATGTTTGGAGGGCTCAGTTACTCCATGTACAGAGATACAAGTACCTGTACTGTGTTCCTACTAACTAACCTGAACGACTGACCTCACAGCATTGTTCCTACTGTCAGCTGACCCATAAATGAAAACTAGAAAGACAAGAAGGAAAGCTGGCCAGGGCCAAAAGCAGAGAGACAGTCAACTTTAATGATGAACTCATCCACACTTACTTTCCAGACATTTAAACTTCTCCTCAAGAGTAACTAGTTTACAAAACGGGCTTCTGTTCTGCATCAGTTACTGTTCCCAAGAATGCCCTGGCACCAGCCACTACTAGCAAGCGAGCTTAGCATCCTCACCCCCAGGGACTGTGGCTCCCACTCCAGCTCTACACTAAGAGGAAATTAACTGCCAGTACTCATGGGACTGACATACTAAGTACTCAGACCAAACAATCCATTCCCGCCGTCAGCAAAATAGGCATTGGTTATTCTCCAACCACACAAGACTGCATGACTGGATTTGCTGCAAGCCTCCCTGTTTGCCAGGAAGTTACTGAAGAGACACAGGTATCCAGTGTCTCTGAGGAAGACCCTCCCAGGCCTCATTGTTAAATCCGGAGGCAGAGCCCAGAGCAATTGCACTTCTGGTACAATTACCAGCATCGCCCACTTGCTGCCGAGAGAGGAGATTTGGCAGCTGAATAATACAGCTTTCATTTTATATTTCTACTCCAATTAGCTAACAGTACCAGTCAATTGGCTAAATGAAACAAAATGCAGGGGAAGTTGAAAGGCCTCTATGTGTTTGCTGAGCTGTGCCTCAGAAGAATGATGAGATGAAAGGCACTCAAAACCAAATTAAGGGACCCAGAGCAACAAAAGGGCAGGCAGCAGAAAACCCACAGGTGGCACATATGTTGCAAATGGTGCACCAAGATATTAAAGCTAAGCACTCGTCCCACCTACTGTTTGTTTTACTAATGGCAAGAGAATTAAATTGCTGCCCCTGAACTTGCTCACTACAAAGTCTAGCTGGAACTGATTAATACCACGCAGCATATACATGGAAAAGCAAATATTCTCCTGAGAACTTGCAGCCTCTCCCCTGTTGCCCTACAGTCGACAGTCACAGAGAAGTTACTGTGGCAGAAGTTCCCGAATGTTTAGGATCTGTTTTGTTGCCTTTTTTTTTTTTTTTTTAAGGAGACAGTGAGTTTCCAGGGCAGCTCACAGCATCTGTAAAATTAAATACACAGGCGTGAAATGAGCGGGCGACCACACGGGGGACAGCAGGAGCCCAGTAACTGAATAAGTGAATCATTAGAGTCTTCTGGCTGGGGCCAAAATCCCAGGTGAAGAGTTGGGGGCTGGGGGGTCCTAGCAGATTCCACTGGACTCCTCACAAGTTCAGGCTTGATAACTGGAATAACTAGCAGAGCAAAGTGGACCAGTGCCTCAGGGCCAGGAAGAGTCAGAACTGAGCAGACTCAAGGCTCACAGCTCTCATACTCTCTAAAACTTACTGGCAGTTGATCCCAGCCATTTTAAGTAGCCCGGGAAGTTCCATATGACCATACCATGGATTAGCCTGAGATTTCCAGAGTTCTCCAGGAATGATTCTATCAAAGACAGAACGTACATAATAATTTCTTTCCTGGATTTCATACAAAAGACACTATTTCTGTCTCTATCTATTGTGTATCCCACAATTGACACTTAGAATGAACTAAAGGGGTTTTGTGACCTTGTGCTAAAGTGGAATATCAAATGTAGAAAGGAGAAAGCATTCATTTCCAAAGCAGAGTCTGTCACTGTCCACTGTGGCTCAGTCTCACAGCTCTCTGTCGAGCACTATGTCCAAGTGTGACCATTGTTCAGTGCACACTGGACAGCTTAACAAGGAGATGATGGCAAGCCGTGCTGTGCAGTAAATGAAATAAGGCTTGGCAAGGACAGGTGCGTACTAAAAAATAACAGTATAAGAGGAATGCTCGTCCTTTCCAAGACATACTGAAATGTTTACTTCAGCGCTAACTGGTAACTCATAAATGCAGTAAATGGCACTCTATTTAGCTGCTCTGCATGAATACAGAATATACGCAATTTTTTTAAGTTCCTAATATATATGCAAAAATAATCCTAAGGTAATTTTACTTCAACTATCAATCAGCCCAGAAGTTGTTTTCCATTAGATTAGCCTAGTGTACATATTTATAATAAATAATTTTTTCAAAGTAGGAATGAAATCTTAGAGCACCATCAGAGACATTAAAGAAATTCAGAGAGCTGAGGATGTAGCTCAGTAGTCCAGCTAATGCATGCTTGCATGAAGACCTTGCTCAACCCTCAGCACAAAAGAGTTATTTTTAACCCTTATAATAAAGTTTGCATTCTGTTTTTCACTAAAAAGAGATGCCCAGTCCTTAATTTTTACAAATATGTGGATATCTTCAAAGAAAGTCAGGGAAGGTAAGGAAGAGCAGGAGTGAGCAGAGGAGAGTGAAGAGGAAGGGATGGGAGGGAGGCAAGAGGAAGGGTGAGCAAGAGGGGGGAGGAAAGAAGTGGGGTGGACTAAGAGGGAGGAGGGGAGGGAAGAAACGGGGAGGAGGGGGGGAAGGAGGGGGAGGAAGGGAAGGGAAGGGAGAAGAGAACAGGAGGGAGGGAGGGAGGAAGGGAGGGAAATGTCACTACTGATCTTTCAATGTCCTCAGAAGCAAGGCAAGATGAGCTCCTAAATAATACAACTAGAGATGGGGCTATTAAAAGTCAATGGGTGTAGTTATCTTATACTTTTCTTTAGAGGATTTACTGCCTGAACTGACTCTAATATCCTATTTCTTTGATTGCTCCCTTAATACAATTCAACTATAAGGAACATGAGAAATATGCTTCAGAACTTCCTCCATTTGACTCCTGACTGTGCGTGTGTGTATCTTTTTCATATATATATAAATTACCGCTACAGGTAAGAACAAGATTACAGCTAAACACATAGCAGATAACATTTTTTTGAACCACCTGACATGCCTTAACCAGACTTTGTGGGCCGTCTGCTGTCTCTGTTGGAACTACTCTGTTATGTCAACTTTGTCAAGACTACAGAGAAAAAGTCATACCAAGCATGTAAATAAATCCACCTGGCTGTGTTCCCAACAACCTTTACTTGAGCACTGACATATCATTTTCATGTGTCACAAAAATCTGCCCATGTTTCCTAACCATTTAAAAATATGACCCACTCTGAACTCAACAGCCATGGTCTGGAAGTGACCCACAAGCGACAGTTTGCCAACATCTGATTTGCTACATCAAAAAAGAAAGTACGAATCAACAAACTAAATTGCGATTGTATCACTCTAAAGGGCTAAGTGAAGGCAGACAGAAGGGTTCTGGTTGATTTAGAGATAACAGGAGAGGAGTCTTCAGGACTTAATCATCTATTCCCATCTACATCGCTCCTGCCCCTGGCTCTTGAGTCTGCTGATAAAATTCTAGCCACTCTTCCTGTCCTTGAGCTGTGCTAAAAGATATGGGACAAGCCAGATTGTCGTTCCCACTGTCAGCAAGAATGATGGGCCATCATTACCTGATTCTAGACTGAAAAGAAAAGTATTAGTGTTTCAATACCTGCCTATCACAGAGCAAAGTGATTTATTTTCTACAGAGAAAACAAAAGGAACTAAGTTCTGCCCATGAAAAGATCCTTCATGAAATTTATTGTCAGTGTAGTGACAACAAAAACTGTCCCAGCAACACATTAAGTTCCAAATTTGTAGCAGTCTATCCTGACATCTCAAGTAAACTCCAGAGGAAGCTCAACCTTCTTCATAAAGCTTATTATTGGTCCTTAAGGATGAAACTGGTATCTACACAAATATAATTTAAACTGAACTCATTATTTGGATGCTTAATCAATTTATCATAGCAGGCAGCTTTTATGAAGGCTTTTAAAAAGAAATTGTGTGTGTGTGTATGTGTAAGGTGTGCATATACATGCCATAACTCTCAGAAGGAGGACAGTCTCGGGTATAGGCTTTTGCCCTCCATCTTATTTGAGGCAGAATCTTTGGTTTGCTGCTGCATACACCAGCCTAGGGGGGCCCCTCTAGCTGCCAGGGAGTCTCCCATCTCTACCTCCCATCTTGCCAGAGGACTGGAATTAGATGTGCTTCTGCATCCAACATTACCTGGGTTCTGGAGATCCTAGCTCAGGTGCTCATGCTTGCAGAATAAATGCTTCACCACTGAAACACTTACCAGCTCATCTATGACAGCTTCCTAAACACATACTACACACACACACTCGTTCCTGCGCATGCACGTGTGTATTTGTCCTATAAACTGACTGATCACAACATTACCTGTGACTAGCTGTTGTTATATCGGGAAAATATTTGTGGTTCTAGTTCTATTAGTTATAAGCAGACAATGCATTTTTGGTTTTGGTGCTTTTGTTAAGTTTTAATGTTTTGATTTTCTAAAATAATGGATCTCTGGTGTGAAGTAAAACATACTTGTGAAAATTCAAATTGAATGCATTTGCTAATAGAAAAAAATGGCCGTAAATGAGGTAGAACATCATTCTAAGCAAACAAGTAATTTGCTCTGATAACAGATGTATAAACAGGGCTATATTTCATGGATATGTTAATTGATCTTTGCTAATAAGAACATTAAATTGCATGTGGTTTGTAGCATAGAAAAAAAATCATCTTCAGAAAAGAATGCAGTTTCTATAGAAGGGCTTCTTGGATTCCATCTGGGCTGAAATCCCATATTTGGAAAAATGAACCCTGAAATAGACAGTGTTTCTTCTGTACAGGTAAAAGTAAGGCACCTTATAACTTATAATTCACAAGTTCATGTTTTGTGAATTGAAAGAGCAGATACAGAATTTATTTTAGTAATACATTTCTTTGGAAAATTCACATTTTATATTTAGAAAATCACACAGAGAGAAAACAGGGTTCAGAATATTTTGAGTTAAGTGATCCACATCCGTATGTTGTCCGTTCCAAAAGCCACTGACCCATAAATGATAAATGGGTGGTTCTCGGTTTGGAGGGGTGTTAGATCATAATTTGCTTCAAGATCTCTAAGACTGGTTTGATGGATTCCATGGGCTAACTATAATTTTAACAGCAAGACCAAAATGATGGTGATCCAGTGGTTCTGCACAGTAATTCTCTTAGATCGGCACTTAGACATGCTCTCAGAGCTGCATCAGAACCTGGATTTCAACCAGGTATCACAAGACAACACACTTGGAAATCAGTCACTCCTGAGCTTGGAAACCCTGGCTGGATGCTGCAATGCTCTCATCAAGAACTACAGGGCACGTGGGAAAATGCTCAGCTACTCCAATTCAGAATACACTGAACAAATCAGCACGTGTTGCGGCACCTGTTATTACACCAACATTATAACCACCCGAAGAAACAGACTCTTAAATTGTTTTTAAGAGTGGACCTAAACTTGGAGGACATTCGTTTCCCTAGGTATCTATTAGAAATGTCTGTCTCCCAGCACTGTGCCAATAAATCTCTCTTGTCCCCTCAACCTGTACAGACGGAGCTGTCTGTGTCTTCACCCTGTGCAGGTGGAACTCACTCTGGAACACTGTTCCTCCCTCTGTGTGCTCTGGTCAATCCACAACCATAATTAATTCAAAATGGTTGCTCCAGCTTCATCAGGGAAGTTCAAGTTCAAGTTTGGCTCCACCCTCAATCTTCACAGACCATCCGGTCTTTTCATTCCTAGTATCTCATTCATCCAAGGTCACTTGTCCTTCCCAATCACCACAGTGTCCAACTGTCCAATGGAGATGTGTGGGTGTGCAGCTGGCAGTGCTTTGACATGTTAATTCTCAAGCATTACCCACATTCATTCATTATACTTTGGGGTGGAGTACCAAACTGAGGTTGCCAAGGAGATGCCCTGGTCATCAGACACAAGAGCATAATTTTGCTGGAGTTAATTAAAAGTCATTAGTCCAGATTATGTCCATTAATAAAAGTCATTCCTACAACGTGTGAGCATATGTCCAGATACAATACAACCCAAAGTCACCACCTCTGTAAATAAAAAGAAAGTTCTGAGACAGCACCCTGTGCTGTTTTTAAAAATTCACACATTTATGGTTGGTCCCTTCTCTCTGTATCTGTGTTCTCTGAAATAAACTTTCTTAAACGTTAAAAGGAGGTGACTACAATGAAAAGAATTACCATATTTTACTGACTAAAATATATACTTACTCATAGTTATTTTGGTTCATTAATGAGAGGAATTAGGGGCTTGCAACAGCTATTGTCCACTGAAACTAGTACTGACCCACTGACACAGTACCAGGTAAAATTCCTCATAAAAATGACCGTGACAATAGTAAGAAATTCTAGACACTGAGGAGCTGCGTTCAGGGGTAGCACACAGGACAAGCAGGCAGAGCGGAGGAGAAAATGAAGGCACTCTCTGCACATCTCTCAGGTGCCCCTGCCTTCTGCACTTCAGGCTGCCCTCATTCTCATCTGAGCTATCTCTAACAACCCCTCTCAGAAGAGCTATCTTCTGAACATGACCCCAACAATCTTCCTCACAACAACCAGAATGAAACCACAAAACAAATCATATGATTCTCAGAGGTGATGGTTAATTTTGTGTCACCGTGAGTAGGCTAAGAGATGCCCAGATACCTGTTAAAATCTTAATTCTGGATGTGTCTATGAAGATGTTTCCAGAGGAAGATCCATAGTCACTAATGTGGGTGGGTACCATCCAACCCACTGAGGACCACAATACAACAGAAAGGCAAAAAGGGGGCAAAAGTCTATCTATCATCTATCTATCTATCTATCTATCTATCTATCCATCTATCTATATCTCTCTTTGAAGTGCGATATCCATGTTCTCCTGCCCTTGACAATCCCACAGTAACTCCTCATACATATCTTTTTACACCACTGGCTCAGTCAATCTGAAGAACCCTGACTGCCATGCTAAGATTTCAGTGGATTCTCATTGTTCTTAACTAAAGGTTAAAATCCTCTCCTGGACCTACCACGCTCCTGACCACTGTTCTGCCTTACTCTGTATGCTCTCCTCAGCATGCCCAATCACAGTGGTCTTCCATTAACTCCACGTAAGTGTTCTACCCTGGCCACCGCCCTTTCTCTGAAATGGCTTCCTCCATTTTCTGACCTGGCTCTTCTCACTCCTAAGATTGCATCTCTCTATGACTTCTACTGCCGTAGCGGATGCAGGCCTCTATTATTCCCTCAGCACAGCTTCTCGTTCCACTCCATGACACTAAAAACAACTGGAAATCATTCTGTTTATGCCTGATTTTATTTACTCTAGCAGGAAAAGTTCCAGGAGCAGGAACCAGGCCTGTTTGGCTCACTGATGATCCATAGTGCCCAGAGCTGTAGTAATTTGCACAATGGGAGACTAAGCTAAGTCATCTCGCCCCTTTCTTCAGTTCCTCTCTGCTGTCTCAATGAAAGTCCCAAGAAATACACATTCACCAAAGCACACATACTTAGTTAGCTCATTCAGGAAATCATTCCCTTATGGAGCCATTCATCCACCAGTTTAGAGAAAAGTGAATATGCACTGAAGCCCTACAATGTTTAAACCATGGAGAGAAAGGCAGGGAACAAGGGATAGGCTGTGCTTGAGCATTTTGACTAAAAGTACAGAGAAGAACAGCTACTTTAATGTATTGTTAATTTCTGTAGGGACATGGGCCAGATATTTGGAAGAGATGTATTCTAGGACATACCAAGAGAAGCCTGGAACCCCAAAGATGTCACAGAAAAGATCAACTTTTTATTTCTCTTCGAGTGAAGTCTATTACATTCATTCATTCAGTTATTTAATAAGCATCTAATGAACATGCACTGTCCTGGGCACTGTGTGAAGCAGCAGCCATGACAAGGGCAAATCTCACAGCACGGCAAGAAAAGAAAAAGCCCAAGATTTCTAAGGTGATATGATATTTTGGGCTCTACAATAACCTCAGACTAGGATAGCAAGAAAAGGAGAGTTCACCTTAAAAAATTATATACACATTCATGTTCATATCGTTATTCCCAACCATCAAAAGGCAGAAGCAACCCAAGTGCTTTATACAAACAATACATCAATACAATCTTTAAAAGGGAGAAACTTTGGCACATGTCATAATACTGACAAACTTTGAGGATATCAAATAAAATAAGCACTCACAAAAAAGACAAATATTGTGAGATTCCATTTACATGAGACACTAGAGAGAAGGAAAATCGGATGGCAGTTTCCAAAGTGTGGGGTAGGTGAGATTGTCCAGTGGGCATAGAGCCTCTGTTTTACAAGACAAAAAGCTCTGTGGACTGGCTGAACAACATATATCAGGAACACTAGCACTAGTGAACTACAGAGTTGAAAATGACGAAGATGATAATGTTGGGGCTAGAAAGACAGTTAAGCAGTTAAGAGCTTTTGAAGAAGATCTGGATTCAGCTTCCAGCACCCACATGGTAGCTCACAACTGTCTGCAGCTCCAGTCCAGCATGCAGGAGGTGCACATACATATATGCAGGCAAACATTCATACATATAAAGTAAAAATAAATATTTTTAGTATAGATGATAAATGTATGTTACAGTCAAAAGTAAGCAAAATGTTTTATAAACAATGATGAAGTCAAGCATGGATGGATAGTCAATGTGTATATCCCAGACCTCTCTTGTCTATCCCTTGATGCCTAGAATTCAAAAAGGCATTACAAACTTAAATAACTGCTTGGAAAAATGGGGAGAGGGGCGCACCTGTGACACAGTCATCAATCTCAAGAAACATGGCTATGTTCCTAGGTCGTAACGGCCAGGAGGAAAGCCTGGTCCCCTACTTCAGAGACAAGTGTTTCTTAGTTCATTCAAGGCTGTCAGGATGTGACTGGCTAGTCATGCTCTGTGAAGGGAGATGGATTAAAATAAATTATCAGCAAAAGCCAGGTTAAGCTTCTAAAACTCACTTGCACACAGCACAGGACTGTTTCTCTAAGTTATGAATGGGGAAGTTAATTGGTTTTGGCACCAGAAACTTATTGGCTCAAGGAAATTTCCTGCTGTAAAATGAAAAACATTTCTTCATTGGAAGTCCTCCAGACAGTCTGAGAAAAACCCATGAAGGGTGCTACTTGTACTGATGTGTGTGGGATGGCCATACACAATGAAGGATTCACATCAAAATTTTCCAGCGTGTTTCCTAAGAGAGAAGGTAGACCTGGGGATATAGCTCAATGGTAGAGCATTTGACTCATGTGCATTGAGGCCTTGGATATGATCCTTGGCGCCAATAATAAATAAATAAATAAATAAATAAATAAGAAAACAGGAGGGAGGCAAAGATAGACAGGATGAGGTGGGCAAATGTTAATAATACATTAGACAGTGGTTTCATGGAGTTTATTATCATATATTTTCCATCCTGTCTACTTGAAAATTTCAATAATAAAAGCTTAGTTATTTCTAAAATGTACATGCCGCAAAACAATTTATGGCAGGCTTATGGATGCCCTCAAAAGAGTAACTGAATTCAAATTATTCCTAACTCATCGAGGTTATCATAAAATTAAGCAAGATTTATTATCAACAGAATCTGACAGTCCTTTGCCCAAACAAAGCAAAGAACGCAAGTGTGTAGGTAAGAAAATGGAGCAAGAGTTAATAAAGGATATATCTCCAACCTTTATTCCTCTGCCTCTTCCATCTATAACAGTCCAGTCTACAAAGGGAGCCACAGTAGAAAACTTTAGGGCCCACCCCAACTTCCCGGTGTCAAATACTTTCCTTAAAAGGTTTGTTGTCTAGGTTCCAACTGGTGTCTAAAATCCAACAGAAACCATAAATGATCATTCTAACACCCATTATGGTTATCTGTATGCAAATGGCTCTAAGAACTATTCACATGAGTATTTCTAATTTGGAAAAGCACCTAAAAAGTGGGACTAAATTTCAGACTAGAACGAGATGCAGTAACCAATGAAAATTGACCAAAATGGATAGAATAGAAGATAAACTTCCCCAGGCCAAGAAGAATGTTCACTCAGTGTTTGTTGGGTTGATGAATTAAATAAATAATTACTTGAAGCCATTTGGGGTAACTTTCTACCAACTTTTCCATATTTGATATAGAAACCACATAAAGATTCTCCCCTTAAATGTCCATATTCTGAACAACGGAGCTGAAACTGACCTGGAAGCCTCCTCCCTGAAGACTAGCTCTCAAAATCTCAGAGGACTACGTAAGCTACTAAGGAAGAAAATCAATCAAAGATCTAACCCCAGCTTTAAAGCCTAACAAGTGCAACAGTGATCAGCACAGCAAATGATATAGGTGCAGTAGTAGCACTTTTTCTAGGGGGTAATCAACAGCTACCTAGTTAGACTTGAAGTCCACTCAATGGGAGGGAACTCTTGTGGTGATAGATAGATAGATAGATAGATAGATAGATAGATAGATAGATAGATGATAGATGATAGATAGGTGATAGAACATTTTATTTATTTTTTTGTTCTGTGTGTGTGAGTATATAACCTATATAAATGTAAGTGCACCCATGTCATGCAATGCCCACAGAGGTCAGAAGAGGACAGACGACATCCAATCTCCTGGAGCTGGAGTTATAGATGGTTGTTAGCTGCCATGTGGGTGCTGGGAATCAAACCCAGGTCCTCTGAAAGAGCAGTCAGTACTCTTAACTACTGAACAATCTCTCCAGTTCCTCCTGTAACATAACCAAATACACATGGCTATAGAGGTCATAGATCCTAAAAAAAATCCTATGCCCCTATGCCTGTCATATCCCAGATAAATATAATTTCTGTCTGCTAAATATGGATTCTTATATTTATAGACAAGTAAGTATATCTGGTGACTCATCAAAAAAGCTTCTTCTTACAATAGATGGAGGCTCTTAAAGAGTTCTACAACTGGTCACACACAGAACATATGTGTGAGAGATACCCAGACCTAAACAACACATCAACAGTGGAATCTCTAAGGAGACCTAAGGTTCATGGAACACAGTGGAACAGGGGGTAGAGAGAATATTAATACATCTCTTAACTCTGCCCAGTGAATCTTCCTCATGCAATCAGAGGACAATTAGCACAGAAGGCCACAACTGGCCAAAGTATAGATAATAAGAGACTGGAGAGTATGAGTCCCTGGGTAGGACTCCTAATTGAACCCAGGTCTCAGGGACTATTGTGGAAGAGGGGGCAGAAAGACAGTAAGAGCCAAGAGTAGGTAAATGACCACAAGGAAACAGTTTTCCAAGCTTCTGAAAACTTGCTCATAAGAACTTAAAGCAATGGTGACTGCATGCACAAAACCCACGTGAACTCATAAAAACCTAGTATAGAACTGGGGTAATTGGTAAGAAGCCTCAACCACAGCCAAGGGACTACTGGCAGCTGATCACTGCTGGGTGAGGAAGAGCTGATCTTCTTTAAGAGAGTGACTCTAGAAATGCTGACCAAACTCCACTGGATGAACTCACACCGAGGGTCATAGAGGTATATAAACTTGACCAGTAGGCCTTAACATATATGACAGAATGTATGAAATCTAGTGGCAGAGGGCTATGAAGGGATGGAGATAGAAACTGTGTCTAAATGTAATTAAGATATAGTGTAAGACATGCACAAAAATAATAAATATATATTAAATATAATATGTATGATTTTTAAGCCAATAGTCTGGGGCTAGAGAGAGGTACAGCAGTTAAAAGCACTGCCTGCTCTTCCAGAGGACCAGGATTCAGTTTCCAGTACGCATATGGCAGCTAACAACCTTTATAACTCCAGCTCCGGGGGATCTAATGCCCTCTTCTGGCCTCCATGGGCACAGCATGCGCCTACATACATGTAAACAAAACACTTGTATACATAAAAAATAAATAAGGTGAAAGTGCTAAAGTTCATATTCTTCTGGCAATTCTGTTGTCAATGATAATCATCCTGATTATAAAAGTTCCATGTGCTTCTCCGGAAAACCTGAGCAATAATATAAGAAAAACAATTCCAAATAACCAGTGTTCTCATTTTGCTTTCTTTCATGGGTGCCTTACAGTGACGAACAATTGAGAACTAATACCCCACTGTCTTGACAATAGGTGTGTTTACATGGCTGCTTTAGCTAATGACAAATCAACAGAAATAATCCATGTAGTTTGGGGGTCGCGCCAAGTTAAGAGCACTTGGAGATACAAGGAAGAGACATGTGCCCACTTTCCACCCCCTCTTGGTATGCAGATGTGGTAAGGCTAGACAGAGCATGGCTCTCTGTCACTCACACCATGCTCTAGTCATGGCAGGGTGTTCAGATCTCAGTATAATGGAATGTGTCTTTTATAACTGCTAGGAGTATTAATCAGAAGTTACCCTTGGCTGGGAGAAAAAAAAAAAAAGTTCCTTCCACAGCATCATTTCCCATCCCTGGCATTAACCTGCATCTAGTTTTTGGTTCACAGGGAGGTGCAGAGTCTTTGTTCCCTTGCTAAGATGCACAGCCAACTCTGAATGACCATCCTGACTCCCAGAGCTCCTATTGGATCCCCAGAGGGCTGCCGTAAATTTGCCATGCACAACTGCTGTCTCTGCTCAACTCTGATCCTCTCACACTCAGCCTTCTCTCCAACAACACTTGACAATAAAGCAGCACACTGATTTCCACCCTGTCTCTGTTTCTCAAGTACCCAACCTTAGCCAATAAGCCATTATTATTTGCTCCATCAGAGCAAGCAGGATCTATATTTCAACTAATTCAGTCTAAGGGAGGATATCACACCTTTGAGTTTGTGCATGTGTAAACAGTATAACTGCTGTGGAGGGCATGCAAATGAGGACAAAGCTCAGTTACAAGCACTTCACTATACATACATGTCTCACAAAAGCTACCAAGTCTGCCTATACACACCACATTTAAGAAATTAAAGGTCATTCTTGATTCTGAGTCTCAATATCCTTGCACTCTAATTGTCTGGTTGCTTTAATTCCTTTATCCAGATAATCTATTCAGACTTTGGTCTTTGATTTACCAGCTTGCTCTTCCTCAGGCTGCTTTGATTTGAGATTCTTTCTCTCTTGGTTTGAAGGGTGTGGACACAATTCCTAGGTCTAGACAAAAGGTACTAACTTAAGTATTCGGCAAGGGACCAAGCAATGAACCAAGTACAGAGATTGCAAGAAGACCATAGGAGGTTCCATAGAGGGAACAATACTTAGGTGAGACTTGAAGGTCAGATAATTTGCAAAGGTGACAATTTTCAAATTTTACGTAATTTTGAAAAGCAGTATGTCACTAGTATGTACTGCAAAACTACTCACAATAGCCAAAATGAGGGGAAAAACCTAAGCATCCTTAACAGATAGATGGATAAACAAAATCTGGCATACATCTATGTACAACAGAATATTACTCAACCATTAAAAGGAAGGAAGTTCTGATGTATGCAACAATGTGGATAAACCTTGAGGACATTATGCTACTGATAAGCCAGACAAAAGATGCTATACGATTTCATTTATATAAAATATCTGGGACAGGCAAATTCAGAAAGGCGAAACATAGGTGAGAGGTTACCAGGTGCTGATGGAGGAGTGGGGAGTTATAGCTTTAATAAAGATTCTGTTCAGGGTGATGAAAAGGTTTTTGGAAATTGATAGTAGTGCTGGCTGTATAACACTGTGACACAGTTAATGCCACTGAACCGTGTATTCCACAAAGGTTAAAACTGCAAAGTTAACAGTGTATGTATTTCACCACATTTTTTTTTAAAAAAAAAGAATGGTTTTCTCTTGGTATCTATGGGGAACTGGTTCCAGTTTAGCCTCAAGACACCAAGTTCAGATATGCTCAGGCCCCTGATATAAAATGACAGTTTATCACATATCCACTCCCTCCCACAAGTTTTAAATCATCTCTAAGTCACTTACAATGCCTGTGTAAATAATTGCTATTCTATATGGCTTAGGAAATGAAAGGAAAAAAATGTCTGTAAATTTTCAGTCTATGTACAATGTCTAAAAATATCTCTCATTTTGATCTCTCATTGGTTGAACCTGTGTTATGGCAGACAGACTGCACTTTATGTCAGAGCTTTATTTCAATCCAAGGCCAAGAAATGATTTGATGACGTGAAACAGGTGCCCCCAGAACGCCTGTGCTGAGTGGTGTGGACACAGAGAACTTGGAGGGAAGGAGGAAGGAGCGCCGTCAAATATGTTGCAGCCTTTGCCCCAGACTGTGTGCAAGCCTGGTGATCAGACGTGCCTGAAGGCGGCCTTTAGTCACAGGGCATTTTGATTGAGTGTTATAACCAACTTCCTGCCTCAGTTTTCAGTGATGGAATATAAATCTTCATAAGTGACTTCCTTTTTTAAGTTTGCATTCCTGCACAGGGGCATGCAGTGTATTTATCTTCAGGACAATGGCTCAATGGTAGTTTTATATATAAAAAGAGCCATGTATATGTGACCAGCACACAATTTTTCCACACAGTGCCTGTCTAGTACCCCCAAACTTTCCTTCTATAACCCACTCCTTCCGGAAATAACTTCCATTCTGCTCTCCATACGTCACTTAGTCATGTCAGGTAATTATTTTTACACTGTCATTCAAACACCTGAGCATCATGCTGCTTTTTTTTTTTTTTGGTCAGCAATCTCATCTTACTTCCACAGCATCCACAATGTACAGTCACTACATGTACACTAGGAGAACACATCCAACTCAGCAAAAAAATGCCTTATGCATTTGAAGCCTCAGTGGGAGCAAGCAAGAGATACTAACAGATTCCACGCCACACACCCAAGACTAGAGCAGCTTTCAGATAATTTGCAAAGGTGACAATTTTCAAATTTTACATGATTTTGAAAAGTAATACATAGCTAATATTTACTGCAAAACTATTCACAATAGCCAAAATGAGGGGAAAAAACCTAAGCATCTATCCTTAATAGATGGATAAACAAAATTTGGCATATATCTATGAACAACAGAATATTACTCAACCATTAAAAGGAAGGAAGTTCTGATGTATGCAGCAATGTGGATAAACCTTGAGGACATTGTACTAATGATAAGCCAGACAAAAGATGCCATATGATTTCATTTATATAAAATATCTAGGACAGACACCGCCACCTAACGGACCCTATGATTTTGTTGATTAACGGCCATTGATTTTTACCAAGACATCTGATACCTATGATGCCCCTGCTTCATGATGACTGTCTGGACATGGGTTTTCATTCCCTTCTCTCTGTTGTACATGCTGCATGCCAGGCAAACCTATTTCCCATAATGGCATCATTCTTTTGAGAGGCAAGGAGAGAACAATGGCCCATGATCTATATCAATGGCCCAAATTACCCAGCATATACCAGTGTCCCTGTGGTATGAAGGGCCTGGTGCAGAGGAAGGCAGACAAACTCTGTGGAGGTCAGGAGAACTCTAAAATACAACTGGTTTCTTATAAATCAAACACCTTCCTTCAAGATGTACGAAGCATGATATTCTGTGCTAAGCTCTGACATGGTATAGACTTACAGGAGCCTGTTGGGGAAACAGTGCATTTAACTACAAAGCTTATATAACTAGCTTACATACTGGGGTTTGAGTGTTATGACAGAGGCAATTGCAATGGTAAACCAGAAACACAAATCTTCAGCTCAGCTTGAGAAAAGGAGAAAAGGCAGAAGTGCTAGAGGGTTAGGGTTGGGGATGTAGCTCAGTGGCAGAGTGCTTAACAGAGAGCATGCACAAGGCCCCGGGCTCAATCTCTAGCGCTGTAAAAACATTTTTTTTAAAAAAAGGAAAGATAAGACTTCTGAGAAGAGGTGATGCTACATTGAGTCTCTACATACCAGAAGCAAGTGTATAGATTAAATACAGGAGTGCTACATGCACTAGCGAAGAGAGAACACAAGAAGAGTGAATTAGTAGTGTGGTGTGCACTGTCACCATAGGCAGATGGAGATGAGCAAGAGATGAGGTAGGTGAGCTCAGCAGAGGCCTGGTCATGGAGGATGCAGAGTGAGGCAACTCTGCCACTGACCATGGAATAGGAGATAGTCTGAACGCCACAGGAAGCTTGAGTGTTCAGAGCCAATGAGCTACTCTAGATAACACAGGCTTTGGTCAAGTCAGCTTGATAGACAGCCAACAGTAAACTGCAAATAAAATCAGCCCTCAGCCCTCTCGAGGATTTATTTAAAACAAAACCCTCCTCTTGAGAGAAGTTACTGACAAAGGTCAGTTTCAGTATGATCCTGACGCTATGATCCGCACTAGTAATTGTCCAAGAGGCTGCTAACAGTCTGAGCTTCTTCCTCAGCTCCACAGAAAGGCACAAACCTCAAAGAAGATAACCAAGTAGACAGCCATGGGCTTGATGCTCCATGAGACCATCCCACCCTGCTCTTTGCCCATTTCCACCCTAGTGTTCAGGGATCTGATGACCTCTTCACCCTCCATTTCCTGTCCGCACTAAGTCTCCCCACCCCGGTCACTTCTACTTCCTCCCCAAGATTGAGCTCTTGGTTTAGCTGCTTCTCCACCCAAAGACGTTTCCTAACACATAGGCCTGAGGGAGCTAAGGACTCAGGTTTACTGGCTCCTGCATCTCCATTTCTGCATCTGGCAGTTACTGGACCCACATCAAATGTTGACTCCATTAAGTTACTGTGTACATACTTAGTGCTCACCTTGGGAGGCAGAATGGTAGCTTAGTGTCACCCAGTCCCTGGATCACAGAGTTCGTCCTGAACATTCTCTTGCACCAACCCAGAGGAAGACCATAGTGAACACAGGTGTTCCCTTAACCCCTCTGGTCTGGCTGGCTCTCGTCACCAAGTGGCTGATAGGAAAACAAATACCACAGGAAGTCATTTCCTAGGAGACTGGGAGAGCACAACAGGGAAGGTAGTCTACATGACAATGACCTACTCTGCTGCTCTGGCTCATATCCCATGTCCAAGCAGGATCCACAACTACAGCATATGTCCAACTCCCAGAAGACTAGGAGTTCAAAAGAGAGGGTCAGTATTTGCTGAATTTAACAGACTTCCTATCACGGGAGGAATGTGTTCGTGAGTCAGATTAGAATATTTAGGCTGGTCAATTAGGATGACATTTGAGTTAATTAATCAGCATCAGATACATATAAATATATCATACACATTTTTTCTCTTCTCCCCAAAATGATCCTCCCTGTGATGATGCATGCCTCGGCACTGTGAATCCACCAGATTAAAGAGCATCTCGTTCCTTGGTAAACTCCCAACTACTTGAAGGTAGTGACGCATGCTTCACGTGGCAGTAATTCATTTCCCAAAACCAATTTTTCCTCTCAGAACGCATTCTTTCTGCATAGTGATCATTCCTCCTATTTGATGTTGGATCTCACTGACTTCAATTTCAGGAGATAAGATTTTTACCCTTCATTCCTGAAACTTCTCTTCTGGGGGGACATTTATCCTCTGTCTCTGTATTATAAAGATGAAAACCAAATTCCTTACCACCAGAATGAATCTAGTAGATTTTACATAAGACAACTAAGTTCTCTGGAATCATTTTCTCCACTTTTCAATAAAAAAAAAATCATACCAATTAGATCACATGGTATCTTGGATAGTTTCCAATTCTCATACTTCTTCCTGAGATAATTCCTACTGAGCTGGAAATTACTGATAACAGATAGTTGTCTAAACCCTGGGAGCTGGGGAAAGAAGTCCAGAGACATGAGTGTAATGTATGAGACGGGAAAGCGAAGCCACCCACATGGAGTAACAGGGTGAGGAAGGGCTTAAAAGGAGGGGAGGCCAGGTGTGTGGTGGACGCCTTTTATCCCAGCACTCAGAAGGCAGAGGCAGGCAAACCTCTGTGATTTTGAGGCCAGCCGGTCTACAGAGTGAGTTCCAGATTAGCCAGGGCTATACAGTGAGACTGTCTCAAAAACGAGGTGGGGGGTGGGAGGCGGGGTTGTCAGGGATTCCTGCTAGGCCTGAAGGAACGTGTCAGAGAATGTGCCCCCAGGACACAGAAGTGCTGTAGCCCCCAGGAGAAAAGGAACTCAGCCCACCAGAGGCACCACACAAGCGAGTGCTGGAATATAAACACCCCTCCTCGGCTCTCATGGTCTACCAGCATTCCCCATTGCTTAAAGCCAACTGGAAGCCAGAGGGGAAGAGGCTTTAAAAAAGCAAGCTGCCTTCAGGCTTGTAGAACAGAGTAGGTAGGACATTCAGAAGTGAAACAAAAGTATGAGCCAAAATACTTGGTCATCTGCACAGTGTGATCTTTAAGGGTCCGGCTCTTCAAAATGAGCAGAAGCAATGCATCACAATGACTAGCAGACTACCACTCTGCCTTCTTAACAACTGAGCAGTGTCCTGATACGGTGGGAACAAACTGGGTCAGCACCAGTAACACTGAAGCCAGAGTGTGCTTGCTTCTGGTGGTTCCTCAGAAAGAATAGAGAGGTTTCTTGAAGACCAAAGTTCAAAGAGGAAAACGATGAACGGTCTAAGGAGGTGGATATTGCACAAAGTAAACTGTTACAAGCAAGTTCCAGCTGTGGGTCTACAGCCACAGGACAGCAGTTCCCATCTCCTGACATCACCAAGGTATTTTCTAATGCTCACAAGGAGCTTCCTACACAGGGACTCCGATCTGAGAGGTTTAAATACCTAGTTGAATGGAGTTACAAATAAACACCCAGATGTGTGGTGAGAACCAGTAACACAGCAGTATCTCATTTATTTATCCATAAGAGACTGAAGGAGAATTTGAGGCAACTCAGACTGGACAAGGATATCAAAAGTGCAGAGAAATGTTTTGTTTTTCCTTAAAAAAAAAATTGCTTGTGAGTGTGTGTCGGGGGGTATGTGGGTGTGTGTGCCAAAGGAAAACTTCTGGGAGCCAGTTCTAATCCTCCACCTTATTGAGGCAGGACTTCTGTTATTTCTGCTGCTGTACTGCATACTCCAGGATAGCTGGCCAGAGAGCTGCCAGGAGCATCTCCTGGCCCCAGCTCCCATTTCTGCATGGGAATGCTGGGGTTTCAGAGGCCTGCCACCATTCTAGTTTTTTGCATCAGTTTTGAAGAGCAAACTCAGGTTGTCAGGCTTGTGTGGCTAGTGCTTTTACCTAGTGAGCCATCTCCTCCGTCCCAGAGAAATATTTTTAACTACTGAAAAATCAAACTTTATGCAGTGCATTAGGAAAAACGACTTTCATGTGTGTAACCGTGTAAAAGCTACAATTCATTTTTCCCTGGTCATCCAATCCTGAACACAGTACCACCTTTCCTTAAAGGTTCTACATTGTGAGAACACTGTATAAACCTAGAGAAAATCCACACTTCAAACCTTTCTTGCCTAGAAGATTCGTTACAATAATCATGGACTATGTTTATAATAAGCTATAATGCAGAAAACTTTTTAATATAAACAGATTAGCAATGACTTATCTTAAAGATAATTCTACAGATAAAGGTCATTACAAACGTGGTTGAGTCTTCACTATAAACAGTATAAACTGGAAGACCGGCTGCACTTACTTTAGGCATTCACACACTCTGCACTGACCATGGAAGGCAGAGGGCTGGAAGAAGTGATAAGATCGATCTCTCCAGATCTGAATCCTTCTCCAGTTGCTCACTGCAACCTTGCTAATTACTTTAGCTCATTGCACTATAGCTTCTTGACAAGCAGAATGAAATCAGCATTTGCTACATAAATTGTTGTGAAGATTATAAAAACTACTCATCTCTCTCCTTTAAAAACATAAGAAACTTTAGATCTGTATTTCTACATTGTTTTTGAAATATATAGATGTATCTGTATTGCATTTTGCCATCTAAATGGGGAAAAAAATCAAAACTTTGCTCTAAAAGCTTCCTTTTGTAGCTGTGAGTTGAACCTTATTTTATCTCAGATAAAAGCAAGCAGTTCTAATCACTCTTAGGCTTGAGCATCATAATCAAGCCTGATTTTTGCTTCATTCTCATTCTCCCTGGATTAGTCTCCAAAAAGAACCAACAAAAGAAAAGGAAAACTTTTAATTGAGATGGCTTATGGCAGTGCATTCCATTGCAGCCAGAATTCAGTGAGCAGAGACTGAATTACAAGGTTTACTAGGCGGATTAGATAAAAAGTCCTCTCAGTTCTCAATGAAGGCTCAAAACATCTCAGTATGATATATTCTGTCTTCCTTGGTGGTAAGTACACATGTGACATCAATTTTAAATATTTTTATTTTATGTGCATGAGTATATTGCCTGCATTTGTGTAAGTGCACCCATGTTGTATAAGGCCCACAGAGGTTAGAAGAGGGAGTTGGATCCTCTAGAACTAGAGTTCTTCATACCAAACTTCCCATCTTTAACAAAATGGGAGCTGTGTGTTGGTGTAGCTCAGAAAACCATGCCCTATGGTGACCGACCAAAAGTTTCCAGAAGTGTCACAGTCAGGCATGGTAACCCCTATTGTGACATAAGCTTTTTCACAAAGGAGGCAGGAAATTCCCAAGAGACTAGTAAGTGGAAATGTGACTTGTTTTCTATCCCATTAGATCAGAGATCAGGGGATCCAGACTTTGCAACCAGTAAAATGGCTAGACAAAATTTTCCCCAAATCCCTTTGAAAGAAAGGCACAACTAATTGTATGATTCTCTCTAGCCATTCCTCTAAAAATGTTCAAATAAATTCACTAACTTACATGATAAACAAAGTATTAAGTCATTGGGAGAATTCACACAAAGAGGTATTCTTGCAGATACTATGTAGGTATATAACATAAATAACATCACAGCAATACCATAAAAATATCCTTTGAATAGATCTTTGGTTTGGATACGTGCACCCCCAAGGACCCATCTGTTAAGGTTTTGGTTCCCAGCCAATGGCACTATTAGGAGCTGTTACAGCCTTTAAGCAGTAGAGCCTCATGAGAGATTTTTCTAGTCTTTGGGCATGTGCCCTAGAAGTGCGAGCTGGGATTCTGGACCTTTTCTGCCGCTCTCTTTGCTTCCTGGATGCGATGAGTGAGCAGCTTGGTGAACCACAACTTCTGCCTCCCCACATGCCCCAAAGCTACAGCCCCAACCAGCCATTGACTGGAATTCCCAAAACCATGGGCAAAAATGAATCTGTTTCCTTTTTTAATGAGCTGGTGTTCAACATATGGGGCTGCATCACAGGCTTCACACGTCATAGTTTTTTCTTGTTCATTCTCCTTCTCTGCTGCCTTCCACTGTGCCTCCCCCAGCTGGTTCCTTCGGTCCCCCAGTTAGTCCCCCCTCTGCTTTGCTCACACATGTATCCCACTGGCCTATTTATCTACCTCTCTACAAACACATACATATATAAACATAAGCATAATTTTAAATCTAGGTTCTGCATATAAGAGAAAATGTGGTATCTATTTTTCTGAGCTTCACTTATTTTGCTTAACATAATGATTTCCAGTGGCATTCATTCTCCTGAAAATGTCATATTTCATTACATAAAATTCCATTGTGTATATACACCACATTTTCTTTTTATTTTATTCATCTATTGATGGACACCTAGGCTGGTTCCATTTCTTGGCTATTTTGAAGAGTAGAGCAATAAATATGGATGTGAAAGTATCACTATGGTATGCTGACTTAGAGTCCTTTGGGTGTACACCCCAGGGTGGTGTAGCTGAGTCACATGTAATTCTGCTTGCAGTCTTTTGAGGAACCACCATACTGATTTCCATAGTGAATGCACGAGTTTGCATTTTTATCAGCAATGAATAAAGGATCTTCTTTCCCTGCATGCTCACTAGCACTGCTTCTTGATGACAGTCATTCTGATTGGCATAAAAATGGACCCTCGATATTCTATTTATAAACTGATTATCTCAAGTACATGTTGTACTTGAGGAAAAATAACTCAGGTAATACATTAGCTTCCTTAGGCTGCTAAAACATGCCATAAATTTAGTACCTTTAAACATCCAAAATTTAGAGCCAGACGAGGTGGTACACGTCTTTAATCTCAGCACTCAGGAGGCAGAGACAGGTGGGTCTCTGTGAGACCAATCTGGTCTACAAAGTGAATTCTAGGCCAGCTGTGCTACCAGGAAACCTTGTCTTAAAAAGATTTAAACACACACGCACACACACACACACACACACACACCACCACCACCACCACCACCACCATCAAATTAATTCTCTGAGAATTGTGAAGGTAAACAAAATATGAAGTCAGTTTTCCTGGGCTGAAGTCAAGATGTTAGCTAGGCTGGTTCCATCTTAAAGCACTGAGGCAAGAACGTGTTTCTTTTTCTCAGTATCTAGTACCTGCTTATACTCCTTGTCTTGACGTCTTTGACTGGTGTTTTCTCAGTTGCTGTTTCTATCATCAAATCATTAATTCTGGTTTCTTCTTAAAAGGATCCTGTGATTTGACGTTATGGGTCAGGCCATGATATTTCTGCTCCTTTTTCAAGATCCTTAATATGATCACAAGTACAAGGTCCCTTTAGCTATATACAGATTACACATGATAGTATCTATCTCTAAGTCACTTCCAGGTCCCTTGGTCAGTCCCCCAATTCTTAATGTCCTCTCTATTTTACACTGCTTTATCATATAAATAATGTGAATAATGTAGTAAAATTCCTAGATTCCACAGAAATAAATGAAACTAACCTATCTCTAAAGGAAGCTTTAAAAATTCCACCCAAAAATCAGCATTAAAAAATGATTCTATAATAGTTTTAGTATCAAAAAGCAACTAACAATCTGAGAGAATCGTATCCTAGAGACCATGTATCCTGGATATAAGAAGATGTCTTATTGCAATGCTTCATAGAGTGTCTTTTTAAACATTCACACCCACACCTGTCTGACCCATCATCACCCAGCACAGAGTGGGCTGCAAACTCGTAAAGAAGAAAGAAACATGCAGAAGAAGGCTAGTCAGTAGACTCCAACCACAGGAGTGGGAAAAAAATCACCACATACTTACTAATATCCTCGCCTGGTGCATGTTCTCAAAGTGTGGGTCTGAGGCATTGAGTGCTAGATAAAATATGAACACCCCATGATCTATACAAGACTAAATAAAATAAAATCCTAGAGGTGAATCCAGAAAGCTGACTCTTTAGCAAGTTCCACCTCGGCTCATCCAAATTCACGTGTGATATTCCCTGACCACCCCTACGGGTGGGCACAGTGAGGAGGGACGGGTTGTCCAAGTCACAATTCATGTTTGGTGCTCACTGACCCATTAGTGAGTAGGTATGATAAAGAGTTACCAAAGTAAAGATATCTGAGTCCAAAGGCCCAGTCCACTTACAAGCTGCGTAACAGTGGGCCTCTGTTTTCTCATGCATAAACATTCTGACACTTACAGGGGCTCCTACCTGCACTGTACTAGTGTACGACCCTACACTACGACAGTTTTCAGTGAATAACTGTGGTGGAGGCTGTCCTGTAGTCTCGTGTTTGCAACATCCACAGCTTAGCCCATTAGACGCTTCTAGCAACACCCCAGTTGTGACCCAAAAAGCGTTTCCTGACATTGCCCAAGGTCTCAGAAGTAGAGAGAGGACATTGGAAAGGGCAAAGCTACTCCTGTTTGAGACCTAAAGATGTAAAGTAATGCCGTACCTAGTAAAGGTGACAGAGAATGACATGTAACATGGTATCACCAAAATGATTATTTCCACCCTTCTTTCTTTTCTTTCCCAGTTCAGACTAGATCCTCAGGAAGACAGGTGCCAACAGTTTTCAGTAATCATCTCAGTCTGTCTCACTTTTGATAGTTCTTTGTTTCTCATGGGAAGCACCTTCAACACGAACTACGCAGTCAGATAAAATGAGCAGACACTGAATTATGAAGTTAACACTTCTTAATTTAGAAAATTTCAGAAGCTGGTTATCGTAACTTTGGGATTTATGTCCACTATACATAGAGGACCTTATAATATTATTAGATGTTATTTGACAACAGAGGTCAGTTCTTTAGCTCTCTAGTTAAAGTACCAGAAGACTAGAAAGCAGGACTCATAGGCTTCTTAGCCAAAGCCAGTCAACATCCTCATCAGTGAAACAAAATTGTTCTAAAAATCTCAAGTTCCTCCAAAATTCTACATGCTCTAAAATTTAAAACCTCATGATTCCAATTAACTCCTAATACTTTATTTTGTCAAGAACATCATATTGGGGGGATCAATAACTAATAAAGTAACATTAGTATGTTTATATTTGCTCAATAATCATTTCATTGAAGCAACAGTTTTTGAATTCATGAAAACACCAGTCTTTCCACCAACATCAAAAAGGACAAGACATGGTCTCTGAGCCCAAGGTAAAGAGACAAACACGCAGGCAAATAATAAAAGCCAAGAAGTATGAGCTCTGTGCAAATGCTGTAAGAAAATCTGAGATCAGGAAAAGAAAATGACAAGTTCAAATAGTTACTGAGAACTCATCATGGTTGAGAAAAGGGATGGATAAAAACAGAACATCAGATGATCGCCACATCACCTTCCACATCTAGATCCAAACAAGCCAAAGATAAATTCAAAGCAGGCAGGAAACTTCGAGTTACACCATTCTCATCACTCTCTCCAGAAGAGGAGACATCTCCCCTTGAAGTACAGCTCCTTTGAGTGATGAGAGACAAGTGTGGTGGTAAATATACTGAATAATTAGAAATGGCAATTTGCTAGAAGATGTTTCATCAAACTGATGTCTCACTGGCTTCTTTGGCAGCCACTTGTCTGAGGAAAGAAATGTAATTCAGGGGCTAGAAGGAACTTGATATGTTACTTCCATGAACAGATGGATCCCATCAGTATTACACTCATTCCTTCACACGCTTCAAAATAACACAGGAAAAGAGACAGATAGCCTCCAAGTACATGTTAGAAGTTGCTCTCTGTTTTCTTTCTACTTTTTACTCCAGCCTGCCCTGAATTCAGAATAATCAGGGCTGCTTGAGGAGAAATGTGCAGGAATATCTGACAGAGGTGTGGACTTATCTGTCAGTGGCTCCATACACTGCAAGCGTTGAAATATGAGGCACAGACGCATGCCTCCCAGGAGCCTACAGGGAACTATCTGTGGCTGAACACTTGCTGTGTTCAAGAAAATAGTTCTGTTTATTTTGGGTTAAGTTCGCACCTAAAGCAAAAATAAGGTTCTGACACAGGCTAGAAACCTACTATTGATGATCCCCTTTCACTGCTCAAGTCAAACCAATATTCTACTAAAAAGACAAGGCCTGCTTCCAGTTTCTTCAATTCAGAATAGGTGGAAAGCTCAGGTGGGAGTGCTTCTGACTACCAGCATTTTCTTAAACGCGCGCGCGTGCGTGTTTGTGTGTGTGTGTGTGTGTGTGTGTGCGTGCACGCGCGCGAAGATCAGAGGTCACTGTTAGGTGCATGTCTTGGCTGCTTTCCACTTTATTTTGTGAGACAGAGTCTCTCACTGAACCTGGACAACCATTCGTTGGCTAGAATGGCTGACCAGCAAGGCCCCCGGATCCACCTGTCTTTGCCCACCAGCACCCGAGTCATGGCTGTGTCATCCTGCATGGCTTTCACGGGAGTGCTGGCGATCTAAACAAAGACCCTTATGCCTGTGCAGCAGGCCTTCAGGCACTGAACCGTCTCCCAACCCCACGTCTGTATTTTTATCTCCGAGTCACATTTGACAAGTGCAAACGTCTATCTTTCCCATCCATCAGGTACCCTGCATTTTACAGTCCAAATCACTAGGAAAAAGAACAATATGGGCCACTGGGGCCCTTTTCCCACTGTGTTTGTAGTCCTTGTCCATCCATCATCATCATTGTCAGGACCAGTGTTTACTATTGAAACAGTATATATCTTTGCATCCTCATGATCTGGCTACATGCAGCTTCACCAATGATCCCAATGGTTTTTTTTTTTTTTTCTCTTAATCAAGTCAATAGCCAGCATAATTCTCTAGAAGGCAGAAGTCTGAATGCCACTCTAGTCCACGTATCTTCCCGTATATCTCCTTACAAAGAAAGGAGTTAAAGCTAAAGTAGATACCCTGACATTCTGGAAATACTAAATGTTCTAAAATATTGATGGACTCTACTTTATTTTGCCATTTTTGCTTATTTGCTCAGTCATTAATTTGGAAACTGTTTTCGCATTCTGTGGACAAATGCCTGATCAGAGTGCCCTCCCTAAAGAACTAATGTCTTTATCATAAGGACAGATAAACACACACACACACACACACACACACACAAGACACTTCAGCATTACATGAAGGCGACACGGCGATACGTGCAGGAGTCCATGGAAGAGACAGTCCCCAGAGGGGTAAATTACCTGCAGAAGCCCCATTGGTTCTTCAGATACAAAAATCACCTGAGCCACCATTCTTAAAGACTAAAATCCCCAAACTAATAGAACTCATTTGTCATGTGCCATAGAATCCTCACTGCAAAAACAAGATTACTCTAAATGACAGGCAGGCCCAAGAGGAAGTATGAGATTCAAATAGAAAACCAATCCATCAACACGGGTGCCCACTACTGAGTGACGGAAATTGGGAAACACAAAACATAAAAAAAATTGTCCCTGTTCTCAAGCAGGCTTTAATGTAGTTGAAATGAATTAAATATTATAGGATTTCTAAGGTACCTTCGCAGCATACCAGGGAGAACCACAACAGCATTCCAGTAGGATGGGAGCCTGCTGGGTGTCTAGAATACACAGGTCATTCATTTGGGAGGACAAGTCTGAAAGCATTAGTAAGTCCTCCAGAGGGAAAGATGGAAGCCAGAAGACAAACCAACCTAAGGTATGCCACAAAGATCCTGGTGAACTGGGGAGGCTTGCAATGGGTCCTCAAAGAGAAGAAAATGCTCTCAGATTCCGTGTGCAGGGATAGACACAAACTTACACACTGAGGGTTGGTGGAGCATTAACAAATCTATCCTCGTAGGCTACACTTTCCAGCCGCCACACTAACTCCAGTGGTACCCAAGAAGGTCCTGAGATAGAAAATGAGAAACATCTGCCGTGTGGTCACAGTGGGACAATGTCAGGTGAGTCTGCAGCACCCATAGTACCGTCAGCCCCCCACAGTCCCCAATGAAAGGTGCTGCAGCTGGAGGTGCGCTGTGGACACGCAACAGACCCACCAAGAAGTTACCTGTGACACAGTCCCACCTAAACTCTTGCGTTCAGTTCACTCTTTACTCCCAGATTTTCCTCTTTTCAGTCCTTCTTTCTTATTCCAGTTTTATGTACCTGAAACAAGCTACATTTTCCATCTAACAAACTGTTTGGCTTCTGAGACTCCCTACTTTAAAATTATTTTACAAGGCATCTGTTACTTGAAAAACTTATATTAAATAATATGCTATAATAATATGTAATAATATATTATATAATAAAAGTAATCCAAGGGCTGGAGAGATGGCTCAGTGGTCAAGAGCACTGCCTGCTCTTACAGAAGATCTAGATTTGGTTCCCAACACCTCACATGGCATCTAACAACCATCTGTAACTTCAGTTCCAGGGGATCCAACTTGCTCCTCTGGCCTCTATGGGCATTGCCCAACATGGGTACACTTATATACATGCAAGCAAAACTCGCATACACATAAATAAGTAAATAAATAAATAATAAAATTTTACGTAATGGCCCCTTCAGAGAAACAAACCTGAGGAGAATGGTCATAAAAACAACTGCTGTTGAGGTCTTCTTGTGGGTAAGAGCTCGTTCAAGGATTGGGACTTTGATACCCTTTACAGATGTGTGTCTTCATTGCTTTGAGTCACAGACAAGGTGAGAATTTACCCAAATCCATGCATGCGTTAAGCAGAGGAAAAAGGCTGTGGACCCATGTAACTTTCCCTGAGAACTCAGACTAATTTTTCAGAAAATGAAGGTAAGACTACAAGAAGAAGAAGAAGAAGGAGAAGGAGGACGAAGAGAAGGAGAAAGAGGAGGAGGAGGAGGAAGAGGAGGAGGAGGAGGAGGAGGAGGAGGAGGAGGAGGAGGAGGAGGAGGAGGAGGAGGAAAAGGAGGAGAAGCCGCCTCTAGAAGCAAAAGGATGAGAAGAATTTCTGTGGTCTTTTAAACTTCATTTAAAGCATCCAGCACACACCATCCCTGGAATCTCACTCGTGTGTCTGTTCTGCTCTATCCTACTTGTTCCTTTGCTTACCTCTTTGTTTTTTAGACCTCTCTTCATTTAAATCAATTTTTGATCATCCCCAACTTCAGTTTCAGAAGATCCATAAATATTGACACTTACAGAATCTCATGATTTTCCTTTATACTCTACAGAGAGGGAGAAAAATTCTCATTCAAACCCTAGGAACTTATGCTGGAGTTTTCAGTCTCCTGCATAACAAAAAAATTGTTATTCATTATTCCAAATTCTTCAGATGCACTTCTGTTCTCTCCCAGCATTTAGAGAAATATGAGAATATGGCAAATAGAGAAATATGAAATATTAGAATGAAAGCAATATGCAGTCATCCTCGGGAGCAGTGTATGTGCCCATAGACACCACTATGATAAAGCTGAAGAAGTCAGTTCAGAAAGAAAAATAAACCCTATAAATTTAGCTCTAAGCTTTCATTTTGATCATCATGATCAAGGGTGACAATATAAAGTACATTAAGAGTAAATACTGATTATTCTAAAGTACATAACTCACTTAGGCTTTCTAAAGACTTCTAATAAGTTTTTTATATCAAAGACTAGGAATAAATTATAGATCTAAAAAACATTCATTATTCATTCAATAAACTTTTTGAGTTGATACTGAATTCTACAGTAGAGACTTTACTGCCATAGATGTTATATATGGCACAATTAATAAGACATGATCTTTTGTAAATAAGGAACTGCCCTTCAGATTAAAGACTAGTAAGAGTAAATGAGCTCATGTCTATATGAAAATAATGTAAACATATCCCCTAAGACATGATAATTGGAACATCTTTCAATATTCTTTAAAATTACTTTAACATTTTAACATATTTATGAATTTTCAAATTCAATGGATAGAGCTTAAGTACTAAAACGCTAAATCTCAAGAGACAGATGATAGGGAGGACGACTGGTAGGCAAGAAATAATGAGGGAAAGTTTTAGCACATTTAAGAAAATTAAACTCAAATTATATGTTGTGGCATAAGATTTCAACATGTAATACGGTCTACAAAAGCAGGCACGGTGGTATATGCCTGCTACCCAGACACTGGAGGAGGATCACAAATTTGACATTCAGTATGGGTTACGTAGCAAGGCTTGTCTTCAAAAAAGAAAAAGTCTACAACATGATTGTCACTGTGGTTCAAGCCTTGTCTGAATCTGTGCTGGCTATAACCATAACAACATACCACAGACTTGAGTGGCTTGAACAACAGAAACTGAGTTATCACAGTTCTGGAAGCCAGAGAGTCCAAAATCCACTTCAAATTACTGCAGGCCTCTCTCCCAAACTTGCAAATGTCTTCCTTCTCACTGTGTGTTCACATGACCTTGTCCAGTTATATCTGGGGAGAGGGAGGAAGGGGGAATGGGAAGGAGGGACGGAGACAGACGGAAGGAGGGGGAACGGCCCTGTTTACATCAGTACAGTCTCGTGAATGATAGAAACAGTGAATAATTAAGCAACGAAATAACGGAAATCCAGCAGGGCATGAGAGAAAGGGTCCAGTCTAGACATCATGGCGGGGCACACCTCTCTAAGAAAGTGACTTATAGTGAGATCTAAAGGAGTCCTCAGATTTCAAGGGAGAAAGACTGAACAATGCAGTAGCTTGAGCTGGTAACAAGCTTGAAGCATGAGAAAAGCTGAAGAGCTCGGACTGTATGTGGCAAGCCACAGGGTGAAGAGTGTGAGCTGAGGCCTGAGAAGCGGGTGGGAGGAGGAAGCACGGGAAGCATTTTCATGTGAGGTCAGCTGCACCATGGGACTGGATCTGAATACAACAAGGCGGTTTGGTTTTCCATGGGTAGGAGGATGTAGACAGGCAACCAGAGAAACAGCGAACACAGATTCAAAATTAATGTGTCCGTTTAGGGAAAAGATGGTAGAGTTTTCAAATCGGGTTTAGGCAAAGAATTAGGAGGACTTAGATCTATTTGGGTGGCAGAATCAATAGGTCACAGCCATGCACTAGATGTAGAAGACAGAAGTATAGATAAACATGAGACGGGTTTAAATGAAAATTATATGAGAGGGAGAAAAATCGGTTCAAAAGAGCTCTCTTTTGAGTCTGTGAAGTGTGAGTCCTTTAGGTGTGCAAACCGAAGTGTAAAATAGGGATTTACCGTCTGTGTCTGCCACAGGAGAGGCTGAAACTAGAAGGAAGAATTCATGAATACCAAGAGAACCTATCTGAACCACAGAGTTGATTTAAAAAACCAGGGAACGCCTACAGCACAGCACCTGAGACTCACAACCTTTGGAGAGGGAGCTGGGCAAACACCCTCAAGGAAATAAAAACCTCCTTACCTTTTCTTCAAACCAAGTTCTGAAATAGAATTAACCTCACATTTCTAACCTCTATACTCTTAAGAAAAATACAAGAACTTTCAGAGAAGTTCAACAAAATTATCAAGAAAGAGCACTAAAGGAAATGAATGGGGCAGTCCAATCTGAACTCAAGAAAATCAAGAGGCATTCACTGACTTGTCCAGGAATTCTCAACAAAATTTATTGCGCCCATTTACCCCTAAGCATTAAGGGTCAAAACTAGGCTTTATGAAAATATTGTCTATAATTTTACATTTTAATGAGTTTTGATACAGCCGTGCATATGGTCAGGTAGTCAGGAGAAACACCAGCTATAGTTAAATAGGTCATATTGGAAGGATACAGAAAATATCCCAAAGTCAGCCCTGCAGTGACCTATAGTACCCTTAACATGGGCAAGTCCTTCTCCCTCTTCCTGTCACACCTAAAGTTCTAATTCATCAGAGTTGCTGCAATGACTCTTCACCTGGACAGAATTAAGTTGCTAACAGCTGGAAATAACGCCATGAGCTGTTTCTCCCTAGCACAGTACCTTCCTGACTATACATTCATACCTCTGCCTTTTTCTGTTTATAACATGAGGCCAGAAGACAGTTATGCTCATTGCCTGTGTGAGAATTAACCAAGTAGCAGAAGTATCAGTGACTCCATTAGAGCAATGCAGGAAGTTCCAGGTGTATTCTCCATGATCAGGTTGCAAACATTGTCTATGATGGTCAGTATTATATGTCAACATTGGAGCCAAATAGTCCAGTTATCCAATCAAACACTGATGAGGTATCCCTGTGAATGCCTTTCATAGATGGGGTCGACATCTATAATTAGTTGACTTTTGGTAAGGGCAAACCTCCTTAATAATCTGTGTGGGCCTGGGGCCCAGTTGAAAGGCCTTCAGAGTAGAGCTGAAGTTCCCTGAGAAAGAAGAAATTCTACCTGTGGACTGCACAGTTCAGTGGCCTAGCCAGTCCCCTGTAAGCACAAAAGACAATTCTTACTCTATAAACACACACGATAGATAGATAGATAGATAGATAGATAGATAGATAGATAGATAGATGATAGATAGATACAGATAGATTCATAAATGATAGATTAGATAGATGATGATAATGATAGATACACAGATAAATACACAGAGATAGAGATAAGTAGATACAGACATGTTACTGGTTCTGTTTCTGTGGTGGATCCCTGGTTGACATGTCTTGTTTCTAAAATCAAGTTCATTTAAATACATATAACAACTACATAGAAGGGAAATGGAGAAAGTCACTCCTCCTTCACCTGAAGCAAAGGCAGATCATAGTCAGCAGGTGACTGTGACCCCAGTCAAATCCCACCTCCCCTTCATCACATGCTCCACGCTTGGAAGGCAGGTTCTTAAGGTCTTTCCTAAATAGCTTGCAGCACCTCTCTGCTAAATCTGACCCACAGAAACAGAGGCAAAAAGTCTAATGTGGATACTATTTATGCTGCAGTTTTACTTCTATGAACTTAGCACCTTGAGCTCTCCCTGGAGTGCCCAGGCAAAGGTGGACCAACAGAGCTATTAACCTAGGAGCAAAGTCTGAGTAATTCCTTCTACCAAGAGCAACACTGAGCTAGCTCAGGGTTCTGCCTACTGTCCTCCTCGCTTCTATAAATGAGGGCCATGAGTCAGCATCCTTCCTGCTAGGAGGAGCAGGTCGGAGACTCACAGCATTCTTCTGGGTACCGAGGTAATCAAGACACAGGCAGGAGCCATCCCTCTCCCATTAGTGCACACCTGTCCTTTCTAAAGCATCACCTAGTTAAGGGATTCGTTTTCTAGTTACAGAACAGGAAAGAATTCCCAAATAGCTTCTGAGCTCGGCCTGGGCCTGGGCCTGCGAACACAGAGCAGGGAAGCTGGACACGCACGTGGACCGTCCATCTCTGCCTTCACCCTTCGTATAGGGCGCTGATGGTGCCTCCTCCTGAAGTCTACAACCTTTTCATGCTGTATACTCATTCACTCCAAAATATTTATTGAGTGCTTCAGAAGAAAGCAAAATAAATCAGACCAGGTTTTAGGCTCCCTGGTTTGGGGAGAAACTAAGTACATATGTCAATATAATACGAGTTGTTATAAAATTTCTGCAAGAGTTTAGACCAGTTCGACATCACAGAGTGACAGAACAAAAGAAGAAACAAATCAGAAAAGCGATGGCATGACATTTGGGGGCTTTTATAAACCCTGGGAATCAGCCACCAGAAAAAGAGCATCTTGCTATTTACATATTGAGTTGGCACTAGAAAAGTAATTAATCAGAACATAAATTTGATACTGTCTGTGGGGAAATCACCAAGGAACAGGGTTACTACACGATTTCTACAGTGATTTGTGTCACTTTGCATATTTCTGCTGTGGTCTGGTTGACAAGCTTTGGACGACAGAATAATCTGTTTATCTTTAAAAAACAAAACTATATCGCTACAAAGAGACAGAGAAAGAGCCCAAGCTGGTCCTGACCAGTTAATAATCCTCCTGTGATTCAAACTTGGTACGCTGGCTCCAAATTACTGTAGACTTCCACATAGTTCACAAGTGACAGGCTTTATGATAAATAGAGTGCTTCAGTAAAAAAAGTCATTAAATATATGTGAAGCCTGGAACAGATGGCATTTATAATAGATATTCCTGATAACTATTACCATTTAGTATTCTCTGGCCCAGCCTCCCATCAACGTTTCACAATTCTAGAAGAAAAAAAAAAAAGTATAAGCAAGATCTTAATTTCCTAAGCAGTCTGTCTAACAGCCGTTTCACACATATCTTTTTTAAAAATAAGGCTATTTATCAAGTCTGTTTGAAGGAAAGGTGAAATCAAATATGAATCTCCTTCAGGTTGAACTAGGGTTTACCAATTTTCCAGACTATTTATTTTAAAAATCCCAACTTTCTGCTGTATATCTTACATACTACTTTTCCCATGAGTGCTGTGGGACACTCAGTTTTAAGGTTGAGTCCTTTTGAGAGCCATGAAGCCCAGGAAAGCAATAAGGAGCTCTACATTTAGAGGAGAAGTTAGAAATGAGGAGAGCTGCAAAAGCAACCATAAAGTGTTTTGAATAGAAAATGCCAAATTAAGTCTTGACTGAAATGCAGGTCATCACGACAGAATGGGATGGGGGCATGGGGAATGGAGACTGAGTCCAAAGACTTTGGAGAAATGGGTAAATTACACTTATTTAGCTTAATTAAGCCTCAGAGATTTTTGGTTATCTTGATCTATAAGGGGACAGATCGTTTTAAAGGCTGACCAAAATAATACATGTTCTAAAATTAAAACTAGATGACAATACCAGACACCTAGTAATGTCTTGTTATAGCACATGCTAACAATCAAGAAAAGCAAGTAACGTTTTTATACTAAGAACACACGCAAGTCTCCTTTAAAGCTTATACCCTGAAGTTAAAAAAAAAAAAAAGATCTCTGAAGTGAAACAAAGAAAGAAAGCAAGTCCAGGCACACAGGGATTCGAATGCCACCTGCAATTTGGTTAGAAAAGGGCAGCAACTAACTCACACTCTATAAACTCTCGCATAAACACATTCCATCTAGATTCTGCAAGGCAATAATCTCGGTAAATCAAGTTTACTTTAACAAAGCTCAAGCCAATAAGACAGCCACCCGCTGTAAACCACTTCAGTCCATTGACCTGTGTTTCATTTTACCTGCTCCCCACTGATGACCCTAACTGACACAGCATCCGCCACAAGCTTCCACACAAGACACAACAGAAGCAGTACCAGTCATCACACTGTGCTATGCAGAAATAAGTAAAAACACTGGGCTCATCAATACATTCTGACAGGTGATCATCTTTCCAGAGGCAACAAGGTACACCACTCTGGATTGAATGCCAGAGTACCATTAACGAGCTGTTATAAACCAAGATGAATTGCATGACCTCTATTTTCTGAGAAATGAAGATAAACATGGCTTATGTCAACTTGGTTAGGATAGAGGACAGAAGGGAGGGAAAGCCATGCATAGTGTGCATAAACTTTCCCTTGGCTATTTAATCAAGAACCAATCTAGGTGCTGCTGTGAGGGGAGTCTGCACTTGTAATTAAAGTCCCTAATCAGTTGACTAAAGCTAGGGATATCATCATCATGGGCCTAATTTAATCAAATGAGTCCTTAAAAGGAACTGGGCTCTTCCTGGCTCATGAGACTCTATAGAACATCTGGCTCTACAATTGTTCTGGGTTCCTTATCTAGAGAATGTCTTTGGCTCATGCCCAGGGATTCCAGACCACCCAGCGTCTCCCCTACCTACTGCCTGTGCTACAGATGTGGATTTGCTTACTCAGCCCCACACTCATGTCAGTCAGTTTCTTCTCTTAATAATATCTCCTACTGGTTCTCTTTCTCTGGTGAGCCCCAACTAATACAGGGACAACTGTACTTGGTAGGTTGGCAATGAGGCTTGAATGCGATCGTTTATAAAGTACCTAGAGAAATGCTTCTCAAACTCAACGATGAACACCAATCACACATGAGGCTGACTTGAGAAGGTGAGTGTGGGATGCAGCAGAGTCCTCATTCCGAACATGCTCACAGTTGATGCCAGCATCATGTCACCAGGCACAGTTTGACTAGTAGGAGTCATCCCAGATCTTAATATACACTAAATCAATACTAGTTTCCTTCCCCACCAGTGTTATCCCTATACTATGGTGATCTATACACTTCTGTTGATGTTTTACTTTTCAATTAATTAATCAACGCATTGGAAACATTTATAATACAGTGACTGCCTTCTCGTTCCACGTAGTTGCTATAAATTATAAAACTAAGAACATAAGAAGAGTATATATGGAGAAAGAAACCCAGAAACAAATACTAAGTACTACCTTTCAATACTCTAGAACTAAGGCCAATCACCCTTCTTCTGATCCAAGTGGTAGAAGATACACGTGACCTTACACTAATATCTAAAGAAGTCATTCAACAGTAGAGTAAAGCAAGGCCATCATATTGGGTCCAACACAGGGGACAGGCAAATGTCAACAGAGAAACAATGTGATGGTCTGAGCACACTGACCGCTCAGCTGTATGGGTCGTGCAGCTTCAGAAAAGGTAACACAATCTGTGTAGAAACAAACATTCTATTATAACAGCTCTGTTCCTGTGACTGAAGGTTCTTTGTTTTGTTGTTTCTTTGTTTGTTTGTTTGCAGACATGACTTTCAGAAAAAAGGATTCTTGTTTCTGAAGAATGTCCATAACTTCATTCACTTCAGCTCTTCTTGGTCCTTAAAGCCACACCGGCAGAAGATGAGGACGACGAGCCTATGCCAAGACCCGCTCCCAGGAGTCCACACTCAGGCTAACCCCTCTATGACCGGACATGACTAACCCATCCACGCCCTGGCGTCTCCCGTGACATCACTCTGCCCTGGCTTCCCTCCCTGCTCTCCGCCTGCAGCTCCTGTCTCTTTTCCCGCTCTTCTGCTCTTAGTTTCTCTTTTCCTCCCTCTCCATCTGTTTCCAAGCTTTTAAGTACTTCAGGGAAATCCTAAGTGGTCTCCATGACGGGTTCCCGCCCCATGTGGCTCTCTGCCTTCCAGATATCTTAACCTAGACATTGTGAAATATCTCCGACTCCGACCGACCCAGATCGAACTCACTGTCACTCTCCCAAACCTACTTTTCTATCCAGCTCTGCTTTACCGAATGAAAGCGACATTCACTCTGGGCAGGAGGCGGAGACCTAAAGCCCTCCCATTGAATGTCTGTCTCCCAAGATCCAGACATGATCTCTCTCAGGAACCCTTCCATAACCCACTTCAGCTGAGCAAAGTCCTCCTCTGCGTGCTCCCCGGGACGCTTCCACCTCAGCCCTCATTACATAGTATGCTAATGGGAAAACAACGATGACAACATGGGCACGTGCATCTCCAGTCTCACGGCAACCTGAGCTGTGGTTTTACAGAATTTCTTACTAACAATTCTATGGCTATGTGTGTGATTATTATGTTTTGTGTCCACCCAAAAATTGAAGATACCATATTTTCGGACTGTCTGTCTGCTCAAAATACCCAACACGTCCAGTGCCTGAGAAGTTGTACGTCTCAGTTGTTAGATGAATGAATGCCTGCCTTTGTGTCTCTTCTGCTGAACTCAGGAACCTACAAAAGGAAGATAAGACTTTTTTTAAGGCCTTAGTGTCTAGCACATAGTAAGGGCTTGATAAATGGTGGTTTTCTGAATAAGTTAATATAATATAGTGACATCACCAGGAGTCGGAGAACAAGCTTCAGATACACAGGCATATCCCTTGCTCAAATCTTTCCAGCCAGTATCCATGGAATTCATGGATTTTACTGAGGGCCACAGAACCTTCTACCGGCTGCCTCACTCCCTGCTCTTCCCGAGGACTGTCACTATTTACAAGACCTGTCAGCAATGACAGCTATGTCCATTTGTCTCACAGTGACTGCCAGTTATGTACCTTAAACGCCTGGAGACAGGCAACAGGTATCTCTTAATAACATCAGACTTTATCCTGCCTTCAGATGAAAGTAAATTCCCTGTGATAAGTTACTGGGCCTAAGTGACTATCTGGAATCTCTCTTTTGTTTACCTTCTCTGTATTTCTGAACACAGAACATGTTCAAAATTTATAGAGATATTACTTTAAGTATATTTTTCAGGAGCAGGGAAAGAATGGTTTTTCAAAGCTCTCCATTACAGAGAGTTTTCTGCAATTCAGATTTTTAATGAAACACTTTCCGCTCATTCAGGGGAATTCCACTTTCCTTCATCCAAAGCCCAAGGAGACAGTAAGCAATGTCTCTCTCAGCATAACCTGCCTCCACACCTGCTGGCACTTGATATTAAAGGAAAGAGGCCACCACAGGTGCTTCTCTGTGGAGAGCCAGACATCAAGAAGAGGCCCCACGGCGGAAGGAATGAGAAGAATGCAAATAAATGGTCGAAAGGAACCTGCAGTGATGCTGCACTTCCAGACAGACAAGACAGCAATATTTTCCCAACTTGGCCCTTTCCTGATACCAAGCTACATTCTGCAGGGTTTCCTTTGCTGTGTCCCTAACTGGAATGCCAAACAACTTCTTTAAAAGAGAACACATCACCATTATCCCTCGTTCTCTGTGCATCACAGATTAAGCGATTGGTCCTCGTTAGCAGATGGGAAAGTGGGGTCCTGAAAGTGTCTTGACGGTCAAGCTATGGTTTATTCCAAGGACACTGTGCAGTAAAAGTTCAAGGCTAATCTGTGCTATTTAGCAAGACCCTGGCTCAGTATCATATCCCTTCTTTGTGACTATAAAAACTTTCACATCTCTGTCTTCCAGCTCCCTTTGGGGCTTCACCATGGAGGTGTGTAGCCCTGATTGACAGCTGTTAGATTACACATAGTGAATATTGGCTTCAGCAATGGTTCTCTCTAATGTCCTAATAGTATGATAAAATGAGCAAAGAGCAGGAGAACAACGGCACTCTCTGATGGGAGTTACCTGATCAGTTGGTCTCCATCTCAAGGCTTTTTATTGTCCTTGCAGGACCTTTTCCTTGATCTTCTCCTGTTCAGCATTTTTATCCATGGTTTGAAGGAAGACTTGGAAGTATGTGAAGTAAACATCTATTTGACATACACTCATCTGTCTTGTAGTGTGGTATTTATATTTCTCTTCCTGATATAATGTACAACAGAGGTGTGCCCTCCCAGAACCTGGACCAAGTGCCTTGCCTATGGCTGAGGCCTCAATAAGTGACTCTTGAATTCAATTGTACCCTGTGAGGACAGGTGGCAGAAACTGGGAATGTTCATCGTGGAAACGAGAGTGTCAGGAGAAATGATGGCTGTCTTCTCAGGTCTGAAAGATGATGGAATTTAAGCTGTGCAGTTCTTGAAGGGAAAATCAGAACGACTGGTAGAAGGCTCAGTGCATTGATTTCTACCCAGAGCAAAGGCATTCTTGCACCTGATGCTAAAGAAAATCGGCCAAGTTGCAGATCTTCCTGCATTTCTGTAAGGACTTTAGGAGAGATCCCCACTCTTAAAAGGAAAATAAACACAGGATGATGGGAAGGAGGGAGTAGGGCTGGAAGGACAGAGGAACAGAGGGAGGGGAGAGAGGGAATAAATGGAAAGCTTCTTGCAAGTTTAGGACTCTGTAACACTGTAAACTTCCTAATTTTCAAGTCTTGAATTTCATATTAACAATTTCTATAAATGTTGATACATGAAGAAATTATATCTCACAAATAATGGTACAGTACCTGGAAGAAATTGCTTCGTTTGGAAAACTGGGTAAAACTAACCAGAGTTATTGCTTTTAATTTGGTCAAAGTCAACATAACAATTCCCCCTGAGAGTCAATACAGCATTTGACATTCAACTCACTAAGGTCTGAGTGGCTGCGGTCTTAATCCTATTGATTTGGAAAATGACACTCATCAAGAGACAGACATCTAGCATCCGGCAGGGGTAAGTTATGGCATATTCGTATGGTTCCTGTGCTCAAGTCCTCCATTTACCACTGTTGTGTGACCTCATCAGCAGGGTTTGGCCAGAGGAGAACACTGGAAGGAGAGCAGAAGGGGGAGGGGGCAGTCAATGAGCCTGTTTATTCCCAAGCTCCCCTCATTGCCATGCACCAAGAGCTGGCCAGGATGTCACAACTCCTGTAAGGCAATCTTCTCTGCCTCCAAGTTCTGATCACTGTGCCCTCTGCCCTCACTTTCAGATGAAAGGTTCTATGTAGCAGCTATCCCTAGGGAATTGCATTATTCTTGTAGTTTGCCTATAATGCTCTGCCTTGACCTTTGAAAGAATCCTGCACAGTTTTAAGTATGCAGTCTGTTTCCTGCTGGAGCCTGGGCATAGGCAAGACACCCACAATCAAAACCAACACTCAGAAAGGTACATCCAGTCAGGGAAATGTGTCCCTCTTTGCCAGGGAACCCAGCTAGGAGTTGCCACAAGCTAGTAGTCTCCTAGGACTGTCTCCAGTAGAGCTGGTCCAAGATAGAAAGAATGTCAGAGGCAACCAGATTGCAGTGGGAAACTTCAATGGACTCAGTAGAAAATGTTATATTTTCAAGTGAACAGAGGAGGAATAAATTCTTTATTCCATCTGTAACAAGCTCTACACAGCATGAAAATGATGGAGCGATGGCATTATTTTCTGATTGATATTAGTGATGTTTCCATCTTTTTTTAAGATTAAACCAGAGAGGCTTTAAATTACAGAGACTTGCCTTCCTAGATGGTGCATCCAAGAGCCAATATGCTATTTCTGTATGGATCCTAAACTTCTTTTGTGCTAAGGAAACTAAGCACAAAGCCAGTCTTTGTGTTCAGCTAAGACTAGTGTGACCTGCAATGTAACAGTGCAGAAGGCAGATGAAAGAAAGGCCTCCCCACCCCACCATCTCAGCCTCCTCTCCTCCCTTTTCCTGTCCCTTCCTCTCAGTTACCCTGTTAAAACCACACAATAGGCCAGAGTGCAGCCGGCTCCAAGTTCAAACCCTAATTCTTTAGAGACATTTACTCAGTCTCTTCCAGCTCAGGTTCCCCATATGTAAACTACAGGTGATTATTCTCATCTTTGAGAAGTTGTTGTAAGGATTAAATAAGAAAGTTTATCAGAGGTAGGGCTATTACCACAGTTAAATTTTTCAACTCAGCTCTCCTCTTGAAGATTCTAAGAACTTTAACTTAGGGAATGTTAGCATACCTGTAGTAAATTTGCCCATGATGCCTATCAAAGGAGGGAGGAGAAAATGGTGTGATACCAACCCAGGATCAGAGCAATGAGGGAAAGGGCTCCCTGCCCTCTATGCAGCCATGGAGAGAAATGAACACAGATCACTAACAGTCTCTATTAATGAGAGCCAAGAGTATTAGTGCTAAAATAGCCACCGGAAGATCCTGCCACCCTCCCACCCCCCACGCACACACACACACTAACAAAAATCAGTGCAGTCAATGCAACCAGGACTGCAGAGCTTACTGGGCAGTGTCAAGATGGGGCTGCAGGGGAGAAGCAACTGCATTTGTAGGAAGTAGTGAGCAGCAAAGGCTGGTTTCACCTACTTCATCTTTCTGCCTAGAACCAAGCCTGCTGCGATGCAATAATGAAAATCTTCACAGCACATTACTGGATATAGTAATGCCTTTCTGCCTCAATAATACCGCAGCCTGTGCATGAATATAATGCATTATTCTGATGCTGCTAGGAGAAAATTCAGTGATTTACATTTAGGGTTTATGTTTTGCTTCTGATTGAAAACATCCATCCCAACAATCCCTACGCTGGTATTCTCATTTCAAGCAAATGGCTCACGATTTAGACTGTTCTCTTGCCTGAAACTTCTGACCTAATTCAGCTTTCCATCTTACTGGACTTAAAAAAGCCTGGTTAAAAATTTATAATCTTGTCATTTTATCTCAAGACAAATCAGACTCCAGGTTATTTTATTTAATGCATGAAGACAACCAGTGCTAGTCAGCTAAATACCTGACTTATCTAGATAGGTAGTCAACTGGTTTGTCAGCGTTTTTGAAAAGCTGGGTGAATATGCCCTTCCTCCCTTCCCTGCCTTCTGTGTTGGTTATATCCAGGACAGATAACTACTCCTTGCTACCAGAACACAAAGGATCTCATGGCATGCGATGGGCACAGCATAGGGCTGATGGTCATGCTGCCATCATTGGCAGGAAGTACTACCATCCACCAAGCTGTCTCCTCGTTATCGTCTGCTCACATACATAATCCTCTTGCATATTCAAATGATGTTCAAGTATTTGTTAAGCAGGCTGCAAAACCACACCAAATGTGGGAGAGAGGCACTGACCTAGGTATGTTTACAGGTCTTAAATTAAAAGTAAGGTATTTTATGTGACCTGCACGGGCAGTGATTTCTTGTAGTTGAAAACATGAGCCAACACATTTCCAAGTTAAAGTAGTGAACACAGCAAAATCCAATTTACAGAGAGCTCCTGGGAAACACAAGGCTCACTCAGAGAGGCTAAGCATTGGAGATCAGTCCTAAAAATGAAAAAGAAGTGGCTGTTCTCATCTCACAGATGTAGATGTGTATTCAGTGAAACAGGGGGGACACCAGAGACACCAAGAGAGGCGGTGATCAAGAGTTAGTCACGTAGCGCCCAGCCACAGCATCTGTACGATGAGAGTACGCAGACGCCGATCATCAGCATTAGTAAGAATTATTAAGAGCATGCAGAAACAATGTAGCACAAATAGAACTGTTATTATTATTTCAGTCAGCTTGTCATTTCTGTCCAAGATGGCTCTCCAAAACAATGTTTTAAATCAAAGCTACTCAATACCAAATGAGAATGGCTTTGAAAAGCTAATAGCTCTCCCATTAGAATTTGCTAATTCTCATCACTAATCAGTAAACACAGTTCCAAATTTATGCACCTTAGAGAAAGACATGGGTTGAATAAGAATGTGTAAAATGAAGTACACAGAGTCACAATACCCTCACAACTGCCAGGCATGATGGTATATACCAATAATCCCAGCACTCAGGAAGCTAAGGCAGGATGACAGGAGCTGGAGGCCAGCCTGGGATATGCTGAAAGATACTGTTTTGTTTGTTTTTTAATCTAAATAAATGAGTAAATAATAAATATATACACAGATCTCTACTAAATAACTTCAAGAGATAGTTTACGTTTTGGTTTTCATTATAAAATGTTTGTTAAGTTCAAAGACATGATACCTCTTAGAGATGGGGTGGAAAGAGTGGTCCTTGCATTATAAAAACAAAGAGAAGAGGCTCAGGAATGGAATATGGATCCTACTTCCCCACAGCCACTCTGTGAGATAACAAGAATTTTCTAGGGAGATACAGTTGAATAGTCAGGATGCCAGAGGGAAGGGAACCGCAATCCCATCATCTCAGGCTACACGGCCTCATTTGAAAGGTAGAGTGAAATCAAGGGCTCAAAATGTAGGAAATAGACGTTATCAAGGAGGAAATGGGGAAAAATGGGGGTTCTGGACTGGGAAGGACATGAGAGGAACCACGGGGGTGAAGGAAAGAAGGAGCTCAAGAGAGGAGGGATGACAGGAGACAGGTGTCACCAAGGGGAAAACAGAAGTACTTTAACTGGAAAGGGAGGAGGAAGGTTAGACAGGGAGAGAGAAAGAAGAGATAAATAAACCTTAAGGTGCTGTGAAAAATCAGAGGGAAATGTATAAGCTCAAAAACCTACTGAAAAAATATATATACAATATCTGAACATGAGTGCCTGTGTATACCTGAAGGCTATATAACAAGAAACACAATGCCAGACATGAGAAACCTCCCTCTGGCCAGAGATTTCCAATAACACCAGCTCCAAAATAACACAGGCTATTGCTACAGCCCTTGATTACCTCCCAGAACCTGCTGAAGACAGGACGTACTTCAGACACTGGACTTGGAACAATGGAGCTGGAACTGACCTGGAAGTCTCCCTGAAGACTAGTTCTCACAGTTCGAGAGGATACTATGAAAGCTACTCAGGGAGAAAATCAATCAATGGTTCAACAGCAGCTTTAAGGTCTAATAACCACATCAATGACCAGCATGAGAAGCTACAGCAGTGCAGTAGTGGTACATCTATCTAGGGGTAATCAATCAACAACTGTCTGAATGGACCTAAAGCCCTCTCAATGGGAGGGAACTCATGGATGGCACTATAAACAGTCAAATACGCATGGCCAGAGAGATCACAGATCCTAGAGAAAACTCTATCTCTGTCATAGCTCTAGACAAAGGAAATTTCTTTCTTATTGTTGAGAGACAACTATACCATTCACCACTCATCAAAGAAGCTTCTTTTTACATTGGATGGCGGCTACTACAGAGTTCCACAACTGGTTATACATGGAGAATATGTGCCTAAGAGATGTCCAGCCCTAAGTGACACATCTAAAGTAGAATCTCTATATCTAAGGTTACGCAACACAGTGGAACAGGGGATAGAGAGAATATTAATACATCTCTCAACCCTCACCAGCAAATCTTCCGCATACAACAGAGGGCAATTAACATAGAAGACCACAACTGGCCAAACTATAGACAATATGAGACTGCAGAGTGTGTGTCCCTGGAGAGGACTCCTATATTAAAACTCACTCATCCATAGCTCAGGCACTATTGTAGAAGAAAGAGTAGAAAGATTGCAAGAGCCAGGGTTGGTGCATGAACATAAGGAAATACAGTGTTCCAAACCTCTGGGAACTTTCTCAAACGAACTTGCAGCAATGGTGACAGCATGCACAAGCCCAAGCAAATTCAATCAGACAAAAACCTAGCACAGAACTGGGGAACTGGGCATCAGGACCCAACTATAGCAAGGAACTACTGGCAACTGATTAATGTAGGGTGAGGGACAGTTGGTCTTCTTTAAGATGAACTTGCACCAGGGGACATCTGGGTGCACAAACAACACAAACATTATGACAGAGTTCATGAAATCAAGGGGGTGGGAAGAGAGGCATAGATGAGGGACGGGGTGTAAATATCATTAAGATTTACTGTATGAAATTCACAAAAATTCAATAAACATATACATTAAAAATAAATAATAACAGAATAAAATAACAGACTGAGAGTGAAGGTTTTCTCTTGGCAACTGATCAGAACTCAACAGAGATGAGTCACCACCTTGAGAACATAGAGGGTCTGGCAAAACCTAAGAAAACAGGAATGACGGAGGGCATCACTATTTCATTCACCAGACAGCATCGACTACCAGATAGGTATGGCATTTATAGCACACCTGAGCTATGCCCCGAGAGTCATCCTCTCAACTAACACTTCGCAATGCACGTCTCCTCATTGGGCATCGCGGAAAAAAATACTCCCACTAACACAGAGACCTCAAGGTCATTATTTTTGTGTTCACCTTGAAATTCATTCCAAAACAAGTGACATTATGTGAAAAAGCATAGTTCTAAAATCTGAAGCGTTCTTCAGCAAGAAAATCTCAAGAGAGTAATGTACTTCATGTTAGTCAAAAGGATTGAAAGAAGGGATTTTTTTGGTATCACAAATAAACCAATGTAAAACTAAATTTATCTCTTTGCTAAAAATAATTATATTTTCCAATTGTTTAGTATCAGATTGGAGTAAGACTATCACCTTCTGTGGATCCTAACATACTTCAATAAAATTTTTTTCTCAAAATTTAGCTTATCTACCAAGATCAAAAGCTAAAGACACATTTCCAAGGTGTTTTACACTTGCTTTTCTTGTATCAGTTATATCTAGGTCAGAGAAAGTGTTTATCAGTGAATGAACTAGAAATTGTGAAGGCTACATTGGTCTACAATGTAGTTGTTGTTCTCACAATTAATTTTTTTGGTTAAACAAGATCACTGATCAAGTCAGAGATACTAAAAATGTTTCTAAAACATATTTGTATATTTTTCTTTATACCAATAAATAACGTATACTGGCTATAAAGATTTTTCTTGGATCAAAACCAATTACTATATGTAGGGCTTTTACTACTGTCAATACAATAAGCCCAGTGATGGCAATTACAGATAGCGGGCAAGGAATGTGCAGGAGCCTAATGCCATCATATGGACAAAGAGATGGCAGACGGACACAGGGAGGGAGGAAATGTCATAGGAGGATGGCGGGGATGAAGAAGGAGGCGGGCAGAGGAAAGCATCCGGCGGGCAAACCAGTAAGCCAAGGCTACCCAAAGAGCTGCTGAAGGCAGCGTGTGAGGAAGAATAAGGTGAACAAGGTTTCACCAGGGAGGCTGTTTTTTGACTTAGGAATTTAGAAACAACAGGAGAAAGGAAATGGGCGTGAGGAAGCATGGAGAACTTCATGGGATAACTGTAGATACAGTTATGGGGTGAGGCTGTGTTACAGAGGACACAAAGGCCAAAGGGAGGAACCTTCAATTAATTTGACGGGAAATGGGACCATTAGAAGTGTGTGAAGAAGAAACAGAGCCAACATTTAGGCTGCAGTGATGTGTTGGAGAGTTCCTTTAGTACAGGACAGGAGGTGGTAGTTTCAGAGCTGCATGTTCGATTTTCTTTTCTAGTCAGGAGAGAACAGCCTGAGCTCAGTGTGGTCCTGGGAACAGACAATGTGACAAAAAACAAAAAGGTACCATTCTATGAAAACATTGACAGGTGATTAGAGTTCTGCAAAAAAAGCTACTCTGAAACACCATTCCTCCTTCTTGCCATATGTATTCTGACAGGAACAACTTGAGGGAGGTAACTTTTATTTTAGCTCGTGGTTTCAGAGGACTTGGTCTGTGTTTCTTAGCCCCATGTGCTTGGGCAGAACACCATGGTGGCAGGAATGTGTAGCAGAGGTTGTTCTTCCCTTCCTGGTGGTCAGGAAATGGAAAGCAAAAGAGAAAAGGGCCAAGAACAAGGTTCCCTGAGTCCTCCAGTTAGGTGTCACCTCCTGAAGGTACCAGACCCTCCCCAAATAGCATGAAGAGCTGAAGACCAAGCCCTTCCATACACGACCTTTTGAAGGGATATTTCAGCTTCAAATAACAGCACACTTCAATACTTTATCAGATGTCACAGCAACTTCCTTTGTAGTAAGTAGCAATCGTCAAAACACCATACCATTTATTTTGTGGAGGTTGTGTGTGTGGGCACATATCAGACCTTTCGAAGGCATTAAAGAAGAGTGAATGGCCCTGGAGACAGGGTTTCTTGGTACAAATAGGTATTCTAGAAATGGCAAGTTCTTGTGGCCTCAGAAAATTTGCTTAGCCTTCTTGGAAGGAGTGGGTAAGAGAGCTTGAGGAGGAAGAAGATGATGACTTGCAATTGTATAGGGAGTTTCTAGGAATTAATGAAAGCTTGGTCCAGGCAGCAAGGTCCACCTGAGGTTGGACTGCATGGTTTTCAAAATTCTAAAATGGAGCAAAATGACTCCAAGCAGATTCTATCCAAGAAGAGTCCTGAACTCTAACGTGGCTATTTTTCACTGTTGAACTTGATTGCAGAGCTTACAGACATGGAATTAAAGACAAGTTGAAAACTGATGCGAGAACTGAGAGAGAAAGGGACCAGGCTATTGGAAGCCAAAGAGAATGTAAAGAGAAGCTTTGAATGAGAGAGAGGAGCTGAGAGAAGAATTCAAACAGCAGTGTAGCCATGGAGTCGGGTCACAGTGGGTCAAAACAGAGCCACTGAGAAGAGCGTATACAGAATGATGAAGACGGTGTCAGTGTAGATTATTCTGGCTTCATTCTTTTAAAAAAATTATTACGGGGCTGGAGAGATGGTACAGTGGTTAAGGGCACTGGCTATTCTTCCAGAGGTCCAGGGTTCAATTCCCAGCACTCACATGGCAGCTAACAACCATCTATTATTCCAGTTCCAGGGGATCTGACACCCCCTCTTCTGGCTTCTGTAGGGTATTAACATGCACAGGGTATACTTGCATACAGGCAGACAATACACTCATACACATAAAATAAATATAATAAAGTAAAATAAATTATTGCATTTATTTATCTATTGTGTGTGCTTACGTGTACTTGCATATGTGAAGGTGTGCATACGGAGTTCAGAGAACAACCTGTGGGAGTCTCTTCTCTCCTTCCACCATGTGGGTTCAGGGGATCGAACCCAGTTCATCAGGCTTGGCAACAAACACCTTTACTAACTGAGTCATCTGGCCAGCCCTGATCTCATCTTTCTAAACACCAATGCTTACCAATACATTATAATCAATAGATTAGACTCACTAACAACAGTGAGACCATTTTAAATGCACTCTGACCTCATGACATTTTCCCAAAGCTATAATCTTTGGTAAAATCCCCAGAATGAATTTTCTCCTTTCTTTTTCGTTTCATTTACTCAACACATAATTAATATGCAAAGCACTGTACAATCTGTGAAACTCATCTATGGTTCTGGCACTTAAGGGGCTTACTATCTATTGGAGGGGAGATGAAAATAATTAACCATTTTACAAGAGCTAATGAACAAGACAACAGGTGATGTTAAAAGGTAATATGAAGTGAAGCAACAAATAAATGATATATGCTTACATAGGAGAAACAGCACTGCTGGCTGTTAGCCTTTCTGCTGTCCTATCTTTCACCTGCTAATTTAGCAAAGATTTACTGAGCACCAACCGGATGCCAGCAGAATGGTGAATAAAGCAGACTGGAACCACAGGGCAGAGATAGAAACCAAACATACCGGCAAGTCCATAAATGCAGACTGAGCTAAGTGCTATAATAGAAAACAATGGGATGCTTCTAAAAACAGGACTCAGTTGGGAGGCCTTAGAAGCTCAAGATGACATTTTAAAACAACTTAAGAAAACACATGGTAACATTTTCTCACAATCTGTTAATGAATCACATATTATGAGCAAGACTTTACCAACTCTCAATATATTATTAGTTTTACCTCTGAAATTGAGTTTTACATAGATCAACATGATCATCTCCTCTCCTTACAGATACATAAACTGAGTTTTACTCATTAACATTATTATCTTATTGCTACCTTAGGGACAGCTAAACTGAGTCTTCAAGGTGTTAACTTTCCAAAGGTCAAGGCCAATAGATGGCAGACAGAAAAGCAAGCCAGATATCCTCATAGCTCCTCCCCCTTCCCACTGTGCCCCACTGACTGTCAACTCAGGTGGGGCCCAAAGGTACTCACTTTAATTCATGAAAATAATTCCTGGAGAAGAATACCTGAATGGTAATACAATAAGCACTAATTTTAAAAATGGTACCATTAAGTAGCAATAGGACTGATCTTTACAAGAAAGCACATAGAGAACCTCTGTTGGCATCTTGCCAGTACTATCCAGTCTTAGAACATGATGAACTTCTATGTGCTTAGACCCAGTCTTGACGGTGCCCATGCACTGCCTTGGCTTGATTCTTAACACATCTCTGGGAGGTGCACATTGCTCTTCCCATTGATGTGACACCTAAGGTCAAGCAGTTAAACAACTTCACAAAGGGTGAAGGGCTGAGCCAGGATTCAAACTGTATCACAGATGGACAGTGCCCTCCCCTACAGCAGCCCATGGTGTCTAGGCACCCTACCTGGTGTCATTGTTGAGAGCGGAGGCAGAATACTGCCAAAAGTACCTGGTTAGTGAGAACAGACCTAATCCTGGAAATCAGAACCTCAGGCTCTCCGGTCATTACCTGACCTCAGGAACATTACTGGGGCAAATATGATGAATGCCTGATGACTGAAAAAAATTACTGAACTCATTATTGAAGGCTCAAGTCAATTGTATTCAAGGCACAAAAGGGCAGCCTGTGGTTTACAATTCTCCCTTGTCAGGCCTGTTGGACTCCCAAGCCCCTTGTTGTAGTACATGTAGCATATCTGACCCAGATCATAATTTACATCTACATTTCCCACTGAGGAGCTGCCAGCTTTAGTAAGCTGACATTGCCCCCACTTTCCTCCTTTTATTCTTTCTTACCAGACACTATACACACAGCATACCCTCATACAGAACTCAGCAACACACAGAATTAGCCAGACACAATGGCTCTGGGAGAAAGAATTTCCAAGAATATTTTAGCACCTGCCTAGCCTCTTTAATCAAAGGGCTGCCTCAAAAGCCAGAGGCATTCAGCAGGCGTCCAATGGATGTTCAGAATCTACCCCTAGGCACCTTCCTGCAGGAGAAAAATCACCACAGGCAAAAGGAAAAAGTGGGTCAGCAGTCACAATATTTTAAGGAAAACTAAAATTATCTCCACTAGAAACCCAATATGGCATAAGCCTCAGACATAGGAACTAACTCCGATAAAATGAAAAAAAAAACGTAGTTGATAGTAATAAAAAGGGCATTTCTCACATTCCAACTGAGCTACACAAGAAAAAGAGAATGTGAAGTTCTAGATTAGATTCCTATTTGCTAAACCACTCTGTGAATATTAGAAAGAAAGGCAAAGTTACATGTTAAAAAAATGATTTTAGTTCTCTCCATTAAACCCACCCTCGTGAAGCGCTAACTGATAGGAAGGAACCTGAAAACACAGTCTGTGTCTGATTAAGCTCTGCAGGGTAGATCAGAGGACAATGCCTGTACTTTGGGTGGAAGGAAGAGTTTCAAGGGCACAAACTCTACACAGGGCATTATTCTGTCTATGCTCAGCAGAAAGCCACTTAGCAGTCCCTTAGCATAACCAAGGGTCAGTGCTACAAATTCTAAGTAGTTGAAGACTCATAAAAAATCAGCTTGGGAAGAAAACCATGAACCAGTCTCTGTGTGTGTGTGTGTGTGTGTGTGTGTGTGTGTGTGTGTGTGTGTGTGTGTGTGTGTGTGTAGACCAGAAGCCAGATCTGGCAATGCTGGTGCTACAGATGCATGCCACTACATGCAGCTTTTTACTTGGGTGCTGGGGATCTACATACAGGTCCTCATGCTTTAAAAAGTAAGCATTCTACCAACTAAAGTCATCACCTGGTCCATTTCTGACTTTTGAACTGTTGAACTGATACTCATTTTACTGATTACAGAAACTCATAAAACTTAAGAGGATTTATATATATATATATATATATATATATATATATATACACACACACACACACACACACACACACACATATATAATTTTTTTTATTTTATGTGTGTGACTGTTCTGCCTGCATATATCTAAAGTGCGCCCATGTTGTGCAGTGCCCTCAGAGGTCAGAAGAGGGTGTCAGATCCAAGTGGGTGGTAGGAATCAAACCCAGGTCCTCTGCAAGAGCAGCCAGTACTCTTACCGGCTGAACCATCTCTCTCTCCAGTTCCCAAGAGGATTCTTTCACTGACTATTGATGCACTGAAAACATAAAATGGCACAGGAAGAATGCAACCCAATAGCCTTAAGAGTACCAAGCCACCATTACAACCTCAGTCTATGAGCTGAAAGACCACAATCTGAAGGCATCATATAGCCACCACGATCTTCAAACCAGCAGCTGCTCCAACCAACAAAGACTCCCACAGTGCTAACACAGTACTAAGTACAGCATGGTATGTAGCAGGCTAGGCTCAGATCATGTGACTACAAAGCCCAGACAAATCATTTCCTGACTATGGGGACTTAGGTTAATAGCATACCATTCATGCTTAAGTTCTTTATCTGCAAAATGGGGACACGGTATCAACCGTGTGGGTTTTAAACAATGGAAGTAGTTATTACTCCGAATTATGGAAATTGAGCTGAGTACATGGTAATTGCCCATAAACACTATCTATAACAATAAGTATCAATAAGATTCCCTCCTATCAGTGTGGTTATAACCCTCCGAAGCAAAGGTACCTCATTTACCCTGGATAGCCCAGATACTTCTGAACTGCAACAGAAAAATAATGCTCTCTTGTTTAATCTTGGAGTAATGAGTTCTCTATGATATATTCACTTACCTTGAAGATTTGAAATACTATATTTTAGTTTTTGTTTATTTATCTGCTTTTTCTAGCACACTTTGAGCTCTTTGAAACAGAAATATCAGCCATGAGCTTGGTCTTTCACCTATGAGAGACAGCCAATTTTATAAGGTAGTGGACAATAACTTAGAAAGTAGTTATGCTTTCCCACTTTGATTTTTCAAGCAAATGTACTGCCTGCTACATTAGTTATAGTAGACTGTACTCTCATGAAACAAAGAGACACACTATAAGAGGTTGTGTCTCATTTGGTTAATAACCTAAGCCGGAGGTTCTGTATGACAGAGAGTCTATTCCAGACAGTCACTTAGGAACTCAGATGCAGAATGGCTTTTCCAAAGTCAACCTATGACTTCCAAAGTCATCCTGGGTGTGGTCAACCCAGTGAGCTGGAAATAAAGAGCATGGAAGGGTAATACACAGTAGAGATTTTCTGGAAAAGGCGGGTAAGTGGCACACATTTTCCACTCACATCCTATTGGATGGAACTCAGGTGACAACTGCAAGGGAGGCTTCTAGTTATGGCAAGGGGAAATGAATTTTGTTGAACAGCTAGAAGAAGCCTTTGCTGGTGGTTAAAAATAATCCTATTAGATTTACCAAAGGAATATCTGTCTAAAAATATTTGTAAGCCCCCCCCAAAATAAAATATTCTTGTGGGAATAGTTTCATTTAATGAAAAGTCAATAACCAGATACATCTTTTTCCTTAAACAAGCAAAATAAAAGTATGTTTGTTTGTTTGGTTTGTTGGTTGATTCATTGTTTTTTTTTTTCTTTTTGGTTTTATTAAGACATACTCTTACTATGTAACCCTGACTGGCTGAGAACTGACTATGTATACCAGGCTAGCCTTGAACTTGTGATCCTCCTGTCTCTGCCACCAAAGTGCTGGAACTGTAGCCATGTACAACAAGGCTCAGGTAAAAGAAAAATATGAAATTAATTATTCAACAGAAAGCTGTTTATCTCCTTTAATAAAAATAACTTCTATCTTCTTTACATGTATAAATATTAAGGCTGATTTTAAGAGAGAGAGAGAGAGAGAGAGAGAGAGAGAGAGAGAGAGAGAGAAAGACAAAGAGAGAGTCTGATCAGTGCTGATCTACACACTGACAGCTCACCCTTTGAGGCTTAGCAGACCATTCCAGTCCACGCTTACATCTCTGTATCTTGTAGCTCTAACAAGTCTCCAACTCCCTAAAAAGGATTGCCCAAAAATGTTTTCAATTTTTTAACAGATGAGACTTATTTATTTAATCACCTTTCTAACTTCTCAAGGGTATCTGATTCTTTGGAAAATGATTTTTTTTTTTTACAATATAGGTATCTTCAATATGGTTGTGGATCATGTATTTCTTTTATGGTCAAATTCAACAGTAAGTATTGAAAATAACTTGTTAGATCACAAACCTATGGAAAAGTTAAAGCACAAAGGAATTGATAGTAAATTAATTACAAAATGGCTCTAGTTCCATTCCCTTCTCAGTCTCCAGGTCCATGCTACGAGACTTTGGAGTCCCTCTCTGCAGTGACTTAATATGACCTAGCCTTGAGATTTGCATCATTCAATAGAATGTGGTAGTATTCATGAACTTGAAGAGGTCTCCCATACACCTGCTCACTATTTGTGACATGTGCAAGAGCCATGAGAAACCCAAATAATCCTGCTGAATACTGACAAATATATGATGTTCTCATCTTGTTCCACCACTAAGCCATCTGCTAGCTAAGTTGGGGGACCCTGTAGAGAGGCCAGTCCTAGCTAGTCCACTGGCTGACTACAGAATCAATCACAACCAAGCAGGCCTGATTCACATCTGCAGGAAGACCCAGAAGACCCACAGGAGCCTCCCAGGGCATCATAAATGCTTATTATTTCTAGACACTACTATCTGGAGTAGTCTGTTGCCTAATATCTATTATCAACTGAAGCCCTTTATTTAGCAGATGAGCAGACGGAAGGCTTAGGTAGTAAAGGAATAAAATCAGGTACTAATAAAGAATAGAATTAGAACTTAGGTTTTTCTAATTTAGCAGTTTGATGTGATATCTACTAAACATCTTATTTCACAGGCAAGCTATTTGAGTGTCTCGAGACAACATAAACATAAGGGTCCAGTAAATGGTCACTGATGAATGCTAAATGTAGGGATGTTAGACTGTTCATAAAATGAACAGTAGACCTTCAACCAAATAGTACTATAAAAAGGAAAGACACAGACCTGCATGTCAGAGGCAGTGATGAAAATCATAAACTTTTACATCAGCAAACAAAAAACACTGGTCAGCTTTATCATATTTCTTACTTGAAAACTGATTGTTGCCTGTACATTAATGAGAGGGGGAGGGGAAAGGGAGAGAGAGAAGTGAGGAGGGAGGAGGGAGGGGAAGGATGGAGGGGAGAGGGAAGGAGGGGGGAGGAAGAGGGACATGCAGAGAGGGAGGGGGAAGGAGGGAGGGGGGAAGGATGGAGGGAGAGGGAGAGTGAATTCCAACATGATTAATGTTCATGAATTTTTAGGGCATCGTGAGAACTGCCCTGGAATTTGTCTTTTTAATTTGTATTCTGACTTAAAGGACTGAAGGCTAGAAGGGCAGAAAACATGACTTTAATGACTATATTCCCACAGCCTGGACTTAGACCTGAATGAATGAATGAATGAATGAATGAATAGCTAACTGAATCTTAAGCAGTGTGGTCTCCAGGAAACTTTTAGGAATCGATTCAAAAAGTACAACTTTTGAGAACGAACTTTGACTGGTTCTACACAATTAAGGCAGTAAAGAGGATATAACTTTTTAAATCCTCTCTGGGGAAAAGAAAAGATGGTGAAAGGAAAGAGGAAAATACTGTAAAACACTTTAAAAGAAAAATACAATTGTGTCATGTCTACATTTAAATATAGTTACATTAAAATATTCAACTTATTCCTATTAAAGATGAATTCTTTAAGATTCTTTAGGTAGCCTTAGTCCTTATATTCCTTCTGTTGGGAAGCTGTTACAGACTAATAATCTTCATTTGTATAAGGCATTATCTTAGGTAAAAGATTTTTTTCCCTGTAGAACCAGTTTAATATTTTATATAGGTACTAAACTCACATCAAAATTTTATAAAATCATACACTTTCTAAATTTCTTCTTAGACTTTTCATAACACACCTCATGGGATTTTAGAAAGATTAATGTTATTAATTGGTCATAAATGCACTTTCAAGTTCTTCTGTTTCTATTATTTACTAATTCTAATTTTTTTAGTACTCCTCAGCATTACATGAGGTTCTAAAGTTACAAACACAATCCTTTAAAAAAAAAATTTCAGGAGCTGGAGAGATGGCTCAGTGGTTAAGAGCAATGACTGGGCTTACAGAGGACTCAGGTTTGATTCTCAGCACCCACATGGCATCTAACAACCATCAGTAATTCCAGTTCCAGGGGATCGGACACCCTCTTCTGACCTCCACGACGCATTTCACACCTGACAAGGGTACCCTTATGAACATGCAGGCTAAAGACTCATACACATAAAATAAAAATAAAAAATAAAATACCTTAAACACCCCTATCAAAGAGTTTTTCACACTGAAAAAATGAGGCACGAACAAGAAAGAAAACATTGGACAGAATAAAGGTCCCTGACAAAAGCAACTACACAGACAAATTCAGAATGTTTTGATATCATAAACAAGGTGTACAAACCATTTATATCTTCTGTATGAAGTTCAGAAAACAACAAGTGCTGTGGAAATGGCTCAGTGAATAAAGCACTTTCCACACAAATGTGAGGACCAGAGTCCAGATCCTCAGCATCTACGTAAAAGCCAGGCATGCCTGCGGAGAGTAGGATCCCTAGGGCAAGCTGGCTGGCTAGACTAGCTGGAATCAGTGATTTCCAGATTCAGGGAGAGACCCTGCCTCAATAAATAAAGTGGATAGTAATTTATGTCAACTTTGGGATTCTCTATGCACTCACATACATACATACATCCACACATACATATATGCCCCCACTACACATATACACACAAAAAGTAAATAAAAGAGAAAAATTCCTCCACACTTGCACCATGCTGCCCCAACATACATGTGCATAGATAGATAGACAGACAGAGACAGACAGACAGACAGATAGATAGATGATAGATAGATAGATAGATAATGTCATAAAATTTTTAAAACCTCCAAACATGGAAAGGAATGAAACCCAAATACCAAGTTTACAATTAGGATGCTTTTCTCTTTTTAAAATGTCTGTCCTTGGCGCTGGAGAGATGATGGCCCAGTGGTTAAGAGCACTGCCTGCTTTGCAGAGGACCCGGATTTCAATTCCCAGCACCCACATGGTGGTATAACTTCAGTCCCAGGGGATCCGATGCCCTCTTCTGACCTCTGTGGGCATTGCATGACACAGGTGCACCTACCTACATGCAAGCAATACACTTGTACACATAAAATAAAAATAATAAACAAAATATTAAAATAAATAAATAGTTTGTCCTTGTTCTTATAATGAACATCTCTTTATATTAAAACTCTGAATAAACTAAGTAAAACAAACATACCAAAACAAGCTCACAGCCAATCATACAGAAGGGAAAAAGCTGAACTCTTTCTCTGGACAAGAATATTGACTTTCATCACTTTTTGGTTGTCGGTCTGCTTTGGTTTTATTTTTTAGTAATTTCATACATAAGTATTATAGTTACACCATTTCCACCCCCCCCTCTGCCCCCTCCAACTCTTGATACACTCCCACTCTGTTTTGTGACACGTCTTCAATTATTATGCATCTACTGAGTCCATTTAGTAGTCCTCATATGTGTATATACTTAGGGATGACCACCTGGGATTGGATAATGTATCAAGGAGCCCAGCCCTAGAGAAAACTGGCTCTGTGTCTCTCAGCAGCCACTGATTGCCTGTATCTCTTCGTCTAGAGGTGTGACCTACTATAGAGATACTTATTTGGTCATGTTCATTGCCATTCTTTTCACAATCGCTAGGAAACGGAAATAAACTAAATGTTCAACAGACGAATGGATAATAAAAATGTGGTACATATGCACAACTGAATTCTACTTAACTGGAAAGAAAAATGAAATCATGAAATGTGCAGGTAAATGGAAGAACTGGAAAACATTATACTGAATGAGGTGACCAGACTCAGAAAGACAAACACTGCATATTCTCTTATTTGTGGATCTTAGCTCTGAATCTTTAAACGTGCTTTGGCCTTTGATGCCATTTCTCCCTAATACTAAGGTCATGAGGTCAGCTGACTCAGTCTTCCTTTCAGGGTCTCAAACTTGACTTGCCTGTGTAGCTCTCTAACCCAGTCTTAGAACCAAGATCTGCTGACTCAGTCTTCCTTTCAGGGTCTCAAACTTGACTTGCCTGTGTAGCTCTCTAACCCAGTCTTAAAACCAAGATCTGTCTTCAGCAGAAACAGCTCCTATGCTAGCTAACTGGCCAGGGGTTCTGCCACCATCTTTGTGGGATGTGGCTCTACACAAGTCCTTTTATGTCCCCATGAGAGAGAGGGAAAACAAGTTAGAATTCCTCATACTACTCAGAGCATGGGAAAGAAGAAAATCTTTTCAATGGTTCATGTAGGAAGGGAAAAGCAGAGTATTATTTTTAACAACACTACAGCTATGGAGGAAGTCACATGTGACATTCTGACTTGAGGTTAATTTTCCTAAAGAAGAAAGAAAATATTACAACGTTGTTATATAAATGTATAAATCAGCCCATTACAGATAACAAAGATTTGTGCGTTAGAATGGAAGCCTAACTTTCATTTAGCTATTTAAAATATTATTCTCTTTGTGAGGCAGGGTAGGGAATTTTACTAAACAACTTTTGGCAAGTACCCATGAATTGAGAAGAAACCAATCCCTAAGCTATGATTTCTGCTAATAAAACCACTATAAATCCTACCTATTCTTAGGGTAATTGTGTGACTCAACTAACTGGTCACAGGAATATGTGAAATCTTTGACCCTCAAAGTCCATTAAAACAAGTTTAAGTAGTGATAAGTAGTACTAGTCTATAAGTAGTCTATAAGAAGTACTGTATAGACTTTTCTAATATTAGGAAGAAAAGTACCTGTCTCTGGTTTATGTATGTAAGTTTACTCAGAAAAAGATAAATAAACATGAAAGGAGAAAATATGAAATGCAACATTTTCTCTAAGAAATTGGCACTATCCCATCAGCCTCAATCGAAAGAGCAGTGTCTTTGCTGACTCATGTGTGTGTGTGTGTGCTTGTGTGTATGTGTGTGTGTTTCTGGAACCAAGTAGTATGAGAGGATGACAACTGTCTGTCACCTACTGGTTGCTTCTTGTTCAATCCCAACTGATAGGACAGCATCTCACCCAGCATGCGGAATCCCGGAGCTGGCTAAGGAGGGGCACAGAGCCACTCCAAGCTGTTCTACTAGTTAGCAGTGAGAACAGTCTGGATGCTGCTCTGAACTCTCCTTCCTTAGATGAACAGGTTACTGTTGTTCCCAATTCAGGCCAGTTTATGCCAGCACAGCGGGGCACTGATGACTAACCACCTTCTCTTCAGGAAAAAGAGCTCCTGAAAAACGTTTCTAGCCTCAGGAGAAATACCTTGGATTTCTAAAGCAATCAGATAACAGCAAAGTGCTCACCTAACAGGCAGTAGCAAGGATGGAATAAATGTTAACAGCAATGACAATGGCAGCCCGACACAATTTACAAAACTGCTCACGCGGAAAAGCCTAGAGCTGGGAGAGATTTGTGTTTCTGCAATCATTTCAAAAGGCATTTTCTTGAAATGTGACCTGCACACTCCGTCTTCAGTGACACTCCCTTCTGCTCCCTCACAATGGAGGATTCCTGCATCACAAGAATCAGGAATTTCAAATCTGGGAAATAGTTCCTGTGGTACCAGTTCTACCTCTTCCCCTGTAAAATCACATTCTTCTGGGAAAATGAACAAACAAGAAGACGGAAGGCCATAACTGTAAGCTTCTGCTGAAGAGCACCTTCCCCAACTCCGTGCTTTATTCCAGGATGAAGGTCAAAAAAAAAAAGCTTCTTGTGGATTCCTTTCAAGCACGGGAGCAAAATCTGCTTTTCTTCCTTCCAGAAGTCAAAGTCAACATTAAGAAAAACAATGCTTAAAAAAGAAAAAGAACATTAAAATGTTAAGACATGAGCTATCAAATAAGTTAGTATTCTGTGTATCTTTTGGGCACAATGTAAAGTTTTTCTATATCTGATCACCAAGGCTTAGAAATTTGGGGGGATTGGGAACTGGAAAATGGATGATTACATTCATCTTCATCAAACTCGTTTATGGAAAAATACTCTTTGAAACAGTCTCTTGTCAAATTTTGTAGAGGATGAAATTTTAGGGCTTAGGGTTTACCATGAAAGCAGCTTCTTGGGGAGAGTGCTGCAGCCTGGCTGTTAACAATGTTAGAACCTAGGCCAGATGTTGCTCAGATAACCCCACCTACACCTGTGTCTCTCTTCACACTCAGAAGGGTCCCTCCTCTTCACTCCAGATCCCTTCCCTGAAATTCAACAAGGCTCCTGCCCCTTCCCTGCTCTGTAGGAGTCAGAGAGCCTACTGCAAGCATTTTCATCAACCCACCCCGTGCCTGAGCCTCCCCCTTCCTTTGAAACCTCTAGGAAGGGACACCCACCCTACCCTGTGGGCCTAAACTCTCCTAAGAGTCCCCACCACGTTGTCCCTGTGTTACAACTCTTCTAATAAACCTCTTACTCAAAAGGACAGTCTGTCTCAGTGTCCTCCTTGACCCCAGGCCTCAGACCAGGTAAGGCAGACATGAGAAACACATTCCCACTATTGCACCAAGATTTTTGCCAAATGAAAAACAAAACCTGGGGCTGAAGGTGTAACCCTGTGACCATCCTAACAGAAGCAAAGATAGTCTAAGAAAAATATGTGCGCTCCTCCCTCTGACTATCGAAATACTGAAACAGTGGACCCCAAGAAATTCAAATTTCTCCTAGAGTCTCATACTAAGGGGAGAAAAAGGCTGGGGCCTGGTGCCAGATAAAGAAGGAACTTTTCTCCAAGAAAGAGATTTTACACAGTCCTGAAAACTGTGTCAGCTGAGACAATCATGGGTCAATAATAGGCAGAACCACACCTTGACCAGGGCTGCTTGGTTCCACATACCTCTTGCCCCCTATTTAAACCTGAACCTCAGGTCAGTGCCCTGAAGATGGGCTTGGGGGTGAATGAGGGTTTTTCCCAAGGTGGCTACCTGAATAAACCTTTTTCTAGTCTATTACGAATCTATCCAATTGGCCTATTGAGGGCAGGTGGGCAAGCCTGTGTTGTTAGGGCTGACAGGGGCTAGGCTCTGATCCTAACAACTCCAGTAACAGCTCAGTGGTGGAGAGTGCTTGCTTAGTATGTGTGAGGCACCGAGTTTTATCCCCAGCACTGTGAAAATAATTTTAGAGTTATATCAAAATGAGATAATATGTTAAATTATTTATAAAATAACAATAGCTAATGTTTATTTAAAATTTTCTTCTAAGCCAACTGTCCTATCTAAGTTTTCCCATTTATCAGCAGAACAATCTTATCAGGTATGTGCTATAATGATCACCATATTATAGATGAGAAAATCAAAATCAGAGGCGCTCTCAAGGCTCCAGGTCACAGTCTGTATGTGACAATCAGTATTCAAAACCAAGTATTCACATTCTACGTACAGCAGGGTTAACCAATAGAGTTTATACATATATTTCAGCTCACCTTAGCAATAGAGCCTGAAATAAGAGATATGGAAAGATAAATGCTGCTCACAAAGAAAAACTATTTATTATAATTATTTAAATGATCGTATTTTTTCCTTTTCTTATAAGATTATTTTTAGGCCTTTAAGTGACTTATATTTGCACTTCGCTAATAAAAGAAGGATTAAAATACCTTAAAATGGTGGCTTAAAAGCTCTAGCTGCTCTGGTTGAAGGCCTGGGTTTAGGTCCCAGCACCCACATGGCAGCTAACATCCCCTGGAAACTCCAGTTCCAGGGTATCTGACACCCTCTTCTGGCCTCCCTGGGAACCGCACACACTTGGTGCACTTACAAGCAGGAAAACACTCATATACATAAAATAAAAATAAATTTAAAAAAAATTTTAGAAATCAGAGGGTGGGGAAGAGTGTCATAGAACACTTCCATTCAGATAAGACAGTTATAACCATGAGCACGCAGCAGCTGTGGACACCGCCCCAAACTGAGCCCTTCAACCTTCCATCAGGGATACAGGGCCCTTGAGGCCCCATCCCTTCCCAGGGAACCAGTGAATGTTACTGGTTGCTGAACCAGGCAGTATAATTTTCTCTCATGGTATAAGTGGGAAGAAGAAAGGGTTCAGAGGGAAAGGGCTCGGGATAGGTGGTGGATGGAGATGGGCTGACTACGACCACAGGATATGGTAGATACGTATGAAACTGCCAAAAAAAGAAAAATTCAAGTATTTCAAAAGCAAAAGAAAAGAAAATATTCTGAATAAAGGAAATACATCCTACTTAACTGCTTTACACTACAATGCAGATAATACGCTGGTGTATGACCTGAATGATATCAGGATTCACCCCTTGTGTACCTCCGGACTGGTGATTACTTAGGAATGGTAACCTCCAACATGTGCATAAACAAAGCAGCCAATACCTACCAAAACAGCATTGTGGAGCAAATATCTCCTTCTAATGAGTAAAACTGAGAAGCATATCAGAGGACCTGTCATAGAATATGGAACTAATGTCTCCAAGTCTTTCAACTGCTCAAGAGAAGCCAGAAAGACCAGAGCTATCTGTGAAGTCTCCATGTCTGCCATGTTGGCAAGAGGCAACTGTTTAAACACTCAGAAGGTCAAATGACATGTGTCTACAGACTGTCTATTCACGTTCCTCCAGCTGATGACCCTCAACCTGCTGGATCATGAGAAACAAAGAACAATTCTGTCTTCCATTCAGTACAGTTGGAGATATTACTTAGGTTTTCTTTATCTACTCTTACCTTCTTTCTTATTAAAAATTTAGTTAGAGGTAAATTAAAAACCATAAAATCACAAATTATAATCACAATTAATGATTGGTAATTGCCACATTGATTAACAACAAGAGGCACCTACTCTGAGATATGGGATAGATAAGATAGAACGGAGATTATGTCCAATCCCTAGAGAACATTTTCTCTCCCATGAGAGGAAAACATGCTAAATGATTATGAATGAAAGTAATAATATCCTATGAATAATTGTGAAATTAGTTTCAAGTTATTTTTAAAGATAAATCATACTCAGCTTCAGAACATTAATCACGGATACAAACTTACAATGTTGTGACCCACATGGTCTAGACAAAGTTACAATTAAGATTTCCAGCTCAAACAAGACTTTCTATTTTCTCCAGTACCTCCCATGACTATGTAAAGCGTTACAGAAGAGAGTTCCTAGTTACCCAAGGGCCCTGTATTACGGCATTCTCAAACCCTGTACAACTCAAAGGAATTGCTCATACCCTACTCCACAGAAACGCTCATCCATTCATACCCTCACACATCTGGCTACTTTCCCTGATCACTCCCAGGTCTGTACTTCCTCTACCCACCCATCATTGGCACACACATCATGGTCCCCTCCAACGAAGCATCAGAGGGAGGGATTTATATTCCAACTTACCAGCTCTCCTCCCAAGAACCTGATCAGCCATGTAGTCATCACTTTCTTCAGAGCATGGAAATGCAGAGAAGTTGTAAGGATGTATACCCCAATCAGCTTTGTCCCAACACACTAGCATCAATGTGTGCAACATACATCCCACTCTAAGGACATGTGACTGGGAAGGGCTACTCTCAGTGTCAGAGCTCCTGTTGCTGTCTAATGAAGGGTTACATTTAGATTGTCCCAGATTATGTCAAATGACTCTCATCCCTACTTGGAGCTACTTTTTGTTACTACTGGGTCCCTAGGTAGGATCAGTGATCATACTTTTAACTCTATCTAAACACGTCTCCATTCTCACTTAAGAGATGCAGAGGCTGATGCAACAGTGGCATAAATAGACAAGAGACTCCAATGACTGGCTGACACTGGGAAGGAGATCACATAAGCTTCAATAAAGTAAAGCAAAACTTAAGTTTTTCTACAAATAATTGAAATCAAAAGAACAAGACTGACCTGGAAGCCACTTCCCCTGAAAGATAGCTCTCACAGTTCTGGAGAGCGCTATGCAAGCTGCTAAAGGAGAACATCAATCGGTGATCCAACACCAGCTTCATGATCAAATAACCACATCAATGACCAACACAGCATATGCTACTGTGCACTTTTAGTTTAGGGGTAATCAATGACTATCTAATTGGTCATAAAGCCCACTCAGTGGAAGGAAACTCAGGTGTGCTACTGTAAACATAGCCAAATAGAGGTCCTAGACCTTAGAGAAAACCTCAAGGTTATCACATCCTTAAGACTAATATAACTTCTTACTAAGTACAAAATATGTATCCTTATATTTACAGTCAAGTATCCCAGTCATCATTCATCAAAGAAGCACCAAACAGAGTACCACAACTGGTCACACATAGTCATTGTGAATTACGAAAGCCTAAGCAGCACATCTACAATGTAACCCCTACACCTAAGGCTAATGAAACATAGAATAAGGGGTAAAAAACATACTAACGAATCTCTCAGCTCTCATTAATGAAGCTCCTTCATGCAACAGAGGCTCAGGAACACAAATGGCCAAAGTATGGAAATTAGGAATCTTCAGAGTGTGGGTCCATAGACAGGACTCCTATATTAAGCTTCACTCACCCATGGCTCAGGAACCATTTTGGAAGAGAAGGGAGAAAGATTTTAAGAGCCAGGGAGGAGGGCCATGACCATATGGAAGTAGAATCCTACAAGCTCCTGGCACCCTGCTCATATGAACCCACAGCAATGGTGTTGGCACGCTCAAGACCCATGCAAACTCAAGCAGACAAAAACCCAGTATGGAACTGCGGAAATGTGCAACAGACCCCAATATTTGCTGAAGAAATACTGACAGCTGATTACTACTGAGTAAGAAAGAGCTAATCTTAAAGCAAGGGATTCTGGATAGGCTGACTAGACCTCAGTGGATGAACTTGAACTGAGGAATGTCCAGGGACACTAACTTGACAGAATAGGCCTTAACAAAAATGACAGAGTGTATGGATTCTGGAAAGGGGGGAGGAGTCTGTGGGAGGGCGCCAGTGAGGAAGGGGTATAAAGGTGATTAAGATTGATTGAGATGTTCTGTATTAAATACACAAAAATTCAATCAAAAAAAGCCAAGTACCGTTTGTCTTGAGCATGTTTACTACACAAGCCTAAAAACATAATATGATATCATTTCAAAGTGAAAATAAGACATTTTGCTTGTTGATTACTTTACAGTCATGGGAATTTAAGACACTGCCTGTTTCTTCAGCACCACAGCTCATGATCACTCTTTGCAGGCAGAGGACCTTAAAGGAAAACTTTAACAGAGCAATTGGAGCAGAGAGAGGCTGCAAAGATCAGCTATAAGGGGCTACTGGGACTCAAAGGTCAGGCAAGGGACTGTGGCCATCCTTGGGCAGCAGCAGAAGAGACATGTAGCAGCAAAGAGATGTGCACTGTATTGTCAACTCCAGCGGTGGCTCTTCCCCTAGAACTGATACAGCGGGAGAGTCACTGCAGGGGCGTTATGATGGGAAAACAGCTGACCCCAAACCACATTTTCAAGGTTCAAGGGCCCCAAAGTGATTCTTGGACATTTCTGAATGGTGTAGCATTTAGAATCCGTTGGTTCAACTCAGTCATCACAAAGGCCTCCACGGTAGAGAGGTCATTTTCCAGACTGTCGAAGCTGCCTAGGTACAGTGTCTCATTAAGGTAATAGAAAAAGCAATTGCTTCTTTGGAGACTCTAACACAGAAGTCAAATTCAAGTGCTTAAACAACACAAAAGACAAATAACCCTTACTGACTGAGTGCACACCATTGTTTGCCCTAACTGGTCAGGAGAGCTTGCACTAACTACAAGAGAAACAAAGCTAAGCAAGTGGACACCAAATTATACTAATTTCCTAGTCCTATCAGTCTTGCTGAAGATCTGAGGAAACCACGTTAGAGTTTTAACACAGAGTTTAACACAGTTAGAGCACTACAGATCCTGCCAAAGGCAATATTGTGAAACATGAAGATTTCATCCTGGTCTTTTCATTTAAGGACATAGAAACTTTGAAAATGTTTTACATGTGCTAAGCTCAAAAAAGTAGACCTGAAAATTCTTCCGTGAGTGTCTACAGTTGCTTGATTTAGTCCTCACATCTACCCTTTGAGTGCTGTCAGTGGACAATTATTTGGAATCAAGCTTTGACTAAGATTCCAAGAGCTTAGAAACAGTCCAAGGCATAGGAACTCATGGACTCTCTTTTAGAGTTGGTCAGCCAGCAGCCAGCATAATAAGCACAAAGGGAGAGATTGCCACATGAAAGAATTACGTTGTTTTCTGGGGTTTGTGTATTTTTTTTAACTAGCTGCTTGGCAACTTTCCTAGATCACAGCTTTGGGAAAGAAATGTATCTCCCTGATGGAAAACGAGCTAACAGAGATCCCATTGATGTCCCACTCACCAACTCTGTAAGAGGCCACGGATTTCAGCCTATACAAGAAACTCTACCAAATTGCTTCCTGTACAGAGAAAAGGGAGAAGGGGAAGTTGGGGAAGCAAGCCAGGTATGTTTGCGCAGATGTGAAAGATACCACATTACAAGCAGAAAAACACTTCATCCTGACCACACGAAACACAGGATTGAAAATACATAATTATGATTTCTTCTTCACAGGGGTTATAAATAAGCTCTTAGAAAGCTGCGTGTTTCAATATTAGAGGAAGCAAGTGATTGCAGAATCAGTTATCTTGAAGAAATGGTCAAAACAGAAATAATTGTTTTTGAGAAATAACTTAGCTTTCTAGTTATGATCTCTCCTACCTTGGATTTTTTACTTTCTTTCCCTTTTTATTATAAATTGTACTATTTACTTTATTCTTAGCAATGCAGCCAGAATAAAATTGGGTCACTTTAATCTTCTCCCTCTTTAGTCAGTTTTCAAAATGATAACAATCTTTTTCTTACATCAAATACATGCCAGACAAGTTTTTGTCTAGACTATATCAGTCCAGTCTGAAATTAAGCAGTCAACCTATGGGTTCTTAACCAAGGTTACCTCATCTTCCAGTGCCCCCACCTTTGCCACTGTGAACCTTCTAGAAGCCAGGCTCTGTCCTAGGTGCTAGGGATAGAAAGTGACTACATCATGGCTTCAAGGACAACAACATCATCATTGTTCAACATCTGGGTGAAAACAGTAGAGAAGTGACAAGTGACGTGAATAGTCAGAAATGGTCTAGCTCACTGTCCTACAAGATGGCCGTCACTTGCTACCCATGACCTCTCTTCCTCACTGAACTACATCAGGACACACAGGAAAGAAGTCTTGAGGACAATCCAATCATCTGCTGCCTGACATTCAAGGATAGAGGACATTTAATGTCCCAAACAGAACACATGCTCTGAGGACCAGGAGCTGTACATACTAACTCTTGGATAACTTGGCTTTGTTTGCTTTTAATAACCCATCTGCTAAGACTTCTAGTTTGCTTATTTGGGGATTTTTTTCTTTATATGGATTAAAAATGATTAATTAAAAATTCCTACTTTATGTATTTTTTAAATAATACTAAAGAATAATGATTTCAAGTGGTTTATGAGAATAATTACATGAATGCAATTTAAATGAGCTAAAAATTTTAATATTTCTCATCTTTCCAATATCAACTGAGTTTCTTTGGAACTTAAAAAGTATAAATCAGGGCTGGAGAGATAGCTCAGGGGTTAAGAGCACTGGCTGCTCTTGCAGAAGACAGAGGTTCAAATCCCAACACACACATGGCAACTAACAGCCATCCATAACTCCAGTTCCAGGGCATCTGGCACCCTCTTCTGACCTCTGCGGACAATGCATGACACAAGTGCACTTACATACATGCAGATGGCACACTCATACACATAAAATTTTAAATAAAATAAATTTTTAAGACTTTTTATAAAATTCTGAGATAAAAACTTTTTATATAAGTTTAGACAAGGACTAAGATTATCTAAAATAAGTTACTTGAATATACTGCTTCCTTTTCTTCACACAGAGAAAACAGAATCACTTCCAAAGAGTACAGAATTCACTGCAGGAGAATGAGATCAACAAGGAATCTGGGTGACACACTCTCTGTGCTTCCATGAAACACAATTCAAGACACCTACCCCAGAGCAAGTAGGGCCACTCTGAGCAGGAAGGACAGGCCATGTTTTAGCTATGGACATATTTATTAGTCTCTTAGACTCATGAAATGGGGATTTTTTTAACCCCATAAATCAGAAGCAGCTACAAAGAAGGAAAATCACAGTAAATGATATATAATATACAATTTTTATAAAATAGAAAATTTTTTTACTCAGTAAGATACACTGAAGAGAATTGTCAGAGATTTCGAAAGTAAAGCATTTGATGTAGTTGGGCAAGAGAGGTCTCAAAATAACATTAGGTCCATAAACTTCAGCTAAATATCACTGGGTAAATGTTAGAATTGATGTCACAAAGCAAGCTGGTGTACATGGTCCCTTCTTAATATTCCAGAATGACAAAAGATACCAGGAAGAACCCAGGGTGGGAGAAAGTTTCCAATAGCTCTGCTTCCCCTTACTGTCGTTTTGGAAATTAATAACACCTTCTATCACATGAGGACAACATTATAAATATGCAGACAGTCTTTAACACTCTTCAAGTGCTAAATTTCTAAGTGTGTGTGTGTGCGTGTGTGTGTATAATTTTGTTGCACATAAAAGGAAAGAACCATCTATTTTCCATTTCACAAGAGGTTTTGACAAACAATGTAATCATTGTAAAATCAAGTAAAAATTAAGGGATTACACAGAAGGCGATGTAATCTGATTTGTTAACAAGCTGGTACCTGGTTAGTTTCAGAGGATGAACGTAATTCAGTTAATTCCATGGAACCTTACATAGTCCCACTATATTGCAGAACCATCCTAGATCCCAGAGTCCAAAAGATACATGTATACATAGACCTGCCTCCACAGGTATATTTGGACCCTTTCTACACAGAGCTCACAGTTGAACAATGTTACTGAACATTCTCAGATCACAAAGTAGGTATGAGGAAACTGAAATACTATCAAAAGGTCTTATAAGCTATAAACAAAGCTGTCTAGGGACAGTTAGAAATATCATTGGGAGACTCAATGTGGAGGCACCCTGGAGTGACTTTGGGGGGAGTCACAACACTAATGGAAAAAGTGAGAGCTTTAAACTACAGCAGGAATCCAGGCAAGCAATATTGGAGGTCTGAGCTTAGAGCAGGTCGTTGAGACTAGAACGGAAAGGAACCAAGAGTGCTGTGTTATATTCAAACAGTGACGTGAGCAGAACTGGAGGGTGGACGGAACACGACTGAGAGTAATGGAAATAATTTCCTGGAGAAAAGTTCATCCATGTACAGTCATGTCATATAAGGTTCATTCCCACCAAGAACCAATTCCAGCCAAGAAGCAAAGTGGGCCTTCATTCCCACTGGTTCTTCTACCCAGTGAGATTTCCACCAAGGCCAGTGTAATGAACCCACTGATTCTCAATATAGAATCGGTCATTCTCTGAGAGTTATTGGCCTCAGACCACTCAACATCAAATATTTGAAAAATGTTTGTTATTTATAAAACAACTAGTCTATATGTGTAAGAGAAGGGTGTTTTTCAGATTCAAAGTGCTTACTTCCAATGTGGGGGAGGTTCTAATTTTCTTTCAATTGCTGTAACAAACCACTCTGACTAATACCAACTTGGAGAGGAAAGGGTTTATTTGGCTTACATCTTCCAGGTTGCAGCTCATCATCGAGAGAACCCAAGGTAGAAACTCAGGGCAGGAGCCTGGAGATGGGAGCTGAACTGACACACAGGCCGTGGAGGAACGCTGCTTACTGGCTTGCTCCCCTGGCTCATACTCAGCCTGCTCTCTTAAACAATACACAACAACCTGCCCAGGGGTGGCACCACCCAGTGGACTGGGCCCTCCTGCCGCACTCAACAATCAAGAGAACACCCCACAGACATGGCCACAGGCCAGTCCAATGGAGGAAATTCCCCAGCTGAGGCTCCCACAACCCAGGTGTGTCAAGTTGACACTAAAGCTATTTGGCATGGGGGTGGGGGTGGAGTGTGACAAAACTTGAAAGAACAATCACTTCAGAATTAAAACATACGCATTTTAAAATGAGCAAGTGCTTTATTCTCCCTGGGACCTCTTGCAGCGGCACACAGGCAAGAAAATTCACCTGATCCCCGTGTACTTTGTTGCTGTTTGCCATTCAGACCCTCACTCAGACCCCTACCTACACCTCAGTCTGTCCGGAGAACGGCGCAAAACTGTCTTCAGGAGTGTTCCAAACATACATGGATTCACCGTGAAAGATGTCCATTCTCATTTATACAGATCTCAACCTGTCTCAATAGCAACATTCCATTCATTTCTCTAAAATATAGTGTAATGATACAACTGACTATACTGTGATGTGGCATCGATCAAGAATTATTCCATCCATCCACAGACTACAGTGATTATTGCAAAAGTGAACAAAGGCACTCACTAACTTTACAAAGTCAACACCTCTTCCTAACAATGAGAAAGAACCCTTGAAGGTTCTGGTCAACTGTTGGGCCTTTGTTCTCCTTCTAGATAATGGAAAGATAAGAAAGAAGAGAGGCTTTAGATATCCACAGCTCTGGGGAGCAAGGAAAGCATGGCCCCATCAGCAGGTCTTCAGATCTCTTGCTACTCTTCTTTACAAGAGAATTACCATGGAATGCTTTTTCTTTTTTAAGTCAGCAAAGGAGCATGTTTTTTAAAGAAAATGTCTTCTTCTTCCTTCCACCTATCAGTGAGCAATAGCACATTTTAAAAACCTTTGCCATTGTACTCAGAACAGGGCTATGATCTTCATCTTCTATTCGACCTGCTCTGAGGCACAGAAAATGAGAGTTCCTACCAACATGACAGATTTCACTTGCTGAAGCACACTGACACTCCCAAACAATACCTTTGGGAAGAGTGGGAGAGATGATTTCTCAGCAGATTTTTAAACAACTAGCTAGTCAGAAGGAGAATGGGGGTTCACTAAGGCCAGGAACTGTGTCTACTCTGTTCCTTTCTGTATCCCAGGGGCCTACAACCCTAAGAGCACATGATGGCTGCTCAATAAACATTTTTCAAATGAAGCACCTTATTCCCCTCAAGGTGGAGAAATATGATCTTTCCATCCATAATAAAAGAGAAATCGTGTTAGATAGAAAATTCCATAAAAGCTGGTCCCAGCTTTGATCAGTATACATTTCATTTTGAAATCCCAAATAATTACTGTATGATTCATTCAGTGTTTTTGAGAACTGCATTTCTTTAGTTTGAGAAACTGATTGACATAAAACCCACTCCCTCACTCGTGGTTTTGAAGTCTTGAAGAAGTCTTGAAGCATGCTTCTCTCCCTCAGATTCAGTGGTACCCCCTAGAAAGCCCTGATCCACCAAACTCAGTAAGTATTAAAAGGCTGGCCTAACCCTTTAGTATAAGACAATAAAATGCAAAAGGAAAGAAAAAATGCTGTAAGTAGTTGCTGTCTTCAAGATAAACAATGGTTAAAGGGCCTCAATAAAAAATCCGATGGTTATATGCAAACATCCTTCCTGTGCTCTGAACATAAATCACTTCTCTGAGGGCCCAGTTTCAGGGTCCTAGTTAATCATTTGGCCGTAGCAAACACTAAAAGCAATCAATCTCACAGGCTTTGGAATTTGTAGAAAAGCTTTGGGCCCTTACAATCTAGTTTCTCCAGTTCAGATATTTTTAACTGTTCTTTAAGTAGCTAAAAGTTAACTAAAGTGATACCCCCTATCTTCAACCAATAGACTGCCCTTCAACTTAGCAAAGTAAAAACAGGACCAGGAAGGAGGTGTTTCCTGTTTGAAATTATATGTAAAGCTGAAATCCTTCATAGCACCTAAATTCAATTTCAAGACAAGAAAGAAGAAATCAGAACACTTTGTTTGAAAAGAAATGCTATCGAGTCAATTGTCCGTCAGTTTGTGTCCTGGGAAGATGCCATGTTATTTGAAATCATTGAGGAAGACCAACCAGACTCTCAACCCCACAAAACCCTCCAATTCCAGCTCCATTTTTAATCCCTTCTCTATACTACAGTCAATAAAGAAGAGTTCATCTGAAAAACAAGTCTACTTTCTATAAGATGTTTGAAAACTACTTATCTTGTCTAAAGTTAGCACACTTGCTTGAAAGCAGTCTAAAACTGACATTTCAATTTCCTGTGGGAATCTGTGCACTCTTTCTGAGACAGGCTTTACAAGCTGAGACTTCCTCCTGTCGAGGAAAAGTACATGAAGCCGGTGGAATCAGACCCTGCGCTAACCCAACTTGAAAAGAGTGAGCAGCATCACTGACCTTGAAAATTCTGACAGTGAAGTACCTAGATTTTCTGCTTCATTATGTCCAATCTAAGGATTTGCCACTGACGGTACCCAGCCACCCACTCCCTTGCCCATGCTCCACTGCTTCTCAGAGCCACTCTGGCAAACACGCAAACGCACATCACCTCTCATATCCCAAGAAAGTAGAGGGAGGCGCAGGTGTGACAGTTAACTGTATTCCCAGACTCCTAGCTTGCCTTCTCAAGGAAAGTGGAAAATGGAGGCCTGTAGGCAATACATACACCTAAGTGAGAGGTGTTTGCTGGGAGGGACCCTGCCTGAGGGACAGAGGAAAATCTGTGGGGGAAAAAAAAAAAATGAAAAGTGAGGCAACTCGAATACCCAGCTTTAGAAGAATGAATTCGCTGTATGTAGTGACGCAAAAACACATTAAAGGAAACGTCAAAATGCAGAGCTGTCTCTCTATTCTGCTCCTATACAAAGAAAAAATATACCTATGTAAGTAGACGCAATCATTTCTAGAGAAACCTAGGAGGGATTTCCTGTGAAGACTGAGGAAGAGTGTGGAAGGAACTTGACTGTGTATCCACTCTGTTCAGTTGGAATCGTTCACTCTGAGAACACACTGCACTGGAGTTATAGAAGACAGAAAAGCAAAGACCCCAGCAACAACCTGGAATGGACAAGGATGCAGGCATGAACCCCAAACTGGATATTCAAACGCCTACTGCACATTTGCTGCTAAGGATGGTCAGGCCCTTAGGCCAGTTAGTCAAAGCACAGCATTCACTGTGGGCCTTATGCTGTGCGGGCACTGTTCCAATTCTGCCATTTCCAGGGTCACAGTGTTGCCAGGCCTGTGGGGTAAGCCTAAGTATAAAAGGGCAACAGATCTGGACCTTTATTCAGCACATAAAGAAACAGCAACACTGAAATGCCTCCTCCACTCCTGAAAAAGAACATGAATTACATTCTTTGAGAACTTTTAAAAGAAGACTAATTCTCAAGTCCTGTTTCAAACTAAGGAAGTACTATGAGCAAAGGAGTCGGGACCCTTCGGTTGCCAATCAAGAAAATGCTTCGTGGATTGTGCTAGTGATTACCTTCCTGGAACTTCATCATACTTTACTAAACCTTGTGTATTCACAGTCACTATAATTTATAACAACAAATGCTAATAAAAATGAAAGATGGATACCATTAAAGATGGGGAACATCCAAAAGAAGTTGATTATGTGGTTGGGTTTGTGAGCATTTGTGACTGTGGTCCACAAATAAACACTAGTGACCATCAGAGTTCTTAAAATGAGAAATTGATGCGTTAGACACATTTTGAGTTAAATAATTAAAAAAGAGATACATTATTAATGATTCTGTACCACATGAAAATTAGAGTGTTAATTTAGAAACTCAAAAATACTTACCAAATTCCAGTTCACTGAGGATTTTTTTTTTCCTCTTCTTGCATAAAACAACCAACTGGTTTAGAAAGCCCTTTGGAGTCTAACTGTTCTATTCTTTGTCACTGACTAAAAAATAACAGACTATGTACTTATTTGTTACACAATATTTTTGGAGCTGAAATTTAAAAGTCTGGGTTATTTTCTTGGACTTCACTATTAGTTGGTCTGGTTTGAGCAAGCAGCAGTCCTTTTCTGGTTTAATTTCTTTACAATAAAATTAAAATTTTGAATATGATGGTACCTAAGCTACTTTCAGTTTCAAAAGTATTTTTCCCTATGATCCCCATTATCATATTACTCACCAATGTAAAAGAAAAGTAATTTTCCATCATAAAGAAATAAACCAAAAATCCCAAATAACTGAATTTCTACAATCTTGCTTTACAGAATTCTTGAGATTTAGAGTAAAGAAAGGACACTTTACTCACATATTAGTCTAGACAAGATAGGCTGCTTTTAATTTTTAATTATTTCCAAGGTCACATTCAGAATGGACTACCTGCATATGTCAGGAAATTATCACTATAAGCAATTATATTTCAATTGTCAAGAAACCCCAGCGGAGGAGAGTGCCACAAAGAGCAGGTGACTGAGAACAAAAGCTCTAATCAATGCTCAAGTTCCTCAGAGACATTCTCTCCACATTATTTGAGCCCTGGTATTTCCCCAGCATATTACAATACTTAACCAAATAGTCTAAGTATTTGGAGGGAAGGGAGTTGCTCACATCATCCCATCTGACACAGTCCTCCGAATAACCACCCAAAATAGACATAGTGTCTCAGACTTAAACAAAAGGAAACTGAAGTCAAAACTGACCAAACATCACACTGGCAAAAAGTGGCAGAAGGGGCTGGGCATAGTGGCACATACCTTTAATCCCAGCACTTAGGAGGCAGAGGTAGGCAGATCTCTGTGATATTACAGCCAGCCTAGTCTACACAATGACTAGCTATTAGAGCTGGAGAAACTGAAACTTGCAGAGGAAATTAATAATAGCAAAGCTAGAATCAGAACCAAATTTACATGATTCTCAAATTCATTTCTGGACAATGAATTTAATTCATTATGTGTATATGATGTGTGAGTGTTTGATGTGTGTGTATGATGTGTGTATAATGTGTGTGTATGATGTGTGAGTACATGTGTGTGTGCATGCTGCACATGTGGAGGTCAGAAGACATCTCTGGGAGTTGGTTCTCTCCTTGTACCATGAATTCCACAGACTGAATTCGGGTTGTCAGGCTTGTGTAGTAGATACCTTTACCCACTGAACCATTTCATTGATCCCTGAAGTTCATTTGATTTGCATTTATGCATTGACATAAAGTTCCACTCCATAACTTCTCATTCCCTGTCCATGAAAAATTATTTTATCAATTGAATTTTTTTCTTTCTTTAAAATGGAGGTCACTGTTTTACAAGACTGTAAAGAGTTTAAGTCTTTAAAATTCATATCTTGTTCTAATTTTGATTCAAAGGAACCAACAATGCCATGTTAGAAGGAAGAAGAAAAGGAAGAGGAAGGGTTAGAGGAGGAGGGGGAGGAAGAGGAGGAACAAAAGAAGAAATGATAGCTTTTGATCCTGAAGAATGGACCAAAGAAGATGGAAGGAAGATGTCACAACTTTAAAATATTTTCCACGTTTGAAGGTAGGATTGAAAGCCTGAAAGCCTCTTATATACTCTTAGTATAATAGATTTTAAAAAAAAAAAAAACATAGATATCATCATGAGATTTCAGAAAACTCAAGATAAAGCGAAGTCCTGAGTATTCCAGGACTATGGAATCACGATAGCATATGTCCTTGGACTTACAGTGGAAGGTAGAAGACAATGGAACAATACCTTCAAAGGCCTCATGGAAATCACTCACAAGCCTATCTTCTTATTAACTAAGAGTAAAGGTAGGCCAAGACACTTTCAGAGACATCAAGTCTAATTAACTGACCTTCTCTCCGAAGGTAAGTGAAAATGATGGTTCTTCTAAGCTTGGTAAACTCACTAAGAACAAGGAAAACAAGGGATCCCAGGCTAGAGTCAATGCAAGAGACCATGCAAGGAAAGAACTAGGACAAAATCTGTGTGCAAACTCAGAAGAAACCTAAGGAAGACTGGGGCAGGATTTCAAATAGCTGCTAGAAACACAACTCCTGGGTGAAAGTGGAGCCATCAGATTATGTGGAGGTTTTAGCCATGTTGATATCAACATAACTGGATCAGAGGATCAGGAATAAATTATGACAGAGATTTACAAAATTAAACAATCAAAATGCAATTATCAAGTCCGAAAAGACCCAAAAATTTCACAAAAAAAAAATCAATGATCCCATGATCAATAGTCAAGCAATCGTAATAAAGTCAACACTGAAAACAGAGCCAACAAAAAACTGCAGTGACAATACTGAGAGACTACACGCTCACTTACCCAGAGTTGAAACGGGGTAATAATCCTCAGCATTCAGCAGAAGGGAGTATGAACAGTCTGAGTAGCAGATATGAATAAAATTAGTCTGTCCATCACTGCATAGTTGTAGAAGCCAGACAACGGGGGCATAGGAGTTTACTCCCCATTCTCAGTGCTCTTTTGTGTATGATTTTCCACAATTAAACCTTCTTTTATAAAAACATATACTGGGAGGGAAGAGGAAGGGGGAGGGATTGTGGAATATGAAAGAAGAAAAGGAAAAGCCTGCATGGAAATGTATCAATATAAGAGAACTGCTGTTTGAATCATCTGTGGACGTCAATAGCATTATCAACTACTTAAAAGAAAAAGAAAAAAAAAAAAAAGCACATATAGGAGCATGTTGTTTTACAAATGTAAAAGAAAATACACAGAGAAACAGGTTACAAGTGTTTGAAACAGTTGCTCCTGGAGCAGGGAGGAACTTGCCTAAGGGATAGATTGATGATGTTCACTCTAAATCTTGCTTTCTTATTTGAATTTTAAGATTATGTACAATTTTCCTTTAATGAGCAATAAACACAGCAATTAAATAATAGTTACACTACAGTGTTTGAGTGCTAGGTGCTTTTTGAAATCTCTTAATGTTGTTATATGTAGCCTTTTCAATAAATGAAAATATAAAAAAGCTTTGTAAGGGCTGGAGAGATGGCGCAGTAGTTAGGAGCACTGGCTGCTCTTGCAGAGGACCCAGAATCGGTTCCCAGCACCCACATGGCAGCTCACAACAGTCCTTGACTACAGTTCTAGAGAATCTGACACCTATTCTGGCCCCCGAGGGCACTGTACACACAGGTGCACCCACATACACACAGGCAAAACACTCATATACATAAAAAATATAAATAAATTTTTTTAAAGCTTTGTAAACTTTGCTTTGTAAATGGCAGGTGTTTATCTCGTAGAGATTCTTGATTTCCAAACAGACCCACATGGAGCCAAAATATGAATTCTGGCTATTCACAAAACACTCATCTGGCTGTTCACAGTGTACCTGCTTCAGAGCTTTTTCAACCAAATAACTGAAATATATCTATGTGAACATGAAAAAATGTATTAAAATTAAAATACTACCAATGGTTAAATAATGGAAACAAAAAAAGTAGCAAATTGAAAGCAGCCACGTTTCAGCTGTCTCAGCTTATATATGACTCCGGGCCCCAGAAGGCCTGTTAGAAATGAACTGTGGAAATCATCTAACATGAACACATTTGTTCTAATCACTGCCCTTCCTTGAGCCATCACCCAGTGTAGGGCATCCTGCAAAGTGCTTGCTTCAATGCCCAGAACTGTCATCCTTTTGGAAACTCTGACTCAGCACACTCAGAATAGGTTCAGATACTTAGATGAAGATTGCTGTGTTTTGGATAAGTCCCTCTAAGGATCACATACAAAAAGACTTAGTTCATTGCCAAGGTGCTATTGAGAGGTGGCAGAACCTTTAAAAGGTACATCCAAATGGGAGGTCACTGGGGACATGTCCTTGAAGGAGACAGTGCAACGACAGGCCTATAGTTCCCCCCCTCTCTCTCTTTCTCTCTCTCTCTCTCTCTCTTTGCTCACTGGCCTTCAAGTCAGTGGTTTTGCTCTGCCACATGTTCCCACCAGAGTGTGTGCTGCCTCCTCCACAGGCCCAGACCAGGAGGGCTAACCAATCATGCACTAAGACCCCTAAAACCATGAGCCAAAATAAACCTTTTGTCTTTATAGGCTGATCATTTCAAGTATTCATTGTGGTAACAAAAACATAAGTGAACACTCCTTCTTAAAAAGTTTAGCTTTGACTGGGCATGGTGGGACATGCTTTCAATCCAGCACTTGGAAGGCAGAGACAGACATATCTCCAGGAGTTGGAGACCAATCTGGTTTATATAGCAAGTTCCAGGCCTACCAGTAAGAGACCCTGTCTCATAAAAAAAATAAAAGCCTGACATGGTGGCATATGCCTTTAATCACAGCACTTGGGAGGCAGAGGCAGGTGGATATCTCTGAGATCGAGGCCAGCCTGGTCTACATGGCAAATTCTAGGTCAGCCGGGGTTACAGAGAGACCCTGTCTCGAAGACAAAAAGAATATTTAAACCTAGTGCTGGAGACATGGGCATTCTCATACACTGTGCTTGAGATCACAAAATAGCACTCTCTCTCCAGGAAGCGTTTTAAAGGATACAAGAAACCTGAAAAACGAATATGAATATATTTTCTTTCCAACAATTTCATTACCAGATACTCACTCTAAGAAAATAATCAGTGATTTTCACATAGACTGATTTCCAAGAACGTTTATTGCAGCACATTTTATCATCACAGAAAAGCTAGAACAAACTGAAATGTCCAAAAATGGGTTACTAGGACTCTCAAACAAATCGCAGAAAATGAACACAATGATTGGTTTGCAAACTGGAAACATTTTAATAAACACAATGTGTCTCTGAAAACAAAGAAAAAACTCAATATATAATCATCCTTCAGGACCAGCAGGGGACTGGCTGTCAGAACTGCCAGGGTTGCCCAAGTCCAGGGATGCCGTACCCCAAAGATAAAGTGATACCATCTGCACAAGACCTGTGACACCTTTCTGTATTTTCTAAAACATCTCTCAAGACCTCTAACACCTAATACAATGTAAATTCTATGTGAAAAGCTAGTATATTGATTAGAGATACTGGCAAGAAATAAAGTCCATACATGTTCAGTACAGATGTCATTTACTTCTTGAATATTTTTTAATGGACAGATGCAGACCCCACAGGTACAAGGAGCAAAATGTATATTAAAAGCAGTTGTTATCTGGGAATTAACCTTTACCAGAAAATCTTAGTTTCTTTCTTTTTCATATTTATATTATCTTCAATAAGCATCACATGACAATGGAAAATATAAAAAGTTATTTCTTTTTAAAGCTTATTAGAAAGAACACAGGGGATACAAAACTGGCATCTTTCTGCAAAAAAAAATAGATAGATGATAGATGACAGATGATAGATAGACAGATATAGATAGATAGATAGATAGATAGATAGATAGATAGACCGATAGATTTTACATATATTTGTGTGTGTATATAAACAATCCCTGCAGATTTCTGGAACCAAACAATCATTTCACTGATCTGAAAATCTACTACATAGACTAGGATGGCCTCCATCTCACAGAGGTCTGCCTGCCTCTGCCTCTGTCTCTCTCTGCCCCTGCCCCTGCCCCTGCTTCTGGAGAACTATGGGCAGGTAACACCACACCTGGCTTCATTTAGTTCTTAATTTCCAGTTTTCTAATTTTGGGTCTTCTAGCAGCTCTACACTGTGATGATTCATAGTCACCGTCAACTGGAATGAAATTACCTAGGAGACACACCTCAGGATGTGTCTGTAAAGGAGTTTCCAGTCAGGTTTTAACAGGGAAGGAACCAAATCTTATGTGGGCAGCACCAAACCATTGGCCGGGGTCCTAGATGGAATAACAAGGGAGAAGAGAAGGCGACTAAGCACCAGAAATCATCCCTGTCTATTTTGGCGTCTGAAGACTCATGCTCCATTTATCATTCTTTTCCTGGCATGATGCACTATATCTTCTCAACTGATGAGCCCAAATAAGCCTTCCTTCTTTTTCTAAAATAGCTTATTTATTATTTTTATTTTATGTGTATGAGTGTATTGCCTGCATGGGTGTAAGAGCATCCATGTCCTGCAGTGCCCACGAAGACCAGAAGAGGGTGTTGGATTTCCCCAGAACTGGAGTTATGGATGGTCATTAGCCACCATGTGCATGCTGGGATTTGAACCCAGGTCCTCCTGAAGAGCAGTCGGTGCTCTTAACTGCTGAGCCATCTCTCGAGCCCCTAAACCTTCCTTAAGTAATCTCGATGGTATTTTATCACAGCAGTAAGAAAAGTAACTAATAAAAACATCCAAATTTTCATTATTTTAAAGGCTATAGTCAACCATTCTAGTCTCTGTAACCCAGGAAGGTCTTCTTCCACAATCTATTTTTCCATTTGAGTTTTTTTTTTATTTTTGCTTAATTTTACATGTATGAGTGTTCTGCCTGCATATATGTAAGTGCACCACATGCATACAATGCCCATGGGGGCAAGAAGATGGCATTGGATGCCATGGAACTGGAGTTACAGACTGTTGTTAGCTAACATGTAGGTAATGGGGACCAAATCCAAGCCCTCTGCAAGAGCAGCCAGTGCTCCTAACTACTGAGCCTTCTCTCCAGTCCCCCATTTGGATTTTAGATACTTATGTCTTCTCATATTGCCCAGCTATTTTTGCTTAAGTACAGACTATTTTAAATAAAGAAGTTATATAAAAAGTTATTTAAACATTATCTTGGATGAAGTCATCTTCTTCTAGAGAGGAATAACTTTGCTTCCAGTGACAGACTAACCTACCACAATTCAAGAAGGTGACCCAGACTGACATGACAGCTCAGTTGCTGAGGGACTACTGCATTTTCTGTTCACTCCTGCTTCTAGGCCCAGCCCTTCACATTCACAGAAGTCCTCCTTCCAGATAAGTAAGTCCTGGTCCCATTTTGGTCCTCCATCGACCCCCTGCTATGTTAAAAGGTGTGCTCAGTTTCTCAGCCTCTAGACTGTTGTTTTTGGACTTTTCCTCTCCTGGACCTTTGATCCACAATTCTTCATCTTAACAAATTGCCTATGACTTTAAACAGAAGGCCTTTCATATTTCATCTTTATTTTCTAGTTGCTTTTCCTAGAAGAGTTGGTTCAAAATAACATAATCTACCATTGTCAAAAAGGAAGTCCCTCACTTAAGTTTTTAAGTAAAAACATGAATAAACACGGTGTTGCTCCTTTGTTTTCTTGACTCACTTTCACCCCCCAGACTATACTAACATCACAAATGCAATAAGGAAAGCTGATGTGCCCAAGAGGTATGAGTCAAATTCCAACTCCTATGAGAGAAGAATTTCGTCTTTAAAAAAATTCTAAAAGTGTTTCCCAGTCCATCACCCAACTTTTAATTTTCAGTTCCAATTTTTTCCATTCTAAAAACAACTTCCTTTCTCACAGAAAAAGGTCAAAAACACTCTCTCTCTCTCTCTCTCTCTCTCTCTCTTTCATATTTCATATCATTCCAAACTTTAAAGACCTTAATAGCTCAACATTATCATTTTACAAACAAGGAAACTAGGGCTCAGAGAGGTGAAATTACTTGCACATGTCTGTACAAGTTGCTGAAAGAGTTTGGGAAAGCAGCCCAGTTCACACAGAGAGCATGTGAAATAGGTAACTGAAATGAAAATACAACTACCAAAAGAAATTTATTAAAACTGTAATAATAGTAGAGAGGATAGAGAGATGGCTTAGGGGTTACAAGTATTCAACTCAGTGGTTCGATTCCCAACACCCACATGGCAGCTAACAACAGTCCGTAACTCCAGTTCCAGGGAAATCTGATACTCTCTTCTGACCTCCACAGGCATTACACAACACAGGTGCACTTTACACAAATGTAGGCACTACACTCATACACATAAAATTTATAAAGAGATAAAATAGAATATAACAAATAATCAGAATGTCTGTCCATTTAGAGGATCCTTAAAAACAAAGGAAAAAACAAAATCACAAACATGTTAGAAATTCTAACATGATTAAATATCTAAGGTTACTAAGGACTAGTTATTTGCTGTGTGATAAATTGATCTAGGCTCTATTTTTAAGTTTTACTAATATCTATATACATATGAAAGTATCTATTTATAAAGCACAATATATTACTAGAATTTACTTGAAAATATTGCAATATACGGTGGAAAGAAGTCAGAGGTATAGAGATGAAATAAACTGGCTATAAACGAGTTAACAGTGATGACACATGGGAGTTCAGTAAACCATTCTTTTATATTGTTGTGAAAAATTCCAGAAGAAAACAATGAAAATAAAGTCAAACTGACAATGGAATACACAAAAAGCTCAACACAGTTGAGATTTTTTAACACCTAAAAAAATGTTACCAAGTCAATGAATTCAAGGAGCCAGTGGTCATGTCCAATTATAACAATACAGTTCAACAAATAACTTTAGCAAATCTCAGCCAATGACCCAAATGGCTTTAAGTAATTTCTCTCAACTAAGTAACCCAAGCAGGAGTAGGAGGATGACATTATTTAATGTACTTTTCAGTCTCTTTATATTCCATCCTACAAACAATACTGTCAAAGCAGCCCTCTGTAGAAAATCCTATGGTATTTCAGGATCCAAGTGAGAGTTATTAAAGAGAAAAGGGCAAACTGGTGACAGCAGGAGCTGAAACGCATTAGCATTGTCACAGGTCTTCTAATGATTGTTTTGTGTGCTTAAATGGCTCTTTAAAGAAGTTATAACTTGAGGGAGTTCAGATATAAATAGGAAAAAAACTTTAGAAAGTGATTTTATCATATGCCCCCATCAAATTTTCCTGCTCAATTCCTTCTCAAACTTAGTGTTCGAGTGTGGCTGCCACCTGAGCTCTTTCTTTAACTGTGTCCCTGTCTTTGTTTGCTATTCCATCCCGTCCTTAGTCCATGGGACCAATGTCTGCCTGCTGCCTGGGGCTAGCACTGTGGCTACTTACAGAAGGCAGTATATGATTTGGGGAGATGGGTATTTCCCTCCAAAGGACACTGTAGAATTTTCCTAACCTAGGAAATCCTGCAAGCCTTAGTAAACAAGACCATTCTAATTTTAAATATGCAGATATACAGATCTAATGTGCACACAGATATGCACGCACACATGCAGGCACACAAAGTGCCTATAAATCTTTGTCATCCTGTACCCCAGCACCTAGCTCAGGGCCAGCATCCAGTAGATACGCAAAGAGCAGTTTCCCTAGTCAAGCAAGCCCCAAGCCTTCTGTTTGATCCCCAGCACCATAAGAAGACTAAAGAGTTCCCGTCTGACACAAAGAGCACTTCCCGGATGAGGAGCTGGGCAGACAGGGTGGGAAGTCCTGTCAGGAAGGCTCACTGAATGACATCCCTCCCCAGTAACACCCGGGGGGGGGGGGGGGGCTACCATGTGTGGTGTCTTCATAGTTGCAAGCTCAAAGGCCCATTGTCACTCATTCACTCCCTGTGGCCTTCAAGGAGTCCTGTCATCCCTGAGGCTGCTTCCTCAGCAGGTCTGGAGAGATGAGAGGACCTGCTCGGTATATAGCTGTTTGTAGCTCTGAAATGCTGTATTCTCGCCTCAACTCACACCTCTTCTGGGTGCCCCACTTCTTATTTCAAAAAAAGTACAGCGTCTCCTCGTTACTTGTGAATTCTCTGGTTATGAATTTGCCTATGGGCTAAGATGCATTTGAAGCCTAAAATCAGTGCTTGTAGCACTTTAGCTGACATGGTGTACTTGTGCAGAGAGTCGCCCAAATGCACACACATTCCCAGGGAAGGTCAAGCAAGGCAACACTCTGCTTTCTTGTTTCAGCTCTCATGTAGTAGACAAAGGTCCTCTTTGCAGGCTGCAGAATGCCATGTTCTTCTCTTTTTTTGTTGTCAATTTCACCCTTCAAAGTGGCCCCCAGGCAGAATGCTGAAGAGCTGTTCAATGTTCCCAAGTACAAGAGGCAGTGTGCGTCCTCTGGAGATAGACAGCTTTAGATGTACTTCGTTCAGCATAAGCTACTATAGCACTGTTGGCCTTGAGTTCGGTGGTAATGACCATCAATGTATATTAAATAAGATGTCTTTAAGCCAAAGGCACATAAGACCACGTTTATATATTGATCAGTTGAAAGTATGGCGATCAGAGGCTCACAAGATCCCAAGTCTGTAGTTCCCTAGGAATAGGAACTCAGTATTTGCTAATTATTTGCTAGTGCCAGTAATGAGAATCGACTGTACAGCCTCAATTCAGGGTATAAAGACGTCTACTCACAATTGTATAGAAAGGTAATGATAGTCTAGTTGGAATGAACATACTCCACAAAAAGTATGTGTGTGTGTGTGTGTGCACTGTATGTGTTTCTGTGGGTGTGTGCATGTGTGCACACAGTGTATGTGCATGTGGAGGCCCAAGGCTGATGAAGGTGTCTTCGTCTATCACACTCCACTTTAGTTTTTGAGACAGGACCTGCACCTACCTTACCAATTTACTTAGAATGGCTGGCCAGTGAGCTCCAGGGATACAGCTGTCTCTGCTCCCATTCCAGGGTTAGGGTTACACGTCTATGTAGCACCTGGCTTTCACATAGATGCTGGGGATCCAAACTCAGGTCTCTATGCTTATGTAGCACATTCTTTATCCACTGAGCCATCTCCTTAGTACCCAGCATATCAAAAAATTCAAATAAGTAAATAGCTAGTGTTCTGTCACTCAGGACAAAATTATTGTACATGGCCTGAGATTCTGAAATGGGTATATTCATTTGGGTACACCCATCATATGCTTACATGCATATCCTGCATTTTGTAAGAAATACCCCCGAACATGTCTAAGCTTCCTCCTCATGTCAGTTGGCAGCTGTCATTAATAATTGTGGATGGCCCCCTCATGGGAAGTCCTCCACACATTCACTGTAGAAAGCAGGCCAGTAACAATAAATGATTTAAGGCATACACCTGAGACTCCTCTCAGGGCGGTATACTGGAACATTTTGGAAGGAAGAGGAACACATGAGCAGAAAAGGGGAACACTGAAAGAGAAAATAACAGGGAAAAAGGAAAAGAAGCAAGAATGAAAGACAAAAATGAACTATCACAGCAAGAGCTTAGGAAATAGTAGCTCTAAAAAGGTGGCAACAAGAGAAGACCAAGATGTATTTAAAATTACAAGGAGTGGCTTGTCTTTTTTTTTCCCTTTTTGATCATATAGCTTGTACTGTGTGTCTCCAACATGGTCATCCCAGCATCATCACTGTCAGTATGATGACTGCATACTGTAAGCCCCTGCTAGCACACAACTGTCCTTTGAGGTTCTCAAAACTGAAAAACAACATCTTCCTATGCTTAGAACTTCACCCACACAGCATAGCCAAATGACAGCCACCAAGTGGCTTAACTTTTAAATCTCGGGTTCCACATTTATTAAAAGGAAATTATTACAACACCTGCTCTACAGAGCTGCTTTTAAAACTGAAGGAGGGACAGAAATGTTGCTCAGCAGGTAAAAGCACCTGCCTTGCAAGCCTAATGGCCTCAGCCCTCATTTGATCCCCAAGATCCACATAAAACACTGGACGTGGTGAAACGTATTTGTCATCCCAGCACTCCTGTGGTAAGTAGGAAGCAGACACAGGAGAACTAGCTCGAGGCCAGCTAGCCTTCAGGCCACCATGCAGCAAAGGAAATGAGATCTTGCCTGAAAATGAGGAGGAGGGGAGAATCAACTCCTGAAACATTGTCCTGGATCACCACGTGTGTACTGTGTTGGGGGCAGAGGCGGGGATGATACATAAATAAAATTTTTAAAAGCAAATAAATAATAAAATAAAAACTAAAGGAAAGCCTGGACTGTATCTCAGTGGTATAGTATGGGATTATTAACATGCGGAAGGTCCTATATTCAATCCCCTGTAACCCCCAAAAAATTAAATGAAGGAGTTGGGCATGGTGGCACACCCCTGCAATTCCAACACACAGGAGGCTGAGCAGGAGCACGAATTCAAGGTCGGCTATACATACCAAGACTGTGTCAGGGAAAACAAATGCATGAAATAATGTAAGTCAGACACCTAATATCACACCTATGAGGTTAAAAGTGTTATGCATATGTTATTCTTTGACTCAGTGAGGTTATTCCAGAGCACTGAAGGCATACCTCATAAATACCTTTGTAGTTATCAACCACAAAAGGACAAACACCAGCAGGAGAAAGACAAGGGAGCAGTGATCTTCCTGCACGCTTCTGTCTTTTCACTTCTCTTATTGCCAAGTAATGGACAGATGACTTCCCAGAGACCAAAACTTGTCCCCACTAACATGATTACAGGCCCAGCACTTAGAAGCTACATTAACCTGAGAAGGGAGGACAAATGTCAGGGAAACAAACTTGAATAAATTGGTGGCAGATAAAGAAAAAGGGGGGCCCAGTGTCTGCCACGAGGAGCTAAGAGCAGGAGAAATGCTGAACCCCAAGACACACAGAGCAACACTGCTCCTGAAGCCTCCAGCCGGGGCTGAGAGCTGAGAGCACCTACCAGCATGCTCTCTCACCTGCCCATTCCAAGACAGCCCTCCCGCAGGAAAAACCAAAGTGGAGCTTGACTTTGAGTTAATTATTTCTGAGAAAGGAATCATAGAAGATTTCATTAAAGGAAAAGTGAAAACCTTAAAACTTGCATCAGCATGTCAATGCGGGCCTTGCTCTCCCACTCAGAATGTGCACCTGCACAGAAAGCAAGGCTATTAGAACAAATAAATACCAGTAAAAACCAGAGTGCTGAAGGTCTGGAGACACACACCGAGGTTCTGCTCTCATCACTGATCGAGTGAGTCACTTACCTCTGCTCTTTCTTTCTCCCTTTAGAACAAAATGGAATAGCGGCCCTTCAGAGGATCCTTCAGGACATCCAGTCTAATCTTCTGAAATAAGAACTCTGTGCTCTTAAGAAAGCTAATGGAGTTGGAATGGCATAAGAGCAGCCGGAGCAGGGATGCAACATAGAGGCAGAGAGCCTGCATGGCATGGGCTGGGTTTGATCCTCAGCATCGACAAAAAAAAAGCAACTTTAATGAGTAGTCTACAAAAGCATAAAATGAGATTGAGAGTCTCAGTTCCACTTCCTCCTGTTCTCATAGGCCTTGCCTGGGCCACAGTCACCTGATACCCGCCTGCTCTCAGTTTCTTGATGTGTCTGCTGTGGGCATCTCCCCATGGGCCCTAGAGACCTGTGGAATGTTACTTCAGAGACATTTCTGCCTACGGCATTATCTTCCCGCAGGTCACTGTCTGGATCAGCCCCAAATTCCAGTCTCTCCTCCGCTACGCAGGATGCAGCTTACCTGGCATCTACCTGAGAGGGGCCCCTTCTCACCTCCACTGGAGTCCTGATCCAGCCACTCATCCCTCTGTCCCTGTTCTCCTCCCTCATCTGCATTGGACACACAAGGTAAAATGAAACAATGTGCTGTCGACAGTCAACAGAAGTGTGGCGTTTCATTCTTGTTTGTGATTGAGGGAAAGGGTCTCACTATATAGTCCAGGTTGTCCTCAAACTTGCAGTCCTCTTGCTTCTACCTCTGGAGTTCTGGGACCGTAGATTTGTATAACCATGCCCACATATCACCACTGAGAGAAGACTGTGTAGCCTGGGTCCTGTCATGGGTATCTTACCAAGAATTGTTCTTGCAGATCTGCTGTGTGTGAAAAGAAAGGACTAGAGTCAGGAAGCCGCCCCAACGTGCAAGAGGCAAAGAAGCTGTATGTGTCCAACTGGAGTGATCTGATTCACTTATAGTGAAGGGGGGCTGGAAATTCAGAAATCAAGGAGGTAGTGAGCACAAACCCTTAATCTTTGTGTGAACAACATCCCAATTAAGCTCACCCTAAGGCCATCCCTTTTTGTTTTCTATCACTAGAGAATGCCTTCTTCCCTCCTGTCCCAAGCAAATCTCTCTGCATCTGCTCTGTACACATCCCTCCTGTCTCTAAGCCAGAAAAATCGTGCTTGCAATCCTGTAATATTTACTGCATTGTACCTTCCTGGTTACATTCCACAGCCGGCTCTCTGTAAGTACTGCATTGTGAGACTGAAAGCTCAATCCCCCTGTACTGGCTACTTTTCCCATTGTTGTGACAAAATACCTGACAACAGTAACCTTAAGGAAAGAAGGATTTGGCTCACTGGTTTGAGTATACAGTCCATCCTCACAGGGAAATCACCGTGAGAGGAACTTAAGGCAGCTAGTGGCATTGTACCCCAAGTCAGGAAGGGCAGAGTGATGAATGCTAATGTTCAGCTCTCTCTCTTTACAGTTGAGAACCCCAGCCCACAGGATGGTGCAAGCAGCACTCAGGGGGGAGTCTGCCTTCCTCAGTTAAACCTTTCTGGAAGCATCTTCATAGACACATCCAGAAATATGCTTCCATGGTGAATCTAAATCCAGTCAACCTGATAATGAAGATTAACCATCAGCCTATCTCTACTGCCAAGCCCACAGAGGAGTTTCTTATTTCTGTATTTTTATTGTTGTTTCATGTGTATGTGTGTGATGTGTGCATGCATGAATGTGTGTGAATACATGGGAATGGAAGCCAAAAGTTGGTATCAGGTCCCAGGAATCCCTTGTCTTTGCCTCCCAAGTGCTGGGAATACAAGTGGATTGTCTACCCAGTTTTTACATGGGTTCTGGGATTCCAAACCATGGTCTCCAAACTTGTAAGGCAACTAGTTATCCACTAAGCCAAATCCCAGTCCTTGCCTTTGTTTTAACCAAGGACATACAATGCCCCAGCACACAGAGATGGCTTTATTTTATAAACGTGAATTCTCAACTGAAGTAGGCATAGAGTTCTTCTAATCAAACTCAAAGTAAAAGTCACTCCTGCCCCTGTTGCATCTCATCAGAGGGGACGATATGTCTCTAGTGAAGGACCTGGGGTCAGCTGCCAGGTAACCAAGTCAGTCTACACTGGGACTCCAGCCTCACAGTTGGAATCAAGCATAAAAGAGAGCAAGGCATTCCATTCAACATTTACAGCCCAAGCTTGGCGCACACTGAAATAATGTGGGGCTGTAACAGCCCATTTAGTGAGTTGGTTTAACAAAACAAACTATCCCCACAGAGATGGTCCCAGGTACCTACTTATCAGCAACGGCTTAATTCCACACAGACATTATTACATAGTCTTTGATTTAAAACTCAGGTTAATGCTGACAAAATAATTTCGGATCTTCCCACTCAGGTAGGATGCATGCCTCAGTAATTAACAGCTGGCTTCTTTTTACCTTCACTTGAGTCTGTGCGGCTGCTCACTCACCACCACTAAACCACCTTGGCAAATGCTCAAAGGCTCCAAAGTTCTTTACAGTGCAGTACACTCCAGTCCTGTGAGGTGGACAAGACACACACTCCTCTCTAACATTAACGTATCGTCCTCTCCAAGTGGCACAAATTCAGGTTTCGGGACTGTTGAACAGTTTGGGCTTCTGCCTCTGCTGCTTTCATTATGAGGACTTTGCAGGGATATTTTTAACACAACAGTCATTTCCTCCCTGCAGACACCATAATTCCTCTGTAATCATGAAGTCGCTAATACATTCCTCACTTGCTATCAAAAGAAATAATGTAACCCTATAGGTATGGGCAGGAATGTCAGGGAGAAATACAGAAAAAAAATGAGTCTGGGAAGCTGGGGAGCCTCCAGGAAAACTGGGCTGAGAGGAAAAATCAAACAAGCTCGGCCCTGCTTGCTCGGACAGACGTATTCAGGAAGAAGTTCCCTGCAAAATCAGACCTCTGTATCAAACTTTATCCTGATATGTATGCATGTACACACGTGTCAGAATCCAAATGTTAATAATAGAAAGAACTGCTCCTCTGGGGAAAAAGATGTTTTCAGCTAGGACACAAAGAAAGTACTTGAAATGCAGCAAATGTGTCAAATTTTGCCCATGTTAAGAAATACGAAATTTTTGGTACATGTGTTAATAATACCTGAAATAAGTCAAAAAAAAAAAAAAAAAAGCTGAGCTCAGAAGTGGATTTAGCTAGTGACATATCAACCTCTGGCAAACACCAGGAGCTGGATGCTCCCTGTGATACGTCATCACTGTTCCGACATCCTTTGAGTATTCAACAATTGTCAGTGCACACATGAGCTAGTGATCATTTCACATATTAAGCACAAGAGGTTTGGGGGCTTGGTTACAACTCCCACACTTCAATATTTTGACACAGAGCAACGTAGAAGCAAAGAGAAAACTTGAAACAAGATGGTTCTAGAGAGCTAGGGAGCTAACTCGGTGGCAGCAGTCACCTGTTCATGTACAAAGCACTGGAAAAAGAAGGGAGGGAGGGAGGGAGCTAATTCTGGAGACAGTAGAGTCCAGAAGGCTGTACACATCCTGATTTGACTGGACTCAACAGACAACGTTATCCCCAGCAATAAGAAGGCAGTGCTGTGTGTTCAGTACCATAAGCCATAAACACACACAAATCCACGTGATAGTTCATATATCCCTGGAAGTCATCCTCAGTTCCTTCTATGATCACATTCCTAAATGCCTCTAAGCCTCCTACTCGTTTCCATTCAGTGCTATAAGCCTAAGCAAGCTGCCATCGATCACTCTTACCCCATTCAATCGGTTCTCCAGGCCATGGCCAAAACACTGACATCTTTATAAAACTCCAGACCAAAATCCTACAGTTGTTCGTGTTGAATTAAAGTCTTCATTGGTCAGCCTAGGATTACCTCCTTAGCCGCATCTCTCCCAGGTTCCTTCCTATCCTATTGCACCACCTGACAGTCTTGCAGTTCTTCTAACATGCTCTTCACTCTTCTCTCCTACCACCAGAACTTCCACAGTATAGTTCTCTTTGCCAAAGCCCTAGCACCTCCCTTACACATTCTCCTGAACAGCTGTTCTCTAAATCAGTTTCCATCATTAAGACTCTAGGTTCCATGAACACAAGATTGCACAGATCTGGTTCACTGTATCCTGGTGTCTGCATACAGTCTCTAAATTAACAAAGGAATAAATGGTTAGGTTTCTCCATAGGTAACTTAATTATTAACCACAGGCTATAACTTTAAGATCTCATTAATGTACTCATACTTAGAACAAAAAAAGTACGAGTAAGAGAAAACGTATTCCAGATGTAAATATATAAGCACACAAACTTGGTGACCGGCACGCCATATTGAGAGTACTTATCCCTTTCCCTCTTCACTGTCTGTGATCAATGATTATAAATGTGAGATAATAAAAGCTATATATAAATTGTGACCAGCATGCTGCAATATCATTACACTCCCAACATTTGGGAGAGTCACGGCCATAGAAGGCTACATAAGGAGTTCAAGGCTAGCGTATACTACTTAAGCAAAAGCCTGTCTCAAAAGTATATACATAATATGAAATATATATTTTATACATATACCAGAATTTGAAAACACTTTATCCATGTGCTGGATCCAAAAATAAAGCAAAGGATTCAGATGAGATTTGAGGAAGAGAAGAGGTAGATTGAGGTAGCAGATGCAATGAAATAAATAATTTCCAATACACGGTATATCATGACAGATAATCTTTATTGTCAACCTGATTAGATTTAGAATTACCATGGAAACATACCTGTGGGTGTGTCTCTGAGGATGTTTCCAAAGAGTTGATGGAAGTGGGAAGATCCCACCTAACTACAGGTGGCACCATTCCATAAAAAGGAAAAAGTGAGTGGCTAAATACCAATATTCATCAATCTCTGCTTCCTGACTGTGGACACAATGTGACCCGCTCCCTCACGCTCCCCACCATGATGGACTGTACTCCTTCAAACTAAATCCTGCCTGACTTGGGCTGTTTTTTATCAGGTATGTGCTCACAGCAATTAAAAAAGAACCTAAAAGAAAAGTCAAGTGTTTCTTATCATACACACACCTGTTATGCTGCTAAGACAGCTGTTAAAGATATGCTTCCTTTCCTAGAGTGTAGAATCTAAGATAAACAGCAGACCAGGCCATTTCAATATCTCTAACTTTTGGCAACCCAAGGTTTATAATTCATACCATAACAACCAATAGATTGACCACCTGAACAAAACCCACCATGTGAAGAATGATACCAAAACAGTCAGGTCTTCTGTGCTGCTCTAAACAGAACAAAAAGCTACTCTCTGTGCTACACACAGTCCAGTCTGACACCGAGCACTAACATAGCCAAAGGAGTTTTTGTTTATAAAATAAATCTAAAGAGAGGGAGAGAGTCTGATTAACTCCTACCCTTGCCTTCTATCCAGCAAGGGGCTAAAGCTCCCAGGCTGGGCTGCCTAATTCCAATGCTATATCAAGTGCTTTCCCAAGGTGTGCCAAGAGGCACATAAGGCAGAGCATGCTGATTACATTCCTTGTTGACTAGGGCCCTGTGGACTCTTCAAAGGAAGGAATGCAGGCTAGCACTGTGCCAAAGCTCCTCACCCTGATCAGGGTTCCTGCTCAGTTTCAGAAGCCCTCCTGACTGCCAAGAGTACTCCCAAGATGTGGGGGCTTGTTTCAAGAAGTCTAAACCCCAGACAGGATTAAGCATCTACAATTAGCCAGGCACTGAATCAAACTATTCAAACAACCTGTTTGATTTTAGCCCATTGTTCTAACAAGTATTTTTTAAATTTTTTATTTATTATTATTTATCATTATTAGTGTGCACTTGCATGGAGGTAAGAGGACAACTTCGTTATCCCCTTCACATGAGTTCTGAGGACTGAACTCAGGTTGCCAGGCTTGTGCAGTGAGCACCTTCACCCACTAAGCCATCCTGCCAGTCCCTGAATAAGGATTTTAATAAGGTCTCTTCCTACCCTTAAAATTACATGAAATTTTGCATATGTGGCATCCAAGGAGAAAGGTTCTGTCAGCCCCACCTCTGGGGTCAAACTAATGGCAAGACTGGCTGTTGAACAGTTGTTGGATTCTCTGTGACCTGGTAACACAGAATGTAAGTGCTAAAACCCATAAGGGCTCTAATACCTAAAGATCTCAAGCCTTCTATCTTGATTCTCCTCCTTGGTTTGAACTGGGGTTAAGAGGATGCATTTCAATTTACCCAAAGTAGTGAAAGCTATCAAATAAACAAAAGAACCATCACCCCATTCACCCTACTTACATTACAGGTGCAGACTCACCAAACCCGCTTCTGACCCCATATGTAACAGATTTTAATTCAGTTGAGATGACTCAAAGAAAAGTTTAGGAATTGGGTTTAATTCATAGAGTTGGAAATGCTAAATCAACCTGGAATAGATTCCTGAATCCTGCAACCCAAGAGACTATGCCTTTCCTTCATTGAAATGGCTTCCTCTTGAACAAGATCGGCTGGATTGCCTTTTCTCCTGGGGCCTGACTCACCTAGACACCAGTGGAGAACAAGTCAGAATCAACAGACCTTTCCCTCTCACACCATCTGGTAAGCCACACCGGAGAAGAGAGGTGATGCGAAGCTTTCTTATATCCAAAGAAACATGAAAGGCATTTTGGTAGTCTCAGTAATAAGTTATTTACAATACCCAGTATTTCATAGACAACTCTGTTATACCTCAGAGATGAAGCTGTGTACCAAACATTCCTATAAGCCGGCACAGGGGAAGGGAGCTCTTATCCTGACCCCACCATTCCAAACGGAAGAGCTAACGGGTTATCTGAAATCACATAAACAAGATTTATCACTGTTGTTTTGCAATTTATCTGCTCAGATTCAACATATGTGGCATATAGTTTGGTCAGGAGAAATGAATACACATTTTAAAGAAATCAAGGATACTATCTATTCCAAAACAAACAATATTTGTTTCCAAAACAATGTAAAATATCACCTACCATCCCTCTTCCATGCTTAACTATGTCCTAGGCAGGAAGTGGTAAAGAGTCTAAGATGCATCCATTTACAGCTTTAAAAAAATTCTTCCCAAACGTCTGATTAAAACAAACAGGCAGGAAAAACAAAACAGAAAAAAAGGATATATTTTACTACTGTTTCATTTAAGTGGAAGAGGTGGGAAAACAGACAAGCACAGGGCCTCTGCTCATCTCAATGCTGCACTGTGATGACCCCTAGAGTGCACACTCTGTCCTCCATCAGGCAGGAGGGTTTGCTACTTTAATAAGACTCTCTAAAGTGAGTTTCCCAGCCACTGGTTCATAGGCTGGGGATCAGGATCAGCTGGGGAGCCTGTTAAAGGTAGTGATCTGGAACTCCACCCTCACTTGCTAATAAAGTCCTCCGAACTGGGTTATGTATCTGAGTTATTTAATAAATTCTCTGGCTCTCACACAAAGTCAGGTTTAATAGCTACTATTTCAAAAGTCTGACCTTACCTTAATAACACAACTCTATGAGAACTACTGAAAATCTAATTGAAGAGGCTGAAGAAGGTGTAGCTCAAATATAGAGCACTTGTCTAGCATGTACAGGGCCCTGGGTTCAAGTTCCAGCACTGCAAGTAAATAAAGGGATGGCTAAATGAATGAATAAATGTCAGGATCAGAGTATTCAAAGAAAGAACTACTGAGCATGGCTATTTGATTATTTTGGTCTAGCCAATCATAACTACAAAAGAGCCATGTACAAAATCTGTTTGGAAATGACGGCTGTTTATTAATACTCTATTTTTAAATATTTAATTCTTTTTATTTTAGGTGTGTGGGCGCATTGCCTGCATATACGTAAGTGCACCCATGTCATGCAATATTCAGAGGTCAGAAGTGGACGTTGGATCCCCAGAAACTGGAGTTACAAACAGTTGTTAGTCACCACACGAGTGTTGGGAATCAAACCCAGGTCCTTTGCCAGAGCAGCCAGTGCTCTTAACTGCTGAGCTATCTCTCCAGCTCCTATGAATACTCTTGTAAAAGTGTTGCACAAATCATTTTAAATACTAATTATTTGAATCATAATCATTTGGATAGCAAATTAGTGTTTTCAAAGTCAGAGACTTCAAGAAATAGTCGTCAGTGAGTGAACAGAAAAGTTCATACATTTTTTAACATGAAACATCATAAAAATGAATAGAGACCAGTGACCTCCAGATCTGTAAATCAATGTGTGAAGTGAATGTGGTTCCTTTAACAACAATATTCAAAGTCAGATTCTTAATGTGCATTTAGCAATTGATCATTTTTAGCTGACTTTCTACATCCTTTAAAAAAATATTTTTACTAGCTTACAAAGAATTAGATTTTATTATAAGATTATATTTCCTACAGCCTGAATCGGCTTTCAGCGTGTCCCCCAAAGCTTCATGTTCTTCATGTGTAGTGATAGAGAGATGAGAGCAGGAGCTCAGTGAAAGCTGTTAGCTCGAGAGGCACACAGCCTGCCCACGGGAGGGACTCATGTAGAGCTGCTGAGACACTCAGGGGGCAAAGAACTTGCCTTAGCAAGCTTGATGACATAATTGTGATCCCCAGAACCCATGTAAAAGTGAAAGGAGAGAATCAACTTCATAAAATTGTCCTCTGAATCCCACATGGGTGATGTGGCATGGGCTTACTCCCCCACACACATAGCATACACGCACAAAAATAAAATAATGAAGAGAGTAATATAATAATTTACTTTAAAAAAAAGATCATGCTTAACCTTCTGACTTCCTATCCTACCAAGTGACTCCTCCCTCTGGGACACCAGCCACATGTTGTAAAGAAGCCATGAGTCTGATGCTCTCATCAAAGAAAACAGACCCTGGTTCCAAGTTCTTCAATCTCCAGAACTGTGAGCTAAATAAACTTCTTTTCTTTATATAATACCCAGACTCTGATAGACTGTAATAACAAGAAGATATGGATAGAGACAGTATTATAGTTTTTCATCAAGAAAAAAAATATTCATTGCAGAATACTTAGTTCAACTAACTTAGACTCATTGTGTACAAAGTAAAAAGATGGACAGCACATTCCTTAAAGAAAAATTTCAGTGAAATCATTGATACAATACAAAACTGCCATGTCAAACAGTCCAAAATTTTATTTTATCGTGTTTTCTAAAGTATAAAAACTCTACACTTTAAGCATAAGAATAGTATTCTTGGGGCTGGAGAGATGGCTCAGTGGTTAAGAACACATGCTATTCTTCCAAAGGACCCAGGTTTAATTCCCAGCACCCACATGGTAGCTAACAACCAATTGTAACTCTAGTTCCAGCAGATCTAATGCCCTCTTCTGGCCTCCTCAGGCTTTGTAGGACATGGGCACACTTACACACATGCAGGCAATACACTCATACATGTAAAATAAAAATAATAAATAAAAGTATTTTTTCAAAAAAAAAAAAAGAATAGAATTCTTGTGCCAGGTGTGGTAGCACTCGCCTTTAATCCCAACACTTGGGAGGCAGAGGTCTCTGTGAGATCCAGGCCAGCCTGGTCTACATAGGGAGATCCGGTCTCAAAAACAAAAAAGACTAGCATTCTTACAAACTTTCCTGGTTCTTTCTCCTCGTCCATCGCTCACCGCAAAGCCGTCAGGTGTACATGCAGCAGGTACACACTTGCCTCAGCTCTGTTGCCTTTATTTTTCAGTGCGCTCAGATTCTCTTAAGGAAGCGTTCAAATCTTAGTGATCGCAAAGCAGACAGAAGCTCTTTTACGCCTTCCTAGTTCATTTACTGATTTTATGCATCTTTCTTCCTAGTTTTTCTGTTTCTAAATGTTGCATTTCCCCCTCTGTGGTATGAAAATCAGTATGCTCGAAACAGTGGTTCGGAGCTTAAGTCCCCCTCACTATCGACAGTCAAGCACACAAACTGAGTTCTCATTGTCTTTACGGGTACCAAGGAGTCTCTCACATTATGTTTCCTTATTTTTCCTCTGATCCTCTGAGAGGAGCAAGTGAAGAACTCATGGACATCAGTTTCTCTCCATATATATATATATACACACACACACAGAGAGAGAAAGAGAGAGAGAGAGAGAGAGAGAGAGAGAGAGAGAGAGAGAGAGAGAACAGATGAGACTTTCTTAAAGGTTTTGTATAGCCAACTAGAACTTTGTGATGCCTCACAATCACAGCATCCCAGTTACTCCTCCTCCAAAACAAGGACTATGGGTGATCGCTGCATAATCCTATAAAAACACATCATGTCAGGTAAAGCCAACAGTCCAGAGCAGATAAGGCAAGCAGTCCCATTAAGTATTTATTCCTCGGAAGACTATGCCAAGCCACACCTTAATTCTGGCTTTGGAGCTTAGGGAAGGACTCTTTAAGGCTAGCGAGAATGCCTACAGGAAGCCACTTGATGCCAGCAAGAGCAACTGGGAGAACAGCAGGTTTCCCAAATAGTGTGGACCTGAGGTAAAAGCAACCAACCCACTGCTGAGAACACAAATGAACACAATCAAATTAAATCACAGAAACAGCTAAGTGGAAGAAGGATCTAGCAAGCAAGGTCAAGCAGAGCAGCTTGCCTTGAGAGTCAGGATTAGTTAAAACTTCATGACAAATACAAAACATGCCATAATTCTATTTTTTTTTAATGTCGAATACCCTGAAAAGCAGGTTTTTTAATGAGACTAATATTTTAGTGGGTTATGAAACATTTGCTCTCTCCCCTTTCGGCCGGATGGTTCTCCAGGTCTTCACTCCTCTTTCAGCTGGATGGTCCTCCAGGTGACGTACATTCCTTGGAGCTTTTGGCCTTTCATCTCTGTTCCCCTGACACCCAGCATGATAGACACACCAGTTGTGCAGTGAATTTCTGCTGCATTAATTGAATGAACAAATTTATGTCTATTTTTCTCTTTCTCTGAAACTACTATAGAAGGAATGAATTGAAAAATGACATGCAGGCAAGCCAAAAACTGCATTTGCTTAATCATTTAATCTTGCCGTCAAAATCAGATCCATTCCTTTGAATAAGTAAAGATGATGGTCTGAGTTGTAGAGAGATAAGATCACCTGAACCATCCCCTCAGGACCTCAAAGGAAGGAAAGTCTCAGGGGGCATCAGATCCCCGTCCGACCTCTGCCAAGGTTGCGTTTCAGACTTCTTGTTATGTGAGACCTTGATAGACTTATTCTAGGTGTTCTTAAAGAGCAAATTACAGAGCAAATACATAGACATTATAATGGACAAAGGGAGTCTGGTGGTAACTTAGGTCACATGACATTAGAAAGTTCATTAGACATTAGAGTTTTCTGTTCAGACTTACTTCCTAAATATCTTTCTTTATAGCTTTGTGTACGATGTCAAAGCTGCCACAAACATGCCTGGAAGAATCTGTATTAAAATGCCAATACAGCACAGTCACCATTCCTTAGTGAAACAGGAGGAACTTCCTGAAAGTACAGAGCTACATGAGCTCTGAGCTTGCAGGAGCCCGTTCTCTCAAGGTGGCTCTTCCATTCTAGCTGATCCATTGTGTTGAGTACAGGAAGATAGAACTATCTGGTGGTGGCCTTGACATAGTGTTTAGCTCTGTCAACCCTCCTGACCTGCAAAGCCAAAGTGAGGTTGCTATAACAAAATACCTTAGACAGGGTAGCTTATGAACAATATAAATTCATTCGTCACATACTTAGTAGATAGACAGCCCAAGATCAAGATGCCAGTTGATTTGGTGTTTGGTGAAGGCCTGTTTCCTCATAGGTGGCACCTCACTTTGTCCACTGATGGAAGAGGATAACTAATATTTCTATGGTTTCCTTTATGAGAACACTAACCCCTCTCCTAACAACTATCCCTCATGATCCAGCCACCTTCGTTTTAATAACATCACTCTGAGGGTTAAGATGGATACACAGACATTCAGATCATACTAAATCATAATGCATCATCCTTCGCAGATACCTTTAATCATAAGGCTCCTCCTTCTATTCAGTTCCCAAATCTGTGCCTTCACCATATATACCCATCCCTAAGAAAGGGAAGAAAAGTTTAGGAGGAACAACTGTAACATAGCCACACAAGCCTAGAAAGGAGCACTGGGGATCTAGCTCAGTTGGTAGAGTGCTTGCTTAGGATGAAGCCCTGGTTCCATACCCAGAAATGCATAAAACTCAGTATGCCAGCTCACATTTATTAAGGCCTGAAAGAAACCTATCAAGATGATCTCTCTCAGAGGGCAAGAGAAAACTGAACCACTTTGTTTTCTAAACTCCTGGGTATATTTAAAAGTTCAAACACAAGTCTAAGAATGATAGATGTTTTGGGCAATTAAAATTGTTAGTGTCTTTTTCTGATGCCTTCAGTGTACCCACTAGCTTAAATAAAGCTATTTAACCTTTTTACTCAACTCCCCCAGACCTTAAACAGGAGTCAGGACTGTGAAAAATTTAGATATGTCTGACAGAGGAAAACATAGTAATGCGGCAGCTTCTGTCTCAAGGTAATAATAAAGCTTGTTGTTATAACCTTCGATACTTTTTATATATGTGGCTTAGGCGGGTTCTTCAACTTTTCAGTTTCCCTTCGCCTACACTGTTCTAGCTAGAAGTTAAACAACCCCCTGTAAAGGGTGGTCCCAATGCCATCCTAACTGGAATTAAGAGGAATCTGTTGAGTCATTCAGTAAAGTTCATACTCAGTGTGATAATGATCACAGCCAACATGTAAGGAATAAATCCAATTAGCATATGGGTATTTAGAGTTCATTCATTTAATATGAAGTGACATTTTGATACCTCAAGAATTGAGCCATTAGCAATCTCTGGTTACAACCTGTCTGACAGATTCTGGGCATGCACTGCACTAATTGAGTTTTCAAGGACTTAGGTGAGGCTTGGTACAGGGGGGCATGCTGGGCTCTCGTTTCCGCTACAGAGCTTCCGCTGGTCCTCAGGAAATGGCTTCTTTTCTGAGAATCCCTTAAGGGTCAACAGTTCAACAGTTAAGACTGCAGAAGAACTATGTTCAAATTTTGAGGTCCTTTTCCTTTCTTTTGAAAAATCTCCACATTTAACCTTGATCAAGGAAGTTCAATTGGTTCTAACATTTTGGAAGTATTGTTACTCAAATTAGAAAATGGCACTGATACAAGCTTGCAATTTTAGATATTTGAGAGGCTACTGCAATCCACGTTGGAGCACTGATGAGAAAGTAGCTCTTATTTGATATTTTGAGAGTCTCAGTGAAGGATGCTGAACAAAAAAATTTACCAATAGATACCAACATAATAAAGAACTGCACTCCTCAATTCTATGCAGCGCACTCATATAGGCTTGCATTGCTTGCTTCTTCCCGATCTGCCAGAATGCAGGGCGGCCTCCTTTCTTCCTTCCTTCTATAACAACTACAAAAATACATCACAGACCAAAATACAAATATGCTTTTGGAACTGGGGTCATAATAGTATGCAAGAATATCAGTTCCCAAATTCTCAGTTCTTTAAAAACGTTCTCTTGCAAGAAATAAATATTTTTCTATTTTGGGTGACTATAAGGAAATTCACTAATAAATACCTGGACAAAAAGTATGTTTAAAATTGCACTTTCATTGAAAAGGTAAAAACTAGAAGTGGGGAGGGAAGAAATCAAATATAAAGTGTTGAGTTCCTACTGACGTGAACACAGAAACAGCAAGTAGTTGCTTTTTGAAATATTTCATTGATTATTTTTATTTTATGTGTATGAGTGTATTGCCTGCATGTATATAAGTGTGCCCAAGTCATGCAATCCCTGCAGAAGTCAGAAGGTCAGAAGAGGGTGTCAGATCCCCTGGAACAGGAGGTATGGATGGTTGTTAGCTGCCATGTAGCTGCTGGGAATCAAACCCAGGTCCTCAGCAAGAGCAGTCAGTGCTCTTAAGCACTAAGTCATCTCTCCAGCCTTGTAAGTGCATGTTTTACTTCAACTCTCAAACTACTGCATTATTTATACTCATTATGAAAAACTAAAGGAAAACATGAAGAACTGACTGTAGAAGCGAAAGCAGGTCTAAGGGTAACCTTAAGCATGTCTCCAATTCACAGTGTGAACTAAAGCTGTTCTTTTGCAGACCTTTCTTAGCCTCTCCCAGTATTAGGTAAACCAAATCACATTTGGATCAGTCACCAGAACCACAGAGAAAAGGCTTTATATAAGTCATTCTTATAGCAAAGTATCTGTTTAAAAACACATCAAGTTAAACCATCTCTAAAATCTAAGGGATGTTTATAGATTTTAAACGGCTGCCAGCAGCCAAGCTAAGTACTCAGTGATTCTTAAATGCTCTGTTCTCAAAATAAAGAGGTAACATTAACTTCTCTTCCTTTCCCCAGCACAATCCTGCTTTAGACTAGAAGAGGCAGAGAGACAGTAGACATCCTGGCCAACATTCCTGGCCACGGTCCTCATTCTAACTTTGCACACATGATTTTCGAGAAATTATCTTTGCCTTATTATCCTTAATTGAACAGTAGGGATAATAATATCCACAGCCCATAGAAGGCTTTATTAAATATATAATTAATGTATGTGCATATATAAGTACTGTGGTTTGAATGTGAAATGTTCCCCCATAGGCTCATGTCTTTGAACATAGGTCCCTAGCTGGAAGCACTGCTTGGGAAGGTTGTGGAGCCTCACCAGAGGAAATCGGTCACTGCAAGTGGGCCTTAAGGTTTTAGAGCCAGACGGTATGTTCATTCTCTGCTTCTTCAATGTAGATGCAATAGTACCAACAGTCACCTTCTCCTGCCACCATCCCTGCTGCCTCGCCTTCCATGATGGACTCTATCCCCTTGGGAACTAACTGGAAGCCAAGCTTGACCCTTCTCCTTTAAGTTGCTTTTGTCAGAGTATTTTATCACAGCTCAGGATGTCTTGCCCTAAAGCAACTAAGATTTGAACATGGCAACAGCACAGCGTAAAACCAAGCGCAGGGCCTGCTGAACGTGGGCCTGGGCAAGGGCGTGGGCCAAACACCATGGAGTGCCCTACCCAGAAGCACTGTGAGCACTCAACGGAGCTATTAAAGGAAAAACAGTACTTTGACATGAACTCACATGTGTGAGTACTTTGACAGGGAAAGGTGGCTCCCCATAGGATCCCGACCCTCAGAGACTGGAGATGACACTGAGCAAAGACAGAAAGTCACTGACAGCCTCTTGTCCTCAGCGTCCTCATATTTAGAACAGAGGTCAACTCTTGGCCTAAGTTCCTCTCATTCAGGACAGAGAATCATATTTTTAATGATGGCTCTGACAAATCCTTGGAAAGCCCAGAGAGGACAGATGTGAGGATGCAGAATGGCTGCAGGCTGAGCAGGTCATTCCTACTTGGAACAGAAGGACGAGATGATTTCCTTAATTTCATATGGGGAAAAAAAACATTAAAGAAAATCAGAACTACTAGATCTACTGATCTTGTTCTGTTCTAATGTTCAGGTCGGTCTATGCTCTAGTTCTTTTTTTATTTTCACAACAACCTTGTAAGTGGAAGGACAGATATTACTACCTCCATTTGCTAAAGAACATACAGGTAACACCTTCCTAGAGATGTGTCCCTGAGCAGGCCTGCTTTTCCTGTCCCAACTCCAGTTTCCTTTCTGAGCCATCTTTCTTCCTTCCAGTGCCCAAGGGGGAAGAATATCCTTCAAAAAACACTGCTTTTCTGGTTCTTCAAGAATTCCACTACCTCTAAAGTGACTACACTGTCGTTACAACAGAAGAGGAAAGAAAGCAGCAGGCCAGGCGGGACTGAAGGTGAGTCAACATGAGAATAAGCCACTTTCCTCAATCTCCACACAGATTTCCCCTCTGATGTTCAACATCTCTCCCCTACCAGTGGGATTTTTTTTTCTTATTTATATTTATTTTTATGTGTCTGAGTGTTTTGTCTGCATATGTGTTAGTGGACCTATGTTGTGCAATGTTGAAGGCCAGAAGGGCAGGTCTTGGATCCCCTGGAACTGGAGTTCCTGACTGTTGTTATCTTAGCCATTGAGCCATCTCTCCAATCCCAATTACCTAGGACTTTTTAACTTCAATCCCCTCCACACAGTCTGAACCCCCTACTCCTGAGGCCTGAACAACTATTTACCTGCTCAGGCTGTTGCTGGGACAAAATCTTTCTTGAAAGGCAAAGATGATAACAGCAGTGAATAAATAAAATACCTGGAAAGATGCCTGGAACATAGTAAGTACTATGTAAGAGTTCACTAAGTAAATTAAATAACAAATGGTTTTGTTTACCTCTTACTTCATGCATACATACATACACATACACACACACACACACCCCTTTTAAATGTTTGACTAAAAGGAACCCTTAGAGTTTCTGGCTAGGTCAGGCATCAGGGAGATGGGTGCTCAAGCCTGAGCTTGCTCTCTGGCAACATACCTCCTGGCTCAGCCATTCCTTCTGTCTGAAAGGATCAGTTACAGAAGCATCCCAAATTTGGTCTGTCCCCTTCCCACATTCCACACCATCCACTTCAAGTACCACATAGACATGTGCTGGGATAAAAATAAATGACAGTGGTTGAAGAACTTACAAATCAACTCAATACATACAGGCCATCGTGTCCATCTCCCTTTACAACCTCCTCGGCATTCCCAAAGAGGACAACTAGGCTGGCAATGCCATGGGGCCCTGATAAATTAAAGCAACGAGGCTCTTTTCTTTTAACTGGTGAACGTAGAAGCAGAGAAAGAAGAAGCTGTGGAGGGAGACCTGGCTGACCTCAGGCGTGAACGCTCTGCGCCCCACTGTGCCCAACTCAGAGCCAGCTACAAACATGAGCCGTTCCAGCCGCTGGAAATGTCACTTTACACACTTACTGTCTAAAATTCTATAATAAGTAATTCAGTTGGGTTTTGCTCTGGCTTTGACTGGGGGAAGGTTGAGACAGGGTTTCCATGTAGCCCCAGCTGGTCTGGACCTGCTATGTAGACCAGGCTGGCCTTGATCTCACCGAGATCCTCCTGCCTCTGTTAGAGAGCAAATAGCTATATAGCTGGGATAGATTATAAATTCTCTAGTTTATCTGTTGAAAGACACACATTTCCCGTTTCACTGGTCAATCACCTGATCACAGGACCACCCTTAGGAAGGTGGGTTCACCTTAAGTTATACTGCATAGGTGGGCAGAATACAGGGTGTGTTAATGAGGCAGTGAACTTTTCCTGCCTGGAATCCCACCTCCTAGTGCAGTTCTTCTGGACCCAGCCACAGACATACAGCTCTCTGTAAGTCTTTCCCTCTCTTCTTCATGTCCCTTTTCTAAACATGCTTTCTCTAAGGCTTTGGGCTGCCCTGGTATCTTGTATTTCTCTACTTTTTCTCTAAAGCTTCTTCTCCCAGCCATGTGGCTGCCAGTCCACCATGTATCTGACCCCCATGCAGGCTCTGAACTTGCATGACTTTTGGCTTCTTTTCTTCTCCCTCCATTCTCCTCCTCCAGGCAGCTGCTGAGCTTGCCAGCCTTGAGGATTTTTCTTTAGATTCAAATAAAATTGCCCTAAAGCTTCTGATTGGGTCCATTCTTAAATTCTTTTGTGAATGAGACTAAGAACCCACCAGGGGACGCTCTCTTTCACCACGTTTCACCTCTGCCTTCTGAATGTTGGGACTAAAGGTGTGAGCTGCTACCCGTGGCTTAACTGTGGCTTTTAAAACAGATTATTTATTCAGCAATGTTACTGAAGTAATTATTGTGTGTCAGACTCTGTTCTGGCTTGAGAACACTACGGCCTACAAATCTGGGACCTCCATAGAGCTCCCCTTTAGGAAATTAAGAAGACACCATCCAGTTGTCTCTCCAGTTGTTCCGCATGGTCAAAGCCACTGAAGTGACATTTCTTGACATTATCTGGAACGTAAGAGAGCACTCTGGAAAATAATCAAGATGCATGCAACACCCACGACTTTACAGAGGGCTATGCCAGGGACCCAGAGCTGCAAGAAAATGATGAGGAAGGAGAAAGGTGTGATGAGAGGTCAAAAAGATGCCAGCAGACAAGTCCTATTTCAGCATTATTGAAAGAAAATGAGGAGCAGCTTTTTAGGAAAATGAAGATGGCGTACAGTCTTGAGCAGCTAAGTTGTAGAAGGATCCGAAATTCCAATCTGGCTCATAGACGTGGACTCCATTTCTATGCACTTTGTGCTTTCCTCAGAACTCACTTTAGCCAGGAGTTGAACAAAGAAAGCCAGGACTTCTGTACTGTGCGGCCCTTGCTCCTTGTCTGTCAGGCCTGCCTTAACAAAGGGCTACATACATAGTGGCTTAAATAACAGGAAGTTGCTTTCTCATGACCCTGGAGGCTGGAAGGTCATATTCAAGGTATCTCAGAGTCAGTGGTCGCCTCCCAGCCCCAATGCTCTTTCTCTGGCTTGTGGAAAGCAGCTATCTTCTAGTCTCCATGTGGTCTTCCCTCTGCATGTCTGGATCTTAACCTCTTCTTATGAGGATACCAGTCATATTGGATTATAACCCACATACCCTCATTTTAACCTTAACTGCATGCTTAAAAAGCCTATCCAAAAACACAGTTCCATCCTGGGGTCCTAGAGTTAGGGCTTCTCCATATGAACTTGGGAGGAATAAAATTCAGTCTATAACAATCCTCCACTATCGATACTGGAACCAAATAGTATCCAAGCATTAAGTAGATCCAACCACCCTTTACAAACTAGTTTGTGGGGAAATATGCCTTTATTTCCAAATAAACAATTTTTAAAAATACTTCAGTGCTATAACAAGCCATCTAGAAATTTCTTTCATTGTTTTTCTTCTTGCAATGAGGCTTTCACCACTTAGATGACACCTAATGAAGCAAAGTCTAACTACTTGAGCACAGAATCTCTGTGGAAATTTTCAACATTTTTAAATAGAAAAATAGACATTTTTGATCAACAAGATGGCTGTAAGTAGTTCTTTATTTATAGATATTAATTACGTTAGGACTGTGTTGGTTAAAGGTTGTTTCCTGGTAAAGGGGCCAGACGTGGGAAGACGGTACTGATCTTATGAGGATTTATTTCCACCGAATACCAAGCGGAGTACTCGCTTCATGCATCCTTGCTTCGTAGATTAATTGGCATATGTTTAACTAAAAACAAAACCAAGCAAATCTAAACCATAACTTTAATAGAGCCAGCCTCATATGACAACTGGAAATTCACAAGACGCTTCATCTTTAGAGAAGGCAATGAATGTCCTCTGAGGAACAGGAAGGGCTGTCCACTATCATTCTGTGTGATTTTAAGTTTATTATCCAGAAACCTCTCTGTAGTTTTCTTAAAATTCTGTTATGTGTTTAAGTGTTCTTGATTATAAGAAAATTGCTCTGTCTCTCAGGGGAAAACACAAAGGAAGCACAAGCCCTGGTTACAAAATAAAACACAAAATACAGAACCATACAATAAAAGCCATTATGTGAACGCATACATTCTTTTTACTCTCCCCACCTACTGCTTGAAATGCTAAATTGTAGCAATTAACTTTTCCAGGCTCTGGAAAGTTTGAAAAGGTTACAGAGAAAGCACTTCCCCGTCAGGCAGACCCAGGTCTGAGTCTTGGCTCTGCCACTTCCAGTGACACCCTGGAAAAGTTACGTGACAGGTCCTTCCGTTGTGTGCACTTTTGTAAGGAGGAAACTGAGTCTTCAAGAAGTTTATCACCTACCTAAACTCAAACAGCTAACAGTGAGCTAGCTACCTGCAGCTGCAGACCCTGGAGTTCATTTCCAACCGCGATGAATGGGCACTGAGGAAATGCTGTTATAATAAGTGTTTCCCATGTTTGCCTTCCCTTGTGATTTTCACTACGCTTCACCCGTTTTTGTCCAGCAGCTAACTGATATGAGCAGATATGTCAACTATTCATGACTTTTGCAAGGTATGATCTGTCTCCAATATACTCTAGTAAGCAGTACAGGAACTATATGACATATGTGGGACATTTTTTAAATGTATATGTTGATGGCAATATTTAATTACTGCTGATTACAAATGTAAAACAAACTTTCAAACGAAAGTAAATATTACCCAAAGATACTATTCAATTTGTCCTTCCAAAAACTACTGGAAATTTTTCCAGAAACAATATTTGATCAGAATAAAAGATTTTAATTTGAAAAAAATAAAGGAAATTAAGAATAGCAACTACTTTTATTGCTCAGGATATTGATTTAACATCAATGATTGGGAGCTAAAGAGATGGCTCAGCAGTTAAGAGCACTGGCTGCTCTTCCAGAGGACCTGGGTTCTGTTCCCAACACCCAATGGAGGATAAGAACCATTCATAACTCCAGTTCCAGGGAATCTGACGCCCTCTTCTGACATCCACATGCATTGCACAACACAGGTGCACTTACATACATGCAGGCAATACACTCATAAACATAAAATAAAAATAACAAGTACAACATTTTAATATCAATGATTGAGTCAGAAATAGACATTAAGATTTAAGTAATAAGGAATCTCTTCAAAAAGAAGTAGTAAATAATCTAGACTATATAGTATTTTTAAATGTCTTTCTTCTTTTGAGTCTAATTATTAGCTTCAAAGAGACTACAAAATAATTTATTGACTGCTTATTCTGAACCACTCTAGTAAATATATTAACACATTTGAGTCCCACAACTGCCTCACCTGTTTTGTATTATGACAACTCCACTTTGGAGAGGAGAGAACCCAGCCTATCTGTTCTATTATTTACCCAGGGTCCAGATGCTGCTCAGCAGAAAAACCAAGGTCTCAGTGTGGATCATGTGACCTTAGGGTAAGTTACTGGGACGGAACTTCATCCTGTTTCATCCTACATTCTTCTTGGCCTAGAAACAGATTCTGTTAAAGTTCCTAAAAACTGTAGGTTAAGCATGCACTTGGAAACAATTTGGTCACTTTTTTTTCCTAATGCCAGGTCAATTCTACACTGAGCAGACTTTTCACAGAAAGGGGAGGGTTTCTAAGACATAGCATTTATTAGAACATTCTACATTATTAATATTCTATTATAGACAAAAGTCAGAAAAACTCCAATCTAAAACTTCAAAAAATAAGGATTGAGAGATTGACTCAGTGCACATGAAGAGCAAAACTCTAACGTTGTGTACGGCTTTAACCCCACCTCAAGAAAAAGTGAGGGTACTGCAAATAACCTAAATATTTAAGTCAGAGTATACAGCAGAGCCTTTTCATTTTTGGAAATTTATCCCAACTCCCTCTTCCTCACATTTTATCCTAATATGAGATCCTGTGTGACACAGAGTTCTTTGGAAATCTGTGTATAACATGAAGATGGAAAAATATACTTTCCCAATTTCAGTTTCATATTTGCAACAAAAAAAAAGCCATTTTTTGACCTACTACTTTCAAATTGATGTTATGTTTCTAGCTGCACAGTGAATTCCAGGTCTTTAGTGATGTCCCAGACTGATCATCAAGCCCCGGGGGAGGTGAGAAGGGCAGGGACATGGGTCCCCTAAACAGATGTGTGGCAACCCAGAACTCACTCTCATTAGCTATAACATAATGCAGCATCTATTAAGACCTAGTTCTGGAATTGCTGCTAGTGGTAACCTGAACAGAAATGTCTGAAAATGCATGCTTTGCAAGCAGAATTTCTCTAAATAGAACACTTTTAAATGGGTCCATGGGGTGTCAGAGGGTTTTTTAATTTTGTCTTCATAACTGTGTTCTTTCACAATTCACTGGCTTTGTGTCTTCAGATGCTAATTTCTTTTTCTACTAAAAAAGTTAATAAGCACCTCCACTTAGAGAAGATGGTTCCTTAGGAAAAAATAAATAAAAATAAAAAGTTGGGAGAGCAGCTGGCCAGATATATCAGATCTGGTAGTTCAGATTTTTAAATACTTGTTATTCTTGTTCAGATAAAAATAATTTTAATCCTAGTGACTTAATCTTGTGCTCTTCTGAAATATTAATAAGGTTTTCATGGGAGCAAATATTAAATATAATCAGTTGTCATAACAGTATGAATACTGTTTTTCAATAGAAGCAACAAGCCTTAAACATAACAGCTGTAAAAATAGAGATTTGCTTCAATTTATACTTAGCATTTTTTATCTTAGCTCCTCAAAACCCTGGTTAACTCCCACAACTTCAGTGTTTATTTTTTCATGGCTCCTGCACAGGCATTTTAGGCAGGTATTTGTGGTATTTCTCCACTTGGAGATACCTTTATCCTATCTAAATCCATCTCCACACATAGCTAATGATTCTGTCCCTTAGAGAGCCTTCCTTGTGGCTGCTCCTGAATCAAGGCAGGAATGAAACCACAGGCCTGGGCTCACAACGTTCCTGCGGTGACCTAGTGTTTTCAAACAAAAGGCCATCGCCATTGAAAATTATACATACCTTACTGTGATCTTTTGTGGACATTCAGCAACACAAAAAGGAAAGAGTAAAGTCTACCTGCCTTTTCCTGCGCCCCCCCACCTCCTCCCTGCAAACCATCACAGAATGAAGTGCAGTGTTTTGATCAGTAACCTCTGCTCTGCCACAGATCACTTGGGCTGTCTAGGAAGGAACTCTTGTTGGCTTTGTGGGGATCTACAGGAGGTACACAGAAGTCTCTGCCCTAGCCCTGCCTCAGAGAGTGGCAGAAGCTCCAAGCTTCACTTCAAGGAATAACACACTCCATGTGGAGCATCTCTGTCATTTCCCAGGACCACTGAAGAGCTCAGAGAACAGCCCTCTCCCATGCATGATGCTCCTACCATATCAGTCGCCACAAGAACCCACACTGAGACCTGAGGTTTGCCCACTTACTAGCTCATGTAAAATTTCTTCAGAAAGAACAGTAAGCAGAGTGAGGTCTGAACTAAGTCTACCTGAAATTGCCTTGTTCTCAACACTTTGCATTTCTTTTCTAAAAACACAGAAGGGGGACTGGGGAGATGGCTCAGTCAGCAGGAGGCCTTAAATTTGGCCCCAGAACCCATATAAAAACTGAGTTCTGTGTCATGCATTTGTAATCCCAGAATTGGGGAGAAGGAAACAGGAGACTCCTTAGGCCTTTCTGGTCAGGTAATTGGTGAACTCCAGACCAAGAACCTAAAACTTCAGAAATACCAGCCTGAGCTGTTCTTCAAGTCACATAATTTTTAGGATCCTAAAATTGAAGCAATTTTTATTTTTTAAAGCATAGTTTTGGAACAGGGGAGACAGTTCAGAGCATAAAAGCAAGCATGAGAACCTGAGTTCAGACTCCCAGCAGCCATGTAGAAAGAAGTCAGGCACAACAACGCTTGCTGTAATCTCAGTGTGGAGAAACGGCGCAGAGACAGGGGGATTCCTGATGCTACTGGCCAGGTCTTCTAATGTGACAAATCCCACATTAATAAAAGACTCAGAGAGTGATTAGGAATACAACCAACAAAAACCTCGGGTCTCTACACTCACACATACACATGCATCTGTGTGCGCACACACACACATATACACACACACACACAGGAGAAATAACTCACTGGTAAAGTGTTTGCCATGAAAGTACTGAGTTCAGTACCCAGAACCCATGTAAAAAAAAAAAAAAAAAGCTGGCCATGGTAGCACTCACTTGTAATCCCAACATGAAGGAGGTGGAGACGTGTGAATCCCTAATGTTTGATGGCCAGCCAGCCTTCCCTAATCAGGAACCCCGGGCCTGTGAGAGACCTGTCTCAAGAAACACAGTGGACAGCACCTGAGCAAGGACACCTGCATGATCCTTGGCTGCCCCATGCATGCACACACATGCATGAGCACCTGCACACACATGAACACTTGCATACATATACACAAACATGCATACAAAAAAAATTGTCCACCCATGGCTCAGGGACCATTGCGGAAAAGTGGGCAGAAAGACTGTACGAGCCAGGGGTGATGCATGACCATATGGAAAGAGTCTTACAGGCTCCTGGAAACTTGTCATATGAATTTACAGCAATGGTGACAGCATGCAAACCCATGCAAACTCGATCGGACAAAAACCAGCATAGAACAGGGGAAATGAGCAGAAGGCCTGAACCTCGGCCGAGGAACTATTGGCAGCTGATCACTGCTGGGTGAGGTGGAGTTGATCTTCTTTAAAGGACTGACTCTAGATAGATAGGATGACTAGACTCTAGTGGATGAACTCACAATGAGAGACATCTGGGTACATAAACTTGACTTGATAACCCTTAACATACATGGCAGGATGCATGAAGTCCACAAAAATTCAATTAAGATATACATTAAAAATTGTTTGAAAGCAATGCTTTCTGAGTGTCATCAACAATCTAGGCCCAATAAAAATGGTTAGCACTATTCAATAATAAAATAAAATAAATTTTGTTCCATTAACTCTACCCCAAGGACCACCCGTGCCTTCTAAGCACAATAAACTCCACTTCTGAACATAGAGAGGAGATATGGGAAAACTGCCTGCAGAGGAGCAATGTGACATCCCTGGTCACATTGCCTGGTCTCTCGTGATGCTGTACAACATGGATAACTTGGAGTGAGGGGACATGTTAATGGACATTACAGAAATCGGGCTTAAAAAGCAAAGTACAGTAGTAGTAGAAATACCTGAAAGATTCAAAAATATATGAAAAGTTACTTAACCAAGCTGCTATGGCAGATTTGATATGTAAAAGCAAGTCAAGGGAACAAAGAAGATTAATCTAAACTCATTTAAATGTATGCCAGTGTTTCAAAGCACAATGAACCTAACCCCACCTAAATGCAAATTTAAATCCCAGACACCAAAAGCCTCCCCCAACTGCTAAAAATGTCTTCTAAAACCCAAATTCAATTATTTTTAACAATGTAGTTATTTCAAGTTTTACAGTGAATTGGGCTCCTGCTGAATATTAATATCTATGATTTACAAACTACAAATTTACTCTTTATGCTGCACATAATTGTAAGGCTGCATTTTCAGAATTATGTGCCTCTTGGAAATTTTACATTTGAAAATCACGCTCAGTCAATGCAGAAAAGGATAATCGAGACCATTCTATGCACTGACAGATTTTGCATCAAGGGAGAGGGAAGACCTTCCATGTGTTGCTGCTGTCTAGAAAAAAATTCCCATGGCATTTGTTCTCTTAATGAGGAGAAAATCGTTTCTTGAAACACAGCTGCACTTTAGGAACAGTGTGGATTATAGCTTCAATGATCCTGCGCAAAGATGAGTTAATGGTTTAGGAGACACAGGAACAGCAAGAGGCAGATGCAATGACAAACTTAAAAAGTGACAGACTTTAGAAAGGCCTCTCTGGTCTACAGCGTTCAATTTTTCATTTAACAAAGTCTGACTATCTACCATGGTAAATTATATGGCAGGCTTTAAAAATAAAGTGGAAATTTTTTTCCAAAGGAAGAAAGTAGCTTTGGACTTAGTGTTATTTCAAGACCATGATTGTTTTAGCTTCCTAGTAGTATTAGATAATCAATTTGCTCCCAAGTTCAGAGGTGTCTGAAACTTTCTACATTGCCATATTGATTCAGTACCAGGAACTATTTCAATATATTTAAAATTTTCCTATCCAAGTGCAATAGCATCCTTACAATTTGCAACTTAATGACTCATGCTCCTTGCAAGATCACAAACACACTATTTTGTGGTTTGCTAGAGTATTAAGTTGTTCTTTTACACATTAAGCTGTCCGGTCACTGCATAATCACCATAACTTGTACAGCAAAGAAGCAGATTCAGAGTCAGTGGATTCCCAGAGTTCCAGGCACAAGCTTTCACTGACATGCATCACATGCCAGCAAGACTGACTGCCAATAAATCTGGAAAAGCAAAGTCTGAAGAGCTACGCCCAACTGTTACTTCCTTTTAACTTTATTCCTTTATGAGGAAGTCGAGACAACTGGCCAACTTTGTATTTCATGTTCTTCAGGGAAACAAAATGATCAGCTGAAGTGACCCGTTGGGTGAGGAAGAGCTAGTCTCCCTAAAGAGAGGGACTCTGGGTAGCCTGACTAGACCTCAGTGGATGAACTTGCACTTAGGTCATTTAGGAACACTAACTTGGCACAATAGACCTTAACACAGATGAAATAATGTGTGAATTCCAGTTGGGGGCTACAGGGGGGCCGGTGGGGAAGGAGGTGTAGAGATGACTAAGACTGATTGAGATGTTCTGTATGAAATACACAACTCGATAAAAAAAATCAATAAAATGCAGAGATAGAGAAAAATGTAAAAGATGAAATTTGGAAAGAGAAAGCAACTAAAGGTGTTGGAAATGTAGGATTCACAGGTAATCCAAGCACACTGCAGTCCCCTCGGGCCCCACCTCCATGAATGTTTTGCTGATCTACTGTTACCTAGCAAGCCAACAGGAAGAATAATCCCTACAGACCCCGCCCCCCTACAGCCCCTCCATCTCCCTTCTCTCCCCCACTGCAAGTGAGTCTCTTTCCAGTTCTGTTTCCTAGTCTCCAGAGGAAGAGCTTCCACCGGCAGCTCTGTCCTCACTGGCTGCCATCTCTGTCTGACTTCCAATGCCACTGCTGGTTGCTTGGGGCCTGCAAGTCAGTGCCTCTGACTGAGTTACCAAGATGTCTTAGAGACAAAGAAAACAATCAAATGAAAGTGATTCAAACTCTCCTAAAAAACAGAGAATAAGAAGCTAATGGCAAGCAGAGACATGAACAGCTGGTGCAGAGGGGAATGCAAATGGCCTTTAAACTGAAGTGTAGGACTCCTTACACTGCCCATGTAAGGGACACAGCCAACAGCCCTAGAACAAATAACAAGAGAAAAACATAACATCCATTGAATCAAATACTGAATTGAATTCTGAAACATTCAGAATACAGAGACCCATGGAAACCTGCCCATTCTTATGCTTAAGTGCCAAGATGAATGACCAGCTATAAGGAAATGTGACTGGACAAAAAAAGGTATGAGCTAGCGTCAGCTACTGAAGGGGAGAAATCCAGCAAGGCCTGTCTCTCCAGATTCTTCCTGTCCTCTCCTGGTAGCATTCCTTCCTCCCAGGTATGGGCAAGGCCACCCCTTCTGGAATGAGGAGCTCACTAGTAGAGAGGCAGAGGGGAGGGAGAAAGTTAGAGAAATGTTTCTAGGTTTTGGGGTGAAAAGCTTCTAGTTTCTATGACCTACTTTAGGTAAGAGGAATTCTTATTTTCTACAGCCTTCTTTCGTGGGGAAGTGGGAGAAGCAAGGAGAAAAAGGCCTAGGAGAAGTTCAGAGTCTTTCCTGAGGCCCTTCAGGCATCCCTCAGTTCTGCAGGTACCATACTTGGGATTATCTTTGTCTGAGCCCCAACACAGAAGCACAGTCGAAACTATGTTAAGATACATGTCTTGTCCATCAGAGTCAAGTTTGACCCGACTCTTAATCGGGTACAGAACTACCAATTCAAGTAGAAGGTATTCTAAAGACAAAAAAATCTGAAAAAAACAAAGTTTCAGTCAGTAATCACAGATAAATTCAGTTTCGGTTTTATCCACCTGAAATTCTCACATGTATATGGTAACCCAGTGTTGCACGTGTAATCACAATGTTTTCATTAGGAAATGCACTTTTCAGAATTAGAGAAAGAACAAATCAAAAGCAAAAATAATTCTAAATCTGAAATAGAAAGTTCAACCGATGCCTTAAAGTATGTGTTTCCCAGCTTATCCAACAAAAGGGCCAGAAAAACAGCAGCCAAGCTAGCAACACTCAGCTTCAGAATCTGGGTTTGGGAATTTTTATACCACTCTCTACTAAAAGCAACCAGAGTGCATCAAAAGGCTACCAGACCCTAAGACTCAGGCAGGAAATGGACATGATGAGGACCAAACATCTACTCTCAAAAGCAGGGAAACTATCAGTATACCTGAGGTTCTCGGAGCCCTAAGATGGAAAAAGCTGCACATCAAAAGGCCTCTTCATGGCAAAGAAACAGTCTCATACTTAGATCTGTGGATTCGCAGTAATGTTTTATGACATAAAACCAGAGGCTGGAGAGTTGGCTCAGCAGTTAAGAGCACTGGCTGCTCCAGCAGGGACCCAGGTTCAATTCCACGTGGTGGCTAACAACTGTCAGTAACTCCAGTTCCAGGGGAATTTGAAGCCCTCGTCTGACTTCCATGGGCATTGCACGACACAGGTGCACTTAAATACAGGCAGAAAAGACATTAATACACATAAAACTAAAAATAAACAAATTTAAAAATAATTAAAATAAAATCAGAAAAACATAATTTAGTACTCTTGGTGAACAATAGGAAACAAAGTTATCATTCTGAAAATAGTAAGTAAAAACAGAGGGGGAAAGTCAACCAAGAATTTATCCTGTCTTTTCTGTTTGAATTGTTTCTTACGTTAACTGGGGAGGCAAAGTTTCACCTTCAGGAGGATTCAGACCCATAAATGAAGGAATGGCAGAACTAGGACATCAACATTGCCAGTCTCCAATGAAATTAGTAACCCAGGTAATGCTTGCTGATGGTCCCAATGCTATAGGCTGGAAAGCTGACAGGCAACTTCATAATGTGTCTCACACCAGTAACACCTCACTCCTTTGCTTAGTATCACAGATCAAGAGGCAGCCATGTACCTCTTGATCCAAGTAGTCTTGTGATCTACAATGAATGTTTTTCAAAAATTTTAATTTAAATTTCATGAAGGACCTAACTACCAGATAGATTATAGAAAATACCAAGGAAAGAAAATCAGTTTAAGTAACATTATGGAGATGAAATGATAATAATCTGGAGTGTTAAAAGTCCTCAAAACAAATGAACATGTATCTTCAATAAATAAACTACAAGGGAAAAACTTAAAAGTTATAAGGTATGTGTAATTATAGCTGCATCATGATTTAATTCAAATGTAAACATAAAGCATAGGAATATCTATGCTGACAGGATAGTTAATAGGATTAAGAAATACTGTCAGGGGCTGGAGACATGGCTCGGCAATTAAGATTATGTACTACTCTTCTAGGAACCAAGTTCAGTTCCCATCACCCATGTCCAGCAGCCAATAACTCCAGTTCCAGGGGATCTGACTCCCTCTTCTGGCCTCCAAGGGCAACTGCACTCACACACACATAACCCCACACAGATACACAGTAATTAAAATGAAAAAATAAATCTTAAAAAGAGAAATATTGTCAAATTTTTAAGCAGGATAATAGCACTAACGTTGCATTTTTCAGCCCTAGTAGTTTAATGGTGCATATTTGCATATTTGTGAAATATTGTGGACAGGTGCACAGCAGTGAGGAAATTGCGACAAGCCTGGCCGTTAATTGGCAGTTTTTCAAGACGGGTTATAAGCACATGAAGGTTTATTACATTAATCTTTTTTTTTTGTATGTTTTCAATTTTCTGAAAGTAAAACATAAAAAGTTTAAAGTTCCTGGCTAGCATAGTTGATAGAACATAAGATCTTTTATTTTTAAAAAAAGGTTTTTAAAATAATGGAATAGCCAAAGAAATAAAATAATAATAATAATAATAACATAATGGAATATCTAAAGAAAATATACAGATGGCCACCAATAAGTCCATGAAACAGCACTCTATATTGCTACACATCAGTGAAATGCAAACGAAATTGCAACACAATTCTACATTCCACCTCCTAAAATGGCTACAATTAAAAACTGGAAAATAACAAGTATTACTAAGATATGGAAAAATCTTCATATGCTTTAGGTACCACTAAAATGGTGTAGTCATTTTTACAAACAATCTGGCAGGTTTTTAAGTAAACATTAGCATATAATTATCAATTCCCCTTTAGGTACATACCCAGGAGAACTGAAAACATATGTTCACAAACAAACGTTTATAGCAGCATTATTTATAGCGGTGAGAGAGCATGCAACAACTGATGAATAAAAATTAAACTGTGGGACATCCATTCAGTGACGTACTATTCAGCAATTAAATGGAATAAAATATCGTGCTCAGGAGATGGCTCAGCGGGCAAAGCCCTTACTGTGCAATGGGAGAATCTGAATTGGAATCTCAGATAAAGGTGGAGCACAGCAGCATGCACCTGTGTTCCCAGTGCTCACAGCGAGACAGGAGGTGGAGAGAGGTGAACTGGAAGCCCACAGGTGAGCCAGCCAGGCAAACACAGAGTCGCCTTTGTTAAAAAGCGATTCAGTCTCAAACAAGGTAAAAAGAGAGGGCTGACATCTGAGGCTGACCTCTGACCTCCCATTCCCACTGTAGGACATGTGTGCCTACCCTTACATCATGAATACACACACATGCATGCACAAACATATACACACATCACATATGCACAGCAAAAAAAGAATGAAGTGTTGATACATGCCACAGCATGTATGATCAGCTACATAACTCTGTAATTATAATAAAAACTTTAAGTTGGTAAACAGACAGCATGTGAAGCTTATGATAAAACTATTAGATAAAGACTACACACACACACACACACACACACATAGTACTATAGTATCAGCCAAAAATAGGTACCTTAAAGAATAAAGAAATACTTCTTCGATAACCTAGAAATTTGGAAGTGAGTATTTGTTTTGTTTTGTTTGCCTTGGTTAGTTCAGAAGGTCACCATTTAAAACCCTAATTCTGGTGTTGGGAGTTCCCATCTCCTCTAATCAGAAATACTACACATCCTGCTTGGACTAAATGAAGAAAAAAAGTCTTGTGGTAGAGTAGGTGTCAAGCATGTGCAAGGCCCTGCATCTATCTTTAGTAGAGAGAGAGAGAGAGAGACTTGGGGGGGGGCAATGTTATGACTTTAAGGGTCACGTGATGATCAACATATCTCTGTGCTGTTCTAACTTCCCAAGCACAATCATAACCAGAGGAACAAGAAACTTTCCTGCATTTTCTACTGAGTACAAGGATAGGCTTCCCAGAAGTCCTGCATACCAGCCCTCACCTGATGGCAAGAGCTGTATCATATGCTAAGTCTCGACCAGTCACAGGCTGGGGAAGGGAACCACCGAAACCAGTCTCAAAGCAAGAGTAGTAGAGCTCTGCACACGTGGGGCGTCTCCTCGAGGGCACTGAGAGACTGGCATTTGCAAGTACTTCAGACGCCTGTCACCCTATCTGTTCTCTCCTGAGACTATCTTCTTCCTCACACCGCAGAGGGAACGTGTGCCGAGCCGTGCTCCTCCCCCGCGTCTTGACATAATACGGTGTTCTGGGATGTTAAAACCTCAGGGTTGCCAAACACAAGGACATTTTGAAATATCAGTGTATTAGGAAAGGAAATTACTCTAATAATTCATATCAATCCTGCAAATCAGGTGGTGGCCAGCACTTTGCTTTTCAACATACTTGAACAGAGACCTACTCCACTGTTCAACTGATGATTAAAGATAGTTTTTAGTCACTCATTGCAATTAATTTTTGGCCTATAACTCAGAAAATGTTTGAAGAAACCATAACAAATTGTTTCCTTTCCCAGCTACTTACAATGTGAACAAATTTTATACTGTTTACAGTGTAAAATACAAACAGAATTGACACTGAGTCCCGTCTCCTCTAATCAGAATACTATAGATCCTCCTTGGACTAAGTAAAGAAAAAAGTCCCGTTGGCTCATTAAGAGATGCAGTTCCAGTGGAACTGTAGTTTCTAATATCTAACAAGTATTTATCAAAAACTTTAATGTATTTATGCTGTTTTGCTCAACCGTGATAACTCAATCCAAAAGACATTACTTAACATGCAGAGCCTTATGTTCACAGGAAACATTACAAATGTTTTTGCTTTAAATTTATAGACATATTTTGTTGTAGGGAAGTATCATAAGGTGATCAATAAAAGACTTACAATCACTAAAATAAATTACATTTGGATAACTTCTGTGAGAAAACTGTACCAGAAATGAAAGTTTCAGGAAAAATATGTTTTCTATAGTTAGGAATGAGTTTGAATAGTTGTTGTGGATGCTTGTGAAAATCCAAATGTCCTAGGCTTTAGGTTCTATTGGATACATGTGAGAGTTGTAATGTAAAAGTTTTCTAATACACCAATATTTCTCACACCCCAACTGTTATATGCTTTGCAATCTGTGGGGTGTGTGTGTGTGTGTGTGTGTGTGTGTGTGTGTGTGTGTGTTGGGAGGATCAAACCTAGAACCTCTTGCAATTTTTTTTTAACTTTATGTATATTAAGTGCACATGTGCATGCAATGCCTTGCAGAGGTCAGAAGAGGGTATCATATCACCTGGAACTGGAGTTATAGATGGTTGTTAGCCACCACGTGGGAACTGAACCCAGATCCACTGAAAGAACAGCAACTATTCTTAACCACTGAGCCATCTCCCCAGCCCTCATGTAAATATTCTAACACAATATCTTAAAGGTAGAAGGAGGTATATGGTTTTCAAAAGAGAGAGAGAGAAAGAAAGAAAGAATTAAAGAACTGTAAAACTTAAGTTCAAGCCGGAGAGATAGCTTAGTTAAGAGCACTGGCTGCTCTTGCAGAGGCCCTGGGTTCAGTCTCAGCACCCACATAGCAGCTAACAAATCTCCCCAGTTCCAGGGGATATGATGCCTTCTTCTGACCTCCACTGGCACTGTATGCACATGGTGCCCTTTTATACATTCAGGCAAAACATTCATACACATAAAATAAAAATAGATGAATCAAAAACATTTTTGAAAAATGAAGTGCTCTGACTTAAACCAAAGAAAATTTATCTCTGAGTGTAAGGAGGTGTGGGACCTGGGCCTATTGCGTAAAGGCTTTGAGCAGGCAGTGTGACCCCAGAGACCCTGAAAGGACGGCAGGTGTCCTGGCCTGCCCCTAACCCTGAAGCTATAACCTAGGTCCCAGGAAGTCACTGCAGATATGACATCCTTGTTCCTCAGCAGTTGCTTAAATTTTTCCCCCCACAAAGATCACTCCAGACCAAAACCAGGATTTTGGGTTTCGTTTCCTCATTCTTAATTTCTACATCTGCCCTACAACCTTCCGGCCTTTACCTAAAGACCCCACCTTTAACTTTCCTGCCTTCTGTAACAGCCAGAAAGGCCTCCCTATATAAACCCCTGCCTTGGTTTCAATAAGTGAGCTGTCCACTGACGCAGTCTCCCAGGAAACTCTTCGTTGCACTCTGGGCCGCCTGAGGACCTGGTCAACCGCCCTCTGTTCTCTGGGATGGCTGGTCACAACGGCTCTGCTGGAGACGGAGACGCACCCACAAGGAGGGCCTCACATCTTTTAAGAGATATGGCCACAAGGAAAGACTATCCCTGAGAGAAACCAGGTACCGCTAAGGAAGGAAGGATGGCAAATGAGCTTTCTTAGGTCCTCCATCCACAATCCCCTGAGCCAGCCTTGGAGTCTAGAGTTCCTGACTATCTTCTTAGAGGCTCCCAGCATCTATCTGAGGCTGCAAAGGGAAGTCAGGAGGTCCACAGTAATGAGGCCACAAAAGCTGACGAGAAGGTTCTCATCAATTTACTGCACAGTTTCTAAGACAGTCTGAACTATGACTGTGGGTTTTCTCCATGTCACTGCTAGGTCCTGTCTGACCCAAGTGTACATCTGCTGTGAGAGGCTGAATGGACGGAATTCACCAAAACTATCTAGAACTAACACTTCTTGTGGCATCACAGTTCTAACTCAGGGCTAACACTGCACATGCAGCTTCCAGCCAAGCTGGCTATTATAATTCATTCAGAATAAACAAATTGTACACCTCAGTTCCTCTATTTCAAATGTTCATTTGCTAAGTGTGGTAAGTGGCTATTGGCACAAATACAGAACATTTCATTATTCCAGAAAGTTCTATTGGAAGGCGCTGGTCTAGAACACTATCATGCTGATATTCTTGCTTGCAGAGATTTCCCTGTTAGGGAATCTATTTCCCCCTTAGAATCTAGCTTTATCTGTGGCCCCACACCATCCCATCATCAAGCACATGACATCAGCTATCTGAACTCCCACTGTTTACGGGGTTGAAACTCTTTCCTATAAGGCTTTATATCCCAAACAAGTCAGGGTATGACATTAAGCACCAATCCTATATATTTAACCCATGTTATCAGTATCAGAAAGATTGTATTTCTCCAACACAGTGAGGAGGATGGGTCTTAGGGCGCATATCCCACTTACAGCTGCCTGTATAGAACAGGTCTAGATGTGATCCAGCAAGAGTCCTGGGATAGATTTAAAAGGTACTGAAACTATGAAAGATTTAAATGAAGGGGAAAAGATTTTGCTTCACAAATGAAAGAACAGAAGTGAAAATAAATATTCCCCAACTATAAAGGAATCTCAGATGGTAAAGTATTCCTGAGCCCAAAATGATGCATCCCAGTGCAGTGCACACCTGCAGAATGCTGACATGTATCTGCCTCCACGACAGATGCGTGCAGTTTTAACTACATATTCATGCAAAAGCAGAACCAAGAAGAGACAACATTATTTCACTTAGTATTTCCCAAAGCAGATCCCTACCAGCTGTCCACAAACTCTGGACAATAGAATGTGTCTTACCAAGACACTCCATTCCATTTAGAAAAGATCTGGTTTCTTTATGGTTTTCCTGCCTGTGACAGATAAAAAAATGATTTTAAAATATATAATTACCAAGAAACAAGACTCTAAATCTTTGACTGACAGACTCACTTACATGTTCGACTCTTTCTGCCACCTGGCAGTGAGCACCATCCTCTCTCTAAGCAAAGCTGCTGAGTTCTGCAATTAGGCAGTGCTATTCTCTAGTGCAGGGTACCACAGACAGCAGTGGAGGCTGTTCTCTATACCCCCAGGGGAATAAAGCAATCAGTCCTTCCAGGCACAGACAATGTGGTATCTATTTTGGCTCTTTCACAGGCCTTTTGTTCTTAGTTCCTGTTTCTTAGTTGTATTCCAAACAGGTAAGATTGCCAGAGAGCTGAGTTACCAAAAGGTTAGAAGTCATTCCATTTGCACAGTGTAAGTTGTGTATAATATCACACCTTTTACTAAGGCTTGGGCCCACTCAGAGACCCACATGGCAGCAGTGACCAAGCAGAACCGTTTCCATGTTTAACACACACGCACACACACACACACGCACACACACACACGCACGCACACACACACACGCACGCACACACGCACGCATGCACACACACATGTAAACTCATCAGACTACTTTGCATATCCCAGAGTTCTTAACACTCTTAATTTTCTATGCCCATAGCTTGGACTAACACTGACAGAAACTACATGAGGCTTTCCCTTCACAAGACACTGCTCTATCCCTATCCCTACCTAATCCTATCCTAATGTATCCAAATCTACCCACTCCCATTTTATTCACATTTTTTGTGCGGGGGGGGGGTAATAGTTGTGTACAGAGGCCAGAAGTCAGCCTTGAGCATTGTTCGTCAGGTACTATATACGTGTGTGTGTGTGTGTGTGTGTGTGTGTGTGAAGAGAGAGGGAGCGAGAGAGAGATGGCTCACCATACGTGTGTGTGCGTATGTGTGTGTGTGTGTGTGTGTGTGTGTGTATGAAGAGAGAGGGAGCGAGAGAGAGAGAGAGAGAGAGAGGGCTCACCAAACAGGCTAGGCTACCTCCCTCTGCCTCCCAGCACTGGGATTACGAACACACGCCACCCACACACCACCACATTCAGCTTTTTAACACAGGTTCTAGGCACTGAACTGTGTGGTCTTGTATAGTAAGCTCTCTACCTACTGAGCCATCTCCCTTTTGGAGCATCTGAGTGGATCAGTAAAATCTCTGAACCACAAGGACCAGTATAACCTAAACAAAACCCACATTGATGAAGAGCCACATCCCAGAGCAGGTAAAGTCCCACTTTTCTTTCTGTTGCCGTGATAAAACATTCTGACAACAACAACTTAGAGGAGTAAGCATTTGGTTTAGCTCACCATTCCAGGTCACAGTCTATCATTGTGGGGAAGTCAAGGTGGTCGAAGCTTGAAGCAGCTAGTCACATCCACAGTCAAAAGCAGAGAGAAAGAAGGCACACGTTTGCCAGTGCTCGGGGGCCTCTGTCCTTTTCACTCAGTCTAGGGCCCAGGCTATGACGTGGTGTCACCCATATTCAGAGTGCATCTTCCCACCTCAAGTAATCCAAATAAAAAAATTCTTCACAGGCATGCCCACCAGCCAACACAACCTAGACTGTTCCTTACTGAGACTCTCATCCCAGGTGATTATAGATTGTGTCAAGCTGACAATGGAAACTAGCAATCACAGGCAACTCAACTCACAGGTAAACACAAGGATGCTGCCATTCTGTCTTCTACAGACAAAGAAACTGAGTCTTGATTTTCTTTCTCTAAAAGTAGTCTCAGTGAAAAGGAACAAGTAAATTCAATGTCCTAAACAAGGCTTTCTGTACAGTTGTGAGTGGGAAGCCTAATTTCTAGACACCACAGAGTATTCATTAACAACAAGGAATAAAGAAACTTAGCTTACTTCCAATATCACAAAACTCCTTCCTTGAACACTTTCAAAGCCAAAGGGGAACGGAAAGACACTGTGACTCTAGCAAGGCTGGACACGCTGCTAGCTCTTCTAGATAATAATATAAAACTCTTAAATGCCTTCAAGTGCCATAGTTTAACTTACTCTTCTCCATTTCAGAGGACTAGAAAAATGTTTGGTCCTGTCCACACTGAGATCCGTCTTTCTAGTCAATACATTTTCAAACTCCATTACAGACTCTCTTCTCTAGCTGCTGCCATTTATCAAAGAAAAATAAATGAAACAAAGAACTACATACTTGAGAAATGTCCCAAAGAATCATTTCAAGAAAACAATGAAGCATTCCATTTCAAAATGTATTAACATCTCACCCACCACACAGTCCCTTCACTACCCCTCCCCCAAAACCACCAGAAGATGTCAGAGTGTCCCTAATTCATCAAATAGCTCTAAACATTGCTGACTGTCATCTTCTGATGCATGAAGGCTTATTATAGAGTGAGATGATTCCAACTAACTGCCTCCTCAGCTTCAGATGAAACGAGTGAACACAGGTATTAACCTAGGGCTATGGTGGATGTAACCGGAATATGAACTAAGACCCAGTTAGGCAGAAGGAACAGATGTCCATACACAGAAGCTGGTTGAGCCATTCTATGGAAGGGTCTGAAGTCTAAAATCAAAAAGGTAAGTTCTAGTCGCAGGCCAACAGGAGAAGTGAGGAGATAGGAGACGTGGTTCTGGCGGCCACCTTTCCAGCAGTGCTGATTAGGCCAACCAGGCAGATGGTAGCTTTCACTTAAGACTCAGTAAACAAGCCAAGTGGCTTCCAAATGTCTATTTGTCCTTGAAGTGAACATCTGTTCCTTTCTCTTTGGCCAACCTGCGGTCACTCCCAGAGCTGCTCTCTTCCATGTGGTGATGTGCTGTTAGAAGGTTTTGTCTACCCCACAGGGTATCATTATATCTGAGATCAGATCCTTGAGTCAAGCTACAGCAACTAGAACTTTCCCTGGAGGTGCTGCTGGAGATGACGGGGGGGGGGGGGGGGGCGCAGAGGGGCTATTTAAACTTTGTAAAGCAAACGTGTCATCACAGAAAGGCTGCCTGGGAGTGTTTTTAACCCAGAAGAAAGCATGAAGTCAGGAGAGAAGACATAAAGAGGGCCTGACGACATCATGTGAACACATAGATGCAGCTGTGTCTGCTGTTAACTCCATCTCCTTGGACTTCAATCTAAGGCAGCAACAGACTACAGACTAAGTTGAGATTCCTTTACTTAGGCGCTAAGGAGCCTAAATCATTTAATTTCCACAGGTTTTCACCTATCTTTAAAGAAAGGCCTTCACCTGTGACATCTGTGCCACAGGGGTTTGACACCACCCTGAACATCTCATCCCTTGTTTGACATCCGTTCAGCATCTACCTGGCCTTAGCTTCTGTCTTCTCTCACCACTGGCTCCGTATTCTCTACTGGCAAGCTCTCTTTGTCTGGATGATCAATTACAGGGCTTCCCCCGCCCTTACTAGGTTTAAATTACAGAAAGGCATTTTTTTAAAGTTTTAATCACGAAGTGTGAAGTCAGCAGTCTGTCTTTCACTTAACATTGCCTCATTACTGCATTTACATGGCTAAATGCTCTTCACATCTATTATTTTAATGACAATATAATGTCCCATGTCAAGCTAATCTATGATGATTTGCTTTACCATTCTTCTCTTTAGATACTCCTTATTTTATAATATAAATAATGCCTGAAAGAACATTCTTTACATTCAACTTCTTTTTTCTACATTGATTCCTTAGAGTAAATACCCAGACGTAACATCAAAATTGAGTTCGATCACTGAATTTTTTTCTAAGAGATAAATAATAATCCCATTTTAGGATTAGCTTTTGTCTGGTTATTAGCAATAATGATGATGATTTTTATGACAGGTGTCACAGGCTGGCCTGAACTCACAATCTTCCTGCTTCTGCTCCTGAGCGTTGGGATTCCAGGCATGTACTGTCCCTTTGTTCATTATTTGCAATTTTACTGATGTGAACGCTCTATTCTAAGGCAGTTTCGTTTCTAAAGTTTGAGGCTATTCTTAAAACATTTACATAACTTCTTTATAAATAGTAAATGATTTTTTAATAACATCAAGTGTTTGAAAAATTTGTATTTACTTGGGTTTATTTAGTTTTACACTGTCAAGTATTTTTAAATGTTATCCAATCTGTCAATACCATCATCTATCCCAGTAACTTTTAAAAGCCAATCATTCTAGAATAGAGTACTGGTAGTATCCTTACATTGGAGAATATTGCAATTAGTGGCGATGCAAATTGGCATGTCTTCCTGAAAGGCAATCTGGTACTATGCATTAAAACTGTTTTTTAAAAATGTATACCATGTGATTCGAATGTCCTATTGCTATGGAATATACACTAAAGAATTAACTGAAAAGTGTTAAGAGCCTTTATCATGATGTTACTTACAAACCTAAAAGAATGAGTTACTATGATACTAGTCAATAGGAATGGGTAAATAACTTTGAGTCTACCCAAAACAGATAATAGCACAGATCTATGAGTACTACAAAAAGAGGTCCGTTTTAAAGATATATCCATTATACTGCATTAAGTTTAAAAAACAGGCAGCAAAAGTATATGTATTTTGATGCTTATTTTTATATAATACACAAAGAACACACACACACACAGCTAAATTTAGTATAATTACTTTTGTTTGTGAAATTATTGAAACTAATGGAATTTTTCATTTGTATACTTTACATTCTTTTAGAACAACCCTAGAGCTGTTGGGACTGGAGATGTGGTTCCATTGTAGAGTACTTACCTAGCAAATAAGAAACCCTGGGATCAATCTACAGCACACAATAAAAACTGGACATCATGCAGGACTGTACTCTCAGCACTAGAAAGTCACAGCCAAAGTCATCCTTAGTCACAAAGGAAGTTCAATGCCAGGTTTGAATATACAAGACCCTGTCTCAAAAAACAAACAGGGACTGGAGAGATGGCTCAGCAGTTAAAAGCACTGACTGTTCTTGCAGAGGACGTGGGTTCAGTTCCCAGCACCCACATGGCAGCTAACAATCATCAGTAATTCCAGTTTCAGGGGATCCAATGCCCTCTTCTGACTTCCATGGGCATTGTATGCCTGGGTGCACTTAAACACATGCAGGCAAAACAATCATACACATAAAATAAAAGCAAATAAAATATAAAAACAATAAATAAAAAACAAATAACATAAAAAACCATGAGTGCTTACCTCTTTAATACTAATATATCAATAATACAAAGAATTAATTCCTAATCCTAAAAATACAATTTCCCTTACTAAGCATCCCTTACCTTAATAATTCATATGGAAACAGACTATACATACTCGGGTGCTGGAATTATTCTTTTCTTATTCTTTATACTTAATCTGCTTACTAAAATTATTACAGTTTTTTCTCCAGAATCCTAATTAGAGTAAGAACTATAAAAGGCCTGGGTTTTTTTTTTTTTTCTTCAGTAGCTTGACTGATTCCTTTAAAGTGGCCATCAAGCGGCCGTTTAATATGTTTCCCTCCCTTCACATGCACTTGAGTTGTCTCGGCTGGCGAAATCTTCCTCTCTTCTCCCGGGTCCCTGGGCTATGAAGAAACTTTTCTAGCAGTGCACGGTTTTCAAGTGCTCCAACTACTCTTAAAGCTTCTGGTGGCACTTGATCTTTCTTCTGAAAAATACATTTTAGATGTAGGGATTGAGGACTCTGAGGCAATTCTAGAAGCAACCATGGTATACTTAATTCTACTGTCCAGCCTGAGAGAAAGGCCACACTCTTCCATCTCTGGGGTAGTCTGTAACAAAGAACCAGTCTTCTACTTTAAAAATAAATTTGAATACAACATGTACTTTATGTTAATACTATCTGGAACATAACTTAATCTCTGCCAACCGTGAAGAAATGATAAACGGACTAGAATAAAGAGGAACGAAAAAGAGTATCCCACTTCCTGGATGGCAGTGCATCACGATAAACAGTAAGAACTTGCAAGGGGCATCAATGCCTGTCAACAGAAGAGTCATCCTGACATGTGCCAGGGGAACTTGCTCTAGCTGAGTAGACAGTGACCTTAGCAGTACTGACCACGGTGAGGAAATGCCTGCAAACTGAACTCTCTTTTAGCTACATGGGGCAATCGCCACCTTCATTACAGAGCAACTACATCTAGACCCTAGTGAAGAAGAGGAAGAACACAGCAGAGGCTACTATGATATCTCATCTCCAGCCCACACTGGTTTGTAGGACACAGTCTGAATTCAAGAGCAAATGATTTCAACTTCAAAAGTCCACGGCCCAATTCAAGCCTATGTGAGCTGGGGTTTTTAAATCTCTTCTCGGTGTTTTAGCCATCACTTCTCACACTTCAATCAAACTGGACTCCCTTTACACTCAGGCTTGTACTCATAGTGATCCCTCTGTCTTAAGGCGTTCTCCCTCATCTCCCCCAAGTCAACACCGACCCACATTTAAAGACCAACATCAAAAGTAGTTTCCTCCTGAATAACAGTCTTTTCAGTAACTAGCATGTACTTACTATATCCCAGGTACTTTAATGTATTATCTTATTTATCTTTGCAACAATTCTAAAATACAGATGCAACTATATTATATCTCCATTCTAAAGATGAAGTCCAGGGTCACAGTAAAAAAGAGTTCAGTCTTAAACTCAAGAATCCAAAGCTCCCCCCATTAACCACAATGCTATATTTTCATTTACTGACACTTATCCCAAAGCACTTTGAACTGTATTCATTATCTCATTATAGATATTGGTTCGAATGATGCAGAAACAGAAAAAGATCAATTTATATTGGCTTCAACAATTAGAGAATTTATCAGTCTGTACAAGAATTCCTCGGGAAAGTCAATTCCGATGCAGGTCAAGTCAGCAAACTATTAGCCAACTGCTGGAAGAATCAAACTATTCCACGTTTCTCCCCCTCCAGACTTTGTGTGTTGGCTAAGTTATAAAACGGGCTGTAACGGCTCCAGGGATTGCCGCCTTCACATGCCAACATTCAAAAGCTACATTTCGAATTTTCTCATTCATGGATATTTCTCTTTTTTCCCACCCTTGAGCATTCCTTTTCTGCAAAAGGATATCAATGTGTAATTCTAGGCCTTTCTTATGCCTCAGAAGGTAGCATGACTTTCCTAACTGGTAAACTAAAAAGAACCAGATATGCTTAGCACACTCCGTCTTCCTTCCGCTCCCAGGAAGCTACCAACTAGAACCCTAAGCCTTTCTCTTGCCATTTATAAGTCTTGCCTGAACAGCTCTTCTACATGGGGAAATGCCCACAAAAGCTCTCCTATGATGGATATGTTTGGCTAAGAGAACTAAAGCTATATTCTCCAACTAACTTAGATTTATGGTTTAAAAACTGGGGCTGGAGAGATAGATGGCTCAGTTAAGAACACTGGCTGTTCTTCCAGACCAGTGGATCTGATGCCCTCTTCTGGGTTCCATGGACACTGCATGACAAGAGTACAGTTACACTCATGCAGGCAAGATACTCAGACACATAAAAAAATAATAAATAAATTTTTTAAATAAAGGGCAATTTTTTAAAATTTATTTTCCAGTGCTTGGGATTGGAACCCAGGGACTTGCTCATGCTAGGCAAGGCCTCTACAACTGCCCTAAGCCCTTATGGTACTATTTTGACTCTGTATTTACTCTCTGTTAGAGAGTAAAAGAGAGAACTATTTATGGCCCTCTTTCAACCTCCCAGCAATCTTAGCTCACTTCCACACACATCTCATTGGTCACAGTTTAGTCACATATTCATATACAAGGCTTTAACCCATCCCTGACAAGGGAAAACAAACATCTTACTTAACTCACAACTAAGATTTGCACAAGCGGCAGTGGAAAAACTACAGCTGTGCAAACAGAAGAGAAAAGGAGTTGCTGAGTGGTCAGTCCAGGGTCGGCTGCTGCCTGTCATAAGGGTTCAATGTGTGCCTTACAGTCTCCATATACCAGTCACAAGGTCCAGCACATGGAAGCTGGCTGATGCCTTTGGATTCCTGCTGGATCCCACTACTACCCTGACTCCAGCAAGCATGAAAGGGGGTAGCTCTGGCTTAGCACTCATTTCAAATTCTTCTATCCCTGATTTCTCATCCTTTAAGCCAAGTTCGCCCTAGGGAAAGTCCACTCTGGAAGTATACCAAAAATTATTAATATTTCTGTTAATAATTCTCTTGCTCACTACTTGCAAAACCATTTAAAGAATGTAAGGAACAAGGAACAATGAAATCTGCTTTTCCACACAGACCCTCCCCAACCTATTCCATTTTCCCTTGGAGGAAAGGAACGGCATAAATTTAATAAATAACCAGTCTCAGGAGCTGTCAGGAAAGCATTCACAGGTCACAGCCCAAACCCACAGTCCTCCTGGGTACCAACAATACACTGTTTCTTACTATGGGATTTTTTTCTTTCCTTCTTCCTTTATTCCAATTTATGAATGCTGGAGACCTAGAAACGTTATTAGTAAAAGATCTTAGCTGGGAATGCTGGAGACCTAGAAACGTTATTAGTAAAAGATCTTAGCTGGGACACCAGGAGCTATGCACTTGTTTTACATAAAACTGCTTAGTGATTTTTTTTCAAACTATTTTGTGCCAATTTTATATTTAAATGTCCCTCCTGTCACAGAACATCTATATTAAACATTCGAACCAACTTTTTCTTGGACATTTATAACCCAAATTCCAAAAAAACATAAGCTGGCTTAACTCAACTGTCATTTGATATTCATATATTATCTTTCCCTTCGTAAGCAAAGGACTTGAAAAAGTAAGTAAATTATAATAAGATATTACCGCAAGTTGTCACAAATGAGTGACAGTTCTAGAACTATCCTCATATATACATGTAGTATGCATAAAATAAACATACATATGTATATATTTTGTACACAAAGAAATGCAGAAAAACAAAGTATTATAAGACAATTTGGAGCAAAAAAAAATTGGCACAAACATTAAAAAAAGATGAACAAGTCGGGGAATGTATGGTCTGAAGAGAAAATTGAGACATATGATCACACATAGCATAATTGGAGCAAATAAAAATGGCTACCAAGCTCAGCAGCATCTTCTAAATTTCAAACAAAGCATAAGAAATGTGTTTGTTAACTTAAAACATCTGTTCCTACCACAAGAATATGAATAAGAATGAAAATGCATATGGATTATTCATCAATAAAAGGACAAACTTTCTTGTATTATTCCTCTCACACAATTATTCTAAGAAAGCATAAATTCCCAAATAAGAAACCAGCACCTCTGATTAGGATGCACAACATACAAAGCCAGCAAGGAAAAAGCGTCATCTGAGGCACCAACTGGCCACTCCTCACCACCTGGCTCCCTTGGGAGAGTTGCAGTTCAAGTCAGGGGACTTTACTCACTCCCTCCGAGGGCTCCTTAGGCAGAAACACACAGCTCTAACCTGCAGTCTACACAGTGAGAACCCAGATAAGAACAACCCTTGGAAAGCTGTTAGATGAGCCTCCACTGTTCATTCTGATTTTGTCAGTCTCAACAGAATACCTCCGTGAGAATCAGGAAGCTCGCTGCCTCTTTAAATTTATGCCAGCATCCAGCACAGTAACAATGTGTTACAGAGAAACTAACTTTCTACCACTAAACAGGTGCATCTTAATAAAGACTGGCTTCCCTGCCAATGCATACTATTCAGTATTTTAAAATAAATGAAAAAGACAAGTGGCATTTAAAAAGCAAAATGCTGATAGCCAATAACACCCAGTAGAAAGGTACTGGGAAATCATCTAACATGCCTCCAGGAAATTAAGGAATTAAGGAATGAGTACATGGCTTCCCCCTCTGAATACAGTCATCAGAAGCCAAGTATTCACCTCAAGGCTGCAAAGTCCAGGATGTCTCAACACAAGTCACTAAATAAATCTGTCTAGTAGGGAGTTTCCCAGGTTCTTCATTTCTATTCTCCAAAGAATTTCTGAAAATATTGATGAATTTCAACACAAAGGAAATCTGGAGAGATTTCATTCCCCCAGGACTAGCTCTCCTGATACAGTTCCTTATAAACAAAGTAACGCTATAGTGCACCACTCTGAAATGCCTGCAACACTGAAGAGCTCCAATCGCCTGACTTAGGCTTTCTTGGTCCCAATAAACAGGGCTTCTAAATTAGACCAAAGGCTTTCAGGGTTTTTTGTTGTTGTTGTTCTTATAATATGCACAATGACTAACACTCCCAGGAGTATATCAGATTTTGACAAAACACAAAAACAGATGTAAAAGTGTTCTCAGTATCTGGAAGGTACCTCTGCAGGGGATAACTCAGCAGTCACTCTAGCTTTCTTTAATTCCAGAAAACATACTGAAGTATAATAGAGATGGCCACCGATTTGTTCAAATTATACAAAAATAGTGTACCACAGCAAATTTCTTACTCCCTTTTTTTTAATTCCTAAAAATGCGGTAGTAAATCTCCTTCTCCCCAGGGTCACAACCATCCAGGAAGCTGTATTTTAAATACTCTAGAGCATATCCACACTGTTAAAAGCTCTAAAGCTCCTCTGTGGAATACAGCAGCCACTAGCCACAGTAGCTATTTAAATATAAATTTGGGGGCCAGTAAGATGACTCAGAAAGTAAAGGCACTTGCCACCAAGTCTGAAAACATGGGTTCTAGTCCCAGGACCTACATGGTAGATGGAGAAAATCAACTCCCAAATGCCGTCCTCTGACTTCCACATATAGGCTGTGTCAGGTTTTCAACCATAAACACACACACACATACACACACACACACACACACACACACACAGAGTACATAATTAAGTAAATAAACAAATGTATAAAGTTTTTTAATTGAAACTTCCATTGAAATTAAAACTTAAACTTTGGTTATAGAGAGTCACTTGACACATCTCAAGTCCACTCAGTAACCACACATGGTTCTCAGGTACCACAGTTGAGGACACAGCCAAGGAGCATTCCATTGGTTCAGCACTGCGATAAGGAATCTTGAAAAGAATCGAATCTAACTTTCTTAACTACAGATTTAGAAACTGAGACTTAACTCATTCTGCATTCTGCACAGCTGGTTTTTTCAACATATACACAAACCAAGTTCCTCTGGCTTCTGTCACTGAGTCACTTTCACTCCAATGACTTGTGGCCATCTAGATGATGTGAGTGCCTGTTCCTTATCATGTCAGTCCTGGGCTTTGCTTACAAGCATGCTCTCAGTTAATCTTCACATTAACCCTATGAGGAGCATCTCCCCTTTACACTGATAGAAGTACTGTGAATAAAGTATCAGATCTAAGGCTATGCAAAAGACATTGTATGGTAAAAAGACAAACTCCAAAACTTAGGTCTTTCTGTTGTGTTATATTACATATAGCCAACAGTCCACAATTTTATTGTTCTTGATATGTTTTTTTTTCAAATTTGTTAAAAGTTAAGGCTTCATGATTCACTTTGTCAGCAAAAGTATCTCAGCATTTAGCATTTTTGATTTAGGGAAGAAGGACAGTTTTACTCACACCTGCAAATCATTAACTATTTTATAACAACAAGAGTGGCGATGCATTATTGAACCACGTGTTTCTTAGACTAAGTGGATCACATTCATCTCCTTCAGTCTTGCCAACAACTCTGTGAAAGATGTAATTCAGATCTACTTTACAGACTGAAAAAAAATGAGGAAAGAATCAAACTATTCATCCCCCAAAATAATTTATTTATTCATTCATTCTTGTGCCTGCATGTGTGTAAGTGCACTCGTGTCATGTAGTACCCACAGAGGCCAGAAGAGGGTGTTGGATCCCCTGGAATTGGAGTTACAGTTACTAGCCTTCATGTGGGTCTTCTGCAAGAGCAGCCAGTTCTCTTAACCACTGAGCCATCTCTCCAGTCTCCCCAACCCAGAAAGAATTTAATAAAGAAGTGGTTGCTTGTGGTGACACAAAACGAAAGGACAGTGTCATGGTTGGCTTCAGTTGTCAGTTTGACAGACCTGAGAGGAAGGAACCTCAATTGGGAGACTTTCTCTATCAGATTGGCCTGTGGGGCATTTTCTTGATTGTTGAGTGATGTGGTAGAACCGGGCCCACTGTGGGTTGTGCTAACCTTAGGCAAGTGGTCCCCAGTTGTTTAAGAAAGCAGACTAAGCACAGGGAGAGAAGCAAGCCGGTAAGCAGTATTCCGCATGGTCTCTGCTTCTGGTCCTGATTGTAGATGCCTACCCTGAGCTCCTGCCTGACTTCCCTCGAAGATTGTCAGTGATCAAAATGCGTACACTAAATAAACCCTTTTCTCCCCAAGTTGGTTTTGGTCAGTGTTTTATCTCAAGAGAAATAAAACTAGGACAGACAAATTATTTTTTTCCAGTACACTTAGGAAAAAGCAAATGGGTGACAGTGAAAAGTCTAAAATAGGTTATCTATTGTCTTTCTCACACAGGGTACTCTTGCCACGGTGAGGCTTTGTAACTACCTTCCTTGGATGGAGTCCCGATCTAAGAAAGTCACACTTCCCTCCACAGGGTTGAGTTTGGTGAAAGTCTGTGGGTCTGAAGATGTATGAGAATAGTGGAGCTCTTCCCCGACTAACCAGAAACAGATTACTCAGTGTTTCCTTTGGTATTTTGGGTCCCTTCTGGAAATTACCGACTTGACAAATGAAAGAAAAGAAAAATAGAGAGGACAGAGTTAAAGAAAGAAGGGGAACAGCTGAAGTCAGAGCATAACTGAGAGCTGGCTAACATGTGGCTTAGAACTAAATCATCCTGGAGTGTCACTGTAAGACTACAGGGCTGCCAAAAGGTGGAAAACACAACACACTGGGGAGGGCAGTGAGCACAGCACACTGGAGGGGGCGGAGGGCAGTAAATACATACACACATAAACACAGCATGATATTATGTACAAAGTATTATGTGTTTGTTAAGATGCAGTGAGCCTCTGAATGCTTCTTGCATGGCGTCACGAATTTAGGAGCATGCACTAGGCCAGTTCAGCCTCAGTTAAATGGGAGGGGTTAGCCAGGGACAGCTGGCTTTTCCAGGAGGGCAGGGATAGAGACTGGCAGAGACAACTGCATGGCAGGTGCAGCGAGGAGGGGGCTGGGCATATAGGACTGAAGGTAAAATAAGCTAATTGTGCTCAGAGACAAGCTTGGCTATGAGAAACAGAATGCTCAGTGAAAATGGTGTTGGAGTCAGAACCAGGTAGGAACCCTCTCTTCCTTTGGCACTTACAGGCTGTGAGACAAGTAATTTATACTTTCTGAACCTCAACTTCCTTAGCTGGAAAGACAACACTTATTTCCCGAATTGCTGAAAGTATTAAATCCAACAAATGTTCAGTCACTGTTCCTTCCACTTTTCTACTTTGTTGGTTAAAAAAAAAAAAAAAAAAAAAAACTTTGCTATGGCAAAAAGGCATATGCCAGACATTATGCTGGCAGACCCACATATAGACTACCTTCTTTATTCCACCAAAAACTCTTTGGGAGGGACTGCATTTGTCCCCATTCAATAGAATGGGTAACAGAGGTTCCAGATGGCTACATGACATGCTCATGGTCACAGAGCTGGTTTGCAGCAGAGGTGAAAGAATCTAAGCCAGGTTGTCAGATTGTACCAGGGCTAGGAGCCTTTTGAGCAATGAGTGAGACATCTGAAAGGGCATCAGTGACAGGTGACTTCACAAGACACAGGGAAGGTTAGCAACTAGCAGCCAGAAACCGCTTAAATCCATATTGCCAAGAACTTGGTGTTTTATGGAATTCTTTTGCATAATGCTGCCACTGGCCACCTTCAGACCTGACCAGCCCTCCTTCTGGTCACCCACTAGACAAGTAAATGAGCCAGCTCCAGAATTTCACCTCTCTGTCCTAGCTTCCTCAGCCACAAAATGGGGAACCTCAGACCAGAAGATCTCTGAAGTCCTTTCTGGCTCTAAAATACGAGCACACAGGTGGAACTCTAAGACACTGCAAGGCCAGCCCTGGAGAGTGACAGATTTTACAAGACAGGCCCTTTCACCCAAAGAGGTGTTTAATTTGGAAATCCTAGCACAGAATAGTACCCTGATCGCAGACTCTAAGTCCAAACATGTTGATTTTGCATATCATTAATGTGGGGGCAATGCCTTTCTTCACTGGGTCTTCTGCAAAGGGATTAATGACAAATAACTCGATCAATTAACTACAGCCACCATAGATCATCTGCCATTTCCTCCTCCTTCACCATCTTCCTGTCTGTCTTCCGTTCCTCTCCACCTCCCTCTTCCTCCCTCTCTCTCTGCCCCTCTCTCCCTCTCCTTCTCTTTTTCTTTCCTTCCTTCCTTCCTTTCTTTCCTCTTTTGTGTGGTGTCGGGGATCAAACCCAGAACCTGGTACACCTTAGGCAAACACCCTACCTCTGAGCTACACCCAAAAAAACATTGCCAGTTTTAATATCTTTTAAACAAAAAAGAGGATTTAAGGTAGTTACAAATATACCAGGAAACAGACTCCCCGGATTTTTTTTTATTCTGCCCAGTCTTTTATATCTGCTTCTCCCAGTTAATTTGACAGCAAATGCTTAGTGACTCACCTCTGCAGTCTTTTTAAAGTATTCAACAGTTTCCCTAGAAACAGGAGCACTATTTCTTTTTATATTCCCATTCCAGCAGTTTAATTAAACAATAAGTCAGGCTCTGTCATTCCTCTTCTCACGCTTCCAATGGCTCGCCCACCTCACTAAAGGATGAGCCAAGTCCATCCAGGGCTGGACACTGTCCCTGCTCACCCGCTCACCCTCTGGCTTCCTCTCCCTCTGGGAACTACATTAGCTACCTGACCTCCAGGCACTAAATGACACATGGCCACTCATGTTCACTGTTTCTGGTTCCCCTCTCTGGAGTTTTTGTCCCCTGGATGTCTAGTCACAGGATTACCTCTTCCAAGTCTTAGTTCAAATGTCACTTTCTCATTCTGTTTAAAGTAGCCGCCATCTGAGCCTTTTCCAACCTCCCATCCCCACACTTTTTAAAAAGTTTCTGGGTTTCTTTTTGTTCTGCTTCTTGATAGCATACCTGACACTTCATATATTTTACTTATTACAATTCAGACTTCAGACTGGCAGGAAATTTTACCTGTTTGCGAATATTCTCCGGGATCTAGAATAGCAAGCCCACTCCTGTCAACCAACAACAACAACAACAAAATGCTTAGTAATCATCTTTATTATGGTGCTAAATGTATTACTTCTCTGACTGAATTGCATAAATACAATACTAAATACCTCTGGCTTTAGGAACAAATGTAGCAGAGTCTTAGTAAGCAAAGATATCACCAGAGGGGTTCAAGTGTGAGCCTGTGCAAGAGGCATGACCAGCAGGAACAGACGGAGCATGTTGGCTAGACCACCCTTCTTCTAACATGATGACACTGACCTCTTGAATCACTTGATGCTTTCTTATTCAAGTACACAACAACACACAAAGCCAATATGGAAGATGGTCTAGCTTTTCTTCAGATAGAGTTGGAAAAACAGAAGACAGATTGTTTACTCTCTCCCATCCCTCAAAGATCAAAGACTTTTAGCCAATCTCTTCATCTTCCTCTCTGTTTCTAAATTCTCCATATAAAAGAGAAGGATAATTGGGCTTGGTGGGGCACTCCCAGCATTCAGACTATGAGACAGACAGATCCTAAGTTCAATGTCAACCTACGGTGCATAATGAGACTCTGTCTTGGAAAAAAAATAGAGTAACAAAAAAAAAAATACAGGGTCTGCATCCTTCACTAGTCTAAGTACCTGATGAATCAATAGCCATGAGAATATATTGAAAATTGTACACAGAAATACTGTATACAGAAAGCAATTCTCTTGTATTAACGCAAGTGGTGGACTTGTCTGTGTTATCTACCATTAGTCCCCAAACTGATGATATACTTTGATTTCAAAATGATTCCTAAAATGTGTTAAAGAATAAACAGAAATGAAAGTCTGTTTTTAAGAGCATAGAATGAGAAAGAGAAAGAAAGTGGCTTTTTCCTGAGTCTTTAATAGGAAAATATCAAGAAGGGAAAAAATGTATATAAATCTACAGAGCAGCAATTACAGACTTTAAAGATCAGACTTTAAAACACTGCTCTGAATATTCAGACTCCTGGAAACTTTGGGTATTCTTCATCTGTTTCAAGACTACAAGGGTAATCCAAGAATCCCAATCATCATGGTCCTGTTTCATTACAGCATTTATTAAACCAAAAATAAAAAGTAGTGAAGAATGACTTGTCACACCATTTATTAGAGCTGATGGAGTGTAGACAGTCTTCTCAATAAGGCTTTAACACACTGTTATGCACCATAGTACATTATTAATGAAAAGGAACACTTGAGGCTTGCATCGGTTTTTTCCCCCAAGTCATTCTGACATTAAATTCAAAATCAATTCTGCCTACCCCATGTGGCAAAGGGTCAGAGAGAAAAATGTTAATTTGTGTGTTGTTTACCAGAAACTTAAGTTTATAGTTCATAGCAATAATCAAGAACTGTCTGTGTTCTACTGAATTTAATAACAGTATTTTTTAGACAGGATCGAAGCAGGAAGCAGATATAACCAGAATATAAACAAATTATGCCCTAGTTCATATCTGACAAGAGGATGGAACCTAATTTTCTCTGTGACTGAAAGAATACAGAGGACAGTCACTGAATGCAAATTTTATGGGGGTGGGGGGATTTGAACTTCTCTCCTAATACCTGAATATCCAGACAGAACAAATTCATTCTAGAAAAGGTATTAAGTAATTAGCCTGACAGTGCCAGAACAAGGGGTAATCCTCAAGCTGTGAAGAAAAATAGACATATTTTACAATGAAGGCTCCCTCACTCACCTCAACCAAGCACTTCACACCCAAAAGAAATGCATTAAGAATGACCTACCGCCAATAAGGATCCCTGATAGAGACAAGCACCTGTGGGAGAAAAAAAACAAAACAAGAATTAGAAAGTGATGCATAAGAAACCAAGTCACCATCCCAGCATGCTTACTGCTTGAGCCCCATCTAAGCACATCAGACTCAGCAAACTGCTTTGTTTAAAGAATTTTATGTATTTGTATATTATGTGCATGTTTGTCACCATGTAGGTAAGTGCACCATGTGCATGCAGTACCCATGGAGGCCAGAAGAAGGTGTCTGATTATCTGGAACTGGGATTAGAAATGTTCACTAGCCACCATGTGGGTGCTGGAAACCAAACCCAGGTCCTCTGCAAGAGCAGCTAATGCTCTTAACCACTGAGCTGTTTCTCTAACCCCAAAGCAAATTACTTTTCCCAAGATCTTAAAAGTGTGAACATTCTTTCCCTGAGGAATTATCCCATGCATCAGAACAACATCCCTTGAACACACATGAGGAAATGCCTGATTAAACTGTGTTACTTAAATTTTAAAAGAAATGTATTTGTAATGGCACGCTATAAATACAAAGCTAGTACCCTTCATGATCAGTCAGAAAAGCTTCCACAATCCAGTTCTAATTTATCTATCCAAGCTTTTTTTCCATAGTATTTTTTGGTATTTTACTTATTTCTTTTATTTATGTGTTTGAATGTTTTGCCTGGATGTATTTAAGAGCACTGGGTTGTACAATGCCCGAAGAGGCCAGAAGAGGGTGTCAGATTCCCCGGAACTGGAGTTAGGAATGGTTATTACCTGCCAGACAGGTGCTGGGAATTGAGTCCAGGTCCTCTGCAAGAACAGCCAGTGCTCTTAACCTCTGAGTCATCTCTCCAGGCCCCAAACTTTGCTTATATAAATTCTCCAGATCAACTCAAGGGGCCAACCTAGGATTCCATGATAATTTTCCTATCTCAAGAGTTTCTTTCATTTTCATTTCCTACAGGAGATACATTTGCTCTACTTGAGGTTCAAGAACTTGATCCCGTATGTGGGCAGAAAGACATTCCTTCACCTTTGAGCTCTCAGCTCTTTGGCCTACATCATTTATTTGTGAATTCATTCTTCCACACTTCCCTTTGGTGTTATTTTTTCTAGTTGTTGTTGTTTGTTTGACTAATTGATTGGTTTGTTTGCTTTGAGACAAGATCTCTCTCAAGCCCAGACTGCCCTCCAACTAGCAATCCTCCTACCTCAGTTTCCCGAGTACTAGGTTTACCAACCTATAACCACACCCACCTATGCATGTGACTTTCTTGCTAAAGAAGGGAAACTGGCACATCTGTCCCACCATACTGGATGGACATGCTTGGGAAAAGACTACTTCTACTTCTTTGTACTTCCCCCTTTTCACACAGTAGGCATTCATCTAGTTACTGGATAAACACACAAACACCTATTTCATATCTTTAATATAGTTAGTATAGTCTCCACTGGGGAGGTTAAACCATTTTGTAGGATTGCAAAGAAGGAAATTATTTGAAAAGAACTCTTCTGTTGGGCTCCTGACCTCCAAAACTCTTTTCATTCCATTTTTTTTTCCTTAGTGAGCAGCTTATGAACTGATACATCTTTATATTTTCCAGTCATTAGGCACCAAATGAAAAAAAGAAAAAAAAAAAACAGATGATTTGTTTCTAAATGGACAAGAGGATAGAATCTGACAGGGAGAGATTATGCTCTGAATAACTAACACATCAAAAAATAAATGCCAGGTGTGGTGGCACACGCCTTGAGTCCCAGGTGGAAGCAGGCAGATCTCTGTGAGATCAAATTCAGTCTGGTCTTCAGAGCAAGTCCCAGGCCAGCTGGGGCTTCAGAGACCCTGCCTCAAAACAAAACAAAACAAAAATCTCTATGTTTTATATTTGAGAACAATGTAAAATTGCAGTCCCAATGCTAAGAAGTGTTCACACATTCTCAAGCAATTTTTGAGCAGTACAACAGGTATCATTTAACCTGGAAGCAGGTGTGCAGTTTGCTATCAGCGACTCCCTCAGCAACTGAGATCCAAAACAGATTGAAAGAGGTAGACAGACACACCAAGGTGAAGCATGTCTTCACAAGGCACTGTGGATGGCTTTCAAGGAGGTTGGTTTTCAAACCAACCACACTTTCTACAGTGGTTGCTTTCAACAAGTCCCAAAGATGCTAACCTCTCAGCCAAGTACTGGCCTATCTTCCCCATCCATCACAGAATTAACAATCTTTATAGAAAATGAGAAATGAGACTATTATTTACACTTGGGTTTGAAGCAAAGATCTCTGAGGGCAAATCTGCTGAGATGACTTGTGTGTCCTTGACATTCAAATAAGAAAAACTTGAGATAAAACCTTAGGGGGAAATTTATCTTAACTGACTTATTTTCAAGATATTTGAAATACTGTCCTGATGGCAGTATTTCAACCTATATATAGTATGTCGTAAAAAAGGAGATCTATGCATGTATAATATAAAACAATCAGGTGTATCTCAAATAAATATATGCATAGATTCATCTTTTATATATTCATTTATTTTGTTTGTGCATATGTATATACATGGGTGTGATGAACATATATGTACATATGTATGAATGTGTGTGTTTGTGCATGTGGAGGCCAGAGGTCAACTTTGAGTGGAGGTGTCATTCCTCAGGTACTGTCCATCTTGGTTTTTAAAGAGTCTCTCACTGGACTGGAACTTACAAGTAGGCAAGGTCAGCTGGCTAGTAAACCCCAGCGATCTACCTGTCTCCACCTCCCAGTGCTCTTTCACATGGATTCTGGGTATCAAACTCAGGTGCTTCTGCTGGCATGGCAAGGATTTTACCAACTCAACAATATCCCCAGTACACAATATACTTAATAAAAACTAAAAAAAAGTATCATCACCTATTCATTATTCAAAATAATGGATTACGTTATGACATTTTATACATGTCATTTATTGTGTACTTTGATCACAGTCACTTCCACATTGCCCTCTCTAACCTCTTCTCTCACTGGTCCACTTCTTCCCATAGAGCCAATAATTCACCTTCTAAGTTACTTAAATGCACATTTACTTCTGATGTTTAAAATATTGTAATAAAACCAGGTATAGTGGCCCACACCTTTAGTCCCAGCACTCAGGAGGTAGAGGCGGGCAGATCTCTGTGAAATCGAAGTCTGTCTGGTCTACATAATGAGTTCTAGGCCAGCTCAGATCTACAGGGAAACAGTGCCCCCCTCCCAAAAAATAAGTAAATGTATAATACAAATAATTACTACTTAGGTAAAATTTAACAAAACTGAATCTTTTTTCAGACCATTAATCTTTTCATGGCTTAAACAATGAAATATCTGTGACATATTCGTTTTTTCATTTCAGAGATAAAACTATATATATATATATATTAGTTATGTACAACATGTTTTCAAGCGTGAATAATTCTTAGAAAAATCAAAGAAAATTTAACTTTTCAGAAAAAAAAAACCACAATATTTATCCTTTAGAATAAGGTCATCCTCTCAGCCATTTAGGGGTACTTTTCAAGAAATGCATCTTTGGTGATTTAATTTTTGTGGACCTCATAGAGTGTAATGATATAAACTGAAACACATGAGTAGGCAGTGGAGCCTCGTGGAGCCAGTGTGTCATTGACTCCTCACAGAACCAATCTGTCATTGACCAAAGCATTATCATCAGGTTGACTAGAATGTTGTCTCCAAAGTCTAACCTTGGGAGCCAACTTCTTTTCAAGACTCACAAAAAATGATGGCACTTTAAAAAATAACCAATATCCATATGAAAAGTCATTTTAGGACGTTTGTGTAGACCCTAAAAATTCACTGCAACATGGAAACATTAAGCAGCACTGAGAATGGTACCACATTTGCACTTGGTTAAGCCAAACATCTGGTTTGTTAAGTCAAACAATATGTAGCTGCTGATAAATTCTATCATTAGAAAAAGAAAGAACTCAATTTGGGTCACTCTATGATGTACAATTCCAAAAGAAATAAGCTTTGCCCTCTGAGGGCTTTCCTAAAACAGAACACTTCTACCCGGAAGGCAGCAGCCTGAATGAGTCTCCATTAACACAGTTTCCAAAACCTCATTTCTACTCTCTTGAGAAAATAAAGCATTCCAGTATGATGCCCAGTCCCATCAAACATTTATCACCACCTCAGATGAGGCCATCCAGAGCAAGTATATTTCTCCTGCACTATGGCAGGATACTCGCCCACCAGCAGATGAAGTTGAGAAGTTTTCTGGCATGGGTGCTGAGTACTGAGTGCTGGGTCCATCTCCGGGTACAGAACTAGAGCCGAGAGAACTTTTTACTAATCTGCCCACTCACATAATATGGAAAACACAGGTACTCCCTTCACTCACCATGTTTTTTTTTTCTTAAGGAATATTAGAACCATTGTTGACCTAGCTATGGTTTGTACTTAACTAAAATATAAATATTTCCTTAACATGAAAAGTAACTCCAACTCTAAGTGAATTGTTAGGATGGAAGGGACTAGAAGGAGAAGGGGGACTTCTTTACAGGAAAACTGAGTGGAGTAGGAACACAGTTGGACCCCGTTCTCAAACCAAGAACATCACAGATTCAGAAGATGGGCTACAGCTGCCACTTAAGTTCCACGCAAAGGAGAAAGCAAACATGCATAGAGCACTATGCTGGTTAGTTTCTGTCAACTTGACAAGCTAGAGATACCTGGAAAGAGGAAACTTCAGCTGAGGAACTTCCTTCATCAGACTGGCCTGTGGGCATGTTTTGTGGGGCATTTTCTTGATTGCTAATTGATGAAGGAGAGCCCAGCCTACTGTAAATGGCCATTCCTAGGTAGCTGGGCCTGAGCTGTATAAAAAAAGCAACTGAAGCAAGCCAGGAGAGTGAGCCAGTAAGCAGCATCCTCTATGGTCTCTACTTCAGGTCCTGCCTTGGCTTCTCCCAATTATGGACTGTAACCTCTAAGTCAAATAAACTCTTTCCTCTCCGATTCAGATGTTTTATCACAACAACAGAAAACACAATAGAACAAGCACCATGAAATAGACTTTGATCCTGAGCCTGGGCTGCTCTTCTCCACCTGTGGTCGGCTAGATTACGCTTGCAGGTCACATAGGCAAAATGTTACCTGCATAAAAGCCACAACAGGCTTCTGTTTTGAAATCTTTTGGAGATTATAATGCACTTCTTTGAAAGACACCTATAAAGCTGCAATATTTTCACGAAATTTTACGATATAATTGTTACCAGTTCGTTATCCAAAACTGAGGTCACCACAGAAATGGTAACTGGTAAAGTGAGTGAATTAAAATAGATCCAACAGTCACAAAATGTCAGACAAACTAGTTAAAAAGAACTATTAAAATATGAGGAGGTCTGGAGAGCAGGGTATCACAAAAATATGACTCATTAGGAACAAGCAGCCACAAGTTGGCATTTAAATGTTCAAGCTTTATGTTGTGTTATAATTCAGCATATGGCTGGGCACACTGTGGAATAGTTAAAATAGAATCGTTTGTGGACTGACAGGACAGCTCATGTCCCGATTACTGTCAGCTAGGATTCAGATCAATTAATAGAGCAGTAAAATGAAAATGTGCCAACTGTTTCTGAACTACTACAAGATTTGGCATGAAGCTCTAGCTTTGCCATGTGGCGGTCCCTCCCCTCTTCTGAGCCATGTGGCAGAGAGCATTTTATGACTGCTTGCACCTGAGTAAAACTGAGTGCTACTGCCACCCAAATCTATACAGGTGAATATGGATGACTGTGTCCCCACTCGAGGATGTCTATGGGGAAGGTTATACTCAGAATTCAGTCCCAGGGGGAATGGAAATGAGATATATTAGAACCAAGAACGTATGACAATACATCACCTCCGTCTCTCTACTAGCAAGTAGTTACAAAAGCCAAAAGCTGCAAAGACCCAGTCAGTATCAATCAACTAGAACCAGTAAAATCTCAATCCTGAGAAACCAAGAGGGTCACAAGTTCTCATAGCCCTTTGAGACCAAGTACTAAGTACAGGGGATATTTTGCTTGCTTGCTTGCTTGCTGTGATGTCAGTATCCCTACCCCACATCAGATCTAACATGACACATAAGCCCTTTACAAATAAAGATTTGTAGGATGAAAATGGGGAGAGAGACTATTTGCTCAGCCAGTGTCTTTTCTTCTCTAATATTGAGTTTTAGGCTTTGAGTACCTCACAAAAGTACTCTCAGGCCAAACACAACAAAAACTGCTGGTCAACCTGTAAACAAAACATATCCTCAATCAAATGATTATTTACAGTGCTATTTTTTTAATAACTTTCATTGAAAAAAAAAAAAAACCAGGGAGATTGCAGGATTAAAGTCACATGGAGGAGTGCTTAATGGCACACAGCTCAATTCTCCAACAAAATTTCCCAATTTCACACCAGCTGTCTATCTGGTAAAAACTCACATGATTTCTGCATGTGAACACAACACAAGGTGAGAATCTCCAGAAAATGCTGTTGCAATGTCTCAGATTCAGAAAACAGCCATTGTAGAAGTTTCTCTGTGATGTCTTGTTTTCTTTTATTAAGCCCTCACGTCGTAGTTGTTTATCAGTTTAGCAATCCGAAGGCAATATAAAATAATGCTGCAACAATTTGCTCATACAAATTCACTTTTCTTTTGATACTTAAAATTTAGAACAGGGGCCAGGCATAGTGGTGTACACCTTTAGTTTCAGCATTCAGGAGACGGAGGAAGGTGAATCTCTGTGAGACTGAGGCCAGCCTGGTCTACATAGGGAGCTCCAGGCCAGCTGGGGCCACAGGGAGATCCATCTCAAAAAATAAAAATAAAAATCTAGAACCTGAAAGCCTCTCAAAGTCCTTTCTTCCCCCAAGCTGGGTATTGAACCCAGAACCTTGAACATGCTAAACACGAGCTCCACCACTGACCTGTAGTCCCACCTCCTGATCTCTTTTTTTTTTTTTTTTTTTTTTTTTCTGCTTGATAATTAGCAAACATATTTTGGAGCTACCACCACAGAGTACACTTCCTCATTTAGTTAGGTGGTTCACTTAAGGTCAGTCAGTTAATCACGGAGGCTGGTCTATTTTAGCTTAATTGAAAAGAATGTGATTTGTAGTACTTACTCATCTGACAGTATTCTTGAGTACTAGCAGCTGAGTTAGAGACACAGGAATAACTCAGAGCTGTCCTAACTCTAAGTTAGTGCACAGGCCAGTAAGGAAGGACTCAGCTCTAATTGTGATGAGTTGACTGGGGACTACAAACATGTATGACATGTTTTCTGCAGTTCATTAAGAAGAAAACAATAAATTCTTCCATGAGCTAACAGGTCAAAATGTCAGTGCATGGCCCACCCAGCAGGACATACATGAATATTTGATTTTAAAAACCATTCCCTAGGTCAATAATAACACTTGAGGAAATTGCTAAGATCGGAATACTTTCCATCTCTGACCTCCATCTCTTAGTTTCAAAAGAAAAACAATGCCTTGACCCAAACCAAAGGTCTTAGCAGATGGTCACTGATGTTGTCTGTGAGAACATTATCATACAATTATACAAATCAAATGAGGCAAAGTAGGTAAAAAAAAACTAAAGCACAGTGAGGGGAAATATGTGCTCAGTAAATGTCTGTGTTCATTCATTATTGGTAAGGCATTATGAGTTGGCTGAAAGTGTCAGACATCTGGCAATCTGGCAATTCAGTGTTTGAGAAGACCCTAGAATGCTCTGGAGGTGGGTGAAGTATTTTGATGCAAAGTTTCTAAAGAATCTTTGAAGGACTATCATGCGCAGAAACACACACCCCAAAAGACCTTGGCAGTGCATAAACTGCCAGCCATACCAGTCCTCCAAAGAGCACACCCTGTAGCCTCTTAATAATAATGGCTTTTGTCATTTCAAGAGATTTGCTTCAGAGAAACAGCATCGCCCCAACTGCCCCCTGGTGAGCAATCCAGGAGTGATAGTATGTTTTCTGTGTTGCTGGGATATGACTTAAATAAGAAACTGCCACCAAGTGAAACTGTAATTTTTCTAAGTCCTAAGTTGAAGTTTGGGGAGCCTGGGTTGACTCTCCCATCTGGTTAATTACTATAATTAAACTTTACACGTTTTTTAAGTATGCATTACACATGCACATACACAATGCATTGTTTCTTCAGGTCGTGCATGGTTGGAAGACGAATACACAGGCCCCGGGCGTGCTTTTTCCCTGGAATGGTATCTTTTTATGTAATTCCCAGGACGGTGTGAGACGGTGGCGCCTAACCTGTGGGTAAAGTCTTCGGCACTGCAGGTGGATTTCCACAGCCAAGCCCCTTGCTCGGGGGTAATCTGGGGTAGAGGTGGGGGTGGGGTAAGGGTGTGGGAAAGGGGCGGCCCTCCGGTGACTGGAAGGGAGCCAGCGGCTTGGTCCTCCAGCGACCCCCAGCCGCCCCTAAGCTGGCCCAGGGTTCTGCACGCAAACCCACCGCCCGCTCCACCGTCACGGCTGCGGCTCTGATTTGTGACTGGGCAGGTGAACTCTTCCCGCAGCTGGATGAATAATGAAAGGAGCTGGGAGAAGCAGCAGAGTCCAGCGCTGGGGATGAAGTCGTCTTTCTCCAGCCTGCCGCTCTCCTCCTCCTCCGTAAAAGCTAACTGGCCACTTTCCCTGAAGCTCAGAGCAGGTGGGAGCTCAGGGCGCCTCCAGATATCCCACACCCCCTCCCCCAAACTCTTGATTTACTCACTTCTTATTCCAGGATGCGCTTGCTATCCTAGAGACAACTCTCTTTTCTCTCTCCCAGCTCCTAGGGTTTACAAGCAGGTTGGAGTCTTCCCCGCAACCCACCCCCAACCACCGCCACCGAAGAAAAACCTGGAAGCGAGCGAGCTGACAATAAACCTGAACTCTTACTAACCACTTTTTATTTATTTATTTATTTATTCTGGAGAAGCAGGCAGTCTCATGCCCCTCTGTGCCGGATTTATTTTAATGCAACTGAACTGCCTAGGTCCAGAAGACGCTCTGACCCGTTCATCATAAAATAAGTGGTCTTCACGGGGGAGACTTATTGGGACGAGGGGGGTAAAGGGAAGGGCGGAGCTTGAAGGTGGAGGATTTATGTTTCACAGGAGCAGACGTATTTTTATATAGGTGAGAGCAACTGCTCACTGCTCACCTAGGCTCCACGTAGCTGCTTTATCAGAGGGTGGGGAAGTGGAAAGAGAATGCGGTCTCAGAGATGCCACCTCTAGCGGCCCCCTACTCGCCCAAACGCACCTAGGACAGAAAGGAAACCGTGAAGGGACTACGATTTGACTGCAAGAAAAAACAAGAGTGGAGATCGCAGCAAAAAAGACCCACTCAGGGTCCACCCCTCCCCCCAAATCAGAAACTTCCACCAACCCACAGCAATAAAACACGCTGAGCATTTTAAGCTGCATGAGCGAACGGAGGAACACACACACGCACACACACACCCCAAAGCTCCGCTCTTTTACCTTCGCAGCGAGGAAGCGGAGCGAATTGCAGCGCTAGGACCACCCCGAGCCAGGCTTTGAGGACACTCATCGCCGCGGCACTCACGCCGGAAGAGCCCAGCCTTCAGCATCCAAGAACCTGCTCTCGGCCAAACCGCGGAGCTTCGGCCTCGAGAGCCGGGACGCGCGGCAGTGGGGGACCGCAGGCTGCTTCCCCGTTACCCCGCGGGGAGAGGAGCCGCCGAGGGCGACACTTGCACCAGCCGGGAGGCGCCGAACCCGCGACCAGCTGAGCTCTCTCGCCGCCGGGGCGGGGGCTTACTGAGCGCTCCAGCAGAGCCGGCCAGCAACGCGGTCTGAGCCTGGGGGCAGGCGAGGCTCAGCTCGCCGCCAAGTCGAGCTGGAAAGTTGCAGGTCACCGGCTGCTGGGATCTCGCAGCGTTCCCGCGGGCTTAGACCGGTTCCTCCGGGTCCCCGAGCTGGGAGATCCGGACGCTGGCTGCTCCTCAGCAGCTTTGGAAACTTCTCTGTTCACTTCTTCGTCCGAGCTGGAACGGCACGGGGGTCAACAGGGACACCCCCGGCGGGGCCACCCCGCGCTCAGCTCCGCGGAGGGCCTCGGGCTGCAAACTTTGTGCTGCGCTGCGGGAGCTCCGGGACTCAGCCGCGCTGCAGACGCACCGCGCCGCCGGGCTGCGCTCCTGCCGCAGACGGTTCCAGAGCTCCGGAGAAGGCGCGGGGGGCGCTGCTGCCGCTTTCCCGCCCCCGCCCCTAGCCTGGAGGAGGCGTGCAGAGGGGCGCGGCTTGCTCCACACCGACGCCCACCTCCGCACCGCGCTCCCCCGGAGCTGCTCTGCCGGGTGGAGGTGGGATCACCCTGGCGGAGGCGGAGCGAGAACTGTAGCTGCACCGAGGCTAGAGGGGGGCTGGGAAAGACCCGAACTCCACGCTACACCCGCGAGGGAGCCCGGAAACGCGCACGGGTCCCCAGGTGGATCCCCGCATTTAAAGCACACACGCTCCGTCTTCCTCGCCTCCTTCCTCCTGCTTTTGCGTGGTGTGAAAATGGACCCAGGGACTCGGAGCTTTGGCAAAGATTCCAGAGAGTCACGTGGGGAAGGGGAGACGCCGGGAGGGGGTGGGGGAAGCGGAGAGAGCAACCTGATCCCCTTATTCATTCAGCAGGAGTTCGAATTGGCTTTGTCTCGGGAAGGATCAAAAGTGGTCACACCGGGAACGGGGGTGGGGTGAGGGGGCTGGAGCGGAGTGGAAATAGGTGGCAAGGTCCCTTATCCAGACACTGTTGAAGGTCCACACCCTCCTGTCGGGAGAGGAGGGGGTGCACACATCAAAGTCCCATCACTACCTCCCCGCCCCCTCCCCAAGCCCGCCAGTCTTGCAGAACTGAGCTCCAGGCTGGGGAAAACCTGGCTTTAGTGTTCGCTTTAGGACCCTTCTGGGGCTTTTATCCGCAGCCTCAGAGGATTTTGGTCTCCAGTTCTAGGAAGAACCTCCCACCGCGAAGGCACCTTAACCGCTTCCAGAAAGAACCGGTCTGAAAACCACGCGGTTTTGGTGGATCCAGCTGCGCCCCCAAATGCCAATGACCGGGAAAAGGGCAAAAGCCCACTGGGGTGCTCTCTTGAAGAGTGGAAGCCTTGATTTCTAGCCAGGAGTGAGTGAGAGCTATTTTTATAGGACCAAATAAAAATAGCTGGTCCAGGTTCAATCCTTTCATAAGATGGGCATGGTTGCATGGAGACTGGGTTCTAATGGGCCAGCAGAAGAGGTGCCTGGGCTTCTCTGAGCAAAGCAGAGATGACTGTCCCGAACAAAGTAGAAATGAACACACGGCTGTGGGTGGGCAGGGATCTCAGCGGCCTCCAGTGCCCCTGACCACCATATAGAAGGCATACTGACGTCATTAGGACGCCCCACTTTGGGAGAAAGCTGGATAAAACGAACCTGGCAGGTCCCTGTCACTGCTGCCAGTTAGCAAGAGCAGAGCGAACCTCGGACAGCCAAGCTGTGATTGTCGAGTATTCAGGAGATCTAGGACATGTCCACCTGTCACTGCCCCTGGCTGTTGTCATCCTTGGGACAACATCGTTTTCATCTTTGCATATTCAGCAGTAGTAAGGACTCTGTAAACATTTGTTGAAAGCATAGACTGTTGAAAACAGTAATCACCCCAGAGAGCAGCAGCGGTATCAAAGCTTCAGTGGAGCCTGAGTTCTCTCCTTCTTGCCCTCCTTTTGTTTAGAAAGTGGATATATTCTCAGGCCTACAGAAAGCACTCAGATCGGCACATACACTCAGGTCACTATACACACAAACAAGCAGGTCTCAACTCCTAAGCCCTCCTGTGCAGGAATATTTTTGTAGCCACCACTGACTAGAAGTAATGTAAGACAGTTGGTTCTCACTAGAATAAACTATTTGATTTTGTTTTTTTTTTTAATGCATATACAATCACATCACTCAAAACAGTCTCCAGACATCTTTTATAAACATGCTAAATGCAAATGAGCGTCTTAAAAAAGAAAACGAGGTGAAAGAAGAGGCTCAGTAGCACTACCAAATTCTACTAACTCATGTGATGTTTGTAGATTTCTATAATATTTCCCTGATCCTCCACCAGCCCTCCATAGAGGCGGGCACAGGCCAGCTCATGGTCTTCTCTCTACCCTAAGAGAGCAAGTCGTCCCAGAGTTCTGATCCAAGGTCACTAAAATCACTGCTCAGAGACGCATGAGTCTAGAGTCTCCGTTCTCTTTCTTCAGATGCCCACATTCCACAGTTTGTTAGTGGATCCCATAACATCTCCTTGGATCAGCCTGGCTGTCATCTATCTCTTCACATTCACCTGCCCTTGTCACTGCTCATTTAGGAGATAATTCATATTGAATACTTTGTGCCTAACACAGTACACTTTCCTATGTAATCCACTAGTAACCTTGTGAGATAGGCACTACTGTTCAGTGACAAGTGAAATGACTGATAGTTCAATCAGACCACTAATCAGGACAGTACTCTAGAGCCAGCAGCCCCATCCACTACAACAGCCAAACCCTTAAATCTCCGTATCTTAACTCAAAAGTTTCTTTGTTCATCCATCCTGTTCCCTGGACATTGGCAGTCCCTGCTCAGTGGACCTTGGACATTAGTAATGGCCAGGCCATCATGGCTTTATGTAAAACTCACAATGGCACAGGGGTGATAAAGGAACACTGCAGTCCGAAGGACCTCTGCCCTTTCTTTGTAACCCAAGAATGAGCCTCAGGGAAGGCTAGAACATGCACACATAGGAGAACATGTGAGTATTTAGTAAGTTCCACTATACTGCTTCTACTGCTTCTACCAGAGCCGCTCCTTTAAGAACTTGGCTTTTTTTATCTACACCATCAGCAAAACTCCAGTTGGACCTCCCCCGTGGCCCCCAGGGCTTAGCCATACAGTGGACTGTTGGTCCTGGCCTTTCTCTGATTTCCTTCTCTCCACTTCATTCTCCTTTTTATTTCCTATCTCCCTTCCCTCTGTCTTCCTTCTACACAACGGAACTCTGCATGCAGCCTCCTCTCATCCCTCTCTCCTCTGCTCTTCCTCCACCTACCCTGGGAGTGTTCTTGCAGTTTGGGTGCATTTGTTCTGGTTTGTCAGCTGCAGCTCCTGACATTTATTGGATTTTTCCTCCTGCTTCATATACTTACATTAAAGACTATTTGGGGCCCAGGTAGATGGATCAGTCAGAGTGCTTGCTGCATAAGCATGAGGTCTTCAATTTGGATTTTCAGCACCCACATTGAAAACCAAGTATGGGGGAGGGGCCGTAATTCCAGCACTGGGGAGACAGAGACAGGAGGGTCTTTGGGGCTTTCCATCTGAAGCCAAATTGATGAGCTCCAGGTTTAATGAAAGTCTCTGACTCAGAAAATAAAGTGGAGAGTGATAGAGGAAAGCATCAGATGTCCATGTCTGGCTTTCATGCACACATGGGTGCACGCGTGCGCACACACACACACAAGTATTTTATAGACCTGCATTTCTTGTAGCTCTTGTCTCTCATCAAAGAAGCTTGTACATATGAACAACACTAACTGGACTCAGTAGGATGTGTGTACGTGTGTGTGTACGTGTGTGTGTGCGCGTGCACACACACAGATATTAACAATAATAATTAAAGTAGAGGTCATGAATTTGAGAAGGAATAGACATAGGAGGAGTTTTGGGGAGAGAGAGGGGTGAAATGACATTACTACAGCATTCAAACATGAAATTCTAAATACTTAAATTTAAATTATTTTTTAAACCTGCATTTTTGATCATTGGGGAAATGAAGCACCTTTTCTTATGCTTTTGTATTTCTTTGTATATGAATAGCTTCCTTATATTCTTTTTTAAAAAAATAACTTTTTAAAAATTTTTATGTGTATGTGTGTTATGCCTGTATGTATGTAAGTGCACCCATGTCCTGTAGTGCCCTGAGAGCTCAGAAGAGGGCATCAGATCCCCTGGAACTAGAGTTAAACATGATTATTAGTCACTATGTAGGTGCTGGGATTTGAACCAGGATCTCCTGCAAGAACAGTCAGTGATCTTAACTGCTGAGCCATCTCCCCAGCCCTCTCCCTTTGTTGGTCTGTTTCTATGTAGAATTTTAGCATTTCTTCTCTAGACAGTATATCACTAATTTTTTCTGAGTTCAGATACTGTTTTATAGAATTAAAGGGGCAATTTATTATTTGTGGGAAATACATTTCCTTATCAATATCATTAGAAATACATGTAAAGTTAAAATTGAAGAAAAAAAGGGTTTTAGACCTAGAACTTTTTCTCTGGAGCAAAGTAAACAAATCCTCCCAGTTGTTAAAATAGTTTCTTTGTTTTGTTTTCCTCTCTCTAGGTGAGTACCTGGCCCTTGCACATTGCTTGGGTCATAGCAATTGTGTCAGGCAAAGGTCTTTCCTCTCTGGTTGAAACTCCTGCCTTAGCGGTTGTTAACTATCCTTAATATCACTTCTGTGCCTACTACAGTCACAGGGCAGAAAGGCAGGCATCAGAGTCAATGAACATGACAAGTGACTGCCTCAGCCAATAAAGGAAGCATAGATAGATCATCTCAATACAGTTAATCAATTTCTTTCTTGTGCAGGTTACATTGGCTTTGGTTTAAAAAAAAAAAAAAAAGCCCGCACTTTTCATATAAACCTGTACTTTCCCATGACATCCTTCCTTTCAGGTTTTACAAGCTTTGCTGTTCTCCAGATTACCAGGTATGTTGGTATACCTGGAATAGCCACTGCCATTCATTACTGGTTAGCGTGAAGGATAACGCTGGCAATAGCGCTTTAGGAAACTAAATTGTTCACTTTAGTTTCTGTACTGAGCTATTGTAACAATTTCTAATAAGAACCAAGAGGGGGCTAGGTCTAAACAGAAAGGTGAAAAAGAACATGGAGGTATCAAAAAATAAAATAGAATAAAACATGGAATGCAACTATCAGTACAGAGATAGCCATAGCTATTGGGCCGCATCAACACGCCCTGTGCTCTGTAGACATGGAGCTACAGGGCTCAGTGGGTGCCCTGCTTGGTTCTGTCTTGTTTTGTCCTGATTCTTTCTTCACTTGCCCCTGTTCCTTTCCTTTTGGATATAAATGTTTACCCTGTGCCTTTGTATCCTAGAGGTATGGAATTTGGAGGGAAGTTTGTTGTTTGGTTGGTTGGATTAGGTTTTTTTTTATGCATATGAGTATATTGCCTGCATGTGTGCAAGTGCACTCAGGTCCTACAGTGCCTGCAGAGGTCAGAAGGAGGCATCAAATCCCCTAGAACTGGAGTTGTGGACAGTTGTTAACCACCGTGTGGGTGCTGGGAATCGAACCTGAGTCCTCTGCAAGAATAGCCAGTGCTCTTAACCAGTGAGCCATCTCTCCAGCCCTGGTTTGTTTGTTTTAAACAGGTGCTCATGACAAAGAATTTACCTCAAGTCTCAGAGAAGATTTTTGAACTTGAACACATGAGCAATGCTGTAACTATTAAGACTTCAGGAACTCTTGGGGTGGGTTGAATGTTTTGTTTTATTTTGTCTTTCTTTCCTCTATATTTTTTGGAGGGGGTGAACGAGCAAGGTCTTGGAATATGCCCCAGACTGGTCCTAAATTTGTGGTCCTTCTGCTTCTGCATGTCTGGTAAAGAAATTACAGGCATGTACCTCTACATCAATGCACTATGAGATGGTTGAGCCTTTGGGAGTCAGAGGCAAATGTTATGATTTAGATCTTAAGCATTCCCCAAAGGCCCTGTGCACAAGGCCTGGGCCCCAGCTGATTAGGGGGCTGTAGAACCTGTAAGGGCTGGGCCTAATCAGAGCAAGTTGGGTCACTGAGTGCTTGCCCTTGAAGGGTTTGTTTGGATCCCAGACCCTTCCTTTCACTCTTTGCTTCTTGGCCTCTATGATCTATGTGTTAATTACATTGTCTGTGGCTGTGATAAAATACCATGACCAAGGCAACTCACAGAAGAAAGAGTTATTGGGCATATGGTTCCAAAGGAATGAATGTACATGGTGGTGGGGCAGGCATGGCAGGAGGCAGCCAAAAAACTCAGAAAACTGAGTGCTCACATCTTCAAGCAAGCACAGAAAGCTGAGAGTGAAAGCGGCAAGCCTAAAGTATACCTCCAGCAAGGCCACACCTCCTAAACCTCCCCAAACAGGGCCACCAACTGAAGTCAGAGCATTCAAACACTTAGAGCTTATAGGGGACAGACCCATTCAAACGTCCACACACTGAGTAGCCCTGCTCTGCCACAGGCTCCCTGTCACGGTGCTCTTCCCCAGCACAGGCCCAGAAACAATGGAGCCAAGTGACCGTCAATCAACACCACGAAATCATGAGTCAAAATATACCTTTCTTGGGCATAATTCTTCCCCAGAAGCTAATACAACAAGATTTCCAAACACTGTTTTTGCCTCATATAAGAAAGCATTCCAAAAGAAACGCTTCATCTGCCCCATCCCAATTTATACAGTGAAAAATTCTCAGCAACCCATAATGTAAAATGTGTTGAGTAAACTGTTAGACCTCTGTATGAGGGCCTACAAACTAAGCATTCCAGAATGAAAGCCACATTGTGAAATGTTTCAGAATGTGAAGCTTTTGTGTTGTGACATGATGCCACACATGGAAATTTCCATATAACTTCATGTGAGATAAAGTTCGCCATAAAGACTACATAAAACTGTCTTCAGGTTATAATTCTAAAGAATATAAAAAAAGTGAATTTCATGTTTAAATTTGAGCTTAAATAAGATGTCACATTATATATATAATATATTATATAATATATGTAATATATGTATATATATTACACACACAAACATTCCAAAATCTGAACTTCACATTCCTGACCCTAAACAGACTTAGAGGGTGTTCAATTTGTATTAGATAGTAATTAAAGCTGGTATCTTAAGCGTCTGTTTGGAAGCACACAATTCAGTGCAGCAGTTTCCACGCTTTACTTATATACATGTACTCCACACACTCACACACACAAATCCACACACACACATCCCTTGAAAGATATACACAAAAATATTATCTCTGAGATGCCAGGTGACTTTTCATTTCTCTATTTTACTCATCTGGATTTTCACCCTTCTATGTTAAACACATATTTACTTTTACGATGAAAAGTTATATCCAAGAGATTTGTCAAATAACAAACTAAGTCAATTCAATTTGACTTCATACATTGTATTTCTGTCTGTTAAAGCTGGAAATCTGTATCTTAGAAGATGTTCAGATTTAGTTCAGTCTAGTGGTTTAATGATGATCGCAGGGACCTGAATCATTTCTTTTTCTCCATCCTGCTTTTTGATAGATAATTAATTACTAGTGCTCATCTTCATTTGCTGGATACCCAAGGTATAACATTTTCCCAGGTTACCCACCCAGGGTTGAGCCATTGGATTAAATCTAGACCCTCAGTGTCCAGTGCAGTAGACATGATTCACATATGGCTACAGAGCTCTTAAAAGGAGGCTTGTCCAAACTGAAAAGTGCTGAAGTGTAAAATATGCTCCAAAGGCGTGGCAAAAAAAATTACATGTTAAAATAATAATAGTACTGTGTTAAGTAAAATACACCATTAACACTAATTGTAACTCAGTGACTATGCTCACCTGTAATACCAGCACTAAGAAGGCAGAGGCAGGAGGATTATGAGTGTGGAGCTATTCTGGGCTCTATAGCAAGAACCTGCCTCATAACAAAACAAAGCGCCATAATTTTACCTCTTTTTGTTTTTGCTTTTTAAAATAAAAGGCAGTTGCTAGAAAATTATGTTAATGTGTGTTCACTACAGATCTATAGAGTGGTTTAAACCAAACCACTTCAAGCAAGAACATGGAGCAACTAGAACACTCATAAATACTCTTTTTATAAGTGACAATGATAGTCAATTTGGAAAACAGTTTAGCTGTTTTTAGAAAGTCAAATATAAACTTGCCATGTGACTTAGCAGCCCTGCTCCTAAATTTTACCCCAAGGACATGAAAGTCTATTATAGTCATACAAAAATCTATGGATGATTGTTTAAATTAACTTTATTAGTCATCAAGCCAGTAAACAACCCCAAAGTTATTATAACTAGGAAGTCAATAAACAAACTGTGGTGTGTTCATATAATAGAATACTACTTAGCTGTATGTAAGGCAAATTATTGATACACATCATGACATGGATGAACAGCAACTGCATTATGCTAAGTGAAAGAAGCCAGACTCAAAAACCTACATACTCTGATTCCAGTTATGTTACATCTTTGGAAGGCAAGACTGTAGGATGAGAAAACCAAATTGGTAGTTTCTGGGACTGAGGATGAGACAGAGGGTTCATGGCACAGAGTAATTTTGAGTAGTAGCAGCACTATTCTATTCTATTCTAAATCCTGACTGCCACTGAAGTTATGCAATCATGTGTGTTTGTCAAACTGGCAAGTTTGTGCAGTACATGTTCATAATTCTAGCTACTTAGGAAGCAATGTAGGAGGAGCCTGTCTCAAAAAAAAAGATAAATTTTAATTTTACTCTATGTAAATTACACCTCATTTTAAAAACAAGTAAAGAAATCTTAGCCAACAAACAAGTACCACCTTCAGACTTGGCAATAACAACAATGATAAAATCAATTGAAATTACATATCTGGCACACGGCAACTTTCTACTGAACAGCACTGTTTTAGACAATAGACTGCGTTCCTTCGGAGGCAAAGCACTGTTGCAAAGCTCGGCCTTCAGGAAGATTGAAATTAGTGATGGCAACATCACAAGATGCTGGTTCCTCAACAAGCCAAGTCCCTGGCAGCACCAGGGAACAAAGTCCCCTGCCAACACTGGTTGAGTGACAGTTCGAGATAAGCTTTGTTTTCCTGAGCGTGGCCGCTTTAGTTTGTTTCTTACTTAAGCATAATCCAGCCCATACTGGAAAGTGCTGCTTCACTGTCCATTTGGGTCTCACTTTTACATTCACAATAGCTGCCCACATATCTCAGCACTACTTACATTGGGCTGGAGGTGGGGGGTGGGTACAGTCTACAAAGGTCTAATACAAATCTAAAAAACTTAGGAATCTCCAGTAACCACATCCTTTGGTTTCATTAGAGCAAACTGGCTCTTATGCACATCCCTGAATCACCATGTGATAGAGTTGGAGATTTCACTGAACCAGCTAAGACTTGAATTGTATGGAAAGCCTCCCTCCTGCAATGAATAGAGTTAACATCCCCACAAATTAGGATGACTAATTTGTTGTCCAAACCAAGACACTTTTAAGAGCAACAGAGCATGATACTGATAATTATCCCAGGATAACAAAAAGATAAATTAAGACACCCCAGTGGAAATGATTTCCTGAGGGACGATGTGGACACCTGAATTAAAATTTGGCAGTTAGTAAGAAAAGGTATAATGGGCATTGAGAGGCAGCCAACCACAAGGGTCATTCAAAAAAGAAGTTTTAAATCATATATCTACAATAAAATAAGAAACTCACAAGGTATTAATATAGAGAACCAAAAAAAATTGTCCATGAGAGAAAAGTCAGTCAAGTGAAAAGCTTGTTCCTCCAACCAGCTTGTCTGCAATGTGTTCTTTCCAAGGTAATATAGTTTGAAATCAAGATTGGAGAATGTAATCCTCCCAATGTGCCCTGGTTCTCCCTGTCCTCCAACATGACTTCTTAAGAACCTCAAAGCAGAAATGCCTAAGAACAACATCCCCTACCTTCTCAGAAGCAAATTACAGACTTTCAGGTTATTTTCACCGTGATCCACAGATACTGGGCTCCAGAAATAAGATGGAAAAGAAGACAGCATTATCTCACTAAACCCAGAGAGAAACACCTAGGATGCAATTTAAGCACCAGAGCTACCTGGAGGACTGACTTCAGTCATTCATGGATCGTCTAAGTCCTCACCTGCAATAGGGAGATAATAATATTTGGGACCTACTTATCAAACTGGGTTATGTTGAGACTCAACCAAGAAAATGGATATGAAAACATTTTGAAATATTAAGAGTACTTACACAATTGTAAAGCATTAGTATTAAGAAAGTTCAGCTAGGTCAGGCATTTTTCTGTGCAAGGCAGTCCTAAGGGTCTGAGTAATCACTCTTGTTGTAGTTGGATATGTAAATGCTCCCAGAGGTCTGTTTCAGCCAGCTCTTCAAATAGATCAAAGATGATGATGATGATGGTGATGGTGATGGTGATGGTGATGATGGTGATATTTCTCTAGCCATGAATGAGAAGCAGAAAGCAAAAAGATAGATGGTCTCCTATCTTGATCCATGCAAAACAGACTTAGTAGCCCTTAGTTGCTTAATTTTTTTTAAAGTGATAATAAAGCTGCAACTCATACAGGATCAAGCTTTGCCAGGCATGGTAGCACACATCTTCAATCCCAGCACTTGGAGGCAGAAGCAGGCAGATCTCTGTGAGATGGAGGTTAGCCTAGTCTATGGATTGAGTTCCAGCCCAGCCGGAACTACAAAGACTCTGTCTCAAAAACAAACAAACAAACAAACAAACAAAAAGCCAAAGATGTATTTGGTATGTTTGCATGCATTAACTTTAAATTTGCTGTTTGCCTCTCTTATTCTGTCTACATCTAATAAATGCCAAGTTGCAAGAAGTCTAGCTTCAGACCCTCTAGAGTCATTTAATCTTAAATGACTAAGGACTCTGAAATGACAAGGAAAAACTGGCCTTGGGTTCTCTTGGGAGTTGCCTGGCAGACAGGCAGTCCTAAGCCTGCTGTCATTTTTAGGCAGTTATAGAGTTGAGAAATATTCTCCCTGTGGGTAAAAGACAAAAGAAGTGGGGAACGCAGACAGTGAGGAACCATGACCCTGCGTCGCTTCCCATCATTTTCAGTACCAAAAAGCATCCAGAATTTGCAAGTGGAGAGCCTCAGAGATGGGAAAAGAGTTTGTCTCCTGAGCTGGCTCTCTCTTGTCAACTCAGCATCCTCCCTCAGCATCTGCTGGTGTGCTTCCTGCCAGCACTTAGCGGCCTGAATTTGAATCAGTGATGCGTCCGATGTGGCAGCAGCATAGAAAATTCAACATGAGATAAAGGCAGGCCAAAGCTTTTCATCAAATGTGAAGGCAGGTGCTGTCTTAGTTTACATATGGAGTTCTAGACAGAGAAAGATCCACCACAAAGAGCCACCCAAACAAGTAAAGGGAAAGAACTGTAAAACTACAGTTAATTTCATAGACATCAGAACAGAGCTTAGGCATGTATGACTCTGTAGAATCTAGTGTAGTCACTCCTTCCTCCTCTGGTAAAATTGCAGGTAAGTGCATACTCTGACTTTCTCCTATTCTTTATTGCTAAAGAGCGAAAAATGTTTTCTTCTCTAACTGCTTATAAATCCTCTTAGAGTCTGAAGACTTAAGCTAAACTTTGCATTGAACTAGACAGCTGTCTTTATGGTATCACTTCGTATAATAAACATCAGCCTCAGTTCCTTTTATTTCCAGCATGAGACTGGGATTCCAATTGACTACCTACATCTGGTTAAAACAAAAGAAAGTAATACCAAAGAACAAACACGTCGATTACCTGTGCTTAGGACATAAAGCACCCCAATCAAGGGGCAGGGGAACAGCTCAGCCACTAAAGTGCTTGCCATGCATAAGGACCTGATTTCAGTTTCTAGAACCCGTGTTCAAAACTGGGCATAGTGGTGCATGTTTTTACTCTCAGCTCTGGGGAGGCAGAGAATTCATAGGTGAATCACTGGGGATTGCTGGCCAGCCAGCCTAGCCTAGTCTGCAAGTCCCAGGTACCCGTGAAAGATCCTTTCTCAAAGCACACGGTAGATGGCACCTGAGGAGGAACAAGGTTGTCCTATGATCTCTACATGCATGCTCCCGTGCATGCAAGTGCACCTGCACACACACACACACACACACGAGAGAGAGAGAGAAAGAGAGAGAGAGAGAGAGAGAGAGAGAGAGAGAGAGAGAGAAAGGTTCTCCAATCAAAGTTAAAAATATCGATCTTGAAGACGTAGACTAGAGTAGTGATCACCAGAGTCCTTGAAGGGTAGCAGATAAGGGAGCAGAGAGAGGTTGGTGGGCAGGTTCAAAACCATAGTCACAGTTATGTAAGAGGGGTGAATTCCATGGTTCTGTAAGAGGGTGGGGTGACTACTCAATAATTTATTGTGTATTTCAAAATAGGTAGGAGAAAAGACCTTGAATAATCTCAATACAAAAAATAAAGGCTTACAGTGATGAATATAATAACTCCTCTGATTTAATCATTATACAGTGTGCACATGAGAGTATCATAGTCTACCCCATAAATATGTACAATTGTGGTGTATCAATTAAAGATGAGTTTTAAAGCATACCCCATCCTCAGGAATAACTGCGTTCCCTGAGCAATTGTAGGGCTGCCAGCTAGCCTGCCTGCCCTGCCCGTGTGCTCTGTTTACCTGCAGAACTCTATTCACCCCACCTGGATATCCCCAGCACACATTAGGCTCAGGGAAGATGCTCCCACAGCTCACAGTTGTGTAGAAATGCACATTAACTGCTGCACTAGTCAGCACGAGTCCTTTCATAGATGTAGTGCCACAATCAAGACATGTTTGAGAAAAGAACCACAGCTTGAAATAGAAATGTAAAGATGACCAAATGACATAAATGATCCCAGAGTTTTAAGATAAGCCATCATAAAGAAACAAAACAATTTTTTTTAAAGTAGACTTCCAGACCTGGAAAGCTGACTCAGCAGTTAATAACACTGACTGCTCTTACAGAGGACCCAGGTTCAATTTCGAGCACCAACATGATGGCTAACCACCATCCATGATTCCAGTTCCAGGGGATCTGATGCCCTTTCCTGACCTCCACAGGCATTACATGACACAGGTACACTTAATACATACAGGCAATATATTCATAAACAAAATAAAAATAATAAATAAAATGTGCTTTTAAAAAACTATTTTTAAAAAATTGAATTTTTATCCTCAGAGTTATTTGAAAGGGCAGTATTTCTATAAAGTAAGACTGGCTACTGTGATTTTTTTTAAAAAGCAGTTATACAAATAAAAGAACTTTTGGAAAATAAAGATATAATTGCCAATGCTAAAAACTTAATAGGAGTATTGTAGTTATATAGCTGAAAACATTATGTAATGGCCTGGAGATAGAACTGAGGACATTTTCATAACTCAGAACAATATAAAACAGAACAGCTTAAGACTAATATCTATCTACCAAGAGTTTGGAAATAGAGAAAACACAAGGAATGAAGTCAGAGAAGCAATAATAATTCGTGCTGGAAAGATGGAGGCCCGAGCACATATTCTCCTGTCTTCCAGTTGATTAGCAGGACAAACAGACAATGTGGAAAGACCTTTAGGAATAGAGAAGGAAATGAAGATCATGTGGCCTACTTAGGATTTAGCATCCTAGGGAGACAATTTGCTTGACCTGGTTTGGGTAGTTTCTCATCATTTACACAGCCGAAAGGATCAAAGGCCAGTCATCCAAGGAGAAAGCCCATCACGTGGTGGAAACAGAAGTGACGTGTATTGATTTTGCATCTACTAGAATAACACCTGGTTATCTGAACCTAACAGATGCTCCCAATGAAAGTAATCCTCTTCGCTAGCCAGTCTCAGGAAGATCTGTGCCACTGGATGAAATGTTCTTTCAGTGATGCTGCAAAATGAAGAACAGCACCTCCCCGCACCCGCACTCAGAACAAATATAATTGATGGAACAGCATGTGAAGTTCCTGGTCACTGCTAGTTTATTAGAAAAGTTTCTTTGTTAACTCCATTTCTTGCCCATCCGTTACCAACTGAAAGATCCCAGCAACCCGCCTAATATACACAGGTGTTGGTGTTGGACAGCAAAAGAGGATCCGGAGTTCATTTTAATGGGTTCAATATTTGGACATGGAAAACCAAAGCAAAAACCAGGATAGCCATCTCCCACAGAGGTAGAGAGCAGACAATTTAAGAAAAATATGGAAATTGATGGCATGCAAGAAAATATTGTAAGTGAAGGGGCAGAAAACTAAAAATATTTATTGAAAAAAAATTCATTAGAAAAACACCTAAATACAGTGAGGACTCCTGCAAACAAAATGTAAAATGCACAAGTTCAATAGAGGAACCATGACAACAGAGCCCCCAAAATAAAAGTCAAAAGCCATCAGTTAAAGATGTCAAAGAGTGATGCAGAAGCTTGAAACAAAATGAGGGCTGTGCAAGAAGAGAAAAGAAAACTCTCCAAGCTGGAGAGTTAGCTCGGCGGTTAAGAGCACTGCTTGGTTTGAATCCCAGCACCCACATGGTGCCTAACAACTGTAAACAGCAAATAAATAAATTTTCTTGGTACTGGAGAGAGAGCTCAGCAGTAAAGAGCACAAGCCCTTGCAGAGGACCCAGGTTGGGTTCCCAGCACCCACATGTCAGCTAAAAACCATTGGTAACTCCAGTTACAGGGGATCTGACACGTCTTCTGACCTCCAAGGCCACTGTACGACAGGGTGCACTTACATGCAGGCAATACACTCATACACATAAAATAATAAAAATAATAAATAAATAACATAGAAACAAGGAGCTTAAAAAGACAACAGAATATTCTGATTTTTGCGTTGAAATATACCAAATATAATTAATATTTTAAATGACACATATTTTGACAAAGTAGGAGAAACGTTATTGACAAAATATCATACTTCTAGGAATTAATGAAAAGAAAAAAAAGAGAAAGAGAAAAAGCATACACAAAAAGAAAACTCAGTGGGCTTTCCCATGAAACACTAGGAGACAGGAAAAATATATTTACATGCTTTCTACAGACACAGAATAAGAGTCAGGAATTTTTTTTACTAGTCTAGAGGTCATCCCTGTAAAGGGAAAAAAATAAATAAATTTTACACAATCACAAGATATATTACCCACATAGGTTGTTGCTGAGAAAACAAAGAAGCAAAGAGAAAAATAGTTTAGGACATATAGCTCAATTCAGTAAGACTTAGACAAAGCAGTAACCATGAGAAAAAAAAAAAACTGCTCACTTTCAAAACCCCTCAAAGTTATTAAAATCAAAACTCAATGATAATTCTTAAAGTAAGATACACATGAATAAGACTCATGAAAGACAAAGAGTCAAGGGCAAGCTCTCCTTTTGCAGGCTAGAATAGAAAAAGATCCTGTCTAATTTGAATACATTACTTCATTGAGGGTGATAGGATGCCAAGGTGGCAGAGAGCAAATGATGGCACTTGATTGTCAGGGACAAGGCCACTGTGGTCACTAGCAGAAGCTGAGGCGCAGTCATCAGAATGCTCAGATCTGCAGGAATCCTCCATGTTGACCTATTGATCCCAGTGCCCTGAGGACTAAATTAGATGGACATCATATTAAAGTTTTCCTTGACTTGCATAATTGAAAAAGCCCTACATTTAGTGAAAGAAGTCTGACTTGAATGACAACAACAGAGAATTAAAGTCCACCAATAGTTCTTAAGCCCAGAGCCCCTCAAATGAAGGCCAGGCTGGTATTCTTTTGAGAAAGAACTGACTTCCTCAAAGAAATATATATAAAATCTTCATCTTGGATTCCCGAAGAAACCTAGCATCATTTAGAAAAAGAAAATTCACATAAGAGAAAGAAACAATTATGATTTTTAAAGCTTTGGGGTTCTCGCCCTCACACTCAATTCTGCAGTATTGCTGAGGTTGGTGCTGCAATTATTTTGGTGTGTACAGTGCTCCCTTTCTGAATCTCACTCTGTGCTGCACTGGAGTTTATCAAGTCTGGTTATGAGTCTGGAGGCTATGAGAATTATTAGGGATAGGTACTAAAGAGATCAGCATTTTCCTGCAAATTAACTTCCTCAGACAAGACCATGAGAGGTTCTCAAGGCAGGGAAGTCGACTCCAATCATCAGAGATGTTGCCCCACGCTATCCCAGCATCCCTCAGTGTCACAACTCCTTTCATGTCAAAATCTTATCCAGATACAATCAGGTCACAAGTCCCACCTCTCCTCATCTAAACCTGACATGGGTGAGACTCGGGGTATAATCCATTTGGAATAAAATTTTCCTCGTCTGTGCACCTGTGAAACTGAAAACATGATCTGTTCACAAAACATGATGGGGAAATAGGCATATGATAACAGCTATAAATTTCATAAAAGCACAAAATGGAAGGAAGAACTGCTGTTCCCGAACAATCTTAAAATCCAAATGGGCAAATTCCATTAGTTTCAAAGGCATGAGAATAATCCTCTGTGGTTCATGGCTTTCCTGCTCTGTACCCAAGACTCTGCCTTCTGGATCCAAGGCTCTGTTCTCTGAGTTATCAGTCTTGTTCTTGAGAACTAGATTGGAGGTTCCAGTGGGGAAACATAGATAATCCTACATATTTGACTGAAGAATGGCACTCCTCTGTCTACGAAGTTCATCCTCTCTGACCGAGTCTTCAGCTTGGGGAGGGACATCCAAGTTGTGGGGAGGGAGAAGACACAGCCTTCTGACTACCTAGCCAGTCAGAGCTGCCAAAGAAACCCCGGTGATCATGGGGTGACAGATGACTCCCAAATCATCTTCCGTCCTCATTTCTTTACGTTGAAGGCCAAAACATATTTGCCACTGAGAAGTCACTTTAGAGTATATAAATTCCTGTAGACTTTGGTGAGGGTTAACTTCCTTCTTCCCTTTCATCCTGACTCTGTCATTTATAATCTAAAATGGCACTCTTTCTGCTGATATAACATCCTCAAAAACCTTATCTGTCATCTATGTATGTCATAGAAATTTATGCCATTAAACAAGAGGTTTGTCTGCAGATTTTTTTCAGAATAATCACATCTGTTTTAGGGCTAGGAATATACCTTAGTGATAGGGAGATTACCTAGCATGCTTGAGAATGTAGTAGGCTCAAGTTCCAACCCCACAAAATGAAAATAAAAAGATGCTCTTCCTGACTTCTGCTGAGAGACTTAAGGTCTACAAATCCCATGCTCAATCTATTTAAGCCTCTCTAAAATACTTCAGTGTAAGGGGGTGTTGTGGCACATACCTGTAATCCTAGCACTTAGAGACTGAGGCAGGAAGATCATGAGTTCGAAGCCAGTCTGGGCTACACAGCAAGATAAGAAGAGACAGAAAGAAAGAAAGAGGGAGAGGGAAAGAGAGAAAGAATATCTCTCTACTCCTTGCAGCAAAGGCTGCCCCACCACAGTCTTGGCTCTGGCCTCAGACCTTCTTTCCTGACAGTAACCTCTGAGTCATACCATATTTTGCAATTTGTGCGGGGTAAAAAGTTCCCAAATCAATAAGATCCCACTTTTTTTCTTACAAGTCATTTCTTTCATTTCTCTCTTTCTTTTTCTCATTTTACTATAATCATCAAGAACAAACCAGGTTGTGCTTTCATTATATTTTCTTTGAAATCGCCTCAGTTAAATATCCAAGTTCATTATTTACAAATACTTTTTCCTTGCAACTGTCACATACAATTCAGGTAAGATTTTTTCCCAACAAGTTTTTCCTCTCATTTTTCAAACCATAGTTTTACCTCCTCCTGAGCACTCACTGTCGGAGGCCTCTACATCCAGGCTTCTACCAAGAGTCAGTTGAAAGCAGTCTATGCCCATTCTATCCGCACACGTCCAGCCTCTCCTCATTACTCAATTCCAAAACAGCCTCCACAATTTTAAATATTTGTTAAACATCATCTGACTCAATATCAGTAGCTACTGCAACATCGGTCATTTGGCTGTGTTTATTGTGTTATGGTTCTAGAGGTCAGAAATCCTAAATCAGCTTCACTAGGCTGAAATCAGAGGGTCTTCAAGGCTGTGCTCATTCTGCTTCTCTCTTTTCCAGCTTCTGGAGCAGCATCCTGTGCTTCCTTGCACATGGCTCCCCAGCTGCCTTCAAAGTCTGCAATAAAGCAACTTCCTTCAGAATCACAGCGCCTTCTGTTTTGCCATCTTATCTCCCTCCTCTTCCTTTTAAAGAAATGTAATTACATTTACAGTCCACTTGAATAATCAAGGTAATCAAGGGCAACCTCAACTCAAGATCTTTAACCCATAACATTCACAAAGGCATCTTTCCATATAAGGTAGCATTCACGGGTCCCTGGGACTATGATGTAGATAGCCTTGAGGCTAGTATTCACAGGGACTTTTTGTTAGGGTAGGAGGCATTAAACTGTGAAATTTACCTTGTTCAATAATAGACAGCCTTCTTTTTTTTTGAAAAATATTTTTTAACTTTGTTCTTCAGTGTAGTTTAGTTATTGGAATGGGTTGATTCAAGGCTTGACTTTTAGTATTTTATTAGATAAGAATTAGAGCAATCTTTAGTCAGTGACTAAACATCTTTTTGAATTCTCCACCCAATTCCCTATAAACTATGACTTTTTTTACTTTCAATAATGAAAATATGATTTATTTCTGGTCCTGTGGGTGAATACCAAAAATTCTTTCCTCTGTTGCTCGCAGGTAGCATTCTTTCTGTCTGTAGTCCCAGGTATACACCACACACACACACACACACACACACACACACACACACACCCTAGTACTCAGTTGAAGACTCACGCAGGAGCCTCTGCAAGACTCCAGATCTCTCTTGACAGCTCTCTCCTATAGTATGCCTTAGAAAAGCTCCTGATTGTCCTCTCAAGACTCTTAGTTCTTCCTGTCACAGCAGGAAGACACTGCTGGGCACTGCTGGGCACTGCCGGGTGCCCTTTCTCTGTTCCTTGGCCTGGAAACTCCCTCCAGGCAGAAACAGGTGTAATTATAGGACTTCTTTCATTTGTCTCTCATTGGCCACTGCCCTGCATTGCCTGACATCTAGTGTCTATTGTTTCATATATTTTATTCAATTTTCTAGTCGTTTGGGGGGATGAAGGTAAATTGTGTCCTTGTTAATCCATCTTTGCCAGAAGCCATTTGTGAAATTTATGTGATAATACAAAGGAGCTAGAAAAGCAAAGTATTAAAAAAAATGTTTTGTGGGCTCACAATACAACTGATTTCAAGCCTTACAATACCCTATAATAATCAAGATAATGTCATATTTATGTCAGGACAGATGCAGAACTCATTGGAGTAGCCAAGGTCAGAAATAGAATTCACACACATATGGTCAGTTGGGTTTGTTTGTTTTTCAGAAGAAGGTGATATACTAGTCTTTTAAACAGCTGATGGTGGAACAATAAGATAACTAAATATAAAAGTAGCAAATTTTGGCCAGGCGTGGTGGCACACCCCTTTAATCCCAGCACTCAGGAGGTAGAAGCACGAGGAACTCAGTGAGTTCAAGGCCAGCCTGGTCCACATAGTGAGTTCTACGCCAGCAAGGGTTACAGGAAGACCCCGTCTCAAAAAGAACAAATAAATAAATGAATAAATAAGAGTAAATTTTGACCCTAACTTCACATCATATACAGAAGTTTAACTCGAAGTAAATCATAGAAAGGAATTGAAAAGTTCGTGTTATAACATCCTAAATGCTGTAGTAGAAAATGTTTGTAGTATTGAACTAAGTAGAGTTTTTAGATTGGTCATAAAAGACACAAGTCAGTTTTTATAACTAAACAGAATCTACTTAAAAATTCACTTTTTGAAATATTTTTATTGAGCTTTTGTACATTTCACACAACACTTCTTAATCAAATTTAGATCCCTCCTCCCTCCCCAGTTCAAGCACCACACGTATGCCCCCTCTTCTCAATAACATGGGGCTCCCCTACTCCCCATCTCCTAAGTTCCCTCCTCCCCCACCCCCATGATCCTCTGCATGTCCCTCCCTCCCCCCTTGTTGGGGGCCATGGGCACCAGATGTTGGCGGGCATTGGCGGGTCCCTTGAGGGAGGGGGCAAGGAGGAGCGGAGTCAATGACACAGTGGAACCACAATCTCGTTTAATTTTAGAAGAGAACAGACTTTATACTTTTGCCAGGCTTAGGGGAGGTCTTTATCTGGTCATCTGATGTGCTTCATTCTGGTAGGTCCTGAACACTTCTGATGATCTGACATTCATCACTCCCATTGGTCTTGGATAGCTAGGGCCTGAGAGCTGCCCCAGGTTAGGTCCCAGGAAGCATTCACTGCGCATGCATGCTCAATATTGGTTCTAGCTAGTTTAGGCCAGCCCTGGGAGCCTGCCTGGCCTGGCCTGAATCATTCTACATATCCAACCATATATATATGTATATTAGATTCTGGATGGCTGTCAGTCAATACTGAGGCCTTGACTTTATTTTGCTTAGTGTATTTATACTTTCACATCTGTATGAGGAACAATACAACAAAATCGAGAGCTCTAAGCAAAAACAAATGTGCATTTACATAGGCAGAACCATTCAAGCCACCCACAATCTTCTTACAATGGTCCTCAGCCTTGGGCCCAAGACAAACTTCCCCTCAGGAGCTGTAAAGTATTTGCATAGCAAAGTGTCCTGCTCCCACAGCACTTCTGTGAACTACAAGACTGACTTCTGTTTAACCCTAAACTAGGGAGTTAAAGGCAGGCAAAAGGCTCCTGACATCTCCCCCTTTTTATTTTTTAAAGAACCATAGCCTTCCCTGCTATGGGCAGAAAGACTGTGCCTGTCTTAGGTCATTCTCTCCGAAGCATAAACCTTACCTGTTATCGGTACATGAATGCCTATCATTCATGTCCTGTCTTAGGTTGGCTTAGTTCAAGAAAATCTTACCCATCTCTGACTACCAGCCTCTGCAAGGGGCAACTCTACTCAAGGCAGAGTTTGGAACCAAACATTGTACACGTCAGCCTAAATATCCCAGAATGTGCTGAGGATATACTTCACCAACGGAGGGAGCATGCAAATTCTAAAGAGAACATATAGGCCCAAGGCTATAGTACTTCCTAACCATAAGGTTAAAGAAGACCCTGAAAGCAAAGAGGCTTTCAGTTTCTTTAACAACTCGGCAGCAGTTTTTGCTGCATCAACGTTAAGTGGTTCTGTATTCTTTATATTTACTATTTTTAGTGTAAATGGGCCAAATCTAAGAATAAATTTTCATAATACCAAATCCCTTGTAAATGCACTTTCTCCCAATGTTGACTCTGATTGTGTACCTTAGGAGTAACACAAATCCATTGATAGTCTGCATGGCATACCAAGCAAGGTTTTGTAACATTTACAGGAATCATAATAAAATGGAGATTGCTAAAATACCATAACTTGTATTCTTATGGGAATAACTGAAATACAAATTAGTCAGGTTACATTGAACACATTAAACTTGGTACCATCATGAGAGATACTTATCTGTCCAATCAAAAGTACCTAGGGTTGATTTATGCAAGCCATCACTAGTCCTTGACTTTGTCCATGGCTGCTGCCAGTTTCCAAACATAGGTCTGCAGGAACTTGTCATCGGACCACCAAAGTTGTGTATTTAGTCTTTTTTCTCATTTATCAGTATTCCGTGCAGTAGAGTCCTGATTTCCTGACCAAAATGCAATATATCTGTGTAATTAAACTCAGGCTTTCACTGTACTGTTATTCTTCCCATGTAAGGATGTCCTGACAGGTGAGTATTACACACCATCACTAGAGTCTCCTTCTCTTCCCACATGGCTGAATGCAGCATAGTTGGATTTGGTACATGAGTCCAATACAGCTCTCCATGTGTCATGAGAAGCAGACTCCGCAGCAACAGCAACAGCAGTGTCACTCTTCCCTTGTTCAGTCTCTGGGAACTGGACCAGCCTTTCTGGCAGCCACCAGGCATTCTCAGCATCCTGAAAAACACAAACATGCCCTCTTCCCCATATTAATACCGGGTCTGGGTCATGCCATTTCCCATCAATTGGATCCTTCCATCTCATTTGTGCATAGGTATCCAATGTCTTGAAATGCCACAACCTGACTGCAGCAGAAAGACCAAGAGCATCCACATTTTTAACATTTAAAATAAAAAGAGCATGATTCAAAGAGTTCTGTGGAGATTTGGGTATAACTCCCCCTTTTTTATTTTTTGTAATTGTTTTTTAAAGCTCCACGAGCACGTTCAACAATCCCTTGCCCCTGGGGATTGTATGGGATGCCTGTTTTATGTACAATGGATAACTGAGAACAAAAACGTTGGAAAGTTTGACTACTGTAGCCTGTGCCATCATCTGATTTTATGATAGATGGTAAGCCAGCTACAGCAAAACATTTAATGCAATGTGCTATTACATGTTTAGTAGCTTCTCCAGTTTGAGTGGTAGCCATAAGAAATCCTGAAAGAGTATCAATGGACACATGAACATATTTTAGCTTTCCAAACTCAGAGATGTGAGCTATATCCATTTGCCATAATTAGGCTTTAATTATATGTATATATATATATATATATATATATATATATATATATATATATATATAGTTGGATATGTAGGATGATTAGGATGATTCGGGCCAGGCTAGGCAGGCTTCCAGCATGCTGGCCTAAACTGGCTAGAACCAATATTGAGCATTCATGTGCAGTGAACGCTTCCTGGGACCTAACCTGGGGCAGCTCTCAGGCCCTAGCAGCCATCCAGGACCAATGGGAGTGATGAACGTCAGATCATCAGCATTCAGGACCTACCAGAATGAGGCATGTCAAATGACCAGATAAAGACCTCCCCTACGCCTGGCAAAAGCATAAAGCCTGTTTCCTTCTGAAATTAAACGAGATTGTGGTTCCACTTTCTCCTGGGGTCTGTGTCGTTGACTCTGTGCCTCCTTGCCCCTCCCTCAAGGGACCCACCAATGCCCATCAACATCTGGAGCCCATTGCCCCCAACACTCCCTCCCAGCAAACGCTCCCACTTTCCCCACCTCCTCCCTTTAGCCTCTGTTTCCTTTCCATTTTCCCGGCTCCTGCCATTACATCAGGATATATGCTCACATATCAGAGATTGGTGTTACAATCCGCAAATGAGGGAGAACATATGTTGTTCTGAGTTTCTGTTATGTCACTTAGTTTAACAGTCTCTAGTTCCATCCATTTACCAGAGAAGAAGGCTGATCTTGGTAATCCAAGGCAAGATGAGGGTGGGGACAGCCTGAAAACGGTCTGACAAACTAGACTGAAAAGTTGAGCTGGTCTGAGTGCAGGGATCAGAACACAGTGCGCAAGGCTGTACTAAAACGGTAGTCCAAAGATCTGGGGCACAAAGAGCAAAAGCAGGCCTGTGCCCAAGACCAGAAGGGGAACAGGAAGTGGGGTTGGAGAAATTGGGAGTTGCTCAGGTTTCGGGGAAATCAAGGCTCAGTGGGCCTAAAAGCCCACTTTTAAAAAGAACTTGTTTACAAAAATAAAATTCCATAGAGAGAAAATACTTTCAAAAGACATATTTGATTGAAAAATGATATCCAGAGTACATAAAGGAATCTTATAACACAACAATAAGAGACAGACATTCTATTTTAAAATGGCAAAATATTTGAAAAGCTACTTCAAAAATTATATGACTATTATGACTATCATAACCTCATGAAAAAGATGTTTAAGGGGCTGGAGAGATGGCTCAGTGGTTAAGAACCCTGGCTGCTCTTGCAGAGGTTGAGGTTCAACTTCCAGCACCCATGTGGTGACTGGCAGCTGGCAACCATCCATAACTCCAGTTCCAGGGAATCCAATGCCCTTTTTTGACCTCCGTGAGCATTGTATGACATGGGTGCGCTTACATACACGCAGGCAATACACTCATACACATAAATTTTTTTAACTAAATTTTAAAAAAATGTAAAGAACCTCTACTTGTAGAAGAAAAAGAAAAGCTGAACTACCTTGTTAACTATCTAGTCTCAGTAGTCCCGTGGAGCACCTTGAATATACGTGGCTGTTCAGAGGTATCTCTTGCTGAGCTGAAACGGCCAGGCTTTTTGGTCCCTGGTGAGAATGGCGATAGTTGTGGCCACTCTGCATCTGTTCCTTCACTTCATCACTCACATATTCTTTCTCCTGGGGCTGTACAGGGCAGTATACCATTTTCAGAGCTACTTCTAAATTGATGTTTATGTTACATGATCATCGTGCTATGCCGCAGCTCTACTGAAAGTTCTTGATCAGTGCTGTCTCTGTACAACCAGGAAATAGCATGTTCATGTGCTGACTCCTGCCCTGTGCCTTCTTTACTAACAAGTGGAGTCCTCTTGTCTGACGCAATGTTACCTAATTGAGATTCCATCCTGGCGGACTGAAACTTCATAAACTCTCAGATAATCTTGCTGATTAATGTTTGTGGGCAGAATAAATGTGTCCACCCCCAAATAATTGACTGTTCCTGTTAGAACAGATACGCAGCTCTTCTAGTAAAGAAAGAAATCAAGATACTCAACTTACTGTCAAATGGCTAACTAATCTCCTTGAAGAACAGTGACATATAGAGGACTCAGTTTTGCTTTCCCTGATCGACAGTTTGGATGTTCAGCAGCAATAGCAGCCAACTCAGTCTTGGTAAGTGAACACTCATGCTATTAGACACAAACAAAGCCCTCATCTCTCTCACCATGACTAATCCATCTACCAGTATTCAAGCACTGGTATGACTAATGGCCAATGCTAACTGATGTCAAAGGCCAAGTCATTTTGTCTAGTCAGTTGCCAAATGCCTTTTCCATAATGTATCTTAACATTCTGCCCACGAATCATCATCCTGTTATTGGTGCTACACATATGTTTATAAATAGCCTAATATCAAGTTACTCTTTGCTCCCACTTGGGGTAAGTGAAGAGCTGCTCTGCTGGGATCAACAGCCTCCCTGCCTTTCAGGCCTCTCCTGAATGAAGCTGGAGGCTGCTTCTGTTCCTTTTCACTTTCACCCACATAACAAGCTGTTCTATGTGTAAAGCCCCATTATCTGGCTATAAAGGACCTCACATACAGCCACAGGGATGAGTTGAGGGAGGGACACTGGAAATAAAGGAGAGGGTGTCATGGAGTCCTGGGTCCCCTATTCATGGACCTTATGTTCATAGTTCTGCTTATCCTCTCCCGCACACATACCCCTTTCTTCTTACTATCGACATGCCCTGCTTCACAGTTTAGTTGAACAAAAATCCAGTTCAACATGCATAGTTGGAGTGACTTGGTGTTTAACTGTCAGATGCTCCATCTGGACTAAAGCTCAGTTGCCCAGCAGGAGCATAGACTAGCTCCAAAACCCTAGGGCCTGCATTTTTATTCCACTACAGTAGTTTACCATAAACTCCACAGACCCTGTTTTCACCACCATATACCTCTCATATCACAGAGACTTGCCAGATCATTGTACCTAAACTGCTTGCATTGTAGTAGGGACCTGCTGCACAGTGCTTTCTTGCTCTGAACCTACTCTCTCGACGGCAGCCTTCTGTGTCACCCAATACATGGTCGGGAACAGTTTTCCTGGATGTAGAATAAGCTACCTCTTGAATGCAGAGAGACTTCAGGCATCATATTTCCTCTGTACTAAGGAAAATACAGATGTAGCAATTTGCTTTTTATTTTGAAGGGATTTTTAGATACCCCTGACTATCAAGTTTCCAAGATTTTTTTTTCCAATGTGATACAACCTTGAAACTTGGTAAAGTTTATCTTTCACCATGAGGCATGTAGTTGCTTTTCTAAGATCCACAGTATGCTCACTACATTGGCTCGTCAGACACTATTAGCATGGTATCTGTCCTGTAGTGTTATCTGTCCTGCCAATGTGTTATTCTGGAAGAGAACCACACCAGTCATTCTCCTCAGACCATGTTATAAGTCAGTCTATGAGCAAACGCAATAGATTTTAAGTAGCCCTGGGCAAAACTGTAAATATATATTCATATTCATTGTGAATGTTAGATGATTCTGAATTATTTTTATAGTTGGAATAGAAGAGAGTAAGTTTAGCAACTCAGTGACACATTCCATGTAGTGAGACCATGTTAATGTGGCAGCAGTTTTACATTTGGCACAGCACCCACAAAAGGGGCTCTTATCTAGTTAGATTTGCCTGAGCCTACTGGAATCCTCTAGGATCCATCTGGTTTCTTTGCTGGCCAGACTAGCAAATTAAGTGGATGAGTATTCTGTGTTCATTTCCTATTGCTTCTATAACAAATTAGCAAAAACTTGGTGGCTTAAATGACACAAACTTTACTGTATAGGTCCAGAAGTTGCCTTCTAAAATGAGTTTCACTGGGGCTGAAGTCAAGATGAGTGTTACTTCTGGAGATTCTAGGGCAGAAATCATCTCTTTGCCTTTCCCAGCTGCTAAAAACTGCTTATGTTCCCTTGGTCCGTTGTCTGCTCTGTCCTGAAAGCCAGCAGTCGCTGACTAAGTCTCCTCACTTGGTATCGGTCTGACATACTGACCGTTCTCCCTCTGTAAATAACCTTTGACCTGGGGCCCAATCCAAAAGAATCTCCTTGTTGGTTTTGGTTTTTGATTGTTAGTTTCTGAGAAAAGATCATATGTCTCAAACTCAATGTGTAGCTGAGGATGACCTTGAACTCCTGATCTTCCTGCCTCCATCTTCCAATCCTTGAGATTACAGGCATGCACCATCATGCCCAGTCACTCATCTCCTTTTTTTTAAAAAAAAGTTTGCTGGCTACCAACTTTATATGGCCGTGAATGTGCCTCACAAATTTATACAATGAAACTGAATTGCCAATGTGATAATATTAAGAGGGAGCGGGTGGGGCTGCAGAGATAGCCAGTTGGTAAAGTGCTTGCTTTGTAAGCATAAGAATCTCAGCTTGAGTCCCAGAACCCATGCTAAAATAATGATAATTTTTTTAAGCTGAGCACACCCTAAGAGATACATCTGCAATGGAACCTCTACACGTAAGGCTCATGAAACATTGTGGAACAGGGAGTAGAGAGACCATTAATGCATCTCTCAACTCTCACCAGGGAAGCTTTCTCATGCAACACAAGGCAATGCACACAGAAGGGCACAACTGGCCAAAGTGTATAGAATAAAAGGTTGCTGAGTGCATGTCCCTGGACAGGACTCCTGGATTAAACTTCATCCACGCATGGCTCAGGGACCATTGTGAAAGAGGGCAGAAAGATTCCAAGAGCCAGGGTTGGTGCATGATCATAAGGAAACAAGAGTCTTACAGGCCTCTGGGAACTTGCTCATAAGAACTTGCAACAGTGTTGACAGTATGTACAAGACCTGTGCCAACTCAGACAAAAACCCAGCATAGAACTGAGGAAATGGACAGGAGGCCCCAAACTTACCCGAGGAACTATTGACAGCTGATTACAGATGGGTGAGGGACAGTTGATCTTCTTTAAGGGAAAGACTCTAGTTAGGCTGACTAGACTCCAGTGGATGAACTTGTACCAATGGACATCTGAGAACACTAACTTGACTCAATAGGCCTTAACATAGAACACAGAATGAATGAAATCTGGTGGTGGTGGTGGGGGTGTTATGAGAGGATTTTAAGGGGGTAGGAGGTATGAAGATGATTAAGACATATTTATGAAACACACAAAAATTCAATAAAAAATATATATTGACAAAAAACACCCAAAACTCGGTGTGGTGCTGCACTCTTACAATCCCAGTGCTGGAGAGGCAGTCAGGCCCTGGGATTCAGTGGACAGCCAGCCTAGTTTACTTGGCCAGTTCAGACCAGTGGAAGATCCTGTCTTAGGGGGAAAAAAAGTAGGAGCACCTGAAGAAGAATGCCTGAGATTATGCTCTGGCTTATGTTCTGTCGGGGTAAATTTATAGAGTGTCTCTCTGTCTCGAGGAACATGTGCCCAAGAGTGTGATTGACACAGATGAAGCCAACAGTCAACTACTTCCCAACCAACCAGTGACTGAAGGGGGAGGGTCCAGCAGGAAAGCAGAAACATCTGGATGGGAGACGTGGGCCGGGCGCTGCAGGTCTCCATCTTGGGTGTGTGTGCCGGAGGTCCACCAGACTTCTGATCAGAATGCTGGCTTCCCTATACGAAATTTCTGTCTCTCTCCACGGGGATGAAGCCTTTGTAAGTACCCCGGAATAAACTGGTTTCTCCATTTGCTCAATTGGTTCAAACCTGGGGGTAGGGTGGGGCTGAACTCCTGGCCTCACTGTATTCATAAGTATTCATAAGACATATACACATACATGTGCACACATGATAGATGATAGATAGATAGATAGATAGATAGATAGATAGATAGATAGATGACAGGAGGAAGGCCTTTTACGGGGCAGTTAAGTCATGAGGACAGAGCTCTCATGAATGAGATTAGCACCTTGTACAGGACGGTGAAGGGAGTAGCCTGGGTCCTTTTTTCCCCTCATCTCTTATACTGCATGAACCCATAGCATTCAGCTTATGTATCTTTCTGCTATGTGAGAATGCAACAAGAGAGAACCACCTTGGGAGTGGACCACAGCCTTGACCCCACTCCAAATCCGTTGATACCTTGATCTTGACCTTCCCAACTCCTTCAACTGAGAGGAATAAATTCCTATTTTGTATGAACAAGGCATTTTGTTGTATTTTGTGAGCATGGTAAGGATGCACTAAACAACTGTAACTATGTCTTCAACTTTAAAGCTCTTTGACATGGACAGAGCATAGTTACAGATTCTCGGAGTGGCGTGGTCAGGAGGGCTGTTACCACCCGCTGTAACTCCCTTCTTTCCCTTGAGAAAATGGCTAAATCCCTTTGGTGAAGGACTGGGAGAGTCACTACTGTAGGTGTTGTCATGTGTAACAGAGCCATCTTCTCGTGGATCTGGCCTCTTCTCAGTCAGTGTGCTCCAGGTCTAAAAGTTGATTTGGTCTGGATCTGAACAAAGAATTATTGCTTTTTACTATAACAATTGCTCAAAGTCTTTTGGTCATTCATCCTCAATTTGCTGTGACTGCACAAACTTAAGTGTTCCCAAATCAGCTCCCATCTGCTTTGCCCCTGGGTCACCTGTTCAATTAGCCATCTAGATAACCTTCTTTAGGTCAAGTCCCCTTGACTGTCATTCGAAACTTGTAGCTCATTATAATAACTGCATCCACCTGGCATCTAGAAGTTAAGTGCTGCCACCTGGGTTCTGCCAATCTGGGTTGCTATCAGCCTCATCCTTTGATAGTTTCTCTGCCATCAGTCCTGGCTTGCAAAGCAGAGGCCCTTGTGAGGACTTTTTAACTTGCCATGTGTTCTCTGTGGCCTTGGTAGGTGGGGGTGCTCTGGGTGGACTTGCAGTACGCCCACTTTCCTCACATGTCCTCTTCTGTACACAGCACACCCACTGACTTCCAGTGACTCAAGATGCTCTCATCTGTGCTCAATTGTATTTGAACTTCTGTGTATGTATTCATGAGTAACTTGAATGACTAAAAATAATTCATAGAATAATAAAAGAGAAAAATAATAGTTTCTTCAAGTCAAGAAATAAAAGAATCTTTACATTTAGTTCTAATCAGGATTAATGAAAGAATGTGTTTAAGAATATGCTGGTAAGGCTGAAGAGATGGCTCAGTGGTTTGGATCATTGGCTGGTCTTGCAGAGGACCTGGGATCAGTTCCCATCAGCCAGATAGGAGCTAAAAACCTTCTGTTACTCCAGTTCCAGGGAATCTGGTGGCCACTTCTGGCCCCATGAGCATTGTAGACAAGTGATATGCTCACATGCCTGTAGGAAAAATAGACATATACATATAATAAAATAAACCAATCAAAATGATACTTAAAGAATATTCCGGTAAGGTGCTGGCCAGATGGTTCAGTGGGTAAAAGTGCTTGTTGCCTGTCAATATAGCCTGACAACCTGAGTTTAATTCCTGGAACCCACATGTTTTAGTTTGACTTCAGTTGCTGGCATAAAACACTGACCAAAACCAACTTGGGGAAGAAAGGGTTTATTTCAGCTTACAGTACAGTCCTTTGAGGGAAACCAAAGTAGGAACTGGAGTCAGGAACTGAAGTAGGAGTCCCAGAGGAACGCTGCTTACTGGCTAGCTTCCCCTGGCTTGCTCAGCTACTTTTCTTATATAGCCCATGCCCATTTGCCTAAGGATGGCACCACTCACAGTGGGCTGGGCCATCCTGCATCAATTAGCAATTTGGAAAATGCCTCACAGACATGGCCACAGGCCAATCAGTTGGAGAAATTCCTCCATCTGAAATTCCCTCTTCCTAGGTGTTTCTAGTTTGACAAAAATTATCTAGCACGCCACACAAGGGTAGAAGGAGAGAAACAACTCTACAAAGTCGCCCTCTGACCTTCACATGCCTGCTGCACATGTACACACACACACACACACACACACACAATATATAAATACAAATAAGATGATATAAAATTTTAAAATTATATTTCAATGAGATTTCCCAGCTTTTGAAATAAATTTTTTTTTTAAAGATCAAATGGTCACGATTCAGATGGGTTTGTGCTTTCCATCTTCATTGCAGAAGACAATGGAATAGTTTCTCTGAAGTTGTAAAGGAAAGGATTTTTGAATCTAAAATGTTAAACAAAATTACACAGAAATGCATATAATCATCAAAATGTAATATAAGAGAGGATTTTTAATTCAACCAAGAATTCAGAAATTTAATGCTTACTCAGTCTTTCTCAAAATCTGAGGCATATTTCCATGTTATCAAAAGTATCAGGAAAAACCCTAAAACAACCCAGGAACCTTACTGATTAGTATAAGGAAATGTCAATATGAATAGGGGCTTGAGAATCGTGAATGGAATGGAGTACAGAAGAAGAAAGCTTCTGTTTCATCCTCGCTCTCTCGGTGTTGTAATACAGAATGCCCATGGTTTTGCAAATGTCACTTGTTTTACATATACCGAGCTAGCATCATTAGAACAGATCAATACCAAGTGAGAGTCCCATTTGCGCATAATAAAGATTTTAGAAAAAAAAAAGCAGAAATGAGCCAGGCATGGTATAACAGGTATACACCTGTTATCCCAGCACTTGGGGGGCTGGGGCAGGAGGATTGCTACAAGTTTGAAGCCTGGTCTCTACAGTGAGTTCCAGGCAAGCCAGAGCTACATAGCAAGACCCTGTCTCAAAAAGCCAAAAATTTAAAATAAGATAAAGCAGTGTGCTAAGCTCAAAGTGATTCTATACCCCACACCCTGCACACCTCGGTTTTCAGGAGGCATCAGGGAAACGTAATTGGAAGCAAATTGAAAAGGAGCATTTCCAAATAGCCTCTTGCTTCCACTTAAGGAAAGATAACTTTTTAGAATTCTAAAGAACTATAGTATGCATTCATTTCAGACCTCTCAGATTTCTTTGATCACGTGTAAAATGTTTATGGAACATATATAGCATTGTATACACAGATTACAATAAAGGAAAAATATCTCAGAATAATTTCTGCTACATGTGAAATAAAGACGAACTCTAATATACAATGTAAAAAATATTAAATTAAGTCATTTTATTCAGTAAAAACTCCAAATAAAGAAATGAACAAGCCTATTTGTTGATATTATCATGTAATCACTCATTAATGGCATTCCTTTGATAGATTCCACCTCAGCATATATATAGTTGGCATCATGTATTGAAGCCATATATATACATATCTATGTATATCACTTCTAAGCAGTACATCTCTCTCATATCAAAAGGGATGAGTCTTAAGTGTTGGTAGTTTCCTTAAGAACATACTAGAGAAAAAAATTGCTAATACTGATATTTTTCAAGCACAGCTTGTCTAAATCTTGCAGACAGCAACTTACAAAATGCCTTCTTGGTTTTATTCTGCATACATCTCTACACCAAAGGGGACCATGCAGTTCAGAGAGTCATCTCAGACCTAAGCTGCTTTGTCGGTAGCAATAAAAGCAATGAGAATCAAGAGAATTGACTTCAGTTCAGTTTAACTCGTCCACGCTGAGAACCCTTACAAATGTGGTACTTCCAGTCAGGTGAACCTTCATTTCTGATGTGCTTCAACATATGAGAGGCATTGTGTTGTGCCTCTGTGGGCCTTCACCCTATGAACTGACATGCTGCCTCTGACATCACACTGCACACTGTTGACAGTTCATTTAAGTAGAAGAGATACATTCTAACGCTAAAAGCAGAATATTTTTATTTTATGTATTTAAATGTGTATATTATTGAGTTTGATATATTTCATATAATAGATCTTAATCAAATTTACACACCCTTCCTCATTCATGCCCCTCCCATAATCCCCCAACCAGATATCATGCATTCTGTCCTATGTGTCAAGTTTTAAGCAGGCAAGCATTTGCACCCAGATGTCCCTCGGGGGAAGTTCATTAACTGGAGTCTACTCAGCCTACCTAAAGTCCCTCCCTTAAACATGAACTCTCACCCTGAAGTAAACAGTTGCTAAAAGTTCTTTGGCTAAGGTTGGGACCTGCTGCCTCTTCCCTCAGTTCTATGCTGGGTTTTTGTCTGAGTTGGCACAGGTCTTGTACATACTGTCAACACTGTTGCAAGTTCTTATGAGCAAGTTCCCAGAGGCCTGTAAGACTCTTGTTTCCTTATGTTCATGCACCAACCCTGGCTCTTACGGTCTTTCTGCCCTCTCTTCTGTAATGGTCCCTGAGCCATGGGTAGGTAAGGTTTAATATAGGAGTCTTATCTGGAGGCACACACTCTTGCAGTCTCTTATTTTCTTAAACTTGGCCAGTTGTGACTTTCTGTGTGCATAGCACTCTGTTGTATGAGGAAGCTTTGTTAGTAAGAATTAAGGATGTATTCGTATTCTCTCTACCCGCTGTTCCACTATGTTCCATGAGCCTTAGGTGCAGAGGGTCCACTGTAGACATGTCACTTAGGGCTGGGCATATTGTCTGTGTGTGACCAGTTGTGGAACTCTGTAATAGCTTCCATCTGTTGCAAAAAGAAGCTTCTTTGATGAGCGGTGTATGGTATATTGTTTGTAAATTTAAGGATCCATATTTAGCATACAGTAAGAAATTTCATTTGTCTGCAGATATGACAGAGATAGGGATTTCTCTAGGATCTATGACCTGTTTAGCCATGTGTATTTGGCTGTATTTACAGTATCACCCACGAGTTCCCGCCCATTGAGAGGACCCCAAGTCCAATTAGACAGCTGTTGAGTGCTCCCTAGATAAAAGTGCGACTGCTGCACGAATAGAGATAGTTTGCTGTACCATTCATTGTGGTTACTAGACTTTGCGGTTGGGATGGACCACTGATTGATTTTTCTCCCTTAGCAGTTTACATAGTATCCTCTAGAACTATGAAAGTCAGGCCTCCAGGTCAGCTCCAGCTCCATTGTTCCAAGTCCTGTGTCCAAATTATGTCCTGTCTTTAGCAATAGGGTCATACCTTCAAGTTCTGGGAGTCAATCAAAGGCTGTGGCAATAATCTGTGTTATCTGGGGAGTCTCTTGGACTATCCTGACAGACAAATCAAAGGGAGATTTCTCCTGTCTGGCACTGTGTTTCTTGTTAGCCTTCAGGTATACACATGTAGGTGTCTTTGTTGGAGTGGGGGTTGAGTTAATACATTTCCTTGTGGCTTTTCACACCACCTAAGCTTTATTTACCTCTCCTTTCTCTATCTCCCTGTCTAAACTTCCTCCCCAGTTTAAGAAAGCAGAGTATTGTATAACATAAACCAGTGATAAAGTCTTGTGTCACCGTGATCAGGTATTCTTTACTACATGGTTATGTGGGTTGTGCAGGTTTTTATACCAGCACATGACGAACTTTAAGATGTAATGCTATGGTGTCACTGGACAATAGGAACTTTCAGCTCCATCATAATTTTATAGCACGGCATCTGTGATTCATCACTGACTGAATTGTTACACAGTGCATGATTATATTCGTTTTGTTTTCCATTTTGCTCACATATTTCCCGACACATCTATCATACCCAGTGTTCTTTTCTCCCCACCTGTCTGTTTCTGTGTGTGCTCATCCTTCCCTGTAAGGAATATCCGTGATGATTTGTTATAGTGTTCGTCTACTGCTACCAACTTGGTTTGGGGTTTGTTTTGTTGTTCTTGTTTGTCCGGAGCTTTCTGAGAGGGGTGTTGCTTATTTTCTTACTAATGTGCATTTTGCCCTCATTTTCCTAAATGATACGAATTCCTTGCAGTTCTAGACATGGCACTTTATGTTCTTTGACTTTGCAGAACACCCTGTGTCTGTAACTGTCTTCATTTCCAGTTTTAGTGGGGGGAGTCTACAGCCATCATTGACATCACTCTGACACTAGTGTTTTCTGGCTGCTCTTAAGATTTTTCTCTTACCGTTGACATCTGGTAGATTGACTATAATGTAACTTTTAAAAATCTCCCATCTGAGTTTCACTGAGTCTCTTGAGTCTATGAGCTAAGATGTTTAATAGAGTTTGAAAATACTTGGATCATCTTGTCTCTGAAGAGACCTCTGTACAGATGACTCTTATCAGTCCCAGACACCGTAGCTTCCTCTAACCAATGGATTCAGAGGAATCAGGTGAACTCTTGCGTTCCCCGAGTCTACATCAAGGTCTAGAAAAGCCTTCCAAGTAGAATCACAATGTGATTGTAGAGTTCAGTTTGTTCATTTCCCTTCTCTGGGGCTCACATTGTTGCTCTGCCTGTTGTACAGTGCCTAACAACACTTTTATATGTTTGTTGAGTGTTTTAACTATATACAATGGGAGATAAACTATGGCTATCCCTTATTCCACCAAGCTCAGGAATGGAAATTTACATGGTAGTTTATAACGGAAAGGCTTCCAGTATTAAAATTTAAAATAAATAAATTCTCTTGGAAGGATTCAAAGTTTTGTTATTAGTTCTTTGCGCTTTAAGTTTTAATGTTTATTTTGTGTTTTACATTCATGCTAAGTTTGCGAAGTTCCTTCAGCGACTCATCTAGATTTTATATTCATTTAAAATCCACTATTGCCTTTTTCTGCTCTGAATTGCCTCTGCTTATCTCACTTCTATTCATCTTAAAATCCTCTGGGTGGAATTAGACCATTTTTAATATGATAGCATTAAATCACAGTGATAGCTTCATGATCTTCTCTTAGGAAATTGCCCACAGGGGATGTTGGCTTTTGTTAATCTTAGAGTATCAACGTAGAGTCATAAGAGACCATTCATTCATAACATCTATCACAATCCTCTAATTTTACTCATAAGAATATTGTGTTCTAGGAAAATTCAGTAATTCACCCCAAATTATCCAGCAGCTGCTTGGCAGGATTAAGAACCAAATTTTTCCACCTCAGCTTGGTTTTGTTCATTTGTTTGCCTGTTTCATCGCACCCTACCTTCCTCGTCAGAAATGGAATTTATTTAATCAGTCTTTCAATTCACTTTGTAAGATTAACGATAACTATGGAAGCATATACCTGTAATCTCCATACTGAAAAGTGGACGCAGGAAGATTGTGACTTCTAGGCCAGCCTGAGCTACACAGATACACTGATCTGAAAAGAAATTTTCCTTCCTTAGTTTTTTCATCTCTTTCAAACTTATATCGTTCTTAAAGCTTTTGTGGATGTGTTCAGTAAGTCAAACAAGTCCGAAAGAGCTAGATCATAATGCTCCTCCTGCTGGGCAGAAAAATTAAGACAGGCAGTGAAAAAGGTGATAAGGAGAGTTCTGCCAGGTGGTTTAGGTGGCAAAGAAGGCATAAAAGACACAGAGGGTGAGGAGTGGTTATTCCCATTTTTAATCCCAGTACTTGGGAGGCTGAGATAGGAGGATGCCACAAGTTGAACCTATGGATGATCTATGGAGACCCTGTCTCAGGAAAGACAAAAGTAAATAACAAAAACCAGAATGAAGCTGGGGAGACCAGACTGAACATAGAAAATACGCAGAGCACAATGTAGAAACCTGTCATTCTTAGGAGACCAGAGATCCTTGCTGTCGAACTATGGCAAATAAAGGCGAGCGACTCTGGGCCAAAAAACACTTGTTTTTCATTTGCTTTAGTTTTTGCTTCCCAGGGCTCAGGGGACACTGGGGAAGAGGAGGCAGAAGGAATGTGAGAATGGGTGGACGGGCAGGAGAGATGTGAAATGTTGCCCACTTGGTCTCGACATGACATGGCTCTTGCACACATGGACTCAGCAGCTCTGATCATCTGCACAAGATCAAGCCAGTTAAATATTCCAACATAGAAGGGGAGGAGCTCCACATTAACTGAGGAGCTATTGGCAGTTGATGGCTGCTGAGGGAGGAAGAGTCACTTTCCTTGCGGGGTGGCCACTGGCGGGTTGTCCAGGCCGGGATGGACGAGCCAACACCCATGTATATATAGGCAGCACTAATTGGAGCAGTGTGTTATTTTTTAAAAAGGACGTGAAACTGGAAGGGCGATATACTGGGGTTCTGGACTAGGGAGAGTTGTGGTAGGTATGATTAAGATCCATAGAATGCATTTATGGAATTTACAAAGAATAAAAATAAATAATGTCACTTGTGATGAGGCTGATGGCATAGCTCAGAGGTGGAGATCTTACTCAGCTGGGTTTGATTCTCAATTCTGAGAGAAAAGGGGAAGGAGCGAGGGAAGACGGACTTTTAGACTATGATCAGATGTGAAACAGACGGTACTTGAGGAAGAGAACTTAGCAATGTGGTTCAATGATTAAGTATCCTACAGAATGACTTACCAAGAAAATGAAGTCTTCATTGCCAGCTGTCACTCACAGCATTAATATCTAACAATGCTCTTGTGGAGGGTTCTCTCTGAATCGGGGCTCTGCCTCTGCTGTGATCTTACCTACCATGGACCTAGAGTTCACTCAGTTCCTTTTTGGGGGAAGCTAACACAGATATGTATGCTTTTATGTGTTGTAAGAAACTATTTTTATTCTTTGTGCATGAATGTTTTGACCATTGTTCTTATGTGAAAGAAGGCATATTTGAATGTAAAGAGCGGAGGCACATGTGTACCACTTGCATGCCTGATGCCTGTAGAGGCCAGAGGAGGGCTTCCGAGCCTCTGGAATTAGAGCTACAGGTGGTTGTGAGCCACCATGTGGTACTGGCACCAAATGTGGATCCTTTCCAAGAACAGTCAGCTCTCAACCACCGAGCCATCTCTCCAGCCCCATTTTGTGCTGTTGCTGTTTTTCCCCCTTAATTCTCAGTAGAGATAGCTAAAGCTATTTTCAAGTCACATTAAGGAAAAGAATTCCACAAAAATTGAAAAGGCACGGATTTCTGTTCTGTTAGTAGTTGGTTTTTAAACATCAACAAAGGACAGGGAGTTATTAAAAGTGTTCTCACACACAAATTCTTCATCGCCTTGGATGTAATGTCACTGTTAACAAGACATAAAAGTGGTGGTCAGCAGTTCACAAGGTCATGTAGAAAAGAATAAATACTTTATTAAGCGTCTCAGAATTACTTATTGACTCTTTTTCCTCCTTGCCTTATAATTACATGGCATTGCTCATAAGATAAATCAAGTGTTACATATCCATTTATAGTACTATGCCCCAGACTTACTTTGCTCACCCTGAAAGCAAAGATAGTCCTTCATTTTGTTCGGTTACTATCTAACTAAACTTTATGAGTTAGGGTGGGAAAACATTTTTAGAATAGCATAGTCTCAAATAACATGGAACACTGTTGTAAGCTGGTCACTGTGCTAAACATTCTATTTTATCTTATGCAAGCGTCACAAAAACCCTGTGAGCTAGGTACTATTAGTACTCCTATTTTTGTAATGACAAAATTGAGAATTTGGCAGTGTAAATAGTCTATCCAGTACTGCAGAGCTGGTAAGTGGTGGAGGCCTGGCTTTGGCACTCCCAACTTGTGCTTTAAACCACTCCCTCTCACAACCATGCTTTCAGGAGGATCTCATAGAGCCCTTCTATGCTAGACAAACTTGTATCAGTCTCTTTAGGTGGCAGGGAGTCTCTAAACTTTTTTTTTTAGAAGACACAACAGGAAACAGGTAATGTAGCCCAAAATCAATACCAGACAGTGTGGTGTTCAGTTTCCTGAATGTCACTATTCATCCTTTTGTGTGTGAGTGTGCATGGGGGTGTGCATGTGGATGTATGTGTGTACATGTGTAGGCCAGAGACTGACCTCAGATATTTTCCTTAATTGCTCTCCACCTTATTTTCTGAGACAGGATCTTTCACTGAACCTGGAGTCCACTAATTTGGCTAGGCTGGCTAGCCAATGAGCTCTAGGGATCTGCCTGTCTAGGCCCTCTAGTGCTGGGGTTATCCACCATACTGACTCTCCTGGGTTATATATGGGATGCTGAGGATCCAAATTCAGGTCCTCAGGCTTGCATGGTAAGCATTTTACTGAATGAACCATTTTCCTAGCCCCTTATACATTGTTTTCATATGAAAGAAGGAATATTTGAATGTAAAGAGCAGAAAGTGGTGGTATTTAAAAGAAGTCATGGAGGATGGGGAGATGGTTAAGAGTGAAATAATTTGATGTACATGCACAAGGACCTGAGTTTGAATCCTCAGCACCCCTGTGAAGAGCTCGACATGGCTGTGTGGGGCTGTAGCTTCAGCTTTTCGAGATGGAAACAGGAAGATCCCAGAAACTCAATGGCCAGCCACCTAGCTGAAATGAGCAGTTCCCAGTCCAATAAGAGACACTGCCTCAAGGGAGTAAGGGGAAAGCCAAAGAGGAAGATAACCATCCCCCTCTGGCCTCTACATATAAGCACATGCACATACAGTGAAACCAACACAGATAAACATATATATAACACATACCACACACTAAATAAATAAGTAAATAAAACCATAATGCTTTCTTTAGTTATTTTTAAAAAAGAAAATTTGTTGGAAATTTTAATGTTTTTATATCTTTTACATGAATATTACTTAGGACATTTGATAGCTACAGTATATTATGGTATCCAACACTTGGAAAAACTAACTTACAGAGTTAGTAAGTATGACACAAGCAAGCATAGTATTTTGATGTTGGGAGTCATAGGTTCTAAACCCTATCCTAGCAAGAAATGTATAAAGGACCTTACTTGTAATATGAAGATAGTAAAAACAAAATGACTTCAGGTGTTGATTAGACAAGATAATCAATGTATGAGGCCTCAGGCCTGAAGTTCTCAGTAGCAGGGGTAAAGGTGTGCTGTGTGCCTTGTTTCCTCTGATGGTAAATATACTCCAAGAGCTTCCCCATGATTTGTTACTTCTTTCTAGCACTGGTGAGGTACCCATGACACTGCAAGAAAGAAAAGAAAGAAAGAAAGAAAGAAAGAAAGAAAGAAAGAAAGAAAGAAAGAAAGAAAGAAAGAAAGAGAGAGAGAGAGAGAGAGAGAGAGAGAAAGAAAGAAAGAAAGAGGAGGAAGGGCAGAAAGAAATTTCCTTCTATGTGGCATTAGCAAGATAAATAACTGTCCATTGATGCTGAAGCAAAGGCTGTAGGTATAAAAACTAGAAAAAAAATTATTATCTTAGCATTTGGATTTATATGTTAAAGAACCTCTTACTGGACTTTGAATCAGTCACTTAACCATTTGTAACTCCTGACCAAGGTACCCAAGCTGTTTCCTCAAGTCCTAATTATGAGGAATAATACTTATTTTTCAGAGGCTAGGGCCAGGAATAATTAAGTGGGCTTAAAGTAATACCTGAAATATTGTAGGAGCTAAAAGAATGTTGGCAGAAACTCTACACAACACGAAACTCATACTTTTACAAACAACTGGTGAGAACAAGTTATAATCATCTCATATACAGTCACTGAATGAAATTTCTCACAATAACAGAATAATCTTGATGAATACTCACGAAGATGTTTTGTAAACTTATATAGTATTGCCAAGCATAGTAGCTCACTGTATAATCCCAGAACTTGGGAGGTGGAGACAGGAGGATTAGGGGTTCAAGGTTATCCTTAAGTACACAGAGAATTCAAGGCCAGCTTGTGGTATATGAGACCCTATCTCAAACAAAACAAAAAGCTAAAACCAATTAATATGGTATGAAAATTTCACTGATGAAGAGAATGCAATCCATCTAAACCCTATACTCTTAGTTATAAACCCAGGAAAGCACCTATTACTAACATAATTAACTACCCTAAGGAAGTTTTTTAGCTATCTCTGTTCCTCCCCTAACTGCTGTTTAAACCTGAATTCTAGTGGCTCTGCCTTACTTGTTTTGGAACTTATCTTTGTTATGACTTTCTGTTGCATCTTTGTTCTTTCTTTAGCAAAGTAAGATGGTCTGCCTCCACGTTTAATATAACTGAATGGACTTGTGGCTATCAGGTAAGCACATTAAAAATATACCCAAGGCCTTCTGGGAATATCTGGACGCTGGTCATTAAGGAACCAGCTCACAGTGGCCAGAAATAGCACTTTGTATCTTATTACCTGAAGAGATTAAAACAGAACTACAGACCAGAAGACAGTTTTGAGAAGGGAAGGTTTCTACAGTTTTAAATGACCTAAAACCCCCTCCAACAAAACTGAAAGGGATCAAAGTTTGGGCACAGTGATTTTGAATATCGGGTGAATTGCGGGTTGGGTCAGCTTGATTCTTCTTCTTTAGCCTGATTGTTTCCCTCTATAACCTTGTGCCATTAGTGGAGAAATTCATCTTTGAAGTTCTAATGGCTCAGCATTTTCGATTATTCATCTCAGCTGAGGAATTTTTTTTAAGAAAAGCTCAGTGTTCTCAGTTACGATAAGCCTACCAGCCAACACCGATACCCAGCCGAAGCTGCCACCCCCAAGAAGCATCTTTTCCAAGGAAAATTTTTCTGAGGATTTAAAAAATCCCTTCTACAACTTATTTCCTTTCTTAAAGTCCAAGCTCATAATCGGCTTAGGGCATAAAAATTGTTTAATGGGCATTTTTAACAAAATTTTTTCCTAAAGAGATTTTTCAGAAGGGAAAGGGGGTAGGAGGAAGGAAAGAATGTTAAGGAACAATGCTACAGTCATCTCTATATTCATGGCAGGTGGGCTGCAGAAATCCCATGGGTTCCAAATCCAAAAAGGCTCCAGTCTTTGATCCAAAACGGTGCAGCACTTGATTATAACCTACACATATCCCCCTCAGACTTCTAAAAATGTTCTTTATTTTTAATTGACATTTGTTTATGGGATGCAGTATGACATTTCAATACATATATACGTTCACATTACAGTGTTTATGATGCCATTTTTCCCTCAGTTCCATGTGAAACGACAGCAATCCACACCCACAATTGCTAACCCTCCTCTCTAGAGCATCCCTGTGCCATTATTTTCTATTTCATCGCCCCAGTTCTTTCCTGCATAGCATTCATCACAACATGTGCGCATTATAAGTTGTTTATTGAATGTCTTCACCTATTAGAGTATAAGCTCCTGAGAACAACCGGATTGTCACCTTCTCCATCTCTTTATCTCTGGGGCCATTTCTGTGAGGATTAAATGAGTTCATATTTGCATGCTATTGAATTGAATGAATGAGAAAAAAAACTAAAATGTCCTGCCTGATCTCTGCTCAGTTTCTTTGATCTGTATCACTATTCAAATGTCTGTCTTTTTCTCTAAAATTTTCTTCATCTAAAATACAACAAACATGCTTCCTTCTGTCAAGAGTTTATTTGTTGTTTCAGGGTTTAGTTTTTTATAGCTTCTATTTTAATTTTTCACTTGTGTGAGTGTGTGTATATGTTTGCGGGGGTGGGGGTGAGAGGTGCATATACAGGTGGAAGCCAGAGGTTAATACTGAGTGTCTTCCTTAGGTGCTCCCTCCTTATTGTTTTAGGCAGGTCTCTCACTGAGCCTGGTGGTTGCTGATGTGACTAGCCATCTGGCCTGTGAGAGCCAAGGACCCTCCTGCCTCTGTCTCCCTGTGGCTAGAATGTGAAGCTAGGTATGAGGTGCTGTGCCATTTTTTTCTTTTCTTTTCCCCATGTCAGGCCTGGGGATAAACTCAGGTGTTCATGCTTGTGTGCAGACACATTGCTGACTGTGCCATCTCCCCAGTCCTGTTGAGATATATGGGCTATTTTCTTCCAGTTATTAGCAGTTAATACATGTTCATTTTGAGAAGAATTGGGGGTAAACCTAAGTTATATAAAACCAAAATTGGAGTCTTGGGATATAGCTCAGTGGTCGAGTGCTTGCCTACCATGCGTGAGGTCCTAGGTTCAATACCCAGCGTGTGCGCACAACCAAATGGGGCTAAAGTGTAGCGCAGTAGTAGAGCATTTTCATTGCCTCATACATCTGAGGTCCTAAGTCTGATCCCTAATACTGAGAAAAAGAATGAAAAAGAAAAGAAAAAACTGCCAGGCATGATCAACAATTCCAGTTTCCCAGCATGTATCCGGAACATGGGATTTGAGGGCTAATACCAGAAAAATTCAGGAAAAGCCAAGAAGACCTGTTTCCTCCCCACCTCACCCGCAATAGTTACCTTCTAGTATTTTATGTATTTTACCTTCTAGTATTTTATGTGTATCATGCATAGCTGGGATTTTATCACATAGACACTTTTAAACTCAGTCCTTTCTGATTTTATTTCATGGGCAATTCCATACGATTACAAATACTGCTTGCCATCACTTTAAAAGTTACTTCATAGTCTACATTATTACTTCAGAAGCAATGTAATGAAAAACATCAGACCCGCCACTCTAGAGCTGGATTGTTGAGTCCAGTGCCACTCTGCTTTGGGCTCTTCATCCTTTCTGTGTCTCATCTCCACTATAAGAATTGAGAAAGTATGTTGCATATGTTTAAAAAGTTTTTTTAAAAGAAAGTTTGTTAATTGTGACAATTAAACGGGGTCTTATTTGAATGTTATTAGCCTTAATTATCTGTCTGTTTTTTCCTGGAAGATTGGCATGTTGTATGATGAAATATTTGTATCCTATCTTGATCTTTGTCAGAACTTGTTTCCCCCGTCCTTTGTCTTACAGAGACATTACTACCAAATAAATATTTGTGTTATTTTTTTCAATTTTTATTTATTTAAGTTTTATGTGTTTGTTTTGCCTGCCTGTAAGTGTACCTGTATATGCAATGCCCACAGAGGTCAGAAGAGGGTGTTAGATCCCCTGGAACTGGAATTAATGGATTGTTGCTAGCTGCCACGTGGGTGTTGAGAATTGAACCTGGGTCCTCTGCAAGAGCAGCCAGTGCTCTTAACCACTGAGCTATCTCTCCAGCCAAATCTCTGTATTTTTAACTCTATCTTTCTGGAAGATCCAACCACTACAAAGATTTTTGTTGATTTGGCATGAGGACAAAAAGGACATTGTGACATTTTCGTTGTATTTCTTTAATAACAGATGAGTTGAAATTTTATTTCATATATTTATTACAGTCCAAAATGTCCTCCTTTGTGAATTCATGTTCTTTGCCCATTTTCCTACTGGGGTCTTAGTGTTTTTCTTATCTGTTTGTATCAGCTCTTCGGATAAAAAAGATATTAGCCCTTTGGGGTGAACTGGGTTTTGTTGGACAAAAGTTCAGCATTTCTGTATAAGCAAATGATCAGGAAACACTTTATAATTTTTATATTTGCTCTAATACCAAGGGAATGAACCCTCTTCTGGAGATTAGTCACTTATAGTCTCTCCTTATTTGTTAAAAGTTTATATGTAGTTCTTTAGAATAAGTTTTCATAGTGCAAGATGGAAATCTAAATTGATTTTTTTCTATCTTCCCACGTCTCTCTAGACAATTTAGTGGACAATCTTACCCTCCCTGATTGATTTATCATGTCTTCCAATATCATCCATTAATATTTTATAGATGCTGGTTTCTCTTCCTGTTACACGAGTTTGTCTTTTTGCTATACTTTATACTTGCTAAATGACTGTAGTTTTATTATCTGTTTTAATCTTTGCTATGTGGAGTCTCAATCAATAAACTTTCTAGCCTTCTGTACTTTTTCCAAAATGCAGTTATGGCACTTCAGATTGTATCTATACTGAGTCCCTTTATCATTCTCATACTGTCCCAGGATTGGAACTGTGTTCTTGCTGAGGCTAGTGATGATGATTATAGTATTGAGACTCTCCTAAAGCCTCTCTGTACAGGGGAAAAGGCTAATTTGTAGAGCAGAGCTGCTTAAAACACAACACAAACATAACTAAAATGACCTCTTGCATTCACATACTAATCACCAGCTTTATCTTAGTTCGTGGTGCAGAGCGACCTGAGAATCTGTGATGGGGATTTAGCAGTAGAATCCTAGGTCTTAGGAGTGCTGTATTCCTTATGGCAGCATGAAGTATGAAGTATGTGGCAGCATGAAGTATGTGGCCAGCACCTCTGCCTGTTTAGGAGGTAGTTGGTACATATGGATAGAAAAGGTCTTGGAAAGAGACTCATTGACAAGACTTGTTTGTTGACCTCTGTTGCTTCTAAGACCATCTTTTCAATAATCCTGGCCAAAGCAAGTCCTGGAAGAGGGAGAAAGGGAGTGGAAATGCAGAATGAGCAGTAAGCAGTGGGATGCCAGCCAATACCTAGAAGATCCCTACTTGCTCACTCCCAGGACAAAAACTACTAAGAAAGAAAAAGAAGTTCAAGAACTTGAAAGGACTTCAGAGTTCCTTTGTAACAACAAGACACTGTTTAGTCAACTGCAATTGTGCAAATGTATTTGATTTACCATGATTTAACTTAGAGTGTAATTAATGTTTTGTGCTGTAATGGGGTCTGCTGCAACTGGAACATTTTTTTAGATCTATGGCAAGAGGAGATAAATTACTCTACTTTCTCCGTTTTTATTCCTAAGGTTTTTGTGTCTTTGAAATGAGTTTATAATAAGTACATACCTCCAGTTCACTGAAATAGGTAGATAGGAAAAGAGCCAATGATTTTTTAATGGACAATAAACTCAACACATACTTGAAGCCTGTATAAGTGAAGCAGGATCCAGCTAAAGACCCTGTGTAATATATATTAAGGTTCTCCAGGGAGACATAAAACAACAGAATATTGTAGATACATTAGAGGACATTTAACTTAAATATTGGGTTCCACAGTAATGGAAGTCAAGAGGTTCCACCATCAGCTGTCTACAAGTCACAGAACCAGGGAAGTTAATGGTGTAATTCAGTCCAAGCCTGAAGGCCTGAGGACCAAGAGAACGAGCAGGCAACTCCCTGAGTTCCAGTGACTAAGAACCAGGAACTCCAGCATCTAAGGGCCAGAGAAGATACATGTCCCAGTTCAAAAGAAAGTCTGAATTTTCTATTCCACCTTTGTGTTCTATTCAGACCCTCAGTGGACTGGATGGTGCTAACCCACATTGGGAAGAGTTCTTGAGCCTTCTTGACTCAGTCTATTGATTTAAATGCTAACCTCTTCCAGAACCATCCAGAAATGATGTTTTGCAAGCTATCTGGACATCCTTAGCCATGTAAAATCAACATATATAACTAACCACCACTCTATGGTTTTTCCTTTTCATTAGCCATTTCCTCCCAGCTACAATTTGAGGAGATAAATGTGAAGATAATCCTTATGAGAGAAGAAATGCTTTGGCTAGGGCTCTTCTAGCACCCCCATGGCTGTTCAGGGTTGGCGGGCTGACAAGTTGAGCTCTAAAGCCACTTCCCAAGAACAACCCATATAAGACAGCACCTAAGCTCCAGACTAGATCGAGAATTTGAAGTCTTCTGAGCAGATTGTGAAAAAATAATGAGACTAAAAGACAACTTGGAGGGAGCACATGCTTATAACTTCAGAAAGCTAGTTTAGGAGAGGGGGAGGCTTAGTCGGTAAAGAGTTGTCATGCAAGTATGACACCCCACATTCAATTCTCCAGAACCCACAGAAAAGCCTGAGAGCAGCAACAAATGTTTGTAATCCCATGCCTAAGGAGGCAGAGACAGGCAGATCTCCAGGCTCTCTGGTCAGTCAGCCTTACCTAATTAGGTGAGCCCCAGATCAGTAAGAAAGCCTGCCTTTTTGGTGGATGGTTCCCGAAGAAGAATGACACCTGAAGTTGTCCTCTGACGTCCATGTACAATGCATTCCCATACACATGAACATGTGGTGTACACACACACACACACACACACACACACACACACACACAAGAAAATGGCTCAACCTTAGAAGAAATAAGGTATCATATAGCACTCAATTAGATAATGAAATTCAGAACTAAGGACAATTTGACTAAAGAAACTGATGATCATAAATATTGCTTGTAACGGGGAAGGCAAAGTAGCCCTGACCTGGATAAAAGCAATATTTTTGAAAATTTATGTCATGAAATTCCAGAAGACCAAAACAGCATAGTAATTCAATACATGAATCTTGTGGTCACACATGAGTTGAGCTCCAGGACATGGGTTTCTTCAACTATGAAGTGGAAATGTTGGTATTTCTTATCTCATAAGCTTGTCAAGGAAATTAAAGGGCATGAGAATATGAAATGCTTAGCCAGGAGCTGAGCCATTGTAAGTGCTCAGTAAATAGCTGTTATTATTGCTGTTGTTATTTATCAACATCAACCAAGCACCAGAAGATGCCGGAAAGCCTCTGCTTCTAATTGGGATCATACTTAAACCTTTGCAGAAAACAAAATTAGTTCCCCTTCTATTTTTAAGGATATTTAAGAAAAGAGGGGCTGGATAGATGACCCAGAGGTTAAGAGCATTGATTGTTCTTGCAGAGGACCCAAGTTCAAATCCAGCACCCATATGGCAGCTAACAACTATCTGTAACTCCAGGTCCTCTTCTGAACTCTGAGTGCATTGCATGACACAGGTACACGTACATATGTGCAGGCAACACACTCATACACGTAAAATGAAAAGAACAGGAAAGAATATGATTTCTTATAAGAATTCTTTTTCACTCATAAACATTCTCTATTTTTCCTGAAATATAGAGAAATCTCTCGTATTCACTGTAAATCTATTTCTTCTTGGCTTTCTTTCCTGAAGATGGAGCTCAGTTTAATGCCCTCTTCAGTGACCTAGATACTGTTCTCGACAACGTTATGAGTGGATTCTTCTCTCCCCTTCCCACTCTCATGCACCCCAGCCAAAACTCAGAGCTAATCACTCATTGTCAACTCACTGTGAGAAAATAAACGAAGTAATAGACAACATTTGGATTATAGTTTGCTGGAAGAAAAATCACTAATCCTAACACTAGCAAGTGACTCCCAGGTGTTTTATATATATATCAAGGACCTCTGTACCAAAACTGAGCAGCTGAATCATGATAATGGATCACACAGGGGCAAAAGCAGACATTCTGAAGAAAGCTGAGTTAGTGATGGAGTGTCTGGCACCTGGGCAGAAGAAAAGTTCTGATGAGGAGTTTTATTTGTTTGAGAGATCAGTGTTTAGCCTGTCAGGCTACTATGACAAAATGTATGTGAGTAGGCAATTATTTTTTTTTTTTAAAGCAGGAACCTATTCCTCAGTTTGAGTTGAGAAGTCCAAGATCTAGGTGGCAGAAGATTTGGTGTCCAGTAAGAACTCACGCTCTTCCCTCGGTGATGGATCCTCTTGCCTTGAACTCTTGCAGAGACGGGCAAAAGGCCCAGACAGACTTTGTCAGTCCGTTGACAGAAGCACTAATTTACCATGAAATCTGAAGAAACATAAACACTCAGACCATAGCAGTTAATACGATAGAACAATTACATAAATTAAACTAATCTTTCTTCCTGTTATTAAAATGATAGGAACAAAATATAAAACAAAAAGGTTAGGATGAAAAACCGCCAAGAGGAAGGGGTCCCACTTGTGAACAACAGATTCGACAAAATTTTCAGAAGCATAAGACTAGCAGAAAAGCGTCCACGAATGAAGAAAGAAGTCTCAGGCTAGAGAGGGGGGATATGTCTGTGCCAGTGAGAACTGGGGACAGGCAGGGAACGCAGCGGAAGAATGCAGAGAGGCAGAGAACAGCTAGAATGTACAGGGCGCTGAGCTGTGGCATCACAGCAAGAGGACTGAAGTGTGTGCTGAGAAAAAGCTCATTAGTCCAGCTCTCTTAAAGATTTGTGCATTGTGTGTGTGTGTATGTGAGAAACTGTGTGTACGTGTGCATGTATCTGTGATGTATGTGGATGTGTTTGTGTGTGCACACTCGTCTATGCATGTGTGGAACACACCGGTCGATGTCCATTGCCTTCCTCTATCACGCTCCACCTCCCTTTTGAGACAGGGTCTCTCCCTGACCCTGAAGCTCACCATTTCAGCCGCAATGGTTGAGCAGTAAGCTCTCGGGGACAACTTGTTTCCACCTCCCTAGTGCTGGGGATACAGATACTTTATGTGCATTCTGGGGATCAGGTCCTCATGTCGCACAGCAAGCCATCTACCCTCTGAGTCATCTCCCTGGGCCTATTTTGATTTTTTTTATTAAGAAAATAGTACATATTTATGGGGTATGATGTGATAAATGTATACATTATATAATTATCAAACTAGGGCAATTAGCATGTCTAGCAGCTCATGCATTCATCATTTCTTTGTGGTGAAAGCACTAAAAAGCCTTTTAGCTTTTTTTTCTCTTAAATGTAAGTATGATTTATTCTTTGTTTCCTAGCTATTTTGAAATGTATATTACTGCTAACTATAGTCACCACACTGTATGATAGAACATCAGAACTGATTCCCAGTATTTAATTACAAATTTGTTCGTATCAGCCAAGCTCTATCCCCACCTGCCCCTCCCTCTGTTTCCCCTGGTCCCTGGTAGAAATAACAGCACCCTCTAATGCTGTCAAGCTAGTTGTTTTTTGGATTGCACATGAGTGATAGCATGGATTATGTGTCCTTCTGTGACTATTTAATTTATATAACATAGTGCTCTTTAGTTCAATCCATGTTGGAAAGGACAAGATTCATCCTTTCATAGGCATATTTTCTTTATCCTTTGGATACGTAGCCCAGGACTCAGGAGTAATACCCTAACCCCCAGTAGTTCTCTTTTTAATACTTTGAAGAGCCTCCAGACTATTTTCCATTATGGCCACACTAATTAACTTACATCTTGTCCAACATCACAAGGGGGTTTTCTATAGGTCTAATTCTTTGTTAGAAGTTGCTATGATTTGAATGTGAAGTGTTTCCCACAGGCTCATATGTCTAAACAGTTCGTCCCTAGCCAGTGATGCTGTTTTAGGATGCTGTGGAAACTTTTGAATATGGGACCCAGCTGGCAGAATCACCTGTAGGGCTGTAGCAGTGGATCCTCTGTCCTTACTTAGAAGTCTCTCTGCTTACCTCCGCCACAGTGTAACCAACAAAGCCATGCTCTTAATGTCAGGCCATGAGCTGCTCCTGGCTTTATGCCTTTCCCTTATGATGGACAGTCTATCCTAAAACATGGGCCAAATATGGGCCAAAATCCATTCTCCTGTCAGTTGTCTGTGCTAAGTATTCTGTCACAGCATGAGAAAGGTAACAAATCAGAAAACTGGTGCCAAGAAATTACATCATTAATGTGATAAAACTGGTCATGTGGTTTGTAAGCCTTTAAAACTCGATTGCAAAGAGAACATGGAAAAATTTGGAGCTTAGGCTAGCCAAGTCCTAGAATTTGGCTGATTAGACATTAATGAGACATTCTGTAGGGCAATGCAGAGGATCATAACATAAGGGACTAACTCCCTAAGAAGCAACAGGGTCACTGAGAAGTTATAAAGATGACACACTTCCCGCTTCTTCCCGGTCTTGTAGGAAAGCCTTATTTGTTTAACTCTGAGAAGGCTCCTTCAACTGACCAACTTTGAGTCATATAGTCCTGGATATCTCAGCTTGGAGAAGTGACCTATCAGGCGTCTCTTCTTTGTTTAAGTTGACCAATTGAAAACTAGGTGGGGGGACTACTAAAACCTTTAAAACCCATATTCTCAGTTTCCAGGTTTCCTCTCCACTTGTGGAGAGCTTCATTTCTCTCTCTCTCTCTCTCTCTCTCTCTCTCTCTCTCTGTGCATGCACACGTGTGCATGAAGGTGTGTGTGTGTGTGTATGTGTGTGTGTGTGTGTGTGTGTGTGTGTGTTTCATTATGTGTGTGGATATGATTCTTAATCCAGTACCTTAGACCACTTGGCCACACTATCACATGGATGTGATTCTTTATCTTTCAATAAAAGTCTGTTTGACTATCACTTGCCACTGGTTTGAGATTTTTCCTACTTTATAATTCTTTAATTGGCTAAGAAATCGAACCCAACAAACTCCTTAGACTGATAATGATGCCAAAAGCAACAATACTGCCAACAGAAATGTAGACAGTGCAGGCACTGTGCTGACGGGATTCCAAAGGGGGGGCTAGGAGGCCATTTTTGTTACTTTTTGACAAAGTATCTGACTGTTTTCTGGTCACGTCTGGAAAAACTTGGGCAAAGCTTAATTAAAAAATCATTTATGTGGAGTTGGAAAATTTCAAGACAGCATATTATTTCGTCCGTAGCATGGCTACAGCTCACTTCTCTTAGCTAGATTTATAATGGGAGAGAGCATTTAAACAATTGCTCATTAGCTGGTGATACTATTTTTGGAAGTTGTAGAACTTTCTGAGCATGGGATTTTTCTAGAAGACATGGGGCCCTAGGGGAAGGGCTGGAGGCTTTTAGGCCGATTTCACTTCTGGCTCAACCTCCGAGCTTCCTGATTGCTGTGATATAACCAGTTACCTGAGGCTCCTGCCTTCACAGCTGCAAGTCTTTCCTTCTTTCATCCCTTCCCCACCATGATGGATTATATTTCTTATACCATAAAGCAGAATAATTCCTTCCTTATTAAGCTGTTTCTGTCCTGTATTCCATCACAGTGAAGAGAAAACTAATGAATATAGTTGCATAGTCTGCAAATATTTTCTCCTACTCTGTAGGTTGTGTTTTCACTTTTTTTTTATCATGAAAAAGTCTTACAGTTTGATGCAACTTATTTCTCTATATCTGCTGCTGTGTGTGTGTGTTATGTGAAAATGTCATAATGAAATACATTACTTTATATGCACACTTCAAAAATTAATTAAAATAAAATTCTATTCTGGGGAAAACTAATATCCTGAAGCACTTCCTCTCTGTTTTGTCTTATAAGTATCTTAGTTTAAGTTCTAACATTCACATTTTTTATTCATTTTGAGTGGGGTTTGTATATAGCCAGGAGTAGGAGTTTAAATTAGTTCATCTCTGTGTGGCTATCCAGTTTCCTCATAAACATTTATGAACAGTGCTGTCCTTTCCCAATGTATATTAAAATCAGTTGACTGTAAATGTTTGGATTTACTTCCACGGTCTCTACTGTGTTCTGTTAGTCTATATGCTTCATTTGGCGACAGTACAAGCTGTTTGGTTTACTATAGTTTTATAGTACATTTTGGAGTAAGGTCTTGTGATGCCTCCAGCTTTGCTCTGTTTGTTCAAAATTGCTCTGGCAATGTAAGATCTGTTGTGAGTCCTTCAGAATTTTTTTCTTAGCAAAGTGAAGGGCTGTGTTAATTTTCAGTTTGACAGGATCTGGAATCACCTGGGAGATAGGCCTTTGAGCATGTCTGGGATTATCCTGATTATGGTACCGCTGTGGGAGGACCCATCTTAACTGTGGGCAGGACCTGGGCTTTACAAGTGGTGAAGGCCTGCTGAGCACTAGCAGGCCTACATTTGTCACTCTCCCCTGACTATAGAAGCAATGGGACCAGCTGCTTCAAGCTCCTGATGCTTTGGCTTCTGTCATGATGAACTGTTATTGGAATGTGAGCTAAAGCCTGTCTCCCTTAAAATGCTTTTGTCGGAGAAGTTTATCAAAGAAACTAAGACACACAGCAAAGGCCATATATGACCCACAGCTGCTACCATACTGATAGAGAAAAGAAGAATGAATGATTTCCTATAAGATTTGGAACTAGCAAAGGATGACCATGTTTATCATTTTGAGTTATCATCATGGTACTGGAAGTTCTCACCAGAACAACCAGAAAAGAGAATGAAATAAAAGGCACCCACATTGGAAAGCAGGAAGTCAAACTGCAGTTGTTGGAAGATGAGTTGTTCTTAAATATATAAACTCATAAAGACTGCATGTACACACACACAAGCAAACAACATATACCATACACACCACAAGATTGTTAGAACACACGGTTCATTAAGTTTATAGGATATATAGTCAATGTATAAAATATATTAGTATGTTTCCTTGCTAATTGTGAATTATCCCCAAAAGGAATCAAGAAAAGAATTCAATTTACAATAGCTACAAAAACATCTAGAAGGGACTGGAGAGGTGGCTCAGTGGTTAAGGTCCCTGGCAGCCTTTGCAGAGAACCCAAGTTTGGTTCTCAGCACCCACATGGCAGCTAACAACTGTCTGTAATTCCAGGTCCAGGGATCCAGTGCCCTCTTCTGACCTCCAAAGGCATTGCATAACATGGGTGCACTTATATACATGTAAGCAATACACTCATGCACATAAAATTAAAAAATAATAAATGAAAAGATTTAAAAACGAGGAATAAATTTAAGTAGGTGGAAGATCTCTATCCCAAACACTATAAAACAAGGATGAGAAGCTGGAAAAGGTCCAAAGAAACAGAAGGATGTCCTGTGTTCAGGAAGCGGCAAACTAATCTATTTTTTAAGGGATTTTAAAAAAAAATTATTGAATCATTGCGTATTTCATACAGAACATCTCAATCCATCTTAATCATCTTTACACCCCCTCCCCACCAGGCCCCCTCCAGAGCCCCCAACTGGAATCCATACATTTTTTCACCTGTGTTAAGGTCTATTGTGTCAAGTGAGTGTTGACTGTTCCTCAGTGTAGGTTCAACCACTGAGGTCTAGTCATCCTATCCAGAGTCCCTCACTTTAGGAAGACTAGCTCATCCCCACCCAGCAGTAATCAGTTGCCAGTATTTCTTCAGTAAAGATTACGGTCTGCTACCCATGGGTTTTTGTCTGCTTGAGTTTGCATGAGTCTTGAGCATGCCGATACCATTGAGGTGAGGTGGGTTCGTATGAGCAAGATTCCTGTAACTTGCAGGATTCTACTTCCATATGGTCACATACCTCACTGGCCCCCTCTTCTGAAATGGTCCCTGAGCCCTGGTGAGCGAAACTTAATATAGGAGTCCTAGCCAGGGACCCACACTCTGCAGACTCCTAATCTCCATGCTTTGGCCATTGTAACCTTTTGGGTTGCTGGCCCTCTGTTGCATGAGGGAGTTTCATTAATGAGAGTTGAAAGATTCATTAGTGTTCGCTTTATCTCTTGTTCTACGTTGCATGAGCCTTAGGTGTAGAGGGTGCATTGTAGATGTGCTGCTTATGCATGGGCAATTCACAGACAATGTCTCTGTGTGAACAGTTATGGTACTTTGTAATATAGTCTCTGTGTGGTGCAAAAGAAGCTTCTTTGATGAGTGGTGATTGGGATACCTGACTGTAAATATAAGAATACATATTTTTCACTTAGTAAAAAATTACATCAGCCTAGGAATGTAACAGCCTTAGGGATTTCTCTAATATCTATGACTTCTTCAGCCATATGGATTTGGCTACGATTACAATACCACACATGAGTTTCCTCCCATTGAGTGGGCTTTAAGACCAATTAGATAGCCATTGATTGTCCCCAAGATAAAAGTGCCACTACTGCACCAATGTTGAGTGCTGGGCCAGTCATTGATGTGGTTATTTGGTCATGAAGCTGGTGTAGGGCCATCAATTTATGTTCTCCCTTAGCAGCTTGCATAGTGCTCTCCAGAGCTATGACAGTTAGCCTTCAGGAAAAGTGGCTTCCAGTTCAGTTCTAGCTCCGTTGTTCCAAATCCAGTCTCCAAAGTAGTCCTGTTCTCAGCAATCAGGTCTTACTTTGAAGTTCTAGGAGACATTCAAGGGCTGTGGCAACGGCCTGTGTAATCTGGGGAGTCTTTTGGGCCACCCTGGCAAACACCTCAAAGGATGCTTTCTCCTTTGCTAGGCATTCAGTTATGCACACGGACTCATGTGGAGATATTTTATTATATGTGGAATTTGTCCTTAGGTTGTTTGATTAGTATGATTCCCTCTGGTGTTTTATACCAGATAGGCATTATTTGTCTCTTCTCTCTCTCTCTCTCCCTATCTGACCCTCCCTCCATGCCTTCCCCATTTAAAGGGTCCCCATTTTCCCCATTTCTCTCTTGATAATACCAGTCTCCTATGGCCCCACCTCTCTTGAGCTCCTTCTTTCCCTTTATCCCCACAGTTCCTGGTATAACCGTCTTCTCCCACTTCCATTTAAATATCCCCCTTTTATCTATTTCTCTCTTAGTAATACCTATCTCTCCTACTATTCTTTTTTTCTCAGGTTCCTTCTTCCCTTTACCTCCCTGGTTCCTTTCCATTTTCCCAGTGCCTGCACTTACACTAGGATATATACTCACATGTAAGGGTGTGGTGCCAGGATTCACAAATGAGGAGCACATATATCATTTGTTTTTCTAGTTCTGTGTTACTTCACTTAGCATAACAGTTTCTAGTTCCATCCATTTACTTGCAAATGTCATGATTTCATCTTTCTTGTCTGGTTCCTAATTTTAATGGGAATGCTTCCAGTTTTCCTCCATTTAGAATGATGTTGGCTATGGGTTTTTTGTATACAGCTTTAATTATGTTGAGGTATGTTCCCTCCAGTCCAATTATCTCTAGGTCTTTTAACATAAATTCATGTTGAATTTTGTAAAAGGCTTTTTTTGCATCTATTGAGATGACCATGTGATTTTTGTCTTTGAGTCCATTTATGGGCTTTATGACATTTATTGACTTACATATATTGAACTACCCTGGATCTCTGGACTAAAGCTGATGTGATCATGCTGGATGATCTTTTTGATGTGAGTCTGTATGTGGTTTGCAAGCATTTTGTTGAGAATTTTTGCATCTACGTTCATTGAGGATATGGATCTATAGTTCTCTTTTTCGGTTGTAATTTACCTAGTTTTTGGTATTAGAGTGATGCTGGCTTCATGGAAGGAATTTGGGGGTTCTCCCTCTGTTTCTATCTTTTTGAATAATTTAATCAATATTGGATACAGATCTTCTTAGAATGTGAGGTAGAATTTTGTTGTGAATCCATCTGGGCCTGGGCTTTTTTTAGTTGGGAGACTTTATTATATTACTGTTTCAATTTCCTTATATGTTATGGGTCTGGTTTACGTTGCTGATCTTTTCTTGGTTTAATTGTGGTGATTCCCATGATTTTAAATATACATCCATTTCTTTAAGGTTTTCAAATTAATAGCATATAGGTTTTTAAAGAATTCTCTAATAATGTTCTGGATCTCTTTGTTGTCTGTTGTGATGTTTTCCCTTTCATTTCTGATTATGGTGATTTGGAGTTGCTTTCTTTTGGTTAACTGGGTTAAAGGTCTGTGTATCTTGTTCCCCCTTTCAAAGAACCAGTTCTTGGTTTCACTGAATCTTTATATGTTTTTTTTATTTCTAGTTCATTAATTTCTGACCTGATTTTTGCTATTTCTTCTTGTCTGCTGGGTTTGGCTTTCATAGTTTGCATTGAAAAGTCACCTTTAATTCTGATGGGTTTTCCTTTATAGGTGACTTGTTTTTGTCTTGCAGCTTTCAGAATTCTCTCATATGAAAATTCTGTCTTTTCATGGGCCCTACATTTACTCCATATTCCATTCCTGTGTTTTTAATTTTTCATGATCGTGTTGGAGTGCTCCAGTTCTTCAACATTATCATCCAGTCTTGATATTCTGTTTTCTGATTCCTTCATTCTATCAGTGAGGCTTTCTCCTGTGGTTTCAAATTGGCTTATTGTGTTTTCACTTCCTTCTTCATTTGAGCCTGCGTTTTCTTTAATATTTCTCTCTTTTTGTGAATTCGGTCAGAAGTTTATCCCTCTCTTCTTTTACTTATTTGATTTTTTTTTGTTGTTTATGTGTTCTTTAAATTCATTGAATTCTTAGATCATGCTTATGATTGTTCCTTTAAATTCTGTGTCCTGGGTTATGTCTATGGGGTTCTCATTGTAGAACTCTTCTGTAGGACTGGTAATGTTTGGTGGGGATATATTTGGGTTTTTCATATTATTATATTTTTTTGTGATCTCTGCATCTGGATTTCTTTTGTTGTTTGTGATTCTGATGTGAGATTCAAGCCTTCCTTTGTTTAGTTGAAGTCTGATTCTGTTTGCATACTTGATGTAATTTGCTTGTTTTCTTATTGGGTATGAAAAGCTGGTTGTTCAAGGCTTCGGGGTCTCTCTTTTGATTTTTTTATTGGAGGGACCAGATGACTCCAGTCCAGCTGCTCAGGAGTTCCCTCAGAGGCACAAGTCAGGGGAGATCAGATGCTATCAGGCTCTCTCTTAAGGTCTGGGCCCCTCTAGACATCGGGTACACCACAATTTGGGAAGATTGCTAGGTAGAGGCTGAATTCTGGCTTTCTCAGGCAGTCTGCAAAGGGCACGGAAACCTAGGCCTGCGTCAGTGGGAGGGGCTGCAGGTGGTATCAGTGTGGGAGGAAGGGCACAGTGAGATCTGCAGCCCTCACAGCCAGGCAGAAATAAAAGGATCGTTCAATCCGCAGAGCTAAGAGTGTGCCTGTGCCCAAGGCTAGAAGAGAACAGGATGTCAGGTGGGGGAGTACGAAGTTACTGCGGTGGTAGGAGAGTGGAGACCCAGGGGGCAGGATCAGATTTATCAGGGAAGAAGGCTGGTCTCTGGAATCCAAGGCAAGTTGGCCGTGGGGACCGCCTGTGAAGGTTCTTAACAACTAGGCTGAAAATTTGAGCTAATCTGAGTACAGCTGATGAGGACTCAGTGGGCAGGTGTGGACTGAGAGGACAGTCCAGAGATCTGGGGTGCTAAGAGCAAGAGTGGGTGTGCCCAAGGCTAGAAGGAGAACAGGACGCGGGGCAGGGAGAATGGAGTTGCTCGGGTGGTAGGCGGGACATGGTAGGAGGGATCAGATTTACCAGGGAAGAAGGCTGGTCACAGGAACCCAAGGCAGGTTGGGTGATGGGCTGCCCGGGTAGATGTCTGGTCTAGGACAGGCAGAGGCAAGTTGGGAGGGTGGGGAAGGACAGGAGAAACAGCCTCTGAAGGGTCTAATAGACTAGACTGAAAAACTGAGCTGGTCTGATTCCAGGGGTTTGGGATACAGTGGGCAGGTGTGGACTAAAAGGGCAGTCCAGAGATCTGGGGTGCTGAGAGCAGAATTAAGCCTGTGCCCGAGGATGAAAGGAAAACAAAACGTGGGACAGGGGAGAATTGGTGAACTAATATGTTTAAATGTCGATACTATCCAAACCCACCCACCTCTATCAAAAGTCCAGTGGCATTCTTCACAGAAATGGAAAATGCTTTCAAATCTGGAATTCTATATCTGCCCATACCATCAATAATACATGCTCCAGCTAAACCCATGCTCAAATGCATAAGAACCTATATAACTTTCCTTCTACATACCATGTCTTAGAATTCTGGAAGATGGATTCCAACAAAATATGAATACATATCAAGAAGGTGAAGGGAAATCCCAGGATGACATTTTTTCATCAGGATTTGTGAACAGTTGGAATTGGAAGAGACAAATGGGTGCTCTTAGTGGGTGAATAAGGGACATAATCAACAGCATATCTGATATGATCCATAGCATGGAGATTATCGAGGCCACCCTAAAGTTAAGTAGTGTAGGAGAAAAGGGAACATTGAGAAACTTACAGGAGGCAAAATGCCATGTGAGGAAAAACATGATCATAATATACCAATTCAGAGTTTTCATGAAGTTAAAATGATACCATGTTCACTACTTCTTAACTTTCAAATGCAACCTATAGAGAATGCATGAAAGAATATATATTGGTTACAGAACAGACCGTAAACGTTATCAACTGTGACAATGCAAATGAGAAAATGTAGCTGTTAGAAGTTGGTAAATGGGAAGTAACAGAAAAGGACTGAACAGAGAAAGAGAGGCATTGATATCCTCATCTGACAAGATGGATAATCAAGATAATGCCTATATTTAATGAAGTAAAAACTGGTGTGATTATGACTTTTAAATTCATTAATGAAGTGGTTGATGGCATTATAGGACATCTCATTTCTCGTTTATTATGGATGAAACATTAGTAATGTCTAAAACTGATAAATTAAGCAATAATAGAAGTATATTCGGAGATAAGGAAACAATTCCAGAAAAGTGTTACACATAGTTGACTGTAGAAAAAGGCAGTAAGATGAGATGTATATGGGAAGGAAATACTCCTAGACATGCATCCATAGTACTTGAATAAACATTTTATATAGGCGGATGGAATAATAAATAAATTGATAAAGGGAAAGACTGGACTGTTTAAATTCTTTTATGTGTATGAGTGTTTTATCTATCTATCTATCTATATATCTATATATATCTATATCTATATCTATATATATCTATATATATATATATATGCACCAAGTGCATGCAGTGTCCAGGGAGTCCAGAGGAGGGCACTGGATCCTCTGGAACTGGAATTTACAAACAATTATGAGCCACCATGTAGGTGCTGGGAATGGAACGCAGGTCCTCTGGAAGACTAGTAAGCCTTCTTGACCATGGACCCATCTCTCCAGCCCCAGACTGGACTCTTTTTTAAACTACAGTCAGGCAACATAAAACCTAGAAAGATAATGTGTCAAGATAATTAGAAAAAGAGCAAGTTATAGAAACAAGAATGGTATCTTGAGGAAAGCTATTGTAAGACCTCAGGCTCTCCTTTTCCAAAGTATTCAATTTATTCCTATCATAATGCAAGAATTTATTTTTTAAAGGACTATCAACCAGATAATATAATCAATTATCCAATTTAGACAGAAAATTATCTACATCAGAATATGGACATTTTTAGTACACTACTTTTAGAGCAGTTTTAGGTACAGAGCAAAAACTGAGCTGGAAAGAAAGAGTCCCCACACGCTCCTTGACCCCACACATGCATGCCCTTTCTGTCACCAACATCCCCTTTAAAGCGGTCATTGGTAACAATCAATGACTTACAATGAAGCATCACTATTACCCAAAGTCCATAATTTTCTTTAGGACTCCTCTGGATGTCATACCTTACATAGGATTACAGCATGAATCTTTCATTGTAGTATCACACAGAGTGGCTTCACTGCCTTGAAACTCCTATGTGCTCCATCTAGTCAGCCCTTCCTCACCACTAAAACCTAGTAGCTGCTGATACTGGCTCCAGTATGTAACTGGGTTGGAGTCATAGACTATGTAGCTTTTTCAGTGTGCATCTGACTCTTTCACTTACTAATAAGCATTTTAAGTTTCTCCCCATCTTGATAGTTAATGATGAATGATATTCCATTCTCTGAACGTTCTATCATGTATTTATTCATTTACCTACTGAAGGATATTGTGGCTGCTTCCAATTTCGGATTACAAATAAGGCATATACGTATTTGTGTACAGATATCTGTGTACATAGTTTTTAACTTCTTTGAATAAATATCAAGCTGGTAACTGCTGGATAATATAGTAAGAATATATTTAATTTTATTAGAAGTTGACAAACTGTCTTCTAGGCTGACAGTACCATATGCATCCATCAGCACTGAGTGAAAACTGTTGTTCTACATCCTTACCAGCATTTGATGGTGTCAGTATTCTAGGATTTTGCCTTCTGATAGGATTTCAATGGCATAAAGTAAGTTTCTGTAACTGTGAGGAGGTCAGGGATGCTTCATCCAGGTAAAGATTCAGAGAAGCACAATGAATCCTATGGGGCTCGTGTGAAGAAGAGAGAAGTGGTATGACGACGTCTAACCTGAGGCCTTTTCTGACCCTCCTCCAGGACCTACGGCGAGGACTCTTTGGAATGTTCCCCAAAACCTTTAGTGCCATGAACTGGCTCCTGGATCTTAAATTTAGAAATTTAAAGTCAGAAATTCAAACGCTGTGTGTTTGGAGCTACCAAACTGGAGCACATCTATAACACAATATAATGAATTTGTACAACAATAAAGACTTGGGTATCCAACGTACCTGTGTTCAAACCCTGGCTCCACTGTTACCTAGAAGCTTTAACAGTGCTTGACTAACTTTGGATCCTTATAAAATAAGAATAATTATATTAACAAAATGAGATATCATTTCAAAATCTGTTCAAAAAATTACAATTGTCACAGTAGTCACAAGCACATTGCAAACTTCTTAAAAATATTTAAAATAGATGTGAATGAAAATCTTTATGCATTACCATTTGACCTGCTAAGATGACTATTTTTTGTTCTTGTTTTTCTTTTTGAGACTGGATCTCTCTGTAGCTCTAGCTGGCCTGGAACTCACTATGTAGACCAGGCAGGCCTTGAATTCACAGAGATCCACCTGCTTCTGTCTCTTGAGTGCTAGGATTAAAAGCAGGTACCACCATGCCCAACTGAAATGACTATTTTTTTAAAAAACAAATTTTTTCAAAGATTCAGAGAAACTAGGACCCTCAGATACTGTTGGTGAGAATATAAAATGGTCAACCATGTTCAAAAACCTACTGGCTTGGTTTGAAAGATGACTGAGCAACTAAGAACATGTTCTGTTCATGCAGAGAACCTGAGCTCCATTCCTAGCACCCACATCTAGCAGTTCACAAGGGGGCAGTTCATAACTACCTGTAAGTCCAACTCCAAGAGATCTGATGCCCTCGTCTGTCCTCCACTGGCACTGCACTCATATGCACACACACACACACACACACACACACACACACACACATATAATTAAAACACAAAAATAGGGGCTGGAGAGATGGCTCAGTGATTACGAACACTGGCTGCTCTTGCAGAGGACTTGGGTTCAATTCCTAGCACCCACATGGTGGCTAACAACTGTACATAACTCCAGTTCCAGGGAAATCCAACACCCTCTTCTGATCTCCAAGGACATTGTACAACATGGGTGTGCTTATATACATGCGGGCAATACACTCATACACGTTAAAAAATAAAAACAATAAATAAATCTGTTTTAAAATAAGAATAGACTGGCTATTCTCTAAAATGTTCATCATGTGACTCAGCAATTCCATTCCTAAGTATATATCCAAGAGAAGTGAAAACATATTGTGTCAGGCAGGGTTCTCTACAGGAAGAGAACTAGTAGAATGCCTATATACTGTAAAGAGGGATTTATTTGCGTGGTTTACACAATATGAACTAAGAGGTCCAACTGTAGCCTGGAGAGGCTGAGAACCTGGTAGTCACTCAGTTCACAAACCTACATGCTTCAGCAGTCCCAATCTGAGACTGGCAGAAGGCCTGGAGGATTTTTGGAGTTGCTGTATTCAATCTGCGTTAGAGACTCAAGAAGCTAGAGCTTGATGTCAGCAGAGGACAGCAGCAGAGACACACACACTCACTCAGCAAGAAGAGTAGGCAGGCAACAGGGCTCTTTTCCCCAACCTCTTTACATCTGGGCACCCTTTGGAAGGTTCTGCCAGCTCTGACATAGGGTCTACCTCCCTCAGTTAATCTTTTCTAGAAACAGTCTCACAGACATACACAAAAATGGATCAAGTTGTCTCCTAATAGATTCCAGTTTCTCAGGTTTTCATTATTTTTTCTACTTTTACGGGGTATTGAAGTTTAGATATTAAATTTGACTAGGGTAGGGCTAGGGATGTAAGTGAGTGATAGACCATTTGCCTAGCATGCCCAAGGTTTTGGGTTTAATTCCCCATACAAGGGGAAAAAGAGTTTTGACTAGGTTTAAAAGATGTATCTTTGGCACAATCAAGTTTTATAAACTATCACATTTTATAGTATTTTCTTCATGTAAATTCCATGTACGATATGTAAAATTTCAAAAATCAGGGATGACAAAAACCACAGAAAGAAAGAAAAGCCCTGCCTTTCCTTAAAATAGAGAGGCTAATTTCAAAAGACTATTTGGGACTGAAATGTAAGTCTTCTCAGCTTAGCACACTGAGCACGTTCTCAGTTCTCCTCCAAAGCTCATCACATTCCTTTCTTTACCTCTATGCTAAGGTGGCCAGAAGACTCATTGATTTTTGGGCCTTTCCCAGTTAGATTTGGGTTTGTACCTATGAAACTTATAATCTTACGCTGCTTAATCTACATCCGGTTATCAGCATTTGCTCCACATCACTATAACATTAGAATAATGAAGCACTGGCTGGTTAAAAGAAAACTGTCATTTATTCTAATCATATCAAATATTTCAGAATAAAGAATTTCTGTTTTAGGACACCTTTAAGGGCAAAGTTTATTGTCAAAGCATTTATACATCTGAATAATCATCCATCTGTACAGAATGACTTAACTACTTAGAAAGTAGATTTAAAGACCATCCAGCTTTTCAAAGGGTCTAATTACTATGTCCCTTGGATTCCTTTCTCTAGTTTCTTCAGAAAATGGTATTCAGAGAGGTGAGGCAAAATAGTTGAAGTCATAGGCAACTATTGGCTGGTCTAAATTTAAAATCAACCTTTTCTACACCAGGTTCAACATTTTTCTCAGCATCACACTATTTCAGTTTCATTCTTGGAACTCTGAATTCACCCTATGGACCATTTCCCTCCCTCCCCAAAAAAGGGAAGAAAAAAAAAGAAAAAGAAAAAGAAAGAATGTTCTTCATTGGCAAAAAGAAGGAAGTATATTTCTTCACATAACTGAAAAGAGAAGCTAAGACGAGGAAAAGCAGGCCAGTTGGCTTTAATAAACCTGTGATCCGTCCATGTAACTGGACTGCTGGGCAGGAACTGATAGGGAGTTTTTGTGAGCAATTTATTTTGGTCTCTTATTTAAAGCATCCTTTATTTATAGACTGTTTGATTAACAGCCAAATTATAAGCTCAGCAAATTTTATAGTTGGCAATTTTAACATTCCAAAAATGTCCTTGCATTTCCATCACCCTCTTTAAAATTGAAATCCACCTCTCTTCAGGACACTGGTCACAAGACAGTTTATCCAGAAGCATCCTAAGGCCTCCAAATATATCCAAACCAATTCAACCAGATTTTGAAAAAGCAGAGCCTGTTCTTCACAATGGCTGCCCCAATACACTCTTCCAGCTCTCCTTGGTCTACTTATTTTGTATTTTCAAAATTTGTCAAATTCTATGTTAATTGTTTTCTAACAATCAAAATTAGTCAACCAGCTTGCTCAAAACCTTCCACACAGACTGTTTCTTCTTCGCATAGCCATTGCTGGTACTTAAATGATGTTGCAAGTCCGATGAAAGCGGGGAAAGAAAAGGAAGACAGAAAAGAAGGAGAATGATGCAGAGGAGCAGCAGGTGGTTTTGACAAGCTGACAGCCATGAACTTTGACAAGAGTTGAGGTCACAGAGAAACCAGTGCTCAGAAGGAACTTAAATTGGGAAAGGCAAAGAAGCTCCACTAAAAAGCAAAGTTGGTGAGCAAGTAGGAAACTGAATATGAAAAAGTCCAGGAAGTGGTGAAGACCTTGGCTAGACTCCCCCAGCCTCAGGCTACTGGAGTCCGTAGACAAGAAGAGAAGGTAGCCTCCTTCATGATGGATTGTGTCATTTTGACCCCTCTTATCTATGATAAGGAGATAAGGACGTACAACATCTATATATGTAGGATCATCTTTATTTTTAGTAGGTGTGGGTATGGTTCTAGTGAGTTGCATCTACTCAACCCAAAAACAAGGGTTGAGGAAATTATCTAGTCCAAACTAATCTGTACATTGTGTCCCTTGGTCACAATGATTGGTTCAGGCCAATCAATACTAGCAATCCTATAATCTGGACTCTTGAACTTTAAAGGAAAGAGGCCATCTCTTTGGTTGGACTTGGAAGGGAAACTGTAGCTACCCATAGAACAGTCTGTGGAACCTGAGGATGGAGCCAACAGATTAGAGAGCAGATGAAGACAGAAGACCTCAGTTCTGGAAGAATTGTTTGGGCCTCAAATCCCACTCCAAATGAAATCTCTGGAGTTTTCAGTTCATGACCAAGGAATTCCCCATCTCTGTTGAAAAAAATAATTAGGTTGTATCTTCCATCACTGACAATGGAAAGAGTCCAAACTGATTCACATCTCATTTACATGAATGCCTTTGTGTCAGCTATAAAACATGAGTGTATTCATACTTTCAGCTTTTTCTATTGAGAGATAACTTGCAGACTCTGTTGAACTAGACCTTGTCAATATATATCTAGGACAAATGGAAGCAATAATGTACTTTGTAAAACATGAAACTCTGCAACATTACTTGGCTGCACGAGAACATTATTGCAATCAGAAGTCCTTCACGTGCACATCATTGACCACCAGTGGGACCACAAGTGCTTCCACCACCAATCTGAGGTCAGCAGTGCCAGACTGTCACATGCAGAGAGTTGTTTATTTATGTAAGCAATCCAAATTTTGTAATTAAACTGAGTCATAGATGATGCCTTACTTTATATGCAATGTGAGTCAATTTAGAAGTGAATCACCAGCAGCTCAGGACTGATAATAAAATAAGGTTTTTTTTTTTTTAATTTGAAAGGAGAAATAACAGAAACCTGATTACAGGTCATGAAAAATGCAGTCTCCTGTTGGCTTCATGTATTGGCTTGTGTTCTAAGTCTCTATTCCCCATGCTGGGAATTGAATAATCCAGGACTTGACACATGGCGAGCCCATGCTCTGTCACTGAGCTGAATCACTAAGCCCTGCATTCAGTCTTGATCACTTTGAAGACACCACTGATGGAAGGGAAAGGCAGAGAACATCTACTGCTCAGTGTCGGTTCATTTATCCATTAGGAGGCCTTCTGTAGCACCAACACAATTTAAACTGAAATGGGTTCAAAGAATAAGGGGATTTGTTGACTCCCATAACTAGAAACATTAGTGTCCTGGTTTGCTTTCTATTGCTGGGATAAAACACTCTAGTCAAATGCAACTTGGAGAGGAAAGGGTTTATTACATTTTACACTTCCACCCGGGAGGAAGAAGCCAGGCAGGAACTTAGGGCAAGAACCAGGAGGCCAGAACTGAAGCACAGGCCATGAAAGTATTGAAAAAGCATGACACTCACCTCAAAGGGGGGTAAGAAATGGAATATTCTGGAGCCAAATATGAGTGACCGTGGCCTGGGAACACAGATTCAGGTTACCCCAAATTCCATGTTCCAATTTGGAAGTCATGAAGTTTTTATAGTAACAGAGCAAAAAAAAGTCATCAATCAAGACACTTCTCAAATACATTGGCAACATTAAGTAGGCAGCTACAGCAAAAGAGAAATCTTGAGTATAGGCCTCAAATACTATCTAATGACACTCAGCCTTTTGTTGGTGGAATTTAGGGCTTTGTTAACACATTCCAAAAGGATTTTATCTGTTAATCACAGGATGTTAAGTCAGAAACAAAAGTGGGCAAGGAGTGGCTATTTAGGAGGCTGAAGATGGCCGAAGAGAAATGGTAATTAGGCTTTGGATCTGCAACATTCCAAACTCTCCACAATCACTGAATCAGTTGATCAGCTACTGGAGAAGGTTCAGTTTCAAGATGCAGTTTTTCCAAGAACTTTTGTTCACAAAGGAAAGCTGTTTACTGGCTTGCTCCTCTGTCCTGTGCTCAACTTTCTTATATAACCCAAGGCCACCTGCCCAGGAGTGACGCCACCCACAGTAGACTGGGCCCTCCCACATTACTGAACAATCAAGAAAATGCCTCAGAGACATGCCAACAGGCCAACAGAGGAAATTCCTAATTGAGGGTCCCTCTTCTGAGGTATGGCAAGTTGACAAGCAAAGTCAACCATGACAATCAGAGAGCAAACTTTAGGGTCGCTTGAGCCAAAGGTTTATATCATCAGGGTCATTGCTGTTTGGTTGGATTTTTCACTCCCCAAGTTCCTTGGCTGTGCTCTGCTTAAGTTGGCTAGCTTTCTTTGTAGTAGCCAAGTGGAAGGACTAAATGCACTCTCATTTACAAGGTGGGCTCCTCTTCTTTTCAACTATAAAACCAAATTAAGTTTCACATGTACCGTGGCCACAGAGATCACATACAGTTTTAGGCTAGGAAAAATAGTTCATGCCCGATTCAGTAGCATACTGAGAGCTAGACAAATGAGAATCTACCTCTAGGGCTGGGGGAAAAAATTGATCTCTTCAGCCACAGAGTTTCTACTGAAAGTCATAGGGTGAAATGGATGTTGAGGAAGCAACCATAATCTATTTTATTACCATGTGCTAAGCTGGAGCTGAACTAGCAGGGCTAGTTTGCCTTGGGGCCAAACTATAGGAGTTTTCACTGGAAATGTACTTTTCTTCTAAGTACATTTGGAGGAAGTTATGCAGAGCCACCCCATGTGAGAAGCATAATCCTGAAGCTTGGCATAATTCCACAGTAATTTTCCCACAGGAATAAATGAAACTCGGGGAGAGATGAAGTCTCATAGTGCATGTATCTATTACCATTATTGCCTAATTTCATTTTAATGTTTGCTTTATAGTTTCTTGAGATTATTTCTAGTATTTTGTAGCTCGCTTTCTCCAAAAAAGACTAGCAGTGTCTTAAGGTATTTGGCCTTACTTTAGCATGTCAATTACTATTCCCAATATACTGATTTTCTTAGCAGCATCATTTGGACTGCCTTCAAATGAATACTTAAACAGGATTATTATTGGATACTAAGAATATTTAAAATCATAACAGTGAATGTTAAAAGCAAAATAGTCATAATTACAAAGTATTTTTAGAAGACATTTTTAGTGCCCTAGTTACATTCCCTAAATTAATTTCTAAATTTCTAGTGACAATCACAACATAATATGAAAGAAAAATATATATTTGGTCTTTGTTGCTGGCTCCTAACATAAACTCATAAAACCCTTTAATTTCCTGAGTGATATGAGTTTTAGTGCCTATTTTGTTGCGCTATATGGTCTTTGATCCTGGCTCCTGACCAAATTAAAACCTTCTCAATCCCTGGGTGAGCACAGTGGTTTTTCCACCAGTGAGGGGATTCTTTGTGGCCTCTTACATGGGACCTGGTCACCAGGAAGACTATGGTTAGAAGCTTGGAACTTCATCCTCCCTGATCATCCTTTAGAAAAGGGAGAGAGGCTGGAGATTGAGCAATCCATTTTGCTTATATGATCTGACTGCATAAAACCATAACCTACAGGGTCCGTGAGCTTCAGGAGGGGTGTGCACACAGAGCACCTGGGAGAGCAACACACCAGGGAGAGTGTGGAAGCTCCACACTCCTCCCTGTACCTAATCAAATACAATTCTGCCTGGCAGTTCCTAAATTGTATTTTTCACAGTAAACTATCTAGCAAGTAAATGATCTGAGATCTAACAGTCAGTCTAACAAATGCAGATCCAAGGTGAAGAGATGCAGAATCTGATTACAGGTCCAAAGCACAAATGACTACCAGGACAAGTGACTGCCACCAGAAAGAAGAGACTCTTCGGAGATTGAACCCTTAACCAGAGCGGTCTGGCACTAATGCTAAGTAGTTTCAGAACAGAGCTGAGATGTAGGATACCTGGTTGGTGTCTGCAGAGAATCAAACAGTTACTTGACGTAGGGAATCCCCAGATGTGTGAAAACAGAAGTGAAGTGTTTGGAGCACGACAGCCGAAAGAAAAGGAATGCGATTTTTCTGTACAGACAGTCTCACCTCACACAGCACCCGTTTTACCATTTCTGTCTCTGGCTCTTCTCTGAAATCAGAAGCAACAGACACTTGGCAGATAGTCAGGAAAACGTCATAGTTCCTTAATAATTATTTGTTGGATGCATGAATATTAGAACATAATCCATTAAACTGCCTTGTCAGAATGTGAACTATAGGGGTCTTGCGACACAGTAAGGGGAAGACATGCTGGAAAACTGGATGGGGGCTGGTCTCCAGAACCAGAATGACTTGGGACCTGACACGCTGTCTAGGTGAACTTTTTACATGAAAAGGTGCCACATGAACATTGTCCAATACAACTGCCCACGTGTCGCTGTTGAACAGCTGGAACATAGCTGGTATAAGCAACTGAATCGAAATTTATTTTAGTTGATTTGCATTTAAATATAAAGAAACAGATTTGTCCAGTAACTACCATAGGACAGCACAGGATAAGAAGTGGAATTGCTGCCACAAAAGTCCTCTCACTCCTTGCCATGCTCGGGGGAAGAAGAATTTATTCAGTGACAGATTCCAGCACAAAATTATTAGCCTGCCTAAGAAGCCCATGTGACCTAGAACAGCCTTATGCCAGGCACTGAACTGGGTTTTTCTTTTATTTGACTCAGAGCCACGACTAAGAAGAATAGGCAGGTAGAATCAAAAAGTTATTCCCAATGTGGTTTCTTTCCTTGCTGTGTGTTTTTGATGAGCTCTGAGCACACATTTTCACTGCTGACTTTCTCTGGGCTGGCTTATAGGAGTGGAAGAGGCTGTGACCAGAAATACATGTGACAGTTTCCATTCAGCCCTTTCAAGTTCATTTACATTTAAATAAGGCAAACAAAAAGTGCTGCTTGGAAACATCATTTATGTCTATGAAAACATCTTTAAATCCTTTATTATTTGAAAAAGTTCTTTTACTAAGGAGAAAAGGGAATATGTATTTTGTGTGATTGTCCATGTTCAGGTTTCAAAGATTGTACCTCTAATTTCAAAGAAGTTTCTACACTTGGTAGGCCCTACTTCCCACCACTAAATGAACCCTTCTTTATGTGCAAATACCTTGTTCCATTCTAGCAGATAGGCCACCCTCTGCCAGGTGGGTGCTGGGGGTTCTAACTCAGCTCTCTCACTGACGCAGTCTTTGACCTCAGGAAGGTTGGAGGAGATTAAGACCATGGTCTCCTGAGTCTGCAAGGGGAATAAAGAGTATGTTGCCTGCTTTGGTCCCTTTCTGGAGACTTTCACAGCATCAGTTCTAAGTTCCTTCATGGAACAGTTGGAGTTCAGTCACAAACCTCCTTGACCAGTTCCCCAAGCTTCCTAAGGACCACTTTCTGACATGACTATCCAGGAGCTTCGTCTTTCCTTCATTTCTCCTCCCTCCCCTTAAGTGCAGCAGAGAAGTCTCCAGCATAGTATTATTAACCAGCTGGAAGCAGCCAAGGGCATTGGTGATAGGCTTCATTTGAGCCAGGAGATTTGATCCTCACAGAACTGCAAATACCCTAAAGGCACAATGACACCTTACCTGCCAAACCCATGTCAGCTTACTGCAGTTCCCAGTCGCTAGAGGAAGATTCAGCTTGCATCCGCTTATCAAGGCCTTGCCTCTGGATACAGTTTGCTGTCAGTCAGTTCCAAGGTTTCCAGTTTGTTGTCTGAGGAATCCTGGGGAATGAGCAACAACAAGGCAGTGTGGGTGACAGCGGCGGGGAGACTGTCAACCTTGTGTAACCTGAGAGTCACATGGAGGCCAAGGAAAATGGAAACTCTGGCCAATTTCCAAGGGCACATTTTTTAAGTTAAATTTTACAACTGCAGATTTTACGCTGTGTGGAATGAGCTGCTGCTGAAAGGTTCTGAGCAGAAGAATAACAAATTAGACTTCACTTTGAAATGCCTTCTGGAGGCTGGAGAGATGGCTCAATTGACACGGTGCTCACTACACAAGCATGAGGATCTGAATTTGAGTCCCAGCACCTACATACAAACCCAGGCACATACTGATGTGCCTATAATCTCAGCGCTAGGGAGGCAGAGACAGCAGGATCTTTGGGGATCAAAGACCAGCCAGTAAAGCCAAATCAGCAAGCCCCAGGCCAATGAGAGACCCTGTCTCAAAAAAACAAAGATGCTCCTGGGGCTCTACAGCGATAGAAAGTGTAGGTATAATACCAGAGGTGGTAACATTCTTCTGAGGCAGAGAATGTGAAGGTGAGAAGCAGAAAGATGAGAGACACCACAGTGATGAAAGAGCGATCACAGATTTGGATCACAATGGCCCCAAGAAAGGAGTGACTCTATGTCAAGTCAAATACATACAGAGCTCAATACTGAGTAAAGATGATAAGGTATTAGTACATCATGAATGCTAATAAGGAATCAGTCATGCGTGGCTCGGACCATTGGAGCAGAAGAGCAAAAAGGGAGATGCTCGGACAGCAGCTGGAGCTCCCTGCTGGAGGGAGGGAGTGGACCTTGAGAAGGCAGCACGGAGCCTGCTGTAGGTGGTGAGAGAGAGAGTAAGTCACAGGTAGAGGAAGAATAAAGTTTCCCACCAGGAACACAGAAATGGGAAGTATAGGCGTGACACCCAGAAACCTGGACCTTGTGTCTTTGTGTGTTTACACGTGAGAGTGTGGAGAACAGAGAGCAACGTTGGGCTTCCTGCCTCGGGAGTAGCATCTTTGTTTTTTGAGACAACTTTCTGAGGAAACTTTATTCTTCCTCTACCTGGGTGAGGTATATACCCAGAAGGATGTTTACTGTAAATGATTCAATGCCTTTTGGTTTTCAGTTAGAAAAAGTATCTGAACTAATTTACTGTTAATAATTAACTTTTAATAAGATCATTGAAAACCTGGAAAATACAGGTAGGTTTAAATGGAAAACAGAATTTGTAAGCATCTTTAACCTATCAACCAAGTATAAACACATTTTCTAAAATTATGCAGATCCATGGTTTTACAAAATTCCAAACATAAATTATATATATATTCTGCTTTTTTACTTCATACTATAACTGTGTATTTTCTACATCTAATTAAATAAAAAATGGTGGTAGAGGATTCCACTATGTGGTTGCATCATTATTTAATCAAATTCTTTTGTAAATATATAGACTACTTCCACAAGGTTTAGGGGACTGTAAGCACATTTATAGCAAGTGGTTCATGCACAGATAACTAAATTGTATCCCTGACAATTTCATGCTATTAAATTCCTGGAAGCGGACTTACTGGGTCAAAGGATAAAAATATATTTAAGGTGGGCTTAGACTCTGAAAATTTCATACCCAGTAAGAGGTGAGGCACAAGAGGATTGTCCACACCCTCATGATCCCCTGACCAAGGACAGGAAGTCACGCTGAGGTAGGTTCTAAAACCCCTTAGTAAGACCTTTAATCATTAAAGCTGATCTCTAAAGGCATACACCTGCCAGAGCACACTAATCAGGCTGGGGAGGTGGCTTCAGCTCTCAGGACCAGCAGCTGGAGAAGCACACCCGGTCTCACACCACCACGGCTTCAAGTTCTCTTTTAAACTGAGCAATAAGCATTGCAAAAATGGAATCATCTTCAACTCTGCTCAGTGCACACAATAAGGAAGCAATTGACCTTTGCTCTGATTCCTAATTAAAAGTTAAGGTTATACTAACTGAAGAGCAGCTATTCAACAGACATGAAAAATCTGTAAAGCATTAGCGCTCTATAGATCTGGGAAGAGGGAGGCAGCAGAATGCTCAAGCGCTTGCAATGTCAGCAAAACGAGAGTGGGATTTTATGCAGACACATCACAGCAGAGAACCAGAGAGGGAATTTTTTTCTTTGAATTTTATATGACAATCGCCCTCTGAATGATTACTCTCCTAACACTGCATATTGATCCACAAAATATACCTATGATGTTAAGTCAAAATACCTGTTCTTTTTCAAACATGGCAGAGCAGACAATTTCATTTGTCCCAAATCATCTGTTTAGGTTAGATTCATTTCCTTCAACTTCTATTTGAATGCTTCCTATGAACTAGACATTGTGCTTTATTGATTTGCAAAAGGAATAAAGCCAGGATCTCTGACCCCAAAGGAAGGCAAAGTCTATTCATGGAAGTAGAAAATATGCTAATGTGTCCAAGCACACTTAGAGACTAATAAAAGCAGCCATACATTGGAAGCAAAATGAGCTACAGAAAGCCTTGACGCCAACATCTGTAAGGCAAACACTAGAAACAATCCAATAATCTGTTATCTTGAAAAATGATCCGAATGGGAATCTAATGCACAGATTCATTCTCACTATTGAACTCTAGTGATCAGACACATTCACACCCAAATCAAAGCTTGTAAAGATTAGTAACTCTTTAGATCCTCTTCCAACGCAATAATTACTCTTCATAAAAGCTCACAGTAAACATCAATTTCCACGTAATTAAAATCAGTGCCTTTGTTTGCATAATAAGAGAATGCCACATCGCACATGATACTGATCCAAGAAAGACAGATTTAAATGAGCACATCTGTTTACAAATGTAAACGCCTTAGGGAAATAATCAACCCTAGGCAATTTGGGGATAGACTAAAGAATCTGGGGACCGTTTAGACAGTTTCCCTCCCTTTTTTATTTCCGTGTGCTGCCAGCAGCTTCCCCGCTTGCTATTTACGACTGCCCCCCTGGACCTGTAAAGAATCAGAAATTCGAGATGGCCAGCATGAAGCCTGCAACTCCATAACAGCGCAGATGAAAAGTTTGTTAGGAGACAATGCTGAAGACTGTATCTCACGGTTGCAATGCTTGGAAATGTTAATGGTCATGAGACTTCCACATCTTTTTCACCTGAAGAATAACTATTGTTGACATTAAATATGCATAAGCTTGAGTCTTCCAAAAATTTCCAGGATCTAATCACTACTTAACCGTAAGCTACTTGTCTTATATTTTTACAGTCCAGGCAGTCCAGGGCCCATGACCGCATGTCACTGTAGCTGAACATATTCATGCAGCAATGTACTTCTGGCCACTAGATAACAGCTGAAGCGAATCTACTGATGAGAAATAAATGTAGAAGCAAAGCAGTGTGCATTTCCAGAACCAGAGACACTGACCCTTTTGAGGCACTCAATCATTCTGATTGGATTCTATTTATCAGGAAGTGAGTGTTAAAGAATGAATCATGCTAGTTCAATAGATGCTGGCAGGATCAATAGACACTTCTGCATCATTCTCTTACTTGATGCCTGCTGTCAGAGAGGCTGGCGTATAAAGCAGAACCATAGCCAGCAGCACTCCCACCATTAAGAAGCTGTCTGCTCCAGCCTCATCATCTATTTTACATTGTAGATCAATTTTTACTCCTGTTTCTTTCTGATGCTTTTGCCGGTTGAAGAAACGAGGCTCAGCAGTTTTGGATCACCTGGCCATCTGAAACAGCTGTCGCTATGCTGGTATGGGAATTTCATGTACAAGCGGACACTTGACTCCTTCAAGGAAATGGTTCTTATTGCGCTTGATCAAAGAGTGGGTTACTGTGTCTGTGCACTGATTGCCAGGACTTAATGCACCATGACTCAAGTGCTCATCTCTATCCCATGGAGCTATTCACTTCATGCTGGCTGGAGGTCCATCCAAGAAAACAAAATTCTCGCCTCAGCATCATCGTGTAAAGTAAAATCTGGAGTGTGTGTTTCCAATTCCTACGTCATTTGCTTTGCAATCTTAAAAAAAAAAAAAGAATGCCTTATAATAAATCTATGCTGACAAATCATTTAAAATGCAGAAAAACCACACAAAGTGAAAACACTCCCAAAATCTCAGAGGCCAAGGAGAGAAAGATTTCCAGAAAGCATTAAGAAAACCTTCAGTTGTCCCTTCCCTGCTCCCTCGCTGCCTGCCATAGAGTAAGAACTTCTCTCCTTTTTTTTTTTGCTTCCCTTGAAGCTGGGGAGAGCACAGGGTTGCCCAGTGAGATCTACAGGGGTGTGTATAGGGGTTTCTGGGAAACTTGGTGTTGCTCTCTTTTTTGAACGTGACACCTGCAGCAACTGGAGCACTCTTGCCCGTTCTGATAATATGACACTAAAGGTCAAGGGGTGGAAAAGGCCTGCATCCTTCAATGATGTCCCCAAACCCATGCATCAGCCACAGACTATCTTCAACCTGTGAGAAAAAAAATCAAATCACAGTTTGTTTAAGCCATGAAGTTTTTGTTGGCTGTATCCGAAATTATTCCTAACTGCTGCATTGCTCAATTTAATGGCTTGCTATCGAATCAAACAAACAAGTGAGTTTGCGGTAAGGTTTTATAACTAAACCCAATAAATAGTCATTCTAGTAGAAGGCTGTGGGGTGCAGCTCAGTGATGGAGCCGCGGCTTCATGCCCAGCACCACAAACAAAAACAAACAAAAGAGCTGGGCAGATGGCTCAGTGGTTAAGAGCATTCGCTGCTCTCACAGAGACCTGGAGTTTGCTTCCCAGAACCCACAAGGAGGCTAACACCTGCCCATAACTCCAGTTCCAGGGTAATCCAACTCCTTCTTCTGAACTCCTTGGACTTTGCATGACACAGGTGCACTTACATACATGCCGGTGATGCACTCATACACATAAAATAAAAATAATAAATAAAATATTAAAAACACCTCCAAAACAAAAGAATGCCCATTGTAATGTGGAAATCCAGTTACTGTCAGGGCTCTCCATCCTATTCCACAGAAGATAAGATGTAAATCCCTGAATCACAGTCAGTCTGGTTCCTGCCTGCCTGGCCAAGTAGTTGTCACCATTCTGCCTGTCCCATCTCCTGACAGGCAGGATATATTATCATCTCAACTTTTTGGACTACTTGTGGTTCATAAAAAGATGTAGCTCTCTACTCTTCTGGCGACTGCACATCTGCCATTCTCTTTATCAGGAATCAAGAGTTCCTTCTAGCTAGGTAAATTAATATTCACCCAAGCCCAACTTTCTTCTGTGAAGCTAACTCTAATGTTTTCAGTTTATCTATATATGACAGCTTCCACAAAAAAATCAAGTTCTTTGAAGACGGAGAATAGTTTGTCTTTCTCACTTGTTACTTAGCAGTATCTGACATGATAGATCCATGATATTTGTTGAATCAACACCGCTGAGCCAGAGACATGTGGATTCGTGGGGCACGCTAGCCAGACAGCCAACTAGCCTTCTTGGTTAACTCATAGAAAACATTGTCTCAAAAATAAAAAAAAAAGTGAGTGGTGTCTGAGTAATAGTACCAAAGGCTGTCCTTTGGCCTCCATTTGCACACACACATATGTGCATGCACAATCACACATACAAATTAAATAGTTAAACTGACATACATTAAGAAGTTCCTTTCTATGGTAATCCCATCTATGTTAGTCAGCCTTTCATTGCTGTGATGGCTAATAGTAGCTGTCAACTTGACAAGGTCTAGAATCACCTAGGAGACAAGTCTGTGGGCACACCTGTGAAGGATTATCTTGATTAGGTTAAATGAGGCAGGAAGACTCACCCCGAATGTGTGTGATACCATGCCCTGGACTGGGGTTCCGCACTGCACAAAGAGGAGAAGGCTAACTAACATTCAGCATTCATTGATAAATCTTCCTGATTGCAGATACAGCATGGTCTATTGCTTCGAGTTCCTCCTACCTTGACTTCCTCACCATGATGGACTGTACCCTCAAACTGTGAGCTAAAGTAAAACTTCCTCCCTCAAGTTGCTTCTGCTGTTTTTAAATATTTATTTTAGTTTTTATGTTTTTATTTGTGTGTGTGTGTGCACGTGCACACTCATGCAGAGACCATGGTACATGTGTAGAGGTCAGAAAACAACCTGCAGGACTTAGGTCTCTCTTTCTACCATGTGGGTTCCAGGGACCAAGCTCAGGTCACCAGACTTGATGGCTAGTGCCTTTACTCACTGAGCCATCTCCCCAGCCCTTACAGGAGTTTTGATCACAGCAGAGGAAAAAGGAACTAAGGAATTACACAAAAGGAAGAGATTCGTTTGTGCTCATTCCGTCCATGGTCACTCGGTCCCATTTCTATGGCCTGTGGTAAGGTACACTATCAAGGCAGAGAGGGCACAGTGGAACAGAATGGCTCATTTCATCATGTCTAGGAGCAGAAAGCAGCACAGAGGGAAGCAGAGAAGAGGACACGACCTCTAAAAATACACGCCTAGTGATCTGCTTCCTCCAGCCAAGCCCTGCCTCCTAGTTGTGCCTCCTCTGGATAATGCCACCGGGTCATGAGCTTGTGAGTGAATGGGGTCCCCAAAGAAGACAGAGCCCTCATGATCTAACCCCAGATCCCTGCCACTGTACATTGTTGCGCTGGGGACCAAACCTTCAACACAGAAATCTTTAGCAGACATTTCAGATTCAAACCATAATACAATCCTGTAGTAGGACAAAAGGTCAAATGGGTTTATATCAAATGCATGTTTTAAGGCAGATTTATAAAGAAATGGCCTTGATATATTCTCCATATATAGCTTACTCTATGCAAGACTAAGCATATTTTGGTCATTTTAATTCTTTCTAGAAGTTGAATTGCTTAAATTAAAATAAGTACCCAATTTTCTATGAGTAACTTACTATCAGCAATGAAGAGATGCCATAAGTTCAAAACAAAGGCAAAATTAAGTTAGAATATGAGGTACCTGATTATCTATTAAAACATTATCTCATAGAAACAAAGTTCAAAGGAAAAAATTAACTTTATAAGACATCCATTAAAATTGAGAATAGGCGCAAACGAGTTTTTTTCCCCTTATAAACTGCTTATTCAGTTGAGAAATGTGCAAGCTACCATAATTTACTTTACTTATGGTTCCTTTGGTGTGTTGATTTAGAAAATGAGCTGGGTAATAACACGACTTATAGGAGGCAGCAGATGGCATAATAATTTCCCTTACTTAGCAACTAATATGTTATCTAAGATGGTCACTGTCTAGAGTCCCATGCTAATGTACAGTATTCAAACATTTAACCACAGGAAACCCAACTCCTACAGTGAAGGGCCTAGGTGTAAATCAAATATTGCATAAACAGCAACAGGTCAGATATAGACAAAGCAATTCCAACTTACATTAATTTTTTAATGTAAAGTATCTTGAATTGACGTGACTTTAAAAATTAGACGTGTCATCACTTTGTATTCATGTCACTTATTTTATAGCGTTTATATTGACTAAACTAGATCTTATATTTCCTCAAAAATCTTCTGATCTGATAGAATAGGGTTAATGGAGGCAGTGTAGTTTAATGGGAACAGACGGAACATGGTCCAGGACATGCTGGTCGGTTTATCTTCAGTAAATACCTAACAGTCATGTAGGTTCTATTAGTAAATTACATTAATAAAAACATCCTCCCACCCGGTCACAGGGTCATTTTAAAGACTAAACAAAACATGCTGCTCCACAAAAGCAGAGAATTTTTTTTTTAGGTTGTGAATTATACTTTAGTCATTTTTATTTAAACTGGAACTCTGGAATTCAAATGAACATTTTTGTCTGCAAGCTTCTTAGACACCCCAGGAAATTTCCAGTTATGTGTTCCAACTTGCCATGGCTGGGCTTTGTCCAAGGGAGCCTGAGTGAGCTGCTGCCACCCACTCGGAGCCAATGTTCCTGCCCACTCTTTGTCTCAGGACAGAGTCCTCAAGATACCATGCACCGCACCGTCAGGATGTTGTGGTTCTTGCATAGATTTTTGGACTTCGGGAGCTGGCGTAGGCTGAGTTCTCCTTTAAACAATATAGACTACATGCTTTTCATTCACCACTAGCAAGTGTTGGATTTCAGTCGAACTGGAACAAAAATAATGCTAGCTTTTTTTTTGTCACTACCAACTTCAACTTCCTTAGAGGCCATGACACTCAGCTCCACAGGTGATTCTCCAGGGAGGTGCTGGACTCTAGACCCTGCCTCTCACAGATGGGCACCATGAACTGATGCTCTTGCTGAACCCAGGCCAGGCCCTTGCATAGTGCACCTTGGGAACTTGTCTACAACTCCAAGAACTCCTCTTACTCCCGCAGCAGGAGACAGACGGAAAGTAGTGACTTCACCTGACGTATCCGTAATACGAAGAGAAGTGGCTTGATATTCACTTGGTGAGGCCTATGAAAGCGTAAGTATCATAAAGATGGAATGTATTATATGTAAGGTGTCATTATTCACTAAACCAAAGAAGCCAGTGATGGCAAAGGCTACGTGATTTCCTCATGTTATTTAGTAAATCAGAATGGAGTTACAATCAGATTTGAGGCAGACTTCTTTACATCTATTTGGTCATCCAACAAGTATTTGAGTATACATACTATATGGCTGGCGTGCACAAGGTAATAAGTATATAATGGTAAAAATATACTTGAGAGTTGGACATGAGACACACAAATAAGCAGTGAACACATGAATAAATACAAATAATATTAAGCACTAGAAATTAATTAGAATAACATCAGCCAAGAAAACAACAGATGAGAGTGCCCTGGTTTCCATCCAGACTAACTCCTATCTGAAAAAATCCACTCACTTATATGGCATGTATTTTTAGAGAACATTCATTGTTACAAATCACTGGATTTATATCCAACTGTTATTAAATTATGAGAAACAACAAAACCATCTAGAATTAATCATCCACAATATACCCACTCTAAGTAAAACAATAAACATTGCTTGGAGCCCTCACCTTTGTCAGTACAGGTTCTCACCACCAGAAACTCCATGGTTTGTAACCTTCATATTAAAAGTGAATATAAGTCTTACAACATGTCTTCAAAATTATATATGATGGACCTGGTGTGGTGATACGCACCTTTAATCCGAGCTATCCAGAGGCAGAGGCAGGCGAATCTTTATGAGACTAAGGCCAGCCTGGTCAACATAGTGAGTTTCAGGCTAGCTGGGGCTACAAGAAGACCCTGTCTCAAAACAAAACAAAATTATATATGGTGATGCTGGGCATGGTGGTAAATCCCAGCACTCAGGAGGCTGAAGCTGGATTGTGTTTGAGATCAGCCTACAGCAAGAACCTGTCTCCAAAAACAGTTATATATGAGCTAGGTGTGGTGGTACACACCTTTAATCTCAGCATTTGGAAGGCAGAAGCAGGTGGATCTCTGTGAATTCAAGGTCAGCCCAGTCTACATAGAGAGTTCCTGTAGAGAGTTCCTGGCCAGCTGGGGCTACATAATTAGCCCTGTCTCCAAAAAAAAAAAAAAAAAAAAAAAAAGTGGTTGAACTGGCTTTATACTGCCATGTACTGATGAATTTTTGTGTGTTGAATTTTATTCTTTTCAAGTGTTGAAGGTTATGACTATGATATATGTAAATATTGTTTTCCCCTAGCACACATATTTGTTAAATGATTAGCTTTCTCATTGAAATATATTCTTTTTTGAAGCTAGAGAAATATAATATAATAAAGTCTATGATTTATTTTCTTTGAATTCTGAATGAATTCATGAGATGACAAGTTCACCTGCTCTTAATGGTTGATTGAGGCTTTAAATCTATGCAAAATCACTTTCTACCTTGTAGGCAATATTGGGAAAAGAACAAGAGTTAAAATCAAACCCTTTTAAAATAAATATAAAGAAAGAGAATGTTGTATTTTCTATTAGAGAACAACCATTGGAAAAATATGCTCTTTTAGCCTGATGGAGCTGACAGACTTTTAAGACCAAAAACTTTTAAAAGTTGAAAAGGTAAACGTAGAAGAATATTACTAATGATTAGGGTTGAAAAGATTGTTCAGTAGATAAAGCACTTGCTATGCAAAGTTGGGGTCCATATTTCAGATCCCCAGTACTCACACAAAAGCTAGTTAGGCATAGTGGCCTGCCTGTAATCCTAGCACTCAGGAGGCAGAAACCAGGGATCCCTGGGGCAAGCTGCCATCCAAACTAGCTGAATTCAAGCTCCAGGTTCAGCTGGAGTCCCTGCCGCAGGAGAGCTGAGAGCGACGCAAGATGACACCTGCTGTCGACCACTGGCCTCCACATTCACATGTACATGCACACCTACACACATGTGGGCACCCATGTGCCTACAAGTATGCACTCACACATGTACGCACACACACAAAAATAATTGAGGAGGAAAAATATGGATTCACATGACAAGATTACCAGAGGAAGAAACAAGAATTTAAACATCTTAATGTGTAATGAATTTTTTAAATCTCCTTTAAAGGAGTTAGTCCAGGCTAGAGAGAGATGGCTCAGTAGTTAAAAGCACTGGCTGTTCTTGCAGAGGACCCAGATTCAATTCCCAGCACCCACATGGTGGCTAACAATGGTCTGTAACTCTAGTTCCATGGAATCTGATTCCCTCTTCTGACATTGGCAGATATTGCATGACACATAGGCACTTACATACATGCAAGCAAAACACTCATACACATAAAATAAAAAAAAAATAATAAAGGAGTCAGTCTTCAAAAGCTTTAATTCAATAATTCATTATCTGAGAAAGAATAATTTGCAATCTAATTTTCCCCAGTATATTTTTTTAACTTTGTGGGTTTTAAAATTTTTTACATTTATTTATTATGTATATGCATTGTAGGTACATGCATACTACAGCACGCATGTGGAGATCAGAGGACAATTTGCAGGAGTTAGTTCTTTTCTTCCAACATGCGGGTTCTATGGATTGAGCTCAGGTCATCAAACTTGTTGGCAAGTACCCTTACCTGTTGAGCCATGTTGCCAGCCTCCAAATCATTAATATTTTAAGGGAAAAAAAATAGTATTATGGGGCTGCAGTGGTACAGGGCACATTTAACATGCGTGGGGTTCTAGTTCTCATCCCTAACACTGAAAGAAAAAAGTAGGTACAATTTACCTAAAATAAAATATGTCAACTCTAAAAACATGATAACTTTGTCCACAACTTAAACATGCATTCCTAAAGATCACAGTATGATACAAATCCCCTCAGTAAAAGCCAGATATAGGTTAAAAGCACACGCCTTTAGTCCCAGCACTTTTGAGGCAGAGGCAGGTGGATCTCTGTGAGTTCAAAGCCAGCCTGGTCTACAAAGTGAGTTCCAGGCAAGCTTGGGGCTACAAGGAGTCTCTGTCTCAAAAAGACATATATATATTCTCAATAAACAATGAATATGGAGTATAGGGAGAGAAGAATAATAGTTATTTCATTGATACATTAAAATAAAAGATATTGCTTCATATTAGTTAATGAAAAGATAGCAGACTTGACCGGGCCCCTAACACACTAGCAAACAACAGCAATACACATTTTTCTCAATTTCACACATTTTTCTCAATTTCACATGGGATATTCTTTAGGAAAGATTACATGCTAGACTATACACAAACCTCAACCAATTTGAAAGGATTGAAATCACAGAAATTATATTCTCTGCTACCAAAAGTAAGTGAATTACAAGCCAATAGGTAAGTTTTGGAATTTAAAATAAATTAAATAATGGACCATTAAATAAATAATGGACCAAAGAAGAAATCAGAATGGAAACTAGCAGATACTAGAGATGAATGAAAATTGAGAGAAACTATAACAAAACATATGAGAGTCACTAAAGTGGTGTTCCAGGAGAATGTTTAGTGTTAAGTGCCTACATTAAAAAAGAATACTGTAAATTAATAAGCTAAACTTTTACCTTAGATGCAGACTACTAAACTTACTGAAGAAGAAAATAACACTTGGAAAAAAACAACAAAATATTTACCTAGCAATCAAAGACTACCCAGAAAAAGCACTTTGGCCCACATGGTTTCTCTGCCAAATTTTACCAAAACTTTTAGAAAGAATTGGTAGCAATTTTTTACTAGCTCTTCTAAACTAGCCAAGCACTCCCTAATCCAGCCTATGGGATCAGTACTACCCAAATACCAAAATTACTCAAAAATACCACCAGAAAGAAAATTATATCCTTAACAAAAATACTAACAAACTGAGTTAATCCATATGTAAAGCGAATTGGGCAACATTACTATGTACAATTTATCCCAGAAATACAAGGTAAGTTAACATACAGAAATTAATGAATGTATTTCATGTCAATAGAACAAATAACAAAATATACTGATTCATCACAATAGCTGCATGATGAGAATTTTTTTAAAGATCCAAACTCACTTCACAATAAACACATACATGCACACTTAGAGAACTAGGAATAAGACAAAACATTCTCAAACTGCAAAGAGCACCCTCTCACAGTGAACATCATGCTTAAAGATAGAAGATGTGACTTACTTGTTCCAAGGATCAGGAATATGACAAGGATTCCACTGTGGCACTCTGTTCAACATTGTACAAGCAGTTCTCTCCAGGGTAAAGAAAGAAATTCAAATACAAGACATATCGATTACAAAGGAAGATGTAAAACTATGCCTAGTCAGATATGACATGATCTTATATATGGAAAATCCTGAGGAATCTACACACACAAACTATTTAAGAGAAGATATCCATGTTCACAGATAGACTTGGTAATGTTAAGATGGCAAAGCTCCACCAAAGGATATTAAGATTTAAGCAATCTCTATCAAAATCCTAGAAGCCGCTTTGGTGGAGATTGACAAGATAATTCTGTAATTCATATAGAAAAGACACAAGTGCAAAACAATCTTAACCAAGAACCAACTTGGAGAAATCATACTTCCTGATCTCAGAACTTACTACTAAGTGTACAGTAATCAGGACGGTGTGATATAAACCTGTACATTTATAGTCACTTCATTTTCAGCAAAGGTGCCAAAATATTTCAATAGAGATGAATAGTCTTTTCAATAAAATGGTGCTGGGACAACTGAATATTCTTATAGAAAATGATGGAGCTGAATCTGACTTTGCTCCATATAAGTAACTAAAAATATATCAAAGATCTAAATGCAGAAGCTAAAACTGTAATATGCTTAAAATATAGGCATTAATTTCATTACTTTGGATTAACCAAAGGTTCTTAGGTAAGAAAGAAGGAAAAACAAAAGTGATAAATCAGACACCATTTGATTGAAAAAAAAAAAAACTTTTGTACTATAAAGGACACCATCAAGAACTGAAAAACGGAAAAACCAGCCAGGTATGGATACACACTCAGTGCTTGGGAGGCTAAATCAGAAGGATCACCAGTTGAGGTAGTCTGAGCTACTTATTGGCTTCAAGGGCAGCTTGGGCAACATAGTAACATCATGGTTCAAAAGATAGGAAGGAAGGAAGGAAGGAAGGAAGGAAGGAAGGAAGGAAGGAAGGAAGGAAGGAAGGAAGGAAGGAAGGAAGGAAGGAAGGGAGGGAAGAAGGAATGGAGGGAAAGAAAGAGCATATGAGAGAAAACAGTATCAATTCTTCTAATCTATGAATGTGAGAAAATTTCTCACTTGTGTCTTCTTTATTTTTTCAATTTTTAAAAGGATTTTGCTTTTGTTTCTGTTGCTGTATTTATAAGGTCTTGCTACATAGCTCTGCCTAGCTTGGTACTCACTATGTAGCCCAAGTTGGCCTTGAACTAACTCATGACAATCTTCCTGCCTCAGCATCTCAAATACGGGGATTACAGGCATGCACCACTATGTCTGGCCTGTATTTTATAGTTTTGAGCATGTATACTTTACTGGCTTGATTAAATTTATTCCTGAGTATTGTTTTTATACTGTTGTGAATGGGACTTATTAATTTTCTTTTTCAGATACCTCATTGTAACTGTATAAAAGTGAACTGATTTTTTTAATATGCTGATTTCTTTCTTTAAAAAGATGCATTTATTTATTATTTTTATGTGTTAGTTTCTGTGTCTGTGTGAGTTTATGTGCACAATGTGTAGGCAAGTGGCCCTTGGAGTCCAGAAAAGGGCGTCAGATCCCCCTTAAACTGGAGTTAGAGGTAGTTGTGGGTCCCTATGAGGGTGTGGGAACTGAACCTAGGTCCTCTGCAAGAGCAGTAAACTCCCTTAACCACTGAGCCAACTCTCCAGTCCCTCTTTTCTTTTGGGGAGAGAATGTCAATCTCCTTACAATAAATTTGACAACTTAGATGAAATACATCAATTCTTAAACAGTCAAAAATTCCAAACCAATATTTGTCTTTCTTAGAGCCATTAAAGAAGACCGAAATAAATTGAAAGATTTATTATTTCATGGATTAGAAGAATCAATATTGTTAAAGTATTGGTTCTCTCTAAATTAAAATGTAGGCTAAACAAAACTCCTATCCCTTTTCTTAGGACCTGATAGGCTGATTCTAATGTACTTAGGAATACGAATGACCTAAAGCAGCCAGAATAAGTTTTAAAAGGAACAAAGTTGAAATGTTTACATTATTTTATTTCAAAACTTATGAATTAAAGTAGTCAGGACCATTTCTATAAAACTAGGCAAATAGATCAGCAGAACAAACTGGAATGTTCAGTATGAACCCACACATATACGTTTAATTTATTTTTTATTAAGATGCCAAAAGTATAGGGACAGATAGATGGTCTTTTACACAAATGGTACCGGGACTATTGTACATTTACATATAAAACTATACTTTGGTCAGTCCACCATGCAAAAAAGAAATTCTAAATGCATCATAACTCTAAAAGTGGGAATAAAAAACTTAAACCTTATAGAATAAATTATAGTAAAGAAAAAATTTTTTATAACTTTGGGGAGTGAAAAGGTATCTTAAATAATACAGCAAGAACACTATGCAAGAAACATGAGCATGAATTTCATGAAATTATAAAATTCTATTCAATGAAAGATATGTGTAAGACAATGAAAAATAAATCACAAATGAAAAACAGCATTTCAAATACATGTATTTGAAGAAGGATTTGAGCTAGATTATACGCACTCTTATAACTTAATAAAGGTAACCCAATTTTTTTCAATAAGGGAAAGAGATTTGAACAGAAACTACCTAAGGTGATAAAAGAATAGTTCATTAGCACCTGAAAATAAGTTCAACATCATTAGTCACTAAAGAAATGCAAATTAAAGGCACAATGAGATACCACTGCATAGCCAATGGAATCGTGACAATTAAATTAAGTTCTAACTGTTCCTGAGGATATGGAACCATTTCAACTTTCATGAATTGCTGGTGGGGGATAAAGTGGAACAACCATTTGGAAAGCTACTTAGTTGCTTCCTCATGGAATTAAACATATATATTATAGGACCATTTATAACTATTCATCTAAGTGAAATGAATTCAAATGCACACAGAAGAAGCTTCTATGTTCACAGAAGTTTTAATCAGAATAGCCCCAATTTGAAAATAATGCACATGCCCATCATCAGGTGAATATTTGTATTTTATGCAATGAAATATTTCTCAATAGAGAAATATGAACTTTTGATACACATAGCAAGGTGGATGGATTTCAAAACCATTATTTAAAACTAAAGAAGCCAGGTGTGGAACATGTGCATCACACTATATGATTCATTTATTTGAAATTCTAAAGTATGCAAAACTACAGTGACAGGAACTGGAAACACAGCTCAGTGGTTAAGAGCACTAGCTGCTCTTCCAGAGGACATGAGTTTTTCAGTTCCCAGCACCCATGTTGGGCAACTCACAACCACCTGTAACTCCAGCTCCAGGGAATCCAACACCTCTGGCTTCTGTGCAAAACTGCATATAGATGCACATTTCCTGAACTAAGAGTAAGAATTAGAGCAAACTGCTCAGGTGAACTTTTGGGGGCAGCGGAAATGTTCTGTAGCCTGATTTTCATGATAGTTCAAGTGAACATGCTATGTCACACTCAGTAAACTATACATTCATTGCTGCTATAATACTTTTAAAATGAAAAGTTGCTTCTAGTACAATAACTAAAAATGTTATTATAACTCGATGGGCTGGGAAGATGGCTCAGTCATCAAAGCACTTGCATTGCAATTGAGAGAACCTTGCTTGATCCCCACATAAAAAAAGTCAGGCACAGTGATGCACACCTTTAATCCCAGCAGTGGTGAGATGCGAGGTGGAGACAGGCAGACTCCTGGAAGCTCTCTGGTCAGCTAGTCTAGCCTACTTGGTGGAGTAAAAAAAGGAAAGTGGAAAATCTCTGAGAAACTTGGACTCCCAAGTTTGTCCAGAGGTCAGTTCTGCACACATGTGGTACAGGTATACAGATACATATGTGCACTCAACACACATATACAGCCACACACACACACACACACACACACACACACACACAAACACACGTTACTATAAGGTGAATTTTGATTTTGTGTGGGACTTTGTTCACTTAAAACCCTAACTGAATACAGAAAGCCATGCACAGCTGAACTGAGCAACGTACAATGTATTTCTACTGCCCCAGCTGTGAGCTGCTCCCACTGCCATGCGTTCCCTGAGTGATGAACTAGGTCCCCAATCCCTGAGCCAGACTGAACCTCTCCTCCTTTAATTTGTTTCCTAATAGGTATTTGATTGCAGCAAGAAGAAATGTAACTAATCCAGAAAATGGTTCTGAAAAGGTGGGTTTGTTGCTGCAGTAAACCTGATCATGTGGCTCATGGGCCACTGATACTGGTTTGCAGGTAGAATATGGAAGTTTGAAGATTTAAGTGAGAGAAGTCCTAGAATGCTGTAAGCAGAGCATAATGTACCATTCTGGTGGGGATTCAAACACCAGAATGCTGATCCAGACAGTAAAGGTAGTGATTTCGGGGCAGAACAAGGACTCTATAGAGGGTATTTGTGATACATTCGGGCAAAGCATCTGACTACAGTGTGCCCATATCCTGAAAATTTGAATGAGGCTGAATTCAAAAGTAATAGAGCCAGAAGTGGTGGCACACACCTTTAATCCCAGCACTCAGGAGGCAGAGGCAGGTAGATCTGAGTGAGATGAAGGCCAGTCTCTTCTAAATAGTGAGTTCCAGGTCAACTGGAGTTACAGGGGGATTGTCTCCAAAAAAACAAGCAAACAATAACAAAAGTAATAAACTAATTTGTTCAGTGGAGAAAATTTCAATATAGTATAACATTCAAGTTGTGGCTTGGTTACTGCTCATCACTCTTACTCAGATTTACAATCAAAGGGAATAGAAAGAAGTGAAAATGTTTGGCTTGCTAAGAAAAGAAGTATGAATGTGGTTAAAGCTTGAGAGATAGTAGACAAAGCAGGGGCAGATGAAGCGCTTCTAATAATTAACGATAGTAGTGCAACTGAGGAGAAATCACATTGTACTGCTCAGTAAGTATTGTGCCTTGAGGGAGAGATCTGACTCATCAAAGATGGAAGGGTATAAAACTAAAAACCCACTTGAAAATATTCACTTGGTAAAAAGTGCCTACAAAAATAGTGCCTGAACAGAGGACTACAGCAGCAGCACATTGCTCCATCAAGACTGCCTAGGAAATGTTTCCCCGTTCAACTGCTGAGGCACTCTTGAAACCACCTGCAGCCAAGGCTCAAGGGGACGATGCTACATTTCCAGTCAACAGCAGAATTTGATGTCATCCATGTTGTTGACTTTGTAGCAACACAGAAAGCAAGAATGATAACGTCTTCAAAGCTTGGACCAAAATATCAGAAAGCCTCTGAGGTCAGGTAGTATGCGCCAAGGTCACATTCCCTGCATGGAACCCCTGAATGTTCTGTGCACAAAGCTCTAAGAGTGTAGCATAATTTGCAGTGGGGATTTCAGGATGCTGGAGGTGCCAGGAACTTGGGACAGCTGCTGAAGAAAACTGCAGAAACCAAGCAGAACCAGCTCAAGTGAGAGACCATGTGTGCTGCAGGCATTAGACCTGTAAGGGTGGGAATGGCCAAACTTCTTGGAGCCCAAACAATGGAACCATGAAACCCAGAAGCTGGACATGGAGCTGAAGGATTTGGTGTTTGTTCTGCTTAAATTTCAGTCTTTAAATCTCCTCATTCTTTCTTTGTAGATGGCAATGTTTAATCTTTGCTATTTTATATTGGAAATGTGTAACGTGTGTGTTTTTTTTAATAGGGGCTTACAGTTAAGTTACACCTTGAGTTTCAGAGGAGACTGTGAAATTTTAGATTTTAAATATTTGTTGGAACTGTAAGGCTTATGAGAACTCTAAATAAATGTTTTGTATTATGAGATGGCTATGGGCCTATAGGGGCCAAGGCAGAATGAAATGATTTGAATGTGAATCTTCCCCTAGTGAAAACTACATCCCTAGGTAATGTTGCTGTTTTGGGAGGCTGTGGAATCTTTTGGACATGGGGCTTAGTTAATAGACCTAAGGCCATAGGTGTGGGACTTATGGATTATTGTCTAGTCCTTGTTCTTGTGCAAGCTGTCTGCTTCATGACTCAGCCACCTCCAGCTCCCGCTGCTACAGCCATAAAGTGCCCATGCCACGAGGCCTTACCTGCCAGGGTAAACTATGCTTTATGAACTGTAAGCCATGATAAACATTTCTTATCCTTAAAAGAGAGGGAGAAAGCAAATTGTTCTATTATAGTCTTCTCTAGTTCTAAGTCAGTTTCTATTGGTTAATTTTCTTTGTATTTTCCTGTACATTTCAATGTCTTAGAATTGGTATATGGTTCCTGACACTAAAGATGCTAGTTATTTTTTTTCATGTAAAGTACCTAATTTGTTAGGCAGCTGAGTTTCTTGCCAGGCGTCTTGATCTTTCTGAAGTTTGCCAGCATGGCCCTGGGCTCCTCCTAAATGCCCGGGACTTTCCACGGAGTCGTGCTACTCTGATGTCTCAGCTATGCCTAAGCTCTGGGAATTGTTCAATTTACTATTCTCGGGGAACTGCTTGTCAGACTGTGGCATTTCACTCTGTTCGTATGCCCCTGTATTAGGGTTCCCTAGAGGAGCAGAAGTGACAAAATGAATGCATATTACAGAGATGTACTTAGCACAAACAAAGAAATCAACGAAACCCCTGTGTAGGTTCCTGGAGTTTCTCTGCACAGCACTCCGTTTCAGGTGCTTGGCTCCAGGAACTGACACTCCTGCAGCTACCTCAAAATGTCTCTCAGTCTCTCCTGGAGAGAGAATTTCGGGCTTTCTTTGGTTTCTCGATTCCTGTGGGGATCTGCAAAGAAACTACAGAGAAAATGCTGGGGGTTCTGCCTCATCAGTGTCCATTCATAAAGACTGTACACGCCTGTGATATATATTTTCCAATATCAGAAAAGAGTTTATACATTCTGTCTGGCCTTTTAAGCATTTATAGGTAGAGACCAAGTCCAGTGTAAACTACTCCATTATTGGCAGAAATGGACACTCTGTCTTTAATCTAGTTTGAGTTTTTACATGCCGAGGTATACGATTACTCAGTATTTATGACAACTTCTACATTATTTCCTTTTTTTGCTGCTGTGATAAAACAGCATGACCAAGGCAATGTATCAAAGTTTATTTGGGCTTGTGGTTCCAGAGGGAGAGTCCAGAACAGCAGGAGGCAACCAGAGCAGAAAGAGGAAAGCTCCCACAGAAAGCACAGAAAGCAAGCGGGAACTGGGGCAAGACTAGGAACTCTTAAAGCCCGCCCCCAGTGATATGCTTCCTCCAGTTAGGCCACACCTTCTGAAAGTTCCATGACCCTCCCCAATCAGTGCCACAAACTGGGAACAAAGTAGTCAGATACTGGAGCCTGTGGGGGACATTTCTCATCAAACCATCCCAACATACCTGATTACTATAAAATTATTTAATTTACATCACCCTATTTAATCTTCACAATACTGTGAGTTTTAAAAAGTGACTTTATCACTGGACCAGACTCCTATATTAAACTACACCCACCCAGGGCTCAGGGACCATTGCAGAAGAGAGTGCAGAAAGATTGTAAGAGCCAGAGGAGGAGGTGCATGACCTTAACGAAACAGTCTGACAGGCGCCTTGGACCTTGCTCATATGAACTTAATGGCAATGATGATAGCATGCACCAGACCCACACCACCTTAATCAGACAAAAACCAGCACAGAACTGAGGAAATGGGCAGGAGACTACAACTCTGGAGAGGAACTACTGGCAGCTGATCACTGCTGGCAGGAGACTACAATTCTGGAGAGGAACTACTGGCAGCTGATCACTGCTGGCAGGAGACTACAACTCTGGAGAGGAACTACTGGCAGCTGATCACTGCTGGGTGAAGGAGAGCTGATCTTCAAGGGAGTGATACTAGACAGGCTGAGCAGGGTCTAGTGGACGAACTCACACCGAGGAATATCCAGGTACACAAACTTCACTCAAGAAGTCTTAACATCTATGACAAAATGCATGAAGTCCTGGGGGTGGGCTATGGGAGGTGCAGAGAGGGAGGGGCCTAAATATGATTCAGATCACATTTCAGAAAAATTCAATAAAAAATACTTTTTTAAAAAAGCGATCTTAGCTGGGACACTGGCACGTGACTGTAGCCCCCGCATCCATAAGGCTGAGGCACAAGGACCATGAGTCTGAAGCCAGCCTAGGCTTCACATCAAGACTCTCCCTCAAAAGGAAGGTAAAATACATAACAGAAAATAAAATAAGCAATATACCTCACTCCCCAAAGTGAGGGAGCTTTCTTGTTATTTTCCCCCCAAAGTTTGAGGTTTATGGAGGCAACTGAATGTTCAAGGTAACATATCTACTCAGGGTGTGAGGCTGGGACTCAAGCCTCCCTCCCTTCCTTCCTTCCCTTCTTCCTCTCAGGTTTTAGCTATCTTTTAGGTACTAATCATCAACTTTATCACTTTAGTAGGAACAAAAATAATTCATTATTTACTTTTCCACTTTGAAAATTTTTAATTTACTCCATAATTTTTAAACTGCTATTTGAAACTGCTATTGTTAATCTGAAACCTATCAGAACCAACAAACTTCAGAATGTTATAGATGTCCACTTGAGCCCAGCTTTGAAACCATCAGAAGCACGGTTAACCTTAGATCCACATCATCCCTCCTCCTCTGCTGAGTCACTGCTCTGAAACTACTTTGACCTATGAAGCTAGAGCAAACATCTGAGAATTTTGCCTAATATGAATCTTAAAGATGATTAGAAATTGGCCTGGGTGGTGGCTGTTGCCTTTAATCCTAACACTCAGGAGGCAGAGGCAGGTGAATCTCTGTGAGATCAAGGCCAACCTGGTCTACATAGTGAGTTCCAGGCCATCTAGAGTTACAGGGAGACTCTGTCTCAATACACTCCCCCACAAAAGAAAACAAAAATGATTAAAAATGGAAAATAAAGGGGAAAATCAAATTAAGATGAAACTAAAGGCCAACCAGCTCTTTAGTGTGACAAAGCAATAGATTTAAAGTATAGCTTCCTAAGAATGAGTCGCTTTTTGGTCAATCTAATTTGGAGTCAATCAACAATGGTAATACTTGAGAAAATTATAGGATTGGGGTATTAACTTGTACTCTGAAGTGCGGGATGGAAAACTGTTTTATTCTTCCATCGCACATCTAATCAATAGTGCAACTCTATGGAGTACTAGCTGGGGGAAAATGCCATTGCAGATTATGAAGAGGCATTAAAATCCCATGCTATACTTCACAAGCAGTGATTATGAGTCATTTTATTAAATAGCATTAAAAAACCTGCGACCTCATTCATGCTTACATGAATGAATTTCATAACATGATACTGAAAGAATAAACCCACTCAACCCACCTAATCATATTTTAGCAAGGGTCAAAATCGGCAAAATAGAAGTCATAAAAGTGGTAATTTTTGGAGTCATTTCCAAGGGGTGAACAAAGGAACTTCTGGGATGCTGATCTTACCCTATTTCTGGATCTGTAAGTTAGGCACATGTTCTTTTAGGGATATTTTATCAAGCTGTTTTTTTATTATTTGTTCATATTTTAAAATTCATATATGTCAATATAAACACTTATTTGACAACATCAACAATCTACAGCTGCATGCACTTAGGTTCCCAAGAGTGTGTTCTTTAACCACTACCACATTCTAGTCATCTACCTTGGAGAAGTACCCACTCATTCTTACAAAGAGACACATGATAATTATGCTTAGCAAAATGATGTATTGAAAAAACTATACCTATCAAAAGAAGGTTGGTAACATACATATCAGGGACCAATGCTACTATTTTGAATTGAATACAATTCATGACTCATAGGAGACATTTAATTCAAAGAATGGATGGGCCAGAGTTTTGCTCTTATTCTTTCAGAGTCACTGTAGTATTCGTCTGGGGAATTTCTTCTAACCCACCATGTGCATTCCTAGTGAGATCTTCGATGTCAGCTTCTCTTAGCCACCAAGTAGGCATGTAAACTAGATCAGACCAAATTGGACTCTCTCCTCTTAGAACTTAAATCCTAAGTGGAGTGGCACAAGTTCACAAGACAGAGATGGTTCACCTTGTCGGCTGCTGTCTGAGGTGACACTCCGCTGGTTCATTTAACTTGGATGTCTTGGACTGCTCTGTTCAGCTTCTTGGATTTTCCAAGCACCAGTTACTTGGCTTTCCTTTCAGTCTGTGACCCAAAGCATTACATCCTCACAAAGCAGCCCATCTCTAATTGTCAATTTCTATTGACTCCAGGCTGAAAACGATGAGCTAATACAGCCCTGTGAAAATAGACTCAACAGAATGGCCACTCATTCTGCAAGAGTGCAGAGAAGTGAAGTTTTGACTTACGTGGAGCAGAATCTGCTTCCCTTACAAATTCGTCAGTCCTGCCTTGCTCTGCTTCTGGAGCCTCACAGTAAAGGTACACTCTCTCCTCTAGAGGACCCACACTTGAAAACCTTCTCAGCAAATAACTCATTTTTTTTAAATGACAGTGCCAGGCACTACCAAAGACATGGAAAAACTAGAACACTCATGAAGTGCAGACGATGCAACTGCTCTGAAGGTTTGGGAGTTTACATGTTTATAAGATTTTCTTTTATTTTTGTTTTATATATGAGTGTTGCAGTGCACCACATGTATACAATGTCCATGGAGGTCAGAAGAGGGCACCAGATCCCCCGGAACTGAAGTTACAGATGGTTGTTAGTCACCATGTCAGTGCTGGGAACTGAACTGAGTTCGGCCAATGCACTTAACCGCTGAGCCAGATCTCCTGTTCCTTTGGTCACTTAAAAATTATACTAAAAAGTCTAGCGTTTTCTGTATTGCCAGGGAGCAATCTTTTGTGGTACGAGAAATGATAAATGAGTCACTTTAAAATATTATTTATGTGTCTATTTACTTTGAGTTTTTTGAGACAGGGTCTCCCTGTAGCCCCAGCTGGCCCAGAACTTGCTATGTAGATCAGGCTAGACTTGATCTCACAGAGATCTGCCTTCTTGCCTCTCCCTCCCAAGTGCTGGAATTAAAGGCGTGTGCCATTACATCCAACTGAATCATATTTTAAATAATTAAGGGGCAAGTGTAGAGTCCCTGCCTAGCATTCATGAGTTCCTGGCTTCAATCCCCATCACCACTAAATAAATAAACAGGTAAATCCTTAATGTGTTGTAGAAAAACATAGCTAGAACACAATGAAGATTTTATAGGAGTCATTGCTTAAAGCTGACATTGTAGCAGGTAATTGTGTTCATTTGAAAAGTTAAATTTACAATGTTATATGAGGCTAGAGAGATGGCTCAGTGGTTAAAAGCATTGGTTGCTCTTGCAGAGGACCTGGGTTCCATTCTCAGCACACTTCCATACTTACAGGTAAAACACACATAAAAATAATTTTAGAACAATTAAAAATAATAATAAAGTGGCCAAAGCACTAGTGAGACGGGACCTTCAGAGCAAAGATGTCTCCGCTCCGAATCTACATTCAACATGATCACAGTGATGTAACTCCGGGACGGAGCGGGGAATTGAGACATCCACATAGGGAGAAGAGGAAAAGTTAATATAACAAACCTAAATTGCCTTAGGAATTATGGATCATTGAAATCTTTCTTTAAACTTTTTTATGTTTATCTTTGACAAAATTTAGTGCTTCCACTGGTTAAACTAATACTTTTTATTAGTGTGTGTACGGGCATACATGTGGAGGTCAGAGGACAATTTTGTGGAGTCAGTTCTCTCCTTCCACCTTTATGTGGGTTGTGAGGAGCAAACTCAAGTTGCCAGGCCTGTGGGACAACTGCCTTTACCCACTAGGCCATCTTGGTAGCCTCCTTCCCTCAGCAAAACAACAAAAACAGTATTTTTCTCTTCCTTTGCATACCTTTAGATAAAAGATATCCAAACATATTTTCTATTACTTATAAAAATTCTAATTTTGGAGTCTAAGAAAAAAAATTAAGTGGAAATATCAATTAATATTTTTAGGAATATTTACACATTGCTTTTGTATATAATGTTATTATACACAGAGTACTCTAAGTACTCTGTTTTGTCTATTATTGTGTAGAAAAAACACAATTAAAAAACCCTAATGACCCTCAATGGCCAAATTAGAACACCAAAACAATGGGTTTTGAAAAATAAACCTAAAATCTTTTTGTAATTATAGTTTGACTACTTTGAAATGTTCATCGGTTAAGTTGTATGATATATGTATGGGTTTTGCCAATAATTACTCTACCAAAGATGGGGACAAGTTGGAGGGGTGGGCAGGTAGGAAGGACAGGTGAAGGTACACAGCAGAATGGTGGGTTGGTATGTGGGTGTTCATGGTTCTCCTCTCTAGTTTTTACATATTTGAACTTTTTTGCCAGGTGTAACAGCGCACACCTTTAATCCCAGCATTTGGGGAAGCAGAGGCAGGTGGATCTTGGTGAGTTTGAGGCCAGCCTGGAATATAGTTACTTCTAAGCCAGTCAGGATTATATGTGAGACTCTGTCTCTAATTAATAAATAAAACACAATTATAAACTTTTAACTAGGAGCTAGAGGGATGGCACTTCCTGCTCTTCCAAGAACCCAAGTTTGGTTCTCAGCAACCATGTTCGGTGACCCACAACGGCCTGTAACTCCAGTTCTAGGGGATATAATGTCCCCTTATGGTCTCCCAGGGCACCTGTATACAGGTGGCATACACATACACGCACACAGACACACAGACACACACACACAGACACACAGACACACACACAGACACACACACACACAGACACACACACACACAGACACACACACAGACACATACACACAGACACACACACACAGACACACACACACAGACACACACACAGACACACATACACACAGACACACACACAGACACACACACACAGACACACACAGACACACAGACACACACACACAGACACACAGACACACACACACAGACACACAGACACACAGACACACAGACACACACAGACACACATACACGCACACAGACACACACACAGACACAGACACACACATAGACACACACACACAGACACTCACACACACAGACACACAGACACAGACACACACACACAGACACACACACACACACATAGACACACAGAAACACACACAGACACACACACAGAAACACACACACACACAGACACACACACACACAGACACACACACAAACACACACACGAATAAAACCTCCAAATACATATTTGACATCCAAAGAAACCTCTATAACATGCCCCTAATAGAGCATGAACAAAACAGTCACTCTAAAACAAAGTTCCAATTGGTATGCTCAGGATTATTTTCCTATTTTATTTGCAGCATCAAGTGATCAATGTGAACCTATTTTACAACTCTATGAAAGGCTATTATCGCCATCTACTGGACACTGTGATTGACTGCTTGCTATAAAACTAAAAAAAAAGTAGTTTTGAACAAGACAGTAAACATCAAATTTGTTTCTTGTGTATTTATATGAGTTATGCTAACTAATGTTATATTACCCCCACATATACCTGTAAAATGCCACTTGCTGAAAGGTACATCTTAAGAGTTTGTTTATGCCAGTGATCATCTTGTGATGTCCTTGTTTGGCATAATTCAGAACTTGTCCAAAGGACAAGAATCAAAATTTAAATTATGTATATACAAGAAGAGACCAAAAAATTAGAAATTTGTCTTAGCTCTAAGTTCAGGGCATTATCTGTTATCTAAGTCTCTAAAATCTTGACCTAGGTCACGATGTTTATAGTTACTTGAACTTCCCAGACAGCTAAAATATGGAGGAGCAGATTGTAGGGTTGCTACCACACACAGCCTTCAGGCTTCTCAGACATCTTTAAACTACTTAAATACCATCAAACTATTGTATGAAAATCACAAAAATTCCATAATTTTATTTTTTATTCAAGACTGTTCCAGTGACTTCAGTCTATGTTCAGTACCTCACACAAGTTTCACTCCCCTTCTGAGTAAGATGGGCTTATTTCCTTATAGAATTACTGGGAGGATGAAAGATAGGAGAAGAGAACACAATCAGGCTGTTTGCTGTTACTGTTCTGCAGTAATGGTACCATTGAACCACAGTATTTGGTAAGTAGCACCTAAATTTTAATTTCCATCGGGGAGTGGGGGGACTCTTAGTGAAGCACAGTAGTTGTTTATAGTTACTTGTACTTCCCAGACAACTAAAATATGGGGGACATACATGAAGCTATCAAAATTTTTCTTACATATTAAGTCTCAAATGCCTATTACAAAACTTATCAACACTAATACTTAACAAAAACTATTTGAATATTCTCTTAAAAGAGGAAAGATGCTAAGTATTAGAGAGTAAAGGAAATTATTCCCAAGAAAGACAGCTGGCAATTCCATAGCAAGATAATAATTTGTCACATACTAGTAAACACTTGATGATCAACACTAGTCTACAAACCAGCAAGCACTTGAGGAAAGACACTTCTTACTAGATTCTGTATCCATGATCAAAACTTTTCTGGCTTCCTCATGAGGATATTCATTCAACAAACACCTATCATGATATTAAACGCAGGAATTCATGATCAAACGGACAAGTTGTATATACAGGACAGTAAAATGGAATGCATATGAGTAGGAAGTATGCACATATATTATTAGATTGATTCCTAAGAGACCCCACACTTCTAGCAGTGGCTTATCATTTTCTACACTGTAGCTATCACAAACGGCATTATAATTCCTTGGAAAGAATATTTTTTGGAAAACATTTTCTTTAGTCATGATAATGAGCTGAGGAGATAACTCAGTCAGTAAAGTGCTTCTCACAGAGGCATGAGGATCTGAGTTGGAATCTCTAATATTCAGGTAAAATCTGGGCCCAGTGGTTCATGTTTGTAACCCCAGTATGGGGACGGTAGAGACATGTGCATCCCTGGAGCTTGCTGTCTAGCTGAACTAGTCTAGCTGAATCAGTTAGCAACTGAGGAAGACACTCAACTTTGACCTCTGGACCCCACATCCCCAAACATACACATATACCCCAGCTTCCTCCCATACACAAAATAAAATAGGCATGTTTGTGATACAGCCGATGACTATATTCTCTGCCTAATCGGAAATGAAGATGTTATTACTTCAGTTGGTGGTGTCTCCCAAAGGAATGTAATTAAACTAGAAATTGCTTCTAGACCTACATTCTACCAAAATACAGAATTATTGACACTAAGGAAATGAGACCAGAAAAATAAAAACAAAATTTAAAAACAAAGAAAGTGGGACAGATTCTAAGACAGATATTTCTTTCCATGTTTTTGAAACTGTAAGAATTTTTATGTTAAAATTTACTTTCAAATGTAGTGATCAAAAAATCACAAAAGACCAAATGTAAAAATTAAATAGTTTTATAATTTGTTGTTTCTTGAGTCACAGAAAAAAAATTTCACAACTTGGTGCTTTCGGGCAGCTCCTTTGTTATTTTCTTGGTTTCAACTTCTTTGGGCAACAATGGGTCGGTCTTCAGGAGCAATCCTTCACTGGTCGAACTTCGGAGGAAACTGCGTACCACAAAGAGACCTAGAAAGAAAAATAAGAACCAGCTCTGACTTTCTTATGTAGATTCCGACAGATCAAGTACACACATAAAATAAGAAACCTTGCAGGACTCATGTATTTTCACCTGCAAAGTACTGTATTGCTGAATTATGTTTTAAGTTAGAAGGAAAGACAGTTTCATAGCTAGAGTAAGGACAAAGTAGCTGCACTGGAAATTCATCCTTGAACTGAGATGGTCACTAATAATTCATTTTTCTCTTCTCCATGTTCACCTAGAATGTCCTTAGGGCCAAGTCAACAATGATGAAAGATGAAAATACTCAAATACTATCTAAAATGGTCAGCACAGACGCTACCTTTGAGTTACCAAACAGTTGGTAAAACTACAAATTAAAAAGCTTTCACGGGGCTAGAGAGATGGCTCAGTGGTTAAAGGGCACTGACTGCTCTTGCAGAGGAAATGAGTTCAATTCCAAGCACCCATATGGAGGCTAATAACTGTCCATAACTCCAGTTTCAGGTTCATCAACACCCTCTTCTGACCTCCAAGGGCACTGCATGACAAAGGTGCAGTTACATACATGCAGAAAATACACTCATACACATAAAATAAAGATTAAAAAGAAACTTTTCATAAGAATGCTAAGGGGCTTCATTTAAAATGGCAAAAACAGAAGAAAAAATGTTTAGAGAATTTATTGTGCATTATTCTGCTCTTGTTCTCTCGTAAGATCACAGTTCTGGATGGAATATAAGAATCACCAAGACGTTTAACTCTCAAGGAAAGAAAAAAAAGTTCAAATTTGTTTTCATTATTAACATAGTTATAAAACTTAATCTTACAAACTTGTTGCATGGTAAACCTGCAAGTAGAGAGTATGATGAACTTGTGCCTTCAGTCACTCACAAGAGCATTATGTGTGAGGAACAAACCGAGTGTCACACAGGCAAACTGAAAGCACTGGAGTAGCTGGTGTTCTAGCCCACTACAGTTTCCACATCTGGATCAAGCTGGTGTTCTTGCGGTTAGAGAGAACTCAGCAGTCAAGAGCACTGGCTGCTCTTGAAGAAGACTCAGTTTGGTTCCCAGCACCCACACCGAGGCTAACATCTATCTTTAAATGTCATTTCAGGGGATCCAATGCCCTCTTATGGCCTCCACAGGCATTACATACACATGGTACACTTACATACATACAGGTAAAACATTCATACACATATTTTTTTTAAAACTTAGTGAGTCTCCATGAAACATTCTATTTATAAGAGGTGACTCTAACAGAATGACAAAATAATCTTGTTTCTAAAGTATGACTAAGAAAGCCTACTGGCTTCAGAATACCATTTCATAAGTGTTTTTAGTTCCTGCTTAGTACTACTGTAATTTAAAATCAATTAGTTTTCTTTCAAATTTTAAGACATTTAATGGTAGAAATAATGTATGAATTTACAAAGGTTTTAGGATATACTCTTTATTCCTGATGAAGAAGTCCCTCTCTAAAACCTACAGTTAACTGATAATTAAGAATCCTTTGGAAAATGAAATTTTATTTTACTTATTTAATCTCTGGACATCCTGTGACTCTTGTACTTGCATATTAACTGTCTTTTATTTTATTATTATTTTATTTTATTTATTTTGTTTTATTTTATTTTTGAGACAGCATCTCACTATGTAGTCCTATGTAATCCTGACTGGTCTGGAACTCTCAGCGATCTATCTGCCTCTGCCTCCAAGTGTTGGAATTAATGGTATATGCCACTAACGTGGCTCAGTATTTTACCTTTCTTAAAGTATCACAGGGCTTTAAAAAGTCTCTCCTGACCTAGTTACTCACCCAGATTCAGTGGTCTGTGCCTACAGACGTCATTAATTACTGCTTGAAGATTGGCAGCTATCTGGTCACTTGGCATATCCAACTAAAAGAAAAGAATACAAAAGTGGGGAGAGATCAGTTTGTAACTATATCACCATTTATTCCAGATGTATGTTTTAAGTATTTACCCGATGCAATGACTTACTAAGAAGCCCTACTATTAAAAAAACCAAACAAACCTATAATACTTTGAAAAGAATTTACACATCTCTACATGTGAAGATTTAATTATAGAATATATTTACACATCAAGACTGACTTTATAGAGTATATTACAGTAGAGTGTTTTTAAGTTTTTCTACTTGAAGTTCCTTCATTTTCAAGTAATTTTGCCAAGGCAGATCTTTTTAATATACCATTCACCCATCCCCAGAACCAGAAATATTTTCTCTTAAAGTTATTTTAAAATTTACTTGTTTGTGTGTACGTGGTATATGCATGTGTACACATTTGTGTTGAAGCCAGAAGTTGACATCAAATATCTCCCTCTACCACCCTCTATCTTACATGTGGAGTGGTCTCTCCCTGACTGGAGCTTATCCATTGAGCTAGGTTGGCTGGCTAGCGAGCTCCAGGAATCCTACTGTCCCTGCCTCCCAAGAGCTAGAGTTAAAGATATATGCCACTGTGGCTGAGTTTTATGTGCATGTTGGGAATCTGAACTCCGATCCTCATGCTTGCATCATTAGGTAAAGTAATAATAACAATAACTGATTTCACAATTCCATTTATTATATACTTATGATGAGCTTAAGTTCTTAAATATCTATAGAGATATAAGCATTCATTTATCTTTAAGAACTCTACAAAGTGGATATATTACACCTCTTTTAGAATTAGAAATTGAGACTCAGAAAACATTTTATCTTATCCAAGAGCACATACGAGTCATATGTGGCAAAATGAACAAAACACCAAGAACATATGCATGATGCCACACATGGTGACACAGGTCTTAAATCCCAGCACTCAGGAGGCAGGGGCAGGCAATGTCTGTGAGATGAAGGCAATCCTGGTCTACATAGTGAGACCCTACCTCAAATAACAAAAACAACTATAACTAGGCATGGTGGCACACACCTTTAACCCTCGAACTCACCAGAGGTAAAGGTCAGCCTGGTCTACATAGCAAGTTTCAGGCCAGCTGGGGCTACAGGGAGACCCTGTGGCAAAATGACCAAACAAAACCAAATAAAATAACAGTATATGTATGGTAAGAAGCGGCCCAGCAGCTATATGTAAAAGCTTCAAAAATCAACATGACTCTCTCTGTCTTATCACTTGCTAGCTTGGGATCCTGACACAGTTACAATTTATAATATATGACTGATATAATAATGATATAATAGTTTTTTGTAAGTCAAGAGGAAAAAGGAAACTATGTGAGGCACCCAAAGAAAAGGAACATGCACTTAAGACAGAAATTACTAAATTTTCTGTCTAATCAATGTTACTGCCTTCCACATTTTTAGATGTTATCACCGTAAATTAGCAAAATTACTTGGCCTGCATCCAGTCTTTGTTAAACAATATGCTGGGAACTAGGAACAGAAAGGTGAGTCGGGTACAAACACTGTCATAGAGGCTTTGAGTCATCATTCTTCCTCCAATTACATGAGCAAGTGCTACCAAGGGAAGACCTGACCGACTCTGATGGGGAGGGCTTCACAACAAAGCTGAGTCTTAAAGGATGGAGAGCTTTCTGAGGGACCAACATGTGGTAATATGAGAACAAGGTGGATCGGCCCATTACATCTAGAAGACACGAATGCCTGAAGAGAAATGGCTAGGATGGCTGGGCAGATACCACCTGAACCACAGAGGGTGTGCAGAGGCGGAGAACTACTGCCCTGAAGCATAACTAACAGACTTGCAAGAAGGGCTGTCAGTCCAGTGCCATTGAGCCCTGATTAGTCAAAAACAAGTAAGAACTTGAATTTTCATGTGACATTACCTTGTTTTTAAATGCTAATTTCAATAAAGCAAAACAAAACCATACTTTGGCTCATCTAAGTAAGTCTAGAGGCAAATTTTTAAAACTGGTCTTCAGGTTGTAGCACTACAAATAGCAAGAATACTGAATTAGAACTAGAGATGGTGATGTGAGCTTGACTACACAGAGACTTAAATGCAAAGACTATAGGGACTATTTATATTTATCTTGCCAACAATGGAAAGTTACTTAATGCTTTTAAGCAGATAAATGGTATATATATGACATATTTTTTTAATATAGAACTTGGCCCACTTTGTAAATAGTAAGATAGTAAATATTTTAGGCTTTGCAGGCCAAATGGGCTATTACAACTGCTCGAGTCTGCTGCTGTAGCACACACAAAGAAGCTACAAATGAGACAGATGAATGAGCGTGGCTGTACTGTAACGAAACTTTATCACAGAAGCAGGTGGAGGGCTGGATTCTGTCAGGAGTCCAGCTTGCTGACCTGTGGTATAAGGAACAGACCGAAAGATGTTTAAGAAAGTGAGCAAGCAAAAGCAGCCACTACCCATTACTTTCTCCTAGAGGAAAAAGAAAAGGTTTTGTTTATGCTATTTCACTTAAAAGAATGCTTTGTTAGACTTTTTAGCTGATGACTTTTACTTTATTACTATGCGTATACTATGCAGATGAAGAAAATATGTTTTGTCTGGCTAAGAATTGCATTGCCATTTAAAAATAATAGTAGGAAAAATTCTTAGCAATGGTCTCCACAGCTGTTGTAAATTTTATGTATGCATTTGAAGCTATTTCTTTAGCACTGAAGACAGGCCCAAATCTAGAAGCAAAGATGGAAGAATGTAGGGCCCTATACTCCACATATTAAAAAAAATATCAATAATTAAGGTCACCAAAAAGAAGGGGAGACTGACTAGTGGAACAAGTGACATACAGAGTTCAAGTCATTAAGAGACTGCCAGAAAAGTATCAACAATCAAAACAATAAGCATACATATGCCCAGATAACCAGAGGCACCTGCCTTTCTTTTGGTCTCCCCACAAGGCCTTCATCCAGAGCCCAGAGCTATAAAAGGTTAAAAACCTAGCAAATCCTTTCTTCCTGTTTATATAAGTCAAAAGGCCTGGCTCTAAACTGGCCAAGAGAGATTTTTAGCATAAGATTGGTGTTTGGAACTGGATCAGTTGCTCTTTTAGCTACTACTAGGCACTAAAACCATGAGAGCTGGTCAACATCCTAGAGCTAACAGAGGAGGGCAGGCACACCGGCCACAGCTGGAAGCAGAGAGGAAAAAAATGATTGCACATTTTTACTTCTGTTAGATGCAGACTTTTCAATGAACCTTGTATTTATACACAGACATGTAATGTATTCTGTGTGTATTAGAAATGTGCATTTACATTCACAGGATCAATTTCATATCAATGAGACATAAGCAACAATCTACATGCCCAATGAAAGGAATAAGGTTGGATAAATTACAATATATCCATACAATAGGCTACAAAACAGCTATTAAAATTCTAAGAATTTTTATGACACGAGGAAGTATCTAAGATACAGTGTGAAAGAATTCAAAATGCAATATAAAATAAGAATTACGTAAAACAAAAGAAGTGTGTGCACATACAGAGAGAGGACAGCAAGGAAGGCCCTGACGTGCTACCGATGGGTGCATGGACTTGCGAGTACTTTCCTGTTCTCCGCTAGGCTATTCAGTATTTTCCAAGTCCTTTATTACGCACATTTACTACCTCAATAAACAACTGGTTTTCGTTCAGCATTTAAAATTGCGAAGCCCACAGCTGAGGGCTCTGCAGTAGAGTGCTTGCCTAGCATGCGTAGGTTCCCCCAGATTCAAGCCCCACCACCTAAAATAAATCAAACAAGCAAAAACCATACACAGATTATAAAACCGGTTCCTTTAAGGCTCTGTATTAATTACATGACATACTTATTTCTTCATAAAGAAACAAAGAAATAAGAATCATTCTCACTGTTGGTACTACGGACAAACTTAAATCCCTAGTCACCAGCCACCACAGCTTGTAACAAGTTATGTCGCTACAGGTTTTCATAATTTTCAAATTATATTTTTTCACTGAAAGGCAGAAGAATTGGCCTTCTGGGGAACATATTCTTGAATACATTTTAGTAATAACCATACCAATATAGAATATGGAATCCAAAGGGTCCTCCAGCACACACAGGACCCACTCTTAACCCCTGCCCTGGCCACCACCACACTGTGTTGCTAGAGGTCTATTTTTCAAAACTGTCACACAGCAGGAAAACAGTATGTAAGACACTAAACAACTTACTTCTTCTCTCAGCCCCTGGAAACTCCCATTCTACATTCTATCTCTAAATTTCATTCCTCTACGTGGTTCATAAAAGTGGAATCATACAATATTTGACCTTTAGTTAGCTTATTTCACTTAATGCCTTTAAGATTCAAACTCAAGCATATGCCAGAACTTCCTTCTTTAAGTCCGGTACTCTGTTCTATGCATATATCACACTTTGTTTATTCACTCTGTTGATGGACACTTGGCTTGTCTCCAGCTTTTAGATATTGTGTATAAGGTTGTTATCAGCGCAGTACATTTATAGTTTAAGTATCTGCTTTCAGTTCCTTTGACTGTACATCTAGAAGCAGAACTGCATCTTTCGGGAATTCTACTTAGCTGTTCAAGGAACTGTCATATCATTTACAGTGGCTGTAGTGTTTTATATTCTCATCAACAATGTGAAAGATTTCCAGTTCCTTCACATCCTCATCAACACTTCTCACGTATTGTGTATATGTTTATACACACATATATGCTGATATATATGGGGTGGTAATAGCATCTGAAAAGGTGTGAAGTAATACCTCACTGTGATTTTACCTCTACTTTTTCCTGTGGCTTGATGTTGAGTGTGTCTTGATTTATCAGTCATCTGTAAAGCTCTTTGGAGATCTGTAACTTGATGCTTTGTTCACTTTAAAACCAAGTCATTCACATTATTATATTTGACTGGTAATATTTTCTATATATTTTAGATTAAAATCTTGGAACCAGAGTATTGTATCCTTTTGATGCACAGTAGTTTTAGATATTTATGAAATCCAATTAATGTTTTTTCTTTTGTTGTCTATGCTTTTGATGTCATTAAGTAACCTTCTGAGATTTATCTAAATGTTTGTGTCTATCAATGGTTCATAATTTTTTATCCAAACACAGAAGGACAACTGGATTTTATCTGTTTTTAATTATTATCACTAGTTATAGGCTGAGCATCTCTAAGCAGAAAACCTAAAATATAAGGCTGGCGGACATAGTTCAGTTGATAGAGTACTTGACTACCATACTGTTGCATAAATTTTCTCATGGTGGGTCCCCGCATTCAGCCTCACCCCACCCTCCAGGTCTGAACCAACTGACCGAATGGAGAATGCTCTTTTTAGAGGGATTGATTTATTTCAGGTGAGCCATAAAGTCATTTTTACCAGTGACCCACCAGTCTAAAGCCGCCATAGAGGTGGCACACAAGTCTCTTTGCCCTGGGCACAGAGCCCTTTGTCTGCGGTGCAGGGCTCTGACCATTCCCAGCCAGCTTTTTACTTCTACTCACATGATCCTTAGGGCTGCAGGAACTTGGATCACTGCCTCCTGGGTTTTGGCCTTCTGCATGGGCCCAGGACCCGGGCACTTCTCCTCCTTAGTGGCTTTTTGTAATTCCTGCGCCCCTCTCCCCTCCATCTTCCCCCCCCCCTGCCGCCTTCCTTCCCCCTTATTGGTCAGAGGGCGGGACTTGCTGTGGAATTAACCAATAGGAAAAAACCTCAGAGAGAACTCCGAATTTACCATACACATACACAAGGCCCTGAATTCAGTTCCTAGCACAACATAAACTGAGCATAGTAGTATATTACTGTAATCCTATCACTCAGAACGTAGAAGGCAGATCAGGAGTTTATAAGCATCTTGGCTACATAGTGAGTTTTGAGGCCAGGTGGGCTATATACAAGAGACTGTCTGAAAAACAATGAAATAAAAATAAATTCAAAAATTATCCAAAATCTGAGCTTCTGTTATTTTTGTCTGAAACAGAATCTCACCCTATAATCCAGGCTGGCATGGAATCACTATGTAGTCCAGGCTGGCCTCAAACTCTCCAAGTTTCTCCTACTTAGCTCAGTCTCCTACATGGTGCATTAGAGATGTGAGTCATCACACTACTCAACTAAAAAGTCTGAAGATTTAAAAAATATTTTTTATTATTTTTATTGTGTGTGTATGTGTTTATTGCCTGCATGTATGTAAGGGCACCTGTGTCATGCAATGCCCACAGAGGTTAGAAGAGGGTGTTGGATTCCCTGGAACTGGATTTATGGATGGTTGTTAGCCACTATGTAGGTGCTGGGAACCAAACTCAGGTCCTCTGCAAGAGCAGCCAGTGTTCTTAACTACTGAGCCATCTCTCCAGCCCCCAAAATCTAAAAATTCTGAGCAACAAATGAGGGTTTAAATTTTGCCTTTTGGATTAAATTTAGATTTTCAGGCTAGGGAAGTCTCCAAATATTCCAAAATTGTAAAAAATATGGTCTAAAATACTTCAGGCCTTAAGCATTTCAGGCAAGAGATTCTGAACCAGTATATAAACATATATGTTCAGATATCTGTGTGAATTTGAGTTTGAGTTTCACTTTAAAGTTTTTCTGTGTGGTAAACTCCCAGAGCTGGGCTGTACTGCCTATGTTAGTTCTGACAGACTACTAGTTTTCCAGAGGGACTGCACTATTTTGCAGTCCTAAATACATAAGCTTCTAGCCTCTCCACAATCATGCTATTAAATTAATTTTCTCCACAATGTTTCTTCCTTTCCTTCTGGGGTTCCAATGGCAGGAAACTTCCATCTTCTGTCGTTCTCCCATGAGCTCCCTCCGTTTTCCACACTGACAGATTTCTATGACCTGTCTTCAGGTTCTCTGACTCTTCCCTCTGTTGTCGCCATTAATTTCAGCTCCAGGAGTTCAGAAACAATTTTACAAGGTCATTTTCTCAAGTTCTTCCCTTTCCTGGGTCACTCAGTAATTTCATTTCCTGAGGCTCTCCTTTTCAGGACTCTTCCAGAGAAGTGGAGCTGTACTTACCCTGTTCAGACACTTGCTACAACTGGTCCTCTGCTGGGGCCAACTACCAGGACAGAGAAAGACACAAGAGTGGTAGCCTCTGCTTCTCAAGACCACAGCTTCTCTGAGTCTAAGTTTGGCTGCTCTCTGCTTTACACCATGTCCTCTTCTCTACTACTCTCACTACAGGAACAGCTTGGGCCTGCACTCAAGTCCACTCCCTGATTTCAGGCTGCTTAGACCTGGCCTCACACAATGGAGGGAGACAGCCAGACTCACCACCAGCTCTGTGCTACCTTAAATTCTGGTCTTACCCAAACCACTGTTTACTTTTCAGAGTCCTCAACAAGATGCTCCATACGTTCTGTCCAGGTTTTCTCCGCTGCATTCAGTGGGAGACACAGGCGATCATGCCATCTTACCTACAGTGGAAACCTCCCAGGCTTGTATTACACATTTAATATTTTAGAGTTGGCAAACATTTTCAAAGTCAAGGGCTAGACAGCATTTAAGGCTTTAAGGATCACATATGATTCTTTAAACATTATTTAAAAGACCATTAAGATTTAAAAAAATTACGTACATGTGTATGTATAGGTATGTGCATGTGATGCAGGAGTACATGACGCAGGTGCACGTGAGTGCATGTGCCCATGGAGGTCAGAGGTAAGAGATCCCCTGGAGCTGGAGTTACAGGCAGTTATAAGTCACTCAATGAAAAGGCTAGACCTGAAGTTCAATCCTCTGAAAGAGCAGTAAGTGCTCTTAACCACTGAGCCATCTCTTCAAGTCTTATTAACTCTTATATTTAATTTTGCTCTTTGAAATCTTTTACAAATAATCATGTGACTTTGTATACCATTTCAATTGCGAGAGTAAAATAAACTATATGCAAATTCATGTTAGTATTACGATAAGATAAACACATGTATTAAGAGGATGGTGCTGATAATGTGTCCATGAAGACTGTCATTACCCCTAGCTCAGAGTTTCACTTTGCTCATAGAAGGCATTTCCTCACACAGGCTCAGACCATCTTGTTGACATCTGTGGAGCCAAATCCTTAACATGTCCTGAACCAGTCAGGACATGACTTTCTCAGGTGCCTTCAAAGTCTGTCTATGCACATATCTATGTACTATTGGAATTCCTATATGCACTCCAATGCTTAAGCAACAGTTGAGCCCAAGTCCTTTATGTCCCCACTTCTGAAGCTGCACACACTGGACTCTGTCTAGCTCTATTTTCAGTATTTACTCTGTGAGCCTTCTACCTTCTCTCTCTGCTGTCTGCCTCATGTCTCCCACTACACAGCAGCTGTTCCATTTCCATCCTAACCTATCTGAGGACCAATAAAAAGACCAGCATGCAAGATAAACGTTTATGAAGCTTTGTCTCCAACACCACTTCAAAGACCATTATAAGCCCATTACTTAGGTCATTCTATTTTAGAAGACATTATTTCTCTACAAATATCTGAAAATTAATTCATTCAGAGGTTGTGGTATGCTTTATATCACTTTACACATTAGTACTGTTACTAAGAACTCTAATGGAGGAGAAGAGCGATCCTAGCAAGAAGGAGATTTCATCATTACTTTTGATAAACCTGTGTGGAAAACATTTAATTTTATGTCTGTTTTCTGTCTATATTAAATAATTTATAATGGCAGCCTATAGATGGGCTTATTGTAAATAATGGTAATGAACATTATATATTTTTTAATTTATTTTTATTTTATGTGTATAAATGTTTTGTCTGCATGTATGTTAAGGGCACTCCTGTCACGCCATGCCTACAGAGACCAGAAAGGGGGTCAGATCCCCTGGAACTAGAGTTCTGGGTGGTTGGTAGCTACTATGTGGGTTATGGGAACCAAACTTGGGTCTTCTACAGGAGCAGCCGTCCCGTTCTCTTAACCGCTGAGCCATCATCTCTCAGCGCCGCACTTAAATACATGCAAGCAATACATTCATACCACATAAAATACAAACAATAATAAAAAGGGAAACGATGAACTATTTATTCTAAAACTTCACTCTAGTAAGAACATTGGCCAAAAAAAAAAAAAAAAAAAAAAAAGATACTATCCAAAATACCACAAAGATGACTCATCTTAAAGGTAGTGCTGGTACAAAATAGGTTCTGGGTAAGTTCAAGTCTCTCTCAGCACAATGCTCTTGGAGACCTAAGATTTACTACCAATGTACTCTACTTCCTCTATTTCACACTCTACAGTGTCTTTTCCTGTCTACGGTTCCCTCATTCCCTACACCAAAGTCAATTAGTCGCAGGAAGAAAGGAAAAGGAGGGAAAAAGAGGGAACGTAGCAGAGCCAGGAGAGGACAGGCTGCGCCCTGTACTCGGCCGTTGCGGCATCTGAGTTAAACAATACCCCTTGCTTGCCACTGCTTTAATGTACTAACCTAGTTGCTGCAAAAGAAGCCTTCAAATTCCACAGCCTACACTCTCCACACCTTGTTTAACTGAGCTCCGACACATTCACTTTTCCTGTTCTTACATGTTCACTCTAACCGAAGGCTCTAATTTCAACATGAAATTTTACTATGTTTATGTCTTGCCTTGCACTTGCTAATTTTTGTTACCCCACACACTTCAGCTTTTATCAGCTGCCAGGCTGACGATATTCTTGCCTCAAACAACTCGCTACTACAGAGACAAAGCAAAGTGAAATCTATGAACATACCATGTTCTACAACTTTAAACAGAAAGAGAAAAATAACACATCAAAGATGCTGCCTCTATATTAAGCAGTTCAAAGTTCCAAATACATTTGAAACCCAGGCAAGAAATACTAATTAAACCAGGTTTGGGCACATTTTGTATAAACACAGATTTCAGTTGTCCTAACCTCTTTTTATTTTTTGACAGAAAACACTCTTGGGTTTGATTGCTGATAACAGTTCTATTCATTATTACTCAGAACTATCTGAATAACTGCAAAAGGGCTAAAGGTGTTTTTTGCCTTAGAGTTATGATAATTTAACATCAAAGTTGGGCTACTATATAAATATACTAAAAGACGTTTTTAAAATAATTTTAATCATTTCTAGCAAAATATAACTTGTTCACAAATATTCTGGATGTTATATTCTAATTATGTATTAAAAATTAAATAAATGTAGGAATAGTTTAGACAAAACAAAACCAATGGCATTCACATTTTAGAAGTAGTTCTTTCTTTTTGTTTTTGTTTTTTTCATATTGGCTCTCTTATATAACCTTGGCTGTCCTGAATTTAAGATTCTCTTTCCTTAGACTCCTAAGTGCTGCTGGAAGTGCTGGGATTACAGGCATGCACCACCACACCCAGATCAGGTAATTTCTTAACAATATTTTATTTTCTATTATCGATAGCTTGATTTTGCATGTATGTATATATTTGTGCAGGTACATGTACACGTATGTGCCCTGTGTGGAGCAGAGGCCAATACTGAGTGTCTTCCTCAATCATTCTACACCTTAGTTTTTGAGACCATAGCTTTCACTGAATGTGGAGTACACCAATTTGGCAAGACTAACTAGCCAGAGGCTCTAGGAATCCTCCCGTCTTCAGCTCCCTCATGATAGGATCACAAACATGTGCTATTATCCCAGGCTTATTCCATGGGTGCTGAAGATTTGAAGTTAGGTCCCCACGCTTGTGCAACAAGCACTTTACCAACTGAGCCATCTCCCCACCCCCTCCCCCAATTTAATTTGGTTTATGATACACAGAAGGAATCTGTGTGTGATATAAGAAAATAAATGGGAAAAGGAAGACTCACTCAAGAAGAATCAATGCCACTGTTACCGCAATCAAAACTAGCTAAACTGCTTGTCATTGAAAAACAATTCTGTGATACATACTTCATACTAACTCATGTACATTTTATCACAAATTTAATTCTGTTTTTCATGTCTTTCTGACATGTTGGCAGACAACTAAAAAGGAGGGACCAATTTAAAAAAAGAGAAAGGGAAAATATAAAGAGATACAAGAAAATTGGAAAAACTTCAAAAGGCTATTAAAAGAAGAGGGAGAAACATAAACCTGAAAACAAATATCAAAAAACAAGAAATTATAACAATTATTTTTAATGTCAAATAATTCGCACAGAGTATCAGAAATGAATATATATCTCTTCTCAGGAGATGGAAAAAGAATAAAGCTACCATAAAATTTTAAAACACAAAGAAAAAAGTTGTAATGGTAGTTCGAATGCTTTATCATCATCATTAACTCTGAACCAAGCCTCTTCTAGTCTCCTCCAATCCCGAGGACGAGGCCTGACAAACCCTCTGTCAAGGAACAGGGACAGTAGAGAGCAGGAAGAGGGATTCTCAGAGTTTCATACATGTGGGAAATACTTATGGCATAAACATACATATATTCCATAAGACAGAAGAATCTGCCTGGCATACACGAAGCATACAATATTCCGTGAGTGAGTGAATGAATGAATGAATGAATGAGTCATGAATCTCCAAACCACTTACAAGATAAATGTGCAAACAAAGCCTTTGTATCTGCAGCTTTCTCGCCCAAGAACACTTTTTCCAGATTACTTTACATCTGATCTTAAACATCAGCCTCCATTCAAATGTCATTTCTTGAGGATACCTTCCTTAACCAAACCATTCAAAGAAAACACACACCTACTACTGCCACCCCTGCTGCCACTGCCTCCTTAGGTAAGTCCATGCATGTTTACATGTCTAATACCTATATTGTCCATTTGAAGGCAAGCACTTGGGGTTTATTTTGGTGGTTGTTTGTGTTACTACGCAAAGTTACTAACACATGGGATGAACGGAAGAGCGAAGAATGATTGTTTGGGATGATATAACACACACCAGACTTTCCACTGGTATATGAACTTCTTGCTCAATCAAACCCCAGGTGTTCTCATAGTTAGGCAAAGATACTCTGTGGTTGGCAATTCTCCTTTTGAGGAGGAGAGAACCTAACTAGAATTAAGGTTTAATGGAGCAAACAGATTCCAAGAAATGTGTAATGTTTCATTTTACTTCCTTATCTAAAATAAAATGAGTAGGGGTTCATTTCTGTTTAGATTTTCTTCTCTGAAATAAATGAAAATAAAGCATCAAGACTTTTGGTCTTATATTTAAGAAAATATAGCAAACACCTATATAAAAGCTTCATTTGTGTGTAAATATACATCTGAAAGAATTGAGGGGCTGGAGAAGTGACTCAGCGTTAAGAGGACTGGCTCCTCTTGCAGAGGGACAGAATTCAGCTCCCAGCACCCACATCAGGTGGTTCATAGCTGCTAGCTCCAGCTCCAGGAGATCTAACACCCTCTCCTAGCATCCCACACATGCACGCACACACATCACACACACATAAAGCTTTTTTTTTTTTAAATCTTACAAAAAGAATTTCTGTATTGGAGAGATGACTCAGCAGTTGAGAGCACTGGCTGCTTGCAGAGCACTGGGATTCAGTTCCCAGCAGCTACACTGTGGCTTATAATCATCAGTAACTCGAATTCCAAGGGATCCATTGACCTCTTCTGGACTCCTCAGACACCAGGCACACATGCAGTACATATATGTATACATGCAGGCAAAATACTCATGCACATAAAATAATTAATAATTTTTTAAAAGAATTTTTCAAAAAATTTTAACTGAAAAGGGGTCTTTACTAGATACTTTTCTGAAGCCCAAATATTTTCTATAGAGCGTGAAAAATTCTACCAAGTTGTATTGACAGCAAAGAACTTAATAAAAAAATGATCTGGTCAGTGGTGGTGACGCACACCTTTAATTCAAGCACTTGGAAGGCAGAAGCAGGCCAATCTCTTTCAGTTTCAGGCTAGCCTGGCAGCCTGTTCTACATAATGAGTTCTTGGACAACTGGGATTACATAGTTTCTCTCAAAAAAAAAAAAAAAAAACCTGAAACTGAGTTGACTTCATAATACATTGCACTTTTAAATGACCTGGTGTGCAACTTCAATGAAAATCTGTTTTAAATCCTCAATTTTTATCTAAACCTTTTTAATTACAAGGAATTTTCAGTTAGAACTAATGAAAATTAAAATTTAAAATCCATAAAAAATGACATTAAGTATTTCTCTATATACAGTATTCTACTTAACAGTATTCAGATATAAAAGTTAGTTACTTGCTACTAAAAATATACATACATACAGAAACATGAGTTGAATTTCATAGGGTCTTGTGTATACAGACTAAACAGTGAAAGTCATATCATTTATTATGGTATCAAATATTATGACAGTTGAACATACCAAATAAGCACATTCCAATTTTTCTTTTAATTTAAATTATAGCTCCTGCCTTTCCATGGATAAATATTTCTTACCACAAAGCCTAATGTGCCATATTTTATAGCTCTAATAATTTTTTCCCGACTGAAAACTTCTCTTCCTTGATCTCCACCATCTCAGCCAATAACAACTCAACTCCAATGCTGTCACATTTACTTATTTCCTAAATATGTGAAGTAACAACTGTTACAGGAGAGACAGAAGAGTGGGGAGAGCAAGCAGAACAGAGAAGCCAAGGAGACCACACAAGAAGTCTCATAAATGCACGTGCCTGTGCGGGATGGGACAGTTATCAGGAGAAAAGTACAAAGAACTTTTCCTCTATAATGAAGGACAAATCAAGAAAACCAAATTAGCCGGCCATGGTGGCACACATATTTAATCCCAGCACTCAGGAGGCAGATGGATCTCAAGAGCTACATAACAAGTTCCAAGCTAACCAACTGGGCTACAGAGAGACCCTATCAAAAAGAAAGTGGGGGGGGGGGGGCGGGAGGGGAGAGAGGGGAGAAAAGGAAAGCCAAATTAAGAACATACGTGACTTTAATTCTACTTTGAAGTATTCTGGAAGAGCAGGCCAAAGGCCAAATACCTTAGAAAGCATGTTCTAAGCCTCAGATCTAACATAAAGTGCATTTGTGGTATATTATAAAATATTAAGTTACTCATGGCCACCCAGCTAGATGCTATAGAGCACAGGCCTTCAGCTAAGCTGTAACTGAGGACCGGACCATGGAATGGAGACAAAATGACTCATGCTCACAATAAAACTGTGTATTGTGCCTCTAGAACCTCTTGCCTCCTTCATTCAGGCTCTAAACATCTTTCTTGGGAAGCAAGAGATGGGGGAGGTATGCCATAATCTTTAGGTTTTCACCAAGAATGAGCCTAGCATTGTCAGTACTCAGTATTTTTTAAGCACATTGCTTTCTTTGATTAAATGAAGAATATTATGCCTAATCGTGATCAAAGAAGTTTAAAGAAACAAAAACGTCACTGCATGAGGACAGCTCAATATGTAAAAGGGAATGAAAATCTCTAACTGGTCAGAAATACCAGTCCCAAACAGTGAGTATTAAAGGTTCTGTTTTCAGTAACTAGCAGGTGTCAAGCAATCTCATGCTTGTGAACTTCAATTTTATGAGCTGTCAACCTGCAGTGATCATGGTCCTTGTAGATTTCATTTAGCAGACAATGGCAAACATTAGGCATGGGAGAGGTGAGTAGACAAAGTCCTCAGTAAACACAGTCAATAAGAAACCAGGCCAAATAATAAAGAAATCAGAGCAGGCAGGATTAGGAAACTTGAAAAGAGTAAGAATAATGGACAGATGAGGAGACTTAGAATCTTAAGAAACAGAACAGATGAAGCCTGTAACTAAAGCAGAAAGCCTTAAGGTCTGCTCTGCAATGTTATCATATTTCCTCCTTTTTTTTAGAGACAGGGTCTTGCTAATGTAGCTCAGGCTGGCCTTGAACTCATGCTTCTATTTCCTCAGGCTTCCTAGTGCTAGGATTAGAGGTGTAAACCACTACATTCGGATTCAAATGGTACTTTTGAATATATTTATTTTATTGCTGTTATCATTATGGAGGGGTTGCGCACATGCCAGAGCATGTGTGGAGGTCAGAGAACAACTTTGTAGAGTCATTTCTTTCCTTCTACCTTCATATAGGTTCTGAGGATTGAACTTGGGTCACCAGGCTTGCAGAGCAAGCACCTTTACCCACTGAGCCATCTGTACAGCCCCAAATGGAATTTTAAAGCTATTAAAGGTATATGCAGGGACTCAATGAGTTATTTTTAAAAAGAAGAGGAGGGCATGAAGGTGAGAGGGCATCTAGGGAGGTGGGAGGCATGCAGAGTGGATATAATCAAGATATATTGTATATATGTATGAAACTGCCAAAGAATAAAATCAATTTTTTAAAAGTGCATATGAGGGGCTGGAGAAATGGCTCAGTATTTAAAAGCACTGACTGCTCTTGCAGAGGACCCAGGTTCGCTTCCCAGCACTCACATGGCAGCTAACAACCGTCCCTAACTATAGTTCCAGGAGATTCAATGCCCACTTCTGACCTCTGTGGACATTCCAGAACACTAGTACATTTACCTACATGCAGACAACACACTCATACAAGTAAAATAAAAATAATAACATTTTTAAGTACATATAAACTTTTACTTCCATTACTGAATCTGGCATCTTCTAAAAAGAAAGCCAGTTACTATTAATGATAAACCATCTGCTCAAAATAAATGTGAGGCTTAACAAATAAGTAATACAAGATGCATACATTCAAGTGTCTTTTGATTAAATGATTTTGTTGTTCTTTTTATTGGGGGGCGGGTTGTTTCTTGGTTTTGAGACAGAGTCTCCCTGTAGCCCCAATTGGCTTAGAACTCACTATGTAGATCAGGCTGGACTGGATCTTCACAGAGATCCTCCTGCCTCTGCCTCCTGAATGCTAGGAATAAAGGCATGTGCCACAACCCAGCTATCGAGTCAGTGTTATGAGAAGTTTATTGAATGCCTGGTCTATTTTCTGAAGTTTGTTATATTATAACTCTTTAAGTAAGTTGAACTTTATAGCAAATCCACATGACAGTACAAGTTAAAATGTTTTCTCAATTTAAAACTTCTCAGATTGGGGAAGCAAAGGATGATGCTAAATCATCAGTAGCATCTTTCTATACAAGTTATCCTGTTTTAGTTCGTGTGTGCTTGCACGTGTGTGCATTCGTGTGTTTGTGTGTACTGTTGTTGCTGCTGTTGTTTTTAAAACAGGGTCTTCCCTGTATCCCCAGCCGGCCTAGAATTTGCTATTGCTATGTAGACCAGGCTGGCCTTGATCTCACAGAGCTCTACCTGCTTCTGCCTCCTGAGCAGGTACAGGATTAAAGGTATGTGCTACCACCATGCCCAGTCAAGCTATCTTCTTTTAATAAAACATGGTGACATGCATTTTAGAGAAGCTAGAAAAATTATTTCTCCTCTTGATTGTGGGTTGTTTTGTGGTTTTCTTTTATCTTTTTTTTTTTTTACTATATGTATGATAAACTATTTCTTGCTTAGTTAAAAGAAAGGTACGTACATATTTAAACTCATATTAATATTACATAACCTAGCAAACTGACAAAAATGTTTAAGTTTGATAATATTCAATACTGGTAAGAATGAGAAAAAAAAACAAGCACTTTAGTACATTGCTATATGGATTATAAATTAGTCTGTTCATTCCAGATTATTATCTGGAATACTTCTATTTACTTTAATACTTAGGAAATTTTGGCAACATTTCTTTAAAAAATCTCATTAAAGTGTCTTTCATAATGAAAAAGAAAAGGACATAAACTAAAGGTTCACTAATAAGGAATACGTTATAGTACACAGTGGAAACTGACATTAAAAGGACCTGGCATGGGTGGGTCCCCAGCACTTTGAATTTCTGAAGACATTCATGATTTATCTTCATTACAAAAGAAAGTTATATAACAGTGTCGTGTGGCCTAATAGCTTAAATATTAATTTTATAATATATTTTATATATAATTTTATATCTTAACATTTCTAGAAGGAAAGAAAAAGCTATTAATAGATATTCCACAAAAAAAGAATTGCTAGCAAAGAGGCTTTACTGTTTCTTTCGATATTTTATGACCTGCTTACATTTAATCATGTATCGTCATTTCAAATTTTTTAAATGCCAGTAGTTATACTAACAACAGAATTATGACTGTTATATTGCTTTTTATATTTTATATTCAGGTAAGTCATTTTAAACTTATATAATTACAATCTGGAATTAAACTTTTACTTAGATTGTAAATACTAGTTAGATACATGCCTTATCTTCATTTTCTGAGAATCTTGGTTTCATTTCTGTTTACAGACAGAAGCATGTAGGGCAGAAAGCTTCAGAAATTAGCATTTTTCCCCTCTGTAGCACTTTATTTCTAGTGCTATTGTGCTTTAAGGCCTTTCCCTTAAATACCATCACTTGCTAGTCATTTCCAACCAATTATACTTCATGCTAAGAGAGAAATAGATGGTGATCAGATGACAGCAATATAACTGATTAAAACTAAAGTATTACAATAATGGCCCATTTTGTCTTCGTTATATTCAACATAAATTTGAATGAATTTTCATTGATAAGATTTGAATTGATAACATATACACATAATCAGTCTCATGAATATTTAAGTTTTAGGTACCAATGATAGAAAGATTAAGGATAAAGCTGGTTAGTTACAAGAGCATTGGTTGATGATGGTTCCATAAGTGAGCAAACGTGCTACAAAGTATCTTGATCATCGCATTGTGAATGATCCAGCATCATCTTTACCGCTAATGCCTATTTCCTCTCACTCTCACCCCAGCAATCACTCATCTTTTTTATTTTGACTTTCCTTTATCTGGACATTAATATAAGTAGTATTATGTATGTGGTTTCTGCATTCAGCTTCTTGCCCTAAGCATGATGTTTTTGAAGTTCATTCACATTGTAGTAAACATAGTTTGTACCTTTTGATTGTTTACTAGAATTCCATTAGACATGCTGCATATTCTTAAAGTGTACAATTAAGTCTTGACACACATATACACTCATGAAACCAACACCAGTTAGAATAACCAACAACTCCCAAAATTCAGTATGTTGCTTTGTAATTCCTGCTTCTTGCTCCTCCCCAGTAAACTCTGTCCTCAGGTAACCACTAGCTTTCTTTCTATGAATATAAACTAGTACCATTTGCCAGAGTTTTATATAAATGGAATCATACAATATGAACTCCTTTTTTCTAGCTTCTTTCATCCAACATTATGTTCAATGCTACACTAGCATACATGGAGTTTTATTTCTGATTACTAAAGAATATTTTTGCTTACATGTATCCTGTGACAGATAATCAGAATGTTTCAATCATGGATATTATAAATATACCTGTTTTTAATTTTTTTTTAACATGTTTTCATTTTTCCTGGGAACATATCTCAAAGTAGAATAGCAGGATTATGTAGTAGGACTATGTTCAACTTCTTCACAATTACTAAATTGCTTGCCAGTGAGGTTGTATCACTAAACAAACTGTATGAGCATCCTTACAGTATAAGACTGGTCCAGTCCCTTTTCATCCTCACCAACACTTAGTATGATTATTATTTTTTAGTTTTATTCATCCAGCAGATATGTAGTAGTAACTCACTGTGTTTTAATTTATGTTGCCCCAATGACTAAAGATGTTGACCATCATTTCATGTTTGTTTTATCTGTCTTGTCTCTTGTCTTCAAATCTTCTGCCAATTGTTTTAAAAATTGAGTAGTTTTAACTGAGTTTGGAAAGCTGTAAATGTACTTAGGATTTATCAGATATGATTTGCAAATACTTTTCACAATCTATGATCTTTTCGCTTTCTTTACAATGTTTCTTAAAAACCAGACGTTTTTGCTGGGCTCGTGCCTTTAATCCCAGCACTCAGGAGGCAGAGGCAGGAGGATCTCTGTGAGTTCAAGGCCAGTCTGGTGTACACAGTGAGTTCCAGGACAGCTGCCTGTCTCAAAAAAGACCCCCCCCCAAAAAATAAACAAACAAAAAACCCAGAACAAACCAAAAGCTTTAATTTTTAGAACAACTGTGAGGTTCTATATGTCACATTGTTGGAGTCATCTTTTAAAAAAATCCTTAACCCAATTTTTTTAAATAGGGATCAATGCTGATTTATTGCAGATGGATATCAAATTGTTCTGGGATCTTTTCTTGAAAATAACATGGTTTATCCATCAAAAGTGTCTTTTTCATGGCTGAAAATCACTTATTCATATACTTCTCTTGTCTTTTCTTGTTCACTAGTCTTTTCTACTGACTTTTATTTCTTGACATCAATACCACAGTGTCTTCATTACTATAACTTTATAAATCTTGAAATCAAGTAAATCTTTAACTTTGCTGTTTTACAAGTTGTTTTCACTTTTATAGATCCTTTGTATTTCTTTGAGTGTGTGTATGCAGAGTATGTGTTCATGTGTGTGAATGTCACCAATCAACATGGGTGGCTTCCTCAATTACTCTCCATCTTAATTTTTAAGACAAGGTCTCTTACTAAAACGAGAGCTCACCAATTTGGCTAGGCTGGCAGTCTAGCGAGCACTAAGGACCCTCCTGTCTCTGTCTCCCCAGCACTAGGATTATAGATGCATGTCCCGATGCCCAACTTTTTATGTAGATGTTGGAGGTCCACACTTAGGTCTTCATGCTTGCATAGCAAGCACTCTGCCAATTGAGCCACCTCCCAGTCTTAATCCTTTATATTCTATGTGAATTTTAGAATTGGCTAATTTTTTTTTTTTAATGCTGACTGAGACTTTGGGGATACAATGAGTCTAACAGATTGCCTTGAGTATAACTGACATTCCAACAACATCCCTTCTACAACTGCACAAAGAAGTGTACCTCACCATTTGTTTGATCTTTAATTTCTTTCAACTATGTTTTGAAGTGTTGAGCCTATGGACTGTTCACATCTTTAGATTTATCCCTAAGTATCCACATTTTTGTATTATAAGTCAAATTCATTCTTTATAAATTTTACTTCAGAATCGTTTGTTGGTGTTATACAAAAATACAATTGATTTTTATACCTTGAATTTGTATCTCCAATCACATATAACACACATCTTTGCTCTACTAGCTACATCTTAACTATGAATGAGTTTCACTTCTTTCTTTCTATTCTAGGTGATTTTAACTCTGTTCCTTGCCTGACTGACTGTGGTGGTTTGAATGAGAATGTCCCCCCATGGGCTCTAAGTACTTAGACATTTTGTCCCTGGTTGGAGGCACAGTTTTGGGAGCTCTTAGAAGGCCGTACGGAGGAAGCAGTCACTGGCAGCGGGCTTAGAGAGTTCTTAAGCCTTGCCAGATCTCTAGTCACTATGCTTCCTGGGCCTGCTTAAAGATGTGAGTGCTTAGCTTCTACGTCTACTCTACCCACTTCTGTTGCCATGCCTCCCCACCATGATGGACTCTTGCCCCTTTAGAATTATAAGCTAAATAAATTCTTCCTTTTATAAGTTTCCTCAGTCAGTGTTTCTATCACAGCAACAGAAAGCAAACTAATACACTGGCCTACCTAAAATCCCCACATCAACTTTGGACAAAAGCAGTAGGAACACATACCCTAGTCTTATTCTTGATTTTAGGAAGAAAGCATCATTCAGTGTTTTATCACTAGGTTATGATATCAGCTGTTGATTTTTCTATGATATCCCTTATAAAATGAAGGACTCTGGGCTTGAGAGATGGCTCAGTGGTTAAAAGTGTGTACCATTCTTGCAAAAGACCCTAGTTTAGTTCCCAGTACGCACATCAGGCAGTTCACAATTTGTAATGCCAGTTCCAGGGGGACCTGATGCATTTAGCCCCAGGGCACCTGCATTCACATACCCATAGTCCATACACATACACATACCATATACCCATACAAGTCAGCATTGATTTTGGATTCTGTGAATGATTTTTGATCATTTTGGGGGGTTGTTAATATGGTAAACTATAATAACTATTAAATGTTAAACTAACCTTGAATTCTCAATATAACCCTATTTGGCCATTGCTATGGTTTAAACAGAGGTGGTTCCCTGCAAAATCATGTTGAAACTTGACTGCTGCTGTGGCAGGTTGGGAGGTGGGCGTGTAAGGCTAAAGGGAATGAATGTTTTTCTTATAGGAGTGGATTCATTCTCCAGAGAACGACTTGTTCTAAGGCAAGGCACCCTCCCATGTCTTACCTCTTTAGTACATGCTTGTTTGCCTACCCTCCCATTTTTCTGCCATGTTATGATGTAGTACGAAGTTCTAACCATATATCAACATTATGTTCTTAAACATTCAAGCCTCAGAGCCATAAGCCAAAGAAAACCTCTGTTTTTTTAAATAGATCTCCCAGTCTTACGCATTCTGTTACAGGATTAGAAAATGGACAACAGTCAAAATATAGTATCATTTGTACATATTGCTGGATTCCTGTTGTTAAAACGTTTATATCTATTAGTTGTTGGTATTACACTGTAGTTTTGTCTTCAAGGTACTGCTCACTGTTTTGGGTGGGGAGGTAAATCATGTTTATTATTTCATCATAGCCAAAAGTATTCTGCTACATTAGTATGTTATTATCTCATCTTCTCCTTCCTAGCCTCAGCAGTATGTGTCATTACTATCATCTTACATATGGAAAAACAGGACATAGGCAAAAAGAAGCCTGGAATGCAATGGGACACAGTGGCTTTTTAAAATTTATTTTTATTTTATGTGTATCAGTGTTTTGCCTACATATATGTTAAGCACACCATGTGCATGCAATGCCCACAAAGGTCAGAAGAGGGAACTGGTATTACAGTTGGTTGTTAGCTGCTATGTGGGTGCTGGGAACAGAATCTGTGTGCTCTTCAAGAGAAGTCAGTGTTCTTAACCTCTGAGCAATCACTCTAGCCCCAGAGGTTTTTTTTAAGCTTGAAATAAGATTTGAATCAGAATAATATGAATCTAAAATCCAATCTACTTATCTCCTACTATGGTGTAACAAGCAGTATTCAAGCAGATTTCTTTAAGCACACAAACACCTTTTTAACTAGGACAAAAATTTCCTAAATGATTCAAACTGTTTAATCCAGAGCCCCTATCCTAATCACTATGGTATCTCTTGAGAAAAGGTGAGTACCTATGTTTTCTATACTTTGGGACCTATTAAACTATTAACTACTGAATATACTGAAAATACGACTCATGAAAAAGCAGATTTAATTCAACTCTGTAAGAGTTTTGTAAGGATAGTCTATAGTCCCAAAAGACAGACAACAATACCAACAACGAATGTTACCATGTTAAGATTTTATCTAATCTTCAAAACTACATTGTGAAATAGGCATTACAATGCATATGCTATAAATGAGGAAATTTGAAACACAACATTGAGAAACTTGCTTGAAGTCTACCATCTCTTAAGTAGCAAGACAAGAATCAAAATCAAGTCTCTACAGCTCCAGAATAGTCCTCAAGTTTTGCATTTGGGTGTTTGTTTGTTTTTAGATTACAATACTGTCAACCTTAAGGAACAAGAAGCACTGCCAAGGGCTTTTGGGAACACAGAAATTTCAACATTAGAGTCTAGCACAGCTCAGGCCAAGTACATGAGAACTAAGCTTTGAAGATAATGTGACAAGAGGGACTTTACCAATCTCTGCATTAGATCCGCTCTGCTTCCTTTCTAAGGCAAGTCCTCATTGTAAAACTAGCAGAGTGCTGTTTTTCTAGATGTCTGATGACCTGTCGTGGCCACGGCTCAACTCCCTTGTGCTACTACCTAGTGGCTGCCATGTAAAATTCTTCTTAAGAGTAAACTAGGAGGAGAAACATAACAGCTGTCAGATCATTTCAATTCTGTGGCCAGGATAAAGAGCCTGGAGGCTCCCAAAAATCACCAACGTCCAAATACCTACCTATCTTGCCTCATTTCACCTGTGAGATCTTGGAAAATTTTCCAATCACAGAAAATTTTCCAATCACGGAAAGTTTCCATGTTTTCACCTATTAAATGGGGTGTGATTTTATCTCTTACATGCTTGAGAATTATAAAACTAAACATACAAAAAATATTTGGAATAGCGCTAGACACTTGGAAAGCATTACTTAAATTTTTCTATCAATGTTACCACTATTCCTATAGCTATGAATAGAGAAAAATATATAAACTGACACTTTACAGAGATTCTTTAGTATAAAGAACACTTGCAAATAATGTAAAATAACTTTAATGTGTCTAATACTTATTTTAAAACATGGTTCTATAATTCTAACATACCTGGAATTAGTGTCCTAAAACTGGCACTGGAAACTGACATCCAGCATTTTTTATAAGTATGTAAACAATTTATAAAACACAAACAGAAATAATCAGAGACAATTTAATGAAATAAAGTAAAATTTTCCACCATATAATACTAAATATATACTGTGTGCTCAGTAATATGCAATGCTTATTATAGGCTATGTAAGATTCGTGCCTTAAGAGCTCTTACTAAACCTAAAATATTAGAGAACAACAACAACAATAAAGCCAAGCAGTGGCCCACACCTTTAGTTCCAGCACTTGGGAGGCAAAAGCAGGTAGATCTCTGAGTTCAGGCTAGTCTGGTCTACATAGCAAGTTCCAGGTCACCCAAAGCTACATAGTCAGACTCTGTCTCAAATAAATAAACAAAATAAACTGCAAATAACAAATACAACTCATATCTTACAATAAATAAGGCAAAATACAAGGAAATTCCAGTGAGCAGCACATAACTCTAGAAGGAAGAAATTTCTTCCTTTTTTTTTTTTTTTAATATTTATTTAATGGGGGGGGTGGACACCTGTGCCATGGTGTACTGTGGTGGTCAGAGGACAACTTGCAGGAGCTGGTTCTCTCTGGAAGAAATTCTCAATTATCATTAAATATTTTTAAGTTCAATTTATAGGATAAAATACATTCTCTATGTGTATGTTTAATCACTCATAATGCCAGTTTCAAAAGCAAGAATAAATGCCTGGTACATTATTTATTAATTATTTGAACAAAAAAAAGATGTAACTTACTGTTGCTATTTTGGTGCTCAGGAAGTTCTGCCTTTCTTCATCTACCATAATTTCAAGTCCAGTTTTAAATAATTCAAGCATTTGGGGGATATCACGGCCAACAGATTCTGTTAAGAAAAATTTAAAAATCCAAAAGTATTACTAGGTCTAAACAAGTAGCAAAAAATTACTGAATGACATAAACACATATCCCATCTTAGGAAACAGCAAATAAATTGTAGCAGACAGACTTTATGGTGGTCCCTAGGGTCCCCATTTCCAGTGTTTGTGCCCCTGGGTGAGCTCCTCCCACTGTGTGGATGAGGCCTGCAACTTTCTAACTGAGACAGAATGACAGTTCACAAGACTGCATTACATAAACTGCAACACCTGTCTTGGAGGAGAATCTCTTCCCTTTAGGCTTTTAAGAAACAAGCTACCAGGTTGTGTGCTAACATGGAAAGGGTTGTAGAGCAAGTTCCACAACCGGCAGGAAACTCAAACCCTCAGTTCAGCAGCCTTCAGGAAACAGCTCTGGAGCTGTAGAGATGGTTCAGTGGTTAAGAACACCAGCTGCTCTTGCAGGAGAGTCTGGGTTTGATTCCCAGCACCCACATGGTGGCTAACAACCATCTGTAACTTTAGTTCCAGGGGAATTCAATACCCTCTCTGACTCCATGGGCATTGCATGACACAGTTGTACTTACATACATACAGGCAATACACTTATACACATAAATAAAATTTAAAAAAGAAACTGAACTCTGGCAATCACCTAAGTCTGGAAGCTGATTCCCAGGCAAGGTAGGAGAGAAACTGTCCTCTGACCTCCACATGTACACAGTGATACACGTGCCTACCCCCACCACGCACACAATACATACAAACATAATAAAAATATCTTTAATACAAAATGTTAATGTTCATGCATACTATAGCTTCACTTGAAAATTTTAAATTCTGTGCACAGAAAATGTGAATTATCTGAACTATAATATGGAATGTGCCATTAAAGAAACATCACTCCCAGTGTGCCCCAGGAAGTAAGTCTCCTATGAGTCACTGTGAAGCTCTCATTACATACAGAGAACAGGATACCCTGAGTATACATTACTCTTCAGGATTATTTTAGATATTATTCGGTATGGCTCAGGAACACTTCAATTACAAATGAAAACAATTACCTAGGAAGAGTATATACTCTAATTTGAACTAAGGGGCATGAGAAGGAATGTTTACTAAAAATAATATTTCCACTATCACATCCTGATGTAACTGAGTACTAAATAGTATGACACAGTATACTAATAAACCACAAAATGCTAAACAGTGATATATGAAAAAGAGACATGCTGTAGACTATTCATATATCTATGAAAACTTTTTTGCAAAGATATATTTCTTAACATTTTTGTAGGAAAGATGTCCTATGGTTCAAGATATTGGTGATATTTGAATTTGCCTACAATGCCACTTTCTTTCTGTCACTACAAATGAACTCTCTGCTTCTACCAAAGGTCATCTCTGTCATCTGTGCACTGAATCCACCTATAAGGGACACACTGCTCCTTGCTTCTCTCTTCTACATTGTCAATCTCCCCTGCTTCCCTTTAGCTTACAAACATGCTATAAAATTTCCCATCTCAAAACAAACAAGTCTTCTACGACTCCACTTTGCCTTCCAGCCACCATCTAAAACTGCTCTAAAGCACATTAAGTTTTTGCAGGAGGTGGTAGTATATACATATGAATGTGTTCATGTGAATGCACATGTACAAGTGCATACATATGCATGTGGAGGCCAAAGGTCAACGTCAAGGGTCTTTCTCTATCACTCTCTACATTATTTTCTTACACAAGTTCTCTTACTGAACCCAGAGCTCCACAAATTCAGCAAGAGTAGTTGGCAGGTGAGCTGTAGGGATCCTCATGTCCCTGCATTCCCAGCACTAGGATTATAGGAAATACCACCACATCTGGCTTTTCACAAGGGTACATCCAAACTCAGGTCCTCATGCCTGCATGACAAGCACTTTAGTGAGTTATGTCCCCAGCCCAAAGTGCATTAAAAAATGTCCAGAACCATTATTCCACCACAAACAATTTGTCAAGGCTGCCAACGGTCTTCACATCGGCAAATCCATTATTCATTTCTCTGTTTATATGACTTGATCTACCAACAGCAACATACACAGTATACCTATTTCTCTTCTCCCTACAGCATCTTGACTTGTCCTCTGCAACACATCCTCACTGGTTTTCTCATTCATTCTAATTAGCTAAACTACTTTCATCTATCTACCTTCCAAAGTTTTCACTACTGCAGGGTGTAGTCATCTGACTTTTATGGTACCCTGGCATTTTTCCCTAAGTAGTGTCATCCAGACACATGGCTTTAAATATCAGGTCACCATTTATAATTTCCAAATTTAGATCTACAGCCACAACCTCTCAGAATTTCCAACCATATTCTTTATATCTCCACCAAATGCAGACAGGTAATCGGTAAGGAATAAACATGACAAACATGGGACTAGAGAGATGGCTCAGCTGTTAAGAGCACCGGCTGCTCTTGCAGAGGACCCAGATTCAGTTCCCAGCACCCACATGGTAGCTAACAGTCCATAACTCCAGTTCCAGAGGATCTGACGCCCTCTTCTGAGTCCATGGATACTGCATGAAACAGGTACACTTAACATGCATACAGACAATACACTAGTACGCATAAATTTTAAAATATGACAAACATTTGCTAGAACAACAAATGAGTTCATAATTTTAAGTCTAATATAGTAATAATTTATAGTATTAAGTAGGAAGAAAGAACAGGACTTAAGAAGAAAAAAAGTGCTTACTTTCACAGCCATACAAAAAAACTGGAATGACAGAGAAGGATTAGCACGGCCTCTGCTCAAATGTGGCATGTAAATGTGTGAAGCACTCCATACTTTTTAAAAAATTTTTATTTTCACCATTTTATGTGTATGAATGTATTGCCTACATGTGTGTAAGTGCACCAGGTCATGTACATTCCACACTTTGAAATAATACTTTTTACTGAAGGAAGTTATGTTACTAACTCAATTTCTTTACTTGAGATAGAACTATTTATACTTTGTTTTTGCCAGATACTATTGGTAAGTTTGTAATCTTTGTCTTTTAAGGAATTTATCCATTTTATATATCTTGTCACAATTGTTAATATAATGTTGTTCAAGCCAAATTTGGTGACATATGTCCCAAATTCCAGCACATAGGAGACTGAGAAAGAATTGTGACAGAGGCCGGCCCTAGCAAGACAGCCTCAAAAAAAGAAAACTAAAATTAAAGTTGTTCATAACATTGCCTTATCAACTTTTAATGTCTATGGAGTATGGATTAATGTCTCATCTTTAATCATGATACTGACAGTCTGTAACTTCCCCCTTCAAAGCCAAGTCAAACTAAAAATCTTATCAACTTAAATTAACCAGTTTTGCTTTCACAGATTTTTTTTTTCTCTATTATCTGTCCTTTTTCTATTTCAGTAACTCCTACTCTGATCTCAGACCAGAAGAGGGCATCAGATCCCCTGGAACTGGAGATGGCTGAGTGCTGAGAAACCCCCTTTTCCCAGTCTAGGTCTCCTAAAAGAGGACCAAACGCTTTTAAAACTGCTGAGCCATCATTACTCCAGCCCCAAAACATTGATTTTTAAACCATTCTTCTTTGCTAATTCAATCTTTAAAAAGTAAATGACTCTCTGAAAACTGTTTCAACTGCATCTTTTCGATTTTGTTATAAAACACCGTCATCTTTTCAGTTTAAGACATTCTCTAATTTCATCTTTCATCTTGGAGTCATTTAGTGGTACACTGCTGGATTTTAATGTATTTGAAAGATTTCTCACGGTCACTGATTTCTTTGTTGTTACTTTTGTTTTGATGAGACAGGGTCTCACTGTAACCTAGGCTGGTCTTGAACTTACACTGTTCTTGCCTCTCATTCTCTAGAGAACTGGGATTACAGGTGTGAGTCTAGTGATGGTCACTTGTTTCTTATTTAACTCAGTTGTGAACAGAAAACATACCATTGTATGATTTCCATTCTTTCAAATTAACAAACCTAAAGCTTAAAAAAGACTTAATAAAGACCTGATAGCCCAGCAATGGACTCTCCTAGTGAACACTTACTACCACGCAACACCTGCTCTTGCTGATTCACTTTACAGGTACCAATTGTGCCAGCTGGTGGATAGTGTTACTTAGTTTTTGTATATCCTTACTGACTTTCCATCTATATGTTCTATCAATCACTGAGAGGAATTAAAATCTCCAACAATATTTGATTAGTGCATTTCTCCTTTCTGTCTAATTTTGTATCATGTTTTGGGGGAGCTGTTTATAGATGAGTATGTACTATTGTTACAGACTGTCCAACATTGTCTCCAGCAATAGGCCTCACCTTATAGGTCAATTTTGTCTGGTATTGGGAGAGCTAGCCCTACTTTTACTTATTTTCATGGTTTATCATTACCTGCCATTTAGTCATTTTGTGTATTTAAAGTTTTCCTCTACAGACAACTTATAATTGGGTTGCTTTTTTTACCATCTCATCAACCTCATCTTTTGGATAGAGCATGTAGACCATTTCCCACTCACAGAACTACTCATGTGTGGAGTTAGGTTTGATATTGATATGCATTTTCTATCCATCTTGCTTGTTCCTTTGTACCTTCTATACAGCCATCTTTTGTTTTAAATAACAACAAAAAATTAGCATTTTTATTCTATTATTTAAATTATACATCTTCTTTTACTTGTTCCAGAGATTACAATGTGCACATTTAAAAAATGTAAATACATAACAGATTATGTGAATATATACTAAATAAGTTCCAGCTGATCTATCTTCCTTTGCCACCTTCCCTTTGTGGTATGATTGTCATGCTAAAACCTGTTTTACACCCTATATGTTTATCTTCAAAATAGCATTCACTTGACTGGAGAGATGGCTCAGTGGTTAAGAGTACTGGCTGCTCTTGCAGAGGACCAGGGTTCAATTCCCAGCACTCACATGGCAGCTAATAACTGCCAGGGCAATCTGAAGCTCTCTTCTGACTTCCACAGGCATTGTATGATACAGGTGCACTTACATACATGCAAGTATTACACTCATACACATAAAATAAAAATAATAAAATATTTAAAATAGCATCCATTGGGGTACTCAGTACCAAAATTAGGGAATCATTCCAGATTCTTCCTTCCCCCTTACACCTTTTAATATAGATTAGTATGTAGCCTCCTTGCTGTTCTCTGCTTAAGTTTCTTCATTCTTACAACCTCACATGCCACCTCACCACTTACAAGTCCCCAGAAAACCTTATCCCACAGTTCTGAGCCAAGGTTTTTTTTTTCAACGGTAAATCTAATCTCTGTGAATGGCACACAGAGGCCTCCATGACTGGCCCACTGCCAATCACTGTCAAATAACATTAACCACTACTATCTGATAACACTTGATGTTCCAAATGACAGAAAGCTGCTTAAAACTTCCTGAATGCACTTGTTCTCATTTAACTTTTTAACATTAATGAAACCATTTCTTCTACTTAGAATGTAGTCCAGGCATGCTAGAAAAACAAATGCCTATTCATGCTTAATCTCTCAACTGCTATCTTCTTTACATAATTTCAATCGTATGAAGTAGTTAGTTCCTCATTCCTCTAAGTATGTTGTGTATTTCCTAATACACATTGCATTTTAATGCAAAAGTTGAGTCTTCTCTCCCTCTTCTCTCAATGTGTATCTTCTTAGAAGTGTGAAATGTCTTTTCATCTCTCAATTTTCAACACATGGTAGGTACTCCATAATTACCTACTTACTCAACAAATGAACTGTAAAGGTAGAAATGACATATGGAGACATATAAATTCTAAATTAGCTGTGGAGAATGAATAGGTACTTTGGAAACTGTAGGAAGTAGTAATAGTAGCCTACACAGAGTATGTACTTTTTGTACACTTGGTATCATAAAAACACTATTGGCCAGTTGTTATAAAACACCTTTTGTATATGAAAATAATGCAGGTAAAAAATGTTACAAAGTTCACTTAAGGCTACAGTAACGGATAAAGCCCCAAGGCTGAGTGGTTTATGTTCACGATGACTCTATTTTTCAATACAGACAAATATTAAATTACCAGTGCTAGCTCTAGGGCTTTGATTTCTCCCGATACATACTTGCTCTCCATTTCTCTTTCCTCTACGTTTTTATACCCTTTATTTTCCTCCCTTTCTTCCTCTGCTTTTCTCTTCCTCTAATTCTCCCTATCCCGTTTCCTGTAACAAGCATGATCTATGCTGCACCACATGATCAGTACTTCACACTAACGTATCTTCTCTCTCCTCTTTTTTCTTTTACCACAGAAAACCAAGAAGCAAGTTAGTAAGGAAGCCAGCTAGTTAGGATACATATTTATATGTTTTTTTTTAAGAGAACAAGAAAACTAAGAACCGACATTTGAATCTGGGGGGGAAAGATCTGTGATGAAATTGAAAGCAATATTTTAGATAATTGCAAAAGAGGTGGCCATAAAGAAGGTTTGGTAAGGAAATAGAGGCAACCAATCACTGAGAGACACTTCCTTTCAAAACTGGTATAAAGAACTAAGATTATAGCTCAGCCAAGCAAAACTAGAAAGGCAGCTGTACTTTGTTCTTGACTAGACAAATCCAGGCATGATTAAGTGCTCAAGCTAGGCTGGTTTGTCTAACTGTAGAAAATAAAACTGCTAGCTCTATGACATCAAAGACCTTGTCTGCCATGCTTACACTTGTTGAGTTCAGTTAGGCACACACTAGGAACTCAATTAGCATAACACAATCACTCAAAAAAGTATAAATAATAATTAATCCACATTTCAGTTGAGGTATTCTATATCGTCAATCCTGCACGAATGTTCATTCATTGCACAAATGTTAGTAGAGTATCTACCCTGGGCCAGGTACTATTCTGGGCCATGAGACTATAACAACAGATAAAATGAGAATATCTTGGCTCTAACAGAGGGAATTAAACACACACCACAAACAAAAAACATAGGAGATGCCAGATGTGCCAACTCCTAAGAAGAATATCTATAGGTAAGGGGAAATGGAGAGTAATTATTTTCCACTGATTGGTAATGCTTTTCTGATCAGATATGTAAGTAAGAAAGTAGGCCAAGCAAATAAGCAAAGAACACTGCAAACAGACATGAAAAATAAACTCAAACACCTGAAGAAAAGAAACAGTGTGGGCAAGTATGAGAAGGTCCAAGAAAGAAAACAAAGTTCACAGCAGGACCACCTCATAATTCACCTATAATTATAACTACCTAATCATTAATGGCTTCTCCTATGGATAAACAGTTTTTAAATTCATATAAATTAGAAAATTCCATTTTTTTATTTTTCCTTAAATCACCTGAGTTCTGTTTTCAGTAATGCAAACAATCCTTGGAAGTAATATGTCATTCTAAGACCTAAAATTTAATTAAAAGTAATTTAAAATATTGTTATTTATGGTTATTTCATATGCATTAGTGTATTGCCTGTATGTATATAAGTGCACCCATGTCATGCAATGCCTTTGGAGGTCAGAAGAGGGCATTGGATCTCCTGGAACTGGAACTCTAGGAAGTTGTTAGCCATCATCTGGGTTGCTGGGAACTGAACCCATGTCCTCTGCAAGAACAGCCAGTGCTGTTAACCACTGAGCCGTCTCTCCAACCCCACTAAAAAGTAATTTAAATTTCTAAAATTTTAGCATTTATGAGCCCAGAGTATAATACAGCAGTTTCTTTACAGAAAAAGGTGTCCTATTCACTAGATGTGAATATCCTTTGGGCTACACTGGTGCTCAACTCTAACAGCTAAAACGTCAGAGAAATAGACATTAGTATAATTCTAAATTCTAATCATGTTCCTTTCTCTCTTACCTGCCAGTAACTTAGTATGATTTAAAATAGAGTACAGATTTAGTTTACATAAGGACATATACTCAATCCCCAGCACCAAATGATCACTTAGATAATTAGATCACTTCTATATATGCCACAGTACCCATACCATGGGTTAATATGCATAAAAGAAAGCAGACCTCATTAAGTTCAAGGTATTTTCCAAACTATTTTCCAAAAGACTAAAACAATATTTTAAATTACTTTAAATTTTTATTTAGTAGGCAGTAAAAAGATTAGAAATAAAAACATTTTAATGTCAAGAAAATATATCTAGGTGTAAGGAAATGGTTTAGTAAAGTGCTTGCCACACAAGCATGAGGACTTGAATTCAAATTCCCCAGGACCCAAATAAAAGCCAGGCACAGCGGCACATGTCTGTAACAGGGCTACAAGGTAGGGTAGAGACAGGAGGATCCTGCAGCTCTCTGGCCATCTCAGTGAGATCTGCCAAAAAAGACAAGGTGGAAAGCTACTGAGGAAGACATCTGACATCAACCTCTGGTCTGCATGCATACCTGAACATACGCAAGCAGAGAAACATGAACACATATACATACCTATACCATACATACAAACACACACACACATGCACACACACACACAGAAGAAATAGAAAACACATCTATATTAGAGATGAAATAATTTCAGAAAGCACTAGTGAAGGAAGCAGCAGTAATTAGTAAAACAAAGTTAAATTTCTTCCAATCAAGTCATATTTTTCATCAACTGAAAAAGATATACTGAGAAAACAAGCCAAATATGAATTTGAAAAATATTGAAAATGCCTACAGTTACATAATAATTTAAGTGAAACAAATAAAACATCCTATAAAATGTGCACATTCATTCAACCCAAGATGCCACAGCTACTCCTGCTAGTAAAACTAAGACAGCACTAGGACTAATGAGTTCAACGCAGGGGCTGGTGTGTGTTTGGTTTCATCCTCCTGCTCAAAATATAGTTTTAATTTTACCGCAATGTTTTTTGTTGGCTCTAAGGGCAATCTAATATTCCTACACAAGAATCTGAATAACCTCTAAAACTGCACAATATAAACTTCATTTGTTCTAATGTGCATCTGGTGTATTCTGTTTTACCATTCTGACAGGTTAATTAGTTTGTCTTCATGCTTAAAGAACACAAACATTTCTGTTAAATATACCTTTGGGGATGAAAAAGAAAATGTTAAAGAGGAATGATGTGTTTCTTCAAGAACTGTTAAGCAAATTGCGGTGGGGGGGCGGTGACCACACACTTATGTACTGATGATGGTATGGGGAAGGTGTGGTTCATTATGAAAGTAGAAATAAAGTATATCCCAATGATAAAAATAAACATTTTTAACAGAAAACTTTTATTTCAAATGAAGAAGTTCTCTGAAAACCTTCCAGACTAAAAACCAATAGTGCCAAATTTTGTAATGACTATGGCAATTTTAAAACGATCCTCAAGCCTAAAGAAAATACAATCCAGAAGGTTTGTATAAAGAGTAAAGTAGCAAAGGAGACAAAATGTGAAAGCCAGCTCACTTCACAAAGCAAGACGCTAGATGAACACACACTCAGTACTCAGTAGATGAACACACACTCAGTACTCAGTAGATGAACACACACTCAGTACTCAGTAGATGAACACACACTCAGTACTCAGTAGATGAACACACACTCAGTACTCAGTAGATGAACACACACTCAGTACTCAGTAGATGAACACACACTCAGTACTCAGTAGATGAACACACACTCAGTACTCAGTTTCGGTTTTCATGGACCACATTTAGTACTGTTTGTCTGACTCTGATTGGAGCTTAAGTTGAATTAGAAATAAAAAATTATTTTTGAGAAATATTTTCATTACATTTGACTGAAAATTTGTTCTTTCTTCAATAATATTAAATTTCATTTCTTAGAAAAATCTAAGTCTGATTCCATGACAAGGACAGCTGCAATAGAAACCTCTAATAAAAATGTCCAGCCTTGGCCACATATCCAATAAGGACAAAAAAATAACAAAACCATAGGACACCAAAAGAATTTGAGATTCCATTTGAATTTTTGGCTCAGATCATGACAAATGTTAAAGGCTTGTATCCATGAAGAATTTTAGATTTTTTTTTTTTAGCTTCACCAGCATTAAAATTTGAAAACAAATTTACCAAATCAAATTTTTAAAACTTCTGTTTACAGAATTTTATTCAAAATAATCTCTACCAGACATCCAGCACAGCCTACAAGTGAACTTGCTCTGCTGGTGCATTTATTTTCCTCCCAATGTATTCCTGATTCCATTCATGATACCCGTTACCAGAGGAAGCACCCAGGCATAAAGAGCTCTGAAGTCTGGCTTTTTCTTCCTCCCCTGCAACCAGTTCCTTACTGACTACTTGGTCTCAAATCGTAAAGTCTAACATTTGTCCTTTTCACTCCATTCTCATTTTGAAGAGCTCTGTGTAAACACTGCCTTTATTAGTCTCTTGCAATTGCATCCTAACTGGGCTCCCTCCTCTAGTCAATCCAGGTCAACAGATCTCACACTATTGCCAGACTAAACTCTAAAGAATGGACCACATCAAATCACACCTTAAAACATCTACAATTCCTGCTGAATACAGAAAAGTCCATGATCATTAGTTTCCCATTCAAAGTCCTTAGAACTGCATGTCCACCTCCCACATCTTTTCCTATTGTTCCCCTCCACATCAATGAAGAAGTCCAATTCCCTACAGACAAAGAGACCTAACTGGCACTTCTTGGATCCGATCTATACTTTTTAACTTACTTTAGTGTCTATGACTAAATATATTCTTTCTACCTAAAATATTATTTCTCAGTCAATTCATCCACATATTCTGGAAATGACTTAAATGTTACCTAATTCATGATGTCTTTCTTGTACCTCATCTACATGTAAATACCTTCCCCACTGAAAAATAGCACCTTATGAATTTTTCAACTAATTCTTCAAATTTTATAACACTAACTGTATTTTATGTAGTAACATTGCCTCTTTATATTTCTTAAGAAAGAATTATTCATAAAGAAAATTCTAAGAGAAAATATCTGTAGAAACATGCACTCAAATACAAGCATTTATATACACGTTGAATGCTTAAATTAACATATATTGATAAAGAAGTATAAAAGTCAACAAAGTGGCATGATGACAGGGTACTTAGTAGGTAGTGTGTTACATTAATTTACAGTTAAGCTATACTCTTTAAAAGAAAAAAAGTATCAGAAGTAGGCACTCACGTTATACTATAATACCAATACTAACCAAAGGAAAAAAACATAAAAGCTACATATTCTTATAACACCAATCTCAAATATTAGATATAATATTTGTCCTATAAATATATTAGCAAGTTTGTTTTCTTACTGAATCAAAAAGAATTCTCCCTTACTTCTAGTAGTCTTTGGAAATCTTTTTTTCAGTTTCTTCTTTAATGGATTAAGTTCAGGCATTATTTCTGGAACAGCTACATAAAAGTCTACAACAATTTCATCATTTAAAATCTGAAAATCAGAGAAAAGAATGAAAATCACTTTAAATTATATGAATATTTTGATCTTTTTGAAAATAAGTAATTTCCATTATGACTCAAAAAATATTATGCATACTTTTTCATCAAACACAGAATCATATGAATATACTCACCAATTATGAAAAACGTCAGAAGCAAAACATTCTGTTTTATTTTAAAAATAGCTCCAACTACTTCTTCACAGTTTAAAGGTTTAATTCTTCCATGAGATTATGCTATGCAAAGGGGTGTTATTATAAGCTAGAACACAGCACTAACATGTACACAATCTCCCAAGGCTGAATTCATGTATGGTAAAACTAAAGAAAGAAGGTGAAAACTTTGCAGATCATCTGAAAAATGATGATAACTACTAGTTGCCACTAATTTTCTAAATTTAGTGCATCAGGAGAATTGAATGAATCACCATTTTCACAAATAACTAAACTAAAATTCTTGTCATCAGTAACGAAAAACCAAAGACAAGGAGACAAGTAAAGACAAGGTCACTTGTCTTTATATTTATCATTCATGTTCTATTTCACTATCAGAGTAAATGGATTACTACTCAGCGAAATCTCTTTTTAGAACAAAAATACTGCCAAGACACAAATATTTCACCAATGATTGATTTGACTGGTTAACTGACTGACTGATTGATTGATTAATGGAATGATTGACTGATTACATGAAATCTTACCAAAATATGCCATTCAAAGCTTGGTTGGGGTTAATGAATTCTAAAAATCTAAACTGGTAAAATTAGGCAATGATTTTGGGATTTTACTTTCTGGTTACACTGTTTCTTTTTTAAAATTTTTTCATCTTTAAATAACATCCTGTGCTTCTCTTAAAAATAATGACTTACATTAAGTGAGAACTTCTCATGAGTCATGAATTCTACAAACATTTTATATGGTTAAATCCATCCAATGTTCACAGCAATCCGACAAGTCAGGTAGGCACTAAAATTAACTCTGTATTTCAGACATGAAAACTGGGGACTCAAGAAAGCTGAGTCAATATGTGTAGTCCTAAGAAGAGCCTATAATTCATGCACAGGCAGAGTGGTTCCACAGACGGGCTCCCATGCCCAAACACGAAAGCAAAGGCAGTTTTGAAATGTCAAAGCAGTATATGTGAAACTTCCAGGCTTTCTAAAATGAATTCTATAACATGTTCCTGAAGTTAAAAATTATCTTTGAATGTTATGTTACAATAACCTTAAGATCACATCAAGTCAGTTTTTCCTATTCCCTCACAGCCCACCCGGAATCCATAAAGTAACTATATTTAGAAAAAGAACTGGTATGGTGGCACAGCCTTTAGTCTCAGCACATGGGTGGCAGAGGCAGGGGAACAGATATCTGTGAGTTCCAGACCAGCCTAGTCTACTTAATGAGACTGAGTTCCAGACCAGTCAGGGCTACAAAGTGAGACTGCCTCCCCCTACCCTATCCACATAAAAAAGATTGCTAGAGACTGTTACGGAAAACTCTTTTGTAATTTTTAGAAATAATTATGTGCCTGTTCCCACATCTTAAAAAATGCTATCCTCTTTAAAAAGGTTATATAGGCTCTTGTTATTTCTGAAGATAGGCTCATTCATTAGCTCCCAAGCTGAGCCTCAGCCACTCTGAACTGACCAGGGAGTAAAAGATCAGAGGAAATGCTACATACATCAAATACCATACTTTGTGATCTACCCAGTGAATCATACTTTGACTTCCAGAAAGCAAAATGTACTTGGTCTTTAAAAGATAAATGAAATATACATGTGCACTAATTTATGGATTTCATTTTAATTTCCCATTCAAAACCTAAGTAGCAGTGCCCTTTATATTTAATTCACAAATTTCATACAGACAAAAGAAAGCAACAAACAAACAAATGAATGAATGAAATAATAATCAAGTTGTGACTTTTTCTTAGATTTGAGGCTAAAGAAAGTATAAAAAAACTTTCCTCTCTTTCTAAAACCTACTAACCCTTTAGCAGAAGAGACAAGCCTAGTTATTATGAGTAAATGTAAAGTGATATGTAGCAGAGATAACAGACAATCTTAACTCCTGAACATGAAAGCGTAGTACCTTCTGAATCAGGTCGATTCCTCCTGCAAATGCAGCTCCATTTTCTTCTGCTATTTTAATATCTGATGCATTCTACCAAAGCACAAGAGTTTGAACATTAATCTTCAATTTAAACAAATTCACTATTCTTTCAAGAAATAACAGTTCAATAATAAAAATTACAGGTTTTATACTTAATCAAAAAAATGCATCAATTTTCAATTACATGCTTCAGATATATTACATTTGGAAAAAAAACTTCTTGTAGGTCACTAGAGTATTTGACAGAAGACATGCCTACGATGGCATTTAAGAACCTGCCAAGTGACAGGTCTCCAGTTATATTGCTATATATTATCTTCTAAAAGTAAAAGCTTAAAATACAGTTTCATTAAGTTAAATTTTATAAAAACAACACAAGGAAAAAAATTTAAGAAATTTTTTTAACTAAAATTTTTTAAAGTGAAAATTTTTAAATTAAAATAACAAAGATAGAGATTTCCTCCCCATCTGTCCCATTTCTGTCATTTTGTCCTATTGTGAAAATATTTCACTCCCTAAGTTCTGCAGTGTTGTGGCATTCTGACAACTGTATTCACACTTTTCTGGAAAGAGAGTAGATTCCTCCTTAAGAGTGAAGCAGAGAAGACTGGAAATGCTTAAGTATGAGATTTAAATGGTGAAGTAGGAAAATACAAAACAAACTCATTAGCACCTTAGAAGCAAACGTTAATAATACAAAAAGACTGACTAAGAGCTGATTACCACATATGCTGCATTTTGCAGAATCTCCTGAATAGATACCTGTTTAAGTTGTGATTTCTGAGTCTCACAGCAAGAAGCAGGCTCACTATTTTGTAAAATAATCCTAATGATGCTTCAGGGGAATCTAAGTAGGAGGCAGGAAATCCATAGGATAAAGTCTACACTTCTCTTCAGTTTCATATATAAAACATTAATGTGATGGGGCAATAAAAATGAAAGTAATGCCATAGTTCAGCTCTTTCAATTAAGTCATCTGCTTTGAACTCTAAATGACTGATGGATTAAAATTTTCTCTAATCCTGTTCAGTTATTCTATTCTCACTTACCTTGGTAAACACGGCAACTTTGTTGACTTCTGAAGCAAAGGGATATGGAAAACTAACAACACTGGCAAATGGCTCCACCTTTTTCTAAACACACAATAGGGAAAAATAATTATGAAAATTCATCTTTCCTAATATCTCCTAGATTCTATAAAAACCAGAACTAACATGTGTTCTTGGAGCTTGTTGTTTGTTTAGTAAGGTAGGGTCTTTCTGTTAGTCCAGGCTGGCCTCAAAATCAAGACTCTCTGCCTAGAAGCTTCCTGAGTCCTGTGAGTTCAGATATGCACCATTAATACCCAGCTCTTGTCTTAGTTCTTTCATTCTACCATACATCCTCACAGTTATCCCTTGATTACAGTTTAAAGCTCAAGAGAATATATTTCTTTTTCAAGAAACCAAGATAAAAGTCTAAATCTCCTCCTAGCCCCACACCTCAAAGCACATGATTTTTATCTACCTCATTTACCACAATGTCTCAAATGCTGGAAGGTACATATTCATATCTGTATCTCCTCAATACCTAGTATAAGATTTTCTACTCCCTAAGTGTCAATAGGTGTTTGTTACCTTGAATTAATATTTTAATGTAGTTTTATGACTCAAGAAAGATAATGAATATAGCTGTACATACTGAACAGTAGATAGTACCTGCTGATATGCTCATCAGTTCACCCTTAATGTGCACATGGCTCCAGACAATTATGAATACAAACCCTAGATCTATGGCAGAATGCCAGGCCTGAAAGGCTCCTCTCAGGGGGTCTATTTTAATATAACCCTGATCACCACCACTTTCAGATATATTTGGAAAGTGAATTGGAAAATCCAAAATACACAGTGGCATACATTTGAGGCACCATAACACAGACACAAATCTCACAAGACCTCAGAATTAATCTGCTCAATCATTTTGATATAGGACCTATGCAGACCCAAGGCTCTAATCTCTTAGGGAGATTTCACATGGAAACAGGTTCAAGGCTCTCTACAGATTTGGTGAAGAGAAAAGGAATTGTTCCTTTGATAAAAGTGATTGAAAGGTGGTATTTTTATAAGAACTTACTTCAAGTAGAGTCAGCCTCCTGGGAATTTTTCAGACCAAAAGGTATGAATTCTTAAGGACACTTTATGTATACATCCAACTTGAGTTTCATTGATTGGCATTTTTTTTTTTGCTATTAACATGTCACAACGAATTTCAGTAAAGCTTCTGATGGTAAACTATCACTATAACAGCATGCCCTGGGGAACACTGACTTGCTGTACAAATATTTAATGAGGAGCATTAACAGCCTCAAGAAGCTGGGATATAGCACAGTAGTAGACAGCTTGCTTAGAATGCTTAAGGCCCAGGACTTACCCCAGACACAGGGACACACAGACAAACACACACACACGCACACACACACACACACACACACACACACACACACAAAAGCAAATTTAAGAGCAGGACAGCATTTTTTTCAATGCCATTAGTCTATAAGTGGTTTCCATATACAAAATTATGCTTGGAATCCTACAAGACACTGTTATGGACTATATTAATGACTGAGTGAGAAAAAGGCTCATCCTGTATATTATAAAAAACTTTTCAAATGAAGAAATTAAAGTGAACTAAGTATAAAATAAAAATTACAACACGTTCTAAGTTGTTTCTCATAAATGATATCTAAAAAAAATAGCCCAAGAGAGCTGGAAAGATGGCTCAGAGGTTAAGAGCACTTGCTGCTTTTGCAGAGGACCAGGGTTCGTATTCCAGCACCCACACTTAAGTTCACCACCTTATGTAACTCCATTTCCAGCTGATTCCATGCTTTCTTCTGGCCTCTGTGGGCACCAGGCATATACATGTTGTGAAAATATAAATGCAGGCAAACACCCATACACATATTTTTTCTGAAACAAGAAATGGTCCAAGCTTTGGTTCAAATCTTAATTCTTTCCTCTCTACACCCTTGAGCAAAATACTTCACATTCTGTGCCTCAACTGTCTGAAATTACAGAATTAGATGAGAAAGTGAATGTAAAATACTACACCTGCACAATGTTTTCAGTAAATGTTCTATTAAGCAAATATCTTTAACATGAATTGTCATTTTTAATCCTTAATAGAATCATATGAACATTTATCTGTCTTTATATTAAAGGTGAACATTAAAAATACAACCAAAAAGAAAAAGAAAAATATAAAAACAAAGGTGAACATGCTGAAATCTAAAGAGATAAAGCAACAAGTCCACGGAAAGAAGCCCACAGTGAAATGTGAGGGCAGGATGCTAGTCTAGCCTGTGATCTGCCTTCACCTACATCCTTTAGTGCTGTGCTGGGCTGCCTGTTCTTAGGTACTTTGATAATGGTATTGAGGCTGTTAAAATGCATTCAAATACTTATATCTTCGCATTTGACCCCAAAAGACACCCTTAAAAAAATTAAAATGTCACTCTGAAGTAAAAGTAAGGTGCTTAGACCCTCACCTGTGCAAGCTTGGTCTCAACTCTATGACTTCAAGGAATACATTAGAGTTCATCCAAAGCTCTCACAAAGAGAAAAATGATACCCGATAACAAAGTCATTTTTCAAAGTTATACGGATACCTCAATTTGAGCACACTTCTATTGAAATTTATACTAGTGACTCTTCAGGTAAATATGGTAAGTGTTAAGCATTTGTAAGCCTTTTCCATGTGTTATCACATTTGAGCCTCAATAGACCCCTATGAGCTAAACATTCTATCCATCTTTATAACAAAGGTGAACATGCTGAGATTTACAGAGTAAAGTGAAGAAGCCCAACTTTCCAGCATGCTTTTAATGTATTTTTTACTTGCTAAGGTAAAGACCATCAGATTTTCTCAAGATTATTATTGAAGAGGAATCCTCTAAAATTATTTTAATTCCCTTACAAAACAGCAGGCCTCCCTATGGCTCTTTCATTTGTCTTTAGTTTTAGCTGACCTCTGCCCTCGCCAACTCCCCTTTCTCCCGGCCCCCATTCCCACTTACACCTTCCCGCCCTCAGTGCTGCTCCCTCCGCCTTCGCATCATGTATCGACTATCCTCTCCCACCCCAGAATCTTAAAAATTAAAAATATCAATTCATAGAGTTTCTTCACAAATAAGTCTGAGTCTCCATACCTTTTTCTCCAGCGCCATATCCAGTGTTAAATCAAGATAAACACCTTGCTTTGGATTAGTAAAGTCCAGAACTTGAAATTTCTTAAGTAAGTGAATAGCTTTCTCCACATCATATATCCGCCTGGGGTATAAGCGTTTTAAATAGACATCATCCTCAGGGTCATTTTCCATGTAGGTGTATGACTTTATTTTTTCTACCTCATCTGTTTTTTCATCTGATGTCTTTTCTTTGGCATCTTTTTTAATTTTCTTTGCAGACCTTTAAACAAGATATATTAAGGTCAGTTATACCAGTATGTATTCTAGGAGACCTTTTTAAAAGGTCAATTTACATGAAACAGAAGAGTAACAAAATACAGTTGAATTCAAAGCACAGACTACTTCATAGTTACTCTAATTCAACAAATATTGATGAACATATGTTTATAGTCAATACAACTGAATAAGGCAGGGATGAGACTTTCAAAAAAACATACAAAGAAGTAGAGAATCATACATGAAGAGATAGTTCAATACAGTAAGTATTATAAGAGGGTTCTCAGGATCTTAAGAAGACCCTTAACCCAGCCCAGAAACTTGATCTCATGGTCAATTACTGAAGGATAAAAAGTCTTGATACATCCCAAAGAATTAACATGTCCATATAAGAATTTGTACACAAATGCTTCCAGCAGTATTACTCATAACAGCCAAAGGATAGAAAGAACTTGAATGCTCAAAGCTGATAACTAGAAACCTAAAACGTGATATTACAATAAGACGGAACATTTTTACTCATGTTTGAAGTTGGCATATTGGTGATGGGTTTCACACCAGGAGCAGCGGTGCACACCTTTAATCCCAGCACAAAGTGATGGGTTTCAGTGTCATTTTCATACATTTACGTCATCAACTTTGTTCTTACCATCTCCTGAGCTGCTCTCCCTCACCTCCCTCTCACTTTGCTGGTCCCCCTTCCTTCGGGTAAACAGTTCTCCCTTCTGCTTGCAGGCCACATTTGTCCCAACACCCTCTTTAACATAATGATCTCCAGTTTTACATATTTTCCTGCAAATGTCATTTCATTTTTCTTTATAACAAAAAATTCTTCTGTGGGTTGTGTACATTTTTTATCCATTCATCTGTTGATGGACATGTAGGCTGGCGCCATAGCTCAGCGTGATGAGATGTAAGTATCTTTGGGGTATGCTGACTTGAGTCCTTTGCATATATTCTCAGGAATGGTAGAGCCGGCTCATGTGCTAGTTTAATTTTCAGTGCTTTGAGGAACCTAACACACTGACTTTCATAGTGGCTGCATTAGTTTCTCTTTCCCCAGATCCTTTTAGCATTTCCTGTTATTTGCTTTCTTGATGACAGCCATTCTGACTGGAGTGAGATGAAAAATCTCAAAGCCACTTTAGATATGTCTATTACATTTTAATTTACTCTGTGTGCATGTGTGTATGTGTGGGTGTAGTGAGCCATGGTGCACACATGTGGAGGCTAGAGGACAACTTGGGAGTCAGTTCTCTCCTTCCACCATATAGGCTCCAGGGATCAAACACAGGTTTTCAGGCTTGGTAGCAGTCACCTTTGCCCCTTCAGTCATCCTGCTGGCCCTTAGGGTAGCACTAATTTGTACCTCCCTGGTAACTAAGAATGTTGAAGACTTTTTCAAATATTTATTGGTTATCTGCATTTCTTCTTTTGAGAACTGCTCAATTCACCAGCCTATATATTGATTGGAGAGTTTAATTTTTGAAGGTCTTTATATATTCTAAATGTTGATCTGATAGGAAAGATTATTGTCTCATTTTATAGGCTATCTCTTCAGTCAAGTGATTGTTTCCTTTGCCCTGCAAACTTTTAATTTTATGTAATTCCATCTGTTGTTAATTCTTGAGGTTATCTCCTATGATACTGGAATCCTTTTCAGAAAGTCCTTGCATATGCTTTGAAGTGAATATGATGAAATATTAATCAGCAACAAAAAAAACCAAATTCATGATACATGCAACAACATATATTAATCTTAAAAACATTATACACACACATAATTAGTGTGGAGGCTCCTTACAATACAGTAAGAGAAAACAACACATATTATTCCATTTACACAAAATATCAAGAGTAGGAAAATATAGAAATTAAAAGAAGGTTTCATGGCTGTTAGGGACAGGAGAGGAGCTGGGGAACTGAGAGTGACTCCTAATAAAGACAATATATTTTGGAAGAGTAATGAAAACATTCAAATAAACTGCTGTGGTGATGTTTGCAACTCTAAGAATAAAATCTACTGAGCTATGCACTCAAAGTGAATTAACTGGTGACATATGAATGTTATCTTAATAAAGTTATTCTTTTAGAAAAACAGGCAGGCAAAGAAACAACATAAAAAAAAAGGACTGAGCCATAAACTAAACTGTTATGCTTGAGGAGCCACTGTAAGTTCTACAAGACAACAATAGCAGCAGGCAAGCTGTGTGTAAAGCATCAGACAGTAAATGGTTTAGCTTTGTGAATCATGTGGTCTCCGCTGTAATGACTCAACTCAGCACTGCTGCTCTAGTGCAAAAGCAGTTGTAAGAGATACACAAATGAACAGGCACAGCTACGCTTCAATAAAACTTTACATACAGACATTGGATTTGAACTGCATAATTTTTAGGTGCCACAAAATATTCTCTAATTAAACATTAAAAAAAAAAAAAAAAAAAGCCAGTCTGGAGAGACAATCAGCACAGTCTACCACAGGAGCATGAGGATCCAAGTTTAATCTCAATAACACACGTAAAAGCCAGGTGTGGTATAGTGTGGGGTGGTGTGGGGTGGGGTGGGGTGGTATAGTGTGGGGTGGTGTGGTGTGGGGTGGGGTGGTATGGTGTGGGGTGGTGTGGTATGGTGTGGTGTGGGGTGGTGTGGTGTGGGGTGGGGTGGTGTGGTATGGTGTGGGGAGATGTGGTGTGGGGTGGGGTGGGGTGGGGTGGTGTGGGGTGGGGTGGTATGGTGTGGGGTGGGGTGGTATGGTATGGTGTGAGGTGGTGTGGTGTGGTGTGGGGTGGTGTGGGGAGGTGTGGTATGGTGTGGGGTGGTGTGGTATGGTGTGGTGTGGGGTGGTATGGTGTGTCGTGGGGTGGTGTGTCGTGGGGTGGTGTGGTGTGGGGTGGGGTGGTGTGGTATGGTGTGGGGTGGTGTGGTATGGTGTGGGGTGGGGTGGTATGGTGTGTCGTGGGGTGGTGTGGGGTGGGGTGGTGTGGGGTGGGGTGGTATGGTGTGGGGTGGTGTGGTATGGTGTGGTGTGGGGTGGTATGGTGTGTCGTGGGGTGGTGTGGGGTGGGGTGGGGTGGTATAGTGTGGGGTGGTGTGGTATGGTGTGGGGTGGGGTGGTGTGGTGTGGTATGGTGTGGTGTGGGGTGGTATATTGTGGGGTGGTGTCGGGTGGTATAGTGTGGGGTGGGGTGGTGTGGTATGGTGTGGGGTGGGGTGGTATGGTGTGGGGTGGGGTGGTGTGGTGTGGTGTGGGGTGGTGTGGTATGGTGTGGGGTGGGGTGGTATGGTGTGGGGTGGTGTGGTGTGGGGTGGTGTGGTGTGGTGTGGTATGGTGTGGTGTGGGGTGGGGTGGGGTGGTGTGGGGAGGTGTGGTGCTCTTGAAATTCCAGCACTGAGGAAGCAGAGATAGGAGGATCCCTGAGCTCACCCGTCAGCCAGCCTAGCCTCAGTGGGACATCTTGTCTCAAAATCAAGATGGACGGCTCCTAAGGAAAGACATCTGATAGTAATCTCTGGCTTACACACACATTAAAATATGTAAAATAAAAATCATTTTTAGTTAATAAACTGTCCAGAAATAAGTGGTAAGCCAGAATTGTCCTCCTGGCCACAATGTGTTGATTCTTAAACTCAAAGGGTGAAAGAGAAGGCAGGAAGCTGGATGGTAGAGCTGGAAACCAGCTCACAACAGGCCTGTTTTAGGGGAACGGGAAACCAGTGAGTGTGAGTCAAAGTGGCACCTGAAGGTCAATGTAGAATGTCCCAGAGTGTGAGAGACAGAGGGAGGTTCCCACCCTTTTTTCTCAGAGGGGTCAAGGCCGGACAAGTACTGATGATAAGGTGGCAAAAGACCACAGGAAAAGGATTTATAAAGTAAATACAGAAGACAGAAAGAAGAAAGAACAGTCTAAAACACTTCTTAGGGTTTGGACTTGAGGGACTAGAATATTAAAGTCTACCATTAACTAACACCAGAAATAAAAGCAAACCAGTGCTCTGGTAAAGGAGGTGGTCACGGAGCTGGGGCCAGCCCCCAGTGCTCTTTATCTCTTTCCTCTCTCTCTCTGAGTCCCTTTGTTAAGCAGCTTTGCAGGGCCTCACCCCAAAGAAAGGAATGCCTTTCCCAGTGCTCTGATCTGGTGATCAGCTGAAAGCTGACAGGTTAAAGAAGTGACAGTTTCCTGGATCAAACCTTAAGCCAGGAGAGGCTTCATATGTTTCTATGTTAATGCTTATATTTCTATTTTCAGAAGCACATGTCTGGGCTAGTCCTGGGCAGAAGCACAAGAGATACACCGGCCACAGCTGCCCCACAGAGCCCTGGGCTAGATTAGCCAACTCTCAGCTAACCTGCAAACTCAACCACATGGCAGGTCCAGAAAGTTATCAGACACTTATCTGAACCTCATCTGAACCCAGCTTAGGTCAGCTCACCCTCAGGTGTGTAAGCAATGATAAATAATTGTGGGTAGGTTTGTTTCATGGCAAAAGCTAATACGTATTTACAAAATGCCTAAGAAATTATGTCTAAGAGTTAATTGCAGGTAAGAGTTTAAAGCTAAGAAAAACAAAACTAGAAGTAATACTGTTTTTCAGGATTAATTCAAACCATAGAAGTAAAACAATATTCTAGAAAGATATCTGGGTTCTGTGGTAGGTAGAATCATGCCAGCTATCACTGTTTGAATGTAAAATATCCCCAACAGGCTCACGTGTTTGAACAGCTAGTGCCCCCATTTGGGAACACTGTAGAACTTTAGGAGGTAGGGCTTAGCTGCTGAGGGACAGGTCTTGAGGTTTGTAGCTCAGCCCTGGAGTGAGCAAGCGACCCTAACCCTATCAGTCAAAAGCCACCACACCACCAGGTTCCACATACCCTCAAACCACAGCCAGAATAAACCCTTCCTCCTTAATTGTCTCTTGTCTGGTAAATTCTACCACTGAAACAAGAGAAAGAACAAACACACCCCCAAAATATATCTGTCAGGATATGTAGCAAAAAGGATTTTACAAATGTAACTAAGGTTAGAGACCTTGAAATGGAGAGATTATCCTACATTATTCAGGTGAGCCCTCATATGAACCCTTAAAACAAAGAGAACTTGTCCTCTCCCTGCTGGATCAGATGGACCTGGAAGAAAGAGCACAAGCTCAAGCATGAATGAGATTCAACCTGCCGCCGCTGTGAAGATGGATAAAGAGCACACAAGTCAAGGAATGGGAGTAGACAGTGTTTCAAAACTGGGAATGACTAGGAAATGGGTTCTCTTCACAGTCACCAGAAAATAACTACCAACATCCTGATTTTAGTTCAATGGGACCCATGTCAGACTTTAACCTACAAAACTATAAAACGTAAAATTATGCTATTTTAAACCTCAAAGTTTGGGGTAATTTGTTATACAGTAACAGAAAACAGATGGGGAGTCCTATATAACTAAGGTGAAAAATAAATAACGTAATACAAATGTTTTAAAATTCTCAAAACCAAACTAACATGGACTTTCATTTTTGTTTTTAGCAGAATCCAATTATTACTGCTAACAATAGTATCCTCCTCGCTAATGAGCGACTCAATGAACTAGCAAATAAGGACCATCTCATTTTAATGGGGTGCAAGTATCCTTTTGGACTGATGACAGCAAGTTTAAGCAAGTGTCCAAATAGAGGATGTAACATGTCTCAAATAGCTTTCCTGGAAATATTCTACTAAACTCTGAAGCTATCAAACTGGCAAAACCACATTTTTATGTTGTATTTACTAACAGGGCAGTAAAGCCAATAGCAGACTAGAGAGCCTGTTTTAGGAATAAAGTCTTCTATTTAAAATAAGCAAAAGGTCCGAGCAATAGCTTTCAAACTTATTTTACATAAATGATTACTTCACTGCTAAATTTTCAATCATTTAATGTGTAATTAGTATGAAATCTCTAGAGGCTGAAATGACTTTTTAAAATTATAAGTATGTGTGAAGCCCAAAAAGTCTGATAAATAAGATTATGGTGGTTATAAAGCAATTTCTGCATTTATACTTTGAATCTTATTTCAAATATTATAAATATTTGAGTTGTTCAGTGAACAATTTTTAGGTTTCAAATGAAGCAGTGCTTTAGAAACAAAAGTATAGTACAACATCATTATAATCTAGAACAAATGAGACTCTCAGCAAAACTGGGCACTGCGATGGGTACCTATAACTCTAGCACTCGAGAGGGCAACAAGAGGAGATCTTGCATTCAAGGCCAACCTGAGCCACACAGCCAGTTAACTACTAATCTCACAAATGCACTGTTTTGTTTCTCTATCCCTCCAAAAACTACGTTTATTCAAAGACTCACATTAAGAACTGTGTTGTTCAATTAGGTAAGGCCCTATCAGAAGAGCTTAAGGACCATGATTTGCAGAACAGTATAAATCATACTAAAAGGGCTTTGGGGAAGGTGAAGGAGAAACACCTCCCAATCTGAATCAAAGAGAAAAGAATTTAGCTGCAGTTACCTGGGTAACTAAACCCACAGATTAAACAAGTAACAAGAGATTGCACTCAGCTAATAACTTCCACCCTGCCTCATCTGTCCTCTAACTCCAAAAATATGAAAGGAAAAATAATTGTATGGTCAGACCCAATAAAACAAGACAAGAAAAAAATAGCACTGTAATAAAGTTCAAATCAAGACATTTGAAAATCTGTGACCCCAGGAAACTACCTCAAGTATTTCAAAATCGAAGAATCTTTTAACATCAAGGTTTTTTGTTTTTTTGTTTTTCTGTTTTTTAATTAGGGGGGCTGGAGATTCGGCTCAGCAGTTAAGAGCACTGGCTGTTCTTGCAGAGGACCCAAGTTTGAATCCCAGCACTAAAACGGCAGCTAAGAAGACTCCGTAACTCCAGTTCCAGGGTTTCTGATGTCCTCTTCTGAACTCTGTGGGCACTGCAGGACATGGTGTACTTACATACATGCAGGCATAACACCCATACACAAAAAATAAAGATAAGTAAAATTTAAAATTTTAAAACTAGGCTGAACTAAATCATAATGCCTAAGGCTAATATGAGGCAAACTCACCAACTTACTCATTACTTTTTAAACAGTTCTGCTTCCACTTAAAACGTAAAAGCTAGAAAGCACACTAGTAATGAGAAAGATCTAGAGGAAAACTTCCCAGCTTTTCTTGATCCCATCCCAGAGCTGCAGACACGAAGCTGAGACAGCAAGCAACCAAGTAGCCAAAATCCAAGGGCAATCAGCCTCACCGTGTCTCCCTTGTGTCAGAAATTGAGAGAAAGGTAGGCGCAGGTAAGAATGAACCGAAAGGCTAACATGACCATATGACCCCGAGGGCCTTTTCCACACTCCTCCACTCGGTGCTCCCAGGAAAGACTGGAGACTAGAAAGCCGTGGGAGAGGGTGCGGGCCGGAGGGAAAAGCCCAGGAAATGCCCATTGTGGAAGGAACGGAGGAAAGGGAGACAAAAACAAAATCACCAAAACTTCCACTCTTAGAGGCAGGGCGGGAAACAGTACTGAGCTAAGCATGCTACGCTATCCAGTCAGAAGGGCAGGGAAACCTCCCAGACCCCTCCCCATGTACACCACCTGCAGGAAGCTTAGACACTATAGGGAGGAAGGACAGAAGCCCGGAAAAAGCGCTCGCTCCGGAGGCCAGCCTGGCTGGGCCTACTAAACTAAGATGGGATCTGGACTGAGAGAGTCTCTTGCCACCATCGCCAGTCTAGCAGAACTGAATAACAGCCACAGCAGACTTCTGCCCGGGCAGGGCACAAACCTACAGAGCGGCCCCTTCTGAGGTGCTGCCGCACAGAGAAAGAAAAACGGAGACAAATCCAGCAACCCAACCCACAATCGGAGTGCAGGTAGCCGTACAGATATTTAAGGCTGGGGTAACTATGGCAACTACAAAACCAAACCCTAGCTCAACCCTTGGCTAAATTAGCTCAACACTGACAGATCAAGAGGCAGGCCCATTTGCTGACATAAAAACTATTTACTTCAGTCTCTGTTATTCTACACAGGATAATCAGCATTTCATATATATTGAAGCTGGGTGTGGTGACACAGGTCTTTAAGCTCAGTACTCAGGAAACCGAAAGAGGCGAATCTCTGTGAGCCTGGTCTATATAGTTTCAAGGCTACATTATGAGGCCCTGTCTCAAAGATACATACAGAAGCAAAAAAAAGACCCCACTATCAAGAGAGAAATAGAAGACTCAGAGGCTTAAAAAAAAAAAAACAAACCGGATCTGCTACTGGCAAACGGAGGAATGTGGTGGAGCAGCAGGGTGGGGGAGGTTCAGCATGACAGCAAGCCACAGCCCCCCTATCCCGCCCAGATCCTGACCAAAAGCACTAGCTAGGAACTACTTTACATTTAAAAAATAAGGAGTACAACTAACATTATGAACACGTGATTCGCATCATACTACTACATGATTTATGATAATTTTTCATGTCTGTTAATCACAGGGAAAATTATACCTTACAAATTTTGATAGCTTTTAAAAACAGGCTTATTTCTTGTGCTATGATTTTTAGAATAGTGAAAAGTATAAAGTTACACTAAAGTGAAATTTGGAGATAACAAAATATGTTCTACAGGAAGACAAAAACTATTCTTAAATGTTCTCAAAATAATTAACACCCCTAATAAATAAATATTTGCACAAAGCAGAAAGAAAAAGACAAAAAGTTCAGTAAAAGAATAAGCAAAAGATGTATATCAGAAATACACTACAGAAACACAAATAAGGGACAGGCAAAATGGCTCAGTGGGTAAAGGTGATTGCTGCAAGGCCTAACAACCTGAGTTCAATCCCTGACACCCACACTGCAGGACGACAGAACTGATTCCTGCAAAGTGTCCTCCTACCTGCACATGCCACCCTACACACACACACATAATTTCTTTTTTAATAAAAATTTGGGGACTGGAGAGATGGCTCAGCAGTTAAAAATACTGACTGCTCTTGCAGAGGTTTGGGGTTCCCACACCCACATAACGGCTAACAACTGTGCACAACTCCAGTTCCCGTGGGACCTCCTCCGGCATTGCACAAGAGTGCATTTACAAAAATGCAGGCAATACATCCACACATATAAAAATAGTAAAATAGTTCTTTAACTAGTAAAAATTTTTAAAAAGAAAAATTAATAAAAGGTATCAAAGACCACTCAGATTGTTAGGGATGTAAAAAACTAGGCACTCTTCAATCACAGCTGGGTAAGGATAGAAATTGATACAATCTATAATCCTCCAACTTCTCCACAACAAAACAGAATTCAGGCATGATTCACACTCCGATGAAAGGGAAGGGACAAAGCTGAAAGAGAGAGAGCACTTGCTTAGCATGTGCAAGACCTCGGGCTCAATCCCTAGTCATGGGGGAAAAAGAGGAAGAAAAACACCCAAGGAAGTCTCTTTTCTAGATACATTTCTGCTAGCTCCATACTCATCCACATTAATTCCTATTAAATGATTAGAATGTACATTCACATCATTTACTCTCACACTTTGGTACCACTGATATTCCTTTCTCCTAATTCTCCTGAAAAATTCTCTAACTTTCAAGTCCCAGCTCAAATATTTCTTGGCCCACTCTTCCTTGGGCGGAACTGAACCTCCGCCTATAATCCTACAGCACCTGGTCCACTCCTCCAATCTGACAACTATAACATTAACGACCTACGCTCATTTATAATAGATTAAGAGCTCCTACTCATCAATAACAAAAAACAAAACCAGAAAATTCTGTGTAAAGAGGAAGGTTCTTAAATGTTCAAAATCCTAATTCTATTTATTGCCTATCAAACAAGAAAGGTTAAAAAGTGTCTGCTAAATATGAAGAAAAACACATTCTAATAAAACTTGCTAGTAAGGATACAAATTGGCACGCTATCTACAAAGACAGTTTGGTATTGTCTCTCAAATTTATGACTATATCATCTACCTCGCAGAGCTTGCACTTGAGATATTTTGATTGTATCTGACAAGATACATGACTATACACGATTACTCACTGCAGAATCATTTGTAATAGCAAAGGATTAGAAAGATATATGTGCATCAATAGGGAAAGTTATATAAATTATAGTACATTTGTACAGTTAAATATTATACAGTTAAAATTCTTAGGAAGCTCCATATGAATCTATTTCCATAACATATTATTAGAATTATACAGTACCACTTATACAAAAAGCAAGTCACACTCATAGAGTGATAAATGTAAAGCCAACACAACTGAATGGCCAAAGGACAGGTGCAGGAAGATGACCTACTTTTCACTATATAACCCTTATACATTTTAACTGTTTATCTATTCACAGTTAACTAACTCATTTAAAACGAAAAGCAATTATTTGTGTTGCTTTTGCTTCATTATGAAATCCTCAAGAGGAGAGCAATAAAATATACATCTTGTTCATCTTCACATTACCAACATTATGCACAGGGCCTACCATATACAAAGACGACTTAAAATAATAAGAATATATTAAACAACTGGGAATTTATAAATTTACCAAAAACTTCCCACATTTCAGTTTTCATTTTGGGTATCCCATAAACTAAGGGTGACGTTCTATCAAATTTCATTTAAAAGTAAGATTTCTGTAGATTGAACTGTGTTTGATTTTTAGACCTTACTGTCCAAAGTCACTGATTCACTATTTTACCCTAGTCAAGAAAGAGTAGTATCTCTGAAGTCAACCAGGAAATTCTCCCCAAACACATCCAAGCTGTCTGACCCTGGATACACTTATCTTTGGCTTCTATTCCTCCAGCTGAAGAAGCTTATTACTGTCTGTAGTTCACAGCACTGCTATGAAGATTAAATAAACAATTATATGAAGTGTGCTTAATATAGTAGGCAGCACAGAATAAGATTCTGTAAAGTTTAACTATTAATATTCTACAGCCTTTTTACATTTAATTATAACTCTCTGAGCCAGTTCTTTTAACTACAAAAATGGTGGTATTAGGAAGGTTTTATACTTCATTACCATCACTACCACTTGGGGAAAGAAATTAGTGTTATGCCCTACAACCAGATGGTACAAGACTAGAGTTTGAGAGATTAGACAATATCTGCATTTTAGTTCCTTCCCTCCTAGGAAGCAAAGCAACATGTTATTAGGCTATCACACCATCAGTCAGTTCAATGGTAGCAGCATCAATGGAGAAAAGGACTAAACTCAAATCTTAATATAAAACCAGTTTTTGTTCTTGGTATCAGAAGCTACAAGGATAAATTTTATTTCTTTAGATTTGAACATGTTCAAACTCTACATAAAAACAATACAAATGTATATATACACAATGATTATTGAAAATCTGAAATTATAGGATAGAATTTCACTACTGGTAATCCTATAACATCTAATTTTAAAGAGTACCTTAGAGTAGAACTGAAAGAAACAGAACAATCTCTCTCTCTTTCCACCTTAATTAAAACTCATTGATTTGAAGAGTGAGCTCTGTTCCTTTAAAAGGCAAAGGGAGGGGCTGAAGAGATGGCTCAGCAGTTAAAAGCACTGCCTATTCTTGCAGAAGACTCAGGTTCAAATCCCAGCACCCACATGGCTGCTAACAATTGTGTTACTCCAGTTCCAGGGGATCTGATGCCCTCTTCTGTAAACCTCAGGCACTACATGACTCATAACACACAAAAAATAAAAATCAATCAATCAAAACAAAAAAAGCAAGAGAGCATAATTTTAAAAACCTAGGCTTTGTGCTAGGCGTAGCCGTGCACTTGGGAGGTAGAGGCAGGAAGAGGAACTTAGGGAGATGGAGGCTTGCCTGGTCTACAGATAAGAGTTCCAGATAGTTGGGGCTTCAGGAAGACCCTGTCTGAAAAAGAAAAAAAAAAAGCAGAACTAAACTCTTTGTTTGTTTCAGAACTAAATTTCTTGAGTTCAAATCATTATTCTATCATGTACTAGTTCTCAGACCTTGGACACATGATCTAATTGTCATAGTTAGTTTTAATTGTCAGATTTACACAATCTAGAATCACGGGGAAAGAGAATCTCAGTAAAGAAATGTCGGGATTGTGTTGGCCTCTGGGCATTCCTGTGAGGGATTTTCTTACCTGGGTTAACTGAGGTGGGAAGGCCCACCCTGAATGGGTAGAGCCCTGGGCGAATGAAAAGAAAGACAGCTGAGCACTAGCAAGCACATGTGTATGCAGTCTCTCTCTGCTCTGGACTGTGGATGTGACTAGCAGCTGCTTTGAGTTCCTACCACCTTGATGTCCCCAAAAGTAACCTGGAACTGTGAGCCAAATAAACCTTTTCTCTCCTAAACTGCTTTGGTCAAGGTATTTGCTCACAGCTACAGGAAACAAAACTAAGACACTACTGGTATCTTGACTTTGTTTTCTTTAAGTGAACTAATAGCAATAGCTTCCTCATGGGATGGTTATGAGGGTTCAATTAAAGCATATCAACAGTCAATAAATGGTCTTATCTTTCCTTCAAAACTTTAGGGTCAAAGAAGCAGAGATAGGAAACTTTTCCAACTGTATAAACACCTGCAGTCTTTATACAACTAAGCATTTTTAATCAGAATTTTAAATTAATAAAGGAAATAACTAAAATATAGACTTACTTTGCAGCAGCAGCAGCAAAATGTCTGCTGGGCAACAGAACGTTTACAGAACAAGGGTAAAGAGATGTCTGATGGACCACCGTGGAAAGATTGTGCCTGTGATGCTGTATCAAGACTTGAAAGGAAAAACACAGTATTACTATTAAGTAATCATCACATTTATGTTTACATTCTAAGTATCAGTATTTTCAAATTCAAATAGTTCAAATTTCAAATGTTTCAAACAAAAAACATTTAATATTTTGTGATTCTTAACCACTTTTAGGAGAGGGGGCTAAGGGTATTTTTTAAAGTGTATAGTTGGGGGCTGGAGAGACAGTTCAGCAATTACAAGCACAAGCACTGGCTGCCCTTGCAGAAGACCTGGGTTTAGTTCCCAGGACCCACATGGCAGCCAACAACTGTAACTCTAGTTGCAAGGATCTGAAGCCCTCCTCTGGCCTCCACAGGCATTGTATGCATGTGGTGCACTTATATCCACGCAGGCAAAACACTCATACACATAAAATACAAATAAATGAATCCTCCCCCAAATCTTTAAATGTAATAATGGGGGCGCCTGGCCAGCATGAGGGTCTGATACGGATCTCCAGAACCCCAAACAAACCCAGGCAAAGCAGCTTTCTCTGTAATTCCAACAATGGTGACACGCAAGGTAAAGACAGGTAGATCCTTGGAAGTATGTGGGGCTGGCTAGCTGGAACTACATGCAAAGTTCCAGGCCAAGGAGAAACCCTGTCTCAAATAAAAGGTGGGAGGATATCTGAGGAACAACCAGAGTTGTCCACTGACCTCCACATGAGTGTCACAAACATACCTCGCCCCCACATGAATGCACACACACAAAGTGTGCAGCATTCTTGGCCTATCATAAATAAGGTCCTCGGTTCCATCCTCAGCAACACACACACACATACACACACAAAAGAGACAACAGAAACCACATTTGTAGAAACTAAATGCAAGTAAATGAATTTAATATTTAAATAATTTTTCCTTCCTCTGTCCTTGTATGTTTGTTTTTGAGACAAGGTATCACTGAAGGTGAAGCTGACCTGGAATTCACTAAGTAGTCCAGATTAGTCTTGAACTATAGGCAATCCTCCTACCTCGTCCTTCTACGGTATGATTTCGGCATGAGACACTGCACCCTCTTCACCTATTTTTAACGCAACCTAGCTAAAGCTCAATAGACTATTTAGCAACAGGAAATATGTGCATGTACCCCTAAAATTTTAAATAGTTCATATTTATATATTTGTCCTTTTAGATAATACATTCATAGAGTTGTCCAAGTTCCTTGAAGATCAGAACAAAGTAGAAAATTGGTGTGGAGTGGGGGAAGGCAGTATAGGGAGTGAATAAGAAAGAACAAAGTATAATGACATACACGCATGTAAATGTCACAATGAAATCCATTTCTTTGTATGCTAAAAAATACTGATTGAAAAATACTTGTTGTAAAGCTATGCTAATTCAGACACATTGATAGAACAAGTATAGAAAGACAGACTAATAAAACTAAAAGTAGCTCAGCAATAGATCCATCCACGTATTCACAGATACTGAAATAAGACAGAAATATTATAGGGAAGGTTATACATGGGGAGAGGGGAAAGGGAGATAAATAATGCTTCGGTAATGTTAAAAAAAAAAAAAAAGAGGGAAATGTATTAGTTCAAAAGCATACTGAAAAATACACATACAATGGAACACACACACACACACACACACACACACATGTATAGCTAAAGACCTGAAGACTATATAACAAAAATCACAGTGCCAGACAAGGAAAACTTCCCTTCAAGTTGTTGGTGAGGAAACAACTTGAGACTTCCAAAATAATACAGGCTATTGCTATGGCCCCCAAACTTGAAGGTAAGACCCTATTGCTGAAGATATGACATACTTCAGACACAGGACTTGGAGCAATCACGCTGAAACTGACCTAAAAGTCTCTTCCTTGAAGATTAGCTCTCATAGTATGAGAAGACACTATGCAAGATGCCAAGGGAGAAACCTAATGTAAAGCCGACAAACCACAACAATGATAGGCCTAGCAAATTATCTCTATGGGTGCAGTACTGGTACTTTTATCATAGGAGTAATCAACAGATGTCTAACTGGACTTAAGGCCTACTCAATGGGAGGGAATTCATGTGTGGTACTGTAAACATAGCCAAGTATACATGGCTGAAGACAGTATAGATCCTACAGATAAAACCTACTTTTGCCATATCCCTAGACCAATGTACTTTCTTACTATAATCTAATATGTATCCTTAGATTTACAAACGATTATCTCTCACCACTCATCAAAGAAGCTTCTTTTTGCAACAAGTAGAGATTATTACAATGTTCCACAAATGGTCAAATGCAAAGAATAAGTATCTATGAGGTGCACAGCCCTAAGTGACACATCTACAATGCAACCACCACAGCTAAGGCTCAGGAAACATTGCAAAAGAGGGGGCAGAAAGAATGTAAGAGCCAAAAGGACAAGACACCTGCTACTAGTTAATGCATTCTAGACATGACAGGAAAGCTACACCAATGAAATCTCCACAATATGGTAATCTAACAAGATCTGCCTATAACAAAACCAGTTGACATACCAAGGCAGATGGGGGAAATCTCAAGAAGTACCACTGCATGATGAAAAGCTGTACACAATCAATGGATGCTGAGGGAGGGAGAATCAGATCTCTCCAGGGACTAGGTGCCTGAGAGGTTATCTAATTCTATATGGGTAGCCATAAACACAGGTACACAGGAGTACTACTGAATGACTCAGTGTATTTCTCATAGATAGATGATAGATAGATAGACAGATAGATAGATGTGTGTGTATGTGTATATATATATGTGTGTACATATATATAAATATATATAAATGAATGCATGTACATGTAACAATAATCAAGGAAGGAGACAGGAAATTGAGATGGAGTTTGGGGGACAAGGGAGGAGTCAGTGGGGGACTGGGAGGGATGGAAATGGTGCAAAGACTATACATATATATAATGTTCACATAAAAAAAATTTTTTAAAAACCAGAAATGTTATTGCAAATCACCGTGTGCTGAATTCAATAGTCCTGACATAAATGATACCCATCAAAAAGAATGTATCTGAATCCTCCCACATACAGATTCCATATACACACAAAAATCAAATCTAAAATATGGTAAAGACTTGCATGTGGGACTGAGAATGTACTTCAACGGTACAGTGCTTGTTGGCATGAGTGAGGCCCTTGGTTCAATCTCCACTAGTGAAAAGATACAAAACAAAACAAAAAAGTCTGAAAAACAAAACAAAATAGGTAAATGGTAAAATTTTAAGACTTTCAGAATAGCAGAAAATATCTTTATAACCTGTAGGAAAAGATTAATTTCATAAACAAGATCCAAAAAGTGAGGCTGTGGAGATAGCTCGGTCAGTAAAGTGCTCGTCATCAAAGCACAAGGGCCTGCGTTCTCCCCAGCATGCATGTAAGTAGTCAGCATGGCGGCATGTCCTTGCAATGCCAGCACAAAGAGCAGATTCCTGCGGCGTGCCAATCAGTCTAGCCTAATCAACACACTCCAGATCTCACTGAGAGTCCCTGTTTCTAAAATCGGAGGTGGAGAGCTCCCAAGAAACAAAACTCACAGTTACCTCTGGTCTCCACACAGGTGTGCATGTACACACCCATCCCCAACCAAAGTGTTGAGTTAAAAATTGGTAGAATATATTTGTAACATATTCAGTTGACAAAAGATTGATATTTTGAGTACCTAAGATCAATCTAATTGAAAAAAATAACAAAAGAGATAAAGAGCCTTCCAACTAAAAAAGAAACATTAATAACATGAGATGTCCAACCTGGCAATCAGGTAAATATAAATTTAAAACATAATATAATATCTGACATTAAGTGACCACTTAAAGGGTGGTCAGTAGACCTATTACAGTCTGCAACCATAAAATGATTAAACCATGCAGGGTGTGGGGACATACTTTTAATTCCAGCACTCTGGAGGCAGAGGCAAAAATAGCTCTGTGAGATAGAGGCCAGCCTCGGATGGACTACACAGCAAGTTCCAGACCAGCTGGGACTACAGAGTGAGACTCAGTCTCAAAAAACAAAACCAAACACAAAGGTTACACCTGTACGTAAAACAACCAAATCACTAAATGTATTGTTTGGTACAACTGACTAGTTTTCTTACTGGATGTACTGGAATCTATCTATTATCCCAGTATGTAGGAGCCTGAGACAGCAGGATCCCAAGTTTGAAGCCAGACCCTGTCTCAAACAAATTTGTTTTTTTCTAGGCGTGGTGGTGCAAGACCTTAATCCCAGCACTCAGGAGGCGGAGGCAGGTAGACATCTGTGAGTTCAAGACCAGTCTGATCTACACAGTGAGTTCCGGGCCAGCCAGTACTATATAGTAAGACCCTGTCTCAAAAAAAAAAAAAAGTCCACAAGAATTATCAAGGAAGCAATGCTTGACGTTACTGTAGAGATATAATTTATAAATTGGTTAATCTAATCAGCATTGTTTTCCATATACCAGATTAAGAAACATCTAAAAGATGAAATTATTAACAATGTCATGTAAAGTTTATACATCAAAGAATGGGAACTGGCATACTACTCTGGAAAGCAATGTGGAATTACCCAATGAAGCCTAGAATGCACATCATGATGATGTAGTAAGTCCGCTTCTACATAAGTACATACGCACTAAGAGACACACAAGAATAAGGCTGTTCCTAACCACAAAACTACAGAGAAGAACTCAAACATTTATCTATGATACACTGGATAAATATACTATGTATTATAATCCTCTAACAGAAAGCTGTGACTATAAAAATGCACAGGTGAACTATACAAGTGAAGTTTCTCACAAACATGTTCAGCCAAAAAGGCAAGTGACAGAACCCCTAGTTAGAATCCCCAGTAGTAAGAACCAGAAATTCAAATTTTCAACAATCTATCAAAATGTACAGACTAAGAGAAACTAAAGTACAATACCAAAGTACAAAATAGTACTTTTACTATTTTAAGTAGCATTAGACCATAATATCTATATTTTCTTTTACAATTTTTTATTTATATTTTATGTGTATGAATGTTTTGCCTGCATGTATGTAAATGTACCCATGCATGCAACACCCACAGAGGCCTTAAGACAACATCAGAGCCCCGAAACTAGAGTGTGGTGCTAGGAACTGAACCAAGATCTTCTCCAAGAGCAGCCAGTGCACTTAACCACTAAGCTATCTCCCCAGCCCGAATATCTACATTTTCAATCACTCAGAAGAGAATGTGTCTGCCTTAGCATACTCATTCACTCTTAGCAGGTAACCTCACTGCTATTACAGAGAAAACAGTCCTCAGAGCTTCTTCAGCAATTCCTGAACATACCTGAAACTGCATTCATCCTCTGAACTCCCCTCCATTGCCATCCCTTTGCCAGGAGATAAAACTATTCCATCTCTTTTGTTAGCACATTCTCTTTTAATAGATGCTGAAGGTTAGGAATCCTCAAGTGGTCAGTCATAAACTGCCTCACCTGTCTCTCTACTCTTCACTGTTTCTCAGAAATCTTATCCATCTAGCCTTTGCCTTCCCCTACAAACATTGCAGCCCAGGTCAATACCATGTCCTACCTGGATTTACCCTAAGAGTTTCCAATTTGTTCCACCTTCTACTTTTGATAATGATCTTTTTAAAAAGAACATCACATCATGTTCTTAAATTATTTGATGGATGGCTTAACCTGGCTCTGTGAGCGAAGTGAATTCTTACCACAGAACTCAATGAACTATTTCTAACCTCTCTAGTAAGCTTCATCGAACACCACTCTCCCACACGCTCACCGTGCTTTAATATATTCAGCTCCTTTCAGTTACGTGAGCACATCATACTCTTTACCAGCTTAGGACTTCCATATAGAATCTTCTCTCCACCCGTGGCATGCTCCCTGCTCACTTTCTCTGAATATGGTTAGTTCACAGCAATCTAACCCTCTTTCAAGGGCTATAATCATAAACATTACTTCTTCAGAACACTCCTTTCTGAAGATTCAGAATAATTAGTTCTCTCAAATACACCCTTAGAGCAGTTTATGCTATTTCAGCATTACAGACATTTGTAATAAAGAAATACCTCTTCAATCAATGCCCGTATCTCAATGGATAGTAAGCATCATAGGTAGGAAATGTATACAGTTTAGTCACCATTGTATCTCTAACACCTAGCTAAGTGTTTGGCAAATGGAAACTCAATAATATCTACTGACTGAATAAATCAGGGTAAAAACTAGATCCAATTACTTTAAGTATCATCCATTACCATACATGGAAAGGGGAGGCTTCTCAGAATTCTGAACATAGCAGTAATCTGATTAAGTTTTTTTTTAATATTTATTTATTTAGAGACTGGGGACAGGGTCTCACTATGTAGTAGTGCTGGCTGGCCTAGAACTCACTATATAAAGCAGGCTAGCCTTAGACTTGCGATCATCTTGACTTTGCTTCCCAAGGGAGAGATCCTGGGATTAAAGCCTTATACCATCATACCCAGTTTACATTCTTAATGACCAATTTGCTCCTTATTTAGAATAGACTACAGAGGAATCCACATGAGAAGTGGTGGCAGCTTAGAACAACACAGTTGGTGTTACTGTGAGAAGTTGAGCATGTAAGTTAACAACATTTAGGAGGCAGAGGCTAGAGGACTGCCTCAAGTTCAAGGCCAACTGGGCTACATGGTGAGGGCCAGTCCAGCAGGTACCACAGACAAGACATTGTCTCAAAAACTCACACTTCCCCCGACCCAAACAATAACAACAACAACAAAATAGAATCTGAATCAACTTAAGAGTAAAACAGGATTTGTCAATGACTTAATGTGAAGTCTGAGGAAGAGGAGTCAAGAACACTCTGGAGTTGTGACCTAGACAACTGAAAAGATACAGCTGTTATCAAAAGAGATAAAGAAAACCACATGCTGTGATTATAAATTTATTTTTAAACATGTATGAGGTGTCCGTAAGTTGTACAAGTGTAACTCTAGAATATTCAAATGAGTACAAGACTCTGAACTTCAGGAAAAAGGTCTCAAAAGCAGGTATAAATTTGATAGTCTAAGATAGTCACAATAAAGCTACAAACGGTGGATGAGGTCACTAAAAGAGTGACTTCACATCAAAAGAATTGAAGCTGGATATAGAAGAGATGCATGAAAGATGGGATCCTGGCTCCTGGGACACTAAAAGGAAAGAGACAAGGGAGAAGAACCAACCAACTAATATGAGGTGGAACAGAAAGAAACTGAGAGGTATCTTGGAAGAGAAGAAAGAGTGGCAAGAAGGGAATAAGAATCTTCAGTTCTCTTGTGGGTTTCTTCAGTTTTGACTAATATAATGTGATTTTGTCTAATATATTTGTCTAATATAATGTGTCATGCTTGAAGATAATACCTTCAGTTTTTTAAAATTTCTTTTCAGTAATAATATATATTGTGGTTTGCTCAGTTTCATCAGGGTCTGTTGTGATATCACTCCTAACTTTTGAACAACTATCCTAAATAAAGGACGCTGATCTTGACACTGAACTTTCCTGTGCGAAGTACAAAGAGAAAACCATATAATATTTGATAAACGTATCAGAGAGCACTGAAGGTGTGTGGGTCATTTTACTGACATGCTTGAGGTCCTAGATTCCATATCTAACGCCACAAATCACTCACTTAGGAGTACAAGCATCAGTTCGTTCCCTGTCACTTACTAGTTAGATGAATTTGGCTACATGGCCAAAGGGACTGGTTTCTTCCTCTGTAAAATGCGGTGAGGCAGCAGCCTCCACTTAAAGATATAAACTTAATTAGATAACAATACTTATAAATACTGTGCTTAAAAATAAAAACAAAAGAAACACTGTAACAAAATAGACTGTTCTTCTAACAAGCTGGACTTGACTTGTTACTGAAAAAGAAATACTACAGAACTCGCCTCCAGATAACCGTGATCCAAATTAGATAACGTCTGGAAATTTAAGAACTGGAATCGCCTGTATTCAGAAAGCACCAATAAGCACTTAGATTGTTTCGGTTTTACAGACCTAAGCCACTTCATTAGACCACGGTTCCCTTCATTAGACCACACACCACACAGCCAGGACCAGAGACAGAATTCTGCCTTGCATGCCTCACCCGCAGCTGAGATGAATGCCAATGTGCATTCCCTCCCACTTCACCCAGTGACCTGCTCCAGGAAGGAGAGAAGGCTGGGGTAGGGTCACTTTTAAGTAGTAATGACCCTCCAGAGGACCCAGAGCCAGGAACGAGCACTGAGGTATCTCTAGTACTTAGAGCTGACCCATGCCCAGGAGATCAGCGTGTGCTCTGCTGTAACATGAGACTCAGTTCCAGATCTACTTTTCGTACACCACCACCAGCTGTCTTACCTCTGCCGAGATATCTCACAGCCGCCGCCATGTTGACCTTCCCGGATGGTGTTGACGAAATTGGTCCCCGTTTCAACTGCGTAGAGATGCAAAAATGGTTCCGCACCGAGGCTGGCGAAGGGGAAGGTGTGAGCAAAGCAAAAGGAACTGGGCGGAGACCCACCGGGCTTAAGTGCCCGCGTGGCGCTGTTCCTGTCAGTTCCCGGGCTGGGACCGCGTTTCGTGGTTCCGGTACTATGGCTTAACTGCTTTCAGGAACATGGTTGTTGAAGATGCTGTAATTACTTTATTCCTTCTTACTTTTTTTCTTTTTGATTCTGAAAATGAACTCGGAACGATCATTTAAGTAAGTTCTGAGGAACCTAGTACCCCGGTCGGCTTCCTCCACCACATTTTCAGCCTTCCAAGATTTTTTTTTTTTTTAATGTATGTTTCTTGGCGGTAGAGCGCCTAGCTGTCATGCGCAAAACCCTGGGTTCGAACCCTTAACTGCGAAGAGAAAATCCACCAGTCTTCGCCGCCACCCAACGCGGCGAGTCCCACTCACTAACCCACTTCCAAAGCAGCGCAAGATCAACAGTAACTTTGTTAAGCCTTCATTAATCGACTTTACAGTTCCCCACTGCTGCCAAGCTGTTTCATTAGAATCAACTGGATAAAATATACATACAGTGCGTGACATTTATGTAACATGTATAGTTTTTCAAACAGTTCTGAGACCCACACGCAGGTTATTCTCACAACAACAAAAATGGAATGCTTTTCCATTACGTCACAGCTGCCCATGTGGTTTCTCTTAAGTCTGATCACGAATTACAACTTCCCCCATTTAAATAAAAAACCCCAGTGTTTGGTCATCTCTGATGCCTCGCTTATGACCTCTTCCTATCTACCCAGCCAACACATCCCTCCCAACACACAAACACACATGAGAGAGAGAGGGAGAGATTGTGATCTCCATGACAGATCATTTTGTAATGTCTGCTTTAACAATCTTGTACCACATTACCAGGTGAATTCTGCTTTTTTTATTTAAGGTTTCAGGTCAAGCTTTATTTATTGATGGCAGCCTCCCTCCCGATTTCCAGAGCTGAGTTATGGCCACTTCTTGGTTTTGTATAATACTCAGTATGTTTGTTTTAAACATTTTTTTAGCTGGGCATGGTGGAGCACATCTTTAATCCCAACACTCAAAAAGACAAAAAAGAAGAAGAAGAGCAAGGAGGAGAAGGAGAAGAAAAAATACTTATTTTTAAAATATTTTATTTATTTTATGTTATGTGTTATGTCTGTGGGTAAGTACACCCTTGTCATGCAGTGTCCATGGAGATCAGAAGAGGATGCTGGATCCCCTGGAATTGGAGTTATAGACTGTTGTTAGCCACCATTTGGGTACTGGGATTGGAACCCAGATGTTCTGTAAGAACTGTCAGTGCTCTTAACCACTGAACCATCTCTTTAGGCCCTATTTTAAATAATTTTGAGACATAATTTCTAAGTCATACAACTTACCAACCTAAATTGTACAATTTGATTATCTTGCTTCCATGAAGCTGCCCACAGAAGATGTACTGGATCAAAGTCTAAATTTCCCAGAAGCTTTATTTCATATTTATATACAGTACCCACCTAATTTATTGCTTTCTTTGTTAACGTCTAACCAGTTATAACTTGCATCTCCCTTTATAACTTGCATCTACCTTTGTAACTTGCTGCTCTTTTTTCTGCACTTGTATGAGCAACTGCCATGTATCAAGCAGTGCGATTAGCTATGCAGAGATATGGAAAAAACTGGCACTCAGCTCTCACAATTCTTAAAAACTAATTCAACTTAAGAATAATGCAAGTTCACCTAGCGTTGGTTCTTAGACTCAACTTATCCCTTCCTGCTGCAACAGCAATTCATTGGCCTTCACTTAAAAACATCAAACAGGAGACCATAACCATCCAGTAATACATGATTATGCTTACAATAATATCGCTAAGAGTAGCAAACAGCCCTAGAAGATTAACTGGTCAAAACTATCAAATCTCTTGTCTGTTGAAAGATCCACATTTCTAGTTTCACTGGTCAATTGCCTAGTCATAAGACCACCCCTAGGAAGGTGGGTTCATCTTAAGTTATGCTAAGTAGATAGACGGAATACCTAGTGTGTTAATGAGACAGTGAACTTTTCCTGCCTGGAATCCCACCTGCTAGTGCAGTGCTTCTGGACCAAGTCATGGATGTGTAGGTCTACGTAAGTCTGCCTGCCTTTCATTCAGAAAAGCAAAATCTCTCCTTTTCTTCTTCATACCCCTTTTCTAAACATGCTTTCTCTAATGCTTTAGGCTGCCCCCAGCATCTTGTATTTCTTTACTTTTTCTCTACCGTTTCCTTCTCCCCACCATGTGACTGCCAGTTGGCTCCATATCTGATCTCCAAGCAGGCTCTAAACCTGCATGGCCTCATGACTTTTTGTTTTAACTTCTCTCCTCCACTCTCCTCCTCAAGGCAGATGCTGAGATTCCCAGCTCGCCTGCCCTAAGGATTTTTCTTTAAATTTTAATAAAATTGTCCTAAAGCTTCTGTTTGGGTCCATTCTTAAATTCTTTTATGAATGAGACTAAGAACCCTCTAAGGGGACACCCTTTCTCCCTGTTTCAATACCATTATTAAAACAATGTCCAATATAGGTACAGTGTGCCTGATTGCCTTCTTTGGTCACCAAAATTTGATGGTATTAATCAAGTGGGATTCAGAATCTAGATATCTAGATATATGCACATAGATACATACACACACACAGATCTATATATATATATATATATATATATATATATATATATCCAGATGAATGGATGGATAGATAGATTTAGATAGATATTTTTTAGCTTGAGACTATAAAAACTATGAAATTGACTTAATTAAAAGCCATACTTTGAAATGGGCACTCGAAGTATGACTTCATTGTCATCTTGACTGGATTTAGAATCCCTTAGGAGAGTGAAGCGTACCTTTGGACCCTGGAGAGTACCTTCTAGAGAGGTTTAACTGATGGAGGAAGACTCATCCTGAACATGGTCAGCACTATGCTACGGACTGGGAGTTCAGATGAAATAAAAGGGAGACTAGGAAAAAGGCAGCTGAGTGCTGGGTAGCCCTTTTTCTGCTTCTTCCTGGTCATGACATGAGCTATTTTGCCATGCCTTCCCCAGCTACAATAGAATCCTGGAACACTGTGAGCCAAAATAAATCCTTCTTGCTTTAAGGCATTCCTGTCAGGTATTTTGGTCACAATGAGGAAATGTTAACATACACCAAGGTTACAGACTTGAGGTTCTTCTTACAGAACAGAGGCAGTAGAACATTTTGGTTGGGCGGGGGTGGCTAATCTGGAGCCAAACTTCCTAGGTTGGAATACCAGTATCGCCACTGGAATGTGCGTGATACAGGGCAGGTTACCATATCCTTCAGGGCCACACTTTCTCATTTGTGATATGAGGCTGGTTATAATTTATAGCAGAACTTACTACAGTATCTATCATAGATTAAACCCTCAATAAATACTAAATGTCTTTATTAAAGTGAAGTATCTATTTATTAAAATCATCCATAACATTCTTGTTCCCACAAATGCTAGATATTGCTTTTCTTAGCTTTGGGGCTTTTATTAGTATGTGCAGAAAGTCACCAGTCTATGTTTATGCACTTCCTCATTTTTAAATGCAAGGTTTCCCAGTTGATTTCTAGGAAGGTTTAGATGCTCCAGGCGTCTTGGCGAAATGCCAGCAGCCGCCCTGCTTGGCTAACTTCCCTGGGAAAAGCTTTTAAATATGTACTTCTCCTCATAGTTGTTTTGATCCATGTTCTCGGACTTCAAGCGTTTTCCAGTTCATCTGGAAATTCATGCTTTTAGAAATCACTTCCTGTTTTAGGTTAAATTTGAAAACAGATTCTCTCCTCATACAAAAATAAGGACATATAAGATATTTTGCTCCTGCAAGGAAATGACTAAGAAGGCCTATTGAATTCTGATTGATGATTTCTACCCCAAGAGCTTCTGATCTAATAGGTCTGGAGCAAGAACCTCGCAATTTGGCATTCACAATAGGCTCTTCTGTGATGGTGATGTACTGACCTATGGGCCACATATAGAAAAACTCTCTAAATAATACTATGGAATATTTGTACACATGCCTTACATTAAGCAGGAGAGGAATTGTTGTTTTGTATAAAATTATAAGCTATAAAAGTTCTCTATATAGTATGCTTCTAAGAATAGGATTTACCCACTATTATCTTCTCCAACTCCACACAGAAACCACTGTTCCATGTTTGAATTTCAGGATCAAAAATCTCCATTGCCAATGGAGATAATTTCCAATGTTTGTCTGTCTACCTATATTTTAAGTCTTACCATCTCTATGTTCTCACCTTGTGCTCATTTTAGAACCAGATTATTTATCATAAAAAATTTACTTTTTAGAATAATAGTGTCTCAGTGGTAAGGTTGAAAATTCTTTGAGTGACAAATTGGAACTCATATTATCTTGTTCCACCTATACAGAAGCTTCTCATCCTTCCTAGGAGACTAAGTTAATACAAATTGAATTCTGAGATGCAGAACTGTGCAATGATATACAGGTAAAAGCCCAACATGTGGTTCTACAGTACAAAAGAAATGAATTTATAATATTTTCACATTTCCATGCTGTAAATTCTCATAGTAATTCATTTCAAGCTGCTAATCAAAGTCAGCCACCTCACAACACCCTAAATAACTTATAACTTGATTCTTACATGTCTATAATATGCTCAAAGTTTCCCAGTAAAAAGCCTTCTAAGAGGCCTACATCAAAATTGTTCTTCTTTGGTTCATATTGCTCAAAATTTATGAATATATATTACTAAGAAATATGATTAAAATATAGATTGAGTTGATAACTCTTGAGTGACACCTGAGATGCTGATTCCTAATAATATTCTGGGTGACATCAATGCTCCTGGTCCATGCCTGCACTTTGAATGTGAAGGTCCTATAACATATCAAACAACAAAAATCTGTATCTCATGGATTTTGTTTGTTTTGTCCTTTTGAGACAGAGTTTCAGTTGTAGGCTAGGCTGTCCCGGAATTTACTGTGTAATGCAGGCTAGCCTCAACCTTGTAGAAATGATCCTGCTTCAGACTCCCAAGTGCTAGGACAAATTCTACATCATTATTAATTCCAGACAATATTCTTTTGAATAGACTCTCTCCTAATGAGGAACAAGCTTAAGTTGATTCTTGATTTCTGAGTATGAGTACTAAGTCACCATCTTTCAGTGGAGACTTATCACTGACTGCCCTGCCCACGTCTGCTTCTAAGATATTGGAAAGATAACACTCTCACATAGATAAAACTCTTCAAGCCCAATTATGTGGAACATGGGTTACCCCACAAAAACTCATGTTGGGGCTTAATTCTTCAATACCACAGTGTTGGGAGATAGGACCTAGTGAAGGTGTTTGGGTGGTTCACAGAGGTGGAGCCCTCATGAATGAATTACTGTTTTTCTTTGTGGAGTGAGTTAAAGTTCTCAGGAGCTCAGCCTTTCTTCTCTTGTATGTGCCTTGTCTTTCCTTGCCCTTTTTTGAAGAGTCCCATTGACTTATTGTCACAAGGCCTCATTAGAAGCCAAGCAAATGCTGTGGCCACATTCTTGAACTTTCTAGTCTCCTCCAGAACTGTGAACCAAATAAAACTCTATTCTTTGTAAGCCACTCAGTCTCATATATCTTGCTTTGGCAACAGAAAACAAATTAAGGTCCCTTTTGACCCAAGGAATTTCTATTCAGGCTATGACCAGTAATTTGGCCTGAGGAAAATAACTAAATCCATTATTCCTCTCATGAAACTGAGATTGAGAAAATGAAAGACTAAAATAGACAGGTGGGAGGATTCAAGCTCTTTAAGTGACAAAGCAGACTCAAAACATAGGAAGTCTTGAAAGGCAAACTGAATCTATCAGGAACAGAAATGATGAGTGAATAGAGTTACATGAATCATTCAGTTGCAAGAATAGAAATGGGTGGAGATGATGAAAAAAGCAGAGATAATGGGAGGAAGAAAGCAATCGGGGGCCCTGGAGAGGAAGATAACCAGTGCTGCCTCAGTTCCCATTACAGGATCTGTTGCGCCTGCTGTATGGCTGCCCTTCTCGTGGTCTTGGGAGGTCGCTGTCTCCTACATAACTCCTTTTTTTTTTGTTTTCTTGAAATAGCATCAGTAAATTTCTATATTTTCTAAAATAATAAAACTTTAGGACAATGCTGGATATAGAGGCACACAGGTAATACCCCCTAACACTAGCACTTAGGAGGCAGAGGCAAAAAGATTACTGCAACTTAAAGGCCAGCCTAAGCCACAGAGGAAGACAGCTCCCTAAGTAATACTATATAAAAAGAAAAAAAAAATGATCCCATGACAACACACACACACACACACACACACACACGCACACACAAACTTGTAGGACTCTAGTTATTCTAGTCACAGTGTGTGAATTGGCAGCTCTATTCCAGAATCAGTAGCAAATCTTTAGCTATGCAATTTCAAGATGTGAAAAACTTTTGGATATCTTTCAACTACCTCATTCACTGTAATTCTCTAAAATTCTAGTGAGAAAGTCTCTAATATTTCAATATTTTATAAGGTAGTTCATTACATTTATAGTCAGTTCTAATGATTAAAATGTTCTTACATGCATTAAATCTGAACTCTCGCTCTCTCTGTAACTTGTTCCTAATGGAATGCTTTTGGTCAGTTCCATTTCCACGTGGCAAACTTTCTGGAATTTCAGAACAGCTACGTGCCTTCCTCTAAGTCTTCCCTTAACATGACTGAATATGCTCCTAACTCTAACCAGTAAGTTTCTCCCTTCTGGGGGTGACAGTGAGAAACTCTCATCTCCCTAGGAACCTTATTGAGGACTCTAATTTGCCTATGTTTCTCTTAAAGTTCACACACAAATTGAACAAAATACCCAAGTTCAGGAGCATTGATTCATAAAAAGTAGCTGCAACCTAAAATTGCACTAACTCCTTTGGCAGTTCTGATGGCTTCACTTAGCACTTTGTAGTTACCTTGTTTTTCCTCAATATGCCTTCATTTATGATGAAAATATACCACAAATACCTTGAATTAAACTGAAAGGTAAGCTTCTTTCTGATGAACTTCTTGCTTTAATATTTTTATATTCTAGAATAGCAATCAACATAAAAATAATGCAAGCCACTACATTTAAAATGTTCAAAAGGGCACTTGTGCCATTTTCTCCTTCTTCAGGGCCTTTTCTTTTCTCCCTCCTCTGCCGCCCTCCTTCCCTCCCTCCCTGCTCTGCTTTCTCCCCCCTCCAAAGCCTTTAACAAAAGTTTAAAGAGTAACAAGTGATGCAAGTGATCCCTGAGATGGCTTGGCAGATACAGGCACTAGCTGTGAGGCTTGATAACCTGAGTTTGATCCTGAAACCCAAATCATGGGCAGAGAGAACTAGCTTCTGCTTCTCTGACCTCCACCTGTGCACTGTGGCACTGCTCATGCCTGCACACCCACCCACACACACACACACACACCACACACACACACGCACACACACACACGCATACACACATACACACACTGAAAAATAGATAAATACATGCAAAAAATATAAAGTTAATTTTAATAACTTATTTAACTAAATATATCCATAAATTAAACGAATATTCAATACAAAATGCATTTTTCATACTTTTATGTTAAATAATTAAATTCAATGTAGGTTTTTGTTTGTTTTTTATTTTTATTTTTGTATTTTGAGATAGGTTACCCTATAGCCTCAGCTGGACAGGAAGTCAATACGTACATAGACCAGGCTGGCCTCTATCTCACAGAGATTCTCTTACTTCTGCCTTCCTCCTGAGTGCTAGGATTAAATATGTGTACTACCACACCCAGCTTTCAATGTCTATTTTTGAAGCATATCACAAACACATTTTAAGAGTTTACCTATGACTACATATTGAACGGCACAATTTTTAAGTAATAATGATAAGAGTATTATAGCTTGTGCTTATTGAATACCTACTGTATTCCAGACACTATTATTTGAAAGTTATTTATAGCTAAATTATTTATAACTAGTATTCATTGAATATTGTACTCTAAGTATTTTTGCAAGGGGTTTACATAATTTAACTCTTAAGATCTTCAAAAAACCCTTATGAGATAAGCACTATAATTATGTCCATTTTACAGATGAGGGAGAAGATTCACTGAGAATTTAAATAACTTGTCCAGCAAGTTTTTAGGACTTAACCCCAGGATGTCTAGCTCCAGAGTCATGTCCTTAATCACTATTATATATGCATCACATATGTATATCATACTTGTCACTATGCTAAACATTTTACATTTAGTATTATGGTTAATCCCCTTTACGAAGAAGAAACCAAGGCCCCAAGAATTCAGTTTCCTTTCCAGATCCACAGTAGTAGTTTCTGACATCAGAGCCATCTGAGTATCTGACCTGTGAACATCCCTCCTCTACTTCACTGCTGCTCCCAAAACTCTGGTGTTTACACATACTACACCCATGACTCAATATTTTTGATGCTGGTATTTTAAATTAGAGAATTGTCAGATAGCATCCCAGTGTGGGAGAGAAAACAAGCAAGATATGAACAGATAAGCACTATTTTTGATCTTCAAAGCTGAATGTGTAAGTTACAAGCACCAACAAAACACTAATTAGAGTTCATTTTTATCTCTAATGCATGAGGGGTAAAAATTGTTTCAAATTATTTATCTAAATATGGAAATGTGTGTTTTAAAAATCTTTACCCACTTCAGAAAAATAACAATACCAGCCAAGCAATTCTCGGAAGGGCATCTTATTTTCACAACAGCATGCGTACCTCACAGGAGGAGGCAGTAAGAAATTTGGAGGATATGACACTCTTCCTCTCTTTTGTACTGTGTGGCTTTATTGTTTTGTAAACTCAGAAGTGAACTTGACATTTTGTTGTTACACTCCTTCCAGATCTTGTTTTTCCTTTAGATTTGGTCAACCTGCATTTGAGTTCCTCACCAAATTACAGTGTTTGGAGTTTAAAAGGTCTTCTTTAATCTCTAGGCAGTTTTGTTTTGTTTTTGTTTTTGTTTTTTTTTTCACTGCTTTGGAGATTAATTCAAGGCTTTTTTTTGAAACTTGGGAATGATTTCTTACTAACTTCTTAAAGCAGAGTCTTGCTATGTTGGCCAATAGTCCTGTCTTAGGTTCCTAAGTACTAAGATTACAGGCATGTGCTACCAGGCCTGCATTTTAGTAACTTTTATATGAAAAATACTGGGTTCCAACACTCTAGGTGCTCACCTGTGCACAGCACACAACTTTGTCAAACTGTTTTATTCCAGTTAATGTGGTTTCTGTCCCTGCTGCTGGGTTAGCATTTTTCTTCTTCTAATGTTATGGCTTGGATATGAAATATCCCTGTAAAGACTTATGTGTGAAAGCCTTTGTCCCCTATTGATTTATCAACTAATTGAGAGAAAACTGGATCATGAGGGCTTTGATTTGATAGGTTAATCCAGTAATAGATTTAAACTTTGAGGGCATAATTGAAAGGTTTTGGAACATGGGACTTGGTTTGAGGAAGTAAATCATTCAGGGTGAGTCTTTAGAGGATACCTTGGTCCTAGTCCCTTCCCATCTCCCTCTCTGTTTCCTAGTTGCCATGATATAATCATCTCTGCTTTGCCATACCCATTTCCATGTTATTCTGCCTCACCACAGACCCCAAAACAGTGAAGCATACATCATGGACTTTAACCTCTGAAACTGTGAGCCAAAACATAACTTTTATCCCTTAAGTTATCTTATATACTTGTTACAGTGACAAAAAGTCTAACACATAGCTGTTAAGTAAGAAAGACAGAGGAGTCATAGGAGACATTGGGGGACAGTGTCTATTAGTAAGACAATACTGAGATGTACAGAGAATGTATTGCAATTATCAAATGCCTGTCAAGAAGCAACTTAATGGAGAAGGAGTTTATTTTGGCTCACAGTTCAGAGGAATGCAGTCCATCATGGTACAAAAGAGATAGCAATGAAATAGCTTGGTCTGTGGTGTCAACCAGGAAACATAAAAAGGAGAATACTAGTTCTCACCTGGCTCTTCCCCTTTCAAATCTTTTTATTCAGTGTGGGGCTCCAATCTACAGAATGGTGGCATCCACACTCAAGATGAGTCTTCTCTCCATAGTAAAACTGCACTCCCTCAAAGACATGGCCAGAGATGTATCACCTAGTTGTTAATAAATCTAGTCAAGTTGAACAATGAAAATTACAGGGGGAAAAAACCGACTAAGAGGGTAGGATCTCAATAATAAGGGAGCCAGAGGTTCAATCCACAATGCTAGTATGGTCAACCCTAGAAGGTTATGGCCCTGCATAGTGCCTCAGTTTCTCCATTAGAAAATAGAAATGGTAGTATTTTTGTGACAGTTTTTCTATTGTAATTCCTGAGGTTCAGTGACTATTTAATCTAAATGACTATATATACTTGTTAAAAGATGATATTTAATGTGTAAATAAAAAATGCATTTCTGGCTTCTCTGGAAAGGTGACCAAGCCCTATCCTCTAACAAAGAATAGACCAAAAGGATATAGAGATGACCAAAAATAGGAAACATTCAATATCCTAGGACATCAAAAAAGCTAGATTATATTTAGAAACAAAAAGATATCTTCAAAGATCAAAGGAAAATAAACATGATAAGGAAAGATATATAAATAGAATAGTTATCAATCTTTAAATCTTTTAATTGAATTTTAAGAATTTCATACAATATATTTGAATCATACTTAGACCCGCCTCCCCAATTTGCACACCCCTTAACAACTCCCACCCAATTTATACACTTTATTATATATATATTTATATATATATATATATTAATTTTAAGATCTATTGAGTCAAACTTGTGTCCACAAGTGTCCTTCAGGATGAGTCCATCCACCAGAGTCTGGTTAACCTACCCACAGTCACGCCTTTAAAGAAGGCTGATTCCCCCCTACAAGGAGCTATCAGTTGTCCATAGTCCCTCAGCTGACTGGGGTTTCCTATCCACTTCCCTGCTTCTATGCTGGGATTTTGTCTGGCTTGAGCTTACATGGGAAGTTACCAATTTTTAAAAAACTATTATGATCTAGCCCTAAATTATATAACTTTTCTTAGTTTGTATCATTATAAATAGTTCACAGTATGTAATTCTTTAAGAAAAGAAATGCATTGCTTTCCTGAACATACCCCAGAAGATGCTACAGAAGACTAGAGAGAATAAGAGGCCCTGGTTCTCAAGTCTTTATCCATAGAAAAAGGGCAGATGCCTTTCTGATGATGGAGGTGAGGTTTTGCAGGGTTATCATAATTTGCCAAGTATATTGCATACACAATGGGGGCAGAAAGTAAAGGCTATATAAAAGGAATTCTCCATTAAATATAAGCCTTTCTCATTCTGGATTCAGATATTCTGAGATTCACATACAGGCTGGACATAAAGATGCTGACCTGATGTCCTCCAGGGGTCTTTGTATGGCTTTGAGTTACAATTCACCCTGAGAAAAGTGAGACTATTTCCTACAAGACCAGTAGGAAAGAGAAGGTGATTCTGGGTGTGCCTCTCAAGGTCCTACTCTGTTCAGCGCCTCTGAGGATTAATGTTAGAACCTAGGACAGATGCAATAAAAAATATGTAAAAGAGTCAATTCATCGAAATTTTACAGGGGCTATAACACAAGACTTTTTATTTATGGAAACCAAAGTAACAAAGAAGACATGAGATAAATTCTTGAATGCAAGGTGTCACTGCAGTTTGGGATATACTTAGAATAGTGACAGTCTCCATGGCTCTGGTTCTTTCCCTATGGAAGACGACAAGATGCATCAGAGGAGGCCAGAAAAAGCTGATGTCATGCAGTAGCAACTGTGTTTAGGAACACTTAATTAAATACTCTCTTGGTATATGCATCATGAGCTAGAGAGGCTTTGAAGGTGAGGTGTGAAGCCAGTAATTATTCGTGGGGTCCCAAAGGCAGAGAAATCAGTTTGGAAAACATCAGCTGCATGGGAATAGCCATACAGCAATATAAGAAAGGATGATTATTATAGTTATTATGACATTTGGTAGGCTTTATTCAATGTTTCATTTTCCTGAATTTTCTTTGACTAGGATTAGAAGGTTTATCTTCTTATATCTTTCTAACTCTCATCAAGTTATACACAACTTATCCTTTACTGAAGGAAAATTAAGTGTCTGGGGTTTTTTGTTTGGTTGGTTTTTGTTGTTGTTTTTACTTTTTGAGACAAAGTCTTTGTAGTGGAGGGTGGCTGGAACTTGCTATGTATCCCAAGGTGACCTCAAATTCAAGTTAATTATTCTTCATCAGACTCCCAAGTGCAGGATTATACTTGAATGTAAGTATACCTGAGTCACCACATCTGGCAAGATTTAAGTATCTTTCATAGTCTGTAAAAAGGTATTACCAGGATTCATTGTAAAATATTAATAAGTTATAATCACTAAATAACTCACCATTGCCATATATGCTGCATTTTTCAAATTATTTAATAAGTTATAAGGTAACTATTTGCTTTCCATTACTGTTCTTATAATTTGCCATAAATTTATCTGTTTCAGTATTTTTACTAATTTTTTTCTAACAGAATTTTCCTTTTTCTCTATTCCACTAAATGACTAGTAATTTCTCCTTCTAAAAAGCACTATAGGGCTAGAATATAGCTCAGTAGTAGAGCACATAGTATATATGAGGTCTTGGGTTCAATTCCCAACACCTAAAGGAAAACCACTACCACCACAATAATAACACAACAACAAAAGGCAAACACAGTTGGTTATAGTCCAATCACATCTAATATTTACCCTTGTCCTCCCAGCTTAGGACCCATGATGAATGGCCCTTTTAAACTGGACAGCCTTACCCTCTGGTTTCTCATTGGGTTTGGCCACAGTGAAGTACCAGGAAGAGACACAGTGCAGGAAGAAAGAGAAGCCAGGTTCTTGCTCAGCTCCTTCTCTCCTGGTTAGTCCCGGAGATGTCCACATTTCTCAGTGGTCACTGCTCCTGCTAGGTGACCACTATTCATGACACCTACATGTCATTGTAGCTCCCACAACTGTAGTCAATACTTATTTCAATATCACTTGTTATCCCCCGTAATCCTTCCCACACCTCTGTACATATCCCCACCTTTAAATTCTCCAGTTGAATTCTTTGAGTTGGCTATCTGTTTTCTTGCTGAATCTCTAGTCAGCACACCTAGTAAATATAGAGATAGGTTGGATTTAAATAAAGGGAAAGAGAAAATAAAAACAGAGAATTATTTATGTTGGCAAAAGGAACTTGATGCTATGCTAATAATAATTTCTATAGTCCAAAAGAAATGTATGCATGAAGTCATTTTTAGGAGATCTTCATAAAACTGACTTTCATTCTTAAATCTATGTTGAAGTCTATGTCTTGCAGGAAGAACACTACTTTCATCTTCCAATGAGTCTTTGCTGAAAACTTTTCCCTTAGATAGAAGGAATGTCCTTACCTCACAAATTGCTTCCTTTCCATCACTGTACATATCCAATATTTGAAATTTTTCAATCAAGAAAATGCCTTGAGAACGTCTAACAAAACACTTCTTTGAGCCCATTAGCATTCTCCAAGTGTCATAGTGACAAGGGCTGTCCCTTTGTTATATCCTTAACAGAACTATTTTTGCTTCCCCTCCCTTTACCCAGCATTCTAAATTCTAAAGAAGGGGACACATGTGTTAAAGTGGCAAATAACCCAAGAAAATTAACTGAGATTAACTAAACTATCTTCAATGTTGAGAAAACCCACCTCTCCAGCTTCACTAGTCAATCATTTGCTCCTAGGACGACCCCTAGAGAGGCAGGTTTACCTTAAGTTATGCTAAATAGATGGGCAGAATATTTAATATGTTAATGAGGTAGTGAGTTTTTATTCCCCCAAATCTCAGTTTCCAGTGCTATACTCTTTAATTCTCAGCCCAGATAGTGCAGTCATTGGTCCAGTTAAATAAATTTGGCTGATTTGGAATAGCTGAGGTCTGCATGGTCCTTCCCAGAGGCCTGAACATCATAACATTTACTAGATGACTGAATGAGCTTTTTCACTGTGGCCAAATATTTGAGAGAAGTAATTCAAGGGAGCAAGGGAGCAAAGATTTATTTTGCTGAAAGTTATAGTGGTTTCAGTCCAACAGAGTGGGGAGAATGGGCATGGTGGAGCTCAGCTGCACAACTCAGGGCAAAGGAAGAAGAACAAAGACAGGAAGGGAACAGGGCAAGACATGTTATTAGCATACCACCAGTGATATGCTTCCACCATGCAGGATCAACCTTCAGCAGTTCTACCATATTCTGATGGTCTATTCAAATTTTGAAAGCATGTATCAAACCATCCTTTAGGTCAGAGACCTCATGGTATCATTGTTTCACGAAATATCCTATCAGTGTACCTTAGTAATTTCCTAGGCATCTCTCACTTGAATCAAACTGGAATCCAGACTGTCACATGTTGAAGAACCAATCTAGTACAAGATCTTCCTGCCTAGTGCCCCTCTCCCTGTACCTTATCTCCCTCTTTACGAACACGCTTTCAGCTAAGATGGTTGTTTTTGAGGGAATGATAACGCCTCTCTTCTCCATAAAAAAGTATCCTTTGACTAGATCTGACTTTCTTTCCAACTCTGATCTCCCCAGTATTGGTTTTCAAGTGGCAAGCAGACAGACTCAGGTTTAGAAACACAGACCCATAGAACAATCCCAGAAGATATAAGCACTACAATCTAAAATCCTTAATTTTCCCTGCAACATGAGTTGCAAAAATATCTCTTTGTTGTTTCAGTTGCCTAGCAAATAACTAATTAGATCACACACACACACACACACACACACACACACACACACACACACACGAAGCTCCTGAAAAAGAAATACGAACTTTCAAAGTATGATTTGTTAATATATTTTCCAAAAAAATAATTCTTAGTAGATCTCACAGGCAACTAACCTGAAAAATCTAGATTTGTTTTCTTTTGCAAATAATCAGAAGGCCAAGCTTTACTGAGTCCAGTTTCTACATGCTCATAATCTGTTGGAATGAAGTGAACATTGAGCTTTGTACATGAGGCACTAACTTGACCCGCATCACCATCCTCACTGTACTGCATTGCCTCTATAAGTTCCACTCACTCACACTATCTACCTAGGCTGCAGACGTTTGACTTTGCCACCTCTCACTCCCATTCTTTTTATGTTCAGTTTGGTTAATAATAAATAAGAAACCTTGCAATGGTCATTCCATTAACTAAAACCACTAAATCACAGCTTTGAAATGACCATTTGTGAGTGTCTGATGAAACAAAAAAGACAGGTAAGGTCCACTTGCCTTTTAGATTTTAAGCAATTCGCCTAAAGGTTCTTCAATCTGAGCATTGTATGTTTGGTAGTATTTATACGGTTAGATTCTTTTGTAACTAGAGGAAAGTTTGATTTTCGTATGGTATCTTTTTCTAGCCTGTGCTGGATGACTTTAGTTGTCAACTTGACACACCTAGGATGAGGAAACCTCAAATGGGGAATTTCCTTCGTTGGACTGACCTGTGGCCATGTCTATGAGGTTTTTTCTTAATTGTGGATTGATGTGGGAGGGCCCAGTCAACTGTGGGTGGTGCCATCCCTGGGCTGGTTGTTCTCCATTTAAAGAAAGCAGGCTGAACACGGGCTAAGGGAGCAAACTAGTAAGCAGTATTCCTCCATGGTCTGTGCTTCAGCTCCTGCCTCCAGGTTCCTGCACTGGGTTCCTACCTTGGGCTCTCTCAGTGATGAACTGGGAGATGTAAGCCAAATAAATCCTTTCCAAGTTACTATTGGTAAGAGTTTTTCGTCACGGCACTGGAAGGCAAACTAGAACATAGAACATAGAAATAGAACATATGCTTTGAACACATGAGCCTTTCCTAGTAAACTGCTTTAGGTAAACAAACATTTAGTCAGAACTCACTAGGATCATGATTTTTAATGAATGAATTGTTAATTTTTTCATTTGAATCCTAAGGGATCATATCCATTTTGTTACTTTTATATTCTAAAATCATAATATAGTTCCAGCTGAGCCATCTTTGTCTCCAGTTCAGGACTTTTGTTTGAAACCCATTATCATTCCAACATATTACTTAAATTTGACTTCTTATAATCTATAGAAAAATATAATGCAACACTTGCTCAATTTATTAAACTGATACTGTACTGAGGTAATTTTCTAAAAGCATTCTCCATTGGTGGAAAAATCCTTTATTTTGAAAGAGCTAAATCTTTTAGGACAATGCCTACTTGAACAGCCCTGGTCTACTCTCTACTGACTTAAAAATAAGAATAAGGAAAACATGATCCTGTAATTACACAAAATTTTGCCTAATAAATTAACTACATTCATTGATATTTCCAGTGTATCTGTAAACATACCAATAGATTCACTCAACACTCTGAAAACTTACAATCTTTCTCTCGTCTGCCCACCATTTTCCCCATTAATAGAGTTTTGTGCTTAAGCATTTATTATTATGACAAATCTGCTTATGATTTTTGATAAAATGTATACATAAAATTATTTTTTAACTTAAATATGAAAACAATTGAACACTTAGGAAAGATGTGATATGGACAAGCTGCTACACATCAACACTAGTGCTGCCAAATCTGAGATAAAAAGACAATTGAGGTAACAAGGGTGAGGAGTCCACCTCTGTAGTGAAGCAGTTGCCTAACGTGCAAAGCCTTGGATTCAGTCCCATTAATCTTTAATCCCCGTCTCTCAACAACTTCTAAAAGAATAGCCATCTAGACGAATTCATCTTCGGATTGCTTCACAATCTCTTGTTCACTTTAATACAAATACTTATTGTACTTCCTAAATGCCAGATAAATGTTCCAAGTGTTTAATGTGAGTTAGATCAGGTTTTATTAACTTATCAAATGAACACTGTTATTGTCCTCACTTAATACATGAGAGAACTGAAGCTAAGAAAGGTTTGGTAAGATTATCTAGAACTTATGTTTGGGAGTCTGGATTTGAGCCTGAGAATTCCAAGCTTTAAATGTGAACACTGAATATCACAGGCAATGCATTGTGAGTGCATTGCATGAAAATAAGTGATAATTCATAGCATCTATCAAATCAATAGGACCATAGTAAAAGAAAGATTTAGTAAATTGCATACCTCAGACATTTTCATTTGAAATGTACAAGACTCATTTGCTAAACAACTTATTCTAATTAAGTTAAGTAATTTTTCTTTAATCAAGAGAAGTACAGCAATGAGTCATACTTTAAAAAGGCTATCTTTTTTCATAGCAGAAAATATAGAGTTTAACATTAAAAGCAAAATCATAATCTTTTCAATGAATGGTACTGATAATTGAACGCCCATATGTGCTGAACACCACACCCCCTCATACCTTACAAAAAATCACAAACAGGAGAGAGGGAGAGAGAAAGAGGGAGAGGGAAAAAAATCAAGCTAGGCATATATTTCAGTGGTAGGACGCTTGCCTAGTATGCATACAGCTCTGAGTTCGATCTCCAGTTCCCTCTCTCTCTCTCTCTCTCTCTCTATCTCTCTCTCTTTCTCTCTCTTTCTCCCCTCTGAAGAAAATGAACACAGATCTAAATGTATATAAATTTTATAGAAGAAAGTCTAGGTGAAAGAAAAAAATGATTAATTGGACTGTTGAAATTTTTTTTTGTTCTATGAAAGATGGAAGCAAGTATGTTATGCACACCTGTGGTTCTCAGCACTTAAGCAGCTGAGGCAGGAGGATCATATGAGCCCAAGGAGTCCAGGCCCAGCCTAGGGGAAAAAGGCAGTAGGGAGAGAAGAGGAGAGGAAAGAAGAAGCACGGGAGGGAAGGAAGGAAGGAAGGAAAGAAGGAAGGAAGGAAGGAAGATGGAACAAATATTTTTTGTTAAGAGAATGAAAAGACAAACCACTTCCTAGAAGAAAAGATTTTCAAGCCACATATTTGATAAAAAGACTATTATTCAGAATTTATAAAAATAGTTAAATATAAAATGAATATATTTATAATTAAATATTTATACATGTCTACACATTACAAAATGTTAGGGTTCTAGAAGAAACTTTGCTAGGCTCCAAAATATAAACAATTTAAAGGATCTTAGCTTTTATTTATTTATTTAAATTATTGTCATTATTTTTGAGATAGAGTCTCTCTGTATCCCTGGCTGGCTAGGAACTCACTATTGTAGACTAGGCTGTCCTCAATTTCACAGAGATGTCAGCCTCCTGAGAGCTGGGATTAATGCTAATCTTAGCTTTTTTAAATGTATATGCATATGCATGTTCATGTGTGTGCAAGTGTGAATGTGTGTGCATATGCATGCAGAGAACAGAGAACAACCTGGCTGGCTGGCAAGTTCCAGGAATCCTCCTATCTCTGCCCCCACCCACCCCAGTGCCGAGGCACCTTTGGCGAATCTATTCCCTCCTTCCATCTTATGGGTCCTGGGGATCAAACTCAGGTCATTAGGCTTGACGGCCCAAAGCCTCACAGCTCAATTATTCTATTATGCTACCCTTGAAATGAGCAAGAATTTGTCAAATATTTACTACTCAGCATTGTATAAGACACAGCAAGACAAATAAGAAAAATTTGATTACAAAAAACTCACTATCATAACAAAAACCTAGAGGTAATTCATTATGAAAACAAGAGGTAACAAATTACCTCCTTCAGGTAGACAGAATTCCAGATTTCTAATGAGTTGAGATTTCATTGGTAGCTTGAAGATATAGGTGTTGAAACTGATATGGATGTAAATAAACACCAAATGCTGAATTTTAGGTAAATTGGTCATTCACAGCAGAGATCTAGAAGTAAGCAAGCTTTGGCCAAACTGACATCAGAATCTTACGTGTGTGTGTGTGTGTGTGTGTGTGTGTGTGTGTTTCTTTTTGAGACAGGGTCTCCCTATAGCCCCAACTGACCTGGAACTCACTATGTAGACCAAGCTGGCCTTGATCTCACAGAGATCCACCTGCCTCTGCCTCTCCAGTGTTGGCATTAAAGGTGTGTGTGCCACCACATCCAGACAGAATAAAATTTAATTAACCAATTTTAGGTGGATGCTCTTAGTTCTGTGGCCTAGAAGGACTGATTTCAAATGAAAGCCTTACTGAGCACCTATTAGGAGAACAAATGAAAGTCTGAGGCTGCTGAGATGGAAATGTTATCTCTGTTTGTAATACTAGCACTTAGGAGACTGAGGCAGGAAGATCATAAATTCTGGGCCAACCTGGGCTACATAATGAGCTACTGTCCAAAAAAAGAAAAACAGTTATCTCTGTTATACAGTTGAGAGTCAGGATTACCCATAGGGCTTTTTAAACACACATTAATAGACCTTACCCCAGACATTCTAACTTACTAAGGTTGGGATGTGACCAGAGAATTTCCCTGGTGGTCCTGATGTTTCCTGCAAGGAACCACACTTGAGGAACACTGCCTGAGGAATAAAAAACTAACTGGGAAGAAGGCTGTTGTTTGGAGGTTTTCACAACTGAGTTTATAGTCAAAGGCCAAGATTCTGGGCAGAGTTTAGCATTTACAAAAGCAGGGTCTGTCTGGGTAACTACTGGGAAGGCTGGCACTTTAGGACATTTGGAAACTAAAAATGACTCCTGGGAGTCCCAGCAGGACACAGTTCTTGCCTGCAAGAAGATGGAGTTGGACATTATCACTGCAGGCTTTGAAGACTGAAAGATTTTCATCAAGACAAGGGAGAAACTACTGATTTTACCACCATGCTCTTTTGACTCCCATAAAGTTTAGTAACACCTGCTGCTTTCCTTAAAACAGGAGAAAACTACATTGCAACTGTACAACACAGCAGGAACAGTGATCTCTAAATGATTCTCCCAGACAAAAGTCAAAAGTGGGCTGCATCTTTTACACAGGACTTCTATTAGACATTTTATATTAGAAACTCATAACAAATTTATTTAGTGCTGTCACAATATTGGCAATAAAAGCATTTCAGTTTTTTTCGTTTCTAATTATAACTATCTGGAAGGGACTATAATTAATTTTCTGAGATTTGAGCGTGTTCATGTTTATGCATGTATTCATGAGAGAGTGTACTCATGGGGGTATGCAAGTGTATGTGTGCATGTGTGTGTGTGTGTGTGTGTGTGTGTGTGTGTGGTACATGGTCAACCTCAGATGTTCCTCAGGAGCCATCCACTTTGGTTTTGTTTTCTATTTTATTTTTATTTTATGTGTATGAGTGTTATGACTGCATGTTTGTAAGTGCACCCGTGTCATGCAGTGCCCATGGAAGCCAGAAGAATGTGTTGGATCCCCTTGAACTAGAGTTATAGATGGCTGTTAGCCACCATGTGCTGGGAATCGGACCTGAGTCCTCTGCGAGGGTAGCCAGTGCTTTTAACAGCTGAGCCATCTCTCTAGCCCGTTTTTATTTTTTACTACATTTTTAGTGTGTATCTGTGTGTGTGTGTGTGTGCGTGTGTGTATGTGTGTACGTATGTGCCATAGCATGCAGGTCAAAGGAGAACTTTTGGGTGTTGGTTTTCCTTCTACCATGTGTGTCCTAGGAAATCAGGTTGTCAGGCTTGATGACCTGCTTCTTTACTGGCTAACTCATCTCCCTGGCTTTTATCTTATTTTATTGACCCAGGGTCTTTCATTGCCTGGAACTCCCTGATTAGACTAGGTTGGCTGGCTAGCAAGTGTCAGGGATCTGTTGGTCTTATTCCCAGTGTTTGGATTATAATTATGTGTCACCATGCCTGGCTTTTTTGGGTAGGTTCTTGGGATTGAACTCAGGTCCTCATGGCAAGCACTCTACTGATTGAGCAATCCCCATAGTCCTAAGATTTTTGATATTTTAAAGTAATTTATTAACCCAAATAGTAGGAATAGGAGTAGAAAGAAGCACAGTAGTAAAGGGAAGAAACCAACCTCCATAATCCAAATTGACCTTTTATTATTCAATGAGGGGTAGAAACTGACCTGTGGGAATCAGCGCAGCAACTCCACAGATTCAAGTGTCAGAAGAGTTTAAGTATCTGAGAATAGAGTTGTTTGGTGTTTATAAAGGTGACCACATTGATTTAATATTCTCAATTGGCATACTGGACATATGGCCAGATTGACTTAGTCTGTTGGAGTTGTAACCTTTTTTCTTAAAATTTTAGTTTTACTATGAGTCAAAGGAAGCTAGACTAATTTAATAATTCCAGTGTACATGAGAATTTACTTATACCAATTTGATACCAAGTAAATTATTTTTAAAAACATAAGCTTAAGTAGATAGTACATGCATACTGTCCAAAAAAAGAAAAACAGTTATCTCTGTTATACAGTTGAGAGTCAGGATTACCCATAGGGCTATATATATAAGATAGATTTTAATAACCAAAATTTTTGGTATTATTCTTTGAGTTTATATCTCCTGTGATTCTCATTGTGAAAAGTAAATAACACAAAGATTTTTAGTAAACATTTACATGTTTTACATGTAATCTATCTTTAATAAAAACTTTACATTTGACAGTTCCATATTAAGAATATTTTGAGGGAGTGGAGAGTTCACTCAGTGGTTAAGAGCACTGACTGCTCTTGTAGAGGACTTGGGTTTGATTCTCAACACTTACATGACAGCTAACAACTGTCCTAACTCCAGTTCCAGGTGATCCTATGCCCTCTTCTGACCTCTATGGGCATTGCACAGAATGGGTGCATTTACACACTTGCAGGCAATACACTCATACACTACAATAAAATAAAATAAAAATAAAATACATTTTAAAGTATATTTTGAAAAAGAGATGATTTTTCTACCTTTGACTATCACACAATTGAAATAAAAATTTTAATTAATATATACATGTATTTAGAACTTGCTTTGGAAGGAAATCTTAGCCTACGTATATAACATTAAATTTTATAGCTTAATGAAGTATATATCTTATGATTTTAATGAAGTTTTATATAAACAATTAGCATTTAAAAGTTTTGTGAAACTCTTGCTAGATCCAAAGATACTGTTCAACAGGTTTTAAGATGTTTAAAGTACCCAAGTTTATAAGGCAGTATATATTTATCAGGCCTTTCAATGCATCATCAAAATACTCATGTTTATAAATCAGCACATGTACATTTTAATCAAGCATGTCAGAAATAAAAATAAAACTAATAATCTTAGCACACAATAAAAAGAATGAGAAAGAAAAAAGAAACTGAAGTAGCCACAGTTTGTTAAAAAATTTTTTTTGATCCAAATTTGTATCAAATAACAATAACAATGAAAACAATTATCATAGGCACACATGACACAATTGCATGCAATCTAGCTGCACCCTGAGTGGGACAAGGTAGGAAGCTTATATATCTATCTCTTGATGTGAGAAAAGCTTAGGGGCCTAAAAGAAGAGCAGGTCAAATTTGCCATGTAAATGACCCATAATATCTCTTTTTTCTTTTTAAGAGCTAAATAACTGAGTGGAAGACATCTTTACATCTGAGACCAGCAGACTTTTCTTTGTCTAAGTTATTTGAATTATACAAATCAGAGATGACTCAAAGAACAGTAAAAGAAACATTTTAAGATTTTAGGTTAAGAATAAAGTATAAAAGCAGTTATTCCAAACATGTAGTTATCTCATTTTGTCTCAGGTCACTCTCTTGGAGGCAACAGACTGGCTTAGGCTATCTGCAGGATCAGCTCATATGATGTGCCCCAGAGGAAGCCATGTGCTTGCTGTTGCATCTGACCTAGGTGCTAGAGTATGAGTGAGTCTAGGGAATTTTTAAGTGAGTCTCTGGCCAGATAAACAAAAGCAAAGGAAGCCAGAATAACATGCAAGCCATGTTTAGCAGGATATATCATACAAATGACAGACAGGAAACTCACAAACAATGCTTCAAGATGGATCTAGGTAGGAGCGCCCAGAAACTTTAGCAGTGACTGTGCAAAGCTGCCAGGTGGTCATCCCTAGGAGCTTGAAGAGCTTCCCAAGTCTTAGGAACCTCCACTCATGGCAACCAAGATTCAGGGCTTCAGTTGCTGAAAGAAATTTTAGGACTAGCTAGCATAATAAAGACGTTTTAAGGAAGGCGTAAGCATGAGTTGCTTAACCAAAAGAGCTGCTCAAGGAAAAGAAAGAAAAGAAAAATGTGAGATATTGAAGATTAGTATAGCTTTCCAAAGGAAAGTGGCCTTGACAAGTGGGAATTTTTAATATAGCATGGAATCTCTCCCTTAAAAAAAAAATATTTTATTATCTTTATTTTATGTGTCTGAGAGTTTTGCCTGTAAGTATGTAAGTGAACCTGTGCCATGTAATGCCTGCAGAGGTCAGAAGAGGGCATCAGATTCCCCTGCAACTGGAGTTACAGAGGGTCATTAGCCCATGTGGGTGCTGGGAACCAAACCCCAGGTCCTCTTCAAAGGTAGCCAGTGGTCTTAACTGCTGAACCATCTCTCCAACCACAATAATTTATTTTAAAGTTAATTTTTAAATTTTAATATTTTCCTTTAATTCATAAGGCATTTTTGAAGAGCTTTTATTATTGTAAATTATCAATTTTACAATTTTTCCATTTTAAGATGATTTTACATTCCAATTAAAGCAAACTGTCCATTTGGAATGCCTTTAAATTTTATTACCTTGGGTTTTTGGTTAAGTGCATAAAATTTGGATTAGTAAATGTTCCCTGTCAGAGGAATTTGCCTTTAGTTAGACTTTTACTATTTTTTTTTAACATTTGTAAATTGAAGGTGCATATCAATCAAACCTACAACCAACTGGAACAAGAAATATCTGTTTGGTTTTCTCGAAACATTTTTCCACTCCTTAGATTAGATATGGAAGAAGAAAAAAATTACTGAAGTGGAAGATGAAGTGGAGAAGGAGACTGGGCTAGGGAGGCTGTGGCTGCTCCTCACCACCCTCCTAGGGCTATGGAAGAGGGGCGCCCTGAGCGATGCCTCCTGGGTGTCCACTGACCAGGTGGGGGAGGGGCACAGAGGCATGTAGCACTGAGCAGGAGTGGTGGGCTCAGTTGGGGGAAAATCTTATAGAAGTAGTTAGTACCCAAAAAGGAAAGAACACAGAAAGGGTCAGGAGCAAATGCTGAAAAAAGTTAGGAACCTCAAAATGCTTGCCATTGCCGCAGTATGTTATCTAAAGCCGGAAAAATGGTGCGATTGAAGGTTCTGAATTCATGCTAAGTATTTCTGTTATCAGGTTGGTATTTGTGCCAAATCTGGTGCATAAGCAAATCAAACATTAAGGTTTTTGTTCGGTAAAGTCGGGTGGTGAGAGATTTTTTTCAAGAGACAGGACAATGGACTGTCTTTGGGGATTGATAGTCAGTCGTGACTCCACACGGTAGGCAGTGAAAATAGGGAGACGACTGAGTCAGTGGCAACAAGGCCTCCCCTGGTGCCAGAGAGAAGAGGCCAGAGAGGAAGAAAGCTAGAAGGAAAAGAGCTGGGAGGGGTTTGGGAAGAAATATCAGGCGTCCCCAAATCTGAACACCAGAAAGGAAATGAGGACCCCCAGGGCCCAGGAAGGAAATGTTTAGGGTGCCTCTGTACATGTCTGGATTCTTACCTTCTCTGTCTTCTGGGTCGGAATGGGTGTTGGATGCAGCTGGCAGCAAGTAGCAAGGAGCTGCAGAATTAGAAGTTGATGTTGGAGAGAGAGGGTCCGAGCTTTAGACATTTCTCTTCATGTGTTCCTCAATCCATCCAATATGACCTTCAGAATAAAGGCCTTCCCTGCCTAAGGAGCAAGGAGACTGCAAGAAACTGTAACCCCAGAGGTTACCAGATTGCTCTCTGGCTGCCTTTCAACTGCTATAGGCTGAGGATTGGGCAGTGTGATCAGAGTCGTACAGTGGAGGAGGAAAGGAGAGGGGAAGAGGGATTAGAGGATCTTGTTTAGAAGATCCTTCTGGGTTTCAGCAACAAATGTTAGGAAAATGAGTGGAAAGAAGCACGGGTAGAAAAAGGACGGCGCCAACCTCCATAATCCAAACTGGCCTTATGGTGAGTGAGGGGTGGAAGTGGGCCGGCAGGCATCAGCACAGAAACTACACCAACTCAAGCAGCACGAAATTTTAAGTATTCAAGTTATGGGCTTTTATGTTTTAAAGGACCTGGGGCCTGATAAGGGCAGATGGACTTGCTTGCAGCTTTATGACTGAGGTTGGATGTTCCAAAGCCTTAGTTTTGAAACCCCAGCTAACAGTGCTTGCTGATAAAGCCCATTAATGGGAATGATGTTTATGACCCATCAGGGAGTTTTTTGTGCAATTTCCATTAGCTGTACATTTAGTAAATCAAATGACTGGTCTGTATGACATTATCCAGAAGAGTTTGTTCCATATTATGCTTTAAAAGGACATTGTAGTCAAGCACCTCTAATCCCAGCACTCTGGAGGCAGAGGCAGTTCAAATATCTCCGAGTTCAAGTCCAGTCTAGTCTACATAGTAAGTTTCTGGCCAGCTAGACCTTCATGCCTCAATCAAAACAAAACAAATAAAGAATGTTGTAAATGGAGTTTCAATACCTCAAATATGTTTACTTTTTAATATGGAATTAAAGTCAGAATAATAATTACATTTATCAGTGATTTTTATTGAAATATAATACTGGTAAAATACTTTAGCATAAAGATACAGACACAGCTAAGAATAAGAGTTAAGAACAGAAAATAAAAGCAGGAATAATTTAAAGAACATTTATATACTTAAACCATGAAACTTGAGTGGTTTTTGTGCCTGTTAGTCCAAAGCTATTTAAATTTATGTGAGCCAACCATGTATGTAGGGTGCCTATACTGGGAGAGGTACCAGCAGAACTGGCATCCACTAAGAGTGGATTGTGTTCTAATGACTGGATTATATATTACAAAGGAAATCTGCCTTTTTAAAAAACAGTTTGTAATGCAACTATAAGCACCTAATTCACATGAACAATAGGTAGAAGGGAAAATGCAGTTCTGAGCACAAAAATATTCAAAGCCAAATAAACTTACTAATAAAGGCTTGTGTGAACACTGCACAAAATGTGTGTGTTGGGGCTGGACGAGTCATCTTAGCACACAAACAAGTTCCCTCATAGCAACTAGCTTCACCCTAAAACAAGCAAACAAATGCTACGGTAGACGCCATAGACATGTCATAAGAGAAAGAAAGAAGATTTAAACAAAAGGTGACCAACTACCAAAAACTTAATTTTCCCTTTCCCTATTCTATTTGGCATTGGAGAAGAAATGTGAATTTGTGTACTTAAAGATTATGAAAGCTTATTCTGAGCAACCATTGTATTTACTATAAACAGGTTAGACTGAGAAACTAATCCATACCTTCAGTAAGCAGACTATACATTTATTATTATTTTTTCTTTTCTTTAAAAAAAATTAGGAAAATCTCACTATATATCTCTGGCTGTTCTGGAACTCACTATGTTGACTAGATTGGCCTTGAATTCACGGTAATCCCCCTGCTTCTACATCCTGAGTACAAAGAATACAGAATATCACCACATTGGGCTCTTAAAAACACATTTCTTATCTGACTTAGTCTTTTTATCTTTTCCTGTTAAGCATTTACCAGAACCCAAACCCCACTTATTTCCCCTCAGGATAAAATGCTTTTAAAGGAAGAAAAGACAAACACCACTGTTGAGATACCTCCTTGTTCTGAAGAGCAACAGGACAGGGCTCAGGGGACTAAACAGAAGTCCAAGGAGACGTAGTCAATGCATATTAAACTGCTCTTTACCATTCCTTGTCTTTGGGATAAAAAAAAAAAACACATTTATTTTTATTTTATATGTATGAGTTTTGACTGCATGTATGTGTACCTTGTACATGCAGTGCTCGAGGGGAGGGGCATCGGATCTCCTAGAACTGGAGTGACAGAGAGTTTTAGAAACCCTATTGGTGTAGAAACTGAACCCAGGTCCTCTGTAAGAGCAAGTCCTCTTAACTGATAAGCCATCTCTCCAGACCCTGCCTTTAGGATGTTAAGCAAATTATTAATTCACACATCTGTCCATTCACTTAATTATTCTTTTTGAATTCAAATGATAGCTCCAAGGGAGAAATTGCGAAATCGCTAGTAAGTAGTATGAAAGAGCTTTGTAGGGCTGGGTTTGTAGCTCTGTGGTAGAGAGTACGTGCCTACAGTCATAAGGTCCCGGACTTGTCAATGCTATATTTAATAATTTCTTTAGAAAAAAAACATTATATGTAATTTTACTTGTTTAGTTACATATTTTGTTTGTTTGTTTGAGACAAGGTCTTACTATGCAGCCTCAGCTGGCCTGGAACTCAGTATATAGATCAGGTTGGTCTCAAATTCATAGAGATCCATCTGCCTCTAACTCCCAAGTGCTGGGATTAAATAATTATATTTTTATTATATAAACTATAACTAAGGAACTTTTGTAAGACACATTTTAGAAATATAAAAATCTTTTAGATTAGCTTGCAAGCAAACCTGTTTTTAGATTCCAAGCTTAAATCCTTCACTTAGGAGGTATCATGGTTTCCAAATAGAAAACCGGTTTATTCAGTGCATTCACTCAACAAATATTTATTGATCATCTACAGTGTATACAAAATGGTGCATGAACATAAGGAAACAGAGACTTTCAGGGTACTGGAAACTTGTTCATATGAACTTGCAACAATGGTGACAGCATGCACAGGACCCATGCTGACTCAGTCAGACAAACACCCAGCATAGCATGGGAGAAATGGGGAGCAGACCTCTCAACCTTAGCCAAGGAACTATTGGAAAATGATTAATGTGGGGTGAGAGAGAATAGGTCTTCTTTAAGGGAGTGACTCTAGTCCAGTGAATGAACTTGCACCAAGAGACACCTGGATAGAAATGCTTGACTGGATAGGACTTAACATATATGTCAGAATACCTGAAATCTGGTGGTGGGAGCCTATGGGGACAGGTAGGAGGTCTAAATTTAGTAAAGATGTATTATATGAAATGCACAAAAACTCAATAAAATATTAAAAATTAAAAAATAAATTGAAAAAACCAGGCACACAAAGTCTCCAGCTATACCAATCAAATACCTCTAAAAGAAGAAGAATGAATGAAAACAATTCTCTTCCAAGTGCCTTTCATGTGAGCCAAGTTGTAAGATCTACTTCAGAAAATAATTTTTTTTCATGGTGCTAGGCTGAAACCCATTGCTTTGCTTATGTTAAGCACGGGCTCTACACTGAGCTATCCCCAGGTCCCAAGATAATTCTCTTTCTTCAATCTTAGAATCACATCTGATGCCTGACTTACTTGGATAACAAGCTTATTTTCAATGTTGGGTTTTAATATAGTATACTAAAATTGTTCTTTCTATAAAAAAATGATACTAAAAATTCCAATAAGTGTGAAGTTAAAAGTTGAATCTGCTCCCCAATAATTTCATTCCCCATAGAAACAACATTAACCATGCTAATGTATCTAGGCATATTTTTCTCCACACATTAAATTGCGATAGATGACTCAAGAAAACAGAAATGTCTCAAGTCCTGGCAAATCTAACAACCCACTCTCTTCTATAATTGATGAAAGCCTAAGAGAACCATAAGTTACCCAAAGATTGCCATCAGTTTCCACCTCTCCCAACTGGCCCATGATCAGTTGTATTTTCTGCCGTGTAATATATAGGTAGGAGGGCACAGAGAATGCATCTCTTCAACCCTTCCCTTGCCTTGATGGCATCCATAAAGGGAAAGATGAAAGCTTCAAACACAGTCAAAGCTGAAATTTGGTCTCCACTCTTTGTAGGGCTTTATATCAATATCAATCCGCTAATGGTTCTTAGACTTGGTTCAAGACACTCGGCGTTAATATTTCCAGCAGGAAAGCTCCCAACATGTCCCCATTCCCAGCCTGCTCATTCCTCCCAACATGTCCCCATTCCCAGCCTGCTCATTCCTTCTATTGATGTCAGAAAGCTGCATATAATTCTGGCCTACCGTGAGTGTCAATAAATATAAATGTCACTTATTCCTTCACTGAGTATTTTTTAATATTTGTCTAGTATTAAGAACAAATGTCATGAGAAGATATCAAAGTTAAACTTTCCATTTTAGGCTCGGAAGTAAAGAGACTTTTTCCCCTAAAATTACACAGCTAGTTGACTAGGCAGAGAGTGAACCAGGACCACTGTATCAGGAAAAAAAAATGTTTCTAGGAAAAAGTATAATGTCCCCAAGAAAATGAAACAAAAATTAAAAAGGCATTTTAAGAAAAAATATATAAAATACAGTATGATTAGATGCTTAATAATCTTTTATGGATTCCAAAAAATTACTCCTGAGAGCAGAAAAATAGAGCAATGCACAAGAAACTTCAAAGGTAAGATAACAATTACTCTATTTTCTGAGAATACTCTAAATTCACCATGTAAACTCCTAAGAGGTTTTATATCAAAAGACTTTCCAAGTACCAGGAAAAAAACAAAACCAAACAAAACAAAACAAAAAAACTCAGTTCAAAATTTCAGGAGCACAAGGAGACTGATGCATTGATTAAGCATCTTGGACATTATGCTCAATTTTTAAAAACAAGTCTGACGTCTTCATTTGCACTTTTTAGTCTGTAAATTCAAAATTGTAGAATTAAATTATGCTAGAAATAAGTGTCCATTGATATGTTAATCTACATCTTAAGTGATTAAGTGATCTTACTCTTTGTTTTTTTTTTTTGAGACAGGGTCTCCCTGTATCCCCAGCTAGCCTGGAATTCACTATGTAGACCTGATGGGCCTTGCTCTTAGAGAAATCCAGCAGCCTCTGCCTCCCGAGTGCTGGGATTAAAGGTGTGCCCAACCATGACCAGCAAGACAAATATTTTATACCAGAAAACTCTGATGTGAATGAAGAGCAAGATCAGCCAGGCACGGTGGCATATGAAATCCTAACCACTTAGAAGGCTGAGGCAGGAGGATTCCAGCCTAGGGAGTTTAGTATATTAAGAGCAACTGGTAAAGCACTTGCCTTGCATGTGCAAGTCTCTAGTACTGTGTGTGTGTGTGTGTGTGTGTGTGCGTGTGCACCCACTATTGGTATATTCCCCTTAACTCTTCCATGCTTTTATTTTGGCAGTGACATTAGCATAAACGATTTAAATGCTCATTAATTCAGTCTTTGAAACCAATGCCTTTGGATCTAATACAATTATGTGGCTTTAGATGTTGCTTTCTGGGTTTCTCTAGTTCCTATGTTTCAAGGAGTATCATCTGCAGCAATAGTTGCTAACGTTTATATTCTATATAGTGAGAAGTTTAGGTTTCCTGATTAAATCAAAGAAATACATGATATTAATTTTGTATACCAAGGTTTAGTAAAAAAGCAATTCTATAGTAGAAATTGTGGGTCAAATGATTCAAGTAACTAAGTATGTTGTTTTTGTTTTGTTTTGTTTGAGACATGGCCTCCCTATAGCCCTAGCTGGCCTTGAACTTGCTATGTAGACTAGGTTGGCCTCGATCTCACAGAGATATGCCTGCTTCTGCCTCCTGAGTGCTGGGATTTAAGGTATGTACTACCACACCCAGTTTTTTTGTTATTTGTATTTTTTTGAGATAGGGTCTCATAATATTTCTGGAACTTACTATGAAACTCAGGCTGACCTTGAACTCACTGAAATCTTCCTATCTTAGCCTCTTTTTCAGGCATGTGACTGAAAGCATGTTTAAATGTAAATATAAACGACCCAATGAAATACCACAGCATGAAGAAGAAAGCTCATGTTCTAAAAGTAAGAATGCTTGAATTTGGGACCTAAATCTACTGTATGCACACAGATTTTAGAAATTTTGGAACCTCATTTGGCACCTGCACATTTTTTTCCTTTCAAGTGCTGGGATTTAAACCCAGAAAGCCTCGCACTTACCAAACACAGACTTTACCACTCCTAGTCACCTCTAAGTTTTCTGTTAAAAATGATGACAAGAGTCTGATGCCTTCATAGCACTATCGTGAATATCAACTGAGCTGATAAAACATCAAAGTATCCTATAGTGCTACACAAAATCAGAAATATGTTATAAAGTATTTATTAAAATGCAAAGTACTGTTTCATTCATTTTTTTTACTATGAAAAATGAAGAGATTTGCACTGGCATTTTACTTTTTGCTTTAATTCATTTTACTGGACCTTTGTCATACAATTCAGATTTGAGTTAACTACTGTCTCTGTGGTTTTAATGAGAAAATACTGTATGTACCGTATATAAGGCAGTATTTTTCACCAGCTTCTGTAATATATTTCAAAGGCAAAAACAAAGTAAATACATTAGGGACATAAAGACTCTCATCTCTGCTTTTCAGGCATTCACTATTAGGAGTTGGCTAAAAGTATAATTCAGTGGTAAAGCTCATGCTTAGCATGTGGAAGGGCCTGGATTCAATCCTTAGCAGCACATACACACACAGACACACACAGAGAGAGGCAGAGAGACTGAGAAAAGGAGAGAAAGAGAAGATAAATATCTTCTGAAGAAAATCTAAATCTAGAAAAGATTGGTCTACCAAAAGTTAAGAGCAGCCACCTTTAATCCCAGCACTCAGAAGGCAGAGGCAGGTGCATCTCTATGAGTTCCAGGGATAACACAGTGAGATCCTGTCTTCAAAAAACAAAACCAAAAAAACCCCAAAACAAACAAACAAACAAAACCCCAAACCCCAGCCAACTTAAAGTACAGAAAAACTTGAAAGAAAATGAAAAATGCTAATCAAAGAAAAGCCTCCTGGGAAGTCTTTTCTCTAGCCAAGGATGTACTCGAAACTTATATTAAGAGAGAGAGGAAAGAGCTATTACCGTAATAAGAAAAGTTGATATGAAAGAGCATAAGAAAGCTGTCGAGGGAATGAATCAGGCAAGGAAGACAAGACACCAAAAGCATAAATACTCCTAAGAGAGAGAGAAACTGAGAAATGCTTCCCAAAGGAGAAGGAATAAGCTCTGAAACTCAGACGCCCCGAGATTACATGGCAAAGAGTTATCTATGTCTGTGTCTGTCATGGGATCCTTGGCTCCTTCAAGTGAGGTGCCATAGCGTGTTTATTCCCATGTCCTCGGGATCAGCTAGCTCAGTCCTTAACTCATAGAAGGTGGGTGTTGAGTTGAACATGAATAAAAGAGAGTCTCACCGTAGTTGATGTGTTGGATTTGAAACACAGCAAAGAAGGCCTGGAAATAAAGCTTTTATTCATTTATACTGGCTCATTTATTCGTTCTACAAATTCTGAGTGAGCACCAGGTGCTAGAAGGCTCTGAGGACACAACGAATCATGTGTGTTATGATTCTGTTTTTCTTTCCAAAAATATAATACACATTCCATAGCATTAGATTTTCCTCATGACTAGGAGACAGTTGTACAACACGACCTTCTTGTTTCCCCTTGTCATTGGGGTCTTTAAATTTCTATTGGGGTGGGGGTCGGGCTGGAGAGATAGCTCTGAGGTTAAGAGCCCTGATTGCTCTTGTAGAAGACCTGGGTTTGATTCCCAGCACCCACATGGTGACTAACAACTGTTCTTAACTCTTGTTTCAGGGGACTTTGATGCTCTTTTCTGACCTCCACAACATTGCATGATGTGGGTGCACTCTCATACATGAAGGCAATATGCTCATAGACATAAAATTAAAAAAAAAAAAAAAAGCTGAATGCTATTGAAACAAACACACAGAAGTGAGTGGGGCTGTAGATAGTTTTTGGCATCCTGAAATTTCTCCTGGTTTCCTGTATTGCAGCTAAAATAATTTACTAATGCCTAGTGCAGAGGAGTTGAGTTTGGTGATGTGATAGTTAATGTTAATTGTCAACTTTATCTAGAATCATCTGGTAGGCCTCTGGACATGCCTGGGGGTGGGGAATTGTCTCCACTTTATTAACTGAGGTAGGAAGACCCAGCCACTGTGGGTGGCACCACTCCTGTCTGGGATTCCGGGGTGGTATAAATGGAAAAGGAACTGGGCAACAGCAAGCATTCATAGTTCTCGGCGTCCTGATTATGCCTGTCATGTGACCAGCTGCTTCAAGCCCCTCCCATCTTGACTTCCTGCCAAGATGAACTGTAACCTCGAAATGGGAGCCCAGATAAACCCTCTCAACTCTCTTAACTTTTGTTAGGGCATTTTATGACAGTAACAGAAAAAGAAACTAAGGAGTTGGTATGTGCTTATAAACCCAGAACTTGCAAGGCGAGGCAGGAGGATCGCTTGAGCTCAGGAATTTAGTACTACCTAGGCTTCCTTCCTTAAAGGAAAAAACAAAATAAAACCTTTAAAAGCCTGGGGGGAGGGGCGATGCTAGAAGTATAATGTGGTCAGCACAAATTTAGCATTTGGGAGACCAGCACCACAAATAAAGAAAAAAATAAAATTGAGGGGTCTGGGGAGATGACTCAGCAGTTAAGATCACTGGTTACTCTTGCAGAGGATCCACAGGGTGAATAACAACCATCCCTAACTCCAGTTCCAGGGGATCCGATGCCCTCTTCTGGCCTCTACAGGCATTGCATGGCACAGGTGCACTTACAAACGTGAAGGTAAAACACTCACTCATACACATAAAATAAAAATAAATATATCGAAACAATTTCTTTAAAAAAGAAAGAAAAAGTGAGGATTATAAAACAGGAAACAGCCAGGAATAATGATGGACACCAGTCATCTCAGCTACTTCAAGAGGATTAACTGAACCCAGGAAGTTGAAGCTAACTGGAGCCACACTGTGCGACTTCAACCCAACCAGCAAAATTAATAAATAGGATATGAGATCTGATATCCAAAGACCAAGGAATCTGACTGTTTGGAAATGTACCATTTGGTGATTGTTGCTACAACCAGCTACAGGGAAACCCTGTCTCAAAAAGGCAGGTTTCTTTAAAAGAAAATAAACAAAAACCTGGTGAAGATGGTGTTGCACTAGCATATACCTGTGATCCTAGCTGAGTGAAGGAGGAGGGTCATAGGTTCAAGGCCAGCCTGGGCTAGGCTGAGCATCAGACTGAGATACTGCCTCACGTTCTTAAAGTCAATAAGCCTAAATAATAGCATGAACTTTCAGAATCTGTGTTGAAGTTCCACAACTCTGCAGAGTTCGTATACTGCACTGGTTATGGGGTTGTAGTTGGGGAATAGGAAGGTGAGGGGCAGCAGAAAAAGAAACAGATGTTATCTGTGTCCTTACTTTGTGGTTTCCTGGTAGCTGAGGGGAGTCATCTTTAGCAACAATTACTTAATGGTACATTTCCAAACAGGCCATTTCCTTGGCCTTTGGATATCAGATCTCATGCCCCTATTTATCAGTTGTGGCTTACTCCGTAAACTTTCCTGTCTGAGGACTACCCTTTTTCCTTGGGAATTATCAACAAGAAAAATCTAGTCTTTTAAATAAGACTCTACTTGCTGGTTGGGGACGCTTCAAGGCAATTGCATCATTATAAGACACTTCAAGATAACTGTATCATAACACAGCTGAACATAGCTCCAAAGACATGTGCAAGTACACTTACAGAATAAGTAGAAAAATTGGTTCTCTACCATAAAAGCACAGTTTTTTAGTTCCTTCTTTCATTTCTAATTAGAGAAATTGACTGTATATATTCAAAAATAATAATTATAAAAGCCTAAAAATGGTTATGTCCAGATGTCCCACCAAATTCCATATGTATATAGTTCAGAAAAAATTATTTGTACACACAGCTAGGTGTGGTGGTGCATGCTTTTAGTCCCAGCACTCAGGAGGCAGAGACAGGCGGATCTCTGTGAGTTCAAGGTCAGCCTTGTCTACACAGTGAGTTCCAGGCCAGCTGGGGCTACAGGGAGACCCTGTCTCAAAAAGGCAAAAAATAATAATATTTTTGTACATATATTTTGTATATTTTGTGTATATATGTACACGGATTCAAAATTGAGTCCCCACATGCTGGCTGAGACTATGTAATATGTATATGAAAATATGTAATATTTTATTTATTTTTCTTTCATTATTAAAACAAAATATCTGAAGCAGGTCCACTTTACAAAGAAGAAAAGTTTGTTTAGAATTTTAGCTCATGGTTCTGGAGACTAGAAGTCCAAAATGCATTAAACAGAGTCTGGTAAGTGTCTCTCCTGGGGCTGCATCACATCCAGGCTGGTCCTCATCTCTCTCTCTCCTCACTTCCCAAAGGCCACCTCTAAAACAACATAGAGACACCAAAGTCAGATTAAGCTTTCACTCCCTTAAAACCATTAATGTAAAGCTTCAAGAACTAACTGAGTGTGATGGGGTGAGGGACAAATCATATTTAAACCGCAGCTGCATTTATAAAGGATAGGGGGTTCTCTGGAAAAGATGGAGGAAGAGAAGCCATTCTGTCCTCAGAAATGTCTCCTGTATACTGGTGTAATTCTAGCAATGCTCACAAATGTCATCTCACTGAATCCTCATAACCCTGTAAAGCAGAAGTCATTATGTTCATTTTACTGCTGTGGGGAAATGAAAACACAATGGCTATACGTAAATAAGTCTGCTAGTCAGCTTTCCATTACTGTCCCATGACAATAGGCTTATAAAGAAAAAAATGTTTATTTTGGCTCATCACTTTAGAGGCTTCAGTGTATGATCAGTTGACCCTGTTGGTTTGGCATGTAACTGCTTATTTTCACAGGAGCATGTAGCAGAACAAAAATGCTTACTCATAGCCAGAACATAAAAGAGAGAAAGAGGAAGCTGCTTGGGGTCTCACAATGCCTCCCTTCTTCTTTCTCTTTTTCCTTTTTTATTTGGTTGTTGTCCTTATTTGTTTTTGATTTTTGTTTTTGCATTGGGAGTTATGTGCTGAGACTATTGAACCCAGGTTCTCATGCATGTTCAGCATGCATTTTTATCTAAAAACTTCACTCCTGTGTCCCCAAATCCTCTTTGAAATCATGTACTCAGGGACTCAAAGACCTCCTACTGGGCCCCACCCCTTAAAGTCTCCAACACCTTCTAATTGAGGCCAAGCTGGGACCAAGGTTTTAAAGCATGAGCCTTTGGAAACTTTCTAGATCCAAACTATAGCAAAGACAGGTCATCTAAACATGGTTATAATTTTTGTGCTAATTACACTGAACTCTGCTTTATATAAATCACTCAACAAATGGTTACTATGAATCTGTACAAGCTTTACAATGTATCACAAAAGAAGAAAAGCAGTATACATTCTCTGTCTTCAATTTGCTTTTCTTCTTGTTAGAAGGGAAAGAAACAAGTACCCAACAAATCACTTTACTAATGAGGTCACTCATAACCAGAGAAACAATATTTTCAGATGCAATCATCCAGTAGCTTAAAAAATGAATAAATTGGTGAGGAAAAGAGATAATGGATATGAGACAGTATACTCCCTAGGCATGTTCGCTCAAGTTGAAAATTCTCAAACTCCTTTAAAGTTGAATTTGCTTAGTTATATTGAGTCATTCATTCAGAAATTGCCTTAGGGTAGGGACATTAATTAGAACCAATTGTAGCAGAGACAAATACAGTACAGATTGCTTTAAAAGGCAGGAGGAAGAGGGGGTGGGGAACAGCCTCCTGTGTTTCCAGACAAGAATTGTTTTAAAAGATCAAAAAGGAAAGGCGTTTACAAAGAGAAGGTAAGGAGAGCATTAACAGAGCCCAGGAACTCTAAGAGTATATTTGGCAATATGCTGTAGCGGCCAAGCACATGGATTTAAACATCAAAATGACCTGGTTGGGATCCTGGCCCAACTGAGGAAAGTTACTTGACATTTCTGAGCCTCAGGTTTCTAAACTGCATAACTGGGAATGGGGGTATTGGGGTAGAGAGTGGGGTTAGAGGAGATTAGGGGGTGGGGTAGCATTGGGGGTAGGGAGATTGGGGGTAGAGGGAGCAATAATAGGAAAACACAGGTAAAATAGCTGGGGAACTATGAGCTCTTAGTAAAGAGTTTCTATTGTTATTATTCCCTGATTTAAAGGAATGCTGTTGAATTTAGTGAAGAATTGGTCATCTAATGTCATATTAAATAAAAGGAATGTTAGGCAATCTTTAAAATATTTTCTATAATAGTTCATAACTGGTGTATCCCCACTTATTAGTGGGGACATTTTGAGAGTTGGTCAGAAAGGCATTTAGATATCACAATCATGAGGTAGCTGTGGCAGAGAATCGATATTTGAGATAAGTGAAGATTCTAAAATTCTCAGTAAAGTCCTGCACCTATCAGAATGTGTTGTATATGACTTTCAAATGTCACTCTGAGGGCTGGGGGTGTTAGCTCAGTGGTAGATCACTTGCCTAGTATATACAAGGCCATGGGTTTGATTTCTAGTACAGGAGGAGTTCCTCTAGACAAACAAGAAAAGCATGTTTATAATGATCTGAATCTAGAAGAAACAATATTTTACTATAAAGGATTTGGACTTTTGGGTGTGGAGTGGGTATTAATACAATTTTTCCAGAAATGTAGTTATTATGTAAATTAGGAAAGAATGTATTTATTTTGCTTGGAATTTTACCAAGAGTAGTTCACCACTTTAGAAATATTATATCGCTTTTACAACACATCACCGTATCTATATAGTTTACCTGTTATGTTACAGTCACGGGATTTACACTAAAGCTACATGTAGATACAAGCTTCTAACTTCTTTACTTTGGCATCCAATGTAGTCATGCCTGAGCATTTTGTTACATTATTTAATGATAAATTACTTTGCTTTTAATTATCCTATAGATTATAACTAAGGCATTATATTATTTTTAAAGTAATTATTTACACACCCCAGGTCAGAACAGGTCAGGATAATAAAGAAGGCATTGCAACATATTCGCTATTAAATGAGAATGTTGAATCTGAAATGGTTGAAGATTCTATTTAATGGTAAGAAAACACATTAACACTGTGAGATTTGGTAGAAAAAGTAAATTTCACAGTATTATCTATGGTTTAGTATAACACACACAGATATACATACACCATAAGAATCCATGCACCTTTTATAATATTTTATGGATCACAAAAAGAAGAGAGCTAGTAATCAACTGAAGAGGCCTCTTATCTATAGTTCTACAGTATTTTGATCAAATAATTCATATTCATTTCAATCAAAGAGTTATGGCAGCATATTTGTTGGATTTTCAGGAATAAGATGGAAAACAAAATTTAGGTTCAGTCCTGGCCAAACCATTAATTCTGCCTCACCCCCATGTTTTGTTTTGTTCTGAGGCAGGGTCTTTCTGTAGATTCAGGTGGCCTGGAAGTCGCTATGTAGACCAGCCTGGTCTCATTCTCACAGTGATCTGCCTGCCTCTCCCTCCTGAATCCTAGGATTACAGGCATGTGCCATTACTCCCAGCTTTTTCTTTTTTAATTCTTTGACAACTTTATTCATGTATATGATGAATTCTGGTCATTTTTACCCCCCATTACCCTCTTTCATGTACCTCCTACAACTGAAAGCCTATTTCTTCCCAGCAAGTCCCTCTCCTATTTTCATGTCTTGGTTTGTGTGTGTGACCCATTAAGTTTAATCAGGGTTTGTTTAAGAGAGTATGTGTAGGGGCCTATTTATTGGAGAATGGGCAGTTTATCTGGCTCTATCAGTGAAGAAAACGAGACTTATTTCTCCAGCAATCGTTCACTGCCTATAGTCTCTCAGGGAGTTTAATTTGAAAAACCAGAGGCTTACTCTATATATTAGTTACTTTTGGATTACTGTACTCCTGACCAAAATTCCTCACAGAAACAAGAAAAAAAGGTTTATTTTGGCTCATGGTTCAGAGAGATTTCAGTCTATCATGGTGGAGAAGACAAGGCAAAAGTAGCTCAGTTCATGGCGGTGAAAGTAAAGATTCTACTTCCAGATAGGAAATAGAAATCTCAAGTTTGAGCAGTAGAACCTTCAAAAGGCTCACTCCTAGTGACCTACTTCCAGCCAAAAGGCCTCACAGTCTTCCAAATAGTGCCACAAGCTGAAGACCAAATTATTCAAAACATGAGCTTGTGAATGATATTCCAGATTCAACCCATAACAATAACGTGAGACATTTTACTTAATGGACTATTATTCTAAAACAAAGCTTTGCTGAGTAGAGTAGAGGTTTAGGTTGTGTGTCCCAATGTATGCTCCAAAGAACATCCATATGACAGGACTTTATGGGTGTTAACAGGTATCTATGGTCAATACTTTTCTAATGCTGTGATCAAATACCTGACTAGAAGCAACTGAAGGAAAGAAGGGATTATTTTGTCTCACAATTGAGAGTGAAGGAGGGGAAGGCGTGGCAGCGTCAGCTCAGCACTGGGCAGACCAGGAAGTAGAGAAGGGGGCATGCAGGTATTGGGCTGGCTTCCTTCTTTTCCCGTTTTTATTCAGTCCAGAGCCCCAGCCTAAGGGATGGTGCTTTCCATATTCAGAGTTAGTCTTCTCTCCTTAATTAATCCTTTCTGGAAATGCCCTGGACATTCCCAGGGGTGTGCCTCTAATGTAAATGCAAATCCAGTTAAGTTGACAATGAAGATTAACCATCACAATCAATTTGAGAAAACACCAGGATAAACCAAGTTAAACATATTGTTTTAATAAGACTTAATTTTTTTTTTTTTTTCTGTGCCGGGGCTTCATGTGTTTTGGGCAAGTACTATGTCACTAAGCTCAAGCCACAGACTCAAGCCTTCTTAATTTTCTTATTTACCTGAAGAGTATTCTGAGTTTCCCAGGGAAAAAATACAGTGGGTAGCATTTCCTGCTTTTAGTTTTGCACACGATCTGCCCTCTTCCTACACACTGAAAATCTCTTAGAAGAAGATAGTGTTTTGCATAGCAGGTGTTATGACTAATTAAGGCAATGTGGGGGTATTTCAGAAGTTTTTATCTTCAAAGGACAGAGTTCCCATGGCGTATTTTCAGGCATTATAGCATGCAAAGGGGAAACGACTTTTGTGAAGTGATTTTCCTAAGTCACATCATATGAAGGAATCCTACTTGTAAATTCATGTTGACAAAAAGAAGGAACTGAGAAGGTTAACCAAAAAACACAAATTAGAATGTACAATGAACATGAGTCATTTTAGAACTAAAGTAAAATACAGGTTCCCTCTTCATGTCAAAGGATTAGCTACATTTCATACACATGTGGGAAAAATGTGTGGCTGACTTATTCAGTTCCAAAACTGAAATTTGAACCAGCAAATGTAGATATAGAAAGAATGTACTGTTATATTTGGAAAACTAATAGGAAGAAGTTAGAACATTTGTGATGTTAGAAATAAGTGTTCTTTCCTGGCTCTTTTGAGGGAATGGGTCAACAATATATAAACAAGTTAAATAAAGAAATGGAACACAATCCTGAAAACAACATAAGAAACTAAGATTATTTTTTGGAGAGCACAATTCTTTTGACTAATAGTCATTTTAAAGGTCAGCTGTTGGAAGCGTGCCTAATTGGTTTGGTATAGATGTATCAGCCATTGGTGCCCCCTCACTCCCTTCCCTTCCTTCATATTGGTGCTGGTGACTGAATCTAGGCCCTTGTACATGTTAAGCACATGGTCTATATTAAGTTATCCTCACCCCAGGTGAAGACTTCTGTCATAAGATATAAAGTCCTGCAGGGTAAGACCAACATTGAATTCTGTATTTACCAAAGTACTAAGTTTTATATGCTTAAGTCACTGAGGTTGATTTTGGGGGATGGGAGTAGGGTATCATCACTCAATCCAAGATTCAAATCTACTTCATGTGGGTCAACTAGATTTGTGTGTTATTTAATGTGATAAATTTGAAATAGAGAATATACCTATGATGTATCCTAGCAAAAATATTTAACTTTAATTTAATAAATCTTTAGCTATATAATATACAGAAAACAGGACAGTGGATCAAAACAAAAGATAATAGATTATTTGTCTTAGTCATTAGACAAATTAGAGGTTTGACATTATTCAGAAATCACTGTACTGGTTCCTGTACAGTTAGTCAGGGTTATAAAGGGCAGGGAGGTGTAGCCAGGAAAGGGGTCTGACTCTGATCAAAATACATTGCATGAAATTCTCAAAAATTCAATTACTAAATTTATAAGAAACAATGGGAGCTGGAGAGATGGTTCAGCAGTTAAGAGTACTGCCTGCCCTTGCAAGGAACACAGGTTCTGTTCCCAGCACCAACATGGTGGCTACCATAACTATGGTGGCTATCCATTACTCCAGATCCATAGGATCTGATGTCCTCTGCAGACCTCTGCAGGCACTGTAGGACATGGGTGCAATTACATACATGCAGGCAAAGCGCACATACATGTTAAATAAATAAACAAATTTAAAGGGACAGTGCTAGATGAACTAAGACTTAAGGGCCATATTAACTAAACAGGGATCCTAGTTGGACGAAGCATCTTTAGACTGCATTTTCGCATCATTAAGGAAGCACCTTCCATCATGTGGGCAAAGCCTCCCATTGTCTTTCCCACCTTTAGCTGCCCGTTTTGTTGCTCTTGCTGTTGCAGTTTCTTGCACGTGACATGACAAATTGGTGTCCTGGTTTGCCTTCAATTGCTGTGACAAAACACTCTGACTAATACCAACTTGGGGAGGAAAGGGTTTATTTCACTTACATTTCTTGGGTCACACAGTTCATTAAGGAGTCCAAGGTAGGAACTCAGGGCAGGAACTTGGAGGCAGGAGCTGAAGCACAGGCCATGGAGGAACTCTGCTTACTGGCTTGCTCCCCTGGTCCATGCTCAGCCTGCTTTCTTATACAAAACAGAACAACCTCCCCTGTGGGGGACAACCCACAGTGGGCTGGGCCCTCCCACAGATATGACCACAGGTCAGTTCAATGGAGGAAATTCCCCAATTGAGGCTCCCCAACTCTGATGTGTTAAGTTGATGCTAACACTATCCAGCACAATCAGCTAACTCTGCTCTCTTCATTTTCATGGGGAAGGATCTCCCACTTTGACCTTGCCTGGTGGTGCAGCTGGTTCAGCATGCTCTCAGTATATTATGGGAAATATTTTTAAAGACTATACTAAGTGTCCTTTGTTGACAGAAAAGTTATTTGGAAAATATACTTGTACATCTTCTGTGTTAAATATGTTGACTTTTTTGTAAATTTTTATTGAATTTTTGTATTTATATTGAAAGAAATATAAAAATGCTTCAAATAGAAAACTTAGAGCACACCAAATATCCATTGTCACACACTGTATGAAAATTATGGTATTTAGGGCAGTGTTTCTGTAATAACATGCTGGAAAATGGAGCATGATGGCATAAACCAGTAATCCCAACACATGGGATGGTGGGGGGAGGAAGATCAAGAATTTTGGGTCCGCCTGGACTGCAGAGAGAGACTCTGTCTCAAAAATGAAATACAGGAGCTGGAGAGATGGCTCAGCGGGTAAGAGCACTGGCTGCTCTTGCAAAATATTTAAAGAAAAAGCCATGTAGAGAAATTTGATATACACAGCGTCTTCTTCTAGCCTCTCTGTTTCTTTATGTACTTCTTCTGTGTTAAATATGTTGACTTTTTTCGTAAATTTTTAATTGAATTTTTGTGTATTTCATACAGAACGTCTTTTTTTTCCCCCTCTTCCCTTTTTGAGACAGGGTCTCCCTGTAGCCCCAGCTGGCCTGGAACTCAGAGATCTGCCAGCCTCTTCCTCCTAAAGGCTAGTACCACCACACGCAGCTCCATATGTATTTTCTTAATCAACTTTATACCCCCTTCCCCATTGGCACCCTCCCATAGCCCCCCATATGTTGATATTTTTATTAAGAAGCATACAATAAATAAAATAAAAGCCCAAAGATTGAATATTTACAGTCTTTAGGAAATTTGGAATTTTATATAAAGCTCTCATCTGAAAAATCATCCCCATAGCATTTGATAGATTTATATATCAGTGTGATTTTTCTGTGATTCCAAGCTCTACCAAGGAGTCAAACCTTTTGACATTATGACATGATTCTCTCATCTACAAATGTGTTGGGTAACATTCATAGCTATTCTGCATGCAACCTGTGAGCCACAGAGTGAACATACTTGCATGAGATCACACATGCTGCACAGAGTTGTATGTTTCCCTGAAAAGCAAGAACAAGAAAAAAACAGAACATCACATCTTTCCTTGATGCTTTCAGCATGAGCGCACTGGGATGCTTGGAATTTTCGATAAGGCAGCTATGGGGGGTGCAACCCCTACATGAGTATGTAATTTTATTCACCAAAGGCATTAGTGAAATAAAAATATTAATCAATCACTATTTGTAAATGTTGCACTATTAAAGGCAAAAATGAGGAGAATAAGAGATTACGTTGATTTCAGGAAACTGACTAAGGTGTGCTATCAAAACAAGGCACTAGCTGATAATGAAGAAATTCATTGCCAAGAACCAACAGATACACTTATGAATCGGCTTGCTTTCTTCCTTTCTTTCTTTCTTCTTCTTTCTTTCCAACACAGTGTAAATAAATCTGCTTATTTCTAGGGTTATGGATACTTGCATATTATTTGTAAAGATAATTTTAAAAACTATTTTATTAGTTATTTTTATTTTATGTGTATGAGTATATTGCTTGCATGTAGGTAAGTGAATCTGTGTTGTACAGTGCCGGGTCAGAAGTGGGTGTCGGAGCCTCTAGAACTGCAGTTATGGATGGTGGGCTAGATTGATGTGGGTGCTGGGAACCGAACCCAGGACTTCTGCAAGGGCAGTCACTGATCTTAACCATCTCTCCAGCTCCTTGTAAAGATAAGTTTTGAAGTAAACATATGTTTGAAATATTTTCTATCTGTGATCACGTGTTCTAATTTTTTCAAAATGATTTGTTTTCATGATTTTTATTACTGATAACATCTTATGAAAGGAGCAATAGCTACTTACTGAAGACACCGTTAGAAATTCACAGTATTGAATCTAACTCAGCACAACTAATGAATATTGTATGTATAGACTATACAGATATACAGTATTCATTCATTTAGTCAAGAAAAATGGACAATACCAATTGTCAGACTCAAAATTTACTATTCTATTTGTTTTCATACCTACCCAGTAATTAGATATTTATGTTTCAGATGACGTTGAGCAATTTCCCCAGGATCATTTAATAAGTGGAAGAGCAAAAATTTGTATTCAGATCTCCCCTGCAAAATCACAGGGTTCCTTCCTACCACACCAAGTTGCCAGAATTGTTTCCCTTATTGTTCTGTGGATGCTCAAATGGGGAAGAAGATATGCCTGGTTGAGAGAGCATCAAGAAAGGCTGCATGAAGGAGCATTGGAACAGCAGCTTGAAAGGAAAGCTACTGTGAGGGTGTGGAAATGGAAGGTCGAAAAGTGGGGGCCCAGAACAACATGAACAAAAGACCAGACTGGGAAGCTCAGGGCATGTGTAACAAGTCTGGATACAACCTAGGGGGAGTGAAGGAGAAATGTGTTAAATTTGGACATGTTTGAGGCCAGGTTACAAAAATCCTTGAATGAAAAGCAGTAGGAAATGTGGCTTAGACACAGGTATGACAATAAAATGCAGCACACACTCCTAGATGGTCAATGGTAACTGGGACAAGGACCTCACTCTTCAGAAGAAACTTTTTTCTGTCTAAAATTTACAATACAAGGGAATACTACTTGACAATTCAGAATTTAAATATAGATGTTCTTGAGGATACCATAAACAAACTCCACTGACCTTTCAGAGAGATCCAGAGATAGAGAGACAAAGGAAAAAAAGAGACCAATTAATTATGAGCATCTAAAAACAGAACATGAAAGTTTTATTGAAAATGCCTTGTTTTAATTTGGATAAGCATAATAGTATGTTTGCTTTGCTCGCATTGGAAGTTTTGGTTATGAAATTAAAATACAGTATCTTAATTCTAGTTCTTTCATCCCCAGATGCTCAGTGTTGTAGGGATGGATTCTATCTATACTGCCCAGTAGTTTACTTATGGTGGCAATGTGTTTAACTGAAGCATTGTTTCCAAGCTTCCTTTTCACCTAGTTAATGACCTTTTATTAAGTTTTTGGCTAGTAAAATCTAAACAAATATTTTGGCTGGATCTTCCAGGAAAGTGCTTAGGGGTGAAAGTAAATTTTGCTTTGCCAGGAAAATGGATCTGATACTTAAAATTCCAACAGCCATAGTATCTTTTAGTGTCTTTGGAGGCTTTGAATAGAGTAGGAAAAGCCCCCATCCTTACAGATGAGTTAGAAAAAGTTCCTCTTCTAAGTACATGCAATCCCTTGGAATCCCTCACATCTTGATCAGGTGTCTTTGCAGTAAATTGCACAACCATCTGGGATGGCTCTGACAGTCACACTGAACTATGAAACAGGAAAGGAAGTCATGGTCTAAAGATAGCATGGCCTTGCTGACCATGAATGTCCCTGACTTGACTACTACCAGACCTCTCTTATGTGAGAGAAAAATGAAATTTAGGTTAACTGCTAACTTACGATAATTTTTTTTACTAGCAGTTAACACCTAGCAAATTAAGATAACATGGGCTAGATGTGGTGACACATGTTTGTAATCCCAGTAGTAGCAAAGCAGGGACAGGATCATGAGTTTGAGGTTAGCCTGCGATGGGATAAACAGTGACCCCAGACCAGCCTTAGCTATACGGTGAAACTTTGTCTTAAGAAATAAGAAATAAAAAACACTCATGGTATGATTTGAGGAGTGCTAACATTAATTGAATATTCTTGAGAATTAGGTATGGGACACTCATAGATCGGGAATATCCTAGTTTGTGATGTGCTAAGGATAGAGCTTACAATATAGGATGTAAAATAGATAGGCACACATAAAAGTAATTAAAGTACACTTTCATATGGCTGTTCACTTTGTGGATTACAATAAGATAGTTGGCCAGAGGCAAGCAGGGCTGTGCATTGACAGACTGCATTCATGAAGAGAGTATTTTTTTAAGTCATCTTCATACACAAGATGCCACTTTGTTTTTAGACTATGATTCAATGGATGATGATGATGATGATGCCTTATTATACTTCTGATTGACTTCCAAACATTTTTAGCAGAGGTTAGTCTTTGAAAGAAGATGTGGTCATAAAATAATGTATTAGTCCAGAAGTTTTGGTTTCAGAGGTCAACTCCAGTTACATAAGCTATAAAAGAGAATATATTTGTTAATTTAACCATACTTACTATAACAGAGATGGGCACAGTGTGCTAATGGAGTGTTAGTAGGGATTTTAGAAAAACTTCATAGAGAACCAATAATTGAGCTAACTCTTGAAGGACAATTTACAGAAAAAGACAAAATGAGAACCAGCACACTGTGCTGAGGAAGGAGCACATACAAAAATCTCTAAGAAGGCATGTTCTGCTTCAGAAATTACAAGTAGTTCATTAAAGGCAGGAAGAGAGCAAAGGAGAGGGTTAGGGAGGAGAGACACATGCTTATGAAGTGAGGTTTTTATTTTATAAGCTGTGGAGAGTCTTTAAAGGGCATGGAAATAGAACAGATTCTCTTAGAAGACTGTAAGGTTAAATCTGGTCAGAATACATTAATAGACAGAATGAAAAAAGCTCATGCAAAATGTTATAGTGAATTGGGAAGATGAAAATGAGAAGAATGTTTAGTGGGTAGAATTGATACCTCTTGGTTAGGATGGGAGAAAAAAGTTAAGAATGATTCATAGGATTCTAGAGTGGATTAAAAATCATGCGGATCATATGAATTTTAGCATGATACTACCATTTTTAATGGAAGAGTGCTATTTTTAAAAATTATTTTTATTTTATGTGTATGAGTATATGGCTTGTATGTAGGTAAGTGCACTCATGTCATGCAATGTCTGTAGAGGTCAGATCCCCTGAAACTTGTTAACTACATGTTAGCTGCCATGTGGATACTGGGAATCTAACCTGGTCCTCTACAAGAGTAGTCAGTGCTCTTAACTGCTGAGTCATCTCTCCAACTCCCGAGATTACCATTTTTAATCTAAGGTCAGGAACAGATTTTGGAGGAAAGACAACGAACTGTTTCTTACATACTCTTCTTGAAATATGTGCAGACTGTACAGGTGGAAATGTCCAGGAAGGAATTGAGTATAATTCTGAATGGGTGGTGAGAATTCTATAGAACTTTGTAGATGTAAATTTGAGTCATGAATGTAAAGACAGTTCAGACTTGTAAATGGGTGTGTAAAAGTGTTTGGAGAGGCTCAAAGAGGAAATGGGTCCATGGTGGCCTCCATAGCACGAGTATCATCCCACTAAGCTCTGAACTGCTAGAGCTATGATATAGTCTTTTAGGTAAAACTTGTATTTCTAAATAATTGGCTCTTAAAAATACCTTTAGAAGGAATTAAACTGAGTAGTAAAAATGAACAGAACAACTGAAGTATGTAACTGGAAACCATTTTCTGACACTGCCATTGACTATTCAGCACAGCACTTTACTCCAAGTTCTTCATGAGAAAAATGAATATGGAGCATCAATTGATATTCAATGCTTGGTAGACTATGACTGAACCAATAACAATGACTTGTAGCTTAACAAATTTACTGAACAGTAGTTAGTCTTTGAAATTACTCTTTGCAAAAAAATTAATGTATTAGGATATTTGATGACAGAGGCCAAATTAGTTTAGATGTAGAAGAAAATGGACTCATTAATTTAGCTACATTAAATGAAAAGGTATAGCTAGGACCTCAGTTAGGACTGAAGGCTGCTTCACTGTTGTGGTTTGAATGAACAGCCCCCGTTGAACATTTTGTCCCTGGTTGGTGGCCCTGTTTTGGGAGGTTTAGGGGTGCTGCCTTGCTGGAGGAAGCAAATCATTGGGGGTGGGCTTTGAAAATTCATAGCCATGCCCCTTTCCAGTCAATTTCTCTCTTTACTTCCTGTGCCTGCTTGAAGACATGTGCTTAGCTGTCTGCTCCAGCCTCCTGCCATGCCTGCTCCACTATGATTGACTCTGTCCTCTGGAACCCTAAGCCAAATACACTTTTCCCTCTATAAACTGACTTGGTCATGGTGTTTTATCACAGCAACAGAATAAGTAACTAACGTATTCACCACTAGGAATTACTCTCTACACTTCTTATCTTTGTGATGGTTTCATTCTCTTTGACACAGCATGTGACCACTGATCATTTAGGCTGCCTTCATGGCTCTGCCACTATATTGGAATAGTTCCTTCTGGTTCTACTTAAAATTTTCCTAGAAAGAATTCTGTTTGTTTTGGCTTGAGGTATATTCCTACTTTATAACCAAAAAGTTGTGGGGATTCTCTTGAGTGAAAGCTGCCAATATAACAGCCTCTTTTATAGGTATATATATACCTACAGAAAAGGAGCACTGAAGAAAAAGGAAAGTTACTAGGCAAAACAGATGGTTATATACATGACAAATATAAGAGGCTTTCTAGTTTAAGTCCTATGTACTTGATTCGCTGTGTATACTGTAGGTGGCTTCTGAAGAATAGATTTGAAAAATCCTATGATGATTCTTAGTGCATAGTATTAAAACAATTGATTTTATTGACTGGATGACATGCCAGTCAACGCCAAACTGCAGCTTGACAAACTGCAGCACGAGACATTTATTTTGGTGGTAATGATAGCTTGTCTAGAAACTCTGTGGAACATAGGGAGTACTAGGAAGAGTGGTGCTGAAATTGATGGGATTACAGAATCTAAGTAGGGTTGACAACATGAAAACAGGTTGTTTAGAAAGACAAAGGAGACAGGAGGACATTAAGATGAACTTTGGTTACCATTTTATGGAAGAATGACATATATGATACAGTATTAATAGGGGAAAATATTTATCACACTGTTTTGGTTTGAATGTGAAATGTTCTCCGTAGATCATGTGTTTGAACACTTTTTCCCTATCTAGTGGTGCTGTGTATGTAAGTTATGGGACCTTTAGAAGGTGGGAGCTTGACTGGAGGAAGTGGGTCACTGGGGGCGGGTCTTGAACTTTTATACCCGCTCCCCCCTATATCCTGTTTACTGTTCCCTAACAGCAGATTCAATGGGCCCAGCTTTCTCCTGCCACACCTGCCCTGTCATGATGGACTGTATTTCTTTGAACTTTAAGCTTAAATAAATCCTTCCTCCCTAAAGTTGATGCTGGTCTGATATTTTATAACAGCAATGAGAAAAAAATTAATACACTAAGATGGTAGTATAATCCTTGGTGATATTCACCGCCATTCTGGAAAAAGGAACAAAGGAAAGCGTAATGAAAAGAGCTCATGGGCTAGGAGAGGGGCAGAAACACTGAACAAATCACCTCTCTTGAAAAAGTATACCAATGGCAGATGATAGCTTAAATGCAAGAAAGAGCTGGGCATGGTTGTGCATGCCTGTAATCTCAGCCCTTTGGAGGCCGAGACAGGAGGATTGCCCCAAGTATCAGGCTAGTCTGGATTATACAGCAACACCATCATGTACTACAACATGAGATGCTGTCTAAAACAAACAAAATGGGGGCTTGAGAGGTAGAGCTTTGTTGGTAGAATGCTTGCTTGCCTAGCATACACTAAATCCTGGATTTGATCTCTAGCACTACAGAGAACTAGGCATGGTGGCACAAGCCTATAATCCCAGTACTTGAGAGGTGGAGGAAGGGGGATCAGAAATTCAAGGTCATCCTTATTTTAGCAAGTGCAAGTGCAAGTTCAAGTCTAGCCTGGGATACATGAGACCCTGTCTCCAGGAAACAAAATGATGACAGCAACTGGGGAAATAGCTTAGTTGGTAAAGTGCTGGCCTTGCAAACATGAGGACAATCAAGGACATAAATTTAGTCCTCGGAACTCACATTAAAAATGTCACTCGTGGTTAGCATGCTCTTATGCACCAAGAAGGCCACAATCGGCTCAAATGTAGAGAATGGGAGACTGTAGAGTTTGTGCCCCTGGACAGGACTCTTGTATTAAATATCACCTACCCATGGTTCAGGGACCACTGTGGAAGAGAGAGCAGAAAGATTTTAAGAGCTAGGGTTGGTACATGATCATAAGGCAACCAAGTCTTTCAGGCATCTGGGAACTTGCTCATATGTACAGCAATGAATGGGGACAGCATGCTCATGACCCATGCAAACTCAATCTGACAAAAACAGCATAGAACAGAGGAAATGGACAGGAGGCCCCAACCTTATCCGAGGAACTACTGACAGCTGATTACTGCTGGGTGAGAGAGAGTTGATATTCTTTAAGAGAGAGATTCTAGATAGGCTGACTAGACTCCAGTGGAAGAACTTGGACATCTGGGAACACTAACTTGACTTGATAGGCCTTAACATATATGAGAGAATGCATGAAATCTAGTGGGTGGGGGTGATGATATGGGAATGCAGATGTGGGAATGGTTTTAAATGTGATTAAGATGTATTGGATAAAATGCACAAAATTCAATAAACAACTTACACTGAGAAAAATAAAAAAACAACTTCTAACCAAATAAGGTGAATGGCTACAGAGAAATGACACCTGATGTTGTAGTAGTCCTTTAACTCTGACATGCACATATGTGGATGCGTTATCCCACATGTACAACATGCACGCACATGCAAAATACCAAAACAAAAATAAAGGCAAAACAATAAAAAGGAATATAATAAAGAGAGAGCAAGAGAGTGCACGAGAGAAGTAAAAGATAAGAGCATAAAGACGGCAGCTCACTAAAATGTGGACTATGTCATCTCATTGAATTATAGTTTAGAGGCCTTGTCGGGTCAGGGAAGTAAAACAAAGTCAAGATTATTTTAATATTCATGTGTGTACATGTGTCTGTACTTGTATGTGCATGTTCATATGCACACAGGTTGCATGAATGTGCATGTGGAGACCAGAAGATGACTTTACATGTCTTTCCTAAGGTGGCACCCATCACTTTTTTGAGATAGGATCTTTCATTAACCTGAACTCACCACGTAGGCTAGGCTGGTGGACCAGTGAATCCCAGAAATCCACCTACCTTCCAGTCACCCTTGGCATTACAAATGTGTGTCACCGTGTCTTGCTTTTTTGTGGGTTCTTGGGGTTCAAACTCAGGTCTTCATTCTTGCAAGGTGAACACTTTCCTGAGTGAACTATCATCCAGCACAATGCTTATTTTAAAGTTATTTGCTTATTTACTTAAGGCAACTAGTGGCAACTGCTAGGCCACTAGACTACATTCTAGGCAAGGTTAAAGTTATTTTATATTCATACATACTTAATTATTATACTAATTCTATCTTACTGAATACATCTTTTCTTAAAAGTTATGTAGCTACAAGTATAAAACTAAAGTCCTGAAATCAGTAAAATAAAATTTATAATCAAACAGTAGTAATTTCATTAAAAAAACAAAATCTTTGCCTTTTGAGTAAGTTGTTGAACAAATCTGAGAAAACAGGCAAAGGAACACAGTGATAAGGAATCCTATAAGTTACCTGTCTTACCAATAAAACAGAAAGATAGGAAGATTAGACCAAACATTACCTGCTGATTTGAAAAAGAAAAAATCAGTCTTTAGAACAAGTATTTTTTTCATTGAGAAAAAAGTGAACCAATTCTGTAATAATATAAATGAAATTGCAAGTAAATTAATTTGGTCTAAAAGGCTTTATGTAAGACAGAAACTTCAATTGGATAAATCACTTCCTTAATGTTTCCTTTTTTAGATTTATTTCATTTTTACTGATATGTGTATATGTTTCTATGTGTGTATAAGCACACATGAGTGTAGATGTTTGCCAAGGCCAGAAGAAGGTGTTGGATCTACTGGAGTTAGAGTTACAGGTGGTTGTGAGCCATCTGACATAGGTTCTTGGAACTAAACTTGGGTTCTCTGCAAGGGCAGTAAGCACTCTTAACAACTGAGCCATTTCTCAGGCCCCAAATTACCTCTTTAAAACAATATTTTATTTTTAAAACTTTATGTGTATGAATGTATTGCCCGCATGTATGTAAGTGCATCCATGCCATGCAATACTTACAGAGGTCAGAAGAGAGTGTTGGATTCCCCTGGAACTGGACTTAGGAATGGTTCTTAGCCACTATGTGGGTGTTGGGAACTGAACCTGGGTCCTCTGTAAAAGCAGCCAGTGTTCTTAACCACTGAGCCATTTCTCCACAAATTACCTGTTTAAAAACAGACTTTTCTTTTTAAGTTTCATTGACACATTTGTATTTATTTATGGAATATACCTCTTTAAGTATGTATATTGTGTAATGATCAGGTCTAGAAAATTAGCATATTTTCATCACCATAAACATCACTAGTCATCAAGGAAACAAATGAGATTACCACCAATGAAATCAGGATGTCAAAGAAAGATCTTCCATATTTATTACAGTACCAAGCTAAAATAGAGATTTTCTATTGCATTCTAATTTATAATTAAAAAATAATGGCAAAATCTGACAAACATTAAACATCTCCAGAAATGAGATATTAAAAACAGGCTACTGGTTTGTTGCCAAATATTAAATTGTAAAACAGTTTTTTTTGACTGTCTATTTTGGGTTTTTGAGATAGGGTCACACCATGTAGTCACAGCAGCCTTGGAATTCACTATGTTGACCAGGTTGACCTTGGTCTTGAACTTGTAGCAGTTCTTCTGCCCCTGCCTCTTGAGTGCTTGGATTACATGTGCTTTAAAAAATGGTCAGGGAGACCAGTACTTAGGAGGCGGAGGCAGGAGACTGGTTAGTTTAAGGGCAGCCTGGACTACACAGTAAGACCTCTCAAACCAACCAACCAACCAACTCCCCAAATAAAAACCAATAAATAAATAAATAAAAGGCTACAGCTTGGAGTGTAGCTGTTTAACACTTTTGAGGCTCTGTATTCAAATTGAATTTCTGGGTGTAGTTCTCGCCATCATAAAAAAAAAAAAGAGGCAAAGCATTCCTTTACTTTTGTTGTCTGTAGTGTGTTAATCCACTTGACATAGTATAGAAAATATAGCTATGACAAGAGATTTAAATGTAACCTGAATTCAACTGAGCTTTTTATAACAACATTCACAATTCTTCTAAATGTTATAATGACCCTTCTTCCTGCCTCCAATGGAATGTAAAGCATTTATTTTTTTATTTTTATTTTTTATTATTTATTTTTATTATTTAAAACAGACAATGGAACTGGAAAGCTCGCTCAGTGGCTACAAACACTTGCTGCTTTTAGAAGAATGAGGTTTAGGTCCCAGAACCCACATGGCAGCTTCCAACCACCTGTAACTCCAGTTCCAGGGCATCTGACATCTTCTTCTGGACTCCATAGGCATGGGCATGCATGTGGTGCACATACATACATGCAGGCAAAACACCCATCAGCATAAAATAAAAATGAAATTAAAAAAAATTAAAACTTAGGACACCAACAATGAAGATGAACAGTTAGCTTTGTAAATCTGAGCGTCAGGACCAGCAGACTCCATCATTTACTAGTGTTTTTTAATATCTATGATGACCCTCTTCTATCTCCTAATACAAATCCTACTAGTAAGCAGCTCATGCTGATAGACAGTATCAGATGGCTGAGATGAAATTGTCAGTGCTTTAGTATGTCCTTCTAGACATTGTTGCGACTATTCTGTGTCATCTTTTATTTCTAGTTTCATTTCATCTCTGAAGACTTCCTGTTTATGTGTCAGCCTCCCCTGCAGACTGTAAAGTATAGAGGTATAGGAAATACATGCCTGATTGTATCTCCAGTGCCAAATAGCATGGGAGAACATAACACACCTTCCCTGTACGTTTGTTTACTGTGTGTAAGTGAAAAGCTAGAAATCTACCTACCGGAATTTGAAAAAACAAGTCTGGGAGGGCATCACATTTATCTGACATGCATTTTTGAGGTATTTATTTCCCTTCAACATTTGGTAGTATTTCTCCTTTGGGGTGGGGAATGTGTCAAAAATGCTATGCTAACAAGGTGCTATGCAGACGGGTTCACTCTCCTGGCCTTCTGAAGTGATCTGTTTGGCTTTGCTTAAAAAATAAGGCATATAAATAAATAAAAATAATTACAACAAAATAATTAAAGTAGCTAGGAATGGATAGACTTCTCCCAGGATTAAGGCCATTTTGACACCTTTAACCAAAGTGCTGTGGGTAGTTGCTTTTTAGGGAGGGAAATAGAACCCAGATGGAAAAGCAGGTAGCCTGTATGTCTTTTTGGTCTACAGGGGCTTTTTCTCTCATTCACACTTCCTGGTGACAATATTACAGTGCTGTTCAGTTCTGCCTAAATAATGATTGGCATTTTCTTCCCCCCCTTTCCTCCAGAGATAAAGGCATTTTACTTTCAGTAACAGGAACCAAGATAAACTGCAAAGGACATAGTGCGTTTGCTGTGCTAAAAGCAATAATCTCCTCAGGGTAAAATGTATTGAACGGTGTAACTGACTCTGGGCTAGCACTGGTAAATACACCATCCCAGGACACGTACTGAGTTAAGAGTTGAACCAAAGCAAAACTACAACAGCATTCTGCCTGTAGTTTACTTTTTGGACTGCTGGTGGTAAAAGCTTACTAGGGCCCACAAAATAAAATGCCCTAAACTGAAAATACGAAGCTCTACACCGCAACCAATAATATTTTTAGTTTACACTTAAATGTTTTCATTCTGTAACGGACACAAACTGCCAAACAAATAGGATGTTATCGCGAGATAGGAGAATTATAAACAGGACGGGGGTAGCGCAGAGCGTCATAGTTTTCGAAATTCACCTCCCGCCATGTAACTTACACATGCTCCAGGTTTAAAAAGACCCCTCTGAGGATGTCAGAACACATTTCCTTCCGTCACTAAGTCTTACCTGGCTTTTTATTCACCACCTAGACCTGACGGGCTTTGCGTCCGTCAGCTCTGGGAGAGCCGGGAGTGAACGCGCAACAACACTGGTCTCCCCCTACTCTTACTTCAGAACGTAGGTTTTGACATTACAAACCTCCCCAGCTTTACTACTTTCCACTCATGCGAATAAAGCAGAATTAAAAACAAAAACAAAACCCAGCACCAGTGAGGAAGGAAATCTGCAAGACGTCTGGCCCCCATGCGCACGCGTACCTCGCCAAGCGCGGGGGGCGGGGCCAAAGCGCTGCTCAAGAGCCACGCCCCTCGGCCGTAGCCCCTCCTCCTTCCCGCACCCCACCCTCTCAGCGCTGGGGAGTGACTGACTCCCGCCAGCCCCTCCACGTCAATCAACTCTCCTCCTCCTCCTCCTCGCACTCTCTGCACCTTGTTATTAATCTCAAAACCGATATCGCCCGGACTCCTCTCCCCCGGCCCTCGGGGGTGTGAGCGTGTGTGAGCGAGAGCGAAGGCACCGAAAGCTAGCGTCTCCGCTCGGCCTCAACCCCGGCAGCACCCGTCTCAGCAGCTACCCCCGCAGCGGCGGCAGCCCCAGCGCGCGGAGGCCAAGGCCAAGGCCGAGCTCCCGGAGGCTCTCGGAGCAGTAGCCGCGTCTCTGCCGGCCGCGGGCCCTCTCCTGCGCGCCCAGGGTCACCGTCGTCGAAGTCCGGAGTGCGTCCCGCGCCCCCCACCCCGCCCCCCGCCCCGTCTTCGCTCCCTTCAGCCGCCCGCCGCCGCCTCTGTGGTTCCTCAGGCGGCCCGGCCCGGCCCGCCCGCCCCGCGTCCCCTCCGGCCGGTGCCTCTCCCCCCGGCGGGCTGCCTGCATGTCTTTACTGCCCTCAGCCCCGCCGCCACCGCCGCCGCCGCCTCCCCCGCCGCCGCAGCTCCAGCAGCAGCCGCCCCGCCGCCGCCGTCGCCGTCGCCGCCCGGACCCTGGCGCGCTGAATGCAGGTGAGGAGGGGGCGCGAGGCCGCGGCGCCCAGCCCTGCGCGCCCGCCGTCCCCGGCCCGGCCTCCCGCCGCGGCTTCCCCTCGGGGCGGGCGGGCGTGGGTGTTTGTGTTTGCGTCTGCGGCCGCGGTCTGGAGAGGAAGCATCTGTGGGGGCCTGGTGCGCGCGCGCGTTTGTGTGTCCCCTGCCGCGGGGAAATGGCTGCTGTTGCTCCTCCTGGGCCAGCGGGGGAGAATGAGGTAGAGTGTTTTCGTGGTCTGGGTAGGACCGGGAGTGTCACGGCGGGGAGCGCGTCCCGGGGGCAGTGGGGTGGGAGACGGATGAACGTGTGTGGGTGTGTGAGTTGCGACTTTGGCGGGAGGAAGGCGGTCCGCGGCCCCACGGCGAGTGGGTGTGTGTCGGGCGGCGGGAGCCGGCCCGCGTCGCCTCGGGGGCGCGGGTTCCCGGCCGAGTGCGTGTGGGGAGGGGGCCCTCGCCGCCTGTCCTCCCCCCGCCCCCCCCAGTAGCGTGGTTGTCCCGCTTGGTGGGGAGAGCCACTCCGCGGGGCCGGGGCTGAGGACCGAGTGAGGCACTCACGGTCGGGCGGCGAGGGCTCGGGCCGCTGTTCCCGTAGGAGCCGCGGCAGGAAGCGCGCCGGCCTGCAGCGCGGCCTAACCGTCTTCGCGCCCGCCGCCGGCCTCCGCACACGTTCCCGGGACGCCCAGCTCGCGCGGGCCCAGGGCGCTTCCCCCCGGCCTGAGCAGGTGAGGGTCGGGGGCGGGCCGGACCGCTGTGGCCTCGCCGCCTTCGCGTCTTGCGAGGGGAGGCCGAGGCTTATTTTGGCGTTCCAACTGCAGGCCTTCCCTGGCCGGCCGAGGAACCCGAGGGAAAGTGAATCAAAACAGTCAGTCTCGGAATACGTGCAGTTCAGATCCCCTCTCTTCGCCCTTCCTTTAAGGCTGTGTGGGGAGAGGCGGAGTCAATATTTTCCTGTTTTTTGATTGCAAATACTTTATCTCGTTGGTGTTTTGCTTGCTTTTTTTCTCTCAAGAAAAATCTCCCTGGAAAGGCAGAGGAAGAAAGGGAAACTGGCCTTCCTGGCCTAAGGTGTTGGTGGGATTGAATCGATTTTGTGCATTTGAAATTGCTTGTATCCTGCCTCCTAGGGGGAAAGGCGTGTACACGTTGAGCTGAGGAGGTCAGAGAGGAAGAGGAAGTTACTGGAACTGTCATCTTAACCCAGCCAGCTTATTTAGTTTAGACCGTTTAGGAGGATTGTGTTGAGTTTAGCCGAGCTATTTGTACACAGTGGAAGCACATTACATTTTAGATGCTGCCTTGTTGCGTCTCGTTATCTTAATTGTCCATCTAGATAGTCATGTACAGCCAAACATGTTTTCCTCAAGTCTCCACCTAGATCAGCAGCCTCTTTGGCTTACTCATTGTGTGCTCCTGGAAAGCTGTTTTAGGGGAGTCTGAGCGAAAAGCGGTTATAAAGGTAAATGTGCCAGTAGGTTCACAGTGCATTTCAGAAACAAATATAACGTATTTGGGAAATTATTTTCAGATTTACTTCGCTGTGCTTAAACATTTGTATTTAGTTAGCCCACACAGCCAGACTTTGACTGTGGATGGAGTCATAATATAGATTTAATGCTTTCAAGGACATGTGTGTGGCCAGAGATGCCTCTTTACTGAACCCACTCCCACAAACACAGTATGCTGTTTGTTCACTGGGAAGTGGTGGGAAGAAGAGAAGAGCTGTTTTCTATTACTACTATCTGAGAAACAGTTTAACCTCATGCAGTTTATTGGAAAAAAATCTTTTACAGACCTGTTAGAACCCTGACTATACCCCTCCCTCCCTTTGCCTCAGGCAAGTTATCTAGTATTTGTAAACTTGTTTTCTCATCTGTATCTGGGAGTCGATACCTTTTCAGTAAGGCTGTGACAGTAGGATGAGAAACATATTTGGCACATAATAGATGCTTAATTTTAGTATGCCTACTACAACTCTGATTATAAGTATTGAAAATAATTTATAAATGTAAGTGCACTTTAGTTAGAGTGTATTAACGAGTTAGGATTCAAGAAAATAGAGCTGGGGGTGTAGTTCTGTGGTGTAGAACTTGTATGTGTGAGGCCCTGGTTCCCCTGCCCGAACACTGGGTTATAGGGACTATTTCAATCCTTTGGTATACAGAAAGTATATGTAAACATATGAGATGTACTTTTTCTAGAAATAAAATTGCCAAAGAAGCTTTGCATGTTAGTTTATAGAAAATAGCTGTACTTCACATATTTATTTTTGAATAGTCCATTTATTAGTTTCATTTCTGTTTATGATGTAGCCCTCGGGGTTAGGGAATTCTAAGTTGTGTGTGTGTGTGTGTAATGATTTTTTTTTTATTATTTTTACTTGTGTTTGCCTGCATGTTTATTATTGCACCTGTGCATGCAAGGCCTGTGTAGGCCAGAAGAGGGTGTGGGATCCCCTGGAACTGGAGTTATAGATGGTTGTTAGCTGCCACGTGGGTGCTGGGAATCAAACCGAGTGCTCATAACTGATGAACTATTTCTCCAACCCCCCTTTTTTTCTGAGATAACATCTCCTTGTAGCCTCAGCTAGCCTGGAACTGGATATGTAGACCATGTTGGCCTCAACCTCACAAAGATCCACCAGCCTCAGCCTCTTGAGTGCTGGAATCAAAGGTGAGCGTGCTCCATCACTCCTGGCCTGTACTTGTTTGAATACAATTAAACGTTATATAGATTCATAAAGAGTATTACAAAAATGCTACATAATTCTATTATCTCCTGTTGATTGATTCTGATAAATAAAACCTTGGATATTTTTCTGATGAAAGCAAACTTTTCTACCAGCTTAATTTGTCATTTTCATTGTTTTGTGTGGAAGAGTAAATTTGTACTTTGAATTTTAAGTGTGTCATAAGAAAAAAACATAATAGTATGGAATATAAGACAAAACTAATGGAAAGATTAAAGGAATTTAAAAATATTTTACTTTATTGCTTGAGAAAGGGTCTTGCTTTGTTGTGGGGCTGATTTCAGATGCCTCACATGAATGTTATAAGAGTTTCATTGGGTTAGGTTATGTCTCTGTTTACGAATACCAGATTAACTTAATCTTAGTGTTTTCTAAATTTCCTAAATATACATGAATTTTTCCAAAATTTGAAAATATTGGGGTTGGAGAGATGGCTTAGCAATTAAGAGCCTTGGCTGCCCCTGCAGAGGATCTGGTTTTGGTTTCTAGCACCACATTTCAACTCACAACCCTCAGTAACTCCAGTTGCAGGGGATCTCTTCTCTTCTGGCCTACCCCAGGCATTGCATGCACAGGTACAGTAATAAACATGCAGGCAGAACACTTACCATATGCCTTGAGTCAATCAACCAAGCAATAAAATTAAAAAAGTAAAAATATCCAGTAGAATTTTTTAATGTAAACATCCAGTGAAAATTTTTATGTATTATAAATTTCTAGGAACAACTTTATTAGAGTGTATATATTTTTTTTCTATTTAAGACAGGGTCTGCCTATAGCCCCAACTAGCTTGGAGCTTACTATGTAGACCAGGATGGCCTTGATTTCACCAAGATCTGCTTGTCTCTGCCTCCCTAGTGCTGGGATTAAAGGTGTGTGCCACCATACCCAGCTTGTAAAATATATTTTATTAAATTAAAAAAATTAATCATACATGATATTAGGTGTCATGGTATTTTTATCTAAGTACCAACCAGGCCTCACCTTATTCAGCTTCTGAGATCTGATGGAATCAGGCACAATGAAAGTGGTATGGCAATAGACCATTATAGCATTTTCAAGCAAAATTTGTTTCACTTGTTTTTCTCCCCCATCTTTTTCATCCCCCTGACTATCTTTAAAACCTTCTTTATACTGCCTTCATTCTGCTTTCGAGTCACATGTATCCTTTTGTCCTTCCTCTAAGCATCTCTTTTTACTCAGTCTCCTTTCTAGTTTTTAGACTTCATCCACATTTATTTATACATACATGTGTGTATATATAACACACTTTATAAGCTAGGATTTGCATGTAGCCAGAACCTTGGTTTTCTCTTTCTGTATTTGGTTCATTTTGCTTAATGTAATACTTTTCTAGGCCCATCCATTTTTCTGCAGTTTTCATATAGATGATTGTTAGCCACCATGTGAGTATTGGGAATTGAACTTGAGTCCTCTGCAAGAGCAGCCTGTGCTCATTTTTCTTTGCAGCTAGTAAAATTTCATTGTGCATGTGTACTACATTTAGATTATTCATTCATGTGCTGATGGGCATCTAGGCTGATGCCATTTCCTTGCTGTCCTGTAAGCATGGATGTGCAAGTATCTCTATTTTAGGCCATAGAGTCCTTTGGGTAGATGCACAGGGCATGGTGTAGCTGGGTCATGTGGTAGTCCTATTTTTAATTTTTTTTTTTTTTTTTGAGAAATTTTCATGCTGACTTCCATAATGCTTGTACTAGTTTACACTCCTCTCAGTAGTGAATTAGGAATTTTGTTTCACCTTATACTCAGTGGCATTTGTTGGCAGTTTTCTTGATGACAGTTATTCTCACTGGTGTGAGATGATATTTCAAAGTAGTTTTCTTTCTTCCTCCCCTCCCCTCCCCTCCCCTCCCCTCCCCTCCCCTCCCCTCCCCTCCCCTCCCCTCCCCTCCCCTCCCCTCCCCTCCCCTCCCCTCCCCTCCCCTCCCCTCCCCTCCCCTCCCCTCCCCTCCCCTCCCCTCCCCTCCCCTCCCCTCCCCTCCCCTCCCCTCCCCTTTTCTTCTCTTTCTTTCGATAGGTTCTCACTTTGTAGCCCTAGCTGGCCTGGGACTTTGACTTTATAGTCCAAACTGGCCTCAAAGGCATGGAGATCCACCTGCCTCTGCTTCCTGAGTGCTGGGATTAAAAGTGTGCAACTCCATTTACACAGGTTTCAAGGTGGTTTTAATTTACATTTCCTTAATAATGCTTAAGAATATTAAACACTTTTTATAATACCATTTGTATTTCTTTTGATAACTGTATTTGGTGGTTGGCTTTGTGTGCATGTGGGGGGTTACTTTTTTATTTTGGGGGGTATGTTCTGTATTTAACCCTGTGTCTAAAGGGTAGGTGACAGATTATTCTCTTATTCTGCATGCTGTTTCTTTTGTTGGTAGTTTACTTCTTTGGCAATTTTAAAAGTTTTTTTTTGTTATGAGCATTTTGCCTGCATATGTATATTTGTGCATGCAGTGCCCTTGGAGGCCAGAGAAGGTGTTGGATCCCTTACAGTTGGAGTTAGGAGTGGTTGTTGGTTGTTAACCACCATGTAGGTCCTGGGAATCAAACCCAGGTCCTCTACAAGAGCTGCAGGGTCTCTTAACTGCTCAGCCATCTCTTTCACCCATACAGAAACTTTTTATTTTATGCAGTCTCATTTCTGTATAATTTTATTAGAATGTATAGGATACTGTTCTTAAAGTTAGTCTTTTGGGTGTGTGTATATTTACAATGGAAAAAATATTCTGTCGTATGGTTGTACTTAAAGGAAGAATTTATAAATATTTAATAATTTAATAAACTAATATATTTTGTTCTGTTTGAAATTTGGTAATTTTCACATTACATTTTAAATTGTATTTTAAAATCTTTTTTTAATTTGGGAGTTCTGGAAAACATTTTTTCTAATCATGAAAACTGATGATATATTAAGCTATTTGAGCATTCAGCTGTTGGCATATGCCTGTAGGCTCAGCACTTGGAGAGGAACAGGCAGAACTGTATAGTTTAGGCCAGTCTGGGCTGGATATTGAGACTTTTTTGCAAAAAGCCAACTAACCACCCAACCAAACAAAAACAACAAAAGGCCAAACCCCTCCCCTTAATACTAAACAAAAAGAAAAGTATATGGACAGTTTATTTTTTATTAATGGAAATACTCATTATATTTTTACTTACAAAAATTGTTGTAACAAAGTCAAGGTGAAATATTGTTTCAGTGTTGAATTTAATGTTACTTGAAGGAGCCCTGAAATAATCTTTCTAGAATATTTATTGTAAATACTTAGGAGTCGATGTATTTAGGAATTTCTGTATGTATTTATCTTTGGATAATACCAGTTAGGGTAATGCATGCATTTCAAAATTTCAGTGACAGCACACAGAAGCTTGCTACATTGCAGTTCAGTGCATTTTCTTCTGGTTAGCATGCTTGTCTTCCATGTGGTAATGTAATTTAGAGCTCAAGCCTCTTTGCATCTTCCGGTCTTGGGTCTTGAGTTCCTGCCTGTTGCCCACGGGCCATTTCTTAAGAATTGAAAGGGTCAAACATTTACCCAAATTTCATTGGCAAGAATTTGTCGTAGAACATTATTTAAATATAAAGAATATGAGAAATATCCCTGGATAGTAGAGAACTTGGCTATCTTTGCTATAAAGGATTTCACGGTATTAGTTTAGATGGCAACATGTTGGTTTGAAATGATGTATAAAAACTGTATTATAGTACTTAAGAATTACTTTCCATTTTTAAAGTAAAATTTAGAGGAGAGAGTAGAGGAAAAGAGAGGGCAAAGAAGGGAAAAGATAAGAATCACAAGAGAATGGGGAGATGGAGCTCTGGTATAAAGGCATACAGTTTTATGAGAACATTACAAACTGTGTTTCATTTGGTAGGTATCTTCTTTATTATTTTTATTTTATGTCTATGAGTGTTTTGCCTGCATGTATGTAAGTGCACTCATGTTGTACAATGTCCATAGAGGTCAAAAGAGGGCATCTGATTCCCTGAAACTGGAGGTACAGAGTTAGCCACCATATGAGTATTGGGAATTGAACTTAAGTCCTGTGCAAGAGAAGCCTGTACCCTTAACCACTGAACCATCTCTCCAGCCAAAGTAGGCATCTTTTTTTTTGTGCATAATTGTTAGTCACTGTGGTTTACTACGATTTGGTTACTGAGTTACAGTTTGTGTTATGATAGACCCAGAACTCTTTTTGTTTGTTTGTTTTGTTTTTGAGATAGGGTCTCCCTGTTCCAGCTAACCTGGTACTCCACCTGCCTCTGCTTCCCCAGTGCTGGGATTAAAGGTTTGTGTCACCATACTGGTCTAGGCCAGAACCCCATTTTCTGGGATTTAATTTCACAGGCAACAAATTTTTTCCTTTCTCTGTTTCTTTATATTTTAAAGAAACATTATTTAGGTGAACTTTGCCATGTTCTGTTTGTTGTTTTTTTTTTTTTAAATTCTAGTCATTAAAATTAATATATGTGAATCTTAATCCAGAAATAGCAATAAACTCATCAAGTAAACAACAAAAGCTAATTATTAACTTGTATTTCATGCTTCATGATGAAACTATACTTTTTTTAAAAATCTAACTGTTATAACACTGGACTTCTTGTACCTGCGGTAGATTTTATCTTTGGATAACTTTAAATTTTAATTCAATCATAATTCATTCTTTCATTACCTAGGAATCTTATAATTTGAAACCTTGACTCATCTTTACTCACTTTTTTTTTTTAAAGAGCTTGGTTCTGTTATGTATCTGAGCATTTCTTTAGCTTGGTTATGGATCTCTCCTCTCCTCTCCTCCCCTCCCCTTCCCTTTCCTGTTCTCTTCTTATCTGTCTACCTCCTTTATTTGTACCTCTTCTGCTTTGTGAGTCTTGGGGATTGAAATCAAGTAACTAGACTTGGTGGCAGCACCTTTACTTGCTGAGCCATCTCACCAGCCCAAAGATTTCTTTTTTTTTAAACTGTTTTTGTAAAGAGTGTTTTATATGCTTTTGAAGCAACCCATTTACAGTGTACTTTTCCATAATGTTTAATATAATCACAGTTGTACAACCATCACCACAACCACCTTGAGCAAATTTTCTTCCTCTAAAATCTTATATCCTTTGAGTCACTGCCCCCATATTTACACAATCACTGATATAAATTTGTAGAGATTTGCCTATTTTGCACGTTTGATAAAAGTAGAATGTTAAGTGTAATATGTGACATTTCAGATTTTTTTTTTTCACTTACCATGTTTTTAGCTTTTGTCCATGTTACAGCAAGTAAAAATCTTCATCCTTTTTATGACTGAGTAGTATGGCGTTTTATATAGCTATATACCACATTTTGCTTATACATTAATCAGCTGATAAATGTTTGGGTTGTTTCTACTTTTTTTTCTGTTATAATCCTGCCATGAGCATTTGTGACTGTTTTCAGTTTTTTCACTTATATAAGTAGAAGTAGAATGATTGTGGTACCTCATGTTCCTGTGGTACCTCATTTTTAAACTTAGGAACTTCTGTTTTGAGTATCTTCTAGACTGCCATAATATTTTAAATTTCTGTTAGCAGTGTAGTGAGGGTGCTAGTTCTGATTTTCTCCTTAATAAATTACTTAATGCTCCTTGTGGGTATGAGGTGATAGTTCTTGATTTGGTTTTAATTTGGAGTTCTATGACCTTAATGAGCTGGTACCGAGCCTCTTTTTATGTGTGTTGATCACATATATATAGTCTATGGAGAGAATTATGTGAAGAGATTAAAATTCTTTGCCTGTGTTTATGTTGAGTTTTTTTGAGTTGTGGAACTCATAGGTATTATAGATATATTCATTATCCTATATAGCATTTGTCAAGATTTTCTCTTCACTGTTATCTCTTTACTTTCCTGATGTTGTCTTTTGAAACATAATAGTCTTAGCTCCATAAAGTCATTATCTTGTTTTCTTTTTTTGCTTCTAAGGCCTTATAGTCAGTACACTAAACATGTACTCTACTTCTGAGTTACATCCCCAACCCCTATGAAGTGAAGTTCATGTTTTTTGTTGTTGTTGTTGTTGTTGTTCTTGTAATTGTAGCTAACAAGTCATTGCCTATCAATGATTTATGACTTCTTATTTAAGCCTCAGAATGTTATAGTTCTACTTCATATGCTTTATCTTACCCTTTATCTCTTTTGAGTTTCTGTATATGGTCTCACAGGAGTCTAATATTCCTTTCTGTGTGGCTATCCATCTGTTCCAGTCTTATTTGTTGAAAAAAAATTGTTCATGAACCTTTAAATTATCTTGTCATTCTTGTTAAAAATCAGTTAGCTGCAAATGTGAGAATTCACTCCTTTCCTTGTATGTGTGCTGTTGCACTCATCTGTATGTTTATGCTCATGCTGACTGATTAAAAAGTGAAGTTCTTTACTTTGATTTTCCAAGGTTATTTTAGCTATTTGAATTTCTTTTGTTTCCATATTGATTTTAGGATCAACTTGTCAATTTGTTCAGAGAAACCTATAGAAATTTGATGGGGACTGTGTTAAATTTATAGATCATTTGAGAAACATTGTATCTCAACAGAGGTTGTCCTTGCATTTATTTAGATCTTTAATTGCTTTCACTAATATTTAATAGTTTGGGGGAAGTTTTACACTTCTTTTGTTGCATCTATTTCCAAACATTCTTCTAGATGCTACTGTAAATAAAATTGCTTTCATAGTTTAATTTTGTGTTGTTGTTATTGCAGGTATAAAATATAGTTGATTTTTGTATGTTGCTGAACTTGTCCTATTAGTTTTTTAAAATGGATTCTGTAGATATATATATATATATATATATATATATATGTAAACAAGGATTTTATTGCATTTTCTTGTTTGTCTTAACATTGTTGAAGTGTCAAAGGATAAACTTGATTGCTGTAAATTCTTGTCTCATTTCTGCTTTAAGGGGGAAATCATTCTTACACCATTAAATATGAAGTTAGCTGTGGCTTTTTCATAGATGCTTTTTGTCAGATTGAGGATATTTGCTTCTTTTTCCTAGCTTGTTCAGTATTTTCTAATGAAAAAATATCTCTTGAATTTTGAGGGAAATGTGAAACATGGATTAGGAAAATAAAGACAGTATGTTTAGTAGTGAGTGACAATAATGCTTTATGCTTGTGTGTGTGTGTGTGTGTGTGTAAGAGAGAGTAAATGCCTTTTTTCCCCCGTCTTTTCTTTGCTTCTTGCCTATTTTAATGGTCTCTAACATTCCCACCCATCCATATGTATACTTACTTGAAGGACCCTCAGTTCTTTATTGAAAATTCAAATAATTCAGAGTTTTATGTTTATGTGTATGAGTGTATTGCCTGTATGTGTGTCAAGTGTGCCAGTGTCATTCAGTGCCCATGGAGGTCAGAAGAGGGCATCAGATACCTGAGAACTGGAGTTGCAGTTGTTAACCGCCAGTTGGATGCTGAGAATCCAACCTAAGTCTTCTGCAAGAGCAGCCAGTGCTCTTAACTGTTGAGCCATATCTCCAGCACATAATTCAGATTTTTTGAGCAGTGCAGATTATTTTTAAAAATATACTTAGTAAAACCAAGATGGAGAATTTTTAAAATTAGTTTGATAGCTGGGTTTGGAAGGGATCACAGGAACCAGAGGGAACACTAAATCAACAATGAAATGCTAACCTTAGAATTCAAAAGAAGTAAACAGATCTCTGCCATATAGGGGAATATGATTAGGAGAATTTCATGTTTAGTCTAATGTAGTTTGAACTTAGTGAATTTTTTTTCTTGTATGCTATCTAAAAATCTAGTATATTTCTTAGGAAGTTTTTCTGTATAAGGTAAAGTTTGACTTGAGCTAGTGATTACTCTTTGTTTAAGTTTTGAAATTTTAATTTTGTTTCTGTATAGCTCCATTCTGACTAGATGAATATTTTCCAAAACTGAATTTAGCTTTCACATATAGGTATCAGAATTTAAATAACTTTTGTTCTAGAGAGTGAATTCAGGGCCTTGCATGTGAACTATATATAACCAAGTCCTTAAAATAACACTGTATTTAAGAATCTTCCTGTTCTTAAAACAGAGTTGGAAACTGCTAACAGAACGTTTGTTTTGCTTTTTTTTTTTTCTCATAATATTACTCCTTTCTATTACTTTTTTCAGGTCTACTTTGAAATTGTATTACAGATGAAATTTATTTTCTTAAAGGGATGAGCAGTTCACTTTACTTTGAAAGAGACTTATTCATATTAAATAAATGCCTGGTGATTTTAGGCTTTCAAATATTGTCTTCATTTATTAAGTTCATCTTTTGGAAAGTAAAGCTCCCTCTGTAATTTATATTTTAAATTCTTTTATTTCTCCTTTCACATTAAATAATTCAAATAATTTTTCAGATGAGTAACATAGAGTTATAGAATACAAGTTACAAATACTGCTGAAAGAATAGAACTGAATTTAGGTTATACAAACTTAAATGCCACTCTGCTAAGAGACTTTATTTGAAATCTGTATGTATGTGTCTATTGGTTTCTAATCATAATGTTTATTATATTTACCGCTCCAAAATTACCTGTGGGCTTCATGTAGGATCCTTGTCATGTACTCTCCTTTTTTTGTTGTAATTTTTTTCCGAGGCAGCGGTTTCTGTCTCTTGCCCAAGCTGGCCTGTAATTTATGGTGATCCACCTACCTCAGCCTAAGTGTTGGAATTACAGATGTGAGCCACCACATTTAGCTTAAGTTTTTGGTTTTTAATGATTATTTTAAAAAATGTAAAAATAATTAATTCCAGTCAATTCAGTATAAGCAGCTTGCTGAACCCCATGCTAAAAGATTTGAATGAAATAAGTCATTTCTTACTATAATTTTTGGTAATATTGATATTACTAATCTTTAGTTTACATTTGATAGTACTAAAGTTTAATAGATTTGATGAAGGCCACATAACATTCTCAGTTGGGTTATTACTATTTTTTATTTTTATTTTATGTGTATGAGTGAATTGCCTGCATGTATGTAAGTGCACCCGACTTGTGCAGTGCCCAAGGAGGACAGAAGATGTCAGATTCCCTCGAACTGAAGTTATGGATGGTTGTTAGCCACTGTGTAGCTACTGGGATTTGAACTGTGGTCATCTGTAAGAACAGCTAAGCCATCTCTCCAGCCCATTTATTATTTTTAAGACAAGGTCTCACTGTGTATCCCTGACTGGCCTGGAACTCACAATGTAGATAAGGTTAGCCTTGAACTTGGAGATCCAGCTGCTTGAGTGCTATGATTAAAGATATATACCACACCACCCAGCTCATCCTTATTTTTTTAGAATAAGGTATAGATTTCATAGTGGTATAAGTAAGGGCCATTAAGATCTCATCTTTGCTTATTTATCCAGTTTTATTCTTTATTATGCTTCCCTTTCACATGTTCTCTAACTTAGCCATTGTGAGTGACTTACAGCCTGACCTATGCTTTAAATGTGCCTATAATACTATATACTTTATGACCCTACTGACTTCTTTAATAATTCACCTCAGGTGCTTCTTCTGGGAAACCTTATCTGATACTTCCAGTGTTTGCTTTATGATCTTTCTTATGTTTGCTTTATGATCTTTCTTGTGTTCTTTTAGCATCCTGTGCATTCCTCTTTGATAACATTTGCCACAGGGTCTTTTAATTACCTGGTTTATGCCTTGGCTTTTAGAGTATGTGATTTTTTTAAAAAAGGACAGATGATATCAATGATGTCAGTTCATCTCTATGACTCAATGAAACATAGTAGGGACAATTTCATATTTGGCATCTAGTAAGGACTTAGTAAACTTGTATGAAATTAATAATCAAATGGCATTGTAGGCAGTGGAAGTTATATTAACAAATACATAGTTGCAGAAAGACGGAGTCCAGATGTTAAGTTTTTGGGAAGTCAAGTTAACTTCTGGTTAACTTCCAGGACTTGAATAGGAACGTGAGGCTAATGCAGTAAGGCATTTTAGAACGTGATTATGGAGGATATGAATGTCTAGGTAAGGAATTTTAATTTTGGCTTTAGATCATTGATACAGAGATTTTAACTGTAGAGCAGCAGGTATTTTAAAAAATGCACAAGCTGGGATCTCTTATTAATACAATTTTAATGTTATAATGTGATTTTACTTACTTTAGAGGACATTTATTGTTAGTTAACCACATAACTGTAGATGGTAGCCCTAAAATATCATAATTATCAATATTAAAGACATTGGGAGCCATTGAATGATTTTTATCAGGTTGGTGGCAGTACTAGGATTGAACCTGGGCCTTGCATACACTATGGCTGAACTGCATTCTAGTTTGAAATTTAAGAGTATTAGTCTGATATGAGGAACCAGTTGAGAATGGGAGGAGAGAGGCTTTTTAAAAACATAGTTTTTTATTTTATGTGTGTGAGTGTTTTGCCTGCATTTTTACCACATGAGTGCAATGCCCATAGAGGCCAGAAGAAGGTGAAGAGTCCCCTGGAACTGGAATTACAGACTGGTATTAGCTGCCATGTGGGTACTAGAAACTGAACATGAGTCTTCTGCAATTGCATTCAGCGCTCTTAACCACTGGGTCATCCTCCAGTCCCAGAGACTTTGTTTTATTTAAGAGTTAAAAAAAATCCCAGCACACAGAGGGAGAGGCAGGTGGATCTTTCTAAGATTGAGGCCAGCACCTGGGTACATAACGAGTTCCAGGCCAGCTAGGGCTGGCTGCATAGTGAGACCTTGTGACAAAAAAATAAAAAATAAGTAAATAAATTTTAAAAGGGAATACAAATGAAAACGTAACATGTTAAGTCAGGAATTAAGTTTATGGTTTATGTTGGTTGGGGTGGAGGAGAAAGCTCAGAGACAAGTGAGAAAACGCTGGACAGTTCAGGGAAGAAAATTAAGAATTTTGTGCTAGACAAACGTGGGTGGTGTGATTTCTACTAGAATGACTTGCATTCTTTCCTCAATATAGATCCTATGTAATCCTTGATTAATATGAGTTTGTTCAATATTGACTTCCTAGCCTGTGTACTTCTGAGGTTCTTGACTTTTGCATGTTTTGGTGTATACCATTAACAGTCTGGAAAAGACTGCAGTTCCTTTTGTAGGATAATAAATTAATGTGAATAAAATAAAATAAATTGGAATTTAAAAAAACAAAACACTGTTGCGCTGGATATGTAGCTCAGTTGGTAGAGTGCTACCTAGCATCACAAGACCCTGGATTCTGTCCCTAGCACTGCCTAAAATTGAGTATGGTGGCACACACCTGCAATTCCAGTGTCATCCTTGGCTTCTTAGTGAGTTGGAGGCCAGCCTGGGATAAATGAAACCCTGTCACAAAACAAAGCAAGCAAAAAAAATTATTATGTTGAGATATCAAAATAAATAGAAACACACTTGTGATGTACAGGTTTGTGTGCTTTTTCAATGGATTTAAGAATGAAGATCTAGGAATGAGTCTAATGACTACCATAATTGTGAAATAATAATGTTAGAGAAAATATTCTGAAATTTCTGTAATAACTTCTGTTCTTGACAAAAATCAGTTATCACTATTACTATGCAGGTTGTCTGGACCTGTGTGAAAAAGGTACTGTAGCTAGACTTTAGTGGAAACAGTGATACAATTTTTTTTCCTATACAAATTTGTAGATTACTTGATACTTATGGACCCCAGGTTAATTACTTGTGCTTATATTTTCTCCTTTATTATCTTTTATTGTATTTTTGTTTTAATAATGTGCTTTTCTTTACCAGATGGTAATAGGTTTTATTGTTTCATGATTTTCTGAAGTAATATTTGTTTTTTGTTAAAGAAAAAAATTGAATTGATAATCAGAGATCATAATTTCCTGGTTATTCTATCTCATGGTGACTAAGACTTCAGTAGTGTGATATATTATTATCTGTTTCTGAGCAGTATGTTTTTACATAATCCTACATAAGCATAAGTTGATTCATATTGTATATATAGTTTTAAAAATTAGTGTTTTTATTGAAACATGTAAATTTTATATTAATAGGCATTAAATTTTTTATAGCGTTAAAATTTATGTACCACGTTAGAGAACACTAAACTTCTATTTCAAAATATACCTCAATGATTTTTAGTATATTTATTGTGTTGTGAAAATATTACCTATCCACAGCATTTGTATCACTCCCCAAAGAAACTTGATAGTAAAGATCAGCTCTAATTCACCTAGCTTCTGGCAGCTGCCAACTATTTTTTGTTTTTATGGGTTGCTTATTTTAGGCACTTAATATAAATGGAATTATATTATGTGACTTTTTGTGTGTGACTTCTTTCAATCAGCATAATACTTTCAAGATTAATCCACATGGTACACATTCCTTTTCTTTTTAAATTTGTTTTTGAGACAGGGTCTCAGTGTATGAGAAATTGGGCTTGAATTTGCCATGTAGTCAAGGATGACCTTGAATTCCTGATCTTAAGTACTGGGATTATAAGCACTTGTGTTCCTATGCCTAGTTTATGTGGTGTTGGTGATCAAACCCAGGGCCTTCTGCATAATAGACAAACTTAAGAATGGAATTGCTGGATCACATGGTAATTTGCTGTTTTAACTTTCTGAGTAATTGAAATCTTTCCACAGCAGCTACACCATTTTGCTTCTATAATTCTTGATTTAAGAAAAAAAATTTTGATTTTATTTTATGTGTATGAGTGTTTCACCTATATGCATGTAAATCTACCTGTGTATGTCATGCTCAAGGAGGCCAGAAGTGTGCATTGGATCTCCTGGAACTGGAGTTGCAAATGGTTATGAACTGCCATGTGGTGTTGGGAAAGAACTTGACTACTCTACAAGAGCAGTTAGTGCTCTTAACCACTGAGTCATCTCTTCGGCTCCTCACTTCATAATTTTTAATGACTTCTTTTTAATTCACTTTAGTGATACACCATTTATTCAATCTCTGATTAGTTGGTAATTAACTTCTGAATTTTTGATGATTATTAAAACTAACAAAATAATGTCTTTGAGCACGTGTGTGTGGTTTTATGTATGTGTGCATGTGCGTACATAGACATGCTGAACTGTGCTGGTGTGTTTGAAGCCAGAGGTTGTTATCCCATGTCTTTCTCAACCTCTCTTCCCCTAGAGCTTGTGTGGGTGCTGGGCATCCAAACAAAAGTCCTCATTATAGTGCAGCAAGTACTTTACTCACTGAATTACCTCCCCAGCCCACACTTTAAACACTTTTTAAAGGATAAATTTCTAGAAGTGTACTTGGTAGATCAGACAATTACATGTTTACAGTTTTGATGAGTTCTGTCAGATTATCTGTTAGAAATGCTGTATAAAATTTTACTGCCATGGGGGGTGAAGACACATAGCTCAGAATGATTGTCTAGTGTGCATGAGGGCCTGAGTTAGGTTCTCAGCACCCTTGAAAAAAATTTGTCACCAGTTTGTAAAGGATGCTTGTTTTCCCAAACTCTTTTTCACTTTATTAATACTTGCCTTTCCAAGAATAGTCATACATGTTTTAAATATTTTTTCTTCAGATTTTTTTTTCCACATTTTTTGAGCTTCTGTATACATTGTTTTGTAACTTGCCTGGTCATGACTTTTACCCCCAATTACTCTGTGGAAATATGTGCCGGATTTTTTGTTGTTGTTGTTGTTGTTGTTTTTTTAACTGATTTGTGAGAGGTGTTAGTATTTAAAAAAAAAATTGTGCTGTCCATTAGGAATATTTTAGAGACTTTTCTAAGCTCTGGGTTATCCTTTGATTTTGCTCTTTATCAATAATAATTTTAAAAACTGTTTCATCTTTCAAATGGCTTTGCTTTTCTGGAAAGAGTTTTCTGTATACTTTCTGCATTTTATTCTAGGAATGTTTAGAATTAAACTTGGCAGGACTTAGTAAGAGCTTAGATTCTGTAGCTGAAGTTAGCCTGTGCTCATAGTTGTGAACTTACTTTGTTGGTTTTGTGTTGCTGGGGACAAAACCACATGTTTGGCAGGCACTATGCCACTGAGCCATGTCCCTAGCACTTAATTTATGTTCAAATTCCAGTCTAATTGTTCCTTAGCCTTTTGGCCGAGATCAGTTGTAGCATCTGTTCTTACCAGTTTAATATCTGATGTGTCCTCTTTCCAAGTACAATGTGTGTGTGTGTGTGTGTGTGTGTGTGTGTGTGTGTGTACAGTTTTGGAGCAGGCTTATAATACATTCATTCCATGTATAGACCTAGTATTGTAGGAAAGGTCCACCCCCTTGGGGGACTTAAAAGAAACTGCAGTCACTTCTCTGTGAAGTATTGGATGTTTCACAAGTTCTGTAGCCTAGCTTCCTTACCTGTAAAATGACATTTAGTATATAGTTCATAATTTTAGTGAAATGAAATATGATAGCACAGAGGCTGGAGAGATGACTCAGCAGTTAGGAGCACTCACTGCTCTTGCAGAGGACCTGGGTTAGATTCCCAGCACTCACATGGCGGCTAACAACTGTCCATAACTCTAGTTTCAGGGGAATCCAATACCCTCTTCTGACCATCCTGGACATTACACAGCATGAGTGCACTTATACACATATAGGCAATACACTCATATCATAAAATGAAAAAATAATAAAATATTTTAAGAAGAAATGTAATAATACAGTTACTAACAAGCTGACTGTCAAATAATAAGTGCATGCTCTCTTCTCTCTCCACCTCATAAACCATGCCTTCTTTAATTCTACTTAAAATTTGGTTCAAAGGATAATAAAAAGTTTCAAGACAGAGAATTATCTCCAGTTTTCAAAACTAGGAAAGTCATTTGGGACCAGTGTTGACTGAAAAAGAGATTAGATCTTTGGTTAGGAATTAATGACATTTTTTTCAGTAGCCATTTTTTAAATATTTAACTATTTTATTTCTTTTTTATGTGTTTGAGTATATTACCTGCATGTGTATAAATGGCACCTGTGTCATGCAGTGCCTATGGCAGCAGAAGAGGGTGATGAATCCCCCTGGAACTGGACTAGAGTTATGAATGGTTGTTAACTGCCATGTGGGTGCTGGGAACCCGGGTCCTTTACAAGAACAGCTGGTGCTCTTCTTAACCACTGAGCCATTTCTCCAGCTCCAGTAGCCATGTTTTAATAGGAAAAGGGCTATATTAAGTCATGTAGCATACATAAAGGATATGAACATGTGTTACATGTATCATCATTATTGTATGTGGGAGAAATAATTGCAACCTTGTTGGAATGCAAGTAAAAAGATAAGGATAGAAATACTTGGAATACACAGTATATTTATATGGTGAATATAGATTTGTAAAATTTTTATTCATAAATCATAATATTTGTAATACATTCACAATTACCAGCCTAATTAAGACATATTCCATTCAGATTTACTTCTTAGTGGCTCTTTTGTAGCATTTACATACTGTATTCATTAAATCACAATGATTTGTGAAATGTTTTATATTGCCAGTGGAAAGTAACAAATATTTTGTAAAGAGATGAGAAATAGAGAAATGGTTCTATTTGTCTATCTTTGTAGACTGTAAGTTGTTTCTTCCTTTTTTTTTTTTTTTACAGGGCAGGGAAAATGTTCTGTAATGGGTCTTGAATAAATGTTTCTAAAGTGTTACATTTTTATGCTTTTTTATCTTTTAGTAAACTAACTTCAAAATAAAGCTTAATGTTTTTAAAATGTAGCCTTTTCTCAGTTATAATGATAGATATGGATTATGTGTAATTATTTTTCAAAAATCGATGACAAATACCATTCCTTGGCTCTGCATAGCTACTTGTTATTCCTAGTATGGTATATGTGTATACTGTTGCCTTTTTCTATTGGTTAGTTCAGGAGGAAAGTAAAGATTTTTAAGTAACAGAACTGGGCATTTACTCCCCTGACCTTTGATGAGTTTGTAACATTGGCATTTTGACTCCTGGACTGAAATGTATGTAGTGTGCTTTGTTGTTTTTTTGGGGAGTGTCTTACCTGCTGAGAAAACAGAATCCAGGTTGAAGGTTCTGTTGCCTTTATTAGAAATGATGAACAAATAAATACTCTTCCTTCTGACAAAATGTGGGTAACCTTCAACGACTGGCCTTTGCTTTTACATTGGGGCTACAGAAACAGACTTTACTCAAAGTCTTTCAAAGTTCTTACCTTGTTTATCATCCTAAGCATCTATTTTAGAAACGATTTTAAGGTTGAAACCCTTTCCTTTCAAACCTTGATTGCTCAGTCCAAAACACCACTTTCTTGGCAGGCATTTGTATGAGTAGAGTGACTATTTTGGTTGGACATTCACTTATGCCCAAAATTTAAGGTTTAGCTCTTTGTTAAATGCTGTACATTCAGTATAAGTCAGCAATTGAGCTTACCTTTTCTTTTTAATTCTTTAATAGTAGCATCTGGACACCTCAAAATCCTTTCCTAGATGAAGCTTTCTTTTATGCTTGTTGAATTTTTATCCTAGACAGTTAGATTATTGAGATTTTTCTCTTTTACTCCACTGTTTCTAATGGAGTATTAACATATTTAGATATGGTTTTCCCACATTCTAAGCCTTAGTTCTCAGAATAGTAATATTAGTTTTAATACACCTTTGTAATAGTATTTTCATCTAATACTGGAACATTGTGTAATTTGGTTGAGGTCAAAAGTATGGGACAGCTACTGTGGATTATTTTTAGACTTTAATATTGCTCAGAATTTCATATCAGGTATTAAGATACTTTCTCCAAAACTACAGTGATTTGGAGCTAGAAAAATAGTTCAGTGATTCAGAGCACTAGCTGCTTTTTCAGACAACCTCGGTTTGGTTCCCAGCCACCACATAGAGGCTAAGAGTCAGCCATAATTTCAGTTACAGGGGATCTGATGCCCTCTTCTGTTCTCCATGGGTACTACATGCATAGGTGCACTTACATACATGTAGGCAAAACACCCTAAAGTAAATAAATCAAAAGCATTAAAAAAGATAAAGTGATTCAAGAAGTTACCCATCATGAGAAGCCTTATTTAAATTTTTAGGGGATTTTTTTTTTTTTTTGGTCTTTTTTCGAGACAGACTACCTGTAGCCCCAACTGTTGCCTGAACTCTCAGAGATCCCCACACCTTTGCCGCCTCCCGAGTGCTGGGATCAGAGGCATGTGTTACCACTCCTGAAGTTACTGATGCGTGTTACCAATCATGTGTGTGCTGGGAATCAAACCCTGGTCCTCTGCAAGAGCAGCCAGTGCTCTTACCTGTTGAGCCATTTCTCCAACCTGGATATACTCTTCTTTGTGTGGGCACCCATACACAAAGAGCACTTGGGTGTGTGCGCACATGCACACACAAACACACACGTACATACAAGGAAATCTTAAATATTTGCCAAACTTGGGATCATAAAGATTTTCTCCTATACTATTTTTCTGTGTTTTTTATAGTTTTAGCCCTTTGATTTAGCTCTGTGATATATTTTGAGTATATTTTTGTATATGATATGAGACAGATGTTGAGGTTCATTTGTTTGAATATGCTACTCTTATTTGCTCTGTCAAATACTCACTAAAGATTATTCTTACTGCATTACTTTGATGTCCCAGTTGAAAATGAATGGATACTGTGTGGCACTGCTTCTAGACCTTGCTCTTGATCTTGCTGTTCTGTGTTTGTTATTGGCAACAGTGGCACAGCTTTTAATATACTTGTCTTACACATTTTTTCATGTTAATTTCTAGGTATTTTGATGCTTTTTTTAAAGTTCAGTTTCTGCTTGCTTGTTACTTATATGAAAGTACAATTGATATTCTGAGAGAAAGAATATTTACCTTGTATCTTACAATCCTGTTAAATTTACTTGTTTTAATAGCTTTTTTTGTAGACTGTGTAGAATTTCTACACACACACACACACACACACAATGTGTTGTCTGTAAATAATTTAATGATTTAATTTTGTTAAATGTCAATATTAATATCATCTTTTTTTTCCCCGTGCTGAGGAGCATGGGAGTATAAAATTGAAATAAGTCAAGACTTGCTTGCTATGTTTCTCGTGTTGAGAGAAAAACATTGAGAATTCCTTTTTTATCTAGACCTCCTAGATTTTGCTTTGTCTGCTCCATCCTGTGTTCAACCCTATTCCTAAAGGAAATACTGATTCCTTTTCTTGTCATTCAGAGTATCTTCTGCCCCCACCCTGTGCATGTGTGCGTGTGTGTGTTGGGGGGGGGTGTTTATTCATTATGGTTTTGAGTTACATTTCCCTTGATGCCTAATGATGAACGTCTTCTCTTGTGCTTATTTAGTTTGTATGTATCTACTTGGTGAAGAATCTTTAAAATCTTTTGCCAACCCTATGCTGCCCCCAACTGCCCTATGGGTCAAGGTGTCTGGAGATTCATCACACGTGGGAGGCAAATGATGATCTGCCCTCAGCTGTTTCCCTAGCACCTTTTGTAATTGGATTGTTTTATTTTGTGAGTCCTTTAGAGCACTTTTTCAGAAACATATTTTGGAAATAGTCCCAATCTCATGACTTTTTTCAAATAACAGATTCAATTATTTAAGTGTTCATAGGATATATTTGTTTAGGTAAATAGTTTCACTTGGGGTATGAAGTAGATCCCCAAGAATAACTGGAATAAAAAGACATTGAAATTTAAAAAAAAGACATTAAATTCAATTATTTCTTTTTATTTTATTATTTTTATTTTATGTGTATGAGTGCTTTGCCTGCATGTATGTAAGTGCACCATGTGTATACAATACCCATAGAGGCCAGAAGAAGGTGTTGGATTCTCCTGGAACTGGAGTTACTTATGATAGCTGCCATGTGGGTGCTGGGAATCAAGAATTCATTTTTTTCTAAAGTCCCTGTTAAGGCTCCTAACCATTTGCCGTGTCAGTAAAAGTTGTAGAAAGAATAGCATCGCCAGGGTAGGAAATCAGTTACTATCACTTTGAATTAAACATATTTGTATATTTTTAACCTGATTATCATAGTACTACTTCCAGTGTAGGCATTTGAAATTTGTTATTCCTGTTCTGGGAGCTCTACTCTCTTCACCTGTCCTTGACTATTCTATAGATTATCTGTTAAAATTCATCAGTCTTATCCCTTTAGCTGTTCTCATTTTAGTGTAACAGTAGAAATGCATCCATTTGATGGAAGGGGAAAAAACTACTACACACTGTAACTTTCTTTTCAGGTAATGCCACATTGAAGCATTAGGCATGGTACCATGAATGACAGTAGTAGTGGGGCACTAAATCCTCCCTCCCTGGCTTCTATTTAAAGCCTGGCTTCAAACTCTCCATTTTCCTATCTAAGTTTCTTGAGTTCTGAGATTACAGGTGTGCATTCATCATGTCCAGTAACTAAACAACTTCTTGAATAAATGTTAAATTGAACAGATACTTAAGACTTCAAAATTTGGAAGGCTATTTTCTTCATAATGAGTGACTTTACCATCATAAAACATATGTTTGCCTTGTTTAAAGTGATCACTGAGCTGGAGCTATCAAGAAAAGGTGGAACAAAATTCTTTTTGAATATTTGTGTCATGTATAGTAGACTTCTTTAAATATATCACTAAAGACTAGTGCCATCCAGAGGCCTTTGATAGAGAAGTGGAATTGCTAATGAAATTGTTCATTACCTGAGTGGCTTCTAAGTTCTAATTAATCTTTAATTAATTCTATATTTGGTGTAATTTATTAGGTGCGCCCTTTTTTTAAGTATCAGCTGATCTAAAGCTATTAGTTGGTCAAATGCCTTTCCAGATAAAGTGTTAATTTTGTATTACAGAAATGACTAATAGTTATTTACAGGTATTGATTATGAAATAGAAGCTTCAAAGATAACTTCACAAATGTTGTACTGAGAGTCTTACTTTGTTTGACTAAACAAGGTAAACCTAGTCATATTTTCTCAGAAAAAAGCTTGTAGTAGTTTTATCTGATGGAAAGGATGTTGATCAGAGCATCTAGTAACAAACAATTATGTGTTCCCCTGTTTATCTCTCCTTCCCCCTTTTTTTCCCTAAGACAAAGTGTGCTATGTAGCTAAGGCTGACCTTGAACTCCTGATCTGTCTGTGTATACTTTTTGAGCTCTGGGATTATAGGAATGTGCTGTTATGCCTGGTGTGTCTTAATTTTAACATTTGAGAATAGATGCCAATATATGACAGATTTATCTGAGAAGGTATACATTATAATAAACCATTGAGATATGATTTAAAATGTAAGCAGAAATACCTAACGTAGGCTTATATTTTGCTAGCCTCTTAGTCTGTCATGATCATTTAATGTCTCTGTGGAAATAAGTATGTTTGATGATTTGTATTTGTAAATTGGATTGTTAAAAGTTTTTCATTGTGAAGTACTCTTGGTGTTCTGTAGATTGTGTCTTAATTCAGTCCTAACTGAAATAACAGAATTGTGCTGAAATTGTAGCCAGAGACAAAATAACCTTGAACTTAGTCTGGTGAGAGGGTAGGTCTGGTTTAACACTATAAGACCCAGACTTTTACATATACAAACTTGCTGTTTTATTTGTTTGTTTTAAATAGGCAAAAATAGATAACTAGTATATACATAAACTCAACCCTAGCTTTTATTAGTTTGCTCTGATTTGGCTGACATTATTTTAGCAGGGGGAAGTTCTGCTTTATTTTCCTAGCCCCAGATATAAAACCGGAGCTTGGGAATCTTTAGTAATAGACTATTTGGGTACATTTCATATTTATTTTATAAGGCGTTATTATTGTTATGTTACTTGCAGTTTTGGAAACTTCAGCTTACATTTTCTGTGCAAAGTACCACTAAGGATAAAATAAAAATAAATTGAAAACATTTTCTGAGAAGTTAGTATTTTGTAAATTTTCCTGAAGATTTTGCTTAGAACAGAGACTGTGTGACAGTTTTCTCCATCTTTACTATATGGTGGTGTTTAATTAGCTGACAATGATGGAGAGTAAGACAGTTACTTTTTCATCATGGTTCACATGAGAACAAAAAACAGTTATCAAGTTCCTTGCACAGGGACGATGATTAGTCTCAGAAATTTTACAGTTGGGTGTCCAAGTGCTGCATAGATGATGGAGTATCAGAATGAATGGCAAGTTCAAAGCAGCTTGCATAGTTAGTATTTAGAGAACCATATAAAATATTTTTCATGGTTGAAATGGGTTTCAAGACTGAAGTTAAATTGTTACTAAGAGGCTTTTAGTTTTATTTTGTTTATGTAATCCCCAGTATAAAACAGGTTGATGTAGTTTTTATGGTCTTTGGGAAATTGATGTAAGATGTTGTAGAAATTGGAAACTCTTGGAAAAACTAGTTTAATAATTGACCTCAGGTTGCACAAGTCCTTGAGTTTAATCTGCAATTGCTAAAATGAAAAACAAATTGAATCAACTATAACTACAACACTGAACTTTATGAGTAGCATATAGGTATTTAATTGGGCACCTACATTTGTGTTATTTACTATTGTTGTTCGATTTGAAGTAGATTTAATCTCCAGCCTACTACTAAAGTTTTGTGTTGGACCCTTGAAAAAGCTAACAGTTGTCATTTCCTTCACATATAGCGCATTTGAATGGTTTTCTGTTTGATTTAGTTATCATTGATGATTGTGCTGTGATTATGAAGACCATGGCATAATTTTAGTTTTGGTTGGAGTAGTCATGTAACTTAACCAGTTGGGCACTTTTGAAAGTGAAAAGGAGTGATCTCAGAGCAACAGGTATAAATTCAGACTTACTCATGTAAGCTGAAGTTTGCATTCACCTAATTGGGATACATGATGACAAGTAACAGAAAACAAAAATTAACTTAGGGAAATATTAGTTTGTGGGTGCTGCATGTGTGATTCATTGAGGACAGTTGTTAGCTTCTGTGTAAGTGCTGAGAATAGAACCCAGGTCTTCTTCAAGAGCAGTCAGTGCTCTTAACTGCTGAGCCATTTCTCTAGCTCCCATAATAATTTTTAAAAAGCACTGTGTGTGAGTGCGCACACATACGTGTGGTGGTCAGAGGAGAATTTACAAGAGTTAGTTCTTGGGTTTCTGGGATTGAACTCAGATTCTTCATGCGTTTGTAATTGGCACTTTTACCTGCTGAGCCATCTTACTGATTCTGATCATAATAATTATTGATTGTATTTTTTTTTCACAGACTAATAGGGATGCCAAAGGAAAAATATGATCCTCCAGATCCTCGCAGAATTTATACCATCATGTCAGCAGAGGAGGTAGCCAATGGGAAAAAATCTCACTGGGCAGAATTAGAAATCTCGGGTGAGTGGAATCTGAAACACTTTTTTTCTGGGACATAAAAGTAACAGTGAGCAAGGGTATTGTTGTATTTATAATTTGTTTGTTTTAGATTTTAATTGAACTAATTGAGACTGTAAGAATGCTGAGACATTGTATTTCATCTACTTATTCTAAATGTTTTCCCTTTCTTTTGAGATTGCCTTGAGTAAGAATGACCATCTGAAGTTAAAGATAGTGAGAGTTCAGTTTCTTGGTAAAATTAGGTTCCAAAATACAACAAATTTTGTTTTGACTGTTCAAGAGTAATTTTTGCAAATTGCAAAAATTCGAATCTTTGTTGTCGTCTGTCATCTCAGCGTTGGCAAAGAAGCAAACCCAGGTGCTATCTATTTAACAAATATGTGCTGATTTGTATATGGGGCATTTTCAGAATTTGTTGAAGTAGAATGTGATTTGAAAAACTTGTAATTCCAGTCTGAAAGTGAGAAAAACATCAAACTCAAGCTGAAGGACATTGTATAAAATACTTAACTAAAAAGTTTCAAGATTATCAAGATCATGAGATTTAAGAAAAGACAGAAAATATTATAGGTCAAAGAAGTTTTAAAGAGAAATGATTCCTAAAATAGTAGCCTGAATTGAATTGTGGAAGATAAAAATATGAAAACTGATGAAATTTGAATAAAGTCTACAATTTAGTTAATATTACTGTACCAGTGCTGGCTTCCTATTTTTGATAACTATACCATGACGTGTAAGACTCTAATGTTAGGGAATTTAGGCAAAGTATATTAAGAATCCTTGTGTTACCTTGGTAACTTTTCTGTAAGACTAAAATAATTACAAAGTTTCTTAAAAGTAGGAGATGACCTTTTTTCTTTTATGAATTTTAACAGTGCTGATTATATGTAGATTATAACTTTCCCTATTAGGCTTTCATATACAAGAGTTAAATCTGTATTACAGTATCAGTAGTAAGACTTACTTGCTAAACATTTATCTAAAAGGGAACTGGGTAGATGACTGAAGGGTCTTTATTCTGATGTGAATAGTTCTCATTCAGTTAATCCAAGATTTCTAAACCTTGACAAACAATTTGGGCCATACAATTCCTTGTGGTGGAGGGTGGTTGTATGCATGCAGGATAATTAGTAGCATCCTTGGCATCCAGATACTGGTAGATCTTTGGCTGTGAGAACCCAAAATGTCAAAAGTTCCTTGAGCAGTATCCTTCCTGTTTGAAGCCACTGCACTAAATCATAGGTTAACATAAGTTTCTGCCTTACCCTGAGCCTTTTCACTTGGGTACTTTTTCTACTAAAGTGTAAAATTCTAGTTGATACTTACGTGTCTGATTATAGATAGCAGGAAAGATCCTGTGGTAAAAAGAATCCTGGATAGAAGTAAAAATTGAGTCTATTTTTCAGTAGCTATATGGAAAAGAACACATCCCTTTGAGATTTTTTGTTGTTGTTGTTCTTTACCCTGCATTGCCTTTCTCATCTAAATCTGTTTGGAACATTATATATATAATTAAAATACCACATTACTTTTAAAAAGTTTAAAAATAATCTTCATATAAATTATGGTATATAATCAATAATTATAATAGATCCTGGGACATGGATCAGTTCATAGAATGCTTACCTAGCATTCCGGAAACCTTTGGTTCAGTTCCTGGCACCAAGTAAATTGGGTATGATGCTGCATGCCTGTAATCCTAGTATTTAGGAGGTAGAGGCATGAGGATCAGAAGTTCAAGGTCTGTCCACGGTCACATAATGAATTTGAAGCCTGCCTGGGCTACATGAGATCCCATCATAAAACAAAATGCCAGCAACTTATACTAGTTTAGATAACATTCCATTTTATAAAAACTGAGGCTAGATGATTTCCCCAAACTTAGACAGCAAATAAGTGCTAAAAGTAGGACTCTAAACCAGGTTTTTTGGTGTAGTATATGCTGACAGAGGTTGAAGTTATTTCCTTGAGTGTGTTGCACTTAATGCTAAATCTTATTAGAATTGTTCATCTCTAATTATAATGACAGAAAGCTGGAGAAAATGTCTTCTTTGGTGACACCATGGTTTTTCTCATGTCTAAGGTTAATTTGAAAGAATAATAATCTATTGTCTATTTAATTTATTACCTAATCCAGACCCTAGATATGGATAAACCACATATTCATTGGAGTATGTGAGAACTATTTTTATATAACTATTAAAAAAAGTCAACACTGTTCTATCACCAAAGCTCTATTCAGTCTTAAGCTTTAACCTTGTGGCTCCAAGGGTCTTTTACTGTTTTTTGTTTTGGACCACCTTCCATGAAAAAGGGTTGTGGTTTGTTGAAAATGGAGTGAAATTAAAGGAAGACAGATGTTTAACACATGTTTAACATGGCTTTAAATACAAAGAAAAATGTCAGAAATATATCTGTACACATTTGCAGCCTTTTCTAATATTTACCAGTTCTTGGGATTCAAGTTTTGTCTTAGACTTACAGTTTTATGCTTTTGTATTTTGTCTTTCAGGTAGAGTGCGGAGCTTAAGTACATCACTTTGGTCATTGACACACTTGACAGCGCTGCACCTAAATGACAATAACCTTGCTCGCATTCCACCCGATATTGCCAAGCTTCATAATCTGGTTTACCTGGATCTGTCATCCAATAAACTCAGAAGTTTACCAGCAGAACTAGGAAACATGGTGTCTCTCAGGTGAGGAAATTTGAAAGACATGATTTGTTATGTAAATTTGTACATTTACCGAGTAAATTATTTTACGATGGGCCTTCCACATTTGCGAAGATCAAGTAATAGAAATGGTCTTAAGCAGTTTTACCCTCCCCTAACTGGTTATCTGAATATTTTTTAAAAATTACTTTTTGGTCATCTACTAATTAAAGTGTTAATTTTTTCCATAGTCTAATCAAAATTTCAGTAGTTATTTAGATCTTTGCTGCCTTGTTCTTGTTTTTTCTATTTTGTACTTTAGTACATATACCTTGTCAGTGACTGTTTATCAGGGTATGTTTTGTCTTTCCATGCTTTCTTTTTCTCTTTTTTTCCTTCATTTGTGTGTGTGTGTGCGTGCACATGCTATGCAATGCATGTGTGTGACAGTCAGAGGACAACTTTCAAGGGTCATTTCCCTCCTCGTACCATATGGGTTTTGGGGATCAAGCTCAGGTCCTCAGTCTTGGTGTCAAAATTTTTTACCCACTCATCTCACCGGCCCTCTTTTCATGTTTCCTATTTAGTCATTATTAACTTCTATGATATACTTCTGTGATATACTACCTTATTGTGTATTTCTATTTGTGTTTTAAATTTTTCTTTTTCATGGTATTTTGATATAACTTGACCTGTAGTTAGAACAGATGAGTCAGGGAATTGGCTATGGATTATGACGTAAAAATTTACTGTTTTCTATAAATCAGTCTTGGTTCGAGGCCTTTTCATCTTTGGATATTGAGAACATCTGTCACTTTGATTTGCAATTAATAGATATTTTGGATGAGAGAATAGGGAGTAGATTTAGCCTGAGAATGATATGTAATACATATTTCCTACATTATTTAATACTAGATATAGAATAAATCATAGAAATACTGTTAGGAATTACAGCACTTTAATAATAGTACACAGCATTTGGGCTTAACATGGAGAAATGCCTTGAATGTCAACATTACTCATGATTTGTTAGAAGAGAGGTGAAGAATGGCAAATATTGATATTTAAAACTTGGTGTATTAAAACTAAAAAAATTTTTTTTAAACAGGGAATTGCTTTTAAATGACAATTATTTACGGGTTTTGCCTTATGAACTTGGCCGGCTCTTCCAGCTACAAACTCTAGGTTTAACAGGTAAGTGATTTTTTAAAAAATGATAGTGAAATATTATGATATCTTTAAATACCATTTTGGTTAGAACTTTGTCAGGTTTTAGTGTGGTTTTGAGAATGAGGAGAGGGTAGGCTGAAAGCATTTGAATTGTAATGGTCTTTTTCTTCCTTGCTTCCTCCTCCCTTCCTTCCCCTCTCTTCCTGTCAGCCCCCCACTTTGGGGCGGGGAATAAGGTCACTCTGTACCTCAGGCTGGCCTTGAATTCTCACCAGTCTTTCTGAGTCAGTCTCCCAGAACTCTGGGATTCCAGATGCGAGCTACCACTCTTAGCTTCATTTTGTTTTCTATACCCTAAATCTTATATAGGTGAACCTCTCATTCACCTAGAGATAGAATAAAGACAAATCTATTTCTCTTTATTGAAAAATCCCGAAATGGGTATCACTTTTTAGATCTTTCATTCATGAAACATAACATTTATACTTTTTAACCTATTATAATTATAAATTTTTACCTTTAATAAAAATTATCCTTAATTTGTTTAGTACTGACCAGAGTAGTTGTTTTCTATATTATGGTATTATTTATAGAAAGCTCATTAATGACACATTAAAAATGTAAAATTGTACCCATCAAATTGACCCTTTGAACCAGGCAACATTCCTGAAAAAGCAAATGTTAATATTAATACGTTAACATGACTCTTGTGTTACCTTGCATAGGGACATGTTCCCCAAAATTTACACTAAAGTACCAACTGAATGGAATATTATTTGTTTAGATTGAGTAGTGTTTGTATTTTTTTCCTTCTTTTTAGTATTTATATATACATAATGAGGTCTCTGAGAATCTGTTCATTTATATTGTATGCACACTTCATACATATAGCCTGATGGTAGTTTTATAGACTATTTTTAGTGTACCTATGTGTTGACTGTGATCTACTACAAGAGGCTAGGTGGAATTTTAGATTTTTAGCCAGTCTGCCCTGCCTTGCCCTCCCCTCTCCAGAAAACACTTAATAGAATTTAAAAGAAAAGCCTCAAGGGTACACTAGCTTTGAATCTCAGCAGCTGCCTGGGGAAGGAGAATGGAGAGAAAAAAAAGCTCCTCTGGTTTAGGCCTGTAGACACTGAGGACTAACAGCCTTATGATGGGAGGTGAGCTTTAGAGAAAGAGTAAGGAAGCTCAGAAATGTTGGGACAGAGTGTTAGAAAAGACATAGGAAGAAAAGGAGAGATTACACTTTACGAAGAATGCAGAAAACTTACTAAGCTGCATGGGTATGGCCTGGTGCTACTGTTGATTTTTTAGCATTTTGATTTGTTTTCCTTTTCTTTTCTTTTCTTTTCTTTTTTTTCTTTTTTAAGATATGATCTTGCTCTGTAGCCAAGGCTGGCACCTCAAACTCCCAAGTACTGGGATTACAGGTGTGTGCCATCATGGCCTTTTTGTTTCTGAATTTTGATTTTCAGTTTAAGTATGTTCAACCTATATTCATCCTGTTTTTCTTCTTAAGGATGTGCTTCATTTTCATTTAGTGCCATTTTCTCTTTAAGTGGTTAAGTACAAAGACCAAGGAACTTTTAGAAAGAAAAGAAAACCAGAGCTCTTCCAGCCTTTTAAAAAAGTTTTAAGATGTTAAAAACGAGAATACCTTCCTGAAACAATTGAAGGAATAAAAGGTCCCTAGCAAACAGCAGCTTTATAAATACATAGGAAGGTAACATTTCAAATTATTTCTAAATATATATTTTTAAATATATATAAAGAGAGAGAGAAAAGTGAATGAAGCATTTAGAATAGCACTGTGCACTGTGAAGGAAACAATAAGAATGAACTTACTGATTTGTATTAGCCTGGCCTAACAAGCAAGTTTTAGACATTATATTTTGAGATCTGAGGAGTATGTCTACAGGGATAATTTGAGAAATTCAAAGAAGACTAATATTAAAATCATAGACATTACTAATACATTAAATTGGAATTTTTTTTTAAATGTTTAATGTTTTTAAGTCACTTAAAAGTACAAAAGTTGGGACTGAAGAGATGGCTTGGTAGTAGAGTTCAATCTGCTCTTATAGAGGTCTCAAGTTCAGTTCCTAGCATTCATGTTAGGCAGCTCACAACTGTAACTCTAACTCCAGGGGATGTGACTCCCTCTTATCTGCAGGCACCTAGACTCATGCACACACCTCCACACATTCAACATATGTACACATAATTAAAAAACAAACAAAAATCTTTAAAAAGCCCAAATTCTTTAATTTAATGGAAGAAAAGACACAACTAAAAGGAATTTTCATACAGTTGTTTTAAAATAATTTAGCATTTATGTCCTGAAGTATAAAAGCAATACTCTGTCTGACAGATGAGCCAATTAAATACCTGCAGGCATCAAATTTCATATCCCAAGCCATAAAACTATGTAGATCTGTTATTTAAAAATAGCTTATCTTGCTTAATATAAAATTTCATTTATTCATAAAATATGAGTAATAACATACATTTTAGAAGAAAAGTAAGTGAAAATTATACACCCATTATCCAGTTGCTTAGTACTTTAAAAAATATACATGAAAAATGTAATTATAATTCATTTGCAGAAGGCAATGTATATGTTTTCTTGTTATATATGAGCTGCTAGAGATCAGTATAATAGCAATAGTTCATGTTAAAGGATATATACATGGCTCTAAAATACGGAGCATAGATCATATTTTATATGATAAAGTCATATAAGTGATAACTGTTTTTTTACCATTTTATACTTATTAGATTGGGAGAATTAAAAATTTGATAAATAAGCTTTATAAATAAGATTATAGGGTTATAGGCACAGTCAAGCCTTGTTGGTGTAGATCCCTTATATACTTTGTTTTTTATGTATTTTTTTCATGATTGCATCCTTTTGCTTTCTTTCAGAGGTTACCATTTAAGAGGTTGGCATTATATATTTATTTGTTAAAGGTGTACTAACCTTATGTAAATGGAATCCTACCGAATGCATTTTCCTATGACAGGGTCTCCCTGTAGCCTTAGCTGGCCAAGAACTTGCTATGTAGACCAGGCTAGCCTTGAACTGTTGGTTTCTGCCTCCCTGCTGGGATTAAAAGTGTGTATACATGCACACCCACCCCTGACTTTTTTTTTAACATTGTTTTTATGATTTAGCCATGTTGATGCATATATTTAATTAAATGCCACTTTTTGCTTCTGTATTTTGATGAATGAATATGGTATAATTTAGTCCACTGTTAATATTTAGATTATTTTCTTCTGTCTTTTTACTCCTCTCCCCTCCCCTACTGTTTCCCTTTCCCCTTCCTTCTTCTTCTTCCTTCTCTTTCCTCTTCTTCCTCCCCTTTTCTCCTCCTTTCCTCTCCCATGTCCTTTTCCTTCCATCCTCTTTTCTTCCTCTCTTCCCTCCCATCAGTGGCGCTATGAACATTATAGTTAGTGTTGTTAGGTAATGCCATAGTGTTTATAGAGGAGTTGTATTAAACTCCTCTTCAAAATAATATTCTTGGAAATGAAGAGATGGCTCGGCATTTAAGAGCACTGATGCTCTTGCAGAGTACCTGAATTCAGTTCCCAGCACCCATATAGGGGCTAACAGTAACAACAGTTCAAGGGAATCTGACACCGTCTTGAACTCATGGAGATCTGCCTGCCTCTGTGTCCCCAATGCTGGGATTAAAGGTGTGTGCCACCATACCTAGCAAGTGTCATAAATTCTTTGAGCTTATTTTTAGTATAGAAACTTTTTATTTTTCTTTCAGTTATGACAGATAACTTTATTGGGTATAGTAGTATGGGTAGGCAGTTTTTAATCTTCCAGAACTTGAAATATATTTGTCCAGGCCCTCTTGGCTTTACAGTTTCAGTTTAATAATCTGTCTGTTGGGCCTGCTTTATAGAAGATTTGATGATTCTTTCTTGCTGCTTTCAACATAGTTTCATTGTTCTCTGTATTTAGTGGTTTAATTATTAAATGATAAGGGGTAGGCTTTTTTGTCTTGTCTGGTGTCCTAAGTGTCTTTTGTATCTGAATTGGCATCAAAGTCTTTCCTACCTCTGAAATTCTCTGTTAATGACTTTTTTTTAAAAGTGCTTTTTGTGCCTTTAGAACTACAGTTTTCTCCTGTGTATATTATCTGTAGATTTTCAGAGTGTTGCATGTGTCTTGGAATTCCCACTGGCATCTTACCTCTTTATCTTTGCTCTTGTTTGATTGTTCCAGTTCCTCTGCCTCGTCTTCAAGTTCTTGTTTCTTAACTCTGGGAAATTTCTTATTAAAATTCTTTTAAGAATATTTTCTGTGCCTTTACTACTAACTAGAGTATTTTCATTCTTCTATGCCTATTATCTGTAGATTTGATCTTCTTAGAATGTTGCATATATCTTGGAATTCCCACTGGTACCTTCTTAGTCCTTTATCTTTGTCCTTGTCTGATTGTTTCAGTTTTTCCATTTTGTCTTCAAGCCTCAAATATTCTCATGCATCCTTGATCCATTCTCTTGGTGACTTTCCAGAGTTTCTTATTTGACTTATTATATTTCATTTCCAGTGAATTGTGACCAAAGAGTATGTTAAAAAATACCTTATAGTCACCTGGCTGGTGAAAGAAACAACAATCCTAAAACCTAGTTGAGCTATATACAAACTAAAGCAAAATCATCAAGAGACATAGATACAAGAATGGGAATTAAATAATAGGAAATAAAAAATAAAAGGAATACTTATGGAGTGAATTCTAGACAGCTGAGCTAAGTTGAGAGATAAAGTTTTCAGGTCCCTCTGGATTTAGCAGATTCCATGTAGTACTGTGTGTGGGAGGAGTGAGTGGGAACCCACTTTTAATCTGTTTGTATGGTGAAGTGGGTTTCTTGTAGGAATTTTTCATGGGCGCTAGAGAGATGGCTTAGTAGTTAGACATACTGTTCTTACAGAGGACCCAAGTTCTGTTCTCAGTATCCATGTAGGACAGCTCACAACTGCCAGCTTTATGGTATCTGACTTCCTCTTCTTGTCTTCTGTGGGCAGTCTCCCTCACCCCTCCACATACAGACACACACACAGACATACACATAATTTCTTAAAAAGCTAAAATTTTGAAAACTGAGGATCTGTTCATATACCTTACTTTTCCTGCTACTTTGAAGATTCTTTTTATATTTGACTTCCCAGTTTTGTTAGAATTTATTTAGATGTATACCTTTTTCATTTTTGTCCTAGTTGGAGTTTGGTAAGCCTCTTGGATATGCATATTAGTGATGTTTATCAAATCTGAAATATTTTTGTACAGTAATGGTTTTCTTTATAATTTCATCATTCTCCTACTTGGGGTGACCAGATCTTTCAGCTATGGATAAGAGTCAGAAAACCACCATTCACATTAAATAATAACTAGTCCTTTAGATGAAACTTAAGAGTTCCAGTTTAGTTATACTCACTCTAGTGGCTGCTGGAGTGGCCTGAAAGTGTGGGATTATAAGTAAAAACTCCAAAAATTATTATTGTTAATGAAATTACACATTTTTTTTGCTTCCTGGGTACTTTAGTCATTTCGCTTTAACATTTACCCCATGTAACCTTGATGCACTCAAGAATATGGTAAACATAAGATGGTGAGACTGCTGTAATATAATAGGACATTTGTGGTCATGAAATACTATGTACATAATTCCATGTGCTATAATTTTTTGCAGCTGTCAGCACTGGTGTAACACCTAGCATCACTACAAACACATGAATAATAAACCATACTACAGTGTTAAAAAGTCAGTGATGTCACTAGATGCTAAAAAATTTTCAATTTCATTGTAATCTTATGGAAGCTCCTTTATATATATATATATATTGTCTCTTGTTGACAAAAATGTCATTATGCTGTATATAACTAGTGTTGATGTTCTGATTCCAAAGAGAATGTGATAGTTTATTTTGAGTGACTAGAGTCTGGCAGTACAAATTCAGGTTGCTGGGAGTGGCCTATTGATAGTGCAAGAGATTATGTGAACTTTCGTAGTTACAGAGCAAAAGGAAGTCATAAATCAGTGTGCATTTACCAGTATATTATAGAGGAACATCAGGCAAGTGGGAATTCTCTTCATAGATTTCAGATACTGTCTTACTCTTAGCTTTAGGACTGGTAGAAGTTGGTGTTCTGCTCAAAGTAGTACATATATTAGGTTGACACAGAAGTTGGGAATAAATGGCTATTAAGGGGACCTAAAAATAGGCAAAAGACTCTCAATTAGTAACATTTTATCTCTTCACAGTCACAAAGTTCTCATCAGTCAGTCTCCTTAGTTTTCCACACATGTGGCCTTTTTAGTGGGTTACGTTCCCAGTAGAAGTATGACTTTAAAAAAAATAAAATCAGTCTTGTTGCTTTTATGGAGTGGCAGATTTATTTGAAGGGTTTTACTCTGCTATTTTTGCTAGCTTAAAAAAATTTGTTTCATCTTGAATGAAAACTTAAAGTTTCTGTCCTTTAAGAACAATTTCCATTTATCCTAAGCAATCTACTACTGAACTACACTTCCAGCCAGGGTTGTTTTTTATTCTTGTTTTCTTTCTTTCTGGTTTTGACTAAAGTGTTCTATATAAATATTTAGGTAAAGTTTGTTGGCAGTGTTGCTCTGTTCTTTTATGTTTCTACCTTTTTATCTCTTCTTGATAAATGAGGAGGAGGTTTGAAATCTCATACAATTCCTATAATTCTTTGGAAATATTCTGTTGTTCTAGGTTTTGTCTTTTCTCTTGATTGTTCTGTTTTAAAGCCTTCTGTTTGTCATTGTCATTTCTTAATTTGCACTATGTGCATTTTGTTAAATATCCATTAGTAAACTTCCTTGTATATATTGTGCTTTTTCTATAGCAACTTATTCACTATATTTTTTAAGGTGTTTTGAGGCTGAAGAGATGGCTCAGCAGTTAAGAACACTGGATGCTCTTGCAGAGGACCCAGTTTTGATTCCTAGCTCTCACATACTGGCTAACAACCATCCATAACTCTAGTTCCAGGGGATCCACCGCCCTGTTCTGACTTCCATGGGCATTGCACAGCACGGGTACACTTACTTACATGCAGGCAATACACTCAAGCACATAAAATAAAAATAACAAAATATTTTTTAAAATTGCATTTTGCTAAGTGTATATGAAACTTTGAAGGTTTCATTTAACAGTGGAAATTTCATATCTAGATGTTTCAAGGACTTTGATTTTCTAAGTCTTTCGCTAGATTATTGTCACATGTTTATATTAATACCCCTTCATTTATTTAGGATATATGTAGTCTGTTACACGTACGTAGCTTGTGTTTTCATTTTTCATTGCTGTCACAATCAGTATTTTCCTTAAACATTTCACTAATTTATCTTGCTAGCAGATTTTCTTCTCGCTTGAAATATTTTCCTTTCCCCTGTGTAATATGTAATATAAATGAGACCTCTTTTTTTTCTTTTTTAAAGACAGGGGTCTCTGATAGCTCCAGCTGGCCTGGAACTCGCTCTGTAGACCTGGCTGGCTTGGAACTCACAGAGATCCACCTGCCTCTGCCTCCCTGCTGGGATTAAAGATATGCACCACCACACCTGGCAGCAGACCTCTTCTTTATTCAAAATACTTTAGTTTTCATTTTACATTTATCTATGGGGGTAGTGTGGAAGTCACAGGACAGTGCTTTGGGAGTCAATTCTCTCCTTCCACCATGTGAGTTCCAGAGATCAAACTGAGGTTGTCAGGCTTTTAGCATCAAGCACCTTTATCTGCTGGCCTGAGACCTTCTTTATGAAATCACTCATTCCTTCTTTTTTTTAAAATTGTTTTTGGTTTATTTTATGTGTATTAGCGTTACGGCTGCATATGTGTAAGTACAATAGTGCCTGCAGGGGACAGAAGAGGGCATTGGGTCCCCTGGAACTGGAGTTATGGATGGTTGTTAGCCTGCACATGGATGCTAGGATTCAAACCCAGGTCTTTTGGGAGAACAGCCAGTGCTGTAAACCACTGAGCCTTCTCTCCAGCCCTCACTCATTTCTTTTTTAAACAGGTCTGGTTATTTTTCAGTTAGCAATCTATCTTTATAGATAGATATAAAATCTACAAAGTTACCTCAGAATTATACATGATTAATATATATGTACTGATATACATATATATGTGTATTTCTTTTTAGAATATATTTTATGTGTATGAGTGTATAGCCTGCATGTTTGTGAGTATACCCATGTTGTACAGTACCTACGGAGGTCAGAAGAAGGTGTCAGATCTCCTGGAACTGGAGTTACAAATGATTATTAGCTGCCATGTGAATGCAGGCTCTCTGCAAAAGCAGCCAGTTGTCCTAAGCAAGCTCTCCATGTGGTTGTTTTTTTTTTTTTTTTTTTTTTTTTTTTTGATAAGCCTTCATTTTAGGCTCATGTTATAAAAACTGAAAGTTTGGAAATAACTTTTTTGAAGTTGTTCTTTATGGCTATCTTAATGTGTTTCTTTATGTTCCTATAATTTCTTTAAATGTGTATCATAGATAAAAAATAATAAAATTCAATTTAACAAATTAGTATTTTCTTCCATAGTATTCATTTCTGTCTTGTCTTGAAATTGTAATTGTCACACTTTATTTTTTTACTTCAGGCAATCCTTTATCACAGGATATTATGAGCTTATACCAGGACCCAGATGGAACCCGAAAGCTACTGAACTTCATGCTTGACAATCTTGCAGGTGAATATTAATGATAAAGTAGTGAACTTATAGATGTTATTAGTAACTTATACCACATGTTGCTTTTATACCTGTTTATAGATTTGGAGTTTCTGCCGTAGGTATATCTCATGTTAATAGGACATTCCTGTAGATGAGTACTTTCTCTTTATTAAGAAGTATATTTAGTTTTAGTTTCATTATTTTGTTTAATCTTCTAAAAACTTAAATGGTCAGGAATTTTACAATTTACAGTTACATATTTGAGATTCGAAGACTAGTCATTTGCAAATATTATATCAGAAGTACTAACTCAAGATTTTCTTACTATTAATCACTAAGATTACTTAAAATTACTATAAGTGGTATCTAAAGGATGATTCGGCTTATTTTCTTTTTACTTTATGTGTAAGTTTACCAATACTGCCACCTGTTTTCACTTTCAGTACAGTATTTAGTAAATTATAAAGAAATATGCAAAGTTACTTTTCCCCAATTTTAGGCTAACCAAAGTGCTTTGTTTAGGTAGACTAGGCTAAGGTATGGTGTTGGTTAGATTAAGTGCTTTAAATGCTCTTTTAATTTAATATATTTGCAGCTTCATGGATTAAATTGGGACACAGTATTGCAAATCAAGATGTATCTGTAGTTTGATACATTTGTGAAAATTTTGCAAGCAATTTTTAAGGATAGGGTTATAGGGTGATAAAATGGTTTATTTCACAAGTGAGTTTTCTCACATAGGAAAGCTATTATGTATATCACTTAGAACTTTTTTCACTGGTTTATTTAAGCATTAAAAATGTGGGTGTAAGTATATAGATAATATGTAATAGATATTTTTCTTTGAATAATTCCTTTTAAGTATATATCTTTTATGTTGTATGTGGCATGTCATATATGGTCCAAACATGTGAGTTGTGTAGATTTGGAAACCCCTTACTGCTTTGAAACAGGATCTCCCCTCTTTAGAATACACTAATAAATGCTGTTTGTGACTACTGAATTAATGGACTATTTTGAAGAATTGGCATATTTATGAGATTGAATTTTATTATTTCATTTATTGATGTCTTCTATCATTTCTCTCAATTTTTCATTTAGGGGTTCTGTTAAACAATTGCATAATTTATATTCTAATTTTGACTTTGTACTTACAGTCTTCTTAAAGATCAGTCTTACTGTCTAATGATTATTGCTGATTAATGGAATTGATTTTGAATAGTTACTGATACTCAGATTATTCAACACTTGGTAAAAAAAAATCCTTGATAGACTGTATAAGCCACTTGACTAAGCTATTTTTATTCCTAATATATTTTTATTTCAATTTGCATAATCATTATATGGAAAGAATTACAAATTGATTGTTTTCTTCATGATCATTATCCATTTTAGTTATTTTTCTTCACTTACTGTACTTACAAAGACCACCAGTAAAAAGCTAATTGAAAGTGGTGATACTGGTCATCCTTGTCAAATATCTTAATTTATTTTTAATAATTTATAATTATGATATTCACTGTAATTTTTATATAGATAAGCTTTCTTAGATTAAGGATGTTTCTTATTCCCAGTTTGTTAGTTGAGTAGGTGGTGAATTTTATAAATTCTTAATCTTTGATTGAAATCAAGATGCTTTTTAATCCATTGTTCTGTTGGTATTTTATTTATTTTAATTGCATTTTGTATGTTATGCCACATTTATATCCTCAGAATAAACTCAAGTAGATTTCAGTATATTGTAATTCTTATATCACTAGGTTTAATTTGTTAACAACTGTGTTTGAATTTTTTTTTTGCATTTATGTTTATTATCAAATTGACCAGTTTTTTTTTTTTCTTTGTTGTTGTCAAGTTTTGATTTTGAGGTAATAGTGATCTCATAAAATTTTTTGAGAATTTTATTATTTGGAAGAGTTAAATTTGATATTTTTTCCTATTGAACATTTGGCAGAATATATCTGGTCTGAAATTTCTTTACAAGAGATTTAAAACACTGGTCTAATTTTTCAAAATAGTTATAATATTATTCTGATTTACATTTTTCTGTCAGTGTCTGGAAGCTGTGTTTTGTGGATATTTGCATATTTTATCTACATCTTCAAGTCTTTTGTTATAAATTAATTTAGAATATCTTTTTGATATCTACTTAATGCCCATGGGATATGTAGTGATGGCTCTTTACCACTTGAGATACTGGTTTATTTGTGCTGCTTCCATTTATTTCATAGAAGGTTTTGCCCCCAGATATTTGTCAATGTTTTCTTTTGGGGGTGGGGAGAACCCGCTTTTGGCTTTATTTGTCTCCTTTATTATATTTATTTGTTTTTAGCATTATTTTTAATATTTATTCTGCTTTCTTTAGTTTTATTTGCTTTTTTTTTTTTTAAGAGCTTAACATGAAACCTAAGGCAATAACTTTTTCTCTGTAAAATATTCATTTATGGTTCTGTCTAGCTATGACTTTAATTACATCCTGTAAGTTTCAGTTTGCATTATTTTCATTATCATTAGTCAGCATATTTTTCTGATTGCCCTCTTCTTTACCCTGTGAATCATTTAGAAGTTTTTTTCTTAATTTTCATGATAGTTCTATTTATATTTTATTTATTTTTATTTTGTATGTATGAGTGTTTTGCCTGCATGTATATAACAGGCACTTATGTCATGCAGCACCCGTGGAGGTCAGAAATGGGCATGGGATCCCCTAGAACTGGAGTTAGCGACCATGTGGGCACTGGGAACTGAACTTGGGTCTTCTGCAAGTGTAGCCAGTGCTCTTAGCTATTGAGCCATTTCTCTAGCCTCTTATGCTTTTAGCTTAATTCTATTGTGCTCAGAGAACATGCCCTTTTTTATTAAAAATTTTAAAATGTCCTATGAGCTAGTATATTCTTAATTTTTATAGGTGTTAAGTATGCACTTCAAAAGAAAATGCCTTTGTGGTTGTTTGATGCAGAATTCTATATATACTTTATATATATATTAGTTTACATTTGTTAATTATAGTGTTTGAATGTGATTTTATGTATGCTTAATAATTACTTTGGTTTTATTCATTATTGGTAGAACTGTGCTAAATTTTTCCCATTTTAATTGTAGATTTGCTGTTATTGTTCATTTAGCTGTTTAATTGCATATGCTAAAGGTACATTTTCATACTACTGTTAAGCATTTGTAATTATGCTGTTCTTTAAAATTTATTCTGATATATAAAATAATATATAAAACTATGGAAAAATAGTTACATGAGCTCTCCACTGATTTGAATTTGTATTGTATGTCTTTGCTGTTCTTTTTAATATCTTCATTTATTTATTTCAGAGTTTTTCTTCCTCTACTTCCTTTGGATTTATTTTATTCTTTTTCTAGTTAGAAGTAACAACTTAAGTTATAATGGAGATCTTTGCTCTTTTAGCATAAGTGTTTCCCCACCCTAAATTTGCCTCTTAGCACCATTTGTATTACACTAAATTTGGAGTGGTACATTTTCATTTTCATTCAGTTCTATACATTTTATTTCCTTTGAATCCTTGTCTTTGAGCAGTAAATTATGACCTTATTATGATCCCAAGATACTGGCTGTTTTAGTGTATATTCCATGGGTTCTTGAAAAACTCAACACATTCTATAGTTGTTGAATGGAGTAAAAATGTAGATGAGATCGTGGTGGTGGTTGCTTTCAATTCCTCTATAGTTTTTAAAAATTTTCCATGTACCTGATCCTGTAAAATGGCAGTGTAGAGGAGTTAAAATTCTCAATTATAATTCTGGATTTGTTTATTTTTCTATTCATCTCTGTCAGCTTTTGCTTCTGGTGTTCTTTTGTTTTGTTTTTAAGATTTATTTATTTAAAAAATTATTTTTATTTTATTTATGAGCATTTTGCTTTGTATATAAGAACATCACATGCATGTATATAAGAGCAGGCAATGTTTGTGAAGGCCAGAAGGGGGTGTTGAATCCCTTAGAACTGGAATTAAGCACAGTTATTAATTGTCATGTCGGTCCTGGGAGCTGAACTGAGTCCTCTGTAAGAGCAACCAATGCTCTTAACTGCTGAGCCATCTCTCCAACCACAAGATTTACTTTATTTTTATTTTATGTGTATGATTGTTAGATGCATGTATGTTTGTGGACTGTGTATTTCTGATACCTGCAGAGGCCAGAAGAGAATGTAGGATTCCCTGGACAGGAGTTAAGTGGTTGTAAAGCCATCATGGGGGTGCTAAGAGCTGAGCATCGGTCCCCTGAAAGAGCAGCAAATGTTTTTAATCATGGAACCCTCTCTCTAGCCCCTGCTTTAGTGTATTTTGAAATTTTATCAATTAGTACATACATATTTAGGATTGTTATAGTTTAGTATATTGTTCCTTTTATCATTATGTAATTACCTTCTGTGCTTTTAGTAAGTTATTACTAAACCTCGTTTATCAGGTAGAGTTTTAAAATTATTTTATAATCTTTTTTGAGGAATATATAGATGAATCATAGCTTTTATTTATTCCACTAGAATTTTGTTATGCCTTTTGATTTTAAGCAAAGGCTGGGTACCCATTCTAAGTACCATAATAGTTACAATTTCTGCCTCAGACATCAAATACAATTTGAGAATTGACAGGGAAATAGGTAATGTATTATATTTATCCCTAATTTTACCCATTCCCTGTTCTTCTTTTTTTGCATTTTTCTTTGTATTTAAAGAGCTTCCTTTAGCGAATATCATTCTTTAAGGGCAGATCTGTTAGTAATCAACCTTTTAGTTTTCCTTGGCATATTAGCCTTTATTTCTTAATGATCCTCCTCTTCAGTAATCCCAGCCTCATAGTAGATTGGAGTAGCTAAAACTACATGCATGCACTACTGTAATCAGCTCCCCTTGATTCTTGACAGATAATTTTCCTGTGTAAATAATTGTATTTTACCATTTTTTTTCATGTAGCACCTGAAAAATGTGCTGATTCCTTAGGCTTCCATGTTGTTTTAATTGGTTGGTATTTTCCTATAGGTAATGGTATATCTCTGTGTTTCTAAAATTATTCTGTCTCAAAGTTTAACTAGAGTCTATCTTGGTGTATATTTCATTAATTTTTTTGTACTCAAAGTTTGCTTTCTTTCTTTCTTTGATTCATAGTTGTCTTACTACAAAAATTTGGAAATTTTTTATCCATTATCCTTCAGAAAACTTTTTACCACTCTGTGTTCTTTCTCATTCTAGACCTCTAATGATAGAAATTCATATCTTTTGCTATTTTCCAGATTAATTTATATTTATATTTATATTAAAAAATAGATTTTACCTTCTGTCGGTTGTATGCTTTGTGTCCTTTCAGTATATTTTAAATTCCGATTGTTGTAATTTAATTTGTTTTGTTTTGTTTTGTGAGACTGGGTCTCACTATGTAGCCCTGTCTAGCCTATGGGAGACCAACCTGGTCTCAAATTCAGAGATCCTTCTGCCTCCTGCCTCTGCCTCCTGAGTGCTGGCATTAAAGACGGGCACTACCACCCCTGGCTTTAATTGTATGTTTTTATTTGATAATTTCTATTTAATTTTTAAAATAACTTCTTTGCTTGGGTTTTCTTTTGTTGTTGTTGTTTCAAGGGAATTTGAATTACTTATAAAGAGACTTGGTCTTTTTCTTTTCATTCTTTTTGTATGTGTGATTTGGGGGAGAGGGAGTGGTGGCCAGAGCATACAGTGTTTTTCCCTAGGTGCCATTTGAGACTGGGTCTCACTGGCCTGGAACTTACCACTTAGGCTAGGTTGGCTCATCAGTGATCCTTAGGGATCCATCTACTCATCTCCTACCTCCCCATTCTGGAATTACCAGTGCATGTACTACCATGCCTTGCTTTTAATGTGATTTCTGAGGATCCACCTGATCACGTTGGCATTTTTCTCTTTGCAGGCATTTTATCAACTGAACTGTCTCCCTAGCTCTTGATCTTTTTAAGTCTTAAGTTTTAAAATATTATATATCAATTAAAGAGACCAGTAGTAATGCTGAAAAACAGAAAGGAGATTAAAGTAATGTACACATTGGGAAGACAGATAGATAAAGGGGCCCAGTGTTCCTAAGTCCCTTTGTGAGTTTTAGTTTAGAGAGGAAGAATTGGGGTGGAGTTGAGGAAGAGGTATGTACAATTAAACAGTCATGCTTTGGATATGGTTTGGTTGATCTTTGTCTCAGTTCTGGTTCTGCAAGGTAGTCACAAGAAGTCCTTATTGCTCAAGGGGACAGACTAGTTCTCAGGAGATGATCTTGTTCCAGGTATAGCCTATTTTTCTGTAATTGCTGATTATTTTCTAATTAATTAATTAATTAGACCAGTGAGTTTTAAATTATGTGAACCAATGACTTTATTGGGATTATTTATAAAAGTATGGGTGAGGGTTACTTACAGGAACAGGAATGACTTAAAGGCAGCCGCATCAACATAGGTGACAGCTTGTGAAAGTTGGAACCCTGGAGCTCGCTGCACACCATAGGCATCCCAACAGTCAGAGAGTACCTTCTAGGCAACTTGGCTGGTCTACACCTCTTCCAGGAAGTTTCAGTGATTTCTTTGTCATCAGTCCTGTTTATGTAACCTTGGAGAACAAGAGGCTTTGTATATATCTGGTCAACTGTAGGGACTTCTCAAGATTTCCAGGTTGTCTGCTTTCTTTAAAAAAACTTATTTTTTTGAAAATTCCGTATGGTATATTCAGACCCCTCCTCATTTCCACTCTTATCTTACTACTCTTCCCCCTCCCCCACCCCTACTTCATGTTCTCTCTTTTTTGTTTTTTAAAGTTCTCATCTGTATTCCCCAAATGCTTTTGAATGTGGATCTATCCTTTGGAACTGGTCAAGGCATCACAGCAGTAAAGAAAATTCAGCAGCTATCAACTTCCAGTAGATCCTCAGCTAGGGCTAGAGCTTTTTGCCCACTTCCCCCATCCATGCTAGGTTTTTGTCTGTCTTGTGCTTACACAGGTTTTGTGCATACTGTCACAAGTGCATGGGTTCATAAGTGCAGTTGCTCTGTGGTGTCAGACAGCATGGTTTCCTTATATTCATCTATCACCTCTGGTTCTTACAATCTTTCTAGCCCCTGGGCCTTGGGATGAGAGGGTTAATAATAGGTATCCTATTTAGGGTTAAGCACTCTGCGGTCGCTCTTATTCTCTGAAGATATTTTTTAAAAGAAGAAGGAAAGGATGTAATTAAATTTTAACTTGGTTTTCCTTAAACTGGTAATTGGGTGGCATTTAGTTCCATGGTATCAGTAAGGTAGTTGTTAATAATTAATTGCTCAGGTACAATTTTTTTTCTATGTAATATAGTTCTTGTCTTATCTCTTGTTGTATTGACATAAAACAGAGAAAGTAGGGCTGAAGAGATAGCTCAGAAGTTGAGAGCATTGTCTGCTCTTGCAGAGGACAATGTGGGTTCAGTTCCCAGCACCCACATGGTGGCTAACAGCCATCTGTAACTCTTGACTTCAGGGGATCCAACACCCTTTTCTGACCTCTGTGGGCATTGCATGACATAGGTGCGCTTATATACATGCAGACAATACATTCATACATAAAATATAAAATAAAAATAATAATTTTTTAAAAAAATAGAGAAAGTAAAAGCAGTAGATGAAAGCTCCATTAGAAAATCTAGTAATTTTTTTGTGTGTGGTACATTAATTTTTTTCCCAAAACATGTTTGATTTACCAGGATGTTAAAATTTCACACAGCTTTGATCTTCCAGAAGAGTACAAAACTGAATCACCACAATCTACCTATGTAATTAAAACATATTTTACTTAAGGTTTTAAATTTAAAGTACTTTTCATAAATACCAGGCAAGTGGAAATACTGTTGCTGAGTTTCCTAATACCATTTTCTGATACTAGTTTTATGTTCTGTTCATAGCTATTTTTAGAAAATTATCTTTTATTTGACTTGTCTGTCAGTCATAATGTGTGTGTGTGTGTGTGTGTGTGTGTGTGTGTGTGTGTGTGTGTGTTTGCAGTGGGTGCATATGGAGGTCAGAGGACAACCTTCAGAAGTTGATTTTTCTCCTTTCATCTTAAGTCTCTCGTTTCTGCTGATGCATGCATAGTCTAGACTACACTGATCATGAGCTCCTAACCCATTTCTCTGACTCCATCTCCCATCCTATACACATGCTTTGGATTACAGATGCAAAAGCATTAGCCTTTTTGCATTAGTTCACGGAATGGGGATCGATCTCACTCAGTTGTGTGCAATAAGCACTCTTATCCATTGAGCCATCTTCTTGACTCTGCATCTCTTTTTAAATTTCCTTTAGTTTTTCAGTCTTCTTTAAATTCCAGAATTGGACTTTTAAAATCAGTTTGTGGGCCATTAAAGCCAAATAGGAGACATGTTGATTTGGTGTCACAAAGTAAGTAATACATAAAATCATTTTATGTCTATAATTGTTTTTTCGTCTTGTCTTTCAGTTCATCCAGAGCAGCTCCCTCCGAGGCCGTGGGTTACATTAAAAGAAAGAGACCAAGTTCTGCCATCAGGTACCTTTCTCATCCTTGACTTTTTAAGGAAATATTAAAAAATGTTCTTTGGACTTTGTGGTTAAATAGGCTTTCATTTTATTCACTGTGGGTCTAGATGAGTTTAAAAGTACTGATAGACTTAAGTAGAAGCAACACTAAGATAGGTCTATTGTACAGGTCTCTTGTATCTTTCACTTTGGTGCACCTCACTTCTATAAAATTACTTGTGTAAAGCAGCTTTCTAGAAGTCTTAGGTGATTTAAGAAAAATGAGTAATAGTAAATTTTCTTCTGAAAATTTTTGAATTGCTTAGGTACTTTATTTTTCTTGAGAGGTATATTTAACAGTGGAAGCTTCAACAGGATTGATTATAGATATGGTTCAAAGTATTTGAAAATTCTTAAGGATATAATCCAGCACATCTTGAACAGTATTAATGTCTGAAATGTACACCTTTATTTCTTTATGCAGACCAGTAAGAGTTTGAAATTTTTATAGCATGTCTTTACTACATGTTAGACATTTTAAATTTGGAAATTCCACTTAAAATAAGTTGACAAGTATTGTTTCTTTAAGTGTCTTTTAAATCACATTAGTAAATATTTTCATGGTACTTAATTTCACTTTAAAATTAAGTGAAAATTATAACTTTCAATATAGGTTAGACCAGTCACTGAATACTGATATTTTAATGGCTTTTAAAGGATATGTCACAGAAATTATATACATTTTGAACAATATTAAACATTTTTGCCTATGAGATTTTTTTTTTTAAAAGAGGATTCAGAACAATTTCACTTTTTTGAAATGTGGAATGTATAACTCTTCATATTCTTCTTTGCATTTTATTAATGGTAAAAAATAAATCTATGCAGTACAATTTTATGTCTTTATAGGTAAATAATTTTAAAACTACCACAGTTTAGGACCACAGTATCACCACATTACAATAGACATTGTATAAGTATTATCACAAATAGTACTTGTGTTAACATGATACCTATTGATGATCTGATCTAAGTGGAACTTATAAGGTATTCTAGAAAGCCTCAAATGAGGTGGATTTATTTCATAAGTGTTTTCTCTAGTGTGATTTATATCCTTTCTGATCTAAAAAATCTTTTCATTGATTAGATTTTCAACATGTTAAGTGAAATAAGCTAGATACTGAAAGACAAATGCTACATGTTTTCTTTTGTATTTGGAATCTATAGCTATAAAAATACATATAAGACATGAAGGTAGAAGGGAAGCTATTTGGGAGGAGGAAGGGGACCTGCAGGAGGGGGTGCACCAGGGGAGTAGTCAGGGTGAAAATGAGCGAAGTGCATGATATAAGAAAATGTCATAAACCCATTATTTTGTACAATGAACATATACTGAAGTTAAAATTAAAATAATGTAAAAGTGAGTTAATGGAGAGACAGCTCAGCAGTTAAGAAAGAGCACAGCTGCTCTTGCAGAAGACAGGTTTGAATCCCAACACCTGGCTAATAACTTTCTATAACTCCAGTTTGAGAGGATCCAGCCCCCTCTTCTGGCCTCTCCAGGCACTGCATGACATGGGCACTGCTTGACATGGCTTTAATACATGCAAGCCTGTCACTCATACACACATACATAAATAAATAAAATGGGTAAGTAAATAAATTTTTAATGAGTTTTAAATACTAAAAATAAGCATCATTTTCTAGTTCTTCCTTCTTGAATGTGAAGAAACACAATTTTGAAGAATTTTTTTTCTGATACTGCATAACTACATTTTTATTAAAAAAAGGATTTTCACTAGTTGGTGAATTCCTAAAGTAATGTATTCTTGGAATTTTCTGTGTTGAAAAGCTAGTAAAGGTTTTTCTTAGTGTGTATGGTACTACCTTAGTAGACTCTCAGTGCCAGCATTAAAAATGCCTTTTTCTTTTGATGAATAAAGACATACATATAATAACTCATAGTATTTAAGACTGATTTATAGTCAAATAATTACATTGATAAGCTATGTAGTAATCAAGCCCGGCTATAGAAAAATGTTCCAGATAGAAGTGGAGTGTAAGAGAGTTGTGGTAAGAGCAATTTAATTTTCACTAATGTTTAAAACTTGTAGACGTTGCACTGATACAGAGTTTAATCTTTATCATAGAATTGATAGTTAGACTTCTATAAAACCTCACTTCACACAGTCTTGGAAAAAATATGAACAAAGCCTATAACAATCTGTCTTTTTTTCATTTTTGAAAGGACATTTCAAATCTGAAGAGACAGAATATGGTAAATTCAAAGTGTTCACTTCATAATATAGTGGCTTGGAATTAGTTCTGGGTCATTTCCAAAGGAAGTACAGGGAATATAAATCACTCCAACTGAAATTGAGCCCTTAGTATACAATGTAGCTGCCAATCAGATACTTTCTTAATACCTCTTCTTTCATCTGAAATCTGACTTCAACAAGTGTTACTTTGCTTTGAATACCTCACATTTTGTTTAAGTAGGTAATTTTCAACCATGTCTGTTTATTATAATCATCTGATAACCTTTTGAAAATGTACATGAGAGCCTAATACTCTGACTTAATATGGAACTATATCATTGGTATCATTTTTTTTTTTTTTTTTAAAGTTCTGGAAAGTGATTCTGATGGGGTACCCATGAGGTAAAATACTGATTAGGGCTTTTCAGGCTTTAACATTTTTGTAATTTGAGTCACCTTAGGATTTTGTTAAACTATAGTTCCTGTTTCACAGGTGTTTGTTAAACCAGAAATTGTGAATTAGTTTCCAAGGTGATCACTAATGCTGCTGGACGCTAGAGTACTTTTGAGTAGTAAGGTCTCAGACCATCTCCAGACTATTAGATTGTGTACAATTTTTAAAAATAATTCAAAGACTTAAAATGAGAATTTTATTTCAGAAATGAGCATTTGGTTGGCAAAAAAAAAATTCTTTTAGCTAAACCTCATTAGTCTATCCTCTTCTGGCTCAGAGTAGTAAGAGGTCCCCCAGAATATTAATTGTCAGTATTTTTATAATAAGAATGAAATTAGAACCCTCTAAATATAATGCAACCTAAATTTGCTTTTATTTCATTTATACAAAAAAAATAATTTCTCAGCAAATTACTTGTAGAGAGTTAACATTCTGGTTTAAAATTTTCAATTTATTGAATTTTCTTCAAAATTTCAAATATGAATGGTTAGTCTAACTATAAACTATTACACAAGCATTGGTATAATAGATTCCAGTGAAGTCTTTCGATAACACTATAGAAGTGAAATTGTCTTCAACTTAAAAAAAATGAACTTAAAAATAATTAGTGTATCCTATCTTTGTCAGAAATCCTACCTTCCATGTAAAACTCAAAAGAAGCATAGTTTAACCAGACCATATTCCTACCCTAGGCATTTTACATTGATGATATATGGGGAATATTTGTGTGCTTATGTAGATATAATCTTGTTGCTACTTTACAAAAAGTTGCCTAATTTCCTCCCTTTTGTCTGTTTCTCCCCCCCACTCCTTCTTAGCATCATTCACGGTTATGTGTTACAATGTGTTGTGTGATAAATACGCTACCCGGCAGCTATATGGCTATTGCCCATCCTGGGCATTAAACTGGGAATACAGGAAAAAGGGAATTATGGAAGAAATTGTTAACTGGGACGCAGATATCATTAGTCTTCAGGTAACACTATAGAAATTAAAATGTATTTAACTTAAGGTCAACTAAAAATAATAGAAGATCCTACCGCTGGGAGAGAGCCTGTGTTCAAAGCATAACTTGAAAGTGATTGTTTTCTCTCCTTTTCCTAAAAGAAGGGGGCAATTTTAATGAGCACTTAAGCGATTCTACAGTAGAACTCTATTGTTGACTGAGTTCACCCATACAGTAACATTCATTTACTATTTTCTAAAGTTAATCTTACCTGTTATCTATGTTAATAATTCACCTCATGAACAAATCATTGGAATTATTGAAAAAGAAAACTGCAAGAGATTGCCAGTCTTTCAGGAATGTAAATGTAACTTACAGTAGAGTTCGGAGGAAAGAAAGTGTTTGCTAAAAGATGTTTCTTAAAGGTAAGCATTTAAAAAATTGTACTGTAAATATACATTTGTATCTTACATTGTAAACCAGCTCTGAAATTTAGACTTATCTGTTTTCTGGTAAATTCATATGTTAACTATTTTGGGAAATTTAACATATCTGTTTGACCTTTCAGATAGTAAAATAAATTTAAAAATCCTCCTCCCTTTCTTTAAAGATTTCCTGGGGGCTCATATTTCCAAGTAGGTGAACTGATCAAGGGCCCAGTTGTAGAAGTTACATAGCTTTGAGTTGAAGAGGAAGTCTTCTGTTTAATAACATTTTATTATAATGAATTTAACTGAAGAATATGTATTCTTATGTTTTATTACTTCTTTTCAGCATTTAGCTAAAAATTAGCCCAAATGATTTGTGAGTAGTTTTTAGTAATTCTATTATTAAGACCTTTCAAAGCATATTAAATACTTTAAAAACTTGACAAATATTTATTTATATAAGATATATTTATCTAATATATTTATCTGATAAATATATATTAGATATAGTATGACATTTTAATATGTGTAGATGGCAGAATGACTATATTAAGATTATTAATATATCCATCATTTTAAATACTTATTTCTTAATGATGCTATAAAATTATTGTTATTTCATGTATTTTCAGCATATCTGAGAAAAAAAACATTATTTAAAAAGTTTAGGGGTAGGGAATGGTCCGTGGTGGTGCATGTCTTTAATTCCAGCACTGGGAAGCAGAGGCTGATGGATCTTTGTGAGATTGAGGCCAGTGTGGTCTACATAATGAGTTCCAGGCTAGCTGAGACTACAGGAAGTCCTTGTCTCAAACCATCCCATACTCCCCCATTTTTTTTTTTTTTTAAATAAAGGCAGCTTGGTAAATAGTTTTTACATTGCTTAAGACATAACAAGTAAAAGTCTTTGAATATTGGATAAATATTCAGTATTTATATCTAATATCTAATAAACACAAAGAATGACCAGAACTGGGGGAGAAGTTAGCTGTTGTAGTGAATTGTCTAGCTTTATACTAGTAACACATGCATCCTTTCTAAGTAAAATATAGTTTGAAAGGTAAATCATAATTTAAGAAAACTTTCTATTTTAAAAGCCAGTCTATTACTCATTCTAAGAAAGTTGAAATTTTTGAAAAAAATTACAAAGTATGATCTAGGAAAGCATGCACTGTCATACCCCAAAGATAATTGCTGTATTAAAACTTTAGGAATATGTTCTTGTACTCATTTTCCTAGTTTTCATTTAAAACTTATTTATAGGTATTTTTTCGAAATAAAATTGATATTGTACCATTGATGTATTTTGTTTATTCACTTAATCAGTTTTTCATGTTAGTAACAATCTTGAAAACAGTTCATTATGTGAGTATAAGTTCCTTGCTTTTAGGTAGTTAGTTATTTATAGGTTTGCACTATTAATTTCGTACTGTTGAGAGTACCATTTTGTTTTGTTTTTGAGACAGGGTCTGCCTTTAGCCCCAGCTGGTCTGGATCTCACAGAGATCTGCCTACCTCTGCCTCCAGAGTGCTAAGATTAAAGACTTGCCACCATACCTAGCTGTTAAGAGCTGCTTTATATGTAAATCATTACCTCCCCACAGGATTATTTCATTTGGGAAGGTTTGTTTAAACTATTTTATGGGTCAAAGAATAAGGTATCTAACTTAATTATTAAATTATCAGAGACCATTGAATGATTGCTATGCCTAAAAATCCCTGGAAGTAGATTTTTTTTTTTTCCTTTGGTAGATTGTGTCTTTCACACTTTCTAGATATCATACCTTTCTTTCAACCGTAGTTTAGAAAAATAAGTAATCATTTTACTTTTTATATTTAAATTTTGCTATTTTCTACAATCTACCAATCATATTTGCTTTGTTTAATTGAAGAAGTGAGTAAAATTTATTGGAATGAACTCTATATTTGGAGTCAAAAGACCTGGTTTGTATTGTTAACTAGTTATGTGAACAAGAGAACCATGCACTTTTCTTGATCTTTCCTATTTAAAATATTACACGTTAAATGCAGCTGCTAGCAGTAATAGTAAGCTGGGTGTGGTGACTTCATGCCTTTAGTCTCAGCACTCAGGAGGGACAGGCAGGCAACTCTGCCCATTCAGGGCCAGCCTAGTCTACATAGCAAGTTCCAGGCCAACTGGGGTCTTAAAAATAAAAAAAGATAGCAAGGTGATAGCTATTACATGAATTACTGTATTCCAATCACTCCTTACTCATCATGCTGAGTATTTTTATGTCTTAGCCATTCTTTCCCATGTCATGTAGATAATAACCTTTCTTTCATCTTAGGAAGTGGAAACAGAGCAATACTTTACTCTCTTTCTGCCAGCATTGAAGGATCGTGGTTATGATGGATTTTTTTCTCCAAAGTCACGTGCCAAAATCATGTCTGAGCAGGAAAGAAAACATGTGGACGGTTGTGCAATATTCTTCAAAACAGAAAAGTGAGTTAAGAAAACAAAGCATCAGAGTATATACTTATTTCTCTTTTTTTAGTTACCACATTTAAAATAGTCTCTGGTTTGACTCTTAAAAACATGAAATAGCAAGTGTTACAGAAGTTAAAACTGTTGCTAATGTTTTGTTTTGTTCTTCTTAGGCTGTGTATTGGAAATGATTTTTGTGTTTGTTTTGTTTTTTAAAGGCTGGGTCTTCCTGTAGTCTCAGTTGTCCTGGACCTTGCCTGCCTTTGCTGGGATTAAAGGCATGCACTGTCACAGCTGGCTACATGGATAATTCTTAATCACACTGGAAGTTCAAGTATAGCAGGAAAAGACAGAAATATAGGACAATCACAATATATTATGATACAAATAAATAAGTGGATGAGGAGAGGGACAGAAAAGAGGCACAGGGTTTATAGAACGGGGAGTAAAAGATTGAAACCAGTGGAAAATAAAATGTGTAAAAGTGTGAAAGAGGTTGAATCCCATGGTTCATAATTTGGACTTGATTCATTAGAGAATTGTATATTTACAGTACAATCATATACATACTTAATGTCTATTTTCCTGTTCAATTTCTATTACAACAGAGCCAGTAAATATTTTTCTGATATTGTGTCTATCATGACATATTATCTTAAGTAAACTAATTCTGTGAATTTGAAAGATATTTGGCTCACTTCTCATTTGCATATACTTAATTTCTTTTCCACGAGTTTTTGTTAGAAATTCTATCATTTTGGGTAATATTTAGTACTAAGTCTCATAATATTTAATGCCACAGTAAAGAAAGTCTACTGCAAATAAGACCCTTTCTAATTATTTACATGAATTGTCTTATTTAAATTTTAAAGCAGTTCTCCAGGCTAATTTTTTATGGATAATAAAATCAAGACACAGACCATTAGCAAGGTTGTACATCAGTCTGACTTCACAGTTCATGCCATTAACCACCATAACAAAGAGAGTCTCTTAAGTCTTTTGTTTCAGCTCCAGTATTACTTTCGCTTCTTATAAAGTTATCTCATTTAGAAAAATTGCCTTGAATTTGACATTTATTTTACCCATGTTCATAGAAAATTTTCCTTGAAACGTTGTAAGTTTAAGAAAATCAAAGATAACATAAAAACATTTAATAATATCAAGCTATTTTTATAACTCTTGCTTCCTCCCTCCTTCCCTGCCTCCCTCCTCTTTCTCCTTTTCCTAACTCCTCCTCTCCTGCTTTCTTGTCTTCCTAAACTGGATCTATGTAGCCTTGAACTTACTATTCAAGTGCTGAGATTGTAGGTATGTGCCTTGCTGGCCCACTTGTGATTATTTCTTTCCAGATAATATGGAGGTTTTAAAAATTATTATCTGCCTTACAGTTTTGAGAAGAAATTTAAATTCCTTGATAATTTACTAGAGGTGGTTAAAGTTTTTAAATACTCATTATTACTGAAATCTAGGAAACTTTTGACCATTGGATATGTGCAAATTCATTCTTGAATTATTTAGGAAATACTTAATTGGATTTTTTGAGTGTGATACAATGTTATATTAAACCTCTGCTGAACTTCCTGGACTATGCTTCCATAATAGAATAAAACTACCCTTTCTCCTGATACCAAATATTTGTCCTTCTTGAATTAGCTAACTATCCAGAGATCCCACTGTTATTTTCTTCTTTGTTCAGATTGGAGAGATAACAAGGCAAAGAAAAATCTAGGGAATCATATGTGTCTCCTGTTTACATAATCTGAATGAGTCAACTACCTATTTAAAATCAGTTTATTCATTTATTTTTTTCTTACCTTGTAATACAGTTTTTATGTTGCTTACAAAATGAACAAAGTTAAATGATGGCTGTAGAAGAGTATGTGAACTCTATATTTTCAAAGTCTCAGTCTTTTCAAATCAATATCTAATATTTTTAAAAGAATACTTATCCTTTGTGATGAAAGAATGGAGTATTGCTTAATAAAGAGCAGGACTTAGATTACCAACATTTAGAGACTTAGGATACAATGAAATATTCTGGTGGTTTTATTTGGAGTGGGAGGGTGGGTTATTGCCATTTCTTGAGCTCAAGGCTTTTGAGCATATCAAGCAGATGCTTCCCTCTGAACTACTCTGTAGCCCCATGCAATTTTGTTTTGAGGGAGGAGGGGATTCTTAAAGACCTTATGATTTGGCAACACTTTTTCAGTCATCATTATAAATATTATTTTTTTAAGTAGTTAAGGTATACCAGAAAATAGAATTTTCATCAATCGAGTGCCAGAAATGAGCCTTTGCTTTGTCTTTTATCCTAAATATTTATAGTCTCAAACATTTTATATAATATACATATGCATTTTATATGTGTAGTTTATATGTAGAAAGCTGAGTTAAAGACAGATATTTAAAACATATTCTTAATGGCTGAGCTATCTCTCTAGGCCCTAAAGACAGATTCTTTTCAAACTTAGAATTTAAAATTCTTTTTGCCATGTATTACACACTGTAGATTTAACCATTAGTAATTGGGGTATTAGAATCAGATATATACAAACTGAAGAAATCCAAATGGAGATAAAATTATATCTAGAAACTAGAATTACCTGCTGTTCTGGGATTAGCAGTTCTGATCATGCTTTATTTTAAATCAAGGAGAAAGGGAAAGATGAGAACAGCAATTTATAGCAGTGTGGCCACTACACTGTGAAGAAGCAATCTCTTGTCACAGGATTGGGAACTTAGGTTGTCATGATATTTAGTCCTTACTGTATTGCTTCACTTTCTAACCTGCTTCCAGTCTCAGAGATACCAGGTAAGACTAAGTACTTGCTTTTTCTTCTCATATTATTAAATATAGTTTTGTCCTTGAAAAAGAGACATTCAGAAATTACAGTTTCATCCAAAACTGTTTAAATCTTTTCAAAGTACTATTGTGATACTCCTGTGTCATTGATCTCTGAGTTATTAATTTCCTCTTTGATAGGTAGTGATACCAGTTAGAAATCTTTGTGGTGTGTGTGTGTTAATGAGTTCTTGATTTCTGTTTTCTCATGATAACTTCCCATTAATTAAAGTTGGCATGTAAGATGACTCTGTACCACAGTTCCTTTCAAATATGGGTTAATAAAAATTCTACCTAGTGTCTCAGGATCTGAGGTTTATTATTTGACTAAAATGATGAAGCATGTGGAAGTACCTTCAAGGGTTAAAAAGTTGTATGAATATAAAATGGTGCTTATCTCCTTTTCTTCTGTACACTCAGTTTCCAAGTCTGCCTTTACTAGTTAATTTTCTTGCATGCTGATGATTAATGGGACTCAAGGACATCTTTTATATATTTTATGCTGAATATACATTAAGGAATTCTATTTGGTTTGATTGCAAGAGTACAGAGATATGATCCAAAAAGGAAGGTATGAGTTAACTTTTGAGTGACTGTATTATTTTTTGCACATTGTGTGTGTGTGTGTGTGTATGAGTGTGAACAAGTGCACCAGTAGCCTATGTGTGGAGGTCAGAGGACAGCTTGAGGGAGTAGGTTCTCTTCTTCCATGATGTAGGTTCTAGGGATTGAACTCAGGTCATTAAGCTTAGTGACAGGCACCTTTGCCCACTGAGCCATTTTACTGGCCCAAACTGTCTTTGAAGTAGTGTACTATGTTCCTTTTTATTTATAAATATGATTACCTATAGATTGCTTTAGTCGCTCACAGTTGGTGCTCAGTGTTCTCTTTCTAGCATTAGTGTAAATGGGCAGCCACAGACAAGTAAGAAATTATTCTTTTTGGGAGGCTCTTTTTTGGACATGTTCTTCCTGAACATGAAACATTCACCATATTCTTTCTCAGACATATAAGAAGTATATTTTACTGTTGTTGCTGCTGTCTTGATTTTTAGTCATACTGATTTTGATATGTGATATATCATTTCTTCTACCCAGGTGAACTTTTGATTAATTTTTACGGAAAGGGGAGGATACAGAAAAATTCTTAGGATAAAATAGCACCAGGACTAATGTGTATAAGACAGAGTCTACCAGCCAGAGTATAAATACTAAATGAATTTCAGATTATATAAAAACAACAGGCTCAAGATTTTACAAATTGCCCAAAATTAGTGTGTGACAGGAGAAAATTAAGTTAGTGTGTGTAGACTTTAGATAATCTCTCTTTTTAAGATTTTTATCTGTGTATGTGTATGTATGCTATATATATGAGTGCCTATGGAGACCAGAAAAGGACATCAGATCCCCTGGAGTTAGTTATAGGTGGTTGTAAGCTGCCCAATGTGGGAGTTTAGTTCTTTGCACCACGTTAGGCTGCTCACAACCTGGAACTCCAGTTCCAGGGAATCTGTGCCCTTTTCTGTGGATACCTGTACTCACTCTCACATGCACATACTCCACACAGACAAACACGGATACACATTAGAAAAAAGTTGAAGAATAAAAGAAGAAAAATTTACCTGAAAATTTTGTAAAGTCCAAGAATATCCTTATTAAATTCTCACCAAAACAGTTGAATTTCTTTTCATTCCTTAACTCACAGGTGTCTGGCTCTTCAACTCGTAGTGAAGCTGAAATGATAAAACTTGAGAGTGTGGCTCTGTCTCCTTTAGAATTTCTAAATGACCTTTTGAAACCAAAGACAGTAATAAGATAATTCAGGAGTAGTGAAAACTTTAAAAAGAAATATAGCAGTTTAGTTGCAAGTTACACCAATGAAGAAGAAAGCTAGCAGCATTATTGTATTAATACAATAATATTCAGGATTCATTTAAAAAGAATTGTGTTTAAAATATATTTTCAAAGAAGTATATTTTAAAAGTTTTAAGAAACAACAGTCATTGCCATAAAATTAACGGGAAGGTGTTAAGGCAGTGAGGAGGATATTTTAAGAAATATGTTCTATAAAAATAAGGAAGGGATAGACCTATTATGTGATCGCTGATGGAACAAGTAAAAGCAGAGCTGCTCTTCCTTTCTAATTTGGGTGTACCGCAGTGGCTCTTGCAAAGAAAAGGACTCTTTGGCAATTAAAGAGGTGGCAATTAAAGAGGTGATAATCCAAGAACATACATAGTATTAGCCTTCATAGCATAGACATGGAGTGAGCTTTGACTGCATGCCCTTTGAGCACCCAGAGAAATCCAGTTGGCCACAAAAGAGATGGAGACCGTAGATGTGCACATCAATACCAGGCTCATCCGTACTATCAGAGTTGAAGAATAAGGTGTGTCCTATCTTGGATCTATGTGCAGTTTGAAATTGACCAAATGTGTTGTTTACTCTGGTGACTTGCCTCCTTATTACCACTTTCAGAAACTTTGTAGACAGTATGGATGAGAACTGTTGTCAGAGTTATAAATCATCCCCGCAAGTTATAAATCATTGCTGCACTTCAATAAAAAGGAAAAAAAATACAGAGATATAATTTCTCCTTTGCTTCCATAATCTATTAAAAAGCATTGTCTTCAGTGTAGAAACACTAAGATCAGGGACTAAAAAAGGTGAAATTGGTAAGCCAAAAGTCACTAAACTTGCCTTAACTAGTTAGGTTTTAAAATGAAGGTAATTGTATCTCACAGTGTTTTAAAGTCTTATGAACGTATGATTAGGGAATTGACATGGGTAATCTATTACGAATATTGGAGTATAGTAAAGTGTCTTGGGAGATGAATGAACTGTCTCATTTTTCATAAAGTTTTAATATCTCGTTGCAATTTGAGTTCCCTAGACAGAAGACAAATGTAGTTTGATGTTCTGGAGTTTATTAGGAATCAACATTTGTGTAAAGAAAATGAAAGAGGCAGAATTATACATTGAGAGAAATGGAGTTAAGTTAGCTGTAGGTCTGACAACCTCAGCTAAACATACTGAGAGCTTTAGAACCTTTGTAACCTTTAAGAACTAAACAGTAAAGAGGCACAAAATCCCAGACCTTTATCTTTTGTTTTTGATCTCATGTATGCTAAGAGAAATTATGACATTGGGTGGGCAAACAGCTCTCATATTTCTTGAAGGAATGTTGAAGACTGGGGAGATCTCTCAGTGGCTAAGAGCACTTGCAGAAGATCTGGGTTTAGTTTCCAGCCCCTACATGGTGGCTAAACAACTATTCTAAACTCCATTTCCAGGGGTTCTGATGCCCTCTTCTGGCCTCTCCAGGCATTGTATGCACAGGTGTACCTAACATACATGCAGGCAAAACACTCATACACATAAAATAAAAAATCTATCTCCAGGTACAAATTTTAAAACTGACATGTATGAAGCCAAGCATGATAGTGCATGCCTTTAATCCCAGCGCTTGGGAGGCAGAGGCAGGCAGATATCTGTGAAATCGAGGCCAGGCTTGTCTACATAGAGAGTTCCAGGCCAGCTGGAGCTAGAGGGAGAGCCCCTGTCTCAAAAAGACCCAAAACAAATGAATAAACAACAACAAAACCCCCCACAAAGGCTGGCATGTATAAAGTACTTACCACAGATCTTGATGCAAAGTAAGTCCTGAATAATGGATAGTTTTTATTATTATTATCCCATGTTATTCTATCCCATTGAGCATTTTAATTATTTCAGAGAACATTGAATACACGAACTGGACATTTATGAATGGCTAAAAGCTGACAAGGATATTAAATCTGTTAGGAGGACAGAATGATGTTTCAAAGTGCTCTTAAAGTAAGTCAGTGAAGTAATGAGCCAAAGCTCATGAAATAATACCTAATAACATTTGTTGCCCTAAGATTATTAGTGGAAAGAAGAAAAATATAGAAAAATTGAAAATCACCTGGTAGTACAGAATAAGATATGTAAAAGTGTTTGTATTATCATTAGCCAACATCAGAAATAGCTTGATGTCCAACAAGAATAGGTACAATCAAGTAGTTAAATAATTTACATTGAATCTGTTTATTGTTGTTTGTTTTTTAAGACATTTTAAAAAGATGGGGAACTCACTGTGGTATTGGTATCGGGATGGCTTGAAACTCCTAGTCTTACACAGACAGTCCTCCTGTCTCAGTCTCCTAATAATCTCTCTCTCCCCTCTTTGTAAAATATAGTTAAAAAATTTTTTGAGGCTGTTTAAATATTTCCAGGAAATATCCTTGATATTTTTAAGCAAAATATAAAGCTAGGAAACACTGATTTATTAATTGAAACATTGAGCTATAAGTGACTTAATTTCCTTTATATTTTTCCTTGTTTACAAATTTCTATAAAAATATTAAATGATAAATGTTGAATATTAAATGATAAAGTAATTTTTTCATTCTTTTATGTACTTGTAATTTTATGTTTTTGAGATACTGAAGAAACTTGATTTAGGAACAAAAATATCCCATAAGTTTTAGATATATACATATCTTTCTGGCTTATAATTAATCGGTGTGATTATAGCCAAAGTGCAACATAAGCCTTTAACGAATATAGTACAAAATGACAAAGGTAGTAATCCATTTATTCCAAGCTCAATTCTAGCTGTTGTACTATAGTAATCTTATCAGGACATAAAAGTGCTTGATACCGAGTAATTTGTAAAAATACTTATTTAGTTTCGGAGGCTTAAGGGAATAGCCTTGGTACTAGGCTTGGCTCTGGTGACAACCTCCGGGTAGATGGTATCCATGACAGGAGTGCCAGTATTGGAAGAAATCTAGGTGAAACAGGAAGCCTCAGAAAGACTTGAGGAAGGGCCACACTTGCTCTTTTATGACAGCCCTTTTATAAGACTTAACCTGATGGTTCTGAGGATAGCACAGATCTCTGAATCATGTGTCTGCATGACTGTTTGCTTTTTTCTGCATGCAAGGCCAGTTATTTTTACTTATGTCTGTGTGAAGATCAGGATTTTTATTAATACATTGTTGTAACAAAACAGTAGCAATCAGATACAATGACATAAAAGAATAAAATTATCAATCTATACTTTCTGGTTTCAAATTTTATCAAAACTGGTTTTCAGTGATATATTCTAATTTAATACAGATTTTAATCTGTTTTATATACAGGAATCTAATTAGAAATTGTTTCGAAAAGGCATTTCACTGTTTAAAAATCTTGAAGTTTGATATACAGATTAGTTGATGCTATCTATTGAATGAATTTTGAAAATATACCTCTGTTTTTATTGTCCTTGTCCAAGCCATCATCATTCCTCAGTCCAAAAACCTCTATATCTTCATATTGTTCTAATAGCATTGTGACCCCTACAGTCTCTTTAGCTGCTCCTGTTTCTTTCATCTCCAGAATCATTTCTTACTCTTTGATTTTCACCCTGTCCATACTCTTTTTACAAAGCTGTTTCCTGTCTTGAGGTCTTTCTTCTTGAACTCGAAATGATACTAACTTTATTTCCATTTTGGTAGCTTTGTTCTTCATGTTTCAGCTTAAGAACCACCTCTTTATAGCAGAGCATGAATACTATACTTCCTTTAAAGGTTTGAAATAGGCCACATGACCGACCCTATTATACTTTTAGACACATCTGAGACATTCAGAATTGGAGCATGAAGTGGGTGGGAAGAACATTATTTCATCAAGTCCAAAATCCTGTGACATAGTAAACTTTCAGTCAGTATTTTTGAAGGAATGTTTATGTGTAGCTAGGAAGACAGTAAGGAAACAGGCTGTTAAGAAAGATGAGTATCTTCATTTAACTTCTAGTGAAAATTAATAAAAATTATCCAGGTGTGGTGGTACATTCTTCTAATCCTTTTAGTAGGCAGTCAGAGGCTGGAAAAGAGGATTAACTACAAATTTGAGACCAGCCTGGTCTACACAGTGAGTCCCAGGCTAGTCAAAGCTACATAGCAAGACCTTGTCTCAGGAGAAAGTCCCACCCAAAGTAGTATGTGTCAGTTCCCTAAAAATATTCCACAGAAATAATAAAACTGAACTAGAAAAGAGGTTAAATGGTGATCAGGTTCACACTGCTATTAAATATCAGCACCAAACTAATTTTTATTATATCTTACAACTCTATAATACTAATTTGTCATTAAGGAAAGAAAATTCTTTAGTCTAGAAGCTATCATCACAGAGAATCATTTTTTCTTATAACAATCTATTTCTCTGAAAACTTAGACCCAATTATAGTTTTTTAGTTAAAAACTAGTCAGAAAAATATAACTCTTAAGCTGAGACAAAGGTTGTATTCATGCATTTCCTTGACAAATATCTTGATAAGGTAAGAAAAACAGCAAATAGAGCAGATAGGTTTTATTCTGTTCTCCCTAAGTTGCTGACTCAGTTAAGATTGTACCTTTAAATGTCAGATAACCTGAACAGTAGCTTAAGTAAATGACTCTTCACACACAAGAAGCAGTCTAGAAAACAGAACTGACTGAGCTGCTTTCCCATTCTTTGAAGACTGACTTTTACCCTTCTGCTTGGTTAACACTTGGTTCCCTAGGCACTAGCTAGAAGGGGAGAAGCTGCAAAAGAGTAAAGCAGTTCCATTTTTGCTAGGTGAAGCCACCGTAATTGTTTATATAAATCAGAGTTCTTATGTCTCATTGGCCAGAACTGTATTATTACCTGGCCACTTGCAACTAGAAAATGACAGAGATGATCAATAGTGTCTCTACTCATGTCCCTTTCACTTTAAATGTCTTTTAGCATAACAGTCCAAGTACTTGAATCATCATAAATAATGAATTGTACCTTTTAGATTTACACTGGTGCAGAAGCATACAGTGGAATTTAACCAAGTGGCAATGGCTAATTCAGATGGATCCGAAGCTATGTTGAATAGAGTGATGACGAAAGATAACATTGGTGTTGCTGTGGTACTAGAGGTTCACAAAGAACTATTTGGAACAGGTGAGTGCAATTTAGAATTTTTTTTTTAAGGAATGGAAGAAAACCTTTATTACCTTGTTGTATTTCCTCTTCATAAGCCAAACAAATTATTTTGAGGGGCAGGTGTAAAATACTCTTATTAAAAATAAATGCAATCCTTCATTTTCTTATCTCAAAAGAAGAGAATCTTGCTATTATTTATTACAAAGTTATTTTCTTGTCTTTTGAGGAATGTTAAGGAGGGTAAACAAGAAAATAGTACTGATTATACAAAGCATATATTTCTTGAAATTTCTTGATATATTCTGTGGTTTCTGAAAACCTTCTCTTTTAATATCTCTGAGTCTTTTTAATACACCATTAATTGAAAAAGGTTCTTTGAAATAGAATATGTTTTGTTTAGGGTGAATATAGGAATTATTATAACTTATTCTCTCGAGTATTTTTAGCTTCTTGAGTGTAAACCCTTTGTTTTTAAGGTTAAATAGTTGGCATGTTTTCTTTAATTTCTTTGTTATATCTCAGTTTTTGTTGGGGTGAGAACAGGATCTTTTATCTACATGGTGCTTCAGAGTTTTTAGATTATTTTTAGCTTCCTTCAGAGTCAAAAATTCATTGTGTATTTCACATTACCTAGATCTTTTGTCAGCCTTTCTACTGCCTCCCTTTCAGCATCTTATTGCTTACTAGTATATTTTAAGAAAGAGCTAAGTGGTAAGGTCACATCAGCTCTCTTTTCTTGTATTTTTTTCAGAAGAAAAAATGATTGCCTTGAGTATTGGTTTGAATTATTCAGACCGTACACACTGTCAAACTTCCCTTTGTAACAGATTTTCAGTTTATCCATCATTGAATACAATCAGTAGTTTATTTTATTCATTTATTTTTTTGAGACAGGATCTTCCTCTAGCCCCAGCTGCCCTGGAACTCACTCTGACCAGGCTGGCCTTGATCTCACAGAGATCTGTCTGCCTCTGCCTCCTGAGTATTGGCATTAAAGGTATGCACCACCACATGTGGCTTATAATTACTCTTTGATGTGTAAGATTTCATGTTTACTTCTTTTTCAGCCTTTTTTTTTCCCCTCCAATTTTTATGTCCTTTCCAATTCATTTTTCTCTTGGTATCTTTTGTTCTGGTATTATACGAACTGCTCGGAGATTTACTTCTTAATTTGGAGGAGAGTAATTCTCCGTTATATAGAACACAGTGATGCTTCCTGAAATATGTCTCTTATACTTCCGAAAGGAGAATTTAGTATATAGAAGTGAATGACTCCTATGGGAAAAACACTTAGTATAGTGAACATTTCATTTATAGTCAGAAGTGATACCGTAAAACTAATAAAAGAAGACAGGTTAGAAAAGTTGACCAGATGGGTTTATCTTTTCATCAAATTGCCTTAAAAATGTTTCCTTCAAGCCTCATATAGCAGAGTACCTCAGTAGTTTATTTTCTCTACGTTGAAGAAAATTATAGTTAGGTAACATTAAAAGGAAACATAATTTTATTAAAGTATCAGACTTAAAAATTTGGGTCTTTTTCTCCATAGTTTATATTTCTTTCTCTTTTCTGTCTGTGAGACAGGGATTCACTGTATAGCCCTGACTGGCTTTTATGAGATCCTCTGACCCATGCCTCCTGTGTGTTGGGATTAAATGCCTGTACCAACATACCTGGCAAGTTTATATTTCAGTAGAAAGATCTGAGGCATTTTTATAGAAATTTCAATCAAAAAATTAAATTAGAATATTCACTGTTATTTCAACAGTTCAAAAGTACATAAATTTAAAAAGTGGGAAATTCCCTTAATCTTATTCACATTCTAGAAATTGCTCTTGATCATTTCTCCATGTAAATCTAAACATAGAATTTATGTATATTGTTTTCTTTAAGAAGTATTACACCATATTGAACTTTATGCCCTGAATATTTTAGGGTTATATTTCTATCAGTACCTCTTAAGTTTAATTTTCACAATTCCTAATGTATTTCCATGTCCATCATTAGGAAAATACTATGTTAATATTTATTTTTAACAGAATTTTAGGGTTAAAAAAAAATGAGCCTGAATACCTACAATGATTGGCTAGCCTGAGTCCATACAAAGTAATTATTAATAATTACTAATTAGCCAGACTTTTGAGAGCATGCAACTCCCTAATTTTCATTTTAAGGTTAATTTATTTGTATTTTATGTGTACATACAAGTTCCTGCATGTTCGTGTGTATGCTGTGTGTGTGCCTGGTGCCCATGAAGGCTAAAAGAGGGCTTTAGATCTCTTGGAAGTTGGAGTTATAGAATGATTGTTAGCCACCTGACGTGGGTGCTGGGACAGAACCCCAAGTCCTGTGCAAGAACAACAATTGCTTAACTGCTGAACTATTTTATTTGGATGAATTTGTTTGGGTTACAAATTTGCTTCCTTCTTTTTGTGTAGCTTCACATAATGTTACATTGTTTTTCTACTGACTTAACCACTGTTACACTTGTGAAATACAAGGTGAATTGAGTATTGTGCAATGGAAAGAAATTAAGGTTTAGTTAACCAAAAACCTGTCATGCTGTTTAAATGAGACATATTTAAAAGTGCTTGCTTAAACTAAAACTTAGCAGATAAAAAGTACTATAACCCAACCACTCATGATATAAAAAATAATTTCTAACTTGGGCCTATAGAGCTGGAATCAGCAAAGTTTTCCTGTAATGGGCTAGATATTAATATTTTAGGCTCTGTGGGCCACACTGAGTATTTGTTTTGTTTTGTTTGTTTGTTTGTTTGAAGAATGCTTTAAAAATATAAAATCATTCTTAGCTCACACAGATTGTATAGAAACATCATGGACCTGGTTTACTTCATGGCTACCATTTGTCAACAAGATCTAGAAGAATAATAACTATATTAGTATTTCTAGAATTACCCTTTGGCTTTCAGATTAATTTGAGATAGAAAAGAGTATGTTTATGGAGAAGAGTAAAGAAATGGCTATAGATCATTTTGAGAAGACCTTTAAGATAGAAACATACAGTATAACTTTCTAAAAGTGCTAAGTCTTTTTCTTATTTATGATGTTTAAATTTAGGTATGAAGCCTATTCATGCTGCAGACAAACAGCTGCTTATAGTGGCAAATGCACACATGCATTGGGACCCAGAGTATTCTGATGTGAAACTTATTCAGACCATGATGTTTGTCTCAGAAGTTAAAAACATTCTGGAGAAAGCCTCATGTAGGCCTGGCAGCCCAACTGCAGATCCTAACTCCATCCCGCTGGTGCTATGTGCAGATCTTAACTCATTGCCAGATTCAGGTATTTATAACATCATTTCCCCCTTTACTGTTAGTAAAGACTTTCTCTTCTAAATTAAAGGGGAACATATCAATGGGAATTACAGGAATAAGGCTGAATAATGAGTAAAATTTAATAAGCAAGCTGTTTCCAAAAGAGTGTTCAGGGTTAAGGGAAACAAAACAATGATTCTCCTCCCCCTTCTCCTCCCACTCCTTCCCCATCTCCTTCTCCCTCCCTCTCCTTATCCTCCTTCTCTCTTCCTCCACCTCCCACCTCCCACTTCCCCTCCCAAACAAACAAACAGGGTCTTACAATTAGCCCTGGCTGGCCTAGAACTCATAGAGACCTGCCTGCCTCTGCCTCCTGAGAGTGTTGAAATGAAAGGACTGTACCACAGTATCCAACACCGATTGTTTTTTGACATAGGGTCATTATGTAGTCCAGGAGATCAAATTCAGGTCTTCAGTTTTGTCAGCCTTGAGCCATCTCACCAGCCTGATCTTAATGAGGCAGTTAAATTTAAAATGAAGTCCATAGAGCAGGCCCTATTCAGATGTGACTATTGTCCTTATAATTGCTGGGGAAATCAGGGTTTGTTCTTGGGGTTCTTTGTCTCAATAATAGAATTTAATAACAGACTCAAAGAGAAAGACAGTTGGATTCGAGTTTAAAAGAAAAACTCCAGACCAGGCAAGTTGTATATTTCAGCAGCTGTGGTGGGAGGGGGGTGTTAATGAAGAGAAAAAGAAAAGGGGGAAGGGATTTGGGGGAAACCATGCTCTTTGAGTTAAGCAAGCATGGTAGCAGGTAGCCACATAACAGGAGGGGCCTTTAGAGAAAGAGTAAGGAAGCCTAAGAGATCAGAAAAAGCATGCATAATTTCTGGCCAGCATCTGAAAGAGAGACAGAAAAAAGGAAAGGAAAAGTTGCACCTTTATCAGAAAGGTAGGCAGACCTAGCAAACCTCGTGGCAGCTTGTAGGGACTGCCTGGATTTCTTTACCACTTCTACTCCTAAAATGGTGGGAGCTGTCATCAGGACTTGAGAAAGTACAGTTGTAGAAGAGGGCTTGGTTATTGGAATGATGGCTTGGAATAGTGCCCGCCAAACTACAGTATACATTTGTCTCACTCTGCTCCTGTCTTTTTTCTGTTCATGCTGTCCATTGACCACAGTCTATCCAGAGGCTAGAGGGTAGAGAATGGTTTACATTGATAGAATAAAGATCAACCTTCTGAGTCTCAGAGTTGAGTGGTGAAGGGCAGTCTCTGGGGTTAACCAGAGAATATTCATCACAGATACTTGCTTTATTTAATAACTGACAAGCTTTGAGTGACCTTGGCCTCCACTAGACTACTTTATATCTGAGCTTTATTTCAGTTCCTCATTTTAGATTTTGGATTTCAAATGTAAAACAACAAAGTGTTAGTCTTTGTACTATTAGGAAAACATAGTCTAAATTTTGTATGTTATCATTGTTAGGTGAATTTTTCCCCTGGTGCTAGTGATCAGACCTAGAGCCTGGGGCGTGCTAGGCAAGCATTCTACCACTGAACTACATCCCTAGCCCCTGTTATTAGGCTACTTAAAATAGTCATTCAACAGAATGTCTGTACTTGGAATATTCAGAAAGTCACCAACTTGAGAAATGGTAGTAGTTTAAATAAAATTACAAAAACACTTAGGGGGTCTGATCCCTTCTGGCGAATGCCCTGTAGATCCTAGAAATTCATCTAAATCTAAAGAACCACTAAGATTGAAGATATTCTTGGATGATACTGATACTTTGTTTTGAAATAGGCAAATACCTTTCAGTTTAATTTTTTAAAAAGTCAACAACAAAAAAGGCTGTGTGTGTGTGTGTGTGTGTGTGAGAGAGAGAGAGAGAAAGAGAGAGAGAGACTGACTGACTATGTAGTTTTGACTGGCCTGAAACTCAGTATGTAGACCAGGCTGAAGTTAAATGGTAGTGTTCATTTCTTTATCTGTCAGGTGTTGTGGAATATTTAAGCAATGGAGGAGTAGCTGACAACCATAAAGACTTCAAGGAACTAAGGTACAATGAGTGTCTTATGAACTTCAGCTGCAGTGGAAAGAATGGAAGCTCCGAAGGGAGAATTACACATGGCTTCCAACTTAAGAGCGCCTATGAAAATAACTTGATGCCTTATACCAATTACACCTTTGATTTCAAAGTAAGTAGCTGTTTCTGGGCTGACATATGAAATACTTCAAATATAAGCATGTGAACAAGAAAGTATAAATTCCTATAATTAATTACATAATCAAGGATTTTAAAATCCTCAAAATGTCCAGTCTAAGTAGTTACCTAAGCATGAAGAATTTTATTAGGTCTTGTAGTTATTATTCATGTCTTTTGAATTCTTTTGGAACTTTCATTTGTCCACATTTCAAATAATAGTGATAACAGCAAATATTTCTAAAATGCTTACTATGTATCAGGTACTGTTTAAAGTACTTGGTATATAATGTAGTTAATCCTTGTTTGCCTCCCCTTATTTTTAATAAGAACTTCAGCACATAATAAGCACCTAATATAGCTAAACTTACCTTGAATTAATTTACATAGTATGTTTTTCTCTCAAATTTTTCTTTTGATATTTATCTTAAAATTTTTCAGGTTACTCATGAGGTGGACTTAAGATTGTACTTAATGTCGTTCTTATAACTGTGTAGTCATACCAGTATATTCCCAGGCAACGGAACACACCAATTTTAAAAAAGGAAAGAAAGGCAATCCACAGAGCAGTTGATGTTGGTGGCTCTCTGTAGTTAAGGACTTTCCTTTTGCCCATTTTCTGATTATCTTGTCTACCTATGGCTCTTCTATTTACTTTTTTTTGACTTTGTGTCATTTTTAGGAATGTATACTAATGTCTTATTCTGCTCTTAAAAAAATTTAGATGTTGGAAAATTGTTTAGCATAGAAAGCCTAGAGAATTTTCAGTACATTACCAAAGGAAAATTATTAAACAGGCTCTTGCCCAACTGTAATAACATTTTTCCATATAAAAATTTCTTTGATTATTTTTTATTTTGTGAGTATGAGTGTTTTGCCCGTCTTAAGTGCACAAGGTGCATTTAGTGTCCCCGAGGACCAGAAAAAGGACATCAGATCCTCTGGAACTTGAGTTTACAGATGGTGTTTAGCTGCCATTATGGGTGCTGAGAACTGAACTCAGTCTTCTGTAAGAGAGCAGCCAGTACTTTTAGCCATTGTGTTATCTTTCCAGCTTCTGCTCTTTCCCATTTTAATGTTTATTCATTCCTTTCCAAGAAATAAAAGAAGGAGGAAGAAAGGAAATCCATGTGTTGTTATTATTAGCCAGCTTTCATAGGAAGTGGGAAATAAAACTGCTTTGAAGTTTATATAGTTAACGTTTTACTATTAGATAATTCTATCTAATGATAATTCATACTGTTTTGATCACTCACACATGATGATATGTTGGTACATATTTAATAACTAGCTTTCTGGGTTAAAAAAAAAAAAACCTTGATTTAGAGTATTTGTTGATTTATGTGGATTACATGTTTTTCCACACTCATAATGTGATACTTTTGAGCAGTTTTGGGAAGGAATATATTAAAGTTGATACTAGCCAGCTCTAGCATACTCATGCCTTACATAAGCTTAAAGAAATACTTCTGTATTTAATAATACATAGTTTACTATAAGTTTAAATTCCATCTTTATAATCTTTACAGATTTGCATATAAATCTTTACAGTGATTTGCAATGTATTTGCCGGCATAATCCAGAAGAACTGTAATAGAGGTTCCCCAAATTAAATGTTCAGTAGATTATACAACTATTGTTGTGTTGGTATGTGAGTAGGTTTAAAAATTTTTTTTTTCTTTTTGAGAGATGAGGTCTCACTGTATAGCTCTGACTGACTGGAACTCACTGTGTAAGCTAGGTTAATCTCAAACTCACAGAGATCCAGCTGTGTCTATCTCCTGAGTGTTAAAGGCATGTACTATGACGCCTTGGCTTTTCCTCACTTTTTAAAATTTCACTTTTTACTTGTCCACAAATCAGAAAAACAGAAATTGGCATATTAGTCTAAGCCTTCTTCCTTAATCTGGATTGGTCTAAAATTCTGTGTTGTTGTTTCCTCAAAATATCTTTCATATGCCAGGTGTAGTGGCCCATACCTATAATTCTACCACTTGGGAAGATGAGGAATTTGAATTTAAGGCCAGCTGGGCTGCATAGCAAGACCCCGCCTCAGTCAGTCAGTCAATCATGCAATCAATAAATATTCCATATGTAGAAATATTTTTTTTCTTCTTGGGTGTTGACTCTTGCTTTAGATAGGCACTAGATTAGGCAAAATCTGACTTTTCTTTCTTTCATGCACAGCCTAGGACAGTGAAGGCACACTAGTTTCACCATCTACTGATCAGACAGAACTGATGCTGCATATATGTGTATCTGCATGTGTATAGATATCTGTATACATATATATATGTTTATGTGTGTGTGTGTGTGTATATATATATATATATATATATGTGGGTCCTTGCTAACTGATATTTTGCTTGAGTATCCTTATATAGCAAGGTATCTTAATTTATAATATACCAGGATTTGCAAAAATGAGCAATTGTATTAAGTTTGCATGTGTATAGAAAATCTGGAAAAGGTAAGTTCTCAAGATGCCAAGATATCATTTGGTGTAGTTAGCATTTCTACTAATCATTATGTACAATGTAAAGCTTTCTGCTTCAGTAGGATGCTGTTTCTATATTGAACCATCTTTATTTCATGTAATAACCCATTGGAGATGAGCCTTATTTGACCTACAGTCAATATAACAGATACCAGGAGTAAGGTTACTTGGCTTTTCCAAATCAGGGATTGTTCTTTATATAGAGTTTTTCTCTTTTTCTAAGCATATTTTTTTCCCTCCCCCATCCCTAATCTCTTTCCAGGGCGTGATTGACTACATTTTCTATTCCAAGACTCATATGAACGTGCTTGGTGTCCTGGGGCCTTTAGATCCTCAATGGCTGGTTGAGAACAACATCACTGGGTGTCCACACCCTCACATCCCTTCAGACCACTTCTCACTGTTAACACAACTTGAACTCCACCCTCCTCTCCTGCCTCTTGTTAATGGTGTTCACTTGCCTAATCGGAGGTAGTGGAGTACTGCCCCGCAAAGACGGGAATCTGTTGCTATGGACCTGTACAGTTGTAAATCAAAGTATGTAGGAGTGAAGTATGGCCATCCTTAAGCTGCTTCTTCAGGTTCCTTTCATTATGTGTTTGCTATAAGACTTTGTATATTTTTGTGCATACTGATATCATTTGGCACTAGGGCTAGAACCAAAGTATTATTGTCTATCTCTATCCAAAAGTTTAACATATTTTTAAATTGGATTTCTTCGTATCGTATTAGGAGCCAGAATACATCATTGATAAATCACTAATTTGAGGCCCAACATCCGTGTATTTGTTTGGTAAAAACAAATACACTCTTTTGAATGACTTCAAATAAGCCAATCACTTTTGTAAAAGGCAATTTTTACAAACACTATCAAATTTTAAATTGAATGATGGCATGCCTTATAGGAAAAACTTTGAGTTTCTGGTTTTCTTCATAACAAACTGATTTTTGGCTCCCAAAAAATTTTGCACATTAACAAAGCACTTAAGTTTGCTTGATTTGTACATAAAATATAATATAGCCACTAGACATAATGAGAAAATTTGAGAGGTGGAAGATAATTGTGCAACATGCTTTTCAAAATCAAGCATTTAACAATACATGACAGTTTTTGGCCAAACATTGGTTGTTTTGTTTTGTTCAAGGAATCACTTTTATTTTTTTTGGTCCATCTATTAGTTGCAGTCTTTTTAGAAGTATTAAATCTATGCCTGTCTCTCCAGTTTATTTATAAGGAAATAGCCGGTATATACTGCCATGTATCTTGAAAGTAGAATTGGTATGTTTAGGATGCCCACAAAATTAGTGTCTGGTATTTTTCATTTTTTTCTTGTCTTCTTTTCTGTCTGATTGTACTGGAAAAAGAAATACTATATAACCTGTATTATTTTTTTTGCCACCACAGTGAAATGTTTAAACATTTTGCTGAATGAAAAGGCCCTGATTAAAGTTTCAGAAGGGTTAAGCCATACAAATATTTCACGTGTTTCCCAAAGTAAGTTAAATGGCTGGTAGTTTGAGTTTTTTGAGATAACAATGGAGAGGATTTTGGAGAGGACAGATTTGGGGCAGTAATAGCTGAAACCCTTGGATCATTTTTTCTGACTCTAGGTGCCAAATGGCCATCGTATGCTTTTAATCTTTTTTCCATTCTCTCTCCAGGTTTGAATTAAGCTACTGGTTTATTCCTAACTTTTGATGCCTCTAGATATATTGGAATCATCACCCCCCCCCCTTTTGTTGTTGTTCAGGAGTGGCTTAAGAGGCAGTGAACATAAATACCATTTTGTGGGGAGAAAATTGGTTGGTGACTTGTTAATTATGGCACAGTGACATTGGAAAAGGTTGTGTCTGTGTTTTTAAGTTTTTCTTTATTCTGCTTTTTTGCTGCTATAAGAGTTTTCTGAAATTTATATTTTAAACTTTTCATGCACTTTACTGTTTCTAGTATCAAAATGTGATATTTTTAATAAACAAATTTTCCATTATGTGAATGAAATTTTAAAAGAAAATAGCCTATATTTGTGTCTCACTAATATATAAAGTACAAGTCAAATTTAAATTATTTAATTAGTTTTAAATATATACAAATTGTTTCCTCTTTCAAACCTGACATTGTAGGCTGTTTTATTAGTCTTAAATGATACATTTCCTGTTGTCATTTTATACTAATTTCTTCCATAGTAAACTAATCAGGCTATATAAAATATTTCCCCTGAAGGGTAATTTTAGTGGGATGAGGGTGGTGGGGTGATGTAATATCACACAGAATTGCATCTAGAAGGATTCTGTAAAGCCCAAACTCCCTTTTATAAAAGTGCCTAGTGAAGGAGGCGTTGTTTGTCATCTATTGTAATTGGAATGTTATTATAGTTCAGTGAGGTTTGATGTAAATAAAATATTCTTTTAAAAATGTTAAAGTACCTGAATAAACAAACAAGAAACAACTCTTAAGATGACAGATTTTCCTCAATGTTCAGGTATCCCTTCTTATATACCTCAAGCATCCAACATCTAGCCATGCAAATTGATTACCTGAAGCATAGTACTGGAAAGTAGAATAGCATGAAAAACTTAATTTTGTGGACATTACCTTTTTTTTGTAATCAGCTACTGTATGTTTTATTTTGGATCTTTTGTTTCGGGTGGGTTTTCTGCTCTGGAGGTATATGCACTAACAAAACATTTTCCTCCTTTCATATACGCATGTTAATTAGCAATGTGAGCAATATTTCCTACCATACTTCACTCCCAATATTTTTTGAGATGTTTGTATAAAATGGAATTTAAAGTTCACTTATGATTGTATATGAACCACAGAGGAGCCCATTTATTAATAAAAATCTTTTTTAATAGTTAAATGTAGAGAGGAAAAAATAAAAAAAAAATTGGGAACCATTGTAAACAGCTTAAGTTTATTTTGTGTATGATCGAGGCACTCTGTTGCAAGAAGGTGTGTAATTGGGTTCTCTCTGCTTCCAAATGCACTCTTTCAAACCATTCATTATCCTGTGTATTTTTAATGTGGTTTTAGTACATGTTGGTAGTAGCTTTGTTGAAATAGGTAATTGTGTTATATTTTGGGTGGCACACACTTGGGGTATGGTAACCCAAATTTCATGTGCACGGTTTCCCTTTAGCCTCCTGCCCAAATTTCATACACTGTTCACCCTTTGTTCCCTTTGTAAAAGGAGTGGTATCTGTTTTGAGCTGCCAGTTCAGGTGATCAGAAATGCTGCTGATTCTCAGCATTGTCTTGTTAAATGCATGCCATTTGGAACTTTGGCAGTGAGAAGCCCAAAAGATGAGGTGAATGACATGGTCTATATTCAGTGAAAGTGAAATAAATCTATACTCATATACTTTATAGCTCTCAGAATAAGTTAATAAGCTTTATGCCATTGGGCTGCTGTATATTTTATCTGATGATAAAAGAAAATTTGGGCATTTTTAGATTGTGATACATATTTTTTTAAACTGTTAAATATGATTTTTGATAATTGTCTGAAGAACTGGATTGTTCTTTACATTTATTGAAATGGTGGTCTTTGAGGAAAGGGAAACTGCACTGTTTGCCATTTACCAGTCATACAAGTGCTTGTCAAGTCACCCACTGTCAGGCGTCAGTATCCGCCTCATAGCTTTATACATTTGATGGGGAATTTTGCAGCATCCTCAGGACTGACATCTGGAAAAGGCTCAAATCTACTTACTGCTCCTTGCTTGTTGACTTTGTTTTTAAATATTGTGCCTGGTGTCAACTTTTAAGCAACAGCACTGCCTAAACGCAAGCAGAGAACAGAATCCCAGCACCATTCTATAGGCAACTTTTTAGAATTCAGATATAGTAAATCTGTTCAAGATTTATGAAGTTTTATGTAAAAAAAATTTTGTACAACATAGCTGAATATTTTTGTTTCATTTATTTGATGTAAGGCGTGTGAGCATTCATTTGAATATCACATGTTAAAGTCAGGTATGGCACAATGGGTTCTGAGACCAGCTTTTTCCCTTCCCATTTGCCTTGTTCCAAGCTCTTTTCTTTTCAAATTACTTTTCTGATTCATAGGCAGATATTTAATTTTACTAATAAGTATCTTGTGTGAATGTATTTTAAAAGCCACTGTTTTAGTGTTATAGTTTATAGAAATATAAAGCTCCATTTCTTATTTACCCCTATTCTTTGTTGTCTTAAAGTCATATATCATTGATAAGGGAGAAAGTTGAAAAATACCCAAGACTCATATCACTTGATATTTTGGCAGATTATGTTAAAATTGAGGGTGTGGCACATTAAAGCTAGTGCATGGACAAAAACTGTGTTCTGTTTAAAAATTTTACCTCTTGAGCATATATTGTATTGCATTTCCAAGAATTTCTAAAAAGTACAAATACCATCTGTACATTCAGTTTCAAATAGCAAAGAAAAGGGAAAGCACAAAGAAAAATAGGTTGAATATGTTCTTTGAAGGAACCAGGAGTATGTGGTTTCATTCCTAATACAAAACTAGATTTCCTCATGTTAAAAAATGACTTTTTTCCCAATATTTATTTGATTCTAAGCTTTTATATTCTGGGTTTTTGAAATATTTTAATAGCTTTGCAAAGTATGCTAACTGATCAGTAGCTTCAGTCACAGTGTTTAAAACAACTTTTTATTCAGTAATCGATCTGTAGCAAGCAAAGTCTCTATATCGCATTATCAAAGTAACATGTTTTGACTGAAATGTGAATTGTCATATTTGTAAGTTTTTTTTCTTCTCCCCTCCATAAAACCCAAAGCATCAGCTTTCTAATGTATTGGTTTACAAACTTTCCTTTTGAATTGTATCATGTTTGTGCAACTTTTGTCTTTTAGACATAGATAATTAAGTAGAAAACATTAGATTTATTTTTCTACAGGAACTTTAACTGAAGTTTTGAATTTGTAGATAGAAGAGAACTTTTATGCTTATGATTGCTCTGCGTGATTTTAATTCTGTAATAGGTCCATGATCCTCAAATTAAAATTCATACATAAACTCCTAGAACATCTTTAACCCGGCTCATTTACCAAAGTTGTAATCTGGTTAAGAACAGGATGCCTGGAGTATCTTTCATAATTGCTATTTAAACACTTAAAGATGAAAGATAGAAGAAAACCCTAAATATGTACTGCAGGATGTTCTGAGTAAGAGCCACAGAAAGAAAGAAGAAACAGACAGAGAAGTGAAAGAAAAAGAAGGGAAAGAGGAATGGAGGGAGGGATGGATAGATGGAGGGAGAGAGGGAGGGAGGGAGGGAGAGAAAGTAAAAGGATGAGAGGGAACCTGTTTTCAGGAAGATGGTAAGGGAGAAAATGTGTATTTCTTGTTTTAACCAAGTACCTCCATGTGAATTTTTCAGTTAAATCAAAAGGACTGTGGGAAGAAACAGGGAGATACCAGGAAAATCAAGTTTTACTTAAAATAGTAAATTTTGGGAGCCATACATTTTGGTTAGCTTTATTGGAACCAAAGGAAAAACTAAATACTTTTTTAGTAAAATAACTTTTAGTTTCAAAGAATATAAATTAAGGGCATGCTTATTAAATATATTTGTATGACATAGCCTACAAAGTGAGTAAGTTGTGTTAAATTGAAATCAGAAGTGTGTCCTCAAAAATCACACACGAGAAGGGCATGTAGATGCCAAGTGCTGTGACTCTTTGGCATAGTTGTCTGATGTATCAGCTTTCAGAGTATCTCAAAAGGCAGTTTGGCTCCTGTTACTAGTTATTTTCATTAGCAAGCTCCCTGAATTTGTATAATTTCCCTGTTTGTATATCTGTCTCTTCTAAAGGTGTGAGAATCATGGTAGTCCTCTGAAAAGTGATCCTTTCATGCTTGTTTTAGTTTTGTGCTAATTTCAGATTATTGCTGTATTTTCTTAGCTATGAGTTGTGCTATATATCACGTTTAATTTTTGTGTAATTATCTGAACTCATAATATTGGCTCAGCATTGATGTGCCAAACAATGGCTTTGCTTCTTACCAAACAGACTTAGTATTCTGCTATGTGTTTCAACCTTAACTCAGTAAGTGATGCAGTTTCTGGGTTGATCTTTATTCAGAAACTGTACTTTCCTTTCTTTGTGCTTAACTTGCTAAAAATATATTCCCTTACCTGTGGAATTCCTGAGCGGTGCTCTGCCAACTTTTGAGGGAAGGGATTTGGATGGTTATTATTGCACACTGGATCTGGAACTGTTCAGTGTTGTGAGTGGCAAATTTCTTAAACACCAGCAGCACTGAGAAGTGCACTATGGGCATTCGTACAGTTGTCCAAACGCAAACAGTTCTTTCATCTAGAAGCTGAGGTGTAGAGTTCACTAACAATACTTGGAATATTTCAAAGAAGATGAATGCTTGACTTTTCTCTGAAGAGGAGTAGCATAGAGGTTTTTCTTTTCTTTTTTGTGTGTGTATTTTGGTTTTTAAAGAGAAAAAATATATATGCCTACCTTTTACCTTTGAAAAGGCCAGGATGTTTGGCTATATTCTGCAGAAATTAAATTATATCATCTTTCAACCATGTAAGTGCCAAGTAATTGTCCATGGGACTATCTACTCTTCCATTCAATTTACCATTTGAGTGGGGAAGGAGCTGTTTATATAATTACCTGGCATTAGGTTGAGTAATTGTTTTGCATACACTTAAGTCATTCTGTGGCCTGTATAGTGTTTATTTGTAACTAATTCTAATGGTCAAAAAGCAAAGCACATGATGTTTAAACAAAGTGTTTTAGTAATTTTTTTAATACTTGATAATTTCTATTAATCAAATTTTGCTATTTTAGCTTATGTATTTATTTTGACTTTGTCTTGAGAAAAAGCCAAGCACTAAATCAACTTGTTTTCTAATCATCAATTCACAATCTAAGCTTTTCCTTTTTCTTTTTTCTTAATTAGAAGATTTAATGAAGTGCCATGTACTTTTAACTTGCTAAATAATTTATGTTTAATAGACTGGTTCTGTGATACTCTAAACATTTAACTCTCTTGTCATCGCTGGAGAAAGTGATTCTATTCTCATTATTGAACACATTCTCTGACAAAATCACCAGCTGCTTTATTTTTCTATTTATTAGACAGTTGATGAGGTCTGAATCTTGACCAACTGCTCAGCTGAGATGTTTTTCACAATAGACACTGTACAAAATATGCGTGCAAAAGGACACAGTTGGGTAGTGGAATTTTTTTTCATTAATGTGAACCTTGACTAAACAAAGCAGTCCTGCCTTTTAAATCTTATGGCAGCTCAGAAGGGAGGTGCTTAAGAACCTTAACTATTATGTCAGATGACAAAATACTTTTTTCCACTTTGGAGATTGGATACTGCTCACACATGATGTATAGGGCTAAATATATGCTTGTTCCCTTGCACCTGTGTACTCTTCCCTTCTCTCATCCCTTTCCTTCCCCTGTAGGCAATAAATGGCCATTTTGCAACTGCATACTTTTGTCTTTTTGATTATTTGTGCAGTGTTAAGTTCCTGCTTTTAGGTTGGCACTTCTCTTGTAGAGTGAACTAGGAAACCAAGGTAATTTGGGTAAAGTTACTATGAATTCATACTACATTGTGTGTATGTTAAAATTACCTGAGGACAAGTTAGTTATATGACTTGTTTCCCAGAAGAAATCCAAACAAAGGCACCTGTTTCACTTCTGAATAAGTATAAGACAGTATTTAATGAGCCATGTTCCATTTTTTTTTTTTTTTTTTTTTTTTGCCTTGGATATGCATTAGGAGCATATGGTGAGGTGGAACTTCTCATCTTCCACCCTTGAATGACTCTGGTGAATAGAAATATCTTGCTGACCTTTGGAAATGTAATATGAGGAAGAAACAGCTACTAAATCTCATTGTCTTTAGTATAATAAAGGTTTGTTACGTGGCTGTAAATTTAGCCTGATCCAAGTACCATCAGATGAACTGAGTTACTTATAATGAACAAACTTTATAGCTAGACCTGCCAAGGTCTAAAGTAAATTCATCCAACATTTAGGTATCATTCATGAACAAGGTACTCTAGGGGATATAAAAATGAAAAGCTCTTTATTCTCCAAGAAAATATTCTAGATATTTTAATAGAAGATAAAGAAGTAGTTGGTATAAAGATGGTCTTAAATCTTAGGATCTGGGAGAAAAGGCAAAGAGAAATCATACAGTAAAATAGAAGTTCTGAAAACTTTGGAGATGTTCAACTAAAATGATTTTAAGATGTATTTTTCAGATTCAGAGAATAAAACTGAGCTGACTAGCTTAGAACTTGGGAGTAAACTTTAAATTATTTTGGAATAACTTGCCCAATATCTACAGAAACCTTTAAGCTTAAAAGCTCAGTGCCTATCTACTTGGCCTTTCAGGATTCAATATGAACCTGTGATTGACCCTCAGGTCTTACCCAGAAGCTTTCACATTGGCCAGCCTCTAAGATGCTTGTCCTCAAAAAACACCTGTGAAGTGGGTCTTAAAGTCCAAGTTTCAAAATAACTGCCTAATTAAGAAGTTGCCCTCAGGTAAGGCATCGAAAACATTGTGTTTTTGTGTTCTACTGTAACCGTGGGCAAAGCAGGCTCATAAGCCAGTTCTCTGTGGTTGTTTGCATGTGTGCACCTGTATTCACTTATGCAGGCACATGTAGAAGCCAGAGACTGATGATAGGTCTCCTCCATTTGCTTCTTCATTGGTTGTGGTTTTATTTTTTGTGTTTTGTTTTTAAATAGGGTCTCTCTCTGAACCTAGAGCTTGCTGTTTTGGCAAGCCCTGGGATTTGCCCCCCACACACTGGGGTTACAAACATGCATGACCATGCCCAGCTTATGTCAGTACTGTGGATCCAAACTCAGGTCCTCATGCTTGTACAGCAAGCAGAGACCAAGATAGTTTGCACAAAAGGTGTTAACTTATGTAAGTGATTTACGAAAAGAATGGAGAGTTAGGAGGAATGAAATTTGGGAAAAGAAAGCAAAGTATGGGGACACCATTGAGCTAGTTACCTCTGTGGGCAACAGGTACTAATCTTTCCAAGGATTCTCTTAAGAACTGAATAGAATGCTCCTTAGCATTATCTTCAGGAGGAATAGGAAAGGAGAGGATTTACTTGTGGACCCCCATCTACTCTGTGGGTATTGATTCCTTTTCCCATCTGTGTTTGTGCATTTACCAAATTCATTAGCCTCATACAGTGATGACAGAGAAGTGGAGTTGGATATGCTGAAAGTGAGAAACATTGGGGCAGGGGCAAAGGTAAGAATAAGGAAGTGTAGGTATGAGGCTGAGTGCAAGAGGAGTCTGATACAGACTACTACAGAGAATTTTGGGCTCATTGGTGAGTGTTCCATCACAGCCTTTTTGGTTGTGATAGGGTATAATCTCATAAAAATAATAGAAAAGGAATAGTGGAATCGAAGTACATTTCAGTTCTAAAACTGACTCTGAGGCTGCAGTTTATATTTGACTTCTTCCTTCCTCTATTACACATTCCAGAATTTAATCAGCTTTCTACCAGCATGTCAGTGGCTTTGTTTCCCCAAGGTTGAATGTTGAGTCTTCATCTCAACAACATAAGTTTCACTTGTTGAATCATAGTTGCTTTCACAGACTTGAAAGAACAGAGATGCCCATTGAATCTCACTGGGTTCCAGACATGCTACTTCCTGTCTTCCTTTGGGCAGCAGCTTGTACATCATCAGTAAATGAACTGTTTCTGGTGTCTTGTATCCAATCTGGGTGTGTGGTTAGGAAGTCCAGTTTTAGCCCTTCTCTGAAGCCCAGCTCACTCAGAGTTCCCTGGGCATCCTAGTTCAGACTGCTTTTCTCTGTCAAATCCTCCCTAAGTCCAATCCCAGTTCCTTTTTTTCCAAGAGTACTCACTCACTGATCTCCAACTCAGACTCTATTCCAAAGAGCTATACCAACAGTCTTTTAGGACTACTGCTGTGGTTGAGCAAGGTCCACCACCAGGTAATACAGGCTTATTTAGGTCTTTTAGTCTACTTTGAAGATCTACTTGCATATGTTTCTCCAGTTCCTAGTTAGAATGTTAGTTTAGGTTTTAACATTTGTCGACAGAGTCAACTGCTTTCTTTGGGGGGTAGATACTATTAATATGTTCCTCTGCTCGGACTGTACAACTATGGTGATTGGCCTCCAGGAGCAAGAAGAGATAGAAAGTCAGAGCTTCGTGAGTTATTTGGGCAATTGTTTCCTCTGGCAAGGGAGAGAGTGCCAAGGGTTAATAATAGTTGGAAATTCAAGCTCTTTCACCTGTCATACCCAAATGTTCCTATCTTAGATTTTAGGGTTTCATGTAACACTTTGAAAATGATGCCAGTATTTTTTGTGGCTGTTTCCAGTGTACAAATCCCAAGTGTAATCTTTAATGTTACTTGTCATGAAATAATACCTACTGGGATAGTGGTCTTTATAGCTGTCATTGTATGTATTCTCATTTTCACAGTGTGCCTTGAGTTATAGTTGGCCACTCTGAGCATGTCTCCCCCCTGCCTCCCTGTCCCCGAGGTACCTGATGTCAGTTTTGAAAACCACATAGCCCCATAGTCTTTATTTCTGCCTCATACTACTTAATGCTACTGCTTCCCAAATAAAGCAAGGCTTCCTTCCATTCGGTTGCAAATCCATCACCAGCACTTGGAGTCATCATCTGACAGTAAACTGACAACAGAGCAATTCAGGTCCACAACTGCATTTCAAGTCTAGGTTTTTTTGGGTGGGTGCAGGGAGCTTCTAGTTCTATGTTAGCTTAATTTTCTACAAGGAACAGAGCCTGAGAGATTGTCCTTGCATATAAGTGTATTTTGGGTTGTGATCTTAAACAAGGCTGGGGATTGGAAAGTGTCACTTAGCAAAAGTAGGAAAAAAACAATTCGGTGGTGAATTATTGAAGTAATCACCTAAAAGCAGCAGAGATTTGACCCTACCTGGAACCTTCTGAGGAGCCATTGGAACGCACCTCAGAATACTCACCCAAGGAGTAGAAGGGACTAGCCAATGGCCTCTACTCCATTAGTCAAATGTTTGTTAATAGGATATTCCTTCACAGATGAAAGTGTAGCCTGTCTTCAAATTTGATGTGAAGAGGGATTTTGAATTTCTGTTGAAGCAAGTCAAGGAAATATACTTAATTACAACAGGAAATGATAAAGTTCTTGCTGAAATTAAGTTCCGTCCTTTTTTCTTCTTTTTGTGTATGTAGGTAGGTGCACTCATGTATGCAGTGCCCACAGAAGTCAGAAGAGGATGTTGGATCCCCTGGAACTGGAGTTACAGATGGTTGTTAGCCACCATGTGGCTGCTGGGAATCAAACCCAGGTCTTCTGCAAAAGCAGCCAGTGCTCTTAACTCCAGCCCCAAGTATGGTCCTGTTTTTTAAAGCATATTGTACATACTTACATCACTCATTTGTCGGTATGGCAAATATAAATAGAATTTGCTGTTAAAGGACTTACTTTGTGCCAGACACTTTACACATTAGCTCATTTAATTTTTACAGTGGCCCAGTTAAAATACGTGCTGTAATTCTCTTGATCTTGAGATGAACACAATTGTGATCTTGGGCACAAGTGATTCAGGAAAGGACTGTGAAGCATGTGCAGACTGTGGTGCAAGAGGCCTTCCTATTGGGCCATGGAACCTGCAGCCCTCTGATATTAGTGGTTCAGCTGCTGTGATACAATGCTTTGATACAATGGAGGCTTTGTAATATATTTTGATACTCAAGGGTACACATGTCAAGTGACTGAGTAATCCAAGGCAATGTTGTGGTATACTGTCTTGATTTTCTTCTTCAGGACTGAAACCATTTCTCTGATCTTCAACATGTGTAGAAAGTTGGAAGCTTTTTGCTCACTTAGGAGGGAGAGCTTCCTTGCTTAAGATCCTGACCCACCCACTGTGGGGTGGTTATTTACAACCAGTGTCTGGCAAAAGTGGAATTAAGGTTTTGCTTTTTTATCAGTATGTGAGCAATTCTGAAGGCTCCGAAGCACTCTAAGGCAATTGTTACACTGACATTTTGACATTGTTTTTTAAAAAAATTTTTTTATGTATAGGAGTATATTGCCTGCATGTATGTAAGTGCATCTGTGTTGTACAGTGCCAACAAAGGTCAAAAGAGGAAGTCATATATCCCTGAAACAGGTTATGGGCAGATTTTAGCAGTGTTCTTAGTTCATAGGACTTTGTAGTCCCTTTGTTCAGATTGAGGTACCTACTGTAAGGGATTAGGAGTTGATCAAAGTACATTGCATAAACAAGCTACACCTAAAACAAATATAATGTAGGGAATCAGTTAAGTGGGTAAAAAGATGGATTTGAACAGTAAATGGGGGAGAGGAACCAACATTTAAAAGGTGGTAACCTTTTAAAGCAATACACCAGACTTTGGAAGAGGTTGAGTACCTATCTACAGCTAGAACTTTTGACAAAGTCTTCCCATAGGTGGCTGTGTCCCAGAGGGAGAGAGGGACCCCTTTTGATGTCCGACATCAGAGACTCAAGAGTTGGCTGGAAATAATACCTGAAGCAATAAAAGAGAGAGAAATTCTGAACCTAACCAGAAGTGATTGGTAAAACAGCCTGAGAAATGTTGCTTCCTTGATCCTTGAAGAATGGTTGCCCAAAGATATCTCAATTACAAAGTGTATTGTGGGATTGGAGACATGGCTCAGAGGTAAAATACTTGTTATTATTCCAGAGGACTCAAATTCGTTTCCCAGCATCCAGGCTCACAGCTGCCTACTATTCCACTCTAGAGAATCTGATGTCATCTGGCCTCTGCAAGCACTCCCATACATGTGACATGTACAAATACACACATTCACTTAAGTAAAAATAAACCTTAACAAAAGTGTATTATGTTTAAATGTATGTGTTAGAAATTTTGACATCTCATATGTGACTCGTTTGAATCTATGCCAAACCAGTTCTGCCGTCTTCAGATGTTTTGGGCCTGATCTATCAGATGATTAATATCATAACTGGTGTTCGAGCCAGCATATTAAAACCTGAATCCCAGATAAAGGTACCCATTTCCAATCTGATTATCCTTCTGAATAGTCTGAATATGCATAGTCCCCAGATTTCTTCCAGACTGACCAAATTCTACAACTCTGGTGTGTTTGTGACCTCACAATGAAGCAGGCCATGTACTTTCCTGGGCTATCTTGTGATTAGACATGTGCTCCTTTTATTAGGCTGGAGACAATGGTACAAGATTTAAATGGATTCTGGGAGAATAAGCATCTTCTAAGACAACTGTCACAAATGAATTCAGACAAGGTTTTTGTAGAAGTGAAGATGGGGAACTAAATTGACAGAAAGCTGTTTTGTCAGTGAGAAAAATTCAAGGGAGTTTGGAAGTTCTAACTTGCCTCATTTCTGTTCTAAAGCTACTGTTCAGAGCCTTCTTTCTAACCCGAGTCCTTATGGTCTTAGTGCATACCCAATACTTAACTGAAATGGCAACTTTTTAAGCTGTATTATCAAACCTTGAGCCTAATTATCAGCCTTATGTCTAGCCTTAATGTCTTCAATGCTGTTGAATATAGCTGCATGGTTTGATTTTGATTTAAAAGCTCATGGCCTTGTCTGTTATGAGGGTAACCAACTGCTTTCTGATTGGATTTGAGGCCTGCTCCTCAAGAGAGAATGCATATCTGTAACTGTAAAACTGACCAAGAGTCTGTCTGGAAAGGTTATAGACCTAGTGGGCAAACTATTGCTCTTGTGTTCCTAAATGGATATTCTGTGCCTGACAAATTGCTTTCTAAATAACTATATGCCATAGATTAGTGTTGCTGTCAGCTTCAGTCAGAAGGGTCCTTTAAAAAAAATTGTGTGTATGAGTGAATTATCTGCATGTTTTTAAGTACACCCGTGTCATGCAGTACCTGTGGAGGTCAAAAGAGGGCATCAGATCCCCTGGAGCTGGAGTTACAGGGGTTGTTAGCTGCCATATGGGTGCTGGGAACCAGACACAGGTCTTCTGCAAGTGCTTTTAACCACTGAGCTCTCTCTCCCATCTGAGAAGCTTCTTTTTGCAGTCGTCAGTGAACTACAGACTCATAAGTGCTCAAAGTATGGAGAGTAAATATTTGGCTGTTGAATGCCAAGCATAAATGGGGCATCTATGTCAAGCCTCAGGGAACATTAGAGATGAAGAAGCTTGGAAATGTAAGAGCCAGAGGATGGGGGGAGGTGGGCTGTATGGAACGAGAGGGAGCAATGTGGAATGCTGGCATGGCTTTTACACACTTAAACTCACAACAACTGTGATTATTTCTAGAAGATAAGCAAAAGATTAAACTCAACAGTCAGCACCCTCCCTGAGGATTTATGAACAGTTAGTGGTTGCTGAAGGACTGAGAGATACTTTCTTCAGTAGTTTAAGGTATCCATGTACCTATAAACAAACAACCCTGATAAACTCACTGGGACACACACACCTATACAAAAAAACAGGAAAATTCGGGAAAAAGAAAAAGATTAATAGGACTTAGAGTGGGGCAAGAGAAGGTAAATATGATCAAAACACATCTCGTACATGTATGAAAACAAAACAAAGCCAATGGTTGTTTAATGTGTGCTAATTAAAACATTAAAAAAGCTCATGATCTTAAGGTTACCTTTTTCTTTGTGTAGGCTCATCTGAGCAATCAGAAGTATCAGTCTTATACTGTTCAAAACATATCACTGTTGTAATGGTCAATGAAGCAGTCACTTAACCCAAAGCCTTGCCTTCCTCAACTTGTACCACATCTCATAAATAATTAGGATACCACTGCATACCATGAATTACTGTTCTATTTTCTTGCCTTTAAGGAGGTTATCACTATATTCAAAAAGATGACAACACAACTTTAGAGTTTCTTGTTGAATATCAGTTTCCTGGAACCATTCCTGGTATGAAGAGCTGTACCAGCAAGGAGCCTTTCAGGGGGAAAAAAATGACTGGCTACATCAGACAGGAGACATTTAGTGCAGGGGACTGATTATAAAAGCAATCCCGAGACACCACAGGAGCTTCTAGCTCCTGAAGCTAGAACAAGGAGCGTGCTACCATTATCTGGGCTGGTGAGTGAAGGTGAGGACATCGTGCCACCAGAGCACAGAGACAGCTATCTTCTAGCAACTAGAAGCTTTTTGACCTGTGTCTTGTGAGATCTAGGAATACGTAGGATTACATCGTGGAAGCTGGTGTTACAGAAGAAATAGCCATGTCTTATGTCACCAAAACAGAGATCTTGGCTTTTTACCTTCCACCTCGAAGCAACTCAACAAGGCTTTGCATCTTCTAAGTCACTTACCATAGGAAGCTGGGGAATGTGGACACTGAAATACAGTCCAAACTAGGGAAGGCTGGAAAGGAATCTGAACCAGCAGGTGAATGAGTAGCATAGGAAGGGAATCCTCTTCTTGTAATTATGTATACACTAGATGCTGTAGATGGATTCATAGGCTGCAGCGTAGTTTTTATTTCAGAGAAACCTGCCATTCATGTGTATGTATGTTTATCAGTTATATCACAAATTCTGGATCTTCTGTAACCCTAACATTATTTCTGATAATCCACCTACACACACACACACACACACACACACACGTGTGTGTGTGTGTGTGTGTGTGTGTGTGTATGAAATGATAATAGATGTTGTGGGTCCTAAAATTATAATACCAAACTTTTAAATAAAATTAAAACATAGATCTAAGTACTCTCTATTCTGAAATCCAAAGAACAGCATGCTCTCCTCTACTATTAGCTTGTTTTTCTTTAGTAATTTTAACTATGGAGCCAAGACCATTTGTCTACATTTAGACTAGAAACAATTGTGAAAATAAGTTGCTAAACATATGGGGTGGGAAGGGGCTGGTGAATCCTGCTTTGAAATATTTCTGCTAAAATTGTGATTTTTAATTTTAGTACTTTGATTATCTATAAATATTCTGTGGGTGTGTGAAGGGAACCTCCTTCTAGGAGTCATATTTTAAGCCCAAAATATTCTTGCCTTGTTTTTTCTTTTGCCTTTAATCATTTATGAAATAATCATTTTCTATAAAAGTCAGATATTCAGAAAGTTTGGGTTTAGGGAAAAGAAAGATTTTATATGCTGAATATGTGACTACTCAACAGTCAGGAAGTTATACTTAGGCATTAACCTGAGGACCAGTAGGACTTGAAAAGTTGCATTATTCTCATTAAGTATAGACTCATTGTTACTATTGATAAGTCTATTATTAACTATGCTATTGTTATTTGTAAGGACATTCTATACATTTAGACTCAAGGTCTGTCAACTCTGGTTATAGTTAGGCCTCTGAGTGTCTCAAATTCAACTTTTTTCATCTTATGGATATTCAAGAACAACATAATCCATAGTTAGGAGGGAGGTGGAGTATATGTGTGTTAGTCACTTTGTTGCTATGATGGAAACACTGACCAAGGGAACTTACTAAAGAAAGAGTTTATTTAGCTTACAGTTCCAAAGTGGCAGGAGACCATCGATGGGAGGGCTGGTGAGGAGACATAGTGGCAGAGGTGGCTGGAATAGACACAGAAGCTAAGTGCTCACATCTTCAAGCAGGCACAGGAAGCAGAGAGTGACTGGAGATCTGGCAAGGCTTAAGAACTCTCTCGGCCCGCCTCCAGTGACATGCTTCCTCCAGCATGGCCACACTTTCTAAGACCTCTCAAAAGAGAGCCACCAACTGGGGACAAAATATCCAAATACTTAGAGCCTATGGGAGACATTCTCATTTAAACCACCACATTGGTTGTGGTTTAATAGTGATGTGTTTTGTGTCAATGTGACAAGAGGTCAATTGTGCTGGATAGCTTTAGTGTCAACACAGCTGGGTTGAAGGAGTCTCAATTGGGGAATTACCTCCATTGGACTGGCCTGTGGCCGTATCTCATTGTTGAGTGATGTGGGAGGGCCCAGCCCTACTGTGGGCGGTGTCATCCCTGCGCAGGTTGTTGTCTATTATATAAGAAAGCAGGTTGAGCATTGGCCAGGGAAGCAAGTCAGTAAGAAGTATTCTTTCATGGCCTGTGCTTCAGCTCCTACCTCCAGGTTCCTGCTCTGAGTTCCTATCTTGGGCTCCCTTAGTGATGATTTATGACCTAGAAGATGTGAGCCAAATAAATCCTTTCCTCCCCAAGCTGGTAATAGTTAGAATGGTTTATCACAGCAATGGAGAAGCAAACTTTAACAGTCTGTGTGTGTGTGTGTGTGTGTGTGTGTGTGTGTGTGTGTGTGTGTATTAATAAGGGAAATTACATATAACTCATAAAATTAGAAAATTTATCAAGGAAACTTGATGTGGAGGTACACACCTATAATCCCAGCCCAAAGGAGGCAAAGGCATGATCATCCATAAATCTGAGTCTAGCCCAGTCTACACAGTGAGTTCCAGGCCAGCTAGGTCTACATGGCAAGACCTCATTTCAACACCTCCCACCAAAAAAGAAGAAAGAAAACATGCAGAAGTTGACTATAGTTTTTCATATATCCCCCTCCCCCAAATTCCATGCCTTTGCAAATGGGCTCAGCTATGACCTATGATGACCTCTGGTTTCCTCTGTTACCTAGAAATGTTTTTTTAATCTGAGTCCTAATGGAATGACTAGAAATGGCTCTTTGTCTGCCAGGATTGAGATGTGTTTTGGACACCTGCTGTCTACATACACACTAAAGAAGCTTTTCCAAGTATGATCCATCCATGGAAATACTCAGCTGTCTGAAGGGACAAGTGGTATGTCATGTGGGTTCTCATTGGCTCTCGCCACATCCTAAAAACAAATGCCAGAGAGATAAGGAATCTTCTCAGCATATGTACCAAAGAACTAGGAGTGCCTTACATTGTGATTATTAAATGCAGATTGAAAAATGAAAAATGGGCAAAATATTCTAAGTTTTCAGAACTACAGTAGTGTGTCTGTCATCTTCCAGTGGAATCATTTCTACATGGACTACTTATGACCTGTGTCTTTTGTGTTTTCTTTTTCCTTGGAGGAAGAGTCTTAATGAAGAGAGGAAATAGTTGAAACATCGGTTCTGCTCTTCTCTCCTTTCTTTGACTCAGAAGGATGCTAAGAAGAGAGTCTGGGATGACTTTGGGAGAGAAAGGAGATGAAAGAGAGACATGAATAAAGTGATGTTTTTATGCACTGGTTTATGTTTGCTACCGGAGAGTAAGGGAGCTCAGCCAGGCGTGGTAGCACATACCTTTAATGCCAGCACTCAGGAGGCAGAAGCTGTCAGATCTCTTTGAGTTAAAAGACAGCCAGGTCTACATAGTGAGTTCTAGACCAAAAGGAAAAAAGGGACTCATTCAATAGAAGGAAGAGTTCTGGGAACTGGGATATAATGCTCTATTCCTCCTGTTGCCTGTGGGTTTATGATTTTAGTACCTACAGGAGAGCTAAATGTTGACATTTACAATTAATGTAGTGAGTATATAAACCTGAATTTTCATTTTGATATTGGTGTGTGTGTGTGTGTGTTCTGTATGTTTAGGTCAGAGGACAACTCTGTGGAGTTCTCTCCTTCCACGTTTACAGAGATTCCAGGGACTGAACTCAAGTCACCAGCCTTACTTAGCAAATACTTTACCAGATAAGCCATCTTGCCAGCCCTAAAAACATTTGTTTTGTACTAATAGTTCCTTTTAGATGGCTTTAATTGTATGTGTAGGAAAAAAATGGCTGTTTCTTTCCTGCTTAACACAAATATGTCTCTAGGTTCAGAGACATATTTCATAACAGAATATTATGATGGCTTTCAACATTTTTTGTTGTGCTTTCAAATCACTAAACTTTGTATTTATTAAACACTTAAATTGCTTCTAAGAATTGCCTTTGTGAGTGAAAATAACATGCGTGCTAGAGTTTTTGCTTTCCAGTATTAAAATTTACCTTGCTAATATATCGTAAGAAATATTCAGACATTATGTAACTTATATCTGACCTGCATATGGAAACTTGGGTTTCAATCTGCTTCCACTAGGACTGCCACGGGAGTCAGGGGTTAAGCTCCTGGTGGACGGTGTGACTGTGAACACTGCTGCTGGAAGAGCAGGTCAGGAATGTAGAGTGCTTAAACAGGGTTAATATATGGCCTGTGGGAGGACAGCTGGCCTGGAGCAGAGTTAGAGGTAAGGAGGTCAGCCACATCTCCCTGAAAACAGAGGACATGCCAAAGTCTGAATCAGTAGAAGCCATTAGGGAAAGGAAAAAGAAGGAAGGTTCTGTTTAAGGAGGGTGTGTATGAGAGGGTAGATGATACTAGAGAAGAAGAACAGCAGCACCAAACACGGAGAGGGGCGTGGGGGGATGAGAGAAGACAGAAATACCTGCATGAGAATGCTGCCCCTACTCCCCAGACAGGAGAGCCCGTGCCCCACCGCATCCTGGCTACTTGGTTTGATGTCTCGTGCTTTGAGTAGTGTGTGGATGTGAATGGGAGACCTCTGATCCAGCCAGGGCATTAGACATTAGATATTAGATATACAATATAGATATCCTATATTGTATAAGGATAGTGAATTGCTAACCAGTTGGAAGAAACTGAGTTCCTGAAATTAAAACTTCTAGTAACCATCCATAAAGCCTTGATCTGTCATTATTATTAGAGCCACCCTAGTTTTCTTTGCTATTTTTCCAGTGCTAACAATCAAACCTACAGTCTAATGCACACTGCTCAAGCCCTCTGCCACTGTGCTCTATCCCCAGCCTTAAAATGTCATAAAGGAAAATGGTTTACATCTATTACAGTCCAATTTCTTCCAGTGCTTTATGGACTTGTTCTTAGTGGGGCACTGTGGGAAGTGTTACAGAGGGTTGAAATGATAAAAAAGCAAGGCAGCCTCAGCTCTCAAGTAATTTATCATACAAAGACTAGACAGAAAACCCCGTAATTGTAATATAAGGTGACTAAGAAACCTAGCCCAGAGAAACTGGTAGGAAGATCAAAAGCCAAAGAGAGACAGGGACCACAAGAAAAATTTACAAAGGATGCAGAATCAAGGGTCTAGGAGGTCATTCCTAGTGAGAGAAATACAAATGCATGCACCACAAGCCTGCCTTCTCCCTGCTATGGGTAACTCAATGGAGTAAATACATCTATTTTCATATTCAATTTCTGGATTATCAATAATTTGTCCAATAAATATACTTTGAATATTTAAACTGAATTTTTAGATGGTCAATAGCATAATACAAAGAAAGAAAAATCATGGGCTTTTAATGCTAAATAGATTTTGGTTGGGGTAGGCAAGATGGCTCAGCCAAGGTGCCTTCTGCCAAGCCTAATGCCAGAATTTAATACCCAGGACCGAGACAGAGGAAGGAGATAACCAACTCCTGCAAGTTGTCCTCTGACCTCCACAGGAGACACACACACACACACACACACACATAAATGTAAAATAATTTTTTAAAGATTGTGTTAAATTTTCAACTGTAAATAAACTGTGCAACCTCTCTGAGTACTTGGGTATAAAAGTGAGAACTGTAAGAATGGGCTCTGTAAAAAAATTTTAAGGATTAAATAGAAAAACATTAAACAAACACACTTGCTCCATAGTTTTCTTTTTCTGCCTTCACCCTGATGCTGACTGTTTGGATGCTCACTGCCTACTGGTTAACAGCAGAGGGCGATATCACTCTGTTCTTCTAGCCAAGGTTTTCCTGGAATCAGTTCTGTTGGTGGCACACAGGGGTTTTAGAAATGCTTGGGCAAGAGAGGAAATGGGAATCCTGTGTTCCAGAAGGTTGAGAGGGCTGTAAGGGACAAGTCCTGGAAGAAGCTGGAGCAGCCTCCATGTCCCCTATGGGCTGTATATGGCGATGCCCCATTTCAGTCATCTCTCTGTCAGCTGGGTCAGAAGGGTTTCCAGGGCTAATGGAACATAGAACCTTAGGATGGGACTCAGAATGAAAGTCCCTGTCTTAGCAGGGTAGCTCTGAAATGGGGGCTAGACTTGGTTGGCTATATGGAGCCGCAGGTTTACCTGAGACCATCCTGGGTTGAATCTGGATCCTGGAGTAACTATCAATAATACCCTTTGCTCTCAAACTGTCTTGATTTGCAGGATAAATTCTACTCAGAATGTTAGGATGAATGGGAAGAACAGTCAAGCTCTGGGTCCTCCTTGATGAGCCTAGGGCTTATCTCAGCCATGTCTTGGCTTTCTCTCTACTTTTCCAGATTTGGTCCCAGCTGGACTCAGAGGGTCCCACTTCAAGTGGGAATGGGGACAGGCCACCTGGGTGAAAAAGGTAAGCCACCTAGTGCCTGTTCTTTGAGCAGAGTGAAGCTAGTGAGGATCTCTGATTTGCCGCCTGCCTACAAGACATGGCTTGTAGTGACTAGGCACTCAGAAAGGGCAGATAGGAAAGAGAAACAGAGTTCCTTGGGACTGGTTCTGGTGATGAAGAAACCCCCTACTACTGAAGTTTTCTGATCTTATATTCTGATAAATGAAATAAAACATTAAACATAAGGATGAAAAAATCTGACCTTGTAAAAGTCCTTGGGGCTGGTTAAGACCACATATAGGCTTAGCTGTCAGAAAGTGTGGGTTCAAATCCCTGATCTATTTACCCTCCTTCATCCTCAGTTTCCTGATGTATAAACTAGAAACAGTAACAAAACTTGAATGCCCTGTCTGGTGTAATCTACAGGTTAAAGTGCTTCCCAGTAGCTCTGATGTGTAGCTATAAGCAGTTGCTGTGCTTTGTTACCATTTTTAAGATTGGCTGAAGATTCAGGCTGTGTGTTGATTGGTTCATCTACAGTGAAAGGAATGAAGCTCAGAATAAACTGAATTGCTCAAGCTTATAGAAAGGAGCGCAAGGCCAAAACAAGCATCCTTTCTGCAGAACCCTCTGTCCAGTGCACTAGGGAGGTTGCTGTTTCTATGGAGATCATTCAGTTAAAGATATGACTCCGTTTCTGTCACTAAAAGCCAGAAACATCTCTTAAATTTCACTCTTTCCTTAGGAAATTTTTACATACATGCAGGCAATACACTCACGCACATAAAATAAATATTAAAATATTTTATAAAAGAAATAAAAGGCGGTTTAACAATTCATGCATTTGTTGTATGTTAGGCCAAATAACACTAGAAGCTAACATAAATGACATATAACTTGGGCTAGAGATGGAACTTAGTGATAGAGCTTTTGAGTAGTACATTATAAGGCCCTGATTTAAATTCCCACTGCATGAGCACACACACACACACACACACACACACACACATTTGAGACATTTGAGAAGTTAAAAACCATTAAAATGATATATACACTTATGATTTTATTTAACTAACATATTGGTTTATTGGCAGACCTACAAGATAACTATTTATAACTCTTACTATTTGTAGGAGAGAGTGGGATGACATTGGAGGAGGCTACTAAGAACAAAATATGATATATGTCTGAAAATAAAAATAAAATAATGAAACTCATTACTTGGTATGCTAACTAGAAATTTAATAAAATCTATTTGTAACAAAGAGTGTGGAAATTTTAAACTGAATTATGATTGTATTCACAATAATGAGAGCTGTCTCACTTTGTCAGAATGAACTCCCAACCTTGATTCCCTGCAGGTGAACATGATGAGCTATTATTGGGCTTAACCTGACTTTCTCTTTGAAACATCTGAAGACTTTAATATAAAACTGGTATGATTTAACACCTTGCAAAGTTCTGCTAATGGAGCTAACATGTCAAAAGTTCTTGTTCAATCAATAAATGTAATACAATACATGATAGACTTAAGGACAGCTATCAGAGAGTCGTCTCAATAGGGGCAATAAAGACCTTTGACAAAGTTCAGCAGCTTTTCATGATAAAAGCCCTGAAGAAAATAGGATCAGCAGGAACATATCTCAATATAATAAAGTTTATACATGACAGTCCTATAGCCAACATTATACTAAATGGGGAGAAATGAAAAAATTTCCTTTAAAGTCAGGAATGAGACAAGGTGCCTACTCTTACTGCTCCTATTCAATATATTGCTTCAAGTCTTAGCTAGGGCAATAAGACAAGAGAAGGAAATAAAAGAGTTAAATGAATAGGAAATATCCCTATTTACAGGTGACATGATCTTGTGCTTAAAAGACCTCACAGTCTCCAGCAGGAAATTCTTAAAACTGATACAGAAGCTTTGTTATATGCCAATAAAAAACTTGGGAACGCATACATGCACTTCATACATTACAAACACACACACACTACAAATAGTACACAAATTTGAAAAGAAAGGGCTGTTGGGGCTGGAGAGATGGCTCAGCAGTTTAGATCACTTGCTGGTCTTTCAAAGGACCAGAGGTCAGTTCCTAGCACCCACTTCAGACAGCTCTCAACTGCTTGTAACTTCACCTCCAAGGGATCTGATGTCTTCTTCTGGTCTTTGAGGGTACCCCCTATACACACACACACATAAATAAAAAATAAAATATTAAGGAAAAAGAGAACTGGAAAGATGGCTCAGTTGCTAAAAGCACTTGCAAGATAAACCTGATGGCCTGTATTTGAACTCCAGAACGCAAGCAAAAAACAGAATGGAATGGCATGCATCTCTAATCTCAACACTCTTACGGTGAGATGAGAGGTAGAGACAGGTTCATTTCCTGTGGGAAGCTTGTGGGCCAGCTAACCTGGAGAATGCAGCACAGTAGCAGAAACAAGAGATCCCCTGCCTCAGGAAGGTGGAAGTAGCGCTTACTGCACCATCCAGTGATTCCACTGCTGGATATACAGCCCAAATACCCTGAGTCAGCACATCACAGAGACGTGTGCACATCCATGTTTATTCGCCTCATCAGAGCTAAGAAATGGAAGCATCTTAGAAGACCTCAGCTGACGAATGGATAAACAAAATGTGGCACATATTTTCAGTTGAAAAGTGAAATGAGACTTTGCAGAAAATGGATGGAATTGGAGAGTATTATGTTAAAGTTAAATAAGCCAGACTGTGATTAATACTGTATGTGTATGTTTCTCTCACATGCACTATCCAGATTCGTGTGTGTGTGTGTGTGTGTGTGTGTGTGTGTGTGTGTAGTTAGGTCATGAAAGTAGAAAAGGGACCATGAGAGATGAGAAAGATAACTTAAAGGAAAGAAGACGGGGGACCTGAGGGCAATAGAGGTCCTGGAATACGAAAGCAAAGGGGGAGACTATCTGTGAGGAGACGAGCAAGAGAGGTATGGGCAGGGTGCGGAGGCAGAGGAAAAGAGGGATAAGCACAAATATAATGACGTATGTATGAAAACGCCATAACGAAACCCATCGTTTTGCATTCTAACTTTTAAAAGTTCGTTTGAAGATATGCTGAAAGATGGGAAAAAAAGCAAATTAAAATTTAAAACTATGAACCTAATAAAATAAAATTTCTGAATGCCAGGAATCAAAAACGATCAAAATAATTTAGTAGTTTGCTCTGAGTAGGTTATGCTCCACCGGCGACATCAGCACTGACTTTGCACATTGTGCGTGTCAAATTGCTTTCTTTGGGAAGAGTATTGATTCTTCGGAAGGAAGCACCTTATCTTTTTGTTTTTAGTAAACATTCTATTGAAGCATAAATCACCAACTTCATAGAAAGTGTGTACATTATAAATGTAAAGTTCAGGGAATGTACTTGGACCTCAGAGGGGGACACGAATGGCATCCCACTCGCCCACCTTGCTCTGCACCTCCCCACAGCAGTAACTGTTATCTTGACACTAGATGCCATCTTTTAGCTTTTCCTGTTTTCAGCCTCCTGTAAATGGTATCATGCATTATGTATTTTTCTTGATTCTGGCTCCTTTCCCCTGATATTAGATCTCTTAGATTTTTATTTAAGTTGCATCAAGTAGGGGATTCTCTCTTCACTGTAAAATATTCCTTTGTGGGAATGCTGTGATTTATTTAGTCATTCTGCTGTTTTTCCATTCTTTCTTTCCAGGTTGGTTGTACCTTTTGGAGTGTGTACATACTCACTTTAGTTAAGTATATGCTGTTGAATAGAATTGCTGGGTCATAGGGAGGTGGTGTGTTCAGCTGTAATAGGTCTTGCAAAGTAGATACTCATTCTAGATTGCTTAAGCCCTGCTTCCCACATACTTTCATATATATTTTACCTTCATTTCCCACACTGCCTTTCTAGAGGCCTGCTAGCATCAGGCACCTTTCAATTCTTTTCTTTTAAAAATGATTTGTTTTAAATTACGTGTGTGTGTGTGTGTGTGTGTGTGTGTGTGTGCCTGTGGATGGATATGTATACATGAGTGCAGATGCCCTCAGAGGCCAGAAGAGGCCAGCAGATCTCCTGAAGCTGGAGTTACAGTGGTTGTGAGTCTGTATGCTGGTGCTGAAAACAGAACTTAGGTCCTTCCCAAGAGCTCTTAACTCATGAGCCATCTCTCCAGCCCCTCAGACATCTTTCAGGGTCTGTAAAGGCCTGTTACTAAATTAGCTTTTGTAATGAGAGTCCATTTGAGGGAAGCAATATAAAGTACCTCCCTTCTCTCTTTTCTTCGTAGAGTTGAGGTATGCTTCCTGAATTCTTCCAGAAGCCCAAGAAGTAAGGCCTGGTGAGGAAAATGGTAGCTAGGGAATGTGTCTGCAGATTGTTGTCTCCTTTCCTAGTGGGGTGTGCTCCAGGCCACTGGGCTTGTTGACTGGTTTATGATCACAAAAAGGAAAGACCAGGAGAGATGTCTCAGGAGAGACATGTGCATCATGTCAGCCCAGGTCGGAAACATCTGTTTACAGATAAATCCAGAAGATATATCTGTCTCTTGCTCAGTGATGGGACCATGAGCATAGTCAGGATTTGAGGGTGGCAAACTTGCTGTTATGCTGTGGAGTATGCACGTCAGGGGAATATGGAAAAGGGCCGTCAGCTGGAAAGTTGGTCTCCTCAGAGACCAAAGCTACTAGGAATAAATTCCTCATCAATAAGCATGTTGGAGCACTGGTTCCCTACAGCATGTCAGATATGGTATCTGCTATGGCTGGAAAAGTAAAGAAACATCAGTATTGCCTGGGGGATATCCTATAGCCACTCTTTGTTAATGTTCTGGGTTGGAGGTAGGAGTGGATCTGCAGAAAAGCAGGTGTGATATGAAAGACCCAACACAGACATCCATACTCTAGTTACATAGGAGGAAATGGGAGCCTTGATCAAGTCAGTGGCGGGAGACTTAAAGAGAACTGAGTAGTAAGCAAAAACCTTCTGATTTAATAACTGAAACGGACAACAAATTATGGCCTAGGACTAAAGTCGATCATATTAAGGGTCCTGCAACCCAGTAATAAGAAAGATTAACAGAGAAGAATCAAAAACATTTACTGGAAAAATAAAATGATTGTGTTTACACACAAGTTGTTGAGACTGCTCAGTCAAACTGGTTACATAATCTGACACAAATCTGCTTGATTCATGTCATTCTGCACTGAGAGGCCAGAGCCCACATCTGCTGTGTTCAGTGCAAGGCCTGGAACATAATCATGCTAGTTCAGTGTTTGTTGTACCTGTTTTCCTTGGTATTACATTTTGGTACTCTGTCTAAAAAGTTGCACTCAGCCCCAGCAATAACTAAACTTTCTGAAGGCAATCCTCTGTAAAAGTATATTGTTTATATTATCTACTATGAAGCATATTTGAAAAAAATTCTAATTTTCCATTCTATAATTAAAGGCATAATTGAAGCAAAAGTTACAGAGGTTCTACTTTCTTATTGGAAACTACTAGTAGCCAATTTATGACTTATGTAACTTGAGGGAAAACAAACAGAAAAATGTGGTTAGCATAATTAAATAAACACTTTATTTTACATGTTGAGAGCTTCTTTCCCAGTTGGTTTACTTTGTAACTAGAAACAGATTAGATCATTAAGAATCAATTGTTGCTTCTCAAGCTTTGAAGTTTGGTGACATTTTTATTATACAAAGAAAGTTGTTTTTATCAGGAAAAGACAATGTTGGTGGCATTAACAATAGTAGAGGTGGGAATGGTAATACATACATGCATTCCTATAATCCCAGTACTTGGGGTCTGGGTAGGAGGACTGGGATTTTGAGGCCTTCATGGGCTACATAATGAGACCCTGTCTCATAAAACAAAATAAAACAAATAAACAACAACAACAAAATCCCAGTGAGTTTAGGGCAGTATAGGACTTGGCAATCCATACCAAGAGGAAGCTATCATCAGACGGAGTTCAAGGTGACTCATAGATTTATCCACTTTGTTTGAGGGTGGAGAAAGCAGACTTTGTGTGAGTATTAATTACTAAGGCATGAAACCTAAAATGTTCTGGTTTTTAATTTGGGAGGAGTTATTTTTAAAATTTCATGTAGATGAGTGTTTTCCCTGCTTGTATGTAAGTGCACCTGCAGTATGCAATGCCTGTGGAGGTCAGAAAAAGGCCTCTTAGCCCCTGGAACTGGAGTTATAGATGATTGTTAGCTGCCATGTGGGTTCTGGGAACCTGAGTCCTCTACAGAGCATCCATCCAGTGCTCTTAACTGCAGAACCATCTCTCCAGCCCCTCAAATGGGCTTCTTATAAGGTAGTAACAAGCAGGAGCTGAAAGGGCCTTATTACTGCAAGTTCCCATAACAAGTTATTTACTCCATATTCTTTAATAATGTATTGAAGGCCTACACTAGTGCAAGTTAAGCATCATGTCTTGTTATTTTTAATAACATTTCTATTTTGGAATAGTTTTATTGATCAGCATGGGAATAGATTTCTCATAGTCCCCTTTCTTGCTTCCTATTGACGTCTTCCATTATGATCATTTTTACATTAAATGAACCAAAATTGATGCATTAGCTTAGGTCCAAAATTTACTCAGGTTCCCTTAGCTTTTATTTACTTTGTGCTCTTTTCCTGGGTCCCATTCACATACTGCATTGCTGTCGTCATATCACACAGGCTCTCCTCACCTGTGACTATTTTCAAACTCCTCTGTCTTTCATTATCTTGATAGCTTTGAGGAGTGCCATTTAGGTATTTGGCAGAATGTTTCTCATTTGGGATACTTTTCGTTTTTAGGCTGGGTTTATGGTTTTATGAAGACATCACAGGCATGATGAGCAAAACCTATAAACATGAATTATCGCTATTCATCTAGACTCCCTGCCTGAGAGTGATCATTCGGTTTCTTCACCATGAAGTTACTCTTTCTTCCTTTTCAACGCTGAATTCTTTGGAAGTAAGCCAGATTCATCTGCCGTTGAGAGCAACTCCAACTGCTCTGAAATTCCACTTTCATTTTCATTTGATTCTGGCACCATTTTCTGTACCAATGTCACACACAGGTGTGTGTACATGACCAAATGGTCACACATACAGACTCCTCTCATCTCTACACAGAGACACACAAAAAAATCTACACCGATAGAGACCTCAACCTGACCATGACCACACACCTGAGAGTTGTCAGGTTTCTCTACAGTAAAGTCCCTGTTTCTCTCCTTTTCTACTCTACACACTTTGGAGGCAAGCCAGACTCACCTACAAATTCAAAACCCAAGCTTTCAACCACTGTACCTTCCCCTGGGCTAGTGGCTGATAAGAGGTTGTAAACTGAAATGGGATTCGCCCTCCCTGCTTACCATTCAGGTGCATTCAAAGATGAAACTCAAAGATAAAACTGAGAGAAGAAACATGCTTCTTGGGCTTGCTTTGACAGACGAGGTAAATGATGGTAAAGCATGGCTCACTGACTCTTGTTCTTGTTGAGGAATGAAGAGATTTGCAGTTGCCAAGACCCCAGCTTAGCTCCTGAATTGGTTAGTTGTTGGTTTTCTTCTAGAAATGCCAACAATTTGACCTGTTGGCCTCTATTTCACTTGGAAGCTAGGGTTAGGCCCCAATGAATTCCAGGAGGAGAGAAACACAATTTCATTTTACCCTACCTCTTCAAAGAAGGACATATGTTTATCACCTTCTCTTTTTATTGCAAGTAATTGTGCAATATCAAAAATACCATTAAAAAAAGAAGATAGCAGCAAAATCCTCCCCAGATACTAAACTACTGGTCTTCACTGAAATGGAGGAAGGTATTTCATTTCATAGCCCCATTACCAAGTCTCAATTTAGTACACTATTTTCATTTGTTTTAGAAACCCAGCCTGTATTAAAGTTCAGATTCAACGCCTTATTGTGTAGCTATTTTTAAAGCAGCAAGAGCGCTAATGCAAATCTGTTAATCTGCTGCAGGAAGAACTGCAGGCTGCAGGCGCACAGAGCAGCCACATAGAAAAGAAAGTAAAAGAAGCCAAAGGAATAGCTCAGTGAGTTAAAGTGCTTGTGGCCAAACCTGACAACTTGAGCTTGATCCCCATATCCACATGGTGGAAGGAGAGAACCGACCTCTGAGCTCCATGTGTGTGCACAAAACAAATAAATGTTAAAAAGTAAAAGAAAAGTGAAACAAGTTTTAATAGCACATCTAGGTCAACGTATATGACACATTTTGATAGGTGATCAATACAAAGATACTAATGAAATATTTTACATGCATCTTTGAAATCCAGTGAGTATCTTACTCGGAAGGTATATACTAGTTTAGATGCTAGATTTTACCATGGTTAAGTGAAACAACCTAATGCAAAAAGGTTGTATTTAATGGAAAGTATTTCACATTTTTCCATTCCTGCCTTTAAATGTAAGATAAATGTGCCAATAAAATAATAAAACTTAAGTTCCTTGTCAGCACTAGGCATTTTTCAAGTTCAGTTTTCAATAGCCATATGTGGCTACTACATTAGCTGATGCTACCTGAATGGAATCTAATGGTGTTGACTAAAATACAAAGTACTTTTGAGTTGGAGAGTTTGGAAAGGTAGTCCCTGCCGTCTGAAAGATAAGCGATCCAGAGCACTGGTTGAGAGTTGGGGAGAAATAAGCACAGAAAGATTTTAAGTGGTGACAGTGGACTAAGAAGCCAGTGCTTAGAAGAAAAATCTTGAACTTTGTTTCAGGCCCTTGGTGAAACCCGAGCCATAAGCTTCCCTTATGGCTGTGAGATTGCATGGGCACGTCTTGCTGGTCCTCAAGCAGGAACAATCCCATATCCCTCTGTTTGCAGAGTATTGAAAAGCATAGAGATGGTCAAGGGGTCAGTAAACCCGGGGTGGCAAAGCTGAGGTTGTGATCCAGGGCGTGAGGAAGTATCTGAAATGACACAGTTAAGCTGAATCAGGTAAACAGAGAAAAGTAAAGAGCAGGAGGCTGCAATGCACCAAGGAGCCTGCTCAGGGTCAGTGAAGGCCCAGGGAGGCCTGGACAGAAGTGTTTAGGCGATCAGAGGATTTTTAGCATCTGATACCATGGATGATATTAAAATGGGCACTTCCAGTTGAAATAAAAGGAGAAAAGTACCTTCCTGAAATATTTAAACTCCCCCAAGTGATCTAGAGCAACTAAACATGCTCATGAACAAAATCCATTTGTGACTTGTTTTTGTCATTAAAGTTTTATTGGAACACAGTTGTGCTCATTCACTTATGCTTTGTATAAGACTGCGTTCACTCATGGTGCAGGAACAGAGTAGTTGCCACAGAGAACATAGAGAACATGAGGTTAAATCTTTATTATCTGCCTCTTTGCACAAAATGTTGACTTCCGGGTAAGCCAGACACTACTGTCTTCTAATCCAGCTCTTCTACCCTTAGTTCATCATCCTCTTCAGAGAAGAACCTATGGTTTTTAAGACATGAAGCACTTCTTGGAAACTGACTGTGCTGCATCAGCCTGGAGGAGAATGTCAGCGTCCCTATCCCCATTCCCAATAGGAATCCAGGCGAAGGAGACCAGAACAGACCATTTTAAGTGCTACTTTATACTTCCTGAAATTTAGATGATATGTGAGTGATACCTGAGTTGTTCCTGAAGAGAACAAGCCTCATTAGAGGTGGCTGCTTAGAGTAAGGAGATTTTAAATTGCCACAGTGTCCGTGACCTGGACCTATTGTACTAACTGTCCTGCTCCTCCTCCTCCTGTCCTTCCTCGCTCTCCACAGATTTTATAGTTTTACTGAGATATGACTCACACACAGTAAGAGTCACTCTTTGAAAATGTACAGTTTGGAAGGTTTTGGTGCACTCACAGTTGTGCAGCCATCGCCATTGTGAAAAGGTAGCACATTTTCGTCTCCTAAATGACTGTATGCACTAGTCACTCACCCAGCCTCAGCCCTGGGTAGCCACTACTCTACTCTCTACCTCTATGTATTTGCCTATTATGAACATTTTACATAAATAGGATTATGTAATACACTGCCTTTTTTGGTCTGACTTTTGCTTAGCATAATGTTTTCCATGTTATAACATGAATTGGTGCTTCATTACTTTTTATAGCTAACTAACAAAACATCCCATTGATATTGGGTATACCATTGTAAGAATATAACATGTTTGTTTATCCAGTTGAGGGTTTTGTTTTTGCAGTTATTTCTCCTTTGGGGGAATTATAACTAGTGTTGCTGTGTAATTTGTGTTGTAAGTTTTGTTTTGAATATCTAGTTTCACTTCTCTTTGGAATCTACCTGGAAATAGAGTAGCTTGGGTGGGGGTGCTGTCAATGCGTCAAAGTCCTATGTAACTCATTGCTCATTCCTTTGAGGAACTTGCAGACTGTTTCCAAAGTCGTTGCACTGTTTATAGTCTTACCAGCAATGGAAACACAGCATCTGAGAGTTCTGGCTGTCTGCTTTGTGTCTTTGTCAACACCTGTTATTTTGTTCATCTTTCTGCAGTCATCCTGGTGGGTATCAAGTAATATCTAATTGTAATTTTGATTTGCAAATATCAGAGTTGAACATATCATATACCTATTATCCAGTTGTATGTCTTTATTTTGGAGTTAGTTATTCAAATCCTTTTGTCCATTTTAATTGGGTTATCTGAACAGCCCTTGTCATATGGGACTGTGAATGATGAGAAGATCAAACAGAGGGAGACCAGAAGAATTCTGGCACTGAGAACCGTCGTATGTGGCCTTCAGACAATAACACTAGCTGTAAGAATGTAGCTAGGTCTCTAACTCACAGAAGTACTAAAAGAAAAAGAGCCAGATTTTGGGCAGAGATCACAAAGATTTCAACGGTATCAGTACCATGAGACTTCTACTTCTCTTGAATTTTCTATTCTACCCCTCTTGCTTTCCCCAAGAATGCTTATTAATCAATCATAGCAGGGGAGGCAGAGGAAAAACCCAAGCGTGAAATGGATGGAGAGAGTTAGGTTTATCTTTAGATTTAACGATTTAGTAAATCAAAGATGAAGCTACTCATTAATACTCGGCATTAACTAAGAAACACCTGGGATTGGGGCTGCGGAGATGGCTCAGTAGCAAAGTGCCTGTGGTACAAACATGAAAACCTGAGTCAGATTCCCATCACCCATGTAAAAAGCCAGGTATAATGGTGTAAGTCTGTAATCTTGGCACTGGGGAGGTGGAGAAAGGTAGATCCCTGGTGTTTGCTGGCTGGCTACTCTAGCCAAATTGATGAGTTCCAGATTCAGTGAGAGACCAAAATAAATAAATAAATAAATAAATAAATAAATAAATAAATAAATAAATAAATAAATAAATAAAATAAGGTGCAGAATAGACTAGGTATGGACCTCTAGCCTCCACAGGAACATGTGTATCTGCCCATACATGGACACACACACACATACACACAAACTTGAGATGTGCCTGAAATTTCATCCCAGGCTGAGAAAGACTGGACAAGTTCTTTGGAATCAGAGACAGTTGTGTAAACATAAGCATTAAGCATATTCATAATGTCACTCCTCCTACCAAGTCTAACTGTTTGGGGGATTATTGACTTATTTTATAGCAAAGGTCTTAAACTTCAGTGAGAATTACATCAGTCTTACCTTTTGGTTCGGTTTTGAGGAAGGAAGGGAAGTCCACTAATCGAGAGACTTGAGAAGAAAGAGAAAGTATGTGGTCACTTAATGGAGCTTAAAAATAAAACTAAAAAAAAACAAAAAAAAAACAAAAAAAGGACATTGATAAGGAGAGGCAGGGGGAGCTAAAGCTTAGGAGCATGGGTAAGGCTGAGGGGACTGCCGGAGCAGGGTCTGGACAGGGGCCAGTGATCTTAGGGGAGACAGGACAGGCAGGCAGAGAAGCAGAAACAATGGAGCTGTTGACAGGACTACTTGGTCCTAATTTTTCGGTTGTAAATTTGATATATTGGTACCATCAACTTGACCACACCAATAACAACCCCATTATTAAGTGTGAAACCCCTAATACCATGCTAGGAAGAACTTGGGATTTCTGTGATCAGTAACTTTTTATTACTGAGAAATTCTTCAATTTGAAAAAGGGACTTTCCAGTGGAAATAATAGAATGTAAATTGTTTACTTGGCAAAATACCATTGGACTAAGTTAAGGACCTTCATATGGAAGGGTACAATAACAGAGTTTACCTTCCCAGTGCTTTTAGAATGTGATGACAAGGACAGATTTTCGGACTTGCAAAAGCAAAGAAGCCTGAAAGATGTTGTATTTTACATTTAAGAAACAGAACTGTGAAAAAGAAGGAGCAGAAATCTTGGCCAATTAATGAACAAACTAAATAGAAACCAAGCAATGAACTAGTTAAGACTAGTTTTAAGTTCTTAGTTAATGATGTATTCTTTAAATTGGCACAAGGAGGAAAAAGACTTCAAGGCCACCTTGCTTAGGTTTCTTACCCCATTTCCTTTCAAGACATCTTTCATACTAGAAAAAGTACAGAGAAGCAAGTGCCTATGTGATGGCGGTGGTACTGGTAATGAAAGATGAGAAATACCCAGTGTCCAGCATTCAGATATAAGTGGTCATGTAAAAACCTGCTTCCACCACATTTTCCTAGTAGCTACACTGAATTTTGATTTTTCATCTTAAGTTGCACCATATATGTACTATGCATGATTCAGTAAAGGAATAGGTATGATTTCTTGGAGCATCCAAGATCTTGAGTCCAACCACATGAAATACCCAAAAGAGAGATGAATATAAAAAAATTTAGGATAAATTATTTAATTGTATATTATTATCATGAATTTGAGACACATGATAGGCAACACCTTTATGGTTAAACCAGTTGCTTCTAGATTGTGATGTGAAGAATGTATTTGCAAGATGCTGTTTGATTACAACTGAAAAAATTGCCTTTGAACTTGTGTGTTAAGTCCCTATTCTAACTCAAAGTTAGACAAAGTCCGGCCATTTTTTTGCATTTACTCTATAGAACAGCAGTATCCTGAGATGCCTTGAGAGAAAGGATCCTGTGGTCAGATTTGAGTAATGTCACATGCTATGCCTTCTTGGGAATTCCTAGTACACACTTGCAAAGTGAAGGCTCCAAGAAATTCCACAGGGAAGCATTCATATTAAAAACTACCCACCCAGCGTTACACATCTCAAACATACTTGACTATGGAGCGCCCTCTGCTTACAGTGTTCAACCCACTTTATAAATGCTGTGTTCAATGGTACACACAAGGTACTCAGGACTTAGGCCAGGATTTGATGACTTGGAAAAACAAACAGAGACTAAAACTAATTTGCACCCGAACAAACTGTTTATTCACCATTATTCTGAATAGGTGCCAAGACTGTACTGGTCAAGCTTCTGTACAGAGTCAGAGGAAATAAAACATAAATATGACTCTGGGTGCTTTGGGAATAATATAGACTTTTATTGAAAGTGTATATATATATATATATATATGTATATATACACTATATATGTTTTATATAGTGTATACAGGCCTTCACAATTATTTTCTCTAAATGTTTTTTCCAGTCTTTAATAGTCTACACTCATGCAGCCTTTAAAACACCTCTCCTACCCAATTTCATGTGTATGCTTCTGTCACCACCTTGTTTCTCCAGGCTGACCTTCTCCACTTCCTTCTTCTCCATTTCTTGTGACTTGTCTTCCAGTTGGCAGTGGTTGCATTTGTTAGTAATACAATTCCATGTGTTGTGGCTGTAAATACAGGGGCCCTCTTTATCTCCCCGCTTTCCATAGAAGGATGCAAAGGAGCTTGTCTTCACTTTTCTCGAAGTTTTGGGTATGAAGTCATTGCATTCTTAGTGATGAACTTTCCATATCTTTCAAAGGCAACACTTTGAATTGCATTGGATGTGCTTGAAAGTATCATTATTTCTTCAGGTAATGCTAATAGATGAACCATAGAAGTAAAAGGAAGATCAATGAGGTAGATAAATTAAGTAGGATTATGGAGGAAGTTGAATCCTTGATGTGAGAAGAAAATAACAGTCCAACACAGAAAAGAACTTAGTGCCACTAGTGCAGAAACGCCACAGAAAAAGCTTATACCCTCCGAACCTCTCTCCACAAATTGAGTAGTCTTAGAATGGCACCTTGCTTCTCCAAACATGGTAAAAACATAGTGCAGACCTGGTGATGGGGTGGCCAGTGTTCGGACTTGGCCGAAGAGAAGAAAGAATAACAAAGATACCCATGACCCTCACAGCCTCTGGACATCCCCTCACAGTGACTTGAAGATTATTTGGGAATGTTTCTGAGAGACTTAAGCTATATTATCCTGATTTTGTATAATGTATATAAAACTGAAGTGAACAAATAAAACCCCAATAACAGAGTTAGAGTCTAAAATGCACACAACTGAGGGACAAATGGTGAGTTAGAGATGAAGACATTCTTCACCAGAGATGTGGTAGGGGGAAGTGACCTGCTGAAGGTACCACACAAGGTGGAGACGGAATCCAGAAAACAGGATGTCTAAGTATCCTTGTCTTTTTTCTTTGTTCATATAGATTCATGTATTTGTATGTTGATTTGATGTTTTATTAGAGAAATTTTAATACTGCAGGGATATTTTAACAATTTTGCCTGCTTTTTACAATTTTTGTTGTGCCTTGGATATGTGAGCTAGTCTGATGTAATTTGGTCTGCAGCTGTGACCAGGCCTCTGATGTTGCCATTACTATAGAATGACAGTCTGGAGTTTGTATTTTCAAAAATAACCTTATTGGGCTAGAAATCTCAGTAAAGTGCTTGCTCTGGTTTAAAAAAAAATTAAAATAAAATACCACTTAATCCAGGCATAGTGGCACATGCCCTTAGTCTCAGCCCTGGGGAGGCAGAGACAGGCAGGTCTCTGTAAAATCCAGGCCAGCCTGGTCTACACAGTGAGTTCCAGGCCAGCTAGGGTTACAGGGAGACCCTGTCTCAAAAGGACCAACCAACTAACAAACAAACAAAACACTTAAAGCTAAGTACTTAGCTCAGTGCTAGAGTTCTTGCCCAATGTGCAATGAAGTCCTGGGTTCAGTCCTCAGTACTACAAAACAAAATCACCTCAAGATAGATCAAAGCCCTAAATGTAAGACTTATAAGCCTAAAGCATAGGGGAAACATTTCAAGACATCAGTATAAGTGATGAATTTTCTGGACAGAATCCCCAAAGCAGAATAAACAAAAGCAAAAATAGACAAGTAGATGACATCATTAACAAGCTTCTGCACAGCAAAGGAAACCATCAACAGAGAGAAGGGATAGTGTACAGAATAAGAGGAAATACTATTCATCTTACAAAGGGTATGTAAAATATGTAAGGAACTCAAAAATACTACATTGCCCACAGATAATCCAATTAAAAATGGACACATAATCTGAATATATATTTCTCAAGAGAATGACCAACAAATATATGAAATATGCTGAATACGATTAGCCATCAAGGAAATTCAAGTCCAAACTACAATAAAATTCTATCTCACTCTAGTGAGAATGTCTATTATGGAAAATAAATAAATTAACAAATGATGGTGAGAACAGGGGGAAAAGGGAAATATTATATGCCATTGATGGGAATGTAAGTTAGCACAGCCATGCTGGCAAAATATTGAGGTTCTTCAAAAATAAAAGATAAATCTAACATGTTCCAGTTTTCCCATTTGTGAGTATGTATATCCAAAGGAAACAAGCACACCATACAGATACCTGCGCATCCTCCTTTATACTACTATTCATAATAGCTAAGAGAAATCAGCCTAGGTGCCCATCAGCATTTGACTGGACAAAGAAAAAAAAGAAAATGTGATATATATGCATGTACACATACATATTTTTTCATGCATAAAGAATAATGAAATTATGTCATTTATAGCATAATAGACAGAACTGGAGGACATTATATTAAGGAAACTAGCAAGCACAGAAGGACTTGTACCACATGTTTTCTCTCATCTGTGGAAGCTGAAAACATTTGGTTTGAAAGAAGAATCATGTCACTAGAGATTGGGAAGTAGGGAGGAGGATGGTCAAGGAAGCTGAACTTGATCAATGCAGACTACATGCTTGTATGTAAAATGTCACATTGAGCCTCATTATCATTTACTAATATGTGTTAAGAATAAGCAGATAAAATAGGATAAATGCCTCATATTCTTACTGTAAAGTAGAATCTAAAATAATTGAGCTCAGACCAGAGAGAACAGAGGTCACAAAGATCAGAGGAGAAGATGATGTTCAAAAGCTACAAAATCTCAAACGAGGAGTTAGTTTTTGAGATTTATTACACAGCATGTAAGTATCATTAATAATACATTTCAAAAGTGCTCAGAGGGTAAATTCCAACATTTTTGCCACAAAAAGGTGAAGTTTGAGGTGATGGATAAGTTTATAAGTTTTATGTAACTATTTCAAAATATATTCATAAATCATGTTACTTTGTACTCCAAAAACATATGTAACTATAAATTGTCAATTTATAATACAATTTTAAAATGGAAAAGAAGAAAAAACTTGTATCTGAGTAAGCCTGATTATGAATAAAGCTTAGTTGGGAAACCCCATGTCTTTAACCTCACCCCACTCAATAAATACACAAATTCTGACACTGTGATAGTTTTGGGGGAGACATTTTAAGGAGACTTCTGTGTACAGTTTCATATGTTACATCATTATTTCTGGAGCGACATTGCCTTTAGTTACTATCTTCCTAATCATATTTATATTCTTTGCTTTTTAAAATCGGTATGATAGGGCTGGCTGGAAGATGGCTCAGCAGTTAAGAGCTCTATTCTTGTGGAAGACCCGGGTTCAAATCTCAGCACCCACATGGTGGCTAACAACTGTCTAGTTCTAGGGGCTCTGATGCCCTCTTCTGTCCTCTGCGGGCATTGCACCACATGGATGCATTACATATATGCAGGCATAACACTCATACACATAAAATAAATTAAAACATAAAACATTGAAAATTGGTAGGATAATCATCTTCAAATTCTTACATGGAAAAGCACAATGCAGAATTGTGCAGCACTATATACTATTGTGATGGCACAGTTCAGCACTGAGATGGAATAATGGAGCATTCTGACATTACACAACTGAGCACTGTGATTGAGAACAATGGAGCACTGTGATGTCATAATGGAACATTGTATGCCACAATGAGGCACTGTGATATCAAATTGGATCATGGTGATATAAAAATGGAGCATTGTGATCTCAGAGTGGATCATTGTTACAACACAATAGAGCATTAATATGTCACAATTCATCATTATGACATTACACTGTGGCACTGTGATATTATACTATGTCACTGTGATGGCACAATGGAGTATTTCTTGTGATGCAGAGATTCATATTGTAATGTCATTATTCATCATTATGACGTCACAGTGGGGCACTTTGATGGCACAGCAGAGCATGGTGATGTTGTTTGTAATGCTGTACTGACATAGAACAATGGAATATTCTGATAGAGCACAATGGAGCATTGTGATGTCACAGTTCATCTTTGTGATGCTACAATGTGAAGGTACAAAAGAGCATTGTGATTTCACAATAGGGCATTGTTGAGGGCACAGTTGAACAGTGGAGCATTATGATTTTACAATTGAGAGTTGTGATGGCAAATGGAGCATTGTGATGTTACAATTCTCCCAGTGATGTCATAGTAGTTTGTTGTGATGTCACAATTAAGTTTTTGTGAGCATTGTGATAGCACAGTGTAGCATTATGATGGCACAATAAGCATTGTGATGGTACAATGTTATACTATGTCATCATAATTCAGTATGGTAGCGTTACAGTTCTAAATTGTGATGTTGTAATGTAGCATTATGATATTGCAGTCCAGCACTGTGTTAATAAAATGAAGAATTGTGGTGTCACAATGGAGCATTGTGTTGTCTAAATTCTGCATTGAAAAGTTATAATTGAGCATCATGATGGCATAGTAGAGCATTGTGCTGGCATAATTGATCTACCATTGTGAGGATGACACAGTCAGTACTGGGATGGAACAACAGAAAATTCTGATGAGCATGATGAAGCATTGTGACAATACAGTAGAGCATTATGATGTCACAGTGGATATTTTGATGTCACTATGATATGCTGTGATGGTATGGTCAAGCACTGTGGTAGCACAACAAAGCTTGGAATGTCATAATGCTGAATTATAAAATGGGAGGGTAAAGTGATGGGAGTATGGGAGGAGCTGGAGAGGAGGAAGTCATGGGTGGATTGGATCAAAATACATTGTACGCATGTGTGGATCCATTGTATGCACGTGTGGAATTCTCAAACAAGTTGAAAAGCCTTTTCACACAGGACTTTTTAGTTGGTGAACCTTTTCTAAAGGTTTCCCTAATCTTCTGAAAAGGAAAGAAGTGATGCCAAAGTAAAGGACTGAAAACAAACGTCATTTCTTTCCACGAAGAAAAGTTTATGGTTGTTTGACTCAAAGTTGAATGGCTGGGCACTTAAATTTAAAATATATGTATTTTTCAGGTCTTTTCTATTTTTTACTTTTCTTATTTGGTTTTTAAACGAGGTTGTAAACAGGGTTTCCAGCCCAGATTGGCCTCACATTTCCCGTATGGCTGAGGATGATCCTTTTGGCTCCACTTTATAAGTGCCGTGATTACAGGCCTGTATCACTAACACCTGGTGTTTGTAGAGCTGGGGATCAAACTCAGGGAGGGTCTCACGCATGCTAGGCAAGCTGCTAGCAACCGAGCAACATCTCTAACCTTTAATTTTTTTTGTTACAAAAGTCTTAAACATTTATAAAAGTAGAGAGTTAACACCTCTCCCCACACCCAGTTCATTAGCCAGAGTCAACATTTTGTCACTTATTTCATCTGTGGTTCTTTTTCCCTTGCTGAAGTCTTTAAAACAAATCCCAGACATGAGATCATGTCCTTTATTTCAATGGTTTCTAAACAGTGAGGACATTTTACATGACCATAATGTTAGCATGCTAAAGAAGTGAATGATATTGGTGTTTAGGCCATAGATTTCCCTCGTCTAAAAATGTTTTTAAAATTTGTCCTATTTGAAATAGGATCTAATCTAGGACCACACATTATACTGAGTTGTATCTCCCCTCCCTCCTTGAGCCTAAAATTTCCAGAGGGAACAACTTTGATAAGTTCATGAAGCATCACAATCTTCAGAAAACAATCTCCAGAATGTGCCCGGTGATGGCCTCGCCCCTCGAAGTATCCCAGACATTTCAACCAAATGAAAAGTATGATCTTTGTTGAATATGAACAAGTGAAATGAAATCCTTGTTGGATAGTGATTTCTAACAAATGAGCTGGAAAAACAACATTTTTGGAGACAATCTAGAAAATTAAACATGACATGAAGAGATGGCTCAGCTGTTAAGCGCACCAGCTGCTCTTGGAGAGGACCTGGGTTCGATTCACAGTACCCACATGGTGGCTAACAACTGTCCATAACTCCAGTTCCAGGGAAATCCAATGCCTTCTTCTGACCCCACAGACATTGTATGACATGAGTGTACTTACACATACGCAGGCAGTATATTCATATACATAAAAATACTAAATAAAATATTTTTAAAAATTAAACACGACCTGTAGTTCAAGGACTTGTCAGTTTGAGGGGATATTAATTTTTGATTTTGTGGTTGTGTTTAAAAATATCCCATCTGAGGGCTGGAGAGATAGCTCAGCTGTTAAGAGTACTGGCTGCTCTTGCACAGGACCTGGGTTTGATTCACAGCCGTTGTTAAACGTCAATAACTTCAGTTCCAGGGGAATCTGATGCCCTCTTCTGACCTCTGCAGGCATTGCATGACGTGGGTGCCCTTAGACACATACAGGTAACAAACTCATGCACAGAAAATAATATTTTAAAACTATCCTACCTGTTGTTGGCAAATGTGTAAGCATTTCTGTGTCGAATGATTTGATGGATCAGATTATTTCAAAAAGCAACAAAATGGAACTGGGTTGTGGCTCAGTGGTAAAGTGGCAAGTGTGAAGACCAGAGTTTGTATCCTCAGAGACGAAGTAAGTGCCAGGTGGCCATGGCCACCCACTTGTAATTCCAATGTGGGAGGCAAAACCAGGGAATCCCTAGAGTAAGCTGATTAGTAAGATCAGCAATATTGGTAGCAAATTCTGGGTTTGACTGAGAGACCCTGCCTCAGTGACTAAGGTGAGGAGCTGTTGAGGATGATTCCTGACATCGAATTTGGTCTTCCACATGTACATGTACACATGTGGCTTCTGGTCTCAAGAAAATGGGAATGAAAATCATCTTTCAGAGCACCATGGTCAGTGAAGCAATATGAATACTGGGAGCTCAAGAAGAGCAGACATTAATTTATTTCTTGAGAATGATTAATTTATATGAGTCAATATTTATAAGGCAATACAAAAAAGCAACATTCAGTGTGGTGACCTAGGGCACATTACTCAAATCTCTCCAGTTATAATTTTTCCCAGGAAAAGAATGGTTATAGAAATTTAAAGTCAGCAGAGAGATATTTATCATCTTGTCTTTTTTATAGTATTGCCCTGAAAGTTCAGAAGGAATGAAATTGCTCTGAAATTGTTCAGTTAATGGGCACTTCATGATGTCCAGATCCAGCTACAAATCTTTTCCTCCCTGGTGTTCTTTTTTTTTATATATATATAAGAAAGGGTATATCACAGTGGTGAAAAGTTCAGACTAGAGCCAGACTGCATGGGTTCAGATGCTAGCCTTGAGTGCTTGCTGTAAGTCCCCAGCAGATCATTTGAGCTTTTAAATTTAAATTCTGAGTTGTTCACATGTAAATTAGTGGTGACAATAGACAGTACTTTCCCCTTAGGGCTATTATGAGAATCAAATGCATTAATGTATGCAAAGTACTTGAAAAGTGACTAGTACATTAATGCAGTTTGAAAAATATTAACTTGAAAATAGTAAGTGAATACTCATGCATTTTTATAAAGTTCTATGATTACTCATGATGGTGAGCAGCTTCTAAAACAAGTCCCAATAATCTCTGCTCCTGTGTACTCCTGCTCTTGTGTAACTCCACTCCCTTAATGTGAGTTGGGCCCAGAGACTTGCTTATAATTAATACTCTATGAACAAGGTGAGAAGGTATCATTTCCCAGATGAGGTTACGAAAGACAGTGACTTATAGAGCTATTTGACTGTTTTTACTTTTTCACCAATAAAGAGGGCCACATAGCAACGAATGGTGGTTGTCTTGTAGCCAACAGCAATGAAAAATTGAGAACCTCACAAGTCAAAATCCTGCAAAGAGCAGAATTCTGCCAACAACCTTGTGGACTGAGAGAAAACCTCTTCCCGCCTCAAGATGATTGAAGTTCCTTCTGACACCTCAATTGGACATTTTGAGACCCTGAATCAGAAGACACAACTTAGGTTGCAGCTAGATTTGTGATCTACAGAAACCATGATATAATATTTAAACCACCGATCTTGGAATAATATTTATTCAATAAAATATAATGCATGCCTAGTCCGGTATTATATATGGGTGCTATTGTGCTAAAAATGTTGGAGCTGATTTGGGTATGGGATAAGACTGGAAATTTTTGACAAACAGAATAATGAATGGAAAATTGCCTTTCAGTATGAATGCAGGCCTCAAAGACACTGCCTATGCTAGCTCAAAGTGATGCTGGGCATATATGAAAAAGAATTGAAAACAGGATCTCGAAGAGATATTCATACCCATCTTCACAGTATTATCTAAAATAGTCAAAGGAAGTGAATTTCTTATGATTGTAGTCAAAGTAACTACTCAACCAATATTTATAATCAGAATAAAATACTGGGCTAATGAAATGTCATAACCAATTGGGAAGATTTGAATACTGGAATATGTGAATATGTGCGCGTGCCTATGTGTAATGAGAAAATTAAATCTTTATCTTAGTTAGAAGTCAATAAATAATATAAAATTCCTCCAAAGTCAAGATGTAACAATTCAAGTCTTAAAAATATACAACCAAATAAGAAAAGGCATAATAAAATTTAAAAATTTCTTCTGCACTATTGAATTCAAACATAAGAAAGATAAGGGCTGAAGAGATGGCTCAGTGGTTAAGAACACTGGCTGCTGTTGCAGGGGACCTGAGTTTCATTTTCAGCACCTACATGGCAGCTAACAACCATCCATGACTCCAGTTCCAGCAGATCCAACACCCTCTTGTGGCCTCCATGGACATTGCTTGCACATGGAACATTTGTATATATGCAAGCAAAACATAAACTCACATCTTTTAAAAAACTTACTTTATTTTATATAAGATTGGTCAAGAAACTCTTTAAAATGTATAACCCCTGAACCCTTTTCTAACCCATGTTTACTTTCAGATCTGAAAATAAAATATGTAATAATAATCTTAATCAGAAAGAAGTGCTTTCTGTGAAGTAGTACAACTCCTCCAGAGAAGCAGGTCTGTAGTGGGGATTGTATGAGGGAGAGTCAGAGGAGCTGGCAGTCAGGAGTTCCATCATATAAGGCCATACACTGAGCTAAGCACGTTGGACTTTATCTTGAATGACATGAAGGACCTGCTGAACCATCAGAAAGAGGAGAACTGCATGGCCACAGTTGCTGTAGTCATCAAGAATCGTGTTCTGGAGACCCTATGGTGGTTCTTGGGAGAGGTGGTGATTCACTTAAGACAGGGTTGTCTTCATCCTCTGAACTGTTCATGCCAGTGTTGAGCATAATGCAGGGTGGGCTTAGCCAGGCCACATGCCAGGAGGAATGGAGGAATGGCTCTCCTGGGTGTGGTGCTCCACACCGGTTGGTTGTGAAGCCAGTTTCTGCCCAGCACCTGGAGGGAACCTGATCCACCTGGGAACAAACTGCAATTGGCTGTAGTCAGGACCCCACCCCATAAAGCTATTGGCTAACAAGACCTATAAGACTCTCTGCTCTTTTTTGAATAAATGAGTTTGCAACAGACCACCACTGCTCGCTTTCTGCTCAACTCCCAGAGTTGGTGTTTTGACTCTGCATCTACTCACCCCCTCCCCCGAGGGCAGAACTCCTTTGGTCCCTGTTGGGTTGGTCCTGAGTGCTGGGACCCCCAACATACCAGCACTGGAATTGATCTTCCAAGTTTACACTTTTTTTTTTTTTTTTTTGAGGTACGTTCTCCCTGTAGCCCCAGCTGGCCTGGAACTCTCTACTTAGACCATGCTGGCCTCCATCTTACAGAGATCACCCTGCTCTGCCTCCCCAGGTGCTGGGACTAATGGCATGTATCACCACATCTGACTCTCAGTTTGCATTCTTAACCTCAGCAAAGAGGTGCCAGAAAGAGTTTTTTTAATTATTATTATTCTTTGAAAATGAACTCTCTATTCAGAGACTCAGGCCAACCTCAGCGGCATCACTGGCTGGGAATTGGAAGATGGATGAGCAAGCTGAGATAGGCAGCCCCTCTTGTCATCATGCAGGCATCTGGGTGAGAAGAGATTGCCGGAGCCCGCACGCAGAAATCGAACTGCACCCGAAGCGGGGAGTGAGGATGAGAAAATATATATAGAGAAAAAAAGTAGGACAGACTCAGGAGGGCTGTCAGTCACACTGAAGCAGCTTGCCAGTCTCCCCTATTTATACTGTCTAACATAGGCAAACTAACTTAAGACATGATTGGCTTTCTTCAAAGATCTTCATGTGACCTCAGTCTTGGGTGCAAAATAAACTTCTCCTTAGGTGTAAATCATTTGCATAATGAAGACTCCTGCTTCCAATCAGCACTTCTGTGCATGAGATTGACTTCTGCCTAACCCAAAACTAGGGCATAGTTCAAGGCAGGCAAATGGCTCCCAACATATCCTCCTTTTTTTATTTTTTAAATATACCATAACCTTTCTGATTATGGCCAGGAAGACTGTGCCTGTCTAGGTCATTCTCTCCAAAACACAAGCCTTACCCGTCATTGGTACATGAATGCCCACCATCCACTCCCTGTCTTAGGTCAGCTTAGTTCTAGAGAAAGTTGCCCATCTTTGGCCACCAGCCTCTCTGTAAGGGGCAACTCTACTCACAATAGAGTTCGGAGCCGAACACTGTGCACTGTAACATCCCAGAATGTGCTGAGGATATATGTCCTATGGAAGGAGTATGCAAATTCTAAGGAGAATAACGTAGACCCAAAATTATATTTCCTGATCTGAGGTCAAAGAAGATCCTGAAGGTAAAAAGACTTTTAGCTTATCTAATGAATCAGCAGCAGGAACTGTAAATTGTATTAGTGACTTTTTGTTGGTATGAGAAAATAGAGAATTCCATGAACTACATTTGCTATAGACATGTTACACCATAAAATGAATAACTACCTCTGTTGAAATTAGTTTATCCCTTATTCTCAACAGCACAATGTCCTTACTTTGAGGCTGTTTTGCACAGGGTCAGGTGACCAGCCTCATCCTATGTCCTTTAACTCAGAGTTTACAAGGGACAGAAGAGCTGCCGAGTTCAGTAACTACCAGTAGGAATTAAAACACCTGTCCTATTTCTGTTGCCATCACCTCTGCTAAGTAGCAAAATAGTACAATTAATACCAAGCACTGTTAGGACAGGAACCAGCTGTCTGATTGGGAAAAGATCAGTTGTGCTTGCGTTGTTCAAATAAGAGATGTGGGTGAGAATTGAGCTCACAGCATTATGTATGCTAGGTAAGTATCCTACCACTAAGCTATAGTCTCAACCCAGCAAACTGTAAACTGAAAAAGAACTGCCTATTTAGTAGTTGTTTAGGAAAACAAAGCACCCTAGACTGGTGAAATTTATGTGATTCACCTGGTAATTAAGTAGCAAAAAAACCTGAGGTAATTAACAAAATCTGAGATCATGGTCCTTTGATGTTCTAGGCTCTAGCCTCCTTGATCATGAGCTGCTGTAGGAGGATGGACTTAAAGATATTCGACTACACCCTGTAAATGCCACATTTCTTCTAAATATTCTTCCTTTGGCTCAGCCTTAGGCTTTGCTTATGCAACAAATGGTGAAAAATCCCCTTCTCTGACATCTAGTTGCTTCCCTTTTCCTCTCTTTTTTTCTTCTTTGGGATCCAATGACTCTTGAATAATTGCTCAATTTCAGGTTTCACAAAAGCTAGCTCCTCAAGCAAAGCAGCTTGAGGCTCGATCCCATTTCCATTTGCTTTTTTTTTTTTTTTTTTTTTTTCTTTTTTTTCTTTTTCTGAACCTTTTCTATCCCGTGTCCAAGATCCAAACCATTCCTAATCAAAGCCCTGTTAGGTCACCACATTAGTAAGAAAAAAGATCACAACTTATTCACTACTTATAAACTAATTGCCTATTGCCTATACTTATACATTGTTACAACTTACAAACTAGTAAACCTATAAGACTTATGATTTATGAATATAAACTATCTAATACATAAACTTATCTTAAACCTATAAGACTTCCAACATATTTACAAAAAGCAAATGACTATCACCCTCACCCATTTTACTCCTGAGATTTCTCACTGCACTCTTTTCCTTTTCTTTTCCTTTACTTTTCATTTAAAATTTATAGACCTTTACTTTTCCTTTCCTTTTCTTTTCCCTTTAAAATTTATAGGCCTTTACTTTTCCTTTCCTTTTCTTTTCCTTTACTTTTCTTTTAAGTGAGCTCACTCATACTGCAGTGTCCTTTACTTAACCCCCAATCTTCAGGTCCCTGGTCTGGGGGCCACTTGCCGGAGCCCACCGGCAGAAATCGGACTGTACCCAAAGCGGGGAGTGAGGATGAGAAAAATAGAGAGAGAGAGAGAGAGAGAGAAAATAGAACAGACTCAGGAGAGCTGTCAGTCACACTGAAGCAGCTTGCCTTTATTCAGTCTCCCCTATTTATACTGTGAGGTGAGCAAAACAATACTAACACAGGCAAACTAACTTAAGACATGATTGGCTTCCTTCAAAGATCTTCATGTGACCTCAGTCTTGAGTGCAAAATAAACTTCTCCTTAGGTGTAAATCATTTGCATAATGAAGACTCCTGCTTCCAATCAGCACTTCTGTGCACCAGATTGACTTCTGCCTAACCCAAAACTAGGGCATAGTTCAAGGCAGGCAAATGGCAAGAGATGTGGCAAGTACAGCAAAAAAGTCAAGGAGGCAGATTCTGTATCTTCTGATGTGTTCTGTATTCCCTGGCTGTGGGAAGTCAGTGTGACCATGAGATCTGGAGTCGGTTTCTATCAGGAATATGAGTAGTGTTCTTCCTGTGAGCACCAGAATCAGGGTCTGACTATTTAAGGAAATGGGTTTTTACTAAAAGAATTTTAACAGCTCTCAAAATGTGTCATAAGGTGAAGAATGAGAGTTGGGGATCACATAGCACCTAAAGAGACAGTTGACGCACAAATGGGGAAGTACAAGAATCTTGGGTGAGGTCAGATGTGGTGGCGCACACATTTAATCCCAGAACTTGGGAGGCAAAGGCAGGAGGATCTCTATGAGTTCAAGGCCAGCCTAGTCTACAAAGTGAGTTCCAGGACAACTGGGACTACAGGGAGACCCTGTCTAAAATAAATAAATAAGAAAGAAAAGAAAGAAAAGAAAAGAAAGAAAGAAAGAAAGAAAGAAAGAAAGAAAGAAAGAAAGAAAGAAAGAAAGAGAAAGAAAGAAAGAAATGCGTCTTGAATGAAGAAGGCTCCCAGGAGATCACCACTGCTGCTCCAGGACTTTGTCAGCACCTCATCATCCCCATCTCGAGGCATCACCCTGGTGGCTCCAGATGAACTCTTCATCTTTCTGTGTCTCTTCAGAGTCAAGGTCCTCAGCAACAGTGTTCACTTGTCTAATCACAGATGCTGTACTTATAGCTGTAGAAATAGCAACTAGGACAATTGTCTATTTCATAGTCCAGAGTGGAAGGAAAAAAGGCAGTAACTGGATTATATCAATGCTACACCCAGGTGAGGGTTGGCAGAGAGAGCATTGCCAGTCAACCGAGAAAAACCTGGCATATGTTCAGGACTTTAGGTAAAGCTAGGGAACTGAGAACACAAACTATTTCAGTATGTAGTTGGCAGGACTCTATGCCTATTAACTAGAACCTTTGGATAATTCTTGATTCTTGGTAATTGAGACTCTTTGCCTAAGCTTGAGTCCATTTGATCTAGAGCTTCCTAGTCTATGTCCCTATGATGGTTAACTTCAATGGTCACCTTGACTGTGTTAAGAAATGGAAAGAGCATTAGTAAGGCAAACTCTGGGTGCGTATCCAAGGCTGTTTCCAGAGAAGATTCAGAGAGAGGGTAAGCGTGCTCTGACTATGCGCAGTGCTAGCATAGGTTGGAGTCCTGGACTGATTAAAAAGCAGAAAATAGAAAGCCAGTTGAGCAGCAGGATTCCCTTTTGTCTACTTCCTGGTCCAAGATGTGAGCAAGCAGCTGGTCATACTCCTGCTGCCACAGCTTTCCCCCTAAGTTGGGCTTCATCCTCTCAGACCATGAGCCAATATAAACCTTTTCTTGCTTAAGTTGCTTCTATCAGGTGCTTTGTCACAGCTACAGGACGAGCAGGTAACACAGCGCTCCTAACTCTTGTCCCGCTTTTTCTTTAGACTTGCTTGCCTGCCCAAGCTCTCTTCTTAGGTGCAACTTCTAAACCAGCTGCAGTGCCCACTAGTCTGGCCTCTCCATTCCCATCTCTTTCAGCTTGCCTCAGCTGTTTGCTGCTCTCCAATTATCAGAGTCTCTTTGCACCGTGTGACTATTTAGTCCCTTTGTCGTCTTCACTGCAGAAACATTTCTCATGAAACATTTGTTTATTCTCTTTCTCTTTTTTAAAAGGTAGACACTTTCAAGTCTTGCGTACCTAAATTTACTTCAAAAAGTTACATAGACATAGGCATAGTCATGAATTTCCTTAAAGAATTTCACTTCTACTTGAATATTTGCATGCAATAGAAAATAGTTATTTAAATTATGTTATAAAATTGATTGCCTGATGAGTAGCTTTTATTTGATGAAGACAGGATTTGATTTCCAAATGCCAAAGACATTCAGAACATATCAGGGCAAAGGATGGCAGGCACTTGAAGTGATAATTCTACCTTTTTATTTTTTTGGTAGAAATATCTTTCAGAAATAATTTCCTATTTTGCCATGGTGAGTATATTTCTTCAATTCAAGTGACAGAGTACAAAATGTTTCTGTGTCATTCTTTCACTGAAGTAATTAAACCATTCTTCCATGAACTCAGTATTATAGACCTCTTATTACAGATAAAAAGGCAGGGACAAAAGGTTCCACTTTGGAGGGTTAAGCCAAGGTTGAGTAACTCAAATGCAGTGGTATTGTACAGCCACTGAATCAGAGTCATACATTTTCAAAGGGTAATCAAAAATTTCTCTTGAACTTAAAAAAGAATGAGAAGAGTTTCATTTTAACTAAATTTGTAAATGCCTCGCAAAGTCGTGGGTTGAATAATTATTACTGCTCTACCACTTCTAAAGAATACACAGCAGAAACATCATTTCCCTTTGTCTCTGTGAACAAAAGTAAGTGTGGACTCCATGCTGGCCTTGCACAAGTAAAATCAGCCAGAAGAGATTCTGTTCACTGGTACAAAACCTTTAAAAGGTGTCAAATGTTTCCATGGGAGCCAGAGGGAACAGACTCATCAAGATCGGTGATATTTTCAAGATACTAGTTCTAAAATTAAAATAGAAAAATTGGCAAAAATAATATATAAATGAAATTTTAGTCATTCCAATTAAAATATTCTTCTCCTCCAATATAAGTACTTTTTATAACCATGAAAAGTTATTTGAGTGACAGCGTAACCACGTAACCATCCTGGTAGGAACAAAGGTAGTTTTGTTTGTTTTGTGAGACAAGGTCCCATGTAGCCCAGGCTGGCCTCAAACTCTCTACATAGCCAAAGATGACCTTGGATTTCTGATCTTCCTGCTTCTACCTCAAAATGCTGGGATTACAGGTATGCACCACTATGTTCAGTTTCTACGGCGATGGGTATTGAACCAGGGTCTCATGCATGCAAAGCAAGCATTCTACTGAACTGTATCTCGAGTCAGGAAGAAAGAAATTCTAAGAAGGGACACTTATGTTCTTTGTCTTGGCTATCAGATTACTGAGACAGTGGATCACAAGGAATTGGAATTTCCTAGGAGTCTTATAATGGGGAAGAAAAGGCTGGGGACCTGATGCCAACCAGAGAGGGAGCTTGTTTCTTGTGATTACACATGGTGCAGACAACTTGCAGGGAAAAATGGCACCCAGACAATGATGTGTCAGTGATGTGTGGGGCCGCATCTTGACCAGGAATGCTTAGGTATATATACACGTTTTGTCCTGTACTTAAATCTGAATATCATGTCAGAACCCCTGAAGATGAACTTGGGGCTCACTCACCTCTTTATTTGTGCCTCCTTCTGTTGTGGCCACACTGAATGAATATCCTCTGCTTTTCATTATTACTTATGTCTTTAATCAGCTTATTGAAGATGAATGGCCAAGCCTAGGATGCTGGGACCCAGGTTCTGATCCTTACAACTCTGGTAATAGCATCTGGTAATACACATATATAATGCCATTAAGAACATAGATAATTATATAAGAAATCCTTAAATCAACAGGGAAATTACATAACATACAAATTAACAAGTACATAGTTACGAACTGTCAGGTGCTATGCAGGAAATGAATAGGGGCCCTGCCTAGTCTGTGACTCTACAGCACAGTTTTATCCTGCAGAGGCGGTTGGCATTCTATTCTGAACTTTTCTGCTCTGTAAACTCTACCTACATACCACACACTTTTAGTCTCCATGCCTTTGCTCAGGCTTTTAATAAGAAAAACCATTTCCCCTGGTGTTTTCAGGTATAAACATAGCTTAGTCTTCAAAGCCCAGCAGGCTTTTCTTTGTCAACCTAATGAAGGTCATGGTCTCCTCTTTTGATCTTGCTGTTAAACCTCTCATGTTTTGCCATAGAACTAGAGTTACTTCCCAGAAAAAAAGATAAACAACTTACGAGGTTAACTTATGTTTTTTCTACAGTTTTTTAAAGAGGACCTCAGTAATGCCTGGACACCATTTCTAAGTGTGTTGGACAGCTTTGATTGTCAACTTGACACACCTGGGAAGGGGGAATCTCCACTGGAAAATTACCTCCATCAAACTGACCCATGGCCATGTCTGTAAGGCTTTTTTTTTTTTTTTGATTGAGTTATGTAGGAGGGCCCAGCCCATTGTGGGAGGGCCTAGCCCTTGAACAGGTGGTTCTGGGTTGTACAAGAAAACAGACTGAGCACAGGCCAGTAAGCAGCATAATTCCATTGTCTCTGCTTCAGCTCTTGTGTCCAGGATCCTGCCTTGGTTTTCCTCAATGATAGACTGTGATGTGGAAGTATAAGCCAAATAAATCCTTTCCTTCCTTAGTTGGTTTTTATCAGAGTATTGTTTTTTTGAGACAGGGTCTCCCTAGCTAGCCTGAAATTTGCTATATAGACCAGACGATCTACCTGCCTCTGCCTCCCAAGTGCTGATATTAAAGGCACCGCCATGCCTGGCATGATCAGAGTGTTTTATCATAGCAATATAGAAGTAACTAAAATACCAAGGTCTTCCAGTTTAGACGACTCTGTGAGTGTGACAAGAGGAAGCTACCACACCTGTGAGTGTCATTTGTTCTCTCAATTCCCTGCCAATATGTGCTCATCAAGCCAGTCAGCTATACTATCTACACATTAGCTGAGCACAACGGAAGAAACGGTGGGTTGAGTGTTTTCAGATTTTTGGAGAGAGTACTTTCAAATTTGGGGAAGAATCAGAGGTTGGGAGATGCAGAGGAGAGACTAAGGCCAGGGAGGCCGGCCTGTGAAAACGGACAAAAACCATGAGACAGCATTTTTTAAAAATCACAACTTCCTGTCAAAGCAAATCTTATTTTCTGTCCTGACTGGTTGTCCCAGAAGACTCTGCAAAGAGCCATGACTCTACTGCACCCCTGCAGTAGTAGGAATACTGCATTTTGAACCAACCTTATAATTTGAAACTCAGGAAAATATTCCAAGGCTAAGACATTGCCCCAAGGAAACCGCCAGTGAGGAGGACACTGAACCAGAGTGAAGCACAACAGTCCAGTCTTTCCCAGGGCGGGGATTTGTTTGCTTGTTTGTTTCAGAAACCCTCCAAAGTCTTCCTGCATCTTAGATTAATGCCTAAAACTTTAGATTCTTATCTGATGGTAGTCAACATATTGCTAATCAATCTCTGAAAGGTAAAGCTTCTACGTTACATTTTTCAGTCAATTTGAAAGTGCTTTGGGATAAAAATGGAACAAATGATGAGGAATTCTTCATTGAAAATCTCTATTTGGTTCAAAAGAGATTTCTTAATAGGCCACTTAGGATAGAAGCAAAGATTTCAAGAAAATTCAAGTGCAGGCAGAGCTTCCCAGTACAGGATAAGAGGGGACTTTTGTCTAATGAACAAAGGAAAGATATGGTTGAATCAGAAAGTCAGACAGGATGGAGTGAGACTCAAGCATGTTGCCCAAGGTTTGACCATTATGTAGATCCTGCTGCATACTCTTTAGAAGTTTACACTTAAGACTGTTTGACACAGGCAAAATTCAACATGTGTCTTCTACTCTGAATTTGAAGTAAATAAACAGTATAATTTTTATAGTAATTTTCACATGCCCCAACCAAATAACTTGATGTGGTTTTGAACATTTATTTATTTAAAGTTCATATGTGGTAATAATTGAATTATATGTGAAAACTTGGGAAAATTACTTATTCCTAGTCAATGGACTTTGGTGGTTAAGATCAGGTTACATCTCAATAAGAAACAGGAAATGGTGAAAGGGGAAGTCCATTGGAGATGAAAAGAATGAAAGGGGCTTTGGCCACGTAAGTAGAAGTCTAGGATGGTAACAGTCATTGAGTGTGTGTAATCTTGGAAATACATATTTAGTAAACAGGGATCATGTGGCTACTGCACACCTACCAAGTCAGACATTAGCACCAAGCTGGTCTAATGCAAGTCAGGCAGGCCAGTGCTCATAAAGTAGAGCAAGAGCAGACACATACTGTTTACAGCCCCCCTCTCTCTGGGAACCCCCTGAATCACAGGGCCCTTAAGCAGCACTCCAGAGCCTCTCAACCTCACCTGCTGCTGGGTCTGGTTCTGCTTGACCTCCAGTTGACCTCACCAGGGAGCCGTAGACAGATCTGGTTTCCATTTGCACCAAGCCACCTCTGCATTCCGCCTTCAGTTATACAATGGAAATAAAAGGTTCCGTTTACAACTAATATAACAAATGAGACTTCTTATAACTAAGAATACAGGCTATTCAAGTTCATAAAAACTGTAATCTTAGTCCTTACCCAAATCCCAGAAGTGGAAATATGCCAGCATTAGACCTTGCTTGGCTCAAGGCCATCTAGTTATTGACAGAACTAGAATGTGAACTGTGTATAAGTTTTAACTATTTTTTTCACACAGGCTGTTATCCCTTAACTATTGATGAGGTAAACGAGTGACATTGAATGCACCAGCATTTCTCAAAATTCAACTTTAGATAGAACAAAGAATAATTCAGCAGAAACAAACAAATGAACGAACAAATTGACCCAATCAAAGAAAAAACAAAACAAAACACAAACCAATTTAGTAACGAGGAGCCATGAGAATGGAGTTGGAGTCGTGAACACGAATTTCTGCCATTGTTCTGTCCTTAATCTCCTGTGTGGCCTCAAACAAGTCCTTTAAAGAATTCAGATAAAAATGAGATCTCAGATTGCATCTTGCTTGATAAGCTCATTTCACCCCTAAGAAGTCATCACCCTAAGAATTTCAGCTAAGAACCAGGCATGGTGGTGCATGCATTTAATCCCAGCACTTGGGAGGCTGATGCAGGCAGATCTCTGTGAGTTCAAGGCCACCATGGTCTACGTAGTGAGTTCCAGGCCAGCTGGTGCTACAGGGAGACCCTGTCTCTAAAAGACCAAAAACAAAACGCCCCTCCCCATTTCAGCTAAAACTTGGCTCACATTGGAAACATTGGTTGCAGAATGTATAAAACTGACAATGTTTTGTTAAATCTCTCTGTCAACCTCATTCTGCTCTTTTCTCCTTGTTGTGATTGGAATATAAAATCCCCCACAGGCTCTGTATGGGGGCAGGGCGGGAGTTGTTGGGATTTGGGTAGTAGATCAAATGATCCTGAGGACTGTACTCTAGTCAATGGGTCAATCCCACGATGGACTTAACAGTATGATGACGTAGTTGGAAGGGGCTAACAGCAGCGGGTGGTGGCTCATTGTGGGAAGTCTATAAGTGAGGGTGTGTCCAGGAAAGATGTATCTGGTCTTCTGCTCTTTTTTCCTCTCTCCATACTCCCTGGCTTCCATGAGGTAAGCAGCCTGTACTGAATGTCCCTGCCACCAGGATGTGTACCTGACCAGGCCCAGAAAAACAGTCAGCCAACCACGGGCTGGAACCTCTGTAATCCTGAGCCAAAATATGAATTAATCCTTCCTCCCTTAAGCTTTTTCTCTGAAGCATTTGTCACCCTGGAGAGAAGTTGACAATATAACCCTTAGCTCCTACTCTCAGATTCACTGAATGGTGGGATTCTGTCATAGTGGAGATTTTTTTTCCTGATTTCATCTGATAAGTGTTCAGACTTAGCCTTCATGGGTTCCATTCACCAAAGGGTGTTAAGTAGGATGAAACCCTTCAGATATAAAAATAGCAAACACCTCTTTAATCTCACTGTGTTCTACATACTGTATGTGTATGTATGTACATACAGATATATCCTCTCTTTTTTAGTCTTTGTGGGTAGTACCTAGTCTCATACCCATTTGACAGACTAGGAGGCTAAGGAACTTGCTTAGAATAACACAGCTGTAAGAAGTTGGGGTGCTAGTGTTTCCTATTGAGTGTGCCAAGATTATGCTAAGGGGGTTTAACATTTCCGGGCCTCAGTTCTTCTGGGAAATGGGATAACAAAAAAACGCATGGCTTCCTGCATTTTGCCAGTGGATACAGTTCCTGTGGAGTCTAAAATATTTAATCCTCTCTGCACTGTTTCTATTGCTTGATTTTTGGACTATGCTTTATGGAACTTCCTGCTTGATGACACTTTTATAATGAGTAGCACTAGTGGGCAAAATAGTAAAGGACACAATAGAAAGACTTGGTTCCCAAACTTCTCTTATCCCATGCTGGGCATCTTAAAAATTTTATCTCTAGTATGGCATGGCCAAACTGAGGCCCGAGGGCTACATTAGCCCTAGGATAGCTATGAATTGGCCTAACACATTTATAGACTATGTAGTGGTTTGAATTAGAATGTTCCCATAGGCTCTAAGTATTGGGACAATTTGTCCCCAGTTGGTGGCACTATTTGGGGAGGTCTTAGAAGGTGTGGCCATGCTGGAGGAAGCACATCACTGGGGACGGGCTTAGAGAGTTCTTAAGCGTTGCCAGATCTCCAGTTGTGCTCTGCTTCCTGTGCCTGCATGTGAAGATGTGAGCACTAGCTTCGGCGTCTACTCTGGCCACACCTGCCTCCATGCCTTCCCGCCACCATGGATTCTTGCCTCTTTAGAAACATAAGCTAAATAAACTCATCCCTTTACCAGTTCCCTTGGTCAGTGTTTCTGTCACAGCAACAGAAGAGAAACCAATACAGAGTATATCAGAACCAACTGTCAAAAGGTTGGACACCTCAGCCAAATGAAATTACAGATGATTTTTAACTTTTAAACTATGAATTAGACAGACTAGGATAAAAAAAATTAGACAGTTCGCCATTTTGTGTTTCAGATCTGAAATCTTGACATCATCAGTCTCTAATCTTTCAGAATGGTATAAGGGTTGGAAACAAACAGCAAAATAGGCTTATATAAAGGCAAGAATTTCTGATGAGAGAATGCTTTCTCTAGTATGTCTTTTGGCTCTTAGTTCATTTTTCTTTGAAAATTACATTGTTAAAAGATCTAAATTTGCTTTGATGTATTAGTAATCACCAAAAGTTTAAAAATAAAGCTTTGTCATGCATTAAAAAAAAAAAAGCCAGGTGTATTGGCACATGCCTTTAATCCCAGCACTCTGGAGGCAGAGGCAAGAGGATCTCTGTGAGATTGAAGTCAGCCTGATGTACATCGTGAGTTCCAAGTCAGCTGGGGCTACGGGGAGACCTTGTCTCAAGAAACAAAAATCTGGATCTGGACTGTGTGTCTTCTGATTGATGGACAATACTAAGATTAGAATCAGGTGACATAAGGAATATTGGACAAGGAAACATGAGCCATTTTGGTCCCTGGCTTTACTCCTGCATTTACTAGTTCTAGGGCCCGGGCCAAAGCTATCGATCAACTTGGGTGATTCTTTCCTCATCTGGAAAATTAAGGACATATTTTAGATGACATCTGTTGTCTGTTCTAACTCTGAGTATCCATGTTCTCATCTCTTTTTCTTCATGTTACTTAAAGCTAGATATATTTCAGTTTCCTTTTTCATTATTTTTATGTGTATGAGTGTATTGCCTGCATGTGTGCAAGTACACCTATGTCATGCAATGGCCACAGAAGACAGGAGAAGGCATTGAATCCCCTGGAACTGGAGTTAGAGACAGTTGTTAGCTGCCATGTGTGTGCTGGGAATGGAACCCGGGTCCTCTGCGAGAGTAGTCAGTGCTCTTAACCACCGAGCCGTTTCTCCAGCCCCTGATATATTTCAATTTCTAATGAGAAAAGTGATTACTTTTCACATAGCATTAAACACAGTAGACTTTGGGCATCTTGTCACCATTTCCTCAAACCGCCATGAACAGTGAAGTTAGTGCTGGCAAATGCATTTTTAAAACAGAGGGGCTACATCACAACTCACATTACAACATACTCTGCATTGAAGAACTCATCTGAGGATTCAGGAAAGAACTTGGAAGCCTTTCTGGTGCTCTGGGTCAACAGATGGGTAGGGCTTCTGAGTCACATCCTGAAAAGGCCTTAGAAACCACTTATTGGAATGCTTTTGTTTTTCTAGAAGATACTGAGGCAGAGGAAATTCAGGAGAATTTGACCGAAGTCTCAGGGGAATCGATTTGCTAAGCTAGGACCATAACGACTTAAAAAAAGTTTTTTTCTCTCTCTCCATCTCCTCTCCTCCTTCTCTTCGTCTTTTTCTTTCTTCTGTTCTTTTTAATTTTTCTAGACATGTAGCTCAGGTTAGCCTGGAACTCTTGGTCCTCCTGCCTTTGCCTCTACACACTGGGACTACCTTGCCTGGCCATCAGATTGCTTTCTGCATACTGCACAGTGCTGTTCCAGCTAGCCTGTTTTCCCCAAGCTCCCTAGCTCAAAGGTCACCTTCCTTCCCAAGCTTGACAAGTGGATGGGCTTACATGACTTCTCTTTTCTATCTCACAGAAACAAAATAGAAGTGTTTTGATGAAAACTTTCTGTTGCCTAGAGAATCTTTGCTTTTCCTTCTCTTCTGCTGAAGAAAGGCTGTCATCTCCTCTTTATTCCTAGGCTAACGTTTTCCTCTTTACTCTGCCACTATTTCCCCCTCAAAACTGCCATGAGCTGCCAATCAATCTAGGGACCTTGGTCACTGTTCTCTTTATGGTTATTCCATTCCCCAAGGCAACACTACCTTTGCTGACCATGTTTTGTGCCTTTTAGTCAAAACAATAGCAAGCAACAATGTAATAAAATTTAAAATAAACAGAACTAAATGGTAGCATGTATAGAACCCTGTGATTTATTGATGGGGATTTATTATCTTAATCTAATCTCTGTATGTTTTGCATCAATATTGTCCTCAGAAGATACACATACACACATAGAGACACATACAGACACACACACTATTAAAGACTCAGTCGAGATCAGAGACCATTATGCCAAGGAACCTCTGTCTGTGTTGAGTGCAGAAAGCCACTGCTTCTCTAATTTTCACATTGAGGATGAAGAAAGTTTTAGGTCTAGTTGGCCAAGTTTTACAAAAAAAAAAAAAAAGAAAGAAAGAAAGAAAGAAAAGAAAAGTGGATTGGAGAGAATATTCTGCTCTGTTTACATTTGAGTAGGGGATTTCCAAACCCCACTGTACTAACTGTGGAATGATTTCCCCAAAGGTGGCCCCAAAAGCTGGCTCAGAGTGATCATTTGGAATTTTAAAACCTCTTCAGCAACTTTACTAAAACCATTAATAACTGTGAAAACATAGAGTGTCAAGGTTCATCTATCTATCAACTTCTCAAATATCTGCTCAGAACCGTTGTATAAGACAGAATCAATGTGAAGATAGGTTAGCTTTTCATGATCTTTCTACTGTATTATTTCTGACTTAATAAAATCATAGAAAAACTGCCTTACGTTTTCTGTCCAGGCGCGCCCTCATTCTTCCTTCCTTGCTAGTTTTCTCATAGAACAACTGCTTCATTCCCATCTAAGACCAGTTCCACCCCCCACGCCGAGACCTCCCTTCCTTCCTTTTTGGAGCTTTTAGTTATGTCTGTCTTTAACCTTTGCCTCTCTGTGAATTCATTCCCATAGTCTTTTAAACTTGTTTCCATTTTTATGTCACCAAAACCACAACAACAAATACGTGAATAAACCTCTTTGTTTGATCTCACAACCATTTTGCTGGCTCTTAATCTCTCCCCTTTAAAAAGTATTTTATTTATTAATATTATTTTATGTGTATTGCCTGCATGTGTGTAAGTGCACCCGTGTCATGCAATGCTTGTGGAGTCAGAAGAAGGCACTGGAGTCCCTGGAACTGGTGTCAGCCGCCACGTGGGTGCCGGGATTAAACTCCGGTCCTTTGTTAGAACCAGCAGTGTGCTAAACCCTGAGCCTTCTCTCCAGCCCTATAATCTCTCCCTTTTAACCTTCACCACCAAACTCAACAAAAGCGAGTTAAGAAAAGAATTTAAATTAAGCTGCTGCTTTCAGTGTCTATTTTATTTCCTCTCCGTCTTCCACCACAGTGTATTTGGACCTGCTGCCACCCCGCTGACTTTAGCACCTCCTCTGTGGATGTACACAGCCCTTGAGAGGTGAGCAAGAAAGCAACTGTCTGGTTGGTCTTAGAAAAATCTTTTATTAGTAAGTCTTTGATTTCTTACATTATTACAAATTAAAAAATATATTATTTTTATTTTTTGTGTGTGAGTGTGTTTCCTGCATGTGTGTAAGGACACCCATCTCATGCAAAGCCCGAAGAGTACAGAAGAGAGCATCACATCCCCTGCAACTGGAGTTCAGGGCAGTTGTTAGCCACATTGTGGGTGCTGGGATTCAAACTTGAGTCCTCTGTAAGAGCAACCAGTGCTCTTAACTGCTGAGCCATCTCTCCAGCACCAATTTCACTTTATTTTTATTAGATACCACTGAACATTTTACCTCTAATCCAAATCTTGCTTTCTATCTAGCTCAGGCCTGTAGGCAGGGAAATCTGTAGGAAGGGGCTGGGAAGGTTCTGCAGTTTTTCTTCTAGATTATTCCCTTCCTTACAGGCTTTCTCAACTTTTTCTAGGTCCACACAGACACTTTTTTTTTTTCCAGAATCTAACTGGACTTTTAATTTTTTTTTTATAGTATTCAATATGGCCACAGGAATGGCCAATTGAAAAAGACAATACAGAAAGAGGCACAGTTCTGATCTCTGAGTAACAGGATGGCAAGTCGTTAATTGCATAGCAAAACACTGAACCTGTTGGGGGATTCTCTTTTCCTAGTGCCCACACTTTTGGAAATCCCCTTCTTATCCAACAGACACACCTGCCGTGTTCTGAGCTGACTGGAGTGCAGTAGAAGTGGAAGGCTTGGCTGCAGGGTTACCCTGGAAAGGTACAGAAGGTGTGGTGCCTGGTTAGCTTTACAGTCTATATGAAGATATTGTGGGTCTTGCAGATGGTGTCATCACCAACCACAATGTCCTGGGCTTCAAGAGCAACTGAATAGCAGTTTTTCACTTCAAATTGATTCTTGGTTACAGGAATAAATTTTGTAATATGGACAAAATCTGGACTAAAGACTTTTACCTAATCACCTAATCTTGCAACCAAAAAGTTACTGTTTACAATGTAAACAAGCTCTCTGAGCCATGTGCTCCTCTTGTGACATGGGCATGTGACCTTAATCCCCTTAGAATCTCTCCTTGTCCTCTACCCAAGATAGTGTATGAATGTAGTATGTATGCTTTACATATCAAAGTGCTAAAAGAAGCATGTTTTCCTCATTGTAAACAATGAGAAATGCAGTGTGTGTGATATTCTAGGCCTAGGAGTCAAAGGACAAGAGTCTCTGATAAGACAAAGGTGAGTCCTGATTTTGATTTCCCCATATCATGCGGGAGATGCTGTTTCCACGAAGAATGAGCAAAATCCTTGCTAGAGAACACAGTTCTGAGAGAAATCTGAAGGAAGAGGTGCTCAGTACTTCAGGTCTGCTCTCATCCTTAAAATGGATGCTAAGATAGACTTTTTTAAAAACATTTTTTATTAAGGTATAACTGACACACTTGGTGGAGCTGGGCATATCCACATCCATCATTGATGCCATTTTAGAAACACACTGTCCCGTATACAGAAATGGCTCTCCCCTCCCCTTTTTTTTGGTCTTTTTGAGACAGGGTCTCCCTCTAGCCAAGCTGATCTGGAACTCACTACATAGGCCAGGTTGACCTTGAACTCATAGAGATCTGCCTGCCTCTGCCTCCAAGTGCTGGGATTAAAGGCATGCACCCCCATGCCTAGGTGGTACACAGAAATTCTTAACTGATGTGGTTATCATCTAACCAAGGATGGTGATGAAAGGTATCTACAATCCTGCATTCAACAGGTCAAAGTCTAACCCTTCAGATTTTTACATACACACACAAACACACACACACACACACACACACATGATGCTTGGAAAGGTACATGCACATGTGCATACAGCTGTTCCATGGTGTCCTTAGGGAATTGTTTTCCTGACCTCCTCAGATACCAAAGGTGAGTGGATGCTGAAGTCCCTTATATAAAACGTCAAAGGTTTTGCTTATAACTAATATATATTCTCTCTATACTTTAATCATCTCTAATATCTAAAACAATGTAAATGCTTGTATGCTGTATTGTTTAAGGAATAATAACAGGAAAACATCTCTACCTTTTTAATCCAGATGAAATAAAAAAATACTTCTCATCCATGGTTGGTGAATCTACAGATGCAGAGCCCATGGAAATGAAGGGGTTACTGAACATTATCCAGGGAGATTTATGAGGCGGTGGGACTGAGAAGTCTGAAGTCTGAAGGCACGCTGGCCAGCTGGAGGCTTTCAGGCAGAAGTGAGTGCTAAAGTCCACAGGCAGAATTTCTTCTTCCTCAGGGAAAACTCGGTTTTTAAAACTGCTTACTCGATTAGATTCAATCTAGACTCACACAGAATATTAAGGATAATTCCCTTTACTTAGATTCAACTGCTTCTAATGTTAACCATATTAATGAAATATTATTGTGGAAATGCTGTCCTCTGGGCATGACATGGCTGTTAACCTCTTGAACTGTCAGCAACTGTGATTACCCAAAGAGACCTGAACAAGAGTAGACTCATGAATTTTCAATCATTAGAGAGGGTAGGGGATTGCAAGGCTCTTCCTTTCCTCAAGGAGTTATAGTTAATGGTTGCTAGAGGGGGGAACTTACAAGGCCACAGCCAAGGATAGAAGGATAGTTATGTAGTTATAGTTATACAGTTATAATTAACGGTTGCTGGAGAAGAGAATTTTCTTCAATGGTATACCTTCCCATAAGCCCCTCATCATTCTTAGAAGTCAACCAGCATCCAAGATCCAGGACGCAACCTAATTAATCTCATTGTTTGGCCAGACTAGATTTGAGTGGAATAGTTTATTTGATCTGTGGTTGGTGTCCTGTCTGGGGTGACTAGATGTTTATTCATCTCCTCAGTAAAAGTTTGCACAGCAAATACTTTGACAGTAATACCTAGATTCGTGTTTAATTGAATAACTGGTTACTGCAACTGGTTATGCTCTCTCATAAACCTAACAATCACACTCCCCTCCCCAAAGAGGGTGGGGTGAAGATTCATGACAATGTTCTTAGAGTTTTAGGGACAAAGAACCGGGCTCCAACAGCCTCAGAAAGCTAGGCTTGGCACTGGTCCCCCAAACCTGTCAATGAAAGAGTTGAGAAATGGTGAAAAATCAAGGGAGACTTATTCAGTGTGGGGAGAGGAACAAATGAGGGGATCCAGCTGCCCCAAGTCTATCTTCAGGGTACTAACATGAGCTTTAGGTTTAAGTAGAGAAAGAATTGGGGGAGGGGGTGAGAGGCATGCATGCTTAGGCAGTCCTTCTTGAGTGGGGTCGGGTTGACCATTATCTCAGTTCTGATTCTTCAAGGTGTTAAAGTACTCAGAGCTGTTATTGCTTGAAGGGATTCATTGGGTTTCTACAAATCAACACTTCTGTTCCAGGGTTCCAGGGTACAGGCCCTCGACACATGGATAATTGTCCTCATCTGAGTCGGGGTAAGGGGTGCACTGTGCGGTTCTGTTCTTCCTGGAATCCAAGGTGACTGACTGTAAGTTTAGGACAATGATTTATCTCTGTGCCTTTAGCCAAAGTAGACACACACACACACACACACACACACACACACACACACACATACAAAATAAAGGCAGAGCTGCCAGGTGTAGTTATCTCACTGTGGGCCCAAGTGAGGAGCCAATGCTTTTTAGCAGAGGCAGCTTTTAAGTGCTTGGTTAAGAACTCCTAGTTTACTTTTAGCAGCCTTCATATAGCCTTGAGGTAGCTCTAGTGGTAGAAGAGTGTTTATTCTCTTTTCAACTAAAGCAGAGGGAGTCTAGTGCACTGTTTTAAAGCTGAAGTATGAATTAGGCACTGTTCGGGGACTCAGTTAAAATCCTGTTACAACTGCAGCCACCATTTCCACTGGAAACTTGTAAGATTTTTTCTTTCTCCCTTCCTTTGTTCTCCCTCCCTCCTTTCTTTCTTTATTTTTCTTTTCTTTTTTTTTTTTTTTTTTTTTTAATGAGACAGGGCTTCATGTAACCCAGGCTTGCCTGGAACTCAATATATAGCCAAGACTAACCTTGAACCTCTGATTTCTCCTGCCCCCACCTCTGGAGTGCTGAGATTATAGTTTTAAACTACCTCATCTAATTTTATGCAGTGCTAGAAATCGAAGGCAGGGACTCTACAGCTGAGCTGCTGCCCTAGACCCTTAAGTTTTCATCTTTAACTTCTCTGCACAGTAGGCCAGGGCTGAACCAGTGAATGATTTTAGGCCTAATCTTCACCAACATACCTCACTGATTCCTCGTGCTACCCCCAATAATGTACATTAAGTTTAAAAATGCTTTCTATACAAATCATAGCCTCATGTTGTCTTATCCTACTTCCAGCCAGATTACACCCCTGGGCGAAGACTCCGCAATACAGATATTGCATTTATATGTACCTAACTCCCTCCTTTTTGGAACTCTTTCTTTCCTTGGCTTTCATGACATCTCACTTTTCTTATCCTCCTCCCCATCTTCTACTAGACTGCTAATCGTTAGAGTTTTTCTTCATGATGCCCAAGGAAGCAGGCTCTGAAGTTGAGACTTGCATCTAAAAAATGCATTAGAGAGTATTGTATTAGTTACTTGCTACTGTGACCAAATACCTGACAAGAAGCAATTTAAGAAAGGAAGGGTTTATTTTGGCTTACAGTTTGAAGGCACAGTCCATCATGGTGAAGAAGTCATGGTGGCTAGTCTGGTCACAGTGGATCAGGAAGCAGAGAATGATGAAGGTACGTGCTCAGCCTACTTGATTCCTTTTATTTAGCTTAGGACCCCAGCCCATGGGATGGTGCAGCCCACACTTAGGGTGGGTCTTCCCAACTCAGTTAATCCAATCTAAAAACTCCCTCATGTCATGTATGTCTAGAGGTTTGTCTCCTAGGTGATTCTAGATCTTGTCACTTTGACACTTGTCACAAGTGTCTCTGGAGAACTCTTGAGATCAACATATCTGGAGAAAGAAATAGGATTTAGGTAATAGGGCAGGCTGGGATGCACAATAAAATCCAGAGACCCTATAGGAAATTTTAAGGCCTAGATGGCTTCTATGATGGTTAATCTTAGCTGTCAACCTGACAGTGCATGGGGTGCCCAGATGTCTGGGTGTGTATTCAAGGTTATTTCTAAATGGGATTGGGTTTTAAGTTGAATTTAGGCTCAGTAAAGTAGCTTGTCCTCCCCAATATGTGTTCATTCATTATGTTCCTGAATAGAACAAAAGCTGCAGAGAGGAGAGATCTGCTCCTTTTGCTTCCTGTCTGCCTGCTTCAGACATGAGTCTTCTGTTTTTGCATTGAGATTTAAGCCACTGACTGTCCTGGTTCTCAGGCTTTTGGACTTGGACTGGAATTATATGACTGGCTTTCCTAGGTCTTCAACTTGCAGATGGAAGGTATGGAACTTCTTGTATACCATATCATGAGCCATTTCTTATCAATCTGTCTCTGTCTCTCTCTATACACGCACATGTACATAAGTTGTATGTGTACCAATACATACACACATTGACTTCTCTACATGATAGTTTTTCTGGGTGTTTACATACACGTATAACACACATATGTACATCTTTAGTTTTATTTTTCTGGGAAACTTTGACTTCTACAGCTTCAGAATTGTTCTGAGTTTGGGACTTCAATATGCTTCTCAAAGTGGGTTCCTAACATTGAAGATATTCAACCATAAGTTAACAATGTAAGGATATGTTGGAGGACCAGCCCAAGAGGGACTGAAGGAGCTCTGCCATAGGGGAGGGAGTGAGTAGGCTTGGAATCAAGACACCAACTCTGGGAGTTGAGTGGAAAGCCAGCAGTGGTGGTCTGCTACGAATTCATTTATTTAAGAAAGAGCAGAGAATCTCATAGGTCTTATTAGCCAATAGCCTTATGGGGTGGAGTCCTGACTACAGCCAGTTGCAGCTTGTTCCCAGGTAGATCAGGTTCCCTCCAGGTGCTGGGTAGAAACTGGCTTCACAACCAACCAGTGTGGAGCACCACACCCATGAGAGCCATTCCTCCATTCCTCCTGGCAGGTGGCCTGGCTAGGCCCACCCTGCATTATGCCCAACAAGGATATAGATAGAACACAGGGGATTCAAATATTTGATGAGTTTAGAATCACAGGTAAACCTTTTCAATGATTTTAAAGGTCTGTCTCTTCCATTTAAGGGTTCCTGTAAATGAGTCTCACAGTATCTGCACTGCATAGTTCAGAGGACTGCCTTAAAAGTTCCTTATGTTAGTGCAGGTGGATATACATTAATAAACCAAAAGTTACAAGAGTCATTGTTTAAATGAAATTAGCAGCATCATCAAAGGGAGGCAGGATAGAAAGATAGAAAAAAATGTGGGGAAATAGAAAAAGTAGCTCCTCACTCTGGGAGAATCAAGAATTCCAGAACAATTAGCATTTGTTGTGAAGATTGCCTACATAAAGACAACAGTTTTTAATACAGAGATATTTTCTTTTTTGTTACTGTATATATTTTTGTATGTGTGTGTGTTGAGAAGGCGTGTGGATCTTGAGACAAGGGGTAACTTTTGGGAGTTAGTTTTCTTCTTCTACCCTGTAGGTCTTGAGGATTGAATTCGGGTTGTCAGGTTGATGGCAGGTGCCTTTACCTGCTGAATCATGTCACCAGTCCCTATAGATATTTTCAAATAAATATGTTAAGATAGCAATAGATCATGCTGCAGGCCTGAGTGTATATCCCCTTCAGTGGTCTTATCCCATTCCCAGATACCTTCTGAAATTCTCACAAACAATACTATTCTTTTTTAAAATTTATTTTTACTTTTTATGTATATATGTATGAGTAGTTAGCCTGTGTGTATGTAAATGCATCACATACATGCAGTGCCTTTGAAGGTCAGAGGAGGACATCAGACCTCTGGAACTGGAGTTACAGACTGGTGAACCACTATGTGGGTGGGAACCTCCCCAGGCCCTCTCCAATAGCACTAAGTGCTCTTAACCTCTGAGCCATTTCTCTAGCCCCCAAGACTATTAATTCTTATTTACAATGAAAACATCTTAACTTCCCTTTTAACTTTTGTTATCTAGGCTTTTACCTTATTGGCTGTAATCCTGTCCCTGGTGCATCTCAGGTACCACCCTGTGATCTCATGGAAATCCCTTAGCAACTCTACAGATAATAACTTTAACACCTGCCAAAATCTGACAGATGGCTACTGTAAAGACAATGAAGCTCCACTCTGCTTTGAGGAGCCCCGTGCTCCTACGTGTGTCTCGGCCTTTCCCTGAGCTGCTCTCTTTCCATTAACTTCCATACTTAAATCTATGCTAAAAAGTTTTCTTTTAATAAACTCCAACTCTGCTTCATACTGGCTCATCCCAAAATTCCTTCTGTGGTGAAGTTAAGCATCTGCCTTCATCTGAGTGGAGAGCCCTATAGTCTACTAAGGGAACACCTTGGCTGTTGAGGTGTGTCTCCTGCTGATCCATGGGCTGGCGAGTGTAATTCAAGTATAAAGGATCTGCTGGCAATTATACTAAAGTGTCAGAAAAAACTTCATTTTGCCCTGTGCCAGTCTGACTCCAGGCTGTACCTGCTTTGACATTCTTCCCAACCACTGGCCTCCTCAGCAACACATTCAGGGTTTTTCACGACCCATGGCCTAGAAGTGTAACCAAAACAACTGCTAAATTATAACTAAAATAACTACTGCAGCAAGGTCTCCCTGACCTCTACCTGGTCCAAACTGTTATGATTTTTGTGGGTTTTGCCTTAATAAACTTTGTACCCCAGAGCTTCAGTGCTGAGAGAGTTTCAAAGGCTATAGCCACTCTCAGTTGCATGCTCATCAATACTTTTAATTGGCCTATGTGTGTTGTGGGTGATCTGTAATCCTCTCACCTGGGTATAACAATACTTCTTACCTTCAGTTTCTCTGATGAGAACACAGGAGGGATCAAAGTTTAAAGTAGAATGCTATAAAACTAACCCAGTGACTGTATTATTAATGGAAACTGAGGCATCACTAACCTTGAGTGAAAATAGTTATTTTAATTTTCTACAGAAATTTTTTTTTCTGAGTGAGCCCTGATTAATAACCACTTTTGCAAACTTTCTTTTCCTTACCTATTAACATAGGGGTAATAAACCCAATTAATTGGTAGGAGGATTAATTAAGAAAATGCTGGTAAAGTACTTAATACACAGTGGGTACTTAGCAAATATTTGCTACTATTATTTTATCATCATCATTATTATTCAGTAATAACTATAAATAAATTGAGAACATTGGGACACTTAAAAAAATCCTGTGTGTGTGTGTGTGTGTGTTTGTGTGTATGCGCGCGCAGGCACATGTGGACCAGAAAAAACATCTTCTGGGAGAGTCAGCTATCGCCTTCCACCACCCAGGGTCCTGGGGTCCTGGGGATGGAGCTTAGGTAGACAGGTATGGCGACAAACACCTTTGCCCACTGAGTCACCTCTGGAGCCCAACTTTGAGCTACTTTTTAAAAAGATTGTTTTTTTCATTTTTACTTTTATTTACGTGGGTTTTCCTCTGTGAGTATGCCATGTGTGGGTGGGTGCCCACGGAAATCAGAACAGGGCATTCGATCTCCTGGAGCTGGGATCATAGGCACTTGTAAGCAGTCCGCATGGGTGCTGGGAATGAAACTTGGGTTTGCTGGAAGAACAACAAGTATTCTTAACTACTGAGTCAGTTTCCTGGCCCCTTTGGGGCATTTTTTGGCTGAGAACTTGAACTAGTGACTAGCAGATTACAAAGCCCAAGTCTTGCTCCTGCCCGACCTTCTCGCCACAAATAGCTCTTACTTGCTTCGTCCTCATCTGCTTCTTCAAAGTCTTCCACCATTGGCTCCCTGTTTCTTTTTGGGTGTGACTTCCTTAAAACCTTCCCACAGTTGAGACTATGTTTTCAATCTTCAAATCATGAAGCTATTTTTGTAACTTGAAAAGAAAATATCTAGTGATGAGAGTTTCAGAGCTTGGGATGTAGCCAACAGCTGCAAGGATTTGAAAATTAAGGAAGATAAATGGACATTCTGAAAGCTGACCTGAAGCTCTTTGATGCAAATAGCCTTTAGTACTTTATTTATTTTTGTCCAAAACTACATTTTGGCAAGTGGGTAAAATGAATGAGGAATGGTTAGCAAGAAAGAATTGGTCAACATGGGAACTCAGAATGAGATTAAGACCATGAGCTTCTAATTCTCCATCCCTGATGTTTCTTTTAAAAATATATTTTTCTATTTTTTATGTGTATGAGTGTTTTGCCTGCATGTAAGTGAACCTGTGTCATGCAATGCCTGCAGAAGCCAGAGGAGGGTGTTAGATACCCTGGACCTGGAGTTCAAACCATGTGGGTGCTGGGAACTGAACCTCAGTTCTCTGTAAGAGCAACCAGTGCTCTTAACTGGTGAGTCATTTTTCCAGCCTCTAATTCTCCCACTTGGGATTTAATTTTTTGACTTTTAAGTTTTACAAAACATCTCTTTAGAAATGGATCATACTCTTAAATCTCAAACTGTTATAAAATTATCAAGTGGAGTAGAGTGATCTAAGTCTAAAAGGGCATTTTAAAGATACTGATGATAAACAGATTCCAAGTGACTTAATCAGTCACCATTGTGGCTGTCACTCTGCTTCTATTCAAACATACTGCAGTAACTGACTTAAACACTGCACATATTAGAAGCCCTTAAAAGCCTTCTTTGATAATTTCATAGAAATGAAAACATAAGACATAAATTTGGCTCCTAACAATGAAATCAGGGTCTGTTTTCATCACAACTTTTAAACTTTCATGATATTACTAGTTTTTCTCAGGTAAGTCTAATTAATTCATCCCTTAAATATTTTTTGCTTTTTAAGAAAGGAAATTGAGATTTAAAGGGTTTTAGTAACATAGCAAAGACCTTAGAGGCCGAAGGGCAGGTCCTCAACTGCCCACAATGGCAATAGTTCATCAAAGAAATTTGGTTTGTTTTTAATATATTTTATTTACTATTTTTATTTTATGTGTATGAGTATATTGCTTGCATGTGTGTAAATACACCTGTGTCATGCATTGCCTAAGGAGATCAGAAAAGGGCATTGGATCCCCTGGAAGTGGAGTCACGGACAGTTGTTAGCCACCATGTGAATGCTGGGAATTGAACCTGGGTCCTCTGCAAGAGCATTCGGTGCTCTTAACTGCTGAGCCATCTCTCCAGGTCTCATCAATGGAATTTGTATTGACTTTACTTCTTTCCCTAATTTGCTGCAGACTGGGACCTATCTCTGGGAAAAGAGGTTCAGGCTACAGTGGCCTACATTTGATAAATTATTTCAAATGTTCAGATTTAGTCCGCCTCCAGAAATAGGAGTAACCTCAGGAGTTAAGGACACTTTTTTGAAATGGGGCAAAAGTGCTGCCTCCAGCAATGCTAATATCTTGGGGAATACAGCTTTCACTCAGGGTGGGGGATCCGAGCTGTGCATCAAAGCCTCCACTGTAGCCCATCTTCGAATCTTTCAAAGCCACTTTATTTCTGGAGAAGGCCATCTAGAAATTGTAGTAGTCTTTTTCCTGAGTTTAACTTATACAGCAAGAGTCTAGCACTAGCTCAAAGGCATAACTTAGTCATCTTCTCCCTTCCTCTGCTCTTCACTTGGGATTTCTCTCACCCTCAATTTAGCAGTTTTTCATTACAGTAACAGAAAAACTTTAAAAAGATAGACTGCTTTTGAAAACTAGAGGCTCATTTTTAGCTCACAGTTTTGGAAACAGAGTAGCCAACATGGAGTGGGCCCTTTTTGTTCAGTATCTGGTAGGACCTAACAGCATCTTGGTGGGAATGCATGTGAAGGTAGAGATGACATGGCCAGACAAGAAGTCAGAGAGGAAATTAAGGATTGAAGTCACTCACATCAACTTTTTGTCATAAGAACCATCCTAATACCTTCTGAAGGCATGTCCCTTGTGACCTAAAAATCTCTCATTAGGCCTCGTCTATTTAAGGCCTATCCTATGTCCCAACATTGCTATCCTAAAGACTAATCCTCTAACACATAAACCCTTGGGAAACACTCTTAAATCACATCAATGCTCAGCTAATACTTCTGTTAGTCTTGGCTTATCTATTGTCTAGGCCTCTTAGCCAAGTCATCATTCTCACCTCAAGTTTCTCTCCTCAAGTTGTAGTTGTCACACTTGTCCATTCATAAGCAAAATTGGGCAAGAAAATGCCAGATGATGACTAAGTGAATCACTTGGGTGCCAAACAAATCTACTCTTATATAACCCTTTACATATGTAAAGACAGTTGAACTTCCCTTTAATGGTGTACCAAGTCAGTGACTCCTGATTCCTTGCCCTTTGGAATGAGTAGTCCAAAGTTCCCATGGGTTTCTGTTAACTTAAAGCTTACTTGGACTTTGGCTATAGCCCCAACCGGGAACATTTCATTCTAGAAGCTAGATAAACTACAGGGCCTCCCAGTGTAGGTTCTGCATCTATTTACCATCAATTACCACAACAGACATCCTTGAGAAGGACACTGGGAAGAGTGATAACTAGGTCCCCACTCACTTTTACCCTTTGGTTTCTGGAACTATCTAGTCTGCCTGTAGACATGGCAACACATAGCGATCACTGATTCAGGGCATGTGCCTGAGAGTATGTCTTGTTTTCACCGTCTACTTTCTGTGAACTACTAGATCACTGAATCTCTAGAATTTTCTTCTATTGGGATGATTCCCAAATCTTCTTGGCTCTGATTTTATTCTTCAAAGCAAACATCTCACTAATATCTCGAATAGACTTGCCACTTGTTCCTTGTCTACTGTGTGTAGCATGATGTTGTCAGTATAACAGAAGAGTGAGAAGTTCTAAAGGAAAGTCAAATTATGACAAAGGACAAGACATTTAGAAGCAATACTGTAAGATGGTATCTATGATATCCTGCAGCCAGGTCCAAGAACATGCAAACTGTTCTCCCATTCCTTTTTAATATGAATGTGAGAGAATACACAAATCAGATTAATAGCTCTATTCTAGGTGGGTGAGAATTAAAAAAAAATTTTTATGTGTATGAGTGTATTGCCTACATTTATGTAAGTGCACCTGTGTCGTGAAATGCCCACAGAGGTCAGAAGAGGATATCCAATTTCCTGGAACTGGAATTAGGGATGGCTGCTAATTACCTTGTGGGTGCTAGAAATCTAACCTGGATCCTCTGCAACAGTATTTGCTGCTCTTAACTGCTGAACCACCTCTATAGCCCCAGGGATGAGAATTTGTTCATTTTTTCTAGTGAAGGTCCTAGACCCAACAGATGAAATTATTGAAAATACAAGGTTAAGGTTACAGAAGACTATTTTCAAGGTCCATTGGATTTTGTAATAGGTCACACTGATGAGTTAAATGGAGCTCTGATGGACACAAACACTTCATCCTGTAGGTCTGTAAGGATATTATAATTCTTTGACACTTTCCCCACAAAATAGGATTCTTTGTGGTTTGCTGGGAGGGGAACAGAGTCAGAGGATTCAATTTAATCTTTCCTGCTATCAGTTTTCTTCCCACAGGTCAAAAAAACAATGATTTGCCAACTTCTAAGTCTATCCATTTCAGTTATATGTTTGGTGACTGGCAAACCACTGAGGCCATGAACCCAGTGGATTCACTGTGAGTCAGACCTGTGGGACTTGAGGGTGCTTCACTTCCCTGCATCCAGGTGGCTCAGTTCTTGGATCCACCAGACCTCCACATATGTGGGTATTTGTCTTTCTCCAGTGTACTGTTTCCTTAGAAAATTCCCCTAGATCCGACGAGTGAGGATTCTGGGTGAATTACTTTCAGATATGTTTCTTTTGCTTTTTGTAAGATTTCCTGTCCTGGGAAACTGACCTTCTTGTCAGTGGTTTGTGAGACCAAAATTGGCCTCAGGTCCAAAAATGGCAAGAAATTTAAACTTTTTTGTAGCTAAACTTAGCCTCTTGTCTCTATGTCCTTAATTATTCTTTTATTCTGTAGTTGATTACTACCTCTGCTGGCAGTCCATCTACACCATCCTTATGGATGATATGTTCTTGTAACTATTTCCTGTGACTCAGCTCCTCCCTCTGGGTACCAGGATGTCCTGGCGCTCATTCAAAATATGTCCACACTGTGGTCCCGGTGGTTAATTCTGTTGCCCTGTTTCTATTATTTCTGAATATACCATACTACTTTCTTCCAGGGAGCACAGTCCTGTGACGAACTCTCTGTGGAGTGTTCTGACCTATGGAGGAGAGCCATCAGTGATGTGAGAGGTGTCCTCAGCAGCACCCTCTAGTATCTTTGGCAAACTGAATATTCTCTAGGCTTTCTCGCTGAACACATTTGTGTGATAGATTTTCTTGTATATTATTTCCACCCTAACTTGCCTACTTTTGTGAGCCTTTGATTCCCCCTTTCACTGCATGTTATAGCAGATCTATAATTTCTACTACACTGAGAAGTTTGGAAAGTAATGGCTGCAATATTCAGGATGGCTGATTCTCCTTCAACCTGAATGACGGATGCACCAAATGGACTGATGCACCAGTCCATGGGTCAGGACTACCTGAAAATCAGAAATGGCTTCAGAGACTCCTATGTACCAGGTAACTGAGAATGATCAAATGGGTAGCCATAGCAGAGACATGCTAAGGCAGACCCCATGCTAGACAGCACACCATACATTGGGGAGGAATTCCCAATACTGTTTCTCCCAGGGGTGACAGGATGTGATCTTTGACTCCTAACACAATTTGGGAGTGGAGAAGTGAGGCATACATGAATGTTGCTATTACAGGGATCCAACCACTTCCAGAGGCTTCATACCCTGGAATGGGGGCAGAGAAGGGTCCAAAACTCCAAGTCCCAGTTTGTCTCTAGAAAGGTTTTTCCAGCATATTCTGCCAATTGCTCTTATTGACAGTCAAGTTTCAACTCAGTTTATATCAGGGCAATAGCTGCACAGGCAAACAGAAGACTTGTGGCAGCGTGAGCTCGAGTGGGGCACTTTCTGGGCATGCTCCATTGGCTCACAGCAGTATAATTCCAAGTCAACCAGCAATTCCTGGAATGTTTATCTACTCGTAAAGCACCTTAATTTCTACAGCCTCCATGCAAGAGACTGAATTCCAAACCTTCTGGCTCTGGGAATGGAGGAGACTGAGTATATGTCAGTCTCCTGATAGCACAGAACAAAGAAGTTGGTTTAAGTAGGTATCGAACCACCTACAGGAACTCAGGCTCATGTGAGCAATGCGGCGTTTAAAAGTGCTGCTTTCTCAGGACAAACTTCTCTGTATACCCTTCCTGCAGCTAGCTGGATTCTAAGTAGTGAAGAGGGATTAAAAGGGCAGACAGGAAGGCAGTGGGTTCCTGGCAGTCTGAGCAGGAGCTAAGCTGTTCCTAAGCCTTTCCCCTGCGATGCCTGTGATTAAACCCATACCTGCTCATTCTTTCTGGAAGAGTTTGTCCATGCAAAGTGCCACAACGTCCATAACTCCCACCACGAGACTGTTGTTTTTGTTTTTGAGACAGAATCTTACTATGTAGCCTTGGCTGGCTTTGAATTTGTAATGCTCCTGCATCAACTTCCCAGGTTCTGGGATCCCAGGCACCTGCTTACCATGCTTACAGCGACTGCCTTCTTAATCCTCTAGCTCTGCAATCCCGTCTCCCTAGATATATGACATCAAGATAGACAAACGAGGCCCCCAATCTCCATAGGATGGGGGGAGCAGCCTGAATGCAAATGCAAGTACTTGCCACAGATCCTTCCCTGACTCAGTGCAGAGAAAATGGGAGATAAACTCTTGCCTTCACATTCACCATGAAGACTGAAGATATTGGGAAAACACCGATTGCTCTGACCTTTCCAGACTTTTACTTTGCCTGTTTTGAGGTACTCACAGGATATGGGACAACCTACTCTGGGGACTATCAAAAACCAAGACAATAATTTGGAGAAACACAAGGATCTGAGAAGCATTTTAGAACCTCTGGCCATCTTTCTCCTACACAAGACTAGTTTGACAAGACTGCAAGAAAATGTTGTGTACATAGCATGTGGAAATAAACAGAGAATCAAGGGAGGGTGGGGGATGGAGAAATCCGAAGACATCCTGAGCAAAACCAAGACCAATTCCCAGAAACTGACTCTAGTGAAAGAGACCTGTCACTTACCAGACTTAAAAACCAAACCAAACCAGACAAAATGAGCCAAGGGAATGAAAGCCTCATTCCTGAAGGTGGTTCTGGTGGCACAGCCTCCAGCAGCACACCTTGTCACTTCCCGATCCTCGACCCTCACTGCACTTCCTGGACCATCTCTAGGATGAGTTATTCACATGCATCCTTGAATTAAGGTTTGTTTCAGAGAACCCCAAACCAAAACCTTTCCCAAGGGACAGGTATCGGAATTGCAATGTTTACTAATTATCACAGCAATGACTATAACATTTGGGTTATGTTGTGATGATTTACATCCTCCCTTTCCTTGTCTATAAGAGGAGGACTCGTGACTAGATTTATATTTAAGCTACTTCTCAACTCCAGGAATCTACAATCTCCTTTTCGGACGCAACACTATATCACAACACAGATCTTGTTCCCGATTGCTCATGGGGCTTTGTGTCTGCTGGCAGAAGAATGAGGTAGGGAATGGGACTAGGGCGTGGGGTCAGCTTTGTGGCCTCATTTGTTTAGAGTATGCACAGTAACCAGGCTGTTATTCTGCCTATAGTAAAGTGTAACAGCACGTCATCCCACTGCTTCGCAGTCTGGGTCTCAGAATGGAAGCTGTTATCCAGCTACTAAAATCTTATGGCTTTTCCCAAGCTCGCAGGACACAGGGGCATTTTTGTTGTTAATTTATGATGACTTTAGCATCACCCTCCAAATAACCTCAGATTTTGGCCAAGGTTTCCACAGAGTTATACAAATTCTTCACTTTGAAGTGGACGGGTGATCCCAAGGGTCAGAGGCCAGCCCCGAGATTGCAGTTCTATTTAGAAGACACTCCAGAGTGCAAAACAGGAGCACAGGGACAGAGGAGATGGCGGAAAGAGAGTTGGAAGACTTCCTCAATTTTAATATTCCTTGGAATTTTAGGTTTTGCTAGAAAAAAAACCACCTTCCCCATTCTTCTTGTTGTGACAAAGGAGATTTGGAGGGGCATTCAAGGTCTTTGTCAGTCAGTCAGTTTAGAACTGGCCAGAGTTTCCAGGAGTGACAGTCCTGCATAGAAACTTAAACCCATGCTCTCTGTGGTACAACCCACTGCTACCTGGTGGACACACCTGCCTCACTGAGTCACCAGCTGGGCTGCCTAAGGAATCACACACTCAAGAATCTAGAATCTAATTTGAGAGAAAAATAACTTTTTCATTAATCCTATGGGCAATAATTGTATGATAAAAGGAACATATAAATTAGGAGGTTGTTTTGCTTTTTAAAAAGTATTTTATTATTTTTATTTTTTATAAATTAGGAGGTTGTTTTGCTGTTTAAAAATATTTTATTATTTTTATTTTTTATGTGTATGAATATATAGTCTGTATGTGTGCAAGTGCACCCATGTCATGCAATGCCTGTGGAAGCCAGAAGAAGGTATCTGATCCCCTGAAACTGGAGTTACAGATGGCTATTAGCTGCCATGTGGGTGCTGGGAATCGAACCCAGGTCCTCTGTCAGGGCAGCAAATCTCTTCACCACTGAGCTATCTCTCCAGCCCTGTTTTGCTTTTAACAAGCAGAAAAAAAAAGAAAAGAAAATCTCCAAGAATTTGACTAACTATGGCAAAGTGAATCCTGTTAACCCCAGTTTATGCCGTCACTGCAATCAAGGTTTTCAGAGTTTCATTAACTTCTGTGAAAATTGTGTCTGTGCATAAAGTTATCTTAGGGGAAGGATGTGGTGAAAGACCTCAAAAAAAAAAAAAGAAAAAAAAAAAGGTATGGCTGATATTTCCTGCATGGAAATATTTGCAGTTGATACAGGTAGGACTCTATAAATTACCCTTAAGGATACAGCACGTGACCATTTCTAAAGCAAATTGAAGATGTCTTTGCTAACCCTGCTGTCCTTACTTATCAGGGACAACAACTGTTCTTGACAGACAAGGACTGCCCACTCCCTGGAAGAGCTCCTTTTTTGAAATTAGAGTCAGTGCACCTTTCTTTGCTTGCTGTCATTGTTACTTCTTAAGAGGTGGGAGGCAGAAAGGGCAGAACATGCAAATAAAGCATGCGTGAGTGTGAGGGGATGATTCAGACGTGGAAGCTGAGTGCCTTAGAAATGCTAATTTCACTACTGAATAATGGGTCTCACTCATCTGAACTCTTGGCAAATTATTCCACATCTAATTTGAGATGTATAAAAGAAAACTGAAGGTGTATTTCTTCAGCTTGGCACCTGGCAGCTGATGAGGAACTGGTATCTTCTTGTAGAGAATCATTAAATTTCAGCTGACAGTGGCTTCTGGACACATTTCCTCCAATCCTCCCCTGGTCTTTTTTAGGGGTTCTGTGGGGAGCTACACGCTGGCTTCAGGCTCTGTCTTCCTGTGTTTGTATTAGGATGGTTAGTGATCTGAATATTTCCACTTTGAGCCACTTACCACAGGATACCAGTAGAGGACTGTGGCCTAAACTCAGAGTTGCCTGTGGCCATTTCTAGGAGACTCAGGGAACAATATTAGAAGTTGAAGAAATTCAGCGTCCTAGAATTTCTAAATCCCAGAAATGACTCCACCTTACACAGAGCAGATCTAAAGATGGGTTTATTTTTAATTCCCTAAGAAGTTTGTGTTATTTTCTTCTGAATTGTAAGAATTGTGAGATTCAGATAATTTAATTATATTTTAGTTGGTCATGTGCATAGCAGGGCCAAATTTTGATTCTCAGTTTTCTTCCATTCATTCCTTCTCCTTCACCTGACTGCACGCCTAACGAGAAAGTAAGTTTACTCTTGGGAGTTTATTGCATTGAGGAGAAACAGCAGAAATGAAAAAGAAAAAAACATAGAGGGGGAAAGAGCTTCTCACTGTCCCCTGCATAGAACTCGTGGGAATCTTGACCTATAGGATCTGACTCAGGGTGAGGTGTCAAACTCAAAATGCTGCTTCCTGAGACCCTTGAGTTCTGAATTTGTCCATTCACAAAAAGGAGTCACAGATCTCCCTGCCTGCAATACCCAGGAGACACTCTTAGGCATCCACTCGATGGGAAAGGACGAGGGGAATCGGTACCCATCCTAATGCGACCTGCCCTCAAGACCTCCTTCTCAATTTGAACAGCGTATTTCCTTGATCAGCCACCAGAGGGTGGTAAAGAACCTCTTTGGAGTCGCAGTCTTACGAAGTTTGTCAAAGGCTTCCTACAGGTGGTTGAGGAGCTGGTATCCGGGTTGTAGGGAAGACAGTTGTTCCGGAGGAATAGACAACCTGGAGCCCAGAGCATGTGTCGGAAGAGCTGGGTCCCTTGCAGGGTCATCATCGGGACGGAAGCAGAAAGAATCTTGTCAAAGAGACATCATTTGGACTCCTCATCCCCCCTCATTGTTCGTATTTTTTCAGTAATGGAACTTGTGATCAAAACATAACTGTGTCACTTTTATTAAAGAGTATGACAATCTGGGTCATGAGATAGCTCAGTGTGTAAAGGCAGTTGTCATATGGGCCTGGTGATCTGAGTTTGATCCCCTGTACCCGCAGTGGAAGGTGAGAAACAACCCCTGAAAGCTGACCTCTGACCTCCACATGGCACTATAGTATGCAAGCCCCACACCACACTAATAGCATAAAAATATTCTTAAAAAATTACAGTTGTAGTGCTAAGATTCAGACACCAGATACTCAGTAGCTGTGTGACTGGGGAATTGCTTAACCTCTCTGAACATTCATTTCCTCCTCTGATTTCTTTTGGATGTTTAGTTGATGATGCAGGTGGAGAGAATGAATAGGAGATGGGAGGAAATGGAGAGCAAGGAATTTATTTCCTTCCTTCCCTGTTAACATGTAGTTCTGGGTGTAGCTCTGGTTCCTGACAAACAACATAACTTTCAAACAGCCTGCATAATGCTATCTCCTCCTCTTTCTCCTTTAGGCCTAAGGCGGAGCCTCCGAGTTCCTTGCTTGCTGCATTTAACCCTGCCTGTGCCTCAGTCCCTTCTTCCATTTTCTTCCAAGTCTCGGCTAAGCACAGCTTGTTTCTTATTGGTACCCTAAATGACATCATCTAAGAGTTTACTAAGTATGTGTCTCTTTGGATTTATAATAAGAATAGATTCACATTGATTTGCTTTTTCCAGTAATATATCCCAGTGTCTTCATGTCATGACATCATTTTAGTGGAATTTAACTGGGAGATCTCAATATTATAGCATTAAATTTCAATGACAGTTATCTGCCAGATGCTCATACATACAATGGTACTTAGAAATGTGTGGTTAGGTTGTACTGTTTCTTAGTCATGTGCCCAAAGTAATACAGTATAAAAAATGTTTCTGAAATATTTCAACTAAGTTACATGTTTTAGAAGATACTTTCATTTTGCCCTAGGATTGCTTACTGAATACCTTAAACTCATCTGCGGATGACAAGCAAGTCTGCCTAACTGTCTCCAATAGGTTTGCAACCCAGTTAGGAAAATTAGAGAAAGCATGTTCTCCAGTGATGTTTTAAGTAATAATGAATGAGACTGTTTTGTTCAATAAATATTTGTTGAACTTCTATTATATGACAAGCTATAAATGATGACTAAGAGTCAGGGGTGAACAAAACCAGATATAGCTCTGTGCCCGATGGGGACGGAGATGGTAGCTGGATAGCCACACTAGCATTAGTGACTGGGGTACGAATTCTCCAACAAAAGAAACCATGTGACAACATATCAGAAGGAGGTCTGGCCTATTCTGAGTGGCAAGGAAGGCTTTTTTGAGGAAGTAATCCTTGAGCTTAGAACCGGAGCCAGGGCAAGGCCACCAAAATACCACCACAGAAGGATCGCCTAGACCATATTACAGAGAAATGCCAGAGGATCGAGGAGGGCAGCTTTTAAGCCATTCAAACCAGTGAAACTTGATCTTGGAATTGAGTTAGCATAAAGATGAGAGTTACAGACAGGAAAGAGGAATATTTAAGGAAATGTGTCGGCAGATTAGGAGTGGAACTGGGGGTGATAGAAATCTTGAAATGACCCCTAGTTTTCCACCGTGCACAATTAGATAAGTTGTGGACTTTTTGCTGTTGTGGTAAGTGCTGGAATTGGGCCAGACTGGAATTGGGTCATATATTTTGATCCTTGACATTCAGTTTAGGATAACTTTTGAAATCCAAAATTGAGATATAACAGACACTTGGAGGGAACGGAATGGAGCTCAGTGAGCTGGGGATGAAAGATGGGAAGGCAGCACGTGTTTACAAGGTAGCAAAATCTGTGGTCCTAGCTGTTTCTTGGGACAAAAGTATATAGTGTTTTTAAAAAGGAGTAAAAAAAAACTTAGGTATTATTGAGAGACCAGAAAGTAAGTCTGAGAAGTCTAGAAGAGGGAACCAGAAGTGTGTTGTTCTGAGTAGAAAAGGAGACTTTAACGGTGGACTAATAGTTTCCTGGAAAATACTATCGAGCTCTATAGGAGAAGCATGAACTTGGTCGCTGTGGCAGATTTATTATCATTCCCAGTTCTTTCTCTTTCTCAGTGTCCACACTCTGCCATGTTGCCTCACATTGGTGGTAGGGTAGAGGTGAAATAAACCTTCTGACTCGCTAATACTGGGTTGCAACATGACTTGCTTTGGCCAAGCAGGGTGATTATAGGTAATAACATGTTGTATATTCCAAAACTGTTAAAAGCATAGATTGTAAAGGTTCTCACTACAAAGAATGTTAAGTATGAGAGAAGCTGCATGTGCTATGTGTTTGTTGAAAACCAGTAAACCCAACCAGTATTGTTACAGAAATAGCTGGCTGACTTGCTTTACCATGGTGATTGGTGACCTTGACAGCTGTTTGGGGTCAGGGTGAGGGGTTGGAACCCTGATTTAGAGGGTACTTCAGAGTAAGGAGGACACTGGAGAAGAGAGCCAGGAAGTGAGCGGTCAGAAGCATCATTTGCTCTTGCGATGGGAAGAGACTACAATCTCTTCAAATATGGGGGAATGGATGAGGTTGGGAGGAGTCTTGAAGCGTACAAACTCAGAGAAATTTGGGGGTATTCTATCTAATCACTTCTCAGTGATCCACTCCTTTTCTGGGAAGGAGAGGGAGATAATGCCCAGTTAATCTTAAGCTAGAAGCCATGTAAGACTGAATTCCAAATAATATGCATGATCAGTAATGAATGCAGTTTCTGGCTTCAACAGAGGAATATCTTTCAACTGATATAGTTCATAGTTTGCTTTGGGGGCACTGCAAGATCTCAACGTGAAGATCTATAAAACATTACTGAGAGAAACCAGAGAAGTATCAGATAGAGAAATACCATGTTCACAAACTGAAAGATTCAATAGTAAGATGTCAGTTCTCCTCAAACTGATCCATAAAGTAAATGCAATCCTAATCAAAATCCTTTTCTGAGGGCAGGAACTTGCAAGGTGATTCAAAATTTCTATGGAAGAGTAAAGTATTTAAACATGCAAAGTTTAAATATTCCTGATATAGAAATTTAAGACTTGGATTATGTTGCATCAATTAAGACCACTGTAGCATCAGAAAGAGAATATACACATAAATTAGCAACTCCTTAGGCAGATACAAATTAAGACTATCAAACCGATTGAAATGTCTAATACTTCCCATTGACGTGGTGTTCTACTCATACCCATGGAGCCAAGCAACATAGACTGAACGCCCTGAAACGATAAGCCAGAATGAAATCTCTAAATTATTCTCTCTGGTGTTTTGGCCACAGATATACAAAAGTAACTACTATGATAAGCAAAGTGCTTTTCTGAATTCTATGAATCATTCTAGCAAATTATTTAATTTGATGTTGGTGTTATGGGAATCTTCCAAGTATTGCATGGGATACTCATGTTAGATAGAGCTGCAAAACGGTGCATTGGTTTTGGCAAACAATTTAATAGACTGATATAAAGTTAAATATATGTGTATATATATATATGTATATATATATACACACACATATATATCATAAGCTGTTGAAATCTCAGCTTCTAAGTACTTAATAGAGAGTAACTTTCTTTTTTCTTTACAATAGAAAAACAAAAAATATGTTTGTATAAAGACTTATGCCTGTGTATTGTCCATGGTTTTATTCATCACAGCCCAAATTGAAACAATTGAAATATCTGTCAACCGGTGAGTGAATAAATGAGTTGTCATAGAGCCATTCAATAGAATAATGTAGATACCCCAAATAAACTGGAAATATATTCAACAACTGATGTATCTCAAAATCACTACAGAAAGCAAAGACAAAAGATTGTACACTGCATGATTCTGTTTATATGACATCCTAGAAAAGCCAAATGATTGGGAAAAGAAAATGGCCTGACTATTCTATCCAATCCACTAAACCTAAAGACTGTTTTTCCCTAGATACACTACAACTTAATTAGGCTGATATAGGAGAAAACAAGCTCCATAGATGACTCTAAGTTGCTATAATGAATGAGCAATGCTTTTCACACCTTCCCAGCATCATAATCACCTACAAGAGGAGGCAGTTTTTCTCAGGTGTTTCCATCCACTGGTTCTCCAGTTCTGGTTCTAAAGTACCACCAAACATTACCTCAGAGAAAAGACCTCAAGTACCACCAAACTTTATCTCAGAGAGAGACCTTTGGAATATGTACCAGGCCGTCCATAGGGTTGGGATCACTGAGATGGACCTTTCAGTATTGAAAGAAGGAGATGGAATATGGAAGACGGAAGAAACTCCAAAGGCCATTTCAAAGTCAGTCAGGGTCACGCCGTTCCGTTGGAGCAGCAGAATCATCTTCTCCTGGGACTCTCTGGTAGATGGGTCAGGGCAGAACCACCGGGGCTCAGCTCATGCTGTTGCAGGTTTCGTGCATTCTGCTGCTAGACATCCTTATGCAGCTAGGCCTCTGGCTTCTTTGTTCAACTTCCCAGAGTCAACCATTCTGCTTTCCTTAAACCCTCAATTAATTGATTCAATCACAAGTTTTCCTGCAGCTAATTAAACTTCCCTTTCTAAACCAGCTGAGTCCTGTCTACTGTGACTTCTGACCACTTGACTACTGTGTTTGTTCCACAGAGGAGCACTGTGGGCTTCTCACTGTCCTCATTTTATTTTTCTTTCCACATTTGCCCACAGCCCTCAGGCCTCTCTTCTCTCAGATTCCCCAATGGGATTGAACTGTGAACAATGGATATATTAGCCGACCTTCCCTGAAAACAGAGAGGGGGTCTCACTCTTCCCTGGTCTGCTGTTTTTCCTTTTTAATAAAAAAACCCTGATGCTTAAAACCATATATATTTTGAGGGAACATGTATCCATGATACATGTATACATTATATGAGGTTTCAAATCACAGTGAGCTCATCTATCGCCTGAAGCATTCATCATTTCCTTATGAAAACAAATGCTTTTAGCTTAAAAAAAAAAAGACACAATGAGTGTGATCTGCAGTCACGTCACCAGCAGCAGGAACCCAGCTTGGTGTTGCTCATTTTGCAGCCTGAGTCTCCTTCAGAGCCTCAGATGCCTCCACAGCTCAATGTCCTGGCTGTGCAGCCTGGGGAGTGTCTCAGAGCCTCAGACACCCTATCCGTGGAGTCTGATGAGGTAGCTCCACACAGCCTCAGACACCCTGGCTATGGATTCCTGGGGAGCCCCTCAGAGCCTGAAACACCCCAGCTGTGGAGTCTGGCCTCAGATGCCTCTACTATGGTACAATTGGGGTTCTCGACTTTCTGCAGTAAAGAATTTCAGGATGAGTCAGAGTAGAGCAAAGTCAGCAAGTTTACTGTTTAGGAGAAAGAACAGACATATTTGTGGGAGAGAATCCACCTAAGTGATCAACCAGCAGTTATGTAAGTGATGTTGGAACTTTTGGAATTTATTGTTTAAAGGAGGTAATCTATTATTAAGACTGAGGAAGAAGAAAAAGATGTTTATCTCCTATTTCTTTTTTTAAAAAAGATTTATATTTATTTTTATGTGTATGAGTGTATGTGGACGGATGCCCTGGAAGTGGAGTTACCGATAGTTGTGAGCCACCATGTGGGTGCTGGGAACCAAACTCTGGTTCTCCGTAAGAGCAGTACGTGCTCTTAACTGCCGAGCCCTCTCCTCAGTCCCGGTCTCCTCACTTCTTTATTGAAAGTTTTTTTCAAATAAACGAAATTATAATGTGAGTTATGAGAGTGCTGGGTAAGCTTACATATGAGGAAGACGTGGTTGAGGCAAAAACATGCATCAAAATAAAACATAAAAGTAGTTTTGCTAAACATACATCATGCAAAGAGGTCAAGACATGTTTTTATCCTGAATATACCTCACTAATCACTTAATGACCTTGTGAGATTTTTAGGAAGGGATTATAATTTCATATACTTTTATATATAATTTACATATGGTTAGCTATATCAAAAATCGTAGCTTAGGACGACACACAAATCATGTGCAGGCAGATGTGAATTGGGGCTCTTTTCCTTTCTGATATCCCCCTTAACTTTCAAGTCTGCTTCCGTCACTCTACCATGCAATAACGTCTGCCTTTGATTGGCTCTGAAAAGGAGAGTGGGCAAAGGAGCTGAAATCAGAAGATACTTTTAAAGAAGAAAAATTCAGTTTCTCGTGGTGAAGAACATTGGCTTAAGGACTCAGTGGCCCCGTGTTCCAATTCTGGTTTACCTCTAACTAGTTATATGAATCGAGGCAAGAAAAAGATATCCATCTGCCTCAGGTTCTACTGATGATGTCTGCCTCCCATAGAGTGAGCACATGATGGTTTGTTTAGAGGAATGGGTCCTGTTGCCCTTCATAGTGCGACCCAGCCTACTGCACTGTGTTCCAGCTACTCCAGTAGCTGGATGATTAGTAGGGTGATTAATTAGTAGTAGCATGATTAGCAGTAACAGCTTCATGTGAAATGGTAGCATTTATATCGAGGATCCCAAATCTTTGTTGAGCTATATATTCCATAAGATCAAAGCTAGAAAATCATTCCTGATCTCTAAACACTGAAGTATAAAAAACACTAGACTGAAAATTTTTGCTGACCCTTTATAATTCCTTTGTGTATTTGTAATAAAAACATTCACTGTAGATGATAGAGAATATAGTATTCATAGGCACTTTTTTCTTCCTTAAGATATTAAATAAATAAATAATTAATAAGATAATTAATAAATACATATTTAATAAATAAATAAGATATTAATAAATATAAATGGAGAAAGTTAGGCCTTGTGGCTCACACTTGTATTCCCTGGGTGACTGATGGGGGCAGAGTGGGATGGTAGAGGGAGAAACTGCTGAAAGGTCAAGGCTGAGCTACGTGGTTTCAGGACAGCCTAGGTACAGAGTGAGACCCTTTCTAGAAAGTAAAGGTGGGGGCCGGAGGCCAGGGGACTGGGGAAATAATTCAATCAGTAAGTACTTTCTGTGAAAACACGAAGACCTGGTTCCAGATTCCCAGAACTCACAATATCCCACTGCCAGGGAGATGGAGATAGACTGATCCCTAGTTCTCAATGACCATCCAGTCTAGGCTGATGCCCAGTAAGGGACCCTGAATAAAACATAAGGTGGGCAGTTCCTGAAGGAATGATACTAGAGGTTGCTGTCTGCCCTGCATAAACACACACACACACACACACACACAACCAAGAGCAGGGGCAATAACCAGTACTGTGTGAGGGTCTATGGAGCCCCTGGTCAACAGTTCCAAAAGAGGGAGTCCATTCCTGGCACTGGGCTTTTACTTAGTAGCCTATGGTGTTTAATAGGGGCAGAGTCCCCTGCTATAAGGTAACTCCTTTTAATCTCTTTTTATAATGTATATGTATGGACATTAAGAGGCTTCTGTAATATTAGGTTTCCACATGACTTTTTCTAAAACTCCCAACCCTACTGAGGAACTATTGGCAACTGATGGCTGCTGGGAAAGAGAGAGTCAGTCTAGTTTAAGGGTGAGATTCTTGGTAGGTTAACTAGGCTCCAGTGGATGGACTCTCTATGCCTTTACGTGTGTGTGTGTGTGTGTGTGTGTGTGTGTGTATAAAGAACTCTCTACATATAATAATACAGTATATGAAATTGGGTGTCACATAATAAGGGGTACAGATAGGGGTCTAAAAATGCACAAAACTTTCAAAAATTAAAAAAATCTAAAATTCACCCTCCTGAATTAAAAAAAAAAAAAATGAAAACCAGGGGGGCTGGAGAGATGGCTCAGAGGTTAGGAGCCCTGGTTGCTCTTGCAGAGGAACTGGGTTCAATTCCCAGCACCCACGTGGCAGCTAACAATTGTCCATAACTCCAGTTCCAGAGAATCTGATACCCTCTTCTGACCTTCATGGGCAATGCACGACATAAGTGCATCTACCTATATGCAGACAATACATTCATACACATAAAAGTAACAAAATATAAGAAAACGAACCCTCCTAAAACAGACAAAAGTAAGCAAGCAAGCAAGCAAATGGAGAAACATGAAAGAGGGAGGCAGGTAAACTGAAGGCAGACTTTGCAGCAGCTGAAAAGGAGAGACGGAAAGAAGATGTGATCTCAGCACAGGGGAGGGGAAGAATGGAGTTTAAGTCTTCTGCTTGTCAAACTCAGTGAAAAACCTTGTTAGATGAAACACAGGCAACTTAGAAAACTCATAAATGAGCAGAGGGTGGGTTTGAGTAAGAGTTTAAAGTGTAGAGGAAATCATGCTTAATATGCCGGGGAAAGAATCCCTGAGTCAAGCCGCTCCCACCGCACACTGCTCTTGTTGCTGACATACTTTGAGGTCATTTGCAGAGGGCTCTGATATGCAAAGAAAATGAATGTGATTGAAACCTTACTGTTCTTTAAGAACAGCTGAAGAATGTCTCAGTTTGAGTAAATGTACTGTTAGAAATGAATTGGCCATAATTAAGTAAAATATTTGATCAAGTTTATTGAATGACATTAGATTGTTAGGAGACATTAAAGAATTTGATACTAGAAACTGGTATTTCCTCTCTGTGAAAGATGTGAATAGAAAATGTTTATCAAGGCCAACATGTAAAAGAATACATTTACACACTGCTGAATAGTCTGGAATGTTAAGCTGAGTGATCTTTCAGTGTTACTGGTTTTAGTCTAAGGCAACAAATCTTACAGAAGAACTCTTTACAAGTAGGAATCTATTTTTCTCAAGTGGCTTTCTTGTGAGGAGGAGACCTACTATGCTGAACGTTCTCATTTTGTCAGACTGGAGTTCCATCGGTTTCTCGGGAAGCTTTCTGCATCTCTCTTGGAAATCTGCTTTTCTTAAGGATGGAAGATAATGGAAGTGTATCCTGTAATTTTCTTGTTAATTCAAGCTATAGGTTCAGATTTGACTTTTAAATTCTCATTCCCCTATATTCTAGTACAGTTTAACATTGAACACCAGGTATATTATATACATATTATATAATATAATATGTAACTAAACAATTGTCCTCAAAAAATCTACCTTCACTGATGAATAAGACTGTAAGCCCAGTATGAAAAGAAAGGTTCTTTATACATATACTCTCGTTTGTTTGTATGGGGAAGTTATTTTCCTTGAAAATGATTTAACAAAACTAAAATTCAGAACAGGAATAATGGGAGGGTTCAGGTGTTGTTCGGGACTGTGGAGTCATGAAATCCTTTTCTTACTCACGGGAGCTGGTGGAGTTGAAGATATATTTTTTCTGGGAAGTAAAAAAAAAAAAACCAAAAACAAGTCATATTTAGAGGAATGTATACTAGAAACTTTGACATTCCCTTGGAAACATCATAAGGAATATTGTTCACACTTGATTACAGTTGAGTTTACTGAACTTTTGGGATGAGTCAGCCCTTTATAACCAATAGATAGTGAGAGCCATGCATAGGCATCTGTCTTACAACCTTTTCATAACTTTAAAATGTTCCCCAGCTGGATAGGCTAGGAAATGAAAATCTTTTGATACAGTGGGAATTAGGAAGCATGCAGTGCGCTTGACTTACCCTTGTAAATGTTTTAATACTTTTTGTACCCATTTGGCTTGAGGATTCAAGCATAAAGTTGATTTTTTTTTGGTCCGGATTCTGGGGAGAAATAAGCAAAAATAAAAATAAGGCAGTATTATGTTTTAGTCAATTCTGTATTTTTTTGGTTGTTTAGAGACAGGGTCTTCCTGTAGCCCCAGCTGGCGTGGAACTGGATATGTAGATCAGGCTGGCCTGGAACTCACAGAGAGCCACCTGCTTCTGCCTCCCAGGAGCTGGGATTAAAGGTTTGTACCACCATTTCCCACAAATCCTGTATTTTTTTTTAATAATGAAGAGTTGAATATGAAAATAATTATTCCTGGATGAAGTGAAATTTGAGTGGGGAATTTTTGGATCTGGAATAGGTGATTTGCTGCATGAGGCCTGAGGAATTAAAAGAACAACCATTTGTAAACCAATATGTGAGAAATGATAGACTCCAAAGTTGACAGAATTTCACTTAACATAAGTGACTGTTTTATTGATAACCTTTACACAAATTGGAGAAGGGCCAAATAGCTGACTCCAAGATTGGGTCCTTTATAAGGTTATTAAAGTATGTGCTTAAAAAAACATACAAGAGAGCAAAGACAAGGAAACAAGATAGACTATAGAAAACACTATGTCCGGGACATTTCATCTGAAAAAAATATTAATGAATTTTAATGTGGAAGAAGTTTCGAAGTTGATTGGTCTCAGTGACATTTTGTCAAATCACCATTTAGCAAGGCTTTTCCTGCTCTAAGAAATTAAGCAATAACAAAAGCATCAATCACAGTTAATGGTTAACGTTTATCAAATATTGTACTTGATCAGATACTAAGCTTAACAGGTAACATAGATTTTCTCAATTCATCTCAGAAAAATCCTGTGCTAGAAGAATTATTACTCTTACCTTCTGATAATGAACTTGAAACTTAGAGAGTGCAAATAATTTGTCCAAAATTGCATAGTACAGCAAGATTCGAGTAAAAGTTAGCTAGTTTCAGAACCCATGCTTTCAGCATCTGCTTTCCAGGAGTATGCCTGAGTGTTATCAGTTCTCGACACAGTGCTAAGAGCTTTCCCTGTAGTAGAAAAGGAGAATGCCCAAGCCAAAGGAACCTGGGAGACTGTGCTTACTACTGGTGAGACCTCAAAGAAAACACAATCCCTTTGTGTGTCAGACATCTTACCTACACACTGAAAAAGAATAAGGAGCCATCCATCTCCCTTTGAACTTCTGCCTTCATGGTTGGTCATAGAAGTCACGCAACACATGGGTTCTGGGGATCCTTTTCTGAGTTCATGATGGAAAAATGGATTTATAGCTACCTGGTACTTTCATCTGTAACTGGTATGAATTTCTCAAAATAATTTGCAGCTTTCATTTCTATGTGTGGCTAATGTTAAAAAATGCTGAATTTGACAAGAAGATATGTAGTAAAATTTTCATTATTTCAAAACAGTTGATGTTAGGAAAGCAGAGGAAATTAGGGTGTATTATGTCCCTTGACTGAGAGGTGGAAGAGTTAAGTCCAGAGAGAACAGGAGTTCTGCTGTTCCAGGCAGCCAGTAGACTGACCTGATCCCAAACATGGGGCATGACTAGACTTGACTGCTGAGTTTGAGGGCCGTAATCGTGTTCTAGTCTTTAGAACTTTTATTGGTAAAGGCATTAGTAAAATTTAGTGCCATCCTAGTGAAAAATTTTCATATATATTTTTGATAACATATATTTCCATTTTACAAGTTGAATACAAACTAGTCTAAGGCACAATGCATTAATATCAAAATGGAACAAGCCTATGCATCTGCTAATATTCCAAAGCCTAAAGAAGTTCTTGGGGCTTTGGGGGTATGTATGTGGCTCAATGGTAGAAAGCTGGCCTCATATGTGTGAGGTCCTGGGTCCCTTCCTTAGCACTGCCCATAAAGAGGTGGGGCAGGGGAGGGGGAGGAGAAAGGAAGAGAAACAAATAGCAAAGTTCTGTCCGTGAGAAAGATGCTCCACATGATGCCGCTCTTGTTGGCTTGTGTAGAAGAGGCTTTGGAGTAGGGAGCTGTGGTGGAGGTCTGACTCCAGCCTTACCTGATGGTGTGTCTCAGGCAGATGGCTAACCTCCCTAAGCTTCAGTTTTTGCATGTGTAACAGAGTAACAACTGTAGATGTGCCTCAATGGAGCAGGTTAAGAAATACAATGAGTGGATGAGGGTAAAACAGTTTGGGGTTGCTGCAAAATAATACTTAAAAATTTACAGTCTCATGATCAGTTTCAGCTATTTTAGCAACATTCGAGCAAATCTCTTTGGGATTCTTATTACCATAATGTATGTTTGTTGTATGTGTATTTCACCTGTTTTTCACTGAGAGAAAGGAATTTTTGTTTCTTGTAACTTACATGATTTCTTTCCGTGGGCAACCATTCCCAGGGGGTATAACTTGAAGCCGCTCAATGAAGTTTGGGCTGATAAAGTTAGAAGTTGTTCTAAAGCATCTACACTTTAGATTTGTGTAATGGGCCTCCAGAATACCTGTGAACACAAAATCATTCATTTTAACCCCTCTGATATAACTTAGACCAGAGCCACCACCTTTTATATCGTACATTTAAAGGTTTAAACACTTCAAGGTGGTACTTGCTCTTATGTTGGCCTTTATTTTGTATATTTCTGTTTGTTTTGACTTGAGTGTTTTCAAACAGTTTTTTTCTACCAAAACTTTAATGAAATTAGCTTTGAACAATAGTAATATTCACTGATATTTATAGTAGCTTGATATTGGTATTCAGGTGATTTGAAAACTGTTGCTTTAAAGACATAGGACTAAGTTAGAATGAATGCAATGTCAAATCAACTGACTGACTCCTAACACAAACCCAGAGGGCAGGATCCTGCTGTAGACTTGTGGAGACAGGAACAGCTCCATCAGAGTCCTTTCTCTTATTACACCCTCTCTTCCTCTCTATTGAGAAAATGTATAAATGATGCATCTTCATTCATGCTTAATATGTTGCTTCTCTATCTCAGTCACAAATCATTACTAAATGAAAGCCAGTAATAAAAATTCAAGACTATTTGTATTCAGACATAATACTTACTATTTCCACACATTTTAATTAATTGTTTGCCTCATATATTTTAATAAGGCCTGAGGAAATTTTTTTTTAAAGAATGCTGGAGGTGATGACTTATACCTATAATTCTAGTACTTGGGAGGCTAGGGAAGGAGGACTGTGAGTTCAAGACCAGACCCTGTCTCAAAAAAAAAAAAAAAAAAAAAAAAAAAAAAGACATAAAGATATCTCTCAAATTCTCTTTATAAATAATAAGATTCTCTTGATAAATAAAAGTCTCTCAAGGTGTTCCCAATTTAGTGGGTTGAACAAGGAAACAGTAACTACAATGCCATGAAAGGTGGCTACACTCCAGCTCTGTGCTGGTACAGGGAACAGAGCATTACCTAATAGCTAACTTTGCCAGCAGCAGCAGGAAAACTTTATGGAAGAAGAGAGAAATGAGAGTTTTGAAGAGTGAAAATGGTCTGTGGAGCCAAGTAAAAACGAGGGGAGGAGGAACTTCTGCATCTTAATAAACACTGTCCTCTAAACATGAACAGTGTCTCTTTCCACACACTTCCATTCCTTCAGCTGCACGGAAATTTTACCACTTCAGCAAGGTATTTATCTCCTCACACAAAGACAGCTGCCCCACTTAGGTCTGAAGTCAGCCTCCTCACACAATGTCTGCACTTTATGGTGTACTTACAATGTCAGGTCTCACCATGCGGAATTGCACTGGAAATGTCTGATGCAAGAGACTAAGATCTGGTGAGAGGCAACAGCATTGAGAGGCAGAACAAAGAAAAGATATGCAAAGAATCAACACAGCAGGAGCTGATTAGCGAAACCTAGCAACATACACCCCAAATATAAGTTACATGAACACTCCAGTGTCTCCTCTTTCTGTACATAAAAATATAAAAGTTTCCGATCTCTAAGAATTGAAACACCTTACTCTTAAAAATCTAGAAGCAACTGAGCAGTTTTTTTCCCCAACAGTCAGACTTCCTCCAAATTTTTAATTGAAAATTAAATGGTTGAAGACCATTTCTGCTCAAAGGAGAGTGAAAATGTAAGTGAAAGTTCTCACCATGGCCTGGAGAGAGGCTGCTGACCAGCAGGAGAAGCAGAGCCGCAGTGCTGAGCCTCATTCTGCCTGGAGGTGGAGTTCAGACTTCAGCTCTGAGTCCAGGCTGTGGGTTCGCAGCTCCAGACTCCTGTTTATTTATACCCATCAGGACCCTCCCACTGCCGGGTCTCCAGTAGGTCAGCTGCATTGTCAGTTATCAAAGCCCTCAAATATTGCTGAGCTTGCTTTTATAGAAAAACATGCATCTTGCAAAAGTTATGAATTTGCTTCAGAGCACTGTTAGCATCATAAAATATTCCTTGAAAATGTCAGAGATGCTTCAGTGATTTGAAATAGAAAAAAGAAGAGAATGATAACAGTTTGGAGACTGCAAGGTACTCTCTGGTTTGCTAGGGATCAAATCCAGGTCTTAGGAAAGGCTAGGTAAACACCCGACACTGAGTCTTCTGCCCCAGCAAACTAAAGTACTCTTTAAGAGCGCTGTTGGTAATTGTGGTTTTGATTGCATCTCACAGTGAAGGGTCCATCACATTTCTCAGTACATTCAAATATAAGCTCTGTGACTAGGAATATCTACAGCATCTGCAAGGGTGACTCACCCTTAGTAGGTACTCAATAAATATTTTGTACACTAAATAGCAATAAACATGCCTTTCCATATAGATTCTCAAGCGGATTGTGCTATAGATCTTTCAACCAAACTTCTCCACCTCCTCATTTTGCTACTTGGGATACATGATTATCTATGACAGAACCCTTGAAACGGGAATGTGTCCCCTTCTTGGTGTGCCTATGTGTTAATGAAAAGAGGGAGAGAACAGCTTTGAGAAAGGGCATTTTTCTGGCTGTACCTGAAAGTTATTAAGCTGAGAATCATGTTTTGGTAGAGAGTCCCTAGAACACCAGCCGTGGAACCTTGTTTTATAGACTGTTATCTTAAACCTATATGAAGTCTGGTTTTGATATCACCAAAGCAACAGTTAGCCTATTGCCTTCATTGGTTTGCCATGGATTCTTTGATTTAAATGAAGGTATGTGGACAAGGGCCAGTCTGCTCTAGAGCGCCTGTGAGCTACTTTGGGAGTGGATAAGTATAAACTTACCATTTCATACACTTTGGATCACTAGGTTTAGCTTTCTGGTGTGACTTCAACAATTTGGTATTATGAATCAAATTAGTTTCATGAACGTTCAGTACTTCAGTGTTTCATAATGGATTTGGGGTTGTGGAGAATACCACACCTCAGTGCAATAAGCAGATCTCCAGTTGATTTGAGTGACTGCCGCAATAGGAAACCAGAGCATGTCGTTGCTTGGCAGTTCTAGTTATTAGAAGCTTCATTCTTTTGTTTTTTCTTTTTTTTTTTTTCAGTAGTGGGAATTGAACAACCCAGGGACTTGCACATTCTAGGCCAAGTGCTCTACCATTGGACTATGCCCCTAGCCCAAGTTCTTCCCTTTGTATGTATGATGGCTAACTCTCCAATAGTTCAGTCATTTGACCTATTGAATACTCTATCACTGGTGGTTCAGTGGTTAAGAGCACTGGATGCTCTTGCAGAGGACCCACTTTCAATTCCCAGCACTTACATGGCAGCTAACAACCGGTCATAGCTCCAGTTCCAGGGGATCTGATCCCCTCTTCTGATTTCCTCAAGCATTGCATGACATGGGTATACTTACAAACATGCAGGCAATACACTCATATACATAAAAGAATTTTTTTTAATCTTTAAAAGAAGTTTATTCAAGCATAATTTTCCAGATAAGTAGGGAAGGAGGAGAACTGGATTGTGATGCTGCTGTGCTTATGACAGCACACCAAGGAAGCTGGAGAAAAGACTTACTGCAGATGCCTCACAATGGGCAGAAATGACCAGCCCCTGCTGCTCTGGGTAAGAACGAAAATGGGTGATGCTGATAATCACCAGGAGAGTGGGGACAAAGGAGCCTGAAAGAGACCTCTGAATGAATTGAGGAAATTCCCAAATTGACTTTCATTAAAATAGGGCCATCAGCCAAGGAGCTAATTCCAGAACAATCCTAAAATCTGACTTTAGAATACAGAGTTTTCTGTTTAGCTTATGCAAACCAAAGAACCTTCCTGCCTCAAGAGAGAATTGATGGCTGGCAGCTGATAGCCAGGTGGTTCTAGGAGTTTCAAGACAGATGCTCTGTAGTATTGTTTAATTTTGGTATGAATTTCAGAACTTAGAAGTCCAGATGATAGAAAGTTTGAACTGATAAGATTTAGGATCAAATCACACATTTTATTAAAAAAAACCTTTTATCTTAAAATTAAATGAATTAATCGTGTGCGTATGTGTGTGTGTGCATGTGTGCACGCATGCGAAGGTATGTGTGTACCATGCCACAGGTGTGGAGGCCAAAGGACAATTTGAAGGTGTTTGTTCTCTCCTTGTATCATGTGGGTCCTGGGGATTGAACTCTGATTGTCATGCTTAGCAGCAAGTGGCTTTGTCTTCTGAATCATCTCACCAGCCCAAAACGTTTTATTTTATTTTTTTTAAATGCTTGGTAGGGGACTTTTTTGTTTTGTTTTGTTTTTTTTCAGAGAGAGAGAAAGGTTTCCCTGTAACCCCAGCTGGCCTGGAACTCACTATGTAGACCAGCAAGCTGGCCTTAATCTCACAAAGATTCCCCTGCCTCTGCTTCTTGAGTGCTGGGATTAAAGGCATGGACTACCATACCTGGCTTCTTAGGTATCTTTTTAAAGAAACATAAATACATTAGAAACAGGAGAAATCAGAAAATTCTGGGGAAGGTTTTCTCCTTGACTTTGCAGTCAAATCAGATTCTTTCTCTAGATTCATTGAAACTGGGAACCTTCATACCTTGAACCTATAAATTGTAGTCAACATCATCAGTTTCATCTAAGAACAAGTTTCAAAGGATCTGGTTTCTGACAGACCTGCAATTCCAGCAACTCAGGAACCTGAGGCAGGAGGATTGAAACTTCAAGGCCTGTCTGGCTACAAATCGAATTCAAGACTTGTCTGGGCAACTTAGTGAGATTCTATCTCAAAACAATAAAAAGTGAAAAGAGGGCTGGGGATATATATACCTCCTTAGTGGAAAAGGGTTTGCTGCCAGCATGAGACCCGGGATTCAGTTCCTAGTATTACAACAAAACAAAAAACAAACAAATCCTTAGGTTCTGCCTTTTACCAAGGTTCTCAGGTGATAGAACACATTTGAAAAAGTCTGAGTAGCACAGGCCTGGGTCTGTGAGAAATAAGCCACATAGTGTGCAGAGAGAGTCATTCAGCATGACCCCCTGCATAGTTGAATCGTCTTCAGTGTTTATTTGGACAAACCGACTTCTCAGTATGATGCTCAGATACCTCAGTGGCACTGAGCGGGACAAACAGGCCCCAACACCTAATGCAGAGCAGCGACAGTAACGAGGATGCTCTGCGAAGTTACTAAAAAGTCAAATGTTCTGAAATGGTGAGATGGCATCACTGGCCGAGGCATCTGTCTGTCTAGGCAAATGGTGGGTCCTGAACAGAAGCCTGAGCCAGTCTTAAATGACCGATGGGATAAAAATCCCACTGGTTTTACGGTGATTTGTAATAGAACTGGAGGTAAATGTCACTGTGACAAAATCAAGGACTTTTTTTTTTCTCATGCCACTCAGCTCAGCTAGGACATGGAAACTGATTTTGTTCTGTGAACAACTGTGTTATCTAACAAACATCTACCAGCTGTTTGCCTCCACAGACCTTTCAGCAAGATAGCAAAGCTTTATAGCCTGGGGTGAGGCCGTGCAGGTAGGCTGGGTTTGTGTCCTAGCCCCAATGCTTACTTGGCTTGTTAATTTCCCGGCGCCCATGCCTCTTATGACAATGACAGTGAGACTAAGATCTGGGACCCCATCTTAGAAATTGTGTAGGTTGCATCATAGTTCTTGGGAAGTACTTAATCTTTGGGAAGTTTTCATTCAGTAAATGTCAGAATTTTTAAAACTTTTGTGAAAACACACACATTTCAAATATGTGAAGGAACAGCTTTGGTTTAGATGGTCATTCTTGACATGAATTAACATGTCACTTAGGTTCCACCGGACACTTCATGACTGCATGAGCTTATGATTCCATGAGTCCTCTGGTCTCTCTCGAGAAGGATATTTTTGTTTTTTCCCAAAAGAAGCCTTTAGAAATTTGTATTTATTACAAATGTACCTGAGTTTTACAAAAGAAGTGTTTTGGTTTTTGTTATCATTTCCTTACTACTGTTTGCTTTTAAATAGTTTCATTGAGTTATAACTGAGATGTAAAGGACATATTTAATGTGTGCAGCTGGGTATGTCTGACAAATGCAAACATTAACTTTGGCCATCATTTCCCCCTAGACTGAACTGTTTTCAACACCCTATTGTTTTCCACACAGTCGCCTTGAGACCTCTACCTTCAGAAAAGTCATCTGTAAAAAGTTATTAACTCCACATTCAAAACGTCATTCAAATTCATCTTGCATGCACTGAATCCCACACAAATCTAGAACGTGCCTACCCAAAGCTACTGAAGCCACGATTCCCCTAGAGACAGCTAGGTGGCAGCATTACTTACAAAAACAGTTTACAGGAAGGAAAAGTTCTGGCTCAGGTGAAGAGGGTCCTGCCTGTGTGCTGACAAGAGGGCTTTGTGGATATTATTTCAATATTCAAAGTGTTAAAAAAAATGTGGTTCATTGTTTTTTAAAAATAACATGAGGTTTGAGATTCTTGATCAGGCTGAAATGCTCATCATGGAGGGGAAGAAAACCCCTAAAAATCTGAAACTATCCAACAAATTCTGGGCCAAATCCAGTTTCTTGACCTTGAGGTTGCAGAATCAAATTATATGTCACTATTCTGGCCTGTGATCACATTCAGCCTCAGCAGCAGCTGGTTTTGAACCTTCTGTGATTAGAAAGTTTTCTGAGTACAGCGAGGCTACCACATACCAATGTCAAAGTGATTGATGATCCAGCAATTGTGCCTGGGTTTTTAAGGCATAGAGCAGAGAACATTAATGCAATATCCATTTGTTTCTCCTGTTTAGAGTCTGTAATGTACACATTATTTCATCATCTGAATTCTTCACCTAGCACATCTTTATGTTGTAGCCAGGAATGGAATCCTGAACATAAATAAAAGTCAGTGCTTTCATTTTTCCAGAAAGAACATCCCTACTAGGGATGAGACCATAGCTCAGGAACACAGCACTTGCTTAGAATGTGTGAAACCTTAGGTTCAGTCCCCAGTCAGTACCACACACACACACACACACACACACACACACACACACACACAAAGAATATCCTACCTAACATGGAAAGTGGAAAATCTGGGGCACATCTTGTGTTCTCTCTCTCTCTCTCTCTCTCTCTCTCTCATTCCCCAGGTGCCCTCAGGTAATCCTTGATTTCCCACTTTCCATCAAGTTCTTTTTTCTCACTGTATACCTTATCCCTAGACAAGCATGTCCTGCTCAGGCCTTCAAACTTACACGTACATATGTCCACACACATTAGTATCTATCCAACAGCCGACTTGCTGGCTATTTCTTCATAGAGGACTTTAGATACCCAGCCAATCATATCCAAACACTGAACTTAGTGTCCTCAAAATTTGATCTCCTCTAGTATTTCCAGTCTCATCATTCCCCGTGTACTCCAAAACCCAGAAGTCATGTGTAACTCCATTGCCTTCTTTGAAGTCTTATTTGGTCTCAACAACTGACATCTGTACCACTTAAAATATCTTGACTATGTTCACTTCTCTCTGGGTTCATTCTTCTTTCCTATTCCTAATCACTATTTTTTTTTCTTAAAACAATGCACAGTAATTGCACAAATCTATGCACTCTAATGTGATGTTTCAATACATGTACATATTGTATAACGATCAAATTGAGATAATTAACAGACCCATCACCACACATATTTATCATTCCTTAGTGGCAAATCAGTCAAAACCCCCACCTCAAAGAGATGTCACCCCCTTCCTGTTAGAATGACTATTATCAAAAAGCCTAGAGAACACCAATGCTGATGAGGGCTTGGACAGAAGTGGAGAAAAGTGTGTCCTTACAGACTGTTGGTAGGTTTGCAAATTGATACAGCCATTACAGAAAACAATATGGAGTTTTCACAACAATCTAGCAATAAAACTACCATTATGATTAAGTATACTTACTTCTGAACACACACACATACAACACACACACACGAAATGAAGTTAGCACCTTGAAGACATCTCACTCCCAAGTGAGTACTATTTGCAGTACTATTTATAATATAATAGCCAAGGTATGGAATCAACATAAATGTCCATTGTACAATGACTAGATTTTAAAAATGTACTGACAATGGAATACTATTCAGCCATCAAAAGATGAAACCTTGTCATTTACACCTGCAGTTACAACATGCAGCTTTCAACAGCTCCCTTCCAATCTGCCTTCTACACTATAGTCAGAGTCATCTTCTCAAAACATGTGACTATGTTGCTATGCTTCAAAAGCTTCCCACCGTCCCTGTGAGCATAAATCCTTGGCTCTCCAGTTTGCACATATCTTGATTACAGATGGATCTGAGAGTACTTTGTAATCACCCTGCCCTTCACTAGGAGTCTGAAGTTCACAGAACTCTTCTACAAGAATCCAACTTTATATTTCAAATGAACACTTTCTCCCTCAAAGTATCTAGATACTACTTTTTTTTTCTCCTCAAGCTCTATTAACAAGGCTTCCTTTTTATTTTTCCTCAAAACAGCAACTTGAGGATGGAATGGAAATGTAGATAGTTGTCAAGCTTAGAGTTGGGCTACACCTCGCCTTCCTCCTGCAAGTTTCACTTTGTGTAAAATGAAGAAAACTTTCCTCAGGAACTTCCTGTTAGCTAAATAAGCCTAGTTGTTTACTGAGCAATTATCAGTATCTGTATTCCAAGATTTGAACCTCAAAAACCTACTGGAAAATATACATACAATATCTGAACATAAGTGCATTGTATACCTGAAGGCTATATAACAGGAAACACAAGGCCAAACAGGAGAAACCTCTCTTTGATTTGTTGGTCAGGATAGTTCAAGAGAGTCCCAAAATAACACAGGCTATTGTCATAGCCCTTGATTACTTCCCAGAACTAGAAGGTAAGACCCTATTGCTAAAGACAGGACAGACTGGACACAGGACTTGAAGCAGTAGAGCTGGAAATGACCTGGAAGCCTCCTCTCTGAAGACTAGCTCTCATAGTTCTGGAGGATACTATGTAAACTGCTAGGCAGAAAATCAATCAGTGGTCCAACCCCAGCTTTAAGGTCTAATAACTACAACAATTATGGACAATAACGGTACAATAGTGGCAGTTTTATCTTGGAGAAAATCAATAGCTATCTGATTGGGCTTCAAGCTGTTCAACAGGAAGGAACTCATGTGTGGCATGGTAAATATAACCCCCAAAAAGCTTTGAACTTATGCAGATTTTGATTCTTTTATTTTTAATTACTTTTAACAATTTTTATTGAAGTTTTGCAAATTTCATATACTATATCTTGATCATATTTAGACCCTATCTGTGCCCCATAGCCTCCCCATCAGATTTCTGCTCACACCTTAGTCCCTCCCCCATGTACAACTCAGGTCATTGCTTGGTTGGGAGGGGTAGCTGACCCTCCCCGCTTCTCCCTTTGTGCAGAGCTCCAGCTGTCAAGTTTGTTTGTGCTGATCTAAGCAGGCAGGTGTGACTGAAGGAGCAGTTCATTTTAGTGGGCTTTGGCTGGTGGAAGACCACTTCACATCACAGTGTCTATGTGTTGAATTTTTTTAGATTTCATACAGAAGTGAGATAATGCTATGTTCTTTTTTCCATGTACCATAATGTCCTTCAGGTTTATTTGTGTTGTTAAAAATGACAGTATCTCTTTTTTATAAGACTAACATTCCATGATATGTGTATGTGTGTGTGTGTGCCTGTATAACATATTTTCCTTATTCAGTCATCTGTCAGTTTCATCTTAGTGATTGTGAGTAATGTCAGTGCTTATTGGATTACAGTACTTTTTACTTTTTAAATATTTTATTTTATGTGTATGAGTGTATTGCCTGCATGTATGTGAGTGCACCAGTGTTGTGCAATGCCAGAGGAGGTCAGAAGAGGTCCAGAGATCCCCTGGAACTGGAGTTATACATGGTTGCTAGCCACCATGTGGGCTCTGGGATTAGAACTCAGGTCCTCTGCAAGAGGTATGAGATGATAGGCACGGTCCTATTACTTGAGACAAAAAAATTTCTTTTATATTTAAGCCATTTTGATGCTTTCGGGGGGGGGGGGCTACTTAAGAAATCACCTGAATGACACATCTTTTCGTTCATCAGGTCTTAGCACTCTTCTAAGACAACAGGAAGAGTACCCCTGTATTTCCTGCTATACTGTCTTCTTCCTTAGTGATATGCCAAGGGATTTAGTTTTGTTTGCAACAAAACAATTTTTTAAAGTATGCTAACATCAACTGAGTGGGTGGCACAGGGTAGATAGCCAGTGCCTGGCTGAAATTTGTAAACTACTAAGTAAGAGAAATGTTTGAATGCCAAATTGAAGTCCATTATCTTAGGAAATAGCACAGAAAGTGGGAGGAGTGCAGTTTCCCTAACTTTTCTCTACACATGCAGCTCCAAGACTATGAATACTCATGATGACAGAGCAGGACCCTCACGAGGGCCTTCACAGGACAGCAGCGATGGTGTCTCAAGAGGGCTAGAGTCCACGTCCAGCAGGTTTGCTGCACATTTCCCAGAATCATTAGGTTGCTCATTGTAAGTGCAAGACAGAGGTGAAAGTTCATACATAGCTGCATGTGTGTTTCAAGTCAATTCATGGTTCTGTGAAGTACTCTCATTATATTCAGGATTCACAGATGAATGAAATTATGGCCTATGCTCTTAGTTGTCTTCACATGAACAAGCATTTAAGTGTTTGACATTATGCAAAGTACAAAAACGATCTGGCCTTGTGACACATATGAAAGTCAGCTAAAAATTAGCACCTTTAGACTTGGATCCTTAAACTCAACACATCCTGGCCCTGAGAGTAAAAGCACAAAACCAGAATCATTTCCACTTAGGAAGCTTCCCTAAGTGGAATTTTTCTAATACTACATGTTTTGGTGACTACAAAGAGAAAGGGGTCTTAGTAGAGAGCTCAGAACAGCAGTTACCCGTATACATAACAGAGTGGGAATTAGGGCTGAGTTCCACAGATCTGGCTGAAAGGCAAAGGGACTGCTTTGTGGGAGGGGGGCATGTGGGTAAATGCTTTATAACCAACTTTCTGGGAATTAAAGTTTCGAGCTGTGGTATTTGTGCATTCCCTTTATGTGAATACTCCCACTCTGGCCAATTTCAAACTACCTAAGTGAGGTCACTACATATGGAGCTGGAGAGAGGTGAACACCACCGACCCTCCCTCACCGATGTTTTCACAGTGCTGGGGCAGCCTGATGGTCTATGAACAGGGCCAGACGGCTGCCACTGGGATTTGTGACATGAACAGTTTAGTGCTGTTCCTTGCTATTCATCTGAGCAGAGCCCTGGCTGGGCTGGGATGCTTGTAATAAGTGGATGACCAGGGGCAGGCTTTGAGCTGCACTAAGGCCTGTTAGCACTAATAACAAAGCTGACAAAATGGGTTGTTTGGATTTAAGGGTCATGGGATCTCTGACAAGTCCATTGTCTCAGAAATTTTGTTGTTGTTTCTATTTGTAAAGGAGGCCAACTGTTCTATTGATCTTATATTCCAGAGAAATGGTTCCACCAGGACCTTGCCCTAGGCTCAAAGCACGTGGAGTAACTATTAATCCAGGTTTCCAGGGCAGAAGGAAATGTTGGGTCTTTGTGGACTTAGAGCCAGCTGTCTAAGTTGTCTTTCTTAAATCTCTGTGGTAGAGCTGAGATACATCTGATGACTGGCCCTTCTGAGTCCAAAGACCGGGCTCTTCACTGCGCTGGTATCTACAGCCCACACGCAGCCCATGTTGCAAGAGGTAACTGTTGTTTAAGGCAGAAGAACAGCTTTGACTCCTGCACGGTGACTTCCAGTAGACTTCCACAGCACCCAGCAGGAATGCTGACCCTCTGCAGGTGCTCAAAGTGGCGGCCCTCATTTCTCCTTTAATGCAGTCCAATCTCTGGGTTCCATCCCTGAGAGCAGAAACCCCCTGTCCGCTCACTTCCAAGCAGCTCTTTCTGCCATCACAACTGAGGTTGCGCTTGTTTACCGTTCTCCTCTACTGGCTGTTCACAGGGCTTATACTACTGAGGCATGGGTTCCTCCACACCACAGCAAGGTTTTCACAGGAATTAAGAGATCTATATTTGAGATCACGACTTCTTTAAAAAAATTTTTTTTGAGCCAGGAATGGTGGTACACACCCTTAATCCCAGCACACAGGGGCAGAGGCAGGTGGAGCTCTGTGAGATGGAGGCCACCCGGGTGGATGTAAGGAGTTTCAGGCCAGCTGGGGCTACAGGGAACCCTGTCTCAAAGAAAAAAAAGAAATCACAATATTTTTTTATGTGTTTGAGTTTTTTGGCTGAATGTATTTTGGTGCACATGTGCATGCAATGCCCATGCAGACCAGAGGAGGGTGTTGGATTCGCTGAACTGGAGCTACAGAGGGTTGTTAGCTGCCATCTGGGTGCTTTTAACTGCTGAGCCACTTCTCCAGCCCAGTGGTCATGTTTTGACTAGTTAAATTCTGAGCTATAGATTTTCTCTCTTTTAAAAAGAGAGTAATAACCGCTCACACCAGGATGCTGCAAGTAGTTTAGTGTACGTGAAAGTGCTTTGTAAAGGAAGATTTTGAAATGAAGGTAATTTTCTATTTCATCAGTGTTCTCTTTGTGCATTTCCATTAACTTGTATTCCTGAGGCCAGCTTCCTCAAAAACAAACTGATCAGCTCTGTTCTGGAGAGCTGTCTCAAGGGGATGTCCACTCATTCTTTATGACTCCCCAGTGGCAAATCTGACTTTGTTAGGAATCCCATGTGAGAATGCACATGGAGACTGTGAGAAGTGATGGGTACTGCTCCTCCTTACTGTAAGTTGGAGACGATTTTGCTTTTTGTAAGTTTACTTGGCTCTTGAAATATTTCATTTGGGCTTAGAAACAGTTTCCTTTTATTAGAAGCGATTCATCATAATCACAATCAGGACAATGAGTGGGGCTTTCAGTTTTCACAAGTGTCTGGTCAAGAATTTTTATATTGTGACTTTGGAAGAATAGAAGGGGAGAAAGAGTTATCCAAGACCACTGAAATCCAAGAAAGCCCTGGGGAAATAGAACCTCAAGAGAGTGGTGAAGTCAGAAAAGAAAGATCCTAGTAAAACTCATAACTATGCTGCTTACTAATTGATAAATCTTTTGAACTTCTCCCTCTTTAAATTGCAGCAAATTATACTGTAATATAAGCTTAACTGCCCAGCGTTCATAAAAGTTCATCAAAAAGATTCAGGAATCTGAATCTTGAGGAACAGTGTAGCCCATTTTCACCATGGAACTTAAAAAGGGCCCAGGTGGCCAGGCTACCCATCCCAGGATGGTCAGCTTAGTATGCTTATCCCAGACCTGAATCTGAAGTGATTTCAAACATGACCTGGGTAGACCACCTGTGACATGATCTTGGCTTGGTTCCTGCTGCCTGTACAACCTCTCGTGGACTTCAGGAGCTTCCCACTATCCTCCTAATGAGATCTATTTATTTTAATTGTGTATTAGAAAATTATATCATCAAGTACATAGTGATCTCATATGTACACAGTGTGAAATGACTGACTCAGTGTATCTGTCACTTCAAATAGCCATTTATTCCTCTGTCTCACAGAAGTTTTATACCCTTTTGGCCAACATCTTTCCTTTCCTTCTACTCTCCAACTTCTGGTAACTACAATTCTTCTGTGCTTCCATGAGTTCAGCTTTTTAAGATTTCATATATAAGTGAAGATATTTGATGTTTGTCACCCCATGCCTGAATTATTTTGTATACTATAATACCCTCCAGGTTCATCTGTCACAGATGTCAGAATACCTTCTTTTATTTTAAGGCTGTATGACTTTCCATTGTGTATCTAAACCAATACTTTTGTTACCCATTCATGGATATGAGGCTGGTTCTATGACTTTGTTCTTGTGAATAATGCTCAGCGAATATAGGAGCACAGATACCTCTTCCTTGGGCTATATGTACAGAAATGGAATTGCTAGGTCATATAGTCAAGTGATTTTTTTCTGCTCATGGTAGCCAGCATTATATTCCAGGAGAGCTTAGACCGACATGTGTATCAAGACCATCTGTATTTATACTTCCATCATAATCCTGCCTCACAGCGTCCGTGTGTGGAATCACTACAAGAAAGGATAATTCAAAGACTAGATCACATCAGCCGACTTAGCTGCTCAGCTTTTAATACAAGAGCAGGAAAGGAAGGAACTGTGACTTGCATCCACAGAAACCTTCTCCTTAGGTTTTTTTCGGCAGCGGGGCAAGCTTGTGAGTAACATTTTGATTCTGTGCCTTGCTTTGCTGAATTATGGTGCCATGTGAGATTTTGTTTAAATCAGTTCTGAAAAGGACTGTGGAAGGTGAGGATCTGAGTCTGATCCCCAGCACCCATTTAAAAATGCCAGGCATGACAGCACATTCCTGTAATACTGGAAGTTGCGGGGCAATCTATGGGGCATGCTGGCAGCCAGGCTAGATAAAAAGTGAACTCTGGCTCTAAGGAGAGGCCCAGTCTCAACAAAATAAGGAAGCTAGTGATTGAGGAATTAACCTGACATCAACCTCTGGCTTCCACATGTACATATGCACACATATACCAGCACACACACACACACACACATGCATGGAATAATTCCTGTACTGACTGGATTTGCTGAATAGTTCAAACTTCCCATAAATCGCCTCTGTGAATTCCCCCCAGCCATCCAGTTCTTTGAAGAGATGGCAGCTTCAACAAGCACTTTTGACCTTGGCTTACACACCGCTCTGTTAGAAGAGTCAGCCCTGCTTCACTTCAGACTGCTTTAACTCCCATGGAAGTTGGTTTCTAAAAACAGAAGAGACGTTCTCCAAAATGATATTTCTGACATGTGTAGTAGGTGGTTAACAATTCACATATAAATTTAGGATGTTATTCTTTGCCAAATTAAAAATATATCTTACTCGCTGCTGGAGCCACTCAACATAAAGGTTTCTGATTATCTTGGAACTACTTGTAAACTCCAAGAGGCTGTGATCACAAGTAATAAGTTTTTTCTTCTACTCACTTCAATCATCAAGCAATATCTGTAGAGCTTTCACATGGGCCATGTACTTCTGATGCATGAGAGGTGTGGTATGTAGGTGTCTGGGGAAATGAAAGAGCAGAGCAGAGTTACTGTCCTGATGGAAGCATATACCCTCTTCCGAATAATGATGGGGAAGAAGCACTGCGCAGCTTGAGCCGACTGAAAACATGAGTATCTTTCAAAGATATTTTTTTTTTACATTCAGTTCTTACCAAATACTTCCAAATGCCAACTCTATGCCAAGTACATAGTGTTCAGCCCTGAGATGAAAAAGTTGAATTTGGGTATAATTTTAACCAGTTTCTTCCATCCTACCTACAATGATAGCAAAACCTTTACATGCATTTCTGTAAATTACAACATGTATATGCTCTATAATAGTCTGTAGCCTTTCTAGCCACATAAACCTAAAATAGAAACAGACCAAAAATAGAAATGTCTCAGAGGAAACTGCGTTAACCACGGGGCTTACTTTTCATTTCCGATAGCTGTAAAGGGGGAACTTTCCAACATTGCCTTCCTGGGTTAGATTTACCTATGTAACTTCATGCAGTCATCTTAATGATGATAAGTGACTGCTTTAGGAGTGTTAGGTTTATATTTGAGTAGGGGTGGTAGACTATTTTTCATTATTGTAACAAATGCCTGAGATAACTTATAAAAATAGTTTATTTTGGCTCACAGGTTTGGAGGTTCCAGTTCATGATTGATTGGTCCTTTTGTGGGCTGTGGTGAGGCAGTAACTCATGGTGGGAACATGAGGTGAAACAAAATCCACTCACTTCATGGCAATCCTGGGAGTAAAGAAAATGAAGAGGCGGCAGGAACCTCATCATCCTGTCAAGGGTATGCCTTCAATGACCCAAAGAGATCATACTAGGTCCTACCTCTTAAAGGCTCTATCATTTCTCAACAGTCCTACTCTGGGGACCCAAGCCTTTAATACATAGATCCAAACTATAGCCAGAGGGCTAGGATGGAAAATCAGAGCCTGTGGAGTTAAGGGAGGAAACTGATGGGAAAGGGAGAATCCATGAGCATGTATCAAGAGAACAAAGATAAAGCCAGATTTATGTTATAGGCTAAAGAGAGCTGCAAGGACAGAACACCCTCTCATTGTTAATTTTGGAGAGAAACTTCACTGGTGACATATATACACAATAATGACACATGAGAGACAGTTATAGATTTCAAAGTTAATTATTCCGGCCAGATATGGTGTTGTATTTCTGTAATCCTAGCATGTGGGAAACTGAGACATGAGAACCATGAGCTCAAGGCCATTCTAAGCTACAAAGTGAGACCCTGTTACCAAACCAAAAACTTCCAGGGTTCTCTTTTAGGTAAATCCAGCATTGTTTATAAAGTACCAGGCTGAACCAAGTCAAGTAGAACTAAGCCAACTATAAAGGTAGCAATGATCCTTCACCACCAGAATGGTGATACTGAGGGGCGGGGCGGGCAGCTGATGTGTCGTCAGAGTCGCTGGGGGCCAGGACCAATCTACTTCTTTCCCACCTCACTGTAGTGAGCCATTATTCTAACTAATTTATCTTATACTTTGTAGGTAGGAATGGGGATGAGAAGCAGTAACAAAGTATCTTCCCAAATTCATGTAGAAGTCACAGTATTTAGCAGAGGAAACATTTCTTTTGTATGCTTTGTAAGTTGAGTAAAGGAAAAAGAGTCAAAGGAATCCAGATAATATTATTAGCATGTTCCTAGTGTCCTACGTTGCCTCAAAGGCCTTGTGCAACAAGGACAAGAAAACAGTGACATCAGGCTGGTAACAAGTGCTGGTAAGAACTGAACTAACAGGAGATGAAGTGGTTCCTGCCTAAAGCCAATTCACACTGTGGTCATTCCCTCGTGTGACCCTTCCTGGACTGTTTCACACACATTGTCCTTGCATTCAGTTCATTGGGCAGAGCATCACAGAACTGAAAAGACAGATGGGTTTGAATCCTGGTTTTGCTTTTTTACTAGTTTTGTGGCATTAAGCATGTTACATATTTTCTTGGAGTCTTGGTTTTTTGTTCTTTAAAGGGGAGTCATCGAAGACCTACAGTAGCTAAATTAAAATAGGCATACTTGAAACAGCACTTGTCATGCAGAGAAAGTTAAATAAATGGTGGTCATCCTTTGCGAAGGATCTAATTGAGCAGATTCTCTCTCCCCTTTCTTTGAGCTGCAGGTATACTAAGTATCATCTCCATGACCATATGCACCCCCGAGGACGGCAACTGTTCATTTCTACACGTGTTTGCTTAGCTAGGCAGTGAGTTTCCTGCAGGAAGTACTGGGCTTCGTTTTCCTCTCATTGTAACCAGCACATAGCATACACTCAAGTAGAGTTCATTTTGTCCTATGGTTCCTCTGCTGACTGCACAAGTGAAGGGTGATGGGGAGAAGTGAAACTAGAGACCTTTATTAACCAGGAGGAATATTCCGATTTAGCATCCTTTTCTTGTTTTGACTGGTACAGCAAGTAAGACATCAGAGTTACCGGATTTTCTTCAAGCACTGTTGACTGATTTAACAAAAGAAGTTTGGGTTGCACTTGCTTTTAGAGAGCCAGGCAGGAAAACCTTATTGGGAGTTTCAATACCAACCTCCCGCATTAGGGGTGACTAAGAAGAAGATTGCTCATCCTGCTGAGACACAGTGTGGTTTCACATTATATGTCACCTGCTGAAGGGGATGGAGTCCCTCACCTCCCACATGTGGGTGCTGCCTGCAGCCTGCAGTTTGTGTGTAGGAGCCACCGTGTTACATTAGGCTTCATTTTCACTTGCTCTTTAGATTTTCTTTGTCATAAAAGTTCCCTTAGGCTACAAAATTACCACCTAAAACATCCCTAACATTGCCCTTTCTGTCACTCTTCTAAGCTCATAGCTGACCTTCTAGAAGGTAAGCAGTACTCTATTAAGGTTCAAAATGTAACAATCATTATCAAAGATGTAAAGAATAGCTTTGTCGATATTTCCATTTTATGAAAAGCTCAAGGCCCATTCTAGATGGGCAGTTATCTTTGGTACTCTCCTTGCCTCGAGTGTTTCCATGATGTCTAAACAGAGCAGTGGTTGGGATAAGGACCTAGCATGTCCTATGCCAGGCGGGGGTGCAGCCACTGTGACTGTGTGCTGTCTCATCTGGCAAAGGAACTGCAAAGCCTTACAGCCTTTTGCTTTCTGTTGCTGCCCTTGGGATTGAGAGAAAGGACAAGCTAGTACCAAAGGTGAGGGACAAGCATGGTGCGTGAAGGTCGTCACTGAGGAGGGAAAGATGTACAGAAGGAGGAGCACGCACTCTGAATGGTCGAGGGGCACACGCAGAAAGGTGCTTTCTGCCCCAGGCCTTGCTTCTTGTTTCAACATCTGAGGCAATGGCCCTATCAGGAGTCACACTTGACTACTGTTCATCAAACCACTGGGCTGGAATGAACAAGAAGCAGGGAGAGAGCTGTTAGGAGATAACGCATTTCGGAAAGGCCTCCCCAAGGGATTTAAAAAATCATTGCTTAGCTGTGTACTCTGACTCTATTGATCTGATCAATTCCAAGAGTCTGAAGTTTGGATCTAAACCAACCCAGAAGAGCAAAAATTTGTGTATCTAGTTTAAGACTTAAGCCAAAAGATCACCTAACACCTGTCTCAATCTGACTCCAGTTCTTCCCTGACGTCTGACTTGGTGAACAACCTGTCAACTGTCACGTTACTCAGTTTTTCCAGAAAGAACCATTTTTAGGCCTCTGTTCCTTACTTTAAAAGCTGCAATCCTCACAACACCACAGCCAATGGCATCCTTGGCCTTGACCAAGATGTGAACACTCCCCACTGGGGTTTGGAAGGAAGAGGGGAAGGCCGAGTGTTGTCTGACAGTTGGATGTCACCCCTAGAACCCACATTTTTGCCACTGATTTTACTGTCTAAATCTTTGTGCACTCCAGCAAAGATCATCAGTGCTCCTGTACCCCACATTAGCAGCACATCCACGGGAGCCCCTTGCTCTGCTCAAGATTCCTGGGCTGACTCTTCACAGGCGGCTGTCTCCTTGTTGCTGTTTTAAATGTTGTAGTGATCACGTCTGTGTTGCTTTATATTTTCAATGTCACGATATGCTTTTAGAATAACAGAACTCTAATCATGACCTAGAAGACCCCGTCTAACCTATTTTGCCTCATTCTGAGCCACTATCCTCTGCTTCTATAATTTTTGGTCTTCTTGTCGTGCTTTCCGTAAACTGGGTTGTTTTTCCATTACCTCGGATGTCGTCTAATCCCCTCTTACTGTCTTTCCTTCCCTCCACTTTTGTAAAGAGAAAGCATTGGATAAGTAGAGCCTAAGTGAACAAATAGAGCGTCCTTAGGTGTGTCTCCCCAACTTCTCCACTCCCCTGATGTGGGTGACCTTCCTTGGCTGTTGTGTAGTCCCTGCGCAACACATGATCTCTTTTGGAGTTCTGCCAGGTTGGTGTCTATGTGTCCACCCAGCACTTCACCACACCGTAAACTCCATGCAAACAGTCTTTGTCCAAGGGGCTCAGTTTTATTGATTGTATATTGAATGTGCGGTCAGATCCCTTGTATATTGGGAGAGGGTTTTAGTGCATGAGGGAGATCTACAAAATGTCAGGAAAGTTATGTCTGAGGAAAAGAAAACTCTTTTACATGTTTAAACATGATCATAGGTAATTTAAAAACATTTCTGTAACTCATAAGAAACCTGGTCCCTCTCCCTAGACCTCCGAATCCTAAGCACCGTTTATCTATCTTCTGTCTATAGACTTGCCTATTCTAGAGATTTCATTTAGTGGAATCATAATTATGTTTTTGTAACTGTTTTTTTTCCTCCCTTAAGGAGATTTTTTAAGTGAATAAATCGGGACATGAAAAATTTGGAAGAGTTTGAAAGGAAAATACAGATGACATCAAGGGGAATACAGGATGCAAGATGTCAAGTGGGACAGACGGAGACATGCAGCTGCTGCGGGCAGGGAGGCATCTAACCTTGCTCTCTTGGTTTTTAATCCAGAAATGCTATGATTTTTCCAAAACTGTGTAATCTGCCAGTACCCAGAAGCCAAGCCTGATTCTCAGCCCGGTGTGAGCGCCTGCTGCATGGAGAGCCAAGTTCTGAAGAGAAGGGAGATTTCCCTAGAGGCTAAGTCAACATCCAAAGGTCGTTGTCATTCTAGGTGGCAGATACAAATAAGGCCTTGATCCATTCTGGGTCTAGGGAGATAAACAGTCAATAAAGTGCTTGTCTGTTCATACAAGCATGAAGACGTGAGCTTGACCCCTAGCACCAATGTAAAAGCCATGATATACATGTTTATAATGCCATTGTTGGGGAGGCAGGTACAGGAGGATCACTGTGACTTGCTGTTCAGCCAGTGTAGCCTAATTAGGAAGCTCCCAGTTCAATAAGAGCAATGGAGCAATGGCACAATGGAACTGGAACTGACTAGGAAGTCACTTCCCCTGAAGGCTAGCTCTCATAGCTCTGGAGAGCACTCTGCAAGCAGCCAAGGGAGATCATCAATTGATGGCCCATCATAGCTCTCATAGCTCTGGAGAGTACTCTGCAAGCAGCCAAGGGAGATCATCAATCGATGGCCCATCACCAGCTTCATGACCAAATAACCGCATCAGTGACCAGCACAGCATTTGACACTGGTGTAGAAGTGGCACTTATATCTTGGGGCCAATCAACGGCTCCCTAGTTGGTCTTAGAGTTCACTCAATGGGAGGAAACTCATGTGTGGTGATCATTGCCAAGTACACATGGCTGAAGAGGTCATAGATCTTAGAGAATTCCCCAAGGTTGTCACATCCCTAGGCTAACATAATCTCTTCCTAAGTGCAAAATATGTATCCTTATTTATGCAGTCAAGTATCTCGGTCACCTCTCAAAGAAACTTCTGTTGCCAGATGGAGAATACCACAGAGTACCACAACTGGTCACAGACATTGTCCGTGGATTGCCCATGCCTGAGCAGCACATCTACAATGCAACCTCCACACAACATGGAACATGGGGTAAAGAGGACACTGATGAATCCCTCAACTCCCATTAATGAAGCTCCCTCATGCAACAGAGGGTCAGTAACACAAAAGGTCACAATGACCAAAGAATGGAGATTAGGAATCTGCAGAGTGTGGGTCCCTGGACAGGACTCCTATATTGTTTCACTCACCCAAGACTCAGAGGGGGCAGAAAGATTGTAAGAGTCGGTGAGGCGGTGCATGAACCCTACAAGCTCCTGGAACCCTGCTCATTTGAACCTATAGCAGTCGTTTTGGCATGCTCAAGACCCATGCAAACTCAAGCAGACAAAAACCCGGCATGGCACTGGGGAAATGGGCAGCAGACACCAGTCTTTGCTGAAGAAATATTGGCAGCTGATTACTATTGGGTGAGGATGTGCTAGTCTTCCTAAAGTGAGAGACTCTGGATAGGCTGACTAGACCTCAGTGGATGAACTGTACTGAGGAACATCTGGGGACACTAACTTGACACAATAGACTTCAACATAGACGAATGAATGTATGGATTCCAGTTGGGGGGGCTGTAGGAGGATGTCAGTATAAAGACGATTAAGATGGATTGAGATGCTCTGTATGAAATACACAATGATTCAATAAAAAAGTACATACACCTCCAAAAATTTGTATTTTTATTTTAGTGCATGAGTGTTTTTACCTGCATGTATTTAAGTGTACCCATGCATGCAATGCCTGCAGAGGCCAGAAGGGGCCACGGATCTCCTCAAACTGGAAGTACCCATCCCCTGTGGGTGCTGGGAACTGATCTGCCAGGGCAGCATGTGCTCTTAACAGCTGAGTCATCTCTCTAACACCTCCACCTTGTTTTCTGAGAGAGGGTCTCCCACTGAATCTGGACTCACTGACAGGTTAAACTAGCTGACCGGCAAGCTCCTAGCATCCCTCAGTCCTGCTTCCCTGTGTTAGGTTCCAGGTGTCCTGCCATTCCTGGCATCTTTGCTGAGGATCTGAACTCATGGAATCTTAATAACAGCTACAGAGCTGACATATTTTAAACTGTACTTGGTATCTAAGCCATATGATCCTAAGGAGTGTTGCTCAGTCCTTGCAAGTTTGTGAACTGACTTTCTTTCATAGCAGTTATACCCTTCTGAACCTTAAGTGGACTGGTGAGAACTAGGGACAATCATTTCCAGGCCTGGGGGCTTTAGAGATCTTTGCATGTATATTCTGCAGTAAACGTTAGATTGTTCCACATGGCCATACACATTAGACTCTGCACAAACACTGCTTGCTGACATCTTCCTATCAGAATTCTATCTAAAGGGAAGATGTCCTTTTACCTTCAAACTGAGCTGGATTCTCTAGAAGTTCATTTGAAATGGAGAGTCTGAAATTTGCCAACTAGGTCCTGACATCAAAACATATGTGAGATAAGAGGACTTCAGGGGAAATGTGGAAGAATCCAAGTTTCTACCGTCCAAGTCTTTTCTAAGCTCAGAGGATTTGTTGGTGCTGCTCACCATCTGTGCAGGAGCTACTGCCTCTTTTCTTGGTGACTAATCAAGAATCTAATAACTAATCAGCATGTCACTGTCTCCCCGAGGGTAAGCCTGGCTGCTTCTTCCATCGTCCTCCCTTGCCTACAGCTGCCTATGCTCTTTCCTATCTCAGCAACACGGCAACTGCTGGGACAGGTACAGACAATTAGTTGTGTGTCTTTTGAGGGCAAGGTCCAGTGTGTTTTATACTTAATATTCAAATAATGCTTGACTATTGTAGGAAAGCAGAGAAAAGAACACTTAATTGGACTCCTGCATGAATGAAGGTCCAAGTCTCCAACTGAACAGGCATCTAAGTTAGTCAAGCAAGGATTTTTTTTTTTTCCATTTGTAAGCACCTAATGAATTGGGCTCACTAACACAGTCAGTGAACAAGTCTGTTGTGTTTGGAGAAAGGAAGGGAGGAAGGTGAGTCTTAGCAGTGCCTTCTGTCTATAGAAAATTCTCATTCTTCTAGTTAAAGTGACAACTCAGACGTGTATAAAAACTTGATCAACTTTGCAAATTCTTATCTATATGCCTATTTTTAGATAGGAGAAAAATGAAGCTTGCAGGTTGGATCAGTGGGAGTCTGGCCCTCATTAAGTAACCACCCACTGTGATTTTTTGTGTGGGGGGTGGGGCAGGGATGGGGAGCAGGTCTTCCTGTAGCTCCAGCTAGCCTGGAACCTGCTATGTAGACCAGACCGGCCTCGATCTTACAGAGATCTACCTGCCTCTACCTCACCAGTGATGGGATGATAGGTTTGTACCACCACATCCAGTTCGGTTCCCGCTCAGTGTGGAAGTCATTTGATCCACAGCACAATGGAAGTGCTTAAAGACTCCAGACAACCATTGTGAAAATCCCTGGAAAATGTGCTTGCACAGCAACATGGGTCCAGGAAAACCCCACACAAGCTCCCCAAGGTCTGCGGGCTGTTTATGTCCTGTAGCCCCCATGGCTAACCCCCACACCCCAGGAATGGGGAACTTTGTCCACAAAGGATTGCACCATGGGGACAACAGCCTTTCCACTTTCACTTCTCCACTGAGGCCGGTTACTCACAGGATCTGCCCCATCATGCCTCCTGGGGTACACGGCTATTTTATTTGGTAGGGAGTTAAATGCTGTAGTTAAGAGTTTGAGTCACTGCCTGATTGCCAGCATTCAGATCCCAGCTTCTGCACTTCCTAGACTGCAGGACCCCAGGGAATTCATCTCCTCTGTCCCCACATGTGTTTACTGGTGATGCAGGGACAAGAGAACACTTGCCTAATAGGGTTGTTAGAGTCAATGGGAAAAGACAATGATTACCACCCCAGATCCTGGAGCCAGCTGGAGAGTAAATGTCAGGTACATGCTAGAAATTATTTGACATGGTCTGTTTGCTTCTTTGATGCAGATACAGCTCTCTCAGTAGGATCATTCCTCGGTCACCTGTACAGTTTTTGTTGGCTCTAAGTCAAACGAATGCCATCTCAGCCATCACACCATATTCCTGCTCCAGTAGAAGTTTGTGATGAACTTCAGAACTTCAAAATGCTCAAGTTCTGTTGCCTTCCTTGGCCCTCTCTGTTCTTAGTCTTTAATGACAACCTTCCCAAAGATTCTAGAAATGCCAGCTTTTGTTTTAGTTTTCACAAAGGATAATTTGCTTTTTGTCTCTTAGAGTTCTTTTAGCCGGACTTCTTGTGTTTGTGTCATGAAAATCCAGATTTCAAGTTTTAATTAGTATAAACACAACTGGGGACATAGTTCCTAAGAACAAGAGCAAAGTGAAAGTATGGGGCCTTACAGCCATTAAGAGCGCTTAACTCCATCTGCCACAAGCTCCTAAAGCTGGTGCTGAGTGCAAATAAGAGCACATTTATCATGCCACAGTCAAGGTGAGATATTTCTTTCCCTTACTTTTATGCATGAGAACTTGAGAGACAGAAATTTTATATATTCCAACGATACTTGCTTGTTTCTCCCAGAAAGAAAATATCTGTAAACAAAAGACAAGAGATTCTGTTTATTGGTCTGTAACAACTAGAGATCCTAACATGTGGCTGATTCCTGTAAATGTCAGAAAATCTGATTTCTATCTTTCTACTGGAGAAGTTAATTTTTTTCCTTGGATTCCCCTATGACGCACACTTCATTTAACACACATCACAGAATCACATCTTTCAGCTGTTATCAGTGTCTTAAAATGAGTCTCTATTTCTAATGGCTCTGTATTCACTGTATATGAGGAAAACTAATTGTTCTTTTCATAGTACTTTTTTTATTGTAGTATAAAAAATTAGGAATCAGCTTACTTTTCTGCTATCTTAATCCTGAAGACAAAGACCAAGATAAAGATTTAATTATTGAGAGATGAAGGAAAGTCGGGGAGGGAAAGGACCAGTAAGAGGTGCATTAAACCAGTTACTACAGTGGTCAATTGGAGATTCGTCTTGTAGGGAAACGGAGTTATATATAGTAGAAAAGATTGCACAGAATCTCCCTTGAGGGAGTCAGGACATCTAGGTCCTAACATCCTCAATCAGTCATTGAGAGTGCTGAGGAAGGACAGGGTTAAACGCAGTCTATGCACTCTGAATTGATACAGAGCCAGGGACACTCAAAGGCACAGAATATAAAGTAGAAGATAAAATCTAAAAGATAGTCTTCCAAGCAGATTGCACTGGATTCAAGGTCAGCACTACTAATTATAAGATTTGTTTGGGAGACATTAACGTCTAAGCTTCACATTCTTACCTATAAACTAGAAATTGTACCGTCAGAGTTAATGAGATGATTAGAAATGTATGAAGCATTAAACGTAGTGCCTGGTATATGGCAGGCATTATTGACAGAACTGTCATTATTTTGTTTTATTTTTTAAACTAGTACTTCTGAAGCTTAGATATCCATGGGAATCACCTGCAAATATTATTAGAATGCAGATTCATTCCACAACCTGGGCAGGGCATGGTCATGAGAAATGTCTGTTATTAACAAGATCTCAGGTAATGCTGTTAGCCCATGAACCGTATTTCTGCAACAACATTTTAGACCATTCTTAGATTTCTCTCTAGCCACTATATACAATAAATCATAAAATATTTTCTCTGGATCCATTGGGTCTAATCATAGCAAAAAATGTCTGAGCATAACCATGAGATCTGTTAGCCTTATATGGAAGCTAACCAACTTGTGCTAATCACCACTAATAAACTTAACTGCCTAGGGTTCCCAGGGCACAGTCACACAAGAGAGGAAGCATATAATGAAAAATATATAGGATAGATAAAGATGTCAGCATCATGGGAAACCTAGAAAAAAGATAAAAATTGCATCATTATTAGAGAATGAAGAAATAGAAGAATACCCAAAGGCATGTCTCTAAGCAACCCATGACAATGACACAAAATTAATGTATTTTTAGATGTCTCCTAGGTCCAATCCATTATATAGAATAGCATGGAAAAGATGGTTTGCACAGTATGCACAATCTGTTGAAGAGAACAGACGCACATGAAGACAGGCTGCAAAGATGTGACTAGATAGTTCTTACCTGTGGCAAAAGGGGCAGAGAGGTTATTCTAGCCTGGAACACTTTGGAAAAGTACAACTAAAGGGCGCCTTCAACTGAGTCATGGGAGGATGCTGTGCCTGAGTTAGACTATAGAGTGGAATGTATACAGGATAACGACAACAACCTTAATAAAATGATTCTATAAAACATGCCTCAAACTATCATACTGTCATAGCGTGTTTCCAGGATGCGTCCTGACCATGGCATAGAATTGCCACAAAATTTCCTCCACTGCTGGAGATGGAACCATCACCTTGTATCTGTTAAGCAAGATCCACCACTGGACGCACTGCTACTTCAGCACCATCACGACACCTTAGAGCCTCTTTGGGTTCACCTTGTTCCACTGGCTTATAATCTTCATTCATTTGCCGAGTCAATGAATGTCACTGTAGGAACATTCAGTAAACATATATAGAAACTCTTCTTGGGCAGGAATAGAGACTGCCATAAGTGACAGGTATCTGGAGGACTTGTTGATGCTGGCCCAGAGCATCAGCGTGGGCTGGAGAGTTCAGCCCCTTAAGCTGAAGCAAATGTATAGAAGGCAGACATGAATGAGTTCCCTAGTTCCAAACTGGAATATTTCAAACTTGAAACATCAAAAAGCCATAGTCCTTTAGAAATGATGTAAAATGAATCTGGTGATTTCTCCTGGACTGGTTGCATAACTAGTTGGAAGTATCAGAATAAACATGTGTTTCACAATTGCAAAAAAAAAATTCCCTCAAAAAGGCATTGTTCAGGAGTTTATGCTGCCAGTAACAGAGACTGATCAAAAACAGTGATCTGCAGTGTATTCATAGATTCTAAACTGAACAAGGGTGAGAAGGAAGCAGTAGCCAACAACAGTGTCCTCGCCAAGAAGACAGAAGGTGAAGGGTCGGGGGTCATGCACAGATTAAGAAGTAGCTGAGTGGTCTGGAAACATGACTCTACCTGAACCAGTATTTTCTGAAGTTCTCACTCATACACTAAACAGAACAGAGGTGATGGTTAAACAAGATCATTCAGAGATGATAACCCATATATACTCCTTAGCACAGGGCTAAACATGCTGTGTTTGATAAACAACATGTAATAACATGTCCAAAGCAGAAAGTGAATGAAAAAGGAGGAAAGGAGGGAGAGAGCAGAGGGAGGAGGGAGACAGCAGAGAGAGCAGAGGAGAGTGGAGAGAGCAGAGAGGAGGAGGAGGGTTTCTGAAAGCTCTGGATCAGAGGCAGAGCATTTTGCTTGAAAGGAGGGTTTATCCACTTGGAAGACTTCTAGGAGACATGTTTTAAAATTTGAGCAAGAATGCCAAGGCATGGTACAAGCATACTCTTAGGATGCCTCTTAGCATGTAAAGAGCAACCCCACTATGTGAAGTGCCAGTTTCCATGGCAGATGGCAGATGGGCAGAATGAATCTGTGAGGAGTGTATATGCTAGAGTGGAGGCACTATGTTAATCCCACAAGGCATTTCTGCTTCAGAGGATATTCCATTTACTGGAGCAGGAAGAATTTCCCTGGAGAGAAGGGTCCCAGAATCAGTAAGAACTTCAGTGTTGGCTAGCAGAAGATGCCGTCACAGAACTAGGTCCATTGATAATGGGACACTTTCTACCCACAACACACACACATAATTGTGGGCAAGTGGTGCGACTTATCATTAGAAGTCAGGGAGATGCGGTTATGCTAGTGTGTGTCATGATTTGTGGAGAGCTGTGGGACTAATTAACAGTGCCTGTGGAGATGCGGGTATGGAGCACCCCACAGGGATACTGTTCTATCTGCAGCATCAAACGAAGTCCAGGCGGGATGACTGGGAAGTCGGCAGCAGTCACTCCAATGTATGGTCACTCACGACCCATTGTTTGATTTCCAGATTTGACCTGTTTTTAGGCCCAGAACCTGAAAGCTGAAGGGGCCAGATTCCCCCAGACATTTATTCAGACAAATGTACACGGTGGAAAGGGGAATACTTGGGAGAGTCTGAGTTGACCTTTATACCCAGAGACCTGAAGCATCATGGCTGCCGTGACAGAACGGGGGTGTGGGGGAAGCAAGCCACTTAAAAAGTGGATCTGGACAAATCAGCATTTCAGACAGATTTGTGGTTTCCTTTCCTTCAATTTTCATTTTCTTTTAAATTTCTTTCATATTTAAAAGTTGTACAATATGGAACATTTCTTCAGCTTTAAATTTTAGTATTTTTAGGTACGTGAATGACTTGTTCTGAAAATGACTTCTAAAGTCTTTACAAAGTGAACTTTTTGTATGATCTTGTAACCAAGATAATCACATGTCTTGAGAATATTTAGAACTACTTACTTCTAAGAAAAACAATGTAATCAGTCCTACAATGATTTGGAATCCTGATGTGATGTAATTGACTTTTACAAGCTAAGCTAAATGTATAGCTTTAAACTGATACAATGTTCACTATTTGTGACTCAGTTACGTCCCAGACTCAGAACAATATATATGTATGAGATGTGGCAGTGATGTTGAAAACAACAGTGACTTTGCAAGCAACCTGGGGGCATATGTTGATGAGATCTGTCTGTGGCTTTGTGTGCTGGTCTAATTCAGGAGGGTCAGGCAAACAACCTCTCCCCCTGTAACAGTGTTATCAAAGATAATTCATGCCTTTCTGATATATACTTGATATGCTGCCCTTCAGTGAATAGGAGAGGGGGCCCTTTGTTGTAGAGTTCTATTCTGAGAAAAATCAGAACACCTTAGAATGAGACCGGGTCTACTATTGGTTAAACTACTCCAAGAGTGAAGTTTCTTGTTAGTGGGGCATTGACCTAATTTGTGAAATTATTTCTGCAATGATTTTTTTGTTTTGTCGTCTAAAACACTTTTTTCTGGAAAATCATTTTTAAAATATTTTTATTAGTTCTTTGAGAATTCCATACACTGTATTTTTATTATTTTCATCATCCCACCCCAATTCCTCCCAGACCTTTCCCCCTTCCCAATCCACTCAACTTTTTGTCTTCATTTTTTTTAACTCATCCAGTCCAATGTGCCGCCCATACACTCTCGGCAGTGAACTATCCACCAGAGCCGGGTCTTCCTACTAGGGGCCACACCCTTAAAGAAAATGGACTCTCCCTCTCCCAGCAGCTTCTCAGCCACGGTAGGGCTTTGTGCCCGCCCCCAAGCTTTGTGCTGGGATTTTGTCTGGCTAGCACAGGCCTGTGCATGGGTCACAACTGCTGTGAGTTCACATGTGACACTGCCTCTGTGTTCAGAAAACACTCTTGTTGTCACCACCATCTTTGGCTCTTACAATTTTTCCACTCCCTTTTATGATGATCTCTGAGCCTTGGAAGAAGGGGGTGTGATCTAGAAGTCCTGCTTAGAGCTGAGCACTCTGCAGTCTCCTATTCTCTGCACCTCGGCCAGTTGTGGGTCTCTGTGTTAATCACCATCTACTGCAAAAAGAAGCTTCTCTGATGAGGTTTGGGTGATGCAGTAATGTATGGGTGTAATAAGTCATGAGGAGCCAGTTTACTATGTCCAATAACAGCAGGGTCTCCCCTACACCCCGTGACCTGTCTAGTCACAGGTTCTTGGCCCAGATAACAGTGCCAATTGTGGGTTCCATCTTGTGGAACAGCCCTTAAATCTATATTTGTTCTTTGACATTTTTATTTCAGAATTTCATATGATGCACTTGGAGTGGAATGAATGGGTCACAGCCAGTGTAAGTTTAACTTTATAAGGAACTGCTAAATGTTGCCATCTCACTCCCCACCCCCAGCAATATATGGCTTTCCATTGATTTATCTCTTAACCATTGGGCATTCAACTTTTTTTTTTTTCAAACCACCCAATATGAATACAAGTTAGTGTATTTTAAACTTGTGTTTCCCTGATGATTGAAACTGTTGAGTGTCTTTCATTATATGTATTGGCCAATTCTCATACTTTTAAGTTCAAATCATTTACTCAGGCCTACAAAACTTATTCATCTTCTGATGAAGCTGCAAAAGTTCCAATACATTCCAGATGCAAACCTTGTGTGAGATATATATATATATAACACAGATGCCTTCTACTGATCTGAAGGTTGGTCTTCGTCAAAATTAGAAATACAGAGTTTTTAATGTTGATAATGGCCATTTATTAATCTTTTCTTTCATATTTTGTGCTTTTATGAGATATCTAAAAAACTTTTGCATATTTCAAGCATTGGAGAAGATTTCTTGTTTTGTGGTGGAAACATAATTTTTGGTTTTACATGTAGGTCCATAGTGTGAGATAAAGAGTAAAGTTTGGGAACTACTGGTTTAGTCATTGGTTTAGCAGTTACTAAGGTCTGATTTCAACAGTGAAAAAAACCCAAAAGTAGAGCTGGGATTTATACTTTCCCTCATGGTTATCTAGTGATCGAGTACTACTTCTTGAAGTGACAATATCTCCCCACTGAGTTGCTTTGGCACATTCAATTTCTGAAACAAATACAGTGCTATCTGATTTTCTTATTTCTTTTTATGTTAATACTGGCAGCTTGGATCATTCAACTAATTGCCTATTTTTATCTAAGTTTTCCAATTTATTGCATAAATTTGTTCATAGCAGCTCTCTCTTTCCAGGGTTTTAGACAGTGTCTCATCTATCCCAGGCTGGCCTCTAATTCCCTAGGGAGCAAACAATGAGGATGACCTTGAACCTCTGATCTTCTTGTCTCCTCTTCCTGAATTCTGGGGTTATGAGTGTACACCACCATGCCCAGTTTATGCAGTGCTGGGTATTGAACCCAGGATTTTGTGCAACGCTACCAACTGAGCTACACATCCAGCAGTGTGTTTTAATGTCTGCAATGATGTTTTATTTTTCAATTCTAACTTTTATCATTTGTATCTTCTCTTTTTGAGTATAATTCGAACATAAACACTTTTTTCAATGAAAACCCTTTATGTTTCCCTATGACTTATTAGTTCATTGATTTCATTCATATTTCATTATTTCTTAACATCTGCCCACTTGGGGTTCAACTCATACTCCCTTTCTCTGGATTCTTAATATTACATTTTACATCATTTGTTTTAAACTTTTTTTCTTTAATAATATAAGCATTGAATGTTCTTCATTTCTCCCAAGACACTCCTTTACCTGTATTCTACAAGTTATGTGTTGTATTTTCATTATTAATCAGATAAAAATATAATCAATGTTTCTTGCGATATGTTATCTAGTAAATCATTTAGAAGTATGTTTAATCCCCAAATATCTGTGGCTTTTTCAATATCAGTTATTACTGATTTATTCTGTTGCATTCAAAGAACACTATATAATTTCACTGCTTTAAATGTCTTTGTGCTTTTTTGTAGTCATGTACCATGTACATCTGAAAATAATGTGAATTTGCTGGAATGGATTGTTAATAAATTCTAACAATGTCTATGCCAGGTTGTTTAATACTGCTGTTCCATGCTTTTGTGTTCTTACTGAATTTTTTCCCAATGGTTGCACCCTTGATGAAGGAAAAGAGCTGAAATTTCTAAACATTATTCTGAATCTATCTCTGTTCTTAGTTATGTCAGTTTCTGTTTCGTGCATTTTTGAAGTTGTGTATTTAAGTACATGATAATGTGTTGTTGATGAAATGTCTTCCTTATCTTGGTATAATCATTTCTTTATCTCTAGAATTATTTCTTGTCCTGAAATGCCACTCCTCTTTTCTTAATGTAAGTATTTGTAAGTAATAACTTAGCCTTTCACTTTGTCTTGTTAAAAAAAAAAACAGTTTCTAGATGTCTTACAAATGTAAGACAAATGCATGTAGTTGGGTTTTGCTACTTTCATTCTAGTGGGAATTTTTTCTTATTCTGTTATTAGATACCTTAGGTATCTTCCACATAAATGACACAAAGCTGAGGGGGATACAGTTGATTTATAAGAAATATTGACTATTTTTCTAAAAAATAACTATATAAACTTAGTTTCTTTTCTCATCAAGATTGATAAGAATGCCAGTAAAACTTCCTATTTTTAATGACCCTTCTGACCTAATGGTCAAGAAAAATAATACAGACTCCTTGGTTCTGATTCACTTTGGAATGCCCTTGCCAAAGGTTTGGTCAGTGGAAAGCTTCTAGCTCTGGTGAGACTTGATCATCCGTTCCGCCGGTACTGAGTGCTGACACAGGTCCCCGACAGCTGCTTTCAGGACTGAGCTGGTAAGTGCTTTCCTTGGGTATCCAAGGAGCCACTTCAAACAAGTGGTCTCACCATCTCTAGTGAGCTTCAGTGAACCAGATGATACCTTCTTCTGTCTCTAAAGCCAAAGCCTCTTTTGTCTTTTCAAAGAGTCAGCCTGATCAATTCTGGCTTTTACAGTGTACTGTACAGGAGTAGAAATTGTGTTCTCTCCCTTTCTCCACACTAATTCCCAATCAAATGCATTCTAAATATCTATCTTTATATCCACAGATAAGTGTAGCTCACACCTGTCATCAAGGAGAGTGAGAGCTTCTTTTTTGTATCAGATGGAGACTATTGTAAAGATCCACATCTAGTCAAAATACAGAGCATAAGTAGCCATGGGGTGCCCAACCCCAATAGATACATCTATAATGCAACCCCTACACCTAAAGCTCAGGTAACACCATGGAATGTGGGGTGGAAAGATAGATTGTAGGAAACAAAGGACTAGGTTACCTGTTGCTACATAATGTCTTCTAGATAATACAGGAAAGCTGCACCCATGAAGTCTCAACAATGTGACTGCTCAAACAAGACCTGCATAGTGATACCAGCTGACATGCCAAGGTGGGCAGGGAAATGTCACAGGGTCCCACATCTAGATGAAGAACTACAGGCAACTGATAATTGGTGAGAGACCAAGCCCTCTCCAGAGACCAGCTCCCTGATAGGTTATCAAATCCCACGTGGACAGTCCTAAACACATACACATTCAAGTATCATTAAATGGACTCATTTGGTTATATATAATTAAAAGATAGTTCATGAAATTGAGAGGGAGTGGAAGGGCCATGGGAGGGGCTGGAGGGGGGAGGGAGAGGAAATGATATAAATCCACTATGAAATTTTCAAAAAATTAAAAAGTAAAAAGAACCAAATCAATCTCTCAGTAATTCATTATTAAACCCATAAGTTGAATGAACCTGTGAGTTATCTTCCACTGATGTAAAAAATGTTCAATATACTGCAAGGACAGAAGTCTGAGGACCTTTTTTTTAAAGCTTCCAGAATGCCTTCTTCCAGCCACACCGAATCACAGGTGTCCTACCCAAGGTCTACCCAGGGGTAACTATGTTTGACAAGCAAGAAGTGGGGGGTGGACAGGGCTGAGGGCCAGAGAGTTCTTCCTTTTCCACAAGGGACAAGGCTGAAAGACCCACTCTTACCCTGTCTCCATCCCTCTCAGGTGACTTAAGTGTGCTCAGTATTATTAGATGCTATTGAGTCCGTGTGTTAAATATAAATAGGGAGGAAACCATGAAGGCAAGGAAAGATTTGCCAGAGTTCTTAGAGAATAGAAAGAGATAACTCGAAAGAAAGAAAGAAAGAAAGAAAGAAAGAAAGAAAGAAAGAAAGAAAAAGAAAGAAAGAAAGAAAAAGAAAATAGGTCTTAATCACTTTTAGAGTTTTCTCATCAGGAGGAGACGACAGAACAACAGTGACAGGGAAAGACGATCATTTTGGCTTGTTGTCTGAACGTCATCTGCACATCTGAACCTATAGTGTTACAGCAATGTCAGCCTCAATAACCACTAGCTGGCACTTCTATTATTGGCAACAATACGTGACTATTTCTCATGTTCTGTCTCCTAGAACCTTTTGAAATGCTGTGGCAGATGTCAAATTTGATTTGTACCAATTGTTTTCCTTAGTAGATTCCAATCCCTGTAGACCAGAGGCTAATATTAGTGAGATGAATAGGAAATAAAGAAAAAATTATCTTTCCCTTTCTCAATACTTATTTTCTGATTTTAAAACTGGAACAGGAGACAGCACAGAAACACTAGAACTGTCTTTATTCCCTAAGAATGAGTGTTTCATAGAGACTTGCTGCTTAATTTTAATAGTGTTTGGTGGTTAAATCATTCTTCAGATATGAATCAAGTATTATCTCATGGATGAAACTGAACAATATTTATCATCCTCTTTAAATAGCATGTCTGAATGTTGCTAAAAACCACTTGATGAAAGTGAAGAAATACTTTGCATAGTTCCCATCCCCCTAGGACCAGATTATGTAAAGCAGAATGATGAAGTAAAATACCCAGTGGTAGCATGAGGCCTTTGGCAGGGGCATCTGTTTTCCAGGTGAGTTTTCCTAAGGTCTATGGTAATCAGCACAGCTTGTTACCATCCTGGCACTCCTTTCAGCTTATGATCTAGTACCTTCCTGACTCCTGTAAGCAACAGACCAGATTGGCAAACCAGGGAAAATTAAGACATTTATGAGTTCATATAGTTAAAATGTATAGGGGCCTCCCAGCTTTCGGTATAGTGGGGTCAAAGTGGTCAGTCGGTTCCACTGGGATTCAGAGACTCAGTTTCACCCTCATTCATCTCTGCTTCCCTCCCTGTTTTCTGTGTTTTCACTGTGTTTTACTGTCTGGAGATAGAGAAGAACACCAGTAGTTTTGAGTTTTGGTTCCATGAGCTTAGCTTAGAACAGAAAGCAAGTAACTCTTTCCTAATGATTACAGCAAAACCTCAGGGCTGAAACTCTGATTTAGACAGAATCAATTCCTATAGATGGGATAAAATGCTCTGGTTAGCCCAACTGAATCATGTGTCTAGCCTTAGTGCATGTGGAGTCAGGCCTACCTGGGTCAGGAATGAAGGAAGAATAATTATTCAAAGAAGCACTAGAGAGTCTGTCATCACACACTCAGCTGGAACAGATGTTAGAACATAGGACCCAGCAAAAGAAAACAGCCCAACAGCTGTTCGCTACACAGTAGCTAATAGAAGGTTTTCTTTATTTTAATCTTTAATTTTAAATTTTATTTATCATGTATGTGCATGCACGTGGCAGTCAGACCACAGTGTTCAGGAGTCGGTTCTCTCCTTCCACCATGAATTGGTTCCAGGGATCCAATTCAGTCTGCACCTTCTGAACTGGCGTGGATGGGGGCAGGGGAGGGGAGCTGGTTGTTACCCAAAGACCTCTGAAGCCTTCTTGTGGTTGTGACTTTTGTTGTTGCTCCAGGCCTGCACCCCACTTTGCTCTGTGCCCTACGAGGCTGACCTCTAGGGGTTGCAACAAATCTTGTCTTGCTCTCTGGCTTCTCTCTGGGTTTAGCCAGTAAGGAGCCCTGTCATTAGGTCGGCGGCTGAGGGCAAACTGCTTGGTGGTCTCTTCCCTCTGGCCCCCTCGCAGGGTCTTGTGACATGGTTGTGTTCCTCCATCCTAGGCAGCCTAGCTCCTCTCTGTGGTCCTCCCCTGCAGGCTCTCCCCAAGTCCAATCAACAGCTCTGTGTTCTTGTACCTTCAGGTCTGGGGGTAGGGCTACAGGAGGACAGACAGGATGACACAACAGTGTCTTTATGAGTATTGATTTCAGGGGCAACGAACTCTCCTTTGGATTTCTTTCATTGGACCTTGCTCATGTCTTCATAAATAGTCTCCTTAAACTTCCCTGGAAAACATCTTTGTCATTCAGGTGCAACTCCCTGTAGCCAATTTAGCCATGTGCTTCCTCAGTCACCATGGATTCCTGCCTTTCCCTGCTCCCGTGATCCCACCGTCCACCAAATCTTGCTTTTTTCTTAATCCACTGCACAGCATCTTATGCGGGCCCCACCATGACAGACACTGCCCTGGATGCCAGCCCTAAGGTTACCATCAAGGACAAAAGGAGGGGGAAGCTGTGAGGGAGGAGAACAGAATAGATGCCCCTGAGCTCCTCTCCATTGAAGAAGGAAGCTGATGATGAGATGGATGAAGAGGAAGGAAGCTGAAGGAGATAGGGAGGAAGTTGAAGAAGATGCAAGGAAGAGGGTGGAGATGAGGACGAGGCCAAGTTAGGGTAAAAGGCAGCTGAAGATGACGATGTTGATAGCAAGTAGCAGAAGACTGACAAGAATGACTGGACAGCAACACGGAAAAGCTAAACTTCAACCAAAGCCGCCATGACCTATTCACCCTCCACTTCCCATCTGGGAACCCGGACATGGTTTACTTCCGGTAGAAAGGCCCATCCATCACAGCTGGCACTGCCCACAGACACGCACTCTTTACTACAGGGCACACATGCTCTCCACCGCGCCACTCAAACCACAGCGTGAACTTGGAACATGGTAGGGAAAAAGAACTAAGCACCTAATATTTTTTTCCTTAAAAATACTTTTAAAAAATGTGTTGGTTTGTACTTATATTTTTGCATATATGTTCATGGGCCTGTCATTTTTGAGAACCTAGAATGACCACATTAACCCAAGGAGCTTCTCTAGCCAACTTGTGACTTGACTTGTATATGGCCAAGTTCATTAAGATCTCAAGAGGGGTTGGTGAGAGGGGACCTTGTTAAGAGGTTTGGTGTGGAGGAGCAGCAACATAGCAGACTTGCTCTGAGAATTCCAGTGACAGTTTTGGTGCGTGTATGTACCATAAATGATTGGTTTGAATGACATGGTCTAAAAGGTTAAGAGTAAAAGCTTTCCTTCGTCATCCCGCCTGCCTGTGAAGCTGCTATTTCTGTTTCTATTTGGTCTTGTTTGATGCATGTACGAAGTAATATTACTCAACAATAAACCACAATTCTATTTTGCTGAGTTGCTCTAATAAATATTCCCCTTAATAAAGTCCAACCAGCTGTACAATAATTGACTGTAGCTTAACAAACTATCCCAAGAATGATGATATGAAAGAATCATTTCATTATATTCAGGTTCCAGCCTGAATTCTGTGGGTCAGAACTTCAGACAGAGCATAGTGGGGATGGCTTTCCTCTGTTCTTATTGTATTTCAAATTGTATTTGGCAGCCAAAGGCTAAAGGGGGCTTCACAGCAGAATTATTTAAAGGCATACTTACTCGAGTGCCTATCAGCAAGTGTTCTCATTGGGCAAAGACCTCATTTGAGTGTGCTTTTGCCAGGTAGCCTGTCTAGGTAAAGAGCTCAAATCTGGCTGAGTTTAGGCTTCCTTAAAGCATGGCTGCTGGATTCTACAGTAAAAGAAACTCTAGGAAATCTAGTGGCTGTGGATGAGATTTTTATGAATTACCCTTGCAAGCTGCACACTGCCACCTCTATCATGTGCTACTAGTCCAGACTGCAGAGTCTCCCGAGACTTTGTCTCAGCTGTTTCTCTTGGCTCATGAGGCCAGCTGGCTCTGCTGCTGGTTCTGCTGCTGGCTCTGCTGCAGGCTCTGCTGCAGCCTTTGTGTCTCTGTGCTGCTCAGGTGCCGGGGTGGGTACGGGACAGGGTTCATAGTGAGGATACTAGGAATCCAGATAATGGAAGTATTGACACTCAAGGTAAATACCATTTATTTCTCTTCAAAGGAGTGGAAATGCCTGGACCATGCACAGCAGAATTATATCAATATGTGATGTTAGGAAATTTGAGAAACCAGGGCTCCTTGGTATTGTTGTCTGTAAGTCACACCTAGTCACATTAATGCAGGAAAGGAAAGAACCCTAGAGTATGAAAATTCAGGAGACAGTAGCCATAAACCCAAGAAACTGTTAACATTAAGAGATGTGGTCATAGAGCTAGTGTCAGAGAAAGAATGCCTCTGCCAGTTAGATTTGTGTAGAGAGGTAATGTTATCAAGCTATGAAATCTGGTCTTTCTGTGTGAGGATAACTTCCTTCCACAATTCCCAACCCTAGAGTATTTCACTTCCTTCTCTTCTATAATGCATCATCCCAGGAGCTTCTGCTTTGTATGAATGAACTTATATTCTTGCTTCAAGAAATGAGGCTTTGTTGGAGTAGAAAATCTTTATTATGTTTTATTGTGATAATTTTGGGAATCCTGCAGCATGAAACACAGTTGCTCCACTTTAAAATCTAGTTTCTCCTATTTTTTTATTCAATAGTACTTGGAAATGAAGTTTAGAAGTTGAAAACGTAACATGCTACTTAATACTCTAAAAGGCTTGTCAGGAAACAACATGGTGAGAAATTATTTTCTAGCATTTTCTCTAATGTTCTCTCTACTCAGAGTAGTCTAAAGTTGGACACTGAGTAATCAACAGCACATTTTATGACTTTTTCTAATAAAATAGGTTATGCTGTTTCTACGCTGGACCTTCTACCTTCCCAGAGCAGAGGATAGTGCCCTGGAATGTAAAGCCGATAGCCACGCCTCCAGGTAGATGGTAGCAAAGCTGACGACACAAATATCAGGTAAATGAGGAAGCAGGATGTCAAAGTATGTGCTGGAAATCTTTTGTCCGTGTGAATGAATTCTGAGAAACCTCAGTCATTCTTGATCTCAGAGAGGGACATTATCCAGTGTTTCTACGTTCCTAGCATTCGTCTTCCACTTCCATTCATTTTTCAGAAAATTCCTAAGAAGGAGCAATGTCCTCTTCATGATTTCTGAGGGCTTGCATAATATAACTGAACTTCCATGGATTTGGAGGCCTAAGAAAACCTGTACATATTTCTGAGAACTTCTACATTAAGCCCTTATTGTTTTTTGAATTAGGGCCTCATGTAGCCCAGGCTGGCCTTGAAATTGCTATGAAGGTGAGCATAACCTTGAATTCCAGATTCTCTTGTCTCCACCTCCCAAGAGGATTAGAGGATTAGAGTTCACACCACCATACCAGACTTAAACCACTGCTTATGATGTGTTTTTTTCTATCAGAAATGTATGACAGAAATCATAGACATTATGTCAAATTTCAGGAACACTTTGGGCCTATGTCATATATTTTCTGATGTATTAATTTTCAAGTCTATGGAGTTATCAGTGATGATTCTATGGGAATTCAGAGTCAGTTTAAGAACACAAAGTGTCTCTCTAAATACATGCCTGAATCAAGATCAGAAACTTGAATACTGTATACTCAATTTCACAATTGTAAAATTGTTTATGTATTATTTATTGAGGATCTTTCTTAAAAATATTTAGTATTTATGAGAAACATACAGCATTACTTATCTGACTTTCCCCCTTATACATTAATAATTATCATTTTATAATCCTTTCTGGGTTCGTGTGATGCTTCCTGGGACTGTACCTTGTTTCTCCCTTGTATTTTCTTTATTCCTTTCTTTCATGCAGTATAGATTTCCCCAGAAGTATAAATTGCTTAAAGTTAAGGTACATATCAATATGATTTTATGATCTAAGTATGCATCATGTAATGATTAATGCAGTGGAGATAATTAATGTATTCTTCACCTTACAGCTACAATTTGTGTGTGTGTGTGTGTGTGGTGAAAACACTTAAGATATCTTCTGGTAAATAAGTATACAATACTATTAACTACAGTTATAATACTAGACATTCAGTCCCTAGAACTTAATCATCTTGGAACTGAGTGTTTATAGTCTTTAAAAGAACATTTTTCCATTTCTACTGACTCCCAGCTGCTGTTACCCATTGCTCTCCGCTCTGCTTCGGTAAGTTCTGTGTTGTTCGTGTCCACATGTAGCTGATATAACAAAGTCTGCATTTCTTCATCTTGTTTCACTTAGCATAATGTCTACAAGGTTTGTATATGTTGTCACAAATGGCAGTATTATCTCCATTATCGTTTAATGAAATCATGTTCCATTTCAAAAAATAAAAAAAGACAGCTATAAAACTTGCCCTGATTCAAAAGGAAGGAACATGTACCCACCCCTTCATGGGAAGTGTTACACTTTAAGTGTATGTGGGATGACAGAGGTGTTTTTCAGCCATCTTTGGAATACTACAGTAGGTCATCAGATTGAGATTTAAGGACTGAGTTTGTAGACAGGAGCACTATACAACTGTTTCATGCCTAGAAGGGAATGAGATATGTTAAAAACTGTGGCAATGACAAGAAGTAGACAGCTGTGGTTCAGGGAACCTCCATCTAGCAGAGGATAGGCAGGTGAATAGATACAGATAGCTGACTGATGTTGGATACACAGTGGAGTTCCTAAAACACCCTCCATCTCCCTATGAAAACATTCCATTCCATACTACGTTGTGGTGCCCTCTCAGAGAATCTCTTTCCTTCTTGTTCCTCTGTAGAAAGGGACCTTGTGAGGACAGCATGGGTGGGAACATTTTATTTTAGCCAGAAAAGAAAAGACTCAGCGTTTCCCCTTGTGCAACACCAGTAATCACGCTGTATATGTAAAGCAGCATTCAGGAAGGTGGAAGGCAGAGCTTGGTTCTTTTAGTACAATACCGGAAAGAAAATGTTGCTGTTTTCATAAGGATTATCAGCTGATCTTTGATAAGTATAAGGCTGAAAACATGGTTCCACAAATATATGTAGCATACTAGGATCATAGAATTGCAGAAGTAAGAAGAGATCTTGGAACCTGTTCATAATCTTATTCCATCATTTCACAGATATGGAGGCAACACTAGACATCAAGTGGCACCAGATCTTCATTATATGGACTTCTGCAATCATAGCTTGCTTGAAATAAGTTCCAACTCAAGCCCCACTGTTCTCACAGGAAGTTTTTACATTTATTTACTTATTTATATGTGTATGAGTGTTTTGCCTACATGTAAGTCCAACCATGTTATGTAATACCCATGATATCACCAGGATATGGACAGTGGTTCCATCTGAATGCAGCACATTTCCATCAGATCCTATGTGTATGTCCTAGCCATGCATGCAGAGGCACACGTGTGTAAGTGCATGTGGAGGCCAGCTGTTGACATCAAATGTCTTCCTTGATTGTTCTTTACTTTCTCTTTGTTTGAGACAGTATCTCACTGAACCCAGCACTCACAGACTGGCTCGGCTGGGTGGCCAGTGAGCTCTCAGGATCCAGCCCACCTCTCCCACGCTAGGGTTACAGCTGTGCACAGTCAGGCCTAGCTTTTTTACAAGGGTGCTGGGGATCCAAACACAGAGCAGGCACTTACTGCCTGAGTCATTGCCCCAGCCGCAGGATTCCTATGCTATCTTTTCATAGCTCTGCCCCTCCTCCTGACCCACCCTCTCCCTAACCCTCTGAGAGCCACCAACTTATTTTGATCTTTGTCACTTTAAGAATGTTACATGAGTGGAATCATACAATATAAAAACCTTTAAAATATTTATTTCCTATCTTTAAGTATATGAATGTATTGACTGCATATATGCTGTACAATGCACACGGAGGTCAGAAGAGGGCTTTGGATCCCCTGGAACTGGAGTCACAGATGATTGTTAGCTGCCATGTGGGTGCTGGGAATTGAATCCAACTCCTTTGCAAGAACAGCCAGTGCTCTTAACCTCTGAGCCATCTCTCCAGCCCCAGTATATAAACTTTATGGATTGTCTTTTCTTCATTCAACATAATTCTCTGGTGATTCATTCAGGTTTCTGAGTATGATAGTAATTTGTTGCCTTTTTTTGTCTAGGCAATACTCTTTGACGCTACGTACCACTGTTTTAGAATACCTGTTGAAAATTATCTGGGCTGCATCTAGTTCTATACTATTATATATAAAGTTGCTACAAACATCAGCCAAGAACAGGTTTTTGTATGAACAGCACTGTTTGTCTGGGACGAGTGCATTTCTGGATTTTATTTTTGTTTTGTTATTGTCGGAAGAAGTATACACACACACACACACACACACACACACACACACACGATGGGTTTTAATCGAATCAGTGCCCATTCTCTCCCGTCCAGCTTCTCCCTTGCTCCCCAGCACATTCCCTCTCAACTTCACGCTTCTTAAAACCCAGTTAGTGCTGCCAGATTGTGCATGTATGTAGAGCCTTCCCCTGAAGCATGAGTTGCCTATCAGGAGCCACATTCCTGAAGAAAACTGACTCTTCTAGCAGCTGTCAACTGCCAGTAATGCCTGTTCTAGGAATGGGAACTTGTGAAGCCCTTCCCCCATTCATGCTGGGATTTTGACTGGCTTTGTTTAGGTTTTATGCTTGTTGTCATGGTCACAGTAAGTTCATGTGTACAGTAGCCCTGTCACATCTAAAAAGCAATGTTTTGTCTCAGACATCCATGACCTCTGGAATCTTCTGATCTCTTTGCCCCTCTTCCATGACCATTCTTGAGCCTTACGGGAAAGGAGTGTGATATACATGTCCCATTTAATGCTGAGCACTCCGCAGTCTCTTAATCTCTGCACTTTGACCAGTTGTGAGTCTCTGTATTGATTGCTATGTACTGCAAAAAAAGAACCTTCTCTGGTGAGGGTTGAGAGATGCAATAATCTATTGGTCTAAAGAAAAGTACTTAAGGGGCAGTTTAATATTACATCCATTTAGCAGAGTTATAGTAGTAGGTTCTCCCCTAGGGCCTATGACAGGACACAGGTTCTTGGCTGATTTAACAGTACTAAATACAAGTTCAATCTTGTGAATCACACTTTAAATCCAAACAGAAAGTGACTTGTTACTCCTACGACAGTCATGCCACTTTTCATACCAGTGAGCATATTTTAATTGCTAGGTTATGATAGTTGTATGCTTTTTGTGTGTTTGTTGAGACAGGATCTTCCTACATCCACAGCTGGCCTGGAACTCGCTGTGTAGACCAGGCTGAATTCAATCTCACAGTGATCTACCTGCCTCTGCCTCCTAAGTACTGGAATTAAAGGTATACACCACCATGGCTGGATAATAGCTATCTGCTTTTAAAAAAACAGGCTGGAGTGATAGCTCAGCAGTTAAGAGCACTGGTTGCTCTTGCAGGGGACCAAGATTCAGTTCCCAGCACCCACATGGTGGCTGACAACCACCTGTACCTCCAGTTCAAGGGTATTCAACTCTCTCTTCCAACCTCTGCTGGCATTGCATGATACAGGTGCACTTATATACATGCAGGCAATACATTCACACCATGAAATTAAAATATTAAAAAAATAAATCACCAACCTCTTTCCTAAGTATCTGTATCATTTTGTATTCATTGCTGGTTGGATTACAAATTCATGCAACCCCTATGGAAAGTAGTGTGGAGAACTCAAACTAAAAATGAAATACCATATGATCTGTGTTAGAGACTGTGATGGCTTCTCTTAGAACAAATTGAAGCCTCCTCCCTGAAGACTAGATCTCAGCTTTGGAGACAAAAACCCAGCACGGAATTGGGGAAATGGGCAGCAGGTACCATTCTTAGCTGGAGAACTATTGGTTGCTGATTATTACTGGGTGAAGGAGAATTGTTCCTCTTTAAGGGAATGACTCTAGATAGACTGACTAGATCCTAGTGGATGAACTTGCACTACAGGACGTCTAGGTACACTAAGTTGACTCAATAGACCTTATCATAATTATAGAATGCATGAAATATGGCGGGGTGCCATGGGAGGGTGCAGGTGGGGAGAGGGTATAAAGAGGATTAAGATGTTTTGCAAAAAAACACACAAAAATTCAATTAAAATGTACAAAAAAAGAGAACATGGAGTACTGCCAAATTGATGAGTGTGTAAGTCAATAGCAGGGATCAGTTTTTCACTGATTTTCTCCAAGAACATTCCATGGAGAAAAGTATAATCCTCTCAATAAATGATACGGGGATGACATGCAGCCACATCCAAAGGAATGAGCTGTTCTCTTGTATCACACTAGTCCAAAAATTACTACCAAACAATCAGTTAAGTGTAGGCTCAAAACCTTTAAATCTCTTTAAAAAACAAAGGTATGCATAATACTGGAAAAGTGTTATGTTTTACATCCAAATAATTATAATTATAATAATTTGAAAATTATCATTATATTTTATTTATCATTTAATATTATTTAATAGTTATAATTTATACATTATAAATAATTATAAAATATATAATAGTAATTACATTTTATCAAAATAAAGATTTTTGTGCTTTGAAGTAAAAAATGTAAAAAGACAATCCATAGAATATAAAACAGTGTTTTCAAATAATATGCCTAATTTATACACATACTTTTAATGTAAGGAGTCTTCTAATTCAATAATAAAAATATTGCCAAACGAAAATATAAGGGTTGAAGTAGACATTTATCTAAAGAAGATATAAATGACCAAGAATTACATAAAAAGATATTTTCAATTAAATATGAACCAAGACTAGAATGAGATACTTCACACGAGGACGGTTAAAACAAATGATATGATACGAACTGGCCTGGACGTGAGGAACAGGAACTTTCGTGTAGTGCCAGTAGGAGTGTGAAACTGTACTTTCACGCTGGAAATAGTACGGCAATTCTTATTAAGCAACGGATAATGGAATTTTGATGCAATTTCATTCCCAGGCATTTTGCCAGAGAGGAATGAAACACATATCTCCATTCAAATATTCAGTTTTACTTTTTTCATGATAGCCATGTTGGAATGGACACAAATGTCCATAAATTCACAAATATACACATATGTGTGCATATTGACAAAAGATGGAATATTCATCCATAAAAAGTATGATTACACTGTATAATGGAGTAACCACAAAGGTGTTTTGCTGACAAAATGAATGCCATTCAAAGTGGCATGCTTCCATTTACATAAGATATGTAAAATAGGAAAATCCTCAGAGATAGGAGGTAGATTAGTTCTTTCTTAAGTAAAGATGGGGTGGGTGAAGACAGATTGGTAATAATTATAATATATATAATTATAATAGAGTTACTCTTTAAACTGATAAAAATGCCCTAATTTTAACTATGTTGACAGTTGCATATATCTGTGAAAATATTAAAAACCATTGAATTTTATACTTTGCTGGGTGAATTATATGTAAATCTATTTTAAAAAGCACCATTGAGAATCTAAACAAATTCCCAGGCAAACTACACATATCACCAAAATTTGTGACTAGGTGGATCTATGGTCTACTAATTATGGCTCTTGGAACGTAATGCAGTTAGACTTTGTTTCATGTGCCTTTTCCTTTTGCTGGTGTTTCTTTGTAGGAAATCTAAGTGTGAGTATATCATTGTGTGTTGCATCCAGTGTATCTTCTGAGAGAATCATCCTTTCTGGATATTATCTTGGAATTGTTCTGATACTTCAGATTCCAAACCTATTTTTCAAAATATTGATAAATAATATGACTAATTTCTTAGATGATTTCTACTTAATATTCTCACCTCTGTTATCTGTCCTGAAGAGCAATGCTCTGCACTTCTCTTCCCCTGGCCAAGCCGAAGAGGCAGAGAAACAGGCCTCCAGAAACATAGAATCATATTAAATGGACTCAGGTATTTTCTAATTGCCAACAAAATAAGATTGTGAAAAAGAATGTCTACTACAAGATTCTACAGTGGAAAACTCGTTTGACACTAGAACATCCCTCTTCAAATATATTTACTTGTAATGGTTCTGCTAGTCTCCATTTTTATGTGTACTAACGCAATATTAAAGACCAAGTTTAAGATATTTTTAAAAAAGAATAGAAACTAAAATAGTGTAAGTGCTCAGTTGTGTTATCCTCACATCCAAGAAACCAACCCTCGGATACCGTGAACTTCTAGCTTCAAAGACTGAGAAAAGAAATGTCTGTTATTTCAGTTGTTCTGTATGTGGCACTTTGTCATGGAGACTCTAGAATATGAATAGAAGTGATGAGTCATTGTAGACTCATGGGAATTTATGTTTGAGATGAAGTTAGCTAGAAATTCCATCACTGAAACCTCTGTTTAGTGAAGTGCTTTACTTCACTAAACTACTGAACAGAGATGGTTTGGAATGAGATGAGAAAATAACGAGAAAAGAGAGGTTGGCTACTTAATTTCCCCATTTGTCATTGAAGAACTTGGAAAATTCAGATTTGTACTTAAAGTTGACTGAGCTTTAGAGTCTTGTCAAAGAGAAATGTGCTAAGTGGTTAGGCCTCTGAACAGACTAGAGCTACCCAGCCCAGATGCTTTGTACCAATTACCTGGAAGTGCATCTTCAGGACGCACATTATTCCAGTGGTTACACTAGGTTCCAAACTTTGAAACTCAGAGAAACAACCAGCCACATACAGTTCTTAACTGTTATTTAAAAAAATTCCAAATCAGGTCTGTCCCATGTCAAAAGAAATGATGGACATTCGCTCTGGAAGTCACCCAGGCAGTGGTGAGCCTGTGAGGTCGACACATTGAACCTCTCACCTCGTTAGCCGAGGCAACTTGTTCGTACATCTTCTCCTTTCACTCCCCTGAATAAATGGAATGGGGCAAGAGTAGTCACAGATGATTAGATAAAATCAGTTGTCCTCAGGGTCCTTCATCAACTGGTTCAATCCTCTCATTTTTACAAGGAGACAACTGGGACTCTGAAGTGCTCAGAGTAATGTGTGTGCATATGTATGCCTGTTTAATATTTATAGCGTTCTACCTCAGTCTGAAGTTGGAGATAAAGAATCCTCAGAGACATACCAATCCTAAATGTTCTCATGCTATAAAGGGAACTTTGGATCTCTTGATAGGCCTTGTCTAATATCTCAGAGGGAAATAAATTTAAGGGATGTTCCAAAATTAACTGCTTATCTTATAAAGTTGAGCTAAAAGTTAAAATCCTATCAGTACTACATCTGGAAAAGATAAAAAGATTGATTAGCACTTAGAGAGGGCGGTGCTATAAATGAGAAGTATCTCAGTTTTGCCAGTATATATTGTTCTATAATTGCTCTTGATAAATGATTTCCTCTCTTCAATGCACATAGATACAGGTACTTGTTTAATAGTTCTCTGGAATTTGTAAAGTAGGAAATGATTTGAAGTCCACAGGCTAAAATATTTACTAAACCATAGCATATTTTATGCTTTCTCAGCCCTTAACCATATGCCTATGCACTAAGAGCACTACAAGAAATAAAACTGGCCATGACAGCGCCCGCCCTTAAGTAGAGCCGAGTCTGGAAGATTCAGACACACGAAGCATTGTGTTGAACAGGCGTGAGCAGGCGTGTCTGTGAACAGAAAATGCGGCGCTCCCCGATCACCTGTTAGGACTTGTTTACTTTTCTTGCTTTTTCTTCATGGAAGAACAGGTCCTTCCTGCCTCTTGCAAAAATTCTAGGCCAGGTCAGGTAACGTTTTTGTAAGTTGTAAATAGTGTCCTATGATCTTCCTTTTTCTACATACAAAGGGCCTTCAGTTACTCATTTGTCCAAACTCCAGATTTCACCTGAAACTGAAGTCTGGGTGAGCCACCTTGTGCCTGCTCCCCAGGCCGGGCAACCCTTCGGTCTCCCAGCTAGGCTCCACCCCTCTTAACCCGTGCGCTGTGCGGCCCATTGGCTCCCTGGGGTAAGAGAAGGTGTTTGGCTGATGACATGTGTGTTGTGTGTAGATTCCTGGTAGCAGTTCAAGGTCATGGCTTCAGCCATGCCTGACATGACGTAGTCTTCTGGGTAGAGGACTATAGAACGGAACCCAACTTCAAACCCTGCCGAATGGCTGGTCCATCTCTCAGTCGGGGTAACCACCCTTCTACTTCGTTCTTTGGGCACTTTGAAAAGTCTCTATTTCTCCCCCTCCCTCTCTTTCTCAGAACAATGTTATGGTTTGAATATGAAGTGTCCCTTCAAAACACTCATGTGTTGAGGCTGGACACAAATGTAATGTTCAGAGATGGAGCTTTGTGGAAGGAACTGAGTCATGAGATTCCTCCACTGATAGACTGATACCTGGTAGCATTATGGGAAGTGGTGGAAACTAGAGGGTGTGGCCTAGTTAGAGGAAGTGCATTACTGAGGGTGGGTATACCTCACCTCACTTCCGTTCCCTCTTCTCTGATTCCTGTCTGTCATGAGGTGAGCAGCTTAGCCCTGCCATGGCCTCATGGCTAAGAAACAGCCGAGCCAGCTGACTGTGCTGTGGCCTGTGACAGAAAATAAATCATTCTTTTCTTTTCCCTCAGATATTTACATGATAAAAAGCTAACTGTTGAATCTAGGGAGATAACTCAGTGGGTAAAATGTTTGTTGGGCAAATATGAGGACCTGAGTTCCAATCCTTAACACTCACATAAAAAGTCAGGTTAAAATGTCTTTTGGGGGCTTCCCGTCTTCCTGTAATTTCTATCTAGTTGATCGCTCACTTACTGTGGTGAGCTTGTAAAAATTGTCATTGTAAATAAAAAGTCAGGCTTGAAAGGATGTGCTTGTAATCCAATCCCAGGGAGGAAGCAGGCAGGAGGAGGAAGATCCCAGAGGCTCACTGGCCAACCAGTTTAGCCAATCAGAAAGTTCCGGGTTCATGAGGTGGAGGGCTGGTAAGATGACTCAGTGGTAAAGGTGCTTGCCACGAAGCCTAATGACCCGAGTTCAATCCCAGGACCCATATATTGGAAGGAGAGAATCATCTCACACAAGTTGTCCTCAGACCTCCACTCATGAGCCATGGCGCCTGCATAAAAAATGAAAAAATGTATATAACACAGGTAAGCAGAGTGTAATAGAGGAAGGCACCTAGTGCTGCCTTCCACACAGGCACTGATAGGCAGGCATGTGTGTGAGCATGCATACATACATACATACACACACACACACACAATGAAAGACACAGATCAAATGTATAGTTCAATGCTCTGATTAAGTTTAAGTGATCCATACAGTAGGTAAGGCTCAAACCATATTAATTTTTTAAAAAGTTGTTTCTTTGGGAGAGTTCATTTGTGGTGCTTTGGATCTGGAGCTTCTTGCACACTAAGTGCATGCCTTACCATGGAGCTACACCAAGCCCAAGAAATTATTTTAGATTCTGATTCACTGACTCAATTATTTTTTAAAGATTTATTCCATGTGTATGAGTATTTGCATACATGTATATGTACCATGTATGTGCCTGGTACTTGTAGGGGCCAGAAGAATGTTGGATTCCTTGGAACTGGAGTTGTAGACCATTGTCGATGTCATATCGATGCTAGGAACTAAATACAGGTTCTCTGGAGGAATGGTAAGTGCTCCTAACTGCTGAGCCATCTCTCCAGCCCCATTGTTGTTTGTGAGACAGGATTTCACTATGTATCCCTGAATGGCTTGGAACTCACTATGTAGACTTAAGCTGGCCTTGAACTCACAGATCCACTTGCCTCTGCCATCTGAGAGCTTGGATTAAAGTTATGGGCCCACCACACCCAGCCTTGACTCAGTTCCTAATCTTTGTTTATAAGGCCTAGATATGAAAAGGAGATAAAGCTTGATCCTCCTTTGTATGTGCATATGGTACCTCACTTTTAAAAATTGGTGACCATTCATTGTAAATAGTGATGGGTTTCATAAATGTATATCTGGTATGTTAATTATATGGCACCACATTTTGGATTATGCAATTGGTTGCTTTTTTGGTCCCCAGTGAAAATTAACATTGAACCTTAAACTTTAATGTGAATAAATATTTCATTAATCTGACAAGTGACTGCTAAGATAGAGGCATATGAAAGTTTTTGCATCAAGTAGTGCCAATCCATACAGAGAGGGCAGTGATAGTAAAAGCTTCTCAAAAGACTGGCATCTGACTGGATGTGATGACACATGCCTTTAATCCTAGCACTTAGGAGGCAAAGGCAGGCTGATCTCTATGAGATTAAGGTAAGCCTGGTCTACATAGTAAGTTCCAGGTCAGCTTGAAGCTACAGTATACTCTGTCTCAAACCAAACCAACCAACCTAAACAACAAGAACAAAACAACTGTTACCTGAGCTTTGAGAAAAAAAAAAAAATCAGTAAAAGAAGAAAGAGGCCATTGCAAGTATTGTTTTTACGAGTGTCCCTTTGTATATCTGGAGGGTGTGTGCTAGATAGAGTAGCTAGCTCCAGTACTCTGCATTTAACCAAACAGAGCATTTCGTGCTATAAAGTATTATTTCCAGAAAAGTGTACTGCAGTCGAGTCCCCAGAGCAAGTTCTTCTAGGAGTTGCATGGGTAGAAGAGCTGGAGAGATGTCTCAGTGGTTAAGAGTGCTTAACTGCTCTTGCAGATGATTCAGGTTGCCTAAGTTCACAGCATTTAACTGCCTGTAACTGCGTTTCTAGGGGATCCAAAACTCATTGGCCTCTTCAGGCACCTGCACATATGTAGTGCCATAAATCCATGCAGGCACATACACATACACATAAAATGAAAACTATATTTTATAAAAGATGTTAGCACAAGAAAGCCATATTGATTAACCCAAGCAGAGAAACATTGTAAAGAACCAACTTGTTTACTGCAAGATGACAATGGTGAGGGGAAAGGCTGGGAAGAGGCCAAGTTTCTATGTAAGAGACACAGTCTAATGTTTGAACTCTGTAGACGATGTCAAAAGATCTCATTAGGTACAATCTGGCATTGTTGTTAAGAACACTTTTTTTTTTCAAGAACTATACACTGAAATCTGTCATGATGAAATCACATGATGTCTGGAGTATATGTTGAAACATTTAGCAAAGAAAAAGACAAGGGCATAGTTATACTAATGTGGAAAATTTTTGATAATTGTTGAATCAAAGTATTAGGAAACTGAGGCTCATTTTAATTTTGTTAAATGTTAAAACTTTTAATAACTTTCAAGTTCTATTTTTTACATTTTATTTATTTTGTATATGTGTGCACATGTACTACAGCATGCATGTCTCCAGAGACAACTTGCAGGAGTTGGTTCTCTCTACCATGTGAGTTCCAGGGATGGAACTCAGTCATCAGGCTTGACAAGTTCCTTTACTGAGCCATCTGGTCAACCCTCCAAGTTTATTTCTTGCTCATGTGCAGTTCTCTAGTTTGTGGGATGCTGTCTTCTCATGATGCCCCAGGGACATCGAGCCTTTCCCCTTATGGTTATACTGTGTTGTAGGGCACCCGGAGTTCCCTCATCCAGGGGGGTCAGGAAGAAAGAGAACTCTGAAATACACAGCTTCTTAGAACTACCATCCAGAAGCAGCATGTTTACTGCTACTGATATTCCATGAGTAAACCTTGTCATGTGGCTACATCTGAACACACGGTTGACCCTGGTGTACGGAAGCTTCCAGCGATGACTCCACAGTATGACAGTGAAACAAAGCTCTTTGCCTGAGCAGAGCCAATGACCCAGGAGACAGGAGCCGTCAGCAGCCAGGGTACACCTGAACATTCTGCTGCTCAAGGCCCTTTGTGACTGATAGGAGGCTTGCTGGCTCTCTTGCATGTACCATCCTGAGCCACAGTGACCCTTCCACTTCCTGCCCTGCATCTTGCTGGGCTGTGTAGAGCTCCCTTGACCTGTGGATTCCAGTAGGGCTCAGACAACGAAGAGCAGCAATAGAGTGGAAGGAAGGAAGGCTGAGGCTGGAGGAGTGGTTTTCCACTTCCTCTTGCAGAACTGCAGTGTTCATTCTGCTGACTCTGTTCCTTTTCTGTTCCTGTGTTTGAATTCCTGAACCTCCATCTCCTCACTCCTTCAGTTTCAATGTCCTATCAGAACACTGCTTAATCCATGTAATCTCCTTGTAGAATTCTAATTAAATTACCCTGACATTTCCATTTGTTTATGCTGGGACCTGCCTAGTTCACAGGGGAAATATGCAAGATATTGAAGCATAGCTCAAGGCAGGATAAGCCACGAGAATGAGAGGTTTGAATGACAAGGCATTTGGTCCAGCTGGAGAAACTCAAGAGAACGTGAGAATGATGAAGTGGACAGGATCGCCATGAAGGGCTGTGTGCCTGCTGGATCTTTCTGTCCGCCGTCTTAAGATTAATCAGAAGGCTTTGAAGTACTGAGGTGAGAAATGAGAGTTTCACCTAAAATCTAGTAAACAGATGAGAGAATACCAATTTCATGCCATGTAACCTATTCACAGTGCTGCTCATGCTGCTGAGGAACTCACAAGCATAGGCAATTATTGCCACTAGAGAGAAAAACAAAGGAGAGAGTTGAAGGTAGATCCTGGTCTTAGGAAAAGTGCTCTCAGGATTCTTAGAGCCCCTCATGCCATGGGTCTCACCTCTATGTTAATTCATTTATCACCAAAAAGTTGTATGCAAACTTTGGAAACTTTCTCCATGCTCATTCCCTTGTGGGAAGAAGATCACTGATTGTAGGTCATTTATAACAGAGATGATAATGGAATTTGTTGGTCAGCCAGTTTTCCTAAAGTATATTTGCTGCACAAAGTGAGAAATATCCCAAACTGGAAAGTCTGAAAACTGTAATGACAAATATATACTAAGTAGTGTAATTATTCAATGTTGCAGAGGCCCTAATGCTATAGAGACTACCTACAAATAGTTCTGAAGATGCCTAATGTTTATGCAGGAAGGGAATGAGCTCTAGGTGGAAATCTTAATCTTCCTTCTTATTTGCTGCATAGAAACTGACATTGTTACTTCCAGGTAAAAGATCTTTGCATTGAATGTTTCCACAATTATTTTCAATCAGTTACTTCACAATATTATTTTGCTATTATTATTTCTTTCTGCTTTGGTTATTTTAAGATTTTAAAACCAGAATTCCAGGACCAGACACGTGAATTTTAAATACCATTTTCCCACCAAGTTTGATCTTATAATAGGGCATCAGCAGCAATTTTGTGTGTACATATTCAGGCGAATGTGCTGATGCACATGTGTTCATGCATATGGATGTCAGAGGTCAATGGCAGCTGTCTTCCTCAAATTCTCCACCCTATTTTTTGAGGCAAGGTCTTTCTTGAACCTGGAGCTTACCGTTTTGGCTAGACTAGCTGATCAACAAGCATCAGGGACTCCACTGTAGAAACAGCACTGGAATTTAAATGTACCCCACTGTGGCCAGCTATTTACATGTGTCCTGGGATTTCAAACTCAGGTCTTCATGCTTGAGTGGCAAACATTTTACTAACAGCCGTTCCTCCAACCCCTTGAAGATATTTGACTTTCTCCATTCAACAGAGGACACAAAAGCCTGTTTGCCACTTCTCTCTTTTTTTGGGGGGGGGTACGTATCATTAGTCGTGGAAGATTTTCTAAGTTTCTATGAATTCAAACACTGAATGATGTTCTTGTTCTTCCCTTTCTAAGTCATTTGGCATTGGTATAGTGGGGAGGTTCCTGTGCTTGTGCCATTTCCATTGGAATAATTCTTGGTTTATCTCAAAATAGGCTACATTTTTCATTTAAAAGTATTATCCATTAGCTTAATTCAGCCACATTATCTAGTCAAATGGAAATATACTTTAAAAATTCAAGCTCCAAGTTGGACTGTTTTACTAAGAATTATAATAAAAACCATGCCATGTTCTACATCTGCTATTTCTGGACACACTGATCATCAATACCTTTTAAAAAATTCTTTGAAAATCTCATACATCTATAAAATGCATTTTGACCATATCCACCTGGCCACCTCTCTTCAACTCCTCCCAAGACTATCCAATCTATTTCCTTCCTAACTTCATGTCCCTCATCATTGTTAGCATTATTATTATTATCCTAATGAGCCATTGAGAAATTAAGAACTCCTGATATCCTAAAGGTTGGAAGGGAGAAGAAGGAAGCAGGATTAGTAGGAGGAGGAAGTCTAATTATGATACAGGCTTAGCAATGTCCTCTTGTGGTCCCAAGGACAGCTGTGGGGCTGGGGTGTTTTCAGATATGTCCTGAATTGGGCCAAGATGACCGGGGCTGTCTGTTACCATCCAGTAAGTTGGATGCAGTCATGTTAAGTAGGGACCTGCCTTTCCATCAAATGACTTTCTACAACAGGCTTAAGCTTTGAAGTTCCTGATGGCTAAAAATTGTCTGCGAGGTGACAAATCATTCCACATTTCCTACTATGGTCCCAGTTTTAACACTGAAAAATCTAAGTACTGGACAAAACAGAAGTCAATCACCTTAATGACTGCACGCTAGCAGCTGAAGCAACAAGTCTTCACTTAAATAGATCTGTGTCTGTCCCAATACTATTACAGATTCCCTATGCACAGGGACTTCATCCTGGAGTCCAGTGTCGACCAAATTCCTGTGTATTTCGATGTGTGTGCATATATGAGGATGTCAGAGGACTAGGTATTGTTCCTTGGGTGCTATCAAGCTTTTGTGAGATAGGGTATCTCACTGGCCTGGAGTTTGACAAGCAGTCTAGGCTAGCTGCTCAGAAGACCCCAGGATCTGCTTATCTCTGCTTCCTCAGTGCTGGGAATCCTAGGTTTCTGACATGGATGTGGGGGCGGGGTCAAATTTAGGGACTTCTGCTGGACTCTATTTTCCACCAAACATTCTGGCTTGACCCTTTCCTCTCCAGTCCTCACCCACTCCTCCATCCCTCAGCTCAAGGCATCTCCCTTCTAGTCAGTACATCTTCCTAATGACCATCTGCATGTCCTAGACCTGTGGAAGTCAGTGAGGCAGTCAAACAGCACAGTCCCATTTATTAGGAAATAAGTGACATCCATGGCAGAATTTAATAAAGACCCACTGCACCTCCAGGTAAACTAGTGAGCCCTGTTGCTCAGACCAATATTTCATTGATGATACCTGAGATTCAAGCTGATAGGTTACCAATGAGAAGGAGACTCAGTTGTGAAAGATGTTTTCAACAGTTTTTATAAATGGATATTTGAGAAACAAACATGTAAGGGATCTTCCCGTTTTCAGTCTTGAGAACCATATGCAAATCGTAAACACACTTGCCCCAAAAATACACTTAACCCATCCATCCTCTCAGTGGACATCCAATATTACATGCTAGGCCCTGGGTGTAACTCAAAGCTGTACTCATGCCTGCATCATTGAGTCTACAGATTTTATTAGGTTGATGTGTTTGTTGTTGTGCTTTGGACATGGCCTTTCTTTTGTACACTTGTGGCTTACAAATCAACTTTAATTCTGGGAGAGAAATCTTTTCTAGCACGTTTTGCTCCACCACTTATTTAAATAATTCATTATTGTCTCTTCAGTAAAAATTGAACCTTCCCATACAGATGGAAAATGAGCTGTAATTCCATGAATTTTGAGAGCAACCACTTGTTTTCTATTTCTATTCTTTTCCATTATTACAGTTTTACAAATCTGGAAAAATCCCACAGACATGAAAATATTACAATTTGCATTGGCTTGGTTGTCGGAGCCATTTGTCTGCCTTGAACTATGCCCTAGTTTAGGGCTGGCAGAGGTCAATCTTGTGCACATACGTGCTGTGGGAGCAGGATGTTCTGCTATGCAAATAATTTACACCTGATGGGAGGTTTATCTTAAACCTTAAGATACCTTAAGCCCAAGGATGATGACCCCTGAACACCCTTGAAGGAAGATGTGATTGGCCTAAGTTATTTTACTTGTGTTAACATTGTTTTTGTGTTGAACTTCTGACATGTTGTTTTGTTCCTCATTTCACAGAGTATAAAAAGGTGGTACTTAATAAAGTCGGGCTGCTTTGGTATTGACTGACAGCCCTCCCAAATCTATCCTTCCTTTCTTTCTCTCTATATATCTATATTTCTCAATACTGACTCCCGCTTCAGGTACGGTTCAATTTCTGCCGGCAGGCTCCGACACTTGGTGAGATTATGAAAACACTCCAGAATATTGGAAAAGCTGTCTTCTGACAAAGTAGATAACCATCTTGCCTAATGTTTACACTTTGATTCACTGAATGCAGAAGGCTTGAAAAGAACTTAAAGATAGTTTTGGTAATTAATATCACATAATATTTTGGGCAAAGTTGTTTTTAACTGAAGTATTTTCCTTTTTCATTATATATAAATAATTATTAATGCCAAGGGAAAGTACTGTAAAACTTGTTAGATATGTAAATAGAATTCAAACAGGTAGAGTATCTACATAAAGCAGGCATCCCCCACTGTAATCATACTGCAGTAACATCAAATCACAGTGTGTGGTTCCTAAAAATGAGATTGGTATCAACTCACAAGGCAGAGAAGACTGAGTGGTACCTGTGACTCAGAGCATCATGGTATCATGTGACTTTTCCTGGGAAGATATGAATAAACATCTACTCACTCCAGATAGGGTATCAACCGACAGAACAAAGCAACAGTTCCACTAGAATCCACGTGATGAACAATGAGTTTATTAAAGTTACAGCTACATAACCAAAATACACAACTTGCTTGTAGCTTGACTGGATGGAGCACTGCCTTTCCCTAGTTGGCCTTACTGCTTATGGGGTGTGTGTTATTCTTGTCTTAGAACTTTCTGTCCAAGACAGAAAGTTTCAATTTGGAAGAAGTTGCTACATACCACAAGGACATCGAAACAGCTCACTGAACCAGTTCCTTAGTTTGCCATCCCAGGAAAAGAAAACAAACAATAAAAGAGAAATAGAAGACTATCATTTGTAATCCTTCATCTAAAAGATGTTTCTTAGTACCCTTGTTGATTATGCAAAACGACAAAGTTAGAGAAACCAATGTTGGGGCAGCATAGATTATTTCTCTCCATGTTCAAAAAATAAGCATCTTCTACACACCATATTATGCAATAGAGACTCAGATACAGAGAAAACAAGATAGTTTCAGGCCTCAGGAAACAAATAGCAGAAGTAGACATGTTAACAGACCCCAGAAGAATGGCCTGTGTGAGTCAGGGCGATGCAGCGGGTGAGAGCTCACTAGGAGAGTGAGCCTTTTTACTGAAAAAGATAACACGTGGACAGTGGAATATTAAGTGGGATATTCTAAGACAAAAACTGGAAGGTCAGTGTTGGCCGAGGAAATGGACACTTGGGAAGAGAGTAGCTTGATATGGCTGTATAACAAAGGAGAAAATGGAAGAGTGACAGGAAGTAATGCTTAGAAGATCCTGTTGGGAATGGGATGGAGTTTAGCTGTGATCCCATAGGCTGATGTGAGAAAGGCTGAGGTTTATGTGCTGGCCAGGCAGGGTATAACTGTTCAGTTTCCTTTACCCAAGAACGTGTCTGAAGCAAAGGAAAGGCACCATCCCAAAGTTCTCATTAAGTTATTGGACAAGCAAGAGCAAATGATGATGTGATCTAGTTTTCTAACCAATACAGCACTCTGGCTGGGTGTGGTGGCACACACCTTTAGTCCCTCCACTCTGGAGGTAGAAGCAGGTGGATCTCTGAGAGCTCAAGGCCAGCCTGGTCTACATAGCAAATTCCAGGTTAGCTGAGGTTATTGGGAGACCCTGTCTCAAAAAAAGACCTCCCCCCCAATACCGTAGTCTAATACCATAAAATTTCAGCATAGGTTATGTGTATGTATTTGAGGTAGGACTGCTGTGATTGCTGAAAATACATTTTAAAAAATTTCAGGGAGAGGAGAGACTGTTGGAGCATCTCTGTTCCTAACTCCCATCCCAGCCTTATAAATTATGTTTCCTAGGATGATTCTGAGCAAGCCAGTAAAGATAAATAGGTCATGATTTCTTCTCCCAGCATGTAATAGGGTGATTCTGGAATCTCATCCTACTGTTCAGCTCATAAAGATGAACCTTTCTGGCTCTTATTTGTGCCCTGCTTCATCTAGCAACACTTAAATGGTTTGTTTTGATTTCTATTTTTATTTTCATCTTCATAAGAATATTAAATAGCAATCCCAGTAGTGCCACTAGACAATATTAGTAGCCTTATTTGGTAGAACACCTCCACTCTGAAAAGGAAAAAAAAAAATATGCATCTTTGATATGAGGCTGCCTGGCCAGGAAATGCTGTTCTGTATAGGTTGAGTTTGTGCATCTGGGAGGTCTGTCCTTGGGATACCACGCATCCATCATTAGAGTTAATCTCTATCAGCTTGCGCCTCCAGACTTGGAGCTGTCAAATGTTAGTTTTTCAGATGCTTTTTCTTCCTTCTGCAGCCTCTGGGCCGGCTGACCATCCTCTGTGCATGAGTAATCAGCGTCAAGCCAGGAATGTGCTAAATGATGCTGTTAAGGCATTACGCATGCCAGATGATATACTTTCACACACGATGAACAATTCATCTGATAGCGTCTTGCTGAAGCATCCAGAAGAGGCTGGGATTGGCTCAAGCAGGATCAGACAGGAAACTGGAGGCAATGTTTGAACAGAATGAGATAAATACCACACATCTTCAAAAGCGCCAGCAAAAATATTCTTGTGGGTATAGGCATTTGACCATTTACTTTTCTTCTTGCTATTTAATAATGTGGGGGTGGTAAGTGGTGGGATAATATTATATTTAGAATCTAGATGTTTAAATTATGTGTGAATGAAAACAAGATGAAATGGCAGGTAACTGGCATTCTTGAAAACTCCTAAGTTGCATGCTGCTATATTCTGAAGGAGAAAAGTTTTTCTCTTCCTAAGGTGAGGACAGCCGCCTGAAGAGATATAAAAATTGGAATCCTAGATGGATTAAAAAGCTCACTGCTTTCTTTAGTGCCCACAATCTATCTGGACTCTAGATGGGGAAGGCCTTGTAATTCTGATGTATCTTGCTGTTTGGGGATTTTTTCAGCTGTTTCTAAGTTACACAACAGAACTATTAGGAATCTTCCACCAAAGTAAATATGTTCCAGTGACCTCCAACTAAGCAAAGAAAGCTTCTTGACCAGCAATTTTGACAAGTAGTATTTGTTCTGTTTTTAACCTTTTCTCTTATTCAATAATGGTCCAAGTAGTTCTAGTTACCACAGTACTCAAAAAAAAAGAGAAAAAAAAAAGCAAGGAAAATGATGACAGCTTCTACCTTGTTAAGCAACAGATAAACTTGCAAAAAATATAAAATTATGGTCTCCTGAAAAACTCAGTAAAGCAGAGCGGCTTTCAAAGAAAGATGCAAAGGTACTAGTCAGGCTACTAGTTTGTCTAAACTTCTGTTATTTCTTAAAAAGTAATTGGAAACCGCCCAGATGCACGAGATGTGGTGGGTCCTTCAAGCACATGATTCGTGCACGGACCCTGTCTCTAATCGAACTACATTTTCTGAGACTCAGCTCGTGCGTCCCAGGTTCGCTCAGTGGCCACTGCTACTGTGTCCCCCTCCCGCGGGCCCAGCTTCCACGAGGCCCTGCTTGCAGTGGCTCCGGCAAGTCCAGCTCCAAAATTGGACCCAACGCAATCTGAGTGGCTAAGTGACATCGATCAGAAGTGTGACTGCTCCGTCGCGCAATTTTTGTCCCGTGAAAGACAGGAGATCGAAGGAAATGGAGATTCTGCTTTTTCCTGCTCCTCCAAGACCCGGAGGCACCGCTCCCACGGCCTCTTCAGAGACCTCTCTGGTGGCAGAGCAGCCAGTGGCGCAGCCCCGGCTTATGCTCCACTGTCTCTTCCCTTTGTTTCCCTTTCCGGCCCTGGAATCGCAACTTCCGGTCACATGTCACACAGAAGCTTTGCCTCACTCTGCTTTCTTGGGGTAAGACCTTGTGGGTACTTGCCTTCAGTGTAAATTAAAGACAACTATTCTCTCCTTCGGTTATCAGTTCTTTACCACTGAGTGTCCTTAATATGAGATGGAGAGGAGTGAGCGCACGGTATTGGGTAAAGAATAGCTGAAGTCTAGGGAATATTTAGATTTTAAAAAATATTTTCATTTTATGTGCATTATTTTTATTTTATTTGTCTGCATGTATGTAAGTGCATCCGTGTTGTGCAATGCCCACGGAGATCAGAAGAGGGTGTCAGATTCCTGGAGCTGGAGTTGTTAGGCACCACGTGGGTGCTGGGATTCGAACCTGGGTCCTCTGCAAGAGCAGCCAGCACTCATAATCACTGAGCCAACTCTCCAGTCCTGGAATATTTAGATATTTTAAAATTCTGCATCTGATGTGTTAGTTTAAGGGAAAACAATCCTGTATTCTCTCTGAGCATATAATAACGCCCTTTCCTTTGAGATACAATTAGAAGTGGTTTTTTCTTCTTACCAAGAATAGAAACCTCAAATGAGAGATGATGTGCTGTAGGAGGCTGATGAATTTGGATAGGAGCGGGTGTAACCTTGTCTATTTTTCAAGTGTGCACACAGAATAGGTTTTATCAGGCCATTTTCACACCTGTAGATCATTGTGCTTTGCTCACACCCTCAGTTACCCTCTGCTCCCCTGACTGGCCCCTTTCAACCCCCGGTAGTCCCTCTGCTGCTTGTTACGTGTGTGTGTTTCTAGATTGTGCAGGTGAGGAAAACATGCAAGATTTCTTTCTTGTCTGCCTTTCTTTAAATGCATTTTTATCAAGAAGTATAATTTCAGTTTCAATATAGGTAATAGCAATAGGTACAATCCATGTAAACACATTTTTTTTTTTTGCATGTGATGGGATCCTGAACCCAAAAGTTAGTAGCCTTCTCCAAAGCTTAACATAATATCCAAAGAAAAAACTGTGTAGCCAACACCTCTGGAACCTGTATGGCAGCCCATTGGCAGACCTTTTCTAACCAGCTTTATAGTGCTTTGTAGTTTTCAGATAGACAGTTAAGAGGCAGATATATTCTACCACACACAGCTCTGTTCATAAATCTTGTTAGGAAATCAGGAATAGTATTACTTGGAGAGTTTAGCACCTCAACGTTTATATTTTGAATGTTCACTACTGTAAGAAATCATTGCTTTCGACTGCCAGTGTAGACGCACCACATCTGAGATTCGTGATACTCTAGGCTGAAACAGAATACATCCTCCATCTATAGTGAACAGTCGGTGCTCAAGGAGCAATGACGAGAATAATTGCTCACTCTGGAATTTGAGATTCCATTTATGAATATGATATCGTTTTGAAGACTTAGATCTTGGAACTGGGGGAATGGCTCAGTCAGTAAAGTGCTTGTTGCATAAATATGAGAACTTGATTTTGAGTCATGTTAAAAAAAATAGCCAGGTACTTTAGTGAGTGCCTATAATCCCAGTATTAGGGAGACAGAGATAAGCAGATGCCTGGGGCTTGCTGGCAAGACAGCCTAACCCAATCAGCAAGCTCCAGACTCAGTGAGAGACATCATCTCAAAAAAATATGATGGAGAGCAATTGAAAAAGATGTATGATATCAACCTCTGGTTTCCATACGCACTGATGCACCCGTGTGCACACACAGACACGCACACACAAAGTAATAATAAACTTAGATCTCTTTGCCATTGGAAGTTTTTGTTATCCTAAGATTTAGATAAAGAGTAGTGTTTCAGTGTTTGATAGGAATAATAAGTGAGGGGAGATGAGAATTCATATTAGTGTAAGTCAAAAAGCATTAAAAACTGATAGCAGTCATATGTCTTAAAATGCTGAAATGATTGGTATGCCATTTGACTAAACTATTAAATCCCAAGACTCTAGGGGATTAATTTGATTTAGCTTTCTGTTTTATAGAAATTATCACAAAATGTGATGCTTTCATTTAACTCTTACTAATGCTTGTAACAGAAGTATATACAATTATTTTATGACATAGGCTTGCTGCTAATTGGAAAATTGTATCATACCTAGAAAACTAGAGATTCATTCAATGGAAATGTTTCCTAAGGATTGGTTCCCCCTGCCCTGTCCCATCTCTGTCTCTGTCTCTCCATGTACACACTAACAAACACATGCTTTCTTTAAGGGAAGATAAAACAAGCAGTCTAATCTAGGACACTGATTCTTACTAAGTAAACACCATCTTGGCTACCTTAAGCTCGGTTCCGGGGAAGCTGAGTATCTCATATGATCATATTCTATTGTGAAACAGTGAAGGGGGAAAAGTACTCACTGGGAAGGCAACAAAGTTTTGTCAGAAAGGTGTATATGAGAGCTTCGGAAATAGAAGTTAGAAAACAGGCTAGAGGATGGACAGTGGAGTGGTGAATATGCTTAGGATAATGGAAGTCAAAGACCATGACTATATCCAGGTTCCCCAATCCTTGATGATTCGTGTGCATTTGGGGTATGTTTTAAAGATGATAACAAGCACTAAGATCACTATGGCTGAAAGTCTGTGGCCTGCCAGTCAGTAGGGAAGAAGCCGGACACTGACGTTTGGCTCCACCCTGAATCTTGACTCTTGGGAAGACTGCCCAAAGTGAGTAACCAAGAAATTAGCAACTTCTGGTCAAGCAAAGGAAAACAGTTTAGTCATGGTCCATTTTACTATGAAGTATGTAGGAACATTTGTTAATGGAAAAACAAGAGAGCTACAGTTGGTAGTGGAAGCCATGGCGACTACAACACTTCTGTGGCTTAGAGGGTGAGGAGACAGGACAGGAAGGAAACGGGGATGAACAAATGGGCAAAATCAGTTTCCTGCAATGCTTCAACTCCAGCATGTTGGCAAGATGACAGAAATTCAAGAGAATGGGAAATCAGAGATAAAGAGGAAGGTTATGGCTAAACATAACCAGTTCTGTGAGTTATGGCTCTCTAGTGTCAAACAAACCAACTTCAGCTAACTCTGTAGAAAAGGGGTGATGTTAAAGCTGCTGGGCTTCAGAAAGTGACAAGACCAAGAGCCTGGCAAACTACCAGAACTCTCCCATCTGTTTTATGCATTCAGATAACTTTCTTCTGCTCTCAGGCTATTGACAGAACCCAGCCACTCCACACTTAAAATTACATGTTATATTTCCAAGAATCTACTAATGTGCTGACAATACCAGGTCCTTGGGGAATGTCTGATTGGTCCTCTTTGGGTCAGGTGGAATCTGCTCTATCTCAGAAAAACCATGGAGACACAATTGTGTGATGGAAACACAGCTTCTAAGAGCTCACTGTTAAAGTAAGAAGAAAAGGTTCTAAGAGAGAACATTCTTGTGTATTGTGCAGACATCTCAGGTATGTGGTCATCACAGGAATGTGCTGGGTAGCACTGAACTCAGCAGGAGCTGGAATAGTACAACGCCATTCGGCAGTCAGCAGGGCTGTCTGGTGATCACTGAGTCTATCAGTGGGATTTCAGTCCAGCCTCATCTCTTGCTGGAGTTCACATTTCCTCCTGTTGTGCTAGTGGTTGCCATGGAAGATGCAGAGCACTGAAAGTCAAGTCTAGTGCCCAAGAGTTTTTTTTACGAATGTGACACAGAAGAAGGTGTTCAGGTGAGAAGTGGAGGAAGAACAGAAGAACCACATTAGTATCAAGGGCAGAAATGGTGGCAATTCTTTCAACAAGTACCTCTAACATGTCGCCTGCCACTACAGGGACAGAGTGTGTCCTGCTTGATTTCTCCTTGTTTGTGGTCAGCACAGTGACCACAAAGCATATAGATTGCAGAAAAATGGTATTCTGGAAGTCACCAAGAACTGATTTCATCATAAATATGAAAGTATTTTTAGTAAATAACATAAGAGAAACAATCTTAACTAACTTTAAAAGTAGTTAAACATTTTAGACTATTCAGTCATATAGATCTGATAAATTAATATGAAGCAGTAGAAAGAACCCTGGCTTTAAAATGAATAACCTCTGGATTTGAAATTCTAGCTGGAATAATAAAACTGATGGCAAATAAGGAAACTAAGATCTTTTTGCAAGATGTAATAAGGCTGTGCAGATCAATTGAATTTTGCATAATAGATGGGAAGGAACGTTATCAATTATCCAGAAATTGGAGGACAAATGCTTTTATAATAGATCAAAGAAGATAAAACTCTCTCTTCAGCCAATTTTCCTCTCAGAGCAAGTGACTTGGTGTAGAGCTAGCAGCAATGAAGCTGGTGTGAGGCTGAAATGCAGGCCTGGTGCCGCTGAGGCCAGCCAGATGTCAGCCGGGGAGCTGTTTCCTACAAGAATATTCCTTACCTACTGACCAGCGGTCTCGTAGACTCTCAAACAATACTGGACATTAACCCTGCTCTTGGTTACCCACCAGCTCTTGGTAAGCCCCTATGGCTGAAGAGATGACATACATGAGCTGTAGAACAAACAAGGAGAAATCAAGCTGGTCTCATCTCTACAGGCTAGTGTTCATAGTGCTGGAAAATGCTATACATACAAAAATCACCAACCCTACCCACTGTAAACCCATGAAGTACAACAACAACTGGACTGGCAGGGTATGTCTACCAGTGTAATAGTGGCACAGATATTATAGAAGCAACCAACCACTCTTTAATTGGATTTATGGTCCAATTCCTAGGATGGAGCCCATTCCTGACACTGAAATCAGGCTTAGGAACCTGAGGCTAGACAGCTCACAGGACACTGGGGAGAACCTAATACAGTTTTCTACTAAATACTTAGTGTACTAAACAGACCCCTAATGACTTATACCTGTAGATTAATGCATCTCTCAACTCTCACCAGAGAAGTTTCCTTATGCAACAGATGGTGATTAACATAGAAACCCACAACTGACCAATGTGCAGAGAACAAGAGGTTACAAAGTACTTATTCTTGTCAAAGCTCAGGGCTCATTGCAGAGGAGGGGGCAGAAATATTGTAAGAGCATGAGGTGGTGGATGACAAGGCAATAGTGAACCAGTGAGAGAACCAGAGAAGGCTCTACTCATCCTAAGAATGTTTGGAGTTTCATCTACTTCAATCATCTCATCTTTTGTTTTGTTTTCTTTGACAGGGCCTCTCCATTCCCAGCCCACCTAGAAGTCATGATGTGGACCAGGGTGGCCTCAGTCTCATAGAGATCCACCTGCCTCTGTCTCCCAAGGGCTGGGATTAAAGGTGTACACCTCCATACCTTGTGTCCATCTCATCGTTCAAACATCTGGTCAGTCATATGAACTGCCTGCAGTGGTGACAGCATGTACAAGTCCTACACAAGTCTAAACCAGACAAAATCCTAGCACAGACATGAGAAAGAAAAAAACCCCAATCCAACCTAAGGAAATCGTGGCAACCAATGGCTGCTGGGAGGGGCAGTGACAGTCTCTTTCAAGGATGGGACTCTTGGTAGGTTAACCAGGCTCCAGTGGATGGACCCACACTGAAGGACGTTAAATTGGGCATCGGGGGTGGGGAGAGCGATAAAGGGAGGTGAAAATAGGGGAGGGGATCTAAATATCACATTTTATGAAAATTGAAAACACTCAAAAAAGAACATTCCTGAACTATTGAATGTTAAGATGGCCCAGTGGGAAAAGGTGCTGCAACCAAGCCTAGGACCTGAGTTTGATCCCCAGGATCCACACAGTGGAAGGAGAACAGATCCCTGCGAGTTGTCCTTTGGGTTCCACATGTGTGGCATTACCCCTCCACAAAATAACAAACTCAATGACATTTTAAAACAAAAGAACATTCCTTAATTATCAAGCAGACCTCTTTGCATGATTTGGGTGGGGGCGGTGTTCAAAACCAGGTAGAAACACTTGCAAACACATCTGGTATACACAAGACCCATTTGATTAAAAGTATAGGGATCTCACAGCCTGTTGATGTGAATAAAGAGAATTACATTCCAAAGATCTGACTTGTGGGGTGGGGATAAGTGTTAAGGGAAAGGTGCAAAAGTCAATAATCAATGTCCCTGGACCAGTTGTGCTCAGAAGACTGTGGGTGGGGGTGATGTCCTAGAAATGAACACTTGGGGATTTTTGTTTGGGCATACATCTGTTAGATCTTGCGGTCACTGGGCCCTCAATAGGAACATCCAAACAAACAGGCTTGGATTCTGCAAGACAGAGACATGCACAGGGAAATCTGCTTGCTGGGTTCAGCTCTTCTAGAAGTTACTTGGGTTTCTTCAGGCAGGCCCTTTGATCCCTATCAAGGTCAAGTCTTCTACACTCAAAATTTCTTTACCTTATACTTATAGTCAAGGTCAAGGACTCTGGATCCCTGTTTGAACGATGAGATGGACACAAGGTATGGAAGTGTACACCTTTAATCCCAGCCCTTGGGAGACAGAGGCAGGTGGATCTCTATGAGACTGAGGCCACCCTGGTCCTCATCATGATTTCTAGGTGGGCTGGGAATGGAGAGGCCCTGTCAAAAAAACAAAACAAAAGATGAGATGGTTGAAGTAGATGAAACTCCAAATATCCTTAGGATGATTAGAGCCTTCTCTGGCTCTCTCACTGGTTCACTGGCTAGAGATAGAATCCTCTCTGAAGCTGTTTGTCTTCAAGAAGTGCCACAAGCTCTGGGGCTCTTCCAGACAAAACTTCCAGGATGCCTCACCCTTCACCTTAGCCTTTTTTCAATGTGCCAAGCTGAGGGAAAGTGAGTGGTATCGCACACATCAGGATGGTTAGTGGACAACCACTTGCACTGTTTATTTTAAAAATAGGGGAAAGGCAGGCGGGATTAAGGCAAGAGGAGAACTGGGAAAGAAAGGATAGTGTGTTTAGAATGGAGGCTTAGAAAGCCAAAAGGGGAATCCCACTCTTTTTGCATGAACCTAGTTCCTCTTTTACATATTTGGGAGGACAGTATAATTAGCTTAGGAGACCAAGCAACTTAAAGGCATTTGGAAGTCCCCTCTAGTCCTCATTTCAAAAGGATCCTCTTAATCTGGTTCAGAGTTCTGACCACAAATGTGCTGAATCAGGTCCTGCAGACCTTCTGTCTGCCAGGAGGAATGGGACTCTTGGAGGTACATTTATCAGGAAGCTTAATTCACTTTCTGGTAAGGAAAACCAAAGGGAATGACCCTAAATTTTAGACTATACAAGTACACTCAGATGACAGTCTGTCAACTGCTGATTGCACATATTTCTGCCTCAATCATTGCTACCTCTTCCCTATTCAAGGGGTGCTACATCCTCATCAAAAAGAACACTTGTTAAGCATCAAAAATCAGACACCACCAGTCATACTGAAAGCCATCAGAAGGAACCTTGCTTAAAATGCGATTAAAGACTCAAGATTGCATTCAGCACTGTGGAGCTATGTATCTCATCTCATATTAACACTCTATGCATTGACCATTCCTCCCCCAAAAGATATATGGAGAATATCAAATAATCTGATTCCCTTCCAATCTATTGAAGAATTAGAATTTGTTTCAGTGAGTTAGGAAGGCTGTGAAGGGAACTAGTAGCAGCAAGGCAAGTTGGGAAAAGACTCCAGTAGTTGGCAGATGGAGTCATCAGAACAGTAAATGATTCATTTGGGTAGAAACCACTGTTCTATGTAGAAGAAAAGGGTTATCAATTAAGGGAACAAACCCAACTTCTTAATTAATCAGTATATTAATAATTCCAAAAGATTAGACTATCAAAAGGGTAAGAGATTTCAATTGCCCATTGGCACAGCTGATCTCAGGTTTTTCGTCAATAGTGGTTTATTATTTATATTAAGGAGCATCCTCATGAGTTGGCTTGTCTTGCACCTAAGAAGAGCACATTTCATGAACATTCTTCATAGGTTACTGTGGATCAGGCCTCCTTGGCAACCCTCTGGCAAAGCTGCCCATTATGCTAATTGTACCCACTTTGCTCCAAGGGTTCTTGACCTCTCTCTGCTCCTCTGGGATCTCATTTCTCCCACTGCTGCCAAGGAGTTCAACTGCATGACAACATCGGCTGCCAGTTCAAGCTTCCTGCCAATGCTAGTGTTCTCCACCAGCATGTTCATTCAGACATTTATAAGAACAGCATCTTCCAGAGTATGCTGAGGAACATGCTCAATCCTGATAGAGTGAATCATGGACTCTGGTCTACACACTGGACCCCCATCAGCATGACTTCATTCTCAGCATCCTTTCAGCAGTTCTGGCATTTAACCATTTCCACTTCATTTAAAGTGAGCTATCACCTTTTCTCAACTTCAAAACACGATTTCAGCACTGTTGCTCAGGGTCCCTTCCAGGGCATTAAATCCAATGTTAGTGATGAATGGCCTCATTTCAACAGACTTCTTCAGATCCAGGTTTGTGTTCTTGCCCCAGCTGGCTAAACACTTGCAGGTCGATCCCCAGTACACTTTTCTGGGTATCCAGGTTATGTGACTCTTCACTCGCCTCTATGGTTCTGGGCCTACTTCAGGATAGTGATGCTGAGACTTGACCCTGGCTGACTATTCTTCTGGTGGACTAGAGGTTGGGTGGGGGCAAAGGCCAAGGTGGCAAGTGTCTTTTAAGGTGTGTGTCTTATTTGGAGGCCTCAGCACAGTCTTCAAGGAAAGGAGTGAGCCCTGTGTTTCATTAGATGTTTGAACTACTTCTGCAAACTAAGAGGGCTTAGCTGTTCAGGAGATTCAAAGTTCTCAAGTATGTCTCACCAGACATTCTCATCTTGAATCTCAAAGAATCCTTCCTGAGTAGGGCCAGAACTTTTGTATAGGATTCTTGACCTGAATGTGAACTCAGCCTTCTCTGACGTTCTGCCTCTGATATTAACTACTGTACCCAATTCTTTATCTCACTACAAAGTTGTATCTAGGGTGAGACAAATCAAGTCCCTAAGGTACAGAATTTAAGGAGGGCACGCCCTCAGGGTCACCCAAGCACTTTATTGCAGTGGCAGTAACTCAAACCTAAAACTTCATACCTTAGGCATCCTATTTACTTCAGCCTGCCTCTGACCCTGTGCAGCTATGCTGGGCTCTAGCTGCAAATCTTTAAAAATGTCAAGGAGTAAGGGCTAGCTTAGTCAGCAAAGTGCTTGCTTTGCAAACATAAAGACCTGAATTTGAAGCTTGGAACCCACACTTTAAAAAAAGGGGGCCAGGGGGCTGAAGAGATCTCAGCAGTTAAGAGCACTTCCTCCTCTTGCAGAGGACCTGGGTTTAGTTTCCAGCACCCACATGGCTGCTAACACCTGTCCTTAACTCCAGTTCCAGAGGATCCAATGCCTTCTTCTGGCCTCCATGGGCACCAGGTACACATGTAGTAAGTACACTTATATACATGCAAGCAAAAACACCCATACATATAAAATATAAACAAAGTTCCTTTCTTAAAAAGGTGGGTGTGCAGACACACATTTAATTCCAGCACAGAGAAGTCAGAGAGGAGTAGATAACTGCCAGCCTTGCCTGCTTGGTGAGTTCCAGGCCAGGGAGAGATCCTGTCTCAAAACAAGGTAGATCAGGCCTAAGGAGAAACATCTGAAGTTGTCCTCTGACCTACATGTAGACATACAGCACACATGCATACCTAAAATGCCAAGAAGGCCATGTGAGTCCTGTACTTTCCTTTAAGTTATTGGTTAATCCATCTGAATCTGTCATTTCATCTTAACAAGTCCGTAGTACTTAGCAACTCTAAGGGTGTGGAATGAATGATTGTTTTTCTCTTCCTCATCCCATTACATTACAAATGCCCAAGTTGCTGCGTAGTCTATAGTTTTTCTTTCATTTTTAATGTTTTTTATTTATTTTTATTTTATGTCTGTGAGTGTTATGCCTGCATGTATGTAAGTGCACCTGAATTGTGCAATGCCCACAGAAGTCAGAAGAGGGCTTCAGATCTTCTGGAACTAGATTTACAGATCGTTGTTAGCCACCATGTGGGTGCTGGAATTCAAACCTGGGTCCTCTGCAAGAGCAGCCAGTGCTCGTAATGGCTGAGCCGTCTCTCCAGCCCCTTTCCTTTCATTTTGATCCCATCCCTGTTGTTTTAGCAATTCTGCTGCTCTAGCATTCAGGGAACTATCTTATCTTCTTGTACTCATCCCCATACAGCCATGGAGCCATCCAACTTCAGAATCCTATCCTTAGAGTCTGTTTCCTTTGCCAGGAGATTTTTTTAAAGTGTTTAATCAGGCAAATATTCTTAGGAGAAAGGAAATGAAGAAAGAAAGATAGAGCAAGTGCAAAAGGCAGGGAAGGATCATCATATGGCAGCCCCCTTCAGCCTGGGACCACAGAAGCTACACCATGAAACTAGTTCCACTGCATGACAACGTGGGCTGGCTTTTTGTACCTATAGAAAAGCAATGATCATGATTTGGCCCATGTGTGAGGTGAGGGAATGGGTGAAGTGTAACATAACTGTCCATGAATTTCTACTTGTCCAGAAACAGTTGTCTAGAGAAAGATAACAGCTGTGAGCTCTCACTGACCCACACTCGTAGCATCTAGGGATGGGTGTTATTCTGGTTTGAATAAGAAATGTTTCTTGAAGGCTATTGTGTTAAAGAACCTGTTACCAGTTCAGAGCCTTTTGGATAAAGGATGGATCATGAGGACTCTGATCTAATCAAGGCACCACTCTCTGATGGAGTCATAATTGGATGACATTCTTGGCATGTGACCGAAAACAGGATATAGGACCTGTTAGAGGAAGTGGTTTCTGTCCTTTCTTAGTGCTTTTTCTCTCTCTTCTCCATGTCCACCATGAGGTGAACTGCTTTTTTTCTACCACATGCTTGTAGTTATAATGTTCTGCCTCATGCTGGGCCTGCAGCAATGGAATCAGCTAACTGTGGTTCCATTGTGCTTATTGATGGAGTCAAGAGGCTTATTTTGTTTGGACTAAGCTCTGCTGTGAACCAGAGAATCAGTTCTATAGATTTGTAAACAAAGGAACCTGTACAAACTTAGTTTTACCTGTGATTTCCAGCTCACTGCTCATGGTAAGTGGGATGGTTGTACTATGGAATCACACTTCCTCTCACCTGTGGGAAATTGGACTGGAATCCAGGTAAGAGGTAAGAGATGCACAGCCTCCCACTTCAAGACTCTGTACTTGTCTAGCTGAGGGTTTTCTCTGATCCTATAAGAACTTGCTTCACCCGTGCACAAGGAAGTATGGATTTAATGACCCTCCAAATAACCCCCAACCTATGATGGATGACAGGCCTGAACAGACACTCTAGCATCTCCATGCTTTGGTAGACAAATCTAAGGCATAATCTTAGTATATACTCAGAAAGCTCCAGTGGGAATTAAACCGAGTTGTCCCTGTGGTGCCCTCAATGTACACAATTTGGCTTTCATCCTGTGTAGACAAGCATATGTCCTGCGCAGTGATTAGCAGTCCCAGCCATTAGCTCCTTCAGGGTCTGTCTTTGAGGACTGAAGTCATGCCGTTCCTGGACCATCCACTTCTAGCAATGATGGGAGATGAAGGTTCATTTTGTTCCTTCAGGATTATACTGAGGGGCAACTCCATCTTCAGAGCTCCTTTGCCAGGTTGGCCAAGGATGGCTTGACTGCCTAATCCTTCCTCTTAATCATCTGTTTCACAGATGTTCATCTCTCAGAAATGTCTTTTACTGTGAAGTTTACATATCTGCTTCTAGAAAGAACTATCCATAGGACTTTTCTCCTCTAACTACAGACCCCTTCACTTGTTCCAAGCAGGACCATGTATAAACCCTCTGCACTCAACTTCTACGCTGTTTGAGGGACTCAAACAAGAACCGGCATAAGAGACCAGATGTTTCGCTCTGACTTTCTTCGCTCTGACTTTCTCCTCCGGTGTAGAGGTGGCTCCAGTAACTACATCACTCTTGGCCTTTTCTCTCCATTCACTCCCTCCTCGCTGAAAGAGCAGTCTAGACTTGCATGGCCCAGCTTATTCCTCTCCTTTCCAGAGAACCTACACACAGAAATCATGTGTCCTTCTCCATCTCCACATGCTGTCAACTTTCCAGAGACAACTCGTAGTTTAGAAATTCGGGCTAAGTATCTAAATCTATGACTTAGATTTGAGAAGTCCACTTGCCTACAATTTGTAAGTCACCATGTTTCCCAATACCAGGCATATAGATAGGAAATATGCATCCTTCTGACTTTTGTTCTGTTATTAAGAGCAAAAGCAAGAAAGAAAATCATCATATATGATATTCCAGAACCCTCACTCACTTTGATAGCAAACTCCAGCTGTGTTGTGAGATCACCAGGGTTATATCTAGGCCAGAAGAGTATGTTGGTCAGGGAGGGGCCTTGCTCACATGTGTTATCTAAACATCAGCCTTCAGGGAATACCACTGGTCTGGCTTGTATCTGAAATGTCCCCTGCAGGCTCATACTTTGATCACTTGACCTCCAGCTGATGGTGCTATTTTGAGTTTCTGGAAACTTTGGGAGATAGCCTGGCTGAAGGAAGTAGTTTATGGTAAGTGGGCCATTGGAGGCATATTATTTCTAGCTGCTTCCTGTTTTTTTTTTTTTTCTCTGCTTCCTGTCTGTCATAAAGTGAATAGCTCTTGTCCACCACATGCTCCTCTAACTATGATGTTCTGGTCAAGTATGGTGTCAAACACTCATGGGCTAAACCTTCTGAAAATGTTAACTAAAATAAGTATTTTCATATTTTTGTTACAAATTTTGGGCACGAATATTAGAAAAGTTGTCAAAATAATGGCTGAGTAGGGACCTCAGTGTTAGACATATCATGGCCTTTCCTAGGTCAATGACCTCTCACAGCTAATGAGCCCCATTCTGCCTGATCAGTTTGGGTTTCATTCACTATTTGGCTCAGGGACTCTACCTGCCTGGTCCCAGCTTTCTCAGATTCACTGAAGTTTGAGGGTCTTCACACCCACACATTGTCTCCTTCTAGTCGCATCAGATCAAGATGATTGTCAGAAGGCTCCCCTACCTGTCTCCCACATGGTATGAGACATCCCCTAGACACTGCATATGTATAGTTCACACAATGTCACTGACAACGGGCAGAGTTACTCAGCCCAATCTGGAGATGAAATAAGAGATTATGATATTATTGTACCAACCACTCTCAGTCGTCTCAGGCCTTCATTCTTTTTCCTCACTATAGGTATTAACAACTATCCACATTGAGTTCTCATGTGTTTTAACTCTGCAAATTTCATGTTCTATTATAAATCTCCACAACTCTCTGAAAGTCCTTCCAATTTGAATGCCAATCCAACTTTGTGAATCCGGATTGTGATGACTAATATTGATGTAATCAAAGGTCCTTTCTGTCAATGACTTTAATGACTTTCTCTCCCCTAAATACTACTTTCTTTCCTGTTTATCCTCTTTCGTGAAACTCATCATCCCATTGAGATCAATGAGCCAAAGATCAGTAACTCTGCTTCCTACTGTCTATAACTAGCTTGCAGAAGATAATGACTACTCAACGTTGTATTGACATTGGAACCTCTCTTGCTGGTCTGTGCTTAATGAACTTGATGGATGGGCATTTTTGCTTTACAGATAAATACTGGCACCAGTTTCGTCAGTTCAAGTGTGCTGGTAAACAGATGCTGAAATGTAATGAGATATGCAATGACTGTAGACATGGGAACAGATGCTGAAATGTAGTGAGATATGCAATGACTGTAGACATGGGAACAGATGCTGAAATGTAGTGAGATATGCAATGACTGTAGACATGGGAACAGATGCTGAAATGTAGTGAGATATGCAATGACTGTAGACATGGGAATGGCATTTAGTCAGTCTGAAAAGAGTGTGCTGGTGCAGTGGGGTTTGGGGTTGCTTAGTATGCCTGGCCCCACTGATGCCTTCACTTCTTTAGTTTATACTTGTCTTGATTATGTTAGCTCTAAGTATACTCCTGTTACATGTTGCATGTTATTGTTATATTAGACTCAGTGGGTATAACAAGATAAAAACCCAGATCACTGTGGCTAATAACACTGATGTCATCAAGGGACTTCTTTAAAATTTTGAACAACTATCTATCTCTCCTAAATGATGCTTTCCTGCCTGCTTATCTTCCTCTTTACCAGATTCTAGGAATGAGTCTTCCTCCTACCATCATGGGACATAAAACAACATTTGGTTTCCACATGTACAAAAAGTGATACTTGTCCACCAGGGTGGGGGTGGGGGGACATCTGTGGTTGAAGATTCTGCAAATCTATTGATTGTTTAGAACCTTGGTGACTGGAAAGATGGAATGCTACAGATCAAGAGCCAAAATCATCCTGGCTATCTTTAGTTCCTTTACTAGCTTTTGATCATCCCCCTCTGTATCTGATCGAACCTCCTTTGACTGTTAGGGGAAACTTTGGGAATGGATTACTTTAGCAGACCATTAGCTTCCACCCGCCCCAAAGCTAAGAATTTCATAAGACAGATCTGGAACCTGCAGCAGAGACTGCTTCCACTTTTCTTAGCTTGCTGGATTCCATAGTAATGTATTCAGTAAGTGCATTGATTTATGGAATTCTCTTCCTCCGTAACTATAAAAGTTCAGCATCCATGGTGGAGCGTGTCATTCAGAACAACTTGAATCCATGGTCTTGGGCCATAGTCAGCCTAATCTGACTCACAATAAAGTAGCTCCGACTCCCAGAAGTGTGAGACCTTGGGTTTAATTGAGGGAGAAAAAGAGAGAGAGGGGGAGGGAGGAGGGAAGGAGAGAGGGAGCTTTGGTCTACAGTTTCAGAGGTTCTAGGCCCACTGCTCTCAGACCTCTGGCGTGGGTGCTGGACAGTAAGGGCTGAGAACACGTAGTGAAGCAAGAACACACACCTCAAAGGCCAGGAAGCAGAGAGGACAGGGCGGGGTCTCATAACTCAGATGACAGCGCATTTTTGATGATCCATGAACCTCCCTCTGGGCCCCACTCCTAAAGACTCCATCTTCCAGTAGTACCATCCTCGGTCAAAGGCTTTAACACAGGCTTTTTAGTGACATTCAGTATCTAAATGTACCAAGTATACATAAAGAAAGATGCATTGATAAAGATGTAAGCTGTTCCAACCCCTTGAGGAACTTAAAGGAAGTTCCATAGGTTGGAAAATTAAGGAATACCTAAGAATGGGGTGCGATAAAGTAACACACTGAAGTAGGGATCATTGAAGACTATTTTTTGGGTTCTGGCCACACCATAGAACTTTCCATGGTTACCTCTGTGACATCCTCCAAACTTGTCTAGTTCCTAATCCTGTGACAACTGAAAGTTCCTTATGATCTTGGATTGGTTTTGTCCCCTAGTTGCCTAATGCATAGTTCAGACTTCTCCCCAAGTGATTTTCTGTTATCTATCTCGTTCTGAAGCACAGACATCATATCTGAGAAGGACATCTGGATGTCCCAAAGGGTGCTACACATGTTAGAGATATGTCAAGAATCCTTCATGTTCTACAGATAGGTCTGGAAGGACTCTTGATGCAACACCACCAAGCCAGCATGGTGGGACAGAGAGCCCTCTTTGTTAGTCTCATTCTGGAAGCGAGGTTCTATGTGAAGGAAATGGCTTAATGTGCAAACCTATGGGCCCTGAAAGTGTCTGTAGGTACAATTTCTACCTAAACTAGATATCGTTATATTATATAAATAAAGTTCACTGGGACAAAAATCAGGAGTCCTGAAATCGGAGGTGCTCCAGTACTCAGAGCTCAATTCTCATAGGCAAATCACTTATTCATATCTTCAGTAGGAACTTGGCAACGATATGCTGTATTGAGTATTTATTATTAACTGGAATTATACAAAAATCTGCTTTAATAATTATAAAACACTATTGTGGTGAGTTACTTTCTTAGACATTTTGACTGCTAAGAAAACCAAAGTTCACAAGTTGTCATGGTAATGCTGCTTTGAGATGCTCATGACCTTTTGCATCTTACAAGAAAGATATAGAGAACTTAAAGAATTAGTTGACAGTATTAGCCTGGATTTTTCTGTAGCACATAGTATGCCTTTTATCTTAACAGCTCCTCTCACATTTTCATCTAGTGGACCCAAAAGCAGCCCATCTATGCCAGGTGTCATTTTTCAGGCCAGACAAGGGTCTCCAAGGAGGAGGAACCCACAAAGATGGATCATTTAGCTGCCCACCACTGCCAGGAACAGCCCTTTAAGAGGTCAGGTTCCTTAACCAGAAAATACAGGTTCAAGAGAGCAACCTTCTGTCTTGCTTACATCCTCCCAAAGATACTAGCTCAGGATATTCTTGGAACATCATCTTTGTTTAGTGAAGAAGGAAAGGTTGGTAGAGCTTTGAAATGAAGTCCCACAGCTCCACACTGATAGACCTTCTTTTCTTTACTCTCTTGGAACTGATTTCTTCTGAGACCTACACAGGTTGGTCAACTCTTCTTTTGCTTTGTTTTTGCTGTTCTTTAATCTTTCTGTATCTCCCTTCTTGGACTCCTCTATCATCCTTGATTGTATCAGTTAGCTGAGTCTGATGACCATCCTCCCAAGGACTTTCTTTTTCAACAGCCTTAGAACTCAGTTGTGCCTCTGACTGCTTGAGTCAAGCCACTGTGCAGGTTTGTTTCCTGAAAGCCCTCTCAGAAGCCTTCCACTTATGGCTCCAGTCAAGCCAAAATGATTAGACAGTGCCATCTCCTGGCCAAAGCCCTGAACTTGATCCCATCATGTCTTCTTGCAGTTTGTCCTTGGGATTCTATCTATATTCCCAGCCAGGACATGCTTCTGACTTCTTTTATCTTACAAGACACACAGAGAAGAACCTACAGAATTAGCTGGGAGTATTGCCTTCCAGACTCATCTTCTTGCCCAAATGACATATTCAACATCTCTATTGAGGCTGAGAAACAGAGACCAAACTAATCCTAACTCCAGGCCCCATAGAGACAATCTTCTCCCATTCCTTGTTCTTGGACTTAAAAGGCACAGGGGTTCCTTGTAAAATGATCTGGCTCTCATCTGCACCATTTGCCAGAGCCTATGGAATCACCAACTCTGCTTTAGGGATTCTCTCGGGATGTCTCCTCCCCTGGGCAGAAGTACTTGGATATCACAGGACAGGGACAGTCCCTGAAACTAAGATGAGACCTCCAGAAGTTCAACAGAATGGCCAGAGGAAAGTTTCTAGAAGTGTGAAAGAGCAAACTGTTCCCTTCCCACAGACAACCAAATTCTTATGCTGGAGCCCTAACTCTACTTGGAATGAGATTTGCGGAGTAATTAACACTAAATGGTATAAGAATGGGGCCCTAATCAGATGGGGTTGGTGTTCCCATTAAGAGAAAGGAACCAAAGACCTCTCTCTGTTTACACACAGAAGAAACCATGTTGAGAACAAAGCAAGAAGTTGGCCATCTACAAACCAGGCTTCACCCCAAACCAGCCCAGCAGGCACCTCAACAACAGACTTTCAGCCTCCCAAACGTCAAGAAAATAATGTTATTCAAACCACCTGCAAACAGTCTAAGCAGAGATAGTGCATATTACATACATATGTATACACACACACAGAGAGAGAGAGAGAGAGAGAGAGAGAGAGAGAGAGAGAGAGAGAGAACCCTACAAGTCTAAAAGCCTAAATGTAAAGAAATTTGACTTCAACTTGTAATTGAGTATTTAGTTAGCTATAGATATCAGGAATTTATGACTTTATTTGTACCAAACGTACTCTATACAAGAGATAACGATTCACCCCTCATGTTTAAGCTGTTTAATTACCATGATGTTGGGCAATCCTTTTTAAAGCATTGGATTTTCAGCAAACAGCAGTTCTTCTGGACATTCTTGCTAGAGGCTAAACTTGAATCATCTGCTACCCTTTCCAAAGAGTAATTGAAAGAAGTGAAGTTTCTGAAGAGTTGTTAGGTCACATGCACATCCGATTCTTGTTATCCCACATTCCGTTCTCAAATTGGATAGGACCTTCATGTACTGGTCAATATTTTATGGCCTCATACACAATCACATTTGCTGGATTGTTTTGCATTTATGCTTTCATCAAGGAATGTTAAGAAAGAAAAAGACTAATGAAATCCATTATTCTCTGTGTTCTAAGAACATGGAAGACATTGCTCACTACATCCCTCAGCACCTGTTCTAGAAAGTCTCAAAGTTTTCTGTTAGTTTCCTGTGTCAGTCAGTAAGATGTTCTGAACCAAATGGTCAGAAGGAATACTATAGATTAGCTTTTGATGACAATCTGTAGTTATCGAACTTGGGGTTAACTAAGAGCCTCGGCTTACAACTATGTGTGACTTCCTTCTTATAGGCTTTTTGTTAAACAGGGAAGGGGACACTGATTTATAGCTGAATAATTGTGCCTGCCTATTTGTTGATTAGATTACTATTCTTTTGTTAAATGCTTTGTGTTCTTTGTATATTTGTGTTCTTTGTTCTAGCATTGCTGTTTTGTGTTGCTTCGGCTATTCAAGTTCTTTAGTACATTTATACAAATTTTAGAATTTTTTTTCTAGTTCTGTGAAGAATATCATGAATGTGTCAGTGAGGAGTGCATTGAATAACTCAGTCTGGGTACATTTTTGCCATTTTAATTCTGTGATTCATGAAGGTGAGTGGTCCTTTCAACTTCTCATGCCTTAAATTTCTTTCTTCGGTACTTTGCAATTTCTAGTGTGGGTTTTTTTTTTTCCCCCTAATTAGGTTCTTGTTTGGTTGGTGTATTAGTTACTTTTCTGGTGCTGTGATAAAATATCATGACCAAAGTTGGGGACAGGGGGAGCATGGCAACAGGCAGGCATGGAGGAAGGATCAGGAAGTTGGGTGATCACATTTCATTAGGGAGGGAGGGAGGGAAACAGGAAGTGTACCAGGATATAAAACCTCAAAGTCAATCCTTAGTAACATACTTCCTCTAGTAAAGCTCCATCTCCTAAAGGTTCTATAACTTCTCAAACAGCACCACCAACTGGGGATCAAATGTTCTACTACCTGAATGTATGGGGAACATCACCATTCAAATCACCACATTTGGGCTTTGTTGTCATTGTTGGTGGTGGTGGTAGTTTGGGTATATTGTGAATAGGATTGTTTTCTGCATTTCTTTCCTATCAAGGTTATTAGTTTATGGGAGTTTTTAAAAGATTTTATTTTATATGTATGTTTTGCCTGCCTATATGTTTCATTCTAGTTTCATCCTGTTTCAATCTGATAACAAATACAAAAAAGAAATAACTTCTTGCATGTTAAAGACTTATTTTATAGCATAAAATGTGATCTGTTTTGGGAAAAGTTCTATATGTTGATGAAATGAATGTGTATTCTATAGCTATTAGATAGAATATTTGTTTGATACCAATTCTGTTTTATCTATAGCATAATTTAACTCTTACATTTTTGTTTTGGATTGGCTCTGCTTGTATTATTTGAGTCTGGATGATCGATCAGTAAGAGTGTGGTATTGAAGTTATCCACAATTACCATAGTGGGGCCTATTTCTCTTTGTTCTATAAAATTGACTGTTCCAAATGCCCAGCATACATATTATCAATTCTATTTTTGATTGATTTCACTTATCAATATATGGTGACCTTTGTTGTCTCTTCTGGCCAATTTTGTCTTGCACTCTTTTTGTAAGGGGAGGGATTAGTTATTCCTACAAACTTTCAGATTCCATTTACTTGAAATATCATTATTTCTACCCTGTTACTTTCAGTGTGTATGTGTTTGGTTGTTGTTGTTGTTTTTCTGCCTGTAAGACACTCACTTTACTGGCAATTTGTTGAGTATTCTTTTTCATGTGTATGAGTATATTGCCTGCATGTATATAAGTATGCCATGCAATGCCTGCAGAGGTCAGAAGAGGGTGTTGGATTCCCTGGAACTGGAGGTACGGATGGTTGTTAACTGCCTTGTGGGTGCTGGGAACCAAACCTGTATCCACTACAAGAGCAGTAAGTGCTCTTAACCACTGAGGCCATCTCTCCAGCCCCTGAATCTTGTTTCTTAATCCAGTCTGCCAGTCTCTATCTTTTAATTGGGATTATGATTTATATTCGGGGTTATTATTGAAAATATACTAGTTCCTGATATGTTAATGTTTTTCTATGTACATGTCATTCTCCCTATGTATCTTAGAGGTTTGATGGTTTACTACTTAAATCTTTCCTAGCTCTCATTTATTATAATAAGGTTATTATTCCATGTGCTCTTATGATTGTGTTTGCCTTGCATCAACATGTATGTGTCAGATTCCTTTAATTATCTTCTTTCTTAGTGTCTATCAAATTCTTTACTTTATGCTGAACTTTGAAGGTCTTTAATTCTCCTGATTCTGAAGAACAGCTTTGCTGGATATAGTAATCTAGGTTTTCAGTACTTTTTCCGTTTTTTTTTTTTTTTTTTTTTTGTCTTTTTGATACAGGGTCTCCCTGCAACCAACCGCACTATGTAGACCAGGCTGGCCTCAATCTCACAGACATCTAGAATTCAGGGATTAAAGGCATGCATCACTACATCCAGCCCTCAGTTATTTTTTTTCATGGTTTGAAGCATATCATTCCTCACCTTCTGGGCTTTGGAGTTTCTCCTGAGAGATGCTCTATTATTCTGATGTAAGTGACCTTTGTAAGTGGCTTTAGCGCTTCTGTCTTTCAGCTTTCAATATTCTTTCTTTGTTCTTTTAGCAGTTTAACTGTAATATGACATGGAAAAGTTCTTTTGTGGTCATTTCTGTTTAGGGTTCTAAATGCCTCCTATCCCTGAGTGTCTATATCTTTCCCAAAAATTGGGAAATGTTCTGCTATTTTACTCACTAGCCTCTGCTTCCCATCTAAGCTGGTTATTTCCATTTGTTTTTGTGTTCCATAGGTCTTGAATGGTCTGTTCATAATCTATTACTTTCTGAACATGTCAGTTCATTCACCTTGTCTTCAAGTCCTGGTTTCTTCTGCTTGGTCTAGTCTACTGGTGAAGTTTCCGAATGGGTTTTGACTTACCAAGCTTTTTCTTGTCAATATTTCTGTTAAGTTCCATTTCAGAATTTATGTCCTTATTCCATTGCTCTTTCATATACTATATTATTTTCCTTAGTTTGTTCAGTTATTTTTCCAGTATCCTCTTTGAATTCATTGATCACTGAACTTATACAGGACAGGTCACTTTCAGACTAAATCCCTGCATATGATCAAAAGTTTGTAAGAACCACAGTTTTCTTCATAGCTATGACTGTCGAGGACCAGGAGTTGTGACTCCAATTGTAAGATTTCTCAGCACCTCTTTCTTGATCTCTAGAGCTATGTTCTTGTTCCCCCTCCATCTCTATATCTTTCTCTCTTTCTCCTTGGAATTTACTTTGTCCTAGGTCACCTAACTCACTTGGGGAGTCATGTGAAAGATACTTCTGTTCTGCTATCTTACCCAAGAAGATGCCACTGTAATGCTATTGCAGCAATAACAGAAGATTGGATGTTCTCCCATGATGCCATATCTTCCCCTAAAGAACTCATCCTCACCACCAAACGCCTCTCCCTAGTGCATGCCGTATCCCACAGCAAATGTAGACATGCCTTTTCACAGCCACCAGGACTCATTTTGTGACCTCATAGGATTAGTATGGTATGGGCTTAACAAGATCGTGGGTAGTTTCCAAATCTTGGTACTTTCACAGTGGTTACCATTATCCTAGGAAGAGTTTCCCAGAGATGCATCAGAAATTTAACTGAACAGAATCCCTAGTGTGTCAATAAGTTCAAATGTAAATCCAAACATTTCTTAAGTGTATCAAAGTACAATGTGAGAAGTGTGTTTGTACTATGATCCATGTGTTGATTTTACAGCATTTAAATAGATTCAGTGATGCAGTACACAATTTCTAGTACAGAAATACATAGTATTAATCTCCTTCATACTCTAGACTGCAGTAACCACTTTACACCCCAAGGATATTCTTTTAAAAATTTCATGTCTATACAACATGATTAATGTGATTATATTAAAGTCCTATGAGTTGTCATCAAATTTATGGATATTTTGCAGCACAGTCTAAGTTTAATATCTTAGAATAAAATATTTCCTTAGCGGGAGTAACTAATATATTTGTTGACAGCCAGCCAAGAGACAACTGGCCTGTAAAATCATACAAATGTTGTTTACAAACTGCCGGGTTGTAGTAGCACCACCATGTTGAGATTCTATGCCATTTACAGTAATCTTACTCATTTAATGCTCTGGCATGAAATCTCAGAAAAATTAAAATGCTCTCTAACTAACCCTCAGGACATGCTGTTCAAATAAATAATTACAAAATACACTTGATTTAGAGGTCAGCTAAAGAAGAATGTTTTTCAACTGAAATTATTTCATCTGGTATCACTTGAATGTATCAAATTATTTAATATAAAACATTAGCATGGGATATGATTTAGACCAGCATTTTGTTATTGTCTGATTAAGTCAAAACAAGCCATAAATTCTGAAGAGATACCAGGTGGTGATTAAAAAAGCAACTAAACCACTGTGTAACGAATTCTACAACCAAGTTATTGAAATGCCCCCAAAGCCAACTCAGCGGTGGAGTAGGCACCTCGTGTGCTGTAGCCTGACAATCCTCTTAGCTTCATCTGACTTTTTCTTCTGTATAGCAGTTTACATTAGCTAGTTGGAACTCTAGGTAGTGATATCCTTTTGCTCTTGTTCTGTCTGATCAGAAAAACAAGAGTGCAACTGTGAAGACTGATCTGGAAGTCAGATGCTCTCTGTGTTGCTTGCTTGATGCTCTGCTGATGTTTGATTTTGGATGTCCGTGTCCTCTAACAATGGATAACTGGTCTCGCACAATTTAATCATTGTGAGCTCTGATTTAACCCCTGTGTGGGTAGTCCTGGCTTCATGGCCATTTGGTGTATCATGTTCACACTGCAAGTGGGCCTATTTTGAAACCTTAGCAGTCTGAGGTTCTCCAGCTGAGGCTTAGTTAACCCCCTACAGCATGTTTCTCACCTCAGAAATGTCTCTACCTTCTTTGGAGGGTTCCTTCCTACCTGTCAAGACTAGGGCATCTCCAACTACATTGTATCCTAGTTGAAATGCAGACTTTGAATAGTAGGGAGGGATATGGGGCGGGAAACGGAAGCTGTGGGCAAGTAGTCTGAGCCCTCACGAACAAGGTGCTCTAACCGGGGAGTACCTACCTGGTCAGTTCTACAGGCTCCAGACTTCTGGAGGGTTTCGTGATTTGAACACAATTCTATTTGCTTCCACCCAGGACCCCCAACTCTGCATAGCTCATGCCTGCCTGGCTGAGAATCATATCTGCTTTGGAGCTCTATTACTCACGAGGGCGTCTATGATCTTGTCTTATTTTCTCTGCCCTTTGGCTGAAAGAGTTAAGAATCTTTATATGCTACCAAAGAGGCTTCTGGCTTTTTCATGTTTCACCTTTCAATCTCTGATTAAGTACTGTCAACCTTGTCATCTTTCCAACGTGTCAATTACGCTTATCGAGAGCCACCTAATTACACCGTGGCGTGGCCAGCATTTCCCCATATTTCTCAATGTCTAAGAGAGTACACGTGACAATCCTCTTCCTTCCAGATCTCCAGAACTTCATAATTTAATCATTTTACTCATTGAACCTTGTGTCCACATTCATCTGTACTCTGCCTGTCATTGGCGATGGAATGTACCACTTTCCTAGGTTCTTGTGCTGGATAGCTTCAGTTGTCAACTTTACACACTTGGGAAGAGGGACTCTCAGTTAGGGAATGACCTCTACCAGACTGGTCTACGGTACGTCTGTGAGGCATTTCTTGATTGTTGAGTGATGTGGGAGGGCCCAGCCCACTGTGGATGGTGCCATCCCTGGACAAGTGGTCCTGGGTTGTAAAAGAAAGCAGGCTGAGCACCGGCCAGTGGAGCAGGGCAGTAAACCTCATTCTCCCATAGTCTGTGCTTCAATTTCTGCCTCCAGGTTCCTGCTTAAGCTCCTGTTTTGAATGGACTGTGAATTATAAGCCAAACAAACCCTTTCCTCCCTAAGCTGGTTTTGGTCAGTGTTTTATAACAGCAATAGAAAGCTAACTAGAGCAATCCCCCATAATAAATTATCACAGACCAGGTAGCACAAGACAAAAACTTATTATTCACTATTATGGAGCTAAGAAGTCTGGAAAAATATATCAGCAGGGTCGTGTTCCCTCAAGGCTCTAGGAAAGAATAATTCTTTGTCTCTATGACTTCTACTAGCTCCAGGAACTCTTCTGCTTATACAAACATCACCCGACTCTTGGCCTCCATCTCCACATCTTCTCTGTTCTTCTAAGGACACTAGTCAGATTTAGAACCTCTGCTTATTAAGTATTCGTTCATCTGTCTTTAACTAATTGCATCTTAAAAGAATTTTGTGGGAGTGTTGCAGTATCACTACCGGGGCCTCGCTGCCAGGTGGGTAGCAGCAACCTAGCTCCAGAGTCCATCCTAGCAATGCTTACTGAGGTCATCGCATAAATAATTACAGGTTGAAGCTAACTTTGAGATGGATGTTGGCATGCAAGAAGTGTATTAAATATTGTTCTTTAGGAAGAGCTTATGTAGAAGGCGTAAGAGCAGGATTTGGCAGAAAGCGTTCTGACTACCACACAGTTTAAAGGAATCCCTTACTCAATTCCACAAGGTTGACAGAAGCAGAGTCAAACCCTCGTTTTTGTTCTGATTGGGTGAAGAGCACCGAAGTTTCGCTGTTGTGAGGGAGGAGACTGAGCCAAGCTTCTTTGCTTGGAAACTCAAGGATGTAGGCTGTACTCTGATCTAAGACACTTAAGCCTCTCTCTCTCCCTCCTTCTCCTTCCCCCTTCTCTAGGGGAACATGTATTCTGTATGCTTAACTGCTCTGTTTCTTCACACATAAGCTTTTGGGGTCTGGACCTTGCTGCAGAGACCTGACCATGTCTGTCTATGCTAGACTGAGTGGTAAGATTTTAGGTGCAGTTATTTGCAAATCTTTTAGATTAAAAGATTTTTAAATTTTTAAAAAAAGATTTTAAAAACTTTAAAAAAAAAAGTCTCCTGTTTTGTCTGATCGATTCCTATCTTCATCCCAGTTTGTCGTGGAACCTGGTAAAAGTTTTTTGTTCAACATGTCACCTTTCCAACTCCAACATGGTTGTGCTGGTGAATTTAAGCACTTAAAATATTTTATTATTTATATTTTATGTGTATGAGTGTGTTGACTGCATGTGTGTAAATGCACATGTGTTGTGCAATGCCCAAGGAGGTCAGAAGGGGGCACTGGATTCCCTGGAACTGGAGTTACAGATGGTTGTTAACCGCCATGTGGGTGCTGGGCATATGGAACCCAGGTCCTCTGCAAGAGCAGCCAGTGCATCTAACCACTGAGCCATCTCCCCAGCCCCAAATTTAAGCACTTTTACTCTAGCAATACATAAGAAAATAGGAAGCGGGAAAGAAAAGGAAGAGACATCTTAATCAGTGACTGTGGTGTCTAGAGTTCCAGCACAGTGACAGTCTGTTCCAGTCCAGTAAAGCAGAAAGGGTGTGAAGGTGTCAAATGGTTTATAGTATTAATAGGAGAGAAAGTCCAGAGTAAACTTTCAAGTATGACCCCACTGTCCATTCTAGAGCAGCACCAAAGAGCCGTTGCCAAAATGTCAGCTTACAGTCACAAATCTGCTTATAATCAAAGACTATAAATCTACAGTTGCTGGCTACAAAGCCAAGTTCTTTGTCATACATGACATCAGCAAAATTAGTTTTCATGGGCATTGAGAATATACAGGTCACCTAACCTGTACATGGCTAAGCTTGTTGACAAGAAGAAATTCAACGAAAGCTTATAAATTTGATTACACCAAACTACATTTTTGAAGGGCTAACTTTCCTATGTAAATAACTTCTTACAGCATTAATTTTGCTTTCTTTAACTTCAAGATTTTTCTGTTACTCACTGCTACACTGAATTTATTGATAGGAGAAAGCTCATTACAGAGTGAAAATTTTCAAGGATTAAGAATTTAGAATTTCATAAAAAAATTGAATGCCATTTCAGGCAGTTACCAACTAAATGTGTATATAAATTTTATTTTCTTAGTGTTATATATGCATGCAGATATGCATACATATACATACACACATATATATTTCAGCAGAGGGAAAAATAAAGAGCTCCTACTAACAGGAAAATTATCAATAATCAACTAAGAAAATCATAAAAGTGAGTGAACTGAGAAAACTCCAAAAGATAATTGGGCAAAGTCTATGAACAGACAATTCACAAAAGTCAGTGACTCTTAGACATATGAGAGACAAACTTCACTTATGAGTTCACACCAAACCTGTTCTGGGTTGTCTGTTTGCTTGGTAGTTTGTTTGGAATCCTTTAATGTTGAGGCTTGCTTTTAAAAAATACATATGTATATATCTTGGAGCTGGAGAGATGGCTCAGCAGTTAAAAGCACTGAGTGCTCTGCAGAGGAACCAGGTTGGACTCCCATCAGTCACATGGTAGCTAACAACCACCTGTCATGCCAGTTCTGGGGGATCCGACACCCTCTTCTGACCTCTATGGACATTGTATGACATGGGTACACTTACATGCAGGAATTGCACTCATACACATAAAATAAAAATTTAAAAACATACAGATAGATCTCTATTGACTAGTTTTGTTTTTGTTTTTGTCTTTTTGAGACAAGGTCTCCCTGTAGCCCCAGCTGGCCTGGAACTCAGTATGTAGACCAGGCTGGATTTGAACTCAGAGATCTGCCTCCCCAGTGCTGTGACTAAAGGCATGTGCCACCACACCTGGTGTCAATATGTTTCTTTAAAAAAATTTTATTGAGCTTCTGTACATTTCATACAACAGTTCTTAATCAAATTCAGACCCCTCCCCCAACAACAACTCCCATCCCATCCCCCACCAGACGTCATGTATTCTACCATACATGGTAAGTTCTATCTAGTCAAACATCTGTACCCAGATGCCTTCCCGTGCATCCACGGGAATCTAGTCTTGTCTAGAGATCATTGGTAAGGTCTACTCTCCCTCACCCAGCAGTAATTAGTCTCCAGTAGTTTCCAGATTAGGGCTAACTCGCCACCCATTTCTCTTGCTCCGTTCTGGGCCCGTATCTGATTGACTCGGCCCGGGTGCCGTGCTGGATGCCATCATTGCCACAGTTCACATGTACAAGCTGCCGTGAAACCTCTGCTTCCTTATGTTCATGGACCAGCCCTGGCTCTTACAACCTTTCAGCCCCTCTTACACAATGGTCCCTGAGCTGTAAGAGATTTGATACAGGTGTTCTATCCAGGAACACACTCTGCAGTCTTAGTCTTTAAAAGTTGGCCAGTTGAGGCCTTTGTGTGCATCACACGCTGTTGTATGAGGAAGCTTCACTGGTGAGAGCTGAGGGATGCACTGGCTTTCTCTCTATCCCCATTCTGCTATGTTCCATGAGTCTTAGGTGTAAAGGTTCCACTACAGATATGTCACCCAGGACTGGGCGTCTCTCAGATGTATGTTCTCTGTGCCTGACCAGTTATGGGATTCTGCAGTAGCCTCCATCTGTTGCAAAAAGAAGCTCCTTTGATGAACTTTTATTTACTTGTATGTAAATATAAGGATCCATATTTAGCATATGGTAAGAAATTTCATTTCTCTAGAGATCTGAAAGAGATAAGGGTTTTCTCTAGGATCTATGACCTCTCCAGCCATGTGTACTTGGCTGAGTTTACAATGCCACCCATGAGTTCACACCCATTGAGAGGACTTTAAGTCCAATTAGATAGCTGTTGATTACCCCCAGGTAACAGTACCACAACTGAACCAATAGAGGAGTTTGCTATGCTGGTCATTATGGTTATTAGATTATATGGTTATTTAGGGCTGGGCTAGACCATGTATTGATTTTTATCCCTTAGCAGCTGTGTAGTATCCTCCAGAACTATGAGAGCTAAACTTCAGGTAGGATGATTCCAGATCAGTTCCTGCTCCGTTGCTCCAAGTCTGATGTCTGAAGTATGCCCTGTATTCAACAGTAGGGTCCTATTTTCCAGTTCTTGGAGATAACCAAGAGATCTAGAAATAGCCTGTAATATTTTCGGAGTCTCTTGGACCACTCTGACCAAGTACTGGAATGGAGGTCTCTCCTGTGTGGCATGTGCTTCTTGCCATACAGCCCCCAGGTATACACATGCAATAATGTTTGTTCAGACACCGTCTGTGTATTTCTCAGGGGGTTTTGGAGGCAACACATTTCCCTCTGGCTTTCCTAGCTCCCCAAGATCCATTCTTCTCCCCTCTCTCCCATCATACCCCCTCTGAGACAACATATAGTTGGTGCTTGTTTTTTAATCTAGTTCATTAGTTTACGTCTTTTAGTGGTGGGCTAAGGACCTTTACACTTAAGGGCATTATAGAAAGGGCTTTGCTGGTTCCTACGTATTCATTTGGTGATGCTCTGTTTTGCTGAATTGTTGCACTCTTTTCCTTCTCCTGTATTAGTTTGCTGAGATGCTGTATTTGGAATGAGTGTTCCTTTCTTGGATCTAGTTTGTTTATCTGGTCTTTTCATGGAGTGTTCACTTTCATGTATCCCCTTCTTCCTTCTTAAAGTATTCCATTAAGAATTCTCTGCAGTTGGGTATAGTGGAAACACCTTTAATCCCTGCACTGGAGTGGCAGCTCTCTGTGAGATCAAGGCCAATTTGTTCTACATAAGAAGTTCCAGGCCAGTTAGGGCCACTGGGAGATCCTGTTTAAAAAGTCTACAGTGTTGGCTGGATTGTCACAGGTTACATTGATTTGTGTTTGTCTTGAAATACCATTATTTCTTCATCAATTCTAAAAGATAACTTTGCAGGGTATAGGATTCTTGGCTGGGTTATTTTCAGAGTGTGAAATATTTAATTCATAGTTGGTTTTATGGTTGCTGATGAGAACTCTGGGATGATTCTGATATTTCTGCCTTTTTATGTTAGTTGACGTTTTCTCATGCTGCTTTTAGGATCATTTCTTCACTTTCTATTTTTGACCTCCTGTCTATGATTGTCATGGTGAGTTTCTTCTGGTCTTATCTGTTTGGAGTTCTATACACTTGTGTTTTGAATGTTTACTTTTGCTGTTTGAATAGTCTATTCCATTTGATTTTTACCTCTGCTCTTTCTTCTTCACCGTGAATCCTCAGGTTTAGCCTTTTGAACTCATCTCAGACTTAATTGGAAGTTTTGTTCATGTTCCTTAATTTTTTTTCTTATCTATGTCTGTCTTATTGTCTCAACATTATCCTCTAACCCTAGAAATTCATTCTTCTGCATGCTCTTGACTGCTAATGACAGCTTCTATTGTGGTTTTTATTTGATTGACCAATTTCTTCATTTGAAGTATTTCTCTTGATTCCCTTTCAGTGTTTCAATCTCCTTGCTGATTTTTTTCCTCCACATTTGGGACTTTCACCTCCAGTTTATTGACAGCTTCATCCATTTTGGATATTGTCTTGTGAAGGTCTTGGATAGATTTCCTTAATTCATGTGTCTGTTTGATTCTTCTATATGGGGTCATTAATTCTTTTAAAAACTAAAACTTGGGATTTTCTGAATTCTTTCTCGGGCATTTCAGCTATCTCTGAGTTTTGATTTCCCACATGAGGGAATTGGTCAGTTGGATGTGGGTCATACTTGGAAGTCCTATTCTTTGTGTTTGTCCTATTTTGTACATTTGTTGGAGTATGTCCTTTAATTTTGAATTCTTCTTCCAAGATGATTTTGACTTTCCCTGTGATTCTTCCTATAGGGATATCTTCATAAGGCTCAGACGTGGGGCCTGGTGGAGCTTGGCATTGATTATATAATGAAATAGCTGAGGTAATCCTGTCTCGGCTATGAGCCAACAGAACCTGGGTGGAGTCACACATAAACGAAAAGCAACCAGACATGATTACTACCCAGTTACTACCTGGACTCTGAGTTTGCTAAGGGCAGAACCCCTAATGTCACACCCCCAAGCCTATGCACTAACCTAGGGCAATCCCCTAAAGGCTGAAACAACTTCTGAGACAGAAGTATAGACTTACAGTCCTGCAGTGGTCACAGGAACCCAAGAAACCTAAACTCCAAACCTGCTCAGCTCTTTAGAGACCTCTGAATACAAACCCCAGGCTCTCAGGGAACCCTGGGCACACTGGAGCCAAAGCTCAGGGCCTACACTGACCAGTGTGCTACGAGGTCCCTCTAGACATGATAGTTTAGCCACCAGATGCTCCCTGGACCTGCTAGAAAGAAAAATCTGCTCCAGCCGTGCTGTATGGTTCTGGTCCTAGAGGTTCCAGAGGCCTAGTTGCTGGGTACTATCTAGGACCAGTGGAACCAGAGACCTGCTGTTACCCAAGACAGGGGCCTGCTTGTACCAAGCTCCCCTTGACCCTCCACTGCTGGAGATGAAGGCCTGGTCATACCAAGCTCACTGATGGTGCCTGCTCAGGCCCTTCATTCTATTTCTTGCAAAAACATAGGAATAAGACATCCCAGAAATTATAAGTACACTAACTGCCCAGATCCTGGCTTCCAAGTACTTCCTCTCTGTAGAAAGAAGAATCAATAAATCATGATCGTTCTGGGTAGCTTTAGTTGTCAACTTGACACCTGGGTAGAGGGGGCCTGAATTGAGGAATTGCTTTTCTGATGGACAAATAAACTCACGCATTTCTTTCTGTTGCCATCCCAAACTTCCAGCCCACCCGGGGTCTCACAGCCTGTACAATGAGTCCAGACCCTATGCTTCCCTCTTGCTCCTGACCACCATACGCATCCCAGACCCAGTCTGTCTACCATCCAGCTTAGTGGCCACCCCATATTCTGACGACTCCAGAGTCCTATAGACTCTGACATAGAATAGCAGAGTGGCCTCAAGGCTAAATAACAAGTGCCACTGAGCTGAGGTACAACCTAAGTTGAGGTAACAGGAAACAAAGATACAAACACCGACCTGACAAAATGAACAGCAGCTGCTTTTAACTAATGAACTGTCTCTCTATCCCCTTGAATTTAGTTTTTAATTTCTTTAGATTTATGGTTTTGTGTTGATTGCTTTCATCCTATCCTATTAAGAAATTTAGAATCACAAACATTAACAGCATATCTCAATGTCTTCTATTGCTCCTGGGCCATTTATATTTGTGTTTAAATTAAAGAAATCTTGAATCAAAAAAGATTGGAAAACTACCAACTTTCCCATCTCCTGGTTGTCAGCTGTCTCCCAGTTAATTTGAGGCTCAACAGAACTGGAACCTTGGAAAAGGTTCAGCTGGCATTGGTCCAGTCTGTGTATCTCTTAAATATATTATGTCTTAGTACTATAGTTTAGGCCCTCCATTCCCATCTAGACCAATACAGCAACTCAAGACAAGACTGAGGCATAGGACCTAAGTTAGTGACAGAGGATCGGCCTGCTGTGATATGTTCCTCACTTACCATTGTAACTCCTGTCAGTCTCAGAGTAAAGACATCTTCCTGACCATAGAACTCATTTTCAGAACATTGAGAACTTATATACATTTCTGCCTGTGACTGAATGCTCTTCTCATTAGATTACTATCTACTCCTGTCAAATACAGTCCAAGCATCATGTACTATGTAAACCTTCAAATGTACCTGCACATTCACTTACAACCCTGTTATCTGTTTAGCCCTTTCCTGGTACAGAACATTTCCTTGTTTCTCCGGTTGTTCAGTGTTGCTATATTCCCATGTCATAAGGTACTGCACTAGAAATCAAATTATGTCTGTGGAGAGGATGGGAGGACTGGCAAAAACAAGAGGAAAGACGACTGCAGACTCTGCTCAATCTATTCTGCAAAAATTCTGAAGATGCTCATTCTGCCAAGAAAAAACGTCCCTGACATTTAGAACCACATTTATACAGAGAGTGACAGAATGAAAATGCATGACAAATACTGCCTTGGTTGAACATTATTCTGAAGCAATCTATCAATCACTAATAAAGGAAGAGTCCTTTGCTCCTTGTTAAGTAACTGAACCAGCAGAACCGCAGCTGACAGGGTACCGTGGAAATTTTACAGTCACTGGCGTCACTTATGGTTTGAATCTGGCCTCAGATAAATTCCTTGCCCTCTGGATCTCAGTTCCTTGAATTAAGTGGATTGTATTGCACTGCTAGAAATCATTTTAATAAAAACACTTATAAATTTGTATAAGAACTTAACTCTGGTCATTGGAATCCTTACAAGAGCTAAACAATGACCACAAAAATTTTATTGCATGGGAATTATTTTTAAATGCCCATGCCATCCAATTTTAAAATGTATTGAACTATATTTACAGAGATGGAAATCTGTTCATGACAGTTTGATGGGAAACACATGGTGAATATGTACAATTATGACCTGTTGAACATTTTGGGAAAAGACATGTATATATACCTAAGCACACTCATATTATACACAAAATACTTTTAAAGAATTAAAAAACATTTTGTTAAATTAACGTAGCATCAAACTGCCTCTTTATACACCCATAGACAAAGCCATGCTCAGCCTTAATCGGAGAAGCCTCTCCTTGAGTAAATGGTGGTCAATGTAGAGACCCTTGGCTGCCCAAATGATGAGAACAAGTGATAGGTTGAGGTCTCAGCAGAAACAAGACAGTTATATGACCCTGTCTCAGGCTCAGAGGATAGAAGGGGGATTAGAAGTATGCAAGAGCTGGAAAGCCAGGGTGATGCAAACGCCATTGCAATCCCCTGAGACTTGAAACAACCATTACAATCAAGAATTCACAAAGCTGTGGTTACCGATACTGGGCCAGCACAAAGACCCTGTCAAGAAGCAATCATGGATGGGGAAGGGACCATGGGGCCCTGTGGAGGGGGCGTCACGGTCTTCAGTGATGTTCCCACTGCTGAGCCAGCTAGGTCCCAGTGGATAATTCCAAATCCATGATCCCAAAGAAGGCCCTGGTTAAATCCAGTGGGTCACAAAACGAAATGGACAGCTATGAAAATAGGAAAGAGACTTGTAGGGAAGTGTTTAGAAGAGACAGAGGTTGTAGAAGGCTGGAGGATGGAGGTGAGGGTGGTCAGTACGATTTATGTACATGTAAGAAACTGTCAAAGAACAAATGTAATTTTTAAGATGTTGTGATTGAAATACTCTTTTAAGGGCAACTTTTGAAAGAAACTTTCAGCTACACTGAGAGGAAAATTCGTTTCTTGTAGATGATGTATACAGAAGGTTTTCACACTGTGGGATCTGTACCTCATATTCTGAAATGGGTTGGTTCACTCAGCAGAACTGAAGATGAGGCGCTGGGGAGATGACTCAGTAGTTTTAAGAGTACATAGTACTCTTGGAAAGGACCTCAGTTAAGTTCACAGAATCTAAATCAGGTGGCTCACAACCACTTGTGACTCCAGTTCTTGGGCCTCTGTGCTCTCTTCTGACCAGACACCACATACAGACATAACCAAAACTAAAACTAAAATATTTTAAGAAACATACTGAAGATGAGTAGCACCAAGAGAACTGTGCAATTAATAACTGGCTGCACTTAGTCAACTGGATTTTTTGAAGGCTACTGATTCTTTAGATGTCAAGTTTAAAGTTTTCAGGAATACTTGCTCATCCTCTTCAAAAGTTTGATATTCCCAAGTACTAGCAGAAGAAGGAGACAACAAATAAAAGTAGGTGACAGCTGGGGCAAAAAGAGGATCAGACTATGACAGCCAGTGGCTTCATGGAACTTCTTCACCAAGTATTATAGGAGTAGGAGTGAGATCAGTTCTTAGCAAAGCAGTTATAAAGATTTATTTGCCTTTATATGATTAAATTACTGAGAATCCAATTAGCTTTTGTTTTTGCTGATGATCTGTATTTATAGTCAATACTAAAATTAAAACATGATTTTGAAGACTTTTTAGTTTAAAAATGTCAATCTTATTACATGCTTTCATAAAAATGTAAATTTTGCTAACAAGTTTTCCAAAACAAAATAGTAAGAAGAGCATTAGTTTATGTATTCACAAAAATCTGGTTGAATAGAATAGCATTGAATTCTCATCTACTGTGGTCCATTTCTTATATGTTTTGTTTGAAGTATATTAAGAAAATCCATGCTCACCCAGATGTATTGTTGGGAAAGACAATATTTTAATACTGGCTTAGATAATTATGAATATTCTTCTGTAATACTACATCGAAATTCAAAAGTCAGTTTATTAAAGATGAATTGTAATGTGGAAGTTGTAACCATATCAAGACTTTTGTGGCTTATAAGTTAAAATCCACTGGGTCAGCAAGCACATTTACATCATGCATTGGTGTTAGCATATACTTCATAATTTGGAAAGCATTTGTTCCCTGAGTTATGCAAACTTTACTGTAAATTCTCATTGTTTACTGCCAGCATTCTCATCAGAAAAGTCTTTAGGAGTTGGTTTTCAAGCTCATGATAGAATACAAATTTTCCAAAATTCAGCATGTGGTTGAACACTCCGACTTTACCTGTGCTGTCGTATCATCAGTTCTGTTCACGTCTCTCATCTTTAAGAAAATGCCTGCAGACACTCATAGTTTGAGTTGAGCTAAACTGCTTTCTTTGTAGGCCACTATTTCTACCTGAACAGAGAACAGAATTGCACACGCTCTTTGTCCTGTGGCAATGTGCTGAAGAGAGCCTCACACATACTTCCAATTTACAGAGACTCTTAAAAAGACCTGTATGAGGGATTAGAGTGGTGGCTCAGGGGTTAAGAACACCCACTGTTCTTACAGAAGACCTGGGTTTGGTTCCAGTACCCATATGACTGCCCATAACTCTAATTCCAGGGGATCTGATGCCCTCTTCTGGCCTCTGAACACTGGGTACAACAGGCAAACACTGGGTAAAACAGGCAAAACACTTATATGCACAAAATAAAATTTTAAAATCTTTTTTAAAAGACCTGTACGAAATAGTCAATATTTAATAAAATTTTAAATACTTTGTGAAAAATACTCCCATGTGAACCTGGAGGTTTTTTTGTTGTGGTCCTAGAGGTGAGGCATACATTTACAAGCTTTGTTGCTGCTGTTCTGATCATACACACTGGTACTAATGATCCATTGAAGGATAAGAAACTGAAGACCATCGGCGGCAGTTAAAGATTAAGATGTTCCTCAGAAAATTGCTAAAACTTCCATACCATCCAGTCATATCACTTCTGGATACACATACCCAAATGAATCTAAGGCAGTTTTCAGCCTCCTACAGAGATACCTGCAAAACTGTGTTTATCACTGTATAGTTTATAGTAGCCAAATCAGGGGATCAGCCTTTGTTTATATCAATGGGTGAGAAGATAAAGAAAAATGTGGTCTAGCCGGGTGTGGTGGCACACACCTTTAATCCCAGCACTCAGGAGGCAGAGGCAGGGGGGTCTCTGAGTTCAAGGCCAGCCAGGTCTTACGTAGTGACTTCCAGTCCACTGGGGCTCAGGGAGACCCTGTCTCAAAACAATCAAAGAAAAGGAAAAATGTGGTCTATATACACAATGGTGCTTTATTTAGCCATAAAGTAAAATGAAATTATTGTAACTTGCAGAGAAATGGAAACCAGTCCCACAAAGCAAGTATCACCCTGCATTCTTGTGGAAGTCAGGGTGGAGAAAAAAAGACTTAAATGTAGAAAGGGTCCAAATTCAGGGTATAGAATTGGAAAATGAAAAGGAGGAAGGGGTGGGTGTGAATAATAAAAGGGGATGTGGTCAGAGTCCATTTTATGCTATGCGTTATGAAAATGCATAAGGAAGATCTTAAGTTGAAATAATATAGATTAAGTTATTGATACTTAAAGGTTATTAATTGTCAAGGTCAAATATTTCCAGGTATTTATTTCACCAATCTGATGAAGACATTAAAAGGAAGTTTTAAAAGCAGGCAATGAGACCACTCCCAAGAACCTCTAGATAAATCTTTAAGTTTGGATTTTAAAGTTTATCAGTAGGCATAACATAGGGAAAGTCCAAAAGACTCTGGGGAGGGATTATAGACAGAGAAATAAGCCCGTTGATAACCTTAGCCTGGGAAGTAATATAGTTCCCTGGTGAATAAGAACTTGTCCTCCTCAGAGAAATCCCAGCGGTAGAAATGATTCTAAGGGAGACAATGCTTGCGATAGCTATGATCTCATTTACTATAAATTTCTTAGAAAGCCTTTGAATATGTAAATTCAGAAGACACCAAATTATTACACACGAGAGACAGACACATACACTTAAGACACTCAAGGTGAGACTGGGAAGCCCACACCTGCTTAAGGGTGCACTGTCCTTTTCCTGAGTGCCCTTCAGTTCTCCCTCAACATCCATGCATGTCTGTGCTAAAAACATTAACAAACTCCAATTCTGTTTTTTAAAAAGTAGAAAGAGAGTAATCTGACAAAAAATGAATTATTAACATAAAGTAGTATGTCATAAGATGATTCATGTAGCTGGGTGTGGCCGGGCAAGCCTTTAATCCTAACACGTGGGTGCCAGAGGCAGGCCATTGAGAAATCCAGGTCAGCTTGGTTTACGCAGTGAGTTCTAGGCCAGCTGGGGGTACAGGGAGATGCTGTCTCAAGAATATAACAAAAACAAAAACTCCCCCCTCCCCCCAAAAAAGTTGTTTCATGTAAGCCTGAGGCTAATCATTAAGCAAAGGTTTCTAATAGATAGATGCACAACAAAAGATTCAGAGGATACCGTAGAAACTTGTACCGTGAAGGAAGACAACAAAACTGACAGACGAACAAAGGATCAATAAAACAAGTAAAATCAAAATGACATTAGCAAGTCCTCACTTAATAGATCCTTGGATTAAGTTCTTCAAAACCAAGCCCAAGGCTAATTTAGCATAAGAGACATTTAGGCTGATAGTGAAGGTATTTGATTTTATCAAATTGTCAATCAGGCAGGAAGTGGAGGCCCCTAAGACATGGGCTTCGGGGCATGTCTGATTGACTCTTGGTGGGAGGAGCCACCCCTGGAAATGTGCAGTGCTCCGTCCAAGGCAGGATCTGGACGGACTCAAAAGGAGAAGGCTAAGTGGGGCTGAGCTCACTGGAGGCAGGCTACTTCGCCTTTCTGGGTTTGGCTCCCAGGCAAACAAGGGGAAACTGCTGCTCCAGGCTTCTGCCAACAGGACAGCCACTGCCTTGCCACGCACACGTGTCACCATTTTGTGTAGTCAAGGCTCACCAGAGGCCAGGCTCCAGGACTACCCCCATGAAGTCTTCAAAGTGGCACCGCGAAGGGAAGGAGGTGCCTGGGGCTGAGGGTGCCACTGAGCCGCAGCCACTGAGCCGCAGCCACTGAGCCGCAGCCACTGAGCCGCAGCCACATCGCCTGCACAAAACCCATAAGCACCAGAGTGGCGGTTGTTGGGAGCCACGGAAGCAAAGCAGGAAACACAGGGAGGAGCGAGGCAGTAAGAGGCCTGTGGGCAGAGACAGAAGCCTGGTGCTCCACCGAGGGAGGCCACCGAAGCCAGGCAGCGCCCTCTGAACAGCACCAGAAGCTGCTGAAGCTCTGCTACAGTCCCAAGGCCGCTGCCAGCTCCGAACCCATCTCAGATGCCTTGTCCCTCAGGATTCCAGCTCCAGCCGGAATGATCGAGGTGGTGTGCAACGACCGGCTGGGGAAGAAAATTCGAGTGAATGCCACCTGGATGATACCTTCAGGGACATGAAGAAACTGATCGCTGCCCAGATTGGCACACGTTGGAACAAGATCCTTCTCAAGAAGTGGTACATCATTTTCAAGGACCACGTGGCTCTGGGAGACTATGAAATCCATGATGGGATGAACCTGGAGCTTTGTTACCAGTAGAGCAGAATTCCTTGAGCCTGCCCTGCCCCCTCCTCCAGTCCTCACCTGTCACGTTGCTATGGGTGCTTGCTTTCTTAACAAGTAGCAGGAATGAAAACTTAGATGCCCACAAACATTTACTGCAGGTATGGAATTTGAGGAAACAGATTCATGTCGGTAGAATTGGCCACACCGGGAACTGAAGAGCCGCAGGCACCTTTATTACCTAGGCCTGTGATGAGTCCGTGTTCCTCAAAGCCGTTTCTGGAGGCTGAACAAAAGGTACCTGACAGACGTGAGACTGTACAAGAGAGGCGCCCCCGTCCCCAACATCAGAGTGTTGAAGCAATGGATCCCAAGAAATTAGAATTTCTCCAGGACTCTCCTGACTGGGCGAGGAGACTGAAGCTAACCCACCCGGTGCTCTGAGGAGGACTCTGCATTCAGAGGAGGAAACTATCCTCTATAGAAACATTTAAGAAAGCCTTGAAGGACAGATAAGAGGTGGGCAGCCCACACACATTGGCATGGGTGCTCAGTTTGTATCTCTTGTCTTCTAATTCGATCTTAACTCATGTTGCACGACCCAGGAGTTGGACTTTTGGGTTAAGGGGGTTGGTCGCTGAATTCTTTGTCTCTCTTCCTTATGTGACCATTAGATAAATCTCATTTAATCTCACATTAAATAAATCTCATTTTTAAGTTTTTACTCTGCACTTTTATAGTTAATTTCCTTTAACAGGTCTTAACAGATCCCCCAATTCTGAACCCTAATAGCTCCAGTAATAATTGCTATGAACTACTAAACCCAAACAGCCACATAAACTTTTTCCTCCCAAAGTAGATAACAGCTTTGGGGTATACAATGCACCATGGCAAGGAAGGCAAGGTGCCAGGAGCACAAACAGGAAGGCTGGCACTCAGTTTGCATTGCATTTTCAATCCAGTCCATGACCCTCCCCCGCCTTGAGATGAGACACTGCCACCCACATGCAGGTGGGTCTTCCTGATCCGTTCCTTTTTAGAAACACCCTCAGATAGGTTTCCATGGAGATTCTAAGGCACATCATGTTGGCAAGATTATTCTGTGGCGTTTATTGTGCTGCACTTCATTATGGCTATACCTGCGTAGACACCCTGATTCAATCAGTTTCAGCCAGGAGAGGACTGGCGCTGCCAAGGACTTGTTCCTTCAGATTTCTCTTGGAACTGCTTCTGAGCAAAAGCCTGGCTCTTTTATTGCAGCAGTATGTCTAGTTTGAAATGGGGATGGCAAACAGGGGAGAATTTGTCTTAGGAGATTATGTCCCTTCTGAGCACTGTGGACCTGTGCTATACACATAGCCACAAATATTGGTTGTCACCTTAATCCAATCTATTGCTTGCAACTCAAGTTGGATAATCTTCATATCTTGTTTCCCCAAAATAATTCCTCTTGCAGTGTTTTTGGTATGCACCATACATACATCATTCTAGGTTGAGGGAATGAAAGGGTCATGAGGAATTAAAGCTTAGTTTCTGTTACAAGAGGAGTTCAGGCTCAGAGAGCTTGTCTACATTATTAAAAAAACTAAGAAAGATAAACACTTTGGTTGAAAATGAGAAAAATCAGTTTTCAGGAACATGTATATTTTGTAAAGGTAATTCTTACATTAACCCTTCCATGAATGCATCTGAACACCACAAAGAGACTAGTAGCTGTTTTCTCTGTACTCGGGGCTGAGGTGGAAGGTTTTGGCAAAATCCATGAGTTGTCTCTACACATGTGATCTTTTAGACCAAGAACAGTCTTTTCTTTATCCCAAATGATGAAACACTTATGGTGTGGTGTTTCTCCGGAGAGGAGAGGGTCCGGCTGGACTGGCTTCTCCACCGCCCTACCTGCTGGTGAAACCAGCATCAAATGATATCAAACAAGCGCCAGTTGCTATCTCTTTCATTAGAGTGCTATCCCTGAATTTGTGGTCTCAAGGTCTGCAAGCGCCTTCTTAGACATGACTGGGTTGTGGTGGAAGCTGACTTTTCCATCTATTCAGTAGTTAAGGAGACACTATGTGCATCTTCATCCCGGAGCTGCAGCAATCAGGCAGGAACTAGCTACCCTGTTTCTGTCTGTTCTGCTTCCCCGGCTCTTGAGGCTCTGTCATATCAGAAGTGTAGGGCATGTGCTCTGCAGTGTTCCCTGGGGTCTGACTATTCTGACCCTTGCACTGCTCTTCCTCTGTCTTTAGCTGAATTGCTAGTCTTGCACGTAGTAGCATGCGGAGGCATATTTTTATTCTTTGCCTCATTTTTGATACAGGGACCCTCCTGGAGTTCAAGCTTCAAATTACAAGCCTGGGGTTTTAGCTTCTGTATAGCTCCTGGCTCCCAGCTCACACTCCTGGGCGTCCCCCTGCAAGGCACCTTCATGACCAGCTTCAATGCAGTCAGGAACAGCCATTCTATTTTTCAAGTCATTATCTGTTCCCTTTCTGCCACAGTCTATCTGCCAAGAGCTTTTTCCAAAGTCATAGGAATTTTGTTCATCGCATGTCTGCTTTCCACAAATGTGGATCTTGCTAATTAAGTCAAATATGGATGTAGAGTCCTGGGGCCATGAATGGTCTCAAGGATCTAGGCGATTTCACACAGCCACTTGCAAATGAGTATTTTCTTGAGGCAAGGAAAGAAACAGCATGGGCAGGTGGCAGACAGCATGTGTCCTTGTTCCAAAAACCTTTTACATGAAATTACACAAATGTGACTTCTTGCCAGAAAAGGTTATAATACTACTATTTACTTTTAGGGTTCTGAATCATCCTTTGTCAGCCATTTTATTCTGTGCCAAGTGGATGTCTAGCATTAAGCCATCTTAGTCCATGTTGGAAAGCCATGTCCATTACAAGTTCTCTAAATATAAACACCATTTTATCCTTGATTTTCTACCACACAGAAAACCTTGAACACTCTAGAAAGTACGGAGTGAGGGCAGGAAGAGTATTTTCAGCAAAAGCAAACCCTATGATTAGTGACAAAATGTGGTCTTATTTCCGTGATGTGCATTTTCTCTTCATGGGACAATATATCTGACAAAAGCATTTAAGGGCTTGTTTTGGCTCCATTTGAGTTTGGAGTTCACTGTGGTTAGTAGTTGTTGCCAGAACTTGTGATCTGGAAGCCCTAAAAGTCAAGTTCTGCCAAGTGTATTTCATAAGCTGATTAAAAGACGCTAATAATGGTTAAAAAATGAAAACATTATTTCATGTGAACACATTGGGAAGAGGAACAAAGTGACCCAAAGACCAACTCCTCCACCACAGTCTACCCTGTGAGTCCAACTATGAGGTAAGAATGAAATAAATGGCAAGATATCCCTGACTCAGGGTTGGTTCTAGCCAAGGTGTGGTCCCGGCCCACCATTCTCCCTCTTCCTTCAAGGCCTTCTGGCCTGCTGTTAATGTTTCTACAGAGGACAGTTCCTCTGGAGGTAAAGTCCTCCTTACACAAGAGGAGGGGTGGCTTCAGTAGAAAGTCTTGGAGAAATTCTGATTTCTTGGAGTCCATCACTTCAATACTCTGATAGCCATTGGGACAGGCAGCAGATGCCACTGGACTCTCCGTCAGGCTCTTCCTCTTCCTTATTGCTTGCTCCTGACTCCATGTGCCCAGCTTTGTCTCCTCGGGCTGCAGAGTCCCTGTCTCTGGCCACTCTCTTCCCACACAGGGCCAGTCTCTCTTCCACACCTTCCCTCGTGCGTTTCTAGGAAATGTCTTCCCAGGTAAAATGCCGCTCCTTCCCGGGCTCTGCTGCTCGGTCCTCTGCTCGCTCAGTGCTTTGAAATGCTTTCAGCTCCTTGACCGAAGACTCTGAGCAGAGGGTTCTCAAAAGAAAGATGGATGGCTGAGAAACTTCTTAAAGTGTTCTGAGTCCTTAGTAATTAGGGAAATGCAAATCAAAATGACTTTAGGATTTCACCTCACCCCAGTCTGAATAGCTAATATCAAGAGAATAAATGATACCAAATGCTGGTGAGGATGTGAGGAAGGGGGACGCTCATCCACTGCTGGTGGGATTGCAAACTGGTGCAACTACTTTGGAAGGCAGTGTAGAGAACTTTTTAAAAACTAGAAATCTTCCCAAAGGACTCATCTTAAGGTAGATATACTTGTACATTCATGTTTGTTGCTGCTCTTTTCATAAGAAATAGAAATAACCTAAATGTCCCTCAATTGACATGTGGATAATAAAAATGTGGTACCTTTACACAATGTATTTCTACTCAATGGTAAAGAAAGATGAAATCATGAGATTTGCAGGTAAATGGGTGGAACTAGAAATTGTTATACTAAGTGAAGTAGCAGACTCAGAAAAACAATACATGTTCTCTCATTTGTGACTCCAGCACCAAATCCTTATATGTGAGTATATGTACTGGCTAACTACGGGAGCCAGGAAATTGGAAAGGAACCGTAGAAGGGAAAGGAGCCCAAGAGAGGATAGTAGGAAACAGTTGTTACCAAGGGAGAAAAGGGGTAATTGTCTGGGAAGGGAGGAAAGGTTATACAAGGGTCCAGGGGGTAAAGCAGAAAGAAGGAGCTCAGTAGGGGGGAGATAAGAGACATCATGGAGGAAATGGGAGTGCTTTTAACTGGGGAGGAAGGAGGAGGGTTAGACAGGGAGAGAAATAACGCTCAGCTGCTGTGAAAAACCAAGAAAATGAAGTTCAAACACCTACTGAAAAATGTACATACAGTATCTCTACATGAGTGTGCATGTACAGCTGAAGGCTATATAACGAGAAACAGTGCCAGACTGGAGAAACCTCCCTTTGAGTTGGTCACGGTAGTTCAGTTACCAGGTTAAAGAGAAGGAAAAAAAAAAAGACATCATACTTGATCCAATTTGAATTTCAGAACATTTTTTTCTTCTAGTATGTTTAGTTTGTGTTCATGTAACTTATTTTCACGTAACATGAAATTCAGCTTTAACAGGTCTCCTGTATTGCATCTGGCAGCCCTATCCTTTCGTGACTCTAGATGTTTAATCATCACTCTCTCAAAATAGCTTTATTAACCACTGGCAGTTTGGCCCATTATTTAACCCATCTGTGCCTGGAAGGAGCACAGAGACAATGGAGGGCCAGTCAGCATTTAGAGGCTTTATCAGGGTAGCTAATCGTGTATCTATTTCTAAATGGGGAGGTAGCATGTATTTTGAGGCTGTTGTAAGACCCAATGAGTATATACATAAGATACATTGTATACATTTTAAATGTTTGAACGTTTAGTGTATTCTGAATCTCTATTTGTATAGGTCAGGTGCTAGCTAGAATCACTCCACTCTTAATTTAGCTTAATGAACTAGGGCTCCAACACGAGGGCTGCTACTTTTATGCACACTTGTTGAGGACACAGCCACAGAGGCCTCTAATGGGTCAGTATCATCTTCCCAGTTGACTTCTGGTGTCGCAAGCAGCAAGTGCATGGTCACAGGCAGTGGCATTATTAATAATGATATAAGGCCAATATGCCTTTCACAAAAGTGTAAGTTTATTAGCAAGAATTCATAACACACAAGTAACGTGTCATAAATTCACGCTCACCAAACCCAGGGAGTATGCAAGTTATCAGCGGGAAACAGACACATTCTGGGCAAAGCTTACCCAGAAGTTCCAAGGTGCTGGACCAGCAGATGAGAGTTCAAAGGCACAGAGGTTGAGAGGACTTCAGGCAGGCCTGTGTAGACTCAGCTAAGGTACTGGACAATCAACGGTTGTCACAGCTGCACAGTGGCCTTCAGGAGCCTCTTATGCAATGGGTAAATCAGTGTCTCGAAGCACCACAGTGCATTCCTGAAGGCATCCCATTGGTGATCATTTTATGTCTGCTAGGCACTATTGAGTATTATTAGTGTGAGCAGCTTAGGACTCACTCATTACCATATGAGGTAAGGAAACATTTAGAAGCAACTTTATTGGAGCCTCCTTAAGGTTGCCTCATTAACATAAGTCGACATGCATCAAAAGGTAAACAAATACAATCCAACTTTCATTTTCAACATGGTGTAGTCATGCCCTTACAGCATACTTGTTGAGGACATGTACCCCTAACCACCAGTCTCAGAGGTCTCTAATGGGTCAGTGTTGTCTTCCCACTTGACTTGCCTGCATTCAAAGTTGCTAGATGTTGATTCTGAAGAAATCTAAGATGGTTGTCTTTGTTATTTAGTACTCTTCTTCCAAGATTTTCCTTCTACCCTCTTAGACTCAAGTTCTTTAACTCAAGATCATTCTTGCCCAGACTCTAGAGATTGACTGCAGCAAGAATTTGGTCAAAAGTTGACAATATTAGTTCAACTGGACTCTCTGTGGGGAGCAGAGGCTGAGATGGAGCTTGAAGGGAAGTTTCTTAGGAGTGATGCTTATGAATGATGAAGGGTAAACACAAGGTGAACAAGCATATTAATTTCCTATTGCTACTAAACAAAATAAAATCAAACTTAATACTATCTTATGGTTTTAAGAAAATGGTCCCTTTACAATGAACTCAGGAGTTGGCGGTCGTGTTCCTTCTAGAAGTTCCAGGGTGGAATCTGTTTTGTTAGGTCTCTAGGGGTTGCCTATATTCTACTTGGTTTTTGGCCTCCTGTCAGTCTGAACTGTTTCTTCTCATTCTGATTCTCTCACTGTATTTTCTTATAGAAGCACTCTTGTGATGACATTGGGCCTACTCTGATAATGTAGACAGCAGGCCTAGGCAGGGAGAACCTCTGGTCATGAAATGGATCTGACAAAGCCTTAGAGTTGAGCAGAAAAAGTCTAGAATTTAATCAAGTTCAGATTAGCTGGAGGTTCCTGCAGACTGACCTGGGTTTGAAGCTGAAGTGGGTCCAGAAGTTCACCTTGGGTAGGTTGCACAACATACATAGTCCTAACAGCTCAATGGAGTGTTTACTGTTAGAGGGAGATTTGTTTAGTATGTATCCATGGCCAGGCTACATTTGCTACCTCTTGTTGGATAGGTATTGAACATTACCATGAAATAGGGGAGGGGCTGGTTGTGGTGGTGCATGCCTTGAATCCCTGCACTTGGGAGGCAGAGGCAGGTGGATCTCTGAGTTTCATAGTTCTCCATAGTGAGTTCCAGATCAGCTGTGGCTACAGGGAGACCCTGTCTCAGAAAAAAGAGGGTTACTGTATTTCTAATGATCTGTCTTATAGAAATAGAAACAAAGAAATGACTGTATTTAATGTTTATTGCTTCCATTTTAATTACCAAGAAACTGAGTAGGCCTAAATATCAGTTGATAGAAGTTATAACTTATTCATATTATAGAACAATATGCAGATCCTAGTGAACCAGGGCCTCTCTAGTGAAATGTGACCAAGATATCAAGCAGAGAAAGAAAATTACATAAGTATATAGGTTATAATTACTTTTTAAATAAAATAATCCTAAATGCTTCTACAATCCTACTTAACTTCCTTTGTATTTGCTCACACTTTAAAACTTTAGGGAACCTTTTGACAGTGAACAGTAATGAATGGGCATGTGGGCTGGTGAGGAATGCTGTCCTTCTGACATGACAGGAGCATTACCATCTTGGAATAAGAGCATCTGTGAGCACCACAGTCTATTAACATTTCCTCATAGGAGCGAGGAGAGGGCCAACCCCTCACCTGAGATGGAAGTCACGTTCTCAGTCTTAGCTGCACTCAGCTGCAGGTGGTCAAGGGAGGCCCCTCGTGTATAAAGGCCTAGCGTATAAAGGAGGTCCGGGGCTGTCACTGAAGGAGCTTTCAGGAGTCATCCATGCTGGGATGGGCCTTTTAGTCATATGGTTCAAGAACCCCTCATGCTACTGTGAGTAACCAATAACCTCATTGATTCTCCAAACTAGACTCGTTTCTTTGGTTTTTAGCTGTCTTTTCTATCTAGGATAAATACTCCCCAGGAAGAGTGAAGCAACACTTGGTGTCTGAGCAGGGATATGACGAACCAAAGATGAATTTGAGAGGAGTGGTTTCAAAGAGCTAAGCACATATGTGGGCAGCCTCACTATGACTGTCTTTCCTGTGTGATATGGCATGGCATGTCCCTGCTATCTGTGCCGAGATACAATAATGAGGCTGAGCTGTCTGCCCAGAGGCAAAGCCAGGGTGGAAAGTCTGCTGGGAAAATCCCACTGGAGCCACCTTCCTCACCTTACAGGGTAGGGTGCCTCTTTGATGAGTGTGGACCACAGAGGTAGCACCCATGGATTGGGATTGGAAGAAAGCTGTGGCTGTAGTTGAGTTGTGCCCACTATGAGCAACACGATACGCAATTAAGGCTGAGCTATCTGAAGAGATACCTCTCCTATAAGTAACCCAATACATCCCTGGCTCACCACTTGAGTGGAATAATTTCTTTGGCTTGTTCTTGCCTTTCTATCTTGTGGAGAACAGAAATAAGCTGTTTAAGACAACATGAGAGACTTGAGTCTCCTGACACAAATGCATCAAGCTTTTCTACAGAAAAGCCTTTTCTCTTTCTAAACTTTTAATATATGGAAACAAACACTTATTCTGACTGCATAGGATGTAAACTTTATTTTCAGTGCGTTATTTTTGGCTAGGATGGCAACTTGTTGCATGCTTAGGAGCTTAGTTCCAAACACTAGCCGAACAGAAAAATGCAATTTACGTGGCTATGCTCTTAGCATAACATCCTATTTTCTTATGAAATAGTGACTTTGGCAAAATTGCCTGGGAGTGTTGAGTGTTGAGGAGCTGTCGTTGTAAATTCAGCATATCACCAGGAGAGGGCAAGCAAGGATAAATCATTAAGAAGTCTGCCCTCCAAAAGACAAATTACTCTCCTGTGTAGCTGGAACTGCTATGGTTGGAATGTTATTAAGCCTAGAAATGGCATCGGGTGCTAGAAATGCTAGAAACAATCAGTAGGAGATACATGTTAACATATATTAAGAGATTTGTTTGTAGGAAATTGTCCTATGCATGTGTGGGCTGGCAAGGCAAGTCTAAAGTACGTAGATCGGCTCTTTAATCATATAGTGCCAGCTTTACTCAGCCCAGCAGAAAGGAGAGGGAAGGTCTCAGGAAGACTGACAATTAGATTTTAGTCTGATCTTCTGGTGTTTGTCAACACCTGCTTAAGGTGGGCAGATGCCTGTCTCACCTGAAAGAATCGGATGTTATACTCTAAAATAAAGCCTGTTCCTTCTGAGTCACATCTGAGTCACTACATCTTCAAAGACATCCTATAGGTAAGACTGCCTGTACCTATGACCGACTAAATATTTAAAGGTCTTCACCAAACAAGAGAAAAACTTATATTGAAAAAGTAAATTTCACTTCTAAATCAGCAGCTATAACATTTTAAAAATAGCTTCTAGGTTGTTTTCCTGTTAGGTACCATTAATATACCACAGAAACTCAATGACGACAATCTATTTTCCTTTTAGCCTGCTCAACCACTAGATTCCTTCATGGAATTTTCTTATCTCTTTTAAATAAAGTATTGATTCTTTGAAATTTCGTGCAGCGTACTCTGACCCCGTTCAGAGCCACCCCCTCATCTCTCAGATCCAGCCCTGACTCGCTTCATGTTCTCTATAATTTTTTAAAGACCCATCTAGTCTGACTTGTGTTTTCCTAATACTTTTGAGTGTGGATCCACCCCTGGAGCCCTGTCATCCTATCCGGCATCAAACTTTAAAGAAAACGGAGTCTCCCCTCTCCCAGCAGCCATCAATTGCCAATAGCTCAGCTAGGGCTAGGGACCCATGCCTACATCCATCCTCCATGGTGGTCCTGTCTGGCTTGTACAGGTCTTCTGCATGTTTTCTCCAGCCCTGTGAGCTCATATGTATAGAAATCAAGTAGTTCCACTTGATTTCTGAGTATACTGCTCCTCTGTATAGACAATGATCTACAATAGCTATCCTTTCTTCTGAGTTTATCATGGAACAATAAAAATAAAATAAAAACAATCTGCAGACAGCTTCTGGAGAAAAGTCAGCAGATACATAGCAAAACCTCAAATGAGATACTCAGAACATCCAGTAGAAATGATTGAGAACATGACTGGAACATTCATCCTGGAATTCCCAATCGAGAGAGTCTCACTCCATTGATGAGACGCTGGCTTCTGGTTCCCACATTTTTCTGCAGTGCTCAAGTTGCTGGCATGATTAAGCAAGCAGCTGGGCCTCTTCTGTACAGCTGTGGTCTCAGCTGTCACCCCTACACCTCGCATTCACTTTCCTCCCTAGCTTTATCTTCTCACTCTCCTGGGGTTACACATTCCTCTACCCATGAACTAATGCACTTAAGTATTTTTCTAAGTGTAATCTTTAGGAACTTTAAGCAACTAGTCCCTGTGCACAAAATTCACTCTAAGCTATGACCAAAGGTTATATATACTCTTAGCAGCACCAGCCTGTGCACCAGCCTGCCTGATGCTACATCTCATAAACAGGTAAAGCGTCTACTTTTCCTGGGCAAGTACAATGCTGGGAATTGAAGGTTCAATAGGAAACAAGTCACTGTCCCCCTGGCTAACCTAATGGGGAAGGAACCAAAGCAAGGTACAGAGTAAACTTATGATGGGAAAGTGATCAATACTCCTTTAAGGTTTTGAATGCATAAGACAAAACTGATTTATTCTTGTTTGCATACCTATTATTTCGCTATTTTCATTTCTATTTTTCCTGGCATACATACAGAACTATTTAAGACACTACTGTTAAATATAGTGAATCTATGTATGTATTAAGATTCAGACCACAGATTCCATGAACCTGGAGCTGTGGCCCATCCTCCTCCAGCTTCCCCCAGTGAATCTGGAGCTGTGGTCTTGTGTTTTCCAGTCTTGGGAAGACTGATTCTCAAGAATGAGCTTCCCACCTCCCTTGGTGGCCAGCTAAGGTCATGACTTCACATGTGGTCCTGGGCACCTAGGCTGTGACGTTGGACCTCCCCCACCCCCAGTCACCGAGAGGCTTTCCATCATGTTTCCGTTACTCTTCTACAGCCCCGGTGTGCCTTCAGAAAATGAAGTACCTAATTGAGCTTCTAGAGATAAGATGAACATTAGACAAGGAGTTAGGTCAGTTGAGGAGTGAATGGTGAATGTATTAAAAATATTGTATCCATGTATAAGATTCTCAAATAAAATTACATCTAAAAACCTGGAAGACTGAAAAGATTCAGACCAAAAGTAAAGTTTAGAATGTAGTTGTAGTTCAGATTCATTTTACAGTGTCAGTAATACAGAAGACACAGTGAAGAATTCAGGAGCATGGAAATTTTGTGTTGATTGTCTTTATTAACCACTGGATAATCAAGTTATTCAAGAGCTTGAACCCAAAGCTTAGGAGCTTAGTATGTCCTCAGAGCGTCCTTCTAGCATTTATAGTCATGTGATCTGCTTATTCTTCAACAGGAAAGGAACATTGAGGAAGGCCAGCAAATACAAAACAGTAGCAGTAAACGTTAGTAGTAAAACCCAAGTACACCTTTTAGACAGGTCATTTTATTCAAGGTGTTTTCATGTACACTCTTACTACTTACAACCATTCTGTAGATTGGTTTGATGCGATTCAGGCATCATAGCTCAACTCAAAAACCTGACACTGGGATTCATTTTGAACCACCTAACCTTTGACAGCTGGCCTTTCTTTCTCAAAGGGTCTGTAAGAAGTTGCCCAACTGAGCCACCAACCAAGACAAGGTTTCTCAGGGACCAATTCTTAGGCATGATTGCCTTCTGTCACCTCCTGAACCAAAATGCTCACCTCGGGCCCAGCATGCCTATCTTACCACTTTACACTTGAAGCTCTCATTCTCCAAACTGCACTGCCAGCCAGGGAGAGACAAGATGTCAGGGTCACCCACATCTGACAAACTATAGAAGCTACAGAATCTGTTAAAAGTTGCAATGATCAGACACCCTCAAAGTACTTTAGCTGGACTCCACCTCCTACACAATCTGATTGGATTCTTTATCCCATCTAATGGAATAAGCCAGGTGAAATAGTCTACAGAAATACTATCTGCATTCATTGCAGACTCCATACATAACAGGGAGCACAATTTTTCTAGCTTTGGTTACTTTGAGGTCTGAGAGGTGCTAACTACAGCACTGGTCTTCTGATTCAAGATGCTAAACAATTAGGGAAGACTCTACTGACCTGAGTGCCAAGATGAACACTTGCTTTCACATGCCTTCCCGCAGGTAGACACAGGACAGTCAACATTTCTACCAAAGATCTGTAGCCTTTACCCAAGTCTTTAGATCTACAATATAAAAGCTGACATACTTTGAAAGAGCCATTAAATGTGGGTTCTCCACAGCAGTATCTGTAATGTGCTCTCCAGATTCAGATCCAGAGGAGGTGCACTGGAAGCTCCCCGATGGATATTTAGGTACTAACAGCAGCCGAAATGGGGTCTAGATCATTTAAAACTCAGACTACCAAGTCTCTGTGGAATCCAGATTCCCACACTATTGCAGAAACTCAACTCAGGATATAATTTGACACACTGACCAAGAGGGCAGAAAAAAAGTCACTCTAATCCCAGATGTACAAACATCCTGAGACCAGGTCTTTGCACTATATCCAAACCTGTTAGCACATCTATAAAGGCTAACTTCCAAAGATCGAGCTAAATCTTGCTGCACATCCATCAGGATGACCTTTGGGCCTTACATCCATGCTGAGGAATGAGACCTTGGCCATCACTGAAGGACATCCAATTTTTCTCACAGATGTTCACAGGGACCTTAGCAAGTGAACACAATATTATTCTGAATGTAATTTCTTTCATGGGCCTGACTCTAGCCTTTTCCCTGGCTCCCCATAAAGGCCCTGATGAAGTCACCCACCTAGAGATCTCCCAAGTTGCCCTAGAAGGGATTGACATACTATTTCCCCAGAGATCACACCAGGACACAGAAACTATGAGTGCTCCAATTATGGCCATGTGCAACAGAGCTTCTGGACCACGGAATGCAGAGCCACAGCAGGTGCCTGACCACCTGAGGTCGTGAGTGCCATACAACAACTGGGCAAGGTCCAGTGATGGCAGTGAAGCAGCTCTCGATATCGATAGTTTTGCATTCAAGAGGACACTCAAAGCAGCCACCAGCCTGCAACTCACCCAGGTCAGGATGAGAATGCATCTAGCACAGCTGTGATTTATGCAGCTGCAAGTTTTCCAAGGTCCAATGTGCAAAATCCTTGTGCCTTGTCCAACTGGACTTTATGCAGAAGCAAGCCATGGTTTGGGGACTAGAAAAGTAGGAATATTTGTAAATGCTCAGATAAGTAAAGCTTCCTTTGCCAGGATGAGTTCAGTCATATGTCCCACCATAAAAGCAGTAGTATTCCACAGACATGTTGTTAATTTGCAAAGGCTTGACCATCTCTAGGAATGCTAGACAGACATTTTCTTCCTTTCTAGAAAATTGCACAAGGTTCAAGAGCCTGAAACCCATAGATATGCTGTTATTTAGGTTAATCCAGCTTAATCGGAGCTGAAGTACCTCTCACACTGAGCATCACTCTGAAGGAGAAAATCCCATCCTGAGCATCTCCCTGTTTTGCTAAAGAAGGTGGTAAGCACTTTAAGACCCTGGTTTTACAGCAATGTAGATTGGGTATTCCTAAATGCCACCTACATGGAGTTCCTGTTCCAGGCTCACCACGTTCAGTTCCTACAGAAAATGTGCTGATGAGCATCCAGGGGAGCTGCTGCCCACACAGCCAGACTGAGTTAGGCTAAGATTACCTGTCCCTCTGGAGAGCAATCATGGCAAAGACAGTTACGCTCTAAGATCTGCTTGAAGAGACCTCCCGCCCTAGGGCAGCCTGCATCTGAATTTTAAGGAAAGTAGTCCATAAAATCCCACCCTTCAGGCCTGACATCAGACAAAGATGAGCAACATTAGCTCTAGAACCTGTCAGGGTCAGAACCATCATTAAATCAGTCTTTGGAGTTTTATACCAGTTCTTTTAGTCCACGCCTAATCCTGCTGTCCTCCTTTGCAGGTAGTGAACCCTTGAGGTATTACACTTCAGAATGCCAGATGCTCATGGATTGACGTTTTGGGAGTTTTTTGCCTTGCATTCTAATCTGTTAGGGTTTTCTATGAAGGTCAGTCTTCCCACAATCTAATAAGTGTACAGTCCTGTAACATGATGCCAAGAGTTAAATGCCACTGAACTTTGAAGAAAACATTTAACCAGGTTCTCCCAGCATTCCTTCAGCCCGTACTAACAGCTATCACTCATTTTTAACCTGTACACAGCATTGTCTCAGCCTGGCATTAATGAGGACAGTCTGAAATACCCAAGACCCAGCTTGGTTCTTGTCTACTTTGCACTCAAGATTAACAATTTTACTTAATTTCATTATTTATTAGAAAACAATCTAACAGTACTCAGAAGAGCCTAGACACCAAAAAAAAAATGGTGTTACTGATTCAGAAGCTTAGATTCTTAATGGGTTTTAAAGACTCTGTATCATTAACAATCTTCGATGGTTAAGATAGATCAGAGGTTCTTCAGCTAGCATTTGGGGGAAAGAACTCATCTCCAATTTCAAAGAATTTTGGCCATACTCTGCTGTTGCAGCAATGTAAACATCTCTGTTCAGACTTAAGCACAAAGAGACAGTAATTGAGAGAATCATGTGTTTAGTAAGTTTAAGAACTAAACTTACTAGAATGGTGATTAGCAATGAGGCTGTATACTGCTCCTAGGTGGTGTCCCGGCTACCTAGTTAGTGGCTAGACAATGTAGGAATGGAAAGATACAGGAAAGTGCATAGGCAAGAACATACCAACATTCATAACACAAAGATTCTCATACCACATTAAGATCCACTGTAAACACTAACCTGCTAAGAAGTACTCAACACTGAACCAAGCACACAAATAACTGACAGTTGTCAGTGAACCTTCACTTTTAACCAGTAAATGCCAGGGTGACAGTGGCCTTTGTGGAAGATACATAAATTGTCCAAGTACATGGACTCTGCTTTATAAAATCCATATGTGATTTCAGCCTCTCACTGTCCAAACGAGCCAGAGACTAAAGCTGAGCCCCTCATAAGGAGACTAACCTCACATGGTATCAAGATTACTACAATAAGTTCTTCAAATCTATGAATGCTGGCAATTCTTGCTTTGTGAGATACATACCTACTCTTAATATAGGTTTGTCTTTCCTGCTCTCAAGGACTCAACTACTAATTGTTAGAGACTTCTACAATTTTTCAAATGCTAATTATAGACATTAATATTTGGAAATACATGTAGTGTCTATAAAGAATTCTCTCTGCAACAAAAAGGACCAAGTTCTGTTCAAGAAGGTGGGCTATTTTACACTGAGCTGATAGAGTAATCAGACTCGGGCAGTCCACCGGATCACCTCATACGTCTGTGCGCCAGTGTCTCAGGCACGGCCGGCACTACCTTAGTGCGTGATCACCAGGTAACAGACTTTCTAACACACCACCAGGTAAGCAGACACTCACATGGAGACAACTGAGTGCAAAGACAGAAGCTGGGAGACAAAGGGAGGAGTCTTTAGTTGTGACCCAAGACATTGGAATTTCCCTGAAGAGATGCCCACAGGATGTGGAGTTGCCACTCTACAACCTTCATAGAGAAGATCTGTGTAGCCCACAAGAGAGCTGGAGGATTATCAAATGCCATCCTAGCCATGTGCTGTTCCCAAAGGATGCTTCGGTTCAGCTGAGATGTGGATATCTCAAGACTCTTGTGTCCTGTGATGGTCTGAGCGAGTACTTATCGACTTCTTAAAGAGACTGTATTGCCCATATATGCGGCCCCTTCCTGCCCTGGATTTCTTTCCTTCTGATGGCTTGTCCAGATCCTCCACAACTCCTTCACAGGACTTCTAGCCACCCCTACTCTGAATTCTTGCAAATGCAAAACTGTTACCAGGTTGTCATCTCTGAACATGAAATACAGCCTAGATGCCTAGGCTCAACTATTGTACTAGAATCAATTCAGATGGAAGTGTCTACAAGAATACAGACTGCTTTTACAAGTCTAGTCTCGAAAGTGGGAGAATAACCAGCTACCCAAGAAGTCCAGGGTAGGCCCAAATTGGGGTACCTTAATGCTGTGGCTATTATTCTACATTGACATACATCTGAGATAAATGGTGTCTCACCTCCAAGAGTTATCCACCTCTTCTGTCTCACTGCTTGCACAGTTAGCACCTCTAATTCCTAGAGGCCGGTCTTTGTTTTTGTTCCAACCTTCACTGTCCACTCTAGGCTCTTTCTGTTGGAAACCAACATGAACCCACTACCACCCCAAACTTAGCTATTCATGGTCCCTGAAATGGACTCATCCTAAAAAGCAGCTCAACCACCTCCCTGGAGGTAGAGGAACCTGGACCTTCCAATGTGGTCCAAACTTGGGTTAGACTGTGGGTTGGCAGCTTGCTGGACCATGGCAAACCTTGGACTGGGCAGCTTAACTGCTGGCACTCACAGGAAGGTGCTATCCATGGCACTCCGTCACTCCACCATCTGGTACATGTTTCCTGCATTCGTCTTAATTGTCTCGTTTGCATTAAGTCACTTCTAGACTGGAGTCCCACTGGCAATGGAGGCTCCTGACTTCCCTAAACTTGTAGTGACATTTTAAGATGATAGAAAACTAACATGCACGCTGAAAATCATACAGGCTAGAACTGCAGCTGCTGATGCTGAGGAATACAGCTAAAAAAGTCGAACCAAATTCACAGGTCATTCCTGAAGAGTCCCCTGAAGTCTTAGGAACTGAAATCTGACATGACTGCCTTCCAGAAGATCTCAGCTGGATTTTGGAGGAAGAGAGTAAATTACTTCCCCGGGCTAACAGTCTAAGCACCACAAAGTTCCTTAAAGTGCAAAAAAAAAATCTTAAAGCTAGGAGGAATTAGACAACAAGGACATGCAAGTGGCAAATGTGTTCATTGAAAGTAGAGGTGAGTAGTGCACCTTGTCAAACTTTATACTTTTCTTCTTCATAACACAATGGAATCATTCAAGCCATGTCCCCAATCTCAAGTTACGCTGTACCATCTCACTGTGTCCTGTCATTCATGGCTTATGTGTGTCAAGAAGAACACGCAGTGGTTTTGGAACACCATCCCTAACTCATAGGACTCACATAGAAACACCTGGATTATAGCTCCTGATCAGTCAACTATCAGGTACATGAACCTGGAAATTCACTTCCTAGCTTAGGAATCACTCAGGCGATCACTGTGGCTCCAGCAGTGCTCAGAATTTTATCACAGATCACAACCTTTTTAGCATCCAGTCAGTTCTTACATTCTTCTTCTGGTTTCTCCCAAGTGATTCCCCTAACACATGAATTTTCATGGGCTGTCTCGAATTCAATGTGAAGTTACCACATCCTTGGTCCACGGGCAGTTCACAGCACGTCTCATTTTGAAGAGCTTTTTGCTTTCATGTGGCTTGTGAGAAACAGGGGGGATTTCCCCACCAGCTGCATCCTCTGGGAAACCTGCATCAGAGGCATCAGTGCTCTGCCAACCTCTCCTCAGTTCCTTCCATTTCACTGACCCTGGTGATAAGATGGCCAGCAGACAGCACCAGTGAGATCAATGGCTGCCCCCAAGATAAGCCACAAAGCCTGGAAATTCATATCCCTCAATAACTGCCTTTAGCCACTGTCTGAGGGACCAAAAACGTGGACAAGTATATACAGCAGCCCAGACTGAAACTGAAGGTTAGCTTCTATCTCCAAGAGCATGCTATACCAAGATACTTGGCAACCGTAGCACTGATAGTGTTGGTGTTCCCATCCTCTCCCATTTCACTTCATCTCTCAGGATATATATCCAAGCAGAGCTCCTAATTGAAGGGTAGCTCATGATAGAGACTGCCAGAGAGTCCATATTAGGAAATAATCCCCGGCAGTTCCCCCCACCCATTTCCAAATGTTTTATAGATAGAACCTCTCTCCAGGCAAAGTCATAATACTGCTGGGTAAGGATTATATCAAGCTTTGTGGGCTTACAGGGGTATGCTATTATCACCCTGGGAAGAGATGACCAAGAACAGTTATCAAAGCAGCCTTGAGAGCAATACAACTTGGCCCTCATGAAGAAGGTTCTTGTTATAGGTGATGAACAAACTAGATCAACAGCAAGAATGGAGACTCCAGGAAGTACAGCTAGAAGGGGAGAAAACTAATGCTGATTACAGTCTCAGGAATGGTTGCAGCAGTGGAGACAGAAGCTTGTCATTTGGCTGTTACTGTAGTCTCTTCAAGATTGTCACCCATTAAGAGACAAGGTGACCCCAATATAGATGCAAGTAGATCCACACAGGACAGGCTGAAGATACACCCAAATACACTTGTCTATTTGCTAAGCCATGAACAGATCACCTGCATGCAAACACTTCCACATGACGACAGCCTCCTGTGTGTTCTGTCACAGGACTATGCTTCCCTGTGAGAAGGGCAGGCTAGGAGTGCTAAGACTCAGAAGACCCTTTTCAGGTGAGGCTCATACACTTTCACCTGGTCTTCCATAGGAGGGATAGCCTGTAGAACATAATTGTCTTATTAAAAATCATGCAGATTGGAAGGACAGTCTTCCTTAGTGACATTATCAAATCCCTCCATCATGTGTCTTCCCAATTAAGAATTACTCCAAACACCCGAACATGGACATCCATTGGATGTGGACCCTCAGTGATGAACTGTAATCCAGGAGATGCAAGCTAAATAAACCCTTTCCCTCTAAGTTGGCTTTGGTGAGAGTGTTTTGTCATAGCAATTAGAAGCAAACTAGAACAATCACCAAGAAATGCTGGATCAATTTTGGGTTTGAATCAAATTTGTACTCTCTCTCCATTATGCCTGTGAGAGGGCTGATAAAGGACTACTCCTGATAAGGAGCACTCCACTCCAGGAGCCTGCAGATACCACAGCTTCAGGTCTGCAATGAATTCTGGCTGTTCTTTTGTAGATGTATAGACATGTAGACAGCAAAATGCAGAAGAAAACTATTGAGCATGATTCTAATCTATATTTACATCCTTAAGTTGTATCTAACACAAAATGGCTTAAAATAGACTAAAGATAAAAGACCTCCACTTGTAAAATGCCTAAAGGCAAAAAATTAAAACAAATAGAATTTTAAATGTGCAAGTTCTGCATGGTTCACAGTAAACATTCAATGAAACAGAAGCCTGTAAACTGGGGAAAATATTCCTGATACGTGTATAGTTAAGTTAACCAACAAAGCAAGAGCCACACACAACCCAATGGCAAAGAAAGTAAAATTAATGTTTGAGAAATGACATAGACGGCTAACAGGCAATCTAGACTGGGAATGTATATGTACATCAAGACCACAATCTAGGGTCGCTAACACCTGGTAGAATTGACTTTTCTTTTGCCAGTGAAAAATACCCACTCTGTGAGGGTGTAAAGAATGCTTGTCACTACTGTTAGATCTCTAAGTTGGTACAACCACTGTGGAAACAGTACGAAAAGTGCCTAAGAAACCAAGTCTACAACTTGCATATGTCCCAGCAATCCCACATCTGGGTACTCATCGGAATGAAATATCACTACAAGGATAACTGCGCTCCCATCTTCACTGAAGTCTCATTCACAGCAAGACACAGTGTTGGGAGTCTATATACCACTTCATTTGTTGATAAACACAAAAATTAACATTTAGCTCTAAAATAGAAGCTCTGTCATTTACAACATGGACAATTCTGGAGAATATTATGCTGTGTAAATAAGCCAAAAGCAGAAGAATACACCATCCTATGGGAAATCATCAAGACATTAATTGAATATGGAGATGTAGTCAAATGGTTAATCAAGGGCTTGGGAAATGGGAGATGTCAAAGGGACTGCTGCTCCTGGAGGGTCATTCACCCAGCATGTGCAGGGCTCCCAATTGAAAGCCTGGCTAAGGAGTTTTCTGTTTAGCTTACCTCATTCCTTATCTCCAAGATTACCTCTCTGAAAAATGTTCTGAGTCTTTCCTTAGGGCCGTTCTAGTTCATGGCTGCTGGTTCATTTCCTCCACACAGAAAGCCCTCTCAAAAGCTTCCCAGTTTAGACGATAGCCCAGCCCAACTGACCAGAGAAAGCAGAGCTCTGCTGTATGAACGCGTGCTGCCATCTGCTGGCCAGCACACTCAACCCAGTCTTGGGATGATTTCCCAGTTGGTGTTCTGAACCTGCTACCTGCACTGCCAGCCAGTGAGTGATGGGTACTCGGGACAACCCACAGCTTTGAGAGAAAAAGCTTTATCAGTTAATAGTCTGGTGGACTTGGGTATATCTTAAAGAACAAAATGATCTGTTTAACCAAGAAAACTAAGCTCAAATACTCTTTCATGACTCAGCTCTTGGGCATAAACTTGCCCTCAGAAATCACAACCAAGTCTTTCTTGCAGTTAGGTTTGGCTTGAGGCTACCTGAGTAACAGTGCTTGAAGAAAGCTCTTCAAAGAGGAAAGTCCCTATAAATACAAAGTGGCACTTTATTTCAATGGATAAGTCATCCCATACCCAACTAAGAAAATGGAAAATGACAGTCACACTTCTAACACAGATCTTTAGCCCTTGGTACATTCTAAGGCCTTAGTCTCATCCACAACAAGCAATGGATCAGTTTGAGGTTCAGTAGAGCAGACACAACTCCTTTGCCAGGGAAGAATTCTAGGAAAGGGTATAGAACATCTAATACTTGAAGAATTTTTCATCATCTACTATGACCCACTATAACACCAACCAAGTTAAGAAGCACTGGCAACCAAGTACGAACTTTCCAGTAGACATCAGACAACAGAGTACTGTAACCATGATGCCAGAGATGGAAACATGTGTACCTGACAGACTGCTGGCTTCCAAGGCTATACTATTGTTTGTAATACCTTTCAGGCCTCCATCTGTTAGTAGTCACTAGGTTGACCTGTCAGCATGGCATGTTCAGTGAGACCAGTTTGTTACTTAATAGAAAATGACCATATTAACTCATAACCAACTTCCGTTCTTAGAAAGTAGGCAAGCAACACAGGGCTGTTCATTTAATGACAAGCCGCATCTAGATACCATGAATTCACTGATGCTCATTCTTGGGAAATACTGAAACCTTGTCCCTCAAAGCAGCCTTCAGTCCCTCAGTATCTTGTCTTCAGCTCTAATGAGTCACCCAGTGTCTGAAACAGAATCTCAAGCTGACAGTGTCCTTCCCTGAGACCTGAAAGACTGCATTCAGGCAAAACTGGGTCCTCCAAAGTAGGATGCAGTGATCCTTCCCCACCCTCCCAATTTGAGTCGAAAGTTCCACAGACACAGCAGGTATTCTAAAGGCACATTTCCACCTGCTCTTCCAGAGACAGCAGGCCCTGGAAGGGTTGGATGGGGTGGGCAGTGTGGATGGCAGGTGGCAGGGCAGGCTAAGAGAAGGCAGGCAGGCTGGCCAGAGGAGGGCTGCTCTTATTAACCCCGAGTTGGACATCTCAGGCTTAGAACAGAATAGTATTGAGAAGCCCATGAGTCAAGACCTGGCTGGAGTTTCACACCACACAAAGGAAGGTGCAGATGGGCATCTAATTCTGAAAGCTACTAATTGTCTAATTTAACACGTTTAGAGGGGTAGCCTCTTAAGGTTTTGCTAAAGCCTTCAGGTAACAGAAGCACTATCAGCACAAACATGCTGGGTGTTTAGCATGTACACTGACAGCCATCCTTATCATGCTGCACCCCTAGTACTCAGGCCATGTGAGTCCACGAACCAAGTGGTAACGACAAAGCAGCCCAATTTTTCCATCATTTCCATCATTTCAAGTGAGCCGCTGCTTCGCTCTGAGTCGTGCTTGTTGCAGGAAACTGATCAGAAAACTGACTCAATGGGCTCTGGTAAGAAGAAAATCCAACTGAGACACTTGAGCATCTTCTAGTAATTCCTTTCTCAAGCATCTCCCAGCTCTTCCTTTCCTCCTAACTCACACTCAGTACCCTTCAGGGGGTTGTTTTGGTTACAACTGCCAGGACACATGAACAAACCAGGTGATGGCTCAGAGTAAGGGAATTTAGGGAAGGTCCTAGAAGAGGATGGAAAGAAACTGAAGCAATGAGATCTCCAGTCAGATATTTTTCATGCCACTATGAACCTCCTTCCTTTTCAGTTTCTGCTCAGGAATCAGGAAAGACGACATTACTCTGAACCAGTAGAGTAGCAAGTCTATACAACACAGTATAAAAGACAAACTACCTTCACTTGAGGTGGGAACTCACTGATCATGAAGTCCCAATGTAGTATTGGCTTCCAGAGATGCTGGAGTGAGGGGCTCAGTTTGGCAAGAACCAGACTTTCTTTCCTTGATTCTTCTCTTTACTGTGTGAGACCTCAGATTCATTTTCAGGGCTCACTACCAGCCTCTAGGTGAGCAATTCCAGGCCCAGCAAGTGCTCCAAACCTCATTATTCCAGAAGATTTTCCTTAAAAGCTCTTCTGAAAACAAAGCTAGCTACCTCCAACAGTTATCACTTTTCTCAAATGATCAAGGCAAAGCTCGTACTACACGTACCCTTCTGAAGTACCAACTTCCTTTACCGGCTGTTGCCTCCAATTTAAGGGCATTGGCATTGGGACACTTTTAGAACTTGTGCCGACTATTTAAGGACCAACATGCAAAATTTAGGTTTATAGAAATATGCCTCCCCAGAGCAAAGGCTTATGGGTATGGATTCCTGAAACACCACAGGAAGCCTGTAAGGAACATGTTGAAAGTGAAAGTAAGATTGTGTTTTCTTACTTTCCTGACACCTGTTGACTTCTTATGCTAACAAGCCAGCTCTAAGGGGGTTAAAGTGCAGAGGTGTGTGGCCCCACCTGAATGTTTTCTGCCTGGAACAGGACAGTTCCCCGTCATGGCAGGGAGTCTGATCCTGCTGGTGCTAATGCCACACTATCAGGAGACACCTGGAAATTTTGAACTCTCAGCCTGCCTGACAGTTCTGCATTCCAGTGTAGTCTCAGACACGGGATCAGTAGTTGTAGGTAAGAAAGCTATGGAAGAAAGGCTGGAGAGGCACTGCAGCATTTCAGAGCTCAGGCTGCTGTTTCTGAGAATCCACTTACCACACTTGCCCCTAGTTCAGAACCAGGCCCAAAGTCATTTAAGCTCAGATTATATGTATGGGATGCACTGGAGAACCATGCTTGGTCCCCTGAATTAGCAGACTACACCTTCCACCATGAGAGAAAGAACTGCTGCTTGGTGAGTGACCCCCACACAGAAGGCAGATAGCTCTGGAGATGAGGGATCAGCTATGTAAGTCCCGTGACATCTTTCTTGCCCATTAACCCAACTCTTCTCACGACCTTACTCCATCTATCCACAGAATTTTAAAGTGCTCTCTAGCGATGTTAAAGTCCATGTCAAGTTTTAATTCAATATCAGTCATGACTCTAAAAGCTAGAGAAATCCAGTCGTTGAATTTATACCCTTGTCCAGCAATGTTGATGGCTTTTTAAAAACATGACCTCCATGTTGTGGAGCTGGTCCTAGATACAAGCAGCAATTGCTGCTTACGTGACATTCATATCACTATTGTTTTGGGGGGACATACATTCCCAAGCCTGTCATTTGAGCTCAGAGTTCACAGCTAGAGAAGACTGAAGATTGCTTTTCTTCTCTGGTAGCATGCATGGAACCTTCCAGCACTATGAAAGCTAGCCAGTAAGGATGAAGCATCCTAGTCAGTAGCAGCTTGATTTCTCCATGTTCTATGACTCAAGTAAGTGACATCTACAGCAATAGGATTTTACTGATGAAGAGCAATGTCAATAGTCTGTAATGTTTAGAGGGCCATGGCACCTCACTGGCCAACAACTCAAAAGCTAACCCATTCCTGGCACTGGACTTTTGTTAATTCCTGATGGAGCATGTCCCCTCACACCTGTAGGGTAATTCAAACTCTGTATATTTGAGGAAGCTTATACAGTAGATTTCCACTTGACTTTGCAGTAGTCTTTAGTCTTATCCCTCCCATCACCCATCTGTGCTGTTATCAATAGCAAGAAATTGTGGCCTGACAGGTCATAGGCCCTAGGGGAATTATATATATAATACTCCTAACGATAGTATTAAACTCAGATTAGTACATCTCTCCAACCTCAAAGAAGCTCCCTTTTGCAGGAGATGGCAATTAAAGACTCAACAGGTCAAGGTGTAGAGAATGAGTGACTGAGGATTGCTCAAGCCTAAGTGTTTCATCTATATCACATCCCTCCTCCCAAAGCTCATGAAGGAAGAAGTGGGAAGATTTGAGAGCCACATGTGCTTACGATGAAATGATGTCTCCAAGACGCAACAGGGCATTCACACCCAAGAACTCACAGCATTTGTGACAGCATGCCCAAGACCCGTGCAAGCTCAAGTCAGGCAAGAATCCCAGCATGGAGGGCCATGTCTCACTCCTAGCTGAGGAGTTACTGGCAGTTGATAGCTTCTGGGAGATCGAGAATTCATGTTAAGAGTGTGGCACTGGTAGGTTGACCACACTTCCGTGGATGGTCACACATCCAGGAGTATGTAAGGTAGCACAAATTGGACTCAATGAGTTTACAAAAAAAAAAAAAAAAAGAAAAAAGAAGACACAAGGTTGGAAGGGGAGGTAGATCTAGGCCGAGTTGGGAAAGGGGGTGAATGTCAAAATACAGTATCTGAAATTCTCAAAAATCCAAAATTTTAAAAGCATGATCTTCTTGGGTGAGCACATGAAAGGCCAGCCATAGTCTCCCCAGTAGCAGAGTCCAAAAGTTGTCAAACAGCACCACCAACATTTCAGAGCAGCATTTTAGTCTGCAAAGACAAGCTTCCAGCACACTCAGAGCTATTTTAGATACACAAGATTCTGTATGTAACATGACAGGAAGGTACACTGAACTCTAAGTGGTTGGGTTAGCAGCTTATTTGCTCCAGCAATACCGCACAATTTAAAACAAAACTGACAGTACAGATTGCAAAACAAATTAGAAAATCATGTAAGTATTGGACAGATCAGTTCCCAACTGTCCACGTACTAGTCTGGATCTTTCAAACATTAAAATTCACCTGATAAAGAGGGTTCATCAATTCCCTGCAAAGCCAGTCATTTTTCTCCTTTCATCCCAAAGCTAGAGCCAGGTCCTAAACCATGCAAGAATAGACAGGTATTGTATGCATGAGAAGATCAGCTGTCACCGTTCCCTTTGAGTTTGACAAGCTTGTGTGACCCTAACCATGAGGAATCAGGGCAGCTGTGGCGATCCTCAAGAGACCTTGGCATGTAGTCAGGCAATAGGTCAAGTGCACAGCACAAAGCTAGGTTTATGGTAATGGGGCTGACAGCATTTTATCTTGGATAGAGGAAGACCTCAGAATCTCACAAGAGCCTGCTGTGAGATTCTGGTCACCAAGCTCTCCTTCCAGCTGTAATCTTAGAAATATTCAGATTTAAGATATGTTTTTTTTGTAAATGGTGGGGCGGGGTGGGGGAACTGTTGAGGAGCAGCCGTTTGTTAATTTGGACACGCTAGGCTTAACAGAATATTTGATGTGTTGTTGCCTTCCTGAGATGGGTTGGCATGTGGGAATAAATGCTACTTTTATGTTGTCCAAGGAAAAGTCAAGTACAGGATGCTTTTCTTGAAGCTAGCACACAATTTCCAGTTCTCTGCCTTTTTGAATGTCTTCAGCAGATGAGGACTCACCCCTGGATAAGGTAGGAGGATAGTATCATTAGGTATTGATACCAGCCCTGAAAACATGACCCTAGGAAGAAGGAAAAAACCCAGACAAGGAAAGAAAGGCCAATCAAATGGGTTAAACACAAGTAGGTATTATCTGTACAGCTTCATCACCAATTAGAGATTTAAACATGTCAACCAACAGGGGCACCTGGAAACCACAGGAAATACGGAGAACATGACTAAGCTTAGAAACAGCTTGCAAACCAACCTGAAAGTTGAACTCAAAGTGTAGAGGATCCCACAGTGGCATGGGCCAGGAAGGGGTGGGAGGTAGGAGACATATTTCTTGTCAATCAAAGCAAAATATTTCTCAGTTTTGTACAGCCAACACAAGGAAGTCGTTTTTGTCTGCTTAGCTGGTTAGAAATACAGTGCAGTCTGCCCAGGCCTCCTTCTGAGGCCAAGGTCTTCTTCACAGCTATCAACTTCTACATTCCAATATCTAAGACCTTGTGAGAGACTCTGCAGACTGCTTTACAAGAGTCCATTGCACAGTGACTCTTCCCCTAGAGTCTCTGCTGCTCAGGAGAGTCACATGATTGAGTCTCTCAATTAGAAGCACCAGAAGGACCTATTCAGAAAGGAACAGCATGTCAGTGACCAGAACTCATCTTTGGATGTGACTGCAATTCACTCAAAGAGTTTAAGAATTTGGAGAAATTGAGAGACTCTGTAGGACCAAAACCAATTAATTTCAACTCTAATACATGTTATTGATGCATGTTTTATTTAGTTATAGTCTAAAAGACAAAGGGGACCTAGTTAGAAGAAAAAGGCAAAGCTGTCTTAGGAAAGTCTGTATTTACTCAAATGACTTAGCAATTGTTTACTTTCTCCTCCCGCCTGTGATACTTGGCAGGTAGGGGAATAGATTGGAGGCTAATGCTAAGTTTAGAGGCTTGAATCTCCCTAAAGCTCTACTCTGAAATGCCAGGCAAAGTAGCTAACTAGACTCACCCAGGGATGAGGTTTATCAGACACCAACTGAGCTATGAGACTTACGTGGATAAAAGTTAAAGAAATATAGATGACATTAAGATCAAGTAAAGTGATCTTGAATTGGAGGTCTGAAGACAACAGAAGGACAGAAAAGAGGGTTCATGATGAGAGTTAGGGGGAAGGACAGATGAATAAGACAACTGGGTTACTCGGGAGGGTAAAAACCAGGGTATTGCACACCTATTCAAGAGGAAATAAAGTAGATGAACAGTAATCTCTGTGCCTCAGTGCAGAGGACCTGACTAGCAATTAACATTCACACGGACTAAGAGTGTATATGACATTGTGGGGATTAGGTTACTAGGGTTCAAATCCTATACTTCATTTACAGAGGAGCCTAGGGCTAGGTAGTTGAGGGATGCACCTTGTTCTTTAAACACATTCAAGAATTAGACACAATAACACATGTAGGTTAGGTATAAGCAGCTCCACCCTATTATGTCTTTAGTCATTTAGTCTGATGCAAATATGGACATGACTCTGCTCATGATGATCTGTCATCTTGCCACACTAAACTTCCGTTCACATGGTTTGAACCACATATTTCAGTTGACATATGAGTCAGAACAAACAAGAGCCAGATAAGGGCTTCTGTGCTACAGGAAGCACTGTTTCCCATATAGCCACCTGACTCTAGAGCTTTAACTTCTTGTTATGTAAAAATATTTTGTCTTTACATAGAATATGAAGCATTAGGTGAAAGTTCTAAAAGTTAGTTATAAATAAACTTCAATTATATCCAGATACTTCAAAAATAATCTAGAAAGAATAGATTCACAGGTAGAGATTTTAGTGACTTTGTTTTTCCTCTATGACAGAACAGAGGCTAAGAGCCAATCTAAGGTAGTTTCTAATCAATAAAAGTAGTATACAAAGTACAGATTAAGGGCATAAGCCTCAGCTGTCATCTATTGCTGTTCCTTTCTACATTCATATGCTTTCTAGCCTAAGGCACACCCTGATCTGCTTTCTATGTAAACATCACTGATGCTGCTGCTTAAATTATCAGAAGCAATTAATACGCAGAGACTAAAAATTCCTATCAGTAGAATCAGAACTACCTAAGCCTTCTGTAGTATAAAAGAGCAAAGTGGTAAGGTTGAACAAGGACTAGAGCCCTAACCATAAGGGATGGAGAGAGAACGATATAAAAATCAAGAATGAACAGCTGAACAACAGCTGTCCTGTTTAATTCTCTTTAAATTTAATTTAAATTTCAAGTTTTCTCCTCTTTAGATTTCTTTAAAAATACTAACATGACTTAAAGTTTCCCTTAATTTCAATAAACTTGGATATGAATAACTAGTGTGAGCAGGAAGCAGAACCAGGAGAATGCTAAGGAGAACAGAACCAAAGAGGCCCTCTGCCTTGGAGCTAAGATGGTCAAATATGCTTCTAATTGCCCACAAAGGCAAGGATAGCTGAAATGATGTGATATGATGTAGAAAAACCTTGAGCAGAAGCTTTATGCACTAGGGAAATGTCCCAAGACAGCACCTGAACAGCAAGGACAGTTTCAAAACAAATGGGCTCTTCTCAGTTGTTGAACAATGTGTCAGCATTGAGGCTGGAGGTGCTGCTCCTCGGTAGTGATAGAATGTGCAAATTGCAGAAGAGCTACGAGGCGGCCATAAAGTCAAATTCTTTAAAGTAACCAACTAGCCCACTAAATTGGCAAGTCTGGCCTCACTCAGTCTTATCAACCAGTCACTCCCTGAACTAAGGGGGGCTGTTTGTGAAGCCGACCTTTAGGGCCTTGAGATACCAGCCTGCTCCCCTGGAAAGGGGATCTTGAAATAGGGATTTCAATCATTCAAGGACACAGAATCTTGGAACCAAACACATTGCAGCTGGGCCCAAAATAAAAACTTCCCTCCTTCCCCATTAGGGTACAGATACTTCCTCTGTGTGGAGGAGATCTCCCCATGGGGAAGAAGTATCTACCCTGGCTGTACACTTCTAATAAAGTATTCATTCCTTGTCTGTTGCAAGTCTGGCTCTGATTATTTCTTAACTCTAAACTCCATTTTTCCTCTCCTAAAATTTAACATGTAGGGCTCTTGCCTATCATAAGTTCTGGTTTCATCCCAGACCACCACCAAAGCACAACAAAACCATGATCAACATAAGATTTCTTAGGTGTGCCTGTGACAATGCTATTTCCTAGTTCATCTAGGAACTCGACATCTAATCTTCCTCACCCCTTCGGAAATGCATAGGGCAATTTGAAACATTAAAATTCTCAGGGTTCTACAGATAGTAAGACACAGGATGGCAAGAACAGTCAACACATTCCTCTCATCAACAGCCCTATTGGGGGTACCCCACAGAAGTACAGGCACATAACCACCAAGTTAGTGAAGTGCAACAATCAATTCGATACCAGTTTATAAGTAAAACAGTAAGTTTCTATTCCCTTCACTGTTTTAACAGTCTAGAGCCCTGTGAATCATAGTTGTGATTTGGAGTCTCTACAGAAGAGCCCAAGTCTTCTATGCTCCCGAATCAAGCAAAATAGTGGCTGGTACATGTCCTAGGTAAGAAATTCTCAGCTGAAAATAGGTTGACTTACAATTAGAGAGGAAAGAAATACAAACAGACTCCAAAGCATTGATCCTTTGTCTACTTCCCAGGTCAGGGAATTATATCTGGACTGGCGATTTTCAGGCAAGGTGCTTATACAACAAAAGTAGATGTAAAAGAACGGTCCTTCCCACTGTCACATGTCTGCAGCCATTCATTCAGATCTTTCTCTGAAGTAATGTTTCTTTATCTCAAGGAGGTAATGAAAGGCATTGGAAGATTCATCTTAAACTTAATCCCTCAATAGGGGCTCAAAGCTTAGCCTAGGGAAACACTGAGTATGTTGAAAATTAAGGAGATGGCAGAATTATAATTCTCTCAAATTGGAACATTTCTAAGTAATCAAGTCCCCATAAAACCCAAGTGTTCTACTAGTTCTGTCTTTTTAAAATAGATTAAGAAACCTCCATTACCTGAGATTTTGGTCCCCATGACTAGACCTGAGATTGCATTGGTGTCAGCATCCAAGTTGTTGGCTCTTGTCTGACTGCCTATAATAGCAAGACCTCCCACTGAAAGTGCCTCCAATGATCTCTGGCTTCAGGCAGGTTCATGAACAAAGTGACTCCCATTCTGTTCCACTCTTCTGTCTAGCAGCCCAGGAATGCCTGGGACACAGCTCAGCAGGGATAATACTGTTTAACAACCTGCCTTCTATGTGTGCCGAGGGGTCTGCATCCTCCCCAGCCACCTAATGGAAACCAAGTTGTGGTTCCAAATGATCACCGTGCTTCTCTGTAACATCAATTACCAAGACCTGGCTCGCCGGAGGAGGCTGGTGTTTCTCATGCTCTCCAGCCTCAAAGCTCTGACACCACTCACAGAACAGACGCTCTTCTCAGGTGCCTGCCCTGGGATCTCAAGGCCTGTCCTATTGAGATGATGACCAAGGCATTAGAGTTCCCACAGGAAATCCATGCGGAGAGCAAAGGTGAACCTTGGTACCAGCCACAACTTGTCCCTGGCAAGAGATTTCACACCTCTGACAACTCGTCAGACCACCTTGGAGGACAGACTGGAGCTCGGGCGATGATGATCACACCTTGACCAGCTGGCTTAGCTGTGCCTGTCTTTTGCCCTCTTTCAACCTGAGCTTCCTGAGGACCCAGGAGACAGCTGGGGTGGAGGACAGACCACTGTGCTGCTCTTCAATGTGGCCACGGTCAGTCAGTGTCTTCTCTGCTTCTCACTGTTTGCTTCCTTGATTGGCCTCTTGAGGTTGGTGGCCAAGCCTAGCTTGTTACAGTCAGAGCCTGGGCCCTGGCAGTGTAAACAACTCTGGTCATATCTTAGATACTTCCAAAGGAAGCCAGGTCAGCTTCCAACCCAGATGAATCAGTTCACCTTGAAAGAGGTACTGTGTAAGCAGTGCTCAGTGACTTCTCTACACACAAGTTTAAAAGTTTGGTCCTTATACTTGTATGTTGCAAACAAAAGTTCCCAGGAAAAAACCTGCATCTTCAAACAGCCTTCTGAAAGGCTGATCAATTGATTAGAACTTTTGTTTATGGACAGTTTGGAATATTAGGTTCTGTGCCTAATTACCATTTACCTTGGGCCATCGTAGTCCCCTAAATAGCCATTCCTCGTCTCCCTGTGTCTGACTTAACATTCTGTGACTAACAGATAAAAACCTTTTGGAATGTATTAACTTAATCCACCAGCTTCAACCCAAAGGCTGTCGGACAGACAGCATGTCAGATAGCGTGTAAGGCCTATAGGAAGATTCTCCACATTTTGCTATAACCCGTCCCCTGCTGTCTCCAACGTATTGGAGAATTGTCTTAACTTCTAACTTTCTTGGTTCTCCTATAAAAATTTCATGAAATTTGACTCCAGGCTAAGCTCTTATCCTCTCTTTGAGAGGAGAGTTGTGTTTTTGTAACAATACCATCAAATCCCAATAATTCAGCTAAGTTCTATATTCATTACTCTGTGACAAATGAATTCTGTATATTCATTTTCTTTGTGACAAAATTCCTGACAATAACTCAAGTTTATTTTGGCTTATAATTCAAGGTGTAGTCCATCATGGTGGAGAAGGCGGGACCCTGTGTCAGGAATTAGAGAAAATGCTTATTCATCAAGCTGTGTCCTTTGTATGCAGTTCAACATACAAGCCCAGGGGAATGGTGCCCCCACATTTTTGGTGGGTCTATCCACCACAACCTTAGCCTGAAAGCCAGTCAAATGCGTCAAGAGGTTTGTCTCCCAGGAGATTCTAGATTCTATCAGCATAAACCAAATGTCTATTAGAGCAGCCAATGCTAACTGAAAAGTATCTTTCAACTAAAGTGCAAGTCAACGGCAAATGACACTGTATTAGATCACAGCGATGAGAAAATTAACTAGCAATAATGAAGCACATGGACTACATTCCCTAAGAGGAAGATGAGAACGTGGACCACTCGGCAGGACAAAACCCCTGCTCTATCCTGACCAGAGAGGACGTGGAGCTGGAGGGCAAGCAGCCTTGCAAGTTATGTTCGGAGCAATATGGGGTGTTTGATGTCCCAGAAGACCACCGCTGAAGGGGATCTGAGCCAAGCTGGAGTTGCAGCTCAGTCCTTAAGTTGTGCGTGGCCCCTGCTGGCCTCTGGGGAGATGGTGACCTTCCTGAACATGCAGAGTGACAATTTGCCGGGAGAAGCAGGTGGTACTGCAAGAAGGTGACTCGCTGCCTCTTGGTCACCACACTGAGAATGTGGACTTTGGGTCCAGGCTTCTGGGCCCAGAACCCAAAGCAGGAGAGGAGCACAAGGAGGCTGTGCCCCACCCACAGTCAGATCACAGCCCTGTGGACACGTGGACAGCAGGACAGAGGACAGTGGAGCTCCGCACATGGTATCCTGCAGGGGTGGAAGACAATGTCACGGAGGAAGAGCTGCCGAAGCAGCTGAGAGACGAGTCACGGTGGCAGCTGTGAAACAGACGAGAAAGTCGGGGAGTGAAACATCTGGACAGCAGGGCTGGGAGCAGGACCCAGACGAGGGGGCATCACGTGTGAGCCACCTCGGAATTCTGCCAGACCTTGGGGGAGATGCCCACGTACAGGCTGGTCAACAGGGAATGGACTAACAGGACAAGGACTGTTTGAGGGATGAGTTTCATGGGAACAGACACTGGCTGGAGCTGTCAAACCAGATGAGCGCAATCAGGACTTCTGCCTCCACCACCATCTTGGACAAAGAGCCCGTTGTGAACAGAGGGGCTGGCTACTGTCCTGTGACAGAAGCAGGGCTGCTAGAGACCACATGTAGGAGGTGGTCTGGGTGAAGGCCCCAACATATGGCTACCCTCAGCTGCTGATTGTATCAAGGAACAAGATGGCAACGGAAGATGGGAACAGCCAAAAAGAGGAAGATGGGGCTTCACCAGGACTTGAGAGAAACAGCTACAAACCCAGTGTTCAGATTACACATGTGAATGAGAGAGGGCTGAAACCCAAGAGTTCAGGCAACTGTTCCAATTCCACGGTGAGGGCCCCAATGAGAAGACAGAGTGAGGGATGCAGAGACGTGACAAGGAGGTGCTCCTGAAGAGTAGCTCCAGCAACACACCTGAGCACTGTGGCGTGGCTCCAGGAGGAAGAGAAGGTCCAGCAGACACCATACATACTGCTCAGTCCAGCACCAAGAATCTCAACTCAAATGCCACGGCCAAGTGAAATGCTCTTTCTGCTTCCGCCCATGAATACTGAATGGTGTAGCCTTATTTTCAGAACTCTGAGCCTCAAGATGAAATCTTACATTTCCTTGAATGTAGCTACTAATTTAGACATATGGCTATACTTGTAGCTCACATATGGACAGCATGTTCTAGAAGTATCTATAAAACACTAAAAAAAACAAAGGGTGTGGGAGCCCTGTAATCCCTGTAGTCAGAAGACTGAGGCAAAAGGTTTGCTACAAATCAGGGAAGCCCTGTCTCTAAAACCACAAAAGACACAGTATTCTTGTAAAGTTTTCCAGACCCAAGTTCTATTTCAGGTAGAATCTGAGGGTTCTTTGAGATCTTCCAGAATGAGAGATCAGTTTATACCATATCATATTTCCCAATCTCTTGAACAATGAAGAGTTCCTAAACCTTAGACCAGAAGATAAAAATGCACCATGTAGCTCTTCCTTTCATTGATCATGAGTAGTTTAGACATTCCTGACTGCTTCAGAATCTGATGTAGGTAGCTCCAAACAGAAATCTACCTGGGCTTTCCCAGGCCTCCTTCCCCTTTCCAGATTTGGCCTTGTTTCCGCCCGTCACAGTAGAGAAGTGAGAACACATTTTGTCACTACCCACAGGGCTTGTGTCCACTGAAAAGCAGCTTCGTGCCCTCACACGATGGTCCAGACTTTGCTACCTAAGTGGCTAAGATTGTGCTCACATCACACATTTGAATTTAGACAAGAGCTCTGTAATGACTGCGGGCCAAGGCTCAAGTTGACTACATTAGAATTACCTCAGGAAAAAGCCAGACTTGAAAGTTCTAATTCCCAGCCAGCACTCCCTTCCCCTGGTCTGCTGAGGGGTGGGTGGCTTTAAGATTCTTGGACCACAGCTGAGCCTTCAGGTTGCATCAAGTAGACTGCAAGCTCCTAGCAGTTGAAGACTGCTCTGCAGAAAGTGTTTCTCACAATTATGAACTATACTTGTCTAGAGACCTCTCAGACTAGTCAGTGATAGCTTCAAAAGGGTTCTTTGCTGCCAAACAATCATTTGTTTATTCAACCATCTGCTTCTTGACTATGGCTGGGCATTTGGCTTCTGGTTTGGGAGAGGGGGGAAAAGGAGAAACTGTTCAGTGTCCACAAGCTCCCAACATCACACTTCTGATCTACAGGTTTTTAAAGATTCAGTCCCTCAAGCAAAAGTTAGCCATTTCTAACCAGATGTTAGATGCCAGAAGAGGGCTGTTGGTAAGCAAGCTGCATCTTTATGAGTCAAGGAATCAGAAATGAGGCCCAAGCCTTCTAGACCCCTGATACTACTGAACTGAGACAAAGAGTTAAGATCTTGTGTTGCTAATCCAGCCAATAATGCTTAAGTTTGCTACAGGAACAAACAGGCTGAAGTGTAAATATGACGTTTGCAACACATGCGTAGTATGAGAACTTGAAGCTGTGTTTGTTGTGACCACAGGTGCAAGCTCGAGCCATTTCCCCCAGGAACCAACTCCCAGAACTCTGATGGGCAAGCATCGTTAACTTGATACTTGCAGACTGAGTTGACTGTTTGGGACTTCTGAGCTCCTTGGGCATCATTCTATGACAAATTCCGCACAGATCCTCCCGCCTTGTACCTAGACCTGACTGAAATTCACAGTGGGATGGACAATCTCCCAGAGACATGTGGGCCTTAAAAACCATGTACCACTCACTTAAAATCCTAATGATCATCTATCTCCACTACCTTTTCTTTTCATCATAGCATGGCATTGCCCACATTAATGGTAGGTCTTTCTCCCTCCTTAATCCAATCTAGACATTCCCTACTGTAGAGTCCTGTCTTCCTTCGACGACCGAGTCCTGATCGGCGGAGGGCTGCGGATTGAATGACTCACACATAAAGGACAGAGAGAGACACACACACTGGGTAGGAGGAAAGGAGAATGACTGACTTTATTCAGAGGCAGCAAGCCTTATATACCCTGAGGGCGGGGCTTTACAGGAGGTTAAAGGGTTCTCAGGAGACATCTAGCCACATGACACCTGATGTAAACTGAGGAAGTCTGTAAAGGTCAAGTTGTTTACTTCGGAACTACAACTGACAAGATCCTGCTAGCTCTTGGCAGAGAGCCTAGCAGTAAGAGAGAAGGGCTGCAGGGGGGCCAGACCCTACACCCTACTCCCTCTCACACTTGCCCAGAGGTTTATGTCCAGTGTACTCTTGTATCTTGCCCAGTTGACAGAATCAACCACTGTGGTTTCAAATGAGTATGTAGAATGTAGCTTCATTTGGCCCTCAGTCCAGGGCAAAACTTGGAAAGGCTCAAGAATGTTGTAAACAAACTGTTCACACCAACTGTGGCAGAACTTAATGAACCATTCTGATAGGACACTCAAGGCCCCTTCATGGAGTTTCAGAGGTGAACAAGGACTCCAGAGGGATGTTGGCTTGAGACTGCCATATTTTGGCAAAGATCAAGCTGTCCTCAGTCCATGGCCTGACAATTTGAACGAGGATGAATCCAAAACTGTGCCATAATCTTTTAGAGAGAACTTTCAATACAGGACAGCGTTTAAAAGGCTGTCTCATGCTTATTGGTCACTAACCCAGGTCTGAAGCAAGAGAAACAGGATAAGTGCTGTTTGGTGAAGAATCTAACATAGGGAAGAAGTGTTTTTACTAAAGTACCTTAAATTTTCTGCAGAAAAAACACCTGGAGGTTCTAGGTCCAACACATCCAGCATTCTTTATGAACAAGAACAGTGTCCCATGGGCTCTCCCAACCTTCATTTGGATTCTAAAGTCATAAAGGAAAACACCTGTCCAGAGCAACGGCAGGCAATTGGAAGCTGACTCCCTTTCAGAGACTAGCAGGTGTGTCCAACCTTTTGGCTTTGGGACACGATGCTCTCATCTACAACATTCACACTTGAGAAATGAGTAATCAAGTTGCAAAAAAGAAAAATCACAAGAATAACCCACAAAAAGAGGGATGTGGAGAAAGTCACACCTTTTGAGTTAGGTTCGGGAATGGAGATCTGCCAACTGTGGAAGGGGTGACTGGGGTCTTCAGAAGAAAATGTGAGAAAGCAGGGTCGGGGCAGGCGTGAGCAGGGCTTTGACTGGTATCCAGACCAGAAAGGAAAGGTTAAGGAGTGACTACATTGGCTCATTGAGTTAATTTTTCCTCCTATTTCCTTAGAATGTCTTTAGATGAATCTGCTTTCCTGAGAGGCTATCTCCAGTAAGAGAAAATCCAGTTGATTAATCGACAAAGGGGGAGGACCAGGCTCGGCAATGATCCAATCACTGATGCAGATTAGAATATCAAGGCCCCACCTAGAATCAGGGGTAAAACTCAGATTCTATTCTTTTGACCAAGAGAAAGTAGCTTTCCTTATTGTCCTTAACAAAACCAACATATGGAGAGCCTTTCCCAGTGGTAAATGAGAGAGAGTCCACAGCTGATCATGGAGGGGGAGTCCCATCCTCAAAAGCTTGCTGATGGCTATCTAGCTGCCTAACAGCATCAGAAATAAAGCTCAAGCTCCCTAGTGACCAATGACAGTAATGAACTGAAACAGACAGAATAGTTAAGATCCAGAATGCTGTCAGACCTGGTAATTAAGCTTAAACCTGCTATAACAAGGCCTAGATGTGATACTTCCTATGATGTTCAGTCAGAATTTGGATCAGTGACAGGTACAAGCTTGAGGGGCTTCTCTCATTAGCAACCAACTCTCAGGACTGATGGGCAAACATCTTTGAACAAGTACAGATGCTACAAATCTGAGTTCCAACACATCAGGTATTCTGAGCTTCTAGTGCAGTAGTGAAGCGGGTTCTGAGGACATCCTTCTGTATTGCACTCAGGACTATAGATCAATATCCCTAGCTTTAGATCCATGTAACTGGGTGGAGAAACGGAAACTTCCCCAGTCTATCAAGCTCTTAACGAAATTGCAGAGAAACTCTTACCAGCCATGACACTGCCACGTCAACGGCTTCTAACTTCTGAGCCTTCATTCTTTGATTTTTTACTTTTATCCTCGCTGCACCTTTCCACTGTTCAACGCTGTGCTGGATAGCTTTAGTTGTCAACTTGACCCCTGGGTAGAGGGACTCTCAGTTGAGGCATTGCCTCCAGTGGATTGGCTTCTAGCCACATCTGAGGGACATTTTCTTGACTGTTGAGTGATGTGGGAGGGCCCAGCCCACTGTGGTCAGTGCCACCCTGGGCAGGTTGCTCCATGTTGTATAAGAAAGCATACTGAGTACAGGTCAGGGGAGCAAGCCAGTAAGCAGCATTCTACCATGTTCTGTGCTCCAAATTCCTGCCCTGAGTTCTGGCTTTGGCATCCCTTGATGGACTGTGCTGTAAGCCAAATAAATCCTTTCCTCCCCAAATTGATTTGTCAGTGTTTTTATCACAGTAATAGAAAGCAAACTAAGACTGGTACTAAGAGTGAGGCATGGCTGTGACCTGACCAGGTGTCTGGGAGATTATGGAAGCATCTGCAGCTTTGGGATGGAAAAGCCATTGAGTGCTCAGAGCTCAGTGAGCTGTTATTGTGGAGGTTGCAACAGCCATACTGTAAAGAAATGTGCATGACGGAGGCCTGGCTTGTTACTTTTTGAGAGTAGCAAAAACTATCAGGGATTTTTGTGTTGAAATTTTGAAGAATCTGGTTTCTGGTCAGCAGAGGCTAAAGAAATCATCTGTGATTAAGAGACCAGAACCACTGACGTGAAACCTTTGCTTTACTGGGACAATTGGTGCCAATTAGCTGGGGCTGGAAAATCACCTGTGAATAACAAGAGACCAGCATCTCTGTGGTAAGATCTCCTGGGAAGTATTTCCTCAGGGTCAGCACACAGAAGCTGTGGTCCAGAGGGGGCCTTGAGCCTCCATCTCAAGCTGGAAGCAGAGCTTAATATATAGGAAGTCTCCTCCACAGTTCCAGTGTTGGAGAGTGAAGGTCATGGAGAGAATCTGAGACTTTGCACCTTGAGAGGACAAGAGAGTCCCTTGGTGAAAGGTGCAGCCTCAGCATGTTGGACATGCCAGGACTGTGGGACGACCACAGCAGAGCCAGAGAAGTGGAGCTGCCAAGCCCTTTGAAGCCCAGAAGATCATAAGTGAATCCCAGATGTCCAACTTTGAGCTACTTTGCTGGACTTGTTTAAGTGTGGCCGATTCTTCCCTTTTGAAATAAAATAGTAATTGTTTTGGATTTTACAGGAGCCACAGTTGAAAGATTAAGAGACTTTGAACTTTTAAAGTGGTCAGATTTTTAAGGACTGTGGGACTTTTAAGGTTGTGCTGTTTTATGTTGAGATGCCGATATTAACATGAAATCTTGTTGATAAGAAATGGAAGTGTTTAAAGTGGTGTGTGCCATGTTTACAGGAGAGTGTTCCAGCGGAACAATTCGAAGGATGAATTTTAATGGGCTTAGAGCGGGTTCTCCAACTCAAGGAAACCTAGAGTTACTAAAGACTTCCTTGGTAGCATGGAGAGCACTGAAAATCCATGGCGCGATTTAAATTAAAAACACATTTTAGTCTTCCGAAGCACCTCTTGTGAACAAAGAATATAGTGAATTTATATATGAGCCATTTGATGATTGGGAAAAATGAGAAAAATCAATGATTTTGTCTGGTTGCTTCTATTATCCCTGGATAAAGTGATGAAGGAAAAGAACTCAATGATAAAATTAACTGGTTCCAGATTCCCATCAACTATCTACAGGTTTCTAAGTGTGCCCTAGAAGAGTCTTCTCTCCAGTGTCAGAGCCCAAGTTACAGAAAATCAAGCCTAAACATTTCTTTGGCTAATTTACAATGCAAATTTAATTCAGAGCCTCAAGAAGTGTCAGCAGTTAAAGTGAGGGCACTATTAGGGAAAGAGTAGGATTCTGTAATTTCGGATAGAGAGGTGTGGGAGAGCCCTAATAAGGTTAAGCATTTTGAACCCTCAGACTCTAAAGGATTTGTTTTGCCTGAATTAGTCGCTTCAACCTCAGGAAAAAAAGCATCCATACCAGGGAGACCTGCCTCCCGACCCTTGCCTGAAGGAATTAATCCCCCGTGGCAAGACAAACCTATTGGTTCCTCAGCACCCACTAATTGGTGCCTCTAGACCTATAAACAGACTCAAGGCTAAGCAGGCCCCTAGAGGTGAGATAGAGAGTGTGGTCCACATTTACCCAGTGCTCAGGGACCATTGCAGAAGAGGGGTAGGGTTATTGAGAGCCAGGGAGGAGGCACATGGCCATATGGAAGTAGATTCCTACAGACTCCTGGGACCTGTCTCATACCAACCTACAGTAATGTGTCAGCATGCACAGACCCATGCAAACGCAGACAAACCTAGCGCCGAACTGAAAAATGGACAGCAGGCCCCAATCTAAGCCTCAGAACTATTGGCAAGGTGATTACTGATTATTGTTGGGTGGGAAAGAGCTGATCTTAAAGTGAGGGACTCTAGATAGTTCTGACTAGACTCCAGTGGGTGAACTTGCACTGAAGAACGTCTGGGAACACTCTTGACATGAAAGACCTTAGAATGTCTGAATTCCAGTGGAAGGGGGGCTGTACGGGTACAATGGGAAGAGAGTATAAAGTTGATTAAGATGTTCTACATGAAAACAAACATTCAATTAAAAGATGTTTAAGAAAAAATGAAGTCCATGAGGCGGCACACTCACGAGGGAACCTAAGTGAGTCTTCGGATTCACTCAAGCAGAAGTCTGGGGAAATATGTGTGGAACAGATTAAGGGAGTGGGATAAAGGAAGAAACAAATTTGTATCCGGCTGAGTTTTATCTATATAGGCCCACTAAATGGAGATTCTAGGTTTAATATGGAAGTCTGATTGGTTGGCTGACGTATTTATCAAAAGATGGCCTACTAAGAGCTGGAGATGCCTGATATTCCTTCATTTAGTATTAATCAAGGGATTTTTGAGGCTCAAATTGGAACACTCCAGTGGACTCGCTGTGTAAAGCTGAATCCTCCACAATGGAAGGTCCAGAGGACATGCCTTTCACTGAGGTTATAAGACGTAAAACACAGAGGCACTAGCACATGAAGAGCTTTGTTCTTGCTCTTCTCTGCCAGATCTTAGGAGCTGGGTTTAACAGGACCTCAGTAGGGGTCAGGTGGCAGCATCGAACTGCCAAAGGCGAGGTGAGTGTGGTTATTATAATGGGCAACAAATGCTAAACAATGCCTAATAATGGCATGGCATGACCAAATGGACCTTTAGTACTGGCTAATCAATGATGGTGTTCTAGGAACCAAATACACAGGAAGCTTCCTAAGTTTTTATTTGATCTGTATAAGCAGAAAAGCTCTAGAATGGGAAGTCTACATTGGATTATAGCCACAGGTAATCCTGTCCACTCAACCAATTTCCAGACTTGAGCCAGTTTACAGACCCAGAACCCCTTGAATCAAGGGTAGGTCAGGTTCCTTTAAGGGAGGACTTTGTCACAATACTCAAGAGATATAGCCTTTTTCCCATCCTTCCCCAGAGAGACCTGTAGCCTCTTACTGCAATAACTGTACACTGAGGAAAAGGAAATAATCAGACTTTGAGGCCTATTGGATACTGGTTTTGAGTTGACACTGATTCTGGGAGACCCTAAGAAGTATTGTGGCCTTTTAAAGTAGGGGCTTATGGAGGTCTGGTGATAAGTGAGGTTTTGGCCAAAGTTCAACTCACAATGGATCCCATGGGTCCCTGAACTTGTCCTGTGGTTATTTCCCCAGTTCCAGAATATATAGTTGGGATATTCTTAGAAGTTGGCAGAATCACCACCTTGGTTTTCTGACCTGTGGAGTGAGGACTATTACGATTGTGAGGGTCAAAATGAAATTAGAGTTGCTTCCACCAGGACAAAGAGTGACTCAAAAACAGTATCACATCCCGGGAGGGATTGCAGAAATTAGTGCCACTGTCAAGAATTTGAAAGATTCCCACCACATCTCATCTCACTTTAACTCTCATATTAGGTTGTGAAAAAAGATCGATCATGGAGGATGACAGTTGACTAACAAAAACTCAGTCGAGTAGTGACTCCATTTGAAGCTGCTGTACCAGAGATGATTTCCTTACTTAAGTAGATTATGGTGGTTTGAAAGAGAATGTCCCTCCATAAGCTCTAAGGATTGAGACATTTTGTCCCAGTTGGGGGCACTGTTTGGGAGGTCTCAGAAGGTGTGGCCATGCTGGAGGAAGCGTGTCTCTGGGGGTGGGCTTAGAGAGTTCCTAAGCCGTGCTGGATCTCCAGTAGATCACTGCTTCCTGTGCCTGCTTGACGATATGAGCGCTTAGCTTCTGTGTCTACTCTAACCACCTCTGCCGCTGCACCTCCCCGCCATGATGGGCTCTTGCCCCTTTGGACATAAGCTAAATAAACTTCCTTTTATAAATTCCCTTGGACAGGGTTCTATCACAGCAACAGAAAGCAAACTAATACACAGATTAACACACCTCCTGGTACCTGGTATGCAGCTATTGATCTGGCAAACGCTTTCTTCTCCATATCAGTTCATAAGGACCACCAGAAGTAATCTGCTTTCATCTGCCAAGGCCAGCAGTAAACTTTTACTGTTCTACCTCAAGGGTCTATTAATTCTCCAGCCTTGTGCCATAACTTAGTTCAAAGGGATCGTGATAGCCTGTCTCTTCAACAAAATATCACACTGGTCCACTGTACTGATGAAGTTGTTTTGCTGGTTGGATCCAGTGAGCCCGAGGTAGCGACCACTCTGAACTTGTTGGTAAAGCATATGCACATGAGAGGATAGGAGATAAACCCACCCAAAATTCAAGGGCCTTCTACCTCAATGAAGTTTCTAGGAGTTCACTGCTGTGGAGCATGCAGATACATTCCTTTTAAGGTGAAGGATAAGCTGTTGCACCTGGCTCCTCCCTGCTGTAAGAAAGAAGCACATTGCTTAGTGGGTCTCTTTGGCTTCTGGAGGCAGCACAATTCCTCACCTGGGTCTATTACTACAAGGAGTATATCAATGACTTGGAAAGTGGCTAGCTTTGAGTGGGATGTAGAACAGGAAAAAGCTCTTCAACAGGTCCAGGCTGCTGTTCAGGCTGCTCTGCCACTTGGGCCATATGATGCAGCAGACTTGATAGTGCTTGAGGTGTCAGAGGCAGAGATGCCATTTGGATTCTCTGGCAGTCCCCCATAGGGGAATCAGAGGAAGCTATTGGATTTTGGAGCAAGTCTCTACCTTCCTTCCAACTATTGTCCCTTTGAGAGATAGCTCTTGGCCTACTATTGGGCCTTAGTGAAAACCAAAAGTTTGACAAGGTGCCACAAAGTTACCATGTGACCTGAGCTGCCCATCATGAACTGGGTTATCTGACCCACCAAGACATAGTACATGCACAGCAACAATCCATTATCAAATGGAAATATTATATACGTGATCGGGGCCCAAGCAGGCTCTGAGGGCACAAGCAAGTTGAATAAAGAAGTTGCCCAGATGCCTATGGCTCCTACTCCTGTAACAATGCCTTTTGTTCTCAAGCATGCATCTATGGCTTCGGGGGGTGTGCTTTATCAGTTGACTGAGAAGACCACGGCTTGGCTTATGGATAGTTTTGCACTCTATGCAGGGACCACACAAAAGTGAACTGCCAGTTTCTAGAACCACCCTGAAAGACACTGGTGAAGGAAAATCTTCACAGTGCACAGAACTTTGGACAATAGACATGGTCATGCATTTTGCTTGGTAGAAATGGCCAGATGCGCAGTATATCCTGATTAATGGGCTGTAGTCAATGGTTTCGTTGGATGGTCAGGGACTTGGAGGGTGCATGACTGGAAAATTAGTGAAGACAACATCTAAGTAGTATGTGGAGCAATGTCTCTGAATGTGAAGATACTTGTGTCTCATGTAAATGCTCATCAAAAGGTGATTTCAGGAGATGATGCATTTAATAATCAGGTAGATCAGATGACCCATTCTGTCGACAGTCAGCCTTTTTCTCCAGCTATCCCTGTCACTGCCCAATGGGCCCATGAACGAAGGGACCGTGGTGGCAGAGATGGAGATTATGCATGGGCTCCATAGCATGGACATCCACTCACAAGGCTGACTTGGCTACAGCTGCTGAGTGCCATGTCTGCCAACAGCAGAGACCAATGACAGGGCACTCTTTCCCAGGATGCCCAACCAGCGAGCTGGTGGCAGGTTGACTACACTGGACCATTTCCGTCATGGAGCGGAGACAGTGCTTTGTCCTTACAGAAATAGACACTTATTCTGGTTATGGTTTTGCCTTTCCTGCACATAATACTTCTGCTAAAACTATCATTCAGGAGTCCCTTCATGACAGAATGCCATATCCGCTGTCATGGTATATTCCACACAGCATTGCTTCTGATCAGGGAATTCACCTCATAACCAAAGAAGTGCAACAGTGGGCCCATGGTCATGGAATCCATTGGTCTACCATGTTCCTCATCATCCTGAAGAGGCTGGCCTGAGAGAATGGTGGAATGTCCTCTTAAAGCCACAGTATGAGTTAGATGGCAATGCCTGGAGGGCTGGGACAGGATCCTCCAGAAGGTAGTGTATGCTTTGACTCAGCGTCCGTTATACAGTACTGTTTCTCCTGTAGCTAGGATTCATGGGTCCAGGAATCAAGGAGTGGGAATGGCTCCACTCACCATCACCCCTAGTGACCCACTAGGAAAATTTTTGCTTCCTGTACCCGTGACTTTGTGCTCTGCTGGCCTAGAAGTTTTTGTTTCGGATGGGGAGGGGGAAGATGGCTGCTCTGCCAGGAGACACCACAGACATTCTATTGAGCCGGAAGCTAAGACTTCCCTCTGGTCACTTTGGCCTTCTGATGTCCTAAGTCAACAGGCTAAGAAAAGAGTAACAGTATTAGGAGAGGCGATTGATCTGGACTTCCAGGGGGAAATTGGACTGTTCCTCCACAACAGAAATAAGGAAGATTATGTCTGGAAGACGATTTACTTAGGGCATCTTTTGGTGCTACCATGTCCTGTGATTAAAGTCAATGGGAAACAACACAATCCAGACAGGACAACAAATGACCTGAGACCCTTTAGAGATGAAGCTGTGGGTTACTCCTCCAGGGAAGGAGCCAGTATCTGCGGAGGTGCTCACTGAGGGTGGAGGAAACAGAATGGGTGGTAGAGGAAGCAGTTATAAATACCAGCTGAGGCCAGTTGCAGAAATGAGGATTGTGATTGATATGAGTGTCTGTCCTATTTTGTGAATATGCTTGTGCATATATACACATACAGAGGCAGATTTATGTTTCCTTTTTAAAATTTTTATAATTGAGATAAATGTTAAGTGGTTAAGGGTTGTAAATCTATATTATATTTAGGTTATGAGATACTAAAGGACTAAGCATTCCTCAAGGATCTTACCACTCAAGTCTAATTATATAACTTGTTTGTGGTTGTATGTAGGATAGTTATATCATGTTAGGTGGAATTAGGACCTTGCCATTGTTTTCATTTAAAAATTAAGCATGACATAAGGAGATGCAATTAGGTGTCAAGTTGGACCAAGGGGTGGACTTGTAATGGCTAACTGGCTGTCAACTTGACTGGATCTAGAATTCACTGAAATGTGACTTTGATTATATTATTTGAAGCTGAGGACCACCCTAAATAAGGGTGTTATCTTCCGAGACTATCCTGTAAGCTAGTCTAATAAATCCATGTTATATATTCATATTTTATCCATTCTATTTCTTTGAAGAGCCCCTGACTTACAGTGCTTATCTGAGTATCTTTCAACACTTAGTTGTCTTCAACTAAGAACAGTTTTGGTGGTAAAAAATGTCATGTGACTACAACCAGTTTCCTGAGGAAGTAGTCACTGGGCTTGACCAATTCTAGGCAAACACTAAGAAACCCACAGAATAATTTGAATCCAAATGTCCACAGCACAGCTACACGATTGTGTTTAGTGAGGCCTTCAGAGACAGTCGGGACATGAAGAGCTAGGTAGAGACAAGCTTGAATAGAAGGCAGCATGCCAAGGTAGACTCAGCCCGGCAGCAAGAAGGCAGAGATGAACTCCAGGGTCAAAGGTCAGCCAGAACACCATAGGGCACGGACATGTCTGTCAAGGGAATTTTTAACTGCTCCCTATCTTGTTTCTGAGACGCTGTCTCATGTTGCCAGGCAGGCCTCAAACTAGCTATTGGGCTAAAGATGACCTTAAACCCCTAGTCCTCCTGACTATACCCCCAAATGCTGGAATTACTAGTGTGCACTGCCACACTGTGATGGCTAATCTTGGATGTCAACTTGACTGGATCTGGGATTAACAGACCTTCTTGATTGAATCATTTTCGGGTGGAAGACCCACCCTAAGTGTGGGCGTTAACTTCTGATGTCAGCCCATATAAGAAGCCACAGCAGAGGTGGGCTCTGGGTTTTTGCCCCTTGCCTTCTCTCACTGGTGAATTCATCTCTCACTGGTGAATTCAACTTGCTGCTGTGATCAACTTCTTTGGATTCCAACACAGACTGAAGACTAGCAGATCTCCAGGAATCTTTCAGGCCTTCAGTGACAGATTGAGACTGCTGCAACATCCAGCCTTGTGGACTGAGCAACTACTGAATTCTCGGCCTCTCCAGTGTGGTGCAGCCATTGTTGGATTACTCAGACTATCCTGTAAGGTCATCTAATAATCCCTATATATTCATATACATAGATATATATATATATTAGATCAGTTCTGTTTCTTTAGAAAACCCTGACTAATACACTGTGCTTGGGTTTCCTGCATGATCGGCAAGCATTTTACCACCTGAGCTACATCCCTCGTCCTATTCTTGCTGCTACCATGGTGACAGCTCCACAGCTCTCCAAGGCTGACTATTTGAAGCGTTACCTGTCCGAGGCAGATGTATGCGTGGATGCAGTTTCCAGTTGCAAATGGCACAACAAATGTCCAAAGCCAGGAGGCGCTGTAGGCAAGGGAATGCGGGTTGTTGATATGAGCTCGACTGTTAACACTACCATAGAACTGGAAAAGGGAGAGGAAGAGGATGGAGATTTGCCTGTGGTGGCTGAGTTTGTGGATGAGCGTTCAGAAGAGGTAAAGCAAATGGAGGCCTTTCGTTCCAGTGCCAAATGGAAACTTCTAGGAGGCCACAGTGAAGACCTACCCTCACATAGACATTTCCATCATGATGCCCAGAATCTATCCCCTCGTGATACCCCAGATCTATCTCCCCCAAGAAGGGGGCATCAGGCCTCAGATGCTTCTCAGAAATATAGTAATTCTTTAGGTGTATCTCCTAGGAGAGTTCATCGAGGATCCCTAGACATCTCTTACCCCAGAAAGGCCCATCATCACTCGGACACAGCCCAACATAGGAGGACTCTTGACTCTTCAGAACCACAGCATCTCAAGAAGGTCCATCATGACTCCTCTGGTTCAGCACTGGCCAGAATCAAAATTATTAAAGGCCCGGAAAGATCCTCTGGCAAGACTTCACACGAGGAGGAGCTGCGACTCTCTTATCCCCCATTCTCAAAGACCACCAAGCATGGGCGTGACTCAGACCTTTCTTCTTGTAAAAGGCAAGCTAGACCCCATGTTGGAGCTAAGATGCAGCTTGATTCCCAAGGTGTCTACCAAAAAACTGATTCAGAACTTTCTCTTCAAAAATCAAATCCAGAGCACCAGGATTCCGATTCAGATCTGTTGCCACCAAGGAATAAACAGAGGCACCGGAACTCTGACCTCTCCCCATCACAGTGGAGGAAGAGGGCCAGGTCTTCTGATTCTGATCTGTCTCCACCTCGAAGGAATTCACCTCCCAGGAAGAAGGCTGTGCACATGTATTCTGGAGCTAGAACTGGGCTGGAGACTGAGATTCAGCGAGAGCAGCAGGAGCTCATGGCCTTTGGAGCTCAGTTTCAATTTGCTGAAACTGTCTTTCGAGATAGGACTGGTCGTAAGAGGAATTTGAAATTGGAACTTCTGGAACAAAGGAGAAAAGCAGAGAAGGACTCTAAGCGAGATGAGCTGTATGCCCAGTGGGGAAAAGGGCTTGTCCAGAGCCAGCAACAGCAACAGAACGTAAAGGACGTGATAAAGGAGATGCAGAAACCTCTGGCCCGATACATCAATGATGAAGATCTGGATCAGACGCTGAGAGAACAAGAAAGGGAGGGGGACCCCATGGCCGATTTCATCAAGAAAAGTAAGGCTAAGGAGAGCAAGAAGAAAAAAATGAGGCCTCGCTACAATGGCCGGGCACCTCCTCCCAACAGATTCAACATCTGGCCTGGGTATCGCTGGGACGGAGTGGACAGATCCAATGGATTTGAACAGAAGCGCTTTGCCAGGCTTGCCAGCAAGAAAGCTGTAGAGGAGCTTGCCTACAAATGGAGTGTTGAGGACATGTGACTCCTCAGTTGCATGGTGTTGTGGGTAACAGTACAGCCAGATGTTTTACCCACAGACAGACCAGTAACTTCTGGCTTTGCACCAGGATCCTAACTGTGGCTGTGCCACACTGCGTGTGGCTAGCTTCCTGTGCTGTCCAAGGTTTGTTCTTGGAACTTTCCTGTTCTTTGAAATAAAGGTTTTTAAAAATTGAGAATTTCATATATGCACTCAATTTTGATCGTATTCATTCCCCACTCCCGATCCATCCCACCCTCAAGTTCAAGTCTTTTAAGCCCCCATTGAGTCCAATTTGTGCTGCCTACACTTCATGTGTGTGGTTGACCTACCAGATACCACACACAGTATATTCGTAAGAAGCCTATCACTTCTGAGACAATCTCCATAAGGGCAAGGAAGGCCTCATAGCACTTGACACGCTGCTGCAGGTAATGCCACCTATCAAACCTCATGATCCCATCCAAAAAATAAAAAAGCCCAATCACAGAAGTGCTTTCGAAGGAGTCTGCCAAGGACCTGACAGCACAAGGTGAGCCTTCAGGTGAACAAAAAATCCTAACTCCATTAGGGTACAGAGAAATTTTAACAGTCATGCAGTGCTTGCAGATCACATCAGTTCCATCCTTCAGCCATCACAAAGGATATTGAATGACTTCCCTGAGAGAATGTAATCTGGTTTTCTTGTGGCATTGGGCTCCAGGCTCCATGGAATCCACAGGCAACATGCTTCTTATGAATATGGCCAAATGAAAATCAGTCTTTCCTGAAACATTGTGAGTTTGAAGGTTTTGATTTGTTTTTGTTTTGTTTGGCAACTTGATGGTTTGAGTGGAAACTTTGAGATGAAACATTGTCATCTACAGACTCAAGAAGGATAGACACACCTAGTAAAACATGAGTTTCGGGGTGTCTTGAGTGCGAGACTCAAGAGTGTCTCGGCTCTGTTGTGCTTAGCTTGATAGGCTAGGGTCCCAGACACTCATCGGCCACCAAAGCCACCTCAAGCCAGAGGCTTTCCCGTTGTCTCCTAAATTCGAAGAATGAAATTCATGACCATAGAGAGTGGGTTTAGAAAAGTTTTATTGTAGGGAGAGAGAAAGCAAAAGAAGGTCTTGTATAGCAGGAGGCCCTGGGAATGGGACACCACTGAGTCTCATTCCCTGGAGTTAATAAGGATGTAGAGAGGAGGGAAGAGGAAGATGGACTGGTCAGTCCAATTCACATTCCAGGTGTCCAGGACCCTCAAGGTCCTGGTCAGGTGGTCTCATTACCAGGTCCTACTCAGGTGGTCCTAGTCAAGAGGTCCTGATAACATCCTCAGTTTATCTTCCAAGGACAGTATTACTTTAGGAAAAAAAAGGAAAAACCAAACCCCCTTACTGGCCTCCCCAGAGCTAGATATATCTTTAGATAGTTCTGGCATATCTAGTCTCAGGTGAAAGTTTACTGGCATATGCGAAGAATTTCTAGTTCTCAGCGGGAAAAGAAACTGGTCATTCTTCTCTTGGGGTCTTTACCCTAAGACCCCAAGTAGCCATTTTCTACCTCCTGCTCTTATCACTGGTCTGAGAGGGACGAGCAAATATGTTACTTTGTCATTGCTGTGGGCAAGCACCTCTCTTTAAGACGTTAAGAATCCAAATGAAGGCTGGGGCAAACTCATTAGAAAGTCTTCTGGGAGATAAAAATAGCTGAACCTGCTTCCAGCTTGGAGCCCCTAGGCCTATTTTTTCCTTAAAAAACTTAGAAATGGTTTTGTTGAAGTACTTGTTAGAGTTTCCCAAACAGCACATATTTTAAATCTTTCTCCTCCACTTTTCCTCTTGCTGTACTGTTGGATCAAAGCAGTGATCAGTAAACCACAAACAGCCTACAGACTGTCTTCTAATCTCCCTGGTCAACATTTTAGCCCCACACTTGGATTCAGCCTCACTCAAGTTCTCAGGACACATTCTAGTTCCCGACGGCATCTTTTTCTACCTTGGAAACTAGATGACACAGGGCCTCAAGTGTCTGCATTTCTCTTTGCTTCCTGGTCCTTCGAACTTCCATCAGAACAATCTCCCACCAAGCTCTACTTAAAGCTCTCCAGAGCTTTTCCAGCCCCAAGCTCTTCCACATTCTTCAGACAAGCCAATTCTAAAGACCTGTTAAATCCCTGGTTAGGTTTGACATAGCACTGGCCTATCTCTGGGTATCAATTTCCTGTATATTTTCTCACAGGACCATCCTGGCAGGACTTAAATGTTTCAGGGACTTGGGCTTTTTAAGGCAGGGTTTCCTGTAGCCCATCCGGCTTTGGACTTAATTTGTAGCCAAGAATGATTTAGAACTCCCTTACTGCTGGGATTACAGGATTAAGTCACCACACCCAACTTTGATGCTGGGGACTGAGCACAGGGCTTCTGCGTGTTAGGCAAGATGTCCAGTTCACTGAGCTAAACACCCAGCATTGGAATTAAAACATTTAAGAGGAGCTTGTGCCCCTCATTTTGGCTATGGGACTGTTTGGAAGCAATGGACTCCAAGAAGTTGGAATTTCTCCAAAAACTACAGGTTGACAGAACTAAAAGGCTGAGGCCCTGAGGCCAGAGGGCAACTTTGTCCCAGGAAGACTGGTAACTTGTCAGATGACCATGCAGGGGAGACTGGAGCTGAGACTGAGGATGGACAGGCACTACTTGACAGGGGTTGCTTAGTGTATTCACTATGGCTCTTTTAACCACCACCTCATATTAATACTACAAGACGAACTTGGGGGAGGATGTCACTGATCTGTTCTTCCCAACACAGCCAAACTTAGTTGATTCTTTCTGCTTTTCAATATGAGTACCACGTTAGCAGGGAATTTAGAGTCCTCTCAGGGTTCTTAGTCTGGTTTAGTAGTTTAAGGGACTCATAAGGAAAATTAAGTGCCAGCCATCCCTCCTTATCCTTGTCCTCATCAACATTGTTTAATTGGCTTATGGCGGAAGACTGAGCAAACCTGGGTTAGTGCTGTCAAGGCTCAAGCTCTGAACACTAGTGACTCCAGTAGCAATTTCTGTGACCACCTATCACTCAAAAAGCAACTAGAAAGAAAGGGGTTTATTTGGCTGCACTTCAATGGAATGCACTCCACTGTGGTGCAGTGGGCAAAGGCCCAGCGGGGAGAGGATAACTCTTTCAGTCATATTATAACTGAAACAGAAGGGAATGTTGCTGTTTGATTTCTTAGTTGAGTCCCAGTCTGTGAGATGGTACCACTCACATGGCTGGTGGATCATCTTTCTGCTTGGCTACAACTTTTTGGAAACACCCTCATGTATGTTTCCACGGCAACTCTAAATTCTGTCATGCAGTGATTAACCATTACAGGAACCCTTCTCACCATAAGACCACCAGGGGATGAATTCATTGGAAAGGGGGGTTAGATATAAGGCTTTGGACAAAAGATACTGAGTACAGAAATACTCAGCTACTGACATCAAGATTTGCATTCAGGCACCAATAATGAAGCTACGTTCTACGTTTTTAAACAATAGTCTTGTTATTACTAGAGAGGATCCAGAAAAAAAGCCTTGAAAGCAGAATATGTCTGGGCATGTCTGAGGGGGAGTTTGGTGATTGGATTAAAGTGAGAGGACATGCCCTACACGTGGGTGGTGCCACGCCAGGGGAGGGGCTCCTAGACTGCTTAAAAGCTAAAGGCAGAGCTGCTCAGCTCATTCGGAGTCCCAGGCAGGCTTCACGTTATGTGCCTTTGTGCAGGCTTTCGGGAGAAGGACTGGAACCCGGACCTCCAAGTTTCTGACAATAGGACAGCCTCTGTCTTTCGACCCAAGAGCTTTCTCATTTTGTGCCACTGTGCTCAGCTGCTTCGGGCTTCAGAAAGACCACCATCGAGTCTTCAAAACCCCTGTGGGCAGCCACTGGGGGGCATCAGGAGCCCAGAAAAAGAGGGCTTGAGTGGCAGCAGCAAACAGCCACAGAAGCATAGGGCCCAGCCGGGACAAAGCTGGATAGAGCTCCCAGTGTCTCAGTGTAAGCTGGAGAATCCGAACAACTTGGAGGCTCTGGCCAGCTCCAAACCCAGGTCACGTGCAGACTCACTCAGCATGGAGGAGTCCAATGAATGCCACACAAAGTTGGGGCTAAAGGTCATGGAGGTCAGTGCCATCGGGACAGCAAAGCGAGAAAGAGTGGACAACTGGGAACCCCAGGGGAAGAAGGCTAGAACCTTCGAGGTGACTGCTCGAGAGAACCCCTCAGAGGATGAGGAAGACCAAGACTACGTGCCCTACGTGCCATTACGCGTGCGTCGAGAATGCAAGCTCCAGAAACTGTTGCAGAGAACAGGCAAAAGAGCTGGAGCAGAGAATAACCAGCAGGAACCCGGAAATGAGATCCCAATGGGCCCTCAGTCCAAGATCAGTCTCTTGGACCAGCACCAGCACCTCAAGGAGAAGGCCGAAGCACAAAAGGAGTCTGTCAAGGAGAAGCAATTAAGGGAAGAGCAGAAGATTCTGGAGAGTGTGGCTGAGGGGAGAGCCTTGATGTCTGTGAAGGAAATGGCCAAGGGCATCACATACGCCAATCCAGTCAAAACCAGCTGGACCCCCCCACGCTACCTCCTGAGCATGTCGGAGGGGAGGCATGAACGCGTTCGAAAGAAGTACGGCATCCTGGTAGAGGGAGACTGTATCCCACCACCCATCAAGAGCTTCAAGGAAATGAAGTTTCCTGCAGCCATCCTTCGAGGCCTGAAGAAAAAAGGAATCCTCCAGCCAACACCTATCCAGATCCAGGGCATCCCCACCGTCCTGTCTGGTCGGGACATGATCGGCATTGCCTTCACAGGGTCAGGCAAGACACTAGTATTTGCACTGCCTCTCATCATGTTCTGCCTGGAACAGGAGAAACGCCTGCCCTTTTCCAGGCGTGAAGGACCTTATGGACTCATCATGTGCCCTTCTCGAGAGCTGGCCCGGCAGACCCATGGAATCCTGGAGTATTATTGCCATTTGCTGCAAGATGACAGCTTCCCACGCCTGCGCTGTGCTCTCTGCATTGGGGGCATGTCTGTCAAAGAGCAGATGGAGACCATCAAACACGGAGTGCACATGATGGTAGCTACCCCTGGGCGCCTTATCGATTTGCTGCAGAAGAAAATAGTCAGCCTGGACACCTGCCGCTACTTGGCCCTGGATGAGGCTGACCGCATGATCGACATGGGCTTTGAGGGCGACATCCGCACCATCTTCTCCTACTTCCAGGGCCAGCGGCAGACCCTACTCTTCAGTGCCACCATGCCAAAGAAGATTCAGAACTTTGCCAAGAGTGCCCTTGTAAAGCCTGTCATCATTAATGTGGGGCGTGCTGGAGCTGCCAGCCTGGATGTCATCCAGGAAGTGGAGTACGTGAAGGAGGAAACCAAGATGGTGCACCTCCTCGAGTGTCTGCAGAAGACGCCCCCACCAGTGCTCATCTTTGCAGAGAAGAAGGCAGATGTGGATGCCATCCATGAATACCTGTTGCTCAAGGGGGTTGAAGCTGTGGCTATTCATGGGGGCAGAGACCAGGATGAACGAACCAAGGCCATCGAGGCATTCCAGAAGGAAAAGAAGGATGTCCTAGTGGCCACAGATGTGGCCTCCAAGGGCCTGGACTTCCCTGCCATCCAACATGTCATCAATTATGACATGCCTGAGGAAATCGAGAACTACGTGCACCGAATTGGCCGCACTGGGCGCTCAGGAAACACTGGCATCGCCACCACCTTCATCAACAAGTCCTGTGATGAGTCAGTCCTCATGGACCTCGAGGCCTTGCTACTGGAGGCCAAGCAGAAGGTGCCCCCTGTGCTGCAAGCATTGCACGGTGGGAATGAATCCGTGCTGGACATCCGAGGAGAGTGTGGCTGTGCCTTCTGTGGGGGCCTGGGCCATCGGATCACTGACTGCCCCAAATTGGAGGCTATGCAGACCAAGCAGGTCAACAGCATTGGCCACAAAGACTACCTGGCGCACAGTTCGGTCGATTTCTGAACCACCTTGCTTCCTCTTCCCTCTTATCTATGAGTCCTCAATCCCAAGAGTCCAGCAGTGCTCGCTCAGCCCCCAGGACACGAAACCAGCCTCTTTGCTGGGCTAGGCAAACCCAGTGCTTCCCAGAGTTATTTTTTGTGTGACTTTTCCCTACCTGGCATTAAATCGCGAGCTCCCTATGATGGTTAATCTTGTCAAGTAAATGATGGGGTTTGGAATAAAGAAAACCAACCATTGGGCATGTCTGGGAGGGACTGTGGAGAATGGGTTGATTGAGAAGACCCTCCCTAACTGTGGGTGGGCTCATTCTATAGCTGGCATCCTGAACAAAAAGGAGAAAACTGGCAGAACACAATTCATTCCTCTGACTGGCAGTGTGAGCAGCGGCCTCATGCTCCTGCTTCCATCACTTCCCTGCCATGGTGTAACTGCTGCAGACATGACTTATAAAAGGAATCCTTCCCTCCGTTCAGCCTACTGAAACCACAGTAGAGATTACAATTTTCTCGGGACTCTCCTGCTGGGAGAAGATACTCCCACCCCCTGGCCAATTGGTGAGGAACTTGTCATCAGAAAAAGACAACTCCTCAGAGGAACTTGCAGAAGAGGCCAGCTCCAACACTGGTGAGGGGGGACCACACCTTGGCCCAATGCTTAGTCAGACATCTCTGCCTATTTAAACCTTACTCGTTACATGAAGACCCTAAAAGTAGACCTGATTGTGTTGGGTTCGGGGGAGAGTCTCTAGATCTGTCCCTTTCCCAATATGACCACATTGAATAAATCTCATTTTAACTTTTCACTATTAATTGGCTCTTTTATTGGCTTAACTGAGGACAGATGGGAGAACACTATACGGGATATCAGAACATCGGTCTGGGTTCTAATTCTTTTAATAAACATGATTTTGCCAGATATTTCATCACAGGGAAGAGAAGACATTATGGAAAGCAGACCCCGTGTTGTTCCTATCTACAGGGCTTACTTCTACTCCAGCAGCTTTGTGCACTCACCACATTTTCTAGTGTTCAAGCCTTTGTCACTTTAGATGATTTTGCATAGATCAGATTACACACCCAAATTTAAACGAATTCTGTAATTTTAGTTCAAAGCTGACATCTCCAGCATTGGCATAAAAGTTCTAAGAAGCCAGCCTTAAAGTTCTGAATTCCAGAGTGGGAACCGATTCAGTTCCTTGAGTCTCAGCTAAACCACCGTGTTGTAGCTCAGAGGTGAGGACTGGCCCGCACAGTGTGCTTATGCGAAGTGATATTAACTTTGCCTCAGACTCCTCAGCCCAGTTTCATGAACAAGGAATTTCCAGAAAGATTCTTTGCTATCTTGCTTCCCCTAGCCACCTGCTTTCACGACCAGGGCTGGCGTTTGTTTTGCTTTGGTAGGTGAAAGAAATTACTTATTGTGAATAAGCTTTGGCCGTCATATCTCCCACCCACAAGTTCTGTCTTTTGTTTAAGGATTCCCTGAAGCAAATGCCAGACAACTGAGTAAACCAGGAGTTAGATGCCATGGAGAGTTCGTAAGCAAGCTACAGTCTGAGTCAAGGGACTGTTGCTGGAGGGGGTCTTCCCTGTGTTCTGTGATACAGTGACCAGGTTCTTTGGGTCTTGAAGAATTAAGCAAGACACATTACTGGAGAATCAGGACTCCCCCTTCCGATGAAACTAATAACCTTGCAGAAAATTCCAAAAACACTCAAAGGGACCTCTAAGACCAGAGCAGGCAAGCTGTAAATCCTAGCAGCTACTGGTAGAAATGGAGAAGGATTGTCATCCACTTGAGTTAGGAGTCTGAAAACACTGTAAAAAGCTGGAGTCCTTTGAAAAAGCAGAGAATGAGCACAATGTCAGGGCAGGCATGCTTAGAATTTGGGCTGATATCTATAAGTAGAAAAGGTAAGTTACACATTTGAGTTAGAACCAGAAAAAAAAAAAAAAAAATCAAGGTTTGTAGTGAGAATGTATAAGCGAATGCTCTGAGGGTGTGTTTTCTGGAAAAAGTACATTATTTCATTAGCAGGATTTCTCCTTCCACCTGTTGAGCATGACTTTCAGAGAATTAGCTTTCCTAGAGGGTAATCTTTTGGCCAGGTGATTTCCAGGCATGGTGAAGACTCTTAAGGGGACAGTATCACAGAAAGTTCTAATCTGTGGGGCAGATCAGAATGTCAGGGTTGCACCCAGGATAAGAGGGAGAACTCAGTTTTCTATTTTCATAAGTAGCTCCATTAGATTGGACTGTAACCAAATCTGTGGGACATTTTCTTGGCTGTTGGGGGTGCTCAGCCCACTGTGGGCAGTGCGGCCCTTGGGAAGGTGATACTGTGTTGCGTAAGGAAGCAGACTGACACTCAGTGAAGCTCCCTCATGTAACAGGACCAGGAACACAAAAGGTCACACAAATGGCCAAAGAATGGTGATTAGGAGTCTACAGAGTGTGGTTCCCTATATATATTAAGGGACAGGACTCCTATATTAAATTCACTCACTCAGGGCTCAGGGACCATTGCAGAAGAGGGGGCAGAAAGATTGTAAGAGCCATGGAGGAGGTGCGAGACTATCGGAATAGAATCCTATAAGCTCCTAGGTCCCTGCTCAGATGAACCTACAGCAGTGGTGTTAGCGTGCTCAAGACCTGTGCAAACTCAGACAAGAACTGCACGTGGAACCAGGGAAATGGGCGGCAGACCCCAATCTTTGCTGAACAACTATTGGCAGCTGATTGCTGTTGAGTGAGGAAGAGCTAATCTTGAAGACTCTGGATAGGCTGACTGACCCCAGGGAATGCACTTGCATTGAGGAATGTCTGGGGACACAATAGGCCTTAACACAAATTACAGTATCATTTTCAGAAGTGGGAGGATGTCAATAAGGTGCTATAGAGGCGATTAAAACAGATGTTCTGTATGAAATACTTTTTTTTTTAAAAAGCAGATTGAGCATGAGGCAAAGGATCTGTGCTCTTGGTCCCTGTTCTGAGCTCCTACTCAATGGTTCCCCTCAATGGTGAGCTGTAAGTTCTAAAGTGAAATAAACCCTTTCCTCCCCAAGTTAGTTTTGGTCAGTGTTTTTAATCACAGCAAGACAGCCCTTAAAATCCTAGTAACTCCAGTCTTGTGTCCAGTCTCTTATGTGGTAAATGAACAGTGGGGTCCATATTTGATCAAGGAGAGGTTCCATCAACCAAGTTGGCCAATGGCTGTGTTAGACTAGAACAGTCAGAAGGTCCAAGCTCCTAGTGAGTTGTGGCAGTGCTAAACTGAAACAGGCACAGGACAGTTAAAATCCAGAGTGGTGTTAATCTTGCTAAGTAAAATTTGCTTCAGGAACAAGAGACTCACATTTCCACAGAACAGCCTTAGATTTGGAGATGTGACTGCTCTGGTCCCAGGTGCAAGCTTAAGGGCTTTTCTTCATTAGAGACCAACTCTGGGAACTGCTGGGCAAGTGTCTTTAATAAGTCTAGATGCTTCCACGTTGAGTTCCTACATGAGCTTTGGGGTACTCTGAGCTCTTTGAAAAGTACGCTAGTAGAGTTTTGCAAACACCCTTTCTCACTGCACTTTGAATTGGTTAGCTAATCAAGATCCCACAAGAGTCACGTGTGATGGCACATGCCTTTAATCCCAGCACTCAGGAAGCAAAGGCAGGTGGGATCTGAGATCAAGGCCAGCCTGGTCTACATATAGTGAGTTCCATGCCAGTTGGGGCTATAGGGAGCCCCTGTCTTAAAAAGACGAAAAAAAATCCCACAAAGGACCAAATACCCCTGGCTTTGGGTATAGTTTGCCATGTTAAGGTATTTTAATGAATACCTCTAAAAACTATTAACACCCACTGACTGCAGCTGGTTATAACTTCAATGCCTTATTTTCCCTTTATGGCCATTTCACTTCCTCTTTCCACTGTTCTGTGATTATCTGTTTTATAACCTGAACACCTAAAGAGATGTCTTCAACTAAGAAGGGCTTTATGTTTGGTAGCATGACTACAACCTGTTAAGGAAGAATCCGATGGCCTCTGGCCTTGACTAGTTTCAGGCAGACACCAGACACTAAGAAACCCAAACTATGAAAACAACCCAGTGTTGCTTTAGCACAACCACAGCATTTGAATTAATGACACCCTTGGAGATAGTCAGGATTTGGGCTTATAGTGGTCAGAGACAAATATGTAGAGAAGGCATAAGCAGAATACCAGATAGACTGAGTCTAATTGCAAGAAAGCAGAGATGGACACTAAGCCAAATGACAGAACCAGTGAAGCAAGGACAGGTCTGGCAGGAATGGGAATTCTCAACTATTGTTTTTAAGTCAAGCGTCTCATGTGGCCAGGCTGACTGCAAACTGTCCAAGGATGACCCTGAGATACTGGTCTTCCTGCTTCCGCCTTCCAAAGGCTAGGATTACAGGTATGCATTGCCACAAGATGAGGATCGAGCCCAGGGCTTCCTGCATGCTAGGCAATCATCTTCTAAGCAACATCCCCTGTCTTTTTAAATGTTTTTTTTAATGTATGAGTATTGCCTGTATGCTTGTAAGTGCACTCGTGTCATACAATGCCCTTGGAGATCAAAAGAGGGCATCAGATCCTCTGGAACTGGAGCTAGTTTTTAGCTACTATGTGGGTGCTGGGAATTGAACCCGTGTCCTCTGCAAGAGCAGTTAGTGCTCTTAACCACTGAGCCATTTCTCCAGCCTCAACCCTAGTCTCAAAGCTAACTTTTGGTGCTTTTTAACATCAAATTAGGAACTCATCTCCTAAGCCATTATCAGTCTACAGCCTGCGAACGTCAAGCAGGAACAACCAGCTCCATGTCTGTGTCATTGGATTCACATGAGGCTGAGTTCACCATTAGTTGGGTTGGTAAATGGCAGCTGTTTTTCAGGTTAGGTGGGAAGAGCTGTCTTGTATCTCCCGCTTTCAACTGAAGTTTTTATTTGCCTGCTCATTACTGGCATATCTGTAAATAGGAAGTCAGATCATATGTACAAGTTGACCATTTTCCCTATTGGGATAGTAGTTTACAGAGGGGTCTTCATTATACATTTTATACTTCATCCCTTAGAATTCATGCTAGGTCTGATCAAATTCTTACTTGACAAAAATGTCACTGGTAAATGAACTTGTGGGGTTGAGAGGTTTGCAGTCAGAGGGATAAGAACAGGAGAATGCACAGGATTAACATTGACAACAGTTCAGGTTAAAGCTGTGGGAAATCATAGCTCTTCCCTGAGCTGCAGCCTTCGCTGGCTTCCCTCAGGTGTTCCTTTAATCATTAATTATAGTAACAGCTCCCACAGGCGCCAGAGTTTCAAGAGCCTGTTCTCACCTGCCACGTGATTCTGTGGCAAGAGTATTAGCCAAGACTGAGTCTGTTGAACAAACTGATCTACATGATGACCTCTGCTCTTCTACTCGAGCACCTTTTCCCTCAGACACTCCAACTTCTCCTTCCTGGTCCTTCAACTCTCACAAAAGTGCTTTCTGATGAGCCTATTGAAGACTGCACAGCCCAGCTGAATACATCACCATCCTCAGGGGGAAGGCGTCAGCCCACTGGTTTGTGCTGTAATGAGAAACACCTGATTTCTGAGATGAACATCTTTAACTCTAAGGGCAGAGGAAGGCTTAAAAACCATGTGATACTTGAAGATCACAGCAGTTGTATTTTTTGAACATCATGAAGTATTGCTTGACCCCTAAGGTCATCTAAGTCTTTGCTTTATTCCTGTAATATCAAACTTGTCTCTGAAGGAAAGAAAAGAGCATCTGTCAGTTATTTTCTGTCATTTATAGGCAGATGTCTCTTTAACAAAAAGTTTTAAGATTCCAAGCGGATGTTGGCAGAAAGCACCTTAAACCCTGGCTCTAAAAGGAAAGATTTCTGAGGATTTGCTTTAGACATAGAAGAAATAGGCTTTAAAGTTCTAAGAAATAGAAAAGTGATTTTTCTAGAGCACAGAATTTTGAAGCAATAGAAGTAGAAAAAACTTGCATGTAACTACTCCAAAGATATGACTTTAGCTTAAGAAATCTTAATTTGAAATCCAACTTAAGCTTCTCCCACAGCCAAACCCTCCCAGAAATCCCAGTAGCCAGGGACTTCCCTCTATCTGTTTCAAGGAAAAGGGCACATGCCTTGAAGAACGCTTTCAAGAAGTTGCTGTGACCTCCTAAAAGGTGTTTTCCAGAGGCCCAGTGATTAGTTCCCAGTCCTTTCAGCCCCTTAACCTGCTTTCTGGGGTTCCCTACTCTCTTTTCTCACTTCTGCAGTAAGTTAGCCAAAGTTTCCCCTGAAATGAGCAAAAGCTTGATCTTCTCCTACTTCTCCTACCACCTACTTGTCCCGCTTATCATACTCTTTAATATCGTGTCGTAGAGAACGACATCCACCCAGATCAGCCCACACCCAACAGCAGAGCCTTAACAAGCCTTCCTCCGGAGCTGTTTTATATACTCAAAGGCCTTGCCTTCTTTAGTCCAGACCAATCAGAACGCCTAGGAGCTAGGTGAGCTCTGCAATTGGTCCCTGACTGTTAACAGGTGAAATCAGGCCTCCAGAAGTTCCAGACCTTTCTCTCTAGGTTTATTATAATTTAAAGAAACATTGCTCTCCCTACCAATGTTTTTCCCACATTGTGAAGTTTGCTGAGTTCTTAAAGATGTATTTTAAGGAAGCAATTTAGTCACCTTTAAAAAATATCTGAATGAAATTCTCCTCTAGTACATTATTACTATTATTATTATTTTGGTCTTTTTGGGACAACTGTAGCCCAGTTGGCCTGGAACTAGCTAGTAGACCAGGCTGGCCTTGAATTCACAGAGATCCTCCGATTCTACCTCTGTCTCTGCCTCCAGTGCTGGGATTAAACCTGTGTGCTACCACACCCAGCTAGCACATTGTTCTTAATATGGAGGATGTTCAGTGTTCCTTAAGAAATTTAGAAGGAGAAATGAGTAACTGTTTAATCAGACACTGGTGTTGTGTTAAATGTCCTTAACCTCAGGTAATGCTGATAAACAGTGTCAGGCATCTGTGTCTCTCATTTTTTTTTTTCATTTTTTGTTTGTTGTTGTTTTATTCAAAGGTATTATTGAGGGTAATGGTTCAACAAGAGCAAGGATAGAACCTAGTAAGACTCAAGGTCTTGTCTGATTTTGAGACTACATGAGAGGAAGCATGACAATACTCAGCACACATAATTCTGAAAGCTGATTCCATGTGTATATTTGGAAGTGAAAAGCATCAGTTGATATTAAAAGACAGTGGTAATTCAAATTTAAGGAAATTATCCAGTTAATAAAGATAATTGACAAATCTCTATAGAGGAATTTCAAATATGTGTATGTGTACTCCAACTCAAGGAGTTGGCATTTAATTCCTGTCGGGGGCCATGTGCCTGCCTTGAACTATGCCCTAGTTTTGGGTTAGGCAGAAGTCAATCTTGTGCACAGAAGTGCTGTTGGAAGCAGGAGTTTTCATTATGCAAATGATTTACACCTGAGGAGAAGTTTATTCTACACCCAAGACTGAGGTCACATGAAGATCTTTGAAGGAAGCCAATCACATCTTAAGTTATTTTACCTGTGTTAGTATTGTTTTGCTTACTTTACAGTATAAATAGGGGGGACTTAATAAAGGCAAACTGCTTCAGTGTGACTGACAGCTCTGAGTCTGTCCTGTTTTTTCTCTCTCTATCTCTACCTTTTCTCATCCTCACTCCCCGCTTTGGGGTATGGTCTGATTTCTGCCGGCGGGCTCTGGCAATTCCCCTCTGAATCAGTAAACACAAGTCTAAATGAATCACAGCAAACAGAGTAGAAAAAAGAAAAACAATTTTACAGTGAGAAATCCTGGCAAGTAGGACATTAAGTGACCCAGTTAACATCACCAGTGACAGGTCATGTTGCTGTGTGCACCCTGATATGACATGGTGAGAATTATTCACCTTGTGGTACACTTCCTCAAAACTCCTAACTCCAAACTAATCACGAGGAAAACATCAGATATAACCAAACATGGGGACATCCCACATGTCCCTACCCAGTGCTCTTTCAAATAAGCAATTAAAACTTGGGGATGGTGGCACATCCTGAAATCCCAGCACTGAGGAAGCTTAAGCAGAAGAAGAGCAAGTTCAAAGCCTGTCTAGGTTTCATAGTGAGACCCTGATAATAATAATAATGTCATGAAAAATAAAGACTGAGTAAGTGAAATGTACTAAAAAAAGACTAAGACACGTTGACTAAGGGCAGTGCAGTGCCCTAGATGGGACCCTAGAGTAGGACAGTGGGAAAAATCTAAAGTTTCTATTCAGTTGTTAGAATGCAAATGATCGTGGCAGTGCAAGATGCTAAGACTGGGGAAAGTGGGTGAAGGGGATACAGATCTATTATCCCCAAAATTCTTTTATAAATCAAAAGTTATTCCCAGTTGAGATATTTAAGTAAAAATAAATACCCTATAAAGTTTCTTGAAATTTTAAGATAGCCCTTCAAGAAACCTTATGCTCCTAGCAAAATACTTTAAAATGCACCTTCTACAGGTGTCCTAGCTTTTCAGTATTAAACTCAATTAGAGCCAACATTTAAAAAGCTGCAGGTTTAGCTGGATGAGCCTCACAGCTGCCTGGACAGAGGCAATGGAAGAGAGGACACAGGCCAGAGGCCAGCTGGAATCCCCCCTCCCCCGCCCCCCGGAACCAGGTCTAAGGTCAACAGTAACTGGGTACAAGTGGACCTAGTTTATTAGCCACAGGCTGCCACCGGTGGCCTTTGGAAATCTGATTGCAGCCTCTCACTTTCATCTTGAGTTTTCTCACATCTGTGCTCAGGGGAATGGGGATCTGCTTTGGAAGCCAGGTGGCACCCACAGGATCGGCAAAACATTTACGAAGCCGGTATGGTTGTACACGCCTTTAATCCCAGCATTTAGGAGGCAGAGACAGGCGGATCTCTGTGAAATTGAAGATAGCCTGGTCTCTATAGCCAGTTGCAAGCCAGTTGGGGCCACAGGGAGACCCTGTCTCAAAAAGGAGGGAGGAGGGAGAGGAGGAGGGAGGGGGAGGGAGAAGAGAGGGAGGGAAGGGAGGGGAGGGGGAAACAAACAAAAACGTGTTCTTCAAAACTATCTTAATAATAAAAGTTAAAGACAGGAGACAGTGCAAGATGTAAAGAACCTGAGCTTTAGATGTTGATCATGTTTGGGAAACATCTAGAACAGCTCATAGCACAAACAGAGCTCTAACCATTACCTAAATCTGTGTGCAATACATCCTGACTCAATGCAAACTACAATCGAATTAGTCTTCCTGTTCCACCTGAAGAATCAGAGCCACAGAAGGATGAATAATTGGCTCAAGGGCACAGCCTACATCATGGAGCTGGATTCCAGCCCCACAGACTGGCTGTGTGCATGGCATAGTGCATGGCATTGCCCCCTCTGTTATCAAAAAAGAAGGGAGTCAACGGTTAAGAAGGGGGCAAAGGTCAGCTCTGCCATGATTTACAAGTGTATTAAAAGTATAGGAATAAATTTGGAGCAATACCAGATCCTCACTAACTACCAACAATGTTGAATTTGGCTCTGCAGACAAGAAGTCAGTGAACATGTCAATGATGTAAGACTGCGTAACAACACCATGTAATCAAAGCTGACCCAATAAGAGAAGCCCACTGCCCTGATGTTTATCACAGGATTTTCTCAGTTCACTTCCTAGATAGAAAGCTCAGACAGGAGAGGTCAGCTCAGAGCAACAGACTAGACAAACCTCAGTGAGGCTGAGCCAGGCAGCATTCCACCCTTAGTCATCATTCTTCAAGGCCAAAGGTTGGGCACAGGAGGAAGCCTGAGGCAGTGTTCTTGGAGGTTTGCACTGCTTCCCAGCCCAAGCAGATGGCAACCACGAAAGAAGACTCTGGGCTTGGCCCCTAACTGGGCTCTCCCTTCCCTGAGTCCCTGCTCACACATTTAGAGGGCCTCATCTTAACTCAATCAGCCAGGAGCACATCTGAGTTTTTGAGTTCTTTAGGTTTTGATACCTCATACTAGGAATGAGAAAACTTTGGTTCAGAGTGATTAGGCGACATCCCACAGTGTCAACTTAATAGTTGACCTAGAACCATCTAAGAGTCAAGCCTCTGAGCATGCTTTTGGGGGTTTCTACCAGGTTTGCCTCTGGGCCTGCTTTTAAGGAATTATCTACTTTAGGTTGACTGAGGTGAGAAGACCTACCCTAAATGTGGGTTGTGGTCCTGAACTGAATGAGGAGAATGCATTCCTGATTGTCTACTTCCTGCCTATGGATGCAGTGTGACCAGCTGCCTCAAGCTCCTGCTGGGGTGAGCCAAAATAAACCCTTCTTTAAGATGCTTTTGTCACTGTATTTTATCACAGGATGAGAAAAAACAACTAATATACCAACATTACTCAGCTGGGAAGAGGAAGACAGACAGAATTAAGACACAACTTGTTTGTTGGAATTCCAAATCCCTGCATGCTCTTGGTTTTTGTTTTTTGATTTTGTTTTGTTTTGTTGGTCTGTGTTTTCGTCCTTGTAGCCTCAGCTGGCCTGGACCTAGTAGACCAGGCTGGCCTTGAGTTCACAGAGATCCGCCTATTTCTGCCTTCTGGGTGCTGGCCCTGCATGCTCTTAACCATTGAATGTCCCAGTGGGGTTTTCAAGAAAGTCTGTTTATACAGATGTTTATCCTTAATAACTTTGTGTGACCTTATTATCATTATTTTTTCTAGAGAGAAAAATTTTTTCTGAAACCCTAACAGAAATTTTTTTAAAAGATGTTCTTTGTTGCTCCAGAAGCTATCTTAGGGATGGAGGCATAGAGAAAGCACTCTGAATTTTATTTCAATAACTTTGAGACAAGACACAGAACTTCAGAATATTAATCTTCCCATCTTTTTTCTCTTTATCTTTCATTTTCTCCTACACAAAACCCAACTCAGTGGAGGAAGGGACAGGGTGGAGAAATATGCTTTGTACACAAAATGGTCCTAGCTTTAGTTTTCTTAACTGGATCTGAACTGAACTAATTCCGTTCTGTTGGCTGCCTGGGCCTGGGCCTGGGCCTGGGCCTGCCAGCACTAAAGAACACAGTAGCCGAGGAAGCAGGTAGAAGCAGCCCTGCCCAGCACATCAGGAAAAACTGTGTTGGAGCTCTGCCCACTGGATGTTTGGGTTTGTTACTGTGAAATTCAATCTTTGGTTGAGGCTGGCAGTGTTATACACATAGATATGTATAGTATTCATTTGATCTCAGTGTTATACACATAGATATGTATAGTATTCATTTGATCTTACAATGTTAATAAGCTATTGAACTCAGGAATATATGTGCCTAGCTTAGAAAATACAGAGCTAGAATTGCCCAGTTGCTTGCCAAGGCTATGTTTTTACATCCCTGCTTCAAATGAAAATTGCAGTTGTGAGCTGGAGAGAAGTCTCAGCGGTTAAGAGCACTGGCTGCTCTTACAGAAGATCCAGGTTCAATTCCCAGTACCCACATGACAGCTAACAACTGTCTTCCGGGCACGAGAATCCAGTGCCCTCTACTGACCTCTGAGGGCATTGCATGACATATGTGCACTTACACTAATGTGGACAATATACTCATACACATAAAATAAAAATAAATAATAAATAGAAGCTGTACGCTTTTTAATAGCACTGCCCAGTGGAGACTCTCAAGGTCCTTGCTCTCTCCGCAGTCACTCTGGTGCTACCCTAGGCGTAGGACCTATTTTCTACCCATTCTTTTGCCCTACCTTCCATTTGTTTCTGTGAATTTCGGAGTCTACTTTCTAGACCATTGTGTGCATTGCATCCAGAGAAATCTTCTCAAAAGCACATAACCCTTACCTGGCTCCGCATCTCGTTCAGGATAAAGACAGCGTTCCAACCATGCAAATAAGCCATTTTCTGCCTGAGCCTGTCTGCCACCAACCATTCAAATACCATCTATGCTCTGGCCCCCTTCGGTTGTCCCTCCTTTTACCATAGTTCTAATTCTCTTCCCTCTGCCAAAGCATCCTCCTCTTCCTACTCTCCGCATCCGTCTGATGAATCCCCACTGGTCTTTCAAGAGTCAGAGCAAGTTCTGTATTCCTCAGAAAGCATTTCTCTATTCCATCCATGCCTTAGCCCATTTGGGCTGCTCTGTCAAACATACCTAGCCAGGTGTGGTGGCTGTTGCCTTTAATCCTTATGCAGAAGGCAGAGGCAGGTGGATCTCTGTGAGATGGAAGCCAGCCTGGTCTACATAGTGAGTTTCAGGCCAGATGGGGCTACAGGAAAATACTGTCTCAAAAACCAAAAATAAACAAACAAAATACATACTACATGTGAGCGTTTTATGAACTATACAGTTTTATTTATCCTAGAGGCTGGGAAGCCCAAGGTCAAATGCCATCTGATTCATTTTCTGGTGAGGGCTGCTCTCTGGTTCACAGGTGGCACTTTCTTGTTGAGTCTTCTCTGGTGAAAAGGTGAAGAAGTATCCGGGTCCCCGTTATAAGCCATTAATCCCATCCATGATGGTTCTGCCCTCACCGCCTCATGGCCCTGACTCCTCATAACGGGATGCTATTATCAAGTTTGAATTGGGGGGAGGCAATCCGAATACATTCAGAGTATGACTAGCCCCCAAAGAGAGTCTGCCTTGTATTCTCTCAACAAAATGCTGACACAGCTTTTACATACTCCAGTGTTACCACCCGTTACTTATCTGCTTCCTTCAAGCACTGGACTTGTAGACAATAAAATCTTATCTTTATAGTCCCTGTCCCTCCAAGATTCCTGTCCAGGGCTAGGGGATAAAGCTCAGTGGCACAGTATTTCCCTAGCCTGAGTGAGGCTCTAGGCTCGCTATCCAGCACCACAAAAAGGTAGAGAGGAAGCTGGAATGCCACTCCATTAGTCAAGTGCTTGCCTAACATACTTGAGGACCTGGGTCCAAACCCACAGCACCAAATAAGTCAGGTATGGTGGCCATGCCTGTAATCCAAGACTCAGGAGGTGAAGGTGCGAGGATCAGAAGTTCAAGGTCATCCTTGACCACACAGAGTCCAACGCCAGCCTGGGCTATAAGACACCCTATCTCCAAGACAAGCAAGATTAGGCCCAGATGCGGTGGTGCACACCCTTCAATCCCAGGACCCCGGAAGCAGAAGCAGGTGGATCTTTTCTAGATCAAGGCCAGCTCGGTCTACATAGTGAGTTCCAGACCAGCTGTGGTAACAGGGAGACTCTGTCTCAAAAAGACCAAAAAAAATAAAAACATAACTACAAACAGCAATAATAACAGCAGCAAAGCTGGATACAGTGATCGGACTCAATCATTAAAGCACTTTCCAAACAAGCATAAGGACCCGAGTTTGGATCCCCAGAATCCATGGAAATGTCACAAAGGTGTGGTAGTCAACCACTTTCCAGCTTCAGAAGGTGGAGACTAGGATTCCCCAGAGCAAGCTAGCTAGCAAGACTAGCCATAATCAGTGAGCTCTGGGTTTGACTGAGAGACCCTGCCTTAATGAGAAGGAGGAAGAGCAAAGCAGATGATTCCTGATATCAGCACTCCAAATACAAATGTACAAGTGTGTCCACATTTGTGCAAACATGCATACCCATGTATACACATCACACACACACATACACACACAGATGAAAATGGGAATAATTCCTGTCCACAAATAATACGTAATGGATTTTGAGGAAATGGAGGAATGAATAAATACCTAGATCATTGTATCTAGAAGTGGATGGTACTGTTCATCAGTGTGATTATGAGAGTTTAAGTAAGGGACTACTTACAGAGGCATACGAAGGTGAGTGGAACCATAGGAAATAACTAGTTTTCCTTGAGCCAGCTACAGCAGAGGAAATATCCGACCTGCAGGGACCTGACCAGACCACTGCTGACACACTAAATACCTGAACTCACTGTCCTCCCATCTTTCAATCTCCTGTTACTGCTACTCGATGGCCAAACCAGTCAGAAGGCAGAAGACACCACTGATATAATCAGCATAGGGTGGAGAAGAATGTGCAAAGACATCGGGAAGTGCTGACACAAAAATACTTAATGAGTTTTAGTCCCAAGCTAGAAGTGTTGACTGCATTCTATAGGTTAAGATGTTTAAAATATGAACAGAGTAAGGCTGAGTGACAGTGGTGGTTAAAAGCACTTGCTGTTCTTGCAGAGGACCCAGTTTGTGTTCTCAGCACCCACATGGTGGCTCACAACTATCTGTAACTCCAGTTCCAGGAATTTTGATGCCCTCTTCTGGACTCCATGTGAACTAGGTACATATGTGGTGCACATACATATGTGCAGGAAAACACTTGTACATATAAAATAAAAATAAATTATTTTTTTAAAAACATGGCCAGGTGGACTGGGGATATAGCTCAATGGTAGGGTGCTTGTTTAGTATACACAAGGCAATAGGCTAGTTCCCAGCACCTAATAAACTTGTTGTCATGATTCACATCTATATTCCCAGCATTTGAGAGTGGAGGCAAGTCATTCTCAAAGTTCTAGGCCAGCCTGGGCTACATGAGACAAGGAAGAAAGAAAAAAAGAGAGGCAGGGAGGGAGGGAGAGACAGAGAAAAAGAGAATGGCATGGGTTGAGATAAAAAGTCAACACCACATGGATGGACTAGCAAGGTATTTTATTTTCAACCAGCCGGGGGCTGCTTATATCAAACCCCAATCATACTTAGAAACTTTTATAGTGTCTCTGCAGCAGGGACTGGTTACAATTTGCAACATCCAATAAGAATTAAGCATTTCACAAGTTTCCCATGTGCCCACTCCTAACAAAAACAGACCAGGGGATTATCTGTTTGCACATGCCCCTTTCAGATTAGAACATCATGTGGGGTGTGGTCGAGCCAGTTTTTGGAACTCAGTTCACTCCTTTCTGGGTGTGCTGCTAGGAGGGGTTGGGCAAAGGTCAAGCACCCGCAGACTTTAAGTCTGGACAAACCGCAAAATGAAAGTCTTTATGCCATTTTCCTAGGCCGTTACAAGAAAGACAAGATACAAAGAAGGAAAAGAAGGGCTATGACCAGAGGAAAAGAATTATCTTCTTAGCAACATGCTATTTATTTAATGTGTATGACTGCCTGCATGTAAGTGCTTTCAGAGGACAGAGAGGGCAACAGAGCCCCTGGAACTGGAGTTACAAATGGTTGTCATCTCCATATGGGTGCTGGGATTCAAACTCGGGTACTCTGCAAGAGCAGTCAGTGCTCTTAACCACTGAGCCATCTCCAGCCCTTCTTCTCAGCGATCTGTAAGCAACTTGTTGGCTCTTTGGATAAAGAATTTGATCAGCCCATTGTGACAAAGAAGAGTGGTGAGCTGGCATACAGGTTTCTTGTAGAAGAAGCCCATTCTTGGAGTAATAAAAGAGGAATAGATGAGGAGGACAGGATTGGATGCATTTTGGGATAAGAGTGGAGGAAGGCAATAGCTGAGGACCAGGAAGGAAGACTTGGGAGAAAAGCTCAGTCAACTGGAGCTCTCTTGAGTGGAGAATGAGGTATCCCTGTGCCTGTACAAGTCCACAGTAAGAAGAGAAAGCATGGCCTGCTCTGTACCATGCGTTTCTTAGTGAACTTAATGAAGGGACTGAGTTTGCATCAAGATTGGTACAGGGCTGCCAGAGGGAAGAGCTACAGGAAAGATGTATTTCTTAATCAGAAAAGCATCTGGAGCTCAGAGAGATGAAGTGACTAACTGAAAGTCACATACTAGAAGGGACAGAACAGAAATCAAACCTGGCTTTCTCAATCCAATTTCACCTTCAAGCTGTCTTTTTCCACTGTATCTTTAAAACAGAGAGAGTGCAAGCAGTGAGCATGCCTCCCTGAATATACTAGCTACAGCTCTGTAATTTTTATAGATATGTATTAACAAAAAGGCTATAATTTATGGGGTACATACAATAATGTGGACCATCTTGTTTAACCATGGAAACCCAAGATGCCTCCTATTGCTCTCCCATTTTAAAGATGAGAAAACAGATCAGAAAGATAAAGTAACTTTCCCACAGTTGCATAACTAGTAAATTGCAAATTAGAATTCAGACTCAGTCTTTCTAGATAATCCTGAAACCCATCCTAAAATGTTTTAAGTCTTTTATTTTATTTTGAAATGGAGTCTCTCTGTAGTCCCAGCTGGCATGGAACTTGCTATGTAGATTAGGTTGGTCTTTATCTCTCAGGGATCCATCTACCCCTGCTGGGACCAAAGGTGTGGGCCACCACACCCAACTTGTTTTAAACATTTGAAAAGGGAGGATTTAGGAGCTAAGTGGTTCAGTGGGCAAAGTGCTTGCTACAAATGCAGGAAGACCAATCTTTGGAGTCCAAGCACCTATTTAGGAGTTGGGCATGATAGGCCACATCTGTAACCCCAGGGAGAGTAAAGACATGTGGCTCTTTAGAGTTCAGTGACCAACGAATCTACCCAATCTAGTTTATCAGCAAGCTCTGGGTCCAGTGAGAGACCCTGCCTCAAAAAATAAAGTAGAAGCCCCGGGGGTGGTGGTATATACCTTTTACCACAGCATCGAGGAGGCAGATACAGACAGATCTCTGTGACATAGAGGTCAGTCTGTTTATATAGTAAGCTTCAGGCCACCTGGAACTACAGGGAAACTCTGTCTCAAAAACAGACAAAAAATGTGGAGAGATTCAGGAAAATACAACCCCTGGCTTTCACAAGACTACTCACACACATGCACAAGCAGATTAACACATACATAAACACACACGAAAAGTTTTTTAAGAAAAAGCAGGATTTATACCTTTTAAAATGGCCTATAGTTGGAAAGCTTCTTTGAAACTGATTGTTTCCATTTCCAAAACCTGGAGGCCCATCATCATGCTCCCTGGCTCTCAGTCCCTCCCCTGCAGCCTTGCTGTGACTGTTTTTCACATTTTTTTCTCTGTGAAATGAGGCAACCAGTGGCAGCTTTGAAGTCCCACCGAGTGTCCTAAGGACAGCATATGTTAGCAGCAGGGCCCTGCAATGATCTCAGAGGTCTCTCAGCATCCCTTATCTCACACTTGATCCTCTCAACAGGACAGCTTCACGTCCAGGAGCTCCAGATTAGAGGGAAAGCTCTTACAGGGAAAAGAAAAAGGAAACTGTATTATGAAGCAAAGCACAAGGCACAGAGGAATAGTCAAATAGTGATGTGGCACATGACAGTCAAACCAGGACTCCTTGATCAGCCACCAGTCAGAGAGGGGGCTAGTGTCCAAAAGAACTCTCCATCTCGAGGAGAGGCAGGGCAGGGTTTATAAGGCTTAAAACCATAATTGTACCATGTCAGAGGTAAAGCCAGTAACCATAGTTACATTAGATCACCACAGCTACACCAGACCAGGGGCAGGTCAGTTAATTGACATTTCATATCCCCCTCCCCCCTGGTCTTAGGGCAGAGTCAAAGCATTGACTCACCATCCTCAGGTGACAGAGAGCTGTACTGGGCTATCCAGGCACATTAATTGACAGAGGCTATATGTTGTTTGATAAAGTTTAACAACCAGTTAATTAGGCAAGCCCCAATCATTGGACCCAGGAGGAGAAGGACAAGAGGATCTATGAGGCCTGTAAGCAAATATCAGCCCTGGATTTCAATCAAACCAGGATGGCTCTGGGAACTGTTGGTCTTTCTCCTTTTGGAACTTTATGATGTATAATCAGATCTCCAGGATGGAACTTGTGGCAGGGTAGAGAGGAGGGATCTGGAAGGGTGTCGTAGATGTTAGAGTGGACAGTCTGGATCTGTTGGAGAGACTAGAGATACTTTAAGAGAGACTGATCGGTAATTTTTCAGAATAGGGTTCCTTAGTCTATGCATTAGAGGAGGCAGCCTTCTGAATATAATCTTGTATGGGATGAAACCTGCCTTATACAGAATATATCTAACGCAGAGAAGGACCAAGGGCAAGAGGTTAAATTACTTTTCACTGATCTCTAAGGTTAATTTAGCATTATCTGAGCCAACTGACAGAGACAGTTCAAACCTAAGAATTATTTCAGGTAGGAGGCATTTTTTTTTTTTAACATAATGGGGGAAAGGCTCTATCCAGTCAGAGAATGTGTCCACAAATACCAGAAAGTAGTCCAGTCGTTTTGGTGGCCCCCAGGTGGATCGTCTGATAAAGCTGGCCCACAAGGATGTATCCAAGAGCTACAGAAAGGATGATTCTGAAGTCTGGCAGGGTCCATCATCTCACGGGGTCCTTTTTCATTTCTTGGGGGTGGGAGTGGCTCAACAAGGAGCCTGCTGGATCACTGGGCCTTCTGCCATGGGAATATCAGAGTCCTCTTTCCTTGTGGATCATGGCATGGACACGAAAGGGTGGCAAAGGCATATCTGTTGTCTGTGGAGATGTTGGAGATGTTTATCCATTGATCCTTTCCCTAACACAGAGGCCAGATGTGGACCATCAGTTCAGTCTCTTGTGTGGAGGTTCCCTGGGGCAAGGCTTAGGCCCAGATGACGTCCCATTGGGTGGTCATAGCGGCTCTGTCTCTAGCCTTCCAGGTCCACTCTGTACTGCTTCTATTCACGAACAAGTTAGTGTCTGCTGCAGGGAAAGGAGATGTCTTGGAGGTCCAGGCAACTCGCCTTGGAGATGTCAATCAGATCCTCACAGTCATGTAGGGGCACCTCTGGGTTATCATCAGGCATCAGTGTTGCCCGGGTGAGGCTCGTAATTGCTGAGAAGGTAAGACAGGGCTGATGAAGGAGCCAACTCTGGTACTGAGTAATGCAGGCATTTGACATCCATTGGCCATTTGCTTCCCAGAGGAGAGTTCCATTGCATTGGGGGCCATTAAGGTGAAGTCTTGGCCCAAGGTGAGCTTGTCAGCCTCCTTCACCAGTAGGGTGGTAGCCACTATGGCATTTAGACAGGAGGGCCATCCTGAAACTACTGGGTCTAGGCTCTTGGCTGCAGGCCTTTGCCAGAGTCCCAGTGTCTGAATAAGCATGCCTTTTGCAATCCTCCAGGATTCGTGAGTGAAAAGGTGGACAACTGACAAGACCAGAGCTAGTACTTGAATTGGGGTCTTTTCTAGGTTTTAGAAAACCAGTTCCTCTATCTCTGTCCATTTTAGGGGCTGGGCCCTGACTGTGGCTGAGTAGAAGAGCCCTGCTATTTCAGGTAAGCTCTGGATCTGAAGTTGGTAATATACCACCAACCCCAGAAATTCACATAACTGGGTTTGTTTGTTTGTTCGGGACATAAGGCTCTGAAGAATGGCCTCCTTCCCAGTGCAGTAAGGGTCCTTTTACTTTGAGATAATTTTTATCCCAAGTAAGAGACTTCTGTCTGGCAAAGTTGAGTTTTCTTCATGGAAACAGGGTATCTCAGGGTCCAAAGCAGCTCTTGGGTGTCCTGCAGGCAGGTGGCTGGGTCAGCAGCAGCTAACAGGAGGTGACTCATATACTAGAGCAGTGTTGGGTCAGGATGAGATGCACAAATGCATTTAACATAATTAAATCCAAGTGTTTGTTTGTTTGATTGTTTGGGGTCTTTTTGAAACAGGATGTCTCCCTGAAGCCCCAGTTGGCCTGGAACTCAATATGTAGACCATGCTGACTTCTATCTCACAGACATTTGCCTGTCTTTACCTCCCAAATGCTGGGATTCAAGCCATACACCACCAACACACCACCATGACCAGTCTTCCATGAATTTTGAAAAGGTTTTATTATTTTATTTTATGGACAATAAAAAATATTACCCATCAAAGTATATGATTTATCAAGTCATAAGTCAGTGGCAAGACTGGGACCAGTTGCTGGTGTTCCTGAGTCCAGGTGAAATTAACTACCCCTTTTCATTGTCCATTCGTCCATACGTATCTACAGGATAATCTACCAGTGTTTTAATGTTACATATTGAGTAAGATACCAACAATTCCAACCCTATAATCAAGTGGGGAAAGCATTTGCTTTGAAGGCAAAAAAAAAAAAAAAAAGCAAGGTTAAATCACAGATCTATCATTTACTAGCTGTGCATACTGTGAATTGTTTTGCAACTCTGAATCTTAGTTTTCAGCAAGATGCTATATTCTGGCTACCTGATGACAGCTTCCTTTTCTATCTCCTATAGGAAATCTGGCTTGGTTGTAGGAACATGAGCTCAGTTAGGCGTACCAGTCTCTGACAGTGTTCTGGTCAATGAATCAGAACCTGAGGTTCCTAAAGAGCTTCGATTTCCTTGGTAAATTCCTACCGCTTCCTTTCCTCTTCCCTGCTTCGGTCTACTCACCATCCTCAGTCCTCTCAGGAATTGAATATATGTTCCTTCTTATACTTTCACTACATTATTTCTTGAAAAAACAACTAGCTACCTAGTTGAAAGGCCGCCTTTCCATTCTTTCTTCTTCTCCTCCTTCCTTCCAATGTGTTCAAAGCCTCCTTTCTAAACCCTCCCCTCAGACTCTCCCTAGAGAAGCCTTTCTATCTAATATGTCAGCCTATAGTTTGGGTTTATGCTTCCAGAGACTCCCCGGGCTTTAAGAGTGCGTCTCACCTTCTGCACGTGTCCAGACCAGGTTCCTCATCACTCTCTTTCTTTTCTTAGCACTAGAGATGTTCAGGATCATCTCTGCAAGAGGAAACAGCAAAGGTGAGGGTGACTGCTCTCTCCTTCAAATCCACTCTGCTCGCATGCTGGGCTTTTCTCCCTCTCTGATGAAGGCCTCCCGTGATAGAGAGCCCTCTGTGCTCTCTAGCTTCTGGGGGGAGGGAGGAGGGAGTCAAGAGAGGTCAGTGTATCTGTGTTCCTGGCTCTCTCTCATTCGAGCTGTGACCTCTCAAATGAGCCCAGATCCTCTCAAGTTATCTTTTCTGTGCAGCTCTTCTCTTTGTGTTCCAGAACTCTTACCCTTCTTTCATCTCTTTGAGTCTACTCTGGTGATAGGGCGGCTGTTTCTACTCTGGCTGACTGTGCTATCCCATATGATACCTACATCCTCTCTGACCTTTAGGAGCAGAACAATCAGAGGTCTTTATGTTTTGTTGACTGTGCCATATTTCTCTAAGAATATTGACATAGATTAGACAATCCAAATAGTCTCTACTTCTAAATAATGCCCCTCAGATTACTCAGGGTCCAGAGTCATAACACGTAAGGACCAGGCACTCAGAAGCTCCTCTACAGCCCGGGAGCACAGTAGTCCCCTCTCTTCCCACTCCATACTGTCTTCAGCCATGTGTAAACTTATCTGTTCTGGATCTTTCCCCCACGACCCTGTCTTCTCCTGACAATGGGGGAATGATATTCTGGATGCTGATGCCTTAATGGAAGAAGGCTGCTCCATTGTTTAATAGTTTCCATCATTAAACTACATCGTCTTCCTGGGTAATACCACTGACCACCATAGTCTAAATAGTCCATGCTGCCCCACAGACTACACTATCAAAGGGAGCAGATTTACCTAAGAAACACACACTCTACATTATTCCACTAAAGAAAAAACAAAACAAAAACAGATTACAGGTTACAGGTTGTTGACATTTAGAAACTACCACTGACCAGGACATATAACTTAAGTTTGCCAGAGGCTTAAATAAATGCAAAAACTTCCTCAGAAGATTGGAAAGCATAAACTTACAGAGGGCCCTGGGAAAATACACTTGGTCACTCTTTTCCAGGATTAGTCTTTAACTTTTCAGGCCTTAAAACTACTTTTTTGATGTCCTAGTAAATACTGATTTCACAAAGTAGAACACCAGCGTACTAAATTATAATCAGACTTATTACATGGGAACTTATATGAAATTATGGGAATCATGTATACAACTAGGTAGCTGCGAATGACAGGGAAAAATGTATTGAGCCATGAGAACATTATTTAACAAATTATTTAACAAAAAGAAAGAGTTGTTTCATCAGTGTCGTCAAGGAAGTACATGTTTAACATGTTGACCCATGGCCTCATAGGTAGAAATGCCTGCCACTCCAGATATCAGGACTACATTCAATATCAGAGGAGGGGGGGGCACACATGCTCATTTCCTGTTCATAGGCTTTGTCTTTTCATCCCGATGTCTTCTCCTGAGCACTAACAGCAGAACGGGGTCACGTGGTTAGTCCCATCCTTGGAGGAGCTGGGAAGCTGCTTTCCCACTCATCCTACGGAAGTGGAGCCTCGGCAGTGGCTCGGGTAGTGTGGCAGCTAGGGCGGTGCACTGCACAGACCTGTGTTGAGGTGAGGAACAGGATTAGCTGAGAAGTCCATGCCCGCAGCACCGTCCTGCCAGGCTGGGCTTCTCCTAGGTGTTCCAGCCAACACTGTGAAGCCAGGAGCACCAGGGTCTAGTCGTGTCTGCCCATGTGCGGCTCCTCTAAAAGGCAAGCTTCACCCCAGAGACACACGCTGACCACACGTAGGCTGAAACTCTCGCTGCCCAATCCTGCTTGCTTCCTTCCGCTTTACAGAGTCTGCTCTGCCTGTGGCGGGAAGACCTCCCCGAGCTTTCCCACTCCTCGCCTCTTCATTCATGACCATTGCGTACCAGTGAGCCTCTGTCCTCCTAACGCCATGTCAGCATCTGTTTCTTTCTTAGTAGAACTGAAACTGACTGCAAACACCAGTGCCTTTGTTCCCTACATGAAGGAACGCTGTGTTAATGGAGCGCAGGTAAGAACTAACACAACAGGTCGGCCCACTCTGGCTACGTTCTTATTCACTGTGAGGATGTTCCTAAATTGGATGAGCATCTATCTCCTTTTTCAGAAAGTACATTAGGCTTCCATCCTCTCTCCTCTGCAGAGTTCTGGCAAAGCCTGGGTTCTTGGATTCTCAGACTCATTTTCTATCTCAGTTCAGATCATTCCCTTCCGTTCTGTTGGCCTGTGCTGCCTTTACCGTGGGGATTATCCCATAGGTTATCCACAGCCAGTGCCGGTTTTCCCACAGTGTGGCCTAGAAGACATTCTGTTTTCTTTTCACTTAGTTTTTTTTTTTTTTTTTTCCTTGTCTTGTGCTTCTTTGGTGTTTTGTTTTAAGACAGGGTCTCCCTGTGGTTCCATTTGGCTGACCTCACTCTGAGAGATTCACCTGCCTCTGACTCCTGAGAGCTTCATCTCCAGTTTCAGAGATTTTCAGACAAGCAGGGCCAGATGTTAAATACAGGCATGAAATAGTCTGCTAATCTATGCTGCTTGTCAGGGTCTGGAACCGCCCTCAGATCTCCCCTGATGATAGCTGCCTCCCTGAGAGACTGTCTCTCTCTGCAGAGTTTGAAAATCACAGATAGAGCTGCCCAAACTATATTTTCTGCACTAAGCACTCAAGTGGACATCTACGTTGTCTTCTTTATGTCTGTCTTGGCTTCAGAATGTTTGTGATGAGTGCTCCTTCCTATGTACTCACACCTGCCAGTTCCATGTCCCAGCATAGCTATTTGTGCAATCATTTATCAGTTCTTTTCTTTGAAAGTAAAAATTAAGAAAGCTCAAGGCAGACTTCACTACATCACAGACTGGATTAATCTTTAACAACTAGAAATAATGACACTCCTCTATGCTGGCATTTTAAGAAAACCTTTCTCAGAAGACAAAGAGTCTGGATGTTTTTGTAGTTTTATTCTTTTAAGTTCTGGAGTGAGACTGACAAGGCTACGTTAGGCCTCAGTCACTTAACCCCAAGCCTTATTTTATAAAGAGTATAATTATACCCCAGAACAGCGAAGTAACTTTATCAAGTCAGATAGATCTGGGACTAAATCACAAGATAACTCCTCTAGCGCAGGCTTTTTCTAACAGCTGCTCCACCCCATCTGCCTGGTCTCTCAGGCTTCCATTAATTCTGCCCTTCCATATGTTAATCCCTAACCAGGGTCTTTGTCTTTCCTCCCATCGCCCACAGCTTCCCTCTTCTTCCTCTGCAGGATTTTTTGCCTCTCTCAGTTTGTTGTCCCCTTTGCACATACATTGTATTTTCTGTCTTTGCAATTAGTAAAAGAAGAAAATTACCATTGATGCCTTTGTGTTTCCTATTCTTGGTACCTTTAAAGATGATTTACATGGAGACTCTAAAAATCTTTAATATCTCAATAAATATACTACAGGTAAAATGTTCCATATCCAGGGTGCTTGGGATCAGAAGTGTTTTGGCTTTTGATTTGTTTGATTTTTTTTTTTTGGAGGGTGGGCTTTTTAATATTTGCCTATATATAATCAGACACCTTGGAGACAAGATCCAAATCCAAACATGAGATTCGTTTATGCATCATGTACACATAGCCTGAGAGTAATTTTATACAATACTGCTGATACTTCATGTGTAGAACAAATATTTATTGCATGAAGTGTTGCCCTTGTAGGATCATGTTGGCCCTCAAAGATTAACATTGTGGAGTATTTCAGATTTCAGACCTTCTGATTAGGGATGTTCAACCTGTAAGAATACTACTGGCAAAACAGTGCTCTTAAACTCTCCAGACAGCACTCAAAGACTTCTGGGATTGCAGAGTACATTTTGGAATGATTACATACAGGCTCTTGGGAACTTAAGGAAATATATAAACTTTCCAGGCTTTGTCTAGTTTCTGAGAACTCATAAACTAGCAAGCATCTGTTGAGCATAAGCACACATCCTTGAATAGAGCATTTACTGAGTGTGGACAAGCCATTCATTCACTTGAGATAACCAGGCCTACAACATACTAATGACTGGAAGCAATGAAAGACTAGGTAGAAAGTCCCTACCTGCCATCTTGTTTCATGTTTTTCTAGCAGCATCAAGAAAAGAAAGGAGGCAGTCAAGAACCCCTTGGGGCTGGGGCTGGGTGTCCAAACACCAGTACTGTCTGCTCCTCCTGCCCAGCAGCACAAAAGCTTATCTATTTCTGGAGTAGCACAAAGTCCTGGAAACAGCACAAAGAAGCCATGTCACTGAACCCAAACTGGACTTCTGCCCTAAGTCCAGACAACAGCTGTTAAACAGCTGCACTGCTGTGCTATAAAGCTGCACAGGGAAGCGAGAAGCCCCCTGAAGCCGTGGTATGAGAAAAATAAACCCTTGGGACAACAGTTGGCAGGTAATGTATATCATGGAGGCATTTGTGCATCTGAACGGATTCATGGAGGATGAGATTTGGAACAGTATTTTAAGGATTTTCTCCATAAACATTCTGTACCCAAGCCTTTTCAATTTAAGAGAAATTAATTAAAAATAAAAAGATAAAGGGAAGCATTGTGGCAGCTGGCACATCATGGGCATGGGTTAGGTCAAATGTGGCTCCCTGTCATTCTTACCTCCTTGTCTTACCTTGATGCCCCACCTGAAAACACCATGAACTGTTTCTCCGGAGAGACCAAGAGGAATATCAGGAGCTGGAGCCAGGCCCAAGTCCAGGCACAGCTCCACTTCTGAGAGTTGGCAGCTCACCTTTCCTGCAGTCAACCCTGCTCCACTAATGTGCAAGATGGGACAAGAGCACAGGTTGGGCAGGTGTAGCCGCAGGCAGGGCTTTCTCCAATGCTGCACAAAAAGGTTTTGGTCTGCCCAGGCCCAAGGGCAGCTGCTGGCTCCTGTTGGTGCCTGCTACATCCTACAAAGGAGGCAGGGAGTTCTGGAGGCTTAGCATGGGTTGCTCAACACTGGGCGAGCTGCAACCTGGGACTAAATGCAAGTCAGGCGCAGATTGCTTTCTGAGGCTAGCCTTTGGGGGCAATCTGTGCTTTTTTTCTCCCATCCCTTTTAGTGAGCCATCCTCTGAGCCCTTTAGGAATCTAATAAGTCCATTCGTTTTGCAGAGCCCTCAGCCCCATCCTCATCAATTCTCTGCCATGAATTTACAGAAACTGTCACTGACATGCATTATTGATGGGAGTATAAATCTGTATTCCTTCCAGGAGAGCAGGTTAAAAACACATAAATTTTAAATGTGTATTCTCTCAGACCTAAGGATTTCACTTCTAGAAATGTATCCTAAAGAAGTGATTATACAATTAAGGAGAAATTACACAAAATGAGAAATTCTTACTGCTTGGCTTAAAAACACTGAACAATTAGAAACAACATAAGCATTCATCAGAAAGGAATCAGTCAAATAATGATCACATAAGCATACAAGGAACAATTCTATAGCCATTAAAAGAAAGAGGTACCTAGCTAGTACTAACCTAGGCTCCTCATACATTTAAACATTAGAAATAGGATCTCACTCTGTATAATCTTTTATAATCTATTTACGTAAAGAAAAAGGAGCCAGTGTTTATCCTTCCGTACAGAGCACAGTGAGGACTAGAAAGACCTCCCATTTTAACAGGAAGATAAAGATGTAGGTACAAAAATGGTATAGTAATTCTTATATCCAGTATTTATTGAGTATATTTTAAACATTGTTCCAACTTCCTTATTGTAGATATCTTATTTAATACACAAACCAGTGTTGCTTGGGAATGTTCAATAAGTAGACTCTTAGGGGCTAGAGAGGTGGTTCAGGGGATAAGAGCGCACTTGCTGTTCTTCCAGAGGACCCCGGTTCAACTCCCAGCACCCACATGGTGGCTCTGTCAACCTCTTCTGGCCTTCAGGGACACTACACACACACACACACTCTCTCTCTCTCTCACACACCAATAAACATACTGGCAATCAAAACACTTGTGTAAATAAAAATAAATAAATCATAAAAAAGGAAAGTAGACTGAGACAAAATCTAAGATGCCTGGTATTCACTGGAGCTTAGCACTGAAGGAAAGGAAGCAGGGTTGGCTAGAGGGGATTGAGATACATTGGGCTGGAAGGAAAGTAAGCCCATCAACAGCCTCCGCCATGGCGCCAAATCCATCTGAACTGTATTATGTTGGACCAAGAAGACCATGCCTTTACAGCTCTTCCCACCTTAGTCATTAGATGAAGGCTTCCTGAGCAGAGTGGACCTTGATGAGATACTGCTCCGCAGCTGAGGCAATTCTCATACCCTCCACAGCTAGTACTATACAAGTGTTTTGATTGCATGTGTGTGTGTGTGTGTGTGTGTGTGTGTGTGTGTGTGTGTGTGTGTGCAGTGCCTCCTGAAGGCCAGAAAAGGATGACAGAGCCGCCATGTGGGTGCTGGGAGTTGAACCAGGGTCCTCTGGAAGAACAGCAAGTGCTCTTATCCCCTGAACCACCTTTCTAGCCCCCAGAAGTCTACTTCTTGAACATTCCCAAGCAGCACTGGTTTGTGTATTAAATAAGATGATATACAATAAAGAATTTAGAACAGGTTTAAAATACATTCAATAAATATTGGATATAAGAATAGTGGGGCATTTGACACACAGGACTACATCCCTCATTGGAGGCTGACTCAGGATAGTGTTTTAAATAATAAAGATTCCTTCCAGGGTCAACAGAGAGATGCACCAAGACAAATTTCTAGTCTTTTAATAACACCAGCCACTAGTCACAGGGAATGCTGGAATAGGAGCTCCAACAGCAAGCCACAGAACTAAGAGAATTCCTTATATCTATAGAGTTTAGGGAGTAGGGTCATTGAGCTTAGTGTATTAGTGAAGGTACTAGATAGGGTATAAGGCAGTCATTTAGGAAGTTAAGCCTAACTTCCTAACCTACTTCGGAACATTACCTGCTAGGAATTTAGCAGCTTAGGGAAGGCACTAGATAGGATATAAGATGTAGCTGACCTCTCCTGAGGGGCAGCCTTTGTGATCTAACAGAAAGACAGGGAAAACAATGAGGACACCAGAGGAGAAATGAGTCTTTCAACCTGGAGCTCGTTGAAGCTCTCCCCATCTAAGACTAAGAATTCCAGTGCAGTTAGAATTTGCCGTGGAAGTTGCTGACATAGAGATAATATTCTTTTCATATATGGATATTTTATGTTAAAGCAGCAATGAACCAGGCATGAGGCCTGAATGTATATGACTTTGGGTAGGTCCAAATTCTCCCCCACATTTTGGGGGAATCTCAAAGCCTAAGATTATGAACTTTGTTTACAGTAAAGACATCCTACCCTCTAGCATCCTCGTGATCTTACCAATTATAATTTTGCCAGCTGTCCTTCAGGAACCACACTGATCTCATTGATTTTTAAAATTTGTAATTATGTGTCTGATTGTATTTCTGTATATGCCTGTGGATACAGTATCCTCGGAGAGGACAGGGAAGAACTAATCCCCCAGAGCTGGAGTTCCTGGTGGTGTAAGCCTCTTGACACAGGTACTAGGAACTCAGGTCTTCAGGAAAAATAACACATGGTCTTAATCACTGAACCATCACTCCAGCAGCAGCCCCCCCACCAATTTAGATTCTTTAGCAAGACTTTAAAGAGTTTCAACTCTGTATATGCTATTATATATAGTATATGCTATTTTATGAATATGAAGAATTGATATTTAATATAATAATAATATAATTATTGTAAAGATGGTGACATGCAGCTTTCCCTTGAAAAGCTCATACCCCCACTTGGGTATGTCTTACTATTTCCCTAAGCATCTCTCTTGTTCTTAATAGCTCCCATGCTTAAAATCTCTGTTACAACATCTTCAACACTCTAGGACCTTCTCCGAGAAGGTTCCACCCATGCTCTAAGGTCTCTTACTTTCCAGCATTTCTCTTTCTCTTAACCTCGAGTGCTATAGTCTATATTAAAATATCTTTATTGAGTCAGGTGTGGTGGCACATGCCTTTAATTCCAGTACTCGGGAGGAGAGGCGGAGGCAGGCAGATTTCTGTAAGTACAAGGCCATGCTAGCTAGGGCTACAGGGAGACCTTGTCTCAATATATGTATATACACACACATATATATATTTTAAAACCAACTCAATGTATATATATTTTTAAAACCTCAACTCTGCTTCAGATTGGCTAGTCACGTAATTCTTTCCTGCATGTATGCCATGAATCCCAGTTGGGCCTGAGTCAAGGTCCCTAGAAGCCTAGAAGGTTAGAGGCTGCTGTGGGCAACAGAGTGTACTGTGTCTCTCTCCCTGCCCCTTGACAGTAGCCACTGCTGTTGGCTTTTTTATATATCCCTGAAGAAACTGAGGCAAAAACACTTTACTTCACACCTTGATTGGCACAGAGTTAGTGGCCCAGCCTGGACTCGAACTCTGACCCTCTAGCACCAGAGCCTGTTCATCTTTCCCTTCTCTGAATACAGTCCTTGTAGCAGTAGGTTACAACCAGTCACATTTCCCATTAATGATTTGATGTCTAGCTTCAGAGAAGGTGAATTTGTCCTAATATGCATGGAAGTTTACCTTTGCAAACTACAAACTGCTGTAACCAAGAACAGCAAAGACATGGCCTGGTACAATTATCAACGCTGGAAAATGTTGGTGTGTGTTTTTACCCAGCAGTGTGCCAGGCACCTTCAAAGAGAAAAGGGAAGCAGAATACATCATCTGTTCTCACAAAAAGCTTACAATTGAGGCAAGAGGACAAACCACAGATGTGTGAAATAATTATTGGAAATACCCTACAGGTAATTGCTATGTTGGATAATAACAGTAAAACCAGCAAAAGGCAAGCAAGCCCAGAACGAGAAGTGGTCTATTATTACAAAGTTCCATTCCAGTTTACCCTGAATGGCATTAGGTCTTGGAACCCAGAAGGATAAAGCACAATCTATAAACTAAGTATAAAAAGAGCTGGAGATGTGTGCATGGGTACAGAAAGGCCCCTAGGCCTCAGTACCAAGGGGTTTGGGTGCAAATTAAAATTCCCACCTTTAGCCAGGCATGGTGGCACCACCTTCAATTCTAGCATTCGGGAGGTAGAGGCAGGTTGATCTCTGTGAGTTCAAGGTCAGCCTGGTCTATGTAGTGAATTCAAGGCTAATTAGGGCTACAGAGAGACCCTGTATAAAAACAAACAAACAAAAATCTCACCTTTTGCTCTGGGGTTGTAGCTCAGTGGTAGACTGAATGTTCAGTATGCACAACATCCTGGATTCAATTCCCGGAACCAAAAATTTTTTAATTTAATTAAAAAACAAATCCCCGTCTTTGAGTCCTATCTGCTCTGGCACTAGACTGTCTTTGCTTTTCCTTTTCTGTTCAAATCTGGTTCCTAAACGAAGGAATATTAGCTCTAAATCTTAGGTACTTATCCTTAAAGGCTGAGATCATTTAAAAAATAGAACAGGGAAGTACTGTAATTTGTTTCATGGGTATTTTGAGTACACTTTCCTTCACATGAATTCCTGTTACCGATTCAACCAACAACTGTTTGAGTGCTATAACTGTTTAGTATTGTGTTTAAGAGCCCAGTGTTTGTCAATGTGTGTGTGTGTGTGTGTGTGTGTGTGTGTGTGTGTGTGTGTGTAATAGAGTACATGAAATCAGCCAAGGAGTAGTAAGAGATGTGCACATAAAGAAAGAGGTCTGAATATGATCAAAATATATCATACAAAATCCTCAAAAATTCAATTAAAAAAAGAAGATGCTGGAGCAGAATTGTGAGTTTGAAACTATCCTCGGATACAAAAACACTTATATTGATTAAATGTTAAAGCAGGAATATCTTTAACATGTTAAATAAAAACATTATTAATTAAAAAGACTGTTCTCAACTTTCACCAGCCAAGCTTCCTCATGTAACAAATCATGATTAACAAAGAAAGCCACAACCGGCCAATGTGCACAGAACAAGAGGTTTATCCCTGAATAGGACTTCTGTATCAAACCTCTGCAACCCCAGGCTCAGGGATCATTGTGGAAGAGGACCAAAAAGATTATAAAAATCAGAAGTGATGGATGACCCGAGGAAAGTTTCCCAGACAGCTGGGAAGTCACTAGCATGAACTCACAGCAGAGGCAACAGCAAGCCCAAGACCCACACATGCTCAGTCCAGAAAAAAATCCCATCAAGTGCAGAAGTGGGTAAGAAGCCCCAGCCATAGCTGAGAAACTATTGGCAACTAATAGCTGCTGGGAGAGGAAGAACTGGTTTCCTTTAAGGGTGTGACACTAGGGAAGTTATCCAGGCTCCAACGGATGGACTCACACTGAGGGACATTTGGAGACACAAATTTGATTCAATGAGCCTTAATATAGATGACAGAGTAAATGAAATCCAGTGGGGGAGGGGGCTATAAGGGATTGAGCTGGACAGCTTTAGTGTCAACTTGACACATCTAGGTTGACGGAGCCTCAACAGGGGAATTGTCTCCATTGGACTGGCCTGTGGCCATGTCCGTGGGGTATTTTCCTAATTACTCAGTGATGTGGGAAGGCCCAGTCCACTGTGGGTGGTGCCACCCCTGGGAAGGTTGTTCTATATTGTGTAAGAAAGCTGACTGAGCACAGGCCAGGGGACAAGGCAGTAAGCCTCGTTTCTCCATGACCTGGAGACGTAAGCCAAATAAGCCCTTGCCTCTCCAAGTTGGTTTTGGTCAGAGTATTTCGCCACAGCGACTGAAAGCGAAGTAAAACAGGATCTAAATATAACCAAAATAAAGTGTATGAAATTTGCAAAAATTCAATAGAAATAAAAACTGGGGAAAAAATTAGCACACACACATTAAAAAGGCACAGTGTTTGGCAGGTAGATGGGTTTGAATTGCAGTCCTGACACTCACTAGATCTGTATCAAGGGACATCTGCAATATGTCACTTGAGTATTATACCAGGACTTGTCCAATAGGATTGTGATGAGGAGTAGATAATTAATGTAAGATGTCTGGTGTATAGTAGTGGTCAGCAAAGTTGCTTGTTACCTGTTATAAAGCAGCTGAACAGCTGGAGGGATAGGGTGCATGGACAGGACAGACACTGCATGGTGTTGGACATTCAGCAAAGAACAAGACACACAAACAGTCCTTCCATTCAGAGACCAGACAGGTAGGAAAGCAGGTAGAGGGCAGAAAGTAAGGTGTTAACTGTAAAGAGAAGAAAAACTACATAGCTTTATACAAAATGCATAGTACTGACAAGGAGAGGAAAGGAAGTTCGAGAAAAAAATTCTTGAAAGAAAAAAAAATCATCACAGACTTTTCAAAGTTTATGATTTGGGGACCCGGAGGAATGGCTCAGCAGGTGAGAGCATTTGTCAGTTTTCAGAAGACTGAGTTCCATTCTCAGCACCTGCATGAGACAAGACTCACAACCACCAGCAACTCCAGCTTCTGGGAATCCAATGCCCTCTTCTGGCCTCTGTAACACCAACTAGGCGCACGCACACACACACATATACACACACACACACGCACACGCACACACACACACACAATTTTTTTCAAAAAAGTATGTGATTTGCAGTGAATTGTTGGGTCTTTCCACTATTTACCATAGGCAATGGTTTGGGTTTGGTGTTATATAGCAAGCGTTTAACTTGGTGACTGGCACATACGAGGCATCCAGAGGGTGAATGAACAAGTAAATGAGGAGATGAAGAGAAAGGGACTCCCTGGGTGATTAAGTTACTGGGTGAGGGTGGCAGGATGTTCCAGCCAAATGACCATGTGTGACACCTCCAAAATGAAGGCGCGCCTGGAAGACTGCTCTGAGGAGGTTGAGAAGGGAGCAGGCATGTAAGGAGCATCTGCTGAATCACACTAAAGAGCTTCAACTGGATGCTAAGAGAATCCAGTTACCATTCTCATCAGGGAAGGAGATGATCAGTCTGTGTTTTTTACAGTTCATTCTGTACTCTGGCAAACCACCAATAATTGAAATCCATTTCAATAAGGCACAGAATTTTAATTCATATAATCAGCATTTGGCTGTGAACAACAGGTAACATGGCTGTGAGTGGATGGGGAGCAGTCGGGGGGTTCCTCTGCATCCTCCAGATGAGGAAACAAGGTACTCAGCTGGAAGCACAGACCACCACCAGGATCTCTCATCCTCAGAAGCCTTTTGCCACGTGGCCTCTTATCTTTCTGGTTCAGTGCAAGCTCCACTGCAGCAAGGTGGGCCGGCTTCCAAGAGGCACGGAAGGGGAGCTGCCAGTTTGCTCAAAACTTAGTCTTACACAAATGCTGTTTCTCCCACTACACTGTATTAGGCAGAGCCAAACACAAAGCCATTCAAAAATCAAGGGTGACTCCATTCGTTGAAGGGAAGAAACCTGTGTGCCAGGGTCAGAAGACTCCCTGACTGTCATGATAAGAAACCATCCACCACACAGTTTGAATTGACCATTCTGGTATTAAGTAATTAGGAAAACTGCATCCAAAAGACAAATGGGGATCAAGGAGAGAGTGTTTGTCTAGCACATAGAGGACCCTGGGCTCAGTCTCAGCACTGCACAAAGACAAGAGAGTAGCAAATGTCCATTGCATGTCATATATATAAAATTGGAAGTGAACCGACTGTATCAAATGATAATTTGCATGTGTGGTGGGAGATGGGAGGTGGAGGGTAACACCACATTGGAGCTTAGTGTTGAAATGAGATGAAGGAAAAAGATTCCAGACCAAGAAAATGATTTAAGCTCAGAAGTGAGCAGCCAGTGTCCCTCCAGTTAACCTGATTACCTCAAGTGTGGCAGGCTAATAAAGTTTATATAATCACACACCCTGGAAGAAGAGGAAGAAGCGGGCTGAAGTAGTAGAGACAGGGCCTGCCACCACCTCACCACGCACCTGATAGAACAGCACCTGGATTTGCCAGCGAGTCCCCTACAGGAAAGGATGTCTGCTTCCTTCCACCCCCGCGGCTGTTGCCTTTCTTCAGTTCTTCCCCAGCCCGCTTGGGTTCTGTGGGATTCCTGACTGTTCTCCACGCCACTGTCTGCATTTGCTAAAGCCCATCTTCCACATGGCTGCAGGTTATCCTCTTTAACATTTTAATTATAGAAAGGAAAAAACAGGCCGGCAGCAAGTTGAGAAAGGGAGACCTGTGTGTCACGAGTTTTCCTCCTTACTGAGTGGTCCACTGAACAATTTTTCAAGGTAGTCTTAATCACATCTTAAAAAGTAAGCGGCAAGGTCGAGACCCAGATAAGCAGGCCTGTACTAAGAGATGGCTAAGAGTGTGGTAACACTCCTGATAGAGGGAGCAGGTCTGAACCAAGCCAGCTGCAGAAAGAGACCCACAAAGGAGATCCAGACAGTATTAATGAAATCCTCCAAGTGAGGCAAGTGACTCTCCAGTAAACAAGTAGGAGATAAAGCTATGACCTAAGTTTTCAACTTGAGGAGACAAGAGTTCTTATTGAGTGAGATAGACAAGAAGAACAGGTTTAGGAGTAATCAGAAACTTGCAAGTAGGATGGTCAGTGTGAACAAACAAGCTGGGAGCTCAGGAAAGAGGATTAGATAAAAACTGAAACCCAGAAGTAGAACAAATGTGCCACAGTCACCAAGACAGCATCTAATAAGAAAAGCCACACAGTCCTGAAAGAACCGAGGAGGATCAGTAATTTGAAGTCACAAATAACCTTCACATCTCAACAAATCAAAGTCTGAAAGAATATGTTGTAATTTGCCAAGGTTATTTGATAGGGTCACTCTGAAGCATGGTCTCCACTGGAAGGTGGAAACCACACACACATCTCTAGGGCAGATGGGAATCTATAAAATAATACATGGTAAACCTGATTTTCTAACCACCTAGAGAAGACAAGTCTCCAAAGTCAAACTAAAATAGGAAACCTATGCAAATAAAATTTTTAAGTTGGAAAAGAGACCCAAACAGCAAGCTCGGGCACTCCATTACAAACACTGATTCACCCAGCATCATTCCTGTTAGAATTAGGTTTGTCTCCAGAAATTGTAGGATGGGCCAACCTGGGCATTTCCGCCTGCTTGATACATGTTGTCTTTCACTGGAAACTAATGGACACTCAGGTGACCATGCCAGTCTCCACCTCGGTATCAATCTACCCCAGAGCTGGGTCAAACCTCCAGTGATAGTCACTTTTGGTATGCCCAAGACTAAGGACCAATCTGTGGTGAGGAGCCTCTGTAAACGCGAGGGCTAGTGGCCAGTGAAGGAAGGCACTCGGCTTTCTTCAAGCTTTCTGGTTGAAATTCACCAAGTACTTTTACCAGAAGATTAAAAACTGAGCTATAGCAGGACATGGCAGAGGCAGGCAAATCTTGAGCTCCATGCAGGAGAGTGTGTTCCAAAAAAAAAAAGGATACGAATACACACACATGAGAGAATTTCTTAATACTTTTATTCTGAATAACCTATTCTCACTTCAAAAAGATCTACTTCAGAAAACACCCAGTGAATGATGACTTACTAATCAAAAGTAAGTTGTCAATGTCTGGGCATAATGCAGAGTACACAATAAATTATATTTACATGCACTGACCAGACTATTACACACACAGAGTAAAAAAATAACAGTATTTTATGTACATTTTTAAAGATTTACATTTTCACATCGTTAAAAATTCTCTGTACAAATCTCCTGTGTACAGAGTGTACACATCCTCACCTTTATGGCGTTACTACAGACTTGCGTAAAACTCTAATACTACAAACACTTGCATTTTTTTTACTTCATATTCAAATCTTGGCACCCACATACAACACATTATTTTTGAATGTGAATTACTACAAAAGAAGCAAAAAGCAATCATGCAGACATTTAAAATAAGCTAATGACACAAGATGCACGAAATCAGCATTTATCAATTCCATCGTGACCTCGCTGTTCGACTTCCTGCACTGCTTTCATACAGGTACATGCAAAACAAGCAAATTATGAATCTTTTAGATAATAAAACAGTACTACAGTCTGACAACACAGGTATTAAGAACACAACTAACACCCCTAGTTTGACTACTTCTGCTTTTGCAGAAACCTCAATTAAGACATCTACAACTAAAATTCATAGAATATGTCAATTCCTACATTTACAGGATTTGTATCAGTACACTGATCATTAAAAAAACAAAACAAGAAAATAGGTGCTTGACATTGAGTACTGTATAGTCTGTTCTGAGAATGGGGAAAAGGAAATTCACGATGAGCCATGAGAGGATTATCCAGAGGCCCTGCTAAAGAAGTCCTTGCACTCTCCCAGTCTGCTAAATAGACACCTGAAGGCTTTAGAAAAGTTTAAGATATGCTACACTATTCATCTTTAAAAATCTTCTTGAAGTTTCAGCACCTTCCCTCCTCCCCGCAAAGGTCAACAAGAAAAATAAAGTGCCAATGTTTAAAGTACTGGTCATTGTTTAAGAGGCACTAACCCATTTGATGGCTTAGGATTAAATATGAAAATAGGCCAGATCTGATCTGAATAACAAACGGAAGGTAGGTATTCTTGGTCTGTAATTCCTGTCTAGATGGGGGCTGGACCAGAAAACTATCCACCCCCCTGCCATTTATTGCTTTGAAACAGGTGCATATACATAAAATCCTGACAGATAATCTGAATTCTAAGACGGAAAGCACAGTGTCTGCGCCACTTTGAAGTCAAAAAAGAAGGTGCACTCTCGATCGCTGGAAGGGGAACTGCTGAGACTCTCCTCTCCACAGCTCATGTCTTCACCAGAGTCCTCACTGAAAGGAAAGAGACAAAGGGGGTCATTCCTTAAAATGCAAATGCTTCAGACAAAATAAAACTGAGCCTGCTATAGTCTATATGAAAGTTGTATCTTTACTTACAAGACCTGAATTTAATGTATAAAGACTTCTTCAAGTGAAATCTATTCTCACTAGAAAGGAGATCCCCCCCCCCCTTAAAATTAGTTTCCTTGGGGACTGGAGAGATGGCTCAGTAAGAACAGCTGTAGTCTTTTAGAGGACCCAGGTTCAGTTCCCAGCATCTGCATGGCAGCCCACAACCATTTGTAACTCCAGTTCCACAGAATCTGATGTCCTCTTCTGGCCTCCACAGGTACCAAGCATGCACACAGTACACATACATACATGTAGGGAAATACTCATACACATAAAAACTTGTCTTTAAAAAAATTGTTTTAAGAGTTAATCAACTGGTATCTGTTCATCTATTATGTTTGTACCAGCTGACTATAGGAGGAGGTTAACTGCAGAATTCTAAGTACTTCAATAAACCAATTCTCAAGCTGTGGGGGGATTGGAAGACAACTTGTGCAGGTTGGTTCTCTCCTCCATGTATATTCTAGGGATAATCTCAGGCTTGTTAGCAAGCACCCTTACTTGCTGAGTCATCTTGCTGGCCCCCACAGTTCTTTTTTTATAGCCTTATCCCACAGTTCTTTTTCTGTTAATTTTTTTTTTTTTTTTTTTTTTTTTTTTTTAAGACAGACTAGAACTCTCTTTGTAGATCAGGCTGGCTTCAAACTCAGAGATCCATCAGCCTCTGCTTCCCAATTTCCAAATACTGGGATTAAGGATGTGTGCCACCACAATGGCACTACACAGTCTAAGTACAAAAATCAATATACCTGCTTACCTTTCACTTTCGTCGAAACAACCCCCCTCAGGGATCGTTGGCAGTTCAGGGACACTGTAGTAGCTGTTGTGGAGGTTCTGGGCTGTACGCCTTGAAACAATCCAAACCAGCTTCTTAAGATCTGGTTTGCAACATTCTGGAGAAGAATATTCGGCTAGGCATTTTGAAACTAATTCCCTCCAGTAATAGAATTCAGTGTCATTAATCTGGGGATAAAAATAAATGAAGACATTTTAGCAATGGTTCTCAAATTTTGCTGCCCCTTGGAATGACAAGATTCTGTCAAGAGTATTGGTGCCGAGGGTTCTGATTGAAAATTTAAGAGTCTGACTCAGTATTAAGTTTTTTTTGTTTTGTTTTGAAATAGTCTCCTTAGCCTCAGTTGACCTGGAACTCACTATGCAGACCTGGCTGACCTCAGTCTCAGAGAGATCCACCTGCCTCTGCCTCCCAAATGCTGGGATTAAAGGTCTGCATCACCATGCCTGGCACTGGTGTTAAGTTTTTAAAGTCCCAAATATTATTGTAATGTGCAGTCAAATCTGAGAATCACTGGTTTAAAAAAGAATACTAATACATAGGAGGTTTTGTGTATTCTAAGACTAGAACTGGCCTATGAACTCTGTTAAAAAAAGCAATAGTCAAAAAAGTACACTCATTAATAGTCACAAAGCAAAGGAATTTAACTTTCTGTTACAGAAACATGTTCTCCTATAATGAAATATTTCTGAAACAAAGCACTACTTGCATTGCTGATAATATGCATTTATATTATGACATCAGATACAAACTAAAGTGAACAATGATAGAAAAATTCCTCAGTCCCACAGTTCCTCACAGTGGGACTGACCCATTTCCTGGAATCAATTCTCACTGAAGACGCTCTCATGTATCACTACAACTCCAAGTTCAGAAATAAACAAAGCTGTGACTGAGACAAAAGCTGGATTTTTCCAACAAAATTTCTCACCCTGATGTACTTCTACAAGCAGAAAGCTTTTGTTTATTTGACAAGGTTTCACTTAGCAGAGGCCCTCAATCTCAATATTGCAGTCCATGACGGCCTCCAGCTCTTCTTGCCCAGGCCTCCCCAGTACTGGGGTAACAAGTGTATATCATCATACCTGACTTAAACTGCATTCTTTCCAACCATCTTGGCCTCTACTGCCACTAAGTCTAGCTCTGTCTTACACCCTCGTGATCTGCTCCTACTCTTCTCTACTTGGACAGCTCTATGACCTCCTTCAACTTTCATTTACTGGCCTTCTCATCAAAACTCAGGATCCTTGGTCATCTCCTTTTTAAAAAAACTTACTTATCAGGTACACCACACAAGTGGTGGTCAGAGAACAACTTTGTGGAGTTCTAGCATGGGCACTGGATTTGAACTCAGGCTATCAGGCTTGAATGGCAAGTGCTTTTAGGGGCTGAGTCATCTCACCAGCCTAGCAACTTCCTTCTTAAAAACAGGTTTCCAACTCATTTGTCTGAATCCATCTTCATTCACTTTATTCCTTTTATTGCTAGGGGAAAAGACTAATGCCAAACCCCTTAAAGCTCCAACTGACCCCAAAGCAGGTTTTGTAATGACTTCAACTTGCTGCTTACGAAATTCCAAATCTCAAGCAGAGCTGAGCTCTTACTACCCATTCATCTCTAACCATGGTTGACTGAGGGAGTTTCTATTTCAGACCGCCAATATTTGCAAGACACCTACCTAGCTGGCACATAAGCATCTAATATCATACTTTTTTCATCACAAATCAACTTCTCCCAAGTTCCTTTCAATGATGCCAATATTCTCTCCATCTTTAGATTCCCTCTGGGCCATTCATGACTCCCTGACTCAGCTCCATGCTTGGCTCCTAAGAATGACTGTCTGAGGTGCAAACCTTACTCCTGACCATGACTGCAGCCAGACATGCCATCTGCAAGCCTACCCTAACATGACTTGCTCAACCCACCTAGCCTACAAGTTTCTTAGTCATTAGACTCTGCTGTCCAAACTTTACTCTTACAGATTCCGTAGGTCCAGGCAGGCTCCTCATCACAGCTCCTGGTGTGCCCCACTTCTTTCCTAACAACCCCAAAGTACTTCTTAAATTCACTACTAACAGTGAGATAATAACAATGGCACAGAGCACGTGACATTTCATATTTTCTTAACCATAGCAATCCTATTGGCTAAAGAATTAGCACATTTTCCTGACAGTTGCTGCTGACTATTAAGAAGACTGTGGATCCCTGCTTTGAAGACTTACAGGGAAGGCAGCAGGTCACCTTTAATATACTGTTACACTTCATTTGTCACTTTTCAATAGTAAAAATATCTAAGCTCCTAGAGAAATAGGATGAAAAATGAATACTCAAAATTTTTCCCCTAAAAGCAGTATTTTAATATTTTTTAGTCTGCCTTCTTTTATACCTTTTGAATCTTATTTTTAAAATTAGCATGCAAAGTACCAGAGACAGCATACTACTAGTTTAAGAAAAAGCACTGTACTTTGCTTGTATCTCTGACTGCGAAAACTCACTGGTCTGGTCCACCTAAGATGACTCAGCCCCACAGACGTGAGGCGGCAGCATCCTACGCCAGTAGTGTATATATTTAGTCTACCTCATAGTACACAGCTTAGAAGATGCATTTGGCAGTATACACTACTGCCACCAGACAGGGATCCTCAGAAGGAAAAGCAGGGCTAAGTGAGAGTTTATGGTTTAACACTGTCTGGGTCAAAGTAGGATTCTGAGAATTCCTACACTTGACATAGAAGGAAAAAAAATGAATAGAAAAGTTAAAAATCTCAAAGTATCATGCAAAATATTGAACATACAGGGAAAAAAAGAAAACACCAGAAAAGAAACTTGCTTTTTAAAAAAAGGACTGAAGATATTTACCTTCAAATGTTTTTTAACAAGCAGGAGAATTTCCAATAATTCAACGGATTTTAACGTTTCTACTTCCAAATTGAGAAGGCACAAAGCTAATACAGATGGCTACAAAAAAATAAACAAAGATTTAAAAAGTCAAAATAGAAACTGTGAGACATACAAAAGCAAGAAACAAACTTACCTTTGCTTTTGAAAAGACAAGACGGCAGTTGCAAGCTTTCAGCTGAGCTTCGAGTTTATCAAGACTCAGTATTTCTTTCCTACACAATGCAAGGAGATTTATTAAACTTAGAAATGTAAATACTTTTAAGGATTCAATTCCAAGTTGAAAGCTGAAATGTGCTAGCATTAGTTTTGTTTAGTTACAGCACTACGGAACACTCAGGAGACTTCCGCTGAGCCCCACTCACCTTTCTGAAGCATGACAAAACACAAGAGTATGATACAAGTGCAGAAAGTTTAAGGCAGTAGTAGCTTCCAATTCATAGTGCAATTTTTCTGAAATTATTTTTTCCATCCGCTTTATGTCAGAAGCTGTACATTTACACTGACTAATCCGGATCACATCATGAATGGATGGAACATTGCTTTCTTCTTCCACCATTCGAGCGGCCAGCAAAAAACAGCAGACTCCAATGCAAGACAAATGTTTTGGTTTCACCTAAAAACACAGAACAAAAGGACTCTCAACAACTCTCAATATCAACTTGATTTAGCCAAGCAGATATTTAAGGCAGACTATTGCGATGTCTCTCCAACTTCAGACCAAGTAAGTCAAGCTGCTTCGGTCAGATGTACCCGTTCCTGTAACTGTACTAATTTTCACATTTTAGACCACCTTAACGTCTCTTTAAAAGAAAAAATGTGGCTATCTGAGCATTTATTTAACTTAAATGTAGGCCAAAAAGAACCAGTGCTGGTTCTGTCACCTTTGCCTAAGAAGTATCCTGTTGGTTTCTGTAGTGCAGAGACATATACAAATGTTGCCATGGACAGATGGCTATACCTTTTCTTTCCAGTGCCCTCAAAACTGACCCAGCAGCTGAGAGCAATCCTATTGGCTAAAGAATTAGCACATTTTCCTGACAGTTGCTGCTGACTATTAAGAAGATTGTGGATCCCTGCTTTGAAGACTTACAGGGAAGGCAGCAGGTCACCTTTAATATACTGTTACACTTCATTTGTCACTTTTCAATAGTAAAAATATCTAAGCTCCTAGAGAAATAGGATGAAAAATGAATACTCAAAATTTTTCCCCTAAAAGCAGTATTTTAATATTTTTTAGTCTGCCTTCTTTTATACCTTTTGAATCTTATTTTTAAAATTAGCATGCAAAGTACCAGAGACAGCATAGCAGTTTTTAACAGCACACATTTTAACAGAGTCTCCTCCCATCTCCCTACTGCCTGCTGTTATACACATATATCGAGACCCTACAAAGTTCTCTTCCTTCTGCAGTCTTTGAAGACAAAGTTTTCAAGAGGTGACACACAACCATACCTAAGACACAAAAATACAATTTTGTAGTCTCTCTGGTGCTAATGATGACAATTTTGATTACTGTTAAGAGTTTATGGATAGCAAGCTTTATTACATCCACTAGACAAGTATTACTGAGCTCTGTGTGCTACACACTGTGCGGGGCACTAGGCATAGACAAATGCAGATGTTTTATAAAAATGATTAGATACCTTCATAAGAGCCAAGAATCTGTCCAAAATATTGACAGCCAGAACAAAAGTTTCAGTGCAAGATCCAAAAAAATTGGTTAAACTCCTTAAGTCTTCTACTTTGGCATTTCTCAATCTTGAACACAAAGTGTTATCATTCTGAAATAAGAACAAAGAACTAAAGTTATTATTTTCTTAGACTTGGATAATATACAGCAAGAAATTAAGGTATTTTCCCCCCTTTAATTTTCAACATTATGGGGCCCTGTAACAGTTACCCAAAGCAAAACAATTCCAGATAAATTACTGTTTTTAAAAATATGCAACACAGAAGACCTTTTTAGCAAGTCTGTATATGTAAATAAGCGTTGCCACATTCCAGAGAGTTAAGAGTAGAATGCAATCCTTTGGGAGAAAGGGTTCTTTGTTCTGTTTTCTAAAATAATTTAAGATCCTCCTATAAATGTTCCTTAGGTTATACACCGCTCAGTTTCCTAGGAATCTCCCCCCCTTTTGAAAAAACAACCCTATACTGGTATTACTTCCGTTTTTAAGAAACAAAAGCTTAACCCTGTACAATACTAAGTTTTTTCTTAGTACTCTGGGAAGACCAACTGTGCACTTAAGGATTGTGGGTTTTGGTACCGATTCATCTGGGGTACAGAAAAAGTTACCTCCTCCAAGTTCAATCAATTCTCAGCTTACCTCAGGGGTAGCCTCGATCAAACTCAGCCCTTTCTCTCGAGGTTGGAATCTCTGTTCTTGTTCCAGGTAGAAGCTCAACAATCCGAGGAGCTGGACTCCTTTGCCACCTGCCAAGTGCTCGGCCCCCAAATCCTTCATCTGCAGCAAATGCACCAGGGATGGTTATGGGTGTAACCAGGGGAAGGCGTGCAGGAGGACAGAAAGAGCTGTCTGCGATACGCGCAGCCAGAGACGCCCCAGACCCCCAGGCAAGGTCCTTGGTGAGGGGATCGGTCACGTCTGCCAACCCCATGAGACTCCTTCCCCAGAGCCAAGGGGGTGTGGCTTGCGGAGGGATCGCGGTCACCTCCGCTGGCCCGGGCCGGGTCAGACCGACCAGCTCCGATTGAGGGCTTTTCACAAACAGGAAACTGTTCACAAGCCGTAGTGTCCCTAACCGCCTGCACCAGCTGAACCGCACAGAGCTACTTCTGTCCCAGGAATCCGGGGACAGAGGAGCTGAAGCACAGCAGCGGGTTCTGGGGCGAGGCGCTAAAAATGGGGAGGGGGCGAGTTTCCGGACTGAACAAAGAACCGGAGGGAGGAGCCTCCGGAGCCCCGCCCGCCCCAGCCTTCCTCACCGCCCTCAGTCCTTCCTCTAGGCTCGGTACCCCAGGGGCAGAACCCCGATTCCACGGAGTGCAGCCCACCTGGCTGGGGGTAAGAGACGGCCAGGATGCATCCGTCGTCTCCCAGCCCCCGCGCATCCGCGGAAACGCACTGGCTCCGCGCGGTGCGCGATCCCGGACTGTCCACCCCAGTCCCCACCTGGGCCAGCGCGCGATGCCCGCGACCATCGCTCCAGCATCTATCCATCTCGGGTGTCGATTCCGGGGGAGCTGGGGGCTGGGACCAGGGGTGGGCAGCGATCGTCCTCCCCGCCGCGCTCCGTCACGAACAAAGAACTCCGAGCTGCCGGGGCCGCTACTCACCATTTCCCGAGTCGCCCCCGCGGCCCCAGAGTCGGAGCGGTCGGGGAGCCGCCGTCAGCGCTGGCCCGGGCCCCACATCCGACCGTCCCGCCGCTCACAGCCGCGGCCTCATCGCTCCCGCCCCGGCCCCGCCGGCCCCGCTGGCCCCGCTCGGCGTCCGGCTCCACAGCCCAGGCCAGCAGAGCCTTGTTTTTGTTTTGAGTCTGTGACGCCCCCAGGGCGGACACGTGACTCTGCGGAGGGATCCGGCTCCGCCACCTACTGAAAAAGAGTCCCCGCCGCGCTGCCCGCCACCCTGTCCCCTCTCCCTGCAGCTACCAGGCACTCGGCCGCTCCAGGACAGGGTGCTGTGCGCCTGAACCTCACCTCCCTGCAGGGGCCACTCGGACAGGGACGGAGCAGCTGGCGCCGTGCTCGCGGAAGGATACGTCTTCTGGTCGCATCGCACCTTTTAAAGGTCCAGATTTGTTTTGTTTTCGCTGTTTTGAAAAGTCCGCCCAAAGTAGCCCACTCTCTGATTGGACGCGGGTGGGGCCTGCAGACTGCCAAGGACTTGATTCGGTCTCCAATCTGGATTGGCTGACTGATTGGTCTTTAGGTTCTCTGATTGGCTCGCACTATATCCGGAATCTTTTCTTCCTCGGGCCTTAGCAACTCGGGGATCTGGATTGCGCATGCTCACGGGGCGTGGGTGGCTTTGCCAGCTTGGGTTACCTACTTGGGGTCTCCGGTGCAGCCCATGCTAACGGAATGACAGTCTCCAGTCACCTCTACCCAAACAATGAGATAACCTTTGTATTGCCTGTGCCTACAAGGAAAGAGCTTTCTGCGTTCCTTATTCGCCCCGCTGGTCTAATTTGCCATAAGCAATCAATGTAGAGCGCTTCCGGCATGGTTACTGAAGTATTCCACGAATAAAATGTCATCATGTCTTCTCATTTGTTTAAGAAGTTTCTGACTCAAGAAAAAACAACAACAGAAAAACAATAAACACGCTAGATTGAGTTACTCAGGCCTGAGGTTGAGTTGTTGATGCCTGGCGGTAGTAGAGGTGTCGTTACTCTATTGTCTCTACCTTCATGTACCGAAATGTTTCATAATAAAAAAAGTTCAGAGGAGAGACTTTTCAATAAAAACTGCATGTTGATGAGGACACATAAATATCTAGTAATTATAAGAGGGTTTTTCAGAGATTGTGGTTGTGCTGTTGTTTAATGAAGGTTCCGGCAGCCTGTTGCCTTTGGTCACCCATAAATTATCATTTATCGTTCATTATAATTAGCGTTGTTATTAAGGTGACACCTCCGCTGAGGTGGAGCAAAAGTCAAACCAAATAGACGCCTTAGGCCGGAAAACTTTCACACGGAATATCTATAGCGATGTGGGAGACATCCCTAGAACATTTATGTTATCTCTACCTTCTGCTTCCCTGATCCCACCTCCTTCCAAACATGAAAATTCATAACGAGCAAGTTCCTGAATTCTAAATACCAACACCTAGCAAATGATTTTCCTGCTCTTCTGTATGTTTTCTCTGAGTCATTTTGTTACTAGTGAAATAAGGGAAGGCACATAATATGGCTACAGCAGGGACTCCCGCCTGTCCAGAACAGCTAAGGAATTTTGCAGTTAGATCCCTTTATATTTGAGCTGAAACTGGACACAGACATCTGTTTGGAGCACAGAGCATCCAGGGGAAGAGAATCCAAAGTTAACTGTCTTGCCTGAGAGGTGTGGCCTTCATGGTTTTAGAACATAAAATTAGCATACAACTTATAAATTATTTATAGGTTACATAAATTTATTCAGTGCTTGTTTGATCTTTTAAGCATTATTTAACTATTACTTCTTTAGTTGACATACATCTCGATGAAAGTCCATGCTAATAAACATTAACTGGAACTCATGAAGAGACTAGAGCTAAGATTAGAGTTCAGAAGGCAAATCTTGTGCTGAAGAGAAAGAAGCTCTGTTAGCACAGTCTACTGGGAAAGAAACAACTGATTGCAAACATACACCATAAGAGAAGAGTTTATGACCAGAACATGGACTGAACTGGGGGCCTGTGTTCTTCAAGAGGGCAAAGGGAGAAAAGGAGCATAAAATAAAATAAGTGATGTGAAAGAGGAAGTGTCAAATGATGTGGCAGATGATTTTTATAAATAACAGAATATATGAGGCAGAAAGGAAGAGAATCAGTCAGGTGTGATGGTTCATGACTTCTTACATGAAGTCTGAGTCGGCGTTGGGGAGGGTTATGATATTACTCTGAATTCAGGGCCAACCTAGGGTAGTCAGACCCTCTGTGAAAAAGAAGAAAAACAAATAAACAGATCTAGAAATTATTCTTTGCTTAAATCACTAGATGATATAAAATTATTTAAAATGTATACTGTATTTTAAGAGATATGACTAGTCCTCTAAGAGTAAGACAGAGTTTTGTAAATGGTGTTGAATTTACTGCTTAGCACAGAAGAAAACACTCTTCCCACTTTAGTCCACTTCTCTCTTTTTAGATTACAATGAATCAATCATTTTAAAATATTGGTCCAGTCGGGCATGGTGGTACATGCCCTTAGCTTCAGCACTTTTGAGGCAGAGGCAGGCAGATGTCTGTGAGTTCCAGGCCAGTCAGGGTTACATAGTCAGACCCTGTCTCAAAAAAAACAAAAATATATAATAACTACATCATCTTTGTTTTTCAAAACCTCTCCCTTTGACAATGATATTCCAGGAGGATGGAGGAATTAAGCATTATTGTCTCTCTTTGATGAGTTTTTGTTCTTTATCTTTTATTTTAAATAAGTCTTTCTTGGGGCTAAAGAAATATGCCTCAGCAGTTAAGAGTACTGGCTGCTCTGTCAGAGAACTACGGTTTGATTCCCAGTACCCACATGGTAGCTGACAACCATCCCTAACTCCAGTTCCAGAGGAATTCACTGCCCTCTTCTAACCTCCACAGACATTTCATGACATGGGTACACTTCCATACATGCAGGCCATACACTCATACACATAAAATAAAAATAATAAATATTTAAGTATGTCTTTCTTCAAGCTGACTTTGTGCTTATCACCTTGGTATGCTGTGCCAGAGCTGTTTATTAAAAAAGATATTCCCCCTAAACTGATCATATCTTAGGCACATCTTAGCCTTTCCTGAGCAATGCTCAAGGACAACATTCCAGGATAAGCACCCATGAAAAACAAGGAAAACAAGTCACAAATCTTGCATCAACTAAGAAAGACTTGGAAGGAATTCATTGTAAGATACTTGCTCTTCCACAGCACTGTCATAGTGTGCGGTAGGATTGGGTGACACTCTGCAGAGAACCTCTTATCCTTAGGGACATGGGAGACTAAAACAAGAAGGTAGAAACAAGATGAGAAATGGGCATCAGCCCCCACACAGAAACAGGGCCTGCATTCAGCCCGTCCTGGATCCTGAGATTCGTCCTTCAAAGCTACTCAATTCATCTTCTCTCTAAAAGCAGGACATCTCAAGGGACTGCGGCAGGGCTTCCCGAAGCAGCTTATATTCAGGCTTCCCTGGAATGTTTAAGGCATCAAAAGTTCCACCACTTTCCAAACATCGTGTTTCTCCTCAGAAATAATAGTTTGTGCCAGTCATGGTGGTGCATATGGATAATCCCAGCACTTGAGAGGTAAAAAGATAGGAAGATTAGGAGTTCATGATCTTTTGATATATGTCAATTTTGAGGCCAGTCTAGAATATGTGAAACTCTGTCAGCAAACACTAACCTTTTCTACAAAAGGCATCAAGGTTCTTTTTGGCAGTGCTAGGGATTGATTCCATGGCAAGGCACATGCTTGGCAAGTGTTCCACCACTAAGGTCCATCTCCAACCCCTATAATGTAGACATTGAGTAAGTACACACTAAGTGCCAAGCATTCTCCTAGAGGTTAAAAATAAATAAAACTAGGCTGAGATTCAGTCCTAATAACACTGCAGTAGGGCAGAACTGCACTCCATGGGATCAGGATGGCTTTGAGGTCCATCTTTCCTATTTCCTAGAGGTATTACCTTCAATAATTCAGCTTGTCCTGAATTTAATCTTTCTAATGTAAAAGGGTGACAATAATTATGCCTTCTTTATATGTAAAAATTACACACAAAAGTTTCTGGGAGTGATTTTCCACACAGTAAGTTGTTAGGATGTTTCATGATACTGTGTGGTCCCAAAGGATCATGACTGACCTCAGTGTTCTGGCAGGAAGCAGCCCTTCAAGGAAGGGCCTTAGGATCCTGGTCGCAAAGCTGAGACACTGAGCTCCTCCTCGGTTTCCTTGCTATTCAGTTGCATGTCTGGGCTGTTTTCTGCACTGAAAGTGGTTTGCAGCCTGAACTTCCTGTTTAGACTGAATTCTGCTAGCAGACCACAAAGGACACAGGAATGTCTGTTCCAGAGAAATGAACAGAGAGGTTTAATCCAATCCAGGGTGCCATCTTGAGGTGATTTGTTTTTTTCAACCAAGAAATCATTTTTTAAATCTGAATCTGGAAAAATTAGGTAATCTATATAATAAACCATACATGCCATTCCTCAGGCAATCAGCACAATACATAAGGGAACACTTCTGACTTCTCATATGGTCTCTTTTCTTACCTTGTCATGGACAAGATTCTCTCAAATCTGAAATTAGCAAACCCCACATTTTACAACCTCTGTACCATATTGATATTGTTGCTGTTAATGATAGTCGCATGTTGGGTCTTCCTGGGGAAGTGCTTATATACCTGCTGCACAAGGATTACTGATAATCACAACCCTGTCAATTTCCAGATATTGCTGTGCTCAGCCCCCAATTTATGGAAATTATCCACACCTTAGAGACAGCTTAATGATTACAGCTGGAGGACCAGTTTTTCTACACAGCAGATTCAGCCACTCCCAGCTCTACTAGCCCAAAAGTGAGCTAGCCTAGTGCAAAAGTGTCTCTGAAATTCCAGGACTCGAAGCTCATATGTCTCTGACCAACATATTATCCAGAACTATTTCTGTTAGGCCAAAAAGTCAAGTGATATAAATAAAGTGTCTTGGCCTGAGGTGGAAAGCTGGCAGAGAAGAGTGCATCTGTGGGTGTACTGGATTCTGAAACTGGAGCTGATTTTCTCAGAATAGTGAGTCTGTCTCAGAGCAGATATGCTCTCTTCTGTCTAAGAGACTGAATCTCAGCATGATGCCTAGGGTGACCGTGAACTCTGGAACTTGAGTGATCCCCCTGTCTCAGTCTACCACCCAGCTGCCGCTACACACTCATGGTTGCTTCCAAAGTCACATTTTAAGTGATTAAGACTTAATATTTGAGGACACTGTACATTATTATTTATATAACTTCTCTCCTTTATAATTTGTTCAAAGAACCATAACATAAGTCAATTAGTTCCTGTCTTGTCTTGACATCACAGTGCTATGTAAAGTTAACACTTTGAGCAAAGAGCTATTTAGGCAAAGTCTGTTGAATGTATCATCTTATTCCAAAAACAATTTATTTCACTGTCTGTGAAAATAAAATTCTCTTATTTTGCTCTCAAGTGAAAAGACAATTGGCATTTAAAGTGATATGAATAAGGAACGGAAGCTTAAATTTTGCTTTTGTTAACATTTTAAAGAATTTATTTTTTCAAAATGAGGGCCTTTTTCAACTTCCAACATGAAACATTGCCTTAAAGATTCACAGATCTGTTTAATTGCATATGTTATGTTTTCAACCACATTCTGAATAAGAAAGTATGGATATAATGTAGGCGTAAAACCAGATTTGATGGCGGGGGAGGGGTGCTTGATAATTTAGAGAGGCTTTCTCTAAAGAAAAAAAGAAGTTACAAATAGAAATTATAATCAAAGTAAATTTTTATTTAACATGAAATAAATGAAGACAAATTATAAATCTGTAAAAGTTGGCACAGACATACTATTCCGACCATCTATTGCTAGAATGCACTGAATCCTGACCACACGTTATAAGTTAAAACACCAGTAACTTCATTATCACCCATAGTTCTGGCGATTGTCTGAGCTCAGCGGGGCTGTCCTCACTCAGGGTCTTCTAGGAAGTTGCAGTCAGATAAGGGGTTGGGACTGTGCAATCATCTCACAGCTCAGAGGCTGACCATGGGTGGGGGACTCAACTGAGTGAGGTTGGTGGCCAGATACTTCCTCATTTGAAGACTAAACTACATGTGGTTTTTCTACTTCCTCATGGCTTGGTGATGGGTCCAGAAGCAAGCCAGGTGAATGCTGAATGTGTATCTCCTCTTGTGGATGATTAACTTCGCATTCTGCTGTATTAAATCACCATTAACCATCATCACAAAAAGTAAATGATCAACAAAATTCTATTTTAGTTCTGATGAATTCCTCCTCGTTGAGTCCCACCATCTCCAAGGGCCTATCCATTTCTCCACTAACTACTTCTCCCCCTCCCTCCCCTCTCATTCTCTCTTTGGAGACAAGGTCTGGCTACATTGGGCTGAGGGCTGAGCGCATGGGCTCATGAAGCTCAAGGGATCCTCCCTCCTTGGCTTCCTGATGGAATTACAGGTGTGCACTGCCACATCCAGTTTATCTCATTTCCTCTTAAAGGAAATACTGCTTTTGAAGTTGTCCCCCACCCCCCAAAATTTTTTAAGAATTCTTTCTTGATATCTGAACACATGCTACTATTTTTATCACACATTTTATCCTTTTTATTTCAGAACTCATCTTTATCTGTGTTATCTCTTAATTCTTTCATTAAAGAACTTCCAGATGATAAAAGAGGGTACCTAGGGGTTAGGATCCAATCTGACATGTGACACCTTGGATTCAAGCCTCAGCAACCAAACCAGGAATCCATAATTTCTTAAATGAGCATGTGTATGTGTGTGTGATGGATGTGTGTGTCACATGCTCAACCTCTGTGTATGAAGGCCAGAGTTGGTATCAGATGTATTCTTTTGTCACTCCACCTTATTTTTCTGAGACAGAGATGTCACTGGAACTGGAGCTCACCATCTCGGCTAGACTAACCAGCCAATAAGCTCCTTACCTTGCCGTAATTTTCTTGTCTTGGTTTCCCCCGCCCTCCCCACATACTATTTACAGATATGTACCACATGCCCCGTTTTTTATATGAATGCTGGGAATCAGAACTAGAATCCTCATTATTGCACAGAAAATATATTACCCACTGAGCCATCTCAGCAGCTCTGTCAAATGTTTCTTTTTTTTTCTAAATCAAAACATTCAAATGTGTTTTCAAATTTTATTTCAAGGTGTGCCCCCAACCTACTTCCTCTTAGTCAGATTCAAGAAACTGTTGCTGAACACTCAAGCACCATCGAACAGAGGAACACGATACGTTGGACTTTGCCATGAAGCTAAGCGCCACTTAAAAACTCTTCCTGCTGCACACTCAGAAAAACATATCTGTGAACTATTACTATGCCCAGAGAAACAGAACCAATGGGCTGTGTGTAGCCACAGAGAGACACACGGGAGATTGATTGTGAGATGACAGGCTGAGCACCCCACCCCGTGCTTTATTCATCTCACTCGGTGATCTTGATACTCAGGGTGAAAAAGACAAAATCTGATTTGGACACAACCTTGATCCATTTGGCTACATTTTGTATTGAATTCACTCAAAATGGCTGTGCCGATAGTTTAGATTACCCATCCCAAGATATCAAGCCTATCAAGATTAACTTCCCTAGAGCCAGAATGTTAGGCTGACATATTTCTCACAGAGCAGTGCAGTTATAGCACAGACTCACCACTCAAAGCCCAGGAAAGTCAGCAGAAGAAAGAGTCTCTTTCATCTCTGCCTGGGAGAGATGTCTAAATCTGAGACGTGAGAGTGTCCCATCAGTATTTTGCAAATCTTCAGAAATTGCTACTCTGCTCAGATTTGTCCTAATAAGGATATTTTTGCAGCTATTTGGGCTGTTTGCTATCTCATTACACACAAGGAAGCTTTTCAGTTCTTTATAACAGGAGATTATACTCTACAAATTCTCTAATTGTCCTACTGGTTCTACCTTTATCCTCTCTGAATCTGCGTGCCATGGTTCTCAAGGAGAGTCCAAGGCCCTCTGATAACTTATTCTAAAAAATGGCAAGGTTGAGTTTTACAGCCTATGCTCAGCAGTAGGAATGTAGAAGGTATAAGGGTGGCACAGAGGAGGAAGAAGCCTGATGTGACTGGTTTACTATAGTTGCTGTGTTTCGTAATGTTTGTAAGTTGGGTTTTTAAATTTTATTTTAATAGGTCTCTTTATTTATTTTGTGTGTTGTATGTGTGTGTCCATGTGCCACAGCGTGTACAGTGAGGTCAGATGACATCTTGCAAAAGTTTATTCTCTCCTTACTGAAGATGGAACTCAGGTTGCCAGGCTAGGCAACACGTGCCTTTAGCATCTTGCCATCAGCCATCTTGCTGGCCCCTGTTCAAGTTTTAATGGTGCACATAGTAATATATTATCTCATTTGTTTATATTAAAAATGATAGGAATCCTGGACTCATCATACATGAAAATGAACATTTTAGAATATTCAGTTATCCCTAGACATGTCTTTTACAAATGCAGTCCCCATTTTAATTTTGTTTTGATTTTTGTTTGACGAGTTGGCTGACCTGCAACTCACTACATAGACCAAGCCAGCCTGGAACTCATAAAGATCTGCCTGACTCCCAAATGTTGGGACTGGCCCAACATGCCAACCTTAAAACCTTCCTTGTTTCTTTTGTTTCACTTAATAAACATTATATAGATAACTACCTTATTGTCCAACTAGCAGGTCTCTGGTAGAAACAAAGACAGAAAGTGACTTTGGTTCAGACCCTGCCTCATAGAGCACAGAGGCTAGTGGGAAAGAACAGACCTAACAAGTAACAGTACTTGCAATGGGCTTTGTGCAAAGACAGGAGTATATACAAAGTAGATTAGCAAGACAGGAAGCGGAGAGAGGGCACATGAATCTTTAGAAACCTTCAGAAAGGATTCTAGGCTCGTCTAAAGAGTGGCTTCCACTGCGTGACTTTTTCTTCTGTATTCAACTCAGAATATATGTTCATTTTTAGGAGTGAGCAGCTTCCTCCCCCAAAACAGATTGACAGCCTCTAAGCTACCCAAGAGAGCATGTTTATAGAGCTTCCACCTTCAGAATGTTCTTTCCAGTACTGGTGGTTCAGATACTTATGTAATCCGTGGTCCTGACTAGGCTTAGTCAAAACATTGTCATTTCTCTATAAATGGATTGCTTGTTTTAATTATAAGAGTGCTAAAATGACATTATACAAATATAGAAAAAGAAAAAAGAAAAACACTTATAAACAGTCTATACAATTAATTGTAGTAAAATTTTTGGCTTCTTTTCTGATATATATATATATATATATACATATAATTAGAATTTCATATATGTACACAATATATTTTGGTCATATCTATCTTCACTGCCCCATCCAACTCCCCCTAGAACCTCCCAACAAGTCTGCATCCCAACTTCATGCCCTTTCTTTCTTTCTTTCATTCTTTCTTTCTGTGTGTGTGTGTGTGCCTGTGTGTGTGTGTGTGTGTGTGTGTGTGTGTGTGTGTGTGTGTTTTATAACCAACTGAGTCCAATTAGTACTGTCCATACACTGGAACATGGGCCACTTACTAGTGGCCACACCCCCCAAAGAAAAATGACTGCCCCAGTCACCAACAACTACCACTAGCTCCTCAGCTAAGATGGGAGCTCACAAGCCCCTCTCCCATCCCTCCTGGAAGGTTCACTGGCTTGATCTTATGCAGGTACCTACAACTGCTGTGAATTCATAAGTACAATAGCCATGTCATGTCCAGAAGACAGCATTTCACAATCCTTAAAAACAAGGATCAGAATGATGTCTACTTCTCTGTCCTACTCTTTATACGCCTACAGCTAGACACAAAACAGATACTCAGAATATACTTTCTGGTTGCTTATTTAAGGGGAAATATTGTATGAAATGAAAAACTGTACTTTTCTTTTCCTTTCTTTCCTTCTTTCTTTCTTTTATTTTTAGACAGATTCATACATATGCCAGGCTGGTCTTGAACTACTGAACCTCTTTCTCTAACTCCAAAATACCAAGATTACAAGGCATGCACCACAATACCCCACAACACCTTCTTCTTTATTAAAAAATATTTTATTAATTATTTTTAGGTGTATGAGTATATCATCTACATGTATATAAGCATACCCAGGTCCTGCAAGGCCCTTGGAGGTCAGAAGAGAGTGTCAAATTCCCCTTGGAACTGGAGTTATAGATGATTGTTAGCCTCCATGTGGATGCAGAAAATCGAACCCAGATCCTCTGCAAGAGCAGCCAGTGCTCTTAACCACCAGAGGCGTCTCTCCAGCGCCCCTAGCAACATTCTTCTTAAACATACAACAGTTGTTATTATATAACAGGCCCAAACTTAGACTTCATTTTTAACTTAAAATGCACATTCATGAAGGTATTAGAAATATACATTTGCATGGAAACACATGAATGCATAATGTTTATTAACAAAAACCGTGGGAGCATATAGCATGTCTGTATATACATGTGATCTATGCAGGAGAGTATACAGGTGCACACAGCCATGTGCACGCATGAAGAGGCCAGGACCAGAAGTCAGGTGTCTTCCTTTATTGCTCTCCACCTAAGTGCCTTGAGACAAAGTCTCACTGAATCAGAAGTTCATGTCTTGACAAGGTTGAGCCGCCAGGGCGCTCTCAGGACCTGCCTCCCCACCCCCACCCCCATGCCGGGACTGTGGGCGTGCCCAGCCATGCTCTGCTTCATTACATGTCTTCAGCTAAAATATTCTGAAAGCTTATAACCTCACACATAATGTGCACTGTGTGTGCACACATGCATGTGTGATAAATATGTACACTCTCTGCCATGTTGCTTGTGAACAAAATGCACTCTCCAGTACTGTCATTTGAACATGGGAATCTATTTCATCAGCTTATCATTTGGAATCACTGACCGGAGCTTCTGAATTATCAATTTATACACAACTCAAGTCAAACACACTTAATCTGGAGTAAGCTTAAATATGCACCCCTCCAAGCCAAAATAGGCTTCAGTGAAGTATTCAAAATTCTAAATTTATTTTTCTGTCTCTACAACAGCTTGTCCTCCTCCTACCATCCTGACCAATTTCAAATCAGCTTTGCTTTAAAATATATAACTGTTATCATCTACCAAGGCAACTCAAAGACAAGTCCTAAGATTTTAAAAAATATTGTATTTGTGCATTTCAACAATTAGCAAAAGATAAATTTAACTTAAAGTTCTAAAAACAAAAAGAGAGGTTTTTTTTACTAGTCAAGTGTGTATTTATTTACCTAAAATTAAAATTGCTACTAAACTACAATACAGTAAACAGAATATGACAAGTACATTTGTTATCCAGTAATTTTGAGGAGGAAAAAATACTTTTCAGATACTTCAAATGCAGTTTTGTTTCACCAATTAAAAAATATAGCGGAGAGTGGATGAGATGGCCAGTGGGCAAAGACACTAAAACCCAGACAGACCAGTTGGGGTCAGACCCCAGAGCCCAGAGAAAGAGGGACGAGGCAGCTCCTGCAGGCTGTTCTCTGACCTCCACAGGTACACTGTGGCACACGCGCACGCACGCACACACGCATGCACACGTTGTGGGACCCCTGGAACCCCTTTTCAACCCAATAAATGCTCTCTTCACTTCTGTAAAAATGCCTGTCTATAGGACGTCAGAAAATGGATAAATATAACTCCATCTTGTTTTTTGTTCCTTCTAAGCCGTCACAAGGCCGCAAGATTAAATAAGGCTAAAACAAAAACTAGCAAAAGGTTTGAATAATAGTCAACACATTCCTTTGCCCTGAAGGCAGCACCCATCAATAAGAGACCTCCGAACCTCTATTAACCAATTTTGGCATATAGTTTATTACAACCAATTAATTTAAAATATGCTTGGTGCGCGGGCTCCTATAACCAAACAGAATGTAACACTGTTATCCCCCAACTTCCTTTATCTCAAACTTATAAAAGACTCCTAACCTCTCTGCTCGGGGCTCCCAGAATGGATCCACTGTGTTGGTGAGGTCTGGGGGACCAAGCTTAAGCTTTAATAAAGGCTCTTTGTTCTTTTACATACACTCCGGACTCCGTGGTGGTTCTTAAGGAGCCGTTCTCTAGGCATAACAACGTAAAGTTTTTTTGTTTTTAATTTTTGAAAGAAAACATAATGGAAGACTGGAGAGATGGTTCAGCAGTTAAGAGCACAGGCTGCTCTTGCAGAGGACCTGGGTTCAGTTCTCAGCACCCACGTGGTAGCTAATAACCATTTGTAACTCCCCTAGGGCACTAGACACATGGGTGTACTTACATACATGCAGACAAAACACACATAAAAATGAATAAATTAGTTAATTTTTTAAGAAGAAAAACAGTGGTATAAGTAGCAAAGACCGTGAACTTTTTTGTGTGATCTCAAGATTGTCCGTATGCATCTAAAATTTAAAATATTTGCGCCATTAATAACATTTCATTCATGTTATTTTTGTCTTTATTTTTTAGGTGTGTGCTTTTTGTTCTTGTAAGCAGGTGTGCCCATGTATGCAGTGGCATGGAGGCCAGGAGATCTCGTTGGATTCCCTGGAACTAGAGCTAGGAATGGTTGTTAGGGGCCATGTGGGAACTGGAAAATGAACCCTGGTCCTCTGAAAGGGTTGCCAGTGCTCTAACTGCTGAGCCATCTCGCCAACAAGGCATACCGCTATTTTCATTAAGCACAAATGAAGTGGCTCAGCTGTGTGAGGCCTGAATAAACTGGGTAATCATGGAACTTTAATTTTGTACTAAACAGACTGTTTTCAAAATAAATACGCATGCCTGGTGCTGACTGCCAGGGACTAAAGATCCTGAAACCCAACTCTGAGTACTGGCTCTGACACGTGCTAGCCTAGCAACCTGTACATCATCCACTCCCAAATTTGTTAAAGTAGTATAACTCCGGCCTGTCTCTCAAGACAAGCTGGACAATAACTTGCAAATATGTGTGTGTATGTATGTTTCTATGTATGTATGAACACAAATGCTGCTAGTTAAATAGAAAGTGCTGAGCAGGTATAAGTTATTATCTTGTGGTCATATTTCAACTCTATTTTTAAATATCTATGTGACTTATTTGTGTATTCCTTCCTTCTGTTCTTTCTTTTTTCTTGTAGAGACAGGACCTCATGTATCCCAGGCTGGCTTTGAACTCCTTATGCAGCTAAGGATGACCTTGAACTTATAATCCTCCCGCTTCTACTCCCCAGATGCTGAAACTGAAAATATGTGTTATCACACCCAGGTTATGCAGTGCTGGGATCACACCCACTTTGCACATACTAGGCAAGCACTGTACCAGTGGAGCCATATCCACAGCCCCTTAACCTTAAAAAAAAAAAAAAGAACAGTTTGACTATGTAGTTCAGGCTAGATTCAAGCTTATGATCCTCCTCCCTCAGATCCTGAGTGTCCTAGTACAGGTATGAATCACCATACTTTACCCTTAAAGCCTATTTCCTTACCTAAAATGTCAGTTTCATGAGGATTCGTTGAGACAGTGCACAGAAAGAACTTCAGCATGGGTAGTGGTAAGAAGAGCTGGTAAAGTAACTCACTTTCCTTGTTGCCACTTATCTCATTATGCTTTCCAAGAGAGAAACTGCTTTGAGTTCTTCCAATCCTTACAATTAAATTACACAAAGCCATGCACAGGATCAGTGGTCTGTGCTTGCGTGAGACCCAGATCAGACACCATACAAGCTACAGCAAGGAAACAGATCTTTTATCTGTAGGGAGCTCAGGAGCCAACATGGGAACTGAACCCTGTCCTCATTAGGGAGCTGGGTGAAGCAACCTGGATGCAAACTATACAAACAAAACTCACATGCCCAGAGGACTGTTGAGGAGCCCAAGGATCAGTATAAGAACAGTGCAATGAATAACTCAGCAGGGGACACTTCAGGAATGACCGATTTCTTTCTGTGTGTTTTCATATCATTGCTCTGTACTTCCTTATCAGCTATTTCTACAGTCAAATGACTTTGGCCATCACCACCTAGTTCTCTTTTCTCCATGTTCTGAGAAGTGAACAAAGTGTGTCACCATGGAGAAGAGCCATGTGTTATCTCTCAGAGGCGTAAGTCAGTTACTCCTACAACCTTGAGGTCACACATCTCCAAACTGTTTATGACCCAAATTCAGATCCGCCCATGCCAGGGAAACCAGACATCTGCTGATCCTAGTGCTGTATATGATTCCATTTTTTAAAATTATATGGGACATTTACTGAAATATTATAGAATTTTTGATGTATTGTACTGTGTGGTACATAGAACAATACTAATGTAAACCAAGTCGTTATTGCTTTATTTCCCTGAGTATACAGCACTACAAGTTCTCAGAAGTGTCTGTACCATGGTAACTTCTGATATTATCCCAACCAGTTGTACAGGTACTGGGACCTGAACACCTGTTTATTTGTTAATGCAACTGAGGGAATATGATCATTAGGCTTTAGTGACTGTAAAACATATGTTCTAGTTCAGGTCAAACTCTGCATTTTCTTTTTGGGTTTATTGTGATGAACAATTTTGTATTTGAAAAAAACTCATGTAATTCACATATTTTTCTCAATGTTGATAATGTATTGTTCTTGTTTTCAAGAAACAATGTAAACATTATATGAATATTATTGCTCATTTTTTAAGTTTTAGGAGTTGTATATGGTGTCAATAAATGACTTAACATTCCTTTGGGATGCAACACAATTAGATGCATTCATATCACATCAGATCTTAAAATAAAAATATTATTAGCAGCCGGGCATAGTGGTGCATGCCTTTAATACCAGCACTCAGAACACAGAGACAGGCAAGTACTCTGTGAGTACAAGGCCAGCCTGGACTACATATCGAGTTCCAGGCCAGCTGAGGCTGCAGGGAAACCCTATCTCAAAAAGACCAAAAAAAAATTAGCATATACTGTATAAATTAATTGAGAGTCTAACCAGTGGAATTTTCCGTCAGAAGAATGTTTTTTGCCCACTGCCCAACGATAGCTTTATTGAGATTTTCTAGGCACAGGGGCAGTTTCTAAACTTAATGAACATCTTACTTATATATTAGCCATCTCTGGTCGACTGCTGCAAGTTTTCTAAAACTATACAGCACTACAAAGAGAACACATCCATTTCAGCTCTATTAATTTTTTTTTTGAGACAGGGTTTCACTATGTAGCTTTGTCTGGCCTGTCATTTGATATATAGACCAGGTTGGCCTCAAACTCACTAAAGTCTACCTGCCTCTGCCTGCCTAGTGTGAGAATCAGTGAATTATTTTTTACTGAATTTTTGAAATTTTCATTCAATATAGTTTGATAGCATTTAGAACCCCTCCCCATCCACACTGCACCCCGACCTAATTTAATGTACTCTCTTATATATAAAATATATTGTATTTTGTATATTATATGCTATATGTTATATATATACCATATACTGTTTACTATATGTGTATATTATATATTGCATATATAATATATAATATAATTGTTTTATATATACTATATATACATATACATATACTATATATACATATAGTGTGTGTGTATATACATATATATATATATATATATATATATATATATATATATATACTATAACCTATAGAGCCTGATTTGTGTCCCCAAATGTCTTTCATTGTGGGTTCACCACTGGGTCCACCAAGAATCCCATCTCTGTAAGACACTGTCTTTCCCCCTCTCAGCAGTCATCAATTGCCAAAAGTTCCTTAGGTTCAGTTGGGATTTCTTACCCATTTCCCATACCTATGCTGGGATTTTGTCTGCTTTGAACTTGCATAGGACTTGTGCATCCTGTAACCACTACTGGGAGTTCACAGGAGTAACTCCCAGCTGTCTGGAAGACTGTTTCCTGGTGGCCATCCATCCCCTCTGGCTTTTACAATCTTTCTGTCTCCTCGTCCATGATCCATGAGCCTTGGGAGGCGGAGGTTTGAAATAGGTGTCCTGTTCAAGAATGAGCACTGTCTTGGGCTCTTCACAGGGCCTATTGTGAGTTTCTATATTAATCACCATCTGCTGCATAAGGAATCAGTGAACTCTTAATGAACATCTTCTATGTTTTTTGATACCACAATAGGTACAAGGGAAAGACACAACCCTTTATAGTCTGGTCAATGAACTAGGACAGAGATAAACCATTCAAACAAAATAGTAAGTGCAACGGGAGAGCTATGCACAGAAGCCCAGTGAGTAGGGAGGAGGAGCTAGAATTGTCTTTCCTGAGTTTTAGACTTACTAATCCAAAATCATTCTGAATAAACACTAACTTTTCAATATATTCAAGACAAAATTCAAACTCTGTCCCATCCAGATAAGTATGGAAAATGATGTTCATTCTCTAGGAGCTCCAGAGTCTGTTCAGTAATAGACACGGTGGATACATAACTGGATCTGCCCTCATTCAGGTGGGATGACTCAGAGGTGGGATAATTGATAGGAATCTGCACTCACTGAGGAGCACAAGAGTGAAAATCAGTCAAGTGGAAGCCCTTGGAAATTCCATTCATTACCAGGATTGTAAAGATAAGCAATGCCTCGTCCCTGATGAACCTCGGAGATTAGCTCCACCATCAAAGATTTGAGAAGAAGGAATAGTCGGGCCTGTCACATCCCACCCAGTATGCCTGTTTGGACTCTACAGAGAAGGTGGATGGATCTTTGGGAATAACTTTATTATTCAAAGTTTCACCAGCTGAGTCCAGTTGCAGTTGCTGTCTAGATATAATATCACTTCTTGAATATACCAAGAGCTGTTTCTAACTTTCCAGGCCACTGTTGGTCTGCAGATGGGATCTAAGTAGTACAAACAAACATAATATATGTCACCTCTAGGATCCTAAAAGTGGTAGAGTACCTGACTAGCAGGTGAGAGGCCCTGGGTTCTATCTGTACTACCCCTGAATTGGCTCTGCACCAATTTGTAAGAACCACCAGTGACAATTTGCTATCTGATGTTACTCAAGACTATGACAATTTCCCGCTTTCTACCATAATGCGATCTACAGAAACTGAGAATCTTGACAGTCTTCATAAGCCACACTGGTCCACTGTGACTTTTGATAACATTGTATTTTTCTGATCTGATCCTGGATGGGAAGCAGCAAGTAGTTTCAGGTGAGTTAGCAAGACATGTGAGAATCACAGGAGATAACTCCCAAGACAGTCCATAGAGCCCAATACCTGGGTGGTTTCTGAGCATCCCATAATATGGGACACCTCAAGATATCTCTTTCCAAGTAAGAGATAAGTTGTACACCTTGCATGCAGATTCAACCACTAAAAAAAAGGTACCAGGCTAGCCTTTGGGTTTGTGTGTGTGTGTGTGTGTGTGTGTGTGTGTGTGTGTGTATGTATGTGTGTATTTGAGACAGAATCTCTCTCTTGCCCCAGCTGGCCTAGAACTCGCTATGTAGACCAGGCTGGCCTCAACCCCCACAGATGTGTATGCAGAAGTCCAAGTCCCCATCTGGTGGTGCTGACGGGGGAGGTGCTGGACCTTTTTCAAGGTATGGACTGCCGGGTTTGCCAGCAGGTAGGGCGGTGGAGAAACCAGTCCAGCCGGCCTCCTCCAGGGACTGAGCGGGATGCCATCTCCACTCCAGAGAACCACACCAAGCCAGGACAACTGTCAAAGCAGGATCTCACTTTATTGCATCAAGCAGAGTCTTATATAGGGTAGAGGTAAGGGGTTGGGCTAAAAATGTGGGAAGTGAAGGACCAATCATTTTTCACCACATAGGCTGAAGCCAGGTAGAGGCCATTTTTGTTATGCCTTGCTGAGTCACTCCTATGTGGAGGTGGAGTGTCAGAGACAGGCCGCAAAACTCGAATGAGGCTCGAAAAGTTACACCAGGCCACATGTCTGGCCCATGAGGCCCAAAAATGGACTGGCTGGATGGGTACACACTCGCCACAGTGTGCATGTGGAAGGCAGAGGCCAACCTCCGGAAATCCGTTCTCTCATTTCACCTTCACAGGGTTCCAGGGACTGAACTCAGGTCCTCAGGTTTGCATTATCAAGTAGCAAATGCCTTACTTGATGAACCATCTCACTGGTATGACCAGCTTTTAATCTCTCTGCTTCTATTTCTGGGGACAAGGACTACAGACATGAGCCGCCATGTCTGTTTCTGTGGTGCTGGGTGTCAAACACAGAACTTCAGGCATGGTAAGCAAGCGCTCTACCATCCAGCTAGAACTTTTGTCTTTCTTTCTTCCTTTTTCCTTTTTAAGTTTTTAAACATTGAAATACTTTGATTATTTTTAAATGCTTGAATGTTTTCCTATGTGTGTGTAACTTACTCCATGTTGTACAATGCCCACAGAGAGCCCCTGGAACTGGAGTTAAAGTTGGTTGTTAGTTGTCATGTGGGTGCTACAAGCCAACCCAGGTGTTCTGTAAGAGCAGCCAGTGCTCTAACCCACTGAGCCATCTCTCCAGCCCCTTCTTAAACTTTTCTTTTTTGAGGATTTCATACATGAATACTGTATTTATATCATTTCACCAACTCTTTCTGTTCCCCACCACACACACTCCCTCACAAATTCATGACCTCTTCTTTCACTGCTGAAGGTAGCATTCTACTAGGCTAGAGCGAGGGTGAAGGCACAGCCATAGCTGCAAGAGCCTCCTTTTCTTGTGTTGGCCTTGCTCAGTCCTCATATAAGTTCCTTCTGTTGACCTCTCAAGCCCTCAGACTTTATGAATTATGCATAGTATTGTATGTGTACCACATTTGAAAACTTTGTGAAATATCTCTACAGGAGTGTGCTAGATAGCCTTAGTGGTCAACCTGACACATCTGGGTTGAGGAATTGCCTCCATTGGACTGGCCTGTGGCCATGTCTGTGAGCATCTTCTTGATTGCTGAGTGATATGGGAGGACTCAGCCCACTGTGGGCAGGTGGTCCTGTATTATATAAAAAAGCCAGCTAAGCACAGGCCAGAGGAGCAAGCCGTTAAGAACACATCCTCCATGGTCTGTGCTCCAGATTCCTGCTCTTAGTTCCTGCCTTGCCTTCCCTTGATGGACTATGCTTGTAAGCCAAATAAACCCTTTTCTCCCAAAGTTGGTTTTGGTCAGTGTTTTCATCACAGCAATGGAGAAGAAAACTAAGACAAGGAGCTTCATTCTTATTGTGAGCTGAATGAGGAAGGTGAGGAGCCTGATTTACAGGTGGCAGACCGTCACAGTATGCTACACAGTCGAGTGGACAGTTGCAACATCACACACACAGAGTACCTTTGGACAGAGGTAAAGGCAAATACACACCAAAGGAAGCATTTCAACAATGCATTGGGTTGTTCATTTTGCCTTTGCTGAGTGACATCCATAATCATTGACTTATCCTTCTTTGTGGGCAGTTGTCAATAGTTTGGGGCCATTCCTGGACTTGGAAAGAACACAACTTTTAGAATACAAGCTAAGAAAACATCTAGGCAAGAGAACTGTGGCTGGAACCTTCCAAGAAGGCACACTCCTTTAATCTCAGAATTCATGGGGCAGAGGTGGGCAGATCTCTGTGAGATCCTGTGCAGTCAGTTCCAGGCCAGCTGGAGCTACAGGATTCTCTGTCTCAAGTAATAATAATAATAATAAATAAAACATAATTATGAGTATAATAATTATAAAGGAGTAAAAATGGAGGTTAATATGTAATGATGAGTGCCTCAAGGGCCAGCAGCAGAGACTAGTGACAAGGGCCAGGACAGCAGCCAGCTACCTGCTACAGACTGATTACAGTGAGTCCCTGCATTGTGGGGGGAGGGGCGGCTGAAGGTTGTGCTCACCATAGTAAAGACTGAAATGGACTTGCTTTCCCCCATTGTGACGCCTTTGTAAATATCACACTGCAGACTTTGAGAGTGCCTATTCACCATCATGGAGTTCCACCCAACATCACTGCTGACCAAAGAACTCGTCTCACAGCAGAGAACTGCAGAGTGGGCTCGTTTCTATGGAATTTGTGGGCTCACTGCATACTCCATGAAGCAGTTGGCTTAAGGCAATGTGGAGTCACCTTCTGAATTCACTTACAATTCCAGTTGAGAGATAGCATTCTAAACCCGAGATGAACCACTGTTTGCACCAGCAGCCAGTAGGTGCCATTCTCTCCTGTAACCAAAGCACATGGTAGAGGAAGGAAGGCCGAGGTGGGAATGGATCACTTCACTGCGCCTATGGCCAGTCACGGGAGCTCTGTCTCATACTCCGTGTTCCAGTTCTGTTGACTGGGAGATCACAGTTCCAAGGACAGAGTGCTTTTGCCAGGAGACACAACAGTGGCTCCATTGAACTGAGGGTGAGATGCCATGTCCTTTTCTTGGCTTTTCAAACTATGGGCTTGGATGATTGCTCCAAAGGACTGAGGAAAAGTTGAATTGTGGCAACACAGAGGACAGTGTCTTCAACCATTCTTTAAGGGTCTTATAGTAGTAGTTCAGGGGACAATAATGAAATGTAATGGAAAACTATAGCAATGAAAAGACTCAAGTGAATATTCACAGCTTTCACAATCAAAGTCTAGGACATACTCTCAGGCAAAACTCCCCCCTGAGGAAAAATGAAAAAGAAGAAAATTATAAAACCAATCTATGTCTTGTCACAGTACAAAAATGAAGATTATCTGCTTTTTATATTTTCTTCTTAGTTTATTGTGTATGTGACTGAGACAGACACACAAACCATTTTCTTCCCTGTCATTATTCTGCACCGGGTTTGCTGAGTGCTGCCTTTCCGATCAGTTCCCAGTGGAAGAGCATCCAGGGAGACTGTGGAAGAACTCGAGGGGATTGACATGATTAGAGAGGGACGGAATGGCTGTTGTCTAGACATTTTCACCCACGCACATCCTGTATTTCGATTGTGGCCCCTCCCCATTTCCTTTTCTTGCCCCTCCTAATCCTACCGGTTCCCTTCCTTTTCCTAACTGACCCCTTTCTACTTTATGTCTATTTCCTTTTTTATAACAAATTTTATTTTTCATGTGTATGAGTGTTTTACCTGAATACATGTAAGTTCATCCATATGTCCAATGCCCATGGAGAACAGAAGTCATTGGATCCCTTGGAACTGAAGTTACAAAACATTACTAGCCACCATGTAGGTGCTGGGAACTGAACCCGGGTCCTCTGCAAGAGCAGCCAGCAATCTTAGCCATTGAGCCACCTCTCGAGTCCCTGTATTTTTTGCCCAATGAGTTTCAGTAGGGCTGCTCACAGGGGTGTGTGTAGGCGCTTGCTGCCGTATTATGTGCACCTTATATTTTTTACACTTCCAGCACCATTTTTTCTCTCATACAGCAGCTTAACTCAGTTTGCAGATCTTCCTATATTTATAGAACCATCTTCATTTTTCTCCATCTTCGAGACAACAGCAGTCTGATCAGTGCCTCCTCTGCTGATATCTGAATTTCATCCTCACAGGACCCTACCAAAGCTTCTACATTTAGTCATTGCACTCCTTCTCCTTGTTCTGTGATGTCAGAGTGGTGGTGGTTTCCTGAATTTGCTACTTCTGTAATGACTTGGTCTCCCTTTGTCTTTTTTGTTACATAGGTAGCAACTTTGAACCTGGAGAATAGTTCCATATAAATTCTCTGATAAGGTCTTGGCCCTCTGAGGAGGGCAACCGCTCTTTTCTAGGCCCCGGGCCTGGTCTAAGTTGGAAGTTTCTCTCGCATTGCGTTCCCATTAGCAACTCCTACCACAATTCACACATCCCCATAATTACATGTATTGATTTATATATGTTGAACCATCTTTGTTTTTCTGGGATGAAGCTAACTGGATCATGATGGAACACATCTTTTTTGATGTGTTCTTGCATTTCAGTATTTTATTAAGAATTTTTGCATTTATGTTCATCAGAGATATTGTTCTATAATTTTCTTTTTTGTTGTGTCTTTGTCTGGTTTTTGTATTAATGTAATACTGGCTTCATAAAAGGGATTTTTGAGCCATCCTCCATTTTCTATTTTATGAAATAGTTTGAGAACTATTAGAATTAGTTCTTCTTTGTAGATTTGGTAGAATTCTGTACTGTACCCATCTTGTCCTAGGCTTTATTTATTTATTATTTATTTTTAAGTCTTTTTGAGACACAATCTTCCCTAGAGCTCCAGCTGGGCTGGAATGTGCCATGTAAACCAGGCTGGCCCCGATCTTATAGAAGATCCACCTGTCTCTGCCTACCAAGTGCTAGGATTGAATGCATGTATAATCACAATAATCACATTCATCTCTCCTGGGCTCTTTTTAATTGGGAGATTTTTAATTACTTCCAAAAGTCCCCTGGTCTTCCAAAAATAGCTTGTGTAGGCCTCTGTTCCTGTATGCAATGGAGCCTTATTAATTCATATTCCTGGGGGGTGGGGGATTTCTTTCTAGGTGCTATCCCATCAACTTCACCCTTAAACTGTTACTTTTCAGTTTAGGTATATGTTTCAATCATGCTTCCAAAGGTCAAGTTTACTGGGAGAAAAGGAAGCAGCACGATTGTCCTGTTCCATAAACCATACAGAGGCCACCCGCCCAAGGGAAAAGAAGACTTGGAAACTTTGTTACTGTTTTACTTCTGACTCAAAGAGAGAAAAACAACTGAACTGCATGCCATTAGAGTGATAAGATAAAAGGGTGTATCCAGCTGGCAGCCTTTTAGTTACAGAATAACAAATCCAGTTAAATTAAGTTCAGCAAACAGAGAATTTATTAACACAACTGCAGACATTCTTGTGGATGCTTCCCCCTCAGAGTCTTCAGGAACTTCATTTCTCTTTCTGTGTTTCTCTCAATATAATATTTCCACTCTTTCCTTCCGGACCCTCCCTTGCTCCCTCCTCATCCTCCCTCTCTCCTTCTTCTTTCTCTTTCTCCACCACTCCTACCTGTCTGAAACTACTTTCTTTTATCCAGTTCAGCTACTTCTTCTGTTTCCTGTTTTCCTGGCAGAGGAAGCCCTGCCCTGCCTCAAAGCTCCTGAGTTCAGGGGTCCAGCCTTCCCCTTCTCTTCTCTCTGCCCTCTATTCCTTGAGCACCTCTAGTCCAGCTTCACAAGGAAAGTTACCTGATTGGTCTAGCTCAGGTCAATCACTCTTGGCACAATGAACTGCATCTGAGAGGCAGTCAAGGGACTACCTCACACAGAATGGACATGGTGTTGGAGCAGTGTGGGGCTGGACAGTGGTAGGTTTTACTACCCGGAATCGCCAGGTGAGGTCGTTGATGGGGAGAAAGGTTATTATTGGGAACGAACTTTATTCCCAGAATTTTGGGCAAAACAGTTCTTAAGTGGTCCAAGTAAATGAGGTGATATCTTACAGCACGGGAAAAGAATATTCTCGATCTGCCTCCTTACAAAGAAAGCTTATTGGCCTTAGACAATAATGCCAAAATGTGTTTTGAGAAATCACTTCCTGTTCAGATCTCTTTGCAATGTGCTTTATGCTTATCAGAGCCCACCTTTGTCACCCTAGTGGAAGCCTCCTCTCCCACACAATAATACCCAGTATTCCGGAACTGCCTGTGTCTTCCCGTTCCTTTCTTCTTTCTTTTCCTTTCCCCTTCCCTTCCCTTCTCCTCTTCCCTTCTCTTTCTTCCCCTTCCTGTCCTCTCCTCTTCCTTCCCCAACTCCCTCCCACCCCGTTCGTTTCCATATCTTAGCCTCTCTCTGCATGATAAAAGCGAGGAAAGCCACCTGTGTTTCACCTTTAATGGCCTAATACAGTTGAGCATTCTAAATAAAATAACCCCTTACTAGGTATAATTTTTTAAATTTTAATTCAGTTATTTATAGTTGTGAGTCCGGGTCTTGACTGTTGCTGGCTTCAGACTCCTGCCTCAGTCTCCCAAGTACTAAGACTCCAGTCATGTGCCAGCACACCCTGCTTATAATTTCATCTTCTGATTATAACAGCAACTTTGAGCAAATTTGAAACATGAAAGAAAGAATACAGGAAGTTACACTACTGGTCATGACAAATACTGTTGGCGATGTTCTCCTAACAAACTTGCCCTTCTGTTTTTATCCCAACCCCTCAATTTTGTTTTCTAGACAGATTGTGACACTATCTCTGAGTTTTCTCACTATGGCCAACACATTGTGTTTTTTGCATAACAAACAATATTTTAAATCAAGGACAAGGCATGCAAAATCCTAAGGAGTCTGAATTGTGTATCTTCCAACATCTTAAATGATGAACAAAAGCTGTAAGAGGAGTTCTTAGAATGAGTTCTCAACCTGTTGCAATCTCTATGCTCTTAAAATATAAATCTACAAACATCCTGGAAGACTTGGGATAAGCACTGGTGTTTGCATGCATTTTAAAAAGTATTACCTATGCTTTCAACTCCCTTCTTATTTAAGGAGCTACAGATCATCCCAGAAACTGACCTACTTACTCTAAGAGTCTGTTACTATGATCTAATAATCATGATAAATCATAAGTGATTCTGTCAGACCCTCCAGTTTGGACTGTCTACTGGAAAATCATAAGCTTTTAGTCTCTTTATTACACCACCAAAAAAAAGGCAGTGTGTTTTGGTGGCTGGACTACTTCCTGGCTCTAAATCCTGTAGTCAAGAGTTGGCTGTTATGAGAAAAGCAGTAATGAATATGTATGAGCAGGTATTTCTGTTGTAGGGTACAGAGTCTTTGGGGTATACGTCCAAAAATGGTATGGCTAGATCGTGCGGTAGATCAGTTTTGGACTTCTGGGGGAATCTCCACTCTGATTTCCATAGCTGCTGCACCAGTTTGCGCTGCTGCCAGCAGTGGATGAGAGTCCCCCTTTCTCCACATCCTTGCCAGCATTTGTTCTTTTTTTTTTTGTTGGATATTAGACATGCTGAATGGAGTAAGATGAAATCTCAAAGTGGTTTTAATCTGCATTTCTTTGACAACTAAATATGTCGAACATTTCTAAAAGTATTTCTCAGCCTTTTGCATTTCATCTTAAACGAGCTCCCTGTTCAGCTCCTTGACCCACTTTTTAAGGTATTTGCTTTCTAATGTTTACTTTTTTGAGTTCTTTGTATATTCTAAATACTAACTTTCTGTCAGAGGTATCGATGGTAAAGATTATTTCCCATTCTGTCAGTTGCCTCTTCACTCAAATAATGGCGTCCTTTGATGTATAGCCTTTTAGTTTCATGTGGTCCCATTTATCAGCTGTTGGACTTCACTATAGAAGTCCAGTTCAGAAAGGCCTTTCCTGTGCCTAGAAGTTTCAATGTGTTTCCTACTTTTTCCTCTGATTCCGGGTATCGGGTCTTATGTTGAGATCTTTGATCCATTTGGAGTTTAGTTTTGTGTATGATTTAAGGTCTGCTTCATAGGATGGAACCCATACCTGACACTGATACTAGGCCTAGGAATCTGAGGCTAGACAGTCCACAGGCCATGGAAGAAAGCCTAACAACTATTCTACTAGGGAGCTATAGTATTAAAACTGATTTCTAATGACTTATTGTTATACCCATAGATGAATGAATCTCTGTACTCTCACCAGAGAAGTTTCCTTATACAGAAGACAGTGATTAACACAGAAACCCACAACTGGCAAATGTGCAGAGAACAAGAGGCTGCAGAGTGATTATCCCTGAATAGGACATCTATAACAAACTTCTGTCTCCCAAGGCTCAGGGTTCATTGGGGAAGAGAGGCAGAAAGATTGTAAGAGACACAGGAGGTGGATGACCAGAAGGAAACGGTTTTCCAGACAGCTGGGCAGTTACTCATATGAACTCACAGCAATGGTGACAGCATGCACAGTCTCATATGAGCTCAAATCAGACAAAACCCCAGCAGAGATTGAGAGAAATGGGTAAGAAATATCAAACCAACCTAAGGAACTTTTGGCAACTGGTGGCTGCTGGGAAGGTGAGAGATAGTCTGAAGGATGAGACTCGTGCTAGGTTAACCAGGCTCCAGTGGATGGACCCTCACTGAAGGACATATGGCGGGGCACTAAGGGGAAGCATAGCAGAGGAGGGTCCTAGATACCATCAAATTATATTGTATGGAAATTTCAAAAAGTCAATTTAAAAGATCTGGAAACCTTTGAGGAAATGCTTGTTTGCTCTGTGCCTCAGTTTCCTCATTGGAAATAAATGAGGGTGACACACACGGGGGTATTGTGAGCACGGAGTAGTGCTCATTGGAAATAAATGAGGGTGACACACACGGGGTATTGTGAGCACGGAGCAGTGCTCATTGGAAATAAATGAGGGTGACACACACGGGGTATTGTGAGCACGGAGCAGTGCTCATTGGAAATAAATGAGGGTGACACACACGGGGTATTGTGAGCACGGAGCAGTGCTCATTGGAAATAAATGAGGGTGACACACACGGGGTATTGTGAGCACGGAGCAGTGCTCATTAGAAATAAATGAGGGTGACACACACGGGGTATTGTGAGCACGGAGCAGCTCTGCAGCTCTCTTAGGACAGCAGTGAGCCGTGCCAACAGTGGGGTATCGGAGCTTTGCTTTTGCTTCATTTGTTCGAAGATTGTTCTTAACATGTAACCCAGGCTGGCCTCAAATTCTCAGTCTCCCCAAGTGTTCTCAGTTACCACCTGATTTTTCTCTTCTGATAGTCAGTCTTCCCTCTTGGGGTGCGAGGAGAGAGGTCCATTTAGGAGAAGACTCTGATAGTTCATCTTGGCTCTAACAGTTTAACCTAATGTATCAACATTTAGGATGTTAGTGGAATGTTTAGGCTGTAACTATGTAGAAGAACAGAATAGAATATGATTGCTCAGACAGGGACCAGCTTCTAATGGTAAGGGGAAGGGGCAGCGGACGAGCTTGTCTGCCGTTGCCGTTCCTCATCACACAGCCACAGGGGAAGCTCGAGTCGCAAGGAGCTCCTCTAGAAGGCACCTGTTTCCTCGTGTACTTTTATCCTGTAATTCTGTAAGGAAAACCGGGAGACTTTTTAAAAAAAATCTGAAATGGCTTTTAAGGACCACACAATACTCAGAAAGTACTACTACATATTGCATTCATGTAGATACATACGTATGCACTGTCCAGGTTTGTTAGATATCACCAAAGGATATCGCCTTAAGGACCAACAAATATTAACTGAAAGGTCACTGAAAAACTGTACTGTTTAGTCCTTAGGCTTTTTCCTTAGGAGGAAAAAAGAGTGGACAAAGAACGGAAGAGTGTGAAGAGGGGAGGAAATCATGCTAAAGTCTCATAGACAGTAAAAACACCACACAATGTTACAAATCCTTTCCCAGACAATGTGTCTAAGATTGCCCTGAATTTTCTGCAGCGCTTATCCTAAGTTTTGTAGAGCCAGTGGAGGGCCTCTGCTGTGTGCTTTATGGAGGGAATGCCTCTTAGGAAAAAAAGTTGAGGGAAGGAAAGAAAAGAATAGGAGTGATCTGGGCCAGGGTGAGGGTCCAGGTAAAGTCTAGGGTGGAAGAGTGCAAATGACTCAGTCCTTGGGGACCCGGGAGAGAGGGAGCGAATGGAATCTCTAGAGTCTTCAGTGAGGTGACTTCACAAAGCCAAGGTCATGTCTCAGGAGAAAGTCAGAGTCGTGATCCCTTAGCCACGGCACTCAGCAACTGGAGGATGAGCTTGCAGCCAGCCCTGTAAGGGATCAGGGCTGGGTAGTAACTGTCTACCACACTGCTCTCAATATTCAATGTTGACTTTTTAAAAATATTTTTTTTATTTTATGCCTATGAGTATCTGCTTGCATGTATGTACACTACATGCATGCTAGTGGAGGCTAGAAGGGGGAAGCAGCAGATCCCCTGGAACTGGAGTTCGGAATGGCATTAGCCTCCATGTGGAAGCTGGGAACAGATCCCATGTCCTCTGGAAGAGCAGTCAGTGATCTTAATCCTTGGGCCACCCCTCCAGACCAATGACTTTTTTTTAACACGGAAACATTATTCTGTCCATTCTGTCAATCTGGCTGAGCTGCCTGGGTGGTCCCTGAAGATAAGTTTTTTAGTAAGTTGGTTCATTCATTCAAATTATTAATTAGGAGGTGCTTTTCAAATTTGCTGGGCAATTTCTTCCCAGAGCAATCCAAGTCCAGGTCTCACCGTCCACTCGTGAAGTAACGTGGGGTTTTGTTCTTCACCCTTTGTCACCACTCCAGTGACTGCGCAGTTCACATTCTCTCTGCATCTCAGTTGTGAGACAGGAAGACAGTGTGGTCTTGTGGTGGGAACAACAGCCCGACAACCCAGAGATCCAAGCCTTCCCTTTCTTTCTGGGTGTCCAGGGGCAGCCACCAGACCTCAGAGCCTGCAGTGCTGAGAAAGAATAATCAATTGCTATATGATCCATTTAATTCATATTTATACCATTCATAATTTTCATTTTCTTACTTTGTTCGTGGTGCTGGGGATTGAACTCGGGATCCTACACATGCTAGCAAGAGTGCTGCCTCTGACATGTATTCCCCAGCTCTGTAACTTACTTTAGTTTATTTGTTTGTTTTTCTAATTTACTGGGTCCTGGAGAGACTCCTCAGCAGTTAAGAGCACTGGCTGCTCTTATAGAGAACCCAGGTTGGATTCCCAACAGACACATGGTAGCTAGAAGTTGTCAATAACTGCAGTTCCAGGGGAATCCGATGCCCTTCTCTGACCTCCACAGGCATTGCATGAAATACATGCACTTAAATACATGCAGGCAACACATTCATACATATGAAAAATTAAAAATAAAAATTTTAACTAATTTATTTTGTGTATATGTGCATGTATACACATGCATCTGGACATGTGTAGGGGTCAGAGAACAAGTTGCTGGACTCCTTTCTCTTCATCTTCTGGGTCCTGGGGATCAAACTCAGATTTTCAGGCTTGGAGGGAAACATCTTTTCCCACTGACCCATCTTGCTGGCCCCATTTTTCCCATTACATTCTTTTTATATGAAACATTCTGTGTGAAAGCATAGCTTTCTGATGGAAATAAGAGGCCAGAAATTATATATCTAGGATTTTAGACAGTAATGTTCTTTTGGGTTTCAGTGAGCCTCCTAGTTCCAGAGACACTATCTGGTAAACATTTTCTGCCTGCAGTCATCAAATCGTTCAAGTCCACATAGTGGTATGCTTGATTCTGTACAGGAAACAGTATTTTTTGGAAAGGTGAAGATTTTCCAAAATATTATGATATTAAACTGCATCAGAAGACATTAAATCATAGCGAAGTATCAATTCATTTTGCATCAGAAATATAAACCCAAAATCTCTAATGGAAGTAATAACCTAATTAAGACTTTGCTCATAAATTACATCCACATTAAAAGATCAACTAATAAATGTTTTTATAACCACAGTCATGTCTGTTATTTAGCTCATGAATAATCATAATCATCTGGCTCTCCCAAGGCCAAAGAAGGTTTCAGTCTGAGGAAAAGAGGTGAAGGTTTGGAGATAGATTTAGAGAGAATTTCTGAAATTGATGTGGAATGTGTGTTCGCACTGAAGGTCGATAAGTGAGTGAAATGGGAGAGCGAGCATGGGGTGGGAGAGCTAGGAGGTGGGGGTAGAGGGGCCCTGGTCAGGGTAGAGACAGCTGGGGTTCGAATGCAGAACTATAGGGAGAGTCAGAGGTGGGCAGGGAGATGAAGCTGGGCAGGCAGAGGGGTGTGCAGAGACAGAGGCGGTGGGGGGAGACAGGATTGATGCAGCATCAATATTTTGTAAACAGGGAAACAGAAAGTTCATAGACCTCCGAAGGTAAGTCACAGAATTTCAAGAAATCTGTTATGTGTTGCCTGTTCTCTTCAGGACTACGTAGACATCAGACTCCTCTCTTTAGGAAGTAAGGCTCAGGGGTGGGACAGAGGTAAGTGGTAGAGCATCTACCTTACATGCAGAGGTCCTGGTTCAGTCCCCTCCTCCCACTCCTCCAAACAAAGAAAAGAGAAGAAAAGAAACTCTGAAGCCTACATACACTATGACATGTACTCATAAGGATGTGTAAGTAAGAAAGAACGCCTACACACTGTAGATGGGACGTAAATTAGCACAGCCATTACAGAACCAGTATGGAGACGCCTCAGAGAAGAATAGAATACGGTCGGTGTATGGTCCATCGAATCTACGGTATTCAAAGGTGATCACTTTTTCTGTCTTTCACTATGCTGCCCTGGCTGGGTTAGAGTCACCTTGTAGACCAGCCTGGCCTCAGACTCACAAGGTCTGCCTGCCTCTGACTCCTGAGTGCCGGAATCAAAGGCCTGTGCTACTACGCCCTTCTAAATCACTATCTTTTTTCTAAAATAACTGGTATCCTTTTATTTATCTGTGAGTGGGCACATATGTGCCATGGCATAAGTGTGGCGGTCAGAGGACAATTTTCGGGAGTTGTACGTCTCAGTGATTGAACTCGGTGGTTCAATAGCATGTGGCTTTGCCTACTGAGCCATATCACCAACCCTGAAATCAGTATCATGGAGTATCTGAGCGGTCGTGGTCATTGCATCTTCATTCACAATAGCTTACATCCATCCACAGACAAATAAAAGAGAATGTCACATGTACAGACACAGTGAAATATTATCCAGCCTTTAAGAAAAAGAAGGCCTGGCATGGAGGTGTATCTTTATAATTCTAGCATTTGCCAGGGGGGCATGATAAGGCAGGAAGATTGGGCATTTATGGCCAGCCTGGGTTAGCAAGTCCCAGGACAGCCTAGGTTACTTAGTAAGACCCTGACTCAAAATAAATAGCTAAAAAGGAGGAAATTCTGCCATTTGTAACAATGTGGACAAACCTAGAGGATATTTTGCAAAGTGAGATAAGTAGGTCACAGGATTACAAATACTGTATGATACCACACGTGAAACCTGAAGTCAGTCTCCTAGAAATACAGTGATAGGTAGTTACAAAGGGTTGGGAGTGCGGGGAAACAGAGAAGAGTTGGTCCAAGTCTGTGACATTTCACATAAGCTGAGGGGATGAGCTCTGCATATCTAACGCAGTGTGGTAACTACTGTTCACAGTACCATCCACACGGGATTGCTAAGAGAACAGATAAAAAGTGTTTACAACACAAGGGGGAAGAGAAAAAGAGAATGCTTATCATCTGGTGATCATTTCACCACATATACGTATATCACATCACGTGATAGAGCTTCAGTGCAGACATAATTTTTATTTGTTACTCCTAGCTCAAAAAGGCAAGGGGAAGAAATCAGCACTCATCCAGGAGAATGGCAGCGTCGCCCTCATTGTGCATCGGCAGGGCCAGATGAGGACTCTGCTGCACCATCTGCCACTCCTCTCAGGGCCAGATGGCACACAGCTTTGGGAAAGGACACTTGACTTTTGCTGTCTTCTCCTTTCTCACACGCTGAGAGGACTAGTTCACACAGACCCCTCCCCTTTCTTAGTCTCTAACCTCCCTCAGCGTGTGTGGCTAAGATAGTCTTCAGAATAGGGTGTAGATGCCCACAGACAAGCTGGATGCACTTGCAGTCAGCACTGCTGAGTCCTGGGTGCTGGGGAGGACGACAGTGGAATGTGGTGCTGGCTAATGCTCATCATGATGGTGCTCCCCTCCTTCCTGACACACAGGAAGATGCCTGCAGCCTCCTTTAAAGTCCAGTGGAACATTTGATGAGCTCATGTCAGTGTGCTGGGAGCAGAAGTGATGGGTGTCACAGTCTATGGCAGATGGGGGCACATGTGAGCTCCATCCCTTCTCCTGTGTCCCTGCCAGCCGTGAGTTCCACAGGGAGTAGCTGCTATAATGAAGGGCCTTACAGAGTGTCTTGTTTCTGTAATTTCAACACCCAAGAGGCAGAGACCGGGTGATTGCTGCAGGTTCAAGGCCAGCCTAATTTTCAAAGCAATTTGCAGTCCCATCAGGGCTATAAAACATATAGAATCAAGATGAATGCAATGTAGATTCCTCAGTCACCACTGAGAGGAGCTGTCTGAAAAGCTGCTGACCTCCAGTGGACTCTACAGGGGTGAGTAAAGTGAGACTGCAAGCTCTTGGGGGTGGGAGACTGTTAGAGGCGGGAGGGTGCTTTTGAGACAGGTTCTCACTATGTAGGCCAGACTGACCTCGACCTCACAGAGATCTGCCTCCCTCTGCCTCCCAAATGCTGAGATTAAAGGTGTGCACCACCATGCCTGGCTATAATTTTTAAAATTTATATGTTAGGGGCTGAAGAAGTTCAGTTGGTAACAAGTGCCAGCTTGATTAAACGCACGAAGCCCTGCATTTAATCCTCAGCACTGCATGAACTAACTAGCACTGTGGACACAAACATGACTGGGCATGGCAAAAGGCTATGACTCCAGGTCTAAGGAGGTAGAGACAGGAGGATCAGAAATTCAAGGTCATCCATATCTACATAGAGGGTTCAAGGTCAGCCTGGACTACAGAAGACATTATCTCAAAGAAAAAAGTACAATTTAGAAATCTTTTGGGCAATTTTGAGAAAAAAGATATCACAGTGTTAAATTTGAAAATACTCCAAATGTTTCATCCATTTATTTAAAGATTTGGGTTCAGGGTACACTTTTAAAAACTGTTCCTCTGAGCTGGAGAGTTGGCTGATATGGGCAGGAGGACCTGAGTTCAGATCTCCAGAACCCAGATAAAGAACGAGGAACACTGGCAAGATCTGCCCACCAGTAATGCAACAGGGAGAACGAGCATCTCCTAGAAGGTTCTTAGTCTCATTCATTAAAGAATTTAAAAATGGACCCAAATGGAAGCTTTAGGACAATTTTATTGGAATTTTAAGAAAAATCCTCAGGTTAGGCGAGCTGGGAATCTCAGCAGCTGCCTTGAGGAGGAGAATGGAGGGAGAAGGAAGGAAAGCTGTGAAACTGTGCAGGTTTAGAGCTTGCATGGAGGTCAGACATGTGGCTGACTGGAAGGGAGAGGGAAGCGTTAGAGAAAAAGTAAAGAACAATAAGATGCGAGGGCGACCCAACCTGTTAAAGAAAACATGTTTAGAAAAGGGATATGAAGAAGAAAAGAAGAGATTATGCTTTTCTGAATTCTTCAGAAAAGTAGGCAAACGTACAGAGACCTACATGTCTATGGTCAGGTCCAGAAGCACTGCACCAGGAGGTGGGATTCCAGGCAGGCAAAGTTCACTGTCTCATTAACATACTAGGTATTCCACCCATCTATTTATCACGACTTAAGCTGAACCCACCATCCTAGAGGTAGTTCTATGACCAAGTGATTAAGCAGTAAAACTGGAAATGTGGGTCTTTTAACAGGTATACTAGAGATTTTATGGTCTTGATCAGTTAATCTTCTGGGACAATTTGCTACTGTCACTGTACAATAGAGGCATGAATGTTACTGGAGTAACCAACTACCTTCTAATTAGATTTAAAGTCCACTTAGTGGATGGAGACCATACCTGACATTGATATCAGGCCTAAGAACCTGAGCTCAGACAGCCAAAGAGCTGTGGAGAAAGTCTAATACGACCATTCTGCTAAATAGATATAGTATTAAACTGATTTCTAATGACTTATTGTTATACCCATAAATTAATGCATCTCTCAACTCTCACCAGAGAAGCACCTATATACAGCAGACGGTGATTAACACAGAAAACACAAGCAGTTAATGTGCAGAGTAAGAAGCTGCAGACTCCTTATCCCTAAATAGAACACCTATATCAAACTTTTGCCTTGCAAGACGATTCGGAAGGACTGTAAGAGCCAGAGGAGAGAGAAGATAACAAGGAAACAGTTTTCCAGACAGCTGGGAAGTTACTTGTATATCACAGCAGTGATACCATGAACACTTACCATGTAAGCTCAAGACAGACAAAATCCCAGCATAGACATGGGGAAGTAGGTAAGAAACCCCAACCCTGCCTGAAGAACTATTGGCAACTGATGGTTGCTGGGACAGGAGAGTCAGTCTCACCTAAGAGTGAGACTCTTAGGTTGACCATGCTACTACAGTGAATGAACCCATACCAAAGGACATTTGTGGACACAAACATGACTCTATAGGCCTTTGCATGCATATATACATGTGTGTGTATATATAGTGATTGATGGGTTGATTAGTAAGGGAGATCAGATATGGGAGTGGATTTGAATATGACCAAAATATATTGTATTATTTGCAAAAATTCATTAAAGATTAATTTTTTTTTAAAGATGCATGCCTATAACCCGAGTTAATGAACTTTAGGTTCGGTGAAAGACACTTTCTCAGAAAATAAAGGTGGAGGAGCTGGAGTAATGGATCAGTCAAGAACACTGATTACAGCCATCTTCCTGCTTTGGGACCAGGCCAAAACTTGCTGCAGGAGAGCTTCTGACCAGCCTGGTGTGCTAGGCAGAATTCCACCCGCTCCTGGCCATCTTCTCCCTCTGGGACTTGGCTTGAACAAGATGGCGGAGAGCCCCTGACCAGCCTGACAAGTGTACCTCTCACCAACCATCAAAGAAGCTTCTTTTAGCACCGATAGACTATTACAAGGTTCCCCTACTGGAAAAACAGAGAATAAGTGACTGTGCTGTGCCCAGCCCCGTGTGACACATCTGCAGTGCAGTCTCTACAGCTCAGGTCAGGGAACACGGCAGAAGAGGCAGAAAGTTTGTAGTAGCCACAAGGACAAGACACCTCCTGCTAGTAGATGTGACAGGGAAGCTGCACCAGTGACATCTCTGCAGTATGGTAGTCTAACAAGATCTGCATGACAAAACCAGTCCACCAGCCAAGGTGGATGGGGGAATTTCTGGGACACCATCTCAAATGAAGCACTATAGACAATCAATGGACGCTGAGGAAGGGAGAATCAGTTTTCTCCAGGGACTGGCTCTCAGAGATTATCTCATCCCAAATGGGCAGCCTTAAACACAGGTACACATGATCACCACTAAATGGACTCAGGGTGCACTCTCTCTCTCTCTCTCTCTCTCTCTCTCTCTCTCTCTCTCTATATATATATATATATATATATATATATATATATATATATATGTGTGTGTGTGTGTGTGTAACAAACATGGGAAGAGTTGGAGAGGGACTAACACAGATGGAAATAATGCAAAGATCATAAAAATGTATGAAACTCTTAAAAATAAAAAATAAAATAAAAATAAAATTTTTTTTGAAAGAGGACTTTCAAAGGACTCTCTTCCAGAGGACAGGGTTCAAGACTCATCACCCACATGATGGCTAACAACCTTCCATAACTCCAGTTCCAGATGTTCTCTTCTGGCCTCTTTGGGAACTGCGGGCAACTTGGGAAAGACCCTGGGAGCCCTCAGCATTGGCCAGCCACACTTTTCCACCAGACCCAGAACTGCCTTGCCCTTGCATAAAATGTTCTAGAAATCTCTTCTTCTAATTCCTGCTCCTCCCCCTTTCTCAGCTAGAGCAGGACTTTAAGCTCCCCTCCCCAGTTCAAAATATTAATATTTCTCCTTCCTCTTCTCTCAACACTTTAAAATCTCTGAGATTTCAAGCAAGGTCTACAACAAAACTGGGGTTTACTGGCTCGCAGATGGTCGTCTCCTCCGTGCTTGTCCACAGGATCATCCCTCTGTTCATGTGCATGTCCTAATTATCTATGAAGATCATGTGTACCTCAGTGACCTCATTTTATCTTCATTACAGACCCTTTCTCTAAGGGCAGTCACATTTGAGGCACACTTGAAAACTTCAGCATATGAATGGGGAGGACACAGTTCAACTCATATCAGAATCTATTTCTGGCAAGATGATGATTTCCTGTCTATTCTGCCAAGCCACCTGCCAAAAGTCACCCAAAATTCCATTTATAATATGCAAAACATCTTTTCAAAATGTATCAAATTAAGAAAAAAAAAGGCATAAGGGCCAGGTGTCACTTTTACATGATCAAGTTCTAGAAGGACCCTGCTCTAGATTATATACTGCTGACTTACTGCATCTTCAAGTGGTGTAGAGGCAGTGAGAGAGTTTTCTGGGTTTTACAAGGGCCTCATCTGAACGAACTAATCAACGAAAGGCTCTTCCTTAGAATACCATTATGTCAGTTACAAAAGGATTGAAAAGAAAGGCAGGAAAATCTTAAATCCAATTGAACCATGGAGTGGCCAGGAAATCAGGTTTTCTCCAAGAATAGGATTTCTTAATGTAAAGTTCACCTGTGTGAAGAGATGCAGTGTCAAGAGCAACTGTCCAGCATCTCCATCAGAGAGGTATAAAGATTAGTTTGAAGAAATGTTTCCATGTGCCAAAAAGCTTAGAAAATTTCCACTGCACAATTCATGAAGGTATGGAAGACCAAGGAGCAAACCCTTGTCTTATCCTTCTGGAGAGGTAATACACAGGATCCTGAGACATTGGCTCTTTGGGGTCCTTTCTGTGACACAGCTGCTACTGACTTCTTTAACAAGATTTAATTTCCTAAAGCACTTGATTTGTATAGATATGATTCTTTCAAATATTCTCTTGTCTAGACTGCTATAGGTTTTCTTCTTAAAGATGAGTTAATTACTACATCATGTGGGAAAGGGAACTTTGGACACCTTCATCAGTTTTCAATAAAGCACCTGAAAAGTAGATACTAAATACTAGATACTAAATAGACCAAGCAGTCAATTGTTAAATACAAGTCAAATGTGCTGACCTGGCACACAATTGTCCTGCATTCCGAGAATAGACAAGAGATGCTTATGCTCTTGCTATAGATAGCAGAACACTACAGATTCTACTGCCCACAAATTCCAACTCATTTCCAAATGCAATTCAAAATGGTTAAAGTGCAGAAGTGTGTGGTCCCACCTAAATGGTAACTGCCTGGGACAATACTGTTGACTGTGATGGAAAGGAGTCTGATCCTGTTGGTGTTAATGTCATACTATCAGAGACACCTGGAAACCTTAAACTCTCAGCCTGCCTTACAGTTCTGCATTCCATTGTAGAGCCTCAGTTACTCATTCTTTGTTCCAATAATGTTGATAGTTTTTTGAAATCGTGATCTCCTTCTTACAGAGAAAGTTCTAAATATAATCAGAAAGCAGGTGATTACTCCAATGACATTCATGCCACTATTGCACAAGCAGTTATTACTGTAGATCCTAGAGTTCACAGCTAAACAAGACTGGTGATTGATTTTCTCCTCTGGTGGCATGCATAGCATCCTCTAGCACTACGAAAGCTGGCCGGTAAGGAAATATCCAGGTCAGTACTAGATTTATTTCTCCATGTTCTATGGCTCAAGTAAGTGGCATCTTCATCAATAGGATCTTACTGTCAAGCTCTAGAGGGTAACAAAGAACAAGGGCAATAGCCTGTAATGTTTGGAGGGTCCATGGGACTTCATCAGCCAACAATTCCAGAAAAGCTAATCCATTCCTGACCTTGGACCTTGTTAGTCTCTTAAATGGAGTCACCCTGTATGTATGTGTATATATTTTAGGAAGCTTCTACAGCAGTTTTCCATATCACTTTAACAGGTCCCCGTGTTCCCTTTACCCTACTTTCTCCTCCCCCACCTGGCACTGTTATCAGTGCCAAGAACCTGTGGCTACGCAGGTCATAGGCACTAGAGAAGAACTAATGCTGTTACTCGGATAGACACAGTATTAAACCAACTCCTAATGGCATTGCTATACCCATATATTAGTGTATGTCTCATACCTCAGAAAAGCTTTATGCAGTAGATGGTGATCAACACAGACTCACAACTGATCAAGATATAGAGAATAAGAGACTGGTGAGTGCTCAGGCCTAAATGATACATCTATATCACACCCCTCCCCTCCAAGGCTCAGGGATCATCAAGGAAAAAGGGGTAGAAAGATTGTTCAAAGTTAGAAGTGGTAAGTGATTTAAAATGAAACAATGTTTTCCAGATACAACAGGGCATTTGTACAACACAAGAACTCACAGCAAACAATGAAACAAAGGCCGATCAAAGTCTGCAGGACCTAGCATTATCACCCCTGGAGTCCGTGTGCTCAGAGATCAAGCACAGGGCAAGTCACTCCACATTCACCATCCACAGGACATCACCAGTAGAGGCTTCAAAATGTCTACCAACAGGGGGCACTCGGAAACCACAGGAAAAAACGAGAGCTTGAATAAGTTGTGAAACACTGAAAACCAACGAGAAAATTGAGCTCAAAGTGTAAGTGATCCCACAGCCATGAGTCAGAAAGGAGTGGGATGGGGGCACATTTCCAATCACACTCAAGACGGTAAGGCACTTCTCAAATCTGGACAGTCAACACAAGTGAGCCATTTTCGTCTGCTGGTTAGAAATCCAGTGCTATCAGGCCAGGACTCCTTCCCAGGTCAAGGTCTTTATCACTGTGGTAGACTCCACATTTCCACAGCTATGACCTCTTAAAGCAGTCTGAAAGGTTTTTCACAAGAGTCCATTGCACAAACTCTTCTCCTAGTGTCTCTGCTGCTCAGGCAGAATCACATGACTGAGTCTCTCAATCTGAAGTACCAGAGGGGCCTATTTAGAAAGGAACAGGGGATCAGTGAGTGACCAGAACTCATCTTAGGAAATGACTGCAATTCACTCAAGAGTTTAAGAATTTGGAGAAATTGAGAGACACTGTAGGACCAAAACAAATGATCTCAGATCTGAAACAGTAAGTTATTGATCCATGTTTTATTCAGTTACAGTCTAAAAGACACAGGGAAACTACCTAGAAGAAAAAGGCAAAGTTGTCTAAGCAAAGTCTATATTTACTCAAATGAGGACTTGGCAATTGTCTAACTTCTCTCTCCTCCTGCCTGTGATATTTAGCAGCTAGGGGAATAGATCAGAAGCTAGCACTGAGTTTAGAGGCTTGAATCTCCCTAAATCTTTAAATTCAGCAAAGCTCTACATCTGAAATGCCAGGCAAAGTAGCTAACTAGACTCATGCAGGGATGAGGTCTATCAGATACCAACTGAGCTGCGAGACTTACTTGGATAAAAGCTAAAGAAATACAGATGACATTAAGATCAAGTAAAGTGATCTTGCATTGGAGGTCTGAAGACAACAGAAGGACAGAAAAGAGGGTTCATTACGAGAGTTAGGGAGAAGGACAGATGAGTAAGACAACTGGGTTACTCGGGAGGGTAAAAGCCAGGGTATTGCATACCTATTCAAGAGGAACTAGAATAGAAATGAACAGTAATCTCTGCCAGTCAGGTCCTCTGCACTGAGGCACAATTAACATTCACATGGACTAAGAATGTTACTTCAGGAATTGATGGTGTCTTGCAGAGAGCTAGTGTTTTGCCATCGGAGCTGGGGTTCAAATCCCAGTACCTCTTATACCTCATCTACAGAGATACCTAGGACTAGGTAGTTGAGACATGTGTGTTATTCCTTAAATACCTCTGAATGCAGACATAACAAAGCATATTCCAAGTAGCATCTGAGCTACTCCACCCTATTATGTCTCTGTGTGGTCATTTAGTCAGATGCAAGCATCCGCATGACTAAGCTCATTATGAGTTATCATCTTAGCACAACAAATATTTCTATACACATCATACAAACCCTATCTATGGTTCCTAGTTGACATATGAGTCAGCATAAACAAGAGCCAGATAAGGGCTTCTGGGCTGTGGGAAGTGATTGTTCCCTGATATCTAGATTCCTCTGAGCAAGGAAAGAGTAATATCCACTGACTGTAGAAGTTTGACTTATTGCAATTTAAAGATAGTACTTTAGAGGCTGGAGCGATGGCTCAGCGGTTATGAGCAGTGGCTGTTCTTGCACAGAACCTTAGTTTAGTTCCTGGCATCCACATGATGACTCACAAATGTGCTCAATTCTAATTCCCGGGAAGCCAATATCCTCTTCTCATCTCTCCAGGCACTGCACTCATGTGGTACACTTACATACATGCAGACTAAACATTTAAATAAAAATAAATAAAATGTTTTAAAATGGTACTTTTTCCTTAACTATAATATTCAGTGAAGCAGTTTTAAAAGCAATGAGTTATAACCAGGTGTGATGGTGCACTCCTTTAATCCAAACACTCGGGAGGCAGAGGCAGGCAGAACTCTGTGAAAATAAGGTCAGCTTAGTCTACATAGAAAGTTCTAGGCCAACTGTGGCTACACAGAGACCCTGTCCCAAAAAACAAAAAGTAAAAAATAGTGAGTTATAAAGGCAGTTTACTGTATACACTGATACTTCAAATCCATTTTTAAAACAAACGATTTCATATGAAGAGGGTTAGGAAAGTGACCTACCCGTTGGGTTCCAGATTTTCCTCTATGATAGATCACCCAAGCTAGTTACTAAGCAATAAAAAGAAGCAGTATACAAAGTACAGATTGTGGGCATATGTCTCAGCTGTCATCTATTGCTATTCCTTTCCACATTCATATGCTCTCTAACCTTAGACATGACTCTGATCTAATTTCTATACAAGCATCGCTGTGGTCCTACATTTCCAGGAAAAATTAATATGTACATAGACGAAAAATGCCTATGACATGAGAATCAGAACCACTGAAGCCCTCTGTAGTATAGCAAAAAATGGGAAGAAAAGATTAAGACAAGAACCCTAACCTTGAAGATAGGAGATAGAGAGAAAGTGGTCTAAAACCCAAGCAAGAATAGAAAGCCAAGAGGGGCAAGTCTCCACCTATACATTTGCCCACTGTCGAACAGTGTGCCTATGACATTGTTACTGTAGTTCTACCCGCCATCTATTGATCTAATAAATTTTCCTCACCACCTGGGAAATGTTATAGAAATGTTTAAAACATTAATATTCCTAGGTTTTACAAGGAATACTAAATACTAGTATATAATACAAATACTAGTAAAAAACAGAATAGCAAGAACAGTCAGCACTCAAACTTGCATATGCCTCTCATCAGCTCACTACTAACAGATCCATCAGTCACCGGTGTCCCACAGAACTACAGACCCATACCAATCACGAAGTTAGCAAGTGCAGCAATCTACCAATTTGTAAGCAAAACCACCCCTATGAAATGATATTCTCTGCATTGGACTATCAATCTGGAGCCCTATGAATCACAGTTGTGATTTGCAATCTCTTCAGAAGAGTCCCTTCAACCCAGATCTACTACATACTTGAATAAAGCAAAATACTGGGTAACAAACTCACAGCTGAGAACAGGTTATATTTCTTTCATTTCTAATTGTAAGTCAAAGAGATTCCAAGCTTTGGTCCTTGGTCTACCTCCCAGCTCAGGCATATACATCTGGACTGGCAACTTTCAGGCAAGGTTCTTATACACAAAAGTAGATGTAAAGCCTTTCCCTCTGTCACATGTCTACAGCCATTCATTCAGATCTTCTTTCTCTGCAGTAATGTTTCATTATCTCAAGGAGGTAATGAAAGGCATTGGGAGATTCATTTTAAATTTTTAACCCCTCAGTAGGGGCTCAAAATTTAGCCTAAGAAAACACGGATTCTATGTTGAAAGTTAAGGAGATGGCAGAATTATAATTCTCTCAAGTTGGAACATTTCCAAGTAATCAACTCCCCATAAAACACTAGTTCTGCCTTTTTAAAATAGCTTAAGAAACCTCAGTTCCCTGAGATTTCAGCCCACATGACTAGACCTGAGATTGCATTGGTGTCAGCATCCACGTTGTTGGCTCTTGTCTGACTGCCCATAACAGCAACATCTCCCACTGAAAGTGCCTCCAATGATCTCTGGCTTCAGGCAGGTTCATGAACAAATTGACTCCCATTCTGTTCCACTCTTCTGTCTAGAAGCCCAGGAATGCCTGGGACACAGCTCAGCAGGGACAGCACTGTTTAACAACCTGCCTTCTATGTGTGCCGAGGGGTCTGCATCCTCCCCAGCCACCTAATGGAAACCAAGTTGTGGTTCCAAATGATCACCGTGCTTCTCTGTAACATCAATTACCGAGACCTGGCTCGCCGGAGGAGGCTGGTGTTTCTCATGCTCTCCAGCCTCAAAGCTCTGACACCACTCACAGAACAGACACTCTTCTCAGGTGCCTGCCCTGGGATCTCAAGGCCTGTCCTGTCAGGAATAAAGAAGATATTCCAAGGAGATACTTGTACCCTTCCCTTTGGTATCAGACTATTGAGATGATGACCAAGGCATTAGAGTTCCCACAGGAAATCCATGCGGAGAGCAAAGGTGAACCTTGGTACCAGCCACAGCTTGTCCCTGGCAAGAGATTTCACACCTCTGACAACTCGTCAGACCACCTTGGAGGACAGACTGGAGCTCGGGCGATGATGATCACACCTTGACCAGCTGGCTTAGCTGTGCCTGTCTTTTGCCCTCTTTCAGCCTGAGCTTCCTGAGGACCCAGGAGACAGCTGGGGTGGAGGACAGACCTGTGCTGCTCTTCAGTGTGGCCACGGTCAATCAGTGTCTTCTCTGCTTCTCACTGTTTGCTTCTTTGATTGGCCTCTTGAGGTTGGTGGCCAAGCCTAGCTTGTTACAGTCAGAGCCTGGGCCCTGGTATTCTTAACAGCTCTGCTCATATCTTGGCAAAATTCCAAATTTTCAGGACGAAGCCAGGTCAGCTGTCCCAAACTCCAACCCAGATTAATCAATTCACTTTGAGAGAGATATTGTGTAAGCAGTGCTCAACACACAAAATTTTGTCTTCAAACATGCAAACCAAAAAACAAATCCCAATAAATAATCTGAGCTCTTTTAGTACTTTCTCTTTGTGAAAATTTCCCAACAATAAGTGTTACATTTTGGCTTATAATTCAAGGTGTAGTCTTTTATGCTGGGTATGATATGGTGACAGGATCTTGAAACAGCTGGTCATAATCCAGTATCAGTTATCAATTAATGATCAATGCTCTTCTTCAGCAAGCTGTATCCTTTTTATGTAGTTCAGGACACGAATCCAGAGAATGGCGCCCTCCACATTTGGAGGGGCTCTACTCACCACACCCTCAGTGAGAAAATCATTCAGAGATGTCTAGAGATTTCTCTCCAGGAGATTCTAGATGCTGTCAGTATAAACCAAATGTCTATTAGAATGGCCAAGGCTAACAGAACTGAAAAGTATCTTTCAACTTAAGTGCAAGTCAACAGTAAGTGGCATTGTATTAGATCACAGTGATGAGAAACACTAGCAATAATGAAGGAAGAAGCACGTGGACTACCTTCCCTAAGGAAGATGAGAATGTGGACCACTCGGCAGGACAAGACCCCTGCTCTGTCCTGACCAGGGATGATGTGGAGCTGGAGGGAAAGCAGACTTGCAAGTTCTGTTTGGAATAATGTGGGGTGTTTGATGTCCCACAAGACCACCGCTGGAGGGGATCTGAGCCAGGCTGGGGATGCAGTTCAGTCCCTGAACTGTGTGTTACCCTTGCTGGCCTCTTGGGAGATGGTGACCTTCCTGAAGAACAAGCAGAGGGTGACTACTTGGCAGAAGAATCAGCTGGTACTGCAAGCTGGTGACTTGCTGCCTCTTGGTGTAGTATGAAATTTTTCCTCTGACTGGCAGAGTGGACAATGTGCACTCAGTCAGAGCATGAGCAAGCTTGACTGACAAAGGCAACCGTGTCAGCTACCCCTCCCAATCAACAAGGGACTTGATTTGTATGTGGGAGGAGAGCTAAGGTGTGAGGGAAGGAAGCCGGGAAGGAGACAACCACTGCCCTTTCCCAATTTTAGGTGGCTGGCAGCAGAACTCCAGTCCCACTGGAAATGTAGAATTCGATGCCTGACCTCAGTAGAAGGCCACCGCCTCACCCCAACTAATTGCTCTGTAAGGAAGCCTAAATAAACCTGGTTTCCCAAACTGTACTTTGGAGAAATCATACTTTGCTCGCTTTGTTGTTCAGGACCCAGAGAGGAGGGCAGAGCTGGACACTGCTCACGCCTCACAGAAAGAAATTCTTAAGGCACTTGGTCATCACACTAACAATGTGGACTTTGGGTCCAGGTTTTTGGGCCCAGAACCCGAAGCAGGAGAGGAGCACAAGCAGGCTGTGCCCCACCCACAGTCAGATCACAGCCCTGTGGACACGTGGACAGCAGGACAGAGGACAGTGGAGCTCCGCACATGGTGTCCTGCAGGGGTGGAAGACAATGTCACGGAGGAAGAGCTGCCGAAGCAGCTGAGAGACGAGTCACGGTGGCAGCTGTGAAACAGACGAGAAAGTCGGAGAGTGAAACATCTGGACAGCAGGGCTGGGAGCAGGACCCAGACGAGGGGGCATCACGTGTGAGCCACCTTGGAATTCTGCCAGACCTTGGGGGAGATGCCCACGTACAGGCTGGTCAACAGGGAATGGACTAGCAGGACAAGGACTGTTTGAGGGATGAGTTTCATGGAACAGACACTGGCTGGAGCTGTCAAACCAGATGAGCGGAATCAGGACTTCTGCCTCCACCACCATCTTGGACAAAGAGCCCGTTGTGAACAGAGGGCCTGGCTACTGTCCTGTGACAGAAGGCAGGGCTGCTAGAGACCACATGTGGGAGGTCTGGATGAAGGACCCAACATGGCTACCCTCAGCTGCTGATTGTATCAAGAACAAGATGGCAACGGAAAAGGGAACAGCCAAAAAGAGGAAGATGGGGCTTCACCAGGACTTGAGAGAAATAGCTACAAACCCGGTGTTCAGATTACACATGTGAATGAGAGAGGGCTGAAACCCAAAGGAGTTCAGGCAACCGTTCCAATTTCACGGTGAGGGCCCCAACGAGAAGACAGAGTGAGGGATGCAGAGACGTGACAAGGAGGTGCTCCTGAAGAGCAGCTCCAGCAACACACCTGAGCACTGTGGCGTGGCTCCAGGAGGAAGAGAAGGTCCAGCAGACACCATACATAGTGCTCAGCACAGCACCAAGAATCTCAACTCAAATGCCACAGCTAAGTGAATTGTTACATGTTGAAATGCTGTATTGAGCTTAAGGTAAAATTTTACATTTCTTGAATGTAGATCCTCAGATATTTGGACCCGTGGCTGAACTTGTAACTTACATATACAGCACTGTTCTAGAAGTATCTCTAAACATTATAAAGAACATACAAAAGTATGAGAGCCCTGAATTCCCTATAGTCAGAAGACTGAGGCAAAAGGTCTGCTACAAATTCAAGGACAACCTGGGCTATCCAGGAAGGCCCTGTCTCTAAAACAATAAGATACACAGAACTTGGATCTGGAAAACGTTACAAGAACATTATTTCAGGTAGAATCAGAGGGTTCTTTGAGATCCAGAATGACAGATCAAGAGATTGTTCATTTTATACCATATTTCCCAATGAGGAATTCCTAAACCTTAGACCAGAAGACAAAAATGACGCACCATATAACTCTTCCTTTCATTGATGAATTTAGAAATTTCTGACTGCTTCAGAATCTGATGTAGGTAGCTCAAAACAAAAATCAACCAGGGCTTTCCCAGGCCTCCTCTTCCACTTCCCAAACCTGGCCTTGTTTCTACCAGCCCATCACAGTAGAGAGGTGAGAACACATTTTGTCACTACTCACAGGGCTTGTGTCCACTGAAAAGCAGCTTCATGCCCTCACACGATGGTCCAGACTTTGCTACCTAAGTGACTAAGATTGTGCTCACATCATACATTCGAATTTAGACTAGAGTTCTATAATGATTGCACGCCAAAACTCAAGTTGACTACATTATTAAAACTAACTTGGAAAAAAAAATTAGGTGGCTGAAGAAATGTTTCAGTGACTAAGAGCACTGGCTGCTCTTGCAGAGGTACAGAGTTGGATTCCCAGCACCCACATGAAGATTAACAACTGTCTTAACTCCAGTTCCAGGGGATCCAGCACCCTCTTCTGATCTTTTCAGGCATCGCACAACACATGTGTGCTTACACACATGCAAGCAATACACTCACACACATAAAATAAAAATAATAAAATACTTTTTTAAAGTCAGACTTGAAAGTTCTAATTCCCAGCCAGCAGTCCCTTACCCTGGTCTACTGAGTGGTGCGTGGCCTTGATTAAGCCACTTCCACCACAGCTGAACCTTTGGTTTGCATTAAGTAGGTTGTAAGCTCTCAGAAATCGAAGACTGCTCTGTAGAAAGCACTCAGCACAGGAGTACAAAGTATCCTTGTCTAGAGACCCCTCAGACTAGTCAAGAAAGTGACAGCTTCAAACGCTGTCCTTTGCTACCAGCCAATCAGCTGATTATTCAGTTATCTGATTCACCACAATGGCTGGGCATTTGGACTCTGCTTTGGGAAGTCAGGAAGGGAGAAACTGCTCAGTGTCTATAAATTCTTGACATCAAAGTTCCCACTCACAGGTTTTAAAAGGATCCATTTCCTCAAGTAAATGTCAGCCATTTCAGATAATTAGATGCTAGAAGAGATCTGTTTGTAAGAAAGCTGCAGTTTCTTTTTGAGTCAAAGGATCAGAAATAGGGCCAAGTCTGCTAGTAACATTAAATACTACTGAACTAAAACAAAGAGTTAAGATCCCCTGTTGTTAATCCAGCCAGTGAGGTTGAGATTTGCTATAGAAATAAGCAGATATGAGGCTGACAGCACATGGGCAGTCTGAGAATCTGAAGCAGTGTCTGCTATGACCACAGAGACAAGCTTGAGCCATTTCTCTCAGAAACCAACTCTCAGAGATCTGATGGGCCAGCGTCTTTAAGAATAGAGGCTTGCAAAGTGAGTTAAGTAACAGCCATCTGTAACTCTAATTCCAGGGGATCCAACAATCTCTTCTGTTCTCTGGGGGCACTGGATGACAGGGGGATGCTTACATACATAAAGGCATAACACTCGTACACATAAATAAAAATAAATGAATAAATAATTTAACCCAAAGTAACATCCACACAACTAGGAATTTTTGACTAACGACACCCTCTGGGGAGGTCAGGATTTGAGTGACTAAGAGCTGGTTCACAGACAAGTTTAATGAGACCCCATCAGCAGAAGCTCAAGCTGGACTGAACCCAATAGCAAGAAAGCAGAGACAGCAGAACAATGGCTGTGCAGGTGACCAAGTAGGCGAAACAGCCTCCACCATGGACAGATCTGGCAGGGAGGGAATTCTGAATTCCATCTTGTTCTCAAAGCCTGACTTTTGAGAAGTTTAATGCTCTTTCATATCAAGTCATGAACTCCCCAAAACATCACAGTTTGATGTCTAGAGCCATGTGCATCTGCAAATCCTGGTAGTAACAACAGCCACGCTGTGCCTCTGTATCACTGCATTCATCTGTAGTTGAGTCCATAATTGTTCTGGGTTAGTAGATGGCGGCTCTTTTCACTGTATTATGGAAAAGGGACAGTCTTCAGTGTCTCCACTGTTTTCTGCTGAGGTAATTCTTTCCTTCCTAATAATTGGTTGGCATAACTTTAGATACAAAGTGAAAGTCTACAAGATGACTAGTTTCCCTTCTTATAAAGAGTTAGATCAGGTGCGTAGAAATGAAGAGGAGGTTGTAAAATAAATTGTATACCTAATATGCCCAAAGTGAGCAAATTCTCAAATGACAAATGTCAACCTATATATTGTCTCATTGAGGGGTTAATTTTTCCTCCCATTTTCTTTGCATATATTCAGGTAAGCCAGCATTCCAGACAGGTGGTCTCCAGGCCAAGTAAGTAACAAGTGCAATTGATTAACTAATAATGGAGGGGAACTATACTATGTAATGCTGCATTTTTTGATGCGGATTAGAAGCTTTCCCTTATTGCCCTTAACAAAAGCAACATACTGAGAGCAGTTTCAAGTTGCAAATCAGAGGTAGAGTCCACAGCTGATCATGGAGGGTTTCCATCAAAAGCCTGCTGATGACATCTAGCTGCCTAACAGCATCAGAAATAAGGCTCAAGCTCCCTAGTGACCAATGACAGTAATGAACTGAAACAGACATAGAATAGTTAAGATCCAGAATGTTTTCAGTTCTGGTAATTAAGCTTAAATCTGCTGTAACAACACAATAAAGCCTAGATGTGATACTGCCCTTGATGGGCATCTGAGAATCTGGATCAGTGACAGGCACAAGCTTGAGGGGTTCCTCTCATTAGGGACCAAATCTCAGGACTGATGATGGGTAAGCATCTTCTTTTGGTCTTTGTGGACCAAAGAGATCTGCCTCTGCCCCTTGAGTGCTGGGATTAAAGGTGAGTACCACCATGCTTAGTTAACAAACCTCTTTAAATAAGTACAGATGCTACAAGGCTGAGTTCCAGCACATTGTGTATTCTGAGCTCCCTGAGCAGTGGTGAGCAGGTTCTGTAGGCATCCTCCACCCGCACTTAGAACTTACTATGATTTTGCTATAGATCAGTATTCCAAAGTTCTAAATGCCCCTGGCTTTAGGTTTATGTTACTGGGTAGGGGAGAAATGAACATGATAGACAGGTGAAGTACCCTTAACAAAACTGCAGAGAAAATCCTACCAACCACACAGTGCTACTTCTTCGGCTTCTGACTTCCAAGTCATCATGCTTTTATTTATTTATTTATTTATTTATTTATGTATTTTTTTATTCAGGTGGGGTTTTTTGTCTTGTTTTTTGTTTTCTTTGAGACAGGGCCTTCATGTAGTTCCAGCTATCTTGTGACTCACTCTGTAGACCTGGCTGGCCTTGAATTCATAGAGATCTGCCTGCCTCTGTCTCCCAAGTGCTGGGATAGAAGGCTGCACCACCACACCTGGCTCATTCTGATTTTTATTTCCTCTTCCTTTCTGCAGTTCAGTGCTTATCTGAATATCTTACAAGTAGTTATCTTTAAGCACAGTTTTAGTGGCAAGAAATGTCACATGATTACAGCCAGTTTCCTAAAGAAGTAGCCTCTGGCCTTGACCAGTTCCATGTGCTGGAGCCCGTCGGCAGAAATTGAAATTGAACCGTACCTGAATTGGGGAGTGAGGATTGAGAAATAGAAGAGGGGGGCAAGGACAGACTGGGGAGGGCTCTCAGTCAATACTGAGGCCCCGACTTTATTTTGCTCAGTGTATTTATAGGAACAATACAACCATCATTTACATATACAGGATTATTCAAAACACCTACATCTACTTAACAAAAGGTGCTAAGCCTAGGATTTAAGATAAGCTTTCCTCTGGGTGATTAAATCAGACCTTCCTACAAGGATTTATAAGATCCCTACAAGGATTTACAAGATCTTCAGCCTTGGGTTTACAGGATCTTCAGCTTTGGGTTTACAGGATTTTCAGCCTTGGGCCTAAGATAATCTCTCCTTCAGGTGAATAAATCATTTACATAGCAAAGAGCCCTAATCTCACAGCTCTTCTGTGAACAGCAAGACTGATCCCTTCTTGATCCTAAACTAGGGCAAAGTTCAAGGCAGGCAAATGGCTCCCGACATCCAGGTAAACACCAGACATTTAAAAATCCACAGAATGAGACTGGAGAGATGGCTTAGCGGTTAAGAGCACTGGCTGCTTTTGCAGAAGACCTCGGTTTGATTCCAACACCTACATGGCAGTGAACACCTGTTCATAATCCAGTTCCAGGGGATCCAATGCCCTCTTCTGACCCCCACAGGCATTATGTGACACAGGTACACTTATATACATGCAGGCAATACACTCATATACATAAAAAATAAAATATTTTTTAAAATTCAACAGAATGAGTTGAACACAAAGTGTCCTCAACACAGTTACATGATTACTTTTAGTGACACTATCGGGGACAGTCAGGATCAGAACTAAGAGTTAGGTAATTGAAGAGAAGCTATTAGCAGCATTTCAAGGTAAACTGAGTCCAACAGCCAAAGGACACTCAGGAAACGGAGGCACGGACACGCCTGACGAGGGAATTTAGAACTGTCCCCATCCCGTAGCTCCAGTTCCCCTGACCAAACTCTTGGTTGACAAAAATGGCACCAATAAACCAATACTTCCAGGATTTGTAGGTTGGAAGAATTCTGCAATCAGAGGGACAGGAACAGAGGAGGACAGTACAGGATAACTAACCTGAAGTGCTGTCAGGACTCAGCTGTGGGGAAGCATTTGTTCCCTGAGCTGTACCCCATAGGAGCCTCGGCACCTACTCCCCAGGTGTTCCTGTAACTGTTATTTAGCAACAAAAGATAGAAAAGCCCAAGTCTCATCGGCTAAGTGATTCTTTGGCAAAAGAATTGCCAGCCAAGTGTTATTATATCTCTCTTGAGCAGAGTATCCTCATGCAGACAAGATCTGTACTCTTCTGGAGCCCTCCATGCTCCCATTAAGGCAGAAAGTAACTCCCCACCAATGGGAGAGAAGACATGCTGATTGAGTGTCCTGCCTTTGTGATTATTCACTTTGCTGTCTATTAAGGCAGAACATATCTAGTAAGTGGATTTTAAAAAACTTTGGTACATAGGGTGGGAGAGATGGTTTGGCTGTGAAGAGCACTGGTTGCTCTTGCACAGGGCCAGAGTTCAGCTTCCAGCTCCCACATGGCACCTAACAACCTTCTGTAACTCCAGTTCTAGGGGATCCAATGCCCTGTTCTGATCTCTGTGGACACTGCATGACACAGGTGCACTTACATACATGCAGGCAATGCACTCATACACATACAATAAAAAAAATATTAAAAAAAGAAAGAACTTAGAAATATTCCTTATGGTAGAGATTCCCCAAACAGGACATATTTTTATATCTTTCTTCTCCTCTGTTCTCTTGCTGTACAGTTGGATCAAAGCAGTGATCAGTAAACCACAAACATCCTACAGACTCTCCTCTCTTCTAATCTTCCTGGTCAAACAAATTTTAATCCAACACTTGTATTCAGCCTCACTCAAGTTCTCAGGCCACAGACAGAAAGCATCCAGATGCTTTACCAGAACATAACATGTTCTCGTCTAGTTCCCGACAGCATCTTTTATCTCCTCTGCAACTGGATGATATATGGCCTCAAGTCTGTCTGCATTTCTTTTTGCTTCCTGATCCTTCAAACTTCCATCAGAAAAACTCCTACTAGGCTCTATTTATACCACTCCAAAGCTTGTCTAGTCCTAGCTCCAAGCTCTTTCATATTCTTCAGACAAACCAGTTCTAAAGACCTGTTAAACCCATGGTTAGGTTTTACAGAGCAATGGCCTATTTCTGAGTACCAATTTTCTATATTGTCTTTTTCACTGTGTGATCTTCCTGTCAGGACTTAAATATATTTTATGGATTTGGTGATTTTCTTTAGTCCAGTCTGGCCTTGGACTTAATTTATAACGAAGAATGACTTAGACCTCCAAGTGCTGGGATTACAGAAGTGACTACCACACTTAGTTTTCTTTGGTGGTGGGGACTGAGCATAGGGCTTCTGCATGCTAGGCAAACATTCTGTCAAGCTAGTTAAATACTCAATACTGGAATGAAAACATTTTAAAGAGATGCTTCTGCCCATCACTTTGGCTACCAGACTGTTGAAGCAATAGATGCCAAGAAGCTGGAATTTCTTCAAGAATCTCACGTTGACAGGACCAAAGGCTGAGGGCCTGGGGTCATCCAGAAGGGGAATTTTGTCCCAGGAAAATACGTAACTTGTCAGATGACTGAGGCAGGAGAGACTGGAGCTGAGACAGTGTTGATGGGCAGGAGCACACATGACAGGTGTTGCTGGGTTACATATACCTTGGATTCTCTAAAGCTAAAGCTCCTATCAGTACCCAAAGAAGAACCTAGGGGAGGGTGCCACTGGGCCTCTTTGTTCTTCTCAACATAGCTAAATCACTAGCTGAATCTTTCTCCTTTTCAATACAACTAGGTTACCACCAACTTTGGTGAGTCCCTAATGGGGAGCCACATGTTATTAGTTTAGGGTCCCCTAAGATTATTAATCTTGTAAACAATATAATTTGGACACTCATAAGGAAACTTAAGGACAATTTTGTTAGATAAAAAATGGGGGCCTGGAGAGATGGATCCGAAGTGAATTAGTCTTTAAGATTAGTGGTCTCTACCAGGTAATTGCCAAATGCAGCTGGACTGACTCTTATGTTTGGGAAGCTTGAAGTATGTCTAGCCAAGGCCAAAGATTAGGTCCATTCTTCTGACCAGAAGGAAATAGCTTTCCCTTAGTGAGCCTCAACAGAGCCCTGATTAAGGCTACTGGAACATCCCCATCTTGGAAATGGTAACCCACATTTAGTAGATGGCTGAAAATTGAGCAATAAATCTAACCCACTTTACAGAGACAATCTAGAGATGAAATTCCACAGCGGTTCACCAGAATGGATTTGTGTCTAGAGTTTTAATCTCACCCTCACTATATCCTCCAGGCAAGGATGCTCAGTTAGGAAGGGCTAGAATATCAGAATCACTTCTGGCACTCCTAGCCTGAAAACTAAGGACATTTCCGAAACTTCTGCTTTTGGTTGGGGTCCCTGTTCCTAAAGTGTCAGTTGTTTCCTATCTCCTGACATCAAGAATATTACTTGTTTAATGGGCTTATTAGCAATACTGGCTTATTAGAATTCTCAAGACCCAGGCTCAGAATCCAAGTATCTCCAACAATTGCCATAATCAAATATTTCTCAAGACGTAATTTAAGGGAGAAAAGGTTGTATTTGGCTAATAGTTCAAGGAAATATACTCCATCATGCTATGGTGGGGAAGGTCTGGCAAAGGGAGGAGGAGGTACCTGGTCACATCTTAACCAAAAAAAAAAAAAAAGTCAAGAGAATGAATGTTCATGCTCAGTTTGATTTCTCTTTTGAATTGAGTCCATGAGATGGTGTCCCCCGCATTTGGAGTGTAGAGTCATAGACACTGTCTCTCTGCAGTTTTTGTTTCTTATTGGTTCATTCTATGGCATGTCCCGCCCTCTGACCAATAAGGGAGGAGGGAGGCGGGAGTAGGCAGAACCATCATGGCCACGAGCTGGGGAGAGAAGCGGAGATTGCTCAGATCCACGTGGGAAGAGAAAATGCCCTGTCCCAGACCCACGCAGACAGACAGGAACCCAGGAAGCAGCGTGTCACGCCCCCCGCCATCCAAGAATCTCGTGAGTGGTTCCAAACTATGGGGGCTGGCCGCTGGCGGGAGAGCATGGCGCTTGTCCCCAGAGACTTTATACCTTTGTAAATAAATAAATCATTCTAAATGGGAGATCACTTTTCCGTTTATCCAGCTGGATTAACTAGATACCCGCTAGAGCGAGGGGAGGGGATTTATGCAAGACGGAGTGAGCCATCTATCCAGCTCAGTTAGTCAGTTAAAGCTTTTTGGAAATACCCTCAGGTATGTTTCCCTAATGATTCTAAATCCAGCAACTCAAGATGCTTAACTATTAAATGAATCCTTCTCATTATGAGAATAAATTCATTAAAATTAGGGTGTGGTAAAAGGCTTTGGGCAAAAGCTACTGAGTACAGAAATATTGGAAAGGTGAGAGGTTGCATATTTCCTGTTTCCTGTACCTTGAGACAGCCCAGGATAAAGAAAGCAGTATAACTTGACAGATTCCAGGACAAAGCCTGCCAAAACAGAAATAAAGCTTACTCCTAGAGGTGTAAGACAGGTTCATATGCTGGAGAAAAGTGTTAGACACATGGGTGTGGTGGCATACACCTTTAATCCCAACACTCAGGAGGCAGAAGCAGGCAGATCTCTAAGTTCAAGGCCAGCCTGGTCCACATAGCAAGTTTCAGGCCAGCTGGTGCTACATAAAAACCTAGACCAAAAAAAAAAAGTGTTAAATTCCAAGACAGTCATTCTGTCATCTATGGGTGAACAGTCTGATTCCAATGATTATTTACATTTCAAGGTTTGCTCTCAGACAGCAATAATGAAGGTATGTTCTACATTCTGAACAAGAGTGATGGTTATTACTAGCACCTAGACAGGATCCAGAAAAACCTAGAAAGCAGAATATGTCTGGGCATGTCTGAGAGGATACATGTCTGTATCCTGAGACAGCCCAGGAGAAAGCATTGCAACTTGACAGATTCCAGGACAAAGCTTGCCAGCAATAAATGAAATTTATTCCTACCGGTGTAGAGCATATTCATGGGGCAGCATCAGAAGCTCACCACCACTGACATTGACAAGGCACTGAATAAAGCTCAAGAATGTGGAGCCTGTATGGGTTCCACACTCAGAAGTTCATCCCTCTCTGTTTGGCCTCTGGTGGGGGCCGGCAGCTCTACTTCTAAAAGAACAAGGTGGTGGACCTCAGTGATATCAACAACCCTCTGCCCCAGGTGCCCCTGGATGTCTGCCTCAAAGCTCATTGACTGAGCATCCAAGGCTGCCAACCAGCTATACAGGAGAATCCACCCCTGCTCCCAAGAACAGCAGAGGGCTGAGACCACAGAATCCCTGAAGTCAGCAAAGCCAGGCCAGGAGGAAGACAGACCCCTGAAAGGCAAAGGTCAAGGGACGACCACAGCCCACGACAAAGGGAAAGAAGAAAGCGCCTCCCGTGCTGGAAGGGGCCCCTTTCTGCTTGAAGGTCCCTGTAGCATCCACAGCGTCCACGAGCTGTACTACAAGGAGACCACAGAAGCCTAAGTAGGGCCCTGTGAGGCCAAGAGAGTGGAAGCTTGGCAGAGCATTGCCACCAACCCAGAACTCTTAAGACTGATTGTGCCAACGCTGCAGCAGGAGGAGGAGGAGATTCGAAGTATCCTGGGCAGGCTAGTGCTGAGCAACACTGACTGCACTGGAGCAGACCAAGTGCAGGGCCCCGGTGCTGGCAAAGCTGTGGCCACCACTTGACAATCAGGAGGCCTATCAGGGAGAATGTGGGTCCCTTTGGCCTCTTCTCTGCTCCCATGTGCTGAAAGCTTGGGCCCAGGCTGCTCTACAGGCTCAGCAGGTCAACATTGGTCTCAAAGCTGAGTGAGTATACAAGTAACTTAGGTTTGGAGCTGGCCAACCCGGTTAGGTTGTGGACCATCTTTTCTCACTACTATTTTTTGGCGTTTCCTGACAATGAAATACTTTTTGTCTTATTTTTTTGAGAGTTTTCCAGTTTACTTCTTGTTTGCTATTTAACTACACAGCTGAACTATAAACAGCTTCAATGGGAACACTGTAATTCACAGTTCGACCTTCTTGTTGATCCCCCTCGAACTATCTGAGGGAGATAATATCTTAGGTAGCACCATCCTGAGTCTAGGAGATAGGGTGGGAGTGTCAAGGTCAAGGGTGGAGCCCCAGCCCCTGACCTGATGTGAGCAGGGAGGAACAGCCCTCCCTAGGGAGGGAGGAAGCCACCACTCTTGCTGTCACATGTCCATAAAACCTAGAGTCTCATTCCTGGTGTCTTGCTACTCAGCTTTGCTGAATGCCAGGTACCCCTGACACTGGAAGTGGTGGCTGAGATCCTGGGCAGGCAAGCTCATACCTCATAGCCACATCTTCACAGGACACCAAGGTTCTGACCAACAGAAGGCCTGACAGCAGATGGAGAGCTTTCCACACTGCAGAATCAGGACATGTGGGGGTTACTGATCTGATCCCACTACAAGCTTTTTCTTTTGATTAGAATAGAGTAGCATCTCCAATATCTACAGGAAAACACAACCATTTAACTCATTACCACCCTGATTTCTATATTCTTTTTCTTTTAAAAACATGTTTTTAATTAGCTCATTGTTCACCCTTCTAGAAATAATAGTTTCAGGGTTCTGCTCACAACCCTCATCCCACCCAACCCCACACAATGGGAAAGAGAAACATTCCCCAGGACCCCAGTGTGATTGCCAACTCTGAGGCTTCAAAGTGACTGGAAAACTATAGGCCTGCAGAGTAGGTGTGCTTGGAACCAAGGACCCTGGCCAGAGTGAGCTTCTGAGACTAGCTTACTGCAAATCCTTTCTAAAAAGCACTCATCCACTCCTATGTGTGCATCTGTTGAAATGCAGAGGACAACCACAGCTTGGAGAAATCCGGTCCAGGCTCTGCATGCTGGATGGCATGCCCCCAAAGTCCATGATCCTTAAAACATGGTGTACGGGAAAGTCCTAGTTTTCAAGGAAGAGCCTCATCTGGTTTCTTACTTCAAACCTGAATCCTTCCTCTAAAAAATCTTGGCACCACGAAACAAACGTCCAGCATTTGTGCAATACATTCCAAAAATAACTCATATATAAAAGTTTTGGTGATACAAGGCTTGGAACCCTGAAACGGTTTTAAATAATACAATAAAAAGCCACCATCTTTTGAGACAAGGAGAGACCTATAGCACTAGCTGGCCTTGAACACACTTCGTAGATCAGGACGGCCTCGATCTCACAGAAATATGCCTGCTTCTGCCTCCTGGTCGTGAGATAAAAACATGTACCACCCGACCAAATATGAATATAGTCAATAAATTTTTTCAAAAATTTTTTTTTAAGATTCAGTGTGGGTAAAAGAGAATAACTTCCTTTTGAGAGCACTGCGTCCTCTGAGCACGGTGTTCAGAGTGCTCAGTGCTTCAGCCAGGGGTAGGCCTCAGTGGCGGCCTTGCTGTGGTCCCCATAGTCATACAGGAGTTCCTCCCGGCCGCGATGTCGCAGGACGCGATGAAGATGAGGTGGGGCACACCCGCCGTGGCGTGCACTTTGGTCCGGCAATTCCCACGCTTGCTGTGGTTGATCAGTCTCCCCAGACGCGACGTCTCCCGGGTGGCGTCCACGCAGTAGGCTTTGCCCAGGTACTGGAAGAAGTACATGTAGCAGCCGGTGGAGGGCTGCTGCGCATACGCAGCCCCCCGCTTCCGGGCTTCCACCATGCCCACGAGGTCCCCGTGGTACTCCACCACCAAGTCTCCCCTCCAGAACTGCTGGGTGGCGACCACGCCCCTGCCTTTACCATCCACCAGGTCGATCTTCACGCCTTCTTCCTTCCCGCTCTCGATCCACTCGTCTATTCTGTTCCTTTCTTCCCGCTCCAGCTCAGCTTTGCTCTTCCTGCAGCTGCTTTGCACCGGGAAGTAGTCTGTGACTTTGCGGTTCTCCTGTCTTGGTCCTTGAGTCTTCTCCCCCGGAGCCTGCCCGCCCTTGAGAGGCCTTCCCAGGGCTTGCTTGACCTCCGCTGCGTGGCTGGAATCACAGCACCGGGGTGGACTTTCGAGAGGTTCTGCTGCTTGGGATTTCTGATTTAGAGAAGGTGCCTCGGGGCCTCTGCTGGCGTCCTTACCCTTCTGCCCCTGGGATTTGATGGCGCCTTGGATGGCACTGCCAGGCTCTTTCTTTTCTGGCTTCCTGCAGATTCCACATAAAGGTTTCCTCTGACATTTGACTTCCCCCGGGACACCTGAGTTCTCTTCCTGAAGAGGGGAAGGCGTTCCGGAGCATTTGTCTGCGATCACCCGGGTGTGGATCTCTAAATGCCCCTCAAACACGTTCTCTTTGGGGCAGAGCCTCCCGCGACCCCTCTGCCTGCCCCTCCGCTCTGCCATCTCCTGTCCCTGAGCCTTGACTGCCAGGGAAACCACCTCCCCAACGCGGGGCTTGGACGTCTTCCTGCCCCCACCCGCACCTGGTCCGGGCTGGCCTTGTTCCCTCTGCTGAGCACTGCGGAGGGCCACAGTTTCAGCCTCAGAGCTGGTGATAATGGCCTTGGCTCCATGTTCCTGGCTCGACTTTGGTGGCTCCCTGATGCTGCCACTCAGGCCCTTGCTTTTCCGGGGCTCCTGATACCCCAGTGGCTGCTCCATGGCCGTGACATCTCGACTAGACACCACCTCACCACAGTGAGGCTTTGAAGACTCCATAGTGGGCTTCTATCAGGAGTAAGGCGCCACTGAACAGCTTCTGAGTCAGAGGCTGTCCAACAACCAGAAACCCGGAGATCCCACTTCCAACCATTCATCTGAAAGCCCGCACAAAGACAAGTAAGATGGAGACTGAGTGGGACTCCTAAGACACTGAGCTAGGCTGCCTTCCTTTTATGCAACCCAGGAACCCCGCCCATGGCATGGCACCACCCACATCTAGGGCGTGTCCACCCACTGTAATCCAATTCCCCCTCAAAGACATGCCAGACATATTCCGCCTTCCTGGTTTTTCTAGATCTAGTATTTCCAGATCTCATTTCTAGTCCACAGCATCATCACCTCTGGTTTAAAGTACATATGTAGAATAGCTTCAGTATTGCTGAGTTCAAATCTTGGAAATGTCGGGAACTAGAACCCTGGCACAGACTGTCCACACAGATGACAGAATGACTGCCTTTGTTGTTTAACACCTTCCCCAGCATAGGAACACATCCTATACCCTGGTAGGAAGTTTTATCTATTGCAGGCAAGCTTTGTCCTGGAATCTGTCAAGTTACAATGCCTTCTTTGTCCGGGGAGTTGGGTTTATGGCAGGGTCCTAAAATGGCAGTGCAGATCCTAATATTCTAAAATGGTGGGTACAGCTTAGCCCCAGGAAGTTCCTCTGTTTAAGGAGAGACCAACCAATCCCAAGCTGATCTGCCTCAGCCTCTGTCCATGGAAAGTTATTGACCTCCTAATTCCTTATAATGGCAGACAGACTTCTAATGCCAGTCTCTGTCTTCCGATAGGTAGTCCAGCAGTTGGAACTCCCCAATAAACTGCTGCCCTCCCCATGGAGTTGTCTTCCTTGCTGGTCCTTATTCCTTCCCTGCTTTTCATTGCCTGGGCTATTCAGAATACTAGAAACAGGAAATACACAGCCAGCTCTAAGCTTTCCAGCATCTCCTCTCCCGGGGTCTTTTGCCTAAAGCCTTTTCCTCATTCCATTTCCAATGAAGACATTCTCATGCAGTGAAGGATTCCTGCAATGGTTAATCACGTTTACTTGATGGGCTTAGAATTCTCACAGAAACATACATGATGGTGTTTCTAAAAGGCTTATCTGAGGGGGAAGATGGCCCACTCAGAATGTGGGTGGCACCAGCTCATAGACTAAGTTCATGGACTCATATCAGACTAACCTGAACATTTGCATTTCTGCTTGTTTTCGTGACAATGAGACCAGCTGCCTGCACTCCCTCTGTCATTCCCCCACCCAAAAATAGACAGCCCATTCCATTGCAGTTTTGGTCACATCAACCCCTTTCAGCATTAAGTTGCTTCTTCAGTGATATTTGATTCTGAGAAGATTAGAATGGGATTGCAGGTGTGGCTTGAATCAGTCTAATTCCTTCAAGCTGAGGGGCTGTGAGGAAGTCAATACTACTCTGTTCTTTTAAACCAGGCAAAGTTGGAGCTAGGTTTATCACAAGCTCTAATTTTGTAATCCCACCACACCCTGTAAGACTTTTGTTTTAGGAAAGGCACTCCATGTAGAGTTTTTCTGAGCCTGAAGTCCTGAGGAGATGGAGCTCTTCCCCTTCATACTGGTATACTGAAGTTAGCCAGCCCCTGGCCTGGAGCAAGTAGCTATAGGAAGCAAAACAGCAAAGAGTCCTTCTGGAGATTCCTTGCTCATGAGCCTGGGCTGAGGAGTCTGAGACAAGGTTAATATCACTTCCCGTAAGCATATTGTGCAGGCCAGGCCTCACCTCTGTGAGCCACACCAGTGGTTTAGCTGAGAGTCAAGGAACCTAAGTCACCACTCTGGAATTCAGAACTTTAGGCTGGCTTCCTCTGAGAACTTTTATGCCAATGCTGGAGACATCAGCTTTGAACTAAAATTACAGACCTAGTTTAAATCTGGGTGTGTAGTCTGATCTATGCAAAATCTATGGTGACAAAGTCTTGAACATTCTAGAAAGGGAGGAGTGAGTGAACAAAGCTGCTGGAGTAGAAGTAAGTCCCAGAGATGGAATAATGCATGGTCTGCCTTACATAAAGTCTTTTCTCTTCACTGTGAGAAAAAAATCTGCCAAAGTCAAGCTTATTCTCAAAGTCTGAGGGTACAATCTATTCTTAAAAGAATGACATGAGAACCTGTGTCCTGATAGTCTTTATCCTGTTCTCCCATCCGTCCTCAGTTAAGCCAATCAAAGAGTCAATTAGAAGTGAAAAGTTGAAAAATTAGATTTATTCAATGTGGTCACGATGGGAAAGGTAAAAATATCTAGAGACTCCCGACCCCCGCCCCACACATCAGGTCCACATTTAGGGTCTGCATATGAAGGGTAGGCAAAGATGTCTGACTAAGCGTTCTGCCAAGGGGTGGTCTCCCCTCCCCAATGTCTGAACTGGCCCCTCCTGCAAGTAAGTTCCTCTGACAAGTTGTGAGTCTTTTTCTGAAGACAAGTTCCTCACCACTTGGCCAGGGGGTTGGAGTATTCTCTTTTCCCAGCAGGAGACTCCTGAGAAAATTGCCAATCTTGGTCTGTGGTTTAATTAGGCCAAACTCAAACAGAGAGATGCCCCTACTGTATGTCATCTCTGCAGCAGTGAGAATAGACAAGTGTGTGTGGCTTTCCCAGGAAAATGTTGCAGGGTTCAGGGGAACACAGAACCCACACCTGAGATTCCTGCAGAATCAAACATCAGCACAGAAAAGAGAAGTCTGCAGGTCCATCCAAAACAGGCGCTAAGCCTCCCCTTCATCTCTTTTCCTGAGAGGCCACAGGGACAAACAGTAGGAAGGTTTGACAAGATAACAAGATCCACCTGAAAAATTCCTTTCCTTGCAATTCCCTGCCTTAGCAAATCGAACAGCGGTTTTATAAGAATTGCAAAGGTAGCTATGAATAATTCCAAAGAATTCCTTACGGGAGGTGGAAGCCGGCCTAGCATGTACTCTGGCTAGCCTCCTCGTCTGGATCTCCCACAGCAGCTTCCTTTTCCTGCTGCTGCTTCTTCCACCGCTTGGCCTTTGCCAGAAGCTTGAGGTTCGGCTGGCCTGAGGCCTCATCTGGAAAGAGGTAATCCCAGTATTCCTCCCAGCCTGCATCAGACCCGGCATCCGCCTGGACCTTTCTTCTCTTCCTGACCTTTTCCGGCATGAGTCTGTCTACTCTCGCCTTGTCTGATACCGTCCCAAATTCATCTTCAAAACTTCTCCAGGATTCCAGCAACAGAAGTCTCTCTTCCTTTTCTGCACACTTTCGCATGCTTTGGTTACCTTCCTCATAAACCTGTCTGCATCTATCCACGCTTCCCTCTGTCCCCGAAGACAATTCAAACTGCGCAAAGCTGACCCACACCTTGACATGCTGTGTGAGCTGAAGCAGGCGTCGGTAAAGATCTCGTGTTCTTGCAGTTTCTTCCTGTCCCGTCTCAAAATCGATGTAGGATTTCCAAAGCACCTCTGGCATGTCTAAGCTCGGCTGTCTGATGGCTAATTCGTAGATGGCACGAGCTCTCTCAGCGTCGCCCAGGATCGTCTCTAATTCTGCAAACTTAATCCAGGAGCTACAATTTTCAGGTCCAAATTCCAAGAACTTTGCATAAAGCTGGCGACATCTGTCAAACTCTCGAAGTTGCAGTTCCAGATTGATGTAACCTCGAAATAACTTGTTCTTTGGACATTTGCCGATGGAAGTTCCCAGAACTCTTCTGGCAAACGGTAAATTTTTCTGCCTCACTTCAAAATCCGCATAATAGAGCCACATTTTGGCAAAGGTGAACTTTTGGTGAGGAATCAGTTCCAGACACGCTTGATATACCTGTCTCGTTCTCTCTGGATCCTTGGCCTCCAACTCTTCATAGAGCGCATATTTGATCCAGAGATAGATGTACCCCTTCCAGTGCCTCTTCTCCTGGGTGGGCGGAACGTTGGCAATGGCTCTCTCGTAGACCTCCCGCACACTTGCGGCCTCTGCATGGCTTTCCACCAAGCCTAAGTAGTCAAACCAGGCCTCATAGTTGTGTGGATCGGCCTTCACTTCTTCTTCATAGCGGGCTCTGCGTCTGCTCAGGACGAGATCTTCAATGCCCCGCCTCTCCCCAAACTTCTTCTCAAAGACCGTGTAGTTTTGCAAGAGTTCTTGGGCCTCTTGCTTTGAGATTCGAGCCAGAGCATACTGGTAGATGGCGCGAACCCTTTCAAATTCTCTCTGATTTTCTTCAAAGCGAGCAAAGGCCACATAAAGGTGTTCATCCATATGCTCATCTCCAAAGAATTCAACGGCTCTCTCATACACTTTGCGGGCCTGGGCGACAGAAGCGTACCTCTCCTCAAAGCGGGCGTACTGGACCCAGTTCTTCACAGCCGGGTGCACGACCACAAACCTCTGGTAAATGCTGCGGGCCCGCTCCACCTCTTTGTATCTCAGCTCGAAGGAGATGTAGGAGCCCCAGGCCTGCTCCTCAGGCTGCCATGCCATCCAGCGCTCGAACACCTGCCGGGCACCAGGAGCGTTCCCTAGCATCTCCTCCATGTATGTGTACTTGGACCAGAACTGGTTGACTCGCGGTAGAGTTGTTACAGCACGATCCCAGATATTTCGGGCATGGTTGACCTGGCGGTTCTTCATCTCCAGTTCTGCGTATTTCAGCCAGAGCGTAATGTTGCGGTGGTCCACATCTAAAGCACGCTCGTAGATGGAGCGAGCCCTTTGAATTTCCTTTAGACGCTCTTCCCATTGTGCGTATTTTATCCAGTTGCTAATCACAGTCCTATTTTTCCTGATGTTTTCTTCAAACGTCTTCCTTTTCCCGAGTTTGTAATCGTCCAATTCTTCTTGGTCTGTGATCTTCCGCTGGGGTGGTGGCGGGAGAAGCTCGAGTTCTGTTTCTTTGGCTTCTCTCAAGAGTTGCTCGGCAGTTATCTGCACTTCAGCTGGCGCTTTGTTCTTCACCTTGGCCACTTTGGGAGTCCAGGGCTTCGGGAATGCCCTGCAGGCCGCCACATCTGCAGCCGAGGAGGGTGGGCATCCCTCGCCCATATGCGGACCCCAGAAATCCACTGGCCTAAGGACCTTTGACTGCCTCTCAAACATGTTTTCCTCAGGACGGGGCCTCCGCAGGCCTCTAGGCTCCGCTATCTCCTCTCCTGTGGCCTTGGCTGCCAGGGAAGCGCAGAACCCGAAAGTCTTCCTGCTTGGAGGTGGGCCTGTGATAGGCAGGGCTTGATCCCGCTGCTGAACCCCGCGATGAGCCACAGCCTCCTCTTCCTGTCTGGTGCTTCTGCCCTGGGCTCCATGTTCCTGGCTCCACTTCCTGGGCTCCCCTCCGCTGCCACTCAGGCCCTTGCTTTTCCGGGGCACCTGACACCCCAGAGGCTGCTTGGTGGCATTACCCTCTATACTGGCCACTTCCTCTCCTGGGTGTGGCTTTGAAGACTCCATGGTGGTGGTCTTTCTGGAATCAGGCCCTGCTGGGCACAAAGACGCCAAATGGAAAAGCTCCTGAGTCAGACGGAAGCTGTTCTGTTCACAGAAACACGGAGGTCCTCAGAAACATGGAAGTCTGCTTCCAGTCCTTCACCTGTGCCCTACCCAAAGGTAAGGAGGATGGAGACTGACTGGGACTCCTAATGAGAAGACCTGGGCTGCCTTCTCCTTTTTATGCAGTCCAGGAGCCCCGCCCACAGCATGGCCCTGCCTACTTCAGGGCGTGTCCCCGTCTTTGATTCAATCTACCTTCTCAGACATGCCCAGACATAGTCTACTTTCTAGCATTATCTACAACTAGATTTCCTAGATCCACTTTCTCATTGTCATGATGCTGGTTTAAAATAACCTCTGAAGAACACAGCTTCGGTATCGATGTCTGAGTTCAAATCTTGGACATGTTAGCGACCAGAACGTTAGAATCAGACTGTTCACACTGTGAACGAAAAAGTTGATGGCAAATCCTGCATCTTGGACTGAACTTCCTGCAAGGTTGACAGACTCATTAGTACTTCAGTGACTGTGCAGAGTTTGGAATGTTCCCGTTACAGAGCCTAGGTGCATTTTATCTAAGACCTTCTTTTGCCCCAAACAGCCACCGCTTGCATACTTCTCTTTCTACCTTAAAATTCTTGTGACTTACAAAATGCATCAACAAAACAAACAGTTCTTTCACCAGTCAAAAGGCTAAGAATGTCATCAGATAGCATGTGAGACCTATAGTAGAGTTCCCTGCTAAATATATTGAATTGAAAAGTGTCTTCGTTTATGACTCTTTTTGTTTGGTTACCATAAAACTGTAATCCAACAGAGATGGAACACGGAGTTTGATGTAATCTGAGTCTCTGTTCCCGGCCGGGTCACTCGTATTAGGCTCCAGATAAACTATCTCATACCTTAGAGGTGAGAGGTATGCTCATGTTTCAAAAAAGCACAGATAACAGGATGAGACCTTTAATTTTTAATACTTTTCTCCAGCTATGAAGATGTCCTACACGCCTATTGCTGCAAAGCTTTGTCCAGGAATCTGTCAAGCTATAATACTTTGCTTTGGCTGTCTCCAGACTCTTGAAACAGGAAATGTACAGACAGGTGAGAACCTATCAAGTATTTCTGTACTCGGTATCTTTTGTCCAAAGCTTATTTCCCCAATTCGGATGAATTCCTCCTCTGGTGGTCTCATGGTGAGAAGGATTCGTATAATGCTTAATCATAGCAGGCTAGAATTTAGAGTTGCCATGGAAACATAAATGATGGTGTTTCCCAAAAGCCTTGGCAACTGAGCAGGAAGATGATCTGCCCCCAACGTGATTGGCCCGATCTCACAGACTAGGTTCCTGGACTCAGCTAAGAAATCAAACTGAACAACATTCACTTTGCTTTCAGATAGAAGGAGCTGCAACCACGCCTTTGCCACCAGACCACGGTGGAGTGCATTCCATCCAACTGTTACCAAAAAAAAACCCTTTCTCTCTTAAGTTGCTTCCTGAGTGATAGGTGGTCACAGAAATCACTACTGGAGTTACTAGTGTTCAGAGCTTGAGCCTTGGCAGCACTAAGCCACGTTTGCTCAGTCTTCTTTGATAAGCCAATTAAACAAGTAATATTGATGAGAACAGGGATAGGAAGAATGGTTCACACTTTAGGCACAGAGATCCCGAAGCAGAAGTTTCAGGATGTCCTCAGTTCTCTGGCTGGGCATGCCAGAGGGAATTCTGATATCTTATGCCTCTGAAATGAGTGTCCTTACCTGGAGAATATACACGAGGGTGTGATTAGAACTTCAGGCATGAATCCGTTCTGGTACAGAGCTGTAGACTTTGTTGTCGAGGTTTTAGTGGTAAGGTGAGTTAAATCTAATGCTAAATTGTCAGTGTATCTCCTAAATCAAAGTAGAATGTTCCCATAGCCTTGATCAGGGCTCTATTGAGACTCATTAACCGGAAGCTATTTCCTTTGGACAAAATTATGGACCTAATCTTTGGCCTTGCCTAGAGACTGTACATTCCAAGCTACCCAAAACATAAATTAATCCAGTTGTGCTTGTCAGTCATCTAGGGGAGACTTCTACTCAGGAAGGCTAATTCACCTCAAGCTATACTGGAGAGATGGGAAGAATAATTAGGCTTTTAATGAGATAAGGTAGTTTTGCTTCCCAGAACCCAGCCTCAGTGTAGTCATTGTGGTCCCATCACCACGTGCCTGGGTTAAGCTGTCTGCGCTCCGAACTACTCAGCAGAGCAGAACTCTACATTCTGTCTTCTTCTGTAGTTTTGGATCTTGTTAGAGGTCTAAGCTGGCATGCTCTTCCAGCGCCATGAGCTCTCTCTCTCTTTGACACTCCCCTCCCCTCTCTATGTGTCCACCCATAAAGGCTCTTCTTTTTCTCTTCTGTTTCTGAGATTTACAGATTGCTGGACTAGGGTTTCTCTTTTTACTCAAAATATTGTCCTTATTTTTCCTAATGAGTCCAGTAACTTCTTAAGCAGACTAAGACACCTGAGAGGGATTTAAGGAACAGGGAATCTGAGTGACTCCATTGCCCTTGTGGGAGCTAGCACTCCAAGTGATCTAATCTTATGCAAACATCTTAAGCAAATAATCATTGTTAATGACCAGATCTATGTCTGTGAAATGAGAAGGGTTCTAGGCAAACTCTAAGACTCCATGTTACAGTAGGGACGTCCTGTTTTTGAGCTAGCTTAACTATTAAAGGGAACTCTGCTTGACATTTTCTCCTGGTCTTCAAGATTGAATATAATACCACAGGATGTCTTAATCAGTAATAAAGGCAACAAATAAAATGCAAACATCTGTTCCTGTGGGCTCAGTTGGGGCTTTAGACGGTGGATATTTTTGAGGCTGACTTTTACACACTTTGTACTTGCTTATGAAATTCGGATGCGACAATGAATCACGGCTGTTTCTCTGATCTCTCACAGACCCCCAACTTCAGAGTCAGCCTGGCTGTAAACAAATCCACCTTGCCTTTCTCTTGCATGTGGTGACTTCTGATTTGCAACCTATAACGGGACCACAGTTTCCCTGGCAACATGAAAAGCAGAAAGAACCAGCCAGTTTTAGCTTTGCTGGGAAGAATAAAAAGACCCAGTGACCTCCTCTCCCCAAGTTCATCATTGAGTTACTAATATGAGATATAGGTTTAGAGAGCTGCAAGTATATACTAACATGATGTGTAGGTTTAGAGAGCTGCAGGTATACGCTAACATGAGGTGCAGGTTTAGAGAGGTGCAGGTATACGCTAACATGAGGTGCAGGTGTAGACAGCTGCAGGTATACACTAACATGAGGTGCAGGTATAGACAGCTGCAGGTATACCCTAACATGAGGTGCAGGTGTAGACAGCTGCAGGTATACACTAACTAAGCAACCCCTGTCAGCTTTCCCTATCCATCCCCACTGTCCCGGCTCCAGTCTCTTCCTGCATCATCAGCTTGACTGGGGAGAAAGAGCGTCTCTTAGTGTGTTCTTAGTGTCGTTCATAAAAGAAATTAAGAATGGACCCAAACTGAGAAAGACTGAGGCCGGACCTCTAGCAATGGGGAAAGATAGTTCTCTTGCATTAGGAATAAAAGCTGACCAAGCTTCGGTATCCGGTGTGTGCTTCTGGATCTGACTGACCACAAGACACCCTTTTGAAACGTAAAATCTGCCTTGCCAAGTTCCTTTCCAAACAGCCATTGTGCTCAGCGGTGCCTGGCTCCAGAAAGACTTCCACAGTGGAGTCTTCAAAGCTGCACTCTGATGAAGAGGTAGCCAGTGCAGAGTGCACTGCCTCTGAGTTGTCACTTGGCCATCAAACCCAAGAGAAAGGAAAGCTGTGAGTGGAGGCAGCAGGGAGCCGCAGAAGTGCATCCAGGAGCATGGAGCCCAGGCCAGAAGCAGGAGCTGGGAGGACGAAGCTGTGGCCTCTGCAGTGCTCAGCAGTGGGAACCAGGCCAGCACGGCTGGGGCAAGGCTGTCGGCAGGAAACTTTCATGCCCTGTGCTGTGGAGGTGACTTTTTGGTGGCACCAAGGACAGGAGCTGGTTGATTAGAGGGGCCCTGATGCATCTGGGGAGGCCCTGCGCCAGTGAGAGAATGTCTGAGGGGCACAGATCAATACCTGCATGAGCCCAAATTTGTAAATAAATGATTGAAATATTTGGAGTATTCTCAAATTTAACACCAATAAGTCTTTTTCTCAAAGTTATACCAAGGGTTTGTCAGTTATCCTTTTTTTGTCTTGTGTAGCCCAGCTTGGATTTGAACCCAGCATGGAAGACCTTAAATTTGGGTTCCTCCCATCTCTATCTCCTTAGACTGTGAATCATAGCCTGTGTCATCAAGCCCGGTTTATCAGTGCTCGGCACTGCATAGAGGGCGTCATGCATGCTAAGCAAACGCTTGTTACCTGTGAACCCATCCCCTAATTTATAACTTAAAAAACTGTAGCTAAGCATGTTGGTGGTCCCATTTAATCCCAGTGCTTGGGAGGCAGACACAGGTGAATCTCTCTGAGATGGAAGCCAGCTTGGTCTATCTAGTGAGGTGTAGTTAGCTAAGGCTACATAGTGTAGTTCGCTAAGGCTACATAGTGGGAGTACATTCTTCCTCTAAAATACAAGAGCACACCAGTATTACCTACATGTCTCCTTTCTTACAATTGAGACCTACTTATTCTCATCTTTTTGAGTCAGAGTCTCCCTATAGCCCCAGTTGTCCTGGAACTTCCCTATGGACAGCAGATTGGCCTTGAGCTCACAGAGATCTGCCTGTGTCTGCCTGCCAGTGTACCTACTAAAGATGTGTATCACCACGCCAAGCTAAGGAGGCCCTCTCTCTGTGGTCCTGGAAAGTGTCCAACGGGAGCTGGACTGGCTCAAGGCAGTTACGTGAATGTCTCTTTGCCTCCATCCCTGTACCAGTCAGGACAGGCTCTGCTGTTTCATAGCAATGAATAAACTGAAGGTTGACAGCCTCAGGTGCTTTTCAGACAGCTTCCTTCCAAGGAAGGATTCATCTCGATTCTGTAGTTTTTATAGCCCTGATGGGATTGCAACTTACTGTGGAAATTAGGCTGGCCTTGACCTTGCAGCAACCTTCCTGTCTCTGCCTCTTGGATGTTGAGACTACAAGCACAAGTCACTCTGTAAGGCCCTTCATTATAACAGCTACTCCCTGTGGAACTCACGGCTGGCAGGGACACAGGAGAAGGGATGGGAGCTCACATGTGCCCCCATCTGCCATAGACTGTAAAGGACACGCATCACTTCTGCTCCCAGCACACTGACATGAGCTCATCAAATGTTCCACTGGACTTTAAAGGAGGCTGCAGGCATCTTCCTGTGTGTCAGGAAGGAGGGGAGCACCATCATGATGAGCATTAGCCAGCACCACATTCCACTGTCATCCTCCCCAGCACCCAGGACTCAGCAGTGCTGACTGCAAGTGCATCCAGCTTGTCTGTGGGCATCTACACCCGATTCTGAAGACTATCTTAGCCACACACGCTGAGGGAGGTTAGAGACTAAGAAAGGGGAGGGGTCTGTGTGAACTAGACCTCTCAGCATGTGAGAAAGGAGAAGACAGCAAAAGTCAAGTGTCCTTTCCCAAAGCTGTGTGCCATCTGGCCCTGAGAGGAGTGGCAGATGGTGCAGCAGAGTCCTCATCTGGCCCTGCCGATGCACAATGAGGGCGACGCTGCCATTCTCCTGGATGAGTGCTGATTTCTTCCCCTTGCCTTTTTGAGATAGGAGTAACAAATAAAAATTATGTCTACACTGAAGCTCTATCACGTGATGTGATGTATGTACATGTGGTAAAATGATTACCACATGCTTTATTCCCAGTACCTGAGAGGCAGAGACAGATGGATCTTTAAGTCTGAGGTCTGCCTGGTCTCCATAGAAAGTTCCACACAATCTGGGGCTACATAGTGAAAAAAAAAGTTATAGGAAAAAATGGTATCATTGAGTAAGATGGGTCAGCAGGTAAAGATGCTTGCTACCAAGTTTGAGTACTTGGGTTCCATCAATGGCACCCTCTGCCTTCCACAGGTATACTCCATGGTATGTGTGTACCTTCACATATACACAAAATACATTTAAAATTTTATAGTTTTTAAAAAAGAATTACAGTCGGTTGGATTGCCCACACCTTTAATGCCAGTACTAGGCAAGCAGGTAGATCTCTGAGAGTTCAGGGCCAGCCTGGTTTACATATTGATTTCCAGACCAGGTTGGGCTACATGGAGACCCTGCCTCTAAAAGTCAGAAAGAAAAAAAAACAAAGAAAAGGAAGTCATGGAGCTGGGGGACAGGAAGTCACGGAGCTGGGGGATAGGAAGTCAGGGAGCTGGGGGATAGGAAGTCACGGAGCTGGGGATAGGAAGTCACGGAGCTGGGGGTAGGAAGTCACGAAGCTGGGAGATAGAGATCAAAAGTAGCACTCCTGCCTAGCATGTGTAAGGACATGAGTTCAGTCCCCACTACCACGAATAAAATAATGTAAAAAGTTATGATAGATATATAAATCTGATATAAAATCAACATAAAGAAATTGATTATTCTTTCTCAGCACTGCAGGCTCTGAGGTCTGGTGGCTGCCCCTGGACACCCAGAAAGAAAGGGAAGGCTTGGATCTCTGGGTTGTCAGGCTGCTGTTCCCACCACAAGACCACACTCTCTTCCTGTCTCACAACTGAGAGGCAGAGAGAATGTGAACTGCGCAGACACGGGAGTGGTGACAAAGGGTGGAGAGCAACAGGCCACGTTACTTCACGAGTGGACGGTGAAACCTGGACTTGGATTGCTCTGGGAAGAAATTGCCCAGCAAATTTGAAAAGCACCTCCTAATTAATAATTTGAATGAATGAACCAACTTATTAAAAACCTGTCTCAGGGACCACCCAGGCAGCTCAGCCAGATTGACAGAATGGACAGAATAATGTTTCCATATTAAAAAAAAAAATTGTCATTGGACTGGAGAGGTGGCCCAGCACCTTTGTAACCAGTGCCAGGGCAGCCAATGTCCTCTCATAGCCTGCATGGGCATGTGCATAGTGTATATCCACACAGTCAGATAATCACACACATAAAATAAAAATGAACAAATCTTTAAAAAAAAATCTTTATTGACTCAGCTAGGTGGGGTTGCTAAGTCTTGAATCCAAGCACTCTGGAGGCAGAGGCAGGTGGATCTCTGTGAGTTCGAGGCCAGCATGATCTGTATCGGGAGTCCAGGCCAGCAGTGGCTTCAGAGAGACCCTGTCTCAACAAGACCAATAAAACAATGATGTTTTTTGTTTTGGTTTGACTTGAGTATTGAGAGCAGTGTGGTAGGCACTGTTACTGCCCAGCCCTGATCCCTTACAGGCCTAGTTGCTGAGTGCCGTGGCTAAGGGATCACGGCTCTGACTTTCTCCTGAGACCTGACCTTGGCTTTGTGCAGTCACCTCACTGAAGACTGGAGATACTATCCCCTCCCTCTCTCTGGGTCCCCAAGGACTGATTCATTTGCACTCTTCCACCCTAGACTTTACCTGGACCCTCACCCTGGCCCAGCTCACTCCTAGTCTGTTCCTCCCATCCCTCAACTATTTTTCCTAAACTGCATTCCCTCCATAAAGCACATAGAAGCCCCCCACAGGCTTTGTGCTACAAAACCTAACGTAAGACAAGCTCTGCAGAAAATTCAGGACACTCTTAGACACATTGTCTGGGAAAGATTTGTAACATTGTGCAGTCTGTAAACTTGTGATAGTTTGGGAAAGGATTTGTAACCCTGTGCTGTCTGTAAACTTGTGGTAGACCCTGTGCTGGGTAGCTTCGGGTTTCAACTGAGGAATTTCCTCCTAGACTGGCCTGTGGCCATGTCTGTGGCGCATTTTCTTGATTGCTAAGTGCTGTAGGAGGGCCCAGCCACGGTGGGAAGGTGGTCCTGTATTGCGTAAGAAAGCAGGCTGAGCACAGGCCAGCGAGCAGCATTCTTCCACGGCCTCACTTCAGTTCCTGCCTTGATCCCTGCCCTGGTTTCCCTAAGAGGAAATGTAAACTGAGGGTGAAATAAACTCTTTCTTCACCAAGATGACTTTGGTCAGTGTTTTCAGTCATCGCAGTAGAAGTAACAAGAGAAGGTCCCAACATTTCCCGCCGTCTATAAGACCTTTAGTACCATTTCGCACCCTCCTCGCCCTCTTCCACCTTTTCTATTCTTTTTTCCTCACAAAGACTAAACAGTACAGTTTTTCATGATCTTTCAGTTAATATTTGTTGGTCCTTAAAGAGATATCCTTTGGCGATATCTAACATAACTGAACTGTGCATATGTATGTATCTTCATGAACGCACTGTAAAGTGTAATAGCAAGCACTTTTCTTAGTTTTGTGTGGTAAAAACAACTTCAGAATTTTTTTAAGTCTCTCAGTTCTCCTTACAGAATTACAGGATAAAAGTGCACGAGGAAACAGGTGCCTTCTAGAGGCGATCCTACTCCAGACATCCCTGACACGATGAGGGATTCTGCTGTGGAGCTCCTTGCGACTCGAGCTTCCCCTGTGGCTGTGTGATGAGGAACGGCAACGGCAGACAAGCTCGCCCGCTGCCCCTTCCCCTTACCATTAGAAGCTGGTCCCTGTCTGAGCAATCATATTCTATTCTGTTCTTCTACATAGTTACAGCCTAAACATTCCACTAACATCCTAAATATTGATACATATTAAACTGTTAGAGCCAAGATGAACTATCAGAGTCTTCTAAATGGACCTCTCTCCTCGCACCCCAAGTGGGAAGATTCACTATTAGAAGAGAAAATCAGGTAACTGAGAATACTTGGGGAGACTGAGAATTTGAGGCCAGCCTGGGTTACATGGTGAGACCCTGTCTCAAAAACAATCTTCGAACAAACAAATGAAGCAAAAGCCAAGTTCCAATACCCTCGCTCTTGGCACGGCTCGCCGCTGTCCTCGGAGAGCTGCAGAGCTGCTCCGTGCTCACAATACCCCGTGTGTGTCACCCTCATTTATTTCCAATGAGCACTGCTCAGTGCTCACAATACCCCGTGTGTGTCACCCTCATTTTCCCAGTGAGGAAACTGAGGCACAGAGCAAACAAGCATTTCCTCAAGGTTTCCCAGCTCCTAACTAAAGGGTTTAGAGTCAGGAAGTCGGGCTAGACTCCATAGCACAAGCACTGAGACACGTGCTTTTTCTGTGCGGACCTAAGGAGACTGAGAAGTTTTCTTTCCAGGTGCAGATTTTCTAGTAGACAGTGACTTGGAGGGTCTGACAGAACATTTATGATCTCCTTTTGATTACTGACTCATAATAGCAGACTCTGAGAGTAAGTCAGATAGTTTCTGGGATGATCTGCATGTCCTTAAATGTAAATGGAGTTGGAGGTGTGGGTAATGCTTACTAAAATCTGTGTAAGCACCAGTGTTTTCATTAAAAAAAAAAAGTCTTACAGGATGTTTGTATATTTGTATTTGAGAGGATTGAGATTACAAATTGTTGAAAACATGCTTTTAAAAACTACCACTACAGTTCTTTAAAAACTGAATCTGTTTATCATTAATGATGTTGGAAGGTATTGTACAATGCAGAGTCCTTAGGATTTTGCAAGTCTTGCCTTTGACTTAAAATATTATTATGCAAAGAATGTAGCATATCGATTGCAGACAATCAGAGACAATGTCATAATGTATCTAGAAAACAAGATGGGTGTTTGGAATGAAAACAGAAGGTCAAGTGTTACATCTTAAGAGCTAACATTGCCTGTAGTACTTGCAGTGACCAGTAGTGTAACTTCCTGTGTCCTTTAATTCCTTCTTTCCAAAGTGGCTCAATGTTGCTACTGTAATCAGCAAAAGAAAACATAAGCAGGGTATATTTGGCATGTGACTGTAATTCCAGCACTTGGGAGATTGAGGCAAGAGTTTGAAACCATACCAACAGTCAAGACCCGGACTCACAAATAAATACAACTGAATACAATTAAATATATATATGTATATATTTATATATATATAAGTGGTTATATTTATATTTAAGTGGTTATCTTATTTAGTAAGTTTGGTTGTAGCAGCCCATTAAAGCTGTAACATGGTAACTTTCCTAACTTACCATGAAGGAAAACGACAATAGAGACGGAAAGGAAGGGAAGGAGAGGAAGAACTGGAAAGGGACGACAGAAAGAAAGAGAAGGGGAGGGGCCGGAAGAGGAAAGAAACGAAACAGGGAGAAAAGGAAAGGGAAGAGACGGGCAGGGGGAGTAGGGAACGGGAAGGCAGGGAACGGGAATGCAGGGCAGGCTGGCCTGGAACTCTGGGTATCATTGTGTGGGAGAGGTGGGTTCAACTGGGATGAGAAGCACGGGCTCTGACAGCATAAAGCACCCAGCAAAGTGGTAAAGGAAGCAATTCCTCAAAACACATTTTGGCATTATTGCCCAAGATCAAGAAGCTTTCTTTAGAAGGGGATAGATCTGAAACATTCTTTTCCAAGGTTGGAACATACTGCCTCATCTACTTGGATAATTAAATGTTGTTTTGTGCAAAGTGGTGGGAATAAAGGTCCATCCTCAGTAATAACTTTTTCCTACCCGCCCCCATTAACTGCAACACCTGATGATCCAGGTGGCAAAATTACTACTGCCCAGCCCCACACTGCTCCAACACCATGTCCATTCTGTGTGAGGTAGCCCCTTGGCTGCTGTTTAGATGCAGTTCATCGTGCCAAGAGTGATTGACCTGAGCTAGACCAATCAGGTAACTTTCCTTGTGAAGCTGGACTAGAGGTGCTTAAGGAATAGAGGGCAGGGGGAAGAGAAGGGGAAGGTTGATTCCTGTGACCTGTGAACTCGGAAGTGTGGAGGCGGGGTAGGGCTTTCTTTGTGGAGCAGACAAGAAACAGACTAACTAAGCAGCGTACATGGACAAAAGAATGTCGTTTCAGTCAGGTAGGGGTGTTGAAGCTGGAGAAGGGGAAAAAGAGAGAAAGAAGAAAGAAGAGTTACATTAAGAAAAACAACAGGTAGATGAGAGAACTTTCTGGAGGCTCTTTCTAGGGCCCACACATCCTTCTGGCGACCCCAAACACAGGAATGTTTGCAGTTGTGTTAAAAATTCTGTTTGCTGAACTTTTTCGGTAACTAAACGGCTGCCAGCTGGGTACAACCGTTTATCTTGTCAGTCCAATGACATGTAGTTCAATTGTTTTTCTTTCTTTAAACCAGAAGCAAAACAGTAACAAAGGCTTCAAGTCTTCTTTTCCCTTGGGTGTGTGGCCTCTGTATGGCTTATGGAACAGGACAATCATGCTGCTTTCTTTTCTGCCATTGAACCTGATGTTTGGAAGCATGATTGAGGCATATGTGGAAGGTGAAAAGTGACAGCTTAAGGTGGAAGTGATGGGAAGCACCCAGAAAGAGATCTATACACCCCACCGGGCCACATGAGTTCATAAGGCTCCACTAAATACTGGGAACAGAGGCTCACTCAGGAAAGTTTTGAAAGATTAGTGGGTTTGGGAATAATATAGTTGGACACAAGGAATCTCCACTAAGATCAAAGTCGTGTTCATTTCCAACGTGTCTCACCACTCTGGCCGGCCCGAGGGGTTGGGGGTGAGTAGACGCAGAGTCAAGCCACAGACTCCGGGAGTTGGTCGGGAAGCAGCCCAAGCACGTGGCACTGCGAACTCCTTTATTGACTAGGTGCACAAGCTCTTACAGGCCTGGATAACCAATGACCTTATGGGGTGGGATCCCAATACAGCCAGTATTAAGTTTGTCCCCAGGTAGGCGGGTTCTTTCCAGATGCTGGTCTCACAATTAGTCAGAGCAGAACGTCACACCCACAGGAGCCATTCCTCCATTCCTCCCAGCCGGTGGCCTTAGGCTAGGCCCACCTTACATTATGCCCAACAGGGGCATGGAAAGCTCAAACTTTTTCTGTTTAGCGCCCATTGCAGTTGCTGGGCTTCCACTATTACATCACCATTATTTGTTTCTCCTGCGCACCCCCATTTCTTAAAGGCTGGCTCTCATGTAACTCAGACTGGCCTCAAACTTGCTACGTAGCTGAAGACATCCTTGAAGAACCAATTCTCCTGCCTTGGCCTCGAAAGTGCTGGGATTGCAGGCAGGTCCCTCTGACACCTGGATTCTGCTCCTTTTGTTGTTCTGCATGAATTTCTCAGTTTCCAGTCTCTTTTTTGAGACTGTTATTATTAGACTAAGATCGTTTCATCTTATGCTATTTAACTGGACACAGATTTGCACTAATGGTACAGAAAATGGTGTCTAAAGGCTGGAGATATGGCTCAGTGGTTAAGAGCAGTGGCTGCTCTTGTAGAGGACCTGGGTTTGGTTCTCAGCACGTACATGTGGCTAACAACCATACATAACTCTAGTTCCAGGGCATCTGATACTCTATTCTGATCTCTGTGGCCATTGTACAACATGGATACACTGACATCATGCCAGCAATGCAATCATACACATAAAACAGACATAAATTAAAAACTGGTGGCTAAAAGTGCTGGCCTTTCCTTACGACACAAGGCAGCAAACTCTACTTGAATTGATTGTAATATGTTGCTAGAGTACATTTAAAAGATGTTAATGATTTTATTGCAGAAATGATTTTATAAGATGCACGTGATCTGGACTAATGACTTTTAATTAACATCAGCATAACCATGTGTTCTTGTGTCTTGTGATCTAGGAACCTCTCACATGCTCATCAGGTACTCTACTACTTTGGGGATCCAAGTTGGACTCAGCTGGTGAAACTTAGAATAATAAAGTTATTCCCCTGATCCATCCACCTACTCTGTAGAGTCCAAACAGGCACACTGAATAGGATGTGACAGGCATCACTATTTCTTCTTCTCGAATCTGTGATGGTGGAGCTAATCTCCGAGGTTCATCAGGGATGGGACATTGCTTATCTTTACAATCCTGGTAATGGCAGGAATTTCCAAGGGCTTCCACTTGACTGACTTTTACTCCCATGCTCCTCAGTGGGTGCAGATTCCTATCAGTTATCCCACCTCTGAGTCATCCCACCTGAGTGAGGGCAGAACCGGTTATGTATCCACTGTGTCTATTACTGAACAGACTCTGTAGCTCTGAGACAATGAACATCATTTTCTATAGTTATCTCAGTGGGAGAGAGTTTGAGTTTTGTCTTGAATATGTTGAAAAGTTAGAGCTATTCTGAATAATCTTGGATTAATGAATCTAAAACTCAGGAGACAATTCTAGCTCCTCCTCTGTATTCTCTGGACAATGTGCCCTGCTCTGCCATAGCACTTACTATTTTTTTTTTTTGAATGACCCATTTATGTCCTTATATTTTGACCAGACTATAAAGGATTGTGTCTTCTGTTTGTTTGTTTGTGTCCGGTTTTACATAGAACCCAGTAATTATTCATTAAGAATTCATTGATCCAGCAGTTGGGAGACAGGAGCAGGTGGATCGTCACAGGTTTGAGGACAGCCAGGACTATATAGTGAAATCCCATCTCAAAAAAAAAAAAGTTCATCAGCTGAAATGGATGTTTTCTCTTCGTGCAGTTTTAGAAAACTCCTCCAGTAGTGGTTCAGTGACAGCCGCTATGTAACTAAAAGAATAGTAACTCCAGTTTGGCGATTGGCCCTGTGCCCAGTAAACATCAATAAAACTTTATGTCTGTGGGCAGTGGGTAAAACACTTTCCCCAAGGGAAAACTGAGGTGGTTAGAGTCTATAATTTTTACAATATATACTAATAGTATATGTGCACATTAATACATGATGTGTTATATAAATGCATTTACTTGTTTGTCTTGCATACAAGTCTTAAACTTCAAAATTGAAAAATGACATTCATACAATCTTTAAATTGTTTCCTAAGAGCAAGAACAATAAATTGTCAACAGTGAAAAAATATATGAATAACATGGTTTTTTTTCCAAATACAAAATTGATCATCACAACGAACCCCAAAAGAAAATGCAACATTTGGCCTGAACTGGAACATATGTGTGTATTTTATAGCCACTAAAATCTAATGATCATGTTCCCTCCATTGCATTCACAAGTAAACAGGTGTTCAGTTCCCAGTGAAGACCAGAAGTTACCCTGATACAGTGTCTTCTGAGAACTCATAGTGCTGTAGATGCATAAAGAAATGAAACATAACTACTTAGTTTACATTATTATTATTGTTCTATGGGCCACACCTTCCAATATACCAAAAATTCTATATTTTTTAACAAAATGTCACCTCTAATTTTAAAAAATGCAATCACTTAAAGGTGTAGCATCAGTCGGAACAACAGTTGTCCCTTCAGCTGTCTGGTTTCCTTGGCATGTGGAATGCAATGTCATTGCATTGTCAACAGTGAGAAAAAGATATGAATTACATGGGTTTTTTTCAAATACAAAATTGTTCATCACAATAAACCTAAAAAGAAAATGCAGAGTTTGGCCTGAATTAGAACATATGTATATGTTTTACAGCCACTAAAGCCTAATGATCATATTCCCTCAGTTGCATTAACAAATAAACAGGTGTTCAGGTCCCAGTACCTGTACAACTGGTTGGGATAATATCAGAAGTTACCATGGTACAGACACTTCTGAGAACTTGTAGTGCTGTATACTCAGGGAAATAAAGCAATAACGACTTGGTTTACATTAGTATTGTTCTATGTACCACACAGTACAATACATCAAAAGATTCTGTCATTTTTCAGTAAATGTCCCATATAATTAAAAAAATGGAATCATATACAGCACTAGGATCAGCAGATGTCTGGTTTCCCTGGCATGGGCGGATCTGAATTTGGGTCATAAACAGTTTGGAGATGTGTGACCTCAAGGTTGTAGGAGTAACTGACTTATGCCTCTGAGAGATAACACATGGCTCTTCTCCATGGTGACACACTTTGTTCACTTCTCAGAACATGGAAAAAAGAGAACTGGGTGGTGATGGCCAAAGACATTTGATTGTAGAAATAGCTGATAAGGAAGTACAGAGCAATAGATATGAAAACACACTGAAAGAAATCGGTCATTCCTGAAGTGTCCCCTGCTGAGTTATTCATTGCACTGTTCTTATACTGATCCTTGGGCTCCTCAACAGTCCTCTGGGCATGTGAGTTTTGTTTGTATAGTTTGCATCCAGGTTGCTTCACCCAGCTCCCTAATGAGGACAGGGTTCAGTTCCCATGTTGGCTCCTGAGCTCCCTACAGATAAAAGATCTGTTTCCTTACTGTACCTTGCATGGTATCTGATCTGGGTCTCACGCAAGCACAGACCACTGATCCTGTGCATGGCTTTGTGTAATTTAATTGTAAGGACTGGAAGAACTCAAAGCAGTTTCTCTCTTGGAAAGCATAATGAGATAAGTGGCAACAAGGAAAGTGAGTTACTTTACCAGCTCTTCTTACCACTACCCATGCTGAAGTTCTTTCTGTGCACTGTCTCAACGAATCCTCATGAAACTGACATTTTAGGTAAGGAAATAGGCTTTAAGGGTTAAGTATGGTGATTCATACCTGTACTAGGACACTCAGGATCTGAGGGAGGAGGATCATGAGTTTGAATCAAGCCTGAACTACATAGTCAAACTGCTAAAAAAAAAAAAAAAATGGAGTGGCTGTGGATATGCTCCATCGACTGGCAGAGGGCTTGCCTTGTATGTGTGAAGGCCTGGGTTTGATCCCAACACTGCATAACCTGGGTGTGGTGTGGTAGTGCACACTTATAATCCCAGTACCTGGAAAGTGAAAGCAGGAGGCTCAGAAGTTCAAAGTCATCCTTAGTGACATAGCAGTTCAAAACCAGCTTGGGATATTTGAGACCCTGTCTTCACAAGAAAAAGGAAGGAATTCACCAAGAAATCATATAGATACTTAAAGGTCAGCCTGGAATATCCTGTCTCCAAAAGAAAAAAGGAAGGAAGGGAGGGAGGGAGGGAGGAAGCAATTCATCAATGTCATATAGATATTAAAATATAAAGCTGAAATATGGACACAGGATAATAACATAGCTCCTCAGCACTTTCAGGTTAACTAGCTTCATTTGCATACATAGATACATAGATACACTTCATCTTCCGGCATGTGTTAAGAGGCAGGCAGGAGTTATCCTACTTTAACAATGTGCACATGGAGGATGGAAAAGGTCACTAGGCTAGCATTTCAGGATCTTTTAGTCCTTAGGCAGTCATGCTTATTTATTTTGAAACCAAAGTCTGTTTAATACAAAATAAAATGGTGGTTCCATGATTACCCATTTTATTCAGACCTCACACAGCTTAGTCACTTCATTTTTGCTTAATGAAAATACAAATATGCCTGGATGGAGAACTGGCTCAGTGGTTAAGAGCACTGGCTGCTCCTGTAAGATGACCATTTCCTAGCAGCCCCATGGCAGCGAACAATCATCCATTTTATTTTTTAAAAATTAACTAACTTATTCATTTCTATGTGTGTTTTGTCAACATGTATGTAAGTGCACCCATGTGTACAATGCCCTGGGAGTCCAAAAGTGGGGTCAGATCCCTGGAACTGGAGCAGCAGTACATGCTGCTGGGAACTGAACCAGGGTCCTCTGTAAGAGCAGCCAGTGCTCTTAACTGCTGAACCCTCTCTCCAGTCTCCCATTATGTTTTATTTTTTAAAAATTTAAAAAATTCTATTGCATGTGTGTGTGTATGTGTGTGTGTGTGTGTACTCGTGCATGCCACAGTGGAGTCAGAGGACAACTTACAGAGCTGGTTCTCTCTATCACATGAATTTCAGGGTCTGAACTCAGGTCTTTGGTCTTGGTTGCAAGTGCCTTTACCCACTGAGCCATCTCAGTCACTTTCAATTATATTTTTTAATTGATGAAACAAAATTCTGCATTTGGAGTATCTCAAGAAAATTTTCTCTCTCATAATTACTAGATAACAAATTTACTTGTCATATTCTATTTATTATATTGTAGTTTAGTAATGATTTAAGTATTAGGTAAATAAGCACATATTTGACTAGTGAAAAATAACTCTTTTTTTTACAATTACAAGTTAAATTTCTTTTGTGTGCTGTTGAAATTACACAATGCAATATCTTTTAAAGTCTCGTGGTTTGTCTTCGAGTTGCCTTGGCAGATGATAAGTTTTATATTTTAAAGCAAAGCTGGTTTGAAATTGGTCAGGATGGTAGGAGGAGGACAAGCTGTTGTAGAGAGAGAAAAATAAATTTAGAATTTTGAATACTTCACTGACGTCTATTTTGGCTCGGAGTGGTGCATATGTAGTGTGTTTAACTTGAGTTGTGTACAAATTGATAATTCAGAAGCTCCAGTCAGTGGAACCAAATGATAAGCTTATGAAATAGATTCCCATGTTCAAATGACAGTACTGGAGAGTCCATTTTATTTACAAGCAACATGTCAGACAGTGTACATATTTATCACACATGCATGTGTGCACACACAGTGCACATTATGTGTGAGGTTATAAGCTTTCAGAATATTTTAGCTGAAGACCTGTAATGAAGCAGAGCATGGCTGGGCACGCCCACAGTCCCGGCATGGGGGTGGGGGTGGGGAGGCAGGTCCTGAGAGCACCCTGGCGGCTCAACCTCGTCAAGACGTGAACTTCTGATTCAGTGAGACTTTGTCTCAAGGCACTTAGGTGGAGAGCAATAGAGGAAGACACCTGACTTCTGGTTCTGGCCTCTTTGTGTATGCACCTGCACACTCTCATGAAGGCATCATACATACACACAGACTGTTATTTGCTCCCATTGCTTTTGTTAATAAACATGCATTCACACATTTCCATGTAGAGATTTTTTTCTAAAATATCTTTGGTTTTTAAATACATTTTGTTATTTTTTATTTATGTGCACGTTTATTGCATGCATGTGTGTGTTTAAGAGCACCTGTGTCATGCAGTGCCCACGGAGGTGTCAGATTCCCGTGGAACTGGAGTTATGGATGGTTGTTACCTGCGATGTGGGTGCTGGGAATTGAATCTGGGTCATCTGCAAGAGCAGCCAGCGCTCTTACACTGAACCATCTCTCCAGTCCCCACATGTAAGTTCTTTAATAAAGAACTATGACAAAACAGATAAAAGTTGATCTGATATAAAACTGATAAAAAGGCATGATAAAATTGATAGCATGTGTTCATAAGAAACAATTCTTTAAATACTTGGGAGGTGGGATGGGAGATCATTTCAAAAGCAGTATTCCTTTTAAGAGCAAATTAGGTAAGTTGGATGTGGCAGTGTGTACCTGTAATTCTAGTAGAAAGCTGAGGTGGGAGGATCCCTTGAGCCCCAAGAGCTCATGAACTCAGCATTCAACCCCGGCAATGTAACCAGACCCTGTCAAGAAAGAGAGAGAGAGAGAGAGAGAGAGAGAGAGAGAGAGACACTAAGTAGAATTAATGAATGCACCCTTGGGTTGTATGGGATTCAGTGAGGAAGAAGTATTCAGAAAAAAGGAAATTCCTTGATCATTTGACTGTTTTTCATGATGGTTTATGGTAGACGGTTTATATTAATTTTAAATTTGTTCTGTGTTATAGCAGAATGCATGGTAATTGTTCCCAAACAAGATACATAGTCAACATTCACCTGGCTTGCTTCTAGACCCATCACCAAGCCATGAGAAAGTAAAAGACCACATGCAGAGATCTCATGAGGAAGTATCTGGCCACCAGCCTAATTCAGATGAGTCCCACTCATGGTCAGACTCTGAGCTTTAAGATGACTACACAGTCACAGCCTCTGTCTGATTGCAACTCCCTAGGAGACCCTAAGTGAAGACTGCCCAGCTAAGTTCAGTCAATCCCCAGAACTATGGGTGAAATTGATGAAGTTACTGGTGTTTTTAACTTACAATGTGTGGTTGGGATTCAGTGCATTCTAGCAAAAGATAGCTGAATAGTATATCTGTGCCAACTTTTACAGAGTTATAATTTGTCTTGATTTACCTTATCTTAAATATATATTCCCTTAAAATATAATTTATTTGTAAATTCTCCTTTTCTTTGTCTTTAGAGAAAGGTTTCAAAATTATCAAGCTCCCTGCACAAACCAAGGCAAGTTTACTCCTGCAGATAGCCATAATTTCTTATTTAGAATGGGGTTGAAATCATAATATGTGCAATTAAACACATTTGTGAATCTTTAAGGCAATGTTTCATGTTGGAAGTTGAAAAAGCCCCTTGTTTGGAAAATACTTTAGAATGTTAACAAAAATTTTAAGCTTCCGTTCCTTACTTGCATCACTTTAAATGCCAACTGTCTTTTCACTAGAGCAAAATAAGAGATTCTTACTTCCACAGACGGTGAAATTTCTTTTAGGAATAAGATGATACATTCAATAGATGGAAATAGTTCTTTCTTCAAAGTGTCAATTTTACATAGCACTGTGATGTCAAGATGAGACAGGAAATACATATGTTATGGTTCTTTGAACAAATTATAAAAGACATATTATATAGATAATAATGTGCCATGTCCCCAAATATAGTCTGGAATGCTAAAGGTGTGACTTTGGAAGCTGCCATGAGTGTGTAGTGGCAGCTGGGTGGTAGACTGAGACAGGAGTTCTGCAGTTTAGGCCAACCTAGGCATCATGCTGAGATTCAGTCTCTTAAGCAGAAGAGAGCATATCTGCTCTGGTATCTGAGACAATCAGCTCCAGTTTCAGAATCCAGCACACCCACAGCTTCACTTTTCTCTGCCAGCTTTCCACCTCAGGTCAAACCACTTCGTTTATGTCAGTTAACTTTTAGCCTAACAGAAACAGTTCTGGATAATAACATGTTGGTCAGAGACATATGAGCTTTGAGTCCTGAGGTTTCAAAGACACCTTGCACCAGGCTAGCAGAGCTGGGAGTGGCTGAATCTGCTATCTAGAAAAACTGGTCCTCCAGCTACAATCATTAAGCTGTCTCTAAGCTGTGAGTAATTTCCACAAATTCGTGGCTAGCACAGCAATATCTGGAAATTGACAGGGTTGTGATTATCAGTAATCCTTGTGCAGCAGGCATATAAGCACTTCCCCAGGAAGACCCAACATGCGACTATCATTAACAGCAACAATATCAATATGGTACAGAAGTTGCTAATTTCAGATTTGGGAGAATCTTGCCCATGACAAGGTAAGAAAAGAGACCATATGAGAAGTCAGAAATGCTCCCTTATGTATTGTGCTGATTGCCTGAGGAAAGGCATGAATGGTCTATTACGGTCTTCTTTTCCCAGGTTCACATTCAAAAACGATCTCTTGATTGAAAACACTGAATCATTTCAGGCTGGCATCCTAGATTGGGTTAAGCCTCCCTCCTCCTTTCTCTAGAAGACATTCCTGTCTCTGTTGTGGTCTGCTATCAGAGTTCAGTCTAAACAGGAATTTGGGGCTACAAACCACTTTCAATGCAGAAAACAGCCCAGGTGTGAAGTTGAATAGTGAGGAAACAGAAGAGGAGCTCGGTGTCTCAGCTTTGTGACCAGGACACTAATGTTCTTTGCTCTAAGGGATGCTTCCCGCCAGAGCTTTGAGGTCAATCATGATCCTCAAGAAAAAAACCTAACAACTTACTGTGTCGAAAATTGCTTTCACAAACATTTGTGTTTGTTACATATAAAGTTGACATAAGCTTTCTGATATAAAAGAGGTGGCGATAGTCAAGCTCAGGAAGTGAGTTATTGAAGGCAATATCTCTAGGTAATAGTAGATGGAACTGTAAGCCATCTTGACCCCATGGAGAGCAGCTGTGACATACTTCAGTGATATTAGGACTGAATCTGGGGCCTTGTTTTATTTACTTTTGTGCCTTTAAAGTGTAGTAGAATACATTTATTTTTTGAGGCAGTAATCCCTTGAACGCCCCACACCTGCTGGCCTGCAACTAGATAGACCAGGCTGGCCTCAATCTCACAGAGATCCACCTGCTTCTTCTTAACATATGTGCCATCGCACTGGGTTTGGACCAGTATTTTTAATGATTAGTTTCATTTAATTTCAGAGGTAATTGGACTGAAGTGGGAAAGTGTTTCCTCTTGTCCTGAGAGGTATTCATCACCATTCTTGTCTCATTCTTAGAGGACTGTTCATATCACTTAAAATGCAGCGTGTATGTTGTATAACACCTAGCGGTCTAAGCAAAGGGTCATTTCTAGGTCTCTTTTTCTTTTAGGTCTTCTTTTTCAGATAAGGTCTAACTCCATATCCCAGGGTTAGCCTTGAACTCAGGGTAATCTCCCTCCCTGTAAGTATTAGAAGGTATGATCATCACACCTGACCGGATCTCTTCCTTTCTGCCTCATATATTCTGTTATTTATAAAAATCATCTGCCACATCATTTGACACTTCCTCTTTCACATCACTTATTTTATTTTATGCTCCTTTTCTCCCTTTGCCCTCTTGAAGAACACAGGCCCCCATTTTAGTCCATGTTCTGGTCATAAATTCTTCTCTTTTGGTGTATGTTTGCAATCAGTTGTTTCTTTCCCTGTAGACTGTGTTAACTGAGCTGCTTTCTCTTCAGCACAAGATTTGCCTTCTGAACTCTAATCTTAGCTCTAGTCTCTTCGTGAGTTCCAGTTAATGTTTATTAGCATGGACTTTCATCGAGATGTATGTCAACTAAAGAAGTAATAGTTAAATAATGCTTAAAAGATCAAACAAACACTGAATAAATTTATGTAACCTATAAATAATTTATAAGTGGTATGCTAATTTTATGTTCTAAAACCATGAAGGCCACACCTCTCAGACAAGACAGTTAACTTTGGATTCTCTTCCCCTGGATGCTCTGTGCTCCAAACAGATGTCTGTGTCCAGTTTCAGCTCAAATATAAAGGGATCTAACTGCAAAATTCCTTAGCTGTTCTGGACAGGCGGGAGTCCCTGCTGTAGCCATATTATGTGCCTTCCCCTATTTCACTAGTAACAAAATGACTCAGAGAAAACATACAGAAGAGCAGGAAAATCATTTGCTAGGTGTTGGTATTTAGAATTCAGGAACTTGCTCGTTATGAATTTTCATGTTTGGAAGGAGGTGGGATCAGGGAAGCAGAAGGTAGAGATAACATAAATGTTCTAGGGATGTCTCCCACATCGCTATAGATATTCCGTGTGAAAGTTTTCCGGCCTAAGGCGTCTATTTGGTTTGACTTTTGCTCCACCTCAGCGGAGGTGTCACCTTAATAACAACGCTAATTATAATGAACGATAAATGATAATTTATGGGTGACCAAAGGCAACAGGCTGCCGGAACCTTCATTAAACAACAGCACAACCACAATCTCTGAAAAACCCTCTTATAATTACTAGATATTTATGTGTCCTCATCAACATGCAGTTTTTATTGAAAAGTCTCTCCTCTGGACTTTTTTTATTATGAAACATTTCGGTACATGAAGGTAGAGACAATAGAGTAACGACACCTCTTCTACCGCCAGGCATCAACAACTCAACCTCAGGCCTGAGTAACTCAATCTAGCGTGTTTATTGTTTTTCTGTTGTTGTTTTTTCTTGAGTCAGAAACTTCTTAAACAAATGAGAAGACATGATGACATTTTGTTCTTGGAATACTTCAGTAACCATGCCGGAAGCGCTCTACATTGATTGCTTATGGCAAACAGACCAGCGGGGCGAATAAGGAACGTAGAAAGCTCCTCCCTTGTGGGCACAGGAAACACAAAGGTTATGTCACTGTTCAGGAAGATGTGACTAGAGGCTGTCATTTCCCTAGAAGGGGGCTGCAGGGAACACCCCAAGGGTAACCTAAGCTGGCAAAGCCATCCCACCCCACAAGCATGCGCAATTCAGAACCCAGAGTTGCTAGGCCAATCGGAGAGCCGAAAAGACCAAGCAGTCAGACAATCCAGATTGGAGACCGAATCAAGTCCTCGGCAGTCTGCAGGCCCCACCCGCGTCCAATCAGAGAGTCGGCTACTTTGGGCGAACTTTTCAAAACAGCGAAAACAAAACAGATCAGAACCTTTAAAAGGTGCGATGCGACCAGAAGACGTATCCTTCCGCGAGCACGGCGCCCACCGCTCGGTCCCTGTCCGAGCGGCCCCTGCAGGGAGGTGAGGTTCGGGCGCACAGCACCCTGTCCTGGAGCGGATCGGGTCCGCGGGGTGCGAGGGCAGCGCGATGCGGGACCCGGGGCAGCGCTGACGGCCGCTCCCGGTCCGCGGAGACGGATCCGACCCGGTCCGCTCTAATGCTGGGGTTGCGGCGGTAGCTCGGCCTCTTAGTTCGGATCGGAGCGCGGCCGGTGGACGTTCGCAGCCCGGTCCTGGTCCCAGTCCCCAGCTCCGGCCGACGTCGACTGAGAGAAGCTAGAGCGATGGACCCGAGGCGACGGACGCTCGCCCGGGTGGGCAGAGAGGTGGATGAACTGTGCACATCGGCGGAAGTAGGAGGGTTGCCTGGGTGACGGATGCACCCCCCCCCACACACACCCCAACCAATGGGCTGCGTCCTCTGGAACCAAGCGTCTGCCCCTGGGGTAGGAAGACTGGGGTGAGTGGGTGGGTGGGGGGACGCCTGGGGCGGGCGGCCCCTCCCTCCGGTTCTTCGTTCATTCCTGGAAACTCATCCCCTCCGCAGGGTTACCGCCTGGCCCTTGAAGCCGCTGCTGTCCTTCAGCCCTCCTGTCCCCACATTCCTGGAGCAAAAGTAGCTCCGTGCCATCCAGCTGGTGCAGCAGGTTGGGGACACCATGGCCTGTGGACAGTTTCCTGTGCGTGACAAGTCCTCAATCCGAGCTTGCTGGTCTGACCCAGCCCTTGGCCGCGGAGGTGACCGCGATCCCTCCCCAAGCTACACCCCCTTGGCTCTGGGGGAGGATTCCCATGGGGTTGGCAGACGTGACTGATCCCCTCACCAAGGACCTTGCCTGGGGGTCTGGGGCGTCCCTGGCTGCGCGTATCGCGGACAGCCCTTTCTGTCCTCCTGCACGCCTTCCCCTGGTTACACCCATAACCGTTCCTGGTGCATTTGCTGCAGATGAAGGATTTGGGGGCCGAGCGCTTGGCAGGTGGCAAAGGAATCCAGTTCCTCGGATTGTTGAGCTTCTACCTGGGACAAGAACAGAGATTCCAACCTCGAGAGAAAGAGATGAGCTTTACTGCATGATAGCATGCACAAGACCCATGCACAAACTTAGACAAAAATCAGCATAGAACTGGGGAAATGGACAGGAGGCCACAACTTTGGTGAGGATTTACCTGCTGATCACTACTGCGTAAGGGAGACTTGTTTTCCTTTAAGGGAGAGATGCTAGACAGACTGAAAAGGCTCCAATGGATGAACTCACTCCTAGGGACAACTGGGTCCACAAACTTGACTCTGCAGACCTTTAATATAAATGACAAAAGACTTGAAGTCCTGTGGGCGAGGTTTAGAGGATGCAGATAGAGAAGGGGATGATAAATATGACTAAGATGTATGAACTCCAGGAAAAAATCGAGGCCACCCCTGAGGTAAGCTGACAATTGTTAGGACTTGGAGGTGGTAACCTTTTCTGACCCCCAGGTGAATCAATACCCCAACCTACAAAGTTTAAGTTCACAGCTGGCCTTCCCAGAGTACTAAGCAAAACCTTAAAATTGTACATATTCATGCTTTTCTTTCTTAGCAAGAGCTAAAGTAATACCAGTATAGAGGTGTTTCTTCAAAAGGAAGGAGATTCCTAGGGAACTGAGCAGTGTATACCCTAAGGAACATTTATAGGAGGATCTTGAATTAATCTCAAAAGCAAAAACAAGGAACTCTGTCTCCCTTACAAGGGACTGAATTCTACTCTAACCCTCTGAATGTGGCAACATTTATACCCTACATATAAATGACTTGCTAAAGCTCTCCTGTGCTGTCTGTATTTTAAAAAACCGTGATTTACATCTTGTATCTGAACGTGTATAGCTTTACCCAATAATGTTGGAAATTAAAGGGGGAAGGTATCTTATTTTTAAACTTGTATTATCCAAGAAAATAACAGCTTTGATTCTTGTTTTTTATTTCAGAATGAAAACACTTTGTGTTCAAGATTGAGAAATGCCAAAGTAGAAGATTTATGGCGTTTAACCAACTTTTTTGGATCTTGCACTGAAATTTTTGTTCTGGCTGTCAATATTTTGGACAAATTTCTTGACTATTATGAAGGTATCTAATCATTTTTATAAAAAAATCTACGTTTATCTATGCCTAGTGTCTAGGACAATGTGTAGCACACAGGGCTCAGTAATACTTGTCTAGTGGATGTAATAAAGCCTGCTATCCATAAACTCTTCCAGTAATCAAAATTGTCATCATTAACTGCCAGGAGCCAACCAAACCCCATGTTGAGATTTATCACTATCCTAAAACCTAGCATGGCTTGTGATCTCTATCTGGAAAGTTTTCTGTAGCTGATTAGCATCTCTCTCCCTCAGAAAGTTTGTTTGAGCACATTCCTTGGAAGTTACCTGTGACCTGACTTTTGCTTAGGGACATTTTATGGCTTAAATAGCTTCCCCTGACATTTTTAACTGATTATCGTTTCCTGCTTTACCAAGGTGTATATAAGACTTGGAGAAGAAATAAAATTTGGCGGTTTGGCTGTTTGATCAGAATCCTTTGACTTGCCATCATTTCTTTGTACCTCTTGCTTCGTTTCATTCCAGGTTCCTGAGGAGTCTCAAGCTCTCGTTGCTGTCCCGCTGGCCGGGACAATTAGCACAAAAGAGACTACACATTACATTTCTGTATTTTAAGTAAGGTTGTGTTGTACCTCTCAAATACTTTGTCTTCAAAGACATTGCAGAAGGAAGACTATTTTGTAGGTTCTCAGTATATTTGTAGAATGAGCAGGCAGTGGAGAGATGGGAGAGAGAGGAGAATGTTAAAATGTACATTCTTCAAATATGTTATATCTAATACTTTGTATGCTAATCTTTAAAATAAGAATTACAAATGTGTATAACATCTTCAAAAAAATGGCACACAAGAAGCCACACTAAGAAAAATAAGTAGTAAAATAGTGCTTGTAGGAGAAAAAGGGTTTTATTTAATATTTTCATCATCTTTCTCTTGGAGTCTAAATTTTTAATATTGAAACATGACAAGTCAAGTATAATAGTATATTAAAAATGACCTGTTGTTTTCCATAAGTCTTTCCAAAACTGGGTGCCATAGTCTTATTAATAGTCAACAGTAACTATTAGAAAAATGTGGTAACTGTTAGGACAGTAGGATAATGGTTATCTGCTGCTGGGTCAGTTTTGAGAGCTCCAAATAAAAGGGGAGGCCATCTGTCCATGGCAGTGTTTACATATGTCCCTGCAGAAATCAATGGGATACTTCTCTTGGCCAAAATTATGGAAACCAGAGTTTTATACAAAAGGATAAGATGCAGAAAAATTTTTTCGCTGTATAAGAAGAGTGTATATGTGTTGAATGGTTAATTTATTCTTGAGGGAGGGTGTACTATTTTGAAGTCTTAAATAAAAAGTATAACTCAGTACTAGAACCATTGCTATGACGTTCTCACTTTTTTATCCCCAGATTAAGGAGACTGAGTTCTGTTACTGAAATTTGGTTTCTAAATGCCTCAGCAAATAGTCTGCTTAATGTTGCAAAACCAGAAACCAGATCTTAAGAAACTAGAAACTAGAAACCTTCACAAGTCACTACAGTTTTCCTGAGCAGTCAAGATCCTAGAGGGGTTTGTTTTAACAGAAGGAAAAGGTCAGTAGGTATCAATATACTGGGGAATAGCAAATGCCTTAAATCCAGCACTCAGGAGTTAGGAGCAGGTATCTGAGTGTGAGGCCAGCCTGGTCTTCTAGCTAATTCCAGGCCAGCCAGAGCTGCATAGTGAGATTCTGGCTTAGAAAAACAAATCAAACCAAACCAACCAAAAAAAAATAGAACTGGGAGCCACAGCAAGATGGCTTAGCAAGTAAGGGTGCTTGCCAGCATGGCTGGCTGAGTTTGATCCCCAGAATCAATATGGTAGAAGAAGAGAACTGACTCTCTTTCATGTGGTCTTCTGACTCCACATATGCTGAGTTACACACCCATTAAATAACTTATTGTAAAGAACGTGGGTTGAGAATGTAGCTCAGTTCCCTAGCATGCCTGAAACCTTGAGCTCTGCCCCCAGCACCACATACACCTCATGTGGTGGCACACACCTGTTATCCCAGCACTGGGAGGCCGAGGCAGGAAGGTCAGAAGTTCAAGGTCATCCTTTACTACTTATTGAGTTCAATTCTAGCCTGGAATGCTTGAGATACTGTCTCAAAACAAAATAAGAAATGATGCAGTGCTCTAAAAGAAAGTTTCTTAGCAAATGGCATTTTTTTTTTCAAGCCAGAAAATTAACCAGTAGTTTCATGAAAATAATGATTTTTAAACCCTTATCTTAAATTTTTTTGTCTCCTTTTCTTGACTCTTGGAAATATAGTTCCATTTTTTTAAGGGGGAAAAGAGTTTATTCAGCTCAAAATTCCAGGTTACAGTTCATAATCACAGGGAAATCACAGAATCATGAACTTGACGTCTAGTCCCATCACATCCACAGTCAGGAAGAGAGAGCAGGAAAGTCATGCTGCTTGTGCTCAGCTTGCTGTCTCCTCTCTTACACAGATCAGGACTGCTGTGCCACCCGCAGTTCAGTTATTAAAAACAAATCCGGGAGAGTATTCCAGACTTCCTAATGCAGCATGTTAATGTGTTATTGCCAAGAGAGTGAGTGGTCAGTGGAAGACATGGAGTCATCACCACTAAGAGGCAGACTCACGGGTGAGCTTCGGCTCTGCCAAATGTCTGTGTCTCTCTCCAAGTTTGTAACGTGCATTTTACTAAGTTTGATTGTTTTGTGCTATACAGATAAGGACCAGAACTTCCAGTTTTGTAGCTTGTTCTTGCTCTGGTGTTTGAGAGAGCCAATGCCAGTTACTGATAAGGAAGATATTTAAACAATAGCTGAACCTTTGTACTGAAAATATGCAGAACAATGCAGTTAACTTCCTTCTAGAGTTAACTGGCACAAGCATAGTAGATGGGCAGAGAGTGATTTGATTAACTGTCTTGTTCTTTTTGTTGTTGCTTTTTGAGACAGGATCTGTAGGCCCAGCTGGCCTGGAACTCACTATGTAGATCGGGCTGGCCTGGAACTCAGAAATCTGCCTGCCTCCAAGTGCTGGGATTAAAGGTATGAGTTCTTCAAAATCTGTATTTTCTAGTGAGAAAAGACTTCTGAAGGCTCAGTTTTATTTTGTCTGAAGCATCTGCATTTTAAGGAATGACCCCCTTTGTCTCTTTCCTTTCAGTGAGGACTCTGGTGAAGACATGAGCTGTGGAGAGGAGAGTCTCAGCAGTTCCCCTTCCAGCGATCGAGCGTGCACCTTCGTTTTTGACTTCAAAGTGGCGCAGACACTGTGCTTTCCATCTTAGAATTCAGATTATCTGTCAGGATTTTACGTATATGCACCTGTTTCAAAGCAATAAATGGCAGGGGGGTGGATAGTTTTCTTGTCCAGCCCCCATCTAGACAGGAATTACAGACCAGGAATACCTACCTTCCGTTTGTTATTCAGATCGGATCTGGCCTATTTTCGTATTTAATCCTAAGCCATCAAATTGGTTAGTGTCCCTTAAACAATGACCAGTACTTTAAACATTGGCACTTTATTTTTCTTGTTGACCTTTACGGGAAGGAGGGAAGGTGCTGAAACTTTTCAAGATTTTTAAAGATGAATAGCGTAGTATACCATAAACTTTTCTAAAGCCTTCCGGTGTCTATTTAGCAGACTGGGAGTGTGCAAGGACTTCTTCAGCAGGGCCTCTGGATAATCCTCTCATGGCTCATCATGGATTTCCTTTTCCCCATTCTCAGAACAGACTATACAGTACTCAATGTCAAGCACCTATTTTATTGTTTTTCTAATGGTCAATGTACTTTATTGTCTGATATAGATTCTATAAATGTAGTTATTGACATATCTATGAATTCTGTTACAGATGTCTTAAATTGAGGTTTCTGTTAAACAGAAATTGTCAGACTAGGGGTTTTAGTTGTGTTCTTAATACCTGTGTTGTCAGACTGAGTACTGTTTTATTATCTAAAAGATTCGTAATTTGCTTGTTTTGCATGTACCTATATGAAAGCAGTGCAGGAAGTGGAACATCGAGGTCACAATGGAATTGATAAACGCTGATTTCGTGCATCTTGTGTCATTAGCTTATTTTAAATGTCTGCATGATTGCTTTTTGCTTATATTCTAATTCATATTTCAAAAATAATGAATATGGGTGCCAGGATTTGAATATAAAGTAAAAAGAATGAAAGTGTTTGTAGTATTGGAGTTTTAGGCAAGTCTGTGGTGACGCAGCCATAAAGATAAGGATGTGTATACTCTGTACACATGAGATTTGTACAGAAAATTTTAACCTATGTGAAAATGTAAATCTTTTAAAATGCACATGAAATCTTGTTATTTTTTACCACATGTATGGCATAATCTAGCCAGTGCATGTAAATATAATTTATTGTGTCCAGGCATTGAAACTGGTTATTGTTATTTATTTTTGGTCTTTTTGAGGCAGGGTCTCCCTGCAGCTCCAGGTGACCTGGAACTCACTATGTAGACCAGGCTGGCCTTGAACTCAGATCTGCTGCTTCTGCTTCCTGAGTGCTGGGATTAAAGATGTGTTCCTCCACTCCCAGCCATAACTGGTTATTATTAAGACAATATTTATTGGGTATTTTCTGAAGTAGGTCTTTTTGAAGTGAGGATAGGTTATTCAAAATAATATTAATGAATTCTACGTAGGTGTAGTCATCGCTAAATTTTTAACCTTTTGATAAAAGATCATTGAATTCCAACCAGAAGGTTTGAAGAAGGCTGAGTGCCTCCCTTGTCGTTCTCCTCACTGGTCACAGTAGCTAGCTCCTCACCATAGTTTGGCCCTTAATCTTGGAAATACCAAAAGTGACTCTGTCACTTGAGAATTGACCTCTCTCTAGGCAGGCAGGTTCATATTAAATTCTGGGAGACTGGCACAGTAACCTGAATGCCCATTAGTTTACAGTGAAAGGCAGCAGGTATCAAGTAGGCTGTAATGCCCAGGTTGGTCCAGAGTACAGTTTTTGGAGACAAACCTAATTCTAACTGGAATGATGCTGGGTCAATCAGCAAAGCGTGTTTGCAATGAAGTGCCCCAGCTTGCTGTTTGGATCGCATCAACCTAAATTTTATTTGCTAACACACTCTTAGCCATCTATTAGTACAGGCCCGCATCCAAACCTCTTGGTATTCAGGCCCATGGGCCTCCTGCACCCAGGCACCTCCAACCCTTTTTATACCTAGTTTGTAGTTTGTGTTTTATCATTATTCTGGATTCCAAGACTTAATGCCATTCCGGGTAAACTGGAATGGAGCTTTGTATCAATAGAAGACTGTCTAGTTCTGGGCCTGCTTGCCTTTTGCCTGTTTTGCTATTATTATCAAACATAGAAATTACCTCTAGAGTATTTCCGATAATTATTTCACAAGTTGAGGGAATCAGATCTGTCAGAAGCAAATACATGAAGACCTGCCCCTTACCTATTGGTGGAATTGTAGCCAGCATAAACCTTCCCCAGGAGGCCTCAGGGAGTGGCAGTCACAATGTATCTGTGTCCTTGGGACAAGGTGGTTGAATTGTTTCACTCTGCACATTGTTCTGTCTCTGGGAATTGCAGTTGCTACATAGGGCTAGAAGATCCTGGAATAATGAGGCAAAGAGCACAGTTTGTTAGGTTATGCAAGATAGATAATTATAGTTTCATGGAGAAAAACTCACTTGGTTTATGCTATGCATGAATAATATATATATATATATATATACACATATATATATATTTAAAAGCATCTGTAAAATTAAATGGAGTCCATTGCCCATGATGGTACCCAACTGAGAACACAGTCATCCTGTCTTTTTCATTGCACTGAAAATCCAGGTTTTTGTTCTCCCTCTCCCTTCTGGACCAGTCCAGGGAAGTGTCGCCCCGGAACAGGGATGAAAAGGATCTTGCCTTTTGGGGGTGGATATGCAGTCTGAGTAGAGCCTTGGAAAGCACAAGCTGAAAGACCTCTGGAGACCAGAATCCTAAGTCTCAGGAACATGGGGAATTCCAGAAGTATTCCTGGGTACATGTTGATTTCCTTCAGTGTATGTTAAAATGGAATAAGTTAGAATGAAAAAAGAAAACATTCTTGCCTGCCTTCATAATATCACTAAATATAATCTCTAGTTTCCTGAAGAAGGCAGGATTGATCCAGAGAATTGAGAAAGGATTATTGTTCAAAAGGTTAAGTGAGTATGAATCTGGGGAAAGTATCCCTGTAAAGCTTTTTAAAACATGGACAGCTATTAAGCATATTTTGGAACCTTTGCAGGAATGTAGAAGAGAAGTCTATGTCCCGCTTCAAACAAGCCATTTCATTAATATTGATTGAGATAAACTTCCACCTGACAGCGATCCTTTTTGGAGATGGCATTAAGGCTCTCCTTGAGAGCCTGTTACACTGGACAATATGGCAAGACTTCAGCTTCCTCCTTAAAACTGACATAAAATAAATAAAGCTAGCCTCACTGAAGGAGATTATTATCTAATTTACAAATCTTATTTGTCAAAAATAAGCCTGCACTTAATAAATTGAATTAAAATAAAATGTAGCCTCAAAAACAATCAATATAGAAAGAAAATACTTAAAAATTTCAGATTGTCCAAGTCCATCTAGAGACCCAAGTTAAGTAATTATGGATATAAGCTTTAAAGCATCTGGTCACCCCAAAATAGCCAGGGAGAAATTCAAGTTTGATGATGGTAAAGACAGATTATTTTGCTGACTTGATTCTCGTTGAGTATAACTGCCACATGCAATCCTATAAAATTTAGAGATATCAGGGGAGACCCTTCAAAGTCAAGTGTTCTGACTTTGTCACTTCCTGTTCTCAATACAGAACCCAACAAATAATAGGATTCATCTAAAAATGTCTATATAGACTGCAAGAAAGACAGGACCAGTACAGACATTTAAGTTCAATTTCACAGAAAAACAAATGCCTCTTTTGTATATTGTAAAATTTGTTTCTTAGTAAAACTTGCATACAGGTAAATTGTATATATTATCATGTGCTGTTTAAATGAGAAGCTGGCTCTGAAGATGGGATTTTGGTTTCCCAATTCAGATCCAAGCCTGTTCATATCAACATGTCCTCCAAACACTCCTGAGTTGAGCTAGCACCCTGACTCAGTGACCAAGAGGAGGAAGATAAAACAGCCTTATCATAAAAACAGTATGTTCTTAAAGACAACTAGGGAATGAAGTATTTCCAACAGAAGTTATTATTTATTTCATGATATAAAGATGTTTGTAATAAAAACAACTTATGGCATGCTTGTTTATCAATACTGAGATTTGATAAAAAGTAATTAAACCTACAAAATTAAATGTTAGACAAAAAATTAAAATTAAAATTCAAAGTTAGACAAAAAAACCTTCATGTTCTCATACATCTATTAGCCAGCGTTTCCCCTCTGTGTCTCATTGGCTATTAAAACTAATAATGGTTTAGTTACATAAATGCTGTTTGTTTTGTAACTATTGACATATAAGCCATACTATTGGTATTTCATACAAACCCCAAGGTCAAACTGTTATAGAAAGTGCACATACCTGCCTTTTACAATACATTTTAAAGCAAGAAGGGGAAGATTAGACCAATATTCTACAAAGAATTTTACATAGCTCTTTAACAACTTTGAATTTTTTCATGTGTGATAAATAAGGGATTACACCTTATGGAAAGACATGGACCAAAGTTTCCTTTTAAAGAAGGATGTAAAGGTTTTTGGAAAGACCCTGAATCAAGGGTGTAGAATGACCCTGAGCCATTGCTAACATTTGGATAGGGTTTTGCTTGTGCTTTTCCAGAAACTACTGAAAAATCTTGGTGAATCCCCTCATAATTTACAAGGACTGACTCCAAAAATAAGGCTCAAGACCCCTAGAAAGGAGCACTCAGACTCTAGACATTCTAAATTAGCCGAATTTTATTTAGCTGTCCAGCAACTGCATGGGATTTAAAGAGCACTACAGTCCTGACTCAGGGGAGCAAAGCTTATAAAGGCAAAAAGAGCATCATGATGGGCCAGGTGATTGTGCAAAATTACACAGGTGTGACATGTTTGTTTCTGCAGTTGTGCAAGCAAGTCATTACAGAAGCCAATTAAGCATTAAGCAAGTGATTTCAAAAGCCAGATAAGCACTAAGCAAGAAGTTTCAAAAGCTGTAAGATTAAATGAGATCTTCCAGGTTTTGTGGGGGTATTTTTCTGTGGTTAATTCTTCCTGTAGTCAAACTTTTCCTGGAACTGCCTGCAAGAGTAAGGGACAGCTTATCAAGATGGCAGCCTATACAAAATGAGGGAACTAGGCCATCACATAATCACTTTTTTAGGATACATTTCTAGAACTGAAATCCTTAGGTCTAAGAATACACGTTTGAAAGTTATGTTTTTAACCTGCTTTCTTGGAAGGAATACAGATTATGCTCCTATCAATAATGTTGTCAATGACAATTTCCTTATATTTATGCCAGAAACTTTTGATGGGGCTGGGGAGGAGGGCTCTGCAAAGCAAAAGTGCTCATTAGATTCCTAAAGGGCTCAGAGGATGGCTCACTAAAACGGATGAGAGAAAAAAAGCACAGATTCCCCCCAAAGGCTAGGCTCAGAAAGCAATCTGTGCCTGACTTGCATTTAGTCCCAGGTTGCAGCTCGCCCAGTGTTGAGCAACCCATGCTAAGCCTCCAGAACTCCCTGCCTCCTTTGTAGGATGTAGCAGGCACCAACAGGAGCCAGCAACTGCCCTTAGGCCTGGGCAGACCAAAACTTTTTTGTGCAACATTGGAGAAAACCCTGCCTGCAGCTACACCTGGCTACACCTGCCCAACCTGTGCTCTTGTCCCATCTTGCACATTAGTGGAGCAGGGTTGACTGCAGGAAAGGCGATCAAAGGCTAGCCAAGCTGCCAACTCTCAGAAGTGGAGCTGTGCCTGGACTTGGGCCTGGCTCCAGCTCCCAATATTTAACTTGGTTGCTCCAGAGAAACAGTTCATGGTGTTTTCAGGTGGGTATTCAAGGCAAGAAAAGGAGGTAAGAATGACTGGGAGCCACATTCACCCAACCTATATCTGCGATGTACTTGCTTCCACAGTTCTTCCCTTCATCTTTTTAATTAATTTCTCTTAACCTGAAAGGATTGGGTGCAGAATGTTTATGGGGAAAATCCTTAAAATATAGTTCTAAAATCTCATCCCCCATGAATCCGTTCAGTTGTACAAATACCTTCATGATATATGTAACCTGCCAATTGTGGTCTCAAGGGTTTGTATTCATCACACAGTTTCAGGGGTTCAGGGGGCATCTCTCTTCCCTCTGAATCTTATAGTAAGCAGCTTTATAGCACAGTGGTGCAGCTGTCTGGACTTAAGGCAGAAGACTTATTTAGGTTCGGTAGAATGGCTCCTTCTTGTAGTTCCCAGGACTTTGTGCTGCTCCAGATATAGACAAGGCTCCTGAGCCAGCAGGGGGAGCAGACAGAACTGAATGTTTGCCCACCCAGCCCCAGCCCAAAAGTGTACTTACTGCCTTCTGTTTTTTAAAAAATTATTTTCCTTTTTTATGTGTATGAGTGTATTGACTGCACGTATGTAAGCGCACCTGTTGTACAATGCCTGCAGAGGTCAGAAGAGAGCATCGAATCTCTGGAACTGGAGTCACAAATGGTTGTTAGCCACAATGTGATGCTGGGAACCAAATCTGGGTTCTCTGCAAAAGCAGCTCTTAACCGCTGAGCCATCTCTCCAGCCCCATTTCTTTTCTTGATGCTGCTAGAAAAACAAGAAAGAAGATGGCACTTAGGGAAATTCCATTTCGTTTTCCACAACTTCCGTTTAGTAACATGTTACTAGTCTGGTTATCTGAAGCAATGAATGGCTTGTCCACTCTCAGACGGTAAATGGTCTGTACAAAAACATGCACTTATGCTCAACAGATCCTTGCTTGCTATTTTATGAGTTCTCAGAAACTAGACAAGGTCCAGAAATTTCATATATTTTCTGAAATTCCTGAGGCCTACCATACACTCATTCTAAAACCTATGCTGCCATCTAAGAAGTATTTGAGTACTGTCTGGGGACCTTGGAAGCACTGTTTTTTCTTTATTATTTCTACTGGAATACTAAGTTGAATATCCCTAATCAGAAGTTCTGAAATCTGAACTACTCTACACTCAATCATGTTAAGTTTCAACATGATTCTACAAGGCAACACTTCATACAATTAATATTTGTTCTATATGTGAAATTTAAGTATTTTATTATTTTTATTTTATGTGCATTAGTGTATTGCCTGCTTGTATATAAGTGTACCTGTTGTACAATGCCCACAGAGGTCAGAAGGGGCTGTCAGGTTCCCCTGGAACTGGAATTACAGACAGCTGTCAGCCACCACATGGGTGCTGGGAATTGAATCCGGGTCCTCTGCAAGAGCAACCAGTGCTCTTAACAGCTGAGTCATTTCTCCAGCCCCCTATATGTGAGAAATGATGAACAACACTGTATAAAATTATTCTCAGACTATGTATACAAGAAGCATAAATGAATCTGCTGTTTAGACATGGATCCTGTCTCCATGGTATCATTACGTATATTAAATAATTAAAATATTAATATTTTATAAAATATTAAAAAGCCGTCCTCCAAAAAGCCATTCTGATCCCACGTATTCTGGATAGACTTTCCTACCTATATTTAGAGAACTGAATTGAGATTTTTAAAGATATTCAGAGACTTTGAGTAAATCATCTTTAAATGTATCAAGTAAGGAAGACACAAGAGAAGAATGCTAGTTTTCTTTTTTACTAATTGCAAAGACAGAAAAGACAATATGTGCAAAGGGGACAACATAGACTGACAAGAGTGTGAAAAAATCCTGCAGCAGAAGAAGAGGGAAGGAAAAGAAGCTGTGGGTGACCGGGGTGAAGACAAGGCTCTGGCAGGGGTTGAGACAGGGAAGGGCAGAACTAGCAGTGTGGTCTGTGGGACCGGGCAGATCCGCTGTGGAACCGTTGTTTAGAAAAACCTGAGCTAGAGGGCGACTCTTGTGATTCGGTCTCAGATGTGTCTGACTTAACGCATCTCTTCACTGTTCTGGTGCTAATTACACTCTATAAAATAAGGTGTCGGGCTAACTGCCCGTCTAGCAGCCGTAGTAGCCTTGCCATTCTCAGTCCAGGACTTAGAGGGTAAACTGTGAAAGCACCAGTGCCCTTGTCTCCTGGGAAAGGGATTCTTTTTGTAAAATAATTTAAAAATTTTTTGTGAATTTCATAAATATATTTTGATATTTGGATTCCTCAAATATCTGCATCCCTCTTTCTAACCCCTTCCAAAGGTCTGACTCTCTAATTTTATATATATATATATATATATATATATATATATATATATATATATATAAAATGTATACACACACACACAAACATGGATGCCTATAGAGTCAGGTTTGTGTCTCCAAATGCCCTTCAGTGTGAGTTCATCCACTGGAGCCTGGTCAGTTTTCACATCCTTAAGTGAATCTGAATCTCCTCTTCCCAGCAGGCATCACTTGTCAATAGTTCCCCATATAGGGTTGGGCTTTCTTACCCATTTCCCCGAGTCTGCATTGGGAGTTCATCTGGGATGAACTTATATGTGACTCATCCATGCTGCCAGCATTGCTGTCAGTTCAGTGACCAGTTGTCTGGAAAATTGTTTCCGTGTGACCATCCACCTTTGGCTATTACAGTCTTTCTCCCCCTTTTTCCCCCATGATCTCTAAGCCTCGAGAGGCAGGCATTTGATATAAGTGTCCTATTCATGGATAAGCAACTTGCAGCCTCTTATTCTCTGCATGCTGTCAAGTAGTGGGTCTCTGTGTTAATCACCATCTGCCATATAAAGGAATCTTCTCTGCTGAGAATTGAGAGATGCATTAATTTACGGATATAACAATAAGTCATTAGAAATCAGTTTAATACTCTATTTGGCAGAATTGTTGTATTAGGCCTTCTTAGACCATGGGCTGTCTAGCCTCAGGTTCTCAGGCCTGATAGCCATGTCAGGTATGGGTTCCATCCTACGAAGTGTACCATAAATCTAATTAGAGAATAGTTGGTTACTGATACAATGTTCATGTCACTATCGCAGCAATGTCATATCTTCTAAGTCAGCTACTGTTGTAGTTCACAGGATTCACAGCTGGGTAAGGTTCATGTTAAAACTTTCTTTACAGGTAGCTTGTACAGCACCTTTCAGCACTATGAAAGCTAGACGGTAGAGATGAGGTTTTGAAGTCAGCATCGGCTTGATTTCTCCTTATTTGTTCTGTAGTTCACACTGTAGTGTCTTTAGCAATAGTTTTACTGTGAAATCCTGGTGGGTAACCAATAGCAGAGTTAATGACCAGGTGTCTATGGGACACCTCATCAACTGCTTCAAAAGAGGAAGTCCATACCTGGCATTGAACCTTTGCTTTGCAAGCCTGTGGTATCTAGTAAGGGGAATGTCCACTGTTGTAAGATAACTTCTTTTAGTCTTATTTTAAAATATATACGTGTATACTTTAAAAAGCTTCCATGTTGGTCAGTTTCCATATGGCTTTTTTTACATGCCTTTAGTGTTGGTTAGACCTCCCAATGTTTGCTCTTATGAGCTCCTGTCCTCCCACTCAGTTTAACCCTTTCTACTTTATTATCCCCCACCCAAAAGTATTTCTTAAATGCCAGCCTCCAGGACTATCATTATTTCTCGTTGGGATATTTTAAAGATTAGTCCAGTCCGTGATGTAGTGTAGTCTGCCTTGAGCATTCCTAAGTTTTATTTTCAAAGAAGAGAACTGATAGATGATTGCAGACATACCTATCCTGGGAAATGGAATGGCAGGAATAGATCAATAGGAAGGAACACATTCAGCACAAACACATTCTGAAGCCAGACGGACATAAAGAAGACTTAATGCAGACAGAGGTGAACATGACACAAGTGTGCCTAGGGCAGAGATTCAAAGTTTGGGCAGCTCTGAGACTTTGAAGTTCTGGTACAGAGACAATCTCTCAGGAGGCAGCTCTCGGGAGAGGAGATCTAAGGGTGGTGACATCAGACCCTGACAAGCACCACAGATTAGAAACAGTTCTCCCGCCCTTACTTAGTATCTGGTCATGCTGCTCTGAAAATCTCTGAAACCGAGTTTTGGCTTAACACCTGGAGGCCACAGGAACGATCATAAGGTTGAGCCACTTTTCTTTAGCTTTGATCTCACTGCTTCTGACTTTTAGTTTGTTTCACATAAAAACAGCTTCTGTGAGTTTCTTGGGAGACTGCCTGTGTCCTGTGTACTGTTGGATGCCCAGCACCAGAGGAATGCCTGTCACAGAGTAGATGCTTAAAAAACAAAGGGGAAGTGAAGAAAAAAGCAAATGAAGCAACTCCACAGCTCCTCTGAGGACATTAAGTTCCTGATCGGATGCTGCTTAGAAGGCCTTGCCTCTGAGAATAGAAACTGTAAAGCTACCATGTAATGGAAGGGAGCAGATATTTGGGGACATCTCCTTAAAGGAGCTCGAGATGAAGCTCTCAGGAGTCAGAGGCAGGTGAATGTCCATGAGAGTGAGGCCAGTAATAATTTTTAAGTGTCAGAAACCTGTCATCTGTTTTTTCTGTAGGGGAATAATGTAGAGTGTGTGTTTCTTAAGTAAATTTGCTGATTTGATAGTGTAGTCTGTGGGGCAGCATGGACTATTTAGACTGCGGTGGTCAGTGGCATCATCCAGGAAGGTGATGTGGATTATTGATGGAAACTATTAAACAATGGAGGAGCCTTCTTCCATTAAGGCATCAGCATCCAGAATATCGTTCCCCCATTGTCAGGAGAAGACAGGGTCATGGGGAAAGATCCAGAAGAGATAAGTTTACACATGGATGAAGACAGTATGGAGTGGGAAGAGAGGGGACTACTGCGCTCCCGGGCTGTAGAGGAGCTTCGAGTGCCTGCTCCTTACTCTGGACCCTGAGTAATCTGAGGGGCATTATTTAGAAGTAGAGACTATTTGGATTATGTAATCTGTATCAATAATCTTAGAGAAATATGGCACAGTCAACAAGACATGAAGGCCTCTTGCTGTGCCCAGGTTATAGAATCCTCTCAAAAGACCACCAGGAAGGTCAAAGGGTCTTTATTTACAAGCTCAAGCTCAGTCCACAACCCAACGCACCAACGCAGTGGGCGGAGGGAGAGTGGCCATGAGGAGAGGTAGGAGGGGCTTCTTATAGGTTTTAGACAAAGGGAGGAGGGGGATTTGCTGTGTTCCCCCCAGGTTGGCCACAAAAGCCCTCGAGTGCCAGACATGTCTTTAAATTGATTGGTTATGAACACCAGAAATGGGTTGGGGGTCTCTCATTGGTGAGAGTCACCTTTGGGACAGAGGAATGTGCTGGCCATTACCTAAGTACATCGCAGGCTTCTGTTTATATCTTATTTGGTCCTGTTGTTTCCAGGCTTGCCTGACATGCCTGGGCCTGTCTCTCTTTGTCCACAGAGCCTGGGACCTGTAATAGTCCCGGTGGAACGAGGGATATTTTGTGGTTTTTCTTAGGCCTCATCCTCACACTCTGAACTGTCCTGTTCCCAAAGGTCAGAGAGGATGTAGGTAGGGATCATAGGGGATAGTGTAGTTCACCCAGAGTAGAAACAGCCGCCCTATCACCAGAGTAGACTCAAAGAGATGAAAGAAGGGTAAGAGTTCTGGAACACAAAGAGAAGAGCTGCACAGAAGAGATAACTTGAGAGAATCTGGGCTCATTTGAGAGGCCACAGCTCGAATGAGAGAGAGCCAGGGACACAGATACACTGACCTCTCTTGACTCCCTCCTCCCTCCCCCCAGAAGCTAGAGAGCACAGAGGGCTCTCTATCACAGGAGGCCTTCATCAGAGAGGGAGAAAAGCTCGGCATGTGAGCAGAGTGGATCTGAAGGAGAGAGCAGTCACCCTCACCTTTGCTGTTTCCTCTTGCAGAGATGATCCTGAACATCTCTAGTGCTAAGAGAAGAAAGAGAGTGATGAGGAACCTGGTCTGGACACGTGCAGAAGGTGAGACGCACTCTTAAAGCCCGGGGAGGCTCTGGAAGCATAAACCCAAACTGTAGGCTGACATATTAGATAGCAAGGCTTCTCTAGGGAGAGTCTGAGGGGAGGGTTTAGAAATGAGTCTTTGAACACATTGAAAGGAGAAAGGGAGGGAAGAAGGGAGGGAGGGAGGGAGGGAGGGAGGGAGGAAGGGAGGAAGGGAAGGAGGGAGGTGGCCACCAAGAAATAGATGAGAAAGTGGTGAAGAGTCTGGACAGCAGGGCTGGGAGCAGGACCTAGACTAGAAGGGGCATCATATTCCAGCCACACTGGAATTCTGCCATAAAACGGAGGAGAACCTCACCTATGAGCTGGCCAACAGGAAGTTACAGGAAACCTCATAGACTAGAAGAAGGACAAGTAATGTTTGAGGAATTGCAGCTCTGAGTTTCATTGGAAAAAGAACACTGGCTCGAGCTATCAAACCAGATGAGCGGAATCAGCAGCAGGACTTCTCTGCCTCTACCATCATCTCAGGCAAGAAGCCTGTGTCAACAGAGGGCCTTGTTACTATCCTGCAACAGAAGAGAGGGCTGCTAGCGACCACAATATGGAAGGTGATCTGGGTGAAGACCCAGACAGAGGTGGTGGTCATAGATGGAGAGGGGAGGTAGAAGTGGGTTTGGCAGGCAGAGCTGGGACGGGAGACAAAGCTGAATTAGAAAGTAGGAATAAAACAGCATCAATTTTTTTTTTGTAAAAAAGGAAACAAATTTAACAGACTTCCAAGGGTAAGTCTCAGGATTTAAGAAATCCACTGTATTGTTGTCTGTTCTCTTGAGGGTGACATAGACATCAGATTCCCCTCTTTACGAACTGAGGCTTGGAGTTGGGGATAGAGATAAATGGTAAAGCATCTACCTTACATGCAAGGCCCTGGGTCTAATCCCCAGCCCCCTCCCCCAGACAAAGAAAGGAAAGGAAAAGGAACATTGTGGTGTAAGGATGACATGTACTAGTAAGGATGTAGGTAAGAGAGAACTGTGTACTTTGGGCGGGAATGTCTGTTAGCACAGCCGCTATGGGGCAGTACGGAGGGACCTCAGAGAAGAGTGACTGGTTAGAACACGGGCCACTGATCCCTTGATATTCAAACGTAATCACATTTTTTCTTTCTCAATATCTTGCCCTGGCTGGGTTGGAACTCCCTACATAGACCAGGCTAGTCTCAAACCCATAAAGTCCGCATTCCTCTTCCTCTTGAGTTCTGGGATTAAAGGCCTGTGCTCCGATACCCAACTAAATCACTGTCTTTTTTTCTAAAAAAAAAAAGATTACCCTTTTATTTACTTGTGAGTGGGCACATACGTGCCATGGTGTGAGTGTTGAGGTCGGGGTATTTTTGGGAGTTGTGGGTCTCAGTGATTGAACTCAGGGGTCAGGATTGATGGCAGATGGCTTTGCCTGCTGAGCCATATCATCAACCCTGAAATCACTATCGTGGAGTATCTGAGCTCTCCTGTTCATTGCAGCTTCATCTGCAATAGCTGACATCCATCTACAAATGATAAAAGAAAATGTCACATGCATAAACACAGCTGAATATTATCCAATCTATAAGAAGAATTCTAGCGTGGGGGAGAGAGGATGCTGAGGCAGGAGGATTGTGCATTTAAGGCCAGCCTGGGTTACATAGCAAGTCCCAGGACAGCTTGGATTACATAGTCAGACCCTGAGTTAAAATAAATAAAAAGGGGGAAATTTTGCCAATTGCAACAACATGGACAAACCTGGAAAACATTTTTCAAGGTAAAATAAGTAGGTCACAGGAATACAACTACTGTATGATATTACAAGTGAAAACTGAAAGTCATCGGTTAGAAATACGGTAAGGGGTGCTTACAAAAGGTGAGGTGATGGGGGAAAGAGAGGAGTTGGTCAAAGTGTATGACGTTCCACTTAGGCTGAGTGAATGAGCTCTGGAAATCTAACACACTGTGATAACAACTGTGCACAGTACCATGTACATGGGCTTGCTAGGAAAACAGATATAAAGTGTTTACAACACAAGCAGAGTAAGAAAGAGAGAGACAGAGAGAGAGAAACAGGAGTGCTTATCAGGGGTGATCATTTCACCACATATACGTATATCACATCACGTGATAGAGCTTCAGTGCAGACATAATTTTTATTTGTTACTCCTAGCTCAAAAAGGCAAGGGGAAGAAATCAGCACTCATCCAGGAGAATGGCAGCGTCGCCCTCATTGTGCATCGGCAGGGCCAGATGAGGACTCTGCTGCACCATCTGCCAGTCCTCTCAGGGCCAGATGGCACACAGCTTTGGGAAAGGACACTTGACTTTTGCTGTCTTCTCCTTTCTCACATGCTGAGAGGTCTAGTTCACACAGACCCCTCCCCTTTCTTAGTCTCTAACCTCCCTCAGCGTGTGTGGCTAAGATAGTCTTCAGAATCGGGTGTAGATGCCCACAGACAAGCTGGATGCACTTGCAGTCAGCACTGCTGAGTCCTGGGTGCTGGGGAGGATGACAGTGGAATGTGGTGCTGGCTAATGCTCATCATGATGGTGCTCCCCTCCTTCCTGACACACAGGAAGATGCCTGCAGCCTCCTTTAAAGTCCAGTGGAACATTTGATGAGCTCATGTCAGTGTGCTGGGAGCAGAAGTGATGCGTGTCCTTTACAGTCTATGGCAGATGGGGGCACATGTGAGCTCCCATCCCTTCTCCTGTGTCCCTGCCAGCCGTGAGTTCCACAGGGAGTAGCTGTTATAATGAAGGGCCTTACAGAGTGACTTGTGCTTGTAGTCTCAACATCCAAGAGGCAGAGACAGGAAGGTTGCTGCAAGGTCAAGGCCAGCCTAATTTCCACAGTAAGTTGCAATCCCATCAGGGCTATAAAAACTACAGAATCGAGATGAATCCTTCCTTGGAAGGAAGCTGTCTGAAAAGCACCTGAGGCTGTCAACCTTCAGTTTATTCATTGCTATGAAACAGCAGAGCCTGTCCTGACTGGTACAGGGATGGAGGCAAAGAGACATTCACGTAACTGCCTTGAGCCAGTCCAGCTCCCGTTGGACACTTTCCAGGACCACAGAGAGAGGGCCTCCTTAGCTTGGCGTGGTGATACACATCTTTAGTAGGTACACTGGCAGGCAGACACAGGCAGATCTCTGTGAGCTCAAGGCCAATCTGCTGTCCATAGGGAAGTTCCAGGACAACTGGGGCTATAGGGAGACGCTGACTCAAAAAGATGAGAATAAGTAGGTCTCAATTGTAAGAAAGGAGACATGTAAGTAATACTGGTGTGCTCTTGTATTTTAGAGGAAGAATGTACTCCCACTATGTAGCCTTAGCTAACTACACTATGTAGCCTTAGCTAACTACACCTCACTAGATAGACCAAGCTGGCTTCCATCTCAGAGAGATTCACCTGTGTCTGCCTCCCAAGCACTGGGATTAAATGGGACCACCAACATGCTTAGCTACAGTTTTTTAAGTTATAAATTAGGGGATGGGTTCACAGGTAACAAGCGTTTGCTTAGCATGCATGACGCCCTCTATGCAGTGCCGAGCACTGATAAACCGGGCTTGATGACACAGGCTATGATTCACAGTCTAAGGAGATAGAGATGGGAGGAACCCAAATTTAAGGTCTTCCACGCTGGGTTCAAATCCAAGCTGGGCTACACAAGACAAAAAAAGGATAACTGACAAACCCTTGGTATAACTTTGAGAAAAAGACTTATTGATGTTAAATTTGAGAATACTCCAAATATTTCAATCATTTATTTACAAATTTGGGCTCATGCAGGTATTGATCTGTGCCCCTCAGACATTCTCTCACTGGCGCAGGGCCTCCCCAGATGCATCAGGGCCCCTCTAATCAACCAGCTCCTGTCCTTGGTGCCACCAAAAAGTCACCTCCACAGCACAGGGCATGAAAGTTTCCTGCCGACAGCCTTGCCCCAGCCGTGCTGGCCTGGTTCCCACTGCTGAGCACTGCAGAGGCCACAGCTTCGTCCTCCCAGCTCCTGCTTCTGGCCTGGGCTCCATGCTCCTGGATGCGCTTCTGCGGCTCCCTGCTGCCTCCACTCACAGCTTTCCTTTCTCTTGGGTTTGATGGCCAAGTGACAACTCAGAGGCAGTGCACTCTGCACTGGCTACCTCTTCATCAGAGTGCAGCTTTGAAGACTCCACTGTGGAAGTCTTTCTGGAGCCAGGCACCGCTGAGCACAATGGCTGTTTGGAAAGGAACTTGGCAAGGCAGATTTTACGTTTCAAAAGGGTGTCTTGTGGTCAGTCAGATCCAGAAGCACACACCGGATACCGAAGCTTGGTCAGCTTTTATTCCTAATGCAAGAGAACTATCTTTCCCCATTGCTAGAGGTCCGGCCTCAGTCTTTCTCAGTTTGGGTCCATTCTTAATTTCTTTTATGAACGACACTAAGAACACACTAAGAGACGCTCTTTCTCCCCAGTCAAGCTGATGATGCAGGAAGAGACTGGAGCCGGGACAGTGGGGATGGATAGGGAAAGCTGACAGGGGTTGCTTAGTTAGTGTATACCTGCAGCTGTCTACACCTGCACCTCATGTTAGGGTATACCTGCAGCTGTCTATACCTGCACCTCATGTTAGTGTATACCTGCAGCTGTCTACACCTGCACCTCATGTTAGCGTATACCTGCAGCTCTCTAAACCTGCACCTCATGTTAGCGTATACCTGCAGCTCTCTAAACCTACACATCATGTTAGTATATACTTGCAGCTCTCTAAACCTATACCTCATATTAGTAACTCAATGATGAACTTGGGGAGAGGAGGTCACTGGGTCTTTTTATTCTTCCCAGCAAAGCTAAAACTGGCTGGTTCTTTCTGCTTTTCATGTTGCCAGGGAAACTGTGGTCCCGTTATAGGTTGCAAATCAGAAGTCACCACATGCAAGAGAAAGGCAAGGTGGATTTGTTTACAGCCAGGCTGACTCTGAAGTTGGGGGTCTGTGAGAGATCAGAGAAACAGCCGTGATTCATTGTCGCATCCGAATTTCATAAGCAAGTACAAAGTGTGTAAAAGTCAGCCTCAAAAATATCCACCGTCTAAAGCCCCAACTGAGCCCACAGGAACAGATGTTTGCATTTTATTTGTTGCCTTTATTACTGATTAAGACATCCTGTGGTATTATATTCAATCTTGAAGACCAGGAGAAAATGTCAAGCAGAGTTCCCTTTAATAGTTAAGCTAGCTCAAAAACAGGACGTCCCTACTGTAACATGGAGTCTTAGAGTTTGCCTAGAACCCTTCTCATTTCACAGACATAGATCTGGTCATTAACAATGATTATTTGCTTAAGATGTTTGCATAAGATTAGATCACTTGGAGTGCTAGCTCCCACAAGGGCAATGGAGTCACTCAGATTCCCTGTTCCTTAAATCCCTCTCAGGTGTCTTAGTCTGCTTAAGAAGTTACTGGACTCATTAGGAAAAATAAGGACAATATTTTGAGTAAAAAGAGAAACCCTAGTCCAGCAATCTGTAAATCTCAGAAACAGAAGAGAAAAAGAAGAGCCTTTATGGGTGGACACATAGAGAGGGGAGGGGAGTGTCAAAGAGAGAGAGAGCTCATGGCGCTGGAAGAGCATGCCAGCTTAGACCTCTAACAAGATCCAAAACTACAGAAGAAGACAGAATGTAGAGTTCTGCTCTGCTGAGTAGTTCGGAGCGCAGACAGCTTAACCCAGGCACGTGGTGATGGGACCACAATGACTACACTGAGGCTGGGTTCTGGGAAGCAAAACTACCTTATCTCATTAAAAGCCTAATTATTCTTCCCATCTCTCCAGTATAGCTTGAGGTGAATTAGCCTTCCTGAGTAGAAGTCTCCCCTAGATGACTGACAAGCACAACTGGATTAATTTATGTTTTGGGTAGCTTGGAATGTACAGTCTCTAGGCAAGGCCAAAGATTAGGTCCATAATTTTGTCCAAAGGAAATAGCTTCCCGTTAATGAGTCTCAATAGAGCCCTGATCAAGGCTATGGGAACATTCTACTTTGATTTAGGAGATACACTGACAATTTAGCATTAGATTTAACTCACCTTACCACTAAAACCTCGACAACAAAGTCTACAGCTCTGTACCAGAACGGATTCATGCCTGAAGTTCTAATCACACCCTCGTGTATATTCTCCAGGTAAGGACACTCATTTCAGAGGCATAAGATATCAGAATTCCCTCTGGCATGCCCAGCCAGAGAACTGAGGACATCCTGAAACTTCTGCTTCGGGATCTCTGTGCCTAAAGTGTGAACCATTCTTCCTATCCCTGTTCTCATCAATATTACTTGTTTAATTGGCTTATCAAAGAAGACTGAGCAAACGTGGCTTAGTGCTGCCAAGGCTCAAGCTCTGAACACTAGTAACTCCAGTAGTGATTTCTGTGACCACCTATCACTCAGGAAGCAACTTAAGAGAGAAAGGGTTTTTTTTTGGTAACAGTTGGATGGAATGCACTCCACCGTGGTCTGGTGGCAAAGGCGTGGTTGCAGCTCCTTCTATCTGAAAGCAAAGTGAATGTTGTTCAGTTTGATTTCTTAGCTGAGTCCAGGAACCTAGTCTGTGAGATCGGGCCAATCACGTTGGGGGCAGATCATCTTCCTGCTCAGTTGCCAAGGCTTTTGGGAAACACCATCATTTATGTTTCCATGGCAACTCTAAATTCTAGCCTGCTATGATTAAGCATTATACGAATCCTTCTCACCATGAGACCACCAGAGGAGGAATTCATCCGAATTGGGGAAATAAGCTTTGGACAAAAGATACCGAGTACAGAAATACTTGATAGGTTCTCACCTGTCTGTACATTTCCTGTTTCAAGAGTCTGGAGACAGCCAAAGCAAAGTATTATAGCTTGACAGATTCCTGGACAAAGCTTTGCAGCAATAGGCGTGTAGGACATCTTCATAGCTGGAGAAAAGTATTAAAAATTAAAGGTCTCATCCTGTTATCTGTGCTTTTTTGAAACATGAGCATACCTCTCACCTCTAAGGTATGAGATAGTTTATCTGGAGCCTAATACGAGTGACCCGGCCGGGAACAGAGACTCAGATTACATCAAACTCCGTGTTCCATCTCTGTTGGATTACAGTTTTATGGTAACCAAACAAAAAGAGTCATAAACGAAGACACTTTTCAATTCAATATATTTAGCAGGGAACTCTACTATAGGTCTCACATGCTATCTGATGACATTCTTAGCCTTTTGACTGGTGAAAGAACTGTTTGTTTTGTTGATGCATTTTGTAAGTCACAAGAATTTTAAGGTAGAAAGAGAAGTATGCAAGCGGTGGCTGTTTGGGGCAAAAGAAGGTCTTAGATAAAATGCACCTAGGCTCTGTAACGGGAACATTCCAAACTCTGCACAGTCACTGAAGTACTAATGAGTCTGTCAACCTTGCAGGAAGTTCAGTCCAAGATGCAGGATTTGCCATCAACTTTTTCGTTCACAGTGTGAACAGTCTGATTCTAACGTTCTGGTCGCTAACATGTCCAAGATTTGAACTCAGACATCGATACCGAAGCTGTGTTCTTCAGAGGTTATTTTAAACCAGCATCATGACAATGAGAAAGTGGATCTAGGAAATCTAGTTGTAGATAATGCTAGAAAGTAGACTATGTCTGGGCATGTCTGAGAAGGTAGATTGAATCAAAGACGGGGACACGCCCTGAAGTAGGCAGGGCCATGCTGTGGGCGGGGCTCCTGGACTGCATAAAAAGGAGAAGGCAGCCCAGGTCTTCTCATTAGGAGTCCCAGTCAGTCTCCATCCTCCTTACCTTTGGGTAGGGCACAGGTGAAGGACTGGAAGCAGACTTCCATGTTTCTGAGGACCTCCGTGTTTCTGTGAACAGAACAGCTTCCGTCTGACTCAGGAGCTTTTCCATTTGGCGTCTTTGTGCCCAGCAGGGCCTGATTCCAGAAAGACCACCACCATGGAGTCTTCAAAGCCACACCCAGGAGAGGAAGTGGCCAGTATAGAGGGTAATGCCACCAAGCAGCCTCTGGGGTGTCAGGTGCCCCGGAAAAGCAAGGGCCTGAGTGGCAGCGGAGGGGAGCCCAGGAAGTGGAGCCAGGAACATGGAGCCCAGGGCAGAAGCACCAGACAGGAAGAGGAGGCTGTGGCTCATCGCGGGGTTCAGCAGCGGGATCAAGCCCTGCCTATCACAGGCCCACCTCCAAGCAGGAAGACTTTCGGGTTCTGCGCTTCCCTGGCAGCCAAGGCCACAGGAGAGGAGATAGCGGAGCCTAGAGGCCTGCGGAGGCCCCGTCCTGAGGAAAACATGTTTGAGAGGCAGTCAAAGGTCCTTAGGCCAGTGGATTTCTGGGGTCCGCATATGGGCGAGGGATGCCCACCCTCCTCGGCTGCAGATGTGGCGGCCTGCAGGGCATTCCCGAAGCCCTGGACTCCCAAAGTGGCCAAGGTGAAGAACAAAGCGCCAGCTGAAGTGCAGATAACTGCCGAGCAACTCTTGAGAGAAGCCAAAGAAACAGAACTCGAGCTTCTCCCGCCACCACCCCAGCGGAAGATCACAGACCAAGAAGAATTGGACGATTACAAACTCGGGAAAAGGAAGACGTTTGAAGAAAACATCAGGAAAAATAGGACTGTGATTAGCAACTGGATAAAATACGCACAATGGGAAGAGCGTCTAAAGGAAATTCAAAGGGCTCGCTCCATCTACGAGCGTGCTTTAGATGTGGACCACCGCAACATTACGCTCTGGCTGAAATACGCAGAACTGGAGATGAAGAACCGCCAGGTCAACCATGCCCGAAATATCTGGGATCGTGCTGTAACAACTCTACCGCGAGTCAACCAGTTCTGGTCCAAGTACACATACATGGAGGAGATGCTAGGGAACGCTCCTGGTGCCCGGCAGGTGTTCGAGCGCTGGATGGCATGGCAGCCTGAGGAGCAGGCCTGGGGCTCCTACATCTCCTTCGAGCTGAGATACAAAGAGGTGGAGCGGGCCCGCAGCATTTACCAGAGGTTTGTGGTCGTGCACCCGGCTGTGAAGAACTGGGTCCAGTACGCCCGCTTTGAGGAGAGGTACGCTTCTGTCGCCCAGGCCCGCAAAGTGTATGAGAGAGCCGTTGAATTCTTTGGAGATGAGCATATGGATGAACACCTTTATGTGGCCTTTGCTCGCTTTGAAGAAAATCAGAGAGAATTTGAAAGGGTTCGCGCCATCTACCAGTATGCTCTGGCTCGAATCTCAAAGCAAGAGGCCCAAGAACTCTTGCAAAACTACACGGTCTTTGAGAAGAAGTTTGGGGAGAGGCGGGGCATTGAAGATCTCGTCCTGAGCAGACGCAGAGCCCGCTATGAAGAAGAAGTGAAGGCCGATCCACACAACTATGAGGCCTGGTTTGACTACTTAGGCTTGGTGGAAAGCCATGCAGAGGCCGCAAGTGTGCGGGAGGTCTACGAGAGAGCCATTGCCAACGTTCCGCCCACCCAGGAGAAGAGGCACTGGAAGGGGTACATCTATCTCTGGATCAAATATGCGCTCTATGAAGAGTTGGAGGCCAAGGATCCAGAGAGAACGAGACAGGTATATCAAGCGTGTCTGGAACTGATTCCTCACCAAAAGTTCACCTTTGCCAAAATGTGGCTCTATTATGCGGATTTTGAAGTGAGGCAGAAAAATTTACCGTTTGCCAGAAGAGTTCTGGGAACTTCCATCGGCAAATGTCCAAAGAACAAGTTATTTCGAGGTTACATCAATCTGGAACTGCAACTTCGAGAGTTTGACAGATGTCGCCAGCTTTATGCAAAGTTCTTGGAATTTGGACCTGAAAATTGTAGCTCCTGGATTAAGTTTGCAGAATTAGAGACGATCCTGGGCGACGCTGAGAGAGCTCGTGCCATCTACGAATTAGCCATCAGACAGCCGAGCTTAGACATGCCAGAGGTGCTTTGGAAATCCTACATCGATTTTGAGACGGGACAGGAAGAAACTGCAAGAACACGAGATCTTTACCGACGCCTGCTTCAGCTCACACAGCATGTCAAGGTGTGGGTCAGCTTTGCGCAGTTTGAATTGTCTTCGGGGACAGAGGGAAGCGTGGATAGATGCAGACAGGTTTATGAGGAAGGTAACCAAAGCATGCGAAAGTGTGCAGAAAAGGAAGAGAGACTTCTGTTGCTGGAATCCTGGAGAAGTTTTGAAGATGAATTTGGGACGGTATCAGACAAGGCGAGAGTAGACAGACTCATGCCGGAAAAGGTCAGGAAGAGAAGAAAGGTCCAGGCGGATGCCGGGTCTGATGCAGGCTGGGAGGAATACTGGGATTACCTCTTTCCAGATGAGGCCTCAGGCCAGCCGAACCTCAAGCTTCTGGCAAAGGCCAAGCGGTGGAAGAAGCAGCAGCAGGAAAAGGAAGCTGCTGTGGGAGATCCAGACGAGGAGGCTAGCCAGAGTACATGCTAGGCCGGCTTCCACCTCCCGTAAGGAATTCTTTGGAATTATTCATAGCTACCTTTGCAATTCTTATAAAACCGCTGTTCGATTTGCTAAGGCAGGGAATTGCAAGGAAAGGAATTTTTCAGGTGGATCTTGTTATCTTGTCAAACCTTCCTACTGTTTGTCCCTGTGGCCTCTCAGGAAAAGAGATGAAGGGGAGGCTTAGCGCCTGTTTTGGATGGACCTGCAGACTTCTCTTTTCTGTGCTGATGTTTGATTCTGCAGGAATCTCAGGTGTGGGTTCTGTGTTCCCCTGAACCCTGCAACATTTTCCTGGGAAAGCCACACACACTTGTCTATTCTCACTGCTGCAGAGATGACATACAGTAGGGGCATCTCTCTGTTTGAGTTTGGCCTAATTAAACCACAGACCAAGATTGGCAATTTTCTCAGGAGTCTCCTGCTGGGAAAAGAGAATACTCCAACCCCCTGGCCAAGTGGTGAGGAACTTGTCTTCAGAAAAAGACTCACAACTTGTCAGAGGAACTTACTTGCAGGAGGGGCCAGTTCAGACATTGGGGAGGGGAGACCACCCCTTGGCAGAACGCTTAGTCAGACATCTTTGCCTACCCTTCATATGCAGACCCTAAATGTGGACCTGATGTGTGGGGCGGGGGTCGGGAGTCTCTAGATATTTTTACCTTTCCCATCGTGACCACATTGAATAAATCTAATTTTTCAACTTTTCACTTCTAATTGACTCTTTGATTGGCTTAACTGAGGACGGATGGGAGAACAGGATAAAGACTATCAGGACACAGGTTCTCATGTCATTCTTTTAAGAATAGATTGTACCCTCAGACTTTGAGAATAAGCTTGACTTTGGCAGATTTTTTTCTCACAGTGAAGAGAAAAGACTTTATGTAAGGCAGACCATGCATTATTCCATCTCTGGGACTTACTTCTACTCCAGCAGCTTTGTTCACTCACTCCTCCCTTTCTAGAATGTTCAAGACTTTGTCACCATAGATTTTGCATAGATCAGACTACACACCCAGATTTAAACTAGGTCTGTAATTTTAGTTCAAAGCTGATGTCTCCAGCATTGGCATAAAAGTTCTCAGAGGAAGCCAGCCTAAAGTTCTGAATTCCAGAGTGGTGACTTAGGTTCCTTGACTCTCAGCTAAACCACTGGTGTGGCTCACAGAGGTGAGGCCTGGCCTGCACAATATGCTTACGGGAAGTGATATTAACCTTGTCTCAGACTCCTCAGCCCAGGCTCATGAGCAAGGAATCTCCAGAAGGACTCTTTGCTGTTTTGCTTCCTATAGCTACTTGCTCCAGGCCAGGGGCTGGCTAACTTCAGTATACCAGTATGAAGGGGAAGAGCTCCATCTCCTCAGGACTTCAGGCTCAGAAAAACTCTACATGGAGTGCCTTTCCTAAAACAAAAGTCTTACAGGGTGTGGTGGGATTACAAAATTAGAGCTTGTGATAAACCTAGCTCCAACTTTGCCTGGTTTAAAAGAACAGAGTAGTATTGACTTCCTCACAGCCCCTCAGCTTGAAGGAATTAGACTGATTCAAGCCACACCTGCAATCCCATTCTAATCTTCTCAGAATCAAATATCACTGAAGAAGCAACTTAATGCTGAAAGGGGTTGATGTGACCAAAACTGCAATGGAATGGGCTGTCTATTTTTGGGTGGGGGAATGACAGAGGGAGTGCAGGCAGCTGGTCTCATTGTCACGAAAACAAGCAGAAATGCAAATGTTCAGGTTAGTCTGATATGAGTCCATGAACTTAGTCTATGAGCTGGTGCCACCCACATTCTGAGTGGGCCATCTTCCCCCTCAGATAAGCCTTTTAGAAACACCATCATGTATGTTTCTGTGAGAATTCTAAGCCCATCAAGTAAACGTGATTAACCATTGCAGGAATCCTTCACTGCATGAGAATGTCTTCATTGGAAATGGAATGAGGAAAAGGCTTTAGGCAAAAGACCCCGGGAGAGGAGATGCTGGAAAGCTTAGAGCTGGCTGTGTATTTCCTGTTTCTAGTATTCTGAATAGCCCAGGCAATGAAAAGCAGGGAAGGAATAAGGACCAGCAAGGAAGACAACTCCATGGGGAGGGCAGCAGTTTATTGGGGAGTTCCAACTGCTGGACTACCTATCGGAAGACAGAGACTGGCATTAGAAGTCTGTCTGCCATTATAAGGAATTAGGAGGTCAATAACTTTCCATGGACAGAGGCTGAGGCAGATCAGCTTGGGATTGGTTGGTCTCTCCTTAAACAGAGGAACTTCCTGGGGCTAAGCTGTACCCACCATTTTAGAATATTAGGATCTGCACTGCCATTTTAGGACCCTGCCATAAACCCAACTCCCCGGACAAAGAAGGCATTGTAACTTGACAGATTCCAGGACAAAGCTTGCCTGCAATAGATAAAACTTCCTACCAGGGTATAGGATGTGTTCCTATGCTGGGGAAGGTGTTAAACAACAAAGGCAGTCATTCTGTCATCTGTGTGGACAGTCTGTGCCAGGGTTCTAGTTCCCGACATTTCCAAGATTTGAACTCAGCAATACTGAAGCTATTCTACATATGTACTTTAAACCAGAGGTGATGATGCTGTGGACTAGAAATGAGATCTGGAAATACTAGATCTAGAAAAACCAGGAAGGCGGAATATGTCTGGCATGTCTTTGAGGGGGAATTGGATTACAGTGGGTGGACACGCCCTAGATGTGGGTGGTGCCATGCCATGGGCGGGGTTCCTGGGTTGCATAAAAGGAAGGCAGCCTAGCTCAGTGTCTTAGGAGTCCCACTCAGTCTCCATCTTACTTGTCTTTGTGCGGGCTTTCAGATGAATGGTTGGAAGTGGGATCTCCGGGTTTCTGGTTGTTGGACAGCCTCTGACTCAGAAGCTGTTCAGTGGCGCCTGACTTCTGAAAGAAGCCCACTATGGAGTCTTCAAAGCCTCACTGTGGTGAGGTGGTGTCTAGTCGAGATGTCACGGCCATGGAGCAGCCACTGGGGTATCAGGAGCCCCGGAAAAGCAAGGGCCTGAGTGGCAGCATCAGGGAGCCACCAAAGTCGAGCCAGGAACATGGAGCCAAGGCCATTATCACCAGCTCTGAGGCTGAAACTGTGGCCCTCCGCAGTGCTCAGCAGAGGGAACAAGGCCAGCCCGGACCAGGTGCGGGTGGGGGCAGGAAGACGTCCAAGCCCCGCGTTGGGGAGGTGGTTTCCCTGGCAGTCAAGGCTCAGGGACAGGAGATGGCAGAGCGGAGGGGCAGGCAGAGGGGTCGCGGGAGGCTCTGCCCCAAAGAGAACGTGTTTGAGGGGCATTTAGAGATCCACACCCAGGTGATCGCAGACAAATGCTCCGGAACGCCTTCCCCTCTTCAGGAAGAGAACTCAGGTGTCCCGGGGGAAGTCAAATGTCAGAGGAAACCTTTATGTGGAATCTGCAGGAAGCCAGAAAAGAAAGAGCCTGGCAGTGCCATCCAAGGCGCCATCAAATCCCAGGGGCAGAAGAGTAAGGACGCCAGCAGAGGCCCCGAGGCACCTTCTCTAAATCAGAAATCCCAAGCAGCAGAACCTCTCGAAAGTCCACCCCGGTGCTGTGATTCCAGCCACGCAGCGGAGGTCAAGGAAGCCCTGGGAAGGCCTCTCAAGGGCGGGCAGGCTCCGGGGGAGAAGACTCAAGGACCAAGACAGGAGAACCGCAAAGTCACAGACTACTTCCCGGTGCGAAGCAGCTGCAGGAAGAGCAAAGCTGAGCTGGAGCGGGAAGAAAGGAACAGAATAGACAGACGAGTGGATCGAGAGCGGGAAGGAAGAAGGCGTGAAGATCGCCCTGGTGGATGGCAAAGGCAGGGGCGTGGTGCCACCCAGCAGTTCTGGAGGGGAGACTTGGTGGTGGAGTACCACGGGGACCTCGTGGGCATGGTGGAAGCCCGGAAGCGGGGGGCTGCGTATGCGCAGCAGCCCTCCACCGGCTGCTACATGTACTTCTTCCAGTACCTGGGCAAAGCCTACTGCGTGGACGCCACCCGGGAGACGTCGCGCCTGGGGAGACTGATCAACCACAGCAAGCGTGGGAATTGCCGGACCAAAGTGCACGCCACGGCGGGTGTGCCCCACCTCATCTTCATCGCGTCCTGCGACATCGCGGCCGGGAGGAACTCCTGTATGACTATGGGGACCACAGCAAGGCCGCCACTGAGGTCTACCCCTGGCTGAAGCACTGAGCACTCTGAACACCGTGCTCAGAGGACGCAGTGCCCTCAAAAGGAAGTGATTCTCTTTTTACTCACACTTAATTTTTTAAAAAATTTTTGAAGAAATTTGTTTAGTATATTAAACCAGGGTGGGTGGTACACGTTTTTAATCTCAGCACTCTGGAGGCGGAGGCCATCCTGGTCTACATAGCACATCCCAAGCCAGCTAGGGTTAGAGAGAGACCTTGTCTCAAAAGATGATGGTGACTTTTTCCTGTATTATTTAAATCCACTTCACAGTTCCAATGTGGACTTGTACAGATGATCTTGTATCACCAAAACTTTTATATTTGAGTTCTTTTTGGAATATATTGCATAAAGGCAATATATTGGTAGTTTGTGTTTCTGTGGCAAAGACAGCAAAGGTTTTAGAGGAAGACTCAGGTATAAGTAAGAAACCATGTGAGGCTCTGCATCACGTTGAAAACTAGGAGTCTAGGGTTCCCCATGTTTAAGGACAATTGGGGAAGAGCAATCCCACATGCACAACCTAGTCTGTTCTCTCCAAGCTGTGGTTGGAGAATACATTTCAACTACATTTCAGCTGGTGCACACTTGGGAGTGGATGAGTGCATGTTAAAAAGGATTTGCAGTAAGCTAGTCTCAAAGGCTGACTGAGGCCAGAGGTCCCAGGTGAGAGCAAAACTACTCCACAGGTTTTAGCTTTTCCAGGTACCTTGAAGCATCAAGGTTGGCGATCAATTTGGGTAGCAAGGCTCTGTTTCACTCCCCCTTGTAGGGTTGAGGGGAGAGTCCTGAAACTGTTATTTCTAGGAGAGTGAGGAATGAGTTAAAAAAATTTTATTCTTTGAAAGAAAAAACACACAGAAAATATCCCAGAGACAGAAAATTACTTAAATGGTTATATTTCTTTCACCACTAATTGTAATTCAAACAGACTCCAAGCATTGGTCCTTTTGTCTACTTCCCAGGTCAGGCATTACATCAGGACTAGGGACTTTCAGGCAAGGTGCTTACACAAAAAGTAGATGTAAAAGAATGGTCATTCCACTGTCACATGTCTGCAGCCGTTGGTTCAGACCTTCTTTTTCTTAAGTAATGTTTATCTCAAGGAAGTAATGAAAGGCATGGGCAGATTCATTTAAAATTTTTAACCCCTCAGCAGGGGCTCAAAACTTAGCCTAGGGAAACACTGAGAGTCCATGTTGAGAGTTAAGGAGATGATGGAATTATAACTATCTCAAACTGGAAAATTTCCAAGAAATCAACTCCCCATAAAACCCAAGTGTTCTACTAGTTCTGTCTTTTTAAAATAGATTAAGAAACCTCAGTTCCCTGAGATTTCAGCCCACACGACTAGACCTGAGATTGCATTGGTGTCAGCATCCACGTTGTTGGCTCTTGTCTGACTGCCCATAACAGCAACATCTCCCACTGAAAGTGCCTCCAATGATCTCTGGCTTCAGGCAGGTTCATGAGCAAAGTGACTCCCATTCTGTTCCACTCTTCTGTCTAGAAGCCCAGGAATGCCTGGGACACAGCTCAGCAGGGACAGCACTGTTTAACAACCTGCCTTCTATGTGTGCCGAGGGGTCTGCATCCTCCCCAGCCACCTAATGGAAACCAAGTTGTGGTTCCAAATGATCACCGTGCTTCTCTGTAACATCAATTACCGAGACCTGGCTCGCCGGAGGAGGCTGGTGTTTCTCATGCTCTCCAGCCTCAAAGCTCTGACACCACTCACAGAACAGACACTCTTCTCAGGTGCCTGCCCTGGGATCTCAAGGCCTGTCCTGTCAGGAATAAAGAAGATATTCCAAGGAGATACTTGTACCCTTCCCTTTGGTATCAGACTATTGAGATGATGACCAAGGCATTAGAGTTCCCACAGGAAATCCATGCGGAGAGCAAAGGTGAACCTTGGTACCAGCCACAGCTTGTCCCTGGCAAGAGATTTCACACCTCTGACAACTCGTCAGACCACCTTGGAGGACAGACTGGAGCTCGGGCGATGATGATCACACCTTGACCAGCTGGCTTAGCTGTGCCTGTCTTTTGCCCTCTTTCAGCCTGAGCTTCCTGAGGACCCAGGAGACAGCTGGGGTGGAGGACAGACCTGTGCTGCTCTTCAGTGTGGCCACGGTCAATCAGTGTCTTCTCTGCTTCTCACTGTTTGCTTCTTTGATTGGCCTCTTGAGGTTGGTGGCCAAGCCTAGCTTGTTACAGTCAGAGCCTGGGCCCTGGTATTCTTAACAGCTCTGCTCATATCTTGGCAAAATTCCAAATTTTCAGGACGAAGCCAGGTCAGCTGTCCCAAACTCCAACCCAGATTAATCAATTCACTTTGAGAGAGATATTGTGTAAGCAGTGCTCAAGGATTTCTCTGTGCACAGATACACACAAAATTTTGTCCTCAAACTTGCAAACCAAAAAACAAATCCCAATAAATAACCTGAGCTCTTTTAGTACTTTCTCTTTGTGAAAATTTCCCAACAATAAGTGTTACATTTTGGCTTATAATTCAAGGTGTAGTCTTTTATGCTGGGTATGATATGGTGACAGGATCTTGAAACAGCTGGTCATAATCCAGTATCAGTTATCAATTAACGATCAATGCTCTTTCCTTTTTATGTAGTTCAGGACACAAACCCAGAGAATGGTGCCCTCCACATTTGGAGGGGCTCTACCCACCACACCCTCAGTGAGGAAATCGTTCAGAGATGTCTCTCCAGGAGATTCTAGATGCTGTCAGTATAAACCAAATGTCTATTAGAGCAGCCCAGGCTTCGAGAACTGAAAAGTATCTTTCAATTCAAGTGCCAGTCAACAGTAAGTGGCATTGTATTAGATCACAGTGATGAGAAAATTAAACTAGCAATAATGAAGGAAGACGCATGTGGACGACCTTCCCTAAGAGGACGATGAGAATGTGGACCACTCGGCAGGACAAAACCCCTGCTCTGTCCTGACCAGGGAGGATGTGGAGCTGGAGGGCAAGCAGCCCTTTGCAAGTTCTGTTCAGAACAATATGGGGTGTTTGATGTCCCAGAAGACCACCACCGGAGGAGATCTGAGCCAGGCTGGGGATGCAGCTCATTCCCTGAGCTGTGTGTTGCCCCTGCTGGGCTCTGGGGAGATGATGACCTCCCTGAAGAACAAGCAGAGGGTGAATATTTGGCGGAAGGAGAAGCTGGTACTGTAAGCTGGTGACTTGCTGCCGCTTGGTGACCACACTAACCATATGGACTTGGTTCCAGGCCTCTGGGCCCAGGCCTCAAGGAGGATGAGAAGCACAAGGATCCTGTGCCCCACCCACAGTCAGATCACAGCCATGTAGATGCGTGGACACCAGTGAGTCCAGAAGAGAGCATCCAAATCCTGGAACTGGAGTCACAGATGGTTGTGAGCCACCGTGTGGGTGATGGGAGCCAAATCTGGGTCTTCTGCAAGAACAGCAAGTGCTTTTAGCTACTGATCCATCTCTCCATCTCTCTGTTCATATTTTAAAACTCTTAACCTATAGAATGCAGTCAACACTTCTTGTTTGGAATTGAAACTCATTAAGTATTTTGTGTCAACACTTCCTGACATCTTTGCACACTCCTCTGCCAATCACATCGGTGGGGTTCTTGTCTTCTGCCTTCTGGCTGGTTTGACGATCCACTGGCAGTAACAGGAGATTAGAAGTTGTGAGGACAGTGAGTTCAGGTATTTAGTGTGTCAGAAGAGGTCTGGTCAGGTCACTGAAGGCTGTTCCTCTGCTGTAGCTGGCTCAAGGAAACCTAGTTATGTCCTGTGGTTCTACTCATCTGTGTACACTTTTGTAAGAAGTCTCTTCACTTTATTTAATCACACTGATGGACAGTACCATCCACTTCTAATTACAGTGATCTAGGTATTTATCCATTCCTTCATTTCTCTATTTCCTCAAAAACCATAACTTACTGTTTCTGGACAGGAACTTCCCCCCATTTTCGTGTGTGTGTGTGTGTGTGTGTGTGTGTGTGTGTGTGTGTTTCTGTGTGTTATTTTTCAGGCCCACATGTGCACATGTATGTGGAGGGCTGCTGTCAGGAATCATCCTCCATCATTCTTCCATCTTATCAATTGAGCAGGGTCTCTCAGTCAAACCCAGTGCTCAATGATATGGCTAGTCTTGTTAGTCAGCTTGCTCTTGCCACTGCCTTCTGAATCTGAAATTACAGGTCGACTGCCATACCCACCTGACATTTACACGGGTTCTGGGAATCCAGATCCTGGCCTACAGGCTTTAGTCACTGAGCTATATCCCCATGTCCAACTTTGTTGTAGCTGTTGTTGTTATTGCTGTTGTAGTTTTGTTTTATTGGAGATAAGGTCTCATGTAACCCAGGCTGGCCTTGAATTCTCTGTGTATCTAAGGAGGATCTTGAACTTCTAATCCCCGTACCTTTACCTCCCGAGTGCTTGGATTATAGCTTGTGCCACCGACCTGGTTTATTCTGTGCTTTGAATTTGACCCAGGTCCTCCGGGATGCTAGGCAAGCACTCTACTAATGGAGTTGCACCTCCAGTGTTCTCCCCACCTTTTTTGTGGAACTGGAGATTGAGTTTAAGCCTCACTCAGACAAGGGAAATGCTCCACTACTGAGTTCTAGCCCTAGCCATGGACAGAAATCTTGGAGGGATATAGACTATAATGATAAGATTGCTAGAGAGTTGGCTTATCAATTAAGAGCACTGGCTGCTCTGTAAGAGGACCAGGATTCAACTCTTAGCACCCACACAGTGGCTAACATCTGCCTGAAATTCCAGTTCCAGGGATCTAATGCCTTCTTCTGACAACAGGAATGCACTGCACTTACACACAAGCAGGCAATACACTTATGTACATAAAATAAAAAGAATAAAGTGTTAGAAGAGATCATATTGTCCACATGGCCACTAGAAGGAAACATGTCAGTGAACAGGTAGTGACTCGAGAGTACATCAAAGCCGTGTCAGCATTTTGTTGAGAGAATACAAGGGAGATTAACTCTCTTTGGGAATTAGCTCTGAATATATTTGGATCCTCTATCCCTCGATTCTCATATTTAAAACATCACTCTAAGGTCATGGTATTAGGAGAAAGGCCCTTGAGGTGGTAGAGGCAGAGCCCTCATAAGTGGATTCAGTGGCTTATAAAAGGGACCCCAAATGCTTCACACATTCACCATGGGAAGATACAGCAAACAGATGACAACTGTAAACCAAAGAGCAGCCCTGAACAGAAACAAAATGATGGCACTTTGATATTGGTGCCTAGGCGCTCAAAGGGTAGCATCTCTGAATGTGTGAACAGGAACTCAGGGAAGGGAGAGCTCAATTACAAGCCAAGCCCAGAGTCTTCTTTTGTGGTTGCCATTGGCTGGGGCTGGGAAGCAGTGCAAACCTCCAAGAACACTGCCTCAGGCTTCCTCCTGTGCCCAACCTTTGGCCTTGAAGAATGATGACTAAGGGTAGAATGCTGCCTGGCTCCGCCTCACTGAGGTTTGTCCAGTCTGTTGCTCTGAGCTGACCTCTCCTGTCTGAGCTTTCTATCTAGGAAGTGAGCTGAGAAAATTCTATGATAAACATCAGGGCAGTGGGCTTCTCTTATTGGGTCAGCTTTGATTACATGGTGTTGTTACACAGTCTTACATCATTGACATGCTCACTGACTTCTTGTCTGCAGAGCCAAATTCAACATTGTTGGTAGTTAGTGAGGATCTGGTATTGCTCCAAATTTATTCCTATACTTTTTGTACACTTGTAAATCATGGCAGAGCTGACCTTTGCCCCCTTCTTAACCGTTGACTCCCTTCTTTTTTGATAACAGAGGGGGCAATGCCATGCACACAGCCAGTCTGTGGGGCTGGAATCCAGCTCCATGATGTAGGCTGTGCCCTTGAGCCAATTATTCATCCTTCTGTGGCTCTGATTCTTCAGGTGGAACAGGAAGACTAATTCGATTGTAGTTTGCATTGAGTCAGGATGTATTGCACACAGATTTAGGTAATGGTTAGAGCTCTGTTTGTGCTATGAGCTGTTCTAGATGTTTCCCAAACATGATCAACATCTAAAGCTCAGGTTCTTTACATCTTACACTGTCTCCTGTCTTTAACTTTTATTATTAAGATAGTTTTGAAGAACACGTTTTTGTTTGTTTCCCCCTCCCCCTCCTCTCCCCTCCCAACCCTCCCTCCCCTCCCTCTCTTCTCCCTCCCTCTCCCTCCTCCTCTCCCTCCCCCCCTCCTTTTTGAGATAGGGTCTCCCTGTGGCCCCAACTGGCCTGCAAGTGGCTATAGAGACCAGGCTATCTTCAATCTCACAGAGATCCGCCTGTCTCTGCCTCCTAAATGCTGGGATTAAAGGCGTGTACAACCATACCCGCTTCGTAAATGTTTTGCTGATCCTGTGGGTTCCACCTGGCTTCCAAAGCAGATCCCCATTCCCCTGAGCACAGATGTGAGAAAACTCAAGATGAAAGTGAGAGGCTGCAATCAGATTTCCAAAGGCCACCGGTGGCAGCCTGTGGCTAATAAACTAGGTCCACTTGTACCCAGTTACTGTTGACCTTAGACCTGGTTCCGGGGGGCGGGGGAGGGGGATTCCAGCTGGCCTCTGGCCTATGTCCTCTCTTCCATTGCCTCTGTCCAGGCAGCTGTGAGGCTCATCCAGCTAAACCTGCAGCCAGCTGTTTAAATGTTGGCTCTAATTGAGTCTAATACTGAAAAGCTAGGACACCTGCAGCAGGAGATTTTTAAAGTGTATTGCAAGGAGCTTAAGGTCTTGAAGGTTATCATACCATTTCAAGCAAACTTTACAGGATATTTGTTCATTTTTTTCTTTTAAATGGATATTCCAACTAGAAATACTTTTTGATTTGCAGAACAATTGCATGGCATGACAAGGGTGCACTTACATACACGTATGCAATACACTCGTACACATAAAATAAAAAACAATAATGTTTTTAAAAGAATGAAAAGTCGCAGGGATAATAGAGTTCCATATCCCCTTCTCCAGTTTTCCCTAATGTTAGCATCCTATGCTGCCATAATCGTTGCAAAACAGAGATCTACCTTCCTGCATTGCTAAGCTCAGAACTGCAACTTTATTTCTGTTTTCCACTGATAAACGGCCCTGCTTGGTATCCCATCTCAGCACTATACTGAATTTGGTCAACATGTCTCCTCAATCTTCTTTTGGTACATTTTATTTTATAAATGTCTGCCTGGGTCAGAAGGTATATTTTGGCATATTTTGGCAAAGATCAGACCGCCCTCTGTCCATGGTCTGACAATTTGAATGAGGATAAATCCAAAAATGACTGGGCTGTAACCATTTTGAGAGGGCAACTTCCAATATAAGACAGCCTTTAGGCTGTCTCATGGTTACTGGTCACTGACCCAGGTTTAAAGCAAGAATAACAGGGTAAGTGCTGTTTGGTGGAGAATCTCTAACATAACATACCTTAGCAAAAACATTTTCCTAAGTTTTCTTCAGAAAAAAACAGGCCCAAAGGTTCTAGGTCGAACACATCTGGCATTCTTTATCAAGGGGAACAATGTCTCAGGGGCTCTCCCCCAACCTTCATTTGGAATTCTAAAGTCATAAAGAGAAACTTACCTGTCCAGAGCAATGGCAGGTGACTGGAAGCTGACTCCCTTTCAGAGATTAGCAAGTGTGTCCAACCTTTTGGCTTTAGGACACAAAGCTCCATCTACAAACCTCACACTTGAAAAATGGGTAATCAAGTTGCAAAAAACAAAACAAAACAAATCACTTACAAAGAACCCCACAAAAGGAGGGATGGAGAATCACACCTTTTTAGTCAGGTTCAGGAATGGCAGTCGGAAGACAGCTGTGGAAAGGAGCTGGCATCTTAGGAGGAAGTGAAAACCCCAGCATGTCAGAGTGTGATGCATAGGATTTTGAATGATATCCAGACAATGGGGAAAAGGTTAAAAAGTGACTACATCATCTCATTCAGGGGTCAGTTCCTCCTCCCATTTCTGTAGAATGTCTTTAGGTGAATGAAGTTTCTTGAGAGGCTGTCTTCAGTTGTCCTTTCTCACCTCTGCCGCGGGACTGAGAAAGATACAAGGAGGTGGAAAGACCTCACATACTCATGGATGTGTGCTCATAATGTGAAAAGGACCATCCTACCAAAAGCAATTTATGGATTCAGTGCAATACCAATCAAAATACCCTTGACATTCTTTACAGAATTAGAAAAAAAAATCCTAAAATTCATATGGAATCACAATTCATATGGCCAGAGCATTCCTGAGCACAAAGAGCAATGCTATGGGGATTACCATACCAGATCTCAAACTATATTACAGAGCTATGGTTCTAAAAACAGCATGGTATTAGCACAAAACTGACACCTAGATCAATGAAACAAAATGGAAGACACAAACATAAATGCATGCGATTTCAGCCTATCTGACAAAGGTGGTATTCTAGTTTGCTTCTCTGTTTCTGTGACAAAACACTCTGACCAATACCTACTTAGGGAGTAAAGGGTTTGTTTTGCTTACATCTCCCAGATCACAGTGCATCACTAAGAGAGCCCAAGGCAGGAACCTGGGCAGAGACCTCAGGGCAGGAACCTGGAGGCAGGAGCTGAAGCACTGGCCATGGAGGATGCTCCCCTGGCCCATGCTCAGCCTGCTTCCTTAATCAATACAAAACAACCTGTCCAGGGATGGGACCATCCACAGTGGGCTGGACCCTCCCACATCACTCAACAAACAAAAAAATACCCCACAGACATGGCCGCAGTTCAGTCCAATGGAGGCAATTCCCCAATTGAGACTCCCTCAACCCAGGTGGGTCAAGTTGACACTAAAGCTGTCTAGCTCAGGTAGTAAGAACACATGCCAGAGGAAAGACAGCATCTTTCAGCAGATGGTGCTGGCAAAACTGGGTCTCCACTGTGAAAGGGTAAAACGAGACCCTTATCTATCACCTGCACAAGTTAGTTCCAAATGGATCAAAGACCTCAACGTGAAACATAAAACTCTGAAACCTAGAAGAAAACTTAGGCAGTGCCCTGCAAGACATAGGTACGGGTGAAGACTCTCTAAATCAGACATCATTTGTTCAGAAAATAAGTTTGTTTGGGGGGATTTTGAAAGTTTTCTGTTTTAGAGCCAGACACACACTTTTAATTCCAGTACTCAGGAAGCAGAGGAAGTTGGAGCTCTGTGAGAAGGAGGCCAGCCTGGTCTATATAGTGAAGTCCAGGCCAGCTGGAGCTACAGAGAAAACATGCCTCAAAAAGATCCCCCACCAAAAATAAGTTTTACTGTTTTATATTGTGATGTGGATATTAACGTGAGATATTGGGGACAAGAAATGCAATTGTGGGTTAATAGTGATGTATTTGTGTGTCAAGTTGACAAGGAGTCATTTGTACTGGATAGTTTCAGTTGTCAACTTGACACAACTGACTAGAGGAAATCTCAGTTGAGGAATTGTCTCCATCAGATTGGCCTATAGCCTTGTCTGTGGGGCATTTTCTGAATTACTGAGTGATGTGGTGGGCCCAGCCTATTGTGGATGGTGCCATTCCTGGGCAGGTAGTTCTGTGTTGTATGAGAAAGCAGGCTGAGCAAGGACCAGAGTTGAAAGCGAGTAAGCAGTGTTCCTTCATGGTCTGTGTTCGGTTTCCTGCCCTGAGTTCCTGTATATTTGACCATCCTAGCTGCACAGCAGAAGGTCTCTCATGGCCCTTAGGATAGTTCTCTTTAGAATTTTCCTGTTTCCTGCTCATACTAGTTACTCAGGTCTCATTTTACAGAATTTAAGGGAATCCTAAACCGTCAATTGCTGTAACATAAAAAACTCTCTTACACAGAACTGGGTTTAAACAATGTGAAACCTGAGACACAGTTGGGCAGATGGACAAAAGGACAGAAGGTTGTTTCCTCTTTGGCTTTCCATTCTTACCTGATCTTTTACCTGATCTTTTTTTTTTTTTTTTTTTTTTTTTTTTTTGAGGCAGGATTTCCTTGTAACCCTGGCTGGCCTGGAACTTGATATGTAGTAGACCAGGTTGGCCTTGAACTCTCAGAGATCTGCTTGCCTCTGTCTCCAGAGTGCTGGGATTAACGACATGAACCACCACGCCTGGCCTCTTACCTGATTTTTATACCACTTTCTTTCCATCTCCTGTCATCACGGTTAGGGTTCTAGTCTCTACTCAATCTTTGTTACCACTTTGCTCTACACTATAGTGTCCTTAGGTGGTTCTGATTCTTGTGTCATAGGCATTTTTAGCCTATGCTCATATTAATGACTCCTGAAAATGTAAGATCAAAAGAAAGGCATGCACCACCACACCCAACTATTAGTATACTCTTCTTAAATAGCAAGAAGCTAAACCTCAAGAATCAGGTGAATGTTACTCCTTACTTGCTCACAGGAAGCTAGGTGTATAGGAAACAATCACTTCCTGTAGCACAGAAACCCTTGTTTGACTCTGGTACATGCTGACTCATATGCCAACTGGAAAACATGGGGCTTGTATGATGTGTATAGAAGTATTTGGTGTGGCAAGATGATAACTCATAATGAGCTTCATCATGCCGATGCTTGTATCCGACTAGATGACCACACAGAGACATAATAGGGTGGAGTAGCTCAGATGATACTTGAAACATACTTTGTTATGTCTGCATTCAGAGGTGTTTAAGGAATAACACACATGTCTCAACTACTTAGTCCTAGGCACCTCTGTAGATGAGGTATAGGAGGTATTGGGATTTGAATCCCAGCTCTGATGGCAGAAAAACAGCTCTCCATAATGGTACCATCTCCTGGTACCAATTCTTGCAGTAACCTATTCCCCATGAATGTGATTCCCACATTCTTAGTCCATGTGAATGTTGACTGTACCTCAGTGCAGACGACCTGACTGGCAGAGATTACTGTTCATTTCTGTTTTAGTTCCTCTTGAATAGGTGTGCAATACCCTGGCTTTTACCCTCCTGAGTAACGCAGTTGTCTTACTCATCTGTCCTTCTCCCTAACTCTCATCATGAACCCTCTTTTCTGTCCTTCTGTTGTCTTCAGACCTCCAATGCAAGATCACTTTACTTGATCTTAACTTTTATCCAAGTAAGCCTCACAGCTTGGTTTGTGTCTGATAGACCTCATCCCTGTGTGAGTCTAGTTAGCTACTTTGCCTGGCATTTCAGATGTAGAGCTTTGCTGAATTTAAAGATTTAGGGAGATTCAAACCTCTACCTCAGCACTAGCTTCCGATCTATTCCTCTAGCTGCCAAATATCACAGGGGGGAGGAGAGAGAAGGCAGACAAGTGCTAAGTCCTCATTTGAGTAAACGCAGACTTTCCTAAGCCAACTTTGCCTTTTTCTTCTGACTAGGTCCCCTTTGTCTTTTAGACTATAACTGAATAAAACATGCAGCAATAACATGTATTAGAGTTGAGATTAATTGATTTGGGTCCTACAAAGTCTCTCAATTTCTCCAGATTCTTAAACTCTTGAGTGAATTGCAGTCACATCCAAACGTGAGTTCTGGTCATTGACCCCCTGTTCCTTCCTGAATAGGCCCCTCTGGTGCTTCTGATTGAGAGACTCAGTCATGTGACTCTCCCTGAGCAGCAGAGACTCTAGAGGAAGAGTCACTGTGCAAAGGACTCCTGTGAGAGACTCTGCAGACTGCTTTACCAGGTCTTAGGTGTGGGAATGTGGATTCTACCGCAGTGATGAAGAATTTGGCCTAGCAGGAGGCCTGGGCTGATCGCACTGGATTTCTAACCAGCCCAGCAGACAAAATGGCTCACTTGTGATGACTGTCCAGATCTGAGAAATGCCGTACTTCCTTGAGTACAACTAGAAATGCACTCCCCACCCTTCCTCCCACTGTGGGTCATCCATATTTTCAGGTTGGTTGGTTGTAGCCTCACAGCTTGTCTAAGCTCTCATTTCTCCTCCTGTGGTTTCCAGCGGCCTCCTATTGGTACCACTTCGAAGCCTCTAACTGGTGTTGATGCCTAACACACACTTACTCTGTGCTTAATGTCTGAGCAAATGATCTCTAGGCGTGATACACCAGGTCCCCTCCTGTGGACTTGACTTTGCCTTTGTGTCATTGTTTGGGCTGTTTTTCTCATTTCTTCCAGGCTTATGTTTGCAGGTCTGGAATCAAGACTTAGCGACACTATCCCCTTACCTTACCCAGCCTAGAGGTAGAAACTGTGGACAAGTCTCAAAGAAAATTTTCCTATGTTTAAGTCTCCTTGGACAACATAAAAGGAGCAGTTATTCACCATTCTCTCCCCATCCCTAGAGGGCAATGACAGACCAAATAAAGATTCTGTCAAGCCTAGCCTTTCCAAATGAACAGCTGAGCCTCAAATGTCCCTCCCAACATTTTAAAAAACACATCTTTTACTTAGCATTTCTAAGATTCTCTGTAGCTGTCAGGAGAGCTTGGTGACTAGAATCTCAGCGTAGTATCTTGTGAGATTCTATGATCTTTTCCTCATCTACCAAGGAGGAAACGTTATCAGGCCCATCACCATTGGCCTAGCTATGTGATCTATAGTTCTTGTGTTGTGTTACTACATGCCAAGGTCTCCTGAAGGTCACCCCAGCTGTTCTGATTCCCCATGACTATGGTCACATCACGTTTGTCAAACCCAGAGGAAATGACAAAATCTGTTCTGCACATGCACACAATAACTCCCAATTTTGGGTGGTTTAGGAGCTGAGTCTAAGGCTGGGATGAAAGGAAAAAAATTGTTGGCTTTGCAGGGAATTCATGAACCCTCTTTATCTGATGACGTTTCAGTGTTTGGAAGTCAGAGACTAGGATGTCTCAGATTATCTGAGGAACAGTTGGGATCTGATCTGTCATAAATCAATACTTTCATGATTTTCCAGGTTGTCTTATAATCTGTATTCTTAATTTTATTTCAAACTGTACAGCATTGACTGAACAAAAAGGCAGCTAACCCAATTACATTTCATGACAACCACATAGAGCTAAGTGTAACTTCCTGCCATGTTACGTACAGAATGAAGGTTGTGTATCTAAAATAGTTCTGAGTGTGCTGGGAGCTTGTCTTTGCAGCCTGAAATGCTGCTCTGAGATGTTGGTGTTGCTGTTACGCAGCTTTTGGACTTTGCTGCTGGGGAGAATATGGCTGGTCCTTCATGTGCTCATCCAAGGAGATCATGCTTTTTAAAAATTTGCATTTTTGAGACTTATGCATTGTAGTTGATATTCAGTCCTCTCCCCACCTTTGCCGAGATCGACCTCTCCAGTTCTACCCACCAAATGTTGTATCTTTTTGCTGTTGTTATAAACTTGAATCCCATTTGAGCTGTCCATATACGCTTGGCTGTGTGACAAGCGTGGTCAAACTACAAGCGCCACAGTCTTAAAGAATACTAGTTCTCCACATCCCAGAAGCTATCAACTGCCAATAGCTCCTCAGCGAGGAGTGGGGTATGCCCATGCCCTTCCTTGCTGGGATCTTGCCTGACTTGAGCTTGCACAGGTCTTTGGCATGCTGTCACAACTGCTGTGAGTTCATATGTGTAGATGCCCTATAGTGTCCAGAAAACATTGTTTCACTGTAAGTCATCTCCCAGCTCTGGCTCTTAAATCCTTTACTCCCTCTTCCTTGATGATCCCTGAGCCTTGGGAGGAGGGGGTGTGAGATATACATACCATTTAGGCCTGAGCATTTCCCCAGTCTCTTATTCTCTACACCTAGAACAGCTGTGTGTCTTTGCTAACCACCATCTACTGCAAAAAGAAACTACTCTGAGGGCTGAGAGAGTGACTAATTTATGATTTTAACACTATCATTAGGAGCTGGTTTAATACTATGTCTCCTCAGCTGAATAATAGCTGTAGGCTCTTCCTTAGGGCCTATAACTTGTCTAGTCATAGGTTCTTGGCCATGATAATAGTGCCAGGTGCTGGATGGGAGGACAGAGTAGGAGAAGGCCAATGAACACTGAAGGCCTGTTAAAGTCATATGGAAATTTACTGTAAAAGCCTCCTAAAATGTACACATACACATCTGTATAGAGAGTTTAAATGCAGTTACCCTATAATGTGATGACAATGCCTTTACTAGACACAACAGTCTAATGAAAGTCCAGTGCCAGGAACTGATTAGGTTTTTTTTGTTTTGTTTTGTTTTTGTTTTTGTTTTTGTTTTTAATAATTGTTGGCCAATGAGGTCCTGTGGATACTCAAACATTACAAGCTATTGTCCTTGCTCTTTGTTGCCCTCCAGAACTTGACAGCAAGATCCTATTGTTGAAGGTATCACTTACTTGAGTCATAGAACATGGAGATGAAGCTGGTACTGACCTGGAAGCTTCATCCTTACTGGCCAGCTTTCATAGTGCTGCACGGCGCTATGCGTGCTAGCAGAGGAGAAAAGCGCGCTTCAGCCTTCTCTAGTTATGAACTCGGCCAGCTACAACAATGACCAGCCTGGCAGCATATGATCATTTGTGTACTTGTGGCATGATTGTCATGGGAGTAACCAGCTACTTCTGAGTGTATGGAGATCATACTTTTAAAAAGCTATTAACATGGTTATAAGTAAAGTTAGGAATAACTTCAACTATTGGCGGTCTCTTGCTTTTAGAGTCACAACTGATGTTGGACTAAAATTTGATACAGACCCTAAAGTTGCTAGCGAGCACAAGTTGCCAAGATTTCTCTACTTTCTGTGCTGGATAGATTAAATAAGGGTTAATGAGTGAGAAAGAAGTCATGAGCATACATATCTGATCCCTTATCTTCTGAGCTATCTGCTCTCTGTGTGGGGGTCACTCACCAAGAGGCGTTTCTTCCCTTCATGGTGGAAGGTGTAGTCTGTTAGTTCAGGGGATGCTTTCCAAGCATGGCTCTCTAGATCAGTGCAGCTAATACATTTAGCCTGAAATTATCTGACTTTGGAGCTGTGGTTCTGAACTAAGGGAAAGTGTGTTGAGTGGTTCCTCAGAACAGCAACCTGAGTTCTGAATTGCCACAGTTCCTCTCCAGACTGTCTTCCATAACTCAACCTCCTACCTACTGCGGCTGGTCCTGTCGGAGGCTCTGCACTGGAATGCAGAACTGTGGGGCAGGCTGAGAGTGTAAGGTTTACAAGTGTCTCCCGATAGTGTGGCATTGGCACCAGCAGGATCAGACTCTCTTCTACGACAGGGAACAACACTGTGGGACCACACAACTCTGGACTAATCTGAACTGCATTTGGAAATAAGCTTGGCATTCGTGGACAGTGGAGTCTGTAGGGGAATACTCTGTCAAGCAAGAACATAAACGACTCCTGTCTGTTCTAGGAACCTATGACTACTGTGTGCAACTCCAGCATAGCTGACAAGTAATCTAACAGTTCACTGCTTGGAGTAATCAGAGGGCCCTGGGCATTCAGAATCTACTTTTCAGGTACTTTACTGAGAACAGGTGGTGTCCATAGATCTCTTTCCCACACTATGTAGTAATTAACTCATCTTTGAGAAATAAACCCATAGCAGTGCAGACCACGAATCATTTGAAGGAATGACTCTTTCTGAACTTTTGGAGACATTGTTTTTCCTGGAGGAAATGTCAGACTGAGTGGGGTTAAGTGGACTGGAAGTTATACTTTAATACCTCTCTGTTGCTAAATGCTGGGTAGCAAATGAGAGAGGCAAGATACCGAAGTTACTGTAGGAAGGCTCCTGGTATCCTTCCAGAAGTGAATGATGCTGATGGTCAGATAGAGAGAGCCCTGAGAAACAGGCCTAGCGGACTCTGCAAAACACCATGCATGGATTTGTAAAACTGAGGGCAGTTTCTTGGCTTGCTCAGTGAATGAGAATGAAGGTCTCCCTAGATTCTGAGTCTCATGGTCTGTGGTAAGGACAATCATGAACCCAAGTCTAACGCATAAACCAAAAAGCAGGTGGCTCTAGAATGAGGAGGAAGTTCTGTATCAATTGAGGTCCTTTGAATTTGAAAATATAAGACTCTGGAATGCATATCTACAGGGGAAACGATGGGACAAAAGGAGGCATAGAAAGTTCCAGAGCTTAATGCAGGTGTAACGCTCATGAAAAGAGATGACAGACTCAGGATCAGGAAGAGGCTCAGACTGATTACAGAATGTTTCTCAATCAAAGGGCAACACAGTCGGTGTCTATTCTGTGATGAATCCTTTCTGGTTGTTGCACAATACAAAACCCAGCACTTCGTTTGCACCTTTGTTCCATCCATCTGTCTTCCTCTACCCACATGTGCTTGATCTCTGTCTGAGTCCTTTTCCTTTCAGGCTGAGAAGACAAGCCAGTGACTCCTGCTCAAAAGCTGAATAGCTCTTACTGTAATTATTGTCTGTCTTGTCTATGTGGCCTCACAAGCTACCTGTTACTTCAACTGGGTTAGTCCTTTGTCATCCAACTTTTTTGAAGCCTTGCTTTGTGGGTCACTCTCTCCCATTTCTTCAGGTAGATCTACCATTTATCTTCCTGTGGTATTTCAGGAATCCATGCTCCATTACGCATAGTCCTTTGCTCTGGGAAGGCATATCTACATTAGCCTTTGGCTTTTGGTTCTTAGATAATTGGCACTAGTTCTGAAAAAAAAGAACTAGTGTCTCGATGCCGACGCCTGCGTTGGAGGCAACATTTTGCAAGGGAAGTTGACTTCAGAAGGGGTGCGGCGCAAGCTTTGACTTGCTCATTTGTTGAGAAAATGATCTTCATTGTGCTTCCTAGGCTTTGTCCAACTGGCATTTTCAGTTTAAGAACTGCTTGATACCATTTGATTTTTCTTTGGTTCTAGCTAAAGGGGAACCTATCAGAAAACTACATTTTCTCCAACTAATTCCTCCTCAAAGATAATTTTCAGGCATCATTTAAGACATTTCAAAGAATACCCAGGGAAAAGCAAAGCTATTGGTGTTTGCAAGAAGGGTTAAAAGAAATAGTTCTTCACTTTTATCCCATTTGGTACAATGGTATGATTAATACCAACAACTCTCGTGTGCTAGAGAATGTACTACAGCATGTCCAGGTTGAGATAGATCCCAAGAATTACCTACAAACCCAAATGTGAATTCTGAACTTACTGGTCAGCATTTTCCCCGCCCCTTGAGTTTTGGATGCTGGTGATGAACCTTACAGAATCAGAGAAAGATGACTGGGGGCCATACAGATGGCCAGGACCAAGAGAGGCATGCATGAATTTGGATCATTAGCAGAAAAATATCCAAATAATGGAATATGAGGACAGATAAGAGAAATCCAAAATAATTGGATATCACGGTAGTACCTGTCACTTTTTGAAATTAGAATGAGTTGAAGTCGAGGACTAACTCTTCAAAGAAAGAACCTCTATTAAATCAGTAACAAGTTACTATCTGTACATCAGTTAAACTTATGAACGGGACATAACCACCACCTGACTTAGATGAACAATCATCTTTCCTGCGTGGAGTATCTACTGAGTTATATTAAAAATACTTCAGAAATTTTTTGTGGGGGACACCAAATTTCAAAGCTGTTGGTGTATCGTGTGATGCAGATGCTAAGCTGAGATTAAATGTTCAAAAAAATTACAGCAAATTGGGCCAGGGGCCATTCATAAGAATTGTTTCCTATAGTCCTCATATTGAGAGACTGTAACTGCCAGAGAAGCCAAGGAAAGAAGCGCAAATACGTAACCCACAAGTCTTGCTGTATCAAGAGCTTCCACGAAAGGAACTTAGGGAAACGGATCTGAGAAAGATAAAGCTTCTCGTCCGTACAGGGCAATGATGGTCAGAAACACGGAATATCACTGCCCAGTCTTCTGAAATGTCTATCACCAGTCAACTTATTTCACCAAAACATTGTACAGTTCTGTTGCTATTAAATAAAGCTGAGGACCACAAGCCAGAAACTAGATGCATAAAAGTAACTCACTGTGTTTATCTACTTCAAATATTCTGTCACAAGCAAAGGACACCAGAATCAAGACATGGTTACAAAGTGCTGAAGGACTTTGTTCTGTTCTGAGGTTCTATGTAGCATGTGTTGGTCATTATAAGAAGATAGGAATATGGTGTTCCTAGTGTTGACCGAAGTTGCCATGTTAGATCTTCCCACATGGTGGGAACCACATCAGGCAGAGGATTGGTAAAAGGAACAAAGTTTATAGGACTGCAAGAACCTAATATTAAAAAGTGGTTTTTCTTTTCCTGTCAGTTTGAGTAATACTTGACTCTTGAAGCACAACTGTACAAAGTCAGGTGCCTTAAGAGGTCAGTAGCAGCACTGTCACAGAATTGACCCTAAATGACCGTTGTCTCAGAATTCTGTGTGTTGTCTCTCCATAAAGACAAAGCAAGGGTTTGTTGGTCAGCCATACCCTCATGAATCATGCAATAGAAAACATTTCTTCAAACAGATCTTTGCACCTCTCCAGTGTAGACACTAGACAACTGCTCTTGACTCTGTCTCTTCACCGAGGTGAACTTCACATGTAAAAATCCCATTCTTGCAGAAAACCTGTGATTTCCTGGCACCTATGGTCAACTGCCTTAAGGCTTTTCTGGTTTTCTTTTCCATCCTTTTGTAGCTCAGTGTTTGAGACTCTTAGGCTTGAAGTGCTGTTTTCATTGCTGAGTTGCCCATTGGAAGGCTTCTCACTGCAGCCAAAGGTCAACTCCAAAGTTGGAGACAGAGCTTATTCTGCCCTCATGGAATCCAGGAGAGGCAGGAGATGCCAGAGTAGAAACATGTTCATTCTTCTCCATTGGCAATCTTTCTAAAGTTGTCTTTATCAGACTTGCTAACTTCAACTTTCAAGTGGTAATGTCAAAACTGTACTGCTATTTTATTTGGGGTGGGAACTTGGGGAGATCTTTTCCTAATTCGAATGACTTGGTGATCCTACACTGGCCTTGAGCTTGGCAGAAGACCCTCTGGATGCTGCTTCAGCACATTTGCACACACGTGGCCCAGAGTCCCGTCATTTGTGGTCTTTCCTCAGTCTGTGTCCATTCTTGTGTATTCAGTCATGTGTGGCTGACTTACCTTATCAGGCTCCCCATTCCCATCCCTGATGTGAATGCCACAGTGACTAGTTAATGGATGGACATGTCATGTAGACAGACACACCGTTGTAACCTGGGGGGATAACTGTTGGAGGTAGCTAGCTTTGTTTTCAGAAGAGCTTTTGAAGGAAAATCTTCTGGAATAATGAGGTTTGGAGCACTTTCTGGGCCTGGAATTGCTCACCTAGAGGCTGGTAGAGAGCCCTGAAAATGAATCTGAGGCCTCACACAGTAAAGAGAAGAATCAAGGAAAGAAAGTCTGGTTCTTGCCAAAACTGAGCCCCTCACTCCAGCATCTCTGGAAGCCAATACTACATTGAGACTTCATGATCAGTGAGTTCCCACCTCAAGTGAAGGTAGTTTGTCTTTTATACTGTGTTGTATAGACTTGCTACTCTACTGGTTCAGAGTAATGTCGTCTTTCCTGATTCCTGAGCAGAAACTGAAAAGGAAGGAAGTTCATAGTGGCATGAAAAATATCTGACTGGAGATCTCATTGCTTCAGTTTCTTTCCATCCTCTCTTCTAGGACCTTCCCTAAATTCCCTTACTCTGAGCCGTCACCTCAGTTTGTTCATGCGTCCTGGCAGTTGTAACCAAAACAACCCCCTGAAGGGTGCTGAGTGTGAGTTAGGAGGAAAGGAAGAGCTGGGAGATGCTTGAGAAAGGAATTACTAGAAGATGCTCAAGTGTCTCAGTTGGATTTTCTTCTTACCAGAGTCCATTGAGTCAGTCGAGCTCAGTCTTCTGATCAGTTTCCTGCAACAAGCACGACTCAGAGCGAAGCAGCAGCTCACTTGAAATGATGGAAATGATGGAAAAATTGGGCTGCTTTGTCGTTACCACTTGGTTCGTGGACTCACATGGCCTGAGTACTAGGGATGCAGCATGATAAGGATGGCTGTCAGTGTACATGCGGCATCCAGAATGACGACATGCTAAACACCCAGCATGTTTGTGCTGATAGTGCTTCTGTTACCTTTAGTAAAACCTTAAGAGGCTACCCCTCTAAACGTGTTAAATTAGACAATTAGTAACTTTCAGAATTAGATGCCCATCTGCACCTTCCTTTGTGTGGTGTGAAACTCCTTGGAGGCTAGGTTCTGATTCATAGGCTTTCCAGGGCTATTCTGTTCTAAGCTTAAATTGTCCAATTTGGGGTTAATAAAGGCCACCATCCCTTATGCCTAGTGACCTCTGCACCCCCACCCTAGTGACCTACTCCCCTGCGCCTGCTGCCAATGTGCAGATGAAAAATGTGCCTTCAGAATACCTCCTCTGTCTGTAGAACTTGCTGCTCAGATGAGAGGGTGGGGAAGGATCACTACACCCTGCTTTGGAGGACCCGGCTTTTACCTGGATGCAATTTCCAGGTCTCAGTGGAAGACACTGTCAGCTTGTCAAGACTGTTCCAGACCTTGGACGACTCAGCAGAACTGAAAACAAAGATGCTGAGGGGCTGAAGGATACTTTCAGGACAGGGTTTCAGTACTGGCTCCCAGAAATGGACATCAGTGAATTAACGGTGTCTAGATATGGCTTGTCACTCAGTGTATAGTTCTGTATTTCCTGCTTGCTAACTTTTTCAGATTAGAAGTTGCGAGCTAATATATCTGCTACTAAGTGACAAACTGGTTGCACCAAACAGTACCATGATGAAAAGTCAGTCTTAGTTACTGTTGAAAGATAGAGGTGTATGGTCTTTGGTAAATGGCAGTCTGCACATTGGGAATAGATATTGCCTTCATCTCTGGCACCATGGTCACAATACTCTCTTACCCACTGGCATATGGGAGTTGGCTGACGAGATGAAATTTTGGTTGTCTGGTGCTTCTTGTTTGGTGTTTGTAGTGGATCACAGCAGATGACTTAAAATTCTGCAATTACTGAATGTTCTATGCCCTTTCCTAGAACTCCTAGTTTGAATTTTCAGGGGTTTTTTTCCATCCAGGTTGCTGAACAGAGTGGTAATAATGGAAAAGATAGCAGACACTATGAACTTTTTAGTATCAGCCTTGAGATTCTTCATAGACATCTAATATTTAAAATATTTTATTTTATTTATATTTTTGTGAGTGTATTGCCTATATGTGTGTAAGTACCCCTGCGTCATGCAATGCCTGCAAAAGTATCAGGTCCCCTGGAACTGGAGTTATGGATAGCTGTTAGCTTCCATGTAGGTGCTAAGAATCAAACCCAGGTTTTCTGCAAGAGCAGTGCTCTTAACCGCTGAGTCATCTCTCCAGCCCCCTAATATTTAAAATGTATTTGCTGCATTTCATTCATGTTCTTATCTTCTTATTTTCTTATAAATATGCATACCTGATATTGACGGCCTAAGGACTAAAGGATCCCAAAATCCGGCTTTCAATACTAGCCCTGATGCCTACTACCCTAGTAGCATAATTCCTGCCTGTCTCTCAACACAAGCTGGAAGATGAGGAGCATGTATGTATGTATGTATGTATGTATGTATGCATGCATGCATGCAAGTGCAGCTAGTTAGCCAGAATGTGCTAAGCAGATATGTTATTATCTTATGTTCAAACTTCAGCTTTATTTTTTTAGTATATATATGACATTGGTGAATTAATTCCTCCCTTCCTCCTTCCCTTCCTTCTTTCCTTCCTTCCTTCCTTTCTTCCTATGGAGACAGGGTCTCAAGTATCTCAGGATGGCTTTGAACTCCCTATGTAGTTTAGGATGACCTTGAACTTATAATGCTCCAGCTTCCACTTCCCAGGTGCTGGGATTGTAAGTGTGCACTACCACACCACACCCAGGTTGTGTAGTGCTGGGATCAAACCCAGGACTTCCCACATACTAGGCAAGCACTCTACTAACATAGCCATAACAGAGACTATGTAGTTCAGGCTAGATTCAAACTCATGATCCTCCTCCCTCAGATCCTGAGTGTCCCAGTACAGGTATGAATCACCATACTTTACCCTTAAAGCCTATTTCCTTACCTAAAATGTCAGTTTCATGAGGATTCATTGAGACAGTGCACAGAAAGAACTTCAGCATGGGTAGTGGTGAGAAGAGCTGGTAAAGTAACTCACTTTCCTTGTTGCCATTTATCTCATTATGCTTTCCAAGAGAGAAACTGCTTTGAGTTCTTCCAATCCTTACAATTAAATTACACAAAGCCATGCACAGGATCAGTGGTCTGTGCTTGCGTGAGACCCAGATCAGATACCATGCAAGGTACAGTAAGGAAACAGATCTTTTATCTGTAGGGAGCTCAGGAGCCAACATGGGAACTGAACCCTGTCCTCATTAGGGAGCTGGGTGAAGCAACCTGGATGCAAACTATACAAACAAAACTCACATGCCCAGAGGACTGTTGAGGAGCCCAAGGATCAGTATAAGAACAGTGCAATGAATAACTCAGCAGGGGACACTTCAGGAATGACCGATTTCTTTCTGTGTGTTTTCATATCATTGCTCTGTACTTCCTTATCAGCTATTTCTACAATCAAATGACTTTGGCCATCACCACCCAGTTCTCTTTTCTCCAAGTTCTGAGAAGTGAACAAAGTGTGTTACCATGGAGAAGAGCCATGTGTTCTCTCTTAGAGGTGTAATTCAGTTACTCTTACAGCCTTGAGGTCACACATCTCCAAACTGTTTATGACCCAAATTCACATCTTCCATATGCCAGGGAAACCAGACATCTGTGTGGGACAAGTCTGGCTCTGATTGACACTACTCCTTTATGCAATTCGATTTTTAAAAACTTAGAGGTGACATTAAATGAAATAATACAGAATATTTGATATACTGTAACGAGTGGCACATAGAACAATAATAATGTAAACCAAGGAGGATGGAAAGATGGTTCAGCAGTTGAGAGTACTGTTCTTGCAGAAGACCCAGGTTCAATTCCTAGCACCCACATGTCGGCTGACAATCATCCATAAACTCCAGTTCCAGGAGATCTGACACTCTCTTCTGACCTCTGAGGGCATTTCACAACATGGGTCCACCTACCTAAATGAAGGCTATACACTTATATACATAAAATAAAAATAGTAAATAAAATATTTAAAAATGTAAATAATAATAATGTAAACCATGTAGTTGTTGTTTTACTTCTCTTAGTATACAGCACTGTGAGTTATCAGAAGCTGCTGCATCATGATGACTTCTGATCTTATCTCAACCAGTTGTACCAAGTACTGGATACTGAACACAAGTCTATTTGTTAATATAACCAAGGGAATGTGATCATTAGGTTTTAGTGACTATAAAATATACACAAATGTTCTAGGTCAGGCCAAACAATGTATTTCCTCTTTAGATTTGTTGTGATAATGGAAAAAATCCGTGTAATTATTATATTTTGTCTCATTGTTGATAATTTATTATTCTCAGAAAATAATGGAAACATTGTATGAATGCTGTTTCTTAATTTTTAAGTTTTAGAAGTTGTATATGGTATCAATAAATTACAGCATTTATTTGGGATGCAAGACAATTAAATGTCTTTATATCACATATATTTGACTTAATATAAATATATAATAACATATACTTTATAAATTTGACTCTACTGAAATTTTCCCTCTGGAGAGTGTTTTGCACACTGCCCAAAGATAGCTTTGAGATTTACTAGGCACAGGGGCAGTGTCCATACTGGAGTTAATATTCTTATCAGCCATCAATAAACCACTTCTGGAAGAGTTTTCTAGAACTGCACAGGGAAACAGAAAAAGTCCAAGTTCAATGACTTCCTTTCTTTCTTTTTCCTCCCCACTCACTCTCGTTCTCTCCCCCAACTCCATCTCTCTCCAGGTTTCACAACACAGCCCTGCTAGTTTGGAACTCCCTACATGGATCAGACTGGTCTCACACTTGGACATCTTGCTTCTGCCTTCAGTACTAGGATGACAAGTATGTGCCTCCATGCTCAGCTTGAGTGAATTCTTAATGACCACTACTGTGTGCTAGATACCACAGAGATCACAAGGCAAAAAAGGGACAATCTTTTATAGCATGATCAAAACATAAAGACATAAACAGGTCATTTACATAGTAAGTGCTAGGGCAGAGCTATGCACACAGCCCAGGGAATACAGAGGAGGAGCTAGAATTGTCTCTCCTGAAAGACTCCTTAATCCAACATCATTCAGAATAGCTCTAACTTTTCAACATATTCAAGACAAAACTCAAACTCTCTCCCACTGAGATAACTGTAGAAAATGATGTTCATTGTCTCAGGGCTACAGAGTCTGTTCAGTAGTAGACACAGTAGATACATAACCGGTTCTGCCCTCATTCAGGTGGGATGACTCAGAGGTGGGATAACTGATAGGAATCTGCACCCACTGAGGAGCATGGGAGTAAAAGTCAGTCAAGTGGAAGCCCTTGGAAATTCCTGCCATTACCAGGATTGTAAAGATAAGCAATGCCCTGTCCCTGATGAACCTCGGAGATTAGCTCCACCATCACAGATTTGAGAAGAAGGAATAGTGGTGCCTGTCACATCCCACTCAGTGTATCTTTTTGTACTCTACAGAGAAGGTAAATGGATCCTTGGGAATAACTTTATTATTCTAAGTTTCACCAGCTGAGTCTAGTTGCAGCTGCTGTCCAGGTATGGTCTTACCTCTTGAACATACCAAGAGCCATTGCTAACATTTCATGCTACTGTTGGTCTGCATATGGCATCTAAGTGGCACAAACAAATGTAATATTCATTGCCTCTAAGGTCCCCAAAGCAGTAGAGTACTGACGAGCAGGTGAGAGGCTCTGGGTTTCATCTGCACTATCACTAAATTGGCTCCGTCCCAGTTTGCTATTATCGGACGTCATTTAAGACTATGGCAACTCTCTTGCTTTCTGCTACTATGTGATCTACAGAACATGAGAATCTCAACAGTCCTCATAAAGTCACATTGATCCAGAATGGCTTTTGATAACATATTTTTCTGATCTGATCCTGGAAGGGAAGCAGCATGTAGTTTGAAGTTAGTAAGACATGTGAGGATCACAGGAGATAACCCCCAAGACAGTCCATGGAGCCCATTACCTGGGTGGTTTCTGAGCATCCCGTGATATGGGACACCTCAAGATATCTCTTTCCAAGTAAGAGATAAGTTGTGCACCTTGCATGCAGAATCTACTTCTAAAGAGGCACAACCCTATGCTTTGGAGATTTTTTTTATGGATACTGTAAATGGAACCCAGAGCCTCTCATATGCTCGTCAGGAACTCTACATTCAACTATGAGTTATCCATACTCCTCTTGGGATTCTAGAGGCAACATACATTTGTTTGTGCTACTTAGACACCACTTACAAGTAATTTGTAAAGCTGCCAACTCTGAGAGGAACTGGAGAAGGTAGCCAGCTGTATAAGCTACTCTTCTTTGGTACCCAGCAGATCTGATGGGTGTTGGAGCACCTAGGGCTCATAAAATGTTCCAGGAAGTGTCTGGCAAAGACAAAGAGAATTGAAGTATTGAGATCAGAGTTTTGCACAGATCTTTCCTTTTTCGGAGGATAGCCATTCTCTTTTCCAGAAACAGCTCTGCTTTGATTTTGTTCCAAATGCCCTACATATAACCTCAATTTTCCATTAATTAGTAGTTTGAATATGAAATGTCCCCCACAGATGTGTGTGTGGAAGTCCAGGTCTCCAGCTGGTGGTGCTGATTGGGGAGGTGCTGGACGTTTTAGAAGGTATGGCTTAGTTGGAGGGCCACACTCATACCACAGTGCACATGTGGAAGGTAGAGGACAACCTTGTAAAATCCGTTCTCTCGTTTCACCTTCACAGAGTTCCAGGGACTGAACTCAGGTCCTCAGGCTTGCATTATCAAGTAGCAAATGCCTTACCTGATGAGCCATCTCACTGGTGTGACTGTCACCTCTTGGTTTTCCATCTCCTGAGTGCAAGGACTACAGCTATGCATCAGCATGCCTGTTTCTGTGGTGCTGGGGATTGAACCCAGGGCTTCAGGCGTGGCACCCAAGCCCTCCACCAACTGCATTTCACTGAACTCAGAGTTTTTCTATCACCTTTTTAATTCTTTTGAGAATTTCATATATGGGTATTATATTTATATCATTTCAACTCTTCTCCTCCCAACTCCTCTCATCACACACACACACACACACACACCCTTCTCCATGACCTCTTCTTTCATGCTGCTAAAGGTAGCACTCTGCTAGGCTGGAGCGAAGTGAAGGTACAACCCTAGCTGCAAGATCCTCCTTTCCTCCTGTTGGCCTTGCTTAGTCTTCAGATGAGTCCCTTCGATTTTCTTCACAAGCCCTCAAACTTCATTAATTATGTGTAGTATGGTATGTGTACCACATTAGAAAGCATTGTGAAATAGCTCTACAGGAGGTTCTTAATGAGTTAAGTGAGGAGGACCAGGAGCCTGACTTACAGGTGGTAGGCCTCACAATATGCTATTACAATGGAGTGGAGAGGTACAGCATCAGTTCCACATTAGCGTGCCTTCGGACAGAGGTAAAGGCAAATACAACAAAGGAAGCATTTCAACAATGCATTGGGTTTTCCATCTTGTCTTTGCTACCTGATGTCCATAAATATGAACTTAAGCTTTGTGGGAAGTTGTCAATAGTTTGGAGATATTCCTTGACTTGGAAAGAACACGATTTGTAGAATATAGGTTAAGAAATGGTCTAGAGAAGAGGTGTGTAGTTGAAACCTTCCAAAGTGGCACACAGTATGAGGACATTTGTTTTCCACGTGAATACCTGCAAAGGGTTTCCACTGCAGAGGAGGCAGTCTATGATCAGGCGGAAGAGCACGGCATGCAAGAGTTGATATAAGAAGTTTAGGCATGTCTTCACTGCAGTCCAGGTGGAAGTGAGTGCTGAGGCAGGCACAAGGTGCGTATACATGGAGGCCAAGTCTGTGAGGACATAAAGTGGAACTTCAGATCCTTCTACAACTCACCTGTTCAAGTTTGTACACCATCCTCATTTTCCTAACAAAACTGCTTTTAACCTTACTCCTAACCTTAAAATAAAAAAAGCCCAGCGTCACTCGGTTTCATTTAGTTTCTTTCACCAGTCACCACAGGTTTGCTCTTGGGCCCATGGGAAAGCAGCAACAATAGAGGTTACTATGTGCTAATGAGAGCCTCAGCAGCCAGCAGCAGAGACTAGTGACAAGGGCCAGGACAGCAGCCAGCTACCTGCTACAGACTGATTACAGTGAGCCCCTGCATTGCGGGGGGAGGGGCGGCTGAAGGTTGTCCTTACTGTAGTACAGATTGAAATGGACTTGCTTTCCCCCATTGTGACGCCTTTGTAAATATCACACTGCAGACTTTGAGAGTGCCTATTCACCATCATGGAGTTCCACCCAACATCACTGCTGACCAAAGAACTCGTCTCACAGCAGAGAACTGCAGAGTGGGCTTGTTTCTATGGAATTTGTGGGCTCGCTGCATACTCCATGAAGCAGTTGGCTTAAGGCAATGTGGAGTCACCTTCTGAATTCACTTACAATTCCAGTTGAGAGATAGCATTCTAAACCCGAGATGAACCACTCTTTGCACCAGCAGCCAGTAGGTGCCACTCTCTCCTGCAACCAAAGCACATAGTAGAAGAAGGAAGGCCGAGGTGGGAATGGATCACTTCACTGCACCTATGGCCAGTCACGGGAGCTCTGTCTCATACTCTGTGTTCCAGTTCTGTTGATTGGGAGATCACAGTTCCAAGGACAGAGTGCTTTTGCCAGGAGACACAACAGTGGCTCCATTGAACTGAGGGTGAGATGCCATGTCCTTTTCTTGGCTTTTCAAACTATGGGCTTGGATGATTGCTCCAAAGAACTGAGGAAAAGTTGAATTGTGGCAGCACAGAGGACAATGTCTTCAACCATTCTTTAAGGGTCTTCTCAGTAGTTCAGGAGACAATAATGAAATGTAATGGAAAACTACAATGAAGAAAATGAATATTCAAAGATTTCAATACAAAAGTTTGGATCACACTGCCAGGCAAAACTCTCACCTAAGGCCAAGTAGAACAGAACAAAACTATAAATACCAATAATAGTCTTCAACTGATACCAAGGACAATGGAATCTTGTTGGGCAGAAATAGAATTCTCTTTGCTGGTGGTGAGATCGGATGTGTGTGCTAGAGCAAACATGACTCTGAGTAGCCAAGAGGGGCCTGTCAGTCACTCATCTGTTGGCTCTCAGCTGCAATTGTGCCAGGTGCTTCCACACTCAGCTTGGTGAAGCTGCTTCAGGAACTCTGTAAACCACACTTCAGTCCTGCCAGCTGGCTTCCTGTCAAGCACTGCTGATGGAGTGTGTTAGCAGGAAGGAGCACCGCAGGCGGAGCCTCCTGCTTTCTTTCTGCTTTCTGTGCTTTTGAGCATCACTCTGCATCGTTCCCTTTGGTGTTTCTTTAGAGTGTATCAACGACATAGAAGCACAAGTTTCGTTATGACGTTTTTATCCATCTACCGCATGTATTTTGATACTGAAACCCTGCGACCATCTCTTGTCCCCTCCTGCTCCTGGTCATCCTTGTCCCAACTAACCCCTCTCTACTTTCATGTCTATTTTTTTTTCTTTTTAAAAAATGTATTTGTGGAGCTGGAGAGATGGAGCAGCAGTTAAGAACACTTGCTGTTTTTGAGAGAACCTGGAATTGATTCTGAGCACCCACATGGCAGCTAACAACCGTCAGTAACTCCAGTTCCCAGGGATCCAACACCCTCTTCTGACCTTTGTGGGCATTTCATGATATGAGTGAACTTACATACATGCAGGCAATACATTCATAGACATAAGATAAAAATAATTAATAAAATTTTTTTAAAGATTTTTATATGTATGAGTGTTTTGCCTGCATGTAAGTACATCCATGTGCAAAATGCCCCCTAAAGGCCTGAAGAAGGCATTAAATCCTAGCAAAGTACAAAAATCTTTTTGTATCAGAAATATAACCCCCAAACCTCTATTGGATTTAATAAGCTAATTAGAACTTTGTTCATATAATCATTTAATATAGATGTAATTTAATAAATTCTTTTATATCCACAAGTTCTGCCAGGTATTTAGCTCATGAATAATCATCTGGCTCCATCAGGACCAAAGAAGGTTTCACTTTGGGAGAAAGAGGTGAAGCTTTAGGGATGGATCTAGAGAATTTCTGAGGCTGACTTTGGATGTAAAGTATGTTCACACTGAGGGTCAGTGAGTGAGGTGGAAAGGAAAGCTTAGGCAGGCAGATCTGGGGGAGGAAGCAAGAATAAAGCAGCATCAATATTTTGTAAACAAGGAAATAAAGTTCATAAACCTCCAAAGGTAAAACTCAGGATTTCAAGAAATCCACTATGCTGTTCCTTGTTCTCTTGAGAACTACTCAAACATCAGATTCCCCTCTTTAGGAACTGAGGCTCAGGGCTGGGGATAGAGATAATGGTAGAGTATCTGGCTTACATGCATAGGCCCTGGGTTCAATATTCAGCTCCTGCTCCCCCAAACAAAAGAAGAATTATTTGCGGCCTAAAGGATGGTAAGTACTGGTAAGGATGTAGGTAAGAGAAAACTGCACACCGTAAATGGGAATGCAAATTAACACAGTCATTGTGGAAACAGTGTGGAGGGGCCTCAGAAAAAGACCAAAGTAGAAATAGTACATGATCCATCGACCCCATGATATTCAAACATAATCATGTTTTTTTTTCTCCTTCAATATGTTGCCCTGGCTGATTTGGAACTCACTGAGACCAGGCTGGCCTGAATACAAGGTCTACCTGTGTATGCTAAGATTAAAGGCCTGCGCCACCATACCTGACTAAATCACTTTGTTTTTCTAAAATTACATTTTTATTTATTTGTGAATGGACACATGCCATGGTGTGTGTGGAGGTCAGAGGAATTTTTAAGAGTTGCTGGTCTCAGTGATTGAATTCAGTGGTCAGGCTTGATGGCAGGTGGCTTTGCCTGCTGAGCCATCTCCCCAGTCCTGAAATCACTATTGTGGAATACCTGAGCTCTCCTGTTCATTGAAGCTTCATTCACAATAGCTGACATCTATCCACAGACAAATAAAAGAAAATGTCACATATAAAAACACAGTGATATATTATCCGCCTTTAAGAAAAAGAAGGCCTGGGCATGGAGCCTCATCCTCCTCATCATGGAGCATCAGCTTGGGAGAGGGAGGAATACACTGAGGCAGGAGGATTGTGCATTTAAGCCAGCCTGGGATACCTATCAAATCTCAGGACAGCCTGGGTTACTTGGTGAGACCTTGTCCCAAAATAAGTAAAAAGGAAATTCTACAATTTTCAGCAACCTGGTAAGCCTGGAGGATATTTTGTTAAATGAAACATGTAGTTCTCAAAAATACAAATACTATGTGATATCACCAGTGAAATCTGAAAGTCAGTCTCCTAGAAATACAGTGGTGGGTGGCTACAAAGGGTTAGGAGGTAGGGAAGGGGGAAACGGGAGTCTGCCGATGTGTATGAAGTTTCACTCAAGCAGAAGGAATGAGTTCTGGATTTCTAACCCACAGTTCGATAACTACCATTCATAGTAGCATCAACATGCAATTTGCTAAGAGAACAGATCTAAAATGTTTTCACTATACACACAACAGACATGCTAATGAGCTTATGAGAATCATTTCACAATATATACATATATCACATTATCACATGACAAAGTTTCAATGCAGACATAATTTTTATTTGTTAATCATACCCCAGAAAGGCAGGGAGAAGAAATCAGGCCTCATCGAGGAGAATGGCACGATCGCCCTCATTGTACATTGGCAGGGCCAGATGGAGGACTCTGCTGCACCATCTGCCACTCCTCTCAGGGCCAGATGGCACACAGCTTTGGGAAAGGACACTTGATTTTTGTTGTCTTCTCCTTTCTCACCTGGTAGGACTCTCACGTACTAAGAGGTCTAGTTCACACACTAAAGGATTCATAGATCCTCCTGCTTCTACCTCCCGAGTGCTGGGAGTATAGCACCACAACTACATGTATCTGTGTATACTGTATTTTGTTTTTGAAATTACTAAGTTTGGGCATGAGAATGTAGTTCACTTGGTAATGTGTGCTTGCTTAATATGCATGAAGCCCTAGATTCAGTCTCCAGCACTGTATAAACTAGATATAGTGACATAGGCCTGTGATTCCAGATAAGACGAGGTAGAGACAAGAGGATCAGAGATTGAAGGTCATCCATGGCTACATAATAGGTTTAAGGCCATCCTGGGCTACACAAGACATAAGAAAAATTAACAGTTGGAGCACAATCTAGAAAATATATCAGACATCTGCCTCTGACTTCCACACCCATGCATACACATACATATATCAACCCAAATGCACACATACATATACCACACACACATCAAAACCAAATAAGCAAAGAAATAAAACTGGCTCTTGAAAGAGAGTAAACAAAGCACATTGCTGAACTGACATAACTGATCAATCCAAATACTACTGCTTGCTGCCCAAAACTGCTACCAGGCTCAGCCTACTTTGACAGTGTGGCATAAAACATGAACTCCCATCAGATGGTCAACTCTGGCCTTTTGTTCCTTTATAGTGGCAAGCAGTGAGTCTCCAACTCCTTCAGCAAAACAGGATGCTTCACATTAATAAAGGGTATTTGCTACAAATAGCCTAAACTACTCTGTGGAAGGAGGCAAGATACGATAGAAAAGAAGATATTGGCAAGGCTGAGGATATACTCAGTAGAATGTTTGCCCAGCATACACAAAGCCCTGGGTTTGATCCCCAGGACTGCATAAATCAGACATAGTGATTCATACCATAACGCCAGCACTTAGGAGGTGGAGATATTGAAAATCAGAAGTTCAAGGTCATCTGCAACTACATAGTGAGTTGGAGGTCTGCCTGCAAGGGACCCTGTCTCAGGAAAAGGGAGAAAATCAAAGAACTGATTTGTAAAATCAGTTTGTAAAAATAAAGGGTGACCACTCCTGTGAATGAACCAGAGAAATTAGAGAAGTTAATTGCATGCGTTCTGTGAGACATCAATTCGCTGAACTCTAATGGAAGTGACTTTTGTTAATGTGTTGGTGGCACTCACAGCCGAATTTGATAATAACAAAGTCAGCTCCATAAATCCCGCTTCAAAACCTTGGAGGCACCATGGGGCCTAGAGGCAGCATTCAGTGAAGTCCCCTGCATAAAAATACCTCCACCCACATCCCTATATTCTGCCAAGGAGGAAGGTAAGGAGGTCCAGAGACAAGAGAACAAGAAAAAGCTTGAGGAAAACAAAAGGAGATAGAAAGACTCCCTGTGCTCATGGATTGATTGAATTAATATTATGAAAATGAGCATCTGCCAAGCCTGATGGCACATGCCATCAGGTATTTGAAGACAGAGACATTTGAATCTCTGTGAATTCAAGGCCAGCTTGATCTACATAGTAAGATCCAGGCTACCTGGGGCTACAGGGAGAACCTGTCTTAAAATGACCACAAAACAAAAGAAAATGACCATCCTACCAGAAGCAATTTATAGAGTCAATGCAATCCCAATCAAAATCTCCATAACATTCCTCACAGAAATAAAAAAAGTTTCCCAAATTTCATATGGAATCACAAAAGACCCCAGATACCAAAGCACAAAGAAAACGGTAGAATTACCATACCAGATTTCAAATTATATTACAGAGCTATAGTCATAAATATAGCATGGAATTTACAGGAAAACAGTTATGCAGAAGACCCAAATGTGAGCATATACAATTTCAGCCAGATGATACTTGACAGAGGTGCCAAGAATGGAAGAAAGACAGCATCTTCAACAAGGGTGAAAACTGGATCTCCACATGTAGAAGAATGAAATTAGACCCACACCAAGCACCCTGCACAAAAGTCATCTGCAAATGAATCAAAGACCTCGTTGTGAAACCTGGAATACTGAAACTGTTAGAAGAAAAACATAGGCAGTAATCTACAAGACACAGGTGCAGGAAAGAACTTTCTAGTTGAACTTCAGTAGCTCAGGAATTAAGGTCAAGAATGGACAAATGGGACCCTATTAAACTAAAAAGCTTCTATACAGCAAAGAAAACAACCAAGCAAGTGAAGGGGAAGCCCACAGAGTGGGAGAATATCTTAACCATTTATATATCTGACAGAGAATCAATATCCAGAATATATAAAGAACTTGTAAAGAATCAAGAAAACAAATGACTGAGTTAAAAAATGGGTTATGGTGACTAAAAAAATACCTCTAAAAGTGTTCAACATCCTTATGATTAGGGAATTAAATTTAAATTATTTTAAAATTTCATCTTACCCTTGGCAGAATGGCTAAGATCAAGAGAACAAATGACACCAAGTACTGGTGAGGATGTGAGGAAAGTGGAACCCTCATTCGCTGCTGGTGGGGTTGCAAACTGATACAGCCACTCTGGAAATCAGTGTGGAGAGCACATACTTCAAAATATGCAGAAATCTACCATTTGATCTGGCATGCACTCCATGGTATATAGCCTAAGAACTCAGTCTCCTACTACAGAGATACTTGCTCAGTCAAGGCTGTTGTTGCTCTTTTCACAATAGCTAGGAAATGGAAACAACCGAAACGTCCCTCAGCTGATGAGTGGATAATGAAAATATGGTGCCTTTACATGATGGAGTTCACACTTTGCAAGTGAAAAGATAGATCTAGAAACAGCTATGCTAAGCGAAGTAACAAACTCAGAAAAACAAGCAATCTATGTTCTCTCTCATTGTGGATCTTAGCTCCAAGTCCATGGTTGTTGAGTATATATCCTGATATAATAACCACAGGAGCCAGAGAAATGGAAAGGAACCATGCAGGTGAAGGGGACGAAGGAGCTTGAGAAGGAGTGGTGGGGGTACTACACAGATAGTTCCAGAGACAAGAAAATGCAGAGTTTTTCACCTATAGACCTCAAGCCACTCCAAAATGGGAAAAATAACTTGAGATGGAGAGTCTGAGATGCAAAGATGAGTGACAAGCAAAGAAATTAAGTAAACACTATGTAAAACAAATAGCAATATCTATATGTTAAAAATAGCAATGTTTGCACATGTGTCAAAGGAGGGGCCAAGTGTACCCAAGAGCCTCCCATTGTATGGGAGGAAACTGAGGGCTAGAGTACTAAAATAATAGAAATGGAGCACAAATGAATAAATGAAAAGAGAAAAACAGCTCAGAGTCAAAGCATAGTCAGGAAAGATGTGAGCCAACAAATGGTACAGTAGAAAGAGATGGACTCAGTCAAAGGAGTAAGTGCTTCATTTGAAAGTTAAATAATCACCAGGCCCAGCAAGGTGGCTCAGCAGAAAAAGGAGCTTGCTGCACAAACCTGATGACTTGGGCTTGAACCCTGGATCTCACCATGGAAGGAGAGAACCAACTCTCACAAAGTGTTCTCTGTCCTCCATATGTGTATTTTGGCACCTGCATGCCTGTGCACACACACACATGTGCACACGCACACACCATACACACCACATGGCATACACATGAATAGTAATAAATACAATAATAATAAGAAGAAAAATCACCCCCACAACAGAATCCAGACATGAGCTACTTACAGTGTACTGGCTCCTCTCCACACGTCTCTGTTGGGCACTGGGCCATGGCTACATTCTTTGAATTCCCTTCCCCTTTAAATGTTGGTTGTTTTTGGCCAACAACAGATGCTGTCAAGAAGTTACAGGTGGGAAGGGAGAGAAGACAGCCCCTGACTGGGCCAGAGTTTATTAGTAGTTATATTATTTCTGGTTAAGACCACAGATCCTGAGAGAAACCTTCTCTCCCAGAAACAGATTTTTCTCAGTTCTAGTAATACTGCTGTCCTCTATGACCCTTCAAGGTTAGGTATATAGACACTTTTCCTGGTCGCTAGTGCCCAAGCATGTCACCATCTTTTATTGCTTCTGTTAATTTTGCCCACATGTATCCAAATTATTCTTTCACTTACTTTTTCTTAATATGTTGAATTATATTCTTCATCTAATTCCCGGGATCTTGGGTTTTACACGTAAAGCACAAAGATATTGAAAGATTGAAAATAAAAAAGTAGCCATTGGACATGCCTAGAATCCCAGTACTCAGGAGATTAAAGGCAGGAGGATTGCAACATAACAAGTTCTAGGCCAGTCAGACTGCAGAACAAGATTCTGTCTAAAAGAGAATTGGAGGTGAAATAGAGCGAAGAACACAATTTCATGCAAATTTTAACCAAAAGAAAACCTCTCTTTTAGACTGTAAGATTAAGAAACTCTTGGACATTAGAGATAAAACTACATAATGATGAAAAATCTATCTCACTGATATTATAACATTATTACCATGTTGTGAATTATTTAAAATGACAAAACCAGAAAGAATTTGGAGCTGGAGAGATGCTCAGCAGTTAAGAGCACTGGCTGCTCTTACAGAGGACCCAAGTTTAGTTCCCAGCACCCACATGACAGCTAACAACTGTCTGAAACTCCAATCCCAAGGGATCTGACACCCTTTTCTGGCCTTTATGAGCATTGTACCACATGGATGCACTTAGATATATTCAGGCAAAACACTCATACACATAAAATTAAATATAAAAATTTTTTAATTTTTAAAAAACTGAAAGAATTTGACAAATCTGTCAAACAAAGTGCCCTGGCCAGCTGGCCTCAGCAGAGCATGAGTCCTCAGAAACCTGGGATGAAAGAGACAAAAAGGACACAGAGGGCCGACAAGACAGTCTCCTGATCAAATGCCCGGCTAGCTCAGTCGGTAGAGCATGAGACTCTTAATCTCAGGGTCATGGGTTTGAGCCCCACGTTGGGCACCAGTTGCCCCGGCCCACTGGCCTCAGCAGAGCACGAGTCCTCAGAAACCTGGGATGAAAGAGACAAAAAGGACACGGAGGGCCGACAAGACAATCTTCTGATCAAATCGGCAAATCTTTATTCTTCTAGGGGGTATTTATAATTTTGGGGAGTCAGGCACCTATACAGGAATGTGGTAATTAACAGAGACAAAAACCCACCATGAGGTTATGTGAATACTAAAAGGGCAGGCAGGGACTAGATGGGGCGTGGTGGCCAAGGTTGCTAGGAGACAAATCCCTGGAAGATCCAGGATCCAAGGCCATGTGTAGCCAAGGGCAGCTACGGGTGGGGGACCTTGTTTGCTAAACAATAAGAAACTCTAAGAGGCACTTAAGAAACTGATTAACATAATTGGTATCAACAAATGTCAGGATGTTACATTTGCAAAAGGGTAAGACAGAGGTCACTTGGTCTCTGCCACAAAGGACAAGTAAACATGATGATATACAGATAATTTTTAAGTACACTATATAGTTGAGTGGCTTGATAACAGTCACTTATTTTACTGATTTTATTCCTTTAACTAATATCACCCATAGTCTGGTGGTCTTAACCAGAAATAACATTGCATTCTATGCAATGTTTATTAGCACAGAAAACTAAACAGTGATGTGGACAACTGCCAAAGTAAGTTAGATAGATATATTTAAAAATTAATCTTATGGTAAATAGATGCTAAGTGTTGATATCATAAATATACCAGCATAAGAAATACTAAAATTCTAAAATGTAAATAAATAAGGAAGTAAGTTATAAACAAGTAACTAAGCTGGCATGGTCATGCACGCCTTTAATCCCAGCACTCAGGAAGAAGAGGCCGGCAGATCTCTGTGAGTTCAAGGTCAGCCTGGTCTACATAGGGAGATCCAGGCTGGCTGGGACTACAGAGAGACTGCGTCTCGAAAAAGATAAAAAAAACACTAAAATAATGACCTTAACTAGAAAAGTAATCTTATAAGTGATTAAAATAGATACTATGTAAATGAGAAACTAAAATTATTTAATAAATAGAGAACTGTTCAATCTCAGTAGCAACCAGGGAAATAGAGAACAATATTCTATTTTCATCTACAAAATTTGAAAAATTCCCTTTAGGCAACTTTGAGCATGATACTGAATTCTACCATAAAAGAGACAGTCTAGTATAGTGCAAACAGGAATAAAATTTCAGATAAGTTGCTTTATAATATTAGATTCAGTAATTCCAATTCTGGGACTCTTCCATGAGAAAAATTTGAATTAAACCTAAGAATTCAGGTAAAAAAAAAATGGAATATAGCTGAAGATAAGAATATTCTAATTTCTAAAGAAAAAGTATCCTTTCTCTTCCACTCCTTGCTCCCTTCTATGCAGTTGTTCACTGTCTGAGCAATTTAATAAACACCTATTCAACTGAGACCCAGCAAGGTGGGTATCTCTTGCAATGAACTGGGGACAGGATGGCAGAGCCTGGATGACTGGGAAGGAGGTCTGAGGAGAGGGTGGCTCAGCACAGACAATGAGCCCCAGCAGGAAGAGCAGAGAATCTGCATGTGCATGTTGTGAGAGGGCCAGGCCAGAGCCTGGGGACTTGCAGGTAAAAGGGCAGTGGCAGTTAGAAGAGCAGACTATGAAGGGTACATTTAGAGCTGAGAGACGAACTGGCATTTGGCATAGCACCCTTACAGTAATGGATTCAGGATTTATTAGTTGTCAGAGTATCAAGTTCCAACCCAGCTGGGGCTAAAGGGAGACCCTGTCTCAAAAGACCACAAAAGAATAATAACATGTGTCTAAGTTAATATGCATTTATAATGTTGTGATTTGCTGAGTCATGACTTTGGAAATCCCTAGCTTAATCCCAAAGTCTTTTGGGAATTACATCTATTGCTTAGGCTCCTTACCGCGTGTTATGTGACCTATCCATACTCTGTTCGATAGAAAGTCTCCACATTTTAATTTTTATGTGTTTTATTATTTTTATTTTTGTGTATATGAGTGTATTGCCTGCATGTGTATAAGTGCACCCACATCGTGCAGTGCCTGCAGAGGTCAGAAGAATATGTTGAATTACTCTGGAACTGGAGTTGTGGACAGTTGTTAGCTGCCACGTGGGTGCTGGGAATCAAACCTGGGCCCTCTGCAAGAGCAGCCAGCTCTTAACTACCGAGCTATCTTTCCAGCCCCCACATTGTACTTTTTTAAAGATTTGTTTTGACTTTTAATTTTTTGTATGCGTGTGTGGGGGGGGGTGTGCACATGAGTGCAGAAGCCCCTCAGAGGCCACTGGATCCTCTAGAGCTAGAGTTACAGGTGATTGTGAGTCAACAATGTGGATACTGGGAATCACACTGACGTACATATAGAACATTCCTTTTTAAATGGGAGCAACACTACTATAGTTGATCTTAGCCAGAGGCCGAGAGGTGATGGAGTTTTTAGTTATGAAATAATAGGCACTTCCCATACTCACTTAATTTTGTTAAGACCACTAATAAGAGGACACTATTATTAGTATCTCTACTTTGCAAATAATGGAACTATACTTTGTGATGAACTTTACAAAGTGATTTTAAATCATGTTCTGAGATTCAAGCATTAACTATAAAATCATAGATTTCCAACTAAAAAATTACTTTTACCTGTTAGTGGATATAAAGCATGAGATATGCATTTGTATTTTGATGCAGTTTTTATCTATCTATCTATCTATCTATCTACCTATCTATTTATGTGTATGAGTGTTTTGCCTGCGTGTGTATGAGTACATTCAGGTCCTGCAATGCCTGGAGTCAGAAGGAGGCATTGGATGCCCCTGGAACTAGAGTTACAGATGGTTGTTAGCCACCATGTAGGTGCTGGGAATTGAACCTGGATCCTCTGCAAGAGGAGTCAGTGCTCTATGTCGCTGAGCCAGGTCTTTACCATTGATGCAGTTTTTGAAAATGATGAGACCTTTCTCAGCTCAGGTGTGCTCTACCCAGGGACTTAGAATGCTGGAAACTTGGCAGCCACCAAAAGTCAAGCTGACACAATGGCTCTTGAGTTGAGTGTCTAAAGCTGATGGAGATTAAAGACTGGACATGTGTGGGAACGAGGAAAGCAAGAGCAAGCTTTACTAATAGAAAATGGGAAAAACTTCCAAGAGAGGGAGTGACGTCCAAGAGAGGAAAAAGGTCTGTATTGGTTTGTTTAGGGAATTTGATAGGACTCAAACAGACAAAGACTGAGGTGATTTCTTTTGGATTGATTAATTCTCTTGGTGATCTTGAGCTGAGCCAATGGAGGACCAATGTCAAGCTCTCCATGCCTATCTCCCAGTTAGAGGCGTTTGAAGACTCCCTCTGACTTAAATGCTTTGTTGGCTGCTGACCTTGACTGTCTGATAGCTAGTCCTGGCCATCACTGCTACTGTTAACCTTGCAGGTGCCTTACTGGCTGTTAAGTAAATGATCTTCTCATTGTCCTCATGTTTATGTGATGAGCTTGTAGCTTTACAACTCTATCACAGCTCCCAAGATGTAATGCAGTTGTTTTAGGTTATCTCATATTTAACACTTTGTCTATGGTGTAGTCGGGGGTGGTCCCCTTCCATGAAAAGGTGTGTTTCTTATTAGAAGCCACCATCCTCCACACTTTAGTCTGTTACAGTGAGCTGCATTAGAGACAAGAATATATGAAAGACCTAGCATGGTGGTCTTAATCCCAGGACCTGGGAAGCAGAGGCACACATATCTCTGTTAAATCTAGGCCAGCCTAGACTACATAGTGAATTCCAGGCTAGCTAGAGCTACAGGGAGACCCTGTCTCAAAAAAAAAAAAAAACAAAGGGAAAAAAAAAAGGGACAGCAGAGTCTTGCATATGTTTTTTCCCCAAGGAAGGGGCTTATAGGGGAGCCAGCCAGGCTGCCTGCCAGAGCTCAGAGCCCTGCCCTTCCTCTTATCTGTTAAGCTTAGTTATCTCAAACTCAGCAGCAAGCTCTTTTCTCATCCCTAGTGTTCCTGACTTCGTTCTTTTAACCCTAACCTTTAAACCCAGCATCTATTTTTACCATAACGTGATCAACTTGCAGTTTTCATCATGGGCCTTTTCCCTTGGCTAGCTCCTGCCTCATATGCAGTGACATATGTCAGCATGGGAAGAAAAGAAAATGGAAGCATTAAAAATGACTTCAAGGGGCTGGGCATGGTGGTACACATCTTTAATTCCAGCATTTGGGAGGCAGAGGCAGGCAGATCTCTGTGAGTTCAAGGCTAGTCTGGTTTACATAGCAAGTTCCAGGCCAACTGGGGATACAGGGTGTCTCAAAAAGATGTCCCTCCCCCGTAATAACTTTAAGGGCTAGGGAGATGGCTCAGTGGGTAAGAGTCTTTGTTGTGTAAGCACAAAGCCCTGTGTTCAAATTCCCAGCACCCATGTGAAACAGCTGGGAATGGTTCTGTAGGCTGGTAACCCCAGAATTTGGGGATGGGTATAGGCAGATCTAAGAGCTTACTGACCAGCTAGTCTAATAAAAAAATGGCAGACTTCTGGTTCAGTGAGAGAGCCTGTCTCAAGGCAATAAGGCCAAGAGCAATAGAAGACCTAAGATATCCGCATCCTACCTGTACAGATACACACATGAACAGCCACACCTGTATACTCATGTGCATGCACCACACTATAACGCACACACACACCACTAACAACAACAACAACAACCAAAAAATTCAAGCTAGCAAAAACTAAAAAACTCTTCAAAGTCAGGTATAGTGGAACAAGTCTGTAATCCCAGCACTTGGGAAGTAGAAGCAGAAGGATCTGGAGTTCAAAGTTTGGCAGAAAACTAGTCTCAGCACTCAGGAGTTGGAGACAGTGGATCTCTGTGAGACTGAAGTCAGCCTGGTCTACATAGCAAATTCCAGCTCAGCTGGGACTATGGGAGACCTTGTCTCAAAAAGACAAAAAAAAAAAAAAAAAAAAGGGAAAGAAACAAAATAATAAGTTCAAGAATACATAGGGACAGAAAACATAACAGGGAAAAATCTAACTGGGGAGAAGATGAGGGAAAGGATGCTATGATGCTGGATTTGAAGAGATAGTTGGAAAATCACATCAAAAACCTGAAATTTTAAATATCAGGACAAATATATAGTTGAAATTTTCTGAATAAAACTAATGAAGTAGTAACAACTGAAAAGTCTTTAAAATGTTCCATGAGAGTAAAAACAGGTCTGAGACTCTGAGAACACGAGCTGGAGAATGAAAGCGGGAAGAAGAGCCAGTGACAGAAAGAAGTTTCTACAGGTTCTACAGGGAAACAGAAGAGGATAATGCTGCTCTTAAGCAAGCTGTGTCACGCTCTTTGAGAGACGGAGACGTGAGTAGGCTGTTATATAGACCACTGTCAGTAAAGGGATGCGGCAGAGCCATTTGTGGAAAGCTAAGGAAGCCAAGAATCTCCTCAGGAAAGAAAAATAGAATGAGGCAAGATCAACTGCTGACAGTGAATAGTAGAAAATGGAGTCCAGTGTCGGTTTTGTTGGGGTCCTAGTAGAGCAGACATGGAACACTTGAGTTAGAGCAGTTTATATGGAGTTGGAAATGAGCACTGAAAAGAGCCAAGGATGGTGCACTCCCCTGGGGCTGGCAGTCAGGAGTATCTATTACCCTCCCTACGCATGCAGGAGCCAGAAAGGGGCTATCACTAGGACCCAGAGAAAGCTGAAGGATAGAGCTGTGGCAGGTAGGTAACAAGGCTTGGCTAATCTGTAGGCAAGTGGTAAGGAAAGAGCTGGAAAAAACAATCTGACCTCACTCTCCTTTTGCCCTCTGGATTTCAGCTATGGCTGTTGGCTGACCCCATTAAGAGAAGTCAGAACACTAGGGACGAGACGGAGACCTGTGATCGTGTGAATCAAACTGCATGGCCAGAGCTGTTCCAGCACAAGCACATCACAAGAATGAAAACAAGTTAGCAATGTCATTATGAGGAAAGGGGTAGGGAGCCAAGACATGACAAAGAATTCGGCATGTTAAACTAGAAGATCTAGTTGGCATTAGTCAGGGCTTTAAAATAAAGACATTTATTTTTATGTGACTATAAGAATCATATGTATTATAACAAGAGAAAGAATTAAATTATCAATAATCCCTGTCTCCAGTGACATTTTAAATATATTTTGAAAATACTTCTAGTCTTTTTAATGCACAAATACTTTTTTTTTTTTTTTTTTTTACAAACAAATCATTATTCGGTACAAATCTGAATCTTGTGATGTTCTTTGACTATGACCAATTCCAAATCACATTAAAAATTAGATATTCATTGAATGCTAATAATGTAGAAGGAATTTCACATATTAAAAGAAGGGTTAACATTTGTGTTTTCACAGAATTTACATTCTAGTGGAGAATGACAGAAAAGGAGTTAGTAAACAAGTACTAATTTGAGGGGAATCTTTGAACTACATAAACATAACCTGGGTAAACAGAGGTGAGAGGACACTGCATTTTTCCAACTGAGAAATCAAAGCTGAGAGCAGGCAGATAATGAGAGAGGTAGATCTGGATGTATTTCAAGGCAGAGCCGACAGAGTTGCTGATGAAGGTATTCTCTGAAGGGAATTCTGAGTGCTTCTCCTTTCCTAGTCTCTACTCTGTTCCTGTTGCCCAAAAGTCTCATCTCTAAGGGCTACAATAGCTGTATCTTCCTGTTCTCTTTTGATTGTGTTCACATAGAAATAATTAGTCAGAAAGAGATGGGAGGGCAAGGCAAGAAGAATGGGGAATGCTTTTCTCCGAGCTCCTTTTATGCTAGGAGATTGTCTGGCAAGGGCTTCTCTCTGCGCCTGATCTGTAGATGTCCTGTCAGGCAGCCATCTTGTGACATGGCTCTTGCTGGCTCTGGCTAACCCTCCCCACACTTTCTGGATTAAAGACTTAATGGTTTTCTACTGTGACTATCTCTTAGGTGTGCCACCATTTCTTATTAGTTCCCTCCACCTGACTACACATTGGCAAATAATCCTCTGAATTCTCCTCAGACACCTTTCAGTATGCTACTCTTACTGTATAGTACCAGGACCCTAAATGACACGGGATGCTAGATAAAAAGGAATCAAAAAAGACTCCAAGGTTCCTGGTCTGAGCATCTGGAAGATGGAACTGCTACTTAATGAGTTGAAGGAGATTTCAGACAGGAAATAAATAGTGCAAAATAAATTTATTACTCTTTACATTTCACAGAGTAAAATGTAAAGCAGAAATGTAAGAGAGGCTAGTTTGCTCCTGGCCTGCTGAGAGTTCAGAGGACAGAAAAAGTGATCAGGGCTCCCAAAGGGAAAATGGGATCAAATCATTCCATTCCAGCGAAGGGGACAGAGCTCAGTCCACTATAGGAAGGCAGAAGCAAAACAACAAAGCAATCACTAGTTGTGCCTGGGTTACAGCATTTAGTGAGCTCCACGCATAGAAAAAGGAAGAATGTTGCTAGTCACCCCTCCCTGCACAGACAACCCTTCAGCTGTTCTATAGGAGACTTGCTGGCTGCTCTATTTTCTGTGTCTAGGAAGACAAATCAGATTAGTGTAGATCCAGGGCTTCAAACTCTGCTGAAACCAAGTTTTAAAGTGAAAGTAACCAATGTACAGGAATTATCCAAAAGAGACCCTGAAGGGATTGTACCACATTTGGAAAATTTTGCTCTACAGTCTAGAATTGAACTTTACAGTTCTGTGATAAAATGCAATGGCATGAATACAGCCCCACTTGGAGCACAGGGTTGTGAGTGGTTTAAATAGCCCATCCTCTGTGCTCAAGTCTGCAGCTAAAACGAACAAGGTTATAAATCACGTTACAGCTTTAAAACCCTTGCAGGAGGATTTCCAGGAAGCAGAGTTATGGTTTTGTCTAATGACAGGCACTGAAGCAGGCCTACGACAGGGTTGCATTCATTGGGTACAATGGGCTTTCTGTATCCCAAGGCCTCTCTTGGGACACATTTACTTACCTGGAGTAGTTGAACAGACTCATTGGAAAATGCAGGCTGGACTGGAGCCCTGCTTTTGTCTTTAAGCTCAACTTCAGATCTGAGAATGTGGGCTTGGCCCAGGGCCAGGCAGGCACTGATAGCATTGAAGGGAAAGTTTGCAAATGGGCCTCAGAGCCTCAGGGTTTGGACAACTCAGTTGTTTCCTACATTCTGGCAGAAAGTGATAAAGAAAGAAAGATATGTCTTTTTCCATTTGGAACTAGAAAGTTCTATGTTTACAATAAATATGATTTATGCCCCAAGAAAGCTGAGGGCTAGAGAACTTTGTATCCTATTCCTTCCCAACCCCGTGGTATCATTTATTCACAACTCTGAGATGAAACTCTGCCCTTTATTTTCAAGGTCAGGGAGACCTGGACCCCTCAGGAGGAGCCAAGCTTTTTGATAGAAATTATGAGGCTTATATCCCAAGAGTTTGAGACCTCAACTTTTCAGAAAAGTATGATAATTCTATGGCTTTCCCAGCTCATTTTGTGACTCTTGAAATCCCCTAAATTTACTTAATGGTATTTCCCTGAAGCTATAAAGTCAGGCTCCCCTCTCCTCTTTAACTCAGAAATATTTTCATCTATAAATATGAATTCCACAGAAATTTTGTTTGAATACTGTACTTTAAGCTGTTAAATTAGCTCCGATAGTTTATTTCAAAAAAAAAGGGGGGGGGAGCGGTTCTTTTTGGTTTGGATTTTTTTTGTTTTTGTCTTTTAGAGACAGTCTTCCTGTAGCCACAGCTGGCCTGGGACTTATGACATAGACCAGGCTGGACTCTATCTCATAAAGATTCAACTGCCTCTACCTCCCACGTGCTAGGATTAAAGGCATGCACCATCAAGCCCGGCCTCTTTGTATTTTAAAAAATTTTGTGCATATTAATAATCAGTTAATGTGATGAGGCCTTTAATCTGCTCAAAACAAACAAACCCCCCGCCCCAAATCCCTATTCTTATCTCCTAAAAGTACTCAGGATTTATTTATACTATTATAAAATCTTGTGTTTGTGTGTACATGTGTATGCATATGTATTGCTAAATAAAATTTTGTGGAGGCCACTGTTTTATACTGAGTTCTTATACTAGACTGTAATAGACAAGAACAATCCAGAATGAAGCCACTTACTTTAGGAACTTTTTAAAAATTATTTTATTATTTTATTTTGTGTATATGAGTATACTGCTTGCATGGATGTAAGTGCACCTGTGTCCAGTGCAATGCCCTCGAAGGTTGGATTCCTCTGGAGCTGGAGTTACAGATAGTTGTTAGCTGCCATGTAGGTGCTGGGAATCAAACCCAGGTCCTTTGCAAGAGTAGCCAATACTCTTAACTGATAAGCCATCTCTCTAGCCCTTACTTAAGGAACTTTAAAACAAGCCAGTTTTTAAAAAGCATATGTTAACTGTCAGGAGGGCCCAGTTTATCTGAACCAGCACTGTGAGGATTTCCCTCTGTTGTGACCCTATTAAGAAAGCAACTTTATAATTATCAATGTGGTTTTTGTTCCTTTTTCTGCTTTAAGATTTTTTTTTCTACCTAAAAAAGTCAAGCTCCTCTGCTCAGCTTTGTATTTTTGATGATGGGAATTACTAATTAAAAGCTAATTAGATCATTAATATTAATTTTTAATTTTATATGTAGATATAATACAAGTATTAGAAGCATATTATAAAACAGATACAGAATTGTCATAAAATTCAATTATTATAGTAATGAAAAAAATCTCATTCTTTGAAGTTGCATATAGTATGTTTATTCATATGTTTATTCTTTTTTTTATGATATGGAAAGTGGTACTTATGGAACATTTTATCCTCCAAACAATGAAAATATCCTATGAAATACTGTTACCCTCATTACTATCATCTGAGGCTTCTGTTATCCTTCTCCTAATTGGCTTATTGTTTCTGTTTATAAAACAGCTAAAAAACAAACCAAAACAAAAAAAAACAGCTTGATGGGTTGGAGAACTGTTCAGTGGTTAAGGATGCTTATTGCTCTTGCAGAGGGACTTGCGTTCAGTTCCCAGCACCTATGTTGTGCAGCTTACAACCACCCATAATTCCAGGAGGATCCAATACCTCTAGCTTCCCAGGGCACCTACATTCATCTTGTATACATAACTACATGCACACACACATATATATCACACACATACATGATTAAAAAATGATAAATAAAAATAAAGCTGGGTGTGGTGGCACACACTTTTAATCCCAACAGTTGGGAGACAGATGCAGGTGGATCTCTATAAGCTTGAGGCCAGCCTGGTCTATGTATCGAGTTCTAGACCAGCTGGGACTACAGAGAGACCCTGTCTCAAAAAGACCAAAATAATAATATATATGTATGCATGTATTTATTTATTTAAAGGTACTAGGACTAAAGGTGCCCTTACATATATGCAGGTAATACACTCATACATAAAATTTTAAAAAATAAAATATTTTGAAATATATGAAGAAGAGCTAGGCATGGTGGCACATGCCTGTAATACTACCACAGGAGAGTGAGGTAGAAGGATCCTAGTTCAAGGTCATATATAGTATGTACCAAGCCAGCCTGGGTCACACATGAGACCTTATCTTTAAAAAAAAAGCAAATAGGGCCTGGAAAGATGGCCCAGTAGTTAAGAGCACTGGCTGCTCCGACAGAGAACCCAGGCTCAGTTACCACTCACATGATGGCTTACAACTGTCTGTAATTCTAGTTCTAGGGGATCAAATGTCCTCTTCTGACCTCCGCAGGCACTGCATAACACAGGCATACATAAATATATACAGGCAAAACACCTACACAAATAAATCAAAACAGCTGGGAATGGTGGTGCATGCCTTTAATCCCAGCACTTGGGAGGCAGAGGCAGGTAGACCTCTGTGAATTCCAGACCAGACAGGAATACATTGTGTAAACTTGTCTCAAAAAAACAAAAAGAAAGTTTTAAAAAGTAAATAAAAAGAGAGAGGAGGGAGGGAGGAAGAGGAAAAGGAAGGGAAGGACGGATGGAGAGGAGATTATGATGACTCATGGCAATCATCTTCCTACCCACAATGTCAGTGTTCATGGTTATTTAAAAAAAAAAAAAAAAAAAAAAGATGCCTAACTTAGGATGGGCCAATTACATGCTCCCTTGTGAGAATTTGAACCAAAATGCTGAGTCCAAAGCTGTTTCTACTGTGCAGTTCTAACTAACATGGTGCTATGGCTAATCAAAGCCAAATGGGAGAGTGAATCTCAAAAGCCTTGGGAGGTCAGATAGACGAGATTCAGGAAAAACGCGAATGGAAATGACGACTGTCAGATCCCAGAAAGGGTGGCTGTCAGATGAGAATATCCTATTAGCTAGGATCCTATGTTTTAAAACTGGCTTCGTGGATATTCAACATATTCCCATGGAGCTGAGCTGAAGTTTTGGTTCCCATCAGCAGAGATCCCTAATTAAGATAATGGTGTACTTAGCCACAAGTTTCAGAGAAGTGAAGGAAGGAAGCAAACTTCCTGTGTGTGAACATGCTCAAGATTGCAGGACTTCCTGCAAGTAGTGCCGAAGCTCAGATCCAGCATTAAAAAAGCAGAAGGCTGAGGGTCAGTAAGTCATGCATCCAAGGTAGAGACACTCTAAAACAGAGGCTGGGATGTAGCCCACTGGCAGAGTGCTTGCCTAGTATGCACAAAGGCCCTGGGTTTTACCCCCAGCTTTAAAAAAATACCCTCAAACAGGAAAATTCCCTATTTGCAGAGTAAAGTAAAAGACAGTCAAAACTACTAGGATTTTACCTACATACTATTCAATTTCCTGGTCTTACTAGTAGTTTTGGCTTTAATATATTATGTTGATGCATATTCAATTTCTGGTAATCATAGACTCAAAATCTGGCTGAGGCTACACTTTCTTCAGGGACAGTCAGCAGAGGGATATCACTGACAGTCTTACTGTCTCCACCTAACACTATTATAGTAGGATTCCCAAGGGAGCTAGGATGGAAGTGCTGTACCTGTACCAGCCAAAGCACCAACTACTAGCTATTGCTTTTTAAAAATTCACTTAGAAGAGAGATGAGTTATATCAGTATGTGGTAGAATTTGCCAACTGTTCTCTTAATATCCCTGTATGTCTCTGACTACTAATAAGGATGAATTCAAATCTAGCTAGACTACGTGGTGATAGAATGTGGTATGCAACTTCTCGATCAAGTGCTTCATTCACTACGTTCCCTTCTAGTGAGCTAGAACGAGGATATGGCGGAAGAGCCATTTTCAAGCATAAAAACAAAGTCAGGGGTTGGATGGCTCGGCAGTTAAGAGCACTGAATGCTCTCGTAGAGGACCCAGGTTCAAATCCCAGCATCCAAGTGGCATCTAACAACCATCCAGCTCCAGTTCCAAGGGATCTGACAGCCTCTTGTCTTCCGAGGGCACTGCACAACATAGGTGGACTTACAAACATGCAGGCAATACACTCATACATATAAAAACACAAAAACGAAGCCAGCCCTCTAAGGATAGCAAAAGAAGGTAGAAGAAACTCTATTCTCTGTTACAGAGCCTCAACTTGGAGGTCTTTGTATTTTTTAGTCTTTTTTATTAACGACCCAGCAAGTCTCCTAATTAACACCTACTGAACACAGGCCAGCATCATACAGAGGATTCCTTCCACATGTATTTTGAACCTAACATCGATTTATGAGAAGAGCACAAACAGAGAGAAAGACAGTGAACCTAGATCAGGAGACAAAAAACAGAATCCTAGGAGACAGGAAATGAGAGCTCAGGAGCTGAAAAGAAGGTCTTAAAATACAGGAACATGCTTAAGAATACTTAGGGAAGTGGAAACTTCCTTTGAGCAAAATAGTTCACAAGAGGCAGTTACTTAGTGATGATTGTGTTGACTTCTCTTTGGGAAGAAATCATTGTGGGAGTGGTTGAAAAAAAAACCCTATTAAAACTTAAAGGCTAAAAAACAGTTTGTGGGGGGCTGGGAAATCTGACACCCAGACACCAGCAGGTCCAATGCCAGAGAGCCCATGCTCCTGGATTGTGGCCAGCTGCCTTTAAACACTGGATCCTCTTGTGGCTAAGAGATCTTCTCTACCATACTTATCTTTAAAGTACTTGTTTCACTCCTGATGGTCTATTCTCCTAATACAATGACTTCCCAAAGGGCCTGCTCCCAAATATTATCACTTTGAGGATCTGGTTTTAGTATATTTGGGGACACACACATATTCAGTCAACACAATGCTACAAGAACTCCAGTGGGAAGTGTTTGATTCTACCTTGTTCAGCAACATTTCATACTAGACCACTGGGTAATGGTTGGTTGGCTTATGAGTTTTGAGACATTTGCTTCCTTTCCATCTTATCTGGTCAAATCCTGGAGAATATTAAGCACAAGCCCAATTCAACACTAGAAAAGATTTTTTTTTTAAGTCTGTGAATTAAGTGTTCTATGACTTCATGAGTAACTTCATTCCAGATATACTTAAGAGTTCCAATTTTGCTACATAAAATATTTTCAGTAGTTCACAATTTTCCCTTAAAAATACAATCACTGTGTATTTCCCAAAAATTATATTAGTGTTTGTCATGTTATCTCTCGGTTTCATGGCCCAGTACTCTAATTCATTCTAAGATCTTGTATGTGGTTGATGGTCAATAAATATTTGGATATTTGTTTATTGAATCACATGGAGTTAAACTATTGTGGCTTTTACTGGCAAATATGACTTTTGCAGTTGACTGATACTGAAATGAATCTGAACCACATCGTCTCTGTGTTTAATGAAGAAAGGCTTGGAAACTCTTTTGCACTCTGGGTCTTAAAATTGAAAGGCACTTAAATTTCACTTTTAAAAAGATGCCTAATGTTGGAAGTCACAGACATACTCTCCTGAAGGCATAATTTCATCAACTTTTTGGCATACAGAACAGGGAATGCTGTCAGCAAGGACGATTCATTCCAGGAAATAATTCCTCCCTGCAGTTTCTATGGAGGGCCTCCTCACAAAATAAGCTTGAGAAATAAAGCAACTTGCAAATCATAAAAATTCAGTGCAACCTGGGTTCAATTCCCAACACCTACATGGCATCAGGGGAGCCAATGCCCTCTTTGGACACTGCATGACATGGGTACATTTACATACATGTAAGCAATGCATTCATACACATTAAATAAATACAAATATTCTTTTAAAAATCCAGTGCACTCCGGAACAAGTTGATGGGTCTATTTAAATAAAAAGATGCTTCTGGGGCTGGAGAGATGGCTCAGTGATTAAGAGCACCGGCTGTTCTTGCAGAAGACTCAGGTCCAAATCCCAGCACCCACATGGAAGCTAACAACTATCTATAACTCCATTTCTAGGGGATCCAACACCCTCTTCTATTATTTACTGAATTAAATTTGGTTTCTATTTCTTTGTTGACAGAAAGTCAAATTTTCTTTTATGTCTGTCCTTTAAAAAATTTTTTTGGTAGGGGGATAAAGGTCTCTATGTAGCCCTGGCTAATCTGGAACTCTCTGTAGACCAGGCTGTCCTTGAACTCACAGAGATCTACCTCCTGAGTCCGGGGATTAAAGTTGTACACCATCATACCTAGCTGAAATTTTCTTTTGAAAAATAAAAGTTGCATTGATCATGAAGTTCGTTTACTTATAGCATCTATAAAGTACTGCAAACTGGAACAGGCTAGTTGAGAGAGACAGAGACAGGGAGGGAGGAAGAGAAGGAGGGATGAAGGGAAGGAGGGAGGGAGGGAGGGAGGGGAAAGGGAGGGAGGTATGGAATATACTTTAGTAGTTTCCATTGAGTGTTGGACAGGGCTGCCCCCTAATTTCTTTGGAATGACAGGCCATTGTACACACGAACTCATCGAAGCTCCAGCTGCATAAGACTAGCGCAACATCAAACCAGTCCAAATGAACTGAGGAGGGGCCCACAAAGCCCTACCCCTCGCTGGGGACTACTGGCAGGTGATGGCTGCTGTGGGGAAAGAAGCATCAGTTTTCTTCAAGGATGCAGACTGGATAGGTTGCCCTGTCCACGCACATTCCAGTGGCACCAGTTTGACTCAGTGGTCATAAAAAACGAGTACATCAAGTTGGGAGGGAAATGTGTTGGGGGGGGTCTGGGAGGAGCTGGAGGGAAGGTGCTATTCACCAAAACATGTACAAAATTCTCAATAAAAATATCTTATAAAATACTATAACTAACATAGTTAAAAAATTTTTTTAAATATAGATAGAATCCAGCTTCTATAACCTTAACTGAAACCCCTACTTTAAGGAATATGGTGCATATATCGTAAGGAATGTGGGAGGAGCTGTCAAAGACAGTCTGCTCTAAATTCTATTCAATGATTTGCTAAAAGAAAAAAAAAATGACTTGGCATCCAAATCAGACTTAATATTACCTATTATATGTATGCTGTAAATTCCTGATCACCACCAGGAGCCCAAGTTTCAGTGGACCAATAAAAATTGATCAGGGACCTTCTCCAAGAGTCATGATATCGAGTGATATTTGGGGAGGAGGAGAGTTTCTATCACATAAAGATTGATTTCTCTCACTGTGTATCTCTGATTCTTTCCTCCACATCCAACATCATCTTCAAGTATTCAGAACACATTTTAGATTCTGGAATAGACATTTTCTAATCTTAGAATAGTGAATTTAAAAGTATATCTTTTCCTTTCAAATAAAGTGGTTATTATTACAAATAAGAATTTTTGAGGAGCTGGAGAGATAGCTCAGTGGTTGATGGCATCGGTTGCTCTTGCAAAAGACCAGGTTCAGTTCCCAGCACTCACATGGCAACTAACAACCATTCATAACTCCAGTTCTAGCGGATTTGACTCCCTCTTCTGGCCTCTACGGGCACCGCATGGCACAGGTGCATGTCCATAAGACACAAATCAATTTTTTTTTTAAAGAATATTTCCAGTGTTGAGGATTGAATCTAGGGCCTTACACATGCTAGGCAAATGCTCTACACTGAATAACTTTCCTAGCCTATTTATATATATAGGTGTGGGGTGGGGGGATGGTTTTGTGAACAAGGTCTCACTATGCAACCCTGGCTAGTCTGGAATTTACCATGTAGATGACGCTAACCTTGAACTGATTTAGATCTGTCTGCCTTTGCCTCTGGAGTGCTGGAATTAAAGGTATGCAGCACCTTTTTATATTTTATTTTGGGTTTCATTAAGTTTTCAGGTGATCCTGAACTTGTTACCTTCCTACTTCAGTCTTTCCAGTAGCTGGGATTAAAGGCCTGTGCCATCAAGCCAATTATAAATATACTTAAGTCAGAATTAACTGGCCATTTTCTTCTTGGATGATCTAGTTGTTTTGTGTAGCTAGAACTCTTAGATTTTGCTATCACACAATTCAAATAAATATCTTCCCAAATACAATAATAAAAAAGAGAACATTCCTTTGGAATGAATTAACTAATTTACAGAACATCTCTCCTAGAGCTCGTTTAGTATAAAATAATAGGAAATGGTTTAATTTTATTAAGAGAGAAAGATAAAGTACCAAATTCTCCTCTATAACAGTGACATACTTGCTAGTATGTAGAAAAATTAAAAAATTTTTAGTAAACCCTTTTTGTCTCTTCCTGCTATTTATGAAGCCCCTTTCCAACTTCACTAAAAATGGAAATCACACTTGACTGTGCTTGTAGGGTTATCCGCATGGGGCTGGATGGCAGGGGTGGGAACACAGAGGGGCACTGATAACTGTCCATTTTTAGGTAACTGGTTATCTTCCTTGAATGGTTTTGATGTCTTCTTCACTCACCCACATGACTTGCTCATCTCATGGCACTTCCCAAATCACCTAGTAGTTTGAAACTCACAAATTATATGCTGTTCTTAAGAGGGAAAAAAATTGAAGATGGGCTGTTATGTGCACAGGACTAACTCCCAAATCCTCTTACCTTGTGATCTGCATTACCACAAGGTCTGAAGCCTTAATTTATCTGCAAGCCCAGTCTGCCAGCTTGTCTACCTTTGCTCTTCTGGTTTTGTTTCTTTTTTTAGAGTTTGCTTTTGTTATCTCTTTATAGGTTCTTATCTGTAAACTCAAAATCCACTTTTGGGTGACCTTTTAGAACTCTCTAGTTCCTTCCCCAACTGAGTCGTCAATGAGGACCCAGACCGGAAATGCCCCAAACAGAAAACAGGGGTTTAAATTCTGAGGCTCGAAGAACAGTGTTACGATTTCTTGCCACAAAGCATTGAGGTTGAAGCAGTTTTCCTTTATGCACACTCTGCAAATTAATGAAGTATGGACAATATTTATACATTTGGCATCATCTTGTCCAGATGGTTTACAATTCAGTTCTTTACTGCTCACCTACATTTGTTTCCTTTTTTACTCTAGTGGAAAGTGGCTAAAAGGAAGCCTTGGAATAAGGCATTTTGTGGTGGCTCAAACCTGTAATCCTACCCTGAACAAGCTAAAACAGGTGGATTGCTGCAAGCACCAGGCCATCCTAGGCTACAGAAGGAGACTGTCTCAAAAGACACATGAAAGAAAAAGAATGGGAGCAGGGGAGCAAACAAAGTGAAAGAACGTGAAAGAAAAAAGGTCAAAATAGGAAAGTATAAGTCATCTGTTTGAAATGTGTGAATTGTGGGAGTGAGAGAGATAGTTTAGTCAGTAAAGTGCCTGCCTTACAAGCATAAGGACACGAATTTGAGCCTTAGAACCCAATTTTAAGACAAAACAGGGTGGGCCAGGCATTGTGAAAACTTGAAGATGATGTTGGATAGGGAGGAATGAATCAGAAATAGACAGTGAGAGGAATCAATCTTTATGTGGAACTCTCCTCCTTCCCAAATATCACCGATATCATGCCTCTTGGAGAATGTCCCTGATCACATAGCTTGTCTCCATGCATTTCTAACTATATTTCTCAAACAATTAAGGATAGCAAATCATCTTGTGTTAGTCAATTTGAGATGCTTGGGAAGGGGGATTCCAGACTTCTAAAGGCCACTTTATACTGTTCTGTATTTTGGACCACAACCTTTTCTACAGTAGCAGAGTTTCTAAGGTACTTCCTACTGTGTATTTGAAGCAAAGGTATATTTTGATTTAAAGATTCACTATTCCAGAAATAGTGAATAATATAATAAAAGTAATAGCAAGTCTGGTTGAGCGTGGTGGCGCATGCCTTTAATCCCAGCACTTGGGAGGCAGAGGCAAAGGCAGGCAGATCTCTGTGAGTTCAAGGTCTACATAGCAAGTTCTAGCCAGCTGCAGCTAACAGGGAGACCCTGTCTCAAAAGGACAAAAAAAAAAAAAAAAAAAAAAAAAAAAAAGGCAAGCCTACTATGTTTAATAATCCCTCAAAAAAAGATGAACTTGGGGAGCATGGTGACCCATGCCTATAGCTTCAGCACTGAGAAGGCAGAGGCAGACAGATTTCTATGAGATCAAGGCTGAAGATGAACTTTTTAGAAAAACAAGTCAAAAAATATTCACTAAACTTTTTAAAAATTATTTGTTTTATGACGAAAGGCAAACCAAAAATATTCACAGTACAAGTATTTCTGTCCTAAAATTTAATGAAAGCCAGAAATAGCTACAGGGATGTCAGTAAATAGTAATTGAAAGCATAACGTGTTTTGGAGTCACCCAAGCTGGAATTGATCCTAGCTGTGCCCCTCCAAGCTGTGTGGCCACCTTGGAAACTTAATGCTTTACATTTTATAATACTGGGACAGCAAAAATATTTACTGTAGGGGAGAGCTTCAGGGATAAAAAAACAAGGAGACAATGAAAGTACTCAGCACAATACCTACTATATAGTGAGCCATGAGTCCCAAATACCATGTAGACTGGCACTCTAAGTCAACTATTTAGGAGACATTCCTAAAATATATATTTTAAAATGAATTCCTGGGGACTGGAGAGATGGTTCAGCTGTTAAGAGCACTTTTCCAGAGGGCTGGGGATCAGTTCCCAGCACCCATATGGCAGCTCACAACTATCTGTAACTCCAGTTCCAGAGGATCTACTGTCTTCTGGCTTTGGTGGGCACCAGACATGCATGTGGCACACATAAATGCACGATACAAGCAAACACTCATACACATACATTTTTTTAAATCTTGAAAAAACAAACTTCTTACCAATACATACATATTAATATCTTCCTACGACTTACTTTCTCAGGCGATTTTAACTCTTCATTACACCTGTATAGATTACTATACCATACACTCATTAAGGAAAAGAATGCTGAGCCAAAGTCTTACAGACGAATAGTGAGACTATTCACAATTTCATTCCACTGAAACCAGTCCCTAGAAGACACATCATCACAAAAGCTCTTTTAAAATGACTGTCCCAAATAGGCAACTCTAGAGACAGGAAATAATGTTTCTTTGGGTTGGAGCAGGCATAGGGTTGGCAGATGATACTAAAAGGTGCTGAGTTTGTTTCCAAAATGGTGAAAATACTCTAAAATTGGGGTGATGAGAACTCTGAATATATTAAAAAGCAGTCAACTGTATACTTAAATGTAAGAACTATGTCTGTGTGCTTTATATATCAATAGAGCTGTTATTTGAAAAATAAAAAAATTCACTCAATATCTTTTTGCATAATTTCTTTGGGTTATTACTGTACTGTCCAATGGTATTTACATGTCTATGACTTTTGATGAATCATTTGAAAAACTGACAGAGATTGAGCCAATTAAACTACCAAGAGTATTTAAGAGCTCCCACTTAATTACGTGTTTATTCTTTTTGAAGTTCAGGATTGCCAGTGATAATTTAATTCACAGTATTATAAATGTAATTATAAGTAATCAATAGGTGGCTGAGGAACTAATCTCAGCTGCTTCACTTTTTGCTTATTACAAATAATGCTGCTGTGAACATCCATGTATAAATTCCTAATACATATATACACATTTTTGTGTGTGTGTGTGATGCTTGGGGACTGATTCCAAGCCCTTGCGCATGCTAGGAAAGTGAACTGCTGGGCTACACTCAGCCCATTATTCTTGCAAAAATGACAACTAGAAGCTATTTCATGGTCTAAAACAGAATGGTGCTACACTAAAATATGAAGAAAAAAAACCTATACTCTTGAGGATATTAAGCAGAAAAATGTTAATCATAGAAAATGAAAGCCATGTAATAATATAGAAAAGGCTACATGAGGTGAAAAAAACAAAAAGATATCACATATATCCTACTTGAAATCCTTCCAGGGCTTCCCATGGGGTCTTCTATTTCCCAGTGTCCCATGGAAACTTCCTCTCTGGCCTTAGCACACCTCCCCCTCCCCCGAGGAAGGTCAGCTTCAGAGTCTTCATGTTACTTCCTCTGCCTGCACCGTTTTTGCCCAGTGGTTTCAAGTCTCATTGAAATGTCACTCTTCAGAGAAACCTTGTCTGACAGTCCAAACTAGACTAGAAATGTTTCCATAGCAGTCTGAAAATTTTCATCTTAATACTTTTGATACCGGTAATTGTTTATTCAGTCAGTAATCAAATATGGAGAGCCTTTCACAGAGATACAGGACAAAACACTACACAAGATCTCTGCCATCTACATCCTTATATTGGGTGTGGAAGGTCTATACAAGTAAAATAATGGGTAATTTTATTTCTGATAGTGATAATTAGCTCATTGGCTCTTCTCTGTGCTTGGACTGTAAACATTTGTTTTGAGACAGAGTCTCCCTGTAGCCCCAACTGGCCTGGACTACGTGGACCAGGTTGACCTCTGTCTCACAGAGGTACATCTGCCTCTTCCTCTCCAGTGCTGGGATTAAAGGTATGGTGCTATCACGCTCCGCAAGGACTTTAAACTTTCTGAAGGTAGGTACTATTTCTGTCTTAAAGTTCTTTGAAAACCATAAGAATCTGTCCTTCGAATAAGTTCAGAATTGTACCCATTTTTTTCAGTTTTAAAAAATATTTTATTGTTTTAAAATTTTTATATGTATTAGTATGTTGCCTGAATGCATGTAAGTGCCTCCACCCCGAGCAATATTCCCGAAGGTCAGAAGGGGGCGTCAAATTCACCTGGAGTTGGAGTCACAGACGGTTGTTACCTGCCATGTAGGTGCTGAGATTTGGGTGCTGGGAACGGAATGCAGGTTCTCTGCAAGAGCAGCCAGTTCTAACTGCGGAGCCATCTGTCCAATTCCCCTTCACTGACTGCTAAAACGGGCACTTGACAGAAATGGAAAACATGAAACTACTTCTGCAGAAGATTCAGCTTGATGTTATTTTTTGTTCTCTTTCAACGCTTCTGTTAAGACAACAGTCTTTTTCGTAAACAAAACAATTATAAAATAAGCAGAACTTATATTTGGCGTAAAGAGAACTCCAAATAAAACACATTTACGCCGTCACCACACACTTGGAAGAATCTAGTAATAAAACCGATCTCGACATACTCAGACCTACGGGTTAAGAGGCTAGAACTCCCTCGAGGCACTACCAAACAGGTTCCCAGGCATCAGTATTTTAAGTCACTGCTTTGAAAGTCGAGCCAGGCACCCAAGACAGTTCCCCTCAGTTTTCTAATTTCTGAAGTCACTCGCAGGACGCTGCAATGGAAAGAAGTCACAGCCCTTTTACACGTCAATGGTGAGAGAACACACTTCTAGCGAGGGGAGGTATTCACACAACGGAGCAGAGGCGCTTTTCTAAAGGCGTCCACACGTCGGTCTGGAACCACAGCAGAATGGAGGCAGAGAGGACGCGCTCACCCAGAAACCCTTCCCCCAGGCGAGCCTTGAGCGACTTCTTTCTTCTCAGGGGCGCATGCGCAGCGCACTCTCCGGCCACCGCACGCCTCCCCGGACGCCGATGCCGCTGACGTCACCGAGGCGGGCGAAAGCCCTTCCGCTCCTCCGAGAAAACGAGTCCGCGCCCCTCCTCTCGGCTCTCGCAAAACGCACTCCCTCCTTGCACCCTGGTGCCAATGCCCTCCCTTGCTCTGCTGCAGCTCGATTCCGTGCCGACTCCTTCAGGAGTTCCCGGGACCGGGGAGCACAGTCTGTTGACGCGGCACGCAGCCGCAGATCCGTCCGCGAGGGGCGGGGCCAGGCGGCCGGCGCTTCTTTCCGTCCCCTCCCTCCCCAGCCTTCCCCGCGAGCGGACGCGCCAGCGCCTCTGCCTCGCTTTTTCTTATTTTCTCCCCCTTTCCCCTTCCTTTTCTTTTCTTTTTTCCCCTTCCCCCCTTCCACCATTTCCCCTCGGAGGCGCTTCCCCCCGGCAGGGGCAGAGCCGGCCTCACCCCGCGCCTCTCCCCGGCCCCCGCCGCCCTATGGCGACAGGGAGCCCCCTCCTCACCCCGGCACCAGCGGCGGCGGTCGGAGGAGCGGGACCGGCGGCGGCGGCCTCGGGCCCAGGGTCATCATGGAATTAGTTCGCTGACTGACCCCTCGGCCGCAGCCGTGCGTCCCGCCCGAGCGCCCGCGCCCCGCCTGGCCCTCTTCTCCCTCCTCAGTCGGCCCGGCCCTCGCCCCGCGCGCCCCGCCGCTGCGCGCCGAGGAGCATGAGGTGGTAACGGGCCCGCGGATGTCCCCGCGACACCACTGTGAGGCCTACAGCTCTGCCGGGGAGGAGGAGGAGGAGGAAGAGGAGGAGAAGGTGAGAGCAGGGCCACCGCCGTGCGCGCCGCCGCCGGGGCACCGGCCTCGGTGCGGCCGCCCGGGAGCCCCTCTGGGGGTGCTGAGTGGGTTTCCTTTCGGGCCGGTTCTTCTGTTCCCGAAAAACTTGAAACAGTACGTCTCCGACTAGAGTGTACGATCTAGGCCCCGTGAGCCAGTGCTAATAAAGAAGGGGACACACCCCCAGCCTCGGACGCCCCCATCGAACGGGGACCACCGGAAGAGAGTTCCCCGGCAATGCCGAGTGAATGCCAGGCAAACGGGGAGAGCAGCCCACCGTACGGAAATTGCAGAAGAGGGTTACCCTGGGATTGGTGGGTGGGGGAAACTAGAGAGTGAGAGAATTGAGCTGCATTGTTAAAGATTAGAAAAAATACCAAATTTTAGAAGAGGAGGCCAAAGGCCCTGTGCTGAGTTACTGGTTCCACGGCAGATCGTTTGTTTGGGCAGAAGTTTAAAATAGTAGCAAAACAGTGAGAGGTATCGGTAGATGGGATGGATCAACTGAAGGTTTTTGAATGTCAAAGGTAAAATACTTCGATTTTACTGTCAGTGGGGAGTCCTTCAGCGTCTTGTGCAGTAGTGATTAGTGAGGCCAGTCTGCCAGTGTTAGTGGCTTGCAGTTACTTCGTCCTCAAAGGACTTAAATGCTGCAGCTGTGGGAGTGTGGCTTTTACATATGAGGAAACCAGCCTCCATAAGATTATTACCCTTTGGACAGCAGCCAGAATTCAGTCTTGAGTCTTATGCTGTATAGTCTCTGCCCTGAATTTGAATTTGTTGAAAAACTCGACAGTGTTATCCGCTTCTGATTTTGCCAGATAATCTCTGGCAGATGAAACAGAAATCGGTGGACAAATTGATTAAGAAAAAGTGGATGTGCTTTAAATTGGTAAATCTGAGACCAGAGGGATGGGAGATTGTGATCTCTCAATCTACAAGTTTCTTAATACTGGTTTCTTAATAATCATGTGAGGAGAGACTAATGGGCATGTTGGGAAGGCACAGTAGACATGAGCTGTAGTTAGAGTGTATGTGGTATGGTGGTATCCTAGCAGGTTAGAATGGAGCTCAACACATCTGTAATTCTTTAAAAGGTACGAATATTCTTGTTGGGCATGGTGATGATGCCGCCTCAGGAGGCAGAGGCAGATACTGGGTCCCCACCAGCTAGGGCATCATAATGAGAAAAAACAAAAAGATATATATATTCTATCTGTATGTGCTTGTTCATCTTTAAAATGGATTTAGTAATCCCAGTTTTATAAAGTTCACTCGGTTAATGTGAACAACAGTTGCCAAATAATAAAGCACCCAAGTGTTCCCTAATATTTATTAAGTATGGTGCTTTTAGTGCTAGCCATCAAGAAACTCATGATTAGTACAAAAAGCAGGTCTATAAAGGATCATCCCAGAGTAATTAAATGCAAAGATAGACTTGTGCTGAAGTACAGATGTTAAGAAGGCAGAGTGTAACTCCACAATTCATAGACTGAGCAATGTTAGGAAGGGGTTACAGAAGGACGTTTCAAATAGAACAGTGTATAGAAAAGCATTGAAATTGGAAATGAACCCACTGTGTTAGAATCAGTCACCTGTGATTCGTTATTGCTGGTGTCTAAAGGAGAACTAGTAGAACATGAAGACCTCACAGGTTTACATTAATAAATCCCTCCTTAGAAAAGGATTTACGAACCAGAAGTCAACAGCTAGCATAGCAACATAGGATTATTAATAGAGTTGGCATTTTGATGATCACAAATAGGATAATTATATTTTAATGAAGTTGTGTGGCAGTTTGAGGGGGTGGGCTTTGTATATACTGGCAATGTAGGTTATCTTGTGCAGTAAGCATTTTGTTATTATTATTAACTCAGACATTGAACTAGTTAGTGTGAGCAGTGTAGAAGTCGAGACATGAGAGGGAAATGTAAAACCAAAAGATAAATGTAGTGTGGAGTATGCCAAGCAAAATTCTGGTTGAGCATCCCTAACGAGAAAATTTTTAATGTTCAAAAATCCAAAAAATTTGAGAGTTAATGTGAGTCCACAAGTGGAAAATTCCATACCCTGACACTTCATGTGCAAAAGTATAAGTTGCATAAAATCACATTTTGACTAAATGTATAATGTGTATATCAGTAGATTTATTCCTTTTTAGATTTGGTCGTCATCTAATTATGTATATGCAAATACTCGCCCCCAAAGCTAAAACACTTCTGTCTGGCTGAAAGCATTTCAGATAATCAGTATTAGGGAGGCTGTTCGTGACAGCTATTTCTAAGAAGTACTAGTATAAAAAGCCAGATTTTTTTCGTTAGTTTTACACAGTACTGACATTTTTATAAGTGAATTTTAGATTTAAAATGAGAATGTTTTGGATAACTATCATTGTAACTCTATAGTATTTTAAGGAGCTATAAAATCCTATACTACCTTGTAACATGCTTATTTTTGTTTTATAATTGCTTAATAAGCACTAACTTTTATAAATATGAATATTATACTGTACTTATTTTATAATTAAGTAATGAACATTATTTGTGTTTGATTTTTATAGGTAGCTACATCAAGCTGGGTGTCAGGCAGATCCAAAGGATATCATGAAGTTTCCAGGACCTTTGGAAAACCAGAGATTGTCTTTCCTATTGGAAAAGGCAATCTCTAGGGAAGCCCAGATGTGGAAGGTCAATGTGCCGAAAATACATACAAATCAGGTAATGATTGCTCTTAAGACAGATGAGTTTTATTAGAAGTGCACTGCTGCATATATAATAGTTTCATGATACATATTGGGGATCTACGTACTGTTAAGAACATGCTCTTAGCTGGGTGTGCTGGTGCATGTCTGTAATCCCAGCACTTCTGAGGAGAAGAAGGCAGGATCAAGAGTTGAAAGTTAATGTTGCCTACATAGCATGTTAAGGGCTAGCCTGAGCTCTGACCCTGTCACAACAAACAAAAATACTCAATTCTATAAGAAACATTTCATTTCTTTCTGAAACAAGAGTTAACTGTTTTTGTTTCCTTGCTTTATCTGAGTTATAGCTTTAGGAAGATAATTGTGGCCAGTCATTTTTCCCTAGAGACTAAAGCATTAGTAAGCCTTCTTTATTTCTAGATACATAGTTAGCCGTGAAGATGGAACATTCTCAAACCATTATGTAGAAGTTATGTGAACTACTGAGGTAATGCTGATGTGGGAAGTTTCTCCAGAGAGAGCTGAACCCTTTGCTGTTGTCTATGTACCTTTTCTTTTAGACACTTTTATGTTTCTGTCACACAGTTATATCATGGTTACATTTTTAGAAGTAAAGTGGATAAACTCCAAAATTTTACTTATAAGATGTGTTACACATTGTTGGATATAGAAAAGTGACCAAGAAATTAATAGGCATGAGTGAACGAATGAGAAACATTATGTGCTATTTTAGGTTACTTTTGCTTGTATGTTACTAAAATCTTTGTGTTACTCTGATCTGCTTTTCCACAAACTAAAGTAGTTTCTAAGTTAATTATTATCATTTTGCATATTAAAGTTGGCTGATGATGAATAAGCACCTTCCATGGTGGAACAAACATAGTGCCGTATTTGAGTCTCTAAGATTGGCAGCAGTCTCATTCTCCTAGGACTTTAGTTACTGAATAATATAGTTTTATTGAAAGCAATCTCTTTTTATTATACTTTTACATTTTTTGTGTGATTTTTTTTTTTAGATTTCTTTAATGTTTATATGAAATTACATACTTCAGGCACAATTAAACATGTTGAAGGTATGAGGCAGAAAACCCACCAAATTTCATTTTATGTTAAGTTTGGTGGGACTTAAAGGCTTCCAACAGCATTTTTAAAAAGAACTTTCTCCCCTATCATCTCCTTGAGTTAGTATGTAACCAACCCTAAGAAACTCTGACAACATAGCTATTAAGGTGATATTTTGCCATGGTTGCAGTATATTTCCATATTACTGTGTTCTCTGGTCTCCTAAACAGTAAAGCATAACTGCAACACAATTTTAATTACTTGTAATTGGGTCACAAAAGGGATATAAAATATTAATGGTGTGACTATCATATAATCATACAGTTAAGTCATTCATCAGATCTTATACTAATGCATAAATATTCCAAATTGAATAATCATAAGCTGTATTGGATTTTTTTTCTTAGAACATTTTAATATTACTTCTGATATTGATTCCCTTATCAAATAAAATCTACAAACTAAGTTTTTTAAATTTGTTAGAGAATGAATGAAACTGCAACCAAGCAGTTGAATTTACAGAAAATTCTTGGAATGTGAGATGAAATACCAAGATTAACAATTATCCCTGATTCTGACACTAATATACTTTTACGTAATTTCTGTGTGTGTGCATATGCTCATGTACCAGTGCCTTGGTATCTGGAGGTCAAAGAACCCACCTTGGGCAACAACTCTTCCTCTACCATGTATGTCCCAGGAATTAAACTCAAGTAGGTAGGCCTGAGGGGCAAATGCCTCCATCCTCTGAGCATTCTGCTGGTCCAGATGTCAGTATACTCTTACTACGTTAATTTATTTTTGGTCTTTTTTGAGACAGGGTTTCTCCATAGCCCCTGCTGGCCTGGACCTTACTATGTAACCAGGCTGGCCTTGAACTCAGAGGTCTGCCTGCCTCTGCTTCCCAAGTGCCTGTTTTAAAGGCATGCGACACCATGCCTGGCTTAATACTTTTAATTTTATAAAAGTTGATCTGCTGTGTGCTACAAATAATCTTGAGACCAAATTCTTTAACTAGTTTCTCTAACATGGAGCTTACTTAATCCTTTTAAATCAAACTTAATCTACGTTGAAGAGATCTATGCTGGGCCAGAGATTAAAAAACACATCTGGAAGGATAACATTTGGAGTTGGCTACCTCTGTTTTACCAAGTTCTTTTCCAGTTTTTGCCCCAGGCTTTCTATATCTAATACACATAATCAGAACTCCTGCCTTTCATATACGAAATTGGCTATTTTTTGCAAAATTTTAATTTTTGTAAAATTCAGCAAGTTTTCTTAATAATGACAGTTTCATTCCTGAGAAAATGTTCAAAAGCACTGTAATTTTTGAAATCTATTCAACTCTTTTTTTCTTTAAGGCAGCAACTCCATAAAACAGGAAATGAACTTATTACTCCCCTGAGTTTAGCTTCAGATTTCCTTAACTGTATATATTCTTGCAGAAAGATCTTCACATCTGTTGAGATTCTAGCACCTATTAAAGTTGGGGGTTTTCCTTCTGTTCTACCTGGTTTTCAGCATCAACTTCATATCACCATTCATTGGTTCACAAACTTTTAAACCGTAGATACAGGATCCTTGATGAATGATCTGCTATTTATGCCTTCCAGAGTGGGTGGAATCGTGAAAAGGCCTCAGGCTAGACACCTGGACCTACAGACAATGGCAGCTCCACCCTTCTGCACGGAATCGTGCACTGAGAGAGGAGGAATGCACTTAAGGAATGGGCTTTAGTAACACCGAGTAGAAGTTGTTCTTGGTACTTACAGCACTTCAGTAGGCTTAGTTTGATGGGAATGGGAGCAAAATATGGTCTTAGGGATATAAAGAGCAATTCTGATTCCTTTGTTTTCTTATATTCAGTTGTGCTAATAAAAATAGGAAAATACTATATTTTAGAGTTTCCTTTTATGCTTTCTTCAACCTTCTTTGTCTTCCCTTTCCCTACCTGAATTCTTCTCGAAGATCATTCTCTGACAGCCGTTTTCTTAATTTGAAAACCCCCAGCATACAGTTGAGTACACTGAGGCCAGTACATTGAAAATAGTCTTAATTACCTATTACTCCCCTTTCTACTGCCACAGAACTCTGCACTCTCTTTGTGATAGGTTCATATAGTATTACAATTTCCTGGTGATTTGACTGAGTTTCTGGGAAGTAATGTTGTATAATTATTTTTTCATATTTTATAGCCTCACAGTATAAAATTTGTTACTTTTTGATGATATTTTTTAGTCAAGGTCTCATGTAGCCCAGGCTGACCTCAGACTCATTGTGTAGGAAAATGCTATCCTTCTCTCCTACTGAATGCTAGGAGTACAGGTATGTATTCCCACACCTGGTTAAACTTTTGTTAAGCGAATGGTTAGGGTTTCTTTATATTTTATCTAAGTGGCCTATTTTGTGTTCTTGGTACCTGTAAAAGTTATTTTTTGTACCTTCAGGTTTGTAATAGTTATGTTAAATGGGAAAAATTGAAAACTAGTGATACTTTCAGATATTCTAAATTTATTTTGCTTTTTGCAAAGCAAATCCTGTCATAAACCATTTATAAAAGTAATTTTTGATAGAATTTTGGAAACACAGGATTATTGTGTGTACTAAGCATAGTTGAACCACAGGTTCTTCAGTCACTGGGGTACTAGGTATATCAGAATTATCTGAGCTGTCCTAAGAATTGGAGATTTCAGCTGAATGTGGTGAAGCATGCCTGTAGTCAGTCTTAGTACTTAGAGACTGAGGCAATAGGATTTCCCAGAGTTCCAGGCCAGCTTGCAGTGTATAGAGAGTTCAGTACATCCTCGACTAATACTAATACCTGTTAATACTCAAAAGGGGCAGGAGAGGTCAAAATAGATAAAGGAATGTTTCAACTAGAAGGAGTGTTGGTATAAAATAGCATGGCAGGGGTAAGGAAGAATCATAAACATAGTTCTACTTTTACAGTGTGAAGCTTAAGGCAGAAAGGGATGAAAGGTGTTTAAAATGACAAGATAGGTCACAGGGGGATTTATATGACAAACCTGGGAACCGTATTGTAGATAATGGTGAACCTTTTACAGATTAAAGCTGATCAGGATTCATGTTTCAGTGAAGTACGCTAGAAGTATATGATTGTGTTGAATCAACTATAAATTCTCTTACTTGGTCCTCTTAACCCTGTTTCAGCAATCCATATGAGGAAAAAAAAGTTTTTAGGAGCTACTGTCTGGGACTTATATTCTTTCCCTTTTTCATTTATTCATCCTTTCTTTTAGATGAATGGGAATAGAAAATCTTAGGTTTGGTACTTACTTTTGTGACACTGTCCTGATAGGATTACTGTTGCGTACATTTGGATTAATTTGAGAAAGTGATCTTAACTCAGCATTACTTCAGTGAGAGTGGATCTTCTCAAACTATTATCTACTGAAGGTTTGTTGTGGCTGTTAGTTTTGGTTAGTGATGATGGGCTTTCTTGGTCCTACTATGGTCTCTTTCATAACTAATCATGTTTTTAAAAATTAATCATATATGGGCTGGAGAGATGGCTTAGCAGTTAAGAGCATTGACTGCTCATGTAGAAGACCCAGGTTTGAATCCCAGCACTCACATGGGGACTAACAACCATCTGTAACTCCAGTTCCAGGGGAACTGACACCGTCTTCTGACCTGTGAGCATTGTGCAACACAGGTGCACTTACCTACATGCAGGCACAATACACTCGTATATAGGAAGTAAAAATAGTAAAAATTTTTTAAAAAATCAGTCATATATAACATTTTATAAATATTCTATCTTTAGTTTTGAATGGAAAAAAAAACTAGTACTTGAGTCTTTTCACTTCATGTATGCTGTACAGAGGTTATAGTACTTATTCATAACATGTTATGGTAATCCCTGTACAGGAAATTTGTGTTCCTTCTCTTCATCTTTTATAGTACTTCTTAAGTTTTTATTTGTTTAATGTCAAATATTCTGAATGATATGTTCTGCTCTTGAGGTTCCCCCTCATTGTCTGACACAACAGCAGAGGTAGTGGTACATCTGCCATCACTCCCGAACATTGTTCCTTTCATCTCCCTGAGAGCCCCCAGTTTCATTAAATGATACCACCACCTACCTCTGAATTTATTTTCCTCATTATTGATTTATTTGACTTTTTCTTCTCGTAAGTGCTTAAATTATTTCTTTCTCTCTCTCTCTATTTTTTTTTTTTTTTTTTTTTGGTCCTTTTGAGACAGGGTCTCCCCAACTGACCTGGAACTCACTGTGTAGACTAGGCTGACCTTGAACTCAGAGATCTGCCTGCCTCTGCCTCCTAAGTGTTGGGATTAAAAGCATACACCACCATCACGCTTTGAATTCTTAATTTGTTTAGAAGAGACTGCCATTAGGGGCATGTATTGGTTTCTTTTCTGTTGCTGTGATAGCATAACCAAAAGTGACTTAGGGTAGAAAGAATTTATTTTGGCTTACGGTTCCAGAGGAGGATATATAATGTCAGGGGTGCATAGGAGTAGGCAGCAGGGGCAGGAAACAGAGATCATACCTTCAACCATGAACAGAAAACAGCACAGACTGCAGGTGGGGCCAGACTATGAGCTCTCAAAGCACACCCCCAGTGACATATTTCCTCCAGCAAAGCTACACCTACAAAGACACCAGATCCTGGACCTTCATGTCTAGTGTCTGGGACTTCAGTTCCAAAGGGCATAGATGACTCCCCCTCACCCCCAGCAATTTTGGTGCCTACAACATACATCACTCTCTTAGACTGGTTCCGCCGCCTGTATGCAACTCTCCTTGGCAGATGTCTCACAGCTCTGGCATCTCTAACATCTTGGGGTCTCCACTACTACCCTTCATGTCACAGTGTCAACTAGTGGCTTCTCAGGGTCTTCTCATAGGAAACCTAGCCCAGCCTCATGATCTCCTCACTTAACATCTTTCATGCCTCCAAAGCCAGTACCATGTGGATAACACTGTCAGCTTGGGATCACATTTGCAGCAGCTTTTGTATGCTGCTGGTTCTAGGAGCAGAAAATTCTTTAGGCCCTTTCCTTTCACAAGTTAGAAGCTTAGGTGGATAGGGTCTTACCCTCAGTGTACCCTTCCCATTATTCCAGTGCAGAGCAGTAGGCCTCCCCTTAATGGCACTAATCTCTTTGACAATTATGGTCTTCCAATACTCTTCCAACACATGCCGTGGCTGTAACGTTAAGCTTCCCAGTGTTCTTTTTCTCTCCAAACTGTGTTTCTTTTCTGCCCTACTATCTCTTTTTCAGTGTAGACCTTCATAAGAGATATCAGTAATATCCAGCCAAGCTTCAGATTCAACATGATGTTTTGAAATTCACTCTGCCAAAGAAAGTTGTCCTTTACCTTTTAATTTAGTCTTAGGCCGATTCCTAGGACATGGGAAAAGGCATCAAAATTCTTTGCCAAAAGATCACAAGAATGGCTTCTAGCCTAGTTGCTTAATGGAGACCTTATTCCCCTCTGAAATCTCTTGAGCCAGGCCTGCATGGTCCATATTACTTTCAGTACTAATACTAGGACATTCTTGTTAAATTCTGCCTACAGCATTCAACTGCTTTTCTAGTCCAAACTTCCAAGGTCTTCCACTGTCTTCCAGAAAAACAACATGAGAGTTTCTTCACAGTAATACCCTACTTCTGGTACCAATTTCTGCAAACCAGTAGGTAGCATTCTTCCATGGTCTGTGCTTCAGTTTCTGCTCCAGGTTCCTGCCTTGATTTCCTGCCCTAGCTTCCCTTGATAATGAATGGCCTGTAAGATGAAATAAAGCCTTTCCCCCCAAGTTACTTTAAAAAAATTTTTTTTAAATTTTGTTTATGAATATTTTGCCTGCATGTATGTAAGTGCACTGTGTTGTACAGTGACACAGAGGCCAGAAGAGGGTGTCAGATCCCCTTGAACTGGAGTTTGTGGATGGTTATTAGCTACTTTGTGGTTGAAAGGAACTGAACCTGAGTCTTCTGGAAGTACAGTCTGTGCTCTTAATCACTGAGCCATTTCTCCAGCTCCCCACTACCCCCCAAGTTACTTTTATCATGGTCTTTATCACAGCAACAGCAAACTAGGACAAGGGCAGAACTAGATAAGAGGGTAGTACATATGGCTCTAAAAATAGGGGAAATTGTGGAATTAAGGACCCTGATAATCAATAAACTGACTCAGATCCTAGCTTCAAGGCTATGTCAACGTCCTTTCACCAAAAGAAACCATAGCTCAAATAGTTGTATCTCCTTTTTCAGAATTTTTGTCAAATGATTAATCCAGTTTATGTTACTAATAGCCTAACACCAGACTGGAGGTATAGCTCAGTTGGTAAAGTGCTTATCTAGCATGCATAAAGCTCTGCGTTCAATCCTTAGTACTGCATAAACCAGGTGTAGTGGCTCATGCCTAAAATCCCAGGGTGGAGACAAGAATATCAGAAGTTCAAAGTCATCATTAGCTGTATAATGAGTTTAAGGTGAACTTGGGCTACATGTCTTTAAAGAAAAGCCTAACTCCATTTTTCTGTCATACTGGACAGTACAGAACATCCGTTCCCCTGCTACTCTATACAATAAGAATCTATCAGGCCAACAGCTTTAGTCCCCCAACTGCTGCCTTTTCTTTCTATTTTTGATTGTAGAATTATATGATTGATTCAAAGAAGTTATAATTATATTCTGGACCAGGTTGCTAACTAAAGTGCTCTACATAAGTATTTTAATGCTTATTATATATGAATAACGTATTTTGATGATGTACCTCAATGTAGGCTTTGAAATGTAAACAAGGACTTTCTTGATTCATCAACTTTATAATGAGTTGTTACTAAAAGAAATTATGTCATCTTTTTTTATTAATATAGAATTATTTCTATATTAATCATTATAGAATTATTTCAAAGGGGATCTACCAGCTGGTAGATTATGGTAATTTCCCACTAAAAACATCATTTATAATTGAGTTTAGAGTAAGATGAAGAATTATAAATTTATTAGTTGGTTTGCCTAATGCAGAAGAATACTTTGTCATGCCAAAGCTGACAAGTGGCAGCAGGTGGACTAAGAGGAGGGGTGGAGAATGAGAAATTAGCAGATGCAATGGTAGAGATTATAATGAGCAAACATCATATATTCCGTATAATATTTGAGGAAGCCAAGAAAACAAAGCAGTTCTAAATAAAATTCCTATTTTAGAAGATACGCTGTCAAAGTATGTACACAAGCCTTTACTGTTGTAATAGCTGTTAATATATTTTTGTAGGGTAAAGAAATTTAAGTTGACAGCAGTCAGGAAAAAGATTTGAGCTCTGGTCACTTTATACTGTATTTTGTAAAGAAAAATAAATATTTCAGAAAGATTTCCATCAGAAATTGTTACAGTGATAGACTCAGTACTTAGATATCTATAATCCTCTTATTGAAAATACACTTCCAGTAATGACAGAAGTAAAGTCATGTTGTGTTTACACAGAAAAGTGTAGTACACAAATGGCTAGGGTTATAACTCAATTGGTAGACTGCCTAGCAGGCATGAAGGCTTGGTATCCCTACCACTGCCTAAACTGGGTGTGATAGTGCACTCCTGTAATCCCTTGGGATTAAATTTGGGAGGTAGAGGCAGGAGGATCAGAATTTCAAGGTTATCCTTAGCTACATTGTGAATTTGAGACAAGACCTGGCTACATAAGAACTATCTGATGGAAAAAAAAAAAAAGTACTCAAAGAGATCACTTTCTTTAGTATTAGTAATAGATATGTTATTTAGTAGTGACTGAAATTCAAGAAAGTAATTGTTATTTTAATTGTATACCTTTTAAAATTCAGGCCTTTACTCAGAAGTTCACGGTAATATTTAGGGAAATCAAAATCAAAATTGTTTTGTGTTTATGGTCATCTAAGTAATAATTTAGGTTAATTTCTTCAATAATTTTTTCGTCATTTTCACCTATATCATTCATTTTCTGTTCCCTGGTATTTTATTAATTACTTTTATTTATTTTACTTAAGTGTGCTAATCAATCTGTTACCATAGTCCACTTACATTGCCTACAATAATGGCTATTTCCTGCCTTAGAAAGAAACACCTTATATTATTTTCAAGAGTTGGGAAAGCTTCATTATTAATTGATAAACATGCATTTTAATAAGGAGTAAAATATTTAATGTGATGTAGCATATAAACTATCTCAAGTTTGATTTGGGGTTTTTTTGTCCTTTTCTTGGTTTTTTTCTTTTCTCCCTCCTTCTTTCCCTCCGTCCCTCTCTGTCTGTCTCTTTCTTTCTTTCTCTTGTCTTTTTGAGATAAGGTTTCCCTGTAGCCCAGCTTGTCTGGAACTCGCTATAAAGACTGCAGATCTGATAGAGATCTGCCTGCCTCTGCCTTGCAAGTGCTGGGACTAAAGCTGTGTGTCACAGTGCCCTGCTTCATGTTTGATTTTGAATGGTCTTAATTATCCATTTTCTGTTGTATTTGCTGACATTTTAAAATTTAAATTTATTTTTGAAGTTTCATTTATTTTTATTTTATGTGTATGAGTGTTTTGCCTGCATGTATGTAAGTGCACCCATGCTTGCTTGCAACACCTCTTCCAGAAGAGGAAGTTGGATTTCCTGGAACTGGAGTTAGGGATGGTTGTTAGCCATTATGTGAGGTCCTGTGGAAGAGCAGCTGTTTCTCTTAGTCCCTGAACCATCTCCAGCCCCTAAATTTATTTATTTTTTGTGTGTATGGGCATGCATGTGCTATTCTGTGTGGAGGTCAGAGAACAGCTTGTGGGAGTTGGTGTTATCCTTTCACTGTGTGAGTCCTAGGAAATTGAACTTGTTTTGCCAAGCATGGCAGCAAGCCCTTACCCACTGACCAGTTGCCAGCCTTGTATTTGCTAACTTTTTATTGAGACTTTTAAATATATACTTTATGATCATTGAAACTTTAAAATCTTCTGTTTTTGTTTTTTTTTCATTGTTCCCTCATAGAATGTTTCTCCATCCCAGAGAGATGAAGTAATTCAGTGGTTGGCCAAACTAAAGTACCAGTTCAACCTTTACCCAGAAACATTTGCTCTGGCTAGCAGTCTTTTGGACAGGTTTTTAGCTACTGTAAAGGTATGTATTGTAAGATGTATTTAAGCATAGCCTTTTGTTTGAGGATTTATGTGTTAAGCCATAGGTTATTAGGAAACATGCTAAAATGGCAGAAGTTCCAATTCAGGAGGACATTTGAAATTGTTTAGAAATTTTGAAATTGTTTTGCTTTTTTTTTGTTGTAAGTACTTATTAGCCTATGAAATTTTTGTTCTTTTGATTTTAGTACAGATTATATGACATGTGCAAGATTTTTTATAATATTTTGGTGTACTAGATGTGAGCCAGACTACAAAAGTATAAGCCTTTTGCAGTTGTTATCTCTTTTTTTTAATATTATATTATATAGTTGTTTGGAAAAATAAGTTACTACTTCCCAGAATATACTTTGGGACATTAAAAAAAGTCATAAAAACAGTGTTGGAGGACTGGAGAGCTGGCTCAACGCTTAAGAGCACAGACTGCGTTTGTAGAGGACCTGGGTTTGAGTCCCAGCACCCACATAACAGCTAACAACCATCTATAACTCCAGCTCCAGGGGATCTGATGCCATCTTCTGATTTCATGGGCACTACACAGCAGGGGTGCACTTACACACATGTATGCAGTATACTCATACACATAAAAATAAAAGTAGTAAAAAATAAGTTGGTATATTTTTTGTTGAATGGCAGCATACAAGTATATTAATAAGGTCTTATATTATCCTTATTGCCATTGTCTGATAGGTCATTAGCTATGCTATATTTCAGAAAGACCTCAGTAGGGTTAAAGCCAGTTTATTTAATTAAAGAATCAAAAGTAAATTTATTTATGTGCCTAGCGATGTGTAAATTGGGGGAACTGAATTATACAAAAAAAAAAGCCACTGCTGGTCAACCTAGTTCAACAGTGAGGTGGAGGTACAGTGAGAGACTGTCTCAAAAAATAAAGTTGAGAAATGATTGTGGAGGCTTCCCAACCTCAACTTTTGGCCTCCATGTGCATAGACACACACACACATGTACACATATATAACCCAAAATGAAAATGACAGGCACACCTGTTATCCCAGCACTTAGGAGGCAGCTATGAAGATCAACTAGAAATTTGAGGTTAGTTTGATCTATAGTACTGAGTTCTAGGCAAACCTGAACTATAGAGTGGGACCCTATCTCAAAAAAAAAAAAAAAAAAAAAAGCCATAAAACATGGAATGTAGGAATTTTTATGACCAGTCAATGTTTCAAGCTTCTATTCTTAAGGTATTTAAAAATGCTAATTTCCTGAAGTTTAGGTAATCTCAAATCTCAAATGTCTGCTTTTATCTTACTAATAAGTCCTCCTCTCTTCTCCCTCTCCCATAGCTAACTTCCCTTTCACAGTTAATTCCATAGAAAGGTGAGCTTAAGGATAGCATTCTTTCTTTGGTTGTATCGTTTTCAAAAATTAGCTTTCTGTGGCTTCTATTATAAAATATCATTTCTGTATGTATTAATCATTTAAAGCACCTTTAAGAGATTTGGAAATGGAGATTTATTTTCTCATTTTTCGTACTTTTTATTAATTGGATCTTGTTAGGTTTATTAACATCCAGTTGCTTTACCTACAGTTAACTTTGGCTAGGACATGACTCAGATAAAAGTGCTTACTGTGTGAGTATAAAGACCTGAGCTCAAATCCCCAGAACCCACATAAAAAGTCATGTGTAGTTGTGAGTGCCTGTAGCCCCAGCTCTGTAGGGGACAGAGACAGGAGTATTGCTGGCGTTTGTTGGCTGCCACTCTAGCTGGGGGTTCAGTGAGAAACCTTGTCTCAAGGGAGTAAGGCAGAGAATGCTAGAACAGAATGCCTCACATCCTCCTCTGCTCTCTGTACACATGTGGGCACCAACTCACATGTGTGCATGTACCACACTTACACGAATTTTAAGTTAATTTACAGTGGGTCTTAAATAGAAACAGTTAAAACAGTGCATCCACAATGGTGAAGAGCTGCGTGTACTAGCAGAAGTCATCACTATGAAGCAGATTGAAAATAAGGAGTAGCTGGAAATAAAGCACAGTGGTTGAGTGCTTGTCTAGCTCATGTGCCTGGCCCTCAACCCATGAAAAAATAAAAATAAGGAACGTGAGCTTCGCATGCATACATTCACAAGGCCCTGGGTTAGAGCTCCAGGACCATGTAAAGATAAACAAGCTGACTGTGGTCCTTGCATGCCTGTCATCCTAGGTCTTGGGCAGGTTCGGATAGGAGGATCAGGAGCTGAAGGCCCGCCCAGCCTACATGACAAGTTTGAAACCATGTTTAAGACTGTCTTAAAAGAGCAACAGTGGTAGTATGATTATCTCCCATGTGTACAGACCTTGGGTTCAGTAATACCTTCGGTAAAACAAGCAAGTAAATAAGCGGAAGTCTGAATCCTATCCCAGACCTCTTCAGTCCACATCTAGAAGATAATGTGTCACAGCACTCATGAAGGTCAGGGGACCATTTTGTGGAGTCAGTTCTTTCCTTCTGCCTTTATGTGAGTTCTGGGAATTGAACTCAGGTTGTCCAGCTTACATTATCAGGTCTTTACCCAATGAGCCATCTCATTGGCTGCTAGGTTCTTTTCTTCATAATGAACTCAAATTACTTTAGAGACCAGGAACTTTATGAAGAATATACCTACAAAGATGAGAAGGAGTAAAACTGGCCTGGTAGCAAAGTAAAACTCAGATCACCTGTGTCCTGCTTGTCCATTAGCCTCTGTCTCCTCACCTGTATAATGACTTGTTATCCTTGGAAGTGCTTTGTTTGTTGAGGCAGAGTTTCATACTCAAGCCCAAGGTGACCTAGATCGCATTGTGTAGCCCACGATGGCTTTGAATGTAGCCAACCTCCTGACTTCTCAAGCTCTGGGATTGCAGATATGCAGCACCATGCCTGGCTTGAAAGTACTATTTAATTATAATGCTTAATAAGAGTTATTTTATACAGACAGCATTGAACTGACTCTTACATCTCCCATGAGTAGAGACTCCCTAGACTGAGGTAGTGGTCAGTGATTGTTCATTATTTTTTCAAGTTAAAAAAATTTTTAAAGTTTTTAATGTATGAGTGTTTTGCTGCATGTCTTTAAATACACCACATGCATGCAAACTCATGGAGGCCAGAAGAGGATGTCAGATCTCCTGGAACTGAAGTCGTTAGCTACCATGTGGGTACTGGGAACTAAATCGAGGTCCTATGCAAGAGCAGCCAGTGTTCTTAACACAGGTTTGTATTATTTATGTGGGCTCTTAATTAGAAAGTTTTTACTCATCTGCTAGCATTTTAAAACTGTTAAAATATATGGGGTTAGGGATACAGCTCAGTTGGTAGAATGCTTGCCTAGCTGTGTGTACAGATTCTGGGATTCGATCTGCTGGATGACATAAGCTAGGCATGGTGGTACATACCTATAATCCCAATTACTTGGGAGATGGAAACAGGAATTCAAAGTCATGCTCAGCTACATAGCAAGTTCAAAACTAAGCTAAACTACATAAAGTTCTATTTCTAAATGAAATAAAAATAAATCTATTTTCTTCCTGAACTTTAACCTCCCTATTGCCTACTTTTTAGTAATATTGTCTTAGATATTTAAAATAAAACTAGCTTTGAAAATATGTATACATACATAATGATTTTGGATTTCAGAAGACATTATTAAATCAAGTCTTACCTTCTAAAGTCATGCTCTTCTCTGTTAATTCACTTTGGTTAAACTGCCAGCAATAGAATAATTATTTCTAGAGTATCACATAGCTAAAGGTGATACTAAAAGTTAGCTCTGACTTGGAAAGGAATGAGTGGAATTAAGTTAATTGGATCCCACAGAATTGTGTGCATACTCGTCTCATGACATATTTAGGGTTTTTTTTTTTTCTAAGTACTGTATTTACTATTTTTATTTTGTGTATATGAGTATATTTGCATGTGTGTGGGTGTACCCACCACATTGTGCAATGCCCACGGAGGTGAGAAGAGGGTGATTGGATTCCCCTAGAACTGGAGTACAAATGGTTGGTATCTGCCATATGGATGCTAGGAATTGAACCTGAGTCCTTTGCAAGAGCAGCCAGTGCTCTCAAGCGCTGAGCCATCTCTCTAGCCCCATATTTATGTTTTTTAAAAGTCATAGAAAACTAAATTCTAAATATAATTACTGATGCTTCTTTTTTTCCCTTCCAAAATTTTAGGCTCACCCAAAATATTTGAATTGTATTGCAATCAGCTGTTTTTTTCTAGCTGCTAAGACTGTTGAAGAAGATGAGGTAATGAACCCTTTCAAGATTGTTTTGTTTTGGTGGGCTTTGGGCTTTTTTGTTGTATTTTTTTGAAACAAAAGCTTGCTTAGTTGCCTAAACAAAAATTGAAAATGAGTTTACTTCTGTCTTCCTCATTCCTGTTTCCTTTTGCCTTGGATAGAAAATTCCAGTGCTAAAGGTATTGGCAAGAGACAGTTTCTGTGGCTGTTCCTCATCTGAAATTTTGAGGATGGAAAGAATTATTCTGGATAAGTTGAATTGGGATCTTCACACGGCCACACCTTTGGATTTTCTTCACATTGTAAGTATACCAAAATAGTTTTTATTTGAATACACATTCCTCTTTCAGTAACTTGGGAAAAAAAATTGTCCATTCATATGTTTTGTATTTTGGGAAGAACATTGAAATTTAAATTTGTCACGGAAAAATTAGAAGTTGAAAGTATATCAAATCACCATAGCTAAAGTTGCAAACTTATAAACAGAATTCCTAAGAAACATTTTATATGCATACTTTATTAGATATCTAAGGAAAATTAAAATATTTCTCTCCCCAGTTCCATGCCATTACAGTATCAACTAGGCCTCAGTTACTTTTCAATTTGCCCAAACTGAGCCCGTCCCAGCATCTGACAGTACTGACCAAGCAGCTGCTGCACTGCATGGCCTGCAGCCAACTTCTGCAGTTCAAAGGATCCATGCTTGCCCTGGCCATGGTTAGTCTGGAAATGGAGAAACTCCTTCCTGATTGGCTTCCTCTTACAATTGAGCTGCTTCAGAAAGCACGGGTAAGGTGTCAGCCTAACTAGTGTTCATTTCACATTTTGTTCTTACTGGAATTGAGAAGGTTGCTAAGTTTTAAAATAAGACATTTCTAATTTTCTAATGGCAAGTGAAGTAAGAATCTTTAGCTTGTGGGCTAGATATTTTTTTCTCATAAAACTTACCTTGATAGTTTTGAGCCCTTCTGGACTAAGGAATTTTGAAAATTTGAGTATTTTTAATAATACATTGCTGTTTTTTGTTAAGAAATTTCTATATCTATCTGTAGGTTTCATTTGGTATCCTCTACTTCACTAGATACACACCACAAGAAGTTGCTTTTTAGACAGATTTATGTTGACTCGAAAGTGAAGATATTTTGTACTTGACTTTGGCAGGTCAAAACTACCTTTCTAAAAAAGGCTTTGGTCATGCCTATTATTGTTCATGGTCAGTTTGTAACTTATATCTTCAAATGGTTTCACATATTAACCACCTCAGTAAAATGTGAAAGTTTAAGTGGAAAAATTTCTCTAGTTCATGTTCCTTACATGGCTTGTTAATTCTTTTATGCCACCTAATGGAATTCAAGTTTTTCAAACTTCTATTTAAGACTGATGAGACTACTACCTTTATGTGGTTCTGTTGATTCTCATTTCATGTGATTTGTTTATTGGATTGCACAAACATTTCCCAATCTGAAAAGAATCAAGTAGCAGACTTTCAGTTCTTGCTTTTCTATTTTGTATTCTTTCTAAAAGAATACAATAAAAGAAAGATGAGTAATACTTGAATTTGCTATTAGGTGGGATAGTTTGACTTCACAGGTATGAGTTGTAAAAAGCATGATGAAAGCAGTATGTTGGCAAGAGCTAACCGTTATTTCTTTCCATTAAATTGAATGCTGTAATAGAAATAAGTCCTAGGGGAGGTGGGTTATGTAAAGAAAGAGAAAATAACATTAACAGAAACTCATCAAACATGTTTTTTTATTGGAACAAATGACCTATCCCTAATGCTTCCTAATTTGTGTTCTCAAGAAGCGTAGGTGGGAAAGTACTATATAAAGTGTATCACAAATAAAGGACAAATTTTAAAGCATAAATAAAAATGTAAGCAACCATGTATATATTATTAGTACCTTTGAGAGTTTGTTTTCTAATGAAAACTGGAGAATTGTGACTTTTATATATCGTCTGGTGCCCAGTTTGTTGAAACCTGTTTTTCCCTTAACTGAAAGAGATTTGACAGAATCTCCGAAATCATTTTATTCAGCAATTACAGTTTCAAGCTAGGGAATTTGACACTTTATTAAGTAGAGACACATAAAACTACTTAGTAGTGAGAAAGACTAAGGAACCAGTGGTGGGGTTTTTTGTTTTGATAATATGTAAATATGCTCTAGTCCAGAGCTGGGGAGGTGTAAAGCGCTTGAAGAACCTGAGTTTAGATGCCTAGCACCCTCATTTTGCTAGGCATAGTGGCATGCATCTGTAAACCTCAGTGACGGGGGAGCAGGGACATGTGGATTCCAGGGGCTTGCTGACCAGCCAGTCTGTCTAAAACAGCAAGCACCAGGTTCAGTGAGATAACATGTCTCAAAAATTGAGGTGGAGGGTAATAAAGGAAGAAAATCAACGTCAACCTCTGGCCTCTACACATCTTCCCAAGGTGAGGCCACCACACGGGTGTACACACAAGCATATGCCACATACATACAAGATTCTAGTCAGAGTAGAACACTCTCCTGACTGCCTTTGCTCAATAAAACATTGTGTATACATAGTCTCAGACTATAGAGGAGAAAAGCATCGTTATCCTTTATCCTTTGTAGTGTGTTCAGAGCTGGAGCATGTCAAGGTGCAGATTTCATGTTCATCAGGGGCTTTTCCCTTCTGTAAGCTATTTGGACGTAGTTTGAAAACCACTGTTCTATTCTGTCATATGTATGTATTACTAGTTATAGTTCACAAGTATTTACTGACAAATGTGTTACCTGGACATACAGTGGTTTGGGGAGGGGGCGTCATTCGGCTCTGCTCCTAATGTTGGATTGGGAAAAGTAGTTTTTTAAAAAAAAATAATAAGCTGACAAAACTTGGTATTTTTCTGTGGGACTTGATCCAACGTTTCTGTTGTAAAAATAATTTGGGCTGGTGACCAGCGCTTGGAGCCCAAACATGATGGCTTCTAGTTCTTCTGGACTTAATTCTGTCCTTTCTAAGTTCACCTATATTTAGATTTGAATGCCAAGTCTTCTTGTAAATAGGTGTGTGACAAGGCCTGCAGTTCTGGTTCTAGTATCAAGCTCTTAAATAAGATCATGCCAATATCGCTTCCTCCCAGTGCCAGTATTTACTTCTGACGTTCTGAGTTTGGTTTAATGGGCTATCTGCATGCGTTCTGTACTGTGTTAGCTCTGCCTGTGTCCCTTCTGGACTGGGGACAAAACATGGTGAGCGGTCTCTGTTTTGAAAGCAAGTTTCCTCTTATCTCTTGAAGCCTTTCCTCCCTGCTCAGCCTACTTAATCCTGTGCCACATATTAGTCTTTAAACTAGAATGGTTAGACCTTGTACTGTAGTTTGCTGGTATATGGCTATGTTTATGTCCCCCTCTTTCTGACCTATAAAGACTCACCTTAGCTCAGGGTATAAATTTTACCTAGATTAGTGCTATAGTCTCTCTAGGTGCCAACCAAGAAATAGTCAAAGTACGTGTTCTTGTTTAAAATAAATGTTAAATGCAGACCCCCTCTACCACATATCCACCAAGTTTAATGAAGATGAATTAGAAGATATGGTAGCTGAGAAGCACCTTGTCTCCGGCTATGGAGTTAAATATATTCCCATTTGTGTCTAAAAGGCTCTGCACTCCTGAGGACTCCCTCTGCACTGAGTCCTGTACCCCACCAAGTAATGTGTTCCCTAATGAAATCTCACATGCAGTCTGTCTTTTTTACACACACACACAAAACCCTCTACTGTGGATTCCTGGTTACTCTTTTTTAAAAATATTTTTATTTTATGTGTTTGATTGTATTGCTTGGATGTAGGTAGGCGCACCTGTGTTGCGCAGTGCATTAGGATGTCAGAAGAGGGCATCAGATCCCCTGGAACTGACTTAAGGACTGTTGTTAGCCAACTTGTGGATGTTGGGAATTGAACCCTGGTCTTCTGCAAGAGCAGCCAGTGCTCTTAACTGCTGAGCCATCTCTCCAGCTTTAGATTCCTGATTAAGCTTGAAAGATGCCATAGGTCAGAATATTCACATAGGATGCCAGACATCATGGTGCACACCTTTAAATCTTAGCACTCAGGAGGCAGAGGCAGGTTGATCTCTGAGATTAAGAACAGCCTGGTCTACACAGCAAGTCCCAGGCCAGCTGGAGACCCTATCTTTAAAGAAAAAAAAATTTAATAAAATTTTTCTTGACACAGAGACAGTTTATTTTAAATGCCTTAAATTAGGGCGATCCAAGGCCTTGTCTGGCATCTGGAGTTGAGGTAATTCTAGTATGTGTCCTTAAACAAGCACACTTTACTACAGAATGCCACAAAGTCCCAAATTGCTTTGTTCTAAAAATTTTCCTAAGAACAAACTAGGCCAATAATAGACCTACCCCATGTAAAGTAAAGGTGTAAGCCTAAGTAACCCAAGTTCAATCCCAAGGACCCATGTAAAGGTAGAAGGAGAGAATCAAACAGACTGCATACAGTTGTCCTCTGACCTCCACATGTGCTCCATGACATGCATGCCCACACATCACACACAGTATATTAAATAAAGCACTTAATAGTTGGGACTTAAGTATTATATAATTAAAATATTCTTAATTTTAAAGAAATTCTAATAGTAGTTAATGTCTTACAGTGTCTTCTGAAGTGCTTTACAAAGGGAAATTGATGAGTGGACAAAAATGTAGACACTAAACTTTCAAGTAATTTTAAATTTGGTTAAAGAGCACTGGCTGCTCTTGCAGTAGACCTGGGTTCAGTTCCCAGCACCCACAGTGGCTGCTAACAACTGTCCTTAATTAGCTCCAGTTCCGGGGATCTGATGCCCTCTTTCTGACTTCCACAGGCATTGTATGCATGGGAGGGGGCCACTTACATGTAGGCCAAGCATTCCTGCACATAAAAGTAAATTTAAAAGCAGATGTTGGTTATAGCAGCATTGAATATAGACGTTTCTGCTTTCATCTTTGAACATGCAGCATTCATTCAGGTTTAAAGAGATTTGTGTGAGAAACATAGATGTAAGCACAATTTAAGATGGTGGATAGGCTGGAGGAATCCATGACTGTGAAGTAGATGATGTGGGGGGAGAAAAGAAAACTGAAGGGACAAGAGGGTAGAGGGTAGAACAGCGTCAGTAAAGGTAACGGTGGGCTGTATTAACTAATGATCGGTGTGTGTTTTTTCTGGCCCAGATGGACAGCTCCCAGTTGATCCACTGTCGGGAGCTCGTGGCACATCACCTTTCTGCTCTGCAGTCTTCCCTGCCTCTAAATTCCGTTTATGTCTACCGTCCCCTCAAGCACACCCTGGTGACCTGCGACAAAGGAGCCTTCAAATTACATCCCTCCTCTGTCTCAGACCCAGATTTCTCCAAGGACAACAGCAAGCCAGAAGTGCCAGTCAAAGGTACAACAGCCTTCTACCATCATCTCCCAGCTGCCAGTGGGTGCAAGCACACCTCTGCCAAACGCAAAGTGGAGGAAATGGAAGTGGATGACTTCTATGATGGAATCAAACGGCTCTACAATGAAGATAGTGCTTCAGAAAACGTGGGCTCTGTGTGTGGCACTGACCTGTCAAGGCAAGAGGGCCACGCTTCCCCTTGTCCACCTTTGCAGCCTGTTTCTGTCATGTAGTTTTCAGGTGTTACCTTTCAGTGCACTCTTAAGGGTTGACTGAGAATGAGAACGTAGAAAAACCAGGGAAGGCAGGTGCTTTAGCAGACTGAAGTGAGCCAGGAAAAAAGAAAACGCAACAAAACACTTGTTTGTGTAGCTAATTATAACAAAATTATTTAACATAATGGCATACATTTATAAACTCGAAAGATCCAAAATATATTAAAAGATAATAAAAATCCCTGTACTATGTCAGTTCTATTCTATTCTGTTAAATCATAGCTTGCCCCATGTCGAAAAAAATTATTTAGGGGAAAAGTTACAAAATTTATAGCTAGCAAAACTTTGTACCCAGCAATTTAATTTTCTCTTGCTTTTTCTTGGCTCTCCATTGAATAAAATGAAATTTGTGCATGTTGATCTATAAATTGTAACTTCCAGTCAGTAGGCAACCCTGAAATTGACTTTTTTATCAATTCATTAAGCAAATTATTTTTGTGTGACAGCCATGTTTAAATCAGACTCAAGTTCCAGTTAGTCTGTAAAGCATACTTTGCAACTGTCATCCCATGTGGATCAGAGCGGATAGAAAGTTTTCCTTAATCTTCGTTTTTAGTTTAAAAACAAAATGATGGTTTTTACTTTTGTTTATCTTAAAGCTTAAGAGTGGCCTGCAAAAGCATTTCTGACATTTGTATAAAAGAATGATAAATATATCCAGGTGCTCACCAAAAAACATGCAACATCTAATTAGATTTTTGTAACTGATCTGTTTTCATTTCAATCGGTAGGGGCAACTTTCTAGACATTTGGGCAGCTCCATGATTTATGTCTGTACTTGAATTCAGTACCCTAGTTTTATGTTAAACTATTAGAATTTTCTTGGTAACAAGTTATTCCTCCTCCCATCCTGCCTGTATCTCTGTCTGCCCTCTGGGCTCCTTCGCAGTCTGAAGAAGGCATTGCAGTCAGAACTGTGTACTGGTGAGAAAAGCCTCCGGTAGCAATAAAATGTTGTCCTTAACCTGTTTCTGTAGCTTTTTTTTTTTTTTTCCTTAAAGCATGTTTCTGATTGCTTGGGCACTGCTTTTTGAACTAAAAGAATGCCCAGGAATATGCTTGCTTGAACTTAACTGTAAAGGGGGACTGAATGTGACTTGAAGGTTATCTGCTTTAGATATAAAATGTTCCCTTTATAGTTTCTCACTGGTGGGCTGTGGATCTTAAACAATACATTTTTACTGGAACTGCCTATAAGGTCAGGCACAAACCTACATTTGTGTAACATTTTAGCCCACTGATTTTGTTCAAGTTCTATAGAGCAAGAGTATTCTTAAGTCAGTATCTTTACTTTTTCGAAACTTGTTTAAGAATTGACCGTTTCATGTATCCTTAAAACACAGTTGAGAAGCATTGCCTGTGTAAGTATGGTAATGTTAAGGAAAGGGGAAAATGAACATAATATGTGCAAGGGATTGGTCTCACACAAACAATTTTTATAAAATCCCACATCCTGATTTTCATTTAATTTTTCAAATCAATTATGAGTACAGCTACATGTGTTTATAGCATATAAAACACAAATGAAACCTCCCCCCATACATGTTTAACAGATGAGGACAGTTAGTTGAAAGATAGGGATAAAATTTGGGTCTGGAGTCAGAATATTTGATTTATAGTCCAGAAACTATAAATTGAACAGAGGTCAAAGGTTAGAGCTTTCCCTGCTTGATCTCAAGGTCTCTACTACTGGAAGTAGATGGTGAACTGGCCGCTGCCGTGCGTCTAGTCTGGCAAGTCTGAGGTCGTCATAGGCCACAGAGTAGGACTGCAACTCAAAAAACAAGATGGGGCTGGAGAGAGTCTCAGAGGTAAAGAGCACCTGCAAGGACCAGGGTTTGGTTCCTAACACCCCACAAGTCACTAGTAACTGTCTATAACTCCAATTGAAGGGGATCTGATGCCATCCTCTGGCTACTGTGGACACTGCATGCATGTGGTACAATTACATGCACACACAACACTCATACACGTCATTTTTTTAAAAAAACATGGTGCATTTAGAGCATTATTGTTTTCATGGGACACTGAATCCAGTGGATGGCTAGCTTCCTAGCTTGGTTCGAATCTGGTGATACTTGACCTCTGCCTAGATGCTCTTTCAGTAAATCCAGCTACACTTTCAGAGTCTTTAGCCCCCTTCCTCGCAACCAGCTGTAAAAGAACCTTAGCTAGAAACAAATAGCAAACACTGAACAATACAGAATCTTAATATTCCATTCAGTTACTGTTTTACCTGGAGCTTTTCTTATTACCTTGTTAAGTCTTGGTATCACATTGCCAAACTATCAAGGTTTGGAAGAATTGAGTTTCATGTATCATTGTTGCCTCCTGGTGGTTAAAAGCTGTATCATCCAGAAAGACAAGGAAATCAACTTTATGGGCATAGCTATTCTCTAGTCCACAGAAAAGGGCTAGGAATGTCCTCTTAAAGTGAAACCAGAAGCTATTTATCCTCTGAACAACTTGTAGGGAGCTGGTTATTATGAATGCAGTGCTTTCTGTATAGCCGGGATGTCAGTGTGGAGAGGGAGGCTAGGAATGAGTGTCCAACAACACGATGGGTTTGTTCGGAGGGGAGCTATATGGTAACTTTTCACTCAGCTACTGGTGAGTCTAGGTTTCCATGTAGAATGTGCCCACCCAAGAAGTGCTGGTCCTGTGTCAAAGCCAGCGACCTGTGTGTCTTCTCCATTGCCCAATTCACCCACCTCCCAAAGCAGCATGATGGCCTGTCTCTTCCTTGAAAAGAAAATGTGGTTAAACTATTCATGCTCAGCCAACATGGTGGAGAACTTACTTTTGTACACTCACAACTAGAAAGGGAAAGTACTGTGTCAAATGCTCTTACTGTCACCAAGTAAGTATGCCCAGATGATTGAGGGTTAAATGCCACATACGTAATAACAATTTTGAACTAAGTTCAACTTCTAAATCATCCTAAATCGTTACCCTTTCTCATATTTTGTCTAAAACTTTTACATTTTGTTACTTTTAAAGCTTTCCATCTTGAAATTCGCCTTTAAGCTTTATAACATTTATTAAATAAGACCTTTAGTTTGAGCCACTAAGATGGTGCTTCCCAGGGAAAGAACAAAACACCTTTTCAATTTCAGGGGGAAATTCACAGATGATCCAGTTACTAAGCCTGATAAAGCTGCGTATTTCATGGTTAGAGTTTGCTACTACGTTGTTAAATGTATGTGCATGTGCACACATGTGGAAGTCCACCGTTGGAATCCTGGGGTCAAACTCTTCAGACTTGTCAGGCCAGTATAACTGCTGAGCCATCCCTCGACAGTCCTTGTGATCACAATTTTACATAAGTTACAAAGGCAGTGTGTGCTTGTGAGACTGAGACCCAGCAAATCAGACACCGAGGGGTGGATGATGGCCACATACTAAGTCTCAGGCAAACAACAAAAACCCAGAATCAGTTTTACACCAAACAATCTGCTGGGTTGTATGCATTCCTACAAAGTAGGCCAGAAATACAATTGCAAGGTGTGAAAACAGCCGGGTTCTCAAACTGTGCTGGGTTTTAGTTGGATTTAACCCATCATTGGGACAGAAAAGATGGAGTGTAGCTTACATTTAGCACAGCTGGCATTAGAGAATTAAAACTTTCTGTTCCTGATAGGTTAGTTTGGGGGAGGGGGTTAATATCCTGATATGTAAGACCTGGTGCAGGACAGAGAGAAACCTTAGTTGAAAAAGTATACAGTAAGAGGTAACCAAGAATGCCTCCTCCGCTACAGGAGCTTGTGGGTTAAGGGTGAAGAACTCTCCTGATCTTGACTAGAGTGTAACCTTCACAGCAGACCAAATGTTAAAACTTATTAAAGCAGAATTTTAAAAATTTAATGCCCTTCTGCACAGCGATTTAGTTATTCATCTCATGGGCGCGGTAGGGCACTCAAGAATAAAAGGCAGTATTAGGCAAACAATCATAAAACATGCTTGGGGAAAAAGGAAACTGGCCTTTCAGAAGATGACCTGTCTAGCAGATGAGTTTGGGGCTGTGGCTTCTCTTCCCTTCCCTCCAAACATCCGCTGTGCTTTGGAGGCCCCGAGGGCAGTTAACAGTGTGCCTGCACGAATGTAAACAAGCTTGGTGTGTGGTAAAGAATAAAGAAAGAGTAAAGGAGGATGAGTAGATCCCCACAAGTCCTCAGGCTTGTCTCAGCAGTGCAGAGAATCGTGTGTCAAGCCTCGCTCTGTATGGGATGTACTACACTTCCCTTCTATAGTAAGTTTCGCTTTTGTGGAAAGGAGCAACCTCATTGTAAGTCTCTGCCTCCTCTCCTCTGGGCATCTCCACAGTGGCTTGAAAGGCCCCACAAGTGATGGGGCAGATGTGGAATCTGTTAGATCTCGGGTGGTGATCTGCTGGCATCCAGCAGCTTGCATCTATAGAAAGCTACCACTCAGGAACAGCAAGGCTGCAGAGGGAGTGAGTGGCAACCGTTACACACATCCATTCCATCTCCACTCGTCTGGGGATGCCAGTTGCTTGGTAGAGACTGATCTGAAAGCCAGATGGCAACTGACATGAGGTCTAGATTTCTGTAAGCATTCAAACACAAAGATCTTGAAAGAAGCCACAGTGCCTTCACTGCCAACATCTAGGGAGCAAATACAGTAAATCATCTGCAAAGCAAAAGGTTTTGTGTAGAGAGGTCATCTACATAGTCAAGATTTTGTACTACTTAGACATCCAGAAATGTTTACCTATAGCCTACAAATGGCACAACTTATATAACTAAAAAGAATGTTTCATGTAATTGGTACTGCCGGGGGAAATGTTTGGTCAAGCATATTGGGATGAGGATCTACTTTTTATTTTCCCCAGTTCAGCACACATAATTTAAGTCAGCTTTCTCTCTCTCTCTCTCTTGACGTTCCTTGCTATATCTAAAGTAGAACACCTAAACTATACTGGATAAGGCAAGTATTTCAAAGCAAGCAAATATTTTTTAAAGATTGAATGAAGCGTACAAAGGCTGTCACTAGAATAGGTTCTGGTCACATAATTCTCCCTTCCACATTAGACTGGGACGGGCCAATGCATTTATGATTGCTGGTTACTGTCCTCAGCATGGTTTCACAGAACTTGAGGACCCAGCAGCTTTGAGAAGAGCCACCTGAAGAAAAAAACCAAGGCAGTGGCCATCTGTGAGAGGAGCTAGATGGCCAGCCCTCTGACAGTCCTGCGCTATCGTCGCTGAATGGGCGTTAAGTGTGCCCAGGACTCCCTGTTCCCATGAACATGACTGCACTCACGCTGCCCTACCTAGAATACTGCCACCCAGCTTGATTTTCGAATATTGCTCAAAAAAAAATCTTGAGATGCTATAAAGAATAAAGAAATAAGAATAAAGAAAGAATAAAGGCAAGTCATACTTAGCAACTGGAGTAGTTTCAGCAGGATCTCCATATTAACATATCAATGCAATAAATATTCTGGCATCAGAGTTGGTGCCGCTGGTCACACAGCACTGGATCTCTACCTTGTACACTGCAGTATTATGGGTGTTTGGATCACTTAACAACTCAGATGAATCTGCCTTTATATTTAGCAATGTTTTAGGTAAAGAAAGCTTCTTGCCAACATACTCAAACAGTTGTTGAGTATTGTCTTTGCAGGAATCAAAGCAGCAAGGATGTGGCTCCATCACTCACCGTCAACAGGAGTGCCATTTCCTTTCCAATGGAGGGGACCACTCCAAAGGATTTTGATCAAAAGCATCTCATGCCACCTACTGTGTTTTTATGATCTATCTCCTGTGGAGCTAGAAAAAAAAATGAAGATGTGGATAAGCAAAGCTAGAGATAAGTAGTGAATCTGGAAACTGTCCCTTGACTCTTGTGTAAGAGGTGACTTATGTAAGTAACCCAGCACCTGAGAGGACTATAGACTGGAATCATTGACATCAATGCCGTTACTTGGGGGGAATGTACGTGTTTTGGGTTCATTTCCTATGGTCTAGAACATGTGGATTATGGTTTTTAAAAGAATGTACCCAAGATAAAGCAGAGCTTCACAACAAATAATAAAAAACCCAGGAATGTATCAGGAAGTTTTTTAAGGTATCTTTAAATATAAATTGAGCCCCAGAGAAAAGTCATTTACCCAACACTGGCACATTGAAACAATAAGACTTGTAGATCAAAACACTAGGAACAAAAAGGGGGTTTTCAAATTGCATCTGAACATATTAAACAGAATTTTGAGCCTTAAAATTAACCTGTATTTCCCCTTGAAGCGAGCTTAAGACTGGCATAATTTTGATACCAAAAGTTTGAATAATAAATACAAAAAGTAGGTCTGACTAGTTGGAATCTACCGATCCTCCCCCCAAACAACCAGAATCCATCCCAAAACAACTTATGTAAAGGATGCAGATAACAGAAAGAGTCAAATAAAACAATGGCTCCCGAATTTAAAGGAAGGATGCCCACTTCTTTCTCTCAAGAGGCAGATGGTCAGCTGAAAAATAAAAACATCGTATCAATAGGACATCCTGAAGGAAAAAAAATGTGCAGCCACCTCTGTTCATGCAATATCAAATGTTAAAAACAAAACAAAACAAAACAAAAAATCAACACCAAAACAACCCACAAAACTACCAGAAGAAGGAAAGTGTTATCCCGCTCTTATGACCTGCTGATGGCTAAGGGTTCTGATGGGGCTGGTGAGAGGGTGCTCATGGGACAAAGGACAGGAGGCACCATAAACCAAGTCTTCCCAGAGATGGTGGCCACCTCAGCTGAGGTACACATCCTCGTCCATCCACAGGCTTAGATCAAGAGCTCTAAGAACATGGCAACTACACAGGAGGATTCTAGCCCAGACCCTGGGTTTGGGCCCAAGTTCTCTATTTCACTCGATTTCCTTTTCATTGCTATTACTGTTACTATTTTTTGGTAGTGACGTCACTTCAGTAGCTACTGAGAGTTGCAGTTTGTAAAGAGACATTGACAAATACAAACAGCAGTGCAATATCGACCCAGACTTTAAAGATCGGGAGGCGATGGTGGAAATGAGGTAACTCTTCCCCAACACGTGTGAACAGACAGCTCCTGCTCTTCTAATGCTCTGTCCATTAGGAGAGAGTAGGGCTTGTCAACAGGATGGTTACATAAAGAAGAAGCTACAGAAGAGAAGAAAGAAAGGTTCAGATTCAAATTTGTTTCTTAAACCCTTAAACAAAAAAAAGTGCTTCTCTACGGCCAGCTGTGAAAGAACAGCAATGTGTCAGTTAGAGGGCTGGAGTCACCAAGCGCTGGTGGAGGGGTGAAGCAGCAGTGTGGGCACCCAGCCACGGAAGAAGAGGAGCTTTCCATGGGTCCTGAGCCTCGTGGACCCACAGGCAGGCAAGGACACGACTGGAGTGGGGGTGGTGGGAAGTGTGTGAGCTACAGGACACCAGAGGGCAAGTGTCTTAGAGAAGCCGGAGCAGTCCAGACAGCAGCACTGAGCCCACCGCACAAGGCTAGAAAGCGGGAGACAAGGGCACCCCACACTTGTCTATCTGATGTAATCACGTGTGTGTACATAAGCGTATCAAGCAGTGACTGGAAAGAACTCACAAAGGGCACACAGAACAACGTTTGGGTAAAAATATATTTCCCCTGCTTTACGTCTTGGCACTAGTGATATATGCATAGGTTACCTGGCACCACGCTATATTAACAGACAGCACATCACTCAGCAGTCTGCTGAGTCGGCACTTTCATACTTGAAGAAATGATATGCTTCACATCAATACAATTATTTTAGTTCTTAAAAAAGACGAGTGTCTAACATGCAACTTACATACACGACAATTCTGCATTAACACTAAAAGATTACACGACAATTTTAGAAAACATCGGTTATTTTCAAACAGCAAATGACAGATCTACAGCTACAGTTTAAGGCATATCAGCATATTTTAAAATCAAGAATAGACAAAGTTCTAACGCTGTTCACAGATTAATTTTCAATTTATTTTTAAAAATTCCCTTCATACCTACATACAAACTAGACTTTGTAGGTCTTAATTCCTGTTGACCAGTCATCAGTGAGTGTCCTGTCAATGGAACTAGGACTTTTGGAAAGAGGCTTGAGAATTCCAGACACTTGTGAATGGCCAAGCCAAGGGATTCAAATGGACGGTTCTAGAAGGACCACACAGAGACAGTGTGACGTTGGTTGGGGACAGCTGAACACGGACCCTGTGGAACACTTAGGGGTACATCAAGAGATCAAGGAAACCAAATCTGTTCACTGAGGTGCGCAGGGCAGAGAGGAGGCAAGCGTTATTGCTGGTGAGTTGCAAAGTAGGGAGGGAGAATAACGAGGAACCCATGCCCAACACTGCATGGAACAAGTCCCCTGGCTGAGGGATGTCCTTTTGGACTAATTAACACAGATTGATTAATTTATTAATTAATCAACACACTAATTAATTTCCTAAGCTGGAAAAAGCCATTAGATTCTTATGTGGGCCTTTCCATCACATCCTGCAGCATACCTGTTTTAGGAGTCTACAGTCCAGAAGAAGCAAAAGGATGCTCACTATGTTTGAGCAGAAGATGCAGAGGGAGGCTAGCCAAAGCTATTGCCAAAAAAGAAAAACGTGACCACTGCCAGAAAGGCAGCCTGGCACAGATGCCTCTTTTTCTTGATTCTGTCCAGTGGAAGATGGGAGTTTCTTAGCCTGGTTTTATCACACTTTCTTCAGATTTGGGGCCTCTGCATGGCCTCCATGGTGCTGTGCAGAAGCTGAGTTGCCATCAGTAACTCCTCACTTCTACTGAGATCAAGACTAGGTAAAAATTGTGGGGGAAATCTAAATGTGGCCACTTTAAATGTATTTAGCTTAAAAAAAGAAAAAAGGTTACTCAGACTGGTTCTCTATAATCCCTTCCAAAAGGAAAAAAAAATGTATCTCTCCCATGTATTTTCTCTAATCTGAAACAGAAAGATCTCAAAGACTTCTTACTACTGTACTTACATGCAAAGGCGGAAAGCACATCCAATTAGATTTGAGGGTATCATTTATTCCGTGCAGAGCCAAGGACTACTGTGAAGAAAGGCATAGATACAGAAAGAAAAGAGCAGCAATAACAAACTAAACAAGGCTCAGAGCCATGGAGGAAAAGTTTCAGAAGCAATACATTTTAAAAAGCTTCTATATGGTTCTCTTGGCTTTTTATTCCCTGACTCTCCATATGATTTATTTTATGAAAAAAAAAATTTAATGCAACAAAACAATCAATAATCTTGGCATCAAAAAGTCAGCTGGATGATTTTTGTTGCTGAGTTTATTTTTCAAAGCTTTTAGGAATGCAAGAAATAGAATGTAAAACGGTATGTATTATCACAAGGCACAGAAACGCTCACACTAGCAGCGGCCGAACAAGCACACAACACAAATTCTCAAGCTCGAGTGTGCTGCCCAGCAAGGGGCAAATGTGGCCACGGTTAGTCAGCATGCCACTAGCACCTGCTGCCCCTCAGCTAGCTGGAAAAAAACCAGCAAAGCCCAAGTGTGCTGAGTCGCTCCTCCCTCGACCTGAAAGGCAGTGGCTGTTCCTCCTCCTCTGTAGTTTCTGTCCCAGCTTCGCCTCCTTGAGGCCAACTTCCTCACTCCGCCTAAGGAAGCAACCGCCTAAAGAAAGATCATTGCTTCCTTTCCATGAGTGGGGGTGAAGAAAGGCTAAAAAGTTACAACTTTGCTGGGATCAGATGGCGACGTCAATCACAGAGGGGATGCAGTGTTTTTCTATCGTGTTTCCATGTGACAGGTGGTGGTCAGAGGAGAATGTGGCGGTGAAGGACTGGTATGGGAGAGACATCACGATAGATAAGAAAGGCTGGGGGTGAGTCTGGTTGGAAGAGGACCACCAGCAGATGCGAGGATCAGTATCAAAAAGATGAGGGGAGGAGAAAGGTCTTTCACACAGAACAGGAGGTGAGTCTGCCTGTGCATATGGGTGCGTTCTGATCAGAGTGAGGCTACTTACGGGCCTGAGGAAAGAAAAAAAAAAAGGAGCAGGTGGCACTAGTCACAGTGTGGGACAAGTGAGGAGGATTGCTCCAGGCAACTGGATGTGAATACCAGCAAGAGAGCTGGCGGTGATGTGGGCTGTGTACACTTTCTACAGTTTCCCCTGTGAGTCATGGGCTGTGCTGTGTTCTCTCCCATTCTACCTTAAACTGAGGATAGCCTCTCAAGTATGATCAGTAGCAAATTTTCTATCTGAAGTATTTGTAGCAAATTTCTCTTTCTGATGCATGAAAACCTGTATTAAGTCCTGGAATCAGCCTTAAGGTCTCCCTCAGCACACTCAAAGCAAACACATGTGTTTGTATGTGTGTGTGTGTGGGGGGGGGTGTCATAACTATACATGGGAATCTAACAATCTTAGTGGATGATTCTTCATTAAGCATTATTTTATGAGCTAATATGAGATCAGGACCTGTGAGAGGGTCAAGGACACTGGTGGAGAGAACATAATTTCTCACACCAGTCCACACCAGCTTAGCCAGGTTTTGAGGTAGGCATTCAGTTACAATCTCTACCTCTAAGATGTCTGAACAAACCACAGTCTCAGGCCAAAAAGCTGAGTAAGCATTAAAAAAAAAAACCCTCATATAAGGGAAAAGCCATCTCTGATGCCTGCCCACCATTCTGCCATTCTGCCTACTTTCACATCTACGTTGGTTTGCAGCAGGTGTGGAGAAGAGACAATGGATTCAGGCACTGTGCAATCACAAGATGAATAATAAAAAAATACTAACTGTTGTCCTGGCTACTCAGGGTTTTAGTTCAGCTGCTGAGGCGGTGAGAAGTTTTCCCATCAGGTGTACAGGCAGCATCTTACCCTTCTCACAGTCCAAAGCGACATACAAGTAAGAGGCATGCTTCCTGCTGCAATTCGGGGCAGACATACAAAGCAAATCATTGACTTTCCAGAAACAGAGTCCAGCTGCATGAGCATTTGCTGTTATCCCCTTGTTCTATCGTTTTCTACCATCCAACAACATTCAGCAAAATGAGTTAGGAGTTACTGGTATTTGGGGAAGGGTAAAACAATAAAATCAAACAAAAGGACACAGATGGCAGAGATACACTATTACTGCAAAAAGCAGGTGAATGCGGGAACATCCTTGGCTTGCCAGGCTTTATGTGAAGCTTGCACTGCAAGTTAAAAAACAAAACAAAAAAGTTAGAAATAATAATAAATTAAAAAGAAAGAAAAATTAGGAGAGCCAGCACCAGCATTCAGTGATGATGACTGCTCATGCAATGATTATGGGGCTGACAGAAATCAAAACCAAAGATCCAAGTAGGCAATTCTACACACAAGCAAAAGCAAAAATTAACACTCAATTAAAGAACATGGTTAGTTTCCATTTGCATGTAATTTAGAATTCACGAGTGACTTCTTGAAACCAATGCACGGTCCAGTGGAAAGATTTTCTGTTTTATTCATTTTCTCAAATAAACAAAACTATTGTCTGTGAGGAGTGGGTACCACGCTGGTACTAAACAGAAACTTCACCTTCTACTTCTGAGCAGCTAAAGGAGTCAGAGAATAAATACACAATAAATGTCTTTGTACCGAGGACTGGAAGAAGAGGTCTAAAGTAGCTTGCAAACTGGAATAGAGTAGGTGAAGGACATGCTACTGGCCTAGCTGAGCAGAGCTGGAAAAGAACATGGTTAGAGCTAAGGCAAGGCCAGGAGCTTTCCCCCTCTCTTAGGTCCAAAGCAACATCAAATTCAAGGCTTGCAGGGCTAGTTTTAGGCAACTCTAAACACATGCAACTTTATTCCTCAGCAAAAACTTGTTTGTAAAAAGGTGAGTAGACGGTCGTGAGAACCGCAGTCACTCTAAGGCTGGTTTGAAATGATGCTGCTGAAAACTTTCCTTGAGGACAGATGCATCTCAATCAGTGCATGGTTCTGGGAACTGTGCAGATCATTTTCAGGAGACAGACACTGTCCACTGGACAACTTACCCTTGGGCAGTCCCACCATGTAGTGCAACCACAAACAAGGAAAGTGACGTGGTGGCCAGAAGTGGCAGAAGGTGGGGTCCAGATAATGGCAGTGTCAGGGTTAGGGCTACTTGTTTATAATCTTAGGAAATGCTATATACTCTCACGCCACTTACAGGTCAAGAAGTGTAAAGTCTTACCTACGTTAAAAAAGGAGCGTGTCGTTAGGATAGGAAAAAGGCACTGAAGACTATTAAAAAAATTAAGTTAATCTTGGCAGTAGAAGCATATAGCAGGCAAACAGATAAGCATCCCTGAGGAGTTTTCTACTCTACCAAAGCTCCTAAAAAGCACGTGGTACCCACTGCACCTGCTCCAGGTACAACTAGGAGGAAGACTCTTCCCCTTTCTGTTCAAAGTGCTGCTCTGGTTGCCCTGGTAACTAGTTGTCCTGTCTTTCTGTGGTCCTCTCTAGCCAAACCATTTCACTGCCACCAGCAATGAAAGAGGTGATTTATTTTTTCTTCTTAAAAAAAAAAAAAACTTTTAACAGTCAGGCTTCCCTTTACTCTACAAGTGTAAGCATAGAGAAGTATAAGAACCTTAGAGAGACACAAAACTATGTGCCACTGTCAGTCAGAACCTGGTGAATATTAGAGCCAAGTCTGACACCATCGACAATAAATGAGAATATATAAATACAGCTAAAATAGGGTTCAACACAGACATGTGAACTTGAAAAGCATTACACACTGGTAAAGCCCAGGATGGGAAGGAAGCATTCTGCATCTTTTAAAGGGCAGGGAAGACCCTCCCTCTACAAGGAGGACTGTTACTAGACGGATTCTTTTTAATGGAGGCACAATAATGATCAGGTCTTGGGATTTTTATTGCTAAAAGGCACATCCAGTATACATGATATATTCTTTTAACAGTGCTGGTCTTTTATAAACATTTTCAATTTTAAAATTCGTTCCTTTACTCACTTTAGTGCTTCAAGGTAAGAAAATCTAGACTTTGGGTTTCCTAAGCTGTGAGTTAGCAGCCTTTTCTTCTACTCACGCCTCGGGACAGAGTGTCTGTCTCTGTCTCTGTCCCCCTGTCTCTGTCTCTGTCTCTCTCTCCTCCCATACCCCCATGTTTTTCCCGGACAAAGAATTAGCCAAATGGTTTTGACTTGTCTGCACTGTCATCTCTGGCTTGCCTGAATGGGGACACCACCATCAGTGTCAGAAGTCCTAACACACCAAGCAACAGAACTGTCTTGAACTGGATTACTAGGCAGTTATTTCTCTTGAAATTAATCCAGTTTGGCCAAAGTTTGGGCCATTAGAATCCTTTCCTGACTTGGGTCTATACCAAATCCAATTAAGAGCACACGTCAGCAATGTGAACTACTTCTGTTATTGCTTAGAATAGGTGCCTGCTCTTTTGTTCTCTGGACACATTTCCTACTGTCTCAGAGCTTGCAAAATCAAACAGTGCAAGGGCCTGATTTAATACTCTGTGCGTATGTCACTAGCGCAGTGCAGTCAGAGGTTACAGGTACCAAGGCATAGTTCTGTAGGGGTGAGCCTGCTGCACATGAACCAGGACTAGGCAGCGATAGGACTGTGCTGACTTGCTCTGGGGCAGTCTCAATTAGCATTACATTGAGACTGGATCCTATGTGCTACATTTTTTGGGAGGGGAAGGGTCTCTTGAAACAGGGTCACTCTATAGCCCCATCTGGCCTGGAACTCACTATGTAGACCAGATCGGCCTTGAACTCATAGAGATCTAAGTGCCTCTACCTCCTGAGTCCTGGGCTTAAAGGTGTGTGCCACCACGCCCAGCTATGCTACATATTAAGAGCAAAATTCTTTGTCTGTATGAGCTGCCATATTTTTGTTTTTTACTTAACTGCGCACTTTCCCCCTAGCACTCTGACATTTAAGGATGAAGAACAGGAATTCCGAGGCAGGCTCTGAAGTTACCTGCACAGCTGCCCTAGGAGCTCACTAGGCAGGTTCTGGACAGGAGGGCAGAATCTGGGGGCTTGCTACGGAGCTACCAGAAAGTTGTCTCCAAGTGCTTCCCCAGCACTGCACTGGTCTAGCCCACAGCTACTGTCATCACACTGCCCCCTCTAGCCTTTAAGGTGATTCAAAGAAGAGCTTCAAATCTCAGAAGTATAGGAAGTGCAGCCCTTCCCCTGGGCTTCAGACAGCTGCTACTGGTGTGTAATAGAAAATGAGCGGCTTGGGAGCAGAAGATGATCCTTTGGCACAAGAAACCAAGGCTGTGTTGAAAACTGCACCACGGGGGTACAGAGCAGCCTGACGACTGCCACACTGTGCTAACTGGGTGGGCAATTGGTCCAGTTTCACAAATACGACAATCCCCCAGCTTGTTGTTGTAAAGGAAAACCAGTGCCCACTAGCTACAGTTTGGGAATAAAATTCAGTAACTGCCTTCGCATGCCTCCTAACACAGAGCAGAGAACGGTGACTTTAGAATACTCCTCTACCAAGAGTCACAAAATGTTCCCAGAGGCACTAAGAGAAATCCACCTGTTTTCTCTGAGAGTCCTAGTGTTGGTACAAAAGCAGCTGACAGGCTGCTCCAGTCATGGCTTCCTGACCATCACGGTCAAGGTTATGAATTAATCCTTTGTATCTTTAAAAATACTTTTAAACCTTTGTCAACTTCCCTGCACTGTAGAGAAAATACTGGCTTTTGTTTTTCTGGTAGCAGACCAGTTTCCAGTCTGCAAACAGGACAAGTAGACATGCAAGAACAGATTATAGAGGTTCCCCGTAGGTGGGTGACACCTGCTTACTTTTTCTTGTCCTTGTCTTTCTTGGTCTGCTGGGCCCCAGACTGCTGGGCCTGGGACTGAAGTAGCTGAGCCGCTGCCTTCTTCTTCTGGAAGTTGCTCACTTCTTCGTCAAGCTCCTTCTTCTTGTCTTCCACCTTCTTCTTTTCCTCCTGGTGTGTCCGTTTCAAGAGATCAAACTTCTCGTGAAGCTGGGGGAGAAAAAGGAAGATGGGCTTGGTGAAGGGAATGAAGCTCTCACTGATATAAAGCCGTGTGGACCTGTGCAGAATCAGAACATGCAGCACGTAGAGCAGTGTCTGCGTGGCTTCTGGAGGAGCAAGGTGTGGTGCTGAGCAGCATCCCTCTCTGTCCAAGACACCTCTGTCACTTGAGCTCCTTAGGGCTAAACACTTCTTGGACACTCTTTCTGATCATAAGGTATATATTTATTTTTAAAAAGCATTAAGAAGGGACAGCAAGATGGCTCAGTGGGGAAAGGTGCCTGACAACCTGAGTTCAATACCTGGGACTCCCACGGAAGAGAAAACTCCACTCCTGTACACTGTCTTCTTTTTTTTCATTCATTAATTAAAACAATTGGTCTTTCTTAAGACAGGGAATCCCTATAGTTCCAGCTGTCTTGGAACTCATTATGTAAACCACACTGGCCTCAATTTTGCAGAGATCTGCCTGCCTCTGCCCTCCCAGTGCTGGGATTAAAGGCATGTGCCACCACGCCCAGCATTTTTATTTTTATTTTATGTCTATGAGTGTTTGGCCTGTATGAATAAGTACACCTGAGCTATGCAATGCCTGCAGAGGCCAGAAGAGGGCATAAGATTCCTTAGAGTAGGAATTACTGGCAGTTGTCAGCTACCATGTGGATGCTGGGAACCCAATCCAGGTCCTCCAGAAGAGCAGCCAGGGCTCTTAATGGCTGAGCCATCTCTCCAGTCCCATGTCTTCTAACCTCCACACACATACTATGGTGTGTCTGAGCACACCAATACACATACAAAATAAAATATCTCTGTAGAAGCATACAGAAGGTTAAAATTAGCCATGACCCTAACAATGAAATTACCCTAGTAGTGAAAGTGGATATTTATGTCTGGTCCCTTATCAATACATGTGTAAAACACATTTATTTCATAATTATACAGTGTTTATAAACATATACTGTTCCTTCTTGCTCCATATATGTATACCCACATTTTAGCTACAGACACATCTATTTAAATAATAAAATGTATTGAAGAGATTTTAGCTCTTGACCAAAAAAAAAAAAAAAAAAAAAACTGTAATCAGAGGCTGGAGCACAGCACAGCTCAATGGTAGGCCTACTTGGCAGGCAGGAGGCACTGTGCTGAGCTTCAAAAGCAAACAACAAAAAGAATCAGAAACTAAACAGGAAGGGAGCTACAAAATTCTAAATTTTAACCCACCATCCACTTGGTTGAGATCAAAAGGAGATAAGGCTCAATTTTCCTTTCTCTGAAGCTAAACCCTCCAAAGTGCCATACTATGTAAAACAGCCACTGTTTCATAGCCTTTTAAAGACAAAATGAGATGCAAACTTTATTTAGAAGTCTCATCTAGAGGAGTATTGAGTCATGGGAATTGCGGTGGTGAAAATTCTGTCAAATTCTAGGAGGCAGAGTTTGGCCTGGACTGGGACCAGGTAGAGTCTGAGGGTGCTGTGGCAGGAAGTGTGCTGGAACAAAAGATGTGGGCCCAAACACAGAGCATGGGTTTCCTGTTAGAGCATCACTTGCCAGACAATGCCAAAGGGCCCTCTGTGTTTAGCCCGCTCAGTTGGCAGAACCCCAAATCTCACACATGAAGTCTTATAAATGGAGGAACAGAGAACTGCAAAGACTGTGTGATCTATGGAGCTAGAAACCTTGACTATAGTTTTAGCCCTGGCAACTGCAAAAAAAAAAAAAAAAAATCACAACCATTATGACTCTCAGTTTATCATTTGTTACATGGGCATTAGAATCTAGCCCGATTTCTTGCCACTTTTGTGATGAATGGAAGGACACAGTACCTTGGACCAGTGTGAAATCCTATAAAGGCAAAGCATGAATTAAACGATCAGGTTTCAGTCTCTCCGACAGCTCACCTCTTTCTCTGCCTCTTTAAGTTCAGCCTCTTTCTCCTTCACTCTCATAACAAACATCTGCCTCATTTCCTCTTCTTTCTTCTGCAGCTCTCCCAGGAATTCATTCCTTTTTGCTTCATATGTCTCCTGAAGACTGTTTAAAATCCACAAACCAAGACAGGGTCATGAAATGGCCCAATACGTTTCGATTCACGTCATTTCTATCCCTCTACTTCCCAAACAGAGAAAGCTGTTGACCGCCACACCAAAGCTCAAATGAGGTTTATTTTTATTCGTGCTGGAATTGCAAAGACAAGTTTGTCAAGAGGCACAATGCAGCCAAGGCCCCAAACTAACCAGCTACATTTCTCTCCCACACATCACTCAGTTGGAGAAGCTGGCTTGAGACAGGATTCAGAATTCCTCAAGATGGCAGGAGCCTAGTGCCTCGGGTGATAAGACACGAGCTGAGTCAGAGCAGGGTTGGAATTCTGGCTTCACCACCCTGCTGACCTTGGCAAAGGCACAGCTTCTCCAGCCTCCTGCATAGGGGTCATGGACAAAAGAGCGCTTACCTTCTGGGGATGTGACTGAGATGGGGACGGAGAGTGGAATGAGATGTGGGAAAGTGAGACAAGCATCTGACACACAGTCTGCACTTCATAACTGCCCCTTCCTCTACTCGTCTCCCTGTACCGCCCGAGCTAAAAGACAGGCTCAGTACAAAGACTACAGAGAAAAGAGCCTTCTGAAGGCGGAGTACAAAACCCCCATTTTTCCAGTCACACTGCAACTGCAGGCAGCGGGAGGAGGAGCCTTATTTCTCTCATGCCCCCATTCATCCTTTTCTTACCTACAGAACTCAAGAACTCAATGCTTCATACTAAGTACAATGACTTCGTTTTATGTCTAAGTTAGACAAAGGTGTTTATAGGGAAACCACCCTTGGTAACATAATAAAAACAGAAATATCAACAACAACCAAAAGAAACCAAAACAAAACCCATGCTAAAAACAACAGAACAAGTTTTATAAGGCACTACACACTCTCTTCTGCAGTTTCACTAGAACAGCAGCTGTATGCTAAGAGCAGGCAGGAAGGATCTATCCACATATCAAATTCATCCCAAAAACATACTATAGACTGGACAGCGACTACGTATATGACCAGGCATGCGCAGAACCACCCACAGCATTCACACCTGCCTGCTAAGGGAGAAAAAGAAAGTCCAGCAGGGGAGCACTCCAGTGGGGAACGCACCTGTAAGTAGACACACTCATTCATAATGCACTGCAAAGTTAGGTCAGCTTTTGGAGTAACATCACTCAGTGTTGGGCATAATGCAAGGTGGGCCTATGTAGGGCCTTAAGAAATCCTAATTGACCGGCTGGCACCTCGTGGCCTGGGCAAGATGGCGCTGAGAGGAGCTGAAACAAAGGCCAGCCAGAGGAGATAGCACATACCATGGTAATTAGGTGAACTAGGGACTTAAGTGCCATTGGAGGAGAATTACTTCCTCTCTCGTGAACAGTGCGTGGACAGTTATAGCCTCTATGTAAAGTGAAAGGCATGATCAAAGTGACCTGTAAAGTGATTGGTAGAGACTTTGTGCCATATGCTAATATCTATGGCTCTGAGCCTTTATAATGTGCCTGTTAAGTTCAATAAACAGCTTCCTGCGGTACCACTGAAAGAGTCATAACATTAAAGTTGTATCACCAAAAGAACTAACTTGCTGTAAGTTTCTTTGGTCTGACGGGAACCCCAGCCGCATCTGAGTGTCTCCTGGGACGGGCCAGGAGGCTGGGAGTGGCAGGCTGTCGCACCCAATCTCCCTTTGATCCCCTCAAGAGCCCCTACCAACTGTGGGGTGAGGGCCGGGGCAATCCAAGAGAAGTAGGACACTAGCTGTCCATCTGATCTCCCTCGCATCCTCTCCCGCTGGGCAGGAGACAGGGAACCTGGGGAGGGAGCACACCAACTGGTGTCTGTTGCTACTGCTGAGAGAGAGAGAGAGAGAGAGAGAGAGAGAGAGAGAGAGAGAGAGAGAGAGAGAGAGGCCTAGCCAGGCCACCTGCTAGGAGGAATAGAGGAATAGTTCCTGTGGGTGTGGCGTTCTGCTCCAGCTAGTTGTGAGACCAGCACCTGGAAAGAACCTGCCTACCTGGGGACAAACTTACTATTGGCTGTATTTGGGACCCCACCCCATAAGGTCATTGGCTATCCAGACCTATAAGAGCTTGTGTTCCTAGTCAATAAACGAGTTTGCACTGCCACGCACTTGGCCTTCTTCCCATCCAACTCCAGGAGTCTGTGGCTTGACTCTGCATCTACTCACCCGCAACCCCTCAGGCTGGTCCCCCAAAGTCCACTCGGGCTGGCCCCGAGTGGTGAGACACAATGACGGTAACTGACATGATGATAACTCAGAGCACGTTCTACCTGTGAGTTAGTTCACAGAGTTTTTATGACAAACAAAGCTGAGGAGCTCCAGGTTGACAGGGGTGAAGAGGTTCTTTCACTGAAGGGCTCCTTGGATCATTTAACACAAGCAGTGGTTAGCAGACTGGTTACAGGTCATTACCTGGGAAACATATCAAAGCAGACTATTTGACCGTAGTCAGGTATTATAATTCTATAAGTAATAAACTCAATAGTTCATGAGGAGTAAGTTTCTGGTGCCCTCAACACTGCCAATCCTCTTGGCTGATGAACAATCATATGCTGATGAACAATCATATGCTTTGAGTTTCTGTAGTTATCTTTTTTATGAGACAAAACCAACATGGACAATGCTGATGCTGGCTAACATCAATAGCACTGTTTATACTTCAATTTTAAAAGTTATTCCCACTGAGATACAAAATTATGTTGACAGCAGACCTTTAAAATAATTTATGAATTTGACTTTCTTTGTTGGACTGTAATAAACTCTGTGAAACCATTATCTCTGTATACTAGACTTCCACAAAGCAAAGAATAACCTGTCCTTGTCATTAAATTTTATAGAAAAGCTAAATCACTATTATTTTTGTATAATGGATAGACCTTTCTCCTCTAACACACAACGGAACACCTTATTCGTAGAAACAATACTTATCCTGTGTGACAGAGATCACTACCTAGTTTCAGGAGGGGATCTTCAAAGGAAGGTTTCCAAAGTCAAAACAGTAAGGGACAACAGTACACACTCCTCCACTAAGGGATTCTCAGTGCACAGTGGACCACATGGGTACATCTTAAGGTACTTTTCTAAATATAGATGCCTAACAAGCCCACTCCTGTGAATGCTGATCCTAGAATATTTGTCTAAGGTCAAATAGTCTGCTTTAAAACAGTCTCCTAGGTGATGACCTGTAACTAGTTTGTCATAAATGATCCAAGAAGTCTTTCTTCACTAAGAACCTCTTCTCGGGCTGGAGAGATGGCTCAGTGGTTAGGAGCACTGGCTGCTCTTGAAGAGGACCTGGGTTTAATTCCCAGCACCCACATGGTGGCTAACAAACCCCATAACTACAGTTCCAGGGCATCTGAACTCTGAAGGCATTGCACACAGTGCACTTACATACATGTGGGTAATACACTCATGCAACAGAAACTAAACATAATAAAATATTTTAAATAATAAGAAGAAGAACTTCACCTTGAACAATGTGAAGCTCCTTGGATCTGACTGGTCATAGAAACTTTGTGAAGCAATTCACAGAAATGTTTCGGGTGAGGCTATTCCAAAAGTTGAGGACTCTCAGGGTGCCTCTGCCATGTTCAGTCCCAAGCACAGCAAAGCACATGCTTGCTTCTAGATCTGTTTTCAAACTATGGCTCATGACCCAACCATGGATCTTAACCAGTGTGTTAAAAGACACAGCCTGGTGCTCACTTTGGCAGCACATATACTAATACTGGAATGGTACAGGAAAGATCAGCATGGTCCCTGCGCAAGGATGGCATGCACATTCATGAAGTGTTCCATGTTTTTATATGGAAATAGAGTCTTACAAGCTCCTGGAACCTTGCTCATATGAACCCATAGCAATGACAGCATGCACAAGACCCATGCAAACTCAAGCAGACAAAAAACCCAGCACAGAACTGTGGAAATGGGCAGCAGGCCTCAATCTTAGCTGAAGAACTACTGACAGCCGATTACTACTGGGTGAGGGAGAATTGATCTTAAAAGGATTCCAGATAGGCTGACTAGACCTCAGTGGATGAACTTGCACTTAGAGACATCTGGGGACACTTGACATGATAGGCCTTAACACAAATGTCAGAATGCAGGAAATCCAGTGGGGAGGGGGCGCTATGGGAGGTGCCAGTGGAGAAAGGGTACAAAGATGACTAAGATGTTCCGAATGAAATACACAAAAAAATTTAATGAAAAATTTACAAAAATAATATCCACGTAGTGAGTCTGAATTGTAAGAAACGACTTGCCCATTTTGTAGAGGTTTGCTAAAGCAAGAGCAAAATAAGCATTTTCCCTATAGGCATTCAGCATTCAGACATCTTTTAAGTGTTAAAGAACAAACTACTTTCTGGAGACATGATGATATTATTTTAGTCCTTCAAATTATCTCTGATAGAATTATGTTTTACATTAACGTAATGTTTTCTTGTTTGTTTATAGAATTAATATGGACACTATTTTGGGCATGTAGCTTGTTTTGGTTTGGGTTATGTTTTGTTGTACACATTTTTGAGACAGAGTTTTATGTAGCCCAGGCTAGCCTTAAACTTACTATGTAACTGAAAATGGCCTTGAACTCAACCTTTTACCCCCTTGCTTCCACCTAACAAATAATCCTGTAGGACAGAGGCATGCCCCCATGCCCAGCTTGTGCACTAGGTGGTATTATTATTATTATTATATTTTAGGATTTAATTGTTTCTAGCACACTTAAGAGTAAAATAAAGATGCTATTTAAAAAAAAAAGACACAGGCTCTGAGATTAGGATAAGAAAATATCTAAGACTGGGACAAGCTGGAGGGTGGGTGTTTGTGTAAGGAAGGTCCCATACAAACCTGGAATGCCTCTTTCCTATAGAAAGCCTGAGGAGCAGGTTGGCTATGGGCAAGACTGGCCTTGGCCCTTGCTAATGGGGGTAGGTAGCTAAGGGGAGAACTGTAGACTTTCAAATTCTTCAAATTCTAGAGCTTAAAAGAACACATATTTGCAGAATGGTTCTTAACATGGTCGAAAGCAAATTACCTTAACAATCTGTCATACCTTCTAAGTTGTAGGGAATCCAGGGCTCCAGTTGTGACCTAGCTCAGGTGCTAACAAAATACAGCCTGAGGACCAAAGTTAGCTCTCTCTTTCCTGTTTTTATTAGTGAAGTTTTACTGGAACACAGATGCACCCATTTGCTTATACTCTGAGCAGATTTCCAATGAGAAGCGCAGAATTATGCAGCTGTGACAAGGCTATGCAGAACTGACCCAGGAAAGAAAGCCCTCTTTTAAAATCTAAGTTGTTCCCTGATCTGCCCAGACTGAGAAACTTAGGCCTAGACAGGTTAACGACATGGCTCTTAGCCAAGCCAGGACCTGAACCCAGACTCCTGACTCAGCACAGTGTCTTCTATACCGTCTGGATTTGAGTGAATGCCATGGCCAGTGAATTTAATTTTACAACCGTTTCTTTGTCCCATTTTTGTGGATGAAAACAAATACTCTACACAATCAAATTTAATAGCCCCAGAATGGGTTTCATTTTGTGGGATTATTTTCTGGTCATTGCATTTCAATCACGAAAGACTTGCCACACCTCCCCTCACAGAGGGGCATCTTATCTGGTTGAAGATGGCCAGTCTCTGAAGCCTGCAAGACTGTATTAAATGATGCAAACTTGGCTAGAAGTTAACTTCTTGATTAGAAGTCCTTTGTTTGAGATTTGTATTTGTTCTCACCAAATACAGACATGCATACGGGAGTCCATAGTAGCACTGTGTCTGGGACTAGACCACACAGAGCTGAACTAGCTCCAAAGCAATGTTAAGAAAAAGAAAACCCCTCCTACTCAAAGGGCTGTTCAGACCCAGGAGACAGACTGCCTCACTGTGCACTGGCTGTCTCAGGTTCTTTGGCTACTCGGTTCTACTGCTTGTAGAGATCAGATATCATAGTGTTTCCAAGGGTAGCCACAGCCAAGTGGAAACAGTTTTATCAAAGGCATTGTGGACCTTCTTAGTAGGGAGAGTCCAGACAAACTACACATTGGTTCAATCCCTATTAAGAAACTGCTTGTCGGTTAAGAACACTGGCTGCTCTTGTAGAGGACCCAGGTTTGATTCCCAGCACACACATAAGAGCTAACAACCTTACACAACTCCAGTTCCACGGGATCCAACAATCTTTTCTGGCCTCCATGAATACCAAGTACACATGTGGTGCACTCACATACATCCAGGCAAAACCCTCAGACACATAAAATAAAAATAAATTTAAATACTTAAAAAAAAAAAAAAGAAATGGACTGCTAAGCCTGGATAACGCTTTCCTCTAACAGACGGCGGCCACTTGGCCTTGAGCCTCATCTTCCAAACACTGACTCAGAGCAATCCCACCAATCACCAACCCAGGTGTGGGCACTAGCACCTTAACACTGCCAACCTGTTCTCTACGGCTGTGCTCTGCGAGGAGCTGGCCCTGCGCTGGGTGCTGAGCCTACATTCTTTTCTTCCTATCAAATCTGCATCTCCAGTGACGAGGGAAAATAAACTTTCTAAGTTATTTCCTTTTCTACGCTCTGTTAGAACTGCACATCGGTGAAAGTTGGTACTTGAGGGTACTGGAGGACTTAAGAGTACTTGAGAGCTGGAGAGAAGGTTCAGCAGTTAAGAGCACTTGTAGCTCTTCCAGAGGATCCGAGTTCAGTTCCCAGCACCCAAATCAGCTGGCTCACAACTGTATATAAATTCAGTTCCAAGGGATTCGACTTAAGAGCCTTGGCAAGTTAAATCTGTTTAGCACAAATGAGGCAAACTATAACCAGCAGCTGCAGCCTAGTGAGTAAATGGCCCAGGCACTGCAGTCCATAAACACATAGTAAGGAGCTGGGTTCAGGAGCCACAAGGAAAGGGCTCAGAACACTCTCCCTCCCTTACTACTCATAAAACTTTAGGCAGTTAAAAGCTTAAAGCTTCATCACTTTTAAGATGTGGATGATAACGACACCCACATCGGTTAGCTGAGATAATGCAAAGTGGTAATCACTACACTTGATGACTCATGTCATTCACGCCCCTCCCCAAGCTACTAGTAGTACCAAAGCCTCAGTCCAACGAGCATTTCTGTGGTGCACCAATGCACACCCCCCTGCCACTGTCCGAGGCACCTGTCTGCTGTGAGCCCTCATACCTGAAAGGCTTGCTGTCAGGGTCAGTGTCTTTGAACCCCATCTCTTCGAGCTTACAGCGCCGATACAACTCATAGTGGCGAGTGTGCGTCTGCTCCCGCAAGTCCTCCATGTTCACACGGATCAGCATCTCCCTCAGCTTCACAAAATCACAGTGGTTTTCATTCTCAACTGCAAGAGAAAGGAAAAGGGGAGGAGGGCCATCAGTGAGGAAGTTTCTGTAACGCTTCCCCTATGACCTGACGTCTCAAGGCACTGAAGGATTTGTGGGCTCCACTCCATTCCTAACAAAGCACTGACCGGGATGCTGCCGAGAGCCCACTCACCGGGGAGGGTCTTCACACCGGTGCTCACTCTGCTAAGTGCAGACAGCGGCTCTTGTTGGGCATAATGCAAGGTGGGCCTAGCCAGGCCACCTGCTAGGAGGAATAGAGGAATGGCTCCTGTGGGTGTGGCGTTCTGCTCTGGCTAGTTGTGCATCCAGATGCTAGACCAACATCTGGAGAGTACCTGCCTACCTGGGGACAAACTTACTATTGGCTGTATTGGGACCCCACCCCATAAGGTCATTGGCTGTCCAGACCTATAAGAGCTGTGCACCTATTCAGTAAACGAGTTGGCAGTGCCAGGCGCTTGGCCTGCTTCCCGTCCAACTCCCGGAGTCTGCGGCTTGACTCTGCGTCTACTCACCCCCAACCCCTTGGGCTGGCCCCTCAAAGCCCACTGGGGCTGGCCCCGAGTGGTGAGACACGACGGTAGCAGAAATGACTACAGGCTCTTGCTCCTCAGACCTAGAAGTCGGGGTTTAGGGAGCAAGCTGACCTCCCAACAGGGCTATCAGAGTGGAGACTCAAATACTGTATCATCTGGCTCTAAAGCCAAACTAATTTCCACCACTTGGTGCTGTTAGGACCAAGCAGGGTTTACCACCATTATTCCCAATTACCAGATATTTGCCTGAAATAACATTCCTTTCAGTTAAACAACTTGCCCAGTGATGGTGAAGAAACAAGTCCCTCTTGTTTCCAAGTCCGCTTTCTGACACTTTGCTGGTGCAACTGGTTCAAAGTCCTGGAAGAACTTTGGAAGTCCTTTTTAGGAATTTCTACTAAATTTCCCACACACAACCCAGCATCGTGAGGGGCTGCCCCAGGGCACAGGGCTTGGCAGCTGCCCCTCTAACCCGTCTACCTGCCTGAGGGCCACCTCTCTGTTCTTCACACCCACAGCAGCTGGGGTGAAACAGCCGCACTCATTCCTGCCTGCCCCCTACACAAGGTGCAGAGGAAGGAAGGACGGCCATTCACCACAGGCACCGAACATGAGAGACCCTTTTCCTGACAGACATACCCTGCACCACACCCCAAGGGTACTGCCTGGCCTTGGCCATCTTGTTGCCGATCTTCACTTCTTCAGTGCTGCCCACCACTGCGAACGGGAGATGGACCTGCCAAACGACAGAAGAGAGAGGTTAGCCTCCACAGCCACAGCTTCCCGCTGCCTCCCCGCTCTCCCCACTTTGAGCAGGGTCTTCCTCCCTAGAGAAAAGGTGAGAACACGAACAGCTGAATTGAGTGGTTTGGGGGCTGCAGGTCATGTAGCACACTCTCTGTGGTCACAGAAGAGCTGGGTTTCAGGAGGAGCTTGACCCTGAGCTGCACGCCATCCATCACAGCTGCCTCTCAATACCTATGGCCACAGAGCACTTGAACTATGGCTTGGGGGAGCAAGATGCTGACTTTTTAATTTGGTTTACTTTTAGTTAATTCATGTTTAAATTTAAAACAAAAGCAATATAAAATATTTTCTCATTAAATACTAACTTTATTGTTTAGCTAAGTCTGTAGTTCATTTGCCTTACAGCTCAAATTGAATCTTAAAAAAAAAGTTTCACCAAGATAATGCAAATTTTAAAGAAAAATTACCTCTTCAAGTAACTTTCTTCATACCTAAAAGCTTTAAAGTATGTTAGGAATAACCTGATGTGGATTTGCCTCTTAAGTTCATGAAGTGTAAACACAGATCGGGTATTTCTGATAAATGTGAACTGATTTAGATGCAAGCTGAAATGAACCCATTTCCTCAAGTTACTTTTGGTCTGGTGTTTATGAGAGCAAAAGAGAAGCAACAACAATTAGTATACAAGCTTCCAGTCAAAAGCACACTTGAGACCAAAACACTGGCCCAGCCCTGGTCCCCAAGCTTAGTTCAAGCAGAGACAGCACAGTGTCCAAGACAACAGACTCTTTCACATCACTTTATCTGTGGTTATGGCTACATGCTGGGCGTGGGATGGAAAACCAACTCAGTTTTCCATTAGCACACAAGAATGTGGAGGTGTGAAATAGCTGTTCCAAGAATTATTGTTTATAGATCCTTATCCAGTGTCCGTCCCCTACAGATGAGGTTGGGCAGAAAGGGACTCTTCAAGCCAAATCTTCTTCCACTCAGAACTTGGCAGAATTTCCAGCTCAGGTTGCACAAGGGGCATTTTGTGTGATGCATAAGAGACTTAAATTTTGTAAACTTCTGAGAAATGGCTCAGCAGTCATGAGCACACACTGCTCTTACAGAGGACCAAGTTCTGTTCCCAGACCTATGTCAGGCAGCTCACAACCACCTGTAAATCCAGCACCAGGGGATCCAAAGCCTCTGGCCTCTGCTGCACCTATGGTCATGTGCACGGACCACATCCAGAAACATGTCCATATACATAATTAAAAATAAAATAAACCCTTAAAAATGCCTAGTCCATCGTACATGCTATTGGAAGGAAAACACATTCTTTTTCTCAAACCCCAAGCTGAAACTAAAATGTGCTCCCTCAAATTAAGCAGCAAAAGGACCTCTCCAGAAAACACTTTGACATAACCAAGGAAAGGTCTCCATTCAGTGTGACAAAGGCAATCACCAAGCCTAGATTTAAATATAAATACATGTGACATAAAAATAGTAGAGGTCTATGAGTAGATGAGAGGGTTAACGGGAGAAAAGAGAAGGAAAAGAGGAAAGATCTCATGGTTCTTCTTGCACACACGACCCTAGTATTTGGGGTGAGGAGGGACAAGAGAGGGTGGGGTATGAGGGCAAAGAACAACGATGCATGTTATGAAAAGCCACACTGTAACTCATTATTTGTACACCAAAAAGTTAAGAAAAACATACTTACAACTTCAAAAAAATTAAATAAATAAATTGTAGTTTAAGAAAGAAAAGGGTCAAAAGAATAAAGCAACCAAGCCAGGCATGGTGGTGTACGCCTGAAATTCTAGTACTCAGGAGGCTGACGCAGTTGAAGGCCAACCTCAGCTCTACTTCCAGATGGAGGCCGGTATGGGCTACATGAGACCTTGTCTCAAAACAGAAACAATTAAAGGGCCAGGGAAATGGCTTGGTGGGTAAAAAAGCCTGATGAGCCGAGTTCAGTCCCTGAAACCTATATTTACAAACTTGATTGGTGATGCAATCCCAGCACGCCTACACCAAGATGCGAAGGACAGACGGGAGAATCAGTAGCAAGCCGGGCTGGCTAGCCTGGAGCATGGAGAGCAGAGAAAACATGAGAGACCCTGCCTCAACATGGTGGAAGGAGAGACCAGTTCCCAAAGGTTGTCCTCTGACTTCTATACTCATGATGTGGCACGATTTTGATCCACTATAAAACAAGCACACTGGGGCCGGGGAGATGGCTCCTTGGTAGAGTGTCTGCCACACAAGCACAAGGACCTGAGTTTGGAATCCCCAGCACCCAGATGGTAGTGCATACGTAACCCTAGTGTGCAAGCCTCCATGTATGTACACACACCCAAATGGAACATGCACATATACCTATCACACCATGTACATAAAAATACCGAGTACTAAGGGTCAGCTCAATCACCTGGGTTCAACTTTCCTACCTTTGCTACCAACAGTCATTCGATGGTAGGTGCTATGCTCCAGTTTCTTCACCGTGAAGCAGGAACAATTACAGCACCTGCCCAGGGGACTGTTGGGAACATTAAAAGTAAAGTCCTAAACACAGTCTGGTACCTAATAAACGTTCCATCAACCTCACAAGTGTCAGGTGCTACTATTATTATGAAGGTCTCAAAACCTGTAGCAAGAATGTTAGAGATGGTTGCGATCTCACATATTATCCAGTCAACTCCGGATGAATCTTCCCTACAGCATCTCTCTTAAGGGGGTTGAAAGAGCATCTGCTTTCAATCAACCACTTGTAATAGGAATTCAATACTTCAGCAAGGCATGCCTTCTATCATGACAGTTCCAAATGTTGATCATTCATTCATTCACGATTAAAATCCCTCACAGATCTTTTCCCACTAGTTTTGAGTCTTCTGAGGAAATTTCATCCGTCTCCTTGATGGCGTCCTGTTTTAAGATCTCTCTACCTCTTTTCCAGGAAAGCGCTGATCTCCAGCTATTCCCAGCGTTTCCTTTACTACACTGAATTCCAACCACCATCACTGGGCACCATCTATATGTAAAGAATGCTACTTCTCCAGAAATATTGCATTAACCAAAGAAGAAAGAAAGGTATGAAAAGCCACTGTGGCTCAGAAATGGCACACTGCTCCTGCAGTGAGCCTGGAGGTGCCAACAGGCAAATTCAGGCTCTACAGGTGAGATTATACAGAACCGAGAGAGAGCCAATCATTTATCTACAGGTGAGATTATACAGAACCGAGAGAGAGCCAATCATTTATCCCCTGACAAGTTCCTTTCAGCTGTGGACATCACAACCTTAGCTTCCAATTTACCTAGTGAATGAGGGACGCACCACGAAGCAGCTCGAGGGGGAGGGCAGGAGCCGAGCCCCGAGGGAAAAGGAAGGCAGGCAGCCGCATTTCTGCCAACGCAGACAGAAGCACGGTCTTTGTGGGAAGCAGTGCTTGGTTAGTACTGTCTTCCTAGAAGACTTGCCACAGAAATCAGAGTGGGAAGGAACTCCGGTGTCTTGCCTAACTCCCACTTGACAGCTGGGGAAACCGATGCACAGGTAAAAAGACTCGAAGCATTGGCAGAACTAGAGGCCAGCAGAGACCTCAGGTTCGCAGCACAGGCTCTTGCAGCCCCTCTGTTGCATGAATTTGTTCTCTGCCTGGCAAGCTGGACAGGCAAGATGTGGACAGACCATTCATCCCAAGTCTGGGGGCACCTGTTTGCCCAGGATTATAAACTTGTGAACCCTCCACAGGAAAAGGAGGAGCCAGGAGAGTGAGCTACACCTCCCAACCAACCAGTGGCTTAAGTCGTACGTCGCAGAGGGACTAAGAATATGAGCAGAAGTGGGTGGAAACTGCCCCTTCGCCATCTTGGGTGGCTGGCAGCAGGTCACAGGGTCTCTGCCAAAATGTACAATTTGCTGTATGGCCTCAGTAGAGGAGCCCCCCTCCCTCATCTGTAAGGAAGCCCAAATAAACTCTGGTTTCCCAAACTGTAATTTGGTGAAATTATACCTCGCTTTGTCATTAGGAATCTAGAGAGGAGGGCGGGGCTGGACACTGCTCACGATTCCCAGAAAGATTTTTAGTTACAATTGGCTTAGTTGAGCAGGAAATGACAAAGCAGAGATTGAGTTTGGGAAGAGCAATTATGTTCCCTCTGATATGGGGAAAGAGACCAGAAGGGAAGCTGGGTCGGGGGAGAGTGTGGGCAGAGGAAACTTCGGCATGGATCATGGAATGGACAGTGAAATGCTTAACGAAGGTGAAGCCACCAAGGCAGATGATGTCTGTGGGAGAAATCCTGGGATAGTAATCCACTTGAAGGTGATATGGAGTGGCCAGAGGGGTCCACCATGTGAGTACGGAGATGCTTTGAGAACAGTCAAAGTCTAGAACAAACTTTGCAAGGCCTGGTACTAGCACACCAAGGCAGGAAGTTTCAGCAAGCAGCTACAGAGGCAGCCTGGCTGCTGCTTTACGTAATAAGAAATTGGCTGCTGCTTTACGTAATAAGAAGAAATCTGTCCCAAACATAGGCAGTAGTCCCGATGGAGACTAAAGATTTAAGAGAGGAATTAGTGCAAGAGAAGAATATGAGGCTGGCCTCTTTGGTACTGGCCTCTGACCTTGCCAGTAAACTGGATAAAAGACGAAAGCAGTTGGAGGTTTAAGCCTGCTGTTTTTTACTGTTAGGAGGTCAAAGAGAAAAGGAAGCCCAGATTAGATCAATAATAAAGGCTGGCACCCCTCAACCTGGAACCAATGGGAGAAGGCAGATAGTGATGAGGAAGGGAGCAACCTCAGAAAAAGCTAAGGATGCACTTCGGATTCAACCTTTAATACAAAGAAAGGAAAAACCCATGTTTCAGCAGGCTGATAGAGACCTTAACAAATGGAGACTCGGGCAATAAGAGAATACTCAGCACTGGAGCTGCTGGAACTAGGGAAGACTTTCAAACAAACAATGAAGGAGTCCCTCATCACCTGGTTTGAGAAGATATGGGACATAAGAGCAGATGATATTAGTTTAAGTGCTGCAGAAGCTGAAAAGCTGAGCAATAACCACCCATTCCTCCTTGAGACACAGGCTGCATAACCTGAGGCAGTGCAGGGGAATCAGTCTCTGGTGGACCTGCTTGTACGAGCCATTAGAGACACATGGTTATCACCAGTGGAGGTTCTCCTAGATACCACAGGCTGGTGGACAACTGAAGAGGGACAGGCACTACTCAGAGAACTAGGTATGAGGAAAGCAATGGATGGTGCTCCATTCGTTTGACCACAAAGGACTGTGTTCACTAGAGATTTAAAGAAGAACTTAACTGAGCAAAGACCTCGAGATTGGAATGGAGCTTTAGTGGCTGTGCTGAGTGTCCTGGTGGGACAGGATCTTTATAAGGCAGGAGAGGCTTTGACAGATTTAAATGACTTAGACCATCATATAAAGTGTGTCTGTAAAAGAACAGAACAACTTAAAAGAAATATAAAAAAGACAAAACAGAGAAAGAGGTCTGCTGAAGGCAAATGTGGCAGGATTTGTGTCACGTCCAAGTTCCTAAAGAAAAAAATTGAGAAAAAGCCAAATTCTGTGCTAAAGAGCTTCTGGAAGGCTTTAAAACCTGAGGAAGTTCAGGAAAGGTATACAGAAGATAAAAACTATCCCAAAGGTGGATAATACCTTCCCGCTTCCCCTCCCCAGAGTAAACAGGGCACATTTCTATCTTGCAGAAGGTTATTCAAGGGGCAGAGACAGTTTGCCCAGCCAGGGCCTTCCCCAGCAGCCAGGGGTGGTCAATAGAGAGACAACAGGTGTGGCTAGAGCCAGGAGTCAGACCCAGGGTCTGCCTGACCCAGGGTAACAACAGGTGCAGCAGGAACGAGAGGGGCCCTTGCCCTCCTTGGCCCTATGCAGGGCCAGGCAGCTTGAGTTGGCCCCAATGAATTTATCAAGGATAAAGAAATGCAGGGAAGCTCCATGCAAAAACTCCAGGACACCAAATGGCTTCAAGAAGTTGATTAAAGATAGTAAAGAACTAACTAAATTAATGCCTTTTATCCATGCAATTGTACCCAACATGGATCTCTTGAGAGAACCCTTTCCACGCTGGGCTAGACCCTGTTTATGTTTGATTTAGTATATAATGTTAACTTCTACAGATATGAAACCCATTTGAAAGACATCCAGAACACCTGAAGAAATAAGGATAGAATATAAACGCACATAGAGTACAAGGGTCTTGTATAGTTCTAAAATTACTGGGAGTTTTATAGTCAAGTAAGGCACAAGTGATGTCCAGTATAATGGGTGAGAAAAGTCTACAACAACCTGGGCCTATAGATGCCACAGTGTAAACAGATATCTTATACAACTGTTAACCGAAAATTCCAGTCCAGTGGTGGGTTGCTCCCCTATGAGCTGTTGGCCACGGAAGCCCTGGAAGCCCCCTCTACAATACAGGCCATTGCCACTAATTTTGGTTGTACACTGGAAACAGATGGTAAGACTCTAGTGCTGAAGATGTGGCATAATGTAAGCATGGGAAAAAGAGATCCAGCTGGGACCAAGCTGGAAACTCCTTCAGTGACTGGCTGGCCTTCACAGTGCTAGAGGGCACTATGCAGATAGCTAAGGAAGAATGGCCCCTAAGGTTTTGCTTGATGGATTCTGTATGCTCCACTAGCAGATGCCAAGAAGATGTTCCTGCTGGTGCAATAGTGGCTCATCTAGTGTATGTACAACCCACAAATTTTAGGCCTGCTCCTTGAGGAGGAACACACATCTGGTACTGTAAGAGATGTCGACCCCCAGTAGCAGGGGAAGTTAAGGCCCCAGTAGAGAAGCCACTGCAAATGTTTTGTAAGATGGATAAATGCATTCGCTAAGGTACCATCCAAGCATTTGTCTTTATGCCCATGGGTTAGGTTAGTATAAGTCAATGTTTGTTTAGATGTTCCCACTTCTTTCTATTTCTGTTTTTATAGTAGAATGCCACTGAAATGGGCCAGCAGTCCACTGAAGACAGATGATGAAAAGGCCCCCAAATTCATATCTCACTACAATAGAAGAAAGATTGTCCCACATGTATGTTACCCCCTCCAAGGCTCAGGGACTCTCATGGAAGAGGATGGTAGAAAGAATGTAAGAGCCAGAGGAAGGAGTGGAGTGTTGCATGAATTTTTTCTCTGCCTGACAAGCTGGACTGGCAAGCTATGGACAAACCCAAGCCTGGAGGCACCTGCTTGCCCAGGATTATAAATGTGTTGACATTCTGCAAAAAAAGGAGAAGCTACCCTCCCAACCAATCAGTGGCCTGAACTGTACATGGGGGCGGGACTAAGAGTATGAGCAGGGGAAGAAGGGTGGAGGCCGGCCACCAGGTTACCAGGTCCCTTCCGCAATGTAGAATTTGCTGTACAGCCTCATTAGGAGAGCCCCCTTCCCTTGTCCATTGCTCTGTAAGTAAGCCCGAATAAACTCTGGTTTCCCAAACTGCAGTTTGGCAAAATTATACCTCACTTTGTCATTAGGGACCTAGAGAGGAGGGCGGGGCTAGACACCACTCACACCTCCCAGGAAGAATTTTAGTGACACCCTCTGCTGTGTGGCTACCAAGACAAGCTGTCAAGAAGACCCGGTGTCCCACATTACTGGGGGACTTACACTCATTGTTGCGTTAATCTCAGCCACTGTTTCTTCGTCTGTGGGGAACTGATATATCTGAACTCCGTTGCTGACTAATTCACTCATGATCTTACTCTTGAATTTGTGCAGTTCATTCTTGGCAATGGTGTCAGCTTTTGCAATTATGGGGATGATGTTCACCTGTGAAACAAACATGTCCATCTTCACATAATTCCAACATATTAAAGGAACTAGACAAGTGAAAAAAAGAGTAAATAAAAGCTGTAAACTTCATTGTAAAATACATATGACATTGACAGAGACATCCCACTAGATGCAAATTATGAAAGCATCGGAACATGTTAGCTCCACCTCTGTTTACTGACTTATTCTCATGACACACTGAAAGCTGACTTGTAATTTCCTCCCCTGAACTATTCATTCAACATTAAAGTAAAAGGAAGTATTATTATTTTATGACAAACAGTGATAACAATGGGGTGCATTCTTTGAATAAGCAACCACTCCTTTTAGGGGCTGATTTGTACACTCCCTGTAGCAATGGTTGAAGCAGTTGAGCATCATGATCACATCTTTTCTTTCTTATGATGACCTGACAATTATTGGGAGAAATTTAAGTATCAACCAATCTAATTTACAAATTTTCAAACTTGGAAAATCAGTTTTTCTGATCACTTTATGCCACAAGAGGGTTCAGTATCAAAAGTAAGGTTCAGCTAAGAGCAGTGATTCACACCAGTAACCCCAGTGCGCAAGAGACAGAGTCAGTAGGATCAGGAATTCGAGGTCATCCTCAGCTACAAAGTAAGTCTGAGGCTGCTATGGGCTACATGAAACCCTGGTTCAAAAAGAGCAAGGCTCGTTTTTGTAGCCTTGATTACGAAGAACAGGGGAGTACTCAGAATTTACCATTAATGGCAGATGGCCCAGAATAAGAGCCAAGGACAGCCTAGAACACAGGGGCAAAGATCCAAAGTTGAACATTCTTTTCCTCCTTCCTCCATGACCGGTCCAAAGGTCACATTTTGCTTTGTTTTGTTTGTCTCTTCAGGAGAGGGTTTCATCCCACTATGTGCTAAGGCTGACTGTGAACTCCTCCTGCCTCCACATCCTGAGAGCTGAGGTTACACACAGGACACTTTTTTTTAAACGCATGCTTTAGGATGAGCTTTTTTTTCCTGGCAGGTATGGAGATTTTAATAAGATACTATGGGATGGACACCTGAGGCTCGGGAGCACGCGGGTCATATCTGCACCCTTTGCTTTTCCTTTTCTCCAAGGGCCAAATCAAATCCCCTCACAAACCACAATGAGCTTGCAGGGTGACAGAAAGCCAGTTTCGTCAGTGTATCCCAGATCTCACAGGCTCAGACTTCCTCTGGCTAAGGGAACCACCCAGACAGCAGGCAGCAAGCTTCGATCAGGACCCATGGAGCAAACGCTACTTGTGTTTGCTGGCTATTCTGTGCACACATTCAGCACTGAGGTAGTGCCAACACGGACAAAATGACCATCAGTCACACTTTCCTGGCCAGACTGATCAGGGTAGATAAAGACATCAGACTATTTTATGATTAGGCACTTAAAGTCTTTTATGAAAGTCAGATGTGGTGATGCATGCCTTCAATCCCAGGCAGAGACAGGTGGATCTCTGTGAGATTGTCAGCCTGGTCTACATAGTGAGCTCCAGGCCAGCTGGGGCTACAGGAAGACTCTGTCTCAAAACACAAGTGAAATCTTTTCTGAAATGATCATAATTGTTAAACTCTTCCCTTTCTTTTATAATTAGAATGTAATAATAGCTTCAAAACATGCTACCTAGCTCTGCAACGATAAAATTTAGTTCTCTGAAAGTTTAAGCTGTGTGTGTGTGTGTATGTGTTGTCTATTTGTGTTTGTTTTGGCTTGATTTTTTTTCCTTTTCTTTTTAAAATTGCATCTGTTAACATATTCATCTTGTGGGATGGTGTTTTGGCTTGGATTACATACTCAATCCTCAGAGAGAAAGCCACGTCACTCTCCTTTCATCAGAATGTCTGTGACAAATGGATGCCTGGAGAGAACCTGCCTGTTTTCAAGGACAGGGCGGCAGGGGAATCTCTCTCCCCATACGGTTTCCATCACCGTGAAGGCAGAGGCACGGGCCCCAGGAACTGCCGTCCAGGACCTGGAACAGGGTGAGGCAAAGTTTCTACTCGTTCTCTCAGAAGACTATGGTTATAATAATGCTTTGAGGCCAGCAGAGCATCTCTCTGTAAACCACTGTCTGTGCATGCTGGAAACCCAGAGAGCCTGGACTTCAGCCTCCTTGGCCAAATGGGGTCTAGTCCAGAAAGGAGCCTGGAGACAGGTTAGTCCCAGTATTCCACTTCTCTGCAAAGAAAGCACCTTTTAAATAGTATTATTTGGGGTTAGGGTGCACCAACAAAGGCCCTTAAGGGCTTTTATTACCCACCAAAAATCTCTAATGAATGCAAAAAAATAGTTAAGACTCCAGAGGAAGTACCACAGCTTAGTCCTGTGGTCACTCTTCATGCTGTCTGCCTCATCTTCATTCAGAATGTATTGTCTTCTGTTTATTCCCAAACAGAAAATCAAATTAATTATAAAACTGGACATCAAATTTCACCAAACTTAACAGTTCCTTCCTTCAAAAGCTGTAAAGAGAGACTACAGATGTGGCAGGCTCAGAGCCAAATTGAAATGAAGACTTGACTTCCTGTAAAGACCAATGATGTAGTTTTAAAATCTAAAGGGCCAAGGTATCCACACATTGGCAAAAAGCGAGCAGTCAACTTCAAGTTAGGACCAAATCTTCAAAAGAGCAATTCAGGAAAAGGTTTTAAAGAAAATAAATAAACTTCAAGTTCATATTTCAATTCCAGTTTAAAAGCTGAGAGCACTCTGTGTCTTATTTTTTTCCTAACATCCAGAAGAAGTTTTTAGGCTTTTGTCTCATACAACCAAACTCTATGGCTCTGTAACCTAGGAAAACAAAAACAAATTAGATGCACTGCAGGAAAAAAAAAAAAAAAAAAACAAAAAAACCTGGGGCCTTAGGGCAAGGCTGATGTAAAGATCACGGACAAAACCCGTGGCCTCAGTACCTTGCTGTCCAGTTTCTTCATGGTGACCAAGTCCAGAGACTTCAGCGAGTGTCCGGTGGGGGCGATGAAGTAGAGGCAGGCATGAATCCGCGTGTCATGATAGTTGAAGAGAGAACGTTTAATCTTCAGTTCCTCTTGCAAGTAGGCCTCAAATTGGGCATCAATATATTCCACTATTGGCTTATAGCTACAACACAGAAGAACATTTTAAAAACAAATTTTCAGAGGCAGGCAGATCTCTGTGAGATCAAGACCAGTCTGGTCTACATAAGCAGGTTCTACTCCAGTGAGGGCTACAGGGAGACTCTGTCTCAAAAAATAAAACACAGTAAAATAAAATGAATAAATACAAACACATTTTTAAAATCTACATTTCCAGTCCCAAAACTCTTGTATGCTGGTGCAAGCAGGTCCCCACAAAATACATCACCAGTGATTCCCTCAATCCTAAGAGCTAGGGCCCAAGTTCTCCACCTTCCTACCCTGGCTCTTGTGTTCTCTTCTAGCAACATACAACCACTTGTACTGGTCCCGACATCAGTCATCCCTTGTTTCTGGGTCTCTAGCCCAACTCCCTTCTAACTGGAACACCTTCTTCTAAGACTTCATGCACTGGACTTTCAAAATCTATCTCAGTAAAGTGATTCTGACAGCGTCGAATGGCTAAATGGCATTGGTGCACAAAATGAACAGTTTGTGAATTCAGAATAGACATTCCTGACACTGGGTATTGTCCCTGGTCCTCTGTCCATCTCTCCAGAGGTCGGGGGAAGGGTTCTCTGCATTTCCATGAATCCTATGCATATTCTAAGAACTCATTAAGAAACTGAAGAGCCTAGATAACTATGATTTAAAATTCTAACATGAAATATTTTGTCTTTTGTTGTTGTTGTTGCTTTTGACAGGGTCTCATTAGGCCCAGCACACCTGGAATTCACGATGTAGGCCAGGCTGGCCTCAGTCTCACAGAGACCCCCCCTCCCAAGTGCTGGAATTAAAGGCCTGTACTGCCACCATGCCCAACATCTGAGATGAAATAGTTTGCGACTCAACAATAACCCTCTCTTCTCCTTACCAAGTTTATTTTGGAAAATTATGTAGGATTCTGTTAGCTGACCATAAAAAAATCATTAATAACATATCAGGAATAGACAACTAGTAAATCACCTATTCTCTAGGAAGTAAGCAGTATGTTAGGTTACTGTGGAAAATCCATTAACCCATTCAGTCTCTGAGGGAACCATTCAGGCAGAGTTCATATCTGTTAGGAATACAAGCTTTTAATTCTCCCCAAACTTACTTTCTGAAGAACAATTCAGTTGAAAGAAAAATAAAAATCTTTCAACAAAAACAAAAAAAAATACAGTAAAATAAAATGAATAAATAAAAACACAGATCAAATCTCAGACCCATCAATTAAACTGAAAATCTTGAGCAGGTACTATAAATCCTTACAATAAGAACAACAGCAGAGACCCTAAGAAACAAGAGCTATAAAAGCAAACTACAAATTTGTGAAGAAAACTGAAAACAGCAAACAGCTTTTGTTTTGTTTCATGCTGTTTGTGTGAGCATGTATGCACATGTATGTACAAAGTATATGAGCAGAGGTCAGCCTTGGGTACGGCTCCTCAGGACCATCCACCTTGTTTTTGAAGACAGGGCTTCTTCTTACTGGCTAGGAATTCATCAAGTAGGCTAAATTAGCAGGTCAGCAAGCCCCAGGGATTCTGTCTCTCCCTCCCCAGCACTAGGATTATAAGCATGCACCACCACACCTGGCTTTTTTGCCTGTGGTTTGAGAACTGAGCACAGGTCTTCACAGCTTGCACAGCAAGCACTTTACCAAATGAGCTATCTCCCCAGCTGCTTGTTTAGGTTTTTTAAGGCACTCTTGGTATGTAGCCACAGGCCCATAGTCAAACTCACAACCATCCTGCCTAAGGCTCCCAAGTGCTGGGACCACAGCCATGCCATCACCACACCCAGTTACTAAAGAGCTGCTCCACAGTATCCTTTTCTTTGGTGATCTGATTATAATTCACTGGTGAAATGTAAGCACAGAAAGTCTCCAGAGGTTTTTAAGAAGGTAAAATATGCCTTAGCAATTTCAAAGCTCCAAGCCATGACAGGCAAAATTCTAATACAAAGGAAAGTGATTGAAAAGATTCTTGTGTTTCCCAATTCTGAAATATAGGCATGTATTATGTAACAATAATGTTTTGAGATAGTTGTGTAAGATAGTGGTTAGAGCTATGAATTTGGAGGGCTGGAGAGATGGCTCAGTAGTTAAGAACATTGGCTGCTCTTGCAGAGACCTGGGTTTGATTCCCTGCACCCACATGGTAGCTAACAACTATCTGTCATCCCAGTGCCAGGGGAATCAAACACCTTCTTCTGACCTCCTCTGACAGTGCACGACACAGGTGCACTTATACACACGTAGGCAATACACTCATTCACACAAAAAAATGAAAGTATTTTTAAAAAGAAACATGAATTTAGGTCAAAGTGCTCAAGACCAAAAGCAGGCAGAATAGTCACATGGCCTGTACAAGTCACTAAAACTTCTTGTACCTCACTGTCCCCCAAAATAAAACAAGGGTGTAATGGTACATACTTGTTATCCCAGGCAGAAGGAAGATCCAGAATTCAAGGCCAGCCTCTACCAAATGGCAAGTTTCAGACCAGCCTGGACTACAAGAGACTGTGTCCCCCACCATCCCAAAACAAATAAAAGGTAAAATAAAATAATGCTTCATATCAGAGAGCTACAGTGACAAATGAACTAGTACATTTAAAGGATGTGCACAAAGATATAACTATTTCATAAAATTATAAACAAAAGTACATCAAACAAGTTTGGGGCTTTTAAAGTAGAAATGGTGGGGAGGGAGGGAGGGAGGGAGGGAGGGAGGGAGGGAGGGAGGAGAGGGAGAGAGAGAGAGGGAGAGAGGGAGAGAGGGAGCGCGCACGCGCCAGAACTCCACGCCCTTTACACCACCCATTTCCCCAGTGATTGTCAGCTACTAAGCTCCACCCTGTGAGGAAGTAGCTCAGGCCACTCCAAGGAAGCCCACCCATGTCTGGGGGCTGAGTCTTCAGCTTCCTGACACTGAGGCATGTTTGGGGTTCAGGGTCCTCCTGGCACCCATAAGGAGGAAAGGCAGCTCCAGCATGTGTCTGTCCTGCCTCCTCAGTTTCTGAGTCTGAGCTGTCTATGTTCTTTCAAGCACAGTCCAGGCAAGTTTGCTTTCTACCAATTTCTCTTCTTGCCTCTGGTTTTGCTGTTAACCTCTGAAGCTCATGAGAACCACACATCCCTTCTTTCTGTGAGGAATGCTTTCTGAACTGGACTCAAGTTTTTTGTTCTCTTCACATTCTAGGCTTCTTCTGCTCCCTGTGTAAAAACTCCTGGCCAGTCCTTCGCTCTCTGTGCCTCCCACTCTGTGGTCTCCCTGGAATACCACATTTATTTGGCTTTTCCCATACCATTTCTTTAATGACAAGCCAAGGATCTCCAGCTCCAGCCTGACTCTAGCCTGAGCTTCAGACCTGTCCGCCAACTACTTAGCATATATTCTAAGTGCTCTTCTAAGCATGGCCCATGTGAGCCCTTCACCCTGCATCTTATCTGCACCCTGAACCCACACTTCCCCTGCATTCTGTCAGTACCAGAAGAATGGAGTTCAACATGGAGACCCCCTTCTCTCTGCCTTCACCCAGCCAAACACTAAATCTCTTCTGTCTCATAATAACATCACTAGTGAAAAAACCCAATCAATAAAGGAAAGTGGCTACGTTTTTTAAAAGTTTAAAAAAAAAAAAAAAAAAAAAAGAGGGAAAAAAAGAAAAAGGATGAGGAACTTACATCATCATAAACAAACAAAAGACATTACTCTTAGAGAACAAGTTCCTGAAACCACTGCTCTGTAGGTTAAAGATTTCATTATGGGAATGAAACAATGCGACAGCTTCCTCTCAAGAAAAAGCCAGGTTACAAACTTCCCACTTTTTCCTCCACCACCTTTCTACCTCTCGCTATTTTCATTCATAGAAAGACGAAGCTAACTTTACTTTTTAAAAATATTTTATTTATTATTTTAAATTTTATGTATCTGAGTGTACTGCCTGCATGTTAAGTGCACCCATGTCCTGTAAGGTCTGACGAGCTCAGAAGAGGGCATCAGATCCCCTTGAATTGGACTTACTGATGGCTGTTAGCCACCATGTAGATGCTGGGAATCAAACCTGGGTCCTCTGCAAGAGCATCCAGTACTTTTAACCAATGATCTTTAGTTTTTCTAGTTTCTACGTTTGTGTTCTGTGTGGCCAATTTAAGCTTCTCTGCATTGTAACTGTATCAAGTGCGTGTGAGAGACCAGGGAGTTCAAACTAGCTTTGACAATTGAACACAATTTCCTCTAAAGGGAGTAGTCCTTGATATTCATACTTCATTCATATACTTCCAATCATTTAAAAAAATACAATGAAGGGGCTGGCTATATGGCTCAGCAGTTAAGAGCACTGGCTGCTCATGTGGAGGACCCAGGTTTGAATCCCAGCACCCATAAGGCAGCTAACCACCATCCTAACTCCAGTTCCAGGGGATCCAATGCCCTCTTTTGACCTCCTTGGGCACTGCAGGACTCAGGTGCAGTTATATACATGTAAGCAATACACTCACACACATAAAAATAAAAATAAATAAAATATTTAAAAAATAGAATGAAATGAAATATAAGTCACCCTAAAACTGCAGGAGAAGGCTATTTTATGCGATGTTTTCTATCAACTCAATCTACTTGCTGATCATTCCTGCAAAATGGTGAATGGCATTATTTGGAGACTGACTCCATTTTACCTATGACTAAAGCTTTAAGGCATTTTTCTTCTTCTATTGCTATCTGTTAGCCAAAGACAATTTTCCTTACCTCTGAACAACCTCTGACAGGAAGTTGGATAACTTGGAATTTAAAAGTCAAACACTACACTTCCTGCTGGTTTATAATTGTGATAAAGACTCAGTTTGAGGACTCTCTCAGTGGACTTGGTTATCCGTGCTTTTCCTACAGATTACCTTACAGTTCATGATGTGGCATGGCAGGCTCAATCTCCCAAAGGTGAAGTAAACTAGTATATCTCTAGCTAGGCAGCAAAGCTTGGTCAATCCCTTCTTCTCCACGATCCTTTCTTCTTCATCCATGAATACAGACAGCCACAGCAAGCAAGCCCTTAAACAAGACTTAAACATAACAGGAAACTACCAGACCTTTCTTCCTGCCTGCCTCCCTCTAGCCAGTCTTGGTCAAAGGCAGATAATGGTATAGGAATGCTGACATGACCGAAGTCTATATAAAGAAACTGCGACATTCTTTATGGCGAGAATTTATGGCAGAAAAGCTTGCCTAATCCCCAAAATAGGTAAAAATAATCCTGGGTTAGGGAAAGAGGGCATCCCTTCCTATATGGTTACATACTCATGCATTATGCACTTCAGTCTTTGGATGGAAGCAGAGACTCTCCAGTAACCATTTTCAACAGTCAAGTAAGGGTCAACAAACCTTCTGAGGCACAGGGTAAGAGCTCTACACGCCATTCAAAGAGGTTATGCAATAGTTGTCAAGAAATTTCAGAGAAAAAAAAAATGTGGTATCTAGGTTAGGTTACTATCACACTTCCTCTTCTGAATCTCCTTGGAAACTATTATTTGACCCAAATGAGTCAGATAATTTCTTAAAGAGGAATTATCTCCAGCTGCAAATATGAGAATCTGCATTGTGCTAGCATAGTTCTTTGCTGCTCGCTGCTAGTCAGTGAAAAACCACCAGCCTGGGGGAAGGTCCGTTTAGGGATGAAGAAAAATTAGTGGCAGCTGTTGAGGCAATGACTCCAAGAAGAAAAAGCACACAGAACTTTAGTAGGAAGATGCTAGATGGAGGATGGTTCTCAGTCCGGTGAGAATCCTGATAGTAATCCAACCAGAGAATGCATAAACATGAAACTGCCTAACTCCAGGGAGAAATCTGTCCAGTCAAGAGCTGGGGGACAAGCTTTGCTGAGCATGGTCTTTGGCAGAGCAGAGAACAGAAGCCCTTGGCTGTCTCTAGCTCCCACAATGCACCTTACCTTTTTCTTGGCCCCCAAGGGCTTCTCATTTGTTTCACTTGGCATTACAAATGGCCTTCAGTCACAACTTCCCCAGAATGCCTTGGCATTGAGGATCAGAGACTGGCTGCCCCCAGCACAGGTCAACATACAGACAGTCCACTTTGATTATATATAAAATAAAATCCTTACTAATGTAATGACTGCTCGTGCTACCACAGGGCGACATCTACTGCAGAGCATTTAAAATACTCTGCAGACAAAATAGATATTAGTGTCCAGCTAACAAATGAATTAAATATTTCTATCACTACTGCAGTGGGTTTTCTAATAAGGGATTAATTGTTGAAATATATCTAGATGATAACATATGTCTACATAAAAATTTTCAAGTTTCTTTTATAAAAAATACAATAGAAACAGATGCACTCCACTTTGAGAAAAAAAAAGAAAAGAATTTCCTTCAAAACTCTGGTACTGAGGGCTGGAGTGATGGCTCAGTGGTTAAGAGCTTTGGCTGCACATGGTGGCTAATGATCATCTATAATTCCAGTTACAGAGGATCCAATGCCTTCTTCTTTGCCCTGAGCACTTCACTCAGGTGGTGTGCTTATACACCTGCTGGCAAAACACTCATACACAAAAAATAAAAATATTTTTAAAAAATTTTAAAAACTCACTGGTACTTACAGAGTTTGGGGGTTTAAGCATCCCATAATATTTCTATATACTGATTATTCAAAGGAACCAAACAGTCCCATAATATGGTCATTACCTCAAAATGTCTACAGAATCATCTTTGGGCCTAGGACGGTTTGAACCTTCTTAAATCTCTTTTAGTAAGAGTATATACTTGTAAAACTCTAACAGACCCTCCAGACTGAGCCCATAGGCAGTCTGCAACTACCAAAGACAATGGAGGAATTCTGAGGCCCAGTTTCCACGTCCCGTCCCTCCCTGCCCCAAGTAAGAACCATGAAATCTACACTGTCTCACAACTTTTGTCTTATGGTTTTCTATAAATTGTAAGGTTGCCAAAGGCGTGGTAGTAGAATGAAAGTAAGTTCTTTCTATGGTTTGGCAAACTGTAAATAATTCCATTTACCTTTATCCAATTTCTTTTAGACCCACATGGAAAACAAAGCAGGAAGTTATGATCCGAGGTTCAGGTAACAGTTTGAGAATAAATGGACTATATTAAATAGTCGAGACGTCTGAAGTCAAGGTTGAAGAATGGGATTGCTGACCTTGAGAGTGTAAGCATGATCTTGGGAGTACCATGAACACAGTTTACACACTAGCAAGTTTAAGAATTAATTTGTCCCCTTTAAGAAAGGGCAAACAGAAAGTCATAGTACAAACCCAAATTGATGTGGCTTTACAAATGGGCTGTATTTCATTAAAATAAAAACTCACTAAACATTTTATGATGAAGGCTGCAAGTTTGTGTAGTGAATCATAGTCAATTTTTATGAATGACTACATAAGAATTCACTGGTAGGTAGAAACCGATTTATATACAAACTATTATGCTGAAATACTTTTAAAATATTATACTTTTTAAAGTAAGTTAAATAAGCTCCTTTGCCATATATATATATGTATATATATATACACACACACACACACACACATATATATATATGATTTTGTAGTATAAGTTACCTAATTAGGTAATCCTCTATGCTTAGAGGAAATTTTAATCCATCCAATTGACCTAAACTTCTTATTAGGCTTGACTGAATCCCATCATTATTTAGATATCGTCTGGCAATTCAGCACCCAAAGTGCTGCCCAACTTTGAGCGGCCTAGAGAAGACTCAGGCCCTTCACAAAAGGACCTACAAGTGTCTCTCACACCACTTTCATCTTGTGCCAACTGGAAAACCATTAAGATTTTCCCAGTAGATAATTCATGAAAGAGCTTTCTTCATTATGAGATTTTAGGAACAAATGTCACTTTTTCCACAAGCCATTAAACTACAAGGTGACTTCTTACTATTACCATATCCTTCAAGGCCTAACCGCGCAGTTAGTGCACTGACCGTTAGTGTGGTTTCTTAGGTCTCCACAGAGCACAGAGCCACATGAAGTGTCACACTGCATGACAGGGAGAACATACCTACTACAGCTGCCTCAACATCAGAAACATTCCTCAGGTCCATGCTTATCTTGGCAAAGCCTAGACTACAGGTGACCTCCTAAATCCTGGACTATGACCTCTTGTACAAAACTGCACTACGTCTCAAGTTTCATTCAAATCTGTAAGAATTTGGGGATTAAAAGAAATACTCATTTTGCCTCTTGAGGCTAGGAAAACAAGCATGGCCTACTGATTCCAAAATTCCTTTACATTATACTGCCTCCTTATTTTGCATCTTCCAAACTCTCCTGCAACTATATATTGGATGTAGCTTAATCTCAGCCAAGGAGATGCAGCTACACAAAACCTGGAAGCAGAAGTGAGCAGTACAAGCAAAGGTCCCAAGCAGGAAGAAGCCAGGGGAAGGCACCTGGTTAAATGGACAGATCTAATGGGGTCCCAGAGGCCCTCCCCTAGTTTCATGGGTACCGAGCAATTTAAGGAGGTTGATGGCAGGCATTTTTGTTAGTATCTTATTTACTTTTGTTTTATTTGCACCTGCATGTAAGTGCCCACATATGTACAATGCCCATGAAGGCCAGTAGAGGGCATCAGATTTCCCAGGAACTGGAATTACAAACGGTTGTTAGCTGCCACGTGGGTACTAGAAACCAAACCCAGATCCTTTTCAAGAGCAGCCAGCACTCTGAACCACTGAGGCATCTCTCCAGTCCCTGTTAAACACCATTCTAACATGATGCTTGGCTATTTTTCCAGACTGTTCTTCCTAATGAGAAAAGCTCCAAATCTGGCTGAAAGACCTTACTGGATAAAAAAAAAAAAACATGTTGCCTATTATTTCCTTTAAAAAATGCTTCTTCTACTTATACGAATTAGAATCAGTTTTGCTCTCTGATTCTGATATCAAAGGAGAAAATTTCTCTGGGACAAGAATGTTGTACCTTCCAGATAATAAAGGACCACATTCTACAACTACAGAAACATTTAGACTTTGAACAGGATGGAGCCTCCTATCTCTTCACCCATTATATCTCTTCAAAGTCTTCAGATGTACCTGTCATCTTTATTTATCTGGTCTCCGAATCCCACGGTGTCAACAATGGTTAGTTTCAGCCGCACATTGCTTTCTTGAAGCTCGTAACTTCTGGCTTTTAACCGGACACCTGGCTCATTGTGAGTAGCCGGGTCACTTTCGAATTTGGTGTTGAATAGAGTGTCCATCAATGTGGATTTTCCAATACCTGTTTCACCTATATAACCACAAAAGAAAAACCAAATAATGAATCAATATCTTTCTGCTATCCATTCAACTGGTCAGTCAGTACGTATTTTATTAATCATATTTATAAAGTGAAAGTGGGAGGCAATGGCACCAGAAATCCTACTATGAATCCCACACTTTTTTCTCTGGATGATCTTTGGAATATGTCCTTAGAAATGCCACTGAATTTCAAAAGCTATTCAGCAGAAAAGAGCTGGAACGTACAGGCCTGCAATCCCAGCTATTCAGGAGGCTGAGCTAGAAGGCTTACAAGTTCAAGGTCTATCTGAGCAATGTAGTAAGACTCTGTCTTAAAGTAAAAAAGTAAAAAGCAAAGGCTGGGGACCACAGCTCAGTGGTACACCACCCGCCTGGCATGCATGAAGCCCTGGGATCAATTCCTAATACAAGAGAAAAAAAAGCTTTTTTACCCACAGCTCAATCTATGAATCTATGGTCAGTTCATATATCACAAGGACAAAAATGGTGTCTCTTTATCTCCTAAATTGTTTTGTAAAATTGTACTACTTAAGGAAAAGAATTTGTTACTAAAAAGGGATTTATATATTTCAAAACAATTCTCTTGACAATAATAATCACCAATGTTACTGAGTGCTTATACTTTGGGCCAGGCCCCGAGACAAGAGCTTTCTGGCATTCATTTACACTCACCACTCCCCTCATGACAGGTACTGTAGTGTACACTACTTTGCAGACAGAGCACAAAGGCTAATTATCTTGCTTAAATCACAGTGCTAAGTGGCAGAGCCCAGATTTTAACCCAGTTTAAATGGCTCTAACAGCTATGCCTAGGAATCTCTGTCCCACACTGCCCTTATTTCTGTCTCTGTGGAACTGGAAACAAGATAATAAACATTTATTAGTTTACAAGTTTCATGGTAACATTTATGACAGTGTCAAACAGCTTAAAGCAATCACTACAGAGACTTATAGTAATTCAAGTCATGGTGGATTTCTGTAAGATGGAAGCCGACTACATAGAGTTCCAGACTAGCTGGGGCTACAGGGAGACCCTATCTCAATAAATAAATAAATAAATAAATAAATAAATAAATAAATAAATAAATAGTAGGGCCAAGCAAAAGGCTCTCATAATTCTAATTCCTCTGTTGTGTCAAAGAGACCTGGCAAGAGGAAGCCCAGCTTGGTCAGTGGGAGTGCTGGTTGAGTGTTTATACGTTGACTGAGAGAAAGGGGTAGAACAAAATGTGTGGACCAGAAAGAGGCCTCTCTTTTTTATAGAATCTGGAAAGGAAAAAAAGAAAACCACAACCATTAGATTCCAGTTCAATTTAAGCAAGTCAACATATATCAGCTCCCTTCAACAAATCCTAATCTTGACCTGAAAACGTCTTAGAATAGTCTCTTCCAAAGGAACCATGCAATGACTTTTCAGATGATGAAAGTCCACTAGAAAAGGAGAAACTCTAGACTTTGTCTTAAGGTAACTCTTCCTATATGAACATATTAAGTAATTACAACTTTTCCACTGTTGTAATCATTGCTCCTTAACATAATGTAAAAGTAAAGTAGGATGATATCTTTCTGGATGGGGCTTCTCTGATTAGAAGTTTTATGTAATTTGCCAATGACTGCATTGATTCATTTATATAATAAAAGCTGCTCAAGTACATTTGCCTTACTCTTTAACCTTTCCCACTCTGTCCCTGGTATATCTCATATCATACGATCTCCTCCCTCATCAGCCTTCATTCAGCCAGTATTTTTCCAGTGCCTACTACATACCTAGCTCTGTGCCAAGTTCTAGGAGTATAACAATGAACTAGCCTGATATGGTATTCTTTCTTATCTTAGAATCTGACCTAGAACATAAATGAATACCAACCAAACTAATTTATGAAAATATTGTGTCTAAGTGTCTATCACAATCACAATTCTCTTATGACCAAGACCATACCTTATACCCTGTGACCTTGTGAACTGTCACAGAAAACTGAACGACAGCTTGAGCCTGACAACAGGCAACCAACCACAGAGGCCTGCTTGATACAATGCTACACACAGAACTCATCCAACCAGAACCTCTTTGTGTGAATGAAAGATGAACACCCTGTAATTCAATGTCAGGGCGTGAAAAAGGAAAGACGTACAGAGAGAAAGAAACAGGCAGAAGCCATGAGGAAGCAAGGCCGTGAGCACCCGGAAGCCACAGTGGAGACAGACCTTCACCTGTGGATCCCAGAGAACAGAGCAGATCAACACAGCAAAGCAGAACACTGCCGAACTCCGACTTTCAGCTGATAGTCGAGCACTTGTTGTATCAATGAGCACAGGTGTGGGATGACAGAGTGAATGAAAGCAAACATTTGTCACTGTTTGCACTTCAGTAATAGAGTTAATGTCATTTCAAACCACTCTGAGGTCTGCTTGTAGTTGAGCCTGTTCCTAAATATTCGCATGCAAAATGAAAAAATCTGTCAAAATGGAAAGTAACAGAAGCCAGTGTCTGCTTCCTAATAAGTGGAGCTTACTGAGTTCACAACCACGATTTATGTCCTCACAAGTTAACTTGGAGTAAAACAAAGTTACTATGTGATGGGTACAAAAATAAAAGAGGGTTCTCACCTTAAGAGGCCCAGACTCTTATCAGCCTGTTACTGGTACACTGCCAGAGCCACCGTGAGCTTGTGCTGCTCGGGGAACGTTCCCCAGCTCGGCTGTGCTGCTCGGGGAACGTTCCCCAGCTCGGCTGCCTCTTTTTCAGGCTTTGCCTATCTGAAGGACGCTGGCAAGGAGCAGCAGAGCGCCCTCATGGAAGTCTCTCCATCATGCTGAAGATTCTGTCAGTAAAAAGTAACCTACTTCACTTCCATAGGTTTCCCCGAGGACAGCAATAAAAACTTGCATTTACAAGGAAAGAATTCTGGGTTACCTGGATGAGACCGAAATTACCATCTCCTTTCACTACTTAAGAATTACTTAAGCACATGTGAATCCAGAATGCCATGGTCTTTTCAAAAGGCATGGTATTTTTAATGATCATTTACATTAAGGTAGAAATTATGAACAATTAGCATTCCAGACCCTACTTAGAGCACGGGGTTAATCAATGGTTTGAAAAAAACCACTTTCTACTAAATTTCAGAGTGTTTTGCTTTCCGTTTCTATGCTCTGTGCTTTTAACAGCTGTAATTAGACACAGTAATGCTAACAGCAGTGTGATTCACCAAAAGCAGTTCAGTGGAAATGGGTTTAGGACTACAGAGCTAAGAGAGTTTGGGCATTCCCCCCCCCCCTCTTTTGTAGTGCTGGGGATTATAGCCAGGGACTTAAACAGGCCACACAAGCACTTTATCACTCAGCTACATCCAGAGACCTTTATTTTTTTCAGACAGGGTATTTCTCTGTAGCTTAAACTGGTCTTGAACTCACTATATAGCCCAGGCATGCCTCAAACTGGCAATCTCCTGCCTCTGCCTCCCAAGTGTTAGGATTATAGGCCACACAACCATGCCTGGCCAAAGGAAGATTTTCGATGTACTGGCTTTTGTAAGTTTTGAATGCAGGGCATTTTCTACACCATTGAGGTCCCACAAAAACAAAAACATGCCTTTTCAATTGATTAACTGCAAGTCTACTAGGTATAGATTCTAGTTCCAATCAAATAACCATAACGATATATTCAGAATTCAATTTTGCAGCATTTCAAAACTCGTTGCAGAGAGTCAGGCACAAAGGAGTCAGGTACTAAAAGCCAACAGAAATCAAAATGATCACAGCGATCATCTGCCCTGAGATTCACCACCTCAGGAGGCTTTTCAGTGTGTTGCCGGTTCTACTGTCAATTCATCTGCATAAACACGCAGTTGCTGGAGTAATCAGAGCCACCAGCAAGGCGCTCTCTGTGGCTTCTGTTTCTGCAGTTCCTGCCAATGCTGGTGAACATGATGCCCACGTTGTCTCCAGGGACGCATCCACCCTTCTAGTGATTCTCAGGCTCACTTCATCCCTGAGCTCTCACTCAGGTAAACAAGGAAACAGCCTGCACTGCAGGATGAATCAGTAGGTTGATCTGAGCAGGCACCTTTTACTCCAACTGCCAAGCTTGGTTACCTGTCAGCAGCTGTGCTCAGGGGTCTGCTTGCCTCCACTGAAGACCCAGGGCTTTATTCTTGAACAGCACAGGGTAATCACCCAGCTGTCAGCTATATTCTTACTCCTCGAACACTGGCCTTTGATGAAACATACTTTGGCATAATAGCACTGGCCCTTAAGGGAACTTAAGATAACACAATGTGACCTGACACATCACTGCCTCTACTGACTGCATTTAGAGGATTCCCTGGACCCTGACCACAAGATCCACCCAAATCACTTTTTTCAATTGGTAAGAAATGTTTTCAGGGGAGTTTGTCCAGAGTAAGTATTTCCATTTTATTTAATAAATCTTTCATATGTTAAACTTTAAAAATTTTTTTATTTATTATTTTTATTTTATGTATATGTGTATGTGTATGAATGTATTGCCTGCATGTGTGTAAGTGCACATGTACAATGCCCATGGAAGTAAGAAGATGGAGTCAGAGCCATTGGAACTGGAGTTATAGATTCCAGTTAGCCTCCATATGGGTGCTGGGAATCAAACTTGGGTCCGCTGCAAGAGCACCCAGTGCTCTTAACCACTGAGTCATATCTCTAGCCCCTTGCATGTTAAACTTTTAGCTTGTGCTTGGCACATAATATATGCCCAATAAATGTCTTTGGAATGAACGAATGAATGAATGAAATCAACTGGTTATCCCAGGCAAGCCTGATGCCAGGCTTTAAGTTCTGACTCTAACCCTGTTTTACCTTATTTTCTGTGATCAATGCTATCTTCATGCATCTTACCCTACAAGCTATTTCATAGTCTTTCAGGGAAAAAGAAAATGGGACCAAGATACATAAGACTTGACTGAAATAGCTCACAATGCATGTTTATAATACAAACTTGGTTAAAACAACCTTAAACTTGTTTGTCTTCTATTCTCTCTCCGCTCATCCCCTCAAAAACAATTAGGCTTGAGGTTTTTTTTAATCCATTTTCAAAATGTTTTACTGACTTCAATGCTTCTACTGAACCACTGCCTCTTAAGACAACAATATTATATACAATACCTTGTTCATCTCTGTGTTTCATAAAGAACTGACATTCATCATGATTGGTGTTGAAGGGGCTTCTCAGAGAACTAGTGTCATTTTGGAGAATGAATGAGAGTCATATAAATCTAAAATTGTGACAAGAGGCTGAATACCAACGTAAGAGTCTTTGGAAATATATTACCTGGATAAAATAAAAAAGACGTTATTTAAACTAAAGTGCAGTTTGCAGAGTGACTTAATGTGTTTAAGCAAGATGGAGAGAGGAAAAAATTAATTCCACGATGCTCTGTTACTCGATTTAGCATCACAATTCTCCTGTCTGTAAGTGAATGCTATTCTTTTTCCCTTTCCCGGGATTCACCAGGGGTGGGTTCTAACAGCAGACCTCTAAGACAGGAGCTCTAAGACCACACTAAGTCATGGAGAATCATTTTCTGCCCTGGTTTCTTTTCTCTCCCTTCAACTCACAAAACAAAACTACGATTCCATAGCCTTTCTGATCATTTTTTTTCTCTTTAATGACACTATAACTTTTGCTGAATCCTTAATCCCCTTTCATATTCATTACCAGAAAATAAAATTTTTCTTTACAGTGTAAAGAAAAAATGCAAACAAGCTGGGTGAGGTGGTGCACTTGGAAGACAGAGGCAGGTGGGTCTCTGTGAGATTGAGGCTAGCCTGGTCTACACAGCATGTTCCAGGCCAGTGGGGTTAGAGGGAGATCTCATCTTGATTTTAAAAAAAGGGGGAGGGAGGAGCTGAAGACATGGCTCAATGATTAAGAGCACTTGCTGCTCAATCACGAGGACCAGAGTTCAAATCCCAGTACCCACATCAGGTGGCTCATAAATGCCTATACTTTCACCTTCAGGAAACCTGAAGACATATGTGTGCAGACCCATACACACATACAAATAAAATAAAGTTTAATTTAATTTAAAAAAAGAAAAACAAAAAATTAAAAATGTAAATAGATAGTAGGAAACTACACGGATGTTCTCAAGTCAAATATGACATCTGCTCCTCTGTGTGCTGCCCAAACATTTTGATTGGCTAGAGTGTATCTCTTAATAAATTCTTACTTTAAAAATCAGTGCTTGACAGAGCAAGTTATATACGGAGGCAGAATAAGCACAGCAGAAGCACAGGCACTACCGCTCCTCCGCGACGGTCAGCAAAGCAGCTCCTTACATCTTCATTAACACCTTTATGAAGAAATCTAGCCAGTGTCAAAACTGTGCTAGTTAACATGAGGAGTGAGCCACTGAGTCACTGTATGCCCTGCACCCGGTTAGATCCTGCCCTTCCCGCAAGGCCAATCCCACTGGAAGGTTCTCTGTTACAGTGCACAAAGCAGGACAAGGCTCTCAGACAAATTCATGAAGTTAATTTTGGAAAGAGAGCCAGGGAGCCTGCAAGAGAAGTCGGAACAGTAATTGGCCCAGGGTTACAATTTAGCACATTTTTCAATAGAAAGCCAACAAATTGCTACGCTAATGAAGAACTGCCTTACTCCTTGACAACGCATTTATCCCTTTCTGTATGTAGAACTAGCTGTAGCTCAGAAAATCCTGCTGAATTTCAAAAGGTTTTCATGCAGGAAGAAAGGGAAGCATGAGAGTTGGCTGCTCTGGCCTCATCTCTCCAGTCACTCTCTTACCCAGGGCTGAAGACACGGTGCCAGAGAATAAGCTGGCCCAGGGTGCTGGCCAATTGTCACTTTCTACCTTATTGACTTTCATATGCCCAGCATGCAGGATACATGCAACAGGTTCCTGAAGAAGGAAGACATCTGTCTCAAATGCCATTCCTAAGTGCAACTCACACTGAAGGCACACCCTTCTAAGAGCACTCCATTTTACTTGGACAAGGGATGTCAATCCAGCACATTCTGTCAAGTTTAGAGAATGATGGACCACCCAGCCACATAAGAACTGCTTCAGTCTGCCTCAAAGTGATGTCTGAAGGCTATGCAGAGAGCACTATGGCAACAAAACATCAGAGCCCAAAAAACCTCACTGACAAACAACCAGGTCCTTCACCAGTAATGACATGGACATTTCTTCAAGTTAACTGGAGATTTATAGTTTGATTCTCTTCCTTTTCAGCCTTCTTTTCTACCTTCCTCTTCTTAGTTTAAAAAGGGTGGGGCTAGATAGAGGAAGAAAAGCCTTCAGGCCAGAGGTGGGCAGGCTAAGGCAGAATACCTAAGGGGCATGAATTAAGTTAACACTGAGGGTGCAAGTCAGATCTCTCCAGACTTTCCCATGTGCGTACCAGGAGTAAACTAAGGTCAACTTTAGACTGCAATTTAAAGAAAGAAGGTTAATTTATTTCAGATATAAAATAGAATTCTAGAATTGGGGGGGGGGTCCTAAGAGCAAAAAAAAATTAAACACTGTAGTTTACTAAAAGTAATCAGAGTAGTTTTAGATCTTACTGATCTAATGGACCTCTGGAAGACATCAGGGCAGGTTATTACTGTAGTAGTAACATGTAGGAAGGCATTATTAAAAGGTTTTAAAAAGTTTTTACTGTAAGTATCTCAGTTCCTTCTTTCAACTTCCTGTAGTCTAGTTAGGGTTCAAGTCCTTCTCCCTATGAAAAATTGAAATGAATGTTTTAATAAAAATATAAAACTGGCCAGTTGCTGGGCATGGTGGCACATGCAGTGAGACCAGCTTAGTCTCCATAGGGAGTTTCAGGCCAGCTGGGGTTACAGGGATACCCTGTCTCAAAAACCAAACAAAAATACCTGCCATTTGCCCAACCACGTAACAGAAATAAAAAGCACAATTTGAGTAATATCACAAAACTTACAAAGCACTTAGCAAATGTAACTCTGAATCTTTACAAAAGTGTCACATATGTAGAGCGATTATTACCACCTTACTACACTGAGGGGAAAGGGAATAAAATGTCATCCTCCTTTCAGAAACATGCCCCAGGTTAAGGATTGGATGCCTTGCTGAGCCACAGGTGACAATACACTTACCCACACACAGGATGTTGAAACAGAATCCTTGAGAAGTGGATTTGTTGACCAGCTGGTCAGGCAGACTGTCAAATCCAACATGGCCAGAAAGGGACAAGTTTCGAAGCTCTTCATTCTGGAATTTTGGAGGAGAAATGTTTGAGAGGCCATGAACTACACCAGACATTTCCACCCCACTTCCACTCCTTGACGAGCATGAAGAGACGTCCAGATGCCCACGCCCTCCTTGACTAACCCAGAGGACACTACCAACTCCAAAGCTGCTGCTTCCACAGCCCCCTCCCAGAGCAGGCTGCCTCCCACTGCACTGTTCTTGCTTTCAGTGTACTGGTTCCAGGAACTAGGAGCTTCTTAGAAGTGACATTAAAAAAAAATTTAATAGTTTCCATCATTCAAGAAAACTTTTCATTTATTTTCTACACATTCAAACAAAACAAACACTCTTCCAGACATATAAAAGAGCTTTGAGACACTCACAGTAGAGATGTATAGGGTGACAATTAAAGCAATGTTGTAGCCACCATAATGCAATGTATTTAAAATGTCTCAACACACATCTCCATTTACTGTTCAGGCTTAGAGGGGTTTCTTTGCATAGGCTCAGCATGCACAGAACTGCCTCGGAATGGACTGGTGGAGAGTAGAATAAGGCAGTTACCCACTGGAGTTGAGTGACTTACACTGTGTTACGACAGTGCTGACTGCTTCCACAAGCATCTCATAGGTACTAGAGATCAGCTGTGAAGCTTTCTTTCCTGAGGGTTTCAATTACAGCCCATTAGTTTCCCTTTTCAAGTCCAGAAGCTGGACACTAAAAGCCTTCTGGAACCCAAGACTGCTGGTATCATGGCTGTGTCACAGATAAATTTTGCATTCAAAATACTGGAATTTAGATGATGAAACAAACTTCACAATCTGACTGATTTATTATTTATTTTGGGGGGGGGGGGTTGTACTTGTTTGTGCAGGTATTTGCAATATGTATGGATGTGCATTCAATTCCTGTGTATGCAAGGTATATGGAGGCCTGAGGTCTATTCTGGTTGGTTTCCTCAATTGTGTCTACCTTATTTTTTTGAGACTGGGTCTCTCACTCAACCTGGAGCTCATTAATTAGGCTAGACTGGCCACTGAACTTCAGGGATCTTGTCTCTGCCCTCCAGCATTAGGGTTACAGGTACCCACCACCACGCCTGGATTTACATGGGGACTAGGGTTCAGGTCTTCATGTTTATGTGACAAGCACTTCTCTCCAGCCATCAATGATTTTTTGTTGTTGTTTTTGCTTTGTTTTGTTTTGTTTTGAGAGTCTCTCTGTAGCCCCAGCTGGCCTGGAACTCACTATGTTGACTAGGCTGGCCTCCATCTCAGAGATTCAGCTGCCTCTGCTCCTGAGTGCTGGAATTAAAGGTATGTGCCACTATGCCTGGCTAGTTTATTTTTTATAAGTAAAAAAGAAAAAGCCTTGCACAAGATCATCACTTAAGTCAACAATTTTAAAGGATTTTTTTCACTATCCTCCTATTTTTACATTGTGTAATTATGAGTGTAACTTAATAACCAAAGGCAGACTCCATTTTCAACTTTCTATGTTTAACTCATAGGTACAGAAATGCAATTTCATAAATTCTGTGATTAATAGATCTTAATGGTTTTATGAATACCAGGTTGTCTGAAGTCCATACAAGCTCTAAAATTCTGATTTTATGAAATAAAACTAAAACCCAGACCACTGCCTGAATACCATGTGGCAGCTGAGGTTTGAGGTCAATGGGTCAGAGAACAGATGTCCATTCTATGAATAGTTTTCTTGAAACCTGCCAACAGCAAATACGAGAATGGAGAGCAAGCACTTATCCTTGAGCAGGACAGCATGAGCTGCAGCACACCAAACAGATTCGGGGGCAGGCCCAGTGGGCAGCAGTCCTGGAGGACGAGGGGGCCTTTCAAGAACACTGGACTTCTGGCTCCAGTTCTTGTGTCTGCCCCTTCTCAGATACCTCAAAAGTTCAGACCACACATATTTTTAGGGTGTTTACCACATCCGCCAAGTCTTGGGGGAGGAGCATTTGAAGCAAGTCCTGCATTATATTTAGAAATGTTTCCATCACAGCTGTGTGGTGGCTCCTGGCACCAGGATAGGAGAAGCCATCACACCAGCCTTCTCTTCTGTCTCATCACAGACATGAATGGCCAGAGTGCAGCGTGAAAGAGCAGGCAGGGCAGGACTCAGCCTCTGTGCTCCATCACAGTCATTCTTCTCCAGTTGCTGCTGTTTGATTTTAGGCACCCAATACCCACCCATGAACCAATCCCAGGAAGGCATCAGTTAGTAATTATAGCTCTCATCCCAGAATCCAAAGCTAAGCATCTTACATTCTCACTGTTATCCAAAACATGAGAAACCACCCACACACCCACGGAGTGTTTTTATACCCATTGAAAACCACACACAAAATGAAGGGTTATAAAACACTGGGTCTTAAATTTTTTCCAATTTAAAGTTATATCATTTGCCTTTAGGGTGTCTGTCTAACCTGGTCATATAAAATATATACATTTTTCAATGAAACATTCCATTTCCTAATTCAAGTCTAATTTTCCCCAATATTAAATGAGAGTCACTACTCGTTAGTGTGTGTTAGGTAAGCAAAAAAGAATAGGAAGTTCCCCTTTTGTGCAGGAGCAGCTTACAAACCGGAAACACCAGCGGAAATAAAGGAGCAGCTCTGAGCAACTCACCTGGTGACTCACACAGCAAATGAGATGAATTCTTACAGCACTTTATGGCCCTGGTCTTAGAAGTCACATCTAAGAAATGTACCATCTCTGTTGAGTCTGTAACATCCCCCTTCACTAACACTACTGCATATCTGGAAATGACTCCAAATTTCTACCTATAGTAAGTACTCAACTCTCTGCCTGACTTCCAGTTCAGAAATGGGAAAAGGAAGTCATTTTCTTGGGTTTCCCTATTTGAACTGCAAACAGATAATCATAATACTGAAGTCCTAGCCTTCCAACCCAAACTCTTTCCCTGGAGTTCCCTGTATCTGTCAGTGGGATTTGTCCACACTTAAACCCTCTACTTCCACCTCAGTTCTAAACTCTTATCAGGGCTAACCCACTTCCTCTCTAAAGGCCTCCCAACCTCTTCCTGCCTCGACTCCACCCCTCTCTAACCCTTCCTCTCTACCTTGTTGCCCAGGAGATCTCAAAAGCCACCGACTCCCTCCAAACTCCTAGGCCAGCCACCTCAAGTCTCCCAAATCTCCATTCTTACTGGAGCACCTGACACCTCAACGAGTCACTTCCTCTGTCTGGAACAAACCCAGGTGTCTTCGCACCAGAGAACACTGACTCACACCATTTCTTCTTATCTGGAAGGGCCTCATATCCCATATTGACATGGCCATACCTTTCAGATTCCACTGAAATTTAACCTCCAGAATTATCTTTATTATGATATCTCAGGGAACAATTGCACGAAGGTGCTGCTATCACCACGTTCACTACATAAACGAGAAAACAGAGGCACCCACGTGGAGGACCGCGCCCAAGGTAGCACAGTTACAGTTGAGGGACAGAAATTTGAATGCAAGAAGTCAGTATCCATGGGCCAGAGGCCATGAGCTCAATCAAGGTTAGTGCACGGTGATCTAAGAACTTGCCAGGTAGCCCTGGCCACTGCAGTGCTTTTAGTTACTACAAAAGTCCAGTATATTAAGACAGAAAAAAATATTCTCTAAAACTATAATTCTTTAGCAATCACACAGGGTGGAAACTGAGAATTAGAATTGGCAAGTTGTTCCAAGTCTATTTTTCACTGGTTCTGGCAATGCTGACAGGAGGCTCCAATTTCTGCACCACGGCACATGAAGCCTGTAATATAAAGCTTAGCTTTAACCAGTTTCAGAACAAAAGTACCAACATGAAGCCACTAAGTAAATACCTATAAGATCTTAGTTGATTTAAAGTTCCATTTGCTAATCTATGGTGAGGATTTGTTATTAGAGGAATCCCACAGCCCACTTCATCTTGCATAGTTATGACTAAATTTGATTGTATAAAATAGCCAGTTTTTACCTTTATTTCATTTTTCTCTTTTTACAATGAATTTTCTTAGAAATAATTATTAGTTCATCTAAAGATGCTACCAAAAGCACTAAAGTAGCTAAAATATGTTATTTTTGTTGTTCACTAAAAACAGTGTTCCCACCCCCTGTATGTTTTACAAAGTAGCGAGAGATCGGACATACTAAATGAAGCATTATTGAGGATAAACTTGATAAGGACTCTGTTCTTTTTTTAAAAAAAAAAAAAGATTTTCTGGGCCAGGTGTTACAACCTTTGATTCCTGCATTTGGGAGGCAGAGGCAGGTGGAGTTCTGTGAGTTCAAGGCCAGCCTGGTTTACATAGTGAGTTCCAGGCCAACTGGGACTACAGGGAGACCCTGTCTCAAAAAGATCAAAAACAATAATAATAAAATATTAATTAATTAAAAGATTTATTTTTATTTCATGTGTATGGCTGTTTGCCTGCATATATGTATGTGCACCACTTCTGTCCAAGGCCTGTGGAGGCCAGAAGAGAGCATCAAATTCCCTGAAACTGGAGTTACAGGCAGTTGTGAGTCACCATGTGAAGGCTGGGAAATGAATTCAGATCCTGTGCAAGAGGAGCTAGTGTTAACTACTGAGCCACCCTGTTCAGCCCCAATCATATGTTTTTAACCTGAGGACACAGGGGAGGGGAAAGCAGCTTTTAGCTACAGAAAATCCAAGGCCCCTTTTAAGGAAGGTCGAGCTCCCATAAATCTATCAGTGAGACAAGGGCACAGCAGGAGCAGTTCTAGAGGAGAGCTATCTGTGTCCAGACACCTTCAAGTTTATAACTGACAAGTTTTTAAGAGATACCCAGTTGATTTCATTATCTAGACAATTATAAGGCAAACTATGAAAGACTGTGTGTCAACACCTATATTCTGAGTACTGCTGTAAAATGTTTTCCATAATTCCAAGTCTTGCTTGATAATGCAGAATAACAAAAAGCCTGGAGTCTGACAGACCTGAGTTTGAATCCCTGCTTTGTTTCTTACTTGCTTTTTGTCTTTGTTCTGCCACCAATAAAACCGGAGTACTTGGCAGTGCTGCATTTAACGGGCCTCAGGAAATCTGAGTTTCCATTCCCTAAATTAGGTGGGAAGAAGAGACAGTCACAATTTCAAAATCTGAAATGAATCCATTCAGTGACTGCTGCTAGACACTGAAGAAGAAGCTGATACACAAAGCTCAAGAAACTAAAACCACAAAGAGAAGGACAGATCAAACAATAAAGGCAAGAGAGGACCCTGGCATGAAGAAAATCCATCCTGAGATACGTTACAAAGCTAGAGAACACAGAGAGTCAAATTCCTGCGTTCAGCATCAGGGGTTTAACAGCATCAACAGCCTCCAAGGCTGGAAGCCTTCTGCATTCCCCACCCTCACGCTCTGCTTCTATTTTAATCCATCTCAGATTCTTGAAATTAGTAGACCCGATGGGCCCAGGTGGACTTTATTCTCCACACTTGAAATGATAGCCCCTTATTTTACTTTTAAAGGGGATCTGCTAGCATCAGATGTGGTTAGGCAGTCTTTATACCTTCTGATCCTTATCGGTGGACAGAAGCAAGATGGGGTGTTACCAAAGTGATGTTTGGCTAAATTAAAACAAACTGAAATTATGCTTCAATTTAAAAGCAAGAAAAATTTTGCCTTAAAGGTCAAAAGGATTTCCTCATCTTAAAATTATATATGTTTTGAATTCAAGAAACAATTTCTTCTTTATGTGCAGATAAGAGGCTGGAGATTTTTGTTTACAAAATGTAGTGATTTCATCCTTGTCACAGCCTCAGTTTAGAGACAGTAAATTATAGTAATCCAAGATGCCTATCCTGGGGCTTAGTTTTTCATTTGTAAAGTAAAGAGATTTAGCCAAAGGATCCTCCTAAGCAAAGTCTCTGGTCCCACTGCCAACGCTAAGGCTTTCTGAGCCTGGAACTCAGAGATGCATAAATCCAAATCTGTCATTTGCTTAGAGAAAGGCAACATGGGACAAAAAATTCCTAGTAGCATAGTTCCCCTTACTAGATCAAGACAGCTCAATTTTTAAGTAAACTGTCTATGAGTCAGCCAGGAAAACTCCAACTGGAGAGAGAGAGAGAGAGAGAGAGAGAGAGAGAGAGAGAGAGAGAGGGAATATGCGTGTGTGTTTTCCACTTGAATTTTTCATTTTTGCTTGTTTTAAAGCAATAATTATGAGTTAGTCAAAAGTTATAGCCAGGCATAGTGCACACGGTGAGTTGGGACTTCGGGAGACACTGTCTCAAAAAAACAGCAACACAAAACAAAATCATACGGTTAGATCCTAGACATTGAAGAGGAGGAGAGAAAGGAAGGCAAGGGGGACGGGATCCCATCCTGTTTTGCTTCAGGAAGCATCTGCTTAGAGGTCCTGTTTCAGGGAGTAGAGTGCCACCCGGCTGAAGGGAAGGGCATGCCGGCTCACTTGAAAAATCTTTGACCAACTACAAAGAATTTCCCAGTATTTTGAGAAATTCTGGCCTCACAAACTGTCCAAGCACTAAGTTTTACCCATGTTCAGTGCTTTAATTGATCATTTCTGTAAATATATGCCCTTATCAACTATAATCTAGAAAGAATTGAATTGGTTTCATGTTCTCTTTCAAAGAAGAAGACTGGTGGGAGATAAGAACCGCCCTCCCTTCCCACGCCAGCCGTGGAATGTGAAGTATGGACTCAGGCCACATCTCGGAAGTGTCAGTGAACCTTTCAAGATGAGGCACTGCTGGGTGACTTTCAAGCATCTTGTTAACCAATGAGGGTCACATTCTTTAAGGATGATTTGGACAACATCTGGAACTCTCCTTGTCATCTTACAGATGAAATCCAAAGGCTGGAGCCAAGAAAACCACCAGGGGAATTGGCTCACACATGCAGCAGAACACAGAGCCAGAGAGCAGAGGGGAAGTCAGGAGAAACACGATGTCAGTGTGAGGAAAGACTGACTTCCCTGTGCAGCCCTGCGAGTGCTGGGACTGAGAAAAGGGGTGGCCAGAGCCAGCTCCCAGATCACAAAACCAGGTGGACCGGTGGTGAATGCTAACCCCTCTCCCAGCCAGTTACCAGAGAGAGTGTTTTGTTAAATACTGATCAATTGCTCTAATTTCCTGCACTGCTTTTATTTTTTTCCTTTAAAAGACTTCCAGTGAAAGAAAAAAACTAGGCTTTTCCAGATCTTTGCAAAAAAAAGTACAGTGTGGAAATTTTCTTTGGGGATGGTAGAGTCATGGGAAAAATTTGGCTTTCTAATTATATTTCTATGAATTTGAATTATTACAGAAGAAAAATCTCTTCCACTCTTTTTATTGTATTTGTTTATCACTCGTGTGTGTGTGTGTGTGTGTGTGTGTGTGTTGATGGGGACATAGGTATGCCACAGCTCATGTAGCACTTAAAAGGACAACTGGCAGGAGCTGGTTCTCTCCTTCCATGTGGGTTTTCCCCTTCCTGGGTCCCACAGGCAGAACTGAGGTCGTCAAGCTTGGAAAGCCCTTCACCCACTGAGCCAGATCAACAGTCTCTCTCCTACAACCTTTACAACAGAAAATGAACACAAGATTTTTTTAAATCAGAGAATGTTAATAACAAAAATAAACAAATACCCAAAAAAAAAAAAAATCTGTCTTAAGGAGGTAAACCTGCAATTTCTATTGCAGCTCTTTTACGCACAGGCGATGACAGGAAAAAACATACGTACCTAATTTTTCTAATACCAGAGTCAAGTCACATTGAAAGTAATAAGGGAGAAGAAAAGGACAGGTAGAAAGGGGCGACAAGTGCTGTCCCCAGTGAGCCACCTCCAACATTCTTTTGCTGTGACCGGGGGTAAGTCACTTTATCTCAGTTCCATCAACTTAAAAAAACAAAAATCTCACCAGACTATTGTAATAATTAACGTAACTGTCTGTCCAGGGCTTGTTTTATATTATGTTCTTAGGTGATCACATGCTAGCCTGTGTCTCTAGTGATTAGCTGTAGACTAGCATCTCTTCACCATGACCCTCAGTCCACTCCCTTCTCCTGGACTCCCACCTATCTCAGGCAGCGATCTCTGAGCCAACATCTTTGTGGAACTCACCCTCTCCCCCAATCTTAAATCTGATCTCCTCCCATTTTCTGGTGTCATATGTCAGTATCTACTTGAAGGCATCAGAGACGACCCTAACTGACACCTCTTACCATGTATCTGGTAAAATCTGCACAAAGCTATAGGCCTCTACACTCTCAAAGGAAAATAACAAAAAACATAGCCCACAGTTGAATCACTTCAGACATGCTCTGACTTGGGAAGTGGAGACTTAAGTCCTCACTACCAAGTTGGGTGCTCCCATCTGCAGCCAGATGTAATGCCTCCTAGCACTCACTGCCCACCCACCTCAACTTTTTCAGCCAAACCTTTCCTACCTTGCTCTGTTATTGACATCACTGCTGCCTGCCAATCTACCAACTCATTTCTATTTCTACACCTGGACATACAGTTTCAGGCATTCCCTTTGCCTAACCCTATCCCTCACCAAAGTCTGGGTCCAATGTGCTATTTCACACCTTTCAGATGAGAAGTTTGACACAGCTGGCTTTCATTATGCACAAGGCCAGGTAAACACCCCCTCCAGAGAACTATCACCTGTGGTGAGGTTAGACCTTTACTATACAGCCTTGCAGATAAGATCGAAGATTGATTGCTGGTGAAACTGTCTACAAAGAGCCTGCCTGAAAACACCACACTACTTTAGTCTCCAGCTTTCTATCTTCTGTACATGTTACCTTCAGATAAATAATGACTGCCCACATTTCCTAAGACCCAGCTGGTTTATCTAGGACTAGTGTTTTACTTTCAATCAATCAGAAGAAAAATAAAAAAATCCAAAAATTGAATTTTTCAGGTATCAATTACAAAGAACAATGCTGAAAAGCAGGCCTCAGCAAATGTACTGAGTCCCAGTGGTGGCTTCCAACTTCACATCCAGGACAGGGAGGGAAGGCCATTAATAAAACAGCCCACGGGCAAATAACTGCCAAGTGTGACAACCCAAAAACCATACAAGTGGGAGCATATTTTCCTTACAGACAGAATATTTTTCAAAAAGTCTGTTTTAACTCAAGAGGCCCAATCTAACAGGATGCCAAGAACTAACAAGAGGCCACATTCTTAAGTTTCCAAAGACCACAGCATTTCTAGAGGAGTTGGAGTGACTAATGCCCATGGGGCCTCACAAATCTGCAAAGCGCTGACCAGAGCAAAGTCCCATGTTTGGGAATGACAGGGTCCACGTGTGCATTCCAGGGATGCCTGCACATTTCACACTGCTCTGAGGAAGACCGGGTGGGAGGGAGGGAGGGTGACAAGGAGGCCAGAAGTATTTACACAAGCACTATCAGCCTCCAGCAGATGCTGCAGCTGTTCCCACATCCCTCCAATGCAGCCACCTGGGAAATCTGATGGGCAAAAAAGGTGCACATCATCCAGAACCCTCGGGCACCTAGCTCGAGTCCAAACCACCCGACTCCATTTAAGACACATCAGGTCTCGGACCACACAACTGCTTCACAGTTCTTCACTTTCGTCCTTCCTGCCCTGCCCCGCCTGCCACATCTTTAAACAAGCTTTCCAAAACAGGGGTGAATACACAGTCAGAGAATTAAGAAGCCTAAGCCAGCTGGAGGTGGGGTCTTTCCCCTCCACTTTTTATGTACGGTTCTCTTCATACCCACACATCCATTCTCTGACACTTCCTGTTTCAGAAATACTGTGGCTTCGTTCATATATTTCTTCTCACCAAATGCATTAATCGGCAAATAATGGCATATGGACAGGATACTTCCTTTCCTGTACCACAGTTTCAGTCACCGGACATGAATTAGCCACTTCCTTTTATTTCTGTCCTTTTCTGAAAAGGCAGAGGGGATTCAGTCATGATAATACACCATAATGGGAATCTCTGAAAGAGAAGGGAAAACGAGTCAACCTAACTCTAAACAAAAGTCATGGGCAAAAACACTAGGGTTTCATCTTCCACTATAACCTGCCCGCTTTTTCCTCCCAAGGCATATTCAGTTCCTAAACTGAGCTGACCCAGTCATCTCTGACATAATCCCAGCACCTGAAAATTGGGAGATTATACCTAAAATATCCAAAAGCATAATAAATAAGCATATTTCTTAGGAAACAAACATACAAATGAACATCTGACCTTGTTCCACAAATAACACTAAACGATTATGGCCCCAATTCTCAAGTCCTTCTAGGGGTTTTATGATATCTTAATCTCAGCTCTATCAAAACAGAACAGAGATTGTTGACATAAATTTGAGATATGTATTAGTTTCCTGCTGTCACAACATATTATTGGAAGCATAGAAGCTTAAAACACATTCACTATTAGTCCTCAGTTTCATAGGCCATGAATCTGGGGTCACAGAGATGGGTTCTCTGGTCAGAAACCACAAGGCTAAGACCATGAGTTGTTAGGCTTAGGGCAAAGTCCTCATTCAAGCTCATTCAGGTCATTGGTAGAGTCAAGTTCTTGCAGCTATAAACTAAAGGCCTGCTATGCAAGCTGGCTGACAGAGGCTCAACAGTCCCCAGTCATATGCTCACCTCCCACTTCAAAACAAGCAATGGGAGCCATCTAGGTGTGCCTCTCACATCTGGGACCTCTTATATCAGGAAGAGTCCAATCCCTTGTAAAGGACCACCTGGCCAGACCAAGTTCATCCAGGATAATTGCCACTTTTAACTGAATTGTGCCATGACTGAACCTGCTCACAGGAGTAGTCACAATGGCCACAAGTCCTAGGAGCATGTATACTAGGTAGCCAGTATTGCAGGACCATCTCAGGATTCTGCTGAACTGAGTATGCACCTTTATAACCTTCCAATTTCTTGTGTGTAGTTTCAGGATAGGATATAATCAAGAATATTATTCCCTCAACTCAGAAAAGAATATAACTACATTTCCAGGGGGAGTAGGAAGAGACAAAAACTGATAACAGCATTGTAAACCAGATTCCCCCCCAGTTAGCACAGTGCTTCTTCCCTCTTCTATGCTGAATTTGATAAGACCACATAGCTAATGACTGGCTGGAGTCCTTTTCCTTTGAAAGAAATCTTCCAGTATCAAAAGGGCTTGCAAATAGCTAATTGCTGACAATGTGACAGGAATCCTAGGAAGATAAGTCAATGAGATAAGCCAGGATGACTTCAAATGTTTCATGATGAAATATGAAACAAAGGTTACAGAGGTAAAAGATGAAGTTTCACATGGGCTAAGGCAAAAACTGAGGCTTCCCTTAAAGGAGGTCAGATGTGATCTGAGTCATAGGAAAAAGAAATACAGTTAGCAGCTGCAGAAATGGAATGGGAATTAGAAAAAAAAAAAAGAGGAATCTTCAAAGAAGGTACCAAGAAGAAGTTCAGCATGGAAACTTCTGAACCGGAAAAAGTGAATAATCAAGAGAATAGGCCTGAAGATTTAAAGCCAGTTCATATTTGAATTTGCTAAGTATTTCTTTAAGTAAAATATTATGAAGACACATACAAGGAATAAACATTTATGGGTGGCCCAGTACTGAGTAGGGAGATCTAGGAACAACTGGCGAGTAGCCAGATCAGGAAGACTCTTCCATGTTCCTCACCCGGTGCATTATGAGCCTGTTTTCCCACCAGGCCAGCGGAACAAGGCTCTTGATCATAGAACTGCCTTTTAGCAAGGCTTTAACCCAGATTACCAGCCTGGGCAAACATCCAAATAGTAAGCTATTTGATGCAAACTTTCTCTAGAGCATCTAAAAAGAAAGCTAAAGCCTTTTCATTTCTTCCTCTTTGTTCTCAAAAACTAGACCAACTAAACTCCTACAGAATAAGTGCTCCCAGCAGCAGAAGAGACAGCTTTCTACCCTACTAAGAAGGCTAACTGCACACTTCAGATGCATCCATCTAGCTGGAAAAGAAAGTTGATCAAGGGGGTCTTCCCACACATGCATCAGGGTGCTCAGAAAGGCGAACCCAAGAGGTTACATTATGATTTTCAGAGTGTCCTACTGAGAATAGCTTGAAATGCTGGCTTTCTTGTCTCAGGTCAGCTAATGAAAAACAAACCTTCTTTTCACATGCTGCAGGCTTGGCTTGGAGAATGTTCCCACAGCCCCTTCTGCCTCTCTATTGTCGCCTAAAAATGCCTTTTAAAGAAGCTTTTTTTTTCCCCCCGTTATTATCAGATCGATATGTCTAAATAACCAAGGAGTTTCCAAGCAAAAAACTGGGGAAAACTCTTTTCTATACAATTCTATAAAAATTCCATCAGCTCTCAAAAACAGTTGCTCAAATACATGTTACAGCGGCAGCTCCATTTTCATGCAGGAAGTTACACATACAAATGACTAAGAGATGGGCCAGCAATCCAGACTCTTACCAAGATGGGGTCCAGTTCCACTGCAACACTCCAATTAACTGACTAAGAGTTAGGGGATAACTGACTAAGAGTTAGAGCATGAATACTTCTGACAGCCTCTGATAACATGATTACAGGGGAGGATTACACAGAAACCAAATCCTGAAAAATTCTATCTGGGTAGGAGACCTCCTGTACTTCATACACGCTGAGAGGGAAAGTGAGAAAGTTAAATGAGACCCAGGGTGGAAGAAAGACCAGAATTAGCATAAGGTTTGGGCACTGATCCAAGTAGCTACCATTAACTGCTCCCAAAGCCAAGTGGCTTATCAGAATAATTATTATTCAAGTAGCGCAAGTGAAAGGGAGCAGGAGGAAATAAGTGATAATTAACACTGACGAAAATAAGGACTACTCTGGCCGTCTGAATGTGAGGAAAATCCAAGCCTCACATCCCTGTCCACATAGACGGGGTCAAACCATACATCTTCCTATAATCATGGCTACACAGATTTAAACCATTTTTGCCACAACTGCACCAAATGTACACACACACTTGGGTCAGTTGGGTCAGTTGTGACCAGGAGCGGGTTTAGCAATATGGCAGCTGCACCCACAAGGAAATAAGGCTTGGCAGCTCTTACCAGGATCTCTTCTCAGCTCACCCAACTTCCTACCCACGCCAGCTACACACTGGTAAGTCAAGGGGCACTGTGACAGCCACAATCACATGTGAAGATCATGCTAAAAGAAGATCATGAAAAAGCCTGTATCATGAAAGCTGAAACACTCAGAAATTACCTTTAAAGGTGCATAGTGGCACGCACCTTTAATCCCAGCACTTGAGGGGCAGAGGCAAGCAGATCTCTGTGAAACAGAGGTCAGCCCAGTTTACATACAAAGTTCCAGGTCAGCTGGAACTGCACTGTCTCAATACCCACCCCTCCAAAGAGTTTTACCAAAAGAACCAAAAAGGAGAAGGTCTCAAGCAACCAAAAGACAGTCCTTGACCTTTGATCTTCATGTAAATAAGACAGCTGCATTCATAAATAAATCAACTTCGGTGTGAATCTTTTCCTTCTCAAACCCTTTTTTGTTCTTTTATTCAAATTATAGAATAGGTAATAGGAACTGGAGAGGCAGAACATTTAACATTAAAGATGCAATGCAGATTTCTCAGGTGCTGGGTTTGGAGAATCAGCTGCATTAACTGGACTACAATGGTCACACTTAAAGAAAAAAACCAAGGGAACAGTTCAATAATTCCTTGGAAACATGGTCACACATTTTCTGTAGCATACTAAAAGCCTATTCAACTTTGTCATCCTTTCTGGATCATTCATACAATTCAGGGGGAGGGGACGGTTTCAAGTTTTAAGTAATTTAATCTTAATTCCAGTGACAGCAGAGAATGTGTGGAAAGCAGTAACCTCTACACACACATCTTTTAAAACCTCCTCTGTTATCTGAATGAGAATGCTTACACAAGAATTCTGTGGGATTAAGCTCACGTATGGTTGGCAGACCCTGTGTTAGGTATGATTACAATCATACAACTAAATCTTAATTCCACATATTGTGGACTAATATCCCCCAAGGCTGCCACACTGTCTACCCTTCAAATTTAACAATACACCCCCTCCCACCACTGCCAGGAAAATACCAACAGTAACTGGGTAGCTTCACTGTCAAGCACCAGATTTGGTCCTTTAAAAACTTTCCTCCACTTAGTCCTCATATCCCTGTAATGTAGATTTTTTTTGGTCCCCTCTTTACATATGAGAAAACCAAAGCTCAATTAAATAGCAGATCTAGAGATCAAACAAGTTTTGCCAGATTCCAGGTCTATCTCCACCCACACCTTCACTGAACAATTAAAACAGAATCTTTTCAAAGGATGCCCACCTTTGCACATCCCACATGTCAACTCCTGTACATCCCTGAAATCGCATGCAAAATGCTACTTTCCTCACTGAGCCTGCTCTCACTCCTGTTCAGTCTACAAATGCCTACCATATTAGGCCATTCACACTTTACACCTCATTTCCACATTTGTCAGGGCCCCAGAACAACTCCTAAGAGGAATCCTGTCTTTTTTATTCATCTTACTTAGAAGTTTACCTACTACAAATACACCTATAGCAAGGATTATGTTTACAGTGAATAAATGCAGAGACTAAATTGTCACAAAAATCTATGAACTGCCTTCCCCAATGGAAAACAAATCCACGGAGTGACAAGGCATTTAATATGGGCTGAAATGCTTCAGGCATGTTTGATGGCAATGGTCACTTCAAGAAGGACCTTGGAAAGTGGGGAACATTGAGATGTCAATATTGTTCAATGTGGACCCTTCCAACACTCAGCCCCAGTCAGGCGGTAGGAGACGGGACATAGTTGTTAAGGGTCAAACATTAGGTAAGACGCTTGCTCTCAAGAGATATTATTCTGGTAAAATTAGTTAGCATTTATAAAGTTCTTATCTACTGGGGCTGGAGGGATGTGGAGGACCTAGGTTCAGTTCCCAGCACCCACACAGCAGCTAGCAATCATCCTAAGTCCAGTTCCAGGGAATCTAATGCCTCTTCTGTGAGCATTGTATGACATAGGTGCACTTACTTATATGTAGACAATACACTCATACACATAAAATAAAAATAATAAATATTTTAAGTTCCACACAGGTATGACAGGGATCATCCTTGGTACTTTATATATGAACTCACTAATTCCTCACAATCACCTCTCAGGAATGTACCAAAACTATTCCTATTTTACATAAGGGTTCAGAAAAAAGTAGGCTGCCACCAAAGTCTTTGTCATCAAATTAGCAGAGCCTAGGAGTCTAGCAAAGCTATTTCTGGTCAGCCCTTTACAAACCAGAGTGATATGGATATGCTGACCATAGCAGGGTGCCCACAGCCCCACCCAATTCTGAGATGCAGAATTGAAGAGGCTCTCTATCAGACACAGTGTACAGACCCTAGGCCACCATGTGGAAGCTTGCAAGGCAGTACAGTGACAGCAAAGGGGCAGGGTCACAGCAGGATCTTGAGAAGAGAGAATCTGAGAAGAGAGACCACTACAACTGCTAGGATGGAGTTCTGTGGACTTTGAACATAAACGGAGCAGAAACTCAGGTCCAGCATGGCAGTGCATACCTAGAATCCCAGTCCACAGGCTGAGGCAAGAGGAATGTGAGTTCAAGGCCAGCCTGGGCTACACAGCAAGACCCCCATCTCCAAAAACAGAACAAAACCAAAAAAGGAGTATTAAGTCTATTCTCAAGATGACAGATCGAGGCTGAGCAGCCTGCAGCGGCCACACCTGCTCTCACTCAAGTCAGGGTACCAGGGCTCCATACCAAGGCGCCTTTCTTACTAGCCTTTTGCAAAACTGTAAGAACCAATGGCAGGGAGAACTGAAGACAAGCAGGATGCAGTAAGCAGTGCTCACTGATTAAAAGCACACGTCTAACACACAGAAATTCCTGTCACTTCCCAGCTTCTCAATAGCCAACTGAGGAACAAACACACATGTGGGAATACAGCCAAAAGCTGTCTTGGTAGTAAGGAAGAACTATTCTCTATATCTCTACCTCTCACATGCAAGTAATCAGTGAGCTGTTTATCAAGCTTTTTTTTTTTTTTTTTAATGAATCTTTTGGGGGTAAAAATGCCTCTCCAGATTCACTCTCCCATTCTGTTTAGAGGGAAGATGAAAGTACTCACTACTTGGGGACTTAAAATTTGAACTAAAGAAAAAAATATATAAGATACGTTCATGGGTTTGCTGGTGGAACACTATTATACATTTCTGAGCTTCTGCTTAAAGATAAATCTTTAGGGTCAGCAAGACGGTTCAGTGGGTAAAGGGGCTTACTGCAAAAGCCTGGGGACCCAAGTTTTATCCTCAGAACCCATGTGCTGGAAAGGGGGAGGACAGAACTGACTTCAAAGTTGTCTTGTTACCTCCAATGGCATGCACATCCACCACCACCACTCCCCCACCTCCCCTCCCTGTTACACACACACACATTCTCTTTCTCACACAATATTTTTCATTAAAAATAAATAATATTTAATAACTAGTGATATTTTTACCCTCAAGAACTAAAACTTATGCTACTTCAGGGCTGGGCTGTGCTGTGCTGGGCTGGGCATTGATATAATCTAATTTACACTGTTTCACTTAATTTACTCCTCTTTCTGAAGGCATTTTAATTATATTTACATTCTTTTCTGCACTTCTCTGCAGCTTGCAATTTGGAACAGAAGTTCAAGCCACCAGCCACCATGGCACAAACACAAAATGTCTACTGTGATAATTTTCTAACAATCTATAACGTCATTACAAATAGTTTCCTTGGCCTTTGAAATTGCATTCAGCTGTCATTTACTGACTAGTAATGTTCCTATAAATTCAATAAGTGATAAAGCATTTTAAAATCAAACTTTAATACATTTAAAATCATATATAATATCATAGTATCACATTCCCTTGCTGATAAAAATTAGCAGTTATTTTCTCCTTAGTCTTTTCTTAATGGTTTAAATTTCTCTCCCACCAAACACACACTCTAGAACACTGCACGGCTCTCTCCATCACACTCCACACTATACTGTGTCATTGGATTTACCTTAAGACAAATAGGCCCAAACACAAAGCTGTGTCCACCACCATTCCATTCCATGGCTAAAAATCTTCCTATTGGCTCAGGTCAGATTCATCTCGATCACCACCATAACCACCACCGTCACTGTCACCGTGTGTGTGCTGCAGACTGAACCCTGGGCCCCATCGTCCTGCCACTGAGATGCAGCCTGTTTTAAATGACATGGAACACCAGCCCTCTGGTCTTCAGCTTCATCATTCATAATGTGGCTGGGAGGAGAATGGTCACTGAGGAAGGTACATAAGCAATCTCTAGTTCTTACAGGATCCTACCACTGCCAGAGCCTAAGTCAGAATGGATTCCAGACTTCGAAATAATCTTACTAGAAGTATTCATTCATCAGAGCAAAAGAAGGAGATACTGAAGCCTTGCAAGAAAATAAGGCAGTGGGATGGATTCAAATGAAAGTAAGTTCCCCTTTCCAAGAAGCACAGTTACAGTTTACACACACACACACACACACACACACACACACACACACACACACAGCAGCTCATTATCTAGCAGAAAGAAAAACCAACTAACTAGCCCGTAAGAGCCAGGAGCACTGCGGCACAGAGTGTGACACTCGAGTTAATGATTCCAGTCCCATATTTGAATTTGGGGGTCTCCAATTCTAGATCAATTCTACCACACAAGAATTACAAGTCTCAGACTTTATGGTAATACAAGTACTGGGAGTGAAAAATAACCTTAATGTGTAACACACAAATTGAAATAGGTTTTGTTTTTGAGACACAGTCTCTCTATATAGCTAGCTCAAGCTGGCCTCAAACTCACAATCATCCTGCTTTAGCACTCTGAGTGCTGAGATTAAAGGTATGAGTCACCATGCCAGGCAAAAACAGGTACTTTTAAAACCTAGACTAAAAAAAAAAAAAAGAATGATCCAAGCTAAAAAGGCAATAAAAAAAAAAAAACTAAATGAAGAAAATATTCATTGTTTATTCCAGTACTAAAAACTACAGTTCTCATTAAATAAGTAGACACCCACATTTCATAATCTCTATAACATATCTTTACCATGTAAAGAAAAAGAAAACAATATCCCAAACAGACCTAAACATTCAAACCAAGAAATGGTACCCAAATGAATGGCCTCTCCTCTTTCCATGAGCTACGGGAGACCCTGTCTCAAAAAGCCCCTTCCGAGGAAGAGAAAGAGGGATGGAAAATAAGAAAATCATGTTTTATTTTTCTTTGTTATTTCCTGTGAGCTACAGGAGATGCTGTCTCAAAAGGCAAAAAAATAAGAAATCAACAAATAAAATCAAGCTTTTTCTTGTTTTATAATGTTACTTCATATGCCACTATCAGCGGGCAATCACTAGAAGTTCTAACTTTAAAATCATAGAACACTCACTTCCTTGTCAAGTCATCTACTGGGAAATGCAGGGCTCCTCCCTGGGGAGGACTGAATGGGAGCAGAGGCTTGAGAGATACCTTAGAGAAGTAGCTCCCAGAACATGGTCAGAAGAGCCCTGGGGAACCCTTCCATGGTATAAGAGCTTCTTTTTTCCCAACCTTATGGGCTGCCAGTATGGCTGAGTTGCATCTTACCTAGTATGTGAGTCCATGGGAACAATTCCTTGCACCACCAAACCCAAAACAGCCAAGTAATCCAACATTGTATTCATGTGAAGCTGTATCCTCTTTGTGAGCTTCAGCCAAAACAATATATTGCAACAGAGCCAATGGAAAGTGGGCCTGAAGACCAGCTGTCTTCTATTAAGTAGGACAAGGAAGAGATTTGCAAAAATATAACATTATGCAACTTCTTTGAGTTTTGGGTTTGAAAAAAAGTAGTTATTATTTCACAAAATATTGTTATTTATGTTAACATGTAATATGTTTATTATTGTTACTTTAAATGAATTAAGCAAATACTTCTGAATTTAATAATAGAAGTAGACTGAAGTTGCAACAAAAAGCCTTCGGACTTGTTTTATTATAAAGTATACCAGCTAACCCAAACTGCCCCATACTAACACCATCACAGTAAACATGCTCCATGGTAGAGAGCTCTCAGACACGTCTTGTGCTGTCTGTAAGGCATTCATTCCTCTTTAGTGCTTTTGCTAAGGGGCCCACACAAGGAGCCCCAATGGTACCCCAAGCTGTGTTAAACAGACTTTACAAGGGCTTGCATTGTTTACAAGGGGTAGCTCCCCATAAACATTCAAATGCACTAAGAAAACAAGTTAAACCTGATCTCATCCCATGCACAGCCAGCTCTAAAACGGTGAGGTTCTTTTCACCCTAAATCAGACATTAGCCAGAACCCCTAAACAGAATCAGTGACAGTGCGAAAAATCTGCCTCCAGACAATCTAGATCGCTTATTTCTACTGTCCTTGGATTTGCATGTAAGCAAGTCAGGGGATCTGGCTCAGTTCTGGGTCTGTGGTCATTAAACAGGTCATTTATTCTCCTGGGTCTCGGCTTCCTTCTCTGTACAATTAAAGAACTGGAGAAGTGAATGTTTTAAAAGTCCTCCCTGGACTAGCACACTACAAAACCCGAGCGACAAAAGCCTAAGCAGCATTCACTCGCCTCACAGCAGCCCACACAGGCACGGTGGTCAGTGCTCAACCTTGAACTGGTCAACAAGTACCAAAGGCAAGTGGTGGTTTTAAGAAGAGACAGTAGAGAGAGTCAACACCGAGTATCCTAGATGTAGAACTTCCATACCAGACGGAAAAGATCCTGACTGTTCAGGCTTAAACGAGGCCAAAATCTGAATAAACCAGACTGGTAGAAAAGGAAAACCAGCCAGACTCAGGAAGACGAAGGCCCATGTTTCTCTCTCATAGGTAGAATTCAAGTTTTCAAGTTTAAATGTACAGACAGACAGACAGACACACACACACACATGCACCATGGAGGTAGAAAGTAGACTGTGAAAGAGGAGGAAGGGATTTAAAGGGACAAGGACAGTGTAATGGAGTCAGTGACATAAAAGCAGGAAGGTGCTGTTTGGGAGGAGAAAGGGGCCCCGCAAGACAAGAGAGGGGAAGAGAATCATCTATTATTTGCATGCTAAGAAGAAAAATTAAGAAAAAAGAGGTGTGGTGGTCCACTTCTGTAATCCCAGCACTAGGAAGAAGGAGGCAGGTAGATCAGCAGTCCAAGATCACCCTCAGCTCCCTAGCAGACTAGAGTTTAGCCTGGGCTACACAAGACTCTGTCTCAAAAATAAATAAAATAATAAATAAATAAATGCTAGGCTAAAAATCATAATAAACAGAAAATAACTCCAGTTGAGAGACTCAAAACTAAATGTTTAAACATGCTGAAATGACTAAACAACAAATATTTGACAAACTAAACAATAAAAAACTGAATGAAACCCCAGAAATAACAACAAAAAGAGAATTTGTGAAAATAGCAGATACAATGTTAGACGCAGTAGCCTGAGGTTCAAATGCAGCCTACTTCTCCAGAGACGACGAAGCTGTTTGGACCTACGAGTAGAAATTTTAATTGTATCAGCTCACCAGAAGGATTTCGAGTTTGTGTCCAGACCAGGCTACGCAGTGAGATCCTGTCTGGAACAAACAACAAAGCATATGATGGATGTACAGCTATGCAAATACTACATCACCTTATTAAGAGACATGAACACTTGCAGATTGGATATCTTCCCCTCAGATACCAAAGAAGGACTATGATTTTTATTTTTAAAAACATGTGACAATCTAAACTGACAGCTGTAAGATCAAGAAAAAGGAGTGTAAATCCGGGGATGTCTAGCTTGCCAGCTGTGGATGTGGGCAGGTTATCCCCTTGTGGGCCTTTCTCATGACGACACTGTACATGGGACTGCTAGGAAAATGAGGTGACGACTATGAAGTGCTCAGCACGGGCGGCCTGAGTGAGTGCTTGGCATCACTACTACTGCTGTTACTGATGACTTTACTCTGATCTATAAACCAGGAAATACACCAAGCGAGTGTTACAATGCGATCTCTACCCAAAGCAGCTAAGGATCTGAAAGGCCTTCTTGCTAACTCAAGTGTTCCCTTGCTCTGTTCCATTCAGCTGAGCCTCTATTCAACTGCTAGTTTTAAGTTGGCTGTTATTATCTTGTAAAAGTTTCTTCAAATCACAGTTGAACGCTTGCCCCCTAGAGAAGGGCTGGATTCTTAAGTTCTTTTTTCAAGTCCTGGGATCCAGGCTCTTCCCTTTCTAGTCTCTTTGAGTGATTTCTGATTTATTAGAGGACATCTCCCAAATGAATGAACTCTTGGTTCTTAATAGTCACTACATTATTGTCCCTTTGAAACCACTGTGCAAAAGACAAAACAATAGAGTAGTTTAACTAAATAAACTTCAATGGAGAGTGAACTAAATTTAAAAAGAAGACACCAGATCTACAACTAAAGAGACATGACTGCACACGTAAGGCTTCTGTATACAAAGATACCAGAAACAAAAGTAAAGAGACATGGCTAGCTAGGAGACAATTTATAGACATACATTTATTTGTTTGTTTGCTTGTTTATTTATTTATGGCAGTTCTGGAAACTGAACCCAGGGCATTGTGCATATTAGGCAAACATTATACAATTGTACATTATACATTCCTGACCCTAGGTTTGACACAAAGTCTTGCTGGGTAGCCCAGGTTGGCCCAGGGGTGGCAGTCCTGCATCTGTCTCTGGAGTGCCAGGGTTATAGGTCTATATAGGGTTATAGGTTTGACCTAAAGACTACAGAAAGTGGGTATGGCAGAAGCACCATGAAAATCACACATGGGGTGGTTCACTCAGGTTTTTTCAGTTTTATTTTCTAAGTTGTGAGTGTGTGGTATATGTACATGTTCATCACGGTGTGTGTATGTGACTGTACATGCTTATAGAGGTCAGAGGTCAACAATGGGTGCCTTGTTTCATCACCCTCCACTTTATTTTTTAACTGAACCTAGAGCTCATCCATTCAGCCAGGTTGGCTGGTCAATGAGTTCCAGGGATCCCAATGTCTCCATCTACCAGTGCTGGTATTACAGACTTGCATCTGTGATCTGCAAGGATACACCCAGCTTTTTGCGTGGGTGCTAGAGATCAGAGCTCAGGTCCTGATGCTTGGTTCAATGGACTGGATGCACTCTCAACTTAGGACAATTCGAACTTTAACAATAGTTTTGGGGGTGACCAGGACCTTCATTCTTATCCTCGTCTTCTGTCAAGATAGGCAGTGTGTCACTGATTATCTCCAAAGCTGTGTTCATTTTAAAGTAGTTTCTTGTCCTACTTTCCCAAGTGAATGCTATCCTTTTATGGAGTTCATAACTCCTGGATCTCCTAAGTTTGGCACTACAACAGCTTCTCAAACTTACCAGAATTGAGAGGCACTTACCTAAACCACTCTAGCATTCTATTCCACAAAAAAAAGTATGTAAAATGATGTAAATTCAAAAATAATTTGTTTCCTTTATACCACTATACATCCAGGCAGGTCTCCAGAAAGCCAATATGCTATTCTGAAATCTAGTATCTAAACAATATATTGACAGTAGACTTCAAAATCTCTATAATTAATATAAAAAATAAAGCACTAAGGAACAGTATTATAATCTCAACTGGGAGTTAGCCAAACGTTAAAACTCCAGTTCTGCCACTTTCTAGTTGAATGGCATTGTGGCAAGTTATTTAAGTCTCTTTATATTTAATTGTTAAATGGGGATAATATCTCTACATCACAGGTTTATTGTTTCAGTTGAAATAATATAAAGCACCTAGCAGTCTTATAGTTTATCTATAGCAAACAATATTAAAATGTCCTTCTCTTATCAACTCAGCATCACTTGACAGACACTGATGTTCATATACCATATAGACATGATGCATAAGCCCTTAAAATGTGAATATTAGTCTTCCCATGAATCCTGTTATCCCCAGTCCTGGAGATCACAGACATCTATTAATAACTACCTCTCACCCTATTATTTCTAGAACTTTTACCATGCATGTTGGCACTGATCAGGAAGATAATTAAGCAACGAAAATACCAAAAGCAACCCATTAATTTCCATACAAAATAGCATCAGGGTTTATTGCTATACATATAATTTCAATTATTAGGAAAAATAAGCCCAGGGGAAGGCCCCAAACACAGCATCAAAGGGAATTAACCATACCATTTTCTCTGATTGGCTTAGTCAGTCCCTACAGTGTTTTCTGATTACCAGAAATAAATTACATTACACTGTCAAACCGTCGGCATGGTCTGGGCAGTGCAGCACTGACAAAAATTAGATTGAGACTACAAAGAGCTGAAATGAAAATTAAAATCTTAAGCCTGCTGCATGTGCTCATTTCTCAGTCCTTCGAAGCTCCCTGCTGTGACATACTCAGCCACTAAATAAATACTGGTAACTGTGAGGATTCCTGGGGAAACCCAGCAGATTGTTAAATGCTTTGTTCCGTCATCTCCTCCAACGATGTTATGCCACAGCAATTCTTCCAAACTAAATTCCTCTGTATAGGAAGAGATGTGAGCGCTGGGAACTACAGTTCATTTTGAAGCATTTATTGAGTAATTTCTGTGTCAGTCATTCAGTGCCGTATTTAAAATACAGAAATAAAACAAAAATGAGTAAGACATGAAAACAGTGTAACAAGATGTCTCCTTAATACAAGATCTTAAGTTAACTCAACTCAGAAAGCAACTGTAACTCTGCCTGGGTGAAAGGCAAGCTACAAAGCCGCAGTCTAGAAGGATAAGACATAGCGGACGGGAGGGGCAGGAGAAAAGCACTTAGGTGTGAAAAAATGGCACAGACGGGGCTCTGCAAATCAGCCACAGGGGGAAGAGGTTTCAAGACACGGAAGGGCAAGCACACCACCCTGGGGAACTGGGCCTCTATGTATCTTGAAGGCAATGGAGTATGGGAGGGCAGTTTTGTAGAAATAATTTAAGATGAGGGAAGAGAGACCTTCCTTTGAGAAACTTTTTATCCTAACCAAAAGACCCTTTAGTTCTACAGCTTGTGTGAAAGTACTATTAAGAACTGGACTAAAAGCTGGGTATAGCGGCGCATGCCTGTAATCCAAGTGCCTGGGTGGCTGACGCAGAATTCCAAGTTCAAGGCAAGTCTGGGCTGCAACAGTATACTAAGTTCCAGGTCTACCTGAAAACAGCCCACAACCAAAGAAGGGAAGTAAGGAAGGAAGAAAAAAGGGAGGGGGGAGGGAGGGAGGGAAGGAGGAAAAAAAGAACCTAGCCAGGCATGATGCCTCACCTATAATTCCAGCACTCAGGACGCTAAGTATGAGTTCAAGGCCAGCCTGAGCTACAGTATAAGTCTCTCAAAAAAAAAAAAAAAAAAAAACAGCAACAGAAAGTTCTAGCATTTTAATTTTTAACTAACAATCACAAAGGGCCTAGAAATGTCCAGAATAAAGTCCTAACCAACCCTCTGGCTAAAAGCAATAAAATAAAATCCCATTTCCAACTTGCTGCTCATGAAAGGCTCTTGTTACATTTATACAGCTGTGCTATACTCTGGTCTTTATGAACCATGAAGCTGATAGAATTTGGCTAGCTTCTATTCATTGAGTGTGGGTGGGTTTCTCAGTTCCAATTCCTTGAGAAAAATAAACATGCATATATTTATTAATTCCCCTGATACCTAAAGAAAGTCAAAGATTTATTTTATTTGGTCAGGGGCCTGAAATCTGACTCAGAGGTCACAACATCTCACTTTTTCCATAACTTTCAATGTTAAGCACTTGAATGTCTTCCATACTTTTTAAATTTTCCAAAATGCTAAAATGCCACTTCTTTTACAAAAGTTGTTTAAATAAAGCAAATATTCAACAGACTCCACTTAGAAAACCAGCAGAGGAAAAGTTCATGGTACTGCTTTCTAAAGACCAATTCACCTCCCCAAATCTGAATTAGAAGGACACACTTATAATAACGAGGCATGTTTTCAAGAGACCTGGAACCTCAGCACAAGTTGTAGCTTTGATAACTACATACATACAAACTAAACTAACTGTGCTCTTGACCAAGACTGATGAGCACTGCCATTTCCAATGCACTTCTGCTGGTCTGAGACATGAGATAGAAATCAAGCATCTCACTTTAGCTTGAGTCTTCTTCAAGGCTAGGGAGCTACTCAAGCCAAACAGAACATGTGGACAGAAGCTCCATTTGCACACTCAGAACCTTTCATTCTCAGTGTCATGATTCATAAGACAAATGCTCCATGTACGTGTTTGAGAGGAGCCGTCAACAGGGGCTGAGTGGCCAGAACACAGAACACAGGGATATCTTTCTAGACAGGAAGACACCCTAAGACTCTTTACTACCCTTCTGCCCGTCTATCATTTGGGATCATATGCAATTACCATTTTTGTGGTTGGGAAGTGGCTCAATACCAACTATTTCATGAAGCTCAACTTACTACCAGGAAGTTCTGCCACAGATTTTTAGACAAGGTCTTCTTATGTAAAGCCTAGGCTGCCCTCAAACATGTGATCCTGCTGTCTCAGTCTCCTGAGAGACAGAATTACAAGAGTACAGCACCTTGCCCAGTTACTGCCATGTTTTTACTACTGACGATCTAGCTCATTTTCTGTGCTTCAGAGAAACATTATGAAAAAGTAGGTTTGGGAGAAGAAAATATCAAAGTCCATATAAAACAACAGAGATTTGATAAACCAAATCAACTTCCTAGTTAGATTTTTCTACATAATCTGTTCATTAAACAACTCCATTTCGGGTTCACCCCAGACTCTGCCACTGTCACTGACAGTGCATGGATGACACACTTTTCTACAGGCAGGAAAAAGCAGCAAGAAAAACAGAAAGGGAGGATGAGGACTTTAAAATTCAATTTAGCTGCCAGCCTTCAGCATCCTGGTCTAAAAGGAAAGTCCTAGATTAGGTGCCCTCTAAAATCCTTTCTGACTTGGACACTAAGGTTACTGGAATTTGGTAACAGATCTTTTCTTCTACCTATATCCACTTGCATTTTATAACATCCTCTTGCCAGACTCATAAATAATGTATTCTGTAGGAACAGCCATTACCTGTCATTGGACCTAGACCGAAAAAAAGTCCAACCCCTTCACTATATATAGCACACTTTGCAGAGGCACATTTGCTCACCTCCCACACACCCTGAACTCACTCTCTGGCTCTCTCTGCTGCCGAGCCACTCAACCATGGTTCCTCTTTGACTTAATGTCCTAAGGAGAGATCTTGTCAAGGAAACAATCTAAAGATTTTACTTTCAAACAACCTACATACATACTTTTCAAATTAACAGTTCAAGTGCTTGCTTCTCTCTGTCTTTCTCTCTCTCTCTCTCTGTCTCTCTCTCTCTCTCACACACACACACACACACACATACACACACACACACAATGTTTTAGTTATTCTAGTTTTTCAAATTTTAGTGCACTGTAAAAGACAACTCGGATTGTAACTCGGTTGGTAGAATCCTGGCCTAGGAAGCAAAAGGCACTGGGCTCAGTCTCCAGCACTGCATAAAACTGGATGCATATGCCTGAAATCCTAACACTTGGAAGATAAGGGTGGAGGATGAGGAATTCAAGGTCATCCTTGGCCACACAGTGAGTTCAAGGCCAGTCTAGACTGCATGAAATCCTGTCTAAATAAATAAAAGACAGGCATATCAATTTTTATTATTTAAATACAAGAAAGATAAATGAATTTCTTCCTATGGAAATCAAATTACAAATTAGCAGAATCAGTTTACAAAAAGTGTTTGTGTCCTACACAATATTTTCCAAGTATGTGGTTTGAGGTTGCCAAAATCAGATGGGAGACATTTTACTTCAAATCTAAATGTCCACCTTCTGAAAAATTGAAATGTATGCACCACCAGCCCTCACTTTGTTCAGAGCTAGGGAGCATGTCTTATGCAAGCATGGCAGTGCAGAATCAGGGCTGTCCTTCTTGCTACTTTTTCTCCCTCCCGCCATGGTCCTCACCTTATTCAACTGCAGGTGCTGGACTAGAATCGCTTGCTGTCTTAGCATACGTGTCACCTATAATACAATTCAGAACCAAGTAAATCTCCCAAAATCACACAATAAATTACGGATCAACAGCTACTTAAAAAAAAAAAAAATGGGTAAATACTTTTAACTAATACTATGGCAGTAGTATCAGGTTAAAAATTTCACTAACTATAATATGGTATAAATATGCATCGAGATCTGGAGTACACAAATTTATTTTCTTTTTCAAGATGTTACTGCTAGTATTGAGACTATTAAAAAGGCATTTCAAAAATCTAGAAATTTAACATATTTTTTAAAAGTCTGCTGGAGCTAATCTTGTGCCCTCCTTGCTGAAAATAGTTGCTGAATTTGTCTAATCGGGTCATATCCACTTTAAAAGCCTTAATAGTTTCTAGTATCTACCATTCATGGAAAGAACAGAATTACTGATCTGATGAAGCAGCTTCTTAAATCTTATGCTTAGCTCTGTGAAGGATTCAAATGTCTCCTGTCAAGTAGAGGTAAGAACACTCACTTCGTGGGAATATTATTTGTAAAAATGGCAGAGTTTGTAAATAAGGTGGTAGCACTAAAATACAGAGTTTATTATCATTTAACCTTTGAATGCCCCCAAAGGTCAAAGTGTTAAAAAAGCACTACCCTAGTGCTCCTAAGAGATGGTGGAAACTTGAAACGGTGGAACCTACAGAGAGGTCTAAGTCACTGGATGCATGTCCTTGAAGGGGAAAGTGGGACTTAAACTCCCATCTCTTGTTTTTGTCTACCATCTTGGACATGAAGTCATTCGCCATGATGGTCTGCCTTACCACAGACCCAAAACCAATGGGTCGATGAGTTATGAACTGCAACTTCCAAGACCGAGAACCAAAATAAGCCTTTTATTTATTCATTTATTTATTATTTATTTTTGGTAGGCTCATCTCAGTATTTGTTATAGCAACAGAAAGCTATCATAGGATACTGTCCAATGTTCCACTATCCCCACTAACCATAGCATAAACAAGATGAGATTAGACACAGACCATACCTGCTCTCCCAGAAACACAGTTTACAAAGGCTAAGAGAGCCCACAGAGTAGACTCTGCTAGAGATACGAGCATGTAACAGAAACAGCATCCTACTGCAACTGAAGGCTTAATGGTCCAGAATGTGCTGAAATTTTCAGCACAGCCCTTCCTCTAAAGCATATTGTCTTTTTCTATCAATAGAACAGCTTAGCCAAGGCCTGGGAGCATTTCTGATGATACAAGATCTCCTAGCCATCAACAAATTCACTCCCCTTAAATTCTGAGATCCAAGTACAGGCTTCCAAATTTAGAATATACATAATCTGCATGCTATCATAAGGGAAAAAAAAAAAAAACATTATTAGTTACTAAATTCAACATCAAAAACACAGCTATAATTCTTGTTTCATACTGTAAGGAGAAATGCACTTTTAAATATCATTGATGCACACGTTATTTCCTTCAATGCGTCCACAAGACTGCAAGGTCCTTGCTACAAGGGTTTCTTTTATAAACAGAAAGAAAACAAATAGCACTTCCCACAATAACCTCTACCAGTAAGAGGCATAACTTCTCAACCCCACAGATATGATTTCACAAATGACTCCTTTCCAGTGTGTCAATTTCAAAAGCATCTCTCCCTCAAGAGTATTGGCAAAACTGCAAGTAGGCTTGGGCTTGCCCTCCAGAGGTCACACAATCCACCTTTAGGAAAAATTAGGTAGATTGGAATGATTTAGCACTGCAAGTTTTAGCCTAGCAAGTCAGTTTAGCAAGTGTGGTTTGCCAGAAAGCACTGGAACACTACGTGAGAGCTCAGATCAAGCTGCTTTTCTGTGGAGCTAAGCTGCTGAGGAGACTCAGCTAAAAATGACCCACAGTCTTTTTGTTCCTTTTAAACATTCCATGATGCTTCAGCACTGTAGCTACTCAATAAAGCTCAATGATAAACACTGCATATGAATAACGCTGACATGTTCTAAATTATGCATAAGCCCAATGTTCAATACAAGCACAGGAAAGAGTGACCTGGCACAATAACTGTTCCATCGAGGTTCAAATATTGGGGGGACGGGGAGTGGGGATGCAGTTCAAACACACAGGCCATCATACATCTTGGCACTCGTTACCTATCTTTGCCACATAACAACCTTCACCATTCATACACCTTTTATTTAAAGTCACAGAATCATCTGAATATTGCTGAGTATGTCTCCCCAGTGCCACTCATCCCCTTCTTCCAAGCCACCAGCTTGGCTCTTTAAAAGGGCTCTGCACTTCCAATTGAGTCCTACACACTTTGAGATGGGAGGAAGGTGAACAGACACCATGGGAAACAGAGTATGCAGGATTGGTCATGAACTAATAACTGGCCTACATGATAAGATAGGTTCATCACACCCTTCTCCACTCTTGTAGATGTTAGGATTTTAACTAGTAAAAAAGATTATGCCACCACGGTAGCTCATGCTTATGATCTTACACTTGAGTGGTAGAAACAGGGAGCTGCCTACTCAAGGCCAGTCTGACTCATAGAGCAAATTCAGGTCGACCTGGGTTACAAAGTAAGACCCTGATTCAAAGTTTTTCTATCTTTCTATGTATGTATGTATGTATGTATGTATGTATGTATCTATCTATCTATCTATCTATCTATCTATCTATCTGGGCAGGGTCTTACTATGTAGCCCTGCTTGGCCTGGAACTCAATATGAAGACCATATTAACCTCAAACCCACAGATATCTACTGTCTCTACCTCCTAAGTGTCAGGATTCAAGGCATGTACCATCAGGCCCAGTCAATTTTCTTTTTCTTTTTTAAAAAGATAAAGATCAGATTATGAATACTTCCAGACTATACTCCTAAAGCTGCACTATATAATATGGAAGCTACAAGTTCTATGTGGCTATTTAAATGTAAATTAATTAAAATTCAGCTACATTTAAAATTGTAAATTTACATTTACAATTAAAATTTCAATTCTTCAGCTACACTAACCACATTTTAAGGGTACGATAGACATGCATACAGGATAATGTAGTAAAACAGTATTTACCATCATCACTGAAAATCCTATCTGTTTTCCATGTTCTGCAGCCTAGCGTGGTATCCCCACTATGGTAAGAAGAGAGTATAATGGTCAAAAGACTTGACCTTGAAACTACTGCTGTTTACTATGAGCATATCTCAATCCTGATCTATCACGCAGTGACTGAAGGCGTGAGGTCAAGAATAACACCTCATCCACCCACTCACCAGGCTGAACATTTACCTACTGAACTCTAACCACAGGGAAGATCATGGAGTTGCACAATTTCAATTAAGAAATCACTGTGGTGTGGGTCATAAGTTTAGTGGCAAAACCCATATGTAAGATACCAGTAATATACTAAAAGAACAATTATATAGAAGAAGAAATCTGGAAATGACTCCAGTTCAAGTTGGAGGAATGAAGGCATCGCAATTTCAACTTCTAATTTGCTGTTTCACCCTTCCATTCTGTTTTAGAACATAAAAATAACGTCCTACTTGTTTTTATTGTTGTTGCTTCATTTCTTTGAGGTAAGGTCTTGTGGCTCAGGCAGGCCTTGGATTTGCAATGACCTTGAACTCCTGATGCTTCTCCCTTCCGCTTCTTGGGTGCCTGGATTTCAGCTGTGTGCCACTCTCCTAGGCTCCTACTTGCCTGTTTCTTGTTTATTCAATTTTCATTGTGTATAGTACTCAGTGCATAGTACTGTTAGGACATCTCCATTCAAGTACGTAATGTGCACTGAGCTGCTTGCTTTTTAAACACTGAATTTTCACATGGTTAAAATTAAGAATTAAGAGGCTAGAGAACTGGCTCAGTGGTTAAGAGCACTGGCTGCTCATACACAGGACCTTGGTTTGGTTCCCAGCACCCACATGGCAGCTAACAACCATCTGAAACTCAAATTTTAGGGGATTCAACACCCTCTTCTGGCCTCCAAGGATTTGTACACATGTGGTACACTTAGATACATGCAGAAAAAATGTCATACATATAAAATAAAAATAAATAAAAATTTTTATGTGTATGTGTATATTGCTTGCATGTATATAAACATACCTGGGCCATGTAATGCCCAAGGAGGACAGAAGAGGGTATCGGATCACCTGGAACTGGAGTTACAGACAGTTGGTAGCTGCCACGTGGGTGCTGGGATTCAAACCCAGGTCTTCTACAAGAACAGTTAATGCTTTTAAATGCTGAGCCATCTCTCCAGACCTTAAGTATATTTTTTAAAAAGAGACACATACTACTCTTTCAGTTCCCAGCACCCACTTTGGGCAGCTCACAACTCCAAGGAATCAACACCCTCCTGCCTCCATGGGCATCTGCATTCAAGACTACACAGTGAGACCCTGTCTCACAAAACAAACAAACAAACAGATTTATTTTATGTATGTGTATGAAGGAGGGGCTATACCTTATGTGGGTGGTAGGCACTGAACTCCAGTCCTCTGCAAGAGCAGCAAGCACTCTCACCTGAGCCATCTCTCTACCCCTCAACTCTATATAAATCCAATTCTTTTCCTCAAATTTTTTACAAATTTCCTACCTATATTAAATTCACAAGTTTTATTTTAACAAAATCTTTACCCTTACCAAATCTTTCCAACACATCTAATTTAGAAACAACTCAGTTCTCACACATATTTCACAGACTTACTGAACATGAAATTAAATCATGCAAGTATGGTGACTTCTAAAACTGACATAGCAGGTTTAAAAACAGACAACTGATCCAGTCAGCACACAACTGTTGTCGAGTACACAGACGTATGACTGCCCTAGGATGAAATACTACTGTAACTAGTCTCCTGGTCAAAAATATGCAGTGAGCAGCCAGAAAATTTTGTAGAAGGGAAAGCTGGTGCACATTACCCAGCAGTTTGAAAACAGTCCCTCCACATTCTGATACAACTTTCTAGTCCCAAGTGGGCCATTATTATTATCCCTGCCTTAAGCCAAAAGAATGCATAGCTACAAGGTTAGCCTGCCTGAGAAGAAAGAAAGCTAGTGGTTAGCTTTCAAATACTCCTTAAATTACATTATAAGGGAAATAAAATGAGCCCATTTTTTTCTGAATGTGGGAGCCAAATTCCCACATTTATCTAAGAGAAGGGAAGAATGAACACCAGTGACTAGAGGACCCAACACCCCAGTCAAGCTATTGGCAGTTAATGGCTGCTGAAGAAAAGGGAGTCATTTTTCTTCAGTGGTGTTAACTGGTGAGTTACCCTCACGCCAATGCTAATGTGAGCAACCCTAATTAAACTCAGTGAGCTATTTTTTAAAAGACACAGAAGTAGCAAAGGGACTTTTAGGGGGGGAATCCCAGAAAGGGCAGAAGGGGGTAAGAGACAGTAATGGGAGGAGGTGAGTAAATATGATCAATATATATGTGTGTATATATATATGTATGAAATTGATAAAAAAGATATATTTAAATATTTTTAGAAGAGAGATTTGACAATATTTAGCAGCACTGCCAACTCCCCAAAATGCCTACATAAACCTCATTACAGAATGTCAAAAAGTCGTCATCATCCACTTCTTCAGTCAGGATATAAAATCCAGTTTATTGGTGAGTGCTCAGTCATAAATGGGTCATCTATATCACCTCCTCCAAGGGTCAGGGAGCTGGTGGAAGAGGGAATGAGAAGGTAAGAGACAGAGGAAAGAGCAGAGTACTAAGGACCACAGTCTTCCAAGTACAACATGGCCACTGCCTTATGAACTCACAGCAGTAATTACCTTCACACGACCTGCAATAGATGGGGACCCTCCATATCCTCTCCTACTTCTCCCTGAGGATTTATGCAGTTGGTGGTTGATGGGAGCGGGAGAACCACTTTCTTCAATAGTGTAGTCATTGGTAAGGTGCCCAGGCTCCTGCAAATAACCCGTCACCCATGTTCCTGTAAATAATCTTAATGAAACTCACTGGGTCAGAAAAATAAAATAAAAATAGGGACAAAAGCTCAAGAGAGAGTAGTTGGTAGTTGGGAAGAGAAAGGAGACTGGCAGCATCGGAGGGAGGCAGGAGGTGATGCGAGCAGGGCTCTGAGCAAAATACATATTTGTGCATGAAAATGTCATAATAAAACCCATTACTGTGTATACTAATTGAAACATTTTTCAAAGACCGATTTAGACAAAGGTCCTCATTCACACAGCCTAAAAACTAGCTTTAAGCTGCAGCTCCAAATAGCAAATTATTAATTTCAATGGCTGAAACCTTAATTTTGCCTTAAATTCATAAAATACCTTGGAATTTTAGTTTCAGAATAGAGCAAATCTGACCACCAAGAAGTAAAAGATTTCTTTAGAAGGTTCAGACTTCTTTAGAAGGTTCAGAGATAAATCTGTGCTTCAACTACAAAATATCCAACATTCCCCCAGGAAGAGGTATCTAAGAGATTGACTTAGGATTGGAAAAGACCTTGAAAACAAAGAGGAATGTAACAGATAAACAATCAGATTCTTACAAACATCCACTAGTCTTAGACTGCTCAAGTACACATGAGTCAAAGCAAACATCAAAGATGGGGGCAAAGATGCTAACTTTGGGGCGAAATGCAAATGCGTCAGCCTGGTTTATGACTTTTCTAAAAATCTCTGCTAGGATCTCAGAAACTGCCTCTGGCAGAAGTTCACACAAACTTAAGGAGATCATTTGAACAATTATCCTAAAAAGTCTTAGGCAAACAAACTAAACCAGAACTTTACCATTACTCAATACTGAGGCCCATCTCATAAGAAGGAATTCATGCCTTGTACTGAAAACCTGGTTTTAAAAGCCACTGACTAGGGAAGCTATAGGCCTTAGGCGGGGAACTAATACTGTTGTTTTGCTAAATGGACATGGTGTCAAACTGTCTTTTAGATACACTTAGTGCCCACAGATTAGTGACAATTTCAGTCTTGGTCAAAGAAGCTTCTGTTTGCAAGGGCCGATGATTAACACAGAGACTCATAACTGGCCATAGTGCTGAGAGTGACTGCTGACTATGTCACCGAAAATGAGACATCTCTATTACCTCAAGACTCAGAAAACACAGAAGACAGAAAGGGAAGAATTAAGAGCCAGAGGATAAGAGGAAGCAATGTGAAACTGTCTTCTTAACATGACATGGCTATCGTACCCATGAACTCAACGTAAACAGCTCTGCTTCCTATCACTTAAGCAAAACCCAGGAATTGAACCTTTAAGTTGTTTTATTCATAGAGCTGGCAATCTAAGAAGACAGTGGATTAGCATCGTAAAGAGCTGTCTTCCATCTCATCTTTAGCCAGCAGAGTATACTACTAAGGGAAACAGTCTTCTAAGTTGTCTTGTGCCCTTGGTCAGGAGGCCAGTCTTGTTTGAGATTTGTGGTGTTGGTGCTTTTCTCCTTATCCTCTCTTCTCCGTAGCAGGGAGAGGGCTCCGAAGCACCAGCCTTGCATTCCTCCTAACTCAATCCTTTGGATGACATCTATATTAAAGGCTAACTCAGAGCAAACAAACTGTTATTAGTATGTGTGTATAGACTCCTTCCTACAGAATGTGTTCTTACACTATAAAATAGGCAGTGCCCCTATCAACAGCAGCTGTGGTCACCTGCACAAGACCTGCAAAGACTGGGCCCTCAAAGGGGCTTGGGAGGCTCCATCCCTCCCTGAGGACCTATTGGCACTTAATGGTTGCTGGGAGAGGGCAAGTCATTTTCTTTAGTAGTACAGCCCTTGGTAAGTTCTCTATGCTCCAGTAAATCACCCCTCCACCTCATGCTCATGCAAGCAACTCTAATTTAGCTCAATAAGTCTCACACACACCACACACACACACGGACGTGCCACAAAAATAGAAGGGAAGACTTTTTGAAACAAAGAAAGGGTTCCATGGGGCTGGGAGCGGGGATGAGAGAAGGTAATGGATAATGGAGTGTTAAAAGTGACCAAAATACATTATATAAATGAAACTGTCAACTAATTTTTTAAAAATTAACTGTTCAATATTAGTTAAAGTTGCTTCTAGTCAGGTGTGGTGAAGTACACCTTTAATCCTAGCACTCAGGAGGCAGAGGTAGGCTGAGGAAGGTGGATCTCTGTGAGATTTGAGGCCAGCCTGGTCTCCACAGTGAGTTCCAGGCCACCTGGAGCTACAGGGAGACCCTGCTAAAAAAGATCAAAAAAAAGTTGCTTCAAGAATTACCTCTGCTACAGTCTGGATGTGAAATGCCTCCCCAAACGGTCCCATATTATCTGATACATGTTTCTAAGAAGACTTGGTCTTTAACTGGTAGCCCCATTTCAAGAGATTCTAGCAATACTAGGTAGGGCTTAGTTAGAGGAAGTAGACCACTGGGCATGTCTGGGGAGCTGTGTCTTATCCCTGCCTCATCCCTGCCTGTTTCCTGTCTGCCATGAGATGAGAGCCTGAGCCACATACCAGAGCCTGCTGGTGCTGTGGGTTCTGACTCACCACTGACCAAGGACTGTGGACAGAAACCTCTGAAACTGTGAGCCAAAACAAATGTTTCCTCCCTTAAGTTGTTTTGTACAGGTTTTCATCCCAGTGATAAAAAACTAATACCTGCCTTTTCCACTCTATTCAGACAGTGTATTCCCTACAATTCCTCTGATTCATTACGAAAGTTTTAACCTTTTGGCCCAAGTTCATAGCTCATGTATTAAAAAAAAAAAGTTTCCTCCATTCTCTCTGCATCTAGTTCCTAGAATATAAAGAATGTAACTGACTCCAAATGCAAAGTCCAGTTATAAAATTAACACTATCCACTCAAAAGCAAGCACTTGTAACCTGAGAAGAATTCCATTCCAGGAACTGGAAAGATAGTTCAGCAGTTAAGAGCACTGGCTGTTCTTCCAGAAGACCCAGGTTCAGATCCCAGCACCCACATGGGAGCTAACAACTGTCCTAATGCCAGTTCCAGGGAATCTGATGTTCTCTTCTGACCTCCACCAGCAATGCAAGAGACACAGGTGCATTTACATACATGCAGGCAATACACTCACACATATAAAATATTTTTATAAAAGAATTCTTCTATTCCAAAGATCTAAAAATGGAAATGACAGAAATTTGAAGGATATACTCACTTCTTATTTTGAGTCTAGTTTTCATAAAAGTTTGAAGTCTGTCCTCAAGCAAATAGGAGTAAAAATCCAATAAAAGGTTAGTTTCGTTTGAGCAGTTTTTAACATCTTGAATAGCTTGCTGTTATAAAACATTCCTTTATTTAAATAAAGTAAAAAGGAAACAAGAGATTTCATCCAGGCTTCCCCAGAATGCAAGGATTTGAGACAAGGTCTTCAATGATGCAGTTATTTTGTGACATGATCCAGGGGAACTGGAGTAAGGACTGAGAAAAGGGTGAAGCAGCAAAGGAAGAAAGACTAGTGTACCATGATCGGAAGCTAATGGCCCTACAGGTTGAGACTACGGGACCCTCAGAAGCTAGGCATCCTGGATCTCAAGGGGAAGTCTCTAACCACCAGATTCCAGGCTATCAGTCACAAGTTGATCTGTGGGTGGTAATTCCTTTGCATCCAGATACATGCATGGGTCAGAAGCTATGAGTCTATGCCTTCCTAAGGTTCACACAGCAACAGATGGCATAAAGGTAAACTGTGGGAATATGGAGTCCATACATGAAAACCAATGCAAGTCTTAACCAAACCCTGGAGAATGGCTGTTCACTTCATCAGTCAAATGTTTACCATGAGGGAAGATACACAACGAAGTCCCTTCCTTTAAGTCTGGTAATACAAACTAAGAATGCGTGAACCTGGGCAAGAGCTAGGGGAACACCCTGCCAATGGTAATGAGGGTTGGTTTGCTCTTCAACATTCATAGTGGTAGTTGATAATTCTGTGTTACTTATTTACACATTTATTTGTTCTTTTATTTATTTTGGTTTTTTTGAGATAGTCCCACTCTGTAGCCCAGACTGGCCTCTAATTCTCAGCAATTCCCTCACCTCAGTCTGCTGAGTTTACCACCAAGCCCTGCTAGATTGTCCTTGTTATTTAAAATAAAGAAATAAAATGGAGAGAGGCACACAGACAAGACAACACACCCCAGAGTACTGTGTGTGTAACACAGAAATGGTGCAGGCAACCACTACTGCAGGAATTCAAAGGAGAAAACAGGCAAGGTCCAGATGGAGCACAGAGCTTTAGAATGGAGAGCCAGGTCAAGAACATTTAATGCATGCCTCAAAAGTATGCCAACTAGGAGAGCCAGCACCCTCAGAGTATGCAAGAGAAGGGGTAAGGCTCAGACCCTGCTGGGGTGGGGGGTGGGCAGAACCCAGTCTTTAGAACAAAGCTGTCTCTACTTCTGCACGCGTCCCCCTGAATAGCTAACTTTCACTTAGATCTGCAGCTATCACTGTAAATAAGCAAGCTGTGTGTTAAATCATTTAATTTGTTACTCTTTGAGTAAGAGACTGTTACTATTTTACAAAAGAAAGTAACCTAACTAGGGTGACGCTGCCCATTAACTGGCAGAGCCTGTTCCCTGGAACTGGAGCGGTTGGGCTCCAGAACCCCAGCATTCTTCACCAAAATGCTAGATGGGGCTGCCTCTCAGCAGAGAAAGCAGCAGGGGAAGGAAGGGAGCCAGCTGAGGCATCTGCATTTAGGGACAGACTGGCTGGGAAAGGTCTGCTTTGGAAGCATCCCAAGAGAAATAATTCTGTCAAGCAGCTGGAAGTCCTAATGGCCTCTCAGTCATTTCCCAGAGAGTACAGTCCTAAGCTGGGGCTGCCAGCGAGGAGCACAGAAGGTCTTTGAGAAGGTCACCTCATCACTTGGTGATGATGCCAGTGAAAGTCCATCGTGGATGAACAATAAGAACAATTACACTCTGTGCCCACAATCCACTCTGGCTGCTCCTCTCTCTCTAACTTGCCTTACTACTCTCCCATCATCCTATCATGACCAGCTGGAATCAGAAACCGCCAGAAACAATTCAAGAACCTTCGATGAGAAATGAAACTTCGCCGTGTAAACCACAGTAACATACACACACACACACACACACACACACACACACACACACACACACAAATAACAGTGACATTAAAGAATCTCAGCTTCACAAAGGACAGTGTGGTCAACTTGTTATTCAAAATACTGGCTGAATCCCTAGAGGACTAACTTCCCATCCCAAGGCTCTCAAGACTTACAGATCACTCTTTACTGCCGACTTTGGGGATGATCATTTATTTTAAGCCAATGAAATTCATGGAAAAGGGATCCATCAAAATCAGCTCAGGGTCTAGCATGTCTTTTCCTTCTGCCATCAGCAAGAAAAGACTGAGTTAGGTTCTGGAACCAATATACAATGGACCAGACCTCGCTGGAACAGGTAACGACCTTGAGAATAAATCTTTGCTATGTAAGCCACCAAACCTCAGGGTCAAATTATTGCCTTAGCACACTTTAGCTTAACTGATACAGATGGTAGGTGTGTGCACATGTTGGTCTAAAAGTTTTGATTCTTCTTATGGCTTGAATGTAAATGTCCACCTGTCCACCCACAGGCTCACAGGTTTGAGTGGTCCTCAATTGGCAGCATTGTTTGGGAAGGTTGTGAAAGCTTTAGGAGGTTGGACCTACCCAGAAGAAGTGGGCCATTGAGGGAGTAGGCCTTGAGGGTTGCAGTACAGCCCCACATCCAAGCTCAGACTATTCCTTGGTCTTCCAAGGTGCTACCACGGAGCTGCCCACTGCCATTCCTTCCACACCATGATGATCTGCATTCCCTCAAATGATGGGCAAAAAAAACCCGTTCCCCTTCAAGTTACTGTTTGTCAGCTATTTGATTACAGGAATGAGGAAAAACAGCTCTTGCAATCCCAAAGCTAAGCTTTCCTGCAATGACTGAATCAAACTAGGTAAGTGGTAACTCATGTCACCCTTTCCTGTGTATATAACTTCTCACATGTATACTGTATGTATCTTACATAGTATATAGTATGAACAGAGGCATAAGTGTCTCTAGCTGTCTGAACAGAATAAACTTAAAAATCAAGATGCTAGCAGACATGTTGGCACAGACCCGTAATGCCAGTACTCAAGAGGTAGAGGGAGGCTAGCCTGGGCTACCCAGTTACATAGCTAGGTCAAGGCTAGTAGGACATACACAGTGAATCTGTCTCACAAAAAAAAAAAAAAAAAAAAAAAGAAATCAAGATGCTGAACAGGTTCCTCATGCACAAAGGTTTTTGGCCGTACCCTTTTTACTTTTATTTCAAAAACAGGTCTGAACACATTTAACAGGCACTCTCAATGAGATTCACAAAATATATATGATACAAAACTACACAAACAGGTGAGATGAATGAAAACCACCTAAAGATTTAAGAAAACCCTGGTTCTTAACATTTTTTTCTTCTATCCTCAAAGAATCCAGTGGGTTATTCTTTTACAGACAACCCTGACTGCCAACTCAAGTTTATAGTCTTCTTTTTTTTCTGTTCTCTAAGGGCTCAGTTGAGATGTGAAAGGTATCACTTCTGATTCTTCCTCATTCCTCCTCTACAGAACTCAGTCCTGAAGAGCCAGTACTCCGCAGATTTTCAGTATCTTCCGTCAACCAATTCAAGACTCAGAAAAACTTCAGGTTTCAGGCAAATGGTGAACAGGATATAAGGTACAGACTAACATAGTGAATGCATTATTTATTTTTTTTAATGCCTGCGTGATTCGTACCTCCTCAGCCTCATGTCTGTCCACTCCACTCAACCCTGAATGCTGACATCCTGGCTACTCTGGATTTGTGAAGAGGCTCTCCCTTACTTCCAAAGCTTTTTGCATATACCGTTCCCTTGACTTGGAACACTTGTCTACAGCCACCTCTGCCTTCCTTTCTGGCTCATTCCTATTGTCAGGAAAGCAATGCAAATGGAGTTTCGGGGCCAGAGCTCAGCTCCAGCAGCACTAACAGCCTAGACGTGGCTATTCATTCCAGTGTGTCAATGACAGAGGCGAGTAAGAGCGAAAAGCCAAGACTGTATGTGAAGAATTCACTACAGTCTCAGCACCCGCACAGAAAGTTAACAAGAAACATCTGATAAAACAGACTACAGGGCCAAGAATGAGGGACTTTTTTTTTCAGTTTCTAAGAAAATTATAAATTCAGTCAAGTGTGGTGGTGCACATCTTTAATCCCAGCACTAGGGAGGCAGAGGTAGGCAGACCTCTGTGAGTTCCAGGCCAGCTGGGGCTACAGGGAGACCCTGTCTCAAGAGAAAAGAAATTATAAAAATCTTCCCAAAATAATGCTACTTATCAAAAAGCAGAAGGTAAATTTATATTATAATTTTATTTCCTTTTGTATAACAGGAAAAAAATTTTTTTTAAAAAAACAAGAACAAAAGTTCCATTTATAGAGTCCGAATTGTCAGTTTTGGAGAATGATTCTTTCCTGCTTCTCCACCTTAGCCTGCTCCTTCTCTCAACACATCACACCCCATCCTACAGGGTCACAAGCTCCACAGGTGTCAGACAGCTGACTTCCTGTGCCACTGGCCTTGCACTGTGTTAGCCTTCACTGGCACTAACCCTAAAAACAGGTAGTGTCTTGGCTTTTGCCACACCAGGGAACAGATTCCTGCTCTCCATCTAAGTCAAGCCAGGATAGAAACAATGCAAATTTTATTTTTGATCACCCAGCAAATTCTTTTTAAAAGCCTGCCTGTGTCACCTTAGCCCAAGCATTGTTTCTATGTTCAACAGCAGCTGCACTGATGGGCTGCCAGCAGGGCTGAGCGGGTCAGGGGAGGTATTGTTTAGTTGGAAGGGAGTTTTCTGTCAATCTAGATTAGAAGAGGCAGAGAGGGTATCAACTACATTATAAAGCAGGTCCTCTTGGGAAAAAAGATAGAAGCTTTAGATTTGCTGAGTCTCTGTTTAAACAATGGTTCGGCTTTTCTGACCCCAACTGAGACAAATCTAGCTAATGCCATGAAAGACAAATCCCAATGAAAGGATAAAATCCAAAACCAGCCTCTACCCTCAACCAACTTAAGATCCTATAAAGAGAAGAAAATGCACCCTGCTCCAGAGTGGCATCCTCAGTGGGTGAAAATGCTTAGTGTTTTGGCAATCAATCAAAACAGGCCTTCCAAATCATGGTGGGACACAGAGTCCCACCGCCATTCGCTCCTTTGTCTGGAAGCAGCCAGAGTGGCCCATGCCCATCATCAAGTATCCCATTCTCTCCACTGTTAGCATGTTCAGATGGTCAGGCAAGGCTACCCAGGGCACAGATTGAATTCTAAGTAGCAGTTTAAGTAAGATGGGCTATCCTTGCTGAAGTAAACCTTAAGAAGTTGATGAAAATACACCAGTAATCTGAGCCCTGTTATCTTACAATGTAAGGTCTATTTTCTTCTTTTAACCAATTTCTTGGGTCTATTTTCCCTAAATAGTACTAGTCCCCTAATACTATTTAGACATAGTACTAAAGATCACATAAAATATGGTTAAAAGGAAACTGATCAGCTTTCAAAAGGTTTTTAAATATATATTTTATATATATAATATATTATATATACATATACATATATATATATATATATAATGTTTTTAATGTGAATGAGTGTTATGCCTGCATGTAGGTAGGTGCACCTGTATTGTGCAATACCTGCAGAGGTCAAAAGAGGGCATCAGATCCCCTGAAACTGGGGTTAGGGATGGTTGTCAGCCACCATGTAGGTGCTGGGAATCGAACCCAGGTCTTCTACAAGAGCAGTCAGTGCTCTTAAGCACTGAACCATTCATCTCTCTAGCCCTTCAAAAGTTTTTAAAAGGAGGATTACCATACTTTAAACTCTTCTTGCAGTTCTTAGTCATTACTTACTGGTCCTCATGCATATAGTTTATATCACTGGCTAAACAGTTCTGATTTTTCAGAAACCACCCCATCCAAACAGCTCATTTATTGTTTTGGATGTCTCTTTCCGGGACTTTTTCAACTATATTAGTCTTTCTCCAGACACATCAGTCAGATTCCACCATCTGTGATCACATTCTCAAATCACAGAAATGTCCATTTTATAACAAAGGAAATAACGTTCATTTTCACTACTGTGTCATATGCAGCCCCTACCCCCAACCTACTGAAGACAAGTTGTATCCTTATGAGCTGTCTGCCATGATTCCGAGCTAAGAAAGACTCTACCTGAATCATAACTATTGACTCAGCAATGGGCATATACTATTTTTTCTCCCTTGTTTACAAACTCCACTAAAATGTTAAAGTTTTTTACCTATTTATGTTTACTTTATACGTATGACTGTTTTGCCTGCATGCATATATATATGTGCACCACATGCATACAATGCCTGTGGAAGCCAGAAGGCACTGGATCCCCTGGAACTGGTTGTTGGCTTCCATGTGGGTGCTGGAAACTGAACCTGGGTGCTCTGCAAGAGCAGCCAGTGCTCTTAACAGCTGAGCTCTCTCTCCAGCCCCTGAAATTTGTTACTTTAGTACACAAGGACACTGAACCTTTCTAAATAAATAAAAGCAAGTTCCAAGTTAGAAAGGAATTTTCTGTCTGCAGCTCTATCCCCAACACCTAGGAAAGCAGCTACCATGTAGTCAGTGCTCAACAAATGGCATTAAATGGGCAAATAATTAATCTGGTTTTCCACTTCTGCTCAGCAGACAAATGAGCAGTTAAACAAATTTCTTGGAGGACCCCATAGGCAGACTTGCAAAGCTGAACTATCTTTTGTTTGGAAAAAAAGTAAAAAAAAAAAAAAAAAAAAAAAAATCGGTACTGGGAAGGTAACTGAACCAAAATTCTTCTAAAGTTCTTTTCAAGTCCTAGAATATATAACTTAATGAATACCAAGCCTTAAGAGGGAATATGTCAGCTATATACGGTCTGATTCCCAAGCAGAGTAATTACTATCTGGTGTTCAAAATAAAAGGCTGCTTTGGGATGGGGAGGCAAAAATTCTAACTCATCCAAAATGTAGGCATGTACCTGGGAGGGAAGTGCTCCTGCTAATCAGTTACACTCTGGAAGCACAGCATCTGTGCCTCAAGGTCTACTCATGGGCAAATCCCTCCCCCCCCCCCACCCCACCAGTAGGGAAATGGCCAAACTAGGAACAAAGATTAAAAATGGAATAAAGAGCATCACATTAAACTAAAGCTTTTGCTGGTTAATCAACAACCTATCTACCTAAGCATTTAGCCTTGAAGTTTAAAGGTTGCACCTGAATATATAAACACTTTATAGCATAGAAAATACAGCACTTGATTGGCTGGGGAGGTAGCTCAGTGGTAAACGTCATGAAGCACAAGGTCCTGGGTTCCCAACACTGCAAAAAACTGCATACTCCACGAATTTCACATAGAAGCACTTCTGTTCACTAAAATTTAACTGTTAATTATCTCAAATGTCACACCAAGATGTCTCAAATTTTGAACAACTTAGACTGAATTTTTCTTCAATTTGGATAGAAAAGGGGGGTTGGTTGGTAGGAACAAAATTTATGTTTTACTAAATGACTTTTTAAAATGTTTAATTCTAAAGAAGTAACTAGAGTATCTACAATCACAAATCAACTTTACAGTGATTCTTTTCCTTCGCAAACCTTTTTTTTTCTTTTATTCAAATCACAGAATAGGTAATAGGAACTGGAGAGGCAGAACATTTAACATTAAAGATGCAATGCAGATTTCTCAAGCGCTGGGGAGCTGTTTTGAAGACCTGGACTACAGAGGTCACACTTAAAGAAGTACCTAAGAACAGTTCAATAATTTCTTGGTCACACATTTTCTGTAGTATACTAAAAGCCTATTCAACTTTGTAGTCCATTCCTGATCATTCATAGAATTTGGGGAGGGGGGCTGTTTTTAAGTTTTGAGTAATTTAATCTTAATTCCAGTGACAGCAGAGAATGTGTGGAAAGCAGTAACCTAAACACACATCTTTTAAAACCTCCTCTTTTATCTGAATGAGAATGCTTACACAAGAATTCTGTGGGATTAAGCTCACATATGGTTGGCAGACGCTGTGTTCCATGTGATTACAGCCACACAACTAAATCTTAATTCCACATATTGTTCCTATTTAACTGACATATATGAACTTACTAACTTATTGAAAATGTGCAGCTATTTCTTCCACCTCCCCCAGCCCTCAAGAATGCACCAGCATAGGTGTTACTCTGAAAACCACCCCCCCCACAGAATATTTGCATTCCCAGACGCTTGCCAATGAATCTAATATATTGTTATTTTACTTCTTTGTGCTCTGAAAATAAGTGTGGGGGTGGGCGGTAACCTCAGTTTCCTCACTAGGAAAATGAGATCAGTCCAGAGACCAAGCAAATGCCCTCGGTAACAATAGCCTAGGACCAATGAACAAGAGCATAATTTGTATGCAAGAGAACATTATTCTTAAGACTATGTCGTTAAAAAGCAGAGTTTAAAGGGCCTAAAAGAGCCACAGTAGCACTTAGCTATAACCAGTGCACATTTTCTGATTGTAGAAAGTCTTTCAAAACATCCCGCACAGCAGAACGAGTCGCTCAACTACCAAACTAAGATAGACCTTGCACAGGGTAACCCCACAAACTTTCTCGTCTGGGCAGGAGAGTTGTGAGCGGGGAGACAAGAATCTGAGAGCACAGCCTTGGGTATCAAAGTTTCCCAACTTACAGCATCATCCTGAGACTTTTCTCAATATCTGCAAAATGTCAAGCCACCACCTCCAGCTAGCTGCATAGTTGTACAAAGGCGAAAGAAAGAAAAGTAAGAGAGGGAAGGACCACACCAGAGGCGCCCCCAAGGCAGACCAGGCAAAAGTGAACTAAGAACACTGACAAAGAAAATGGGAAGGAGGAGGACTCCGCCTTTCCCACCCAGCTCGGCTCCTTTCAATAAAAGGAAAGCCGCCACCGCCCCTTCCCTCCGCCTTTCACCCGGGGATGTGGAACAGACACTGAACCGCATCCTCAAAGTCCAACTCCCTCCGGCTGGCTCCAGAGTTGCAAACCCAGGTTCCTGCCATACATTCCAAGAGGCGCAGCCAGGGCTGGGTACCCCGGCCCACAGAAGACGGGAGCATCCTCTCTCTCCCTCCATCTCAGTGTTTGGGGCACTCCTCCTCCAGGCACCCACCCTCCCTCCACTTCCTCGCGTCTCCCCCTTCTCCGCCGCCGCCCCCAGCCTGCCAGCCGCAGAGTATTTCAGGACTTCCACCCACCCCGAAAAGGGAGCCCTCTGAAAACTTTGTGTGTGAGTCTCGGGCTTTGTCCACATCCTGGGCAGGGCTGGGTCACTCGGGTGGGCGCCTGAGGGTGTCCGGAATTTCACAATGCATGGGGGATGGTGGGGGGGGGCACGGAAATTCCACCCTTGGACCCGCTTCTACAGCCATGTGACACAGCGCTGTGGCTCCCAATTCTCATGCCTCGATCGCCCTAGAGCACCGGAGAGCGACGAGGAAAGCCCCGCATCCGGCGCCTTTCTCCACGGCTACCAGCGAAGCGGAGTGCACAGGGAGAGGGAGGGAGCAGGGGAAAGCCGCGCCTCAAGGAACCCTTTTAAAGGGCGCGTGACAGAGGGGTCCTTTTCCTTCCACGTTCCCCAAACAGGGGCGCGCCACGGTGATCCGCTGCTGCTGCATCAGGTAGGATCTGAGTCCGGGACTCGCCAAGCAGGTCTCCACCGTACGCGCGCGCCCAAATTCATGCACACACCCACAGCCCCGGCGGCCACCGTGCAGAGCCCCCCGCCGGGTCCCCCAAAGTCCCTCGGCACCCGCCCCAAAGCGCAGCCCTTACACCGGCGCCCCGGGGAAGCGAGGCCCTGGCACTTACAGACGGTCTCCCCACGGCCACGGCCATCGCGACTGCAGCTCTGGCTGAGCGCAGCTGCTCTCCGCCGACTCTGGCTGCTGCTGGCGCCCGGGCTCCCGCTGGCCTCCCCCGCGCCTCCCTCGCGGCTGCGCCCTGCTCGCACCCGGCTCCCGCGCGCCGCCCGCCGCATCTGCTCCGCCGTGCCGCCCCGCCCGCTTTATTTCAGCAACATGGCCTCCCGCCTGGACGTTTCCATTTGCTGTCCCACGGTGGGGGTGCTCTGCGCGCCCAGGCCCGGGCCGAGCGACCGGACGCGGTGGACGAGCCCAGATCCGGGGAGCTGGCAGGCCTCTTTGCTCTGAATTTAGTTATCTTCCTTCATAGTGACTTAATTCCGTGGCATTAAGGCGCCTTCAGCCCGGGCGATGGCTTCCATCACCACCCCCGCTCCACCACGTGCTAGAGTCCGCGTAAAACCTGGGCACCGAGGTCCCAACCCCAGAACCGCCAACTGTTCGGCGGATGGGCGACTGAACCAGCTATCCGGGAGGAGCAGGCAGACTAGGGGACCACAGGGCTCTGGGACAGCATCTTGAGGAAGGTTTGCCCTGGTGGTGACACAACCCTCCCGGAGGAACCAGCTTAGAAGGTGCGGTGGCCACCAGGAGCGTGGGGGACGAGCCACCTGGGCAGCCGCGCCCCACGAGAGAAGAGCACCTACACGGAGTTTCCCATCAAAAGGGAGGCTAAAAAGGCAGCTGGGAGCTGTCACTGTCAAGTGCGGCCCGGGTCGGGTAACCACACTTGAAGAAAGAAGCCGTAATAGGTGCTGCGGCTGACCTAATCACTGGCTGCTGGACACAGAAGAGAAAAATACCCCACTGAGAATTAAGGCCGCTGGGAGCTACTCCAGGGCGCGGGGGCAGCGGCTTCCCACGGTGTCACTGAAGAGGTCACCAATTCGGCTCAGCCATGATAATGATTCTCCGGAGATAGACCCAAAGATGACCGGAGGCGCGCGCGCCCCGCCTGAGCTGAAGGCTGTGGGGCGCTGCGACAGCGCCCAGCGGGTCACAAGTGGGTGCTACTCGCGGCGCGTGGGACCGAGGAACTCCTCTGCCATCGGAAAGCATCTCCCCGTATATGTTGGAGCATTGTGTCTGGGTGGCGAGCGGAATGGTGGGGTCCTGGTGCACGTGGGATTGTATGGCGCCTGAGCATCAGCTAGATGGTGAGAGGTGTCACGTGCTGTAGATGCTTAGGAGGCTGGAGGGAGGACCCAGGATAAGAAGATAGCTAGCTACTTGACAGAGTTGGGGGACCCAAATGAATTTACACAAAGAAAACATGAGGCACCCAAGGGCTGTATCCAGCCCTCGCGACTGCGCCCTCAGGGGAAACCAGTCCCATTGAATAAGGTAAAAAACAAACTGCCTGACACTTCAAACATCCAGGTGTCTGGGGGCCTTGAGTTTGCCCCTCCTATCCTGTGGGCCGCAGGATTCAAAGGCAACATGCATCCTTTGGCAGAGGGTGGTTGGTTCTAACCGTGGTTCACCTACAGTGAATGAAATGCTGGGTGGCTCTGGCAGGCGGGCAAAGGACTAGAATACCCCAGGAGTGAATCCTACCTGCATTGGTGGAACAGTGGGAGAGGAGAACGTGATAGAGAAAGAGAGGTGAGGGACGCTGAATGGAACCTGATGTCTGGCTCACCCAGACCTGAACAGCATCGTTAACCTCAGTTTTGATCACTTTCTGTTCCATACACATCAAGTCTTTTGTGAATAGGACCCCACTTATGCCCAGCATACAGTAGGAAAACGCCTCTGTAAGTGTTGTGAGGTGTCCCATGGATGGGTGCTCTGCAAAGGGACATTTCTAAGGTATGGGGTGTCTTGTTCCTTGGCCCACAAAGAGTATCAGTGGGAGCGAATAAGAGATCTTAGGCAAGTCCTAGGAAAAGAGGGTTCCATACACTGCCAGCCAGCAATTGTGAGGGCAGTTAGGAAGAATTCTCTACCATTTCGTTTGTGAACGTTTCCTTTGTAAACTATACTAATCTGGTTATAAGGACTTGATCACCATACCTTGGTGGGTAGGTGAGTTCATCCTAATCACAAAGGCTTGCAGTTAAATGTTCCAGCATCTCATTTGTTTTCCAAAACCCATTTAGGACAAAATCACTGGGCCTTCACCCAGCCTTGAATCTTGCCACTGACAGAGACAATGCCTTAATTTGCTCCTTTCCTTCCCCCACCCTTGGGGGAGGGGAGTGCATAAATATTTAACAAAAAAAGATATAGTTATGTTTGGACATAGAAGGCTATTTCAGCTCTCATTATGAACTTATTTAAATGTTGTTCTATAGCCAGTCTACCTAAGTCCAAAATCCTAGTTTTATTACCATCTCATAACTGCACTGCTTTGGACTGGTTACCATTTAACCTTTCAGGGCTTCAGGATCTGCTTAAAAATAGTATCCCTGGGCTGGGGCCTTAGCTCAGTGGTAGAGCACTTGCCTGCCCAGCCTGCAGAGTTTCTGGGTTGAATCTCTTAACACCAGCACTGGGGAAAAAAAATATTTTTTAAAGTTCCTAGCACTTGAGAGGCAGAGGCAGGAGGATCACTGTGAGTCTGAGACCAGTGTGGGCTACAAAGTGAGATCTTGTCTCAGTACCCACCCCCAAACAAACAAAGCCCACATTGAACTTTTTGTCAGAATAGGAAGGTCTGACAGAGGAGCTAAAACAGGGAAGAAAACAAGAAGAAATTCCGGGCCTGGGAATAGAAGGAACCCTAGCACTGGAATACAGGAACAGCATGGGGGACCGTGACAGCACGGGGGGACGTGACGGCACCGGGGGACATGGCCCTTCGACCACAGCTTATCAAGCTACAAACATACTCGGTTTGGGACATCAGTCAGACTAGGCCTTCTTCATTCTGTCCCACACTGTCAAATTTGACTTAAGTGATGTGAAGATGCACTTTATGCATTCGGTAGATTATTCTTTGTTATTTTTTTGATCATCGAGCCAGTTTTTAATGAAAGTCATATATAAGATTACTTTTCGATTGTTTCTTCCTTCTATTTGCCCCTTTCGTTTTCTGCTTGGTGAGATTTGGCTTTCTGTTCCAGGATCTTTTTTGCAGTCTTTGTCCAGCTTTGCCTGGTGATGACCACCTCACAGTGGTGAACGTCCACATGGACAGTTTTGCCATTAGCCTTTACCAATTGCACCTGCTTGATGTAGATGACATATTTCTTCCTGCAAACCTGGACCACTTTGCCAATTTGCTGACCTTCATAGTGCCCTCATAACCTGAACTTCATCACCCTTTTGAATGGGTGTAGAGTGAACATTATATGTCTGCCTCAGCTCTTTGGAAAAAGGGGAAGTCATAATCTTTCTGTGAATGTGAGAAAGTGCATTGAGATGCTTCAGTAAGAAGTCACAGAGGGACTGAACTTCATTTTGGCAGCTGTGGCTCCAACGATGGTCACAAAAGGGAAGCACCTGTTGTTTATTTTTTATATAAGATATCTAGGAGTTGTTTCCCTTGACTTTTTAAAGTCAGAGTCTTACTATGTCTACCAGGCTGGCCTCAAACTCACAGAGATCTACCTGCCTCTGCCTCCAAAGTGCCAGGATTAAAGACGTGGGCCACCACAGTGAGCCACGTGTAAAATTAAAAAAAAAAAAAAATGACTATCATAATCACTCTGACCACAGTACAAGAAAGAGATACAGTAATAAACACAATATAGCTACTGTGAGAAAGATACAATAAGAAAAAGGTATAGTCAAAAACAGGGAGAGTAAGTTAGCAAATATCACTTTAGAGAATGAAACAATAGATCTTGAATTCCTTCTGCAATATTATATAAAAATGTTCAGTAATGCTTTTTAAATACATACAAATTAGAGAGGAAAATGTTAAGCTGTTTTTATTCAAGGATGGCATCAATTTATATATAGAAAATTTTAAGGACATGAAAAAAAAATAATAAATGAGCTTAGCTAAGTTATAGAGAACACAACATCAATATGCAAAAATCAGTTGTATTTCTACACATTTGCAATGGACAATATAAAAATAAAATTTAGAAAACAATTTCATTTATATTAGCATCAAAAAGAACAGAGCTTATTGGGATGCTTTTAAAGAAGTGCAAAAATATTACTAAAAAATCATTTTAATTGACATATTTTTATGTGTATGCATGTTTGCCTGCACCTGCATTGCAGTCTCCACAGAAACCAGAAGAAGATCTCAGATCCACTGGAACAGAGGTTCCAACAACAGAGGTTGTTAGCTGCCATGTGCCAATTTGTAAAAACTGATGAGATTCCAAAATTCCTATGGAAATTCAGACACCTAGAATAGCAACAAATTCTAAGGCTCACACTTCCAGATTTCAAATTTAACCACAAAGCAACTATAATCAAGATAGGATAGTATAGATATAAGAATAGATGTATAAATAAATAGAATTAAAATTCCAGAACGAAATCTGTCAACTGATTTTCAACAAGAAAGAATAAGCTTTTCAACAAATGGCAATAAAAGTAAAAACTATAATGAGATAGCGTTTCACATCCATTAGGAAAGTTATAATAATTCCAAACCCAGGCAATAACATGTTGGTGAAGATTCAGAAAAAACAGAAGCCTGTAATTGTTGATAAAAATGTAAAATGTTGGGGGCCGGAGAGACAGCTCATCAGTTAAGAGCACTGGCTGCCCTTGCAAAGGACCCGGGATCAATTCCCAGCACCCACATAGTAGCTGACAACCATCCTCCATAACTCCAGTTCCAGGGGGATCTGACGCCCTCTTCTGTCCTCTGTGGGTATTGCATGATGTGGGTGCACTTATATACATTCAGACAGTACACTCATACACATAAAATTTTTAATAATAATTTTTTAAAAAAGAATGTAAACTGTTGTAGGAATGTGAAAAACAGTTTGATCATTCCTCAGATAGTTAATCATAATTACACTGTGACCTACCAGTGCTACTCCTAGGTTCATACCCAAGAGAAAGGAAAACACAGTCACACAGCAGAGTGTGCAATAATATTGATAGTGTTCTTCACAATACCAAACAGTGGAAATAGCCCCAGTGTCCATGAGTTGATGAACAGATATATGATGCACACATACAGTGAAGTATTATTTTTCCAGAAAAAGAATTAAATGCTGATACATGGTACATGAATGGATCTTTCAAACATTATGCTATGTGAAAGGAAGACGTCTCAAAAGAGCATTGATGGTATGACTCCACTTATATATCTCAAATTGAGACACAGACAGTGTATTGTTGGTGATTCGGGACTGAGTAGGATGACAAGGGAGAAGGAAAGAACTAAAAGACAGGGTTTGTTTTAGAGGTGATAATATTCTCAAATTTGTTGTGATTTATGATGTTATAGTTGTTCGGCTCTCCATCAACACTAGGTATACTGGGGTTTTTAAATTTTAGTTGGTCAGCTGGGCATGGTGCCTGGCACATATCTTTGATCCCAGCACCCGGGAAGCGGAGGCAGGTAGATCTCTGTTCTACGCCAGTCTGCTCTACATACCTAGTTCCAGACATGCTAGGGCTACATAGTGAAACCCTGTCTCAAAAGACAAAAAAAAAAAAAAAATTGTTTAGTCATTCCAGGATGTATGCAGTGGTTCCTCGGGGTGGCTGTAATTTAGTTTCTTCATCCCTGATAATGTTCAGCATCTACTTTTCTGTCATCCTTACAGTCTTTGGTGATGTTTCCTTTGTCTGTTGTTTTTTTTTATTTGGTTTGGTTTTTTGAGATGAGGTCTCACTCTGTAGCCCTGACTGGCCTAGAACTCAGTATGCAGAGCAGGCTGGCTTCAGACTTGTGAAAGTCCTTTGCCTCTGTCTGTCAAGTGCTAGAATTATAGTCATGAGCTGCCACACTGGCTCTTTTGTAGGCTTTTAGATTGGGTTTTCTTACTAGCTTTGAGGATTATCATAGATAATTCTAACAGGTATGTCCTTTACAAATGCTTTCTCTGCCCAAGACTTGTCATTTCATTTTCTTAGTAGTCTTTAAAGGCAGAGATTTTTATTTTTTTTTCTTTTTATGGATTATGCTTTTGGTTTTATATTTCAGGAGACTGTGCTAAATTTATTCTTATACTCTAGAGTTCTCATAATTTTAGGGTTTTTTATGTTGTTCAGTTATTGTTTTTGTTTGTTTGCTGAGATAGCGTCTTGCTGTATAGCTCAGGCTGCCCTGAAACTTACAATCCTCATGACTCAGCCTCCTGAGTGTTATGATTACAGGTGTGCACCACCATGCCTAGCTGTAATATCCTTTTAAAATTTAAGTCTAGAGCTGCTGTGATGGCTCAGTGGGTAAAGGCACTTGCTACCAAACCCAGTGACCTGAGTTTGATCCTGGAGACAGGGTAGAAAGAGAGAACTAATTCCTGACTCCCACACCTGTGGGGTGGCACGTCCTCCCCTTCCCCATCAGTCAGTCAGTGGAAAAAAATTAAATTCAAGTCTATAATTGATTTTTAGTTGATATTGGGGGTTTTGGTTTTTGGTTTGCTTGTTGACTTTGGTTTGGTTTGGGCTGAGTTTTGAAACAGGGTCTTCCTGTAGCCTCCCAATGGCCTCTAACTCATTAGGTAGACCAGGCTGGCCTCAATCTCACAGATTCCGCTGCCTCTACCTCCAGAGTGCTGGGGTTAAAGGCATGGATTTAATTTTTTTTATGTAATATGAAGTAAGGATTGAGGTCTTTTTTTGGCATTTACATTGCTTCCATCATTGAACATAGAAAAGACTTTGTCATCCACTGAATTGCCTTTGTGTCTTTGTCAACAATTCATTGATCAGAGGCTGGGGAAATGGCTAACTGGATAAACTGCTTGTGTTCAAGCATGAGGGCAGGAATTCGGGTCCCAGCATCATACAGAAGCCAAGCAGGCATAGCTGCCCTCCTGTGATCCCAGTGCAGGAGCTGAGACAGAGGATCCTCAGAGCAAGCTGGTTACCTGACTAGCTGCATTGGTTAGCTCAGGGTTCAGGGAGGGACCATGCCTCAAGTAAATTCAGTGAGAGATACTGAGGAAGACACCAAATATCAACCTTTGGCCTCCTCATACATACATGCACTCCCACACATGCAAATATGCATGTACACATGCATACCATATACATACACATGCCAGAAAAAAATCATTGTTCATACATTTGCTTGTCTGTCTCTGAACTGTGTTTTACTTCATTGATGTAGTCATCTTCTTGCCAATTTTATACTACCTTGGTCATGATTGCTTTATATCGTCTTGAAATAAGGAAAAATATGCAGCTGGAGAGATGGCTCAGCGGTTAAGAGCACTGATTGCTCTTGCAGAGGCCCAGGGTTCAATTCCCAGCACCCACATGGTGGCTGAAAGACCATTCAGGGGATCCAACACCCTCTTCTGACCTGCACGGGAATTGTATGACATGAGTGCACCTGCCCACATGCAGGCAATACATTTATACACATAAATATTTTAAAAAGAAAGAGGGAAAAATGAATTCTCCTAACTCCATAATCCCCTTTCTGAATTATTTTGGCCATCCTGGTTCCTTTGCCTTTCTAGATACAATCTATAGTATGCTTCTTTTTGTACAAAAAAGAAGTTGAGATTTTTATTGGAATTATATTAAATCTATACAACAAGTATAATGTTTAACAATATTGGGTCTTCGTGGTCATAACACACACTCTGTGTTGTTTAAAAAAAATGATTAGTGGCTGGAGAGATGGCTCAGAGGTTAAGAGAACTGACTGCTCTTGAGAGGACCTGGTTCAATTCCCAGCACCCACATGGCCGCTAACAACTGTCTGTAACTCCAGTTCCAGAGGATCTGATGTCCTCTTCTGACCTCTGAGAGCATTGCATGACCTACCTACATGCAAGCAATACACTCATAAACATAAAAAAATAAAAATAATAAATTGTTTTTAAAAATCAGAACTGGATCTGCTCCTCTTCAGTCTTGTGCCAGCTCTTAGCTGCTTTCCCAGAGCTGACTGACCTTGATTCTGGAATCACTCAGATAGAGTCTTCCATGGATGGTTCACTTAGGCCTGGAAATTTTAACTCACGTTAAACAACTGGCTGCTTGGTTACTATGTTGGACTCCAGTCGTCTTCTTCACCTGTTTATTGTGCAACTTCTTTCAGTAAAACAGTCTTGGTGGAGTTGTACCTTTCTCTGTCATCCGATAGCATCATGTCATCAACACCAAGTGATTTTCATTCTTTTCTTAGTCATTCTTCTGTAGCAAGTATTACTTGAAAAACAAAAGGAATTTTTAAAAGTTTCTTGGCATTCTTTTTATGACAATTTATTTTTAAATTTAATTTTTTGAGAATACCATACGTGAGTACTTTATTTACATTATTTTCACCCCTTTCTCTCCTCTTCCAACTCTTCGCACATTTCCCACACCCCCTCTCAGTTTCATAACCTCTTCTTTATTATCATTGCATAATTTAGTGGTGCTTGTGTGTACATGTGTTTAGGGCTGACCATTTGGGATTGGATAACTTATCAGTGGGCTTATCCCTGAAGAAAACTGATCCTCCCTCCTTCGGCAGTCATTGATTGCCTGTAGCTCTTCATCTAGGGTGAAACCTTGTGAAAATTTCCCCATCCACATTGGCACATCAGCTGGTATTATCACTATATAGGTCTTGTTTAGGCAACCATATTGAGATTTCACATCTAGAAAATATTACCAGCAGCAGGCATCCTGTTCTCTGACTCTTACGATCCTTCCTCCTCCTTTTCCTCAATGTTCTCTGAGCCTTAGATATAAGGGTTACATTGTAGATGTGTTCATTGGGACTAGGCAACTCATGGTTGCTTATTCTCTGCATTGTGATCACTTATGGAACTTTGTAGTAGTCTCTATTGCAAAAAGAATCTTCTTTGATGGGTGGTAAGACCTACACTTACCAGTGGATTTAAGGATATATATTTAGATTATAGCAGTACTTTTTAAAGACAAAAATTATTAACCCCTATAAAAAATATTCATTCTTAAGGGTTTATGCTACTCTTTAATGTGTGCTGTTTAAAATCTGTTTTCAGAAGACTGACCTGTGAGGCAGCAGCATGTGCCATGGGCTCTGATGACACAGCCTGCTGGCCACCGTCCTCAGCAGCCAGCCCCGGGGCTGGGCCAGTGGCCTTTAGCTCTTGCATCTTTCCTTCTCAGATAATTCCGTTCTTACAGTGACCACTGGTTATAAGACTGTTATTCTTTTTAATGGGCCTAGAAACTGTATGTAGTTGAAGTCTCTGTGAATTCTAAATATTGCTTCCAAATGAAAAGAGAATCATGTATATCTGTACATTCTGACAGCAAGTCACTTCAGTGTCACTTTTTGTCTCATTGTAGTCGTTACCCACTGTCCCACCCTTGTCAGGTCCCTCTAGCTGATCAACCGATGCACCAGGCTACTCTGCATCTTCATCTTTATTGTTGACCTGTTCCTTCTAACTGAATCATGTAAGATCTTCCTTACTTAGTTCACTTGTAAGTTCTGGCTACCTCACTTACTAATATGTATTGGATTATGCTCAGATTTTGTTAATTCTTCCAAGCTCATTTTCTTTTGCCATGAATTCTCCCTCCCCAACTTAGATACCAGGAGTCATTGCCATTACATTTCAATATTCCTCTGTCTACTTCATTTAGTCTCATCTGGATTGGCAGAAGTCGATATTGGTTGGTTGGTATGATGAACTTTGAGATTATGATTCATGCCTTATCACTACACCTTTTAGGCAGATAATGAAACAAGCCATCTAAGCCTGCCTCCTCACTCATCAGCAGTGAAAAACACGGCTTGGGAATCAAGACATTTGGGTTCATGTTCCTGTTCTGCCAATACCATAAGCTATGCACATTTTAGATGGATGCATTTGTTTGGGTACAGGCTAAATTGCAATAATAGAGGTACTTTACCTTAGGAAAATACAGACCCCTCTCCAAACTGATCCCTGGGACCCACACAGGAGAGAACCAACTCCCCACAAGTTGTCTCTGACCTCCACAAGCATGCCATGCCACGTGTGCACACACACACACACACACACACATACACACACATAATTAAATTAGATATGGAGGAACAAGCTTGTAGGAGGTGGAGGCAGAATTAGAAGTTCAAGGTCATCCTCAGCTACACAGGGAAGCCTGGGCTACGTGAGGACACACACACACACACACACACACACACACACACACACACACACATACACACACATAATAAAAATGTTTTTAAGAGCAAAAACCATCAAGAATTTGTGGAATTGGCCAAAGCACAGACATATAGTTCAATAGAAATGGATTCCAGATATAGACACACATATGGTTTATTAATCTTGTATTGTTTTGTTTTTGAGACAGAGTCTTACTGTATAGCCCAGGCTAACCTCAACTCATGGCAATCATCCCGCCTTAGCCACTCAAGTGCTAGGATTATACACATGAGTTCCTCAATATTTTGATTGGTTTTGGGGGCCATGCTGGGGATTGAAGCCAGGGCCCTGTTCATGCTAACCCATGCAAGGCCCCTCATCACCCTTTTTTCTCAGTTTGCTTGAGGACAGGGTCAAGGCCTAGCTTCAAACTCACTGTATTGGCCTTGAATTCACTATTTAGCCTTGGCTGGCCATCCTCCTGCCTCAGCCTCCAGAATAATGGGATTAATGGTATACACCATCACATCTGGCTTTTTTACTGAATTTTTGAGAATCTCGTATAATGTGTTTTGTTCACATTCAGATCCCTTCCCCTGTCTCCACACTGCCTACTCTTCCCCGCCCAATTTCATGCACACTGTTGTAAAGTACTATTGGGTCAGATTTGCATCCCCAAATGCCCTTCAGTGTGGGTGCATCCTCAAGAGCCCACTCAGTCTACCTAGCATCACACTCTTAAAGAAAACCAACTCTTAGGCTGGAGAGATGGCTCAGCTGTTAAGAGCACTTGCTGCTCTTGCAGAGGACCCCAGTTCAATTCCCAGCACCCACATGGTGCCTAATAGCTGTCCATAACTCCAGTTGCAAGGGAATCCAATGCCCTCTTCTGACCCCATGGGCACTTCATGACATGAGTGCATTTGTACACATCCAGGCAATGCACTCCTACACATCAAATAAAAATAAAATATTTCTAAAAAAGAAGAAAACTGACTCTCCTTTTTCCAACAGCTATCAGTTGTCAATAGTTCCTCAGCTATCTTACGCGAGGATCCTAGAGGGAAAACCAAAAGCACTAAGTGACTGGACATCATAAAAATTCAAAATGTTGAGGCTGGAGACACAGTTCAGCAGTTAAGAGCACTGACTGCTCTTGCAGAAGATGTAACTTCAATTCCCAGCACCCACATGGTAGCTAACGACCATCTGTACAGTTCCAAGGGAATCTGAGACCCTCTTCTGACCTCCACAGACATTGCATAACATGGGTGCACTTACATACAAGCAGGTAATGCACTCATACACATAAAATAAATAAAATATCTTAAAATTCAAATTTTGGGGGCTGGAGAGATGATTTAGCAGTTAAAAGCACTGGCTGCTCTTGCAGAGAGCCTGGGTTCATTTCCCAGCACCCAAGTGGTGGCTAGCAACTGTCCATAACTCTAGTTTCAGGGGATCCAATGCCTTCTTCTGGCCTCCTTGGAAACTGCACAACACGGGTGCACTTAGATACGTGCAAGCAATATACTTAGGCACATAAAATAAAGATAACTAAATCAAAAAAATTAATTAAAATTTTACTCCTCAAAAACACATTAAGAAATTAAAAAGGAGGAGCTTTGGAGATGGCTCCATGGGTGAAGTGCCTGCAAAAAAGTTTGGATACCAGCACTCATGAAAAAAGTGGTGTGCAACCAGAGCTTCAGAGCTGGGGAGCCAGAAACAAGAGAATCCCTGGGCTCTCTTGCCAGTCTAGCCAAATCAGTAAGCTTCAGGTTCAGTGAGAAACCCCATCTTAAAAAAAATAAGGTGGAGAGAGCTTGAGAAGGACAGCGCCTCCACTTGCATACAAATACATGTGCAAGTGAACTTACACACATCCCAAAGAAAGCAAAGCAAAGCAAAGCAGAAGATTAAACCTAGCATGGTGGTTCACACCTATAATCTTCGGAAACAAAGAATGACCAGGGGTTCAAGGCCAGCCAGGGTAAAATGAGGCCCTGAAGGGGGCGAGCAGAGAAAGTAGAACGAAGGGAGGGGAAGAGAGAGAATGAGGAAGAAGAAGACAAAGGAGGAGGAAGAATTAGAGGAGGGGAGGAGGAGGAAGAAGAAGAAAAGAAACTAAAAATGAACCTGATAGACCCCTGTAATCTCAGTACTCAAGAGACTGAGCCAGGAGGGATGTATAGTGAGTTCGAAGCCAGCCCCCATAGTGAGAGCCTGTCCCAAAACAACAGCAAGGACTGTAATATGATTGGATGTCAACTTGGCACCGCCTAGAATCACCTGGGTAGAGATCCTGAATGAGGAACTTCAGATTAGGTTGCCCTGTGGGCATATGGGAGGGGGCTGTCTGTATCGTTAATTGATGTAGGAAGACCCATAGCATTGTTGGTGGCACTGTTCCTTAGGCAGAAGAAACAGAAGAAAGCTAGAGGAAAGAAGTGAGTAGCCGCATGCCTTTCTCTCTGCCTTTGTCTGTGGATGTGATGTAACTGGCTGCTTGAGTCCCTGCCTCGCCTGCCTCTCATTAATGGGCTGTAACCCTAAGTGTAAATCACATAAATCCTGTCTTTCCTGAGCTGTTTTTGGTTAGGGTATTTGTTACAGCAACAGAGATGCAACTAGGACAATGGGGAATTTAAAAAAGCAAAAAGGCAAGCTACAGATTGGGGAGAAATACCTACACCACTTGTGAAAACAAAATTAATGAGCAAATGTGTGAACATACACATCTTAAAAGATGATACGTGCTCGGCCAAATGTGCATGAAATAAGGCTCAATATCATTGGACTTGATGGAAATGCAAATTACGCCACGGTTATATGCCACCTACCCAGATGGAAAATTAGAAAGACTAGCCATGCCAATTGTCAGGGAGGACCAAAAGTTTGGCACGCTGATGCATTGTTGGTGAGAATGTAAAGTGCACAGGGCTTCGAGCACAGATTGGCAGCTTCTTATAAAAAAAAAGAAAGTTAAAAATATATTTACCATATGACTCAACAATTACACTCAAAGTTACTTATATAAGAGAAAGAAAACCATGTCCCTAAAAAATAGTCCATGAACTAATAGTTTTTTTTATCTATTATTCATAACAGCCAAACAATGGAAACCACTTGAGTTCTTCCATAGATTAATGGATAAATAAATTGTGTGCATATGCAGTCAATTGCAGTGAAGTTAAATATAAATAAACTGAAATGAAATAAATTATAGATTTCTGAAAAATGTGGCTACATTTTAAAACACCACATAGATACCACATATGATTCAATTTATATGAAAATGTAAGACTGCAAAACTAATATAGTTACAGAAAACAAACTGTCTGGACCCTGGGTCTTTGGCAGGAAGTTGACTTGGAAGTTCTGTGAAGGGCTTCCTGGGAGATGAAGATGCTCTGTATCAGTGTGGTGTGAATATATGATGAATTAATTGGACAAGCTCATTTATCTGAAAATGGGTATAGAATATTGTATGTAAATGATATAAAATAAAATTTTAAGGAAATTTTATTTTAAAATATCTATACCGCTGTTTGGTTTGTTTGCTTGCTTGATTGGAGTCAGAGGATGCGTAACCTAGCCTGGCCTGGAACTCACTATGTAAGTAGGAATGACCTGGAATTTCTAATCTTCCTGCCTCTATCTCCCAAATTCTGGGATTACAAGTGTGTGCCATCACCTACAGATCCTCAAGCCTCTGCATGGTAGACAACCATTCTATCAACTAGCTGCCTCCCTGGCCCTAGGGTTTTTCTTACAGCAAAACCTCTAAGAGTAGACTTCTTTAGAAATCATAAACCTTTACTTACATTTATTGAAAGAGGAGAAAAGGGAAGAGGAGGAAAGTAGAAAGCACTACCGAAAAATCTAGGATTTAAGGGCAACTTTGTTAGACTCCACTGTTCCCATTGCTAGCATCAATGCAAGCGAAGTTCTTTGGAGTTTCATTTGGTAAGTATAAGAAAAAGAATTGCCTGTTACTAAAACACTAAAAAACAGAAGTATTCCAGGGAAAATCTTTAGTTGTATGAAGAAACAGCTGACAAACAAACCTAACTTGTTTCTTTGGGGGGGGGGGTCTCACAATGTAACTCAGGCTGCCCTCAAACTCAATAATGCCTCAGCCTCTTGAGTGCTGGGATTACAGGTATGTAGGTGCCACCATGTCTGGCCTAGCGTGGTTCTTAGTGAGCATATGTCCAGCATGTTAACTGAGTACATATGTAATATGTGCAGCATGGCATTCAGCCTCGCTGCTGTTTCTATTATTTTATCATGGGATCCTCTTTCTTCCTGATACCACTTCTACGCTGGCAGCCAGGGCGCTCCACCTTCATGCCCTGGCCCCATTCCAATCTAATCTTCCTGCCTCTATCTCCCAAGTTCTGGAATTACAAGAGTGTGCCATCCCGAGTTCCCCTTAGTCCAGTAAAAATTACTGGAGCTGAAAAAAGGTACTCTTAAGACCTGCTAGTGGATCAAAAAGACAAATAGACAAAGTGCACAAGACAAAAATCTAATCTGGATTAATTATGCTTCTGATGTTTTCATTTAGCCATTAAACATTTTAACAATAATGTAGGATTGAAAAGCCATGTAAGATAATGTGTATTCTTTGCTATCTTTTCTGTATAAGCAGGAGAGAAAGAATCTTGCAAATGAACAGGTGTGGAATACCTTCAGTAGAGTGCTTAGGGTGCTGGAGAACAGTGCTTGCCTCTATAAAGGGTGCACAGGCAGGTGTGAAGCAAGATACAGACACTGTGGGTGCCTCTGCCATCCCATTTCACCCAAAGACACTTGGAAAACTGAACTTTTTCTCCAAGAATGGTTCTCATGGGCCTAAGTACTATTCCATTCCCTCGATGGTTGCTTGTTGAAGGGCAGCTATGTGACCCAGTTCTGTTGAGTAAAATGAGAAGAGAGGTTTGCTAGGTGCTTCTAGGATGCGCTTTCACACTATGAAACATTCCGAGGAATCTGGGTTTTACTCTCTCCTGTGGGACAGAACCAAGGAGGTATAAAATCCAGCTGTTTCCATTTTACAACCATGAAAGAAACCAGCCTTAAGCATGAGCCACACACTAGACAGCAGAGAAGGGAGAATCAGCCTCTGCCTGATACTGTTAAGTTTCTGCATCAAGGAACTCTAAACCATCTCCTGTCTTTTAACAAGTGAAAGAATGTACTTTCCCACAGCATAGGCTACAATTAAGCATCAGGTTTCTATTTGCAACTGAAGACATTAAAGCAGATCACTTCCTTTACATACCTTCTTTAAAAATTCACGAGTGTATGTGTGTGTATGTGTGTGTGTGTGTTCATGTGTGCCACAGCCCATGTGTAGAGTCAGAGGACAAGTTCTAGGGGTTGAGTCTCACCTTCTACCTTGTTGAGGCAGGGGCTCTCTTGTGTCTGCCACTGTGCAGAATATTCCACTTTAGCTGGCCCTCAAGCTCTGACTTGATTTTTCTGTCTCCACATATCATCACCATAGGAGTGCTGTGGTTATAAATGCATGCTACTATATCCAGCATTTTGCGTGAGCTCTAGGGACTAAACCCAGGTCGTCAAGTTTGCATGATAAATGATTTTACTCCTTGAGCTTTCTCCCTGGCCCTACTTTTCTTTTAAAGTCATATGTATGTATGTAGACAAAAGGATGGACAGATAGATGATAGATAGATAGATGTACTAAAAAATAAAGACCATTCGGGGAAAAATCTTATTTAATTTTCATTTTTTTCCCCTCAAGATGCAGTTTCTGGGTTTTTGTAGGTCAAAGTGATCAGATATCAGCCGGGTCCCAGTACGAATCACTCAGCAGGTCTACGTTACTGCCAGGACCACGTCTTCCCTGCCGGTGTCCAAAGTGTCCCAACAGCCTGGCCATCGATGAACTTCTCTCTTGGGCATTCTTCAAATACCATTTTCATCCCTTCTGCTCCTGGGTCACAGGGAATTGGTAAACACATAGGCCCCAAAGGTCAGATCACTGTACTTCACCTGTGTGTGTGTGTCTGTGTGTGTCATTACTTCTCATAGCTATTCCATATTTCCTGCTGACAAAAACCAAACAAAAAAACCCACAAAATTCCACCATGTGGTCCCTCATGCCTCTACATGTACAAATTGATCGGCGCCTTCATTTATTGCCATCATCATTCCTTCTTCTTGAAGACAAGTCCCTAGACCCTACCTTCTCAATCATCTTACATTGGAGCATCAGATAAAGTAAGCAAAAAGATACTCGTGTGTTATGATATAGAATGTAAATTAGCTATTGCTCCATAACAAATTATCCCCAAAATGTAGTGGCTTAAAACAATAAAGTTCTGGTGGGTCAGGAAGTCAGATGTAGCTCACCCAGGTGATTCTGGCTCGGGATGTCATATGAGGTGGCAGTTGTGATGTTGTCTGGGATGGAAGTCATTTGAAGATGTGGCAGCAACTGAGTCTACAGTGACTCGCTCATTGTGTCTAGCAACATGGCCCTGGTTGTTGTGAAGAGTATCCAGTGCTTTATCATGCAGATTTCAACAGGAGGCTGAGTATCCCAAAGACATGACAGCTGAATTTCTCAAAATAAGTGATCAAAACAAGATGGAGCAAAGAGCAAGGTGGAAAACCCCAAGGTCTTAAATGAGCTCACCTTAGAAATTACACATCATTCCTACAATGTCTTATTGGTTGTTGCATTAGCACTAATCAGTAGAGGAAGCTATTATCAAAAGGTGTGGATGCCAGGAGGAAAGAACGCTAGGCTGACCCAGCATAGGTAGCTTTTGTCCATCTTACAGATGGGAAAACAGAGGTGTGTCCAAGTCATGCCATTAATAAGGAAGTGGAAGAGGCAGATGGGGAGCAGTAAGCTCGGACTCTCAAGTCCTCCCCTTTCACTGTGTCTCCTGTCTCTAGCATGGTGGCATACAACCAAGAATGCCTGATTGTTATGCTACTATTGTATTATTGTATACATTTTTGGCTACTTGTGTTTGTAATTTTTCATTTTTCTTACAAGTTTGTTACATAGAGTTGGAGTTGAAATCCCCCCACCTCCCACCCCCACACGCACAACCCAACCACCACTTAGAGCTTTAAACTTTAAACTGGGGGCGGAAACTTTCAAAGGTGGGACCCAGAAGAAGTCTTGTGGTTATTCAGGGCATTGTGGAAGCTGGTCTCTTCCTTTTCCTTTTCCCTTTGCTTTCTGGCAATGAGTAGCTTTACTCCATCCCAGGGTCCGCCATGACGCTGCCTCACCACAGCTCCCAAGGCGATGGAGCCGACCACTTAAAATCACAACTGAGCTCGAACGAAGGTTTCTCCTTATCAGCTGGTCATTGCAGTTATTTGTTACAGTGATGCAAAGCTGACTAGCCCAAAAGCTGTGCAGAGATTGGACATCCATTAAACAGTGATGCTGACAGCACCGGTATGCAGAGGTGGGGGGCTACTCACTCTGGACAGTGTGGCTTTCTTCACCAGTCGGAAGCATATGTGACATGCATTTCCATGTTTAATGATACATGTCTAATCTAGTTTCCGCCAAAGCAAACTGTACAAATAAGAATAATTAAGGGAGCTAGGTGTAGCGGTACACGCCTTTAATCCCAGCCCTGGGGAGGCAGAGGCAGGCAGATCTCTGTGAGTTTGAGGCCAGCCTGGTCTACATATCAAATTCCCAGCCAGTCAGGCTACATAGTGAGACCCTGTCTCAAAACCAAAACAAAATAAAAAAAAAAAATTAATGGTACTGGGCTCCACATCCAACTGGCCCTACCAGAAGTGGGTGGGGAGATGACCCGGAGGCCTAAGCTAGGAATAGAAATCCCTTTAGAGAGACTCCCACACTAGATTCCAAAGTGGATCTGTTCTGATCGCAGGACTCTCCTCCCCACACAGTGCTTCTGTTTCCCTCTCTTTCTCTGGTTTTTCTTTCATCATTCTTCTCATTCAGATAAAATACCCCAATCAGAAAAGAATTGCATTTAAGTGTGGAATTAACTCTGGTCCTTCACAATAATAGGGCTTCTATTGGTGTCTGGATTTAAGTTAGTTTTTTTTTAGATAAATTATATATGTATAATGTTTATATGTACACACTTATAAATATCCAAGAATCTCTATTAATCTAAACTCAAAGATAACCCCACCAACCATCCCAAGACTGTATTTCCTTCTAAAGCACTGGATATTTTATAGAATTATTATGATATTAAAGCACAGGATATTTTATAGAATTATTATGATTTATAAAATTATTATGATATTTATATTAAAATATAAATTATTATGATATTATTTTATAGAATTATATATGATATTATGGGGCTGGGGAGATGGCTCAGTGCTTAAGAGCACTGGCTGCTCTTGCACAGGACCTGGGCACGATTCCCAGCACCCACATGGTGGCTAACAACTATCTGTAACTCCAGTTCCAGGGAATCCAACACCTTCTGACTCCACGGGCACTGCATGACACGATACACTTACACACATTCAGGCAATACACTCATACACACAAAATAATAAAGTATTTTTAAAAATAGCACTTTCTTCACATATTTTTAAAAATTTATTCTTTGAGAACTTTATATGTGTATAAAATGAAATATAATCATATCTATCCCCAACTTATTTTTATATTGTGGAAAATCCTTCAAGAACATTGCTTTTTTTTCAAATTTACTTTTTTCTTTGGACTAGACATGGGATTTATTCTTGAATATGATTGGTGAGGTCAAGGTGCTCAGCACACTGGAAACTGTCACAATTACAGGGTCTGCCACTTATCCAGGAGTCCATGGGGCCACAGCTGACCCACATCCAGCAGGAATGAGCATTTCTCACCTACCTTGTCTTCAAATTCATCTGCATTAAAGTAGGTGAAGAGCTGGAGAGATGGCTTAACAGTTAAGACTACTGGCTGTTCTTACAAAAGACCTGGGTTCAAGTCCCAGCACCTACATGGCAGCTAATTCCAAAGTGGATCTGTTCTGATCGTAGGACTCTATCTTTAACTCCAGTTCTAGGGGATCCAACACCCTCTTCTGACCTCTGTGGACACTGTTTAACACTGGTGCACTTATTTACATACATGGAGGCAATGCACTCAGACATATAAAATAAAAATAAATTTAAAAAATTTTTAAGTAAGTGAAGTCACACTGCTTTGAAATTTGGATTGTCGGTGCCGGGGAACTTGCACTTGGCCTTGTGCAGGACTGCAATCACTTGCTCCTTATTGTAGATGGCCATGATGACTTGACCAGTGCAAATCCTGGCCACTTGCACTGGGGCTCCCAAAGGCACCGTATGCACTTGTCTGGGATCTAGACAGGGGACAGCAAGAGATGAGAGACATGGACCCTGTCTCCAAGGCCCTTAGGGGAACCCATACAAACAACAGGCTGCACACACTCACAAGGAGGCTGTGGCTTGTAGCCCCCGTACACCATGAGGCCGCCATGAGGAAAGCAGCCCTTTCAGCTTCATCGGCTGTAGGGGAACTTTGCTTTTTAATAGTTAACTGATTATCTGATTATAGGTTATGATGGAAGTTGCATGACACTAAAAAAAAAATCCCTTGTAATATGACAACTCCATAAGCACCTCGAAACCACTAACCTCTTCACAGCCTCCGTAGATTTGCCTTTTCTAGAATGTCATAGGGCTTTCTAGCCCTCTTAGGGCTTTCTAGACTGGTATCTTTCACCCAAGGATATAGAACACATTTTCTTTTTATCTGTCGATATTTTAACTAACTTGAGGTAGAAAAACATTTCTACTCGGATAATGAGGTAGCTCAGAGGGTAAAGGCCCTTGTGCCACCAAGCCTGAAGACCTGGGTTCAATCTCCGTGCCCCACAGGAAGGAAGTAGAGGAACAACCCACTAGAGGAAGTTGTTCTCTGATTGACATATGTGCACCATGGTATGCGCACGCACAGAAATACACATATGCACACACACACAAATGAATAAGTGTTATAAGAATAATTTAAATTAAGAATCCTTAGGCTATGATTTTTTTCCAAAACAAATATACTGGATAAAAAAAAATGCACATTTTCAAGATCATGATGTATAATGCTGTTTTACAGAAAGACGGCAACATTGGGTTTAAATTGTCTTTTAAGTCTTTGCCATTTCACAACCAAAAAAGATTTTAGTTTTTGCAGTTTAGAGGTTGTTTATTTGTTTGTTTGTTTATTGCATTGGTTGGTTTTTTTAAGGCAGCATCTCATGTAGCTGAGGCTGGCCTTTACTCATGATCCTCCAGCTTCTGCCTCCCAAGTGCTTGGATTATAAGCATACACCATGATGCCCAGCTAGATTGTAGTTTTTAAAATACAGCTTATTTGACAGTTAGTAATTGGTTTTAAAAATGTCTCCTGGAATTTATTTTTTGTATGTGTGTTTGTATGTTTGCATGTGTGTTGACACAATTGTATACAAGCGTATGTGCACATGTGTGTGTGTGTGTGTGTGTGTGTGTGTGTGTGTGTTTAGGACTAAAGATGAAACTGGATGTCTTCCTTGGTTTCTCTCCACTTTATCTATGGAGGCAGAATCTCTCACTGAGCTCACCAATTCCAGCTCATTTAGCACCTGCTTCCTTTGGGGATTCCTGTCTCTGACTCCCAAGTTTTGGGATTACAAGTTGTCACAAGTCAAGACCTAACCAAAGTTGGTTAGGGAAAGGGAACGAGAGACCAGTTATCGAGGCATACAGATTTATTAATGAACAACACACCCATACACAGCCATCCCAATACCTGTCCCTGAATAGTTAGTAGTCCCGGCTGCTCCGGCTCGGTGGGCAGGGCTGTCAGCTCTGATCCTGTGGCAGGCTCTGCAGGTAAGGCTCTCGATCTCATTCCATGCCTGAGCTGCGTGTCCCTCAGTGGTGTGGTCTCATTCTCTGCCTTACTCTCCGCAGGTCTGGTCTGCTCCAACGGGTCTTTGGACAGGGAAACGTTCTCTCTGGAATTCCTATGAATGAACGTTCCCCGCCCAGCCTTTGGTCCCAAAATCAGGTGCCAGGTGACTTCATACACTGACCCCTTCTCATCGCATCCTACAGTGTGCGTAACTGTGAGGTATGATATGGGAAGTGCTCTGAGGCCCTGTCAACAAAGAGCTCAGCCAGAGGCTTTTCCAATAAGGAGAGTGCTCTGAGGCTCTGAGCAAAGAGTTTAGCCACAGGCTTCTAACTTATGAAACTATGGGTTTACAACACTACTACTTATAAACTATTTACTACGTGCTCCTTACACAGGTGACCACCATATCTGCTCAGCTTTTACATAGGGTTCTAGTCCTCACATTTGTACAGCAAGTATTTATCTACTGTGCCATCTCCCCAGTCCCATTTTTTTCTGTGGATTTAAACTTGTTCATATAATTTTCTATCTCCATAGGGAATATTTGACTTCTTTCTTGAGCAATAGAAATTTTTGCACGTGTTGGGTATCGACTGTTACTGACCTTTACCACTATAGATAAAAGCATCTTTATGGACACACAACAGTCCGTAATATGAGTACAGTGAAATTTACCCAGTCATTCCACAGTTACTAAGTATTGGGCTGGTCCCAGTTTCTTTTCCTTTTTTTTCTCTTTTTCCTCTCTCCCTCCTTTCTTCTTTTCCCAGCACTCAGGAGGCAGAAACAGGCAGATCTCTGTGAGATGGAGGCAGCCTGGTCTACATAGCAAGTTCCAGGCCAACTGGGTCTATAGGGAGACTGTTGCAAAAAGACAAAAGAAAAGAGAGAGAGAGAGAGAAAAGAAAGAGAGAAAGAAAGAAAGAAAGAAAAAAGAAAGAAAGAAAGAAACTGTTTGTGGGTAGTTAAGATTGCTTGCTGCTCTTGCAAGGACCTGAGTTAGATTTTCAGCACCCAGATCAGGCAGCTCACAAAGACCTATAATTCCAGCTCCAGGGGATCTAATGCCCTCTTCTGGCCTCTGAGGGCACCTGCACTCATGTGCACAGACCCATAGATAGACACACAGATACATATAAATAATTAATAATAATAATAATAATAGGAGGAGAAGGAGGAGGAGGAGGAGGAAGAGGAAGAGGAAAAAGAATTGGTGTAGTGTTCCTGGAAATAAAAATTGGTGGCTTAAAGGATATGACTACTTTGGTGAATTACCTTGAGCCATGAAATTGTTTCAATTGGCAGATACAGCACGTAATAGTTACTATTTGTTGTCATACCATAGAATCTAGTGGGTGCTTTACATACTTGCTCCCAGTTTTAAAATGGGATTTCCCAAAAGCAAACCCTGAAACAAGATACTGTGAGACCAGTTACTGTGTGCAGGTGATTTCTTTGGGAGGTGATTTCAGGAAATCTAAATGGGGCTGTGGTAAAGTAAGACTGGGAGGCAAGATTCTGATAAATGAGCTAACAGCTGCTGTGGGAAAGTGGGGCTCAATCAAGCTGGGGCCCCAGTGGGGGAATTGTGAATTGTGCCTCTGAACCACCCCCAAAGTCCCCTTGTTAAAGATCAGGAAAACTTGTCTCTGTCACTGGGGGAGGATTTCACTGGAGGGCATTAAGTTCCTATTACTTCTGAACTGTACATGTTCCTATGACACCAGAAACAGCCCAGGGGTAACACAGGAGACAAAGGCAGGCCCAGAAGTGGCAGGTGTCAGCCAGGGGCACTGTATCCTACAGCTGCAACAGGCAAAAAGGGCTATGGAGTAGAGTATCCTTTGCTGTCCTATCATTAGCCCTGCTTTAGTTAAATGAACTGGAATTTGGAAAGGTTACTTGGCCTGCTAAGGTTACATGGCCAAGGAACAGCAGAACTGCTCACTGTGTGATCTTGGCCCATGCCCATCATTGCTACCAAAACACATACATGTGCTTAGGCACCCTGAAAAGTACAGAATTCATCACAGAAATTTGGAGTTGGGAAGAACACTAGAGATTATTGAGTTTATTCCCCAGGGCAGGAACTGCAGCCCAGAAATGCTAAGCTAACTTGTAAATTTGTGATCATTGAGATGGATGGAGATCAGCACCCCAGGAATACAGTACAGTAAGCCATCTTTCACAATAGTGCAGACCTCCCTGTAAACACAGTCAGCATGCTAAGAAAATAAGACACAGTTATTCTTATTGCCAATTTAACACACATTATATTGGAAAGTTAAAGGTACAGAAGGGCCCCATTTCCTCTAAGAAGTATCACAAGCTCTGTACCTGATGAAATCTTAAAGATTATTAAGTAGTTGATTATTTTTCTTCTTGCTGTCTAATGCTTTCTCCTGTGAAATCATTTCCTAAATAAAAGTGTTACTGCTGAAATAAAATTAGCAATAAAAAATAAATGAACTGCTTGTTATAGTCTCTAAGAACCATTTTGGATCAACTAAAGTGTTATTCAATTAGCAAACTAAAAACTGTCTGCATAGTCTTATTCATGTTCACAGCTTCCTGAAGGTGTCATGAACAGTCTCAGGCAAGTTTTAAGATATTAGGAAGGTAATACGTCTTGTTGTCTCCAGTGCAAAAATAAATCTATAAAGACCAATCATGATGAGACTGCAATTTCAATCTTCTAAAGTGAGAAAATGCCATTATAGCCTTCCGGTTATGATTTGATGAAATAACTCGGTGAAGTCATTAAATATTCTCATGAGAAATAACCATAAGCTATTCTTACATCCAGAGGGGAAACAAGCCTTTTATTAAAAGGTTCAGGCCGGGGATGTGCCTCAGCGTTAGTGCACTTGATTTACATCCAGTCAGATCCTGGGTTCCGTTCCCAGCACTAATAAAAGAAAACAAAAACAGCTCTTCTTTCAAAAAATGGAGCTAATGAGATGGCTCAGTCATTAAGAGTGCACACTACTCTTGCAGATGGCCTGAGTTCATTTCTCAGCACCCACATGGGGCAGTAGTTCACAATTACAGCTCCAAGGGATTTGAGGACTCTTCTGGACTCCGTGGATACCTGTACTCACATGCACAAACTAACACACATGTACACATACATACAAATAAATAAAATTAGGGGCTGAAGAGATGGCTCAGCAGTTAAGAGCACTGGATGCTCTTGCAGAGGACCTGGGTTCAATTCCCAGCACCCACATGGCAGCTAACAACTATCCATAACTCTAGTTCCAGGGGCTCTGATGCTCTCTTCTGATCTCTGCAGGCATTGAATGACACAGATGCACCTACATATATGCAAGCAATACACTCATGCACTTAAAATAAAATAATAAATATTTTAAAAATATTCTAAAATAAGCCAGGTGTGGTGACAAATGCCTTTAATCCCAGCACTCAGGAGGCAGAGGCAGGCTGATTTCTGTGAGTTCAAGACCAGCCTGGTCTACAGAGTGAATTCCAGGCCAGCTGGGGCTACAGAGAGACCCTGTCTCAAAAAGATCAAGAGAGAGAGAGAAAGAAAGAAAATTGCAACAATTTGGCTTATAGATCTCAGTTGGCTTTATTTATGATGCTAGATTCTGGCAATAAATACTTTTGCTCCACAAAGTAGGCTATCTGTGTCAGTTCAATGGCTGAGCAGAGGAGTTTAGCTTCTGGCTGGCTTCCAACTTGCTATGTAGTAAGGTTCAGCTAAGGCTGGACTAATTAAAGCTAAGGGAACTTATTTCATCCCAACTGAAATTGGTCTATTTGGAAATTTGGCCATTATGTCTTTCCTGATGTTCAAAGTTGTGATAACAACTTACTTTCAGTTTAGTGACATAAAAACTTAATGAAAATGCCTTTGTTTTAAGTTTTAGTTCAGTCTGGGGGAGGGGGTCGTCCAGGAACATTGTCTAAAACAAAGACCATATGTAACGTTTCCTTATCCAGTTGAAAAGAAGGAGGGAGAGGAGGGGGCAGAGCAACCCTTCTAAAAGAATCAATGTAGTAAAAAATTCTATTGTTACACTCATAGGGCCCTGCCTACTTAGTGGACAGCAGTGACTATTTTATTTCAAGATCCCTGAAGATTCTGTCCTGATGGAAGTAAACAATCACGTGGCTAACAAAGAGTCTTCAGACAGGTCTACGCTTCTAAATAATTTGGGGTAAACAAGAGTCATTATTTTTTAAATATCTTATTTATTATTTTTATTATGTGTATGAATGTACTGCCTGCATGTATGTAAGTGCACCTGTGTTGTGCAATGCCTGTGGAGGACAGAAGATAGCATTGGATTCCCCTGGAACTGGAGTAATAGACAGTTGTTAGCTGTCATGTGGGTGCTGGAAATTGAACCCAGGTGCTCTAGAAGAATAGCCAGTGCTTTTAGCCACTGAGCCATCTCTCTAGCCCTGGAATTCATTATTTTTGATGAGGTCAATTAAAAACATAAGAAAAGGTTGTGGTTAGTTTGGGGATTTTTTTTCTCCATATTATTTTCTTCTTTTAAAAATATGCCTTGTGGGGCTGGAGAAATGGCTCAACAGTTAAGAGCACTGTCTATTCTTGCACAGGACTGGGGTTTGATTCCCAGCACCCACATGGCAGCTAACAATGGTTCACAACTCCAGTTCCAGGGGATACAATGCTCTCTATAGACCTCTATGGCACTGCACAACATGGGTGCACTTACATACATAGTGCTAATACACTCATACACATAAAAAAATAAAGAAATATATTTTTAAATATGCCTAGTGACCAAGTGTGATGGCACAAATCTTTAATCCCAGCACTCAGGAGACAGAGGCTGGTAGATCTTTGGGAAATCAACACCAGCCTGGTCTATATAGCAAGTTTTAGGTCAGCTGGGGCTGTAGGGTGACCTTGTCTCAAAACAGAAACAAAACCAACCTCTGTGTGTGTGTGTACGTGTGTATGTGTGTTAAACATTTGTGTGGTTAAGAATAAATAACTCAGCTCTAAAAAATCATCAGGGCCAGAGAGATAGCTCAGAAGGTAAGTGTGCCTTCTGCCAAGTCTGACATCCTGAGTTCTATCCCTGGGATCTACATGGTAGAAGGAGAAAACTGACTCCTCCTGTCCTTCCTATCCACCAAATAAATAAGTAAAATGTAATTTTTAAAAGTGTCAGTGCTGGAGAGATAACTCAGTGGTTAAGAGGACTTGCTGCTCTTACAGGGGACCCAGGCTCAGTTCCCATCACCCACATGGTAGCTAACAGTCACCCATAATTCCAGTACTGTTGGAAGCTGAGATGGCTTCTCTTAGAACAAATTGAGCCTGGGCCTTTGAAGCTACAGTTAACTTTTCCTGGTAACGGGGGAGACTCTGAACACAGCAGTTTCGTAACTCCTGTCAGGCGGAACACTGCCAAGTGGGAAGAGGTTAGCTGGGTTAAAAGCCTACTGCACTCTGTTCTTAGAAAAGACCTCTTTTGGTTGGAAAATATCTTGCACTCCTTGATTTATGACTGCCATATACATCCCCTTCCCCTAGTGAGCTATGACCACAAAGTTTAACAACACCCCTTATGTAATCAATATCCCCCATGCTATTTACATTCCTCTTCTGATTGTGTTGTTAAATCTCTTTGCCTGTTTGCTTAACTGTTTATAGCCCCCTTTCCTTTTTCTGTATATGTTTGTTAAACCAGACAATAAATGGCTTGCTGTGAGAGACACAAGTCCCAGAGTCTGAGCCTGTGCCATCCATCTCACCTCCCCGAGTGGGACCCCTGCACCTCGGAGTGGGACCCCTGCACGGTTCCAGGAGATCCAACACCCTCTTGTGGTACACTTATATACATGCAGGCAAAACACTCATACACATAAAACTTTTTTAAAAAATGTTAATGCTTTAATCTCACTTTGAGAAGTGTCTCTAAGCAACACAATTGCTTCTATCTTATATTCAAAGTCTAAATACTTTCCACTAGCATTTACAAACTTTTTAGATAATGTCAACTTAACAAGTGCTCCTTGCCTCTGTATGGTGTCCAGTAATTACATTCAGTTCTCACATTATCTGCAGTTTGCAGACCTCACAAGTTAGGAACTCAGCCCACAAGATCCCTTCTTTCTGAGACACCAGCTGCCGTCCTGGTGGGTACCCACAATGCTTACTAAGCCGAGAAGTTATCAATTCAAGGTTCCCACAACTCAGCTTCAGAACTGAGACCTTACTCTGATTCACAGAACTCAGCAAAATATTGCGTATCACTCTATTATAGATGATACAAGTTAGGAACAGCCATATGTTTGTTTGGGGGAGTTTCCTTATGTATGTGTTTTTCTTTGATATAGCCTATGCTGGCCTTGAACTTGCTATATGTTCCTGCCTCCACTTTCCAAGCGCTGGGATTACAGGCATGTGCCACCATACCTGGCTTTAGAAACAGCTGCTAGTTAGCTCTAAGTGAGTTCTGAGGAAGAAGAAACAGCAGCTTCTGTCCCTGTGGGGAGGGTGTGTGACATGACAAGACCCTCTCCCCATGTTTTATGTCATCCATCAGGACATTTTTTGGACCTTCTTCGAGTTTTCTTCGACGTTTCAGTGCACAGGCCTGGCTGATCAAACCATGAACCATGGCCAGACACTTGGTGCCCTGCTGGTGGTGCTGTTACAGGAAGTTATGGAGACTTTGGGACACGGTATCTGGCTGAAAGGCTTGGGCCCCCGGCACAAGGGGGTGGGGGCGGGGATCTTGAGGGTTATAGCCTGGCCACATTTCTGGTTGGGTCTTCTGCTTCTTGATGCACCAGGATGTGATGAGGTACCATGTCACACTCCTTCAATTACTGATGGATATGCTCCAGACACCCTAATGAACTGCATCTCAGAACTGTCAGCCAAAATAAAACCTCTCTTATATTGCTCTGTTAAATATTCTCTCACAGTGACGAGAAAGTGACTAGCACACGGGAACTGACAGCCCCAACCCTCTAGTCCTATTCTTTGTCATTCTGGTATGGCCAGAGCCTTCCTTGAACCCATCGAAAAGTGACTGTCCTGAGTCACTGCATAAGCAAACATGAGTTCAGGCCTGGAAGAAAGGAGATTATTAGTAATGACAAAAAATACTCCTGTTACTCAGGAGATCACAAGAGTTTTAGGAAGAAACAGAGACAAGGACAAACGTGTGTGTGTGTGTGTGTGTGTGTGTGTGTGTGTGTGTGTATCTCCAATCATTCCAACTTATCGTGGGGTGGAGACTACACACTAGTGATGAAGATCCACTAAAATGCTAGGTTGATGATGGGTGGGTGCCATATATCTGCTTTTACATTAAATTAATTTGCCTAATTTCATGTGTAATGCTTTTCTCATGTTAAAAATTGAACTTAGAGACGTATATAGTTTTAACTAAAATGGTGAGAACATATTAGTGTGAAGTAATGGGAAAGTATAGCCATGAGCTGTTAGAACCATCGACAGTCACACATCCTCCTTTCCTCTCCTCGTTGCCATAATCTGCTTTCTGTCTATGGAGTTCATGTAACTGGAATCCTGTAATGTGGGGTTGTATGAGATTGCTTCTTTCACCTAGCACAACATTTCTGTTATAGCAGGTATCAAGAGCCCATACCACACTTTGTTCATTCAGCTATCAAGGATCTGATAGGCTGTTTCTACTTTTTTGGCCATATGAATAATGCTACTACGAACATTTGCGATTTTTGTGTAAACGTGGATTTTTTACTTCTCTTAGATGAGTATTCCTACAGCCTAATGTTCTAGTTTCCCTTCAATTGCTGTGACAAAACACTCTCACCAACACCAACTTGGGGAAGAAAGGGTTTATTTGGTTTACATCTCCTAGGTCACAGTTCATCACTAGGGGAGTCCAAGGTAGAAACTCAGGTCAGGGACCTGGAGGCAGGAGCTGAAGCACAGGCCATGGAGGAACGCTGCTTACTGACTGGCTCCTCTGACCTGTACTCAGCCCGCTTTTTTATACAATACAGAACAACCTGCCCAGGGATGGCACTGCCCACAGAAGGGCTAGGCACTCCCACATCTCTCAATGATCAAGAAAATACCCCACAGACATGGCCACATGCCAGTCCAATGGAGACAATTCTCCAATGAGACCCCCTCAACCCAGCTGTGTCAAGTTGACAACTAAAGTTATCCTGCACACTTGACTTTTATCTCCCAAAGTCCTATGTGTTAAAGGCCTTGACACTATTGGGAACTGGTGGAACCTCTAAGGGATGAGGACCAGCGGAAGGTCTTAGGTCACTGGGGGTGTGTCCTTGAAGGAGGTGATAAGAATGTAGCCCATTCCACCTCTTTGCTTCCTGACCGCCATGAATGTGCAGCTTGCTCCACTCCGACTCCCCACTATGACATGCTGCCTTACCAAAGGACAACAGGGCCAGTGGACCCTAGACTGAAACTTTTGAAACCGTGAATTAAAGATAACTGAGGCTGAAGAGATGGTTTGTTCAATAAAGGGCTTGTTGCACACGCATGAGGTCTTGGGTTCAGTTCCCAATACTCATGTCAAAAAGTTAGGTGCATCTGGCATGTGCCTGTAAACCTAGCTCTGGGGAGGTAGAGACACCAGGATCCCTGGGAATTCCCAACCAGTCTGTTCAGTTGAATCAGTGAGCTCCAGGTTCAGTGAGAGACGCTGTCCCCCAAAATAAGGTAGAGTGATTGATGAAGACATCTGACCTCTGGATTTCATGTGCACACAGGTATGCACATACAAACATACACAAAAACAAATAAATGAATAAATAAAATAAAAAATAAACCCTTACTGACTATGGTGGTTTGAATGAGAAATGTCCCCCAGAGGGCGCAAGTATTTGAACACTTAGTTGGTGGCACTATTTGCAGAAGGTCATGGAAGCTTTAGGAGGTGTGGCCATGGGAGGAAGCATGCTATTGAGTGCAGGCTTTGAGAGTTCATAGCCTCATCCCTCCTCCAGTTACTCTCTCTGCTTCCTATTTTGTCTTTGAAGATGTGAGCTCTCTGGGTTAGAGAGATGGCTCAGTGGTTAAGAGAAGTTGCTATTCTTCCAGAGGACCCAGGTTCTATTCCCAGCATCTACATGGCAGCTAACAACCATCCATAACTCCAGTTCTAGGGGATCCCTCTTCTGGCCTCTACAGGCTTTGCACAGCATAAGTGTACTTACACACATGCAGATAAAACACTCATACACATAAGGTAAAACTAAAATTTTTTTAAATGTTAAAAGACGAGCTCTCAGCTTCTTGCTCCATCACCTCCAGTCCTGCCTCCCCCACTGGGATGGAATCTTCCTCAGAAACGGTAAGCCAAAAGAAAGTCTTCCTTCTATAAGTTGCCTTTAGTCATGGTACGTTACTATAACCAAGGAAAATAAGTAATTCACTAACTTACCCTAACTAGCTGACTAGCACAGGAGCAGAGATTCTGTCTTGCATGGTATCTAGATTGGACCCTCTGAAAGGATGCCAAGGTTTTCCAAAGGCGTAGTCCAGGCTACTCCACACCAACAGTGCACTGACAATGGGATCTTTTATCTCACAAAGGAACTAAAACTGTTCTGCTTGGCTCTGTCTTTTATTTGGCCTAGCCTGGGTCAGATGCTGACCTGCTTTCTCATCTGTGTAGCTAAAGGCTACCCAGTACATGGCTGTGGAAGGAGCACTGCCCTGAACAGGTGAACTGGGCACTTGATGAGAGATGCCTTCCATAGAAACCTAAAATTTAAGGATAGTACCACTCTTTAAGGGTAATGTGTGTATTGGAATCGATACAATGATTGGGAGGGTGCAATTGGTATCTAGGCATCTGGGGCCCAGAGGGGTAAATGATCTGAGATATTCAAGGTGAGGTCATTCAATAAACATTTGGTATGCTCAGAAGGCCAACGATGCTTCACATGATAAAGCCAGTTCTGTAATAATAAACTTCTCATTTCTTGAGAGCATACCTATCCAAAACAAAGACCTTTTTTTACTTCTCTGACTTTCATCCCAGCTGCATGTGGCCATGGGGTTATGTCCTGGACACTGGAGCATGATCACCACTGTTGTATGCAAATTATTTTCATTTTTATTTATTTACTTTTCATGATGTGTATGTGTGTCTCTGTGTGTGGGTGAACATGGTACAGGTGACCTTAGAGGGTGGAGGTGTTGGATCTCACTGGAGCTGGAGTTAAAGACAGTTCGAAGTCACCTGATGTGGGTTCTAGGAACTAAATAAGGTTCTCTGGAAGTGCCATAACTCTTAACTACTGAGTCATCTCTCCAGCTCTGCATTTTTACTTATTTTTAAATATCTTTTAGAAATGGTGAGATGGGTCAGCTGGTAAAGGCTTGCTGGTGACTCAAGTTCTATCCCCAGAACTGAGTTCATCCCTGGAACCCATGTAAAGGTGGACAGAACTGACCCGATGAAGTTGACCTCTGACCTATACATACTCTGTGTATAGATGGTCTCATTATGTAGTACAGGCTATGCTGGAACTTGATATGTAAAAGACCATGACCCTCCTGTCTCAGCCTCCCAGGCGTTGGGATTCTAGGCATGCACTGCCACCATGCCTGGCTATGTGCACTTCTTCCAGAGAACCTTACATCCTCATATCTGCTGTTCTCCTATGAGCTAGAATGCAGCTATGATGACGGTAGCTGCAACAGCAGTCATTAGGACACTGCAATGGAAATCCCACTTTGAGAATGGGTAGAATAAGATGATAGGAATCTAAGAAAATGATAATTTCAAACTCTGAGCTGCCCGTGGATACACAGGAAAGAAATAAAGTTCTATTATTTATTTTTTATTTTTATTCAATGCATATGAGTGTTTTGTCTGTATGTATGTAAGTGCACCTAGGCATGCAATGCACACAGAGGCCAGAAGAGGGCATCAGATCCCCTGGAACTGGAGTTCTAGATGAGTGTCAGCTGCCATGTGGGTGCTGGGATCTGAACCCAGGTCTTCTACAAAAGCACCCAGTACTCTTAACCACTGAGTCATTTCCCCAGACCCCTAAAGTTCTATTTTAAAGTCACTATTATTTTGGTTTCTGAGGCTCTTTGCTGAGCCTGGCCCTGACAAGTGTATCTACTGTGTGCCAAGCAGCTTCTCAACTGTCTTACTTGAATTCCTGTTTGCAGCCCATACTTTCCCCCAGACTCCCCTATAAACCACAGTACACATGGCCCAGCCTGTCTGTAAACCACAGTTCCCTTGATACAAGCAAGTACCACAGAAAACTGCATTTATAGAGCCCTTCCCATGATACCACAGGCTAGCCTGTAAAAGCACTTCACATGTATTAGTTCAGTGATTCTCAAATCAAACAACTAAGGTAAGTGCCCTGATACCCACATCATTTTTATTTTTATTGTTGCTGCTTGTTTGTTGGTTTTGTGTTTCTGAGATGGAGGTCTTTCTATAAAATTCTAGAATGTCTGAAACTATGCAGCCCAGGATGGTCTCAAACTTACAGCAATCCTCCTATCTCAGACTCTAAGTTCTGAGATTACAGGTGTGTGCCACCATAACTGGCTTTTTCCTTTCTGGAAAGTGAATCTATGTCCTCATGCATGTTAGGGAAGCCCTCCACCACTAGGCTACATCACCAACCCCCACACCTCATTGTGAAATGGAAAATTGAGGCTCAAAAAAATTAAATGCCTTGCCCAGGTTTCCCTGTATTGTACACAGCAGACAGTGGCTCTAGACTGTTTGTAAATATCTTGCCAACAGATTAATGGAACCCAGAACAGAATGATAGTGACAAAACTACACTATGTAGATTGATGGTACACACTTATAAACTCAGCCCATCGGAAACCCAAGTGATTTTAAGATTGCTTGCTTGTTTTTGAGACATGGTCTTCCTGTGTAGCTTCAGCTGGCCTGGAACTTGCTATGTAGACCAGGCTGGCCTCAATCTCACAGAAATCTGCCTGCCTTTGCCTCCTAAGTGCTGGGATTAAGGGCATGCACCATCATACTCGGCCTCAAATTTTCTTTTAGATTTCACTTATTTATTTATGTATATGTGCATGTGTGTGTTGTGTGTGCGCTCATGCACTGTTCTTTGTGGAAGCCAAAGGACAACTTTCAGTAGTCAATTCTCTACTTTTACCATGGGTGTCTGGAGAATCAAACCCAGGTCAGTAAACTTGTAGTATGCCTTCTCATTGGCTCCCCAAAATTGTTATAAATTTATTTATTTTTATTCTTGTATAGAAGTGTTTTGCCTGTATGTACATAGGTACATCACATGCATGCAGTGCCCATAGAAGCCAGAAGAGGGAGTTGGATCCTGGAACTGGAGTTACAGAGGGTTGTGAGTCATGATTTGGGTCCAAATCCAGGCCTTCTGCAAGAGTAGCTAGTGCTCTTCACTATTGAGCCATCTCTCCAATAACACTCCTCAATTTTTTAAAACTAATATTCATCTATAATTATTAAGTAAGAAGAACTATAGTCAAAACCTCTGATATCTCAATATAATAGTTTGTGGTAAGATATTAGCTTTTGAAATTTGGGGGAAATCCAATTATCTGCCTAAGCGGGTTTGCCAAGGATTTTTCTGGCTGCCAGACTTATTAATAGTATGCTAAATTAGTATCCTTAGCACTCCTCAGAGACATGACAATTGTAGTATATAAATACCAAATTTTAATAACATGTTTAATAGATTACTAATAAGTACCCATAGCTACATGATACATAAAAAAAAAAAGAAAAAGAAAAAAGAAAGCTTGTGGAATTCATGTTCTTTTCATGTAATCAATAAAGGCATGAAACTGTTAAAATTAACTTACATTGTGTCAAGAGCCTATAGACCATACCTTGAAAATCATTCTGTAAAACACTGTATATGGAATGAAGGCTCTTGCTTTAAAGTTATAATGGATAAATCCATTGACAGATTCCTAATTGGATGGCATTATTGGCAGACTGGGAGGTGGGGCTGTTTGTAAGTGGTAGATCACTGGGTTTACCTTATCCCCAGCCTCTTTCTGTCTCTCTCTGCTTCCTGGCTACCATAAAGGGAGCATATTTGCTCCACCATGTGCTTCCCATCATGACATTCATCATGTCTCAGGCTCAAAGCAATAGGCTCAAACAATCATGGACTGAAACTGAGAGCCAAAAATAAGTCTTTTCTCTTTTATTTTCTTGGGCATTTTGTCACAGCAAAGAAAAGCTGTCCAATACATGAACTAATGTTATATGAATTATATAATAAGTATAAACTACAAAGGAAATATGGAAAAACAAAAATTGTTAAAATATTGCTAATCATGAGTTCTTATATGACAACCAGTCAATATCAAGCACCCAGTGTATCATTAAAGGTGAAGAATACAAAATTCTATTTCAAATTTTTTTTTCCAAAATTTCAAGTTTGGTGGCCAGTGCTTATCAGATGTGGTAAGATGATGATTAAGTCTAAGTCTAAGTTGCTAAGTCTAGGTATGACCCATCTATTGGGCTTCCAGGATTGTTCTCTTGGGTTTGAAGTTTAGTGTTATCTTTAATCCATGCTTTTTTCATGAGAATTTGTTTATTTTAAATCTTCTTGATGAAGATTAGTTTAGTTTAACTGAGATAATAGAATCTGCAAATCAGCTTAACAGGCATACTTGCTACAATACAGCTCCCAGCATATACCAAAAGCAAATGGGAGAGCACACAGCTCCCAGCTCCCTCAGTGGCATAGCCCCCTGCACAGTGCACCTATGACTTCTAGGAAGATACATTTGAAAACAAGACCTACACTAAAACTGTTGGCCTCCTGTGATTTAAAAGATAAAATCCAAATGTCTTCTTTGTATGTGTATGAGTGTTTTGCCTGTATATATGTATCACATGTGTGTAATGTCCCTGGAGACCAGAAGAAGGCATCAAATCCCATGGAACTGAAGTTACACATGGTTGTAAACCCCCATGTGGGTGCTGGAAAATAAGCCTGGGTCCTCTCAGAGCAGTCAGTGCTCCTAACCACTGAGCCATCTCTCCAGCCCCTAAATCCAAATGTCTTAATTTGATACTCAAAACCCTCTGTAATTTACTGTCAATCTTCCTCTCATTTATCCAGTCCAGTAGCTTCTGTAGAGTGCTGGAACTGTCACTGTGTGTGCTAGGAGCAGAGGGATGGATTGCATCTCGGTTCCTACCCTGGAAGAGGTCTAGGGAGCAAGAGAGAAAATAAAACAGACCGTGAGAACTCATTAAGTTATAGCAATAGAGACTATCTTAAAGGGTTGTTGAAAGAAATGAGTTTATACACAAAAGTCCCCAAACAGTACTGAATAATTAAGTTAGAAGATAAACAGCTGCTGGCACCCAGGATGTGGGTCAAGGATGGCTCCTTTGATTCAGTGATAGCTGAGTGAAATCTTGAAGGGAATTTAAGTTAGCTAGAACAAAGGGAAAATGGTGGAAACACATTTCTTGAACCTTGTTGTTTCTTCATTCAATGGGTTGAATGACAGCCTTCCAAAAGGCACTCCATGTCCAAAATTCCTGGAACCTGTGAATGCTACCTCATTTGTGGAAAGGTTTAGCAGATGTAATCGAATCATCTGATTGTCTGAGTGTGCCATAAATTCAATGACACATGTCCTTGTCAGAGACAGAAGAGGAAAGACCCAGAGGAGAACATGTGAGAAGTAGCAATGGAACCAGGTACTAGAGTTGTACAACCGCAAGCCAAGGACGCTCAGGAATGCAGGCAGCTCCTGGGGCTTGACGAGCAAAAGACTCTTAAAGGCTCCAAGGGAGAGAGGCTCTGATCTTTCTGTCATTTCCCAGTGTCTAATCTTCACTATTGCAAGGGAAGAAAATTGTGTGCGTGTGTGTGTGTGTGTGTGTGTGTGTATCTGTGTGTCTCTATATGTGTGTATCTGTGTATGTGTCTGTGTATGTGTGCATCTGTGTGTGTGATGATTCCTCAGTAGAGAGTGCTCTTCCCAGCCCGCTCTCTCTTCCCCTATTTACACAGCTGTGTTCATCTCACTGTGGTCTCTACCTATTTCTGAGTTATGAGAGGCTTTCCCTGTCTATCCTTATTAGTCACTGTTCACATCAGCTGGCTTTTTGTATCTGAGCACTTATCAGTAGAGACATTTTCTTATTTATTTTTATGTATATTTCCCGTCTCTTTCTCACTGGAGTTCAAGTTTCCTGAAAACGGAGATTCTGCCTATTTAATTTGCCACTGTACTCTCAGCCTCAAAATACTGCACACATCTGGAAGGCCCTCAGTAATTATCTGACAAATAAATAAAGGCTCGGGATAGGATAGGAGAAGAGACATAAAGGCAAGAAGCCCTTTACTGTTCTCTCTCTCTCTGAAAGTTATATAGCCCAGCCCACAAACTCTCTGTAGCTCAGGAGGATCTTGAATTTCTGATCCTCCTGGTCTCCACCTCCAAAGTGCTGGGATGTGTACTTTGTGCACAGGCCTGTTCCACGCTTGGTTTATATGGTGCTGGGATCAAACTCAGGGCCTTGTCCATGCCAGGCAAGCACTCTGCCAACTGAGTGTCATCCCTGGATCCCAAATGCAATACTTACTTTCCTTCTCTGTTTTTTGTTTGTGTGTTTTTGAGGCAGGTCTTCCTTCAGATCTACCCAGCTGACCTGAAATTCACTGGGTAGATCAGGCTGACCTGGATCTGAAAAAGATTTGCCTGCCTCTGCCTCTTGAATGTTGAGATTAAAGGTGGGTGCTACCGTGGTTTTTGAGGGGGGGGTGTTTGTTTTGTTTTCCTTTTTGCAGTGCTGAGATGGAGCCCAGTGTTCTGTGCTAATTAGGCAAGCATTCTCCCACTAAGCTGCGTCCCCTGTCTTCTCTCTGTTCTTAATGAGGGACAGTAGCTCTCTCCTCTTCCTTAACTGTGGACTCCAGCCCCACCCCAACTTCTCCCTGTGTCAGTTATTAACTCTCCTTCAGGTCTTCAACTCATCTTTCTTGGCTCATTTCCCTTAGCACATGGACACGGTCACATTTGCTCTAAAAGGAAATCTAGGTTGCATGACTTGATACTCTCCTCGCCAGATCTGCCTTCTTTCTTCCACTTACCTTGGGTGAGTCTTCTCACCCCACTCTAGCTCACCCACCCCTCACATTCTGCAACCTGGCCTATCTCTGGCACTGTTCTGACATTGCTCCAGATCAGTCCCAGTGACCTGACGGCTCTGGTCCTGTTTCACGTCTTATCAGCCTTGGCAGCATCTCTAGAAAGCTGTTCCTCCTTCTGTTCCTGCACTTCAGAGACCCAGGTGTTCTTCTTCCCTCTCCTGGCTCTTTCCAATCTCCACAGGCTTCCTTTCCTCTTTCTCATGAGTAGTTGTGGATTTGGCCTTTGGTCCTGTCCTCCTATGGCCTATATATCTCTTTCTAAGTAGTTTTGTCATCCCCTGTGGTTTTAATGACCATTTACAGATATAAATGTCATATGCCTTCAGTGACCCAAATTTATATTGCTAACTGCCTTCCAGATATTTCTATTTTTATGGCCCATGAGTGCTTCAAATTTAATATGCCCCAAACTCAATTTATCATGCTACCCATTTTCACAAACTACCTTTTCTCTATTTTCTATTCAAGTAGACAGATAATGCCAACCCTCCATCAGCTACTTGGGCTAGATGTGTGGGAGCTTGCCAAGCTTGCTCCTCATCCCTGGATCACTCTGGTGCCAGGTCCTATTGGATTCACTGGCTAAATATCTCTTGAATCCATCTGTCCATCTCCCTTTCTCAGCCACCGCTGAGAAACATTAAACCCTTTTCACCCCTTTCCTGGGTCATCTCAGTAGCTTTTGGACTCTTCACCTCTGTCCTCCAGCTTAAAGATTTGATCAGTCTCTCTCTGTCTCTCTCTCTGTCTCTGTCTCTCTCTCTCTGCCTTTTAGAGACAGGGTCTCACTGTGTAGCCCAGGATGGCCTTAAAATCCACAGTTTTCTCTCTGCCCTGAATGTTTGCATTAGAGAAGTTCAACACGGTATCTAGCCTTGTTATTTTTTGGTTGCTCTTGAATGTCTTTTTCAAATAAAAGAATAATACATTCTCAAACAGTTAAGGAGTTATAACCATGTTAAGCTATTAAGAAACATTAAAAGAGAGATGTCTCACCGGTTAAGAGTACTGGCTGCTCTTACAGTGGACCTGAGTGGACCACTGAGTCATCTCTCCAGCCCCCATTGGGAAATTCTTAAAAGGCTTTCACTTGGGGAGAGGAGCTCTCTACGTCTTCTCCCCAAATTCTTCCTCCTCTGACTTTCATTTTACTTTTGCAGTTTCCTACACATCGCACGTCTTCTTTCTTAAAGCCAAGCAGATGAAGCAAGCCAAGCAGCTAACTCCCTAAAATAGCTATGCTAAGCCAGATCTCTGCCTCTGCACAGAGGTGCCTTTTTTCTTAAACAGTTCTCCTACCTTTTAAATTTTAAGTTTCCTCTTATTGGAAAGTGGTCCTATGTCTACAGTCACACATCCTATCTTGTCTGATCTTAGAACAGTTGTCCTCAGCCCCCAAGCTGATCCTGAGCTCTTCCTTCACAGATTCGTCTCAACCCCTGTATGTGGTGCTTGTTAAATCAGATAGCATGTAAGTGCATGTTATTCCTTTTGTCTGTTGCTCCTGACATATAGAGCTCTCCAGATTTTTTTTTTCTTTATGCCCATTTCCAGCAGTCACAGCAATGTAGCCAAAAAAAAATTTTTTTTGGAGATAATGAATTAAATATGAAGGAAGCAGGGAAGTACTCCATGAGATAAGGTATAGACCCTTCTAAGGAACCATCCCCTAACCCCAAGACAAGTGAAGACGGATGCATACACTAACACCAAAGCCATCGCAGCCCTACTGATTCCTCCCTCAACTGAGGATAACTGATGCCAAGACCCAAACTGCTGGTGCGTCTCTCACTTCTCTTGTCCTAAGTGTTTCACGTCCAAGCCTCATACTACCTCATGGCCCACTTCTCCAACACATCCCTTATTTTGAACGCAGATATTTTGCAAGGCACCAAAGAGAGATTCTCTCCACTTGCCACATTGAAAGGTCCACCTGAAGTATCCATTTGAATCCACTCCTATCTCTGTGAATCCCAATGAGAGGACACAGGAAACAAATACAAGAGAAAGGTGAAGTTTAACACAAAACCTTTGTTTTAATAACTGCAATCAGGCCTCAGTGTTACAAGGAGACATCAGTGGAAACAAATTCTCCCTTTCAACCCAGTACAGGATTTCAGTTCTAAAAAATGCCCCAAATAGACTAACAGTTCTTCTTTCTGACCTAGATAATTTAAAGCCAAGGATTCCAAGTCATTCATGGAAAAGTACCAGGGTACTGTTGGGATTTTTAAATAAAGCTCTGCTGGTGGGTCTATCTGGCAGTCACTAAGATTGATCTGTGGTAGTGGCAGATGACTTGCCTAGCATGCATGAGGCTCTGGGTTCGATCCCCAGTGCTGGGAGGGAAAAGACCAGTTTGTGGTAAAATGCGTTGACCAAAACAAGACCAACATACTTTCCACCTACTTTACTCTCTTAGTAAAAAGAGCAGGAAATTGTGAAAATCAGGAATTGTTGAGCAAAAGAAAGAAAAGTAGAAAGATGAGGAGAAAAAAAGTGCCAAAAGCCACTGGAGGAGAAAATAGAGCTTATCCTGGGAAGCATAGCAGCCATGACACAGGCAATGTGTGCTGTAGTGATTGAGGCAGAGGGTAAGCAAGAATGTCGTTAAGAGAAAGACATTACAAGGCCCTGCTGAAGAAGGAGAGGGGTCCTGCTACCAAAGATAAATACGTAGATAACACACAGCATGCATGCCAGACTTCAGATAAAGAACAGGAGAGGCAGCCAGGATCTCAAAGACCAGAAGGATCAACACAATGAGGGGAGATAACAGCTGTTGGGGGGACAGCTGCACTCCCCTTTCCAGAGGCTACAGAAAGATTTGGCTCTAGAAAGGTCTCAGTCAGGTGTAGTCCACAGTGCTTCAAAGGCCATTGAAAGACAAGCATCCTTTCCAATGCTAGGAGGAATCAGGCCAGGCTGTCATGTGCTCATTTTAAACATGTGAAGGAAACCTTCCATTCTCAAAGTAAAGACTTCACTAAGAAGTCAACAAAAAACAGATGGTAGGACTCTCTTCTGTGGACAAATTTAAGCTAAATAAAAAAACAAAGTAGCACTAGGTAGGTACCAAATACCTGAAGGGGAGAGACATCACTCCTATTGATTTTGGCTTCCGAGGTAATCAACTCCATGGCAGTGATTTTTCCCTCTGCACCGTAACGTAAGACAATAATGGAGGAAAAAACAGGCAGAAACCAACCTTGGTCTGCAGCTTTCAGGATGATTTCTCTCTCAGTACAGACTCGGGTGGGTGCATCTGGACTCCTTGAAGCTGGTGCCCCAGGAGCAGCCTCACACTGTCTCCGCAGGAAGAAAAAAATCTGCTTGGATGCAAAATGAGTTTTCCCGGTACCAGTACCACCGGGAATCTGAAGTCACTCCGGGACCACCCTAACCAAGGGACCACCACCCGACCCGCGTGGGCTTAGGCGGTAACTTGAGTGGTCCCCGCGTGGAGAGGGCGGGAGCCAACCTTTTTCTTTTTCTTTTGTTTCCTGCCTGTAGGGGACTCCAAGGTGCAGCGGGTCTCCTACCTGTCTGGTCCTCCACCTCCTGGGCCAAGAGTGGCTGCGGTCCTGCAGAGCAGTATTCCGCCTGCTCATTCGCCCCCGGACCTCACCTACCCGCGCTCTCCCGGGCTGTGACCAGCCTGACTCATCCGGGATGGGTGGCGGGGGTTGGGGAACACCTCAGAGGGCGGAGGGACAGGAGGAGGCGGGCCGGGCCCTTCCCCCAGAGCCGGGCAGGAGGCGTAGCCAGGGCGCAGGTGAAACCGACCGACCTATCCCGGGAACTTGGGCGGCCGGGACTCGCTGCGAGAGGCCAGTGTCGCGCAGGGCTGGCCTGGGCACCGCCCTCTCCCACTCGGGCTGCGCGCGCGGGGACACGGCCCCGGCCGGTCCCTGGGGACCCTCGGGCCCTGCTGGCGCGACCCGCGGTGGAGGGAGGCGGGTGGCGCCGCCCTGGGCGCAGGTGACACGCGCCAGGCCCGGGTTCTGTCGGAGGGGGAGTGATCCCGGAGGGCGAAACGCAGCCGCCCCGGGGCCCAGAGAGCAGGCAGAGATGGCACGGGAACTGAGCCAGGAGGCACTCCTGGACTTTCTCTGCCAGGCTGGGGGCCGGGTGACCAACGCCGCGTTGCTGGGTCACTTCAAGAGCTTCCTGCGGGACCCCGCCGCGCCCCCCAGCCAGCAGCAGCGTCGCCGCGAGCTCTTCAAGGGCTTCGTCAACTCGGTGGCCGCAGTGCGCCAGGGCCCCGACGGCACCAAGTTCGTGGTGCTCAAGAGGAGGTACCGGGACCTGCTTGGGGAGGAGGGCCTGCAGCGACCCGCCACCGTGGTCCCCGCAGAGGGACCGCAACGGAGCCGCCGGCGGCACGACCCGGACGCGGAGAAGCAGCCGGCAGGTGCCGCAGCCCGGCCGGAGGACGCAGGTGGCGATGGAGAGGTGGCCGGGACACACCGCGGGTCCAGGGCCAGCCCAAGAGGGCAAACGCCGGGGGCCGCGGGGACCGCCCAGGCCCCAGCCAGGTGCGCGGCGATGGAGACTCGGGGCCGCTGCTGCTGGGAATGCCGACAGAACGGCTGGGGACAGTCGCTGCCCGGAGCGCCGGCCGACCCTGCGGCCGCCTGGGAGGAGCCTGAGCGCGCCCAACCTGCCCGGGCTGACCCCGGGACTCCCGAGAGGCCGCGGGAAGGCGTGCCGGCCAAGAGCGCGCCGGTACCTGCAACGCCCGTCTCCCCTCCCGCCAACGTCGAGGCTGCTGGGAGCTGGACGTCCCCGCCCGCTCTCCGGCCCCGCCCCGCTCCCTCCCGAGACCCGCCGGAGCTGTTTACCGCCAGCTCCCCGAACCATTCAACCCAGTACCTGCAGCAGCAACGCACTCGAGAGTGGGTGGCTAGATGCCCAAAGATGCCCCAGGCCCGGGAACAGGGGCCCGTTCGGGCCTGGTCAGTGCTGCCAGAAAACTTCCTCCAGTTAACCTCGGAAATCGGCCCCCGGGTCCCAGAGACTAACTCAGAGCTGCCAGACCCTCCTCTTTCCTCTCATTCCCTCTTTCCTGTGGTTGCTGGTGAGTCCTCGGAAACCTGGTCCGGGAACCCTCCACCCATTATCTTTCGTAGTATTCGTTGTCAGCTGTCCCTCCAGGATCTCAGTGACTTTGTGGACCAAGAAAGCCACAGCAGCGAGGAGAGCAGCAGCGGGCCTAAAGAGTCCCCCGAGGGCTCTGAAGAGGGGCTGCAGGTCGTCCTGGGAAGCCGGGGGAGGGGAGAGTTTAGGAATCCAGCTCCGGGCCTGTCTGAGTTTCCAAAGGAAAGCAGCTCCAGCCGCGACCCTCAGGGCCTCAAGAATAGACAGGATGGGTCCTATTCTGGGCAGGTCCCAACTGGAGCTAAAGGCCTTGGAGACCACCCCCAGGAGCTTTCGCCCTGCCCAGCCCCCAAGTTCCGGAGGTCGGTCCGGAGGAGCACTCGGGCAAGGAGAGCCAAGTCCTCCTCCTCTGATGAGGAGCAGCTCAGTGAAGACTTGCTGAAAAGAAGCCTGCGCCCACCTAGGTCCAGGAAATCTTCCAGGGCGGGTGCCCTGCCCAGCCCAAGGGTGGATGCGGCTTTGACACAGAAACTGGCAGACCCTAAGGCTGTTGTGGCTGAGCGAGGTCAGTCGCACAGCTCATGGGTCCCCAGCAGGGATGAGCCTACAGCTGTGATACCCCATAGACCTGAGCACAGGTCTCCCCTGGTCCCTCTAGACGCTAGGGAGCATGAGTGGATTGTGAGGCTTGCCAGTGGCTCCTGGATTGCCGTACTGACGTTGTTTTGGGAGGACCCCCAGTTGGCTTTGCACAGAGACTTCCTGACGGGATACACGGCCTTGCACTGGATAGCCAAGCATGGTGACCTGGGGGCCCTTCAGGACTTGGTCTCTGGAGCCCAGAAGGCAGGGATTACCCTTGATGTAAATGTGAGGTCCAGTTGTGGCTATACTCCGCTGCACCTTGCAGCTATTCACGGCCATCAGGGAGTCATCAAATTGCTAGTGCAAAGGCTGGCCTCCCGGGTGACTGTCCGGGACTGCAGTGGGAAGAGGCCGTGGCAGTATCTGAGCAGCAATACCTCTGGGGAAATATGGCAGCTCCTGGGAGCACCTCGGGGCAAGCCCATTTTCCCTGTGTATCCCCTGGTTCAAAGTTCTTCTCCAACTAGGAAGGTCAAAAGCAAGGAAGTGTCTAGAAATGTCACCCGGAAAACTTCCTTGGCTGCATTGCTCAAAAATCAGCACAACAAATGGAAATTGGCCAACCAATATGAGAAATCCCATGCCCCAAGGGAAAGAGAAGAATATAGTGACTGAGGTGGGCCCCTCTCCCCAGCAGGCAGCCTCCCCGAGCCCCTTATCTTTGAGGGCCTAGGGGCAATAGCTGGTAAAGAGAGAGGGCCAGCCAAATGGCTTCTCCACCTTTCAGAGGACCCCAGGGTCTCAAGTTTCTTGAAGGCTCCTGTGTTTGAGCTGTGAAACAGAGTGAGGCAGAGCCAGGCACTCAAGCCCTGGGAAATTCCTCCCTCTCCTGGGTCAGTCCCGGTCTGGGCTGTTTCTGAGGCAATAATGGCAGGCTTTGGCTGCAGAAGGAACAGATGTGTCACAAAAAGAGAGGCAATTCGAGGAACTAACAAAGCCCAAACTGGCTGGAAGCTCTCTGGCTTCTGTTCATCTGGAGAAATCTTGGCTGAGCAGAAAGCACCAGGTTTGAAGTCAGATGGCTTTCCTTCTATTTCTTTATGTGCCTTTTGGCATTCACATCAGTGAAATCAAATTATTACTGGCAAGTGGAGAGTTTAAGAGATGCCTCATCCAGTGCCCAAGTCTTCCCCTGACTCCCACGAGTGGTGACTAAGTGTGAACTGGCGACTGCATCCTCTGGGTGTCAGCCACTGCTCAGAGAAGCAGGTGGGTGAGAGTCAGGTGTGACCTTGACTCCACTCCCTAGAGAAATAACTGCCATTTAGGACTTGCTTTTTTTTTTTTTTTTTTTTTGTATCAACCTAAAGGGAACTTTCCAAGTGGGAAAACAGTGTGGTTCATTCCTCAGTGACTGAAACCATCTTTCAGGGAAGCTCCCTGTGTAGCAAGCAGGCTCATCCCTAGTAGCTTTCAGTGGATTTGAAAGGTCAAGGTCGGCATTCAGGAAAAGAGAAACTAGTTGACTCTGGGGAAATAGGAAGGGTTAACCCATCAGAATGTTGCTAAGCTGCTAAATATAACTTTATTTGCACTAAACTTCTTGCCAATTAAGATTAAATATTAGCCTGGAAGTACTGTATGTCTAACAGGAAGTGTTACTTTCGATTGCTTAGGAAGACTAATCAGTACGATACCTTGGAAAGAGAGTGGCTAATCCTTAAACCCTGGCAAAATAGGAGAATTACTGACTGTAAATTCAAAGAGGTCTGAGAAGTTAAAAGTTTTAAGCGGAAATTAATTTTTGTGGAAATTTTTTCATGTGTAGTGGCAATGATGCTGTATTTTTTAAGTATTTTGTGTTTCTTATTATTTCCCTGCATTAAAAGACCAGTGGATCTTTATAATTTATTATATTGTTCCTAGCTGATTATTGCTAATGTTTTTGTAGAATTATCTCTGTGAGTGTCAAATGTTTCTGTTTCTCTGTATTTTGACTTTATAATTCTTCCGAAATTTCTGTCTCTGTCTCTTGCTCACACATCCCTCAGTGGAAATTGAACCTGAGACCTCATGCACATTGTACAAGTGCTCTACCACTGAGCCACAGCTCCCAGCCCTCATCCTTTTTGAAAACAAAAAGGCAGAATAATCAAATGTACAAGCTCTTCCAAATACACACTTTTCATTCTCTATATAAAGGGTGAAACTTTGGCAAATAAAATCAAGAAAAACTGAGAAAATGACAGATGGTGGGGACATAGTTTGGGAAATGGAATTTTAAGTTTGCAAGATAGACGTCTATGTAACTACTCCAGCAAACAACTTCTGGCAAAAGCCAATGAATTTTCTTTTACTGTATTGTAATCAGTAGATCAGCTTATTCAACAAATGTTTTGCTTAGTGCCTTGGGGTTTGTAAGGTGGGTAGGACATGAAGTCTGTCTTCTAGAAACTATTTAAAATATTTGTTCTTAGTTGCTTTCTACCTCATCTTGTTCCTGAGATGTCTTTGAAAGTTGCATGACATCAGAGAGAAGCTTGTAATATTAGGCAGGAGGAAAAAAGGTGTACCAAACAGGACAAAGCAGTACAATGTAATACTTCAATGTAAATACAAAAGTAAGTGCTCTAGAAGATTTTAAGGAGAGAGAGAGAGAGAGAGAGAGAGAGAGAGAGAGAGAGAGAGAGAGAGAAAGAGAGAGAGAGAGAAAGAGAAAGAGAGAATACGAATTCCTTTAGGTTGGGAAAATAAGGAAGGGCTTTGTGCAGGCCAGGAGTTTAAGTGATTGATAATACTGGCCTTCCCAAGAAACCAGCTTTGTTGGTTCTGCTACATTCTTGACTTCTGTTTCAATGTGTGCTCCACACAACCCTAGTGTTGTCTGGTTGCTCAGTGGTCAAAACACAATCCTAGGTTGACTCTCCTCAGGACTTGTTCCTCATGTTCCTCTGGCCTTTGTTCATGTGTCTCTGCCTGATCTGGTGAACTCTCTTACTGGTCACTGTACTGTGTGGGGGCCAAATCAGAGCACAAGAGGCGGTGGAGGACAGAGTGAAACAGCTCAGCCTCTTGCTCATGTGGCAAGTCCAGGCAGAGAGGGCCCCCAGCCAGAACACTCTTCCTGAGTCCTCTAGGCTTCTCCCTACAGTGAGCCCTATGATGATGAAGCCACTCTACACCCATGCGGGACTCAGTACCTCCCCCTCATGCTTTCTCTGTGGGAGATTCCTTCAGCTTGGAACCCTCTTTTTGCTCCTTTCTTGGTAAACTTAATCATATTCCTCAAAGAACAGTTCAAGAGCCTGGAGAGATGACTCAGTAGTGAAGAGCACTGGCTGCTCTTGCAGAGGACCCAGGTTTGGGTCCCAGCACCTGCATGGAGGCTAACAAACCATCAGTAACTCCAGTTCCAGGGGCTCTGACACCCTCTTCTGGCTTCTACAGGCACTGCAAGCACATGATGCACTTACACGCAGGTAAAACGCTCATACGCATGAGATAAAAAAATACATAAAAATTTACAAACGTTAAAAAGAAGATGGAAGTGAGGGGGTCTTGCTATGTTGTTCAGATTGGTCCCAAACTCTGGACTGAAACAGTCCTTCTGATTTAGCCTTCTGAGTAGCTATAAACTACAGGCATGCTACTGTGCCTGGACACATTTACTGGAAACTTACTGAACATCTATTGGTCATAATGACATAATTCCAGCCTTGCTGGAGAAGGGAGTTATGAAAATGGAGTTGCTGAAAATAACCTCAGCATCGTGACAGGGGAGAGATCCACACATGAAGACTCAAGAAGTGGGATAGGCAGGATGGCTCAGCACCTTTCTAAGAACCCAAGAGCTATCTTAAGTGAACACAATCTTAGGGCATAAGAACAGAAATATAGTCAGTTCAGCCACCTATTATCTACACTATGTATGTGAAGTGTACAGTGATAGGGAATGTCAATAGTGCTGACAACTGACACTTCAAATCATTCAAAAATTCTAACAAGTAGCAAGTAGTCTTCAGTTTCAACTTTTGTGAGTTTCTAATTCTGCAATTAGAGGATAGGAATAGACTACAACAGAAAATGCGACTGAGAGATTGTCCACATTGGATACACTGCTTCTGAGAGCTGGGAAATGGTTTTAGGACTCAGCTTCCCAAGGTTTACGACTTTGGCTTCAGTAATCCAGGACATTATTTTGTGATCTTTCCTTAGTGCATAGAAAGATGGTCCATTAATTACATGTTACTACAAGATATTGCTTAGTTCAGAGACTCCCCCCCCCCTTATGAACAGTTAAAATCATGACAGTGTGAATAGATGGCCTCAGTAAGCTTTCTGGGTTTCTCACCGCCCCCCCCCCCCCCCGCCATTTGCTACAGTGCATTAGTATCACACATTTTAGCTCTGTTCGTCCTAACCTAAGGTTGATACTGCAGTTATGTGTTTCTCCTCCCTCTTCGCTCCTCATTAAATCAAGTCTCACTGCCTAGTGTGGTGCCACACACCTATAATCCCTCTACTCAGAAAGCAAGATTGCAGTGAGCTCTCTATCACCAAAATCCATTCTCCCAGAAATAGCCTGGAATCCTTTGAGAAGGGGATAAAAAGGAGTGACTCTCTATGCACAGGGCAAAGACAGACATCTGCAGCACAAGCTGCCTTGGGAGTCATCTAAACATAACTCTACATCCTTACCTATGTGTCACCTTATACCTTCAGGGGCTCTTGGGTCCAGGTGTTTCCTGCTACAAACATCCTCAAGAAGACCACCTGGAAGATCAGAGACAGGGCAGGTATAACAGCATCACCTGGTGTTCTCAGCATCCTGCCTGGATACAGGCCCAGTGCTTAGTCTGCCCTGTTCCATGTCTTCTCTGTGTGCAGGGCTGACTCAAAGTCAGTTTGGGGTTTTTGTGTGGCATTTCTCAGATTTAAAATTCTGCATATCTTTATTTTCCTAGGTTAAGAAAAGAAGATTCTATCCCTTTAAATTTTAAACTACAGCATGTAGATACTGGTGTACGATGGAAAATGGTTTTGAAGTTATGAAAAGCTGGTAATCCTGAAAAGAAACAGAAAATTTGTATAGGAGACATAAAGGGATAAAGGAAGGCACATTAGATGCTCTCATTACCTGATAGGTTTGGGAAGCAGATTTTACTTTCTAGATGTAGATGTGGCTACAGTAGTGGTTTATTTATAAAAAAGATTTTTTATGTGTATAAGTGCATGTAAGTGCACACGTGTCTTGCAGTGCTCAGGTTGGATTCCCCTGGAACTGGAGTTGTTAGCCACCATGTGGGTGCTGGGAATCAAACGCAGGTCCTCTGCAAGAGGAGCCAATGCTGTTAATGGCTGAACCATCTCTCCAGACACCTTATTTTTAATTTTTGAAGTAGGGTCTTGCTGTGTAGCCTAAGCTGGCCTCTAATTCACTGTGTAGACCAGACTGTTCTCAAACTCCGGGTCATCCTGCCTCAGCCTTTTGCGTGCAGAGATTACTGATGTGCACCATCATACCTGGTAGAAATAGATTATTTTGTTTAATAAGTTATTCTAGTTAACAGAAAGTTATATATTTTTTACATGATTAAGTTTTTAAAACACAGAAAAAATATACCTAAATATACTGGGGGAGGGAGTCTGGTGAGATGGTTTAGATGATAAAGTGCTACTGTGAACTCATGAGGACCATGAGTTCAAAATAAAAGTAAAGGATCTTTAAGTATTTATGTCTATTCATTTTCTGAGAAAAGAAAAACTTTTATCTCTTTAAAAATTATAAAGCCATAGATACTGATGGAAAATTATTGCATTTTAATTGCACAGTAAGTGAAAGGCTGTATTTTATATATTTTAGGGTTTTTTTTTCAGTGCTGAGTATTTAACCCATGGTCTTACACATGCTAGATAAGTACTTTACCACTGAGATACACCTTTATCCTTTACTTTTTAAAAATGTGTTTGTTTGTTTGTTTTTTACATACGATCTTACCATTTTTCCGAGGACAATTTTAAACTTGTAAGTTCAAGAGATTCTTTAGCCAAATCTTACCTTGGACTACAGTTGTGTGCCACCATGTTTGGCTTCACATCTTTTTTTAAACTTTAAAGAATTTTAAAAGTACAAGTAGTAGGTGTTTGTTTTTTAAAAAAATTATAATATAAATAAAAAGAACCAACTGCTCCTTCTAATTTTAGTAGCATGAGTCAACCACTGATGGAATTTGGTGTGTACAACAAAGTGAAGCCCAATTCTACATGGTAAGTGCCAACCCATTGTATTTGGTCAATCCACTGCTATCATTTTTCCCTTGACCTGGATATCATATATGATGCTAAATAAAAAAATGCTTATGTCTTCAGGTGACAGGAAGTGGAGCTGAGAGATCTGCAGACTGACCTGAGGCTTCAGTGCCTCTTTCCTTCTCTGTCATCGAAGGGCTATACTCGAAAAGTGTTAAGCTTTAAATCATTATTATTATGTGTGTGTGGTTCTGAGGATCAACCTAGGCTTCACATGTCAGGATTTTTCGCTGGTATGTGCTCCATCACCAAGCTACATCCCAGTCCCATTCTAAAATGCTTAAAAAAATACTTGCATTCCTATGATGTGAGACGATGGTTTTCTTTGGTTTCTAATCAGCTTCTTTTACAGTGTTCTGGGCATGTAGCTTTTCAGGCAGAAGTCTCCTCCTTCAGAAAACTGATAGCTTGCTGTACCACAGCAGGAAGTGAGGGAACTCCAGGCCTCTGTGGTCAGCCATTCCTTGCCTAAGCCATTTTGTTTGCTTAGGGGCAATGGAGGCCAGGAGACTGGTATGGTCAGATGGGAGGGAAGAACTTTCACTTTACAATTTAAAATGGGCCAGGTCTGCCAGTATCCCTGGGTAGGATTTCATCTTTATTCTTCCCAATAGCTAAAGAGAATTTTTTTTTTTTTTTGGTCTTTTTGAGACAGGGTCTCTCCGTAGCCCCAGCTGACCTGGAACTCACTATGTAGACAAAGCTGGCCTTGAACTCACAGAGATCCACCTGCCTCTGCCTCCCAAGTGCTGGGACTAAAGGTACCACCACGCCTAGCATCATTTTTTTTCTAATGTGTATGAGTGTATTGCCTGCATTTGTGTAAATGCACCAGTGTTGTGCAGTGCCCTCAGAGTCAGAAGAAGGAGTTAGATTTCCTTGGAACTGGAGTTACAGACAGTTGTTAGCCAGTGCTCTTAACTGCTGAGTCATCTCTCCAGTCCCTAAGGAGATATTTTACAACTACTTTAACATCCAACATAAGGATGGAGTATCTATCTATCTATCTATCTGTCTATCTATCATCTATCTATCATCTATCGAATCTATCCATACAACCATATAACTCTGTTGTTTTTGTTTTGTTTTGTTTGTGTTTTAAATTTTTACTGATTTATTTTTATGTGTATGGGTATTTGACTGCATGTATATATGCGTGAAATGCCCACGGAGATCAGAAGAAGGCATCAGATCCCTGGAACTGGAGTTATGGACAGTTGTTAGCTGCTGTGTAGGTATTGGGAGCAAAACCCAGGTGCTCTGCAAGAGCAGCCAGTGCTCTTAATTGCTGAGCTATCTGTCCAGCCTCTTTGTGCAGGATCTCCCTTTTTAAACTAGGCTGGCTTTGAACTTTTAGTGATCTTCCTGCCTCTGCCTCCCAAGGACTGAGATTACAGATGTTAGTCACCATTCCCAGCTCTTTCAAAGAACTGCCTGAAACTGGTATGATGGCTCAGTGAGTTAAGACACTTGCTGTCAAGCCTGGTGATCTGAGTTCACTCCCCAGGACCATCTGGTCATCCTCTGACCTTCCTATGGGATGGCATGCATATGCTGGCACACCTCTACACATAAATAAATGTAATTTTAAAAGTTTAAAAACATGGCTGGAGAGATAACTCAGTGGTTAAAAGCACTGGCTGCTCTTGAAGAGGACCCAGGTTCAATTCCCAGCACCAACACCTTGGCTAACACCATCTATAACTCCAATTCAGGGGATCTGACTCCCTCTTCTGACCTCCACAGCATTATACAACACAGGTGCACCTACCTACATGCAAGCAATATCAAAAGAGTTTAAAAGCACAAGCTTTTTTGTTTTTTGTTTTTTTACATTTTATTCATTCACTTATTTACTGCAGTGCTGGAGAGCAAACCCAGATTGTTTCCATCCTTAACAACTGAAGGTATATGTTATAATCATATAGATATGTTTGCTTAGCTATTCTGTTACTTTTAGATTTCTGGGTCTTTTCTCCTTAGTACAAATAATATTGATGTAAATATCTTTGTAAAAAACCAAGTTGTCCCAAGAACAGTTGTATAGAATCTATTATATCTGCCAGCTTCAGAGGCATTTAATCATATCAAATTACCTCTTGTAAGCATATCTCCCAGGAGTCCTACTAATAGTCAGCCTGACAGTTTTATTTACTCACTTTAATAGGCATGAATGCAACTCGTACATTGAGTTCCACATCCTTTTCTTTCTGGCAAGACTGTCTTGTTAAATCTTTTTAAGGGCCTTATTTCTAGACATCATGAATGTAATATTATAATTTACTAGTTATCTACAACCTTGCAGCAAGTTACCCCCAAACTTCAGAGTTTAAAAAAAAATGATCACCATGTGATGGCTCACATTTTAGGAGGATTAGAAACAGTTTAGCTTATTAGTTTGGGCTAAGGCAGGCTCAGGAGATCCTAGTCAAGACATCAGTCAAGGCTGTAGGCATGACCATGTCTGGAGGATAATGGTAAGGTGGTTCATCCACTTGGCTTTTAAGTCAAGACTTCAATCCCTTCCGGCTACTAGAAGGGGCCCTACCTCCCTCTATACAGGGTCTCAGGAGCCTCACAGATGAGTGTGTTGGCCAAAGGCTTCCTTCAGAACCAGTGATCTAAGACAGACAGAAGCCCTTCTGGTCTTCCACAATGCAGGCTCAGCAGGCACACATAGTCACTTTTGCCCCATTCTGTTCAGGAGAGTACTTTGGTCAGCTCACCACATCTGAGGGAGGGGGCGAAGTTCCAGTCTTATGGGGAATTTTTTTTTTCTAGTCCTTGTCTCTTTGGTGTCCTATATGCCTCTTGCACCTTGATAAACATTTCATTCTTTAGATTTGGGGAATTCTTATAATTTTGTTGAAAATATTTTCTGTGCCTTTGACTTGGGTTTCTCGGGATCCATAGATTTGGTCTTTTCATGATGTTCCAGAGTGCCTGCGTATTCTGTTGCTGGTTTGTTTTTAGATTAACATTTTCTTGGACTGAATGACCCAATTCCCCTACTAGTCTTCCAGCCTCAGCATTCTCCCTTCTCCATTCTATTGGTGAGGCTTTCCACTGAGTTTTTATTTCACTGAGTTTCTCATTTCACATTTTAGTTCAGCTTGGCTTTTCCTCAGAAATTCTATTTCTTTATTAAATTCTGTTTCATATCTTGAATTGTTTTCTTTATTTCATTCAACCACTTGTGGTTTTATGGTTTTCATTCCAGAATTTATGCACATCCTCTTTGAATTCTTTGAACATACTTGTAGTTGCTACTTTGAAATTATGGTCTTGTGCATTGCCTAAGTTGTTCTTTTCAGGGGACATTGAGATGGGCGCACTAATTTCTGCAGGAGACACATTGTTTCCTTATTCATGCTGTTTGTGTTTTTGTGATGAGACCTAGGCATCTAGAGTTGGGGTGTTGGTGGTGTTTCCTGGTATGACTATCTGCTCTCACTTTGTTGAATGGGTGTTTAGATATTTGTCTTCTATTGTGCCAGTGTGTTAGATTGTGGACTAGCTGCTTGGGGTTCGATCTTAGGGCAACTCTGTTTGATGTGCAAATGGGGTGTCATAAGCTGTCCCAGCACAGCTAGAAACAGGCACACTTCTGAGTTCAGGAGCAAACCTTCTGTAGAGTTAGAAGATTCTTGTTGCTGGTCTTCAGAAATCTGTGGAGGGCTCCCCAGGTTCAGGGTGGAGCCTGAGGTCACAGTAGGAGCGAGCAGTGCTCCCTGGGGGCTGGGCACAGAATACCACATCTCCCACACCACCCTCAAGTGGAAGTGGGCGACGTGGAGGCCAGAGTGGTGATCACCATCTGGGAACCAGGTAGCAGGACACCACTCAATGGTGCAGCACAGTGGGTCAGGTGGTTGGTGAGTAGGGGAATGGCTTCTGCAAGTGAAGCTCCAGCTCGTAAGAAAAGGGAATACCATAGATTTGTGAACACATTTTAAAAACCAGCACATGCATTACATTAATTCATTAGTGAATCATGCATGTGGATACACACATGCCCCAGCACATATGTGGAGGTGAGATTACAATTTGTGGGAGTCAGTTCTCTCCTTTTGCCATGTGGGTTCCCAGAATCAAATTCAGGTCATCAGTCTTGGTGGCAGCAAAGGCCTTTACCCCCTGAGCCATCTCAGCAGCCCAGAGTGAGTCTGGAATATGTTCTTCCACTTTGAATTTTAAAGTTCAAATTTAAAGTAAAACCATATAACCATAGTTAGATCTGTAAGTGTGCAGATAAGGAAGTATTTCTGGTTTTCACCATTTTTCATGGATTAACAATTATGTTGACTTGATGGGCAGAGCTAGAGTAACCATGTAGCATGGATTATAGCCCAAAGCATAGTTGTCAAAAGCCCACTCCATTTCACTGTTGTAAAGCACTGAGTTAAGTTTAAGATGGAAGAGGTGAGACAAGTCTCGTGGGGAAGTCAGGCATCTTACATATATTTGCCCTGCATTCCACAAAATAGTCAAGGTCATCATGGGTGAGGAAAAGTTCAAGAACTTGTCATGGCAAGAGGAAACTAAAGAGACACAACAGGCACACACAAGGGAGACTGGGCAAAAACTAACGGGATCTGTGTAAATTATAGTTCTATGCATCTGGACTACATTAGACCATGCCTCAAAAAAGAAAAGCCTCATTATTTTGCCATTTAAAAGGATATGATTCATAATGGCATGCTATATCCCTTTGAGAGTAGGAGATAACTGATGTATACAACTCATTCTGTAAACTCAGTGAGGTTCCAGGGTTCCTAGGTGGCTGTTTATTCAGGGGCTTTAGACACACCCTGTCATAATTTATTTGGGAATGGGAAAGTAGGGGCCAACCTGATCTACATATCGAGTTCCAGGTCAGCTGGGGATACAGGAAGACCTTGACTCAAAAAAAAAAAAAAAAAAAAGGATGAGCAAAGCCCTTGCTTGAGAGCACAGTTCCAAGAGCAATCTGAAGGAGCCACTTGTCAATAGTTAGGGTCCACTCTTGGCCTTAAAGTGGACATTAAAAGTCATGCTGTCTTTTTATAGCCTAGTTGCAAAGTGGCTTAGAAATGTTACCAGTGTACCTGGCTTAAGCTGAAAATAAAAACCCCAAACTCCAAGGCTAATGAGAGCTCAGCACTTCTGAGAGACTTCAAGGGGCTCTGAGTTACAGGACAACCTTGGGACTTGGAGAGTAAATGGGGAGTGGGCAGCATGAAGCGGGAGGGAGGAGATAGGGTCAAGTCTCAAAACACCACAAAAATCGTGGCTGGTAATTTAGCTTTCCTCTGAGGTCAAGGGAAGCTGTTGAGATATATTCTGTGGTGGCTTGACCAAGAGATGCAAGATTTCCAGTGACTCTGTTACAAAGGAAGATTATTTAACTCATTGTCAAGCAGTTTAAGACTATTGCAAAATGGCCCTGTGGTGGCCAAAACTTAGGTTCTTTGTGGTACATAACTAAAGGCTGAAGAAAGTGAAGTGGGAAATTTCCTACTTTCTCATTCCCAAATAAATTATGACAGGGATGACTGGTTATAATAACATCAAGTTTCGGATCAAATTCTGTTACGTGCTTTTTCCCTTTGAGGGAAGCAAGTTAAGAGCACTGGCTGCTCCTTCAGAGGACCTGGATTCAGTTCCTAGCAACAATGTGGCAACTAACTACCACATGTAACTCCAATTCCAAGGGATCTAATGCCTTTTTTGGGTCCCTGAGGCACTGCACACACATGGAACACTTACATACAGGCAGGCAGAATAGTCATACATGTAAAAATAAAAATGATAAATGAAACAAAAGATCTTTTTGAGTCAGGGTCTCCCTGTAGCCCCAGCTGGCCTGGAACTCACTATGTAAATCGAGCTGGCCTTGAATTCACAGAGATCCTCCTGCCTCTGCCTCCCAAGTGCTGGGACTAAAAGTGCATGCCACCATACCTGGCATAAAACAAAACTTTTAAAGAGTAGTGTTTAGGACATAAATGATATTCATTCTGTTGGTAACATTACTGCCATTTTAAATTTTCTTGAGTGTGTTTTATGCTTGGCATTTTAAACAAATGTGAATATGCCAATAGCATCGTTATAATTCATCCAACCCTGACCCCTCAGCAGAGTATTACTATGTAGCCCCAGCTGACCTAAGTGATCTAGACTGGCCTCTAGCCCATGGTTCTCCTGTCTCAGCTTCCCAAATATTGAGTTTACTGCCATACCTGGCTCTTAAGAAGCTTTTTAAGTCTGTTCCACAGCAGGATTTTTCTTTTTAACCTAAAAAACTTTATTGGAGTTGAAGGGATGACTCAGGGGTTAACAGTACACACTGCTCTTGCAAATGACGTGAGTTTGGATTCTAGTACCCACATAGTGACTCACAACCCCCTGTAACTCTAGTTCTAGGGGATCTGATGTCCTCTTATGGGCTCTGTAGGCACTGCACTCAAATGCACATGCACATACACACACACACACACACACACAATTCAAAATAAAAATTTAAATAGAGTGTAGCTACAGCTTTTAATCCCAGTGCTCAAGAGGCAGAGGCAGGTGGATCTCAGTGGGGGAGGGTATAGCTCAGTGGTAGAGAGTCTCAAGTAGTAGGGCTGTGGGGAAGCTCTTTAAGAGTTCTTAACTGCATGATCACTCCAGCCAGTGATCCCCACAGGGAGTAAGGCACGCCCCTTCTTTGTGTGTCTTCATTGAACAGTAGCTTACGATAGCTAAAGCAATTTCTTTGGTGTAGTGGAGTTGAAAATTCCTAGGAGATGTCACAATTGGAACACCTGCTTCTTAGCTTGTCTTTTATTTTTCAATTAAAGATTTTATTGAAATATAATTCACACATCGCATAGCCCATGCTTTTCAAGGTGTATATTTCTGTGGGTTTGGTGTATTCAGAGGGTTGTGCAGCTGCCATTGGTGATTTCAGAACACTTCCATCACTCCAGAAGGACTTTCCATATCTCTTATTAGTTACATCTCATCCCAAAGCCCTCTAACACCAGGCATTCACTAATCTACTTTAAGTCTTTATAAATTTTCCTGCTCTGAAATTTTCATTTGAATGATAACATGTGCCTCCCATGTCTTCCTCTCTCGTATCTTCCTCTCTTGTGTCTTCCTCCCCCATGTCTTCCTCTCTCGTGTCTTCCTCTCTCGTGTCTTCCTCTTCTCACTTGGCTAATGTCAGAGGCATCCGTATACTAGTAGTACTTTATTCCTTTTCATGGCTGAATAACACTTCACTTACAGATATACCACATTTTGTCTTTTCATTCATCAATAGAGGACAGTTGTTTATTTAGCCCTTTTTGAACATTATGAAGTATGCTGCAATGAACATTGACATACAAGTATATGAAATCATACAAACATTTGCATGCAAGCACATAAAATCATATGAACTTTACATACAAACTTTCATATAATGATTTCAGTTCTTTGGGGATCCACCCAGGAGTGCAACTGTTCTGTTGTACGGTAACTTTATGCTTCACATTTTAAACTTCTATGGTCCAAACTGTTTTCAAAGTGACTGAACCATTCTTTATTCCCACAAGCAGAATTCGAGTGTCCCAGCGTCTCTCCTCATCCTCTCTATCTCTTGGCACTGTCCATCCTTTTCATCGCAACTTTTAATCATAAGAGTTCTTTGTATATTCTGGGTGCTAGTATCTTGTCAGATATATCACCTATAGACATTTAGTTCCCTTCGGTGGGTTGTCCTTTCACTTTTTTGATAATACTAGATGAAGTATAAATGTTTAAAATTTGATATAATTTATTCATTTTTCTTTTTAAAAATATTTTTTATTTATTACTTTTATGTGTATGCATGTATTGCCTGCATGTAGGTAGGTGTACCTGTATCATGCAGTGCCCAAGGAAGTCAGAAGGCACCAGATCTCCTGGAACTAGAACTACAGACAGTTGTTGGCTGCCATGTGGGTGAGGGAATTGAACCCAGGTCCTTTGAAAGAGCAGCCAGTGCTCTTAACCACTGAGCCATCTCTCCAGTCCCTTATTCATTTTTCTATCTGTGGTTATTTGGGTGTCGTTTGTAAACAATAAGACATGAGGCTTTACTTGTTTTTATCTTCTAAGAGTTCTATAATTTAGACATTACATTTTGATCTTTGATAGTCTAAATTTTTAATTTTTATATAAAGCAGGGTTCCAGCTGCATTCTTTTGTACTTAATTAAAATTTATTTATTATTTTCTATGTATAAGCATTAGCTTGCATGTATGTATGTGCATCTTGTGTGTGCCTAGTGCCCATGGAGGCCATTAGAGAACATTGGATTCCCTGGAGTTGAAGTTACAGACAGTTGTAAACTGGGAACAGAACCCAGGTCCTCTGCAAGAGAAGCAAGAGTTCTTAGCACCACTGAGCCATCTCTCCAGCACTAGTTTGGGGGATTCTGTTTCTTTGTTTGAGTCAGGTTCTCATGTAGCCTAGATTGATCCCAAACTCTAGGTATCCTATTCTTTTTAAAAAATATTCTATTTATTATTTTTATGTGTATGAGTGTATTGCCAGCATGTAGGCAGGTGCACCTGTGTTGTGCAATTCCCACAGAGGTCAGAAGAAGGCATTGGATTCCCTGGAACTGAAGTTATGGACAGTTGTTAGCCACATGTGGGTGCTGGGAACCGAAGCCAGGTCCTCTGCAAGAGCAGCTAGTGCTCTTAACCATCAAGCTATCTTTCCAGCCCTGAACTTGAATTCTTAATCCTCTTCCACTTTCTATATGCTAGGATTACAGGTGTGAACCACCACACCTGAGCAACATTATTGAAGAGACCATTCTTTTCCTCAACAAACCGTCTCAGCAGCCTGTTGAAATCATTAAGCATAAATGTAGCAATTTGTTTCCAGACTCTCATTGACTTCCACAGGCCTATCTATCTTCTGTTGATTTCACCTTGAACTGGCTACTGTAGGTAACTCTGTAATAACTTTTGAAAACTGAGAAATGTACGTCTTCTTCTTCTTCCCTGTCCCCTCCCCACACCAAATGCTTTGGTTTGGGAGAGATAAAATGGCTCGGCAATTATGAACAGTGGCTGCTCTTGCAAAGGATCCAGTTTACATTCCCACACACATATAATGGCTAACAACCATCTGTAGCTCCTGTTCCAGAGAACTCACACCTCTTCTCATCTCCCTGGGCAGTGCATGACACAGAGACACTTCCGTACTGGCAGGCAAAACACTTATACTCATAAAATAAAAACTAATTAAAAAAATAGTTTGGCTCTCCAAGGTCCTCTATACTTCCGCATGTATAGTAGAATGGGCTTTGAGGGCGGAGGGTCTCAGATATTGGTAGGGATTGCATTGAGTCTGTTGACAACTTGGGAAGCATCTTGACAATACTAAACTTACAGTTCATGAATGCGGAATGCCTTTCTGGACCTGTGCAGAGGCCTACCATTCACATCCTTCTAGATTTCCAGAAACACATTGGACTATTACAAGGTCTCCTACAAATATTTCAGGATGGAAAGATGGCACAGCTGTTAAGAATACTGACTGTTCTCGAAAAAGACCTGGATTCGAATCCCAGCACCCACATGTCAGCTAACAACCATTCATAACTCCAGTTCCAAGGGATCCCTCTTCTGTTCTGTGCAGGCACGGGTGCAGTTATGTACACCCAGCAATACACTCATACACATAAAATAAGTAATAATAATAAAAATAAGAATAATGTCTTCTACAAATATTTCATGCCCAAGTTTCTCCTTTTAAGTTTTCTGGTCAGCTTCTAGTTTTGTTGTTGCCTTAGCCAGTTGTAATGTTAAACAATTGCTATTAATGGCTTTTGACAGTGTCTCTGGTGAAAGGCTGTTTTGAGCCGAGTCAAATAAAGACAAGATTTTCTGAACAGTTTTCCAGGGGAACTGTGAATTTCATCTGATGTCAGTTCCAGAGAAGCATCCCTTTGTAGGGGGTCCAGTCCTTCTTTGCTCGCTCCAGGGGCTGTTACGCTGCTGGTTCCCCCATGATTACAGGGGTGTTAGTTCTCCAGGTGGCTGAGGTAGTGAGAAAGGGCAGAGGGAGGGTAAGCAGAAGTGTCAGAGAGTTCACTGTGCAGGCTGAAATCAGGTTTTGTTTTGTTTTTTGATCACGCTCCTCTTCTGTAGATTTCTAGAGTTCTGACAGGGATGTGCTTGACTTCCCAGTCCATGTTCTTAGTGCTTCCGTGGAGAAGCCACTTTCTAGATCCTTTAATCTTTTCCTGCTGACTCCAACTCCCGCCTCACCTCCACTGTCTGGCCTCCCATATGAGCAAGTTAATCTCTCTGAGCTTCTCTCCCCCCATTTGAAAAAAAAGAAAAAAGGGAGATAATAAATCACTCCTCCTAGAAATGTAAAGATCTAATTGTACACATGTAGAGTCACTGGAAACGCTGCGGAAAGTTGTGTGGCTGGGGTGGCTCTCCCCATCCTTGGGAACCTCTGCATCTTTCTCCTTGCCTGCAGTGTCCTCTGTCTCATGATCTCTGGGTGAACAGGCAGTGTACAGTTCAGCACTTCAGAGGATTCCTGACTGCCCTTCAGCTCACCAAGTCAAACTAAAAAGAACCAGAAAGGCTCCTTCTCTCCTTTTCTGTAGGAATGCAGATCAATCAAGAATCTGAGGTTGAAAACAGAAATGTGACTGGTGTAAGATTACTCAGCTGATAATCTATAGACTCAGGGTAGACTGCTGGCTCAGTATTTCCATTCTGTCTTTGTGTCCTAAGGCCAGAGAGTGGACTCCAGAGGGCTTTTTGGAGTAACCTGTTTTTTGTCATATGCATAATTTTCACACAGTGGAGAAATACATTTAATTTAGAATTAAGGCACTTTTAAATCTCTACTTAAGAAACATAAGCAAGAAACCTACTTTAATTTCAAGAAACTTCCTGTTTAATTGACTTACTATAGACTGCAAACAAGACTAAACCACTATTTCAAAAAAGACCAGGAAATTTTCTGAGTCTCAAAGGATCACTATTGTATCCTTTCAACCTTTAAAGTACAAGTCGTCACACAAACAGCTCTGTAATTCATGCACAGTTACTTTTGGGGATAATATGGCTCTCATCTGACAGTAATTTATTTGTTCCAGTGTTAGCCACAAGGACTATTTATATTACAACTTTCTCACTATTAAGTTTATTTCAGTTTTCTCAGTATTCTTGGGGTAATTTACTTTGTTCCTCATTCATTCATTCATTCAATCATCATTCAGTCATTCATAGTACTAGGGATTGAACTCAGGACCTTGTGCTTGCTAAGCACAGGCTCTATCACTGAGCTACCCCTCCAGACCCTGGAATGAGTCTTTGAGGAAGAGTATGAAAGTGGTGGGTCTTCTGGGTCCTTGACCAGCTGGAGTGCATTTCTGTTGATACCTTTATACCTCCATGAAGATCTCAGCTGGGCACAAACTCTAAGTGTTTTCCCTTTCAAGGTACAAATTCCTCTTATTCACATAGAGTTGCAACATTTCACAAATTCTAGAGAACAGCTCTGCTGAGATTACAAAAGAAGCTGCTCAGAAAGCAGCTTCTTTGATGTGGGCCTTGGTGAGGGTCCGGTGTGGGGGCATTAGATCCTTCTGAGGGTCCCCACCAGCCACCATCCTCTGAGTGGTGACTCAGCACTAAAGGGTATGGACAGAAGGCTGGAGAAAGGATCAATTTCTGTGGTAGCATGAATAGAGTCTTTTGAGTAAACTGTCCTCCCTTTGTTGTGATTTTAGGTTCAAAGGTCTCCAAAGTCCAAAGATCTGAGGCCTAGCCTTCTGCCAACAATAGAAAGGCATGCAGGCTGGCGCCCTCTCAGACTGAGGAAGACAGAGTGCAAAGTTCATTAATTCTTGGGTGCTCCAAGGCCAACAAACACAGGATGAGTTACAGTGCACATAATTCTATTTATATGGTGTAACCCAGTGCATGCAACCCAGTTTAGCACACTGATCACAATGAGAACAACTAGTATGTGCTAAAATCTCACAAGAACCTTACCTGATGTCAAATTCACTACATACCAGACAGTGACTGAGAACTTCCAGTTCTCCTATCTTCCCCTCCCAAATGCCTCGATTACACGGGCATGCCAGCTCTATAATTCTTGCTTTATAGTTGAGGAGACTATGCCAAAGAAAGGACAAATCATGAGCTGGGTTACGGTATTGGAAGGGTAAAATGTGTGAATGGGAAGGCCTAGATTCAACCCTCATCACTGCAAAGAAAGAAGGAAAAGGAAGGAGAGAGGAAGAGAGGGAAGGAAGGATCAAAATAAAAAATAAACACAAAGGACAAATTGGTTCAATTCTTAGCCGTTGGTGAAGCCTATAACAAAGTTGGTTGAGGCTGATACCAGAGAATATGCTTCTTCCCACTGCATAGTTCTAACAATATCTAAAGCTTTGTCAGTATAAATTTCACATCTTTTCTTATTGTATGCCTGTTAAAAAAAAGAGTAGTCAGGCGTGAGGGCACACACTTTTAATCTCAGCACTGGAGAGGCAGAGGCAGCTGGGTATCTGTGAGCTTGAGGCCAGCCTGGTCTACATAGCAAGTTCCAGGCCAGCCAGGGCTACATAGTGAGACTTGTCTCAAACACTGTCCTCTCTACCACCAAAAGAGACCGTGAATGGGAGTGAAGCTTAGTGGTAGAATACTTGCTTTGAATGCACAAGGCTCTGGAAAAGATGCCCAGTAATAAACACACACACACACACACACATACATACACACATACTCACTCACACATACAAACACCCAGAAAGAGATCTTGATGTCTGATTATTGAGACTATTGTAGAAAGTGTTACTGGGCATACTGATGAATGCCTGCTTGATGGGAGATAATTAAAGCACATTTGCCTCTTTTACCTGGGCCACTCTTTCCCCTTTCATAGCTCCTTCTGTTATGTACAAACCCAATTCTGTAAATGACATGAAGTGTGAGGGAGGTTAGATGAGATAAACACTCAGATTTCTTCCAACTCTCAAATTCTGTGATCTTGTGAGATGAGCTGTTAAAGAAAGGTGTTATGCCTATTAAAAATCATCCAAATAAATTGAAGTGATAAAATATGTTGGATGTGCTAAGGGGAGACAGGTACATTCATGGTTTATAGTTTCTTTGTTAATTTTTTTTCTTAGAAGCAGTTTGAATGTATGTGTGCACATGGGAACAAAGATCCGACATTCCTGCCTTTAGAGAGTTGTATCAGAAGAGTTTCTATCTACAGTTAACAGAAACCTTGACTTCTAGTGGCTCAGAATACAGGATTTATGTTTGTTTCATACTGGACATTGAGAGGTAGGCAAGGTAGGCAACTGCTAGCTGACTAAACAACCCAGCTCTGCTCTGGACAGACAGCTGTCTTGGCTGTTTGGTTACAGGAAGATTGCATGTGACAACCATGCAAATGACCAAATGACCACTTCGATTGCTTGCTGCATGACTGATAGTCCCAGCTGTCTGGACCCACCACAGCAGTCACCCCATGTGTTCCCAGGCAATGGCTATACAGCCTGGGCTTTGCAGCCCAGCCCACAGGATACTAAAAAGGATGTCCGTACGGCAGAGCTGAACTTTGCCATGAAGCTGTAGATTAGCACGTAGCAGGCAGCCCACGCTAGTTTCTTGATTTGGAATGTCCTGGTTTTAGGAAATACACACATAATGTTTAGGGGTGATGGGACTTTATACCTACAGTGGCCTTTCAAGGAGTTCAGAAGAAAGCACACTGAGAGAGACAGGGTGGTTGCATAAACAAGAAACACCATTCAGGAAGCTAAAATATAGGAAATCTTTTGCAACTTCTCTGTAAATCTGGGTTGTTTCAAAATAAAAGTGAAACAAATATGAAAAGTATCATGAGATTCAAACAATCCTCACAATGGCTATAAATTTATGAGGTTCTATGCATACAGCCCAAGGGAAACAAGGTACATTGTTATCCATTTATCTTGCCTTGAATTTTAATTCCTTTTCACCTAGATGTTTCCATGCCAAGTTATCCAATGCCCATAATTACTTACTATTCCTCATATAAATTAACATAACACTTTATAATTTTTTATTTTGTTTTTTTTTTTTTTTTTTTTTAGACAAGGTCTCCCTTGGTAACCCAGGCTGACTTGGAAATTCCTGCTAGGGCTTGCTTGATGGAGTTTGGACCAGCCATGAAAGTTGGCACTCATATCCCCAAACTGTCCCCCAAACCTCTCTGGAACACCCTCTTCTGGAACAGAGTTCACAGAACTACTCCCAAACTGTCCTTACCCCACTGTTCATTTTCATTAAAAGAATCCCATTCTTTCTTGGTAGGGAATCAAAACAAACTGATGAAAACATCTCACCTTGGCTCTTCTCCAATTTGAGCATACATGCATATTGTCTGAGGGAATGAAATGGTGATCCCTGGACCAGACGTACCTCGAATCTCTTTGGTGATCCAGGTAACTGGAATGCTCACATAAGTTTGAGAATCACTTCTTTTTTCAGACCTGAGAACTCCCAAAGCCTTTATGAAAGAGTCCACTGCTTTTCTAACTTCCTGACACATCTAATTCCAAGAAACAGTTTGTGATAGTTAAGAATGACTGTCCACAGTCTCAGAGCATGCCTCTGGGCATGCCTGAGAGAGATTATCTTGGTTAGGTTAATTGGGAAGGGAAGGCCCATCGTAATTGTGGGTGACATCATGGCATGGACTAGGGTCTTGGACAGTCATGGAAAGGAGGAAACAAGGCAAGCACTAGCATTCATCACGGCCCACTCCCCGACTGCAGATGCAATGTGACCAGTTGTCTCAAGCCTCTGCTTCCATGTCTTCTCCACCAAGGCAGGCTGTCCCCTCAAACTCTGAGCCAAAATATACCTTTCCTTCCTTAAGTCACTTTTGTCAACATATTTACTCACAACAACAAGAAAAGTAGCTAAATTCACAAAACAAATGGATTCACAGGTTCATCCAGTCCCTGAATGAATATCTCGTGTGCTAATTAATCTCCATGATGGAGGCCTAGGAACCAGTTCTTTATGTGTCTTTTTATTGTTACAGAAATCTAAGCATACTGCTTTGGAAGATTCCTTATCAGTGATTTTTAAAATTAGGTTAGGGAAGCCACTTTCGAACTAGCAGAAAATACATGTCGTAGGTCAATCCTGGACTGGCTAGCCTTGGGTTAAGTGTTGTGTTCCAATCTGTTGTAACCTGTTGTGATGGGTCACATGGTATGAAACATGACTGAAGGACAGTGAAAAGTGAAGCTATGATCTGACTTCTGAGTTAGGCTTGAGTTCTGAATTTACTACAAATCAAAGTGGCAGCTCCAATATGAATGAATCGAGAAAAGGTGTGAATTCAGAGAAGAAAGACACGGAAAGGCAGAAACACATGTGGCAGCCTGAGTCATGGGTGGAAAACTTTGTGCTTACTTTAACTTCAGCCATTTTGAGTAGATCTCTGAATTTTGCAACCAGTGGATTTTTGCTCATGGAACAATGCTGAGATACAATGGTCTCCATCTGTTTGGGTGGGCTGTAACAAAGTACCATATACTAGGCAGCTTTCAGACAACAGGAAAGGTATTTCCCACAGTTCCAGAGGCTGGAAAGTTCAAGATCAAGGCACCAGCAGATTTATCATTTGATGAGGATCCACTTTCTAATAGATGGCAGCTTCTAGCTGTGTCCTCACATGGTTGAAGGAGTGAGTGTACTTCCTTGGGTATATTTTATTTACCATTTATGCGTCTATATAACTACGTAATAGAGTTATGAATACCATTGATGAGTGTTGATATCTCATGGCCTAATTACATTTGCAAAGCCTCAGCTCCTCACACTGCCACTTTGGGGGTTAGAATTTCAATATATGAATATATTCACAATATATGAATAAACATTAGACCATCAGAGGAAAAGACAAATTATGAAAAATTTGATTCCACCCTACTTTTCTCATAAAATTCTTTAAAACAGGACTAGGAAGATGGCCTGAGCAACCATGAGCAGATGATGGAGGAAGCTCAGGGGCGCAGACCAGAGTGGCATGATCAAGCTTTACTTTAGAGGGGATTAGACAAATGGGGAAGTACTGAAAGTCTTAGAATGCAAAAGTCAAAGTCCGAAAAAAAGTCAAATCTTAAGCAAAGGGATGAAACTACTGCCTGAGCGTCTAGGGGGCAGGGTTGGATGAAACTCCGCCCAAGGGCTAAGAGAAGCCTGAACATGTAAAGGCTGAGCTGGTTTCTCAGCGCACATTGAGGGAGGGGCCGGTGTTCTTCTATCCTTAAAGACAAGCTGCAGGGAAATCGCTTGCAGCTGTGGAGCTATTTGATGGGAGGGGACATCCTTTATTACCATACAGGCCAAAATGGCCACCATTAGAACCCACAGAGGCATGCAGCCAGAATGTTGGGGATCAGCAACCCCGCAACCCACTGAGAGACTTCTGTGGATTTCCACTCCAGCCTCTGGAATTCCCTGGGCTGAACACACAAAAAAAACTGCCCAGAAGTTTTTTGCCAGTTTCTAAAAGTGCCAGGCAGGGGCAATTAACATCTGAGAGGTCCTTGCTTGCGTCGACCAAGCTGCCTCTCGGCTCTGGGAAGGGCGGGGTTTAAACTGGCTGAGCCTGGAGGGCAATCTCAGTCCTGCTGCTGCCTTAGCCCCAGCTGCGGGAGTGAGCTGGGGCAGTTTTAAATCAGAGTTGGGAGAGTTAACACTGATAGCCTACGCCAATCTCTTCCAGAAAGGCTTAGCTGGATAGCTTTGCCTGGGTTCCGAAATCAAGAGGTTTAAGCCCCCATATGATTCTGCCAGGATGAACCAAGAAAGGTAGGGGCCAACACAGGTCTCAGGGTGGTGTGTGCTTCTTTTGGGGTAGGGAGACAAACACAGGAAGGGGAACAAAAAGTAAGGGGTCCTTGTCCATCCACAAGGACCGAATCACACACAAGAGCAAACTGGGGGTCTACTCACTGAGGGGGTTGGGGTCTCTGTTCCAGGCACCAGTTATCGGAGGTTGCAGCACTTGGGGCCAGCCCGAGGGGTTGGGGGCGAGTAGACCCAGAGTCAAGCCGGAGACGCTGGAAGATGGATGGAAAGCAGGCCAAGTGCGTGGCACTGCAAACTCCTTTATTGAATAGGTGCACAAGCTCTTATAGGTCTGGGTAGCCAATGACCTATAAGGGTCCCAAATACAGCCAATAGTAAGTTTGTCCCCAGGTAGGCAGGTTCTTTCCAGGTGCTGGTCTCACAACTAGCCAGAGCAGAACGCCACACCCACAGGAGCCATGCCTCTATTCCTCCTAGCAGGTGGCCTGGCTAGGTCCACCTTGCATTATGCCCAACATGTATGTATGTGTGTGTGAAACAATAATAATTATAGAAGAAAAGGTCATGACTTTGAGAGGGCATTGTGGAGGGACAGGGGAGGAGTTGGAAGAGGGTGCTGGAGGGATGGAAATGATGTAAATGTAGTACTTGTATATGAAAGTCTCAAAAAAATTAGAAAATTAAAGTTCTTCAGAATCTTCGGTAATTGGGTTGGAGATGATTTGGCTCACATGATAAATGCTCCCAGAATGACATAAATTGAATTCAGTGGTATATGCCTGTAATCTCAGCACTTGGGAAGTAGAATTAGAAGAATCAGGTGTTCAAGGTCATTCTTGGGAACATAGAGAGTTTGAGGCCAGTCTCAATTTTTTTTTTTTAAATTAAAAACAAGTAAATAAGAGAAAAAGAGGAGAAAAGACAATGAAGAGGAAGACTCAGATAGGGCTGAGTCCTGACCCCTGCTTCTCCAGGCATATAACCCAGGTCAACGTTCTCAAACCATAATAAGAAAAACTTACCCTGCTCTGTGGATATGACAATTAAATAAAGCAACACAATAAAACTTTTAACATGGCACTTAGGGAGAGAAAGGGCTCTGTGAACACTGCCTCAACAAGGTCCACCTCTGACTTCTGCTGTGACCATACTAGCAGAACTGATAGTTGATGAGTCTTCCAGTACTAAGTAGAAACCTGGACAAGATATATGGAGTGACTATCTTCAGACACTGGACAACAGGCATGGAGAACTTTGATTATTGTGAGAAAGCAAACTGGCCGAACCCTCCAAATTTTCCCGGCTTTCTGGATTCAAGTACAAGAGGTGGGGTTGCAAGAAGAGTGTGGCAGCTTCATAGGGGCTGGAGAGATGGCTCAGCAGTTACGAGCACTTGTGCTCTTCCAGAGGACCTGAGCTCCAATACTCAACTGTCAGATGGTGTGTACAACTCCCTGTAACTCCAGCTCCAAGGGATCTGACCACCTAGTCTGGTCTCCACTGGCAGCTATACTCATGTGGCCTGTTATAATTCATGCAGTTATCAGAGCAATGGAAAGTGGGGAGAAAAGCTGTACAAACATTCAGAGGGGTTCTCTTGAGTTTCTGGTCAGATTCTAAACTGTTCATGTTCAAGGTGAGACTCCATAGTCTGGGCACAGTTACCAGGGAAAGGAAAATTCCCAGGGAACTGCAAACTGAACAGCAGTGAGCTTACAGCAGCTGAGAGACATTCTAGTGCCGACTGGCCATTAAGTAGATGCTCTACAAAGACCAGACTTCAGGAGCTGTTCTAAAATAAAGGGAATTTTGGATGCTCCCAAACAAAGTTAGTCCTACATAAAGAGTCATCCTAAAGTAGGTATAGTGGCACATGCCTTTAATTCCAACAAATATGGATCTTTTTGAGATGGAGGCCAGCCTAGTCTACATAGCAAGGTCCAGACCAGCTGAGGCTGGGAGACCCTGTCTCAAAAAAAAAAAAAAAAAAAGTAGCTAGAAATTTTCTCCTTATTAAAATTTTTTCAAAGATAATTGAGTCTTAAAACACAATACTGGGTCATGAGACAGCTCTGTGCTTGTCCTCCATGACTCATGACCTGAGTTTGATCCCTGGGACCCACAGAGTGAAAGGAGAAAACCAACACCCGACTGTCCTCTGACCTTTACAAGTGCATGTGTACCTGTATACACATAAACATTCACACCCTAAATAAGGGAACAAATGGATTTTAAAACTCCAATGTGGATGTATTTGAAATTAATAACATATACATAAGCAAAGAGTACCTTATTAGTTACTTTTCTGTTATGATGATAAAGTACCATGACCAAAACAACTTAATGAAGAGTTTATTTTGTCTTATGGTTCCAGAGGGCTACATGTCCATAATGACGGGGATGGCAAGGCAGCAGCGGCAGGAAGCTGAGCAGTCAGATTGCCACCACACACAGGAAGCAGAGAGCAAGAACTGGAAGTAGGGTGAGACTATAAACTCTCAAAACCTGTCCCCAGTTGCATACTTCCTCCAGTAAGGCTCTGTATCCTAAAGGTTTCATAACCTCCCCAAACACTCCACAAATACATGATCCTACAGGGGACATTTCTCATTCAAACCACCACAGATACAACAAAGAAAGAGGTGTAAGAGGAAGTAGGCCATTCTAGGATCTAACATGATCTATGAAGACTATAAATTAATTTAATGGTAGACTGTCATTAAGAGGCATATTGCAAACTCTAAAGCAACCATTATAAAAATAAAATAAAGATGGGAAAAATAAAAATAAAAAAGCAAGATAGTTGCTCTAGCTCCAATAATATCAGCAATTGTACTAAATATAAATGGAGTAAATGCATAAAATAAAAACAGAGATTATAGAATTGGAAAAACATAAGATCATACCTGTTGTCTGAAAGAAACAGTCTAAAATAAAAGCACTGACTGCTCTTGCAGAGGACCTGGGTTTGAGTCCCACCATCCACATAGTGGTTAACAACTGTCCATAACTCCAGTTCCAGGGGATCCAAAGCCCTCTTCTGACCTCTAAGGGCATCACACAACACAGGTGCACCTACCTACATGTAGGCAAAAACTCATACACCTAAAACAAAAATAAATAAAATATTAAAAAAATAAGAGAATGAAATGAAACACACACACACATATAACACATATATGTGTGTGTGTGTGTGTGTGTGTGTATATATATATATATATATATATATATATATATATATGAAGTAAGGGATATAGATTTGAAAATCACTGTCTACTGACATGACCTAATAGGCACAGATAAAACATTTGAACAGGCAGAATACATCATCTTTTCAATTGTACACGGAACATTGACCAAGAGAAACCATGCAACATGTTACAAAGTAAGTTTCAATACATTTTAATGGCTAGGTTTTCTGAGGACAATATGGTGAGATTAAATTCTTTTTTTTTTTTTTTAATTTTTATATGTGTGAGTACTTACCCGTGTCATGTAAAACCCAATGAGGCCAGAAGAGAGCTTTGAATTCCCTGAAACTTGAGTTACAGATGGTTGTTAGCTGCCATGTGGATGCTGGGAATCAAACCCAGGTCCCCTGGAAAAAGCAGCCAGTGCCCTTAATTACTGAGCCCTCTCTCCAGCCCCGAGATTAAAATTTTTAATTGCATCTGTAAAATCTCCAGATATTTGGAAGTTAAACAAGACACCTCTAAGGAACTCATGGTCCAAAAAAAAAAAAAACTAAAAGTTAGATAAGATTCCCAAGTGTACAATAATGAAAATATAAAATATCAGACTATATGAGATTCATCCAAACAGTACTCAGAAGGAAACTTATATCTGTAAATACTTTCTCTGGAAACAAACATGTAAAATCAACATTTAGACATTCCACCTTAAAGCTAAAAGAGAAGATTAAATATGTTCGAAGCAAGAAGAAGGAAGGAAAATAAAAGTAAGTGCAGAAATCAATGATGTACATATTTTCAAAGGAAAACATGGGAAAAAAATACCAAAACAAAAATTAGTTTATTTGAAGGTTCAATAAAATCGATCAATCTCTAGCTGGACTAAACAAGATAAAAAGGAGAGAACAGAAGTTACTGGTATTAGGAAGCAAAGAGAGGCTGTCATTACAGACTAGGAGCATATTTGACAACTTAAATGCAACCAAGAGAAAATTAGAGACTGAGAAAACTGCTATAATAGCAAGACAGAATTTGACACTTCAGAGCTTGGGCTCTGGGGTCAGGCGGCCATGACTTGAAAAAATCTTTCTCTCTCTCTCTCTCTCTCTCTCTCTCTCTCTCTCTCTCTGTCAAAAGCTTGTGAATTTGAGAAAACTCCTTCTCAGCTGCTTCATCTTCCAGGTTGACACTTACCTGGCAGGGGAGACACCATGATCATGAAGGTCGTTTTCCCACGGTGAGGGTCATCCATTGCCCCTGGGGGATATGCTGACCCCTGAAATTTCCCCAAATTCGGGAAACTCGACTGCACAATTTGTTGTAGTGAGGGTCTGCGTTTGCGCTCACCCCCTGAATTAATAAATAAATAAATAAATAAAATACCAGGATGACAGGGTTTTATGAAAATAAAATGAATCCCCAGGCATGGTGGCACACACCTTTAATCTCACCACTTGGGAGGCAGAGGCAGTGGATCATTTGTGGCCAGCATGGTAGACATAGAGTTCCAACCCTGTCTTAAAAACCCATGCAAACCAACCAACCAACAAAATGATGAATTGTTTTGTAAAGATCTGTGCCCGCATGAAAGGAGGAGGGTCAAAGGAGGCTGGGGATGTTGAGGATAATGTGAGGAATCACAGGCGTGTAAGATATACCTTATTCATCTGGGTGAACACTAGGAAGTAGGCAGCTGCTTGTAGGCACCCAAGAAAACAAGGACACACACAGGCCACATGGAAGTGGGCACATGGCCCACAGACAAGCACACTGGCAGGCAGAAGAAGGCAAAGGCTTCTGACCTCAAGGCCATATTTATACAGAATCACACAAAAGCGGTATGGTTCAGCAGTTAAGAACACTGGCTGTTCTTCCAGAGGACCCTGGTTCAGTTCCCAGCACCTACATGGCAGCTAACAGTCGTGTTTAACTTTAGTTCCAGGGACTCTGATGTCCTCTTCTGACCTCAGTGGGCATTGTTCAACATAGGTTCACTTACATACTTACAAACAGTATACTCATACACATAAAATCAAAATAATAAAGAAAAAATATTTTTAAAAAGTGGTACTCTGCCAAAGATAATTATATACATTATATCACTTTCTGGGGTCCCTGGACATCTGATGTGAACCATTTTGCTGACTCATAGCCCCGAATGTCCATTGTCAGCTTCTTTTTAGCTGACTCATACCAGATCTTCATATCAGCATCATGAGGTCTAAACATAAACTGTTTAGACCTTCTGTTCCCAATAGACTAGTGCTGCTACATGTTTTTTCATCTCTTCAATCCTATATGCTCCCCATCCCAACCCTGGATTGAGAGATATAATGATTCTGATGATGCAAATGAAAAAGATTGTTGGATATTGCTCAAGTTTTTCTTGATCAGTAAGCCTGGCTGTTAGTGAGTGTAGGTAGAAAGCCTGTGTATACAATTTAAAAAGTCTGTTGGTAGTTTGTTTACATTTGACAAAGGAAATCAGTCCATTTCAAAATGAAAAACCCAGATGAAATCAACTTTCCTTGCCATGACCTCCTAGTCCCCCAGCCCCTAACATGGTCACTTCCCCACACCATTCTGAGTTAAAGGTTTACCTCAGGGTGTGCTTGGAGAGCCATGCATGCACAGCAAAGTGCAACCAGCAGTGATGCCTGGAAAGAAGAGGCGTCCTGTGTCAGCAGGCAGAGTAGGGTGCAGCTTAGCTACTGTGGTCTGCAATCAACTAGAGTAGGGTGTCTCCTTTGAGAGCTTTAACACTGGATGTCTTTGACTATCCAATTCCTTTCCTCCTTGAACTGGGGCTTAGTTTGGCACTAGGGCACACACCCTCCTCCAATGTTGGCCACCTCGGTGAGCTTAGAGACTGAGCCGTGTCTTTTACTCCCTCAGCCATGGCCGTGCGGCCAGCTTGCTGCCATCTGTCAACACTCAGCCACTAGACTAACAGACAAAGATACTACTACCTGAAGGCCAAGTCTGGCTTCTTTGAAGGTCTCTGACTGCTGCCTGGTGAAGCCAGAAGTTGTGTTTCTTCAAAACGCCCTGTTCAGCTTCTTTGTTGAGATTCAGTATCCAACAAGCATCAGGCAGCGAGGAAAGCCAAGAAATGATCTACTGTCAAAGAACACAAACCAGGACTGATGTGGAACATCTGCTTCCTGTGTAATGCCCTTCAGAAAACACCGTACTGCTTGCTTTCCAGCAATCCTGTGGAGGAGGGGGCAAGCACCACCACACAGCCATCAGTGTCTGAGCTGAGGCAGATTCCCTGGAGCTTTATTCTCTACACCCTTAAGGTTGGGGAACACGTTTACAGTCACGTCTAGCCATGCTACATGCCCTCAAAACCGTGTGTGCGTGCGCGCCTGTGTGTGTGTGCGCGCGCGCAGAAGCCAAAGGTCAACCTCAGGTGTTGTTTCTCATCTTGTTTATCACTGGTCTCTCACTGGTCTGGAATTTGCCATGTAGGCTAGGTTGGCTGGCCAGTGAGCCCCAAGGATACACGTCTCTTGACCTCTCTAGTGCTGGGATTACAAGCACATGCCACCACACCTGGTGTTTTTATGTAGGTTCTGGAGATCAAACTCAAGTCTTCATGCTTACGTGACAATTACTTTACCTACTGAACTATCTCCCCAGGCCTCCTTGAACATCTTTAATTTCACCAGTAAAAGCCCATTTCCAAGATCAATAATTCCATTAAAGCACCAATGGGTCCCCATAAAGCCCGTCTTTCATGCTAAGGATGCTTGTCTGAAACTCTTGGCTGACATATAGTGAGGGAAAGTCTGGCTCTAATGCAGGGGCTTCCAAGTGGAATGCTGGCTTCCCAGCCCTTCCCGGTACATTCCTGTGAGTGTCAGGAGTTTGGCTCAAAAGACTCAAATATGAATAAGAAAAGCCTGTGGCTGGCTGAACTGCAGCAGGTATAGACTGCTAGAAAGAGTGGAGTTCATAAGCAGGCTTTTTTTTCCTTATCTGAGCTCAAGCTGACAGTGCCAATGTCTGGCCTTTTGAACTTTATGCTTTGGTGGCCCATCTCTTTTCTGCTCACATACCAGGCCACCATTCAGGGCCACTATATAATTCATGGCGTTTCTGTTTACTAAATTACTATGGTATTCTAGTCCTAACATCTTAGAAAGATTCACTCTTCCTTTATTAAAGTTTGGAACATAGCCTAATTCTTTAATACTGCACTCATAACAAATGGCCCATCATGCTTACTTTTTTTTAGAGTTTAGATTATTTTTATGTGTATATGTCTTGTGTGTGTGCCTGCATGGGTTTCTGTTCACTGTATGCAGAGGCTAGTAGAGGGCATTGGATCCCCTGGAACTGGAATTATAGGTGAGCCTTTCAATGTGCTAGGAAGACTGAACCCAGGTACTCTGCAAGCGTAGTAAGTGCTCTTAACCATTGAGCCATAGCTCTAGCCCCACACTCACTTCTATCACACTCAACTGAAATTGTGGGACGAGTGTCCCTGGGCAGCGTTCTCTTGACTGTGAGGCCTGGACAATCCAATGGGGAATGAGTGAGGTTTCTGCCGTGGCTGGATCCAAGGGTTCGATATCATTGGGCTAGTCCTGGGGACTTGTCCTGATTTATTCTGAGTAGCTTCTGCCATGTGGTAGCCCCTGCTAACTTCAGATACATATCCTTCTGGTTCCAAGCCAGTATGATAAAAACTTCTGTACTAAACTCTCATTGGCATGGCTTGGGTTATGCCCAACCCGAGTGAATCATGATGCCTAGAGAGACAGAACACATGTTTTGCTTAGAAGCTGTTTATACCACCATTCCTGAGATCTGGCTTTTGTGCATGAATTAAGAATGAGTACGAAACAATGATACCATTGCCAGGAAAAGGTGCATAAAATCCAGGTGGATAAAAGTCTTTGGAAATTACTGGAGAGGCAACTTTATTTCTCACATCTCTGTGTTCTTGGGAGAAAAGAGTGCAGTTAATTATCCTGTTGTGTTATGTCTGTCCAAAGCTGGTGATGTAGACGACTTCCACCATCCAGAAGCTCCTTCAGACAGTGATAGTAGATAATATATGTGCAAATAACCACAGCATAACAAGAAAGTTAAGTATGATGGGAACAGTATAGAGGAGCAATGGGACTTATCTTCGTTTAGAAGGAGGAGGAGTTTCTGTTGTCCAAAAACATAAAGGTTTCATGACAGGTGGCACAGAGCCTTGAAGGACAGATATGGCTTTGATTGGTAGAGAGACAGGGGAGGGAACCGGTCTAACAAACACTGTGTTTAGGAAGAAAAGGGAGGGCCGGATGTGGCAGCACATACTTATAATTTCAGTACTCAGGAGGCTGAATCAGGAGGTTTAAAGTTTAAGGCCAGGCTAGGGAGGGAAGGAGGAAGAGAGAGATTAAGGACTTTGGATCACTGTTGTGAAGGAGGGAACAGCAGGTAGCTTAGGCTGCATACCCAGAGCGGTGCCCTCTGCAGAGTCTTCCCAGTATGTGAGTTTCCAGAACTCTGATGGTCTCTCACAGCATTTCTAAGAGTGGCCCAGGATGCGTTCCAGCATGCAGGTTTCTGCCCTGCTAGACCTTGCAGAACAGGGGTTTCTGAGGAATAAGTCGATAGATTTTTTTTTTTTTTAATTTTGGGCTTAGCCAAGCTCATCTTCAGTTCTGCTTTGAATTCTGACAAGAAATGGCTACTTTCTGTCACAAACCCTAAAACCCTTCCAGACTAAGACTCCTTTGCCCTACCCTGCCTTACCCTAATGACCTGGGCTGGGATCAGAGCCCAGGTGTCCCAGGCTGGGGGTTGAGAAGAGCAGAGCTGGGCATGAATCCAGAAAGGGGGCAAAGTACAGGCCTCCTCTGACCGTAAGGAAGAAAACAAGAGTACTATCAGATTTGCGGGACCAGCCAAGAGGCTCTTCCTGTAATTGCTCTTTAGTAGATAGGTACAGACCAAAAGGAGAGGGTTTCAAATTTTGTTTGGAAAAAGCCAGACTGCATGACGTCTGTCAGTACTTAATCTCCAAAGGCAGTGAGTACTAACAAGCACAGTCTGAAGGTGGTGGCCTCCAAGCCTTTGAAGCACTGAGTAGATTTACGTTCTAGGTAAATAAACACTTTAGTCCAGTTTAGCCACACTGCTCAGAGCTTACTCATTCCTTGCCACGGACTCTGTATCATGTAGCATGATGACCAGTGTTACTTGAAATGAGTAGCTCTTCCCAGGGGAAGCAGGCTGGAGCATGAGTGTACACTGTACATCTGGGCAACTGAGTCTGAACTGTTGGAAATGATAACAGTGTCTATTCTGTTTAAATGAAATCATGCTCATTAAAACTTTTGTAGCTCTATGGGAACTTGAAGAGGTAAGTAAAAGTCAAAGGGACCCAGCCCAGGAGGACAGAGTCATTTTCTTCTGAGTTAATCAGTACAGATATCTCTTGCTTGGAGAGGGCAGGCCAGGCCGGGAGCATCTGGTTGGGTGAACTCTGCAGTCCCCCCCACCCCATCCCCCTTGCCTCCCCATCATCCCCATCTCCTCCAGAGCTGAATTAGCTGAGATGCACGGATTCCCCTTCCTAGATCAAGAGCCCGCACAGACGCTGTGCCTGCCCTGGGCCCGGGGCTGGACCCCCTGGGGGCTGCCTGGCGGAGGGACCTGTGAAGTCTGAGCTGGGCCTCCTCTGAGCTCCGTTCTCCTCACTGATGCCAGGACAGGCAGATTCAGGCTTCAACTCACAAACCACAGGATTTGGTTTTACTTTTTGAGGCAGGGTCTCATCAGGTAGTCAGGACTGACTGGCCTTGAGCTAGAGCGCTAGGTAACTCAGGCAGGCTTCGAACTCCTATCCTCTTGCTTCAGCCGCCTCAGTGCTAGGATTTATAGGCGTGCACCACCACAGCTAGCTAGCAAACCGTGGGATTCGGACGGCAGACGCTGTGCTTAGGCCGGCCCTCCCCGGAAGGTCAGCTTTTCCCATCCCTTCCTTGCTTTGCCCTCACGGCGCTTTGCTTGCAGTTTTCGACTCTTGGAGTTCCAGGGCGAGTCTGACTCCTCCCGGGTGACTTAGTGCTGACTTCTTTCTTTCTCTCCTGGCTCTGCAGACGTGACCTTTGGAATTTCTTGGCTTCCTGTCAGAAACCCCAGCTTTTCCCAGCATCTGTTTAAACTTCCGGTGGCAGTGCCCTTTGCTTTTCTAACCTTTGTTTGTCATCTGCCTCCAAGTTCCATAGGGAATTTTACGGGCGGTCAGGTCAGCAGCCGCGTCCCGGAGCTGGAAGACGCCTTAGTAATACATTTCCTTTGCTGAAGGAATTGATTGAGTTTTAACGATGGGCACTTGGGGAAGCGTGCAAGGTTTCTCTCTCACAGTACACTTAGAAAGAACCAGATTGCAGTAGCCTGGCATTCAGTGAGCTTCTCCCATCTACCTTTCCATCATCTACCTTTCTCCCGCCATCGCTGCTTTCCTTTAACTTCCACTGAGCTATCCCGCCCTGCAGTGTCTTGGCCATCACATCAGCTTATTCTGTCGCCTCAACTGACTCCCTTTCCCGCCCCTTGCCTGCCTATAGTGTAAATACCTACTCCAAAAGCATTCTAGATCCTTCCCTACCAGACCTAATCTCTTTTCCTGTCCCTACACTGCCATTCTGCTATTCTTGTATTTTCTTCATTCTAAGAGCTACAGTTTTATTTTGGTAACAAATTGAGAAACAATAAATGCACTCATTTAAAAGGAACAATTCCGCGCCTTATAGTATCACCACGAAGCTTTAAAATCATCCCCACAATCAATTCTAGAATATTCGTGTGACCCTACAAGGCAGCTTTGTCCCCATTAGCTCCCACTCACTAATCCTTCAGTCTTCCTCAGCTCTAAGTAGCCAAATCAGCTATCTGTAGACTTACCTATTTGGAATATTTCATAAAAATGGAATCATATGTATGTGACCCATAGCAGTTGGCTTCTTTCACTTAGCATTATGCTCCAGAATCCAGCCATGTTGTAGAATGTATTCTCAAGCAACTTTAAAAATTTTATTATTTTTATTTTATGTGTATAAGTATATTGCCTGCGTGTGTGTAAGTGCACCTGTGTAGTACAGTGCCAGTAGCTGTCAGAAGAGGGCGTTAGATCCCCTGGAACTGGAGTTGCAGATAGTTGTTTGCTGCCATGTGGTGCTGGGAATCAAACCCAGGTCCTCTGTAAGAGCAGCAAGTGCTCTTAATTGCTGAGCTATCTCTCCAGTCCAACAAGCAAAGTTTTAAAACATTTTAACATCTCTGAAATAAAGGTGCATCTTCAGGTCAATGGTATTCATAGTTTAATTAGTAGCATTTTTTTCTTTCTTTCTTAGTAATACTTAGAATGATATATCTTCCAGTTGATAGTGTCAAGTTCAGAGAAATAATGTATTTATGTCTCCATAAAACCCCTTATCACAGTCAGCTTTGTGGCCAAGTCCTTTGTTTATGTGTATATCTTGTCTTCTAGGCTGTAGGCTCTGGGAAATTGGGGTAATGTCTTAATTATCTCTGTATGCCTTTAAGGACATAGCACAGCACTTCCCCCTTGACAGGCAAAGGCTGAGAAATCTTCATGTGCCTTGCAATGTGTTTATGATTGCTAAGTTTTTTATGACTGGCATAGTAAACTGAACATCTTCATGCCTACTGTGTGTCAATTCCATGGTTACACAACAAAGAGAATGGGCTGATGTGATATGATACAGAGAAAGGAGGAAGAATTTATTTAGAGGGTGCAGCGTGGCCTGGTGGCACAGGTCAATTCCAGCACTTGGGAGTCAGGAAGATCAGGAGTTCAAGACCAGCCTTGAACACAGTGGAATCTTGTTTGAAAAAATAAACAAACAAACTATGGTGTTCTACTATGAAGAATATTCTGTTGTAGAGGGTAACACACTTACTTGACACCTAGGTGCTAAGAACAAAGGCTTTATAATGTGTCAGTCCTGGGTTCTGTCATTTCTCTGTGAGCTCTGCACAATTTTGAATTTTCTAGTCCCATTTCTTTGTCTGTAAAACAGACATGCCCAGAGTTTGTGAATACATTGCTTGCAGGTGTTAAGAGTTAAGTGAGATAGCCAGTGATGGAAGTGGCAAGCACCTGAATTTATGCTCAAATAAATGACAGCTGTCTTATGAATGAAACCTTTAAGAACTCTGGAAATTAATTAGTAACACCTCCTTTATTTTATATGCAGGACTGATTTTACGTAGTAAAGGTACAGATCTGCTGGATGTGGTAATGTATGCCTGTGATGCTAGCACTTGATGGAGGCAGGAGAATCCAGAGTTCCAGGCTAGTCTCTGCTACACAGACTTTGAGGCTGGCTTAGGCTACACGAGATATTCAAAACAACAGAACAGATACAGATCTTACATTGGCCCACGCCTTAGCTGGGGAAGTGGGAACTGGTTTCCTGGACAGGAGACAATTGAAGATGAAATACTAAAATGGATAAGAATTGTTAGTCAATCAGATGGGTGCAGGCAACTGGGAGGACTGGACTGCAAGCCCAACCCACCAACCCTCCTGTTTTTCTCCCCTTGGGTGGGTACTTCTCTTATCTAATGGAGCCCTCGTCTCTATATATGCCTTGTGTTGGACCAGTCTTTACCAGGAAACTCTCAGCCAAGATTTGATTATAATCTAGTTCCCTCATGGATATTACTTTTTCTCTTCTCAGCAAATCTCTACATTTGCTGGGCTGCCAGAGATTTCTGTGTCTGTAGTGTACAGGAATTCAGAATGATGTGCAAACACATTCTATTTAACAAAAATTGCTGTTATTTAACATTTTGCTTCAAAATATTAGCAACTGTTATTGGATGAATGAATGATTACATTTTGAATAAATAAATAAGAAAATAGTTACATAATAGGTCATAAACAACAGGCTCTTCAAACAAATTACATTTATTTTCCCGGGGGGGGGGTCAATTATTAGCTCAAAGCTAAATACTTCTACTCATTTATCAATATTTTTCCATCTTTATTAATAACATCTTATCAAGATAAGTATTCAGTCATCAGAGCTATGATGGATCAGTTTATTTTGTTGGCTTTCTGTCCCTAATAGCTATACTACCACAAAGACAGTGTTTTGTTTTTCTGCTCAGTAGACAGACTAATGGTAAGTTTATTGGTTTTGTGGTCACTGATCTTTGTCTATAAGAAGATGCTGCCTGGCATGGGGGCTCACACCTTTGATTCCAGCACTTGGAAGGCAGAGGTAGGCAGATCTCCGTGAGTTAGAGACCAGCCTGGTCTACATAGTGAGTTCCAGGCCAGCTGGATCTACTGGGAAATCCTGTCTCAAAAAAAGACCAAAAAAAAAAAAAAAATGCTGAAAAATGCTCAGAGGTAAGGAGCATTTCTATTTGTATTGGGATAAAGAAATGGATGGATTTGTCTTAGGACACCAGGCCTCTCCAACCTGTGCCAAAGTATGAGAAGGCTCAAATGTATACGTACTAGAAGGGGTAGAAGAGGAGTTTATTACATAGAAGGCAAGTGTTGATTCAGTTTTAAAGATGCATGTGGAAAATTAAATTAATAGTGGCATGCAAGATAAAGTTCACGGGTCTCTACTTGAAGAGCCCCTGATGTGAGTGGGACAGGAAGTCCCACACCAGCTGTTCTTTCAGCTCTCTGCCCCATTGCTCAGAGGTGATGATTCTCTAGTTTTCAAGATGGCTGCTAGACCTCAGCCACCTATCTGGAGGAGACAAGAAGTGAAAAAGAAGGCCTAAACCTCAATCCACTTGCCTTTTAAGAAGCTTTCCCAGGAGTTGCCACATACTTTAATACCTCGTTACTTGCACATGATCCTGAACACACCAGACTCCTAGGAATGCAGCAAAATGAGGGACTTATCTTAGGTGGTCATGCCCAAGATACACACCACAGTTTAACTCCTGAGGAGAAGGGGGATGGGCAGCTCTCAATCTCTCCCTAAGAGTGTATGGACCCAGTCCTGCCTCTGAGGATCAGGGAAGCCAGTGTGTCCCGGAAGGCTCATGAGTAAGAATCCTATAGAAAACTGGTCCTGATGTTAGCAACCCTCTTTCGTTCATGAGACCTTGAACCTTCCACTTAAAAGTCCCCCTGCCACCTCCTAAGGGACTCTTCCTGATGCAACTGGGATGCCTGTCACTCTGCTTCACACCTGACCCATTACTGTTTGAAACCAGATAAAAACTAAGCTCAGTCACTTGGTAAATTTATTATCTTGGATAAATAATTGAAGATCTTTGTGCCTCATTTTCTGTACCTCTGAAATATAAACCATCTATAATAACACATCACCACAATATTAATGACCAAGCAAAGTAGGTGCTTAAAAATGTCAACTTCATTTCCCAACCATGGTCTGTGTGAGAACATAAATCCTTGTCCTCTGTCACACTGAAACTTTCTTGAGATATTCAGTTGACTGGTACTCTATTTTATCCAATCCTAATTAAAAAAAAAATGTGTGTGTTTTGCCTGCATGTACATATGCATACCACATGCATGGAATGCCTGTGGAGGCCAGAAGTGGGTGTTGGATCCCCTGGAGCTAGATGGTTGTTAGCCACCATGTGTGTGCTGCGAACTGAATCAGATATGCCAGGGCTCTTAACTGCTGAGCCGTCTCCAGCCTCTCCAATTCCAATTTGTTAATAGTGTTAATATTTATCAAACGCATTCCATGTGCCAAAGGGACTAAATCAGGATTTGAATCCAGGATTTCTGTCTCCAGAGCCTGTAAGCTTTTTGTAACAGACTAGCCTCCAAACCAGACAGACACCATGTTAAAGAGTTCGGTTATGCACAATTGTAGAAGATCATCATAGATGGGCTTGTTAACTGTTGATGTCTCCTTACAGGAGGTTGGGAGGTTCATGGGACCCTCACCTGAATATCCAGCCACTCATCCCAACCCATTGTAGGTAATTCTGCCATAATTCTATGTGTCCTTGGGGAGGGTTAGTGTATATAGGCTGGGGAAGATTCAGGGAAGGGGGCTCCATCTATGCTGTTCTAAGGAAGCCATTATCCATTCTGAGTTAAGACTTTCTAGTTCAGTCTTATCCACACCCTTCCTCTGTTCTCTGTAAGTTAGCTCAATGAATATATTCAGGGTAAACTTTGATAGACTCATACCTTAGTTTGTCTTTCGGACCTTAGTTGGAGGGGGTGGAGGTTGTATACATCTCCCCCAAGGAAAAAAGTTTAGCAACAGTGAGACCTAGAAAGCCCACGTGTGGAGCCCTCCATCTGTGCTTCCCTCTACTTGAGATCTTTATCACAGCCTTGTAAGTTTATCAGGAGCCAAACCTTTTATGGCCTAGAGTCCCTCCTAATCACCTCATTCTTTATCTTCTTAACGTTCAGTCTCTTGCAGGATCCTTTTCACTGGGTTTATGATGAGTTATTCAACAAATACTGATGTCGTTTTGTCTCTTAAGAAATCAGCCTGGTTGAGAAGAAGTTAAATGATAATTACGCCAGACAGCCCAACAATTCTGCTTCTGCATTTACATCCTCCAAAGAATTGAAAGCGGGGTGCTCAAACAGATATTCGTCAATCAGTGTTCATAGCAACAGTGTTTACAACCGTAAAAAGTGAGAACAACCTGAATACAGAAGGACGAGTGGACAAACAAAGCATATAAGAGAACAGTACTCCGCCTTAAAAGGAATGAAGTTCTGGATCATGCTGCAATGCAGACGAAAACTGAAGGCTCTGTTTTTATGAGGTGGCCCAAATAGTCACTTGTAGAGAGGCAGAGAGCAGAATAATGACTGCTAGGGATGGACACATAGTTTCAGTTTGGGAAGGCGAGAAAGTTCTGGAGATGGATGGTCCCAGTGAGGCACAAAGTCAGTGTTTCTGATGCCACTAACCTGTCCAGCTATCTTTATTTTTTAAGAGTTGGGGTTCTCCTGGTTGGAGATGCAGCTCAATTGGTAGAGTGTTTATCGAGTGTATACAAATCCCCGGACTGGATTCCCAACACCACATACAACTTACTGGAGGTGCATGCCCAACACCTAAGAGATGAAAGCAGGAAGATCAGAAGTTCAAGGTAACTCTCCAACACATAAAGAGTATGAGACCAGACCCTGTCTCAAAAAACAGAAAGTTAGAGATCTCACTAAGATATTTAGACTAGCCCCAAACTCCTGAACTCATGCTGATCTTGCCTTCCGCCTCCTGAGGAGCTGGGAATACATGCTCCACCATGCCCAGCTGAGTGGGCATTAATTGTGGTCAAAATAACAAATTAGATAATATGTCTATTTTAACACACACATGTACCTGACAGTTGGAGTGTACTGAGGAAGGCCATCAAGAGATTGTAGAATAGGGCTCACATGAGCAGGGAAACACCTGCTCACCTGTTGGGTTGCTGATAGAACCTTTGCCTCCCTCCGCAGTTCCTGGTCTTTGGGCAGTTCTCAGTACTTCTCTGGATCCTCAGCACTGGACTGTATGAGGTATTAAGAGGGAAGGAAGAGTGTGGTGGTGTGGCTTGTTGCTGTTGAGTGCTACAGGCTGCTGTTGGAGGCTGTGCAGGCACTGCGGTCTGGGCAGGACAAGATATAGGCAATCTACGGTGTTTAGTACTGGAGCCTGGAGAATTCATGGCTATTACTTAGCAATCCAGGTGACAAAGATGTCGAGAAATGTTGGGACTTGAGGAAGGTTTAGGATGCACACAATAGGACTTACTGACCCACAGGAAGAGTGGTATGAGGAAGAAGCACCCAAGGAGGCCCCGGGTTTCTGGTTTGGGGGACTGGTTAGATGAGAAGAGGTGCAGGCTACAGGACGATGAATGTGCTGTAGAGAGATGATGAATTCCACTTCCTATTTTTAGACATGCTGAGTTGAGGGACTTGCAATACAGCTAAGCAGCCAGCTACCCTAAAGGAAGTATCAGTTTTAATTTTATTCAAAGACTCAGAAAGAGTCACTAGGAAAACAGATTGAGATTTTTTTTAAGTGTTGTTCAAAAGCCTTCCAAAAAGAGTATAGGACCAGATGTGCCACTTGCATAATTCTGGCGGCTTCCTGTGTGCGGCTGATTTCTGTTTATTTTCAGCAAGGAACCCACACTCAGTTTGCTTCTCTTGGTTCTTATTTATGAAATCACTGATTGGTACCCAGAAGCAGTTATGTGGTCTTCCTGGTAGGAAGCCAAACCATCATTTCCAGTGCTTGAAAGGAAAACTAAAACTCTTTAGCTGTAGGGGATTATAAAATGCAATCCCAGACTTTGTGGAGAAAAGATTCTTTGTTTTTAAGCTTCATTTGCCTTCTAGAGGAGAGATATTTCCATTGCTTGTTTGCTTTGTTTTTAGATTACTTACCTCCCGTCTTAAATTCTGTTATCTCTATGGCTGCAATCTTCAGACTGCACTTTTCAGGATCTGGAATTGGCCTTATCAGCCTGTCCTCCTCCTTCTCCCAGACCCCTGAGGTTTGAGAATATATCCACATAAATCACCAGACTCACACCCAGGCCTTTGTCCTGGTGCTTAAATCTCTGTTCACATGCTATGCAGTTTCTTCCTTTCTGGGAGATGCAGTGAGAAGGAGGGCACTTGGGCACCATCCGTTGCTTGTCTGCTCTGGGATGACAAAACCCTGCAAACAGTCTTATGGGTGTTTTTGTGCAATGTTGCAATGTACCAAGTACTTCTACATTCATCCTCATCCTTTCCTGGGTCTCAAGGTCTTTATCTGTGAAATGTAGATAGTGTATCATGGGTCCACGTCCCACACTCATAGAGATCCTGGCTGACATGAGAGTGAGACCTTCCTGAAACCTGCAAATTTGATTTACAAAGATGGACAGTATTAAACTTATACATTTTTGAAGCTTTTTCGTACCCATGGTTTTTCTATTTTTGGAAAGTATCTGCCAGCTCTTATTTGGATGATCTATGTGAATATGAACTACAATAACACTAGCATTTATCAAGCACTTGCCAGGGTAACATGAGGAATGTATTAGGAGCCTTATTCGGAGGAGGCATGGTGGCTGCAGCCTGTGATCCTAGCACTTAGGAAGATGAGGCGGGAGGATCTTGAATTCCAGGTAGCTGGAACTATATAGTAAGACTCTGTTATAAAAGCCCAAGGTCTAGAGCTGTAGCTCAGTGTAGAATTCTTGCCTATTATGCACAAAATCCTGGGTAGGATCCCCAGTATTTCAAAGGAAAAGAAAAGTCATTTAGTCCTCAGCCTAGAGAAACAGGAATAAGCATCCCCATTTTAGAGACGAAGAAACAGTTGCTGAGAGGTGAAAGACAACTTTAATCCTCTCAGTGAAGAGGGGCGAGGCTCGGGAGCTGCTGGCCTCTCCCTCTTCAGTCCTTGGTGGCTCACAAGCTCCACTCTGTCCGTATTTCCCTTTCCCACGCAAGTGACTCACGAGGCTGTGGACAGCATCCAACCAGATTTCTTTTATTTACTTGGTAATTTCCAAATAGATGCTTTCAAAGCCTGGGGTAAAGATACTCTTTGCCAAGGGGTGAAGAGAGAAGGTGGGGAAATGGGAGAAATGACTGAACGGTGGAGCTGGGAGAGGGGGCCCAACAGGAAGGAGGGGAGAGGAGGAAGTCTCAGGAAGAAAAGCAGCTGGAACTCATCTCCTGGGAACAGGCCAAGAAGGAGGCCCAGGCTCTGGGAAATCTGCGGGCCTCTGCTACACAGCCTCCAAGGCTTGCTTCCTAGTGTGGGACGTGTGGCGGCTCCCTAAAGCAGGCACTGCAGATGTCCCAGCAGAGATGGGGGAGACCCCTCCCCGCAGCCGTGTGTCTGGGAGAGGAGGCCTGTTTCCGGCACCAAAACTTGAAGAGGTTCTTCCAAACGTCAATGGTACAAATCAGAAAATAAGGCAGAAGCACCCAAACCCCTGTGTGTGCGCATGACCGGCCAGGACGGAGTGGCCGGCGTGCCTCGGCTCTTGGTACTAGGAAGGTAACAGAATCACTGGAGCTTCTCCTTTCCAGAGATGCTCCGGAACCTTGAGGGGAGGAGGCGGGAAGGAATGTGGGGCAGAGTAAGAGTCATCTGTGGAGGGTCCTCGGGTTATTCCAGGCTTGTTTTAAATTTAGAGAAAATTAGATCATTCTGGAATCATCTTGGGCTGGACATGAGGTCAGGAGAAAAGTACTTTGGAAAATAGATAGGATTGTGCCATTTTCCCACTTGAAACCATCAAAACTGCGGCAAGAATGAGCTAGCTGTTCCCAGCTCTCTGCATAGTCTGCAGACCTTCCTGACAGATCTTTGCCTGCACCGTCCGGCTGGTCTCCCACCTCAAAGGCTCCAGTCTTGCTGCCCTCTTGGTCCTTCAAGCTTCAAGTTCCGGTCTTTTGCATCTGCTGTTGCCTTTGTGGTGCTCTGGGTGGATGGATAGTGTATTCTCAATCTATATACAGTCTATATACAATATACCACTTAGCCATAAAAAGAATGGCTCCTGTCATTTACAACACGGGGCATCTGATATCTGATCTCATTGAAGTACAGACTAGTTATAGTGACCTCCAGAGGCCAGCATCACCAGAGGAAGGGTACAACAGGGAGACTTTGGTCAGCAATGGCAAACTTACAGCAGATGGAAGAAACAGTTCTTATACGCATGTGTGAAGATATCACTCCATGCCCTACTAATAGGCACATATCAATTAGAAACAAAATGAAAAGGCTGAGAGTGTTGCTTGGTGGACAGAACGTGCTTAGCACAGACAGTCTAGGGGCTCAGCCCCCAGTGCTTCAATACACAAATCAGTTACTACAAATGAAACTTTTTGAAAAAGCGGTATTTCTGGCCTCTGATGTGATTGTGCTTTAAACCTCAGACTGTAGCTGGTGAGTGAATGCTGAAGTAATTTAGTGGATCATTGCTGTAATTCAGATCTTGAATGTGCCCCCAAAGTCCCATATGTTAAAGGCCTAGTCCTCAGGGTGGTACCATCATGTGATGATAGAACCTTTAGAAGGCAGGGCCCTAGTGGGAGGAGGTTAGGTCGCTGCAGGTATGTCCTAGCTCTTCCTTTGCTTCCTGAGTCCTGGGAAGTAAACAGCCTCCTCTACCACGAGACTTCATCAGGGTGAAGCCATAGGCAACAGACCACCTGACTATGGACCAGAATTCTAAAATTATGAAACTGAATGAACTTTTCTCTTGTTTTTCTTGTAGTAGAGATTGATCCTTTTTTTTTTTTTCATCTCAGTTGTCTGAGGCATTTTGTCACAGTGATGGGAAACTAAAAGAAACACTCTTCTTTAAAAATTATTTTAAGCATAACAGAAAACATTAGAATGAATTCTACACTAAGAATAGGTATTGTTTTATAAAATATACTGCTGTTTTCTGGATGAGGTAAAATAAATTTTTTTAGTCCATAATTTTTGACATTGGCTTAGAAGTTGGGGACCGATCAGTCAGGCTTCTCCTCCTTCCAATGGAGGGCTCCTTGTGACTGTGAGAGGAGCTGTCATCTCTTTGCAGAGGTGCAATTACCCATGTTTGATGAAAGTGGATTGCAGCTGGTCTCAAAGACAGGCACCAGCTTAGCAAACACTTAAGGTGTCACCCAGCAGAAGTGTGGTGCTTTGTGAGCCCCTCTTCACCTCTAGTGTGGTTTGGCAGCGTCACCTGCTATGAGGTGAACTCTATTTCTCCCTCTTCAAAGTCAGAACCAGACTTCACTCTCTTTTGTTTGTTTGTTTTAAAGGATTCTGTGTGTATGTGTGTGGTTGTGGTTGTTGTTGTTTTGTTTTTAGATTCTTGCCATTTAATCCAGGCTGGGCTTGAATCTACTACATAGCCAAGCCTGCCCTCAAATTCCCAATCTTCTTCCTTCATTCTCCTGAGTGCTGGGATTGCAGAAGTCTGCCACCACACCCAGTGTTTGTGACAGAAATAAATAGCAAATGTGATTCTGAGACTTGAAAAGTGCCTGCAGTCACGCCTGCCTGCTCTTTTTCTTAGGAACCCTTCCTCCAACACCTTGCCCATGAGCGTGAGCAAGCCCACTAGACAACGAGGGATCACAGCCCTGATGCCTCACTGTCCATCTGACAGCCGACAGAACCACCAGACACGTGTGGGCAGATAGTAAATTCATTAAGAGTTAACCTAGGGGGCCGGACAGATGGTTCAGTGGTTAAGCGTGCTTGCAGGGTACTCAAGCTCAGTTCCTACCACTCACGTGAATTGGCACACAGCCACATATAGCTCCAGCTACAAGGGATCCAATACCATTTTCTGGTCTTTGCAGTTACCTGCACACATATACATATACACATACACGTAAACAAAATTAAAACAAATCCTTAAATCCTAGTGCTAACTTACACAAGAAAAATGGGACTAAGAATGGAAGTCAAAGAGGACGCAGATGGAGATGGATGGAAGACAAGGTGGTGGTGGTAGTGTGGGGAGGGGGAGGGCTTGCAGTCCCTCCTCCCTTCCCTCCCTCCCTCCCTCCCTCCCTCCCTTCCTTCCTTCCTTCCTTCTTTCCTTCCTTCTTTCCTTCCTTCCTTCCTTCCTTCCTTCCTTCCTTCCTTCCTTCCTTCCTTCCTTCCTTCCTTCCTCAGATCTAGAACAAACTGGATCCCTGATCCTTATTCCTACATCTCAGGTTAATACCGTAGAGTCTAGTTTAGTGACAAACTTGATCTTGTATACATATTTGAATAAATTGATGCCTTAGGGATATCTCTGCCCAGAGAACTACAAGATAAAGCTTGGCAGTTGGTTACTAGCCTACAGTTCCCATGTTATAGGCCGTTGAGGTATTACTAGGAGAACAGGACCCATGAGTAAAAGTTCTGTAGCAAACGCTACTATTTAGCCAACTCCAAATCCTTTCCCAAACTCCAATTCTATTGATAGGTTTGACTGAAGAAATTGGAACATTAAATATTCCATTTCCCAGACTTCCTTGCAGCTAACAATGGCCATATGACTTAGATCAATGAGAAAGATATCAATGAAAAGTTTCTGGAATGTTGCTGGGAAAAAACTTGGCTTTTATAAGGAAAACAACTCTGTTATTGTCTTCCCTGCTCTCTCTCTACTTTTCATGTAGACATAATACTGTTGAAATCACCAGTATCATCTTTTGATGATGGGGCAAAGTCCAAGAAAATCTCATTGGCTTTGACGGTTGGAAGTCCTCACAGTCTGTGTCACATTTGTTAATATCCCAATGGTTGAAGCCAAGTTTAGAGTCAATATCGCAGATGATGATGACAAGGGGTGTGAAAACCAGGGAACAGGATTTACTAGGACCATGAATGTAACAATCTACCTTTCTTCCTTAAGATACTTTATTTCCATTGGCAACAATTTGTTGTAGTGTAATCATGAGAACAAAAAACTTGATTGTTATCTGCTAAAAGATTATTGTAATAAATACACAAATCTATGACAGCTAAAATATGAATGGTACCTTCTTAGATAGTAGTTCAATGTACAACCTACATAACCATACAGTCCCTAGTCAGTCTTTAATTATGTGTATTAGGTTCAGGTTTTATGTGTCTTTGATGCTTTATACCTAATACTATACCTAACATTTTATAAATTTGTCCTCTGTCACTTTATCCAAATTTCACGTGAGGGACTAAGACTTTAGGCACATTATATAATCTATCCAAAGTCACACAGTTAGTACAAAACAGAGCTGAGAGTGGAACTTGGGTTCCACTGTTTTCTCCCCAAATACATATTGATCATCCTTTGACAAGGATTAGAGAGAGATTTCTGAATTTCTTCATAAAAATCACTCCTAAAGAACCCTTTAAATGCAAACTCCTGGTGTCAACCTAGATTTACTGACCCAAAAGATTAAGCTTCAGCCCCTTACATAGCGACTTAGTCTGTTCATACTCATAAAGAAACACCCTGGACTGGGGCAATTTGTAAACAACAAGCACTTATTGCTCACAATTCTGAGAGGCAGGGAAGTCCAAGATCGAAGTGCCAGCAGATTTGGTGTCTGGTGGGGGTTCACTCTGTCTCATAAATGACGTCTGGTGTTTCCTCAGATGGCAGGGGCAATACACTCCCTGCAGCCTTTTATAGCAGCACCATAATCCCACTTAGGAGACTGGAGCCTCACTCGCCGAAATCCCATGCCTCCTAAACCATCGCACGGGGCATCAACTTTCAACATTCAGACTATGGCGTATGGCTACCATCTCCCCCTGCTTTGGCAAGCTCCCTTGGTAGCCTCATCTGGGTTGTTCCTCCAGCTTCCCCCAGTACTTCCGCCACAGGAGGGCACACACCATATACATACCACACACACACACACACATACACACACACACACACACACACACACACACATCCTGTCACATATGGGATTTGTACTCACACATTCCTTCTGAGAATATTTCTACTTCCTCCCACATTCCAGTCTGATGAAATGCCTCTTAACTCTTCCAGGCTCAGCTCAAGAGCGGCTTCTTTGAGAAGCCCGCCCTGCTCGCTCCCGGGTCAGACGCACTTCTCTGAGCTTTCTGAGCATCACAGGTAGCCCTCCTCCAAACTTCGCAGTCAGCCTGTAACTCCTTTTCTCACATCTCATTTTCTAAGGCTTCAGCAAGGCATCTAATGAATTTTAATAATAAATGTTTCTCAGTGAAGTCGGCTGATTCAAAGCAGTGTGTTCAATGCAAAAATAATAATTTAATGGTAAAATGGGTCTTATAGCTCAGATTTGACTAAACAGCAACTCTTAAATACACACACATACAAAGTGAGACTTTTAAAAAAAAAAAAACAAAACAGGAAATAGAGAGTAAAATGCTGTTTTCTTAACTTATAAAGAGAATTCAGAACATTTTATTCTTGATCTGAGTATTGAGAGTAAATAGAGAGCAAGAACTAGTTTATTTATTTTTCATTTTTTATCATGGAAAATTCAAACAAACCCCAAAGTCAAAAGAGTAACACAGTGAGTGGTGGAGAGCCTTTCATCCAGCTCTAGTGATTATTAACACGCCACTTGTTTCTTTCCAAAGATAATAACTCTAAGATCCTTTTATTAATTTAAAAATAGAGAACTGGAAAAAAATCATAAAACACCTTTGTGGGGGGTGAGGAACCAGCCATGGGTTTAAAGAGAGTAACAACCACATCTCATCAGTGAGCAGATGAGTTCAACTTCGAGAACCCAGGAAGTTTAGGGATATCAGCTAGGTATGACGGCATATGCCTGAGATCCCAGAACTCAGGAGGCTGAGATAGAAAGACTGAGAGTTCAGGCTCAGCCTGGCCTATAAAGTGAGAACCTGTCTCAAAACACAAACAAGGAAAGGGTGTGTGTGTGTGTGTGTGCGTGTGTGTGTGTGTGTGTGTGTGTCTAGGGGCTGGTAACCGGTGATCAAATTCTCTGCCTTACTGCTTGGTTTTGCCAGTATCTGGTTGAGAGCCAGGTAAGAAACAAGATGTGGGGCATGAGGATCTTCAAGGGGCAGTGGAAAGCAGAAGTTTTGCCTGGAGTCCCATATACACAAGAAACTTCATATTCAGAATTTAGATGGCATCCCTAGCACGTAGTCCAATTATATTGCTTTATTTGTATTAAGGAATAATTTGCTTAATGTAAACATTTAAGTATTCTAAAACTTGTGTGGCTTTGGTGGTGTATTCAGTACTTTTCTTATTGCTGTAGCAAAATATCTGACAAAGGCAACTCAAGGGAGGAAGAACTTATTTTGGCTCTCAGAGAAGGTTCTGTCCACGGGGTGGGAAAAGCCTGGTGGAGTTCGTGGTAGCGAGGACAGCCAGGGATCCTCATACCTGGGCAGACAGGCATCAGAGAGAGCATGGATGACCTTGACACTAGGTCATAACCCTCAAAGGCCAACCCCTAGTAGTCCACTTCTTCTATCTATGCCTCAGGTCTTAAAGGTTCTCCAACCTCCTGAACAGTACCACCAGCTGAGAGAGAACTGTTAAAACACCTGAGCCTTGGAGGCATTCCACATTCAAATCATAACGGCATTTTTCAACTTTCAAATTTTTATTATTTTAGTTTTCATTTATGTGTGTTTTGGGTGGTGGTGGTGGTATGTGAGTATATACATATGTGTTCGGAGATCAGAGATACCTCAGGTGTTATTCTCGGGAACCATTCACCTCTTTTTGAGACAGTCTTTTATTGGCATGAAGCATACCAATTAGGCCAGGCTGAATGGCCCATGAGCCTCAGGGATTCCCCCTGTTTCTACCTACTCAATGATGTACTACACAGGCTTTTAAAATGTGGGTTTGGAACTCAAGTCCTTATGGGTGCTGGATAGCTTTATTTGTCAACTTGACACTCAACTGGGGAACTGCCTCCATTGGACTGGCCTGTGACAACGTCTGTGGGGTATCTTCTTGCTTGTTGAATGATGTGGGAGGAGGGTCCAGTCTACTGTGGGTGGTGCCAATCCTGTACAAGTTGTTCTATACTGTATAAGAAGGTAGGTTGAGCATGGGCCAGGGGACCAAGCTGGAGTTCCTCTGCAGCCTGTGTGTGCTTCAGCTCCTGCCTCCAGGTTCCTGGCTTTAGTTCCTACCTTGGGCTCCCAAAGTGATGAACCTGGGAGCTGCAAGCTGAATAAACCCTTTCCTCCCCAAGTTGGTTTTGGTCAGTGTGAAATTTTGTCACAGTGATTGGAAGCAAACTAGAACATTATGCTTGTAAAGCAAGTGCTTCCCTGACTGAACTGTCTCCTCAAGACAGGATTTTTTCAGCTATCAAAACAAAACAAAAAACTTAGGGGACCTCAACAAATAGCAGAATCCTGAGATATCTTAAGTTCAGAAAGACTCTAGATAGGGTTGGGGTCCACACAAGGCTACTCTTCCCAGTCTTTCCCTAGGTCTTACAGAGAGACTCCTGTCTGAAGCTCATGGAAGCAGTGCTAAGGTTAGACTGAGAAGATACGGGATCAGATAGTTGGAGAAGCAGCAAAGGAACTGAGGAAGAAAAATATTAAAGCAGAGATGGGGTGGACATCTTGAGATCAGACATGTGGGAAAAAGGAGGAACGACCATGTCTTGAGGTCACAGGAGGAAATCTGGACTTTGATTTTTTAAAGAGAAAAATTAAGGCACAAAAAATCCAGGCTCTTGATGGTTAAAATTTTAAAACTGGAAAGCAGATGCCAAGATGCTGTCTGCAAAGACTTATAAACAACATAGGACCCAGTGACAAATGACTGATTATTCTTCAAGGAAACACTGAAACACAAGGTACAGATCTGCTTTACCTGGGCTCCCAGCCTGCTGCAGGCAGTTCCCACATGGAAGTCTGGTATGAGAGGTACCCCGAGGCCAGCTTTCCACTATGAGACTGCTCCACTTCACCCACGGTGGACCATGAGAGGAATTCAAGGTTTCCCACTAGACCCACTGACCAAAGAAACAAGGCCAGAAAGAATGGTTCTCTCCTTCCTCCCAAGGAGGCCAGGGAACTGCAGAGGCAGGCAGGGAGTGGGAGGGTGTGAGGGTGGGGTTTGAGTGTGAGGAGGGGTTGGGGATGGAAGTGAGTGTCCTGGAGAGAGGGTGGTCATGACCACCATCCAGGTTCAGCTGGATGCATGGAATGACTGTTCCAGATGCTTGCCTGTATTTGCCAGTGAGAGAGGCATGCAAGGACTTGCCTCACTCCCCAGGAAGAAGTCTCTGTGGCCAGAGACTGTTGAGTGAGAACCCTTAGAAAAGCTGCCCCCCCGCCCCATGGGAGGATGGGAAACTGGATAAAGTTATCCCTACAGCCTGGTAAAAACACCTGCAACTGTGTAACCCAAGAGGCTCTTCACCACTGAAGGCTGCACAATAAGCAATCAGATGATTTCCTCTGGAGCTGAGGCATCCCAGAGGATGCTGACAGAGATGGGGCTGGAGGGGGGGGCGGGCTTTGTAGCAAATTTAGCAAGCATGAGCAACGACAATACATCAGAAATACATTTCTCAGAAATCTAAAAATAAAGTGATTTTTGTCACAGATCATGGATATAATTATTAATAGCTTTTCTAAATTATTTTTGACTTGCACTACCTAATTGATTTGATTGCTTTTAAGTTGCCTAGGAATCTTCGTGACATATAAACGTGTGTTCCCCATATAAGGAGAAAGCAGAGTGCTGGGCTTTTGCAGTCGAATAAGTGTGTATAAGCAGCTGCGTCCTTTTTGATGTTTTATGAGTGAATAAGCCACATGGAAAAGTGGATGCAGGCTGGAATTCCAAGATGTCAATGAACACCAAATACCAGAAACGCCAACCTCTAGTGGTTTGGGATGGGTGGTGTTCTGTCTCTTTTTTTTTTTTGAGACAAGATCTTATTATGTAGCCCTGGCTGGTCTGGTATTCACTACATAGTCCAGGATGGCTCCAAATCTATGCCAATCCCCCGTCCCCCGCTTTAGCCTCCTGAGCTTTTGCCGAGTTTTAAATTATATTTATTTATTTTAAATTATGTTTATTTATTCTGTGTGTATATGCATGTACCACAGCCCTCGTTTGGAGGTCAGAGGACAATTTGTGAGAATCGATTCTCTCCCTGCACCATGTGGGTCCTGGGGTTTGAACTCAGGTCGTCTGAATTGGTGACAAGTGCCTCATTGAGCCATCTCATCAGCTGTTTTATGAAGCATTTTAATTCCAGCTCAGGGAAGAAAAGGGTGAAGCAGGAAGGCAAGGAGAGAGGCAGGGATGTAAGAAACATTTTCAGAGTGTATTTAGTAATGCTCTCGTGCTTCCTGTGGCCCCGGCCTCCTCATCAGAGCTCTGTTTGTGCCCTCTTTTACGCACTTCCTCTCCCATCCCTGCGCATTTGCAGGCACAGATCCCAGCATCAGGGAGAGTGAGATGCAGAGGGGACACTTGGCTCTGGCATCGTACCCACCAAGGCTTCACATGTGGGTTCTGTCTTACTCCAGACAGTCTTCTGCACTCAGACTTACGTTGTGCTTGCATGGCAGCAGCTTTGATTCATCAGTGTCTGTAAGTGATTTAGTGGGATGCCACAATTGAATTTTTGTGGCTACTTTGGTCTACCCTTTTGAGGGTAAAAAGAATATCGTAGCCCAGGCTGGCCTAGGAATCTCAATCCTCTGCCTCTCCAGTGCTGGAGCTCTAGGAGTGAATCACATATCAACATGCTGTGCATACGTGCTCCCTTGCGTGCTAGGCAAGTGCTCCCCTGCTAAGCGGTGCTTCCAGCCCCAGTACATGTCTTCATATTAAAGATACAGTCAGAGCATCAAAAGGAAGTGACTGCTTTCTGAGAAGATGTGAGTTCTCTTAAAACACACATGAGTACAAGTTCGCCTGCACACGCACACACACACGCGCGCACACACACAGGCCCCCTTCTCTGATGAAGAGTACTACCCTCTATAACTGGAGGGCGGGAGTTCTCAGAATGGAGAATGGGTGTCAATCTCTTTTGCTAGGGCACCTTTGGTCACTTTTGTGTGTAGAGAATCTGCAGTGGCTGTGTGACCTGAGAGTGAGGTCAGACATCCGCCGTCACATTTCCTTCACCTTATACCTTTTCCTACCAAGCTCCTCTAGAAAAGTATGTATAAAAGACAGTATAACTGGAAAACTATCCCAGCACCACGCTGGCCTCAGTTAATACAAATGTTTCCTCTCTGAGCAAATGAGAAGTCCATGCAGTCCTGGGCTGGAGAAAATAGGCAAAGGTGCGAAAGGAAAAGAAAGCTGAGACCTTGATTGGTGACTGGCCCTTTCATCTTTGGGTTCCTAGGGAGGACATTGCTACACAGGGAAAGGGGTCAGGCCAGGAAAGGATGGTTGGCAGCCTGTGGGAAGGGACCCCAGGAGAGACTGAGGCACAGAGGAGAGGAGAAAGTCACATTGCTCAGACTAGACACCCAGACAAGATCACCGTCATAATCTGCATGATACCGACATCACTACCTTTAATTTCTCCAAGAATACAGTTAGAGTGCCTGGGAGGACCCGCCCAGGTTCAGGCCAGCCAGCAAGGGGCAGGGGCCAAAAGGCAAGCTACACGTCCACAGCTGGCCTTAGTGTAAGACTTTTAGAGAGGAGAAAAAGAACTGAGTTTACAGTTAAGAAATAAGAACCTGCAACCGGCAAGGAATCTATACTTTATTAGAGATAAAAGAATACAGTAAGGACAAAGATTCTTCTCCACGGAAAAGAACGCCCTGTGCCTTAGTGAGGAAAGGCAGAAGTTTTTATTCTTTGGTCCACCTGAAATGTGTTTGATGCTAAGGTTTGGTGTCCTTGGATGATAGCGGTAGTTTTCTCAGGCAGGGCAGGCCGCTAGCTTAAGGCACTAAAGGAGACAGGTTGGCTTCCATAAATGGTCTCCCTGTGTCCAGAGAGTGACCAGTAGATAAGGCTTGAGCAAGGCCAGGCTGCCAATTTAGGGCCAGTTAGCCACTTTAAGGAATTTATGGCTTTCCCTAATGAGACTTTTGGTTATTCTGCAATTCAAACATTTTATCACTTAGTGCCAGGAGCAGATGTGGCTTTGGGAAGAGAATTACCAGAGTGGTGGGTGCTAGCTTAACCTTTTCTAGACAGTCCTGAAGAAGGTGAGAGTTCAGAGGAGCTTCAAGGTTGTCACAATGCTCCTGTTTTGTTTGCTGTGGTTCAACAGATGTGGACACAATTGCCTGACTCACTTTGGCTGCAGATGTCTCGACTACTGCTCCTCCTGGTACAGAGGCTGTGTGTGGATACATTGGACCCTCTGTGTTCTGATATCTTTGTACAGAATCATCTGGTTCAGAGACAGAGATGTGGGTACATAGACCCAGGTAAAACATGAACTAGGTGGAGTTGATCCGGCCACACTTTCCCATCCTGAATCTTAGATACTCGGCAGGAGCTTCCTTTTTCTCTAGCCCTGTACTGAGAAAAGATCCATAGCTCATTCAAGCTAAGGTGCAAATAGCTAATATCAGTTGTCTTCAAGTATCGAATGAGCCTACTCTAAGGCTTAGATTCCTATGTGGAACAGGAGGTAGAAGTGTGGAATAAAAGAAAATGAGGAACTTTTTGATATTAAAGAAGAAATACAATACAAATACTGTTTTAAATCTAGGGTAATATTTGGGGTCCTAAGTCAGGTCTTCTCTATGTTTTGTTTTCCTTTCTGACCCAAGGCAAGGGATGTGTCTGAATGGGGAAGCTAGAACTTGCAACCCTTTATGGCTTTTATACTCTTAAGTAAAGGAACTCCCAGACAGACGATGTCTCTTGAGACTCAGAAGAGAATGCTGACGCTTCTTCCTAAGCCCCGAATGAGAAGGTTTCTGGAAACTGGGAGGCTTTGCTAACCTGTTGGTTGGCATGAAGAAGGAATGAGTATTCACAGTAACAATGGCTGTGTGTGGCTTGGGGTGGACAGGGTGGTCACAGAATATATTGACCAAATCAGGCCACATTTGACAGTGTAGGGAGCACTATTGATAATTACCTTGTTGTGTCAGATGTCACAATTGGTTGTGTCTAAACAAAGAAAGCCTATCTCCTGCCCTTTAAACTAAGAATGAACCTGATCTGTTCTCAGGACTGTTCATGTCTTATTTTTTAAATTTTGTCTTTGTTTTTATTTTACGTATATGAGTGTTTTGCCTGCATGTATGTAAGTACACCATGTGTGTGCAATGCCCACAGAATGGAGAAAGGGGCACCAGTGCCCCTGGAACTGGAGTGACAGTTGTTGGTGGGTGCTGACAGTATGTGGGTGCTAAGAGCTGAACCAGGGTTCTGCAGAGTAGCCATTGCTCCTTACTGCTGAGCCCTCTCTCCAGTCCCAGAACTCTTTCTGATTTCTCTCAGAACTGTCCCTTGAGCACAGGACTTTCTTTGTATTTATTTAAACAGTACGTCCAGCATGATACAGGAAAGGAATGAGGACTTGTCTGAAAGAATCTTTAAATACTAAAGTACTTTGCCTTGTCTGACCTCTTCTGACCTAGAACAGCATACATATCCACAAACAGGTGCTATGTAAGCCCACACATGTTTGCAACATATACTGTGGATAATTTATTGCTTTCAATATGCTTCTAAAGTTGGTGTTTCCAGGGATGATATTTTCACAACACACATACACACACACACACACACACACACACACACACACACACGCATATCCACACTATGCTGTACCAGGGACAAAGGAAGGGTCATGAGGGAGAAATAGAGAACATAGTTTGAGATTAAATCTATGTGTTATCTTAGCTTATGGAAGCTGATTGCAAGAGGAACCCAAAGTCTAGTAAAATTATTTACATTGTTTTCCTAAAGGCTAGCTAGATTTAAATAAGCCAGGAAGGCAGACTGAATAGCTAGTATAAAAGGATCTCAAAACATAACATTAACTTTGGTTACAAGGTTAGGTGAGAAAAGTCTTTCCTACATACTGTGACAACAGGTATAAACCAGGACTGTCCCAGGCAAATAGAGAAGTGGGACAGAATGGAACAGAGGCAGAGGAAGATCTGAATGTTCAGAAAAGGACACAGTAGTATCAAGTCGCTGGGTCTGAAGAGCTCATGCAAACAGGAGTGATGGATGTCCTAGCGATAACCTGGAGGGCAGTTAACAGCTGGCTGCTGCCGTCCTCCCTCCCCGCAGATCTTAACAACTCTGGGTTGGTACTGGGAGGAGGGAAGTGGGTGTGGAAGCGGTCATAATTCATCAGATACTGCTGATTAAACTCCGAGAAGAGAGAAGGAAGTAGATGTGTAACATGCCATAAACTTGGAGTGCACAGTGTTCAACCACTTTTAGCAGAGGCATTTGAAAGGAAAGACCAGAAACTTTACTGAAGGAACGAGGTCTGTGCCTTGGCAGTGTTAACACCGAGGCAGGGAAGAAAATGAGTTTGGGAGGGAAGACAGCTCTGAGTTGGAAATACTGGTCTCGCAGTAGCAATGGTCTAGTTCCCAGATACTGTGGATCATTCATTTAAAGAGCGGTACTGTGAAATCAGTGCTGGGTTTTGGAGCTACATGCAATATGACCCGTGAACATCTCTAATGAAGGGAGAGAACAGAATAACACAGACGGAGTGCTGGCGATGGCAGAGGAGGCCAAACGAGACAGAAGAATGATCAGCTGTAAATGTCAACATGGCTCAAAGGTAAAGATAGAAATTTGGGACCAGCAAGATGGTTCAGTGGGTAAGACACTTGCCACCAAGCCTGAGCACCTGTGTTGGATCCCCAGGACCCACTGGTAGAACAAGGAAGCTGACACCTGGGAGTATCCTCTGATCTGAACATGCACACCCACGCACATATATGCACACATACTAAATAAGTACATGTAATAGAAGTTTTTTAAAGATGGAAAGGAATAACAGCCTGAGTCACCACGTGGATATCATCCTCTGTGTAGGCTGTAAATTCTTCCCAGTATCTTTTATCCATCCTCCATTTGCAAGTCAAGGCCCTTCATTCTCACCTAGATTTCTCCCCAGCATACAACGAAACAGCACAACTAAAGTAAAAGACGTTTTCAGTAAAAACACATATATTCCATACCTATAATTCTGCTGATAACATTTCATTTTTTATCATTAATAATCCATCTATCTTCTACTCAACCACTAATCCCTTCTAATTTATCCACTTAAAAGAAATTATAGGTGTCTTCTAAGTTCTTCAGCATGTTCGTCATTAACAAGAGTTGATACAAACAGGAGTGATTGATGTCCAATCAAGATCTGCCAGGGGTTGGAGAGATGGCTCAGTAGTTAAGAGCACTGGCTACTCTTCCACGGGAACTTGGTTTGGTTACAAGCACCCCATATGGTGACTAACAACTGTCTGTAGCTTCAGTTCCAGGGGATATGACACCCTCTTCTGGCATCTGTGGGCATCGTATGTCTGGAGCACACTTGCTTTTCCACTAGCTGCCCTGCCTGCCCCTCACTGAGTCTTAAGCACATGAACCTGTGTAACTCAAACCCCTATCAGGATGCAGAACACAGTCATCTCCCTAGTCAGATCCCTCTGGTATCATGACCTATGGTCTTTCCCACTCAGTCTCTGCCCCGCTTGCCCCAGGAGCAGGCACAGTTTTTTTTTTTTCTACCATACGTTTGATTTTCAAATGAAATCATAGTATCTGCATACTCTTCTGTGAAAGACTTCGTTCACTCAGCATCATTTTGAGGTTCATTCATGTTTTTATTTGGATCAGTTACTTGTCTTTTTAATCATTGCGTCATACTCCATTGTAGGACATACCAAGTAATTTTTCTCTTCTCTTGGTGGGTGCCTGGGCTGTGTCCAGTTTGGGGCCTGTGTTACTTTTTCATCCTTGTTATCAAGTGCTTGATGGAAACAAGTTAAGAGGGAGTTATTTTCTCGTAGTTTCTAAGGAGTTCATGATTTCTGGTGCCATATTTTGGGGCCAACTATAAAGAACACCATGGTGGGAGACTGTGGTAGAGGAGCTTCTTCATGGTGGACAGGAAGCAGAGAAAGGGGGTGCCCAGGAAAAGGCCAGGGCAAGATACAACCCCTAAGGACATAGCCGCAGTGACCTATAGCCATTAAGCATGACCTCCTACCTTTCAATGCCTTCTGATAATACCTTCATATTATGACTCCATCAAGGCAGTGATCCATTGGTGAGATCAAAGCTGTCAAACTCTCTAGAAGCATGTATTCCCAGTTACATTCAGAGGAATTGCTACATTAATGTCCTAGGTATGACATGACACAATAGAAATTAAGCATCACAGATCTATTGTCTTCCTACAGTCTGTCCTGAAAATGCACTGTTGCGGGATCAGGCAAAAATCTGAATACAGTTAAAGCCCAGGGTTCCGATTTTTCCAGCTTTCTGCGATGCCTACTTTCACTTCAGACCATCGTGGTTTTGTTGCACTGTCCTCTGCTTCATTTGGCCGAGTGACTGATGGATTTTTCTATTCTAGTTCTAGCAGTCCTACAAGACACTGACTATGTCTGACCCTCAGAACACAAGTTTTACAAATCAAAAATAACTTATAAAGTGGAAGTCTTCTTCCCAGATTTTGATGCCTTTTCAAACCTTCTTACTTTGGTGTTCATTTAGCAGAGTGTTCCAGTGGATGATTTTTGTGCTTCATCCAGAGTTTATAGTTGGCATTGTGGGAGGACTAGTTTATTACGGTTTCACTTCACCACATTTGGAATAGGACTTCCCATGCAATTTTAACTGCACAGGTGTTCATCCACCCAGAGATGACATTTTCCAAGAATGGCCATATGTCTGAGCTCTTGCCAATGAAAATGATGTATGTAACTTGGGGTGCACATTCTTGTTTTTGTTGGTTGGTTGGTTGGTTGGTTGGTTGGTTTTTTGAGACATACTCTTATGTAGTCTGGCCTCAAACTTTCTATGTAGTTGAGGATGACTCCTGATCCTCCTGCCTCTATCTCCTGAGTGCTCAGATAATAGTTAAATGTCACCATGCTTAGTTTATGTGGCACTAAGGATTGAACCCAGGGCCTTGGGTATGCTAGGCAAGCATTTTTTATTTTTTAAAATACTTTTATGTGTATGAGTGTATTGCCTGCATGTATGCAAGCACACCTGTGTTGTGTAATGCCTGCGGAGGTCAGAGGCGGGCATTGGATTCCCCTGGAAGTGGAGCTACAGTTGGCTGTTAGCCACCATGTGGATGCTGCAATTGAACCCGGGGCCTCTGCAAGAACAGCCACTGCTCTTAACTGCTGAGTCCTCTCTCTGGCCTCGACTCCACATTCTTATAAGGAATTTGCTTTCTCTTTTTCTTATTTTTCGATCTTTGGCCATAGAGATGTGAATGAAGCCTTAGGGAATCGCAGAGTGACAGAGGAACCATTAACTGCCACAGTATCCTGAAGCAGAGCCACCTACATACCCTGGATGCCCACCTGCATCTTGGTTGTTGTGAGAGACAGATTCCTATCTTATTTCAGTCATTATGAATATTTTTCATCTATCAAAGCAGCATACGCTCTGATGAAATGTCCAAGACACCATCTCTAGGATCCCCAGTAAATGGATACAGGATAAAGATCAATTACTCTCTCTTCAACAATGTGGAAAGCTAGAAAAATTTCTGTTTAGCTTAGATTTCTGGTTAAGGCCACTATCACAAAAGATGAAAGAAAACCTTGATATTTATTAATACATGTTTTATGTGACCATGGAGCTGTCAAAGGAATAAAGACCCTAAAGAAGCGGACAAACCAGAATTTTTTTATTTGTTTGGTTTTTGAGACAGGGTCTCCCTGTAGCCCCAGCTGGTCTGGAACTCACTATGGAGACCAGGCTGGTCTTGAACTCACAGAGATCTGCCTGCCTCTGCCTCCCAAATGCTGGGATTAAAGGCGTGTGCCACCATGCCTCGTGACAAACCAGAATTTCATACTAAGTTGGGTGAAGAGTGGATAACTATAAACGATCACAGAGCAAAGCTTACAATCTAGCAGTCACGTGGTGGGAGTTTAGGCCTATTTGTTCTTCTGAGATTGGGACACTCCTTTCCTGTGGGTTAAGGGCAGCATCTTTCACACTGGAGGCTTCAGGGGGTGGTGAGAAAGTCCTTCTGAGGTTTTTATGATCTCCAGGGGGGATGGGCAGGGGAGGTCAGAGAGATCTCCTTGAACACGCTGTTTCACATTCCTTTATCTTAAAATGCTTGGTATGCGAGGCTGCCGTGATTTTAGGGAAATGTTTTGAATCCTGTCAAGTAGAACCATTACCCCAAACAAGATATGGAATATTTCTACCTTTCAGAGGGTTTACTTTTGCTCATTTTCAGCCACTTGCTTCCTGTCAACTCCAGGCAACTACTTTCTTATTCCTCTCATTTTACTAGTTTAATCTGATTCAGAACTTCTTAGACTCACAGTTTGTGTTCTTTGGGTGTGACTACTTTTTCTCAACACAACAGCTCTGCACTTAGTTCATTTTATTCCATGTATCAATAATTCATTCCTTCTGCCTGTGTGTGTGTGTGTGTGTGTGTGTGTGTAGACATGCACATCATGGTATACATGGAGATGCCAGAAGACAACTCTAGGGCATCATTCTTTCCTGCCACCTTCTGGGGTTCAGGGATTGAACTCTGTCAAACATGCAATCTCCTCCTTCACCCTACTGGCCATCATTTCTTTTTTTATATTTTAATATTTATCAATTTCTATTTTATGCGTGTGAGCGTTTTACTTGAATGTATGTACGTGCACCTGTGTCGTGCCATGCCTATGGAGGCCAGAAGAGGGCATCAGATCCCCTGGAATTAGAGTTACGTTCGTTGTAAGTCACCATGTGGGTGCTGGGAACTGAACCTGTGTTTTCTGCAGGTACAGCCACTGCTCTTAACTACTGAGACATCTCTCCAGCCCCATTTTCTTTTAAAGATTTGTTTTATTTTAAAGTGTGTGTGTGTGTGTGTGTGTGTGTGTGTGTGTGTGTGTGTGTGTGTAAGTGTAGCTGTCCATGTAGGCCAGTTGGATTCCCCTGGAGCTGAAGTTACAGGTGATTGTAAGCTGCCTATGGGGTGCTGTGAACTGAACTGAGTCTCTCTGCTCCTAACCACTGAGTCATCTCTCTAGCCTTGATCATTCCTTTTTTTAATTTAAATTTTAATTTTTTTTGGTGCCAGGAGTAAAAGTAGGGCGTGCTATGCAACTGCTCTGTCATCGACCTGCACTCCCCAGATCTCACTTTTATCTTTAAAAACAGTTATTATTTATGTGTATGAGTGTTCTGCCTTCATTTATATAAGTGCACCACATGATGCAATGCCTTGCAGAGGCCAGAAGAGGGTGTTGAATCCCCTGGACCTGGAGTTCCAGATGGTTGTTAGCCACCATGTGGGTTCTGGGAGCCAAACCCAGGTCTTCTGGAAGAACAGCAGTGTTCTTAACTGCTGAGCCATCTCTCCAGCCCCCGGTTCTTATTATTTTAAATTGATGGACAGTATTATTTTATTCATTCCTAGCAATTTGATTTATCTGTTCACTTGGTGATGTTATTTTCAGGTTACTTTAAAAAAAAACTATTATTATTAAGTTGCTATGAAGATTTTTGTACAAGTCATTTATGGTGATATGGATTGTAGCCAGACAAATTCATTGTAAAGTGGAAAAATATCACAAATCAAAAAATTCATTTAGTATATCTAGCCTCCTGAGCATCAGCCCTTAGGCCAGCCTGTCTTTAATATGCTCAGAAAACTTGCAATATTCGACAGTTGGGCAAAATCCTCTAACGCAAAGCCTTATTCAGTAAGAAGTGACCCTGTGATCTGCATGGCTGATTGGGTGTGGTGGCTCACTGTCAGTGTGTCACATCAGGAAAGAATATTGCTAGGCTGGGAAGAGATCAGAGTTCCAAGCCTGAAGGACAGTTTCTACTGACTGCTTATCATAAAAGTCAAATCAATCATTAAGTGCTTACACAACAAACACTTAACAACTGAGCTATTTCCCCAGCCCTGTAATTTTTGTGATTGAAGAAACTGAGTACTTTTAATGTATCTGTGAGCCATTTTTATGTCTTCTTTTGAGAAATATTTATTGAAGTTCATTACCATTTTGACTACAGTTATTTATTTTCTTGTTGAGTTAGTTGGGATCCTTGTCTATTTTGGTTATTATCCAGGATGAATATATGATTTTCAGATATTTCCTCACAATCTTGTGCTGTCTCTTTGTCTATTAACTGTTCTCTTTACTGTACAGAGCTACACAACCAATCGTCTCACTGTCCATTTTTGCTCCCATTGTCTGTGTTTTCAGGTCCATATTTAAGGAATCACCCCACACCAGAGTCATGGAGAGTTGTATTTTTTTTCTAATAGTTTTCTCGTTTCAGGCCTTATGTTTACGTTTTTCATCCATTCCAAGCCGATGTTTACGTAAGAAGATAACTGCAGGTGAGTATCCAGTTCTCTGAACAGTGTTTACTGAAAACATTGTCCGTTCCTCTTGCTTCACACTTTCTTCTTTGGCCTCATGCATTTGTGTTTGGACTCCATAGCCTATCTTTTCAAAGTTTCCTGAGTGATAATTAGCATTTTCTTCCTTCAACTTTAAGAACTCATTTTAATTTTTTTTTTAAGGCAGGCCTTGTGGTGATTAATTAACTCAGCTTTAGTCTGAGGAAGTCTCTAACTGCTTTGAACTAACATTTGCAAAAAGCCTTTACAATTTGTCTTTATTCTCTTTTTAATCTTTAGTTTATTATTTTTATTTTATGTGTGTGAGTATATTGCCTGCATAGGTGTAAGCATACCCATGTTGTGCAGTGACTGAGGAGGTCAGAAGAGGGTGCTAGATTCCCCTGGAACTGAAGTTAAGGACAGTTGTTAGCCGCCATGTGAGTGCTGGGAATCAAACCAGTGCCTCTGTAAGAGCAGCTGGTGCTCTTAACTGATGAGCCATTTCTCCAGCTCTTCTTTATTCTTATTTTTATCTACTTTTGGGACATAATCTCACTAAGTAGCCCAAGATGGCCTCAAATTCATGGAGGTGCTTCAGCCTCTTGGGGGCTGTGATTACAGATGTGTGGCACCATGCCTGATTTACAACTTCCTTTTAAATCCTGTCACCTCCTCTTTAATATTTATTGTTCAAAACCAGAGCATTCAGTCAGATGTGAAGAAAACACCAGGGAATACAATTTTAAAAGAAGCAAAAATTGGGAGAAATAGTATGAAAATAAATATCTATTCAGGTTCAAAAAATTATTTTTATTTTATGTGTATGAGTGTGTTGCCTCCACGTATAAGTACACCTGTGTCATACGATGCCTGTGGAGGTCAGAAGAGGGCGTTGATCCCCTGGAACTCGAGTTAAGAATGGTTGTTAGCTGCCACATGGATGCTGGGAATCGAACCCGCATCCTCTGCAAGAATAACCTGTGTTATTCTAACTGCTGACCCACCTCTCCAGCCCCTATTCAGGGTTCTAACTTAGTATAAAGCAGTAATTCCTGGTTGAGGCAAAGTTTCCTCAGAGTTTTAAATAATATCAAGACATATCCAATGATACATTTTTTAAAGTGAGTCTCCCAAGTTTACTCAGAAGGTCAATGTTTCTTTCTCCCATGCTTTTTCTATCTGCTTGCTCTGTGGAGTATTAGACATTTTAAAGAAGTTATTCCAAACCATTTTATATGATGTAATTAGGGCATTTTGTTATTATCTTAATATTTTATTTATTTCTGAGACAGGGTCTCCCTGTAGCCCCAGCTGACCTGGAACTCCTTATGTAGACCAGGCTGGCCTCAGTTTCACAGAGATCTGCCTGCCTCTGGCTGGGATTAAAGGTGTGAGCTACCTTTAATGTATTTTATCTTTTTAACCAACAGGAATTTAAATATTTTCATTCTGCTTCCTACGAGCCTTCATTATTATCATCACAGAACAAAGACAATTCTGACATTGTTTTATTTAGTGAAAGGAAACAGCTATCTTCCTCTCCCTTCTTCTGTCTCCTCTCCTTCCTCCTCCTCCCCTTCTTCCTCCTCCTCCTCCTCCACAATCCTCCTCTTCTTCCTTCTTCTTTGTAGTACTTGGGATCCAGATTTAGGGTCATATGTATGTTAGGCAAGGGCTCTACCACTGAGCTACATCTCAAGCCCTTTCTCATTCACGCTTACACATATTTAAACAATGCTACAAAATTTTCTTTTAGATACCTTTTACTTTAACTTAAATGAGATAGAGTTCTTACTCTACCAAATTAAAAAGAAATGGACATTCTCCGTTTTATGGGTAGGTCTTCCTTTGCAGGCTTTTCTTATTGCTACTTCTTCCTTAACAAGTCTCCAAATAGACAATTATAGTCATTTGGGAATGAAAGAAAAAAAAAAAGATGACAAGTGTAGAGACTGAGATAAGACAAAAACACACAGGGAGACAAAGAGGCACATGGAAGCACAGACACACAGAGAAACACACACAGACAGACACACAGACACAGATACACAGACATACACACAGACACACAGATACATAAAAACAGCTCAGCTGAGAGACAGACTGACAGACACACGTGCTTGCAAATAGGCCTCAGTTTGAAGCTGTTTTAAGACCTGGAGACATGAGGGTGGTTTAGAGCACATCTGAAGAAAGCATAAAGAAGAAACCTCTCTCCTTTTGAGCTTTCTTCTTTGAGAAATATGCTGCCTGTATCATCCCTATTTTCTTTACCTCCTGGGGACTTGTTCTTGGGAAATCAACAGGTATAAAACTGTATGATTCCAGAGGATAATGCCAGGGTAAGATCTAGACAACTCTATTTGTGTCAGTTACAAACTTACTGCCTCTCAGATCCGAATTTACCCTTCAACAGATATAAGGCTGTCTTCAAGCATCTCTCTTCAGGTGAGCACGATACTCAGCTTTCTCGACAGAGGGCGCTAGTGAGGTGAGAACAGACTGCAGTTGCTCCCCTATTATAACGGGATGATGTCCTAACAAACCCATAGCAATGGAAAATACAGTAAGTTGAAATGTGTCTGATACACCTAACCTACCAAATACCCTAACTCCACCTAGCCCAGCTTCACCATTCTTGGAAATCATCTGTAACAGCCTCGGCTTCATAATAAAGTGTTCATCTCATGTGGTTTATTGAGTACTGTACTAAAGGTAAGAAACAGAATAGTGACTATGCTTTTGCACTGTTATAAGGCTGAAAAATCTATAAATTGAACCACTTTATAAGCTTTCTGTTTCCTGGTGAGTGAAAACCAGGTCCAGCTCCAAAAATCCATTTCCCTGCTCTATGGGATGAGTTCAGTGCTCTAAGATCTGAACCCCATCCTTGGGGAAGATACCCCTTCTCATGTCCGTCTTCCTTGGGCACTCCCCTGGTCTGAGGGTGCCATCCAGAATCTCCTCGTATGTTCCTGTCAGTTGTCATTATCTAATACTTCCTTAACTTCATTTTCTCTTTCAGCCCACTGTACACATTGGTACCAATACTGATGGGTTAGATATGCGGCTGCCTTTCCATTTCTAGAAAGGGATTTATGAAATGCATCAGCAGTGAGTCAAGTTCTCCTTTTGGACCTTTTTCTTGCCTATTTTTGACTTGTAGGTTATGAAACTGGGTGGTCTCCCCTTTCACTTCTCAAAGGAAATGAACACACCCATTCACTATGGAGACTGTCAGGAGAGACTGGTAACTGACTTGTGGCATGACACTCGTGAGGAAGCAAGGAATCTAAGATGACTACTGAACTGGTCAGTGCCACGGATTCAGTCAGGCACTGCTTCAAATTTGTGTGTGACAACTGGATTCTTTCTGAAGAAAAAAAAAAAATCAGCATTATTGAGCCCAAGGGTTTGGATTGTTTACATTTAAAACAGGTCTACAGAAGAGTGAATGGGGCTAGGGGAATCCCTGTCACTGCTTTGGGCTCATATCAAACTGGGCAAAGACAACAGTAATATCAATAATGGAGCTACATGAAACTGAATAAATATGCCCTGGCTTTGAGCTTCTGAGATTTTTATTTAAAATTTAAAAACCTGGGATTTCATGAGTTCATGCTAGCTTTGTGATATTAACAATATAAACTGTGCAGTGTTCATAGCTGTGGCTCCTAAACATTAACACGTAGCAGAATAATCTAGAAAAGTAATTAAAATGTAGATCCCCAGCCTATCCTGATGCTTCTTAGCAATTGGCAGTTATCAGGAGCGTCCCAAGGGTTCTAATGCAGGTATCTTGACCACACTTTGAGAAGCCCTGAGTTAACATCAAATGAACTATTAGAACGGTAAGGTTTTATTTGCATTAGAGTAAATTAGTAAATGGCTCACGTGTCACTTTATGCTATGAAAAAAATGCTTCTCTAAAAAAGAACAATAATTTCAAATTAACAGACTAAAGCTAAGTAATGTCAAGGAAAGCAAAACTAGAGAGAAATGGATTTAGAAACAAGTCAGTATTTTCCTAGGTACCTAGAGAGAAAACAAACATAAGTCGGTATCTTAACAGAGACGCTTGGAAATTCCAGTGTGGATTGAGGGGCTAGTGACAGTTGGTGCTGGAGGAGGCAGAGGGCTTCTGCTTTGGGGCGTGGCCACTGTTACATGGCCCCGCCCCCTGCTCAGCCAGGCAGCACTAACTGGACTCAGTGGAGTATTTAAAAAAAAAAAAAAGGACATGAAGCTGGGACAGGGACATACTGAGAGGGTCCACTTCCTAGCTTTCTGGCATATTCTTTTTCTCTTTTTGGAGACAAGGTCTTGTAGCACCAGCTGGTCTGGAGCTCTATATGAACCAGGCTGGCCCCAGTCTCATAGAGATCTGCCTGCCTCTCTGCCTCTGGTGTGTGGGAATTAAAAGCATGCACCATCATTCCTGGCCCTGCCATATTGTGGTATTGCAAGACTATCACACGTGCTTTGGTTGGGGACTACATCTGAAGTCACAAAAACTGTGACTTGCTCTGTTCTGAAATCCTGAAGAACACGTTTGTGGTCACTGTCCTCCTCCTCTCAGTAGGGGACACTGTTAGGAATGGCTTCCAGAGTAAATGATTTTTTTAAACAGTGAGAAAAGAATGTGAACTGAAAACAGGATGAAAACATAAGTTTCTGTTCTAGCTGGAAGCATTAAAAGTTCACTTTGAAAGTTCAGTCATCTCTTCTAAGCACAGGGGCAAATCCAACGTCAGTAAACACTACATCCACCTAAGAATCAGATTTCAAAGTCCCTGAAACTCACTCATTTCACTGTAACCAAGGAAGGATATCTAGTGTAGCAAATAACAAGCTGGAAGGGCCTTAAGTTGTGACACACTGAACAGCATGCCTGTCACTCTGTGTGGAGTCCCTCAGTTTTACATGTCTAAATTAGAAAGGTCATTAAATACAAATAGTGTGTATGGTATGTTCCCCAGCCAAATCTTAAAAGATTGAAAGAAATTATGATTCGTGTGTGTGTAGCCAGAGGACAATCTTAGGTGCCCTTCCTCAGGGTCCCTCACTGGCCAGGAACTTGCTAAATAGGCTAGGTTGGCTTTCTAGCAAGTCCCAGGGATCTGCCAGTGTTCAGGTCCCTGGTGCCAGGGTTATAAATGCACGTTATTATGCCCTGCTCTTTTTAAATGTGGGTTCCGGAGATTGAACTTCTTGCTTGCAAGGCAAGCACTTTAGTGAGCTATCTCCCCAGCCCCAGAAGATTAATCATTTGAAAAATGTTTTTTATTTTTACTTATTGTGTATATGTGTGTGGCAGAGTTGGTTCTCTCCTTCCACTATATGGGCCATGGGGATTAAACTTAGACCATCAGGTTTGGTGAGTACCCATTGAGCCATCTCAGTGGCCCTCAAGAGGAATCTTAAAACATTGTTGGGTCCTGGGAGCCCAGGATTCCTCCAAGGCATTTCACTAAGAACATTCATAGACATTAGCTCTCAGTGTTAACAAAACATAGCTACCCACTGCACAGGTTACAGGCTTTGAGTCGGCCCAAATCAGATGAAATGTCAGTTGGATTCACTGAACTTAATTTCAGAACTGTAGTGTGACTTCCGAATGCTCTTCCTGGCTCCTCTGATTCCTCTGAATTAAGAGAAGTGTTTGAAAACATTCCTGGCATCAAAATGTTGTCCAGTTGGGATCAATGGACTCAAACAGTATATAAGCCCTAAAGAGCAAAGCAATAGCTTTGGATGATTGCTTGCAAGAGGCTTTGTGCAGCTCTTAAGTTAACCAGAAGTCATCTGTATTTGTTTTTAGAAAACAAAATGTCATTAATTAAAATATACTAAAGAAAAAAAAGCACTTGGTATCTTATTTTTCACCTATAGATTTTACTCTGGATTTTCTGGCTGGCTATTATGCACTTACAGGCCCAAAATGACAAAGGCAGCCACCAAGGACAATTAAGCGTAAGTAAAACCCAGTCAACCAATAGCACAGTTTGGGGTATATCACCTACTCAAAATCTGAGGCTCTTGCTTCCTCCAGTGGCTGGAAACAGACTGGCTCTGCCCTCAGCCTCCTTCTCATCTTTTTGTGTGCTTTAATAGAATTAGAATTTAGGATGCAAAATCCTGACATGCTCTCACTGAAACACATTAGTGGAAAAGCAGTTGCCAGCATCGAGGGAGTTTTTAATTAAAAAAAAAAAACCCCAAAAAACTGGCAGGTTTGACATTTAGGAAAACTTTTAAAAAGTATTATTAAAACACCATAACTATATAACTCACTAAGTAGGTGTATTTTGCCCAAGTACAACATAGAACAACAGAATGAATTCAGTTTTGAAGTGGCTTAGACACTGGACTTCTTCTTCCTTAGAGGTGTGAACATTGTTGTCCTGTCAATCAAGTGGTGAGACTACAGGAAGCACTAGAAGTCCTAAGTCCTCTTCCTGGCAAAGTAATGTGTTCCTACTGCTACAGAAGAAATGAGTAAGGCCTGGATGGGATGGAACTGGGATCCCCTCACGACCAGTTCCATGCAAGTGTAGAATGGTCACTGAGACGCCAAATTAGATATTTGAGTCCCTAAATCCCCACAATTGCAGAATGAGAACTGACTTCCACAAAGCTGTCCTCTGATCACCACACACGCACTGTGGCATGCACACCCACACATACCGCTCCCAACAAATGCATTTTTCTTTTTTAAAGATTTAATTTTCTTTATATGTATGAGGGTTTTGTCTGTACGTATGTGCATCACATGCATACCTGGTACCCATGGAGGCCAGAAAAGGGCATCCAATCCCCTGGAACTGGAATTACATGATGAGTCATCATGTGGGTGCTGGGAACCAAACCCAGGTCCTCTAAGGGCAGCAAATGCTCTTAACTGCTAAACCATTTCCCAGCCCCCAACAATAAATTTTTTTTAAAAATCAGAGAAGAGTAGAAGAAAAAAATACAAAAGTCTCCACACTCAATGTGACTATCTTTGGGATTCTTCTTCATTAAGGTTTTCACAAAATACAAAGTTCAAACATAAATGTCTACATCCACCACAAAATAGAATCAAATACGTGGTTAGCACACAAACATAATGATCCTTTTCATTTTTAAAAATATAAATAACAAAACCGCTCATGGTTTTACGGTTTTCTTGATGTGTGTCTTTTTAAGGCTTTGTGCGAGGACCCCTCATTACCGTCAGGTGCTCGAGCCCTGCTGTGAGGGTTCCCAGCCCGCCAGCACGGAAGGCCACTGTGAATGCATTCCTGAGGGCAACTCACTGATCCACACTGCTTCAGTCTGTTAAGTCTCCGATCAGAACCCTCCCATCAGCTTGAAGTTTCATTAACTTTCCTTCCTCTACAAAACACAAATGCGAAGCGGGAAGTTCCCAGCCCACTCCCGCTCCTCACCAAAGGCAAGAACCAGAACCAGGCTCTCTCCCGGAGTAGTGTTTTCGTCCTTGCATCCAAGAAGCTCTTACAACCCACACTTCAAACGGTGGTTTGCAGTGAAACATCTTTTAGATCAAACATATTGTGAGAAGCGGCGATCTTTTGGTTGGCCCTTTCAGAAGAGGCTAGAGCGGAGAAGTTAACGCGGGGAAAACGCCACCAGAGGAGCCCCTGGCAGGAGTCGCAAGGCTGGTGAGGGCCGAGGGCAGCGGGAGGGGCCCGGCCTTGGGTGTGAAGTCGGAGGGAAGGGACTCCAGCAGACACTTGACCTGTTCCTGGCCCAGCTTTATCTTATCGTCCAGTTTTCGCTGCTCGATGAGGAGTGTGGACTTCATCTTCACGAAGTGCTGGTAGTCCTGGAGCTGCTCGGCTGACAGGTAATTGGCCAGGATGTCGAGCACCACGCGCTCCCTGCGGTCCAGGTTGTCCTTGAGCTCTCTGGCGTCCTCATGTTGCCCAGCCAGGATCTTCCTTTTCTCATTCAGAGAGCTCTGCTGGGAAAACGGCACATCAGCACACGGTACAGGGAGGGGAGCGGGGCCAGGCCCTGCACGCCACCCTTTACACGACTACAACACACCCATTCTCTTTACTCTTAAAAAAATTCTGTTTGTTCATACTTTTTAAACAAGATATTTGTTTTATGTGTATGAGTGTTTGCCTGTATATATGTAAGTGTATCACGTGTGTGCCTGGTACTTGTGGGGGCCAGAAGAGGATGTTGGATCCCCGGGGAACTAAAGTCACAGACAACTGTTAGCTGCCATGTGGATGCTGGGAAACAAACCCAGGTCTTCTGCAAAGCAGCCAGTGCTCTAAATCAGAGCCATCTCTCCAGTTCCCTCCTTTTACATTTTTTAAAGCTTAAGGACCTCTCTTTAATTCATAACAACAATGGGAATACATGTTTCATCTATAAAGAAATAATTTGTTTTTCTCAGGTTTCTAATACAATCTGGCCAAGTGTGATGGCACATGCCTTTAATCCCAGCACTTTGGAGGCAGAGGCAGGCAAAACTCTGTGAGTTCAAGGCCAGCCTGGTCTACATAGCAAGCTCTAGGCCAGCTGGGGTTACAGGAAGACCCTATCTCAAAAAAAAAAAAAAAAAGGCAAAAAAAAATCTGACTAACAATAATGCTGATTTCACATTCTGAGATTCTTACACAAGGCTAGTGGTAGGGCAGCCTACCTCCTCAAAGGTAGGAGACTTTCTAGAAATACTTCATGTGTTTTTGTATCCAACATGCTGACACATAATAAATGTTGTAACAAATATTGAAAAATTTCTAATAGTTTTTCAGACTTTTCAGGACAAAATGAGTAAGAAAAATTAAAACAGAATTTAATCATGACATACATGACTTAAATATCCCTCAAAAGAAATAACTGTATTTAGGATTATCAAAGTCTCATTTGTCTTTATCCTAAATCCCCCTAAACTTTAAGCCTGTTAGACCTTATGTAATAATGCCTGGGGAAGAGTATAAAGTTAGAAGGTGAATTTCATAACTCCATCTTCACACGCTTCTTTCCTTTCATCGGAAAAAGACCAAATATAGCTCTGAGGGACTGAATTTAAAAAGCTATAATATCTAACTCACCTTACAAAAGTTCTGGGGCCCCATCATGTGCACTCATCATCAAGGGGGTCAAATCTTCACATGAACACTTCCCCAATATACCTCAGACTAAAGATCTTGAAAAGCTGGAGGGTCTGAAAACTTCTAGACATTCCTCCTTAATCCCACCGCACACTAACTGAAACTAATGTGCTGAACTTGGCATTTATTGGATCACTTATTCTTCCGTTGATTTCTACTCGTACTTTTTGTGTATGGAGATGGGGTCTCCCTGTAGCCCTAGTGAGTCAACTCACTTTGTAGACCAGGCTGGCTTTGATCTCCCAGAGATCTACCTGTCTGTCTCTCTAGTAGAGGGATTAAAGATGTCTGCCAGCATTGCATTTTGTCTGGGAAAATACTCTGCCAGCTGCAAAGTGACTGTACCCCGAGAGAAGGGACCGTGTCTAATGGCACCTTTCTGCAGACAGGCTCAGAGGGAAATCTGCGAACGAAGTTGCCAGGCCACATACCCTTTCCTCGTTACTAGCATCTTCACCAAGGCCGCTCAGGACATTCTCCACACGGGCAAGGCGTCCAGAAAGGGAAAGCAGCAGGTTGACAACCTTGTCCAAGTCCCCTATGAACATCTTGTACTTGTCAAACTCATTGGGTTTGCAGAGCTCACTGATCAAAGCCTCCACCTCTTCTCCCAGGGCATTGTTAAGCTTGATGTCCATGAGAAGACTCCCTTTTGCCTCCTGGAGAGTCTCAAGTTTGTGGGTGAGGCTTCCAATGAGCTCAGCCTGAAATGACAGAAGAGACCCATGCAAAAGATGAGCCAGCAGCCATCAAGGTAAGCAGGACAAGTAAGTCTCAGCCCCATCACTGTCTTCAAGGCTCAGCTGAAAGTTCCCCTACTCTATGATTTCCCAATATCAGAACATAAAATTCTTACCTTTCCCCAATGTCTACAACTGCATTCCTTGAATCAATTCAATGCTCATAGATTTGACTACACATCACCTTATTCTGTTTCCAGATTCCATCATCGTGTGCACAGTTCTGCCTTTCTGACTTGTTTGTTTAAACTACTCACACTGAGAGGCCATTTCTGACATATTCTCATTTGATACAATGCCACAGACAAGTAGACAGGCAGAGGGTAAACATCCTTGCTTACAAATGGGAGTCCATGAAACAGGGGAAGGGACAGGTTGATGGTCTTTACTCGGAGCCATCAAGTCTTTCACAATCTCACAGATGCTATTCTATCCATATGAAACAGGAGGCAATGCAAAGACTTATAGAGGTGACATGACTACCTAGGACACGTGCACCATTAGTTGGGCTGCCCTGAACTTTGATCAGCCTTGTACAGTAACTACAAACACTGGTAACCAGAACTTTATCAGAAAGTCAGTTTCTCAGTTCTAACTGAATCTGGCTCTAGTTATCAGGGATAAAATTTAAGCCCCTACTTAATAAATTTCTGTACTTATAAAGCAGGTCTACCCAAGTATCCTCTATGTGTGTGTATTTTGTTATTTTGGTTTCTGTTTCTGATATATATATATCAAACCCAGGCTGGCCTGAATTTTCTATGTAGAAGAGGATGACCTTGAAATCCCGAGTGTCTTGTCTCTATCTCCCAAGTATTCCACCATGCCCAGCAATATTTAGTATACTTAAAGGAATGTACTACATCTCTTCTAGCTTTCAAGTCTGACTTAATTTCTATTAAATGTCTATTACTACTTTGCTGTAAGAGAAATCACACTATGGTTTTCACGATTAGCCTTTCATATGTGTCTTGACCTAAGGCAGACAGATGGAAAAAGGAACATTACTACTAAAAAATGTTCCAGCTTAAGGGCAAGGGATGTAGCTCAGCTTAGAGCAGGGAGTAGAGAATGCATATCTAGCAGACACAAGGCATTGGGTTTGATTCCCAGCACAAACAAAATTCTATACCAAACATATGTACACTTTAAGGCCAGGTTGTGAGGCTCCAACTGAAAACAATTAAAAAAATCAAGATTACAACTCCTGGGGGCCTTGCTACATAGCCCAAGCTGGCTGAGAACCAGTGCTGGCTATGAACCTGTGCCAACTGCCCTGCCTCTGCCTGCCTGGTGCTGAGATTACAGTTATGCAACACTCTGCCCTGTCTTGGAATAAAGGGTTGGAGGAGGATAGAGGGCAATAACTAGGGGGAAATATCAGTGTCTAGTAGAACTGAAGGATTCTGAAAGCTTTTTGTATTAGCTCTTCAGCATGACCAGTGTCAGGAGTATATTCACAGTGATACAGGGAAATATGATTTCTCCACAGTCTGTCATCTGGGAGGCAGAACTTTAGTTCTTTGGTATGAGGGTCACAGTGACCTTGAAATGTCCACGTTCTGGTTTAAATAGTGTCATCTTATTGCCCTTTCAACTTGCCTAATCCCAGTGGCTACAGGTGGCTAAAAAAATTTGATACCTGCTGCCTCAGTATTGGTGTCCAATGTCTGAACGCTGACCCCAACTGAAGACGCCGAGACCAGAATAGCAAATGAAGAGAGTATTGTTTAAGGTTAACTATTTAATTTTCTTTATTTTATCCACTTTTCAGGAAAAAAGCACCATGGCTGCAAGCCAGTGATTGCCTATGAGAGCAGTAGAAATCACCAGAAAAATGCTGCCAGGGAGTGTTCATGAGGAGAACCTCAAAAACACTGGTAGGAAACAGTTGGAAAAGCAAACAGTGCATCTGTTAGGTCACTCAGCATGCCCCAGGGACAGAGTCAGACTACCGAAGGTCATCACTGCTGATCTTCAGATAGATTAATGACAGCTACATGATGTCAGCCCTTGTGTTTTGAACCAGGTAGCAGCGTACAGCTGCTAGGGCTTTTGCACTCTAAAGATTAAGGAGACACTGCTTGCTTATAGAAAGCTGGATTATAGCTAGGCATGGTGTTACTTCTGTCATCTCAGAATCTGGGAAGCAAAGGCAGGAGAATGGCTGAAAATCCAGGGCCAGCTAGGGCTACTTAGCCAGGGGCTGGAAAGTTAGCAAGATTCTGTCATAAAAAACAAAACAAGGCCAGCGAGATGGGCTTGCCAGTAAAGGCGCTTTTGATGCAAGCCTGATGACCTAAGTTCAAGCTACAGAACCAAGTGAAGTGAGAGGACAGAACTGACTTCACAAAGTTGTCTTCTGATCATCACGTGAGCCCTGTGGCACATGTGCCCACAAATACACAATAATAATTAAAATTAAAAACCAATTAATAAAAGAAATAAAAACCAACAAAACCCCCAATTATATCTAGAACACTCCAATCTCAGGAAAAGGCTGTCTTATATATGTTCAAATAAAATTTTAGGGGGTTGGAGAGATGACTCAATAGTTCAGAGCACTGACTACTCTTGCAGAGGACCTGGGTTCAATTCCCAGCGCCTGTATGATGGGCACTGCACGACATGAGTTTACTTACATATATGCAGTAATACATTAATACACATAAAATAATAAATAATAAAATATTTTAAAAAATTATTTTAGGAGACAGGGTCTCACTATGTCAACCAGCCTGGCCTCAAAGTCACAGAGATCCATCTGCCTGCCTAAGTGCTAGGATTAAAGGTATGTGTGACCATGCAAGGCCCTTACTGTTCAAAGTTTTGGCATCTGTTTTAACCTCACATCATGAAAAGTAAAATTTCTAGAAAATGCTTTGAAAAAGGGAGTAATTGTATAAAGAAAATATGGTAATAGCCTCATGGTTTATTATTTCTCTAAATATGACCTTTTTTGAAACTAACATTGTATGCCATTCTTCCTGGAGAGAATCAAACAACTTTAATATTAGTTGATGTATTAAAAATAATCTTCACTGGGGCTGGAACGTTGGCTTGGCCAATAAGAGTGCTTACTGCTCCTGTAGAGGGTTCCCAGCACCCACATCAGATGGCTCACAAAAAGAATCCTATAAGGCTCCCAGAACTGGTATTTTAAGGGACAAGTATGATGATTACCTCTTTGCACACAAGCAGATACCAGCACAGATGGGCAGTTTGCCTTCACATGCAGGGTAGGTATAAAAGGGGTGGGGACTGCATCCTCCTGCTGGTCTGCTGGTCTTAGCTCACCAATTCTTGGGTTCTACGCGGATGGCAGTGCTGACTGGGAGGCCATGGGAGACATGGCTCAGTGTCTCAGACTCATACTCCTCATCCTGCTCTCTTTTCCAAAGGTATCAATGCTGGGCAGAACCACACATATATGTCACAGGAGCCTGTGTGTACTCTAGGCTTCATGGTCTGATAATGGACAGAAGGGATTCAGGGAGGCTGCAAGGCCATTCTGACCTCTGAAAGCTACGCAAGTGCTCCTGAGCAGGCACCCTGGTCATGATTAGTTCACTGCTGCACATGTGAGTAGAATTTAATGTTTAAAAAAAATTTTTTTTTAATTTTATTCTACGAGTCCTTAAATATAGAAATCTGAATTTAAAAATGCAGCGAGGAGGGATTTGAGTAACTGAAGGCAACGAGGCGAAGTCGGCTACACTGAAGTCATTTCTCTGCCAAGCATAATTCTTTTTTAAAAAATAAAGGGGCTGGAGAGATGGATCCGTGGTTGAGAGCATGCACTGCTCTTGCAGAGGACCTGGGTTCAGTTCCCAGAACCTATGTCAGACAGCTCACAGCCACTTGTAACTGTAGCTCTAGGGGAATTCGAGACTTCTGTCTTCCTTGAGCAGCTGAACTCACTTGTACACAAACATACATGCATACACATAAAAAAATTAAAACATAATAAAAATAAATCTTTAAAAAGCAAAAAACTAGCAGGTGTGATAGTGCACACCTTTAGTTTCAGAACTTGGGAGGTAGAGTTCCAGGCCAGCTTCAAAAGACAAAAAAAAAAAAAAAAAAGCTAATTTCAGAATGCAGTATTGAGAGAGAGAGAGAGAGACAGAGAGAGAGTTTTAATAATACCCTAGTCTCTCACAGGACCTACTTAATTTGTGAAACCACTGACATTAGTCCACTAAACTTCTCATCCGGCATAAACTGTTAATTCAGGCGGAGAGTGAGGTGCTATTTATAAGGGTTCTTTTTCTAAACAGAGTTGAACACTCTCCCTCCTACCTCACCATCTGCACATGAAACATCCTGCTGGGCCCTTTTTCCTCCTCTCATTGCCAGATGAACAGAGACTGAGTCAGAGACCAGGATCTGACACGGTCACCAACAGGCAGTCACTTGACCTGTGCCATCAGCCACCCACAGCAAAAGGATAACACCATCTGCCTAAAACTAACAATCACGTCTTCATTAGTGAGCTCATTCTCTATGCTAAGTCATTCAGCATCTTACTGCGCTGTCACTACAACAACCCACTGAGACAGGTACAATTATCCCTGATTTACTGATGAGCAAAGTGGGGTGGACAGAAGTTACAGAACCTGCCCAAGCCTATGCAGTAAGTAACACAGTCAGGCTTATACCCAGGTTGTCTGACCGCAGGGCACTGACTTTTAATCACTACATTAAAAGAACTCACAGGAATGTTATGAAGCTCTAATAAAATAAGCTCACAGAAGCACTTTGCAGAACAGAAACGTATCATACATGCTTGAATTTTGTGTGTGTGTGTTATCATGAGATCAGGCCAAGCCCAGCACTCATTTCCCATAGATGCCGGGAAGGGAACACCCAGCTCCCCCACATCACAGCGCGGCCTGCCTTCTGTTCTGAGGACTTGTGCCGCCAAGAACATCGCTATAAACACAGGTGGCTTCTGTTGGGTGTCTTCATCTCAAACAAGAATAATCCAGCACTACTGCCAAGTGGAGAGTGGAACTCTCGTAGTTCCTAGCTGCTTGAAGATGATATCACACTTACATATATGGTTGCTTCATCTCCCTGCTCTCCTGCTGTCCTATACCACACGCAGCTGCCAGAGTGGACTTTTCTGAAGTTCAAAGCTGCCCTCCTTTCTGCCAAGCCCCAGAGGGTGACTTCTGGTGTGGGCCAAGACACAATAATTCCACTACAGCCTCCCTCTTCTGCAGGTTGTAATTAAAACCCGGAGGTTCTGAAGAGCATTCTGAGGAGCTGGCTACAGCAGCAGATCTGCCAGGGTTGCACACTTAAATAATAACCCACAGGGGATGAGTTTCCTGTTTTTCATCCTTTTAATGTTCTGCTTTTTATCTGATGACAGCCTCAGGGCAGAAATTCTCAGAAAGTTAGTCTGTAGAGCCAGGGAGAGAAAAGTGCTTCAGTGAGCCAGTGTAGGGGAACCTGTGCTTTCTTCCTTTTTTTCTTTTTCCTCTCCCAGCCTTATCCCCAGTGTAGCTCCACTCAAGGAGTCCTACTACACAGAGGTGGCATAGGACTTATATACCAGAACTCTTCTTCCTGGTCAGAGGATCTGGGGGAAGGGCTCCCTATGGTCTAGATTGGGAGGAGATCTCCATTATGATTTTCTTTTTACTGAGGAACTGCACAGCTGCACAAGCTGCTATGATACCATGGGAACCTGTGCTTCTAGCCAGAGGACTAGGAACAGGGGCCCCTGGGAACTAGAGAGGGTGGGGAAACCCCTAGAGAGAAGGGAGCTGGACCGGAAGCTGCTTGAAACTGGGATGGATTCATGTGAGGCTCTGGGCTCAAGCTGCTCATGCACGAGAGAGACCCAAACAGTATAGCAAAGGCTCTGAGAACTAACCACACTGTGATAGTAAAGACGCTCAAGTCCCAAACTAATCCCTAAAGCAGCGCACTGGGAACAGATTCAAACAAAGGCTCTGAAAAATGGAATGCATGCTGGAACTACCATCCAAAGGTGAGATGGAACTTGTAGTCTGAGCATAATTAGGAAGGGCTGCCTTGGACAATCAACATTCTCTGGCAGATTCTAACAGGATCCAGGATCTCACAACATAGTATGAAGAAACTCAGAATACAACACATAGCTTATAAAGAGCCAGAAAAGACAGCTGACAAGTGCTAGCCCTGAGATAATCCTGATATTAGGATTATCAGACTTCTGAAGTCTCCATGACAAAAGTAAACACTCTTGAAATGAATGGCAAGATACAAGCTATTAACAAAGAAATTATGAAAAATGGGAATTTTAAAAGTGAATATTTGAAACATTAAACAAAAATCACCGACAGAATGGAGATAGGAAAGTCAATGAATCTGAGGTCAGACTTATAAGAACTATTCAGTCTGAAGAACTTGTAGAACAATATGAAAAAGGGACTTGTAGAACAATATGAAAAAGTCTAACACTGTGTCACTGGACTCCTAGGAGAGAAATCGATGCCTAAAAAACTTAAAGATAGAATGTTTCAAAGTGCTACACAATTGATGAAATACACAATTATAGTATGAGAAGCTTAGCACACCCCACACATGATAATAGCTAACCAGGCACCACACCCACACTGCTGAAATGAAAGTGAGCAGTGGTCATAGAGAAGAACAAGTGACTGGAAATGTTTCTTCAGAAGTAATAAGGGTCAAGTAAAAAAGAAGGGTCAACCTGGCATTCTGTATCTAGTGGAAATGTCCTTCAGGAATGACAAAAATACGCTGAGATGAAAAACTGTCATCAGCAGATCTACTCTGAAAGAAATGCTAAGGAAACTTTTCTCAGGATGAGAAAAGTCTAGGCCAAGGGAACCTAGACTTCAGGAATGAAGAGCGGCAAAAACGAGGAGCTGGAAGTCGGAGGATAGCACACCTCAGGTAAAGCCAATTCCGAACAACAGATTCCTTTTTTTGCCTTTTAGTCAAGTGTGACAAAAGCCTTGAGTACACGGATCTGTGTGATTTCTATAAGTAGACTTTTTCCTTTATAATACAGTCAGGTTTTAGCTGGAGATGTAGCCCATTTGGTAGAGTGCTTCCCTACTATGCATAAAGCCCTGGCCCAGCACTGTCTAAAACCAGGCATGGTGGTACATGCTTATAACCTTAATGTATGGCAGATAGAGGCAGGAAGATCAGAAGTTCAAGATAATCCTCAGGTACATACTGAGTTGAGGGCTAGCCTGGACTATGAGACTCTTACACACACACACACACACACACACATACACACACATATGCAGAGTGGACTTTAGCCAAAGCACTGAGAATTTTAATTATTAAGTTGTCTTTAGTCATAAGAAGATGGTTCAGCAGATAAGAGCACTGGCTGCTCCAGGGGAGGACCCAGGTTAGATTCCTAGCACCTGCATGGTGGTTAATAACCATCCCTAACTCCTGTTCCAGGGGAATCTGATGCCCTCTTCTGACCTCTGTGGGCATTACACACAGGTACACTTACATACAAGTAATACACTCATATACACAAAAAATAAAAAACTTTAAATTGTTTTTAGTTTGTATTGAGTATCTAAAGTTACGATGATAAAGGTATTTTTCATATTTTAAGTACTACTTAATTTTACCCAGAGAAGTATTCATCACCTAGGATATATAAATAGAAAATATAGCCTGGGCATTGTAGTGCACCTCTATAATCCTGCACTTAAGAGGCAGATGCAGGAGAATCAGGAGTTCAAAGTCATCTTTAGCAACATAGTGAGTTCCAGGGCAGCATGGGCTACATGATACCCTGTCTCAAAAAAAACCAAAAACTAAAAATAACACACACACACACACACACACACACGCACACGCGAGCAGAAAGTGGTTGGAAGTGCTGCCATTAGAACATTTATTCTATACCATCCACACATGACCACTGTTCCCCTATCTCCAAGTCCCCGGTGCTTTGTCTTTGGTCATGAATGGCCGTTCTTCTGTCCTGACTCTCTCACATATTCTTCCACGAAAGCTCAAGGTTTATCTTCCCTGTCGCCTTCCTGATTCTGCCCTCTGGGGTTAAGTCTGCTCATCTGAATGTCCCTAGCACAGTGTGTATGTTTATCAGAAGAGTCATGATACCATACTAAAGTAACCCATTCCCCTCACTGGCCCACAGATTGCAGGGGAGCAGACACAGTGTGCACAGTTACTTTACTGACAAGGCGAAGCAGAGTCTGGAATCAGGCCTCAAATCACCGGCACTGTTGTCATCATTCTTTTGTGTTAAAGTTGGTTTTAGGTTCAAGCTTAGGTTCTGGTTAGCTGCCTAGGCAACCTCCATTTTAGATCAGTTCCCTGGGATGCATGGTTTAGAGGCAGCTGACTTGGGAGTAATTTGTAGCAGGTTTTTGGATCAAATGAAGTTAAGGTTAAATTGTGACTTTACCATTTATCAGCTGGTGGACTTCTGTGTAAATAGAGTATGACACAGCAGCATGAAAACAACATGGCCCGTGCCGCCTTCTTTCCTGTGCAGATGAGTTAATCTGATACCCTTCTATATTCTTGGTTTGAAAATACGTTTTGCCCAGTAATCCTCAGAGTGAGAGGAAAATAAAATAGTGAAAAAGCCATTAAAATAGAAAATGAAGACAGGAAAAAAACTAACAAATAATTTGCTTCTCTGCTAGTGTAATGCAGAGATACCTACATACAGCAAATGAGACAGCAAAAGTCTCTGTTAAACAGTTAAAGATGCCATGGCAACCCACACAGGTAACGGTATTTATGTTGCTCCTTCTCTGAGATAAATATAGACAGGCCAAGAGCAAAAGGCTCTTATCTCCAAGCACAGTACTCACAATATGGGCATGCTTAACAGTGCTGACAGGGACTTAAAAGGAGGTGGTCAACACAGACGGTATCTGAATGGGAAACCCCTGGCTTGGAGGGAGTTTGTTCTGCAATAGCTAGAGCAGCATGCAGCCCTGAGCCCACAGAGGTGGGGCACAGGGGTGGGGTCCTCTGAAGGGGTACGGTCCTCTGAAGGGGTACTTCTCAAATGCCTGGGGTCAGTACTATGGAAACACAGCCCAGGCTCCATCCAAGTGAGAGATGCATAACGAACTCCTGGGATGTCTGGAAAGTTGCAGGAAAGTGGAATGGCTAGAACTTTCTGTCCTGCCGACACAGGCTAGCCCACATCTTTGAAGAAAATGAGAAGACTGACAATAGCATGGTCATTTAAAAAATGTCTGACATTTAAAATTTCTGTAGGAGTACCAGATGCTAACAACTGAATTCCAATCCTGTGCGTTCAAGATCTCCTTTGAGATACTGCAAAGAACTGTAGAATATACAGAGGTCAGTGTTGCCTTTTCTTGGAAGTGTCTTGGTAACTGGCTGTTTTCCTAAGCAAAGTTTTAAGTTTCTAGTTTTCTGATGGACCACTAACTATGACCAACGACATGGCCTTGGCTTCTGAGAACCGTGTCAGAACCTGTGCTGGACTGGAAGCTGGGAACTCAGGTTCCAGTTCCAGCTGTGACCTTTAAGAAATACCTCAATCTTGCTAAGCTTTACTCTCATCATCTGTAAGATGAGAATAACAGTGACTTATCTGTCCTGCCCACTTACAGGAGAGCAACACGACAGGTCCCTTCCCTCCTGCCTTAGTGGCCTCAATCCTACTCACTACAAGGACTTCGACCATCTTTTTGGGAAAGCAGAACAAGGACACCCCCACTCCTCATTTACCTTCTTTTCATTGACGTCCACCTGCTCCTCTTCATCGTTCACCTCCTCTGGCATATCTTTGATTTTGTTCAGAAGCTCTGCCTTGGCAGCAGACACACTGTAGTAGGCAGGGCAGTTGACCAGTATGCCTGGTGCTTCCTTGTCATCACTCCTGGAACACAGTGCAGAATGTCAGGAGCTTCCTGTAAACATGCATGTCTCATCATTCAGACATGTGCAAAGTGTTTTATTTAATTTTTTCCCCCAGAAATTATGATGAATGAGCAAATATTTACTAATAAGAGCTTCTTTTGTGAAGGGCCTGTAAAGTCAGGCAAACCAGGTGGAAAACAACCAAAGGTAGTACTGGGGATCAAAGGCATGCCAGGGCTTCAAGTCAATTACTCTGTTTGCAGGATTCTTCTTTTGTGATAAATAGAACAATTCTAACTCTCTATTTCACAAAGACAACACGGAGCTGTGGTTTGATCAACATGAAAGCATTTCCAGGGTACTGTAGCTCCAGTTTTAGGTTATTCCCTTCTTTTCTTTATCTACAGTCTTTCTGATACCTACTATATTATTGCTTGAATACATATAAATTTTCATCTTAAGTAAGTCTGATATCCATATAAGCCTGGGAAATGTGGCGTCTGCTGTTTTATAGTGAATTAATACAAAACCCACTCATTAATGTAGATGTAAAGGTACTTGTCTAAACTCAGCACTTGAAAAGCTGAGGCAGGAAGATCATGAGTTTGAAACCAACCAAGATTATACAGCATGACCCCATCTCAAGAGAAAAGGAAAGGAAAAAGAAAACCTACATACAACAGGACAGGAATAAGGGCTCAAAGCTGTCCAGGAAACCAAGAATTGAGAAACACGGCATCTAGTGCTGTAAGTTTTACTGTCATCAGCCGCCTTTCAGAGCTTATTTTACTCTTGGAGGAGTTGGGGATTGAATTCAGGGCTTTAAGGATGCTAGGCAAGTGCTCTACTACTGAACTATGATCCAAGCCCCAGACTAGAGTTCAGACACCACCCACAGAATACATGATTTATGGAAAGTAAGTTAGGGTTACTTGGAAAATTATATTACTTCACACTGAGCCTACAATTTTACTCAAGAATAAAGAACCACAATAAACAAAACAAAAGCTACTTTATCAACTTCCTTTAAGTTGCCTATGTTGATGACCTTTAGCCAGCATATCTACATTTAATCCAGCTGATTAGAAAAGTTGAAAAAATCTTCAGATACATGTGCTTCAGTTTCTATCAGAGTATCTCTTGTGCTCCAAATTGGCTTCTCCAGCATTGTGATTAAACCTCACAATGGCTATTTGCTGAGCCTCAGCACAATGAACATGTTTATTTCCACCAGAAGATGGCGCATGCCATCTTTCTGAAATCCTCAGGAAAGTCTCAGTACTGCAAACACTGCAGGACCATTTCACTACCAAATCTACCCGAGAGAACATAGATTCTTAATGGAAATGTTTTTCTAAGGTGAACTTACTTTGGTCTCTGTGCAAGTAATCAGGCAGCAGCAGGACCATCTCCTCTCACCATGATGAACTGCCTGGCATACCCACAGAAACTCATCTCTGTGGTACAAAGTGGACTGTCTTGCACACTGCAGGTACTCAGTAATGTTTTCTAAAACATGACCCTGGATAAGCTGTCATACCTAAGTAGGCTCTATTCTTCAAATCCGAAGAGAAGGGGACACACAGGTGACCAAAAGCTCCAAACCAGGGGTGCTTGTGAGAACACAGCCCATAACTTATAAATGCTATGTACGTGGCTTTATCCTTTTCCCTCCTGCCCCCATAAAACACGGTGTTCCTGTCACTAATTCAATTAGAATCAGCTGGAAATTTCTAAGATGCAAATCCAAATTTGGATAAAATGTTCTGTTTTAATTTAGTCTGGAAGCTACTAGCTGCTGAGTCTCAATCTGTCAATACACATAGTTTTCACTGAAAATAAAAACGAAAAACCATTCTAAAATCTCCCCCAACAGTCCTTAAAAAAAAAAAAAAAAGACAAACATGTAAGAAACTCCTAGAATAACCCAGAGAAGTCAGAGGAATGAACACAGACTGTTCCCTAATTGTGGATGGGCACCGAGCCAGTGTTAAAGGGCCATCAGCACACAGGGTTCAGGGAGCCTCAGGAGCTATGCTAAGGGACTGAGCAAACCCAGGGCTGTGCCTCCATTAAATGCTCAGTATCTGAGGAAATGCTCACCTTAATGTTCTGGGTAGTAAATCAATCTATTTATCTAGGCTCTTGTCCATATATAAAGAAAAACATGCCCACCTTTTTTTCTTAGTCCTTTCTCAGCACTGAGCCTGGGGAGTGGTCCCTGCAAGAGTAACTCCAGAAGCACAGTCAACTGCATGACTGCTGAGTTAGGGACACTGTGTAATCACTCCAACAGCAGGCAGTCAGTCAGGAGATAAGTTCAAATCCAAGTACTCCCACGCACACATTCTAGGACCTTGGTGGAACATGACCTTAACTCCTCTATGCTTCAGGGGTAGCTGGCAGTTCTTTCAGAAGGTGCTTGTGAAGATGAAATGGAATAATGTTTACAGAAAGAAGTTAACCTGATACCTGACGTATGGACAGTGAACAGTAAGTATTAACACAATGATTACTACTGCTATCATCTTTGCTGTTAGGCCTCTGATCCATATCCTCTCCTCTGAGTCACCCGCCTAAGGCTAAGATTGCTACTCCTGGTCAGTGACCTGTGGAAGTACAAACACATCAGATAAGCACTCCTAGGCTATGCTACCATTACGTCACAGGAGTTCAATCGCAAGGCTCTCTGGGGACACTACCAGGGACTTACCTCTTGCCTTCATATCCTGTGTGCCTGACGGTTCTTTGGAAGGCCTTCCTCTTCACACCATTTCCCTTCAGCACACTAGCATCTCGGGGAAACAAACCCTCCATCAGGTCCATCGTTGTCTTCATTCTAGAGTCTGGATCCAAAATGTCTGCCAGAGATCTGTCTTGGTGGACAATTTCCTTGGCAAGAGTCACTGTTCTGATATCTTCTGAGGTCTTCTGAGGCTCAGCACTAACTAACTTACCGACATCCTGAGTTCCACTGACAGCTTCATGGATGGGGTTTGGCATCCAGCTGGGAGATGGCTGCTTGCCAAGAGACCCAGTGAGTTGAGGCTGAATACTCATGTTGAGAGGTGGGGTAGAGTCATTTGCTTCTGAACCTTTAGCCAAAGTTTGGGATGGTGTGGAAGTCATTACCTCGCTGTCCACCAAATGGGCCGCACCATGCATGTGTCCTTCTCTTGTATCTGTCTCGGTGGAAAATCTGCTGGAGTTACTAGGGAAACGATGAGAGAGAGAGAAAGAGAAAGATTGAGATTAAACGGGGAGTCAAAAAAAAGGTAAAGAGGAAGGTGGAGGAAGCACAAGAAAAAACTGTCAGGGCCGCAGCTTCCAAAATCAGGAGTGGCGTGAGGAAGCGTGTCTATGGCACCCTCCCTGAAACCAAAGCGCTCTAAATGGCCTTTTCCAGAGCCCAAGGTTGGTCCCGGAACATGCATTCACTAGAATTCCATTTTGGCAAATGTTGCTACCAAGGTCCAGAGCTTTCTGAAAGGGATGGATAGATAGGAAATAGTGGTGCTAAGTGACCTTCTGGCATTCAGAAGATGCCTCTGCAGAGAGAATTTATTTTATTTTTATATTTATCTATTTGTGTGTGTGTGTTTGTAGATCAGAGGACAACTTTCAGGAGTAGGTTCTCTCTTTTCATTATGTGGGTTCTGGGGGTTAAACTCAGGTTGTCGGGCTTGGTAGCAAGCACTCTTACCCAATGAGTCATCTTCCTGGGGACCCCAAAGAGAATTCTGTTAGGAGCAATAACTAGTCTTAGAGATTGTATATAGGAAAATGCTTTTCCTCATGATCCCGGCTTTTGAAGTTCTATAACACCATTGACCTTGAGCTCTTCCTCTGGGTCTGGTCAGAGAAGGTGATGTTACAGCCCAGGCTCTTCTTTGAGAGGCTGCCTCCAGGCTATGTCGAGTACAGCCTCTGACTAGGTAGGGAAACCTGTTTAATTTGGGGGTTCGGTACCAGGATGTCTCCTTCATCCAGAAAGAAGCTGTGTTCTTTAATATCTGCTCTAACAGTAAGAAAATGACATTTCTGCATTCTATTCTTCTTTCTTTAGCTAATCCAGAACTCAGCCAGGAAAGTGAGTTTGGAATTTGACTCTTTCTTGGTAACCCCCAAACAGTAGTCCCTCTCCCATAAGGCAATTCACCAGCTGAGCCTGTGACTCTCCATGCCAAGGCTCTCCAGTGGCCAACAGAGACCCTGGCTGTGAACATCTCTTCCACCTTAGCCAGAAGCTAGCCTTACCACTGCTCACACTCACCTGTTGCCAGGCTCTCTGTGTGCCTCACTGTCCAGCGGTGCCTCATACAGGGCTTGTGGAGGGGGTGGGGGGAAGTCCTCTGAGTTGTTCACTGGGGTTTCCTGGTTTGGTGGAGGAGGTGGAGGTGGGGGAAGAGTTTCAAATGTAGGGCTTGACATAACCTTGGGGTTCAAGTCCTTCACAAACACTTCATCATCATAGTCGCCCCGGGGTGGTGGGGAAGCCTGCAGGGCTGATTCAGATATTCGGAGAGAGATCCTCCCTGGAGTGTCTGGGTCAGAAGTGCTGCACGAACTTGGAAGACTCATCAGTTTGTTATAGTGCTTCAAGTTTGAGAACTCGGGCGCCAAGGCTTGCTCAGATACACTGTTCTCTCTCAATGCCTGGACCCACCTCACCCAAGGTGGAGGGAGTCGCTGAGGTAGTGAGCCCCTCTTCCACAGTCCCTCATCAATCCCCTGCTCTGGGCTGGTGAACTCATGGCCTCTTGGGCTGGGAGGCTGGGTCAGAGTATGGCCATCGCTTCTTTGGGTCATCGCAGAGGTGGAAGGCACAAGAGGCTGCTGCCCTGTCTGACCATCCCTTCCAGTCTGGTGATCGGTGGCAAGCTGTGAGTGGTAGTTGGAGGGGACAGGTGATGGCAGAGGGGAACTGAGTGGGGCCAGGGACACAGTCCTGGCATCTGGGAGGTGGCCTTGCATTCCTGCTGACAGTGGCCTACGGCAAGGTGTTCTGCCAGCTTGCCTTGCTTGGTCTGTGGCTCCAGGACATTCAGCAGGAACTGGGGAACCTCCAGTGGCTTTACAGCCTGAGCCATTCCAGAAAGGAGGATGGTGCAGAGGCAATGGAAGCTCTTCTTGGCCTCTGTCTGAACAGCTGAGAGACCTAGAACAGGGTACAGGCATGAGGGTTAGAGCTCTACTGAAGGATAAACATCGAATCTAGGAGACACAGATGAGAAAAGCACTGGGATGGATCTCACCCGGAGACGCACATTCTTCTTGACTATACTAAGTACCAGACAGACAGAATCCCCACATGAAATATCAGAGCACTGCCTGCATTCACTACCTGCCTGGCCACACATGTAAGAGGATGTAAGACAAGAAGGAAAACAAGCAATTGGTTTCTTCGGCTCCTTTCTGGACTACTTTGAGAACTAGCTCTGAGCTCTGGGGAGACACTGCTGCCTCGCTGTCTGAGGTCTGCCTGCTGAGCACCTGCATGGGCTGCTCAAGCTGAAGGTTTGATGACAGCTTTCTCAGAGTTTCTTCATGGTTTCACTTCTCAAAAGTTAAAAGGAGGGGAGCGTCCCACCTAGGCAGCTAATGCACAGCTATGTCTGGAGACTGACAATAAAAAGCAAATGCTATATATGTACATGGTGACTACTGTCCTCTAGACACCAGGAAAACCCAACAATGCTTGATACTTTGGTTATGTGCTCCAAAGTGAGTGATGAGGGGAGGGGAGAAGAGAACGAGAGAAAGAAGAGTCTGTAGCACTGCCTGCTTGCCATACAAGAGTTAATGTGTGAATTAAAAAAAAAAAAGAATTCCAGCAAATTCAGTCATTTGTAAATTCTGTATCTGCAGTTCTCTACCAGGCTCTGCAAGGGAATCTGGAGAGCAGATGGCACCTTTCATCTCATAGATAAGAAGCCTCAGAGAGCTGTGACTCAGTCCCACATGTCAGCAGCAGTATGGGGTCTGCCATGAAACTAAGTGCCAGGCAAGGATAATGCAGCCCAGAGAGGGAAGACCATAAAGAACCAGCTTAGTTCTTCATGTGCCTCTATTTTTGTCAGAGATGCAGGTGGTTGAGTAAAGAGACTCTCTTGAATGGAACCCCTCCCTCCTCATCACAGACTCTTTCACAGAGAGTTTCTTTATCAGGAACTCCTCCACACCTATGGGCTGATGTTAAACACCCAGAGGCAACAGGTCCTCTTCACTTCCACATCACACATTCTGGCAGCCCCAGCACCTGGCACAAAGAACCCTGTTAGCATGTCTGATGAAAGAATGGTCTCTCTTCTGCCCAGCTGCTCTTAAGAATACAGAACATGAACTATTTTAAGTTTAGCATCCTAGTTGGATGAGGTATGCATGCCTATAATCCCAACACTCAGGAGGACTGAAAGTTCCTGGTAGCTTGGGATATAGAGCAAATTCCCACACTACAGGGTAAGAACCTGTCTCGAAAAATTAAGTAAAAAAAAAAAAAAAAAAAACAACCAACCAACCAACCAAACAGCATCCTCTTAGAGGACATGGAACCACACAGCATCTGATCTTTTCATGACTAATTCAGGTACTTTTGTTCATTATACTTATGTCCTGAGGATTTTATTTTTTAACATTTACTTGTACTTTATATGTATGAATGCTTTGCCTGTATGTATGTTAAGTGCACCATGTGTATGCAATGCCCTTGGAGGCCAGAAGAAGATGTCAGATCTCCTGGAACTGGAGTTGAGGATGATTGTTAGCTACCACGTGGGTGCTCAGAACTGAACTCTGGTCCTCTGAAAGTACAGCAATGCTCTTAACCACTGAGACATCTCTCTTCTCTAGCCCTGTAGAGGCTTTTAAAAGGTGACATCATTAAACATACAATAAAATACCTGTTAAAGATCTAGTCAAATAAACTTAGATGTTTTTAGTTTATGTTTAATCTTAGTTTACATAAACCATACTAACAAATGCTTTGTTTGGTTGAGAATGCTTCTTTGTAGGGACTGTTTTCTGTTTTTCAGAAATAATTTTATTAGGGTTGAAAAAAGAGTTATTTGAATTCCTTTTATAATGAAGTATTGATGTGTATCCAGGAATCCTAGTATTCAAGAATTTTAAAAACATTTATTTTAATTATGCGTTGCATGTGTGTGTAAGTATAAGTGCCCGTAGATGCCAGAGGCATCGGATTCCCCTGGAGTTGGAATTACAGGCAGTTGCAAGCCATCTGACATGGGTGCTCAGGCCCTCTACAAGAGCAGTTATGTGCTCTCAACCACTGAACCATCTCTCTAGCTCCCATCAAGAATGATTCTGAGAACAATTTTCTCATGTTTAAAAAACAATTTTTTAATTCTATGGTAAAAGTCTTTACATGAAATTTCACCTTTAGCATCTGGTAGTAATGGTGATGGTAGGGGAGGTAAAGACAGGGGTTTCTACCTTACCCAGGCTGCCTTCTCATTCATGAGCCTCTTGTCTTAGACTCCCAAGTGCTGGGATTGCAGGTATGTACCACTATACCCAGAACCTTCAGTAGGTCAATAATGTTAAATATGTTTGTGAGGTAAGGACATAGGTCAGTTGTAAAGCCCTTGTCTAGCATGCATAAAGCTCTGGGTTTGCTCCCTAGTGCTGGGGGAAAATGCTCATTATTGTAAATCAAATATCCAGAACTTTTATATCTTGCAAATCTGAAACCACATCCATCAGACAACTCTCCATTTCTCTTTCCCTGTACCTTAGTAATTACCATTCTGTCTTCTGTGTCTAAGAATCAGACTATTTTAAGCCAGGCATGGTGGTGTACCCTTTAATCTAAGCACTCAGAAGGCAGAGGCAGGTGGATCTCTGTGAGTTGAGGGCAGCCTGGTCTACATAGTGAGTTCAAGGCCAGCTGGGGCTATTAGAAGACCCTGTTTTAAAAATCAAAAAAAGAATGACTGTTTTAGATTCTTCATGCAAGTGAAAGCAAACAAATTTTGCCTGTTCATCTTTTATTTCGTTTAGCATAATATCTTCAAGGTTCATCCACCCTATAGCATTTAGGATTTCTTTTAATGTTGAATAACATTCCCCTATATTTACCATATTTTGTTTATGGTCACTCATTGATTGGTAGATTCTCAGGTTCTTTCCACTTTTCTATTCTCAGTAGTGACTAGTACATGAACATGGGCATGATAATCTTTAAAAAAATTTTTTAATTATTTTTATTTTATGCGTCCGAGTGTATTGCCTGCATGTGTGTGAATGCACCCAACTGTGCACTGCCTGTTGAGGTCAGAAGAGGGCACTGGATTCCCTTGGAACTGGAGTTACAGATGGTTTTTAGCCGCCATGTGGGTGCTGGGAATCGAACCCAGGTCTCCTACAAGAGCAGCCAGTGTTTTTAACCAATGAGCCATCTCTCCAGTCCCTCATTATCTTTCTCAAAGACCCTGCTTTTTCAATCCTTTGAGTTTGGTACTGTTAGATCACATGGTAGTTCTATTTTTCATGTTTTCAGGAACCTCCATTCTGTTTTCAATACACGTGGACCAATTTACCGTGAGTGTGCAGGGTACTAACTTCTCCTCACCCTTTCCTATACTTGTTATTTTCTGTAGCCACGTACACATACATACCTAGATCCAGAGCCAGACATACAATATGGATCCTTCACAAAACCAAAGGCACTGCCTTCCCCCAGGAGCACATCCTTGAAACGTAAGAAAAGAATAGCATTATCAATAAACAGATGCTTGAATCTATCAATAGGGTGCTGGAGAAGGAAAATTTTCATACTGATGACCTACTGTAGCCAGGCACCATGACAGCACCCTTAGAGACTTTCCCCTTTAGCACTCAAAGCTCCAGGAAATGCACACCACTGCATGGATGAGGAGACATGCCCAAGGTCAGAAGTGGGAGTCAAGATTGAACTTCAGTCTGTCTCACAGGTGCCCCCAACAAGAATGTTTGTCAAGTAAGAGAATTCTGATAATGGTTATCTCCAGAGCTTAAAAGCATTGCAATACCTGAAATATGATGATAATGACAATTAATTCACTAGGCCAGACTTCTGAAATGGCAACAGGAAATATGAAAGATGGCAGGAAAAGGATAGTTATAATTCTGCAAAACTTTCAAGTGTTTTGATTATAGTTAGAAGACATGACTCTATAGTTTGTAATCAGGCTGCAATAAATTCTCCCTGGGGAAAAAGTTCATATGTGACATCAATAACTCTGCAGACTTTTTAGGGGAGTTTTTAAAAAAATTATTTTATGTGAGGAGCGTTATGCATGCATGTACATAAGTGCACCTATGTCATGCAATGCTCTTGGAGGCCAGAAGAGGGTGTCAGATTCCTTGGAAATGGGAGCATGGATAGTTGTTAAGCATATGTGGGTGCTGGGATTCAAACCTGGGTATTCTGCAAGAACAGTCAGTGCTCTTAATGATGGAGCCATCTATCTAGCCCCTAGTTTTTGTTTTTATTGAAGGTACACACATATTGGCATACTAAAAAGGATTAATTCTGTAAAACTGATAGTGTAAAATCTGTCCCATGCACTCAGGTCATGATGAGAAAGACAATGTTGCTACTGTTGATAATGCAATCAATTTTCTATGACAACTGAACATAGGTAGAAAACAGAAATTCATATATAATCTCTGAAAAATTCTTTACTAACTAAACCTTTATTAAAGATTAACAGTGGAGTTCCTGGACTTTAGAATTCTTAAATTTGAATTTATGAAATCAAAAATCAGAATTTACCCTGAAATCATAACCCAAATAATTACATGGAAGAATAGTTATGTTTTTCTTTTTCCTCCTTCCGTGTTGGCGATGAAACCCAGAGCCTGCCTATGCTAGTTAAGTTTCCTATCCCCAAGCTACAGCCCTAGCTTTTCATTTTAACTACAAATAAGGTAGATGATGAAGAATGCAAGAGGCAGAGCTTGCCATGGTCATCTCTCCAGTCAGGCCAGGGCTAGTTGCTGGGGAGAATGGGAGGAGGAAGCTCAAGAATTCTTCAGAATGTGTTGGTGTGAAGTAGTACAAAGAAATGTTTCATTCTGAAATATTTTCCCTTGGTTTCATATTCCCCAGATTAAGTAACATCTAATTGTGGTATTCCTATTCCTTATGAGCATCTAAATATTATTCTGCATTCCATTTTCTTTCTAAAGAAGTTTTTCAAATAATATAAAGTGCTTAGTTGAGATCTGAAGGAACTTCTTCATTTATCTTTAAGGAAAAAAAAACTTAGGTCTATTTCCCAAGAGACAAGGCTTATGAAATATTTAGGAGGAAAGGTAAAACATAACTCAGTCACCCAATCAATTCTCCGACAGTATAATGACATACAATGGGGAGATGATTTGGTTTTCACCTAAGCATTTCTATTATCTTTACAATATTGGGAGAGAAGAATAAAATGTTTGGAATTCTATATAGTTACTACTGCTGTCCAAACTAGCTGAAATTTCACATTTTACCTGAGAGTTTTAAATGAGCTTTAATGGCAGGGGAAGATGTAACAATTAGTTCTGTTCTTTGTTCTGAAGGGAAGAAAACAGTATCAAGGCTCTGAATTGCCTCTATAGTTTTTGCTTTTTTAAAAAAATTTTTGGTTAAATTGGTGAGAAAATACTTCTGGGAAGTTCTGAGCAGAAACTATTTCCCCTCAGAGGACTGTGTGAGTGAGCAGATTCATGTGTTTGCCTGTGAGAACAGACTTTTAAAACCTCTGTAGCAAAATCCCTAGCTGGCCACTACTGTATCTTTCTGGCTTGAAATGGTTCATTCTACAGGTGCCTTGTCAACATCCTCCCCAACTTTTATAACCTGTTTCGAATGCAATCTTCTTCAAGAGAAACTAAAGTAAAAAGAGAGAGAGAGAGAGAGAGAGAGAGAAAATATCTGTCCTTTCTCTACCTAATTATGTGCTCTTACACTGACAGAAGGGTGGCTTCTTAAAATGATAGGTGTATATGTATGTACATACATACATACATAGCTATATAAAACATCAAAAGCCAGGCCTGGTGGCACAAATTTGTATTTCCAGCTACTTGGAATTGAGGTAGGAGGATTGAAAAGTTCAAGGTCAGCCTAGGAAACTGTGAGATTCTACCCCAAAATAAAAAGGAAAAGAGGCTGGGTGGATATAGCTTTGTTGTTAGAACACTTACTTAGCATTCTTAAAGCCTTGAGTTCAATTTCCAGTACCAAAAACAAACAAAAAACTATGTATTTATAAAGCTATGCATACATTTATATCATCTCTGTAAGGAAACCCAAGTTAAGGCAGTTAATGGTTGACTTCTGTTGTCAACCTGATACACCTAGGAAGAAGGAACCTCAATCAGACTGGCCAGTGGGCATGTCTGTGAAGCATTTTCCTGACTACTGAGTGCAGTGGCCCAGACCACTGTGGATAGTGCCACCCCTGGGCAGGTGGTCCTGGGTTGAAAAAGAAAGCAGGCTGAGTACAGGCCAGAGGAGCAAGCCAATAAGCAGGTTACTCCATGTTCTGTGCTTCAGTTCCTGCCTCCAGGTTCCCAGCCTCAGTTCAGGCCCAACTTCCCTCAAAGATGAACTGTCACTTTAGAAGTGTAAGATGCAATAAACCCTGTCCTCTCTAAACTGTTTTTGATACAGAGTTTTAACACGGTAACAGAAAAGTAACTAGAACAGGTGTGGGGGGGGCGGGGGGAATCACAGGAAAACAAATACTTTCCTACATTTAAAAGGAAAACTGAACAAAGGGGAAGGCTTAGGAGAGCCCCACTAAAGGGAAAGTCCCAGGCCAGAACCCACGGTCTAGAGCGCACTTACCTGGCTTTTCTTATCTGCAATGGGAGATGACCTGGACCTCACGTGCACAGGGACTGCCAGGGCATCGGAGCGCTCCAGCAGATCCTCGGCGGACATGGACTTCCCAGCCTTGCCCGCCACCATGCCCCAGGAAGACGGCCCTCCGGGGTTGCCGTCCATCCTCTGGGTGCCCCTTGGTCCGAAGTTGGCCGCACTGGGCAGCCCCCTCGGGGCCTGTGGGTCCCAGCGTCGCGGTTCCCCGAGCAGGCGACCCCCAGCAAAGGAGCTGCTGCGATCTCGGGGCGCTCGCAGGGCCTCGGTGGCTGCAGCAGACACGTGGGTGGCGTCCCGGCGGGGCTCCCGCAGTGAGCTCAGGCTTGAGGCGGAGGCCAGGCCCGTGTCTTCCGGGGCCGCAGGGCCGGCCTGGAGGTAGGTGCTCTGGGCGCGCTCGCGCAGCCCGGGCTCCAGAGGGCCGCAAGGGGTGGGGCGCTTGCCGGTCTTGCGCTGGATGTAGTCGGCCAGGGCGCTCTGCTGGAACTGCTTCAGCTCAGGCCCCGACAGGCTGAGGGTGGAACAGGCCTTGCCGTCGCGCTCGAAGATGCGGCGGCGGTCCGCCACTGTGCTCTCAGTGAAGCGCAGCGAAGGCTTCTGAGGGCCCGGGGGTTCGGGCTCGGCCTCCTCCGAGACCCCCACCTCGTTCATCTTCTCGGGCTCGGAGTAGGAGCGCTTCTTTTGCTCGGACGTCAGGCGCCTGCGCGCCCCTCGGCGTGCGGCCTGGGGTGCAGGTTGAGCCGCGCCCTCTGCAGGGGTCACGCTGTGCCGCTCCCTCGGCGCGTGCGGGGAGGCCGAGGCTGGTGCCGCAGCCTCTGGGCTCCGTAGCCCCACGTGGGCCGAGGAGGGCCGCGGGCGCCAGGGCCTCGAGGTTGCGGGGGTCCCAGGCTCCAGGTCCCGGCGTCGAAAAGAGGTGGCCCCCAGGACACGGGACTGGGCATCCTTGATGCTGTTCCTGTAGGTGCGGCTGAAGGGCGCGTCCTGCAGTGGGGACTCAGGTGTGCTGGGCCGGTCTTCAGACCAAGCGACTTCTTTCTCGGCCTCACTGTAGAGCTGAAAAGTGCTCTGGCTGCGGAGCAGGCGGGCATTTGGCCTTGCGGCCTCACAGCCACGGGCTGGAGGGACACGGCCACAATCAGCAGCTCTCCTTAGCTGCTGGCCACACGGCTGCCAAGAAGCCTCTTCCAACTTAGACTCACCGATTTTGAAGTTCTGCTCCCCATTTCTCAGGGGCTCAGTGGACTCTGAAGAGAAATGTTTGCTGGCTTTGGGCTCCTCGAAGTCACTCCCAGAAGTACTGGACGTTGGGCCGGTCCTACTGGGCCTATAGTTAAGCCCATAACTAATGCTGCCCACACTCAAGGGTCTGTGGCTCCCTTGCTCCCGTTCTTCTATCTTAGAGACCTTCTCCAGCACCGAGCAGTGGGGTTTCCTGTACTGCAGGGCAGAGGTGCTGCCAGAGCTGAGTCTCCTCTGGCCCAAACTGTATGACTGCTTGTGCGGGGCAGGTGGGTCTTCGTATCTTGGGTCTGCACTGTGCAAAGAGGCTGACGTGGTTCCTTTCCCCTCAGGCGCTGGGTAGGAAACAGGCCTGTCCGGACAGCCCCTGTTGCCGGGCCCTGCTTTCTTTCCAGGATCCTCTACCTTGGTGTTGACTGCATGGGTGGGCCTGCCACCAGGGTAACCCTCCTGGGCATCTCCTTCTAGCTCCAGGCTACCCTGTCTTCTTAGACTCTCTGGAATGTTCTGGAGAGATGAGAAGGCTGACTTGGCCCTGCCAAAGTTGCCGGACAGGCCCTGGCCTAGGTTCTCTCTCTCCAGTTTCTGCCTGAGGTTGGCATTGTGATCTTCCTGGAAGTCACCCTCCCAGGGCTGTGAGGGTCTGGCAGGTCTCTTGTCCTCACTCATTTGCAAGGTCTGGATCTGAGGAGATTTGAGGCTGTGGTGACTAGAACAGGGCCTGTTGCTGTGGGTGATCTTTCTCTCATTGGGGTATGGGCTGTTGCCTTGGGGAGGCATGTGATGCCTCTTCAGGGAGGAATCCTCGTTTTCAGGCACTGAAGTAAAATGGACTTTGTAGGGGACATACTTGGCTGTGGGTTCTGGTTTTCTCTCCACTGAGGACAGTGAGTCCTGTTCTAGGGGGTAACAGAAGGCAAACCCAGGTCTGCTAGCTCCATTTTGGTTCCCATTCTCATCCAAGGTAGCCATCTTGTTGCAAGCCCCCTGATTGTTGCAAGCCCCCTGAGAGGCTGTATATCCACTTTCCTTGGCCAGAGCAGGGTAGACTGTACCATTACTACTCACAGAAGCCTGGGGCACCTGGGCAAAGTGTGGTTCCGGAGAAGGTACAGGATAGATGCCAGTGGGCAGGAGAGGCTGGCCAGGCTGGGTCTTCTGGGTATAATTATGCTTGGGCTTCACTGGGGGACTATTCTCTGGACTCCTCTCTAGGACGGTATGCAGCTGTTCTTCAATAAATGGGGGTTTCAAGGAGCCTGAGGAGTTTCCAGTAGGCCGGCAGAACCTTTTCTGATCAAGGCTGGACCAGGAGCTGGGACGTTCCCGATGCCGAAAGGCCGCATAACTATCACTCCGAGTTGGGGGTAGGGGTGCACCCACCTTATGAGGCAGGCTGTCAGTGGCAGTCTCTAAGGAACTAGGACACTGCTGGCTCCAGGATGGGGATGGTGCTCCCTTGCCCCGAGGAACACTATGCCATTTATCATAGCCCTGACTATCTGCTGATGCTTGGGCATCCCTACCTTGATGAAGCAGGGCTGGAGAGTTCACCTCATACTCTGACGATACTCCCCTCCGGGTATCATAGACTGTCTTGACATAGCGAATGTCTGCCTGCCTCATCCCTTCTAGGAGGCCACCTCGAGTGCAAGTCGTATCCACGGAGCCTGAACTTTCACGGCTGGAGACACCTGGAGGTGGATATTCTAGGATGCTAGAACTGGTGGAGAAGGAGCTATAGGCTGAATCTCTTTTGTTATGGAGGTGGCCGAGCTGGTCAATGCTGCTGGTGGACTTGGCAGGAGAAAGAAGATGGCAGGGTGGGTATCCGCCACTATGCTCCAGGCTTTCCATGCTCCCCTGGGAGCTGCAGTGGTCAGGGCTTTGCCTCAGATAAGCATGGTCGTAGCTGGAGAGGTCACTTGTAGAAGAGCTGGGATGAAAGGAGACAAAGCAGACAGTCAGTCAGCTGAGGAGTTATTTAGTAGGCTCACAGACGCAGGGGCCAGCTTATAAATGTACTCTTATGCAAGCTGTTTGGGTTTGGGAAGGGTGGGTAAAAAGGGCCATATTTGGGGCTTGCTCCACTTCCCTGTGTCGTCATTAGGATTAACTGCCCAATGCTGTTGTCTATGGGCCTCTCATTAATCACCCAGGCTTACCAAAAGAAAGGGAAACACAGAAGAAGTCATGTGGCCTTGGGTACAGGCAGCATGCTGAAGTGACTTGCTGGGCTAGACATGACATTCTGCATAAGCCAAGACATGAAAGAGGTGAAAGAATGGAGAGGAAGAGGAGGAAAATGACAGAGGAGAAAGATTTGTATCTCCTGTGGCTGTTTGTAGAGAAAGCTTAGTAAGAGAATAGGCACATAAAGGGATGGGGGACTCTGGGTCACATGTGCATGATTTAGTTAATATCTTTCCTTTTTAAGGAGTCAAAAGCTACACCCTGGCAATCTTCCTGGATCCTCAGTGCTACTAGGGACAATTTGTTTGTGGCGAGAAAGCTAAACACAAGCTGAATGGAGAAACACAGAGAGAAATTAGAGTCAGAAAAAGCTGATCAGAGGGGAGAGGGTGTGGGAGAAAGGGAAGAAGAGGAAAGCTTTAAAAGAAGTCTTAATGACAGGAGGCCTTAAGGCTGTGAGTCAGCTGTGGATGACTTCCCATAGCCAGAGCCTTAGTGAACATTAAGGAGGGTAAGACCTTTACATTTCTAAGCTCCTGGTTTTTCGACTCTGGCTGGGGGAGAAGGTAGGAGAGTCTCAATATTGGCATTTCATACCCAGGAAGTTGCCTCAAAACAAAACTGAACTTTAATTTTTTTTTTTTTTTTTTTTTTTTTTTTTTTTTTGAGACAGGGTCTCATGTAGCCCAAACTAGTCAGTCTCAAACTTGATATATACCCTTGAATCCTTGAGCCTCTGCCTATACCTTCCAATTGCTGAGATTACAGGTATGCATCATCATACCTGGCTCAAAATTACTTACGATTAGCTTTAATAATAAATTTAAGATACACTTCAACAAAATTCTTAAAATTCAACAAAAGCAAATACCCACCTAAAAAACAGATCAGAGACTTTAATAGATACTTCACAAAAGAAGAGACCCAGATAGAAAAATCTTTATGTTTTCCATTTTGCTGTAAGCCTGAAATTTCTCTAAAAATCTGCTATGAAATACATGTGGGCTGGGGGTATAACTCACTGATAGAGTACTTGCTTAACATATGCAAAGCACTATATGTTTTCTCATTAGAGGAAGTCAATTTATTAAATAAAGCAACCTGTTTTGTGCCAAGACAAGACAAAACTTCAAAAAAGAAAGGAGAAAGAAGCTCCCGGCCTATGACCGAGGAAAAGTCACCTGGCCCTCGATGCCAAGCACTGTGTCATGGCCAGGTTTTATTAAGCCCTGCCTACTTCCCCAAATCCCATCTGAATAAAAGGCTGTCACAGAAGCATGGGCAGTCCCATTAAAGACAGTTCTGTTTGGCTCACTATCCTTCCTTTAACCTCCTGCAACAGAAGATTCAGAGCTATTATTTCCAGGGGAAATGGAAGCAGTTGACCACATAAGAGCTGTTTGACTCTCCAAGTCTACACAGGTAGTAAATATTACTAAATCTTCCTCCTGACTGCTGAGAATCCTTGCGGTCTTTTACTAAAAGGGTGATTCACATCTGACTTAGGAACACACAAACCCAAGTGACTAAACTGACAGCTTACTGAAGCACCAGTGAGAAGGAAAATGTCATCACTAATAAATCTCAAAATACAGACGGCATCGAGAAATACGAAATCATACATATCTCCAGCCAGACCACAGCAAAGGTCTAGGGGATGATTTCCTGTAGCAGACCTCAAGCTGACAGCACTGTGTTTGGTCTCTGTAAGGTGTCCCTTACCCCATCCAGGGAGTGTCCGTCACTTCAAAATTCCCATTCCCAGGCTGCCGAGGGAGATGGGCTTGATGCTAGCCTCCAGGAATGAGCCTTTCCGTTACCTTCTGGAAATACCGCCATTAGTGTTGTCATTCCGCTTCCAGGATGACATTAATAGAGGCGGGATGAGCAGCAGGAAGGAGTGGCATCGTCAATCCCGCCACAGCTCTGACTCTAGCAGAGGCAGCCTCATCAACATGGGGACTCCTCCTGAGTGGGTAAAAGGCCTTCTTTACCGAGATCTAGCTACTTCTCGACCTCACTGTCCACTGCTGTCCTTGTGCACTGCATTCCAGCACAACGGCTTCTTGGCAGTAACTGGAACCCAGGAGACACACATTCCCATCGCAACGTCTCAGGGTCTTTGTGCTTGCCGCTTCACCACCCGGGTCACTCCTTCCTTTAAGTCTCCGCTTCAGGAAGACTTCCAACAAACAAGTGAATACCACCTCGGCTCCTCTTACACCCTGTAGCTCTGATTTATTTTCTGTATAGCATTTAGCACTACTTGACATTATATCCTAGTTTGGGTTAGATGAAAGAAACTTTAATTTTATCCATAATGTTTAAAAAATCGAAGCACTCATAACAAAACTACTAATTCTGTGGTTGAGGCATGTATTCTATGTGATTCAATTTTGTGTGCTTAAAAGTAATTTTTAAATGCTAGAACATCATAAAGAGCACAAAACATGTATCTAGTAGCATTTCCTAAAGTGTACTCACAGAACCCTAATTCCTGAGATGATCAAATCTGTTTAGAAAACACTGGGCTAAATATGTTAAACAACTGTGTTTATTGCTGGCCTTCTGAGTCTTTCATAAACTATTTTTCATCTGGCGTTCCAAAAGGGAAATATACTATGCAATGTTTTCCAAACTTATTTGACTTTAGAAACTCTCTGCCAAGGAACAGTGGACTTTCGTTTCATGAAACACTCTTTAAGAAACAAGTATTATGAGTTGGGGTATTTTATACCTTCTTCAGTGATATTCCCCAACACTAGGGACCAAGAGACATGGGGGTGCTCACATATGCCAGATGAATGGATCACTCAGTAAGTACTGTTACTTAGTGTTCTGCTACTATTATTAGAGGGCTGGACTATATGATTTTTCATGGCCTCTTCTTGAGGCTTTAATACTTTAGAGCCATTGTGTGACACTTTCATAAGACAGCAGAAAAACAGTGACAAGTGCTTGACAGAAAGGAGCTAAAATCAAATTTCAGGGAAATTCCTAACCAAGCCTAGTTCTTAGGACAGTTAAAGCCAACTGTCCTCAGTGTCTCTGTACTTCTCCCTTCCTTTTGCCTCCTGTCCCTCCTGAATCCCCTTGCTCCCCATTTCCTTCTATTTCATGAGAAACAGATCCTTGAATTTAGGCATAAAACTGGGTTTTGGGATCTAAGCTCAGGTCATCAGAGGTAAGCCAACCAGGCACACTAGGTCACTAGATGCCACTGTGTGCCTAGGAACACACCAACAACCCTCTTCAAGCGGCAGCTGCCGTAAGTAGAAGGGAGATGCCTTCTGCCAGAGCTGTAGGCCCAAAGCACACAATGAAAGGGGTGTGTCTGGGCCACGATGGAAGCTGACATACATGCCTGCAGCATTCTGGGTAATTTGGTCTTGCCTTTCTCTTTCCATTGTCCACAGCACTTTTGTGTCAGTAGTCTTGCCAGGAGGGCTATTTTAAAATCTGCATCAAAGGGGCTGGAGGTAGACACAGTACAAAGACAGATTAACAGGCCTAACCACACTCTACCACCACACCACTGCAGCCTGGGACAAAGGGGGGTGGGAGAAGCCTGGATCTCAGAATACTGGACTTGTGATGTCACTCTACTACTCCAGAGGCCTGCAGGCTCACCACAGTCACTGCAAGCAGGTGTTCTGCCCACTGACTGCAACAGACTGATTTCTGCTACAGAGTCAGTACATTCATTAGATCACAGTATGACCAGCTTTACAGCTTCCTAAGAAGGTGAGAAGTTAGGTGGCTCCAAAGGCTCCCCTTCTCAATGATACTCTATTAAGATACATTTGCATTCGTACATGTTCTGCTTTATGCCTTTAACCATGTTCCAGTGACTCCTAATCTTCAGCTGGATTATTATAATTGTCACTTAGTGTTTACTATGTACTGGGAGCTGTACATATTCCTTTATTTAATGCTCACAATCCAGAGACATAAATCTATTAATTTCATTTTAGAGGAAAGGAAGCCAAGATCAAAGAGCACCAACCTCTTCAGCAGGTGGGGAATGAGATGTAAACCACAGCCAGACTTAAAACGTCAAGCACTCTGCCAGTCCTTCTTCAAGCTGTTAAGTGCCCCCATTTTCCCTCATAAAGGTACACCTGTAAACTTATAAAGTACTGGTGATGCCTTCATGGGGAGGGGCACCACAAGAGGACCTGCTCTCTGAAATAGCCTCAAATGGTGTCAGTAATTCTAGTCCTCTTAAGGGTAACAAGGGAGAGGAGCAGTTGTAAGAAGGAAAGTAATGAGGAATCACCTTTCCCTGTGGCCTGAAGCCTACTGTGATAGGAATAAGAGGTTTATCCTACGTCCACCACTTAGAGGTCTAGGATTAGCCTCTAACTTGACCAGACATGAGCCTGAAGGGCTCTAATTGGGTCCTATCCTTGCCAAATATATAGTCACCAACTATTAAGAAATCTTCTAGAAGCTTCCCAGTGGCTCAACCTAACACAGGCATGGACACATTACCAGGACTTGCATTTCATTTTTATGTAGGGTTCTTGACTTGACCCTTTTCTTTTGACCTTCCCACCCACCCATTACCATTAGCCCAGTATGACCCTAAGTAATACTCTGTGGAGTCTGACTCCTTGGGATCAAATGGATGCTAGTTTGTGCATGCAGTTGGCGTGAGGAATTATCCTCACTATATCTGAAAGGCTAGGTTTGGAACTTCTTTCCCGAGGTCCTCTCAGGTGTGTACAGCCTGATTTCTAGAAGAAATCCCTTCTGCTGTAGCACTCATGGTAGCTCTGTTCTTTCCCAAGCAACCTAACCAGCAGAAGAGTGACTAGAAAGCAGAGAAAGTATAAACCTGGCAGTTACATGCAAAAACTGGCTTAGATTTATCTCAATTCGGACAGTGCTCAGTTGTCCAAACTCAGACAACTTTATCTTTCCACATTTCAATTTCTTGCTCTGTAAAACAGAGGCAGGATTGTATGAAGATTGCATGAAACTGTGCATCACTAAGAATTCCTCTATCTCTATTTCAGCTGTTGAGCTAAGTTGGATAAATCACTTTAACAGAAGGAGAAAAAAATGAGTGGAGTGTTCAAATACATAAATACCATCATTTATCTAAAACTTAAAAAAAAAACAAAAACAAAATCCAAATACAATTTTGACTAAAGCAGTGAGGACACTGAAGCATTCAGGGAAGATATCTGTAAAAATTTTTTTTCTATTACTTTTATTTTATGTGTATGAGTGTATTGCCTACATGTGTATGAGTGCAGCTATGTTGTGCAGTGCCTGCGAAGGTCAGAAGAGGGGATCAGGTTCCCCTAGAACTGGAGTTACAGATGACTGTTCGCTGCCATGTGAGTGCTGGGAACTGAACCTGGATCCTCTGCGAGAGCAGCTAGTGTTCTTAACCATTGAGTCATCTCTCCAGCTCCCCAAATTTTCTAATATGGCATTAAAATAGCTAATTGAGAAATATCTGAGAATGATCAGTTCCATAAATATCTCCAATGACCAGCCATGATCAAAATATTCCTGGCTTCCCTTCAAGCTAATCTAGTTCAGGATGTAAGGATGAATCATTCACATGGTGTGCATTTTAAGAGGATGAGGAAAGTAGCAGATAGAGATGGAATACTCAGGGTGAGTATGAGAAAATGTTCTCAAATCAGCAGACAGGACATTCTTTTTCAGGGAGCATGGCCTCTGGAAGAAAGAACACCTCCAGTGTCAGCTGTGACACTTACCTGGAATGGTAGCTTTGGTGCCAAGGAGGGCCCATCGTGCCCTGGGATATCTGCATCATGCTGGCATCAGCCTGGTTCTCCCCAAATTTGGTTGTATGCCACGAGTGAGGGCGACCCGCAGGTTCACTGCGCCTGTAGAGACAGAATAAAGAAACTTTCAACATCAGCAGCTTCTCAGCTGAGTCTCATGATGGGAGCAGCTTGGAGAATCTGGAAGTAGGTACTGCTCTGTCGTAAGAGATCAAAAAATGCAAGCACTGCTTATTTCTCTTCCAATCATTGCTATTCTCTGCTCAACTAATATCTTTACTCTTCTTCTGACACAATCAATCTCAGATTACACAGAAATGCTGCTAAATTAGTATGACCTTTATTTAGACTTCCTACACTAGAATTTTATGCTTTCTGAATGTGAGGCACATGGATGGCTTGGTCTTCCTGGACTTCTAAATAAAAATAGGAACAGCGAAATTCTTCCTATTTCTCAAGGGGACTTTGTATAGATAGATGCATGGTAAAAAGCCTCCTGTGGATTTTAAGGTCCTCTGTCATACCCTGGATATATGATGCTATTGTTTTACTTTCTTGGTAAGAACTGCATGCAAATCAGCAGTGACCCATTGTTGACAATGCTCTAAACCACACAACCCAGGGAACAAAGTGCTCTCTAAATTAGTTCCTCATTTTGCAAGTGAATGACTTCAACTTCTAAGCATCTGCCCTTACATCACAAAGAACTGAGGAAGCCAAAGAGAAAAATGTGGGTGTCCTTCAGGCTGCAGTGATGCGGGTGAGTCTGGGCAGGAGGCAAGTACACAGCTATAGAAGGTCAAAGCTGGGAGACAGCTGCTGTGGGGTATTTTTGGCAAAAGAATGAGGTGATCTATTGGGCATTCCATGCTGAAAACTTCTGAACTGTTAGACTGTAGGGGAATCTTTCTGTAGTTTAGGAACATTTAAGGAATCTACTTTGATATGATGGAGATAATTGCTATAACTTATTCCAATTCCTTGTACTTGCCCTTGAGCCCTAAAAACCCCAACCATCCCTCTTCTGTAAAAAGTAAATTATCTTCTGTAATGTAAATGAAAATACTGGACCAGATACCTGGAACCTTGAGTCCCTAGCTTGACTTGGTTATTAACTAACTGTATGACTGTGGAAATCACTTCCCCTACCTAAGCACCTGCCATCCAAAAACTGAAAAACGAATCTGAGGCTCAATTAATTTCATTTTAATCGTAAATAACTTCCAAAATGTGTAAGAAAGACATGGAAGGGGTCAAGAGAAATGATGATTTCCAAACTACATCATATATGACATCTCCAGACCTCTTCATGGAACTACTGTTTATTCAGGGGACATTTATGGAGATTGTCTATTTACCAGTCACTATGCTAACTAGCTGTGGTGGTCTGAATCTGAAATATCCCCACAGGCTGGTGTTTTAAATATCTGCTTCTCAGTTGGTGGTGCTATTTTGGGAAAGTCTGGTAGCTTTGAGAGATGAGGTCAAGCTAATAGAATTAGGTCAGTCACAAGAGGCAGGCCATTGAAAGTTACACTCAGCCCCTGGTGCCTGTCTAGTCCTCTGCTTTCTTTCACCACATGCTCCTGCCACCATGAACAGAGTTGTTCCACCACATCTTCCCTGCCATGATGGACTAAACCCTCTGAAACAATGAGCTAAAATAAACCTTTTCTTTCCTTAAGTCATTTCTGTCAGATATTCTGTCATAGAAGCATGAAAGTAACTAGTACTAAAAACTGCTATCAGAGAAGCAGAGCCATTAGTGGCCATGTAGTTTATAAGTCTTTGGAACAGGCTTGCAGAAGAATTTGGAAACGTTTGGAAACAATGGGCTAGAGAAGCCTTGAATGCTGTAAGTAGAACTTATGAGTAATTCTGGTGGGAGTTTGGGAGATAAAAGTTTCAACAGAAATGTGGACAGTGAGTCCAGTGTTGTGGTTTATATGTGAAAGGCCCTTTATGCATAGGCTTGTGTGTTTGAATACTTGACTCCAGCTTATAGTGCTATTTTGGGAGGCTGTGGAACCTTTGGAGGCATTGACTAGATAGAGGAAGTGGGTTGTAAGGGATAGTCCTTGAGGGCTAATTATAGCCTAGCCTCACTTCTGGCCTGAGTACTCTGCTTTCTGGCAGGTGCCAGGTAACAAGCAGCTGCCTCATCTTCCCAAGGATGGGCTGGTCTCCCTGCCATGGCTGCCTCACCATGAATTGTATTTTCTCAACTCCTTCAGGTTGCTTCTGTCAGATATTCTGTCATAGTAATAAAAAGAGTAATACACTCCAGCTCATGAGGTTTCAGATGGGAACAATGACCCTATTAAGAATTAGACTAGAAGTCATTCAGGTTACATTCTGGCAATCAGTTTATCTACATTTTGCCCATGTCTTGAAAATGTAAAGCTGAATTAAAAAGTAATGGACTAATTAATTTGGCAGAGGAACTTTCAAGACATCATAGCATTCAGGTTATGGCATGGTTATTGCTGGTTGCTCTTAACCAAATTTACAGTCAGAATCAGGAATAGAGATGATTTCAAGGCAACAAAGCATACAGGCAAGCAATATAGTTATTAACTGTTGCTTTTAACTAGATTTACATAGAGAATCAGGAACAAGGAAACAGAGCAAGATTTAGAGATCACAGTTTGCAAGAAAAAGAGCATACTGTTTGTGGTTGCTGGTGTTATTAGAAGGTGGCAAAAGACTTAAGAAGTAGGACTTAAGTCCTCTGTTAGTGTAGGTACACCCTTGAAAGTGACACTGAGACCCTCCTGGCTTAGTGTGCGTGTGAAATGCCTGACATAGCTCATGTGTCTGAACACAGTCCCCTGCTTGTGGTGCTGTCTGAGAAGTTTGTGAAATCTTCAGGAGGTGAAGCCTTACTGGAGGAAGTCGGTCACTTTGGGTGGATCTTAAGTTTCATAGCCCAGATCTACTTCCTGCTCACATTCTGCTTCCTGAGTGTGGATGCAATGTAGCCTGTGACTCCTGCCTTCTTGCCCTTCCCTGCCTGCTGCCATGCCCTCCCCACCACGATGGAGCATATTCCTCTAGAACTGTAATTACTTCTTTCTCCCCTAAGTTTTTGTCAAGGAGAAAGTAACTAGGATATTCTTCTTCCTTTCTTCCCCTGACCATGAGGTGAGTGGTTGTGCATGTGTTGCCACTGTCATTTGTTGCCCTACCAGAAGGCCCCCAAACAGCAAGGCCAGTGACCATGGACTGAAAATTTCACAACTGTGAAGGGAAATAAACCGTTTATTTTTATAAGATGGAACCTTACTATGTAGCCAAGACTGGCCTGAACTAGCAATTCTCCTGCCTTAGGCTTTGAGTACTGGGATTATAGGGATGTATAACCAAGCTGGCAGAAGTATGTTCTTTATAAGCTCATTTTCCTCTAGTATTTGTTACAGGAATGGAAAACTGAATAGTACAACTATGAAGGAGCTGTCAGATAAGAGGCAGTGGGAAAAGGGTGTGAAAGCTATCCAGGCATAAGTCATGGAGACTCCAAACATGGTCAGACATGCAGATTAGCTGGTGAGATGATGAATATGGATACAGATACCAAACGGAAGTGGCTCAGTGGTTAAGAGTACTTACTGATGTTCCAGAGGACCCAAGTTCAGTACCCAGCACCCACACGGTGGCTCACAACCACCTGTAACTCCAGTTCCAGGGAATCTTATGCCCTCTTCTGGCCTCCCAAAGGCACTGCATGCACATGGTGCACTTACAAACAAGCAGGCAAAATACTCATATGCATAAAATTGTAATAAAAAAGTACAACCTTAAAAAAATAAAAGAAAGCTGGAGAGATGGCTCAGTGATTAACAGCACTGGCTACTCTTGCAGAGGACTCCAGTTCGATTCCCAGCACCACCCAGATGATGGCTAACCATCATATGTAACTCCAGTTCCAGAGGATCCAACGCCTTCTTCTGACCTTGGGCTCTGCACAACACGGATGCATTTACACACATTCAGGCAATATACACATCCACATAAAAAAAAAAAAGGTAATAAAAATAATAAAATAAAAGAATGGTGTCCTGTGGTTCAAGAACCTTAGCCAAAAGAGGGACAGGCTCAAATCTGAGTTTTAGGAAAGCATTGCCTATAGCAATAAATTTAACAGAAAACTAATGACTACTGTATTAGTCAAGAAAAGAGATGAGGTCCTCGTATTAAGACAATGGTGATGAACTGAAGGGATGCCAGATCTTAAAGCTATGGAGGCATCAGAATCCTCATTCTGGATGACCACTTAGATAGAGCTGGTAAAGAAAAGAAGAGACTGTGTCATGGAAGAAGGCTGGCCTTATGTTTCTAGCTTGAACTAGGACAATAACCTGTATAAAGAAGTATTATCAAGAGGATTTGGGAGTTGAGGGAGGAAGGACAGAGGGGAGAAGATGATCACGTAGCATACATGGACATGAAGTGCCTGTAGGATCTGCAATGGAGATATATGAAACCTGAGGGTTGGAAGAGTTTATTTATTGTGGGCTGCAAACAGAGAGTGAGGAATCATAAAACACTCAGCCCTCGAAAGAAGTTCCTCAGAGATACTGTGTAGGGAGACAGGAGGAATTTAAGGGTGAGTCTGAGCTGTATCACAGTTGAAGTAGGGAGGGTGACTGGGAAGAGGCCTGGAGGAGCGTTCAGAAAATAAAGAGCAAGAGAGTCAAGGAGCAGAACACTGTCAACCATTCACCTTCATAATGGAGGTTTAGTTTGGTGGGCACAATCCATGCCCAATGGATCTGACAAGTACTAAGTGTTACTATGGAACAACGGAAACTGAGGTCCGATTATAGTGATATGAGAAGAACCAAATGAGAAATGAAACAGAGAGAAGGGGCAATCATTCTTTCAAACACTGTCTCTAAGGAGGAAAATGTGGGTGGCAGTAAGGTGCCAAAAGTGCTCAGGAGTGAAAAGGTTTCATTGTTGCTCACTGTGTCTTAAACCATGGGAAGTTTGAACAGGTTCCTAGGAAAAAGAGAGAAAGAGACAGAGAGAGGGAGAGTGCCTGCCCAACTTGAAGACACAGGACACTGGAGAAAGACTCTCCTTAGGAAAGAGGACAGGATAAGACTAGAGCTCACACAGAGGATATTCCTTAGACAGGAGGCCAGCCAGTGCCACTGAGATACGAATAAAGGCCCAGGCATACCACTGGTGCTAAGTATGAAAGGGTGTGGGTGGGATGAGAGCTACAGGGCCACACACCCGGCGTCCTATACTGCAAATCCCAGCTTAGATCAGGGGAAAGTGAGGGTCTGATATAGTAGGTAAACATTCCAGGGATATTGTATGCGATGACTAGAAGAGATGAAATGGTTCAAACATATTTGAAAGAGTTAATGGTTTAGACATCATCTCTACCCTTAAGGAACTCACAATCCTGACAGGGGACAAATGAAATAATTCTTTAGTAAAAGAAAAAAAATGGTTCAAAAGGCAGCCCAAGATTTCCAGTGTCAGGATGAGAGACCTAACTTGGGTTTTGTTTTGTTTTGTTTTGTTTTTCTTCAAAGATGTAAGTGGGAACTGTTTGCTCAGGGTGGATATCAGGTTTTATCACAAGTCTAAGAACAAGATGATTTTGAAACAAATTAAAACATATTTTTAAAATGTTCTTTTGGACACAGAATATATGTTGGGAGGCCTCATATATAAATGTTTTATATGATTCTTCCATAACTGTACAGAGGAGTTCAGTGCTGAAATAATGAAAAAGATGACCCAATTGTCCACCAACCAGATAAAGTCCATACTTTGCTGGTGGGGAGCATTAATCAGTACAACAGTCTGGCAACATCTAAAATTTTTTTTAAATAGCACAGTTATCAAAAGATTGAAAACCAGGGGCTAGGGAGATGGCTTGGTAGATAAGAGCACTTGCTTAGCAAGCATGAGGGGACCTGAGTATGAATTCCCAGCACCGACTCAAAACTCTGGGCAAGGCTGTGCTTGCCTTTAGCCCTGGCATTGAGTACAGACAGGCAGATCCTGGAAGCTTGCTGGCCAGTCAGTATGACCAAAAAAGTATACTTTGAGATCAATGAGAGACCCTGTTGAAGGTAGGCAGAGAATAATAGAGGAAGACACTCAAAGTACTGCTCTGGTCTCAGCGTGCATGTGAACAGGTACATGCACCTGAATAATCAGTCAATCAATCAATCCCTCTTCTTCTTCTTCTTCCTCCTCCTCCTCCTCTTCCTCGTCTCCCCACTTCCCCCTGCCCACCCCAACCAAAAATCAACAAAACAAAATGTTTTAAAAATAACCCTTCCAGTTTAGAAATATAATTCATTGTATCTAAGATAACCAAAAAAGTCAAACAGCTGGGTATTGACTTTTTCAGCATTCCAAAGGAGTACAGCATGCTGCTGCATTTCAGGATTGCTTTGATCTTTACAAAGATAAAGAAATATTTCCTCAGAGTACATGACTATGAACATACCAATAAGAATCAGATGATCTATCTTAAAATTGAGTAGACGTGGTTTTGTGATGGGTATAATCCAACAGTGCCCTTTTGTTGCGTTCCTAACCACAAATGAGGAAGCTCAACTTGGTAGGATGGGGAGGCTGGTGAATCTGAATTATCCAGTGACAAGACGTCTTTCCTAGATGATCTTGCCGTAGCAGAGGGATTCAGGAATGCAAAATCCACAACGAATACATCAGGTATTTCAAGCATTATCACAGATTACCTACTGTATACCTTACTGCAAGGCTTGGAGGTCTGCAAGGTTGTAGGATGGCCATGACAGTCCTGCTGGGGAGACTTAGATGAAAGGCAAGTATTACTCACTCAAAAACTGTTTCAGAACTAAGCACCATTCTAGGTAGCTAAGGATGGTCTAAACTTTATACCAATTTCAAAATATGAAATGATTAATGAGGAAAATGAAGTCCACAGAAGATTAAATAACCTGTCTACAGTCATACAGTCATGAGGCAAAAGCTGCCCTCATCAGCTCCATTTAACTCTGGAGCTCACTTTCTCTGAGCTGTAAGCACCATGTCATGAGCAGGGCACCATGTCATGAGCAAGCACCATGTCATGGCACAGGGAAACAGAGAATCAGAGAATAAAAAAGGTATTTTTAGAGTTATAATGCAGCTGAAGAAATAAAACTGGAGAGTGTGCCACTGTTTGCTTGCAGGTCTCTGTTTAGGTCAGGGACACCCTCTTTGAGTAAGTGATAGTCACATCAAGACCCACACAGAAAGAGCTGGTGTGTGGGGTGCAAATGCCAGTCCTTGAGGTAAGGACAAGTTTGGAGTGTCCAAAACAACTGAGTAAAGCAATGGCCTCGGAGGGAAAGCCTGTGGTATGGGACTCAGAGTACATGTAAAATTCTGAAGGCATTTTGGACAGAAGTATCCAAAACTCACATGAACAGGATCTGAACTCAGCCAAGACTTGGTGGTAGAGTGGGACTCCAGATGAGCTGGCTGGGCTGACATGTTCTGGATGAACGGAGGAGGTGACAACTGTTCTTCAGAAAATAAGTAGTTGTGGGAGTTTGAGGGTTTCTGTTGCTACTAGTGTTCTGCTGATATGCACAGGTCTTTCTAGGTACACTAACATTCTAAACCATGCCAGCTGCCAGCCAGACATGAGTCACATGTGTAATATGCAAAATAGACTCAGACTGCTAGCACCACAAAATTAAAGTGATCATATTTCTTAATCCTCTGACTGGCCCATCAACTTGTCTATGCATCATTTGTTTGCTGCATACCCTATCATAGAAGACAGAGTCCATCATAACACTCCACATTCTCCCCACAAACAAGCAATACATTATAGAAATGTACTCTGTAAGTTAAATCTGTTAGAATGAACACTGTCAGGATATGGGTAACACAATGTGCTCAGCTAGGGACACAACGTTGATTTCTAAAGGTCAGTGATATCTGCGTCATTTATTTTGTGTTGTTTTAAAATAGGTCCTGCTATATTGCCCAGGATGGCTCAATACTGTTCAAATGACTCCTCTGTCTCAACCCCCAGCATATATACCATGTCCAGCTATTTCCTCATCTCTTTTTAAAATTGACACATAGGGAAGTATAGTCACATTAACATAAAGACTATGCACTTATAACCAAAATGATCAAATACTACCATCCTCCACTATTCAAGTATTCTTTGGAATAGGCGACTGATTCACATGATCAAAAAATAATTAAAAACCAATGTGCAGTCTTGTCCTCTGTGTTCCTCCCCACCCCATTTCTCTTCTCCACCAACAATTAACCACTATAGTTAATTTCTTGTGTATATTTTCCCAGTATTTCATTATATAAACACAAGCCAATATAAAGGAGTGTGGCTCAGTGGTAGAGAGAGCTTGCCCAGTGTGCATGAGGCCTGGGTTTCATTCTAAGCACCAAAGCAACAACAAAAAGTTGGGCCGGTGGGAAGGTATGTACGGGTTAACAGAACCTCATAGCAACATAGTTCTTTCTGAAAAGAGACATTCTTTTTAAATGTCCTAGGCTCATAGTGTATGTTGAATATTTTGGCTTTGCTGACTGAATCAAAAGAGTGATGCTTGCCAAGTAAGGACAATGAAAAGGGGAGAAAAGGTAAAACCCTGTCCTTGTACCATATTTCACCACATCACTCCACACTTGTCCCCATATCCCTCTCTACTGTGTGGTTTATTATCCTTCTCCCCCATTCTGAAATGGTTTTTATGGATCAACGCACAAAGTATTAAAATAAAAGGGGCTAGCAATGGGTGTTTTTCTCTTAGTCACCGGTGAGTGATGCTGATGTTCTTTCTCTCAATATCTGTTCCCTAAACTCTGACACAGAGAAATCAGAATATCAACTGTCCTTCCCACAAGTCAGTACTTGCACTAAGTCACAGCACAGCTTGCAGCCAACACTGCAGTACTATAATCTGTAATGGCTTTCGCCCTGCCACTCATTGCCTTTCAAACACAGCTACAATAGACAGCTTATGTAGAATGCTATGAACTCTATTCATAAATAATTTCTATCTCAACCCTGAACTTGGATAGAGGCATTATTTTCTCCATGGAAGAAAGGAACGGGGCCTGGTTCTACCAACTTTTTCAGGTTCTACGACTTCAGAATTGTCTTCCCTACTATTTCTCTGGGTCATAGAATATACTAGAGCTTAGACAGGAAAAATCACTTCCATGCTGTCATCTATCAGACACAGCTACCACAAGCAAATTCTTAAGAGATTTCAGAGACTCACTGATAGCTGCAAAGAATGAGAAAGACTGTGTCTTCTTTGGGAGAAGATTCCTGGGGTCTTTCCCAGAAGGTTCCCAATGACAGACAAAGTAGGAACAGTTCAGTAGGGCACAGAGAAGGTTTGGCTCTTGCCTTCCACTAGGGGCCTGCAGAGTTGAGGGCAGGGAGTCTTCACTGCCATCATGCTGAAAATCTCTTCCTCAGGGTATAAACCCAGAGACCAGCAGACTATGGGCTTAAGGAAGTCCAAATACTAAGCAAAATATTCAAATTCAAACTAAATTGTATATAATGCCAAAAAATGTGCTAAATTCCATTTGTTAAATCAAATGAAGTATGTGTGTGTGTGTGTGTGTGTGTGTGTGTGTGTGTGTGTGTGTATCCGTACCTTTTGTTAAGTTTCTTTTAAACACTATTCCATGAATCAAAAACAAACATCTCCCAAACCTCTAACACTAGAGAACCAGAATCCCTTCCAGAGAAATCTAATGCACGGTGCAGTTTTCCTCTTCTCTACTTCACTGCCTTCCGCCCTTTTTAAGAGAAGAGGCCACAGTAAGAGAGTAAAGGGGTAAGAAAACAAAGGTAAACACCCATATAGTTACATGGTTAAGTGAAGAACCTAGTCTTCAAAAATCACACTAGGCCAAAACAAAACAAAAATCCTAACTGCTGGGTGTGGTAGCAAACACACTTGGGAAGCAGAGATAGGCAGATCTCTGTGAGTTCAAGGCTAGCCTGGTCTACATAGTGAGTTCTAGGACGGCTGGGGCTACGGGGAGAGATCCAAAAAATCATGCTGGAAAAAATTGTTAAAGTTTTAAAATAACTGGAACCCAAATAAAAAGAACAGTCTAGGTGTAGGGGCAGAGCAACTGAAAAGATAGGAAACTTCTAGAATACCAGTTCCTGTTCCTTCATTCCTACCTACCAATAGTTTCATAATAAATTTTACAACAGGGAGGAGTCCTACCACCTGCTTAATGCAGAATCTGACACTTGAAGACAGAATAATAAAACCCACAAGAAGGATCTCTTATTCACTTTCAGATAAAAGAATGCCAAACAAAACCTGAAAAACCAGCCTTATGATCTCTCTACTTAAAGGAGGGGATTTTATGATATTCGCAGTTCTTACTTTCTTCCTTACCATTTGCATGGCATAGTAATAAATGCCTATCATAAGTAAATATTCAAGTCAGCTGGAGTTCTCCAGCATCACCCTGGCTGCTACATTCACCTGTAATTTTCCATCTTATTGTCCTCTAGGCAAAAGCATCACTTGGAGGCAGGCACTGAATTAAGCATATGTGGCACAATTTTTTAAAAAAGATTTTAAATTAATTTATTTTATTTTATATGAGTTTTTTTTTTTGCCTGCATGTATGTAAGTGCACCACATGTGTGCAATGCCCAAGGAGGTCAGAAGACGGTGTCAGATCCCCTGGAACTGGAGTTATAGATGGTTGTTAGCTACCATATGAGTGCTGGGAATTGAACCTGAGTCCTCTGCAAAGGCAGCCAGTGCTCTTAACTGCCGAGCTATCGCTCTAGCCTGCTGACATAATTTTTGAATCAAGAGTACATAAGGGAAAAAACAGTATCCAAATGTTTGTGAATGAGGGGAAGAAAATGATGTGGTCAAGTTTTCACCTGTGCCAGAGCTGTCATGCACAAATAGTAAACTCCTTCAATGCCTCCTTTCACGTACGACATTAACTTCAAAGTTTATTGAGTGGGCTGCATCATTTCTTTAAAATTGAGAAAATACAGATTCTCTCTCTCACTTCCTTCTTTGTTAAAGAAAAAAGAAGAAGAAGAAAAAAAAGACTTATTTTCCAGAGCAATTCAGGATCTCATCAAATTTGGGCATAGCTACAAAGCGTTTGTGTGTGCCTCTTCCTAAGCATGCTGCACCCGACCAAGCAAAGAACCTCTAAACCTGGGGGCATCTTAATAGAACCCTAAAAAGCTTAACGACAAAAAAAAAGATGGGGAGGGGAGATACCAAAAAACCAGAACAGAGAATCCAAGGACCCCAAGACCCACAAAAGGAGTAACATACATATCATGGAAACTTAAGAGTAGAAAGAAGAAAGAGAACTCAAGAAAAATGTTTGGAATTATGACTGGGATAATGCACCCCAAATACACATCAGACAGCAAACACAAGTCCAGGAGGCTCAGTCGACACAAATGGGATAAGTATCAGAAACTCCACATAAGCAGATAATTTTTAAACTACATAAAATCAAACATTAAAAAAAAAGCCAACCCTTCATTCCTACTCATGCAGGCAACCTTCACTTAATGCAGTGGGCCACAAATAAAAAAGACAGACAGGAAGAGGGGACTTTTTGGGAAGGAGGGCTCTGTGGGAGGGGAAGGAGGTCAGTGGGTAACAGGAGTGATATGATCAAAGTGCATTATATGTGCACTACGCTTGAGATTGTGAAAGAATAGATTTTCTGAAAAATTAATATGGGGCTGGAGAGACGGCTCAACAGTTAAGGGCACTGGCACCTCTTGCACCCACATGGTGGCTAACAACCATCCTAACTCTAGTTCCAGGGGATCCAACACCCTCTTCTGGTCTATGCCAGCATTGCATGATGTGGGTGCACTTTATACATGAAGGCAAAGCATACCCATAAAACAAAAGTAAATAACTTTTTAAATATAAAAAATAGATATCTGAGAGAAGCTTAGAGTCCAAAACAGTTCACTCAAGAGAGAGTAAAGGTAAGGATTACACCGAACATCTCAGAAACCATGTGGGCAAGAAGGGTGGAGTGATGATCAAAAAGAGAAGGGGAATACTGGGAAGGTGACTATGAGCCAGGTGTAATGACAGATATTATTAAAGTGTCCTACAAATCCTGTTAGCTAAAAAATTTTAATAAAAAAGAAATTTGAGAGAAAAAAAAATTCCAGAATTCTGTAGTGTTTGGTTGAACTGTCCTTCTATAGTGGAGGAAAGCTGGGCAAGGTGGCACACACCTGTAACCCTAGAACTTTCAAGGTAAAATCCAAGTGTGGTAGTGTACACCTGAGATGCCAGCTCTTGGGAGGTATGGGCAAGAGGATCGTGAGTTCAAGGTCAGCCTGGGCTACACAGAAGGCCATTCTAACAAAGTAAAAAAAAGAGATAAAGTCTGTTATTAGACAAGTAAAAGTTTTTCTTTAGAGAGGAGAAATGTTACATAGGCCAGGAACATGGGTTTATATAAGGAAAAGAAGAACATCAGAGAATAAATGGAAGTTAAATAAAATGTACAACCTTCCTTTCCTTCATATATATGCTGGCAAGGATCACTGAGAGAAACCTGGCAACTAGTCCTTGGGTACAGTCATCCTTGTGAAGAACACAGTTAATTCAGAAGCTTCTCAGGGAAATGGGGAACCAGAGCTTGAAGGAAGAACACAAAGCACTTGCAAATCTGAATGACATAAAAAGACAGTCTAGGTAGATAAGCAACTGGGCACCAAGTATCTATACACAAGACAGACTGAATTCCCAAGTAGATGCATCCACATAACACAGAATCATTTGAGGTGTTTAATGAGAATTCAGAGAAACAGGCTGAAACTTAATGTGTAGTTACTTGCTTTTATTAAACACACACACACACACACACACACAAAACCAGATACTCATGGGAAGCTAAAGTAGGATGATGATGGTGAGTCTGAGGTTAGCCTGGACTACATATTGGGTTCCAGATCAGACTGAGCTACAGAGTGAGGACTGTCTCAAAAACACAGCCACCCACATATTCAAACACCTACCTTCCCACAAAAAAAGAAGGAAATTAAGAGGGAGGGAGGGAAAGGAAAAGAAAGAAAACGAAATCACAGATACAACACACTATCACAAAGCCATCTGAGAAAGGTTCCTGAGTTGAGAATCCTACTATAGAAGGTTCTGAATCTCATTCCAACAGTGTAGACTTACCACATAGCAAATAGAAACATCCTAGAGAGTAACCCTCTGGCCACTCTGGCATCATAATCAGGAGCCAGGCAGAGAGTCATTTCACCTTACTATGGCTTCTTATCCGCTCAAGGTGGTAGGGCTGTCTAACAATTCCTAGTGCCTGAAGTTAAATAGCTTGACCAGCCTGGAAATCACCAAACTCAGTTCAAGTGGGAGGGATTCTTATTACCAGTTACCTCTGTAAGTGGGCCAATTAAAATTCAACTTCTTCTCTAAGAGGGTAGAAGAAAGGGACCCTTAGTACTTCTCCTGAGAAAAATCAGCATCTTGGACAACAGCACACGGCTTTGAAATGCCAAACTTCTACTCTGTGGGCAGGAGGAGGAGGGAAGGAAGGAAAATTTCTGCTGATAAGAAGCAGCAAACTGAAAAGGGAAGCTTCTCCCGGTGAAAGTGTGTGCTCCCAGCTTCAGCAGGGCACGGTGAAAGTGTGTGCTCCCAGCTTCAGCAGGGCACGGTGAAAGTGTGTGCTCCCAGCTTCGGCAGCGCACGGTGAAAGTGTGTGCTCCCAGCTTCAGCAGGGCACAGCTGGAGGCCACCTACGCAGCAGTGCCTGTGACATCTCACCAGGGCTTCCTGAGACACACTATCTGGAGATCAGTAAGAGAGCAACTGGAGACAGAATTCATACCCAGAATTCACTACCAGAACAACTAACCTCAGTGCTCAACTGAGGGGAACGATGAGGAGCCCAGCTCTGAGCTGCTTCTTATTCATTCACCATGATGTACTTTACAGAGCATATAAGGTTTGGCCAAGAATAGAAAATGTTGGTCACAGGTCCTATAGTTGTTCTAATGGTGGTGGTGACTGGTGATAAGAGAAAGAATGACAGGAAGGCACTGGAGTGAAACTCTCCAGTGGTAAACTAGAACAGCTTTCTTCCTGTATCAACTCACTGAACTTCCCTAATCCAAGGCTTTATAGATTTTCAGGAAGCGGTTTCTCCCAAGATAATGAGATCATAAAAATTCTCCTTCCCCCACCCCTGCTGGGTGTGGCAACTTACACTCGAAATCACAGCACTGGAGAGGCAGAGGCAGGAGGACGGAAAGTTCCAGGCCAGTCTGGGACACAAAGGGAGACACTACCTCAAACACAAGTTTCCTTGTTCATTCTTATTCTTTCTCTCATTCTCACCAGCCCCTCACACCTGCCTCCCCTTAACAAGTCTCATGCAGCTCAGGCTGACACTGAACACCTACTTCTCCAGCCTCAGCTTCCCATGTGCACCAAGAAAGGAAGGCTGGGACACTGGGCTGTCTGCCTGACCCTGTACTACAGAGTGCCGGATATCTTCTTTTGCCTCCTTTCCTTTCCTCTTTCCTGTCCCCTGTCCCCTTTCCCTCTCCCCCTCCCTCCCTCCCTCCCTTCCTCCCTCAAACAAGGAGAAAAATGCTTTCTTGCTATTTTCTAAACAAAGAAGTAGCTATAGTTCCAGTACCTTGTATTTGGTTCATAAACTGACCCTAGTGGTTTGCAGTTTCAAAAATCACAGCATAAGCCTCGGTGACGTGCCCACTACTGACATCCTTCCTGCCTCAACACTTATAGTACTCTACAGATGGCAACCACATCACTGTTTGCTTCTGTACCAATAAGAACTAGACAGTAGCCCCTCACCCCTTTGTATGTTTCAGGCTAGGATTTGGACCAGAGCTAGCCTGACATCTCTTCCAGTGGCCAAGACTGGGAATCTGAAGCAACAACATAAATAACAGTGTAAGACTACAACCCACAGGATAAAAATAAATACGAAGTCCTCACTGACTTAAATCAATCACTAGATAAATAAAAGAGAGAGAAGAAACAGTTCTTCCCCACAGAAAAATTCCAATGAGTAAATGTAGAATGGAGGAAATATGCAATGGTTCTAGGTACAGTTGTCATAGATAATATCAACAGATGTCAAGGTTAGTGAAGAAGGCTTGAAGAGAAACAGGCTATTTGCATAGCCTCAAAGTTCTCTTTCCAGTACTTATGAATAACAAAGGGACAAAGTGTATCCTTGTAGTGGAGAACCACAGAGATTTCACTATAACCAAGTAGTCAAAGTTAGCATCCGCAGCAACATCACATAACCCCTGATGTGAGACACCAGGAAGAACACACATCACTTGAGTAGTATTCCCACCCCAAATGCCCAAACCTCAATTCCACCAGGAGAAAGCATTAGATATCTCCAAACTGAAGGCATTTTACAAAATAAATGGCTATTTCTCTTCAAAAATGTCAAGGTCATTGCTGGGGGATGTAGCTCAGTGGCAGAAAGCTTGACCTGCATGCATGATGTTCTAGGTTCCATCCTAATAGCAGCAAACAAAATGATATGAAACAAAAACAAACCAGCAACCCTTGACCTGAGTGGACACTGGAATGCTTTAGGGCTGACAAGATGGCTCAGTGGATAAAGGTACCTGCTGTCAAGTCTGACAACCTGAGTTTGATCCCTAAGACCCACACGGTGAAAGGGGAGCGCCAACTCCTCCACGTTGTCTTCTGACTTTCACTTAAGCACCTGGTGTACCCCCACCCCGACTAAATAAATACATATTTAAAATTATCAGTCATAAAAGCCAAGAAAAGACTATGAAAATGTCAGATTAGAGAAACTTAAGGAAATGTAAACATCATAATGCAGCTTTCCTAAACAGAGGTTTATAGGTAGAGAAAACGGTTAATCAGTATAAAGTCTTCAGTTTTCTAAAGTCATAAAGTCTGTAGTTTTATCAATTACTAGTGCAAATTTCTTAGTTTTGATACTTTTACTATGTTATAAAAAATACTAACATTAAGAAAAGCTGGATGGAAGGTGTTTGGGAAGTCTCTAGTACTACTTTTATGAATCTAAAAAACAATTTCAAAATAATAAAAGTGGGCTGGAGAGATACCTCAGTGGTTAGAACACTGGTTGTTCTTGCAGAGGACTTGGGTTCGATTCTCAGCATCTACATGGCAGCTAACAACCATCTATAACTCCAGTTCTAGGGGAATCTGATGCCCTCTTCTGACCTCCCCAGGCACTGTATAACACAGGTGCACCTCCCTACACTCATACACATAAAATAAAAATAATACTTAAAAAAAAAAGTTAGAATAGGGATTAGGATCTGAAGATAAAGGGATGAAACCCACTCCAAGTGTTACGTTCAGTTCCTCTTCAATGTCAATGTGACTAGATTTACAATCACCTGGGAGACACAGCTCCGGTCATTCCTGTGAGAGGTTTCCAGAGAGGTTTGATTAAGGAAGGAAGACCTACCCTGAATATGGATGGCACCAAGCCATGGTCTGGGATCCTAAACTGAATAAAAAGAAAAAAAGAAGAAAGCATCCATCTCTCTCTGCCTCCTGACTGCAGGAAGTGGCCCACTGCCTCCAGCTCCTGCTGCCACAGCTAGAGCTACTCTCGTGGCTACAACTCTCCCAATGTGATGTACAGTATCTCAGACTGTAAGCCAACTTATATAAACTCCTCTTTAAGTTGCTTTGGCAGATATTTTGTCACAGCCACAGGAAAAGTAATTGACTTGAGTGACCCTGGAAGATAGAAAAGAAGAAGTAGATGACTATAAAGCTTCTAATTTATAGTTAGGGAGACAAGACACTTACCTGTAAAATTGTAAGCACACAGAGAATAAAATCCCAGCTGAGAACTAGTGATGAACACATCTAATCAAGCTCACAAATCTCTTTGTTTTTAGGCTGGGTATCCTGTATCCTAGGCTGGCTTTAAATTCTCTAAGTAACTGAAGATGACCTTGATGTTCTGATGCCTCAGCCTCTACCTCTCCAGTGTTGGTATTCTAGGCACCACAATGTCCAATTTACACACTGCTGGAAATTGAACCCAGGACTTCATCATGCTAGGCAAATACTCTACTACTTGAGCTATGTTATTATATAAAACATTTTATACATATTTATGTATCTTAAACATGGATAATCCAAGTATGCAAATCTCAAATGCTTACTTATTGATTCTTCAGGTCAACATGTGTGTACAAAAGAACATTCCAAACTGAAATGAGGATAATTGGTAGAATAACAAGCATTTGTTGAGTATTATGACATGTGAGCACAGTCCTAAATGCTTTCTATGTGGCAGCTTTTCAGTCCTTTTAGCAATGCATTCTGTAGAGTGGGATGGAGAGACACAAGCAACACACATATGCTTACACAGCAGGTGGCAGAGCTGAGGTCGGAATTCAAGTCTGTCTGATTGGACAGCCCCCACCCTCCAGCTTATCACCTGTACTGTACTGTGTCTGTTTCGTGTGTGTGCACAAAACTCTGGGGAGTCAGTTCTCTCCCGCCACCCGTGTGATCCACAGATCAAGCTCAGGTCGTCAGGCCTGAGTAAGCACCCATACATGCTGAACCATCTCTTTATTGCTGGCACACAGACTTCTGTCATGATGAAGCGATGCCGATAATGACAATCACATGCACTGCTTGGATGCTATCTTCCAAGGCCCCTGAAAGGATAGGTCTCCAGGATAGTGCTATCAGGAAGTTGTAGAACCTTTAGAGGGGAGGGGAGACTAAAGGAGGCTCTTAGGTCACTGTGCGGGAGGTGTGACCTCAAAAGGAATTATGGGATCTCAATCTCTTCTTGCTCCTCTTTTGCTTCCTGAGCACAGTAAGTAGTTTGCTCTAGTGTGCATCTCCTTCCACTGCCCCTGCTTACCCCATCAGAGGGCTAAAAGCAATGGGTCTGCCTGACCCTAGACTAGAACCTCCAGGATATACACTTTTATATAATTATCTCAGGTACTTTGTTACTGGTGATGGAAAACTAACATACCAGACACACTGAACTATCATCATGTATCATTTACCTCCCATTCCCTATGAAGCTTCTCCGTGGCCCAAGCAGCAGGCTCTACCGCACCAACACGGAGAGGACAGTGGAGTAGCTATGAGTCCCAGCAAACCGCCCAAACTAGAATCCACCACCTCCTGGGTAAATGCTCGTCTACAAGCATGCACCACACAGGGCTGATGAGAGAGGGTCATGGAGGAGCCCACGGAAAGCTGCAGCACACCACGCCATACCTAGCAGCACTCAGCTCCACTGACTCTCCCCATCTGACTCACACAGGCAAGTGGCTATGACAAACAGTAATCTAGAGATGCTAAGAGATGTTTTTAGTGAAGATTAACTCAAAGATGAATTAAGCTTGCTCTATAATTTAATGTGCTAATAATTTCCAGAGTATAAAACCTTGGAAAACTCCTTCAAATGTATCAGATTGTAGTTTTAAAAACAATTATGAATGTGATCTATAAACACTTGAATCACATGATTTGAAGGAACCCTCAGGTCACCTCGAAAGAGCTTTAGAGTTTTTTAGAGTAAGAGTGAAACATGTCATTAAGATTTTCACTCCTGGGGCACGAGAGATGACTCAGTGGTTAAGGGCACTCATTTCTCTTCCAGAGGACCTGGGTTTGGTTTTTAACACCCACATGGCAATTTACAACTGCCTGTAACTCTAGTTCCAACGGACCTGACACCCTCTTCCAGCTCATGTGGGCATCAGGCACATACGTGGTGTATATGCTGACAAACACATACACATAAAGTAAAAATAAATCTTAAAAAAATTTTTTTCACCCTTGCCAGGTATAGTGAAGCATATCTGAAATCTCAGCACTCAGGAGGCTAAAGCAAAGAGTTGTGAGATTAAGTGTAGCCTGGACTACACAGCAAATTCCAGAGCAGCATAAGCTTCAGCATGAGATCCTGTCTCTAACGTAAAGAAAAAGGGGGCAGAGACAGAGAAAGAGGGGAGGAGTGAGGGAGGAAGGTGGAGAGCGAGCATTCAGCGCCAGTCTGGGTGACACAGTGAGTTCAAGGCCAGCCTGAGTTACACAGTGAGGTCCTATCCTGAAAATTCCCAAGAGCTGGGGAGGTAGGGATATAGCTTGGTGGTAGAGCACATGCCTATCATGAACCTCAGGTTCAGTCCCCAGCACCAAAAGTAAACAAGGTCGCCCTTCTGAACCCTGACCTACGCGGCCTCCTTGTTCCTCCCCTTTCCTCCCGACCGGCATCCTGGCCTCCAGGTCTCTTTTCGAGCAGACAAGTCTCCTGTGCTGCTTAGTGCTGATCTCCACGCATCTTACCTCTGCTTAAGCCGAAGTTTCACCCCTCCTGCCCACGATGCTTTCCTGTGCTGGGGGCCAGAGGTGAGCTGCTCTGGGTTGAAGGAGTTAGAAGCACCAGGATCTGCATGGCCTGGGTCTGCACACACATCTCTGTTAAAAATAAGAAAAAAAGCAGCTGAGCATCATGGGTTCATTGCGGGGGGGGGGGGGGGAGTGGATATGAATCTCACTGGGAAAACACATGAAAACAGATTGTAGCCAGAGCCAAGCAACACAGCCAGGCGTAAGGATCACAGTTTGCCACAAAGTTCTCTGCCCTAAAGAAGGCAAATCCATTACTGAGGGCCTTCTCCCTTTCCTGTGTTGTGGCCAATCACGTGTATCACCCACACTTAGAAGATGAAGATTTTTCTATGAAAGATGCATTAACTGTTTACAAGACCTGGGCTTTGGATGTAGTTCAGAGGCAGAACACTTGCCTAACAAGCACAAAGCCAGCACTGCAGTCCTCAATGGTTGAACCCTGGGTTTGTGTACAATAGACAAATGTTCTACCACTGAGCACACCCCCAGCCTCAGGTTAACTATTATAATTCAGTGCAGGCAGATGGATGAAAACTTGAACTCTGATGCAAATCATCAATGGTCCCTGAGACAAAGTCACTGGTTTAGTTTCTCAGCTTTGCTGCATGGCATAGGATCCCGGAGTGCCACAGCCCCTTGCTCTAGGTGGGTGGCAGCTCAGACGCACATGCCAACTCTTGAACTCAAATTGCTTACATGCCACTGTGCTAGGAGGCAAGCCTTCTGTGCCATCATTTAAATCAAGCCACCTACTCCCGGGCCTTACACCAGTCCCATACCTCCTTTCCTCCACACTCCAGGGAGTCAGAGAAACATTTCAAGCCCCACATAGCCAACAGCCCCACCATGGGAACAGGTGTGCTCCTTCTCAGGAATCTCAAGACTAGGGGCTCCCATACTCTCAGTGTCTCCTCTTTATCACACTCTCCCTGCTTCTGACTCTGATGTGGATCTTAAAAGCTTAATTACTGTGTGTGATGTGCACATGTGAGTGTGGGTGTGCACGTGCCATGGTGCACAAGTGATCAGTGGGCACTTTGGGGAATTAGTTTCACCTTGTTGAGGCAGTTTCTCTCTTGTTTGTTGTGCTATATAATCCAGGCTAGCTAGCCTGGGAGCTTCCAGGAGATTCTAACTTTGCCTCCCATCTTCCCACAGGAGTGCTGGGATCACACATATGTACCACTGCACCCAGCCTTTACATGGGTTCTAGGAATCAAACTCAGACTGTCAGGCTTATGGGCAAGTGCTTTTACCCACTGAGCCATCTCTCCAGTCCTGGAACGGGTTTTATCGTCCTCCAGGTGGTATTTGCAGTTTATCTTCAAGGGTGTTTCTAAGCCTCTGGGATCCAACTGCTGGACCTACAGGCAGCACACTGAGGCCACACCTTGCATGTGTGTCAGCCAAAGAGAAAGGATTACTGAGCAGCTGTTACAAATAAGCCTGTCCATCTGGCCTCCTATTTCCTAGTGTACAGAATGAATGTGAAAGAGCTCTCTTCCTTAAACTCGGGGCAAATAAAAGGATCTTTTTAATTTTATGGTGCTGGGGAGAGTTTCCATTTCTGAGGCAGTATTTTTCTTTACTTTAGTGCTTGAGTAAGCCTGAGTAAGGTCTGAAGGTGTTGACAAGGACTCATGGCCTGTGTAGGGTGGCAGGACCTTTAAGAGGTATGCCTACATGGGAGGTCACTGACAATCCTGCCCTTGGACGTAATTAAGGGAGCTCTCCAGTGATTGTTCTATAGATGAGCCTGGCCCCTGAATTGCTTTCTGGCTTCCTGGCTTCCTGTTTTATGTGGTAGTCTTTCGTTCTTGTCTGTGTTCCTGCCATGATGCAATCCGCCAGAGTATGATGCAGCCCAGAGGCCTCTCACCAGAGGCCAAACCAACAGGCCTTCCCCAACTGGGGCTTTCAGCCTTTAGAACTGGGAGCTAAAGCTCTTTTCTTTATCAAGTCATTCTACTGGAGGAATTTCATTATAGCACTGCAAAATTGATTTGATACTTATTTACATCTAAGCGTTCCTACCCCCCATCTGTACCTTATTTTTTTCATCAGATTTAAGATTCTTAACATTTAATATATTCAATGTAATTCTAAACTTGTGGTTTAAGACTTGGCTGAGGTTACTTCACTTATGACCTTAATGACACTGGGCAATTAAATTCAAGGCCTCAGACTCCTCGGCTGGAGTAAGGAGAAAATAAGAGACTGTACACAGTAGCTAAGGGCATGGCTGTTAGAGAGAGCTGGGAGACTTTATCCTCTCTGTGCCTCTGCTCTCTCATTTATAAAATGGGTACAAAGGAGCCACCTAATATAGCTCTGGTGAGAAACAAATAATTCAGGTAAAACATTTGGAACAGAGTACTCAGCAAATTAGCCATTATCATTATACCTGTCTGGCAGAGTTGTTCCAAAAGTTTTAGATAACACAGACATTTTAAATTTCATTTTATTTATTTGTATGAGTGTTTTTGCCTGCATGTATATTAAGCGCACCTGTGTCATGCAATGCCTGAGGATGCCAGAAGAGTTATGGAATTTGAGTTATAGATGGTTGTTAGCCATCATGTAGGTGTTGGAAATTGAACTCCGGTCTTCTGCAAGAGCAGCCAGTGCTCACAATTGCTGAGCCATCTCTCCAGTCCCCTAGATGAGGGATATTAACTGTCTCGAGTATGTATTATGTGCTTAATGACCTAATTGTTTCAATATGTATCTTATTATAGTAGCTTCATTTCAGAGCTCCTTTCAGCTGCTCTTACACAAAACAGCTGCAACTAGGGGACTGGAGAGATGGTTTAGTAGTTAAGAGTACTGGCTGCTCTTGTAGAGAACCTGTACCCACATGGCAGCTAACAACTATCCATAACTCCAGTTCCAGGATGGTGATGCCCTTTTCTGACCTCTGCTAGCACTGAACGACATGGGTGCACTTAAATACATACAGGTAACACTCACTTGGCAGCTAACAACCATTGTTAACTCTGGTTCCAGGGGATCTGATGTCTTCGTCTGACCTCAGTGGGCACTGTACAACACAGTGGTACACTTACATGCAGGCAATACACCCATACACACAAAATAATAATTTTTTAAAAATAAAAGAAAACCCCAGACAGTGAGCGTTAATAGACAAAAACCTTTTGTAGAATTCATCATGCAATCCTCACTCAGAAATTCTCACAAAACCATAGGGCACCAACCAGATGGCAACTTGGCTTAAAATAGCCAAGAAAGTACAGTCAAAGGCATTTCCCTATCCAGCACCCAGATGTAAAGATTTCATGAATGTACAAAACACATTTCCAACAGTCGACAAATAGCTTATCAGGTAAAGCTGCTTGCTGCTAAGTCTGCTTACCTGAGTTCAACCCCTGGGACCAACATGAAAGAAAGAGAGAACCAACTTGCACAAATTCTCCTCTGTTCCTCCTCACAACTAAATGTAATTTAAAAAAAAATAAAAAGGACAGGAAACACTCCAGGCCCATCCATTGGTAATACCCACTCTACCACAAGGGACTGAGCTTTTCCTTTCCTGGTCTCCCCTGAATGTCCTCTGCTGAGAGAAAACAATCACAGGCATACCTGACCTTTCAGAAAATCTTTGTGGCATTTAATAACTTCCTCATTTTTGCCTAAACCACAAGTGTTGGATCTGTTCTTTCTGTACAGTGGCTTAGACCTCTCCCCCTTCCTGGATACACCTAGAGACAGAGCCATGAGCTGTGGGTGGGCAAGAACAAGCCAAAGGAAAGAGATGTAAGCGTGAGGCACATGAGATCATCTCATCTTTCTAAGGAGGGTCAATGGGCAGAGACCAACCCACCTCAGCTCTGCCCTCAAAAGTCCTGGTGGCCAGCAGCCTGTCACCTCAGAGGACCAGGGCAGCTGGGTATGAGGCTTCTAGGCCAGCAGAGAGACAAAAGACCCAAGTGGGTAAGTTCGAAGACACATGATGTGATATAGGAATCAGGCTGGACAGTGCTAGAAGCCCCCACCACCACCCACAGCACACCGTTCCCACCTCAGCCTTGTCTGGACTAATCTGGTCAACAAACGTTTTTTTTAATTTTAACATATTTATTACTTTTATTTTATGTATATGAGTATATTGCCTGCATGTATGTAAGTGCACCCATGCTATGCAATGCCTTCGGAAGTCAGGAGACATCCCATTCTCTGGAACTGGAGTTAGGGACAGCTGTTAGCTGCCATATGGGTGCTGGGAATTGAATTCCCAGTCCTCTGCAGGAGCAGCCAGTGCTCTTAACCACTGAGCCATCTCTTCTTAAATAAACACTTTTAAACTCGTATGTTCTAATGAAAAAGAATCCCACAGTGACTCCAAATGGAAGATAGATCGAGAATGAACATGGGGAGGCCTGTCACCTCAAAGCCCTGGAATCATCACTTTGCCTCATCTCTCTCACCCTTCTCACCTGTACACAGAACCACTTACCTGAACGGTGAACCTCCATCTCATTAAACTCCCTGTCTCCAGAACACATCTTCCCACCTACTACCGGCTTCTCTGCCCTGGCTTCTACAACGGTAGAAGTCTGCAGGAACTTTGATCTCATCTGCCAAGCATGCCCGAATGGTCCCACATGCCTCAGGTACATTGTTCCATGTCTTTCTTACAAAAGGACATGTATGCTTTCCCAAATATTGGAAGTTATTCCCAAAACTTCTTTATGAAGAAGAACAAATGGGTAATATTTTTCTAAGACTTGTTTTCCAGGAGAATCCACTAAAACAGAGATGTTGTGTATCTTGGCTCAGATCACACATAGAATCATATTAACTTGGGACTAAAATCACAGACAACCACTCCTCTTCCTCCCTTTAGTTCATTTAAAACTTTTTCAGTTTATACAACAAACTGTATATAGACCTTAGAATTACTAACCCAAATTTGGTGGAGTGATGGTGATGAAGGGGCTGTGAATTGAAAATTACCAAATGAGATCATTTTTTACTTAAAAGATACGCCCCCCAATACAGTCAGCATCCTGAATTCAGTGAAATGGCTTCAAGTAAAATCAACGAAATAAACCCCAGCTGTCCAGCTCCATAGGCCATGTCCCTAAAGGTCTCATCCTGATGGCTTGTCCACACTCATCCCCAGGCTGCAGCATGGATTTCACCTCTTTCAGGAAGCCTTTCCCAACATGGCAGGAGTGAAGCAGGTGTGGCTCCCTGCCCCTGCCCCAGGCACAGAGCAGCACACAGCCAGTAGATGTGCACAGTAAACTACAACTGACACCATCTTCCAACTGCCTGCTAGTAGGTTCCTCTTCCACTACTCAAGGAAGATAAGGAGCCCCAGCAATCCAGCCAGTCTATAATCTAATTTACAAGTTAGCTTGTTAGTAGCACTAATGAGACAGTTCCTGGGGTTTTTATATTGCTTCTTGCTATTCTCTGCCTCAATATCACAATATGACAACCACAAGTGACAAACTGGGAATAAAAATATTTTTTTAAAAAGGGGTGGAGAGATGGCTCAGTGGTTAAGAGCACTGGCTACTCTTACAGAGGACCTGGGTTCAGTTCCCAGCACCCACATGACAGCTAACAACCATCATAACTCCAGTTCCAGCAGATCCAAGGCCCTCTTCTGACCTCCTCTAGCAGGACACGGGTGCACATATGCACATATATGCAATACAGTTACACATTGAAAAACTTTTTTTTTTAAGACAAATGATAAAGTAGGAATCTAGGCTAACATGAAAAGGGTGAGCAGGCTAAAACGTTACTATGATCTGCAACTACAACGAGCCACTGCATTCTCTTTCTTCCTCATAAGAAACAAGAAAGCACCAGATATAGTGGTGCACGCCTTTAATCCCAGCATTTACTTGGGAGGCAGAGGCAGCTGGATCTCTGTGAGATTGAGGCCGTCTGGTCTACAGGTCACCTGGGGCTACAGGGAAAAGAAGAAAAGAAAAAGAGAGAAAGAAGTAAGTAAATCCAGGCCAACCACCCACATCTACTTCCTAGGATGAGTACATTCTGCCTCCAATTCCTGAACACACAATGACTGCTTTACTGTGTGGTATTTTAATAGCGTCCATTAACTGCTTTCTGAACTGAGTTTCAGGAGGTATAAGATAGAGTTCCAGATCATTCTGTTCCTGTGGTTTGTTTGAACACTGTAAAAATTATAGAAAGATAAAAGGGAGCTGGAATAGAAGCCAGGAATCTGAACTGATTAAAATGCTTTCTCCAAGTCCTTTTAGTTCCTGACATACTGAATTTTTTTTTTCCCTTCCTTAGAAAGGAAGGGGATAGAGAAATGGACGACTCATGCCTATTTGGTATAGACTATTACAATCCAGGCAAAGGCCTGGTTTTATCTGCTGGAATCAGCCACTTTTTCCTTTGTGTTGTGTCATACAGTGGGCACAGCTTTCTCTCTGGTCCCCCCTCCCCCGCTGCCCTGCTCTAACCTGGTGTCTGCGCAGCAGCAAGCACAACCTTCAGACAAACAAAGTGGATGGTGTCATTCCCTAATTAAAACTATAGCTTTCCACTACACTTTGTTTTTTTGAGGCAGGGTAGCCCCTGCTGGCTGGAACTTGCTATGTAGGCCAGGATGGCTTTGATCCCACAGAGATCTGCCAGCCTCTGCTCCAGAATGCCAAAATTAAACCACCACGCCCAACTTTTCTATTGCACTTTGAGGAAGTGCTCCTTCACTCAGCCTCAAGAGATCAAGTGGGCTATCACCTAAAACAGCCCATCCTTCAACCTCTCACCAAGCCCTCACTCAGATCCCCAAACCCACAGAACTCTTTGCTTTAACACTTTTTGTATTCAACTGGAACGTTCTTTCCATTTCCTGGTTCTCTACACTTTAGCCTTCAGGTTCCAGGTCAAACACCACCTCAGAGGCTGCCTTCTCTGATGCAAACACTCTTCCCCATACCCAGTCTTGTCCTTAATTGCGCTTATGTTTGCACAGAACTGCTCACTTGCACACCTGAGCAGTGTGCTAAGGTCAGGGATTCCATTAAGCTTTTCTTTCACCTTGCTCTTTTTACCACCCACAGGCCAGCATGGTGAAAGGTTCATGGGAGGCCTTTTGGTGAAGTATTTTGTGTAATGCTTCCAAAATGAGGCTCCATGCCCTTGAAGTCTTATTCATAACATGTTTTGAGGAAGGTGGGATCTTTTCTTTTGGTCACTTCTGCATAGGCTAAGTCCTAACTTTTGGTGCAGGCTTTCTTGAGAGAGCAGTGGCTTAGGGAGGCTTCGGGGGATGACTATAGCCAAACCTTTGACGCACAGTTACACCCAGTACAGTCTTGCTGCCTTCATTTGAAAGCAACCAGAGATCCTGTGTGATTAAGTGGCATGTACATTTGTACAGGGCTGTCTTCAGAACGCTTTGGAGTTCCATTTGGATTCATGCTGGGTATATGTGCATACTCATATCATTTTCCTTGCTTTCCTAAAAGCCATGTTCTTGGTTTTCAAGTCATGTTTTGCTCTCCCTTTACTCCATGTCCTCTGTCTCTCCATCCCGTCACCCACCATTTCCCTTGGGTTAGCAGGTCTCTAATGTCACTGTGAGAGTTTCCCCAGCACTCCCCCCCTCAGACTTGCCCAGTATCTCCAGGAGACAAGGCCTGGATTCCAGGTTTCTTCACTACTTGGAAGGCTTTAAGAACTCCTGGCCTTGATCACAGATGCCTGTTCTTAGCCAAACATAGCTACTTTTCAATTTCTGGTGACTGACCATTCAGTTATGTGTCAAAGGTTTCCCAGACCTTCTCAATGAACTGCCCCTTTCCTAAAAGCCCCTTGTTCTTGTTACTGACCCTTTGCTACCTGTCTATCTGAGGCTTAACCTTCTGGGTCACAGTCTCTTCATTACTCTTTTTGTTTTTCTAATCATTCCTTACAATCTAGGAAGGCTTCTGCATTCCCTCAGGCTGTATCCTATCTGGTATTTTTAATCACAGCCATCGTGCTTAAAAACTCCTCTGTCTTTCTGCTTAAAAACTCCTCTGTCTTTCTGCTCACCTACCCTGCTCCCATGGCTTGGTTAATGACAGGAGGGCCTCGGACTAATGATCTCTGTACATCTCAGACCTGGGTCCATTTGCACCTGCTCTGACTGCTTTCCTTACTGCACTGAAAACATCTCAAATGGACCCATTCCTACAATCTTGGTCACTGGCACGTGCATAGTCCTGATTCTTTCTGACTCTATAAGCTTAACTATTTCTTGATGCCAACCTTGCATAAAAATGGGGAAGGGGTAAATAATGAAAAACTAAATGGGCAGTCAGATCTTTCAACCGCCCAAAAATACTTATCTGCTGCAATCTTTCTTTTTTTAAATTACACTTAGTGTGTGTGTATGTGTGTACCTCTGTGCTAAGGTATGGATGAGGACGTCAGAGGATAACCTGAGGAAGTCTCTTCTCTCCTTCTGCCATGTGGGCCTGGGGGTTCAAACTCAGATTGTCAAGCTTATCAACAGATGTCCTTACTGCTGAGCCATCTTGCCAGCCCTTAACTTCAGGCTTTCTAGCTGACACAGGCCAGGATAAAGTTAAAACAACCAAGGGCTCTAATGCAGGGGCTTATAATTAAACGGAGGAAACTTGTGCTAGCGTTTGTTGCCTCTAGCTGCAGATACCCAGAGCCTAGAACTTGAAACAATCCTGAAAAGCACCAGGTTCTCAAATGTGTGTGAACAATATTGATTCCAAGAGCCAGCTGCTTGAGTTCTCAATTTGGCTCCCTAGCAGATGTCTGACTTTGGCAAGTCACTTAAGTCCATTTCTCACTTTCTTCTCTTGTAAAATAGGAATGTTAAAGCACCTTCATTGACCTGTACTTACAAATAAATTGGTATGTGTAAAGCACTTAAAATGATACCTGGCAACAGTATTAACTTATTGAGATCCACATTATTGGGCACATGGTATGTTAATTTTCCATCACTACATCTGAGATAATCAACTTATAAGGAAAAAGGCTTTATTTTGGTTCACAGTTTTAGATAGTTCAGTCCTTGGTTGGGTGGCCCTGTTGTTCAGGTCTATGTGGTACATCATGCAGAAAGAGGTGGCATGAGAGGACAGTTCAGCTTATGGGAAGGGAAAGAGGAACGGAGTGAGGGGGGGAGGGGAGACGAGGGAAGGAGGAGAGGAGGAAGGAAGGAAAAAGAGGGAGGGAAGGAAGGAAGGAAGAGGAAGAAAAAGGAATGGGCCGTGGTCCTACTGCCCCTTTCAAGGGCACGCCCTCAAATAACTGAAGACCTCCTACTGGGCTGCTTCAGTTTCCATCAGCTCCCAAGATCACTAGGCTGGGCACAAAGCCCTTAACACAAGAGCCAATGGTGGACTTCACAGATCCAAATTACAGCATGAGGTATGTGCCAGGCACAGTGCTCAGTCAATCTCATCATGCGAGGCAGTGATGCTCCTCATTTTACATATTTTTAAAAGAAAATTAAATAAAATAAATAGAAAAGATATCTGACTGGATGGGCTTTCTGCTATACACTTCTTACTTCATTCACTATTAGGACCACTGGGCTTCAAGTTTTTCTTAAGTATTAGCCACATGCAAAATCACATACACACAGCAGATAATTACTGCATATACTCTCTGCTATTTGTATAAGATAAAAAGATGTGTATGAAACAAAGACTGAGAAATATAACAAAAATGCTCTGTTGTGGTAGACTACAGTAATATTTTTCTTTTTTTAATATTTTGCTACTTTTTTATAATTATCATTGTTTTATTGTATGTTATTGTATTGAACTGTATTGTATGTAATACAATTACTGTATTATTGTCAGAAAAATTTTAAAACAGCTCATTTTTTCTAACTAGAATGAGTCTGAGGATGCAAATTTCTTCACATCTGAAAAATCTCAGGTAAAGAGATAGGTGCACTTATCCTTAGAGGACATCCCCACACTGCTGGAGAGATTTACTTTGGGAACTCTAATAACCACTGAAAATACTTGGAAAATGAAGCAGTGTTTCTGGGAAACCAGTGTCCCTGAGCGGGGAGGGAGATGAATGCCTTCTAAGAAATTCAATGAAGGTCTTCTTTCTCCAACCCTCACTATCTGCTGCTGGCAAAGAATCATGCAAATCTCTGCAGAAAGTCACAATTCCTTGTATTAATATCAGACATCGTATCTTGGGAAGCACTTTCCTAAACTTTCTTCTATTGGGCCCTCAATAAGCCTGAAGGGCATGTGGAATGGGTAATTATTTATCCCCACTTAGCAGTCATAGATGGACACTTACTGCCCAAGGTCAGCACTTAAAAGCTATTCAACTGGCAGAGCTACATCCTTAGCTCCAATTTTAAATGCAGTCGCTCTGAAACTCATCTGTTGCTACTGGATTCTGCAGTACTAAAAGTTCTTTACAAAGGGGGCAAACATTTAATACCCAAAGCTTCTCTGATGGGAAAGCTCAAGAAAAGGAAGGGGAATGTTATTGAAATTCAGAAAAGGCATACACAGACACAGATATACTCTGTGGACTTTAGTTCAGCTTCCTAGTGTGCTTTCCGTAGTTGTCTCTCAAACTCCCTAAGGATGTGGATCACTGTCTTCCCAGAGAGAAGTTCTGTTGATATTCTGCCAGGACCAATCAGTGTGCTATTAGTCTACTGGGACTGGTGGGGAGGAGGGCAGAGAATATAACCCAACCAATGCCCAGACCGTAAGTGGCTGGCATCTTCTATCATGGGATTTATGGGAAGGGGAGGTAGGGTTCAAAGAGAACATGTCCAATTATTTACTTGTAGGGAAGAAGTAGGAAGGGGGAGGGGGAGAGTAAAGGGGGGGTAGGAAGGGAGGGAAGGAGAGAGGAGTATTTGCCTGTAGCAATGACAACCACTAGAAGATGGAAGTGAGTGGCATTCAATCAACATAGTCTACAAAAGACAGACTGGATGTGGACATTCACCATGAGGGTGCCATAAGATGGGGGTGCCATGATGGACTGATTCTTTAAAAGAGAACAACTACAAATGCCTAAAGCATTCAGAGAAAGAGAAAACAACTCCAAAGTAAAAAAAGAATATTTTACAGCAAAGATAATCACCATACTCTGCATGAGCATCTTCAAAGTGACTAGCAGAGAGAAAGTCATTGTTCCTCAAGGTCAAGGATGCAGATTTAACCTGGAGAAGTTAAGTCTAGAGACTGCTGCACCAGCCTCAGCCTTCATCAGCGTACATCTTCACAACTACTTAGAAACATCAGGAGGAGTCCATCCTACCTCAAGCTCTGGAAGAGATCTCTTCAGGAGAGCAAGGTAGAAGGACTTGGGCTGGAAGGACCCTGGCTGTAGGAGTCAGGCTTTCTTTGTTCCATCTACATGCAAAGAAGCTACTCCAGCCCTCGACCTGCCTAAAGGAATGGGGTGGGCATTAAAAATATAAACAGAGCCAGGCAGATCTCTGTTGAGTTCAAGGCCGGCCTGGTCCACACAGCGAGTTCCAGGCAGCTGGAGCTACAGGGAGACCCTGTCTCAAAAGACCAAATAAATTATTAATAACAATAAATAAACAAAATTAGAACACACACATACACAAGTTGTTATTCATTGGGAAAAAAAAAAATAGGTCCCTTGCTAAATTCAGCATCAGCTACGGAATCTTAGTAGAAATGAACTCACCACCTTGTTTTCGAGGGAGCCTAATCCTTACTTTACCCAAGAGGATTATTGGATCTTAGAAAGGAGCTCATATGCACTCTTTTTAAGCCTCTGCCTAATGCATCTGTTCCTACAATATCCAAGATTCATTCTACTTTTTAGGATAGAAAATACACATTCCTTGCTATTTAGATGTTCCCAGATCTCAGTCTATGATTTCCCACCTTTGTTCTCATCCCATGTGGACCAGCTCCTGAGCTACTTCGCACCCTAGCTGTGGCTTTATTCTGTAGAATTATTTACATGGAAGGTAACACAAAGCAGAATAGATGAATTCTACTTCTTTAGTTTGGTATAACAGTCTCAAAACATTGCTTAAAAATAATAAGATTGAGGAGGTTGGTGTAAGAGCACTGGCTGTTCTTGCAGAGGACTGGTGTTTGATTCCCAGCACCCACATGGCGCTAACAATTGTCCATAATTCCAGTTCAGGGGATATGATGTCCTCTTCTGACCTCTGTGGGCATGGCATGGGTGCACTTACACATATGCAGGCAATACACTCATACACATAAAAATAAATAACAAATAAGATTGAAACCCCCTATCCCCAAAAGCCAGATGTGGCAGCACATGCCATTAATCCCAGTACTCAGGAGGCAGAGGCACCTGTAAGAGAGGCCAGCCTGGTTACACAGCGAGTTCCAGGTCAGCTGGGGCTACAGGGAGACCCTGTTACAAAACAACAAACAACAATAAGATTGACCCCTGTTTTGAGTTTATAATTAAATATTTTTACCTAACAAATTCAATCTTAACAATTTCAGGAAGTGTTACAGGCAAACCAAGCACAGGTCATTTAAACAACCTGATCAGGACTTTAAGTAGTAAAGGGAGAGTTCAAGATATCACAAGCCTCCAAGGATATCCCTAACTACCTTCTCCCACAGCCTCGCTACCTAAGGGCTTAAATGTCTAGAGGGAGGACAGTTCTCAGGAAAACAGAGACTTCTTATCCTAGATAAGCCTGACAGTTCCTCTAGCACTGCATTCTGTAGCAGAGAAGATGTGGGGTGTTGCCTATGGGTGACCTCCTTCTTCCTTTCCCCTTACCACCAGGCCTGCTTAATGTCTACAGGTAAGCACAAAGACCTCCACTCTGCAGTCAATTGGACTCCAAATGAGATGACTAAAGAAGTTTTTAAACAGTGTGAAAAAGAGAGCTCCAGGACAAATTCTTAACTAGTAGTGTTCCCAACTGACCTCAAGTCCCCACACTCAGTTTCTAAGACCTGTCTGGTCCTTTTCTGGCTGGATATAACACCTGCCTTTGATACCAGTTCCTGACCTCATTAAAGCCAACTAACTCAAAAACAGACAGCCCGGGAAACAAAAGTCCAGGAGCAAGCAGGTAGGGAAGGCAGAGCAAAGCCTTCCCCTCACTGAGTATTAACACACAGGAGAAGGTGCCTTAGACTAAACCAGGCAGGTCAGTGACAGCCAAGCCAGGCCAGGGTGGGGCAGAAAACGGCCTGTGAGCCATTCACCAGCCTATAGGCCTCCTCCCATTGAACCCTGACACGTCAAGCCTGGGAAAAGTACAGAACCTAGGACAAAGAAGAGGTACTGGACTGTGACCCCACTTCATGAATCCAGCTGTGGATCACTGGCCTCTGCCCCAGCCGGACCTGACTCAGTAGGGGAGGTGGCCTCCTCTCACCACACATTCCAGCTGCTAGTGGTGAAGAGGTAACCATGGGAACCAACACAAAGGACTGAATGTTAGAGGAAAAGGCTGAGGGCGATGGTGAGGAGGCTCCGAGGGACTCAGTCACAGTCTTGCATTCCCCTATCAGCAGCCATGCCTATTGTGAGTCTGGGGCTAAATCGGGACCTGCCCACAGCTAAGCTGCCTGGCACATGGCCTCAAAGGTGACAGGACAGACAGACAGCTGCTATCCCTGTAGGGTCTTATTCCACACATCATTGTTTGCTTTCAAAGTGCAGTGCCCTAAGCTGCAACTGCTGGTTGAGAACTAGGCCTTGAGATAACACAACTCATTTGGATGGCCAAAGCTAGTGCCCAGTGGCATTCCTGACAACACACAGCCACAGGCTAGTCTGCAAAGGGCTCCTCTCTAAACCACCTGGCTTCTGCCCGGTGTGCCCAAGATAGTGCTGTCTGCAGAGATTTCTGAGGAGCTGAGGAAGGAGCCCTGAGATTCCAGGTGCCTAGCAAACTCTGCCTTAGCAAGGAGAAACAATGATCCTGAATATCTAGTAAACAATCATGACTTCAGGGAGTGGGCGAGGCTCTGATCTAAACAGGTAATAGTGTCTCTACAATACTTAACTACTTCTTGCCCTTTAAATCTTCATCTACCTACCACTTAGGATTTATTGTTCAGGGTTCTCCAGAAACTAGAGGAAATGCTGATAGAAACAATACAAAAATATTCCATGTCAATAGCTACTTTTCTTCTTTCAACATGCGTTGGAGCAAAATTCTTGCCTTTCTGTCCTTTTAGAGGATGAGAAAATATTGTAGCCTCTCTACAATCCCTCCACAGCCTTCCCAAAGTCTAGGTCAAGTCCTAACAGGGCATCTTGGTTCCCTATAATTAAATTCACAAACTGATTGACTTACTTATTTGCAGTTCCTATGGTAAGGTGTGAAGGGCAATGTCAGAGTCTCCGACACAGATTCCAGCGGTTGAGGAAAGAACCTGCCTTTCCAAAACTCCCTTCCCCAACAAAGTAGACCATCCACTAACCATTTAAGAGCATACTCAGAGCCAGGTGTGGTAAAGTAACTGTAATCTCAGCACTGGAGACGTTAAGGCAGGAGGATGAGGATGAGGATGAGTTACGAGGAAGAGAGTTCAAGGCCAGAATGGGCTATACACCAAGACCCTAACTTAAAAAAAGGAAAAAACAAGGAGTCAGCAAAGTTCTCCTCCATCAGTGTTTGTCTGCACACAGCCCATGAGGGGACATAAGGTCTATTTATTGGTGTTACTCTCTCTTGTAATAACTGAATCTCAAAAAACATTACCTAAAAGGGAAAGGCAGCTAGCATCTATTATCATTAATTAGTAGATAGAATGGCATTTGGGTCTAGCCCTAATACCTCCAGGCACTGGCAAGGTATTTGATCTCTTCTGTGTGTTGGGTTCCCTTACTTTTAAAAGGAAATAATAGTGCCTACTTCCTCATACAAAAGTATGAGAAAGATCAAATCAGTTTGAGCCTTAGTAAGTGTCAGCAAGTAAGTGTTAGCAATTAAGAGTCTATGAGGTGGCTGGCTGGTGAGTTTTACAGGTATGTTGCCATTTAATTCTTATCACAGCCCCTTTCTGGATATCACTACTTCATACATGCGGAAATCACCCCACCCCAAATGGATTTCCCAAGTCACCAGCAAGCAGCCCTACTCAGATTCAAACCTAAGGTCATTCTGTTTTCGAAGGCTGCTCTTTCTACTACATCCAGTTGCCTTTATGTAAGTCTGTTCTATTATTTTAAATTTTGAGAATTCCAAACATTAGGATTGGCTTTGCATTATTTCCATCCCTGCCAGTCCCCCACCAACTCCTCCCATGTCCCCTTACTTCCTCTCAATTTCTTGTCCTTTTCTTTATTATTGTTGCACATATATACATTTTTACACACACACACACACACACACACACACACTGCACTGAGTTCATTTAGTGGTGCTCCAGTGTACCTGTGCTTCCCATTTGGGATAAGATAACCTCTCAGGAATAGTCCCTGGTGAAAACTGATTCTCTGTCCTCAGCATCCACTGACTGACTGTAGCTCTTCATCTTGAAGTGTATCCCATGGCATTTTCCTATCCACCTTGGCAGATCTCATTATACAACTGTACTGTGGAGATTTCACTGGTGTAACTTCAATATCGTATCTAGAATACATTAACTAGCACCAAGTGTCTTGTCCCTCTGGCTCTTACATTCTTTCTGTCCCTTCTTTAGAGATGTTCTATGAGTCTTAGATTGTAGATGTGTCGCTTAGGGCTGAATACCTACATTCACTTATTTTCTGTGTTTGAGCAGTTGTAGAACTTTGCAATAGTCTCTGTTGCAAAAAGAATCTTTGATAAGAGGTGAAAGCTATACTCATCTGTAAATATAAGGATAGGTACTTAGAATACAGTAAAATTATGTTGATCTAGGGAAGGGACAGAAGTAGGTTCTTCTCTAGGGCCTATGACCTCTCTAGTCATGTGTATTTAGTTATGTTTACAAAACCACATGTTTTGCTATTTTTAGCAAGGAATAATAATAAAAAAAAATCTCAGTAAGAAACACCAGTATTTAAGAAAAATAACACCAATGAAAAACAATCAGGACCTTAAATTCTCACTTTAAGTCAGAGGCTTTGGAAACAAGACACATTACACATTAAAAACACAAAAACAAAAAACTAGGCTCATCAAAGACAGTGTTCTATGCTCTAAGAAACAGCCCAATAGAAGAACCATAACACTGAAGTCAGAATATCCACAGACCCCAGAGTACAGTGGCTAACTATCCACCTGTGTTTCTAGAGGCTGGTAAGTTCTCACTACATGTTTGAGAAGTGCTCACTAAATGAATGAAACCAATCCAACAACAAAATACCTCTTTGAAGCTGGCAAAGCATATACCATCTTTCCCAAATCCTTGGTTCAATGTAAAGAAAACAACAGAAGCAATATATTAACTATTATTCTTTCCTTAGAATTTCACTGAAAATCCTAGTTATATAAGCCATCTCTTTTAAAAAACAAAGTATTAATTTGATAAATCAAGAGATTTCTTTCTTCTACCTGTATCTCTTTGGAAAAAAGAAGTCCACATTTCACTTCAATTCCCACAAGATGTTTTTAAGTCTCAGTCAAGAGTACAGCTTCAAACACTATCACAAAATTAGTCCTCTAAGAGAGGCTTGCCTAGTAATCACTTCCTCTTTTGAGACAGCTTTAAAGATATCCTGGTCAGACATTTTGTCAACTTTACATTGACATTCCCAACAGCACACAAAAAGATCTACTGAAATGAAGATAAAGGGGCTGGAGAGATAGCTCAGCAGTTAAGAGCACACTCTGCTCTTCTAAAAGACCAAGGTTCAGTTTCCAGTACCCCCCACATGGCAGCTAACAACCATCGGGTAACTCCAACACTCTTTTCTGGCCTCCACAGGCATTGCATACATGTGGTGAAGCAGGAAAAACACCGGTACATATGAAAATCAAAATAAATTAAAAAATGAAAACCAAAGGAAATAAAATGAAGATCTATATAAAGGTCACAGTGGTAATGTGCTACCAATCCTTCATAATCCTACTAGGAAAACGAGATGGCTTTCACCAAAAGTATAAATGTTACGACCCACACTAAAACCATATATTCATCACACTGCACATAAATAAGAACTACTGTCAGGTGTAGTGGCACATGCCTTTAATCCTAGCACTCCGGAGGTAGAGGCAGGCTGATCTCTGTGAGATCAAGGCCAGCCTGATCTCCATAGCAAGGTTCCAGGCCAGCTGGGACTACAGGGAGACCCTGCCTAATCACTGTCTAACCCAGTCCTCCCACAACCCAAGAAGGAAAGGTGCTGGTCTCACCCAGCATTCAGAGGGATCTCATAACTTGTCCAAGGTAATACTGCATGCATCTAAAAACAGGCAGAGTGAGTTCCTTTCCTAACTTAACTAATGCTTTGTGAGCAATCAAATACATAGGTCTTCTGTGTCCAGTTCAATAAGGTTCGATAATTGTAAATACGTGCATGATTATTTCTGAAAACAAAACATTTCCATTACTCCAGAAAGTTCTTTATCTCTTTCTAGGCCTCTCCCCCAACACCCATGACAACTACTGACTTCTAGAGTCATTAATTAGTTGGCCTATCCCAGCACTTCATAAATTGAATGCTTAGGACTAGTAATGCAATTCAGTGGTACAGTGCTTATCTAGGATATTCAGAGCCCTGTGAGTTCAATCCTCAGTACAACAGATAAACAACATTTATGTATTCTTTTATATCTGACTTCTTTTAGTTAACACAAAGTTTCTGAGACTCACCAAGGTTTCTTTAAATATCGGGAGTTCACTTTTGTTGTATAGGGGTGCCAGGTTATCTGTTTTCTTACTGGTAGATGTATGATTATTTCCAGTTGCAGACAATCATGGACAAAGTCGCTATGAACACTCTGTACAAGCCTTTTGTGCATACTTGTTTTCATCTATCTTAGGTAAATACCTGGGCGTGGAAATGTTGGGTCACAGGTTGGTATATATTTAACTTTACAACAAACTTATGTTCTTAACCCCTGAACTCTACTCCCTCAGAACAGCGACAACTTACTGTTTTATTTTTTATATATGACAAGTTCCCTGAGGGCAGGGAACACATCCCCACTTGTGGGGTGCCTCCCATACGATAAATGTTTGCTAAATAAATGAATGATCACTGTTCTTGTTTCTTCTTTGGTGTTACGATAGCCTAATAAAACTAGTTTGGGGCATACAAGGAAAAACACACCAAACTAAAGGCTATGAAGCCAGGTTGCTCTTGCTCTGAGAGGTGAAACACTAACCAGAGACTTTGATGCTACACTTCTTTTGGTGGTGGCCTTTCCTAGAAAGTGAGCCCCTCTGTGACCTTATAGGAAAAATGGGCGGCAGCTCCAGTTGAAGTGATACTCTGGAAAGGGAGGAAGGTGTCACTGCAGTTGAGGTCATTCAGTGGTTAGAATTACATAAGTCTTTCAAACAGTCAGGCACAGAGGACAGCAAGCCGTGAAATTCTAACCTTCTGGAAGTAACCAACATAAACCAAAGCACCACTAGAGTCCTTCACCAGAAATTATGGGCCTAATTGGTTTTGGCCAATGTACCATGAATTCCACATGAATGTGGAAAACAAGAATAGATGCTGAGAAGTAAGATGTTGGGTGTTTTTAAAATTAAAGTACAAGGAAATGATAAATAGATCTGAACATTACATGATGCATACAGGTATCAAAATATCACTTGGCACCCCATAAGTATGTACAGTTTTTACATGTCAATTAAAAAGTAGAAATTAAAAACTGTAACCAGATTTAATTCACAAAGTACCAATAACACTGAGTTCGAAATGAAGACTGTGCACCAGGCATAGTGGTAGGCACCTGTACTCCCTGCTGATGGGGAAGCTGACGCAGGAGAATGGCTTCAGTCCAAGAGTTTGAGGCCTGCCTAGACAACGGAGAGAGGGCAGAGAAAGGGAAGGAGCGGGAGAGAGGAACAGAAGAGGGGGGAGAAAGTAATAATGCTCTAGGGCTCACGCACCTTAAGGGTTTACTATACAATATAGACACACACCTCTCCTCCATTTAAGGCAAAACTTTCCATTCCCACCAAGCAATCCCTTTACTTTAAATCACAGAAATTTATGCTGTATTACACCTACAATTTCCTAGACATGAATTAAATCACTGTCAATTTTCAGTCCACCACAGAAAAGACTTGGCAAATCCTAGCATAATCTAAAGTCATTCTCACCAAAATACCATTGTTTGAAAAAATGTCAAAATGTGGTTTCAGTCATCCTACTCAGGTACATTCGGTAATCACTATGTCCTCTGGTCAAAGCAAAGGAGAATCTGTTTAGAATTCCTCAATTCTGAGGTTTCGAGATGACCGGTCCTGTCTTATTCAGACAATACTGCACTGAAGCCATCCTAGGCAAATGGATGTTTAGCCTATTCTTAAAATCTCCAGGGAAGTAAATTCTCCACAACATCCCTTGGTAACCTTCTCCAGGGTTTTTAATCAAGGGTAAGGGGTTTTTAATCAATGGTAAGGAAGTTCTGATGTAGAAACCAATAAAAATATTAGCTTTAAGAGCCAAGCTGCAAGTGCTGGAAAGGGATATATGTTTGGTATTTTGCCTGAATGGTGAAGGGATGTTGTTTACAAAACAGGCTGTACAAACAGAAGCCATTTGCCAGGGGCAGATGTGGAAAGTTGATTCAAGGGAAACTGCCACAATAAACTCTGTTTCAACCTGGGAACTAGCTAGGTAAGTTTTTGTCAATTTTCACATTTTAAAATAAATTTATTTTCTTGTCAATTCCTAGTTTTAGTTTCTAAAGCAGATTAAGAATGGGTGGGGAAAAAAAATCTACAGCTGCAAAGTTTTCAATTGATTAGTCTTCTATGAAAAACTAGGTCTTAGTAAACAAATATGCTTCTTTCACTTCTACATAACCACTTTTTCTGCAAAAATCAACAATTTTTCTTGATTCTAAAAGTATTAATGTTAAAGGGGGAAAGATTTATATGATCTGAAGAAAAAACACAGTAGAAGGAAAAATCTTAAAACTAATTATTAAAATTAACATATTTTCATGGACTTTAACCAGTTTCTAGTGAAATTACTTTGAGGGGAGCGGGGGAGATTAGCCATATAGCTAAGGTGCTTTTCATTAGAGAGAGAAATGCCACCAGCCTTTAAAAATGAATCAGAAACAGTAAAGGCAGAGATCCTTGCAAGCTCATGCTAGGACTTCTGTTGCACCCAGACAGTTCACAGCAGCCTCTCCGTGGAGATAATACGTATGTGGCGCCGGGTTTGCTCCCAGTGGAAAAGGGAAATGTCAGGCGTGTGTGCACACAAGTGCTCCACGGCAACACTAGGATGGGGGGTGGGGGGGCGGCGGGGATGGGGTGGGTAATCCAAAGCCTTTAGAGAAGAAAAGAATATTCCCCACCCCCACTGCAAGGAAGTTTTCTGCCTCAGGCAACTCAGAGCAAAGCAAATGTCAGCTGCAGCTTCATTTTCAGGCTACCTGACAGCGGAACACACGTCTGAAAAAAATTCATAGCCTTGGGATCTGGGGCCGGTGGGGGAGGGGCACGCGGGCCCCTCCAAGCACTTTGGGGCCTCTCCTCTAGGAACAAATCCAGTAACATTAAGAAAGGCAAAGCAGTTCTCAACTCGGCAGGGGCTCTCGGGGGAAGTCATTTATCAAAATTAAAATATTTCACAGATCATTTCTTCTGAAAAGTTTTCCCGCTGTCAATAACGCCAATCCTTTCCCTCGCCGAACCGCAGCCCTCCGCGTCCTCAAAGAGAAAGCCAAGGCCTAGAGTGTCAGCAGCCCCAGGCCACCTGCCCCGCAGCAGGCTGGCTGGCCGGCCCGCACACCCCGGCTAGGCAGGGCTTCCAGAGGCTGGGCGAAGCTTCGGGAAGCCCGCGGCCGGCCCGCCGCCCGGGTCGGGTCCCCCCGCGCCCCGCACTCACCATCGCGGCTCTCGGCGCCCGGGCCTCGGGGCTGCGCGGGGCTCCCGGCCGCCGCCAAGTTCAAACCTCGCGGCCGCGGCGCGCCGCAGTGCAGACCCAGCTGCGCGCTCAACAATGGGCGGCCGGCCGCGCCCTGCGCCACTGCCGGGCGAGCCCGCTCCCGAGGCGGCGGCGGGTCCCGGCGCGTGGGGCCGTTCGTGCGGGGGAGCACCGCCACGCCTCCCGCCCGGGACCGCGCACGGGGCCGCGCTCGCGGCGCGCCAGCCACCAGGTAATCCCACAGGAAGCCTCCGGGATTGGCCCGCGCTCAGCTCCGGATTTGCATTTCAATGGCACACAGGCTGGAAAACGGATTCTGGAAGCGCACGCTCGTGCCTCCCTCGCCCCTCACCGCGTGGTGTGAGGGTGAAGGGGACCGGTGCACATCGCCTCTCCCGTCACTTTGCATCTCCCCCGTATGGAAAGCAACAGGGCTCCCCAAAGCAAGTAGCAAACTCAAGAAGCCCGCGCCGGCTCCTTGGGGGCCATGTAGTTAGCAATTGACCAAATGAAGCATGAATGAAGCAAGGTAAAAAGTTCACAGCTTTTAAAAAAGCTCACATTACAAGGAAAATAACCATCCTTTTTCTCAGTAGGTCTTCTTTTTCAGCGTGTCGACGGGAGAGCGTCGGTGATGGGGTACAGCTGTGGGCAGTCCCCTCCCCAAACCTCTTTTGGTTTCCAAGAGCATCATCTCAGATGCACAAGGGAGAGATTATTTCCATCCTATGACTGTCATAGTTTCGGAGAGTTTTGCCTCGGCTTTCCACATTTTGGGCGTTTAAGATTATGTTCATTTCCATTTGCTTTGCACTCGTGGCATAGGTACCCAGGTAATCGTCTTAAGGGAAAGACGGTGTTATTTTCAGTTTCATCTTTCTTCAAAGGCTCTCCTAGCCTCTTTTCATGGAGGTTAGGATTTCCCCCCTCTGAGAATACTTTTAATTGCTCTCACATGTCACCTCTAGAGATTAACTGTACGGTTTGAAATTGGCTTTATTCTCACTCAAGCAGAATCCCTATTGTTAAGTTTCCAGGTTCCATGTCTATGGTAATAAAATATGCACATAAGACACAGAAGAGAATATCTAGGCAGGAATAGCTGGAAGAACAGGTGATACCATTTGCTTATACTTGCATTGTTTGTTAAATGGTGATGGGATGCAGCTACAGAACTCTTTATTGAAATTATGAACAGTTGCCCCCAACTCTAAAGGTATTAGCTCTGTTAAAATTGTATTTTCTTTTACATGTGATATTACAAACAGCTACAATCACGAGGTCACAGGATATCCACGTTGTCACTAGGCATCAGAAGCAGATAGCTAATGTTGCCTGTACCCTGTCCTAATGACCTGTGGGAATCCAGTGTTGCAAAGAGGCCTCCAGAATTTAAGCCTAAAAAAGAGGCCAATCCTTACACTGTATCTAGAGTGTGCCATGTTAGGGAAATGTTACTAGGTAGACATGGGCAGGCACTTGGCAGGTAGAACAGGCAAGGCTGCCTCTTCTGGGCAACTTTATCTTGTTTGCTAAGTCCTAAGGATCAGGGGAAATCGCCTAAGGGTGGGACATATCTCTCTATGCCTGTGTGAAACACCACTTTAAATCCATGATTCAAAACATGTTGGGTCCAAATCTTACCTCCCCTACAGCCTGTGTTGTGCTATATAGTTCATCGCTATGACCAGACATCTCTGGTCTTCCATTGTATCATGGGTTCTAGAAAAACACTTTTTCTTATGTCTGCAGTTTAGAAACATCAGATATTTTTAGACTGAAGAAAAGCAACCTGTCTTATGGGATCAAAGGTGAGACATAAAATGATGAAATCTCAGCAACAAGGTAGAATTATGCCAGGATCTCTGCATGGGCTGAGGCAAGTTTTTGCACCTGGTGCCTGCCTCACGTCTACAAATGGTTTGCTCCTGGCAAGGCTAGTGAAGGAGATGAATGGGCAGGTGTGCCGGTGTGCATATGTGTAAACTCCAAGTCACTTAGTAAAGTTCTCCATAAAGTCACATAGCAATTTAGCATCTGTATTCGAATTTAGAGACTGTCTTCAGAAAGTGTGTATTACATTAGAATTCAAAGCCTTTTCAATGAATGTGTGAGGTTTGTGTGTGTGTGTGTCTGTGTGTGAAGAAATGCAGCTTTTAAAAGTTACAATATTTTGTGAGGAAATAACAGGAAAAAAACAAGCCAACACACTCTAAGAAAGGGTGTACAAGGCCAATCTGAAACTTGCTATTTGCACACTTTTTCTTTAAAATTATGATTCTATTCTTAACATATTAACAGAGATATTATTCATGCACTGTTAAAATGTAGATTTTAAAAAAAAGCTTTCCCTCTCTCCTCCTCAAAGCCTTTGATGCTGAAGTTGGTTGAAAAGATCAGAGGGAGACTAGAATAAATCTCATGACACTGTGTGAGGAGCACAAGGTCCCTGAAGGTGCTGTGGGGACTGCGGTTGTGAGTGACAAAGCACGGTAAAGCACCTAGTCTAGGCACTTCGTACACTCACAGGCCAAGTCATTTTCTTCCATCTCAAACATTTTCACCTACAAAACCCAACTTTCAGTGTGAGATAAGACAGCTTTGAAAAATATTTAAAATCACATCAAATCATAGTATGATACTTGAGGATCTAATATAACTCTGAAGGCAGGGGCCAGAAAGATGTCTTAGTGGATAAAAGCACTTGCTGTGCAATCCCCAGAACCCACATAAAGGTGGAAGAACCAATTCCACAGCATTGTCCTCTGACCTCCACATGTGCACAGTCACAGATGGCCCCAACCCCAAACAATAATAAATTTTAGGGGGGGGTCTTTTTTTGAGACAGGGTCTCTTTGTAGTGTCAGCTGTCCTAGAACTCGCTATGTAGACCAGGCTGGCCTTGAACTTACAGAGATCCTCCTGTCTCTGGCTACTGAGTGCTGGGATTAAAGGTGTGCGTCACCATGCCAAGCATGTGATAAAAAATTTTAAAAGCTCAGTTCATATTATATACCTGTGTGTAGTTCATTTTTCCATTACAATTGTTGGGTTCTTATCAGGAAGGACAAATTTGTGAGAATATCTTTACCAAACAAAAATGATCACTGGCATACATTCATAAATCCTAGATCCAGCACTATTCTGTGAATTATTTCATGTTAATCAATATAACACAATTAATTATATGTTTTTTTAAAAACTAGATAGAAAGCATATAAGATTTGTTCTTTTGTATATTATGAAAGAATACTTTTATAACATATGTGCTTTATTTTTTAATATTTTATTTTTTATTTTATGCATGAATGTATTGCCTGCATCTTGTAAGTACATGTCATGCAGTGCCTGAAGAGGTCAGAGGAGGGTGTTGGATTTTCCCAGAACTGAACTTACAGACAATTGTTAGCCACCATGTAGATGCTGGGAACTGAACCCAGGTCCTTTGCAAGAGAGCAGCCATGCTCCTAACCAATGAGCCATCTCTCTAGTCCCTCATATTATATTTTAAAATAAACTAAATGTTACTTATAAATAAGCTGCCAGTGGTTCTCACAAATTCAGTCTGTCATTTTCTCTATTTTTCCCAAATAAACGTTATTTAAATCATGAATTTTGCACAATAATAATAGAACCTTTTTCTTGACAAAGCTGTACAATAAATTCACTTACTCATCTGTATTCTTTTTAAAATATTGATACTTTAGAAACATTATCTGCTGACTATTCTAGGGACTAATACAAATAGTACAGAACTAAGAAAGAAAACCCTAAATATGGATTCTTTGCTTCATAGAGAAAATTTTAGGACAATCATAAGATAAACTGTTTTCTGAAATGGTATTTGGGTTTCATGGGAACATTATACAACTTCTAGTGTAATATTCAATGTAAGAAATATTTTTAATGTTTTGAGAAAGATCAAAATGTATAAAACAAATGAACAGTTATCTAAGTGAATCAAATGCTGAGATAGAAACTGAAAAAAAGGAAACACATCTAAGGCCACCTGATGTCTTCAAAATGGTTTGTTTTATGAGGTGATGAGCATAATTGGGGAAAACACAATCATTTCTTACAACTTTCCCGAGCGACTTTGCCTTTTTGACCACAGTTTTGCCCCCCTAGCATTGATCTCTCCCTTAAGTAGTTCTCAAACCCGAATCCTCAGAGGCAACATTTTCCCCCAACCTCTCTCCTTACTTAAGGCATCTTCAACTGCAGCCAGCTACTTCCTATTCACAAAGGCATCCCTGGGAGTAATGGTCCTAGTAAAGGCCTTTATACAGCCTCGCTGCTACCAGAAAGCTACATAGGCTCTTGCAAAGGTCAGAACCCGGAGAGAGGAGAGGACTAGGTAAGCAAAGGCTTATTCATCACTGCAGGAACAAACATGTATGGTTTGCTGGATCAGAGTTGTATCGAACCCATGCTGCTTTAAACATAAGTAAAAAGCCTAGGAAAGAAAAACCTGAACTAGAAGAAGGGACAAAGTAAAGCTGAAGCATTCGCTCCGGATGGGGACAGTTCTTGTCCTCATTTAAATGACAGGACATTGTCGCATTAGGAGTTTCAAAATAAGTAACAGTCACCCAGGTCAGAAAAGATTTGAAATGTATCTTGGAAACTAAAAGCAACCTGAATACTTATGAAAAAATGTAAATTAAGAAGATATTGTGTTATATTGAAAAAGAGAGAGGCTGAGGTCCGGAGAGGTAGCTTAGTTGGTAGAGCGCTTGCCTAACATGCAGGAAGCCCTCCCTGGGTTTGAGCCCCAGAACTTGGTACGTGGATGGTAATCCCAGCACTCTGGAGGTGGAGGCAGTAGGATCAGAAGTTCAAGGTCATCTTCAGCTATATTACATTTTGAGGCCAACCGCAGGAGAGATGCTCACATAGTCAAAGAAAAAAGACTCTCAATTGCCTTCTATCAGCACATTACATAAAATCCTTATACGGTTTATAGCTTTCTCTCTCCATAAAATAAGAATAATTATACCTCCCACAGAAGGTTATGATGATGCTATTGGACAGTCAGTGGAAGTGTGTGGGGGAGGCGTGCTAGGGAGGCATGCACTGCTCCTTCCCCTCTGTTGAATTCCTCGCAGTCTTGTCTTCCAGTTGGTGCTATTCATTCACTGGCAAGGCAGGGATGAATCATCACAATTCATAGAACAAAAGAGTCTACGCATGAGACTTAAGCTTTAGAAGAATCGTTTAGTGAGAGCCATTTTTTTTTTTTCCACAACAGACATTACAGCTGAAGTAGAAGGCCAAAAGTAGTCTGAGGGAACAGGGGGCACTGGAAGCTTGGGAGAGCTCGGGGTCCTGGATGGAGGCTCCAGAGAGGCCCAGGGATCTGGGGCAGAAGATATTTGGGTCCTGATACCACAAGAGTCTGGAAAACACTGAGTGGGGTCAAGGAAATGTGCTTGTGGTGCACTGGGGCTGGAGAGAGCCTCAGGATTTCCACCAACTCTCCTGCCTGGTGCCTTAGAACAGGCAGAAGGTTTCTGCGAAAGTCAAAAGAGGACAGAGTCCTGATTAGTGCGAGGAGGCGGCAGAGACCGCCAGGCCAGCTGGGAGTGTGAGCAGACACCAGCATGGGGAGATGGGAACACAGAGACACCCTCACGCAGTCCCTCCACCACACCGACACACAGGCATGACTGGACTCTGTCCAGGCCCCTTTCAACACAGCTGTAGTCTCAGGGGCTAGATGAGACCCTCAGTCGGCTGCTAGTAAGTTTCTCTCTCCTACGTGAATGAAATCTCCAAAAGGAAACTACCGTCAGTTTTTAGAAAAAGAAACAATTGGGGCTGGAGAGATGGCTCAGCAGTTTAGAGCACTGGCTGTTTTTCCAGAGGACCTGGGTTTGATTTCTAGCGCCCACATGGTAGCTAACAACTATCTGTAACTCCAGTTCCAGGGGATCTGAAACCCTCTTCTGGCCTGCCTAGGGATTGCACAACACAAATGTATTTAAACCCATGTAGGCAAAACACTCATACACATAAAAATAATTTTTTTAAAAAAGAAAAACAATTATACTTCTCTTGTTTATGTCAGTAGCTCAAAATGTTTACCCAGCAAACAACAAAGGGCTCCCCATTATACCTACTGTTCAAAAGCAATAACTATTTTAACTTATAGTTCTATGCCCTGGTAGCAAACTAGAAGAGAATACTTATGTCACGAAAGCATACACCAGGATGTTTGAGAAAAGTCCTGAAGGATGAGCAAAAAGAGGGAAGGGGAAGGACAGGAAAGAAAGCTGAAGACTGCAGAGCATCAGACAATGCTGGCTGATGGGACAGTATAAATAACATGACTCGGGCAGGGGCAGGTAGTGATCAACGTACACAGAGAGGCAGTCAGTGAACAGTGATGGCCTTTTAAGCCATCGGCAGGATTTAGACTTTCTATTGTAGGTAAAGAGAAATCACTAAAAACATCTGCTCCAGTGTCATTCATGACTTGCATGTTGTAGAAGTGATGCTGATACATATAGGGGATAGGCTGGACAGGAAGTGTATGTCTCATGACCTTGACCTTACACCTGCCTTTGCCACTATGGCAGAATCACATTCTCATCAAAGTTCAGAGTGCAGTCTCCAAAAGAAGCACAGGTAGATTTGAGTCCTAGCTGTAGCCCTTACTATGGAACCTTGGCCTAGTCACCTCCCTCCATAAACAGCTCATTCATCTGAGAAATGGGAGCTCATCGTTGAACCTGAACCAGAGCCACTAGAGTTTCAGATCTGATAGTTCACTGAGGCACTTAGACCAGAATTAGGCATAAAGTAAATGCCGGTTGAATCTTAGCTCCTATTACCACTGAAGATCATCACATTTTTATGGACAAGAATAGTGTTTGTGTCAGAGAATTATTAAACTCATGGTATTCACTCAAACTTTGGTCAGTATGTTGTAAAAATTCAGGGAAGAAAACCTACTTTGTGGGGCTGGAGAGACAGCTCAGCAGTTAAGAATGGACCCGGGGTTCAGTTCCCAGCACCCACATGGCAGCTCACAACTGTCTGTAACTCCAGTTATAGGAGCTCTGACTCCTTCTGACCTCAACAGGAATGGCACACACATGGTGCACTTACATACATGAAGGCAAAACAGTCATAAAATAAAAATAAATCTAAAAGGAACCATTTTGTGGTGTCATTTATCAAAGGCAGAAGTTGAGCTGCAATTCAGATAATTAAACTTCTCTAGCTGGAACTGATTCTGCTGGTTTGTGCTGGAAAAAGTGTTTCTCCTTTTCAACCTTGAAGCTGTGAACAAGGCTGACAGGAACCACTTGTAACTGCCAAGAACATTAGAGGCAGCAGTCTTCTGGAGGAAGGTGAGGTGCTTGGTATGTGAAGGGCACTGACTTTGAAAGGGCATGCAACTAGGTGACAGTGAGTTCTGCCAGCCCGAGACCCTGAAAGGCAAAACTCCACCAGTGACAGGTCCTTAAGGGCATGGTTCAACTAGAGTGCACACCCTTATAGAATCCTTTATGTCCTGGTCACCAGAAAATGTGTACAAGGGAGCAGAAGGCAGAGTGTGCAGGGCTGGCAGGACTGGGATGGGCAGTGTTCTAGAACCCAAGCTGTGTCTGCCAGTGGTGATTTTAACTGATGATATATCTAAGAAGACTCAAGGAATGAAATCTTTTCTGGGACATAACCTCATATGTTCTGATTGGGGAGTGTAAATCTTTTATTTCTTTTTTCCCAGAAAAATATTCAAGTTTCTTAAGACATATATGATGATCAGATAGATCTGGAAAGGAAAGGGGGTATAATTGGTTTAAAGACAGAGCAAATGTGATTACTGTCCTTGGTTTATGATCTCTTTTGACAGATCCATTGTCATTTGGTATCTATGAGAACTGGTTCCAGAACTCCTGCTCCCTGTCCCTCAGACAGACACTGAAATCTCTGGATGCTTAAGCAGCCCCTTTGTAAAATGCATAGTCCACACATCTGCCTTTAGTCTTTAGCTCTTCCCTTTATGCCCTGCTATACCTGGTACAATGGAAATGCTACATAAAGAGCTGTTGTTCTGTATTACTGTGGAATGATGAGAAACAACATGTGATCCATACAGTTGGCCTGACCACATTTTTGACCCATGCTTGGTGTATTGGTATATTTGGTTAACACGAAAGCCTTCTGTTCTAGCTCCCAGCGTGAGCACCTGCCTGGTACTGGGCATTGTAAGACAGTTTCCCCAGAACTAAAACATTTCCTCCAGGAGGGAGAGAGGATCCTGAGAGTCAGGAAGTAAACAAAAGGTCACATAACAGTATAAAAATGAGTAAACAACTGCTGTGGAGGAAACTCTGACCTCTGCAGGTAAGAACTGCAGAGAGAAAAGATTCTCAGCCTGTCTAGTTGCCTGCAAGCCTTGTAGAGAGCTTGGGTTGTAGCTCTCATGAGTCATCACTAGTGTTGGGGTGGGCTTTTCTGTGATGTAACTGCTTTTTTGTCATTCCTATTCCTTCTAAGTAAACCCAGTACAAACTCACTGGTTTACCATGTTGGACACTGGTGCATTCATTACTTTAATCTGTTGTGGCTTCCCTTTCTGGGGTGAGTGGATGTATGTGTGATGCATCTGCCCAGGAAAAGTCAGTCACATAACACTAGGTAGGGAGACAGTGCAAGAGATGTAGAGAAAGGAAGCAACCTGGGCCAGGAGACAACCTGGAATGAAAGTCCCAGCTTGCCTGGCAGGCAGTAGGGGCAGTTTAAAGCCAGCCTGAACAGTCTGGATCTATTTCATCTGATAAAGAAGCAGAGAGTGGAGGCAGTGATACTCTGGTAAGCTGGCATGACAAATAACAAAATGACGTATAGAAATCGGGTTTAATGAATACAAGTATCATGTTTCCCCACTGCTTACAGAACCCATGACTCATCGTTTCCCTGACTTCTCAAAGACATCAACAACAATCACTTCATAACTGTACAAAACATCAACAACTAAACCAAAGTCACTTTTTAAAAGACACTTGCTTGGTGATTTGGCATTTCATTTTGGCAGGTGTCAGGATCCTGAGCCTTTCAAAAACGCAGGTTGCTACTTTCCTTAGCATCCAGACACACATACTACCGACGATGTTTTCTTCCTTACTCTTGTATAAGAATCTTGAGTACATAGAAATATTTTAAGTACTTAAATGACTTAGCATTGCCCTACACAATCGCTGCTTTAGGGCAACTCCAATATGAGGAAAAGTAACAAGGAGAGAGATTTTTTTTTCTTTAAGGAAAAGTTCTGGGGTAAAACAAATTGGGACTTTTCAAATGCAGGTGACTGATCATTTATTACTACTGAGGTTTACCCGATATGGTGTAGGATGAAATGTGTTATCTATTTTCTAAGGGATAAAAATCATCTTTGGTACTCCAGATTTGTTTTTCAACACCTATCTTCATTTGTAAACTCTAATATTTATGTCTGAAAATTAAAACTTTCCACCAGCAGCAGGTCGGCAGCCTCGGCTTTCAAAAGCAGAGCAGCGGAACCCTATGTGGTTCCTGGCGTCTTCAGCAGTCTCACTTTGTGACGGAGTTCTAAGAAGCCAGGGCGCCTCCCCTATTCTTTCAACACCTGCAAACAATGTGCTCCTGAAAGCAATTCTAGCCAGCCACCGATGACTCTCCTCAGAGTAATCTCTGCCTCACAGCACAAGCTTTACTTTATACTTTCACATGTAGATTCTGGCCAGAGCAAAAAAAATCTGCCTTTGCCTTCCAGTTTATTTGTTGTTAAGCACAGCTTTCTCCTTGTAGGTGTCCAGGAAACTGTTCTACTTCCAAGAAGGATGTCAGTGTTATTCCGCATACCTTAGTGTTCTTGCCTAGGAACCAGAAGATAAGATGGGAGAGAAAATGTATTTTTAAAGTTCTTGTAACCTCCACAGTTGAGAGGTATCCAGCGGGTGCTTGTACTGAATAAGAGCAAGGCCAGAGACTTGTATGGATCTCACTGGCTCCTTGACTGCCTTTGCCTAGTGGGAAAATCAGGACAATGACAACCCTGCCCAGAAAGAGCTGAGCCACAGCCTAGTATTAATCATACAGACAGCATGGAAGTTATATACTCTATTTCCAGTCTCTACCACAATAAAAGTAGCTATCACTAGTTCCATTTTACAGAAGAGAAAACAAAGCTCTGTGGCAAGGTATGTCAGTGAAGAGGGACAAAATAAAAGCCAAAGAGGTCTGCTGGTTCCAAAGCCCAGGATTTTCCTACACCACACCAAACGACCAAGTGACCCAAGAGATGTTAGAAGTGAAATTAATTTAATGGGAGGACAAAGTTTGTCTTCTACAGGGTGAAGGAAGGTGAACATATCCTGTCTCTGTAGGTGAAGACTGCTGCTACTTGGGGTACCAAAAGAAAGCTACATAAAAACCATTTTAGTTATAAATATAATAGAAGATGAGCAAAGTGTTTACTATATATTCCCCTTAAACATCATTACTTGCCCCAAATGAAGGGAACGATTTTTCTAAGCACCTTTGATGAGTCATAGTGTTTGTTGTTGTTGGCATGTCCTGGTTTCCGTCTTACCCATATTTCCTTTGTTTGGGTTTCAGTCCCTTCTTAGGCCCAGGCTCCACTATGGAATTGCTAGCCAACCTCTAAGACCTACAATAGGTATTCATTTTTCAGTGACACCTCTATGATCCTTATTGAAAGGGAAACTCTTCGTCTGAACATTCAGAACTTTGTCAGTCACCTACTATAGCTCTTACCATGCTTGACCTTCAATAAAGATACTGATGTGGGTCTGGAGAGATGGCTCAGCAGTAAAGAGCACAGGCCATTCTTGCAGAGGACCCAGGTTCAAATCCCAGCACCCACATGGCGGCTAACAACTGCCCATAGATCTGATGCCCTCTTCTGACTTCTGTGGTCACTGCACAACATGGGTGCGCTTACACACATGCAGGCAGTACACTCACACATAAAAAATAAAAATAATACTTAAAAAAAAAGATACTGATGCAATTAAGACATTCAGCAGTGTTCATCTCAGATGCTCTGTGATGCACAGCACATGTAGATATGGTTAAATTACAGTTCCCATTGGCTAGGCCAGGAGTATAGCTCAGTGTCAGATTTGCCTAGCATACCAAGGCTCTGGGTTTGCTTCCTAGCACTACAAAAACAAAACAAGAGCCTGGAAAGATGGCTCAGCAGCTAGGAGCACTTGCTGTTCTTGCAGAGGACCCTGGTTTGATTTCCATTACCTACATGGAGGCTTACAATCATCTCTAATTCTAGTTCTAGGGGTCTTATGCCCTTTCTGATGTCCAAGGGCACCAGAGAGGCACAAAGAGTACAAACATACCTACAGGTAAACACTCATACGCAGAAAAATAAATAAATGGGGCTGGAGAGATGGCTCAGTGATTAAGAGCATTGACTGCTCTTGCAGAGTTCCCCGGTTTGATCCCAGCACCCACATGGCGGCTAACAACTGCCTGTAACTACAGTTCCAGGAAGTCTGATTGCCTTCTTCTGGTCTCTGAGAGCACTGCACGACATGGGTGCACTTACACACATGCAGGCAATATACTCCATACACATAGAGTAAAAATAAATATTTTTTAAAAAATGGATAAAAGCTCTTTGTTGCAAGTTACATTAAGGAGATCCAGTCCTAAAGAAAGCTTCCTACACCACTAAATGCAGGTCCATTATCTCACTTTTGCAGCCCCAGAATGCCCTCCTTGTCCTTTGTTTAACAGGAGTCCCATTCTTTCAAGATCTTCCCTCCAATGCTGTAGACACCCCATCCCAATTTGTGAACCAGATTTTTAAAACTTTTTATTAATTTTTTTTCAAAAAAATTCATACATTTTGCTCATACTTACTCTCCTCCCCCATCTGCACCCTCCTTGATACCCTGCCTGATCTCCTGTCCTCTGTTATAAAGGATTATCCAGTCAAATTTGTGTCCCAAATGTCCTTTGGTATGGGTTCATCCACTGAAGCCTGGTTAACTTATCCCTAAAAAAAAACCTGCTATCCCTCTCCCAGGAGCTATTAGTGTCCAGTAGTTCCTCAGGCAGGGGTGGGGCTTCTTCCCCATTTCCCCACATCTATGCTGGGATTTTGTCTGGCTTAAGCTTAGGTGAGTCTTGTGCATACTGTCACCATTGCTCTGCGTTCATTTGTGTAGCTACTCATCTGTTTGGAAAACTGCTTCTTTGTGGTATACACCACCTCTGGCTCTTATAATCTTTCCACCCCTCCTCTGTAATGATTCCTGAGTCCTGAGTGACAGAGGTTTGATACAGATGTCTGATTCAGGCATGAGCACCCTCCAGTCTCTAATTCTTTGCACGCTGACCAGTTGTAGATCTCTGGGTTAATCACCATCTGCTACATGAGAAAACTTCTTTGGTGAGAGTTGATGCATTAATCAGGTGTGCTGGGAGAGCTCGCGTATTTGGATGCAACCAGATGAGCAGGCCTAAGAGCTAAGATCTGTGAACTAAATTTTTGGAGCTTACCATCAACTGCCATGAAGCAGGCATGGATGTCCTGAATTCCAGTTAGATCAAAGATGCATTACTCATTTTACTGACTGATTTTTATATTTTGAGCAGAGGCTCTGACATTCTGCTGAATGCTCTTTTCTTTCCTGTTTAATCTCTTCTTCTATATTTTTGTGTGTGTGGTGAGTATGTGTGAATAAATATGAGTGGTGAGTGGGAGTATGTATGACATGGCACATGTATGAAGATCAAAAGACAACTTCTCTCTTTTCACCCTGTGGGTCAGAGATCAAACCCTTTACTTGCTGAATCATCTAACCCATCCTAATCCCTTTTTAACACTAAAGAATGTCAGGATGTTTCGACCTTGTTCCTCAGCTGTGCCTGTTCTACTGCAATATGCCCCATGGTCTGTCTTCACAACTACACAGTAAGACCCTTGAGGGCAGGGACCATACTGTATCATCTGGATATCATGTGTGATCCAGAATGGAACCCCAACAAATGTTCCATTACAATTTTTAAATTACCAAATTCATATAACAAATAATGCTTTAAAATATGTTTACAGTGAAAAATCCACATCACTAATTGTCATATGAGAACCCATATGAGAGCTGACAGATTAAGAATTTTACCTTAAAAAAAAAAAATCCAGTACAAGATGCACACTCTTTCTAAAATGGCTGTCTCAGTCTTTGCTAAACATCTACACTTTATACTTTCTCCCACTCCCTGCCCCCACTCACCATGTATATCTCTGGTCTATATTGTTACTGTGCCTGAAGACCCTACCTTGGGCAATAATCACGTTTGTGTCTGGGAGCACTAGTCTCTTTCCCGTGGGTAGGAATGAAAAAACCTGACAGGACTTAAAAGCTTCCCAGAGGAAACTGTCTGAGCTGGTGATTTACATCGCTGGTTTTCCTATTAACTGACTGCCAGACTTCAGAAAATTGGAGCCAACCCAAGTGGGGCTCCTGGCAGCTGGTCCGAGGCCTGAGCCCAGAGACCAGCATTGTCACAGTTTCTGAGAGCAGTGAAATGGGGAGTTTGTGGTGCAGTGGAGGGTGAAATGAGATCTGGGACCCTCAGAGGTGCTCCAGGTAAGCAGGATGGTCCTGCTTCCATACAGTTGCAAGACAACTCACAGTGTTGAGGAGAGCCTGATAGGCTGCTAAAGTTCAAGAAGATTCATTCCTTCCTCTATCTTAAACTGCAGGGGACCAAACAAATGAAAAAAAGTTAAGTAACCTAAAGAAATACAAGTAAATGATTGCTATTGATGAATAACAGATATCTTTTATCTTACACAAAGACACACACACACACAGAGAAAGAGAAACATAGAGAGTTGAAAACTTTCACTTCCTGATATAAAATGTGGAGAACATTATATGGATTAGAAAAGTCCATCTTTTAAACTAATTAAATATAAAACAATCTATCAGGGAAACTGGAGTAGGGTAATGAATAGAGAATTTCATTTCTGCAAGATGTAAAAGGCTAGAGATCTGTTTTACATGTGCATGTATTTAACTCTATTGAACAGTACAGTTGAAAAGGCTGACAGTAGTACATTTTATATTATATACTTTATTAAATTAAAATTTTTATTAAAAAAAGTAAAGAACAAGAAAAAAAGGAAAACAGCCAAATTCCATCTGGAGAGGAAAAGCCAAGCCTGCTCTGGGCCGCTGTGTAAACCCACCCGTCTGCTGCCCCCCCCCCCCCCAGCCCGCTGCTTAGTGGCTCCACTTAACTATCCTCTTTATGTAGACAAGCGGGGAGGCAGGAGTTTACAGAGCAGAAGAGAGAAGTGGGTTGGAGGAAAGGCTTTTTACTCAATCCAGGGCCAATGAGATAATTTAGAAATTACCCATGTCGGATGGATAATGGTAAAAGAAGTTTCTGAAGATAAAAACAGTAGACCATATTAAGCCTCTAACTTTGTGATTCCTACTCCGAAGCCTGCTAGGATCCCTGGCACTACAGGCTTTCCAGCTGAGGACAGTCATACCAACAGGCAACAGAGAGCCAAGGAATCCACCTCCACTGCTTTCCTGGTTCTCCTCACCCACCCATCCCACTTTTTCTTTCTAGTGTAGTTGGGGAGGATAAATTACTTCTATAGTCTGTTTAATGTAGGGAAGGGGCTCATGTTCTGATCTAACTGTGGAGTTGTTTTTATTTTGGAGACATTGACTAAAGCGACAAGCAGCGTTAATTTATGTTTCCTTTGTTTGTGCAAACATGGCAAGGGGCCAGTGTGTGGATTTTCATGAGGGACGGAGACAGGATCTTCTTCAGTCAAAGGATATTCTTCTCCACAGATTAGGACTGATTCCCTAAAAATAATGAAATCAGAGTAGATTTTCTTGGAGAAACCAATCATGGTTAAAGCAAGAAACTTGCCACGTGCTTTGTGTTCTCTGTCCCCAATTTGGAGTAATAGAATAATTCACAGCAAAAGAAGCTTAATCAAAACTTTAAAAACAACAGCTGGGGGCTGGAGAAATGGTTCAACAGTTAAGAGCACTTGCTGCTCTTCTAGAGGACCTGAATTTGAATCCTAGCACCCACTGGGCAACTCACAACTCCTATAACTCCAGCTCCAAATCTGACACCCTCTTCTGGCCTCTGAGGGTACCCACATGCACATACACATACTCACATAGACATACACACATACACATAAATAATAAAAGCAAGTCTTGCTGGGTGTGGTGGCACATGCCTTTAGCCCCAGCACTCCGTGAGTTCATCGACACCCTGGTCTACACAGTGAGTTCCAGGCCAGCTGGGGCTATAGTGAGACACTGTCTCTAAATAAATAAATAAGCAAATCTTAAGTGACTGGAGAGATAGCTCCACAGTTAAAAGCATGTACTGACTGCTCTTGCAGAGGACCCAAGTTCTCTTCCCAGCACTCACATAGGAGCTCGCAACTGCCTGTATCTCCAGTTCTAAAAGGTCCAATGCTCTCTTCTGACCTTGGCAAGTACTGCACTCAGATGAACAAACCCACATGCAGACACACATATGCACATAATTAAAATATCAAAAAGTAATAAAAATAATCTTAAAAAGCATACAGCTGCTGAGGCTTCCATATCAACAATAAGGATGAATATTTTTGATGCTTTTTTCCCCAACTGAAAATGTACTGACTTAGGGCAATCCTTCCTCCCTCCCTTCCTCCCTCCCTTCCTCCCTCCCTTCTCCCTCCCTTCCTCCTTCCTTTCCTCCTTCCCTTCCTCCCTCCTTTTCTCCCTCTCCTCCTCCCTCCCTTCCTCCTTCTTTTCTCTCCCTCCTTTCTTTTAAAAAATATTTTATTATTTTTATTTTTTATACATATACGTGCTTTTCCTGCATGTATGCAAAGTGCATCATAGAATGCCCATAAAGGCCATAAGAGGGTGTTGGATCTCCTGGAACTGGAGTTACAGACGGTTGTTAGCCGCTATGTGGGTCCTGGGAATCAAACCCAGTCCTGTGGAAGAGCAAATGTTCTTAACCTCTGAGTTATCTCTTCCTTTCTTTTCTTCTGTTTCATTTTGACTTTCTTAGACAAGGACTCCCTATGTGGTCCAGGCTAGCCTCAAACTCACAATCTTCTTGCTGCAGCCTCCCAAGTGCCAGGGTCACAGATATGCAAGACACAGTGCAAGTAAGCTCAGAACACTGAACATCACTTCATTATAAGTTATGAAACTAGAACAGAAAATTGATTTCTGTTTTTTAGAATAGCAAGTCACCTTGATTTCCTCACAGGCTCCTTGATGCAAAAAGTATGCAAACCTCCTGCTTCCTAACTGAAAAATCCCCTTTCCCTCGGTGTGGAAGCCATACCACGAAGTAACACAAGTCAGCAGCGGCTAAGCCTGCCTGTCTGGGTGCTTCTCCCTGGTAGTCACTCAGCTTCCAGGTATGTTTCATTGAGTACCCACCATGCCAAGGTACAGCATGATGGGATCTGTCCAGCAGCCTGGGGACCAGAAGAAGGCCTCCTACCCTGGACACAAGAGATGCCCAAAGCATTTTATATTAAGATCTAGAGGCTCATTGGGAGATAGAGGGAAGACAGCTCTCACAAAAAGAGAGGAAAGGAAAGGACCACTATGACCGGAGGAGAACACAAAAAAGTTGCACTATGGGGCAGACAGAGCCTAGGCACGAAGGCCCGGCAGGCCCTGGACATGCAGTTCCCACAGGTCCCGGTTAGGAATTTGAAGTTTATCCAAAAGGCAACTAGAAGCTACTGGAAGGGTTTTGGTTTTGTTTTTTAAATTATACACACATATTTGCAGGGTTGGGAAGGGTAATGTATGCATGAATGCAGGTGCTGCAGGGGCCAGAGGGGTTGGATACCCCAGAACTTGGAGTCACAGGTTCTGAGCCTCATGATGTGGTTACTTGGAATTGAACTTGGGTCCTTTAGAAGAATAGCAAGTGATCTTAACCTCTGAGCTATCTCTCCAGCCCCCATTGTAAATTTTTAAGCAGAGGGATGGGATTACCTTGTAGAGGCCACTACTGCAGATGAGCAAGGTCGGGAGGGCAGTCAGGACATAGCCACTGCAGTGTAGCCTGGACGGATGGTGGCCTCTGCCTGGAATGTAAGCTCCACCAGGCCAGGGATCATTCACCCGGTGTTGACTTTTGTCGCTTATGTATAGCTTCCACACATAGCTTGTGACTAGGCCTCCAGCACTTAGGACCGTACCTGGCACACAGGCAGTTCACAAATATTTGCTGACCAAACAGGACCAGTCAAATAGGCAGGACTGCAGTAACAGCAGGAGATTAAAGGGTGGACCAGAAGAGAGAAAAAGAGGGGAAGAGCAGCGGACGGGTCTTGTTAATCTACTTTCAACCGTCTTGACATTCTCTTTATCAATTTAAGCAGTCATTCCCCTTTGCATTCCTTTCCTTAAGAAGTCTGTATGATTTAAGATAAAATACCAACAATCTTTTCTATATAAAATACCTTTTAAAAGTATACAAATCAATGATTTTTTAGTAAATTTATAGCAGTTTGCAGCTATCACTATATTCCAGTTTTAGGATATTTTTGTCACCCCCCAAAGTTCTTCATGCTCATTCCTGCTCCTACTACCAGGCCCAGGCAACTAATGATCTGCTTTTTAGTCTCCTCAGATTTGCCTTTTTTCTAGCTATTTCAAATAAATAGAACCGTACAATATGCACTTTTTAGAGAATAACTTTTGCTAAATATGTTTTTGAGATTCATCCACATTGTAGCAGATGTCAATAGTTCATTCCTTTTTGGTGTTGAATAGTATTCCATTCTGTAGCTGTACAACATTTGGTTTATCTACCAACTGCTAGATGCCTTGATTATTCCATCCTTTGTTGTTAGTAATGCTGCCTTTTACATTTATGTAAATGTTTATGAGTCATCAGGCAGAGAGAGAAACGGTTTAATTTTAATTAAGAACAATGCAGGAACTCAAGGAAGATGCCCAGATTCCTAGCTAGGGCAACAAGAGGGTGGTAATACCAAATTCACTGAGCCTGAGAATAGCTCTGATAAGAAAGATGACCTCAGTTTGTGACAAGTCGCCTGTAACATATGCAGTAGGTATGCACAGCCAGCAGTGATGGTAAGGCCTGGGATCCTTAGCTTAGCAAAACACCTAACAAACTTAAGTGCATTTTTTAAGGAGCCTGTTCTATGTCTAAGATTTCCTTCTTGGGTATAAGAATAGCAATTCTCTGTGGCACAGGCTCTTCACTATATAAATCTGACCACAGAAGAAATTCATATAGCAGTCCATTAAATACTCAGCTAGTTTGCTTGGCAATTATAACATCTGCCACATGTTCAGCATTTCCTTTTCATAAAATCTGGCAGATGCAAATAACAAAGGGCTCTGCTTAGCTATTTGTAAGGACACAGTTGAATGGTATGAAGAGACTCACAGAGCTCTTCCTCTTCCTCTGTCACTGTCAACCCTCCACAGACTTCTTACGTTGCAAAACTGAGACTCCATCCACTAGAAAATTCTTCAGTCCCTCTATTCCCAGCTCCCTCAACCACCATTCTACTTTTGTCCCCCGTGAATCTGACTACTTTAAATATCATAGATAATCGGAATCATAGAGCATTTGTCTTCATGAGACTAGCTTATTTCATTTGGCATAATGTCCTCAAAGCTCATCCATGCTGTAGTCTACAAGAAGATTTCCTATCTTTTTAGGGCTGAGTACTAGGCCACTGTATGTACAGACCACACTTCATTTATAGCCATCCATCCATGGACACTTGGGCTGCATCACCTTTGAGCTATTGTGAACAAGGCTGTAGTAGAATTATTTCTTTGAGTTCTTGTGTGCTCGACATTCCCTTGTGAGCCATGAAAATATATAAGAGTTGATGTCGGGGAGCTGGCAGGATGGCTCAGTGGGGGAAAGGTGCTTGCTGCCAAGCCTGACAACCTGAGTTCAATCCCCAGGATCTATATGGTAGAAGAGAACTGAAAGCTAGTCTCTGAGCTCCACATGTGGTACATGATGCGTACACATGTTCATGTGCACCTACACACACACAAAAGAAAAAAATTTAGAAAGAGGGTATGGGGATGCATATGGTCAGAGTACTTTATGAAACCCATCACTGTGTGCAATGAATTCATGCTAATATAAATAATAAAGAGCTGACAGATGTGTCTCCTACTTCAACTCAGGTAAGCTGAAATACATGACCTGCCTTTATAACTGGTAGTCACATAAATCTCCAGTTACACAGAATGTGCACAAAAATTTCTTTAGCTTTGAGAGACTCTGGGTACCACTGGACTTTTCTTGAGCTCTACTCCTATAATATAGGAAACTGCACATTTTTGAAGGACTTTGAAGATAAATCATTGAATACCTCACTCTAAAAATATCCTCAGAAAATCCTTTCCTTCTCCATCGTCCATAGGGTCACACAGCAACCAATTCTGTTTGGTTTTGTGATAAAAATGTCTAGCTGGAACTTCACAATGCACTTCAAGTTTTCTGTAATATGCCAGGTGGGGTATGTCAGTGATGATACTGTGGCATTTCAGGACAGCGTTTATCAGAGAATGAAGGATGACACGGGGTCAGGCTGTCACACCTGGTGGCAGAGAGAAAGAACACACCCACAAGGAACAGGGAGAAGGTTTGAATTTTGTAGTAAGGAAGGATTTGAGCAAAGTCCAAGCTTCATCGACCAGTAACCGTATCACAAAAACTTGCTGCTTTCCACCAATGGACAAAGCAGAGAGTTTATGGAAAAATACCAGAATAGGGCAGTGTTTTCATTCTATCAGGCTCAGGAAGTTTGATAAGGCAAGGCAGAAATTATGGTAATAGACTTAGTAGGTTTCATAGCCATAAACATCAGTAAACACAGTTGAATTGTAGATGCAACACAAAGCTTCAGAATATAGGCAAGGCTGAGGGGCTCCCCACTGCTGGGACAGCAATGTACAGTTGGGCCTTCTAGCACCTTCTATCCTGCAGATGGCTGGTCCTCTTGATGGGACCACAACCTAGGTCTGCAGTACTCCAGGAATGCCACAGTTTCCTGGTACACCTCCCAGGTGCCACGCCTGTAACTGGTATGGAGGGTGGGTCAAGAAATTAAACATAAGCTATCAAAAGTGGGGAGATAGGATATCGAAACCCCCTGGATGCTAGCCCGGCAACCTTGGCTGAGTGTGGCATGAGTAAGCACCTCACAGGTGGCATTGCTGCCAAGCTCAAGTGATTCCTCCATTTGAGGCCCAAGGCAGAAAACAGTTACTATTCAAGGCCACAGGCAGTCCTGGAACTATTATTGGGCAATAAATTTATCCCACCTAATTTTGAATGGTATTAGCCAGTATGATAATCAAGTAATAACTGTAAAAGCCTACAACCTCTTTAGGGTGGGGACTCTTTCAGTTTTCAGTTTGGGGCTCATTTGAATTACCTAGAAACCTTTAAAAATGAAGACTCAGCCAGGGGTTAACAGCTGGGGAAATGGGGGAGGGGGTGTGAGGGTGTATTTTAGTGTGTAGAGAGTTGAGAGTTGGTTTTAAAAAGTGTTTAATATACTATTTTTATTCTATGTGTATGAGTGTATTGCCTGCATGTAGGTAGGTGCACCCATGTCATACAATGCCCAAAGAAGTCAGAAGAAGGGGTCCCCTGGAACTGGAATTACAGACAGTTGTTTTTGTCATATGGGTGGTGGGAACTGAACCTGGGTCTTTTGCAAGAGCAGACAGTGCTCTTACCCACTGAGCCATCTATTTCCCCAGCCCCTGAGAGTTGTTTTTTAATACTTATAAAGTTTCAGTTTTGCAAGGTAAGAACATTCTAGAGTTCCATTTATAGTATGTAACAATAGGAGTAGACTTTTGTTTTTGGCAAATGTGAGGACTGAACCTAAGGCCTTGCTCTACCACTGAGCTGTACCCTCAACCCCATGATATGCTTAACATGAACAAACTGTTGAGGACTGGAGACATGGCTCAGCCATTAAGAGCACTGACTGCTCTTGAAGAGGACCCAGGTTTGATTCTCAGCAGCCACATAGTGGCTAACAACTATTCATAACTCCAGTTCCAGAGGATCTGATGCCCTCTTCTGATCTCTTAGGGCACGTACGACACAGGTGCACTTACATACATACAGGCAATACACACATACATATTAAAAAAATTAACAAACTGTCCACTTAAAATTGGCTAGGTTGGTAACTAATGTTACATGTGCTTGTTTTAGTCACAATAAAACAAAAAAAACAAAAGCAAAGATCCCAGAGGTCCTACACCAACTCCAAATCAACTGAATTACAATTCCTGGCAATGCATTCCAAGCATCGACATTATCATTTTAGTAACAGTACAGGCAGAATTATTATTATGATGATTATTATTCTGTTATTTTGAGATAGGGTCTCACTACACAGCACTGGCTGGCCTGGAACTCACCATGCAGACCAGATTGGTCTCAAGCTCACAGAGATGTGCCTGCCTCGGCCTCCCTGAGTGCTAGGATTATAAAGATGTATACCACCATGCCTGGTTGCATCATTATTATTTTTTGAAGCTCTGCATTATTTTTGAAGGCAGGTGGCGGGTGTTTATGAGTTTGTGGCCAGACTGGTTTATATAGTGAGTTTCAGTCCAGCCAGAGCTACAAAGTGAGACTATGTCTTAAAAACAAAACAAAAACCAAACCAGTTATACCAAGGTTCCTCCAATGAAATATGACTCATTAAGCAATTCAAATGGGAAAGTGGTTTTCCTAAGTAAACTGACTTTACAAATATCAAACATTTTATTTACTTAAATAATCTTCTGGGTGGGAAAGATTGTTCAGCAAGCCTGATGACTAGAGTTTGATCAAGCTGACTACTGAAAACTGTCTTCTGACCTCCGTACGCATACTCACACACATTACACACACACACACACACACACACACACACACACAAATAACAATTTTTAAAAATTCATAATTTTCTGATGAATAAGCTAATCTAATAGAAAAAGAGTACCCTTTGAAGTTACATGAATGTTCATAGTCCTGAGAGTCTTATTAGTATTACAGAGGGGGACTGTGGGACTTACAGAGAAAGCCAGACTCGGTGCCAGGAAGTAGCTCACCCACTTTGAAAACCTGGCTTATTATCTACAACTGCCAGGAAATGGGAGCTAAGCATGCTTGGTATATATAGGTCAGATAAGAAACTGTTTGAACAGTCAGACAAGGTGTCTCAAATCAACTGCATAGGTAGACTCAGATTCTTCCAGAGGCGTAGACAGCACAGGAGAGAAGCAAGTCAAGCTGCTGCAGCTCCCTTACAAACCTTCACCCTGTCCACAGAGACCCACTAACCACTGTCACCTAGGGGAAAGTGGGTTGCTCCCATCTTTGAAAAAAGCGGGACATCTGAATTTTGACATGATACTTTCCAACTTCTTTTTAGGGGAATGAGATGGGGAGGGATTCTGTTTAATTTATTATTATTATGTTTTCTACTTATTTTCTCTGTTTTTAGCACAAGAAACATTATGTCACCTCCGTAACAAATCTTCTGTTTTCACCTTTTGTGTTCCCTTGTTCATAAGTAACCTTTTTTGCACATTTCCAAGTGCAGTGTATATTTTTATGTGTTTTCACTTGACATTATGTTATAAAGCTTTTATCTCTTGCTGATTTTACAGTAAGGTTTGTGTGTGGAGGGGTGTTGTGTGTATGTGTGTGTTATGTATACCAGTGCAGAGGCCAAAGGGTATACTGCTGTATCACGCCTTACCCTATTCTTTTAACACAAAGTCTGTCACTGAACCTACAGCAGGCTGGCAGCCAGTGCGCTCCAGTGGTCTTCTTGCCTTTGTCCACAACCCCCAGTCCCTCAACCCCCAGCTCTAGAGTTATGAGAATGAACATGTTCATGCCTAGCTTTCTACATGCATGTAGGGATTTGAACTCAGGTCCTCCTGCTTACACAGCAAACTCTTAACTGCTGAGCCATTTCCTCAGCCTATAATTTTTTTTCTTTTTTTGGGGGGGGCGGGGAGGTCTTTTTGAGACAGGGTCTCCCTATAGCCCCAGTTGGTCTGGAACTTGCTATGTAGACCAGGCTGGCTTTGAACTCACAGAAATCCACCTGCCTCTGCCTCCTAAGTGCTATGATTAAAGATGTGGACCACCGCATCTGACCTAAAAACATATTTTATTTATTATTTTTATTTCATGTGTATGAATGTATTGCCTTCATGTGTGTAAGTGCACTCGTGTCGTGCAGTGCCTGTGGAGGACAGAAGAGTTAGCAGCCCATAAATATTTTTAAGTAGGTGATTTATCCTCTACAGATTGATGCTTTGTTATTTACTGAAACTTTCTCAGTTTTCAAATGTCAGTTTTCAATTCCTCAGCATTATAGATTTTTTTGTTTGTTTGTTTTGAGACAGGGTTTCACTATGTAGCCCTGGTTGGCCTGGAACTTGATATGTAGGCCAGGCTGGCCTCAAACTAATAGAGCGCTGCCTGCTCCTGCCTTCTGAGTGCTGGGATCAAAGGCCTCTGTTACCATGACCATCATTATAGACTTCTTTTTAATTGTTTTAAATTAGCATACAAAGTATGTTTTAAATTAGCATACAAAGTATGTTTCATCAGAGCAATTTCCTGTGCATTTTGTTTTCATTGATCCACCTCTCCTCACTCCCATCCTCCTCCTGCGCTCTCTGCTGGTCCCTGCATTCCTGCAGTAGCCCCCATCGACTTTTATGCCATATGTATTGCTCTCTTTGTTCCTCTCTCTAACTCTTTCCCTGTAAGACCTCTTTTTCTCCTCTTATGGTTTCTTTAATTTTACAATTTTGACATCTTAGAAATTAATTTAACTGAAAAACAATCATCAGAGCCAGGCATGATGGCGCACACCTGTGTTCTAGCACTTGCGCGGTGGAGGCAGGAGGCTCTCCAGCTCAAAGGCAGCCTGAGCCGACCTGGCCTCAAAAGGAGCAAAAATGAGCTGAGAGATGTCTTTAAAAAGAGGGAGAAGAGGAGAAGGGAGGGGAGAGAAGACAGGGAAAGGGGACCCACAAAACGCAACAAAACCCACACTGCTCCACGGACCAGACAATGCCTGGGGTAGAGCAGCAGCCGAGAACTCCGCGGTCACCGACTTCACAGCCAGGTCCTCTGGAACTCATCATGAAAAATAAGAGGGCTTATGTTACAAAGGTCAGGTCTGTGATTTTCCTGTTCTCCATTAGGGGGACACAGAGACCTCGCCCCCTCGCCCCCAGTCTTGCACTCTGTCAAAGGCAGAAGGGGCACTGCTAAGATCTTATCATCTGAGCTTGAGCCTGTCACATCCCATTTCCTTCCCCTGTTGGTTTTGTTCTGACAAAAGATAACTTTGCTTCGAATAGATTTAGTTTAATTTACAACTAGGGAAGACACTATAATTTGTGTGATTTTTCAATTAATATTCTCTAGATTGCCAGCAATTTATAGGGTGACCTAAATGAACAACTCTTGGTCCCTGAAGGGTCAAAAAGAGAGACACCTCTTGCAATGCAACAGCCTCGGAGGGAAGCAGACGATGTTCTAGCCAGGAATCTATAGAGATGTGGCTTTGACTCATCTATGACTTCAGCCAGCTCTGTGAACTAATTTATCTGACCCTCACATGAATTATGAAGCTCTCAGAAATTTTCAACTTTAAATTCTGTTTCCCAAATTAAAGTTTTAGTGTTCAGAGTCAGCCACGGTGGCTCATACCTGTAATCCCAGAACTCAGAAGGCAGGAGGATCACTGCAAGTCTAGTCTACATAGTAAATTCCAGGCTATCCAGGGCTAGAAAGCAAAACCTTAAGACTCTGTCTCAAAAAAAAAAAACAAGCAAACAAACAAAAAAACTAGCTTTCAGTTCTGCAATCACTTATAAGAGGCACCAAATCACGTTGGTCAAATGACTTAAATCCATATAAACATTTTCTAGTCATAATACTGCTAGATAATTTAATTAGGAAGGGCTGTTATACTCAACTCTGGTGAACTTCAAATGAGGAATTATATAAAGGCAAACAACAGAAAATGGAAGGGATAATTACTGAAACCGTGTTAGGAATGGTTCTTTCCGGAGGAAAACATCCATGTTGAGCATTCCTAATCTAAAACCCTAAAATGTGAAATGCTTAAAAATTCAAAACTTTCTGAACCACCAACATAACTCCATCAGAGGAAAATTCTACAGCCAGTCTCATGCCAGATTGCAGTTAATGCACAGGCGCACTAAGAATACTGAATAAAATTACCTTCAGGCTATGACATAAAGTATATATGAAACATAAATAAACTTTTGTATAGACTTGGATCCCCAAGGTATCAAATTATCTGTATGCAAATAGTTCAAAATATGAAACAATTTGAAGCCTGAAACAGAGATATCCAGTCTGGACAAGGGCTCTCAAGCTCTGAGAGAAACTGGTAATGGCAAGTGGTGCTGGTATTAAAGCTCATGTGGATTCAGTGTAGGCAGAATCCTAAAGATGGCTCCAAAACTCCTGTCCCATGCTTTTTCAATCCAACATCAATTTAGGCACTACTGGGAAGAAAAATTATAGAGGTATTTCAAGTCTCAATTCAGGGACTAAAGATATAGCTCAGTGGAAGAGTGCTTGTGGTCAGTTGGTGTACAGAGACAAGAGAAGTGGCCAAAAGCAATCTGGTCCAGCTAGGCCTAGAGTATACAGCACAAAGGCAGAAACAAGAAAGACCTTGCCTCAAAAAGTAGAAGGAGAGATTCCACTCCCAAAAGTCACTCTCTGGTCTACATATGCATGCTGTGGTGTGTGTGCTCTCCCTGCACAAATAAGTAAATAAAACTTAAACAACAAAAACATAGAGATTTCTACGGGGAGAGGTCTCACTTAAGTACACCATTTGTTATTTTCTGGCTGGCTGCAGAAGTCAAGGGAATTGAAAGCGGGAAGGGGGTTTAACGTGTGTTGCAGGCTCAAGGACAGAGGGTTACATGAGATGCAGTGCAGGCTGCCTCTGGGAGCAGACGGTGGCCCTGGGTGACAGCCAGTAAAGAAATGGAGACTTCATCCCACAACTCTAAGAAACGAATTCAACCAGCAACTTGAGCATGCTTGGGAGAGCATACTCTAGACCCTCCAGCTAAGAACCCAGCTCAGTGCACACGTTGCTTTCAGCTTTGTGAGACCCTGAGCAGAGAACCCAACTGAATCATGAGTGATTCCTGACCTCGAGATGTGAACTCGTATATGCATGCTTCTTTCAGATGCCCCGACCGTCTGTGGTAGACTGTTTTGCAGCAACAGAAAACTAATAGAACTGCCACAGTTGGGAAGGTTGTGGGGTAACTGAAACTTGACAGCAAGATGAGCTAGCTATTTTGGAAAATGGCGTAGAAGTTTCTTATGACGTCAAACCTATACCTGCCCTTGGTACCCCAATTCAATTGTAGGTATTTATTTACTCAAGGGAAATGAAAACATGTCTACAAAAGACTTGCTCACTAATATTCACAGAAGTTTTATTCATAATAATTCAAAGCTAGACAGAGACCACACGTCCATCAACAGAAGAATGATCAACAATGAACTACAAACACAAACAGCGTGACTGAAGTACGAAAACAGAGCTGAGGGGAAAACGCCAACAACAGAGAGCATAGCATGCTGCTGCATTTAAAGAAGTTTTAGAGGGGTCGGGGGTGTAGCTCAGTTGTAGAGTGCTTACCTAGCATGCCCAAAGACTGGGTTCAATCCCCAGCGTTGCTCAAATCACACATGATAGCATATACCTGCCATCCAAGCACTTAGGAAGAGGAAGGAGGAAGAGGAGGAGGAGGAGGAGGAGGAGGAGTTGGAGGAGGAAGAGGAGGAGGAGGAGGAGAGAAGGGAGGCAGAGAGGGAGGGAGGGAGGGAGGAAGGGAGAACCAGAGGTACACCTTGGGCATCCATTTGGGGTTATGAAATGGTCTATATCTTATCAGGGATATAGATTACACAGGTGAGTGTATACATTTATCAAGATTTAAGGGACTAGACTACTATGATCTAGACGTTTCAGTTTGTAAATTCAGTTTGTATCACTAAAAATTTATTTTAAAACAAATTGAAAAAAAATCATTCAGCCCCACATTCACAAAGCATATGCTTTACTGTTGAGCTACGTCCATAGCCCCCAACTCATCTTTTCTTCTTTTGTTAAGAGGCTTTTTAAAGCCCATGGCAGCTTCCTGGAATTTATCAGGTTTCTACCTGGGAATTTATGTAAGAACAGATTATAAACGGGGTCAATATAGGTTAAACTCTGACACGGTAGTTTGTAAACCAAAACAACCACCACTATGACAAGTAATGTATATATATATATATATTTTTTTTTTTAATTATTATTATTTTTGTGTGTGAGTACATTGTCTACATGTATGTATGTGCACCCATGTCCTGCAGTGACTGTAGAGGACAGAAGACAGTGCCAGATCCCCTGGAACTGGAGTTATGGATGGTTGTTAGCCGCCATGTGGGTGCTGGGATCAAACTTCGGTCTTCTGCAAGAGCAGCCAGTGCTCGATTGGCTGAGCCATCTTTCCAGCCTCTGACAAGTGATGTTTTAAAATGTGGGCTCCAGGCAGGGTGTGGTGGTGCATGCCTTTAATCCCAGCACTTGGGGGGCAGAGGCAGGTAGATCTCTGTGAGATACAAGCCAGCTGTGGCTACAGGAAGATCCTGTCTCAAAAAGAAAAAAAAAATTTTTTTTAATGTGGGCTCCAAAGGACTGGATGGTAGGGAGAAAAGAATCCATAGTCCTGACACTTGGCAAGATGTCTTGGGACAGCTATTGGAGACTGTCATCAGAAAGCTCTATCTATGCATGGGAAGTGATGCGCAGGACCCTCTTCAGTGAGTCAGTGGGTTTACATGTGGATGTGGTTCCCAAGAAGAGGAGAGGGGGCTGTAGGATGGGTCTGGAGTATCTATGGTGAGAGGTAAAATGAGACAGCTGAATAAGAGGGAGCACTGGGAACATGCTCTCCCGTTAGACGGCCAAGAAGGAGGGAGTATGAATGAGATTCCTGCTTAGATGAGTCATTTTGTGTTGTTGTTTAATCATAAGGATCATGCAAAAAAGCTTTACAGTTGAGTCAGTAATGGGTTTGGCCACATGCACCACAAATTAGTTACAAATTCTCTAATTGTTTCCAAAAAAAGGTTTATTATGAAATGACGCAATGTGAAATTCAATCTCCGGGTCTTGTTTTCATGTGTAAGTATGATGTGTCCTGATGCGTCAGTATTGCCACATGCCTGGTTTTGAAATCGAGAAATATTTGAGAATTTGGCTTGGAGTTGAACTAAGACTATTCACTTTTTTTTTTTCTGTTTCAGGATGTCCATATCTAGCTATTACTTAGATCCTAACACACACACTAACACACACACACACACACACACACACACACACACACACATGAGGGAACAGGAATGATGTTCTATACCTTCCTGCAGAAATGAACATGTAACAGCATGCTACTGTAAGTCGTTGTTTGTGTTTTTATCCCTCATTGGACAACTGGACAAGAGACTGTCCTTGATGACATGAGATGCTTTGTCATATTTGTTTTTAATCTTGTGTGTGTGTGTGTGTGCGTGTGTGCGTATGTGTGTATCTGTATCTACCATATGTGTGTGGGTACCTGTGAAGGCCAGAAGAGTGTATCAGATCCCTGGAATTAGAGTTATAGGCATTCGTGAACCACCCAGTGGGGGTACTGGGAACCAAACTTGGGTCTTCTGGAAGAGTAGCAAGTCCTCGGAACTGCTGAGCCATATCTCCAGCCCCTTTCCTTAATCTTAATGCTTCCTTCAGTACCCAATGCTTAGTAAGTAAAAATAAATAATTTTAGTCATTTTTTTTTCTGTCCTGTTCTCTGTGAAGACGGAAACCGGCACCACAGCTCGTCGTCTACTGAGGGTTCTCACCCACTGCTGTCTCTCACCCATCCTGCGAGCCTTACTTTTGATCTTTAGCTCCTCTCCTCAGCGCTTTTTGAGAAATGGTGCCAGAGTTTCTGTTCCTTCTATCTAGGGTAGTGAACATAAGCTACCAAGCTCGATAGTTCAGTGCTCAGATTCCCATTCTCTGGATGATAAACAGACCTGATCTGTGTCTTCCTAATTTTAACATTTTTGTAGGATTGTGGTGATTTATTATAAACTGTATGGAAAGTCCATGATGGCTACAAATTAAGTATTGGCATCAATTATTCACTGTGGAAAGATCCAGCAGTGAAGAGATTTGCCATTGTTTATGCATTCAGTAGCATATCTGGATGCCAAACCAATGGTTACCCCATAGCCCAGTGAAAGGTCTGAAAGGGCACATGTCCACACATCCATAGAGAAGATACTGGGGGCACTGGTCTTTTAACACATCGCTGGCGAAGGGTTCTAAAACCAGCCCAGTCTGCAGGGGATCAGACGCAGTGGTTGTCACTAGCTTGGCTTCCTTGAATTTTGTGTTGGTCCTGCAGCTCGTGTCCTTTTCACATCTCTATATCTGGAAGCCCAAGAGCCAAGGAACTTTCTTCTATAATTAGCACAACAGGCCAATGGATGTCACTGTTGCACCACACAAGCAGAACCTGAACTACAAGGGAACTTTGCACAGCCACACATTCAGTACTTGTGACTTAAAGAAAGCAGACTGCCCTCTGGACCCAGAGCAAGCAAATTTAAATCATATAGTAATTGACATTCCATTTTTGATTTTTAGAGCTAGTAGTGGGCAGGCATATTCAGAACAAACTAAAGCAAATAGCTATGAATGCAACGAACAGCTAGCTATCCGTAAGCACATATGCCGCTTATCAGGAGAAAAGGTCACAAAACTGGATCGAACCAGGTCTTTTGACTTCAAATATTGTTTCTTCCACTCACCCATGATTATCTCTCATGGTTAAACAAGATTCAAAATTATTTTTTAAAATATGTATGCATATATGTTTATGCTGATGCTAAGATCAATGCCTCTCATCCATGGCCCTATGTAAATGTTTTGGAAATGACTTCTAATTCTCAACCTAGTATGACGCTTAGAGGAATTTACTAAGCACCTGTCATGGACTAGGATCTATTAGATTTCTCATAACTCTTTAAGTAAGTGCTGTTATATCCATATTTTTTCAGATGGGGACACTGGGGCCTAGCAAGAGCAAGTGTCTTTTCCATACACTATAGGTTCCTCACTGGACACACTACAAGGAACATAGGCCACTCCTGCCCCTTAGACATTCTAAGATCTTTCACAATCATATTCTAATAGAGAATTGCTCTTGGCATGCACCGTGTAGCTAAATGAGACGTTAGAAAGGGCTAAGAGGAAGTAACTAAAAAATAGATCTGGATTATGAATAAAATATGGCAGAGGGAAATACAGGTTTCACTTGGAGAGACAGCAAGTGGCTAGGTACAAGTGAAGAAATAGTCTGGTTACTTGCACTTAAAATTTAGAGATTTTATCAAAGAAATAATCAGTTCTTTTTGAATTGGGCTGAGTATGAACAATATTAAAACAGGCTATTGCTGAGTTGGGGATGGGGTGAGGACCCTGGTACCCTAGATGCACCAAAGATACTCCCACAGTGTCCCTGGAGCCACTGGAACCCAAGCCACAGTAGCAGGAAGGAGAGACAAAAAGCTTCCTGCCAGCGTTCCTGCTCTGTTTTTTCTGCCTCCGGCCCTGACCCCAGACCAAGTCATGGTGGGGTGTGTGAGTTTAGTGGCATAGGTACAAAACTGTGACTAGCTCCATGGGGCAAAGTCGCACATGCACAGATAACAGATGTAAGCAGCTGTACGTAACTGGAGGGCTATGAATCTTCCATCTAGGCCCAGAACTTTCTCTCTCTGACAGCAAGAAGGAAGGGGATCTTCAGAGATAAACACCAGTGACATTCCCTGGCAATTCTTCCAGGTCTTTTGAGTAGTCCCAGGTCCCAGACTGTAATCATTCTTCAATTTTCTGACGACAAGACCTGTCACTGCTGCTGTCAGACAGGCTTAACTGGTCTTTTTTTGGACACTTTCTAAAAATATAAGTAAATCCAGCATTGTTATATCTTGATTTTTCTAGGTGCTTTGAAGTCGACATTTGGAAAAGGAAAGGTTAAAAGAGCAACCCTAGAGAGAGGTAACACAGGAATTTCTTTGTGTTTATCTTAACAACATCCATAAATTTCTATCTTTAGCCTAGCAGCTTTCTTCCCTTTTCTGCTTAATGGTCATTCCTGATTGTAAGTCATATTAATATATTCGGACAATAAGCCTGAGGGTCTGTTTGTTGGCCTAAAATTTTAAATGGATCATATAACATAAGTTACTGAATCGTTTGACAAGTATTTGCTACAACTCTGTCCTGGCTCTGTGTGTAAAGAGACAAGGTGAATATTTCAACAAAGAAGCAGAACAATGCACAGTGGAGTGTCAAGCCTTCACTTGTTGGTGCAGAAACTGACAAGAGGCTAAATCTCCAGCTCACATGGGTGATATTTACATATAATGCTTAGCAAGATATTTGTTTTCCCTTATGCAGGATGCATGAAAAAGATATGTAAATACATTGGCATCATCCCTCCCTTCTAAAAATACCGAGCACCTGCCAAGCATAAAATCCAGCAGTAACCATGTCCACTTTTTTCTGAATGAACTCATTTTTTCACCAACTTAATCTTCACACAGCCAAAGTCACATGGTATGATAGGCAGAAGTCAGATGATCAAGCCAGTCCCGAGTCTGGGGGTCTCTACTCACTGTTGTGTAACTGTGGGCTAACAACCTTTTACTCTGAGCCTGTTTTCTCATTCACAAAGTGATAAGTTAATATAGCATAGTGCAATGGTCACCCTCACTGGGCATTTCCCGTGGGCTAGACGATGACAATGGCATTCTGTAACCACCAAGGGACAGGTAGTCACCTTGGGTCTTCCTCGTTCTCATCTCCAAGCAAGAATCACAATGTCATACTTCTATTTTTCTCAGACATTTCTTGACTTTCTGCCCCTCCATCACCCTAGTCATTATTTCCAGGTGGCTTAGATGAGCTCTGTGCTTTTGTTCTTGTGCCCTTACGCCCACTCTCTGCATACCAACCCAAGCAGTCGATTTTAACGAAAACTCTCACTCCCTCACTTGAACCCCTTCTGTGCCTCCTTACCTCCTAGGTTGTTGAAAGACAAGCTGTCCGAATGACACACCAAGTCATCTGTCTGCCTCTCTGGACTTTCCACCTTCCCTGGGCAGCACTTAACACGCTCCAGGATTTTTTCCACTCTTCTATGCTTCCATGTTCTCTCTGAGTTGGTGTTTTATCTCCTCCACCCATTTCTTATCTTTTAAGACTCAGCTCGAGCTAGACAAGTTGGGGAAGCCTTCTTTGATGTCTCCAGCAGCTACTCCCAAGTAACTCCTTACCCTTGACCATGATCACCTGTTCCCAGTCCCTCTGCAAGTCTCTGTTATTGCATCGACTATGCTAATTGGTAATTTATTTATTCAAGAGTTTTTATCTCTTACTAGACTCTTTTGGTAAAACCATGTCTGAGTCATCCTTGTATCTCCAATGCTCGGCACAGTCATGGCGGCACACAGCAAGGGTTCGATAAACAAAAACCCGAGCGAAGACAAGACTGTGGCTCCCTGGCTCATGCTTTTTGCTAACATGATGCCCACTGCGAACATGTATGTCTAGAACAGAGGTTTGTAACCAGGAGCAATTTTGATTCTAAGTGACATACTACAAATATGTGGAGACACCTGGCCTGTCTCAGATGGGGTGATACTGGGTAGAAATCAGGGATATTCTAAGCATCCTACAACGCCCAGGACAGTCCCTGCACTTCCCACAACAAAGAATTACCCAGCCCTCGGTGTCAGTGGTGCCGACTCTGGCACATGGAAGACTTTAACATAGGGTTCCTAAGCCTGGCAGTTTAGTGGCACAGTGGCAGAAATGACGGTCAGACTAAGAGAAATCATATGGTAGGATAGAGCTTTTAAATTATTGAACAACTTTGCATAATATTAGCTTATTTTCCAGCATCAGACTCAAGGGGTTCAGTCTTGTTTAGAAGTAATACTTATGGCCAGGTGTGCTCGTGCATTCCTTTAACCCCAGCACTCAGGAAGAAGAAGCAAGCAGATCTCTGTGTGTTCGAGGTCAGCCTGGTCTATATACTGAGTTCTAGGCTAGCCAGTGATACACAGTGAGACACTGTCTCAGAAAACAAAACAAACAAACAAAAAAACAGCGGCTGGAGAGATGGCTCAGCGGTTAAGAACACTTGCAGTTCTTCCAGAGGACCTTGGTTTGTTTCTCAGTACCCATATGCAGCTAACAACTGTCTGCCCCTCCAGTTCCAGGGGATCTGACACCCGCTTCCTGGCCCCTGAGGGCATTGCATACACATGGTGCACTTACATACACACCGACACAAAATAAAAATAATAAAATATTTTTTAAAACACAAAAATATGAACTGGGCGTGATGGCACACGTCTTTAATCCCAGCACTCTGGAGCCAGAGGCAGGCGGAATCTCTGTCAGTTTAAGGCCAGCTTGGTCTACATAGTGAGTTCCAGGCCAGCTGGGGCTACAGGAATGCTCTATTTAAAAAGAGCTAAAAACTCTACAAAAATAAAAAAGAAATATTTCAAATCAAGAAAAGTCCTACTCAGAATTATTCATGGGCCTCTCCTCCAACTTTTACCTCTCTGTCTCTCTCTCTCTCATGCACACACATACACACTCCATATACCTGCTCCATGCTTCCTTCTTAGCACAGTCACCCAGAAAGCCTGACCGTTTAAGTGAACATATATTAGTTTATCAGCCGATATTGTCAGATATGTAAAATATGCAAAGAAATTCAAATGTTTCATACCCAGTGTGAACTCATAACCTGTACACCCTCTCCCAGAAGGCCTGGCCACCTGGGATCATAGGGAAATATAAGGATTAAAACTAGCAAGCTGTTGGGCAAGTTTTATTAGTCATGTGACATAGTGCTGGTAAGGGAGAGGCCTGTGGTATGGGATACAGGTTGACCCACTTCTCAGGGACCTCACAATCCCATCAACAACAAATAACCTGTAACACATGTTTATACTGAGCTATTTCTTTTCATTTATGCACATTCAGCTTTCTAATATTTGGAGACAGAGAGCATGGTTAAAAGAGGCTGAACGGGTAAGTTGTAAAGCCACCACAATGACCTTTGCCTCTAATCCAGCTGCGTGACCCCCTGTCTGAACCTTGAGGCAGATTTATGATCAGTGTCCCCTGGTTATCTTTAGTTCCTTTGCCAACTACCTTATTATCAGTCCAGATGTCGCTAGCCTTTGGAGAGTCATCTTTCTTGTCTGAGAACCCTGCTTTCTGTTTACCTAGCTCAAATTACTGAATTGTCAAAACCAAATGCCAGTCCGGGAGAAATTTGCCTTTGCTTAACACATACATACAGGCACGAAAGTGGTTGTGTACTTTTTCTGTAGTTGAATCTAACACTAAATTCATCCTAGAATGCCTAATTATTTCTAGAATTTCAAGGTGAGATGTGACATCCTGGGTTCTGTTTAAGGTAACTTAAAGTCATGGTGCAAATGCGAATTTAATGGTAGAAAACATTCTCAGTCTCACAACAATGACTTTGGCCACCACCACGATCACAACCAGGATGTCGCTGGCCGAGCACATGACAGTTCAGGGGCAGCAAAGATGGACATTCCCTTTGCCAGTGCCTGATTTTCCAGAGAGATACCCCATGTCCCAAAGTTATGGTGAATTGCCCGGTGGCTGCATTGCTATTAATCATATCTCAAGGGAGTTCAAGATGTGGTTAATAGCAATATTTATAGTGAAAGAGGCTTCTGTTCATGACACTCTTCAGCTTGAACAACTAATTCATTTGCGTGTTTAACAGAAAACAGCACTGGCCTGCTTTTAGGTTTCTTGATACTCATCAGTCACTCAACGTGTCCCAAGTGGCAAGTTATAGCTGGAGAAGAGAGGTGCTAAAAATCTAAGGGGCAAGAAAGATGGCTTTAAAAAAAGCCAAAAAGCTGGTGATTGAGAGCATTTGTCATCCCAGTGCCCAGTAAACATAGACAGGTGGATTCTTTCGACTCCCTGACCCACCAGCCTAGCCTACGTGTCAAATTCCAGACAAGTGAGAAATTGTCTCAAAAAGAAAAAACAGGTAGATGGCACCTGAGGAATGACACCAGAAGTTGTCCTGTAGCCTCCAGGTATACGTACACACATACAAATCTACCCCTACACAGACATGTGTATACACACAAAGGAGGAAATGAGGTCAATGCATAGACCATAACAAAGTGATTAGTGTATTTATAAGAAGGCATTTGGCTGAGGATGTCACTGGCCCAGCATACACAAAGCGCTGAATTGGACCCCCAGCAATGAAAAATAATAAATGAATACCGAAGAGCCGATTTTCCTTCTCTTCAAGTACATCTGCCTAGGAAAAGCCACACCGGGACATGATGAGAAGTAGCCACCTGCCAGGAAGGGAGCCCTCACCCCAAACCAAACTGTGCAGGACCTTGATCTTTGTCTCCACAGTCTCCACAGCCACGTGGAAATAGATTTCTCTGATTTGAGCTGCATGGTTTGTGCCCAAGCAAACTAATACAAATGTCTATAACAGAGTATACTAAAGAGCATGCAGCCTATTAAGGTTACAGTAATTATAATAACAGTGACTACCTTACAACTGCTACTGCATGCATCATCCTGTGCGAGATTTAACAGAGAAATTATTTTGTGTCCATGGGGACACAGAGAGAGAGAGAGAGAGAGAGAGAGAGAGAGAGAGAGAGAGAGATCAATATATCACTTTGTATTGCTGTCTTTTTTATATTTTTTCTAGATAATTTTACCTGACTTGGAGGGAAAACTAATTTTTTGTTTTGATTTGTTTAGTGACACTATCTCAAGTTTATGTAGCACATTTCTCCCAAGAAGTTCAAAGACTTTTGTTCAAAATCTCTCACTGGTGCTGACCGCAAGACTTAGGCAAAGGGCTGCTCCCATTGAAAACCATCTTGCTCTTCCTGGTGTTTGATGAGAGAAGCAGCTCTTTGATTTGGGGGATCTTTTTAAACCTGACTTTGTTCTTTTTTAATCTCAACTGTTCTTGGCATCATTAGCTCCTTTTGATAGAAGTTTCAATTTCCTTTTATCCCTTTGAGCATGGTTTCCAATACCCTCAAAGCAGCACCTTTTAATTGGCCAAGAAAAGGTCACCCTTCTAAGAAGAAACCATATCACACATTTTACAAAGTCAGCATGGGTCTTTAGATCAGAAGGGGAGGCTGCTGGGGGGCAGACTCATTCCCTAGTAGAATGTGTAAGTAGCTGGTGGCATGTGATTATATTTCCAACATAATTACTATATAATTAAATATACTCTAGTCCAACACATTCCCTGATATAATTAGCTAGCTTTACTTAAAATTCACTTGCCTTTAAGATTTTATCCTTTTTCTATTTAGATTTAGAAAATGACTAGAAGATGCTGTTCAGTTTCACAGTGATTTCCTTACATGTAATCTTTTTGATGCGCTCCTGAACATATGTCCAGATTATATATATGGTTTTTAGAAAATGGTACCAGTGTTGGAAATTTAGCTCAGTAGAGTGCTTGTCTAGCATGCACAAGACTCTGGGTTCAATCCCTAGAAGTGCATAAAACCATAAAACTGGGTCTGGTAGAGCATACAGTAATCCCAGCACTTGAGAAGTGAGAATAGGAGAATCAAAAGTACAAGGTCGTCCATAGCAAGTTTGAGGCTAACCTGGACTATATGAGAAATAGATAAGCATATTTGTCTTTAAAAAAAAAAAAAGGAAAAAAGCTACAAATCCATTAATGTATTTTCCCATCTCTCTGTATCCCCCACCACAGCTTGCCTTTCTAGAGAAGTAGTCGCTAAGGGCATATACAAATATTACATGCATTCAGTCACAGGTCCAGCGAAAGAAAACTTGGCAGTAAGCCTGCTCCGTCAGGCCACTTTTACCTCTTCTAGTGTTACAAAGTTCATCTGGAGCTGGAGTGGGTGTCCACCTCTGCAGTGAAGGAGGAAGGATTGGCCTTCTCAAGATGAATTCACAGAAACAGGACTCCACTAAAGTAACAATGGCAAGGGTCTGCCATTCACTCCAAAAAGTCATAGGTGTAAAGAAATGCTCTACAACATTTCATTTCTTTTACTTTTAAGAGGCCCTGGGATTGGCACATTGCAATCTTTACTTAGTACTTATGAAAAGTCAGAAAGTACTTTTATCTAATTCCTATGTCACAGATGGGATGAATGGATAAATACCATTCCCGCCCCCCCAAGAGGAGTGTAAGATACTGAGATATGTTAAATGAAAAATCTATAACCGATTTTCTTTTTCCCATATTATAGCTTGAAGAAGACTAAATTGACCGATTGACTTTTTGCCAAAACAAACTTTCAAAGAAAAAGTCCTTTGGTTTCCCTTCTTTTGGAGAACCAGTTGGAACCCAAAGTTTAGCATACCTAGTAGAAGGACACCATCCAGAGCAAGAGAAGTGGCTGCCCTTGTCTGTTCCTGGGTTGATGCCACAGTCTGAGCTCAGCATGGATAGCTTAGACTACAGTCAAGGAAGAAAGATCTTAACAGCCTGGACTCTATGCCATGTGTGGGCAAGGAAGAGGGATCTTATTAGCCAGGACACTGCATCACCATGTGGGAACAACAGGCGAAAGGATCAAAGACTGAAATTTGGAAAAGATAAGCTTTGGCAGGAAGATGATGGCTGTCCTCAAAAGGTTGGATGATGATAAAGTGAAAAAACTTGGAAGTTCTCTTTTTGGTCAAAGGATGAAAGAATTGGCATTTAGGGCCTGCAGGTGACAGAGTTAGCATAAAGGAGAGCACTTCTGTAATCTAGCATTGTCTAAGACTGCAGCAGGCTGCTCTGACCCAGTGAGCCCATCTTCCTTGAGGCTGTACAAGTGGAGACTAGCTGACCACTGTGGGGGACTCTCACACAAGGTACCAGACAAGAAAGTGAAATAAATGTTTACTTCCTTCCACCCACACTGTCTCCCTTGGGCAGTGTGACAGCGTGATATAAATAAGAGAAACATATTTACTCTCCTTTCCCATATCCCAGCTCAGAATTCCATAAACCGTTGGGCTTTTGCTGAATGAGAAAGGTCAGAAGAGCATTTGTTACTCACATAGCCTTCCAGCCATATCTGAGCTTATGCTCCCTATATAGGCAGAGAACTGGTTGTCAGAAGAGTTGACCATGTGTTTAGAGGGCTGAGATTCTTAAGACTACCCAGACCTCTGGGGAGGTGAGAGGATCATAAATCACCAACAGGCAAAGATTTAGTCAACTTTGACTATGTGATGGACCCCTGAGCAACAAACAGGGTTTAGAGAGCTTTGGGGATGTTCTACCTCATTCCACAGCAATTTCTTCTATGTGCTTGTTCCTGACTTAATTCCTCTATAATTAACCAGTAAATATGGGTAAAATATCTCCCTGAGTTGTGTGTGCCACTCTGGCAAATTGTTGATCCAATAGAAGGATCAGCCAGTAAATTAGAAGTTCTGGAGGCCTGTACTTCCATTGCACTGTCTAATGGGACAGTTTCTATTGTTGTAAAGAGATACCGGAGGCTGATATATTTAAATAGGAGACTTATTTAGTTCATAGTTTGGTGGACTGAAAGTGCAAGAGCAGATGACTATTTGTTTGACTTCTGGAGAAAGCATACTTGGCCATATCACATCATGGCTGATAGAACCATGGTGGAAACATGTGCAGAAGGCAGCGATTACATGGAATGACAAGGAGTCAGAGAGCAGAGAGAGGCCAGTCCTGCATTTCTCTAACAGCTCACTTCCATAGGGTTAATTGTTGTCAAGGGCATATTCCTAATCACCTATCTACTGCCCACTAGCTCCTTCTCTTAAAGGTTCCATCACTTCCCAACCCCACCACACCGAGGACCATGTCTTTAAACGAACCTTTGGAGAACATGGCACATCCAAACCAAACCAGGGAATGAACTCTTAACCAATGAGATCTGATAGGTAGACTGTATCAGGATTGAAGGAAATGCAGAACACCACTGAGTGTTTAGAGAGCTGAAGAAGTGCTTGGTATGGAAGAGCTCTACGCTCAGAAGTGGTGAGGACACAGAAAGAGTATTTCATATTTAAGGCAAAGTAAGCTGATGCAACAGAACTTGGGGCAATCAAATAAGTCTTGACGGTTTTAGAGATCAAGCAGCATGGGGTCTATCACGTGCAGTGTGTATGTTTGTGCAAGTCCTCCTAGCACACAGCTACTTATTTAAATTAGCTCATTTAAATGAAGCCATGTCTCGCTCACTTAGAAACAAGACGAAAAACTGAAGTTTCTTCATGGCTGTTCCCACCAGGGTTTTTTATGCTCATCTTAAGTAGGCTCTTTGCTGATTTCTGTGTGGGCTTTGCCAGGTGGATAGTTTATAGCCTTTCTGTGGCCATCATGTTGTCCAGTTTAGAACAGTACACCAACCAAAGAACCTTCAGTGACCATTATTCATGGCCTCCCTCGGTGATGCTCACTGATGCTAACAGAAGTTCAAGTTCCTGAGGATGTAGAGATGCTGATGGGCAGTGGGTCAAGCTCCAGGGCAGTGGATCAAGCTCCTGGTCAGCTTGTGACTTGAGGTGAGGGGCTGCAGAAAGCAGCAACAGCGAAGAAGGGGCTCCTTCAGGCAACGCCAGCCTTTCAGTGGCTGTATTTGCAGAGTGGGCAAATAGAGAAGTAGAGCTCCTCTTTGCTGACTTTGACTCTACAATTGACCTCCATATGTTGCTATGGAAACCATAGCATTTTAATCAGTTTAAGAGACTTATACAAGCAGTAAAGAGACAGTATGCTGCTAAATATTCAGGCTCTGGAGTCAATGAAGCAGAGTTCAAGTTCAAACTTTCTAATTTCTAGCTTTACTATTTCAAACAAATAAATTACCTCTCCAGGGCTCAGTTTTGTCATCTGTAAAATGGGGAATAGCTGCTGACTTATAGTAAGTACTATATAAATACTGACTTCAATCATTTCCTCAGAAACAGAAAATGCAGGCCTATTGAAGTTTGCCTCCTCTTGAGTCCTACTTAAGAAGCAAAAGGAACAAGAGTGGCATTGAAGTAGAAATCTAGGTCACATCAGATCTGTTGCTCTGTTGATTGGAAAAGAACAGATATCTAGACCGGGTAACAGTCAAAGTGAACATAAATCCTACGTAACATTTAAAGGAAATAAAGTAAAGCTGTGCTCACTGGTATGGAAAGAAGTCCTATTCGTTAAACAAAGCTGTACTATGAAATGTACTATGAAATAGCATGACCATCCTTGGGAAGGATGACTACAGACGTAATTGATGATAATACACCAGGCTCTATAAAAAGTAAAGAGCTGGAAGAACAATGGGTAATGACTTAGGGGCCATCAGAATAGCAGGGGATATTGATTCTCTCAATATCCATCATTCGGAATTTTATACTATTATTCATTAAAAAAAATCATTGTTTAACAGGCAAGAGAAGGTGCTAGGGAGATGGCTCAGTTGGTAAAGTGCTTACTGCACAAGTATGGAGACCTAAGTTCAGATCCCTGGAACCCATACAAAAAGTTGGGTCCAGTGGTGCATGCCTGTAATCTCAGTGCTGAGGAGGGCCACAAGGACTTGCTGAATAGCCCGGCAGCCTAGCAGAATCAGTGAGCTCCAGGTTCAGCAAGAGATCCTATCAAGTGATTGAAGTAGGCATCAAATATGGACCTCTGGCCTCTACACACATGTACAAACATGCACACACACATATATATATCATACATACACATTCACATATAGACAAAGAAAAGGCATATTATCCTATTAGATTTTAATTTTTAGTAGGTGCTGATCCCTTTACACTGGAGTAGGCAATTAATAATGATGATAAATGGGCTGATACGGGAATGCCCCTCTGATCTCCTTCCTAAGTGGTGATAACACACATCACTTTTAGAATCTTTTTCATCATATCATAAATCTTTCCACAAACCTGTTTAAGTGAGTATTTGTGATTAAGACTTGTACCCGGGCAGTCCTACATCCTGTTTATATCAGCTCTACATCTTAGGAACTGTCTCATCTAGGGCAATTTATGAAATCTCTCTGTGCCTCAGTTGATTTATCTGTCAAATGGAACTAATGGAAGTACTTCAAAGGGGTGTTAGGAGGAGTTGAGATAGTACATGTAAAATGCTTGGTACAGTCCCTGTTATAATAACTGTGAGTAGACGCTTAGCTATGGTTATTTCCCTCCTCATTTGGAGACAAAACTCTAGATATAATGATACCTTTATCTCAACCTCCCAGAGTCCTAAAACTCATTCCCCTGGAATTCTACCACACGGTGCCTGGATTGTTGCTGTACATTCCTTCCAGGCTGCTGGCCCCTAGCATGGCATGCTCCAACCTATCGTGCCTGCCTGGCACTGTTGGATTCAGCTCTTTTGAACTTTCCTTTCATCTCTTTATGGCTCAGTCTAAGCGACTTCAATGGTTTCCACTTGTCAAAAGTTTACATTTCCAGCCTCTCTGTCTGTTTGCACTCTGGTCACCTTTCGTCTATGTGATGAATATTTTAAACATGAGCTCTGCTCCAGCCCCACAGTCCACTCACGGTTCTCCAAGCACCATAAGGACATCCCCAAGTCTGAGGCAGGCACTGCCTCTAGCCACTGTCGTCTCTGTGAGTCCACACTTAACCATCCTCTCAGGATCCCAGAGGCCAAATACTATGTTCTAGAAGGCTAACCACTCAAATCCACAATACTGCTTTGATTTTCTCATAGCTAACTGGCTCATAGCTTGGTCCTGGTTCTCATTTGAGACTCATTTGTAATCATCATCCTTACCCTGTGGGGCTTACATAGAGCCTTTGTGAATTCAACAAATTCATTGGTTAGGCTTTGGGAATTCAGAGATTAAAAAGGTAAAGTCCGAGCTGGGGTTGGAACTCAGTATTAGAGTGTTAAAGAGTTTGCCTAGCATGCATGACTCCGGCTTCCATCTCCACGACTCGCATTAATAATGAGAGGAGCTGGGAATGCAGCTCAGGAGCATGGAAGTACTTCAAAGGGGTGTTAGGAGGAGGAACTGAGATACTATATGTAAAATGCTTAGAACAGTGGCTGTTATAATAAATGGATCTTTATCTCTCAGTCCTTGCCTAGCATGCATTCAGCCCTGGGTTGGAGCCCCAGCACCATGGTGGTAGGGGTGGGGGTGTGTGTGCTGACAGAAAGTAGGTCAGGTGTGGTGGTTCATGGTTGTAACCTCAGCATTTGGGGAGGCAGAGGTGGAGGGTCACGGAGTGGCTAAGGCCAGTCTGCTCTACCTGGCAACTTCTAGGCAAGACCCTGTCTAAAGATTTTTGAAAAGAACAAACTAAATGAGGGAAAGTAAGAATAATTGCTCGACCACAGTTGGCCATGTGCTCTGTTGAAAGCATTACACAAAGCACACGGGCAGTCCAAGGATGGAAACGATTACAAAGGAATGAACCAGCATTAAAAGCATGAAGTGTTGGACTCCTCTTCCATCTCCCAGCCAAATTTGCCCTTTCTCTGGATGATCAAAACCACAGAACTGGAGCTAAAATATGTTAAGATCCTGTCCTACTTAGGTTCTCAAAATGACTAGCTCTGACCAGTCCTCCCTCCCCAGCACTGGCTTCTCCTTGGAGTATATTTCCACCTTCCTTTCTGTTTAATTCACCTCTCTCTGCCTATTTGTTTAAAATGTGAACCAACTGGTCAGGTACAGTAATCTAATTCTGCATTTGGTTGGAGGCCAATGCACTGAGAGCATTCAGTAAATAATGGCGTTTGGTGTGCCTTTCCTAGATTCTGACTGCTTATTGCCTGAGACGAAATTAGGATCTTAGCAGGCAAACTCAAGAAACAAAGAACAGAATGGTAAAACAATGCAGCTTGTGGAGGCAAATTTGCTGATTGCCTGGTGCTGAGATTATACACCTGCTGTTGGCCTGCTTGGGTGAATGAAGCCTATGACATGCAAATGCTACTCACATGAGTCGGCTAGGGTGTGCCCTTCTTCCTGACAGAGTTTTCCCTGATGCAGTCTGGGTAAAAGTACATGAAGACTTCCTCCCTATGGGCACACAGGCCTGTCAGCCTCGTTAGCCTTCATTAAGGAAATTCTCTTTTCTGTGAGTGGGTGGTACTGGGAGGGGTGAGACAGATGTCTGCTGGGTGAGCTGTCCCAAGGAAAGAAGAGCTGGGAGAAGATGAGAATCTTCAATATAAAATCTCATGAACAATGTACCTTCATGAACATCTGTCCAGTCAGTCTAACCATCTATATGTAACATCCAACAAGGATAAAAAGATGATTATCACAGGACCCAGCTCATGGGAGACATTTAATAAACATTGATTAAATTAATGACAAATACATGCTCTAGGTTTCACTGATGACCTTTTTCTATGAAGGAGACTATATTATTTAGCATGCTTCAGTCCACAGTTAAAGGAATCATCATGGCTTCAATAAAAAGGGTATTTCAAGAGATGGGAGGGATGACTCAGTGGGTAAGAGCACTTGCTATTCTTGCTAAGAACCCAGGTTCAGATCCCAGCACCCAGATGACAGCTAACAACCATCTGTAATTCCAGTTCCAGGCAATCCAATGCCGCCTTCCGGCCTTTGGAGATACTGCATGCATGTGGTACACACACACATGTAGGCAAAACACTTACATATATAAAATACAATTAAACAAATAAAAAATGTTAAAGGGTATTCCAGCATATTACTATAGTGCTGAACGTGGACCCTCAGTTTCCTCATCTGAGCCTTCTTCCCTGTCACGCATCATACATGCGTGGAGCCCTCTGGTTTGACCCATTCTTTGATGTCTTCTGGCCTCTGAGTGGTAACTGAGGCAACACTGAGTGGTTGTGAGTTAGCCTCTCGCTCACTCCTTCTATGCTGTGTTTTCTTCAGGCAGGAACAGGTTAGCCAGGAATCAAGGGTGTGGGCTTCAGCTCCAGCTGATCATCGGCGTGGGCAACTGGCTTTCCACCTGGGTCACCCATTCTCTATCTGTAGACTGACAATGGCCCCAACAAGCTCAGACACAGGGCAGAGGATGTGGAGCTCGTAGCTGGGAAGGATGATGTAAAGCCAGAGTAAGGTCACCCTGCGAGGAGAAATTCTGATTTTACGGTCCTTCCACCAAGTTTCACACTGTGTCTGGCTTTTCTGCCTCTGTGATTTTGGCTCATTGCTTCAAGTGGGAGGTTTGAATAATGAGCGTGACTAGTCTCCTCAAGCACAGACTCCATTTAGAACGGAGCTGGCAGGAACAGCAACACCAGGTTGCAGCTGGCGGCTACTCAAACACAGCCAGCAGGTGAGTGTACAGCACCTGGTTGGGAAAAGCACTTCTGAGGCAGGAGAGGGTTTCCGAGAGTGTCACACAAAACTGATCAAACTGAACTGCAAGTTTGAAAAGAATTATATTACAAAACAGGAAACTGATCTTCATGCTTAAAATGCTGAAATCTTTGCAGATTACAGCTATGTCAACCACACACACAAAACACCAAAGGCACCCATGAATTAATTTTCTCCCTACAGTGTATACAAAACAAATTCCTGGAGCATGAACTGTAGGGCTCTCTCTAGAAGGAAATTCCCCTCTTTCTCTGCTTGTAATAAACTGACAGCAATGTCACAAGACGGCAACTAAAATCCAGAGCAAACACGGCGGTCATAAACAGAATAGGAAATAGCAAAATTAATTCCAAAAAAGTATGTATAGCTAGACTCTGATACTGTGATTTTTCAGCCATAAGAATGAACACGCAGCTGTCATTTCTTAAAAAGAGAAACTTCCAGAAACAAGATTCCTTAGACAAAAAGACCATCCAATCTAACACCAGCCCAAAGGTGACTGGAAGACACTCTGTTTTCTGCTTGTGTGCCAAGCAAGCACTTTCCATTTGTCGCACAGAGGAAGCAAGAGAGTAGGTTCGGGCACCGTCCCAGACCCACACACAGATGCTGGCCAGCAGGAAAGCAAACCCAGGCAGCCCTCACTTACAACTTCTGTTGCCTTCTTGAGTTTTGAGTCCCAAGTCTGGGAAGCACCAGAGCCAGACAGCCCTTGCTCAGCACCATGTCTGGATTCTCCACAGAGAGATTGGTATGGAAGGAGAGCAGCTTAGGAAAGAGGAAGAGGCGCTTACTCACCATCTACTCAGAGCTGGCACCGGTTATAAAAACAGAACTCCCCCAGGTAGGCACACCTCCCAGCCACCTTGGCTCATCACTAATTTGCAGCCATAGATCTGGCTGGCTGGGACAGGTCAAAAGGCAGACATCAGGCAGGAGACCTACAGCATGCCTCAGAGAGTCAGAGTCCCATTTCAAATGGGATTTGTAACACCAGAGCCTGTTCCCTGTAGAATAGGTACCAGGAAGTTGTACATAGGCTTACTGGGGATTGGTGGGAATGTTCTCCTATAAATACAGTCAGCTCCCTGCTTAGAGATCCCAGCCATAGGAAGGAGCAGTTAAAGTAGTTTCTGGGATGCCTCCAAGACTTAGCTCGTCAAGGATACTGCCTTCCAAACACACGCGGATAATGGGATTCTCTGTTCCCCAAAGCTAATGTCAGTGCCTGCAAGGTGAGGGCTCACAGGTCAAGGCCAAGTGTCCCTCCTCCCCCAAAGATAATTGAAGGTGGCCAAAACTTTGTGATCTTCAAAAGTAGTGGCAAAGTTTCCAGAGAGACCTTCAGAGGACTCTTTCTATGGTCAAACTAAGGGAACATGAGGTGATATTTTTAAAAGACAACTTCGGTTCCGTGGATAAAGCGCTTCCTTTGTAAACATGAGAACCTGCGTTTGGCTCCCTAGCATCCGTGGAAAAGCTGAGAATGGGGAACATATCAGGAGCATGCACACAGGTGGATCTTGAGAACTCACTGGTCAGTGAGACTAGCCACAATGGCAAGATCCAGGGTCAGGTGGTCCATGCCTTTAATCCCAGCATTCAGAGGAAGAGTCGGCCAGATTGCTATGAGATCGAGACCAGTCTTATCTACATAATGAGTCCCCTGCCAGCTGCGGATACAGTGAGATCCTGTCTCAAAAAAAAAAAAAAGTCTTTTTCTTGTTGTTGTTTCATGTTTATGATACTGGGCGTCGAACCCAGGGACTCACCTATGCTGAGCATGTGCTCTCCCTGGCCCCAATAAGACCTTTCAAAGGAAAATTCTGACTGAAAATTGACTTGTCTAATACCTATGCCCAGAGTAACCTGTGAATTCACAGACTGGAAACAAATAACAACCAATCAACCAACCACTTAACATTTCTCTTTTAAAACTTTTTACTTTATTTTATTACCATAATGTATGTGTGTTTGCTATGAGTGCAGGTACATGTGTGCCTCAGGCATGCATGTGACAGTCAGGGGACAACTTTCAGAAGTTCTCTCCTTCCATTGTGAGATGCAGGGATCAACCTCGGGTCATCAGGTCTGCATTCACTTCTGAATATTTTTATGCATTTAATGCCATTTTAAAAATGAAGATAGGCTGATCATGGTGGTGCATGCCCTTAATCCCAGCACTCAGGAGGCAGAAGCAGGCAGATCTCTGTGACTTCAAAGTCAGCATGGTCTACATAGTGAGTTCTAAGCCAGTCAGGGCTACATAGTAAAACCCTACCTGAAAAAGTAATAAATAAGTAAATAAATAAACAAACAAATAAATAAAATAATAAATAGGATGAACAAAAACAGAGATCCAAGGCTCTCTATATGCCTCAGTAAAAGGTAAAAAAATCAGCCTCCCCAGTACATCCTCACAGATGTACAGCTCAGCCACTCCACCCTGCCCCCAATTCCAGCATGGGCTGGGTGGTAGTGTCTACTTCCCCTGAGCCATCCAGATGCCACTCATCATAGAGATTCATGCTTATTAAATGCTGCCAGACCTGACCTCACGACCTGGGAGGGAAAGGCATTTTAAGGAGAGGCTCTGAGCCCAGGTTCTCACATCCTCCCTTTAGGGCACTCTCAGAGACACAGTCAGACTAGAGTCCTTGGCTCTGGTTCCTAATCTGTAGGCTGAGTGCCCAGGGTGTTTCTCCAGTGAAATCCATTGAAAAAATCTCAACTGAAGATATTCCCATTACTTCCAAAGCATGCATTCCTCCTTAAAGTGCAAAAGATTTGTCATTCTCTGTAGATTGTTTGTTTGGCGACAGGATGTCATAGCCCAGGCTGGCCTCAAACTCACACTGTAGCCAAAGGTGACCTCCCGAGTGCTGGGATTACAGTCATGTGCCACCATGCCCAATTTATCTGATGCTTGCAATCAGACTGAGAGCTTCATGCCTGGTAGGTAAGCACTCTACCAACTGAGGTACACCCCCAGCCTATCTCTGTAGAATTTTCTAACTTTTTGTATAGCAAGTCTCTCATTGCCAAGTGGAGCAAGGGAATGTGGGGTTTCTATCAGATTCTAAGGACCCTAAGCATATCCTCAAACATTTGTAACGGAGGGTTGGGATATGGCTCAGCAGCAGAGCTGCCTGTGTGAGGCCCTGGATTCAGGGCAAGCACTGCAAGCATTTTTATTTTTATATGTATGAGTGTTATGCTTGGATCCCCAGAACTGGAGTAACAGAAGGTTGTTATCCACCATGTGGGTGCTGGGATTCGAACCTGGGTCTTTTGCAAGAACAACCAATGCTTTTAACTGGTCTCCTTGGGTACCAAGCATACACATGGTACACATCCATATATGCAAACACTCACATATATAAAATAAAAATAAACAAATCTTTTAAAATAGTAATTGTAAAAGAAGCATTGAATTTTATACAAGAAGAGGAAGGGAGGCCATGCCATTCAGGCTACCCTCTGTGAGGCCTTTCCTTCCTCTACAGAGTGATTTTTCTGAAGTTCTTGTTTTTGTTGCCACAGTTCCATTCTTGAAGATATTCCCAGGGTGGAAGGCACACCTCAAGCTTTCTAGTTTCAACAGACTTAGGGAAAAAAATGCAGAAACAAAGACTCTTGCCTATTATATCTCCAAGAATTTAGGTTCAAACTCAATAGACTGACCTTCTACGCTGTAATAGGCCTGTTCTTTTTTGAGGGTTGGGAGGAACCTCTGATTATTTAAAAGTGTATGTATATTGCAGGGGCTGGAGAGATGACTCAGTGGATAAAGCCCTTGTCATGCCAGTGTGAGAACCAAAGTCTTGATCCCCAGAATCCACATAAAAAGCCAGGTTGGTATGGCAGCCTGCCTGCCTGCAATCCTAGCACTCCAGGGGTAGAGATGTTGGATGCCTGGGCAAGCTGGCAGGCTAGACTAGGCCAATCCATGAGCTCTAGGTTCTGTAAGAGACCCTGCCTCACTAAATAACATGGAGAACATCTGACGGAGATACCTATTGTCATCCTCTGGCCTCTGCATACACACACATAGGTGCATACATACCTGCACACTCTGTACCCACACATGTTCAAACACACACACACACACACACCATATACACATACACATACAAAAAATAACAATTTAAAAGAAATTATATATTATAGAAGCATCTTATCTCTAATGAATTCAAGACCTCACCCTTAGGACAGGTAAATGCAATTAGCAGGCACATTAAGAACAGAGATTTAAAATGCATAGAACAGTAGTAATTTCAGGGCTAAAGTCCTTAGCTGTATTTTGTGTGACAGTGATCATGTAGAATGTCCATAAGTAATTATTTGTCCATTAAGGTAATTTATTTCCTCTTGGATTCCTCCTGGTTGGGGCATTTGTTAAACAGGTATATCTCTGTGTTGTGAAGTCTGATAAAAGTTTTTAAGTGTCACAGGGTGCTTCAAAGAAAGTAATAGGCTTTTGGAATTTTACAATTTCTATAGAAACAAACAAACTTTCAGTAAAAGAGAAGATATTAACTGCACATTGTTCTTAGTTTTGAAGTATGCTCAGGGCAGAGTGTTCAGATATTCAAACAGGTTTTCAGGAGCCACCATACAGGATTGGATTTGACAGCAGAAGACAGTAGTCCCAGTTCGTAGTCATGAGAGTCTATCATGAGGATGACTGGTTGGGATACCAGAGGGACAACTTTCTTGACAGGCACCAGGGCAATGGCTGCAGGTTACAGACCAGATAAGGGTATGTATCTCTCAAGCCAGAATCTCAGGACTGATCTGCCAGTACAAGGTTAATGTCCGAAGTTTTCCTGAGTTCTGTTGTCTTACTTTGCTCCTATGGTGGAGATGCCGGGACGTGTCTCTGAATGCCTCCATTTCCTCTATTCAAAGAAATGATGTGAACAAAGAGGGGAAAGGTCTCTGAGGGTTCCCAGGACTGACACTGTCATCAGGGTGAGTGCCACAAAAGCTCTGTGTCTCTGGAGTGCTAGACCCGCTTCAGGCAGCACGGGAGGATGCGAGGGGCGTCAGGCTTCCCTAGGTCTGTGTCTGGATTAAGCGCTAGAAATCAATGTTCTCAGCAAATCTAGATAGCACTATTTTCCTGGTGAGCAGCTCCTGTCAGTCCCCAAATGAAGACAAGGCAATAGGTTCCCTAGGAGAAGAGATCCCACTTTCTCTGACACAAAGATTGCAACCCTCCAAGTACGGCAGATCAATGAGTGATCCTTGAGTTAGCAGAAACTGGAGCTACCATGGAATGGCCATGTCATGAAAGGACAGAGGCAGTGGGGCCAAGATGGTGTGGGGAGGGTCCTCTTCTGCTTTTGACTTGACCATCCTAAACCTATGCAACTGCTGTTTTCCAGAGTGGTTTTAAAGACAGGAGTCTCAAGGCTAGAATACCAGCTCAATAAGAACAGTGGAGTTGTTTATGGTTTGTGTTTCCCTCTCCCCTGCTATATTTTCAGCACTTAATAATATTTGGCATATATAGTAGGTGCTCGATAAATCCTTATAGGGTAAATACATTGATGCTATTGGTAGAATTAACGGATGCTTAAGCCCACCCTCAAGAAACAGGATGTAATTATCACAGAAAGGAAACATGGCTTGCCAGCTTAACACTTGCTTAAGAACATGTGCATACACTCAGGTGGCTCCATAGTTCTCTCAGCACCATGTAAAATGTGTCCTATTCACACTGTGCAACACACAATCATCCTGTTTACACTTAGAAAATGAAGTTATCTTTTGAAGAAGCTATCACTTCCATATATGAAATATGACCAGAGATTGTCCTCAATTATTAGAATTTGAGGGTGCTTTCTCTTTTTGCAACCCTGCAGATGAAGAACGTAGAATTTGATAAATTATAAACTTAATGAGGCTTCTAACTCCTCTAGTCAGTCATTAGCTGCCAGGAAATGATCGCTGTTACTTAATTATAAGATGAAACTAACCATTGAGAAATGCTGAAAGTGATCGTATTGGCTGATGCACTGGGGACTAATTCCACAGGCATGCCTCTACGTACCAATTAAAGCTGCATCACCCACAATAAAAAGCTGTGTGCCGTTGGCCGGGTTCTGTGCTGTCATTTTCAGATTAGAACAACAAAAACAACTGCAATCTAGGGCACTTCCCAAGCACCAAGTGACTGTGAGTCCTTTTAATATAGACTATGAGGTATCCTCTCACTAGTTTATTAGTCTTCGGGAAGTGTCCTTTATCCTCATTTTGATCCCACACAGCATAAGAGGTAGACTCAAAGATAGGAAAGGCATCTGTGTAGTCTGAATGAGAAATGTCCTCCGTAGATTCACATGTTTAAACACTTGGTCCCTGGTCCCTGGTGCTCTTTGTGAAGGTTATAGAACCTTTAGGAAATCAAACCTTGCTGGAGGAAGTGTGTCACTGGAGGTGGAGTTTATAGCCTCTCCCACTTCTAGTTCTTCTAGTTCTCTCTCTCTCTCTCTCTCTCTCTCTCTCTCTCTCACACTATTGCTCTCGCTCTCCTTTCTGTGCTTGGATGGAGATGTGCTCTCTCAGCTTCCTGCCTGCTGCTATGTGTCCCCTGCCATTATGGGCTCTCTCTCCCTCTGGAACCATAAGCCCAAATCAGCTTTCCTACAAGTTGTCTTGGTCATGGTGTTTTATCACAGCAATAAAAAGTAATGAATATTGCATCCACTCAGTCATTGATTTTCATGACTGTCAGGCAGAAAAGTACCAAAAAGCTTTCCAAAGGGTGAGTACATAGAAAGTGGCTATGCATTAAATCTTCATTCTGGTTTTAAGGAAGCAATTCATTAGCAGAGTAAAAGTGGGTGATGGAGGAAGAAAACTGAGTTCCACCCAGGACTAACATTGGGTCCATGCGGGTTCTGTTGTATACAGTTTTTTAAAAAGACTACTAAGGAGTTCTGAGAATCAAATTTCCAACTCTAGTCAACATGTTATAATTTAATCAGTTCTGTACCAATCCTGAGCTGATCAAACATTGCCTGATCTTCCTTTCTGGACTCTCTTTTCCACTTGCCTGTGATTAAAAGAGATTAGATGGGTTGATATCAGGACCTGGAGCTCACAGACTTTCTGGGTTCTAATTCTAATATTGTCACTAAATGATATGTGAAGATGAGTGATATGGCTCAGTTGGTAGAGGCACTTGTGCACAAGTTTGACTAACCGAGTTCAATCCCCAAATCCCACAGGTTGCAGGAGAAAATGCACTCAAACATACACCACATATAAATACACACAAAAACTTAAATTTAAAAATTAAAGTTGGTGGTTGGACAGATGACTTAGTGGTTAAGAGAAAATCCTGCTCTTGCAGAGGACTTGAGTTTGGTCCCCAGCACTCACACAGGGAGGCTCACAACTTCCTATAACTCTAGTTCCAAGGGGCTCTGTCTTCTCTGGCCTCCTTGATCATACATTCATGTGTATATACTTAGACATACACATAATTTAAAATAAAATTTAAAAACATTAAGCTTGGTATATATTTGAGTGAGAAAAGGACAGAAAGAAAATTAATATTTTTGTTTTAATAAAATTTAATGTTTTGTCCCAACTTAAGTATAAGATGTCTACAAAATTTCAATTATAAATTGATGCCTGGAATTTAGAGGAAGTTATGGGACCTTATCAGAAAAGGATTGGGACAACTCCCACCAAAGGAATTGTGGAAATTAAAATGAGTAAATATGCTTTAAACAGCATCCTAAGTGCTCTAAAAGGTGAGTTATTTTATTGCCTCGTTCCATTTGAAGGGTGGAGCCGCGGGAACAGCCGGAGAAAGGAACCTGAGAGAGTAGTTAGGGCAGCGTGGATAAGCATCGAGGTGACTCCAAGAAGCCTGAACACCCGCACCCCACCAACTTCCTAGGAATGTGTATCAGGTTTAGCTGACTATTTAAAAAGCCTGAGATTATCTCTCTAACAATGCTGCTTATAGACCTGTCATTACCAAGCACTTCGCTGAAGTGACCAGAGAGAGTGACCAGAGAGACAGACACAGGCCTACAGAAGTGGTCTGCCCTTGTCTCCGTGTGGGCAGCTTTCCTTCTCCCTTTACCCGCTGCTGCGCGGCTTCACCCACCTTTCCCAACCCCCACGGCCTCGCCAAGGTGTTTGCCTCAGGGGCCTCCCTCGCTGATCACGGCCTTTCTTTTCTTAACTTCCACAATGCTACACTCTCCTGCGCCTTCTCTCCTCTGCAACCTGTTCCCTCTAGGTTGCCTCTGCTGGTTCACTGGTCTGGAGGCCTTGGTGTCCCAGAGCTGGGTGTTCTTGTGTCCTTTCTTCCCTGCTTACACTGTCTCCTCAGACGAGTAATTCCAGTCTGAAGACCTTAAATATTACTTGCACGTAGAGGACTGCCAACTTTACATCAGTTCTGTCTCTCCCTGGGGTTCTACACTCTTACAGAGAACCACCTGCCCAATCATCTGATTAGTATAGGAAACAGACTTTACAAAATTCACTTCCTGATCTCTCTCTTTCTCTTTCTCTCACTCTTCCTCAACTTGCCTTCTCCAGTTTGCTTTATCTGAATTCCTGGTTGGTTCCATTATCACCCAGATTGTTGATGAAGCCAGGGGTTCCAGTCTTCTTTCCCTTCATCCTAAATTCAACTCACCTGCACATCAGTTGATCGTATCAGTCAAGTCCCATTCCTTTAGCCATGTCCACTGCACCATCCCAGGGCAAGCAGTCATGACCTCACTAGATTACTGTGATCATTTTCCGACTGCTGTTCCTCTCTGCCTTTACTCTTGGCCTCATACTGTTTCTCAAAAAGAAATCTCAGTGTTATTTCACAGAACAGATTTGATAAAATCGTTCTCTTGCTTAGAGTCCTCCAAGGGCCTCGGGTTAGATACTTAGAATATAATTCAACTCCTTTGACCCATGAGTCCCTACATGACATGGCCACACACTTCCTGATGACTAGGCTTCCTGGCTTCCTTTCATCTCCCTCAGTATTCTAAGGTTCTTCTCACGCTGAGCCTTGCCTTTGACTTTCCCCTGTCAGGAGAGCCTCCCCCACCCCCGTGGCTCATTCATTATTCAAGTTTCAGTCAAATGACTGTCCTTTGCTGACTTCCCTGCTCAAGTGGCTCCCTCAAGCTCTCTCTTTCTCAGGACCTCCCTTTATCTCCTTCAGACCTTTCTTACTATCTGCAGTTGTGTGCTTCCTTTATTTATTTGTTTGTTTTCCGTGCTCCCATGAGAATGTCAGTTCCTTAGAAAGAAGGACCACTCTTACCTCATTTACCACTGACTTTTCCTTGGCTGCCGGACAGTGGGTGAGACTCCATCAAGATCTGCTAAAGAGCTCATTGTTTATACGTGTAGTAGCATTTTCGAAAGTATACATAATAACCCATTGGAACGCCAAAGCTAATCCAAATAATGCACCAATAGCTAAGACAGTACTGGAGTCTGGGGCAAATGGAAGCAAAGTACACATCTGACTGCAATCTAATTGAAAGTGAGAATGATGTCATATTCTGTTCTTTGAGTCCTCTTCTCCAATTCATGTGAAGAATCATTGAAGGGCTACAGAGATGGCTCAGCAGTAATTAAAGTGCTTGTTCTTGCTGAGGACCAGAGTTCAGTTCCCAGCACCCACATTGGGCATCTCACAACCACCTGTAACTCCAGCTGCAGGGGATCCTATTCCCTTTTGTGGCCTCTTTGGGCACCTGCACACACCTATGCACACACACACACACACACACATAAAAAATATATACTATCTTTAAAAAGAAATCACAAGCTAATCTAACAGAAAAAGAATCTTTTCACAGTGACTGCTTGTTTGAAAGAAATGATTCCTTATGCGGCCAGTGTTCTCTAACTCCTGTGGTCATTCTCTGATTTATCCAAAGCTTGGCTCAAACAACTCAAAAAGCTTGACAGTCCACTCTTCTTTCGAGAGTCCCCCTGTAGAACTCCCCTCTGCAGCTTTGGAACGAGGTGAGTCCACGTCAGTGCAGGAGTCCACACCACAGGTAGAGTTCAGCTTGATGGAAACAATCTTTGGCTCTATTGCCCTGCTGTCCCCTTTCCTGCTCTGTCTAATAACACTGTGAGTGCTCTAGAGGGTGTAAAGAGGCACACTTTGCTGGAAGGCGGCCTACTTTGAGCTAGACTGGAGCCACTTAGTATCATTTGGGTCGGGCCACTTAATCAGATAATCAGACTGAATCCTCCACCACTGACTGCAATGTCTAGAGATGGCACTTGCAGGAAGCAGAGATTCCTCTCTAGTGGTTCATATATATGTTGAAGACTTCATAATTCATATTTCCAGCAGAGTGCCAGCTCCTAAACACACCAGTTCATAAAATAAACTGCCTCGTCAGCATCTCCATCTTATGCTCACAGTGACATGCAATTGCAAAAGTTTGAGGCCTCTCTCACCCGTCCTACGTTCTATCTCCATCACAGTTGATGGCTGTCCTACCTGTGTGGTACTTAAGCCTAAGCCCCCAGCTCCTCTCCTGTTCCCCTTACATGACCTTCCAGCAGACACTCTTGTTCCTACTTTCAAAATCAATCCGGAAGCCAGCAGCATCTCCCTGGAAACCACTGTATCTCAGTCTCCCCTGCCACAGGTTGCCATATCTCTCTCCTGACTGTAGCCGGTGTCCTCACCGGAATTCTTGCTGCCACCCTTGACTCTCTCCACCAGTGATTCTCCTAAGCATGTGCCAACCCTCTGCTCCACTTAACTGAGCCAAAGCTAGCTTTCACAACATCCGCCATGCCCCATGACCCACTCTGCCCAGCAGCCGCCATCTTGATCTGATCTACTGTTCTCCCCACTGCGCAGCCGCAGCTGTGGGGTCTCCTTTCTCTTTCATTTCAAACAAAGCAGGCTCCTGCCTAGGGGCCTTTGCACAGACAGATCCCTTTATTCTGAGTCTCCAAAGCTACGTTTCCACATTTTCCCTTTTGTGCTGAGGCATACCCGCACCTCTCTATTCAAATCATAAGCTTTATGAGTAACCTTAAGGAGACTGTTGATTTTCTTAGCAGTTGACTCTCAGTTTACAATTACATTCTCTGAAATCCCTGACCCCTCCTCCTCAAGTACAGAATACAAACAATGGAGAACACAATTTTGGACACTCTCTACCCAGAGGTGCCTTGCTGGTATGTCTTCACAACTTGAAACTTCAGTTTCTTAGGCCATCAGAATTAATTCAGCCAGAAGACCCTAAGAAATCAATGTTGGGTCACAACCCAGAGTTCTAGAGGGTCTATGTAGGGCCCAGTTTTTTTTTTAATTTAATTTTTATTTTTAATTCATTTTGAGAACTTCCTGAGTGTTATATTTGCCTTATTCCATCCCTTCTAGTCCTCTTCAACCCTTCCCATGCCCCCGACTCCCTCCCAGTTACTTGTCCTCTTCTTTATTGTGTTCATATACATACATTTATAGATATTCATATAATGCCCTGAGTCCTTTTAGTAGTGTTGTGTGTACCTGTGCTTAAGGCTTGGGATTAGAAAAATCTCTCAGGTAGCCAGTCCCTGGAAGAAACAGATTTTCCCTCCCTCAGCCTGTAGCTTTTCATCTTGAGGTGGGACCTTGTGCAATTCCAGGATCCACCGTGGCATGACAACTGGTTTAGTCTCTGGCAGATCTCACTGAGACTGCCACACTGTGGAGATTTCGTGGGAGCTTCCCTATCGTGTCTAGAATTCATTAACTAGCAGCAGGTGTCTTGTCCCTCTGGCTCTTACATTCTCCCCATCTCTCTTCTATGATTCTTCCTGAGTAAGGCCCCGGACTCATTAGACTACGTCAGCAGCATGTGGAACCTGCACTCACCCCTACAGGCCACCCTCCTGGATCTGTCTCCAAGAACTACCTAGAAATTGGTAGAAAGTCTGAGGGGAGTTTTTAAAGAAAAAGAATCCCCTAAGGAGCAGGGCCCTAACAGTCCTAAACTTGCTATGTAGATCAGGTTGGCCTTGAACTCAGGATGCAAAGCACGAGGATTACTGTGAGTTCAAGGACATCCTGGGATACACAGAGCATCAGCTAGCTCTATATAGGAAGATCCTGTCTCAAAACAACAACCATTTACTGCTATATGTCAGGTACAGTTCTAGGCGCTAAAGGCTTTAATGTAAACAACATGGACATAGCCATGGGCTGGGATCTGGTAGAGTGCTTGCCTTGCATGCACAAGGCCCCAGGTTAGGTCAACAGCATAGCATAAAACCAGACATAGTGGCACATACTTGCAATCCTAGCACTTGGGAGGTGGAAGCAGGAGGATCAGAAATTCAAGGCCAACCTAGGCTACAAGAGTCCCTATCTAGGGCTGGGTGTGCTGGTGCACACCTTTAATCCCAGCAGAGGCTACAGGGAGACCCTGTATCAAAACAAAACAAAAAACAAAACCCCACGAGTCTGTATCTAATTAAATCGATAAAGTAGAATAGTCTTTGCTCATGAGTTAGCATCTAAAGGGGAAGACAGACAAGTTGGCAAAACCTCTGGAAAGGGAAACATGACATCATAAGAATGCTCTACAGACTTGGGAGGGGAGGGTGTGCATTTTAGTTACATAAGAAAGACACATCAGCAGGAAAACTCAGGTCCACTCAGAAGCACAGATGGCTCTGAGGGACTGGCAGGCGAGGGAGGGGAGGAAGGGTGCTGTGCTCAGGTACACAGTGGAGAGGCAAACCTCTCACCCTGGCTTTTGACTTTATCCTGATGAGATGTGAAACAATGAGTGCTCTGAGTAAAGTGAGAGGAAAGGAACGAAGGAGGGAGGGAGGGGGAGATGAAGGGAGAGAGAAAAGAGGGAGGGAGAAGGAGGGAGAGAGGAAAGAAGGTGGGGGGGAGGAAAAGAAGGGGGTAGAGAGGAAGGGAGGGAAGGAGACAGACCACACGTCACTGTTACAACGGAAGGATTTGCTTCATAGCCCCTACACAAGAAGGTGGTTTTCTTCATTCTGGCCTAGCTACATAAAACCACATCACTATCTGGATTTATGTAAAAAACTTCAAAACGAAACATACAATGCCAGTAGTTTATCATCAGAAATTTTAGGCCATTTTTAATATTAGCTACTAGAATTTATCGTGGGACTGATGAAGCTGACCATGTTACCAGGCTGCCATTGTGATTTACCTACTATTTTGGCCTCCTAGGGAGGCAAAAATATGGCTCAGGATATTTGATAAAGAAATCTAATACACAATAGCTTTAATCTCCTTCATACCAAGTGAGGCTCATAGAGGAACCTTTAAAATTCTAGTAACTAATGTCATTATACCCAGGTTATTCAGGAAATAATAGGTCATAAGGGCAAAAATTATAGATCGTATGTTATTCTTCTTTGTAATTCAGAAAAATAAAAAAAAAATGTGTAATAAATCACATCCAAGTTTTGTGACAGGTTCAGCAAGCCGGCTGAGCCAGTAAACGTGCTTTCCACCAGGCCTGACAATGTCCAGGACCCACATGGTGGAAGAATAGAATGAACCCCTTCAAGTTATCCTCTGATTTTCACATGCATGTGGTGGCATGCTTGTGTGTATACACATACACACACATAAATAAATACATGTAATAAAAATATTTTCCAAATATGCCAAGTTTCATCTGGCTTTATTTAATTTGAGCAATCTTTCCGATATTCTATTAAATCCAAAGGGATTTGAAGCAGCCCTAAAATCTACAACACACACATTCATATATAGAAGTTCAGATGTTGGCACCTTGTTCATTGTAGATATTTCCCCATAATTTCTTTTAGGTGCGTGAAGCACAGTCCAATTTTTTAAAGAACCAGTCTTTGGAAAAATGTGACAGGAAAGTCACATGGCACCGTTTTGACAAGGAATAGTAATTGCCCCAGCTGGGAATTCTCAGGCCCCTCACCCACCCTTGGAAACCAAACAACAGCAGGCCCGAGGGCCCTCTGAAATTACTAAGGCTGAGCAAGTGTCGGGAATGCTTCATCTCCTAGGAAACCCAGAAACCTCCAAAGAATGGCAAGAGGCGAGCTAAGCTTCACCGGGAGTTATAATGCACTGTCTTATGCAGACAGGAGTGCTTCAGTGTCAAAGCCACAAGACCAAGGGCAGGCCCCGCTTCCAAAAGAAAACCTCCATCCGCAAGCACAAGACAGCGATCACAGAAGGGGCCGACGAGAGGACAGAAGTGCAGCGCCTGGAATGCCTGAGCACAGAGCTCCGCAGAGCGCCTGCGATCCTTTCTCACTCTGGCACCTTAATGAGAGCTGAAGGGGGAGCACGACTGTTTTATGATCGTTTTATTCATGTGTTAAAGATCCTGGGTAACTCTTTTACAGTTGATCTTAACCAGAAGATGAGGAAATGGTGCATAATCTAAAAATGTCAATTTCGCCCCACACACAGTTTTTTTTAAATGGCTAGCTCAAAAAACTGAAATTAGCTAACTGTAAAATCCAGGCACATTCATTCAAAATATTAACATATTTGGGGGTAAAAACAAAAATGAAAGCTTTTCAAAGAACTAAAGTTTTGTAAACAAAACTCTCTCTTTCCAATGCTTTGAAAGAAAATGCAGAGTCCTCAGTTATGACACCTTACAGGGTGCCTGTGGGATACGTTTGCTCCCCTCCACAAGATCTTGTCCTTCAAATTATCAGTGTTCTTTCAACTCCACATTCACAATTCACACTGCTGAAAAACATTTCTGTGCAGATCCAAAGCTAACCCAGAAAGAGGCAAAACAGGATGTTGAGGCACAACAATCTTAAAGAAAAATAGCTCTGTATCATGTCTACCAGTTAATGGGGAGAAAGAGAGTACTTTCTTTTGGAATTTCCCACTGAATAAGAACTTTAAAAATATCTCTTTCTTAGAGTGAATGTGTTTCTAATTGGGTGAGGAAAATGTAAAATATTCTAACTTCTTAAAGAGCCTGCAGTTCTGGTAGCCTGGTCCATTCAGGATTCAGAGCCGGAAGTCAGTGCCTTCCCTGGGCTTCTTGGCAGTTAGATGAGTAGTCAGGAGTAAAGTTTTATAAACTGTGAAGGGACCAGGCAGACAGACTGGCTCTACAAGGTAATGTTTCCAGTTTGACTCTTATGGTCTTTGACCTTAAAAGCCATTTGTGATTCAAGTGCCATCAGACATTCTTGAAGGCTGAACGACCAGTTCACACACTCAATCTTCAGGGGACCTGTTGCTTTGCTGTCCACAGACATGGGGCAGCAGGAGATCCATGATATGGAGAAAGAGGAGGAGGAGGAGGAGGAGGAGGAGGGACCAAAATATAGTCAATAAACTCTCTCAAACATAAGCATCATAAATTCAGTCAAAAGCATAAAATAAGTGCTTAAGGAGCTCTTCCCCCTAAGATAAACAAATATATCACTAAAAGAGTAAAAAGAGGTAAGTTAAGAGTCAAAACCTTCTGCCTAATGCATTCTTGGAGTTTCTGGGAGCAAATACCAGGGAGGACTGGACCTTGAGAAACCCAGCTGACTCAGAGGTGGAGGGAAAGCTGTCCAGGGTTGTTTTCCTTAAAGAGATAAGATCACCCCTGTCCTCTCCAGTAGCTTTAATAGCTGTGTCCTTCCACCAGACTCTCAAAACCATAAACTTGAGTATGACTCCAGTCTCAAACTGAGCAGGAAAAAAATCCTTTGCTTTTAGCTATCATCACGGGCAATTTAAGCAAAGATGGAAGGATAAAATATTCATGGCCACCATCCAATTCTCCCTTCACATCCTTTATTTCTTATTGGTGGGTTCACCATCGACTTCTTTCCCCAATCAATGGAAAAACATGCATTCCAGATCTCCTGTTGTGATTGTTTCTTTCTCAAATCAAACTCCCTCAAAAATAATCGATTCTTGCTTAAAACAGGTTCTGGAAAACTTATCTGCCTTTGAGAAATGGAATGAGCTAAAAACTAAACAGAAACTCTGGTAGGACTACTATGGTGAATGGTTAAATATTTACAACATAAGAACCAGTTCATCTGAAAACAAACATACGAGTGCCTGGCTTCATTCCCTGTCTCAGGAATCAAGAATGTTCCCTTGCTGAGAGCTGCCATTTTGTTGACATTCAAGTAAAAGATTTGGCTCCAGTAAGAGGTGAGAGTGCGCCCAGGAGGCACAGTCTGCAGAGCCATGGTCGTAACAGATGAGTTCATACCGACAAAATGACAAATGCACAAAGAAGGGCCTGGAAAATAAAAGGCAGAATTTTGGTGTCAAGTGCAAGAATATCCCCATGAAAATGATCAGTTTCTCCACTTGTCCCAAATGACACGGGATACAAAGAATGGAAGAACCTTTAAGTGGTATCTAACAGAAAGAAAACACTGGAACTGTACTCTTCAGGTGTCTGGTATTTACTGTCCCACCTAATATGGAAGGAAAAGAATGTGGGAGACAAAAACAAGCTTCATTCAAAACACCATAGAAAGAAATAAGCTCCAAAGGCTCACTATACTAAATTCTCTTTGGTACAAAGATAGTACCCAGGGAATTAGGAAAGTGTGTAACAGTTCTTACTGGAAATCCTTCTTTGAGATTGGGTGTGGTGGCATATACCTGCAATCGGCACACATGGGAGATCGTGCAGGGAAGATGGGCTCTGTGGGAAGAATCTGTCTTAAAACCAAGAACTGGGGGCAGATGTAACTCTGTGACTGACATGAGCAAGACCTTGAGATCAGGCCCTAGAACTGGGCAGGATCAACCAACCAACCAACCAACAAACCAACCAACCAACAAATACAACCACAAAATGTTGCAAGTCAGTTCATCTTCTCTGAAGTGACATACCAGGAATGTCAGCCAAATGTCCCTAAGGACATCTGAGGCTCCAGAGGGGTTTCTTGAACAGTCTCATACAATTATCTGAGCTTGGCACCAGAGCTCATGGTTTGGTTAGCTTCTGGATCCTAAAGACTTCAGCACGGCTGACTACTCTTCAGTAAAGGAGAGCTTTTCTATTTTGTTTTGTTTTTAAATGTTAGACAATAACAGACTCTTGGAGATGAAACTAGAAAGATAAAGGAAAAAAGACACACACACACAAACAAACCACAAAACTCCCACTAAAGTCAACTGCACTTGCCTGGGCTCTGTCATAAGGTGCAGCTGTGTGTTTCCTGAGCCCTCCAGGAGGAGGAGGGTGGAGGGCAAAGGACTCAAGATTTTGATGTCGGGCACTGAGAATCACAGAATGGTGCTGATGAGGTGCATTCTCTGGCTGACCCTTAAGTTTCTCATGCGCTTCTGGGATAGAAGTGACTGTTGAGTGATTTAGAAGGGTCATCAAAGAATGTTTGGAGGGCTTCTATGCTATCACGGCAGACTGAGTCACACAGTGTCCGTCAGCCTTGCACCCCACATGCCCATCTTCCTGTCTCTACTACTGAGACAGGAAGGTTTTTTAAATGGTTTCCAAGAACCCTCTGCCTTCTGCCTCTGCAGCTGCTGCTCCCTCCTCCTCTTCCTCCCCCGCTTCCTCCTGCCCCCCCCCCCACCTCGTCCATTTGCTAACCCCTGCAATCACACTTTCAGTTCATCACAGTCTACACTGCGCTGCCTTAACTGCCAAGTCTACCCACCGCGGTGGGGAGTCTTCCTCCCCTCACTCTAGGCACTGTCAACCTCTCTATCCCTCCTGCTGAAACTTCCCTTGGCTTCTAGAACAGATGCCCTTCACATCTCTGCCACTTTTGTATCCTTCTCCTTCTGTAAGTACAAAGGTCTGCTTTTATTCTCAGAGCTCATGGGTTCTCTCATCTCTGGTACTTACCCTCCAGGAACAGAGCCACCACATGGTGGCAGACGCTTTCCCAGGTCTGCTCAGCACTCCTATCTGCCTAATAGCTGCCTTCCTCAACAAAACCCAAGGCCCAACATGACCGACCCTTTGCCAAACAAGAGTTCCATGTCACCACCCAAGCCACAGCCAGTGGGGTACCAAACTTCCCTCACAAGCATTCACAGTTAGTGCTCAAACCCCTTTTATTGATGTTTAGTGTTGGTTGGGTGGTTGGTTTGGTGCTGGGGCTCACCCCAGGGCCTTCACTCACTCCGCCACCGGGTCTCAGCTCTCCGGTCTCAGCCCTTCTCGTACACTCTAAAGCCCTCTGGGCCTGTCCCGCCATCTCCGGTCCACACTCACTGGGTCTCGGTAACTTCCCCTGAATGATCACATCATGTGTTTCTTGTGATTCTCGCTGGCCCCGTCAAGCATTCTTCCAGACTGCAGCTTCCTCTGCACTGCACTTCTGCAGCTCCCCTCAGGCCTTCTACACCTGTCTTTATACTTCCACCGAAATAAATAAGCAAGTAAGAAAACTATTAGGCAATTCTGAAAATTTTAAGACCAGGCAAATACTTGTTTATTTACAGATGTGACCATGATATGAGGCTATTCAGTCAATGGCTTCACTAAACCTCTTTGTGGGCAGGCTGTACTCAGATAAGACCAGATGGGTTGACACAGAAACCTCATGGACCAGGTCCAAACACCATGACACAGGCATGTAGCACTGGGGTCAGGGCTGGAAACACTCACAAAGTAAATCATCTCTCAGATAAAATACAGAGGGCCAGTTGTGGAGTACAGGCCTGTGATCTTGGTTAGAAGGTTGAGGTAGGATTGCAAGTTCAAAGGTAGGCTGGGTAACTTAGTAAATCCCTGTTTCAAACTTTAATAAAGGAGGGGAGATAGAAAAATATAGGTGAATGGTAAAGAGCTTGCCTAGCATATAAGGCCCTAAGTTCGATTCCTATTACTGTCAAAAAAAAAAAAAAAAAAAAAAACAAAGTAAAACAAAACAACATACATCAGAAAGTTAAATTAAGAAGTGTTCTCAGGGGCTGAAGAGATGGCTCAGTGGTAAAAAGCACTGGCTGCTCTTGCAGAAGACCTGGGTTTCATTCTTGGCACCCATATGATGACTAACAACCTTTTATAACTCCAGGAATGGGGAATCCAATACCCTCTTCTGGATTCCTCAGGCACTGCACACTTGGTACATATATATGCAGGCAAAACACATAAAATTTAAAAATACTTAAAAAAGAAGAATCAATGTTCTCTGTACTCTACTGAAAACAAGGGACAAAGTTTCAAAAATAATTATTTTGTTTAAGAGTGAATTCTAACTAAATGCAATACCTGGCCTGAGACTCAATTCTGTACTAGAAGAAAAAGCATACATTGCCAGTGATATTATCATGTCACCGATAAAACTGAATTCAGACAATACGTTAGACCTAAGTACACTTGCAATGTTCAAATTACTAGTTGATAATTGTACTGTAGATATAAAAAAGAGTGTCTGTATGCATAGGAGATCCATATTGAAGGGTTTAAATGGGAAAGGGTCAGAGCATAACATCAAAAATGATAACATACAGGAAAAGCAAATGGCGCAACCTGTAAATAAGTATCCTGTGTGACGTCCTTATACTTGCAACTTTTCTGCTAGTTAGAAATGATTTTCAAGCAAAACATTTGAAGATTTAAAAAAATCAAACCCGTCTTCTGTATTACTGATAATGAAGGTAACTTTGCACAATACAGATATTTTTTTAAATGGATGAGTAGATGCTCATTTCATAAACCTTTTTTAATCTAGTAATTGCTTATGTAACATCCACTGTCATGATATTCCAATTTTCATGCTTTCTAATATTTTTCCCTGAGATCAGCTCAGAGGATGTGGAATCAGATTTAAGGATTATTTTATCTAGTATATGTTTATTATTTCAACAGTTCATTGTGTATGGTGTATGTGTATGTGTGTGTTTGTGTGTGTGTGTGTGTGTTATGCATGTGCTTGGTGAATTAATTATAAAATCCAAATATACTTACTTTTGACTTCTGAGGTTTCATTAGTTAGAAATCCAGTTGGTAGACAAGTCAGAGGTGCTGGTTAGTTTTAACTGTCAGCTTGACACAATCTAGAATCCTCAAGAAGAGAGCCTCAGTGAGGAATTATCTAGATCAGGTTGGCCTGGGGGCATATCTGTGAGGGATTGTCTTGACTGTTAACAGAATAGGAAGACCCATCCTAAATGTGGGTGACATCGTTCAACGGGCTGGGCCCTGAACTCTGTAAGAGTAGAGAAAGTTAGCTGAGTCCTGACCATAGGCAAGGGTTGGTGCATTATGCTCTTCCTGCTCTTGACTGAGGATGTGATGCTTTAAGTTCCTGTCTTGACTTCCCCTCAACAATGCACTGTAACCTAGAACTGTAAACCAAATAAACCCTTCCTAAATTGCTTTTTGTCAGGGTATTTTATCACAGAAATGTTATCTAGGACAGCAGATTATTAGCATATTTTAAAGGGAGGGTAGTTTTGTTTTCTTAATTGTGGTAAAATATACTTAACACAGCAACCTTAATCTCTTTTCTGTTGTTGTTTGGTTTTTGCTTTTGTTTTCTGAGACAGAGTCTCACCACGGTTCCCTGGTCATGCACTCCTACTTCTGGGCCCAAGCAATCTTTAGCCACCATTCAACATTTTATACATGTATCTGAAACCAAAGGAACAGATTGTTCTTTGATCATCTCAACTCATCAAAACTCAAAATCCCACTGAGTACAAATGTGAAACCTCCACGTTTCATAGAGCAGTGCCATTCAGCTAAGACAGAAGCTGAAGGAAGGAGAGGCACTCCCTTTTCTAGGGACAGGCCATCAACACCAAGCCTAGATCAGCTGGATCCACACCATGGCCCCCTCCCACTGGCTCCTTTACTGGACTCCCATGATGGGTTTGCACTCGATCACTGCTTGAAGTCTTTGCTGTAAAACAGCTGCTAAATAACACAATGATTTACTTTCAACTTCAAGCAAGATCTACAAACACCATGATAAATGCTGCTTCTGCTAGCACATCTAAGACACTGCAGGCAGCAACCACTGGCATAAATCATTCCCTGAAAGTCCCCAGTGCTCCTGTCAGGCACCTTTCCTGTTGATCCCCGGAGGAGGAGAAGTCAGTCACAATGACAGGTAACAGCACAGCGAAACCTGACAGTGGAAGTTCAAAGCCTTCCACTGTGGTTGCCGTGGAAGTAATTACAATACTGCACCAAATAAAGAGACGTGAGGCCAGGAGTTCAAGGCCAGCATGGGAACATAGTGAAACTTTATCTTTAAAGGTGGGGCAGGGTATGGATAAATTTTATAGTAAAATTTGTATTATGTTGTGGCTGGAGAGATGGCTCAGTCATTAAGGGTACTGGTTAATTTTGCAGAGGATCCAGCTTCATTTCCTGGCACCCACCTGGTGGCTAACAACTACCAGTAACTCCAGTTACAGGGGACCTGACATGGTCTTCGGGCCTCTGTGGGCATTGCATGACTGTGGCCTCTGTGGTGTACTTATATACATTTAGGCAAAACATTCATACACATAAAATAAAAGTAAAAAAATAAGTATATTTTTTAAAATTTGTGTTTACACAAATTATAACATGCTAGAATATTGTAGATCAATTAGGCTCTAACTTAGTTTGTTTTTAGGGTAGCTAAATCTAGCTAGAAATGTCATTATTTGCTAATTTGGATTTTAAGTGTCCCCTAAAGGTTTATATCCCAGCATGGAGCTTTCTAAAGACGTAATGGGTCCTTTAGCAAGCCTAGTGAGAAGTCTTCAGTTCATTGAAAGTATATTCTTAGAGGGGAAGGCTGGGTAGGGTGGTCTTTAATCCCAGCACTCTGGAGGCAAAGGCAGATGAATCTCTGTGAGTTCAAGGCCAGTCTGGCCTATATATTGAACTCCAGTTCAGCTAGGGCTATACAGTGCAACCATGTCTCTGAAAAAGGGGCGTGGGAGAATGACTCAACTGGAGAGATAGCTCAGTGGTTAAGAGCACTGGCTGTTCTTGCAGAGCACCTAGGTTCATTTCTCAGTACCTATGTGATGGCTAACAACCATCTGTAACTCATTCTAAGGGATCCAGTGCCTTCTTCTGACCTTCACAGTCACTGCATGACACAGGTGCACTTATATGCAGACAAAACACTCCTATACATAAAATAAATTTAAAATAATTTTTAAAGGGTGGTGGTAGTCGTGTGATCCTGGTCTTTATCTTTTTCTTTTTTTGATGGACTAGATCTAAGGTGAATAGCTTGCTTGACCACATGCTCACAGACCCATAGCAGCAGGGCTTGAAACCTCATCAATCATGGGCTGAAACCTCTAAAACTTTGAATGAAGATAAAATGTTTTCTCTTTGTAAGTTGACCATCTCCAGTATCTATTATAGTGACAGAACTCTAATTAACATATTATATTATATAAAACCATTTCAGTATAGAAATTTTAATAGTAATAATTGGTATAAATTACAAAGACCACTAAAACTCCAACAATGAGAGAACCTTTTTTTCTTTTGAAGACAGGGTCTCCCTGAAGCCTCAGCTGGACTGGAACTTGCTTTATAGACCAGGTTGGCCTTGAACTCACAGAGATCTGCCTGCCTCTGCCTCTGGAGTCCATCATCCAACATGAGAAAACACTTTTAAGAATGACTATACTTTCCTTAGAATCCCAGGGTATTGAATCCTGGGATTCATTAGCTTGTTTAACTAAGTTAGTTTTTTGCTTGTTTGTTTTGGGGGATTTTGGGTCTTTTTGAGCCAGGGTCTCCCTGTTGCCCCAGCTGGCCTGGAACTCAAGATGTAGACTAGGCTGGCCTTGAACTCACTGAAATCTGCCTGCCTCCGGCTCCTGTGTGCTGGGATTAAAGGTATGTGCCACACATCTGGCTTAAATCAGTTTTATACCCAATACCATTTTCTTACTTAGCTAGAGGTTGAACCAGAACGTCCACCTTAGGAGAGGCACAGTATGGGTACACAAACAGCTGCATAGATTCAGAGTTTGCTCTTTTGCTTCTGGCATAATGTTACTTGATATTGCCATATCGAGACAGGAAAAAAAAAATCCAGAGTATAGAACAGAGGAAGTTTATGACTGAAGAGGGCGCTGCTCGGATCATAAAGAATTGTCTATGTCTGTAGGACTTGTCCTGTAGGAAATACATGAATTGTTCCAGGAATACTCCAAGAAAGAAAACGTACCTAATTCTACATGGGACTGGACACTGGGGAAGGTTGTAATCCGTAATCCCAAAGTGTCCATTACAAACTCCAGAAGAACCAGTAGAGGGTGTGCCTGTGGCAAGCTCCCCAAGTGAGGCCAAGATAAAGGCTGGCTGTGCTCAGTGAGTCATAGAGTTCTTGGTACCCTGGGCACAGGAAGTAAATAGTGACACGCTTCCTCTGTTTGGGTAGTGGGAACCCAAGGGCACTATGACCTCAAGTTCTTATCAGTAGAAAGCAAAACAACAACAACAACAACAACAAACTGAGAGGCTCGTCCTAAAGCATGGCTGAGAATTTACTAGGTAAGACCTGTGAGTGTTTGTTCAGAATGGTAACAAGCTCTGTTAGTGCCCAGAATATAGCTCCCGAATGACTTCATATTACCACTGTGTCCACTCTTCTGCTAAACCAATTCCAAAAAAAGTTGCCTCCCTTTTGCTCCTTGACCTCTGCTGCCCTTCTCAGAAAAAAATTCAGTATTCTAGATAAGAAATAACCAAAACACTAAGATTGTTTAAATTCCACTGAGACCAATTCATCATGCAGTGGGGGAAAAAATTCTGCTCTCCAAGTTAAATAATAGAATCAGAAACATGGATTTAAAAATGAGTGTCTAGATGTAAGGAGAGGAAGAGGGAGAGATAGAAATGGAGGCGGGGAACCAGTGAGAGAGTGAACACAGCTGAAAGGTGGACACTCAGGCAAGAAGTAACTTTGAAGGAAATCATCCTGAAGATCTGGAGGTGGAGACTCTGCACAACTTGGGCGCACTTACTGCCGCTGTGGATATCCACTTCAAAATGGCCAATTTGCGTTATGTATATTTTACTACTTTTTTTTTTAAATAGTGAGAAAAACAGCCCATCTCTAATTCATCAAGCAAGCCCCTTCCTCACTCCCACCACAGCGGAGAACAAACCCGTATAGTCTATCATTTGGACCAAGGATATGAACTCCCTGGATGGAGTCAGCAGCCCACTTCACCAGCTGCCAGGCTCTTTGTCCTCACACTCACCTACCTTGTTCATTAGTGAGGTGCTGCGCAGAGTCCCTGACCCAGCTTTGACTCTGGACTGCTGGGGCAACACAGAAGGAGATGACCTTGAGATGTGACTCCTGTGCAAGGAGAGCAGCAGCACAGTAAAACGAAGTCCCCGACACCACAGCAACATGAAGGAAAGCCAGGGATGGAGTCTCAGAGTACAGCTCATTAGAAAGAATGGACCAGCACACCAAGGATCACTAGGATAGCGCATCAAGATATGGGGCCATTTGGCAAATACATTAAAGGTATGGCAGAAAACAAGGGGCGCAGCTTTCATATTAATCTGCAAAATACTAACCACTCTATTCCGGTTGTTTTGTGGTTTGGGGAGGGGTTCTTCGTTGGTGAGGTTTATGGTTTTATTGTTTTGTTGTTCTAGCACCTTCACCTTCAAATCAGAAAAACAAAATAAAACAACATAATGAAAAAAACAGTGTGCTAAAGATAATTAAAAACTGGGCTGGAGAGATGGCCTGCTCACTGAGAGCAATGATTCCTCCTGCAGAGGACCCAGGTTCAGTTCCCAGCACCCATGCGGTGGCTAACAATCTTCTGGAACTCCAGTTCCAGAGGACCCCAGATCCTCTTTGGTCTCTATGGACACTGCACACACACATGGTGTACTGACATACATGCAGGCAAAATACTCATACACATAAAATAAAAACAAATAGAAAATGTTTTTAAAGATTACTAAAAATCATGTTCAGGCTATCACCTCCTTTTAAGAACCCCAAATCACCAAAAATGAGCACTGTGATTCTGCTAAAGAAATAAAATCTGCCTATAAAATGCTGCCATTTAGCTCATACTCTAAGGGGACTTCACTCAGCAAAGGCAGAGTAAACATGTCTGAGGCCAGGCTGGCCTTCCTGACTGTACAATCACTACAAGGCAGCTATCCTGGGTTCTAGTTTTATAATAAGGAAAGGCAGGACTAGTCTGTTTGGTTTGACAGATGACAGGCAAGTGCGGCTTGAGATTGTATCTCATTGCCCTTTACAAAGTAAAACAAACACTCAGCTTTCTTTCTCCTTTCTTACCTGGGGGCATTCTTTAAAGCCCTTTCACTTTTTGTTCACCCAAAGCTAAATGAAAATAAAGCAAAATGGGCAGCCGGTGGCAGAGGCCACCTGAAACGAGTATGCATATCTAAACTCAAGGACAACACAATAGGATGTCCACAGTTCAGGTACATTTACTGAAAGAAGCAAGCCAATGCTTTCTCTTCTATTGTGTAGTTCAGTTGGGATCTTCTGTAATGGCTTGAGTGTTAGATAATTCTAGGCTTTCCTCTTAAGTGTGGGAGTATGGATGGACACAGAGACTCTGTCACCTGATACCATTGCTCTTGAGGTCTAGCTGATGGGTCATTTGAAAGTAAAAGCTCATAGTACTTGTCTTTTTACTTACATTAGAAAAGACTATCAAGGAAGGAGGTTGCTGGAGAGAGGACTCAGTGGCTAAGAGCACTGGCTGCCCTTGCAGAGGAGCCAGTTTGGTTCCTAGCACCCATATGGCAGCTAACAACTGTTCCTAACTCCAGTTCCAGGGAATCTAATGCTCTCTTCTGGCCTCTCTGGACACTGCACACATGTGGTACACTTACATACATTCAGGTAAAACACTCATACAAATTAAAGAGAAATGTGGTCAGAAACACATTCTGGGGATGTTCTATAGGGACTATGTAGGTACACAGAAGCTGGAACCATGGTCATGTGGCTTCCCAAGGCTGAAGGTGCACCACAGAGCTAAAATGAGTGTCCACACCAATCAGCCATGAAGAAATGATAAACACAAGCTTTCTAAACAGACACAGTCAAGAAAGAACAGTGCCCTTGTTAATTCTATGTGCAAATTCATTCAGTGAGGTATCCTAAGTACAACTTGTGAGTTTTCAAAACTAGGAAGTATTCTTTAAACTGTGCTGACACCACATATCTGTTTATGGATGACTGCATAATAATTATTACTGTTACTGGGTCAGCTGCACCAATGTGCAGCAACAGTTTCCCAAATCTGAGCAAGCATCTGAGCCTGAAGTGGTAGTTAAAGCTCATCTTGTTAGTCCCTAGGCCTGCGTTTCTTTGTTAGACTGTGGTAAAACACAACATAAATTTTACTTTTTCTTTTTCTTTTTTTTTTGACACAGCCTCACTTGTAATCCAGACTGGCGTCAACCCTGCTAGATTCAAGGATGATCTTGAACTTGTGATTCTCCTAGTTCTGGGATGACAAGTGTGCTCCATCACACTTCATTTATGTGGTACCATAGTTGGATCTAGGCCCGTATATACACTAGGTAAGCACTCTACCAGCTGAGTTACAGCTCCAACCCCAAGTTTGTCATCTTAATGGTGTGTGTATTGTGCAACCAGCACCCCATCTTCTCAGAGAACTCTTCATCTTGCAAAACTAAAAACTAGTATTTATGAAACAATAGCTCCCTGTTTCTCCTGCTTCTGGATTGATTATTGTTCTATGTTCTGTCTCTAAGTAACTGACTACTTTGGGTACATTATAGAAATGGAATCATAAAATGGGGTTTGTACATGTATGTGTATGTGGCTGGGTGATTTAAGTGAAATGATACTTGAGTATTGAAGTTTATTCAGGTCCCTGAATTTCTTTTCTCTTTCTTTTTGGAGATTTTATTAAAGCTATTTTTAAATAGACTTAAGCCCCAGCGTTATGAGAAAGAGAGGAGCTCAAAACAAAGGGATGCCTAAGAGCGTGGGTGTGGGCTTCCGCAAGACAAATCACAGAGGTGCGGGCAGGGGCTGCTCAGGGGAGAGTCAGCGGAGTGTCTTTTTAAGGATAAATAGTCCACTGTGTCTATTTACCTATCCATTTATCCATTACTGGGCACCTGCATTGCTTCATGTTTTGCCTATTGTGATGAATTCTTCTGTGAACAGAGGTGCACAATTATTCCCTTGAATTTCCATTTTCCGTTCATCTGGATATGCCTAAAAGTACATGGTAATGACATGATCAGGTGGCAGTTTTGTAATCTTCTGAAGAAGGGCTGTGCTTTTTCATCATGTTGTACAAATTTAAATCCAAACCAACAATGTACAAGGGACCTAGTTTCTCACACCCTTGCCCAAGCTTATTTTCATCCTGAAAAACTAGAAGAACACTTATATTGTGGATGTAATGTAACCTTCCTAATGGTTCTGTGCTGCTGCCTAGTGGTTTCTGTTTGTTTGTTTTCTTTTTGGTATTTGAGGCAGGTTCCCTCTGTAGCCCCAGCAGGTCTGGAACTCCTTATGTAGACCAGGTTGGTCTCAGTCTCACAGAAATCCACCAGCCTCTCCTCCTGAGGTTCAGATAGAAGGCATGGGTATCACCACACCCCGCTTATCCAGGGGGCTTTAAAGTTACCTCCCCTGATGACTGAGCATCTCTTCATGGTTTTGTTCACTATTTATATGTATTCTTTGCCAAGAATACATATGTATTTTTGCCATTCTTTTTATTGGAGCTTTTTTGTTTCTGTTGAGTTCTAGAAGTTCTTTATGTATTCTGATATTAACCCCTTATTAGATAGATGATTTACAAATATTTTATTCTACATCTCAAAGTTTTTCATTTGTGAATTGGAATTTCTAATAAATTCACACAGATGATATTGCAGGTCCAGGATCCAGGATTAAGTCTAAATAACTTCCTTCCTTCCTTCCTTTCTCTCTCTCTCTCTCTCTCTCTCTCTCTCTCTCTCTCTCATTCTCAACAGGGCGACAGGGTCTCCCTGTTGGTCTTGAACTCCCAGATACAGATATGAGCCTGCCTCTCAAAGTACTGAGATTAAAGATGTGTACCAACATGCCCAGTGGAAAATTATTTATTTTTAACTGCGTGTAGGGGATGTATATGTGAATACAGTGGCCTACAGAAGCCAGGAGAGAGCATTGGGTCCCCTGGAGTTGCAATTGTGAGCTGTCCAAGTGGGTGCTGGGCACCCAACTTGGAAAAGCAGCAACTGCTCTGAACTATTTCTCTCTCTCTCTCTCTCCTCCTCCTCCCGTCCCCTCTTGTTTCTGTCAAGGTTTTCACACGCAGCAGGGGTTTTACTTCAAGCCTTCTGACCTAAGATGGGGCGACTCTCTATATCTCAGCCCAATAGTAAGTAAGGTCCCCAGAGACCATAATGCATCATCAGACGAATGGCTGAGAAAAAAAAAATGCTCTTTGCAAATGTTACTTGTCTTCCTTGTAGTCAAAGCTAAAACACTGGACGCTCCCCTGGGATGTTTACGTTGCAGCTTCATGAAGATACACCAAGTAACAGAATACTTATCCAGCATGAAGGAGGCCCCAGGCTTAATCCCTGGTGCTGAAGGAAAAAAATGTTGATAAAGGAAGAGGAAGTGTTCTCAGGCAAGGAGAAAAATGATGGTGGTGGGAGGTTACTCCCTCAAAGTAAAGCTGAGGCAGACGCATCCAATGTGAGAGCTGAATGCTCATCTTTATTAGATTAAACAAGTGTTATGTCTCTTTCCCAAGGTTGTCTGTGTTTAGACATTTTTCTGGTAACAGCTCTACATAGTCAGGTCCACAGCTGGCCCCATCTGAAACTCCTCTCTGCAGACAGGAGGAAAAGACACTCCTCAGGTTAGGCATCCAGCACCTGAGGTGCCTGGCCAGCCAGAAATGGGGGTTCAACCCTTAAAGTCTTCCTAACTGGGCCCTGCCTGTAGTGAACATTCTGCCCATCTGAGTGTTCAGATGTTAGAACATGAGCAACTCATTACCACTGTGACTATATTTTAACAACAGAGATAACAGTTAGTGTTACTGTTGGTTAGAAAGGACTGGGAGTCTAAATGACCTCCTGATTATTTATGTCCATGGAAAACCAAGGGCTGATGGTAACCCAACAATGATGATGTTTTTAAATACTGAGAAACAAAACAATACCAATTAGGCTTGAATCTCACATCACTGATGCCCAAATCCATAATGTAGTCTGAGGTAAACTTGCTATTTGAGGCCTTCCTTGATTTTTAAAAATTGATTATTTATTTACTTTTTAGTGTTTTTGAGGCAGGGTCTCCCTATAGACCCAGCTGGCCTGGAACTCGCCATGTAGACCAGGCTGACCTTGAACTCAGAGATTCCGCCTGCCTCTGCCTCCCGAATGGTGGGATTAAAGGTGTGCACTATCATGCCCAGCACTTCCTTGAAATTTTATCTTTTATTAGGCATGAAAAAAAAAAAAATCCACTCCTCATGGAAACTAGTCCCAATAGTGATCTTGCATAACCTGTTTTTGTGTTGTGTTTCACAGCTGCAGACTCAGAAACATGGTGGTGTGTAAGCAGTTATAAATAGAAGGTGTGGAGGTTCTGGATGAAGACATGAGCTTTATTTGTCTTCAGATACTGACATTCCCTGGAGCCACCACAACAAAAACAGAATTAAGATGCAAAAGGAATTCAGGCCCTTCTTTGGCTATCCCAAGCCTGGGAATCTTTTCACATTTAAATGAATATCTGTCAAACTAATTAAGAGAAGATGCACCGCTCTTGTGTGGTGCTCATTAGTGAACAACTTACTGGTCATAAATTCCTCAGGGAGTAGGAGTGAATGGTCTTCATGCTTGCTTAAGATTCCTGGCTTTGTTTATTTCCAGTTTGGCCTGTTCACCTCCCCAAACCCAGAAAGACCACAAAATATGCACTGAATCAAGTTTGAATTCCACAAAACATGAAACGATGAGAAGTTGCAAGGATGCTTTTAAACTGAGGAAAAGAGCAAGCAATCGTTTATATTTGAGTGGCATCCCCCCCTTTACATGAGAACCCTGAAAATCTTAAATGTTTCTTGCACATATTCATATATATAAATGTGACTATCACACATACTCTATGACCACATCGTATACACACACACCCTACACACAGCACACACACATTACATGCACACATACATCACATACACATAGACGCCATACCACACACACACACCCACACACACACACCCACACACCATACCCCCCCCACACACACATAAACTCTGAGGCAATTTTCCCTCCCAGTTTTGCAGATTTGGAAATTGAAGCTCAAGAAACAGATTTGAAAGAGTTTTGCCAATTGTGTCAGAATTAGTATAGAGTTTAATATACCAAACCTCTACTGGCTGGCTCCTACAGCATTTATTGAATCCTGTCAGCCACCAGGTACAATACTACATATATATATATGTGTGCATGTGTATGTGCATGTGTGTGTGTGTGTATGTGTGTGTGTGTATGAATGTAGTATGTCTAGAATCAGTACTCTAGTAACTCCTCAGGCAGAGGTTCCTACTCTCATTTTATGGGAGTGGAGGGTGGTGGTGGGGAGGGAGGTTCAAAGCAGTTAACTTGCAAAGTTGAGGTAAGCAGCAAACCCAGGAGAAATTATAACACTTAAAAATATTTGTTTGAAATATTTGCATTATGCTCCTTACACATATTTTTGGAGCTCTGGAATGCTAAAGTGATTGTGGGTCTAAGGTTTTATTACTGAAAAGTTAACTGTAGTTATTAGAATTTCCACCAAGGGTCACATTTCATATAAGGATATTTTTTCCATATATTTAAAAGTCGACATCTTTTTCTTCCTTTTTCTTAGGCTCTAGCATGTGTACCATTGAAAAACTATTTTCTCTCTTGAGAAACTCCACAGTTTCTTCCTGGGCACTGTCCCTTAGCTGAGTCAACAGTTCTCAGGACAACTAAGACAATTCTATTTGACCATTCTTTCGTTTGCTATGTACATCTTAAATAGGATTATTAGAATTTCTGTTTACCTAAGTTACAGGAATGGCTTATACCTGCTTGCCCTCCCACAGTTTAAGGGACCAGAATAGAATGTGTATAAGTTGCAGTGTTTATCAAATTCAAATCTAATTTATAGGGCTCATTACTTTTCCACCTTTCCTTAGAATTTCTATAATAAGAACTAGTCCCTCCCACCATCATGCAATAAAATGGTGTTCCAGGGGCTACAGAGATGTAGCTCAGTGGTTAAGAGCTCTGGCTGCTCTTGCAGAGGACCTGGGTTTGGCTTCTAGTTCCCACATGTTGGCTAACAACCATGTGTAAATGCAGTTCCAGGGAATCTAACAACCTCTTCTGGCTTCTGTGGGCACTGCACACACCTGGTGCACTTACATATGTGCAGGCAAAACATTTATACACATAAAATAAAAAGAAATTTAAATGGTGTTCCAAAAGATCTCTTCTGGGCTACATGTCATTTAACTGTTTTTTGTATATGTTTCGGTTCTTGCTTTCTCCACTCAAGAGTTTTAAATTAAAGTTCATTCTGATGATACTGCCTAAGATATCCATTGCACTGCCTGAACCTGAAATACGACTGACTGATCCTCCTTCAACAAGCCTTTCCTCACATCCCTTCATGCAGATGCCTTTATCACCACAGGAACCTTACTTTTGGAACCCACATTTGAGTTGTACAAGAGGGCACTTAAGTCCAGATCGGTTTAATGTGTATGAGTGATGCATTGTTCAGCACTATATCAAAGTGCATCTCCTTTGACCCTAGTAAAATTCAATCCAGAAAAAAACACAGTAAACTGATTTGGACATTGTAGAGGCAAACTACCCTTGAGAAAAACTAGTTCACATTCTGGATTCTATAGGTGAGTAAACCAGGTAACTGGTTAGTTATTAGAAATCCAACCTAAAATCAATAGAATATAATTCCCAGAACTTTTATTTTCAGTGCAACATCCCTTTCATCTTAGAAAATTTATCATTTTGGTTTTACTGTTTCTACATGCTTAGCCTTTCTGTTTCTTATACAACGTTAGTGGTTGGATTTCAAATGTTTTAGATATTGTCTAACTATTATCAACATCAGTGCTTGAAAACCAATAACTTCTAATATTTTCAAAGTGTTGTTTAGATGGCTGGGTTCTCATTTTAACAAGGAAATTGAGATTTTCAGATTATTTTGATCAGGCACTTTTGTTTACTGGAACAATACACATGCAATTTAGATACCACGCTGCAGTTAAACTCAAAAGCAACCCTACATCGTTACTCAGGAGAGTAGATAAGATATGTTTCTAGGAAGTAAGTTGCAAAGTCAAGGTTATAAAACCATCTCCGCCTATTTGTGTACAACATTTTAATTTTATCTTGCTATCGAAAGATAAACACAATAAATGCCTTCTGCCAGTAAGCTGGAATAAATACATTCAAAGTATATTTGAAATTAATATCTTTTAGAAAACGATCTTCTACTACTCCCAAGTATTACATACAATATACTACACAAGTTGAAATTGCCTCTTCCAAGGCTCCAATTTTAACACGTGTTCTCTGCTGCCTAAAGGTCAAGCTTCCCCTGAGGCTTAGGAATCCAAGATGCTGTTCTCCTTCTAATATTTCACATGATCATACTGTATAGGAAGACAGAGTCCTTGGTCATAAAGTAGCAAATCACTCTCCTGTCAGTTGCAAAGTATGTGTTTTTATTTATTTGTTTGTTTGATATTTATTTATTTGTGCGTATGGGTGTATCTGTGGAAGGAAGGAATGTGTGGAGGTCAGGAGACAACCTGTAATTGTTTTTCGCCTCCCACAACATGGGTTTCAGGGATTAAACTCAGGTCATCAGACTTGGGGGCGAGTGGCTTTATTGATCTGGTTCAAAGTGTGTATTTCTAAAAGGTAACTGTCTGAAGGAGCATGACATCATCTACAGCATTGCCTTTAGACTACATTGGATGTTTTTTTCAATCACTTTCTGCCTTTTTGTTTTGTTTTGAAACAAGATCTTATTGTATAGCCATGGCTGGCCTAGAACTTCCTTCGTAGACCAGTCTGGACTTGAGTGCCCAGAGGTCCACCTGACTCTACCTCCTGACTCCACCACCTCACCTGGCTTCCACCTTATTTTTTGACACAGTGTCTCTCACAGAACCTAGAGCTCCAGGGATTTTCCTGTCTCTGCCTCCACAACAGCAGGATTACACGCGCCAAGGGTTCTGGCAATCGAACTGAGGTTTTCATACCTTTGAGGTAAGCACTTTACTGATGAGCTGTCTCCCCAGCCCCTAAGCTCCTAATTCTTATGTCCTATTTACACAGTAATTCTGGCTGAAGCATCTGAAGATACACTAACATTTAATATAGTGAAAAACAGTCTGCTTTCCTCCAGGCTACATAAGAGGAATTTAACTTAAAACTATTACATATGATTGATTGATATTATTAACTGTATACCCTTTGGAGGGGAAAAAAAAACAAGCAAACTGACATCATCAATGAATTTCTACTGAGTATACCTACAGTATTCATCATGCTTCTGTGTGCCTAGTAAATTGTTGGTTCTTGGAGGTTTGCTGGTTCTATGACTTGTCTGACTGTTCTGAAGGATCAGGATAAGCCACCCCAAATATGCTTCACTGGATGAGGATGAAGTTCAGGTAAAGGGAACTGAGACTGAGAAGCAGAGCGTTCTTTACCTTTGCTTTATTCACCTCAAAGCCAGGTCTATGTCACCCTGGAGAAGGATGCCCTCAACACTGAAAAGGACTGAAGACAGGAGATGGTAATCGGGCAGCAGCCCCTGGTGACACAGCCCCTCTTCTCCATTGCATCACCCTGATTTCCAGATTTTTTTATGCACTTGAGGCCAGTTAAAAAGACAAAATTACTATATATATATATATATATATATATATATATATATATATATATTTTTTTTTTTTTTTTTTTTTTTTTTTTTTAAATGATCCAATTCTCTTTTCTTGAGTCATTTCCAAGTTTTCTTTCAGGATGAGTGTATTGAGGACTTCCTTACGCTGACTGGAGTAAATGTGACCCCTTCTAGAATTGGTTGCTGTGAATCTCCTAATTTTTGGAAAACCAGCCCATTTCTGAGTTGGATTACATGGAACTTTGTTCAGTAACTCTATTCTGCTTTGGCAGTTGCCCCTGGCTGGTCTCAGGCTTGACAAGTATTTGAAATGCCAACTTTCCCTTTTCTTGAAGGAATGTTGAAATACACAGGTATTTCCTCAGGGGCCTCTTCTCTCTGCCTCTTAATCACCAAGGAACAGCTGTGTGTGCACAGGGTGCTAAAGCAGCCAGCTGAAAAGGGAGACTGGAGTCAATCTGGTGGTTGTTTTTTTCCACCCACAGTTGCCCAAGCACCTCGCTCGATTGATCTGATAACTGGAGAGTTATGTGTGAAGAGAACGGCCCAGATTAAACCTATGAGAAGGCAGAGGAAGTCGTTTCTTTCCCTACACAGCCTCAGGAAAATAACTGCAGTTCTCAGAAAGCAATGGGAGCCACTTTCTTGCAGAAAGAGACTCTAGAGCTGGATAAGAATTCTCTCTCTCTCTCTCTCTCTCTCTCTCTCTCTCTCTCTCTCTGTGTGTGTGTGTGTGTACAAGTGTGTATAACACTAGAGACCTATGCTAGGTCCTGGCATACTTGACAAAGTGCTGAACCACATCCCAGTCCCCAACAGCCATTATTTAACAGAGTTTTTCAATCTTAGCACTGCTGATATCATGGACAAGATAATTCTTTGTGATAGGGGCCATTCTGTACATCATGGGGCGTTTTCATCATCTCAGACCTTTGCGCACTAGAGGTAAGGTAGCATGATCCTCCAATCACAGCCCCTTGCCCTGCTGTGACAACCGTAAAAGTCTATAGACATTGTAAAAATTACCTCTAATTGAGAATTATTGATTTAAAATTTCCACTGTTGCCAGATCCCCTGCTTTCTCCTCATAGCAAACATGTTATGGTTTGATAATTTTGAGATTGTTTTCTTTCTTCTCAAAGACAAAACAGATTTATTAGAGTAGCATAAAAATACAAACCCCTCAGTTCCTAGTCTCTGATTCTTACAGTTGCTTCATGAAGACACAGTGGCAATCAAGAGCAATAACACTTAAAATTAGGGTTGTATGTATAGCTCAGCAGTGGAATGTTTGCCCAGCATGTATGAGGTCCTTGGTTCACCTCCCAGCACTGTAATCAAGTACTTTGATGATTAAATCTTTCTCTTTGTATGTGTGTATGTGAATATATGCATGATATGCATATGTGTGGTATGTATGAGTTCATGTGTGCCCACACGTGGCGGTCAGAGGACAACCGTGGGTGTCAGTCCTTGCTTTCTACTTTGTTCAAACAAAGGCAAGGTCTTCATTGTTCACCACTATATATTCCAGACTAACTGTCCCACAAGTTTCAGGGCTTCTGTCTCCTCTAACCTTTATATGGTTTCGGGGATTAGAACTCAGATCCTCAGGTTTGTAGGAGAAGTGCTTTACCCAAGCTTCCTCTCTGGCCCTAAAACCATCCCATCCCAGCAACTTTAACAACATTACCTCCTGAATTCTTGCCGCTCCCTTTTTTACAGGTGAGATAGAAGCATACTAGAGGTTTTTTCAGTTACATTAAATCATAAAGGCATTCTTAATCTGTGAAAACATAAAATGGAAGCATTTATAAAATCTTTGTCACACCTACAAGGCAATGAAAACTGGCAGGACCATCAGGGACATTCCAGAGTAATGACCAGTGTCTGATAAAAGAGTTTCTTGATAAGAACCTTGAAGTACATTTTCTTTGGTTCTGTTCATGACCAAAGCCACAGGTTGCATGTTAAAATAATCTTTGTTGACTTGTTAATTCAATATCAAGTGTAGCTTCTGATGCCTTTAATAGCTAGGAAAACAGCAGGCTATGGTGGTGGCGTACACCTTTAATCCAAGCAGTCAGGAGGCAGAGGCAACTGGGTCTTAAAGTTTGAGGCCAGCTTGGTCTACATCTGTGAGTTCAAGGCTAGCCTGACTATATAGTGAGACTGTCTCAAAAATAAAAGTACAAAAATATCAAGAAAACATCTTGGTCATGTGAAAACTAACAACCACAGTTTTCTACCTTCTTCCCAGTGGTTTCTACAGACCGAGGAACTGCTTTTCTGTGCCAAGTGTAATCAGTACAATTTCTCCAGGCCTGTCAGGAGACAGCATGTGATGTAGGTAACCTGTTCTCTGACTCATGTGTCATAGAACCCCTTCTCCTGGTTGAACCCACAAAGAAGGCAATACATAGTCCACATCTAAAAGATGCAGGTCCAAGGAATGCCTAAAGGCTAACAATAAACACCATACCCTTTCTTTATATCTGTGTGGTGGTATGAATGAGAATGTCCTACATAGGCTCCAAGTATTTGGACATTTTGTCCCCAGTTGGTGGTGCTGTTCCGGGAGGTCATGGAGGTGTAGCCACACTGAAGGACGCATATCACTCGGGGCAGGCTTAGAGAGTTCTTGAGCCTTGCTGCATCTCCAGTTCGCTTCTGTTCTTCCTCCAGCCCATACCACCCTGATGTGATGGACACTTGCTCCTTTGGAACCGTAAGCTAAATAAACTCTTCCTTTTATAAGTTCCCTTGGTCATGGTGTTTCTATCACAGCAACAGAAACGTGACTAATACAGCCTGCAACTAGCATTCATAGTAAGAACAATAGTGGCCACAGAACAGGAGCCCCAACAGTGGCTGAACCCACTGTCATCACTTATGATTGGTGTCCAGCATGCCAAGAGCCAAGCCCTATGGCAGTGACTCCATTTTTCTATCCCTTAACCCTCCCAGCAGCTCCCTGTGGTAGGCCAGATTTGCCCCATTTTCAGATGAGGTCTATATCAACCGTAAGAGCAGGTGACTGAATTCAGAATCAAATCAGAGACCATTAACCATGACAAGCACTTGTCGACAGGAAGTACATGATCAAAACCAAAATGCCACTCTCTGGAAAGAATTTAGGTTTACTGTTTGAGGACAGGTTCTGTCTCTGTAGCCCAGTCCGACCTTGAATCTACAATCCAACTGTCGGAACCTCCCACTTAGCTGGGATTACAGTGTGCATCACCACGCCTGGCAAACTGTGATTGCAAGAGTTTGAGGAGAGTGCCGAACAGAGAGAGTTTTTTGGATTTTTCTTTTGGGGAGTGCTGGGACCTGAGGCATTCTGGGTAACTACTCTACCTAACCAAAGCATGTGCCCAGCCTTTTGCTCTTGAAAGAATGAGGGTGATGAAGGTTTTGCTTTTGGTCCTACTTTGAATGGCCTGGTTTTCTGCTGGGGTGGGGAGGGGTTGCTCCACTTGAAAGAAATCCTAACCCCAAAGACAGCTATGATTTCCTTTCATAACAATTGGTCATTCTCCGCAGGGACACAATATGAGACCAGGGTGTTTTTCCTCTGGCTCAAAAGCTGCTATTGAAGCCCTTCCTTTTTAATCTTTAACCACAGCACTTATATAAAGAACTTTTTTTTATTATTATTATTCAACAGTTAACACCTTACCACATACTATGTCAAAGTTCCTGGGTTTATCAGTCCTTGCAGGATTACAGTAACCTTCCACTGAGCAGCTAAAGCTAAAAACCCCGGAGTCATCCTTGCTCCCCGCCACTCAAACAGCCAGTCTGTCCCCTTATTCACCCTGGTCACCTTTCGGAAGTCAAATGCATCCCTGTTCCCTGCCCATGGCTATAGGTCATGGGCTCACTCAGACCAGTCTAATTTCTTTATTTCCAGACTTGCCATTTTCAAAATCACATTCAAAATGCAGACGGTGCTTAAGGATGTGACTCAATGGTAGAGAACACTTACCGAGCCCGTGCAGTCCTGGGTTCAGTCCACATGACCACAAAAACAATGAATAAACCACAAAGCCCTCAAAATGCAGCCCGGGTGGACTTTACCAACCCATCTGCCTTCGGCACGGCAGTCTTTCATTACCTCACTCCACTTCTGAGACCTGCTTGGGCTCATGAGCACCCTCACACAGACTTGATAAAGAGAACTGCATTTAGATAGCTTGTTCCAAGCTGTGCACATTAGGAAACCGCATCTCCCCAGGTGGCTGTAGCTGTACCAGGAAGTAAAAGCCCAGGCTGGCTTGGAACTCATACTATCCAGGGTGGGGGGGCAGCTCCACCCTGATTTCTAGCAGGTTACATATGCACTATTGCCCTGCAGCCCTGGCTTGAGTTTCTCTTCATGCACGTCTCTGCCTCTGCACAAGCTGTTAACTTGGTCTAGGGTGCCTTCGCCACCAAGTCCAGCCCATACTTAACTCCCACCAGAAACCAAGACAGCCATCCTGCTGTAAGAAACACCCGTAATTATTATTTTATTTTATTTTTGGTAATACTGAGGATGAACCTCATGTGTCACTGAACTAGATTCCCAGCCCTTATCATTTCTGGGTGTGTATGTTCACATGTGTTCAGTGCACATCTATACCTGTGGAGAACAGAGATCAGCCTCAGGTATTGTTCTTCAGAAGTTGTCTACCTTGTTTTTTTGAAACAAGGTCTCACTGGTCTGGAGCTCACCCATTAGGCTAGGTTGATCAGGAAGCCCCAGGGCGCTGGGATTATAAGTGTGCACCACCATGTTTTTTTAGGTGGGTTCTGAGGATCAAATTCAGGTCCTCATGCTTGCATGGCAAACATTACCAAGCAAGCTACTTACCTCTCCAACCCCATTAGATTTTTTCATCTCTTTCCCACATTAGATGCTGAATTCTCTGGAAGTAGAACCCCATCTGCATGCCTACAAAGCCTCGCACAATACAAATAGATAGTTGTTGAATGCCATATGAGCACTGCCTCTTGCTTTTTTAAGGCCTGTCATGGTGTAAGACGGAGGCCTTACAGTCACCCTCCTGCCCCAGTAATTTGGAGATTAGGCCATGAGGTCTGCTTCTTCAAATTACATAATCCCTGTTCAAATAGCTAGAAGCCAGATCTCATTTAGCAATTATTTCATTAACCTATGATTAGGGAGAACAAACATCTTGGATTTCAGTTTCCTGTCCCCTCCTGAGAAGTTCACTGATACATCTGTCAATGACTATTTGTCCCTAGCCAGAGTCTGCTCTTTTCTTTCAGCTCCTCTTCGCTGTCTTGTTCCACTGAACATGAGTCATCCCACTGGATGGAGGGTGATGGAACTTGCAGTATCCTCTACCGGCATAAAATTTTAAGTGTTTTCACAAGAAGTGCATAAGAATTTTTGTTGTTGTTTGTTTTTTGAAACAGTCTTCCTATAGTCCCAGCTGGAACTCACTATGTAGACAAGATACCTTTGTTTCCCCATGCCCAGTGTAAGAAAATATCTTTAAGACGTTTTATGTGTATGAGTGTTTGCTGTACATATACATGTGTGCCACATGTGTGCCTGGTCCCCATGGAGGCCAGAAGAGGGTGTTGGATCCCCTGGAACTAGAGTTTATAGATAGCTGTTAGCTGCCATGTGGGTGCTGGGAACTGAACCCAGGTCCTTCTGCAAGAGTAATGTGTGCTTTTAACCACTGAACCAGTTCTCTAGCCCCAAAGGTACAGATCCAAGGACTTAAAAATATTTTCTTAAATTGTGTGTGTGTGCGTGCATGCATGCGTGTGTGTGTGTGTGTGTGTGTGTGTGTGTGTGTGTGTAGTCAGAGGACACCTTGCATTAGTTGATTCTCTCCTTCTGCCCTGTGGGACCTGGAGAACAAACTTAGGTCATCAGACTTAGAGGAAAGTGCTTTTATCCACTGAGTCATTATGCTGGTCCATGTCCAAACTATCCTTTTTTTTTTTTTAATTAAAAAATATATTCTGGCTGGATGTGGTGGTGCACACCTCTAATCCCTGCACTCAGGAGGCAGATCCAGGTGAATTTCTGTGAACTCAAGGCCAGCCTGGTCTACATAGCGAGATCTAGGACAGCTGGGGCTACAGGGAGACTCTGTCTCAAAAAGACAAAAAAAAAAAAAAAAAAACTAAATCGTATTTTTCCCAAAGTCCTGGAAATATATATATATTTTAAAAGGGCCGTACACGCTGAACTACAGACTCAGCATCTTCCATCTCCGCATCCCATGGGGATCTATCTCATTAGTCCATTTGACCTGCCCCTGAGGCCTGTATGGCTCATTCGTGACTTTATCCAGCTCTCCTGGTCATTTCTCAGATTCACCACGCAAACTCTCTAGTCACTCTCAGATCCAAAATTCTCTTCTATTCAAGTCTTCCGAAAGGAACAGAGGTACCAGATTTTAACTCCCTGTCCAAGGCACTTATGCATCTTAAATCAAGCCATTTTACTCCTAAGAACTGTGCTTATCAGTGGGATGGCCTCCTAAGCGTTCATTTTAGCAAAGACTGGGCAGATGCATGTGTGCAGTGGAGATGGCAGTTACTGTCTGCTTTCCATAGCCATTCTGGCAGAACATGGCCCCATGAAGCACCTGCCGAAAGGCAGGAGCTAGGCCTGTCTCCCCCAGCCACAAGAATGAGGCAGACTGCTGGTGGTGGAAGCAAACTGGGGGACGGAGCTCCAGGCTGAGTTAGCTAGGTGGCGCAGCTCCAGAGCTGCGGACACAAGGAGAGCCCAATGACAACCCTCAGTGAGAGCCACACCGTAGCGATCATCGGAAGACAGGGGTCTTATTGTTATTGCAAATGACACAAATAACATTGAACTTGCAAAGAAACTTAAGCAAAAAAAGCTAGGGTGCTGGAGACGTGGTTCAGCAGTTAAGAACACTGCTGTTCTTCCAGAGGACCTGGGTTTGGTTCTCAGCACCCACATGGTGGCTAACAGCTGTCCACAACTCCAGCTCCAGGGGATTCAAAACCCTCTTCTGGCTTCTGTGAGCACTGCAAACACAGGCGCACTTATACACATGCAGACAAAACACTCCTACATGTAAAATTTTAAAAATACACATTTTTTTTCAAAAGGGAGAAATTCTTGTGAAGTTCAAGAATGAAGGACACTTCAGAGAATGAAGAACACTGTTGGCTTCCCCCCCTTCCCACCCTATTTGGTACCAGTCTTTGAAGGGTGAGGATGTCTGTCCCTTCTAGACATCTCCGCTGCAGATTGATGATACCTGTATATATCTATCAGTGATGAAAATGAGGTATGGACATACCCACTCTTCATTTTTATCTATAACCAACACAATTCAATGTGCGTGTGTGTGAATGATTCCACATAGTGGGGACACACGTAGATCTCAAGCACAGGGTGAAGGTCTTCAAGCTGACCTCATCTAAGATTGGCTACCTCAAAAGAAAGTGAGTTCTGTTTTTGCTTAGACTCAGAATATAACAATATAGAGTCCCAAGGAGGGGTTTTCCTGACTTGGACACTTGCTCATCTAACAAGGGCCCTTGTGATTGAGTACAAATGTAATTCTGATTCTCCCACAGAACCTGCAGATGAGCATGTGCTCAGGATGTTGGATCCTTCCACAACCCCCAGGAATGACTCATGCTTCATCTCCACCAATCACAGCAATCTGATTCCCTGTCAGTTGCTAGTGTAGTTACCGGTACAGGATACAGTACTAGATAGGAGATGTGACCTGAAGCACAGTTTCCAGAGAGGAGCTAAAAAAAGTATTCCTCATTCCCTGTTTCCCCTAACCCATGGTCCCACACATGCTCTGCAAGTGGGGTTGCCTTTCCCCCATTTCAAACCCAATCATGTTTGCTTCAAGGTCTGGGCATAGATTGATCCCCCTAACTCTCTGATAGGGAGTGAAGAGAACAGCAAAACAGCCCAAGAATAAAAACTTATAATAAAAAATAAAAAACATTATGCCCTTGAGAATGGCTAGAAGGTGAACCACTCCCAGCCTAGGTCCCTACTGTTTATCCCCTCTCTGTAAGGTACATTACACTCTTCATAGTTGGATTTTACAAGCTGTCTTCATCTCTCTTTTCATCTGGACCACACTGAGCAGTGTGTGTTCACTGTACCCAAATGTTCCCACAGACACTGGCGTAGACCAGACCCAGGCTTTCTTTCTCCATCCCATAAAAAAATCTGTGGGTCTCAACGTGCATTTGTTAAATACACCAAATCTAAATTACACACTAAAGCCTTGATTTATTGAGAGTACAATACGCCAAGGGTTCCCTGTTCCTTTCCCAATTGTTACACAGCAGGTGTTACTTTGACACCAGGGTCCTTTAGAAGCAGTACTTGCCGTGGTGATGTGGTTTAGTCATTCAAATATCAATGAGCCCACGAGATGAAATGGTTGACACTCATTTATGTAACTGTCCCGTTATACTCTCTCCTATCTTTATGTTGTTTTTGTTGTTGTTTCTTTTCAATGTTGGGTTTTTAAAGTCACATCCCATAGTCACATATGTCTGTGTGCCTCTGGAGACTGAGAAGGCATCGCTAATGGGCTTATTGCTATTTGCTCATGTCACACACTCACTCACTCGATAAATATTTGAGTATCTGTATGTACCAGGCAGAAAGCTAGGCACTGGGAATCAACTAGCTATGTTCTCTTCCTTCACAGAGAGCAATAAAAGGTAATGATGTATCGTATGATTAGTTCCTCTAAATCAATAGGAAAAGCTACAACAAATACAAAGGGGTTAGGCATGTAGCTTGGTGGCAGAGCACTTGTCTACCACACACAGTGTCTTAGGTTCCGTCCCCAGCACCACGAACGAGGGCACAGAATTAGACAAAGTTTTTTGTTCTGGTCTTTTTGAGACAGGGTCTCCCTGTAGCTTCATCTGGCCTGGAACTCACTATGTAGACCAGGCTGACCTGGATCTTACAGAGATCTGCCTGCCTCTGCCTCCCAAGGGATCAAAGGCATGTACCACTACACCTTGGCTAAACAAAGTATTTTGTCAATGAATCTAACACAACAGCTTAGAGCATCTACCGTGCTGGGAGACAGCCTGAGTTCAAATCCCAGCTCTGCCCACTGAGTAATCTGGTCTAATTTCTTGTCAGATATCTCAAGAGTTTGACCTAGTACCGGGAGTAGAAATCATCACTTTGTCCTAGGGTCAGCAGCAGTGATATAACAGCACCGGCCTTGGCATCCGTGAGGCACACCGAATCATCAGGAGTTCCAGGTGTCGAGACCTAGGTGGCTACTGCAGGAGGCTAACTCTCTTGGCCACAATCCCTAAGTACAAACCAAGCCTCTCCAATCAGTGGCTTCCCAAACTAACATGTTAACTAAAGAGAATTTAAGGTGTTAATCTTGGTTTTAATAAGCAGATCTTGGAAGATCCGAAGATTTGGAAGGGATAGTGAATGTTAAGCTGTCATTCAGTGAACCTCACTGACAACTGAGATCCCAGCCTCTCCCAGAATATTGCCCATGATAAAGGTGCACCGTTCCAGAGAGATTCTTGCATTCATTTGTCCTGGCTCTGAAGCCAGGATAATCCTGACTCTAAATCACATTCTTTTTTTTCCTTCTTTTTGAGAAGAGTCTCCTGTAAGCCCCAGCTGGCCTGGAACTCACTATGTAGACCAGGCTGGCCTTGATCTCACAGAGATCTGCCTGTCTCCACCTCCTGAGTGCTGGGATTAAAGGCGTGTACCACCTCATCCAGCCCTCTAAAATCACATTCTCCATATGGTTGGAGAGAAGAACTTTGTCTTCTCTTAGCTGCCTGTGCTAGCCATCACTGGACGTGAGCTACAACCAAATCATTCAAGTTCACAGATGGAGATCAATACAAAAGAATCTAAACATTCAAAGGGGGTATCTGGAAGATGATCATTCTGAGACATCTTCAAAGTGTTTGGAAGCCGTTGGACTCCAGAGAGACAGAAAAACACACGGACTCCTTGCTGTCCCAGTACCTGCAACGAGCTCCTCCCAACTGAAACCCTGGAGCTTAGAGTAGGGATCAGAATCAAAACTCAGGCAGAGTCACATGAGATAAGTGAGTTCAGTGGAATTCAATGGGATGTTTGTGAAATTGGCACCTGATATCTCAAAATACACCTGCTCCTGAAGAGCATGGACTCGGTCGGTACCTTCATAATAAACACAATGGCTTAGCATAAAGAAGCTCAGTTTTCTTTCTCTCTTCCCATTTTTTTCATGAGTGTCTGGTGTGCATGTGTGTAAGCATACTTTTGCATATGTGTGAGTGTCCATGCATGTGGAGGCCTGGGGCTGATGTCAGGAATCGTCCTCAATTACTCTTCATTATTTATACTCTCTTTATAATTACTCTCCATCTTATTCATTGAGGCAGGATCTCTCAATCAAACCCAGAGTCCACAGATTGATCTGCCAGTCTCGTTAATCAGCTGGCTCTGAGAGCCCCTGCATCCACTTGCCAAGCTGGAATTACAGGGAGGCTGCCATGCCCGCTTGACATGTATGTGGTTTTCGAAGGATCTGAATTCTTGTCCTCATGCTTGTACAGCAAATACTTTAGCCACTGAACTATCTTCCCAGCCCAGGCCAGATTTTTCTAAGTAAGTTTTCCCCTGTGCAGGAGAAATAATAGAGCACTGAGATCTGATCAGCCGATAGTTAAACACTTAGAGCTTAATTCTCACAAGGAAGATAAGATCTTAGAAGTCAAATTCTCAACCAAAGGCTTGATAACTCCCCTCACTCAGATCACCAGCCTCTCCTGGAGCATTTCTAGTGGCAATGGACACATTTTGAGACAGAACACAGTTCTATGCTATGCACTCACAGTCTGCCATCTTGAACTTTTAAAAATTCTTTTAGACAGAATTTCACTATATAGCCTTGACTGGCCTAGCTAGAACTTACTGTATAGACCAGGCTGGCCTTGAACCCACAGAGATCTGCCTGTCTCTGCCTCCTTAATGGGATGAAAGGCATGCACCACCATGCTCAGCATTCCATCTTTAAATCCTCAGTAGTGGTGGTAATAAAAGAATGGACAATAATTAACCAGTATGGGACATTTTCAGAGACTTGACACTGAATCCTGACCACTGCTCTGAAGGAAATTCTCATAGGTACACACGAGGTTCTAAACCTGGGGCTCTAATTTCTGTTCCTGCGGCTCGGCCACCAACACTTCTCCCTTAGGGCCTTTGCATATGCTCTACTTTCTGCCTGCACGGCTCCCTAGGCAACCCACAGGCCATACATCTACATATATCTACCTCCTTCTGGTCTTTTTTCAAATGTCTTCCTGGTGAGTTCTTTTCCCAACATGCTTTAGAAAAACATAACACTCCCTCAGTATCTGCTGTGCTTTGCTGCTTACGTTTTCCCACAGAAATGACCATTTTCAAATCCATAAGCACAATGGACTTATTTTGGGAGTTCATTAATTGGTACCCTTGACTGGAATGTGTGCCAGGAATGTGTGTCTACTTTTGTTCACAACTCTAAATCCAGAACCTAGCAAGACAACTGGCACATGGCAAGCACTCCATAAATATTTGCTGGTTAAATTTTACATGTGAGGGAACAGGCCTGGTGAGGGCAAGTGTTTGTTCCTTTCATAAAAAGACTGACTACATTCAGAACCTACATTCCGGAAAACAAACTCAGTGCCTATCCTGTTCCTGGGGTTGGTGGGACTACCTTAAACCATCAGGAGTGGGCATTGGACTTGAATAACACACAGCAAGAATCACTAACTTAAAGGAGTATTTCGAGAGTGCCCTGTGTTCAAGAATCATATACACAACTAAAATCACATGGAGCATTTTGTGACTCCATTGGGAAGTTTTCTTTCACAAAGCCACAGAGAAATCTTCCAAACTAAAAATGGAGGAGATACCAAAATTCTCCTGAAGTATTTTCCTAGGGTAGTATAACAGCAGTAGTCCACAAAGCCTCCTTAAGATGCCATTCAGAACTGCTTTCAGGGACCCTCCATGTACCAAATTCTACCTTCAAACAAGAACAAATTCAATGTGCAGATGGGGCCCCACCCTGAGAGACTACAGACCTACCTAACTAGGCCAGCTCAGGGGACCTGTCCCAGCTTCAGGACTTTTGCAGTCTGAAGTGTTCTCCATTCTGAGACATAATCTTGACTAATTTAATGCCTGCCCAATTAACAAATATGAATCAACAAATACTATTTCTCTCCCTTTTTCTTTCTGAGGGCTATAGTTTTCCAGATTTCTTCAAGAAGTTCTTCCCAGAACACACACATTGGCACATAGAAATTAATCTTTGTTTGAAGTTCATTTCACCAACTAAACAGCTTGTTTTAAAGCGTCATGTTAATACAGAGGGAAAAAAACTCAGCTGCTGATAGAATCACTAAGAGCAACAAATACCAGGAAATCTCAAGACTCTGACCATTTTTCCTTAAGCAATATTTTTGCCAATTATTTTGCTCACAGCTTTGAGCAACTTGTTTTTAACCTCCCTTCTTCTCCACAAAAAGAGAATAGGGGTGGGAGGTGGGGATGAAGACCTCAACACCAAGTACAAATTGCTCATTTAAAGAACAGGAATTAAGGACGTGGGGCTTTTCTTCCTTAAAAGCTCATCACTCTGGAGAAAGAATCCGAATCCTGTCCCAATTCTTCTTGGGCAGTGGAGCAGTTTTGAGTTTTGTGTTAGTTAATTTTAATTTACAAGGTGGGGGCTCCATTCTTGAGACACCGTTGCTATGGGACTTCTAGGCCACAACAGATGGCCACAAGAACAGTTCTCAGGCCCAGTCGGGGCTCTGAAGCCCCGCACTCAGGCATACCATTAACATTCCTGACATACCTTCAGAGGCAGTAGGGGCCAGCCACCTTCAGACTGGCTCACCCTCAGCTCCTTGGCTGGCCTCCTTGGTCAAGGGGCCCTGGTGGAAATGTGTTATAAATGACACAACCAGAACTCTCCAGAGACAAGCCAGGGGGAGAGGGTACCATTTCTCTTACACGTGGCTCCAGGTAAACTTGAACTGAGTGTTTGGGTTATTCGAGTGAGTTGGTGGGCACACACTTGTGTGTATGAATCCATTGGCACACCCCACGGTGATTCATTTGTCTTTAAGCCTGTGTCCCACTCTCAGTGATCCAATTAAGAGAGCCTGCATTCTTTGGGCCTGAAGCAGTTTTAATACTGACATAGAATTGCTAGGGGTGAAGAAAAGTTTAAGGATTCCTAATTTCCCTTTGACAGTTAAAAAAAAAAAGAAAACTTGAATGGTGGGGCCCAGGCTTATAATTTCAGCACTTGGAAGGTGGAAGCAAGAAGATCACGAGTTCAAGGTCATCTTCCTTCCATTGTAAGTTTGAGATCATTCTGGGCTAACATGACCCTATCTCCAAGGAAAGGAGAGTGGCTGGCATTTCTTACTTTAACTTGTAAGTGCTATGAACAGATGGTTCCGCTCTGTCCCTCTTCCCTTTTCCAAAGCAGGATGAGCCCTACCCGCAGGGTAGCAGGTGGGCGATTCAGTGAGGCATGATTACTGAACAACTGAGAAATTGTGGCCTTAAAGTAAGGTCACTAAGCCCTCACCTGCTGTGAGGGAAGAAGCCGGCAGCTCACCTCCCTTCATTGTCAACTGCTGAGCTGCTGAGCACATGACCCCCGTGGGCTGTCCCTAGTGCTAAGCGGAGAGTTTGTGAGGAGGGTCTCCTGGTTTGCTCACTGAGAGTACCTGGTAAAAACAATCCAGTGAGTATGAAGAGCCAGAGCTTCTCAGGGTGGAGCTCACTGGCATTCCATGCCAGCCTTCTTGGCTTCCAATCCAAGCCTGGAGAACAGGGCAAAGTCCTTCTTGGATCCTGCTGCTAGAGCTCACCTGCCCACCCCGACAGCAGGGCCAGCCTACCAGTTTCAGTTCAGGCTCATCTGCTTTCCTTGTCGGAGAGCTTTCCTCTTACTGGGATTAGCCGATGCCACAGACACAGCTTTCATTCCTGAATCCACTCTATCCACAGGAAGCAGATGACTGGAGGCTGCTTAGGCCTCCTTCCCACACCTCCTAACTGCCTCCAAAATGGAACCAACTGAATTGCTGTGGGTTTTATTTTAAAAATGAAAACCTGCCTTTTAGAGATTCACCCGAACTACAAGTGCCTACCTGTGACAATTAATGAAGCTGGCTCTACAGGGATGGTCGAAAGGGTGCAGCTTTGTGCCCAGGCCCAGGGTGACTGAACCCCAGTTTGCCTATCTGATGCCCTGTGGCTGAAGCATATTAGAGAACTCTGCCCAGCTGTTCAGCTTCTGAACTCACAGGTCTCCCTGGCTCAGAAGTCGGGAACCCAGGTAGAAGCAGAAAGAGAGGGGGAGAGGAAGTGTCTGACAGCTGTAGCCTTCCCTTCAGAGCCAAACCTTTCAAGTAGTAGGTGGGGTGCACCATGTGGGGAGGGGGCTGGGAAGCTCTGTGGAGCTCTATTGTACGATGTCCACAGGGCCAGGGGAGGGAGTGAGCAGGCATTCCTGGAGACTTTTAAAAATGGCCGTCTCCAGGGAAACAATAAATTTAGATCCTTAATCCCCTACCCTCTAATCTACTGCTCTAAAGATACTGTTCTTGGAACAGAATACCTATGTATCTACCCCAGTTACTAAGAATGATTGCATTATATATTTGGGGTCTCCAGTGCTCTGTACAAAATATTCAGGGACTTTCTAAACACAATACGAAATGTAGGGCTTACTGTTCTTTAAGAAGAGATGAAGTTTTCCAGTTGACTTTCTCCTTTCTGTATATTTTTAAAACACTGAGTTTTTTAATGGTGATTTTAAAAAAGATACCAATTAAATTAAAGTCATTTTAATACAGGAATTAATCATTTTAATACAGTATTAATATAGTCATTAATCCAGGAAATCACCTTTGATTTATATTTTTTCTAAGGTTGTACTTCATAAGCCAGGAGGAGAATTTTAAGATAAAAACCAATGCTAAATATTCACCATCTAAGTAGCTTTCAATGTTCATTCCCCTTTAACTCTTCCAACACTTATAAACTCGCCTAGTATTATCTAGCTTCCTACCTATCAACCGATGTTTTTAACCCTTATTAAGCATATATACCATTTGTACATATCTTGTATTTTTTAATGTGTATGCATGTTTTGCATGCACGTATGCAAGTGTACCCGTGTCAAGCAATGCTCGTGGAGGACAGAAGAGAGCATCAGATCCCCTGGAACTGGAGTTACAGATGGTTGTTTGCTGCCATGTGGGTACTGGTATTTGAACCCAGGTCTTCTGCAAGAACAGTCAGTGCACTTAACTTCTGAGCCATCTCTCTAACCCCATGTACTGCATTCATTTAAAGTGATAGACTGTGTGATCCCATTATACATTTCTGGAGCTTTTATTTATCAAAGCAGTCATTTTTATTATTTATATTAAACATTACTTGTATTGCTCCTATTGCAAATGCTATTATAAAGATACGTTTGCTAACAGCAAAGATGGAAAATTCCAACTAATTACAAACACTGGAAGAAAAGACATATTTCTGAATGATTAACATAGATTTCCAACTAAACTAATGGTTTCTGAATACTTATCAGTTCCTCTTCACCACCTTTATCAGTTCTCCCTGCAGCTGTTTACTGCTTGACTAGAAATCACTGAGGGTTAGTAAACACCTCCCTTTCAGGAAGGTCCTTATACCCTTGACACTAAGAAGACGGCAGAAGTCAACTCAGACTTACTGGAGTTCTAAAAGGACCCTTACTTGTTTGTAAAATATTATCATTAAAAATAAATTCAAATCCAAGATTAAACTACTTCTTGCCTAATTATGTAAAAACAGGCAGAAGGACAACACTGATTTCAAAGGCACTGATCTTTCTAGTAAGTCCTTAAATCACAAGTACTCTAACCGCAGTCTAAACGGGAAGATAGGGTGGTCCTTGAAGTATTTGTCAATCAAGTATAGTGAAATCAGAGCAGAGGACAAACTTCATCAGAGTCAGGGCCTATGTTCTCCTGAAGCATCCCCATGGCTCTCCATTTCAGATGCTTGCTTTGACAATCTAACCCCAGAACAGAGGGATGGACGACAGTGAGCTAACCACTCTATCAGATCCCCGTGTGAAGTGGGATTCACTAATTCACCTGTGCTGAGCAGATCTGAAAATGAGAAGCTGCTTCCAAATCACACCAGAGAAAATTTAAAGAGCTTTAAAAATCAGGTGCAACTCCAGTCAGAGTAGAAACCCCGGGGTTGCACACTGGAGAGAGTCAAGATGTTAGCCTGTCTTTGTATTTTCATGCAGTCAGCATACAGATGATAGATGATAGATAGAGAGATGATAGATAGATAGTTGCTAGAGATATAGAGATAGGGATAGAGCTATACCTTATCTGTTGGCTTTAGCTAGAAGTTCCTTTGCTCTCATGGTAGGAGCTCTCATCCGGTGGCAAGAACCTGCACAGTGAGGGGCCGTGGCCAGGTCAGACAGCTTACAGCTGATTTACCCCTTCATACCATTTTCCTGGCTTTTCTGCCAGCTGGGTAAGTTGGTTTCAGCATACAGGCCCTGCCTGTTTCTAGTTTTTCTTCCCCATACTGGCATTTCTGTCAAGATAAAGGCTGAAATAATGTCAGTGAGAAATAACCAGTTTAAAAGGAACTTACCTCAAAGAAGTCGAAGCCCAGGCGCCTCCATTGTCCGTTATCTGCTGACACCTCTGTGCGGCGTGCACACGGCCAAGCTGGGCCCCCGAGGTGGCTCAGCGGCTGGGGGCAGGTGGCCCAGAGGCAGGACCGGCGGCGGAACGAGCTCCAGGAAGACAGAGCTAGGACAGGTGTGTGACACCCAGGCACCTCGGCTCCTGCAACCTGCGCTGCCCTGATTAGCCAAGTACAAAAGGCAGTTCGGATTACTGCGCTCTCCCCAGCCAATCGCCTGCCGGCCTGGCTGACAGCAGCGGCCCCCTGACGGCAGGGCAAGTCCACTGGCCTGAACCTGAGAACTGGCCCGGGCGGCCAGGCTCCCCGACTCTGGAGATGCTGTTTGTCAGCTGTCAAAAGTATCGGAAAGCTCCCTTCTGCCCTGCAAGCGCCGCTTTAGGGTCCTCTGACTCACAGACAAACACGGTAAGCTGTGAAGGCCAAGAGAAGGTAGAGGCAGTTTTGTGTCTGTGGTGCTGGCTACTGCTGGGCGTCTCCTTCCCAGCCATTCCCCTTGTTTGCGGTGCTCGGGTCCTTCTGCAGCCAAAGAAGCTCAATTTTTAATTAGCTATGGTTTTTGCAAGCAACAGTTTCTTACCGAAACTGCCAGACTGGGAAGGAAAAGTAAATAAAAAGAAAGATCTTTTTACAGTTACTGTTTCAAACAATGAAATCTAATATTGTAAAAGAAATTCACTCCAAGTGTAAAAACGTATAAAGCTGCAGAAAGAAAGAAGAAAGAAAGAAAGAAAGAAAGAAAGAAAGAAAGAAAGGAAGAAAGAAAGAAAGAAAGAGAAAAAGAAAGGAAGAAAAAAAGAAAAGCACTGATTTTCAACTTCAGCCAAGTGGGCAGAACTCCCTAAACTTGGACCAGCTAAAGGCATTGTCCTCTGGTCTGCCATCCGAGCCACTGAAACCACAATCTTTTGCAGCTGTATGGCTAGGCAGTGCTTGATTCAAGTATGGTATGTGCCCCAGACTGTAGGGGTCAGTTTAACAGTAACAGTAGACACAAAGAGAGAGAGAGAGAGAGAGAGAGAGAGAGAGAGAGAGAGAGAGAGAGAGAGAGAAGCACACCCAGAAAATGAGACTCCAAGTATGTTGAAGTTTGTGGTTTGTGGGTATGTAAATGTATTTTCATTTGTCTGGGCTACCATGGTGAAAGGGTCTGGGAAGCAAGATCCACAGATAATTTGTGAATTTCATTGCAAAACAATCTTCATAAGATTTGTAGATTATGGGGCTGGAGAGATGGCTCAGGGGTTACAAGCACTGGCTGCTCTTGCAGAGGACCCAGGTTTGATTCCCAGCACCTACATGGCAGCTAACAACTGCCTGTAACTACAGTTCCAGGAGATCTGACCCCCTTTTCTGGCCTCTGTGGGCATCGCATGGCACGGGTGCACTTACATGCAGGCAATACACTCATACACATACAAATAATAAATAAAAATTTAAAAAACATTATTTCTTAGGCATGGAAAGACAGATGGAGGAACACATACACAGACCCCACCTCATAACACACACAAACACACAGAGGACATTATAATATTCATTTAGTAGTAAGCTCCATTCTAGACACCAAGAAAATCTAAAATATCTCCATGACATCCATGCATTTCAAAGATGAGATGAATTGTATTTAAAGATTGTTTTATTGTTGGCTAGAAAAGTTGTTTCTCCAAAATGTTCCACTTGAATTCTAGAGCTATTTATATATCTCTATAACATGAAATAAAAGGATTAGGTGCCTGTGGGTTTTGAATAGGGGTTAGGTTGGGGTAGTGAGACAATTCTGATAAAAATCTTCTTATCAGAAGAGAAACTTCCAGTATATTTTGCATTGTAGATACATTTTTTCTTTGAAAAGTAGCCTTCTGAGTATAGCTCCAAGGTAGAGCACTAACATTAACACACACACACCCACACACACACCCCTAATTCTCACCCTGGTCTTTGCCCCTCCCTCCCCTCCAGCCTCCTCAAACACTACAACTGAGTTGCATAGCCTTCGACCATTCCTATGACTACCCTGCCAGAGTTCAAGAACAGCCAGGCTGAACAATTCATCTTGAATGTATCCAATTTAACAACCCCCTGCTGCTGACCAAGACCTTATCTCCACTGTGCAGAATGACAAATGGTTGTGTTTGACATTTGTGGGTTCTTCCAGCCTTCTAGTGTGGGAAAGTCATTTCCTCAACAATAACATTCACAGAAGCAAAGGCACTGGGGACCAGCTCCCTCTCCGCATCGTGGCCATTTCCTTGTAGCTAGCCCAGCTCTGTCTAATCTAAGCTCACTTGAAATCTCTTCTTCAAGTTCTCCAGGATATTATCTTCACCAGGTTGTTGGTTCCAGGAACTGTACACACGGAGTAAGTTCTCATGGATGCTAAGTTACATTGAAAGAATCTTAGGGAAGCTAAAACAAGCAGGCAAGCAAAAACTTGCTTTTGAAAATCATATTGAATTAAAGCACCTGTCCTTTCACAAAGGAACCACTGTTGTATCCACAAAGAATGGATCCTGGTGCTTGGTGTGCGGCTCAGTGGTAGAGTGCTTGCTAGCCTGTGTGAGGTCCTGTAGCAGAAAAGAGAAGGAGCGGGCCTATTCAAGAATGAGATTGAAGCATGTGAAACTGCTGACATCTTGACAGTTCGGGGGCCACTACAATAGGGATAACTATCCCGGGTGGTTGGACCTATAGATCACCACCGCACAACTGATGCTGTGTCTGTAGTTACCTATGCTGTATTCTCTAAGTCATCACAAAAAAATGCTGTAATCATATTACTTCAACCTTACAGATGAAGTGGCTGAGAGCAACTTGCCAAACACCTCACAGCATGCAGCAGAGCTGGAAGTAAAACAGGCCCAGCCCCTGGGAAATGTCCTTCAAGTTCACACTTTAACCACCATCCTCTGGGGTAGAGGCTTTGACACGCACAGTGACCCTGCACAGCTTATTAAAGGCCTCAGTTTCTTCTCCTCTGAAATGGGCCTCTGTCTGAGGTGAGGACGGCAGGTGTGCCTAGTGTCTGGCTCACGGGAACAGCTCAGGTGTGAGCTGACAGAAACAGTTGCTCTTCCCACCTTGATCACAACCTAAGGTGAGGCAGCAGAGTGTGCCCCTCCAGCCTCATCGGTCAGGTGGCTGTCACTCACGGGCAGAAGGACAGTGAAGTTTGGGGCCCTCCCGTCTGGAGGCAATGCTGATGTGGTGTTGATATGGTTGGAGTGTGTCCCAGGGCTCGTGTTTTAGAAGCTGGGTCTTCAGTGTGGTGATGCTGGGACATCCGGGAGGCAGAGTCTAGGGCGAAGGATCGGGCCACTGAGAGTCCCGCCCCTGAATGACATTAATGGAGTCCTCACGGGACCCTGGCTAGTTCCCAAGAGAGGGCAGTGATTAGAGAACAAGACTGGCCCTTCCCCGTTCTCTTCACCTCTGGCTTCACCATGTGATCTCTTCCTCCCTCACAAGCTATCACCGTGGTGGTACCACTGTCATGTTGTAGGGCAGTCAGGAGGGCCCTGTCAGCGTTCGCAGAAGGTACTTGGACTTTTTAATCTCCAAAGCCGTGAGCTAAACAAGCCTCTTCATACTGTATATTTTAAAATTAATTTTAGGGTAATGTATAAAGTAATGGGTTTTGTCATGGCGTCGTCACACGAGTATCATCATGCTTTATCCTCATTCATCTCCCTCCAGTGCCTTCCCACTCTGGCCAGTCCCCTTTCTCCCCAGTGTGTCCCTCTTCTGCTTTCCTGCCGCATCAAACAACTATCTTTAGACTCATGCATTTTGTTATATCAATAGAAAGTTGTCAAGTATGGATGCCTTACACAACCAGTGCTGACTACTTTGAGGCAGAAGTTCTTCACACTGGAATGTGTGTAAATCTCCTTCACTTAGCAGAGGAACCAGCCACAGAACGTTGCTTCCTGTCCACCCTGCCCATCCTGCAGGTAAAACCCTCCCCTCAGCCCATCTCCTTCTTCCTGAGTCCTCACTTTGGACTGAGCATCTCAATGCTTTCACAAACATCCTGACTTCTCATTCCCCACCTGCCTATCCCAGCAAATCAGTCCTTGTTTGAAGAAGCATTGATAATCTTCTTTGGAAGCTGCACTGTGGACCCTCAGACCAGAAGGGAGAGGGCTTGCCTGTCTCTTCCTGTTCTGTCACTGATTAGCTAAGTGACTTTGGACAAGTCTTTTACTATACTCCAGTAATCCATGGAGGACACTGGTCTAGAACATCATCACCATGTGTCTTCCCATCCTAACATTTGTGATGAAGAAAGAATTTAAAACAATATACTAAATGAGTTTTTTTTTTTTTTTTACAGAATTTGATGTCTTTATTTTTCTTTTTTTGTAAAAGCTACTAGCTTGTTCACTTTACATATCCCATTTTCTTTTGTTTGTGTTTTATGAAAGAACCCACAGCCAGGAGAGTTTTGTGTTACTCTGCTGAGGAACTACAGGGCCTGATAGATAGCCCTGGTTTCTGCAGGGTTTTCTGTTAATAATCACTGCATGTCCTTGCAGCATGCTAGTTTGGGATTAGAGATGAAGGTCTAGGGTGGGAAAGCTCACAAAATGACAAAGACAGAATGTATTCTTACTGGTTTTCTACTCCTTTGCTGTCTCTAACAGTTTTCCCTTTCTCAGGGAACTGCAAGGTGGATGAATTCTGTAGGTAAAATAGATGTGGATGCCCGCAGGGTGCTCACTTACAAGGTCTTGTATGCTAATGATATATTCTCAAAGCTCACAGAACTTCCCCTGAGTAGATTTTTAAAAATTAGAACTCTCTCCTTCATACTCTCAGGAGGAATTTAGGGAATTTTATGAACGGAGGAGACAGAAACAGCCTCTTGGCATCTGACCTGCTTTTACTAGCACGCTCACCAACTTCCAACACTGTGTAATTCAACATGTGGTGTATGTACTATGTGTTGCCTCTTCTCACAAGTATCAGCTATATGAGGACCAGTATGTTTTGTTTTTATCATGTTTGAGTCCCAAGTACATACAGCAATGGCTAGCATATATTAGACACTTACTCAGTAAATCAAACTCAATAAATCAGATAGAAGATTCAGAAGAGCTGGTGCTTTTCACATCTCACTTTTACAAATCACACTGTATCTTTTGTGTGTGTGTGATGCATGTATGTACATGTCCGAGTGGGTGTACACACATATGCATAAGGTTGAGCATGCATGTGGAGGCCAGAGGGCTGTGTTAGGTGTCTTCCTTATTTTTCACCACTTTTTTTTTTTTTTTTTTTTTTGGTCTTTTTGAGGCAGGGTCTCCCTGTAGCCCAGCTGACTAGACATTCCCTATGTAGACCAGGTTGGCTTTGAACTCACAGAGATTTGCCCGCCTCTGCCTTCAGAGTGTTGGGATTAAAGGCCTGGGCCACCACAACTGGCTTCTACCATATTTTTAAAGACAGGGTCTCTCCCTGAACCTGGATCTCATTGGTGATTTCCAGGGATCTGCTTGTCTCTGCCTCCACACCTAGCACTGGGGTTACCAGCGAGTAATCTTTCACATTGATGCTGCAGATACACTCAGGTCCTCCTGCTTGTGTGACAGGCACTTTACTAACTGAGCCATCGCTCCATGCCCATACTGCATCTTTAGAAGAAGAAAAATATCACAATGATAATGATGTGTAGCTGCGAAAAGTCTTCAGTAAAAACCTCTGTGGGTTTCAGGTTAGTTTGGTCCAACTCCGTTAATGCCCACATACAGACCCCAGTCTGAGAGAGAGAAACCTAAGAAGATCTTTCTCTCTCTCCCAATCCACTTTCCTTTAATGTCACAGGATGTTGTATTTGCTGAAGAACTCTGAGTGTCTGAAGGAACTATATTTTCCAGGATGCTCTAAGGGCAGTAGATACGTTAGCAAATTAGCCAATGCTCACTTTGCATTACTGTGACCCTTTTTTACATCAATCTAATGGCACCCTAACATTAACAAGGCTGATGCAACAATGACTCTTGATCTCTCAGTGTCATAAAGATGTCAGTAAGTCCAAAGTACCTTTCCTGTATTGTAATTATAGGACACGAGCCACTGGTGACACAGGGATCAAAAAACATAGTATTCTTTCACTGCTGACGTTAATGATGACGGTCAACATACTGTTATATTCCATTCCACCTCTACGCTGCTGGCCTAAAGTAATCACATCAGGGGCTGAATCGATGGCTCAGCGGTTAAGAACACTCACTGTCTGCTCTTACTGAGGACTGGGGGGTCAATTCCCAGTACCCACATGGCAGTTAACAACTGTCCATAACTCCAGTTTCAGCAGAATATGATGCTGTCTTCTGACCTCTGAGGGCATTGCACAACATGGGTGCACTTACATGCAGGCAATACACTCATACACATTAAAAATATATATATATAAAGTAATCACATGAGCCTCTGTGCCTTCACTCTTTCTTCATGTTCTATACTTCTTTAGGAAAACCAGAGAACTACCTCACAGGAACATTGATGGCAGGAAGGTAGCAAGCAAAGGCACTGAACATCCCCTAAACGCCCCAACGTCCCAAGTTACCAGTGAGTGCTACAAATCAGGGTAAAGTAATAACATTTAGGCTCACAGTTTAGCTTATAGTTATAAAGCTCTGGAGAAAGAGCATCATGGAACAAAATCACAGAACCATTCCAGGCTCACTTCAATCCTTGGGATCATTACAAGACTAGTATAAAGAATAAGAAAGGTAAAAGCAGCAGCGTACATTAGCTATACTAGTGTGTCTTAGTTACTTTGAATAGCGCTTACTACATATTAAGCAGGATACAGAATACTATGGAAAACCTTTATAAGGCAGGGTCTCCTGTAACCTACACTGGTCTTGAACTCACTATGCAAGTGAGGATGACTTTAATTTCTGATCCTTTTGCCTCTACCTCCACAGTGCTGAGAGCATAGGCATGTGCTACCATGACCAGTTTATGTGGTGCTGGGAACTGAACCTAGAGCTTTATATGTAAACTAGGCAAGCACTCTACCAACTGAACTATACCCATAATTTTGTTTTAACACTTTCCACAACCCTACAAGGGAGGTAATACTATTATTATACCCATTTCACAACCAAAGAATCTCAGACACAGAGGAATGAAAACTTGTCCAAGGTCACAGAACTAATAAATAATACCAGCAGCTTGAAGCTAGACAGCCTGATTGCAGAGTAGATGCACTGAAAACACTACACAGCCCATGTTGGATCTGCTGTAGGATGCTCAGGGGCATTTTTCTGGGTGGTAGAATTCTCCTTGGTAAGAATATGCCTGCCTCCCAGACTAATATCAGCTGAGTAGATCAGCTACATGGCGCCAGCCAGCAGTAAGGAGAGAGGCTGTCAAGCAATTAGCCTGATGATAATTTGGTATAATAAAACCTGCTTCAAATCATTTAAACTGACAGGGAGGAAAGCATTTTCTTTTCACTTTCCTAACTTGCATCTTGTGCTGGAGTAGAAAAAAGGCAGGTGGAATCAAGGTGAGGCTGGGAAACCAATGTACCTTAAAACAAGATGGCTGGAGAGATGGCTCAGTGGTTAAGAACACATACTGCTCTTGCAGAAGACCTAGGTTCAGTTCCAACACACACATCAGGCAGCTCACAACTGTTTTTAACTCCATTTCCAAGGGATCTGATGCCCTCTGGCCTCTGTGGACCCCTTTAGGCATATGGTGCAGATAAACTCACACAGGCATACACATACATATACATAAATACAAAATAAATAAACCAAGCTTAATTTTTTTCTTTTTATTGACTTTTTGCGATTTTCATACAATATAATTTGGTAGTCTTATGATCCCCTCCACTATCTCAACAGCCTCCCAACAAAACTGTTTTTTAAAAGAAAGGTTAATCATTCAAATAAAAAGCTCCATGGGAAATCTCACCAATAGAAAGAACCAAGAAGAGGACAGAATACTGAGCTTGAAGATAAGGTTGAAGAACTGGACTGACAAGGACAAAGACAAAATAATAAGGTACCAGTGGGAATTCCAAGATATATATGATACTCTGAAAAGACAAAAATCTGTGGGTTAACAGGCATTGAAGAATTAAAAGGAGCTGATCAAATAAATTTGAGTGTAGAACTCAAATTCAGTAGTGTTGTTTGCTGAAATAAAAGGCAGGTCACACATGGACAGCTTACATCTTAGGCTTAAAAACCTCTCTGCTTAAATTACTCCTGAAATTTCTGTCCTGATCGTCTACGTATTGGGAAGTCACTGGTTCCTCCCATGTGGCAAAAAGTAGCCACCGAGAAAGGTCTGGCTACTGCCCACATCCATCGTTCTGGATAGAAGTCTGGGTCGCCTAGTGCTCTACTCCTCCGGCTATTTGGCTGTGCGATGGAAGCAGGAACAAGGAAAGGGTGGTACCGGCGGACGAAGACCACCAGCTCCTGCGTTATTTGCCTGCCAATGAAATAACACTCTCAGGCACAAATGATTTGTGTTTTCTTTTTTTGTAATATTTTATTATTTTTATTTTATGTGTATGAGTGTATTGCCTGCATGTATGTAAGTGCACCCATATTGTGCAATGCCTGTAGAGGTCAGAAGAAGATGTTGGATTCCCCTGGAACTGGAATTAAGGATGGTCGTTAGCTGCCATGTGGATGCTGGGAATTGAACCTAGGTCCTCTGTAAGAGCAGCCAGGGCTCTTAAGCACTGAACCATCTCTTCATGTTTTCTTAATCCTATTGAAGGATGGATTGAAACATCCTTAGAAAACTGCTTCACTCTAAGTAAAAAATCATGAATTTACTATGCAGAGTACAGCTTGAAGACATGGTTCTACAATTCTTGCAAATCACTTGCCACTCACTAACACCTCTTTTACAAAATCTTGTAACCACCGCCATTCTAATCCCATTTTCATGCTTTGTACCAAATTCCAGAAAAAGAGACAAATCTTTTAACAGTTCTGCCTCTTGTCTCAGAACTATATTTATATGACAATGTTCTCAAAGTGCTGGGAAATTAGCTTGGGTAATGGTAGATAAGACCTGTACTAATAAAAGGTAATGAATGATATTCCCCACCCACCTCTGTTCATTTAGTTGCTGGAGAAATGATTCAAAAGTTAAGAGCACTGGCTACTCTTGAAAAGGACAGGGTTTGGCTCCTAACACCTTCATGGTGCTAACAACAATCAATAAACTCCAGTTGCAGGGGACTCCATGACCTCTTCTGGCCTCCGCAGGTATTGCATGACATGGATACACTTACATATATGCAGGTAAAACATTCGTGAAAGAAAAAAAGGAAGGAAGGAAGGAAGGAAGGAAGGAAGGAAGGAAGGAAGGAAGGAAGGAAGGAAGGAAGGAAGAAAGGAAGGAAGGAAGGAAAGATAGATATAAGTAAGGGCTTCTGACACTCATCACCTCCAATCCTTATACTGTGAATCAGTAGGTCATAGTTAGACTTTAAGTGGAATAAAGTTCTTTATGCTCCTGGTTAAGAAATGTTTATTTTGTTTTTGTGGAAGTGTTAAGGAAATACAATAATTTTGTGGGGAGTCTATAATGGGAAATGGGAAGGAACTTAGGCTTTGGAATAACCTTGTCTTTGATTCTAAACTTTTCACTTAAATATTTTTTATTACATTTATGTGTGTGTGTGTGTTTGTGTGTGTGTGTGTGTGTAATAGACCACACTTGTGGAGGTCACAGGACAACCTGTAGGGTTGTTTCTCTTCTCCATCATGTGGGTATTGGGAATCAAACTCGGATCTTCAGGCTTCGTGACAAGTACCTTTACCTGCTGAACCATCTCCTCAGCCAACACTGCACTTTTTGACTATGCATTTATGACTGCATCACCTACCACAGGCTTGACTTCTTACTAGATATTTGGATGCTTCAATGAGATACAGAGAGACAGTTGTCACTCAGAGGATTGTCCACAGGTTTATAGTTGTCAGAGAATTGGTTCCAGGAAAAACCATCTGGCACCCTAAAAGTTTGTGGATGCTGAAGTTCTTTGCATCAAATTCCTGCCTATAACCTCCTACATGCTTTATTTAGCTAAATACACTTTTATTTCTTTCAATCTGGAGCTACTAAATCAATTATCACTTTCTCATGATGAATTTTTCAACAAAACAACAATGGGTGGGCAATAAGCCGATTGATGATGGATGTCCAATATGGGACTACAGAGTCTGGACTATTTCTTGTGGCTACTAGGAATGTTCTATATCATTTTTTACTCTTTATACTCTGTGTATTATACTTTAGAACTTTTTCAAAAACTGATTGCTGTTAAGGATTGAATTTAGGGCTTCTTGAATGTTAGGCAAGTGCTCTCCTAATCCTCCGCCTTCAAAAATGATTTGGATTCAGTACACTTAATACCTGAGGACCTCAAGGTCTACAAATACCACATCCACCATTAAAGTTAGTTTGGCTTTTGGGGGTGGTGGCACAAGAGATTGAACACATAGCCTCATGCATGCCAAGCAAGTACTCTACCATTGGATTACACACCTCAGGCAAAGGCAATTTAAAATATTTATATATTTTTTTTTAATCTTGTGTATATGTGTGTGTCTGAGTATGGGCATGTGCACATACATGGCTGCAGGTGCCTGTGGAGATCAGAGGCATCAGAACTTCTGGAGGTCCTATGCGTAGGTAGATGTGAGCTGCCCAGTGTTGGTGTTGGGAACTGAAACTGAGTCCTCTACAAAAGCACTATGCACTCTTAACAGGCAATCCGAACTCAGCAAATTTAATAATGTTCTTTGTTTGATAGTGAAAATGACATCTTATACAAGTAGTATTTGACTTTCAGATGTCTAATCCACATTAAAAACTGGAAGTTGTATATAATCTAAATTTCTGATCTCTGGAAAAATCAGATAATCTGGGAGCAGTGGCTTGGAGCTGCATGTACCTATACCAAGAGAGGGATATCACCTCTCTGAGGCGGACAGAGGCCAGAAGAAGGTGTTGACTCCTGAAACTCGAGTTACACACAGTTGTTAGCTGCCATGTGGGTGCTGGGAACCAAACCCAGGTCCTTGGTAAGAACAGCAAGTGTTCTTAATCACTGAGCCATTTCTCCAGCCCCAAACTTATACCCTCTTTGACCCTTAACTCATAGGTTTAATTTTTGTTTTAACTACCAAATTTTCCTCCTCCTCCTCCTCCTCCTCCTCTTCCTCTTCTTCTTCTTCTTCTTCTTCTTTTTCTTCTGTCTTCTTCGTCTTCATCTTCCTCCTCCTCCTCCTCCTCCTCCTCCTCCTCTTTTTTTCTTTTTCCTTCTTTTTCTTCTGTGCTGGGGGTGGAACCCAGAGCTTTGCCCAGCTCTACCACTGAGCTATACTGCTAGTCAATCACCAAATTACTTTGCTTTTTAAATGGAAATTTTAATTGTAGTATTTCCATCTTAACGTTAGGTATCCAGTTCAGTTTCATCAAGTATCTTCACACTGTCATGTTATCGTCACCTTTGTCCATCACCCAGACTCTTCACCTTACAGAACTAGAGTTCAGTCTCCATTCAACAGCAGCTCCTCCCTTTCCTTTCCCTCTTGACTGTGGCGATCAACATTTTGCAGTCTCTGAGAATCTGCTCTGGTACTTCACATTTGTGGAATTCTTTGTCTTCTATGATCAGTTTATTTCATCAGCATAATGTTTTCACGACCTGTCCTTGTAACACATGCCTATATTTATAGACTGGGAACTGCTTTCTTTTAACCTTAAAATGTTTTGAGTTTATCTAGTGGGTAATTAATCAGATTAAGAAAGTATCTGGTCTATTTAGCAAGATTTTAGGCTTGAAACCCATGAAAGGAGGTGGTAGAGACGGAGAGACTGGGGAAATCTAAGTCAGAGTCCTTAAGAGTCATAGGATCCCAGCAGAGCCTGTGTGAATGGTAGACTACTCAGCCTAAATCCCAGTTTCTGATTTGATAGGTTTAGAAAAAGGCCTACGAATGTGCATTTCATGAAAGTTTCTGGTGCAAGATGACACTCTAAGAACCACTGTAACTTACCCCGAGTTCTACGTAGAGGAGTCCAATCACCAATTTTTCTCATAATGCTGGGAACTGAAACTGAGTCCTTAATAAAAGCACTATGCACTCTTAACAGGCAATCCAACTTAGCAAATTTAATAATGTTCTTTATTTAATATTGAAAATGACATCTTATATAAGTAGTATTTGACTTTCAGATGTCTAATCCATATTAAGAACTGGAAGACCAGAAACTTACGTCAGAGAGGAAGGGAAGCTGAGACAGAGTAAGTCCCGTTCTTCAGATCCGAGGCTAACTTGAGAGTGAGAAAGAAGACAGTGACACCAGGAACCAAGCTCCTCCTTCATCTCAGGCCTCAGGAAGGAGGAGGCAGATGTGGAGGCAAATACAGGCAAGTCAAGAGCTCGGGACTCTTGGTTCCACCACTCCACTGAATACCCCAGGAGAACATCACTGTGGAGAGGGCCCGGCTCAATTCAAATGTCCCGTCTTCAGAAGGAAGATGCCAGCCAGCACACTTGTAATGAATTTCCCCATAAGGTTGATAAGCCCTGGATGGGCCCCATTGCCACAGACTGCTGAGATAAGCCCATGGCAGAGGCTTGGGTGTCTGAATCTGATGGGACCTGGGCAGAAGCTGAATCTACAAATGAGAAATTGCCAGTCATCCCAGAGCGATGGTCCAGGCCCAAACCGACCATGGACTCAGTGGCTGCAGAATTCTGACTAGGAAGACAACAGACAGAGCCCAGGGACCAGGGACAGTGTACCAGCAGCCTGCATGTTCAAAACTCTAAGCCTCCACTCTTTTAGCAAGGTAACTGGGAAGTAGAGATGAAGGATGACACGAAAGAGGAGCACTTTATTTTAGAGACTTAGCTTATGTCGCAGGACTATGATCTCACTAAGCAAGCATTTCTTAGGTTCACACTAACAATTATTGCTTTGGTTCTTTCTTTGCTAATCGTCAGGAGTGAGTCAATAGGAAAACCAGATTAAGTTTAGACAAAACAAAGAACTCTCATTTTCCCTGTATACCACTGCTGCGACAAAATACTTGAGCCAATCATCTGAAAAGAAGAGAGGTCCACCAGATGCAGCAGCACATACTGTAGTGACAGTATCTGAGAGGTGGAGGCAGGAGGATAACCAGTTTAAGGCCATCTTTGGCTACATAGTGACACATTGAGTTTGAGGACAGCCTGGGCTGCCTAATGGCAATAGGACACAGAGTGAAACTGCTCATCTGTGACACCCAGGAAACACAGAGGAACATAAAAGAGCCAGGAACAAGATATGCCCTTCACAGATATGCCCCAATGCCTTACTTCCTCCAACTGGCTCTTACTTCCTGGAGCTCTTTTTAGCTATGAATTCATCAATGGTGAAAACATCTGAACGACCTCTCAGCTATTGCCACCAGATGAGACCAAGCCTTTGATGTGTGAGCCTTTTGGGGAGATACTTCATTCTAAATCATAACATCATGTGATGAGGGTGTAAATTTTACTAAAACTTTACCATTTATCTGAAATTCAGAAGTCATTTAGGAGAAATCCTCTCCTGCTGACGGTCCACAAAGGTGCAAACTCTTACACTGATACTTACAAAGGTGCTGGGCGTGGGAGATTCACACTAGAATCACTACAACATCTTTATGGAATAACTTACAAAATCAGGAAGTGAGACTTTTCAACCCCCTGGCAAGACATCTGAAGCCTGCTCTATCCTTCACCTCCATGGCCCACTTTCTGAGGACCACAGTGCCAACAGCACTGACAAGTTTCCTGGGGCAGTGTGCTCTCTAGAACACTGAGGCTGACCTGACCAAGGGCAGCCTTCAAAGTCACCTTGCTTTAATGACAGGACACACCTACCTATACACAGATAACAGGACACACCTTTGTATACACAGATAGCACCAATTATCACTGAGATTAAATCACCAAGATTCCTTTATGGGGAAGTATCAATAACCTGCAGAATAGCATTTAAAAATATAAATAGGTGGGAGGGATGGCTTGTCTAGCATTCATGACATCCCTGCTCAAACCTCAGAACCATACAAAACAGGCATGTAGCACACACCCACAATAATCCCAGCACCAGGAAGTAGAGGCAGGAGGATCAAAAGTTCAAGGTCATGCTTTTCTACACAGTGAGTTGGAGGCCCACCTGGACTACATGAACTATGCACACATGCGCTCTCTCTCTCTCTCTCTCTCTCTCTCTCTCTCTCTCACACACACACACACACACACACAATGCACACGTATGTATGTATATATAGGAATAATATATGTATATATATCAATAATAGCTTTATTGTCCCCACTTTACATTACTATAAGATTGTATTGCGTTCAAGGGATGGCTATTACTTTTAGCCCTTTGGTTCTGGGAGTAAGAAATGGACAGGCAAGTTTAGAGAGGAAGCAACGAATTGGACAGCTATGATGGAGGGAAAGATGGGGAAGTGGAGGCAGAAAACAAAGCGGGGAAGCCAAGGGTTTCCTTGGAGACAGGTAGTGATGGAACAAAGCTGCACACGCTGGTGCCTGCAGAAACTCCACTAGACCGAGGACAGTGCAGCCTGCCAGTGACAAGAGGCTCCAGGGCTGCCAGCAGGCACCTGCCGGGCTAGCACTTACCCAACTGCAGTGATCAAGTATCTGCTGTTTGGAAGAGAAATGATAAAATCTCATTGGCACTCTACAATATTCTCTCACAAAACAAGGGAGAGGCCAACACTACGAAGCTAATGAGGAATTCAGCCACTTTAAACAGTACGAACTTGGATTGGAGTTAGGCTGCTAGATTGTTTTGCTTTATGACAGGCAGACATGGTAGAAAATGATGCACTTGAGTCAGTATCTCAATAAGCCCCAGACCCCTGTTCCTCTCCTAGGTTGTTTCTCCCATTTCTATTTTTGTTGGCATGTGGACTCCCGCAATCAAACCAATCAAACAAGTGAGATGAGATGGCAAGGCTAATTTACTTCAGCAAATGCAAATCAACCCATGCAGGAAAACAAAAGGCCCCATTGTGTGCTGTCTTCAAAGGAAAACTAATGAAAGTGCTGGTCCAGCCCTGCCTGTGGGTCACCCAGAGGCTGTGTGGCTGGTTCAAGGTTTGGCCTGCACAGAAAACCAGCTCAGATGAGTACAGACAATATAACAATTTGGGTTTGGTATCAGACACTAGAGTTCAAATCCACACTCAGTAGATTGGGCCAAGTTGTCCTCTCAAAAGTCAAATTCCTCAACTGTAAAGTAAAATAATAGTATTTATTTATTTTTATCTTTTGGTCTTTTGAGGTGGGGGTCTCTCCCAGCTGGCCTGGAACTCACTATGTAGACCAAGCTAGCCTTGATCTCACAGAGATCTGCCTGTCTCTGCCTCCTGAGTGCTGGGATTAAAGGAATGCGCCACCACACCTGGCTGACAGTACTTATTTTCAGTGGTTAAGAGCACTGGCTGTTCTTCTAGAGGAACCTACCTCACACTTGGCAGCTAACAACCATCTACAATTCTAGTTCCTGGTGACTGGGCACCCTCTTCTGGCCTCTGTGGGCATTGCATACATAAGTACACTTATATATATGCAGGTGAGAAGTCCTATACACAAAATAAAAATAAATAAGTCAAAAAGAAAAACCAGCTGCTCTTCCAGAGGACCTGAGCTGGGTTCCCAGCACCCATATAAGGTGGTTCACAACCACCTGTAATTCTACTTCCAGGGGATGCAACACCCTTGTCTGGCCTCCAAGAGAACACACACACACACACACACACACACACACACACACTCTATACATGGTATATACATACATATACATAAATAGAAATAAATGTTGAAAAAAAACTATCGCTATTTCAGGACTCTTCTGAAAATATTATAGTAAGCTCTTTCTGGGCATTTTATATTGAATTTTCCCTGACTTAAATCTAGTTAGATGATGCCTTGTTAAGTCCACAAGGAGGAGGAGAAACGCGAGCTAGATTACACAAACAAACTCAACCACTGTGGGTCTTAAATTCCTGAACATGAGCTCATCTTTCTGTTCATTAGTATCTCACAGAGTGACACGGAAGTTCTGACCTCTGCCCTGACTTTAGACAGTGATGGAAAAGGGACAAGGAATCAAGAGGCAAAGGTTGAAAGGGCCCCACATCCAAACACTACTGCTTGGGCAAGGATGCTACCCAGGGATCACTGGCCATTACCTCACAGTGAATTTTACCAAGAATTCCCACAGTTTCCTGTGGGTTCTCAAGTCTCTTCAAGTCAGCACTGTTGTTAGGAAGTTGTCAGAAGGAAAACTGTGTAGACAGAGTGACAAGGAAACCATTCTTAATCAGTGACCTGAACAAGAAAAATCTAATTTTAGAAACTGCTGCAGGCTTCCATGTCCTTGGAAAGAGGACAAACTATAAACTATTGGTATTTAAAGGAAAAATAAAGTGTGCTTGGGTTGTGTTCTCAAATGCTTATGAAGAGTTACAAAGAAAATACGAAAGCTCCCCGTGGCGGTTTCTGTAGAAGTGTTCTCCATAGGCTCCAAGTATTTGAACACTTGGTCCGTGAGCCCTCCTCAGTCCTTGCTGACTTTGCACAGGTCTTGTGCAGGCAACTACAGCCGTTGTGAGTTCATGAGTGCCACAGTCTGGTCATGTCCAGAAGACACCGTTTTGCTCTAGTTTTCCCTTGCCTCTGGCTTTTGCAATCTCCCTGCCTGTCTTTGGAGAGAGGTCCCTGAACCTTGGAGTAGGGAAGGTGTGATGCAAATGTCCCATTTATGGGTAAGTACCCCGTAGACACTCTCTGCAGGGGGACCAATTGTGAGTCTGCATTAACTCCCATCCACTGCACAAAGAAGCTTCTCTGGTGAGGACTGAGAGCTGAACTGATCTATGGGTAGAGAGATGCATATGGAGATGGTGGTTTGATGCTATGTCCATTTAGCAAAGCAACAGTAGTATTGGGACCATGAATTCTTGGTCATATTTGCAGTACCAGACATGCATTTTTACCTGTGGACAGGGTCTCAAATCCAATCAGAAAACAGGCTGGAGAGGAGGCTCGTGGAGAAGACTAGAGTTCAGATCCCAGTATCCACATGTGACAGCTTACAGCTGCCTATAATTACAACTCCAGAGGAATTCAACACTCTCTTTTGACCTCTTAGGGCACTTGGATGTATGCATGTGTGTGTACATGCACAGACCCACTTACATAAATAAAAATAAAATAAATCTTTTTTTTAAAAAAAAGAACAAAAGCAAAAACAGGAGGCAGGGCAGCGAGATGGGCGAGTCAGTGGGTGCTGGCCTTGCCACTAAGGCTGATGACCTGAGCTGAGCTTGACCCCTGATCCATGTGGTGGCAAGAGAGAACCGACTTTTGTAGGCTGTTCTCTGACCTCCACATATGCACTGAGGTGTACAGGCATGATCGTACACATGTACACTCCCTGAGTTTCATATCCCACACCTATGTAAAAAGCCAAGCACAATGGTGCTCATTTGTAATCCGAGTCAGGCAGATCCCTGGAGTGTGCTGGCCAGGCAGCCTACCCTGATCAGTGAGCCCTATCTCCCCAAACAAGGTGAATACCTCCTGAAGAACAACACCCAAGGTGGACCTATGGCCTCCACACACACATGAATAAGCACATATACCCTCACACACCTGTACACACACACACACACACATGCAAACCCAAGCTGGACCTGGTAGTATATGCCTTTAATCGCAACACTCAGGAGGCAGAGGTAGGCAGATTTCTATGAGTTGAGGCCAATCTGGTCTACAATGCAAGTCCCAGACCAGTCAAGGCTACATAGTGAGACTCTGTCTCAAACAAAACAAAACCCCCAAACAGAAACAGCCCTTGCCAAAGCACCCAAATGAACACATTAGTTAATTTTTAAATATGGGGTTGGAAGTGTTCCTCAGTGCTGCGATCCTTGCCTAGGTCCTGGGCTGAATCTCTAGCTCTGTAAAAAGTAAATGAATGAATAAATAAATAAACACAGAAATGAAAAGAAAAGAATAGTCCAAATGATCAGAAGTTTCTGCCATTGGTGAGAAAGGACAGCCAAAAGATTCAAGAAAAAAGGTGCTTCACTTAGGCGATCTTCAGTCCTGGTATGCACACAATTTGTGGACTTGGGGCTGGAGCCCCTGACTCTTTCTCACTGTGTGGCTGACTAGACCTGTGACCTAAGACTGAAGTCCTCTCAGTGCTGATGCCTCAGCAGCCACTAAGCAGCAGCTGTTTCTCCAGATCAGCAGAGAGAAGAGCCAGTGACTTCCTTCCCTCCCACTATTCTTGTTCATTCTCTCTCTCCCCCCTTCTCTCCCTCTCTCTGAGATAGGTTTCACTGTCTTGCCCAGGCTGGCTTCCAACTTGAGATCCTCCTGTCTCAGTCAAGATTACAGGTATGTACACCATGCCTGGCATGTAAAAGCCTTTCTGTGCCTACAAGTCATCATTTCTTACTGATGTTCCCCCCTGACAAATCTGATTTCTGTTTGGTTTAGATATCACTCTCAAGATACGTGTACACTATCCCTCTCAGGTCTTGCTCTCTGACCCACGTCTTCTGGACTTTGGTGTGATGAAATGGCAATAAGCAGGTAGGAGCCTGCTTTCACTGGTAAAGGATGGGCGTGTCTCTGTTCTTTAGCATTTGCTGGGCACTGGCACCACCTCTGGCTGAAGAACTGGTAAAGAAGTTATTAACCGAAGGGTGCTGTGCCCGGGGCTGAGGGTCATGATCTCCAAGCTGGGCCAGGATCGCCATCTTTATTTCCCAGACTCAAAAAAATGTCAGTAACAATGAGACCTGGGAGACCTGCCCTGCAGAGGACCCCGTATCCCACTGGCCTCTCAGCCCCACCCCACCTTCAAGCATCTGAATAAAACAATTTGACTTAAAAGTGAGAGTTGAAATCTACTGCCCAGGATATAGCACAGTCCCTGGAGCTGTACGAGGCAGGGGAATAAGTAACTAACCACCAAGTAGCAGATGCCCACTTGGGGCCATTGTGTCCAGTGGGGCTTGGAGAAGCTGAAGATGCAGAGCAATGTAGGTCACAGCACACAAAACATCCCAGAAACGATCTCACAAGGTGATCAAAAGGGGATATTGATGGGAGGAATTAGGTTGGTTTCATTTCACCAAATATCATCTTTCTTAACGGTTGGTTTAGTGATGAGTCTGGAGATCATGTTCCCTGGGGACCAGAGAGGAGGATGAGCCCAACATGCTGGCCCCCATAAGCTCCGAATGCAGGAAGAAGGGCTGTCCCTTTTTAATGATGGCATTCAAAACAGCCAACATTTGTGCAGCAACTCACCACACAAGGGCGGGTGGCACTATTAACAGTGTAACTGGGCCAAAGGCTCTCAATAGGAAATACAAAAGCTGAGCGGTAAAGGCAGGATATCCAGTTTGGAACTGGCCGTCCTAACCACCATGGTGCGTGCGGCTACTGGATGCACTTCCATGTTCACTTTACAAGTATTCAGCGAGAGCATGTCACATTCCCAGTGTGGGGTGGCACACTGGGAAAATCCGTGTTATCAAAGAGTTTGTATTCTAAGGAGAGGAAAAGATTGTATAGCTGTCTCTGAGACGGACAAAGGGAGGGAAGGAGGAAGGAAGAGAGGGGACGGAGAGAGATGGAAAATAATAAAGAATGTAAGGAGACTGCAATCTGAAAATGACTTTGCAGGGGAAGCTAAGGCTTGTGCCAACACCTGAAGGAAATAAAAATAGTGTCTTAGATAAAAATTTAAATACAGTTAAACAAAGCACGTTAGTAATGGGAGCTACCAGTGGTAACCAAGGCTTCTCTTCATTGTTCCTTTAATTTAAGAAGATGAAGGACAACAGATTATGAAAATGTCTCGAGACAGTTCCATGAAAGACTGTTTTAGGTGTCCTTGGCCCATGGGCCCCACCTATTGACAATCAATAAATGACAAGGGCTGATTCCTAAGAGACACCTTTAGGGAAACATTCCAAAGAATCCTTTTACAGTGTTTCTCAGAATCAGAGCCTTCAATAAAACAACACAGCAACCTTCCCATGGAAACAACAAACACACTGAGTAAGCGATTGTCTCCTCAAATATAATTTTACATATCTCACTCACTAAGCCAATGCAGCGTCAGAGCAGAATATGACAGACTAAGGGGAGTGGAAGAAGGACGTTTGTCAACACTCTGACAGGGAGCTAAGCAGTGCGACAGCCAGACAGGGCCGTGAGGGCCACTGCATTAGGCATGGCTGGTGAATCATTGTTTTGGTGACCACGCAGAAGACAGTATAAACTTATCAAGAACTAACTCTTTAAAGCTGCCCCTTGCTAAGCTGATCAAGGTAACAGCATTTTGAAGAGACAGGTAGTAATAAGCACATAGTCAAGGCAGCCAGTTTAATAAGCCATAGTCAAAGAAGGGAACTCTATTGTTCTAGAGCTTTCTCTGTTTGTTGAAGGTTAAGAATCTGCTTAGACCTCTTAGCAATCTCCAAGCACATCCTTTAAGAGGCTTTTCCCAGGGTCTTAAGAAGATACCTGTCATCTTGAAGAAGTAAAAAGGGCCAGCGGAGACTGGGCATAGTGGTACCTATAAACCCAGCACTTAGTGGGTAGATGCAGGAGCATCAAGAATTCAAGGTCAGCCTCAGCCACATGTGAGCTTAAAAGGCTAGACTGGGCTACATGAAACTGTCTTTAAAAAAAAAAAGATGGGTGGGCAGAAATGAGGGAGGGTTATAGCTCAGTGGTCAAGCTCTTACCCTGATGTAAGGACTAAATCTCTAATAAGCAAATAGGGTCACCGAGGGATAATAAAGATGGCATACTTCTGTCTTCTTTTTGGCCTGAGACAAAGGCCTAGGGGTTCCCCCTCTAGCCAGCAGGTTTTCTCTTGGGTAGATTAGTCCAAACTGGTTCAGATAAGACTGAGGTCAGACCTGGACACCTCTTCATTTGAAGCCATAAACCTATCACCTCTTTCTTCTTTGTTTAAGTTGATCAGTCCAGAAATCAGTAGAGGAGAAACTACTGAAACCCTAAAAACCCAGTTCCTCCAAGAGTATGTTAGATTTCTGTTTCCTGGACTCCTCTCCACTTGTGCAGAGCTTTACTTCTGTGTGAGTATGTACATGGATATGTGATTCTTTGTCTTTCAATAAAAGTTTCCTTCTTTGCTCTCTGCCAGTCTGAGATCTTTCCTGCCTTTAATTCTTTAACTGGCCGAGAAAACGAACTGAACCTTACAACCATAGGTTTCTTAACACCACAAGGATAAATAAATTAAAACATAATCCAGAAGAAAGGAGGTAGGCAATAAAACCAAGGAATTGTCCAGACCAGCACCTCCAAAGATCTGGTTTTTCCATTAAGAACACGAGTGAGTAGTGGATGAAAATTAATATTCATTGCCTGGGAACCATTTCTCAATCCCTCACTCACATACCCTGGGGATTGATGTTCATGCTACACAACACTTAGTGATAAGTGCAGGGCTGATGAGGTAAATAACTGTCCCATAAGGAAGCATTGGTGCTCACATGCTTAGTCTTCCTGAGCCTCTCTGAAATGGTCTTTGAATTCTATATCCTGTCAGACTGAGGGTGTGCCATGGCATCAAGCCACCTTTCTTTCATAATTTGCTTCCCATTGGCACCACCCAAAAGTCACATCAACATGTCAATGCAGCAAGATGCACATGATCCCTCACTCTCAACCTTCTGGAGAAGATAAGTCTGTAATGACGACTCTGGCGACAGTTGCTCATGAGCAAGGGCCACCACAAGTTCTGCCCACTGAAAACCTCGTTCACGCCCCTTCTCATTATTTACTTTTCAAAAAACATTTTTGTTATTTTAATTTTATGTGTATGAGTATATCACCTTTGTGTGTGTTGTGCAAGGCTGTGGAGGTCGGAAGAGCTCATCGGATCCCCTGGAACTGAAGTTACAGATGGTTGTTAGCTGCCGTATGGGTGCTGGGAACTGAACCTGATCCTCTGCAAGATCAGCCAGTGCTCTTAACTGCTGAGTCATCTCTCCAGTCCTAACATTATTTATTTAAAAAAAGAAAGAAAATAAAACAATAGCTGGATGTGGCGTGCACCTCTCATTCTGGCTATTCAGGAAGCTGGGGCAGGATTGCCTGAGCCCAAAAACTTGGGCCTGGCCTAGGCAACATAGTGAGATGCTCCACCTCTTTTTAAAAGGGGTAGGATTCTGGGGATATAGCTCAGTTGGCAGAGCACTTGCCTAGAAGGCACGGAGCCCTGGGGTTGATCCCTAGCACATAGGGACAGAAGGATCAGAAATTCAAATTCAACATCATCTTCAGTTACATAGCAAGTTGAAGGCCAGCCTGGGTTACATGAGACCATGTCTCAAAAAAGAAAAGAAAAGAAAAGAAAAAAAAGCTGAGTTTAAACACAACTCACCTCTGCACAGCAGTAAAGACAAACAAAGCTCATAGACGTGTAAGCACAGCAGCCCTTGTTGGTGAGCCTTCCCAGGCAGCCCCTGGGCCCTAACCAAGCTGTTCTCCCCTCCTGGCTTGCCTTCTTGGTCCTCTGGCACCTGCTTTCCTTGTGTTCTCCCAACCTCCCAACCTGCACCTTTCTTCTGCATCATAGTTTCTGGCTCTTTGCTGTTTCTTTTTACCACTTCAACTTACAGCTTTGACCAGTGATTCTCAGACTCTGAGCATCAGAGTTATCTAAGGTACTTTTGAATTTCCCAGTTAAGCAACATCCATTTCAATAAAATTAGACTCTGGAGGGTAGATGTAGGCATCAAGATTTGTTATTCTTAAACCCCTAAGTAATCCAATGTACAGCCAAGCAGAAGGAACAGATTTGGGCCATCTTGATTCTAGAATGCAGAATTCTAAATTGGGATTCCCCAAATCTACTTGTTCTATCTGATGCACCCATACTTAGAATTGAAAGGATTCCACTTATGACTTCTGTTGTGAGTTCAGAACTCAGACTTCATATTCCAAAGGCTCAGACAGACATTTGAGTGCCATTCTTTGGTAGCCAGGCACTGAGCGGTAACTCCAGTTTGAAATACATTTGTCTGAAGTAAAGCCAGGCTATCCCAGGAATGAAACTTCTTTTATCATCAAGCCTCCTTGTTTGGGGCACAATAAGGCATTCCTTTGGATGTGGCTAGTGTTCAATGCATAACTAGTGAGCATATGTAACCCAATGGATAAAAATAGCAGTTATTATATGCTTCTGAAAAAAAAGTCTCTTTTCTCATTACAGCAGGGGAATCTTACTGCATACCACTCAGGAAACCCAATAACGTGTTGCATGAATTTTCCATGGGAAGGAGCAACTGGTTAGGAAATAAAATACTAGACGTCTATACAGTGACATTCAAGCCTAGAACTTCAGGAAAACCAAAACTGCTCTGAGTACAGTCCCAGCAGGATTGAAATACCTCCTCAAAGCATACTGAGCAAATTCTCATGATGCCAGCCCTCTTGGAAAAGTTTCTGAGGCCTGAAGGCCACTGCAGCTGCTTTGTTCGCCTCCTCTAAGCCACTCACAAGTGGGAAAAATGTTTAGAGGATGAGTCACCACAGTTCTCGCTTCCACTGACTTCTTGGGGTGCAAACAGTTCTGTGGCTTTGAAGTTATGCTCATATTCTAGCCCCTTGCCCAAACTGAGAACTTTAGAGAGAATAAAGACATGTGCTCTCACGGTGGGAGGGCAGAGGAGGCCCACAATGTCATCACAGCTCCCAGGAAGGTATGTGAAAGGTAAGACATGAGAGATGAAAAGCGCTCAACATGCACATCATGAGACTTTATGCCACACAGTGTAGTCCTCTGATGGACACATCCTCTTCCTTTATGATTTTCCCCCTGAGACTGGCCTAGAATTTGATATGCAGCCAAGGTTGACTTTGAACTTCTCATGCTCCTACCTCTACCTTCCAAGTGCTGGGACACAGGTACGAGTCACCACATCCAGTTATATGTAGTGTTACATGGTCGAACTCAGAGCTTCATGCATACCAGGCAAGTACTTGACCAACTGAGCCATATTCATAGCCCAATACACCCTCTTCCTGTACTTCTATAGAGGATTTACCCATAAGGCACAACATAGGGCCCTTCCTATATGGAACCTATAGGAAGCAAGATCATTTCTCATTGGGCAGACATCTATATGCAGACAAGATGGGTGAGGCCCATGTGCACATCGGAGAGTAACTTGGGCTGCAAGAACAGTTCTGCAGTTGCCTATAAACAAAATTGCCTTACCTTTTCTATTTGTCCTCAGTTCCTTCTCCCCACCCACTTGATAGTTGTCTCTTGACAATTTCAAAGAAAGGTCCATATTGCACTGTCTGCAGAACCCATCTTCAGACCATCCTGCCTGTGTTACCTGTGCATGTATAACCTGATTAGTTCCATCCTTCGGTGAATCTCTGGGATCAAACAGTCCCAGAAGGTGCAAAAGTACTTGTTTAGTGAGTTCCTTCCTGCAGCCCCAGCCTCTGACAATGGGCTATGAGGTGTTTCAGGCTCAAAACTCTTCCACTTAAGTTCTCTAGAGAATATGGCCTTTTTCTCAAAATCCCTTTTCCAAATCAGGCTCTTTATAAATACATCTCCTCTTAGCAATAAAGGTTATTAAATGGAAGCATTCAAACCTGTCATATTTTCATTTGTACAAATGTGTTGACTAGTGGCACTAAACAATTCAATCATAAAAGAGTGTGGTCAAGAATATTTTTTAAAAGCTGAGACTGAGCAGGAGAAGGGTTACTGATTTAATATTTTGTTACAGTGAAGTATTTTCATATACGCTATCTTATTTCATCTTTCAACAACTCAGTGTGGAAGATGTTATTAATGCCTTCCCTCGTTTGAAGGGGAGAGGCACAGAGGCTGGGGTATCTCCATGGACTCACACGGCCAGAACTCAGCAGCATCGAGACTAGAATCCATATCTGAAGTCCTCCTCAGGCTGCCCACAATCCAGCCCAGACACCTGGTACTCTCTGACTGTACAATCTGGCTTGCAAATGTCAATTAATGAGAGAAAAGATTTTGAGTCTCAGCTTCAGAGACTCAAAATTGTTGTTGTTTTAAAAATAGGGAGTTGTACTTCACTTTCTTTCAAAGCGTTTAATGAATTCTTTTTGCAAAGTGCTTTAAAAAAGGTTAAAAAGAGACATCAGAGGTTTCTTCATGGTTTGGATCTGAATGGTCCTCCAAAAGCTGGAAGTGTTCTCAGGAGGGCCCTTTGGGAAGTGACTGGATCTTGTGTGATTTTATGGTCCACTGTATGGATTCGCCCTTTCCACGTGTGGATTCATAAGTCAGTGGAGTACTGGGAGGTGACAGAAAGTTCAGTAGGTGGGTAGCTGGAGGGAATCAGGAATTGGTGAAATGGGTGCTCTTGAGGCTATATTTTGGTCCTGGTGTTTCCTCTCCACCTTCTTTTTGGCCAACATGAGATGAGCAAGTCTGTCCATTTTACATTCTCCACCATGAGCTCTGCCTCACCCTAGGCTCCGGAAACAAAACAGAAATCCAGAGTCAAGTGACCTTAGATTGTAAATTCTGAAACTGTGGCCAAAGTAAAATCTTTCTGTCCTTAAGTGAAAATTTCCAGGTATTTTCCCACGGTAACGGGAAGCTAAAGTGGGTACTAATCCGAGCAAGGGGCTTTAAGAACGAAGGTGTGTTTTCATGTTTCTGGGAGGAATGGAGTTAGGCAGAGAGAGATGACAAAACCCTGTGAGGGTTGTGAGGAGGGAATACATTCTGAGAAATCTTTTTCTCCCGTAGACTGTAACCCTGAAGTAGAAAAAGAACAGGTTTGCCCAGCCCTTCTTTGTTAATAGTTAATAGAGTTAATTTTGTATCCATTAAGAGGGCCTTAAACAGTACTCTGCTTATTACAAGATACTTCTTTCAAGATCATTGACTTGCAAATCCTGGACAAGCTGCAATTTCCCAACTCAACTAGAAATAAAAGGTCAGAGGAATCTGACACGCTGGGTAACAAGTGTTTGAGGCAGTCATTCCATTCCAACAATGTCACCACACCCTTTATATGAAGAAACTACCCCCCAACCCTCAGAAATGTGGGATGGTCCCTTCAGGGCAGTATGGGCCTCCAGGTTGCAGTGAACTTAGCTTCAGCGCCATTTTTATGAGGAATGAGGGAGCAGCTGCTGAAGCAAGACAGTTTTATTTCAGGAGCTGATGCAGAAACGTAAGTCATCACCTAGTGTTTCCTACATGAATTAAAGATCAGTTTGTTTGGTCTGCCCTGGTTTTGTTTTTAGATTGCCTTTTTTGATAGTACAAATACTTCTAACAGGAGGAAGGAGTGATGTGGAAGGCACTGAGTCACTGCCCACAGCTGGAGGAGCCAGAAACACATACATACACACACACACACAAAGACAAAACTCTCCTCATTGGTTGTCAACTCAGAATACATGGGAAAAGGCCTCTATCAAACTTGAAGAATAAGTAAATTAAAACAAAACAAGATAAAAGAGCTGGAGAGATGGTTCAGTGATTAAGAGCACTGACTGTTTTTGCAGAGGCCCCGGGTTCAGTTCTCAGCACTCACAGGGCAGCTAAAAATTGTCCGTAACTTCAGTTCCAGGAGATCCAGTCCCCTCTGCTGACCTCCAGGGGCATTGCATACATGGGTATACTTATATTTATGCAGGCAAAACAAATTGAAAAAATAGATTAATTTAAAACACCAACAACCAAACTTGAGACAAAGAGGAGATTTAAGAATAAGATTCCAAATTGACTGTGTGGCCCACGTTTGCAATCCCAGCATTTAGGAAACTGAGGCATGAGGATTACCATGAGTTCAAGGCCTGCCTGGGCTACAAAGTGAAATCCTATCTCAAAAAACTAAGAATAAAGGTATGCAGTAAGCTCTGAGTTCCATTCCTAGCACTGCATAAACCAGCATGGCCATACATGCTCTCAGGAAGCAGAGGGAGGAGGATCAGGAACTCAAAGTAATCCCTGGCTGTGTATTGAATTTCAGGCTAGCCTGGGTTACAAGAGACCTTGTCTCAAAAATAAAAACAAAACCTAATAATAATATTCCACTTTGAAAAGTGCACCTCATGTGTTGAAGAGATGGATTAGCAGTTAAGAACACTGACTGCTCTTGCGGAGGACCCAGGTTTGATTCCTAGCACCCATGTGGTGGCTGACAACTGTCCGTAACTCCAGTTCCAAGGGATCTGACACCTTCTTCTGACCTCTGAGGGTATCGCACAACCCAGGACACAGGTGCACTTACACACATGCAGGCAATACACTCAAAAGCATAAAAAAAAATTTAAAAAGTAAAGGTGTGCCTCAGCCTCTGCTCTGAAGGAAGTTTGCTTTCTCCTCTGTGCAGAAGGACCATGGCCCACCACAGTCTCCCCATTGTCCGGGATCCCTGTTTGCATGCTGTAAGTGGGTCTTCTCAAAGACGTAATTTACTTAACAGTATGCACTGATTCCTTCTAAAATCACCATACAAATACTATAGCCACATACTTCTCAGTCAAGCCTCATAGAGATTAAATGATTTGTCAAAAATCCCAAGGCTAATACCTAATACCATCAGATGTCAAACCCAGGCAACCTTACCTTCGCCACTGCCACGCACATCCTGTCTTTCAGATGTCTAGTATGAGCCTTGTCAGCAAATACAAAACAGCCACCATGAAATATACTCAGAAGTGTTCTGTACTATTTGGCAAAAATAGTATCTTAAAAAAAATTTATATTTCTGTGCGTGTACAAATGTGCATGCACATGTGTGCCAGGTGCATGTAGATGCCAGAGATTGATATCAGGTGCCTTCCCCAATCACTCTCCACTTTATTTTCTTATGATTTTAATTTATTATGTGTGTGTGTGTATGTGTGTGTGTGTGTGTGTGTGTGTGAGAGAGAGAGAGAGAGAGAGAGAGAAAGAGAGAGGTGTGGGCACATACAGAACATGTGTAGAAGTCAAATGACAACTTTATGGAGTCAATTCTTTCTACCTTTTCATGGGTTCTGGTGATGAACTTAAGTTACTGGGCATGTGCAGCAAGCACCTTTTACCTGCTGAGTCATCTTGACGGCCCATGTACTTTACTTTTTTGGGACAGACTTCCTGAACCCGGAGCTTGCTGGTTGACTAGACTGGTTGGTTGGCCAGCAAGCCCCAGAGTCCTCCTGTCTCACCTTCTACAGTGCTGGCTTTTTAAAATGTAGATGCTGGGGCCTGAACTCAGGTCCTCATGCTTGCACACACTTTACTGCCTGAACCCTAACAACCACTTGCAGTCTTCAGATACAATGCAGTTTTTGCACTTTGGAGACCCAGGTTAAGCTCCTTTACTTTTCTTTCCTTTTTCTTGGACTTTCTTTCCCTTAAAAAGCCTTTCTTTCTAAGATAGTACAGCAGCTAAGAACATTTACTGTCCCTGCAGAGGACTGGAGTTTGGTTCCCCAGACCCACATCAGGTGGCCCACAGCCACCTGCAACTCCAGCATTGATCCTCTCTGGTTTAAAGGACACCTGCACTCACAGACGCCCATACCCAATCACAGGCACATATGTGTAAGTAAAAATAATAAAAATAAATGACGGGCTGGAGGTGGTGGCGCACGCCTTTAGTCCCAGCACTTGGGAAGCAGAGGTAGGTGGATCTCTGTGAGTTCAAGGCCATCCTGCTATAGCGAGTTCTAGGCGGGCTGGGACTACAGGAAGACCCTGCCTCAGAAAGACCAAAATAAATAAATAAAGTAAATTTTTTGAAAAAAAGCACCTTGTATCATGTGCAGGTTCAAATAAAACTCAAAGACCCCTTTCCTGTGTTTAGGTCGCCTGACACTCAGACAAGTATTTTACACATTTCTGCCAATTAAAATCTGTGTGGATTTCAGAGAGGATTTGAAGTGTTGACTGCTGTTTGTGTCTCTTTTCTTAATTAACACCTCTGTACAGTCTTTGCATTCCATACAGGTCTCCCCCACAGCTGGGAAATGTTTACTTTCCTTCCATAGGCCTTTTCTCATTTTATCATGTCTTCCCCATGTGTCCACCAGCAGCTGTAGTGACCCACACAGAGTCACTGTTCTCTGTCTTTGCAGCCTCTACACTGACCCTTTTCTCTCAGAGGGCTAAGCTCCACCTTCTTCATGGGTCAGCAGAAAATCCCAAGATCTCTGACCCACAACTGGCTGGAGACGTTGCACATCTGTCTCTGTAGCCTTCTAAGAAGGTGTTCTGTTTCTGATTGTTTTCAGACACTGAGTAAGAGACCCCTTAAAACTCATATAAACACCATCTGCTCAAATTCTTAGCTTTTTTCTTTAAAGCATTCTTGGCATTTTTATGTGGAAGCCCCACAGGTTATCTTCCTGACCCAAAAGAACTTTGAAAGAGGGAGGTAGAGAAGGGGAGAATGGCAGACACATAAACTTTAAACAAGTGATCCCCCACCATCATCGATTATATTCCCAGGAAATAATCTAATCTTTTCATAATTATTATTATAGAGATCACTTAAGAAACAAAGCAAGCTAATAAATGAGATATCACAAATCATTCTTCCATTAATTAAACAGAAGGGTATGACATCTCAGGAACTTCTCAGGAGAGTGACAGCTTTCTTGACAAAGAGCTAGTGGGATCCAGCACAGGAGCTTGCAGTGGATCTAGAGAGTTTGTGTTCTGGAACTTGTCCCTGATCCCTCTAAGTGTGAGAGGTGAGAGGCAGGCTCCTTTCCTTCTAACTCTTGAGAATTCCGCTATATACACAGGCACATAATGGATGAGATGCGACATATTCCACAGGCATCTCAGAGACAAAATGTTTCCCACAGCAGAAGCCGGAGGGCACAACACTGCATAACCTTGTCAATTTCATTAGCATATCTAAAGAAAGAATGTGTCAATCAGAAGGGGGATTTGGTGGTGAAGAAATGAGAAAGAAGAGGGGGGACTTAGGCTACAGGATGCCCAGAGGCCCAGAAGGGAAAGGCCTTGCCTTGCCACGGGAGCTCCTGTGCCCCTGGCAGACAAATCCCTAATAGATGTCTGGACCATCTGGCCATCAGAATGGATGCCACACACAGTGGTGCCCAAAGGCCCACTCAACTGAGGCGGAGTCACCAGGAGCTCCTGACTGGAGTTACACTTCCCTTTAGAATTCTTGGAGGGATGAAGTTCATTGATTCTTGGTTCAATCATAATTGCCTTTTCAGAAAAGTCACCCGTGGGCATTGCGGCTTATCCTATATTCCACAAGCTCTGGGATGACAGGGACCAACTTCAGACCTGTAAACCGGGTACAGGCCCCTAAATGGTGATAAATTCACAAAGGGAGCAAAGTGAGGGATTTTCAATAAGCAGGCACTCAGTAATATGGCAATATGTCTCCATATTCCCATGGGATTCCCTAGGCCAGCCCAGAGTACACATGACTGTGGCCCATCTTCTATACACTTTAACTTTTTCCATCATGAGCACTGTAATGTCCTTTTGAGGCAGGAATGATTATTTCTGCTTTATTATACAAATGGGCAAAGTGAAGTTTAGAGGGTCACACAATCAGCAAATGGCAAGACCAGATTTCAGTCCTTTAGCTAATTAAACCTGATTAGCAAAGGTTCTGCTAGAAATAATTCAAACCTCATGTTGCCATCAGATAGCAAATTTAGAAACAGGCAGGCAACCAAGAAGGAACTTTCCAGAAGGAGATCTATGACCAGAGTCTGGTCAAACATGCTGGGAGTGTGGATCCCACTGTTACCTTCACCAGACAAGCACCAGGGTTCCCAAGATGGACTCCAGGTTCCCTGAAAAGGTGAGTTCAAACCTTCAACATTATTTGGACAGAAGGAATGGGCCCTGTGCTTCCAAGCCTTTCTACCCATCTGGACACAACTGTAAGATGTGACTGAAGGACCCTCCCTCCTCCCAGAAGATACCTTGGCAACTCTAGCCAAACAACCAGAATTCATAATACGTGCAAAAAGGGGACTGACTTTTACAACTTCTAGATAGATAAGATCCCCACCTACTGACCAGCTAGGCGGGGCTAAGGACTCACTCTCCCAGAGAGTTAGCTGTTAGCATCCTCCCTGAGCAAGAGTCTCTCTCTCTCTCTCTCTCTCTCTCTCTCTCTCTCTCTCTCTCTCTCTCTCTTTCTCTCCATGGTGATCTGGAGCCAGGCATGCCAGCCGGTTCCTGGAGCCTCTGCCCCAAGATGAGGGGGGCTAGTCTCCCCCGGGGGTTGGAGGGCTAGCATTTCTCCACTCCCAAGTGCGGAGAAGCTAGTCCCATCTGGTCTTCTTTTAATAAACATTACGAGAGCATGCATGCAATGCACCATGGTATGCACTTGGAGGTCGGAGAACAGTTTACAGGAGTCAGTGCTCTCCTTCCACATTGTGGGATGGTGGATCCCAGGAATCAAACCCAGGTGGTGAAGCTTAGTGGCAAGCACCTTTACCTGCTGAGCCATCTCGCCGGCTCTTAAACCTTGATCCAGAAAAACATACCTATGTCTAGAAGTGGGCAATAATATAAATAGCAAAAGTATCTCTAGTAACCATGTAGAACACACCATTTCTCTTTTCAATCTCCTTGTAAATTACATTGCCCCCCCCCCCCGCTACACACACACTAACCAGTGAAATATAACTAACAAAATAGGTATTGTATGCTGGAGATGGGGGTGTGGTTCAAGAGTATAGTCCATGCTTAGCATGAGCAAGGTCTTAGGGTCAATCTTCAGCACTTCCCCACTAAAAACTGTATATATTTAAGATGGACGGTGTGATGATTTGATATATATGTATGCATTATGTAATGATCATCACAATAAAAATTAATCAGCTCACACACTATCACACATGGCTCCTCTTGCATGCCTATGCATGTGATTGGGTGTGCGCATGCTTAAGATCTAGGTCAGCACACTATAAGTATATAATACAGTATTATTAATTATAGTCACCAGACAACAATTGAGGTTCCCTTAGATTTCAGTCACCTTGCTTGGTTGGCTGGTTGATTTGTTTGTTTTTTTGGAGACAGGGTCCAACTGACTCCTGTTAGATTCAAACTCACTGTGAAGCCCAGGCTGGCCTCGAACTCTCGAAATCAGCAGTCATTCCCTTCCACCTCCTAAGTGTGGGATTACAGTCATGTGCCACCACAACCGGCCTCTTTTACCTTTGAACTGGAAGTTTGTATCCTTCAACCAATACTTTTCCATTTCCCTTTGACTCTGTCCCCTGGTAACCCCTGCTCTACTTTCTGCTTCTGGGAATTTTACTCCACTCAGTGAGATCAGGGTAACTGTCTTCCTACGCTTTTCATTATGCTGTAAATGGTGCAAGTTCCTTCCTTTTTTATGGCTGAATAATATTCTAGCATACGTGTGCATATATTGTATGTCACACACACACACATTTGTGTATATATACTACATTTTATTTACCTGTTTATCATTTCATGGGCACTTAGTTTATTTTCACATCTCCACATAGAGCAGGTATTTTAATTCTCATTTGAAGATGAAGAAACTGGGCTGGCACTTGCCTATAATCCCAGTAGTTAGGAGGTAGAGGCAGGAAGATCAGGAGTTCAAGACAAGCCTTAGCTAGCTACTACATTCTAGGCCAACCTGTATTTATATGAGTCCCTGTCTGAAAACAAATAAACAAACAAACAACAACAAAGAAGAAATTGAATCTTCGGTGAAGAAATTTACCCAGGGTCACACAGCTAGAAGGTGATGTGATGGTCCCAGTATTTAGACCTGGGTCTAATCTAATGACTTTGCATAGAGCCACTCTATACCACTGGCAGCCAGAGAAGCAACTTGAGCCTCATAGTGCTGGAGAGGGCGCAGACAGCCCAGTCCACTTGCAAAGGTGGCACCCTGGGCAATGCTCCTGGCTTTGTGTCTCTTGGACAGGAGAGCTTCGTTCCAAGTCTTACCATCAAACAACAGAGGCCTAAATACTGCAGGAGTAAAGTCATCTGAGGCAATGGGAAGTCACCTCATTTCCTCAGTTTGGGGCTTGATTGGTACCTCTCAGAGTTCCAGACTATGGGATACTCGAATAGTGTAACATGAGTTTCCATGTGCAACAGATAAAAGCTGATTAAGGAAATATTCAAATGTGCAGGCTCAGGGCTTAGGGAGTCCAGGCAATGACATACGTGCCCGGGCATGATGATGCAGGACCAGGCAGTCTGGGCTATTCTGCCTTTCCCACTTGATAGCTCTGCTACTTGTAAAGTGGGGATGGTGAGAGCTATCTCAAGGCATTCTTCCTTTAAAAAATAAAATTGAAATGACATTTATTTATTTGTGTGTGCATGCACACGCATGTGCTATGGCACATGTGTAGAAGTTAGAAGACAATTTGTGGGAATCTGTTCTCTCTTATTTCCATGTGGAAAACAAACTCAGGTCGTCAGTCTTGGCAGCAAGCCCCTTTACCTGCTAAGCCATATGACCCCTCTAATGGGGTTCTTGTACAAGTTAAATGAATAAACATACAAAAAAAAATACCTCAAATAGTATTTGGCTTATAACAGGATGAGTAAACTAAGTCTCTTCCCTTTTCCATTAATGACTCTCTATACCAAGAGTTGGCTCATGGAAGGTACTGTGAGACATTCAAAGGGCAAGCAAGCCTTTCCCAGTAGAGGAACTACAGTTATTCAAATGACAAAACCCTGCGTTATAGTGTGGTTAATGGAACACTGCCTAAATTAGCTCCAAGTCAACGGCTTTCACCAGTTTCAGGACACAAGGATGCATAGAGCTCCAACCACATCGGGGGATGAGTGTCAGATTTCATCAAACCCAAAAATTTAGAAAGTTCAGGAAGACGTTTCCCTGACAAACCAATACCAACTGGGAAACCAAGGTCTTCACCCCAGTTCCTCTCCCACACCACAGCAGGAGCGAGGAGAAAGGGAAAGAAAAACGTGTGACGATGACCACCAGCCCACCTCCATACACAGAGGCCCGGGACAAGCTGCAGGACAAGGGAGGCGGGACAGGGAAGCACATGAGGTGCTGGAAGGAACAAGTTGGGCCCGGCCCACCTACCTGCGCACCACCAGCCTGAGGGTCTTGTAGGACCCTTTCACCAGGGAGATGGCCTCTCTCCTGGAGCTGCTCAGAGCCACCTCATTGATGTGCACAACCTCATCTCCGGCTTGCAGTCTTGAGCTCACCAAATCAGCTTTGCCTCCTTCTTTGATCTGCTCAGAGAGAGAGAAAGAGAGAGAGAGAGAGAGAGAGAGAGAGAGAGAGAGAGAGAGAGAGAGAGAACAAACCACATGTGAGCACCACAAATGATCATTTGCCTAGCCTGGGGTCAGTGCCCTTGTCTTAAGCCCAGATGCAGATGCAAACATATGACGGACTGCCTGCAACCATGGCCCTCGCACCCAGCAATTTTCAAGAAGAAAGGGAGTGGCTCTGTTTTCCACAGCCTCTAGTACCCACAGCTGACTGCCTACGGAGGGCTCTCACAAACGCCAGCTGAAGTGAGGAATGAATGCGATTTCCATCTGAAGGCCTCTACCCCTGGGCCCTTTGGATGCCCTCCTCCCTTCTCCAACCTCCAAAGTAGACTTGGAGTGTCTGTTTTATTCCTTTAGATGTTGGGGCAGGACAGATGCCCCAGCAGTTAAGAGCACTGGCTGTTCTTGCAGAGTGTTGGGCCTGGCCTCCCGACATGCCTTTTTCCCTGTTAGATTCCCGGCCAGGAACTAGCTTCAGTTTGTCAGCTGCAGTTGCTCAGAGGACAGCTTGACCCTTAGAAGCCTAACCATTTGTTAATCAGGTGTGGTCTGAACCAGGTGTGGTCACATACTCGGATGTTCCCTGGGGGCCTGAACCTTCGTCCCCTCCCAAACCCTCCATGGAGCTTCCTGTAGTACATCTCTGACATCTACTGGGTGTATATATATTGAGCATCTTGCTGGAATAAACCAGAAGCTTCTCCACCATTTTTGGTGTCTGTGTTGTGTGTGTCTTCTGTGTTTGTCTTGTGTGTCTTTCATTCCTCAGCCCTCGCCGGATAGACTCGGGCACAGTTGTAGTGCCAGACCGCAACAGCAGAGGATCTGGGTTTGGTTCCCAGCACCCACATGGTGGCTAACAGCCATCTGTAACTCCAACTCCAAGGGATCTAACTCGCTCTTCTAGCCTTCATTGGCATTACGCATACACGGTGCACTTATAAGCAATGAAGACAAAACATACAAATAAAAATAAATAAGTAAATTTAAAAAATAGAAGTTCAGCTCCTTCTCCTCCTCCTCCTCCTCCTCCTCCTCCTCCTCCTCCTCCTCCTCCTCCTCCTCCTCCTCCTCCTCTTTTTCCTCTTCTTCTACTTCTTTCTTTGAACAGGGTCTCAGGTAGTCCAGACTGGCCTGTAATTTGCTATGTAGCCAAGGATGATCTTGAACTTCTGATCCTCCTGCCTCTACCTTCCAAATTCTGGGATCCAGAGATGTGTACTACCATTTATGTCTGGCTTATACAGTGCTAGACATGGAACTCAGGGCCTCATGCATGCTAGGTACGTACTGTACCAACTGAACTACATCTTCAGCTCAGTTGAGTTCTTTTTAACTTACTTTTTGGTCCAAATTATAATTCTTTGCATAAGCAAAGTGGTTCAAACAATGGAACATTATTCAATAGGAAACAGAAATTAAAAAAAAAAAACATAGATAGAAAGAAGGCAGTCTTAGAAGGTTGCATACTCTGTGATTCTATATATGGCATTCTGGAAAAGCAAAGCCATGCAGACGGTGACTGCTCTGGTAAGCAGGGATGGTGGGGTGGGGGTGGGGGACACAGGAGTTTTTTGAGGAAAATGAAGCTTTTCTATGTGACGCTGTGATGGTAGATACATTTGTCAAGGCCTTTAGATTGTACACCACGAGTGAGATCTAATGCAGATATGGACTTTGGGTGCTAATGATGCGTGGAGTGGCTACTGTAGCAGTGTGCCCCTGCAAAGGGTGGATGGAGAGGGAGCCAGGAATGTGTAGGTACAGGAAGCATGTGGAAAGTCACTGTACCTCCTGCTCAGTTTTATTGTGACCTTAACACTGCTCTAAAAATAGTGTATTTAGTTTAAAAACAAATACAGATCATAATCTTTTTAAAAAGGCAGGCTAGGCGTGGTGGTGCAGACTGGTAACCCCAGCACTTGGGAAGTAGAGACAAGGAGATCTCTGGGAGTTCAAGGCCAGTCTGGTCTACACAACAAGTTCCATGCCAGTCAGGACTACACAAGGACAAGTTATCTAAATATATATATATATATATATATACACACATATATATGTATATATATATATGTGTATATATATATATATAAACACTTATTATTATAAAATTAATTACTTAACAGCTTTATTACCCCAGAAATCAGTCTACTGGTTGGGTGCCAACTGAACAACTGAGAATGAGAAAAAAAAATGTTCTGGAGCTAGAGAGATGGCTCAGCAGTTAAGAGCTTGTGCTCCAAAATCATGAGAATAGAGTTCAGATCCCAGCACCCACATGGCAATCTGGGTGTCTCCGCAATACCTGCCACACCAGCTCCAAGCGGAGCAGAGACAGGAAGAATGCTGGGACTAGGCTTCAGCTCAGCCTAGAAAATGCAAGCCCCAGATTCAGGGAGAGATGCTGCCTTAAAGGAAAAAGATGAAAGTGATAAGAAGACAACTATTCCCTCTTCTGGCCTCTGTGCTTATGCACAGGCAAGTGCACAACCCCTACACACACACACAACCCCTACACACACACACACACACACACACACACACACACAAATAAATATTTTTTTAAAGTCTTTTTGAGACAGGGTCTCCCTGCAGTCTCAGCTGGCCTGGAACTCACTTTTGTAGACCAGGCTGGCCTTGAAATCAGAGAGATCCACCTGCCTCTGCCTCCTGAGTGTTGAGATTAAAAGCATGCATCACCATGCCCGGCACAAATAAAAATGTTTAATAGTTCTGTCAGTGGGACTGACAGGAAGAAAGGAAGCAGACAACCAATATGATGAACAGGTTAAGTGACGTGGCACGGCAGAAGCTGACTGTGTGCTTTGGGACCAAGCACAGAGAAACCTTTCTTGATCCACCCTCCATATGCCAATGGGTCTCCTTGGGTAGACACCATCTTTGGAGTGTCAGCCATCATAAATGAAGAAAGAAAACAAAGCAGAACAAGAACTAACAGACAAAACCTGACATGGATTTTCTTTTTTTCCATAATTGCTCTGCGTTCTGCCCACATGGCTAAAACCTTTTGACAGAGCTTAAGATATATAAAACAGATCAAGTAGGACTATGCATTATCTTCATATATATATATAGTTGTCTTTGGCCTTACCTACTGTTTTATTTGAACAATTAAAATGTAGGCTAAAATGAATATTTTAATTAATTTGTTGGTAAATTATATCTAATTATTAGTTCATTATAATAATCCAGAAATTACCCAGGAGCCCTAGCTCTTCATTCACATCACGCTCTGAGGGAAATCACTGCAGCTCAGTTTTATGAATTTCAGATGTACAGTTTTCCTTTTATATAAAATGATACCACACTTCACATACCTCTTCAAGCTTGAAGGCGAGGCCTTAAAGCAAGGCGGCTAAGGGCCTGAGTCACACTGGTAAAGCAAGTGAGAGGAAGTTCTCTGATCTCTGTCTCTGACCTTTCATCTGCTAAGAGGACCAAGGATGAGACCCATCTTGCACATGCGCAATGTGCTGCGGGCAGGTACGCCAAGGGAACTGGCTTATTACAGGATCTCAAAAGTGGAAGCCACTGTTTTCCTAAGTCACATATCATAAGGATATTGCAGCTCAAAATAACCTTAACATATTGGTTTTCTGTAGCATGTTAGGGTGGAGATGTCACATGCTGTATTTAGCCCTCTTGTTTGGATAGCCATTTCTTCCTGTTGAACTTCCCAGTCAGCCTAGGGAGTCACTGCTGCCTGAGATACTTAGCACACTCTAACCAAGACCCAGTGTCAGCTGCTAGGTCTTCCTTTCCCTGGGTTCCTGGATTCCTCTCCACTCTCTGCTGGACTCCTCAGTCTTCTATGAGAACACGATACTTAATTCTGGTCTCAGTTTCCTCTTCTGTAAACTGACAACACGGAGCACATATATCCTAAGGATTAAATGAGCTCCTGCTAGCAAAGTGCTTAAACAGTGTCTGGCACACAGTACATACTCAATAAAGCTTAGCTATACTGAGGTCAAGTTCAAGTTTCATGTACTCCCGAGTTTTCCAGGCTTCTCATCAGTACCCACCACAACTTCTTCACCTCCACATTCTGTCCCTCAGTTGAGGGTGAATGTCAGAAGTACAGCACCTTCCTTGGATGCAAAAGGTTCTGACTTTGCCCCTTCCCACTCCCAGCACAAAAGGGAGAAAAGCAAGTTTTTTATTATTTTTATGTGTATGACTGTATTGCCTGCATGTGTGTAAGTGCGCCCATGTTGTGCAATGCCAGTGAGGTCAGAAGGGCGGGTTGGATTCTCTGGAACTGGAGTTCTGGGAATGAACCCAGAGCCTCAAGAATGCTAGGTGAGTGCCCTGCCCTGTGCTAAGCCCCACGCTCCGATTATGTGCTTTGATTCTCAGTCTTTCCAGAGTCTCTGAGTGATTCAAGATGTTTTAGGGTTTTAATTATTACCAGAGATACTTTCTTTGCTCCAACACCAATCTTTTACATAACTTCTCTTCTATGTTTTAGTTTCTTGTTTTCTGTTTCTCCTCTTTGTGTTCCTCTTCAGCTTGGTAAGTTCTTATCTACCCAAGTGGACTCCACTCACCTCTCTCCCCATTCCTTCCACTGAGCAGCTTCTATCAGTTTTGAGACCAGCCTCAATCCCTTCCTCTTTCCTCCATCTTTCTTGTCATACCTTATTTCTGAGGCCAGAAACCTGGGAAGGCATTCATTCATTCGCACATCCCACTCACGTTTTTTGAGCATCCACCCTTACCAGGCACTGTTGTAGGCCTGGGGAAATAGACTGCATCCTCTTCTTTCTTAGAGTACACTCTAGCATGTTTTTAGTATAGCTCACATCTTTGTGCTTACTAAAAATGCCGATGCACTGAAGCATGTCAGGGAGCCTGGTGTGTGCTAAAAACAAGGCTGGATTCCTTCAACTGATCCATGTAAACAGTTTCTCATAGGAGTCAGGCAATTTCTAGGAAAGGGAAGGACACTGGGAAGCCTGCCCGGGACTGGGATCCACCCAAGGCTCTACTCCAAAAGAGGGAGCCCCACGCAAAGGCCCTCGCTGGGTTTTGAATCTAGCCAGTGGTGTGAGGGGAAAGCCCTTACTTATCTCATTTCAGGAGTCCAGGGCACTGTACGCATTTGTTGCTGCTTAGGATGCCCACAGCCCCTCCCCACTCACTGCTGCTGGCCTGTCTCTCCTGTCCATTAGGCAACTCAGTGTCAATGGACTTCTTATTTGTTGGTGGTTTACTAATAAATATGGTTGCCAAGCAAGTTGAAGCTAGTGACTGGAAGAAAGCTGTGACTGATCAGATCAATACTGCCTCTAATTAACAAAACAAATGATAAATTGAAATGTTAAGATGATGCGTTGACAACAGCCCAGTTGGCTTCAATGTACACAATTAACTGAATGCATAGATCTTAAGTTTATGTTTTTGACATGGTATTTATTTATCAAACATGTTTCTGTTTTGTGGTTCTGGGAATGAACCCAGAGCCTCACGAATGCTAGGTAAGTGAGCTACACCGAAAACCCCTACTACGTGCTTTGATTTCAGTCTCTCCATACAGTCTCTCAGTGATTCATGGTGCCTTAGGGTTTTATACACTAGATCTAAAATCACTGTTAAGACTTTTTCAAAAAAGTAGACTTAGAAAATATTGAGCAATAATCTTCTTGAACTAGCATAAAGAGAATTAGACTCCCAACTCCCAGTCCTGCTGGTACTGCCTGTCAACAAGATCCAGAGAGGAAAAATGAAGTTTATTATTTCAGACCTTTGTACTGATGCTTTAACAGCTAACAAGGTCACCAGCATCCTTTATCCAATTTCACCTGCACAGAATTTACTTACTCCAAGAATGTGATTGTCAACAGTCTAAATCGCTTCAGATAACATGTCAGGTAAAAAGCTGAGCAGGAAATCCCTAAACCAACAAAGGAAGGTATGTACACATACACTGCAGCCCACGGCATAAGCATGCTTTTTCTCGCCTCTCAAATTCTAAATTTACCTATAGGTGTAAGTTGATTTCATATTGTTCATGTTTCTTAAGATTTCCCTCTATTTGTGGGGAGAGGGCGGCACACATGGAGGTCAGAGGAGAACGTCTGAGTGTCAGCTCTTCCACTGCATGGGCATAGGGACTGGACCCAGGTGCCTTTACCACTGACCTATCTCACTGACCCTGATTTATTTATTTATTTTTTAGACAAGGTCTCATGTAGCCCATGCACAAGACCTCTGTTGTGTCTCCCAGGCTCTCACCCTCCAGTCAAAATGTGTCCAGCGCCCCTCCCGAGCCTGCCCACCATCCTTCCCAGCCGCTGCCTTACTTTGCTTGTCAGGTCCTGGGACCTTCAGTGAGTTCAGGCTGTGTCCCTTTCCATGACCTGGCCATTCTGTGTGAAGCCCGGTTTCCCCACGTCACGGGCCCTGTTGCACTTGGCCTCTCACTTCACCTTGTACTTCTCTGCCGGGGTTCATGTGGTACCAGCCCTGGCCTCCCAGGGACAGGTGAAACGAACACAGTCCCACCTCAGGGCTCTAGCTGATGCTACCTTAGCCAGAAGGCGTTCTCCCCCAAGTAATCCTTTGACTTTCTTACTACAGCCAGCCTGGAGGAGGCATTTCCTAGCTACTCCACTACAACTTCCGTTTCTTTCCTCTAGTACTAGGGAGAGAACCCAGGGCTTTGCATGTGCTAGGCAAGCATTCTATCACTGAGTTACATTGCTAGCCAAACTGCTAAAATTTCAGCCTTCCCTAATATTAATCTTTTTTTTTCTAACTGTATTTTTCCTTCAGCATCTAATTCATGACTCCTGTATGAACTTTTAAAATGTTTTGTTTGTTTATTTGTATGTGTGTGCATGTGTGTATTCATGTGCATGTCATGCATGCATGTGGAGGTCACAGAACAGCTGAGCCATTTTGCAGGCCCCATGACTTCTATTTCTACCTCAGTGTCTTATTATCTGCCTCTCACTCAGGTCGCCCATGAGAACCGCTACCTGTGCCTATCTTGTGTGCTGCTTTCTTCCCTGTGCTCTTCCCTGTGCAGGGACCTACGGAGCTGGGTGCTTATTATTCATCATAGAGACAAGCAAACCCCATCATCTTAACTGCCAGGCATTGGATGCCTCGTGTTCCAACAAAAGTACTGTATCATCTTGATTGTCACAAGGTCTTTGTAAGATTATTATAATCACCTCATGTGTAACAAATTTACATAAATTCTCAACTATATAACTGAGAAAACCGAAACCCAGAGGAGTATAATAACTGCTTGCTCAAGGTTGTGTATCAGTGAAATGAGGCTGAAGGTGGAATTCCACACAGACTTCAAAGTTCACATTTCCTAGTCAGCTGCCTCTAAGAATCCTTGGGTCATTCTCCTAAACTAATACTTCTTCTCTCTCTCTTAATCCTTCAAGTGTCCAAGAAACCTCACTCTACATTTTTATGCTCTGATGCTCTTGCCGAAATCTTGATAACTCTGAACCTGTTACATGGCTTTATAGATTCATCCAGAGCCTACCCATGAGAAAAAGTTGGCATTCACTGCCCTGGGGTAAGATGGCTATGCAAAAATGTACAGGTAATGCCTTTTTCTTATCTGCAGTTTGATCTGTAGTCTAATTAGAATCAAACTCATTCTGTAGAAGTCTACCAAAACTTAATTTCACTTCCACGCTTTATCTAAACTTTTATTTTATGTATGTATTTGTTTTTAGAATATTGTATTTATTATTTTATTTGTGTGAGTGTAAGTGCACACACATTGTACAATGCCAAAAGAGGTCAGAAGAGGGCATCAGATCCCCTGGAACTGGAGTTATGAACGGTTGTTAGCTGCCATTAGGTACTGGGAACCAAATCCAGGTCCTATACAAGAACAGCAAGTGCTTTTAACTACTGGGCCATCTCTCCAGCACCTCTTGATCAGGAGCTCTACAGCCAGCTCAACATGAGGACACTTCCTATACTGGAGGATCGGAAACAAAATATGCATCTTCTCTCAACACTCCTTTCCTTACCCTGAATATGGGATCACCAAGACAAACACTGAGATTGTGTGAGCGAGCTTATGTCACTGAAGACATAGAAAGTTCTTCCACAGAACTCCTGAAACAAGGGTTCCAGAAGTGTGCTTCAGGAATTGATCGACTCCATTCAGTAAGTTTCCTGCTTCTTTGACCATTTCGAAATACCACAAGGATGCACCAGCTAGCAACCATACACACTGGGATGGGGGTGGGGCTGGTAGAAGAGTGGTGATTTTCCTAACGTCAAAGAGAAAGAGTTGATTTATAAAGGAGCAAGAGACAGTCTCACCTTCAGAAGGAAGTTTTTATTTCAGAGAAAGGCAGGGCAGAAGGTCATTCAGTGACACGCTAGGAAACATCCCAATAGCCGCAGCCCCAGAAAACCAAGACAGGCGGGAAGTTCCTGATTTACTGTTTGCTGGGAGGAGAGACCTTACTGACAACAGTAAGCAAATGTCAAGTTGCACCTTGGCCGCCTTGCCCTCTGCTTTCTTCACTGCAAGAAAGTGCCCAGACTCCATCTTTTTCAAGTGGTTGGTTCCAATAAAACAAGTTTGGAGTACTTAGAAAGTTGAGCAGTCAGTATCTGTTTCCATTGTTTACTTTTCTCATCTTACAACAGAGTTCAGGCAACTCCTGAGGAACAGGAAAGGATAAAGGAAGCAGCCAAGGGAGTATGAGCATAAAATAAAAGCAGGGATATGCGCCACAGGGGCGGATTCTTCTTACCTGGGCCTTCATGATCTACGTGACCCCACAGACATGGTTCTACGGGGAGCAGGGTCAGCCTCGCTCTAAAATGTTCATTCATAAGGAAAGCAACTGTGAACTGAGGCCTCACTATTCAACAGCCCCTGAGATCAGCTTCATCTCCATCTCCTGCAGTCCCACAAAGTCATTGGCTGGATATGGGATAACAGACAGTTCAAAACGAAAATGAAATGGGATAGTTAACTTGAATATCTTTCAATAAAGGAAAAATACAAACAGTAAAACAGTATCTTAAAAGTTTGTCAAGAACTCAGGGTGGAAAATAAAAGTCAACCTTGGAGCTGAGAGGTGGTAGTTCCGTAGCTAAGTGTACTTGGCTGCTCTTGCAGAGGACCCAGGTTCAGTTCCCAGCACTCACGTTGCAGATAACAACTGTCCTTAACTCCAGTTCAGTGCTGGGAAGGTTAGACAAGGGGAATCCTTGAAGCAAACTAGTTAACTAGACTAGCCCCATTGATAAGCTTTTGATTCAACTGAGAGACCCTGCCTCAATGAATAAAGAAGAGAACAATCAAGAAAGACTTCCAGTGTCAGCCTTTGGCTTCTCCATGCATGCACACATACATGCACACATGCCATTACACACATGTGAACATGCACATGCACATATTCCACATACAGAAAAATAAAGAATGAGCAAGAAATAAACCTGGACAGGACTGGTGGTGCATACCTTTGATCCCAGCACTGAGAAGCAGGTAGAGCTCTATGCGTTTGAGTCCAGCTTGGTTTACATGTAGAGTTCCAGGTCAGCAGGGCTACATAGTGAGACCCAGTCACAAAAGGGGGGTAGGGATGGAAAGCTGGTTCAGTGACGGAGAACATTTGCTGCTCTTGTAAAAGACCTGGGGTTCACTTCTCAGCACCCACATGGTGATTACCAACCCTCCATAACTCAAGTTCCAGGGGATCCAATGCCCTCTTCTGGCTTCTGGGGTCACTGCACACATATAGCGCACTTACATGCATGCATGCAGGAAAACCATTCATACACATAAAATAAAAATAAATAAAACACATTCTTTTAAAAAAAGAAATAAACCTATGGTTTAAGCTTCTGAGGTCCTCCTTCCATTCCATTCATATAGAAGACTGTAGGTTTTATAAATTTAAAGGTATTTATTTATATTTTATAACCATTACTGAAATAATTCCAGGAGTCTTAGCATGTTTATTCCATGTCCCCAAGAAATGCTCTCTGAATTATCCTAATTGTTTACATTTAATTCATAATGTTTTCGTTCCATCCTGTGTATGCCATATATTTATTCATCTATAGATCATGCATTATTATGGACATGGATAAATATGTTAAACATTTCACAAGTAAGGAAAGGAAGCTGGGTGTGGTGATCCACTCCTGTTATCCCAGCACTCAGGAGACTGAGGCAAGAGGAAGCCTGTGAGTCTGAGGCCAGCCAGGAGTATGTGGACAGTGAGTACCAGGCCAGCCAGGACTGTATAACTAGATCCTGTCTCAAAAGGAAACAAAACAAAAACAGAAGAAGAGAACTTCATTTCACTGGCCATATCAACAGAGAGCTTGGGTTTTTGGAAAAGAAAAAAAATCTTTAAATTGCACTGATATATGTTATGAGTGTATAAAGTAAAATTGCATTTTATCTTATTTCTGTGTGCATGTATATGTGTGTGTGGCTAGGGGATATCTGGCACACGGCGTGCCTGTGGCGGTCAAAGAGTAATTGTGGGAGTTAATTCTCTCCTTCCACCGTACAAACCCAGGATGGAACTCAGGTAGTCAGTTTGATCTGGCACTTTTAGCTGCTGAACCATCTGTCCAAGTTCACTTATTAATTTTTTTTTTAGATTTATTTTAGTGTGTGTGTGTGTGCGTGTGTGTGTGTGTGTGTGTGTGTGTGTGTGTGTGTGTGTGTGTGCTGGTGCCCATGGAGGCCAGAAGAGGGTGCTGAATGCCTTGGAGTTGGAGTACGGGTGAGTGTGGGCTGCCTGATATGGCTGCTAGGAACTGAACTTCCGTCCTCTGATACAGCAGTAAGCATTCTTAACCACTGAGCCATCACTCCAGCCCAAATCCACTTAAAAAAAAAAATTCTACTTATCTATTCTTTGTAAACCCAACTTTTATTAGAAAATAAAAAATAGAACTCACAGGACAGCAAATATACACCCAGACATACCTGTAAGTGCACATATCCTACCTTACTTCAACTAACAACATCAAACTTTTCCTTCATTCGATTTATATCAATTACTGACATATTAAAATAGTTAAGCTCAGTTTTTCTTCTATTCCTGGTCTGGAAGAAATTCTAGTGATTAAAAACCAAAATCAATGGCAATAAGAAGAAAAATCACAAACCTCTTGCTGTTTTGAATGTTTGATCATCCGTGTTCCCCCAATGCCTTTGTTTTCATTATGAGATCTCTAACACTTAGGGAAAATATTATTAAAAAAAAAACTAACCAGCTCTGTTCTGTGTTTTATGGCTGCCTAATGTTTGAGTCTTGGGCAGATACTCTCTTCCTAAGGAAAAGTCCACTTGAGCCAGGAAGTCATTATGAGTCAGATTTTACCCACTGGACTATTTACTTTTCAATATTTTTCTTAGAAGTTGTGTGACCTTCAATAAAGCTATCAATTGATCTCTCTGGGCCTGTTTCCCTTAATGTGAGATAAAGTAAGGTTTATAATTCACAATCCTCAGCCTCCTGAGGGTGAGGGTCATAGGACTGTGCCTCCTTGTCTGGTTATCTGATGTTTTCAGATTTAGAACATCAAGAAATCTTATGGTTTTATAGCATTGCTCTGTGTATATGTACGTGTGTATATGCACAAGAATGCATGTGCATGTGAATGCTACAGATTGATATTAGGTGACTTGTGTGATTGTTTTCCATCTTTCATCTTTTCTTTCTCTTCCTTCTCCTCCTCCTCCTCCTCTTCTTCTTCATCTTCATCTTCTTCATTCTCCTTTTTGAGACAAAATCTCCTTGTAGCCCCAACTAGGCTGAAACTTGAGCTATATTCCAGGCTGGCCTCAATCTCACAGAACTCTGTCTGCCTCCACCTCCTGAGTGCTGGGATTAAAGGAATGTGTCACCACGCCTAGTTCCATCTTGTTTTTTAAGACAGGGTCTCTCACTGAACCTGGAGCTCACTGATTGGCTAGATTAGTTGGCCAGCAAATCCCAAGGACACTTCTGTTTCTGCCTCCCCAATGTTGGCATTACAAGCACATGCTATTGCACCCAGTTTTTGTGTGGATATGGGGCTCAAACTTAGGTAGTAATGCCATAATGCTCGTTTGGCACACACTTTATCAACTAAGCCCTGTACTATTGCACTTTGTTTTTGTTTTATTTTGTTTTGGGGACAGAGTTTCACTACATAGGACTTACTGGCCTGGAACTCACTATGTAGACCAGGCTAGCCTCACATTCACAGAGATCTGCGTGCTTTTGCAGGGTGAGTACTGGGATTAAAGGTATATGTCACCATACTTGGCTGTCATATTGCTTTTATTATTACTATAGGAACTTGGCTTTCAACAAAAAGGAATATCCTGTGACAAGCATGTCTATTATCTCCAAGGGATTGACATCTTTGTCTCTGCAAAAGAATTCTCAGAACTGGCTGAGCTACAAGGAAACAGGGTAATAAAACTCACAAGGAGGTAGGGAAGGCTCCCCATCAAAGATAACAGTGGTATTCTATTAATCATCACTGTGAGCCACTGATATCTAACAAGCTGTAGGAGATTCCTGAGGCCAGAAAGATATCTGAGAAGTAAGTGGCAAAAGGATTTCTTCCCTCTGTAGCTCCCCACAATGATTTGTTTATTTACTTTCAGGCAGAGGCCACATGGTAGTTACATTTTTGCGGCCAGATGGCAGGTTCAAATCCTCCCCCATGCTTAGAAGTTATGTGACCTACAACAAGCTATTTGATCTCTCCAGGCCTGTTTCCCTTCATGTGAGATAAGGTTAATAATACTTCACAAGATTATTGTGAGTATGAAATCAATGAATTCATATAAAACATGTAGAAAATTGTCATCTCACATCTGCTCAGTAAATGTTAGGAATGTTCAGTCTTCTACATTCGCCTTCATAAATTAGGAATACAAATGCCTCTTTTCTATACCTCACAGTGAGAAGATTGGAAATATTTTATAAAACTAAAAAATATTTGGGTTTCTTTTTCCTTTTGCTAGGCAAGGACTCTACCACTGAGCCGTATCTCCAGACCAATAAAAAATTGTTACAAAGTAAAGTAAATTAAGTGATTACGGTGAGTGTCAATTTGGACCATTTCAACCATCCCTAGAAGAGGGCCTCTGATCAGACCCAGTCCCTAGAAGTGCAGGCAGTTGGGAACAGCACAGGAAAGCAGGACAGAGGAAGGGAAGGAACAGTGAGGAAGGGAGGAGAGGCAGCACTTCCGGCTGCGCCTACCACCTGTCAGAACACTGAGCGTTCCTTCCCATTGCCACAAGTATTTTGTTGATAATAAATCTAAGATCAGCAAGATTAAGTGAAACACCCAAGTTCACAAAGCTATAAATAGCAGAGCCAAAATCCCAACCCAGAGCTGACGTCAAAGTCCATCATAACATTCCCATTCAATTCTAAAATAGATATCCCTTTGGCAAATATAGGCAGATGCTTCCACAGTATAGCAGGTCAACAGAGGCCAGTATGATGAGAGCGGTCATACCAAGAGGGCACATACTGATGGTGATAACCACCTTCAGCGCAACAGGGCTTGGGAAAACCAACTGAAAGAAGGTCATTATACAGCTGCTGGACTCTGAGGCCATCAAAGTCAGCTCTACCACAGCTGGCTGCGTCTACAGAGATAACCCTATGGGCAGATAATGGTGCCAGCAAAAGAAGGAATGACGCAGCATGAATCAATAAAATATGAATAAAGGAAACTACAGGAAGTTCTTAGTCCTTAAGAATGTCTTTGAGCTCTTCACAATACCCAGATTCCAGAATTCTCTCAAACCAGCCTTTGAACTTCCTGCTCTCAGATTCTGCACCCCCACTTCCCCAGTTCACCTGTCGACTTCTCAGTGCTCATCTGATAAGCCCCCTCATGCACCTCATTCTCTGGAGGTTTCTACCCTGGCTCCCTGGCAGACCTATTGCCAAGAAGGAAGTAATGCCACCACTCTTGGTGCCCAACAACCTTCCAGCACCTGCTGTCTTCCTTGGCATCCTGTCAGCCATCTTGACTGTTCACTTCTGTGGTCAGACTCTAGCTCTGGTCACCAGGAATATGCAAATCTTGCAGAATCTCAATTTCAAGCATTCCACTGTGACCATCTCCACTTATCTTTGGTTATTGTCGATAGCTTTATGATATAATTTAGATGCTGAAAGTTTCATCTTTGTAAAGTGCACCATCCAGTGGGTTTTAGTTTATTCATGGAACTGGAGGACCATCACCCTAAATACTTTAGAATGTTTTTACCACCATCCTCCAAACAAGCCCATGCAGTCTTCACCATCTCTTGCCCCACCTTCCCATGGCTTACTTTTTAAAAAGACATTTGTTTTTACTTGTATTATTTTATGCATATGACTGTTCATCATGTGCATGCCTGAAACCCTCAGAAGCCAGAGGAAGGTGTCGGAGTCTCCTGCTTCAGCTGTCTGCTGCCATACGTCCCTTGACATGATAGACTCTCCCTCTAGAACTGTCAGTAAAAATAAAATCTATCTTCCATAAGTTACTTTTGGTTATGATGTTTTTATCACACAACAAAAAGTAACTAATATAGAAGTTGGTACCATGGGACATGGGGTATTCCTGTGAAGAACCTGACCATATTGGTTTGGGGAAGAATGTAGATTTTGTGACCTTGGACTAAAAAAGTGGTTGAGTGCTCTAAGCAGAGTATAAAGGGTTGTTCTAGTAGTAGCCTAGAAGACAGCAGTGCTGAGAGTGATGCAGGACAGATAGTAGAGGCCTGATCCACAATGTTTGGGGGCGGGGGCTGCAAAAAATATACTAATAACGTAGGGCTAGAGGTCATTCATGTGTAATTTTGGCAAATAATCTGACTGCTTTCTGCCCATGTCCTGAGAATTTACACGAGACTGAATTAAAAAGTAATGGACTAATTTCTTGGAGAGTGGAACTTTCAAGACAACATAACACTAAATCTATGGAATGGTTGTTAGGGCTAACTCTTTTGTAGGTCTACAATGAGAAAGAGCAAGTAGGGCAGAAAGAAATAAAAAAATATATTTTAGAGAGAAAACACTTATAAGCTTAATGTTACAGTCAAGGCATGTGCTGAAACAGAGACTGTAATTGTTAAAGAAATTAGCATCATTAGGGAGAGGCCTCCAGCTCTGCACTGGAAGCGTGCCTTAGGGCAAAACCTCACCCAGCTAAGCTTCCAACTTGTGAAAGGAGAAAGCCTAAGGGGTTGGCTGACTCCTAGAAAGCAACTGTTTTGACAAACAAAAGCTGCTACTAATGTGATCAAAGGGGTGAGAGTCCATCCCAGGTTAGTAGCTGAATGTGGAGTGTTATCCATGTGCTATTGGCTTTGAAGGCATAAAAGCCACAAGAGTGAGGGTGTCATGGATTCTTCCTCTGTGGTTTCAGAGAGCCACTGAGGTCAGAAAACATGTGGCCGTGTAGTCTCTGATTGAAGACCCTGAGAGATGGTTATGAGCTATCATGTCAGTGTTAGAAACCAAACTTAGGTCCTCTATAAGAACATCAAATGCTCTTAACCACTGAGCCATCTCTCTGGCCCTCATGTCTGCTTTATCTTTATAATTTTGTCCATTCTGAATATTCTATGTCATATATGCATGGCCTTTTGTGGCTGGCTTTTTTTATTTAGCAGAGTTTGTTCAAGGTTTATCCAAACTGTTTATTATTGTTAAATAGTATTCCACTGGATGAATATGGACATTTGGATTGTTTCTATTTTGAAACTACGAAAAATGCACAACTTTTTGGGAAAGAAGGCTGGTAGAGAGACAGTCTCATTATGTAGTCCAGGCTGGCCTAAAACGCTCAATCTTCCTGCTTCCACTTTCCAAGTGGCAGAATTTCAAGTGTACCATCACTCCTGGTTGTGGAAGTGTGCTTTCAGTTCTCTTGGAGCTATACCTAGGAGTACAATTGCTGGGTCATACGGTAACTTACGTTTCACACTAGAAGAATTTCTACAGATAATTCAAAGTCATTGGACCAGTTTACTAGTCAGGGAGTTGTGTATGATGTTTCTAATTCCTCCACATCCTCCTCATACTTGTTATTTCTTGTCTTTATTATAGCCTAGTGTCTGTGAAGTAGTATTTCATTGTGGTGGTTTTTATTTAGTATTTTTTTTAATTTTTTGAGTCAGGGTTTCCTGTAGCCCCAGCTGAGCTGGAACTCATTATGTTGAGCAGACTGGCCTTGATCTCATAGAGAGAGATCTGCCTGCCTCTGCCTCTGGAGTGCTGAGATTAAAGGCCACCATATCTGGCTTAATTTTAAATTTAATTGAAGTTAATCGAATTCTTTGAGACAGGGTCTTATATACCGTAGGCTGGCCTCCAAATCACTATGTAGCTGAGGATGACCTGAAACTTCTCATTGTCTTGTTTCTACTTCTAGGTCTTGGATTATAGATGTGTACCACGATGTCTGCTCTGTGCAGTGCTAGGAGTGGAGCCCTGCTTCACGCACTCTAAGTAAGCACTCTACCAACTGTGCTCTTCACTGGGATTTGGGGTTATATTCTTCTCTTCCTTCTTTTCAGCTGCCCAGTTTTTTCATCTTGTAAAGATCTTCTATTCATTGGTTATATGTTTTTGTTTTTGGTGTTATTTTCCCAGCTCCAGGAGATCTAACATTCTTTTCTGGCTTCCAAGGGCACCTGCACTCACATGCATATATACACACAGAGATATACACATATAGATGTAATTTTTAAATCTTGAAACACACACACACAAACAAAGAACCATGTAGTAGTGGCTTCTAACCCACTTAGCTCAAGATCTTTTTTTTCAGACAGAGTCTCCCTGTAGCTCCAGCTAGCCTGGAACTCATTATGTAGACCAAGCTGGCCTTGATCTCACAGAGATCTGCCTGCCTCTGCCTCCTGAGTGTTGGGATTAAAGGCATGTACCACCACACCCAGTTCTCAAAAGTATGTTTTCACCATATAGTTCAAGCTAGTCAAGATTGCTTAAGCAAGCTTCTTGCCTCCCAGCTTCAAGTGCTTTTCAATGGCCTTCAATGGCCCAGCACAGTCTCACAGTCTGCCCTCCCTTCTCGCACTCCCCCATCCAACCCCTGGTGTCTGCACATCAGCTCCACTGCCTCCCTGAAACTCTCTAAGTGTGCACCGTGCTTGCTCTTTTCGGCTGGTGGATCCTGCATGTGGAGCATCTTTCCCCAGCAGCCACACAGCTGGCTCCTCCGCCTCCTTTAGGGCACCTATGCTAGAGCAAAGGCTGCTACTGCTAATTAAAGACAAAGCACATTCACAGGAGAATGCAGCAGTAAGGTTGTCGGGAGACTGGAATAAGAAAGAGGAAAGAATCAAAGATCCTCAAAGTCTGAATGTTTCCTAAGGTCAGGAAACTACTACTTTAGTTTGGCTTAATTCTCACAACCTGTGGGACAAGTACAAGTACATGGATTTTACAGATAACATGGGGCGGAAGAGACGGCTCCATGGTTAAGAGTACTCGTTGCTCTTCTAAAGGACTCGGGTCTGACTCTCAGCCCCCATATGGTGGCTAACACCCATTCTTGACTCCAGTTCGTCTTCTGGCCTCCACAGGCATCAAGCACATATGTGGTGCACTTATATACATGCTGGCAAAACACTCATACGTATAAAATAAAATAAATCAAATCTTTAAAAAACTAAAGTCATAATTTTTTGACTCTAGTAAATGCCAAGTGTCTGTTGAAAATTCTATCTTCAGAATCATTCTTGGTCTACCACATCACAGATTCCAGCCTCCATTTTAGCTGACAGCAGGTCAGGAATGAATGTCTATTATATAATTCAAATATTTGCAAAAGTAAAGGAATTAATATAGCTTATTTTCTTGCAAAGGTTTTTCACTTTGACTCTAAAATGAAACCTTTTAAGTTTTCAACTGAAACTTGATTAGATTCTGGGGATCCTGGCAATCTCTCATCTCATCACCCAGGACAATTTTTTGCTCATCAAAATTCTATCAAGTACTTGCTGGAGAGATGGCTCAGAAGTTAAGAGCACCGGCTATTTCAGAGAACCTGGGTTTGATTCCAGCACTCATATGGCAGCTAACAATCATCCTTAACTCCAGTTCTAGGGGAGCCAACGTCCTCTTCTGACCTCCTCAGGCATAGGTGATTTATCTACATGCAGGCAATACACTCATACATTTAAAATAAAAATAATAAATAAAATATTTTAAAGATTACATCAAGTAGCCCTGTGTGCCTATGCTTATCGGCAAATTTACTTCTATTTGCTGCTAGGGAGGCCTACACAGAAAGTTCATCCAGTGGAGAAAATTGAAGCAAAGCAATTGGCCAATGGCTTTGTTCAATAGTGCCCTGCCTCAAAATTCCACATTAGGTGGTCCAAATATTTTGAAATTTGTGCTCTATAGACCTCCCTTGAGATGAGCTGTAACCCTGGGCCTTGCTCAGATGTTGGGTGTCTGGCTCTGAGACTATGCTGCTGTTCCTGCCCCCACATCCATTATCTTTCAGTTATCAGCTCACCATTTCTTCCTGCTCCTCCGGCCCTCTCTTCTCCCCTGATCTCCTGACATACCTATCTACTTTCCTTTGACTGGAATTCTCATCCAAACTAACTCCAATCACTTAAAATCCAGTGATATATGACAGAGATGGATGTGGGGAAGCTATGCCAACTGTCAGTCATGTAGCAATCCCATACCACCAACCCCAGCCAACCTCCCTACTGTTACAATGATTTGTTAGTTGGTGAGTGGCCACAAACCATCAGTGAGGAGTTGGCTTCTGTTGCCATTAAATCAACTCAATAAAGGGACTCACTTCAAACATCTCCACATGGTGTATGCTTCCTACAGTTGAAGTCTGAGATAAAATGGTCAGACTACTTATGGAACAGTCTCCTGCCTTGAGTTCCTGCTTGACTTCCCTCAAAGGTGAACTGTGATGTGGAAGTATAAGGCAAATAAAGCCTTTCCTCCACACATTGTTTTTGGTCAGTGTTTTATCACATTGACAGAAAGTAAGTAGGGCAGTCTCTTCACTGAACCTGGAACTCAGGATTCAACGAGGCTTGCTGGCTAGCAGTGCCAGGAATCTGCTCATCGCTGCCTCATCCCACCACCAGGGTTACAGATACGTGCTACCGAGCTTGGTTTTCACATGGGTCCTCGAGACCTGAACTCAGCTCCTCAGGCTTGCATAACCAGCACTAACCCACTGAGACATCTTCCCACTCCCCAGAGTCTATATTTTAATATTTTATTAAACTACTTCCTCTTTAAAAACCTCTCCTTCCTGATCCTTACTCAAGTCCAAAAATGGGAGAACGACCTTTGTTACTTTGTTTTACAGCTTCAAACCTTCGTCATTTACATATCCATCTTCCCAATTAGACTAAATTCCTACAGGGCAGCACCTTACACATCTTTTGGATTCACAATACCAACCACAGTTTATGGCTCAAATGATTGGTAAATATCACAGATTTCTTTTTCATGCCAATATGGAAAGCTAGACTGGAGCCCATAAAATAGAAGGGTGCAGGAAAAGAAGTTACTTTTTAACACAGACAGAATGAGTTACAGTGCAGGTGGCTGAGCTCACAAACCACAGCTGGAGCTTTCAGGTGGAGGCCGGCAAACAGGATCAAGTGTCCGGGAGGAGACAAAACCACCAGCACCTCTGCTGAGATTATGGAAGAAATCCCCTGGCTTTGTCTCCCTCCCACCTCCCAAGCATCCATCTCCTATTGGCTAAGTCCCATAGGTAGCTGGCTGCCTCAGAAGACTGAGGATCGCGCCTGCCAGGGTTAGCTTCCTGCTGGCCACAGAGCAGTGTCAGGCACTACCTGAAATTACATTTTTTTTTCCTGTGTGTGTGATCATGATGAAATGCTGACCACCTCCCAGGCTGAGTAACCCTGACAAGTGCTTGCCCTTTGGTGTCCTGTTATTATCTAGCTCTACGAGAACATCAATTTTCTCCTAACTTACTATTTCTTCAGATAAGTCTAAATTGGATGAGACTACATCTTTCTGTATGTTGCAGTTGCCAATAACAACAACAAATATTTGGTAAACAACTGCTTTGTGCCTGACATTGTGCCTAACATGCATGTAGCACTACACTCATACACATAAAATAATGAATAAAAAAATAAAATTAAAATTTAAAACCCCAAGTTAAATAAGACCTAAGGAATATCTGAGGATGACCTCTGGCCTCCACATGTACCCTCATGGACACACACTCTGCCTTACATAAAAACACACACACAAATTAAGAGCATATAATTATCTGTGTTTTGTTTTGTTGAGACAGTGTCTTATGTAGCACTGGCTGGCCTGGAATTCGTTATATAGACCGGGCTGGCCTTGAATTTACAGAGATCCATCTGCCTCTGCCTCCCAAGTATTAGAATTAAAGATGTGTGCCACCATGCTTGGCCCTATTTGTTACTTTTCATATCCCCAAAATTGGAAGGTAGAATTTTAGATGCTTATTTTTGATGCTTATGCTTGTTTTTTAAGTCTAATAATTTTTTTTTTTTCAGGACAGTTGTGTTGCATTTAAATATTCTCTACCCTACTGAACTCATTCTGGACTTAACCACTGCACAGTCCAGTAAGATGATATCTAACAAGCCAAGAAACCCTTCGGCTCTGTCCTCCGCTCACAACTTCTGGGCTGATAAGCACCTGGAACAGCTGATTCCTTGGCAACCAAAAGGAATAGTCTAGAAACAGATTCTTGCAGCATGAACGCATAGGAAGCAAGCCTAGAAGCAAGAACCTATGGCAAGAACAACTGGCATTGAATGTCTCTGGGAAACAGCTATTTTTTAGTTTTTTAGGAGCCGATTCCAATTTAAGACATTTCTGCCTTTTGTAAATAGTCATGCCACCTCTCTGACCTTAATGCATGTGTCTCTGAAGAAGGAAATTATCATGAGGTTGCTTATTAAGATCTGCTGCATGACCAAAATAATGATTATAGCCCTGACTCTTGTATATTGGAAATGAAGTATAACAGGATCTCAAATTTGAGAGAACAATTCTATTCCCAGGGGAACAAGGGATCGACGAACTTATACTATGCCAGCAATTTATTGCAAAGGAAACCTTCAAGGTTAAGATAGTGGGCAGAGCAGGAATTTGTTCCAAAAGCCATCATATTAAATCTAGGATGACCTAGCCTTCCTGGATAGAGCAACTTGTTTGATGATCTTGGCGCTGGCCTTCCGGCATTCCCTTTACACAATGCAGTGGGAGGTAATTATCATTCATTCATTTTCTGAATGCTGGCTAGATTGGATGGCTCGCTGTGGACTGTATGGACCAAACATCCCGCCATTTGGTAATCACTTATCAAGTACTGCACTGAATGCCATGCAGGAATCTGACAGATGAGAAAGCTGGGATGTTTTATCTCCTACATAGCATGGCAACTCATCAAGGATGAGTGGTCCAGTCTCACAGCACATCTATAAATTGCTCACCTACACTAGAGGGAAAGCTCTGTTTATACAAGGTCCATTTAAAAAGTGGCTGATATGAGATTCACCTCCAGGCTATTTCTCTAAAGAGAATGCACTTTATGCTGCAGGGTACTATCAAATTATCTGTGTATTATTTAAAATCTTCACAAATATTTCCACAGGATGAGTTTTTTAAAGACACGTCTCATGCATCCTAGGTTGACCTCAAACTTCTTATGTAGAAAGGATGACCTTGAACTTATGATATTCCACGCTTATTGTTTTGTTGTTGTTTTGTGCCCAGGCTGACTTTGAGCTTAAACTGTCTCACTGTCCTGAGCAGGATTACAGCATTCACCTGGCTAGATTATTTCATCTTTGTTTACTTTTTTGGTGCTGGAGATTGAGCTCGGGGCCTTGCTCTAGAGCATGCTCTACCACTGAGCTCCACCCCAGCCTGGGATTGAAGTTTCAATGTTCATTGCTTTCAGGGTCACTGTTTGGCTAATGTTTTAATGGAAGTCCTGTAATGTAATGTCATTGTAAAAAAATTAATCTACTATTATGTTACACTAGGAGTGTTGAAGGTAGAAAGTACGGAGCCAAACAAACAGCAGCAGTACTGATCACCACTCTGGAGACAAGGGTGCACAGCAGAGGGCTGACAAGATGTGCCCCGGGGAAGCATGGGGAAGCAAGTGCGTGCATTCCTTAGCAAATTTTCCTTTCTTATACATTTGAGTTGACGGAGGAGCTCGGTGGGAGGGCATTCCTCCAAACCAGCTGCTCAGCATCTGGCCTGTTCAGGGGACAGTGACCCAAGGAAAAGCTTCGCTCCTGTGACATTTGTTGAGCTGATCCTGGCCATTCCATGTTCAGTTTATCGGAAGCCTTTATGTCTCGTGTGATCTGTCTCATGACGAGTTCTTTCCCTGGGTTTTCTTCTCCCAAGCTGTATCTTCCATCCCGTTTGTCACTTTCTCATCTAGAACAACATTTTCAGTGTCGACAGAGAAAAGACAAAAGGCCACGCCAAACACTAAAGACTGCAGAGCTACACACGAGTCTGACTCTGAAGGAATGCCCAGCCGTCTGCATGGAGTTACTCTACCTCTGAAGGATGAAAGGCTGTGAGCTGACATAGCCTTATGCCAAAAACCTCAACTTAGAGGTATCATTTCATGAAGCGGATTCCACAGTAGAAAAGAACAAGTCAGAAAGTTCTAACACCACACCTTAAAAATAGGTAACCAGGCTTTACCCCGTGTTTATCCAACATGGCTAGTCTCTGCCCGGTGAGACTTGCCCATTGCTGAAGAAGAAACTGGCTCAGTTTACCTCTAAATGCTTCTCAATGGTCTTGGGCACAATTTTCCCAGACAAGGCCTTTTCCTCCCGACCTCTTGTTAAGTGCTAGAATGATGCTCTGCAAACACCCCGCCACTGAGATATATCCACAAGCCTAACTTGTCTTTTTTATCCAATGTTAAAATTGAGAACCTCTGAGGCAAAGGCCAAGGCCTGCCACGTGGGGTGCACCTGGGCTGTCTCTGCTTGGTGCCTGCAGCTTTCCTCAGAGGACATTCCAAATTCCTGGCATTTCTAACATCCTAGAGTGTACATCACAATTTAGGCTTAAAGATCCATATATCACTATTCATGGAAATCCTTGAGTGGACAATGAAGGAAGCTTTGCAGGTGAAGCCCAAGTTGTGAAGGAGACCCCAGGATGCCGGAGATGCCAAGAACAAAACATCTGAGGAAACCTCAGGCTGTGGGTAAGTAGACGCAGAGTTGGACGGGAAGAAGCCCAAGCGCGTGGCATTGCAAACTCATTTGTTGAATAGGTACACAAGCCCTTATAGGTCTGGATAGCCAATGACCTTATGGGGTGGGGTCCCAAATACAGCCAATAGTAAGTTTGTCTCCAGGTAGGTGGGTTCTTTCCAGGTGCTGGTCTCACAATTAGCCAGAGCAGAACGCCACACCCACAGGAGCCATGCCTCTATTCCTCCCAGGAGGTGGCCTTAGGCTAGGCCCACCTTACATTATGCCCAGCATGAATGGTCCTAATCCAATTCTCATTAAAGTCCTATTCCCGTCTGAATCTTCTTAAGCACATTCTTTACTGTCCACATTTTTATCATCCTGATCTTCTGAACTTTCTCCAGAATTTCCCATTAAGTTCTGCTTTTAGCACTCTGAAAACAGGTTTTCAGAGCAATGACCCATCTCTCTGAGACCAATTTCCTATATTCATTACTTTTATGATACCATGACCAAACAGGTTACAGAAGAAAAGATTTATTTTCGCTCATGGTTTTAGGGCATCTCAGTCCATCATATTGGGAAAGACATGTCAGACTATAGCTGTTTACCTGGAATGAACCAGGAGGCTGAGGATGCAGACCCCAAGGCTAGGAGTATATCTGTCAGAGGCCCATCCCTGGTGACCACCTCCTAGCAGCTCTACAGCCTTCAGAGTAGCACCACAAGCCAGGGGCGAGTGCTCAAATCATGAGCCTGTGGGGGACATCCAAGATTCCAACCATAAGACTGACAAAAGACAAACGATTCCAAATGTACAATGCCAAAATGAGTGGGAAACAAAGCACTGAATACAGCATACTGTTCAATTCATGGACAGCTCCGTTGCATTGCTAAAACTGGATAAATAGCTCCAAATCACCTGACTGCACCCAATGCTGTCCAGACCTGGAGCAAAACTACTAAATGGAAGGGCTTGTTTTGGCCACAACTACGAAACTCCAAAGAATGCAAAATTATGTAACTCTTCCTAAATTAGACAGAACAGATTCTTTAAAAATAAATAAATAAATAAATAAAACCAGGAACACAGTGAAAGTAAGTAAGAAAGGAAATAGGTTGGCTGCTCCAAGGCCCAAACCCTAGGGGTAGGAGCGACAGAACCCTAGCGTCTTGTATTTCTCTACTTTTTCTCTAAAGCTTCTTCTCCCAGCCATGTGGCTGCCAGTCCGCCACGTGTCTGACCCCCATGCAGGCTCTAAACCTGCATGACTTTTCGCCTTCTTTTCTTCTCCCTCCATTCTCCTCCTTCAGGCAGCTGCCGAGATCCCCAGCTTGCCTGTCTTGGGGATTTTTCTTCAAATTCCAATAAAATTGTCCTAAAGCTTCCGATTGGGTCCATTCTTAAGTTTTTTTATGAATAAGACTAAGAACCCTCTAGGGGATGCTCTCACTTCACCCTGTTTCACCACTCTGCTGAAGGAATTGGCTTAGAAAAGCCAAACTCATCCAATCAATACCTGACATCTCTGTTTATAGGGGCCATTCATTGATGGTGGAAAAGAACTGACTGTTTTCAGGAAATGAACGCTGAAACAGAGAGCCCACCTTAGACTGACATTGATGCCATACAAGACACGGCAACAATGTCTGACAAATTACTAAATCAAAACAACCCTGGTGCCATTACTACTGAACATGACTGTTCTAGTGCTAGATGAATCAATCTCTTACATTGTCACATATAGTAGGAACTGTTTTGTTTTGTTTTTCAATTATATGCAGAAAAAAAACCCTCTGAAATGTTACTTTGGAGAAAGCAACTTTAGCCCCTAAATTTAAATGGATGAATAAGGTCAACACTTCATAACAGTCACCTCACCCTTCAGTGCTTTGTTTTTGAGAAAAAGTCAATACAAAAAGAAAAGGAAATTCTGGGCTTGAGATGTGGCTCGGTTGATAGAGTACTTTGCCTAGCTTGCCCAAAGCCCTGGGTTTCATATGCAACACCATGTAGACCAGGGATGGTGGTGCACATCTGTAATCCCAGCACTTAGGAAGTGGGGGCAGGGGATCAGAAGTTCAAGGTGTCATTCTCAGTTACATAGAGAGTTGGAGACCCAGCCCTGGGATACATTGACTCAAATCTCAAAAGAGAAGGGAGAGAGGAAGGAGGAAGAAGGGCGTGGAATTCTATGAAGTGAGAAATCCTTTATTTCATATTTCTATATGCCATGTTTATCTTCCAACTATGGGGTCACACATCCTGTGACGTCTGTGCAGCAGATCTGTCTTTTCTCCTCTCTCTGCCCAGTTCTTTCATCCTCAGAGGTAAGAGAGAAGAGTGAGGGGAAGGAGAAAGCAGGAAGAGGCAGGCAAGGAGAAAGCAGGAAGAGGCAAGCAAGGAGACCTGCCAAGCTCCATGCCCCTGACACACTCCATGCCTCTGATCAGCTGCGTGGAACATTCCTCCTCAGCTCTTACATAAAACCAAAAATGAGGGCTCCTGTTATTCAGGGATATTGGGTGACTCCAAGAGAACAATCCATTCCACAAATTCCACTGACAGCTCATGACCAGGTGACGCAAGCAGTGGAAACAGAGCAGGCTGATTGTTTGCTCTGCTGTGGGTATCGGGCTGGCAGTCCTCACCCAGGTTCTCACTTGCATACCACTCCTAAGCTCTCCTGTTAATCTCCCAGACCACAGTTTAGGACAAGCCAGCACTTATCAAAGGGCAAACATTTACTTTACAATGTGGCAGTTTAAAATAGCCTTCTGGGAAGGCTATTGTCCTGATGCATAGTCTACCAATGCTTCTTCCCTGAGGCCTTCTCTCCAACTCTCTGTTATTTCTTTCCCATGGCTACAAAGTGATGATATTCCAAGGACACCACCTATCCTCAGGGGGTCCTAGTGTTACAGCAGAAAAAAAAAAAAATCTTCAGAGAAAACCAGTCAAGAGAAGAATCTTCAGCCTTGCTGAAGACCCAACTTTGAAGTTTTGCTGGTCAATCACCTTGACAAAGAGCCACCCCTAGGAAGGCAGCTTCACCTTACCTCATGCTAAAGAGATGGGTGGAATACCTAGTGCTTTAAAGAGGTCAAGTTTTCTTATCTAGAATCCCTGCCCGGAGCACAGTGCTTCTGGACAGGGTCACAGACATGTGGCTCCCCGTGGAAGTCTACTCAATTTTCTGAATTTTTCAGGAAAGTAGAACTTCTCCTTCTCGTCTTTCTCTCTCTTTTGTAAGCGTGCTTTCCCTACTGCTCTGGGCTGCCCAGGCATCTTGAATTCTGTACTTTTTCTCCTCCCCACCATGTGGCTACTCATCTGCCACGGTGCCTCTAAACCCACATGACTTTATGTTTTTTTTCCTTCTCTGGTCTATTCTCTTCTTTAAATTCTTTAAAGAATTTTAAAATTTAAAATTCTTCTAACTTTCATTAAATTCTAATAAAATTGTCCTAAAGCTGCTGTTTGAGTCCATTGTTAAAATCTTTTATGAATGAGACTAAGAATCTTAAGAGGGGACCCCAGTTTCCCTGAATCACGAGTTCTAAGCTCCCACTCTTCCCATTCTCTGTGGGAATAAGAGACAAGTCATGCACTGACGGGTACGCTAGAGGCAGGGAGAGGGGCCACAGAAACTAGCTAGCTTTTTTCTTTTTCTTCTGAAGGCATGTGGACACAGGAAATGAGGAATGGTCCCCAAAACTTGGGTTCAGTTCACAAAGCAGACTGTTTGTTCAGGAGGAAGTCTAGAGACCAGGATCCAGGCAGTTCTAGGAACTTAAGCATGGTGCAAGACTCAGGGAATGGTGAAGAAGAGAGGAGGAAGGAGAACACCTGTTTTCAAAGGGATGCTGGAGGAAATGCGGGTGTTGAGTTAGAAGGAGTGGACCACACCCACGTCGAAACAAGGATGAGCTTAGAACTGACACCTGCTACAGCTGCACTGGAAGAAGTTCTGTGCTTCGAAGAATGGTATCTAAGAAGCTTTTAAACTTTAGTGAAAGAGGTTGTAACTGGTACACACCCATAACCCCAGAAGCACCCAGGATATTAGGGCAGGAGAACTGCTACCTTGAAGTCAACTTGAATTATACAGCAAGTTCAAGGTCGACCTCGACTGTGTAGTAGATCCTGACTCAACAAATGAAACAAGACAAAACAACTTGCAAACTACATTAAGAAAACAACTCCATTAGAAAAATAAGCAGAAGACAGGAAGAGACAGCCAAGAGGATTGATTTACTATGGTAAATAAGCACAGGAAAACATGGTCAGCATCACTGGCTATTAGGGAAATGCAAATTAAAACCACACTGAGATGTCATTGTATCTCATAGAATAATTGAAATAAAAATTAAAATATCAAAAGTGGCAAGTCATGGAGAAATGAAACATGGTCTCTCTTTTTGGTGATAAAATGTGAGTCATTCTAGAAATAGTTGGATAGTTTCTTTAAAAACTACGGGGCTGGCTTAAAAGTTAAGAGAACTTACTGCTCTTCCAAAGGACCTGGGTTCAGGTCCCAGCACCCACATGGTGGTTAACACCCACACTTAACTCCAGTTCCAGGGGACTGGATACCCTCTTCTGGCCTCCAAAGGTACAAGGCATGCATGTGATATGCTTACATACATGTAGGCAAAAAACTCATATACATAAAATAAAAATAAACAAGAATCTTTTAAACACGAAGTATATACTTACCCTATGACTCACCAATTTTACTTCTAAGCATTTATCCCAGAGGAAGGAGAACTTAGGTGCACATATAAACTATGTGTAACTGCACTTACAGCTTTATTAGTAATAGTCCAAACTGAAAACAATCAAGATGTCCCTCAAAAGGTAAGTGGTTGACAAACTGTTGAACAGTCACATCACGGAATGGCAGAGATGCTGAGTCCCTCTGAAAGGATGAAAGTTGGAGATGGCTGTATAGCCGATGCTAACAGGCCTCACGTGGGAGGCAGAAGTAAGAAGTGGGAAAGAAACTAGTGTCAGAGGAAATGGTTTCAGTCCAGTCATACCTACCTTTGGCTCCTCATAAATCTCCATGTATCTTAAGTTCCACAGCAGGGAGGCTTGTGTGGGTGACCCACGAACCTGGATATTTAGAAGTCAATGTAGCAGAGGAAAGGAAAGCACTCTTATTTCCAAAACAAAGCTGCCGGGGGCTGCTCATGCACACTACATCAATGAGTCTCATGGACTGTTTTCTGGGAGTTCTGACCACAAATTTATTGAAGCTGTCTTTGAAAGCACTGATGCTGAAACCTAATACCATCCTATCCAGGTGTACCTGGAGCATGGGTAGCAGAACGGTTTCATTAATTACAGAAAGATACAGATCTCCTGAGTCAATAATACTAGGCCCCCGAGTCACCGTCCAGCTCCGCATTCCAGCCAGTGCTGATCTTTGCTCGTGAATTCCTCCTGCGCGAGCCTGTTTTGGTTTCATTTTGGCTCGCTCATCTCCTTGCTTCTGTCTCCCCCAATCATTCTTCCCTGGATTTCAGCCTTCCAGGTCTCCGCCCCCTTCTACCTTGACCTTCACCAGGGTTTGAGAAGGTCTGAGGGCCCCATCTCCTCTCTTCTCTATCTCCTTCCTCAGCCTCTCCAAGGAGATGGGATTCTTTCCAGCTTGCTCTGGATCCTGACTCCTCTGGACTTGTTTCATCCATCATTGCTGCTGTCCGGTGTCCAGTTAAATCCCCTCTGTTGGCTCTTTCTGCTGGATACACACTCGAGTATCTCTCTTTTTGTCGAAATAAAACTTGCCTCTAACATTCTGCCTCCTCCTAGGACTCAGCCTTGCCTTCCATCGGGCTTGACCCTTCGTCCACTAGCCTTAAACTAGCTTGTTGCCAGGCTTCTCCAGCCTCTAGTTTCAGGCAGCCATTTGCCAAGGTCACAGGTCTTTAAAGTTCCACTATAGCCCCTTGGTATTCATGGTGAAGTCCAGGCCTCTCCACAGCAGACTTCCTGCCTTTCTCCAGCCTCCCACCATCTTCATACATGCACCCTTTGCTATGATAATTCTGGGCAGGTGGCAGTTCCCCAGTGGGCTTCACCCCAGCAGCTGACTCCTCCAGAGCCCTGTAGAAACTTCTCCTATGCGGTATCACTTACTCCAACCCGCCTGAGCTGTGTCAGTGCCTCTGCCTCATGCCCATCAGACCTCCACTGCCACAGCCATGACGTCCACCCCGTAACAGACAGTCCTGAAAGAAAGTAATGCTTTTCTTTTCTATTATGGCATTCCTCCCAAATTTTATCTGGAAGTATTTCAAACATTTTGAAAACCAGAAAGAAAGGTACAGTGATCATGATAAACTTTTCACCAAAATTTACCATTTAGGGCCAAGAATGTAACTGAAGTGTTAGAGCACTTGGCTGTCATGCATGAGGCTCTATGTAGGTTTGATCTCTCACATGGAAAAATAAAATTCACCATTGTGTCATATTATGAAGGCTCCCTCTGTCAGCCCATCTATAAAAATCATTATATAATGTTCTTGACTGACAGTGAAGCGATCTCTTGATTATTACTAGAAAACTCCTTAAGCCAAAAATGCTTTCAATATATCTACTCTGCTGAACATCAGAGCTTAACAACACAATAATGACCAGTTCCACCCATAATGTTGCAACTGACAGGAATGCATTCTTTTTATGAATGAACAATATTTTATTTCTTATATATGCCACATTTTCTTTATCCATCCATTGATGGGCATCTAGGTTGATTCCATACTTTGGCTACTATGATTAGCTACAATAAACATAGGATTACAAATATCTTTCTGGCAAACTGAGCTCAAGTAGACTTGCAGGGTCACATGGAAGCTCTATTTTTAGTTTTTGAAGGATTTGGCTCCATACTGTTTTCCTTAACAGCTACCTCTTAATACTTTAGCATGTCTCTCCTAAGAAAGAAGGACATTCGTTTATACAATTATGGTGTCACAATGAAAAGAGTTATATTAGTGTAACAATACCGCATAATTTACAGTAGACTCTCAAACTTCCTAAGTGTCCCAAGAATGGTCTTTATAAGCTATAAATAAACTATTTAAGATCCAATCAAAGATTATTTATCTAATGGCCATATTTCTCTTTTTAAAATTTTGTTTTAATTTTTTTTTAATTATGTGCATTTGTGTGTGGGTATGTGCATGTGAACCCAGGTGCCATCAGAGTCCAGAAGAGCGTGTCAGATCCTCCTGGAGTTGGAGTTACAGCACATGGGTGCTGGGAGCGGAACTCAGGTCCTCTGCAAGAGCAGTATTCACTCTTAACCACCGAATCATCTCACCAAGCCCAAATTACAGTGTTTCTAAGTGTCCTTATTCTTTAACAATAGCCTAGTTTTTGTCATTTTTTTCTTTTCTAAACATTAACTTTTTTTTTAACTGCCTTTTGTGGATATTTTCCCCTTTCTTTTTTTATACTTTATTTTTATTTTTTAAATTTTATTTTATGTGTATGAGTGTATTGTCTGCATGCATGTAAGTGCACTTGTGTCCTGCAATGCCTGAGGAGAACAGAAGGCGTTGGATCCTCTGGAACTCAAGTTACGGATAGCTGTTAGCTGCTATGTGGGTGCTGGAACTGAACCTGGGTTCTCTACAAGAGCAGCCAGTGCTCTTAACTGCTGAGTCATGTCTCCAATCTCCAACATGAACTTCTTTTTTAGCGAGTTCAGTTGTTTTGCTTGTTGTCCCAAATTTATATTTGTCTGACTGTTTCATCTTGCTTGGATTCAGATTAAACACAGTTGGCAAAGAACTTCAAGGCTAATAACGTCCTCAATACATCACACCAGGAAACACACAACGTAGTTGATTACCAGCACCTTTACTGGTAGTTTAGCCACCTCTTTAAAGTAGAGGATTGAGACTTATAGTACACCCAGTACTCACCAGGCCTGTGAGCACTTAACTGTTTATTGCATACATGAGTACTCAATGAATGAGAGGCTTAGGAACCACAGTTGTCTGTACTGAAACTAAAATGCTTGTAAATTTGGCAACATTTGCAACTTCTTATTAGCTGTGGACACATTACTGGGGCATAGTGACTGTGACAGCCCCATTTCTATAATGTTAATTTTCTTCATGAAAACATGAAACTTTTATATAAGCAAAGAGGCCCTTGTTTGTGTAGAATTCAGCCACGATCTTAGGAGCTTGAAACATTCTCCTGCCTCTGCCTCCTGAGTGCCAGGATTAAAAGCACCACCATTCCCAGCTTAAATAAAATTTTACAGCAAGTTATGTCCTATTCACTTGAATACCATAATTTTCTTCCAAGATATTTTATTTAGGCCCCAGCAACTTAGGCCAATTTTCAAGATTAGCTAATATATCTATAATAACAATATTATAAAATAATTCTGGGAGTTGGAGGGATGGCTCAGTGGTTAAGAACACTGACTGCTCTTGCAGAGGACTTGGGTTCAGTTCCCAGAACCCACATGGCAGCTAACAACCATCTGTAACTCCATTTCCAGGGGATCTGACACCCTCTTCTGCCCTCCATCCACAGGCATTGCACAACCCAGGTGCACTTGCATCTATGCAGGCAATACACTCATCATACACATAAAAGATAAATGAAATATTTAAAATAATTCTGAAAAGTGTCCATCCTTTCTCTCTCTTATTCTCTCTTATACTGCCTACTTCAAATCTCTTAAAAACTCAGAGCTTATTAATTTATTAACTATGAATCAATTTCTGTCCACCATATTTAGCCACAGGTCAAAGACATCCCACTTTAATTAAACCCTTAAAGGGAATGCTGGAGATTAAATTGTGAATCTTTTTTTTTTTTTTGAAAAAGATAAAAGGCTCTTGTTAGACAATCAAATAGCAAAGAAGCCATATGATGTGGCTGACTCCTGTGAGCACAATAGCTGCTATATGAAAATACCCCAGGTCCGTAGATGGATAGAAGCCACCGATTACCATAAGACATGCTGTTGATTCTCTCATCGCACAGCAAGGGTTCTCCCCCCAGATACTGGGGCAGCTGGGATGACTGCTTTCGATGGCTTGATCTGGGCTGACTCTGCCCATTCACGGGGTCGAAGATACCAGGGCATGCGGGATAACATTCGTGAAGAAAACTTGATGAGCTTCTTCTTGCTTTGGTGTTTAGAAAGACGGAGGTTTAGCAGGAGGCCAGTGGAAGCCTGGATGGTATTAACAGAAATGTAGGAAGTAGAAAATGCAGTTCACAGGCAGACCACGCCTGTAGGATGGTATCAACTTCTGAGGGATGGAGGGACCACCTGGGTCATACTCAGAGGAGTGTCATCTAGCATTAGTGTTCCGCAGGAAGGCCCAGGAGCCCAAGTACTTGGTTCAAAGTTAGGCTCTGTTACTTAATAGCTGTATAACTGTGGGCATATTATTTAATTTCTCTAGGCTTTGTTTTGACAATCCACAAAATTGAGATCACATTTCCCTTCTAGGATTGTTATGAGATTCATATAAATATACATATTTATATAAAATACAGATATGTTGATTCAGGTAGCACCTGGCATATAATATTCTACACCCAATAAATGTGGACTGTCACTAGTGTTGCTGTCATCATCCTCATCATTAGCTACATCATCATTAAAAGATTGTGAAAATGAAGCAAGGGAAGATAAAAAGGAAACCTGTAAGGACATGACTGGTCTCTTCAAAGTCTCAAAATACTGCCAACAGGCAGGGAGATTAGATGACTTCTTTTTGACCCTGGAAGAAGATATAATATCAAAGAATATAAATTACAGGAATCCAGATTTGAGCTCTATATATAAAGAATATAATTTTAATGATCAGAGTCACTTGAAGATCAAAGGCTTGCTTTGAATGGTTTGACATTCTAGGTGCTTGGAGTATTCAATTTTACTTTAGATGGTCCTTTAGATTTAAGAAGTGACTTGATCATTGAATTAGATGACCCCAAAAGATCTAGTCTATAGTGTATTACATGAATTAACCCATGAAGCGGAATTTAAAGAATTTAAATGTAAGAAGCTCAAAGCAAACAAAACATCTATGCTGCAGTACTGTCGTATCTCACTCCTCATAGCTCCACCCACTAGCCATCCTTCCTGTGTCCACACAGTACCCATAGGGAAGAGATTCAGGAAAGAGATTTCATTCTGAGCAACACTCAGGTGCATATGTAAAAGGCACAGGGCTCTTAATGTTATGGGGGTTCACATTTTAAAGTTAATTACTATCTTTAGTAAAAGTCACACATAATTAAAACTGTCCTAGAAAGTCTCCTGAGATGGTGACACTTTGGCAATTGCTTCCCTGAATGCCCAACTCAGTTTCCCCGTAGCACTGGAACGGGTCTCTGCTTTTCTGGTTCAGCACAGACATTCAATGGCGCTTAAGTGCCAAATTCTGTCGTGTGTGTGTGTGTGTGTGTGTGTGTGTGTGTGTGTGTGTGCGTGTAGACTAGGGATATAACTCATTGGCAGAGCATTTGCCTAGCATGTATGAGGCTCTGGGTTCACTGGTAGCACTTAAAAAAGTATGTGTGGGTGTGGGTGTGTGGGTGTGTGGATGTTGGGGTGTGTGTGTATGTGTAAACAAGAAGTCCATATGGATTAAGCAAATTTAACAAACCAGTTGATGGTGTTTACTTTGGAAGGAAAGGCTTTTTGTCCCATCCCATATGCACTGATTATACCCAGAGTGTCCCAGTACATGGGTGCTGACAAGCTCAGTGCATCTCTTTCACACAGACTGTGGCCTGCAAACACTTGTCCTTCTCTTCTATCTGCTAACAGACACTGATTGTCATTGATCTGGAATCAGTCAACCAGAACCCATGATGTTGTAGAAATTTACAAAATTGTAAGAAGCCTCTGATTGATCGCTAAAATACAAAAATTGGATCCTACAAATTCTCCAATAAATCAGCAACTCAATGGGAAATTCAGTAAACTTCACTTGCCTAGATCAAAATCCTGAATCTTAATGCTGGGCATGGTAGTACACACCTTTAATTCCAGCTCTAGGGAGGCATAGGCAGGTGGATCTCTATGAGTTTGAGACCCATGTGGTCTACATAGCGAGTTTCAGGTCAGGTAGTAAGACCCTGTCTTAAAAAAAAAAAAAAAATCCTGAATCTCGTGGCTCTGTTGGCAGAGTATGTTTGAAGCCCTGGGTTTAGCCCTCAGAACTACATAAGTGCCTGTAATCTCAGTACTGAGGTGGGGTGGGGGTGGGAGTGGAGGGGGTGAGAGTGCAAATAAAGGACTGTAATCTTAGCACTGGGAAGGTGGAGGCAGAAGGATCCTCAATTCAAGGTCATCCTCAACTACACAGAGTTTAAGGACAACATGGGCTACATGAGATCCTGCCTCAAAAAAATGAAAACAAAAGCAAAAAAGAGGAAGAGGAGGAGGAGGAAAAGGAAGAGGAGGAAGAGGAAGAGAAAAATCCCAAATCGTATCTGTCTAACACATTCTCTGTAAAAAGGGTGAGTGGACAGGACACCTGAGAAAGTTCCGGAGACAGCATAAGATGGAGTTGAGTGCACACCGGCCCGCAGGTCCAGCTCTGCGCTCAGGATCAGCTTTACTGCTGGGGGAAGGGAAGACTGGTGTCTGGGGACATCTGTCTGTAACAATCCAGGTAATATGCCTACACCTATTCCAGGCCGCCACCAGTAAACTGGGGTGACTTGTCAGTTCCTGGACAAGGGAGGTGGAGTCCAGGATGGGCAAACACTGACTCTTCCTGCCACTGCCCAGAACAGACATCTTCCACTCAGACTTCCTTTACAACAGGAGGCCAGGCAGCTGCCACGCAGAAGAAGCCTTATTGCTCTCCTTGGACTAGTCCTTTGGGATGATGGTTAATACTGATTGTATAACTTGACAGGATCTAGAATTACCTAACAGACAAGCCTCTGAGCATATGTCTGAGGAATTTTCTAGATGGAGTTAATTAAGGTAGGAAGACCTACTCTAAATAGGGGTAGCACTCACTTAACTGTGAGTCAAAGTAAACTCTTCCTGACTTAAGTTGCTTTTGTCAGGTATTATGTTGCAGCCACAAGAAAAGTAACCAATATAGGCACTATCTACTGGCTTTGCAGGATTGGGGGTGAGACAGTCACCGAATCTGCAGGACAGCAGCAGGAGACCCATCTGAAGACAGCTTGAATGTCAGTGGGGTGGGCAGGAGCCACACGGGGGGGGGGGGTGGCAGTGGCTGATTGAGAGTGTTCCCCAGAGGTCCCAGGCATTTGGACATTTTGTCCCCAGTTGGTGGTGCTGTTTGGGGAACTTTTAGGAGGTGTGGTCTCACGGGGCGGGAGCGGCTTGGGGAGTTCTTATACATTGCTAGATTTCCAGTCTCTCTGTCTCCTGTGCCTCTTGAAGAAGTGACATTCAGCTTTCTGCCCCGCTGCCATGCCTCCCCCATCAGCCTCTCCCTCCACTGTGGACTCTAACCATCTGATCCATAAGTCAAATTATCTCTTCCTCCTACAAGTTGCCTTGGCCATGGTGTTTCCATCACAGCAACAGAGAAGTAACTAACACAGAGGTACTGCCACAAGTGAGCACACAAATAGCTTAGTCTTGAATTCCGGGTCTGACTGATGGAAGGTAAACACAAAGCTCAGCCTGGCTAGCTCAGTGGGAGTCCTCAAACCTCCCGGAAACTCCCTTTGCACCCTTCGCACTTGCTACCCAGATTTTCTATTCATGGGATGGGGCTGGAATTGGAGGTAGCAGCTGTAATCACGAAAGAGCCAAGACCAGAAATGTAGGCAACTCCAGAACCGGAGACGCCCTCAGGTTACTTCCTAGAATGTTCCCTGGTAGTGGCATCAGCAATGCTTGTAGGAAACTCCTATCGTGTGCAGATCACAGACTACCTTTCAGCTGGGGGTTTTGGTTTCTGTTTTCTGTTTGTATTTGCTCAAATCATACTCCTCTTTTCCCAGATATTGAGGCCAAAGTGCTATTACCCGAGTGTATTGGCTGACACACACCACTGCATGCAGATGTCTTCCAGGTCCTGCCCGGGACTCAGGAAGGGTAAAGTCATTATGTCGCTGCAGGGGGATCCCAGTCCTTCCTGCTTTGGCATCATCTCTGCACACAGCCCTGTCTGCTCTCAGCACAGGGCGTGAGTGGGGTAGGGAGGACATGACCGGGATTTCAGAAACACTACTTTCATGGCGGACGGATGGATTTTTTTGGAAGAAACTGATGACAGAGTGGAAAATGTGTTATAAAGCTACTGCCTTGACAGGGCTAGAGATGAAGAGAGGCTAAAGGGAGAAAAGGTGTACATTTGAGTCATGTTAGGAGATAAAAGCAGTGGGCTGGGACGCTGGGCAAAGAGGGCGAGGAGGGGAGGACCAGCCTAGGAGTCCCAGCACCCACATTCCCTGTGCTGGTCTAATTTCTACCACTTTACACCAACTGGCCTTTAGGCATGGCTGTTCCCCATTCTGAGAAGTAACTACCATATCATGTTTCATGCAGGTCCTGTGCCACAGCCTGTGATTTCTGCCCATCTAGAGTTCAAGAGCAGGTCAAGACTAACTCAGTCCAACACCTCAAATTAATTATTTACCTAATAAATGACAGTAATATGTCCATCTTAGAAGAGAGGTCAACTGCTAGGCTTCTCAATGTAGCAGTAAATAATGAAATTAAATCATCAATAGAGACTATGTCTGAAGTTCTAGCTCAAGCTTACATAGTTTTTAATTATTTTTCATTACATTATGTGTGTGTGTGTGTGTGTGTGTGTGTGTGTGTGTGTGTGTGTACGTACATGCATATGCACATGCAAGACAGAGGACAACTTAAGGGAGTCAGTTCTATCCTCCCACCCTGTGGGTTCCAGGGATCGAACTCAGGTTCTCAGCAGCAAGCACCTGCTGAGCTGTCTCAGCCCCATTTACATGATCTTGAGATATAAAACCTAACACCAGTTACTGATCGACCCTGCAAACCAAAACCATTTTATATCCTGAGATCACTTAAAAAAAAAAAAAAAATCTAAGCTGCTATGATAACCCTGGTGGTACAGGTTTATAATCCCAGCTACCCAGAAGGCTGAGGCAGGAAGATCAAAAGTTCAAGGCCTATCTGGGCTACTGAGTGAGTTCAAGGTCAGCCTGAGAAATTTAAAAAAAATTTTAAGTAAAAAGAGGCCTGGGGATGTAGCTTAGTGGTAGAGCATTTATTTAGCATAAGGCCCTAGATTTAGTCTCTACTACTCCGCCTGCCTAAGACACGCCACTTACAGGTTTAAGGACAAGCGATAATTTAAAAATCTAGAAACCAGGCTAGGCAAGGTGTACATGCTTTTAACTCGAGCTCTCAGGAGGCAGAAGCAGGCAGAGCTCTGTGACACTAAGACCAGCCTGGCCTCCATAGGGAGTTACAGGCCATTTGGGCTACAGGGAGACTCGGCCTCAAAAAATGAGCAAACAAACAAACACAGCAAACTCTAGAAACAATGGTCAATTTGTGGAATAGAAGTTCAAAGCACAGGGGGCTGGAGAGATGGCTCAGTGGTTAAGAGCACTGGTTGCTCTTGTAGAGGACCCAGGTTGGATTCCCAGCACCCACATGGCAGCTAAAAACTGTCAGTAGCTTCAGATTCAGGGGAATCTGACACCCGCTTCTGCCCTTTGAGAGTACTACACGACACGGGTGTATTCACACACATGGAGGCAATATACTTGGACATATAAAAATGAAAATAATAAATAAAATATTTTAAAAACAAGTTCAAAACACAGTAATCATTGAGGTCTAGCATTCTACAGACCATGGCCCAAGGGAAATTTACAGAATTAGATAAATTTTCAATTATATTAAAAACCATGGAACTAGCTTCCTTTTTTTTAAAATTTCAGTTACATTTTGAAAATTTGTGTGGATATGTATACACACACACATGTGTGCATGTGCCATAGCATATATGTGGAGATCAGAGGACAATTTGTCTTCTTCTACCATGTAAGTCTTGGGTATCTTATTCAGGCCACTCTGGCTTGGTGGCAATCTCTTCTACCTACTGAGCCATTTTGCCACCCCACCCCACTTAAAATTTTTAAAAATTACATTTTTTTTTTCTTTTGTATGGGGCTGTAGGTATACATGTACCATGATATGCCTGTGTGGAGGTCAGGAGTTGGTTTTTTCCTTTCACTATGGGGATCCTGGGGATCAAACTTGGATTACCAGGCTTGTCGGCAATCTCCTTTACTGCTGACCACCTTGCCTGTCCCCCATGTTCTTTTCTTTCACTTTCTCTCTTGAGTCAAGTGTTTTCTCTCCCATCTTTCCCATGGTCTTTTTCTCTTTATCATATTTCACTTATAATTTTAATTTGGTTATATTTTAAATGGTATGTGTGTGTGTGTGTGTGTGTACTGGGAATTGACCATAGGACCTTGTGCATGCTAAGTATGTGATCTACCACTGAGCTCCAAACCCACACCATTATATATATCTTGAATAAAGTTTCACGCTTTATGTTTTAATAAGATAGAATTCACAAACTCTTGACCAAATTCATACACCATAAAAGTCACCCTTTGGTAACTGCACAATTCAAGGGCTTTTAGTATATTCACAGAGTGGTTCAATTATCACTACTTTCTAATATTTTCATCTCCTTATAAGGAACCCTATTAGCAGCTATGCCGCAGTGCTTGCCTATGTCGAGCCTCCAGCAACTACTAACATAGTGTGCGTCTGTATGGATTTGCTTCTTCTGCATGTTTCATGCAAGGGCCATCACATAATAGAGGTTTGTTGTTTCTGTTTCTGCTTCTTTGGATTAGCACAGTTAAAAAATATTTTATTTTAATTTATGTGTATGTGTCTCTCTGTATGTAGGTATGTGTGTGAGTGTTGGTGCCTGAGGAGGCCAGAAGAGAGTGTCAGATCCCCTGGACCACTGTTATAGGCAGGTTGTGAGCTGCTTGATGTGGATGCTGGGAACCCAACTTGGGTCATCTGCAAAAGCAGTATGAACTCTTAACCACTGAGCCATCTCTGTACACCTTAGCACAGATTTTTTAAGGCCCCTCCATGTTATACCATGTATCAGGATTTTATTCCTTTTATGACTAAATAATATTCCATATTATGGATATACCACACTTAAGTTAACAGAAATTTAGATCCTTTCCATTTGGGGGCTATTTTGAATTATGCTGCCATGAACCTCCATTATACATTTGTGTGAATGTATGTTTTCATTTTTCTTGGATATATATCTAGGAGAAGAATTCCTGGTCATATGGTAAATCTATGTAAACCTCTTTCTGGAGTAACTCCAAACCTTTGCCAAATGGCTACCCAAGGTCACTACTCCAGAATTTCCCTCAAACTAATAAGGCTTTTAGAAATTTAAAAAAATGTGAAATAAACAATATTTTTCTTGTTTGTCCTCTTTAGTCTTTGATTTTTACTGTGGTTCACAGGTCCTCAGTAAACCTGAGATTGCACCTTATACCTGGAACTGTAACCACAGAGCACTAAACATCATGGCTAAATAATTGTACAGAATATTATAATATATACTATACATATACTATACTATATACAGTATAGTATAATACAGTATATTATATTTTTAAGATTAATGTCTGACTGGGGAAAAGAAATTAAAGGCCCTAAGTCCTTCAGATTTTATTCTCAACAGCTTCTTACTAGATAAGATCAGAGCTTTTGTCTTTGTGAGTGTCTATTAATGATAACCAAGTCTTTTTATCTTTATTTATTTATTGTGTGACAGGCCTCATGTAGCCCATGCTGGCCTCAAACTCCATATGTAGTTGAAGCTGGCCTTGAACTCCTGCCTCCATCTCCCATGTCCTGGTATTGCAGACTTGAGCCACCCGCTCAGTTTAGGTTGCTTTTCTTTTAAATGTGTTAATTAGCCAGATCTTTTCTCTCCTGAAGCAATTTTATCTATGAATGTGATTAATAAAAATACCTGCCCCCATGCATAAGAATTCAAATTGGTAACCAGTTTCCTTGTCTGCTACTTTTTTTTTTTTTTTAATATAGTGTCTCATTATGTTAGCCTAGGCTGGCCTCAACCTCATAATCCTCTTGTCTCAGCTCCCTGAATGCTGAGATTATAGTCATGAACCACTCGGCCAGCCTCCTTGTCTCTTATAATCAGCATAAACATCATTCTCTTCCGCTCAGGGTTGAAGTTTCCGTATCAAAACTCTGTGTGAAAGTCAGGAAGGGCTTAACAGTGGGAGAGCTCTACAGAAACTCCTTGCAACATGGGAAATTGGGAGTCTAATACGAAGTTAATGCCTTACTCTAGTCTGCCAGATGGGTGAAGGTTACTCCCTCCCTTGCAGGCCTGAGGGAGCAGCTATAAGTGTTTGATAGGACTTAACACCGAAGTGGGTGTGTTCCATGATTTGGGTACTTCCCAGCCTTGCCAAAGAAGTCCATTATGACCCAACCCACCTTCTTTCTTCCCTGTTCTTCAGCAAAATATTAACTAACCATGTTTCACCCTAGCTCTTCCATAGAACTCTCTGTACTTAATAAGAGTCTGGGTCTGTGATTGCCTGTATTGAATTTTTCACTAGCTCTCCATTCATCCGCACACCTAATGAATGGAGACTTTGCAGTACCCGGTTACCCATAACCCAAGTCCCTGGGGCCCCGATAGACTTCTCTTCCCCTCCCCAGCTGCTAACTGTGGGCACGATTTAGATAGCAACTACCAAAAAGGCCACCAAACGCAAGGGTTAATCACGTCCCCTGCTCTGCCCGCCTCGTAGAGGGAACATGTGATGACAGTGAAGGGACACTGAGGCAGCACTCCAGGCCTGCTCTGCTTTGACCGCCCAGCAAGAAGAAAGAAAGACACAGGGAGCTCTGCTCTGACATCCAGGTTTCCAGGCTCTCTGCTCCTCTTTGCCCTCTGGATACTGGATTCTTAGGAAATGTGCTGAACACCAAGGGGCACAGGAGATGTGAGGTGTGCCTCAGGACCACAATCATGCAGCATGATTAAACCATCAAACAACTTCTTAGTGTTTGCATATCGTTTTCCTTCTGGTCTACATGCAACCCGTTCCTCCTGACCGTTGACCTGTCATTTTAGCCTTTCAATTCTACTTCCACTATCCTGAAAGTTTTGTGAAGTTCTCCAACTCCCCAGAGAAAGGGGATCTTTTTACTTAGGCCTCATGCCAACTCCCTTTGGCATCACGTTTACATTCTTCTCCTATGGGTCATTAGCCTGCACCCCGGACGCCTGCCCCTAAGACACCCTTAGAACCACCATCTCCAGATTCAGAGGATGGGCTGCTTTTGTACAGGTTTCCCCTCTCACTTTGTGTCCTGCTCCCCTCTTCCTCCCTACCCCTTCCCAGCCCCAGCTAGCCAGTAGTCACCACCCTCAACACAGGATCTGAATGTCCCAACCTATAGATCATGAAGATCCCACACTGCCACTTGTGACTAGACCATGTCTGAATAGATTGGCAGCATGTGGATGTTGAATTTATGTCCCTGTGTAAGCATCACCAAGCAACTGTAACTCAGATCTTCTCAGATTCCAGAGGAGGGATGTTTTCACCTTGTAAAGCGTACAGCCACCCTGCCATCGGGTTCCCAACTTATTATGGGTGAGAACTTGGTAGGTTTTTCTCTAAGAAATGGTAGTAGTGATGGATGGCCTTGGGATTGGAAGAGTAGGAAAATCCTGGTATTACTATATATGCATTAATCGAGAGGCATTAACCCTAGGCCTCATAGAAACCATCAAGAGAAGCAATAACTGTAAGCCATTGGGATCCTTTATTATACGGTGTGAGTTACAATTATACAGTGTGAGTTACGAAGTGCTGGATCACTCTTCTGCGGTTAGTGATCTATAATCCAGGGTGTTGTCTTCTACTGCCACCTTGTGTTTGTGAAAAGAAAGTGTGAATTCTGCAGCATTTCAGAACTGCAGGGAGCTTTGAAGTTCTTTAGTTCAACACCTGTTGCTTCACAGATAAGAAACTACAACTCAGACAGGAACTAAGGTCCTGCAACACATGCCAGTCCTATGACATAGCTGTCAGTAAAACCCAGTATGCATGCATGTCCCCTTCAGTGAACACATTTCCAAGGGACTTTAGTCATGTTTGACAGGGCCAGGTCACCAAAAACAGTAAGAGCTAACACAGAACATTTGCTGTGTATTAGGTGCTGTGCCTAGCACTTTGTAACTCGCTGATTTCTTCCAGCCACACTAATAATAGTAACTATCACTAACCCTATTTTACTTTTAAGGAAACTAAGGTTTAGAGAGGCTGAGGAACTTGCCCCAAGTCACATGAGTATATTTTGGCAGAAAGAGAATTTGAACTGAGGTCTGCATTGGTATAGTGTGTGCTTTCAACTAGCATCATTTATCACAGACTAACCATCTGTAGCTTTACTTTATGTGGAAAGCTTGAAGACAGAAGAGATTCCTTAAGGGATTCACTTACTTGCCTCCTCTCTGCATCTACATCCCATGATGGTCTCCCCTTGTTTCACTGAACTGACTAATTTACAACCTATGGTTTCCAAATTGTGACCCTCAGACCAGTAGCTTCAGTAAACTCATTGTGAACAATGAGTTTACTGGTGTCTCAGTCTTGAAACTGTCTGTAACTGCTCAACTGATTTTCTGCTGTTAGTAAATTACTGAGTTTAAGATGTTATGGTAGAGTAGCAAGAACTAGGGCACATAAACTTGGAAAGTTGCAAACTACTAAAAGAAATGGAATAAAATATAAACGAAGGTCTATCTCGTGCGAATGGATTAAAAGACAACACTGTGAAGATGTCAATATTCCCCCAGTAGATATATAGATTCACTGCAATCTCTGTCCCAAATTCCATTTGGTTTCTTTGCAGAAACTGGTAAGCTGATCCTAAAATTCATTTGAAAACTCAAGGGACTCAGAATACCTAGAAAAACCCTGAAAAAGGAAACTTTTTACTTCAAAACTTAATATTAAACTAATACTTACTAAGACGCTGTGGTACTAACCAAAGAATAGATATCCACAGAAGGAAATAGGACCAAGGAATTAGAAATGAACCCTTATTTATGGTCAATTGATTTTTAAAATTTTATTAGATTGTGTCTTCTGTAGCCCTGGATGTCCTTGAAGTTCTGATCTTTCTGTCTCTACCAAGTGTTGGGATTATAGGTGTGGATTACAAATGCTGGGGTCCCAGCGGAGAGATGGCTCAGCAGTTAAGATCACTGGTTGCTTTTGCAGAGGACCATGGTTTGGGACCCAGCACCCATATGGTGGCCAACAACCATCTGTGTCTCCAGTTCCGGGGTATCTGATCCCCTCTTCTAACTTCCTCTGGCATTGTATGACATGGGTGTACTTACATACATGCAGGCAATACACACACACATAAAATAATAAAAATAAAATATTTTTTAAAATATTGGAGTCCAATCCAAGACCTTGTGCCTGTTAGGTGAGAAGTCCATCTTGACAACTATGCAGGTCAACTCCTGCATAAGTGACTTGGGCACATGAGTCCATCTAGAAACACCTTAAGATTTGTCTTTGTGATAGTATTCAGATCCATTACATACTTTTACTTTTTCTACCTGATCAGACAATTGTATTCTTTCTGATCCTTGTTGCCTAAACTTATATGAAAAGTTCACTGTCATCATAAATTATAACTTTTCATTTATTTTTCATCTGTTTGATATTAATAGTATGTATCTAGGCTTCTTTTTAAAAAATATTCATCTTTTATGCCTTTACCTATACTTTTGATTATTAGAGAAGTCAAAATGTTTAAATACGTAATTTAATGCCCAAGGAAGTCAGAAGAGGCCATCAGAGCCCCTGAAACTGGAGTTATAGACAGTTGTTAGCTGCCATATGTGTGCTGGGAATCAAACCTGGGTCCTCTGCAAGAGCAGCTGGTGCTCTTAACTGCTGAGCCATGCAGAAAGTGAAATTTTCATCTTCCACTGTAAATCATCAACTAATGAGAAAAAGAAAAAAGCCATACAGTATATAATTAAAAATATGATGATGGATGGATATAGAAAGAAATAGTTAAGAAATGGTTACCTCGGGAATCACAAAAGAGGTGGGGTGCAAATCAGAAGAGTAGCCAGCTTATAGCCAGGCTGATTTAGGGCATTACATTCTGTGTGCTCCTCCTTACCTGTGGTTTCTTCATCAAGATGATTAATAACCACACACAACATTTTCTGAGAACCTATGATGAACCTACTATGTTTCAAGTTCAATACGTGTGTATGTATATGAGTCCATAATGGGGGTACAACGAAAGGCTATAACACTGGCTCCTGGACTGCAAATCCAGGCATGATGGAACATGCCTATAATCCCAGCACTTGCCATAATTTAAGGTCAGGCTGGTATGCACAGCAAGTTCCAGACTAGTCAGAGCAACACAGGGAGACTCTGTAATTAAAAAAAAATAAATTAATTTAAAAAAAAATTCAAGGGGCTGGAGAGATGCCTCAGCTGTTAAGAGCACTGACTGCTCTTGCAGAAGACCCAGGTTCGATTCCCAGCACTCACATGGTAGCTAACAACCATCTGTAACTCCAGTTCCATGGGATCTAGTGCCCTCTTCTGACCTTCTGAGACACTGCATGACATGGGTACACTTACAAACATGCAGGCAACACACTCAAACATAAAATAAAAATAATAAATATATATTTTTAAAATTTCAAAAGTAGACATTTTAAATAATGTGTAAAAAAAATCTGATGTTAGTGAGATGGCTCAGTAAGTCAGAGCACTTGCCACAGTCTGGTAACTGGAGTTGGATCCCTCTAGAACCCACATAGTAGAGGGAGAGAACTGACTTCCACAAGTTGTCCTCTGACCTACACACAAACACTGCAGCATGGTCTGCCCGAAACACAAAATAGATTAATTTTAAAAAATTTAAAAATTGGATAACATCCAACGCTTATTCATGGTTTCAAACAAAATCTTGGCAAATTAAGTACAGAACTTCCTTAAACCTTTAATCTTCTGGAGAGATTTAAAAGGTAGTACTATTGTTATTACCACATGTCAGGGAAGGAATATTAGGCTCACAGGGCTCATGCAACACCTGGTTGCATGTCTTGATGTCTTCCTCCTATCAGGGCTGCCTTAGATTACTGGGACACAGGAACACAAAGAATCTTCCATGGGATGAAATGCTGTTCTCCTACATTTTCTCATGTCCACATGGGGGCACCAGGGCTCATTGTATCCGAGTGCAACCACTATGATGTCTACGAACACCCGGTCTCACAAGCACTGGCAGACAGTAAAATTAAGAACTTTGGTTCATAAAAAGATAAGACCGGAAGAAAGAAAAGGCAAGCTAGAGATGTGGTCTGTAGCAGACCACGTGCCTGGCATTTTCAAGGCCCTGGCCTCAATCCCATCTCTGCAAAAGAAGAAAGGGAGAAAAGAAAAAGAAAGCTTCAGAGTAAGAGAAAATTAAAAAAAAAAAAAAATTGGATTAATTTCTTTTTATGTTATGTGTAGGAATGTTTTTCGCCTGCGTGTATACAAGTGCACCTGTGTGGTACAAAGCTCACAGAGGCCAGAAGAGGGTGTTAGAGCCTCTGGAACTGGAAATATAAATGGTTTTTGACACATATGGGTGCTGGGAATCAAACCAGCTCCTCTGCAAGAGCAGCCAATGTTCTCAACTGCTGAGCATCTCTCCAGCCGCAAGAGAAGGTATCTGTAATACATATATCTTACAAAAGGCTTTAACCAAAGTATATGAATAATAACCACAAACGAGAGAAAAAATACAATTCAAAATGAGCAGGAGCAGTGAACATTTTGTCAAAGCAATGACCATCGAACACATGAAAAAGGTATCCATTATGACAGCATGCACAAGACCTACGTAAACCCAAGCCAGACAGGAGCCCTGCACAGATGGGGGAGGTGGGCTGAAGTCCCGGGCTAGCTGAGGATCTACTGGCAATTGATAGATTTGGGGGAGGGAGAGTCAATTTTCCTTACAGGTGTGACTACTGATAGGTTGATGGGATTCCAACGGATAGACGACACCCAAGAACATTTAGAAACACAGATTAGACTCTGTAGGCCTTAAAGGACAAATAATAATAGAAGACACGAAGAGGGGTAGTAGAGAGGGGCTGAATACGGTGAAAACAGAGGGTGTCAAATTCTCCAACCAATCAGGACATCCCCCCCCCTCCCCCCCCCCGCTTTCTTTTTTAAGACAGGGTCTCCTTCTAACGCCAGCTAGCCTGGAAATCACTATGTAGACCAGGATGAGCTCCATCTTATTGAGATCTGCCTGCCTCTGCCTCTTGAATGCTAGGATTAAAGGAGTGTTCCACCATGCCCAGCTAATAAAAAAATACATTTTAAAGATGTCCAGGTTCCTTAGTCTTGAGATCCGCATTTCTAACCACGGAGATCACTCAAAGGAAAAGGACAGAGAACTGCAAAAGTTGACAAAGGTACAGCACAAGTGGACCTCTCACACACTGCTGGCGGGGACAGAAATCAGAAAAATGACCTGGGGAAACTGCTTGTCAGATCTGCTAAAACTAAAGACAAAGCTACCACAAATTCTATTCTTCACTGAGACAAGGACAGGAACCAGCAAAAGATAGTAAAGCACCCTGGAGCTAGTGATGTCTGCTCCAGCAAGTGGAGCAGAGGGATTTGAAACGCAGGGTGACCTTTGTCTGCAGGAGAGGGTGACTGATGGGAGCCATGGTCATGATTAGAGGGATGCCACTCTGGAAAACTTTGGGGTCCACTCTTATTTCTTTCCATTATTCTAATGGGAAAGAGAGGGCAGGGAGCCTCTGAGGGGAGCCAGCAGGGCTCAGAGCAGGGTGGAGAAAGCAGAGGAATAAGTCTGACGTAGCCTGGTGTCAAAGGTGGGGCGTGAATTTTGTAGTCAAATGACCTGGATCCAAGTTCGGATTTTCTCCACACTTATATAAGGCCTTAACCTCACATGGCTCAGTTTCCTCATCTATAAAATGGGGATAATAGTGATCTATTTCACAGCCATGGACAAGAAGCAAAGAATGAAAACCTAAGTATTTAGACATAACAAGTTTTCATAAATGGTAACTGCTATTATTGCTTCAAGCTTTTTCTTCACAGATGCTATAATCATTTAAATAAAGTTTGGCTAATCTAAAAATACTCTGCATTTGTGTGTAAGAGTTCTCTTTCAATGGGAATGTTCCCTAATCTCTTTTTTCTAGAACCTTCTAAAGAGTCCCTCAAATGTTACTCTCTCTGTGAAGACTCTGCCGAGTCTTTCAGCCACAAGAAACTTACTCTGTGGGAGCTGGAGAGATGGCTCAATGGTTAAGGGCTTTGGTTACTCTTTCAGAAGGCCCAGGTTTGGGTCCCAGCACCCACCTGACAGCTAACAACCAGTTCCAGGGGATCCAATGCCCTCTTCTGGCCTCTGCACACATTGCAGGCATGTGGTGTACTTACATCCCTGCAGGCAAAATACTCAAAGTATAAAAACAAAAAAAGAAAGAAAAGAAACATCCTCTGTCAACCACAGACCTCATCTACCTCCCTGGTGGCCTCTCCCACAGTCTTCACTGACTCACAGGCCAGTGTGCCTGTGGCTGCTCTCATCTCTTTAAGCAACCATCTTATCTAGATTTTTTTTTTTGAACTCACTATAAACAATACCTTCCATACAAAGGTTAGCTTGAAATCGATTGGAATCTTAGCATATTGAACATTGCTTGAAACAAGTCCAGCATTGGTTGGTAGCGTTTTAAGTTCTGAGGTGGCTCCTACTTTGCATCATCACGGGCGGCAAAATGGAACCAGTCCTAAATACTGCTTATTACGCACCAACCCTGTGCCAGAGCATTGCATATTATGTCGTATTATTCTTATACCCAGCCTGTGACATAGAGACACGAGAGGAATGAAGGGCTCAAAGAGATGATGTCATTTTCCCAAGGCCACAGCAGCTAGTAAATGGAAGAGCTTTGATTCCCACACAGACCCTCTCAAAGCCTATGTGGCTTCTATGACACCTCACAACTTCATGGCTTAGCACACATGGGGTCAGGTGTGAGCAGGTTCCTCTGTGTTTTACTTGTTTTCTTCATTTGTACAACGAAGGAGGATGATGTGATCTCTTGGACTGCTCCCAGGTCTAAAATGTATGTTTTGGAAAAAAAAAAAAAGTGGTTTTGTGGTTTTTTAGCAAGTGCTGGTTCCTTCTGGCTCCTTCCTGAATGAATAGAGAATGCAGGTGTTCTCGGTTCCCATCGTACAAATCCAAGAGGAAGGGCTGGCTCTACAGGATTCAAATTTCCCCTTCTTCAGTTTCATGGATTCTAGGGAAGTCAACAAGAGTATAATTTGTGTTTGCATAAAGCCAGAACACAAAAGAAAAGATCCAGGCGTTATTGAACATTCAGGAATGAGTGTCCCAAACCAAAAGGACAAAGTCTGCTTTTGTGAGCCACTGTCATTGTTCAGCAAACACGCCGTGCACCCACTGGAACTGTCCTAACGCCAGCTCCCTCACACTCTCCCACTGCCTTTGAGGCGTAAGTAAAAACCCAACTTCTATTTTGCTAAAGCAGATTTTTTTTTTTTTTTTATGATTAAAGGACTGGAGTTAAGGCAGCGCCAGTCTAACTGTCCAGCTTCTGAACTCTGTATCTGTGATGCATAAGGGAAGAAAAAGCCAACAAGTTTTCCTTATACACTACCCCAAAAGGAGGATATTCTCCCCCTTCTTCTCCTCATCCTTCCCTCCTGCTTTATTATCATCTGTCCATCTTTTATTCCATCCATCTATCCATGCATCCAATCTATCCTTCCTATCCACATACCATCTAGCTTGTAGCATCCTCTCCTTCTGAACTCCAGTCCAGACTGAAGAGGCACATGTACAGGATGAAATTAGGATCAGGACAAAGCAGTCCTCCCTAGCCATGTGACCATCTAGAAACAACAACTGCAAACTCTGAGTCTATAACCTGACCAAAGGAGCAACTTATCTCTGATCACATAAAACTTTATTTTTTTCTCTATCTCCCAAGGAGATACAATCCTGCCTGAACAGAAGCAAGAGAACAAGCTAGAAGCCATGGCACTAGAGAGGAAGACGGCAAGTCATGCCCCTTCCCACTAAACCCTGCAGTGGTTCTCCCACCACTCTCACAGGAAAGGCCAGAGTTCTTGAGGTGTTCAGGGGTTCAGCATGGCCAGGCTGCCCAATGCCATCCTCACTGGCTACTTAAGCTTCTGTCCTAGTTTAACGTGTCAGGTGTGCAGATATGTGGGAGCCTCAGGTCAGCAGTGACTCTTGCTCTGAATGTTCTTTCCTCCAGGTTTACATGCCTTTCTTGCTTTCCCATTTTATTGTTTTCTAAACTCTGCTCTATCATCATCATCATCATCATCATCATCATCATCATCATCATCATTATCTTTTTATTTTTCTTTTGAGATAGTAAATTACTGTCTTCAGTCAAAAACATGGGAATTATTTGAGGCTTAGCAATAGATTCCCAAACTACACAGGAAATTGGTTTCTCTAGAAATGAACTATTTTAAGTAGTTTCAAGAGAAAGCTGAGTGTGGTGGTTCATACTTCTAAACTCGGAACTTGGGAGGCAGAGACGACAGGACAACCAGAAGTTCAAGTTCAGCCTCAGCTACATAGGGAGTTTGAGGCTAACCAGAGCTACATGATATCCTATGCAAACAAACAATCAAAAATGAACAAAGAAATAAAAAAGACTTTCCAGAACATTTTTATTTATCCCGGTCATACTGTTGAGGTTAAGAACTGTCACTGTGGTTGGCTGACATGTTGTAACTTCAGAAATCATTTAATATTATAACCAGTAAACAATTATTTTTCTCAAAGTGGGAACGGATCTAGGAATGGAACTGGACTCTCTGATCCATACACGTTCACTTATTTGTTCTATAAACATTTACTGAGCACATTCTTTATGTAAGACATCGTGCCAAGTGCTAAGGCTACAGACGTGGTCTTTGCCCTTCTGGAGGTTACATTCCATCAGGGGAGATAGACTTTGGCCAACAAATTACTTATTTCATTTGCTTCATTACAGCTGTGCTAAGAGTCATGAAGATGAACAGGATACTTTGAGACTACATAAAGGGGAGGAAGTCCTGAAATACTCGGAAGAAAAAAAGAAAAGAAACATTTCAGCTGAACCCAAAAGATGAGTAAGGATGAAGAAGGGAATGGGGACAGAGTCCAGCAAAGGAAGAGCATGTGGCTCTGCACTGCAGCAAGCTACTTCTCCTGCAATGTTCTTATCCTTCAGGCTGGGTCAGCAACGTGTTCAGAAGCTAAGGATAGACATACACATGAATTAAAAACAGGGACTAGAGAGCTGGTTCAGTGGTTATGAGCACTGGCTGCTCTTGCGGAAGACCTGGGTTTGATTCCCAGCACCCACATGGTGGCTAACAACCAGTCATAACTCCAGTTCCAGGGGAATTTGGTGCCCTCTTCTGACCTCCGCCGACATTGCACAAGGGTGCATTTATATACATGCAGGCAATACACTTATACACATAAATAATAATAATGAATAAAATATTTTTTTAAAAAAGAAATACATAGAAAAAACAAGTAAGATCCAACAAGGCTGGAGTTTTCCTGAGCAGGAAATTCATCAGGAATGTCAAGTAATCCAAGAGAACCTGCGCCACCAGGAAACCAGAAAGACGGGAAGTATTTAAGCTGTTAACTAGTGGTTAGAGTTGTGCTTCACTTAGTAAGATAACCTATACCTTCAACAGTCTGTCTTTGCCCATAAGCCATCATGAAAATCACCTTCTGCCCAAAGGCTCAGACACAGAAGTAGCAGCAGCTTTGACACGTGGGTTAAGTAAAAGCTGCATGCTCAAATGTAAACTTCTTGGGTCACTACCGCTGCTTAGTGCCAACAATGTCCTTAAAGGTGGCCCACCGACTCCCTAACACTGCAGTGCTTTGATCTCTCTGCCACAGAAACTGCCCCTCACCTGTGCCCAGAGCAAAGTCTAGACCTGCCATTAGGCAGAAATGTTTTCACCTTCACTGTTTGTTTGTTTGAGACAAGGTCTCATGTAGCCCTGGCTGACCTCACTATATAGCTAAAGATGATCTTGGACTTTGAAATTATTTATTTAATTTATTTTTATTTTATGTGTGTTTTGCTTGCATGTTTGTAAGTGCACCATGTGTATGCAGTGCCTGTGGAGGCCAAGAGAGGCCATTGGCTCCTCTAGAACTGGAGTTACAGACGGTTGTTATGCCATGTGGGTGCTGGGAACGAATCCAGGTCCTGTGCAAGAGCAGCCAGTGCTCTTAACTGCTGAGCCATCTTTCTAGTCCCAATCTTCAACTTCTGATGCTCCTGCCTCTTCTACACAAGTGCTGGGATTACGGCATGTGCCACTACATCTAGTTTATTTGGTGTTAGGAATCAAACCCAGAGTTTCATGAAAACTAGGCAGGCACTTTATCAACTAAGCTATTTTTCAGCTTACTTCACATCTTAAACGCTTCCATTCCAAAGTCCAAATACCCTCTCCGGGGCCCCTAACCCTGCCGTAGGCCCTCTATGGTGTGCTCATCACAATCTCATTCAATCTCATTAGTTCCTTTGACCCATTGACAACTCTGTTTTCTCCTAAACTAATCATCCATCCATGAAGTAATTTATTCTCATGGCAGTCCCCTGACTTCCGGCAGCATCCATCAGTCAGGACTACCTTACGCTTTTTTATGCTCTAGGCTGAGGAGTGCTGAAGAAGAAGCTGCCACAATATGAGCACGACACAGGGAACATGGTCTCTTATCTAGGTCCCACTCTCCACATCAGATGCCCAGCGATCTCCTCAACCACCGTCTCTCTCTCCTCCATCAGGAAAAAGGAGCACACATGCTGGAACATGATCTGCTGTCAGATGGGGGCGGGTCTTAAAAGTAGGTCCCAAGATGGGCATTCAAGGGAGAGGGACATTCCTAGGGAAACTTTGAAGGAAACTTAGAAAGCAAGATGGTCTGTAAGTTGAGTTGTGTGGCTTCAGCTGGTCCGCTCTCAGCCTGTTCCTGCAGGGTCTCTGGAGCATAACTAACACATGGAGTTGCTCACTTTGAGGCAAGAGTCCATATTTTAGTAATTTGGTCATTGGCACATCCCTGGAGGAAGGTGTGTGTGTGCGTGTGCGTGTGTGTGTGTGTGTGTGTGTGTCTGTATGTATATGTCTGTGTCTATGTGTCTGTGTCTGTGTGTCTGTGTGTGTCTGTGTCTGTGTGCTGAGGATTAAACCTAGGTAGGGCCTTGCTAGGCAAGAGCTCCACAACTAACCTATATCCTTAACTGTTTTCTACTTTTCATTTTGAGACAAGGTCTCAGGAAGTTGCCCAGATTAGCCTTGAACTCACTTTGGAGCCCTGCTTCGGCCTCAGCATTAGTTTATGCTCACAGTCCTGCATCACCAAGCCTGACTGATGAAGTAGTTTCCCATAGAAGAGCAGCCAATACAGCAGCTCAGGTTGAAGACACCAGCCCAGTCCAGGGGACCTGTGCGCATCACCAACAGCAGCTCTTGAGGCATCCAAGCCCCCACTTTTTCTGCACCCGAGGATCCCCTGTCATTGCTGAACCTTCTAGTGTTCCGCACCTTCCCACACGGGCCTGAGCAGCGGGAGCTCCCACCACTGCACTCACGACACTTGGCTGTGCCCGTCACGTACTAACTTGCTAACTCGATCTTGTAAGCTGCCAGACAGGAGCCGTCATTTTCCTCTCAGCCTTCCTGGTGTCTAGCACACGCAGTAAACATGTCGAGTGAATGGAATATTGTGTTCATTACATTAGTGTTTCCAGAAGGAGCTGCATACAAGTCAAGCAGGTAAATTTTGTTGTTGTTTTGTGTTTATGTATATGTTAGATAAGTGCTCTACCACTGAGCTATATCCTTAAGCCAAGATTTGTATTAAAACAGGAGATACTTTCACTCTTCCAACAGAGTGCATAGTTGACCAGCTTCAGCATCCCTCTTAGAACTGGCCTTGACCAATGACCTCCACTTGCCAAACCCTTATCTCCCATATCATCTATGGAAGGCTCCACCTAAGGACTACCCAAGATGCTACACAGAAGAGCCACAAAGAGCCCCTCCCATTCCTCTCCTTGCACTAAATAACCAAAAAAGCTAGCCTTCAGGCTGCCCCTGCACCGCCAGGATTTGAAGGGATAGTACTGACCAGTTGGCACCACCCTGGGGACTCCTGGAGCATTGAGTATCACTGTCAGCACAGTCTGTTGCCCCATTCTTTCTCTTTAAACATTAAAAACAATTTTAAGTGAATTTTCTAGATTGAATTTTTGAATGTTTTTAACTGAAGAGCTGGGTGCCCTGAGATGCTTTGGGAGGGTGACCTCTATGTCTTATGGTCAGTGGCTCCCTCTTGTTCAAAGGAAGGCATACTTGCCCACTCTGGAAGTGCTAAGTGATCTTGTTTGACAGCTAGGAACCAACCGAGCAGTGCCCTGCTCCTGCCCCTGGAGCACGGGAGGCAAGCTGAAAACTGGGGTGAACCCCCAGGGCGAGTCTCTCCTGCTCCAGTATGCAGACTCACGCGTTTCACTTCTGTAGAGGAACGCTCTGTGGATGAGAGCCGTGCGAACTTCTGACTGATGAGCAAAAATACAAATTTTAAAGACTCAGGAAGCTAGGAAGGAATTTAAGAAATCTGGCAATCACGTTTCTATTGAGAAACAGTCTACAGAGTAGAAAATCAACGCAAGGCACATATTGGCAGAAGTGGACTCAGTCAGAGAAGGGGCAGTGAACATGGAGAAAGAGAACAGCAAAGAAGGCCAACACACTTGCCGTAGCTCCAGAGCACAGATCCAGAAAGGGCGCCAGCACTTTTTCCTATCATACGAATTAACACCTTTTACTTTATGTTAAAGCCAGTCAAGGATGAAAAGGGGAAGAAAGTAGAAGAGAAAGATGATACATGCACTAAAAATATAATAGGGAGACTCCCAACCCCAGCCCCCCGACAGTATAGGTAACTGGTTGCACACCAGTACTAGATGGTAAGTCTGTTGCTGAAGACACCACACACTCTGATCGGATGTACAGAAATCAAGCTATTACTGAAATGGAAGTGTCCTCCCTACTGGCTAGCTCTTGTGGCTCCAGAAGGTTCTATGTAGGCTTCTGGGAAAGAATTTCATCAATGGTCTTACTCAACTACGAGCCTCGTGTGCTACACTACTGACAGGACAGGTAAGAGGAGCTCACTGATGCAATAGTGGCAAGTCTGTCACGGGGGTAACAAACTGCTTTCTGACTGACGTGGGGACCTGCTCCACAGGAAGATGTCTACATCTGATACTGCAAATCCACTCAAATGCCAGTGGCTGGGGTGTCATAGGCCTTAGTGGGGAAGCTACCAGTATTGCTTTATTAAATGCACTTGAGGTACCTGTCAAACTGATGATTCATGGATGAGTGCTGTTGTCAGTTTCAATCAGAGTAGCTTCTTCTGTAATGGGCAAATGTTAACTTCAGAGATTCACAACTGGTCAAGCTGATGAGAAGAAGTGACTTTTAAGTGATCAGTCATAAATAAGACATCTAGATCACCCCTTCCAAGGTTCAGGGGATATTCTGGAAGAAGGGGCAGCGAGAATGAAGGGCCTGGGGCAGGGATGTAGAATGCGGTCTTACACACATGATATAACATGACCATTGTACTCCTGAATTCACAGTAGTTGTGATTACCTGCAGAAGATCTACACAAAACCAGGCCTGTTAGCACCCTATCACGGATAGAGGAGGGACGCATAGGACGGTTAATGGTTGCTGTAGGGGAGAGAAATAGTTTCTTTAGTGGTAGGTAAGGTGCCCATGACCATAAATACCCCTCACCGTGCTCCTGTAAGCAACCCTAATGAAAATCATTGTGAAAGAGAAAGGAAGGAAGGAAGGAAGGAAGGGATGAAGGGAGGGAGGGAGGGAGGGAGGGAGGGAGGGAGGGAGGGAGGGAGGGAGGGAGGGACGAGGGACTAGCTGGAAAGAGGAAGGGAACCAGCAGGAGGAGGAGGGAGATAAGAAAGGTTAATGGGGACTAAACTGACCAAATCACATTCTATGCATGCATGAAAACACCATTACTACGCATAATTAATATATGCTAGCAAAGAACTTTAAAAATAAAATTCGTTTTGAAATCTGGAATTCAAAATGAAATAAAAGTCCTGTCCTCCTCCTACCAAAATCTCACCATCAAACTACAATTAAGAACCATTATTCCTCTAGTAAGGGAATTATTTGCCTGTTCTCTCTGTAGAAGCAGTCTCTCAAGAAGTATGGGGACTCACCTGATGAAATGCAGTGTAGACCTGGGCACAGTGTTGGTGCAGGTGTCTGCAGAAGCCAGGAGAAGGTGTCAAATCCCCTAGAACCGGAGTTACAGGTGGTTGAGAACTGCTCAACATGGGTGCTGGGGGCTGAACTCATATCCTCTAGAAGAGCAGCAGGTGTTCTTAGCTGCTGAGCTGTCTATCCAGCCCCATGGCATATTTTCCTTCCCCTTTTCTCTTTCACAAGAATTTTATCACAAACTTTATATGGAATTCACAGTCTCAGAAGCCCGATGGTAAAGTTGCTACTAAATTCTAATATAACTTCGTAAACTTTAAAAGAATAAAATGAGGTGCCAAATGGGGCAGCTCATATCTGTAATCTCAGCACTTAGGAGGCTGAGACGGGAGACTTGTCATGGGCTACTGTGTGAGTTCCAGGCCAGCCTGTGCTACTGTGTGAAAACCCGTCTTAAAAAAAAAAAAAAAAGAATGAAATGAATAAACAGAAGAGTTACTACAGAAAGTTGCTTTTGTGTGATCTAATTTGCAATGTACCTTCTGAATCTCATGCTGAAGTTCTGCAATCAATTCCTTTTCAATCAAGCAGTCATTCATACCTTCAGAGCAGCACAGTCACTGCAATTCAAAGGCTGCACAATGCAGGCTGGTTCTCCTTAGTACGCATCCATCACAGCAAGCATGCCTCCCCAGGGCAGACATCAGCAAGTTTGGGGCAGGTAGGAGTCAGCAAGTGTGGGAAGCAGCACTCTGAAAAAGGAGCATGCTTCCTGTGCTGCTGCGTATCTAGGGGCTGTGGGAATGCTTCCTCCACTAAGAAGCCTTCTCTTCCTTTGAGAAGCACATTGCCGTACTGAAAGCCAACTGGGCTTCTCACCTAGCAGCAAACAGGGTCTCGGCTCCAGGCCAGGCTGACGTTTAGCGACTATTGTTAAAAAGACCACATTTACTAGAAACAGCATCTAATGCACTCTCCCCTCCTCCCTGTTTTTGTTTTTAAATAATTCCTAGTATTTTGGAACCGTAAGTAGGTAATTGTAATGATCTTTCTACATGTACTCTTCCAAAAATTAATGTCCAAAAGAGAAAAAAATAGTGAGACTTAGATCAAGGTGATCTGGGATCTGCATAAAGTCTTTAGATGCCTTGGCTACAGAAAAGGCAGTACACATCTGAAAACTGTTTGGACAATGTGGGGGTTTTTCCCCTGGGTAAGAAGTGAGGGAAATGGCCTCATTCATGGCCTCATTCTTTCAGAGGCTCCCCAGCATCAGGCTTTCAAGTCAGCTTCTCACGTGTTTCCATGATCTGCCCATCAAGACTGTGGGGTGTCTGCAGCCATCCTTGGGCTCCCTGCATCCCATCCTTATATTTGAAACTCAACCCCGCAAAAGGGTTTTCTTACTAGATTTTTATTGTCAGAGAAAAAAATTCTTCCTAGAAACAGCAGGGGTCCACTTCCTGAGTCTAGGAAGAGTTCTGAGCTTCTGCTTTAGGAGACCATGGCTGTGGTAGTAAGGAAACAGCTGTTAATCTTCTGTGAGCTCGATCTACTCTATGCCAGCACCAGGACATTGCCTTTCCCAAGGCTAAAACATGGCCAGACACCAAGACACCTTTCCAGATCAGCTTCAGCACCCGAGTCCCCATTCCAGCTCAAGGCCCTGCAGTCTCTGTCACCACTGTGGGGGCCTCAGGTTCACCATGGACTCCTTCCTTCACTTCCCATCTCCCCAAACTGCCCATGGTTCTAAAACCCTCTGCCTTCTCATGAGTTTTGCACTTGTCTTTCTTTTTATTTTTATTTTTATTTTTTATTATTTTTTTTTAAGAGCCAGATGTGGTAGTAAGTGCCTTTAATCCTAGGACTCTGGAGACAAAAGCAGGAAGATTGCTGTGAGATTGAGGCTAACCTGGTCTCCATAGTGAATTCCAGGCTAGCTGGGGCTACAGAGAGACTCTGTCTCAAACAAAACAAAACAAAACAAAAAGATTGTATTTATTTATTTTTGAGACACAGTTTAACTTTTAACTATGTATCTCTGACTAGCTTAGAACTCAATATGTAGACCAGGATGGCCTTGAATTTACTGCCTGCTTCTGCCTCCCAAGTGCTGGGATTAAAGACATGAGGCATCACACCTGGCTATTTTTATTTTGTGTGTATGTTTTGCCTGCATGTATATTAATGTATCAAGTGCATGCAGTGCCTGTAGAAGCCAGAGAGGGTGTCAGATTCCCAGGAACTGGAGTTACAGATGATTGCAAGTTGCCATGTGAGTGCTGGGGAACCAAACTTGGGTTCTCTGCAAGAGCAACGATTGCTCTTAACTTTTGGGCCATCTCTTCAGCCCCTCTCTTCTCTTTTAGGTCTGACCTAGCTTGTTAATCCAGGTCCTCACTTCACAGCCAAACTAAACAGCAAAAAAAAAAAAAAAAAAAAAAAAAGCCCAGTCATTCTGCCTCTATCTCAGAGCTTGCTTTTTCATGTCTTCTGTTTGGACAATGGTCCAAAGATAGCTTCTAGTTATCTAGAACACATTCCAAAAGCTCATTCGGATCTGTAAGTTCGGCCACAAAGGGCTGGAGCACAGAGGAAAGTGAGCTTTGAAGTTAAAGCACTTGTGAGATAGTTGTCTAATGTAAGACTTAGATTTTTCCATCTCCCAAATAAAAGTGATAAAACAGCACACATAGTTAAGTGTGAATGAATGAATGCTAATTTGGAGGGCTGGAGTGATGGCTCAGTTAGTAAAGTGCTCACTACATAAGTATGAAGAGCCGAGTTTGGATCCCCAGCATGCCATGTAAAAAGCCAGTCATGGGGACTCGCACCTGTAACCCTAGCACTGGGGAGAAGGGGACAGAATCATAGGAGCTTGGTGGCCAGCTAATATAGCTGAATTGGTGAGCTATCTATGTCATAAAAGGATTGTTTTTCCCTTCCTGACTAAGGGGAGTCTCAAATGTCTAACCACATTTGTCTGTGTTCATTCTTTGAAGAAGAAAGGTTTGTACTTGGGTACAGACGTGGCATGTGCTAGACCCCAAGTTTGATCCCATCAATGCGGAAAGGAAGCTTCCTTCCTCAGGCTCAAGGCCTTGGGTATTCCACTGCTGAGGCCACCAGCCCTGACTCATGTCTTGACTCACTCCTTTGCATACCCCATGCTTCCAGAAACTGCTCTCAGGGTTTGCTTATTTTCATCTGATGTCTGCACAACTTCAAAAAGCAGAAATGAAAAAACCTGCTGGGTCATTGCTTTATGATACCACTGTTAGGTTATTTCTATAAATTTTAAGTACCAGAGTCAAAGGTCATGGCAGGGATCAAACAGAAATACAAGTCACCTTCTTCTCATCTGGAAATGGTTTGTGACTGAGCGTTTTCATCTTTAAGAGTCTGCTGTTTTTAATCTGATTTTTACTAGTTTCCACAAAACAACCATGCCACAGACAAATTCCAAATAACTAAGACATTTGACCTCTGAAATTATCCAAGCAACAAATGGTCAGGATAAAACTTTGGGTTGCTGATTCGAGCTGGTAAAGTACTAGCTGGGAGCCATGCCTCTGACTGTCCTAGAGCTATGGCAGGTCACCGTGGGTAGGAGTGGAAGCCTCCAAGTTCCTGGTCTGCTCACATACTGGTTAGGGGATCTGTTTTTGGTATTAGAATACCATGCTGGTCACATTGTGACCATAAGACCTTGAGCAAGTTCATTCAGCCTGTCTGCACTGCAGTCCTGGTCCAAATACTTCCTGTGCTCCTAGGATTACTGTGAGAATCCCAGGAGGATAGATCTAGTATGATGCCTGACATAGATTAAGAGCTAGGCAAGAGTAGGCTCTTGTTATTACTAATACTCTTTTCTAGGGCTTGGCCACCTATTAATAGTCTTGATGGCTTTCTGGAACACTTTCTAAACATTCCGCCAAAGCTCTATTCAAAACCTTGGGCCAGACTATGAATCAAGCAATTTCATTGTGTGGAAAAGAGTCCTGGAAGAATGAACTGGGGGAATGCTGGATTTGGTAGGGTTAATGCTTCATCGGGTTCTCAAGGTCTGGCAACTGCTTTGCTTAAAGGGGGAGCCCATATATTACTCCTCTGTAATGAGACAACTTTCCCTTTAGGAGTCAAATGGCATTCCTCTATAAACAGCTTGCCAAATGTATTTGCCACCAAGAAAAATGCTAGCATCTGCACAGTTTAAACAGGTCCTTCAAAAACCAGACCTCTGAAATGCTTTAATCCTAAGATGCCAATTCTAGGATGACATTCACTTCACAAACTCATAACTGCAGCACCTGCATATAGAGCGAATATGGTAAGACTATGGTCTATTTAAAAAAAATTAATAACTTACATTCCTCCTTAATGACTTGCTTTATAAAATAAATGTAAAATAATTTGCTTTCACATTACTGGCAATTCTTTTTTATCATCCTTAAAAATAACTTCAGTAGCACACTGCTCGATGCTGCTTATAGGCAGAACAAAGCAGACTGCAGCTTCTTTAGAATTTCAAGCTAACACAATCTTCAGGGGACATAAAAACCAAGATGACACACATATTACACATTCTTTTCCCCCAAAGACTATAAAAATACTTTGCCTGAATTATCTATGTTCTCTTAGCTCAGTAAGTGGCACTAATAGAAAGCAAAAAGACCAAAGGAAGAAGAATGGCAAGGAATTAAGAGAGCAAGGGCCCGAGAATAATCCAAAATTGGCTCCATCCATCCTTTGAGAGTTGACTAATGAAAACAGGGAACCTCTGTTTCCAGTCTATAGTTCTAGTTCTTACTGAATACCATCTGTGTTCCAAGTGCAGTAGCAAAACAATAAATCAGGATGAATTCAATGCAAGTATGACCCTGTCCAAGGAGACCAAACATTTAGTACAATTCAATTCTCTGTGGTTCACCTACTGGCTCACAGCATGGGTAGAAATGGGGGACGGGGCGCGGGTTCCAGAGATCCCAGCCAAGACACCTACCGTAAAAAAGAATGACTTTAAATACAGAGTGCAAACACACTTCTATGTATATACCTGAGAAAACTGAAAACAAATACCCACACAATACATATACGAATGTTCCCAGTAAGCATTATTCATAATAGGCAGAAAGTAGAAGCAACTCAGATGACTATTAACTGATAAGTGTGTAAATAAAATATGGTTACAGTCACACAATGGAGTATAAACTAGCAATAAAAAAATGCAGTGTGAATGTACTCTACATCAACGTGGACAGACCTTGAAACACTCTGCTAAGTGGAGGAAGCTGTTCATCCAAGTCCCCATATTGTGTGGGTCAATTTATATGAACTAGCCAAAACAAGCAAATCTGCAGGGGACAGAAAGCAGAGTGGTTGCAAGGGCTGGGGACAGGGAAAGGCAGAAAGTCATTGTTAGTGGATATTGGGTTGGGGGAGGGGTGAGAGAGAAGCATTTTTAAAAAGTTCTTATAGTGATATTGCAGTATTACAGAAATGTGCTAAAATGTGCTGGTTTATATACTTTAAATAGATAAAGTTTGTGATAGGTGAACTATGTCAACAAAGCAGTTCTTCTTTAAGCTGCTTTTCTCTCATTTGTTTCTCAAATAGATGCTTACAAAGTAGTTACACAGAACAAATGAAAAAGTTAATAGAGAAGCATAGAAGATGCACAGTAGACCTTTGTCTTTTACAAGGGATAGTTCTGGAAATATTTCCAAATTGGCAAATAAATGATGACTGCCAGAGCTGAGACATCATACAACCACAGGGGTGTCGTTCCTCCCGGAATCTGTGTGAATAGATCCCCAGGAGCCATCAGAGCAGAGCATACATGGCCATTGGGGTGGTCCTGGCTGCACGGAGACACCAGCATGTAGTTTTCTTTTCTGGACTCTCCTCCTCTCATCTATAAAATTCCCATCGTCTTTGTCACTCCCTCCCCCATGAGAACACTGATCTCTCTCTCTCTCTCTCTCTCTCTCTCTCTCTCTCTCTGCAAGAATGACCGGATATGTGGCAACAGATTGATATCTAGGCCTTGCCCTGTCACCCAAGCTACATAGTTTTTTCCCAACAGCACTGTCAACACTTGTGAAGAGCGAAGCTCTATGACCAACTCCAAAGTCTCACTCCATCTACTCAAATATTTAGAAAAGTGGTACAACCTGTCCTGTGGTTATTAATTCTCAGTCTTGTCTACTGGCAAATAATCTTCCTTTGCTTCTTTTAAACAGTCTTTCCAAGATGTATTAACTGTTGTCTATTGTCTATCCTGGCTTTCCTGAACTGCCAATTAATTATACAACTGGGGACTGGAGAGATGGCTCTGGGCTTGCTGCTCTTCCAGAGGATCCAGTTTTGGTTCCCAGCACCCACACTGGTTGGCTCACAGCAGCCTGTAACTCCAACTCCAAGGACATATGATGCCCTATTCTGGTCTCCATGGGCACTTGCTCTCATGTGCATATACCTACAGGCACACATATACATAATTAAAATAAATAAAGAACAATTATATAATGATCTGCCTTTGAGATGGATACAGATAATAAAGCAGATATACATGCTCGTGGACCAAACATTTGTGCTCACTCCCATCCCGATGCACAGAGGTCGAGTTGCTGGTCATTATGCAAATGTCAGTATCCACATCTTTTCTTCTGTATCCCAGAGAGTCTGGGAAGCAACTAGTCTTAACACTAAGAAATTTATGAACAAAGGAAAAAGAAAAAGAAAAAAGGAAGGATGGAAGAAAAGAAAGGAAATAAATAAAATTCCATTCATGCTTAAGGAGGAAGAGGAGGGACAAAGAGAGAGGAAGCAGAGAGGAGATGACCAAACCAGGAGCCTACCGGGGTCCTCCAATAGAGGAACTAATTTCCTAAAACTATTTGTTCAGATTAGTTTTGATGGAGTTTTTTTTTCGGCGGGGGTGGTTGGACACGAAGTCAGGGGGACTCCAATACTAAATACACATTCCAACTCTGAGCTCCACTCCCAGTCCCTGTTCAGTTGTCCTTTTGTTGTTGTTGTGATGATGCTGCTTTAACAATTATGAATTATGTCACATAAAGAAAGCATAAGGAAAATGAAGCAGCAGTATTTTCAAATGACTTGGGAAAGAACAAAAACAGAATGCCTAGAGGCCAGCATGGGTCCCAGTCCAGCTAATGTTCTCCAGAGTTGCTGCTTTTCCTGTGCTCCTATAAAGGGATTGCCTAGCCATAGCTAATCCCACCTCAAATTCTTAGTTTGAGGATGTCTCAGATGTTCACTACTCGTTTATACACAGCATCAAAGTATCCACGAAAAGATGAACAAACCTACCTCATTCATTCACTGGAGCCAGGTGGTGGTTGGGGGCACCCAAGACTATGAGTGGTTATATCCCCGAATATTTCTTTCTGAAGCAAAATGTTCCAAACAACAAAGCATACATCTCTTCCTTCATAAACGGTCCATCAAAGCTTCTATTTATACACAGGGAAAAAGACTCAATTAGGAGCTTATCTATTATCTTCCAACCCTTAGTACCAAGTTTCACCAAAAAGAATTATAAACCTTCTTTTTCTCATGGAAAAAACCCAGAGCCCAGACAGGCAGCAGGCACGGGTGAGGAGAAGGGATGAGTCGCAGGGACAACTGCCAGAATGGATGGATGGTCCTCATTCCACAGCCTGCTTCCGAATCCTAAGAACTCAGGACGGTAGACAACATGTGTCTCATGTGACGTGAGAAGATGAGTTCTACCATGTGACAGGACTGCCACTTACACATGGGACTCCATCTCCTAACAGGCCCGGGCATGTATGTTCTGGTGGGCAAATCAGAGGCACATCCTCAAAAGACACCTCCTCTGGGGAGCAGAAGATGGGTTTTTCAGAGGGAAGTGGAGGGAGGGCTGGAGGTAGGTGGAGAGGGACAAAATGGCCGGGCTTGTTTGTTTTCTCAAACGTTAGGCTTGTTCATTAAGGCTCAGAAACCTATATCATAATCATGCCTTCTAAGTTTCTGCTAATAGATATTGGATCTCCAAGTCACCTCATCTCAACTACACTTCCGCAAATCTGAGTAAAATCCCTGGTATTGGAATGAAGGGAAAGGCACCGGCTGCTTCTGCCGAGCTGGGATCAGCTCTCTGAAGACTTACTTTCTATTTGCTTTTTGTTTTGTGTCATGTTTCATCTTCCTTGTTCCTAATGAGTTCCTGTAATATGAAGGAAAGTTCTAGCTAAGTTTAGGGATTGAAAAAAAAGCTGCTTGCATATATCATCTACTTGCTTTTGTTTTGTTTTGTTTTCAGTCAGGGTCTTGTTATGTAGGCCAGGCTAACCTCAAATTCTCAATCTTCCTGCCTCGTCCTGAGTCAACACTCAGGTTACAGGTGTATGACACCATGCCTAGTTGATCATGGATTCTTAGAAAAAATTTTTTTTAATTTAATTTTACATGTATGAGTGTTTGCCTGGAAATATGTAAGTGCACCGATATTGTGCAATGCCCATCGGATCCTCTGGAAGTAGAGTTGCAGTTGTTAGCCATCATGTGGGTGCTGGGAACTGAACCCAGGTCCTCTGCAAGAACAGCCAGTGCTCTTAACAACCAAATCATCTCTCTAGCCTCCAGTCATTGATTCTTTACCACATATATTTATATCTCACTTATTTCCAAAAACAATTATAAGTAATACATAAGAAATATATACATATTTGCTCATATAAATATGCACATACCAATCATACTCTATATTTGATAAAGGAGAAAGAAAAATCATGTAAAGTTAATGTACTCATTACAAGTGAGCATTAAGAATGGTTTTAGGGGACTGGAGAAATGGCTCAGCAGTTAAGAGCACTTACCACTGCTCTTTCAGAGGACCTGGGCTTGAATTCCAGCACCCACATGGCAGCTAACAACCATCCATAACTCCAGTTCCAGGACCTCTGACACCCTCCTCTGACTTCCGTGGACAGTATATGACACGGGTGCACTTACACATATATAGGCATAACATTCTTACACATAAAATAAAAATAAATGGATTTTTTAAAAAAAGAATGACTTTAGTTGGGCATGGTGGCCCACATATCTAATCTTAGTATTTACGGGGATGAGGCAGAATTGTGACCAACTGAACTATATAGTAAAATCCTGACTAAAAATTAAAAATGAAAAAAAAAATGGCTTTGTGCATGTAACCATTTCAAGCAAAACCAGAAAGTGTTTTATGTTCTGTGTAGTCTCGAGGGGCAATGTTTTGAATGCCCCTGGCGGATGGGGGCTGGCCTTTAATCGCCACACACATGAAATTAAACCAAATCCTGCTTAGTTTAGGAACTACTCCCAGGCTCTCTGTTTTACTTCAGCCATTAGAACTAGTTTGGATATATTTCGTGAACATTCATTTCCTTAGGTTTTAATCCTCACTTATCTCTCCCAACTCACAGACCCTCCAGACTTTCAGACACGGTAGACAAGTCTGCCCCAGCTTCCCAGCAGTCCAGCATATCACAGAAACCCTACAGCGCATTCCCAGAGGCATTATCCTAATGCACTAGGTTATACATGGGGGATTAAGAGATGAAAAGAGAGGTTACAGATCCTAATTCTTAATCTTCTGCTATATCTGCTTAAGAAAAGCAAGGCATTTCAGCTGACAAAAAATAAAAAAATTAAAAAATTAAAATTACACACAGCCAGAATCTAAGAAAGGAAAGAGGTTATATAGGCTCATTTTTGGCAGTTAAGAAAAACTGATAACCAAATAGGTCTATGAGTTCTTTGCAACTCTTGTTTAACAAAGAAAATAAAAAGAAATAGAAAGGCTCAACTAAAATAAAAAAAAGTCTAGAGATGAACTGGATTGTGTTGCCACTAAGCTGGTTTACAAGAAATGCAGTAATCTGACACTCAGAGGCCAAGTCTCTTAACACTGGACGGATCAGCGTTTAGCGCACTATAGAAAACATATCTTGGAGCAGAGTTAGAAGGAGGTCATAGAGCAGAGGTGAATGGCTCTGGAGTCTAGGGAAAGGGTGAGATATCACCTCTGCTGTTTAGTCAACACACAAGCTTTTCTAACCTAATTAGGTCACCAAGTCTTTAAAAGGGTTTTCAAATTGCCCCAAGAAATTGCTGCCTCCAGGTTCAAACCCTGCAATCCCCCGCCAAAATTTCATTTCTCCCATGTATACCACCCACATGCAGCCCAATTCTTAGAGATATTCTGCTGGCACAACTGCCCTCAAACTGTTGTGTGCCCACATAATTTGTTAAGTTTCATTTTTAAAATTGCTAATACAGGCAGGATTATGTCAAGGGATTTCTAGAATGAAAACATTTTAGAATAGCATTGTTTTACACAGATTAAGCTCTATGGAATACTGTAGAAAACATCAGGAGAGGGTCAGGGAAATGACTCAGTTGGCAGAGTTGGGTCCCCAGAAACCAAATGATATGGCAGTACATATGTGTTATCCTAGCAATGTAAATCCTGAGACAGATAGCTCCCCAGGGCCTGATAGCCACCTAACCTAGACTATTCAGTGAGTTCCAGGCCAGTGAGAGACCCTGTTTCAAAAAACAAGGTGAAAGCTCTGGAGATAGCTTAGTTGTAAGTGCTTGCCTAGCATGCACAGAGTCGTAGATTTGATCCTCAGCACCACATAAAACAGACTTGGTGGCATATGCCTATAATCTCAGCTCTTGGGAGGAAGAGACTGAGTATCAAAAGTTCAAGGCCATCCTTAGCTACATAGCTAGTTAGAGGTCAGCCTGGACTATATTAGACCCTGTCTCAAGAAGGAGAAGAGGTTGACCTCTGGCTGCCATATATACACATACAAACACATACACACACACATACACACACACACACACACACACACACACACCTCAAGACCAAGAAAGGTCACTACTGAACGTTTTCCTCTTTGCTGTCATTGTTTTCCTCAGCATAGAATGTTAGATTAATAACAGCTGGTAAAGAAAATGACTACAGTTAATTAGTTCACTGGCCTTGTCTTCCTGAAGAGCTGTGTTGAAAGCTCAGTGCTATGCTCAGTTCAGATCAACTGCTTATTGCTTCATATTCCATTTCAGCTTACAGTTTTCCATTCTCAAAGCTGGCAGTTGATTTAAAAGCTTTCAAATATCCCATCTATCTATATTTAAGAACCAATATGAGGAAACAGAGTTTATGCATGTTCCACGTTTAATATTTTATTTTACATTTCTTAGATCTTTTAAGTACTAACTTGGCTCATTTCTAAAAATTTTGCAACTAGTCATTCTAAACTTGTACAGCTAGTTGATGGAAGAACTAGTCTTCCATTAACTAAAGTAAATATTGATGATGGCAAATGCTAAAATATAAAATCCTTGCCTCAGATCCTGAAGTCTCGTATCTTCTGTTGGTCTGCAGGAAACGGTGGGAGTTCCCATCATTTGATTTGTATTGCAAAAACAGAATTTTGCAAACTGAGTAATAAGCAAATGAAAGAAATACTTTTTTTGAGACAGGGTCTCACTATATAGTCCTCACTGACCCAGTGCGTGCTACGTGGGCCAGGCTGGCCTCATACTCACAGAGATCTACCTTCCAAGTGCTGAGATTAAAGGCATGTGCCATCACACCTGGCTGAAAAGTGTATTTCTTGCACTAGAGAGGTATCCCCCACACTAGAGATGGGGAAGTCCAAGGCCAAAGGGCTCACACCTGGGGTGGCTTTTCTCTTGGGTCATCCTATGGCAGAAGGCAGAAGGCAGAAGGGCAACAGCTTGAAAGGAGCCAGATTCAATCCCACTCTCAATAACTAATCTACTCCCACGATAAAGGCAGCCTCATGACTTGATTGCTAATATCCAGTCTTATCTCCTAACACTGTTGTGTTGGGATGAAGTTTCCAACTCAATCACTTTGTGGGACAAATTCAAAACATAGCCACAGGTGAACTTGTTAGGTTTATTGGAGGGCAGATTCTAAGGTCTTTCACACTTCTTAACAATTGCCACTGGATTATGCTAATTCCTGGGGAGACTTGGCCTGAGACAGTAAGCAATGCTTTCTCTCCTTTCTGTTCTCCAAATCAGGGATGTACATCAGTGAAAACAATCAAAGTTCACTTTCCTTTTCTAACAGTATTTATCACCTCTTTCCTTGTCACACATATATACATTGTATTATTATGATAATGTATATAACCAATTTATCAGGTCAATATGATCAAGGTTTATTTACGGCTTTTCTGTATCTCTTTTTTTTTGGAGGTGAGGGAGAAGGGTCTTGTTATGGACTCAAACCTCAGCAACCCTCCTGCCTCAACCTACTAAGTTCTAGGATTATAGCTACACACCACTGTAGCCAGCTGTATGCTTTTGTTTTTATATAGACATAAGAAACAAAGACTTGTAAATATAACATGCCAAAATTTGCACAATGGGGCCAATGAGATGGTCCAATGTACAAAAGTGCAGGCCATACAAGCCTGACAGCCTGGTCCAATCCCCAGAACCCACATGGTGGAAAGAGAAAACCGACTACTGTAAGTTGTCCTTTGATTTCCACAAAGTGCACCCTGGCATGTGAGCCCCTACATACATCATGTTCACATGCACACAATTATAATAAATAAAAATAAAATGTAAAAATATATAATGTACAAATCAGAAACTTGATATCCTAGCCCAATCTTCAGACCAACTTTGAAAAAAAAGAGATTATTATTATTATTATTATTATTATTGGTCTTTTTGAGACAGGGTCTCCCTTTAGCCCCAGATGGGCTAGTATTCACTGTGTAGAGCGGGCTGGCCTTGAGCTCACAGAGATCCTCCTGCCTCTGCCTCCCAAGTGTGGGATTCACCACGCCTGACTTGATTTATTATTATTTTTAAATGTGTGTGCTTGTATGTGGGTATGTACATGTGAGTGCAGGTGCCCTCGGAGAGCATAGGTGTCAGATCCCCCTGAACTGACAATACAGTGGATATGAGCCACCTTTTGTGGGTGCTGAGAACCAAACTTCCCTCTGCAAGAGCAGTAAGTTCTCTCAACTGCTGAGCCATCTCTCCAGTCTCTGGACCAGCTTTTAAGGAGAGTGTGCCCAAAGGGAACTCACTATTAGCATTAACTCTTTGTAGTGTGGTGATGGCATTATTGACAGGTGTCACCTGATTCAAGGGGTATTTGTCTCTTTCAGGGCACGGAGAAGTGAGTACATTAGGTGAATTAAATTCTGCCTCAAATGTGGCGTGCTAAATTGCCCGTGTTAGCTTGGTGGCAGCCCTCTAACAAAATAACAGATTCAGCCTGGGCCTAGACAACAGATCTTTGGCAAAAGCTTCATGGTATTTTCAGCCTCATTCATTAAGTGGGGATCCATTTTCCATGGGATTCATTAGCAACTGAATGTAGGAATAATCTATTAGGTCATATAATTATCCTTTTATAGTTAGGCCAATCCCGTTCCAGAGCTGCTCTATAAAATGTGGCAATGCAATCTCAACCTTCAGCCTGGAGAACTCTCATCCCAACAAAAAGAAAAATCCATTAAAAAATAAATAAGTCTTGTATCTTGGCTATATGCTATTTTTCTTCAACCACTGTATTTTTCTTAGTACCTCATTTACCACCCTAAAGTGGACTTCTACTATGAGGTTGATTTTGTTAGAGCTTTGACAGTAGTTTGCATTCCACGTCCTGCATGTAAAGAATTATTCATGGAATAGAAAAGATAACATTTTATATCTTGACTTTCAAGTGTCTAGAGTTTTATGGTTTGTCAAAACACTTTCACACCAAAACTCAGAAACCCCGTGAAGCAGAGTATAGCAAGCAGCTCTGTACATGAGCTCAAATCCTGTGGCCTTCCTGATCTGTAAAATGGGATTTCTAGTAGGATCCACTTTAGAGAATGCTTGTGAAAATAATGAGTTAATGTAAATGAGGCATTAAGTATAGATGCATATTAAGTACTAATTAAGAGTTGAATATAGGGGCTGGAATGATGGCTTAACAATTAAGAGCACTTGTTGCTTTCAGAGAGGACCTGGGTTCAGTTCTCAGTACGCACACGGCAGCTAACAACTAATTGCAGGGGATCCAACACCCTCTTTTGACCTTTACAGTGCACTTACGTACAGGCAAGCACTCATACCCATAAAATAAAAATAAATAGTTGGTTATCATTTTTTGTAAGACAGGGCTTCAAGTAGCCCAAGCTGTGTTGAACTTACTATGTAGCCAAGGATGACCTTGAATTTCTGATCCTCCTGCCTCCACCTCCAGAGTTCTGGGATTACAGTCATACACTGCCATATCTGTTTTATGTGGTACTGAGGTCCCAACCTAGGGCTTTGTGCCTGCTGGGAAAGTATCTCCCAAATGAGCTACAACCCCAACCCCAGGCCTGCTAACTCATCGGAGGACTGGGGATGGAGCAGAGGTAAAGCACTTACTAGCCCAACATGCATAGGCCCTGGATTCAAACCCCAGAACCACCTCCAAATTAAATATGCCAGTAAAGGGTGGAATTTTAAATAAGATCTTTTCAGAATTTTATAACAACAGCAATGTCCTAACTTATTCTGATGCTTTAAAATTTTTTTATTATTTTTATTTTGTATGTATAAGTGTATTATCTGCACGTGTGTAAATGCACCCATGTTGTGCAATGCCCTTGGAGGTCAGAAGGGGACATCAGATCCTGGAACTAGCCACCACATGTGTGGTGGGAATTGAACCCAGGTCCTCTGAAAGAGCAGCCAGTTCTCTTAACCACTGAGCCATCTCTCCAGTTCCTCTGATTTTTTTGGCCCTAATTTGTAGTCCTCCCTCCTACAAAACTCCATCTCCCATGCCTTCTATTATTCTGTATCTTCAAATTAAACCAAGTTCCATTCTTTGACCTGTTTGAATGTTTCTAGAATATTACATTAAGACATTAGGGGCAAGAGAGAAAAGAAGCACTTTGGGACTTCAATGAGGGCACCCTGGTGCCGCTGTCCCAAACTACTTATGTACCCTCAATAGGCAGCCTCCATGGCTCTGTACTTCCAGTGTCTACTGTCACTTGACCAGGTTCTTTGTTAGTTCTGGAAGGAAGTGACCAAGATCTGTAGTCACAATCAAACTTCCCTTCATTGAAAACAGAAATGCTTCCCCTGGCTGGCCTCCTACACTGAATCACTATAACAACAAAAACCTACATTAGAAATAGCTTTTAATAATATATTCTTATGAGTTAGGTGTGGTGGCACATGCCTTTAACCCAGCACTCAGGAGGCAGAAGCAGTTAGATGGATCTCTGCAAGTTCGAGGTCAGTCTGGTCTACAAATTGAATTCCAGACTAGCTAGGGCTACACAGTGAGACCCTTTCTAAAAAAAAATTATATATCTATATATAATATTGCCTGAACTTATACATATATATGCAATTGTGTAATAATAAATTTTGGATTTAATCATTTTCATTATGATGAATTAAATTAAAAATGAACACGGGTTTATTATAAAAATAATGGCTAAAAGACAGCTACTCTTACCCCTAAGAGGGAATTGTAAAAAACTGCAAAAAATTCTATTTAAGAGATAAGAAATTGTATACTTTTCTCTTTTCAAGAACGCTATAGTGACACAGCTGGTGCATAATAACTCACATCTGGAAACCACATTCAGGAGGCTGAGACAGGAAGAACACCATGAGTTGGAGGCCAGCCTAGACTATATAGTAATAGGAAGTTCCAGGCCTGCCTAGGCTACAGAATGAGACTCTGCCCCTTCAATTCACAAAAGAATGTTGCAGTAGATGTCTTTTTGCATATGATATTGTATGCAGGGCTAGTTCTACAAGTTCTAGTCTTAGGAGAGGGAAGGCTAGACCAAAGAGATTAAAAACTGGTAAATCCAGAAGATGCTATTAATAATCCTCTGTACTTATATCTACTTACATTTCCACTAGCAAAACATATAAATATCACTCTAAATACATCAAAATCAATCACAGCCCATCTGATATCACTGTGCCTCATGGCTAACAGCAGTCTCCTCAAGGGCACTGAATCTTGTCTTCTAAGTTGTTAACTGAAGTCTGATTCCCATCCGTCTAATTCACCACCTCATGCCTCCTATGTAAATTCAAATATTGTCTCTTGTCTGTTTTTTCCCCTCTGTCCTATGTCTTAGAATAATAAAGCCAGCCCAAATCAAGCCCAAATTCTTCACTTTACCAATGTCGGGGAGTAGAAATTTATGCACTCCTTGGAAGTGGATTTTAAGCTTGCAAGCCCAGGCACCTACCTACGCATTCAACATATCTCTCAGTCAATCAAGTTATGACCTATTCAGATTATGGGTAGGCTTAAGAGCGTTAGGGCTATAGTCCTCCATCTTGAAACTCTCCCTTTCTCTTCACTTGCAGATCCAGTGCCCCTCAGAGCCTGGGTGGAACTTCTAAAGTACACATGGGGGTGACAGAGGAGAGCCCTTGCTTGCTCCACAGGCAGGGTCCTCCTTACTGAGCAGACTTGGGTGCTAGATCTTATTAGTATTTGCATTGTCTTTTATATTCTATGATTATTCTCCATCCATAAAGTCAGAAACAACTGGATTTAGATCCCAAAGAGATCAGGAACACACCATGTGATCTCAGGCAGCTTATATAAGTTCTCTCAACTCCATTTTGATCATTTGAAAAATTAAGATGATGCTGGCTGTGGTGATGTGCTCTTGTAACCACAGCTGGGACAGGAAAATCATAAGCAAAGCCTGGGGAGCTGAAGAGATGGCTCAGCTCTTAAGGGCACTTAACCAGGTTCAGTACCCAGTGCCCACATGGCAGCCAACAACCTTCTGTAACCCCGGTTACAGGGGCTCTGACACCCTCTCCTGACCTCTGTAGGCAATGCATGACACGGGTGCACTTACATAAATGTAGGCAAAACACTCATATACATAATTTAAAAATAAAACGTTTTAAAGTGAGACCTGGGCTACATAGGAAGATTTTGCTTTTAAAAAATTTGAAATGACATGCTTCCTTTTGGGGTTCAGGGGGAGGGTCAAGGCCATAGATAACACATAAAGGGCAAATGTTGGCCATCCCATGAACGTAACAAGCCTCCTCCTCACTCTCTTGACAAGGGTGCATAATACTCTTTCTCGGTATCTTACTCTCTCTATGTTGATATTGTCACTGCATCTTTAGCTTCAAGCACAGCCCAGTTTCTTCCTTATCTTTTATTATTGTTAAATTAACAAACAGGGCTGTGTTCTCCCCTACCCCCGCAACATACACTTAGGATTTGGTTATTGTTACTGTTAATTGGTTTTAGTTTGAGTATCTTCTATGAAGTCTGCTGATTTGGGGCTTAGGCTTTGTTATTATTAAAAGGTGAATGTTTTAGATTCTTTCATAATTAAATGCATGATTATTATTAAGTAAAAAGCTAGTACATCTGGAGAACAGCAGGGCCCTGACTTCTGCACCAAGTAAAAAGTATTAGAAGTGGCCACGACTTGGTGCCTGAGGCTTACAGACACTGTTTGTGGTTTCTGTCCCATGAAACTTCATACAACAATTTCTGCAACACAAACTCCATCTCACTACAAACACTAAATTGTACTGTCCTGAAAATTCACACAGCAAATTAGAATATAAAAGAGAAAGAAAACGCAAGAGCAGATGCTATGGGAGAAGAAAAAAAAAATCAACAATTTTGCCTTCAGTTGGTCTGATTAGGCTGTGAGAATGTCTGCTTCGGAACTGTCCATCACTGCTTGCTTAGGTCAGACGGGAGTCTGACCCTACCACCCAGGCAACAAAGGACAGACAATGCCAAATTCAGTTTTAGCTGACCCCCAAAAGGAGGAAATCTTTTCTCCAAGCAGTGTGTTGAGAGCACCACACGAACTCCTCATTTTTCATTTTTGACACATGAACATTTTATGATATAAAGTAGGAAACAAAAAGGAAGATAAAGAGAGCCAAGGTCAACAAACGTGTGCGCCTGCTTAGCTTCTCGGCTTTCGCTCCTGCATCTCAGGAATTTAACCCCTTCCCTTGATCCACTTTAAAATTTTATATTGAAGGGCTTGGCCAGGAGAGGGGGGTCAGCTTAAAGTGTATGCTTTGCATGCTCAAGGCCCTGGGTCCAATCTCCAGTACCAGCAAAATAAAAAATAAAAAGAAAATGAACTGTTGAATACCAGTTAAAAATTACATTATACAGACATTTTTTTCTAGAAGAAAAACTTCAGTTCTATTCAAACTTTTTATACATGGAACATTTGGTTTGTTTTTTAGAGAAACTAAGTCTTCTTTCCCATTGTTTTCTTGTAGTATATTCAATATACTATTTTTCAAGAAGAGAGAGAGAGAGAGAGAGAAACATGTCATAAAGAAAAAGTAGCCTGGTTTGGGGGCATACATCTTTAATCCTAGCACTTGGGAAACAAAGGCAGGAGGATCTCTGAGATTGAGGTTAGCCTAGTCTACATAGTGAGTTCCAGGCCATCTGGGGCTACAGGGAGACCCTGTTTCAAAAAACAAAACAAAACAAAAGTAAAATATGTTTCCTATAGTTCAGAATTCTTTTACTTGTCAACAGTCTAATCCTTAATGCTTTTTTATTTTTTCTTAAGCAGTTGGTTTAGTACTGTTTCAGGTCCCTTAGAGATAGATGCTGAGGAAAGACTACATGTGCAAAACACCTACCAGGGAAAACAGCTGTGGGACATAAAGGAGGGAGAGGTCAGGAATAGATGGACAGGGTCTTGTGACCACAATGCAGAGCTGACACTTGTATCAGAGACAGGAAGAAAAAGAACAGAGGAGGAGCATTGGCCTGCAGGGTAAATCTGAGAAAGACTTAGCCAGCTGATGGGGAGCCTCAGAGAAAAGAGGCTATGATGACAGCTGTCTAGCTTCTATATACTTCCACCATACTTAGCCAGGGGCAGCCTGGTGTGAGCACAGCTTGGTGTGAATACTGCAGCCAACCTACCAGTACAATAGCTGGAGGCTGACTGACAGGTATGTTTTCTGAGAGGAAGGGGGAGTCTGAACAGTACTTCTTTCACTGCTGCAAGTGAAACAGTGGCCGCTCTAAGTCACTTCTGGAATGAAATCTACATACACACAGACATACATACAAACTGCTCTCTGGATAACAAACGTGAATCTTACTAAGATTCTAGTGAAGTCTTGGCTTTTTAAATGAGGGAAATGAAAGACCTTATAGATCTTTGGTGAATTCTAGTTTTGAACGGATGATAACTCCTAGACCTAAATGCCACAGGAAATGAGTGGTCAAAGAGAAGACCTAGAGTGCTTGGGTGATAAAGATAAAGCTCAAGTCTATCTTATAGGACCCTCTCTGGGGTTATTTCCTTAGTTCTTACATGTATCGATGATGTAAACGAGGAGAAACTGGCTGAGTCTCCAGAGCGGAACACAGAGAAAGAGCTGATATTGTAGTAAGGTCAAATTGAAGGTCTCAGGTGGGATTCTACACCCAGCCTGGAGAGTAAACTAATATCAACTCCCCAAGAATAATTCCACCACTGAAGACCTCAAAGATGCAGGTGTGCTGATTCCTAACGTTCCCATTAAACTTGTGCAGAACTTATATTCGTCATGGGTAATGCATATGGATTGTTGGTGACTCGGTCAGCCACTGGCAATTGCAACTACTACTCTAGATGTGGTAAGCTGAATAAATCACAGATGTTGGGCGTCTGGCACACAGTTACTGGTCTTAAAATATTTTCCCCCTCAAACCAATCTCACAAATCACCACAAGCTTTCAATATACCTTCACCCTCCTACCTCAAAGCTATATCAGCTCTCCTGGCCTTTCAGATCCGTGTCCACAGGAATTGGATCACCTTGACCTCCCACAGAATATCACCTCATTTATGAAATCTTGTTAAACTGATATCTGAACAAGATGTGACTAGCTCTATTCTTGTTCCTTGTCTTCAGTTCCTCCGGTTTGGAGCTGAGGATGTAGCTCAGTTGTAATACCTAACATGCACAAAGCCCTGGGTTAGATGCCCCGCACCACAGAAACCAGTCTTGGTCGTGCACATCTGTAATTCAGGAAGTGAAGGCAGGTGAATCAGAAGTCCAAGGTCATTCCCTGCTACATAGCAAGTTTGAGGACAACCTGGGAGACATGAGACTCTGTCAAAAATGAATTAAAGACAAACAATAAATTCTGTGGACTACATCAAAAGCCATTGTCAGATGTCTATGAATTTTCAATGAAGGTCTGAGTTTCTCCACAGACGACAGGCATGTTTTGTATGACTGTTATTCAGCTACCTCATGAGTCATTCAGACAAATATTACTACTAGACTCATAATTGCCTTTGATGACTAATTACATGATTTTCTGGTTAAATTCATATTGTCTATGAAGCAAAGAACATTCATAAAAGCTTGTTAAGCCAGTATCTCAGAATGCGACTGTATTTGGAGATAGAACCTTTAATGAAGAGATTACATTATAAATGGGGTCAAGAGGTTGGTCCCTAGTCCAGTCTAACTAGTGTCTGATAAGAGGAAGAAATGTGAAGTCTCAGATGCCAGAGAAGAAGATCACACAGACAGAAAGACCATCTGAAGACCAAGCAGAGGGACTAAGAGGAAAGCAAGCCTGCTGCCCTTGACCTGGACTGCCTGCCTCAAGAGCAGTGAGTTTCTGTTGTTTAAGCTACATGGTCTGTGGTATTTTGTTACCCCCCCACCCCCACAAAAAACCTAATACATGCCCCGTGATATTAAAAGGTAGTGTGGCTTTAAAGTCTTTCAGTAGTAAAGAAGCACAAAGGTCACAAGACAGGGTGAGAAGTGCCTTTAACTTTGTGTCTCTTTTGTTGTGTCTGCCTGTCTGTCTGTCTCCTGTCTTAACCCATGTCTTTCTGCTAGTGATGACTCTCCTGGCTTTGTTTGTTCTCACAGCTCTCTCCATCTGTCCCCAAGTTCCTTCCAGTTTAATACTCCCATGCTAGGTTAGCTGCCATCCTAATAACTGTATTTCTGTGAACTCATTTAAAGCTCACAATGATATATGCGGCAGCTACCACTTTGTTTTTGTTTTGTTTCATTTTGTTTTTTAAAATATTTTCTTTATTATTTCTATCTTATGTGTAGGAGTGTTTTGCCTGCATGTATGCAAGAGCATCCACATCATACAATGCTCGTGGAGATCATAAGAGGGCACCAGATCCCCTGGAACAAATGGTTGCTAGCTGCCATGTGGGTGCTGGGAACTGAACCTGGACCCTCTGCAAGAGCAGCCAGTGCTCTTAACCACTGAGTTGTCTCTCCAGCTCCTCATTTTGTTTTTGAGATTGGGTCTGTGGAACCAAGGAGAGGTCTGGAATTTACTATGTAGCCGAGGATGGCCTTGAAATCCTGGCACTCCTGTCTCTACTTTCCAAGCGCTGGGATTAGAGCGCTTACTATTTTTCACTCCACCTTTACAACTGAGGAAGTAGACGGGCAGAGAGGTTAAATAACTTGATCCAGACACACTATTAACAAGTGACAGATGTCATAGCTGAGCCCCCAAGCTCTAGGTGCAGAGCTTGTGCTCAATCACTGTGCACCTGCAGATTTTTCGTAAAAGAAATGATGCCTGTAGATCTCCACCGTAGCCCATTTACACTGCTACAAAACACCTGAGACTGGGTGATTTATAGACAACAGAACTTTATATCCTAGAGTTCTGGAAGTAGAGACATCCAAGAGGAAGGTGTTGGCAGATTGTCTGCATCCTCATGGACCGAACGGTAGTCTGAGTGTCCTGATAGGGCAGAAGAGCAAAAAGGCCTGGCTTGAGGTCCCGCCCTTGAGTCCTTTCAGTAAGGGAGCCAATCCCATTCACGAGAGTGATGCCCTCCTGACTCCCACGTCTTCCTTGTAGTGTTGCCACTTAGGTCTTAGGCAGAGGGGAACGTTAGCTGCCTTTCTCATTGCTGTAACAAAATACCTGACAAAAGCATCTGAAGAAAGGGTCTCCTGGCCATGGTCTGAGGGTTCCATCCATCATGGTGGGATGGCATGGCATGGAAACCTGAGGCAGCTTGTCCCATAGTGCCTCAGTCAGGAAGCAGAGCGAGAAGCTGGTTCTCACTTCCTCCTGCTTCCTGTTTTTTATTCATTCTGGGGCCCCAGTCCATGGGATGGCACTGGCCACATTCAGGATGGGTTTTCCCTTCTCAGCTAAACTTCTCTGGAAACACCTTTACAGACCCACTCAGAAAGGTGTCTCCCTGGTGATTCTAAATCCAGTCCAGACGACAAGCCAGCTAGCACAGGAGGGACACATAATTTGAACCACTGCATAAACCACTGCCAGATGTTCTTTTTTTTTTAATTAAAAATTTTTAATTTTACTTTTTTATTTTATGTGTATGAGTGTCATGCCTGCATGTATGTGAGTGCATCCATGTTACACAACGCCCATGACAGAGGAACACTTCAGATCTCCTGAAACTGGAGTTACAGACAATTGTTAGTCGCCATGTGGGTTCTGGGACTTGAGGTCTTCTGCTACAACAGTACTCTTAACTGCTGAGCCATCTCTCCGGCCCCAGATATTCTATTTTTACTGAACATCAGGAAATAAAGCACTTTGTCTTATGCTTAAATTAAAACCACTTTCAAGTTTATAGAAACTTCAACCCTTTTTCTTGGGTAAACAATATTTAAAAGGTCATTTCATTTGGCAATAGTTGAAATGCATTCACACATACGTAATTCAGAAGCAGTCACATACTCAGAACTTCTAAATTCAAATTTTAAGTGTAAATACTAATGAATAGGAAGTATACGATTCAACAGTGTACAATGTGAGCTTAACTTTGCCAATCCTCACTAAAAGTTTGTGAACAAGAGGCTGAAGGTATATTATGCATGTTTCACAGATGAGGAAATTGAATCTGGGAGAGACCAGCAACCAACAGAATTGAAAGAGAGTCATTAGGGGGCCTCTTTGGTGTCAAGGGCAGGGCTCCTAGCTGCTCAAGCTGCTCAAGCTGCTTCTCAGACACGAGACAAGCATGCTGGAACACTAATGCAAGTGCTTGCATGCTTTAGACTTTGGCAAAGTTATAGAGGATGCGTTAGACCAGAATTTGTTTCTTAGCCTTGGCTACATCATGACTCAGCGTTTATGAAAGGAAACTGGGCGCCGTATCTGCCTGTGTGAGATTTTCCTCAATTGATTTTTTTTTTTTGTCCTCCATGTACTGCTCCAAATTGATGCAGTTACACGAATAAGATCTGACAGCAGATCGAAGACTGAACAAAAAGCTCCCTGAAGAAGTGTTGTCAGCAGCTCAACCTAGGCTTCCTGGAACTTTGGCAAGTGGAAGAATCCTTTGTCTTCAGACTATGACAAGAGGGGAGAAAAATCCCAAGTATTCAGCTGTGTAGCATCACTCAAGCATGCCTTAATGGGAAAGTCTAATGAGGAATGTAGTCTTTGAAAAAAATCTAGCGTAGAAAACTCCCAAAGCACTGTACACAGTTATAATTAATAGGACTCAAACAATAACCAGAGATTATGTTACCTTTTTTACCCAGTTGGCCTGCCATAGATGCTGGTATTCTTTACTGGTTCTGTTCAACGAGACATTGGTCTGTTACTACAATTAAACATCTATTCTTCATAGATTCTATGGAGGGTGCAGGAATAAGAGAAGAAAAGGAATTTTAAAACTTCCAAGTGAACCTCTGCTGCACAGGGCCCTTCCCATCCCCACCTTCCCTCCCTCTGTCGGCCTCTGAATGGATTTCCGCTCTTGAGCTTAGCTCAAGTGCTGAAATCAGGCTGTGGCATCAACTAAGCTGCTCTCTACTGTATGAAACAGTGGTTTTGCAGTCTGTGCACTGCCCTAAGAAAGTCCATTTTACAAGCAGATCTGACTCCGTTCTGAAAGCCAAGGATGACTGCAGTCCCTGAGTGGGCCCAGAAACCACTCTGCCTGTCAGGTAGCACCCATCCAGCACAGACTGGTAAATGAGAGTCCTAGGAATAGAAAGGAAGCCACCCTGTAAGTTTACTGGGGAGACTTGAAACTGGGGGCTCATAGGTGTATTAAAAGTGTATCGAGGAAAACAGGCCCGGGAAATGCTGGAAATATTGGACATGCCAGACCAAGGAAAGGGTATAACTTCCTCACCTAGACTCCATGAAGTGACGGACACCTAACACTGTGATGACATGGCCCCACACCAATCTATCATCTGATACCTGGTATGTGGGTCAAGGGCCCAGACTCCATTAACTGGATCCATCCCTAGTTGTTGACATAGCCTACTCAGCTGCCTGCCCATCCACCTGTTCCCCATCTGGACCTGGACCTGGACCTGGATCTGACCTTTTTCCTGCTTTGGATCCAGCACAGCCTTTTCACCTTGGATTCTGGAGCCTTGGTCTCAACCCAGCAGCTCCCTCACAACACTGCTCTGGCTCTGTATCTGATCTGTCCAGACATTTTCTTAACACACTTCTGAAGCCTCTTTAATTCAGCTGCAGATGTTATAACTTGTATTCATTCTATAACCCATTTTATCTATGCATTGATAGGTAAATAATTCTATCTATCTACAGAGAGAGATAGAGAAAAAATTACTATATGCTGTGTATATGAGAGTTAATATTAGTAAATAAGATTGGAGAAAAAGAACCTGCATTCACCTCAGCCAAGCTAGGCAGAATTTATGCCAAATTGATGTCATTAAACCTCATAAATTTATTGTTATCCAATAAATTCTGACACTGAGGAATGACACAAGCAAGTACATCTCTGTTTCTAACATAGCATGCTTACAACACTCAACTTTCTCAGAAGCTGGACCAAAACCTTGGTCTGAACTTTATTTTTCCTAGCACAGGGCATGGGTTTCCTACAGGCAAGATTCACTGTGTCACATGTCTGGGGAGATACAGGCTTGAAGACCCAAGTTCAGATCAGATCTCCAGGACCTAAGTAAAGTGAGATGTGGTCAAGCATCTGTAATGCCAGCTCTCGTACACAGAGATGGGAGGTGGAGCCAGAATCCCCAGAAGTTGGAGGGCCAGCTAGCCTGGCACACACAGAGACAAACAACAAGGAAACCCTGTCTCAGACAAGGTGGAATGCATGAACCAATGACACCCAAGGTTGCTCTCTGACCTCCACATATGTATCATGGCACTTGTGAGCCCAAACTCACATATATGACATATACAAATTCACATCATACATATAAGATTTTGAAAAAAGACAAGCAGAGCTATACAACTTCAAAAGTATTTATGAGATGGGGGAATTATGTGGCACGGAGACAGTACCTCAATAAAATTATTTGATTTAAAGTACATGAGTCAGGCAGGGAGTGGTGATGCATGCCTTTAATGTCAACAATCAGGAGGCAGAGGCAGGCGGATCTCTGTGAGATCACCGTCCAGCCTGGTTTCTACCGTGAGTTCCAGGTCACCTGGGGCTACAAGGAGACCCTGTTTTAAAAACAAAAATAAAACAAAACAAGAACCAAACCAATAACAGTTAAAAAAAACAATAACAACAACAACAACAACACAAAATTTACAGTAGATCCTCTCCTAAATTTTTTCTTTTGTTTTGTGAGCTCATTGACCAGTTAATTTCTTCTTTTTTTAAAAGTACCCCAGCTTAGGTATAACTTATATGCAATAAAATATACAGATGTACAGTTATAAATTATATTAATCATTTTTGTTGTGACATAAAAATACCTGACAAAAGTAACTGAAGGAAGAAAAGGTTCATTTTGGTTCACAGTTTGAAGGCATAGTCCCTCCTAGCAGGGAAAAGATAGTGGCTGGCCTGCGGGGGCTGGTCACATGGCATCTGCAGTCAAGAAGCAGACAGAAATGGATGTTCACTCTCAGCTCGCTTTCTGCCTTTTCCTTTTTCATTCAGCCTATGGGATGGTGCTGCTCACACTCAAGGTGGGTTCTCCTTCCTCAGCTAAACCTCAAAGGTGTGCCCAGAGGTCAGTCATGATGTTTTCAATCAAATATATCATGTAATTGGCCCCCAGTTACATCATCCCCATTCCCTTCTCTTCCCTTCCTTCCTCTCTCCCATTAGCTTCTTTCCACTTCCTAAACAGTTTCCTGCTATTTGTGTGTGTGTGTGTGTGTGTGTGTGTGCGTGTGTGTGTGCATGCGTGTGTGTGTGTTTGAAATGTCTACGATCATATGAAGGCTTTACAATTTATTTTTAATGGCTACATAAAAACATTAAAATTACAATATTTGTGGGGTATACCATGTGATATTTCACTGTACAATAGACCTTATAAATGCTCAAATTCAGTTAGATAAACATTGATTGCTTCCTTATGGTGAAATCATGGAACTACTTCCTTGCAGTTTTTTGAAGCAGTACACTAACGTCATCAGCACCGCAGTCCTCCCAGCAGGCAGCACAGCAGAATTCTCGACCTTCTCTAACTGGAACCTAGAACTCATTTGTCACCTTGTCCCTTTCAGTCCCCTCCCGCCTACTCCCCAGCTTCTGGTGACCGATAATACTCTTGAGTTTTATGAAATCATTGCATTTATATTCCACATATGAGTGAGATAGGACAGTGCTTCAAGCACATGGGTTTTGTTTCTCTTGTGTATACACTTGAATAAAATCATTTACCAAAATGATAACTCTAAGTTCAACACTTTAAAGAAACTACCATCTGGTTTTCCAAAGTGGCTGTACCATTGTACAATCCTACCTACTATGAATATATGGAAAGCTATTGTTTTTTCCCATGAAATGTCAGGGAAAAAAAAAGGATAAACCAAGAAACTTTGACTAAGAAGAATGTGTCTTTCCTTTGTCTATGTTTTGAATCTAAAATGTCCCCAAAGGCTCATGGTTTGAATGATTGTTCCCCAGCAAGTGGCGTAATTCTGAGAGGCGGTGGAACCTATAAGACGTGGGGCTAACTGGCAGAGGCAGGACAGGGGGCACAGGCCTTTGGAGGCTACAGCCCAGCCCCTGCTGGCTTCCAGTGCCCCCTGTTTCCTGGTCCCGCACCACATGGACTCCTCTTCCATGTGCCCTGCTGCCATGAACTCTGCCATATCTTTCTAGCCATGATGGACAAAAACTTCTGAAACTGTGAACCCAAACCAAGCTTCCCCCTAAGTTGTTAGGTTAGGTATTTTGTCACATCGATGGCAAACACAACCGATTCGCCCTGTTCAGGAGATGGGAGGGTGGGAGATGACTTTCTTTTCTACTAATTTCTGAATCACAATTGCTATCCCATCTTCTCTGTGGAACTAGAAAAGACATAAATATGTTCAATAGCCAATGGAATGAGTTAAAATGAACTCAAACATATCAAGACCTCCCTGTATATACACTTATACACAGAGAGAGAGAGAGAGAGAGAGAATTAGAGAGAGAGAGAGAGAGAGAGAGAATTTATTTATTAATTTTTTACTGTTGAAGCAGTTTCACTATATAGCCTGACTAGCTAGGAACTTTCTATGTAGATCAGGCTAGTTTCAAACTCATAGAAATCTGCCTGCCTCTGCCTTCTGAGTGCTGGGATTATTAAAGGCACATGCCTTCACGGCCAACTTTATCATTTACTTTAATAAAACATATTTATGTCTATTTTACTTTCTAAATATTTATTTCTATGTCTGGAAGTTGAAGGACAAATTGCAGGAGTTGGTACTCTACTTTCACGATATGGGTTCTAGGGACCAAACTCACATTGTCAGATTTGACAGCAAGCGCCTTTACTGGTTGAACCATCTCACTGACCTGTTTGTTTTTTTTTATTCAGATGTCAGACTGCTGCAGAAGTGCCTTAAATGATTGCATGATTATATTCAAATAGGAATTTACAAAAGAGATGTCTAGAATCAGGTTTAGTTTCTCTTCAACTCCTAATTTCATATAATTAATAATACATTATGTGACATAGAATCTACTCATTCAAGATTAAGTTGAGGGAGGAAGAGATGGTTCAGTGGGTAAAGGCTTCGCTGGAACAGCCTGACTACCTAAGTTTGATCCCTGGGAAAGAGGGAAACAACTCCTATAAGTTATCTTCTCACCTCCACATGCACACACACACACACACACAAATAAATAATAGTATAATTTTTTAAAAGAGTAAGTTGAGGTTTAAAGTAGACTAATGACTATCATTAGTTTGTCAGTTTTCAATGAATTGAACCAGAGAGAAAGAAAGAGAGAAAGAAAGAGAGAAAGAAAGAAAAGAGAAATTGGGAATAGACAACCCCATTAAGAGGAGATCACCCCTAAAGCAAAGGAGTTTCTTGCATTGCATTTGGCATTGGCAGTAGCTGTGCAAAGAAATGGCATTTTAGTGTTAAGAAGTTAATGTTACCTCAGGAGGAGTGGGTTGGATATTATGCTTTATTCTACTGTCTGCTTGGGTGGGAACTTCTTTCCACAGCCGTGCATTCTGAAGACACACAGTGTCTTGTCCAGTCTGCTCTTTGCAGTTTATAGTGTATATTCCAAAAGAAATGAGGCAACATAAGTAAGACCCAAGGAGAGGAAACTCTCTGGAGAACTCCAAATGGATGATTTCCTGGATCTCTTCTGCTTGGGGCAGAGGAGGCCATGTTTTCCTTAACCATGAATGTCTAAATGAAAAGAGAGGCTGGTTCCTCTGTCAGAGAAGAGAAGAGAAAGGAAGTCCTCTTTGTGCTCAATTTTTCCAGAGAGATTCAGTGATGACAAAGAATCAAAGGAACATCTCATGGAGTCAGCTGAGGAGCCTGACTCTGCATCCTGCGAGAGCAGAGGGTGGAGGAGGGAGCCTTGAGCCAAACAGTGCTATACGGAGGGGGTTTCTGCTTTTTGTAGCATCTAAGATGAAATCTAAGACACCATGGGATTCTTTTTAAAAATATTTTATTTTTAGTTATGTGGGGAGGAGGTCTGTGCATGCAAATGCAGAGGCCAAATGAGGGTGTCAGATTTCCTGAAGCTTGAGTTACAGAGTTGTGAATCACTTGAGAGGGGTGCTGAGAACCAAACTCAGGTCCTCTGCAGGAGCAATGTGTGCTCTTAACCACTGAGTGGTCGCTCCAGCCCACTATAGGAGCCTTCTGTTTAAACTCCACAGCAAAGGGAACAGATCGTACTTCGGAAACCAAGATCTACAACAGACTTCAGGTCCCGTCTTTCTCTTACTAAGCCTACTCCAAATGATGGTTGTGTTTGGATTTTCTTGGAAGCAAACTCTGACACAAGACTTTGAATACAAATGGAAGTATCTGGGAAGAAAATAACATTAGCAGGGAAGCGGACACGGCGGGGAAAATGGTTAAGAACAGCATACATCAAGCTAGCCACAGCTGTGGGGAAGGGGTGCTTCATTCTGGAAGATACCCTAGGAGCTGGTGGAGACACCCAGCTCGCCCCCATCACACCTGACGGGAGCAGCAGCAACTCCAGTCACTCATGGGTGGAAGACTGTTGCTGGTGACATTAATTCTGGTGGCAAAGGGAAGGCAGATAAAGCCCTGAAGCAAGAAATTGCCGTGATAGCAGGCGGAAGTGCAGCCAAGGCACAGGGAGGTGAGGAGGGAGGGAATGTTGGCGAAATGAGAGGGTGAGCTTCTGTGGAACAGTACGAAATGGGGAAAGGTGGTCTTCGGTGCAGGGACCTCATCTACTGATGTATGTTTCCCTAGACCATCACATGTTTACACACTCAGTAAATAATATGCTGATGAAATGCAGTAATGGGAGATGACATGACTTCGCTTTAAATCCTGACAACATCATTTAGGAGAAAGCTCTTTTCTCATATTATAAAAAAATTTCATTCTACTAAAATAGTAACCAACACAGTTCCTGACCCACAGTAGAGACACGGCAAATCTTCCTCTCTTCCTCCCTCCTTCCTTCCCTCCCTCCCTCCCCCCTCCCTTCCTTCCTTCCTTCCTTCCTTCCTTCCTTCCTTCCTTCCTTCCTTCCTTCCTTCCTTCCTTCCTTCCTTCCTCTAAGGAGTCCTCCTTTCTTTTTTCCCCGCCTCCTCTGTAAAAGAAGCCAGGTAGTAACAGTGCTTTATAGTGCCTGGGGTCAGAAATTGCCACCCAGCTCAGCCCCACTGTAAGGAGTCTATTCTGATTGTTTTGCTTAAAGGTCACATCCATTGACTTCCATATGTAGGAGAAGCTATGATAGCAGTTCTTTTAAGAGAGTGCCAACAACTTATTGAATTTTAGACTCTGAGCCAAGAGCACCGATACACGACTGTGAATGCAATCCTGAAGAATATGACTAATTCTTTTAACCTTCCTCCTGCTGTCTTTTTTCTTAGGTCAATGACTGCCTTGTTCGGGCCTGCTGCTCATTAGCAAACACTCAAAAGCAAAAATATGAAAAACAAACAACACATTCACACAAGTCCTAAGAGAAAAATATTTGGTATTTTCTGCCTTCCCAGTTTCAAAAGGTTATTCATTGTCTTATTTTTCAGTTATTTATATCAATACACCACATGTGCATTTATTTCTGGAAGCCATCCAGATTCTGGGTCTGAATTCCAGCTGTTCATTTCCCAGTTTCCATGAGACAAGTTCTAAAACTGCAAACTTCCCAGGGACACATACACAATGACAAAAGCTTAACTTATACACATGTATTCATTTTCAAAGGAAAAGAGAAAAAATTAGTTCTAAGTCCAGTCTTTCTTCCTACCCTACCAGCAAATCTGTGACTCAACACAGAAGTTAATACCTAACATGCTAAGCACTTAGTCCAACTAACCTAAAGAATGCTTACTTCCAGTTCAGTCACCTGGCTTTCACCAGTTTGACTGGTTAGTTGGTTAGTTGTTTTGTTGGCATACTGTTTTGCTTTTTTGGTTATGTGTTTTGTTTCAAGACTTATTTATTTTTTATTTATGTGAATATTTGTGTGCCTGATGAGATTATTTTTACGATGTGTGTGCAGGCACCTATAGAGGCCAGAAGAGAGCATCTCATCCCTGGAGCTGGAGTTTGGGGCTGTCAGCCTCCTGATGTTGGTGTTGATAATTGAACACAATAAATGCTCAGCCATCTCACCGATCCCTGGGTTTAGTATTTTGAGGCAGGCTTTCATGTATCCCAGGATGACCTGGAACTTACTCTACAGCTGAGGATGACCTTGAACACCTAATCCTTCTGTATCCACTGGCTACATGCAGGGACTACAGGTGTGTGTCACCATTCCTGGCTCGATCTTTAGGATGCTAAGATCTGATTGAATCAGGTTTCCAGGAACCAAGAATCGGTAAGGAATGAGGCCACTTGAGCTAGGACTATAACAGGCAGCAGTGGCTTTGAAGGTAACAATGTACGTGGAGCTCCCAGGATTACACTGAGGGTGCCAGTAGGAGAGCCAGAAACGTCAGGAAAGGTAATGCTAATGAGGATCAAGGAGAGGAGACAGAACAGGCAGACTGAACATGGAAGAAGTTGACCAAACAGTGGAACAAACAGAAAGAGCAGAGCAGATGCGCTAAACTGGAAAGTAAACAAGAACTGAAAGTCAACACAAGCAAATGAGATAATGCTTACACAATGGATGTCCTGCAGGAAAGGCCACCTGTTACATTGTCCAACTCATAACTTGGAGGCATGAACTTGCAGTTCTTCAGCAGATCATTGCTTTATGTTTGCAGTTCCATTTAAGTCCAAATATTAACAGAAATCAGCTCTTGTTAGCTTTAAACCATTTAATGGTCATTAGGCCTTATCTGAGCATTGAGATTTGTTTCCTTGCTGGTTTGTTTGACATAGGCTCTTATATAGTCCATGCCGGCCTCAAACTCACTTTGAAGTCAAGGATGACTCTGGACTTCTAGTCCTTCTGAGGATATGTGTTACCACACACAGTTTTATGCAGTGCTGAGCCTGGTACACAGGGCTTAGTACATACTAAACAAGTACTCTACCAACTGAGCCACATCTCCAGCCCCAGTTTGAGGGTGTTTTGCTTTTGAGACAGGGTCTCCCAGTAGCCCCAGATGACTTAGAACTCACCATAGACTAGGTGGCCAACCTAGACTAGGCTGGCCTGGCTCTCACACAGATCTATCTGCCTCTGCCTTTTGAGTGCTGGAATTAAGGGTCACCACAGCTGGCTCTGACTTGAGATTCTTCTCTTGGCCTATCCATGTGATGGAATGTCCAGTTCAACCAATCAGAACAGTGAAATGAGACCACGGCTAGAACTTGACATGAATAAAAGCAGAAGGCAGCATGTCAGAGATGACTCAGACAGTTCAGTTTACTCTCAGTGCTAACCCCTCACTGGCAGAGCCGGGTCACATGCAGGTTCCACTTAAAGACGACATCCAGTTGCCTGTTTCACGCAGGTCATCCATCTTACTTTTTCTACCAGTTTCTTGTGACGGGGAATAATGTAGATGGGATGACTATTTGGAACTACAAAGTGGCAGTGAAATTTTTATTTTAAAAAGAATTTTTCAAGCTTAAAATTTAAAAGATCTTAAATGTCTCCCTGAGTAATGAACTTCAACAAGATCCCAGTTTGGGTCCCGGAGTGATGACTCAGTGGTTAAGAATCTGCTACTTCTGCAGAGGACCTACACTTGGTTCCTGACATCCTCATGGTGGCTAACAACTAACTGCCTGCAATTCTAGCTCCAGGGGGTCCTAAGCCCTCTTCGGTCAACTTGGGCACCAGGTATATGTGTGGTGCATATACATACATGCAGATACTCACACATACACATAAAAATACAACTAAATAAATTTTTTTTTTAAATAAAAGATTTCAGTTTCATCAACATGAACTGGAAGTGATAAATGGGACCTCAAAGAATGTAGGTTTGTGAGCTGACATGCCTACTAAAGATCAGGGCTTTAGTAAAGTTCTACATAGCTCTGTGGCTCAAATAACCCTGCAATTCATTAACTTTTAGTGAAAAATATTCCAAGGGATTGACAGTTGCCAGGTGAGGAGTTTCTCCCAACTCATCAAGAAAAGAATATTCCTTGTTCATTTATGCATCATTCTAGATGTTGCCAAGGATTTTGATAGTTGTCTTTTGGAAGCCTTCTCCAGCTATAGACCCAAGAATGCATAAGAAATGTATAGAAGAGAGAGAAGAGAAAGTGATTTTAAGAGCCACCACCAAAAATTTCCCAGGGTTTAAGTTCACACAGTCAGTCCACCTTATCATGAGTAGGGAAGACCGCATGGTATGATATGCCTATCTTTCTGTTTTATGTTTTAAAAAATATTTTATTTATTATTTTTATTTGTGTGTGTGTGTGTGTGTGTGACTGAGTGTACTGCCTGCATGTAAGTGCACTCATGTTGTGCAATTCCCACAGAAATCAGAAGAGGGAGTCAAATTCCCCTGGAACTAGAGTTATGGATGGTTATTGGCCACTAGTGGGTGTTGGGAATTGAACCTGGGTCCTCTGCAAGAGCAGCCACTGCTCTTACCCACTGAGCCATCTCTCCACCTTTCTGTTTTCTGTTAAGATTTATTTTCTTTTTAATTATGTATGTGTATGTGTCTGGGTTTGGGTATGTGAATGAGTATGTGCATGTGAGTGCAGGAACCCTCAGGGACCAGAAGAGGGCACTGTATCTTCCAGAGACAAAGCTACAGGAGATTGTGAGCTGCCTGATATGAATGCTGGGAACCAAACTGGGTTCCTCTGCAAGAGCAATATGTGCTCTTCAACCACTGACCCAGTCCTCCATTTTCATCTCATACAACTTTCTCCCTTGTTTAGATATCTTTGGGGGGATGTCAAATTTATTTTAATTTATTATTTGTGTTCACAATGTGGTGGGGGCATGTGCCCATGCACACTGATGAGGGCCAGAGGAAGACTTTAGATGTCTTGCTCTCTCACTCTCCAGCTCATTCCCTTGGAACAGGGTCTCTCAGTGAAGCTGGAGCTAGGCTACCAACTGGCAAGTCCCAGTGATTCTTCTCTCTGTGCCTTTCACAGTGCTGAGGTTACAGGGGTATGCAGCTACATTTAGCTTTCGACATGGGTACTGGGATTGGAACACAGATCCTCATGCTTGCACAACAAGCACTCTTACCTGCTGAGCCGTCTTCCCAGCCCCTTTCTTACTGTTTATGCAACATGACAAGACTCTCATGTCTTCAGCTTACAAACCTTGCATGTCTGATTTTTACTTCTCATTTGTCAGGTCTTAGCTCAAACGTTTCCTCAGAAAGCTGTCCTCTAATCATCTGATTGAGTATAAGCCCGATCCCCTCTGTCTCTCCCCGATAGACCCACCGCTCTAGACCACATTATACTGGTTTTCTTCTTAATATCCTGTACAGACGTATCTATGGCTATAAGGGTAAGGTATTGTTCAGTGTTTCATTATGAAATAGCAACTCTGATCATGACATGGAAAATCAGGCAAGTGCCATCTTTGTTATGAAGTTACAGGAGTTGCCTGCTGCTGCTGGACTCTCTCTATTCTGCCATGCACTCATCCCTAATATCTAGAGCCATGCTTTGCTATTCTACTATTGCATAGCTTAATCCACTGGATGCTTAGAAACATTCTATTGGGTAGGAATGTTCCCATTTTAAAGATGAGGAAACTGAGGTCCAGGAAAGCTAAGACTTTTGTACATGGTCAGATGGTCAGTGAGATTGCTATTTTTATCTTCACTCCAAGCCATTCACCATCTGGGATGTGTATTTTGCTACACTTGACAGCTTTACTCCAAACAATGAAAATAACAGAAATTACAAACATACCAAAGAGCACTTAAAAATAAAGATTTAGATAAAATCACACAAAATATGCAAAAAATGCAGTTCAAAAGGGAAAAGTTCACAGTAGATAGATGGGAAGAATGAAACACTGCAATTGGCATAAGAACAAGTTCAGGCTCTGATGCCCAGGACAGAGTGTCCGGGTGCCAGTCTGACAAGTTAGAAAGGCATCCTGGGAAGGCAGGAAAGAACTGTCACTTCCACTCTGCAGATCAGATACACAAGCAGTGCACCAACATAGCTTCTGTGGGAAAAGTCACTACACAGGGGAAAACAGTGCTTTGATTTATCAGAGTCTCTGCCTCATTTTGCTGTACTGAGCAGAGCCTGGGAGGTCAGAGCGAGGGAGGTCAGAGCAACAGAGTTGGATGGACTCCTGGGATGGACTGAGAACAACAACTCTGCAGCTCTCTGGATAAGATGCTCACTGTTTGGAACCACATCAAAGACAGAGATGTAGAAGATTCTGTCTGCGGGTTAGTTCCAATCCAGAATGTCCTTTGAGGTTTTTTTTTTTTTTCTCAAAGATTAATAGGAAGTCTTTATTGTGTGTGTCTTCAATCACATTGTGGGCTCACTAAAATGAGATGAATATTTCTAAAACTAAATTGTGTTCTCTGTGTAGAAGGGAAAGCCTTGGGAATGTATTAGCTTTAAAAGAAAGCAGAGTCTTTACAGATGCTAAGATTCACTTGGCACATCAGCACACTTAAATGAAACTTTTCTCCAGCAACACTGAATGGATGGATCATAGACTTAGTTTGCATCTCAAAACATGATACCCTTTATTTAACCAAAGCTTAGGTAACCATTAAAGATTAAATAAAAATACATGCTTCCCTTTTTTGGCTAAATTAATTCAATCTTATAGACATTTGTCATATGTGTAAGGTATCATTAAACTGAGAGTAAAAGAACCTGATTGCCTTATTTTTCTATCTATCTATCATCTATCTGTTTATTTATTTATTTATTTATAGGAGACAGGATCTCATGCAGGTCACACCCAAGCTGGCCTCAAACTCACTATGTAACCAAGGATGGCATGAAACTGTTGATCTTCCTGTTTCCACCTCCCAAGTCCTAGGATTTTGGGTGTGCACCACCTAGTTTTATGCAGTGTTGGAAACTGAACCCAGGATTTCCTGCATGCTAGGCAAGCATTCTATCAACCAAGCTATATCCTCAGCTAGTCTTCAAGTAGGATTTTTCTAATATCTTGTTTACGCACTGATCTAGATAACCTTCTAAAAAAAGGTTTTTGGTGTTTTTTTTGAGATAGGATATTCTGTAGCCCAAGCTAGCCTCTAACTTGTTATGCAGCTGAAGCAAGCCCTTACCACCTCTGATCCTCCTGCCTCCACTTCCCATGGACTATGATTACAGCTGTGCACCACTCCCAGCTCCATTTTGAATATTCAAGAATGTTATTCTTCTTTGGTATTAATCATTTTCTTCCTACTTATTAGCACATATTCATTTTAATAATTGTTATGCATAGTTTCAGCACTGTGGATAACAGGAAAGAAGGAAGAGAAGAAGGAGGAAGCAAAAGATCAAGGGAGGAAGGAAGAAAGGAGGGAAAGGAGGACTGGAAGGAGGAAGAAAGGAAGGAATTAGAGGAGAGCCCTTAACTTCCAGGAGCTAACAGTGTAATAGGGAGTTAATGTTCATACAAAAGCAAAAATGGCCCACACGGAAAGCAATTATTATCTCACAAGCTGGGCTTTGCACACACATGTGCACACACAAGCACATACCACATGGATATGCACAAACAATTTTTTTGCTAACACAGAAACCATCTTGGCAAATAAATGAACTTTTTGCAGTTCAGTTTTCTCTCACTATAAAGAAAAAGGGTCACATGACTGCTGAGAGTCCTCGAAGCTCTGCAATTTTCTAAGCGACTTTACACTGTTGAGATTATGCTCTGTGTGAAATAAGAAGTACTTGCCAGAAAAATCAGGCTATACAGCATGCGTAAAGCCACGTGGCATTAAAGAGATGGCAGCTTATTCACAGGAGGCTAAATGTCGAAGAATGTCTTATAAAAGAATGGCTAGCATGAAGGTGCCAGAGAAATGGGAGCAAAGAGGAATTAGTGCCAATGCACTAATGTGTGCCACCTTTATCACATGTACTCTTACGCTATAAAGAGTCAAGGATGTTAAAGGAGAAAGCAAGAAAGGTGAGGAGAGAAATTCAGAAAGCCTGGGTGGCACACCCAGCCCCGGTGAGGCTGAGACAGGAGCTGAGTTCCAGGCTAGCCTGAGCTATATAAGGAGTTCCTGTGTCTAAAAATAAACACACAAAAACAATAACAAAAGGCCAGAAAGAACTGAATAATAAGCACAAACTCATTATCCTAGCACCAAAGGTAGAAGAAGGAGGATGAAGAGTTCAAGGCCAGTCTCCACTACATGAGACGTTGTCTCAGAGTTTTTAAAAAGTCATAATAGCAGGCTGATGCAACTTAACACTTGGAAGAGGACATGAAAGATGACTGCAGTGAATCAAATTAACCAGCTCAGCTTTAAGGAACTTCCAAAACATCATTTCAAATGGAACTTAGGGACTATCACTGAAGATCTTGTAAGTAAGTATTGTTTTACTGCTGAAGAAACAGATCGAGACAGATAGACAGATTTATGGGTGAGGCTTATGTGACAAAACTGAGGGGTGCCAAGAAAGCTGGAAAATGGAAAAGTGCTGACTCTAGACAGACAGGAACAAATCCAAAAATGAGAACATAGACCACACGGCCATCTGGACTACTCTGTTCCAAACGAGCCATTCCTACCTATGGACACCTCAGTTCCTGGGCTGTGCTCATTTTAAGGTATCTAATAATGCAGTAAAGAAATTCCTTTCACTTTGGAATAGCAAACGGAATGGAATGTTCTAGACAATTCTCTCCAGAGGAGGAACTGTAAGAACTACTATGATATTAGAAGAATGCATGAACAAATAAATTCATTCTAAAATCGAAGCAGTCTCAGCAGGAACCTGGGAGTATCTATTTGATGGTGCCCTGAGTTTGGATAGCAAACATATTACTCTACAGATTCTTAAAAATGGAAAGAAAAGGGTAGGAGAGGGTTAAGTGAATCAAGCTCAGCAGACAAGGTCGTGAGGTTTGGACTGACAAGGAAAGGATGGTGGTACTATAGGTGGAGAAGGGCGTTTCAGTGGAGAAAGGTGAAGGTGTGGAAGATGGAACCCCCAGAATTCTACATTAGGTGGTAGAGCCTGTCTAGAGTAAAGATGTCTCCCAGGGAAGTCTGAATCAGCGAAAGAGAGCCTTACTCAGAACATTGTCAAGTGTCGCTAACCTGAGACAAAACAGACCACAGCAGTGGCTTCTCCTCAGATTCTGAAGTCTGCATTTAAAGAAGACAAGAGAGAATTTCTCCAGGTAAGGAGATTTATGAAGACATACTTTCCCCAAATGGTAAGTGACTCTTGTTTCACGAACCTTGAACTACTTATAGTTTATTGAACAGCAGTCAATAGCATTTTATGGGACCTTATGGGTAAAGGATTCAAATTTTTTCTTTCCTTTAATAGACTTGAAAACATGTACAACCAAAGAATGACTCCACAGTTGACCTAGACAGTAACTCTAGAATATAGGAAGAGCCGAATGCTTGCCAGGTAGTGGTGACTGAACACTGATGTGTGGTAAGTGCAGGCACTCTGCAGCCAGGAAGCTGTAGTTCAGATTCCAGTTCTATCGTTACTAGCTATGATAGCTTCCACAAGTCCCTAAGACTGTGGCCCAGGAGTTGTGGAAATCAAATCAGTTAACCTATGTAGGTCCCTTGGAGTAGAGCCTGGAGTGTAGTAAGCAGTCTGCCTGCACTGGTCATTTGTTGTTGCAATTGTTACTACTTAGCGATGAGCCCCGGGAGCGGGTGCACCCCTGTAGCAGGTGGAGCTGTTTTCCCCAACTCGTGCACAGAGCGAATGACTCATGATCAAAACGGGCTGCCAACTTCCTGAACTATTGAATTGTGTGAGCATCCACTTACAATCACTATTTTTTTTTTTTTTAGTTGCCCATTCTATTTGGAGCTCACAGACTACAGAGACTCTTTACTCAACCCCACCTTTCCTTTTCGAGGGCATTAAATCCCAAAGAAAGCAGTTAGAAAAACCATCTTTTATTGCCACCCCTTTGTAGTTTCTTTATCCCTCATTCATTTTCCTGTCTCATTTGTACCAAAAGAAAAGTGATACTTCATGCTTTATGTTGTCATCTATAACTATGTGCATAATGTGTACGTGCCTTTCCTATGTGCGACTCTGCGGGTGCTATCCTTTCCCCTGCCCTGCAGTAGGGAGCCACCCTGCCTTGGGAGAATAGAGGGCACCTGCTCAGTGGTGTCTGAGTCCCTATGCATGGTCTTCATTGTCTCAATAAGAACATAGGGGTTATGTACTCCCAGCCACTGAATTTCACTCTGGACTCTTCCCTGTTTCTTCCTTAATTATATGGACTTTCACTAATGCTCAGACACCCTGGGGGAGGTAAAATAACACCCACTCTACCCAAAGGCACCCACCTTTTTAAGATGTTTGCTGATTTTTAAAAATTATGTGTATATGGGTGTGTCTGTGTGTGAGTTTGTGCATGTCTATGTGGTACCTGTGGAGGCTGGAACAAGGTGTTGGATCCCTTGGAGTTACAGGTGAATGGGAACCACCCATTGTGGGTGCTGGGAATTGAATCCGGGTCCTTTCCAAGAGCAGTGAGAGCCCTTAACAACTGAGCTGTCTCTCTAGCCCCTGAACGCACCCACATTTTAATCCCTATGGCTGTGTTAGGACATATGAAAAAGGAGGATCTGAAGTTGCAAATGGAATTAAAGTTGTTAATTAGCTGATCTTTAAATAGGAAGATTATCCTGGTAGGTCCAGTGAAATCACAAAAGTCCTTAAAAGTGGAGTTGACAGTATAGTCAGTGACAGAGCATGAGCCTCGTATGCATGATGCCCTGAGTTCAAGTCCTAGAACAGCAGCAAACAAACAAAGTAGAAGCAGGGCTGATGCAGAGGGCGGAGTGATGCATACGAGAAGAGAAGACTTAATCGTCTGTGGCTGGCTTTGAGGACAGAGGAAGGGGACCCGGCACCAGAGAATAGAGACCTCTAGAACTTCCAGCCTTCAGAATTCAGAGAGGGGAAGGAACTAGACTCTTTTCTGAGGCCTCCAGAATGGAGTCTTGATCTAGTGATGCTTTGACTTAAACCTAGTGAAACCTATGTCCGACATCTGGCCTACAGAACTGTAAATTAGTAAGCTTGCATTCTATTGTCACCAAATGTGGGGTAATTTATTATAGTAGCAGTAAGAAACCCAATCTTGGGAGATCTGTCCGATAGCCTCCATCTTATGGGAACTCTGTCTCCCTGCTTAAACTGCCCACAGCTTGATTTTGCCTTTTGTGGGCTGACTCAATAAAAAGTATTAAACACTAACTGTATCAGGTACTGTGCTGGGTCCTGAAAATTTGAGATAGTAAGACATAGATAACCAAGTCCTTTCATTTCCTCAACAGAGATCTGTGTACTCCGCCTCTAGATTAGATACGGCAAAATGAAAAGAAACCTCTCCCTGTCCCTTGTAAGAAATAAAGCCTATCTGTCAAAACATTTTGAAATTCCATGTTTGTCTCTCCTTAGTACCCTTGTTATAGGACTGATATGTGCCTTGATGCTACTTGTTTCTTAATATGTCACTTGTAACGTGTAACATTCATTTCCAGTCTCCGTTTTATAAATCTCATAATTACATTGTGAGAAAGCTTTTGTTCCCTTAACCTAATAGAACTTGTTTTCTCATCCACAACCCGTTTCCTCCTTTTCTGACTTTTAGACTCTGTGCATCTTCTGGAGCCCCATACTCCCAAATGTCAAAGATTCTTGCTAAAGTGACTCTTTCTTCTTTAAATCAGCCAATCAGGCTTAGACTGTGAGGCTGAACCTAGACTAATGAACAGCCAAGCTCTCTTTTCTCTCAGGGATAAAAGAAAAAGACCTCTCCCCCTGCCCCCAGAACAGAGCAGCCATATCATCCCCCCAACTCCCTTAGTGATAATTATGGGTGATTTCAAAATAAAACTAGAAGGTTCCAGAAACTTTTCAGTGGAAGCTGATTTCTTTCAACCCCGTCGACAGGGCACAGGGCAGACTGTTTTTCACTAGGCCATTTCTTCTGGCAGTTTCCTGATCATTTGCTTTTTCCTGGTATCTGGTAAAACTCTGGAGTCCAGAGTTGGGCAGAGTAGACATCTTCATGGCTGTGGCATAGGATGCATGGCGGGCACCGTTCACCTCAGCCAGGGCCATTTATTGACGTTGCTGTTGTACCCAGGGCTGTACTTGTGGCCTGGCAGTTCTCTAAACCTGCTGTAGATATGGTGACGCTGGTGAGCGCCAATCATGATTTCTGGGAGGTAGACATAGATGGTTACCTAACTCAGCAGCCCCCACCTTATCCTGAACCAGCATTCGCTGGTTGTGGAAGTAGAGAGGTCGTTCTGGATGAACCAAGGCCCTTTGTTGTAGTTGTAATCAACGCCCTCTGCCACGGTGCTCAAGTCTGTGGCTTCCCTTGAACTGTACACCACAACCTCACTCATCTTGGGGAGGAAGGCTTTCTTATAGGTATTCTCAATGTCCTGGAGATAGGCGACAGTGATCTTCATATCTCCTTTCCTCTGGATGCGGCTCTGGATCCCCCAGCACTGGCTAGTCAACGTAGATGACTGCATGGGGCGACAGGTACTCACAGATCCTGAGCTTCTTCACCTCATTGTAGTGGTTCACACACTGCTTCTGGGTGTAGCCCTGTACATTGCCTCCAGGAAGGCAAAATCGCTGAAGATGAAAAGCTCCAAGATCACATCTTGTCCACTGCTCCCCAGGTGCTCCAGGGCTTCTGCACACTGCAGGGGGCTGTTGCTGTACAGCCAAGACTGCAGGCGGTAGCTGTTGACATCATTGCTTTTTGGATCATCATAATATCTCTCCAGGCTATAGTTACCACTAAAGACTACGTCATCATGGGGCTTTCCATCCTGTGGTGCTTCTGCAAAGTGCTTCATACTATGTGTTGGGCGTGGCCACTAGGCCACGCGGGGAGGCCAACGCCTGGACTAGTCTCAGAAGCCTCAAAGCCTCAAAGTTTGCCTTGCCAAGAAGCTTTCATTTGGAGTGGTGGTTTCTTTTTTCCAAAACCCCAAATTTATTTCAAACACCCTGAGAAGGTACTCAACATAAACTAAATGACATGATTCAATGTGATAAATACATCATACAGGAATAAAGAAGAGGATCGAACCAACTGCTGGGTGGCATCAGGGAACCAGCAGGGAGAAGTGGAGCTTGGATGAACAGGGCTGTGATAGCAAGATAAGGTGGAAAAAGATGTTCAAGAGCTTTGGTACGATGTGACACTTCAAATGTGACCAGCACAAGTGAGGATCAGAATCTTAAATCTGACTTCATTTTGGGTTAATTTTCATTGACATGGAAGTAGAAACTGAAATGGTTGCTGGCTACCAAACCAAACAAGGCGGGCTGAACCCGCTTGTACTCTTGTGGACGCTGCCTTCTTTCCCCCTCTCTCCAGCAACCAAATGTCGTGTAACAAATCATCTTGGATCATGCTGACAGGACATCACTCTGAGATGGAAGTTGGAAAATGGAAGGAGCATGTCCCTGGCCATATAAAGAGCCACCTTCCAGTTCAGCTTATGCTCAAACTGTCATGTGAGAGATATAAATGACACATGGTTTAAACTGTTGCAGATGAACTGTGTCCTGTAGGAATGTCTCTCCCTCACAGGTCCATGTGCTTGAACACTTGAACCTCAGCTGGTGGAGCTGTTTTCAGAGGAATCATTGGGACTCTGGCATAGCTAGAAGTTAGTCACTGAGGGTGAGCCTTGACGTCAAAATCTATATCTGGCTTTCTAATTCTTGGTCTGCTAAGATGTGTAAAGCTGCCAATAGTCATGCTGCCAGTTCCCACACCACAGGAGGAGTCTCCCCAACCATCACGCCTTCCACACCACAAGAGACTGTGTTCCCGAAACACTGCACCAAAATAAATCCTGCCTCTCTTAAATTGCTCCTATCAGATACTTTGTCACAGCAACAAGAGTAATAATGAACACATCGAATGCAAAAGTCTCCTAGAATATTAAAGAACAACAGCCATAATTTTGATCAGGATTTTTAAAAATCTCCTTCTGTATATTGGACATTTACTGAATTCATATTTAATCTCTACACAGTCTACATTTAGTCTCTGTATAGTTCATGAAGGTAGATGGTAGTATGCCTCCATCCTTTCCAGATGCTGGCTCTGTAAAGGTGGCATTAGATCTTTCTTATTAGAAAGCAAGAGTATCCTAATGTATAGTATTTTATCATTCAAAGTCAGGAACATTGTACAATCCATTTTAAATGCAGAATAATTAGTTTGCTACAGACATTCTCAGTTGTTTACCCAACAGCCACCCCTATTTTAGCCTATAAAAAGAACCCCACTTTTTTTCAAACAGTAGGCAGAGTCCTTGACTTCTAGAAGAGTGGGATTCTATTCAGAAATCATGAGAAAAACCCTAGACAGCCTAAACTAGTCGTGGTAATTTCATTTTCTTTCATCAGTGATTGGTCTAAAGATAGCTCTGTTGCTCAGTTCTGGCCAATGAGAAACAAGCAAAAGTCTGATGAAAAGTAAAAAGCCCCAAACCTGCCTGGGGTGAAGACGCAGTACTGGAGCTACAGGATCCATCTTCAGGCAACCCTGCAGACAAAAGCCTTTTGAGGACAAAAGGCATAAGAATGGTAGAGTGAGATCTGTGAGGGGTTCTCGATGCACCTGAGCCCTTGTTGCTGCTTGCCTGGATAGCTGACTCTATACCTCTTGTAGTTTGAGAAAAACAAGCCTCCATTTACTGAGGGTTACGGTAAATTAGGTTTTTAGTTTTTCAGTTGTTGAAATCCTTCTGAGCAGATATACACAGGTACTTATCTGCCACTTTCCTTAGTAAAGTCACAGAGCTTACGGGACCTACTACATGCTAGTGGCTAGCTGGTGGGAATTCCAAAGCCTAGTGGCTTCCATGGTAAGAATCACTCTGGTCTCCCCCAAATCCACACTTTGGAGGATATGAAAAGTAGCCTCAACAGACAAAAGACCTCAAATTCAATACATATTATATCTTTCTCCACCTTCAAACTAAAACAGCTTCAATTACACATTTCTTGAGCGGTGCAGTTGCATGAAAGCCCTCAACTATTCTGTTGCACTAAGTTATTAATAGCCGTATTAAAAAATATTATAAAAGTAATATGAATCTCGAAGTTTAAGTGAAAAGTAGAAAAACTAACTCTGAGGCATAAGAAACCAGAAGATCAATGAATTGAGTCATGTTGCAGGATGATTAAATTTCAAAAACAAATTTAAAAACACAGACATGGGCAGTAGGGGAGTTTTGTCCTTAAATTATGCTAACAACTGATTTAATTGTTTCTGTATACAAAGCAATTAAATCTCAAAAATTATGATTTTTTTGTGTGTTTGTTGACACAGGGTCTGCTATGGAACTCAGAGCGCCTCTCACTTCTGCCTTCCAAGTTCAAGGATTGCAGGCGTGCATCGCCACACTTGGACTAATCATCCAGAATTATAGACATTTAAAATATTTTTAAAGATGGATATTTTCAGCGGAAGGGAGAGTCTTCTGACCATGTACTACACCAGGGTCTTCCAGTGTTGCTAATCTTTAATCTGATTTAATATGGAAAGCTTATGTGGCAACTGATCTCACATTTCATTCACAAATAGAGAAGATTAACCATCAAATGAGCACATTTTTCTCGGTCTTTCACAGACTAAATGAACTAGACATATTTCTCTTTCGAACACCAAGTTATCTAAAATTATTTCCAGATAGTCAGAAAGGTTCTGAAACACCAAATTAAGTGATATTCAGACAAACCCCAGGGATTTTTTTTATTGTGTTTTTGACAAATCTGACAAACGTTTAAAAATTGAAAATAGCTGGGTGTGGTGGCGCACGTTTTTTAATCCCAGCACTGGGGAGGCAGAGACAGGCCGCCGATCTCCGGGAGATCGAGGCCAGCCTGGTCTAAATAGTGAGTTCCAGGCCGGCCAGTGCTACACAGCGAGTCCCTGTCTCAAAAAACAAACAAACGAACAAAGTTGAAAAGTTGAGAACAAAATACAAGTTAGATACGGGCAACACTGAAAACAGACACATACCTTGGAAATGATTAATGGCTCTCCGTGCTCCAGGCCACCTTTCAGAGTGAAGCCCCAGGGAGCCCCTCCCTCCAGGAGCGCTTCCAGATAAATGAACCTTTCCCTGGGTGTCCCGCTGGGGTCTGGCGTGGCGTTAGGCTCATCGAAGTTCCCAGTGGTCCTCATCACGCCAAACACATGGTCCCTCGGTATCAGGGGAAAACGCCTGGTGCAGATTCCGCCGAGCTTAGCTTCCCAGCACGAGTTAAACCATCCGTCCCGTCACACGCCGACCCAGAGAAGCGTTGGAGAAGCGGATTGTGCTGCCGCAGCGTTCCTCCCAGCTGCCTCCAGGATGCTGGGCCGGGGGCCCTGGCCTCCGCGCCTGTTCTGCACACCCTCTGGAATTCCGGGCTCCCGCGGAAGCCCCCAGCCGGTCTGTCCACAGCGTTCGCAGAAACCTCTTTCAGGGTCACCGCAGATTGCTTTGAACTCACACACGCGCCAAATCCTTTTCTATATATTTTACGGAGAAAACAGAAAAGCCACACCGGTCTAGGAGGAAAGTGGCAAAACCGCAAAGGAATACCTCCTTTTTGATTGATCATCAACCCTTTCTTCCTCTGGTAGTGAAATTTACCATGACAATAGCGGCCTCGCTCTGCAGAAGGAGCTTTAAAAAGAAAGCGAGTACTTACTATGCTTAGGCTGCCTTTGGAATTTTCGATCCTGTCCCCTGGGGACAGAAAGGGTGTGCTAAAACTTTGTACTCCTTTTAGTCATCGTTTGCTTCTCGAGGCGGGAGGACGAGAAGGAGAAGGAGGAGGAGGAGGAGGAGGAGGAGGAGGAGGAGGAGGAGGAGGAGGAGGAGGAGGAGGAGGAAGAGAGAGAGAGAGAGAGAGAGAGAGAGAGAGAGAGAGAGAGAGAGAGAGAGAGAGAGAAGCAGTGACACCGCGACCTTTCAGCACTGGGAACTCGGCTCTGCAGAATTCAGCCACAAAGACCAGACCGAGTGGGCCTACATAACACTGAGAGAGCTGAAAACACTATACAGATGGCTAATGACCAAGGGCTAGAAGTAGTTACCAGAAGAGCCCCCGCCCCACCACTTTTACTAATTAAAGCAGAACTTCATGGACCCAGAGACAAACATTGATATTTTGAAAAATCCCTCCAGGCACTTGTGCTGGGCAGCCAAGTTTGAGAAGCTGTGCCTTAGCGTTTGGGTAAACATTTAACTGTCAAGGGCTTTATTAATTTCATTGGGAGACAATACCATAGGTGATATATGATCAGCCTCTCCAGTCAAATTTCCGATTGCTTGATTTATGCAAACAGGAAGGAGGCATCCTTCTGTCTCTATTTTAGATTGCTTGTTATCCATTATTTTAAAAGAAATAGTGCTCTGTTAAGTACTAAGCCCTCATGGCTGAATGTTCTGACTTCAGGTATCAGTGTAATTTTGTAAAAATACTATTAACATTAAACACACATCTCTTATCCAGAAGCTATTGGAACACATTAGAATTCTTTCCAAGGAATGTTTATTTACCAAAAGTTTTTCTATTTAAATCTATGATAATATGAATTTTATTTTTGGAAAGAGAAGTTAAAAACTATAGTGAAGGATGGTAACAATTTGATGTTGGTGTTTCTACTTAGACATAATGAAAAGTTGATAATGAGAACTAATTAAGATTGTAATACTGGGCCCACAGTGGGATGGCTGCATAATTATTGATTGTATAAGCTAAGTAAGTTCAGTCCCTGGAACTCACCAGAAAACTCGAGATGAATCAGGGCCCATCTGTAAGTTCAACACTCCTACAGCAAGACGGGAAGAGAATTATCTGGTAGTTTAAGGTCTAGCTAGCCTGGAGTACATAGCAAGGATGAGACCAGAGGCCCCACCTCACAAGGTAGAAGGTGAAAACTTATTTCCTGAAAGTAGTTTTGATAGAGTTCAGCCAGCCTGGGAAATATATAGCAATATCATGTCTCAAAAAGAATAAATAAAAATCAGGGCTAGGGAGATGGTGCAGTAAGTAAAGCATTACACAAGTGAGAGGGCTTGAGTTCACAGCCCCAGAGCCCATGTAAAAGACCCATGCAGTGATGCAGGAAGCTGTGATCTCTACCCTCCTGGGGGAAGATAGGAGATGGAGATAGGAGACTACAGACACTCACAGGCCAGCTGACGGAAGCAGTGAAGGACAAGGCCTGTTTCAAAACAAGGTGGAAGGCAAGTACTGACACTCAAGACTGTCCCTCTGTCTTCCATATGCATTCCGTGGCATGTACATGTCTGCACACACACACCACACTACACACAGACACAGACACACAGACACACACACACAAATACATTTATTTTAAAGGAGAAATGTTGGCTTTTCCTTTTACTGCACCATTCAAAGTAATGAATATACAGTGCTTTATATTAAAAAAATTAAAGTAAATATACAGCTATTTTTCTGGAAAATTTTTTTATGCATTTCATAGCCTTGTTTCAAATCTATTTTGAAAAAGTGAGGTTTTTGTATAATTAACAATTAGTATTAAAAATAGTAAAGCCATTCAAAATTTCAATTAAGAGGAATAAGTTCAAGAAATCTATTGTAACCATGGTAAGTATAGTAAAAAGAAAAAAAAATTGTACTGATATGTAAGTAACCTGGGCTGCGTACCAAGACCCTGTCTCAAAAAAAATAATGATTGTATACTTGAAAATTGATGAAAGCACACTTAAGGACTCTCACCTCTGATAACAGAAAAGGTATGTAAAGAAGTGAAAATGGATCTAGTAATTAACCTGATTTAGCCATACACATACACAATGATATACTCAATGACATCTACATATGTTAAAATATCATATTTGTACATGGCAGATGGGTACAATTTTATTCATTAATCAAAAGAAAAGCAATAAAGATAAGCCAGCATGGTATTGCATGCCTGTAATCTCAGTACTTGCTAGGCAGAGGCAGAAGGATGGGGTTCAAAGCCAACCTCAGCTACATAGTGAGTTAAAGACCAGCCTGGGCTATGTGAAACCATATCTCAGAGAACACAACACACACACACACACATACACACACACACATGTGTGTACATACTGGGTATATCGGTGGATTTCTGTAATTCCACTTGGGAGGCTAAGATAAAAGGATCATCATGAGTTCGAAACCAGCCTGGGGTACATAGTAAAACCCATCTCAAGAAAAAAGAAATCATAAGGCTTTCTGAAAATCAAGGGGAAAAGAAATAAAAAAAAGATAGACAGCAAAGAATATGTAGTTAATGGCTGTAAGTGAAATCTCTGTTATCATATTATCAAAAATATTTAAAGACCGAATATTTAATACAACTCAATCTGCAGGAGTTGAAGTGGTTAAGAGCACTGGCTGTTCTTGCAGAAGACCCGGATTCAAATCTCAGCACGCACAGGGTGGCTAACAATCATCTGTTAACTCCAGTTCCAGAGAATCCGACACCCTTTTTCTCTCCTTTGCAGGCACTGCATGGCACAGGTGCACTTGTATACATGCAGGCAACATACTCATACACATAAAATAAAAAGAACTAAAAAAAGGAAAGCTGTGCTTTTTGTATCTGAAAAGGTCATGGCATAAAACTTCATTCTGTGGCTATTCAGTACAGCAGCCAGTAGACCGGAGCTGGGATAACTTTTTCCCTATCGTCCACTATTTGGATTCAAAGGATAAAGGTATAAGGGACAACGGATTTAAAGGTAAAGGGTACAGAAGCCTCCAGAAGTTTCAATGATTTGACTTCAGTCAGCTTGCAAATTGCAGAAGTGGGCATGAACCAGATATATTCATTTAGAGATGGAATCTTAGCTTAAGTCAGATCTGGTGTATAATTCACAACAAATGGCAACTTTTGTTTGGGCCAGCATCGTTAACTCATAAGAACATCTGTTAGGAATTTTGATTTGGACCCAAACTCTAATGATATTGTTATGGAGACCTCTACCTGATCTCTGCTCAGTTCTCTGGTCCTTGATCATCACTGAAAGAATTCAGACACACAGGGAGTGGTGTAGAAGACAAGTTCAGGATAAGGTAAAGGGGAGTACTCTCCACGGTGAGAGTGGGCAACGCAAGGGCCAAGAGCACAGCACCCCAAGGACTGAGACAATGGTCAGAGAACCCATTGTCCCAACATATAATATTTTATTTTTATTTTATGTGTATGCATGTATTGCCTGTATGTATGTAAGTGCATCTGTGTCATGCAATGCCCACGGAGGTCAGAAGAGGGCATAGGATTCCCCTGGAACTGGAGTTACAGGTGGTTGTTAGTCACCACGTGGGTGCTGAGAATCGAACCTGGGTCCTCCTCTGCAAGAGCAGCCAGTGCTCTTAACCACTAAGTCATCACTCCAGCCTCCTAATACATTTCTAGGTAGACTTTATACTATTTCTTGAAATTTCTGGTATAGACAGTTTCCTGAGGAAAAGCTTCCTGTAGATGATTGATTGTCAGGCCTGTTTGGATTAAGGAAGGGGACAATGGTATATTGCAGGATGACTTTTTCTGCATTTCACATGATCTTCTCATTGCCATCTTAGAGTACAAACAGTTTTGACCTGGTAGTCATGACATGGGAGCATGGACACCAGAGGACAACTCGTGGGAGAGTCCCAGGGATCAAATTTAGGTCATCGGGTTTGGAGGCAAGTGAGTTATTTTGCTAACCTCATAAATAGTTTGAGTTTCTGCTATTTGCAAGTGAAAAGTTTCTGAGTAAGGCATAATGGAGCCTTCCAAGCTCTTCCTGCTTTGGGAAAAAGATCTCAGAAATTAGCTTCACTGCTTTCTTGTTTTCTGCTGTTCTCTTCTTCCCCTAATTTAGAATTACTCCTATTTTAGTAATAAAAATCTTTACAGCAAACATATCCATTCAGGTCATAGCTATACTTCATCTGTATATATATATATATATATATATATATATATGAAAAACTCGGTTACTAATCAAATATCTACAACTCTGTTACTGTGTCCACAGAACAGAAAAATCTTTTCCTACCTTTATCTACCACTCCTCCACTTAGTTCTTTTAAGTGTCATTTGCCTGATCACAGTTTTAACTTTCCACAATCACATATCTATTCGTTAAACCTCATGTAAAGAAAAATTAATGTTTTCCTTTTGAAATTCTCATGCATTGATTTTAATTTTATAGTATCTTCTAATCCTTTTCTTTTTATTTATACTGACATTTTCCTTTCTTTTTTGAGGAGGGGGTGTATTGTGACAGGGATTCAACCCAGTGCCTTGTACGTGCTAGACAAAAGATCTACCATCAAGCTTTGTCCCCAGCCTTAGTTTTGTTAGCATTTCCAATGTGCTTTTGATTTTATTGGGTTTTTAAAAAGAAAGAATAGCTCTAGATTTTCTCTGAAAATAAAGCCAGAGTGCCATCTAGTGACTCTTCTGGGTCACTAAATAATCATAAAAGTCATTGTAGAGAAGAAATTACTTAAGTAGACGTTTGGAAGATTATTTAACCTTAGAATGTCTCAAAACAATCTAAACAGACAAAATAATTAACTTTAAAATAAAGTCTGTGCATTTCTGTGGACAATATTTCAGGGACCAGAAGAGTCGAGGCTTCATGGATATTCTTAAGATGGAGAACTTGTCCAGCAGTTCTGTCCTGGCCTCTGAAGACCAGGAAGTGACTTACATGTCTCCTTTGAAAGAGGAGAGGCATTTGGAAGAGGCATGAAAGCTTAAAACTAGTTTTCACTAATAGGATCTTCATGCTAGAACTCTCCCTGAAGCACAGGGCATTGGAGAATGTTATCCTGAATACTTCCATAGAGCTGGGTTTCTGTGAGAATGAGGAAGGACAGATGACTACTGATAAGCAGTGTACAGCATCTGCTCCACCAGCTACAGTAGAGCTTGTCACAAATGAGTGCAGGAGAGTGATTCAGATCTTTTGGGAATGACCAAAAACATCATCTTAACTGAGACAATTTCATAGGCATGTATATGCCTGAATTCGTGAAATGGCATACTGTAAATAGATGCTATTTCTTTTTTTCTTCCTTCCTTCCTTTCTTCTTTTTTGAGACAGGGTCTTCCTGTAGATACAGCTGGCTTGGAACTCCCTATGTAGACTAGGCTTGCCTCTATCTCACAGAGATCCACCTGCCTTTAATCCCCAAATGCTGGGATGAAAGTCATGCATGACCATACCCAGTAGAAGTTTATTGAATGGAAATTATGCCTCAGTAGGGTTAGCTTTTTCAGAAGTCAGCTGAGCATAGTGCCACGTGCCTGGAGTTGAGCCTGCAGGGCCAGCTGGGCTGCATATGGGCGTTCCAGGTCAGCCTGGATTATGTAGGGAAACTATTGTCACACACACACACACACACACACACACACACACACACACACATTCATGAACAGATGAATATTCAATATTATTCAGTCTTAAAAAACAGAATGAAATTCTCTAAGCATAGTGGAGGTGGAAGCAGGAGAATTAGAAAACAGAATGGTGGGTGCTGGTGCTGTGGGAAGGGGCATGAGAAACTGGTGTCTAACAGGTATAGAGTTGAGGAAGAAAACAAAGCTCTGAAGTTGGATGGTAGTGATGGTTGTACAGAGCCACGCAAATATTTAAAAAATGAAAACAACAAAAAGTGAAGAAACGAATGCCCCTTGAACTTAAAAATGCTTAAAATGGAACCAACAGAATGCCTCAGCAGGTAAAGGCACTTGCAACCAAACATGAGACTCTGGGGTGCATCCCCAGGACATAAATGGTGGAAGGCAAGAATGAACTCCCAAAAGTTGTCCTCTGACCTCCACACAAGCTCCCAAACAAATATGATAAAGGCAGATAAAATGGTTACTTTAAAAAAAAAACACAATAGTTTAGAAGAGTTTTTAAAAGCTAACAAAGTTAGGGCTGGGATAGAGCTCAACGGTAGAGCATTTCCCTACCATGCATGAGGCCTAGAGTTTGATTCCTAGTACTGAAAAAAAAGATAAATATGCAATATTACACTGTTCATTATCCATCACTTAACCATGGTGCTTATATTTGTGGAATGAATTAGTGAATATTAAAGGAATTCTAGACCCCTTCTTTGATCTTTAAATTTTTTAGTTAAAAAATTTTTATGTGTATGAGTGTTTTGCTTGTATTTTTGTAAGTGCACCATGTGCATGCATTGCTTGCAGAAGTCAGAAGAGGGTGTCAGATCCCCTGGAACTGGAGTTACAGATGGTTGTTAGCCACCAGGTGGGTGCTGGGAATTGAACCCAGATCCTCTGGAAGAATAGCAAATATTTTTAACCACTTAGCAATTTCTCCAGCCCCTAAATTCTTTATTTTAAAAAGTAAGAAGCTATTTTCAATTCAGTACTTTAAGAAACACCATAAAGTCGTGCTAGGACAAGGGCTTGATCAGTAAAGTGATTGCTATGTAAGTAGGATGGTTTGAGTTTGTATCTCTAGCATCCACATTTTAACAGGCTGGGGAGGAGCACCTGGAAGTCCTTTGGGACTTGTGATGGCCAGCTAGTCTAACTAAATGATAAGCTCCACATTCATTGAGAGACCTTGTTTCAAAATATAAGGTGGGGCCTGAGAGATGGCTCAGCTGGTAAGGGTGCTTGTGGGGCAAATTTGGCACCTGGGTTCAAAACCCATGTAAAAAGGTAAAAGAGAATCAACTCTACAGAGCTGTTCTCTGATCACCACATGTATACTAAGGTGTGATCACATACACACACACACACACACACACACACACACACACTCATGCATACCCACATAATAAAAGGGGGCCAGTAATTGAGGAAGATACCTGACACTGATCTCTGGACTCCCCTTGCATCTCACTGTGCTAGTCAGGATTCTCTGATAGAATGAATACATACTAAGGGCTGGAGAGATGGCTCAGGGGTTAAGAGCACTGACCCAAATTCAAATCCCAGCACCCATATAGTTGGTAACAACTGTTCATAACTCTAGTTCCAGGAGATTCAATACCCTCTTCTGTCCTCCCTGGGCACTCCACGCACGAGTGCACTTACACACAGGCAAGCATAACATTCATACACATAAAATAAAAATACATTAAGAAATGAATATATTAAAAAGAGATTTTTTTATTAGATTGGCTTTTACAATAAGGCCTAGCAGTCAGGCAATGTAGTGCTTTCACACTGGAGAGGCTGAAAACCCAGTACCTGATCAGTTCACCAGACTGAGAGCCTTAGCGGTTCCAATATGGTGCTGAAGGTCTGGGGAGCCGCTGGTCTTACAGTCCACACTGGAAGGCTGAAGAAGCTGGGTACCAATGATAGTGGGAGATGGCAGTATCAGCAACAGCAACAGGGTAAAGGAACTCGCCAGCAGCAAAGCCTTTTCCCTCTGACTTTTAAAAAAATATTGATTCTATTTAAAACTATATATATGTATGTACAGGTGCACACAAGTGGGGATGCCCCCCAAGGCCAGAGGCATTGGAAGTCCCTGGACTTGGAGTTAAAGACAGTTGGTTTAGGTGATGAAAATCCAACTTGGCTCCTCTGCCAGTGTATGTACTCTTAATTGCTGAGCCATCTCTTCAGTCCCTGACTTCCTTTCATCTGGGCTGGAAGATCTTTCATATTTAGGGTGAGTCTTCCCATTTCAAATAACTGGGTCAAGAAAATCCCTCATAAGTGTGTGCAGCAGTTTATCACTTAGTTGATTCCAGATCCAGCAAGTTGACTACCAAGATCAACCATCACACTCATTCATGTGTGCACACAAGAACATGTACACACAAACAAAACATAAAGACACAAACATACAAAAGCCATAAATACCTTTCAATGTCACCCAAGATTGTTACAATAAAATCAGGTGTGCATCACTTTCATTTATATATATGGGTTCAAACAGTTCTTTGTGATTCTAATGAACACTTATTTAAACTTAAAAGAGTACAAAAAGAGAAGAAAACGTTATCCAGGGTATAACCACAAAATGAGACACCAATGAAAACCATTAGGTAATTATTTTATGCCATAAATACACACTCATGTTTTGATAGAAAAAATAGACGAAAAATTGGAAATTGTTTTGAGTCTAGTCACAGAGCCTAGTCATTTACCTTTCTACTTAATATGTATGTTTTAATTTCCCATTTATGTACTCAAACTATAAGCAATCCTAAATGCCTCTGAGGCAATAAATAAAAATTTTAAGGTATGATAAAAAAGCAATCTTTACTGGTGCTCCATATACTTAAAATTTGGCACTGGATTACATGATGCAGGATTTATTAATATTTATACATTACATTATTTGTTGTAGTGGCCTACTTAACGCTCATAGCTAACAGAATTAAGTCAAGCACACCCCTAGGATCATAGCACTTGAGAAATTGAGGCAGGAGAATCCTAAATTCCAGGTCAGCCTGGGGGTACATACTAAACCTATGTCTTAAAAAATAACTAGGCCAGGAGTGGTGGCACATGCCTGTCACCCCAACACTAGGGAAGCAAAGCCAGGTGGATGTCTGTGAGTACAAGGCCAACCTGATCTACACAGCAAGTTCCAGGCCAGCCAGAGCTACATAGTGAAACCGTCTTAAAAAATAAATCAATAAAATCAATCAATAAACCCCACATGTTGTATCTCTCAGATTCCTGCCTCTCTGGATTCCTTCCGTTGGGAATACTAATTTAGACAGCATGGCCAAGGTCCGAGTGTGCAATCTCTGATACATTCCACGTAAGAGTTAACGACAGAGTAACCGAAGCACCGCGGAGGAAACAGCTCTCCGGAGGCGGAAAGGGTCAGCTACTCTGAAAACACGCCTGAATCTGGAAAAACATTCCGGACTGAGGCACAGCACAGGCTAAGCACAGGCGGGCTGCAAAATGCGAGTTACTCTTGTTAACTTGACCCGACCAGGGTAACGGCAGGGCCAGGTCTGGGTGTCAGAGACCGCGCAAGCGAGGGCTGGCGGGGGGACCTCAACCCACAGGTAACCGGGAGAGCGAGAGCCAGTTGGTATCTAGGAGAATCTCTGTGGGGGCAACTGTGAGTGGAAGAAGAGTGAGGCGGGGAGCCCTGTTTTGAGGCAGCAGTAAAACACAGAGGGATCAAGTGGCAGGAGCACTGTGGGGTCCGAGCGCCCTCTAGTCTCTGCGGTACCCGAGTCTCTCCGGTTGCCCCGGCAACCGCGTCTTGGGGCGGGAGTAAGGAAGAGAGGGTCTGAAGGCGTGGCCTTGAGCCTCGCCCTATTCCCCCAGCACGCACCCTAACGCCCCGCCCCTCACGTCCTGCCGTACATAGGCCCCGCCCTCCCTCATTGCCCCGCCCCTTCCAGCCCCGCTCCTTCCTTCGCGCCTGCTCCTCTCTTCGCGCCTTGTCCTCTCTTCGCGCCTCGTTCTCCCTTCTTGTCCTCCCCTTGACGCCTCGCCCTCTCTCCAGCCCCGCTCCTCTTCACCCCCCAGCCCTTCCTTCACGCTCCGCCCCTCCCTACCACGCCGAAGCTAACCGTTACCCGGGGGCTCGTGCGCAGTGCGTGGCGGCGAGAGCGAGCTTCGTGGGGCCGCGTGGTGGGCGCGAGGAAGCGTCGGGCGCCGCCGCGGAGGAGCCGCCGTGCTGGCCCGGGCCTCGGGGCGCAGTGGGGAGCGGGTGCGTCCCCGGGTCGCGCAGGTGCGGCCGCCGCCCCCGTGGTCATGCGGTCGGTCTCTTAGGACGAGGTGTTGGTACCAGGTACGAGGACATGGTGCGGGCACTGGGGACAGGCTCCGTCGTCCGGAGACCCCAGAGCCACTTGTGTTACTTCTGGCACCTTTCTTGGCCTTGTGTTCGCACGTGTACCCACCCAATAACTTGGTACGGATGAACCGCTGCTGTTTAGGAGAATTCAAGATCTCTAGAGACAGTGGTGGGAAAACTGGGTCTTGGAAGTTAGAGCGGCCCTGTGCCTAGTTCTTGACTTGAGAGAACTCATTCAGGGGGCACTGGAATAGATGTAAGAACAGAGGGAGAGACAGGAGCCTGTCACCAGTCTCATCCCATGTGAAACACGTTATTGGAGCCCTCTGGGAAATCCACTTTAGATTTCAGCTTTCCCCATTATCAGCATCTGTCTCCATCCTTTCCCACATTGCCCAAGTCCCCACTCTGCCCTAGGTGGTGGTCCTATGTCATGTTATGCTGGCTTTAAGATCAGAGGAATGTAGAAGACAAGTGACGTGGACTTCTCGGTATTTTGACTGGTGACCGCTATTTTCCTCAGCATTAAGTTTATGAAAAATTAAAAGAGGTCTGTTGTTTCTACACATTGTGGATCCTGGCCAGGCAGGGCTGTTTGTGTATGCCTGTTGTACACAACTTGGACTGGGGAAGTTGTGGGAGAGTTCTGAAAACTCCACTAGTGTTTTGCCTTCACCATGTATTTGCTTGATTCCTGCTGCTGCCAGAAGAGGGCATCAGATTCCCTGAAACTTGAATTACAGATGGTTTTGAGTCACAGTGTGGCTGCTGGGAACCAAACCCTGTCCCCTGAAAGAGTAGCAAGTGCGCCTTCTGAACTCCATTCTTTTAATAGTTACCTGTTTGTTGTGGGTAAAATACAGTCTTTGCCATGGTGATATGATTATACTCGCTAAATAAGAATAGCAATTGAAAATTTATTCGGTAGGTATACAAAGCCTTTGCTTGCTGTAGTGTGTCAGGGAGGAGACTGTGTTCTCTGTTTGGGTAATCCAATTTAAAGCTCCTACCTCTAAAGCTCCGGGCGTTGCGGCATGCACCTTTGATCCCAGTACTCTAGAAGCAGAGGTAGACAGATACCTGTGAGATCAAGGCCAGCCTGGTCTACATAAGGAGTTCTAGGCCAGTTGAGGCTCCAGAGAGACCCTGTCTCAAAAACCAAAAATCTATTAAAGGAGGCCTTTTCTGAACCAAAGTGTACGGTGTCAGTTATATGGTATAATGGGTTGAATAATAGTCACTTAAAAATATTAAGTCCTAATCTCCAGAACCTGTAAACGTTATGAGGAAAAAAAGTTTTTTTGAATGTGACTTAAGTCACATGGAGAGATTATCATATATTATCTGTTTGCCTTAAATGTAAACTCAAGGGTCATAAAAGATGCAGAGGGAGCTTTGGCAGAAGAGGGGATGGCAGTATGTCCACGAAAACAGAGACTGGAGTGATGTGCCCAAGAGTCGGGAAATGGTGGAAAACGAAAATATACGGCAGTGCTACATCACATAGAATCCTATTGAGTGTGAATTTTAAAACTGCAACTGAGGCACTAGTTGGTGTACTCATGGAGACTGCTGTATATTTTCTTGAATTCTGTGAATCCCAAGGAAGGAATCAAATAGGGAATTTAGAAGGAAGAAGAGAAGAAACGGTGCATAAGGATGAGGAGGTCATTTAAGCCATTTAAAAACGTTTTATTATTTTTATATTATGTGTATGAGTATTTTGCATGTATGAATGTAAGTTCACTTGTGTTGTGCAATGCCCTCAGAGGTCAGAAGAGAGCATGGGATCCCCTGCAACTAGTGTTACAGACAGCCCCCTTGTGGGTGCTGGGAAGTGAACTTTCTCCTCTGCAAGCACAGTCAGTGGTCTTAGCCACTGAGCCATCTCTCTAACCCAAGAAACAAAAGTTTTTAATACCTCGAAACTTGCTGGAAGCAGTAGAATAACCTCTTTTGGCTTTGCTGTTGATTGAAATCAGCCATGAGAAGTTTTCTTTTTGCTGAGTGCTTTCTATAGGAAATTGTGGGATATCAAAGTGCAGGTTTCCAGGATGTTCTTACTCTTAACACTTTGCCCAAGAGAGGGCATCCATTGACCATTGTTATCTCAACAAGCTCATTTCTGCTTGAACACTTCACACTGAAGTCTCCCATATGTATATCAAGACTGTGGTTGTCAGAAAGTCCATCTCTACCTTAAACTAGAATTTGCCTTTCTTCGGTCGTGTTAAACAGTCTTAATTCTGCACATAGAAGATACTCATTTTTTAAAAAATAAGATAACCCCTTACCTTATATTTCACTGAAATGTTTTTTAAAAATCCTGATTGCTTATCACCACAGTACACCTGTTTAAAATTGACAAACCAATTCCTGACTCTTAAGACAAGGTTCTTTACTCCTTAAGTTTTCTAACCAAGCAGAAAATCTATTGCCTGATCAAAGACAATTAGTGTAAGTTATCTGAAGGTATTCAGCTGGTCTGCTTAAGTCAGCTTGAACTGTACCGGAGAAAGATCAGATCTTGGAATTTAGATATAGGGGTTTATATGCACCTATGGGTTTATTTGCTACATTGTCTTGATAATACTAATAAGATAATGTGCCAACAAAATGAGCATTGAACCCACAGGGAGTATATAATTGAACTTTTTTAATGTATAAGCAGAGCCTAGGTAAATGTTGCAGAGTATAAATTAAAATGTGGTTTCCTGTAAAATAAAAAATGACACTTTAGGGTTAGTAAGATGTCTTAGTGGGTAAAGGCACTTCACTTGCCCTAAAACCTACTGGCTGGAGTTTAATCCTTGGAATTCATGTAAAGGTGGAAGGAGAGAACTGACACCACACCACAGAGTTGTCCTCTGACCTCCACCCACGCCATGACATTTGTATGGCCCCCTACAATAATAATAATAATACAATAAGAAAAATTAACTATTATATTGTTATATATAAATATTTCAAAAGTTTAAATGATAAAAATGAACTTGTAAGTTGAACTTTTTGGAAACAAATTTTTGTTAATGAAATATATGTACTAATAAGCAAATTTCAATTTTTCAGGTGTTAATAGAATAATTGAAAATAAGAATATCCAGAAATTAAGGTATCTCTTATTTTACTTCTAGTTACATTTAACAATTATGAACATACATAATTGATGTATTAGTTTAGTGTATCCATATCTAATTTATTTTAGAAAATATGAAGTCCTGAATCTGATGAATAACTAGCATGGAATATATGAAATATAAAAGCAATAAGAGCTTTATATCTGTGGTTTTAGACCATGTCCAGTGGAGCTCTCTGCATCCCATAGACAGAGAAAGGGGTGTAGAGCTAGGGTTCATAATAGTTCTAACTTCTGATGGTTAGAAATGGTTTGAAAAAGCATAAAGATAATCTCATTTGGTACAGATGGAAATTGAGGCTCAGATACAAGAGAAATTTTACTTGTTCTCTAACAGTTATCCAGTGACCGGATAAAATTTCCTCTTTCTGTTATATATCTCTTCAATATTACCTCTCTACTGGGTGGTATTGTGTACTGATAAAGCATGAGCTTAAACAACTGAATTCTTTATTTCATTATGATGGTCCCTTTATGTTTAGTTAAATCAGGGTAAAATTTTTCTCTTGTGTTCATGGACCTATATAGTTTTATTTTCTTTCTGGATAAATAGAATGATTTTTTTATGGAACAGTAAGGTGCTATATGCTGCTCAAATTATAAAGATATATTATCTCCAAGCAGGTTCTGTATAGGAGGGCTTGAACATGAATTCTTTGAGTTAATCCTTGTTCTTAAGAAGTATTCACTCTAGCCAGGCGTGGTGGCACATGTCTTCAATCTCACTACTTGGAAGGCAGAAGCAGGTGGATCTCTGTGCTATCTAGGCCATCCTGGTCTTCATAGTGAGCTCCAGACCAGTTAGGGCTACAAGGAGACCCTGTTTCAAAAAGAGAAAGTATGCTTTCTTTCACTGCATATTTATTCATAGATAATATTTCACAGGTCTAGGATTTGAACATGGATGATGAAATCTATAGAAAAAGTGAGAACACAAATACAGACTAGTATGAATTAATAAGCAAATTTTTTTTTTTGGTCTTTTGAGACAGGTCTTTTGGTTTTCCTGTAGCCATATCTGCCCTGGAACTAGCTAACTAAACCAGGCTGGCCTAGATCTCACAAAGATCCATCTGCCTCTGCCTCCCAAGTGTTGGGATTAAAGGTGTGCACCACCACCCCCAGTTCAATAAACAAGTCTTCATTAAAAACAGTAACTCAAGCAGTAAATGCTGTTCTGGATTGCTCTTGCACTTTGAGTCTGGTTTTAGAGGAGTATACGTCAACCCTGTGGAATCCTCAGTCTTAGGTTTCTCTAGAAGGTAGTATGGCCATCCATCATTTTAAGGGCTTGATGAATCTGGGAATCTGAATAGACCATACATTTAAGTAACATACCCAGTCAAAATAGGACTTAAACTGTAAATTACCTTGCTGTGGAGACATTCTATTATAGTCCAAGAGAAGTCCACCTTAACTAGGAACTGGAAGGAAAAAAGTTAAGATGAGAACTCTTCATACTAGGAATGTAGTTTCATATCATCCTTCATGGCCTTTTAGAATCCAAGAAGAAAAGATAAGCACCCAGGAGATGCTTTAAGCACTTCTTCTCAGCTTTATAGTAAAACAGCAAAATACTAAAAAGCCAGCAAACTGTTTTCCTTCAAAAGTGTTTTGTATGTGTTATATTTCCAAGGCCTTTTCTGCAACATTTCAATCAAATGTTTATGTACCTTTATCACAAGTTTAAGGTTCCTTTTAATACTTTTGAATGAATTCATACTTTTGAAGAGGCAGAATTATTCTTAATAGACCATGGACATGCCAGAACAAATCCAGGAACTTACCTCTGTATTTCTTTCAGAGATTTAAAACAAATACTTAGGGTGCTGAGGATGTAGCTCAATTACAGAGAGCTTGCACCACACCCTGGGTTTGATCCCAGTGCCACTAAACAAATAAGTATAAAGGGACTCGTACTGTAGTTGTCCAAAAAAAATAGACTTGTAAGTTCATGATGTTATGATCCCTAAATCAGCCGAGTACAGAGTTTGGCAATTTTATAATTTACTGAGACAAAATCCTTCAATTTCAAATATACTTAATAAGCTTATAAACTTTGTTCCTGAAAATAGGAATAATATTTCAGTTCTTATATAAGTGTTACAAAAATGGAAGAATGCCAAATAACTTGACCAAACTCAGGATATGGTCATTCTAAAATAGTGGAAACTGAATTGCAGTTTTTCAAAATATCGACTTCATTATATAGGTTCATAAAATAACTAGCAGCATTGGCATATAGAGGTATTGAACATCTTCACAAATAAATGCTGCTTTAAACTCATTAACAAAAATTAAACCTATGCTTTTCTTTACTTTGTGTGTGGGGGAGTGTATGTGGGTATGCAGCACTGGGGATTAAGCCAGGCCCTGTGCTTGCCAGGCAGGGACTGTGCCATGTGAATTACATTTCTAGCCCTTGTTTTCTGTGAATAAAATAATGTTCTGTGAAGGACTTGTCTTTTAATGTAGCTCACAGATTCTGATATGTAATGTCTTTATTATCACTATTTCTAATTCTTTAATTACTATTTACCTTATCACACAAGTCTTGTTCCACAGAAGGCAGAGTTTGTCCCATACCCCTCCATTCCCACTGCAGTTCTGGGGGTCCCCAAGGCCTCGTGTATGCTGTGCTAGCACTCCCCCACTGACTGTGCTCCCTAATGCTCATAGAATTGTTTTATATGAACTAATTTGAAAATCCTGTCAGTGAACAGTTGAGTTTCTTATTTACATGTGTATTCTATTTGATCTAAATTCTGTTGTATTCTGTTCACATGACTGTATTGTCTATGATACTAGACGACTTAGGTCTGTTGTGAGTGTTTCTTTACTTTTGATTTTAAAATTCTTTTGTCATTTGAGAAGGTATGAATACTTGTTTGAGAATGTTTACTTTGGCGTATCTGGGATAGTTTTCTTTGGCTTCATGTTTGTTTGGTGGAGAGACTGTTCACCACTAGAAAAGATTATATGCATATTCTGACATTTTACGTGCATTCTTTTTTTTTAAAGCTGTTCATACATCTTTTATTTCCCCTTTAAAATACTTCTATTGCTTAAGAATTTCATGCAGTATATTTGGCCACACTCAGACCCCTCCCGTGTCTCTCCCTCTGCTTTGCTCCCCCACCAACTTCATGCCCTCTATTATTATTTCTCTTCTGTATTTTTAAAGACCTATTGAATCTAAGCTGTGTTCCCCAAATGCTCTTGGATGTGAGTCTATCCTTGTAATCTGACCAACCTACCAGGTATCACACCAGTAAAGAAAACTGATAGTCTCTCTCCAGCAGCTACCAGTTGCCAGTAAATCCTCAGCTAAGGCTGGAGTTTGCCCATCTCTGCCATCCATGCCAGTTTTTGTCTGGCTTGGGCTTGCACAGGTCTTGTGCATTTGCATGCATTCCTTTTTTTGTCTTTTATAGGAAGACAAGTTTATTTGTACTTACAGTTCCAGGTTCCAGAGGGATTAGAGTCCATCATGGCAGGAGGCATGGTGAGGTGGCTGGAGCAAGAACAGAAAGCTAAGTGTTGACATCTTCAAGCAGTCACAGGAAGCAAAAAACTGGAACTCCAGCAAGACTTGAGAATTCTCTAAGCCCACCCCATGACATGTTTACTTTAGAAAGGTCATACTTTCTAAGACTTCCTAAAACAGTGCCACTAACGGAGGACAAAATATCCAAATACTTGGAGCCTGTCGGGGACATTCTCATTCAAACCACCACATTCTACTTCCTGGCCCCTGTAGACTGATGACCATATTAAATACAAAATACATTTAGTCCACCTTCAAATGTCCCTATAGTCTTTCCAGTCTTAATACTATTCAAAAGTCCAGAATCCAATGTTTCTTCTGGGACTTAGGGCAATCTCTTAACTTTAAGCCCCTGTAAAATGAAAAGACAAATTACATACTTCCAACATACAGTGGGATTGAATACACATTCCCATTCCAAAAGGGAGGAATAGAGGCATAGTGAGGAAATACTGGACCAAATCAAGACAAAAAGCCAGCAGGGCAAAGACCAGATCCAGTAACTCCATGTCTGAATTCTGGGACTTGACTTCCAGAGAGCTCAACTCCTCCAGCTTTGTGCGCCCAACATACATCTCTCTTTTGGACTGGTACTACTCTCTGTATTCAGCTCCCCTTGGCAGATGTCTTACAATTCTGGCATCTTGAATGACTGTTGGGGTCTCCACTGCCAACCAGGCCTCACCTTCACAGCTTCACACAATGCCCTATCAGGGCCTTCTTCCTGCAGGTACAGCCCTGCTGCATGCTGCCTGGCCTCAGCAGCTCTAGTTCCAGGTTCCGAGGGATTAGAGTCCATCATTATAGGGAGGCATGGTGAGGTGGCCGGAGCAGGGGCAGAAAGCTAAGTGCTCACATCTTCAGGAAGTCTCGTGCATTCTTATGAAGATGGTCTGCTCTAGTTTACACTGTTCATTTCAGGATAGGGCTCCTGCATTACATGTGCCTTCTTTCTGTTGTGGTAGTGGCGGGGCGGAGGATGGGGGCAAGGTTGAAGGTCTTGCTTCTGCTTTGTTGTTCCTGGGGGCTTAACTTACCCTCTCTCTTCTCTTCTTTCCCTTAGCACAGTTTCTCCTGGGGAACCACCTCTTTTCTCATTATAATTCTGTAAAACACTGCTTCTCTGGGGTCTACTAGCCCATTCTCAGGACTGTGGATGGTGAAGTTCCAACCTGGGCTCAATATTTCAGCTTCTCTTGTGTCACTCTAAAGGAGTGAATTGTTTCCTCTCTTTTATTCTTTGGTTCACCTCAGCTCTTTTTGAGTCTTTTCTGATTCTCCTCTTCCATGTCTCCATAGTAATGGTTGTACTGCTTCAGGGGTTGGAATCCTTCTCATTTTAGATAAGTGAAGTTTGTAATATTCTGCCTTTAGAATGCCAAAGAAGTGGAATACATACAGTTTTGTTTCATTTTTCTATGTTGATTTTATGCTTGTTGAAGGAAAATAAGGAGCGATTAGAACCAGGTCACCACCATTAGTTTTCAACTTAGAAGTTTGCTCTTGACCAGATATACAATTGTAAACATTATTTACAAGGAAGTTTTTCAACTTTTATTGATAACTTCTAATTTGCTGATTTGTGATCTCTGTTAAGTGATATTTTGTTTCATTATTTAGTAACATAATTTTATGAGACTTAAGAGAATTACTATGCTCCAAATCAAAGCACTAGTTACCATAATATTTAAAGTATTAGATTTTAATTTATAGGTTGTCTAAGAATCCCCACTAGCCTTTAAAGTGAACAGTTTTTACAAGAGATTTGACTTCCATATTAGTTTATATAGTAATAAAATATTTTTGTATGTATAACTTTCTGGAGGGAAAATTTTAAAGGTATTAACAAAGTCAGTTCCTATTCCTCTGTGAACTTCTTTTACATAGTGTCTTATTAATAAAGAGTGAATCCTTGCTCTTTCATAGACAAGAACTAAACAGTCTAAACAGGGAAGCACTCATATTTCAAGATTTCTAAGAAGAGGTAGAAAATAGTTAATATGGAATCAAAACCTTGTGAACCAAATAATGAAGATCTTTTAACAAGTGGCATCGCATCCAATGGAGGTATGTTCCTTTATAGAAGACAAAACAGGGAAATTTAAAATTAAGCAATCTTCATAGTAATCTTCCCAGCTCCTAGTATTATTCAATGTGGTTTTTGGTTTTTGGTTGTTTTGAGACATGACCACTCTCCCTGTTGCCTCAACTGTTCTGGAGTTTGGTATGTGGACCAGGCTGGCCTAGCTCTCAGATCTGCCTGCCTTGGCTTCCTGAGTACTGGGATTAAAGGCAGCTGTGTGTTTTATTTTTAAATGCAAGACACAGAACATAGTCATGAGGAAGAAACTGCCTAGCCTTTTAACTGGCATCGGTTTTCAGCATATATTTTTACATTACTCTTCCGTGTCTCTGTGTGCCGCCACAGCTGACCTTCACTTGCCTGTTTTTCCCTTGAGATATTGTGCTTCTTCAGGCCTTAAAAAGGGAAGAACCTAGGATAATGTTTTCTAAAAAGTTGTTTTATGAACAATTAATGAATTATTTAATGTTTAGGTTCTTCAAGCCCATTTTTTGTGTCATCTATTCGTGGTACAATAATTGAAAACACATCTTCAACTGGGACTTTGACGCAAATTCCTTTTTTCCCTAAGTATGAAGTAGAACTTGATTCTCATAGAAAAGTCATCCCTTACCCTGGAAAAGAACATATAGAACGTGTTTTGGAGGAATACTCACATCAGGTCAAAGATTTGCAGAGAAGACTAAATGAAGTAAGTTACATTCTTTTCTAGCACCTGACACCATTTTTAGAACAAGGAGGCATCTTGCTGTGAAATAAAACCTAAACCTCCTGGAAGAAAAATTGGCCATGAGTCTGTCAGCTAAACTTGTTAATTTGATCTCTCCATTTTGTTGAACTAATGAAAAGTTTGCATATTCATTCTATTTTTGGTAATAATAAGGTATTGGTTCATGATATAATTTTAGTAAAATTTAAATCTTTCAAAATTTTATAATTAATGACACTTATCTGCTATTATAATTAATAATTGGTTCAGGTCTATTGTTCTGATATTATGATACCTGGATTCTCTTTGCAAACAATGACAGAAAGTGGGATTTTATATCTATGGGTATGCAGAATGGCTAAATAGAATTTAGAAATTTGCTAAAAATGTCAAGTGGACTTGATATAGAATCCATGCAGCCTTGTTGTTGCATATTGAGTCTCATAAGTCCTTTCTAAAAATTAAACTTCCAACCACCATATACAAGCTCTTTGTGATCTTCCTGGTACATTCTAGCCTTGCTTAGTACCCATTTTCCATATGTACCCTCTGTTCCAGAAAACACTAATCTAAGCACTTGCTCCTCTCTGGATGGGCCTTGCTAATCTAGACCACTGTGCCTCTGTTCAGGCTATTTCACTTTCTCTGCCTTGTCTGCTAGAAGACTTTTGGCATCCGGACACCAGGACTCAAGTCAAACATTTTCTTCTCTGAAGCATTTTTGCTTCTAGACAACATTGAGTGTGCTCTCTGTACCGGGATTGCCATTTATATACATGTTGTGTTCTGTACATCTTATTGTATTCATCAACATCTATTCTGCTTCATCAGACTAAATAAGGACTTTTAGGAGAAATACCTATAATCTTATTAAGTGCTAAAAATTATGTGCCATTGTACTCTGTACAGGGCATACAAAGATGAATAAGCCAGGACTCATGAGCGGTTCATAGTTTTGAAGATGAGCTGGTCATGTAAGCAAATATGACTATTTTTATGTCATAATATCTTATGACAGATATACTAATAAGATATATAGAGACAAAGTATACTTTTCTTTTGCTGTGATAGAAACACTGACCTAGGGAACTTATAAAAGGAAGAGTTCATTAGCTTATGGTTCCACAGGGGCAACAGTTCATTATGGTAGGGAGGCGTGGCAGTAGAGGTGGCTGGAGTAGGAACAGAAGCTAAGCACTGCTCACATCTTCAAGCAGGCACAGGAAGCAGCAAGCATCTGAAGTTCTGGCAAGGCTTAAGCACTCTCTGAACTCACCCCCAGTGACATGCTTACTCCATCATGGCCACACCTCCTTTGGGAGGCTAGACCTCCCAAAACAGTGCCACCAACTGGCGACAAAATATTCAAACACCTGGAGCGTATGGGAAACAGTCTCATTCAAACCACCACACAAAGGAAGTACTGTTAGGGAGAAGAAATAGCATCCTGGGCCAGCAAGATGGTTCGGTAGGTAGAAGAGCTTATGCACAGACAACCTGAGTTCTAGGTACCACACATATAAAGATGGAAAAAACATCAACCCTTCCTTAATAGTGTCATAACTGAGATATTTAAAGTAGGAAATAATAATAGTGGCGAGAGTTGTGCTACTGCAGGGATAAACAGTGATGGTAAATCTTCTTCATACTTGACATTCCTTTTCTCACTTTTCAACATTTGATACAAATAATTCATATTGTCTCTTTCTGCCTCTTCCTCTTCCTCTCTGTCTAATGGTACTAGGCATCCAACCCAGGACCTGATGTGTGCTAGGCAGGGACTCTACTCCTGAGATGCTGCCTCTTCCTCCTTGTCTTCCTCTTCTTCCCCTTTATCAAACCTTCATCTTCTTCACCCCATCCTTCCTTTTCTCCCTTCCTCTTCTTTTCCTGCCCTCTTTTTCCTACTTCCTTCAACAGAATTGCACTGTGCAGCCCAGGCTGGCCTTTAACTTAGGACCCTCAAGCCTCAGCCTTCCAACCATTGGAATTACAGGCATGTGTCACTGTGCCTGGCCTTAGCATCCTGTTCTTTTGACTATATTGTCTCTTGAATTTCTCTGCAAATACAAGTTCGTATATTTCTTGCATCATTTTTATTTCTTCTTAATCTTTTTTTTCTTTTGTTTTAGTCTTTATATCTGTACTTTAAAATATTCCTTCTTGTAGTCAGTGGTTTTTCTGTTTAGACTCAAATATGAGGCAATAAAAAAGCTAAGTCAAACTCTGTTCATCATTATCTGTTCTCTGTTAACTATCACCTCAGTGTATCGTTTTGGAAATCTGTGAATTTTCTTGTAGTTGAGGTTTTATAATTTTACAGGTTTATAATTTTAGATGGTACCATCTATTGTCAGGAATTTTAAGTACATTGAAGTGAGGCTTGACTATTTATATACATAATTTTCAACTGAATTTCCTGGGTTTGTTTGTCACTTGGTTTTGTTTTGTTTCTGTTTTTGTTTTTGAGGTAGGGTCTCACTGTGTGGCCTGGAACTCATAGAAATCCAGAGCTCCATCTGCCTCTGCCTCCCAGTTGCTGGGATTAAAGGCATAAATCACCATGCCTGGCCTCAGTTTTCCTATTTTAAGGAGCAAAGTTTATTCCCATTTTAACTTTGAGCTGGAATTCAGATTTGTCACAGAAAATAGACAAAGAAAGACAAAACCAGGGAAACTTGTTAATCTAGTTATTGAAGTGAGAAATTATTGAGCTCTGTACTACAGTGGTAAGGGAGGGAAGTTTTATATTGTGTGGTGCTTTGAATGAGAAATATCCCCCATGGGCTTATGTATTTGAATACTTGGTCCCCATTGGTGGCGGTGTGTGGAGACTAGGGGTGGGCTCTGAGCGGTCATAGCCTTGCCCCACTTCCAGTTGCTCTCTGCTTCTTATGAGTGATTGAAGATGTGAATGATTGCAGTGCTCCTGCCATCATGCCTTCTCTGCCTTTATGAATTCTCCTTCTGGAACTGGAAGCCAGATAAACTCTTTCTTCTATATACTGTCTTGGTCATGGTGTTTTATCACAGCAACAGAAAAATAATTAATGCAGAAGTGGTTACCAGAAGTGGGGTGTTGCCGTGAAGAACCTGACTTTGTTTGTTTGATTTGAGGAATGTGGAAGACTTTGGAAGTTTAGAAAGGCGGTTGAATGCTGTAAGCAGAACTCAATGGACTGTTCTAGTAGGAGCCTGAAAGAAATTAGTGCTGAGAGCAACATAGTTCCAAAGGAAAGCAAGGACTTAAGCAGCAACTGAGCTAGAGGCTATTCCTGTGATAATTTGGTAAAGAATCTGACTGCTTTCTTCCTGTTGCTTAAGAAGTTGTCTGAGATTGAGTTTAAAAGTAATGGACTAATTTCTTTGGTGGAGGAAATTTCAAGCAACCTAACATAGGTTTGGTTATTACTGGTAAATTTTATGCAAATCTGCATTGAAAAAGACTGGTGGGGCAGAAAAACAAAACTTACAGTTTGGAGAGAAAAAGAGCCCCAGGAAGCAACAGGAGCTGGAAGAGAGGATTTAATTGTTAAAGAGATGAGAAAGAATGCCCTGAGGGCTAAGAGCTAAGCTTTGGACTAGTGGAAGGAAAAGGCTTAAGGAGTTTTCTGCTCCTATAAAACCACAACATAACAGAAACTGCTGATAATAAGGATGTAGGGAGCCAAAGTTTATCCCAAGCTGGCCTGGAACTTGGCAGACAGGAATTTGGCAGTGTCCATCTTCATGGTGTTGACTTTAGAGGCACAAAAGATGTAAGGGGGGGCGTGTTTGTTCTTCTGCAGTTTCAGAAAGCTGCTGACGTTAGGCAGCATGTAGCAGGGGAGTCTCTGAATAAAGAATGTCCTGACAGGCGGTTGTGTGAAGCTGTGAAGGTGAAGCCTGATTGACAGTGGAGACCCCAACATGTTGGATCATTTGAAGGAGAACTGTATACAGGGAGTGTGATACCAGCCTAAGAAAGAGATATACATTACAGACAGCAAAGCTAGTGGGGTCAGAGCTATATAACCCTTTAGAACTGAAGTCCCAGGCATCAGACATGGAGCTACCGGATTTTGTATTTACCCTGCTGGTCCTGTTTTGGTCAGGTATTTCCTCTCTTTTGGGATAGGAATATGTATTCTATGCCATTGTATGTTAGAAGTATGCAATTTACCTTTTGATTTTGCAGGAAGTTACAATTAATAGAGTGCCTTGAATCTCAGAATGAACTTCGGACCTTGGACTTTTGAAAGGTGTTCAAATTGTTAAACTTTGGGGACTTTTGAAGCTGATCTAAATGCATTTTATATTATCATGTGCCCATGAGCCTGTGGGAGTCAAGAGTGGAATGTGGTAGCTTGCATGAGAAATATCACTTACATATTTGATGACTTGGCCAAAATTAGTAGTGCTGTTTTCTAAGGTCTGAGGGGCCAGGGAGTGGAATGTAGTGATTTGAATGAGAAATGTCCCTATAGGCTCAAATATTAGAAAACATGGTGTATGATCTCAAGTATTACAACACTTGGTGTATGATCCCCAGTTGGTAATGCTGTTTGAGGAAGGTCATGGAACCTTTAGGAGGTGTGACTTTGCTGGAGGAAGCACGGCACTGTGGGCAGGTGTTGAGAGTTCCTAGTCTCGTCCCATTTCCAGCTTCCTCCCCATGCTTCCTGGGCATGCTTGGAGATGTGAGCTCTCAGCTTTCTACTCCAGCTCCTCTGCTGCTGTGACTCCGCATCATGATGGTCGCTTAGCCTTCTGGAATTATAAGTCCAGTAAACTCTACTCCTCTTCCCTCTCTAAGTTGCCTTGGTTATGGTATTTTATCATAGCAACAGAAAAGTAACTAATACATACATGGAACAATGAATTAATAATTTGTAGCCTTTTGAAAATTACTGTCTACAAGGAATTATGTTCCTTTCATAGAGATTAATTTGATGTTTGTTTGTTTTTTTTAATTTCAGAGCAATGAATTACACGAGAAACAAAAGTTTTACTTAAGGCAGTCAGTCATTGATTTGCAAACAAAACTTCAAGAAATGCAAATGGAGCGCGATGCCATGGCTGACATCAGGTTGGGACTTGTTACCTGAATTCCTCCTCCTTCCTGCTGTGCTAAAGATTGAACCCAGGGTCTGGGCATGTTAGGCAAGTGTTCTACCAGTGAGATATAGTCCTTTACCCTAGCCCTAAAATCATAGTTTATTCTTTTGTTTTGTTTTGTTTGTTTTTGTTCTCTGAGACAGGGTCTCATGTAGCTTTGGCTGGCCTGGAACTTGCTATGTAGACCTATTCAGGCTAGTCCTGAATTCACAGAGATCTTCCTGCCTCTGCTCCTGAGTGCTGGGATTAAACATGTCTATACTGTAATACTTGGCCTTATAATTTATTCTTAATGCTGGGTGTGGTGCTGTAAGCCTGTAAGTCCAGCACTTGGGAGACTGAGACAGAAGGATTTGCTGAGTTTAGGCTACATAGTTGAGTTCAAAGCCAGCTTGGGATATGTAGCAAAATTCTATCTCAGAAAAAAAAAATTGTTTTACTCCTTCTAGTAAAATAATCTGTGTGAAAATGACTTTCGGCAATGTTATTTCTTTTCTTTTGCTCTTACATAGACGAAGGGAGAGTCAATCCCAGGAGGATTTAAGAAATCAGCTTCAAAATACAGTTCATGAACTTGAAGCCGCCAAATGCCTTAAGGAGGACATGTTAAAAGACAGCAACACACAGATAGAGCAGCTAAGAAAAATGATGCTTAGTCATGAAGGAGTGCTTCAAGAAATCCGATCAATCTTAGTTGACTTTGAAGAAGCCTCAGGCAAGAAAATATGTGAACAGGACAACATGTCTACTATGCACTTCCGCAGCTTGGGCTCAACTATTAGTAAAATCCTAAGAGAATTAGACACAGAAATTTCTTATCTTAAAGGGAGGATATTTCCAGTAAGTGGTGAGAACACTACTTCAATTTTACATTAAAATGCATTAAAAGATAGTATTAGGTTTATAATTTTTTAGATTCTTAAAAATAAGTCAAATTCGAGTTTTTTGTTCTCTGAGATAATACATATTGTGCTCTCTAATTAGCGTGATTTATCAGTATAGCTTGTGAAAGTATAGCCGAGTAAAGAGCTAAGGAAGTACAGGAACAGAATTTATTTTACTCTTACTTCTATTTAGCTTTCTAAAGCCTTCCTTCAGTTGAAAATGTGAATTTTCGAAGCTTTCGAAATACCAGCACCTAAATCAATCTGTCTTTTTAACAACCAGGTAGAGGATCAGCTTGAAACACTGAAATCTGAATCACAGAACAAAATAGAACTATTACTTCAGCAGCATCAAGATAGGTAGGTTTCTGACTGAGGTTTAGAAGTCACAATGAAATTAAACCACAGCTTTAGTTCCTTATCTGCAATTCCAAAATCTACAAAGCTCTGAGACACAAGATTTTTTTTTCCTCTGTAGATTTATAACAATTTCATTTTCTTTTTCTGGCACTTACTAAAACTATAACGAAGGCTTTATTCAAGACTGTTACAGTCAAGGTTGTTCTGTAGGGTAGAGAAAATAAGCTGAACTCCCAACACAGTAAGGACAAGTAGAGATTTATAACCAAGGAAGAAGGTAGGAGAATTGGTAGATGGGAAGTTACTAAGAAGAGATGTCAAGGGCTGAGGATTCTTACCAAAGGCAAGCCAAGAACTTAGATTTGTAGGCTGAGAAATAAGTAACCTGATCAGATAGTAAGAGGGACAGTACTCTTGTTAGGACCGACCTGGGCCAAAGACAGGACTAGTTCAAGACAAAGACCTAGTTAACAGAGGGCTTAGAAGAGCCTGACTAATTTGATCAAAGAATGAGTCTGTTATGCATCTGTTGATTAGCTAATATAAAACTTCTTATAATTTGTGATTTAGAATGAATATTTACAAACTTTATTCAAAACATGTCTGGCTTATAAGACCCTTCCCTACATCTCATTGGATGTATCATATAATATATTCATATAACATGTAATACTCATACATAGGTTTGTTTTGATTTGCCACTGTCTCACTGTTGCCCAGGCTGGCCTCGAGTTCCTAGACTCAAATGAACTTCCTGTTTAAGCTTCTCAGGTATAGGACTGTAGGCACATATCACCATACGTTGCTCATTTCTCAGAGTTTGCTATTGTAATAATAAATTGTAAAACCGAATTCTGAATTTGAAACTAGTCCTTCAAAGGTTTTAGGTAAAGGATTCTTGAGTTGTCATTAAAAGACTGACACATTGAGGAGATAGGTGGAATAATTATCCCTTTAGTGAGGTAATGTGTTTTTTCTTCCTAGAATTTCTGCCCCTAGCCCAGTAGCTTACAAGGCTACAGTCATGGGGCTTCATAAGTCTGCTGTAGCTTTTCCTTTTCTTCTGTCTCTGTTCTAGGCATGCTTTCACTAACACTTTGGGCTTCCTTGCCTTCTCTCTAAAGCCCCAGGTTCTGGTTTGCTTTTCTGTTGCTGTGGTAAATACCATGACTGAAAGCAGCTTGGGGAGAAAGGGGTTTATTTGGCTTACCCTTCCAAGTCACGATCTGTCATTGAGGGAAGTTAAGGCAGGAGCTCAAGCAGGAACTAAAGTTTCTTTCAGACTTGTGCTTAGCCTGCTTTCTTACACAGCCCAGGACCACTGCCCAGCAGTGGCATTACATCATAGTGGACTGGGTCCTTACACAACAATCAGTAATCAAGAAAATGTCCCTAGAGATTCCCAGAGGCCAGTCTGATTAAGGCAGTTCCTCAGTTGAGACCCTTTCAGATAACTCTGGTCTGTGTCAAGTTGACAGCCGAAGCTAACAAGGAGACCCCTCCCCACCATACAGCAGCTTGTCTACCCTGTTACTGACCTCTGGACTGGTTTCTCAGAGTGGCGTGGCCTTTTTTCTCTCTTCTCTTCTCCATTTTCCACCTCTGAGAAGCTTTCTCCCCTTTCTCCTCCCCAAATTGCTTTTGGTCATGATATTTACCACAGCAACAGAAAAGCAAACCAGAACCTGGGGCTTTAGAGAGAAGGCAAGGAAGCCCAAAGTGTTAGTGAAAGCATGCCTAGAACAGAGACAGAAGAAAAGGAAAAGCTACAGCAGACTTATGAAGCCCCATGACTGTAGCCTTGTAAGCTACTGGGCTAGGGGCAGGAATTCCGAGTTTTATATCTTGCCTGCCCTGGGTTTTTTTCTATTCAAGTCCCAAAATAAAATAGTCTGCAAGCTTAATAAAAAGTAGCATATTCAAATCCAGACACGGTGGCTCAGGTCTTAGTCCTAGCATACTTGGGAGGTAGAGGCAGGAAGATCACCTATGAGTTTGAGGTCAGCCAGGGCTACATAATTCAAATCTGTCTAAAAAAAGAGAGAATGGCATGTATAAAAGTGAAGGAAAATACAAAATAATTAATTTGAAAATAATTGATGAACAAAAATCTCATATCAAATAACAGTCATCACATTCCTTCTGCAGGATTGAACAGTTGATAAGTGAACATGAAGTTGAAATAACAGGACTTACTGAGAAAGCCAGCAGTGCTCGAAGCCAAGCCAATAGTATCCAAAGTCAACTGGAAATCATTCAGTATGTGTGTACTGGTGGTTTGAAATTTATAGTCATTTTTAAATGATTATTTTGATTAATATGCTGTCCTAAGATCTCGTAGAAATTGATAGGAATTGATTGTACAAGAAAGTGATAAAATTTTTCCAACCCTCAAACAGAAAAGATAGCATAGTAATATTATCTCACCATGTAAGAAATACTATTGAAAATATCTGGGCGCCTGGGATAGGCTAGGTTGATCATATTTTTAAATGATAGGATAAAGCAAACATATCACATATATATTGTGTATATAAATATTCACATATATTTGTACATTTATCTGCATACATAAATATATGTATATAGACATATTCATTCATATACACAGAATATACACATAAAATACATATGCATATAAAATTTTATAATTCGATACGTTAAGACGGTATAGAATTTATTTTGTGAATGTTTGTTTATATGTCTGTCTGTGGGAGAGTATCTGCATATGTGTTGTAGGTGCATGTGCCTGTGCACATGCTGAGGCAGAAGAGGGCATCATATACCTTAGAACAAGTTAGAGGCATTTTGAGAATGCTCAGCTTTTGGGTGCTAGGATCAGAACTCCAGTCCTGGTGATTGCATGTCCATTGCTCTTAACTGCTGAGCCATCTCCATAACCCCAGTGTAGACATTTTTAATCATATACAAAAGCAGAGAATATTGTAATGAATATCTACTTATATATGTACCACCTAACTCTAGCAAGTAGCATTTTTGATCTGAGACTAGTTTTTGTGTTGTTATTTTTGGTACTGTGAATTGAGCAGAGTTTTTCCACATAGCACCTATACACTAATCTTCTGAGCTTTGTCCTGAACCCTGAGCTGAAACTTTCAGAAGGAATTTGGGGTAAAAAAGACAGTTGACCTAATAACTAATTACTGATAGTAACTAAAGGTAAGGGTCCCTTTAGGTATCACACATATTCTTAGTTGGTTATTTGTTTTTATATTCCTTTCAACTTTTCTTAGAGAACAAGCAAGAAACCAAAACTCAATGTACATGCGTCAACTCAGTGACTTGGAATCTACTGTCTCTCAGCTGCGTTCGGAATTGAGGGAGGCCAAACGGATGTATGAAGATAAGGTAAGGTTTAGACTTTATTGTTCTACTTCCAAGGACTGTTTTGTAACACAGAATCAATAATGTATTTTAATAGTTTATTTGAAAATGAAGAATCAAAATAACTTCTGATTAAATAATATATTTTTAAAATCAGTGTAAGTTGGATTAGGAGCATGCTAAATTATGTATAGATTAAATTACAAACTATGATTTAAATTGTATGTTTAAATTCATTTTAGAAAAACATTGAGAAGTGTTTTTCAAATTAAGTTTCTAAAAGATAAATTCAGTGGCAGAGAATGTTGCTCAGTGGTACCATACTTATCTAGCATGCCTGAGGCCCTGGATTCAATCCCCAGTCCCACAAAAATAAATAAATAGTAAATAAGAACAGTACTATGTTATTTATTTTTAAAAGGCTAGACTTTAGCAGTTATCTTAGTACCAGCTGGCCTACACCTGCCACCAGTATTTTGGGGTCCTACCTCATCTCTTCAATCTCCAATCATTACTCATTGTGTGGCTAGAAAACTGAAATTTAAGATTAACAAAATAATTACAAAGATTAGGAAAATAAGTCTTCATCTTTCATCATATAATTTCTTATAAAAGTGGATATTGAATAATAATGGGGGAAGTTGAGAGATGGCTCAGTGATTAAGAGTGTGTACTGCTCTTGTATAGAAGCTGAGTTCTATTCCCACCATTCACATTAGGTGGCTCACAACCACTTGTAACTCCAGCTCTAGGGGAATCCAGCTTCTCTTTCATGGGTACCAAAACTCAGTGTGCACAAACCTACACACAGACACATACATATATATATATATATAAAACAAAAATGTTTAATTAAAAAATTTGATACAGTTTTACTCATTTTCCATAGCTAAAAATAAGATATTCAGTATTATTATCAGCCATTTATTTAGAGCTTAGGTTTTTGTTGGTTTCAACCATTTTTAAATAGTAAAAGGCCTAAAAACAAAATAAGAGCTTCCTTTTGTAGGAGTTCTTATTCTTCATTCCCTGTGAGATTGGTGACCTGTGTGCCTGGGATGGTCTCAGTTTTCAGTACTGTCCTAGTGTCTTGTTTTGTGAATGCTTTTATCTCCAGAGTGTCCAGTTAATATAAATCCATCTGCAGTCATCCTTTTTTTTCGAAGTCCTTAGTGTTGCAGAGATAATTTAGGTATAGTTTCAGCCATCAAGTTTAGTTGGTTTATCATACCTTAGTCATTTGAAGTGGAAGTTTAGAAGAAATACAGTGTAAGGCAGCTACCAGACTCTTGGTAAAATGAAACCAGTTCTGTTAGGTAACAACACACGAAACAAATGTCTACATAAGCAGAATTGAATATTGTAGCACTGATTTTTCCAGATATTTATTTGCCTTCCTTTGGGTAACTCATTTTAATTTCCACTGTCACTCCAGTGATGATCCCATGAGGCTGCTGTTTTCCCTTGGTTCAGACATGTAAATTAGATTTCAGACTTTAACCCCATTAGCAAGATAAGGAAAATTTAAACATAACTTTATTAAAATCTAAGCAGCAAAGAATTTCAGTAATAGATTTGGGTCCTCTGCAGCAGTGTCTTTCAAACATTTTGGGTCTCTCAATAACAAAGGTAGTCCCTTTTATGATTCAGTTACACATACAATTGAAGCAACAAAACATTTATCCCTACTAAATGTTGGACTATTTTCTTCAGATGTTGATCTGAAGCTCGTTAAATTGATCCTAGCATTGACTGGTGGGTTGTAGTTTGAGGAACACCTCTCCATTATAAGCCTCTTAGCCTTGAGGCAAGATTATTTCAATGAGAACTACTTCCAAGCAACCTTGCCCTACCTTAAGGCTCAACTCCCAAACCAAAAGCCCAGAGAGGCTTACTTTTTGTGTTCTAGTTTTCCTCCTTCCCCGCCCCCCAAAATAAATTTTTCCCTTGATGATATTGGTGGTAAGAATGTCCACTTCACTGAAGAACCAGTTCTGAACAAAGGACATGTTCTCCCCTACAGAAAATAGAAAGATGGTCATGATTGCTATTTATAATGGCTAGGAGGATATTATATGATAATCTGACAGAGGAAATAACACTATTATCATCCAGTACAACAACTGATATTCATGACTACTCAGACCATTTTGAAAAGACAAATATTTATTGACATCAAACCTTCAAAAAGCCACAAAGTATTAAATCAAGCTGAACTCACCTATATTTTCTTAGATAATTTGTAGTTACTATAGCTTTCCATTATATTGCTGTTTGGAAAAATCATTCCTTCATAAGCCTCATGCAGTTTGCTTAGTTGTTATTTAGTCTGATAAATAGTATCATGTTGATCAAATCTAAAGTAGGACATGGTGGAAAATTTTTATAAATACTAAAATATCCATTTAAACATTTGAAACATAGTTCCTGAATGTTTATAAACATGTATGGCATGGTCGAAACATTTACATCACAGGAATGACTGTAAATTTTATAAATGAATATTTGTTTTGAGGTCATATAAACACAGACATAACATTAGAACCATTGCCTACTGTACTCTAATGTAAATAATGGATCACCAAGAATTCTGACATTTTTAAAATTTATTTTTATTTTATGCATATGGGTGTTTTATGTGCATGTATGTAAGTGTACCACTTGCATGCGTTGTCTTCTGAGGTTAGAAAAGGGTGTCAGATATACTGGAACTAGAGTTAGAGGTGATTGTTAGCCATCATGTGGGTACTGGAAACTGAACCCAAGTCCTTTGCAAGAACAGGCAGTCCTTAACTGCTGAGCAGTTGGGAGGCTGAGTTAGAAGGATCATGGGTTCAAGAACAGTTTGAGCTATCTCAAAAAAGGGACATGGACATATCATTTTAATCCAAATCATTGAGATGTGATAAAATATAGCATAGTAAACCTAATAGACTTGGCACCTAGAGATGGCTAGAGAGGCTTTCTCAAGACAATCTCCTTTTAGTTTAGCCATGTTAATACAGAGTCAAGTATACTTTGGCCTGAAGTTGTATTGATACTTGATATAACTGACCAAAAACAATCAAGCAAATTAATAAGTATTTCATGGGGTAGGAGAGACACAAAAATTTCTATTGTTATAGAAATTTTATAAATTTTAAAACAATAAATATAATTTTATTGTTATAAATAAGACTTGAATATAGGACCTAAAAAGCAGATCCTTGTGCTTAGTTTCTTTCATTTTCATACATCTTGACATTGCAAAATCTTAAAACCTATTTTCTTCTTTACTGTTTCAGTACACATTTTAGTATATAGTGTTCAGAAAAAACAAAAAAAAACTAAAAGTAAATAATACATAAATATTGGGGATTCAGTTTAATTAGTAGAGTGGATGTAGCTCAGTTGGCAGAAAACTTGCCTTGCATACATAAAGCCATGAGTTCACTCCCCAGCATACACTGGCCATAGTGGCACATGTCTGAAATCACAGTACTCTCTGTAGGTAGAAGCAGGAGGATCAGAAGTTCAATGACTTAGCTACATGATGAGTTCAAGACCAGCCTGAATTGGTTTTCTTCTTTTAAAAATATTTTATTTTTATTTTATGTGTATAAGTGTTTTGCTTGCAATATGTAATTGCACCTGTGTTCTGAAATGCCCACAGGGGTCAGAAGAGGCCGTCAGATCCCCTGGAACTGGAGTTATGGATAGCTGTTAGCCACCATGTGGGCTCTGGGAACTGAACCTGGGTCTTCTGCAAGAGCACCCAGTTCTCTTAACCGCTGAGCCATCTCTCCAATTCCCTGACTTGGTATTCTTAAAAAAGTGTTTCACCTGAATCACTTCTAAGGATTAAATCAGACAAACCCAGATTATGTCACATTCTCCATACAGCTGCTGTGAACTTCAAAAATATCTCTGAGAGATTTTTAAAAATGCAAGCAGACTCTTCTTGATTCAAGGAGGTTTGAGAGCCATGACACTAAAATGCAATTCATGGTACTTGACTGCAACCTTGGTTTTAAAAAAATCCTGTGAGATTAATTTTTAGAGACAATTTGAAAGCCGAACATGTCCCAAATATTAGGGAATTCTTATAACAATGTTGCATTCTTGGGTGTGACAGTGGTGTCATTGTTATGAAGATAAGACCTCGCCTTAAAAAACAAAGATTTTATGATAGGCCTGAACAAAACTTTTCCAACTAATGTATACATTCAAAGAAAACCCATTTTATAAAGTAACTTATTTTTTCAGGTTAATAAGTATTTTCATATTGGTGAAAATAAATTATATTTCTAATAAAATTTACTTATAGCTGTTTAAAAAGCAGATAAAAATGTTACTATAATCCTGTCTTCTATTCTCTTTCCATTTTAGGAGAACCTCCAGAAATCCCCTTTACGAATTTGGACCAGTAGAAGCTGTCACTATTGGCTCTGTAGATTTGGCTTTACTCTTAACTTTCGCTTTTTTACAACAAAAATACCACATTCTCTTGATTCTGAGTTTGTCCTATTTTAAAAGTAATTGGGGATGAATTTCCTAGTCCAAATGTGAAGATTTAGTAATACTGGCTGGAGCTATACACTGTTCAGGAAGATTCTGTGCAAAGCTTTGAGTAGTTCTACCTGTGCAACTACGTGCTATAGGCTGAGTCTGTGGCATTTTGAGCACAGAATAAAAACAAAAGAAAACCAAGATCATATGTGATTTGATATGATTGGCTAATAGTCCTAAAATCAATGAGTTCATAATGAAACCTCTGTATTGATTTGTCCAATTATCCAAACCAAAAAGTGGATTTGTGGATGATGAAAAGGAAAACCAGTGCTGCTATATACAAAGAAAAGAAAAAGAAAAAAACCATTATTGTCTCACAGATGTCAGTATTTTTCTGGACATTTTAAAAGGCTTTTCTTTGTAGCGTTCTCTTTTTTATAGCTGTTTGTATCAGCTCACCTGCTACTTCAGTGGTTTTCCCTTTCACTCTCCCACTTTTTATTAATTCATATAAATGTTTTTACTGTAAAAAGTGAAAGGTAAAAGCAGAGCTATAGCAGCTGAGTCAGTACTGACAGCTACAAAACTGACGTTCCTGCAGGGGTCTGGAGGGACTCCCGACAGTGAACGAATAGACTAATAAATAAACAGAACAAAGGAAAAGATTCGGCTCCTCCCCTCCCCTCCTTCCTTTTCTTCTTTCTATTTTTGGTCTCCTAGATGTTCCTCTCAAGTTTGATATTATGAAATAGTCATCCAGAATTCTTTTTTAAGGTAAAAGGAGATCTACTTTTAAAGAACAAATATAAATATTTTCTTTGCTCTAGTACAGAAATGGCTTGCCAAGCTACGGGCAGAAAATGTTTACTCATAATTATTCAAACTGAAAGTGTTCTGGTTAAATTTATAGCTCAAAAGACAGTGGAAAATTTAGAATCTCAACTGTATTTGATACTGTTGTGTAAATGTATAAGTTTTCAAAGAATAAGGACCACAATTTAAAAACATTAATAGGAACAGAATTGAAGGGAACACGAGAGAGCATCTAGAATAGTTTTTAAAACTTTCACCTGCACAAAATTGAGGCAGAGCAGTTATGTGAAAGAACTCGGACCAGAACTTTAGGTGACTCTTGGCCCAGTCTTACTTCCTCTTGGAGAATGTCTGTCTACCTGATGCTTGCCAGGCAAACAGAATTACTGGGTAGCAGTAGTAAAATTTTATGGTTTTACCTAAGTATTCTTAGTGTCTTTCCTAGTGTGCTGCTCAGGCTTTCCCAATAACAATAGAACTGGAAAGATTATATCAATCGATATCATTCATTTTATCAGAGGTTACTGTGTTACAGAGGTTAAGCTTTCCTGTTTTCTCTCCTATATTATGTTCCAAAAGGAGCACAAGAATGAAAGTACTTCTTATCATTTTACTTTATCATTATTATTTTGTGTGTGTGCTAAAATTGAACCCAGAAGGCAGTCTACCACTGAGCTGTATCTTGAGCTCAAAAATATTTCTTAAGCTAGGTTTAGTAGATAACATGCCGGTTATCTTAGCACGCAGGAGGTGGAGGCAGAATTGGGAGTTAAGGGCAGGCCTGGGCTACATAATAAAACTGCCTAAAAAAATATTTCTTTATAGGCTTAATAAGGTATAGGAATACGTTTCAATCAGCAATATTTTATGTGTACTTAATTCCTGTGAAGAGTTTTTAATACGCAATCTATAATTATATAAACTGTAATATAGTATTTTGTGAAAATACATTATCAAATATAATTAGTCATCTACTTTATGCCCTTAATTCTTAAAAGATACTTTTAAATATATTTAAACATATCATATAAAAGCCAGTTTAAACATATATTCAATGTAAATGTTAAAACCTATATCCTGACCTTTGTAGGCTCTGATACTACATTACAGGTAAATGTAAAACTCTATGATACTTTCTATAATAGTACTTCTAAAATTCACATATATATGTATATGTACATGTAAATAGCTATATAACCTCTTATGCTTATCATTTGTCAAGGAGACAGTTACGTATATCTGTACATATGTATTTTTATATTGAAATATTATTATTGAATATATGATGTTTTAATAAATGAAGTTTTTAAATGAGCCTGTTCTAAGTAAAAATAAAAAGTCAGCAAGAAAAAGTTTGTCTTGGTCTTATATGCTCTAGTTAAACAGGTTTGGTAACACCACATCCAAACTAAAGTTTTATTTTGGACATAGATTTTCAAACCTATTGAAGAGATACCTTAGAAATAGGGAGAAATATATAACATTTATGGAGATGTGAAAGATTTTTTGGATTCTATTATTTTTTGTATAGTTTTTATTGAGTTTTTTGTGTATTTCATACAAAACATCTTAATCATTTTTAAACCCCCCACTGTCCTATAACCCCTCCCCCGCCATCAAATTTCATGCATTCTGTCATTTATGTTAAGGCCTATTTAGTCAGCTTATTGTCCCCAGATGTCCCTCAATGCAAGTTCATTCACTGGGGTCTAGTCAGCCTATCCAGAGTTATTCAGAGTAACTCCCTCAAAGAAGATCAGCTTTCCCTCAGCCAGTAGTAATCAGCTGCCAATAGTTCTTAGGTTAAGGTTGGTCCCTGCTGCCCATTTTCCCGGTTCTATGCTTTTAGTCCTAGAAAGTGGATGATAAAATAGTCACAGTTAAGGGTCAGGTTTCATTATGTAACACTAAGTGTTAACATGTTCTTATTAATACTTCATTATCTGAGTCTTGATGTTGTGTGACTAAGCTGAAATCCAGAACCAGGGTCTCCATAGTCTGGGATCTTAACCCATCCTGTGTTGAACCCAGGGCTGTAGGAACACTTTCAACAGTAACACAGCCTCTGTCCTCTTGTAGAGGTGCTGTAGGCTGAGTTTAGAAAAGGGAGTGTTTGGTATTACTCTATGTGATATTAGTGACTCAGCAGAATAAGTTCTATTCAGACAGATCAGATAGCTGTCTTGATTGTAAAAGAAATATATATTTTTAAAAACTTGTATACATTCTTATTTATAGCTGAAGAAAATGAGGTTTGGAATAGTTAAATCGTCCAACAATATTCTTCCACATATAAAAATATGTACGTAGTCACTTATTCTTTTGAAATACTAGCAACATGATGACACTAACACTAGCTATACTGATTATTGCTCATTTATTAAGTGTCTTATTATTGAAACTCTTATATTCTCAAAGACAATAACTCTTCTAAGTATATTGAAGTTCATTTGTGTGGGATCTACTGCATTATATTTATGTCATAAGAAGAGTTCCTAAATACCAAATTAAAGAGCATGTCTCCATAGAAGATCAATCTTGAAATCTCATAAACAGAATAGATTATACATTGTGCCCAAATACAAGTATTTCATTTTGGCTATTTTTCCTGGCTAAATTCTATATTGATGTTAAGGTTAAGAAACTGGAACATAAACTTCATTTTTTGTCTAATGTAGCAGCATTTTTTTTCTTGCTTCATTTTCTATGACCCACTGACGTGGACTTTTGTTTGATTTGGACTTTTCTTTCAGATTGAAGAGCTGGAGAAGCAGTTAGTCCTTGCCAATTCAGAGCTCACTGAGGCTCGCACAGAACGGGATCAGTTCAGTCAGGAATCTGGAAATTTGGATGATCAACTTCAAAAGCTGTTGGTGAGATTGAGATTAAGCTCTAAAATATGAATGAGATTGATTCTGGGAAATTTTTCAGTAAAATATTTCACAAAACTCGTTTTCATCATAAAATTATGAGTTTTGGGAAATATTTGTGCATACTCATAGAATGTCATTCTGTACACTTCAAGTGTATATAAAATATATTTTGTGTGAGTTTTTTTCCCATAGGCACAGCTATTACTGTGTTAAATAAAGGAGGTCTTCAGGTAGCCATAGTCTTTCAATTAGAACTAACACCTGCTAAATTCAAGTTGTGTTATGTTCATTTTGAAGCACTTAACATCCCAAACACATACAAATTATGCACATAGAAATTGTGGCTAGTTTAGGAGCAGCAGAGAGTAGCACTGTGGTAATTTCCACCCACTCAGAGGCGCAACAGTCTGAGAAGCTGGAACAAGGAGATATTCAGTGCTCCTTTGATGTCAGCTGTAAAGCTGAGGAAATTTCCCTTCCAAACTCTGTACTAGGACATCCTGCTTTGCTAGTAAAGCCATCATCATCCTTCCTAGGCTGACAGAGGCCAATGGACTGTGATGAAGGTAGAGCTGATGTCAAGCTGTGGACCAAAAGCTCTGTAAAACTTGGAAAATCCTTTCTTTTGTGAGCCTGTTGGATGTTTTCTAATGTTCTCAGATATAATTCAGAACACTGGGAGATTAATTAGAAGTTACTAAACCCTATGCCCCTTGTCACCCTCACCACCACTGCCTGCACGTTCCTTACTGGAAGAATGGCCATTGGCTCCTTACAAGTATTCCTACCTCAGTTTCTCTTCTGTCTTTCCTGTAAAGTGTCACTATGCTCATCTCTCTAGAATGTGACTCTGAGTGGCTCTTCTTCCACTCAGAACTTTCCATATAACATCCTGCTCCTTCCTCATTGATACTGAGTGGGCATGATCTGGTCTCTGTCTGTTTTCTAGTTCTTTCTCTGTGTGTATCCAGTGTTCCAAGCAAAGTGCATATACTGCCTCCTGTTTCTTCTCCCTCACCTTTTCACTCTTAGCTTAACTGCCCTCCTGAAATGCTTTGACTCCCTAACTCACATGCTCTCTTCTATAACTTATTTCAGTCCCTTTAATGAAAAACTGTGCCTGGTTACTCCTAACTGTATCTTATATTCTTTTTATGACTATGTGCTGCCATTATGAAGCAGTATACTGAATTACTGTTAGTACTCATTTAAGGATTTTTTCATTGTCAGAACATATTTGAAGTGAAATAAAATCTGTGTTAGGAAATTGAAGACTTCAAACAAGATGATTTTTTAAAAATCTGTTGTATTTTTCCTTTTCTTTGCATATTATTTGAGGCCAGTTCTTTGAGACTGATTTGTGATACTAAAGTTTTTGTTTTGTTTTGCTTTGGAGATTGAACACAGGGCCTACTACATGCTGTACACACAGAATTTTTATGGTCTCTCACTGGAGTTTACTCATAGGCTAAGCTAAGTTGGCCAAGGAGCCCCAGGGATCTGCCTGTGTTTTCCTTCTCAGGCTTTGAGTATTTGCTTTAGACTGAGATAGGTTCTCATGTAGTCCAGGCTGGCCTCAAACCGCTGTGTAAAGGATGGCCATAGACTCTTGAGGACCTCCTGCCTCCACCTCCCAAGTGCTGGGATTACAAACATCAGACAGTATTCCTAGCCTAACTAAAAAGTTGAAGCAAAGTATCAAGTTACTTTTCTAGGAAATAATACTCAATAACATTATGGAAAAGCAATCAGATTCCAAAATCAAAGGCTTCTCAACGTCTGTAACTCCATGACCATACAAGGAAAATGTGAGTTTTGTTTTAATTATGTAATTATGGGTGGGTAAAAGAGCATTCCTCACTTCCTTTAGGCAGATCTGCACAAAAGGGAGAAAGAGTTGAGTCTGGAGAAGGAGCAGAACAAACGTCTATGGGACCGAGACACAGGCAACAGCATCACCATTGACCACCTGCGACGGGAACTGGATGACAGGAATATGGAGGTGCAGCGCCTGGAGGCGCTCCTCAAGGCCATGAAGAGCGAGTGTCAGGGCCAGATGGAACGGCAGGTCAGAGCACGCGCAAGCTGTGCCACTGCCAAGTGGCTGCTTCTAGGGGGAAAGTGGATTTTCTGTACTGATAGAACTTTTGTTTTTAATATATATGTATATATACATATAGATTTACTACACACGTGTAGCTTTAAAATAAGGATATGGATTCTGTGAGTAGTTTATAAAAAATTTGGTGTTTATTTCTGTATTTTGGCTTCTCATTGAAGTAAACATGTTAGACATTATCTCCTTGCATATTGTTGAAAATTAAACTGTGATACCACCAGTTTTTCACCTAGAACTTGGTAGGTAACCTAATTACTTATTTCTGCTTGCAGAAAAGGTTCAACCGTCATGAAAGCTGAGGAGCCACAGGTTTGACAGTTTATGCAGATTTGTCCCCCAAAAGAGACCCTCCACACATACATGCACCCGCACACACACACACTGAAACTGATGAGCTCTCACCATTCTAGTACAACAGTAGCAAATGTTGACTGCTGCCAGGTGCAGAAGTACCCGCTACACATGGAAATTTCACATACTGTGAAAACAAACCAAAGAAACCAGGCTTGGTTTAGACAGAGGCAAAATCATTTCCCTGTTCCCCGATCTAACTTGGGTAGGAAGACAGATGAAAGGAACAAGGAGGATAGAATCTTACCTCTTTTTGCATAAAGGCCTCTGAGGTAGAATTAAGGGAGAAGCTGGAGGGAAATAGAAAATAAATATTTGCCATCAACTCCACTGTCTTCCCCATCACCAGTGTTGTCCTAATCTAAGCCATTCGCAAGCTGTCTCACCTGGAAGCCATTATGGAGAAGTACAGTTACTTAAGTCTTCTCCACTTGATCTCGCATACACATGAGTGTTCTGATATTCCAGCAGTAAAACGATTTCAGTTCTCCCTGAACTATCCAATCAAGGATTTCATGCTTTTGAGTTAACTTGTCATGGCTCTTACAAAATGCCTGTATGTTTCCTTCTCACACTATGAAACTTCCCTTTACTGTAGATGGCAGCAATTCAGGGGAAGAATGAAAGTCTGGAGAAAGTGTCTTCCCTGACCGCACAGCTTGAATCCACCAAGGAGATGCTACGAAAGGTGGTAGAGGAGTTAACAGCCAAGAAGATGACACTTGAGAGCTCCGAGAGGACCGTGTCTGACCTGACAGCCTCCCTCCAGGAAAAGGAGCGAGCCATTGAGGCCACCAATGCAGAGATCACCAAACTCCGCTCCCGGGTGGACTTGAAATTGCAGGAGTTACAGCACCTGAAGAACGAAGGGGATCACCTCAGAAATGTGCAGACAGAATGCGAGGCGCTCAGGCTCCAGATGGCGGAAAAGGACAAGGTGATTGAGATTCTGCGCCAGCAGATTGAAAACATGACACAGCTGGTTGGCCAGCATGGACGAACAGCTGGTGCTATGCAAGTAGAAAAGGCTCAGCTGGAGAAAGAGATAAACGATCGGAAACTGGAATTGCAGGAGTTTAAGGTCTGTATGGGTGTCGGTTGGTTTAGCTTCTGAATTTTCTTTTTTCTCAAAGCAAGGATTGCCTGGTTTACTGAGAAGGGGTTCTTGATGTCCGTGGACCCTCTGAATGGAAGGTGTCTGTTGATGTACATACATGGTTTTTTGAGAAAGGATTCCTACTTTCATAGTCTGAAAGAAATGTATAGCACCAAAATGGTTCAGAGTCATGGGAACAGAAGAAAATTAGCAAGGAATCCACTTTATGTGAAGTGTTTCCTGGGCCCACAGTTTGAGATATTTTCCCTCTCTTCAGATAGACTCAAGTTTGACCTCTATCACCTCCCACCGAATAGCTATATAACATTGGGCTGATTGCTGAATCTTGGGTTCTGTGTCTATGAAACCAAACCAAACCAAAACCAAGCAATCAGAAAACACAACCACTTCAGTGGGTTATTGTGAGACTTATATAAGAAAATATATAATATCCAAGAAAGCCGAGTTCCAGGCCTTTGTAAATATTGGTTTCTTTCCCCCATTGTCCTACTGAACTTTATCTGTACCTGGATCACTTCTGTGTTGCACTGCACTTGTTTAAATAGCAATGTCTCTCCTTACTGCACAGCCAACTTCATAAAGCAGGGCACACACATTTTATTTGTATTTCTTGTCCCATGTCTTTATGATTTTTTTTTCTTTTGGAAGCCAGATCTCACCCTTGAACTCATTATGGTGACTCAAGCTGGCCTCATACTTGAGTGATCATTCTGCCTTGGTCTCCCTATGTAGTCATGATTAGTCTGCAACATGCTATGTAGGCTGGCTTCAAACTCACAGACATCAGCCTGTCTTATGAGTGCTGAGATTAAAGGCATGCACCATCATGCCTATATTGGCATAATTTTTTAAACTCTTTTAAATTTTTTTAAAATTGCATTTATTTGTTTGGGGGAGTGGTGCCCCTATCACAGAGTGTCTACGGAATCTAAGGATAGTTCACCCTCATGTGGGTGCTAGAGATGGAAATTCAGCCTTTCAGACTTGGTGGTAAGTACATTTACCTACTGAGACATCTCACCTGCCCAGTTTTTCTAACTCTTGATTTCTTGTTTTCTGTTACCTGTATCTCTGACTCTGGTGAATAATGAGACAACTCATGTAAATTTTAGATACCTCAGTTTCCTCATCTTAAAAATAAGACCAGCAATACATTATTTTATATCTTATAACAATACCTTTATTACATTAGTAATTTGGAATTTTCTATTGCTTAAGTTTTTTCTTGGTTATATAGTTTTTTTTTCTTGCTTGTGGGTGGGGGCATGTGTGCATGTTCATGTAGATGTGTGTCTGTGGAGGCCACAGGTTGACATTGGATGTCTTCCTCAATGGATCTTCATCTTATTTTTTAAGACAAGGACTCACTGAACCTGAAGCACATCTACTTGGCTAGGCTGTCTGTCCAGTGAGCTCTAGGAATCCTATTATCCCTGACTCCCCAGCTCTGGGGTTACAGATGTGTGTCATGGTGCCTAACTTTATGTGGGTGCTGGGGATCGTTACTCGGGTCCTCATGCTTGTACAGGAGGCATCTAGCCAGATGACTAGCCATCTCCTCAGCCCCAGAATATATATTTTCTTAATTAACCAAACTCACCCCACAAGGGACATAGAAAAGCTTGGTAGCCGGCCTTGCAATGGAAACTTTAGGATAGCTTTGCGTGAAGGGCAGAATGTAATGGAAGAGAATGATAGTTCTGCCTTTCTGCCTCTGAAGATTGGTTGCTAGTTAAGGAGACTCCGAGTCTCTCTCTCTGTCTCTCTCTCTCTCTGTCTCTGTCTCTGTCTCTCTCTCTCTCTCTCTTTTCTATACTGTGTTAGAATTCCAAGATTGTACACATTCTAGGTAACACTGTATCACTAAGCTGTATTCCCAGCCCTCTGAGTCTTATATTCTAAAAATGGAATCAATTTAATCCTCGTAGCCTTATGAGGGAGACACTGTTATCCCATTTTATAAATGAGAAAGCTGAAACACAGATTAAATAGCCTTCTCAGGAGCACTGCTGCTTTGGGACCTGACTTCATCCTGTATATAAGCAAATTTTCCTGCACAGGCTCACTCTGATGGGTCTCACCCGCTGTGTCTGATTCAGTGGGTCTAGAATGAGGCTTGAATAAGCTTCAGAAGATGCTGATAGTACTGGTGCAGAGTGCACATGTCAAGACCTGTTGGAGTGCCCCGTAGAGTGTGGATCACCATGACCAGAATGGCCAGTGAAAGCTACAGGGAGGGTGGGAGGACTTAGGCAAAAACTGGACTGTTGGAAGAAGGAAGGCATTCCAGTCAAGAGATAAAGTTCAGGGTATAGTTTAGCCCAGAGATGACATGGAAGCCATTAAAGAGCTGGAGAAAAGGAGAGGGAATAACATGAAAAAGAAAGTGTTTGAAGGCAGTTACAGAGACTCAGTTCCTAAATATGGAACTGGAACATGCAGGGAAAGAGTTCCTGGAGGAGAAGAGTTTCACACAGACACTGAGACTATAAGTTAAGCACTCTAGCTTACTTCCCTCCACAGGCCAATGGGGAAAAGGAGGAGGACAGAAGCCCTAGAAGCTGTGGTTCTTCTTCCCCCTTTAGCTGAGTGCCAGTTACTCAGACAGAGGAGAAGCAGGGGCTAGGCCTTCTCCAAGTAGCTGCAGCTTCTGAAGCTGGACTCTTTCTTGACAGAGAAAGGACTGATTGTGCATCAGCTGGTCCAAGATGTGGAACACAAATGGCACATGCCCTTACATGTTGTGATTCTTCATACTGCATCATAGAGAGCCCTCCAAATCCCTTGCTTCGTGGGGTCTACTGGATTTTACAAGACAGCCTAGAAGCAGCTAGAAATGGATCAGATAGTTCTCTATGCAGGGACTCTTTGGGCAATGAGATAAGCCTAGAGAGCCCAATAAATCCTTTATGAAACAGCTAAAAGCTTGCTACATGCTTAGATTTCAAATAATGGCCTCTACATTTATACTACTATTATAATAGATTATACTGCTACAATAATAATAGTGCACTATAGTGCCAGCAATATAGATGTGTCTTTCCACTACATCAGAATTTATTGTATTACATATTCCCAAGGCTTAACAGGTTTTTAAAAACACTTTTTTTTTTACTGGAATTATAGCAGCTTTCAAACTATCACATGGGTGCTGGAAGCTAAACCCAGTCCTCTAGAAGAGCAGTGAGTGCTTTTAACCACTGAACCATCTCTCCATCCCAATGCTTAGCAGTTTTGATATTTTAATTTTATGTGTATGAATGTATTGCCTGCATGTATGTTAGTGCACCCATGTCATGCAGTGCCCACAGAAGTCAGAAGAGGGTATTGGATCCCCTAGAACTGGAGTTATGGATGATTGTTAACTGCCATGTGGGTGCTGGGAATAAGCCTGAGATCTCTTCAAGAGCAGCCAGTGCTCTTAACCACTGAGCCATCTCTCCAGCCCTTGTTTAGCAGTTTTAATTACAGTAGTTTGTCATATAATCCTGCCTTCCTTGGCAAACTGGCCAAAGCAAATGCAGGTTTTTAAAATTGCAAATATTAAATCTCACATCACGCTCCACACAGCACATAGTAAATATGTCCCTCTGTCTATATTTATATACACAGTCATGCAAAAATGTCTTACCAGATGGATACAAGTTACAGATGTCAATAGAGTTCAAGAGGTTTCAGAGTATGTATTGATAAGCTATGGAACCAGAGTATGTATTGATATGATATGGAACCAGACAAGTGGCAGTAAAGAGCTGTTGCTGGAGCTTCTAGAGTCAGGGTCTGAGAGTAAAGCTGTTTTAGCTGCAAGGTGAAAGGCAAAACCAGGTCTAAGAGTAGGAAATGGGTTCAGGTCATGATCCACATAGGCAAACGGGTGGATGTACAGGCATTCCAGAAGACCATGTTAACAGCAGGGGACCAAGCCAAACCAAAGATCCAGGGTCAGTTTGAGAGTTCTCTGCTTGTCAGCCCTTGATGCACAGACCGTACGTCGATATGGGGGCCATGCCATCACAGTGTTAGGTATTCAACACTTTATGGGATCCATGTGAAGGCCTTAGACCCTTTCTTTGTTCTGACATGTCTGTTAAGTTCTTGGACCTGATTTCCATGATTCAATTGTAGTATACCATGTGCCCCCTCAAATCTTAATTCAACCCAATAAATATATAGGGTGGCTCCCCTTCTATTGAGGAATGTCGTGGTGTCTGACAGATGGTGCAGTTTCTGGTCCACCCAGGAGCTGCAGTCATCCTTCTCCCTCAAATGGAGTCAAAAGGTGCTTGTAAAATGTTGTCTTGTAGGGCAAGGCACAGCCTACAAAATCACTGTTATTTATACAACATGGAGTTGCTTAGAGCCAGATCTCAGTGCCAATACTATATTATATTTAAGGCCAATAGGGAGGATGGAACCATGACCCAAGAAGGTGAATCACTAATTAAAATGGAATTTACTTGGAAGGATCTGGGCCATTTCTGTCCACTAGATATATAATACATGCCACATATGTACATTTAAACTTTCTTAGAGACCTATGAAAATATAAATTTTTCATGACATTTTTACTTAACATATTTAAGATATGTTGGGTTTTATTTATAATCAACATAACAAATCCTCAATATATTTTACATTTTCAAGAACAAAGTCTTTGAAGGGCTATAGAGATAGCTTAGCTTGTACCACTGTCATACTCAGGCTCTCTAATGGCTTCTTGTTGTACTCAGAATGAAGTCTTGAGGCCTCATTTTGTCTCTGAAAACCAACGTAATTTTGCTAGTCAAGACTCTGACCTCATCTTCTTTCTCTGAAGTTCACTCCACTCCAGCCATTCTGATAACCATGTTGTGCCCTTAATGGCCTATACCCAGAGATCCTTCCCAGCTATCCATGTGGCTTGCTCTCTCATCTTGAGATTATGCTCAAGTGTTACCTTATTAGTGAAGCCTTTCCTGATCTACCGTGGCAGGATTCCCAATATTTACCCCAAGTTTGGTGATTTTCTGAAAGGACTTGGAAGGCTCAGCAGGGTCATACTCATGGCTATGATTTATCATAGCAGAACCCCCAATGCATTACTTTTACATTGCTATGACAAAGTACCTGAGAAAAACAACTTAAGGGAGGAAGGATTTATTTTGGCTCATGGTTTTGGAGAATTCTATATGCTCTGGTGGGAGAAGTCTCAGTTCATGGTGGTGGGAGTCTATGGTAGAGGATGTTCACATCATGGATAGCCAGCAAGCAGAGTGGGTTGGGTATAACCTTTGAAGGCCTGCCCCAGTGACTTATTTCCATTGAGTGAGCCCCACCCGCTATGGACCCCAGGCCCTCAAAATACCCACCAACTGGGAAATAAGTAGTCAAACCACAAACCTTGGCAAAGGGAAAAGGCAACAGAATGAAGCCCAAAGAAAACTAACTACAGGCTTCCACAAGTCTTTTCCTAGCCTATGACATACTTAATCCCCCCAGCAAGAAATTGTGAGAACTCAAATGCTGCCCACACAGAAGTTTATATTGTGGTAGTTTGAATGAAAAATGTCTCCCATTGGTTCAAGTGTTTGAACACTTGATCAGTTGGTGGCACTATTTGGAGAGAATCTTGGAACTTAGTTACTTTCTATTGCTGTGATAAAAACACTTACCAAAACCAATTTGGGGAAGAAAAGGTTTATTTTATCTTACAAGTCACAGTTAATTGCTGAGGGAGCCCAAGGCAGGAACTCAGAGCAGGAACCTGGAGCACAGACCACGAAGGATGCTGCTTGCTCCTTTGACTGATGCTCAGCCTGCTTTCTTATGCAACACAGAACCCCTTTCGCAGGAGTGGCACTGGTCAGAGTGGTCTGGGCTTTCCCAGATCACTTAACAATCAAGAAAATGCCCCCAGCACATAGCCATAGGCCAGTCCAATAGAGGAAATTTCTCAGTTGAGATTCCTTCTACCAGGTGTGTCATGTTGACAACTAAAGCTACCTAGCACACTTTGGGTGGTATGGCCTTGCTGGAGGAAGCATGTCACTGAGGGTCAGCTTTGACTGTGCATAGATAGCCTTGTCCCACTTCCAGTTTGCCTTCTCTCTGCTTCCTGCATGAAGACGTGAGTGCTCAGCTTCCTGCTCTGCTTCCATGCCTCCCAACTGTATTGGACTTTTGCCCTTCTGGAACTGTAAGCCACATTAACTCTTCTTTTTGTAAGTTTTGTCACAGCAACAGAAAAATAATATATTACTGAATCAGTGCCCAGAGCTTTTTATGGAGGCTGATCATATATGTACCACTTTCCAGTCTCTAAGAAGAAAGACAGGTGTTCAACATAGCAGTGTGATTTACATAGCTTCGTCTTAGTGGGCCACTCCAGTTAAGGTGGTGAGAGCCCTTTTGAAACCCAAGTTCCTGAAGACCAGCCAAGGGCCAGCCTTATAAGCAGGCCTTCCTAAGGACCAGGTCTGCTGCATTAACTCTTTTCTGCACACCAACTTATCTCAGGGAACCCCTGCCTCACATTCATTCTCTATCCCCATTCCTTTTTGATTGCCACTTCTCTTACTTGACCTACTATATACTTGTTTGCTATTTGTCTCTTCTCTCTAAAGGAAGACTTGAGGACAGAGCTATTATTTGGTTGCTATTCAGGCTCAGGACTTGAGTAAGATAACTGAGGTCCTTTAGTTAGAGGCCCTCACATCCAGGCCTCACTTATCTTCCTCTGCTTCTATCTCTTCATGTATCTCCAACATATGAAATAGTACCTACCACAAAATAGGTCTCAGTACATATTTGGATGAATGATAGGAATAGGAAAATGAAGGGTTATGTCAAGTGATACTGAAAACTAACATCTGAGTTCTAGAAGAATGGTGAAATATTCCCCCTTACCATTTACCTTGGTATTTTATAGTAAAATTCAAATTCAGTGTTGTTATTCTTGTAATGTAAAATATCCTTACAGAGTAACATGTTTGAGCATAGGATCCCCAGCTGGAATGACATTTTGGATGGCTGTAGAACCTTTGGGACTATAATCTAGCTAGCAGAAATGGGTTGTTGGAGAAGGGTCTTGAAGGTAATGTCTGCTTTGGGTTCTGGCCTGAGTTCACTGCTCTGTGATCTGCCAAGATGTGGGCAAGCCACACTGCAAGTTACTGCCATGGAACGAGATGCTCGAGCTCCCATGCATTCCTGCTATGTGGACTGTATCCACTGAAACTGGGAGCCCAAATACCCCAACCTCCAGTTGCTTCTGATAGATATATTATCACAACTAGAAATGAAACTAATAGAAGTGTTCTGGGAAGTACTGAAAAAATCAAATGCAGATAGAATATTAATGATAGCAGTTTTTACTATACATACACAGATTTTTTTCTATACTTTGTATTTGTAATAAATTTAGATTCTAAAAGATAAAAAAGATGCGAAGATCCGGGAACTTGAAGCCAGAGTGAGTGACCTAGAACTGGAAAAGGTGAAGCTGGTGAATGCAGGCTCTGAGCGGCTCCGTGCAGTGAAGGATATCAAACAAGAGCGAGATCAGTTGTTAAATGAGGTGAAGAGTAGTAGGAGTGAGTTAAATAATCTTTCAGGTATGTTAACCTTAGTGCATAGTCTACTGAAACGTAGGAGTGCTGTGAAGTCCAGCATGGACTCTTTCACAATTACAAAAGAAGTGTCTTTCATCTCACGCAACAAACGTAAATGACCATGCTGCCCCAGTGGAGTGACTCATGACTAAAATCCTCATAGTTCTCTACAAAGAGTTTCTATGTCTGATCTTTACTCACCATTGACTTTAGGAAGCCCTCAGTTTCCGAGAGAAGGGTTGGACTCCAGGCTTCTAGAGGTGTTCCGCAGAAACTGTGTTGTTTGTACAGTTTTGTTTCTGTAGTGCTGTCCTTTGAGTCAAACAAGTTGATTAAAGGTTTAATAAACTGACACATGTAAATAGACTTATTGCAGGATTATTGAAAGGTGAAATCCAAGGCCTTACATTAAATGAACACTCGAGTTCATAATTGGTATGGTACCATATCAAGTAACTTCATACTGAAACATGAACATGGAAACTGTTGAGCATTTACTGTGCCAGACATAGTGAGCTCACAGAGTAGTGGGGACAGACATATCCAGTTTAGAGAACAGATGGTAAGCGAGTGACAGTGGAAGAGTGCTCAAAGTAAACATGGCTGGATTGTGGATTAGCTTTCTATAGGAAGTGACAATCAATGCTGGGTTTGAAAAAGCAAAGAAAGTTGACAAGTGACATTCATAGAGAGATGTTCCAAACAGAACATTATGGACAAAAGCATGAAGACATGAGTAACAATGTGACCTTAGAAGTATTCTATAGAGCAGAATAGGAAGGAATAAGGCCACTTGAGGCAGATCATTAGGTAAGGCCAAACAATGTGGAACCAGCAGGGGATGCTAATAGGAGGGCTTAAAAGGCCACATTAGCAGGTAAGTTAGTGAAAGGCGGGGCTGAAGAGACAGAGATCAGCTAGTTAGGAAGGGCCTTACAGTGAACCCAGGAATTATGATGAGGACTTGAACAAAGGCAGCAACAGTACGATTAGAAGACAAGCAAAGAATTAAGAATACTTTGGAAGTTTGAATGAATAGAATTCAGTGGCTAGAATGGTTAAGTGTAACTTCAGGTTTCTAGTTTGTGCATTGGGAAATAATAATGGCAACCACTGAAAGAGGAAACTAGGAAAGAGGCAGACTTGAGGGCAAAATGTGAGAGACGTACTCAGTGTGAGAGAGTACTTAGGACAGCTACATGGAAATAGCCAGATATATGGAGTTGAATTTTTATTGCTTTTGTATATAAATCTGTGTCATAGCCAGGTGAAATGCTGCATGCCTGTAACAATCCTAGTACTCGGGAGGTAGAGACAAAGAGGATTAGAGGTCCAAGGTCACCTCTGGCTACATAGTAAGTTTGAGACTAATCTGGTTACATGAGACCCTGTCTTACCCTCCCTAAATCTATATTATATATAAATAAATAAATATAATATGCAGAGGGATGAGTTTATGCCAGGTATTTAAAAATGTATCTATTCTTTGAGAATTTCATGTATATATGAAATTATATATAAATTATGTATAAAATACATTCTGCTCATATCCGTCCTTCATCCCCTCCTGCTCCTCACAGCACCTTCCTCCAGCCCCTCCCAACTTCATGTCCTCTTATCATTTTTATAACCCACTGAGTCTAATTAGTGCAGCCTATACACACAGCTATGGGGCCATCTACTGGGGCATGGGCAACCTACAAGGGGCCACACCCCTGGAGAAAACTAACTCTCTCCTGCAGCAACCACCAACTGACAGCATCTCCTCAGCTAGCAGAAAGGTCAGGTCTCTCATTTATTCATGGTGGAATATTGACGATGTGCCAGGCATTTTGATAGCTACTAGAGATAAAAAGATACAGCAGGCTAGGGATGTAACTCAGTGGTAAAGTGCTTGCCCAGCATGGGTAAGCTCTCAGTTCAATTTTTGGTACCTTAGAGTGGAGGGAAAGGTAGGTCACTTAGAAGTCAATTTAAAAAATAAAAATAAATTTTTAAAAAGTCACATGGCAGCCCTAGGTCACTTAGGGTTTCATGAAGCTTCATCTACCTAGAGATATGGTGTTAAAATCTGTTGTGGGATGTAATTACCCAAGAAGAAGGTTTAAGATGAAATAGACGAACTGATTACAAAAGTTGGGCAAAACATTGAATGAAAATCTTTGGGGAGAATCCATTCAGGCAGATGACAAAGAAAGTCCAACAGGGACTAGAGAGATGGCTCCATGGTTAAGAGTATGTACTTCTCTTCCGGAGGACCTGAGTTCAGTTCCCAGTACCCACACTGGACAGCTCACAACTGCCTGTAATGTCAGCTCCAGGGGGTCTGATGCCTCTAACCTACACCGGCTCCTGCTCATGTGCACATACCCACACAGAGACATACACATAGACATAATTAAAAAGCAAGAGGGAATGCATATGCACATTTCAAGTCTGTCACCAATGAGGATATGATGAGTTTTCTTTCAGCCTCTAAAATTCTGTGATTATTATTTACAAACAAATACACTTCATATCAATAGTGGAGAAAAAGTAATCATTGATTTTGTATTATATAGAGGACTATGAAGTCTTAAAAAGGAATTTTCGAAACAAAAGTGAAGAAATGGAAACTACTACAAATAAACTGAAAATGCAATTAAAATCTGCACAGTCCGAACTGGAACAAACAAGGAATACACTTAAGACCATGGAAGGATCTGATGGTCATGGTATGCACCGTTCCAGTTTTCCTTCTGTTCTTACTTGGCCTAGATTTATTAAAATACAAACCTGGATCTCCTGCCTACCATGTCTTCACAGTACAGGGTAATGTGAGGCACAAACGGCATGGGGATTAGTGCTGGGCCCTACGAAGCAGTGCTTCTACTTAGTGTTTCCAGGAAAATTGTCATGTGCTTAATTGTCATGTGCTTAATTTGGCCCCCAACATACCTGAAATCCCTAAAGTTTCAGAATATTTTTCCTCCAGTGATTTCTGAAAAATCTCATTGGCTGTGTCAATCAGTTATTTTTAAGACTATAGATACAAAAACTGATCATTTTTATTTAACTTCATGTTTTTCACTGTCAATGGGGGCTGGTTGGCAGCTCTTGATTTCATCTCTGTGATAAAAGTGAGATGGAGTTAGATAATAGAACTACTAGGTGAGGGGTCTCCTCTCATCCTTCACACCCATTCCGTCTTATCTTATGGCCCATACTGACCCATGCAGAGATTGTATTAATGATACCATGAGTATTATAATGAGATAAGGTGGTTCTTGCATGTTGTTCTCTCATTGTTGGTCCAGCTATATTAACTGACTATAAGAATTAGTATTTATCAAATTAAACTACATTTTTCTACTTTGTGATTTCTTGTGTGTATGCATTTATGTGTGAATGTGCATATATGTGCACATGTATGCACATGTGTGGATGCCAGAAGTTGGCATTCAGTATCTTCAATCACTCTCCACTCTCCACTGAATGTGGAGCTCCTGATTTGGCTAGATTGGCTGGCCAGAAAGTCTCAGAGATCTTCATTTCTCTACCTCCTCAGTGCTAGGATTACAGGTGTTCCATGCCTGGCTTTTTTATGGGGGTGCTGGGGATCAAACTCAGATCTTCATGCTTATACAGCAAGCACTTCACCAGCTAAGCCATCTTCCTAGCCCCTGTTTTGTGATTTTTTAAAAATATTTTTAACATCTATTTGTGTATGCGTGCGTGTGTGTGTGTGTGTGTGTGTGTGTGTGTGTGTGTGTGATTGTGTGTGCCATATGGTATACTTGAAGAGGTCAGAGGACAACTAGTGAGAGTCCATTCTCTCCTTGTACCATGTGGGTTCCAGGGATCAAGCTCAGATTTTCAGGCTTGTTGGTCCTCTGAGCCATCACACTAGTCCTGATTGTTTTTTTTTTTTCTTTTTTAAATTGAGTTTTATACATTTCATACAACAGTTCTTAACCAAATTTGGACCCCTTCCCTCATACACTCCCCCAACTCCCACCAGGCCTCAAGTATTCTGTCATACATATGAAGTCCCATCCAGTCAAGCATTTGTGCCTAGATGTTCTTTAGTGCAAATTCATCCACTGCAGTTTGGTCAGGCTATCTAGAACTGTAAGGCAGCTGCCTCTCCCAGCAGTAATCAGTCTCCAGTAGTTCTCAGTCTAGGTCTGGTCCACAACCAACTTCTATTGCTCCACTCTAGGCCCTTGTATAATTTGAGTTGGTGTGAGTCCTATACTTAATGCCACCATTGCCACAAGTTCACACGCACACACTTCTAGTGACCCTCATTGTTTTTTTGTTTCTGTTTATTTTAATGTTAGAAGATTCACTTGTGCTTTGTCAATAGCGTGCGCACGCACACACACACACACACACACACACACACACACACACACATACACACACATTTCAAGGCAGGATCTCATGTAGCCCAGGTTAGCTTCAAACTTGCTGTGTAGCAGAGATGACCTTGAACTAATAACCTTCCTGTCTCTAATTCCCAAGTGCTGGGATTCCAAGCGTGTGCCACCACTGTTGACTCTTGCAGCACATGCTCTAAACTTGGAAGTACATAGAGAATATCATCGCCCCTGTGCAAGATGACCCACAGATTCTAAAGTGTTTTGTATTTGGTGTGGTTCTTGGCAGGTGGGATCTTTGCCGGTTAACATTAAGAAAATGCGGTTTGAAAGGATGCTTTCCTTTTGGGGGTTCTTTTCCCCTGTCCCAGCTATCCCAGTCAGGTTACAAATTATAAAGTTACCTAGATAATCTTTTATTGTATTTAAATACCTGTTGTTATTGAGTAAAACCACTTAAATAATTTTAAATTGTGAGAAAATTACCTTTGAAGGCCAACCATGATCCATTTACTCAGGCCAGAATTCTTCAAATTGGCGAGCAAATGACGTCAGGCTTTTGATCTATGAATAAATCAGTGCTGGGGATGTAGCTCATTTGGTAGAGTGCTTGCCTACCATACATGGAGGACCTGGGTCCACCTCCCAGCACCAAATAAACCAGGCCTAATGGCAGACCCTATAACCCTATAATCCTAGCACTCAAGAGGCTGAGGTAGGAGGACCGGAAGTCCAAGGTCATCTTTAGCTTTATAACAAGTTCAAAGCCAGTCTTGAGATATACAAGCCTCTGTCTTAGAAAAAAAAAAGAACAGGACAGTAGGGACTAGGGAGAATTAAAGTAATTCTGAATGGATATAATCAAGGTACATTGTATACATGTGTGAAACTGTCAAAGACTAAATGAAATTATTGTTTTTTAAAATGTCAGTGCACTGCCCCTTTATTATTAGCCCTGATTTTGGCAGATTTGATATATTGTTAATGTAAAATGGGGCTTGTCATTTTTTTTCTGATGATTTTCAGCAAACAGTATGTTGTTTGGTTTTTAAATAAGGGTGTTTTTTGTTTTGTTTTTTTGCTTTTCTTTTCTGAGATAGGGTTTCAATGTGTAGCTCTGGCTAGTCTAAAACTCTGTATGTAGGTTTAGCCTCAAACTCACAGAGATCCACCTGCCTCTGCTTCCTGAGTGCTGGGATTAAAGGTGTGTGCCCTTATACCCGGGCCTTGTTTTGTTCTTTTTAACCTCTAATCTATAGCTAGGTCTGAATCAAAGCAGTATTAGCTTCAAACCTATTTCCTCAACTGACTTTTAAATACAAAATAGGGTCTTCTAACTTTAAATTTCTAAGTAAAGATAAACTTCCAATATCTTGTTACTGGCCTACCATGCCCTGAGTATTCTGTGGTTTGAGTCCATCCAAAATATTCTCCTCTTATCAACAGTTTTCAAAAAATAATCAGACATAGGTGGTAGTTTGACTAGTGAGACTGTAGTGAGTTCCAAGCTTGACAATGACCCTGAGAATGAAATGGAATGGGTTGGGACATCCCTGGAATCTGCAAAAAGAGTTATTAATAGTAGATATTATAAATTTAGGTTTCTGAAAAACCATCTTAGTAAAATATATAATGACGTATTTTATGTATATGTTTCCTATATGTGTGTGAGTTTAGTCGGTGTTATTGTTGCCAGTGGAAATATGGCAACTTATGTCAGTCAATGAAATTAATGCCAGTAGTAATGAAACCACAAAACATCACCACTTATATTTTACCTAGTTCAGAATCTCCAGAAAGTTGTTACAAATTACTATATAACCCTAAAGACTTTTTTCTGTGATCTTTCACTTGAAACTGACCAGGGTCCTCAGTGAATCTCACTTTGTCATCTCATAAATCACAGTAGCAAATTACAATATTCTCTCAAAATGTACAGTTTGCATCTTTTCTCCTTCCCTGGTCTCCCATCCCCAGCTATGAAGGTGGCAATGGGAATGCAAAAGCAAATCACAGCCAAAAGAGGTCAGATAGATGCCCTTCAGAGCAAGATCCAGTTTTTGGAAGAGGCCATGACAAATGCAAACAAGGTGAGTCCCCATCCTTACAAACTCATTAACATACTAGAAGATAGAGGATGACATAGTGCAGAGTACAGTGAGGAAAAGAAGAAAGCTTATTTCTGACCAAGAGAATGAGGGGAAATTTCCAAAAGGAACATTCAAGAAGGATCTTAAAGAATAGCTAGTATTCAATACAGGAAGTGGTCCAGGGACATTTCTGGTAGAGGCAGCAAACAATAGTAAAGAAAATATAATCAAATCCATTCCAGTGTTACAGATGTGTTCCTAAAATAATACTATACAAAATTTTAATACTAGAGGGCTTAGAAATACAGTGAGATCCAGAAGACACATGGATAAATTTCACCTGGGCCACACGAAAAAATAAGAGCCTTAAAACAGTAACTCAGTTTTAAATATGTAAAAATTTTAAAAAGTGTGGTCCCTTTTCTTGAAAAGAAACCTGGAGTTTGTTTATGAAGCTGTACATTATTGTGAAGGTGTGAAAGAAAGCGTTTTGTAACACCAGATGTAGATGGGTGTAGCTCATAACAGAAGGTAAACTGAGGTAGTTGACTGATAGGTGTTTTGAAGAATGCATGTAGGCTTTTTGTGTTATTCCTATGCAGCTCTGGTTAGTCAAGTGGAGTTTTGGCAATGACTTGATATTAGTTTTAAAATATTTTATTTAGGGGCTGGAGTGATTCCTCAGCAGTTAAGAGCACTGGTTGTTCTTGTAGAGAACCCAGGTTCAGTTGCCAGCACCCACATGGCAGCTAACAACCATCGATAGCCCCAGCTCTAGGGGATCTGTTACCCTCTTCTGACCTCTGTGGACATTGCACGACATGGGTGCGTTTACATTCATACAGGAAATACACTCTTACACATAAAATAATAAAAATGATTCGAATCCAGGTCCTCTGCAAGAGCAGCCATTGCTCTTAACCGCTGAGCCATCTCTCCAGCCCTGACTTAGTGTTTCTTGTGAGTGGAAAATGCTCATAAGCAAACATGGAATTTGTATTATGTTTAAATGTTCCTGATGTCAGTCAGTTTGAAACAAATTTGCATTTTCAGATTTATAACAGAACTGATTATAGTGGCATCAGTAAAATTAACTAAGTTAACTACTAGTTTATTATTCATGATGAGCCCGAGGGATACTTTAGGACGCATCTAAATAGTAACAAAATGTGCATACGTCTGCACGTCCCCTCATCATGTGAACTACTTGCTTCCTCTTTCTCTGTTCTTCCCTTCTTTCTTCTCTTCTTCTCACTTACCCTGAGCATATTATTTTCTCTTTCTCATTATTTCCCTTTGGGACTCTAAAGTGGCTGATGGCAATTAGGACTTTAAGAGACTTGCTGTCAACCCATATTTGCCCCCATCTAAAACAAGTGTCCCTCACAGCCCAGTATGACATTCTTCAAACAAAATGAAGAAACTTGTAAAACAAACCCTCTTCCTTTCTACAGACTTTCCTGCCCAACCTCATCAGAAAAGGAAAAATATCTGTATACAGAATGTGTGTTGCAGTGACATTTTCTTATTTATTTATGTATTTACTTATAGTAAATACATTTTCATTATGAAAAGCAAATATTAAAAGAAATATAGACTACATAAAGCGAGGCCTATGTTTTACCTTCACAGCTGCCCGTTTTCTTATTTTTGTGTTTGCTCCATAGAGCTATTCTAAAAGAGTAAACTAATTTAATGAAATTTTATTTAGCATCAAAGACTATTTGTCATTTCTCTCACTGTAGTGACAGGTAGCTCGAGGTCAGGAGCTGTCTGTCTCATTTGTTTTCCTGTTACAGAGTCTGGAATAGGCATTTGTGAAATAAATGTTCAACCATGAAACAAAATTGACACTAGGAAACTTTCAAATAAGTATGTATTCTTTAAATCTCTTATTATTTAAAGTAAATTTCGGTAAAATTTAGTATGCCATTATTCAATCCCCATTTGCCCAGGTACTAATTTTATGATGGGTAGTTACTTCACATTTTGTAGATTTCTCAAGGATTTGAAGCCTTAAAAGAAGCCATGGCACGACAGGGCTCCCAGGGTCTCCTCACAGAAGTCTATACTTTCACCCCTTTTCAGTATCTATGTCAGCCATTATGCCTGATATTTTTGATTTTCCTGATATCCTGATATTTTTCTCTTCTATAATTACATAATTGTAGGAGAAACATTTTCTGAAAGAAGAAAAGAGTAAACTGAGCCAGGAATTGAGTACTGTTGCAACAGAAAAAAACAAGATGGCTGGGGAGCTGGAAGTGCTTCGATCTCAGGAACGCCGCTTGAAAGAGAAGGTTACCAATATGGAAGTTGCTCTTGATAAGGTAGTTACTCAATGAGGCACTTACCGTCACAGCATACATAGAATAGTTCTCAGTGAAAGTCTATGTATATAAGAACAGATTCTGTCAACTTGTATCATATCTCAGTCATATAGCACCAGGAAAAGCTATACTTATAGAGAAAATTTTTGAATTTTTTTATGGTGGTTCTTTTTGAGGTAGAGTCTTCCTGTAGCCTCAGCTGGCCTGGAAGTCACTATGTAGACCAGGTTGGCCTTGAACTCACAAAGATCAGCCTGCCTCTGCCTCCCAAGTCCTGGAATCAAAGGTGTGTGCCACCATGCCCAGCCCAAGATTCTTGAATTTTAAAATCATAGTCTTATTACATATGTGTTAGGTATCTTTGCATAGGTATCACCAAAATACCTGACAGAAATAAGAGGAAAGCTTTACTTTGGTTCAGAGTATCAGGGGATTTCTTTCAGTCCGTCTTGGAAGGCATGGCAGATTTCATGGTGGCAGGGTGGGTGACAGCAGACCAGGAAGCAGAGTGAGGCCAGAACCAGGGTCCAGATTACCATATTTAAAGGCTGGTCTCTAGGCCTACTTCTACCTGCTAGACCCTGTTTTCTGAAGGTTCCACAATTTTCCACAATAGCTCTATCAGCTAGGGGACAAGCTCTCAAAACATAAACCTTTGGGAAACATTTCAGATTCAAATCGTAACAGCATACTTTGTTTTTTGTTTTTTTAAATTACTATCTTCAGGCTAATAAAGCCACAGGGGAAATACGATATAAGATGTAAGGTATTCCTGCAATCCTTAATGGCCTAAGTGAAATTGCTTCCATAAGCACTTAACTTACCATCAAAGAATGATCTGAACTCTAGGTGGAATACAGTCTCTCTTAAATGTCAATAAAATGATAGTGCTATGGCTGGAGAGATGGCTCAGTGGTTAAGAGCACTGCATTTTTGCAGATGATTTTGGTGCCTTCCCAGCACACATCTGGCAGCTAACAACTATCTGTAACTCTAGTTCCAGGGGATTCAACACTCTCTTCTGGGCTCCATGACTATTGTATGACATAGGTGCACTTACATACATATAAAATAAAAATAATAAGTAAAATATTTTAAAATTATAATGCTGATAGGTCTTTGTTGGGTCCAGAAAATATGAGCAGAAAGGAAATGAAAGGAGAACCTGACAGTGTATTTATCATTTATTAGAGAGAAAGAAAACTGCCTCTCTGTTTCCTAAGAACTCTGGAATCCTAAAACTGTACCAAAACGAACCCTTGATTCCTAAAAAATCAGAACCTTCATGGTTAGATAATCCATGTGATCCAACTGTGCCAGCATTGTTTCTGAAAACACATTATATTAAACTTCATTTGTAGCTTTGAATTTTTGAAACATGGTCTCATGTAGCCCAGCTGATCTTAGACTTGCTGTGTGGCCAAGGATGACCCTGAACTGCTGATCTTCCTGCCCCCACATCCTGTGTGCTAGGATTGCAGGCCTGCACCACTGAACCCAGCTTGTAGTTGTTTTTATATAAACTTTATACTCAGCTAAAGCTTTCTCTTCATTTCATCTTTGGTTCATGCATTCTTCTGAGTGCTCCCACATACCAAATGCTGTGTATATGCTGGGAATACAAAGGATACAAAGATGAAGGCATTTGACTGACCAAAACCAGACAAGTAGGTCATTATTATACAATGTGTTGGGGTGGGTAGCTTTCCTCAAAGAGATGACAACTCTACATATATGGGTTAATGAAGTAAAGTACATAAAGAATGAAGGATAAACTACTTATGATTGCTTGATTGTAGGCATCTTTGCAGTTTGCAGAATGTCAAGATATAATACAGCGCCAGGAACAAGAATCTGTGCGCCTAAAACTCCAACACACTTTGGATGTTAAAGTAAGGGTGTTTTTCATCAGACATAATAGCTTAAGAAGAAACAATGCCTCTGTATGATATACTTTTATGTTTTCTTTATGTACATTTGGGGGTCTCTCTGTTGGGGGTCACAGCACTCAGGGCCAGGATCTCCGCCGTGGGGGAGGGAGCAGGTAGGCACAGAGTCAAGACACCGACTCCGAGAGTTGAGCGGAAAGCCAGCAGTGGTGGTCTGCTGCAAACTATTCACAAAAGAGCAGAGAGTCTTATAGGTCTTGTTAGCCAATAGCCTTATGGGTGGGGTCCTGACTACAGCCAATCATAGTTTGTTCCCAGGTGGATTAGGTTCTTTCCAGGTGCTGGGCAGGAACTGGCTTCACAACCAATCGGTGTGGAGCAGCACACCCATGAGAACCATTCCTCCATTCCTCCTGGCAGATGGCCTGGCTAGGCCCACCCTGCATTATGCCCAGCATCTCTCCATCTTCTCTTTGTGTGTGTGTGTGTGTGTGTGTGTGTGTGTGTGTGTGTGTGCAGTTGTGCATATATAGATACGGGCAGTCACATCTGGTTTCTTCCTCAGTCATTCTAACAACAAGATCTCAAACTGAACCTGGAGCTGCTCACCAATTAGACTAGGCTGACTGACCAGTTAGCCCCTGGGATCCACCCATTTCCAACTCACAGCCCTGGGATTCCAAACACATGCTGCCACACTTGGCTTTGTGGGTGCTGGAGTGAACTCAAGTCCTTATGCTTGCACAACAAGCACTTACCATCTGAGCCATCTCCCTGGCCCTCTATATATCTTACATTTGAATATACTTTCAGTGTCACCTGATAATAATGTTTATAAGATCTGTAGAGCTACTGTTATATCAGTACCATACCTTTCATTTAAGATACCAAATTGAAGCATTTTGCTTAGTTTACAATAAGCAAGTGAAACACTGAAGTTTTACAAGTCCCTTTGAGGATCCTAAAGGAAGATTTTTCCACACATAGATGTTAAGTGAGTGCAAAGACCTGAAGAATTAGTGTGTTTGGCTTGTTTGGGCAATAGTATACATGATGAAAATGCATTTTTAAAAAACAGTATTTGAAAAACTGAAATATATATAAGTATGTATCTATTTTCAGAAATATATTTAAAGTTGCTGAATATTTCAAAGTATTGATTATTTCTTCTTGAGAAATTAAAAAATACACTTTGATTTTCATAATTCTTTGTAGCTGTAGGTTGGCATTACCTTGCTCATATCTGAATTATTTGCTAGGAACTTCAGGGCCCCGGATACACCTCCAGCTCTTCAGTGAAACCACGCCTTCTCCAGCCAGCATCTGCAACTCGTTCTCATTCTAATGTACCATCTTCCCAGTCTACAGCCAGTTTCCTGTCTCATGTAAGAAACCAATTTTATAATCCATGATGTGAATGATATAATATACATTATATTACGAAATTAGGAAAATATCACCAAAAATAGAATGTAACTAGCATTTTCAATGACTAGATTTTAGACTTATATATTTCCCTATAAATCTAGTAGAGTTCAGATGAATAAAAATATTTTTCCACTATTTGGTGTTTCTTGGGAGAAACAAAAATGAAATAGTCATTGGCATGAATGTTAACAATAATTATTAAACAATTTATTTGCTTTGTATTTAATTCTTTGACTAGTTCTATCACAAGCAACTTTGGGATTACAAAGCAAACACTGAGGTGGCTAAAATAAATAGCAGTTCAAATACAAGGGAAACATAACAGTCTACTTAATACTTTACCAAGGCAAAATTGTTTCCTTTATATCATTTCCCAATTAAATTATTCATAACATTTTTATTAATCATAAACACTTTTATTTCATGTTAAAATGTTAGTAATTTGGTGGGGCTGGAGAGATGACTCAGGGGTTAAGAGCACTGGCTGCTCTTGTAGAGGACCCAGGTTTGATTCCCAGCACCCGCAAGGCAACTAATAATGGTTCATAACTCCAGTTACAAGGAAATCTAATGCCCTCTACTGGCTTCTGTGGTCATTGCGCAGCATGGGTGCACCTACCTCCATGCAAGCAATGCACTCATGTACATAAAAAATAAATAATTGACTATTTTAAAAACTTTTTAAAAAGTTATTTAGCTAATCTTCTTAAAGCGAGGGACACCGGATAGGCTGACTAGACCTCAGTGGATGAATTTGCATTGAGGAACATTCAGAGACACTAACTTGACACAATAGACCTTAACACAGACGAAAGAATTGTGGATTCCAGTTGGGGGGCTGTGGGGAGATGCTGGTGGGGAAGGGAGATAAAGATGATTAGGACTGATTGAGATGTTCTGAACGAAATACACAATGATTCAATAAAAAACCATTTAAAGATGTATGAAATGCATAAAAATGTACATTAAAAGGTTATTTGGAAATATTTCCCAATAATACATATTAAATTAATTTTTTCTGAATATCTTTCCAGATTATTATTTCTTCACTTGAGATTAATGTAATATAGAGACGATTGAGTCCTTAATTTTAGATATTGTGGTTTTCCATACTAAATTTTCACTTAATTTACTTTTACTAGCCCATAATAGAAATTCAGTCTTGTCTTTTATTTTCTTATAATATTTAATAACTGCAATGATCTGAATGTTTGTGTCTTCCCACAAATTTATGTTGAAACTTAACTCCCAAAGTCATAGTATTAAGACATAGGGCTTTTCCAGATGGCAAGTCATAGGGTTCCACCATCACATTAAGGCCCTTCAAGAAGAAGCCCTGGCTGTGGATGTAGCTCAGGGTTAGAGCACTGAAGCCCTAACTTCAGTCCATAGCAGAGTGGGGAGCAATCCAAGGAGACTTGTGCACCACAGAAGATGATATTTATGAGAAACCAAGTCTGCTAGTACCTTGATCTGGGACTTTGCAGGCTCAGAACTGTGAGATGTAAATTTCTATCACTTATTAGCTGATGCTTAACCAGTTATCCTCAAATTCTTGTAGAAACCTGGTCTTTACTCCTCTAGCTTACTGATACTTTCGAAAGTTCGTTGTACATTCTCAGCCTCTCAACTGCTTCATTTAGAATTGGCAAGTGTCTCTTGAGCAATGACTCCCAAGTACTTCACACCTTTGAGTCTTCTTTCTTCTATGACTTGACCCATAATTCTTTAGGCAGCTTTACATACCATGTCTCATGCACACACAGACACACACAGACACATACACACACACACACACACACACACACACACACACACACACACACACACACACGTCTGGGGATGGATCCCAGGGCCTTGTTTATTCTAGGAAACTGACCCTAAGCAACTTTTCTTGGTTTAATTTTTATTGAATTTTTGTGCATTTCATACAAAACGTCTTAATCATCTTTACACCCCTCCCCCACCACGCCGTCCCATTTCCACCGGATGTCACGCATTCTGTCACACATGTAAAGGTCTATCGAGTCAAATCTGTGTAATCAGATGTCCCTCGGTGCAGGTTCTTCCACTGGAGTCTAGTCAGCCTTAAAGAAGATCAACTCTCCCTCACCCAGCAGTAATCAGCTGCCAATAGTTTTTTGGGCTAAGCCTGGGGCCTGCTGCTCATTTCCCCAGTTCTATGCTGGGTTTTTGTCTGATTGAGTTTGCATGGGTCTTATGCATGCTGACACCATTGCTGTAAGATCATATGAGCAAGTTCCCATGGCCTGGAAGACTGTTTCCCTACGTTCATGCACCGACCCTGGTTCTTACAGTCTTTCCACCACCTCTTCCTTCCATAATGGTCCCTGAGCCATGGGTGGGTGAGGTTTAATATAGGAGTCCTGTCCAGGGACATGCTCTCTGCAGTCTCTTGTTTTCTAAAACTTGGCCAGTTGTGGTGTTCTGCGTGCATGAGGATGCTTCGCTGCTGAGAGCTGAGAGATGCATTAGTGTTCTCTCTACCCTCTGTTCCACTATGTTCATGAGCCTTGGATGTAGAGCTTCCATTGTAGATATGTTACTTAGGTCTGGCATTTCTCAGACACTTATTCTGTGTGACCATTTGTGGAATTCTGTAATAGTCTCCATCTGTTGCAAAAAGAAGCTTCTTTGATGAGTAGCAAGTGGTATACTTGTCTGTAAATACAAAGACCCATATTTAGCATAGAATAAGAAATTGTATTTGTCTAGGGATATGACAGAGGTAGGATTTTCTCTAGGATCTGTGACCTCTCCAGCTATGTGCATTTGGCTATGTTTACAGTGCCACACATGAATTTCCTCCCATTGAGAGGGCTTTAAGTTCAATATGATAGCTCTTTATTACTCCCAAGATAAAAAGTGCACCACTGCACCACTGTAGCTTGTTGTGCAGGTCATTGTAGTTATTAGGCTTTAAAGCTGGGGTTGGACCCTTGACTGATTTTCTCCCTTAGCAGCTTGCATAGTATCTTCCAGAACTATGAGATCTAGTCTTCGGGGAAGAGGTTTTCAGATCAGTTCCAGCTCCATTTTTCCAAATCTTGTGTCTGAGTATGTCCTGTCTTCAGCAATAGGGTCTTACCTTCAAGTTCAAGGAGGTTAGACAGGGAGAGAAAGGAGAGATAATAAAATTTAGGTGATATGGAAAACAGAAGAAAATGTGTTAGCTTGAAAGCCTAGTGAAAAATACACATACGGTATCTGAACATGAGTCCATATATATACCTGAAGGCTGTATATCAAGAAACACAGTACTGAAAAGGAGAAACCTCCCTTCAAGCTGTTGGTCAGGGTAGTTCAAGAAACTCCCCAAATAACACAGACTATTGCTGCAGCCCTTGATTACCTCCCAGAACTTGAAGGTAAGACCCTAAGCAGACTTTGAGGAAAATATTATACATTTTTCTTGAGAATCCTGAACAGAAAAGATGGTCTTCTGTTACTGGAAAAACAAGTCTATTATTATTACTTGCTTACGCAATTTTAGGTGTTATCTATAAAGTTCTACTATACAATGTAAAAAACAGCTCTGTGACTTCACACCCGTTAAGGGTTTTAACCCCTCATATCTGAAGGTGCCTTTACTCTTTCAGTTGCTCAGGGTCAGAATTTTGTTGCTGTTGTTCCATTTCAGCTACAGAGCCTCTGTATATGACCCATTTCTTCTTTCTCAAAACTTTTAGTATTTTTCTTTGCCCCTGGTCTTCATTTCAGGATGAGCTCTTCTGGGAATGTTTTCCTTTGATTCTTAGAAATTTTCTTACTGTTTATCTCATGGCTTTTCTACTCTCTACTTTTACAGTGTTCTTTCTGGAATTCTTATTTATCTGTTAACCTCCTGGATTCATTTTCTATTTTAAATTTTAATTATTTTTATTTAGTTATTTATTTTAGACAGCATCTTACTGAGTAGCCCAGGCTAGTCTCAGACACCCTATGTAGTCCACGTTGGTCTTAAAAATTTGTGACCTTCCTGCCTCTGGACCCTGGTTGTTGGGGTTACAGGTATATGCGACTATATCCAACTTACTTTCTTTAGTTTTGACTCACATTTTTCTTCTCTTTGCTTTGATTTCCGTGTTTTTTTAGGTTTTTAGGTTTACTTTCTTTTTTTTTTCCTGTTTTTTAGGTTTACTTCCTTGTTTATACAGTTTTAGATGTTACCTATGCAGTCCTGTAGAATATGGAAATGGAGCTCTTTTCTGACCTCACATATGCACCTCTCTGTTGAACTTTTTCTTGTTATCACACAAAATTTTTTTAGAACTTTTAGAACTTTTTTGTTTTTTTAGCTTTCATGGTTTTCTATTCTTTCATAAATGCAGTACTTTTTTCCATTTGAGGATATTAACTTTAATAATGATCATTTCTTATGAACTATTAGTGTTCTTCTAATTCATTTTTTTTCTTTTGATGTCTGTCTTCCAGTTAGAGACTTTCCTTCTATGCTTATTGGCCCTTGGTGGTTCCTTAATAGTTAATGTTGATGGACTCTTAAAAAAAAATCCAAAACTCTGTGTAAGGTTATCAGAGTTTGTCAACTGGTAGATGGTTAGTTATTGCTTTTTTGTTGAAATAACCAAAAATTATATATAGGAGTTTATCCTTGGGCTGCTCAGTTCCCCCTAAAGAGGGATTATCTTATTCTTGGTGCATAGGTATCCATGAGATAGGTTTTGAGGAGTCAGCAGAGAAGAAGTTATCTATCCTTGCAGCCTCATGATTGTAGTATTTATTCCATTATACCTTTGGAGGCCAAAGTCTATACATTTAGCCTTACCCAGAGATTAGCCTCTAACTTTAATATAGAGAAGAAAATGAACAGTCAGCTATATAGAGAGAGCACCTGGGATCCTAACAGCTCCTCTTGGAGACCTAAGCAGTTCATCCATTTTGCTGCCTCTCTGTTTCAGTCATTTTTTCATCACTATGACAAGATACCTGAGAAATAGCATCTTAAATCGGAATTTATTTTGGCTCAGAGATCCAGAGATTTCAGTCCATAGGTACTTGGTTCTATTGCTTCTGGGCTGTGGGGAAGCAGAGCCTCAAGGCGGAGAGCACATAGTGGAGCAGAATTTCTCACCTCATGGAGGACTGGAGGTAGAGAGAAAGGAGGCTGAGGTCAGGTTATATCCCCAAAGAGCAACCTCCATCCCCAAGGGGCAACCTCCACCCCAGTGACCAGCTTCAGCTACTTAGGCCCCACCTACTAGTCTCCACTACCTCCTAATCAAGTTACAGATTCATGAATAGATTAACCCATTGATGAAACTAATGCCCTCATGGTCAGTTACCTGCTAATAATGCCACAAGCTTAGGACCCAGCACCTAACACATGCACTTTAAAAAGGAACACCTAATATCCAAGTCATGACATTTTCACATCTCTGGCCTTTGGGGATAAATGAGATCCCAGTTCCTGAGCCTGTTTGAAATTCTGGGATGCAGGGCGACTTCCTTGTTGTTTTCTTGTTAACTAGTTCTGTGCAGCTACTTTAAATTTCTGTGTGTGTGTGTGTGTGTGTGTGTGTGTGTGTGTGCGCGCGCGCACGTGCATGTGCGTGCAGTGTGTAATTTTGTATTCGCAAATGTTCTCTTTGACCTCTGTCCACGCTCTTTACTGTGGGAGGGTCTCTCACTGAACCTGGAGCTTGCTGATTCAGCTTGTCTAGCGAGTCTAGCTAGCCAGCCTCCTCCACCTCCCAAGCACTGGAACTCCAGACAGGCCGGCACACCTGCCCAGCTTTTACATGGGGTCTGGGTGTCTGAACTAATGTTATCATGCAAGTGCCATCTCCCAGCCCAGATTTTAGCTTTCTTTTTAGTTATAAATTATCAGTTGTCTTCTTTCTCCCAAAATTTTGTTATCACTGCTTATGACAATGCTCTCTCTCCTCTCCCCTTTATTCCTAATTCCATTTGTGTCATTTCAGGGAGGCTTCGGATAGAGCAGAAACAAATCCTAGCTGTTGTGTTCAGAAGAAGAATATTGTTTGTGTTGCTCTGTCTCTTCATTAATCATCATTTCAGTCTTCTTTTTCATGATTATAATAGCTGACAGTTACTGAAAGCTCATATGCTATGCAGTGTGTAAAGTACTGCTGAAGATTTTCCAGCTCTCTCCTCACAACTACTCGCATGAGATAAATGCTGTTATTATGATGCCACTTTACAAGCAGGGAAACTAAGGATGGGAAGCTAAAGATTTACAAAAGCATAGTTGAACCAAGACAGCTTAAGTCTAAAACCTGTACTCATAGTCAAAGATACTGTTGTTGTTCTCTGTGCTGCTAAATGCTGTTCATAAAGATAATCCAAATAGGAGATGGAGAAATGGAGGTTAAGAGCACTGGCTGCTCTTCTAAGAGGACCTGGGTATGGTACCCAGCATCCAGATAGTAGTTAACCATCATTCCTAATTTTAATTCAGGGGATCAGACACTCTATTCTGGTCTCCATGGGTTTTCATACGTGTGGTGCCCTTGCATATATGCAGGCAAAACACTCATTAAATAAATAATTTTTAAAAGATAATTCAAATAGTTAATGGACATGTACTTGATACAATATATGAAACAATATTGTATTTTATTAAGTCTCTGTAAAGGGATCATACAGTACTAGAGCTTCAAAAACTTTAAAATTAACAGTGATTCCCCTTGTGTTATGAGAAAATAAAGCCAGAAAAGTTATATTATGTGATTTCAGCCAAACTCAGACACAGTGTGTATATCTGTGCATGTGCAATATATATATATATATACATGTATGTGCTAGCTGATAGGTTGATATTAAATTATTAATAATTTACATAGAAATAGTTTAGTTTTATGTTTCTGATAAAAGCATTTTCACCATATAAAAATTAAAATCTTTCCAGGATGATATAACTTCTTTTGGTTATATATCAAATTCTATGCCTAAACACTATAATTTGTACTAGCTGGACTTGTTCTTTGCCCCTAAAGTACCCATGGTGTGGGCAAGATTCTTAGTAACACCTGGTGACTTTTGGCCTATTCCCCATTCATCTACATTGTGTATCATATAAACAGTGTATTTATATCCATTATTCTAAAAGAAATATGAGTAAGAAAGAATGGATTTTCCAGACTCAAAATAGAGTAGTCTGATTCAGACTGAATGGGATCAAGCTTTCATGTTTAGCTTTTCATGTATCTTCTATTTGTTGCCTAGAAAGAGCCCTCAGTGGGGTAAGGAAAGATTGTTCACTAGGCCCATGGACTTCAGGAAGAGTTTATACTTATTTCTTTAGTTCTTAACAGGCCGGCAAGAATCATATGCAAACAATGTCTTAGAATTGTTTATTTCTTAGCTTTTTTTCTGATTTTAAAAAGTACATTTTTCACTTGTTATAAGTTAAAAATATATTCTATATGAAATAAATAGCTATAAAAATGAATGAACCAGACTGGAAAGATGGCTCAGCATATAAGACCACCTGCCATCAGGTCTGGCAACATAAGTTGTCCTCTGATAAATACACATCATGGCATACATGTATGCACAAATAAATAAATAAAGGCTAAAAACTAAGGATAATAATATGGGAAATTGGGATAGGGTAGGGGTCGGAATCTGTAGGAGCACTTTCTATTCCATAAGCCAAAAAAGTCTATTAATTTAAGACATTAGTAATGTAAGAAAACAGAAATCATGGGCTTTGAAAGCAAACAACAGCGAAAGTCATCAATATCTGTGTTTATCTATAGAGTATGATACCAAGAGTACCCTGTACTATACAGCACCCTTCCCAGGATCAGTTGACCACTTTAGGACGTACTTACTGTTGTTAGTTTACAAATGTTTCAAGTATCTCGTGTTTACTATTCGCATTTGTCTTTTGTGGATTTTGTTCCTCCCTTTCTTTTATAGGACACTTTGAGAAGCAGTGGTGTTAGTACTTCTTTAAAGGTCTGGTAGAATTCTGTAGTAAATCCATTTGTTTCTGGACTTTTCTCTGTTGGGAGGTTTTTTATTGTTGCTTCAATCTTGTTGCTTATTATGAATCTGCTTAAGTTGTTTATATCTTCTTGATTTAATTTTGGTAGGTCATATGTACCTAGGAATTTATCCTTTTCATCCAGATTCTCCAATTTGGGGAGGAATGTAAAATTTCCAAGTATTCACTAATACTTCTCTGTGTTTCTTTAGAATCTGTAGTAACCTCCCCATTTCCACCTACAGTTTTGTTAACTTGGGTATTCGTTTGGCTGGTTTGGCTAGGGGACTTGTTAACTTATTTCAGAGAACCAAATTCTGTGATTGCTTCTGTACAGCTTTTTAAAAAATTCTCCATTTCACTGATTTCTGCTCTGATAGTTATTAATATTGTTTTACAATCTATTACTTTGGGGTTTGGGTTGTTTTTTTTCCCCCCTAGGACTGTGAGATGTACATTATTATTTGAGATCTCACTGATTTTTTTCTAAATATTTTTTAAGTTGCTTTTTAATATCATACCTGTACACAGTACATGGTGATCACATTCAAATGTAAACTCTCATAGCTCTAACTTCCTCTCTGAACTGTCTTAGCTGTATTCCAAGGTTCTGGTAAGTGAGTCCTTGTATCCACATGTTTAATACTCACTTCCCTTTTGTTTTTGTTTGTTTGTTTGTTGTTGTTGTTGTTTTTGTTTTTTTGTTTTTTTGAGACAGGGTCTCACTATGTGCTCAGACTGGCCTTGAACTTATGGTAGTCCTTCTGCCTCAGACTCCCACATGCTGGCATAAAGGGCATGAGCCACCACACCTAGCGCTTCTTTTTACTAGTATTTATTAATTGTTCAAAAACCATGGCTTTTGCTCTCTCCCCTCACATGCATATCATATGCTTTGACCATGTTTACCCCCCAGTACTTTCACTTGTTGGCTCCCTTCTGGTCTCCTTTACCTTCCCTAGTGGCCCAGCACTTTTACTTTCCCAGCACTCACACTGTGGTTTCCAACTGTCCCTAACTCCAGTTCCAGGGGATCTGATTCCTTCTTTTGGCCTCTGTGGGCATTGCATGCATGGGCAGTCTTAGAAACATACACACAAAACAGAGAAAGAGAGAATAAAAGAGAAGAGATGAGTAATGACTGCAGGCCTTCAGACTGTGTGTCATAGTTTGCCTCAAATGTGAAACAGCATAAGGTAGCCCTCCTCCTATCCTCATATATCCTCACAACCCCTCAGGATCACCCAAGACCTGTGACCATATTAGACTGAAGAAGAGACCATGTTTCTGACTGATTTCTGCAGGCAGTGAATGCACCAAATACAGCTTGACCTATGTTGGGGCATCTAAAGAGCTGCTTGATTCCCTTACCATGTTTGTTCTTGAAGCTGCATTGTCTAGACCGTCAGTAAAATTCCTCTGAAGTTGTAATACACTTATCATTGAGGCTAGTGCTTGCTTCCCTTTTTCCTAACAAAATCAGTATCCTGCACAATGTTATATCAACGTTCAGTATGACTCAAAGATTGACAAGAAGAAACCTGCAAAATGGGCCAGGTATGGTGGCACACCCCTTTAATCCCAGCACCCAGGAGGCAGAGGCAAGTGAACCTCTCTCAGTTTGAGGCCAGCCTGGTCTACAGGTCTACAGAGCAAGTTCCAGGCCAGCAAAGTCTATACAGTAAAACCCTGTCTAAAAAAGAAAAAAACCTGTAAGCTGTGGTTGGATGTGAAACTTCCCAGTGCATTGCCGTTCACTGTAGAGCTTACTGAAATACATAATTTTATTTTGGAATAGATTTGTAAATTGTAAATTGGTTGTTTTATTTTTTTATTCTCAATGTCAAGTGCTTATTTTTTTTTAAAAAGTTGCCACAGTTGGTAAAGTAAGCCCAGTCAGCAGATGGTATGACATGTAGGTAAGCGTTAAGGGACCTAAAGATTGGAGGAGAATAAGGTCTTAGTTTATGAGCTTTTATTCTACATTGGGTGTTATGTGTTCCAGGACTACTATAACAACAAACCAGTTTTAAGTAAAATTAGATAATATCCTTGGAGACTTTTTATTGATGATTAAGGCATTAGTTCACATCTTTATACTTTTCAAGTGAATGGAGTCTAATTTAGTAATTTAATGGAATCTACTTTGTGAAACTTCAGACTAATCATTATCATTTCCTGAGAATTTGACCATTGTTATACTGGAAAGACCACACTTACCACATTCCCAGATGGACAGAACTTGTGATATCTTCACCTGGATATTGTGTGTGTGCTTTGTCAGTGGAGATGGGAAGTGAGGGGAAGCCCAAAGTTCTGGAGTGTCCATCCATCAGCAGTCCAGCCATGCTCAGGTGTAACTACAGTGGGTGCATACATCAGGTGGAGCGCTGAGTCTACCTGCTTGCCAAGGCCATTTCTAGCATGTGGTTTTCTCTCTTAGGCACCTATTGGGAATATCCATGTTTCTTATTATCTCATTTATTAAAGAGCACTCACCAGTCTGAAATTTTTATATTTTTACTACACACAGTTTTAAAATATTGGTTGTTTCTTTCCACATCAGTAAAATGTGGATGGTAGAGCAACTCATTTCTAAAGATTTCTTGATGTCTCAAGTCTGTAGCTTTATAAAATTAGTTTAGTTGTAAGCAAATTATCTAAATTACTTTTCCCAGAGGTAGCCAAAAGTATTTAATGATGTGGTAAAGATGTTCACACTTTATTGTTAAAATTTAGAAGTAATATGTATGTGTAGATAGAGACATGCATATGCATATGAATACATAAATTATAGATTATTGATTTATACCTGAATAGTAAGATTTCAGGTGATTTTTATTTTACTTTTGCTATTGTATAGTTTCTCTTTACCAATTGACCTACTTTTTGTAATGGAAAATAACATACCCATCTGAAAAAAGTCTTTGTTTATATATTGTTTTACTTCAGCACTCTATGAAAGCAAACACACTGAAAGAAGACCCAACAAGAGACCTGAAACAGCTTCTCCAAGAGTTGCGAAGTGTGATCAATGAGGAGCCTGCCATGCCTCTGAACAAGACTGAGGAGAATGGGAGGACACAGTCCCTCGGAGCCTTGTAGGTGGCTAAGATTGCATGCACTCAGAGTGGCACAGCTCCTCTCAGGAGTGTCGCCATTGAGTTATCCCTGTGGGAAGTGAAGATCGAAATAACTTTGAAGAGAATGTAAAGTTACCAGGAAAAGCAGCATTAAAGTGGAGGGACTAAGCAAAAGCAAAGAAACTGAACACCCAGAGAAAATTAAGCAGTCACTCTGTTCAGAAAGTAACCAGGGACTGGGATTATGGCTCAGTGGTAGAGCTTGTGTATAGCAGGTGCAAGGCCCTAGGTTCAATCCCCAACACTGGGGCGGGTGGGGTGAGTTCAAGGTGTTGCTCATAGTTAATCACCAACAGATTTCCTACCCATAATCAGATTTGCATACCACAATACCATTTGAGACAAGGCAAAACTAGGTTTATTCTATTTTAACAAAGAAAAAAATCTCAAGTCTCAAAAGACTGATTTGTGTGCAGCACAGTCTAAAACTACATAGCATTGAGAACTACAGAACACTCAAGAAATGAGCTACTAGGAAAAGCCTGCATTCCCTGGGAATTTCATGACAATGATTCATATCAAATTAATAAATAATCTGATCCATAAAGGATTCAGCTCACCAGCCCTCCCTGTACGTAGCTGCAGAAATCATGAGATTCTCAGATTCTTCTTAAACACTCTTAAGCTTTGCCTTGGATTGCTATAGACATTAACTCATCTTAAAGTATTTTAATATGGTATCTATATATTAGTACTATATAATAGTATGAATCTCATTTTGTGGTATTAACTTGTGTCTATACTACAAATATCTAAAAGTAATACCTTCTGAACTAATATCTTTGTATAAACAATCTCTACCTCCTTAAGATGTTCTGTAAGTGTGTATTAACCCACCTGCCCCTGGATTAGCTGGACGTATCTAATTATTAATAATATTAGTTATGGTTCAGTTATCTACCATAACACTACATTATTTAGATCACATAATTTTAGGAATATTCTATAGTCTGTCCCTTCCAGGAATACTTACACTTTTTCTCTTTTAGACTGGGTCTCACTATGTATCTCTGGCTAGCCTAGAACTCACTACGTAGACCAGGCTGGTCTGGAACTCACAGAGATCCACCTGCCTCTGCCTCCTGAGTGCTGGAATTAAATGTTTGTGTCATCATGCCGAGTGGCATGTTTTTCTTTTCTTTTTTTTTTTTTTGGATAGAGTTTCATGATACATTCCAGGCTGGCTGTGAACTCCTACCTCAGTATCCTGAGTGCTGGGATTACAACTTGCATTATTACTACACCCAACTGAACATTTTGATTTTTATTATAACTCTAATAGGCCTTCTAAGTCAGGGTTGTATTAGTTTGCCAACTTGACAGGTGAGTAAATTTATGCATAGATTGACTTGTCTCCTATGAAACAAGAGACAAAGCCAGAAGTAGGTTACAGCCTCTGTTCTAAGCAGCAGTCATTCCCCAGGATTATAATAGCTTCCCCCATCAGGTTCCCTCCAGCCACCAATGACCTTGAACTGTATGGGACTATGTCAAGCATGAATATATTTGAGAATTTGTTTCCTTGGAGGTCTAAAACTACAGTTGTGGCTTATATAAATAAGCAGTTGATTATTTTAATTTTATGTGTCTGCGTGTATTTTCTGTATGCATGCAAGTGCATCCATGTCATGCAGTGCCCATGGTCAGAAGAGGGCATTGAATCTCCTGTAACTGGAGTTATGGATGGTTGTTAGCCACCATGTGGGTGCTGGGAATAGAATAGAATTGTCTTCTGTGAGAGCAGCCAGTGCTTTTAAATCCAGTCCAGCAATTGATTATTTTTAAAATATCAAGACTTTCCTGTGCATAATTTAACTGTGAATTGTATTTGCCTACACAGAGATGATAGAGTAAGAGACTGCATTACTGAATCTAGCCTGAGAGCAGACCTCTGCCACAGGTAAGACCATGAACCTTGGAATCTATTCAGTTGTCCAAATTGTTGTATGTGGCCTGGTAATTTAGGAATCTTTGTAGATAATTTTCTTGGAATTTGATTGGCATATTGGCTTCAGAGAAGGAAAGCTGTTACATTATTTAACTGACTCTAAAAAGAATTTCAAGGTACTATCGTAATTCACTTTCTAGAAATCAACTGAAAGCATTTTATTTTTTGCTTATTTTAAATTTTGCTGATTATGTTACTCAGGTTTTTATCATTATAGCAAAATGCATGAGGTAACTTACAAGAGAAAGGTTTATTTGCCTCATAGCTCTGGAAGTTTCAATCCAAGATAGGGCATATCCATTGCCTTGGGACTGTGTTGGGGAGTCAGATGGCAAATGGCAGGGAGTGAATGGAGCGAACTGCTCACCACCGAACCAGAAGCAGAAGAAGAAAGGACCAGAGGCCACAATTTCTTACCCCCAGTGACCTAAGGACCTCCCACAAGGTCCCACCTCCTAAAGATTCCATCCCCTCCAATAGATCCATGCTGGGGACCAAGCCTTAACACTTGGGCCTTTGGGGGACATTCACCATTCAGATCAAAGCAGTGATGTGTAACCATATGAAGCCATTTATATGGTATGCCACACCAAAGACTTTTTCTACATTTACACATGTTTACAATGGTCTCTATAACTTTGAAGAATGGTTCAAAAGTAAGTTATAACAGCCTCAGTATACGGTTATAAGACTTACTAAAAACAATCCTATGTTCATCAATAATTAAATAGCTGAATTGTAAATGGAATTGTAAAGAAAAGCTATAACCTTATATAAGACCCCCCAAAGAACAATTTCTGAAAAGAAATGCTAGGAAAATAAGAAAAAATATGTCTAATATGAATTCCTTATTCAGAGAAGACACAGATAGCATTGCTTTAAAGATGTCTGGTGTCTCCGTACCCCACTGCCGTAAACACTGGCCTGTAGTCTGGCATGGCAGACACTCTGACTTGCCAGAAACTAACCTCTACTCCTATCCTATGCCCTAATCTAACCAGATTTTTTTCCCTTGAGGCAGGTTCAAGCTGGTATAGTCAAGGTTAATGTTGAACTCCTGGTCTTCCTGCCTCTACTTCTCAGTTGCTGGGATTGTAGGCATGGGGCACTACTCCCAGTTTATGTGGCACTGGAGATCAAACCATGGCTTCATGCATCCTGGGCAAGCACTCCACCAAATAAGCCACATCCTTGGTCCCTAACTAGATTACTTCTGATTCCATAAATTCGTTTCTCTTTTAAAAATCTTTTTTATATTTATTATTGTGTGTGTGTGTGTGTGTGTGTGTGTGTGTGTGTATGTGTATATGTAGGTCAAAACACAGCTTGTGTGAGTCCACTCTTCCCTCCCACCCGTGGGTTCCAGGGATCAGACTCGGAGTGCCAAGCTCGGCTGTGAGCGCCTTCACCTCCACGGCCTCTCGCTCCCGCTCTTCTCTTTGGCTTCATGCTTTTCCCCGTACTGTTCCTCCACACAGAAGAGCCCAAGCTTCAGCCTCACTCTTTTGAGTCTGTATCCATCTAAAATGAATGTTCTTATGAACAGTTTGTTTTATCATAGTTAACACTTTGTGATTTATCTAGCTTTCTAGCTATCAGTGTAAGAAAACAATGGGCTGTAATTCCTGGTAGAATGTGTCCAGCTTGGCCTGAAGCCCTGGGTTCAGCACCCTCTTCCCACAAAGAATAAACTTTATCTCATAAACTTTCATATTAGTAAGAAAATAACACTGTGAGAGTCTTTAGTTTCTCCTATCCTTTCACTAACAGAAGCAACAACTCATTAAGGGAGTCCACTGAAGGCAGCAAGTCGAGCGAAACTCTTAGCAGGTAAGACATCGTTTGTCACCCTAGTCAACAAAGGTTCACTTTTACTAATGTTCACTAGTTCAAAGACCAGTAACTCCCCATGCTGTGCCATGAGCTGTACTAGGCCCTTCAAATACAATACTGAGTAGGACAGATTTGGGTCCTGGTCAACAAGTCGCTAAAATTATTGGTTGACTGGGAAAAACCCTTATTTTTATCTTTTCTGATTTTATCACCAATAAAAATAGAGTTATCTAAACTATCCTCATATCTTAAGAGTAAGATGGTTATTTCATACTCTGAACTGCTTAAAGTTCAGTTAAGAATGGGCTTTCTCATCACTACGTCCTTGGCACTTCAGTATAATGCCTACTGCCAAGCAGCCATTCAGTAAATGTTTTTTAGTGAATGAATCAAGAATGTCATAAATACTCTCTGTCTTTGCTATTCTATCACAGCACAGTAAATCCAGTCTTTCTAAATCTTTCTTTTAGCCAAAGAAAATACGTTGATTTTCTTCTCTCTTATCTATATAACACTACACTGTACCTACAAATAATAACTTTAACTTTATTCTATTTTCTGATTGTTTTAAACTTACCTCATTTAGTCTTTCTAATTTATGTGGTAGGCACTGTTTTCCCATATATGGATTAGAAATAAAGAATGAGGTGGTTTAAGTGATTTGCCAAGGTATATGATTTGTAAACTCTGAAGGCCAAATTTGAACTTAAGTCTTATTGACTTCAAAATACCTGTTTGTGGCTTCTATAGCATATTGTTTCTGGGGACCTACAATGAGCTACTTGGGAAATGCCGATCATAGCCATGGGGTAGAGTGGAATTGCTTCCTTGAAATAACAAAAGCTCTACTGTAAAGTTTCTTTGTGATTAGAAAAATCTGCTTCCTTCAGCAATGAAGTTGTCATAACATTATATTTTATTATGAAAAAAATTGCTTCACAATTTAATGACTGGCACATCAAATGTATTGTGATGATCAGCATCCTGACAATCAGTTATTAATATAACACTGGGGCATCCCATTGTTTACTTGGAACGGACTAAGAATTAAAAAGCATATAGAATTTTGTAGCATGTTCTTTTTAAAAAAATTTTTTACATCAGTGTATGTGTGTGCTCGTGTGTAGAAGTCAGAGGACATCCTGTGGGAGTCAGTTCTCTCCCTCTACTCTACCATATGGGTCCCAGGAAATCGAACTCATGTCACCAGGTTTGTCTGCAGGCACCTTTACCCACTGAGCCATCTCACTGGTCCCCATATCATTTTTCATTGCTGCAGTTACATTGTTAATAGATCTATTCATTGTAACCTTTCTTCTCCAGTAGTTCAAAATTATTGTGAAATTGATAGAATAACCTCCAGTATTGCATTTATTATCAGTCATGTCTTCAATTTCTAGTACACATATGACTCCTATGAATAAAATACTAAGAGCAACGAATAAAAGCAAATAGCGTCTTTGTTTTACAAAGAACATAGTTTAAACCTCATCTTGAAAGGGAGATTGAGAAATGTAACAATCTCATACCCAATCAAAAGAGAACTACAGGGTTTGCTTCCTTATTGAGTTAACTACATCTTACAGTTTTGTTCAGTTGCACTGTTAATGCTGAGAGTTTTTACTGTTGTTGTTATCTTTTCTTTCTTCTTTTTCTTTTCTGTTGTTTGTTTTTATGGCACAGAGTCTTGCTATGTATCCCAGTCTGGCCTGGAACCCAGATCTCCCGCTGTAGCCTCCCAGGATCTGGGATTACAGACATATGCTTCTACATTCAGCTGGTTTCTTCATTTTTTAAATTTATTTTTATTTTATGTGTACAAGCGTTTTCCCTCAGTGTGCGTGTGTGTCCATTTTGTGCGATGCCCATGAATGCCAGAAGAGGGCATCAGATTCCTCTAGAACTGGAGTTCTAGATGATTGTTAGCCAATATGTGGGTGCTGGGAACCAAACTCAGGTCCTCTGCAGGAGTAGCCAGTGTACTTAACCACTGAGCCATCTCTCTAGTCCCTTTTTCTTCATTTTTTATTTATTTATTTTTGTTTGTATGAGTGTATTGCCTGCATGCATGTAAATGCACCCATGTTGTGCAATGCCCACAGAGGTCAGAAGAGGGCACCAGATCCCCTGGAACTGGAGTTATAGACAGTTGTAAGCTGCCATGTGGGTGCTAGGAATCAAACCCAGGTCCTCTGTCTGCAAGAACAGTCCGTGTGCTCTTAACCACTGAATCATCTCTCCAGCCCCAGTTTCTTCATTTTTAAATGAATGATTGAGATTGTATTTCCTAAAATTCGTGAGAAAAGTGCTTTGGATTTATAGCTATTGTTACACAAAAATTAATTTTCTAGCCAATATTATTATATTTTGCCCTATACAATTTGCATGAGTGGACTGGGTGTGTAGTTCAGTTGATAGAATGCTTATCTACCATTCAGGAAGCCTTGGGTTCCCCAGTACTGCATAAACCAATTGTGATGGAACATACCTGTTAGACCAGCACTAAGAGATGGAGGCAGGAAGGTCAGAAGTTCAGGGTCATCCTCAGCTACATAGGGAATTGGAGGCCAGTGTGGACTACATGAGACACTACCTTACAAAATGTATGGGTACTGAATGTAGCACCAGTGTGACAGCTTAGCTGGTAAAGGCACCTGCCCCCAAGCAAACAGTCGGAGGATCCCTAGGACCCACATGGTAGAAGGAAAGAACCGACTTCGCAGGCTGTTCTCTGACCTCCACCCATGTACCATGGCATGCATGTACCCTCCCATGTGCACACAAAATTTTTTTTTTTAAGTTTAAAGTTAATACAACTTTGTACTTCCTTCTGCAGGCATTTTGAACTCCTGCAGTTTAAGATTATGATTGCTATCTTGAGTTTATATTTCAAGCTATCACATTTGCCTATATTGGCTTTTTCTTTTTGATACATGTACCTTAGTCCTGTGCTTGTGAAATGAAATGTTTGCATTGCCATGTGTATTTGTTTCTATAACACACTTGACAGAAACAGCCTAAGAGAGGAAATATTTATTTTGACCTCGGGTTTTGGAGGATTCCATCTGTGATTGGTTGGTCCATACACTTGAGCAGAACATCAACAGCAACAGGGCATATGTGGCAGAGGAGAGCTGTTCATTTCATGGAAGAAAGGAAAGCAGATGTGTCAGGGGAGGGGATTCTGGATGAGGTCAGGGCAAGATACTACGCTCAAGGACATGCCTCTAAATGACCTGCTTCCTCCAACTAGGCCCCATCTTATAACGCTCTCCCAATAATGCCATCATACTATGAATCCATCTAGGAAATAAACCATTTATAAAGTCCGAGCCTGCATGATCTAATCATCTCTGGAAACACTGTCACAGGTACTCCTTTGCTAATCTCCTAGGCTTTTCTCAGAATATTCCGTTCAAGTTGACAATGAAGATTAACCAGTACACCGTACTTATGCTTTCAGAGACCCAGTCACATTGCGTGCAGGAGACCTGGAAGATCCATCTGGTTGCTTCACCTTCCCATCTGCAGGTGAGTTTTCAGTGAAAACATAGAAGGGAGACCTGCTGAAAACCCACAGAAGCCCCTCAAGTCCATGAGAATAAAAGCCTAAGTCATGATGCTCCAATTAACTCTTGAGTTCATTTCCTACAGCCCCTCTGCCTTATCCAGCTTCAGCTGTTCTCAAACTCAGCAGGCCACCTCCCTGTTAGGACTCTTGCAGCCATAGTGCCTGGTTTACTGCCAACCATTTCACTGTCTCTGAGTTTCTTTCAAATGTCACTTTCCCAGTAATGCTTCACTCTCACCACCTTATTTAAAAATCGCAACCTTCCTACACTTGGGTGTTTTCCAGAATAGTCCCCTTTCCTCCCAACCCTATCATTGGGAGCATTTTCTTGTGAAAGGTTTGACTTTTTTCTAAGTGCAGTATACTATTTTTTTAATTATTTCTATCTTTTTACCTTTGTTCTTGTAAAATTTTAGTAAGTCCGTCTATGAAAAATTCAGCCTCTCGTCCATTCAGTTCTCCTAAGAAGTCTCCAGTACACTCACTCCTGACTAGCTCTGCAGAAGACTCAGTAGGCTCCACACCACAGTATAGATCTACCAAACCTCTTCATTCCCCTGACCCTGCAAAAGGTAAGCATGATCTGATATCATTGATAGGATCAATAGATCTCTTGCTCTAGGGAACTGCAAGTTCTTTCCCACAAAGTTAACGAGATTTTGCATGATGCTCTCATGTGCAAGCTATCACTGGTTTTACTTAAACAAAACATCTATTGTGTATGCACATTGAAGCCTCAGTATAATAAAAATTTAGGTATTATATACAGTCTCTCTCTCTCTCTCTCTCTCTGGCATAGTGAACAGTCTGCCTTTTTATTACAGTATTTTTTGTCTTTTAAGTGCTATGACTTTTCTCTCTTGCTTACACTCTTTAAAACGTGGCTCTACTTGAGTCTCTGTTTTTATTAGTGTAAATGTCTATCATACAAGCTTGTCAAAAATCCCATTAAAATTGTTAAGTCTAGTTTTTATTTTATAAAAGAGAAGGAGAAAACAATTTAATTTAGAATGAGTACCTTGAAAATATGTGTTACATATAAGTATACTAAATTGAAATGTTTCTCGTATGATTGACCAAAATAGCCCAGTACCAGGTGAGATAATTTCCATTTATAATCTATTCATTTAATATTTTGTAAAGTTTAAAGAACCAAAGTATTCAGGGTGGGGGCTGTGCTTGCTGGTAGTCTCATCATTCAGGAGGCAGAGAAAAGAAGATTCCTGAAAGTTCAAAGCCAGCCTGGTCTGCATAGTGAGTTCCAGGACAGCCATGGCTGCATGATGATATCCTACCTCAAAGCAAACAATTTTTTAAAAGAATCAAATGATTTATCTGTTAAATTAATAATTAGTAGAGGAATAGAGCAGTGTTGGTTTTCATGTTATTATGTTACATAATATGACATTTTCTTTACCCTCCATTTTTGGACCCTCATCAAGCATCATATATTTGATAATATTTCTTTAAAAATATTCCTAAGATTTTTTTCTCATCACTCAAAGTAAAAAATGTAATCAATTATGTTAATACTATAATTACAAGGAAAAGGTATTCAGGGACAGAACTGTGAGTCAGCAGAGAATCTTCTCAAGATTTTTCACCTCATCAGGGCCTGAGTGTTTTAGGGACTGTTAAAACTTCACATGCTTACTCGAGAACAGCATTCATGCCCTGGGCCCACTTCAGTTGCTGCTAGCACTTTGTTGTAGGTTCACTGTGCCATGTCAACACCTGTTTAACCCTTCTCTTCACATGTATCACCCTCACACACCTGGAAAAGTGGTGCCAGTGTCTGAATTAGATCCTGCTCTTTTAAACCCCAAGGTAGGAACTGCTCAAACATGGTGTGAAAAGCTGACCCCTATACAATGAGTCACTATCATGAAGTACTCTTCTTACACATCCCATTGAACACCATGAAGTTACACAATAGCAACTCCAATAGATTTGAAACAAAGTTGAGTAAGCGGCATTGTTATATTTATTTATTTAATCTTTGTGAACACCATACATGAGTGTTCACACCATTTCCATCCCTCCCAGTCCTTCTCCCACTCCTTCTCAACTTCCTGTCCCCTTCCTTATTATTATTACATGTACATGCATACATTTATAGATATACACACATATGTATAATATACTGGGTCCCTTCAGTGGTGCTCCTGTGTACTGGTGTTTGGGACTGCCCACTTGGAGTTCTGTAACCTCTCAGAGAGCTTGATCCCAAGAGAAAACTGATTCTCCCTCCCTTAGCATCCTTTGATTGCCTTAGTTCTTCATCTTGAAGGAGGGTCCTCTTGAGATTATCCCATCCACCTTGGTAGGCCAACTGGTTTTGTTATATATAGATGTTGTTAAGCTGCCAGACTCTGAAGCTCTCATTGGTGGAGCTTCCCTATCATGTCTAGCATGCCTTAAGTAGCAGCAGGTATCTTGTTCCTCCGGCTATGACATTCTTTCCAGCCTCTCTTCCGTGATGCTTGTTAGCCTTAGAGACAGAGATTGCATTGTAGATGTGTCGCTTAGGGCTGGATACCTGACAGACCATTATTCTCTGCATTTGACCAGTTGTGGAATTTTGTGATAGTCTCCATCTGTTGCAACAAGAAGCTTCTTTGATGAGTGGTAAAAGGTATACTTGTTTGTAAATATGGGGATATGTATTTAGAAATACAGTAAGAAATTACATTGGGGATGTGACAAAAGTAGGTTTTTTAACAGGGCACGGTGATACACACACCCTTTAATCCCAGTACTTCGGAGGCAGAGGCATGCAGACCTCTGTGAGCAAGTTCTAGGCCAGCTGTGACTACAGAGAGACCCTCTCACAAAAAGGAGGGTCTATAGTATTGCCATGTTTAAGTGGAAAACCTTTTCTTTATTTTAAAATAGCTTTTGGAAGTTTTCTTTAATTTATAGGGGTTGTTTAACCTGTTGCTGGAAGATTTCTAAAAACAAATATTTAATAGACTTTTAATATCACATCTAAGCAATTTTCTAATAGATTCACAGTCTCCATCACTAGAAACAACAGGAAAAACATGCCGAAAACTTCAGAACAGACTGGAAAGCTTGCAAACCCTAGTAGAAGATTTACAGCTGAAGAACCAAGGTATGGTACATAAAGGTTCCAGGGGTTAAGGCTTTAGCTCATTGATAGAGCATCTGCCTAGCTAATGGAAAGCTCTGGGTTTAGGCCCCAGGACCAGAAAACAAAATCACAAAAAGACAAAACAACAAAACCACAAGGAAACCAAAATGCCCTCAGGTTAATCTTCCTGTATGACCCACTGAAAGAATAATAAATTAGTAATTCAGAAACCTTAGTCAAAATATGAGGGTCTTGATGAGCATGGTGGTTCATACTAATAATTCTAGCACTTAAGAGCAGAGGCAGGAGGATCCACAAGTTTAAGGTCAGCCTGGGATACACAACAAATTCCAGCCAAGACTATCTTGCAAGCCATTGTCTCAAATAATACAAACCAAACCAAAACATGAGTGTCATGACCATAATCAAGCCCTATATTTAACTGTCTGATCCTGAACAGTAAGTTCTACTCTGCTCCTTCCTAGTGGGGATGGTAATCCAGCTCTCAGCCTTCAGTAGACTTGAGTGGTTTTCCAGGTGGAATTTCCTCACATGCTGTCTTTCCTTGCTATTTCCATAGTCAAGTGTTTATATGATATTAACCAGGATAAAATTACAGTCCTAGCCAGGAAACAAAATAATATATTTAGCTTATACAGGATTTGAATTTAGCATAGTGTTATAAAAGACTATGCCACCTGATAAATGAATAACAAATAAATAAGACAAGATACTTCTAAAAATACTAAAGTCATTTGAATTAGACATTATCATAACCTGTAGATGATGAGCCATTTTGAGACCCTAAGTTCTAAGTACTGTGGATATGAGCTATCATGCTATAATCATAGCATCATGAATCTGGCAGTCTTTGTCAGAGAGAAACTGATTTTGGAGGATACCTGCTGTTTAGTCCATCTTTCCATCCCTAAAGAATGCTGGAAGTTGCTAGATGATGAAAAGTAAATATTTTTCAAACTGGGCATTGTGGTACACACCTGTAATCCTAGTGCTTGAGAGGCTGAGTAGGAGAACTGCAGTGAGTTTGAGGCCAGCCTGGCCTACATAGTGAGCTGTAGGAGCTCCAGGCCAGCCAGGGCTATATAACAAGACCCATATATGCATACAGAGAAAATAAATGTTTTTCTAAGAACAAATATTTATAAAATAAATTAGACCATATTAATAATAATAGGTGCTGCCAGCATTTACTAAACACTGTCCTACTGCGTGCCAGCCCCTGCACTCATTGTTTCTCTTGATGGTCTCTTCATTTGGTTCTTAACAACAACACGGGAAGATGGGTGTTATTATTACTGTCATAGGAAAATGAGAAGACAGGACAACAAATCCTACGTCATACAAGGAGCAGTAGAGCTGGGACTTGATCCCTATAATTTCTGACTCTAAAGCCCACATCTTTTAATATACCAAGATTATGTCATATTGTTCTTAAAGAACATCCCAAGTGCCTTATAAGTCCAGATCTCTCTAAATAGTAAGAAAACCTTTTGGAATTTAGCTTAATGTGATTTTGTTTAAAGAAATGTATATTATTTTATTGGCTCTACTTATATTCTAAATTCACCTGACTTATGCTACTCTTTAGTAATCCAGTTGGAAGACGTTGCATTTGCTTAAAAGTAACAGTACCTTTGTCTTGGGTGAAGTGCCTGAATAGGAAGATTCTTGAAGGTTGTGAACAAATATTTTTGGAGAAGTTTGTGGGAACTTTTATCACAGTTTCAAGTGCAGGGCTATAAATACAGCTGTAGTGTAACATTTGCCTGGCGTGTTCAAGACCATGGGGTTCTTTACATATTTCCAATTATGTAAAGAAGAACATTGCATGCACACAAGAATATGTGTAGAAATTCACGAAACTCACAGTAATCACCTTTGACCCCAGCAGATGGAAGGACAGGAGGCTTTTATTTCTGTGACCCTCTTGAGGTGTTTGAATTATTCATTTTATTTCATCTTGCTCATTTGAAATAACCAAAAGGATAACCAATGTAAGTTTGTTCCATCACACCAGTCTTTACTAAAGTTAGTTGCATTGAAATTTTTAAGAACTTTTTAAGGTCAGACTAAATCTGTATACTGATCTTTGAGAAGCATGTAATAGAATTGAAAGTCTTAGTAGACTTCGCAATTTAAATTTTGTTTTGTCAACATTTTCAGCAATGTCTTCAATGATCAGAAATCAAGAAAAGAGGATTCAGAAAGTGAAGGATCAGGAAAAAATGTTACTAAAATGATGCGTTGCTTGCCTATTCTCTACAGAGGGATGATGCCCGATTAACTGTTATGTTACTTATAATTAGTGCCCGGTGGACTTTTTTCTTTTTATGTGAAAATTTACTAAAAGATACCCTGTCCTGTAAACTTTTTTTTGCAATAAACTTCTTGAATGCTCAAACTTCAAACACAACCAGCTAGATTTGAAATATTCATATTATACATTATAATGTATTAACTTATGCTAATTTTAGCATGTTGAAATAATTGTCTTTTTAATTATTTTTACTGGTTCCAAGATAATAGTCACCTTTTTTAGCTTAAAAAATGCATTCATATAGTGTAAAGTGATGTGACACCAAGAACAGAAGGAGAAAGTCCAGCAAGCTGGCACGCCTCCTCCTTTGGTGACCCTGAACTCACCGTTTGTTCTGTCAACATCAGTAAGAGTAATCAATAAAATTTTGGTGCCCTCAGTCAGAACTTTTAGAAATTTCTCTTCTTGCACAGGAAGGAAGAAAATATTTTGTTACTCTCTAACAAGTAACACTTATATATTGAATTAATTATTAACCTTATGTATTGAATTAATTCAGTATGCTTACTTAGATTTTAATAAACTTGGGGGAATATTTGTATGTAAACCAAATATAGTAAGACAGGGACAGACACAAAAAATGATTCACCTGTGTCCAAACCTCAGAGACAGTGTGGCAGAGGCTAACTGTTCAAAAAGTATGTTGTCCCACTCCCTAGTACAGAGCTGTCACGGAGATGTAGCCGCCTAGCTGGAGGCTCAGTGCCACGCCCCTAACCTCTAGGGGCGGTCACCTGACCGGCTCTCACTGGTGGAATGGAATGTGAACAGAGCACTGCGTGCTACCTTCAGGTCCAAAGTTAATAATAACATTTGTGGTTTTCCTCAAGTTATTTCCCTCCCATGGGCTGGATACAGGTAGGGAGGGTCCTCGGGGTCGTGGCACCGCAGGGCAGAGGGCGCGTGGGGGACTCTACAAGGAAGAGAGCTGCTTCCAGGAAGACCCATTGCTGATGGATACATGGGCAAGCAGTATTACCATCTGGTGTTACCATCTTACACAGATGACTTGTTAGAGCAACTTGCAGGAGCCCTGACGCAGCTATAGTCAGTGGACTGGGAAGGTGTACTTGCTCTAAGGGGCCCCTTGGTGCTGTGCTCAGTGACAGCTATCTGAGCATATCCAATTCACATGGTGATGAAAATTATAAATATATGCACATATACATTTATAACTTGATCTGTTTCCTGAGTCAGTTGACTTTATCGAAAGGTTAAATTGTTTCATCAGGTAACTATTAAGTGGCTAGCAGAATTCTAGGGAGATTTTTATTTCAATTACTTTACTTCATAGGGATGCTTGGACATTCTGTGAAGTAATAACCAATACTTTCCACAGACCTCATTATAAGGTTTATAGGCAGAATATATGAATTTAACCAGAAAATGCTGTGAACCCAAAGCTGCTGAACAGTTCTGCTAAGCACTTTGCAGTACAGCTTTCAGTTGGTTTCATGTTCTTATCAGCCAAGGTCATCTTAGCCAGGGTTGATTCTATTTTACGGGTAGACACTGTACCTACTAGATGTAGGTACAGTATGTTTTAACACATAACAATTCATTTCATCCCAGTCTTGGGAGATGAAGGCAGGAGAATTAAGAGTTCTAGGTCATCCTCAGCTATATATTAAGTTTGGGGTCAGCCTGAACTACCCTGTTTCAACAATCAAGGGCTGGGGTGTGGCTCATTTGGTAGAGTGCTTGTCTAGCACTGCATGCAGCTAGGTAGGTATAGTGACACACACCTGTAATCCCAGCTCTTGAGACGGGAAGCAGGATGATCAGAAGTTTAAGGGCATCTTTGGATGTATAGTGAGTTTGGGGTACACCTGGGCTGTAAGAGACCTTGTCTCGAAAAATTCATTTTAACTGCAAACGTACTGGATTGTCTTCCAAGAAAAAGAGATATTCAAAATTCCCTGCAAAGGAAAGAGAAAAAACCTTTCTTGTATTGTCTTCTATAACTTTTGATATTTGCTTTTCTATATGGAAAACATTATGCAAAGTAGCTTTACATCTAGGTTATGGTATTAAGATTGAGATAATTCAGACATTTAATGAAGATATTAAAACTCAGGTTTTATTATTCAGTTATGACTTTGAAGTTTAAATATTCATTTCAGAGCAAAGATACACTTCTGTATCACAGGCCTACACAGATTTGTCACCCACAAACAGCTACTGGTATGAAAAGAGGGGAGAGGGTGACAGATGGAAGAAGCTGATATGCAGTGGCCCCTCTGTTAAGACCTGGTGGGAGTGGGGTGGGACAATGAGCAGAGAGGGTCCTTGTCCTACAAGGGCTGTGTGTGTAAAGAATGGATAATGTGCCCCTAGCTGGAGCCAGACTGGACTTGGAACCCCTAGTCCTCAGAGAAGAATCCTTTAGACCACCTCATTAGCCCCGCCCAGTCCCACTCAGGCTCCATTTCCTTGGGGGCTGCTTTCGGATGACCAACTCCGATTAGATTGTTGTTTCCATACCAGCCTAAGCCATTAAGACAAAGATCCTTGCTAACTAACTTCCCACTTAAACTCAGCAGTTAAAAGCTTACAAAAACTAGTGGGGAGTCTTAGAAGTTCACCTCAAATCCTTACTGGTCACATCTAGTGACCAGATATTTTCCAGTCACAGTTTCATATGGTGTTATTTTAAAATGTAAACAGCATCGCTGTAACTTTTTAATGAAGTTTGTTTTACTCCCCCAGTCTAAGGAGCTCCTAAGGGCTCTACCTTGTACTTGTGTGACTGATTAGTTCCTCTATCCTCACCCATAGTCCATACCTAAAGCTTAACCAAATCACTACCGGAGAAGTTCAGTCCCTGAAGTAATGCAGTATCAGCAGGAATCAGTCAGTGCCACAAGGGAAAAGAATCCTCCTCCTTGGAAGCATTTTCTGCACACATACATTCCTGTATATTAGACAAAAGCCACACTAGCAAATTTGAAACAACTCTGATGGCTAAAATTGGAATCACGACACTTTGAAATTATGCAGTGTGCTCCACAGCCTTAGCCTCTCCTGCATCCTGCTGTAGTCTCTCCGCTGCTTTGCCGATGGAATCAGTGAACCCCCCACCACCCCTGAACCACTTTATCCTCATGGCCTGTCTGTAGCAGTCTATTGCTGCATTCTTCCCAGCGAGTAACTTCCCCATTCTCTACCAACACAAACTTCCACTCCACCAGTATGTCTGCCGGCAGGAAGACAGAATGGGACCAAAGCCCGTCCTTGCAATAATGGAGTGGGATGTATGTGTTCCAGCTCCCGAGACTCTCATGGTCTCCAGTCACTGCAATGAACTGCACCTCCGTGCTTGTGGTATAGTGCACCTGGAACTGAATACTAACTTGATGAGGCTGTGGAGACATTGCTTTCCCATCTGCTTCCTGGCCTCTTGCTCCCACAAGAATATTTCTGCCATAGTCCATTCTCTGATTTAAGCTGAACCCAGAAGCCTCAAGACTTCCACCCAAACCAACATCCCCCCAAGATGAATGCCTGGACACCACTTCCCAGTCCTCATGGCCAGATGGGTCCTGATTTTCCATCTGTGCAAGGCTGGCTTCTTTAGCTCTGTCCACGAGCAGGTTGCTGGACGGAAATTTATCAGCTGTATTTGCAGCTGCTTTTGGGATTCTCCACTCTCCTACATGAGATTCGAGGCTTGTGTTCCTTGATACTTCAGAGTCAGCCCTGGGGTGCATGTCTGGGATCTTTCCGATGGGAACATGCTCTTTGGCACTACCCAAGTCTGCTGCAGGATTCTGCAATCTCTGTGCTTCCTGCAGGTTACCAAGGCTTTTGGTCTCAGAAATCAAGTGTCCATTGCTTTCTTGAAGATGTTCTAAGAAAAGCAAAGCGCAGTAACATTAGGTGGTTCACAAAACTGAGGAAAGAGACTGCTGCTGAAGTCTTTACTTCTATCTGCCCTTCCCTTTTAAAATCACAGTCTATTAGCACATTTCCAACACCGCTCTAAGAATACACACGCACAGTAGAGTGCTCACTCAGGAGCATCCCGGCACCAGCACAAGTGAATGAAGTGGCAAGTTTTAAAGGCAGAACTGCAAACCTGACTTCGGTCTTCCCACATCCAAGTCACGTCGAATATAACCAAAGTTACTCGGCTCCTGTCATCAACAATGCTACCCAGGGACTGGAAGCTCAGTGGTAGAACAGGTGCTCAGCATGAGGCCTGCCACCTCATGCAGTGTCCCGTATGTGGAGCAAATGACCGCATGGTTGCCCTACACCTGAGAATACACCTGTACTCCCAGAGGATGGGCAGCAATCAGCTCTGGCCAGCTGGGAGGCAGAGCAGTGGAGTTGTCAGTGTGGGGAATACCAAGGGCAGCACTTGACTGGCAAGAGCTGACAGTGAACTTGACGGGAGACACACGCCTTCAAAGAGACAAGGCTTTTCCCATCCCCTTTTAAAGCGTACACACTTTAAACATTGTTTTTGTTTTGTTGGGGTTTGGCGGGGGCGGGGGGGTGTTGAGACAGTCTCTGCAGCCCTGGCTGACCTGGATGGAGCCCACTATGTAGACCAGGCTTGCCTGGAACTCACTATGTAGACCAGGCTGGCCTGAAACTCATGGAGACCCACCTGCTTCTGCCTCCTGAGTATTGGGATTAAAGGCACATGGCGCTACATCTGGCTAAAAATTTATTTCAAAAGTTTACAGTCTAAGTCTCCTAAAGAGCTGGCTTTTTCACACCCATCTCTTTGGTAGCATAAATAGCTCCCCACAGACTGAAATCTTGGAATTGGAGAGATGGCTAACAACCACTCATAACTTCAGGTTTAGGGGATCTAGGGAATCCAACACTCTCTTTTGACCTCTAGGCACTCATGACATGGGTGCACTTACATACAGGCAGGCAATACACTCATATACATAAAACAAAAATGAAAAAAAATTTAAGACTAAAATCTCCAAAATCATACAACTAGCACAGGTGAGGGGAAGGGCAGTCTTGAGTCATTTTGTCTCTTTTTAATGGTGAACTTGGAAGTGGGATGTCAACAAATACTATTCTGAATTCCCAGTTTTCATCTTAAAACACAAGGCCAGCCTTCAGAAACAAGATAAACGAACTACTCAAAGCAAACCGGCTTCAGGAAAGATTTTCACATGGCTCCAGATGAACACCATTGCACTAAAAATAAAGTTCACAGATGTCGTTTTGACCATTCGGCTGCTGTCCAGGCACAGGCAGCTTGCCAAGGGAGGTAAAGGTTTGCGCCAGTGCTCACTCTGCCTGGCGCACACCTTCAAAAATGTAGATTTAAACTTGGGTGGCAATTCTCATCTGAGTCAGGCCCTCTAGGAGTCCTGTCCTGGAGATTCGGCCACCCTGCGCTGTTCTAAATGGGCATGTGGCCAACAGCTCTGAAGCAGTGCACAGCCCAGGCAGCGGTGGCCTTCATGGCCCACTCACTGTAAGCTGAACTTTGCTCTTCTATTAGAACCGCCCAGCTGGCAGAAGGTGCTCAACGCTTGGTATTCCCAAACCCAGATCTAACGCAAGGTATGGGGATATCAGGACTTGAAGCTACGAGACTAGGACTCAGATGGCCCTCTCTGCCCCATCAGAGATTGAAAAGATCTGTGAGATGGCCCCCAAACCTAAGCCCTCCAAAGCCCAGAAGAGGGGCGCTGCCAGGGCAGCTGTGCGCACTGCACCAAGCGCGGCTAGGAGGAGCGGGTCCCCGCTCGAGCAGCGGGAGCTGGGCTGGGCGTCTCCAGGGCCGCACAGCCGGGGAAGCGGTGGGGAGCCAGGAGGGTTCCAGTGCCCGGTAGGGGAAGCTGTGGACCGAGCACTAGGAGAGCTCCAGGTGGCATGCTTTCTTGCTTTCCTGGAGAACTTCAAGACACCTGGCAGCGTGCCCCAGAGACCCGGGGAGGAAGAATACCTGGTTTGGTGGAAGGTCCAGGACTCGGACCGCCGCCGCCGCCCTGCTCGGCTCCGGGAACCGCAGCCTCCCCCGGGGGGGCGACCTTCTGCGGCTCCGCGTCCCGGTCTTTCCCGGGGTCCCCAGGGTCACCGCGCAGCAGCCAAAGCAGCAGCGCTCCCGCCAGACCCCCTCCGACCAGCAGGGCGGACCAGACGGCGCCCATGGCTGCGAGGCCGCCGGCGACGACGGGGAGCGGACCCGAGCTCGCTCACCCCGCAGGGCCACACCCACCCCGCCCGCTCCGGCCTTTTACGGTTTGCGCGGCGGGCGCTGCGGCCGGCCCAGCCCTCCACGGCCAACGCGAACTTTCCGGGTCCCGCCTCCCAGCCCGCCCCGCCACTCCCAGCTCCCCTCCGCCTCCGCCCCCACGCCGGGTCCCGGCCCTCCCCACGCCGGGCCCCGGCCCTCCCCACACGAGGCTCCCATTCCACTTGATCCCACGAGTTAAGAGTCCAAGTGGGCACGACGTTCAGTTCAGTCCTGCCCGCTGCCCTCCTCTCTGCCTCTGGCACCTACATCTCTCCGGATTGACCACGCAGCGTGATCTCTGGATCTCAGAGGCGGGAGGGGCTTCTGGGCCTGGGGCTCACGCTGGACAGTTACCACGCACTAGGGTGCGTGGGGACCCCGGCGGCCGCCGAATCTAGTAAAAGCTCCATTCCCACCAGAGAGTTGGGCCTGGCTTTCTCAAACCCCTGCCTCCCAGTGTTTCTGCCTATTTAAGCAATGCAAATGCTGGCCACCACCACCAGTTCCACCGTCCTTCTTCCTTGAACTTCGACCCTCCTTTTTAAAAAGACTGGTCCAGGCTGATCTGAAACTCTTTATGTACCCCAGGCTGATGGCCTTAAACACATCCTCCTGCCTTAGCCTCTCAAGGGCTAGGTTACAGGGGTGCCCGTCTCCTTCCTCTTGTTTTTGCTGTGAGCAGTTGCTGCAAAATGCACAGCCATCGGAACTGGAGGTTGTCCTGTTTTGGAGCGCCTATAAATAAACACTAATAGCCCAGCTATTCTTTATTAAGCATTGTATATTCCAAGTGTTTTATATATGAACTCACTTTGATCCTCATACAACAATAGAAACCCTAACTTTACTGCCCTGCTGATGTGGTGCTATGAAGCCCTGGCTTTTTATGTCTGAACTGGGGTCCTTCCCCTAAGCATACACTCCATATCCAGCTGCTAAGGCCACAGCTGGCAAGTATGTGCTTTGGAGATATTGCTAACATGGTTCCCTCTGGGAGCACAAATCATTCTACTGTGTCCCTGCTGGGACTAGGCGGCAGTTCTTGACTGGGAGTTTCTGGTGGGTTGGCTTCTGCTGCAGCTCCTAGGATAGATGACAGAAGGTAGGTAGGGTGGGAGGTAACAGGAAGAGACAGGCAGCTGGATAAGAGAAGTATGATTAGTAGAGAAGAGGAGAAAGAAGGAGCCACCTAATGGGCATCTCCAATCCAGTTCAACTAGATGTAGGCATTACTACAAACTAAATTACACCACCAGCCCCTAAGGCTGTCTTCAGATCAGGACTCATAGGAATAGTGATAAAACACTGCAATTATATTGGGCCTTTGCTCAAGATTCTCCAATGACTCTACATCTCATAGCAGAAACCTTTTAAGACCCTTCAGCCTTTTCCCCCCAGACTCCCCAGACTCACCGTCTCTGGCCCTCTCCAGTCCCAATGGCTCCCACTCCCTACACCACATAGGCCCTACGTGCATTGCTGGCACAGCCTACAGGGTACTTTTTTTTTTTTTTTTGGTTGTTTTTATTAAATAGATTTAATGTCTTTGACTAATTAGAGATTCAGTGGTGGACTTGGGAAACAAAGTCCGTCTGAAACAGCATATACTCTTCATGAAAACCAGTGAGCATACACCCACTGAGTTCTGTGAGCTGTTCTAGTGAATCATGAATCCCAAGGAAAGGCTCACAGGATCCCCAATCCATAACCAGTCAGTCAGAAGCAGGAGTTGCCTGGACTTGGGATTGGCCTCAGAGTGGGAGAATTCTTGAATTAAGCCCTTCAACCTATGGGATCTGACATCAACTCCAGACAGTCAGAAGTAGATTAAATTGTAAGACACCAAGTTGATGCCCATGGAGAGTTGGAGAATTGCTTGGCGTGGAAAGCCTCTCCCTGCTCACCAATTCAAGTCACTTGGACTGTGAAGTGAGAGCCGCAGTGTAGACACTGTCTTTCTGTTGTCCTCTTTGTGAAGGCCAGTGTCTGCACCCCATTCAGACCTCCCTTATCTCTGTTCAGTGTCCAAGTCATCTGTGCACCTCTGCTTGCCCAGGCTCTGATCCGCTATGCAACCAGCACAATTTAGCCCTGCCCTAAATATTTGCTTGATGCTGCTTCCTTCTTCATTGCTTTCTCCATCCAGCTCGAGATCCCAGTCTGCACCTCCTCTCCTTTGAACTGATATGCTGTCCTTTTATTTGAGTCCTGAACATATGCTAACCTTCTTAGAGCAAAGTATGAGGTTCTCTCCTACAGTCTAATTATGTTTGTAACCTTTCACATCCCCTTTAGCTCATAAATCCCTTGAAGTCCAAGTCTGTCATCTGTAACACCTTTTTATTGTTGTTTTTTATTGAATGCCTAATTGATGTAATTGAGGCTGGCACCTAGCTGAGTGCTTCATCAAGATTACCTCATACAACGCCCCCAGATGAGTAATCTCTCAGGGTCATTTGTGGGATGACTGACCAGGTTGGGATTTGAACCCAGCATTCTTACCCCAGGACCCAGGCTCTGAACCTCTAGCTATACTGAATCCTGATGAATGGCAATCAAACTGTGTCCAAATTTTAAAATGTACATTTAGAAGTGAGTGTATGCATTTGGATGTGTGACACCAGAGACTCCTTCTGGGAGTATTCTGACACTGATGCTGAATTGTAGATATGCTCTTCACTTGCAAGTCCTCTACAAGCCCTGGCTCCGCAGGGATATACTGTCACCACCACCTGTCCATTGCTGTCAAGGCTATGTGCCTGGGTGTCCACATGACATTCACCACAGGCAGATCCTCTCTGCAGAGCAGTCACTTTGGAGCCATCCGGCCTCAGGTTTCATAGAGACATTTTCTAACTGCAACTATTTGCAAACCTCTGACTCATCTTGGCACCGGAATAGACTCTGGGCTGAGCTATTAAGCAAATGATGAAATCTTTAGAAAGGGAGAATTCAGGTTGGAAAAACTAGATCACTATACAGAGAAAAATCAGATTGGATTATCACTTTATCCTCTTCAAAATAGTGGGCTTTAAATGGAATAAAATCCTAAATGTGAATGGTGGAGGTGCAAAGCTAATGAAACAAATTAAGCTCTCACTGTGACAGTACCTTACATCAGAGACCAGAAAGGCATTTGGACATCATCAGAAAAAAAAGACTATTTTGATATGATCACATCAGTGGAAGATGCCATGGACAAAGTTACCAGATAGTCCCAGACCAAGAGAAATATTTGTGTTGCTTAGAAGACAAGGGATTTAATATTCAGATAGCCAATAAACTCTCGCACATTAATAAGAAAAGAGCATGAGGGATGACCTGCCGGGGACAAGGCTGAGGACACAAGGGGTACCCACAGCCTGAGGAAAATTAATTAAAACAGAGGTGCTCAAACCCTGCTAACCAGAGAAGGGAGATCAAGCAGTAATTCTCTACGTGGCCCAGAGGCAAATATTAGCAAGATATGACACTGATGTTCGGGAAGGTCAACAGGTGCAGTCAGAAGACCTGCATGATATTAAGTGTATGTGTGCCCCATCCATCATTGCATGGGGCCTACAGGTCACCGGGCTGCATGCACATAGAGGGGAAATGACTCAGTGAAATGTGGTGGAAGGCTAGGAGATACTGTGGTGTCCTGCCACTATAGGGTGTCCGGCCCGGGAGAGGCTTCCCAAATCTGTGTTGAAGGAATGAAAGTCAGGAGCCCTGAAGCACTAGAAGTTACTTCCAAAATTGATGCAGTCAAATGGCCAGAGGGTTAGGGTTTCTTGTTGTTGGGTTTGTTGTTGTTTTTGTTTTGTTTTACAGTATTGGGAATTGAACCTAAGACCTTAGTGCATGCTAAGCAAGTACTCTAACACTGAGCTACATCACCAGTCTGTTTTCCTTCCTTCCTTCCTCCCTCCCTCCCTCCCTCCTTCCCTCCTTCCCTCTCTCCTTCCTTCCTTCCTTCCTTCCTTCCTTCCTTCCGACTATTTCACAAAGAAACACAATAGACCAAAATCATTTCTGAAATGTTCAGGTCCACCCATAATAAAAGAAGGAAAAATTAAGACACCATTTTTGTCTATGAAGTAAGAAAAGGTTTTTCCTCTCTTGTATAACAAATACTTACAAAATCTCTCCAGAATTTCATTCCTTTCCAGTGTCAACTTGGGATCTAGGATGCTAGACTGTAAATCAAGGTCAGGTATGGAAGAGTCGACTCACTTGTACTTCCTTAAGCACAATTATTCTACTGTATTCATTTGATCCAGAGACCTGTGAATTTAAGAAACAATTTTGTTGCACCCCCATAAAACCATTCCAACATGTAACAGTAAGAGAGACCCCAGGGCAATCACTGCTGATACTTCTGTTTAAAAAGAGGAAGTTGGGGGGGTGCACACAGGACAATCATGTAGATACTTCTGTTCAAAAAGAGGGAGCTGTAGGGGGGCAGCACAGGAGTCACTGCCCCATAGCAACTCTGAGAACCAACCAAAGGAATGTTAGAAGTTACTAGGTTGGGACTCTGTCCAGTTACAGCCTGAATCATCCTCTGTGGCCTTGACTCTGCTCTCTAGGTTCCGTCCTGTGAACCCCCTGCGTTGTGATGGAGGTGCACACAGTTGGGGAGCTCTAGTCTGCATTCGGCCAGCAGAGTTTTGAAGATGCAAAGGACAGAGCCTCATCATTTTATTCTGTCTCAGATCCTTTTAGTCCAAGCTGATAATGTTCATGCCAATATAATTCTTTGAAAAGCAGGCATTTTAGTTCTGTGAATCTTACTGGGTCTATACTATTTTACCAAAGGCAAACCTCCAAATCTTTTAAAGTAAACGTCTTTTTTCCTTAAGTCTCTGCAATTGCTTTAAGATAAACATTTCTCTTCCTTAGGTCTCTGATGAGCCTTCACCTTCTTAGATTGTCTATTGTTTGACCAAGAAAAATCTGTGTACTGGGCTGGAGAGATGGCTTAGTGGTTAAGAGCACCAGCTGCTCTTGCAGAAGACTGGGTCCAGTTCCCAGCATTTACATGGTGGTTAACAACTGTCTATAACTCCAGTTCCAAGGGATTCAATGCCCTCTTCTAGCCTCAGTGGGCATGCAGGAAACTTCATACATGCATATGAAGCACTCATCCACAAAAATAAAAATAAATAAAATTATACAATATAAAACAAAATATGCATCATTCTTTGAATGTTTTAGTGACTCTTTTGTTTAAGTGAATGTTTTTCTGAGAGACCATTTTTGAGTTTTCTGATATCCTAAGGATTTAACATTCTCAGATTCATCTTCAGTCCACATCTCTGCAAGTATCCTGAATTTGACCTCTTCTATAAAACTCTTAAATTTAAACATATTTTCTGTCTAAGAAGACAGTTTTCAAGCCCATAAAAATCCTAGTTCCTTAGGCTGTGGATGTAGCTCAGTTGGAAGACTGTTTGCTTAGCTTGCACAAAGCCCCAGGATTGATCTGTACCACAGCATAAGAACAGGCATGGTGGTGCACATCTGTAATCCTAGTACTCAGGAAGCAGCAGGATCAGAAGTTCAAAGTCATCCTTACCTTCATAGGGAGTTTGAGATCAGTCTGAGCTACATACTATATATATATATATATATATATATATATATATATATATATATATATATGGTATATAATCCATCCTAGCTTCTTTTTGGTGAATCCTAATTGTCCTTTTAGCATAACTACCTCTTCTTTCATTTTACAATTAGCAGCAAGTAGACCCTAAGGAACTCTCAACATTTTTGTGTAAACATCTCTTTAGGTCATTCAGTTCACGAAGGGCATGGATGTTGGCAAACGAAATGCCTGTTGTTTCAAACACTGGCTGTGCTTCCTCTGATTCAGTTCAACTCTGACATGATCTACCAGGAAACAGTATTAGATTCCAAAGATCAGGCGCTCAGTCCCCAAAAGTGTCCCCACACCCCCTTTCGGATGCCATTCACAAGCCTGGGTTTGTTTCAACTGTGTTTGTAACTAACCAGCTATAAATTGGGGTTCCAGGGATAAGAACATAGTTCAGTGGGACATGGGCTTAACATCAGTTAACATCAGTCCCAAGGACCCAAAATGTAACTTGAATTCATAACTTTTCCAGAACTTTTTTTTTTTTTTTTTTTGCAGAGGGCGGGGTTGACAAGGTCTCACTATGTAGCCCTGGCCTAGAATCCATATGTAGACTATACTGTTCCGGAACTCGCTGAGATCTGCCTTCCTCTGCCTACTGAGTGCTGGGCTTAAAGGTGTGTGCCACTAGGCCTGGCTCTTTATAAGCTTTTAAAATTTTCATTTATTTTTATTTTATGTGTATGAGTGTTTGGCTTGTATGTATGTAGGAGCACTGGTATCATGCAATGCCTACAGAGGTCAGAGGTGGTGTCAGATCCCCTGGAACTGGAGTTACAGATGGTTGTTAGTTGCCATGTATGGTGCTAGGAACCCAACCCAGGTCCTCTGCAAGAGCAGCCGGTGCTCTTCTTAACCACTGAGCCATCTCTCCAGGCCCTCTTTTCCATAGCATTGTCTGAGAAAAGGTGAGGCCCTGTAGGGCACAAGGCAGGACGGGCCTAGCCAGGTCACCTGCTACAAGCAAGAGAATAGAGACATGGCTCCCGTGGGCGTGGCCCTCCGCATGGGCTAGCTGTGAAGCCAGCTTCTGCCCAGCACCTGGAAAGAACCTGATCCACCTGGGAGCAAATTACCATTGGCTGCCGTGGGAACTCATCCAATAAGTTGATTGGCTAACCAAATATATAAGACACGGTGTACTTCCTGAATAAATGAGCTTGCAGCGCCATCTGCCTGCTTCTCACTCCGCTCCCAGAGTTTGTCTTAATTCTGCACCTACTCACCCCACCCCCGACAACACACACACAGCAGAGACCCTTCCGTCCCCTCGGGCTGGTACCGAGCACTGGGACCCCCGACAAGGCCCTGAATGCTATGATGAGAATAGAACAGCCATCTTCAAGTGCCCTAAATTCCCAGCCCATGGAATTGTGCCATGCAGATACAGTAGCAAGCCCAAGGGCTCCTGGAGCCTGCATCCCCACAGACTGGCCAGGATCACACTGAGGCCATGCTGCCCAACCATCGGCTCCTCCGGGCCAAGGACTGAACACGCCAGAAGAAAAACTAAGGCAGGTAGATGTGAGGCTCCTCCTCGGAGCAACTCAACTCGAGGGCTGCCAGAACCTTTACCTGCTTTCTGTATGGAGACCCAAGATTTATCATAAATCAATGTTCCTTCTCAATCTAACAGCTTTCCCCACTTTTTCTTTTTAAATATTTTATTATTTTTATTTTATGTGTATGAGTGTATTGCCTGCATGTATGTAAGTGCACCTATATTGTGCAATGCCCTTGGAGGTTAGAAGAGGGCGTTGGAGTCTCCAGAACTGGAGTTACAGGCAGTTGTTGGCTGCAATGTGGGTGCTGGGAATCGAGCCGGGGTCCTCTGCAAGAGCAGCCACTGCTCTTTAACCACTGAGGCATCTCTCCAGCCCTCTTGCTCCTCCCCCAGGTAAACTTATAAACATCTAATCCCATTTCACGGTTTGCTTCCCCGCTGACTTAAGCTAACGCAATTTCCTTTACCGTAGAAATTCCCCTTCATCTCTGTACGATGAGGCCTCCTCAGCTTCCATGAAGACTCCGAGAAGATCTTTGTGGAAATAGCATTGGGAGCTTGGGAAAACCTGTTGTTTTCATTCTTTACCCCTAACATCCATCATAGCCTTGGCTCTTACAATCACTGATGTGCTAGAGACAGGTTGTACCAATTCACAAAGCTGTTTAGGAACTCAGTATGCTGACTGGTCAATAGAGCCATTCTTAAAACATACTTAAGCGAAATAAATGATCAAGGGGAAAAGTAAAAAGCCCACACCACCTCTTCCTAGTTATTTGACGACTTTATATTATTCTCAGTGCTTTCAGAGAATCTATTTTAACTGGATGTTGGAAATGCTATAGGACAGTGTGCTACTTGTATGTCTCTTTGGATTTGGGAGGCCAGATTTCCACTTGATCTTAGGCAAAAGGCTGTGAAGTGACAAGGAGGCCAGGTTTAGATATGCTGTCTCAGCTCATTTCTTCAGTAATCTGAGGAACTGCCAGCTTTGAGTGCAGCATGCAGCATGAGAAGGCATCTGAGCTCTCTGAGCCTGGGGAGCCAGTGTGCTTAAAACACCCATGGCAGGCAGGGCTGCTGGATGGAGCTTTGGCAAGTCCAGAAAGAGTACTAGCCCAGGTCCTCAGACTTGTGTAGCAGAGCCACAAACCCAGTGGCATAAAATTGTTCTCTTGGATTCTTGCTGGGCATTAGTAAACACAGCAGGCTGACCATAAGACAGTAGGTAGCCATGTGACAGGTGCTCATCTTTAGCTGGAGGTCATTTGACCCAGCAAGCCTCAACGTCAGCTAACATTTAATATGCATGTATGATGTGTAAGGCTCTGTTCTAAGTCTTTGTAACGTTTCTCTAATCCTTACCACATTGCTGAGACCTAGACCCAGTATTATTGAGATCATTCTTATTTGAGATGAGAAGGACCAAAGCAGACAGGACAAGCAATTTGCCTATGACCATCCAGCTAGTGGTGTCAAGGTTGGTTAGAACCCAGGCCCCTGCTGCAAAGAACCACATCTAATTACCAAATCATGCTACTTCTCTCCATCTACTGGAAGAGTTCTACACAGGATTGGGCTTAGGCAGAGATTAAAGACATAATAAATTGTGCAGTGTGCCAATACTACATCTTTCTCAGCCTATTCCTCTCACCTATGGGGTGTTCTTGAAGTTCAACTAACTGACTAGAGAGCCAACAGGATAGAATGGCACCAGGCACACATTAGAGCACGACTCGAGCACAGCACTGAAGATCAAGAGAGAGTACTAAATTTTCTAGAAGGAAGAATTTTAAGCTTTATCCTTCTATGATTTCACTGTTCACCCCCCCCCCAAATCATTTTGAAAGTGAAACTCCACTGTGAAGTTTTAAAAAGTTAGAAACATAGCCAGCCTGGAATTTAGAGGTAGGACATTTGAGAGTTAAATGAAGTCATAAGGGTAAGGTCCTAACCCAGGGGGCAGTGGCTTTCTTTTCTTTTTAAAATTTTTTAACTGTTTTTTTAATTATGTGTCTATCTGGGGAGGTATGTGCATCTGAGTGCAGGTGCCTGCAGAAGCCATAGACACTGTATCCCCTAGGAACTGGAGTTATAAACTGTTGTGGCTGTTGGGAATTGAGCTCAAGTCCTCTAGAAGAGCAGTTGACACTCTTAACCACTGAGCCATCTCTGCACTGGGATGGTAGCTTTCTAAAGGGACAGACCTGAGTTATGCCAGCTTGAGAGTCTATACAGGCCCCACTACCAAGATGGTACTGAACAGATATGACCACAGGATTTAGAACTTCACAGTCTTGAGACCATGAGCTGAACAAACTTTTATTCTTTAAAAATTACCCAGTCTGTGGGGCTGGAGAGATGGCTCTATGATTAAGGACACTGGCTCCTGGGTTCAGTTCCTAGCATCAAGATGGAAGCTAACAACCATCCATAACTCCAGTTTTAGGAAATCTGATGCCCTCTTCTGGACTCTGGGGTCACTGCATGACATGGGTGCACTTATATACAAGCAGACAAAAATATTCATGCATATAAGATCAAAATAAATAAACAAAAAATACTTTTTAAAAAATAAAAAAATTACCCAGTCTGTGGTCTTCAGTTATAGCAGCAGCAAACAAGACAGATCCTGTTGACAACTACATCTGAAAAGAGAAATTGCCTGTGGTGCAAAGTATCAACAGTTGCTGATGGTTTAGCTCAGTGGCCAAAGATCTGGAAGGACTAAGAAGGCAAGGCTGGTGACAGGGGCAGCTGAGGAAAAGGGGGATAGGCACATAGAGACACTCCCAGGATGCATCCAAAGTGTGAGAAGCTCTCATTCTTTGTGACACCATCAAAAGGCTCCACTCTAGAGCACTTGCTTAATAGCCTGGGGAAAAGTTGACCTGGGGCTGGAGAGGTGGCACAATGGTTGGGAGCATTTACTGTTCTGGCAGAGGACCCAAGTTCAGTTCCTAAGTTCCTAGAACACATGTCAGGTGGTTCACAATCGCCTATAATTCCAGTTCCAGGAGATCTGACAATCTTCTGCTTCTATGGACACCTTCACTCATGTGTACATATCCCCCCAAACACACACACACACACACACACACACACACACACACACTTAAAAATAAAAGCAAATCTTTGAAAATAAAATGCAATGTTGAGCTGACCTCTGTATTTCATCCATTGTTTTCCCAGACATTTCAATATTGCTGATGACAAAGTGGGCCCCGTGGCAGAAGCACAGACTGTACGTGGGTTCATCAACTTGAATTTCCCCTCATTGCTGACTTGGCTGCTGTTTCCTTTGAATGTTTAGTTGTCCAGCATTTGAAACCACTCCTAGGACCTGATATATGCTAGACTTGAAGGCAGTAAAGCCAGGAGCAATGTGCCCCAGGAAAGAAACAGATTGGTCTCCAGAGCAGCATGGCCAGCTCATCACCTGGATGTCAGAATCTGAGACCTGATGCCAAACTCGGGCCCCTGGCAGAACTAAATGCCTCCTTCACTGGCTTGCAACAGTCCAGACCTCTCGTGTTCCCAGAGGTCTTCCAAACATGTGGGGCTATTTGATGAGTGGAGCCATTAAGAAGTTTGGGACATGTGACTTTCAGATTTCCATCCTGTACAGTGGGGAAGAAAACCAGAAGAGGTCAGAAGGGTTGGAGAGTGAAGTTGTCTTTAGAAAGCAGCAGTAAGTATCTTTTTTGGAAAAGCAACTAATTCTGGGTTTAGATTTGCTGACCTTGCTTAACAGACATCTGCCCACACCAACATTTATAGCCTTACTGAATGCTTATTCACTGCATGGTATTCTGCTCAACATTGGTTCTCACCAAGAATCTAGTTTGCTTTGTAGTCGTTGTCATCATCGTCATCATCATCATTTGGTAATATGGACCAGGACAGGGTCTCATACTTTAGCCCAGGCTGGCCTGAAACTCCTGGCTATCCTATCCTATCACCTCAGCCTCTAGAGTGCTGGAATTACAGGTATGAGCCACCATAATCAGTGCACAAACTGATTTTACACTCAAAGTGATAAAGCAGTTGGATGGCACTCCTTCACTTGAAATTGTTTGGCCTCATAGAAGTTATAATTCAGATTCAAAGCTCCAATTGGGAAACAATGTTTTTCAAAATGCAGTACCATATCTGTGGGCTCGGCTTCCTCACACTCAACCAGCCGTGGACTGAAAATATGCAAACAATATTGTTCTCATTGAACATTTACAAACTGATTTTTCTTCTGTTTCCTAAACAACACAGTATAACAACTGTTTCATATTGTATTGCATTGTACTAGGTATTAAAAGTAATACCTAATACAATGGGACTGGAGAGATGGCTTAGAGTTTAAGATTACTGGCTGCTTTTGCAGAGAACCTGGTTCAATTCCAAGTACCCACATGGCAGCTAACAACTGCTAACAACCATATATAATAACTCCAGTTCCAGGGGATCCAGTGACTTCTTCTGACCTCTGCAGATATTTCATGACGTGGGTGCACTTACATACATGCAGGCAATAGACTCATACACATAAAATAAAAATAACAAATAAATTTTAAAGAAAAAAGTAATATAGAGATGATTCAAAATATAGGGCAGGGCATGCATAGGTCATATGCAAACACTATATCATTCCATGTAAGGGCTGCAAACTTGAGCATCTGTGGATTTCAGGGACTCCTGGAACCAGTACCACACAGATATGAACAGTGATTGTGTTTACACTGAACTGTTGCCTGCGCTTTCTCCCCTAGCAGGGATACACATCTCTGGATGCAAGAGATGGCTTTGGGAGGAGCCTCCCCAATGCCCACTAGAAAAATTGTTCCTCAACCCCAGGAATGAGCTGTTGACCTAAAAGCTTGAGAGAAGACCTAAAACTGTAGAAAACAATAATAGTTGAACTGACTTTGAGGATACAGCTGCCACCTGCTCAGTGTGGACTCCACGATACTTGAAGAACTGGAAAGAGCTCTCTGGTGTCAGGGGACGAGACACCACTAAGGAGGAAAACCTGATTGACAAGAGACTCGGGGAAATCAGAGGAGCCCTTGGAGTTCCACATGTCTAGTAACAAATGTCCCAGTGTGAGGTTCACCAAGGCGCAGACCCTTTGTGAATAAATGATTCCCAGCAGTTAATGGCAGCCCAAAAGGAACAAGCATGTGGAATGGGAGATGGATGAGGGACATTGTACAGAAGTTACGGCCTCCTTGCCAGCTGTAGAAATGAATATCGTTACATTCATACACGTTTTCTTTATGACCATGCCACGTATACACTATATTTTCAAAAAGTTTTCTCTTTTCTTATCTTTTTTTCCCAATTAAAGGCATGTTACTGGCAACCAGATTTACAACATAGCTCCATATATGATTGTTGAGATGGGTGTGAGAGGGCCAGGGAAGATAGCTCAGTTTGTAAAGTGCTTGCTGTGTGCACATGAGATCCCAAGTTGAATCCCTAGAACCACATAAACAGCCATGGTAGCAGCTGGGCTTGGTTGGCCACACTTTAACACTAGCACTCGGGATGCAAAAGCAGGAGCAGGCAGATCTCAGTGAGTCTGAGGCCAACCTGATTTACACAGCAACTTCTAGGCCAGTTCATCCAAGGCTACACAGTGAGACCCTGTCTGAAAACAAAGAAAAGAGAAGTCATAGTGGCACGTGCTTGTAGGTATGGCTTGCAATCCCAGTGTGGGAAGGCAGAGACAGGCAGATCCGCGGGGCTCCTGGTCAGCCAGCCTAGCTGAGCTAATGAGCCCCAGTTCCAAGTGAAAGAGCCTGTCTCATAAAAACAAGGTGGTGGTACACTGTGGTATAGTGCTGAGTGTAGCTTCTTTGCACAAAAACAAAACGGGTGAAGAACAATACCTAAGATTGACCTTGGCCTTCATATGCATCTGCACATCCACACAACATACAAACATATACATGCAAAAAATATGTACACAAAACAATTTTAAAGTATAAAATATATATGTTGTCTCAATTTTTCTTTAAATTTTTTGACCTTATATTGTAGATAGACATTATCCAGATTAATAGCTAAGAGGGGGGATATCTCAGTGAGCTTAACTGAAAATCAAAGAAAATATTACTAGAAGAAAAACAAAAAGAGGTTGTCATTCAAGCCAAGAAAGGTGATAACCTCGGTGAATACAATAGAGTGATTTTCCTCTACTTATAATTTTATTTTTACAAATTAATACATCTATGCAATTTCCACAACACAAAATATGAGAAGTCTATGCATGAATATTGATCCCATAGTAGCTAAAAATACAAAATGTTAAGCCAGGCATGTTGATGCATAACTGCAACCCCAACGCTAGTTGGAGGCTAGCCTACGCTACATAGCAAGAGTCTGACTCAATTAAAAAGAAACCAAAAACCTCAAAACACACCAGGTGTCATGGTGCACACCTTTAATCCTAGAACTCAGAAAGTGGAGGCAGGTGGATCTCTGTGAGTTCGAGGCTACACAGTGAGTTTCAGGCCAGCCAGGGCTAAAGGGAGACTTTGTCTCAAAACAAACAAACAAACAACAAAATATTGATTAACTAAAGCAGAAAGCCACTGGGAAACGTTCATAGTATTACATCTTATATTTGTGGATATTGACAAGTTGAAGATTCCACAATGGGGCACTTTTCATAGTCTACTTGATGTTCAAAATAATGGAGCAATAGATGAGGATGTGGTCAGTAAAACCTATCTAATCTTCTTCAGTCTCTTCTATGCTTGTGTGAGGTTTGGGAGAGTCTTACTATAGTCAGATTTACCTTTCTTCTTGGCATACATCTTCTCAAGGAACTAAAGAAAAAATATAAGAGAAATATTAGATTTATTAGAACAAAAATTGTATAATCCTTCTCCTACCATAGCCCAATTCATAAACCTCACCCTGTCCTATTTCCTTACACTACACAAAATTGTAAGTTGACAATTTGACAATGAAAGATGTAGGTCTTCAAAGGTACTTGTCCTGCATCAGAAACACTCTGACTGAATTCATACTTGTCCAGTGCCCAAGTCTGGCCCAGCCCAGCTCAGCACAGGTTCATGCTGTTAAAGGCCCGGGATTCATCTGTGTAGCTATAGCCAGTGCATAAATGGATAACCCAGTAGCAGACAGTGGTATTTGTGCAGAAGGATATATGCTCATATGACATCTGTGAATGTATAGATACAGTATATACATCCATTATGGGTTAAAAACAATGAATATTCACATATAAGTTTAAGTTATAGTATATATATATATACACACATTTATGTGTTTTGTTTTTATGTATGTATTTCATTTGCATTTATTTTCCTGTACTTATTTTTTTCACTTTCTTGAGACAGAGTCTCACTCTGTAGTCCAGGCTGGCCTTGAATGCATGGTAATCTTCCTGACTCAGCCTTTCAAGTGCTGGGATTACAACTGTGTTCCAACATACCTGACTTCATTTACTATAATGGATTCTCTATTTTAGAAGAAAATTTATTAATAAGATGGAAGCTATAGGATATAAGAATAAAGGTACAAAATGGTGCAGGAGTTGGCGTGACAGGTATTCTCAAAGACTCATTTGGGTCCAGGGGCATCATCTCTCTGGAGTTAATTTTAACTGAAGTGTCAGACACGTTTCCTTCTGCACTAAATTGATCTATGTGTTCATCAACAGAATGAATTAAACCAATAGGAGACAAACTAAAGTGTAAAAGGAAAGCAAATATTAAGGTAGAAATATATTACATGGGCTGAGAAGATGATCCAGTGAGTAAGAATGCTTACTATGCAATCATGAAGACCTGAGTTTGAATCTCTGGCATCCCCATAAAAAGCCAGGCATGGCCCAGCATGCCAATAACCCCAGCATGGGGGAGGCCAAAACAAGCTAAATCCAGGTGCAGCATTTCAAAGTCACATTAATGCTACACAATAAAAAAGACAGCTTGACTCTTAACATTCATTTTAAGGTCAAAAATAAACCTTAACTGCTGAGAACCTGTTCCTTCAGATTTCTCTCAGAACCGTGCTCCCCAGCGAAGGTTTTGTTCATTCTTTATTGAAAAAGTATCTCTAGCATGAAATGGGGAAATAAAAGTCAGACTCACCCTTATCTTATCAGAGAAGAAATTTGCCCTTTGATCCCTGGACCTAGAATACCACACACACAACTACAAACAGTTCTCAGTTTCTCTCATTATTTTCGTTATTTGATGGTTTGATATGTAAAACATGCATATACACATTCATAGTCTATCTTGGGTGATGAACATGGAAGGGTCCTGAGAGATTAGCGCCATGTGACTAGGTCACAAGAAAAGCACACGGCTCAATGAACTTGTGTACACTTCAAACAGTAACCTTTTTGTTGCAAAGTTAGGTAAAAGTCATTAGTCCAGAGTGTGTCCATGTTGTAACGATCATTCCCACACCCAAGAGCCTACCTGCCAGTCAGTGAGCTTCAGGGTCAGTGAGAGACCCTGTGTTAAGGGAAGACAAGAGAGAGAGATAGAGCAGAACATCTGCTCTCCTCTGGCCGCAGTGAGACACATATACACATAATTTAAAATGTTTTTTTAAAAGAGCCAATAAAATGGTTCAACAGGTAATGGCACTTGCTGCCAAGCCTGACAACATAAGTTCAAGCCCTGGAACCCACATAATGAAAAGAAAGAACTTGCACAAATTATTCTCTGACCTCACATGTACATCACAGCACAGGTGTCCCCACACATATACATACATACAAACAAACACACAAATGAATAAATACAATTTTTAATTAAAAAATAAATACATAATTCAGTAATATTAAGAATAAATAAGGAAGTCATGCATGGTGGTTCATGCCTTTAATCCTAACACTTGGGAAGTTGAGACAGGAAGATCCAAAATTTGAAGTTATCCAAAAAAACCATAAAAACAAACATACATGTAGATACCACATAGTTATATTTATATAATGTATGAAACTATATATACAATATATATCATAAATATTAGTAGATATGTTTTATATATTCTACTTATAAATGTAGACAAGTACACTTATGTGAGCCCTATGTACAGATCAAGCAACTATTGTGTGTATGAAAAACCCGGTTTGTATGTTAAAAGTATCTAATTTTGTGTAACTATATTAAATATATAGTCAGGCATGGTGATGTACACCTTTAATCCCAGCACTCGGGAGGCAGAGGCAGGTGGATCTCTATGAATTCAAGGCTAGCCTGGTCTATATAGTGAGTTCCAGGTCACCTGGGATACAGGAAGAACCTGTCTCAAAAAGGCAAAAAAATATATATATTAAATATAGCTAGTGGGCCTATTACTGATGCTCATAGCTAAAGCAGACATTTCACTAAGCTCTGTGGTGGAGTCTTTTCATCCTACATCTCCAACTCAGGCTCTAAAGTTGCCTAAAGTCAGGCTGGCTCTGAATATGCTCAAGTGTGTACATCTGTTTACAAATTGCTATTGTTTTGTTTTTCAATTTTTTATGTGTATGAATGTTTTGATTGCATGTATGTATGTTCACCATGCATATGATGTCTGTGAAGGTCAGAAGAGGGTATCAGATCCCTTGGAACTGGAGTTACAGGTAGTTGATAGCTACCATGTGGGTGTTGGGAAGCAAACCGGAGTCTTCTGCAAGAATAGCCATTGCTCTTAACCGAGCCATCTCTCCAGCCCGAGTTCTATGACTCTTGAGAAATAGCCAAGCCAGGTGTAGTGGCACATGCCCGTGATTCCAGTACTTGGATGGTGGAGCCAGGAGGATAAAGATTTGAAGGCCAGTCCTAGCTACATGAGACCCTTGAAAGAAAAAGAAAGAAAGAAAGAAAGGAAAGAAAGAAAGAAAGAAAGAAAGAAAGAAAGAAAGAAAGAAAGAAAGAAAGAAAGAAAGAGAAAAAGAAAAATCAGAAATCTAGTGCCCCTTTTCCTAGCAACATCTGAGGAACACACACAGAAAACAGTAGACAAATGTATGGTTTGTTTTCAGCTGTGACTTTGGTCCTGCATGCCTATCTGGTTTCCTGCTGAAGGCAAGGCTGTCTGGCTGCACATCTGTGGGTTCTCCTATGGTGGTCTGCTGGTTGACCTCTACTGTGATTTTTAAGTTGGAGGTGTGTGTGGCTATTCTGGGGAGAACGCTGAAGCCAGCTTCATTTGTTACTAGAGAAGAAACCTTGTAGAACAGAAAGCAGAACAGAAGACAGGGGAGAAGGACAGAAGCTACTGGCTGGGTCCTGGGATGTGAGCTTTTGCATCTATTTGAGATAGAGCTTATGCTGTAGCACAAAATGGCAACGGCCAACTATGTTTTTGTACTCACTGAATCCACAGATCTTTGTCCCTCGATTTGAAAGTAAGGCAGCTTAAAGAGTTCCTAGAGAACTCAGGGTATCTTAGTAAACAGGCTTTGTAAGGCATGTGCCCTGCACCTCAGCTCATTTCACATTGGTCCCAAGGAAAGTGAGTCAAAAAGTAGGAGAAAAACGGATGCCTCTGAAAGTAGCAGAGACCAAATGGGCCACATCTGGACTGCTAAGCTGAATGCTTAGTGGATGCCTGTGAGAGGAGCCTTCTGATTAAGTTAGGATATTGAGTACTTCTCACCCACAGCTAACTTGTTTTTAAAGATCTATTTTATTTTTAATTATGTGTATGTGTGTGTGTATTTGCAGGTGTGAGTGCAGGTGCCCTCAGAGATCAGAAGAGGATGCCAGATCCCCTGGAACTGAAGTTACAGGCAATTATGAGCTGCAAATATGGGTGCTGCTGGAAACCAAACTCAGGTCCTCAGCAAGAGCAGTGAGTACTTTTAACCCTGAGCTGTCTCTCTAGCCCACATCCCCCAGGTATGGTCTTCAAAGTCCTCGGCAGGGTTCTGTGAAATGATACTACACTCACCCTTGGCATCCTGTAGCCCTTGCTTAGAACAAAGTTCTTAAAGGCAAGTGTTCCATGAAGTTCTGCAAGTAACTCATCCTGAAAGAGATGTTTCAAAGAAACATAAAGAAATTGGTCAGAAGCTATATATAAAAGACCTCAGTGTAACTGCTTCCTTCTCATTTTTGAATAAATTCAATAAAGCTCATGAGCTGAGAAATATGAAGGCTTTCCCAGGCATCTGACTTTGTCCTAGCCTACTCTTTTCTTATCATTGTAAGAAGGATAAGTAGCACATTTTACCAACTAGACAACTTTTGACTTGGGATGTCTAGGACCTAACCTGAAATGAATATATCCACAAATTATAAATCTTTAACTTTTTTTTACATTTATTTATACGTGTGTGCACGTATCACCACATGCATGAAGAAGTCAGGAGGCAACTTATAGGAGTTCTTCTCTCCTACCATGTGAGTTCTGGGGCTGGAACTGAGATCATCAGACTTAGCAGCAGGCACCTTTACCAATGAATCATCTCACCAATGCCGCCATTTATAGATCTTACTTCCAAAGGGCACAGCAGTCAACACAGACTCGATCTAGTCCCCAGGTCCTCAGTATTCAAGCATCCTTCTCATGTTTCCTTACATTTATTTGAATTCAAAGCATACATGATTGCAATTCAATATTTTTAGACCATTTCAACCTTCCTAACCCAGACAGCCGGGGGAGTGGAGACTCTCGAGTCGCCTCTAAGACTGTCATTTCATCATAGCAGCTGTCCTCCACGGGTACATGGCTACAGTGACATCACTTCCAGTGCACATGCCAAATCATCCATCAGATTTACAAAAGTATGATTTATAAAAACGACTCTAGGCTGGGCATGGTGGTAAAGGCCTATAATCCTAGCACTTGTGAAGCTGAGGCAGGAAGATCATGAGTTTCAGATCAGCCTGACCTACACAGCAAGACCAAGTATCAAAAAAAAATGTTGGGGCTGAAGTTCAACAATTAAGAGCACTGGTTGCTCTTGCAGGGGACCCAGGGCGCACTCCCAACACCCTCGTGATTGCTAGGACCGGTCTTTAATTCTAATTCCAGGGGATCTGATGCCCTCTTCTGGCTTCCATGGGCATTGTAGGTACACGGTACACTTACATACATGTAGGCAAAACACTAAGACACATAAAATAAAAATAAAAACTTTGACATAGAACGATTCTATTATTTTGAATCCTCCCTGTGTCTAAATCCCATGATGAATAATTTTTACTCTAATAGTTATATCAACCATAATTCCCAAATTTAAATGACATCATTTCTTCATTAGTTGATTATAAGCACTGTGACAAACATCCTAAATAGCTTTTCTCATCAAAATAAAACATTTTTTAAATTCTTATTTTTTTTCTTTTTAAGGGGAAGAAGCAGGGTTTTGTTTTGTAGCACAGGCTAGCTTCAAACTCTCAGTCCTCCTGGAAGGCTATTTAAATCTTTAAGAATTAGTCTTTAGGGAACTGGAGAGATGGCTAAGTCTATAAAGTGCATGCTGCATAAACATGAGTATCTGAGTTCAAATCCCCAAAATCCACCTTAAAAAGTATGTGAGGATGGCCCATTTCTGTAACCTCAGTGCTGGAGAGTGAAGACAGGTAGAGCTCTGAAGTTCACTGGTAGCCAGGCTAGCTGAACAGAGCTTCAGGTTCAGTGAGGAACCCTGCCTCAAACAAGAACAATGGACAGCAATGGAAGAAAGACCCCTGACGGTGACTTTGCACCTCTGCATACACACAGCCACACTAACAAGTGCACACTGTGTACACATACACACAGAGAAAGAAAAAGAAAAGACTTAGCTTTTAATTTAGAATATCAATTTTAAAATATAAGCTTAAAAAAGAATTCCTTAAATATATATATTTGGGGGGCATGAGACAGGGTCTTACTAAGTACCTGGCTGGCCTGGAACTCACAGAGATTCAGCTGCCTCCCAAGTGCTGGGATTAAAGGCATGCACCATCACACCTGGCCTAAAAATGTTTTTTAAGAGGGTTAGAGAGATGGCTCATCAGTTGGTAGCACTTGCTGCTCTTGCCAAAGCTTCAGGTTTAGTTCCCAGCATCCACAAGGAGGCTAACAACTGCTAACAACCATCTGTTCCAGGGGATCCAACACCCTCCTCTGACCTCTGTGGGCAGTGCACAGATATGGTGCACTTACATACATGTAGACAAAACACACATATGCATTAAATAAAATGTTAAAACCTCTTTTAAAAATGTTAAATCTGGGCCTGGTAGCATAGGCCCCTAATTCTAGCATTTCAGAGCCTGAGACAGGAAGATCAGGACTCTAAGGTAATCTCTGACTACATAGCAACCCCACGACAACCTGGACTACATGATTGCAAGCTAGATAAGCTAGATGTGGTGGCTCAGTCCTGGAACGCCAGCACTTGGGAGGCTGGGACAGCAGGAACTCTGTGAGGTCCAGGCCAGCTTATGCTACATAACGAGGCCCTATCTAAAACAAAGCAAAAGAAACACACAAACTGAAAAAATAGAACATGTTTTAAAGGAAACTCCTAGATGCCATAAAGCAGAAATTGATAATAATTGTGTTTTAAAATATTTAACTCACTGCAAAATTTTGTTACTTTGAAAGTGCAACTAGAATAACTGTACATTATGAAACAAGTTTCCATAAATTTAAGCAGTTTCCAAAACCATGTACTCAGAAATTCTGCTAAACAAACATTATTCCTATTATTTTGAAGCATATTCAAACATTCTGGGCTCATACCCACCACTGAAAATAATTCTATATATGCAATACTAGAAAAGAGAAAAATGACCGCCATTCCTGCCTCAGCTTCTAATTGACAGCAGCAAACTGATGAGCGATTACTGATGAAGGGCCTGTCATACCTGTACTTTTAAAGTGTTCTCACATGTATTATCTGAAGACTTTTTGGTCTTTTGTAAAAGAGAAGAGGTTCACAAATGTGCTCATCAGATTCTTGGGACATGTGAATGTTTCTGAAGTTCCAAATCTGTGTACACTGGAGTCAGGCAGGCACAGAGCTTATCTTCAGTAATGCAGGAGCACATCTTTCCTATGTGGATTTGTTGTTTTGTCATCTCAAAAGTGTTTCTCTCAAGAGAGATTCTGGGACTACTGAACTGTATAAAACTGCAGGTGCAGTTCTGAATTCTTTGATACTTATCCCTTGCTGATAGGAAACAAACTTCACACTGTTACCCCCGATACCCCAGCGACATCATACCTGTTCAGAGCACCGAGCTGGTTCTACTGGGTCAACTGACCTTTGGGTATTTATCATGGAACCACTGTCCAAATGGTGGGAGTGCTGTAAGTGGTGTCCCACCCTTAGAGACCCCATGCTCACCACGAAGCCAGATTTCAAGTTTTGCTTATCACATGTTCCTCACAACTCATCCTGCCTTTCTCACCATTGAAGCCAGCATGCAGTCCATAATACCATAGAACCTCCATATCACGCCACAAGGGGATCATCCTTGGCTAAGATGACCAAATCTCAGCACATGTACACACCTGCTCCTGAAGTTGCTTTTTAGAACCCTCATCTGGAGCTTTACAAGAGAGCTTGGGGTCCATCAAAGGTTCATCAACTCGCTGATTTTTCCACAAGTTGGTGTTCAGATACCAGGCGCCATACCTCATCTTCACCCTCTTTGGCTTATAAGGATTCTAAGGGAAGTAACATAAATCCAAGGTTGGTTATCCATGCTTCTTGATTTGTTTTTGGTTAGCCATTTCAATAATTCCAAGGCTCAGCTTATGAAAGTTGTGTCATTACTTTCAATTTACAGATTGTCCGTGTCAAAGTATTTTATAAACTTTCAGCATGCTTTGATTTCACAAAGAAGTATGAAACATTCATAACTGAGAAAATAATGTAGGCTTAAGAACATGGCCCTTGGATGCAGACAGACCAGCTAAAATCCAGCCTTCTTCCACTCGCTACCTGTGAGTCCATGTAAATTCTTTATCAGTGAAATGGAGATAATAATATCTAACTCCTCAGAAATATTCTAATTATAGGAGATAATATAAACAAAGCAGCTAGAAATCAGGTAAAAGTCACATTTGGGGGCTGGAGAGACAACTCAGCAGTTAAGAGCACAAGTTGTTCTTATAGAAGACCCATATTGAATCCCAGCACTCACATGGCAGTTAACAACCATCTATAACTTCAGTTCTAGGGCATCCAATGCCCTCTTCTGTCCTCTGGCAATGCACAGCACAGCTGCACTTGGTATACATATAAGATAAAAATTAATAAATCAAAAATTCTTTTTTAAAAAATCACATTGAACTCTCAGGTAATGATCTTGAAGAAGATTAAAGCGTTGTTAACTAAACTTACCAGGCCTAGCACTATGCTCAGCCTCAGAAGTGCTGTGCTATGTTAGATCAAACTGCTACCTAACCCTAAACTTTTGTCTCTTTGATGAGTCATGCACTAAGGACGTAAAGAGAACTTCATGATGATTTATAGCCAGATACACTATGGACACAACACACACAGACACACACACAGACACACACACACAGACACACACACAGACACAGACACACACACACAGAAACACACACACACAGACGCACACACTCAGACACACACACAGACACACACACAGACACATACACACACAGACACACACACAGACACACACAGACACACACACACAGACACACACAGACACACACACAGAGACAGACACACACACACAGACACACACAGACACACACACACACACACACACACACACAGTCTAATCACAAACAAGGGTTTAGTTCTTGGGTACAACAAAGAAACACCAGACCACACTTCTGTCTCTTCTCATTCACATTTATTATTTTAAATATTTATTTTATTATTAAATTATATGTACTCGTATGTCTGTGTATAAGTATGTGCACATGAGAGCAGGTGCCTGAGGAAGCCAGAGGCCTCAGATCCCTTAGAGCTGGAGTTATAGGCTGTTTGAACCGCTGGATATGGGTGCTGGGAACCAAACTTGGATCCTCTGGAAGACCAGCAAGTGCTCTTAACTGCTGAACCATCTCTCCAGCCCCCTCTTCCTCACATATAAACTATATAGTGGAATGTGTGGGGAATTCTGGAGTTAGTTTGTCTAAAACATCTAACATAACAGCCAATAAGGGAGCAGTTTGCCTTCCAGAGCTGGACTCAGCACACTCTTCCAAGCAACTGACTTCCTTCCTCTGTCTAGAACACCCCATCACGCCCCAGCCTGTGTGGCTCAAACACTTCCTTTCTTGACCTTCTTTTATTAATTTATTATTTTTATTTTATTTCATGTGTATGACTGTATTGCCTGCATGTATACAAGTGCATTGTGTCCTGTAGTGCCCACGGAGGTCAGAAGAGGGTGTTGGATCCCCTGGAGCTGGAGTTATGAACAGTTGTTAGTTGCTAGGTGGGTGCTGGGAATCAAAGCCGGGTCCTCTGCACAAGCATCTGGTGCTCCTAACCACTGAGCTCTGTCCAGTCCCCCTTCCTGAATTTCTCTATGACATCTTTCGATGGCATCTTCTCCAACCCCCAATCTAAAATCTGCAACCTTTCAATACACACCTGGTCTTCATCTCTTGCCTCATTTTCTTACTAGCACCAATCACTGTTTGATGTGTTCTATTTTTATTCTTAGTCCACATCTCTTTTCACCCTTTAAAATGGAAGCTTCAGAGGTCATTCTCCTTGAGCATCTAGAACACTTAGGACAGGACAGGTGCTCTGTAAATATTTGTTGAATTACAGTGCAGTTTCTTAACTTCAACACTATTGACATTTAGGATTTGATCGCTCTTTACTTGGGAGAGGCGACTGACCTACTAACGGAAGGATATTTACCAACATTCCTGATCTCTGCCTATGAGATGCCAGTGGCGCCCTCTAAGCTATGGCAAGTAAAAATGCTACCTGCAAGCACTGCCAAATATGGAGGAGGAGGGCAGCAAAATCTCCTTCATCTAAGAGTCACTGAATTGAATCAGTAAAGAGAGACTGGGGGCAGAGGGAGAAGGAAAGGGAAAGAAACAGAACTGACGTTAATCCACAACGAAGAACTCGAGTTGTTCATTTGCTACTGATCTTTCAAGACTCAGCCCAATCATAATGTCTTCTCTGAGCCTTTATCAGAACTGCCCTCACCCTGTACTGGCTGGATCGATCATTTCTTCTGCCATGTGTACACACATGACATCATTCAGTGCAGTTAATCATTTGCCTGCTGACTTCACTAAACTGTAAGTTCCTTAATGCAAGAAGTAGGCCTCTATTTTGTGCCATTTTTTCCCCAATACTTTTGGATACATAGATGCTCAGAAATATTTGTTGAATGAATATATGTGTAGACGGATGAAACGGCATACAAAGTGAAGAGAAAAAAATGCTGACACAATGACACAGAGCTCTATGAGAGATGAGAAAGGAAAATACAGTAATGTTAACCAAAGGACCTAGGAAAAACTCCATAGCAACATACGTCCCACATCAGAGGAAGACAGAGACCCAAAGGGATAAGAGGGGGATCTTCAGACAGAAAGAATACCATGACCAAAGCTAAGGTGCTCGAAAACCTTAGAGTTTTAAAGAACATCAGTTGTAACAGCAGGCAAAAGACCTATGCAAGCTCAAGCCAAATAAAATTCCAGCAAAGATGCAGTGGGTAGGCTAGAAGCCCCAGCGCCAGCCAAGGAAATGGTGGCAACTGATAGCTGTTGCAAGAGGGAAAGCCAGCTTTCTTTCTTTTTAAAATATATTTTACTTATTCTTATTTTGTGTATACAGGTGTTTTGCGTGCATGTGAGTGGGTGAACCATGTGTGTGCAATGCCCGCGGAGGCAAGAAGAGGCATCAGATTCCCTGGAACTGGATTTATGGACGGTTGTTAGCTGCCATGTGGGTGCTGGGAATTGAATTCAAGTCCTCTACAAGAGCAGTCAGTGCTCTTAACCGCTGAGCCGTCTCTCCAGCCCGAGAGCCAGTTTTCTTTAAGGGTGTGATGCTACATAGGTGGCCAAGTTCCAGGGGATGGACCCACGCTGGAGAGCATTTGGGAGAACAAATGAAACTCAAAAGGCCTTTAAAAAATAATAGAGGGCATGAAATCTGGAGGGGATAGTAAGGTGATATGCAGCAGAGATGGGAGAGGGTCTGAATATGATCAAAAAGCATTGAATGAAATTCTCAAAGAATCAATTAAAACGTTTTAAAAGGGCAGAATACAGCAGTCCCAACAACGCTATGCGGAATAGAAAAACAAAGATGGGAACTTGCATGTCTAGATAAGGACTGAATTTACTCTCCCACCAACCACATCTGAAAACAGAAGGAAAAAGGAAAGAAACCAACAGCTGATAACATACTGGACCTTGGTAACAAAGAACCAGGATCCCCAAGAGAAAAGCCACGAACAAAATAAAGTGCCATAATTGCCACCAGCTGGCTGCCAGGAACATTTCCAGGGCACACGGATCAAGGAGGAGCTTAGAAGTAACTCCTGGGACTCTGAATTGAGGAGACAGAAGAACCAAGAGTCCGGGGAGACCAAGGCAGCTGAAGTCCACAGTACAGAGCAACAGAAGAGAGAGACACAGAGAAATAATTTCAACAGCTTAAGAGAATTCTTCTCAGCACATGTGCGTGGAAACCACCCAAGATCAAGGAAAGAACCAGCTAAAATGTCTAGAGAAGTACCTGGTAGTCACACCCGGCCAGAGTCCTCTTCTTCCTGGACAACTTGAAGGTTCACGGGACCCCAGGAAGAATACACTTGAGGGTCTTGCTCAGTAGCATAAAATAATTAGCCCTAGACAGAACATTATTTGGTTCTTATCAACAAATGTTAAATGCCAGACACAAAAGGACTAGACATCTCCAAATAACTTGATCATAAAATATCTCAGAACAATGTCAAAAATATTTATAAAAATATAAAATACCAAACACACTCAGTAAGGAAAAATTCATGATGCCTAGCATTCACTCATGAAGAGATACAGGAAGGCATGGCTCACAGTGAGGACAAAAATCAGTTACTGGGAATTTGGGGCCAGAGAGATGGCTAAGCAGTTAAGAGCACTGGCTGTTCTTGCAGAGGACCTGGGTTCAGTTCCCAGCACCCACATGGCAGCCAACAACTATCCATAACTCCAGTTACGGGATCCAATGCCCTCTTCTGACCTCCATGGGCCCTACACACATGTGGTGTACTTATATACATACAGGTAAACCACTCATAAAAATAAATTTAAAATCAAATAAGTTTTTTTTTAGTTCACAAAAATTACCAGTTACTAGGAATTGACCCAGAGCAGGTATAGGAATTATGATTCGGATGCATGGATATCAAAGCAGTTACTGAAACTACATTTCATGTTTAAAAATATTAATTAGAGATGTGGAAAATAGACCCAAACAGGCTTCTAGAGGGGAAGATTATAATTATAAAACAAACATGCAAACTAGACATTTCAGAAAGAAAGATTACAGAACTTAAAGACAAATCAATAGAAAAGCAGGAAGAAAAGTGGACACAATTGAATAGAGCAGCCATAGGCTCCAGGTAGCCTACTTAATGTGTAATAGAATGGGGAGATGGTTGAGAGACAGAGAACAAACTTGAAGAACCAAAAGTTTTCAAATTCTGTGGAAGAAGTACATTGTACACATGTATGAACATGTCATAAGGAAATCCATTCTTTTGTACAAGTAATACACACTAACAAATTTTTAAAAGCAAAAAAATCTAATTTTATTAAAAATATAAATCCATAGGTTAAGAGATGTTAAATGAACCCCAAGCACAAGAAACAGAAAGCCAGATTCCTTATCAGAAACTATGCTGTGAAGGCAGTAGAGTCACAATTTTACAGAACTGAAGTAAGGATAGAAACCATGAGCCAGGAACTCTATAGTCACAAAATACTGCATGTGCACATATGTGCTGTATGTGTTGTAGGGGGTGTTGTGTATTATGTGTGTGTGTTATGTGTGCTGTGCATGTTGTGTATGTATTCGTTTTATGTTATGTGTTATTTGTGTTATATGTGTGTTGGGCTTGTTCTGCATGTATTTGTTTTGTGTTGTGTGTGGTGTGCATGTGCTGTGTGTTGTTTAGTATGTGTGTTGTGTGTTCTGTGTGTTGTGTGTTATATGTATATCATTGTATGTGTGGTATGTATATGTTTGTGTGGTGTATGTCTGCTTGTGACCACACAGAAGTCAGAGGTCTATGCACGTCTTCCTCTATTGCTGTCTATCTTATTCCCTTGAGAAAGGATCTTTCACTGAACCTTGACCTCACCATTTTGGCTAAGCTGGCTAGTAAGCAGGTGCCCCAGGATCTGCCTATCTCCACTCCCCAGCCTTGGGGTTATAGACACTTGCTGCCATGTCTGGCTTTTCCATGGGTACTAAGAATTGGAATTCAGGTCCTCATGCTTACATAGCAAGCATTTCACCCACTGAGCTATCCCCAAAGCCTCCACTTTTTAAAAGTGATGGGAGGATGTTGGAGAGATGGCTCAGTGGTTAAGAGCACTGGGGCTATCTTGCATAAGACCCGGGTTCACTTCCCAGCACCCACATGGTGGCTAACACCCATACTTGACCTCCCTCTTCTGCCTCCAAAGGCACCAGGCATGATTGTGGCACATATGAAGAACATACATGCATGTAGGCAAAACATTCATAAAATAAAAATAATTTTAAGGTAAAGACAGAATAAGGATAGTTTCAGAGATATAAAAATTGAAAGAACTTATCACCAGGAGATCTGCACTGTGATGTTTGCACAATTATTTATAAGTACAGGAAATTAGACAATTTGATGCAGCCCAGATTCAGGACAAGCAGCAGCTCAGGCTTCAGGATAATGGACATAACTTGCTTATCCAGAGCCCTTTTGTACTTTACTCTTTAGAAAATGTACAGTTCTAATATTGATATTATACACAGTTTTCAAAAGTCTTAGGCAATGGAATTAAGGATATCAAAATAGGTTGCCCTTGTTCAACTATAAGAATTTATTATATCCAAAATATTAGACACAGACCAGGTGTGGTGACTCATGCCTGTAATCTTAGTATTCATGAGTCTGAGGCAGGAGGATTGCCATAAACTCAAGGCCATTCTAGGCTATATAGATCATACCAGGGCACTCAGGGCTACATAGAAAGATCCGGGTTTTATTTTTTAAGTATTTTATTTATTATTTGTATTTGATGTGTATGTGTGTATTGCCTGCATGTATGTAAGGGCACCCGTGTTCTGCAGTGCCCACGGGGGTCAGAAGAGAGCATCAGATCCCCGAGAACTGACGTTACGGATTGTTGTTAGTCACTATGTGGGTGCTGGGATTTGAACCAAAGTCCTCTGCAAGAGCAGCCAGTGCCCTTAACCACTGGGCCATCTCTCTGAAAGACCTTGTTTAGGGCCAGGAAAAAGAATCCGTGGGTAAAACTGCTTACCACCAAGCCTGATGACCTGTGTTCAATCCCAGGACCCCATATGATGGAAGGAGAGGGCCAACTCCTGCAAGTTGTCCTCTGACTTCCTTCTACGCCTTGAGAACCCACATATACACACACAAATAAATAAATGCAACTTAATTTTTTGTTCCAAAAACTGAAATCAGAGATTATATATAAAAGGCAGAGGGTAATTTCACTCAAAATATCACAACAAAATAATTATTAAGATATTTTATCTCAGGCTAGGTGTGGTGGCATACAACTTTAATTCCAACACCTGGGAGGCAGAGGCAGGCAGATCTCTGTGAGTTCAAGGCCAGCCTGGTCTACATAGCGAGTTTCAGGACATCTGGAACTACAAGGAAAACCTGTCTCAAAAAAAAAAAAAAAGAAAAAATTTTACCTCAGAATCTGATCTTTAGATTAAACTAATGGCGATAAGCATATACACACAATTTGAACTTACTACAAACAATACTCCTACAGTATTTTTTCAGAATGATCACAGATGCACTGAGAGTTGTAACATAATGCTGATATAAATCATCCTCACCCCAGGTTGGTTTAGTTTGAGATGTTCTTGTGCTAAATCTAAGGGTCTGGTAGGCAATTCAAATGCTAGTCTGATTCTCATAAAATAACACAATAAGAAAATGAAGAAATAAATTATTTGAAAGGAGTCTTTGTATGTGTGTGTCTCTGTTGTCTAGCCTGCTGCAATGCCAGGCTACTGGTCCACAAGCTTTCAGGAACTCTTCACAGTCCATCTCACCACACATGAGCTATGATCACAGACTTGTGCTACCATGCCTGGCTTTACATGGATTCTAAGGATTCAAACTCAGGTCCTCACACGTGTGCAGCGAACACTTTACCTCCTGAGCCGTCTGCCCGGCCTCTGAGTGGAGTCTTTTAAACCGCATAGATTTCATTCTGCTTTTTCTCTTCAGAAAAGTGAAAATATGTAGCAAGAGTTATGAAGAAAAATTACAGGTAATGCAGGGTATAATTAGAGATAATACACTGTTTTTGGCTTTGAGGGAAAAGGCACTCCTCATCCAACATATGTCTATGGTTGACCCACGCAACTTGGCCTGTGCATGTTTTCAGTGACAATCACAGAGAAAAGTAAAGAGCCGGGTGGGGGCTCCCCAGGGCACTTCCCTTCCCTTCTTTCTGTTGCTTTGTTTTCCTGCCTTTGCAGCAACTTGGTGTTGAGAAAACAGCAATTTGTTAATGTTAAGAAAGCATGTAGTGGGACTCGAGAGATGGTTCAGTGGTTAAGAATACTGGCTGCTCTTGCACAAGACCCATGCACATGGTGGCTAATAACTATTTGTAATTCCAGTTCCAGGGGAACCAACGCTCTCTTCTGGTTCTGTGGGCATTGCATGTATGTGGTATACTTATATAAATGCAGGCAAAACATTCATACTTAAAAATATTTTTAAAAAGAAAGTACATAATCAAGAATGAAGGTATGTGATCGATATGACTCAGATAAAACTTCAAGAGTTCTTTGAGCATAAAATTAATAGTGTTCACAGTCATTAGTATATCTGTCTTGCTCATAAATAATAACCATTCACTAATATTTCACTGGCTATTGTAGTTTCAATATATAAAATACATAAACAGATGTTCTCTGATAATGATTCGTCAGATATTAACAATTTTGAATAATACACCTTTGTATGAATCACTTTTATAGAGACTATATATTCATTCATGTATCAAAATGTATTACATACAATCATATTCCAAGAGTTCTGCTTTTAAAAACCAGTGCCCCCAGAGTGCCAGAATTTAGTACATTTAAGACTTTAACGCAGCATGATTTCGGAGATGTTCGGTCTGCCCTCCCGCGGTCACCTGCTGTTTCAGCAGTCTCCTCTTGTGTTCTAGTTTCTGGGTCGATTCTGCCTCTTGCAGTTTATCCAGCCCCACACTCTTCTTCAGCTCCCAAGGAACTTGGTTTAGCCTCATCACACGGAGCACATCACAACTGTGTCTGGTCTGATAGTCAATGTCAAACTCCTGCAGGATGAATTCTTCATCAATCTTGGAACTGCCCTGGGAGGACAGCACAGTGCATGAACCAGCTGAGTTGCATTGTATCCATTTATTTATTACGTGTGCATGTATGTACACACACCAGAATGCCACAGGTGCACACGTGAAGATCAGAGGACAACCTGTGGGAGTTGGCTCTCTCTTTCCACCTGCAGCTCTTGGGATGTGACTCAGGTTATCAGGCCTGGTGGCCCACGCTCTTACCCAGTGGGCCATCTCACTAGCCCTCAGTTTAATTCTTATAATCCTCATCAACGTTTTCCACAAGACCAGACTTTACTTTCCTCTCCTTTCCAGTAGCAATTGCTTTTCCTTTCACAGACTGTTTGCACAGAGCCTCAGGCAGCCCCCTTGAGCTAGTCAGACTGCACCAAGCTGCGTGAGGATGCTGGCCAGTTGCGTTCTCAGCACGGCCTGTCATGCTAAAAGTTGCAGCCAGTGATACCTAAACTTTAGGGGCGTTAATGTGGATCAGTTTCTGAATTTATTAACAGGGCCACCTCTTCAGTACCAGAGATACTGTTTACCTTTAACTTCTTTAAGGAGAACTGAAGGGGTTTGTTTGGTTTGATCGTCTTCTGTAGCTGTTCTGTCTTTTGTTCATCCTTCTGTACCTTGCACATTTGTATATGAAGGTTGGTGAGTTTTTCCTGCTTTTGATAGTTTCTTTTATCTTGTCAGAGAGGATATGGGGTAGCAGATGGGGACTAGGACTGATGCTCAGGGATGTTGGGTAGACCAGCTAAGATTTAACTCACACCTGCAATTTGGGGGTAGGAGAGGTCACTAGAGAGAGGCTGGAGGTGACACTAGGCCACTTCTTCCAAAAGTCAGGATTCCAGACTAGCAAGATGGCTCAGTATGTAAAATCACTTGCCATACAAGTCTGATGACCTGAGTTTGATTCCCTGACGCCATTTCCTGAATTCACATCAAGATGGAAGGAGAGAACAGATTCCACAAAGCTGTCCTCTGATCTTCACAGGTTCACTGTGGCATGTGTGCGCACACACAAACATGCACACGGATACACACATGATAACAGTAAATAAAATAAAATAAATACATTTTTGCAAAATTCAAGAGACAGGAAACAGGGGCTAGAGAGATGGCTCAGTGGTTAAAAGCACTGACCACTCTTCTGGAGGCCTTAGGGTTCTGTTCCTAGCATTCATGTGGTAGCTAACAACCTTCCATGACTCCAGTTCCTGGGGCTATGACGCCCTTTTCTGGCTTCCATAGGCATTATATAACACAAGTGAACTTACATACATTCAGGCATATAAAAAAAAGTCAAGAAACAGATTTCTCTCTTCTTGCGAAGAGATGGCTCTTTGCTGCCATCTTTGAGATATACCCTAAAGGTTCTTAAATTTCCTGCCTAGGAAGAGGAGTAATCTCCAGCAGGAGGAAGGATAGAGGTGGAAGGGGTGAGAGTCAGGCACTCCCAGTCAGTCAGATTTTGGACAGGCACTCTTGTGGGTAGCAGGTAGTATCAACTGCCTTGTCCAGCATCCCTGAGACAACCCTGGGAAAGGGTTGCTATATTCTCACTAGGTTGCTCACTGGTACAGTGTAAGCTTAAGTTTAATTAATTCTGGTAAGAATTTTTGGCATCTCTTGGGGAAAATGTGTTCAAAGTAAAGTCAGATAGAGGATCAGCAAGACATAGGAACCATATATCTAAAAGCATTTTATTACCTGAATCCAGCTGTGTCTGTACCTCCTAGTACTTCTGGGTAATTCTCCTTTCTCCCATAAACTAACTGGATCATATTTGAGTCTGGAGGATAGTCATTTGCTATTGAAATAGTACTAAATACATTGAATAGGGTCAGCGAGATGGCTCAGTGGGTAAAGGTGCTTGCCACCAAGCCTGATAACCTGAGTTCAATCCCTGAGACCCACATAGTGGAAGGAGAAAACCAGCTCTCACAAGTTGTCCTCTGACCTTGACATGCACACTGTGGCATGTGTGTGCAGAAATAAAATAAATAAATAAATGCAATAAAATAGACATATAAAATACATTGACTAAAGGTCAATGCAAACTCAAAAAACTGGGGGAGGAATGAATATTGGAAGATCTTAAAAGCAGGAAAAGTGTCAGGAACCAAAAACTCTACAGACTTCAGAACAAGCATTAAAATGACTGAGGTTCTTGGAAGAAAGACAAAGAAAGACCTTGAAAATCAAGGGCAAAGTCTCTTTCTTCAGAAAAGCATTTTGTGTCAAGCCCTGCTGCCCAAAATTCACAGCTGAGTATGACAGAGAGGCGTGAACCCGAGCAGGCACAGCAGTGAGAGAGAGAAAGAAGAGTCCTGCTATAAAATGGAAAAGCATAAACGACACCACGGCCACAGTGCAAGATACTTGCAAAAGCATTCAAATTAGCTCCAAACCTGCAAGCTTTGCACAAGTTTCATCTCCCTGAAACATTTCTAGGGTCACTTATGGGACAGACTGACTCCTGAGAGATTTTACTTCAACACTGTTTTTTAATAGGAGCAATCTTGAGCTTGGCTTATTTTTTCAGGACTGGGGATTGAACCCAAGGCCTCGCACACTGAGCTTGCTTTCAGCAGGAAGTGTAGTTATTTGTACTAAATCACAGAAGCAGTCTAAGCATAAGCACTTGGACTAACTTACAGAGGCAGTGGCCCAGTGGCAGAAGTCACGAACCCCTCTGCGCACATTCTCATGAACAAGACTGTCTTTACAGAGCAAATCCACCTCATTTGGCTTTTCTTCATAAAGCCACTGACGTGAATGTGACACCGGAATCTTCTTGGGCCTAAAGACAATGAGATCATTGAAGAATTAGAATAGGAGAAGCCATTAGTCAAAGTGGATTTTAAATAGCATCCTTAAGAAAGGATATCAGGATTTCTCAACTCTTGAAAGGTCATATGAATTATATCTTAATCTTTCAAAGATCACACTACCATCACCAGCACCATAAACACAAGTACATTATGACTACTCATAATAACTACAACTTAAAAACATTTAATCAAGCATTACGCTGATTTTAGGCAAAAATGGTCATTTCAAAATATAAATCTGAGCATGTCAAATGCAGTCACTCTCCATCTGATTCACAAAATACCTTCTTTAAAAAAATCGAAATATAGCCAGGCATGTTGGTACGCACCTTTAATCCTAGCACTTGGGAGGTAGAGGAAGACAGAACTCTGTGAGATTGAGCCAGTCTGGTCTATATAATGAGTTCCAGGCCAGCTAGGGATACAGGAAGACCCTGTCTTAAATTAAGTTGAAATACAGTTCATATACTATTAAATTAAAATGGGGGGGGCTGTGGATACACAAAGCACTAAATCTCATCTTAAGTACCACAAAAAAAAGTCAGGCATGGTGGCACATACCTGCAATCCCAGCAGTTGAGAAGTGGAGGTAGGAGGATCAGATGTTCAAGGACATCCTCAGCTATATAGTGAGTTCAAGGTTAGCCTGGGCTAATTAAGACCTTATCATACAAAAAAATCAAGTTTTTAACATTTCTAGAGTATACAATCCAGTAACATACCCATTTCTAAAGTTGTATAAGCAACATAACTATCTTACTTCAGGACATTTTTATTACCCACCCCAAAGGAAGCCACAGCCATCAACAGTCCCTCTTTACTCCCTCCCACCTCCCCTTCCTAGTAAGCACTAATCTACACTCCATGACTATGGGTTTTCCTCATCTAGAAGTTTCATTTGCATGGAACTATATGATAAAGTTTTAAAATCTCTGGACTCTCCCACTTAGCATGATGTTTTCAAGGATCATCCACACTGAAGCATGTGCGAGTGGGATGAGCAATAGTCCATTGTATGGCTATAGCACGTCTTGTTATCCACTCACCAGCCAGTAGAATTTGAGTTGTTGCCACTTTTTAGCCACTAGGGACAAGGTTATGTGTATTTTTGTACCAGTTTGTGTCCAATAGTTCCTTATACTCCTCCAATAAAGAGCTTCAATCTTTTTTGTTGTTTTGGTCTTTTTTGGGGGGTGGTCTCCCTGTAGCCCCAGCTAGCCTGGAACTCATTATGTATACCAGGTTGGCCTTGAACTCACAGAGATATGCCTGCCTCTGCCTTCTGAATGCTGGGACTAAAGGCATGTGCCACCATGCCCAGCAGAAGAGCTGCGATTAAAAAAAATTTTTTTATTTATTATTTTTGTTTTATGTGTATGAATGTATTGCCTACATGTGTGTAAGTGCACCTATGTTGTACAATGCCTGTGAAGGTCAGAAGAGGGTGTTGGATCCCATGGAACTGAAGTTACAGACAGTTTTTAGCTGCCCTGTGGGTGTTGGGAATTGAACCTGGGTCCTCTGCAAAAGCACCAACTGAGCCACCTCTCCAGCTCAAGAGTTTCAGTCTTAGCACAGCCTCCAAGTCTCTTCATAGCCTGATTCCTTCCTGTGTCTCTAGGTCCTCCTGAAACTAGTGCTCCAGTCCCTTGCTCTCTGAGCTCTAACTTCTATGACACTGTGACATAGCTCTTCCATGAATTCATTCTGCTTCCTACACACATGGGTCCTTAGCATATGCTGGTCCATCTAACTGCAGGGTTTTTCTGATTCCCACATATATATGGGGGTTTTTTTGTTTTGGGCGGGGGTTGTTTTGAGACAAGGTTTTATATAGCCCACATTGACCTTGAATTCCCTAGGTAGCAGAGGATGACCTTGAACTTCTGATCTTCCTGCCTCTACTTCCTAAGTGCTGGGATTACTGGCATGTGCCAACACATCTGGTTTATGTGGTGCCAGAGGTTGAACCCAGGACTGCAGGCATGTTAGATAAGCACTCTTACTAACTGAGCTACATCCCCAGGCTATGTGTCCCCTGAGGGAGCCATTCCCACAGGCTGTTCCCTTCCTTAGTCTATTTTTTTTCTTTCATATATTCACTTATTAACTTATCTTTCCATTCATTCAAGAAATATTTATTAGGGCTAGGCCTAGTGGCACACAACTTTAGACTCAACAATTGGGAGGCAGAGGCAGATGGATCTCTCTGAGTTCAAGGTTAGCCTAGTCTACATAGTGAGTTCCAGGCCAACCAGGGCTATATAGTGAGACCCTGTCCTAAAGAAAATAAGAACATTAACAACAACAACAAAGATTTATTCAAGACCAAGTATGTGCTGGAGACAAAACCTTAGGAAATCAGGATTTAACTGCAAAGATAATGAATCCCCATCCTCACATGGCTTCAGCTGATCAGAATGGACAGACCAAATGAGGCAAACAGACATGCCAGATGCTTATACGTGATACAGGAAAGGAAGTGGGGCAAGAAGGATGGAGAGTGGTGTAGGAAGCATCTTATTTCTTCAGAGAAAGTCTCTCTACTAAAGTGATACTGAGTTAAGATCCAGAAGACGGAACCATCAAAATAACCCACGAAGCTGATGACAGCCAAAAGGGAGGGCACGTGCTAAGGCCCTGGTGAAGGAGTGTGCTGAGCAAGTTCACAACAGTGTGGCTGAGAATTCTAATGGAGGAGCAGAGGCCCCGGTCACATGGGGCCTTAAGGCAATGCAAGGACTTTGGACTTCAGTCTGAATAAGGAAACAACTGGGGAAGTCTGAGCAGAGAAATGACCCTGCAGTGTTTGAATGGATCTAGGTTCTGTGTGACAAACAGACTTAAGAGAATGGGATAAGGGGACGGAATGGCTTAGCAGATAAAGGCATTGGCCACTAAGCCTGCAGTGGTCCTTTGACCTCCAAGGGCATATCGTGGCATGCACCACCCTACACTAAAACAAATAAAAATGGGGAATGGAGAGATGACTCCGTGGTTAAGAGTACTGGCTGCTCTTACAGAGGACCCGGGTTTGATTTCCAGCACTCCCATTGTTACTAACAACCATCTGTAACTCCAACTCCCCGAGGATCCAGTGTCCTCTTCTGACCTCCGTAGTGCACACGGGTGCACTTACAAGCATGCAGGCAATACACTCATGCACATAAAATAAAAATAATAAATAAAATATTAAAAAATAAATTAAATTTAAAATGCAAAAATTTTTTTAAATAATTTTTAACAGATGGGGATGGAGAGATGGCTCAGCAGTTAGGAAGACTGACTACACTTGCAGAGGACTTAGGTTCAATTCCCAGCACCCACATGGTAGCTATGGCTTTAATTTTGAAATCCAAAATTCTCTCTATTAATTCTAATCTACTCCAGAAGCCACCATCTTGTGTCTGGATCACTGCAAATGCTTATTCTTGGTCACATGGCTTCCTTACCTGTTCCCTTCTCGTTGTGTGGGGTGCATGTGTATGTGTGAATGAGGGGGTGAGGGTAAGAGAGGGCATGCATGCCATGGGGCACACATGGAGGTGAGAGGACACTCGGGTGTCAGTCCCTTCTTCCTCCTTTTTGAGGCAGAGCCTCTCGTTGCGACCAGGCTAGCTGGCCTGGGAGCTTCACACGTCCCACCTCACTCTAAAAGCACGGGGACTGCAGGCTTGTGCTGCTATGCCCAGCTTTACGTAGATTCTGGAGATCTGAACTCACACCTTTGTGGGAAATGCTTCACCCATTAAGCTATTTTGCCAACCATTCCTCCTATTTTAAAATATTATTTTTTAATATATTTTTCTATGTATGAGTGTATTGCCTGTATGTGTGTAAGTGCACCCTTGCAGTACAATGCCTCTGGAGGTCTGAAGAAGGTGATGGATTCCCTGGAACTGGAGTTATGGAGTTGGCAGATGGCAATTGTTCCAGAAGCTGCTGTGTCTGTTTGCTGAGCTGGGAAAACAGGAGGAACACATTTGAATGAGATAATGAAGTTTGGTTTTACATTTGTCCAGTCTGAGCAATCAATTAGGGGTCCAAGAGCAAATACTGAGTTATCCATATGTGGAGGGCCAAGGTCACTTGGGTATGAGTGTAGACAAAGGATGTCAGAGACTGATGAGTTCAAGATTTAAAGAAAATAAAGAAGGACCAGTAAAAGACCAAAGAAAGGAATGTTCCAGAAGCTAAATGTAAAAAGGGTTATGAGGTTGGGTGTGGTGGCTCACACCAGTAATTCCAGCAATCAGGAGTCAGAGGTTGGAGGGATTGATCACTGTTAAGTTCAAGGCCAGCCTGGTCTACATACAGAGCACCTGTCTCAAACAAACATACAAGCAAACAAACAAAAAGAAGGAGGAGGAGGAGGAGGAGGAAGAGTAAATGCTGTTCTGAGAAAGATTACGTCACCAGTTGTGTCCGCTGCTGTGCAAACATCAGGTATTTTCCAGTGATTACTTAGTAATTCTTAGGGTTTGAATGTGAGATGTCTCCCCACAGGCTTATACATTTAATACTTGGTCTCCAGCTGGTGGTGGTGCTTGGGAGGTGGTGGAACCTGTGGAAGGAAGTGGGTCACCATAGGGGACAGGGTTTGAAGGTTATAGTCTACTCTTGCTTCTGGCCCGGGCTCTCTGCTTCCTGTTGGGCTCCAGGTAACGTGTTGCTGCCACACACTCCTGCCGCCATGGCTACAAGTGTCTCCTCCTCCCACGCTTTCCCTGCGTGATGAACTGGACCCTCTCCAACTGTGAGATAAAACAAGTCCTTTCTCCTTTAAGTTGCTTCTATCAGATATTTTGTCCCAGCAATGAGGAAAGAAACTGCTGCCGTGGCTAAGACAGTACTGTAACTTTAACCAAGAGCAAGTTCAGTGGAGCGTGACGAAGGCTGACTGCTGTGCGATCAACAGAGAAAAAGGAGCAAGTTTGGATGCCTCCTACAAGGGTTTTTCTCAAAGGAAAGGACAGACTGTCTGGTCTCAAGAGGACTTATTTTCAAGAGGGATGACATTGCCTCACGCTGTTATAGGGTCAGAGCAGCCTCTAAAGAGATCAGGCACTAATCCTTGGAACTTACGTTACTTGACTTAAAAGATCTTTGCAGACGTGATTCATCAACACATCTGAGATGAAGAGATTATCCTGGATTATTCTGGTGAGTCTTACATGCCCTCACAAGTGTCCTTGAAGGAAAGAGCAGTTGGAGGATGACCTTACACACACTGAAAGCAGGTGATACAGGGTCAGACCAGAGAGAAAGATGAAGCTGCTGGTCTTGAAGTGTGGAGTGATGTGGTCACAAAAGTCAAAGAACACAAGGAGCCAGAGAAGCTGAAGGAGGCAAGGGATGGCCTCCCCTCCGCCTCAGGACTGAACACGCCTTGCTGACATCTAATTTCAGCATATGTTGGACCTCAGGCCTTGGGGCTCTTACTAAATGTGAAAATAACATTAAGTCATCAAGTTTGTGGTAAATTTTCACAGCAGCCTAAGAGAAAAGCTCACCATTGTGAAACTACGCATTTATTTTGTGATGTGGTAAGATATTAATTTATTAATTATTAACTTGAATAATTACCTCTTTCAAGTAGGTAATTTCTTACCTTGGGGTACTTTTTTTTTCAAAGTTGACCAAGGAAACTGTCCAAAGTGAAGGACAGATCCTGTATATTTTTATATCACAGATCTAGATATATAACACTCCTCTCTGCCACACGCAGGTTCTGAGCAACTTGAAAAATAATATAAAAACAAAGACAAGATCTAAAACATCACCTTATAACTAGCAGCAGCCATGTTGGAAGACGTGGCAGGGCTGGATCAGAGAGGACTTCCCCTCCAGCACAGACAGAAGGAAGAACATGGACTTCCCACAAGTCCTCTCACTCCCCAGTGAGAAAAGGACAGAGCTTAGATGAGTTTCTTAGATGAGTTACCAGGGAGTTCACTGACAGGCAAGCATGTCAGAACAGTGTTCTTGTCACCTCAGGGTCTCACCCTAACAAACAAAATTCAATGTAGTGAGTTCTCTCCAACTCCACCTCCATGAAGGTAACTCATGTGACAGACAGGGTTGTTCACAGTCCCTTCCAAACACAATGACCAGGGCCCCACCCACCCCTGCCAGCTTTCTAGCTATGGTGGCCGGACTGCTCTCTAGCTCACCCCTCTCTTCAGTGCCTACCAGTGACCTCATTCAGTTTCAAAAGGAAATGTGTATCATCTCAAATCTATTTATGTCAGGTATACTTATCATCACTTTTACATTAAATAATATTAATTAAAGGAGCAAGGATGGAATACAAAAGAGTTCTACTTAGTCTATGCTTTGGAAAGTTCCAGAGATGATAGAAATTATGGACATGATTTATGCAAGAAAGATAAGCACGATCTCCAAGGAGTATATTCTATAAAATGCCTTATATTGAAAGATTAGCAAGTAGCTAGTTGTGGTGGTACAAACCTGTAATCCCAGCGCTCTAAAAATAGAGGTAGGAAGACTGGGAGTTCAAGGCCAGCCTGCACTATATGAGACCCTATCCCAAAAGAGAAGAATACTAACAATTGTATCACCAGCAGTTTCCTAGAGCATACATATGTGCATGTGATTATCCAACTAATCACTGGCCTCAGTCATGTTAAATAAAGAGTTCCACCATTATAATCAATCAAGGTTTTTGCAGTCCTCTTGTTCAACAAAAGTTAGATGGAATCCTATATTTATGCCATTGCTAGAGAAATCACATCCATTTAAGAAATAGTTATTATTCAGAGCAGGAGTCAGGACAACTGGTCTTCCTCGGGAACTTAATTACTTTTGCTTCTCTAAAAGTATTCTAAATAGCCAGAAGCAGGGTTCTGATCCCAGTCTTGGGAAGTAGAGGCAAGAGGATCAGTAATTCAAGTCATCCTTGGATACACAGCAAGTAGGAGGCCAGCTTGAACTAAATGAGACCCTGTCTCAAGAGAGTAAACAAACAAATAAAATTATCTTGAAGCTATGAAGCCTGAAAGGGTGACCCTAGCGTGCTCAGCAGGTGACAGATGGAAACAGTACTCACGGGCACATTTGAGGAGGACACTTCTCTGAAAGCTTTGTGGGTTCCTTCATTCTTTTCCTGGCATCCTGACAGGAAGCCCAAGTGTCCTCCAGCTCCCTCTCAGGATCTAGCACTTCCAGCACCTGTAATAAGAGCTATAAAGAGAAAACAGCCTTAGAGGAGAAACTGCAGGAAAGGAGGCCCCTGTTCTCTAACAAAGCCAGCCAAACTGCCCCTTGGTTTTTCCTCTTTAGACAGAACTGTTCATCAAGTCCAGGGCTGAGTAGTGTACTGCACTGTGTCCACAAACCATCACCCAGCTGTTAGGTCTACAGACTCTGTATGTTCACTCTCCTCTGGACAGAACATGCCTCTGGGCCTACTCCAGCCCCAGAGGTCCCACTGGTTACAGTGTTTCTGTAGGATTTCTATGGTTTTTTATTGCTGGCATCTGTCTGCTTCTTAAAAAATAACAGTATCTAAATTTTTCTTTAGAGAACTGCCTGGTGAAGGGGCAGTCAATACAATGCTTGCTTTGCTAGCCTAAGAAGTTCAATCCCCAGAACTCATGTAAAAAAAAGCAGGTGTGGTGTTACACGCTCAGAAACCTAGTGCTAGGGAGACTGAGGCCAGCTTACCCACCCTGATTGTAAGTTCCAGGCCAGTGATGGAAGGTGCCTGAGGAACAATACCTGAGATTGTCCTCTGGCCTACACACAAATGACAGTGTATGAGGTATGTCTTCAGTCCCAGCACTTGGGAGGCAAAGGCAGGCAGATCTCTGTGAGTTGGAGGCCAGCCTGATCTACAGAGCAAGTTCCAGGCCAGCTGGGGCTACAGGGAGACCCTATCTCAAAAAGACCAAAAAAAAAAAAGTGATTAAGATTGGTTGAGATGTTCTGTATGAAATACAGAAAAATTCAATTTAAAAAATTTTTTTAAAAACAGCATGGGCTGCGTGTGCACTTTAACCTTTGCCCTTTCTCCTTTCTTGTTGTAGACAGACTTGGTGCCATTTGGAGACACAGAAACAGGAGAAATGTGCTAAGGGTTGTAAAGCTGCATCAGAAGCAGCCTTGGACACGGCGACATAACACTGGACATGGTGGAAGATTTTCTCCATGGCCTTCCGGTTCCTGTCTCCATCTGTTAGTGAGTTCTTCAGATACCTCCTAGCCCCAGGCTAAAGGGACATAAGTGAGATTGACCTATTCTGATCATCACTTCCTATAATTCAAAAATCATAAGGCAAAGCAGATTGCGAGAGCTCGTGGGGAGAAAGTCAGGAGCGCCTGCTAGGCACCGTGGTAAGCTGAACGGCTTCACCGAAAACTAGGGGAGCAGCTGTGTTTCTCAGCAGCAAAGGAAGGCTGCTCTGAATCCCCTGAGAACCTTCACCTGGGGGACGCATTGTTCTTTCTTAACAACACGCACCCCAGAGCCCCCTGAGTATCTGGAGAGAACTATCTTCAGGGCCCCAGGGAAGGCACTCCTTCAAACAGAGAGAGAGAGAGAGAGAGAGAGAGAGAGAGAGAGAGAGAGAGAGAGAGAGAGAGAGAGAGAGAGAGAGAGAGAGAGGAGAGAGAGAGAGAGAAGGAGGAGGAGGAGGAGGAGGAGGAAGAGGAGAGGGAGGAGAGGGAGGGAGGGAGGGAGGGAGGGAGGGAGGGAGGGAGGGAGGGAGGGAGGGAGAGATCACCTCAGCAGGCAGAGCTTCTGCCAGATGGGGGTGGAGAGCCAGGGGGTGCCGGGCCAGGCCAGCTTCCACGTCCTCTAGGAAAGCCTTCCGCGCCTGCTGGGCCGGCGAAAGCTTGGACAACAGGGCAGTCGCCTTGGGCAGCTCATTCTGCCTCTTCCTAGGGGCAGGTAAGAGGGCTCTGTGGTGAATCCGAGGCAGAAAGCCTTCCTTGGGGCCTTGAATGATCAGACTGTGGCGCGGTGGGCAGCCTTTCCTGGAGTCACCCAGCCTCTCTCTCACAAACACCCAGCGCTGGCTGTCCAGGGAGCGGGGGACCTTCAGCCGGCTGTGCTTTGTGAAACACGCGGGTGGCAGGTTTTCTCTGAACCTAGAAGACAGCACGCCAGGTCACTCAGACCTCGGGACTGGGGAGAGAGGAGGGTGTATTATGGGGTAAGTAGAGGAAGAGGAATTCACAGGAAGACTAAGTTAATCATGCTCTGCAGGCGACCGCTCCTGAGTCCTGTATCCTGTCGAGTCCCCACAGCCTGCTCCCATCCTTGCCTAGGGAAAATCACTGACCTGGATTAGAATTGCATCTTTAGTTTCCATAACTTTTTGAAGCATCTGTTATCCTTTAAAATTAGGGGGAGTAAGGGTTTGGGAGATGGCTCAAAGGTTAAGAGCAGTGGCTGCTCTTGCAGAGAGCCTGGATTCCATTCTCAGCATCTGCATGGTGGTTAACAACCACGGGTATCTCCAACACCCTCTTCTGACCTGTGAGGGCATTGCACAACACGGTGCACTTACATGCATGCAGACAATACACTCATACACATAAAATAAAGTAAAAACAAAGAATTAATTTTTATTTGCTAATTTTTATGCAATTTTTAATTGAATTTTTCTGTATTGCAATTTTTGTGCATCTGTGTGTACAATGCCCACAAATGCCAGAAGAGGGTGTTGGAGTCCCTGGGACTGGAGTTACAGACGGTTGTTAGTCATCATTAAAAATCCCAGTTATTTATGTGTGAATCTAAGCATTATTCCCACTACTTTGCCTACCCTGTAAAAATCCATTCTGCTTATGAAAGACACTCACATTGCTGCTCCTCTCAGGGACCCTCTATTTTCAGTAAAAGGGGCACAGTCAGTATAACCTGAGGAATCTGGATCCCCATGACAACTTAGCCCTGTGACAGTAATCTTCATTATAAATTGACAGGATTTAGAATCACCTAGGAGACACGCTTCCAGACATGTCTTTGAGGACATTTCCAGAGAGTTTTAACTGAGGAGGGAAGACCCACTCTGAATATGGGTAGCTTCCATGGGCTGGAGCTTCAGACTGAATAAAAAGAGAAAGAGGGGAAACACCAGCTTTCCTCTTTCTCCGCTTCCTCATCTATCAAGTATGCATTAGTTACTTTTCTGTGGTCTTTGAGGCTGGAGAGATGGCTTATGGCTTAGCTATTAAAAGCACATACCTTTAGAGGGCATGATGGCACACACCTTTATTCCTGGCAGAGGCAGGCAGATCACTGTGAGACGGAAGACAGCCTGGTCTGCATAGTGAATTTCCAGGCCAGTTGGGGCTACAGAGAGACCCTGTCTCAAAAAGACCAAAAAAGGGGGCTGGAGAGATAGCTCAGTGGTTAAGAGCATTGACTACCCTGGCAGAGGACCTGGGATTGATTCCTAGCACCCACACAACAGCTAACAGCAGTCCATAACTCCAGTTCCAGGGGATCTGGTGACCTTTTCTGACCTCCATAGGCACTGAACAACATGGGTGAACTTACATGTATGTAGACAATACACGCATACACATAAAACAAAAATATTTTTTTTAAAAGCACATACTGGGCCTGGAAAGATGGCTCAGTGGCTAAGAGAACTGAGTGCTCTTGCAGAGGACCTGGGTTCAATTTCCAACAGCCACATGATGGCTAACAACCATCCATAACTCCAGGGATCCAATGCCTTCTTCTGACCTCTTCAGGCATTGCATGACATGAGTACACCCACCTACATGCAAGCAATACATTCATACACATAAAATTAAAATAAATAAAATATGTTTTTTAAAAAAATCCCGTACTGTTCTTCTAGAGGACCTGAGGTCTGTTTCTAGTACCCAGGTCAGGCTGCTCATCTGTAACTCCAGCTCCAGGGGATCTGACACCTCTGGGCTGTATGGGTAACTGCACTCACATGCATATACCCACACACAGGCATACACACATACACATAATTTAAAATAATAAGAAATTTTTAAAGACTTCTTGATCTTCTTACTTCAGTTTCCAGAGTGCTGGGATTATAAGCCTGCACCATAATAATGAGCTTTTTAATATCATGGTAGTGAACTGACTCAGCAGGTGAAGGTAAAGCCTCAGCAAGCTTGCCACCAAGCCTGAGAACTTGAGTTTGATATGTGGGACACAGATGGTAAAAGTAGAGACTTAGCTCCTGCAAGTTGTTCTCTAACTTTCACACAAGTGCTATGACATGAGTGGACCTGCCTCTCCCTGCCCCCATACACAAATAAACATAATTTTTATATGTTTTTAAAATAATCATAATAGTTTACATAAATGAAGATTTTTCTGCATGATAGGCACTGTTTTAAGTGTTTTCACATATCAGCCTATTTATTCACATAACAACCCTATAAAGTATTATTCCTATTCACAGCTAAATTGATGCAAAAAGACATTAAACACAAAACACTTGTCAAAAGCTACATACCTAAGATCTGGTAGAACTGGAATTTTTAGCCAGGTACCATGGCACCAATGAACTGTGCTTAACTGCTACTCTGGAACTTCTAATACATTTAAAAAAAATTTTCACGTGAGTTACTTGGAATCCCAGATAATCAGGGGGTTTCTAAGATCTGGATCACTGGGCTCACAGATCCACAGGAGCCACAATTAGTATGATGACTGCTCGCCTCAGGCAACATGCACTCTCTCCTCACCATCTCCCCCTCCTTTTCTTCTTCTAAGCAGTAGGTTTCTTCCCCACCAGGCCTCCATTTGCATGGAGCAGTCAGGGAATGCATGAAGATGAGATGGAAGGAAGAGCTGAATACACGGGAAAGACAGTGAAACAGATCCAGAATAACCGGACACAACCAATGCCAATGCCAAACACCTGCCATCTCCAGATAGCCTCAGGCTGGTGTCTTTCCCTGAATCCTGTTTTGCCCTCAGCCTTTCTCATCCATAATGGCTCTTTACACCAAATGCAGTCTTTGCTGTAAATATAGTCATACAACATCTGCAAGAGATTCTCTCCTAGATCCTAATGGTTTCTAGCAAGCCTTGGAGACTTCTTGTTTGCTGTGTGTATATGTATGTGTGTGTTTGAAGGACTTAACTTAGCTGCACTGTAAAAATCTAGGTGAAAAGACACAAAAAGATGACTATGAAAAGTGACTCCTTGCCTTTAATAAATGACTCCAAATATCTAAAGGCAGAAGAGTGTTGATCCACATCTCATCTTGAGACCTATAATCATTCAGCATGACCTACTTACTACCAGTAACTCTCATTATTATTAAATATCTTCATAAGGCTTATATTCTCCATATTTACAACTAACTTAAATACCTGAGCACTTCCTAAAATCAGGGTGGATAACAAAGGTTTTTAATTATGGCCGTGCAACTCAAAGTGGAGACTGGATGGTAGCTAGTCAAGCCTCACAGATTCTGAAACCAGCAGAATCCCTGAGGGAAATCCAGCCACCTTCCTCATTTTCAGTTCTGAAAGCTGAATGAATCTGGGGAAGAGCTTTTGTCCACCCTACTCTTCCTCATAGTTAAACTGCTTAATTCTCAACATTTTCTTTTTCTTTTTATCATTATTTTCATTTCATATTGAGATATAGTCTCATACACACCAGACAATCTATGTACATGAGCACAACTTTGAACTACCTTCAACTTCTGATTCTCTTGCCTCTACCTCCTGAATGCTGGGATTACAGCCATGCATCATCATGTCCAGTTTATAGGACGAGGCTTGAACCCAAGGTTTCATGCATGCTAGGCAAACACTCTACAGACTGAGCTATATCTCCAGTCCCAACTGTTCAGATTTTCTTAAGCCCATAAATAATCGTGCTTGATCTACAACATAAAGCTGAAAACATTTTTCTCTAAATATTTTAGTAGATATTTGTAAATGATATCGGGTTACTGCCCTCTTTAAGAATTACAAAACAGGACTGAAGAGCTGGCTTAGTGGTTAAGAGCACTGGTTGCTCTTGCAGAGGACCAGGGTTCAGTTCCCCAGTACCCACATGGCAGCTAAAAACCACTTGAAACTGCAGTTCCAGGATCTGATACCATCTTCTGACCTTTGTGGGCACTGCACACACGTGATGTATTTACATGTAGGCAAAACACTCATACACACAAAATTAAGATAGAAAAATAATTGCCAAAGAATACAAAATCACATACACAAATGTTCAAGGCAGCTTTATAGGTAATAGCCAAAGACTGGAAAGAACCTGAATATCTTCAACAAGTGAATAAAGAAACAAAGTGTAGTTCATCCATACCCCAGCATATACTGCTCAGCAAAAAAATGGATGCATAATTAATGCATACAGCTAGGATGGACTTCACAAGCTTTATGAGTGAAAAAGAACCATTATCAGAAGAGCAAATACTATGTGATTCGATTCAGTTAGTATACTCCTTTGTTTTACATTTTTGTTTTGAGACAGGGTCTCCCTGTAGCCCCTGCTGGCCTGGAACTCACTATGTAGACCAGGCTGGCCTTGATTTTACAGAGATCCACCTGCTTCTGCCTCCTGAGTGCTGGGGCTAAAGGTGTGTGCCACCACAAATCAACTCAGCTGGCATTCTTAAAAGAACATTACAGAATTGAAGACAAGATTTGTGGTTGGTTTAGGGAGGGAAAAGTGACAATGAAGCATTACACCAAGTGGTTCTTCTGTGGCTGTTTGATGTAAAATGTCCCTAACAGGCTCATATATTTGAACACTTGATCTCCGAGCTATATCTTAAGAGGTGATGGAACTGTTGGAACAGGAGGTCTAGCTAGCTGAGGTAGGTCACTGGGAATCAGCCTTCAGAGTAAGTCCTTCTCTGCTTCTTGTCCATTTCTTCTCCTGATCTCCCAAGATGTACGCAAGCCACACCTCAAGCTCTCAACTCCGTGGGCAGAGCTGTTTCATCTGCCTACCTTCTCCACTGTGATGTACTGATATCTCCTGGAGCAGTGAGTCAGCAGTCCTCCCTCTATACTGTTTCTCCGGGCATTCTGCCCAGCAACGAGAAAAGTAACTGGTGCAGTGGTCGAGAAGCTGTTTGGTATCTTGGAGGACACACAGGACAGAATTTTACAGAACTGCCTGAGTGGAGTGTGTGTAAGAGGTGATGAAGTCAGGAGGTCTTGTTTAATCACTGTATTGTGCCAATGCCCGCTTCCTGGTTTGGTAATGGGTTAAAGACATGTAAGACAGTACCACTGGAGCAGACAGGGAAGGCTATATGGGATCTCTGCACAATTTGTGTTATTTGTGCAACTTCTTATGAGTCTATAGTTATTTCAAACAAGAAAGCTTTGAAGTGTGGGGGAAGGAGAGTCAAAGATTCCCAAAGAGTTCATAATTGCCAATGTGCATACCTGTGCTGTGGGGATCTGGGTATTGAGCAAGGCAAGCAACTCCGTTACCCTAAAGGGATGGCAGGTGTCTGACCTGCTCTGCCTAATGTGATAACCTGGCCTCAGGAAGCTCCTATAGATATGAATCTTCCTTTCCTCCACCCTAGACCAGAACCAGGTTTTGGGTTTCGTTTCCTCGTTCCTGAACTTCCACATCAGCCCTACAACATTCCCACCTTTACCCCAAAACCCCACCTTTCCCGCCTTCTGTAACGGTCAGGAAGGCCTCCCTATATAAACCCCTGCATTGGCTCTAATAACCAAACTACCCACCGAAGTAGTGTCCCGGGAGCTCCTCCTCCCGATGCACTCTGAGCCACCTGAGGTCCCGTTCCATCGTCCTCCATTCTCTGGCATGGCTGGAGCACAACAGCCGTGCTGGCGATGGAGACCCACCCACACTGTGCCAGGTGTATGCAGCGAGCTCCATTAGCATTCATTGTCAGGTTCAGGGTTCGAGAGACGCAGCAGACAGAAGGGACCGGACTCCGCTGGCAGCTAACAGGACCCGACTTTATTGAGAGAAGACCAGATGGGACTAGCTCCTCCGCACCCACGAGTGGAGAAACGCTAGCCCCCTCACCCTCATCTTGGGGAGGGGGCTCGGGGAACCGGGCTGGCGTGATCAGCACCAGCAGCAGCAGAAGCACAAGCAGCAGAAGTACAAGCCCCAGAAGTACAAGCCCATTGTCCAAGTCCTCAAAACCTTTTAAACCTTCAGTCCCCTCCTGGCTTTTAGGGGAGGGGGGTTGCCATGGCATCTGATTGATGTTTCAGGCAAGCTTCTGTCCAGGAAGTAGTCCTTTTCCAGAGCTGTTCGTGAATTCCTTGCTTATCTGCCAAGGAATTTGGGATCTGGAACCGGTTTGCAAGGCTTAGATAAGCTCTGGCTCCAGGTTTCTTCCAGAGTCCGAAACTGTTGGGGGTCTCATTCACACCTTACATTCCAGCCTTTTGTGTCATAAGGGAATTGGGGCGCAGTTTCTCCTCTAGCTACTTCCTGCTGACAGATTGGACGATGATAGGGGGTTAGGGAATGACACATGAGGCTGGAATGGGTTCGAGTCCTCATCAGGGTTAGGCAGCCGTGCATAGTTCCTGGTGGGAAGGTGAGCAGAAGAGCAGAAGGGTGAGAGCTGGAGGCAGTCCTCCTGTGTAGGCAAGCAGAGGGACTGGTTCTGAGACACTTCCTCCTGCATAAGAGACTGTAGACCAAGTGAGGAGATAAGCTTGACAAGCCTTCCCCCCTTCCTGTCCCCTGGTGGGATAAGAGGACAGGATAAACCTTAGAGGCTTAGCTGCTGGTAACACTGTTTCAGACCTGAAAAGGTTAATGAAATGGGAGAGTTGACACTTTGTAGGGATCAGGTCCAGGTAGAGATCAAAGACAATTCTGCAAAAAAAAATTTAAAGGGGTAGAGATGGGAGAAAGATTGGCCCATGACGGAGGTCAGACAAATGAGGTGTGTAAAGGTTAGCTTCATACATAGTCTTTGTTCCTGATTGAGACACATCCTGGTCTTATATCCAATCCTGAAGACCACCAGAAACTGTCAAACTCAGAGTCACAGACACAGATGTGGTCATTAACAATGGTTAATTGCTTAAGATGTTCTGCATAAGATTAGATACTCCCTTTTCAAGACTCATACCTTCAATCACTTACATAGACTTTCTTTTTCTTTCTATTCTGGAAATATACAGCCCTCATAATCTTACATAAATCCTTCTTTATAAAATATTTCCTTTCCTTTTACCCTCTTATTTTCTTTCTTAATACCCGCATAAGAGACTGTAGACCAGGTGAGTAGATAAGCTTGACAGGCCTAGTGTGAATGAGACCCCCAACAGCTTCGGACTCTGGAAGAAACCTGGAGCCAGAGCTTATCTAAGCCTTGCAAACCGGTTCCAGATCCCAAATTCCTTGGCAGATAAGCAAGGAATTCACGAACAGCTCTGGAAAAGGACTACTTCCTGGACAGAAGCTTGCCTGAAACATCAATCAGATGCCATGGCAACCCCCCTCCCCTAAAAGCCAGGAGGGGACTGAAGGTTTAAAAGGTTTTGAGGACTTGGACAATGGGCTTGTACTTCTGGGGCTTGTGCTTGGACTTGTGCTTCTGAGGCTGGTGCTTCTGCTTCTGCTGCTTGTGCTTCTGCTGCTGGTGGTGCTGATCACGCCAGCCCGGTTCCCCGGAGCCCCAGCCCCAAGATGGGGGTGAGGGGGCTAGCCTCCTCCATCTCTTCGGGGAGGCTAGCCCCCAAGGGGGGCTAGCGTTTCTCCACTGTGGGTGCGGAGGAGTTATTCCCATCTGGTGTTCTCTCAATAAAGTCGGGTCCTGTTAGCTGCCAGCGGAGTCCGGTCCCTTCTGTTTGCTGCGTCTCTCGAACCCTGAACCTGACATTCATAAGCCTACAAAGCGAATTCATTTACTTGTCCCCATTTAATAGTAAAAAAATGGGCTCAGGGAGTTCGGTGTGATGGCACATATTTCTATTTAAGCACTCTGGAGGCTGAAGCAGGAGGAACAGAAACTCAAGGCCAGCTTCGGCTACAATTTTGGCCTTTCAGATTCCAGACGCATTATTAGCTATCACACTGAAATGCGCTCCAAGCCAGCTGAAATCCACTCTCAAGAATTCAGCAAGAGGGAAATAAAGGCTCTTTTTCCTACCCTACCAACCCTTTAAAGTGGTGGCAGGCCTCCCCAGGACCTCAGGTAATCTCCCACCAGGGGCTCTGCTTGTCCAGAGCCACCAGTTGGATGGCTCCAGGCTCCGGGTGCCACAGATGTCTTAAGAACACAGGGCTGCAGGGGCATTTGGGAGAACAGCTGGCTACTGGGGGACGGTGGGAGGCGGGCAGGGGCGGTGGTGGGATGTTGGAGGCAGGAGCTCAGAAGCCCAGGCTAGGGCAGCAGCCCCATAGGGATTATGTGGGCCAACAGCTTCCCATCTGGCCTTGGGATGTTAATCTATGTTCTCTAGGGGTTATGGCAGTAAGGAAAGGCACGAGGGGTTCGGGGAGCATCCAGCGCTGGTCATTATCAGTCGCAATGGGAAGGGTACAGGGACACTGAAGTAGGAAGAAAGGAAGGCGTGGCCCCCCACCCAACCCGGGGCAGCTTGGTCCAGCCCCAGCTGGTGGGAGGGCTGGCCTGGAGGGGAGATCCAGGCGTCTTTCCGCACCCAGAGGATGCGCGCTTACCCCGGCCTGCAGTTCCTGTGCTCAGGCAGCATCCTAGTCAGCGTCCTCCGCTGGGGCCGCAGCCCGTGGTCAGCCGGGACTCCTCCGGCTGCATGGCCACCGCGGAGCTTTGGTGGCAGGTTCCCCTAAGGCCTGTCGGGTGGGTCGCTAGGAGACCGCATGTGCTGCCCAGACCTGCCGGCTTGCGCTGGAGCAACCCAGGCACGCCCCTGAGCTTCACTATCCCGGCTGGGCTGGCCTGGACTTCCAAGCCTGGGGCCGTGCTGGCTGCGGGAGAGGGATCCAGGCCTTGATTTCGTCAGTCTTCAGCGTGCCTAGAAGGTATATTATCTTCTACCACTACAAGGTTTTTGTCCTTGTTGTTCATTGCATTTTACACAAATATTTTCTGAAAGAAAGCAAGCAAGAGAGAGAAAGAGAGAGCGCAGAGGGTAGCAGGAACAGGCTTTCCTTGTGCCTTGGAACGTCCTTTATTTATCTCAGTGTTCCTTAAATTCAGGGCAGGCACTTGTTTCTAGTCACCAGTTGAAACTGGTCCCTTTTAGCGCCTCTGTTTTTTAAATTAGTTAACATCCCGCCAGCCTGGTAAACATGGTCTCAAGTAAATACCAATCTCCTGAGAGTGTTTCCTTGACAGCTGTTTGTTACTTCTGAGTGCCCCTGATTTCAATGAAGAATTTCTTTCTAGAGGAAACAGCAGAAAACAATCTCTTAGCCTTGGCTTTTCCTAGTAGTTAATTTGCATTTTCGTAGTGGTGTAATTTTTGAAGCCCTTTAATAAGAATTGGTAAACTCTTTCGAAATGAGTTATCTTCACTTTGAGGAATCTACTAAATACCCAGATGTAACTGAAAGTGCCCTGGCCTCAACTAGTTCTAATGAAACCTCACATCAGTGACCCCAGCTAGTACCCAAATTCTCTGTCCTGCCTCTCTATTAAAGGTTAGCTACCCACTAAGGTTTCTGTGTTTTATAGGTTAACTGCACATTAAAATTAGCTAGGAATACACAACCTCTACTCTCCCTTAATGAGTACTCCTTAGACCCAGTTAAGGGAGAAAGTCACCCTCAAAAGGGTTGCCAGAAATGCCAACTACAACAAAAAGCCAGACACAAGTCACTGAAATCAACACAGGAGCACTGATTATTAGCATTTTCTTTAGACCCACTGGATAGCTATTCTTTAAGATTTATTTTATTTGTATATGTGTGTGGTGTGTGTCTGTGTGTATGTACATGTGTGTGTGGGTGACCTCAGAGGCCAGAAAAGGGCATTGGATCCCCTGGATCTGGAGTTACAGGTGGTTGTAAGCTGTCTGGCATGAGGGGAACTGAAATCTGTTCTTCTGCAAAGGCAACTATGGGCCAAAGTAAATCTGTTTTTTTAATAAATCACCCAGCCTCAGGTATTCTGTTATAGTAACAGAAAATGACTAAGACCAAATGGTGTTTCTAATACCATTACCTTGAGGGTTAGGTTAGGATATCAAATATATGAAATGGGAGGACAAACACTGAGCCCGTGGCTTATTCTAACTTTCATGGAGTTCTACAAAGATTGGTCAAGTTTTAGTTCACTTTCAGGAATGGGACCAGGGCAGATGAACATAACCAAAACTAACCATGGGCCATGCACACTTGCACTGGTCTTCACACCATCTCAGCTGCCTCTCACCTAAACATGGGCTTCACCAGGCAACTGTAGTTTCTAACCTGGGCTCTTCACACGTTGCTTCTCATCATCTCCCTACATGAAATAAGCAGTATGAAAAAATTCCAGACATGGTCAGAGTCAAAACAAACATTTCAGTGACTGCAAAAGTGGAAAAACCTAAGAAGCTGCTGATAATGGAACAAACCATCTAGTGACTGCTTATTTTCACTGAAAATCTTATGATGCTGGATGTGGTGGTTTATACCTATAATCCCAACACTGGAAAAGCTGAGGAAGGAGGATTGTGAGATTGAGGTCAGTCTGGGTTGCATCATAGGATCCTGTCTCAACACAACCAAATAAATAGGTAAGTAAATGTCTTGTGACAATTATAACATGACAAATCTGAATAGTCAACATGACAAGTTTCTATTGGTTATGAATTCTTTTATGAAGTCGGTTCTAGTTTTCTTTCTGTTGCTGTAATAAAACACTCTAACCAAAAGACTTGGGGAAGAAAGGATCGATTTGTTTACAGTTCCAGCTCCTAATCCATCATTGAGGGAAATCAGGACAGAAACTTGGAGGCATGAACAATGGAAAAACTGTTGCTGGATTGTTTATAGGCTCAGGGTGGTAGCTATCACATACAGCCCAGGACTACCTACCTAGAGATGGTACCACTTACATCAATTAAGACAATCAAGACAATCCTTCACAGACTAGCTCTCAGACCAAACTGATAAAGAAAATTCTTCACTTGAGACTCCTTTTTCAGGTGATTCTAGGCTGTGTCAAGTTGACAAGTAATGTTAACTAGGATAAGGTCAGAGTACTTGTGATCCAGTTACCACCCAAAAGTGCCACCTCTGAACAGTGTCCCATTGGGGACCAAGTCTTTGGCATATGAGGTTTCTGAGGGACATTTAAGTCCAAACCATAGTATATACCTAAGGCAAGAGAGGATTAGACTCAAATGATTGACCTGTTTAGAAAGGGTTGCAGCTAGGGATTCTGAACAAAAGACAGTTGGCATAGGCTATGGAAGGTTAGAAGAGGATGGGCACAGTAAGCAAGAATCACCTGGTGATATACACAAAGTCTCTCAGGTAACAGCCACCTGTCAGACCTCCAGGCCCTGCTTCCTATAGAGAGGGGCAGGAGACAGAAATGTCTAAGACTGCACTTGATACTTTTCTAATGTAGGCAGAAAACAGCTATTCAGAGTAAGCCACCCCTGTGTCCACAGAAGTCAGCATTTTCTCTGAAAAAACCTTGAAAATTATGCCAAAGAAATATATTTGGGGTGGGGTAGTTTACCCTCTACAGACCTTTACCTGGAATACATATCTGTGCCTAGCTATTAGATTCCTGATTGTGAAAATTGTCAGAATCAACATGGAGTCACTTTGGCAAGCCCTAACAAAAAGTAGAACTAACTGGGGAGCTGTAATGGAATGGATGTTATTCTTGATAGCAACCATCACAGAAGACACCACCAGAACCATAGTCTAGCACAAAGACCACACACACACGCACACACACGCACACACACGAACACATACATACTACTTATACAAAGAATGTGGGCCCCACAACTTAATTTTGGATCAACAGACACTGCCATTGTAAATGATCATAGCATCCAAGGATTACTGTTAAAATATAATTTAATGAATTTCTATTTGGACTTTGGAGAATTCCCCTTGCCTCAGCCCCTATGAATGTGTGCCTAACTCACACAGCAGGCTATCCTCATGGCTCTATTTTTGACTGAACCTACTCATCTTTGGAGAACCTCTGTTTGTAATTTCAGTTGACATCATCTTAGGCAAGTTATTTAACCTTTTGCACTCTCTCTAGTTTGTTTGCTCCAAGAGTAATAGGGGATAATAATGTGCATGTACCTCCCAGGGTTATTGTGAAAGGAAAGATATGGAGAATGCCTGCCATAGTCTCTGGCCTGTAGAGAAGTTTCTTCTTCCACCCTGTTCAACCTCAACTGATAAGGATAAAAAAAATACAGCTGTGCATGTAATATCACTTGTGTATCTAACCTTACTTTATTTTATACTTTAGAATATATTACTAAACTTGTAGTGGTTTTATAAATGCTTACTAAAATTTGTGTTAAAAAAGAATCCAAGGTAAAATGAAGAAAGCAATCTTAAGAAATAAATACCACGGTTATCTAGTGGAACATCTGTATGCAACTGCCTTGTTTGCTAGCACAAGCAATAAAACTCTGTTAAAAATATAACAACTGCTGCCCTAAAAGTCTTCCTTTGCAAACAAGCCTGCTGAAGGAATTTCCTTTCAGTGGTCTGAGGCCACTAAGCACCTGTGCTAATAATAACGTTGGCTGTAAACCCATCAATGCTGTGACCATGCAAGGGGACCTGTGAATTCTGTAAAAAGACTCAACTCAGTGCTCGAGTTCTTTGGGAGGTGACTCAGCTCAAGTTCAGTAGTCTTTGTTCCAGTACATTATGATTTGAATATGAAATGTCCCCACAGTCTGAGGGTTTGAGCACTTGTTCTTCAGCTGGTGGTACCATTTTAGGAAGTTGCAGAAACTTAGAGAGGTGAGGCCTGGCTTGAGGAAGTAGGTTGTGTCATTGGGAGCTAGGTCTTGTCCCTGTTCTCTCTTCCTCTCTTTGCTTCCTGTCATTGGGTGAGAACTTCTGCCACATAGTCTGTCATGAGGCCACAAGCATGTGAGGCCATGTGATCACAGACTAAACCCTCTGAAACTGACCTAAAGTAAGTCTTTCTCCTTTAAGCTGTGTCTACTGGGTATTTGGTCACAGATATGATCCATGTAATAAACTATCTGAAACCATGTAAGCACAGTCTTCACTCCTTTAGCATTTTGGTCTTGTGAGCTCCTGCTAGAATCACCCATTGCTCTCTGTTTATAATATTCTAAACTGTCTATCCTGGTTTTCCAAATGGTTACAAACTCCTCCCATAAACCAGTTTCATATGGTCGGAAAAGACCCCACTTCCCTGGTATCAATTTTCTGTGTCAAGGTTTGTCTGTTTGAGGCAGAGTCTTAATGTGTAACTTTGGGCTGGAACTTGCAGTGTAGACCAGGCTAGTCTTAAACTCACAGAGATCAGTCTGCCTCTGCCTCCCAAGTGCTGGGATTAAAGGTGTGTTCCAATGCACCTTGCTTTCCATATTTTGTTGTTACTGCTGCTATTGTGACAAACACCTGAGCAAGACAACTCCAATGAGGCGAAGTTTATTCTGGCTCCTGGTAGAAACCAGGTTTGTCAGTAGTCACCTGGTCCTGTTGTTTCTGGGTCATAGTGGGGCAGAGTCATAGCAGAGGTCATGGCAGAGCAAGATGCTGGCCTTACAGCAGCTGGGAAGCAGAGAGGGAGGGGGAGAGAGAGAGAGAGAGAGAGAGAGAGGAGAGAGAGGAGAGAGGAGAAAGAGAGGAGAGAGAGGGGGGAGAGAGAGGGGAGAGAGAGAGAGAATGCAAAGATGAGATGTAGCCTCACTGACACACTCCCACTGACTTGTCCTCCATCAGGCCCCACCTTATAAGTCCATTCAGCTAGGACCTATTAATGGATTAGTCCCTTTTTAGATTGTTAGATCAAAGCCTTAGAAGCCAATTAACCCGCAGCAATACCACAGCTGGCGACCAAACCTTCAACACCTTGGGGGTGAGGGAGGTGACTCAAACCCATATCAAACCTGGACCCCATGTGAATTCTTCATGTATTCCCTGAGCCTCTTTAGAGTTGTTACCGGGAAGCCTCCTGTACTGATCCAGATGTATTCTATTAACTTGACAGCTATCAACTTAGAAACATTTTTAGTTCTAGTTATGCTCCATGGTAGAATGCTTACCTAGCATGTGAGGTTATGGGTTTAATTCCCAGCAAAGGGATTAAAGGAAAGGAGGGAGGTGTGAGGGAGGGCACGCTCTAGTTGCTTGATAAATGAATAGTCTCTCAGCCTCAATGAAGAATGTTTCAGAGTCCACAGGGTCAGTGACTGCTTCAACTGCAGTACATCTATTTTGAGTCGGTTCGAGCATGGCTCTGGGTATTCACTAGTGTCATTAGGACCCCAGGAGCAGAGAGCAGAGACAGTATCTATGTCCAAATAAATGTTTTCCTCTGTTTTAATTCAAACTAGAGATGGATTCAAAAGATACAAATTGTTTTAAAAATATGGTCCTTCAAAAAGTTAAATATACTTACTGTATGTTCTAGCAATCCATCCTTCATATATAACCAAGACAATTGAAAACAGGCACTTATGCAAATCACTATTCAAAATAGCTCAAACGTTGAGATGACTCAAATATCTATTCAAATATATGCACATAAAATAGAATATCATTCAGCACTAGAAAGAAATGAAGTACTGATAGATGCTACATGAATGTATCTTGAACACAATCACTAATTCAAATAAACCAGACCGGATAGGTCACATATATAAAATATGTGGAGTAAGAAAAATCTTTGGAGGGCTGGAGAGATGGCTCAGTGGTTAAGAACACTGGCTGTTCTTGCAGAAGACCTGGGTTTGAATCCCACCACCATCAGTAACTCCAGTTCCAGGGGATCCAACATTCTCTTCTGTCCTCCATGGGCATTTCATGACACAGGTGCACTCATATACCTGCAGACATAACACTCATAAAATAAAATAAAAAGAAGAAAATCTTCGGAGACATAAAACAGACTGTTGGTTTTCAGGGACTAGGGAAATAACTTCTTGTTGGTTTTCAGGGACTAGGGAAATAACTTCTTATTAGTACACAATTTTTCCTCTTGATGGCAATGAGCATATTTTGGAACTATATAGAGCTGTGATTATACAACAATGCAAATGTACTACAGGCTACTGAAGTATGTACTTTAAAATGGTTAATTTTATATTACATGATTTCATAAATCAAAATGCAAATTAATGCAAATCCTGCAATAAATTCAAAGGCTATAGGAGACTATGAGAAGGAGATATATACACATCAAAGCTTCTGAGGACGTTCTCTTCCTTTCTCTGGTTTTAGCAGTAGACCCTCTTATTTTAAAATTCAGTGATACAAAGAATTTCTCCAGAGAGAAATAAAAGGGTTTACCATTCATAGGTGAATTTTGTTATATAATAAGTAAGATGGTCCAGGCATGGCTCTGGGTGCTCACCTAGTGTCAGCTGAGACCCCAGGAACAGAGAGTAGAGACAGTCCCTACACTCAGCAACCTAGCTTCCCAACAGGCTAGTGGTGTCCTCCTGAACTCACTACTTCCCTATGGGGCAGGGGCTGGACAACCCACAACCCCAATGTCCCCAAATGTAGGATTGCTGGTATTTCTATCAAATCTTGTAAAAAATAAATAATTAAAGTTGTTTCTTAAATATGTAATCTGTGTATTCCTGTATGAACAATACACCTTCTGACACTGGCCCTGAGTACGGAAGAATTATTGGGTCATGGTTTCTCCCAGGATCTCATTTCTGTAAAATGTTTTAATTCACAGTTCCAAATGAACAATTTATCATTTTTAATATTTTGTTATTTTTATTTAATGTGTATGTGTGTTTTGCCTGCATGTGTGTAAGTGCACCCATTTCATGCAATGCCCACAGAGGTCAGAAGAGGGTATTGGATCCCCTAGAACTGGATATAAGAATTGTTGTTAGTTGCCATGTGGGTGCTGGGGAAAAGAGCCAACAGTCTCAACCTCTCAGCCATCTCTCCAGCCCCAAGCAATTTATTACTTTTAAAAAATATCTAACAGTTGAAGATGTGGGATTGACTTCATTCTGACCTGAGTGTTTGGGAGTCGCATGTCAGGGGAAACTCAGGAAAGTCAGAGAAGTTTTTTACAAAATTCCAAAGGGATAGAGCCAGTTAGATGGGCCTGACGATTGGCTGTCGGTGATCAGAGTTAAGATTCTGTCCTCCACTGGCATCTTGGAGACAGAGGTCTCATTGTTCTGATAGCTATCTTCTTGGAAATGGCTTCAGGTGCTTGAGAAATGCTGCTGGGTTGGAAGAGATACATATTTACAAAACCCTTTCAAGCAAACAACTAGCACAAGCTGGAGTCTGAGCACGGGCTTGGTTTAAATATTAGATGACACCAAATACAACTTTCCTAATTCAGCCTCGAGTCTTCCTCATCAGAGCAGCAGCTCTCCTGCTTTTTCTGGATTTTTTCTGCCTCCCTAGTTCTTGTCCTGGGGAACACCACCCAGTTCCCTGTCAACACCAAGGGCAGTTGGGGTTCTTCAGATTCTTTAGGGCTCTACAGCATAAACAAAAGCTTTTGTTGCCACTGTTGAAATTCTCTCAGGTTACCCTCTTATCAAAAGTTAAATATTTCTTTTAATATGCCAGTCTGTGCTCCAAGGATTTTATAGAGTCACACATCACCTAATGATATCGTCAAATTCATCCTTTTAAAAACATTTTATTTATTTATTTATGTTTATTTTATATGTATGAGTGTTTTGCCTGCATGTGTATAAGTGCTCCTGTGTGTACAATGCCTGTGGAGTCCAGAAGAGGGAATTGGATCCCCTGGAACTTGAGTTACAGTTAGCCACCACATGGGGGCTAGAAGCTGAACTTAGGTCTTCTGCAAGAGCAGCCTGTGCTGCTAACCATTGAGCTCTCTCTCCAGTCCCAGTAAATTCATTCTTAAGTAGTATTGTCACCGTGCCGACATCGGAGTGCGTACACAAACTAAGAGCACTAAGGCACTGCTAAGCTGCGGGATCTTACACGACTACTCCTACATGTGGTTTGTCACTTGCTGAAACATTATTATGTAACACATGGCCATTAGTAAAATTTAAAGATCGAAGTTGGGGAAGAAAGCCTCATCTGGACATGGAATTTCCACCACAGAGGACTAGTGGAACCCGGGTTAAGCAACTTGCTTAGGTCTTGATCAGCAAAGAATGCTAAACTGAAGCTCAGAGGAAAGGCAAGTGGAAAGGGGTCAGAGAAGGTAACACAAGTGAATGGGGCACTTAGGCATATGAGCTTTCAGGCATCGTGAAACCTAGGCAGGTAGGTGCATCCAACTGACAAGAACTTTGCACGCCTTCAAAGCCATGTGGACACCCCTCCAATGTTAGAGTTTGGTTCAACATGAAAGACAAGATTCTGTGTGGACCTGTGGCAGATGGCTGGTGGCAAAGGCTAACTTCTTGTCCATTTCAGTTTAGGGACCATATTTGCATAGCTATCCAGTAAAGACATCCTATAGTTGTTGATTGAAACCACCCTCTTTGGAAGCCCTGTATTTAGGCCCTGTCTTTAACACCAAGCTTGATCTTTGTAGGCCTCATGCCCAATCTCCAAGTGACTCATGACCACATTCTCTAAATATATGCAGTGCTTGGGCTGAGAAAAGTTCTGGGAGACAAATTAATTGTGTCCTTCGTAAGTTACTGATCAATTTTGGGCAATTTGTACCCTATGGGAATAGCTTGGTGCCCTGCATTTTATCTAGATCTGCTTAGTCAGAGGTCTAACTTGGAGAGGAAGTGAAAAAATGGGCTGGGTGCTGAGAAGACGGCAGGATTCTGTATAATCCAGGATTCCTGGTCTGTCCAGCTTCTGAGCAGAGAACTTTCCCAGCAGCTGCAGGGTCCTCTCGGAGGTCAGGGCGGTGCCATCTGGTTGCCCTGGCTCCTCCCACCCTAGTGTGTACCTGTTTCCTGCTTCACTCTCCCGGACATGCGCACACACCATTCTCCTAATCCTTTGCTACTCACGATGTGTTCCCAAGACACAGAGCATCATCAGAACCTTGAGTGAGTTGGTTAGAAACAATCTCTCCAGCCCTAGTGTGGGTCAATCGAACTCAAACATAGATTTGAACAATAACTGCTTATGACCTTGCGACATGAATGTGAGGGGTGAAGCAGGCCAGCCTATCCTCCAGGCCAAGTCACAACTCTGCCTTTTCACAAGCCTCTTCCAGTAGCGATTGTAGCTACTGTTTGGATTCTCCATTCTCATCCTGGCCTCACACATACTTGAACTTAGAACAATGCCCCTGACCTACTGTCTCAGATGACTGGTATGTCCTAGGACACTCAGTCCTGATTTTTGGGCAGCTGCCTTGTCCCCAAGGGATGTACGATAAAGTCATGTCCTGTCCTCTTAGGTTTTGAAAACGTTGGGGAAATTTAATTAAAATCAAAATCTCCGGGGCCGGGGGTATAACTAGGCAGTAGAATTCGTCCTTAGCATGTACAAAGTCCTGGGATCCATTCTCAGCACCTGGGGCTGTGGGTGTGGGAGTGGGGGTCTCCTGCCATCTCAGGAAATTTTTCCACAGAAGCAGAAGAGCAAGAAAACAGTTTTATTGCTAAATAAGCATAAGCCTCAAAGCACAGCAGATGATCTACTAAGGAGACTTCAGAGACAGAAAGAAATCCTATGCTTTTGTACATCTAGGCAGATAAAGCCCAACACACATCTCAGATAACAGGACTTAGCAGCAGCATCCGTCACACATGATTCATCCTAAAGTCACTCAGTAATTGTGCTGGTCACCTGTGTGAGCTAACCGCCTTTATCCAAAGGAAAAGTAAAACTTCTTGATTTAAGACAGAAGGTAGTTCTGTAACTTAGCGCCGAGAACCTGCCAGGTTCATTACTTCCGAGCCTCCCACAAAAACTGGGAGAGAGAGCACTATCTATTCTTGTGATTCTGTTTCAAACAGTTGGCTCCAGGGTCTTTGAGAAAGACATTTCTGGGTTGTAAAGGCAGCCAGACTTTAAAAAGGTTTTTGGATTTGCATATACCTTAAGGAGGCAGAAAAAATTCAATGTCAAGTTGTCTTTTCTTCCTTTCTTTTGTGTTTTTTCTTTTCTTCCCTTCTTTCTTCTTGAGACAGGGTCTCTTTGTGTAGCCCAGGCTGACTTCAAACTTGCTTTTATCCCCCTGCCTCAGCCTCGTGAGTGCGAAGATTGCAGACATGTGCTTCCATACCCAGCTGCAAGTTTCCTAAAGTAAATGTTCTAAAATGAGTCAGGGGTAGGCACCGTGCATGAAGGAGGCTTTCTTTCTCTTATTTCCCCAGAGGGGAATTTCTTTTTCCTGGATTTGTGCTAACCCTTCCTTGACCACCCTTGACATCCTCTCTGGTATCTTCTGGTTTGCTCTACCCCACCGTGAAGCAGGCTGTTTCTATGCCAGCACACTCTACCCAGGATAATTTGACTAAGTAGTCTCAGAGGCAGGAGTAGAATCCCAGGAGCCTGGGAGGAAGTGGAAGAGGAGCGCTCTGGGGTCATTCTGTGTAGGGGAGTGAGGTGAGGTGCTGCAGACCCACATGCACTGGGTGCGCTCGGCAGAGCTTTGGTCCACTGTCCTCCCAGCGAACGCATATTATGGAGAGGCAGGTGTAGCCTCTGACAAAGAACTCATTGCCAGTTTGGGTGAGACGCTGAAGCACAGTGACAACAGGCGTGGCTGTAGAAGTGCTGAGCAAGTCAGGGGTGGTGGCTGTGAGCCCCAGCACCAGGAAGGCAGGGGCAAATGGATCTTTGTGAGTCTCAGGCCAGCCAGGGACAAAATGAGACTCGGTCTCAAAGAAGCAAAAACACACAAGCAAAAATCTTATGTGCGAATTCTGTGAAACCAAGACATGAACTTTACTGATTTCTGTACTCTAGAATATAGTGCAGTGGTACATAGCAAATGCTTAGAAACTTTTATTGCAAGCTTTGCTACAGTTTTCTATTGAGAAACCTTCATTTGTTGATTTATTTGTTGCTTTGAGAAAAGGTCTTGCTTTGTTCTGCTATGGACTGACTGGTCTTGAACTCACTATATAGTCCAGGCTGACCTCAAACAGGTGGCAGTCCTCCCAGGTACTGAAGACAACAACAAGATGCTCTTGTGGAGCATCACAATAGACTGATTTGGGGAAAAGAGTTGTGTTTTCAAATCTTAAATCTGTAGCCTTAGCTCTGTCTTTCAGCAACAGCCATCTTTACTTTCTATGCATCTGTCTACCTGACTGCATCTCGGGGCCTGTCTTCTCCCTCTGTGAGTAAAATTTCTGAAATGATTTTGAATGTACCAGTGACTCTTTCTCTGGAAGTTGTCCCTAGCCAAGTTGCTTTTGCTTCTCTTTCTTTGTTCAGTATTCTAGAATCTAGAGAAAGCACACACCTGAATGGTTAAGATGTTAACTGTTACTAATTTTTCTTTATATTTACAAAACCCAGAAAGTCTGATGACCTTCACATAGAAGCAGAATATGTAATGCTCTCCTTGTTCTTTAATTCTGTGCATCAACTAACACAATGCATGTAAATTGCTGGGATGTTTAACATGGAGGAATGTAGTGTTTGGGGCTGAAGACGTAGCTTAGCAGTTAAGAGCACTGACTGCTCTTGTAGAGGACCTGGGTTTGGTACCCAGCACCCACATGGAGGCTAATGACTGTCCTTAATTCCAGTTTCAGGGGATATGACACCCCTCTTCGGGCCTCCACAGGCATTGCACATATATGCTGTAATTACATACATGCAGACAATACATTCATACACATAAAATAAAAATCAATCAATCAAAAAAATTTTTAAGCAATGTTTGAACTAGGACCAGGAGGTCTAGACTGGTTTTGATGTTCCATCCAGAGCAAAATGGAGTTGCTGCCGTGACGGGCAGAGACCCTGCTCAGCTCGCAGCCTCCCTGTTCATTGTCCCCTGCTTCTCTTTTTCTTCCCTTCAAAAGTCCTTTGCAAGCCTGAGTTCCCTACAGTGGAGCTTTGAATATGTACCCCACCAGCTTCTCATGTCCAGGCCTTGAAGAAACCTGATTTCCTCTCCACCAACTTCTATCTCCAAACTGTTGGCTTTGAAGTGGTGAACATCTGATCCTGCAGTAATAAGAGAAGGAACAGGTAGCCCACTCTACTATTAAAAGCATCCCTTGGAGACAGGTTAGGACTCTTCAAATTGAATGTGTTTTCTGTCCTTATTGGATGAGTTTGTGGTATGAAGAAAAAATGTACCCCAAACCGGAAAGGTGATTTATGTAGGGCATTGCAATGAAGAAAATGCTTATTTAGAAGGAACATTTCAGGGAAGTAGCTCAGTTGGTCGAATGTTTGCCTAGCATGTACAAAGCCCTGAGTTCAATCGCCAGCAGTGCATAAAAGCAGGCATGGTAGCGCATGGCTGTAATCTTAGCATTCAGGAGGGAGAAGCAGGAGGATCAGAAGTTCAAGGTCATTATGGGCTACTTAACCAGTTGGAGGACAGTCTTGGATACATAAGACCATGTCTCAAAAACAAACAAATCATGTTCATTTAGAAGGTGCATTTCTTTAAGAGAATATAAAAAAGAACATCTCAAAGAATGAAGGAGTTTTGTAGAAGTACTAAAGTAAGGGTGAACATGGGTCTTATCTTTGATAAACAAAGGATCAATTTGATAGCTTGCAATGTTAAAAAAATAGGAAGATTTCTCACTTGCTGGTTGCTTCTTGGAGCCTGGGGGTCACATACAATTCACTGTTTTGTTTTCCTTTGTTCTGTTTGTTTCTCTTAAATCAGAGTCTCAGTATGTAGCCCTGGCTGGCCCTAAACTCAGGAGTCCTCCATCAGCCTCCAGAGTGCTGGGATTTGTGAACAAAGGTTCCCAGAAAAAAAACATGCATCTTCAAACTGAACCTTTTGAAAGGTTGATTATAGGATTAGAACTTCAATGACTGTGGAGAGGTCAAAATGTTGCAGGTCCAGAGCTTATTTGCAATTTATGTTGAGCTATCTTTAGTCCCCTAAACACCCATTCCTTGCCTACCTCCCTGTCTGACCTAATATCCTGTGACTAACAGATAAAAACCTTTTGCAATATATCAACAAAACCCTAGCTTCTGCTAACCAGAAGGTTGAACGTCATCAGGCAGCATCTGAGGCCAATGGCTGAAATCCCTGCTTTGCTCTGTCTCTCCTACTTAATGTTTCTACCAATGTATTTGAAAAGTGTCTTGATTGATGACTTTCTTTGTTCTGTTACTATAAAGACTTCATGAAACTGCTTCCATGTTGGAATATTGAATTTGGGGTGACCTAAATCTTTGTTCCTGGACCGTGGCGGCTCATATTTAGCCACAGAATAAACTCTCACTCCCTTTGGAAGGTCGTGCTTTTGCATGGACAGATTACAGGTATGTGCCACCAGGTCATCCAAATTCAATGCCGTCAGGGAATCGTGAAGCCCGTTTGTGTTTGAATCATGATTCCATCTTTAGTAGTTGAGTTGTCTTTGGTAGTTATCTAACATCTCTGGGTTTTAGAGTCTTCATCTATGGAGTGTGAATAGTAATAGTATTTACCTAATAGAGAAGGTTCAATGATTAAATAAGATGAAGCATTGAAAGTTCCCAGAACTAGGCAAGTGGACAGTGGTGTCACAGCTACTTGTTATGGCTTGGATATGAACTGTCTCCCCAAAATACTTTTAAAAATCTTTTTGTGATTTATTTACCTTTATTGTATGTGTGTGACTGTTTTGCTTCCATGCATGTATGTGCACCATATGCATACAATGCCTGAGGAGGCCAGAAGAAGGTGTGAGATCCCCAACGGGGATTACTGATGGTTGTTAGCCTCCATGTGGGTGCTGGGACTGAACCTGGGTCCTCTGCAAGAGTAGCCGGTGTTCTTAACTACTCAGCCACCTCTCCAGCCTGCCCCTCCCAACACTCTTGTATTGAAAACTTCGTCCACATCTGGTGGGACTATTGAGAGGTGACTGGAACGATTCAATCAATGAATAAATTAGTTGATGAGTTGCTGGTTGAATGTGCTATTAAAGAAGTAGAGCCCACTTGAAAGACATTGGTCTCTCGGGGTAAAAGAAAATACAACAAAACGAAATGCTGATTTTTTTTAAATCCAGTTGGGCTAGATAGCTTCAGTAGTCAACCTGACACACATGGTGGAGAGAGCTTCAGTTGAGGCATTCCCTCCATTGGATTCACCTGTGGCATTGTCTGTGAGGCATTTTCTTGAATTGTTGAGTGACATAGGAGGGCCCAGCCCACTGTGGGTGGTGCCATCCCTGGGCAGGTAGTCCTGCATTGTATAAGAAAGCAGACTGAACACAGACCAGGGGAGCAAGCCAGCAAGCAGCCTTCCTCCGTGGGCTTCAGCTTCTGCCTCCAGGTTCTGCCCTGACTTCAGTGATGAACTGTGACTTGGGACATGTAAGATAAAATAAACCCTTTTCTTCCCAAGTTGGTTTTGGTTGGTGTTTTTATAACAGCAATTGAAAGTAACTAAAACAGAAGTTGGTACCAGGATCATGGAGTATTGCTATGACAGACCTGATCATGTTGTTTTGTGGAAGATTGTGGAAGTGTTTGGAATGTTGGGCTGGAAAAGCCACTACTCAGAGATTAGTGTGCAGTTATTGTGGAGCTTGGAACAGTTATACTGAAGTGAAATGTGGATATTGGAGGCCTGGCTCATGAAGTTTCAAGGGAAGCAAAGATGATCAGGGCTGTTTATATGAGATTTTTAATTGAGAGTCTATGGGTTTTGGTCAGCTGGGGCTAAAAATCAGCTGTAAGTAATAAGTTTCATTGAGGCAAAATCTTCTGGGTAGTATTTCCTCAGGGTCAGCACACAGAAGCTGTGGTCTAGAGGGGGCCTATGGCTCCATCTCAAGCTGGAAGCAGGACTTGGTAATGTGTAAGAGTCTCCTACATGGTATTGGTGTTGAAGGTGTGTGAAGGGGTCATATAGGCAATATGAGGCTTTGCACCCTGAGAAAACATTGGTGAAGATTGCATTGAAAACTCGGAGAATTGAAGAGGTCAGAGAGAGATTCTGAAGCTTTGCATCTGAAGGGTCCAGGAGAGCTAACTGGTGAAGGTGCAACTTCAGTTTCAGTAGAGACCTCGGCATATTGGAGATGCTAGGACCATGGCATGACCACCAAGGGCAGCAGCAGGTGTGAGGTAGAGCCTGAGCCTATACGATGAGTTGTGTGTACTGTGAATGGTAGAGCCAAAAATGGATAGCTTCCCAAGTCCTTTGGACCCAGAAGATCATGAGTGAATCCCAGATGTACAACACTGAGCTACATTGCTGGACTTTAGTTTTACTTAAATGTGCCCAGTTCTACCCTTTTGAAATAAGATGGTATTTAACTTGTTTTGAATTTTATAGGACCCCACAGTTAAGAGACTTTGGATTATTTTAAAGAGACACTGAGCCTTTAAAGTGTTTGAATCTTTAAGGATTGTGGGACTTTTAAAGTTATACAATTTTATGTTATAATAATGCCCCGGCCGGCGGGACAGCAGTGAGCTTGAGACTCTAGGAACCTGAAATGAGTGGGTACAGACAGACACACAGAACAGTAAAGACAAACACACAGGACAGAGACGAACACGCAGGACAGATGGACCTGGGAAAATGTCTTTCTTCAGGCCACGCAGACACACGAGGATAGACGACCTGGGCTCTTCAGGCCGCGTGCTTTATTGTTCCAGGGGGTATTTATAGTTTTGGGGAGTCAGGAATACAGATACACCCATACAGAAATGTGGTAATTAACAGAGAGACACTATCTCTAACCTTCAAAGCCCACCAGGAAGTTGTATGCATACCAGGAAGGTGGCACTAAGAGGGGAGGCAGGGGCTTTGAACCAGGGGAGTGCTAAGACCCTGGTGCCGTCCAGTAAGATAAAGAAGCTGAGCCAATTGATCAGGCCCCAGGACATTCCTGTGAAACTGAGTTTACCTACAGGTGGTCACAGGGGGTGGAATTCTCCTAAAGCTGATTTCTCTGAGATGCACTCAAACTACAAGCTGGCTATTTTCTCTGGCTCATGGCTTACAACATAATAATATTAACAAGATCTTGGAGATAAGAAATGGAAAGTTTGTGGTTTAATAGTAACGTGTTTGGTATGGGGTCAATTGTGCCAGATAGCTTTAGTTGTCAACTTGACACACCTGGGTGGAGGGAGCCTCAACTGGGGAATTTCTCCATTTGACTGACCTGTGGCCGTGTCTATGGGGCATTTTCTTATTGAGTGATGTGGGAGGACAGAGCCCATTGTAGGTGGTGCCACCTGGGTAGTGTTGGTTCTGTATTATATAAGAAAGCAGGTTGACAATGGGCCAGGGGAGCAAGCCATTAAGCAGCATTCTCCTAGGGCCTGTGCTTCAGGCACCTGCACACACACACACACACACACACACACACACACACAATGGGAAATACAAATAAAAATATTTAAAATTTTATTTGCAGTATGTGTGAATGCCTGTCCCACAGTGTGTCAACTTGTCTGGATGGAGGGAACCTCAGTTAGGGACTTTCCTCCATTTGATTGGCCTGTGGCCATGTCTGTGGGATGTTTGATTGTTGGGTGATATGGTAGGCCCAGACCACCATGGGCAGTGCGAACCCTGAGCTGATGGTCCTTTGTTGTATAAGGAAGCAGGCTATGGGGCTGGAGAGATAGTTCAGCAGTTAAGAGAACTGGTTGGTCTTGCAGAGGATCTGGGTTCGGTTCCCAGCACCCATGTGGTGGCTAAAAACCAACCTTAACTCTAGTTCCCGGGGATCTGATGCCCTCTTCTTACTTCTGTGGGCATTTCGTGACATGGGTGCACCTACACGCATGCAAGCAATACACTCATACACATAAAATAAATTTTAAAAAATGAAAGCAGGCTGAACATAGGCCAGAGGAGCAAGCCAGAACTCAGTGTTCCTTCATGATCTGTACTTCAGCGCCTACCTCCAGGTTCCTGCACTGACTTCCCTCTGTGATAAACTGTGACCTGGGAGATGTAAGATAAACAAACCCTTTCTGTGCCAAGATGGTTTTAAATCAGAGCTATAGAAAGTAACTGGAACAACAGTGAAGGGTGACATTGTCCTTGGTCCTTCCATATCTGCTTCCTGACCACATGCTTCCCTTCATGGTGCTCTGTGTTATCACAGAAACAATGGTGCTACTTGGCCATGGACTGGAACCTCTCAAACTGTGAGCCAAACAAGTGTTTCCCTTTTGTTGTTTGAGACAGGTTCTCCCTGTGGCCCCAGCTGGCCTGGAACTTCATATGTAGATTAGACTGGCTTCAATCTCACTGAGATCTGCTTGTCTCTTAAGTGCTGGGATCAAAGGCATGTGCCACTATGCTCAGCTCAAATGTTTCCTTCTTTAAGTTACTTTATCACAGAAATGAAAAATTGATCAGTATACCATCTGTCCTAATTAACTTTCTATTTCTGTGATAAAACACTTTAATCAAAACCAATTTGGGGAAGAAAAGGTTTATTTTATCTTGTATCTCCAAGGTCACAGTTCATCATCACTGAAGGAAGCCAGGACAGGAACTCAGGGCAGGAACCTGGAGGCAGGAGCTGAAGTGCAGACCATGGAGGAATGGAGGAATGCTGCTTACTGGTTTGCTCCTTGGCTTGTGCTCATCCTTCTTTCGTTCTTCCTTCTTTCTTTTAGGGGGAGGGGGGATCTCTTTGAGACAGAGTCTCACTGTAACCCCAGCTGGGCTGGAACTCCCTATGTAGACCAGGCAAGCCCTGAATTCAGAGACCCAACTACCTCTGCCTCCTGAGTTTTGGGATTAAAGGCATGTACCACCATGCCTGGCTCAATCATCTGGCTTTCTAATAGAGCTCAGGACCACATGTCTAGGGGTGGCACCTCCCACAGTGAGCTACGTCCTCCTACATTATTCAACAATCAAGAAAATACCTTACAGATATGTCCAAAGGCCAGTTTGATAGAGGAGAGTTTCCAGTTGAGATCCCCTCTTCCCAGGTGTGTAAAGTTGACAACTGAAGCCAACCATGACATCAACCTTAAGTGCTCTGAGGGTGCAGGGGTATGCTGTGAATACTGTGTGTTCTGTTCCATTCATGTCCTGAAGTCCTAACCCCCAAAGTGATGGTATTGGGGATGGAGCTTTGAATGGTGATGAGGTTATAAGGACAGAGTCACGAAGGATTTGTGCCCTTTTAAAAGAAGTCTCAGAAAGTTAGCTGGCCTCTGGCACTATGTGAGGGCACAGTAAGAATGCATCATCTATGAACCAGAAAGTGGGCCCTCACCAGACACCAAATCTGCTGTTGCCTGATCTTTGACTGCTCAGCCTTTGAAAGTGTAAATTTCAGTTGTGTGTGAGCTTCAGCTTATGCTACTTTGTTACAGCAGTCCAGACAGTGGGAGACTAAAGCAGGTTCACAGGAGGGAGGAATTGCTGATATTCTCATAGCAAACTTCATAAAGGCAAGAAGGGTCACTCAGACAAGACGAATTGATTTGTATGCCTCCTAAAAAGGTTCAGAAAAAATACAGAAGAAATACTGAAACTGCTATCCAGTGTGATAAAAACACAGCAGGACTAAATTCATGTCCAACCTCTAACACTGATTATCTTTAAGACTAGTATGTTCCCTGGGCATGGTGATAAACAAATCTAATCCTAGCATTTGGCAAGTAGAGGGAAGAAGATCAGAAGTTCAAAGTCATCCTCAGCCACACAGTCATTTTCAAGTTACCCTAGGCTACATGAGTTACTGTCTTTGAAAGCAAAAACCAGGGTGTTTATGGGCCTAGTGTTTCTGTGATCAGACCAGATGAAAAGACCCCATCCACGATGAACCTAAATGTCCTCTAAATTAGACCCCTAAACACTATTAAAGTTCCAACTGCATACTATGACACACTTTCAGCACCATGACAGTTAACATTTGCCATGACATCAGTCAGAAAGAGCAATAAAAACAGAAAGAGGTGGTGCTCCAATTTCTTGAAGATCTATTCCAAGAGAAGTCATGAACTGATCCTGTTAGCCTATCCTCATAGCCTTACCATGTGTCTCTACCTTCCCATCCCAAACAGGGTGAGATGTTGTTTTGTGAGGTGGGCTCCTGTTATCCCAGATCTTCTAGCAGTTAGACTCTGTCCCCCAAATCAGGCCACACCCCCACTGCATCCTCTCTGGACAGCGTTGGCAGGCAACCTGCTGTGGCCTTGAAGATTCCTTTCCCTTTGCAGCTATAAGTTTGGCCCAGACCTGAGACAATGCCATTCTGCCTTGTGGGGGTCACATGATACCCCCGAACCTGTAAGAACAAGGAATTCTCTTTGTCCTTGGGGACTGAAGGATGCCTCCCTTCAGGACTCTGCCCATAACCCATGATGGTTATAATTCGCCTGATCAAGCTCTTCGGAAGACTAATTTTTGTCAGCTTTCTTTCCACTACTGAAACATCTTTTATGTGATCTATACCATCATTTATCATTTCTAGCATCTTCTGCTTTGGATACTGAATGGACTTGTGTATGGCATAATGCAGGATGGGCCTTAGCCAGGCCACCTGCTATGACGAATAAGGGAGTAGCTCCTGTGGACATGGCACTCTGCTCTGGCCAGGTGGGACACCAGCTTCTGCTCCATGCCTGGATGACCTGCCTAAGAGACGGAACACAAGTGGCTGTAATTGGAGACTACCCCATAGGGAGATTAGCTAACCAAACTCATATAACTCCTTGCATTTCCGTGGATAAACGAGTTTGCCGCGGCTTGCCCTCCGCATGCTTTTCACCCAGCTCCTGAGGTCTGTGTGTTGACTCTGTGCCTCTCCCCCTCACGGTGGAGACCCTGCTGGCCCCAAGCACAGGGACCCCCAACAGACTTGTGCTGCTGATTCTTAGCCTGTCTTGTCTTTGTGTGACACTGAATGGAAGAACAAGTCTTTTGTGGTGTTAGGAGAGGGGGCAAGGTGTTCTGGGTAACAAAACGAGTTTTAAACTTCTTTTAAAGTGATAGTCTCTTCAAAAACAGTCAAAATCTTTACATGTGCCTATATGTAAATGGTTTTACTTTGTACTAATTAGACTACTAGACTTTATCTAAATGTGTGGTATAAAGTGCAGTCCATCATTATTTCATTTGAAGGAATGTTCATCCTTCAATTTTTCTCTTTTCAGTGCTGGGGTATGGACTCAGGATCTTGTGCATGCCAAGCAAGTACTCTACCACTGAGCTACATCCCCAGGCCTCAATTTCCGTTTTAATGAAATACTTAAGCATAACTTCATGCTCGAATTATAGTTGAGGTTGAACAGGTTAGGAAAAGGCCAGGGAGAATGGCAGGCACTCTCCATATTTTACTTTCTTTAAAATAATGTTGGTGGGTGGGGATAATCCCCCATTTTACAATCGAAAAGGGGGGGAACCCACAAACCTAGAGAAATGTCAACGGTAAATCATTTGCCCAAGATCATGTCAACCTAAATGACTAAGCAGAGGAAGGTTCTCTAAAGAGTAAGTTTATTATCAAACTCTATGTAGCTGTGGCGTACTGTCAAAATAAGTTGGTTAGCGAAACTGTTAATTTCTGTAAACATTTGATTTCATAATCAAATTCATTTTCCACTCTAAAAAGAAAAGAGTAAGCTTATTCAGAGGTAACACTGCAGCAGGAAGAGTGTGCCGTGGTGACCTGTGTCCACCTTCACAGAGGCTGAGGCAAGGGAAAGCCTTTAAAGACAAAATAAGAATTGCTGAATTATTTTGAAGCAATAACCCTTAGCTGCAAGGGTCAGCTATAAGTGTGGCATTGGTCGAAGATGAAATGCAGTTGTTGGGCCTACATCCTTTGCAAAAATATTTTTTGTATATTTAATGTTCTTTGTTCAAGCTTGTGGTTTGGGTGGAGTTTTTGTAATGGTTATAGTTATCAAGCTGAAGCACAAGCTCCTGCGCTCCTTCAGTCTCCCAGTTAGTTTTTAAAGAAGAGTTTATTGATTATACTGCAAAGGAGTAGTGGGATTGTGCAATAACTATCAAAATTGTGGGGTTTTATTTTTGAGGGGTTAGGTCTTGTCAAAATGATGCCATTTAAATTCTGATAACTTTCATGATCATGAACCTAGTATTGGGGCTCAGGTATGGATTCCCACTAAGGACCTGCAGAAGAGTGAAAAACCCACCCCACATATTTATTTGGCATATTTTGAGGTGGGTATTCAGAGAAAACACTTCTGTGGACATGAGGATGGCTCAGAAAAACTGTTTGTAGTAAGAAATTGATATCTGTCTACATTAGTTAGGTGAACAGCAATTGTGGGCAGAGTTACTTCTATCTGATGCCTCCCTTTATCTATGAGAAGAAGGGACTGGAGGTCTGACAGGTGGCTGTTACTTGGTGTGCACCATCAGGATGAGCTTACTGTGCTCATCTCCCCAACCTTCCATAGTCTGTGCTCATCCTCCTCTATCCTTCCATAGCCTGTGCTCATCCTCCTCTATCCTTCCATAGCCTGTGCCAATTTCTTCTGCCCAGAATCCCCAGCACCAATCCCTTGAAGTTCTATATGCAGGCAAACATTTGAGTCTAATCCTCCAAAGTCTTTGTAATTGTTTGGAACTTAAATGTGCCCTAGAAAGCTCATATGCTAAGGGCTTGGTCTCCAATGTGATACTGTTCAGAGGTGGACTCTGGAATGGTGATTGGATCACAAAGGTCTGATGTCATTAAAGGATCAATCCGTTTATGGATTCCTAACTTAGTGGACTATTGGTGGATGATGGAAATTTGAGAGGGGGAAGTAGGTCACTGGGGGTGTGTTGGGAGGGAATATTTTATTTTCAATCCCTTTGCCCTCCCACTCCTGTCTTTTTGTTCTTCAGTTGCCATGAGGTGAGTCGTGAGTCGTTTTGCTCCACTCTGTGCTATGAGGGGAGGGAACTGGATGGAGGAAGCAGGTCATGGAGAGCGTGCCTTGAAGGGTGTGTCTGTTGCTGGCCCCTTATTGTCTCTGCTTCCCAAGCCGCCATGCAGGGAGCAGCTTTCCTCGGTCCTGCTCTTCTGTCCCAATAATCTGCCTCTCCAGAGGAAGGAGCCAGCAGCCATGGACCGAGACTCTGAAACCATGAGCCAAAATAAACCTTTCTTTCCTAAAGTTGTTTTTCTTAGGCTTATGTAACCGTATCTTAAAACTAAAACTGGCTAACACAAATCTCCTACAGAGTAAGTAAACTTAGCTGTCGTTTAAGCAACTTCTACTGGTGAAATGCCTCATTAAAGAATAACTGTAAATTCTTGTGTTACTTGTTCAGCCTGATTTCACAATGTTGAGGAAATCAGATGGGCCTGACATTTTGTAGTAGGTTGGCCTTGCCTCACTGAGTTGAAAAGCTTTCCAAAACCAACCCAAACCTCAGTTGCTTCTAGAAAGTCTTGTCAAACTGTATCTGATAAGCACAGTTTTCTTGTCAGAACTTATTTTAGAAATTATATTTTTAGTCACTGACCTGTCAGTCATTCCTGGCTCTCCATTCTAGTTCAAGTCCTGGCAAAAGGTATTTTCTCCTTCAGAGAGAAACTAATCACAGCTTTTCTGCCTCCTGAATGCCCAGAACTGATAAATATTCTAATGCCACAACTTTTCCAGCAAATTTTATTGCTTTCATTTTGTTTTCAGTATACACAAGGCTGGGAGGCCCATGCAATGACTAAGGGGTTAACAATCTGTACAAGTGCCTCACTTGTTTGGGTTTTAGTACTAGTTTTACTTCTTATTGACCATGTGATGTTGGGTTATTTTGACAACCTGTCTGCATCTGTTTTCTCATCTCAAGGCTCAGATAGAACATAATCTATTCAGGGCCATGTGAGGGTTAAATGAAGCATAGTAAGTCTACTGCCTAGCACAGTATACAAGGGTAGATAACTCTCTCTCTCTCTCTCTCTCTCTCTCTCTCTCTCTGTCCTAGGGATCAAACCTAGGGCCTTCAGTATGCTAGGCAAGTACTTTACCATAGAACAACATCCTCAACTCATGGTTTTTTGAAACAGAGCCTCAATATGTACATCAGGCTGGCCTTGCATTACAGTTTCTGCTTCCTTATAAGCTCTCAAGTATTGGGATTCTGGGCTCTGCCACCCCTGGCTTCTTTCCTGTTTCCATCTTGTTTCCATCTTTCTTCCTGACTTCTCATCCTCTTTCCTCACCAGTTTGACCCCAGCCTTGAGGGGTGGGGGTATGATACTCTGGCTTCAGGGAAAGCAAGGGACAGATTGTTTTAATCTTCCTCATTTTCATGCTTTCAAAAACATCTATATTCTTATGGGAGGATGGAGGTAAGGAGAAGGAGAAAAGAAATGAAGATTTCCCGAGAAGACTTCTCAATTTCCCGAGAAAACTTCTCAATTTCCCATAGGCTAAAGCAAAATAAAAACAACAAACAATGAGACAAGATTCCCCTAGCTGGGTTACAAAGATGGTGATGGGGAGCCATGAGGACTTCTTCCTTGTTGGAAGAAGCAGAAGAGAGGCTGTGGACAACCTCACAGATACCCCCTCTGCCCTGGCATGGCAGCTGTGTGATAAAATACAACGGCAAATTACCTCTATTCCACGGACTCACAACCTGTGCACTTTAAGAAGCTTGTAATGTCTTCTTTGAGTTGACTGGCAAGGGAAAAGGGAGGATCTTGCATTACCCAGAGCAGTAGAACACTCCACAAACATTTACAAAGAACATATTTGAGTAACTAAAGTCTGATGGTGTGTTTTATAGGCCATCTTCAAGTAACAATAAGAAAACTAAGAGTTTGAGAATTATCTTGGACCCAAATTTATCACAAACTAAGCAAGGCCTTGAGGTGCTTTGCATTCTTTTTTTAACTCCTGAAGTATTAAAAGTGATTAAAAATTAATAAAACATGCCATTTTAAATTTTTAAAAATATTGTTATGAATATGAATATCTGCTTACATCTATGTATGTGTAACCATATGCATGCCTGGTGCCAGAGAAGGCCAGAAGAAGGCATTGGATCCCCTCAAACTGGAGTTACAGATGGTTGTGAGTATCCCTGTGGGTTCTGGGGACCAGGAACTGAACCTAGGTCCCTCTAGCCCCTTTAAATTAAAATTAATTCTATTTATTATGTATGTATGCACACAGACTCCCACAGGAGTGGGGGAGAGGGCACATTGCCAGTTCACTTGTGTGGAGGCCAGAGGACAACTTTCAGCAATCAGTTCTCTCCTTCCACTGTGGGTTCCAAGGATTCAACACAGGTCATCGGGCTTGTGTGGGCAGCAGTTTTGCCTGCTGTGCCATCTCACTGTGCCATACTTCCCCAAACAGTATTTTTTAATCTGTCATGGTACAAAAGGTCACCATAAAAAATTGGTAGCTTAAGACACAGGCATTCATTTGTCTATTATCCTGCACTGGGCTGTGTCACAGAGATGGCTGATCACCTCTGTTCCACAGGACATAAGGCTGGATTCTTCTAGGAAGTTGGCTGGAGCTGTATGATGGCTTTTCATTCCCCAGGGTCATGTGATCTTTTATCATTCAGTAGTCTTAGGACCTCCTAGTACAGCACTTGGATCCCAAAAAAGGAAAAGGAAGAAGCCCGTGCCCAATAAGGTCTAAGAGAATCAGAGCTATATGGTCTCTGTTAAACTCTACTGGTCAAGGAAGGTCAAAATGCCAGATGGGCTTTAAGGAGAGGATGTAAACCTTACTTTTGATGGGATGAATAGCGTGAATCTACAAAAAGGATAAGAATCTTTGGCAGTCACATTTGGAGCCAGACAGAGTTATAAAAATTGCACTGTAGAGATAGCTCGGTTGTTTAAGAACACTGTTCTTGCAGAGGCCCTGGGTTTGGTTCCCAGCACCCACATGGTGGCTAATAATTGTCTATAACTCCAGTTCCAGGGGAACCTGACACCCTCTTCTGGGCCCTGTGGACATTGCATTACATGGGTACACTTACATACATGAAGGCAAAGCATTCATACACACTAAATAAAAATTGATGAAAAAATGTAAACATTTTCACTGTGTTGCTGGTGATATAGCTCAGTGGTTGAATGCTTGTCTGGTATGTGTGAGGCCTTAAGTTTGATTCTTAGCACCAAAAAACAAAACAAATTGTAGTGTGTGATAAATGTTTATAGTGAACACATGACTACTTTCAACACAAAGGTATGCAATGACTATATGATTAACCTTGAGTATGTCAATATTCTAAGTTTCAATGGAACTCATGGAAGACTGAAGCAGGAGGATCTTGGGCTCCAGGCCAGCCTGGACCACAGAGCAAGTTCCAGACCAGACTAGGCTACTAGTAATACCCTAATCTCAAAACAACAACAACAAAAAAAAAAAATAGGGGGAAAGAAATGGCTGAGCATTTAAGAGTACTGGCTACTCCTCCAGGAGAGGACCCAGGTTCAGTTCCCCGCACCAACATGGTGGCTAACAACCATCTGAAACTCCAGTTTCACGGACTTGATGCCCCCTTCTGGCCTCTGCATGTACTGCACAACATGGGTGTTCTTATATATATGTAGGCAAACATACATACAATAAAAAAAATTTAAGTCAGTTGAAGGGGCTGGGGAGATGGTTCAGTAGTTAAGAACATTGACTGCTCTTGCAGAGAACCCAAATTTGGTTCCTAGTACCAACATGGCAGGTAACAACCTTCCATAACTCTAATTCTTTTGCCCTCTTTGGCCTCCATGGGCATTGTATGCAGGTGGTGCATAAAAATGCAGGCAAAACTCACATATAAAATAAAAATCAGTGTAAAGAATTAAAAATAATCCAAAATGAAAGATGTGACTCAGAGTCCTTGTCTTTCTCCTGTTATCTTAGAATGTGGGCAAAAGTTCTCTTTCTTTCTGATGGTTATAGAATTTTAACAAGTGCCAATGATTAGTCATTCCTAAGAGTCCTCATTCTTTAACAGAATATTCTGACTTTATATACTGGACGTCACCAGGAAAACGCCTGTCTTCTTGCCAGAGCATCAGCCTTTCCACCATAGGTGTGGTGACCTTTGCCAAGCATCTGACTTTCCAAAGTGTGTCAGGACTATTTGTCTGTATGCCTGCCAAGCCAGGGCCACACCCTGGAGAGGGTGGGGTCTCACCTGCAAGGTGAGATGATTCTATGGCAATTAAAATCATAACTCCAATTTGTGGTGTAAGCAGCATGTCCTGTAGATCAGAAATGAGGAAGTCCCAAGGGTATTGAGAACCTGATCAGAGTTTCAGGGCATTGGGCCAAAAGTTTAAGTAAGTTGCTCTCTTAGGGAAGAGAAGATGGAACTGAACACAAAAGCAGGCAGGCCAGGTTGTGCCAGGCATCAGGATAAGACAAATTACTGTGGAATTACAGAAGGTTATTTGTGGACCATGAATTGTTTTTTAAGCTGTTTATATTTTCTGTAATTAGGACATTTTTGTTCTGCCGTAGTGTTTAGTACATTCTTAAAATGCTGGTCTGGTCAGCTGTGCTAAGAGGAACCAAGAAAGAAGTTTTTGTCCAACTTGGGCCAGAGATTTAAAGGGGAAGCAGTTCACCAACTGCTTGACACAGTGGAAACAGTGCGAACCTCAACAGGAAGGTAAACTGAGGACAACTGAGCTGGAAGTCCCTACACTGGGCTATGTTCTCAAATCTGGCTCCATCTATCCCCATAACCTGTTACTACTCCAATGCCCTAGGCAAAAGGCAGGAAGAGACCTCAAGAGCCTGACACCATGGTGCACCCGCTGAAATCCCAGCACTAGGTAGGCTGAAGCAAGATCACAAATCTGAGGCTAGCCAGGACTACACTGTAAAACCAGGTCTCAAACAACAACATACCAAAAAACAAAACAAAGCAGTTAGGGTCTTAATGAGCTAGGCACGGTAGCTCACACCTGTAATCCCAGCACTTAGGAGACTGAGAGGAGGACTGCATTGAGTTCAAGCTAGCCTGGATACAGAGTGAGGTCCAGGTCAGCTGATCTGGGCTACCAAATGAGACTGCAGCCAAATGTTATGGTAGAGAGAGAGGTCTGAAAGGCCTTGGCCAAAGGCTGTAAAATCAGCAAACAAGAACACGGCAAAGAACAAGGTTAAACCTCCAGCTTTGATCTATTAAACCAGCTCAAGCCAGTGCCCACCAGAAGCACTACAGAGTGCCTGTGGGGTAGTATGGGTTCCACTGTAATACTAAAATACACTCCTTTGAGTGGAGATTTGAAATGTCACTGAGATATGTAACATGTGAAGTAGTATGTGGAACTACATGTAAGAGATGGAGCATGCATGGAAAAGACTTTGTTATGCTAATGAGCCCCAAAGTCCAGGTTAGGGTACCATCAAAGCCCCAATTGTTTGTACAGCAGGGCCACTGAAGGGCTAAATTTTCTCTTGCTTCTGCCTGCTTCCTTTCTTGGATGTGTGTCTTCTAAGAAATTGCCCTAGTTTTTGTTGCAACTGCGTGTCTCATTTCAGTTCTTTGTTTGGGAACACAATAACCTAGAACCTTTCTGGAGGTATAATGTGAACTCTACTATCAGTGGATACCGAGGCCCTATTGCTACCATGATCAAGTTGGTTTCATTCCAGACATGCAGGATGGATCAACAAATGCAAATCAATACATTTAAGACATCACATAAGTGGACTCAGAAATCACACGATCATCCCAATGAACACAAAAGGGCTTTTGACAAAATCCAGTATCTCTTCATGATAAAAGCCCTGAAGAAACTAGAAATAGAAGAAATATATATATCAGCATAATAAAAGTCGCCTGGGGCCTGGCTAGATGTAGTTAGGAGCACTCCCACCATTCATGTGTCAGTTCTTCAGTTCCAGAGGATATACGATGCCCTCTTCTGGTCTTCTAGGGTACCAGGCCTTCCCGTGGTACACATGCAGACGTGCAGACAAACATTCATATACATAAAATAAGTCTTAAAAAAACTAGAACAAACTTATAGCCAACATTATACTAAATGCAGAAAAAAAGCATTTCCACTCAAATCAGGAAGAAGACAAGAGTGTCCACTGTCATTCAGTATTATGCTTAAAGTCTTACTGACAGCAATAGGACAAGAGAAGGAAGTAAAAGAGATAAAACAGGAAAGGGAGGAGCCAAAGTATCTCTGGGGATGATATGAGTCTATCAGATATCCTCCAAAATTGTACCAGAAAACTCTTCAGTCTGATACAAAACAATAAAAACCCATCATCCCCAAACAAACCCTAAAACAAGATTTACCACAACATGACCCAACAATATCACTCCCAAAGGACCCCAAGTGAACACATCATAAAGATACACAATATTTATAGTAGAACTACTTATAATAGATACATCAGGGAACCAACACACGTATCTAATAACAGAGGAGATGAGTTAACTTGTGAGTACCAGTCACTTATGCTGTCAAGTTAGCAATGTTTTTTCCTAGTTAGGAAAGGAAAAGACACATGTAAATGCCTGGGAAGGGAGCAACGAGGGTGATGGGACTAGCACGACCCCCTTAGGCAAAATAAAGTTGTTTAGACACCTAGAATCTAAAGCAGCTCTTCTAAGGTGTGGTCATTTCTACTATTATTTAACAGATCACTATGTCCACCCCCAAATCAAGAGAAGGTAAGCTCAGTTTCTTAAGTAGGCAAAGCACTTGTCACCGTCACCTCTCTTATCTGATCATTCCATCTCACCAAGTTCTCTGCCTCTGCACAACCTCCTGGTTCCTGTCTCCAGATTCTCCGTAGTCAGAGTAGAAAAAGGGAGGGTTCTGGAGGCTAAAGCACTAATCTTGCCTTAGGCAAAATGGACCACTCAGCAACCCGGTTGAACCTGTAAGTTTACCTAACGCTTTAGAGCCCAGTTTTTTTATGAGTAAAATATGTCTCAGAGTCCACAGGAGATTGGTTCTAGGACTCCTTCAATTGCTCAGATCTCTTACAGAAAACGGCACAGCAGGGCTGACTTACTGACTGGTAGGGTGCTTGTTTAGTGTGCACAAAGTTCTGGGGTCAATCCCTAGCTTTGTATTAACTGAGAATGGTGGCATACCTGTAATCTCAGAAGTTGGCAGGTAGAGGGGAGGGGCTCAGAAGTTCAAGGTCATCCTTCCACACCTTGAGCTCTAGGGCAGGCAAGTTCAGGCAAGCAAGGAAGAAAGGAAACGAAAGGAAAGAAGAAAGTGGTATAGTAAGAAACAAAATTTAAAAGGGGAAATGGCATAGTATGCATAGAACCTACACACATCTTCCTTTGTAATTTAAGTCATTTCTAGATTACTTGTAATTCTTAATACAATATAAATGCTCTGTAATAGTTGTTATAGAGCACTGTTTAGGGAATAATGACAAGAAAAGAAATCTGAGCCTATCTAGTACAGATGCGGCGGCCCTGGGTCTCAGCACAACAGCAGCAGTGTAACTTGCATTTCAGTATTTTTTTTTTCTTTCTTTTTTGAGACAGGGTCTCCCTCTGTGGGGTGAGCTGGCCTCCAATGCCAGGCTTCTGTTTTCTGTTATGGTTGGTTGAATCTTTAAAGATAGGAGAGCTGACTGGCCAGGAAAATGAACTTACCAGATCTTCCCCTGTAGATGGTACAATTTTCTGGTGGTTCTGTCTCAGCTGGAAAGCCCTGCTGAAACCTATCCGTTGATGTTTATACCCTGATTGATAAAGAGGCTAACTTCTCGAGGCTGCTCTCAGCCCATTGACTAAGCAGGGCAGGGATATTAAGACCGGCCTGTATTTGTAATGTCACAATTTGGGGACATGTCAGTTTGGCTCAAGGACCACCCTTCTCCCATGGCTTTGCTGAACTTGTTAGACATGCAGGGTAGTCTGGCGTTTTCCACCCAGCCAGCCTTCCTTCCTTACCTCATCCCATTACAGAAATCATACACCCACTCCAGCTCCAGCTCCCTGTTTCCCCTCATAAATCTGTGCAGTACTTCTCTCTAACATCGACTCTGCCGACTGGGACAACCAAGCCCTAATTCCAGGGCTGCTGTGGATATTAACGAGTGTGTGAAACCGAAAGGCTTGGCATGGAACAAACCCTTATTCAACTAACATTTACTGAGTCCTTACTGTTTGCATGCCCAGGCCTCGGTGCCTGGACATAATGGCGAGTAAAACAGACAATAAACACCTGTTCTCGCTGACTGTCTTCAGTAGGACACAAAGAGCCTTTCTAATCTGACCTCCGAGGGCTCAACATTCTCAATTGTAACCCCTCACACTTGAGCCTAGTCAACAGGAGAGTCCCTGAGGTCCATGGTTTTGCCTTCACTCTTAATACCTTTGCCCTGTACCTGTGAAGCGCCTCGCCTCTCTCGTTGGATCACATCCTTACACATTCTAAATCAACCGGGCAAAGATCTCAGACATGCTAGTTGCAGAAGAACGCGTTATTCTGTGCTAAAGTGGCTGTGACTGTATCCTAACCACGGAGCTCTCCTAGAGCAAGGGAAACGTCAAGTCTCTTCTGGGTCCCCAGGGCTTGGCCCATGGGAGGCCCTCCACAAGTATCTGCCAGAGCGGTGAGGCGGATGAGTGAGCCGGGAGGGACTCCTGCGGTTCTCGGGAAGACCGCGCAGTCTGCGGCTGGAGTGCTGGGCGCGGCGCCGTCCAGGCCCGGGGACCGCGGCTGCAGGCCCGGGCCGAATCGTAGTGGCCGCTGCGGGGCACATGACTGGCTGCTCTGCCCCGCCCCGCCCGCTTCCCCGCCCAGTCGCCGGCCGTCGCCTCCCCGGGCTGCAGGCGAGCCCCGCCGACGAGCTCTGCTCTCCTCCATCGCCCCAGTGCTCCGGCCGAGGAGAGCTAAACCCGGTCGGCTCCTTCACCCGCGGTGGCCGCGCTCCCGAGCTGCGCCCGAGCCCGGCACGCGAGGGGCGGGAGCCCAGGGCCCCGGACTGCGGGCCGCGGCTGCGCGGCCTTGGCGGCTGCGCCTTCCCGCTCGCGGTGGATCTCTGGCCGACGAGTCCCGGCTCGGCCCCTGAGACGCCCGAAGCATGGGCAGATGCTGCTTCTACACCGCGGGGACCCTGTCCCTGCTGCTGCTGGTGACCAGCGTCACGCTGCTGGTGGCTCGGGTCTTCCAGAATGCGGTGGATCAGACGATCGAGAAGGTGAGGCAGGCATGGCTGCGTGCGTGCGTGCGTGTGCGTGTGTGTGTGTGTGTGTGTGTCTGTCTGTCATGTCCAGGCCACTCTCCTACCGTGGACCCTACTGGGGAGCCCTGCGCTGGCGCGACCCTTGCACACCGGAGCCCTCATGTACTCCTGGTCTTCCAGAGCTTGGTTTCGGTGGGAAGGCCTGGAGATGACTAGTTCCTTCAAATAACCAGCAAGTCTACAGACCTTGACTTTTTAAAAATGCCTTTCATTTACTTTCTGTCGTTTGCATTTCTCCCAACCTCAATCTCTGCTGAGCCCCCGCCCCCCCATAAAGAAATGCAAGCGCTTGAAAAGCACCGCAGCAGACACAGTTTTTCTTGGATGCCCGCCCAGCCTTTGAAGCGGTGTAGGGCTGGGGCTGAGAAGTGGGTGGGAGGTCTATTGTGTTCCTGCCTTCCTGGGCTAGTAGGGCGTTGGAGAACAGGCGAGGCTTTCGGACTGGGTGACGTTTGGTTCATCACAGGCTTGCTTAGTGCGGACTTATTAGCGTCTTTTGTGTCTTTCACCAGCAGCCTCTGTTGCCTTGTCTTAGCTTCGCCCTTGCTGGTCTCAGCCATTACTTGGATGCTTTTAGGTCCCTTAAAGAATCTAGACCTGTCTTTCCTGGTGGATGATTGGGGTTGCGAGAGCAGATCATGCGGAAGTGTTTTTCAGCCTCATAATGTCCTAGTCCTTCCTTTCTCTGCCCTTTCACCACATCCACATCCAGGAGGAACTGGAGAGAATTACTGGAGTCACTTTTTCCTGTAAAAATAAATAAATAAATAAGGCACCGGTGTAGCCTTTCTCCTTAGCATGAGGATAAAAGCCCAGGCCTGGTAGATTCAAGTCTCTGTACTTACTCCTTGTTAGAAAACTTAGTTGCCTTATGCTAAATGGCAAGAGTTGAAGTTCCCAAACTGGTTTCCAGAAGTAACTAGTTATTTACAATATAGCAATTTAAAAAATAGCAAGGCAAAGCTTCACTGAAGTTTTTAGGAATTCACATTGCCAAGGGAAGACAAGGCCCACTGTCTGAGGCTCCTCAAAGACTGCTGTTTCCCTGAGCTTCAAGGAAAAGTAGACAGAATCCTTTCTGTACTTCCACATCAAATCTATGGTAAGTCTTAGACTCTGGCTTTGGTGACTTGAGTTAAGCTATGCAACAGGCAGTATGTGAATTTTCTTGTATGACTTCAGGAGGCTGCTTCAGGGATGCCCTCTAGGATTCTCTGTAAATTCCTCATTTCCTCCAGGGAGTGGTAGTTGGGAGGCAGCTTCATAGGGTGTGAGTTGTTTTGATTGTCACAAGTGGTTTTCTCCATAGGGAATGGCCTCAGATAAGTTACAGTACAGGGGACTTTCAGAGTGGTCCAAACTCAGCTACTAAGCAGTGTACTACATGGTGTCTGCAGATAAATTTGGGGTTAAGTCAGTCAGAGGTCATGAATGTACTTTCCTCAGTAACCTGTAGAGCAGCAGGACTACTTATTTAATTTCACTTTCTTTTGGTTTTCCTTTTGAGGCAGGGCCTCTCACTATGTAGCCCAAGCTGGCCCTGAACTCACAGCTCTTGCCTTAGACTCCCAAGTGTTGGGATCACAAGCATGAACCACCACGCCTGATTCTGTTTAATCTTTTTTTTTTTTGGAGGGGACAGGGCTGGGTCTCAAGTGCCCAGGCTGGCCTCAAACTCACTACATAGTAAAGGATGACCTTGAATCTGTGATCTTCTTGCCTCTGAACCTCTTGAGTGCTAGATTACAGGTATATTCCACAACAGCAAGTTTATGTTGTGCTGTAGATTAAACCAGAGTTTTGTGCATGTTAGGCAAGCATTCTACTTCCCCCAGTACATAATCTTTTTTGATTCATGTTTCCTTCTCTGTAAGTGTGAATAATAATGATTAAGATATATAGAAACAGTATAAGAATTGCTAAGCAAAAGGTATAGTTTTTCCTGGGATATGGTTAGTGTTTAATAATGACAACAATTTTATTTTTTGTGGATTTTTTGTTTTGTTTTTAATTTTTATTTTAAAAATTTTAATTATATGTGTGTGTGTCTGTGTATAGGTATATATATACAAGTGCAGTGCTCTTGGAGGTCAGAAGAGAGTGTTAGATCTGCTGGAGTTATTGGTAGTTGTGAACCACAATCTGACATCCACACACAGCTGCGCACACACGTGAACACATATGTACACAGAAAGCAAAAAAAGGCAAAAGAATTTATCTCAAGTAATCATTGTCCTTGAGCTCTGGAGTGACCAGAGCAGACTGAAGTGAGACTCTTATTTAGGGTCATTTAATAGAGTGGAAGGAACTGTTACAAGAATTAAATGTTCTGGCTGCCTGCTACTTGACAAGACCAAAATTTAGAGATAAGAATTAGTAGGAAGGAATCAAACTTATTCAAAGCCAGTCTTGGAGAAATTAGAAGGGCTAGCTCCTTGTCTGTCTTGGGAGGCTTTTCTGGGAAGGAAAGGAAGGCTGCAGGCTAGGCAGGGTCTTTATCAGGTAGGGCCTGGGTCTTCTCCAGAACCTCACAGTGAATCTTGAATCTTCACCTCCTGCTGCTAATCTAAAGAAAGATCTAGCAGTTAACCAACTTAATCATGTTCTTGGGTTCCTTCAACCAAAGGAATACCAAAGACTAGAAAGGCAAAAGTCAGGATCATTTCAAAGGAGCTGCTGATACAGAATGCAGACGTGCTGGGCCTAGCCTGCTAGTGACTGCCTTATATTGAGGAAACACTGGAGTAGTCACTGGTTCCATTTTCCCATTTGTGGAAGAGGCTCAGTAGTACCTTCTTCCTCTTGAAACCAGGCCCAATTCCTGAGGGATATTAAGGCATTAACAAAGCCCTCTTTGGCAAGCATTCGAGCCTTTTTGATGACAACTTTGCAGAGACCTATTAGACTGTTTCCTCTGAGACACCGGTAAAAGCCGCACCAGGGATGTGGAAGCAGGAGGATTACAGTTCAAGGTCATCTTTGGCTACATAGAGAATTCAAACCCAGCCTGGGCTACATGAGAGCTTGTCTCAAAAAGTAAAAACTAAGCCAAACCAGCATCCTCTTTTCATTGGAGAGCCTGGAAGGGCAGTTTTTTGTTGTTTGTTTTGTGACAGGGTCTTCCTGTAGCCCCAGCTGGCCTGGAACTCCGTACGTAAACCAGACTGGCCTCCATCTCGCAGAGATTTGCCTGCCTCTCTTTCCATCTTTCTAAGTGCTGCGATTAAAGATATATGCCACCACACCAGGCTCTTGGGATAGCAGTATTTGATGTACTAATTCCATAGCCCAATCATTTACCTTGACACCTCACAGTGCTGATACATTGTAGGTACATAATAAATGCTTGCTGTCTCATGTTGTATTTTCTTTCTTGCTGGGAAGGAAGCAAACCCAGGTTCTTGCACATGCTAGATAAGCTGTCTGTCACTGAGGTACACCAAAGCTAACTAAATATAATCCCAAAGGGCTTTTACTTGCATATTGACTTCATTTCCTGAGTTGACTCCATTAAGATTTAATGCTCTCTATATTTTTAAAAAATGAGCTGGAGCTATAGCTCAGTGGTAGAATGCTCACTTGGCATGGGCAAGGCCCTAGGCTTGATCCCCAATACCAGGAAGAGGGGGAAGAGGAGGGAAGAGGAAAAGGAAGAGGAGGAGGAGGAAGAGGAAGAGGAGGAGATTTAGCACCAAGAGCTATAAATATAACAGTAAGCAAGGCAAGGTCCCTACCCCCAAGTTAAGAAGACAGACTCTAAGGTGTTTATTATTATTTTATTTTTTTTACAAACTTTAGAGAGCACTCTGTTATTTTACTTTCAAGGAAACTAAAGCTCAGGGAAAGTAAGTGTCTAAAGTCCAGGGGAGAGTTAGGGATGTGGGCTACAAGCTTTGTCTCCTGATACTGAATCCACTGTTCCCACCTCGGTGATGACTACATCCCAACTTCCTGGGGTTGCTGTGCCTGTGCACCTTCTTCCTTCAAAGATTTCTAGCCTGGACAGTAAAATCTGTGGCCACCTCCTAGCCCTAATTTATGCCACATCGTCCTCATGTAACTACAGTGACAGCTACTTCAAGGCATTGAAGAAGAGACACACTCTTTAAAGAGCCGAGGCCCCTTCAGGCTAGATCAAGCAAGGCCATGTCATCATATCCACCCCCCTCCCCCACTCCCCGCTCAGTCTGTGTGTCAATTTCTGGAAAGCTGGAAGGCGAAGCTCTTAGAAACCAAGATTAAGAAGCAGCACACACAGTCAGGCCTGGGGGAGCCTGCAACAGAAACTGGACAGTCAGCAGGCACCGCCCACCTTTCCCTCTGCACTAGAAGCTTCCTGTGCTTACTCATCCTGCCCTGGCTGGTTACTGGCTTGGGGCTTCGCCAGTCCCACATCAGTGGCTTTCCAACAGCTGAGCCTCCCACTGGCATGCTCATCTCTTTGTTTCTCCTTTGCAAGTTCATAATAGTAAGGCTATTGGCCAGGCACAGGAAGAACTCGGAGAGCTATGAACCAGCCGTGTCACTAATTTCCTTAAAGGATTCCTGATTCCTAAGCAGAATTCTACTCTTCTCCCTGGCTTTTCAAAACATGATCTTGTGATAGCACAATCTAGCATGATTCCTTCTATAATCCTTTCTGACCACAAATGTATTCATAATTATCAGTGACGACAGCGGAGTAGACCAGTTCTCAGCATTGTCCCTGGACTCTAGGGAGATACATCAACAAACATCTCTTCCAGAGACATAGAAGATGCCAGACCTTGCCCAGGCCTGTGAAATCAGGCTCATTAAGAAGTGGACCATGTTAAGGAGCTGAGCACCAAATCCCTGTGTTTGCATCGTGATGGTTTCAGGTGCCCCCTCTTTGAGATGGACATTCTGGTTGAGGATGTCACCACTAACACTGCTGCTGTTCCGCACATTTACGTTAAAGGAAATATAGGGGAAGGGAGGTTTTCCTGTGGAAGTGACTTTGCTTTACTGTTCAGTGAAGTGCAAGATTTCATTCTGGCAGGCCACAGCCAAGGGGCCATCTGTTCTGCCAGACATTTGCTTATTTCACAAAGAAGCCAGCACGTTGAAATAAGCTCATTAATGAAAATATGGGGTGCTGGCCAAGTGAAGAGACATTTGTCATCATCATATATCATCAAAATATATAAATGCGAAATACCAAGGAAGGAGCTGTTTTTAGGTTAAGCTAGTAACTAATTGAAAGCAGCAACAAGGGGAAATAGAGGCTGTCCTAAGACTGCCTGTCTGTCTCTCTCTCTCTGTGTTTATTGAGATAGGGTGGCATGTAGCCCAGGCTAGCCTCAGACTTACTATGTAGCTGAGGATGTCCTCAAATTCCTCCTGATCCTCCTGCTCATTAATGAAAATATGGGGTGCTGGCCAAGTGAAGAGACATTTGTCATCATCATATATCATCAAAATATATAAATGCGATATATCAAGGAAGGAGCTGTTTTTAGGTTAAGCTAGTAACTAATTGAAAGCAGCAACAAGGGGAAATAGAGGCTGTCCTAAGACTGCCTGTCTGTCTCTCTCTCTCTCTGTGTTTATTGAGATAGGGTGGCATGTAGCCCAGGCTGGCCTCAGACTTACTATGTAGCTGAGGATGTCCTCAAATTCCTCCTGATCCTCCTGCCTCCACCTCCCGGGTGTACTTTACAGGCATATGCTAGCACACCCAGAAGTTTGTTTTTTGCTTCTAAGAGTACTTTTAGTATGTGTTTGGGGATTCATTCACTTATTAAGGAAGTGTTAACAGAATGTGTACCACTTGCACAGCAGAGTGTTAAGAGCTATGTATATAACAGTAGACAAAACAGGGTTCCTATCCTTATAAACAAATAATCCAATTCACACTCCTTAGCTTCTGGCCTCTTTACACTAAAAAAATTATTGAGGACCCCAAAGAAATTTTGTTTATGTGGGTTGTATTCTATTGATGTTGAATTAGAAATTAAAACCAAGCTAGGTATGGTGGTGAATGTCTTTAATACCAGCATTTGGGATGCAGAGACAGGTGGATCTCTATTAGTTTGAGGCTAGCCAGGGCTATATACATAGTTAAGACCCTGTCTCAACAACAACAAAAATTAAAACCAGAGAAGGGTGGGATTGTGAGATGGTTCAGCAGATAAAGTGCTTGCCATGCAAAGTATGAAGGCTGGAGTTCAAGTCCCCAGAGCCCATGTAAAAGGTGGGCATGGTAGTACAGATCTGTAATCCCAGGGCTCCGACAGCAACATGGAGGCACAGACAGGAGAATCCTTGAGAGCTCACAAGGCAAGTAGTCTGGCATATGCACTACAGCAGCGGACTACAAGCAGACCCGTCTTAAACAAGGTGGAAGGCAAGCACTGATACCTGAGGCTGTCCTCTGACCTCTACACACATGCTTTGGCTTTGTGTGTATCCTCCTTTCCCCCCAAATAAATCCCTCTCCACCCAAATAAAATTTTAAAAGTTTGAGTGCTGACAGAGATAGGCAGATGTCTGTGAAATCAAGGCCAGCCTGGTCTATATATTGAGTTCCAGACCAGCTGGGGCTACAGGGAGATACCATCTTTAAAAATAAAATAAAAATAAAAATGTGAGAAACTTATAAAACACAAGACTATACCAACACATACATATTCCATCAGAGCACAGGCACCTTCATGGGTCAGGTAGCCTCTGGAAGACCTGACTCTACACTCACACAGATGGGAGGGGTCAGGGAGTGGAAAGGTGTCTGGCTGTGATTACTAAAAATTACTTTTGACTTTCTGGAGTACCTGAGAGGGTCTCAGGAACCGCCCTCACCCCAAGAGGTCTGCAGGCCATGCTCATCCACTTTTAATTAAATTAATGTTGGCTTTTAGAATGTTTAAAAAAGATATAAACCTTTGTTATATTAAAACAATTATAATCCATATCTGTAATTATATTTCTTTAAGACCAAATTGGAAACTATATTACTAATTTCTTCAAACCAACCAGATTTTATTTACTGTGTACTTCATTTGTTGTTTCTTTCTAGTGTATCCACAAGTTCAATGTTAAAACAGGATTTTGGGATAAGTGAGGTGATACATGCCTCTATCAGCATTCAGAAAGCTGAGGCAGGAGAATTGCTGCAAGTTCAAGACCAGACTGGGCTACATAGTGAATTCCAGACCAGCCTGGGGTACAAAATGAGACTGCCTTAAAAACTCCAAACAAACAAACAAAAACAGACAAAAGCCCCAGGATTTGGGCCCATTAGTGATTTGGGTTCAGGGAATTCTTGTCTCTTCCTGTATGCCAATCAAACTAGACAGTAACTCATCATCTCCATAACTGAATTACTCAACCATTTCCTCCTATAGCCTTAGCCCAGTAGGGCTTTCAATCCATAGCACATAATTTAATATTTTAAGCTAGCCTGGAAGCTTTTCTGAAGGAAAGAGTTCTGCCATATTTAGTTTGGTATTACCTTCTGCCAAATACAACGTCTTATACAAAACAGACGGTTAGGGCTGGGGTGTAGCTCAGTGATGAACTATTTGCCTAGCATGCATGAGGCCCTGGATTCAGTCTCAGCACCACAAAAAAAGAAAGAGAAAGCAGGAGGTAAAGGAAGGGCTGGGGGAGGAGGAAGGGGAAGAAGAGGGAGGAGAGAAAAAAGAAAAAGGGAGGAAGGAAGTAATAAGAGGATTAAGAGCTCTTGGAGGAATGGAAGAATGGATGGAAAATCATGTCTTTGGGGGTGATTTTGTTTGCTTCCTGTAGTGTAGTTTTGCATTTTACCCTACTCTGTAGCTCTGTGCGATAGTAATCATGTATTTACCTCCTGAATGGTTTATCATTTTAAAATCTGGAATGGGCCAGAGAGACGGTTCAGTGGGTAGAGCTGTTTGCAAGCTTAACACTTGATGACATGAATTTGACCTCCAGAGCCCATGTAAAGGTGGAAGGAGAGAATCAGTTCCCCATAGTTGTTCTGTGACCTTCACACATACACCATGGAATGCCCCCCCATCATACACAGGCACAGTAATAAATGACAAATTTAAAATCTGGAAACTTTACCCAGTGGTGCAGATTTCCAGCTTATGGGATGTGTGGATGCTCTGCGGTGCTGGACCAACCAAGTCCTGTGTTGTAGCAGTATACACAGAACAGGGGCCACCCCGGCTGCTTAGCCCGTATGAGCTGCTTTCCCAACAGAACCTAGGTCTGTGTGTTCACATAGACTTGTGAACAACAAACACGATTCTCAGAGTTCTGGATTGGGAGAGTCAGGACAGTGATTTGGCTCCGGTTAAAGTGACTTAAGGATGCAAAGGCGAGATTCTGGGTCATAGTTTGAAGAGCAGGGAGAGCATGGTAGCACAAGCACCCTAGCTGTGGCAGCCTGAGTGTGAGGAGGCAGATCACACTGCATCTGCAAACAGGAAGTGGGGAGACAGACAGACTGCTGCTCTGCTCACTTTCTCCTTTATATCCAGTCTGGGCCTCCAGACCATGAGGGTGTCACCCACATTCAGGGTGGGCTTCCTTCCTGGCTTAAAGCTCTCTGGAACTGACCTCACAGACACACCCAGAGGTACTTTCCCTAGATGACTTAGTCAGGTTGCCAATGAAGATCATCTGTCACAGGCACTAATCTCTTTCACAAGGGCTTTGCTCTTGTCAGTCAATTCTCCTGACACCATCACCTTGGCAAAGATTTCAACACAGAAATTTTGAAGAGATTATATACATTCAGACCATCACATTCGCCGTCCCCACACCCCTCTTGGCTCCCAATGCCCAGCACAGGGCCTTTGTCCTTTGTTGGCAGGCTTGCTCTGTTGTCTTTTTTAGAGTAGAGAAGCACCTCTTAGTGCTTGGCCATCGTTACCAAAAGTAGAAAAATGAAAGTGCTTGAGAGAATCATATGTTTAACAAAGATGTGCAAGGGATTTCTATGTAGCCGTGAACACTGTTGCAAGACTCTGATGTGCACACACATGCAGACCCACAGCCTTCTTCCTTCGCTGTTCTGCCCCTTTGCCAAGTTTCACCCTTTTCCCAGACAAAATGAAGCTGAACACTATTGCCACAGTAATGTCACTGGTCATCACAAGTCCTGGTTTTTACATTGTATTTTTCTAATTGACAATTAAAATTATATATATTTATGGTATACAGTATGATGTTTTGTTATGTATATACATTATGGAATAGCTAAATCAGGCTATTTAACACATGTATCACCTCATGTACTTATTTAGGGTTTGTGGGGAGGTGAGAACATTTTAAAAATCTACTCATGGCTATTTTCAAGTAGAGTATACAAATGGTGGATTGGTGTTAACTACAATCACTCCGGTGGACAGATATTTTGAATTTTGTGTTTTGGCATTTCACCAATGCCGCTTATCCGCACCTCTGCCAGTTCCACTGGACTTCTGATGATCGCCGATACTGGGAGAGGAGACAGATATAACTAAGCAGGTTAGGACCACATTACATGGCTCATGTTTAAGATATCATTGTAACCAAACAGATTGAAAATAATGGGGCTGGCTGTACTTTGTTTCCAGAGCTGTATTTCTTGTATAATCACATCTTAAAATCCTTTTCCTCACCCTTAAAATCCTTTCCTCCTTGGTGATGCCCACCCTCTGTGCACAGTTAACATTTCCACAGCTTTCACTGTGAGGACAGTGGTCCAAATGCTCATGTCTTCTCCAAATTTCTACATTGGATTCTTAACTTAGGAGCTTGTTTCCATCTTGTAGCTGTCCTTTGCCCTTAGTCTAGCTCTTTCCAACCCTGACTGTGCATTTCTAATCACCTAGAAGCTGTAGAAATATTCTTTAGGTGTTATGTAGCAGGAGTTTATTTTGATGTCCTGTGTGTACTTTTTAGACAGCTGCAGCTCATCCAGGAGCTAGCATTTCAATCTGAATGTCAGCTCTCTCTAGCTAAACATGGAAACATGGTGAATGCCAATACATTTGTTTCTAAGTTCCAAGTCAGGAACTAAGGATAGAATGTTTCTAAAAGTGTTTTTATCTTTTAGTACTACAGAGACTACCTGATAGCAGTGAATTGTTTAAATTACTAGTTTGGTTTGGGCTTGCAAAGGAAGCAGTCTTTTAAAAACAAAGCAAACCCACTGGTGTTTGATATGTGAGGAGTCATATTAATCTGGAATCCAACAAGAAACAGATGCAGTCTTCAGCCAGGTTCTCAAAGTTGGTCACATTTTCTGTGCATGAATGGCCACATGGATGCTTAGGTTGTGTTGAAATATTAAAGAGTACTCTGACGACCTTGAAAAGCAGCGAGCAGTGCTCTTGAGTCCTGACAGTTTCCTTAAAAGTATTGCTGATTCTCATCAAACCTGACGCAGTTCCCATGTGCTTATTTTTATCCTTTGGAGTGGCTTACCCTGGAATAGCTGGTTCAATGACTTTCCTGCCCTTTCCTTCTCCAAAGGTCACTGAGAGGTTGCCTCAGAAGTCTTGTGGCTGTATTAAGTCATGTCAGTGCTCAGGAGTGAAGCTAAACCAATACATCTGACCTACATCAACCTGATCAGGGGCTCTGTGTCCCCACATTCAGCTGAGGAAAGCTGTTCCTCTGACGCATTCTGCCTGCTCAACTTTATGCTGTTCCAGAATTTTACCAACTTTTATTTATACATTATTTTAAAAAGTATACTTTTCTAGTAATCTAAGATTGAACCCACATAGAGGTGCCTGAAGGGAATCAACTCCAGAAAGTTGTCTTCTGATCTCTGTAGCATGTGTGCCCCCACACCTCATACACGAGAACACAAAATAATGATAAATACATACTTAAAAATAAAGAAATTGATCAACAACTTTTAACAAGGATATTCTAGAACATTCTCTGAAGTGCAGAAATAAAGAAATGTTTAATAGAATAGGTAAGCTAATTGATCACTATACAATTGGTAAGTATACAGACAAATAACTGCTTTTATGTGTGGGAAGGTCAATTTTGCTCAAAGTGCGTATGCGCGCGCGCATGTGTGTGCGTGTGTGTGTGTGTGTGTGTGTGTGTGTGTGTGTGTGTGTAGAGGAATGGTAATAGTGATTGTGTGGATAGACAGATAGATGTCATGTGTGGCACGGAGGAGTGTGGGCATGTGTGTCCACAGCACATTTGTGGGGTCCCAGGAGAACTTTTCAGGGGTCATTTTTCTCCTTTCACTCTATTTTGAGGTAGACTCTCTGCTTTCTGTCACTGCGGCGCCGTCCGGCTTTTTCATGGAGTCTGGGGATCAGTCTTATGCATAAAGCACCTTTATAAACTAAGCCATCTCCCCACACCTCCGTTTTTGTTTTTGGAGACAGGGTCTGGCTTCAGATTTGCTGTGTAGTAGTCAAGGCTGACCTTGAACTCCTGATCCTCCTGTCTCTGACTGCCAAGTGCTGGGAGTGGGGGAGTGCTTCCATGCTTGGTTTCTTAATGTCCCAAATTTCTGTGACAAACAGGGTGGCCTGGACAGGGAGAGGACACAGTACCATTTTGCCTCATTTCAGGTAACAACAATTTAGGGCATGAGATTGGAAGTCAACCCATGAGGTTGTCCCTGTGTGTTTGTAGTGATAATCTGTGCTGCTTCAAATGCTTCTTCTAAATCTGACATGACCAGACCAGACATAACTTCTGTGGACTGATCATTTTACTTTAAAGAACTGTGATATTTTCTTGCTTACAATTCTATGTGACTCTTTTTCTTTTTCTTTTCTTCCTTGTTTCTTGAGACAGGCTCTCCCTGTAGCCCCAGGGAGGAACTCACTGTGCTGGTCTTGATCTCACAGAGATCTACCTGCTTCTGTGTCCCCACTGCAAGGAATAAGGTTGTGCACTACCACACTTAAACTTACCTTCTTAAACTAAATTTCATCTTGAGAACAGGGCTTCTGCCTGTTAAGCATAAGAAGGCCTTCAATATGTACATTAGTGGCTGATTAGTGGAAAAATACATTTTTCAGCCCAAATCATTAATTTAGTCTTTAGGTCTACAGAGTCACCACCTAACTAGGAATCATTCTTGTATTTTAAGTGGTAGTTCACAGCATGGTGCTTGGAAAGATCTATCCTATTCTGCCTGACTAAAATTAATAAGCACTATCTAAGGTCATATTATGAAATAGATTTAGGACCTTATGCTGAGTTTTAAATTCAGTATGACTAAGACAACTCAGCTGATTGAAAGGTTTGTCTGGGGCTGTCACCGCCAGAACAGAGCCTTCCATGTTGGGGATCAGTTGTTCCCAGTCATGGCCTTATGTTAGCTGGCACAGTGTTTCTGTGACCAGGATACTGGTTCCTTGTATCTGGCAGAATGAATGACTTCCTGTGCGGCCCTGTCTGAACTTTAAGTTACAGTTGTTATTTGTTAGTTGTTCAGTATTTCTTTTGCTGAGCAAACTCTTGGGAGCACACAGCCAATGCCCTTAATGTCTGGTACAGAGACTAGGTTAAATCAATGGGAATTCACTTTCTGGCCCATCTTGTAACACAAATTCAGGTGCTTTTCCTGGATATGTCAGCACAACAGAGGCTGAGCAGCCACTACAGACTCTGAGGATAAGTTCCTTTTTTCTCAGTTCCTTACCACGCTGGAGGATGCAGCTGACCAATACATCACACAGCTGCCTACTTTCCTTTCCTCAAGAGCTCAGGGCATCTGTGGGGGAAACTCAGAGTCCAACATATTATCTTTTCTTCATAGTTTTATGTTTCCTCTGGGGGAGAGTTGTCAGATAAAAGACAAGATGCCTGGTTAAATTTATAGTCCAGATAAACAACAAAATAGTATTTTAATGTATGTATGTGGGATATTTCCATTCACATCAAATTATTGCTTTCTGGCCATCTCTCTTGGATACACATTGTTTGGTAATTATTTCAATGCATATTGCAGATATCACAACACTTTGCTCCCAAATCCTTCATTATGGATATTTTTTAAATTAAGTAATTTTTAATGCAGTTCATGCAATGCCTGAGACATAATTATATTTTTAAAATTTAGGCAGACTAGAGAGATGGATCAGTGATTAAGAGCACCAGCTGCTCTTGCAGAGGCCCCTAATTTGATTTTCAGCACCCACATGGCAGCTAGCAACTGTCCTTACCTCCAGTTCTAGGGGATTCAACACCCTCTTCTGGCCTCCAAGGGCTTTGCATGTGTGAGTACATTATGTACACACAGGCAAAACATTCATATACATAAAGTAAAAATAAAATATTTTAAAGAAATTTTTTATATGAAACTCAAATTTCTTCGTTAAATCTGGTCATTCCACTAGTCTGTGAAGTAGGCAAGCATGGCCTTTGACACATTATGGAGCAGGGCTCGGTCAGGTTTAATTTAATTTACTGGCTGTGTAACTTGGGAAAACCTGAACCACTGTTCCCTTATCTACAAAATGAGAATTCTTTTCTCCTTATGGTGCTGTCATTCTGATACAAATGGAAAGGAAAAAAAGAAAAAAGAATTGTCATCTTGTAAGACCCATGTTAAAGCTCAGAAAAAAATGTCAGCACTGCCCCAAACTCTAGCAGGTGCAGAGCAAGTGGGACTAATGGCGACTGTCCTCTGAGCTAAAAGTCAGAGGATCAAAATAAAGATGCAACTGTTCTAGATCACTGGCAGCTGTATGTAAAGTTGTAAAACTTCTTTCTGTTCTCTCCTTCTCCTTGTACACACACACACACACACACACACACACACACACACACACACACGGCCCAGGGTCTCTTCTGGGATTTACAGAGGGTTCCATTACAAACATGCAGCCATGTGAGGCAGAGGAAAAGCAACACATGAAAGGCACAGGAGAGAGATCGGATGGCATTAACTCTGCTAAGTGACCAGGACAGAGCAGTTCCATGGAGTCAGGCTGCTGGTGGGGACAGTGCCAGAGACAGCTTCCAGCTGTGACCTAGGCAGGCTCTCCCTGACTGCTCTGATTGTTAGCTCTTAGTGTTTTCTTCTGCTTGTTTGGTTAACAAGACAGGTTTCCTAAATATTTATTTCCATTCTGTAAGTCAGAGAAAAAAATTTATAAATACCCAAGTAGACTGGTTTCCACCCCTTCTTGCTGTGGTTTTGCCAGCTCTTTCTGAATGCTCTCCAGCCTATCTTTGGACTTGGGGTTACCCAAGAGCTGGATATGAATCCAGGAAGATAAGGCCAGGTGATTGTCTGTTCTCGCTGATTCTCTGGAGGTTCATGATTCTGAGGCAATCTTTCTTAAGAGATAAGTGAGATCCCAAGTCTTTTCGCAAATTCTCTGCACACTGCAATGCTGGGCCTGGCAGGTCTCCACAAGAGGCTTTCTTCTCACTTGCCGATGCTGCCAGTCCCAGCCACCCACTGCCCCCACTCTTCCCAGGAAAAGCCTTTTTTGCCTGACTCCTGAGACTCCTGGAGATATCATTACTGACTTTCTTCCACTTCAGTAGTCCCTTCTTTCCTTGCAGTGTTTTCAAACAGACCCTCCTGACCCAAGTCAGATTTGTTTACTGTTTTTTGCCTCCTCCTGGGCCCTCCCACTGGGAACTGGATCTAGGGCCTTCAACACACCAAGCAAGCACTCTGCCACTGAGCATGAAATGGGAAGGTTAAAGTGGACACTTACCAGAGGATTATGTCCCTTCTGACAACTATGGACCTAGGACAGAATGCACACAACTACAAACAAATGTTATCGATTTTATTCCTGTTGTTTGCAACATAGATAGAATAATTTGCTGCTTTCAACAAATATCTGCTGCTTAGAGCTTGATATGCAAAACATGCACACATACCTTAAAACATTGTTTTGAGACAAGGCAAGGAAGAGTCATGAGGTTGTATGTTTAGGTAGCAAGAGGAGCAAGGCCTGGTAAGCTTATTTCACATAAACAAGCTGAGATAGTGTTAAATGATCTCAAAACAAGATTAACTTTTTGGTTGCCTGGTTAGGTAAAAGTCATTTGTCCAGAGTAGGTCCATATTGTAAGGTGATTCTTACACACCTTCTAGTAATTGCCATGTTAGTTTTAAGTAGCTTAAATTCCTGTTACACTTTTTAAGTGCTATATGTATACTTTGTGGCAGAGAAACTGCAATGAATATATAGAAGAAATATGCTGTTTAAATTGGAATGTATACAGAGTTAAGATGGGAGAATGGAAAAAGTTGCTGAGTTCCAACTCCAGCTGTTGGCAGGGTGTGGTGGTGCATGCCTTTAATCCCAGCACTCTGCAGGCATAGGCAGGTAGAAGCAGGCAGATCTCTTGAGTTCAAGGCCAGTCAGAGCTATATAGTGAGGCCCTGTCTAAGAAAAAAAAGAAACCAAATTCAGCTATGACCTAGGTAGAGAAAGGCTTTTATCCTTCTACTGTCTGACCATCTTGTCAGCCTTGAAGCCCTTTTCATTTGTGTTGTTTTCTTATACTCTGAGTTTAAACTCTGATAGGACAGTTTAGGCTTGTGTTTAGGAGATAAGATAGAAGATGGATCATTGCCAGGCCTGTAAATTCAGTACTTAGGAGGTTGGTCAGTTGAGGCTACTGAACTGATTCAAGGCCAGCCTGGGTAGCTTAGTGTTTCAAAATACTAACAATTAAAAAAAATGTTTTAAGGGCTGGAAAGATGGCTCAGCAGTTAAGAGCTCAGCAGTTAAGAGCTCTTACAGAAGACATGGGTTTGGTTCCCAGCACCCACGTGATGGCTGCCATGGTCTGTGACTCCAGCGGATCCGATCCCTCTTCTTGCCTCCTTGGGCATTGTATGCACATGTCCATTCATTCATGCAGGCAAAACTTTCATGCACATAAAATAAAATAAATTTAAAAATTTAAAATCACAAAGCTCTCCAGTAAGTGCCTACAGTGGCTGACTAAGGAGCAGTGAGGAGTTGGGGAGCAGGCAGGAAGAGAGTCTTGGGTAGGATCTTGGAAGGTGGAGGAGGAGCCCAGGGGATCTCATGGTTTGTTTTTGAAGGTTTCTGTTCCTTCAGTCTGATCTTAATTCACTTGAATTACCAAGGAATTGCTTGGATAGAAATCTAGTGGTTGGACATTCTGACCTGAGGTGGAAAGATGATGATGTTCCTTCTTTCCAGATGGCCACCTAGAGGTGTGAACGCGCCCAGCCCTCCAGGTGCTCGCTCAAAGCATGTGACCCAGCCTTGACTTGCTCAGTTTTCTCTGTTCACTTGTTCCACAGTCATTTTTTTCTTGAAAAAATTCTTAAGATAGTTTTGACTAAACACTAGAACTATGTCATTATGTTCTTTTGTAGCACTACATTAAATCAAAGGACTGGGTGGCTTAAACTTGACCTCCTGTTACAGTGTCATAGTACATTGTAGTAAGTGATTTAAAACACTTCTGAGAGCTGGTCCCTTTGTTTACTGTTATTCAAAGTTTCACTGCCAGAGGAATGACAGGGAACCTCTGGGCTGCTTGGTCCAAAATCTGGTTCCTCTTGTTTCATGTTTCAGTATATCTCTGGTTCTGTCCTTGATTTTCTTTTAAAAATTACTATCATTATTATGATTGGTATTTTGAGACAGGATCTCCATGTAACTCCAGCTAGCTCAGAACTTGTTATGTAGACCAGGCTGACCTTGAACTCACAGAGAACCATCTGACTCTGCATTCTAAGTGTTGGGATTAAAGGGTGTACACCACCACACCGGGCTAAAATATTTTTTAACTTATATATTATGATGGGAAGCGCACATGTACCATGGCACTCTCTCCTTAGAGGTTAGAGGACAACTTTGTGAAGTCACTTCCATCTTTACATGGAGTTTGTGGATGGAACTTACATCTATAGACTTTGAGGCAAGTACTTTTCCACTGAGCTATCTCACTGGCACTCCTGATTTTCTTTAAAATTTTTTCTCAATGTTTTCAGTTGGTTGGGTGGCACATACCTATAATCGGAGCACTCAGGAGGTAGAGGCAGGAAGATCAGGAATTCAAGCCCAGCTTCAGCTACATAGTGAGTTTGGGGTCAGCCTGAGCTACGTAAGACCTTGTCTAACCCCTCCCCCACCACTACTAAAAATTTAAAATTTTTCTACTCCTTATAAGTTAGAAAGTATAAAATCTTATCAAGAAGAAAATAGCAATGAACCAAGTCAACATTAGTTAACCAGGGTTCACATTTTGTTTTCATTATTTTTATTTAGTTTTTAGTATTTTTTTCATACTTTGGTTTATTTATCTTTGGTTTGTCCTTTTATTTTTCTTATGTGCCTCAGTAATTTTTACTATGGAAATCCTTAGGTTAGAGCCTGGCTCAGTGGTCACAGCGTGAATTCCACTGATGTTAGCAGGAGACAGTTCAGTGCTGCTTGAAGTATTTCAGAGACCTCTAGTCTTGGACTGTTTTGCTTGTTTAAGACAGGGTCTCACTCTGTAGCCCAGGCTAGCCTGGAATTTGTCTCCCACCATAGCCTAATGAGCACTGGGAGTACTGTGCGTAGTAGAGGTCTACTGTACCCAGCAGTGACTTGGGGCTACATAACAAGACCCTGTCTAAACAAACAAAAACAAATAACAACAAACTTGTGCAGTAGTGACAGAAGGATCTGGAATTCAAAGTCAGCTTTAGCTGCATATTCGCTTCCTCCTTAACACCTTAGCAGGGACTACACCACTGAAGAGACTGTCTCTCTCCTGTTAACCGACTAGAGGCCTTCAAGAAGGGTAGGCCCTCCTCATGAGTCCCTCCTCCATGACACAGTATTGATGCCCAGTCTTGCACAGGTTTGATGAAGGTCCAGCTGCTATGGGTTCAAGAGTGCATCGGCCATGCTCTGCCTAGAAGACAGTGTTCCACAACATTCCACCCTTTCCTCTGTCACTTACTGTCTTTCTACCTCTTCTTCCGTGTTCCTTGAGCCTGAGAGGGATTGGTACAGATTTTCAATTTATGGCTCAACATTCAAAGATCACTTAATCAGTCATTGCCCACTACAATGAATCATTGCCCACTGCAAAAGGAAACTTCACTGACTAAAGCTGACAGCAGCACTAATCTTGGGCATAAACATAATTATTCAGAAGGTAATTTGACAGGTAGAACATGTCATTAGCAAAACAACAGCAGTAGCTTCCTGATGGGGCCTATGACCCCCCAACGGTGGGGTTTATAGTATCAGACATGAATTCCCTTCTGTGGAGCAGGCCTCAAATCCAATCAGAAAGTAGGTGATTATCCCCATAACAGGCTTGCCATTGTTGTACTAGTGGACACATCTTGCCTGTCAGTCAGTAGTATAGCATGCAGGGACCACAGCTGAGTAAGACTATTAATTACAATTCTCCCTCAGTGTCCTGCTTGGCACCTTCAGGCACTCTGAGGGCTAACCAACAGTGAGGAAGCTTCCAGCTCAGTCCCAGCTTGATTTCTTGATGTCCTATGACCAAGCCATTAGGCATCTCCAGCAATAGACTCTTACCATTTAGCTTTTGTGGGCAGCCAACAGCAGTAACAATTGCTTATATTGTTTTGGGAGCCTCGGGGGTCTCTCTGACCAGTAACTAATAAGGAATAGCTCACCCAGCACTGGGATTTTTATTAGTAACCTATGGCTTCTGGGAGCAGCTTTATCCACCCATTCAAGGCACCTCCATTCTTGGCTTCTTGCGCTTATAAGGATACCAGTCTCATGTCCTCATTTAGTCTCAGTTACCTCTCTCTAAAATCCCAATCCCCAACTATGCTTACATGTTGATATTTTGAGAGTTAGGACTTAAAGTATGAACTTGGGATGTGAGAGATATTAGCCCACAGCACCTTAGTAGAAGTAGAAAGTGAAGGAAGGATCCCAGGCAAAGGAGAGGTCTACCATAGTCACCAACCTCAGTTTGTGTTTGATCCAGAGATAGTCAGGTCTACTTTATAGATTTGTGGGGAGTTGACTATAAAATTGATGTTTTTATAGCCCCTGTCGGTGAGTAAGGATGGCTGTGACTCAGCTGCATATGGAAGGACCAAAGCTGGTCTTGACTGTCTTCTTCTTCCACCTAGCTGGGAATATGTGGGACTTTTCAGTAATTCTACAGCTTGGTGCTACCAGTAGAATCTTCAAAATTCCCAAAGCCAATAGGGCCTTTAGTTTTGCTATACCCTATTCACATCCCTGAGCTCTTTGTAATATCCTTCTGTTAGAGCAAGTATTTATTGAAAACCTGTGGCTTAAAGGGCAGTGGGCCTTAGTGTGTAAAATATGACCCTGTTCTCAAGAGATTGCAGTTGACTGCCCATGAAATAATTAAAATAAGCTAACTAGGAGGGCAGAGAAAGAGGCACCTAGAAGCTGCTTTTGCTAACTTTCTTGACTTGGGTCCACAAAGCAACTAAAAGCAGGATAAAATCCTAGCAGCTCTCCCTGCATTTTAGGCTTTTTTTACTTCTGGTCAGACCCCTATTGACTCTGCACAGGCATAAGAATCACTAAGGAGCATCTGTCTGTCCTACTTAGCTCATCCCCTTCAAGACTGACCACTATCAAGATGAGAACAAGTATGTGATGGAGTGGCTACACCCCAGAGCAGGTCATCTTGTTAGAAACAAACTTGATCTTCTCAGGCTATGGCTGCAGTTAATTTATCAACTTACTTAACCACAGGGCAGGATCATATCTGAGACAGATTCTTTCTCTGTTTAAACTTAAAACTTATCAGGCATGACTGTAATCCCAGCATTGGGGAGACTGAGATGGAAGGACTGCCTCAGAGGGTCAGCCTGGGCTACAATGTAAGTCTTAAGCCAACAAAGTAATACCCTGCCTCAAAACCAAACCAGAAAACTCTAAAGCTCTATCAGTACCCCAAGATGAACTCAGGTCACTAGACTCCTTTATCTGTTCCTCTTCTCTCAGCTGATTTAATCTCTGCTTTTCAGTTACTATTCTTTAATTCCTGTGTTGGGACAGGTGGCAGAGACCAGCTTCTTGGCCTCTGGAACTGGAACTTCTGCACTAAAATGCCAATTACAAGACAGAGATTGTCTCAGGCTCAAAGCCAATGTCCTTATCTTTTTGTAATCCTCCTGTTATTGTTTTTTTTTCTCTCCAGAGTATTGTGTTAAGAAATGGTACTGAGATCTTTGGCATCTGGGAGAAACCCTCTCTGCCCATCTACACCCAGTTCTATTTCTTCAATGTCACCAATCCAGAGGAGATCCTCAGAGGAGAAGTCCCCCGGCTAGAAGAAGTGGGACCATACACCTACAGGTGAGTCCCCTGCCGAAACACCAGGCTGGAAATGTGGCAGGATCTTCACTGCTTGTCCCCACAGCCCTGTGAGGAGGCAGGCCAAGTGGGGGACACAGCTTCTGTTCCATTCTGTCAGCCTGTGGCACCTCTGATGTCAGCTGTAACTCCTCAACAGAGAGCTTTGTGGGCAGGTCTGAGTCTCGCCTATTATGTTCAGGGATGCCGCCCCTTCCTACTGTGTGGGCAGAAAGCAGTTATTAAGCTTCCAAGAGTTACTCTCTACCTCTGAGCCTTCTTAAGGCCCCTTTACTGTTTAGTGAATTTCCCTTCCACGAATACTTGTTTGTTTTGTGAGACAGCGTCCCCCTGAAGCCCCCACTGGCCTGGAACTGGCCATGTAGACCAGGCTAGCCTTGATCTTACAAAGATCCACCTGCCTCTGTCTCCCAAGTGCTGGGATTAAACGTGTATGCCATTACACCCAGCCCTACACATACTTAGTTTTAAACCAGAATTTACTGTTGATCTGAGAAACTCTCAGTTTCTCATCCATTTTTTTTTTTTTTCTCTTTTTCTTTTTTTAAAGACAGGATCTCTTGTAGTTCAGGCTGGCTTTGAATTCATTATATAGCAAAGAATGGCCTTGAACTTATTTTTTTTCCTTTATTTTTATTTTATATGTATGAATATTTTGCCTTCCTGTATGTAAGTGGGCTGTGTATGCACAGTGCCCAGAGAAGCCAGAAGAGGACATCAGATCACCTGGAACTGGAGTTACAGAAAGTTGTGAGCTATCATCTGGGTCCTGGGAACTGAACTCAGGTCTTCTGCAAAAGTAGCAAGTGCTCTTAATTGCTGTGCTATCTCTCCAGCCCTGACTGACTTTTTTTTTCTTAATTTACTTTCATTCTACGTGTATGAGTATTTTGCCTGCATGTGTGCAAGTGTGAATGCTCATGGAAGCCAGAAAAAGGCAATGGATCCCGTGAAACTAGAGTCATAGACAGTTACTAGCTGCCGTGTAGATGCTGGGAGCTGAGCCCAGGGCTCTATACCCGCCGTAGGCCGGCACTCTACAAACTCACCTATGTCCCCCCCTTCTTTTTTATGGTTTTGACAGTTTCATTGACCTGGAATTCACTCTGTAGCCCAGGCTGGCTATGAACATGAACTCATGGTAATCCTCCTGCCTCAGCCACTCCAGCTCATCCACTCCTCTCTAAGTACCACTCACCCGTCATGTGAGAGATAGAAATTGTGGCTGTGACCATTAACTTCAGAGGCTGAGGAGACAGAAGAATGGCGTTGGCCATCTTTTATTTTATGTATGTGTGTGTGTGTGTGTGTGTATGTATGTATGTATGCATGTGTAGGGGGCGCACTTGGGCCGTGGCACACGTTGGAGGTCAGAGAACAGCTAGCAGGAGTTGAGTATTCTCCTTCCACCATACAGGTCCTGAGAATCAAGCTCAGGTCCTCAGGCTAGGCGGCAAGCATCTTTACCCACTGGGCTATCTCTGCAGCCCTTGATCAGTTTTTAAAAGATAAACGCAGAGAGAGGGAGACAACTTGGATTTTAGAGATTTTCCATGTTGTAATAGTAGCTTCTCCTTCCTCTGCAGGAATGTTGCCTGAAAAGTCTCTCTTTGCTGAGATTGAAAAAAAAATTGGTAGAGGAAGCAGACAGTAAGTTCTTTCTTTAGAACTGCTAGCTGGTAGAACTGCCCACAAGTCTGTTGTAATCAATTGCTCAATGAATGCTTGTTGACTGACTCATTTGTTATGACTCAGTATTATTCTAGATGCTGGGAATTCAGAGATAAACACCCTAGGGCAAGTGCATCTTTCTGCCTGGATGTCCTTATTTGTAAGATGAACAAATAAGACCTTTATGTAAGATTGCTATGAGGATTAAATGAGCCTAGGTACCAGTGTTAATAAAGTACCAGATAGTAGTATCTCGTACACAGTTAGTGATAGCTAAGTGTTTGCTACAATCATTAGTCTTAGTGGATTTACTATTTCAGTTTGCATAAACAACATCCAGAATTATACCAATGAACAACGTTATATAAAAGAATTTTAAGAAAACCCTTAGGTCCTTGTTTTTATGTATGTATGTATTTGTTTATTTAAAGACAGGGGTCACTGGACCTGTTAGTACAAGCTTAAATCCAGTTACTAGAGAGGCTGAGGCAGAAGGACATATTCACAAACATGTAAAACTTCTAAAATTTCAAATCATAGTAATTTCTAACTATAGTGTAAAAGTAAAATCAACTTAGAAACTTTGAAGGACAATCCAAATTATCTATGCATTTGAAAAATTCAAAACACTGTCTCTTTTTCAACAACTCTCTCCCATTTACATTTTTAAATTACAGGAAATGCTTAAGTTTGGGGAGTAAAAGCAAATATATGTGTTTTGACAGTTTAAAAAATGTTAAAACATGGGTCCAAGCCCTAAGCAGTGAAGTCTTTCAAAGATGAAAGTATAACTTCCAGTTGATTGAAGAATTCTCCAAGAAGTTCAAGGCCTGGCTAAACCTGCATAGGCAATTTAGAGAGAGCCTTGTCTCAAAATAAAAAAGTCTTGGAATATAACTCAGTGGTAGAGCACTTGTCTATCATGTATCAAGCCCTTGGTTCAGTACCCAATGTAGAAAGAAAAAAAATGCACACATAGGGTTTTTCTCTGTAGTCAAGGCTGGCCCTGAATATAAAACCATCCCATTTCATCTTGTAGGGTCCTGGTGTAAGTCACTACTTTGGCATAGGAGACTAGAGAATGATTGCATGTGTGTATGTGTGTGTGTGCGTGTGTGCATGTGCACACGCATTCGTATACACTGCTGGGGATAGAACTCAGGGCCTTGCACATGCTAAGCAAGTGCTCTGCCACTTGAGCCTTTTGCTCTTTTAACCAAATCCCTTAGCGGGAGAGGGAGATGCTGTCTCCCTGCAGGAATAAATCTCCCTGAGAACTAAAGGACTTTACCACATAAATTCCTTCCAGGTCTCCTGGCCCTCTCTGTGGTCATTATCCTCATCCTTAGAGTAAAAAGACTTGCATCCTATGCCAGCTACTATGTTGGGGTTACATGCCTGTAGGCTCAGCTATCTAGAAGATGAGGCTGGAGGACTGCTTGAGTCTATGAGTTCAAGACCTGCCTTGGCAACATAGCAAGTATTAGCCTAAGGTTTAAATTCTTTCTTTTTTCTTCCTCTTCTTCCTCCTCCTCCCTTTTCTTCTTTAATACAGGCTACTAGGGGCTGGAGAAATGATTAAGCAGTTAAGAGCACTTGCTGCTCTTACAGAGAACCCAGGTTCAGTTCCCAGCACCCACATGGTGGCTGACAACCATCTGCAGCTCTACTTTCAGAAAATCCAAAAGCCCACTTCTGGTGTTTATGGGCACTGCATGCACATGATGCACATATATACATTCAGGCCAAATACTCGTACATATAAAATAAAAATGAACGAATCTTTAAAAAGTGAGAATAAGGTGCATTCTATTTCATTAAAACAACAGCAGTACAAGCTACTAAAAACACAGCATGAAAAAAGAGATAACATGACTAGCCCTAGCTAGCATGGCAACCTTTGATCACTGCACGTGTGGGGCTAAGGCAAGAGGACTGCTACAAGGTCAAAGGTCTACGTGGGCTTTTTGCTACTACATGCGCCAGGAGAGCTGGCCCCTGAGCGTCCGGGGTCTCTGTCCTCACTGCCTTTCTTGCTGTAGGAGCGCTGGGATTGTAGGTGAGCACCACTGCTTCCCCTGGTTTTACTTTAGAACTAGGGACCTGAACTCAGACTCTCACGCCTGTGTGGTGAAGGCTTTACCCACTAAGCCATTTCCTAAGCTCCCAGTTTCTTTTGCGGGGGAGTAAGACAAGGTCTTATTATTTAGCCCATGCTGGCCTGAAACTTCTATGTAGCCCTAACTGACTAAATTCCGAATCTTCCCTTCCTCAGCTTCCCTAGTGCTAGGATTGCAAGTGTGTAATGTTGCCTGGCTCTAAGTCACAGATTTTTTATATGATAACTGTATTTCAATGCACAGTTGGCCTTTTATATCCATGGACTCTACATCCATCTACATATTCAGCTAACTGCAGGTTGTAAGTACTTGGGGAAAAACATTACACTGTTGTTACATAGCTAGGCCTACTGCGGCTGCTTCTGTGTTGAAGCTTACAGACTTTCTTGTCCTGGCTTCCTAAATAGCACAATATGGCAATTATTCACGCAGCATTTGCATTCTTAGGTATCCTACTAATTCAGGGATGATTGAAGTATGTGGGAGGAGGTTGAGAGTTTAGCTTAATGGTAGAGTACTTGCCCAGCATGCTGAAAGCACTGGGTTTGACCCCCAGTATGGTAAACAGCAAGCAAACAAAAAAGTATATGAGGAGATGTGTAGGTTATATGCAACTGTAACTGTACCCATTTATTTTAGGGGCTTGAACATACAGGTTTTGGGGTATGGGGGCTAGGAACCGGAACCAATACCGTGTGGGTGCTAAGAAGTGAATGATGTGTCTTCCTTTCTAATCCTGGGTATTTTGTCTTCTGAATTAAAAATGTTGATATGAGCTAGCTCAGATGGCATAGGCCTATAATCCCAGCTACTCCAGAGGTCAAGGCAGGAGGACTACAAGTTCAAGACCTGCCCGGGCCACAGAGTGAATTCAAAGTCCACCTGAGCAATATAGTGAGACCCTATCTCAAAATTTAAAAAGGGTTGGAGATATAGCCCATGATAGAGGGCTTGCCTAGCATAGTCAAGATTCAGTTTCCAGCACTACAAACAGTAGCAAAGAAGACATGAGTGTGAGAAAGGGTGGACGGGTTTTACTATGGACCATCATCTCTAGGACCTATGCCACTCACAAAGTTAAGATCCCTTGAGAGCACTTGGGAGGAAAGGCAGGAGGATCAAGAATTTGAGGCCAGCCCCAGATATATAGCAAGACCAGAAAAAGAAAATGTAAAAACAAAAACCAAAAAGCACCCTGACAGCAGAGTCCAGTGTTGGAAGACACGTGCCTGGTGGTGTGACTGATGGGCCTCTCTGGTCTCTCTCCTGTTCCCCTATACTACTGTTCATGCTCTTCCCAGACTGACTTTCCAAAGGGGGCATCTGATTTTTCCTTCTTTTCCTGCTTAGGGTCATAGTGACTCTTCCGTGTGATGTCCTAAGCCTTAAGAGGTTTGGCTTCTTCTCTATGTCTTATCTCTTTATTTTATTATGAGACAGTGTCTCACTAGGTAATCCGGCCTGGAACTCGGCATATAGACCAGGCTGACTTTGAACTCACAGAGCTCTGGCTGAGATTAAAGGCGTGTGTCTAGCACTTGTTATTTTCATTTTTGGCAGATGTGATGAAATAATAATAATTATGAAATAAAATAATTACTAATGAAATATTTCACATCTAGGGCTAGAGAATTGGTTTAGCAGTTAAGAGCACTGGCTATTTTTGCAGAGAATACCCAATGATGGCTATAATGTCCATGTCAATAATTCCAGCTCAGGGGATCCAGTGCCCTCTTCTGGCCTCATGGGCACTACATCTACATGATACACTTACATACACATAGGCAAAACACTCATATACTTAAAATTTTTTTTTAAAGAAATATTTTACATCTTTTTCATACTCTGAAATCTCATGCATTTAAAAACTTAGAGCACATTTTATTCTTTCAGGGGGCAGGGCACCAGGGTTCGAACTTGGGGCTTTGTGCACGATAGGCAAGCACCCGCTACTGTACTATAACCCCAGCTCCTTAACATTTCATTTCATTCCAAGCAGTATAGCCTGCACTGTCATTTGCCCCATGTCACCACCCCGGTGTCAACACACTGGGGACTGAACTCCAGCAGGCTAGGCATGAGATAGACCCCTACCCCCTTACGCCACATTTTGAATGCTCAGTTGTTAGGATAGGCTAGGAGGCAGATCCTCCACAAAGGAGTCCAAAACATTCCAATGCTAACATGTCAGTATGCATTGCTCAAATTTCTTGTCATTGCTTCGATAAAATGAACCAGAAGAATAGCTGAAGGCCTTAAACTGGCCACAAAGCTAAGGAGCAAACCACACTAAATATAATCAAGTGAAAAGGTAAATCTCCTTTCCTCCCTGACCCATAGCTAACAAAAGCTGAAAGGTAAAGTCAGGATAATAAATTCGGTTATCGATCTTCAATACTGGATACCCATCCTGAGTCTTGGCCCACAGAGGACAGCTTTTAACTAGCTACAAAATTAAAAGCAATAGCAATGGAATGTAGATGTTTATTACTCTCTTGACCCAGGGAGGCAGAGTATAATTTCATACCTGAGGCTCATGTCATCCTGGGCAGAACACAGTTTTCATGCCCATTCCAATAAAACCGTCAGTGAATAGATCCCAGCCTTTGTTCTGTCATCCCCAACTCATCCATGCCCTTTACAAGGCGTGCTAGCCTTCCCTAATAGTCTGGTGTCATTAGAAGCTCCCTCGAGCTGGATGTGGTGGTTCAAACTTATAATCTCAGCATTTGGGAAACTGAGGCAGAAAACTGCTTCCAGTTCAAGGTCCCCATGCTACATAGCAGGAACCCCTGGTACATGATGAGTTCAAGGCTAGCCTGTGCTACATAACAAGAGCCTGTCTCAAAAAACTTAACTAAATAACAAGATAACTAAATGAAGCTCCCATGACCTTTCTTCTGGTGTGTTTGGTTCTTGATTGGGGAACGTGTGCTCAGGATGCATCTCTCACGTCAGGCCAGCTCACTGAGGACCAAGGTGATTTTCCAGTTCTCCAACAGCACAATAGCCACATGTGGCTCATAACTGCCCTATCATAGCTCATTTCTCACCATACATCAGCTATTTGGAAGCTCCCCAAACACAATCATACACTGGCATGTTGTAGTGCTTCGGTTGGTAAATGTGCCCATTGCAACAGTAATGAAATGCATTCTAATCATTGCTTTTGGGTGCCGATAATGTGCCTACTCCACAGGTGGTGGAGTACGTGCCTTCTATGCATAAAGCACTCTGTTCAATCCCTAGCACTGTATAAAACCAGGTGTGCAGGCCTGTAATCCCAACACTAGGAAGGCAGAGGCAGGTAGGACCAAAGTTCAGGGTCATCGTCAGCTACACAGAGAGCTGGAGGTCAGCCTTGGCTACATGGAACCCTGTCTGAAAAAAAAGGGGGGCGGTTAGGGAGATGGCTCGATGCATAAAGTGTTTGCCACACAAAGGTGACAACCAGAGCCAGATTCCTAGCATCCACTCAGATACCAGGTGAGTATGGCAGCCTGTCACCCTAGTGCTTGGGAGGCAGAGAAAAGGGATCCCTGGAACAAGCTGGCTAGCCAGACTCCATGAATTGGCTCATCCTGGGTTCAAGTGAGAAACTCTGCATCAATGTATAAGGTAATTGAGGAAGGTACCCAACATCAAGCTCTGGCCTCCAGGAATACCCATGTGTATGTATACACACATGCCAAAAAAAAAAAAAAGGCTTTAGAGGGCTAGAGAGATGGCTCAGAGGTTAAAAGCACTAGCTGTTCTTGCAGAGGACCTGGGTTTGAGTCTCAGCACCACATGGTGGCTAACAACCACCTGTAACTCCAGTTCCAGGGATTCCAGTGCCCTCTTCTGATTTCCTCAGGCATCGCATGGCACTGATGGACTTACACACGCTCAGGGAATACACTCATACACATAAAATAAAAATAATAAAGGTTTTTTTTTTTTTATATTTTTGAGATAGGGTCTCCCTTTAGCCTCAGCTGGCCTAGACCTAACTATGTAGACCAGGCTGCCCCTGAACTTACAGAGATCCACCTGCCTCTGCCTCCTTAGTGCTGGGAAGGCATGCGCCACCATGCCCAGTGAGAAAATATTTTTTATTAATGGCTTTACATGTCTGACTTTTTAATTGATGAACTTGAAGGTCTGTGATGAGCAGGGGCCAGGCTCTTTCATCTTGAATATCCAGTGTCTAATTAGTACGAGGAAAGCTGGTGAAGGAAACATTCCTAACTGTGGTTTAAATCCACAGGGCACAAGAGTGACATTAATTAAAACCAGAGGATATAAGCAACTCAGTGGCAGCCACAGGGCCTAGTCAGGACTCAAGGATAGGTCTGAGAAGGACTGGGCCCCAGTAATGAACAGCTCTGTTAGGACCACTACAACACAGTGCGGATTGCAGAGAGCTGGGGCTGGCTGAGTGCCCTGACACCTGGCTTTGTAGGGAGTCATCAAACTTCTCTGTGAAGCCTTTTTTTTTGCTTTCTGTAGTCCTTAAGTAGATCTGATGTTGTCACTTGTGACTTGATTGTGCTACTGTTCAGGCATACAGGCTCAACACACCTAGCTCCTGCACTAGCCTTTAACAGTTCTGTGTGTTTCCTCCCAAGGGTCAGCTGATTCTATCCATTGTGTGCCAGCAGACATGGGAAAGGAGGAGGAGGAGGCGCTGTGCGGCTGCTGTCACTGGTCCCTGTGGGTGGGTCTTGTGTCAGGAACTCTGAAGGGAGGAAAAGCTACATGGATTGCAGAGCCTGGCTCCTCTGGCAGTTTGCAGCTGCAACAATGCCCCAAGCACTCAAATTTGGCACTTTCTGGATATGAATGTTCTTGGGAAAGATGGCAGATCCCCTTGTTAAGAACCAGTTCGTCTGGTTTGAGGAATGTAGTGCTTCATTTCTGTTTTCTCAAGATGGAGACTGAGCAGTCAGTGCTGGAACAGACTTGTTAACACAGAACTAACTTGCCTTGAGCCTCCTGCTCAGAGTGACAGTGACATGTCTGCGTGAAATTGTGATTTATGGCAGCCAGTGGCTTTTGACTTTGGGGGATCGACTTGCTGTTTTGTCAGATATTTTTTCCACTTTTCCTGTTCCTTTATTCCATTTCCTGTTAGCATTTCAAGAACTGAAAAAAAATTGCATAAGGGCCTTTCAACTGCTTTTCTTTTCTCTAAGTATTGGTTAAATTTACAGTGTCCCATTACAAGTTGTCTTTTGGGGTCCCTTAGTTTTTCCATCTTAAGGTTATTACTGCTTTGATGATAATAAAAAAAATATGTGAGGGCTAAATTTTAAGTGGGTTTTTTTATTGTTGTTGTTGCTGTTTGAGACGGTCTCACTATGTAGCTCAGGTTAGCCCTAAAGGGGAGATTCCTCCTACTGCAGCCTCCTGAGTGCTGGAATTACTGCATGGATAACCATGCCCAGCTCTGCTTTTAAAAAAATTTTAAATGCATATGTAGTCAAGACCATTGTGAGTTTTAAAATCATTTTGTGTTTGTGTGTGTGCACTAATAATATATGCGAGCATGTGGAGGCCAGAGGTCAACCTTGAATGTTACTCTACCTTGTCTTTTTTTTTGAGAGGGACTCTCACTTGACCTAGAATTCACAGAGTATACAAGGCTGGCTGGTCAGCTAGCCCCCTCTCCAGCACTGTGATTATATATGTGTGCCACCATGACCAGCTTTTTTACGTGGGTTCTGGGAATTAAACTCAGATCTTCATGTTTATGAGGCAAGCACTTTACCAACTGAGCCATCTCCCTAGTCCTTGTATGATTTTTTAACTTAAAAGTCTCGCTCCCACTTTCATGTACAGTTTTGGGAATGTAAATTAGTACAGCCAGTATGAAGTTTCCTTTAAAAATTAAAAATAGAACAACCATATGATATAGAAATCCTGCTACTGAGTATCTATCCAAAGAAAATTAAATTGTTATGTTGAAGAGGTATCTTATTTGAGTGTTTATCTTAGAACTGTTCACAGTTCTATGGCATTTAAATGGCAGTGTCTGGTGTTTTACTGTGGACCCTTTGAAGACAGGAGCCAGGATATAACATCCTCCCACCTTCCATCTCAAGCTTAACAACAGTATGCCATGTAGTAATAGCTCATGTTTTCTAAGAACTTCATATGTATCAGGGGTGTTTTTACATGTCTATGATTTAATTCTCACAACTTTTTGGATGGGCACGTAGCTATCTTCACTTTACAGATAAGGAAACTGAGAAACAGAAGCCCTGTGGAGCAAGCATGTGGTGGCTCACACCCATAATCCCAGCTCTGGGAGGTGCAGGCACAAGGATGGCTGAATATTTGAGGCCAGCTGGTCTACATAGTGAGTTTCAGGCTAGCCAAGGCAAATCTTAAAACCTTGTCTCAAATAGCTAAATAAAAGCCAAAGAAACCATGAGTGGCTTTTTAGTCCCTGAGTGTCAGTGCAGACAGGTCTGAATGCAGAACTGACAGTCAGAACTCAGCCTGTACTTCTATCCAGAGAGTTCAATCACTTGCATGGTGATTCTGTAACAAAGAACTGAATCTGTGGATGAACCAAAATGACTGAAATATAAGGACAGTGTTTGTTTGCTTTCCTCTCACTGGGGGTTTGAGCCAAGAGCATCAGGCATACTAGGAAAATATTCTAATGACACTGAGCTGAATTCCCAGCCCCAAAATAAGGATTTCATAACAGCATTGTATACATCCAGTTTTATCTAGCATCTCATAGGAGTGGTGGCTAGCATTAGTTTTAGTAACCAAATTTGTTGATATCGTCATCAAAATCCTTTGTCTAAGTATTTCCAGAGTGACAAAACGGGGAAAAAAAATTTGGTTTCTTTGGTCTATCCTGTGCTGATTTGAGAAGAGGGCCCTTGCCATCTCCTTTATTTTACTTCTTACTTATTTTATTTGCGCCAGCAGGGTGGACGCCATGTCTTATTGATTCTTAGGGCATTCTCTAAAGTCCGCATGTCAGTCATGCCTTATGGCGGCTGAAGGAGGACTCCGAGTTGCTGAGGGACGTCATGAGGTTAGCTGTGAGTTCCCTGACTGAGTCAGCCTACCTAGGGAATTGTATCTTTGATGATTTGGGAAACCTTAGCTTTGGCTTTATTGAGAAATTAAGACAAGTTACAGGCCTAAGGGACTGGCATCGTTGTCCTCACTTTCTTCTTAAATATCAGATTCCCGTTGGGTAAACAAAACAGAAAACATTTTAAAAGACATCTCCACAGTCAGTAAGCATAAGCAAACATAAGTGAAGTAAGCCTTGGGCTGGGGATTATTCAGGCCTTTCGGTTCATGAATTATAATTTGGATGAAAACAACAAGCAAGCACAATGTCCTGAGCAATGGCACTGATTTTCTAACGTTCTCAGTATTGGAAAACTTGGCTAAGTTGACTCCTGACTTCTGGACTAATCTGAGTGCCCATTCTAGCTCCCGGCTCGGCTATTTTTTGCTGTTCAATTGATGCTCACTTAGGCCACCTTTTCTCCTGGCTCCTCAGTGGGGAAACTGGGTCAGTGTGGGTGCTCAGTGCTCAGCAGAAGGCCTCTGCTCATTCTCACTGTGGGGAGACGTGGGATAGAGCTGAAGGGGGCCTTCTTTGTAAGCACAGCTTTGGTGCACAAGCATCTGGCTTGGGAATTTCCTCTCCTCATCCATCTTCTAATAATCACTTTGAATGGACGTGAAGTCAGGTGACCAAGATTTTAAACCTGGTTGGTCCACAACCCCCATGTTCTCTTCCATTAAAGACTGGCTTATGATTTTCAGAAGAGAGATCTTTGATCGCGAGCTAGAGGAAGTACCTGCAGATAATGGGAAGTAAGGAGCAGATCTGTTTGAACGCTGTAGAGTTGGTTAACAGAATCAGAGAAAGCAGCTTAGGAGGCAGGACAGGACCCAGTGCAGCTTTAAAAATCATGCTACAGGCCAGGCCTCGGGTCACACATCTGTAATCCTAGCACTCAGAAGGCTGAGGCAGGATTTCAGGCTCAAGGACAACCTGGCCTATGTGAGAGACTGTCTTAAAAACAAAACCAAAAGAATAAATAAGTTAGAGATCCAAGTCATAGGATCCAAGTCATAGTCACCAGCTCTTGAATGTCCCATCAGGAGGATTCTGGTCCTCACTGTGGTATTCCTCTTGAGGCACTATGTCCAGATTCAGAGGTCAGAGGAACTGGCTATACTCAGGCCCTCCACACCCCTATGGATGGTCCCACATGGAGAGAAAGGAAATAGAGCTGTTACCAGAAGAAAGGGACTGGAAACTGAACAACCAAAAAATGTCCACTGGGAACCTCTGAATTAAAACTCCAGATGTGTTTGAACACAGCTATCTCTACCTGATTTATTATATATTCCTAGAAGGACATAGAATTATTTCTGTTCCATAATTATTTAGCTTTGGCTCATGGTACAGGCATTCACTGGTTTCATCCCACAGATATTTGTTAGTTACCTTTCAGGAGGTCTGACCTAGAGGGAGGGAACACTCTAATGATACCATGTTGGTTCACATTCAGATTCTTCTCCTGCAAAGGTTAAATCTGTATGATTGCTGTGCGTAGCTTGGTGCTTAGCACTATAGAATATTCAAAGACTCTTCTATTCTTATGTATATGTACATATGTTTTTGTTTATTTTTATCTGTTCTTATTTTAAATCTATAAAGAACCACGTGTAGTGGTACATACCTGTCATCCCAGCATTCAGGAGGCAGAGGCAGGAGGATCACTGAAAGTCTGAGGAGAGCTTTTACTTTCATCTTACTTGCCACATATCTGAGGCTGTGTGGTAATTTCTTCACAGTCTAAACTATTTCACTCAGCAGTTTACAAATGCAGACAGCAAACTCCACAGATGGGCAGATGAGTGAAAAAAAAAAAATCCCCATGAACTGCTGTGGTCAAGAAAGGCCTGGGAAGGAAGCAATAGGTGGCCCAGCTGCCTGGGGCCTTTCTAACACTATATGAATTATACACGCTGAGATTATTTGTCTAGTACTACATTATATTAAACACATATGTAACTATGACTTTCTAGATGGGGGGCTTGGTATAAATTTTAAAAAGTAAAATTTTAAAAAATTTTAAAGTTAAAAAAAAAAATATTTTCTAGGTAGGCATGGTGATACTTTCCTGTCTGTAATCCCAGTACTTGGAAGGCTGAGGCAGAAGGATTACCTTGAGTTTGAAGCCACTCTGGGCTATAGAGACCTTTCAAAAACAAAACAAAAATCCTACTAATTTAGGAAAAAAGAAATGCTGCATGAAAAATACTATTTTATTTTGATGATAGAATGTTTTGACATGCCTTATATTTTATGCCCAAACTGAATTCTTTCTCGCATTTATCCTAGGTCCTTATACCAAGCCCATTCCACCCACTGCCCCACCCTGCCCTCCTTTTTCTCTTGAGAGGAGATCTCATACTTGGAGCCTGGAGCTCACTACATAGTCCAGCAACTCTCAGTGATCTTCCTACCTTACTCAGCCTTCCAAGAGCTGGGATCACAGAATCACCACATTCAGCACTCAGCTGAGTATGTGTGTGTGTATATAATATATAGGCTTTTTAAATAACCATTATATTGGAAATGATATGTTGAAAACTGTGAATACTAAATAAAAGGAAGAATCTTAAAGTCATACCTATTTTCAAATAAAATTCCTTTTCTTTTAGGGAACTCAGGAACAAGGCAAACGTTCAATTTGGAGAAAATGGAACAACAATATCTGCAGTCAGCAATAAGGCTTATGTTTTTGAAAGAAACCAATCTGTTGGAGACCCTAAAGTTGACTTAATTAGAACAATAAATATTCCTCTATTGGTAAGTAGGCCTTTTAGTATCATTATTGTGGATTTTAGAAGGAAAAGGATAAGCCTGGTCTGATTTTACATAATTAATAGAGCTATTATGTTATGTTTAAAACATACATGTATAAAGTATAAAGTAGGGGTTGTGGCAGCTCAGTGGTAGAGCTCTTGCCTAGCTCGATGAGCCCCTGAGTTTGATCCCTATACACACACAACACACACACACACACACACACACACACACACACACACACACACACGACATATGGACATATACAAAGACTTATTTGTTTGTATGTAGATCACTTAGCCTTTAACTTACAGAGGTATCCTCCTGCCTTGAATGTTGGAATGATAGGCATGTGCTACCACACTTGGCAAGACTTTTACTAGTAAGAACTCTTATTAAATGTATATACATAGACTTTTTTTCTGAAGTCTATAAAACATAGTTATTTCAAAGGTTTGATTTCTGTTTTTTTGGTCTTTTTGTAGCCCCAGATGGCCTGGAACTCACTATGTAGACCAGGCTTGCCTTGAACTCACAGAGATCCTCCAGCCTCTGCATCCTGATTTCTGGCATTAAAGGTGTACGTCACCACACCTGGCTCTGGGATTTTTCTTTTGTGATCAGGATTAGCACTTGTGTAAATAAATAAGGATTTTATTACCTAGAAATTTAAAACATATTTACCCATTTGTTTTGTCTTAGAAATCCTACTAGAATTTGCATGTCACATCTTAGCTTAGATTTTTATCTTGTTTTAAAATTTCAAGACATATAATTTGACTTTTCCCTTGCTCTTAGACAGCAGAGACTGGACTGCTAATTAAAACCTACTGTGATTTTCTTGGTTCCTGTTTCTAATGACAGTTCCATTCTATAACTCCCGTACTACACCTATACCATATTGCAACCCAGGGAACTTCCTTTTTCCTTTTCTTTTTTGAGACAGGGTCTTCCTGTAGCTCCAGCTGGCCTAGAACTCATTATGTAGACTTGGCCTCAATCTCACAGAGATCCCCCTGCCTCTGCCTTCCAAGTGCTGGGATTTGAAGTATGTGCCACCATGCCAAGCCCTCAGAAACTTTCTTAATCACCTACACCAACCTTTTCCAAGGCTCCCACCACTTTAACTCCTAGGTAACAGCAGCTTGGCACTGATGGGGAGGACCCAGGACCTAGTACAGATCTGGAATCTTGTCCTGCCCTGATGCTAAAGATATAGAGTGTAAAGGCTTAGCTACCAGTGCCTTCTCCAGAGGGAGATAGAGTCACCTTGTGGCCAAAGGTCCCTATATATTCATTCATAAGATCTGGGCAGTTTAGTGAGACCCTATCTCAAAATTTACAAAAAGAAAAAGAAGAAAAATAAAGAGGGCTTAAGATAGAGCTCAGTGATAGAGTACTTGCCTAGCATGGACAAAGCCATGGATTCAGTGTCTAGTATACACACATATACAGAGAGAAAGAGAGAGAGGGAGGGAAGGAAAGATGGGGGGAGAGAGAGGAGAGAGAGACTGACTGAGGTCTCAGCCAATGAGGAGCTCACTGGTAGATTTTTCCACTACTCAGTCTCAGTGTTGACACCTTCTGCTGCTGAGAGGCAGTAAGAGACCTGAGAGACTGATTTGGAAGGGCGGCGCCTATGTTAACCTGTCTCTGCTTGGCAGACTGTGGTGGAACTGGCCCAGCTCCCCCTCCTGAAGGAGATCATCGAAGCCATGCTGAAAGCCTATCAGCAGAAGCTCTTTGTGATTCACACGGTTCATGAATTACTCTGGGGTTACAAAGATGAGATCCTGTCCCTCATCCATATTTTCAGACCTGAGCTCTCTCCCAACTTTGGCCTGTTCTATGAGGTAAGTTTTGCTTCTAGAATCTCTGTTCAGCTCACAGTAGCAAGAAAGAACCCAAATCAGATTGCATCTTAACTCTGGCTTTCTTCTAGGCAAAGACAGACAAAAACCCAAATTGCCTGGCATTCCAGATGTTTTAAAGAATATGTGAAAAAATTAGAATGTGGTCTTGGAAGGAAGAAAACTAACTGCAGTAAAGTGGATAGTTAGGAAGTTGATCATAGGAAAAATTAACCTCAGAAAGAACATGTTAGGTTAGGAGTGGGCAGTAGGATTGTGAGATGTTTGTTCTTTAAGAAGACTGTAATTGCTCTGTCCTGGGTCTATCCAAGGTCTCACTCTGCAGCCCCCTAGCATTTCACTTCCTGTCTGTTAGAGGGCAAACCTTCTGCCCTTGTACCTTAAGAGTTTACGAAACTTAGGGTTGTTCGAAAAAAATTACAAGCGAGTTTTAAATACTACTTCTGTAAGAGAAGGACCCTAAAAGTCGAATCTCACTAACCCTACACCCTTCATTCTGGAAAAGCAGCCCCAATACATGTTCCCCAGATGTCTGGCTTCACAGGAGCATGGCTTCCAAAGGCCCAAGAAAACACATTTTGTGTTAAACTCTTACTAGATCTTTCTTCTAGGAATATTTTCGGAAGAGCTTCCCTACCGAGTGATAGAAAGGTTTCCTCTAGGCCTCTGGGCCCTGGTTTCTTCAGTTCATCTGTCCAGAGGACCTTCCTTAAGTATCTCAGCTCTTTGCAAATAACAATTTCATTGTGTGGCTTGGATTTGTTTTTCTTGACATTATTGAACATACTAGACTTACATTCACCCAGTAGTTATAAGATTTCATGAGATACTGTATACAAAAATTTTAGAATTAAATGTCAGGAATGCTATAAATAACGTGGTGACTGTTTGCACCTAGTACTTAATTATAAAGGAGTGGGTGCCTGTGCGTTTTTCCTGAAATTTTGATTCATGCAGACTTTCTATATTGTGATCTTCTGAAGAATTCCTTCTCTGGCAAGTTTCAGCTTTTGCTTTTAAGGCTTTGGAAAGGGATGGGATGAGGTCCCCACCCTACATATTCACATTCTTGAGGTATTCTTCTTTACTTAATGGATTGTGGATATTTATTCCTCCCTGCAAAATGCCTTTGCATTTGACGAAACAAGTGTGCACTTGAGTCTAAAAAAGGTAAAATAAAATTGACCACCTTAGTTAATTTGAGTATTATAGCAAAGGTGTCGTTTTAATATTTATAATTTATCGTGTTTTAAGTTGCCATGTTCATTGATTTTCAGAAAAATGGAACTAATGATGGAGACTATGTTTTTCTAACTGGTGAAGACAATTACCTCAACTTTACAAAAATTGTTGAATGGAATGGAAAAACGTAAGACTCATAAGATTTTCTAGTGTAATTTTTTTCAGGTTTTCACGTAGACTGTGCAGTTTCCCTCTTATAAAAATTTATTTAGGACTGAGGATGTTGCTTAGCGATAGAGCACTTGCCTACCATCTGGGAGGTTCTATGTTTGATCCCCAGCAATGGAAAAAAAGTTAGCATTTACTTTTTGGATAAAAAAATGTATAAATCTGTAAATACTCTTTAAATTATTTATATATCAAGATGAGGGTAACAAAAAACACCTTGAAAATTAAGTATTAATGAATTGTAGGCTTACCGTAGCCAGACATGAAGCAGAAGCCTGGGAAAAGCCTCACGCGCCCTAGTAGTTGTGGAGTGACGTATAATAGCTACAGTTCAAATACTTTCAAACTTCTCTTTTGATTTCATGGCTGTACATTGTTGATCTTATTTTTTTTCTAAAGAAGAAATTCGTTGGAGTTCAGTATTGTAGCATTTCAAAAATATTTTTTATTTTAGTACTGAATTTTTGTTTTATACCCAATCTCTTATTTTCTAGTCTTTTAATAAGACAGATTAATCTTTCATGTGTACATTATAATTATGAGTACATTTGTGGAATATTATTTGGTATGTTAGGACTTACTTTTACGTTCTTTTCCATACTTGGATTTTTTTTTTTTTTATGTATATGTGTATGTGCCATGTGCATGCAGGTGCCCTTAGAGGCCAGAGGATGTCAGATCCACTGGAACTAGAGTTACAAGCTCTTGTTAGATGCCCGATGTGAATGCTGGGAACCAAACAAAACTGGATCCTCACAAAAGCAGCACATGCTTTTAACTGCTGAGCCATCTCTACCTCTCCTACATGCTTAGATGTTTATGATTAATATTTAACAATAATTTTCTCCTTTCCTTCCAAATCAGACAGTACTCTATTCATTTTTCTTAACATCTACATCCTCACATCTTGGCTTTTGTTTTTATTTTGCTTTCTTTTGGTGGTATGGGTCATTGAACTCAGCCTTGTAAGTGCCAGGCCTTACATCCAAAAGTCCTTTATTTTTATTTTTACTTTTAATTTTTAGACAAGCTTACACTGTGTATCCCTGCCTGGCCTCCACCTTCTGCCCTTCCTGCCCCAATGTGCAGGTGTGAGCCAGCACATTGGCTCTCCACTGACTTTAGCATTTGTTTTTCCTTGGTTCTTCTGCAGTGTTTACTACAGTGAATCCAGATTTGGATTTATGTGCCGATTCTGTTTAGCCCCAGGGCATACTCTTAATCTAAGGCCTTACATCTTTCTGAGATCTAGAGAAACCTTCAGCAATTATCTCTTTAATTTACTGTATTTTCCCTAGTCTTGTTACAAGTGGTTGGGGTCTGGGCCTGGTGTGTCTAGATTCTTGGCATCTTATTCAAAGCATTGGAATAAGCACCCACATATTTGCAAAATAGCAAGGAAATTTTATTCAGAGCAAAGTGAGCCTGCAGATCAGGAAGAAATAATACTGTTAAGAGTGCCAGCAAGCCACATGAGTGAAGGTACTCGATGGCCCCAGTTACTGTATGGAATTTTCCTTTATGGGTTTCAAGAGAACAAATGTAGTAGGGGTTGTAACATGGAATGTTCTTTATCTTGATTGAAGGATTAAGTTATATAACATCTTTTCTACTGAATATGTCCTATCTCATCAAGTATCTGATTTTAAGCATATGTAAGCCCAATTATACATAGGCATAAGATGGTAAATAGGGGATGTTTCTTAAAAGTTCACTTAGAGGACACAGTTTTATTTTTGTCATGCACCCCAAACCGTTGCCTGTAGTCTAGGATGTGCTTGAGTGGAAACAAGGCCTTGTTAACCGACTGCAAAGGGGAGTAATTTATTTGCATTGTTTAAGTGCAGCCTGATGTAAATGGGGGTCCTAGGTTGCCAATAGATTGCTAAGTACATTGTTCAGAGTTTCTGTACAATTCAAACCGAGTGGAATCCAGAGTTGCTAAGCTGTTCCCTACTGGTCTACCTCGGTCTCACTTCTCCACCTCCTAGCCCCCGAGTTCCTCTGAAACAGTCACTGCAGCCTCATGATCTAGCCTCTGTGTCTTGACTGTTAAATTTTTCATTTTCTGAGTTTGTATTTATGTAAATTCCTTAGAATCTTCTTATTCATGAGTTTTCTCTTTAGCTTTACTGTCTATAGTTTTTAAGGTGATTTTTTCCCCCAAACTTTTATACCCAAGAGTTCTTAGTTTTCCATTTTGGGCATCTTCTTACTTTTGTTTCGCTGTTTTTCTTTTTTTCATAATGCCTCCCCTTCGCCTTTTTTCTTTTTCTTTTTTTCCTTTTCTGTTGGTATTAGAGATCAAACCTAGGGCGCCTTAAGTTTGCTTGGCAAGGGATAGACTCCTGAGCCACATTCTCAGTCTCCATTGTATTTAAGGATTCTACTCTTTCACCTGCTGTTTTTGCAGATTTGGCACTCACGTTGACAGTGTTAGCCAGGTTGTTCTATTAGTTCAGTTTCATCTAAAGTGAATTCTCCTCCTTGGTGATTTTGTTTTCTGTCAGTTTTCTTCAGTTAAAAAGTGATTTGCAGAATTATTTTAATTAGGAAGTTAGTCTGGTGTGTGCGTGTGTCTGTCTGTCCCCTCATCTCTCCCTATATGTCAGTTTTGCATTTGCCTCCATATACTTCAGAACCAGTGTGTGGCCACCACCGTGACAATGGGAGAAATCCACAGGCAGCTTAGCTCAGGTTCCGCCTTTGAGGCTATGTCTGTGTCTCCTCCCTGGCCACTAGCTTTGGACACACTGAAATTCAGATAGCAGCTGCTTCCCTTGGCTTCTTTTGATGATCGGGCAGTCTCTGCTCCTTGGATCCTGGTTCCAAGACCTTGGTGGAACACTCTCAGTCCTTACAGACTTTGGGGATAAACTTCCAGTTCTTTCTTCTGGCTTTCAGCTCTGTTCTCCAGGACACTGTACCACGGTGTGCTTAGCCTCTTTTGTCTGGGAAGATGTTTATTGGTGTTTTTAATGTAGTATAGACCATCCAAATGTTTTCCTTTCATGCTTTATCAGCCCTGACTTTCTGCTTATACTTGAACTTAGAGCCATCTGGAGCTGAATTTGGGAGAGTGCTGTTCATGCCATGTCCTCTTCACTCCTTGCCTTTTGCACTGTTTTAGTCCATCCTAACTGCTGTGACAAACTCTCATAGTCTCAATGGCTTATAAACTGCAGAAATTTATTCTTCACAGCTCTGCATGCTGAGAAATCCAAGAACAACATAGCAGTAGATCTGCTGTCTGGGAAGACCATGGTCCCCACTGGGAAGCAGTGGTCCCACAGAGAAGTGTGTAGTTCCCCACAGTGGCCTCAGGTCTTCCTACTGTAACCACATGGTGGAAGGGCTGAACGAGTCACTGGGGTCTCCTCTAAGGACACTAAGGTCAAGTCAGGGCTCCCCTCTCATGACCTAATCCCCGCAGAGGCTCCACCCCCATTTCTATCACCTGGGGTTAGGATTTCAACACGGATCTGGGGAGCGGGCATGAGCATTAGTACATCGTGCGTACCCTTCTTTTTAAAACAATTTTAGCAGACATTCTATCACAATTGCATTTTCTGTGAAGGTAATACCAATTCAGTATTAGCGTTTCTTGTTGTCCTAGATAAGTCCTCTGCTATTTTTGTAGGAGAGAATTATTCAGAGAGTAGTTAATGGTCTGACACGAATATTTTCATATTTTAATATTTAATATATTCCAGTGGGATATATCAAGTTGGAGAGGTGGCTCAGCAATGAGGAGCACTTACTGCTTTTCCAGAAGCCTTTGGTTTGGCTCTCAGTACTGATATGGCAGCTAACAATATTGGTAACTCCAGTTTCAGGGGATCCACACCCTCTTCTGGCCTCTTCAGGCATTGCACACAAGTCATACACTTGCATGTAGGCTAGACACTCAAACATGCAAAATGAAAATAAAAAAATAAATAATAAATTTAAAGCCTAATAATATGGGTAGTATAAATTAGTCAGTCAACTTCACTTTTTTTATCTATTTAAAATTTTTTTAAAGTATCTATTTTAATAGATATCTATTAATTATTATCTACTTAATAATTATCTATTTAAAAAGAGTGGGATTATGTATTCAAAGCCCATCTGTCCCCGGCCTAGCTATGGACAAGGCTGTTGCTAATGCTAAATTGGGTTACTGCTTTAACTAAATCAGTATTTCCACTACTCTTGCTATTATTATTATTATTATTTATATGATTTATGTGGGGTAGGGATGGGGAGCATGTATGTGATGGCGTGTGTGCCATGGCATGTGTGCGGAGGTGAGATAACAACTCTGTGGCGTTGGTTCTCTCCTACCCACATAGGTTCCAGATATCAAACTCAGATCATGAGGCTTGTATGACCTGAGGCCTTTACCTACTAAGTCATCTCTCCAGTCCATAAATCAGTATTTGTAAGCCTCTATGTAAGATATACTTTTGTGGAAGAAGGAAACAGAAATTTGTGGCTGTTATCTTTGTGAAAAATTAATACTGATTGGGGCCTACTTTTTCTTCCTGTCTTCTAATTCCTAGCACCTTTGTGTCTGTTTGGGTAAGATAGCCAAACCCTATTTACATCTTGAAAGGTATAGACTACTTAAGAGATTCTAAATCCCAACTCTTTCTTATGCTTATCAATTATAGTTCACTTGACTGGTGGGCCACAGACAAGTGCAACATGATTAATGGGACAGATGGAGATTCTTTTCATCCGTTAATAGCCAAAGATGAAGTCCTCTATGTCTTCCCATCTGACTTCTGCAGGTAATAACTTTAAAAATAAGGTCTTTTCAAAAGAAGGGTTTTGACTGCAAGACAAATGTGATGATATATGCAGACACACTTATGTATGGAAATTTTTGCATACTGGTGACAAATGCCAAAGGCTTCAGAACCTGGCTGTGTTGGTTTGAAACTAACTCCACCACCCACAGCTGTGTGACCCTTGGTAAGGTATTTAATTAGTCTACCTTATTTTCCTTTTTCATTTTTAGACAGAGGCTCATGTAGCTCAGGCTGGCCTCAAACTTGCTATGTAACTGATGATGATCTTGAATTTCGGATCCTCCTGCCTCTACCTCCCAAGTGCTAAGATTACAGGTGTGAGCCACCATCCCTGTTTATGTGCTACTGAGATTCACACTTAATGATTTCATGGGTGCAAGGCAAGCATTCAATCAACTGAGCTACATTCCCATATTGACTTTCTATTCTTCCATCCTATCAGGTCAGTACATATAACTTTCAGTGACTTTGAGAGTGTGGAGGGACTGCCTGCTTTTCGGTATAAGGTGCCTGAAGAAATATTAGCCAATAGTTCTGAAAATGCCGGCTTCTGTCTACCTGAAGGAAACTGCCTGGGCTCAGGTGTGCTGAATGTGAGCATCTGCAAGAATGGTAAGAAATTCAGGAGAGGCTGTGATTGTGGGTATCTAGAATGCAGATGCTTTGAGGGGCAACAAAGAACATGTCATTCACTCTAATAGGGCAAGTTCAACCTTACAAAAACAATGTTTTGGCATATGCCAATAATCCCAGCATTCAGGTAGCAGAGTTCAAAGCCATACCTACCTACGTGGCCAGATAATAATGTCAAATAATAATAGCAGCAACAACAGTAATGTTTTATAACAGCACTGCCAATCGATTTAAAAAATTACTGATTTTGGTAGCACATACCTGTAATCCTGTATCTTGGCAAAGATTCCCAGGGATTTTGAAACAGATTTAGTTTTTTCTTAGCTTGAGTTTCCCAGTGTTTCTTTCATTGCTTTTCAAATTTTAATTGGTTACTATAATTGGGGGAGGGAGCATGCGTACCACTGAATGTGTGTGGAGGTCAGAGAACAACTCTCCTTTTCCCTTTACTCGGGTTCCAGAGATGAAACTCAGCTGATCAGGTCTGTGCAGCATCTTGCTGGCCCTTAGTGTTTTTATGCCTTGGCTCTCTGTTCCTTTCCATGAATGAGACAGAATTATCAATGGCATAGTTGATGAATGGTGTCTTTTTCTTCTTAAAAGCTAAGTTTTTAAATATGCTGCAGCAGAATTACTCATGGTGGTCTTCTTTTTCAATTTTGGTTTTGTTTTGAGGCAAGGTCTTGCTGTGTAGCCTAAGCTGGCTTGGAACTCTCTGTCCTCTTGTCCCAGCCTCCTAAGTGCTGGGGTGACAGGCCTGTACCGTCATGCACAGCCTAGCATCCTCTTTTGATAATTGTGAAAAACAGCAAAGAGAAAGGATTTATTTTGAGAAAACTCTTCTCTGAGAAGTTCCTGACTAACATGTCTGATATTTAGAATAGAATTCCTTTTGAAAGTTTATTTTTTATTTTGAGACAAGATTTCTCTATGTAGTCAAGGAGGCTGACTTCAAACTCAACACATAGCTCAGGCTATACTTGAACTCTCAGTGATTCTCCTGCCTCAGCCTCCCCGATTGCTGGGATTGCAGGTGTGTTCCATCCCACTTGGCCCTCTTTAAAGTCTCTGTGGAGAAATTTCTCTCCTTGCATATTTCTCTCTTTTGTTCAGAATAAAGGCCATTGCCTTTCTGGGTGAAGGGTTCTGAAGTTTAATCCATGATGCCTTAGCCATGTCGAGGCATAAATGTGAATATGTTTTTATTGCTGTGTTTGCAATATTCTGCTTCCTGAAGAAGTTGAAGGAAGATTCAAACTTCACAACATTCAAACTCCTTATAACAAAATGTTTTCCTCTTTCCTCTTGGGATTCCCAGATGTGGACTGGAAGTTAAAGTTTCCAGGTTTATCTTCAGTAGCTCTGAATGCTCTAGGGGAGCATTTTAGGTAGTGAGCTAAGCAAAGGAATCAGGCAGATCTGGGTGACGGTCTAGTGTAGATGTTAGCAGACTGGTGGCGCTGATAAATAGAGGCTCCAGACAGCCTTTATGTTCATAAATGGAGGTAATTATAACTTCCTGGACAGTGATGTGACAATCAAAGATAATGTGAGAAACACTAAGGACAGTGTCTGGGGTGAGGAAAGTTGAGATAGGTACCAAAAGGTAGTTCAGACTAGTTTTGAACTCATGATTCCTTTGTCTCAGCTGAGATTACAGGCTTGCACCACCACACTCAACATGGCCTGACCTTTAATAAACTTTCAGTAGACATTTAAAAAATACATTTTAAAGGTCACTGTATGTCACAAAGAGGGAAATTGTGGCTTCCTGGAACTTTAGCAATATAAACCAGAATCCTGTGTGGGCAACAGATGATATGTGCCTTGAGCTGTGGGTTGGTGGTTATGTAAGCAAATTTCAATCACTTGCCAATAAACTATTTTGTTTTGTTTTATTTTATTTTATTTGCAATAAAAAGCTCTGCTTTATTTTCTCCAAATACAGTTATGGAAGATTTGCAAATATTTTCTCAAAGCAGCATTTCTATATTGCATGCCTCTGTTCTTTGGCATGTAAACATAGGTGTATGTTCACAGTGTAACGGCTTAATCCAGGATCCACTCTGCATACACTCGTCACCTAAAGAAATGACTAATCAGACCAGAACAGTCTTATCAAAGTCGTAGGCGAATGATTTTTAACAGACTAAAATTAGGGAGTGTACAGATCTCTAAATAGTATCAGATTTCTTTGCAAATAATAGCTTCCAGTGCCCCAACTTGGGTTTAACTCACCTTTACCCAAGAACTGGGAATGGAACTCTTCAATATGTCTTCCAATTAAGAAAGCATAGAGGTTAACAGAATATAAGGCATCTTCCTTGTTTCTGTAACAACTAGACAACCCTTTGAACATTTTTAGTGTTTTCTTGGTTTTTTTTGGAGAGAGAAAGAGAGAGAGAGGCCCATGTGGTCCAAGCTGGCCTTGATAGCCAAGGCTGGCCTTGAACTCCTGATCTACCTGCCTCCACTTCTCAAGTACTAGGATAACAGGCAGGTGCTACCATCTAAATTTTCTTACATCAAGATATCTAGGAGAATAAGGTACATTATTGTAAAACAGGATTGTTTTTTTGAAGGAGGAGGAGGAGGAAGAAGAGGGAGAGGAAAAATCAGGCATGCCTGTATGTACGCCACTTGGGAGGCAGAAGCAGGATGCTTGCTGCAAGTTCCAAGCTATACATAGTGAGTTCCAGGTCATCCTGAGCTACAGAGTAACAGACAAATGAACAAAAAAATTCAAAACAACAGCCTGACATGGTGGTGCACACCATTAATCCCAGAACTTGGGAGGAAAAGGCAGGTGGATCTCTGGGACATCAAGGCCAGCCTGGTCTACATAGTGAGCTCCAGGCCAGCTGGGGCTACAGGGAGACCCCATCTCAAAACCAAAATAATTGAAATTCCATTTCAGTGGGAAAGAATTATTATTCCAGTGGCACTCTGCAATGAGACAGCCTCATTCTATTAGAATTCTTCTTCCATAACCTGATAGTTACGTGTCTTGAGAAATTTGATAACTTCTGTGAACCTCAGCTTCTCCAAATGCAAAATGAGGATGATAGTTCTAGTCTCATAGGGTGGCCTGAACATTATTTAACATGTATACGTTTTAGAAGTATACTTATATTTGGGGCTAGAGAGATGGCTTGGGGGTTAAGAGCACTTGCAGAAGATCCAGTTTTGCATCCCAACAGCTAACAACCATTCATAACTGCAGTTCCAGGGGATCTGACACCCTGTTCTGACCTCTGTGGGCACTGCACTTATAATAGGCACGCAAAACACTCATATACACAAAAATAAATAAATCACACAAAAGTCTCTTAAAGTATATTTATATGTTCAATTAATGTTTGTTGAAATATAAAATAATATAGCCAAGTCTTTGGTATAAGGTGATGGCAGAAAATGAAGTATAAATATTGAACTGGGAGAGAGGTTGTCCGCTGAGTCAAGCTAACGGTTTGCTTCTGTCTGTCTTTATTTCTTCGTTAGGAATTAAGTTTGTGGTCAGAAACTGTGTGCTCATCTTGGATTTTTAAAACAACATCATTCATTTCTGTGTCCTTTCATGCAGGTGCACCCATTATCATGTCTTTCCCACACTTTTACCAAGCGGATAAGAAGTTCGTTTCTGCCGTGGAAGGCATGCACCCAAACAAAGAAGACCATGAGACATTTGTGGACATTAATCCTGTGAGTACACGCTTCTTACTGTGTTTCTGTGTATGTGCATGTGCACTGGTTTAGTCCTACACTTGCTGAAGAAACATGACTGTCTTGTGCACACATTCAAGTGGGAGAGGTAGGTCAGTACACGTTGATCCACAACTCATAACCCTAGAACTGGAAGGCTGAATTCTGGGGATCTGTAGAAATCAGCAAAGAGAGAGAGAGAGAGAGAGAAAGAGAGAGAGAGAAGCATCCATGGGGCTGAGGATATAGCTCAACTGTATAGCACTTGCCCAGCAGTGTGAGGCCCCTGGTTCGATGCCTAACATAACGAAACAAAACAAAAGCCACAGTAAAAATTCTGAAAACAACCGAAATTGGATCCATATAACCTAGTCAGTCTTCTGCTGGCTATGAACACATATGCATTTCACAGATCAATGAAGTTGATGATGTCATCTATATATTCATTGCCTGGAATATACAAATCTAAATATGAGTATTAGTTTCAGTCACTTTTTGGCAAACCTCTCTTGACAGGTACTTTCGAGAATTTACTATGTGATTTTTTTTTTTCCATTTACTGAATTTATTTAAACAAATAAAAAACTGTGGAATGCGTCATAAATTTGTGTCATTCTTGAGTAGTGGCCATGTTAATCTTCTTTGTATTATTTCAATTTCAGTATATGTGCTGCAGAAGCAAGCACTACTATGTGATATTATTAATGTAAAAAGTATCAGATATGCGTACACTTTGCTCCTGTATTCCCAGAAGAGAATGTTAAGATGATAGCATATCATTTCTCACTGTGGAAGCTAAATGAAAGATCAGACATCTTGCTGAGCTTGGTGGCACAGGCTTGTAACCACAGCTGCCCAAAAGGTTGAAGCAGGAAGATCTTAAGTTCAAGGCCAGTTTGGACTACAGAGTGAGTTCAAGGTCAATCTGGGCAATTTAGTATAAGCCTGTCTTAAAGGAAAACGTTAAAAGGGACTACTGATATCACTCAGCTGTAGAGTACTTGCCTTAGTACCTCATTCTTCTCAACTGTGTTTATTAGAACTGTAGAATGAGGCTACGTGTATACTTCTTGTTGCTGTTCTTGTTTGAGACAGTAGCCCGGGCTGATCCTAAATTCACTATGTAGCCAAGAATGACTCTGAACTCTTTTTTTTAAAAATTGATTTATTTTTATTTTATGTGTTTTGCCTGCATACGTGTAACTGCGGATGTGCATGCAATGCCCATGAAGGTGAGAAGAAAGTGTCAGATCCCCTGTAACTGGACTTACAGTCAGTCGTTAGCCTTCATGGTGGGTGTTGGGAATTGAACCTAGGTCCTCTGGAAGAGCAGTCAGTGCTTGTAACAATTGAGCCATCTCTCCAGCCCTGACTGAACTCTTGATCCTCCTGCGTCTACCTTCCAAGTGCTGAATTACAGGTGCATGCCACCATGCCTGGTTTATGTAGGGCTTCATTCATGTTAGGTCAGCACTCTACCAACTGAACTCAGTTTGTGATGCTTCTCTTTCATCAACCAAACAGAGAGGTACTTTTCAGCAAGGGCAGAGCCTAGTCCTATAACCTTAGTGTAAAAATAGAGCTATTAGGAGGCAGCTGTGGCCCCTATGCCTCTTCACTCAGGCACGTGGGTCCTAGACTTGGATATCATTCTCTCGAAGGCACTACTATCCTCCCTCTTAGCTCTGGACAACTGCCTTCAGATATCTGGATGTGACAAGAGATTTGGGGGTTGTACCCTGTGCTGGAGTCCCAGGCTTTGCTCCACCAAAGAACTTGTTAGAAATACCTCATCTCAACTGGCGTGGTGGTGCACGCCTTTAATTCCAGCACTTAGGAGGCAGAGGCAGGTGGATCTCTGTGAATTCAAGGCCAGCCTGGTCTACATAGTGAATTCCAGTCCAGCTGGGGCTACAGGGAGACCCTGCCTCAAAAAGACAAAACAAATAAACCACAAAAAGAAATACTTCATCTCGTGCTCCACCCCAGATCTACCAACCAGAGTCTGCATCTTACCAGAATCCCCAGAGATTCACATCCACAGCAAAGCCCTGGTCTGTCCCATACTGTCAGCACTTCTCGTTCTGTTTGGGAACCAACTTTCCCTTCTACCACTCGCTTGCCGGGCATGGCCATGGCCCCTATGGGTCAAAACCAGCCAGAATGACATTCTATTGAAAACGTTGGTGGCTGAATAAATCCTAACTTTTTTTCTCTCTTCTTATTTACAGTTGACGGGAATTATCTTAAGAGCAGCCAAGAGATTCCAAATCAATGTTTATGTCAGAAAATTAGATGATTTTATGTAAGTGTCGCATCTTTCTACAGAGACAGAGTGGTTTTGCTTCGAGTTTCTGGTGGGGTTGGTATTAGAGGGGACAGAGCCCATTTCTAACTGTTCAACTTACCTGTCAGCGGTGGGCATGTCAACATTTTCAGAGGTACCTTTCAGGACTTGTATCCAGTTCTTTAAGAGTACTTTCCATGAACCATGCATTGTTTTAAGCACTTTACATGCATTAACTTACAATTTTGTATTGTCTGCATTTTATGGATGAGGAATGTGAGGCACAGAGAGTTTAGTAGCTTGTTGGAACTTACACAGCTAGTTAGACTGTGTGGACGCAGAATCTGCTCTTACACATTCATCTAGTGTCTTGTCCCTCCCCAACCTTGACCCTGATTTCCATCTTTTTTCTTCCTACTCCATCTGTTAGGGCAGGCCAGCATAGGCTCTCAGTTGGCCAGTTACAGTAGACTGAATACAGCCTTTCCCTCCCATGTACCATCCATAAGCCATTCCTTAGTCAGAAGTCCCAAGTATATCCTCCTGCCCAGATTTTCAGTGGGGATTTTCTTAGATCTGAGAAAATACTTAGGATATTTCATGAAAAAACATGAAATTATACATATATCATCTACATTTTTATTTATCATCCATCTATCTATAAGCTTTGATTTGTTACCCCCCATTGAACTCATCAGATTTAATCCCGTATGTTATAGGTTCCTTCTAAGAAATAAGTATAGTTTACAGGAATATCTTTTGTCCAGTGTTTATGTATCTCTAAAGCAGTATGGTGTAGAGTTAAGAGCTGGGACCTTAGACTCAAAACAGAACTACAGTCCTGATTCTCCCACTCACTCATTGTGATCCTGGGCAGATTACCCTGTCTACGAGCAAATTTCCTCCTCTGTCAACCTGGAACAGTAATCCTATCTGTGGCATGTGGCTGCTGTAAGAATCAAATAAAATAATTCCCCCAAACATTGAACACAGAACTGGAAAATGGTAAGCATCCAGTGGGATCTTGCTGCAAAGACAGTGTGTAAGTGGTCTAGTCACCAACTTCTGAAAATGGCAGTTTGTTGGGCTGCTGTCATCTTCTCTGTGAATAATACTCATTGGATGGATTTGCTTGTGCTTTGATGAAATACCACATAAACATGCAGCTTTGAATTGCTGGCTGACACAATGCAGTCTTAATTTCTGATTTATAAGTGCCTGCAAAGATAACTAAGAAGTCTGTAATCAGTTCCAGGGAACTGAGTGAATTAAAGGTACTAGAATTTTTATGTGAAGGTGTCTCTCCAAGTGAGAGACATCATGATAAGGATGTCCATGAAATAATGCCATCTTTTGCCTTTGTAGTGAAACAGGAGACATTAGGACCATGGTTTTCCCAGTGATGTTTCTCAACGAGGTAAGTCCTGAGAGGTTGGGAGCCATACTGTGTTTTAACTCTCCAAGTGGGGGTGCTTCCATTATGACACCTACTGTTCTAACCATATGTCATTTAAGACATGAAAAGATGACTTTTTAAAATATGAGTTGTCCCCCTCAAAGTCTCTCTTAAGTGCTTATGTAAAGCTGCTTCATGTGTCTGGGAGCTGATTTGGAGAAATGACAAGAAATTTTCCTTCCCAAGAACACTAGTTGAGTAAAACTCCCTCCTGAGGTGCTGGTTATGTGATAAACAAGATCAAAAGTGGAGGAAAGCACTGCCAGCCTAGAGAAGTGAGATAAATAGCCAACACTCAGGCAGATGTCCCAGGAAGCCATTTTTTTCTCTTTTGAAGCCTTGATACAATGTGATAAAAATCACGTACCAGATCTACTATAGATCTCTCTCCTCAGTAACTTCTTCTCTTCTACCCAGTGTGAAGGAAAATACAAAATTTTCTCCAATAAATTTTCAGTTGGCAGACTTCTGTTATTAACAAGAACATTTTTAAAAAGTTTTTTCTGTTCCCTAAAAATACTTACTCTGTAGAAGAATTAGTAACAGATTAGCAAGAAAAGTTAATATTAAAATTGATAATAAAATCTAAAGTCATCTTTATCTACTGTTTGTCATTATTTATTTATTTATATTCTGTTTTGCTATGAAGCCCAGGCTCGCCATGAACCTCAGGTCCTCCTCCCTCCATCTCTCAAGTGCTGGTATTTACAGTCTTGTGCCCCAAATGCTTACTTCAGACTTTTAAATTTAACTCAGTGTATTGTAAATTTTTTTTCTAATGACAGCTTAAAAAGGTTTTCAGTTTTGTATTTCATAAAGCCTATGCCTTGTATAGAATTCTTGGTAAACGAAAAAAGAAAAGCCTTGAAGTAAATCACCGTCAGAGGCAGGTGCAGTGGGTATCTTTGATGTCTGTTGCCACCTGGTCTTTTTCTAGTTTCAGTTCTACATGGTTGAAATTATAGAGCAGATGCAGTTTGGGCTCTTTTCTTCTTCATTCCAGCATTGTATTGGTGTCGTATGTCTAAATCTTTGCCGGGTTTGTGGTGGCAAGGTTTTGTTTCCCAGGAAGAAACCTCAGAAGACTTGTTTTTAGATCACTCTTCTGTTGATATTGTTTGTGGGGAGAGGCATGAAAATAGTTTTGGGAAATGCAGACAGGCCAACTTGAGTTTGTGGTACTCTTTTGTGGGTTTCTTTTGTTTTTGTTTCTTTTGGTGAATATACATAGCCCAGGCTAGCCTATAGCCCGTGATCCTTCTGCCTCATCTTGGACTTGATGGTTGTTGTCCTATGCCACTGGTCGTGGCACCTTGGAAGTCTTCTCTACCCCAGAGGAAGCTCTGGAGGGGCCTTGACTAATTATCGAAAGAATGGTCACAGAACCCAAACCATCAGGCCAGTGCAAACTAAGCCAGAGTTATCACTCACGGCTTTTATGGCATCGTGCTCCTTTGATACTTCACCCACTGCACCAAGTGACAAAACTCTGCTCTCATTCTGAAGTGTCATTCTAGTGTGTTTCTTAGGAATTCTCTCTCAAATTCTGATTGGCCTCACACCTCACCTGAACACTTTTTGTTGAGACTAGTGACTATAGGCAGAATCAAGAGAGAAGTGATACTGTCCATATACCATTTTTGTAGTGTTTGATTCATTTAATCAACCAGTATAACCAAGCACCTACTGTGTGCTATAACCAGTTATGCTGGGTACAAGGACAACAAATGAGGTTCTAGAGTACAGGGCCTTCCATCAGGCCTGAGGTAGCCAGAGATACTTCAGGAAGGAAGTAATGCAGAGCTAAATTTTTAAGTAATTGTCTAATATAGAATAAGAGATATTAGTTATTTTTGTGTTCCTGTGACCAAAATACCTGCCAGAAACAATTAAGGGAAGAAAGGTTTCTTTTGGCTCATGATTTCAGAAAGACATCAGTTCGTCATGGTGAAGTGGTTGGAGACTGGAGCGTATGGCTAAGACTCCTCATATCACAGTTAGAACAGGAAGCAGAGAGAGCAGGCCAGAGACAGGGGCTGGTAGAATTTTCAGAGTACTGCCCCTAGTAGATTACTTCCTTCAGCCAGCCTCCCTCCCTCCCCCAAAGGCTCCAGAGTCTTCAAAATAGTGCCACAGAAAATAAATAAAAAAGCCACAAGCAGCTGGGTATGCTGGTATATATTTATAATCTCACACTTTAGGGGAAAAGGCAGGATTGCTACGAGTTCAAGGGCAGCCTGGAATATAGAGTGAGTTCCAGGCCAGTCAGAACTACATAGCAAAACTCTGTCTCAAAAAAAAGACCAAAACACTGCTGGGTGCAGTAGCACATGCCTTTAATCCCAGCACTCGGGAGGCAGAGGAAGGTGGATCTCTGAGTTCAAGGCCAGGCTGGTCTACATGGTGAGTTGGAGGCCATGCAAGGAATACATAGTGAGACTCTGTCTCAAAAGTGGGGGGAAAAAAAAAGATTAAAACCAACCAAACAAAATAGTGCCACAAAATAGTGAACATCCTTCAAAACATTAGCATGTGGGGACATTTCAGAGTTGAACCATAACATCTATTATTTCAATATTTCTTAATATTTCTTTTCTTTCTTTTCCAAATGTTAAGAGTTGTAAATGTCTTCAAGGAAAAATATATTATCAGGCTTGCTAATAATAGGACATAATCAAATTGTATTTTGTAATTTCAAAGAAAATATGTACATATTTCATGTACACACAGACACTTGCACACTTTGGGTATTTTGTCCTCAAGGGAATACTATTTCTTGCCCCTTCAGAGTGTTCTTATTGATAAAGAGACCGCAAGTCGACTAAAGTCTGTGATTAACACTACTTTGATTGTCACCAACATACCCTACATTATCATGGCACTGGGCATGCTCTTTGGCTTGATCTTCACGTGGCTTGCGTGCCGAGGACAGAGATCCATGGATGAGGTGAGTACTGGCAGAGAGAACTCCTCTCTTATTTATTGATAATTTACCTGAGGAATTCCTCAGTGCGCTTTATTTAAAGGCTGCCAGCTGGCTCCTTTGAGAGAGTCTGGGATCTTCTATAGAGGTGGGGAGCACAGTGATTTTCTATGGTTCTGTCACTGCTGAACTGAGGCGAAGCAGAACAGGCATCAAGAAAAACAGGGTGATAGAATGGGGCCTTCTGGTAACTGAGAAACTCTTGGTGAGTATGGAATCCCTGGATAGATCACCCAGGAAGTACCTCTACATCTTTGAAAGCAATAATGTGAAAGAAGACTATAAAACCTTTAATTACCTGGGCTTTGGTGTTGGACTGCCTAGATTAAAAGCTTACTACTGCCATTAAACGACTCTAGAAATAGCCTCCATTTATCATCTGTAAAATGGAATGATAACAGAGTTCCCTTATGAGGTTTTGGTGAGGACAGAAAACAAAAAGGACTTGGTCTAGTGTTGACTTGTAGTAAGAGCTCAGTAAACTTAGTTATTAGATATGATAAAAAGAATTCTAATATTGTACAGCAAGGGGGCCAGAGAACTGCTTGGAAAGAATCCCTGGTACATTCAAAGGTGCTCTGATTGAGGCACCATGTAGCACGGTGAAAGAGTAGCACGTGGGAGTCATTACTTTCCAGGAGGAGTCGGGTAAACCAACTGAGATTGGCATCTCTAAGTGACCAGGGGTCTGACTATCCCACAACACCCTTTTCTGTGGAAGCCCTTCTTTTTTGTGTAATATTAAAGGTTGAACCAAGGGGCACATGCTAGGTAAGAGCTCTACCACTGAGGTGTATTCCTACTCTTTAAAAACAAAAACAAATCTTTATTTTTAGATAAGGTCTAAGGTGATCAGGCTGACCTTGAACTTGCTCTGTACCAGGCAGTCTGAGTGTGTGATCCTCCTCCTTCAGCCTCCTCAATGGCCAAGATTAAAGACCTGAACCACCAGTCCGGGTTTGGACACCCTTCTTAAATTCTCAGCAATTTCTGTTTTTCCAGCACTTTCCTCTTCTGTTACACTCCTGAACTGTTTGAAACTATCTCAGTAGTGCTGGCTTGGATTACTCTGCTTTTCACATTCTTTGTTAATCCCTGCTAGTCACACTAGCCTGAATTAACCATGAGGTGACCTCTCTGACCAGCCCTGTCTATGGATCTGTAGGACTGAAATTCTTCTAAGTACAAACATATCTCCTTGAAATATTAATCAATGCCCCTATAATTAACCATCTTCATGCCTTCAGCAAGCATCATGAAGCATCTACTGCCTCTAAACCACTGTTCCCTGGTAGGTTACAAACCAAGAAGGAGGTCTCTTCAGTTGAGGATGCTGTGTTATAGTCTTGCAGATACAGAGAAGGAAGGGTGCAGCTCTGGTCTGAGGAGGGTTAGAGAGGACAAAGTAGGCCTTTAAGAGAGTTTGATCAGAGTCTTAAAGAAGGAGCAAGAAGACATGAGCAAAGGTGAGTGGGGTGAACCACCTTCCTACCAGCGTTTCCTCCCTCCCTCTTCGCCCCCAAACTTGCCTCAACTTTTTACATCGGGGAGAAGTTTCTGACATGAACGTCTAACTGCACCTTCTGTCTGTCCTCTGTGCCTCAGGGAACAGCAGATGAAAGGGCACCCCTCATACGAACCTAACGGAACTTACCTGTTGCCTGAGTTTGACGAGAGAACTTGTGAGCTGCCCTGACCTGGACCAGAACAGGGAAAACCCCACATCCTCACAGGCTAAGCCACTGTGCCAGCAAGTGAGAAGGGAATTCTGGCCAGAGGGTAAAGAGCAGGCCATTATGTAAAGATGTGGACATTATGCTTTATAAAAATCATGTGGTCTCTGAAATTGTTTTCATGTGTCTAGGAAGTATTTAAGCTGTTGTACAGAAACTTTTTGTTGTTAGGCTCTGGGAGCTATGGAATTTTGTGACCACTGTTATAGATACAATGTCTGCATCACTTGTTAATGCTACTTGGTCTAACCTCATTCACAGTGCTTCATTCAGCAGAATTTGTGTTCAAAATAGATATGTGTGGCTTTATGTTATATTCCTCCATTCACCTTTAAACAGAAGGAAAGACTTTGGAACCCAGGGTAAAAAATGATAGCCTCATTCAATATATATGTAGATGCACCTGATTTCCTTCTTTAAAACATTACATAGTGCATCTCATCCTAATCTTAAGTTCATAATTCTTTCGGGAAAACTGCTCAGTCTTTTGACTATTTTTATAGTGGGTAGGAATCAAGCGGGGAGGCGGGTGGTGGGGGTGCTGCCCAAGAGCACATAAGAGATAAGCTCCTAAGGATTTTTAAGTTGTATTTTTGTGAATAAAGAGGATACATAAATGATGTTGATGAGGGTAAGAACAGATATTTCATGGAGAATAGAATTTAAATGCTAGTTGTAACATTTGTAGATTATTAACTGTCCTTTTGTGTCAAAATCATCTTGATGCAGAAGCATGCTTCTGGGAGAATGCTATCAGTGACTTACCTTCTCCTCCCCCCGTCATCTCTGCCAAATACTGAGTGATTATTTGTAAGATTATGAGCATAAGGAAGTCCATCCTCCCATGGCCTAAGTTACATACAGATTTAGAAAGTCTGTCTGGATTAAAGAAGTATTTCTTCTGGACAGTCTTCTTGGTTACTTTGAAATTGTTTTTATAAGTTCTTCCCTCGGATTCAGCCCCAGCAGTGTTTTATGGCTTACTGTCACTCACTAAATGGAGAAAAAAAATGTGCCCTATACTTCCTGTGACAATCAGTTCCTGACAGAATGACAGTATTTGAAGTACTACATGGAAAGTACATCAGAAATAGGGTCCTGGGACCAGAAGAGAAACTACTTACCTTCAGAAGGTTCCTGGCTTCCAGTAGAGGCAGAAGACTGGGAGCCATCCATGTGTGTCACAGTTCTTAGACATCAAGCATGTTGAAGGGCATTTTCTATGATTCTCAAAGTCTACTTTTTTTTTTTTTTTTTTTTTTTTGAGACAAGGTCCTCTGGCTGGCCTAGAAGTCACTATGATAGGCCAGACTGGCCTCAGACTCACAAAGATGCACCTGCCTCTGCCGCTGCCTCCTGAGTGCCCGGATTAAGAGCATAAAAGAATGCCCCACCCCACCTCACCCACCGTTCATTTTTAAATGAGGACTCCTATGTTATCTGGCCAAGTGGGTACAGAATTCCTAACAACTGACTTCTATTGTTAAAAACCGAATTTCAGTATAAGCAAAATATTTTTTTAATCAGAGATTTCACTTACATAGCTGATTATCCATGTTTGGAGGTAATAAATAGCTTTCATTTATAGGCCCCAATTTTTCTTCTGTTGACACTAAAGGAATATGTGATAGTTCTCTTCTTGAAGAAATAATTCATTGAATTCTCAACTTTCCTATATATTAAGGTAGAAATAGTAGATACTCTAAATCACCAAAATGTGAAAACTAAATTGAAAATATTTGATCTTTAATAATGACAAATATCTATATTTTTAGAATTTATCAATATTTAACTAGATAATTGGCATATTTTTCCTTATTCATCAACTTTTTTTTCCATTAGGTTGTTTGTTTTTTGAGACAGGGTTTCACCCTGTAGCCTAGACTGGTTTGGAATTCACTATGTAGCATAAGCTGACCTTGAATTCATGACTCAGCCTCCTAAGTGCTGGGATGCTGTCTTTATGCAACTACTCACCCACACTAATGAACTGATAAGCTAGTGCATACTAATTGGTTCATTCCTATTATCAGGATATAATAATCTCTGAGAAGATTTTTTAGATTATACCAGCTATTGATTTACATATTAAACTGACACATAGCAAAGGAGACCACAAATATATTAATTCTATATTTGCGCCATGGTTCTTAATAATGACTCAAAATCACATTTGATATTCTCCTTCTTCAGAAGGCAAAGTCCATGGCAAACCCACACGTTGCATCAGAATTATAGGTCAGCTAAGAAGAGTATATGTGCCCATTTGGTTTGGGGTTGAAAATTGCAGGCTGGTCTTTGAACTCATTCTCTTGCAGCCATTATCTTGGAAAGGCCCCAAAGCCTTTGTGATGTCGGCGTCCTTACACCACAGAATGGTAGGCAGCGAGAAGAGAGAGCTGAGCACAGGACAAGAAATGGGCTTTGCTATTTTAGCTCCATTTTAGCCAGGCTTTCCGCAGCAGGCATATTTGCTCGTGTTGTAGAAAGATGACTAATGGTCAAGCAGAACAAGCACTACACGACTAGCCCCTATTGGGGTTTTCACTTAGGGAAGCCTAATTTTTAAATTAAATTGTTGAAAATGTGAATTCTGATAAAAGCCCTCTGAGCATTATTACTGATGTAAATTGCTTGTGTCTAACTTTAAAAAGACTGACCAGAATATTCTTCATGTAGCTTATACAGTTGGTTCATTTCATGTGATTCTTGACCTGGTTTATTTCTACCCTTAATGCAATGAAGTGTTTCACTAATAAAAAATTTATACGAAGTTGCACTGAGAAACGAAGTTCCATTTGAAAAATGCGCCTCAAAAGACACAGCTCCAAGTCACACTCTTTGGGTAACTCCTAATCTATACTCAACTGAGGAAGATAGTCCCACTCTAAGCAGACCCTCTACTCTGCTTTCCTGCCTCAGAGCTTTCTCCAGAGACCTGGATGTCTCCTCATAGTACAGGGAGAGTAAATAACAGTCTTCTGATCTCCATGGTCATGGCATGACATATAAACAATACATTCACACACATGAAATAATGAAATATTTTTAGAATGCCACAGTTTCCACAGCACTGGTCCCTCGGGAACCCATGTTTGAGTGTAGTGCCTTTCCTAGAATGAGGGAGAAGCCCCAGCCACCACGAGCTCACGCTCCCTGGCACCCTGAATGGGTCCCCCAAGCTACTCTCAGGCCTGTTCACTGTACCACAGAGGCTCCCGTAGAGGTCTAGATGGGCCTTAAAAACTTATTCTGTAAAGGGCTAGATGGCCAAATTTTGGCTTTGGAAGACACATGCTCTGTCATAACCAGCCAAATTCTTCTGTTGGTAGCCTGGGTGCAGCTGTAAATAGTATGTGTCTGTATTCCAGTAAACCAATATTTTACAAAAGCAGGCAGTGGGCTGCACACGGGGATTTTGTCTCAGGGTCTCTGCCTTTCACCTGCAACCTTCTCTCTGATAATGTCTCCCTGCCAGTCCCATTCACATCTCTCGTTTCAGTTCCAGTCTCCAGGTCATCTTTTCTGCTCAACTTCAGTCACACATATCCAGACACCTGCTGGACTTCCCCAGCCATCAGGTCCTCAGGTTAGTGAGGGAAAAAGGAATTCGGCTTCCTTGTCTTCAGTTCCCATTGCTGGGAAAATGACATCTGCTGCTCTCCTGTTGCTCAAGCTGTGAACCCAGAACTGCTCTCCCTCCCCTCCAACACAATCACACTCTTCAGTCGTCATTTAATATCCCTACCAGCAGGCAGGCACTCTCAGTAGAAACCCTGCTGTAGACAGTTAGCATCATTTAATTTTTTTATTTTTTCTTTTTGGTCTTTTTGAGAAGTCTCCCTGTTGTACCAGCTGGCCTGGGACTCACTATGTAGAGCAGAGTGGCCTTGATCAAGTGCCGGGACTGAAGGTCAGCTCAGCATCAATTAATTTTTGAATAAGTAACTCATTTGCATTTTTTTCAAACTTAAAAGGATTAGAATGAAAGGTTTTCCTTTATTCCTGTTTCCTAGCCATTCAAATTTTTCTTCCCAGCTACAAGCTTTTTAAAAATGTGTAACCTTCCAGGAATATTGTGTGTGTGTGTGTGTGTGTGTGTTTCTAGGGATCAACCCAGAGCCTTGTGTTTGCTACTTGCTGGGCAAGCCCTCTACAACTAAGCCACATCTCCAGCCCTTGTTAAAGGACTTTAATGGAGGTTTTTCTTTGTACTTTTTTTGAGTATTACATGGATGTTAGGCTTTTTGAATTAGTTCTCTAGTTTTCTTTTTTCTTCTATTTTCCATCCATTTTCCTTTTGTTTGATTTCTATGACAGCTTTTTTTATTTTTATTTGGGGGGGTGGTCCTTAACTTTTGTATTCTGATTTTTCTAAAGAATTTTTCATTTCTAGCAATGTATTTAAAGTTACAATTCTCTTCCATCCATGATTCCTTTAAAAGTTAACATCTAAATACTTCATGGATTAAATATCACTTATGTCTCTGAGAATATGTTGCTTTTAAGTTTTATTTTTCTTACAGTCATTTTCCTTCCAGCTTCCCTATGATAAGGAAAAGAAACATACCCAGGCATTTAATGTCACTTTTGTATATGTCTAAATACTGACTTTTATACTTTAGGACATAGTACTCACCTTATAGTGGTTTTATAAATGCTTACAAAATTTCTGTTGAAAAGAGCTAAAATGTACAAAGCTATCCTGAGAAATGAACACCACAGTTACCTAGTGGAACATCTATTAAGACATATCATAAACCAGTCCTTAATCTCTGCCTCTGCAAATAATGCCTGTAGGAGCTTCCTACGGTGCTCTTCAGGCAGACAGGCACCTGTGCTGACAGTCATGGAGGCTATAACTTACAACCAACAGTGTTGTAATAAAGAATTATGCAGGGGGACCTACAAAAACTGTGAAGGAACTAAACGGGGGGCTCAGGTTCTTTGGGAGGAAGCTCCACTTGAATCAGCCCATGTGAATAAACTTTCCTGATTTTCTCCATGTGAGTCTTTTGGTACCTTCTATGTGCGTGGCTGGTCCCATGCCTCAGTTTCTTGCAACACCTCTCTTTCCACTGGTCTCAAACACATAGTGGTCCTCCTGCCACAGTCTCCCAAGTGCTGGGATTATTAAGTGAACCACCATACCAGGTCCCCACTTGTTTTTGTTTTAAGAAATGAGGTCTCAAGCTGGCAAGATGGCTCAGCTGGTAAAAGCACTCACCATGTAAGTCTGACAGTCCAAGTTCAATATCCGGAGCCCACTGAGCCCATGGTGGAAGGAGAGAACTGACTCCTGAAAAAGCTGTCCTCTGACCATCCCCCCCCCCACATATAACTAAATAAAAATATAAAAAATTAAATTAAAATGTGTTTAAAAGAATGAGATCTATATTTTCCAGGCTGCTTCAAATTCATAGGTTAAAGTTATCCTCCTGCCTTGGCTTCCTGAGCGGCTAGAACCACAGGTATGTGACGTCAGGCGTGGCCTCCCTACTTGTTTAGAGTTCTGTGTGTTCTGTTAAAAAGCTGTCCACAGATGGCTGGTAATCTTTGCTGCTCTACTTGTATTTAAGATGAGATTTTAAAATAGGTTGGAAGTTCTGAGTGCCTAACTGGGACTTGCAAACTGAGCTTTACTGTAAATCAGGATTTCTCAGACTTTGGCCTTAGTGATGTTTGGGCCAGATAGATTTTTGATTCAGAGGAAAGGAGGGCTTCTGACTTAGGCATTGTATGGTATTTAGTAGCATCCTCAGCTTTTACCCAACAATTTCAATAGTATCTTTCGAGCTGCAACAACCAAAAATGTTTATAGACATTGTCAGATATACCGGAGGTAAGGGAAGAAGTCAGGACTGCACCCAGTTGAGGACTACCACTGGAAGTGATCTGGCTGGGCATTAATTAGGGATTTTCTGGTATCAGAGAATTCTGTAATTTCTCTAGAATTGGTCATTTTTGTCACAGAGGATTCTCCAGGCCTTGGCTGCCGATGCTCTGGAAGCAGGAGGGCAGGTAGCCAGCATTTAGTATTTGGCGCAGAAATCCACTCAGTCTTCCAATATTCAGAAAAGTTTCACACTCTCAGTAACACCTGGTGTCCCCATGTCCTAAGACATTACTGTTTCGGAGGCTTGAGAGGTGGCTCAAAGGTTAGGAGCACTCGCTACTCTTGCAGAGGACCCAAGTTTGGTTCCCAGAAGCCTTACTGGGTGGCTTACAACCATCTGTAACTGCAGCTTCAGGTGATCTGAGGCCCTCTTCTGGCTTCTGAGGTCACCTGTACACATGTGCACACCCCCCCCCACATTAAAAAATAAATCTTTTTTTAAAAGTATTTTATTATTTTTATTTAATGTATATGAGTGTTGTGCCTGCAAGTGTGTAAGTGCACCTGTGTCACGCAATGCTCAAGAAGGTCATAAGAGGGCATCAGATCCCCTGGAACTGGAGTTACAGATGGTTGTTAGCCATTGAACTCAGGTAAGTGCTCTTAACTGCTGAGTCATCTCTCCAGCCACAATAAATCTTTTTTTTAAAAGACATTACTGTTTTAGTCACTATGGAAAATAAATCTTTATTTTTTGACAGTGGGGAAGAAGCACTCACCTGGTTGAACTAAATTTGGTGGGGAATTCTGGGATTCTCACACTCACCCCTGGCTCCACACATCCTAGGCATATACTCTACTGCCAAACACATGCTTCTTAAATAGACTTCAAGTAGTTCCTACCATTTTAACTGCCCTTTGCTCCTAACTTAGAAAATGCTGTATAATGGAGGAGCCGGATGAAAGGTGAAGAGTTCCTTGACTCCTCTGAGTAAAATAGCAGCCATCTTCATCATGTCCTCTGTGCCTGTTTGTGAAAGTTCATCACAAACAGGCTTGTTGATGGCTGACATTCTATAATGGAACAAGAGGATGGGAGAGTTGCTGGACCCTCACCTGAGATTCCACCCATACCTCTAAGCCATGTATGTGCAGTTCTACTCTAGGTGCATATGGCCTCTAGAGGAGCTAGATAGACTATGAAGGCTGGGTCAGGTTAACTAAAGAGGGCTCTAGCTATGCAGCTATGGGAAAATGATCATCCATGCTTAGTGCAGACTTTTCAGCATAGTAGTTTAGGGTCATCCATGATCCTCCAGGTGACCCTTCACTCATGCTCTGTAAATTGGTCCCATGAACCCATTGATTCCACAGGTTGAACTTTGGTCAAATCATACTTACTTTGGTTTTTCGGTGTGACCTTATGAGGAAGGTGTAGACATTGTTTACATCTCCTTAGGGAAGAAATTCTTACAACATAAAGGTACTTGGTACCTCCAATTCCAAGCCTTTTGGAAGATTCTGTAATTCAAGGTTTTCCTTTCTGCTAGATTAGGGTATTTTTTTGTTTTGTTTTAGAGTATGGGAGTATTTAACCAGTAAGCTATCTCCTTATAACTTCCATAATGTTAATACTAATACTTTTAGCTGTTTTAGGTTTATGCTCTAAGTTTTAAAAATAATCCTTACATTGTAGTTTTAGTAGAATCTGAGGTGGAGGCAAAATGAATGTCAACTGTCTTCAGAGGAAGCTCTACTCCTTGATGATTTTTTCCTCCAGACTTATACTGACAGCCATCTTGCAGCTGGGAGTGCTGATGTGTGCCTGTAATCCCAGCACTATGGATACAAGACACAGAGGCATGAGAATTTAGACTCTGAGGTCAGTTGCATTACAGAGTCAAATCAAAGCCAGCCTAAACTACATAATGAAGCCCCGTATCAAAAACACAACAAAACAAACAGAAAAACAAAACCAACAAGGACAAGGATGCAACTCAGTGGTTAAAGGAGTCTGTAGCATGCTCCAGGCCCTGGCTTTGAGCTCCAGCACTCAAAAAGACAAAAAGAGCCATCTTGCACAACAGGTCAAAACGAATATAAATTATGCTGCTCCCTGGTAACATTCTTCAAAAGCTCCTAGGCCTTTATAACCAAATCAAAGTTTTTGAAGATGTTATACAAGGACCTTCACGGTATGGGTCCCTCATACCTGTTATCCGTTGAGTGTTTAGCCCTATTATATGCCAGATACTGTGCTGGGCACATAACAAGAGGAACATGCTTCCTGCCTTTATGGAATACACAGTCTCACAAGGAAAGACTGGAATAACAGATCAGCTCTGGCAAATGAAGAAAGAGTGCTGCAGTGGCATCAGGCACAGTTAGTATGCAAAAGCAGTCAGTGGCATCATCCACACATTTGATCCAACAAGAACCAGGGAGCTTCTCTTATGTCGTTCCTTCTCATATCTGAACCACTACAATATTATGCGTCTCTCAAATTTGTATTCCTTACATCGCTTGCCAAAACTGGAATCCAAATCTTTACTATGCCTTACTTGTGCAAGCCCTCAAGACTCCTGAAAGATCTGCTTCCCACAGAAACACAGTCTCCTTCTAGTCTCCCCATGGCAGGTCGAGGGATCTTATAAAAACTAATTTAAGGGTCTGGGGAGATGTCTCAGTGGGTAAGAACACTTGCTGCATAGACATGAAGACCTGAGTTCAGATCCTGAGTTCAGGTGTAGTCATACATGTCTATAATGCCAGTGCTGGAGGCCACACAGACAGGAAGATCCCTGGGGCTTCCTGGTGGCCAGCCCAGCTGAAAACCAGCAGGTTCCATGTTCAGTGAGAGACCCTGTTTCAAAGGAAAAAAGTGGAGAGCAAAAGAGGAAGACACAAAATGTCCTCCTCTGGCTTCCACACACATACTAATTTTCTTGTGAGACAAGGTCTCACTATGTGTCCCGGGCTGGTCTATAACTCACAATCCTCCTGCCCCTGCCTCCTTGGTGCTAATTACAGGCATGCAGAAACATGCCTGGCTTTAAAAATTAAGCTCTAATTTATTTATATTTTTTATGTGTATGAGTGTCTTGCCTGCACGTATTTTGTAAGTTCACCCATACTGTACAATGCCCTCAGAGGCCAGAAGAGGGTATCGGAACTGGAATTAGGTCACCACATGGGTGCTAGAAACCAAGCCTGGGTCCTCTGGAAAGCAGCCAGTGTTCTTAACTGCTGAGCCATGTCTCCAGCCCTGGAAAGAGTCTGAAATTCTGACCATAATCTACAGGAAAACAAAATGTAATAGTAATTTTTAAACATTTATTTGTTTATATTTTATGTATAAGTGTTTTGCTTACATGTATGTTATTTAAGTGTAGCACATGCATTCAATGGCCATGGGGGCCAAGAGAGGGCATCTATTCTTTGGAATTAGAGTTATAGTTGTTAGCTGCCATGTGGGTGCTGGGAACCAAACCTGGGTCCTCTGTAAGAGCAGCCAGAGATCTTAACTGTTTAACTATCTCTCCAGTCCTGGTAACCAAATCTGGGTTCTCTGTATGAGCAGCCAGAGATCTTAACTGTTTAACTATCTCTCCAGCCCTGGTAATTTTTTTTTTTTTTCAAATTGGGGCTAGAAAGACTGATCAGTCAGTAAAGTGCTTGTTATGCAAGCATGAGGACCATAAGTTCAATACCCAGTACCTATGTTTAAAAAACTGGCTGGCAAACACCCCAGTGCCAGGGAGGCAGAGACAGGAGGATCCCTGGGGACTGCTTGCTGGCCAGTCTGACCAAATTGGTGAGCTTCAGGTTCAGTAAGAGACCTCATCTCAAACAATAAAAGAACCTGAGGAAGACACCTGATGTCAACCTCCAGCCTCCACAGGCATACACACATATGTGCATGTGCACCCACACACATGCAAACCTGCACATGGAAAAAAATAAAGTGGGGCTAAGAGGTCCCTCAAAAAAAAAACAAAAAACCCAAACTAAACTAAAAGTGGATCTACCATCCAGCTGTACCCGTCCTGGGTATGTGCCGAAAGACTTCAAGTCAACACATCACAGAAACACATGCACAATGTTTACTGCAGCAAGGTTCACAATAGTTAACCAGCCTATGTATCCAACAGCAGAGGACTGTACGAAGAAAATGTGATATATATACACACACACACACACACACACAATGGGATTTTCAGTAATAAAAAATGAACTTAGGTCATTTGCACAAAAATGCCCACCACTAGCGATATTAATGAATTAAGCCAGTCTCAGACAGACAAATATTTTCTCTCATTTATGATTCCTACATTTTGTATACATACATAAAATTACAAACACATTTGGCATGGAAATTGAAATAAAACTATCTAGGGAGGAGGAGGGGAGAACAGTAGGGATAAAGGGAGGAATGTTCAACACATAATGTGTATTTGTATGAAAATGTCCTGACACAACACAGTGCCATGTCCAATGAATATATACAATGAAAATTAAAAAACAATGGGGCTAAGTAGAGAAACCTAGTTCATAACTAAACTCCAGCATGTACCAGCAAGATGGCATTGGGGAAGTTGCTTAGTACCTTTAAACCTCAGCCCTCTCCTGCAAATTGGTCAGTAACAGAATCTTCCCTGTGGAGTTATTATAAGGATTAAACAATCCTGAAAAGTGCAGTTCAGGGCAGGGATTTGAAAAGGCCCATTTGCTTCGTTCGAATCCTCTGTTTCAGCGCTCACCTTAAATTGTTAGAGGTTGTGTGGTTAAGAGTACATATTCTGAGACCAGCACTGGCGGTTTGATCCCAGCACTCGGAAGGCAAAGGCAGGTAGATCTCTCTGAGTTCCAGGCCAGTTGGAGCTACAGGAAGACCCTGTCTCAAAAAAGGGGAAAAAAACAAAAGTTCAGTGAACCAGCCTCTCCCAGTGCCTCTTTCCTCGTCCTTAAAATGAGGATATTAATGAAATGTCTCACAAGACATTTGGCAATTAAGATAGAACATGCAAAACGACTACTAGGAGTGCTTACTACATAGTAAACACGCGTTGCTGCTATTCCCATTTAGCTTTACATTCTCCCCAAATGTTTCATCTACATACCCTGTTCCAACTTCATTTCACCGGAAACTTTCCGATCTCCCTGGCCCACAGGTAGGTAAGGACAGCGTCTTCACACCCTAGTGCACAGATCCCTACCGTAACAACGTCAGTCTCTACAGCCTGTTTCCACAGATCCTCGCCAAGAAAGTTTCTAAAAGCCTGCAGAAAGCAGCATAAGACACCCACCTCCCCAATATCTCCACCTAGTTGTGACGCCCCACGCCACGTGAAGCCACAACACACCCCCGGAAGTGAGCGGGTCGGAGGCGTTCCTGTTCCACCCCCCACACTATGTCCTCGGTTGGGTCCCGCCTTCTGGCCTAGGCCAGAAAGGAGGCGGAACTAATGATATGTACGGAGGTTTCCCAGCCGGACGGAAGAGACAAGGGCAGTGAGTGTCGCGTCGCGGGAGTCCGGGACTCCCAAAGCGTTGTTCGCGCGTCATGGCCTTCAATTTTGGGGCTCCATCGGGCACTACAGGCACCTCTGCAGCTACCGCGGCACCCGCGGGTGAGTTAGCCCCGATCTTCTCCCACGAAGGAAGGGAAGCCTTGGGTCCGCCCCCTCCGCCCCAGACTCTCCGGCTTGGGGATCCCGGGGTTGCCCTGGCACGCGGGAGACTTTCGGGATATTTGAAAAGGGCGGGCCGCTGCGGATCGGAGGCCGCGGCGGGGAGGCGGGGGCCGCGGCGGCGGGAGGAGGAGGCCCGGGCAGCGAGAAGGCCCGGGCCGCTGAGGCTCCTCCTGGAGCTCGCGCTGCCCGTGCATCCCACGGTGCCCGGCCTCCGCGGATCGCTGCGGACCGCCGCGGAGTCCGCCTCGGACGGGCTGGAGGCTACGCCCCTCTCCCTCACCCGGGACCATCCGTTCCCGGTCCGCCTCTGTCCGGGCCGGCGGGCAAGGCCGAGGAGCCTGGCCGCCCGTAGCTCCCTCGGTCCCAGCCCCGTGTGCCCTTCGCCACAGGAGTTCGAGCTCCTTCTGTCTGTCCCCACCTCCTCGGCTTTCTTAACCTGGTTGGACACATGTCAGGTTTGTTCACTTCTGTGAAACCTCTTGCTGATTCTTCTAATTCTTATCTTGCTTTCTTTTCCTTTTCTTCTTCCCCCCTTTTAAAATGTTGTTTCTCTGCCTCCACGTCTATCAGGATTTGGTGGGCTTGAGACTGCCAACTCCACCGCCAGTGGGTTTAATTTTGGGGGTTTCGGATTAACTGCTAACCCTGCAGTGAACTTTAATATTGGGAATTTCGGTGTTTCTACCACCTCGGCGACTCCGTTCAATTTTGGTAACAGTCTGGCAAGTGCAGGTAGATACTGCGGAACGTATGTGTAACAAGTGTCGGGAGCTGGAGTCCAAGAATATTTCGTGGTTTCTAGAGTTTGGGAAAGACCAGTACTTGTCTAATAAGGGAAGGAATTCATTTCCTAAGGTCAGATAAAAAAGTTTGTATCACATTTTGACTGTCTTAAAAGATGGGGTTTTGGAAACTCTTGAGAGTTCATAATGTTCTCTTGTTAAATTTGGATAAATTGTTCGGTGTATCTTCCAAAGTATAAGCTAACCATTTTTTCTGGGATTCTTGGACTCCTGCAGTCATTTTTCTTTTTCTTTTTCTTTCTTTTTTTTTTTTTTTTGCATATTCCATCGGGATTTCATTTTATTGTCCATGTGTTTCCAAGAGAAACAATCTTATACGAACAGCAGTAACCTGTCTTTTTTTTTTAAAAAAAAACTTTTATAATGTTTTTCTTCGATCAGCTTAGCACATTAGGATGCATTTCTATGCGATATAGGATTGTAGACAGAATCACCAGTTCTTGACTGGATTTTGGGGAAATTTTCAATGAGCAATTTAATTTGCCAGATGAATACAGAGTTCTAAAAGATAGGCTAGACATCCTCGTTATGAAGATTTTTTTAAAATCTCTGGATTGTTTGAAGATTATTAATTTTTTTCCAGAACACAAATATGGTGGCTAAATATTCGAATTTAAAGTAGGTCCACATAAAACGACCCCTTAGGAAAATCTAGTTCCTCCGCTGCTCGTATATGAATTTATCGTCCATATTCTCTTCTGTTATGCTACTTCTGCCCATGCCAATTATATGCATTTGGTAAACATGACTTCCTAAAGCTTATTTGTAAAATAAGATATTTTATTCATTCACTTGCTACTGCACTGTGAATGTCACCTTAGCTTCTGACCTTAAAAAAAAACTTGAAAATTCCAAAGATGTATTTGAGGTGGTTACATATCACTGCCCTTGGTATGTTTACTTTTTCTTGTTTGCTTAAAATTGGCACTGGGTAAAACAGAAATCTTATTTTGAAATTCATGTTTCAGAATAAAGTGAACCACGTAATTCAATAAATAAACCTGTTTGTATTTGCTTGATTTTATGTTCATTTGAAGTTATCATTGTTAAGTTTTGAGTTGTGAAAATATAAGTGTGCTTTGATTACTTTTAAATATGTTAATAACCTTCAGCAAAAGGCTGATTATCCATACAGATTTACTATTCCTAATAAAGCATTTTTGATATTTTGAAACATAAGATACTGTCTAGTTTTTACTGTGTAACCAGTTCAGATAACATAGTTACTCTTTAAAAATAAGGAATTACAAGAAGATTAAGGCTAATGTTTAGTTTGCAGTATTGCAGTAGAATCTGTTAGGTATCTGATTGTACCTGCATGTGCAACATACAGTCTACTCAGTAATTTTCCAAATCAGGATTGTATTATTAAAGGGTTAAGGGAATAGCAAGGTGGTAGAGTACTTCCTTGCCTAATATGTGCAAGGCCCTGGATTCAGTTCCTGGCGCCAACAGATAAATAGATTAAAGTGCTTACACTTTTTTTGAGACATCATCTCACTTTATAGCTAAGGCTTGTTTAAGTGTGTGATCTTCCTGCCTTAGCTCCCCTAGTGCTGAAATTGCAAACATGCACTATCACATCTGTCCTGTGTTACAGTATTGATGAGTCTGTCTTATAAGAAGTATATGGGATTAAAGTTAGCATCCCAGAAAACCTGCAGTATAAAATTAGTATTTCAGTGTATTCATATGCTGTTAGATTTTAAGATTAATTTTGTTTCTAGACTTAGATAAAGATAAAATGTGTTAGAATTGCCACAGTGTAGAACAGGGGCTAATGGTGGCTTGGCTACCTTCCCTGCCACTGCCTCCACTTGTGTTTTTTCTTTATCTTTTCCCTCAAGAAAGGCATTCTTATTTTGCAGAGGTTAGCCTTCTGGTATGTTTCTTTTGAAAAGTTGCTTTATACTAGGCAGAAATATAAACTTCTGTAGAAGTAATTTGATTCCCCCAATGTAAGGTTGCAAATTGGCAAAGCAATCTGCTGACATGATGTACTTGGGACTACTTTTCAAACACTTCAATTTGCTGTGAAACGAAGTTGAATTTTTTTTTTTTTTTTTTTTTTTTTTTTTTAAGCCACAGATGAAGCTCAGGGATGGAGGGCTTGCCTAAGTTCACTCCCCAGCATTGTAAATTAATTAACTAATTAATTAGTCATTTTACACAGAGGATCCAGATTTTCTATTTTTATTGGAAGAGGGGGGTCCCACCATCCATGTGCAGTAGATGGCTGCTGGACTTTAGGAACTGCTGACACTTTTTTAAAACTTGGCTTTAAACAACTCCACTGGCAATAAACACCTATCCTCATTCTTTTATTAGTTTAAATTTTGTAGACATTTGAGTTTGTAATCTCTGCTCTATCATTTTAGAGTTAAGGCAAAAGGTTTATTGTATTGTTTTCAACCATGTTACCTATTTAGTTGAAGGGTATGTATTACATAGTAGTATTTCTATTTAAAATTGTTGGTCATTTATTTCTTGCAATATATTTTTTTAATTAGTACTGTCATTTTTTAATGATGTTGAAAATAAAGGAAAATTTAGATCAATATGTTCTTTATATTTAGCAATGATAAAATAATTTGAAGAAGAAATTGCCTTTATACAAACAAACCTTTGTGTTTTTGTCCTTGTGTAATCAGGTGGGTTTGGAGGATTTGGAACAACAACTACAACTGCAGGCTCTGCGTTCAGCTTTTCTGCCCCAACCAACACAGGCAGTACCGGTAAGAGGTCATCTTGGGTCATTTTTAGAAGTAAATGTGGTAGAGGTAAAAAAAAAAAGTTTAACTTATGCAATTTTGATTTTTTATTCAAAGGACTTATTGGCGGTACTCAGAACAAAGGTTTTGGATTTGGGACTGGTTTTGGCACAGCAACAGGAACTAGCACTGGTTTAGGGACTGGTTTGGGAACTGGACTAGGATTTGGAGGATTTAATACACAGCAGCAACAACAGCAGCAAACTAGTAAGTATGAGGTTTTTATCTTCAAATGGAAAGCCATAATGATGTTAGCATACATTACAAAGGACATTGCTTAAAACACTTCAGATTATCTTTATTTAAAAAGATTAAAGTACATGCCAAAGAATATGATAGGAACTAGGGAAAAAACTGACTGGCTTGAAGGGATAAGGGTTTCTTGACCATAACTGTTCTGATTGGAATAAGATGGAATTTCAGTGTAGATTTGATTTGCATTTCCCTGATCACTGAAGATGTTGAAAATTTTTTGTGGTTATTGGCCAATTTGTGCTTTTTTTTTTTTTTTTTTTTTTGAGAACTGTCTATTTTATTTTTATTTTTATTTTGGTATGGGTATATGCCATGTGTGGCCAGAATAGGGCATAGGAACCTCTACAGCTAGAGTTTGAGGCAGCAGTGAGCCCAATTTGGGTCTTTTGGAAGAGCAGTAATTTGTTTGTTTATTTTTGTTTTGTTTGCTTTGATTTTGAGACAAGGTTTCCCTGTAGCTCCAGCTGCCCTAGAACTTGCTATGTAGACCAAGCTGGCATCAGTCTCACAGATCTGCCTGCCTCTGCCTCTCCAGGGCTAGGATTAAAGATGTGATTTGCTTGTTTATTGACAGGATTATTTGTTGGTTTTATGTTTGAGGTTGTTGTTTTGTTTTATTTTTTGTGGGGGGGAGGGTTGGTCTTTGGTCTTTTTGAGACAGAGTCTCCCTGTAGCCCCAGCTGACCTGGAACTCACTATGTAAATTAGGCTGGCCTTGAACTCACAGAGATCTGCCTACCTCTGTCTCCACCTCCCAAGTACTGGGATTAAAGGTATTTGCTACCACATCTGGGCCTAAAGTTTGAGTTTTTTATATATCCTGGATATGAATGCTGTGTTGGATCAGTAGCTGTTAGAGATTTTCTCTCATCTTCATCTGCTAATTATTTCTTTTGCTATGTAGAAGTCAATTCTGTATGTGTATATGTATATACATATTATATATATATATATATATATATATTACATGTGTGTGCACTTGTATGCATATGCATGTAGAAGCTGGAGGTCAATGTTGGATGTCTTCATAATCTCTACCATATTTTTTAGATAGTCTGATTTGGTTAAATAGGCTGGCTGGCTGGCTAGTTGGCAGGCCCTGGTGATCTTCCTATCTCTGCCTCCCCAACACAGTGATCACAGGTGAGTGCTACTGCTGCACCTGGCTTCTTATGTGGGTATGGGGATCTGAACTCTGGTCCTCATGCTTGTGTGGCAGGCACTTTACCCACTGAACCATCTCCTGAGCCCTTGTTTGCATCTTTTAATTGGAATTTCTCCATTTTAGGCCTTTGCTAAATAATGATCAATTCTTTCCTAATTCTCACTTATCTATTATGGTACAGTGTATTTTTTCCTAATTGTTACTCCATGATTAACAATTGCACTTATATCTTTGCTCTTCTCTAAAGCTGTTGACTCTTGTCCCTAGTGAAGCCTAGTTATTTCTTGAAAATTCGGTTTTGACTTGTTTCTTGGTTTTGTTTTGTTTTGTTTTGTTTTTGTTTTTTGAGAGAGAGAGGGTCTCACTCTGTATCCTAGGCTAGCCTGGAACTCACTGTGTAGCCCAGGCTGACCTCAGACTTCTGGCAGTTATTCTACCCCATCTTTCCAAGCGCTAGTATTATAGGTATAAGCCACCACACCTGGTTGAAAATACTGTTTTCTGTTTAACCTTCTCAGGAATACCTTGAGACAATTTCCAGATCATTAAGGCCTTAGTTAAGGGGTTTGAATTTAATTTGCAAAGATTGTGGAGCTGTTGTTTTGTTTTTATTATTTTATTTATTTATTTTATGTCTATGAATGCATGCAAGTATTTTAAGTGCATTCAGTGCCCGCAGACGTCAGAAGACATTGGATCCCCAGGAAATAGATGGTTATTAGCTGCTATGTGAGTGCTAGGAACTGAACTTGGGTGTTCTGCAAGAGCAGCCAGTGCTCTTAACTGCTAAGCCAGCTCTCTAGCACCCTGTTGTTTTATTTTTAAAGCTATGCTTTAAAGCTGTATGTATGTATGTATGTATGTATGTATGTATGTATGTATGAAAGCTGCCTACTAGTGACATCTCTGAAACATCTAATCTCGGTATGTGCTTTGCTTTTCAACATATGCTATCAGTTTAGGTTATTGTTGTAGCATGTGTGCAGCTGTTTACTCAGATAGCCATGTTCTCTACCTTTTACTCTAAAGCTTTCCGTTTCTTGTCAGTTATAGTTCTTACCCTTGGCAAATGTAAAAGTGTTCTGAATCTACAGTTACTAGTACTAGCAGCCCAAGGCCTATTGCTCATTCAGTAGTCTGCCTTTCAGCTGTTTCCAATACAGCTCTTCTTCAACTTCTCAGAGACCTTACAGACAGCTGACACTTGTCAATTTATCACTCAGTTTTTCATATCTTTGCTAAATACTTTTTAACTAGCATTCCATGGCCTTCCATTTTAGTGACTCTTGCCCATATGTATGCAGGTTTATAAATATACACTTATAAGTTAGAATATGGACATTTGAGGAGAAGCAGTATTTATTTTGCTTATTGTATGTTGGATCTAAATTTTCTTTCTTTTTTTTTAGCATTAGGTGGTCTGTTCAGTCAGCCTACACAAGCTCCTGCCCAATCCAATCAGTTGATAAATACTGCAAGTGCTCTTTCTGCTCCAACGCTATTGGGAGATGAGAGAGATGCTATTTTGGCAAAGTGGAATCAACTGCAGGCTTTTTGGGGAACTGGAAAAGGATATTTCAACAATAATATTCCTCCAGTGGAATTTACACAAGAAAATCCCTTTTGCCGATTTAAGGTATTGTGTTTTTTAAGCTTCATTTAGAGTGTGTGTAAACAAGAATATAACTTTTAGATTAAAATTACACTAATAATTGATTGCTTGGTTCTTTAGAACTTGAGAATGATACTTTTATTATGAAATTCAGAAATTATTAAGTTAAAGTGGTTCAGAGTGACCAGAATAGGACCGAGGAAAAAACTGGTAGCAGAAGGGAAATGGACGGTAAACTGGATGGAGTGGTGCATGCCTGCAATCCTAGTTCTCAGGAGATGGGCGCAGGAGGGTCTAATGTTAGGTCATCCACAGCTACAGGGCAAGATGGAGGCTCTCCTGGGCTATATTAGACCCTATCTCAAAACCACAACAACAAAAACTAGGGCCAGGGAGATGACCCAGTGGGTAAAGTGCTTGTTGCCAAGCCTAATGGCCTGAGTTTGACATTCCCACCCACCACCCAACATGATGTGAAAGGAGACAGCTGACTCCTGAAGTTATCCTCTGACCTCCACATGTGTGCCACAACATGCCCATGATCACATATATGCACACATATACACAGAAATATAAATGTGAGTAAAAATAAACAAAGGGAATATTCTGCTTGTCACCTTAAGGGAAAATTCAAAACTAGACTTAGGTTGTATTCATTTAACACTGGTCAGGGAAGTGCATCCCAGCCTGTAGATAGGAATTATCTTTGCATGTATAATCCTGTTACTATTGTTAGAATTGGATGTCAAAACCAATAAAACAATATGGGCCATTTTCTTTGGTCTGTCTCATTGCCTACCAAGCAATCATCTCATTCTAATATTTGACTTCAGATAATCTGGTTTTCAACTGGGGAGAGTACTTAAGTACATTTATACTTGACAGTGTTTTTTCTTCTTCTTTTTTTTTTCAAGAAAACTCACAAGAGAGGCTCCTACTATATATAGCCCAGACTTGCCTTGAACTCACTATGTAGCCAAGAGTGTGACCTTAGACTCATGATCCTGCCTTAGCCTCTGGAATGTTAGAATTAAAAGGATGTACCAATGCACCCAGTTGGCAGTGTATTTTACATAACAAATGAATGTACTACCATCAAATTTATACTTCACCTGATTTTTTTGTTTGCTTGCTTGTCTTGTTTTGTGGTGCTGGAGAATCAAACCCAGAGCCTCTTGTGGCAGATGTTCTGCCACTGAACTTCACCCCAGCACTTTGGGACCAGAAGTCTTTCACATGTTAGATTTTTCAGATTTTGGAATATGAATGTGTGTGCATGTGTGTGTGTGTGTGTGTGTGTGTATAAAATGAGGTATCTTGGGGATGGGACTCATGTCTAAACAGGAAATTAATGTATTATATGCAGCTTAGACCATAGGCTGAAAGGTAATTTTACACAGTATTTTCAATGTGCTTGTGGGCTATGACTTATCATAGGAGGTCAGATGTACAAGTTTTCACTTGGCCCATTATGTTGATACACAGAAAGTTTTAGTTTGGAGTACTCTGGAATTTAGATTTTCACCTGTATATCATTCTAAGTGCATTAGTTCAACTTTTAAGATTATTGTTTAGTGGTAAGATATATAATAGTAAACATGTTGAAATAATAATTGTTTTTCTTTTCCTAAAAGTTGATATATAGTACATGTAATTAAGTACATAAACTACACATGAATGAAATATAAGTACTTAAAAAGTTGCATGTAAGTGGTAGCAAAGGACAAAATTGTATCATCTATAAACAAGTTTTAGCAACATGTAACTCCTCATATTTAATATTGTACAGCCTATTTCTGACTCATTTAATATATAAATAGCCTATTGTCATGTTTTGTTATATGACATTATAAGATGGTACATATAATGGTATCATTTGTAACTTGACAGTGTTATTATTATACTGTAAGAGTATTTGCTTGTAAATTATTTCTTTGTGTAACTAAAACCTCATTTAGGATTCATGAATCAGAGTATAGTGAAGTGAGTACATTCAGTCCACAACTACTGTTAGACTCATGAATGCACAGTTGTTTTCAGTGTGTAGGAGACATCCCAAAATAACTGGGTAGCAGAACTTTTCAGAGAAAGTTCTTTAGTTACTACGTTAGAGAAGAAATTGTAATTTCACTGTTTATGTTAGTCTTGTGACTTCCTCGGGTCCAGAATGGTGGAAGAGTCATTTCCTTCATTATCATGTCCTTCATTTTAGCAGATATTAAGCTATCTTAAACATTTGGTATAAAATCTGTTTATATTTTTAATGTCATTTTGTCTGTGTCACAGGCTGTAGGTTATAGTTGTATGCCCAATAATAAAGATGAAGATGGACTAGTGGTTTTGGTTTTCAACAAAAAAGAAACAGATATCAGAAGCCAACAGCAGCAATTGGTAGAATCATTGCATAAAGTCTTAGGAGGAAACCAGACCCTTACTGTCAATGTAGAAGGTATTAAGACATTGCCGGATGATCAGTAAGTATACATTACATGCACTGTTTATTCACTAGTGGTTTTTGTTGCTGCTGAAGCACAAATGAAGTCTCAAAGCAGGATGTTAAGATATTTCTTTATTTTGGATTTCTTAGCTTTTTAAATGCTGATCTGCTGGCCAGAGGAAACAGTGTGACTGAGCAGAGAGTGCCCCGGGTGTTACTAGAATGCTTTCTGGTTATTACTTTTGCTTTCTTTTGTTTTTGTTTTTGTGGGTTTGAGACAGTCTTGCTCTGTTTACTACGTAGACTAGGCTAGCCTTGAACTTACAGTGCTCCTTCTGCCTCTGCCTCCCAAATGCTGGAGTTACAATGTACCACCATATCTAACCTGATAACTCTTCCTGTTCATTCATGGGTAGTGAGTGTTTATTTCTCTTGTTCTATATAAAATTTTTGACCTATTCCAAGATACTTACTTTTGAATATTTAAGGTTAGGTGAATTTTACTGTTACTATTACTAGTAAGTACAATAGCTGGATCAGTTTGTACCTCTTGTATTTTCATTGCAGAGAGGCAGCATATAAGCTTTGATGGAGTTATCACAGTACAAACATTTATATGGGACTATACTGTTGAGCACATCTTTATAAAAAGAAACAAAAAACTGCTCATTTTCACTCATCGTTTAGGTTGATTTACAAGTGAGCATAGCGTGTAGGTTAACTTGCCAAGATTTAAGAAAAGACATTTTCTCTTATAAAAACCATTTGCAATTTCAGCTACCACTCTTTTAAAATAGAATGTTGTGTTGGTCTTTGTGGCTATGGGTCATGTACTCAGTACTTCATAAATTGTTTTCCTCTAGGACAGAGGTTGTCATTTATGTTGTTGAACGTTCTCCAAATGGCACCTCAAGAAGAGTTCCAGCAACCACGCTGTATGCTCATTTTGAGCAAGCCAATATTAAAACACAACTGCAGCAACTTGGTGTAACCCTTTCTATGACTAGAACAGAACTTTCTCCTGCACAGATCAAACAGCTTTTGCAGAATCCTCCTGCTGGTATGTTGTGAGAATCTTGGAATTAACAAAATGATTTAGAAATAAGTGCTCTCTCTCTTTTGGGAAGTGTTGGTTGGTTATTAGTGTGTGGGCTTATCACAGGCCTGCTTATTTGGAATGTAGTTTTGAGTATTTGTATTATAATCAGTTATAATTTTAAATTTATATAGCTAACATATTTATTATAACTTTTTGGAAATGATAAAAGCTCATAATCCATTTGAAATACTTTGAGTTTTTAAAGCTTATCGTTTGTTTACATGAGTATTTAAGTAAAACTTAAATGTGTTTGCACTTTAAAAGTTTCTAGCTCACCCATTTAAGTAGTTAGATGATTATTCTAATTTATTTCCTTTCCCCCTATAAGTAACTGTTAATAATACTGTTAATTTTTTAATGTTTGTTAATCCTGCATCCGTAACTTTACATGAAGGCATATGTATGTGTAGCAGAAAAACACTTTATGGTATTCCACAGATACTAAGTTTAAAGTAAGATATATTATTTTTATTCATTCACTACTCTAAACTCTGTAGCAGTTGACATATAGAAATATGCCTTGGAACACATGGATATATAGTTGTTTAGAATATGATCTCTGGTAACTGAGCATGGTGGTACATGCCTGTAATACTAACTAGAATAAGATCTCTGGTAACTGAGCTTGGTGGTGCATGCCTATAATACTAACTAGCCTTTCCCAGGTGGAAAAAGGAAGATCACCAGTTTGAAACCAACTTGAACTACATACTTACTGCCAAATTATCCTTCAAAGAAATTTCTGCCAATTATATTTACAATAGTTTTTGCTACTGGTGGCGGTGAATTAGTTCAAAAATTAATCTTAAACTATGTTTTTCTGATGACCAGGTTAAGTTGACCATCTTTGTGCTTGTTAACTTCATGTTTGTGTCTTGTGTGAATCACCTTTTTATGTCCTTCACTCCTTTTCCATTAAACTCGTTGTACTTTTTGTTCCTATGGGCTCTTTCTATGTTCTGGAGATTAATCTCTTATCCTATCAGTTGCAGATAATGCTTTCCAGTCTGTATTTTTGTTTTCACTTTACCCTATAAAATTATTTTTACAGTTACCATATTTGACAGTAACTCCTCATTACAGTTTCTGACCTTGATGTCTTATTTTAAGAAAGCATTTTCCATCAGATATAAAGACAGAAAATCATTTGTTTGTGTTAGGTGTTGATCCTATCATTTGGGAACAAGCCAAGGTGGATAACCCTGATTCTGAGAAGTAAGTATGTGGTCATCTCACTTTATATACAGACTGATGCTTACTAGGAGGGAAGCAAGTGTGGGCTATTCTAATTCTTAAATATGTGAAGAGTTATTTTCCTTGCTTTTTAAAAAGTATCTCCTTTGGTAAAGCAGCATAGTATGTTGAAACTAGGTAGGAGTGGAGAATCTGAATGCTAGTCACTTAATTACATTTGCACTTAAATAATGTAAGTTTTTGACTAAATTTCTTCATTGTGAGAATAAATAAAGTAGTTTAGTAACTGCTAATTTTCATTGTTACATTATTACATTTACATTCAATGTAAAGTTCATGAGGGTTATTACTAAATACTTCTTATATTTTGTAGTAATAAATAAAAGGTCTCAAAATTTACCTTGCATTTCAGATTAATTCCTGTACCAATGGTGGGTTTCAAAGAACTTCTTCGAAGACTGAAGGTTCAAGATCAGATGACTAAGCAGCATCAGACCAGATTAGACGTAAGCATTCACCTTTCATTCTCTAGTCCTGAGAGTAGATAGAATATAGATGTGTACTATTTTTTCTTAAAAGAAACAAATACACTACAAATTAAATATTACTGTTATATATAAGCCCTTTCTTTATGGTAGTAGCCACCACAATTTAATTTAGCATTATATATTATATTGAGTTCAGATTGACATATAACGAGTTCAAATTTGTAGTCTTAGTAGATTTATTCAAAATCACTTCCATATTCATTCTTTTATCCAAATTCTAAACAGGCATGACCCTTTTTAGCCTCTGAGATCACCCAAGATTGATGTATTCTGGGTGTTATAACTATGTATTTCATTTCCATGTTACTTTATATTCAATTCTGGTTTCATTCAGCCTGAAAAATAAAAACCTTACTATTTATAATGTAATCCATTTCGTTGTCAGCCAGCTCTGTGAATATGTCTTTTTTTACACGATCTTCTTTGTTATAGTTCACACCTGTTGTCCTTGCCACTTTTGAGTGTAGCCACTGTGCTTTCTTTGAAAGCCCCACAGATATTTGAACATAGTCATTTTTCCTTTTCAATATCCTTTGTCCTAAAATTCCAGCATGGTTTCTCTAGTGACATAATTTCTAGACAGTTTATGTTAGGCTGGATACACTGACTTTAGGAATATCGGCTTTTTTTTAAGATTTATTTATTTTGGGGAGCTGGAGAGATGGCTCAGTGGTTAAGAGCACCAGCTGTTCTTGCAGAAGACCCAGCTTTGAATCCAAGTACCCACATGGTAGTTAACAACTGTCCATAACTCCAGTTCCAGGGGATCCAATGCCCTCTTCTGTCTTCCATGTGTATTGATTGCATGACATGGGTGCATTTAAATACATGCAGGCAATACATTCATACATATAAAATAAAAATAAATTAAAAAAATTTTTAAATGAAGCAAAAAAATTTATTTTTGTATTCTTTTAAATTTATATTTATGTATGAGTGTTTTGCTTGCATGTATGTAAGTATACCACATGTGTGCAATGCCCATAGAGGCCAGAAGAGGGCATTAGATCCCTGAAACTGGAATTAGAGATGGTTGTTAGCCACCATGTGGGTTCTAGAAACCAGATCTGGGTCCTCTGAAAGAGGAACGCATGCTCTTAGCACTGAGCCATCTCTCCAGCCCTGAGTGTCACCTTTAAAATGAATTTAAACTTTAAAACTCACCATGTAGCCAAGAATGACCTTGAACCTTGCCTCTACCTTAAAAGTGCTGAGATTACAGGTGTGTGTTGCTATACCTGGTAGGAATGGACTCTTAATTCATTTCATGAATATGCTACAGCTTTTTAACACTGAGGTCTTTTATATCCTTTTAAATAATTTTCAGATTTTCTCTTTAAAAATATATATTCTTTGGGGCTAATTTTAGAATGTTAATGAAATCTGTGCATGGTTAACATAGTCACTCAGTCAGGATGTGTGTGTTACCATATATGAGAGACAAAGAAACTGAACTACCTGTAAAGGGAACTAACAGAGGATCTAAAGAGCTAGGTTTTTCTTTGTTCCAGATTCTGTCTTTTGAGTACAAACCTACTGAGCCAGGTGCTACCACAATAAATGGTTTCCTGGAGAACAGGAATGCCTTGATGTCTTATCTCTCTGTACATAGCACCTACAACAAACAGAACTGGGAATACAACTCGGTGGTAGAGTGCTTGTGTTGCATATGCCAAGCCCTAGGTTCAGTCCCTAGTACTGTCCTTGTCCCCCATCTTCAGACAGAGGTGATCTACACAGGTAGACATTAATAAAATGTCTTGTACAACCTTCTTATCCTCTTTAACATGCTAATAATAATAAGTGGCATAGAATAATTGATTGTGTTAGGGATAATCACAGAATTTAACCTGATGGGGATACTTTAATATAATGGAGAGATTTTAGCTTTCTCTTGAGCTGGGGACATAGTTTCTTATGTGTAAAGTGCCAGGCATGAGGACCTGAATCCAGTCCCTAGAACCCACATAAAAAAGCCAAGCATAATGGTGCATATTTGTAATCTCAGTTCTGGGGATGCAGAGAGACAAGCTGATCCCCAAGACTCACTGGCCAGCCAGCTTAGGCTATTTAACAAACTTTAGCCTAGTAAAATACCTGTCTTCAAAAAAGAAATCTGATGATACCTTAAGTTGTCTTCTGGCCTCCACACAAAAAAGCAAGCATGTGTACCTGTGAACATATGCCTGTGCGAGTGCACATACAAGTTAACCTACTCTGTTAAGATGAAAACATTCTAAAGTATAACAGTGGAGTTTTAAGCCAGGCAGAGAGCACATCAAAGACCAAGAGGCAAAAAACTGTGTTCACTTGTAGAATTTGTATCATTTCTTTTTCCCTCTACTCTGACTACCTTCCTCAAGTAATCTGTAACAGTATGTTGGACTATAAGGTACTTTCTGGCTCTAGTAGCTTCAGGCTAATTTTCTCTTAAGCCCAAGCCCTCCACCCACATCATCTTACAGGTCTTAACTTTTTTCCATTCAGGCCTGGTTGTTGGTTCTAGTCCATAATATTACTTAAAATTCCTTGTATCCTTTTTTTTTTTAAATATGTTGCCACATCACTAAATATCCTACAGGTCTAATAGTACTTTTTAATTTTTAGATATAAGGGGGGGGTACAAAATGCAGAATTACGGGGCTAGAGAGGTAACTCGGAGATTAAGAGCATGTAGTACTACTCTTGCAAAGGACCTGAGTTTAGTTTCTAGCACCCACATAAGGTGGCTCACAACTGCCTGTAACTCAAACTCCAGAGGCTCCAATGTTCCCTTCTGGACTCTGAGGGTACCCACATAATGCACAGTTACATATAAACAGACACACATTTACACACACACACACCCCAAATACATGCATACAAACAAGATAGGGTCTTACTGTGTAACCTTGGCTGACCTGGAACTCTATGTAAACCAGGATTGGTCTTGAACTCACAGAGTGCTGCTTACCTCTGCCTCCTGGATACTAGGATTAAAGGTATGTGTCATCATGCCCAGAAAACAAAACTAAATCTTTAAAAAGAATTTAAAATGCTGAATTAAAGACAAAGAGTTTGGGATAGGAATCTCAAAGATTATCTTAGAATTAGATGTTACATATAATGGTAGTTATAATTGACTTGATTTATTCTAGAAACATTTCTTTCAACAGATCATATCTGAAGATATTAGTGAACTACAAAAGAATCAAACTACAACTATGGCCAAAATTGCACAGTACAAGAGGAAACTCATGGATCTTTCCCACAGAACCTTACAGGTAGTAATTTGGATTTTTCCCCCAATGTTTATAAGATGCTGTGTGTGAAATATGTGCCAAATAAGGATTTTTGTAATAGGAAAAGACTTAACAGAAAATAGCCTGAAACTACAAGTACCATACTTTCTCAGTAAGACCCAAAAGTTAGAGGAAAATCTTACAGGGAGGAGGTACAAATATTCTAAAATTTGCATCTTAGTGATAGGGTGACAGAAAATAGTCTTGGTACAAGGAAAGCATGTATAAACTCACCGATACGTGGTTTTCATCAAGTAGAGAACATTTGTGAGTGCTAGGAGAGGGAATGTAACCATCTATTAATGAGTGAAAACAACTTCCAGATTAACGAGAAACTGAAAGTATAAACTGTCATTGAGACTGGCATGGTGGTGCATGCCTTTAATCTCTGCAGGCAGAGGCAGGTAAATCTCTGTGAAATCCAGACCAGCCTGATATACACGGCCAGTTCCAGGCCAGCTGGGGGTACTGGGAAACCCTGTCTCAAACTCTCCAACCCCCCCAGAAAACAAACTATCATTGAGATACAATTCATATACCATACATTTTCCCATTTAAAGGATAATAGTCCATGGGTGTTTTTAATATGCTTGCATTCTTGTGAACCCATTATAATAATCAATTTTAGAATGCTTTTAGTCTTTTTCCTTAAAAAGAATTTCCATACCCCTTGGGAAGCACTCAGTTATCTCAAATCTACCATTGCTAGGCTAAATGTATAACTTAGAGATTGGAGAGACGCTTGATCAGAAAGCTAAATATTTTATATCAAAATTGGCAGAGGCTAGCGGGTGGAGAGATAGCTCAGTGGTTAGGAGTACTTGCTCTTGCAGAGCACCCAGGTTCTGTTCCCAGCACCTGATGGTGGCTAACAACTCCAGCGTCCTCTTCTGGCCTCCATGGACTTTGCATGACATAAGTGTTTCATGTATGTAGGCAAAACACTCATATACATAAAAATAAATGAGTAAAAACATGTTTTCAAACTGGCTAAGATTAGATGTGGTAATGCATGCCCATAATCCTAGCACTTTGGAGGTTGAAGCAGAAAGATCAATTCAAGGTCATCTCCATATCAAGTCTGAGACCATCCTGCCCTACATGAGACCTTGTCTCAAAAATATAAAGGAAAATTCTGTGTAGTGTCTTATTCTTGAGTTCAACAAAAGTAAAATTTTAAAACAGCATTGATTTTAGCTGCAGTGTTAGCATACATATTGTACCGAGATACAGAATAATTTGACAAAATCTAATTGGAATATAGGAAAAAGATGTGCAAAGACAGTTTACAAACACAGTGCTTGTTTTTTGTTTGGTTGGTTTGAGTGTTTTGAGTTTGAGGTAGGATCTCAGCTGTGCAGCCTAGATGACCTGGAACTCAGGCTAGCCTCCTTGTGTTCCTTCCTACCTTTGCCTCCCAACTGCTAGAATTTTGGGCATGTGCTTCCACACCCAGTGTTACAAAACACTCCTTAACTGAAGGTGTTCTTTAATTTACTGGGAATCAGAATTGTGAATTAGAAAACGTGATCCTTTTACAATCACCAGGTTGGAATCTTTAAAACAACCACTAATTTTCCTGAGAGGAATATGGGGTAACGACAGTGTTCATATATGGCTTGTTAATCTAGACTGTTAGGATCTTTTGAGTAATCAATCCAGCAGCTTTTTTTAGGTCTAGAACATAACATACTTTTAATCCCAGTAGTCTTATTCTTGGGGAGCTATACTAGTAAAGTTCTGTATAAAAAAATATTTATTATGTTGCTAGGTGTGGTAGCACAGGCCTTTAGTGATAGCACTTGGGAAGCAGAGGCAGGTGGGTCTCTGTGAGCTCAAGGCCAGCCTGATTTACATAGTGAGTTCCAGGCCAGCTGGGGCTACAGAAAGACTGTCTCAAAAAGCCCCCCCCCCAAAAAAAAGTTATGACATTTTTCATAGTCAAAATTAGAGCTGAACATGGTGATATGTGTTTATAATCCTAGCATTTGGGAGGCGGAGGCAGGATGTTCTCAGTGTAGTGCCAATTTAAGCAATATAGACAAATCTTGTCACACAAAACAAAAGCAAAAACCAAGAAACAAAAAGTATGCCCATCAAAACAGTAATGGTAGGTGAGACTTGAAGAGACATGCACTTAACTAATGGATTGGAGCTATACTTCTTAAGGGGTTTCATGACATTTAATTAACTTTAATAATAGGATAGAACACTCCCTTTTTTTCTGAAAACTAATGACTAGAAGCCATTGTGTATTTATGAAAAAAGACAGAGGAGCATGGATAAAAGTTTGGAGGAACTCGCCCTGAGTCTTCACAGGGAGGAAGTGGGGTTGGGAGCAGAAGCAGAGCAAGTCCGCCCTCCGGGGCAATAACAGACTCTTGATGCAGTGTTAAGTTCAGGAGCGTGCACAGCATAGTGTACAATGCCTGGGAAGGTTAGAAGAGGGCATTGGGTCCTCTGGAACTGGAGTTGACGGTTGTTGGCCACCATGTGAGTGCTGGAAATTGAACCCAGGTCCGTAAGAGCAACCAGTGCTCTTAACTGCTGAGCCATCTTTCCAGATCCTATTTTTATTATTGTGTGCATGTGTGGAGGTCAGAGGACAGCTTGTAGGAATTGGTTCTCTTCTCTGCCAGGTGGATTCTGGGATGGAACTCAGGTTGTCAGACTTGGGGACAAGTGCCTTGACCCATTGAGCTATCTCACCATCTCTTAAAATTAATTTTTAAGACTTAAATATTATAGTTTTTTTATATAAAGAACATTTGATTCTGAAAGCTTATAAATGTGTAAAAATTTATATTGCTACCTATTTTATTTATTTTGAGACAAGCTCTTGCTGTATAACCCTGGATAGACCTTAAAATAGCCTGGTATGCAACTATGTAGCCCAGAGACCTCAAATGTGCAGCAGTCCTCTTGTCTCAGCCTCCTGAGTGCTGGGATTACAATGTGTATGGCTATGGCCTACTGTTCAGAAAGTCGTAAAATTCATGTTTCTGTCTGATATTGCTGTCTTCCTCATACTGTTGCTACCCTGTTAAGTATACACAAATATATTTGATATTTCTGTCTAATATGGACCAGAACATCATTCGGATCGTGAACTGTTAATTCCCCACTATATTAGTTTTCCACTAGTTTTTATCAGCAACTAATTATTAATAAAAATCACTTGTATAACAGATATGATTCTGTTAAATAATACTGGTATGATTTTTGTCTGGTGGACTTTTTGCATAGGTCCTAATCAAACAGGAAATTCAAAGGAAGAGTGGCTACGCTATACAGGCTGATGAAGAACAGTTGCGGGTTCAGCTAGACACCATTCAGTGTGAACTAAATGCACCTACTCAATTCAAGGTGAGCACTTCTAAGTCTATAAAGCCAGAATTAATTTCAGGTGGATAGTGTTAAAAAAAAAAAAATCTAAGCTCCAAGGAACCCACTGGTACTGCACAAAAAAAAAAAAAAATGTGTGGACAAAGTGAAAGTAACTCAGTCAGGCAGCTTTTACTTTTGTAAAAGGAGGTGTTGTATCACTTGGATTGAGCCAGCACACCCAAGTCAGAAGTTTAAAAGGTTTTTATTCTTCGCTCAAGAGTACTATGTCTTTTCCTCACTGGCTGGCTCTGTCCTCACAATCTCTCACAGTTGACTAGTTGTAAAAGAATCAGTGCAAAGGAAATGGAGAGGGAAAGGGTTGGCAAAACGAGAAAAGGCCCAGCCGCCCCGGGGCCCCAGGGCTCTGAGAATGTGGGGGCGGGGCAGGGGGCAGTAAAGATTTTAATTCTTCACCCTAAACCAGTGTTTGACAGAAAAAACTGGTATTTAATGTTTCTTGCAGTATGCAGTGTTAAATTGTCTTCAAACAGAAATTATATATAGTTGTGTCTTAATCATTTGTTCTTATTTAAATTATTAATAACTTTCTAAAATCCTCAGTTATGATTCCTTTCACTTGTATTATTAGTGTTTCAAATCATGTACAGAGGAAAAAACTGGGAATTTTAACTGGTGGTTTTGAGACCATCCTTTTAGAAACAGACATTGCCTTCAGAATGATTGCCGTTGTTAGCAGTTGTTTTCTGACTCATTTTTAGGGTCGACTAAATGAACTAATGTCCCAAATCAGAATGCAGAATCATTTTGGAGCTGTGAAATCTGAAGAAAGATATTACATAGATGCAGATCTATTACGAGAAATCAAGCAGGTAAGTGTCACATAGTATCACAGGCATGTGATACCCTGTCTGTAAAAATACAGACAACTGAGAAGCAGTTTTTCTAGACCATACCTTTCCGTCCTAAAGTCCACATGTTATTGATCCCCTCATCCCTAAGGGACCTGGCTGCAGGTTGGGTAGTAAGAACCTCCAACAACTTAAGTTTCTTTTTGAGTGAAATAAAGTGGGAAGCACTATTCTAGCCTATTGTTTTAAATGCCTATTGGTTTGATGAAAGCTCTCCAGTTGTTGATTGTGTCTAAAGAAAATTGCATTGAGATGGTAAACTTTGTGATATTCGGACGGGACTACTGGCCTACCCTAAGGATTTTTTTTTCCTCCCAAAAAGTGCTGGGATTAAAGGCTTGTACCACCACACTCAGCCCTAAGGATTTTAGACGGTTGTTAATGTCATCATTAAATCCAGTGCTAATATCTTGTAGAATGGATACTGGAAAAAGGTTCTTGGAAAGTACATTATATTCCATTGTTTAAGTACGTGAAATAAAATGAACTGAGACAGATTCTAACCATTTTGAGACAGCTATATTGATTTATATAGGCAAAAGATGAAACCAATGTGAACAGCAAAAAGCAGTATATTGTTTAAGGGAAGAATTGTGACAGTGTCTACTTTATGATTTTAGGCAGATTACTTAACCTTTGTATATTTCTTTAACTTATATAAAGTAGAAATAATCTTGGTAGCCCAAAGGGTCCTCAAAAGAATCTTCAGTGAATTAAGGAACTACCAGTAAAACTCTTTAGTGCCTTACGACATGGGAAGGGTTGACTTCTCAGAGTGCTAGCAACTATAGTCACCACCATCAGCACAGTACACATTGGACTTCAAAGCATAAAAACTCTTATTTTTAGAAGTGTTTTGTCTAGTTACCTATATTCAGAAGTTTCTTTGAGTTCTATTTTAATACTATACTTTTGGTTTTGTTTTTGGTCAAAGGCTAATAAAAGGGAGTAACAATTTTAAAAAACACTTTAAAGATACTGTTGATATAAATTTGATTGATTTTACTGTTTACAGAGTATATTTTGTACTGTTGTCCATAGTATTACTGGCAAAAGAGTAACAGACGTTTAAGTGTTCATGTTGTCAATTTAGTTACTAGGAACTGCATTAGTCTTACGAGTGCTTGCGATTTAATGAACATGCATGTTTTATTTTCTTTAATTTACTCTAGCATTTGAAACAACAACAGGAAGGCCTTAGCCATTTGATTAGCATCATAAAGGATGACCTCGAAGATATAAAACTGGTAGAACATGGATTGAATGAGACCATCCATATCAGAGGCGGTGTCTTTAGTTGACAACACACAAACTTGTTTCCAAAGTTTCTAAAGTGCACCCTCTTACATCAGGCCTACCTTAAGATGACTGCATGGGGAGAAAGGATCCTTCCTGGCTGGAACTTTTGAGGTTACTGACAAATTACTGTTATTAAATCTGAATGAAATGGTCACCTCACAGCGCTTCAAAGAAATCTTTGAAGAATTTACATCTGAAAGCTGTGTTTGCATTTTTAAAAGTTCATAATTACCCAAAGTCAATGTCCTGTCCTACGTCTCATAACAGCATTCACGTAATCACGGTGTTTAATAATTATCCTCCAGTCTCTTTTCCTTAGCAAAAATGAAGTATGTACTTCACATGTAACAAAATAAACCGTATAATTATTTGACTGTTGGAGACTTGTACTTCAGAGTGTGAATGTACTTCAGTTTTTATATGTGAATTCATCTATGAGGGAAGCAAAGAAAATCCCAAAGTATTTAATGATTTATGTTGTTTCCTTTTTGTTTTATGAAGAATTAAAAATATATTTTTATATTATTTTACTTATTTGGAATTTACCATACCTAAACAATTAGGGTTTAACAGAATTACCATTTTTGCATACATACTTTTTTTTAACTTTTTATTTCTAAATATGAAAACTTTAAAATAAATTGTTTCATTTGTAATTTTATGTAATTCTGCCTGATGCTTTATTTGGCTTTTGGGGGAAAACCACTATGTCAGTACATTACTAATTCATAATCATAGTCTGGGAATTTTAATCTTAGGTCTTATTTTCCCCACAATGCAGCAGCACCTTTCAAGACTAAACTCTTGGAGTTGTATGAACCAAGAGTGAGCTCAATCTACTCTCAGAACTTAGCTAATGCTTCTGATTCTCCGGTAACCATTCCTCCTGCAAAAGGTACATTCTGTATATTTGAACAGTACATCCTCCCGCATGCTATGGGAAATAAATGAGGAATTTTGTCCTATCGAGGAGAATCTGCCTGTGTGACACTCCCCACCACACACACACTGAGTAGAACCACATGCAAAAACCACAAGCACAGGGCTAGAGAGACAGCTCATCAGTTAAGAGCACCGGCTGCTCTTGCAGAAGAGCTGGTTGAATCCCAGTGCCCACATGGCTGCCAGCAACCATCCATGCTGCACGAAATCTGCCCCTCTTCTGGCCTCCAACACCCACACATGCATGTACATACAGACACAGACATATAAGTACACATAAATAAAAATAAAATGAATCTTAACTCACACGCAAAGCAAACTTAACCACCTAAGCCCACATGTTGTTTTGCTCTGTTTATTATGGACAATTTGTTACTTTCAATTTGCTTTCAGGAATGATATCAACACACACACAAAATTATTCTGGGTTGGGGCAAGGAAGGGTCATAAGAGAGAAATAGGGACTGTAGTTTAATAAAGCTATGTGTTTATCTTACCTTGTAAACATTGATTACAGAAGGAGCCCAAGGTCTGCTAAGACTGTTTGCACTATTTTCCTCAAGGCTAAATTTAAGTAAGCTGGGGTACATGGTAGGGGGGGGAGACTGAACAGTGTTAACTGACCTCAAACACACGTCACTTAGGTCACAGATTAGGAAAGGCAGGAGGCATTCCCGCATCTGTCAGTGCTAACATATTTTGACAGGGTATAAGCAAGTGTAGATATCGACTAGGATAAAGAATTCCCTAGTATATCAGTATCTGATAACAAAATCTGAGTTGGCCATCATAATGTAAAGTGATTCTTCAACGCCCCAGCTATTTCAAGTACAACTTCTGACTGCAGCTGTACCAGGGCTGCATCTTGTTGACACCTCAAAATCTCTAAGTTTGTACTTCTGTGTGGTGCTTTGGCTTGTAGTGAGAGATACAGGAAATAACCCTGTGAGGTTTGCTGTTCTTTAACATGGTTTGTGAGGGATGTGGAAGGAATACATCCAGAATCCTTCCTACTGATGCAGGTTACAGTTGTATACATTAGGAGTTTTCAGACTTCCAAATTGGCTACATTATATAGCCACCATTGCTGAGTTTGTGGTGTGCAAACTTACTACACAACTCTCTACACTTCTTTTTCATCATGCTTTCCAACAGCTTTGGGAGAGTATTTTCTTTGTACTCATTTTCTCTTTGGTTCAAGGATAGGCACATCTAACCAGGTGTGGTGGTGGTTTCATCTTTAATCTCAGTCCTCAGGAGGCAGAGTCAGGCTGATCTCTGTGAGATTGAGGTCAGCCTGCTAAATAGTGAGTTCTAAGCCATCTGGGCTTACAGGGAAACCCTGTCTTAAAAAAAACGAAAAAAAAAAAAAAAAAAAAAAAGATGGGTACCAGCTATGTGGCCAAGCACAGGAGTTCCTGTTCCTCTGCACACCCTTTTTACAGATCTCTGTGATGGAAACTGAGCACCTCATCTGGTAGGTGGATCACTGATCCAGCATCTCATGTTTACTGTTCATCATGTTCAGATGTTAGGATCATCTTCCTCCTAGGCATCTATCCCACTGCTGACTGCATGTGATGGCAAGCCTGTAACACTGTTTATATAGCTGACTAGATAGCAGGACCCTGTCAACACTGTGTGTGTCTTTCCAGCAAGTGTTAATCAAGCGCCACATACCAAATGTATCTTGTGCTCCTCGGTTCATACCAAAACCCAACACTCAGTACGATGCTTTCAGGAAGTGGCATCTTTGGGAGGTGGTCTTGGTACAAATTTGTGTTCTGTAACAGTTTACCACAAGTTCTATATTTGGTCCTCAACTAGCTAGTGGTTCTTAAAGTTTTACCTTAAAAATTTGAACAAGGGAGAGAATTGGAATAAAGTGTACTGAGCCCTTAACACCTAATGTGGATTTGATGGAGCTTTTCTGTATCTTCAAATGTGACTTTTACTCCTTTTTGAAGAATTAGCAAAGTGAGTATAAGTCTCAGTCTCACTTCCAACCTAGTGGAAAGGTACTATATGGTAAAATTTCAGTTTTCCTTGCTCAATGTACATATTTAGCATCTTGTCTACTTGTCCTGAGTTAGCATGAAATTTAAATTAGGTACTATGTGAAACATTCTATAAACTTGGGCTTATAAAAATCTAAATATGTACTAAGGGAAGATGAAGAGGTTGAGGGAACAATAATGATACTATTTGAAGTTGGTTTCTTTGAAGAGATAATATCCTCAAAAATTTTATTCTGTTATTAAATCATGTTAATCGCTAACATTAGTAATGAACATTTTATTTGGCAATTCTACAGAAAAACATTTAATAAACTTAAAATTTTTATTAAATCCAATCAAAAGCATACAACTTTGGATTTTTGTAGTAGTAAGATTAATACAGAAATGAATGAAAAGTTAATTCTGTGGCACTATATCTGCACCAGCTTTTTAAATTGTAAAATAACAAATGTACAGTTCTTATTTTATACAATGACTTTGTCCAAGTGAAAAAATATATCATTTTTATCATTTTATGACCATAGGGTATTTCAAGTAAAGATTAAGATGTTTCAAATGACAGAGCAATGAAAACGTTGACAGCAGAAGCACTGATTAGAATCAAGAAGGTCCCGACTGTTGGAAGGAGCATTCTGCCAGAGGATGCAGAAGGGTGGGTTTTGGGACCTGGAACTGGAACTGGACCTGGAGCTGTTAATGAGAACACAAGAGTCACTGACACATCAGTGTTTGGTCTCAAGTATCATCCACCTATACCAGACATCCTGAATATTTACACAACACTGAGGCTAAGTTAGAAACTTACTGAAATACTTTTAATCAGAAACTTGTTTTACATATATGTAGCTTATAGATTTCAGGCTAAATTTCCAGTTATAGCATCAGGACATGCTAGTCTAGATTGTTTTCTAGGGTTTCACAGGGTTTTAAATCTATATAGACAACCAGGAAGTAACTTATTGTTGTTAAGCAGTCTAGAGTTTCTTAGCAATTTTCTTTTTCCATTTTCGTATATCATACATTGTAAAGTTTAACAGTGTATCTTGTTTTAAACAAGACAATGCATTTCATATGCATGTTCAAACAGCTATCAGTATACAGCTGGATGAACTGCATTTTAAAACACTAAGCCCTATGGGGCTGGAGAGATGACTCAGTGATTAAGAGCACTGACTGCTCTTGCAGAGAACCCAGGTTCGATTCCCAGCACCCACACAGTGGCTAACAACCATTCATAACTCCAGTTCCAGGGGATCTGTTGCCCGCATCTGACCTCCACGGGCATTGCATGACATGGGTGCACTTACATACATTCAGGCAATGCACTCATACACACAAAATAAACATTGTAAATACAAATATTTTTAAAACACTAAACCTTACTGGGCTTAATCTCAGCAGAGGCAGGTAAGTCTTTGTGAGATGGAGGCCAGCCTGATCTATGTAGCAAGTTCGAGACCAGCTGGAGCTAGAGGGAGACCCTGTCTCAAATCCTCCCTCCCACCCAAAAAACAAGAGTTAAAAAATGAAAACCTTTAAGCCCTACAAATTGAGGGGAAAAAATATTTCCCCCCATACTTAGATGGCTTTCAAGGAAGTCATTTTCCTTTTATCTGAGCCAGGGTCTTTGAGACAGTAGCCCCAGATGGCCTAGAATTCACTATGTAAACCAGATTGACCTCAAAGTCACAAAGATCCACCCGCCTCTGCCTCCTGAGTGCTGTGATTAAAGGCATGTGCCACCATGCCCAGCTTTTATTTTTTTATTTTATGTGCGTGTGTTTTGCCTGCATGTATGTAAGAGCAGTCGTGTCGTGCAATGCCTCACTAAGGCCAGAAGAGGGCCCATTTTACTCTGTTTTAAACTCAGATACCTTATTTATGCCTATCTTTTTGTTTAAGCAGACTACATCCGGGAAGATTCACTAGAAGTTTATCCAGGTGGGATAGCCTGTCAGGTTTCATATGTGAAGCCGAGAGAGAGAGAGCAGTAAATGTTTCATACCACTTTACTGGCCAGAGTTGTAAACATGCAGTCATGTGGACAGAGAAATGGACATAAGTATGGTATTGCAGACAACTTCTTCTCAGATGGACAGTGTGCCCAAGGCAATCTAGACATCAGCTCAAGAATGGGGTAGGGTGCTGAAGACTGAACTCAGACCTCACCTGTGCTAGGCAAGTGTTCTACCGTTGAGCTATGTTTTTGACTGTAAAGGTTGGCCTTGTCCAATGACATACTGACCAATTTTCTATATGATTTCCTAGTGTGCCACTAGACATACATGGAAATTAGAAACCTGTTTAGAGTGATCAAACTCAGAACCTAAAGCATCTTTCTATATAAACAAAATATTTTCTGATAAAAAACAATGGTTTTTATCCTATTGTCCACTGTTTGTTCCCTTTGATCTTCTTGTATAGAATAGCTTCCAATATTTCCTTAACACCAGTTTTCAAAAATAAACGTAAGGCTCTATATACTTTATTTAGCCTTTATTAATCTAAACATTTATGCATTGAAATGTATGTAATTTTATTATAAATTGTAGTCATTATACTGACTTTTTTATAAACATAGGTATCTTTCCTACAAATCTTATTTTAGGACACTATGAAGGCTTTAGGAAATATTGTTATTTTTTAAAAGGAGAATTGGCTTGAAGGCACTGAAAACTCTCTAAACAGTCTCTAAAACAGTTCAAAATTGTTTTTTAAAAGCAACAGTTGCTTCACCAAAAACATACATATAAGCATTTGGATAGCATATGCTATATTATTATAATGCCTTAAACTCTTGCAACTTTGTTGCCTTTATTAAAGAAAAATAAACTTCATTCTTTTATATTGCAGATACACAGTTATCAGCTAAAGAAAATAAGATATTTCTTACTCCGATTGTCGACATTTTCTTGGCTTTTGTCTTCTAAAACATAAAGAAATTCTGAGTTACTTGCATTATTCCTCTGATTTATCCAGAAAAGCACATTTGATTAAAGATAAAGCAAATATGTTTTCTCTTGAGAGTGGGACTGAGGCAAAGGTAATTCAGAGGTATATATGAGGTTAGAGAAGGGTTTAATTTTTACCCATCTGTACTCTGAAAATTTCTCCCATGGATATGTGTTTCCATTAAAATAAACGTGAAAACTTTGTTTACCAGCAAGAACTGAACCAGAAGATTCGCAAGCACAACCTCTCTACATCCTCCAGTCACTGAGTGCTTATCTGCAGCATGAAATGCTCCACCTTATTATCTTCTTATAATCCTATTAGGCAGGCAGTTAGCACCTCACAGTTGTTCCTCCAATCATCTGTGAACTGTTCTGAGGCTTGACAGGCATAAAATCAGGTAATCAGTGGTAGCAAGGCCTGACTTTAAAACCTTTGCTCTCAGTTGCTGTGACATACTGCTGCCAAGTTTGTCGCTAGCCTCAAAATACTGACAGTCACCATGTTTTCAGTTTTAAATCCAAATGCCAATTGAAAGCTCCCAGGATAGAGACATATAACTCAGCCCGACGGAAAGCTACATGTCATGTGGCAGAATGTGAATGAAACACGGCAGGTTTGAGGCCTGGCTCTCTCTGGTCTCTTAAGAGGTTCCTTAATTTTCCTGTGCCCTATGTCCTCATCTCTGAAGTGAACAGTAGCTTCCTTACTGGACTGGATTTTAAAAGCCTAACTACAAACAGCGTTCCAGGAGAGCACAGCGCAGCACCATTTCACAAAACCTAACGGCCTGTTTCCCAGGTCGGGCAAGTGCAATGAGTGCCCAACGGGCCCAGCACTGTATGTTGTACAGTTCTCATGCAGCGTGGAAGAGAGGACGCTTTCTCCACGGTAGAGTTCCCGCGCTTCCGCCCGCCCCCGCCCCGCCCCCGCCCCGCCCCAGTTCCTGACTAGAACAGGAAGGCACAGCTGGACAGCGGCTGTTCCGGGTTAAGCCTCCCAACTTTTCCTCAGTTTGGTCCTGGGAACTTTGATAGCAACCTGCTGCTCAAACAGAAAGTTCTCGATATGCCCCCTCCTAACATCAGAATAGGATGTCAGAAACCATACAGCCAGGAGTCTTCTCCAGAACCCGTAAGCCTGAGATAGTTGAATGTTTATGGTAAGAACTTAGAACTCCACAGACCTCCATCCCCCAAAAGGAATTACCAGGGTTTTCATCTGGCTGTAGAGGTTTTTCACTTAGTTGTAGCACTTTAATTCCTACATGAAAAAAAAAGTGACAAAAATCACAGCTACCATTTACTATGCTGTTTCTCCTCTCCATAAGCATTAAGTACTGAAATTCTGAGGAACCTACTGGAGTCACAACTCTCTCTGATCACAGAAGCTCGGCCCCTTGATGCTTACCCTCAGATACAGCTCTCACTTTTAAAACTGTAAATTTTCATGGTTGCTGTCAAAGATGAGTTAAATCTGTCATAGTAAATATTATGGAAAACACTTGAGGAACCACAAGCTTGGAGGAAAAAAGCACTTCGTCAGAAGCCCTGGGTCCTTGGCTCACTTGTACGATCTTGTAGAAAGTGCTCCACTCCCTGTCATACGTAATGACGACAGTGTATATAACCCTCACGTTGGCATTCTTTACTCTGTAGTGTATCAACCGTTGCTTACAGGGAATAGAAACAGTCCTGGAATTGTCTTTCCTAAGCAACAAAAGAACTTTCAGTGAGCTCCTGTGAGTACAATTCCAAATTCTTGTCTCATGAGCTTCCGACATCACCCTAAAGGTCCCTCTGCACTGCTGTTTTTGGCTTTTGTCTGAGTCCATGAACCCTCACTGTGTACCTATGCCAGAAAAACACTGCTGTTTCTTGGAGATCCCAGATAATGAGTTATTAACCAAAGCTAGCTTGTGTAAGAATTCAGAATTTCTACTGAATGCTAGGGAGGAAAAGAACATTCTTTCTCCAGAGAAACCTGTGTAGATGACTGGCACACTGTTGAAAGGGAAATATGAGTATCGTCTATGGAATATTCCCTTGAGTGCTCAGTGGGGCTCAGAGTAAATAGAAGTCAACTTACCAGGCACTTCAGTGGATTCAAGGCTTTTCACACCTAAGGCAGAAATAAGTGCTGGTTGGTATTCATCAATTGATTGCTAACACTCCTCTTTGCCTATACCTGCCCACCCTCCAATCTCCAACCTTTGAAAAAAAATGATAAAGACAATAGCAGTAACAAAAATAACATCCAGAGGCTTGTCATTTTGCAACATGAAGTTCAATTCCCTTAAGCTAGACTTCAAGAACTTCCATGATCTAGCCTTGTCCCTCCAAGTGTGTCTTTCTAAGGTGGTCCTACAACATCCAGTTTTAAGTGATCCAGTAATGGGCTGAAGGCTCTGCTTGGTTTAGCTCCACTGTCATTGTGGGTATTTGCTCTGTCTGACTTAGTCTTTGTTTATGCAAAAGAAATACCTTGTAGGTGTATAATAAGTGACGCTCATGGAATAATTGCAGGAAATTCTTAGCACAATGCACTGAGCATAAATACTACTCAGAATTGAAGTCTTTCTGATCTATACTAGCTTACTACATACCATAAATGTTCTATGCTCAATAATGTTCCTAGTCCTAGGAGCCTTGTGTTTCCTTCCTAAACTTGTAGCTAATCTGACAGAGTAAGACAAAGAGAATTTATTTACCATTTTAGCACCTGGCTTTTTATTTCCAAGGATAAGAATAGGACTTTAATGTGCGTGTGTGTGTTGGTGGGGAGGTGTCGACACCTGGAGTCCCAGCCCTTGAGAGATACGTAGAGGCGGGAGGAGGGAGAGGAGTTCAGGGTCATTCTCTGCTACAGATCAAGTATAAGGGCAGCCTGAGCTACATGAAATCCAGTCATAAAACAAAGTTCTCAGCTTCCAAATTAATTTAGGTTTATACTTGGTTTTTAGATGGAAAACTGAGGGAGGAAATGACAGGGAGAAGGGGAGAAGCATTGGTCAAGGGAGCTTGGTTATGGAAGAACTATGGCTAGTCCCAGTTTTCAATTAAACAGACTAGTCTTCATTAAAAACAAAGATCAATCCAGGGCCAATGAGATGGCTCAGAGGATAAGGACAATTGCCACCAAGCCTGATGACCTGAGTTCAATCTCTGGAACCCACACAGTAGAAGAAGAGAACCAACTCTAGCAAGTTGTCCTTCAACCCACAAATGCACACCATGGCCCGTGAGCACACAACCCTATCCCACCCTACCCTCCCCAAACCAATAAAATGTAATAAAAAAGTCAATCCAAAGTCTCTGGCACAAAGTTGTCATGATAGATACCTATGTTTTAATTGTTTCCTGGTCATATAAGTAATACATCAGAATTATAGAAAACTTGAAAAACTATGAGAAATTATTGAGAATTAAAATTACTTAAAATCTCAGAGATACTCATAACACTTTTGGTATATTTCCTTTCAGTCTTTTTGCTACGTATGCATATATCTGTCTTATTATAAATCCTTTGTGTTTTACATATTTTTCAAAAACAAATGTGGAAAAATAAAAAAAAAATAGAATAAACATATGTGTAGTGCCTGGGTCAAACCCACGGCTTTCTGTATGCTGGGCACCAGTGAGCTACATTCCCAGCAGTTTGTTTAATTCTGAGACAGGCCTTGCTATGTAGCACAGGCTTTCCTGAAAGTTGTCATCCTCTAGCCTCGGTGTCCCCAGTGCTATGGTTATCTGTGTACTACCACCACACCTGCTTTTTCTTCCTTCAGTTTTTTATTACTATACGTTAACGACACAAAATAATGGTTTCAGCTGGCAAGATGGTTCCGTTGGTAAGGGTGCTCTCTCCCAGACCTGGAGACCCGAGTTGGATCCTGGGAGCAACACAGTAGGCCAGAACTGACTCCCACAGTTTGTCCTCTGACCTCCACAAATGTGCTGTGACAAGCTCATACACACACACACACACACGAACTAGATACATACATGTAATTTAGAAAGTTTTAAAAACAAAATAATAGGACTGAAGAGATGGCAATTAAGAATACTGACTGCTTTTGAAGAAGACCCAGGTTCCAATCCCAGCACCTACATAGTGGCTAACAACCAATTGTAATTCCAGTTCCAGGGAGCCCAGTGCCCTCTTCTGTCCTCCACAAGCACTGTACATATGCAGGTATAATATCCATATGCATAAAAATCAATCAAAAAAGTTTTCTAAAAAAACTTATTTAAAGAAACAAAATAGGGGCTGAAGAAATGGTTCAGAGGTTAAGAGCACTGACTGCTCTTGCAGAGGACCCAAGTTCAAATCCCAGCACCCACATGTTGACTAACAACCATCTCTAACTCCAGTCCAGGGGATCTGATGTCCTCTTCTGACCCTGGTATACTTACATACATGCAGGCATAACCCTCAGACACACAGAATAAGTTAAATAAATTTAAAAACAAACACAAAACAAAATAATGAGTTTCAACAGTGATATTTTCACACGTGCATAAAATGTATACTGATCACACTCATCCCCCAGTACTCTGTCTTCTCTCCACTCTGCCTGTGTGTGTGAGACCGGGGACCAAACCTAGAATTCTGCACATGGTAGGGAAGTACTCTGCTATTTAGCTAGACCCCAGTTCTTGTTATTTACATTGTAAGTACTTGCTTATATCTAAATGTTTTTTTTAAACCTAAGTTTTAGGCTTAGTATTTAATAATGTAATTCCCAAATCACATGGGTAGTAGGCATGACTAACCACACACTCTAAATGCAGGAAATGCACATTCTTTTGTGAGTCCAGGAATACTGTGACCCTGGGCCACCAACCTGCTTGATGTAGGTAAATCAGTAAGGCCAAGGGGGCCCTGGCCAGGCAAGGTCAGCTGCTGGGCAGAGCCACTGGGTTATGGCTGGTCCGTTACTGGGTGTCCTTCTGACTCTGTAGAACCTCTTTTAAAGAAATGTAGGGTTGCTCTGGGCTTGTTTTATAGGCCTATAAATCCCAGCTATTCCAAAAGCTGAGGGAGGAGGGTTGAAAGTACAAGGCCTGCCTGAGTTACAAAATATGTGAAAGGCTAGACTGGCCAATTTAATGAAACCCTGTCTAAAAGTTTTTTTTAAAGCAGGGCCAAGTGTGGGGGCACACGCCTTTAATCCCAGCACTTGGGAGTCAGAAGCAGGTGGGTCTCTGTGAGTTTGGGGTCAGCCTGGTCTATATAGTGAGTTCCAGGTCAGCAGGGGCTACAGTGACACCATCTCTAAAAACAGAAGACAAAAACAGAATGAAAAACAACCAACAAAAAACAAAACATTTTTTTTAAGTCAAAAGAGGGTTGGGGTTGCTCGTATGAATTCATAGCAATGATGACAGCATGCACAAGACCCATGCAAGCTCAAACCACACAAAATCCCAGCATAACAATGCAGAAGTGGGTAAGAAGCCCCAACCTTATCTGAGGAACTATTTGTATCCAATAACTACTGAGAGAGGGAGAGTTGGTTTTCTTTAAATGGAATAACACTTGACAGGTTAACCAGGCTCCAGTGGATGGACTCACACCAAAGGACATTTGGGGACAAAAACTTGGCTTGATAAGTCTTAACATATATGACACAATACATGAAATGTGGTAGAGGGGGTGGTAAGATGGGGCTGTGACAGATAAGGAAAGGGGTCTAAATATGATCAAAATATATTTTGTGAAATTCACAAAAATTCAATTACATTTTCATGACATTTAAAAAACATATTTTTTAAAAGAGGGCTAGCAGAGCATGGCTCAGTGGTTAAAAGCACTGGCTGCCCTTTCAGAGGATCAGGATTGGATTCCTAGCATCCACATGGGGGTGACAACTGTAACTCCAGTTCCATGGAAATCTGACACCCTCTTCTGACCTCTGCATACACTGCACAACATGGGCGCACTTACATTCATGTAGGCAATACATTCACACACATAAAATAAAATAATAAAAGTTTTTAAAAAGAGGGCTAGGGGTGTAGCTTAGTGGCAAGGCACTTGGCCCAGTATTCATGAAGCCTGACCTTCAATCTTTAGTACTGAAAACCAAAACCAAACCAAACAACTGCTGGGCATCAATGTTCTTTCTAAACTTTGTTACTGTAACACTGTGACATAGTAGTTTTGTATTTAAGTCTTTCTGTTGATCTCTAATTTCTGTGTGATGACTGGGTTAAAAGGTATAAACATTTTTAAAGTTAGTGATACATATTTTTAATTATCTTTTAGAAAATTTGTTCCAGGGGCTGGGGATGTATCTCCTTGGTAGAGTGCTTACCTCGCATGCACGTTGGCACCCGGGGTTTGATTCCCAGCACCATGGCAAAAAAGAAAATAGAAAAGTGTTCCAATAATCTCACCAGTAACTTATGAAAACTTTCCTACCCTAGAACTTAAGGACATTTGAATAATATCACTAAAATTAAAAACTTTTGAGCTAGGGAGGTGGCTTAGTAGATAAAGTACTTGCTGTTTAAGTGTGAGGACCACAGTGTGGATCCCCAGAACCAACATAAAAGCCAGGCAGGCATCGTGGCCTAACTATTATCCCTGCACTCAGGAGGAGGAGACAGGGGGTTCCCAAAGCATTCTGACTAAATTGGGCTGGCTGAATTTGAGAGCTCTGGGTTCAATGAGAGACCTTGCCTCAGTAAATAGAGAGCAATAGAGGAAGACGTCCAGTGGGAGTATCTGGCCCCCACATGCATCTGCACACACATGTATATGCACTTGCACACATAATTATCCCCACCCATGTAAGCAAGTATACATGTATACAGACCACACATATGCAAAAAACATTTTACTGATTTATGTATTTATTTTTTAAGAAATTTGTTTAATTTTTAAATGTATGTGTGTATGTTTGTATGAATTTATGTGTACCATGTATGTGCACGTATCCTTCAAGGCCAGAGGGCATCATATCTCCTGGAACTGAATTAGAAGTGGTTGTGAACTGCCTGATATGAACACTAGGAACTAAACCTGGGTCTTCTGCAAGAGCAGTCAGTGCTTGTAACTGCTAAGCCATCTCTCTAGCCTAGAATTATTTACAAAAATAATTTATAAAAATGATACCATAGCTATATGATCTTAGATCACCCCAGAAAATAGATGACAATATGATTATTTATTCTACAAACCTGTGTGACCTAGGGTTATTGAGTAAGGCATATCAAATAGCATTTATTTTTCCTAAATTAAAGCGATGATTCTTTGTATGCTTACCCATCTCCATTTGACTGGTACTCCAAAGTTTTAATTGAAAAAAAAAAATGGACTGGAGAGATGGCTCAGTGGTTAGGAGCCCTTAGTGCTCTTGCAGAGGACTCAGGTTTGGTTCCCAGCACTCATATGGTGGCTAACAACCATCCATAACTCCAGTTCCAGGGGATCCAACACCCTCTTCTGCCCTTTGCAGACATTGCATGACATGGATGTACTTACACATATGCAGACAATACATTCATACACATAAAAAATATATTAAGAATTCTCTCTGATATATCAAAGCTAAGGTTGGCTCAGCCTTCTACCCACTTCTCTACCACCTGCTCATATTTTGTAAAATGTAAATTCCCAGAGTTATGATAATGTCTTACCAGAGTCTTCAAGCTTCTGGTTTTCCTCATCTAAGTTACAACAAACAAAATTAATCAGTTTTAACAAGAGACAAAAATTGGGCCTTATGCATAGTATAGTTCAATGATTTTTCAGTTTAGTATAAAGAACCATGTACTACATACAGTAATTGCTGCTATTAAAGTGTCACCTAGAATCTAAATGTACCTTGGCCAATGGGCTGGACATTTCCTCTGCCCTCTCTAGTAAGATAAACCATCACTGAAAGCTAGTTTCCTGGTCTCAAGGAGGCAGAAAAAAATCTGTTTTGAATAGTTGACTGAGATCCTTGTGAAACAGGATTTGTGAAAGCAAAGGGCCAGTAGAGGGTTTGTAGGCAAGTCCTCAGGAATAGGAAAGACTTCACTTCTTTTGGAACAGGAAGCATCTTCCCAAACAGGAAAAATCTGGCACAGGTTCAGAAAGACTGAATTTTTTCTCTCTTTTCCTAAAGAAAAACTTATTTTAGACACATAATCCTAATGCAAAACAAAGAATTTAAATACAAATGAATGATTTGGTTTTTATCACCACGATTGGAAACTTAAAGAAAAAATATGGAGTCTCCCAGGCAGTTTAGTCAAACCTGTCAAGACCAAAAAGCAAACAAGCTGCATTGGTTTGGGGTGAAGAGACCCCCGGCAGACTTGGACAGGCCCACTCCAGGTCCTCTGCTGACCTTCTGTTCTCCCACGCTACCCAGTGAGGGAGTCTGCATGGCTTAACTTTGCCAACATGTATCATAATGGCTGCAAAAGATATATATATATATATAACCTGCCATGTTGTGAAACCTCAAAGCACATTTTCAAGATCACCTGAAATCGGTGTTTTTTCAGATAGCAATCCTAATTAACTCCAAATAAGTGACATTTATTTTGCTCTCAGCTAAACTGATTTAATTTTCTGTGAATGTATCAAACATCCAGCTACTTGGGAGAGCTGTTTTTTATTTACACTTCAATGTCAAGTGTAAATAGGCCAATCCCAATAGCTGAGTACGGAGCTCTATCTACCCCACAGGCTGTCCTTTAGTGGGTGGCTCCGCAGTGATCACTAACTTTATCCCCAGCAAGTTTTCCTACTGCTCAGATGTCCACGGAGCAGACTCGAGGGAAAGACGTGAATTTCCCACAACAGTTGTCTCCCTCCTTCCTTTGGCCAGGTTTGCTGCCTCGCAATCACTCACTACTTCTTTATTCAGATAGGAAATGCATTTGTAACAGAAAAGAGCTACTAAGCATCCTTGTAGAAATTTTAAAGTTAGCACATACTCACCAGGATTGTAGATATACACGGGTTGAATATGTTCTGAAACAGAAATACGTTTTCATTCCATTTTACTATGTCCAGCCAAGTTCAGTCTGCTTTAGAATACTAATAAAGATCTGAGTTGTTCTACTTTCAAGAAACATATAAAATATGGCTAGAGGAAATATAAATTTTCAATTCAAATATAAGTAGACATGGATTTATTTTTTACATGATGAATAATTCATAGAAAAGATAGCCAGGAAGACAGCCAGACATGGACTCATTTTCAAATACTTTAATAAGGAACTCTTCAAAGCAATTCACTGAGTACATCAGTTGAAGGTATTTTCTGGCAACTTTGACTACAAACTAAGAGACTCATTGGATAATGCTGCACCTAGATACACTTATTTTCTGTCTGTCTTCCCAGATCTTCCCACAGTTTCCTAGTACAGATGACTGTTATATCCTTACTTTTTCCCAAGGATGTTAAAACAGACCCATTATGGTTCTATCAGACCATCCTTCCCATTTAAGCCACATGCACTCTATTCTTTCATTAGTCTCCCAAATGTTTCATCCTGCGATACCAAAATATAGGAAACGAGTCTAGCTCTGTGCATAGGAATCATACACATATGGGACGGGGCCTTCAGGAGGTTCTGAAGGTCCTCATAAGGCCAGACTAGGGTGAGAATGGCATGTTCCCTGCCTGCCCAGGACACTGCCTTTGGGAGAACAGCGACAGGCAAAGATGGAGTGGGGCAGAGACAGTGTTCTCCACATGAAAACAGCAGTGATGGTGTAACAGTGAAAATCACTACACGATTTGTCACAAACCACCCTGTTCCACATTCATTTTACTTTGCAAATTGCCCCCTGTAAGGTTATTCTTTGTTTTCCCCCCAGTTCTAAAGAAAACCACCTATTGATGGCTAAGATACTATCTGCTGGAGTCAACCACTGCAGAAAAGTGAAGTGACCCCACTCAGGAGGCAGAGGCAGGTGGGTCTCTGTGAGTTTGAGGCCAGCCTGGTCTACATAGCCAGTTACAGGCCAGTTGTGACTACAGGGAGACACTCTGTCTCAAAAACACCAAATAATAATAATAATAATAATAATATCATCATCAACAATAACAATAATAATAAAGGAAAATGAAGCAACCTAGGAAGGCCTCAATCACGGAACCTCAAATCAGTAATCTGTCTTTAGTTTTAAGAACCTAGATGCCTGGTGATCTTGAGATAACATCAAAATGTGGGGCAAAGACTTGCTGATACTATTTTTAATTAAGATTAGAATACTGTTTCATTTGTAGAGAAATACTCTGTTGGTCTAAGCAAATACAAGGACTGGTCCAGATATGAAAAATCTGTTTTCATGCCAAGGATATTCCAGCGGCAAAGAAGGGAAAGCATTCCCTGAGTGACACAGATGGCCGTGTCACAGCCTGGGCATGTGACTCATCTCAGGGCCTTCCTGGATGGTACTCCACCACCTTCTTGCTCTCCCAGGACAGCCTCCTGGAGTACCTGTGAGGGGCTCTGACATGGCTCTCGCCTCATCTTTTCAGGTTTCTGATCTTTGGATAAACCTGGTTTTCTGCCTACCAACTCAGTTCCTGAGTATTAGCTTTTGAGTGCACAACAAATGGACTTAGGCCCAGTAACAAAAGCAAACTTTAGCCTTGAAAAGATGATGGCTGGCAGTATGATAGTACAATCGTGTGGTGGGGAAAGGAAGCTAGATTCTGAACCACTGAGAAGTAACGTAGATAAAATTCCCATTCAGAGACATTAACATAAAGCATAGCTTACCTGGGTTCTCAACACAGTTTTCACTTTTCAGTCCTAAAACACAAAGATAACATTTTAGACATAATCTACTCTAGTAAAAAGATTTGATTAGTCTATGTATATTGGTAATCAATAAAATAACCGTTATATGAATTTTGAAAAATACTTACCTGTTGTGGATTTCAATTTTACTAGGAAATACCTTTTAATGACCTTTGTAGACCCAACAGGGTTAATACTGTATAGCTGATGTACACAAGTTAGGGAGACATGTACTTGTCTAATTAGTGCTCTCTTCAGACAACAAGTGTTTCCCATTCTGCTATGACAGCTCCTATCCTGTAGAGAAAAGTTATCTCAATCTTTTTTCAAGATCTTTTAATACATGAGCAGAGATCCTTCATATTCGTATGGAGAAACAGCTGGCATGCTTCTGAACACGCTTCTGAATATGAGGAAATTCGCAGTCTGGGAGAGTAGGAACATGGCTTTAACAGTTAGTGCTTCTAGTGGCCCCAGACATGTTCCCTGGCAGTGCCATGAAAACAAAACCATTGATGCTCCAGTGATTTCCCCAAGACAGAGCAGGAGATCTGCCAGCCTGCCCAGCAACAGTTAAGTCAAGGCCAATACTAGAAAATTTACATTTGTCAGTATAAGCCGTGGAGGGCTTCCCAGAGTGTCACCAAGTTCTCTTCTTTGTATCTGGATAATTCACTGCTCTAATCACATCCATTTAGCTGAGTCTCCGAGAGAACCGGCTCCTCTATGAGCGGTGTGCTCTTCTCTAATCTGCCCTCAAATTCTGTATCATGTGCAGAACTGGAACCAAAAATCCAGGAAACCTGGTTCAGTTTCTACTGCTCCAGGAAAATAGCAGATCTGTTGGAATCTGGCTGATGCTCTAATGCTGAAACTCAGGCATTTGGCTAAAATAGAAATAAAAAATTAAAACCAGTTCTAGAGATCATTGCACGATGAGGTTTCAGTAGGTGACGGTAGACCAAGTGTCGAGCAGAGTCTAGCTGAGAGTCTAGGGAATTGTGGAAGAGAAGACTCCAGACCTTCTAAGACGTAGGGATGAGGCAGGTCAGGAGCACAGGGCAAGTGTGAGGGGGTGTGGGAAGGAAGACGGCCCCTCCCCCTCACCTACCTGAACCCGATTTACTCTTGCTCATTGAGTCAACAGTTTCAAAATGGCTGACTAGAGACTGATCTACACAGAAACTACATAGAGATTACACTCTTTTCCTAAAACTATTACAAGCATAGACTATGAAATAGCCAATAAACAATACACAGGTTAAAAATGTATTTATACCTCTTTATATTTATATAAACTATGTGTAGCAAAATTACTTTTTAAAATTTTGATCCATGATTTTCCTTACATCTCTTCCTCAGAAGGTAGCCTGCTCTTATAAATCACCTTATAAGTTTATTAATAATTTTATTGATTAAGGAAATGACCTCAGCTATAAATTACCACTTTGAAATAATGTAACTCCAAAAGTCCCCAAACTCCTTCTACAGTTTCTACAGAAGCCCTGAGGTACACTTTTCTTGTGGCCCACACTCCACTCTGCCCAGGTCTTCTGGTTCTTTCTCCTGATCAATGAAGGTGCTCACGTGGCTTCCTCTGACTCACCTCTGCAGTGGTTAAGAGTCCCAGCCGCACAGTCCCGGGAGGTTCTGAAGAGGACTCTGAACTGCACCCGCTGCAGCTGAGCTATTCTCACTGACAGTGTGGGGTGTTGGGGGTGCGGTGCGTGTTTACAAAGCCTCTCTTTACCTTTGTCCATAGCCCACATTAAAGCTTGTTTCTCAATGTGTAGTTTTCCAGCCATGTACTTCAGAATCACCTGGTGTTTATTAAAATGATAAATTCCAGGGTGATGGCCAGGACGACCAGGACGAAGACCTTGTAATCTGAACTTTAAGAAAGCATTCCTAATAATTCTTATGCACAAGAATTTTGAGCCTCCTCCTGAATAGTAGAGGATGGGTATCTGTAATGTTTAACACTAGTCTGTTTTACCAAGATTGCATTTCTCCTGTTGGATTCTAGATATAATTTCCCCTTAGTATTTTCAGTACCTGGAAAGTAATCAAACTATTTTGAGTTCCTAGAGAAGGAACAGAATTAAGGATGGATGCAACTGATTCAGAAACAGTGGAAAAGACACAAATATGTGGGAATGCAAAAGAGATCCTCTCAAAGCAAAGAGAACGACATCCAATATCACAGCGGATGCTAAGAGATCCTCTCAAAGCAAAGAGAACCGCTCACATCCAACATCACAGCGGATGCTAAGGCTGGAAGGTATAACAGTCTTTCGAGAGTTAGTACTACGAATAGTTTATTAAGTTGAGACATGAAACATTAAAATATTCAAGTTTAAACTCTAGAAATAAAAATACTAAGGTGGAATAAATATTAGATGGAACTACAGTCAAACCAGGCACCGCGGGAAAATCACTGATAAACCTGAAGACACAGCGTGGTGTGCAGAATAAAACTCTCCCAAAGGAGCCCACAACCTAATCCTAGAAACCCGTGACTGTGTTACTGTACGTGGCAAAGGAGAAGAAAGTTTTCAGCAGTAGGAATCTTGTTAAGTATATTACCTTCTGATGGGCACCCCACCACACACACACACACACACACACACACACACACACACACACACACTATAACAGTTTTGCTTAAAGCGAGGTTGGCTTCAAGCCCAGGCTATCCTTGAACTAGTTTTGCTTCTGCCTTCAAGTGCTAGGATTACAGGCATGAACCACCATACCCGAGCAAGGATAGGGGTTTATCTGAGTGTGTGTTACTTGGGATTGAACCCAGGGCCTCATGCTAGGCAAGCACTCTACCACTGAGCTATATTCCCAGCTCAAAGATAGTTTTTTCAACAAAGAGTTATTGAAACACATGGATATTCATATAAAAAAACTGATGCATGCATGGCATCATATAATAATTGACAAGGGTCTAAATATTAAAGCTAAAACTATACAATTCTAAATAAAATATACCAGAAAATTTAATAGTCTTGGATTTCTTACATATACCACAAGAAAAGTCTATGAAAGAACAGCCCTGGGGTGGCGACTAGCAGGATCAGGTATCTGGGTGACGGTGGAGGTGGGGATGGGAGTGGGAGCTGGTAGGTGGGGTACATGGAAGATGACTGTAATGCCCGTGCTTGAGAGGTGGGCGGAGGTGAATCAAGAATTCAAGGTCATTGTCAACTGCACAGCAAGTTTTGAGACCACCCTAGGCTACATGAAACCCTATCTCAAAAACACAAATGAAGAAAATGACAAACTGCTCTCCATTAAAATATAAAACTTTTGTTCTTCAAAAGATATTATTGGGACAGTAGAGTTGACTCAGTGGTTAAGAGCCTGGGCTGCTCTTGCAGAGGACCCAGGCTTGGTTCTTAGCATCCACATGGTGGCTAACAACCATCCATAGCTCCAGTTTCAGGGGATCTGAGGCTCTATTCTGTCCTCTGAGAACATCTGCACCAGACACTGCAACGCCCTTATCTAGACTTTATCCAAACAACTGGCTCAATGGGAACCTTGCTTATAAAACTTGACACCTGAAGAAACAAGACAGTTTGCTGCTAGAATAGCTCGTCTCCAGACCAGGCAAACACTACACTGCATCCATGCACGGTGATGGTGCGGGTTGTTTTATTGCCTTGGGTGCTCTGTGTAATGAGCCAAACTACAAATAGTGATGCAGGCAGGGAATACACCTAGAGACCGACTGACAACTAGACTCATGGGACAACACCAATGCTCTTGCCGAATGATTGCTCTGCTGGGACACCCTGAACTGAATACCTGAGAGTAAATCCATAGTCAATGTCTTTACGTAAACAAGCAGGAGACACAATCGTGAGCTCAATCTTTATGTCATATGCACTGAAGAAACCAAGGAGACTGATGAAGCACACGAAGGGTGAGCGACCATTGTTTCTAATCCAGCTGATGGGCCATGAGCAAATCTTCCACAGAAAGGAAATCATCTATAAAGGACTAAGTTGTCAAATTAAAAATTTACTGGTTTACCTGGCCCTGTATGGGGGTGCACATCTGTAACTCCAGAACAGAGGAAATGCCTCCCTCACTACATAATAAGACCTTATCTCAAAACAAAATCAGTACACAAAATAAAGCAACTAAAAAAGAAAACCAGAAACCTACTAGTCTCCCCAGTAAAGATTTCTCCAGAGCCAACTGATCTGACTGTCTTCAGGTATTTGTAAACTGCACTTGGTCGTGTTAATTTCTGCCTTGGATGAATTCTCAAGAACTTGAAGCCCAGAGGTCTGGGCAACTGGAAGAACATACTTGTGCAGGTATGCTTGCTCAGAATATGGATGGGGTTCAGATGATGCCTTTTACTTAAGCAATGAATATACATTTCACACGGCTTTAACAAAGAACAGTCACACTGATCAGCTCAACAGCATCAGTTTATAAAACTATATATTGATTTTGCTTCCAGGGGTTCTTTGGCTACTTGTTAGCTTGTTAGCAAGCGCTCTATGAATAAAGCCACACACACAGGGCCCTTGGGAAACTTTTGATCTTGCATTCCCATTAGTTATCTCTAGGTGGCAGCAGAGAACCAGTCCAGGATTAGATTCTGCACTGCTTTCAATCAGCACACCCAAGTGCAGATGGTTGGCTTGGTCAGAGCTCTGCGAACACACAGTGCTTGTGAGTCTCCACAAGAACCTCCCTTGTGTCTGGGCTGAAAATTAGATTGTGGTTTGGCCACCATTCACCGTCACGCCCCGGTCGCACACTTCATGAGTTCACTCAGTCAGAATCAATCCAATGGCTTCTCATCTGTCCTTGAATCACAATGCCACGGTTCACCTCGGCCCATCAGCTGGGCCCCAGAGTTCAACATGGTCTGTAGCCCAGGTTTTATATCACAGAAAACCTCCATAAATGGCATTCACCTGAATCACTAGGGTAACAAAATAAGTATGATTTTTGTGAGTTCAGCTGCAACTCAAATGCAGGACCAGAGTAAGGCAAATGAGGGGCCTAGGATCATTTAAGGAATCACTCACTCTCAACGTCAGCTGGAGTACAAGGCCCTCTGAGTAATTCCTTAAATTTTTCATCCTAGGTGTCACAGTAGCTTCATGGCCTCTGCCATTCAAATGAAAGTACGTCAGTGTGCAAGCCCCTTCCGAGGCATAACGCCTCATAATGTCCTACCTGTCCTTCTTACTTCATAGTACCTTGGGCACATCAAGTCAAGGTCTACGGCCTCAAGCTCTACTGAGGCCTACTGTGCTAGTCACTGCTTGACTCAACATCATAGTTTTTGTTAGATAATCACATAGACACAAAGGCCAACCCCTCATCAGTTTACTGAGTTTTGCAGAAGAATGCAAGGTGGTAGATTCAGCAGGAAAGCTGTCTCTGTACCCCTTCAAGTCCTTGAAGCAGTCCAGTGATGGTCTTCAGTGTCCCTCCAATCCACAATGACAACTTTGTTCCAAGGAAACAAGCAAGATTACTCAGGCCGTGCAGAAGCCTCCCTACTTCAGAAGTCTCATGGCACATGAGACAGTAACTCTTGAACTGAGAACAGGATTGACTCCAGAGCCCTGTTCCGTTTCCAGCACTCAGCAAGTAGAGTACCTGGACATGTTGTACCACATTCAGGAAAGCTTAAAACTATGGCTTCCCCCCAAGTGCTTACAGTTCATTCATAATCCTCCTGCCCGGCTCAGATGCACTTTTGCCGTCTAGGCTTTTGTTTATCACAGGCAGTATTGGTTACAGAGCTGAGTTCTGCCCTTAGAACGTTACAGAGAAACAGTGCTAGAAAGGGATCTGAAGGAGGCCATTTCTGTAGAAGGAAGGAGAGTTTCTATTAACCCTTTGTTCACATACAGCAGGACACAACATTACAGCGTTTCAGAACGTAGGAAAAAAAGAAAACCTAAACCTTCCAGGAAAAAGATCAGCTCTTAGGCGGGGACTACGGACCCCAGTGCAAAGGACTGCCTGTCAGGCACCGGGTTCCAGCTTGATCCCAAGCAACACAGAAATAACAACGACAATGAAATCTACACCAAGCTTCGGAGTTTGAATAGTCAGAGTAGCTCTAAGCTCTTCAACAGCAACTCCAGACCTGGAATCCTTGGACGAACATCTTCAAAATTCCAACTGAGCTGAACAGTAGACCTTTCAGACATGCAGGTTAGAAAAATTTGCCTGAAGACACCATTTCTCAGAAAACTTCAACACCCAGCCTCACCCCACCAAGCAAAAATTATTGAGGAAGATGTGGAAACCCAAAACAAAGGGGTTCTCTCACAGGAGAAGCACAGCATCAGTGGCGTGGAGAGGCCGCAGGGCCTTCTGCAGACCCAAAGAGGTCAGTGCAGAGTAGAATGAGAGGGAGGAGGGGAAGGAGGGGGACACTGAGGAGGAGAAAGAATGAGACTCATTAACCTGAATGTATGAAGCAATTTCTATTTCTGTCAAGGATCTGGCATGAATAGTTTAATAGGATATAAACAAACAAATGAAATAATAAAATCTCCCTGTAGAAAAGAGGTGATTAAGCAAAGAAAAACGACTGTTTGATAGAGCTGACTGGTCCTCATTGCACTGGGTGAACAGGAACCGGAAACACACGTGTGGGAAGTTAGCAGGTTCTTTGAGTTGACTGACCTGTCATTTTTTTCTTTTTGAGGCAGGTTCTCACTATGTAACCCAGGTTGGCCCCAAACTCAATATTCTTCTGACTTCTCTTTCTGACTGCTGAGTTACAGATGTGCACCGCCATGCCAGCATCCTAATAGCTATTTGTAATTCCCTTCTCCCTTCCCTACGCCATAGAACCTGGAAAAGCCGATTACCTCCTCTCCAAACTTGTCCTGTAGTTATAGGTAACGAAAAAACAGTTTTTGTATATGATCTGCCATTAAAAAATATACTAAAGACTTTCAAGAAATCTTTGACTTTTCTTATGAGAAGATAGATTGGGCTGTTTTTGTCTTGGATGTGGACTGATGCACATTATAATGCAACTGTAAATCCAAAAACCAGCATTCCAAGGACACCAGAAAGACAGACACAGCTTGAACTGCTAATGCTGTAGAAAGCCATAGTACCAGACAGGCCATCTCTAGACTTGGTCGATGAGAACTCCTTAAGTTTCCGTTAAAGCTGAAAGCAATGTGAAGAGTTCTTACAGTCCTGAGGACTGGACCCAGGGTCTTATGCAAGCATTCTACTACTGAGTAATAAATATTCTCAGCCCTCTTTTTACCTTAGAAAATGGGGTCTCATTAAGTTGCCCAGGGATAACCTTAAACTCACTCTATAATTCAGGAAGGCCTTGAATCTGTGGTCCTCTTGTCTTAGCCCCCTGAGTATCTGCGATTATAAGGCCTTCACCATTGGGCCTGACAGTAAAAAGAATTCTCAAATAATATGCGGTGCATGAAAACTGAGTACTCTTTGCATTGGGAATCTTTAGACCATGTCTGAAAAAATTTAAACCCAGAAAGAACAGAAGCATGCTATTTATTTAGAAACATGATAGTATGTACCTGAAAGCGTAGCTAAAGTAATTTAAAACGGGTGACTGTGAGGCGTGGATGTAGGATGGGATGGGACAAGCCTTCTAGCAGGAATTTTCAACACCAGTACTTCTGGCGTTTTGCACTCTTTACCCACGGCCTGCGCCTACTATATGCCAAGAGCAACCCATACCTTCCTCAGTTGTGACGACCAAAATGGCTTCTGACCATTGCCAAAACAACCCTACATGGCAAAATGGACTGTTTAGGAGTGTTATTTCATTCTTTAATTTTAGTAATACTGTAAATGTACTAACTTGACAAAAATTATAAAGAAACGGTATGGGAGAGCTAGACCGGAGGCCAGGGTCATCTCTCCTTTCAAACGCCCGTCAATCCCTGAGCTGACCTCTCTGGGCCTCTGTCCCAGTCTTTTCCTCCCAGTTCAGCGCAGACGTGACAGAGACACTTACCCCCTAGGTACGCACACTCATAGTGGCTGCAGGTCTTGTTTGTGCTTTGAAGGACAAGGTCATTGCCAGTTCCTTCTTGTGACACTTGAAAAACCTCAGTCAGAGGTATTAAAACAATTCTTTCACTTTGTTTATCAAAAAGTTTTTCCACAGGCACTCCAAAGCAGGTATAGATGGTTAGTACAGAGTTTTGGTCGTTGGTTGCTGGAGGTTTGGCTGAATATGCCAGTGTGAAATCGCCAAGCCTGGCTTGGTTTATCTCTCCAAATGCAAATGAAATGTCCTGACTTGTGCTGTACACCACATTTTTGTAACTCTCCTCACAAGGTCTTCTCAGCATCTGCAGGGCTCTTGCCAAGTAAAAATGAAAAGCTTTGAACTGAAAGTCATAGATATAATCTTTTCGGGATTGGCCAGCCATCTTCACAGCTTGGCTGAACATGTGATAAAAGGGAGTCTGCTCGTGAGCCTCCGAAATATAGGCCATCAGGGCCACTCCATAGTTATCCTTGAAGTTCATGGGGAGAGAAATCCGAGCCTTCCGAGCCTCCCACTTGATTTTTGCATTTTCCCACACCGTCTCCAGGAGCTGAAGGTTTGCCATCTCCTCGTTGAACAGCTGGGGGACGTACTTTATTTCCAACCTGTTGCTGCATTTGAGGTATTCATCGTCAAATGTATTCTCTGCCATGTCTAGAATTTCAGCCCTCACCTTCAAAGCAAAAAGAAACAAACACTGTTGAAATAAGATGCTCACTTGATACAACTTTCTCTCACAGTACTACGCCCGCTCTCTCATCCCTTTCAATTATGAACTGTATTGCTATGGACAGTTTTTCTCAGCTGTGACATATTCATATGAAGAGGCCTGTGGTGCAGAGGAAATGGAGGACCTCTGTGGCAATCCAGACTTTGAACAGTGTCCTTAGCTTGATTTCCTTGACTCTCAACACTGTTTTGTATAATTTGAAATATTATGTATAAAACACTGTACATGATAGATGAATACACAATGGCAAATGCTATCATTCTCTTTGGAGACACTCCTTACTTATATGACATAGGTAGAACTGATTATTCACTTCTAACCCAAAGTCAAAGATGATCAAGGCCCTGCAATTAGAATACCCTAAAGAAATGGATCTTTCGTCCTTTAAAACTATAAGCTCTCTGGATAGTACTGGCTTGGATCTTCCAACAATTATTCTTTCAGTCCCATCAGGGAAGCTAAAACAATGTCTGAAAGCAAAGCAATCAAGGCTTACAGCACCAAAAACAGATGAGACCCAGAAACACACTTGAGGCCCTTATTGTTGCTAAGTGCCAGACCTATGCATGAACTGATCCTTCATTTGAGTGCCCAGAGACCCTTCAAACATAGCATGCCTAAGACAAACTTTATAAACTCACTGCCTACACCACTAGTAACAACCACCTCTCCATCTGTTCTTGCGAAGTTTTCCTAGACACTTCTTCCCCGGGCAACCTCTATACGTATCTCATTTCTAAAACTGAAGAAACATCTCCAGCTTTCTCTACATACCAGATACTAATGTTTCATAGGAAATACCTCACTTAATCCTCAGAGCAACCCATGTGGGGTAGGTGCTATCCTCAACCTCCCTTAAAAACATAAGGAAACAAACATACAGAGGGATTAAGACAGGGAATTGGTATTTGAACCTAGACACTCTGGTTCCAGAGTCCTGTCTTCTTAACCAACATGGTCTGTTGCCTCTGGACAATGAGAGTGCTCCAATCAGTGATGAAACTCACTGGGATTTAAGAATCACTGCTAAAACAGTTTGATTTTGCTAAAAATTCTTTTACCAATATGACAACTAACTGGGCCAGCACTAGATACATTGATTACTAACCACAATACACCCTTCTGCCTTCTGAGGAGTCTGAGACCCCTGCACTTTTGGGTTTGCAGGTCAGCTTCTTGATATGGGAACCTGAGCTTCAGAGATCAAGTCACTGCTGTCTCACAGTTAAGGAATGCACTTTCTTCTGTAGCACAGAATGTACCAGAGTTCAACTGGGGCACCAAAGCATGATTTATCTTCAAGACCTCAACAGAAGACAGACTCAAAATCACCTCCCACATTCCTCAGCTCATATCAGAGTGGATCCGATATGTTTCTGTCTTTTCGTTATGCCTCAGACCAGTCTCCACATGTCTAATTTTAGGCATCAAGCCCTCCTGGCCAGACACCATAGCTGATTGTGTGTTCTGTACAGTGCGTGCCTTAAGCAGTGGCAAAGCTCCTCAGCACTGCTGCCATTCAGGGTAAGTGAATGTATTCAAAGCAACAGGGACAAAAGATTAAGTGAATGAGCTGATTATATTTTTCTTCCTCTGATTTGTCCACTTAAACAAAAGCTCATAATGGTGAAATTCAAGTATCAAAAATTCAAAATCCAAATTGTAAATATGTGGAAATGACCTAAATGTTCCGAAAGACAAGTTGGCTAAATTACAAAACATTAATGAGATAAATGTCAAAGTTATGCTGTGAACAAATACTTAAAAGGCAAATTAAGACCACAGGAGGTACTGGGTACTGCTTCACACCCACTAGAATGGAAATAACCACAAAAAGAAAACAGGAAAATAGCAAGCAATATGAGGCCACAGGAGAATCAGAACTCGAATCCATGTTGGTAGGAGTGTGGTGTGGTGTAGCCAACGAGGAAAACGCTGTGTCAGTTCTTCAAACGTTACACATCGAGTTATGGTATGACCCAGAAACCCTACTCTAGATATATAATAAGAGAGCTGATCATGTAGCACAAAGCAGAGGCCAATTCACTTTTTCTTACTAGGTTGTACTAGACCGAAAAGCAAGCTGCCTTGTGAAGCCAGCAAGCAGCACTTGTCCTGCTCTCCAGATGTCAATAATTACACAGAAATAGTACTGCTAGCCATTGACAAGGAGAACGAGATACAGATACATACTACAGTATGGACTGGCTTTGAAGACAGCATGCTCAGCAAAAGAAACTAAGCAAAAAAGACTGTATGCTGTGAGATTGTACTGAAATGTCACAAATCATCAAGTAGATTACCGGGTGCCAGAGAATGCGGAAGGAGGGAATCAGCTGACTTCAGTAAGTAAAGGATTTCTTCTGAGGGTGATGAAAATGTTATGTAACTACACAGCAGTGGTCACACAGCATCACAAATACACTAAGCACCAGTGAAACACATGGTTTAAAATGTTGGTTTTAAGGTTTTTAATCTCATTATATGGCTCAATTAAAAAAAAACTCACAACAGACTGTGCAGGCAACAGAATATACAATGGTTCCCTAGAAAGTGGATCAGAGTACTGAATTAAAAATGTGTAAAAATTTTAAATTTTAGGCATTTTAAAGAAGGCATTCAGAGTTGGTGCACGAATAGTGGTGATGCAGCAACTAACAATGTGTGAGGGCTGGAGAGACGGCACTGGCTGCTCGCAAGAGCTGGGTTCAGTTCCCAGCACCCACATGGTGGTTCACAACCACCTATAACTCCAGTTCCAGGGGACCTGATGTCTCTGAGGGCACCAGGCATGCATGCGGTGAACATACACACATACATATATAAACACACACTGGCACTTACACAAACACATAAAATGAAAATAAATCATTTTTTAAATGATGTGTACAATATTAATCTTATTTTTAAATAAATTGTGTATAGACTAAGAAAAGCCGAGATTATGCACAGCAGCCCCTGAGAGTCCTCTCCTCTGAGTGAGAGGATCCATGGCTGAATTTTGCTGCCCTTGTTGCTTTATCTTAACTTTTTGACTTTCTACAGTTACCATGTATCTCATCTGTAAGATGGCCGAAGAAGCTACTTACAAGCAGTTAGTTTACCTGGCCAGGTTTCTCGTGGTCCACACAGATGCCCTGGGAAAGTTATCGGGTTTCCATCCCAGTGAACAAACGCTTTCCATTCCAACATTACCTGGAAGATGTCCATTAGCATCATGGCTGCCAGCAGCATGGTGACCATTTCAAAATGTCCCATCTTCATTTTTCTCTTCTAAATTAAAACAAAAAAAAAAATTCTGTAGACTTAACAAAGAGGTTTAGGGGAACAGAGCAAGATGATGGTATATATTTTCATTCTGAGTAGATATGTGATAGTTAAAGTGATTATTAATAAGTTCCTAATGACTTCACGAGCCATTCGATTTTATTTAGAGGTCTGACACCTTCATTCTAGAGACTAGGAAATAAAAACTCAGAGATGTCTGTGATGTTCTCAAGATCAAATCTGCCTATCGCCACACAACTCCATACATGTCTCTCCCACCACAGTCACTCTGAGGCATATATTCCCTATCTCTAAATCTCCCCTAAGTATACACAAGAAATAACACAAATCAGAAACACCAGTCTCAAACTTCCCACTACCCCTAGCTCCTGGCTTCTAAGACTTTTCTAGAAATCTATCCATGTACACTTTCTATTTGTCTACCTTCGTTGAAAGCTGTCATGCCCATTTGGCTGGGAGGGAAGAGATAAGGTTAGTAGATTACCTAAGGTGACCTCCTTTCCCCAATCATTTACAATCAACCGATGCCTAGACGTAAAAAGTGTCTTTTGTAACTTTCTGAAGTTAGGAACCAGAAAGGCAGCACTTCTAAGAAGGTTATACAACTCTATGGGGCAACGCCCAATATCCATTCCTGTACTTATGGCAGTAAAGAGGTGAACAGGGGGGCAAGAGGTCCTCAAGGGCTAAGGCTATCCAGAGCCGTCAACCAGCTGGGTTACAGGCTCCAGGTGGGTGGCCTCTAGTCCCTCTCACATGCATATGCTCTCTCAAAGTTGACATTGCTGCAACTGAAGTACGATGGTTTCTTCTCAGTCATCACACTCTGGCTTCTGAATGTGGGCAGGAATGACACAGGGAGGCGGAGAGCCTTTCTTTTTTGTACAGCATTTTGGCCCCAGGTTCCTGTCTTTCTTCAAAAGCAGTTTCTTTATCTAGAGATAGAAAAATACAGTACCAAAATGCTACTTTTGTGCTAAAGTTCCCTCTCCCAAAATATCTGGAAATAGCATTCAATAGACTCTTGTTCACAGGCAATGTGTGCCAAGCCAGCTGTGATCAGGGTTTTCCTGAGAATTCTTCACTTCTGTAGTCGTGAGTGCAAAAAAATCAAAATGGTTACCTGGTGTTTGTGCCTGTGGAGTAGTTTAAATGATGCCACGTCTCTGACTGATTCCCACTCTCAACTGTGGTGAGTGTCCCTCCAGGATGGGATGTTGTTGACAGTGAGAGCTGACGGGAACGCTTTTCTTTTTATAACACCCCTAGCGGTAGCTGGCAGTGGCACATTGCCCCACTCGTGTTCTGCTATTTATATCTGGCCCCCACATTCTGCCCTGGAATCATTGCTGTTAACACTTTCAATCTCCCAGAAGCCTGCCAATCCACAGCAGTGCCCTCTGAAACATGTCCACTTCAGAGCCTGGTTCCGGTCTTCCCTCAGAGAGAAGCCATTTTCCAACCCTAACCCTTTGACACTCATGACAGACGAAATGAATTTCACACTATTACACGAGTCACATAACAGAGGATTTGCTTTGCTAAACACTGTCAATGATGATGGCTGTCTCCACTCCCTCAACCAGCTGACTGTGTTTCAGGGACCGTGCCAGGTGCTGGGATACACAAACAAGCAGAACAAGGTAAAAGCATTCCCAATCTAAGAAACAAAACAAATATGCATACTGCACCCGAACACAGCACAGTAAGCATTGCTCAATACAAAGTTGGCCAAGAATGCCAAGGGGGAAGGGCCTGGGTAATGCCTGTGACTACAGCGCTCTTTTGAATAAGATACACATGGCAATGTATTGACTGCAATGCTGAAGAACACACAAGAATCTCCCTAACAGCTCTCTTGAGCTGTACTAGAAAATTTGTGTATATTTACATCAAGATACGTTCCTAGAATGCTGCTAAGTGGCTTTTCAAAATAGCCCCAAACTCAAAACCACTCACATTCTAAACAGTAGAACCATGCAATACAATTTGACAAATGGAATTTTACAAAAAATGGATAAATCAACATTTAACAAGGTAGATAAATTTCACTAGCAAAATTTTGAACGTGAGATATGAGTATGTCTAGACTGGGACTTACATGGAAAACATATCTGTCATTGAAGTCAGAGCAGCAGTCATGTGGGTAGAAGAAAGTAACTACAGGAGGACAAAGGGAGCTTCTGGTGCGATAGCTAGGTCTGGGGTTTGGTTCTGGTCCAGACAACACTGCTGTGCTGAACAGTTTGTGAGAACTCGCCAAGTTATACACTTACATGTATGTTTCCCTGCATGTTACCTCAGTGAGACACTTAGCATTATCATGAAGTATATCCTTCAAGTACATGCATAGAAAATGTATCAATGTGTGGCAGAAAGCTTGCCCAGTTCTGCACCAACAATATTATTGTGAATACTCCTGGTCAAGCACGCACTCCTGAGCTTGGTGGAATTTCCACAAACTGCTGGTGAAGAAAGGAGGTGACCGCCCTTGTCACTGTTCACCTGAAGCTGAGTCCCTGGCTCCACCAGCGACTCGTTTAGAGGGGGTAGCGAGGAAGGAAAAAGAAGCCATTTAGAAATATGTGTGTGTTCTCACTTTGTGTGTCTGTGTGCATGTGTTCATGTGGGGTGCAAGCCAGAGGTCGACGTTAGATGTCTTCCTCCATCAATCTGCACCTTATTTTTTGAGGCAGGGTTTCCCACTGAACCTGGAGCTTATTGGCTCCAGCTAGGCTGGCCAGTCAGTGCGTTCCAGAAATCCCCATCTCTGCTTGCCCAGTGCTAAAATGACAGGTGCACACTACCACTCCTTTCTGAACTCAGGACCTAATGCTTGCATGTCAAACACTTTACATCTCTCCACCCATCTTTGTTCTAAATTTTCTAAAAAAGATCTATTCTTTTATTTACATACTGTGTGTATATGCACAAGTGTAAGCAGGTACCCACAGAGGCCAGAAGAGGGTGTCAGATCCTCTGGAGCTGGAATTCCAGTTTGTTGCAAGCTGCCCAACATGGGTGCTGGGAATAGAATTTGGGTGCTCTGGAAGAGGAGCAAGCACTCTTAATCACAGAACCATTTCTCCAGCCCCTTTGTTCTCAACTTTTAGAGAAATTTTTGGTCTTCAAATTATCAATATTATTTAGTCATATTACTGAACTCTTTCCAATATAAAAAATAGCAGAGTATGTAATGACACTAAAGTTCACATTTGTATTTATTTACTCTTTATTTGTTCACTGATTCATACTTTTTATACTTGCTACCTGAGTCTCTTAGACCTGACTTGTCACTTGCCATTTTGACAAAATGCCAAATGACAAAACTGCCATTTTTACCTATAGCACTAGGTGCATGTCTGTGATTCTTTTGTTTGTTGTCATGGTTATTGTTCTGATTAGAATACACACTCATTTTTGAGAAACTTAAATGGCCCCTAGACAAGATTTATCAAAGGCAACACTCATGAGCAGGTAGCATAGAAAAGTAACAAAAATCACACAAATCAGCAATCATTAGCTGAGGTAATTTAGTATGAGGATAGTCTCAATGATATGAGCCTTTACCTGCTCTCTATTTTGACTTGCAAAGATACTCATGAACCAACTACTGTTCCTTCATATTTGATTTCTGCTTTGCTAGGGATTTCTGTTGATAATTTAGAATAGCTCTGGCTACCATTAAAATGGCATGATTAATCCATAATATTCTACATAGGCTAGTGTTATTGGTTCAAAATTAGTCCAATGACACACTCTTGAAAAACAGATGGAGTCAGTTGCCAAATGGAGATCAGAATAAGCTTCAGGAAGCTTCAACAGGTCAGTATTTTTTTTTTTAATTTAAAAAGATTATTTTTATTTTACGAGTACTAGGGTTTTGCCTGCGTGTATTTAAGTGCCGCACATGTGTGCTTGGTACCCAGGGAGGCCAGAAGAAGGCATTGGATCCCCTGAAACTCGAGTTAAGAGTGGGTGTTAGGGAACCTGGTTTCTCTGGAAGAGCAGTAAGTGTCTTAACCACTGAGGAGCCATCTCTCCAATCCCAGAAGGTCACTAATTTTGATTACAGGCTTACTTAATTCAGTTGCTACATACAATAAACTTTCTATCTGCTATCTAGGATAATATCTCCCCAAAATGCACAAATGAAAAATTTATATGAGCTGTCACATATTCATTTTTAAAAAGAGGTTAGTTTCTTATTATTCAAAGAATTAATAACTGACTTTAGGAGAGCATGCCTCAATAAATGATGTACATGCATGCATAAATTCACACATACACACACACACACACACTTCTGAACAGAAGGAGCTCATAATAGGATGATTTACATTACAAGTAATATAAAATCCAGTTGTTGAATAATTTGAGTGTCTGTGTGTGTGTGTATTTGTATGTGGCGCTTGTGTAGAGGCCAGAGACTAATGTCAGGTAGCCTTCTCAATTACTCACCTACCTTCTATTAATTTTTTTAATTCATGTATTGTTAGTTTATGAGTGTTTTGCCTGCGTGTATGTAATTACACCATGTCATACAATGTCCACAGAGGGCAGAAAGGGCATTGGACCCCCTGGAACTGCAGTTACAGCGGTTGTTAACCACAATGTGGGTGTTGGGAACCAAATCTGAGTCCTCTGCAAGAGCAACCAGTGCTATTAACTACTGAGCCATCTCTCCAGCCCCTTCACCTTCTTTTTTGAGACAAGGTTTCTTATAGGACCTGGAGCTCAACGGTTCAACTACAGTAGTGACCAGCAAGCCTCGAGGATCTGCTGGTTTCTCCTCCTCAGGGCTGAGATCACAAGCTTGAGCCACTGTGCCCAGCTTTCTCCAGACTCAGATCCTCATGCTTGTATGGCATTTATAGCCCCTAGATATTGAAATATTCCTGGTTTTTTTGAGACAGTCTCTCCCTGTAACCCCAGCTGGCCCGGAATTCACTATGTAGAACAGGCTGGTCTTGATCTCATAGAGATCATAGAGATCACCTGCCTCTACCTCCCAAGTGCTGGGATTAAATGCATGCTTGGTATTGAAACGTCTTAAAGCAAATTTATAGATGGCAGATGAAATTCTTTGTAGTACTCAGTTGTATGTTGTGTACTTTATTCAAATAGTAAGACACATGTCTAACTCTGATTAAAGTCTCTGTGTCAATCATTAACGCCCTTGACCATTTATAAGTGGTGTATTAAAAACCACACAAACTCTTATTTACAATCTCCTGGTGCTTGTGCCATTTTACATAGCTTCAGACTTTGTCCAGAAAGCTAAAGAGTTCACCTTATTCCTAAACACTAAGAATACATAGGGAGATAAGGTGTCAGATCACAAACTACACCCATTTTCTAAAGACAGTTGTTAAGAGCTGTGTTAAAGGACCACCTGTACAAAATGCCATGGTCTTGGCAGACTTGGTTGTCTGGATGGGAAACCAACTACCTAATTCCCTGAAGTCAGCCTTGAATACATTCATCCTATAAACCTTGAATAGAATTAAGGAAGACCTGCTAGCATGGCCCTGGATTTTGTTTTTCAGTGCTCAAGACTGAACCCCAAACCTTGCAAACACTCTCCCACAGTTACATACCCAGACTCATGGAAACTTTTGAGCATCCACTCAGACTGTAAATATAATGATTATGAGACTATACAAATCTTTTGGATCTGTTTTAGAATTCAGGAGCCAATTTGACTGGATGAGGCACCATCAAATAGATTTAAGTGGCTACACTTTTTGTGCCGTGATATATTGCTTGTTTTGTTTGTTTGATTTGGTTTGTTTCCCTGGTATTTAGTTGCAGGATTTCAAATTAGATTTTCTTTTCAAAAATGGAAAAAAGAACATAGCTAGTTTTGTTTACTGAATTAAAAATGATTATTAGAATCTTCATCTTTTGAAGGTTACCTTTGAGCTTTTGGTAATAAATGACTTTTGATTTTCTTCTCACTTACGCAAGACATCTTATTATGTACTGCCCTAGTTTAATTTCTTTTGCTGTGGGAAACACCCTGACAAAAAGCAACTCAGAGGAGAAAATTATTTCCTTCCGTTTACAATTCCAGGTTAGAGTCCATCATGTGGAAAAGCCAAGGGACTCCACACAGCTAGTTACACCACACCCATAGTCAAGAGCAGAGAGAAACGAGTGCCTAACACTCACTTCTTTGCTTGTGCTTAGCTTGATTACTCCTTACACAGTTCAAGACCACCTGCCTAGGGAATAGTGCTGTAACAGCATGAAGTACCTGCATTTCTACGTGTCTCCTGGTCACGCCCTCAAGATCTCCCTCCTAGCATTCCAGCCATTTTGTATCCTCTTACGGGTGTTTTTAAAAACACTATCAAGGGGTTAGAGAGATGGCTCCGTGGTTAAGAGCACTGGCTGCTCTTGTGGAAGACTCTGGTTGGATTCACTAATGGCTAACAACCACCTGTAACTCTAGATCCATGAGATCCGACACCATCTCTGACCTCCATGGGCACTGCATGACATGGCTCATCTACCTACATTCAGACAATACACTCATACACATAAAATTTAGGAAGAATAAACAAAATTTTTAAAACAAAAATGTATACTGTAATCTATAAGAGACATGAAAGCAAAAAAGCATAAAAAGTTGAATTTTTCTTTGTTCAGAGCCTTACTTTAGAGAACTATCCCCAAAACACCAGCCGCGAGATGGTAGCAGCCATGCCGGGTTGGCCCATTCTTCATCGAATGATAACCAAGACAATCCTTCACAAACATACTCACAGACCAATCTGATCTAGGCAATTCTTTAACAGAGGCCTTCCTCTCAGATGACTCTAGGCTGTCAAGCTGACAGAGCTAGCTAAGACACCATCCAAAGATGAAGACCACATGCATCCACTAGAATGGCTGACACTAATGGTGAACAACACCCAGTGATGAGAACCAAGTATAACCACCGCAATGGTTAACTCAGAAGGCTAATACCATCCAAAGACGAAGACCAACCACATCCATCCACTAGAATGGCTGCCTCTGAAGCCTGAAAATATCCAATAATGATGAGGGTGGAGAAGCTGAGCCTCTGACATAGAGCTCGTAGGAGCAGAAAATGGCATATAGAAAGGACTACAGCTACTTTGAAAATTATTTGGCAGTTTTTCTAGAGTTACACATTGGTATTTCCCATAAGATCTAGGAAATCACCCAAGAAAACTGAAATGGAATGTTCACATGGAGTTGTATTCAGATGCTCATGGTATACCGAGTCATAATAGACAACTGCCAGTGACAACGCAAGTGCCAATCAACTGGTAAATAGATTTAAATTCAATTAAAAAGTAAACCCATTCCTCAACATGTTAAACACAGTTTCTACATGACCCAACAATTCCACTCCTAGCTTTACACCCAAGAGAAATGCCAGCATCTTTTAACACAAACACCTGCACAAAACTTCATAGCAACATTGCTGTTTTTAAGGAATTAGGAGGAAGTTTTAAATTTTTTTCTTGCAGCAGTATATTGTTCTGCAACCCATGCCGGTCCTCAACATAAGATTGTTCTGATTCAGCCTCCCAAGTGCTGGGATCACAGGTATAAGCCACCATGCCCATATGGGAGAACCATGTCTTGAAGAACTAAGGCTCATAACCGAGAGAAAATGCAGGCTCCTTAAACATACTCTGTTAGTGCCAATTAAGTTTCTCTAAAAAAAAAAAAAAAAAAAGACATTAAGCTTTCCTTGGTTGGTGGGCTTTATTCTAATCTAGGGGATGTGGTAAAAAGTTACATCAGGCTTTTAAAATATTCAAAATATTTTAATAGCTATAGTAGCTATGATAATTGTACAAAACATGCTTTATTTTGATGATATTTTCTTTTAAAAATATTTTATTTATTATTTTTATTTTATGTATATCAGTGTTTGCCAGCGCGTCTGTAAGTGCACCTGTATCATGCAAGTCCTAGGAGGTCAGAGGAGGCCATCGGATCTTCTGGAACTGGAGTTACAGACAGTTGTTTGCCACCATGTGGGTGCTGGGAATTGAACCTGGGTCCTCTGCCAGAGCAGCCAGTACCCTTAACCACTAAGCCATCCCTCTAGCACCTCATTAGGGCATTTTCATAAGTGTATATAATCTACCTTGATCATATTTGCCCCCTCCATTGCCCTCTCTTAATAGCAGTATTATTTATCATGGCTAACAGTTGTTCTAGATTTCAGCTCAACTGTTCATAATCTAATTGATAAATAGAATGTCATTCAACTGTAAAAAAAAGACATACAAATATGTTTATATGAAATATCTACAACAGAGGCTGGAGAGATGGCTTAGTGGTTAAGAGCACTGGCTGCTCTGGCAGAGGATCCAGGTTCAATTCCCAGCATCCACATGCTGGCTAAGAACTGTCTGCAACTCCAGTTCCAGGGGATCCAATGGCCTCTTCTGACCTCCATGGACATTGCATGAGTCAGGTGCACTTACATATCCACAGGCAAGACACTCATACATATAAAATAAAAATAATTTAAAAAATTTTAATGAAGTATCTACAATATACAAATCTCTAAAGACGGGAAGACCAGTCTTTTAGAGACAGAGCTGTAATGGGCAGGTTTTATTTTCAGAGGGATGAAAACACTTCATCACCACAAAAGAGTCTTTACGAACTTTGTAGTCCATCTACTCTTTCCACCAAAGGCCCTGGTGGTCCCTAATCTGCTTCCTCTCGTTACAGTTTTCTTTTCTCCATGTCACTGAAATGTTATCACACAGACAACACATAGTTTTTGGTGACTGATTTCCCATGCATCCATAGCTCTAAAATGACCGAACAATGGCCTCAAATGCATTATGTAGCTCAAGCTTGCTCAAATTAACCATCCTCCTGCCTCTACCTCTCAGGATGCCGGGATTACAAACATATGCCACCATGCCCAGCTAAGAATTACACGTTTTAAATAGGTAAATCTTATGGTGACTAATATTTCGATAAAATTGCTTTAAATTTTTTAATTTATTACACAGTACATGAATATGCCATAGTCTGTGTATGCGGGGCGTGGGGGTTGGGTGTGTGGGTCTGAAGACAATTTGGGGGAGTTGGTTCTTGCTTTCCACCTTGTTAACACAGGGTCTCCTTTGTTTCTGTTTCTACACTGCACCCCAGGCTAGCTGGCCAGTGAACTTCCATCTGATTCTCTGTCTCTGACTCTCATCTTGCTACAGGAGTGATGAATTACAGATGTGCCCACCATATTCATCTTTTCATGGGCGTTCTAGGAATCAAGCCTGCCTGGCAAGCATTTTTAGCTGGCCCATTTCCTTGGCTCAAAGCTTGGTTTTTGTTGTTGTTGTTGTTGTCGCCTTGTTTTGCTTTTAAGAAATTAATTACTTGGAGCTGGAAAGATGGGTCGGCATTTAAGAGCACTGGCTGCTCTTGTAGAGGACCGGGTTCAATTGCCAGTATCCACACAGTAGCTAACAATAGTCTGTAACTCCAGTTCCAGGGGAATCCGATGCCCTCTTCTGACTCCCATGGGCATAACATAACACAGGTGCACTTACACACATGCAGCCCACACACTCATACACATAAAACAAAAATAAATAAAAATTTTAAAAAGAAACTAATTACTCGTGACTCTTTGGGCTCTCTCATGTTTTAAGTCAGATCTGTAGTGGTGGTCATGACAACAGGTATTTGTCAAAAGTCATGGAACTTACAACCAAACTGATGAAAAAAGTATATTGAAATTCGGCTAATTTATATTGATTGATTGATTGTGTGGGAGTGTATTGCTTGTACGTATGTAAATGCCCCCTTGGGCACAGCCCGCAGGTATCAGAAGAGAAGGTCAGATCCCCTGGACCTGGAATTATGGACACTTGTTAGCTTTCTTGAGGGTTGTAAGAGCCAAACCTGGGTCCTCTGCTCTTCGGTCTTAACCGCTGAGCCATCTCCTGAGCTCCTCAATTAATTTTTAGTAGACAACAAAAAAATTATCTTGTCCAGGTACTCCTGGCAATTTCTTCGGTTAGTCACAGAGATACACAAAACGCTACCCCAGCAAAGCATCTGAAATATTACAATGGCCTCGAGAAGAGTCTGGAAGAGAACTGGAGGGTCCAAAGGAGCCTAGGGTTCTGATAAGTGAATGCAGAACACACATTTTGGAGATTGTAGGGTAGGCAGAACATTACAGTTAAAATCATGCGAGATCAGGCAACACTGAAGACCAATGACCACCAGGGGGCAGCACCAGAACAAGATCCCTCCACTTCAGGGGCAGGACTTGAGCTGCTCTTAGCAAGAAGAGCATTCTGAATTTAAGTTTTTCCTAAGGAATACTGTATCAACTAACTAAATCCCAATGGAAAAATTAATTTGCTTTACCATAAGTGGACAGGGACGTTTGTGAACTAAGTTGACTTCCAATACAGAGAAATAGTTTCCTTTTTGCATACGGCCTCTCACGGGCCTTGGGCCACTCTGATACTGGAGAAAGTCAGCTGTTTTCTGGTGGTTGTAGCTGCCAGACTGGTCTCTGAAATGGTGATAGAGTCTCTAGTGGCCAGTTCAATGTCTTAACATCTTCTACAGATTTGGGGCGCCCTGCTGGTAAGCCATCATAGCCACCTTGCACGGGAACTGAAAGTGGAAACCCGATGTGCTGTTCGCCATCGATGTTGTTGGGTGGTCTTCCCACTAACGTTAGGTGCCCTTGCCGGCCATCTTCTCATAGAATGTTGAGAGCCGGTTCTGCCCCAGTCACCTTCCCTACGGAGGCTCGCTCAAAGGCAGTGTAGCCATTCCATCAAGACAAGCTTTAATTCCAGGAAACCAGAAGAAACCTTTGTTCTTCCTCAGCTTCTGCCTCTGCTATTTCCTATGTGTGAGACACTGTGCTTTTCTGAGAGACCTTGAGAATTCTCTACTTTGCCCCTGAAACAGGCAAAAGAAACAAAAATAAAAACAAAGCCTTCACTGCTGATGGGTTCCTGAAACCTCGCAAGTGTATCTAACTACTCTGTGGATCTTTTTTTTAAAGAGTTTTATTCTAGAAAAGACACTTCTTTTTTCTAGAATCAAGTCGTCTACTTCTTATTCTTATTAGGTCCACTTCCTATATGTTAATTCTTCCTTCCCTGTCCTATGAACCTCCTTGTTCTGGCACTTTCTGTCCTTCCCTTTCTCTCTACAGCAGCAATTGCAATGAGTATACGAAGAGCCAGCAAGCACTCTACCACCATTGCCAAATTTCCAACTCTAGAATCACAAATGTTCACTGAGCCTCTACTATGGCCAACCACCATTCTAGGTACTGAGATAGATCACCGAACAAAGCAGAGACTTGCCTCCAGAAGCTTCTATCTATCAAGAAAGGGAGGAGAGGGAGAGAGATAATAACAGATAAGTTAGCAATCATCGACCGTAAAAAGGCAGAGTTCAGTGTGCAGGGTTAGAAGTGTGGCGTGCGGAGACAGAGCAGTGTCAAGTGAGGATCCCTGGGATGGTCTGATCTGGAGAACTGGGGAAGAGGCTGCTGGAATTTATTGTAGGCAAATATTCCTTTGGAGAGTGTTAGTACTCCTTTCCCATAGCTCTGGTCACCATATGCTAAGCACTAAGCACTTTTAAATGTGACTTGGTGAAGAATAAATGTTTCAGTGGACTTAATTTTATCTTAAATTTTAGGACCCAAATTTGGAACTACTCTATCAACCTTTTAGAGTTTTACTCCAGAAGATGCTTCTCTTCTAGGATCAAGTCATCTACTTCTTATCCTTACTAGGTCCACTTCCTATATGCTAATTCCTGATTCATTTATTGGAAATTTTTCAATGTTTGGACCAACTGAAGTATTTTCATCTATTTTTCAACTTGATATTTTATAAAGTCTAAATATAGATCAATGATTTCTGATGAAAATATGCAAATGCCAATGGCTGTCAGGATTTCAAAGATACTGTACAAAAAAATGTAAAGCATGCCCTTTGGACAGATTCAGTGGGTAGTAATTTCACTTGTTTACATTTTTTTTCTTAAAATGTGGCTACTATAGTTTCCCTTTGGTTTGTTGAGACAGGATCGCACTCTGCAGGTTAGGCTGGGATGAAACTCACTATGTAGACCAGATTGGCCTCTCAACTTGGCGCAGCCTCCAGCTCTGCCTGATCATGGGCGTGCACTACCACGCCTGACTAGAAAGCTCTAAATTACATATATAGCTTTCTTCTCCTTCTCCTTCTCCTTCTCCTTTTTTTTTTTTTTTTTTTTTTTTATACAGGGTCTCATATGGCCCATGCTGACCTCCAACTCATTATGTAACTGAGGATGACCTTGACTGCTGATTTTCTAGCTTCTTACCCCTCTCCCACCCCTAGCTCTGGGATTACAGGCATATACTACCGCACCTGGTTTATGCAGTGCTGGGAATCAAACCCTGGGATTTGTGCATGCTAAGTAAACACTCTGCTGCCTGAGCTGCATCCTTAACCTCTTCTCTGTTGCTGGTGGTGGTTCTGAGACAATCTTGCTTTGTAGCCCAGGTTGCCTTCAAACTCGTAATCCTCCTGATTCCGCCCCTTGGGTGCTGAGAGTGCATATAGTAATGGTCACCGGGCCCAGTTCATTGTATTTCTTTTAAATAATACTGAGCTAGAACAAACAGCTTGCTTGTTATGGCTAAGGAAAACTAGAAGGTTCAGAGATGAGTGTGGCCGGAGCCAAGTGAGAGAAGTGTGGGAGACGGCTTAAAGGAAGGAACCGTTCCAAGTGGGTCCTCGTGTGTCTTTTAAGGTTTTCTATAACAGTAACAGTCGAAATGTCAAGGCTGGAACTGGAATTGCCACACGGATTCTCTGCCTTTCTGTTAGACATTTCTAGATGATCCTTAGGCTCTATAAGCCCTTGTTCATGTGGCAAGAGAAGAGGCTTGAAGTTACAATGCACATAACATGAAAAAAATGCAAATCACATCCTTGGTGGACAGAGACCTAGAAATTAGAGAAATACTTAATGGTCTTTCAGTAGGCCCATCACAGAAAGCTGTGAATGCATATGTGTATCCATCTTTGTGGGCAAAAAGAAGAGGACTTTGATGTCTCGTGGTAAGGAGCAACAGTTCCAAGTGAGCCTCTCTCACGATAATGCACTGTAATGTGCCACAGCAAAGGATGGTGGTAATGATTAGAAGAACTAGGCAACCAGAGTAGGCTAACCAAACTCCCATGGTGCCAGTCCACGGCTGAGCCAGATCTGGTCCACTGTCCCTTCAGACATGCTCTAGTCTGCTGTCCTCAAGTGCTTTTATCTGCATTTTTCCTCCTTATAATGCAAAATGGGATGGAAAAACAAGCTACTGCAGTTAACTTTCAACTGCACGCTGTCCAAAATATGGCCTAAGGGACTGAAGACACTAAACAAGGAGAAACAGGATCTAATGTACTCTGGGCTCTGTGGAAGTGATAACCTCCTAGATAAGCGGGGGATGGTTCGTACTTTCAGCCATGTGTGTTTATTACATTGGAGAGCCATTTATATAAAATGAAGGAAACAGCAAACCTCTGTCCCAGTTTGATGAATGTTGCAATCAAGTGTTCGGTTATTAACTCTGCTCCCAAGGCTGGAAACCCCCACCCCATGAAGTAACTGTTTATGGGAACATCAGCCAGACTGAAAGGAAAACTAAAGATAACTTCATGCTATTTTAAAAGTCTAAATGCACTCCCTTCTGGAACAGGAAATATTAGCTTTTAGAAAGGGGAAGCAGAACTTAAAGGGGTAATCCCCTTTGGAGACCAGTGGGTGATTACCTGAGTGGGTCTGGTAGCATTCTTACATGTTTCATTGCCCACAATTGCTTTCTCTTTTAAAGTAACTCTTCAGTGCACTGTCTACTCTCACTCAAATATCAATTCAAAAGTTACCTTGCTACTTTTATATAAAATTAATAAAAAGGCTATAATAAAATGACCCTATAAATATTATACATAAAATTGTCCTTAGACAATTTAAGAATTTATCTGGAAACCCACTTCTGTGGCTTACAATCTTTATGCACAGGCATCTTCTGACCGCCACTTGCTGAGACCAGTATGTGTAGCACAAAAATGGAGGAACAATACAATCCCCAAAGAACTTAGTTTGTACAGAGAGGAAGCCACATAAACCAAAATTACAATGCTGCGATTAGGGTAGTACAGAGCCAAAAGAAGGACAACTGTCTAGAGTGGGGCAGAGATGCTGAACGACAATTCTGTTTGAAAACTAAAGGAGAAAGAAAGAGGGAAAGAAAACACAAGAGGACATCCAGCACTGATGACGTAAAAGAACAGCAGATATTCAAGAAATTGGAAGGCACTCAGCACATACGGATAATATGATACTTGGTAAGAGCAAAACCCAAACAAGCACAACCAAGATATGAGAGAGTGAGAAAGACTACTATTACTGGCAGCAGGCAATTTATAAAGAGATTTATTTAGTTCACAGTTCCGTAAGCAGGGAACTACTCAGCTTCTAGAGAGAGTCACATGTTACTTCGTACATCCAAGAAAAATGGAAGGACAGTTAGGTCCCTGTGGAAAGGAAGGCATGTACACAGAGAGCGATGGCAGACGCCAGGCTTGCTTTATCACCCACAGTAACTAATCACTCATTCAAGAACTACACGCATCTCTTCAGGGGTTGAAGTCTTTATGACCAAATTACTTCTTACGGGTTCATCATCTCTTGACACTGCCATATTGAGAATAAAATTTAAAGTGGATTTATTCATTGTTACTGTGTCTCTGTGTATGAGGGGACTGGTGCCATGGCCCATGTGTGGTGAGAGGACAACTCAGTGCAGCTGGTTCTTTCCTTCTACCTTTATGTGGGTTCTGAATGTGGCAAGAGTGAGCCTTTATCCTCTGAGTCATCTAGACAGCCCAGCAATGAAATTTTAACATGAGCTTCGATGAGGACACAGAATGTCCAAACCACAGTACAAATATTTATGTGTACTTTAAGTTCTACAATGATTAGCTTCATGTACAAGGTTCCTTCTGTCATGAGATGTAATATATTCACAGATTCCAGGAATGAGGATATGGACTTCTTAAAGGGAGCTTATTCTACCTACTATATAAGCCAATAGATATATATTCAGTAGATAAGATGGATTTCAATACAGGGGATCGTGTCCTGTACCATGGTCTTTAAATGCAGATGGAGACCAGATCTCAAGGAAACCAAACAGAAGCTTCAAGAGCAGGGATTCTTTTTTCCTATGTTGTATATGTATGTGTTGTGTATGCACATGTGTTTGAATGTGTGCACTGCATGTGGCGGTCCAAAGCTGATACCTGGTAACATCGTCATCACTCTTCACCTTATATATTGAAAGCAGGGTCTCTCGTTGACTCCAGAACTGGCTGTTTCAGCTAGTCTTGGCTAGCCATCTTGCTCCAAGGATTCATTAACGCTGCCTCCAGCAAACTGGGATTACAGGCAGTTGCCACACCCACCTGGTTTGACTTGTAAGTGGGTTCTGGGGATCCGAACCCTAGCCTTAGCACTTGTATAGCAAGTACTTTTTTCTGCCGAGTCATCCTATCAGTCAAAGAGAAAAGGAAGAAAACAGTTGGTAGTTGAAGATCCTTGAAAGCACTAAGAGAAAGTTACCACTGTTCTCAATGCAGGATACGTGGTATTTGCAGCAAGGAAGGTGACAGGAACAATATTCTGGATGTAGGGAAGAGAAAGGCAAAGGTCTTGAGGGATGTGGGGACAGACTACCGTGTACTAGAGGAACTAAAAGAATGGTGGCTGGTGCTCAGGTGACCAGGACCTAGGTGCTGGAAGATGAGGCTGGGAAGGCAGGCCCGGCTGCAATAGTGGGTTGATTTGGAATTGCTCCTCAAGACTGCTGAAATGTTTTAAGAGGACCAGAGAGATACATGCAAGATTGGGCCTTCCTTAAGAAATCAAAGACTCTACTGTGGAAACTTGGTATGGAAGTTTAACTCAAAAGGTTGAGTTAAAAAGCTACTGTGCACTCATGGTTTTGACGTGTACAGTTGATTCAGCTGGTGATTGAGGATACCATAAGTCAATGGTACTATGAGAACATGGAAAGGTTCAGGAGTTTAGGGTTAGCAATGTTAAGCCAGAGGTATCTGTTGTATCAAATTAGAGACGTTGCTAGGCAGTTGTATTTTTCAGCAGAATGAGATAAAATTCAGTGGTGCCTGAACTGTCAAGGAAAGTTTGACCTTTGTCACTGGTTAAAACCAAGAGTGTACCCAATCTGTTCTGATAAATTCCTTCCTTCTGAACTCTCTCAGAACTCTCCCCCCAGATAGAATGTGTGAATTGCAGAAGAGCCATAAGCCTCTTCCCTAAGGAAGTCATAAAACCATAAATCCCTTAATGTGACCACCTTGCCCTAAACTGGCAGGCTGGACTTGCTCAAGCCTTATCAACTGGTCACTCCTAAGACCGAAGGGGACTGACTGTGGAGCCAACCTGGATAAATAACTTGACTGCCCTGCCTGAGAAAGTAATTTTGGCAGAAAGGCAAGTGCTAGTGGCATATGTCTGACGTCTCCGTGGCTAACGGGTTATCTGTCACCCTTCTCTCTCTTTGTCAAGCATGTACAAGTTGACAGCTGTCCAGCTTATATTTACAAGGTTTGCTTGTATTTTCTGTTAACTAAACACCCTGCCCTCTAAATTTTGCTAATTCATTTTTCTAAATTGTTAAAGTCCATACAATCTGGGATTTGCCTGATATGTGACAAGAGCACTGAATGCAGGTAAGGGACATGTCATTTTCCTTTAAGTATGCAAAAAAGCTACTCCAACTATAGTTTTATAATCAGAAAACAAGAAAGGCCCAGCTCACAATCTTTTAAAGTTAAGTCCAAGAAACAATCTTTAAAAGTTTTTCCAGGCATTTAAAAAACTTCAGTTTCCTATTACAATCAATCAAAATATGGATGGAAAAAGAAAAAGGACTGGAAACGGGAACAAAGACTGTGGAAAGGAAGAAAGGTAAGGAAAGAAAACTAAGCCAGCCTCAGAGGCTGAGGCTGGGGTCATAAGTTTGAGGCCCAGCTTTGACTACACAGTAAGATGAAGGCCGGGGGGGAGGGGGGGAGGCGAGACGCAGGGAGGGAAAGAGGGAGGGATGTTCTAAAGCAAATATAAGCTGTTACGTGCCACCCCATTTCACAAATCTAAAAACCGAGAAAGACATCCTAAGTTCTTCTTTTTAAAATTTTAACTCAATACATACAAAAATATCCTAATTATGGTTAGAAAGTAAAGGTAAATAGCTTCTACAGCAGATGACTGCTGTGTTAGGGGGGTAGACAGACAGGAAATTCCTCTACCTTTCTCACCTCTTAAATAATAAGGGAACTTTTTGCCCAAGAAAACAGAAAGAAAGAAATGAATAGATCTAAATATATGAATCAGCAGTGATTGGTTCCAAAAATTGTGGAGCTTACCAAATTTCTAAGTGCTAACATATGCACCTCATTAACTTTCTATTTAACTCAGTCTTCAGAGTAACACATATCCCATGGAAATTTCTATCTCCAGCAAATCAAGGAAGCCCGTTATCATAGACTAGCCAGCTCAGATGCAAGCCATCGTTCAGATCCAAGGGCGTAACCTACTGTACTTCATAACGTAGTCTCTCTTTTATTTAAAAAACTTTACAAGGCCATTGTTTGTTCCAGTAGCTGACAAGTTGTTGGTTTAAAAAAAAAAAAAAAAAAACAAGCACATGAACAGCAAGAAATCTCAGTGCGAAAGGCATTCATAGTGATAAAAATGTGCTGGGTAGTGACAGCAAACAGTTCTGCTGCATTCCCAGAACATTTCAGGGTACACCAACTATGCCTTGCAATTATATTACTGCTTTGGGGTGTGCATGCGTGTGTGTGTGTGTGTGTTTAAGTATTTAACTGTAGAGGCTGGAGAGATGGCTCAGTGGTTAAAGAGCACTGACTGCTCTTGCAGAGGACCCAGGCTCCGTTCCTAGCACCCACATGGCGGCTAACCATGTGTAACTCCACTTCCAGGGGATTTGACAGCCTCTTCAGACCTCTGCAGGCATTGCACACACATGGTACACTTACATACATGCAGGCAAAACACCTATACACACAGAATATAAACAAATAAAAGAAGTGTTTAAAAATACATAGCTATGCCACAAAAATAAAATGCCTCAGCGCAAATCTCAGTTGATCTGCTCCCTAGTTTTCCCACTGTTCACTAGCTGTGCTATAATGTGCATGTTTCTTCCTCTCTGAATTTACACATATCAAACATGGACAATGGTTCCCCTCACAGGGCTGTGGCAATAAGTCAAAGAGTTAATAGAGACAGAGTATACCGGGAACAAAGTAGCGCAAAAATCAGAAGAAAACTATGGTTAAAAGCAGCTGAAAGGCAGCATTTCAGAATGAAGCTGGGAGGCCTCTGCACATGCGAGGTGGCTAGTGCATTTTAAAACTGGGCACAAGAGAAAGACACAAGGATACTGACCTTAGAACTGTCACAAATGGCCAACAGACATAACTAGGGATAATTCTAGCACTCCGTCATGATATATAGCTTCGTAATATACCTTAGTGTTAGTCTGGCTTTTCTGCACTAGTCACCCTTACTTCCTGTAACTTGTAGAATTTCCTTCACCCTCAGCCTCTTTCTCTTTAAATTTTATGTTTATTTTATGTGTATGTTTTGTGTGCGTGTATGTAAGTGCACCATGTGTGTACAATGTTCAGAGAGGTCAGAAGAGAGCATCAGAGCCCCTTAAACTGGAGTTATGGACAACTGTTAGGGGCCTTGTGGGTGCTAGGAACAGAGTCTGGGTCTTCTGGAAGAGCAGTCAGTACTCTTAACTGCTGAGCCATCTCTCCAGCCCCCTCCTCTTTAGTTACATACAATTTGAGTGTCTCTGGAACACTCATTCATAACTATCTGAATTTGTTTCCCCAATTTTAATTCTCAAGTCCCACAAAAAGTTCTTTTCCTTTCATAATTTCTAAGTTTAAATTGATCATCAGCATAAGCATTATATATTTTTATTTTTATCTATTTATCTTTTAATATTTTTTAGATTTATAACATTTTGCTACCCCAAATATTAAAAAGTTTAAAAACAACAAACATCACTTTTTTATTGTTTGCTTGAAGATTGTATCTTCCTGGGTTTATTTAATACCAACATTCACCACAGTGGCAAGAAGTTAAACTGAACCTTTAGAAGATATCACATATGGAACTGGTTGACACTACAGACAATAAACTCATTGTAGTTAAGGGTATAACCCTCAAATTCAGAACTCCATGTTACCTGCTGATCCTAAGGGTGCTATACTCCCATTCAGGGTGAACAAGTGGGCAGGCTGGGAGCCATCTTGCCCAGCCCCTTAGTCTGTGTTTGCCCTGAAGTAATCCTAAAAAGCAGCAGTCCTGCATTCTTTTTTAAATTATTTTTATTTTTATGTGTATGAGTATATTGTCTGCATGTATATAAATGCACCAGTGTTAACAAATGCCTGCAGAGGTCATAACGGGTGATGGATTCCCCTGGAACTGGAGCTATGGATGGTTGTTAGCCACCACGTGGGTGCTGGGACTCAAACCTTGGTCCTTAACAAGAGCGGCCAGTGCTCTTAACTGCTGAGCCCTATTTCTCCAGTTCCAGGCCTGTATCCTTTAGGCCAGAGGCAAAGCAGCAATTAGCACTTTTGGAAGATAAGTCAGCAAAGTATATTCCTTTCCCAAACACATTAACAGGTGCTAGGAGCCTAAGGTGGGGCAATTCAAAGTCCATGGCTCAGGATTCCCACCTAGTTATTCAACCTGGAACCATGCCAAAGCAGCATCCTGTTAGGAAGCACCTCTCTGAAGGCCTCTTTCTTATCCTCCTTCTCTACTTCAAAAACATCTAACAAGGTCACAGTAAAGTCACTATGTATAGGAACGTTACTCATAACTTTCATGGTGCAGAGGGCGCAATGCAGAATAGGTTTCAACAGTGTTGGTCCAGTGGCTGTCCTGGGCTCTAGCACTCTGTCTTCACCAGTCAAAGAGCATTCAATGTCTCCCAAAGCCTCCAGCAGTTGTACAGTGTCTGGTCTAACAGTTCTTTCTCTACCTGGGTTACCGAAGGGGTTAGAGAGTCCAAAGTCAGTGGGATCCTGATGTAAAATTCATTGCATGCTTCAAGGAGAGCTTGCCCCTGCTGGCCAGTCTGAATAACAGTCCTCAGTCTTTCTGAGAGACTGGTAGTCTGCCTTGGTCTATGTCACTGTCCACTTCCCCAAGCGAGGTTTTCTTGGTGTCATATTTCATTTCGATCATCTTGCGTGGTCTGTACCTTACAAATCAACTTTATCAGCTCCTGCATCTGAAGGTCCAGCCGTGACTCTGGTTTCCCGGGATCCAGGAGATTCTTCTTGCTTTATCTTTAGCCTGAGTAGTGGCAGCAGGTCTGTCTGTAGCATGTCACATTGTCCAGGTGCTTTCTCAGACTTCCCACCATCCTTCCTACTGTTAGTTGTTGAGTCAAAGAATTTTTTCTGAAAGATTTCTTCTGCCTTGCTGAAGTCACCCGAACATGCCGTCCGAGCTACGCTGCCCCATTTTCCCAACTTGATCCCATCTCATCAAAGACTGATGGTCCCCTGGGCTCCCTTCTAACAGCTGAATAAGAATGTTCTTGTTGTTGAACTGGAGCCTGATTTAATTTAGTATGATGTCATAGACACCATCCCTTTACAATACACCTCAGCTATATGGTCTAGGCCCACAGGAGCTGTGCCCTTTAATAAGCCCTTCACAGACTCTTGTCTTCTGTCCTTATCCTTTCCCAGTCACAGGTCCCCTTCTTCCTCTCTCTCTCTCTGGCATGTGTACACACGCATTTTCTTGGTAGGAGGAGAGTCTTTTGTTGCTGTGCTGCCATAATTAGCTCTCTTGGCTTCCTGCAGCCAGTGCCCCAAGCGCTGCATAGCCAATGCGCTTGAGTGTCTTAAAACAATGTTTGATTTTATAAGAACATCATATGTGAATATTGTATTTGCATAATTTCCAGCCCTCCTTTTAACTTTTTGATTTAATGTTTAGATATAAGAAAATTATGAAAAAGATACAAAGAATATCCCTATCTCTCACTTTTCTCCCCATAACGTCACCGTCTTTTATAACCATAGTGCAGCTATCAAGAACGGGGAATGAACAATGGTACAATACCGCTAACCAACTTCAAACTGCACTTACATTTTGTCTGAAAGTTGGCACTAATGTCCTTCTTCTAGAATCCAAGACTCATATCACATTCTGTTTTCTCATTCTCCTCTAATTTGTTATAATTCTCCCCAGCAAACACAAATTTATTAAAAGGGTAAAAATAAACAGCACTATTAATAACTCATTTAATAACTCACTCAACATTATGAAGCTTGATAGAACACTTAAAAGCATCATTTTGTAGTTCTCTTGCCAAAAAGGAATAAACTGATTCCAAGAAGACATCAGATAAACATAATTTAGGAACATTCTAAACAACTGTTTGATGTTATTCAGAAGTACTACTGATTTTTTTTTCTCATTCTCGGTGCATGAATATGTGTGTATTCATGGGAGTGAAGGCATGTGTGCAGGTCAGAGAACAAGCTTGTTTGCGACAGTGAGTCTTGCTGCTCACAGCTGAGTAGGCCAGGCTAGCTGGCACATGAGATTCTGGGGATCTCTTTTCTCCCATTTCAACACAGGAGCACTCCGATTACTGAGGAGCACAACCACTTTCAGCTTTATGTATGAGGCTTCTGAGGACATGAACTCAGTCTGCTAACTAGGCTGATCCTTGGCATCCTTCCAAAGATACAAATTTAAAAGTTTCTGGAAAAGGGAGGTTTGGGCTGGAGGGGAGAGCTGACAGCTGGGGTTACTGGACTTCTAAGAAAGGACTCAGAATGTAAGCTGCAGGAAGGGGAATGCACTGGGCTGGAAGGATGGGACTAAAGGAGCAGTTTCTTTGTCTCTTGTCTGTCTTTCCCCACTGGCTCTGGAAGGACACATGGTCTCCATCTGACATAGGTTCCTGCAGACAGAGGCTGGCCTGCTGTGCTAATGTCAGCTACTGCAGACATTACTTTCTACTCATCTCAGATCACTGTAGGCAACACCACAGCCTTCTACCTTTTCTGGCTCACTTTTTTCCTTGTCTATGGAGTATGTACTGGCTATTCTGAGACTGTGTAAGCATTACTACTGCTACTGGTGATGGGACCCAGAAGATAACAGTACTGACAGACAGCATGTTTTGATAGTCACAGTAATCATTTGAAGTGCAAATTAAAGGGGCTCTGGACATTTTCCAGCTTCCTTAAATGCTTCTCCACCCAGGACCTTCAAATTCTTTATCTCAACTTGTTCCACATTTAACTTTCTGCTTTACAGTCTTTTGCCTTTTTTATTTCCCAGGGAGGCCTGGGTCTGGGAGTTTCAAACTCAAAACTTTGAGTGCCTTTTTTTCCTGTTGAAACACAGTAAAAGGAATTCTTGTGTGCCGTCCGTTGTTGCTACCCCTGACACTGCTTCTTACTAAATAGTGTTAAGTGACTTAGGAGAACACTGTGTAATCTCTTGAATTTTTGTTTCTTCTCTACAAAGATGAAGTGATTTTTCTTACAGAACTGTTATGAGCTGGTGAAACTGTGTACACTCCATGGCATACAACAGCAGTTACTTTGACCTCCAGCACCCATTTGGCTACTACTGTCTACCCAGGCACCCACAGACACAGACGCAAGGCCAGAGGCGGGAACCAAAGCTGAGCAGGCAGTGACAGTTCTCTGACCACACCTTTTACTACTTTTATCCATGCATTAAAACTAAGAGTCCAGAAGCTAGGGGTGCTGAAAGCAAACAAGGTTGAAGGCCTAACTTAAAACAGGAAAATGACAGAGCTTTTATCGACTTCTCATTTAAAAAGAAATGTACTAAACTGTCAAAAGAACATGGCTTTTCCAAATACTTAAAAAGGTTGTTCTTGTCTTGAATCCAAAGAAAGTCCTTTAATATATCTACAACAGAAACAATGTCCCTACAATCCCTTTTGTCACATTTCTGACCAGGTCTCCTAGTTAAAGCATTAAGTCTAGTTTACCCTTTCAAACCGTCAAACAACGGGTGCTGGAATGCTCCTTCTAACTGGTCATTTGATTCATAGCCTGCTAAAACATGAGAAAATGCAGTGCAACACCCTACCTTGCACACATGGCTCTTCTAATATTCACAAGCAGAACTCATCTCTCCAGGCAAGATTTGCCAACTAGACCGGAAGTAGTATCACTAGCGCTGTCCACCTCTCCCTCCAGCTTCTCAGGAGGCAGAGTAACGGCGAGTGAGGGCGGCCACTGCGCAAGCCTCCCTTCCCAGAGTCCAGCTTCCTCCACGACTCGTTTGTAAAGTTGTTCACTGCTACTCTCTCACGTGTTTCTACTCCTTAACAATAGGCGAGTTGTTTCCCAACTGGAAAATTAACAACATCCACATCATTCTGGCAGTGGTCGGCTGCAGTCGTTTTCCAGGCGTCCAACTGAAGGCCAGGCATAGAGCTGCTTTGTTGTGAGGAAAACCATTTCTCTGGGCTTTATGTTGACACTGAAGCTGTTTTGTACTACACACTGTTTCTGGCTCAAATACATGCAGATAGCAGCAAACATGCCGGGCGTACAGGCTGCAAAAGAGCTTAGTCCATTCAGTGAGGTTCTTGTGTTCGTAATTCTGGCACAGATTTCTTTTGAATTTACCTAAATTAATTAGTTTTCAAACTCATGTTCTTTTAATTTCTTCAGGATTATTTGAAAATAAGATTTAAAAAGAAAATTAACAAGCAACTTTGACATTTGTTAATTACATATATATATATATATATATATACACACACACACATTTACATAATTAGCATGGCAGTGAATTCCATATGAGGTCCCAAGACAACTAAGTTTGCTCATACATAAAACAATGTTTATATACTACACTTTCCCTGGCTTCAAAAAAGAAAAAAAAAAAAAGCAAATAATGGTGTCCTAGTTACCCGCTGTGATAAAAAAAACACGGACCAAAACCAACTTGGGGAGAAAAGGGTTTATTTTTTTCTTACATCTCCCAGGTTCGACACTGAAGGAAGCCAGGGTGGGAACTGGAGCACAGATCATGGAGGATAGCTGCTTACTGGCTTGCTCCCCTGACCTGTGCTCAGCCTGCTTTCTTACACAACCCAGGACCACCTGCCCAGGAGCGGCACCACCCACAGTGGGCTGAGCCCTCCCACACCACTCAACAATCAAATGCTCCATGGACATGGTCACAGGTCAACCCAATGGAGACAATTCCTCAATTATTAAGTTCCCTCTACCCAGACACGTCCAGTTGCAGCTGAAGGTGTTCAGAACACATGATTACTATTATATCTGATTAACGCCTTCTAAAAAGAGAAATACTACGTTTTCCTTTCAGAAGGAAAACAATAGATCAAACTCTTAATCACGTAATTTCTGAAAAAAAAAAAAAAAAAAGCTGTAACTCAACAAAACACCTATAGGTTAACTGTTTTAGGAAACTGTGCAATAGATTTAATTGAGCCAGTAAGAGTCCATCCAACTCTAGAAGCAAGACACAAATAGGAGGCATGAGATCAGCATGAATCAGTTCAGTTGAAAAGCAAAATAAATCAAGCTCTTGGTAACTGTTTTTGGGGGGCTGAGAAAATGGCTCAGTACATAAATGCTTGTCTGGCAAGTGTGAGGAGCAGAGTTCAGGTCCCCCAAACCCACATAAATGCCGGGCAGGCTGGGCAGCCACTGTAGGCCCAGTACTTAGAAGGCAAAGACAAGGATTCCCAGGGCAAGCTGGCAAGCTCTGGGTTCAGTGTGAGACTATGCCTCACAATAAATGGAGCGGAGAGTGATCATGGAAGACACTCAGTATCAACTATGGGCCTCTACATGCATGAGCACTCATGTGCACCCAAACACATATGAATATGCATATACAAACACACAACATATGCGTGTACACATGCTCAATAAATAAATTTTCAAATCTTCCATCACTCGAAGCCAAGAGCTAGCTACTCTCTTTTAGTATCTTTCAGAGTATGGAGAAGCGGCCTCTCCTTTGGCATCAGAAATCCAGTGCAGACTTCAGCAGTATTTCATGTGAGGTATGCCGCCGCTTTGAGTCCAGCCAGGCAAGACGGGCGACTAGCAGTGGTTCTCTCAAACATGGGAAGGTCAGCCAGTAACAGTGACTACAGAAAAATGCCCCTATATTGAGCATGTGCTTGGTACTGTAATGTTTGGGGCAGCACAGATAGAGACAAAGCAGTCCTTAAAAACTGTGAGCTCTGGCAGATCCTATTTTCAAATACCAGACCACATCAGCATAATATATTTTTTGAAAATGTTTTCTTGTGTCAAACTACCAGAAAAAGATCAAACAGAAGCTCAGAAACAGCTTTACTCAAAATTCATCATCAATCTGGAGCTCTTTTCGGCAACAATAAAACAAGTACTTTCCTCAATGCTTTGATAGATTTTTGTGTTTATACAATTTATTTCAAGCTTCTGTTTAGCTTTTTTTCTTTAATATAGCCTTACTCAGGCCTAACACCTGCCTTTTATATAGTACAGGATTTTTCTGACTTTTGAGACAAGCTTTTCTCGTTTTGTCTTTTTGTGACAGGGTCTCCCTGTAGCCCCAACTGGCCTAGAACTCACTATGTAGACCAGGCTGGCCTTGAACTCACAGAGATCTACCTGCCTCTGCATCCCAAGTGCTGGGATTGAAGGCTGCCCCACCACGCCTGGAAGAAACAAGTATTTTTAAATATTCTAAGAAAATCATAGTATTACTGCATCGGCAGTTTAAAAAGTTCACCAACAGCTCCCTAAAATGATTCTATTGGTTTACAGAAGAGCAGTAGGTATTGAACTTACTGTAGTTTTAAGAATTTGTGTTTCTACAACAATGTCTTTAGTCTAGTCATGTTATTTTAGGTGTCTGGCAACCTCTTCCGTAGGGGTGAGTCATCTGCCTTCCATAAGCTCAAAACAGGATTCTGTTAAGCCATGCGGGTTTATAATAAATGGAAATGTTATAGTTTTCATTTCTAGTACACTTTTCACTAACTGAAGAAAACATCTTTGGTATTAACTTTATGTGGGGAAAGTCAATATGTTAACAACCTACTGAATAGTGAGTTAGAATTATATTTAAATGACTTGCATTAATCTCTTCAAACTCAAAAACTATTTGGGGGAGCTGCTGGGACTCAAACATAAAGCCTTGTAGGTGTATCAGGCAAGTACTCTACTGAATCCTACTACTGCACTGAATCCTCGGCCTCTGATGTCCTAACATTCTACATCAACTGAATAATTCAAGAGCACTACTAAAAGCTCAGTTCCTAGCACCTATGCTGGGCAACTCAAACCGCCTGTAACTCCAGCTCCAAGGGACTCAATGAGTGCACCTGCACTTATGCACAAAACCCCCACAGAGGCACAGAGGCATGTATATGATTAAAAATAATAAAAATAGCTAGGTATGGTGGTGCACGCCTTTAATCACAGCACTCAGGAGGCAGAGGCAGGCTGATCTCTGTGAGATCAAGACCAGCCTGGTCTGATGTGTGACTACTTCAATTTGAAGACTTTATAATAAAAATAAAATATCATTTAATGCTTTTATATTGATTGAACAGTGAAATAATCTTTTATTTTGGATTAGATAAAAATATATTCCTTAAATTATTTTCATTTGTTTATTTTTAATTTTTTAATGTGGTTATTAGAATATGTGGAATTACAGATATGGTTCACATTATATTCCTGGATAGAGCAAGACAAGGACAGTAAGTTCTATTAAGTTAGAAGAAAAAAATTATGTAATATGGTATCAAGACATCATTTTAAAAAGTGAAAACAGGTCCTGGAGACATAGCTCAGCAGTTAAGAGCGCTGGCTGCTCTTGCAGAGGACCCAGGTTGAATTCCCAGCACCCACATGGAGGCTAGCAACCTTCTGTAGCTCCGGTTCCAAGGGATCCAATGCCCTCTTCTGACCTGGGGCACTGCATGATGCTCATGTACCCGCCTACACGCCGGCAACACATTCATACACATAAAGTAAAAATAACAAAATAAAATATTTTGTTAAAAGGTCAGAGTCCTGGTTGTGGTGGCTCACACCTCTACTCTCAGTACTTGGGAGGCTGAAATAGGACAGCCACACGTTAGGTCAGTCTGCACTCCACAGCAAAAGACTGTCTCAGAAGCAAATTCATGAAGATATCAAGATGTCACGAGGATATTATGACTTAAAGGATTCAAAAGAAGAGCTAAAAGAAGCTCCCATGCTACAAGAGCCAACTGCTACAAACAGAAAGAAAAGAAGTTCTGTCTGACCCAGAAGATGAGGGAATGTTCTGGGAGAAAGTCTTATGTGATACAAGAGAGTGTTTGGGTAGAACAAGCCAGAATCACTCATCCTAAAGAAGCTCTTCACCCCAGGTACTGTAGCGCCATCAGAAATCAGATGTATAAGACACAGTGTTGCAAAATTTGCATTACACGGGAAGGATTTGTATTTTTGCTCACTATCTCGAATAGGCAAAAAAAAATCGGGAGTGTGACACACACATGAAGAACACATGTTGCCTGAATGAGTGGATGAGCAAAAGAACTACTGCAGAGAGGGTGGTGCTTTCCAGGAATCAGTACAGCCAGAGGCGCTCTCTTCCAGAGAGGAAGAGGGTGTGTGTGAGGAGAAAGCGCCTGGCCTAGCTGGGCTCATGTTGTGCAGGATTTAAGGAAACCAGGTCAGGAAATGACAACACAAAACCAACCTCTCCCACAACCCTGAAAAATTCTGCATTTATTGTTTGAAGACTTGAAGTGAAGATGACGGAAACCTTCCTTGGCATTCAAACTGTGACCTATCTCTGAGGAAAAACAGAGGAGGCCATATACCCACATGCATAGACTTAGCCCCTCCTCTTCTAGGGTCATGCAAAGTAATAGCATCTTCCCTACGACCTACCACATGGTCTTCATCACACAGGAATAGGATCTTATTTTATTTCCTGTCTTCTCTCCCCACAATCTTCTAAACTGTTTATAAATACAGCATCTTGACACATACAAAAACAGAGGCATAACAGTCTGATACGAAAGTCAGAGGAAAGCTCTAGGAGATCTGACACCTTCTATCCTTCTCAGTTTCCCATATGCACATGGTATATAGACACACACAGAGACACATAAGCAAAATAATAATGATTAAATAAAAAATGAAAATAAACGGATGTAAACACGGAAGAAGAGGGATAATTTTTTAGACATGAAATTATACACAAAATGTAAAGTTAAAGGAAGGTCAGCAGTGTCCAATAATATGAACTTTGTATGTAACAGGTTTAGACTTTAAAAGTCAGGTGATTCTTAAAAACATTTTAGCATGTCCTTTTGTATAGTTATATGAAGGACAGATGGTGAAGAGTGAAAACAGAAAGGTCTTCCTGACTTGATGCAAACAGGAATGCCATTTCCCAGAACCAGCAACTGAAAGCCTCTCTAGGAAATCACCTGAAGCCACCTGAAGCCACCTGAAGCAGGCTGGTTCCCATGAGGATCAGCCTTCTCTGCCCTGATACAGCGCTTTATTTACTCTTTCCTAAGGGCTTTCACATTCGGATCTCCTTCTTCATTTCAGCAGACAGACGAGACTGTGGCACTGGCAGGAGAACAAACAGAAACTCTAGGAAGCAATAAAGCAGCGTGAGTCAAGAAGGGAAATTCCTATCGCCATGCAGAGATTGCTGGTCTATAAAATGCTCTGGATGCAGCAGCTGAGACTTTCCCTCAGGTTCAGCCTTTCCACTCTCCAGGAGGAGCAGTGAAGCCCAAGCAGGAGCTGTGGCACTCACCAAGCTGGTCATGAAGGGCACAGCTGTAGCCTTGGCTGTGATGCTCTGCACTACACTTGTTCAAGGTATTTGCTACTTTTCACTTCTCAGTCTCTATGTGGGTTCTGTTACTTTTCAGATGTCTTTTCTCCTGCTTTTATTCTAAAATAATTGGTAAATTTACTTAACTTTACACATGAGAAGTTACTTAGTGTTGGCAGAAAATATTGGAAATGTTTAAGGAACTATACGATTCTTATAACTAGAGATGATAACCTTTATGGACTTTTTTATTTTGTAACATTATCTAGTAAGAGCCTTTACTAGTACTTAAGAACATTTTAAATGGGATTAGGTGACTATTAATTTATTATAATCAATAATCAACAATTTCAGGTAGAAAAAAGGAAATTCCTTTCTAGGGTTATGATACATAATTATCTCATTAGGTATTTGATCAATATTTCACCAAGGACAAGAATATTATAAAGACAGTGAGGATATTTAATATTTTCTAAAGGTCCTCTTCAAAAGAATATTGTTTCTGAATAGAAACATTAATAACATTTTCCTCAGAGCCTAGAAATGTATCTCCTGTGATTTGATGGCTTTTCTCATATAATTATTGCAATGAAATTGATCCAATAAAGAAATACAGAGCCAACTGGGCATGGTGGCACATGTCTTTAATCCCAGCACTTGGGAGGCAGAGGCAGATGGATATCTATGAGCTCAAAGCCAGCCTGGTCTACATACCAAGTTTCAGGTTAGCTGGGGCTACAGGGAGATCCTGTCTCAAAAAGGCCAAAAAATAAAATAAATAATAAATAAAACCAGTCATCCTTAAAACTCTCACTGCTCTTATAAAATAAAATAACAGGAAGCTAGAGAGATGGCTCAGTGGTTAAGAGCACATATCGCTCTCCCAGAGGACCTGAGTTCAGTTTCCAGCACCCATATCAGGCAACTCACAGAAGTCTGTAACTCCAGTACTGCACTCACAAGAACAAACCGGCACTTAAACAACATACACACACAAAAAGTAAATGCCTTCAAATAAATAAATTAAATAGCAAATCTTTGTTTCCATTGATTCTTTTCAGACTTTAATATTGCATGAATTTTAAACCAAGACAAATATTCCCTCTGTAAAACCTACTGTGACTTTTAGAGCTATGAAAATTGTGTATTTTACTATCTTCTTTCTCAGTCTGCATCATAAACATTTTATAACAAAACTACTCACTTTTAAAACTGATCCTGAAAGAAATCTTATGCATAAAAGCAAATGGCAAACACACCTCACCTCTAATGAATATTCCACAGGCATCCTTTTATATAGTAAAGATTTGTTAACAAATTAAAAGAGAAAATTATCACCATCTTAATAGAAATATGTCTCATATTCACTACCAGGACTGTAACCACAGCCACGTTTTGCAGATACATGACTAACCAATGCTGTGATCTGTTCTAGGTGTCCCTATGTTCAAAGGGGGGCGCTGTCTCTGCATAGGCCCCGGAGTGAAAGCTGTGAGACCAGCTAACATTGAGAAAGTCTCCATAATGTACCCAAGTAACAACTGTGACCGAGTGGAAGTGATGTAAGTAACGGACTTGCGGAAGATGGCAATGGGGAGGCGACTTTGGTTCGTTGAAGTTATCCTCCAACCCTGAAGTATAAGACTTCTTTCTATCTTCCCTTGACAGTATCACCCTGAAACAGCATAGAGGACAAAGATGCCTGGATCCCAGATCAAAGCAAGCACACCTCATAAGACAGGTGGGTTACCAGGTAACTTCCAATTTGTTATCTGCTTTATCCAAGAACAAGCTTTGAGAAAAGAGAATGAACAAAATGGAAAAAAAAAAAAATCTGTGTATTTTTTATAGTCAACTCTTTTAATTACGGACGAAACAAAAACAGCCTCGTAAATAAAACTCCTTGTTTTCTCCTTACAGCACTATGAAAAAAAGAATTTTCTGAAACACCGAAATATATGAAGTCCAGGACAAGAGGATCTGACACCTAGAAACTCAACCGTGACTACAGAAATAAAAATACTCCACCCAGGAGTTGCTGCTTCTAACTGTTCTGCTTGGATCTATCTGCAGAGGTCCTGTGTCTGTGTGATCCTGTATTCCATGTCTCCTTCTGAGCTTACAGTGGAGACATTAAGATTGCTCCTGGAATCCAGCTGAGTACTGAACCAGAAGCATCTATGTGTGTAGTGCGACATTGCTCAGAGAGCTGTTCACAACTGCACATTCTTCTCCCCATAATTCATTAGCATGCAAACACTGGGAAGAAAGTTTTCATGTAACATCTTGTTTTATTTAAAAAGACTGTAATTCATGAGCTGGATTACAGAAATGTATAAGATTTAGAGTTTGTAAAAACACAAATGTTTCACAAATGTTTGAGTAACACTGAATTCCAATTTTTTTCACTATGTTTTAAAGGAATTAAGATCGTGTATTTCATGTACATTTGTCTTATCTATTTTTATCAATGACAATAACTTGAATATATTTTAAATGTAAATTGTTTTTTTACCAAAATGTTGAAAAAATAAACGCATATCTATCTTTATTCTCTATAATTCCATTTCTTAGCAAAAATAATTTATCCATTTATCCATTTTTTAGTCAAGACTATAATATGTATACCTGAAACTGGATGTCTTTGAAAGAGTCAAATTTTCTTTCTCTAATAAGCAGCCGTAATCCTATTCTTTTTTTTGTAGACAAGAGTCTCACTATGTAGCCCTGGCTGACCTAGAACCTGCTATGTATACTAAGCTTGTCTTGAACTCACAGTGTAGACCAGGCTAGCCTCAAACTCAGAGATCTGCCTGCCTCTGCCTCCCAATTGCTGTTCTATTTGACTGGGTTTTTATTTCCCAAGTATACTTTGTTTCTCTGTTCTTTTTGTGGAGTGTACACTTTTGTGTATTCACATAGGGGCAGCTGTCTTCCTTCTTCCTCCCTGTAAAGTATTCCACTAAGAATTTTCTACAATGCTGGCTTGTCATAATTGCCTTAATTTATGCTTGTCTTAAAAATAAGCCCTATTTCTCCATCAGTCTTAAAAGGTCACTTTTCAAGACACAGCATTTTGCGTTCACCGTTACTTCCTTTCAGAACTTGAAATATTTCAGTCCATGCTCTTATAGACTATATCAGCAGTCTTTAAACTGCTGATAAAAAAATATGGGGATAGGGGGCATGATGCCTTTAATCCCAGCACTTGGGAGGCAGAGTTGGGTGGATCTCTGTGAGTTCCAGGCCAACTGAGGATACAGGGAGACCTTGACTCAAAAACTCACAAAACAAAACAAAACAACAAAAAAAAATCTGGGGTTATTCTGTTATCTTTGCCTTGGAATATAAGTTGATATTTTAGGATTATTTCTTTGTTTCATACTTTTGACAGCCTGAATATGGAAGAATGTAAATATCAAATTAGTTTATCTGTTGATTGCATTGTGTTAGAATGTTTGACTTTTAAATCTTCTGTTAGTGAACTGAGACTGTAGTTCAGTGGTAGAGTAATTGCCTGGCATGCGCAAGGCCCTAGGCCCAGTCCTCAGCACTGAGAAAACAATTGTTTGAGTTGGTGACTTGAGTTTCATTTTAAAGAGTCATTTAATTAATTTTAGCTCGGGATTAGGACAAAGTCTCTAATAATTTCTGAGGTGTCATTAAACACACCTGTCATTTTGTGCGATGTAACTATGCAAAGCAGTCTTCTCAACATTCACAGCTGTAAAATGAAAATATCAGTTAACTCTGAAAGATGCTGAAGATGCGCCTGTCCTCTCAAGCATCCAGCAGAGACTGAATGATGTAAAATGTAGAATGCAATCTCATTAGTATGCAAGTCTGCTCATCTTTAATAAATGGCAAAATTATATGTTACCAAATAATTATTTTAAAATAAATTCTTCATGATTAATAAATATTTGCTAGGTGTGCCTATTATATACCTATCTATCTTGGGAGGGGTCACAAAAATTGATTGGGTTAAAAAGGAAGTTGAAAAAGTTTAAAAAGCCTTGCTCTAGTCTTCCTGTGATTTTTTTGACTACTAATTAAATACATTTTCTCCTTATGCTAGTCAAAATTGGTTTCTCTGAATGTAATCAATAACACTGATTGATATAGCACTCTTTATATATCCACGTATACATTTGGATATTGAAAATATTGCAGAATTATGATCAGATGTATCTGTAGATTCATGGCTGGTGAGAAATGGCTGCTGGGCCGGCACAGGGTGTCTGAGACAGGAGAGCACGGAGCAGTGCTGTGGGAGTGGTTACACGCACCGGAAATGTACTTAACACCAATGAGCGCTATGTATAACATAAAACTGTAAATTTTACGTGATGTGTATTTTATCACAGTGAAAAGGAAATTAATATGGTAATGATGAAAAGAGAAATAAAAATGAAAAATACACTGTAGACTTAGTGATAAGATTAGATGTAACGGCTGAAGCAGAGAAAAGCAATAAAAGAAAATACTAAGGATTTCAATCTCTAGTTAAGACAGAGACAGGAATCAAGAAACTGCGGAGGTTTTGCAGTTGGAAAGAACCATACTTGAATGTGAAATGCCCCCACCGGCTCTTGTGTTTGAATGCTTGTCATCAGCTGTTGCACTCTTTTGAAGGACCGTGGTCAGGAGGTTAGGGCCTGAGCCTAATATTCCATCTCCGCTCTGGCCCAAGCTCTCTGCTTCCTGTGAGCAAGCCATGCTGCAAGTTCCAGCCACCACAGACCATGCCACGTTCCACCATGCCTTCCCCATGATGGACTGCACCCCCTGAATTGTGAGCTGAAATAAACCTCTCCTCGTGTCGCTTCTTGTCTAGTCAGTCAAAAAAAAAGTAACCAATACAGTACTGCCACTAACAGGAATAGAAGACCAAGTGGAAGTTATGGTTTACGGGAAGTCTGAAGATTAGATGTTAAATATGTGGAATATGAAATATCAGCTACTGACAAGAGACTCAGAAATTTTAACTTCTAACTAACCAAGAAGAGTTCTCAAGGATGACATACTTCCGGAAATTACTACTAGAAAAGGAAAGACTGTATTTAACTATTTTTGGACACTGAGTCTGGTATTTATTATGTCCACATAGAATTAACATCTTTTTAAATCTGTCTCCTAAGTTTTCCACCGCTAAACCAGGTATTTTGGTGTATGCCTATAATCCCAGCTCCTGGGAGGCTAAGGCTGGATGGAGAACCTCACGTTTGTTTAAGCCTGGGCTACAAAGAAAGAACCTGTCTCAAAAACCGTTTCACAACTAGTGAAACTGAAGTATTTATGATAGGGTCAGGATAAATAATAGATACAACACTGCTTAGTACATTTTTGGAGGAGAACATTGGTTGCTTCTTGTCTTGCTAATTTTACTTTCTAGACACTAGTAATTGTGCAAGTCTGAGATCATCATGTAATTTTCACCTATAGTTTCACTTAAGTACCAAAACAGAGTATTTTCTATCAGATACCTGATTCTTGAATATTTTATTTATTATTTTTATTTTACGTTTATGAGTGTACAGCTTGCATGAATGTAATTTTACCTGCTATATGTGGTGCCCAAGGGGGTCATAAGAAGGCATCAGATCCCCTGGAACTAGAGTTATAGACACTTATTAGCTGCCATGCGTGTGCTGGAAACTGAGTCCTCTGCAAGAGCAGTCATTGTTATTAACCCCTGAGCCATCTCTCCATCGCTAAGATACCTAATTCTTGACCAGTCCAAATTCAGCACTAGCCTAAACAGTAGAAATGACAGGGCTCCCCCTTCAGCTGACACCACCTCGCCTGGTAGACTGCAATTTTAAGAACCCAAAAGGGAGCTGCTCCAATACTTTGGGGGGAAAGGACTAGACTCATAGTATTTTGACTCTTTTAAATATTTGTTTTTAATTTTTATTCCTCTTCTTAATGCTCATTTAATTGTTTCTGCACTTTTCTTCATAGTGAAAGCTGATTTTTTATCTCTTGCTTTTTGTCTTCATTCACAGCACTCCTTTTCCCTTTCTTTCATCCAGTCTTAATCCCTTCTTTTTACGCTTTCCTTTGCATATTTCTGTATTTCATTCATTTGCTGTTTTTAATTTTTGCTCAAATGTTTCACTTCACAGTGCACATTATTTTGCCATTTTGATATACTAGTTGACTTTAACCAGCTGGAAGTATATTTCTTATCTTGCCTGGTTTGGCAGTGCTGGGTATTGAGCCCTCCCCAAATAAAACCAGAAGACCTACCCAAATAAGCTGATACACGAATCCTAACACAGAAATAAAACATGGAAAAAACAAGGCAACATGATGCCTCCGAAAGATCACGGCTCTTTGATTATTAAGGTCCGAGGCAATGAATATAGTTCAAATGCCAAAGAATTTGTCTACTTGTACAAATGATCAGTAATGTCAAAGAGGATGCAAGTATATGAATAAAGCAAAGAACTAAGACAACAAGCAAATATGTTCAGGACGTGGATAAGACAGTCAGCAGTAAGTGATCTATTTGAGTCTAGCATTTTGATTCTTTCTTCTCCAAGACCCAAGAAGAGAACAGAGCTCAGCAGCCACATTTTATGTATCCTATATATGAAACAGCTTTGGCCACCAGCCTAGGAATCAAGGTAGGATAAACAAAGACAAAGGACTGCCTGCCATCTGCTCAGTGCCTGACAAAGAGCCCCACCACCGAGGTGTCCCTCTGCCCACTGCCAAGAGAGTCACTTAGGACCGTGTTTTCTAGTTGTATAAGGTACATCACTGCGATTTTGACAGGGGTTGCATTCAATCTGTGGATCTTTTTCAGTAACACAGCCAAATTTTTATGTTAACCTGCTAATCCATGAATGGATATATCTTCTAATATCTCCCGTGTTTTGTAGTTTTCATTGTCAAAGTCTTTCACATCCTGAGTTAGGTTTGTCACTAGATATTTTCTTTTCTTGAAGCTACTTCCCATACATATAAACATCTGAATTGATTATCCTCCCTTAATACATCCATTGTACATTTTATCGTTTATGGAACAGTTATACAATGCCTTCTCTTTTTGGAGGAAGACTGTTTTCAGCAATCAGGTGATCTCTCCTCTAGTCTTACAGGCTCCCAAGCAGGCATTCAGAAAATGGCTGTCTTAAAACAGGTCGTTATTTTGAGGACAGAGACACTGTGGTGTGTATTGGTACTGCTATAGCGTCCGCAGTACAACATAGGAGGTGGTGTTCCATACTTGGTAGAATAGGAATCTCGGTACCTAGAGTATCAAAAATTCCCAAGATTTTCTCTAGTTTCTGCGTGTATTTTTCCAGTTACACAGGAGTGATCTTCAAAGGTTGGCACATGTAGTACTGAATCATGCTCGTACAGCACTTAGAGGTTGTGATGGCTAATCGTGATTTCAATTTGACACAGCAGGGAAAAGGGAAGCTCAACTGAGGAACTTCTTTCACCAGATTGGTCCTGCGGGCATTTTATTGACTGATGTGGGAGATTCTATCCCTGGCTAGGTGGACCTGGGCTGCTTAAGAGAGGTAGCAGTATACAAGCCTGGAATCAAGGCAGTAAGCGGCATTCCTCCATGATCTCAGCTTCAGCTACTGCCTCTGGCTTCTGGCCTTGAGTTCCTGCTCTGGCTTCCCTCAGTGATGAACTGTGACCTAGAAGTGTAAGAAAAAAGAGACCCTTTCCTTCTAATGTTGATTTTGGTCAGTGTTTTATCACCATAACAGAAAGCAAATTAGAACAGAGGTGCATTAAATACCTGTGGTCACTGAATTCGTAGTAGTGAAGGTCATGTGCATGATTTCTTCTCATCATTAATTTCTTTTGTCATTATTTGAAAGTTTTATATCTTGAATGTCCTGCAAAGGCCCATGACTTGAAGGCTTCATTCCCAGCCTCTGCCACTCTTGGGAGATGGTAGAACCTTGGGAGATGGTTCCTTTGACAGTTAGTTTTTGTCAACTTCACACAAACTAGAGTTACCTAGGAAGAAGGAACCTCAACTAAGGAATTCCTCCATTAGATTGGCCTGTGGGCGTGTCTGCAAGGCATTTTTCTTGTTAATTGTTTCATTCATTTTCATTGTTAATTAATGTAGAAGGGCTCCCACTGTGGGTTGTGCTATTCCTGGGTAGGTGAACCTGGATTGTACAAGAAAAGTAGTTAAGGGGCTGGAGAAACAATTCATCAGTTAAGAGCATTGGCTGCACTTGCAGAGGACCTGGGTTCAAGTCCCAGTACCCACATGGAAGCTTAACAACTGTCTGTAACTCCAGTTCCAGGGGATCCAATGCCCTCTTCTGACCTCCATCAGCATTGCACAACAGGTGCACTTACATACATGCAGGTAATACAGTCATACACATAAAATAAAAACAATCTTACAAAAGAAAAGTAGCAAGAGGAACAAGTCAGTAAGCACCGTTTTCCATGGTTTCTGCTGCAGGTTCCTACCTTGAGCTCCTGCTCTGACTTCACTCAGTGTTGAACAGTCAGTTGGAAGTGTAAGTTAAATAAACGGTTTGGTCAGTGTTTTATCACAGCAACAGAAAGCAAACTACAACAGTTCCCTTAGGTGGTGGAACTTTTCCTACTAGAAGGAAGTTGGATCATTGGGGCATGCCCTTGAAAGGTGTATTATAGCTTTGGCCCTCTCCCCAGCCCAGTTTTCTGACTGCTACAGAGTGAACATCCCTCCCCTATCACACATTCCTGCTGTGATGTACCATTACAGGTCAAAGCAATATGGCCAACAAACTACGGACTGAAACTGCTGAAGCTGTAAACTAAAACACACCGTCTTCCCTGTAATGTTATCCCCCACAGGCCCAGATGCCAGCCCCTCCACCTTGGACTTCCCAGAGACTCCCAGTCTCTGTTGAATACATATGTACATATGTTTGTGCTTACTGACTTATTGGCTTATTGACTTGTTGACTTATTGGCAGGTTCCAGCAACGTGCTTTCCTACTTTGCAGGTTCCAGCAACGTGCTTTCCTACTTTGCAGGTTCCAGTAACGTGCTTTCCTACTTTGCCTCTTTCTGAGACTTAACAGCAGTCTTAGTGTTTGCTGCTGTGCTAAAATACCATGACCAGAAGCAACCTATGGAAGAGTTTTTCTGCTTGTTTGTTTTTTGTGTTTTGCTAATGGTTCTAAGGGATAGAGTCCATAATGGCAGCGGGGCCCGCATGGCAGCAGGCAGGTACGGAAGCAGGAAGCAGAGGATCATACCTTCAACTGCAAGCTCAAAGCCGAGAGTGAACTGGGATAGGGTGAACCTATAAGGTCTCAAAGCCCATCCCCAGGGATGTACTTCTCCCAGCAAGGTCCCACCTCCTGAAGGCTCCTTGACCTCCCCAAACAGCACCACCAACAGGTGGTTTAATGTTTAGGATTAGTGTTCAAATTCCTGGGCCTGTGGGGGACATTTCTCATTCAAACCACCACAGCTGTCCACTAGACACCCTCGGCATTCCTCGTCAGCTCCTTAATCCTACCACAGTTCTGTAAGGAAAACCTTCACTGAAACCTTTACAAAATCACAGCATATCTTGCTTTCTTTAACATTCATTCTTGTTGATCTTGGTCAGGAAGATTGCTGCTTCAAGGACGCTTTAGACCTCTAAAGCTGAGGTGACCAATGTCCTGATTTGTCCTCATCCATGATTTTACTTGTCCATAGAGGCTCTTAACAAAGATAACATAGAGAAGCAGTGCAGTTTGTGTTAGGAGGTTCACGAGTTAGACTGCCTGGAATTAGACTGTGAAACCGTCTATGGAATCTCACTAATCGTTTTAAAACAAGTATGCTCCATAAAGTGGTCCTTATGGTCAAATTTAACAATAAATAGCACAGCCTAGCACAAAAGAGAGCATGCAACAAGTACAGATTTCATTATAAACTTTCAAATAAATGTTAACCCTAAGCAAGTATGTAGGTAGCTAATACTGGAAACCAGCCATGCTCTATAGTCTGTATTAAGAACCATTGCCATGAGATTCTCTGGGCTGTGATTTTTCAACACATCTTAGTCCACAGCCTTCATGCCCAAGTAGAAGGAGAGATGGAGGGAAAGAGAAAGGGGGTGGGGGAGGTGGAGAAAGGGAAAAGGGAGGAAGGAAACTGCCTCCCGTCAGGGACCCACTATCCTCTGGTTTTATTTCCTCTCATCTCAGCTATTAAATTTATTTCATCAGCCATAATCTTTCCTGCACTCCCCTTTCTTTGATTTCTTGGTCAGTAACAATAACGCCCTCTGAACAGCAAGGTAATTTAAACCCTCGGTCACTTTGCTACATCAGAATATTACTACAACTTAATAGAAAAGAGCATCTTTGGAAATGTCCTAGTGTTTAAGATGTTATGGCTCAAAAAAAAATGCTGGCATGGTAAGATTATGACACATTTCTTGTTTTGCCTTTTTTGGGGGGTCTATAGCTCAGGCTGCCCTCAGATTCACAGTGGTCCTCCTGCCTCAGCCTCCCCTCTGCCAGTATTACAGGCACAGACTCCCATGCCTGGTGTTCTTGTTTTGCTTTTTGAGGCAGAGGTCTCTCTGTCACAGCTGGCCTGTAACTCACTATAAGACAGACTACCCTCAAGCGTCCAGCAGTTCCCCTGCTCCAGCACTCCGAGTTCTGGGATTACAGGTGTGAGCCACCACACCCGCTATGATGAGTTCCTCGGCTATTCTCTTCAAAGGAGGAACGAGGAACCTAAAACTTAACTCTTGCTGTTTCCCTGAAATGTGAACTTTATAGGAAATTAATTCTTTTACTGTTTTGCTTTTTTGACCTAGAACTCATATATAGCCCAGGCTGGCCTCAAATTCATAGTGGTCTTCCTGTGACAGCTTCCCCAGGGCCAGTATTACAGGCATGTGCCACCTTACCCAGCATTAGTTTTGAATGGAGCCCAGGTATACAGATTTGGACTGTCATTTCAGTTGATGATACACTGCTGTCCTTGATCCATGCGGTCGCATACTGCTGTGGAACATGACAACTTTGAGCGGTCCACCCAAATCAAGAATATTATCAATAACTGCAAGTATATCAACCGATTCAATCTCTTTGTTGTTCTGTTTCCTCAGATCTTCCAAGTCCAACACAAACACTACTCTGTCTTCTGTTCTTAATATTTGTGGTAAAATACACTTAGCCTAAAACTCAGTCCGGTGCGCTTTAGGTACAGCTGGGGTCATGCGAGTACATCACTCATGGGGTGCCAACAACCACTCCTTTTGTAGAAATAGTTTTAGCGTTTAAATATGTATGCCTACACAGGATACAGTTTGATATCTGGCTTGTTGAACTTTATTGAAAGGACAATGAGGCAATATTTAAGCCATGCAGCTTAAGTACAATCACTGTGCTCTAAAATGCGTGCACACAGTAGCTGTTCTCAGCCCTCCACGCCCTTTGTCAGCACGCACTTTGCTCTCAGGCTGCCCGTGAATGAAGATGCCCATGTGTCATCAGAAGCATGTAAGCCGCAATACTCAGCGGAGGGAAGCTCTTAAGAGTGCCAAGTCCAAACTACAAAGGGGAAGCTTTACTCTCTCCCACTTCCCAAGCCCGTGGTGCGGAGGGGATTCCCAGCTGCAGAAACCACTGAAGTGCTCCTGCTCATTTTATTTAGGAAGCTTCTTCTAAACACATGAGTTTCTCGGAAAACATTTTTCCTAGGTCTGTATTCACAAGCTGCTTGGGACAGACTGTTGTTCTATTTCGCTTTTTTGGTCTGATGCCACAACCAAAGGATTAAGAGATAAATTGATGGAAGTGGAAACTGAAACTGAGAGGAGCTAGTTCCTTACGTCTCACATTCCTTCAAAATGAGATGCAGATCAATGAACACTGGGAAAGTGAACATACCAACAGCCTTCAAAAATTAGGAGAATAAATTTTAAGAGTTATCATTTCTCTTTTTTTCCACTCTAATAACCCATGTTGGGTTGGCTGTGACTGAAGTCAGTTAACAGTGGGTCTGCCGCTCTGCTCAAGCTGGAGTGTTCCCTGAATGATTTCCCACACAGCAAACATGGAGTTTATGCCCTCAGAAGACTCCCATGCAAACAAGAGAGGGAATCTTTGTTTTGCTTCTGTTCTCACCAGGCAACATACCGATTCCCAACACATCTTCCCAGTCACTGTGATCCTGGAAAAGGAATGACCTGGATACCACAACCAACCATCGCAATCACTGGATACGTCCTCACCAAAGGTGAGTGGAGTCTGCTTAACGGAGATGTTAGTCTTTACTAGACTTAGTTAGCATAATTAACTCTCTAAGAACACACTTACTGTGGATGACTGGGGTACTGAGTGTTCTAAACCTGTAACGCTGAAGTCCAGATCACAACAAGCTGTCACTTCCCCGTCCCATTCTCCTGACCTTCCCACATAGCAGAAAGTGGCTGTAAACTCCTGATCCTCTTGCCCAAGTTCTGGGATGATAGGTGGGCAAACTATCACATTTGGCTTGGGAACTAAAGTTAAACTCAGTTCCTAAGACGTAGTACCCACGTCCAAATGTGGAATCTGATGAGTTGATGTAAATCGTTTTTGGAGGAGGCTAGTTGGCTTCCCTCTATGTTGTTGCTTAGTAGCACTTCTGTACTCACAAAGATTTCCCTTTTGGCACTTTGCCTGGGCACAGTTCACCCTTACCACTCTCTGAGGCCTAACTTTTTTCCTGAAGTCTCCTCCAAACACTTCTGGAATCTTGGCACTTCTCTCCTAGGAACTTCCATATAATGGATTATTTTGTTTCACCCACTTGGCACTTATCTTATCATTTCGTGCTTTTTGGTCTTCCAAATCAGAATGCAAGTCCATCAAGGAGAGACACCTGGTCTATTCCTTCCAGTATACCCTAGAATAGTCTATTTGCTCTACAAGTACAAGAACAATATTAAGAAGCTCAACTCCTCTCACTCTCTAACACCACCCAGGGCCATCTACGTAATATGCACTGTGGAAATGTGCATTTCCTCATTTATTAAGTGCATAACTGCAGATACTGACATAAGTAATTAAGGGTCTTCTAATGGCTTTGTTCACACCACAGTCTTTGGAAAGAAGATTCTAGCCTACAACTAACTGAGAATATCTATGCTGATGTCACCTACCTCCATCTAAGTTAAGTTCTGGGGAAAGTATACTTTTTGAGAAAGAGTCTCATGGAAACTTGATGGGCCTTAAGTTCACTACATAGATGAAATTCCTATACTAGAAAATAATATATCAAGCTGGGAATCGTGGCGTGCACCTGTATTCCCAGCACTGGGGGGCTGAGGCCGGAAGATCGTGAGTGGGAGGCCACTGTACTACACAGTGAGACCTTGACTCAGAAAGAGATGGAGAGTAAGGAGAGATGGTAAGGGTGGAGAGCGAAGAGAAAAGCAGGGGAGACAAGACAGCAAGACAGGCCTGGACAGAGAAGGAAGAGAGGAAGAACAGGCGAGGAAGAGAAGGGAGAGGGGAAGGAAGGAAGGAGGGGAGAGAAGGGGAAAGGGAGAGAATTATCTAATACAAAAGAAGGCCGTGCCGTGCTGGAGCGAAGAGAAGCAAAATGACGGGCACAGAAAACATCAAAAAGGCAGACACTAGGCAATACTTTATCATGATGCTAAATATAAATGGACTGAACACTACAGCAGAAAGCGTTTGGTGGCATGGATTTAAAATACGTGGTTCAAACATATTTATAAGAGGCATGACTCCCACTCAAAAACATAAACCTGTTCAAAGTAAAAGAATAAAGATATATCATGCTAATAATAAAAAAGACAGAGGGGTTGGGGACATGGGTCAGTTGATAAAGTACTTGCCACACAAACATGAGGACCTGAGTCCAACCTCTAGCACTCGTGTAAAAAGCCAGGCATAGAGGCAGGAGTGTATAATCCCAACACTGGAGAGGCAGAAACAGGCAGATCTCCTGGGATCCTGGCCAGCCAGCCCACCCTAACCTGCAAGCTCCAGGTCCTCATGAAAGACTCTGTGGACAGTGTCTGAGGAGGAATGACATCCAAAGTTGTCCTCCGATCACTCTATGCACTCCATACACACACATGCACACACACATACAAAATGAATGAATGAATGGATAAAGAGTCAGAGCAGCTGCAATAACAAAACAGACTCTAAGACAACTTGCAAGAGACAAAAAAGATATTTTATGATTCAGGATACCACAACAGCTAAAATATCAGAAGCATTTAGGAAGGCGTCCATATTGCTATTAAAAGAACAGTTCAGAAGTTGAGGAAATAGTCTCAGTGATACAAATTATATCAAGTATGTGGACCAGAATTCAGATCTCCAGCATCCACATAAAAACGAGGCAGGTATGGTGATCCTGTAATCCTAGAACCCAGGAGGCGAAGAGAAGGGATCCCTGGGGGAAGTTAGGCAGCCAGAATAGCCACATCAGCAAGCTCTGGATAGAGTGAGAAGCCCTGCCTGCTAAATAAAGTGGGAAGTGATAATGACATTTGACACACACTTCCGGCTTCCACATGCACCCACATGCAGGTGCACTCACACAAGAACATGCATGCATGCACACACACACACACACACACACACAATACAGAAAAGGCCAGGAAGATGGTTCAGTTGGTAAAGCACTTTCCTCACAAGTGTTAGGAACTGAGTTCAGGTCTCCAGAATGTGCATAAAAATCTGAACATGTAATCCCAGCCATGGCAAGATGGGAGACAGACACAGGCAGATCCCTGGAAGGTCAAGAGCCAGCTAGCCTGGCCTACATGGTACAACAACAAAAGGAAGAAGGTGCGTGAGGACTGATACCAGAGGTTGTCCTCTGACCTTTAAATGTGATCCATGCATGTATGTTCCTGCTCTCTCTCTCTCTCTCTCTCTCTCTCTCTCTCTCTCTCTCTCTCTCACACACACACACACACACACACACACCAGTTCTGCAAGTTAATAAGATCCAGGAACTGTCTACCTGCAGAAATAACATGATACTGAATGATATGTAAAATTTAGGGGCTGGAGAGATGGCTCAGTGGTTAAGAACACTGGCTGCTCTTGCAGAGAACCTAGAAAACCTGAGTTCAGTTCCCAGCACCCACATGGCAGCTAATAAACATCCCTAACTCCAGTTCCAGGGGATTCATCACCCTCTTCTGGCCTATACAGGCACTGCATGCATGGGTGCACTGACATGCAGGCAACACTCATACACATAAAATAAAAAAAATTTTAAATGTAACTACCACATTTAACAATAAATATTAAAAAATACATAGTAGTTAAAGTGAATGGATTTATGGAAATGTTTTATACCTAACACATTCATGAACCTCTAATATTCTTCCATCTATGAAATGAAAATACCACCTTTGTCATAGAATTCTTGTAGGATGGGGAGAACAGCAAAGCATATATCTCTGAAGCCTAAGAGAAAATACTATAAAATGCTCCTATTGATGTCTTACTGCTACAAATTAAAATATATGCAAGATACAATATAAAGCAGAGAATTTAAAAACTGTGGTAGGGTTTAAACATTAACTTGGTGTTTTACAGGAGGTGAAAGATAAGAATTAAAATTTTAAAGTTATTCTATAATGCACTACAATTCTGTTTTTCAAGAAACAGTTCAGTGCTTTGGAAAGTGAAACCTAACTAACTCACTTTCTCTTTGAAAAAATTAGAAATGGGCAAAGGGAAATTCCAAACTCAGAAGTCACAATAAATGCAAACACTAGCCCTGATTTTGCAACAGGGAACTTCCCTCAAAGAACAGCAGATCCTGCTGAGTCAACTATAAAGTTATCCAATCAGAGTCAGGGAGGGAAACTGCCTTTGCAGATAAATACTGCACAGTAACCCAATGTTTTGTGAGAGACTTATCAACTGCTCAGACACATTCTGAGCCTTCCTTCGAGGAACCTCCAGCCTCAGCACCATGAACCAAAGTGCCATTCTCATTTTCTGCCTTATCCTCCTGACTCTGAGTGGCACTCAAGGTAAGAAACATTAAGGGCTATTTAACAAAATCAGAAAGAGGACTGGGAATAAATTCTGAAAATAGTAGATTTTAAAGTTTCAGTGTGTGCCTATATAGGAGAGAGAAATAAGCAGAAATTCCTTCTGCTCAGCATTTTAATAAGCTGGATGAAGTCAGGGAAACAGGCAGAATAAAGAGAAAGGGAAAAAGGGAGACAAGAGCAAAGGAATGAGGAGAGAGAGAACAGGACACAGAGGCCCCCGTACCTAAGCTTAGTTAGAATGAACTGTGCCTGAGCGCATGGTTTTATAGTTAACAAATTGTTGCTCCCCTTCTCAAGATTATCAACCATTCGATCATTCAGACCTCTGACACAACAGGAAACGTCTCTCCTGAGATAGACTATGTAGCATGTGACAATACAGGGACCGGCTCTGCTAAATACTACTTAATCTATATGGAATGCCTAAACTGAACACTGTGCTAACCTTCCTCCCTTCCAGGAGTGCCTCTCTCTAGAACGGTACGCTGCACCTGCATCACAATTGATAAGCGACCTTTTAATCCAAGGGCGTTAGAAAAACTTGAAATTATTCCTGCAAGTCAATCTTGTCCACATGTTGAGATCATGTGAGTAAAATTCTACCTGCTGGTGACTTCCTGGATGTAATCATATACTGCATGATGGTAATCATGAAAGATCAGTAAATGGCCTATGATGACTCTTTAACATAAAGCCAAAACATTCTTTACAGTGAAACTTGAATGTCTGATTTCAGAACTGTACATTCCATCTGTTTTGTTGGCCTGAAGTTGTTTTAAATATCTCACTTTTTATTTCTATAGTGCCCAAATGAAAAAGAATAAAGAAAAGAGATGTGTGAATCCAGAATCTGAGACCATCAAGAATTTATTGAAAGGAGTCAGCAAAAAAAGGTAGGCTTGCTATTTCGTGCAGAACTTCTCTTTAGGAATGGAAATCTTAAGAAGTAATAGCTTCATTAGGCTTTGCTGCAGATCCTGGGCTTGAAAGCATGTCACCTCCATGCCCTTTTCTACCTCCATTCATATACAGAGAGGTGCTATTTTGTGCCTGACATCTGCCTAGAAGTGACCAGCAATCATTTCAGCCCTGTGACACAGTTATAACTCTTCAGGCAAAGCTGCCAAATTTCCCTGTTTTGCTCACTAAAAAACAAAAACAAAAATGTGATGACTGTAGCAGCAGGAAAGTGGACAAAGCTTTTCCCTGAGGTGCTTTGGGTTCCCAGAGAAGCTACAGCCTGTTCCACTCACTCCACTTTTCTCCTCCTACAGGTCTAAGAGAGCTCCTTAAAACCAGAGAGAAGCAAATCACTGCAGTGCTGAGAAGGATGGCTGCCCCCCACCCATCACTTCCCCACACAGTGTGCCAAATCCTACTGTCCATGGATTGCAGTTCTCCTGAAAAGTGGCCTGCCAGAGTCACCACGTTAGCCACTATGCCTGGAGGCTGGTGGATGGATCATCCTGAGATAACAGCAACTCCAGTAACAGAGCTCCTAACTCTATTATGAAGAGCTAGCCCAAGAACAAGCTCAGATAGCTGGTGATAACTCTTCCTGGTACTAAACTGTAAGCTATGCTGAAGTGTTACGTTCTTAGTCAGTGTGCCAAGCCCTGCTCCAGACATTCTCCTCACCTTCCTGGCTTTGCACTTTTGCATTGGCCACAGTTCTTTTACTCTCAAATGCAGTCAAAGTAATAAACACCATCTGCCCTTCTAGGAACAATTTTTAGTTTGTAGGCTTCTACTGCCATTTTCCTAAGGGATCATAGCCTGTCATGATTCTAAATACCTACAGGAAGCTATATATGTTGGAAGTGTGTGTATAAAAATTATTTAATGAGACTGTACAAAGCAGAATTCCTAGATGTTTTTGTATTATTTTTGTTGTATGTGGACTCATTTGTGTAATTAAGTACATGTCAGTGAGTAACTGGGGAAGTTTTTAAATACAGATGTTTTGAATACTGTGTAAGACAAATATGTTAGATAGTTTTCAAGATAAAAGTGATGTGTTGTACTGAAAATATTAATAACAACTAAGACCAAACATATAATAAAGCAATGATAACCATTGTGCCCTGAGGGTCATGTGACTGAGATATGTATTCAGAGGCTTATACTACAGAATCAGTGGCTTGGAAAAAAAGTTGGGATAGGCAGAGGGCAAATGGGTCTGAGAATTACCACACTCCTTTCAAGTTTAGCCTCCTGAAAGATCTATCATGCAAGAGTACCCCGTGCCTGACATGGCATGAGAAAGCTCGGCATAAGCGTCACACCCTGTTTTTATTGTCAGCTTGATACAACCAAGGGTCACTGGGGAAAGGGAAGTCTCAACTGAGGGATTTCTCAGATCAGACTGACCTGTGACCATGTCTGTGGCAGACTGTCTTGATTGCTGATTGATGTGGGAGGGTCCAGCCCACAGTGAATGGTACAGGGCAGATGTTCCTGGGTATATAAGAAAACTGGCTGAGCATGAGCCAGGGGAAGCAAGCCAGAGAGCAAACTAGTAGGCAGCCTTCCTCCACAGTTTCTGCTTAAGTTCCCACCATCACTTCCCTTAGTAATGGACTGTTACCGGGAAGCATAAGCTTTAAAAAGCCCTTTCCTCCCTTAAGTTGCTTTGGGTCAGAGTGTTTTATCATAGCAACAGAAAGAAAACTAAGACTGAACCCTATAGTCAAGTTGCCATCAGTCATCTCCACATGATTATGCCACAGAAATGCCTTAAATCAATTCACTTCGCTCCTTCAGCTGCTGTTTCACCTCAGTTTCATGCTCATTTAATGGAACCATTATCCACTCAGTTCCCCAAGCCAGAAACTTGTTACAAAGAAGACAGCTTCAGCACAATGAGTGCAGATCATCAGCACCTAGAATTAAAGAATTCTCATGGGAGCCAGAAGGATGGCTCAGCAGGTAAAGGTACCTGCCACCAAGCCTGAAGACCTGAGTTCAATCCCCAGGATGTATAAGGTTGAATGAAGGACAGAACGGATTCCTTCAACTTGTGCTCTGACTTCCACATTTGTGCCATGACACATGTGCATATGCACACACACACATACAGACACATACAGACACATATACACACATACACATACACACACACATACATACACACACACATACACATACACACACACATACACACACATATACACACACATTCACACACACATACACACACATACACACACACACACAGAAATTTATATGTAATAAAAGCATTGTTAAAAGAATTCTCACGAGAACCACTGGTTCCGTGGTTAAGAGCCCTGGCTGTTCCTGGGTTCAGTTCACCTCCGTGGCTGCTAACAACCACCTGTAACTCTAGCTCCAGCAGAGCCAGTGCTTTGATCTGGCATTAGTACGCATGTGGTGCACATGTATACATGCATAAATACTCACATAATTTTAAGATAAAATAATTCTCATGGATAAAAAGGGTAAAATCAGACAAGCATTTGAAAAATAGTAAGAATTTCACAGAAGAAAAAAGCACAAGTCCATAATATAAAAAGATGCTCAATCTCATTTTTTAATGAAGAAAATGTGAATTCAAATCATTAAATAGATCATTTCACACCATCAGACTTGCAGAAAATGTAAGTCAGACAATTCCAAAGGTCAATGAGGAATGCAGAGCAATGAGGAAAACCGAACACTAGTGAAAAATATTAGCCTTGACTGCTGTGGAAAACAGTCACATATTAACCCACATAGCTGAACAGGTCCATTCCGTATGTTTTACAATCATACTACCATAAAGTAGTTTATCTGTAGCATAGGACACGTAGAGCAGGCTAGCCACAAGGATAATACAGCAGCATAGGCTGCTCATCAAAACTAGCTGGTAAGAACATCTTGCTGAAGGCGTCACATGCTGGAACTGGGGTGATAGCGTCCCTCCTGTTGGTTACCCCTCACAAGGCCAGAAGGCGCTATGAGACTCCTGGGGGAGAACTGCTGTCGATAATTTTACCTAGTTGTGGACACTGCATGCAACACTGTCACCAGGCCACGCAAAATGCCACGCAAAATCTGTCATAGGGACAACCAACAGCTCTCTGTTTGAACTTGAAGTCCATTCCACAGGAGCAAATCATTATCTGGTACTGTAAACACAGCCAAATGCCCATGGCTAGGGTATTATAGGTCCTAGTGGGCCTATCTATGTCCATTTTGTTAAGTGGACATAATGGGCCTATCAAATTGCCTTCTAAATAATTGTTTATACCCATTGATCATTACTGCTATCAGTTTCGTCAGAGAAGCTTCTTGTGACTGGGAACAGTAACTGCGAAAGCTCATAATGGGTCAAAGTGATGATAAGTGGCAGTCAAGTACTCAGTCACAAACAGAACTATTGGTCAGACACACACACACCACACACACACACACACACACACACGTCTCGGGAAACACAGTGAAAGATGGGGCTGAGAGAATGGAGGAGCCGGAATAAGAGGAGTGGAGTGGCACACCCACTTCCAGGAATCACACGTCCACTGCACTGCTAAGCTTACCACAGCTATGATCACCTGCAAAGAGACTGGGTCCACCAACATCCTGTATAGACTCCAGCCTTCCCCAAGAATTTATATGCAGTTAATGGTGGGAGGAGAAACATTTTCTTCAATGGTGTAGGCACTGGTAAGGTGCCTATGCTCCAGTCAACAACCACTCTGTTAATTCACTGGGTCATTAAAACTCTCTCTCTCTCTCTCTCTCTCTCTCTCTCTCTCTCTCTCTCTCTCTCACACACACACACACACACACACACACAGACACACACACAAGCATTAGGGGACTAGTTGGGAGGAACAGTGATACGTGGAAAGGAGGGGGATGAGAGGGTGGTGGATGTACAATCAAAATACATTATGTACATGTATGAAAATGCAAAGAAAAACCGAGTATCACAGCAGTTTTGCTAACAGCAGCAAAAACCTGAAAACAATCCAGTGTCCAGGAGGTGAAAACAGATATATTTATTCAGTGACATTTTTCAGTGAATAAATATATTCACTGAAAAGCACAAGACTGAATGACTCTTAAAAAACTATCTTGCATAAATCTTAGTCATCACAGCTGCATGGAAGGCTGAGGCAGGCGGATCTCAAGTTGAGACCAGTCTGGGCAGCTCAGTGAGGTACTGCCTCAGAAACAACTAAATAACAAAGAGTAAGGCTGGAGCTCAGTAGTGCCATTCCTGATGCTCTGAGTTAATCTTTTATGCCTAAAAAAGATCAAGAGGGGGCTGGAGAGGTGGCTCAGCAGCTAAGAGCACTGGCTGCTCTCGCAGAGGACCTGGGTTCCATTCCCAGCACCCACATGGCGGCTAATAACTGTCTCTAACTCCAGTTACGAGGGAATCCAATGTCTTCTTTAGACTTCCTCGGGCACTGCACAACATGGATGAACTTACACACGTGCAGGCAATTCACTCATGTACATTAAACAAAAACAATAATTTTCTTAAAGATAAAGAAGCTTGTTGAAGAAGAGAATATGCAGGTGATCCGATTTCCTGTAAAGTGTTTTTTGTGATGTTTTTGTGGTTATACTGGGGATTGAACCCAGAGCCTCACATATGCTAGGCAAACACTCTCCAATTCAGCTACATTCTCAGTCCTTTTCATTTTATTTTGAGACACGATCTCACAAGTTGCCCAGGCTACCCTCAAACTCACTATGTATCCCAGGAAGTTCTTGAATTCGCAGTCCTCCTGCCTCAGCTTCTCATGTAAGGATTACAACATGCCAGCCTCCTAGAAAGCTTTAAGCCAGGTAAATGTAACATTTTGTTTAGGAGTAAAGACAGATAACAGTAAAAAAATACCAAAAAAAAAAAAACCCCACAAAGATATAATTTACTTAAAATATAGGATGCAACTTTGAAAAGATAATGCAACCCTTGAACACAAACAAAGCTTCTGGATTAGTAAAATTCTATTTTATCTTTGTGGTCAGTAGATGGCAGTTTGTGCTTTAATCTGTACCTACACATTGCCTCTCCTCCTTGCCTGAAAGACATGTTCTATATTAAGAAAGCAAAACAAACTAACAAAGAAACAAAAAAACTCTGGAATGTTACTAATTATGAAATGCCTTCATAAACATCAAGTAACAGTACACAGCAAACCAGAATAACAGAATTATTATATTGCGGTATATAATAAAGGAATACGGCATATGACAATCACCATGCAATCCTTAACTAAACTACAGTAAAACAGTGTAATGTTCTTTCCTAACCTCATTCCTCATTTTCCATTTCTTCTTGGCTTCCTAAATCTATTTTAAAAAGTCATTATCTTAGTGTTTTGAGTTACTAAAAAAAAAAATTGAGACTGGGTGATTTGTAAAGAACAAAAAGGTCTTTCTTGTGGTGTTGGAGGCTGCTGGACTCTGGGGAGGGCCTTCTTGATGCTTCCTCACATGACAGAAAAGTGAGAGAGATAACTCCCTAAGTCAAACCCATTTATAGCCTTCCTAGCATGTGCAAGGCCCTGAGTTTGCTCTCCAGTACTACAACAAAACAAAACATCATCTTTATAAAAGGACAGCTCTTTAAATTCAGCAGAAGCCCTCTGAAGATTCAACAAACCACAGGATTGAAAAGTACAATCCTACACCACATAATGATGGTTTGGGTAACTACAGACTACGTATATGATGGTGGCCCCCTAAGATCATAATGGGGTTGACAATTCCTATTGCCTAGTGACACTGCCATCATCATAGGTTGTACAGCATACACCAAGCAGAAGAGTAACAAGTCTAGAGCCTGCAAAATTTGCATCTTCCAATGACTGGTATCAGTACAAATTACAGAAATGCTTGTGGTCCCATGTCTGACCTACGCTAATGAACACTAAATACCACATGGAGCGATGTAAAACGGAAGAGGGTTACAAAGTGCAGGAATTATTAGGAAAGGAGAAAATGGCCTCTAGCTGTGGTATGACAAAGCAAGAAGGACCTGAAGGACTTATCTACGCATAGCAATGTACCTCAAAGTGCAACCCAAAGAGTACACTGAAGGTGAATTTGTCCAGGGAGCAAGAAACAGAGTCAGCCTTACTGCTGTGCTCACAAGCTTCTGTAAATAACTATATGCCTCTGAGATTAAGAAAAATGATTATGTGACTGAAGAGACGGAGCAGCATGTAAGAGCACTGGCTGGTCTGACAGAGGATCTAGACTTGGTTCCCACCACCCACATGACAGCCAACAGTCATCTGTAACTCATTCCAGGACGTGGATTCAATGCCCTTTTCTGACTTCTGTGGACACTGCATGACACAGGTATGCTTACATACATGCAGGCAATACACTCATACACATAAAATGAAACAAAATTTTTAAAAATTGTAAAAAAGAAACAATGATTATTTAGCTCGGAGGGAAGGAATGGACTAAAAATACCAAAAAGCTTAAAATCTCAAGTCACAGATCTTTAGATACTAAAGAACTCTGTGTTTTGGCATATAAAGCAAAAGCTAAATTATAACTATACATTTGGAAGGAAGTGAATGAAGAAAATACAAGTGTGACATCATGTCTACATGTAACAAAATTACTAAAAATAAGAATTTGCAACCAATGAGGTTTCACAAATGACTTTGTAACTACAAAGCCTAGTTAACAAATCCCACACAGCCACAACATAACAGGGGTAGAAAATGTTCAGAGTACAATTTTCACCTGGATGTGGGACAGATCAGAAAGACCCAACTCTCCCTCGGGGTATTTGTGAAGATATGGAGCACTGTTAAGTACTATTAAGAATGTTAACGTCAGGGCTGGAGAGAAGGCTCAGTTGTGCTTGTAGAGGACCTGGGTTTGGCTCCCAGCACCTACAAGGCAGCTAACAATCATCCCTAATTCCAGTTCTAGGAGATCTGATGCCCTCTTCCGGCCTCTGTGGTTTGCACACATGTGGCGCACTTACATGCGCCACACGTTATATACATACATATACATAAAATTAAAATAAGTTAAGTTAACATCATTACTTCTTTATTGTAAGCACCATGGCTGCTTTAAATAAAATAACTGCTGAGAATGGACCAGTCAGCTACTTGACTGGCAGCTGAGAGACCCTTCCTTTGTGCCCTGTGGAAGGAGCAGTCAACCCTTCTTTGGTAACCAATTGAACAGCCACCATGACAGCCTAGGAGCTTTGAACACTTCACAGTTGCTCTGAAGAATGACCATTTCCACTACAAGGAACAGGAAAACCTGCCTGTTCTGAAGCTGTGAATTCGGCTCAAGGAGGCCTGACCTAGTCATGACTGCTTCAGACAGCTTCTACCTACACCAGAACTCTTCGCTAAGGTCTCAGTCAACTCTGAATGACCCTGTTCAGACTGTGCCCATCCTCTCTCAGATGGGAGAGGCAGACACATCAGGGGCCCTGCAAACGTCTTGTGACTGGTGCACGGATTAGGTTTATGACTGACAGAGCTAGAAGCTGTGCCCAAGCTTTTGCTTTCAAGATCCACTCACTATCTATAGATTTTGACAATTTGACTGTCATGTAATTCAGAAGAGATCTCTGGAATTATCTTGCTTGGAGTTCAATGAGCTTTTCCTGTGTATAGATTCGTGTTTTTATCAACTTGGGAAGTTGATAAAAATATGTGAATATTCTGTCTGTCCCTTTCTCTTCTCTTCCCCAAGCTCACATTATGCATGCCCTGGTCTACCTGAAGGTTCCCATCGTTCCCTTGGGCTCTCTATTCTCTTTTCATCATTATTTTTTCTTTCTGTTCCTCAGATTCAATAATTTAACCGTCATATTTTCAAATATGTTGATTTTTTTCCCCTCTGATTATGCAAAACACCTCTCGAAGCCCTTTAGCATTTTTTTAACTTCTGTTTTTGTCTTTTTTGTGATACCAGGGACTGAACTCTTTCATTCTAGGCAAATATTGTACCACTGAGCCATGTCACTTGCCTCTTAAATGTTTAATTTTCAGGTCTAAATTTTCACTTTTCTTTCTTTCTTTCTTTCTTTTTCTTTTTCTTTTTTCTTTAGGTAGGGTCTCCCTGTGGCTGCAGCTAGTCTGGAACTCACTACACAGACCAGACTGGCCTAGATCTCACAGAGATCCTCCTGCCGCTGCTGAGTACTGAGATTAAAAGCATGCACTACAACGCCCAGCTCCAGATTTCAAATTTTCAAGTCTCTTTATAATCTCTACCTCTTTATTGAAACCCTCATTTTTTTATTTCTTTTTGTTCATGTACAAATGTACAAGATGGTTTTCTTTAGCTCTTTTAAGCACAGTTAAGACAACTGATTTGACATCTCTACCTAATAAATCTAATGTCTGGGCTTCCTCAGGAACTTTAGGAGTCTCATTCAAACTTAATTAGCTCTTTACAGAATCCTATCTCTAAATACAGTCACAGTCTGACCACACTAGCAGGTCTTCAACATAAGCATTCCAGGAAACACAATTCAGCTCATATCACTGTGGTATAGTCAAGAAATTATGAGAAGGCACCAAAATAAAGAGCGGACACTTTAACTAATAGTGGATTAGCTTCTCATTGAAAATATGCAAATAATTAGCATATATCTAAAATGTCAACACAGATCTCTGGAACTTCCTGGCCAGCCTAGATTACCTTCTTAAGTTCCAGGCCAGTTAGAGACATTGTCTCAATAAAAAAAGAACCAAGATGAGCAGCACATGGGGACTGACGGCCAAGATTGACCTTGCATGTGCCTTCCACATGCATGTGCAGCTGAACCCACATGAACATGCACATATATGCACAAATGGAAATAATCTCACATGTCAGTTTTCACACAAATGAATAGAAGATTGAGAAACAGATATACCAACAACATGTTGGTTAGGAGTATTACAAAACAAGCCTTATCTTTCTGGAAAGCAATCAAAATGTAATAGCAAATACAGAAATATTTTTAACCACTGTCTTTATAGTTCCAAAGAAGGAAAATATCTGAAGAAAGTAAGAAAAAAATACTAAGGGATATAGTTTTGTTATGTTCCCTAGGCTGGCCCTGAACTCCTGGGCTCGAGTAATATTTTGTCTTGGGCTCCTCAGTGGCTGAGATTAACAGGTGCACGCCATTTTAACTGATGCCAACAAAGAGAGTATTTTAAGAAATAACGCGCATTAGAATATTACTGAAAATATCACAGACAACACAAATGCCCAGTGTTGAAAATGAATGGACTAGGGGCTGGAGAGAAGGCTCAGCGGTTAAGAGAATTGGCTGCTCTTGCAGAGGACCTGGGTTCAAACTCAGGTGCCTACATAGCAGATAATAACCACCCATAACTCCAGTTCCAGGGGAATCTGACACCCTATTCTGACCTCTGCAGGCAATGCATGAGATGGGCACACTTACATACACGTAGGCGATACACACATACACATACACATAAAATAACAATCATTTAAAAATATTTTTAAAAGATGAGCAGACTAGAAATATGAGGAATCATTTAAAAATATATAATCAAAGTCGATGTAAGGAAATGTTTATGTAAAATAAGATTAATAAGTATTGTTCAGTAACAAAGGTTAGATGTACAGATAAGTGACTGTGTGTATGTGTAAAACTGTGTGACATACTTGCTTGGTTAGAGTCCATCAATGTCATCAGGGAATGACACCCTTCACCCTTCTGGTCCTGCTACATGTCTAGCCTCAGTTCCCACAATTCCTTCATCACACTCTGTCTTCTGCCCTTGCCACAGTACCTGCAGATTCTGAACCTAGCACACCTCTTCATACTTCCTGCTCAGGACATCTTTCCATTACTTTCTTATGGTTACAAACTCCAGTTTTCCCTTTCAGATCGAGTTCAAACAGCTGTATTTGAAACTATCAGTAACAGATGGCGATTTCTCTGCACCTGGGAATTCTGCACAGTCCTTTTATGTAACATTTGTCTAAATGATGATTTGCCCCAGTAAACTGAGAGCCTTTTGAGGGCAAAAATCTTCAGAAACTAGAATCATAATAAAAACTTGATGAGTGAACTGAAGTCAAAGACAAAAGAGGAAATGAAGCATTCAGGACTGTGGAAGCTTCCAGCATGCCAGCACACACCTGTAATCCTAGCACTCAGTCAGGGCAGGAGAATCAGGAGTTCGAGGTCACCCTCAGTCACACAGCAAGTTCTAGGCCAGCGTGGGCTACATGAGATCCTATTTCAAAGTAGCAAATGAATGAGTAAATGATGAATGAATGAAGTGGAATTTTTTCTTAGAAAGTTATTTCTTAATTTTTAAAGTGAGGGACCGCAGGGATGGCTCAGCAGTTAAGAGCACTGGCTGTTCTTCCAGAGAGTGTAGATTGGGTTCCCAATGCTCACATGATGGCTAACAACCATCCAGTTTCAGGGGATTTGACACACTCTTCTGTCCTCTACAAACACTGTATGCAGGCGGTGCACTTTACATATATGCAGACAAAACACTTATACACATAAAATAAAGATAAATTTTAAAACTTTTAAGTGAGTCATTTAAAATACATGGATATTCCAAATAGAAAAGTCTTTTCTCCCTTTTTAGGATAACTTTCTTTAGCCCAGGGGCAGCTTTATAATTACCATTATTACATGTTATCAGATGAGAGACTGACTTTCCAAAAAGTTACAGAACAAACTTGTTGTGTTGCTGCCAACACCAAGGCACATTTGTCTTTGAAATGATGTTGTGATATCTATCACTCAAAACAGTTTACTCACAAATCTAGCTGGTCCTGGAGCTTTATATGAGAAATCCAAGCCAAGAAACCAAGATAAGCTTAGTGAAGGAAGAACTTGTTATTTTTACTAATGACTTGAGATACACACGATATGAAACTCCACAAAGCGGTTTGTTTGCAAAAAGACTTTTCAGGTTTTTTGAAAAGGAAAGAATGACTTCCTGAATAGGGGAAAAATTCAGAATGCGCAATCAGGGTTTGTGAGACCTGAAATACACCTTTTTACAAGTCAGGATCCTTTAGTATTAACAAAAACGGGTGAAAGGAAGGGAAGTCCCCATAGTGAGAACTTAAAACAAGTGGAGAGTTTCACGATGAGAGAAACTCCCCATCTAACAAGTTGAAAGGCTACTACTGCCTTTCATCTTTCCCGGGACATAATCACACTGTTAACATAAACTCATCTATGCGAGTCCATGATCATAAAGATGAAGAGGGAGGCAACACTTGAGGGCAAGTCTGTTCAGCAGGATTCTTGGGGATTATATAATCATTCAATTCCTCAGAGACCACGCCTTGGAATTTTTCAAGGCAAAAAAGGTCACAGTGCTGTTCAAAGGGGAATTAAAAACTATCTGTTGGTTTCAACAGTCTTGATAACCCTTGGCTATCTTCCCAGGACTGTGCGAAAGTCCTGCAACATCCTCTTAGGCGGTTTCCGTTTCTCCTAAAAGCCCTGTCTATCCATAAACGTGGACTCCCTGGGATTTCCTTTCTTCTGCCCATTCTGAACCGTACTTTTTCTCGGGGCTGGCATGAACTTTCCCCGAATCAAGGCTGGAAAGTATCTTAGGCCTAAACCCAAATGGTCCTGCCTGATCCCAGACGCCTCACCACAGAGAGTGTTCCCAGCCGCTCAGGAGGTGCTCCAACTGGCTGTGGCAGAGAAAATGGCCCTTTGGGGCAAGAGGAACCAACCCCAGGGGCGCCCAGCACACCCCAACACAGGCCTCTCAAGCCTAACTGGCATTCCTCAGCATCGTCTCAGCCCACCGCCCAGGGATAGCCATAAGGCCTGAGGTCTCCACCCGATGGCCTGGTCCTCTGGGCCGGTCGTTTCTTGCCACCCTCACCAAGCCTCAAGTGCAAACCGCTAAACAGGTGTCCACTGGGTGAGCCTCGACTACTATCCTTCTAGGGAAGCAGGAACTCCTCAGGACAGCAGATGAGCAACAGCCAGGGACAGGAAAGGGAGATGCCCAGGGCAAATGCTACCTTTCCTCCCTAAAGTGCTTCTCTTCTTCAGATTAGCGCAGGCAGCTCCAGCAGCTACACACGTAGAGTGAGCGTTGGGACCTCCTGGTGGAAGAAAGTTCTGGAAGCAAACTGACTGGGCATGCGCATGCGCATACCCCAGCTGGAAGAGGTCACAGTCGGCAGCCCAAGTTTTCCATCCCTGGTGGATGGCCAGGTTTGTGTAACTGGGCGCAGGTCCCTGTCTTTCGAACTTGTGAACACATATGCTGAGTACTTACTGTAGCAGGCTTCCAGAACAGTCTTCCAGGATAAGTGTTGGACTGTCATATTCAAACATGGACCTTTGCAAGTCTTCCTTAGTAGTGAAGGGAGATGGTAGAGTATGTCACATAAGCTAACACTCGTGACTGTCTTCTCAGTGAGGACAGGCCATGGGCTCTTGCAGTGGGGAGGTCTGTGGGGCTGAGGAAGTCTTCCCAGGGTAGTAATGCCTGCCAGAGTAAGGTTAAAGTATTATGCTGTAGAGTTGCCGTGCCGAGGGAGCACAGCGTTACAGGCAGGAAAATCACATGAGTAGAAACACTGGATCAGGAAATAACTAAGAAAAGAAAGCACATTGTGTGAGAAGAGACTGCAAGGTGAGCTAGGCACATCATGCCGATCCACATCTTTATTCCAAGATGTTTTCCTTGCCAGAAAGATTTGCACTTGGCAGTATTTTTTTTTTTAATTCTCTGACAATACCTGCATATAGAGAATTTTGGACTTTTTCACCCCATTACTGTCTTTCACTCCTCCCTTTCTCTGAAGCCCTTCTCAACCCTCCTAATTGAGCTTTCTTTTTCTGGACCTTTAGACACTCTGTGAGGTGTGGGGCTTCATGAGCTCCTCCCCCATGCATGATGTAATGGGCTTCATGAGCTCCTCCCCCATGCATGATGTAATGGTGACGGGTCGTTGACCTGTGCGTCTTGACAGGTAACCCCTGCTGCAGCAAGTTCATGAGAGCGATGGGGTGCCCGGAAGACCCGGAGAACTCTTGTCCCAACCTCTGGCTCTTACATTCTTTCCACCCCCTCTTCTGGGATAGTCCCTGAAACTGGGGACACGGATGACACACTCTGTTAAGGGTGGAGCACCCCACAATCACTTACTCTCTGCACTTTGGTCAGTTGTCTCTGCAGTAACTATAGCCCAGAGGCAGTGTGTTCTTGCTATTAATCTTTAACAACCACTGATGAAGTCGGTAACTGTTTTCTCCTGTGAGAGAGCTAAAGCTTGCAGAAGTTTTACTGAACAATCATGAAGTAGCAGAGCTGGTGTCTGAACCCACCTCACAGTAATCACCAGGATTAAGCATAATAAATAAATAAACTTACCAAAGATGACCAAAAGTGTTTTTTTTCCAAAATAAATTTTTAATATTGTATTTAGATATTAATCATGCACATAGAAACCAGGAAAACATATGTATCATGTAATGTAAAATGCTAATACAGGCTCTCCTCTTATTCTAAAACATGCATTCTCAAAGTGGGGAGGGAAGAATATTGTTCCAAGGAGAGCAACTATTGGTTCTGGGAAAACAAAAAAATCTTAGACATTAGTGGGGCACGGTGGCACAGGCCTGCAATGCCAGCATCAGGAGGCTGAGGCAAGAAAGGGCAAGCTCAGAGCTAGTCTGGGATACATAATGAGGCAGTGTCCTTGTGTAAAGAAAACAAACTTCAAGCTAGGTGTGGTGGCTCGTGCCTTTAATCCCAGCATTCTGGAGGCAGAAGCATGTGGATCTCCCTGAGTTCAAGGCCAACCCGGTCTGCATAGCAAGTTCCAGGCCAGTTGGGACTACAGCTTTTTAAGTTTTATGTATATTGTGATAATTAGTGCCACACCAAAGTTCAACCTTACCTTGTAAGCTCTAGTTCTTAGTATTCCATTTCTCTCTTGAGGGAGAAATTTCATTTTTATTTAGTTTATTTATTTTAAATTTAGATACGTTTTTCCACACGGAGGGGAAGTACATAATGAAAAGATGCTGAGAAACATTGTTTAGATGACCTTTATTTGAATTCCAGAAATATTTTCACTTTTATCTTAGTAAGATTCTGAGATAGATAGATGAGAGAGAGAGAGAGAGAGAGAGAGAGGGAGAGGGAGATTTGAGACATGGTCTCCCTGTAGCTCCAACTTGCTTGGAACTCATTATATAGAACAGGCCTGCTTCAGTCTCACAAAGAGCCACCTGCCTCTGCCTCCCCAGAGCCAGGATTAAAGGCGTGTACCACTACACTATGTTTAGACTCGACATATCTTGAGTTGGACTATCACCTGCATAATGAAGACTCTCCAGAATTAGGTATAAGTCAAGAGTTAACCCAAGCCATCTTGGGAGAGGACAGGACAAGAAGAAGGGAAACAGCTCCTAGTGGAAGGCGGAGATGAGAAAAATAACATATGTTAATAGTTTATTTTTTCCAATAATTTTCTTTTAGGATAAATATATAAACTCTTCCATTAAAACCTTATTCCAGTGGCTGAAGAGATGACTCAGTGATTAAGAGCACTGGCTGTTCTTGCAAAGGACCCAGGTTCTATTCCCAGCACCCAAATGGCAGCTAACAGCTGTCTATAACTCCAGTTCCAGGGGAGTCAACACCCTTTTCTGACCTCCAAGGGCACTGCATGACACGGGTGCACCTGCACGCATGCAGGTAATACACTCATCCACATAAAATAAAAATAATAAATAAAACCACATTCCAGATGTCTAGAGAGAAGCAGAGAAAGTCTAAGTATAGTCTGTGTGTACATAATCATTATGTAAAACAATAGTTTAGTTATAGTTTTTTTCTTCTATTAATACATGTATTTAATGATTGTGTAAAGCAGACCAAAATAAATTTCTAATACATCTTGCTAGTATTATCTAGCATTTGATCAGACAATTTCAACATTTTTATTATCTTCTAGTGATATTTTTGTCTGAACTTAAAGGTTAATGAGCTACATCGCATTAAGACTTTTTAAGCGTTTGTTTTCTTTTGTTGATTTTCTCAGATTCTGCTCTGAGAAGGATGATTTTTGCTTTTTGACATCTATCCTGTTGACTTTTTCTTTCTTCCCACTCATATCCTGTTCCAGGAAATAATATTCCCTGAAGAAAACCTAACATTTATTTCATTATCTTAGCTGCTGCAAGAATTTTGAACAACCAAAACATTTTTAATAACTACTTAATTTTTAATTATTTACTATAGAATGTTTAGTACACTTTTGAAATATACTCCTTCAAGTACAGACATAAATATATAATTTTTGTATTTCATAGTCATACTGTTAGGGCCAGAGACACTTGGGAAAACATTTGGAAAAAGCAGCAAGGGATAGAACAGCTATATTTTATGCAAAACTGCATTAGATATCATATTAGAGACGACTGGCTTCGGGAATAATGATTTGGGTAAAACTGTGATAGCCACAGGATTTTTTTTTTCCTTAAACACTTTTCTGGGTGACATAAAATCAGACCCAGTTATCTGATTTCTGCCAATTCTGAGAGGTCAATCAGAAGTGTTTTCTTCCTTCCTAAATAAAAGGTGTTAAATTTCAGGCATTATTTCATAAGATCTTTTTTCCTTTGAGTTAGAGTCTCAGATATCCTAGACTGATTGACCTCAAACTCACCATGTAGCAGAAGATGACCTTGAACAGAATTCTTTATATGTGTGTCTGTGATGTATGTATGTGTGATTGTGGTGTGTTGTGTATATGGTCTATGAGCTCATGTGGGCTGTTGTGCATACTCATGCAAGCTCGTGTGGACATCTGCTATCTTCCTGTATCAGTCTCAATCTTATGTTTTGAGAGAGTCTCTGGCTGAACCTGAAGCTCACCATTTCGGCTAGACTAGCTGACTAGGAAGCTCCTCGAATCTGTCTGTCTCTACCCCACAATGTGTAATTACAAACATAGGCAGTTGTACTTGAATATGAGTGCTGGGAATTTGAACTCAGGTCCTTTTGCTTTCACAGCAAGCAGTCTTGCCCACTGACTCATCTCCAAAGCTCAGTCTTAAACTTCTCATCCTCCTGCCTCCATCTCCCAAGTGCTGGGATGACAGGCATGTACTACCACACCCTGTTTAGACAGTGTTGAGGATTAAACCCAGGGCTTTATGCAAACACTAGGCAAACACTTTAACAACTGAGCTACATATCCAGCCCTTTAAGACATGTTTATTTAGTTGGTTACTTTTTCATTTTTGTTTAATTTTCATCTTATGAGTTTGAGTGTTTTTCCTGCATATATGTAAGTGCACCTGTGTGTGCCCATAGAGGCCAGGAGAGGCTGTCAGATTTCTGGAACTGGAAATGTTAGCTGCCATGTGGGTACTGGGAACTTAACCACTGAGCCCTGACCATCCCTGGTTGGTTGCGGTGTTTTGTTTTGTTTTGTTTTGGGGTGTGTGTGTGTGTGTGTGTGCGTGCGTGTGTGTGTGTGTGTGTGTGTGTGTGCGTCTGATTTTTGAGACAGAGTAGATTTTTGAGACAACTGGAAGCCCCAGTTGTCCTAGAACTCACTATGTAGACCAGGCTGGCCTCAATCTCTTAGAGATCTGCTGGCCTCAGTCTCCCAAGTGCTGGGATTACAAATATATGTAATATATTTGCCTAGCTAAGAATTACTTTAAAATTAGGAATTACTGTTAGTTCTTTCTAAGATAGTGCTTATTTGGGAATTTAGACCCAAAATATTTTTTGAATAAATAAGAGACTGGTAAAAAATGGTTCACAAGATAAAGGTATTTGCCACAAAGTCTGATAGCCTGAGTTTGATCCTTAGGACCCACATGGTAGAGAGGAGAAGCCCCACTCCCTCATGGTGTCCTCTAAGTTACACTTCTATGCCACCGGATGTATGTCCAACTGGCACCCCTACACACAAGTGGATAAATGTAATATAATAAATAAATAAGGACTGGGATATGGCTCCATGGGTGAAGTGCTTCCACTGCAAGCATGAGGAGGAACTAAGTTCGGAGCCTCAACACCCACATAAAAAGCTGGAGGTGGAGACAAGAGAATCCCTGAGGCTTGCTGGCCAACAAGCCTAAAAGATTCCATGAACTCCAGGTTCAGTGAGAGACCCTGTTTCAGAAAATAAGGGAGTTGTAGCTGGGGAAACAGTTTAGTGGATAAAGTACTTGCCATGCAAGCATGAGTACCAGAAGCTGAATCCCACATAAAAGCGAAGCAGACCTGGCACCAGCAATCCTACCACTCAGGAGGCAGAGATGGGGGTCCCTGGAGCAAGCTAGCGAGCTAGACTAGCTAGAACTGACACGCTCCAGCTTCAGTAAGAAACCTTACCTTAATAAATAAAGTAAAGCCAGGCGTGGTGGTACACATTTTTAATCCCAGCACTCGGGAGGCAGAGGTAGGTGGATCTCTGAGATTGAAGCCAGCCTGCCTAGTCAACATAGTGAGTTCCATACCAGCTGGGAATATAGGAGACCCTGTCTCAAAAACAAACAAACAAATAAATAAATAAATAAAGTGGAAAGCAATCAGGGAAGACATCTGGTGTCAACTTTAGGACTTGATATGCACACACACGCATAGACACTTTTATGCATGTACATGCACATACAGCTTCCAACAAACATATGAAAAACCCATATACGTGAGTGTACAACATATACATGTACACAAACACACACATGCACAGATATATTCACATAAAGAAAAGACAGAGGGTCTGATAGTGACCTTTGGTCTACACACACACACACACATACACACACACCAATAAAATAAATAAATAAATTCTTTGAGTATTTTCCAGTACTTTTGGATTTGGTCTAATAAAGTCAGATATTTCTTGCTTTGAATTCTTTGTTCTGCTTTTCTTGAACAATAACAAAACAACATTTGAGCTTAAGAAAGGCAATCTGCTTCAATTTCACAGTTAGTTTAACTGAATCAACCTATTTCCTACCTCCTATGTGTATTTGGGCCTGGGGGTGGCATGACTACTTTCAAATATAAGCACATTCTACCTGTAAGGCTTGGAGAACAGGCTGCTATAGTAAAGTAGAGACCAGGAGATACTGAGGACAGTCAGCATTAGTAGAGGTCATGGGCTCCTGCGGAATTTCTGTCTCAGATCAGCTATCCCAGTGCAGAAATGTCGGTTTATAGTAATAGAACCTTCAGTCTTTAGCTGATCAACCAAAACAGAGGTCACATCTCTGAACTTCAGCTAGATGTGGCCATGCAAGTCCTGATGAATGGGAGGTCATGGAAAGTGATAGGTGCAAGCTCTAGGATTGGTCTAAAAAAGAGTGGCATGCCTTTCCTGTCCTTCTACCATCCTATGCTTGGAAACTGGATATAATAGCTTTAACCTCATGCAAGAGACTAACTTTGGCCACGTGCAAGAGGGTAGTGACAGAAATGGTAGCAAAGCAATAGACAGAAGGAGCTTAGATGATCTCACAGAGAAGTGCCACCAGATAAAAACTGGTCCATCTAACTCTGTGAGGAAAAAATAAGCTTCTGTCTCAGCCACTGTTAAGTCCAGTCCTCTACATGCAACTGAACCATAATGCTAACTAACAATCTAAAATAATAAACTGTAACAACAATAAGATAAAATGACCTTACAACTAGTAGAAAATAACCTAGTCCCTGAGTAGATGAAGATGCTTTCAGCTATCTGATAGACAAACTAAGAAAAGATTAATGTAGCCATATTATGTACAGAAGAACAAATATAAAGGAATTATTTCTCTGGACTTTAATATTTCCCAGGTGTAAACCTCATCTCCAACCCTCATTATATAACATTAGTATGTTCTAGTCATAAAATAGATTTGGCATGCAGCTGGGTTTTCACAGCACAGTGCTCCTGGTTTCATATCTCTTACTAGAAACTACCCATTTATATGAAATAGACATAAAACATGCAGGAATTCCCTTGGATCTGAGAGTAGGATTTCCCCCAGCACAATCAAGTTTGTGATTCGTTTATCTAGGTCAACTAGAGAGATGAGCCAATCAGAGCTTGGAAGGAAAAAAGGATTTCCTAAATAAATATGATTCCCAAGAACATGTTCTCTAAAGACTTTCTCAGACACGTCAGATTCAACACAGGAGTGAGTTAATAAAACTCTATTCCACCATGAGGAAACCTGGGATTCTCTTCCTCCTGGGCATTGTCTTCCTGAATCTATGTGGAGTTCAAGGTAAGGAGTTTTAAATTATATTAGGTTAGTAAATTCAGAGATGTGGTTACAATAGAAGACTTTGGTTCCCCAAAGAAAGTTGAACGTTTTGTATTCATTGCAAAGTAACACAACTCACTCATAAAAGTGTTTAGGTGATATGAGCTGAATGATTGTCCAAAGATCATAGCTTGTGCCTGCCAAATCTTCTCAGCCTAGGTAGGCAACTTCCTAAAAAGCATTCAATGCATATTTGAGCATTTAGTTATGAGAAACCCTCTCTCAGGTATAAGGGAGTTTCTGTGTGTTTTACTTCCATTTTATGTAAATGAGTGGTTTATAGTGAGGGATATAAAGCCAGCGCCCTGGCACCTGATAATGAGGTCCAGGACTGCCTCCTTCAGCCCTTTCGTCACCTGATACTGTTTATTGATAAGTATGTCTGATTAACCAACTGAGAATCCAGAAATCGGAGAAACTGCCCCCAACCTTTTTACTAATCATCTTTGTTACTTTAGGAAAATAATGTTTCTACAACTCAACTTCCACATCTGTAAAGTGGAAATTTCGTAGTCAATGTGTGACATAGTAAACACTAAATAAATAAATATTGAGCCAATGTATTAAGGAATGAAGATAAGATATTTAAAAGACTTCAAAAATCAAAACATTAAGAATGAGGGAAATGGTAATTATTGTAGGCAGAGCTTTCTGTCCAGACCTACACCATTCATGCTACCAAGGTCAGGCAATAAGTGGATTGGGGAATTGCTTAAGAAACTGGTCCATATAGCACAGGTGAACTGTATGTGTAATAGAGATTTGTTAAGTATAGTGAAAGTTTCTTTTTCCCCTAAGGTTATAAAGTAAAGATGTTAAGAACTCAAGGTAGACTCAGAATGACCCAAGCTAAGAGTCTTCCCCTGCTACCTAAAAGCTGAAGGACTTTGTTCTTCACTTTAGCTTTTTTTACTTACAAAATGAAAATAACACTTACTTTGAAACTCGGCAGTTATGACTTACAGTCAGTCATAACAGTAAAGACCAAGTCAAATGTATCATTTTGATGGACTGTGTCAAGTGAGACCTTGATCGAAACACAATTATCTCTACCATAGGAACCCCAGTAATAAGGAGTCAACGTTGTTCTTGCATAGACACCAGTCAACGGATGATCCACCTAAAATCCTTAAAAGACTTAAAGCAATTTGCCCCAAGCCCTGCTTGTAATAAAATTGAAATCATGTAAGTAAAAACATTCAACATACATGTGCCATATTGAATTTAGTGGGAATCTACCCCTGGACTACTTTCTCTTTACACAGACACTTAAAGTTCAGGTAATGTCTCTCTATGAATTTGCCTGCTCCTTTCTTTCCTTCTCCTAAAAATAAATAAGAAATTATTTAAGAAATATTCGTTGTAGAAAATATTTGTTCCCAAACCAAATTACATTTGTTAGGTTTTTTGGACAGGATCTTCCTTAGCCCCAGTTGGCCTGGAACTCACTATATAGACCAGGCTGGCCTCCATCTCATATTGATTCACCTGCCTCTGTCTCTCTGGTGCTGGGATTAAAGATGTGAGCCACCACACTTGGTCAAATTACTACTAAAAGACTAATTACAGTTGCAATTTTAAAAACACATATTTCAACAGTGTTGAAAATAGACTCTTAGAAAATGTTTAAAGCAGATAGCTGAAAAGAAGAAAATAAAAATCATTTATAATTCTACCCCTAATCCCTTGACATATGGTCTTATTTTTGTTTGTTTCAGTTTTGTTTTTGTTTTTTGAGACACTGTCTCCCTGTCATTCCAGCTGTCCTGGAACTCTCTATATAGACCAGGCTCCAATCTCACAGCGATCCACCTGCCTCTGCCTCTCAACTGTTGGGACTAAAGGCATGTGCCACCAAGCCTGGTGGCATATGATCTTCTACAGTTCCTCCATTTACTTTGTATCTTCATGTCTATTTATGGGTGTCAATACACACAGCAGTAAGGTCAATAAAGTCATAAATAAACAGTAGAATCCCCTTCTCTATTAATTCAGGCTCCTAGGTTCCTAGGTTTCAATTACCTGTAAATGGAATAGTCCAGAAATAAATAGTTCATGAGTTTTGTTTTGGTTTGGGTTTGTTTGGGGTTTTCTGTGGGGGAGTCTTTTTGAGACAGAATCTTCCAGTAGCCACAATTAGCCTGGAACTCCCTATGGAGACCAGGCTGGCCTCAATCTCACAGAGATGTACCTGCCTCTCTTTCTAAGTGCTGGGACTAAAGATGCCCACCACACTCCTGGCCAGTTCATGACTCTTAAATAATTTATTATGACATATTATTACAATTGCTTAATTTTAGTATTATTTATTGTTATTAATATCTTACTGTGCATACAAATTAGACTTTAGGTACATAGACAAAAACAAGGTTTAGTGCCATCTCAGATTTTTAGGAATATGGACATATCCCCTAAAGATAAGGAGAAGTTACCCTACAATTTTGTGATTTGATTTTTAATGAACACAATAATAATGAACATTTTCTCATATCAGTAATCCATCTCTAACAATCTTACATTTGTTTGGGGTGCTAGGGATTGAACCCAGGACCTTGCATATGCTGTGCCTATACTACCATTGGACATTACTCTCTACTCCTAAGAATGGTATTTTTTAAAAGTGGGTTGGGGAGAGACAGAGAGATGACTCTGAGTGTTTAAAAGTGTAGAAGATCCATGTTTGGTTCCCAGCACCTGTGTTAGGCAGCTCAGAAACACCTGCAATAGCTCAAAGGATCCAACACTCTCTTCTGGCCTCTGTGGGCACCCACACACATGTGCATAGATACTTACATAAATAAAAAATAAGATAAATTTACATGTATTATTCTGTGTGCATATATATAAATCCACATATATGTATATGGCAGTTATGCATGCCATGGTGCATGTGTGTTGGTCAAAGGACAATGTTGTGGAGTCAGTTCTCTCCTTTCATCCTTACGTGGGTTCTGGAGATTGAACTCAGGTCTTCATGCTGGTGAGAGAAATGCCTTACCCATAAAACCATCTTACTGGCCTTAATAATCACTTTTAATGGCCAAATTGTGTTACATCGTATGAATGTGCCACAATTTATATATTGCCACAAATTATATATTTTTATATAGTGCCCATTATAGTGTAAGTTATGTCAAACTTCTCACTATTGTCAAACTATGCATATTTATTTTGACACCTAAATCAAGGATGATGTATGGAATGGTTATTCTTTTTATTTTCTTTTTATTTTATTTGTGTGAGTGCTTTGCCAGCATGTATAAAGTGCACCTGTGTCATACAATGCCCTCAGAGGCCAGAAGAAGGCATCAGATCCCCTGAGACTGGAGTTAAGGACAGTTGTTAGCTGCCATGTTGGGAACTGAACATAGAGCTTCTTCAAGAGCAGCAAGTGCTCTTAATCGCTTAGCCGTCTCTCCAGTCCCTCAGATGGTCATTCTTATTCTCAGGCTATATAGAGAGATTAATGAAAAAAACCCTGGGATTTTTTTTCCTGAAATATCTACTACAACTTTTAAAATTCACTAGTTACCCTTAGAAAAATATTCTTACTTTTGTTTAAGTGGTTCCATTAGAAAATTCACAAAATCTATGCTTACTTTCATTATTTCTATAAAAATCATTAAATTTTTATTACTGGCAGAGGGAATAAATCTCACTTATATCTCTTTGGCAGTGCCATAATGAAGAATGGGAATCAAGCATGTCTAAATCCAGACTCAGCAGATGTAAAGAAACTGATCAAACTGTGGGAGAAAAAGGTTGGTGAAAGGCAGTGCAACTTTCTTCTTTTAAGAATTAACTCTTTCTTTTAGAAATTAACTTGGGAAGACAAAGAATCTGTGAAGTTCCATTGAGAACATATTTTCCATCTTTTTGAATTATACTAAAGAGTAAGACGCTAAGGATTTAAAATTTTTAAGGTATAATCTCCTTCTATAGCAGATTGTCTTTGGCAATGTATAAAAATTAATTGACAGTGGAATGTGTGTGTGTGTGTATATTATATATATAATATACATAATATATATGTGTATATATATATATAAAATCTTGAAGATTGCAGAGGAAATAGTTACTAATTTTGCCAGAAGTAGAGAAGAAAGAAGGTATAAAGGAAGGCTTCTTGTGTCGGGTGACCTTGATTTGCATCTTGAAGGATAAGTGGTTTTATTGGGAAGGTAAATACACTTTGGACAGGAGTGGAATCACGGAGGAGCTGGCTGTGTTCAGTGAGCCTCAAGTAATGGAGTTTAAGTGGAAAGAATGAAGGGGTTGAGAAGGGAAGCAACTCAGGACAAAGTGTGGAGAACCTGTGCGACACACTAAGGAGCCGGGTTTGAGGAGGACCATAGAGTATGTGGTAGAGACCTTAGGTTCCAGAGTCTGACTACTGGTTCGGCCTCATACCAGCTGGCCAGCTTTGGGCCAGTCACCGTCTCCTGGCCTCGTGTTCCTCTTATGTAAAAAGTGGAATATGACAGTATCGGCCTCAAAGGGCTGTTGTGGGCAGAGGTGGATGGTGAAGGAGGTTGGACAGTAAAATAGACTAGTGAAGGGCAGACAGGAAGCTGTAGCTTTTTCTTAGACATGAGAAAAATAGAGATTCATCTGGGGCAAGATAAATGACAACTTAAGTCAGCTTTGAGGATAAAGACCATATCCAGGAGGAGTTTGAACAGGGGGAGGGAAAATCACAAGATTTAAATATTGCCTTTCCCTCTTCACTTCTTTCAGATCAGCCAAAAGAAAAAACAAAGCAAAGGAAAAAAAAATCAAAAAAACAAGAAAGCTCAAAAAAATAAGAAACCCCAAAGTCCTCGTCAAAAGAAGACTGCATGAGAGACAGCTTTACCAACAAGATCTTTGTGTTTAAATGGTTTTTAAAAATTGTGCTGAAATACTTTCAATGGGAAATGGCCTTTAGTACAGACTCATTAACTTGGCTAGAAAATTTTAAGCATTATTATGAAAGTATAACTAAAGCAAGAAAGTTACCTTTTAAATCCAAATGTTCAGAATTGGTAAAGGCAATAGTTTATCTTTGTTCTGCTCAGCCAATTAAATTGTGTCAAGTTCCTGAGCAATCTTGAGAATAGCACATCTGGGCAAGAGTCCACACAAACACATCCCACACACCACAGCTGCAAGGACTTCAACCACACACTGCAGCCTCTAGAGAGTTCTGAAACCTCATGTCACCAAGCCCCAGGTCTGTCTGCATGCCAGTGAGCCAAGTGACTTGGAGCTAGGCTGGACCTCTCCAAGCTGTTCTGGCTGTCAGCGGCTGCATTTGAAACAGCCTACAGGCCTCTCTTGCAGTGTGTCTAAGGGATCTGTGCTGCTGGTTTCTAGGGTTCCACCACTGGAGATCACCACTTCTTTAAGAGCCTTCTATGTGGCTTTTGAGACCATATGACCTCCTCTTCTACTTGATCCCATCTTCAAGGTCCAATTCAAGTCCTACTTAAATAAAAGCCTTTCTAGGGGGCTGCAGATATAGTTCAGTGGTAGAGTACTTGCCTTGTATGCACAAGGCCCTGAATTTGATCCCTAGCAGTGGGAAAAAACTGATTAGAAAAAGCTTTTCTGGGGCTGGAGAGATGGCTCAGTGGTTAAGAACACATACTGCTCTTCTAGAGTGCCCGAGTTCACTTCCCTCACCCACATCCAGTGGTTCAAGGTGCCTCTAAGATCAGCTTCAGGTGGATACAGCACCTCTGGCCTCCACGGGTACCTGCACTCACATATACATACACTCAAACAGACAGACATACACATAGTGAAGAAATAATGTTTTAATCTTAAAAAAAAAAAAAAAAAAAGGTTTTTCTGGCTACTCAAATTGTCTTAAAAGCCCCACTTCATTTGTATTTACCACCATTTAACTGAGCATTTAGTTATTGTCTGAGTAACGTTTGTATGTTTGCTTTTTGTTTTCAGTGAGATTGTCTATTTTATGAGGGAAGGGGCCATAATTTATGTCCCCTGAAACTTTCTCCTTACCTAAAGACCATGGGTCCAGATTTTAACAAAAAAAAAGAATTTCCTAATTGTATGTATTAGAGGTAGAAAGGCGATCAGGCCATTCTGGACCAGGTATTGGCCATGTTGGAACTCTAACCCCCAGTGACCCAGTTTTCTTACTATCTTCTGACATCATTTGTGCAGAAGCCAGGGGTGACACAATATCCTTGTCTTATTATGACAGGATGCTAAGTTGACTTCTGTAACAATTAAGAATCACATGTTTAAGACGTTTTTACATATTTTAGACTGTTAAAAAAATACACAGGACATCTGTAACCACACAATGAAAAGACGTTTTACTAATTAACTGTGCTCAGCCTTTCCTCACTCAGAACAAAAATCCTTTCAAGACTGTTCTTGACAAGTCCCAGCTCACGATGATTTAACAAAATAGCTGCCAGAATCCTTCATTTCGGCAAATGTACATTTCATTGCCACTTTACCTCCTTTTGGAATTTGCAGTCATCACATCAGCTCTCATGAAGAAGTGTCAGCACACCCAGAGCTACATGGGAACAGCAAAAACTGTAGGTGGAGGCACAGCTGGCCAAGTTTGCCTCTGTAGGAAGGCTTCGTAATAGAAGTGCTCCAGACAGCCACGTAGAAGAGGCTGTCCCTGGCCGCTCACGACATACGTTGTCTCCCTTCACACTGCAGACGACTTTGAGTGCCGCCTGTTGGTAATCTCACACAAGCACCATTATCCAGTCGTGAAACTATCCCTCCCCTTCCATGCAACCGCTCTGGAAAAAAGCTAAGACTGCATCCTAATTGTTAGTCCATGGCCCTTGCATCTCACAGGTGGACAGTGCCTATAACCATTAGCCGAAGATTACATACTTACACTAAGTATCCATGATAAATATATATATATCATATGCCTACTATGACCACTCATCATTTATAGCTACATATATACACACTAAGTAATTTTTAATTCAAAACAATGTTGATATATAGTTTTGGAACTATTTTGTTAAAAGACAATGGTATCAATATTAAAAATATCACTAATCTAAAAATAAATGTTTGTTTAATGTCTTTTTTAAATATTTCATTTTTTTATTATTTCCTGCATGTATATAAGTGTACCCATGTCATGTAATGCCTGCAAAGGTCAGAAGAGGGTGTCAGATCCCCTGTAATTGGATGGTTGCTAGCCATCATGTGGTCCTCTGCAAGAGCAGCCAGTGCTATTAACTCTTGAGCCATCCCCCAGCCCCTTGTTTAATATCTTGATTGGCTCTTCAACTACCGTGCGCTTGACAGTAATTCTCACACATCCTTATTCATTTACTTTTCAGCTTTCATCGCATGCTACGGATGCTAACTGAGATAAAGACATGAGAACCCTTTAAGAGGCTTCTTGGGCATGGAAACAAATATCTATGCAAAGTAAGACAACACTGCCTTACAACTGACTTCTAAAACCTATGTAAATTTTACTTATTTCTTAATCATCAAGAGTAACACTATTCCAATGAGCTACAAACAGAATATAAAAGTTTCCTCTTTTCTATTTCCTAAAATTATATATGTTCAACTAATATAAAACCTCAAGTAGATATGGTAGAGACCTTAATGTCAGATCAATATTTTAATATTTTATTTTATAAGTATAAGTGTAAGTGTATTGCCTCCATCTACGTGAGTGTACCCATGTCATGAAATGCCAACAGAGGTCAGAAGAGGGTATCAGATCCTCTGGAACTGGAGTTATAGATGGTCGTTAGCCACCATGTGGGTGCTGAGATAGGAACCTGGGTCCTATTGCTCTTAACCACTGAACCATCTCTCTGGCTCTAGATAAAATCTTTAAGGGGTTATTTGCTATAGTTTAGAGAATTGTCCCCCAAAGGCCCATGTGTTAAAGGCTTAGTTTCCAGTCTTTGGTTACCTCTTGGGAGACAGTAAATTCTTTAAGAGGTGAGACCTATTGAGAAGAAATCAGCATGGGATAGAGTTCTGAAAATGTTTAGTTGAGGAGGATATTGGTACCCAGCTCTTCCTCTCCTTTTTTTCCTGCTTCCTGGTTGCCATGATGTGAACAGTCCTGCTCTACCACAAACTCCTGTCCTGCCATGATGTATCATACCACAGAAGGTCAAAGAAACAGGGCAAAGGAACCGTAGACTAAAACTTCTGGAACCATAAGTCAAAATAAACCTTTCCCCCTTTTAAGTTGATTGTTTTGTGTATTTTGTCACAGTGATGGGAAGCTAACATAGTTAGATCCTTAGTTAGAGATATTATGCAATGTGGGGGCTCTAAGAAGGTTGAAAGTAGACAGAAAATTTCAGCCCGTACGTTTGAGGTACTCCTGAGAAGCCAGATTGGAGTGATATTTGGGCAGGTATCAGGCACTAGTGATGTACAAGAATTCTCTCAAGGGTCTTTACCTGAAGAGGCAACAGGATGCTGTGAAAAGATCAAAGATTTTTAGATTCTGAGATAAGTGGGTTAGGCTCAGCTGAACAGACTGTTTAGCTGTATGGCTTCTGTTCAAGTCTCGATAACATCTCTGCATTATTTTCTCATTCAGGAATGTTTTCGAGAACAGGTTGTGCATAGATATTGGTGCATAGAAAGCACTAGGCCCTCCTTGACTGCCCACCTCTGCTGTGCCTTCCTCTCATCAGATATACCTCATGTACAGAGAAGTATATCTAACTGAAAAACTGTTGGAGATATGAGACCAAAGCTTCCTGGAACAGTTTTCTGGGACAAGCACTTTTCCGTAATCCTAGCCCAGGCTATCACTAACGCCTTCCTGGTCTACCTCGAAGTCTCCTATTTTGCTTTCTTACCATCTGTGACAACGAGAATGATCCTTTTAAAAGACTGATTTAGAATGCACCGCCCTGCTTCAAACCTTGCAGTTTGAAATTGGAGCAGAGGCTCCTCGTCACTTGTTCTGGGCTCTGCTTGCCTCTCACCATGCTGCTTTATGACAGACATTCTGTCTGTCTCTTGGGTACGCTGAGTTCATTTCCTTTCCAAGGCCTTTGTCTCTGCTGCCCCCTATTGTGCTGGATCATGCCATATCAACTTGGTTAGACTGAGAACTGCATTTCCTGGAACCTCTTTCCCTGTGCGTTCTCAGTTAGACTTAGCCGACAAGGAACTGGGTGAGAGTTGGAGAAGTCGGTGAGGACAGTAATCTTTAGAAGACTAACAGACACAACAGTCTGCAGTGGATCTCGCCTTCTTCTGTTCTCTTCCTCCTTATTTGGTTTAGTTGACCACCGGCTTTGTGGTCACCACTGCTCCCAGGCTCTCCATCAGAGGTGGTAGCTCTACAGGGACAATACTTACACTGAAGCAGCTGCTTTCCATAAACCTTAGCATTCCCCAGTTGACAGCTGGGAATCAGCTTCTAGAATTTTCTCACAGTTGTCCAGCTAGACAGGCACTTCTGTTGGACCAGTCAATGATTCTTTTTCCAGATCCCCGGTCTTCCCGTTGAGACTTTCACTTAGTAGCATCCTCCCTCGTTCCTCCAACAATTCCTGTAGTCTCATCATACCTGTAGAGACTCTGTTTCCTAACTGATACCTGTGTGCGAAACACTGTTTACATGGCTGTTCCTACCTCATCATTTCAATCTCAGTCTGAATGTTGCTACAGAGTTTTCTCCTCTCTTCATCCTCAGCAAAATAGCCACCCTCACAGCAGACTCTATCAGGTTCAATAGTTTCTAAAATAGAGTATGCATACCTGAAGGGTGAATGAAATGAAAATATTTAAAGTTTGCATTATTAGTTTTTTAAAAAATAAGAACTGGGAGCTGAAGAGGTAGCTCAGAGGTTAAGAGCACTTACTGCTCTTGAGAACGCCTGGGTTCAGTTCCCAGCACCCTCACAGGACCTAACAACTATCCCTAACTCATGGGCACTATATGCATGTGGTGCACATATATACATGGCTGACAAAACATACATATACAGAAAATAAAAATAAATCTTTAAAAGAAAAGAAAGAAAATAAATCTTACTAAAAATAAGAACTAGGGGCTAGAGAGATGGCTCAGTGGATAAAAACACTGGCTGCTCCTGTAGAGGGCAGGAATTTGATTCCCAGCACACACCCACATGGCAGCTGACAACTGTCCATAACTCCAGTTCCAAGGGAATCTGATGCCCTCGTCTGACCTCCGTGGGCATTGTACAACACTGATAAACTTACATACATGCATGCAATACACTCATACACATAAAATAAAAATAATAAAAATTGAAAGAAAAGAACTGGCACTTGCCCGGGTGCAAAAATCTGCCTACTTACATGCATACACCACATGCACATAGAACACACACACATACGCAGAAATTGAACTGAGGATGTGTTATAAATCTTAACCACCCTTGATCCTGTCACCCTCACTCAGTGCATTTGCCAAGTTATGGTGGGTCATGTGCTGATTTGCTAAAGAAAAAGTAAGCCGTCCACAAATGGTAGTGATTGACATGTGCCCTCACTCCGTCCTTCACTTTCTCCATGATGGCTGCTTACATGTGCACACTGAATTGCATTTAAGATAGAGTGATAACTAAGCTATATTTATATAAGTTTGAGTGCTAGCTTTTTAACTCACAAAGTGGGAACATAGATTTAAAGAATTCCTACTAAGAAATTCATAGAGAAGTAATACTAATAATGCAAACCTAATCTAGCAAAAGAATCAATATTTTACCTAACAGAGTATTCCATCTTAAAAGCAAGCCTGGTGACTATAATCTGTTCCACTTTCTTTTATCACAACCAGATACAGTTATCATAATCAGATATAACAAACTTCTTTGTGGTTTACAATTGTCTTCTTTAAATTTTGTGTGATAGTTCTTTGCTTCCCACCTTGCAACATGTACAAATTTACATTCTCCAGCTAAGATCCCCTGTCCTCTTCCCCACACTACTTCCAATGCCTAGAGCAGGCCCTGAAATTTAGGAAGCCCTTAATATGGATCTTTGAGCTGACTGGTCTATGCTTGAAAGCTTCTTGCTGGCCTTTTCCAAATCAGTTTCAACTGCTCTCATCACTGTCATCTACATGTGTGATGGTTTCTACCTTCAGCCTTGCTTTCATTCACGGGCTCTACTTTCTTACCCCATCTGTCTGGCTCCTGGAATGCTCTGGACTACAATGAAGTTTCTAAGTGTCCTACCTGAAGTGCCTTTAAGTATTAAGAATTGTTCTCCAAGGCACATGTGTTTTTACCCTAACATTTGGGAGGCAGAGGCAGGAGGATCTCTGTGAGATCAAGGCCAACCTGGTCTACATAGTTCCAGGGCAGCTGAGGCTACAGAGAGACCTTGTCTAAAAAAAAAAAAGAAGGAAAGGTGCCAAGTTACACATAACTATTTGGTTTCTTTAAAGATTTACTATAAGCCATGCATGATGACTCAAGCCCATAATCCCAGCACTTGGGAGGCAGGTGCAGGAAGATCACAAGTTCAAGGCCAGCCTGAGCTATATAACAAGACACTGAAATTTGCTATATATGTGTGTGTATATATATGTATGTATATATATATATATATATATATATATATATATATTATCATTTAATGTACTATAATGTTTCAAGGCTATTTTAATTTATTTTTCTTAAAAAAAAATAAGGAACGATTCCTGGCATTACCATTTCCAGGGCAATAGGCCTTACCTTGGCCTTCTGTGTATAGCCTGGGACCAAGAAGGCACAGCCATTCATTCTTGACTTCCCTTTTGAAGTAGACAACCAGAACTTCCTCAGGAGAAGAAAAAAGTCTATAAAGTAAAAGGAGAATTGCCAAAGTATATTGCCCATTAACAGAGAGGAGCAGGAAGCTCAGGGGTTTTTTCTTTGTAAATACAGTAATCACTTGTACAAGATTGAAAGTAGCTGACTTTACCTCAGGGTAGGTGTCTCTCTTGTCTGAGGCCTTTGATTAGAGTCATACTGGCCTGGGAATTTTTACAAAATTTCTATTTATTTAGTTTTGGTTTTATGTGTGTGAGCGCTTTACCTGCGGGTATGTAAGTGCACGGTGTGCATTCAATGCTCACAGAGGCCAGAAGACATTGGATCCCCTGGAACTGGAGTTATACATGGTTGTTAGTCACCATGTGGGTGCAGGGAACCAAACCCTGGTCCTCTGCAAGAGCAAGTACTCTTAATCACTAAGGCATCTCTCCAGTCCCCAGAGAGGACATCCTTGTGGTACCATAACCCTCTTAAAATATGTTGTGTAATATTCAATCTTAAATTTAGGCCTTTCCTGGACTGTCTAGAAATGTTAGAAAGATTTTGGTCTTCTCATATGTAATAGAATATGAGCATAGGTCACTTTATTTGCTACTTAAATTAACTCCAGAATGCTGGAGAATTCTGGAGTTACCTTGGCTATATAGTATGCAGTGGCCATGGAGGGTGCTGTGTAACTCACTCTTCAGTGATGAGCTTTCTGTTCAGCTGTCAGTCAGTCAGTTTACTGAAAGCTTCCACTGCCTTCAAGTCAAGGCCACACTCTTAGCAGCTTCTCACCAATACTGAATATTGAAAGATTACTATGTCTGTTCATTTCTGTCCAGTCTTGACTGATCTTTAGATAGACTCTTTAAAGCCAACAAGAATGTCTCTAGTTGCTAGGAGTATTGGTATTAGTAATCAAAAACAGATTCCTCTGATAGTCTTTAATCAAGAACTCCATGTTGGGTTGACTTATGTGTGTGTGTGTGAGTGTGTGTGTGTGTGTGTGTGTGTGTGTGTGTATGTGTGTGTATGTTGTGTATGTGTGTTGAGGGATGGTACACATGCCTCTGTGGAGGCCAGAGGTCAATGTCAGATGTCTTCTTCAATTGCTTCTCCACCTTATTTTTTCAGGAGTCTTCCTGGTTCTCTTGTTTCTGCCCCTTGCTTCCCTGGCACTGTGATTCTAGGCAGAGGTACACACCATAGCACCTGGCCAGGTTGACTAAGACTTGGGCAAATCTGATCATGTCTGAGGCAACGTCTCCTTAATCACTTCCTCCCATTTTCATTTCTGTAGGAATCATTCCCAATAAACTGTTCATACAATTGCTTCTCAGTGCTTGCTTCTAAATAGCACAGTCTACATATAATACATGTTATTTTAAATTGTTCAGTAAGTACTAACAGCTGTTAACTTGCTATGTCCTTTAGCTCCTAGTTTATACTTTTAACACTGGAACTTAGAACTTAGAAGTGGAAGTATAAGTTAGAGCCTGAGATCAAGACTAGAAACCCATCAAGGTCCTGCCTCTTTACTGGCTGAGAGGCCTCAGACAAGTGTCATGGCTCTCTGAATAGCCATTTCCAAATGGTCATTTCCAAAGCAAAGCACGGGAGATCTGAGGCTTCTCGAAGGTTCCATCTAAAATGCCGTCCCATTCCAGCGTTCTCAGTGCACTACAGCTCTTGTTAATGTCTGCCTCGCGTTGTCTCTTGGCCATCTTCTTACAGTTCTGCTCCCTGTACTCCTTTAAACATGGTTATATGGGGCTGGGATAGCTCAGTGGTAGAGTACTTGCCTGCCTGGCATGCACAAGGCCCTGGGTTCCATACTTAGCACCACCAAAAAGAAAAAGGAGAACAAAACCAAACAGAAAACAAACCCCAAGCAACAAATATACAGAAGCAAAGAGGGAAAAGGTGGATTAGACATGGCTTTTTTCTCCCCTCCTTGTCACTCATCTTCTGAAAGGGAGCATGTCCTGGTTTGCTTTCTGTTGCTGTGATAAAACAAGGACCAAAACCAACTTGGGGAGTGAAAGGTTTATTTCATCTTACTCTTCCAAGTGACAGTCCATCACTAAGGGAAGCCAACACAGGAACTCGGGGCAGGAGCCTGGAAGTACAGACCGCGGAGGAACACTGCTTATAGCTTGTTCCTCTGGCCTGTGCTCAGCCTGCTTTCTTCTACATCCCAAGACCACCTGCCGGGCTGGCACCACCTCCCACATCACTCAGCAGTCAGGAAGATGCCTCACAGACATGGCCACAGCCCGTGGAGTAGAGAAATCCCACCTTCATTCTCCTCTTCCTTGGTGTGTCAAGTGGACGATGGAAACTGCCTCAGGACAAAGCACACAAAGCCTTATGGATCATGCTTAAAAGTTCAGAAAAATACAAGTCACAGTCTGTTATATTTCCCAGGGGATGAAAAAACTGTATAGTGATATAAGAGAATCTTAAGGTCCTTTGGTGGGAATTTTTCCACTTGGTTCCTATAACAAAAGACTGGGAACTCCTCAACCCAGTCACACTGATAATCATCCCACGGTTTAACTTGATCTAGGAGTAACAGCAGATTTTCAGAACAAGGCAGAGGCAGTGTCCAGTTCACCAGGCTTCCCCTGACAAAGGATAGGGCAAACCTTTGCTCTATTGCCCTTCTGAGGTTGAACACGGGCCTAATGAGCAGCAGGCTATCTCCAAAGGAGCTAGTAATTCCCTTCTGAGTCATACACTCATTAAAAAGCTTTCAAAGTCAACTAAAATTGACTACCCTAAAGATCTGCTGCATAGCATGTGCCTATCCTCAGTAATATTACACTATACCCTTAATTAAAAATCTGTTTAAAGTCAGGAGTGGTGGCACACATCTTTAGTCCCCACACTTGGAAGGCAGAGGCAGATGTTTCTCTGTAAGAGTGAGGCCAGCTTGGTTTACATAGTGAGTTCCAGGCCAGTTGGGGTTACAGGAGACCCTCTCTCAAAAAGACCAAATTTTATATATATATATATATATATATATGTATATATACATATATATAATAATTTTTAAAAATCTGTTTAAAAGGTAGATAGGTCAATTGTTCTTGGACACACACACACACACACACACACACAAGATCTAAGGAGATTTTTGGAAGGGATGGTTATGTCTGTTACACTGGTTATATTGATTATGGGAATGGCTCCACAGGCCTAAGACTATGTTCAAACTCATCAAATTGTATGCATTACATATGTTCAGTTTATCATTTATCCCTTATGCCTCAATAAAGAAAATATACATGTGCATATTCACATACATATATACACAGTTTGTCTGGTTTTTTGTTTGAGATTGGCTGTCATATAGCCCAAAGCAGCCTCAGACTCCTGAGTGCTGGGATTACAGTCCCTCTACTAACTGAGCTACACCCCTAGCCCAGCTATTTTGTGTGCATGCATGTATGCTTGTATGTTCATATTCCTGTGTGCATGTTTGTGCATTCATACATGTATGTGGAGGCCAGACCACAACTTCTGGTGTAGTTCCGTAGGTCTGTCCACCTTATTTTTGAGACAGGGACTCTCACTGGCCCAGATCTTACGAAACAGGCCAAGCTAATGGCCAGTGAGCACCAGGAATCTGCCTATCTCCCATTCCCCAGTGTTGGGATTACCAACCTGCACCACCATGGCCAACTTTTTTTAATGTGGGTTCTAGGGCTGGGACTCAGGTCCTCATGGTTGCAAGGCAAGCACTTTACAGGCTGAACTATCCTCATCTACAGCTTTTTTTTTAATTAATGAAGCACAAAAAATTAAAATAGCACAAGAAGAAAACAAAATATGTTTAAACCTTTTGAGTGTTCAAGTATAAAAACAGAGAATAAAACCTATCAGTGTTTTTTTGACAAATATTTTATTTTTTAAGGACTTAGCAGTAGTATTTAAGAAAAAATAAAGCGAAAAATGACATAGGAACTAGTACCCATTAAGCCTGGAGGTACAGAGTTGTCCACAGGTAACCACAATAGTTCATACTGCCTAGGACAAACAGAAATACATAGGCTTGTGGGAAGAATTCATAGTAAATATGGGAAAGTCGAGGGGGTGTAATCAATGAACAAAGAAGTTAACTTTATGAAAGACTGAAGTCGTTCTGTCCATTTTCCTTTGACGGTTGTGAATTTTTTTGTTTAAAAGGGAACATGAGCTCCCCCTAGTGGCAACTATGTTTTCTTAAAACTTTTTTTTTTTTAATGTGTATTGTCTGAATTTATGTAAGTGAACCCATGTTCAAATTTGGGCAAATTCCTATGGAGGTTAGAAGAGAGTGTTGGATCCCATTGAACTGGAGTTACAGATGGTCGTTATCTGCCACGTGGGTGCTGGGAACTGAACCCAGGTCCTCTGTAAGAGTAGCTCGTGCTCTTAACCGCTGAGCCATGTCTCCAACCCCAAAGCAATATTTTTTAAACTGGAAGCGCAGACGACTTTTCTGATCATTCTCAGTCTTGATTTTTACCAAGAGACAGTACCTAAAAATGAAGTAATTTTTGAGGTTAATCTTGTGTGTGTGTGTGTGTGTGTGTGTATATATATATATATATATATATATGGTATTTTAAATTTTGCTTTAATATTACAGTTGAGGAATTGGAAGAAACTTTAGAAATTATTCCTCTAACTGTTCATTCCACAGATATCAACTGCCTACTGTGTCCTTGCATTGCTCCAAGAGTCCTGGGTAGAGCAATGAACAAAACAGAAAGAATTAATCTTCTAGTCTAGTGCAGAACTAGAAAGTCAAGTCTGTTGTAATTACGTGGTATATGGAGGCTAATAGAAGCCATGGAGACATGGAACAGAGGAAGGGAGTGTCAGAAGACAAGAGAAGTCCAATACCAGGCAACGCACCTCTCAAGGATTGTGGCTGAACAGAGAACAAGATGTACAGGCCTTTGGTTAGAAGAAATAGTGTGTGCAAAAGTCCAGGGCTTCATGAATTCAAGGCATCTTGTTCTTGGAGAAAGTGGTCAAAGGAGAGAGCAGTTAGGAAAAGTAAGCCAGGGCTGGGAATATGGCTCAGCAACTGAAAGCACTGGCTGCTCCTGCAGAGAAGACCAGGGTTTGGTTCCCAGAACCCACAGGATGGCTAACAAACCGTCTGTAACTCCAGTTCTAGGGGTTCTGACCTCTACCGACATTGTACAACATGATACACTTACACACAAGCAAGCAAGACACCCATACACATAAAACTGAAAAAGAAAAAGAAAAAAGTAGCCCATAGAGGTAATGTGAGACGAGATCCTCTAATGCCTTTGTCTCAGTTTGGCTTCCATGACAAGTTACCACTGACTTACACACATTTATTTCTCACAGTGTGGGAGGATGCCATCAGGATCAAGGTGCCAGCAGATCCGGTGGCCAGTGAGGGCCCTCTTCTTGTTTTATAAACAGATGCTCTCTCATATCTTCTCTGCCAGGAGGAAATGGCAGAGAAATCCTAGGCCTTGAACCTGTTAACACTAAAAGCACACTGTGTGTTCACTTCTGCCTCTACTCTTGGGTCTAAACAACAGACTTGTCATAAAACATCAGAGGATGCCACAAAGCCAGAGTGTTTATAGATTAGGAGATCCTTAGATAAAACCAAGCTAAAGTTATTGTGATTCAAGATGCCTGCACAGTAACAAAGACAAGTGAAACTGTTACCCAGGCAAAACCTCATCTTATAAAATGCACTTTTGCTAAGTCTCTAGAATCACCGGTTTTTAGTCTGTTTCTCATGGTTTACCAAAAGTCTTGGCATCTGTCTTCACAGTGTGTCTGTCCCCTTTGCTGTCTTAACCCATGAGGTAGATACCCAGCTCTGCATGTAGACATGTTGATCACTTTAAAATGTTTATCCAAGACTATTATACAAGATGGACTTGGTCTATCACCTTTGGGAGCTGATGTGGCTCCTCTATTCTCTCCTTGCACTTTCTAGACAGCTCAAACATCCATAGATCCTCAGACTTATCATAAAGCTCAGAGCAATCCATGAAGCCATTAAAATAATGAATAGCTCTGTTCCTGGGTTAAATCAGCACACATTAGCCTCCAAACCTCAAAGTTAGAATAATTGCACACAAGAAGGGAAAAAAATCTTTTGAAACTGAGCCTGTGAACAATAGGCAATTATCAAACTTTAGCCCACCCCAGAAGGTCAATAAAGGCTCTTTGTTAAGCAAGCAGCTTGATCATCATTTTAACCAGTGTTTGCTCCTTTCTGTGCAAGAGCTGAAGTCCCGCTATAGGGGCCTTGCTTGTCTTGATCATAATACATGGGTTGCTTTCATTCCTACTCTTCCCATGCCATGAGATCCTGATGTCTGGAAACAACATGGAAGAGATCTGAAAAGAAACAACCTCTTGTAGGTTTCTTCACCAAAGAGCACTAACCTGATGGTGAGGGCTCATAACCCAATTACTTTCGGGACCTAATTATCTCTCAATGGCCCTATCTCCTGCCTCCCAGTTAGGAGGAAAAAAACCCGTAAATTTAGACACATTTTGGGTTGAAGAGATGGTTCTGTAGTTAAGAGCATCTGCTGCTCCTGTGGAGGATCTGGGTTCAGTTCTAGCTCACTGGTAGAACACTGGCCTATGATGTACAAGGCTCTGAGTTCAATCCCTAGTCCCAGTGTGATGATGATGATCATGATGATGATGATGCTAATGATGATAAAAGAAAAACAATTTTACAATTTTAGTGAAATTGTAAAAACTGTCAGCTGAGGTTTCCTGAAAAACCACACCTACATTAAACATTCTATAAAGCCGATTGACTGATTAGATAACTGCAGAGAATTGGAATTCTGCAGGTCCAGAGACAAATTTTCTCGAGCCATCTTTTGCTCTCTAAACAATCATTCATTCCCACCTCTGTATGAGACCCAACGTCCTCATAACTATCAGGTAAATCTTTTTGTAATTTATGAACACACCCCTAGCTTATGCTAATCCACAAATGCCAGCACCTGAGGCCACAGCAGAGATTCCCCCACTCTGCTGGAGCCCCTCCACCTGATATTTTTACCAATTTTTTTTTTCAGAGAGTCTCCCTGTAGCCCCAGCTGGCCTGGAACTCACTATGTAGACCAGAGTGGCCTCGATCTCACAGAAACCTGCCTGTTTTCTACCTCCTGAGTACTATCTTCTTCACTTTGAAGTTAGAGCTGTTTTTTTTTGCATCAATAAAACAGAAGATTGGCCAGAAACTGGAACCCAAATGACCAACAGTAGGAAAATAAACAGACAAATTGCTGTATACTTACATGATGGAATACTTTTGGGAGCAGAAGGAATTTATATGCACAATAAGAGAGGTGTATCTCAAAATAATGTAAATACAAAAGTCTGGTCAAAAAAAAAAAAGATTATAATGGGGCTGTTGAGGTGGTTCAGTGGGTAGAGCCACTTGCTGCCCATCCTGACAATCCCTGGGTTCCACATGGTGGAAGGGGAGAGCTGACTTCCACAAACAGTCCTCTGACCTCTACGTATTCACCACAGCACACACAAGCCCACGTGCACATATATAAACACAAATACATGAATCAATGCAAATCATTTTAGAATTTTATATATTCATGTTGGAATTTATAAACTGCACAATTCCATTTACACATATACAAATAAATGAGTAAATGTCTTTAAATTTTTTAAAGACGATTATGTCAGAATATATAAACTGGATGGTTCCATTTGTATAAAATTCTAGCAAATGTAACTGATCCCTAGTAACAGAACATACACCTGTCTGGGAGCAGTCAGGCATGAGGAAATCTTTGCAGAGGGACATATTCATTATCTAGTTTATGTTAATAGTCTATGGGTGCAGATAACTGTGAGAGTTCACCAAATGCTACCTTTTAAGGAAAGTTCCTTATATAGCAATTATTCCTAAATAAAGCTATAAAATAAAGAGCAAAAGGTTCATAAAAATGAGGACTCATGGGGGAGGAGAGAAAGAAAGAAGATGGTCAGTGAGTCTGGGTATAATTGATACGAGGAATGACTTGGTTTGAGGTATAGCTGAGTATGACCTTGAACTTCTGATTCTCCTGCCTCCACCTTCTGAAGGCTGAGATTAAGGTGTGTGCCACCATGCCCAGCAGGAGGACTAACTTCTGTTCTATACCTCGGTGAGAGAGTCATGATAGCCACCAATTAATTGTATTCAAATTACAGAAGATTCTTTTTTCCTGTTCTGGGGATCAAATCCTGGACCATGTGCTTGCTAGGGGAATGCTGTACAGCTGAACTACCTTCCCAGCCTCCAAGTAGAGAAGATTTTAAAATTAAAAAAATTTTTTGACTTATTTTTATGTGTATGAGTGTTATGCCTGCATGTATGTAAGTGCACCTGTGTGGTGCAGTGCTCACAGAGGTCAGAAGAGGGTGTCAGATCTCCTGGAACTGGAGTTATGGATGGTTGTTAGCTGCCTTGTGATGTGGGGAATCAAACCTGGGTCTTTTGCAAGAAGAGCCAGTGCTCTTAACTGCTGAGCCATCTCTCCAGCGCCAGTTTTAAATGTTTTTAAACATTAAAAAGTGATGAATGTCTGGACATGTCAGTTATTTTAATCTAACCCCCACATACTGTAAACATACATTGAAATGCCACAGTATGATTTAATTCCCATTGAATCATCACTCACTGTACCCCAAGTGTACATACAATTACCACAGGTCAATTAAAAATAGAAATTTTATGCCAGTGAGATAGCTCAACAAGTAAAAGCACTTGCTGCCAAGCTTGACAACCTAAGTTTGCTACTCAGGACTGACATGGTGGAAGGAGAGCACCAATTCTTCAACCTCTGACCTCCACATATATGTCACGACATCCCTCCCTACCTACTACATACATACATACATACACACACACACACACACACACAAGTTAATGTAAAAACAGAATTTTTTATTATTTTCAATAAACAAGGGCTGCAATTTCATGTGGCAGCAGAGGAATTGGCTTTAGCGGGATGAAGGGTTGTTTCATCATATCTTGATGTGTATTCAAAAAATATAATCAGCACACAAGACTCAGCATTCCCAGGAGCAGATATTATGGCTTTGGATAAGGCTGAATGACTGAGAGCATGATTTATGGGAATGACTTCTGGGAATGCTTCTGCTACAAATATAGACAGGCTTTTTCTTTTATAAAACAAACAAGGGGGAACTGTGGGAGTGACTTTTCTGGCTTACTGTTGACTTTTCAAACAAAGGATTTAAATTCCTCAAATATTTTGAAAAAGATTCATTGCTGGGGCTGGAGTTAAGAGAACTGGCTGTTCTTTGCAGAGGTCCTGGGTTCAGCTCCACAGCTGTGAACTTAGTCAATCAACCTCTGTGAGCCTGTTTCCTCTCCTGTAGAATGGAGAGAAGAGTGCCAGGTTTTAGAGGGCTGTTCTGAGGGTTAGGGGGTGATTGAAGAAAAGTGCTTTGAACAGTATGGACGTAGAATAGGTGATCGTGTATTTTCATTAGCACTACCATGACTTCAGCCATTATTCATCGAACGAACCAACTCACATTTTGTTATGCACATGGTAGCGTTGTAGAAACCTCTTCAAGTTAGATGGATCTGAATTTAAAACCCTTACTGGAGTGTTCACAAAAGTTATTTCAGTAGCCAGTTATGGTGGCCCACCCCTTTAATTCAGGCACTTGGGAGGCAGAGGCAAGCAGATCTCTGTGAGTTCCAGAGCAGCTAGTCCACATCATGAGTTCCTGGCCAATCAATACTACACAATAACATATAACTACAAAACAATGGTTGAATTTTAAATACACAATTATTTGTATTCTTTAACCAGTCCACATTCATGCTAGGCCAACTGATCCAATCCTCAGACTCTTTATTCTTATTTTCTTGAGACAGGGTCACACTTTAACCCAGGATGGCCTCAAACACACGATTCTCCTACCTCAGACTCTGGAGGGCAGGGATTACAGTACAGTGCAGCGATTACAGTCATGTACCGTCACACCTGGATTCCTTAATCCTCATTTATTTGTGTCATAAGAACGCTGGGATAATGAAATATGTTTATAGGGCCAGGTGGTGGCAAACACCTTTAATCCCAGCACTTGGGAGGCAAAGGTAGGCAGATCTCTGTGAGTTGGAAGCTAGCCTGGTCTACATAGTGAGTTCCAGGCCAGTGGGGGCTATATAGTGATTCCCTGTTTCAAAAAACAAACAAATACTCCTGTACGTGGTGGGAAAAAAAAACCCACAAAACTTTTAACGTCCAAGTTGTTTCAATAACATCTGGTGGTAGTAGTAGCGGTTTCCCTACGGCAGGGGGCAACAGCCCACAACCTACACATTCCCCGCCTGGCCCGCAACCTTGCCCGCCCTCTGTCCCTACACGCAAAGCATCCAGCAGGGAGAATAAATTTGATCCTCTGAGGCTCCGTAGCTCGGTACCGCCTACCTAGTGTCCCACGTGCTGCTTCCGGTTACACACGGAAACACGAGTCCAATCCGCCGCTGGGACTGGGCAGTGAAAGAGAGTGGCGCAGGGTCTCCAAAAACTGCTCGTTGGGAAGCCAGCCTGCAGCCACCATGTCCAGCAGGAACAACAACAAGCTGCCCAGCAACCTGCCGCAGTTACAGAACCTCATCAAGCGGGACCCGCCGGCCTACGTGGAGGAGGTGGGCCGGGCGTGGAGGGCAGGCGTGCAGGGCGGGCGCGGGTCCCTCCGAGTTTCCTGGCCGGAGGAGAGAGGTGCGGGCCAGGGACGTGTCTTGAGGGTTCGTTTCCACCGCTTGGGAACGAGCTGCCCTTAGACCCCGCCTCCGCGGAGACCTGTTGCCTCCGGCTTTACGCACCAGTCTCTCGGAGGTGGAGAGGGGCGAAGGGCCTGTGTCCAGGCTCCGAAATCCAGCGGAAAGACCTGACCTGAATTAGTCCGTAACGCTTGATGAGTCGTGTGTTAAAATGCTTTCGACCGACGATCGCTCCCGAGAACCTGCTGTGTCCTAAGCAATGCCGAGAAGCCGGAAGGTCTTAGATGCTAGGAACAGTCAGGAGTTCAGACTGTCTAGTTAAAAGCCCACATTCAAAGTGGCTGGGGCTATCATGAGCTGGATATTAGAATCTGCTTTAGGAAATGATGTTGAAAGTTATTAATGTATGACCATTATGATGGGCTTTCTAAACTGACTTCTTAAATTGCGAGCATTAAAGACGTGTGATGAAATGGAAGCGGTGTTTTTGAAGCGTTAAACTGACAGATGCTTCACACACCCATTTGTCTCAGAAGCATTAAACAGGTGTTTTATTGGACATCTGTAGCTACTTTCCTCCACATCAGTTCTTCAGTGGCTAACACACCTCATCTTTTGATTGCCCTTCTCCCCCAAATATATGTATGTTCACGTATAAAATACGCTAATGCTTCCCAATGTATCAGTGGTAGAGAGTGCCTTTCCAAGGATCAAGGTAGTTGTAAGAGGCAAGGTTTGCAGAAAGCTCTGTCCAGCCATTCATAGAATAGTGAGCTGAGAGCCCATATAGGTCTTTTCTGGTACTAATTTTAAGTTAGCACACAGAAAAGTGAGTTTTATAGCACGTTCACACATAAGTCATCCCCTGTCCCCCTTTTGCTGATCCCCTTTCTTTCCCTAAATACCCCTCCCCCATTCATATCATGTATTTCAGTCCCTAAGCTCGTTTTAGGATCTCTTCTTCATTGCCCATGGTTCCCTTTCTACTTGGATCACACACTTGTAAATTTAAATCTGTGTAAATTTAAATCAGGCTATCTCTCTGAGTCTGGTTATTTTGCTTAGCAATAATTTCCAGTTCCATCCAACTTCAGAAACTCATGCTTCCAGTATCACTTATGGCTGAAAAAATTCCATTCTGTATCTGTACCACATAGTTCATCATCCATTCTTCTGTTGATGAACATCCGGGCTAGTTCCGTTTCTTAGCTATTATGGGTAATGCACCAATAAACACAAAGGTACAAGTGTATCCTGGTATTTGACACTATGGTTCTTAGCCTTAGCTGTGCCATCTCTCCAGCCTGATATCTTTAGTAACAGGAGGGTCTGTGGTTGTTTTAGTTTTTTGAGACACAACCACATACCTTTCCAGAGTGGCTATACCAGCTTACATTCCCATCAACAGTATTTACTAAGAGTCCTCTCTTCCCACATCCTCCTTAGCATTTGTTTTCATGTGCTTTATTGATGATAGCCATTCTTACTGTGGTGAGATATTTTCTGAGTGATTTTTAATTTGTATTTTCATTATGGCTAAGTTTGTTGCATACTTTTCCAAATATTTATTGGCTTTTATGTTTCTATGAGCATTGTCCATCCGTTTCATTAGCCATTTGTTGACTGAAAGATTGGCTTTGGTGTTTATATATTCTTTATATATTTTAGATATTAATTCCCTGTCTGGTGTGTAATGGCAAAGATTTTCTCCCATTCTGAGGACTCATTTCACTGCATTTTTTTTTTCTGTTGCTGTACAGAAGCTTTCATGTAAACTAATTTTGTCGATTCTTTGAAAAACATTTTTTATGTGTATGAGTATCTTGCCAGCATGTGTGTAACTACGACTGTATTGTGCAGTCCCCTCGGGGGCTGGAAGAGGAGTGTCAGCTTCCTTGAAACTCGAGCAGAGGATACTTGTTAGCCACTGTGGGGACGCTGGGAACTGAAACCAGGTCCTCTGGAAAAGCAGCTACTGCTCTTAATGGCTGAGCCATCTCTCCAGCCCCCAGTTTGTCAGTTCTTGGGACTGTTAGCTGTACTGTTGGAGTCCTTTTCAGAAAGTCTTTTCCCATATAGTTCTGTATGTAAAATCATTGGTTTCACGACTAACCAAAGTTCTTGTTCTGTTGTTGACCAGTTGTATAACCAAGGAAGGTTACTAGCTGAATCTCTATATTTTAACACTTAAGCAAGGTAACATACACCTCTTATTTTCACTTAAGTATATATGCAGACCCACACAGCACACTTGCTATGTGTCAGTGTATGTTTAGCCAGAGCATGTGGTGGCATATAAGACATTTGAGTCTGCCTTCTTTCGAATTTATATTCTGAGGATAGCAGATGTGTAGTGGTAAGGACTGTGGAAAACGTAAATCTGGATGAGAATATGTTAGAACAGAAGGCAGTGGATTTGGCTCCCATGAATAGGGAGACCTCTTCTGCAATGATGATACTGAACCAAACAGGACAAAAGCATTCGAGACAGAAGGAATAGAAGCGCAGGAAAGAAGTAAAGCAGAGCTGTCTGTCTCGTAAGTGGTGTGGGAATGCAGACAGTGGTCAGTGGATTCAAGGCCTTTTAGACCCTGGTAAGCAGTTTAGAATTTACACTTAGTACTTCTTGGAGTCAATAAGGAGTTTTAATTAACTGAGCACCATGTCTGGACAGTCCTTAAAGTTTTTCTGACCAAAAAAAAGGAGGGAGGATGTGAGTGGAAGCTAGAGAGTGAAGTGCAGTCCAAAGAGAATCTCTAAGATCTGCAAGTAGTAGTGCTCTGTGGACCACTGATAGGTGGCGCCTGAAACAAGATTCAAGCTGGGGGGACAGTTAAGCATAAGAAAAGGTGGATGGATCTGGAAGGATATCGGTGTAGCAGTGTTTGAGGGAAGAGCCGTTGTCACAGTCAGTGGAGCATCAGAATGACAGGGCTACTTAAAGACTTCAGTGTCCTGGCCCCACCGCAAGAGTTTGGGGATGACATGATATGGAGGTTAGAGTGAGAGGGATGAGGGAGAGCCTGGGGGTCTCGGATGTACATCGAGGGAAGGATGGGATCAGTCCTGCTCATCTCAAGGCAGACACAGCTATGCCAGGGGTGGGGCAGTGAAGGAACTGGGATAGGATTTGTTAGGAATATGAGTTTTGGGACCTTCTCACTCCTGTTCGCTGCAGGTACGGAGTTGAGAGAGAGATGGTCTTATCTAAAGCATGTTGTGTGCCTTTTAACTACTACACTTGCAAAAAGCTGGAGGCCTAAAAGTTTTATTTTATGTGTATGAGTGTTTGCCTGTGTATAAGAAGCAATCAGAAGCCAGAAGAGAGGACATCAGATCCCCTGGAGCTGGAGTTAAGGATGGTTGTTAGCTGCCATGTAGGTGCTGGGAATGGAACCCAGGTTCTTTGTTAGAGTAGCCAGTGCTTTGAACCACTGAGTCGTCGCTCCAGTCCAAGGCCTAGGGCCCTAGGAGTTTTGTCGGGATAAATAAGCATCTTTGTTTTGTGAGGTTTTTTTTTTTGTTGTTGTTGCTTGTTTTTTGAAATGGTCTCCCTGTAGCCCCAGCTGGCCTGAAACTCGCTATGTAGACCAGGCTGGCCTTGATCTCACAGAGATCTGCCTTCCTCTGTCTCCCGAAGTGTAGGGAGTAAAGGTGAATACCACCATGCCCAACCTAGCATTATGCTTTTTGATCATGCTAAATTTAATACGTGGTGGACATTTAAACAGCTGTTAGATGAGTGAATATGCAAATTTTGGATCCATTGGACTAGTTAAGGTTGACAGTAAAGAAATATTCATCTTCATTTTCTCTCTTTGTATATGTGTGTGTTGTATGCACTTGTATAACACACATGAGGATATTGAGTTTGATCCCCAGCACCACAAAAACATTATAACATCATGTATTGTGGAAAGACATAGATCATGAAACTGAAGCTTGATTCATTAGGTATAGTATTAAACTTGGGTTGCTGTCAATATTAAACATACCGAAATGAGATCTTGTACATAATGAGCTCGGCACATAACAAATGCTTAGTAAGTGCAGCTATGATTTTATATTTGTGTCTATTGCCCTTGGTTATATGTCGGTGGGGGTTGTAGGCACACACATGTACTCATGTGGAAGTCAGACAAGGAAAGAGGACTCTGGGTATTCTGGTCTATCACTCTTAGAGTCTTCCACTGATCCTGGAGCTAGACTAGAATTCAGCAAGCCCTGATTACCTTCTTGTCTCCTCCACACTTGACTTTTTACATGGGTGCTGGGATCTGAACCAAGATCCTAATGCTTATACAGCAAGCTCTCTTGACTGCTGAGCCATCTCTCTAGCCCTATCCTTGATTTGTTTTTGTTTTTAGTTTTGTTTTGTTTGGGACAGGGTCTCATGTAGTTCTGGCTGACCTGGAACTTACTATGTAGACCAGGCTGGCCTCAAATTCAGAGAGATCCCCCTTTTTCTTATCCAGAACTTCAGCCTAAAGCTTTAGTGGATCTTTAAGAGAAGAGGAATTTGATCAGAGAATTTCTTATACTTGAGACACACTTTGTGTTTTCCTGCCTGCCATCTTTTCTCCTGAATTGAGTATGCTTCAGATACAGTGTTGTAGAGGTTATTTAATAATAAACAGCAGAACAGGGCAACAATCTGAGTTTTTCACTTATTTACATCACATTGCTTAAAATTTTGTTAATTTTAAGGAAAAGGTCTTTAGCTAATCCATCCTATGTTTAGATTTTTCAGAAATCATTTGGGAAAATGCAGATGGGGAGAAAGAAGTGTTTTAAGAGAGAGAAGTGAGACTGTGACTCAGTAGTAGAGGGCTTGTCTAGTGTGCCCAAGGCCTTGGTTTCAATCCCCAGGACCACGAAAGGTAGGGAGGGGGCTATCTATATGCTTAGTTAGATCTTTTTCTCTGTGCCACTATCAGACTTGTGCTAGCTTTTTATTCTGTATTGAGAAAGTCATGTAAGAGAATATGACGAATTCCGTTTTCCCCCCAGTTTCTCCAGCAGCATAATCACTATAAATCCAATGTGGAGATTTTCAAGTTACAACCAAATAAACCCAGCAAAGAACTGGCAGAGCTGGTGATGTTTATGGCACAGGTAAGCAGATAATTTCTGATTGCCTCACATAATTTGCAGAGTGGCTTTTTTCAATTATTTCCAGCCTCTTTGAGAACTTAGTTTTCCTAAAGCTTTCCCTTTTGCAAGTCTTATTTTCTTCCTAAGACATAATTAGAAAATTTGCTAAATCTTAACAGAACCAACCAGAGGAAAATCGTCAAAAAAATTTTTTTTTGTTTTCCAAATGCATCGTGCAGGCAAGTTCTCAATTATGTCCTGATTATTTTACAAAAACTATGGGAACAACAGGAATGATAGAAGAATTAACATATGGGGAAACCGGTCGTTCAGAAGCTTCTGTGATGCAGGCTTTTACAGAGCATCTCAATCTATGCATCTGAATTTTAGGAGAGAAAGTGAGCAACTTCGGAAGAGTCTTTGCTTTGTTTCAGATTGGCCACTGTTACCCTGAGCATCTGAGTAGCTTCCCTCAGGAGCTGAAAGATCTTCTCTCCTACAATCATACTGTCTTGGATCCAGATCTTCGAATGGTAGGAGCAGTGTTTGGATGTGTGTGTGTGTGTGTGTATGTGTGTGTGTGTGTGTGTGTGTGTGTGTGTGTGTGTGTGTGATTTGATGTATCTAAGTGAAAGCAGCTAAATATCTTTTCAGTGTCTGAGGAGCAGGGGAAGGGTTTGGCTATGTATGCTCCATTTCCTCATTTGATTAACTTTGCTCTTTGTGTGTTATGCTTTTTCTAAGACATTTTGCAAAGCTTTAATCTTGCTGAGAAATAAGAATCTCATCAACCCATCAAGTTTACTTGAGCTCTTCTTTGAACTTCTGCGTTGCCATGATAAGCTTCTGCGAAAGGTAAAGAGCCAAAACATTTTCCCTATATCTCCTCCTTCCCTGGGGTGACATGACCCGGTAGTGTTGAGAGTTCACTGCATTCTTGATACTTAACATCATTTGGTGCAATTCCTACAACTAGACTAATTTTAATAGGAAAAAAATACTGTGTCCATGCAATACGGTGTTCGTAGCTAACATGTACTGATTGCTCTTTGGGCAGTATGGGTATGTTTTGTCTGCGGTGCACTGTGTCTGGTACCTGAAGAGGCCAGAGGAGGGTGTTGGATCCTCTGGAACTGGAGTTACTGGTGGTTGTAAGCCACCCTGAGGGTGTTGAGAACTGAATACCAGGTCCTGGGCAAAGAGAGCAAGTGCTCTTCACTGCCGAGCCAGCTCCACAGCCCTACATTTAACCTTTTGAGGACAGCTTTACTTCACCTTGTAGGTGCTCACTGAGTTTTTGCTGGTTTGCTTTTTTAGCTCTTTTATGATAGGATGAGAAATAGATAAGTGAAGTCATCCTGCGTGTTTGTACTTTTTTCCAGATTTAGCAAGGTCAGAAATGGTGAGTGAGTTTAACGTGCTTATGTTATGTTTCTTTCCTTAGACACTGTACACACATATTGTGACTGATATCAAGAACATAAACGCCAAGCACAAGAACAATAAAGTTAATATAGTAAGTGCCCCTCGTTTTCCACGTCTGCACCATCGCACCATTGGCACACTAAGTCTTTTCTCCCTTGTCTTTAGATATTGCAGAATTTCATGTACACCATGTTGCGCGACAGCAATGCAACTGCAGCCAAGATGTCTTTGGATGTGATGATTGAACTGTACAGAAGGAACATCTGGTAAGAGATAGGTGAATTTTTCTTACTAAAGATAGACATTTTTCTGTGTATGATTGTTTTGCTTGCATGGATATTTTGCACCACCTGCATACTCCTGGTGGACTCAGAGACCAGGAAGGGCATTGGATCCATGGAACTGGAGTTGCAAACAGTTTTTATCTGCCACATGGGTGCTGGGAACTGAACCCCAGATCCTCTGCAAGAGCAGCAAGTGCTCTTAACACCGAGCCACCTCTCCAGCCCCAGACATTCCTTTTTTCATTTATAATTAACACAGAGTTCATAGACTAGTATTTTTTTGTTATGTTGTTTTTGATCTTACACTCTTTAATACACTTCTGTCATAGTTTTACGTTAGACATAAAAATACAGCAACCATTTAAATGATAACACTGGCTACCATTTCTTCAGCATCTACTCAGGTCAAGCACTTTACATTACCTTATTCAGCCTAGTGAACAGCTTGAAAATATTCCTACCCCTTTGCAGTCAGTGTATGCTGTATATGTGAAAATGCCATATTTTGTACACTTTATTTTATGGGTGCACTACCTTAACTCACATGCCTTTTTTTTTTTTTAATGGCAGGATTTTATAGCCTTGTGAGTGCTGGGATTACAGATGTGCACCTTGCTTTGTCTTTTGTATTTCTTACTGACTAAGGATTTCTTGTCTTTTTGTTATTGTTGTTTTGTTTTGTTTTGTTTTAATTGATACTTGGAGACTGTGGAGATGCCTGTGGTTAGTGCTTGCTATAGAGGTGTGAGAACCAGAGTTTGAACCACCAGAATGCACATATATGCTGGGTGAGCATGACAATCTACCTGTTATCCCAGCCTCAGAAGACTGAGACAGAATCCGCAGAGCAAGCTAGCTAACAAGACTAGCCATATCAGTGAGCTCTTGGTTTGATTGAGACACCTTTCCTCAAACAATAAGGTGAAAATGCCTTTAAAGATAATTTCTAACCTGGTGCCATGACACATGCCTTTAATCCCAGAACTTCACAGAATTTGGGAGACAAAAACAGGGGAATTTCTGTGATATCAAGGCCAACCTGGTCTACATTATGAATTCAAGGCCAGCTGGAGATACAGGGAGACCTTGTCTCAAAAAAAGCCAAAAAAATTATATATATATAACTTCAAAAATATATGTCTGAGATAATTTCTGATTTTCTGATGTAGCCTCAGGCCTCCAACATGCTCATTTACACACACATGTACTCACAGATAAGCATATAACCCCACACACATGAAAATGGAAAAAGAAAAATAAGGGTGTTTCATTTGTTTTAATTATGTATTGTCTAACTGGATCTGATGACTCACACATGTAATGCCAGCACTGATGAGGCCGAGCCAGGATGAGTGGTAGTTCAAGGGTAGCGTAGCCAGGGTTATATGTTGCAAGGCCTTCTCTTGAAAAATGTGTGTGTGTGTGAGAGAGAGAGAGAGAGAGAGAAAATGAATGAATGTATGAATGAATGAAGATCCCACTGGCCAGTAATTCCTGTTAAATTTTATGGTGCTTCATCTCTTTCTGGTCTTAATTTTTTTGTTTTTTGTTTTGTTGACAGTACTGGGGATTGAATCTAGGCTGTCATGCATGCAGTAGTCTTTTATTATGAATTTTTAACTGTGCTTGAGATTTTGTCTTTCGTTTTAATTGGGGGAAGCATATTCCTTCACATGTATGTGTGGGCGTACCCATGTGTGTTTGCAAGCCTGAGGTTGATGTCATTTGTCTTCTTCAGTTGCTCTTCACCCTGTATATTTGAGGTAGGATCTCATTTGAATCCCCAGCCTGCTTATTCAGCTTATTTGCTAGTCAGCCTGCTTTGGGAATCCACTGTTTCTGCCTCCCAACAGACTGACCTTCACCCTCACCTGACTTTTTACTCCAGTGCTAGGGTTCTATACTCTAGTCCTGAATTTTGCAACATTACAGATTTTTCTGTCTAGGTTTTAAATTTTTTTCTTTGTTTTCTTGACATCCTAAGTAGGTTTCTGGGTCACTAAAAATTCTTCATCTTAGTAGCTTCAAATTTTCTGTGATGAATGGGTTGAAATTTAATGAAATGGTCTTCCTGTGTTGACTAATTTAACAACATGCTTTCAAAAATACTAAAATTGAACTTCCTACAGTCAGAAGTACTCAGTGATTATTTTTGTGCCATTTTCTGTTCTATGACATACAATGGAGTAAAAAATAATACTTCAAAAGATTCATTTTCTCTTCCCAGGAATGATGCCAAAACTGTCAATGTTATCACCACAGCGTGTTTCTCCAAGGTCACCAAGGTGAGCTGTAGGCTCCATGGAAGCACTGCTCAGAATGGACTGTGTCTGTGGATGGTGGTGGAGATGATGTGTGGGGAGGAAATGGTGTGCAACAGGCAGTTAGTGATGCTTTCCCTTTATATAACAGCTTTTCTGGTTCATCTATGCTCTAGATAGATAAAATTCCAATATTTTTGTATTTTTAATGTGTATAAGTATATTGCCTGTATGTATATAAGTGCGTTCTTGTCATGTGATGCCCAAGGAGATCAGAAGAGGGCATCAGATCCCCTGGAACTGGAGTTACAGATGTTGTTAGCCTACATGTGGGTGCTGGGAACTGAACCCAGGTCCTCTGTAAGAACAGCCAGTGCTCCTAACCATTGATCCATCTCTCCAGGCGAATTCCAAGATTTCTCATGTATTATGTAACATAATGGGAATAGTTTATAGTTCTTTTCCCTTTTGATACTTGACCTTTCTTCTGTTGGCTCTGGTAAAACTATGTTTGATTGCCTATTAGACCAGCAGTGATGTCTCTTTTTCTTGTGGAGCTTGTAGACATAGTTGACACTCTACCTAAAGGGTAACTGTATAAAGCCTGCTAATTGTTATTTTAAGTCATAGTGCTTATTGATAGATCAAAGTATATATTAACAATGGTTAGGGGGCTGGAGAAATGGCTCAGTGGTTAAGAGCACTGACTGCTGTTGAAGAAGACTCCAGTTCAGTTCCCAGAACCCATATGCAGCTAACAACTTTCAGTAACTCCAATTTCCAGGGGACTCAACACCCTGTTCTGACCTCCGTGGGCACCGCACGACACCAGTGCGCGCACACGCTGACAGGCAACGTGCATATAAAACAAAATATTTAAAAACAATGGTTAGAAGCCATAAAGTAGGTGGAAATGCCTTAACTATACATATTGTGAGGCTTGAGGGCCCCTTCCATTCTTGTCAAAGGGAGTGCTAACCTCTCATTTCACACATGAGCCTGCTGGTTTCTATCAGTTGATTGATGATGGATTTGGGAATACTAGGAATGGAACCCAGGGAATTGGGCTTACTATTAAGTTCTGTTATACCCCAGTCCTAGTTAAAATTTTTATTTAATTACATATTTTTGGAACAAGTAACAACATTTTAATTATGAAAGATGAGTAAGTATCCTACCACCCTTCGAGCTTGTTTCAGCAGATGTTACGTTGGTGCATGTACAATGGAAATGGAGAAAGAAGTGTTTATTTGTGCACAGGATTAAGTTGGTTTTTGTGGTTTGTTATAGATACTAGTTGCAGCTTTGACATTCTTCCTCGGGAAAGATGAAGAAGAAAAGCAGGACAGTGACTCAGAATCTGAGGTTAGTGTGATAACAGGACCTTACAGATGTGCAGTACCCCTCTGCATGGAGATTGTGAACCCTGTAGCTGTTTGAGTTAGAAGAGAATGTTTATGTCATTTTGTCCTTTTTTAGACTTCTGCCAGTTGAGATTTTATTTCATTTAGAGTGTATTGTATTTATCCACTAAGACTGACTAAAATGTAAGACATAAAATGAATTCATTCAGCCCTGTTCTTAGTTCTGATGCTATTCTTACATGTTCATATAGAAATATAGAAGAAAAATTTCTGCCAATTTTGAGCTAATAGCAACATTACAAAATTAGGGCAGAGAGCAGAGTAAGACCATAGTGTCTTTAAAAGGAAAGTCAAGATTTGGAGAATAAAATTTTCTTAGAGTACAGACTTTCTAGAAAACATTTATTATTTGTATTTTATGTGTATCATTGTATTGCTGCATGTGTGTAAATACACTCATGTCATGCAGTACCCTAGGAAATCAGAAGAGGGCAAGGAATTCCCATGGAATTGGAGTTACGGACAGTTATTAACCACCATGTGGGTGCTGGGAATTGAACCCACGTCCTTTTGCAAGAGCAGCCAGTACTCGTCACTGCTGAGTGATCTCTCCAGCCCCTAAAAAAGAAATTCTTATTTTAAGAAAACCTCCCCATTTTGGTAACTACACCATGAATATATAAAACATTTTGTAAACAATGGACAAAGTAAAAGTGTTCTTGTCTTTATGTTATTTCTGTTTCCCAGTTCCTTCAGATAACCCATTTCATTTCCAGTGTACTTCTCTGTAGATATATGTATGTAGAATCTTAGGTGTAGAACCAAAATGTGGTAAGAATTATATGTTGCCTCCGAAGATTTTCCTTGTTTCCAATCTTACAGTAGTTTGTTCTTTAGGATGAAGGACCCACAGCAAGAGACCTACTAGTGCAGTATGCCACCGGGAAGAAGGGCTCCAGAAACAAGAAGAAGCTGGAAAAGGCAATGAAAGTGCTGAAGGTGAGACTTAGACCAGGAGGATGAAGTAGGGTCTCAAGAATATGGAATGTGTGTGTAGTTTTGGGCCAGAGCTTTAAAGACTTTGAAATCAAGAGATGACATTTAAAAAGCATTAGAAATGTTTTATATATACAGTAACATTTTAGATGAATAGTTATATTCAGCTCTGACAAAAACTGTCTTGAGTAAGTTAGTTTGATTAAATTTCCTTTTCACTTGTTCTGCCTGTACTGGCTGGTGTTAGTGTCCTTTACCGGCCGGCCGTTCTTAGAGGAGCACAGAAATGAAAAACCTTGCATATTTCATAAATGGTTATTCCAAAAATCTTAAATTTGGACCCTATGAGGTTTATTCTGTTTTGTTTTTAAATTTGTGTGTGTGTGTGTGTGTGTGTGTGTGTGTGTGTGTGTTATGTACTTGTTCATGTGTGCACTTGTGTTTGCCAGTGCATATGGAACATGTGCAGGCACATGTAGAGGCCACAGATCGACACTGGGTTTCTTATTATTTGAGACTTTGTAACTGAACCTAGACTTTGTCTATTGACTAGGCTGGCTGGCCGCTGAGTTCCAGAGTCCAGCTGGCTCCGCCTCCCGAGTGCTGGTTCCGGGTGTGTGCTGCCACACACAGCTTTATATGTGGGTGCTGGGGATCTGAACTCAGGTCCTCACGTTTGCATAGCAGACACTTTCCTGACCCATCTCCCCAACCCCTATGGGATTTTAATGCTACTTGTAGTTTCAAATTTAAGTCTCATGGGTTCTAATAGCTGATGTATTCAAAAGGTTTAATCTTAAAAAGCAAAAAATATCTTCAGTTCCTCCTGCTGAAAGAAAGGGTTTTTAGATCAAGGTTTTTTTTTTTCTTTTCTTTTCTTTTATAGTCTAATGGGAGGGATACTGGGGAGATGGTAAGACTGCATGAAGATGTGAGTTCTGGTGCCCAGCACCCTTGTAAAAGTCAGGTGTGGCCATGCATGTCTCACCCTAGTGCTGCAGGGAACAGAGACAGGTGGATGCCTGGAGCTTGCTGGCCAAGCAGCTAGACTGAAAAACAGGTTCAGCTGAGACCCTGTCTCAAGTAGATAAGGCAGTATTCCTGACATCCTCCTCCAGTTTATGCACATGCACATGGGCTTAATAGTAAACTTATGAGCTTAGTAGTAGCCTTCAGGGCATTAGCACATTGAATACCAGGGCTGTCACCATCACTGTAATTCAGAGTAAAGGTTTTGTTTTCTTTCAGAAACAAAAGAAGAAGAAGAAGCCAGAGGTGTTCAACTTTTCAGCTATTCACTTGATTCATGATCCCCAAGGTATTGCGATGCTGACTTCACAAGTTCCTTGTTGGCCTTATCCCTGCCTCTTTGCTTACTCCTGCTTTAGATCAGTATTTCTCAAACATTAATTCAAATCACCCAGGAAAGTGGTTAAAGTACAGATTCTGATTCATTAGGGTATGGGTGGGGCCTGGGATTCTGCACTTCCAAGAAGGTCCAGGTGCACTGGCTGCTGCTGGTCTGCAGACCACACCCTTAGAAGCACGCCCTGTAAAATGATTAGGAGGAGCCCACATCCAGTAATCATTCTAGAAGGCAGATGTTAAAAATCTTGGAAGCCTTAGGATGAACTTTGGGCACAGTGAAGGAATAGTTGCCCGTGTTTGATCTTTTCACAGATCTCACTGTACCCTTCTCCTGTGCCTGTTAATGTTCTGTAACCGTGGACCCACAGTGTACTTCTTTGATCCTCTTCTTCCCAGATTTTGCAGAAAAACTTCTAAAGCAGCTAGAGAGCTCGAAGGAAAGGTTTGAAGTGAAGATGATGTTGATGAATCTCATCTCCAGATTGGTGGGAATTCATGAGGTTTGAAAAACATTGCTGCTTTTGGTGAATGTTAGAAGTGGAGATATGCTTAGTAAAAGAAAGTGTTAGGTAGAGCAGTGTATCAAGTTTAAACCAGGAGCCATTTACGTGCTTGTGATTAACTGAAAACAGTTTTTCATTACTGTTTATTTACTATTATATTAATTTTGTGTTCTCTTTTTTTTTACTTCTTGCTGTTCACACACACATTTTCCTAAGCTAGTGTGACCTACATACATACTGATTTACTACATTTCAATTTGCCTAACCCATAATGGCTTTCCTGACTTCCAGGTCTCTGGTAGGACTTTGTCATGTTTGCAAGGCTGAATACCCTGGTTATTTCTTTTATTTTGAATTAGATTGCAAGTGTTACTTGGTGGTATATATCTGTATATGGTGTCTATGTGTGGGCACTACACATGATCTCTTAGACTAGCTGCCTTTAGAAATAAGAGAGCTGTGGGCGTGGTGGTGCACACCTTTAATCCCTAGATTCTTTAATCCAGGCAGAGGTAGGCCAGTCTCTATGAGTTCAAAGGCAGCAATGAGTTCCAGGCCAGCTGAGGCTACAGGGAGACTCTGGCTCAAAAAAGGAGAATGATGCTCAAAAATTTACACCACAAAGAAGCAGTCTTTGATGTTGTTCCCTGATGGTTAATAGTATGACTGGTCCTGCTGTGAGACTGTTGTACTTGTTGCTTTAACTGCAGATTGCAGAGTCATTCCTCCAATGTGGTCAGTTTGTGGTGATCACATTGTAGTCGTGCTATTCAGACTGTACTTACATTCTGACCCTGGCTGTGGAGCTTTAGCATCAGTGCTGTTTCTTGTTTTATTCTCCCTCTTTGGACACCATGCCAATTTTAAAAGTAGCTTATTCTGCACACTCGTTCTTTCTCCCTTACGTAATAAGGTAGCAGCACATTATCAGTAGAGAAAGTTCCCCTCCTGGTTACTACTGCGTTTAGACCATTCTGTGAGAGAAGACAAAAGGGATTCCCAATGAGTGTGTCTTGCTGATAACATTACATTATGGAAAATAACGTTTCTTGCTGTTTCATAAATACTGAAGTTGCTTCATTCTTCTTTCTGCAGCTTTTTCTCTTCAACTTCTATCCCTTTGTGCAGAGGTTTCTACAGCCTCACCAGAGAGGTAATCTGCCTACTTGTCTGTTCCTTGATGGTCTTAATGTGAGAGTAGCTATCTAGTCTACTGTTCTGGAAGGCTGAGGTGGGACAATCAGGAGTTCAAGACTGGCCCCAAATAAGCAAAAATGAAAATGCAACCAAAAGAAAAGAGAAGCACAGAGAAGCCTTTATCCTTTCTGTCTACAGTCTGTCTTGCATCTGGTTAATTGTTCTGTTCGTTAACTGTAAGAAATACTTGTTTTAAAAAAGCAACAATGGAGGACTCAGCAGAGTCCTGACTCTTAGAGCTTATCTTCTGAAGAGGTGCATAGAGTATGGGGTCATGCATCCAGGCAAAGTGTGTGGAAGAGAAAAAAGCAGAGTAAGGACAAGAGGAAGTGTGTGGGCAGGAAAGGCTTTTGATAAGGCAGCAACTGAGCAAAGACCTGAAGGAAGCATGGGTGAGCTCCAGTGAGGCGAGGGTGGTTTCAGGAGCAAGTCACACTAGTGTTAGAGCTGGCCCTGGCTTGCATGTCACTGTCCTAAGACGGTAATGAAGCGTGCTTTTTCTCGTCGCTTCCCTTTTTAGACGTCACGAAGATTCTTCTGTTTGCTGCACAAGCCTCTCATCACCTGGTGCCTCCAGAGGTGAGAACTCTTGCCCTGACGTCTGGATCTGGTGTGTGGAATAGTACCGCTGTTAGGTGTATTAAGGCCACATCCCCAGGGTTGCTGACTCCTGTACCCTGCTTTTAGTGAGTGGAGGAGACCCTGATCCTTCTACAGTTGTGCCCAGAAGTTTAGTTGTAAGTTCATAGAAAGTGAATAAGCTGAAGATTCAAATTTTGTTTAATAGCCAAGTTTTATGACTACGGAAGGTCAAGAATATTAGTAAGTTAGCTGGACTTGGTGGCATACACCTTTAATCCCAGCACCTGGGAGGCTGAGGCAGGCACATATCTGAGATTGAGGGCAACCTGCTCCACATAGCGAGTTCCACGCCAGCTGGGGCTACAAGGACATCCTGTCTCAAAAAGACAAAATAATAATAATAATAAGTTTATAATGATTATTTTTCAAAGCTAATAATTCTTTTATGTCATTAAAAGAACATTAGATTATCCTTTGTCAGCAGGGTTGGAAACCATGTCATGGAGTACATGTGATAAGAAAGCAGAAATGAAGACTGGGAAAGGGGAACCAAGCAGAAGAGAGCAGGCAGGCACTGGGGGACAGATGGCAGGGAACTACTGTAATTGGAACCTGCTACTTTGTATGCTAACCTAAAAATTAACTTTTTAAAAAAGAAAGAAAATTATGTTAAGGGCCAGTAGTATGGCTCAGTGGGTAAAAGCTCTTAGCACACACTCCTTGATAGCCTGAGTTCAATCCCCAGAACCCATGTAAAAATAAAGCCAAAAAAATCTGGGCTTGGGGATGCATGCCTTTAATCCCAGCAGCTGGGAGCCAGAGACTGGTGGATCTCTGAGTTCAAGGCTAGCCTGGTCTACATACCGAGTTCTAGGCCAGCTGGAGCTACAGGGAGACCCTGTCTCAAAAAGACCACACGCACACAAAAAAAGCCAAATGTGGTGGCTCGTATCTGTAATCCCGGCACTCCTACTACAAGGTGAGAGGTGGAAACAGAATCACTGCAGCTCGCAGGCCAGGTACAGTGGAGAGTGCAGCGAGGCAGAAACAGACTGCCTCAACAAGGGAGAAGGGAAGAGTGGACTCCTGAAAGTTCCCCTTTGACCTCCACACAGGCACAGTAATAATAAAATTCTAAACTTTAAAGGAGAAAATGATGTTTAAGGACAGTAAAGTTTAGCCTAAGCATTAACTCAGAAAACTGAACTGGAGGTGTACATTTTTATATCCACCTTCTTGGTTTTGAATTCCAGCTCCCAGACTGAAGGTAGATGGCTTTTTTTATGCTGTGAATCCTGTCCAAGGAGGCCTAGACATTTCACCTGATTCACCTCTTCTTTTGTTCCTAACTCAGATCATTCAGTCATTGCTTATGACGGTCGCCAACAATTTTGTTACTGACAAGAACTCTGGAGAAGTCATGACAGTTGGGTATGTAGAACGTGCTTGGGACAGTTGGTGTTTTGAATGTACTAAGATGGATGGTTAACATTCACTATGGCCTTTTTGTTTCTGGTTTTACTTGTAGGTGGATAACTGTTTGTTAACAACCTGTTTGCTTGTTTGTTTGTTCTTGCAGAATGGATTTGTCTTGCAGTGGTACAAATGATTTATTTTTGAATCACTCATTTTAGGCAGTTCAGTGCCCTTTTGATTAATTCAAAGGATTATCTAATTGGTCTTTATGTGTAAATGATATGCTAAACAATTACAGTTTTAATCTCTCTTGCAAAATGTTGCTGGGGTAACTTCCGTATTTTGAAACTTTCTTATCCAATCTAGTGCCTTCTCTCTATAGAGCTAGTGAACCTAACACTAGTTCTTGTGAAATTGGTAGAAATGTTACTGTTTGGAGTTTCAGCCTCTAAGGCTGTTTGCTTTCACATTCTCTACCACACTTCATGTTTAGAGACCTAAACCTGTAAAGTTTTAACTTGTATTCCTTTTGATTTAGTATTTGGGGGAAATTTTTCTTAAGTTGAACCATATAAAATTGCTCTTTTCTAATTTTTAATTCATTTTTTCCTTTTCTAGGATCAATGCTATAAAAGAAATAACAGCCCGATGTCCTCTAGCCATGACTGAAGAACTTCTTCAAGACCTAGCTCAGTATAAGACGCACAAAGATAAGAGTACGTTGCATGTAATCCTCTGTAGGCCACTGAGTACAGTGTGATCCATTTTCACCTATTTGTAAGCCTTTGCTCCAGAATTGCTAATCAAGCTTGTTATTTTATAGATGTAATGATGTCTGCTAGAACTTTGATTCAGCTCTTCCGGACGCTGAATCCTCAGATGTTGCAGAAGAAATTCCGGGTAGGTGAAACATACTTAGACTAGTCTAAAGATTATGACCTCAGAAGTGAGGTAATATCTGCAGTTAGACCAATGAATTAGTGATGTACGTGGTTTTGTTCTTCAAGCTCAGATTGGCGACCTAGACTCTCAACACTTTAACTTTCATAAAGATCTGTCAGGCCGTTTCAACTTGAAAATGTTGGTGCTGTCAGCAGATTAGAATCCACAGTAGTAGTCATGCTGCTGTCAGTCCCTCAGCCAGGTACTGCCTCATTCAGGGGGGAAGATGTACATTTGTAACAGATGGTACTTTGGAGACTTTAAAAAGTCAGAGCAACTTTCTTCACTAAGAGCCGATCTGGATTTGGATCAGAAGAAAGTAAGACAGCACTGAACAGTGTTTCTGACCGTGGATTTACTCTGACCTGACACCTAAGCAAGCTGTTTCTGTTATTTGATTGTCTTTTTTTTTATATATAGTATTCTACTAACCCTAGAACATGCCTTTCATGAGGAATGTTTGATAATCTAAGCACCTCATTATAAGCAATTTCTTCTCTTTTAGGGTAAACCTACTGAAGCCTCCGTGGAAGCGAGAATACAAGAATATGGAGAATTAGATGCTAAAGATTACATCCCAGGAGCAGAGGTGCTGGAAGTTGAGGAAGAAAAGGATGGAGAAAATGATGAAGGTTCCTTTTGCTTCACTCTCCCTTTCTCGCTTCTTCCTTCTCTTTCACTTTTCCCTTTTCTTTGCTGGGTACGCCAGGGAGGCACACTACACCAGCTGCAGTCCAGTCCCCGAGGGCTCACTGTAATCTCACCATTATTTGGAGCAAAGCTACCTGGCAAGATGGGGAGCTTATCACGAGTGTTTGTGTAAATGCCAAGTCAAAGAGCTGTGACACTGTGTCAGAGCTCTCCTGGAGCCACTCTGTTGAGGTGTCTACAGGGTTCTTTGCACCCAAAAGTCATCTCCCTCAGTTCTCTGGGTAACTAAAAGCAATTCCTCATGCATGTGTGAGAGTATCTGAGTGAGTTAGTCAGAGTCCTTCCTGCATTAAGCCCAAGTTAAGTGTCCAAGTGCAGTTTTGATGAACATATTTGATTTACTAGAAAGAAGGGGGACTCTAGAATCAGTGAGGCTTTTCATGTTTCGTTAGAGGATAGGCTGTGTTTTCCTGCGTGTGACTTAAGTGAGAGTCTATTCCTCTTTCGAGTTGTGAGAATGGACATGACTATTAGATTTGGACTTTGAATAGATATTTTGTCAGTGCTAGTGCCTGTTCCATAAATTAGTGAAATTGATGTGCCTTATTTAATAATAAATGTGTCTCATTTCTTGGTCAGTGGAGCTTCTAAGGGTTATTACCTTGCTAACATTGCTTGATTTATCTCAACTTGTTATAAGTACTCAACATAAAGAGGGTAGCTGTGTCAGTGAGCTCTCTTTCACACAGATGGATGGGAAAGTGCCAGTCTCAGTGAAGAGGAAGATGGTGATGGTGAATGGGTTGATGTGCACCATTCTTCTGATGAAGAACAGCAAGAAATTGTAAGTGTGGATCTCCCCTTACAAGTACATCACCCTGCAGTTTATTGAGGTGCCATTTTTGCTGGGCCATGTTAAGAGACTAAAATTGAGATGACTGAGCTCTCGATTAAGCTGGTAGCATGTAACCCTTTGCCTGAATGCTTTCAAGGCCAAGAAGCTGGACAGCATGCCCGAGGCGGAACGGAAAGCCAAAGCTGCAGCCATCAGCACAAGTAGGGTTTTAAGTCAGGATGACTTTCAGAAAATCCGCATGGCTCAGATGAGGAAAGAGCTGGACGCCGCTCCGGGGAAAGCACAGAAAAGGAAATACGTGGAAATTGACAGTGACGAGGAGTCCAGGTAAAATGGCACACGCACGAAGCCTGCAGTCAACTCGTGGGTGGCGAAGGCATCAGGGAAAAAGCTCCACCTTTTCTTTGTACTTATGTTTCCCTCACACAGGGGTGAATTACTCTCTCTTCGGGACATTGAACGCCTTCATAAGAAGCCAAAGTCTGACAAGGAGACAAGACTAGCAACTGCAATGGTGAGTGAGACAGAACGTTCTTCTTAGACAGAAAACAGGTATGATGAAACCTAACTGCCAGTGTGTGTCACCACAGACTGTCTTTTTTTGTGCTTTAAGGGTATAATTAAAGTAGAATGAGATGATCATTAGTGGGTGTTGAGTTAGATGAGTTATTATTTTGTTTGATTTGAGATAGGTTTTCAGGTAGCCCAGTCTGATCTCAAACTCAATATTTAGTTGAGGATGACCTTAGATTCCTGATCCTCCTGCCTCCACTTCCTGAGTCCTGCGATTACAGATATGTGCTACTGTGCCTGGTTTATGTGGTGCTGGGGATAGGACCCAGGGCTTTGTGCAAACTAGGCAATCACTCCATCAACTGAGCTATTTCCCCAGCCATAGTTAGATCAGTTTTGACAAGTGTATGCAGCCGTGCAGCTACTACCCAAAGCAAAATGCAGAGTGTGGTAATTCATCACTACCCGTTCATGGCCTCAGAAGCCTGCCTTTAGTAAAGCAATAGAACACCCTGTCTGCAGTTCGTCAGAGCTGGCCTCTGGCTCATGCCGTTGCTGTTCATGTGTGCGCGCTGACTGGCTTCGAGTTGCATTTCTGTGCCTTAACTGGTGTTGAGTACCGTCCCACACCACCTCTTCCTCACCTCTGCATTCCATGGAAAAGGAGCACCATCTAGGCAAGTGTGCAAACTCACGTTCTTTTTCCTCCGCACCTTTACTGTATTTCTCACCCCTTCCCCTTCCCACCAAGCTGAAAACAGCTTGGCTTTCTGGGAATCAGGCTAATAATACTAACTTTCCTTCCACTGAGCGACCCTTACTCCATTATAGTACATCAGGTCATTTTCTCTGTTGAACTGAGTCCTGGGGAACAAGGCCTGCATTTTTGTTGTGTCCTTGGCATCCAGCAGAACATTGTACACAGAGGGTATGCTTGTTTTGATTACATAACTTCTGAGTCTGTTATTTAAGAAGAAATATCAATCTTTTTTTGTGTTGATAGGCTGGAAGGACAGACCGAAAAGAATTTGTGAGGAAGAAAACCAAAATAAATCCATTTTCTAGTTCCACAAATAAAGAAAAGAAAAAGCAGAAGAACTTTATGATGATGCGATACAGCCAGAATGTCCGGTCAAAAACCAAGCGTTCCTTCCGGGAAAAGCAGGTGAGTTCTACTTGAAGCCAGGACAACAAGAACAGTTCTATAGTTTCTAAGACCATTTTACATTTGAGACGAGTTGTGCCTTCTGAGGACCCTGTGTTGAGTGGACTTTGGGGATCAGGGCATGATACTTTTCAAAAGCAACAGCTTTCCTGGGGAAATAGCTCAGTTTCAGGAAAGCAATGCACGATGAACAGTTTTGTTGGTGGTGTGATTTTTATGTGTCCTTTTATATGTATGAGCCTTTGTTGTACCCCTTTGTGCCCTTGCTTGCTTGCTTGTTTTGAGACAGGGTCTTATTGTGTAGTTCACCCTGGCCTTGAACTCACTATGTAGCCCAGGCAAACTTCATTCTTGATATTCACCTGCCTTGGCCGCCTAAGTGCTGGGATTATAGGTATGTCTGTGTCTTTGCATGGAAATCCCATGCTACTTCTGTGACTGGCTTATCTCAGTAATTCATTGTAGTGAAGCTGGCATCTTCCTTTTCTGGGAATACACCAGAACATATCTAAGTGTCATTCTGAAGAAACTATAGAAAATCAGCTTCAGGCTACAGTCTCACCTGTTGAACCAGTATTCTTGATAGCTAGCCAAGGATGAGCCTGCCAGGGCTGAATGTAACAGCCAGCCCTTGAGGCAGTACTGTGTTTATGTGGGGGTCATATCAGGATCCCTTGAACCACGTAAACTCTACCTGTCTGTCTGTTTTTAAGGCTTTACTTCTAATCTGTGTTTAATACATGTAGATCTTAAGGTGATAACATTGGTGGTAACATTTTTAAAAAGCCTTTAAATTTTGCCACATAGTTAACTGACCTATCTTTCACTGGCTTCATTAATAACATCTTGGGGTTGAGGAAATAGTAATACCCTGTTGGAACCTTGTTTCCTGGGAGTTTGGTTTTAACTAAGGGCACCCACCTTCTACTTCCTGTTTTGTAGAGTGCCTTTTTTAACATGATGGAGAAGCCTGACTTTTGTTCCTTATCAGCACCTAATGGAACATTTCTCTCAATGTTTAAAGAAATTGTAGAGTAAATCCAGAGTTCGTTGGATATGCACACCTTGGGTTTCGTAGCGCTATTTCTTTGTCCTCTAGTTTTCTTGCTGCTCAGAACATGAAATAAATCAAAATTCCTACATGTGTTCCGTTCCTGATTTTCTGTGCTCTCACCTCACTAGACCAGCATTGTTAATATAAACATAATACATACCATGGATCGTTTTAAGTTAAAGAGATGACATTAGTTTTAGTAGTATGTCTTGTTTTCCCTGATATATCAAAGTAGTACCATCCAAGCACATAATCAAAATAAAAATTATTGAAATATTTTGCATTTGTGTTTTCAAAAATATTTATTAGTATTTTGTGTATGTGTGTATGATTGTATTGCCTGCATGCATGTAAGTGCACTTGTGTTGTGCAATGCCCACAGAAGTCAGAAGAGGGCATCCGGTTCCCCTGGAACTGAATGGTTGTTAGCTGCCATGTGGGTGCTGGGTCCTCTGCAAGATCTTAACCACTGCTTTTAACCACTGAGCTCATCTTTCCAGGCCCAGTTTTTAACAAATTGAAATCCAGTGTCTCCTTTTACAATAAAACACTTATCAATGTGAACTAGCAACACTTGGTTCTAATCATCTCTGTGATTCCCACTCTGATGTATATGGTGCTGAAGCAGGCACAAGCAGCACATCAGATGCTAAATAGCCAGAGCATCAATCCCAAGGCCCTTTGGAAAAGAGCAATACACTTCTCTTCTCGGTACTATTTCATTGTTCTAAACAGTAGAGTTTTACATGGCTTAGAAAATAATATAAGGGCAGGAGAGATGGCTCAGTGGTGAAGAGCACTGACTGTTCTTGCAGAGGACCAGGTTTGAATCCCAGGTCCCACATGGTGGCTAACAACCATCCATAACTCCAGTTCCAGGGGATCCGATGATCTCTTCTGATCTTCATGGGCATTGCAGGACACAGGTACACTTTACACACATGCAGGCAACATACTCATACACATAAAGTCAAGATAATAATTAAGAAAAAAATTTAAATAGATAATGTGATACCAGAAGGGAAAAGAAAACATGATAGAAAAGCAGAGGAGGATTGTGTCGTGGAACCGGAAGGAAGAGAAGGGAGGATGTAGCCACTTCTTAAGTGTTCAGTTAGTGGCATTGGCGAGTGGAAGGGACCTGAGACATGGGAGAGTAACTTGTTCTGTTATAACCAATATTGCCTGGCGTATTAAGTCTTAGCCTGTAGCTTGACTGTTCTAGAACTTTTCATTAAAACTCAATAGACAACATGAGCACGCATGATGAGTGATGTCACGACCACCTCGTCCAGCAAGGAAGACGCAACACCAGACTCTTCTTTATGCAGTTTATTCAGGAACCTTGAACAACCTTCTGGCTTTTGACTTTTGACTTTTTCTCCTCTCGGGGAAAGCCCGCCAGAGACTTAAATCCCCTCCTGCCAGCCAACCCCAAACTACCACGTGGTGAAAGCAGATAGGCGCACACATGTGGAAGCAGGCCCAGATCTCAGCCACAGCCAAATATGGAGTTGTTTACTCCAGAGAGCACTCACCCTCGGGATGGTGGAAGGCGGAAGCAGGCGCCATCTTTAAGACGCGGCAATCCGCAGCTCTCTACAGAGTGAAGCTATGTAAATACAAATAGGGACTGGAGAGATGGCTCAGCAATTCAAAGCACTGGCTGTTCTTGCAGGTGTTCCCAGCACCCACATGCTGACTGACAGCTGTCTGTGACTCCAGCTCCAGGGGAATCTGACACCCTCTTCTGGCTCCAAAGCTGGGGCTACAGATAGACTCTGTCTCAAAAACAATATATACTCTTTTTTTTTTTTTTTTTTAACTAGGAAGAAATCTTTTTTCTTGACCCATTATTCAGAGTTTTGATTCCTAAGTTAATATCTTTATACCCAAGCTATTGTAAAGAAAATGTGGCTTAGAGTGGGATTTCTTAGTTGATTTTCTACAATAGACAAGTTTATTTGAAACTCAGCAAATAAGGGACTAGATTTCCATGTTTCAAGTTGCATATTAATAGGTATTATTTTAAATCTGCCCAAATGCTTAATGCCATTTTAGAGTCTTTGTCCCTGATATTCATCTGTTAGTATTATATTATCATTATTAGAGTGTGTGTGTCTGTGCGTGTTTGTAGGTCAGAGGCTAACTTTTGGGGTCGCTTCTCTCCTTCCATCATCGTAGGTTCTTTGGAGTTGTCAGGCTCTGTGGCAAGCACTTTTCTGTACTGAGCCATCCTGCTGACCCAGATTTGATCTTTTAGGAAATTCTTCAGTACTTTATGTTTTCAGGGTGATTTGTTGACTTAGAGGTTCCTCTTTGGTCACCTTCTCTATAACCTAGGTAGTATAACACATTACTTGAGAGTTATTGTGTTTTAAGATTTGTTTCTTTTCTTCTCTTGCAGCTAGCACTACGAGATGCACTTTTGAAAAAGAGGAAAAGAATGAAGTAACTTCAGTGAAGTAACTATCCATTCCCTGCTTAATGCTAAATTTGTATCCTGCTGAAAATTAGTAATTCGATAATTGCTTACATTAAAAAGTCAAGAAGCCTATCTTTTGAAAAACAGTAAAGTCTGCAGCAATTTGACATTTCTAATGTGGAAAAGGGACTGCTAGTCCTATGAGTATGAGTCACGGCGCTGCGAGAAAGTCGTTTTCATGTAGCTCAGAAATATCAAGTGCCTACAGAATTGTCACTGTGGACATGACCCCTTGCTTAGGGCATTCACAGCCAGTAGGGAGCGCGTGTATATATTATGTTTACTGTGGGGTGTAAATAGTTCCTTTGTAGCTATAGGTCATTATTTCTATGGGGTCACTGGGACCTCCTGGGCCAATTCTGCAAAGATGGGAATTGTATATGCTCTTAAACAAAACAGGACAGTGTTACAAGAGTAAGAGGTTCTTACTTGTAAATAGGCTTACCTGCTAAAAGCAGGTTCCCGCTGTACAGGTACTGGGTAGACATTTTAGCTCTTTATTTTTAATATTTTTAATTCTCTGTAAAAGCTGTCAGTTAAGACCTCATACTTAAAGTTGCCTTAAATAGTTATTTTAAAATGTCTTATCAGGGTGTGGTGGCACACATCTAGAATCCCAGTGCTCAGGAGGCTAAGGCAGGAGAATCATGAGTTGAGACCAGCCTGGGATACAAAACTGAGTTCTAGACTAGCCTGGGATACATAGTGAAACCCTGTCTCAAGAAGTAAACAAAATCATCTCTTTTTCTAATCATTTGAACTGCCTATTCTCTGTTGATGTTTTAGGGGTGGTTTGTTTTTGTTTTGCTGTATTGAAGATCAAACTCAAGGCCTTGTACTTGATAGGCAAACATTCTACCACTGAACTTACATATCCAGCCCAGAGTTGCCTGGTCTTTAAATTGGTTTTCTCACTTTCCTTTCATTCAAGTTTTTTCAGCCCTTTGCCTTATTTTCAACCAAAATTCAGAGGTTTTTAATGCCACATAGGTGTCAGGGCTGGGGTGTGCTGTTCAATAAGCATGTTTGAGTCCATTCCAGGAGACTTTGCATGCAGGCAAGTTATTGGATTTACTGGATTTAAATAGTTTGGTGTCATTTTCCCCAGATTTCATAGATAGTCTTATAAGAAACTTGTCTCATGTTCAAAGGACAATTTTCTGCCCACTCATAATTGGAAAACAGCATCTAGAACTGCATTTTCTGCATCCCCTTGTAGCTTCTTCTTTGAGTTTAGGTTCAACTTTGGTTCTATTTGAATGACACCCCCTGACTTTACCCCGCCTAGCGCAGGTCACTGTTAGGGCATTAGCCAAGCTGTCAGAGTCAGCAACTGCATTGCTTTATAGGAAGTGACAGTGAACTTGTATATTTCAGACCTGAAACGGCTCCTTTCTTTCTTTGTGTTCTTAAACTCCACGGATCAAGATCCACAAAGTGAATGAAATTCAAAGCTGTCAGAGAGCTGGCACGGCTGTGCTGTGTATTTTTTATTTTGGTGCCTGGAAGTTTCTTCTTTCCCCTCGATTTGCTCAGTTAAGATACCAAGAAGCCAAAGTCTCTTCTGTCCTCTGACTATAGTTCTGCTGTGGGCCTTTTTTATCCCTAACTAGCTGGTTTTCAAAGCCACATCATGGGGATTGGGATATACCGCAGTGCGTGTACGGTGCTTGCCTGTAACCGCTAGGACCCAGGTTCACAGGGAAACAAACTGAAAGCGCCATTCTTAACTGCTTTGTTTTTTTAATCCTATAGTCTTACTTCTCTGCTTCTTTTTATTGTTTTATATATCTCTTGAGAATTTTTCTGTTTAACATTGTCAGTTTAAAGATCAGATTCTCATAGGTTGAATTCAGTAAGCTGTGGGCTTATTGTCTGTGTCTGAACTTGAGTTTTTCAGTATCAACATAGGATGGATCTCTTTCAGGGATGAACACATACTATCCAAGCTCATAATATGGAAACCCAGCATATAAACCCAGAATGCCAGTATATATTACTTGTGTAACATTAGCAGATTTTCTTGGCAAATAAACTGTCCATAAGATGGATAACTTACCTGTTCTCTGCTCTACCCCAGTGCTAGTCAGATGCTGGATACAGTGTAGAAAGTGCAGCAAGTGTTGAGCACATTTAACCCTGTCATGTTTTCTGTCTATAAATGTTATGACACCTACCTTGCTTTCAGGTAAATTGCTTGGCAAAGATTAAATGTTGGGGGGGTGTGGGGCGGAGAAGGCATGGCTTGGAATAATTGTAGTTGTGTATTTTTCTTTTAAACCTTGAAGTCCAGATTTTGGATAGCTAATTTGAAATGTATTCTGAATGTCTCCTGTGTGTAAAGCACTCCGTTAGATGCGTGTGGCTGCACACACATTGTTGGTGCCAGATAGAGGAAGTATGTTAAGAGACAGGTGTGCCGGCTGCCTACATTCAGTCATTTCACAGTAGACACATATACTAAAACTTCACATTGTATACCACAAATGCATGTCATTTCTGTCAATTAGGAAAAGGGCGTAGCACCCTGATACCCGTGTTGGACAGGGCAGCACTAGAAAACATTTCCTGAGTCATTGAAAAGAAAGTCTGTGCTTTAAAAGTTGATATGATTTTGCTATAATTTTTAAATGTTATGGTTAATTAATTTTTTTCAAATTACAGTTCATTGAAAATTTGTATAGTGTATTATGTTGAAATTTTATTTCAACTAAAATGTGAATCAGTCTAACTCTTCTATTTCTAAGCTATTTTAAATAGATAATGTTGAGTTCTTCTGGCACCCTCTCTCTAATTCCTTGTGTGGTTTTTGGAGTGTATTTTCTGAAATTGAAGAAGGTCTTAACCAGGTATGGTGACAATCACCTGTATTCCGTACTTGGGACGCAGAGGTGGGGAATTGCTGTGAGTTTCAGGCTGGTCTGGTCTATGTAGCAAGACTGGGCTGCGGGGCGGATAGCTAAAAGGCACAAGCTTCCTTTTGTTTGGGACTCTTCTGTGTGGTATGTTATGTCCTTCTGTGGGTTCTGCTTTCATGTTTTGTCAGTCTGATCTTAGTATATAAATGGTAAAGTAGGAATTATCCACACAGTGAATTGTTATGTCACCAGTAAATTGTTTACAATGGGAAGTACGTATTATAAATTAACAAAATGTAACATTGTTATTATATAGTCCAGTACACATGTAAGAAAAAGAGATTTTCAAAGACCTAGGGAGAAATATGCTAAATATTCAAGTTTTCTTACTATTGGGATCGTGTAAGGTTTTTTTCTTTCTACTTCTGAATCTTCACAGAGCTTATGTTTTTACTTGTATAAGGAACCGTTTTGAAGTGAGGAATAAAAGCGTATTGAGAATCATTCTTGTGAAATTTCTTTTTTTTCTTCCTTTATGAGGCTGGAAGTCAAACCCAGGATCCTCATGTGTGGGAACATGTCATGTACCACCAGGCTGCACTCCAGTCTGGGAAGCGCGCCCTCCAGCAAGGCAAGGCTTGATGTGAAAGTGTTCTGAGCGCTTGCCTCGCCTTCCTCTTCTGGGTCTTGCCAGCAGTAAACGATGTTGGCAAAATGCTGCTAGCGTAATTCTTTGGGAAAATGTTTGTAGTATGTACAAAGAGCCTCTTTGTACCGAGATACGCATTTGTGGTCATGTGTCAATACAGGTAACAGAAACTTTTTTGTTTGTTTGGTTTTTTTTTTTTTTTTTTTGAAATAGAGTCTCCTTGTAGCCCCAGCTGGCCTGGAACTCAATTTGTAAAGTAGGCTTGCCTCCATCTCACCGAGATCCACCTGCCTCTGCCTCCCAAGTACTGGAATTAAGGACATTTGCCACCATTTCTGCTTTGTCTTATCAGTGTGTTGAAGCTGGTCTTTGGATTAGAATGCTGTTCTGGTGTGGCGACGTGACCATGTGCCAGTCTCCCATCATTCTGCGCCTCAGTTTTATCTGTGAAGTACGGAATGCAAGATTTGCCCTCAGTGGTTAAGGCAGCAACAAGAGGAAAGATAGTATTGCCCTTCAGTCCTTTCTACTAGTAAAACAAATGATTCCACAGAATTAATTGCTCCAGCATCCTCTATAAAAAGAGTGTGCCCAAGAGAAAGCAGGAAGTAGGTCTTTGGATCTCCTATACACACAGTCAGGCCCACAGAACTGGCTTTGGTGGCAAGGAAGCGGATTGTGATGGGCAGTCAGCAGCGTCTGCCACCAGCTCTGCTCAGAAATGGCCACTGCAATATTGCGTTCAATGACAACATGTAAGGTCTCTGTAATCAGGAAATGTATGGTGTGGTTAAGTGGAATGTTGATTGCATTTCTCCTTGTGACCAAGTATTTGGCAAGAAGCAACCTAGGAAAGATTTATTTTAACTCACTGTATTAGTGGGACACAAGCCTCGTGGTGGGGAAGGTGGCGTGGCAGCTTCGTGGGCCAGCTTGTGGCTGGGACTCTTCATCTCAAAGGACCAGAAAGCAGGACAAGAGCAAGATGGAAACCCTGCCCCCAGCGACCCACTTCCTCCAACCACGCTGCATCTCCTAAAAGTTCTGCAGCCTCCCAAAGCACCGCCATAGCTCATGTGGCTGTGGAGGGCATTGTATACCCAGGCCAGAACAGATAACCATGAATTGCTGGTAAGTTGTACGTGTGCATCCCTCAATAATCCTAGCAAAAGGTCAAGGACGGAGAGTTTAAAGGCCAGCCTGGGCTACACAGACCCTATCTTATAACACACACACAAGGTATAAATAAGCACCAGGAATAGGGGGAAGGATGCTATTATTTTTAAAGCAGCATATGATAAAAATTTAAGACTTTTGCATTTTTAATCTCTGAAATTAGAATGCTTAACTTTCTTACATCTCCCACACAGTCTTCGTCATCATAGCTTGCACATTCTTCTGAAACCTTCATCTGACATTTGTTTAGACTACACAGGTACCAGTCTCAACACTGGCAGTATGCTGGGTGTGGTGGCACATTACTTTAATCCTAGCACTTGGGAGGCAGAAGCAGACAGATTTCTTTGAAATTGAGGCCAGCCTGGTTCACACAGAGAGTTCCAGGCCAATTGGGGCTGTAGGGTGACTGTCTCCAACCAACAACAACATCCAAAAAAAACCAAACCTTAAAGTAGAGAGTTTAGTAGCTACTAAGAAAATTCCAGGAAAAAATAAAACTTTTTTTTCTAAAAGTTTAAGCAGTTGTTATACAGCATATGACCAGGGGCTGGGGGTGTGATGTAACTCAGTTGGTAGTGTGCTTACCTGACTTGTACAAAGTCCTGGGTTCAATCCCAGTGCCACTTGAGACTTAGCATGATGGTATAGGCCTGGAAGGCAGGAGGGAAAGAAATTCAGGTTCATCCTCAGTTCCACAGCAAGCTTGAGGTTACATGAGTGCCTGTGTTCAAAAAAGAAAAATATGTATCATTAAGCATATTTAAGCTGATGAATTTTCTCTAACTACATCACAGTATCCAGCACTTAATCAGGAAACATTGCCAACACCTTACAGCCCCGTTTGGTGTGAACTCTTAGATACTGTATGTTGGCTGGTGTGGCCAGTTGCATATGCTTGTAATCCGAGCACTGGAAGGCAGAGACAGCATTGCTGCAAGTTTAAGACCAGCCTGGAAGTTCCAGGCAGAGTCCCTGTCTCAAAAACAATCACCAAGGTTCTGTGTGTGTGTGTGTGTGTGTGTGTGTGTGTGTGTGTGTGTGTGTGTGTGTGTTCATACCTGTAATCCAGCATACCCTGTCTCAAAGTCTCCAAATATGCATGGTATGTGTGTATGAACCACCATGTGCTGGGGATGGGGGTTTGATGGAGATTTGAACTCAGGTTCTCATACTGAACCAGCAAATGCTTAACTCACTGAGCCATCTCCCCAGCAGACCACCAAGGCGGTTTTTTTGTTTTTGTTTTTACTTTTTTATTGAATTGTTGCAATTTTCATACAGTATACAATTGGATGGTATTTAGACTCCCTTCCCTTTTGCCCTCCACCCAATTTAATGTTCATATAGAGAGAGTCTAACTTGTGTCCCCAAATGTCCTTCAGTGTGCATTCATCCACTGGAGTCTCTGCCCCTCCCAGCCACAATTGTTAATTGTAGCCACAGTTCCTTAGGTGGAGTTGGAACTTCTTATCTCCACTTCCTTATATCTGTGATGCTGGAATTTTTTTTTTCTGGTTTTAACTTGCAATCTGACCAAGGTTCTTAATGGCACAGGAGAGTGGTCTAGTGTGGAAAACACGGGTTCCACATCAAGTCAAATGGCAGTTTGGAACAGGCTAGCCTTGAGTGCAAAGAAGCTTAAGCAGTATCTTAATTTCAGTTTTTGAAATGTGCAATAGGTAAGTGATCTTAAAATACCTCCTAGAAAAAACTTAGAGAGTTCTTTGAATGCATACACATTTTAAATCCTGGTAAGAAAGCACAAAGTCACAGTTTATAGATTAGTGGTGTTTCTTTTAGGTTGTTTGTTTTTTGTTGTTGTGTTTTATGGGGAGGTTGTTTTTGGTTTTTGGCTTTTGGGGTTTTATGTTGTTTTGTCTTGAGAGAGGGTCTCCCTGTAACCCCAGCTGGCTTGGTGCTCACTATGTAGACCAGGCTGGCCCCAATCTCACAAAGATCAGCCTGCCTGTGCCTCCTGAGTGCTGGGACTAAAGCATGAACCACTATGCCCAGTCCTGTTTCTTTTAGTCTTATCAATAAAATGGGCATGTGGAAATAGTTATTTGATGTGAATAGGTCGAATATATATCTGACTGACTCTCTGTGTTTTAAACATTCTGTTAAATTGTATAAAAACATTGTTTAAAACATTTTGTTTATTTTACATGTATGAGTGTATGCCTATGTGTGTATATGTGCACCTGTGTCATGCAATATTCATGGAGGTCAGAAGAGGGCGTTGGATGCCCTGGAACTGGAGTTACAGACAATTGTTAGCTGCCATATGGGTGCTGGGAATCGAACCCAGGTCTTTTTCAAGAGCATCTGGTGCTCTTAACCACTGAGCCATCTCTTCAGGCACTATATGAAACATTTATACTAAGCATTTAATAAAACAGATTAATTAAATAAAAAGTTCTGGTTTTAGCAAGAGGCAATTGAGGTGGAATTCCTCATCACTAAGTCCCATGCCAGAACCTGGAGTCTCAGTTCACATGAGGGGTGCTTTAAAAGGAAATGAAGCTGAGGAGTAAAGCTGAAAGACAAAAGGGGAACTGCAGTTCTGGAAAACATTACAAAAGGAGAAGTTAAAGGAATTACATGGTAACAAAACTAATATATAATTTGTTTCAGAGACACCTGAAACCTTACTTTAAAAACAAAACAAAATGACATTTTAGCTGGTCATGGTGGTGCACACTTGATCTCATCACTCAGGAGGCAGAGGCAGGTGGACCATACTACATACTGAGATCCTATGTTAACACAAAAAACAAAAGCCATGAAAACAGAGTATAGAGCGCCACTTAAACATTACTTTGCCCATAGGAATACGGCTGATCTTGAAGTTGATGCCTGTCAATCCTGTAGCTATTTTCTCCTTTTACTACAAGTATCTAAATGTGTATACAGCACATTGTATTACTCAGTATCTTAAAATTTTATATAAATAGTATCAATGTACAACTTTACTGGCTATGTAAGTCAGCATCGGCTTCTATGTATGTGGTACTGGGGTTGGGGTTGTGTACTTGCAAAGGATAGTTGTGGAAGTGCCCAGCTCTTTAAGTAAGTTTTCTCCACATGACTGGAGAGAGGACCATGTTGTCAAGCATTCTGCCCTACATGACAAAGGCACCTTTACTACTAGTGTCTGTGTCTAATAGTGTTATTATCATTTCTCTTAAAGTCGTTACTGGTAGTCTGTCCTTCAGGACCATCAGCACATAGTCTTGTACTAATGGTATGTTCAAGGAAATGCAGGCTATCACTAATATGACTTGAAATTATTGTTTCCACTCAATTCTGAAGCAGTACATTCTTAGGTGTTTCTGTTAGACACCACCAGTTGCCATACAGCTTAGTGACTTAAAGCAATCATCATTATTTCTGTTTCTTTGGGCAAGATATTTGGGAGGAGCTTAGCTGGGCCAAGAGGTCCCACTTCCAAGAGGGTTCACTGGCACGGCCATTGGCAAGAAGCCTCAGTTTCTCTTTGACCTTGTGAAAAGCCTCAGTCCCTCAGTATAGAGACATTTTCATAGAGCTTCTCAAGTATTCTTCAAGTATGATAACTGGTGTCCTTTAAAGTGAAGAATTAAGCTCGAGCAAAGGGGATACCACGAAGTCTTTTGAACAGTACCATCACCTGCTCACGAGTACAAGGTGCAATATTTATATGATCTGAAAAGAAGCCAGAGTTTTATCCCATCTATTAAAAGCACATGACTAATTCTAGCCCACAGTCGAGAGGCATTTGCCTCCACCTTTTGAAGGAATGAGCAAAGAAGAATATGGAGACACATTTTTTAATTCCCACGCTGCCTTTAAACTAAATGAGATGCCAGCCTTTGGATGTTCCTGATGCCTCCATCTTTTTTCTTGAAATCTGCAGGATTGTTTCTAAAGTGCAGGCTCTGACTGGAGATAAGCATGCCGTTGGTACGGAGCACGTCTGAAATCTGCTCAGTCAGAAGTGGCAGAGAGCAGGGAGAGGGCTTGTGGTTCTGACTTCAGATCTCCATTTTGGTTTGATTTAGTACTTAAGCTGTCCTATGACATGCGGGTAATTACTGTTTAGTATAAAAAAGAATGGGTTGAGGCACGAAAATGGCTCACTTGGTAAAGAGTCTGCTCTACAATCATGAGGACCAAAGTTCAGATCCCAGAACACACATAAAAGCCAAACATAGTAAATGCTGGTAACTTAAGCACTGGATAGGGGTGAGGGGAACAAGACAGAAGGATCCTTGGGGCCCACTGGCCAGAAGTCTAAGCAAAACAATGAGCCCAGGGTCAGTGAAAGACTATCAAAAAAAGTAAGGTGGAGAGTGATTGAGGAAGACAGCTGATGTCAACCTCTGGCCTCTACATACCTGCATCTGCCCACACACACAATACAAATAACCAGTGGAGGTCCAGCCCCCCCCAACAATGTAAATAACCAGTGGAGGTCCAGCCCCCCCCCACAATATAAATAACCAGTGGAGGTCCAGCCCCCCCCACACAATATAAATAACCAGTGGAGGTCCAGCCCCCCCACACAATATAAATAACCAGTGGAGGTCCAGCCCCCCCCACAATATAAATAACCAGTGGAGGTCCAGCCCCCCCCCACACAATATAAATAACCAGTGGAGGTCCAGGCCCCCACACACAATATAAATAACCAGTGGAGGTCCGGCCCCTCCACACACAATATAAATAACCAGTGGAGGTCCCGCTGGATGCTTCTCTGCTTTGAAACCTCCCATGGCTCCTGCTTCCCTCAGAAAAAAGCCACTCCTTAAGGCCAGTGAGATGTCTCAATCTGTAAGGGCACTTGCTATAAATCTTGATGACCTGAGTTAGAACCCCAAGGACGGAATGAATTCCTGCAAGTTGCCCTCTGACCTCAACACTGGTTGAGGCCTTCTCACACACACACACATGTAAAATAAATGAATGAATGTGATTTTGTAAAAAGCCAATCCTTGCATGCCCGGAGGCCTACTATACCCCTCCCTCCAGATCCGCCATTGCCCTCCAGCTAGATCCCTCTTCTCCATCCACACTGGCCTCTGCTGTTCCCTAAACAAGCAACCTCCTCCTCAGAGCCAGTGCCCCCTGCCTCGGTGTCCTTAAGCATCCTCTGTGCTCACTGGTAACCTTTTCTCTCCCCTAGCAGTGCATCCCGACCCCAGCCTGCTCTCACCCGGCCTGCTGATTTTGTTTTCCTCTGCGCTTGCCGCCTCCTGTCAGTCACTGAGCTGTCTTAATTGCTCCTTCAATTCCAGGGGGCTTCAGAGCTTTGCTCAATGAAGGTTTCCAAGTACCTTTCTCGCCCCGGTGAGCCTCACTACACTCAGCCCGCAACCAGGCTGCTTGTCTACAGCATCTCGGCCGCACACAGCCTGCGCTCAGCCCTGATCCCAGAACCTCAAACTTCTGGTCTGGGTGATCATGTCGCAGGCCTGGGGATGGTTCTAGAAAAGGGGCTCCTGGTGATCATATCTGACCATTGCCATCTGGGTCCATGTAGTGAGGACTGGGGAGGGGTCATGACATGGTTGCAGGTCTTCACACAGGCAGCTTGCTTCATAAACGTAGATTCCAGATGCTTATCAGACCTGAAACAGAAGCCCAGGTCCTCTGAGTGCAGCTAAGCGGTGTCTTCTCCCGTCCAACTGAATATTTACAGTTATGTTCTAGGTTGGGCACTTGCTGTAGAACAAACAGGGTTGAGAGAAACAAAAGGAACTTCAGCGCAGTGGCATGCAGGCCACGAAAGTGGGAAAATTGGAGGTAGTAATGGTTTATTCTATTGGAGGGCAGGGGCTGAGAAATAATGGAGAGATGGGAAAATACTTTTCCAAGATGGAGAGTCGGTCCAGCAGTTAAGAGCATCGGCTACTCTTGCAAAGGACCTGGGTTTGAATCCCAGCACCCACATGGTAACTGATAACCATCAATAACTCCAGTTCCAGGGGATCCAACACCTTCTGTCCTCTGTGGGCACTGCAGGACGTGGTGCACTCACACACATACAGGCATAACACTCATACATATAAAATAAAAATAAATAAAAATTTCTGTTTCTTCTGCACAACTTTTTTTCTATTTGACCATAGAAAATTACACTATCTGTCTAATATGAATGTTCCAGACTTACTAAGGTGACTTACAGATTCAGTCTCCCAGATATTGGGAGGTAAGGAAGCTTCAGGTTGGAGATTACTCAGGTGCGTTTTGAATTCAGGCAGCCTGACTTAGAGCAAGGCAACGTGCTCAGCCACGTAGCTTCAGACAGGTGACTTGGGGCAGATTAGTAGAAGTGTAGTTTGTCTTGTCATGATAAATGAGAGTCAGGAAAAAAAAAACTGAGAAGGGAGTGTTGAATAGAAAAAGCTCGTGCGCTTTGTAAAATCCTTTGAAGTGTTTGGAAATGAGTACATGAGATGGGTAGGGAGGCACGGACTCCTTTCTACCGCAGTGCGGCGTCAAGGCCCTGGACCACCACAGCTCGCACTCTTGATCCACGCGGGTGTGATGGGCCTGACCTGAGCCCTTAGTGCTCCCGCCTCAGGGACTGAGGATCTGGGGCTGGAGGCGGGGACCGGTGGTGGGGAAGGCGGAGACTGTCCCCTCTGGGTTCGCGGTGACCGAGCGGGGCGGACCTAGCGCAGACCCCGCCTCCAGTCCCCGCGGCCGGGTGCCGCCTCCTCCGCTTCCCCCAGGCGCGGGCTACGGCACCGAGCAGCGGCCTCGGGAGCGGGCGCCGTGGAGGCGGGGGTCATGGGACCCGCGGGCCGCGGGGCGCCGCGGGCGCTGGCGCTGCTGCTGCTGCTGGCGCGGCCCGGGCCGTCGGCCGCCGCCCCCGGGGCGCCGCCGCGCTTCAACGTGAGCCTGGACGCGGCCCCCGAGCTGCGCTGGCTGCCGACGCTGCGCCACTACGACCCCGACTTCGTGCGCGCCGCGGTGGCGCGGATCGTCGGGTGAGCGCGCGGGACGGCCGGGCCCGGGCCGCGGAACCGGCCGCTCTGCTCCGCCCTCCCTCCCGCGCCCATTCCGGCGCGTTGGCGACCGGCGCGGCGGGTTCCGCTCCGGTCCCGTCGCGGAGGCGTTTTCCAGGTCAGGGTGACACGCAGGTTGTCACCCAGTCTGCTGAGCAGGATGCTGTCCACGAGTGGGGCAGCCTCGCTTGCTCCCCTCTCCGAGGGGTCTGACGCTGGAGGGCAGGGCAAGTGTTCTACCATTGGCTGTTTCTCGGCCTTTTAACATCCCGTTTTGAAACAGTCTCACGGGCAGCTTAGGTTAGCCTTGCTCGTCCTCTTGCCTCAGCTTCCCTGTAGCTGGGATCACCCCGCCGCGCTGCAGCGCTTGACTCTTCCCCTCTGGACGCTGGGAACGCCGCTGCGGGCGGTCAGCTCTCTGGGAAATCAAGGCTCTTAAAGTTCTCTCCCCGTATGTTGTCATTTCTAGCGATAGAGTCCCCGAGTGGGTCCTTCAGTTAATCGGGAAGGTGGTGACGAAGGTGGAGAGCTTTCTGCCCCAGCCCTTCACTGATGAGATCCGCGGCATGTGCGACTTCCTGAACATCAGCCTGGTGGACGGTATCTTGGTGAACTTGGCCTATGAGTCCTCTGCGTAAGTGCGCCAAGCTAGGGTGGATTAGGTCCAATTATTGTTGCCTGTCAGAGTCTCCTGCCACAAAGGGTGAGTGGGAGGAGGTGTGTTTGCTGTGAGCTAAAGCAAGATAGCCGCTTCCTCTGCTCAGCAATCTGCTGTCCTTCTCGGACATCTGAGAGATTCTCAACAGCAGATCTTGGCTTCCAAAAGGGAAATTGCTTCTCTGAATCATTACTGAACTGTCCCTCTCCCCAAAGCTCACTTTTCTCTGGCCATCAATCCAGGTAGCATCCCACCTTCTAAACTACTCAAGGATGAGGAAGATGGCTCAGTGGGTAAGAGTGTCTGCTATGAAATCAAGAGGACCTGAAACCCCAGCACTCGTGGGCAAAGAGAACTGAGGAGACTGGAGGGTCTCAGGAGCATGGTGGCCAGTGGAAACCTAGCCTGAACAGTGCACTTCAGATTCAGTAGAGAACCTGTCTCAAAAAATAAGGTACAGGGAGGATCTGAAGAGCTGGCTCAGCCTTTAAGAGCCCTGGCTGCTCTTGCAGAGGACCTAGGTTTGGTTCCTGACACCCACATGGCGCTCACAAACAATAACTCCAGTGCCAGGGGTTTTGACCTCGTCTGACCTCTATGGGCATTGCACAGCATGGATACATGTACATACATGCAGGCAAAACATACACAAAAACAAATGATAAAATAACTTTAAAAATAAGATAGAGAGTGACAGAGGAAGAGGCCCACCATCCTCTTGTGGCATCCACATGTACATGCACAGGTCCAAGGACACCTCCCATCCCCAGCCCCCAAAATAAACCCTGCTCAGAATACACTTCAGGTGGGCCCTCTAGTTAGCACAAGGCCCTCCTGGAGGATCCTTAAATGTTTATAGACTCAGCAACAGGTCCTGAAATTTCTGCCTTTCAGGTAATTTCTTTGTTTTCTGAGTCAGGCTTTCATTCTGTAGTGGAGGCTGGCCTCCCATCCTTGATCCTGCTGCTTCGGCCTCCCTGGTGTTTGGGTGACAGCGGACACATGATGCTGTTAAAAATACACCAGATGAGAATTTCATTGTCTACCGTGTCCTGAGGGTCATCTGAACTCTACAAGTACCTTGCCTCCCAGCAAGACTTATCATTTTGCCACCTCATGTAGCAATACCTGGTAGATACTTATAGCTTCCGGCTGCCTTAAGATGAAGGTGGGGTAAGAACACGTAATAACAAAACTGTACTGCACTCTGCAACTTCCCAGCACTTTGGAAGAAGTGCTTCTTAAGCTTCTTAAGAAACATTTTAACTGCCTTCCTTTTCAGAAAAATACTTCATTTCATTTAGACCTGCTAAATTCAAATGTTTTGCAGATGAACTAAGTTCGTTTGACCATTCCCTTCCCTTACCTCCTTCTTTGTCCTGTTCAGACATGTGGCTTACTAAATGAAGAAAAAAAACCACAGATTACCAGCTTTGAAGTTCTTTTTAAAATTTGTATTTATTTTTATTTTATGTGTATGTTTTTCCTGTGTAAGTGCACCTGTGTTGTGCAGTGCCCATGGAGGCCAGAAGAGGGCACTGGATGCTTGTTAACCATTATATGGGTCCTCTCCAAAGGCAGCTAGTGTTCTTAACCACTGAGCCATCTCTCCAGCTCCCACTTTTGGAGTTCTTAATTCAAGTATATTAAAGCAAAACTTCTGGTAATAACTTCTAGCTTTTGGAACTCAGATTAAGGTATTTATTAAATTGTCTAAAAATAAAAAAAACCAACCCCATGGGGTTCAAGTAGCATGAACAAAGGAAATGTTCTTCTCACTTCTGAAGTGAGACAGTTACGTGAGAAGAGTAACCATGCTCCACCATAAGAATAGCAACTATGTTCAGCTGAACCTGCCTGGCCCAGGTCCTTCATGAGCACAGGCCCCTGGGAAAGGTTGTATTTTCTGTTTTGTGAGGTGGAAACCAAGCCTCAAAGAGGACACTTGCTGGCAGTCTGGTGGCTGGTGAGTTCCATTGAATAGTGTGCTCATCGTTTACATACCACTGAGCAGAGGTGTTTGTAGAGTTCAGAGACCCTCAGGACGTGGAGGACGATGAAATTCTCATCTGTTTTTAACAACATGACGTGTGCCAAGGGCTGGGGTCTGGTAACACTGAATGAATACAGATGAGTGGTGCCTGTTGTGTTCTCAGGCTAAAATTGTGGATCCATATTGTACAAGGGTTATGGCATGTATGTCAGTTATAAGGAAGAAAGACTGCTGCTTTGAGGAATAGTTTTAAAAACGGAAAACTCTTATCCCTGTTCTTGTCTCCTTCTTTCATGTTGGATTTTTTTTCCTTTTCTCAGATTCTGCACTAGTATTGTGGCCCAAGACTCCAGGGGCCGCATTTACCACGGTCGGAATCTGGACTATCCTTTTGGAAATCTCTTACGCAAGCTGACAGTGGATGTACAGTTCCTAAAGAATGGACAGGTATAGTCCATACGGTACAAGATGCAGAACTCCAGAAGAGTTTCTGACTCTTCCTCGAAGTCAGTTGTGTGGCCTGCTAACTAGGTGCTTTATCACTATTCGATCCACAAACCAGGGCTGAGGGGATGGCTCAGTAGGTAAGGAGCTTGCTGGCCAAGTCTGAGGACCTGAGTTTAATTCCCAGAACCCACATAAAACCAGATGTAGAAGCAAGTGTCTGTGATTGAAGTGCCTCTATGACAAGATGGGAAGCAGAGACGGGAAATCCCTAGAAACTCTGGGCGGAGTCAGTTAGCCTGGCATACACAGTAGTGACAAGAGACATAGCCTGCCTCAGGTGGGAAGAAGGTAGAGGGCAAGGACTGACACCATGGCACATGTAGATCCATACTCACACGCGAACACATGCACCAAAAAAAATTAAAAACATTTTTTCTTTTATTATTTATTTATTTTTGGTCTTCTTGAGACATGGTCTCCCTGTAGTCCCAGCTGGCCTGGAACTCTCTATGTAGACCATGCTGGCCTTGAATTGACAGAGATCACCTGCCTCTGCCTCCTGAGAAAAAGGTCATTAGGAAAACTAGGACCATTGCCTTGTCCTTTGCAATTCAATGCTGTAAGGTATCCTCACAACCAGATGTAGAAGAGAGGAATATCACCAGTTCAGTGAACAAGGTTACTGATTTAATACTAAGATTTTAAAATAAAAATACCAACCTAGGTCTACTTTATTCTCAGAGTGGAAAAATATTAGTTAAACTTTATATAAACAATATCATCTGTTGTCTGTTTTAAATGCTTCCTTGAAAAATAAAATCTGGGGCTGGAGAAATGGCTCAGAAGTTAAGAGCATGTATTGCTCTTGCATAGGACCTGAGTTTGGTACCCAGCATCCATGATGGGTGGCTCACAACCACCAAAACTCAAGTTCCAGGAAATCCAATACCCGCTTCTGGCCTCTACAGGCACTGCGCACACATGAGCATAGTCAAACACAGATGCATATGCATATGCATAAGTAAAAAATAAATTAATCGAATAAAAAAAATTAAAATCCAGTATTAAAGATAATTGCTAGAGTTTGGCTTTCTTCCTGGCGTAGCAGTGGTCTCTCAATCACTAGAGCTTTGTTCTGCTTGGCTTTTTATGGCAGTCATAAAAATACTGACCAAAACAACTTTCCAAGGGAAGGGTTTATTTGACTTACAAGCATAGTTGTCATAAAGGGACACGACGAAGGCAAGGAACTCAGGTCAGGAACCTGGAGCACAGACCACGGAAGATGCTGCTCACTGGCTTGCTGCCCTGGCCTGGGCTCAGCCTGCTTTCTTATACAATACAGAACCACCTGCCTAGGGGTGGTACCACCCACAGCGGGCCGGCCCCTCCCACATCACTCAGCAATCAAGAAAATGCAATGAAGACAGTTACTCAGTTGAGGCTCTCTCTACCCAGGTGTGTCAAGTTGGCAACTAAAGCTATCCAGCAGAAACTTGTTATCTTAATTTAAGGTGACATTTGTTGAGTTACATGAAAGATGTACATGGGATGACTTTTAGAATATTTCACTTTAAGCTGTGATTATGTGATTGTGATTGGTGAGCAGTTCTGCTTGTTTCTCCCAGCCTCTCAGAGCTCATAAATAAATTAACATCTGTCTCTTGTCCTCAACTTAAAGCAAGCTTCTAAATCAGAAGCCATTTGCTGCTTCTAGAATGGGAATTCTTTGCTCATGGATCCTTCTGGTAAATAATGTTTTATAGACAAAAACAAGATGCAAGGGGTTATAAAAAAAATCAGTTATGCTGAAATGTAACACTTCAATATTATACTTTAAAACATTTTAACTAGTCTGACTTAGCGGTGAGTCTGGTAACTCACGTGACCTCAACATAGTGACACTGTGCAGGTTCTGCACCCAGCATCGTGCATGTAAAAATACCTGCAGCTTCCCCTGAGGAGATCACAGCACTGCACGCACTGCTCTGTGCCTTCCTTCTAATAGCAGTGCAGTCAGGGGAGGGAAAGAAAGCCGCACCTTTCCACGCACCGATTTCACTTGCTGAGTTCTGACCCTGAACCCCCAACATTACGAACTCTTGTTCTTAGCCAGATGTGGTGGCACATGCCTTTAATCCCAGCACTTGAGAGGCAGAGGCAGGCAGATCTCTGTGAGATCAAGGCCAGCCTGGTCTACATAGTGAGTGCTAGGCTGGCTGGGTCTACAGGAAGATCATGTCTCACAAAAACAGAAACAACAAAACCTTACTCCCTTGTTCGTAGAATGCCATTTCAGAGAGTTTCATTCTGTTATGCTGAAACCTCTAAGGAAAAAAATTCAGGAAATTACGGGGGGGATAGGATTCAATGTATAGCTTGCTGGAATGGTGACGTGGTGTCTTCTTTCTTGGTTTCAGATTGCATTCACAGGGACCACTTTCATTGGCTATGTGGGGTTATGGACTGGGCAGAGTCCACACAAGTTTACAATTTCTGGTGACGAACGAGGTAACGAAAACAAGCTCCTGAGCACCTTGCTTTGCTTTTTAGTTATTTTTAAGTATAGTTGTATGAGTGGATGTAAGTGCACTAGGTGTGCGCAGTCCCCCAGAGGCCAGAGGTTGCATCCCCTAGAACTGGTGTTACAGACAGCTGTTAGCTGTGGGTGCTGGGAACAGAACCCAGGTCCTCTGCAAGAACAACCAGTGCTCTTAACTGCTGAGTCATCTCTCCAATCCCACTCCTGAGCATTTTAACCAAATCCTTGTTGAGGTCTAACCCATGCTTCCTTCACTGACCCAACAGTATCTGTGGGTGAACACCTCCAGGGACAGGAACTTCCACTGCAGCAAGGACAGATGGACATGGACATGAGCGATGACAATGATCTCAGGTGGTCATAAGTGCTGCAGAGGACAGTCTGATGGAGGGTGCAGGTGGGTGGGGTAGTTACTACAGGTCAAGGGTCAGAGACAGCCTGACCCATGTGATCTCCAGCCCAGGCAAGGGGAAGATCATCCTGTTGTTCTTTCAGCAAAGGCAAAGACCATAGGTATTACTATTAGGGGATTCTAGAAATGAAGCAAAGTCTGTAGTTATACCATGGAATGGGGAAGTAAAGACAGAGATGCAGAAGAGGCCGTGGCCATGTGTGGGACCATGTGCAGGGTCACGGGGTTTTAAGCAGGATAGAAACCATAGAAGGATTTTATGCCAGAAAGTGAAAGATCATACATATATGATCGAGAGTGTGTGTGTGTGTGTTTGAGACAGCCGACTCCTCCTGCCTCCCAATCCTGATTGCTGGGATTGTAGGAGCATCACCATGCCTGGCCCTGATTTGTGTGTTTTAAACTATTACTTTGTTCAGTAGATATCTGATTATGTTGGTAAGGCAGAGTCAGAGGACCACGAGGGCGCTACAGCAGCATCCAGAGGTCCATGATGCCACATTTGTGAACCACTTGAGTTTTCCAACACACTCCTACACATTTTCTCATTGAGACAGGCAAGGCTGACATTAGCAGAGTTGGAAACTGAGGCTACAGGACGAAAAGACAGTGAGCAGGGAGAAGAGGCGGTTCTCAGTTGATATCCTGGGTCCTGAGCTGGCTGCTGTATTTGCAGACAACTCTATGCCATTGCCCAAGTTTCAGGGGAACAATGTCCAGTTCCACAATGTGTAGGAAGTCCAAAGAGAGTCATACTCTTGCCTCCATCCTCAGGACCTTGCTGCTAAGAAAAAGCAAAGATTCTATAAGAGCAACCATTATCTGAGGGTTCTAACTGATGTTGTGTTATTAATGTTTCCTTTGGGTAGGTTTGTTTTTTTAAAAATGTTTACTACATTTATTTATTTGTGTATGTGTGTGGGTGTGCACATTTGATGGCATACATGTGGAGGTCAGAGGATAACTTGAGGGAATCAGTTCTCTCCTTCCACCATGGGGGTCCTGGGGATCAAATTCAAGTCATCAGGTTTGGCTGGTGCCTTTACCTGTTGAGCCATCTCACTAGCCCTGGGTAGGTTTCTTCTCTTTTCTTATCCTTCCTTCCTTCCTTCCTTCCTTCCTTCCTTCCTTCCTTCCTTCCTTCCTTCCTTCCTTCCTCCCTTCCTCCCTTCTCCTCCTCCTCCTCTTCCTCCTTTTCCCATTTACTCATTTTTTATGTGTATGAGCATGTTGTCTGCATGGATGTAAGTGTACCCATGTCCTAGAAGCCAGAAGAGCATATCAGATGCCCTGCAATTGGACTTATGAACAGTTGCTAACTGCCATGTGAGTTCTGGGAACCGAACCTAGATCCTGTACAGGAGCAGCCAGTACTCTTAAGTTCTGAGTCATCTCTTCAGCCCTTATTCTTTCCTTCTTTCCTTTCTTCTGAAACAGTGTCTCACTATGTAGCCCTGGCTGGCCTAGAACTTAATATATGGATCAGGCTGGGTCAGCCTCACAGATATCTCCTGCCTCTGCCTCCAGAGTGCTTGGATTAAAACTGTGCACCACCATGCCTAGCCCTAGGTTTATTCTTATCTTTTTAAAAAGATATTTTATCATTTTTACTTTATGTGTATGAGTGTATTACTTGCATGTGTATAGATATACCCGTGTTGTGCAATGCTTGTGAAGGTCAGAAGAAGGTGTCAGATTCCCTGGAACTGGAGTTATGGACAGTTGTTAGCCATCATGTGGGTGCTGGAATCAAACCCAGATCTTCTGCAAGAGCAGCCAGTGCTCTTAACTGCTGAGCCAACTCTCAAGCCCTGATTTATTCTCATCTTTACACATTATACCTAACCAGGAAGATGTGAACCTAGTGTGTATGTATATGTGTGTGTCCACATCTACAACCACGGTAGTTAGCTTTTTATCCTGTATTTACTTAACATTTTCTCAAAATCAGCCATGATTTATTAGTTAGCAGTGGCTAAATCACAGCATTACAATGCTAACTTTTAGGAGGATATCTGCAAAAGTGAATATTTATTTAAAATGACAGGATTTGATTCCATCATTTTGTGAATCAAATTGTAACCTGATTATTAGAACCCAAGACATGAACAGTTTAATGTAACTAAGTCTGTAACATGCATATTTAATGAAATATTGTCAAACTTAGTAAAAGTATGTCAGAAAGATATAAGTTCTCTACATTCTTCCTAATACTTACTGAACAGCTTTCCTTGAAAGAAACATAATTATATTTTGCTTGAGTAATTAGTAGAATGATTTCTTCTAGCATAATTATTACTGTATAGATAAGCTGTATAGATAAGCTGTGAGATAAGCTGGGCATGGTGGCACACATCTGTAGTTCCAGCACCCAGTCACTGAGATGGGAGAATCTCAGTTGGAAGTCAGCCAACATGCACAGGCGGACTTCTGGCGGTGGGGGAAAAACTGGAGACATGGCTCAGCGGTTAAGAGCACTGGCTGCTCACGCAGAGGACCCAGGTTGGATTTCTAACATCCACATGGTAGAAAACAACCATCCATAACTCCAGTTCTAGGGGATCCAACACCCTCTTCTGACTTCCTCAAGCATTGCACAACACGCATGCACACATGCAGGCATTACACTCAAACACGTAAGATAAAAATAATAAATAAAATATATATATTTTTTAATGTAAATGGTACTTGGCGCACAAGTTCACTGGTCCATCTTCACCTCTGCAGATAAAGGCTGGTGGTGGGAGAATGTCATCGCTGCGCTATCTCAAGGACACTCTCCAATCAGCTGGCTTATCCGCAAGGTGAGTAGATCGAGCACTGAGTCTACCTGACCCAAGCTTCCTCTGGACCCGAGTGACCGTGCTTTATGCAGTTTAACAAGATTGCTTTTAATGGAAGAAATCCAGGAAAGAAAAAGCATCTAGTTGTTTACAGAGTGTGTATGCATTTTGCTAGTGTTAACGATGAACAGAGCAGGGTTTGAGTTCAAAGTAGCAAAGATAGATTTTAATCATAATGTATTACTGCAGACAGGAGTCCAGTGTGAATGAGCTCAGCTCTGATTTGTGCCAATGGGTCCGGGTATTTTAAAGAAAGAATAAAGGAGTAAGGAAGGGGATGAGTAGAGACGTAGAAGAGTCACAGAAGAGACAAACTAAAACAGCAAAAAGGCTAGGTGCCTGTGACGCCCACTAGGGCTGCTACCTGACCTGCTGAAGCTGGGCTCTGGTTGCAGGTGCTAGTTCTTTTAACAGACTTACATTTTCTCAGTCTTTAAAGGGGCTAGGATCATCTTAGGAACATGACCTTGATCAGTGAGAAAGAGCTAGTGTTGGTTCATCTTTACACGCCAAGGTTAAGGCTCAGAGGGGCCTGGCTAGAGTTTGGTCAAAGGGAAAATGTTTATCGCAGGTGAAAGATTTCCACCATCACTGCCTGAGAGAGATCATTTCATGTTCTAGGGGTACGGTTGTGCACCCCTTTTAGCATGTCTATTTACAAATATGCACCTTAACAAAACAAATGCATTAGAAGATAGCTCTATGCCCAGCAAAAGGATTACTTGCTTTACGTGAACCTAATAAAATATTCCAGGCCACGTGCAACTTGTAACTGACCACAGAAAGCCACATTCTGGCTTAGTGGTACACATGTGTAATTCTAGCACTTAGGAGGGGAAAACAGGAGAATCACTAGTTCAAAGCCAGCCTGGATTACATGGTAAGCCTCTTGTCTCAAAAAATAAGGAAAAAGAAGAAAAGAGAAATGAAAGCCCACTTTCAGAACTATAAATCCGGTCCTGCTCAGCTTTTCATCATCTAGGCCTCTAACTTCTTGCAATTCACTTACTTCAGCTTGTGTGTGTGTGTGTGTGTGTGTGTGTGTGTGTGTGTTGTATGCGTGTGATTATGGGTATATGCACTTGGCATGCATGCAGAAGCCAATACTGGAATTACAGGCATTTGCAGCCTTGTCTAACTTTTTACATGGCTCTGGAGATTTAAACTCAGGTTCTCATACTTGCTGAGCAAGTCTGACCAGCCGAGCTGTCTCTCTCGGCTTTTATCTTAAGCACTCTCATATTCTTGTTGTTTTGTTTTGAGACAGGGTCTCTCTTTAGCCCCCGCTGACCTGGACTCGATATGTAGACCACCAGGCTGGCCTTGATCTCACAAAGATCCTCTGCTTCTGTCTCCCGAGTGCTGGGATTAAAGGTGTGTGCCACCACACCGGGCTGTCTATCTATTTTTGAGACAAGACCTTATATAGCCAGGCTGGCCTTGAACTTTTCAATCCTCCTGCCTCAGCCTCTGGAGTACAGAGTTAGAGGCATTTCCCGCCACACTTGGCCAGTGTATTGTTTCTAAATGACATCATTTATAATACAGTATAAATTATAAGTCCCAGCTAAAAATAAAGTTATTTTGAATCTATTTACTGGAACATAATAATCTTTAAAGTTTTACCTATAATTTATACACAGTAAAATGCATGGGTCTTAAGAGCTTAGTTTAATGTCTTTGGCAATGGTACAATTCCATTTATCAATATAGCCACCAACTTAACAAGACACAGAATACTTCCAAGTCTGTGGGACTCTCCCTGCTGCTCCTTTGCACTCAGTTCCCGCCCCCTGCCCACTCCACCCCCACTACCTTGCTGCCCTAGGTTGCTATTCTTTGACATCAGTCACCCTTAGCAAGTAGTACCAGTCTAGAATTCCTTTACGTGGAGTGTGGTATGGGCTTTGTCTTTCACTCATCAGGTCTTTCATGCTCAGCTGTGTTGTTCCTATCACTGGCTCACTCCCTTGTTTTCACACACGCACACACACACACACACACCAGCAGTGCTGAGGATCAAACCCACCACCTCACACACACTGAGCAAGTGTGTTCCTGCTGAACCACCCACATCCCCAGTCACATTCCATTCCATTCCCGAAGAATAGCCCATTGTATGATTATAGCACACGTTCTCCACTTGTCTATTGATAGTCATTAGAGTGCTTCCAGTCAGAGCTTTTAAAGGATGCTGTGGGAATCCTTGCATAAATCTTGTGAGTATATGTGTTCATTTCATCCATCTCGGTAAGGGAAACACCTAAGATTGGACCAGCTGGGTCTTACTTAATTCAGGATAAACAAATAATCACTTATTTTAAGTGAAAAGCTGACTGGGTTTCCATGTGGCCACAAAATTGTGTAGCCATCACCACAACCAAGTTTATAGTATTTCTATTCTTCCAGAAGGAAGCCCTGTGTCCCTGAGCACGCAGGCCACACACACACACACACACCATTTCCTGAGACACAGAGGCACTCTTCTTCTCAGACTGTCGCAGGGATGAAATTCGTCACTACACCTTCACAGTTTCTTTTTTGGTGTTCTTGTGCTTTGTTCTCACTGAACTGTGTGAGAGGCAATGATTTTCTTCTTCCAATAATTCGTACAGGCAACATAATTAAACAAATATTCTCTTGCTCCTGCAATCTCATTTTATATTCTGCTGAGTTCAGAACAAACCAAATCAAGGCAAAATATCTCACCGGAGAGCTGGCGAGATGGCTTAGCGGGTTAGGGTGCTTGCTGCCAAGGCTGATGACCTGAATTCAGCTCCTGGAACCCACATGGTAGAAGCAGAGAACCTTCTCCCATAAGTTGCCCTTTGACCTCTACATGCACACTATGGCGCCCACATGCGGGCACACACACTAAATGTAAGTAAAATAAAATAAACTAAAAACAGCTCACCTTCCCAGCCATATGTATATGGCCAAGGGAAGTAACAAACCCTTGCTGTGGCCTTGTGGCTTGTGGGCCACTTGATGGAGCCTTTGCTGACACCAGTTCCCCCACCCCTACCCTTCACAGTGCGCCTTAGGGTGGTGAATATGAAATGAGCTCTCAGGACATGGTGACTGTGAAGGTGGCGGGGGTGGGGCAGGTCCCCGCAGCACGGTGCTTGTGAGCAGATCAGCTGTGCAGATGGAAGTGAGGAGTTAGAAGACGATGCCCTTTGCTGTCCCTGCCTCAGGCCTTCCTAGACTTCCATCAACCTCCCAGCTCTGATGTGTGCCCTCTCTCAGCCCAAGCCTTTTCCAGTTGAGTCCATTGTCTACTGAGTCCAACTCCTACCCCACACCCTGCAGCCACTGTTTTCAGTCTAACTGCTGTTTGTGCCCTGGCATTCACTCTTGTGACAGTGTCCTAGAGGAGGGTGGCTGGCCTGCTGGGACTTCCATCATTCCTAACACTTACCTCACTGTGTCACCACGGCCTCTGCCTGCTTGGAGTTTGTGGAGAATAAGAGCCAGGTCATCACCGTGCTCCAGCACAGTGTCTAGCACAAAGCAGTCTTCAAGAAGGGGCTGTGGGAAGGACAACCGAATTGAGAAACACAGGCTGTCTGAAAACCACGCAGCCTGTTTGGTGAGCCAAGCCTAGGACTTGCTGATAGTCCTATTCTTTGTGGAAAAATCCCTGCCAAAGCTGAGGTTTTTTTCCTCACAGGAGACTCCATGACAACAGGATCCAGCCAGGGCTTAATAGCTTTGGACTGTTTGTCCTTGGTGTGGGCTGTTCCTCTGGATGATGTTGTCTTTTTGTTTAGACCTTGAGTGATTCAAAAGACTTTGAAGCAGCTGTTCACAAACTGGCCAAGACTCCCCTCATTGCTGATGTTTATTACATCGTTGGTGGTACAGCGCCCCGGGAGGGCGTAGTCATCACCAGGAACAGAGGTGGCCCAGCAGACATCTGGCCTCTTGATCCTTTGAATGGAGCGTGAGTAGAAAGTATCTTCATCAAATCTGCATTTTACTTGCTAAAGCAGGATTTATTTTACATTTTAGTATTTCTTCTGAATGACCTTGGGTAAGATAGGATATTGTACTCTGTTATAGGTGGTTCCGAGTTGAGACAAATTATGACCATTGGAAGCCAGTGCCCAAGAGGGATGACCGAAGGTAGATGTCTTTGTTGTGGTTTTCTGATTGTTTCTTTTCTTTTTGTTTTCTGAGACAAGGTCTCATTCTATAGCCCAGTCTAGCCTAGAATTCACCACATAGCCCAGGCTGGTCTCAAATTCAGAGTGCTCCTCCTGCTTCAGCCTCCTCAGTGCTGGGATTATAGGCAGGAGCCAGCGTACCCAGACCCAAAGGTATATTTCTAAGTTCTTTTCTCAATCCTGATGTTTTCTTGTGGTCAGGAGACTGTCTTCTTCCTACAACAGGGAGAAAATATACCTTCCAGAAAATATGCCTGGCCCCCTCACCAGGGCCTGGACAGGCTAGAGGATACCGTGTGCGGAGGAGGGCAGTGGGGAGTGCCCCTCAGTAGCTGGTGGGACCTAAAAGGATGAGGGTGACCCTGACCTCAGGGTCAGGAGCCCTGGATCTTATACAATATCAATGACTCTGTGGAGCCATTGGGTCTCTGTAAGTAAAAGGAGAGAACTTAGTGACAGACCTGTTGAAAGACCTTTTTTAGGAAGGAGATCAGTGAAATGGCTTGCATTGCCCTTTGACTGTGGAAATCCTATTAGCAATTGGTCGCCTGAAAACAAGAAGCTGTATATTTTACTAAGCTTTCTTGTCCCATGTGTTCATTTCTGCAACAACTGTTCCAATTCCCCTGATCACACGGGATCAGGACGTCCAGTTGAATGAATCCTACCTTGGTGAGACCCAGCTGAAACAAGGGAACATGCCCAGGAATCAGAATCTGTTTTCAGAAAAGGAAGGCTGATCTATGGGTTATGCCGTGGGTTACAGCTCTCCAAATGACAACTGAGTCAGGGTTTCCTGAAGCGTCCAATGAGCTTTGACCTTTGTCCTTACAGAACACCTGCCATCAAAGCCCTAAATGCCACAGGGCAGGCAAACCTCAGCCTGGAGGCCCTTTTCCAGGTAACTCTCTCTGCCTCCTGCTTACTCAGGGTGTTTGATATCCTAAAATAAAGAAGAAAAATTCTGGAAATCAAGGAGAATGTTGCAGTAAAAGTTTTATATGATTGAAAACATTTTTAAACCACATAATATTTCCAGAATTTGGTTCTGTACAGGTTAGAGTATCTATCTTCACCTTTTTTCATATTAAAGAGGAATTAGCACAGTTGTAATATGTGTTCATTGTTTTAAAGAAAGGCAAGGTTTTAAAAATCTGTAACAACTATTCTGAGATACACTGAGGTGCTAGTAAGTGTTAGGTTGTTATACTCTTTTTTAACATTTATTTATTTAGAGAGAGAGAAAGTGCAGGAATGCAATAGTGCATATGTGAAGGTCAGGGGCATCTTGTACAAATTGATTCTCCTACCATGTGGGTTCTAGGGATCAAACTCAGGTCTTCAGGCTTGGTGACAGGCACCTTTAACCTTTAGCCAACTCACAGACCTAGTGGTTATATGTATATGTTATATGTATATATATATATATATATGTATGTATGTATGTATTCTATATATTCTATATGTATTTCTTCTAAATATTCTATAAATATTTCTTCTACCTTTTAATAGTTTTGTAATATGATTTTTTCCTATGCAGGTTTTATCAGTGGTTCCTGTTTATAATAAGTAAGTTTCATTTTAAACACAACTGTTCATTTTTTTTCCCCCAGAACAGGAATTTCAGAGCAAAAACTCTGGTTCTAGAAGCCCCCAAAGCTAGGCTCAGCTCCCAGTCCTAATATGCCAATTAAAGAGGAGCAGGCTGGTGGAGAGCAGAGTTCATCATACTTGGGAAGAGGAACAAATAAAGGGGTCCAGTGACCCTAAGGTCCTTTGTAGGGTCCTGATATGAGCTTTCTGTTTAGAGAACTGGATGGGGAAAGAGGTATGTATAATTAAGCAGTCCAGGTATTGGTTGATCCCAGGCTCACAACTTGTTTTGTAAGGTGGTCACAATTTCTTTATTGCCCAACGAGATGAGCTGGTTCTCAGGAGATGACCTTGCTCCAAGTGCAGTCTGATCGTCACAGATAATAGTCCTCACTTTGGGGGTTGGTCTATCCCGGAAGGCTCTGTTGTTCCTAGAATTGCAGGTGACTGCAGGAGTCTAGAACAGAACATTGTCAAAGCTGTTTCTGTTCCGCATGTCTTTGTGTCTTTAGCCTTGAAGGAGGTTGAGATATCACCAGTTTCTGGATAGACACTCCTTGCTGGATTAATATGTGAGCAGGTGACCCACAGCAAAGGACACAGATGCAAAATGAAAGCGGAGATGCCAAGCTTTATCCTGCTTTCAGTTGCTTTATGGGCCCAAGTGATGAGTCAATATTTGTTGTTGTTGTTGTTATTTAGCAAAAGTGGCTTCTAAGAGCCCATTACAACCTCACCCCACATCCTGGCTCCCCAGAGATCCTTGCTTCTGTGATCAGGTGTTGTAGGTGCTTGTGGACACAACAAAGAAGTCAAACCAAATCTCCTCCTCTGGTGTGAGAGGAGGATGCAGCTACATATCTCACAACTCCCGTAAGAAATTCATAAGCCAAAGCTGAGGGGAGCGGGTGACCCAGAAGGAGGTGGCCAGTGAGTGATGTGTTCAGCCCCTCAGGCTAGGACAGCCCTCCTTGGCGGTGAGCCTCCATGAGTCCTGTTAGATCTCAGCTTTTGGCACATTTGGTTTTCCTTTCTCTTCCCAAAGAGTTTTGGCTACCAGCTCCCAGGCTCTTCCTTTCTACAGACAATTTGAGATTAGCGTTTCTCCCTCTATGTATTTAATTTTGAATTTTAAAAGTATTGTTATGATGGTTTCTCTTTGATCCTGTACCCTTGACAGTGGCAGTCTGTGAGCTGGGTTTCCCTGGCTTGTATAGCCTGAGGTATAACTCACTTTTCTGAGGCGAAGGACTATAGGATGCTTAGTTCAGCCTTCCAGGAAGCTGTACAGGAAGTTGACGGCTCCCCATCACCATGGCAGCAAAGCTGAATAGGCAGTGGCCTGTGTAGAGGTGACCCCACGAATAGGACACACACTAGAGCTGGCTGTCACTACCACTGCATGAAGCGTTGAAGAGGCAGACTTAAAATTCCTACTTAGCTTTCCACAGGCTTGTCAAAATAGCGGGGAGACCGTTTTGACCTCTTGGTTTATGTATTTTAACCATTCTGATGTGTGTGTGAGCCTCTTTGCATTCTTGTCCTAGATCCCAGGAGACTGGAAGGGCTTCATATTTACCCCCTTTGAACTTTTAGGGAAAGTGATGCATATAAGACTGTCTTGCTATTTTCAGCTACACAATTTACACCACGGTGATGAGTGCCGCTGACCCTGACAAGTACATGACTAGGATCAGAAGCCCGAGCTGCAAGTAAGCAGAGGACTGAAACCACCGAGCTGTGAACGATTTGCCAGTTTGTTACTGTTTGGGTAGGGTGCTGGGTGCTGGGTTTTCTCCTTACACATGTGTTCTGACAAGCATTTGGCATGCAATTGTCATCGGGTATTTTATTTTGAAGAGTCTGTATGATACTGAAGTCGCCCAGTGCCTCTGCCTGTTGCCTCTTAAACCCACAGAGGGACACATACATAGGACACCCATGAGTCCCCAGAGTGATGGTGAGGCCCAATGACTTCATAGCATCAGAAGGCAGACTCTGGCGGCAAAGGGCACTGACGGAATTTGTTCCAGGCTCTTGTGAACCTTTCATGGGGAGGGAGAGGAGAAGGCAGAGGTTTCCTTCCTGCAGCCCCGGAACTCAGACTCGGGGGCACCTGCTGCTGGACCCCAAACTGCTGCTGAGATCCCTGGAGTTTGTAAACCTGGCCCAATGGTTTGGTCAGTCTTTTACCATGGAAATGTAAGAACATCTGTTTAAATTAAATGCATGTATTTTTTTTTTTCTTCCCTTACAGATGACCTTTTAAATGAAATTACTGAGGAGCTGCATTTAAAAAAAAAAAGACAAGGTGAAAGAATTGTGTTATTTTTTGAACAGTATTGGCTCCTTCCCCATTCAACCTTTCAGCCTTCTGGATTTGGATAAAGTAGGAGGAGCTGTTGTCTTGCTTCCTCCTGGTCCCTTTGATCCTCATTAAGAGTCTACCCTGGTTTCAACAACCCAAAGATAATTGGTCTCAGAGGATAGGCCGTATCCCTGGACTTTATTCTCAGTTTCTCGTGATTTATTGTTCATTGTCCTGCTTTTCTACTGGAAAGACAACTCAGGGGTTGAGAGCACTGGCTACTCTTGCAGAGGACCTGGGTTCAGTTCCCAGCACCCACATTGTGGCTTACAACCATCCTTAACTTCACTTCTGGGGGATCCAATGCCCTCTTCTGGCTTCTGAGAGCACTGCACTCACTTAGTACATTTACAGTCATGCAGGCAAAACATTCATACATAAAAAATAAAAAATAAATAACACTTTAAAAGCTTTTAAGGCTGGTGGTGTGACAGTGTCAGAAAACTTGTCCAGCAAGTATGAGGACCCAGGCTCTGTCCCTAGCACCACATACACACAATAAAAATGTTTCCTCTGAAAAACAGTAGTGTGAATTGAGCTTATTCAAAGGTGTGTTAGACTGACCTATGATTTCATATTTCCATGATATTCTCACTTTTTTATACTATTTCTAATGTGTTTTTAAAAAATAGTCTGTGGACCTCCTTTTTTAAAAAATAGCTACTTTCATAGTACTTTTAAAAATTATATGAAACAAATTAATGTCCTATTGTCATTTATTATTTGTTAATAAAATGTCATATGAGATCTTGGCAAGGAGAATAAAACAATTCCAAGACATCTAGTGTTGTATTCTCCTACTTTCGTACCCTGAAGTTGAGATTTAGGTTTGTATGTGCACATATGTACATGTACGTATATGCAAGTGGGTGTATATGTGTATGTGTGGGTGGACTCGCCTGTGCTGGCATGTGTGGAGGCCGAGGCGGGCACTGGGTGTCTTCTTCAGTTACTCTCCATCTTCTTTTTTGAGACAGGGTCTCCAGAGCTTGACCTTTTAGCTAGTCTAGCTGGTCACTGAGCTCTGGGGATCCTCCTGTTTCTGCCCCTACCCAGTTCCAGAATTATAGATGAATACCTCCAGGTCTGGCTTTTACACTGGCTGCTGGGATCTAACCTGGGTGTTCATGCTTACACAGAAAGCTGTTTATCCACTGACATATCTCAGCAGCACCTTGAAATCGAGGGATTCTAACAACAGTCCTGGAAAGCAGCTACCTTAGATGCTATGTCCTCCAGGTGTCAGGTTTGGAGGGAATGAATAACTGCTTTGCAGCATTTGATTTTTTCCTCCACTTTTATGTGAAAGAAACTGGAGCATGAAGTCAGAAAAAGCTAAAAGCACAAACAAGAGTGTCAGTGAGATGTTCTTGCTAATGCTCCAGAAGAATGAAAGGAAACAAAATGTCTAAAAGGAAGCGTTGCCCAGGACCAGAGCATCCCTGCCCCATGGGACTGCACACCTATCTAGTGGCCCAGAACAGAGAGGCTTCATCCTAGGTGTCACGTATACTACACTGTGCTGGAACTAGACGTTTCTATTCAATCACATTCTTGTTTTTTTGAAAATAAACCATAATCTTGGAATAGAAATTTGAGACTGCCCTCATTTTAACCAGGCAAAAGCAAGTTATTGAGGCCTTCTCCAAAGGAAATTACTGAAGTAATCTACATCTCTGCATGTCTGCCAACCTCTGTCTTCTGTGTCCTGTGGTCTACAGTGTCTAGATGGTGATTTGTTTTTATTTAGCCAGTTTGAGATTGATTGTGCTCCAGAAATCTCAAATATATGGATTTCTTTTGTTCACCGTTGGAAAAGACTCAGTCATCTAGCATTTGATCTCCTATGTTCTTTGGTCTTGAACTCAAAGGAGTTCAGAACATGTCAGTCAAGATATGCACTTTCAGATGAGAATTTATGTCTGAGCTAAAGATGCTTTTAAAAAAAATAGCAGGTCTTAGCCGGGTGTGGTGGCACATGCCTTTAATACCAGCACTGGAAGTGGCAGAGGCAGGCAGATCACATTCAAAGTCAGCCTGGTCTATATAGTGAATTCCAGGCTGGGACTACAGGGAGCCCCTGTCTCAAAAAGACAAAAAAAAAAAAATCAGGTCTGAAATGTTTTTCTCTTTCCAAATAAATTTTCTATATAGAGAAACAGAAAGGAAAGTTGGGCATGGTGGGAGGGCGGGTTTATTACGTAGGTTTCTTAAAGAAACATTCTAGAGTATATGTTACTATCACTTCAGCAAGCATGTGGTATAGTTTTGATTTGCAGGAACTTGTGGGTATTCCATCAAAGATCTGCGAAGCAATGTCAGCTAATTAGGAAGTAAAGATATGTCTGAACTGACTTGCCATTTTTTTACTTTCAATCTCTCTATTCTAAAACTGTCTCTTACTTTATATACAGTTTTAGCTAAGTTACTTCATGTATTACTATGGTGTTAAATAGCATATACTGATGACTATCAAATTTATTTTTCTAGTCTAGACCTCTCCATTAAGTTCTCTAGTAATATATCTAAACAACTAGAATTTGTTTCCTTCATGTAACACTACAGATTACAACTTCTAAAATAAAAAAATGGCAGGTACAAGAAGGTTGTTCTGATCTTGTCTTTTTTCCTTCCTGAAAGTAGTAGAGAAATATCCACAAGCACATCCTGTGCTCCTGCTGGCCTTGGGCGCAGGCCTGCTCTTGTTCTAGCACCCCACATCTCTGGACTACCCTCCCGGTCCAGATCCACTCACTGCATCCTCATCCCCCGTATTCAGATCAGCTCCATTTTTCAATCTAGTTTGTCAGAGCCTTCACAGGCTGTCCTCCCACAACCAAAAAAATCCTCAACAAAATACTTGCAAACTGCATACAGACACACATCGAAAAGATCATCCACCATGATCAAGTCGACTTTATTCCTGAGCTGCAGGGATGGTTCAATATACATAAGTCAATAAATGTCATAAAACATATAAATGAACCTAAAGACAAAAATCACATGGTCATTTCAATAGATGCAGAAAACGCTTTTGACAAAATTCAACATTCATTTTTGTTAAAGGGTATGGGACTGACAGGAACATAACTCAACATAGTTAAAGGTTTATACAAAAAACCCACAGCCAACATCATTTTTAAATGGAGAAAAACTGGAAGCATTCCCATGAAAATCAGGAACCAGACAAGGCTGTCCCCTATCTCGACTCCTTTTTAATGTAATGCTTTAAACTTCTTGTTAGATCAATAAGACAAGAGAAGGAAGCTAAAGGAACACTCATTGGAAAAGAAGAGGCCAAATTATCCCTTTTTGCAGATGACATGGTATTAAACCTAAGAGATGCTAAAAATTCCACCAGAAACTAGAAATGATTAACACTTTCAGTAAGTTACAAACTTAATCTACAAAAATCAGTAGCCTTTCTATACACCAATAACAAGCAATTGGAGAAAGAGTACAAGGAAACCCACTCACAATAGCCTATATATTAAATATCTGTACAGTGAAAATTTTAGAGCTTTAAAGAAAGAAATCGATTAGGACACCAGAAGATGGAAGGACCTCCCATGCTCTAAATTGGAAGAATTAATATTGTAAAAGTGAACATTCTACCAAAACAAATATATATATTCAAGTCAATCCCAATCAAAATCCCTATGACCTTCTTCACAGAATTAGAAAAAACCGTTCTAAAATTCATATGGAAACACAAAAGATCCCGGGTAGCAAAAGCAACCCTGAGCAAAAAGAGCAATGCAGGGGGGATTACTACCAGATTACAAACTATATTACAGTGATACAAAAGCATCACTACTGCACCAGTCAGTGTCGAGTGTTGTACTGGTCACCGATGAGGCTATTTGGTCATGAAACTGGTGCAGTAGTGATACTTTTATATTGGAGTCACTCAATGGCTACCTAATTGGTCTTAGAGCCCACTTGATGGGAGGAAATTCATGTGTGGTACTGAAACAGCCAAATACACATGGCTGAAGACGTCATAGATCTTGGAGAAATCCCCAAGGCTGTCACATCGATAGGCTAATGTAACTTCTTACTAAGTGCAAAATATGTATCCTTATAAAATATTTATCCCAGTCATCACACATCAAAGAAGATTCTGTTGCACCAGATGGAGACTACTGCAGAGTAGCACAACACATCACTCACAGACATGGTCTGTGAATGGCCCATGCGTAGGCAGCACATCTACAATGCAACCTCTACACCCAAGGCTCACACAACACAGAACAAGGGGTAAAGAGGACACTAATGAATCTCTCAGCTCTCACTAACGGGGCTCCCTCATGCAACAGAATGCCAGCAACACGAAAAGTCACAAATGGCCAAAGAATGGAGATTAGGAATCTGCAGAGTGTGAGTCCCTGGACAGAACTCTTATATTAAGTTTCACTCACCCAAGGCTCAAGGGCCATTGCAGAAGAAGGGGTGGACAGATTGTAAGAACCAAGGAGGAGGTGCATGACCACACGGAAATAGAATCCTACAAGTGCCTGGGACCCTGCTCATAGGAACCTACAGCAAGGATTTTGGCATGCTGATCACCCATGCAAACTCAAGCAGCAAACCCAGCATGGAACTGGAGGAATGGGTAGCAGACGCCAATCTTTGCTGAAGAAATGTTGGTACCTGATTACTATTGGATGAGGATGAGTTAATCTTCCTAAAGTGAGGGACGCCAGGCAGGATGACTAGATCTGAGTGGATGAACCTGCACTGAGGAACACTTAGGAACACTAACTTGACACAGCAGACCTCAACACAGATGAAAATTCTTTCATCTGGATTCCAGTTGGGGAGCTTTAGGGGGTACCAGAGGGGAAGGGGATATAAAGATAATTAAGATTGATTGAGATATTCTGTATGAAACACACAGTTCAATAAGGAAACAAAACAAAAAGGAAATTAAGTTCCAACATATCCTTTCTGGATGTTAATCATAGTAGAAGAGAACACCTTATATTATGTTATAGTTGCAAGTGGCTTGTCTAGTTGCTGGGATATATACAGCATACGACAGGAAGGAGGAGAAAAGCACCTACTTGACTATGAATGAAAGAAAAGTTACATTACACGTTGGGCTGTAGAGATGATTCTCTGAAATAAGTTAAAAGAACGAGTGATATTTCATTACAGTAACAAAAAACATACTACAATGGCATATTAGAGAATAAGTGAAATTCATAAAAAGGACAGAGGAAGGAGCGTGATGCCATGCTAATCCTGTGGAGACTACACCAAGACAGGTGCTTGCCACATTTTTTCTTATTAAAGGACATTCCTGGCCTGCTTATTGAACCGGATATTACTGGTCATGTACTTTACCCCAGTGCTGTGATTCAGAAAATTTGTTTGAGGGCCCCAGAGCTTCTAAGAAATCCCTAAGTGGTACTAATGCTGATGGCCTGAAGATCATACTTAAGAGTGGGCCTTAGTTACAGGAACCTAGCCCAGAAGAAGCCATCAGAAGAAGGTCAGTGTAGATATCCACCACACCTTCAAAAGTTTCACCTGTATATATAATTTATACCCCCAAATTGTCACATCAGGAATCTCTATGTGAGTGACGTATAATACAGAAACTCTAATGAAAGTTTAAAAGTGATTTTATAAAGGAATTTGGAAAAGGAAACTGTTAAGCAAATGAATGTGTTAAAGGAAATTAGAATAGGAATCATTTACCTGTTAGCAGAATGAATTGCTTTTTTGGTATGGTTTCATTAAAAAATCATGTTTTTGTACTAATTATAAATCATTTTTATTTGCTCATTAAAGGAAACTTTCACCAAGTGATGAGGAAGAGCCTCCACGGGGGCAGGGGGTGGGAGGTATTATCAAGAATTTCATACAAAACTTAACCCTTATCTTCCTGAGCCCTTAACCATTCCCTTAGCCTCGTAGACCCAGGCCTTGTGCCTGTTTTCACAGCTTACTAATCTTTGTTTAACTCTGTGTAGATGCCCTTCAATTTACAATGGGGGTTCATCCTGATAATCCCATCGTAAGTTGAAAATATGTGAGTGAAGATATGTTTAGTACACTAGCCTACCAAACAGCATAGGGAACATCACAGGACATTAAAGTATCGACTGTGAAGTAGTTTATCAGCAAGGATACATGTTGCTAACTGACCACCTGAGTCCTATCCCGGGCTCCAACTGGCGGAAGGAGAAAACTGACAAGGCAAGCTGTCCTCTAGCCTCCAGGTGCATGCTGTGTTACAGGCACACACGCGCACACACACACACACACACACACACACAGAGTAAATAAATATATTTATAGTTTAATTTATAGATGTATTTATATTTTAAATTTTTGTTTACTCTGTATATGTAAATTTTTAAATTTATGAGTATATTTATAAATTAAATTACAAATATATTTATTTACTCTGTGTGTGTATGTGTATGCCATGTCTGTGCAGGTACCTGTAGAGGTCAAAAAAGGACACTGAATCTTCGGGAACTGAAGTTACAGGTGATTGTGAGCCATCTGATATAGGTTCTGGGAACAGAAGATAGGTCCTCTGGAGGAGCAGTAGTTTCTATTAACCACTAAGCTATCTCTCTATCCCCATAAAAAATATTTTAGGTGTGATATGTACATATGATGGGATATTATCCTTTCGAAACTAAGCAAGGAAATAGTGTTAGGGAGGAAAAAATCAATTGCTTTTCTCATTTTAGGTTCTTGGTCCTTGCAAATTAGACAGAGAAAAGACAGATAACAGTTGAACAACAAACAAGTTTATTAGCATATGTACCAGATAAGATACCTCAGAGTAGAGATGAATGAGTCAAAAGTTTCTAGACCTTGAGTTTATGCAGCATCTTAGCAAAGAACAACAAAATTTTTGATAAAAGAAAAGACAGACAAAATGACCTTGAGTCTAGGAGACAAATTATGGAAAGACAAATTCACTAGTTAGTAAAGTCAGCTGTGTAGATTTCTGGTGCTGGAAAGGTCTAGAATTTTTCTCCAGCAATTGTTATCCTTGACAGCTGTGAAAACAGGCACAAGGCCTGGGTCTACGAGGCTAAGGGAATGGTTAAGGGCTCAGGAAGATAAGGGTTAAGTTTTGTATGAAATTCTTGATAATACCTCCCACCCCCTGCCCCGTGTAGGCGGCTCTTGCTCATCACTTGGTGAAAGTTTCCTTTAAGGGCAAATAAAAATGATTTATAATTAGTACATAACATGATTTTTTAATGAAACCACACCAAAAAGCAATTCATTCTGCTAACAGGTAAATGATTCCTATTTTAATTTCCTTTAACACATTCATTTGCTTAACAGTTTCCTTTTCCAAATTCCTTTATAAAATCACTTTTAAACTTTCATTAGAGTTTCTGTATTATACGTCACCCACATAGAGATTCCTGATGTGACAATTTGGGGGTATAAATTATATATACAGCTGAAACTTTTGAAGGTGTGGTGGATACACCTTAAATGTATGTCCAGTTTGTATCCAAACAGGGAAGGGCAGAGAACTTTTCCTATTAGATTTGCTATTTCTTAATTATTGCTAGGCCCCCAAATAGTTCTTATCATTATGCTATGTAAAATAAGACAGAAGGACAAATACTATTTGTATCTACTTACGCGAGGTATCAGAAATAGCCTCAACTGTAGTGTGGGGTGATAGCTGTCTGGGACTCAGTCATGGGGGAATTGGGAAGTTGCTATTCAACTGGTATAAAGTCTCAGTTTTACAAGTTTAATAACTTCTAGAGATCTGCTGTGTGACACTGTGCTATAGTTAATGATACTGTTTTGCACACTTAAAATTTTAAGAGGGAAGCAGGTCACCTTGTCATGAACCTATAGTCTCGAGTACTTGGGAGGTAAAGACAAGAGAATCCTTTAAGCTTTAGAGTTTGAGGTCAGGTTAGGCAACATAATGAGACCCCTGTCTCATAAGAAGAAGGGGTATATTTTCTGTTGTGGTCTTACCATAATAAAAGCAAAAGACAAGAAATAAAAAGTACTTAAAGAAGTTAAAATTCTTGGCTTAAGTGGTTGCATGGGCAATGGAGAGAGTTAATTTTTAAATCCTGTTTTTAAAATATACAGGTAACAGATACCTCTTATAAAAATAAATCAAACAATGCATATTATAATCCTCAACTTCTGTCCTCAACCTGTAGATCACACCCTTCCCGGTAGTTCTTCTAGAGATAACTGCTCTCTGTGGTCATCAGGACGTTTTAGGAGCTGGGCATATAGCTCAGTGTAAAGGGCTTGCTTATTAGCATGCACGAGGCCCTAGATTCATGCTATAACACTGCAAAGACTTTCTTTCTTTCCTTTTGTTCTGAGCTGTTATTTGGGCTCTTAGGAATTGTAATTTGAGAGACAGACCAAGAAATTACTGAAAAGAATATTCTGAAGAAGACAAGGAAAGAAGGAGCTTATAAAGGAAAGTGGTCCTGTTTTGTCACAGAGCAATAAAAATATTTCTATAGGGAGCTTCTGTTGAAATTGAGAAAAAAAAATCAAGGTTACATTACAGAGATTAGATGACCATCGTAGCTAGCAGAAGAATATAAGTGTATATATTATATTATCCATAAATAAGAGTCTTGACACTTATTTTGAGTCTCTGGACACAACGCAGTGATCAGAGACCAGATGCCTCGTGGTGAAGGTGAGTAAAAGTTTGTATTCCCAGAAAGCAGTTTGAGATGTGTAAGTCCTGTGTCTTTAGTGCTTTTCAGATTCAACATTTAAAAGCCCTTCTACTGTTGGTTTCATTGTGATTGTTCTTTTCTTAGTCACAATGCATATATGTTCTTGTTTGGGTTTTCTTTTGTTTTGTTTGAAACAGGGTCTCTCTGTAGCCTCAAGTGGCCCAAAACTCACTGTATAGATCAGGCTGGCCTTGATCGCACAGATAGCCACCTACCTCTACCTCCTGAGTTCTGGGATTAAAGAGGTGTACCACCACACCCAGCTGCATATATGTTTTAAGCACACATTTTATTTTTATTCATGTGATGAGGCTGACAGTGCTGGCTGCTCTTACAGAAGAACCAGGTTTGGGTCCCAGCACCAACATGGCAGCTAAAACCATCTGCAACTCCAGCAGGGGATCCAATGCCCTTTCTGGCCTCCTTACGCATTGCACTCATGTGGTTCACTTACATATATGTAGACAAAACACTCATACACATAAAATTTTAAAATTTTTTTAAATTAAGAATTGAATGCTCAAGTTAAAAAAAATCACAAAAGACTAAAACTAAAGTTTCTGAATCAAAGGATTTATATAGTTCAAATTTGTAATTAATCAACACAGAATTTAATAACTTGTAGTTAACATTTAAGTTCCAAAAAGTGAGGCAGCCTGAGACCCCTTCCCTTACAGTCTTCTACAAGATTTTCTCGGTTTTAGTCAATTTGGGGGAAGAAGGGAAGAATTTAACCAAGAACAAAACCTGAATTAACATGAAATCAATAATGTGGGACGGAAGACAGTGCAAGACAGAAGGAGCTCAAAGGGTAAGGTGGGACTGAATTTCTCTCTGCCAAGAAAGCAAAACAGCCGTAATCCTTCATGTATTATAATTAAGTAATCGCTCATGGTAATTTTATAACCATCAGCCTGGTACCCGTTTACAGAGTTTCAAGACACAGCACAAAGACGTGAATGCTAGGAGCAATTGCTAATCCTGTGCTCATCACCAAACCCTTCAGAGGACTTCCTTCAAGGATGAACAGATGGAGAATAAAGATAGAAAGGACTAAATAAGATGATCAGTCCCACCTACTAGACGTAGCAAAGGGAACAGTATAAATGTATCTACAAATTTCTATGGACTATTTAATACCCACTTAATACACTTAAATTCACTGAATATTTATCTGGGAATATGGACTAAGAGTTATTTCAAATACATCCTAAGGGGAATGTGTCCACAGCAGAGGAAGAGCATTTCAATTGGGTTTTGCAGACGGAAAAGGGTCAGTCACAGAGGCAGTTGGGCCCCCTGTGGCTCCTGCAGAGGAGCCGGAGCTGGGCCTCTGTGTGGTCAGCACCGTTTCTGGGTTAAGGAGCTCAGGCGTCTGGGCTGGCTTAGGAAACCTGTACCTCCTAATCCGGGAAAGAAGATTTAGGGCTGGGGGGCGGGGGGCACGGAGGGATGTGTGAGACACTTTACTTGGCAGGCTGGCCTCCAGTCCTCAGGGCTCATCTGACTTGGGTTGTAAGCCAGGGCTCAGAAGTGAGCTATGAATGCTTCACTAGAGCCGTGGATGACATCTGCCTTCTGGGGAGACCAGATGCCACACGAAGACGGCACCTCATTTGTTAGACTTGTAGGTCAGCAAGGAGCCAGATCAGCCAGCTTCCTCTGCCAACCCTGAAGACAGGATGGCCATCGCACCTGTGTGTTAAAGTGTCTGCCTCTTTGTGCCTCACAGACAATATTCAAGAAGGTAAGATTGAACTTGCTAGCCTTGGGACAGAAATGGGTTGAGACCATAAAATGTGATTTACACAGAGGGAAAATATGGTTTTGTGACTCATGACAGAGAAAGAGGCATAGATCCCTTCCATCTCCCACCACAGCCTGAAGAGCTCCCTTCCCCTCAGGCAAAACTGGGATTGGTGGCAACTGGCATTGGTGGGTGCCTTGAAGAAAAAGCATTTCAGGGCAACCCGATATAAAGCAGAGTCGGAGGTTTATTAAAATACATTTTAAACATAGATCTTAAGCACAGTAGCCAATAGAAAGAGCTGTTCAGGAAAACAGAGTGATTACCCAAGCGTGGGCATGGGCTTCTGGGGGAGAGTTTACAATGGGTAGATATGGGTCTGAAATTGCTAAGAACCCTACCCAACACACACGCGTGCACACACACACACACACACACACACACTTCTTTTTAACACCCCCGGGGGAGTATAGCTTGTAACTGGGGTAAAATGAGAGGAGAAGAGCAGGGAATGCTCAAGGCTGTACATTACTCTGCTCCTAATTAAGCAGTTTATTTGTAAGTAAACAGATGTCTTTGGCATCTCTGACTGAGGTCACTCGAGGAATTCATTTCTGCCCTTAGAAAGCACAGTTTACTTATTGTCCTCAACATCTTCGTCTGAGATGCCTACAGAAAGACATGCACTGCCAGCCTCCCAGAACCACGGACCATTTTCCCTTTCCAAGCCTCCTGCTTCCCTTCCCGCGTCACCATAGTTACCGTTGTTTTCCTATGCTGCCTCAGTTTGGCTTGAGGACAAAGTCAGAGAAAGCTTCAGTTACCTCAACTGGCAGGGAAGGGACTGTACTGTGTTTTCTGGTCTTGATAATTAATCTTTCTTCCTGTTATTAGGCTCAATTAGTGGGCAGAAAAACACCTCTAGTAAGAAGAAAATGGTAAAGCCTGGTTGACTTGACCTGCTAAGTCAGGTTCTAGAGGGACAGAGAATCTCCTTCATGTCGTGCAGTGTGGAAACTCCAGTGGTTCAGCTGCGGAATCACCCACAGCACACATCAGAAACACTGCCAAAGGCATTTGAGCAGTATGAGGTTCCTTAACTCATTTTCCCTGTCTAGCCTATGAAGTTTTTGCGCTCTCTCTCTCTCTCTCTCTCTCTCTGTCTCTCTCTACCCCTCTCTCCCTCTCTCTCTCCCTCTCTCTCTCTCTGTTGGTGTGCTTGCCTGTGTAGCCTGTGTATGCATATGTGGAGGCCGAGATTGACGGTGTCTTCTTCGATCACTCTCCTCCTTATGTTTTGAGCACATTTCTACTGAACCTAGACCTCCCTTTTATGCTAGACTGACTGGCCAGCAGACTCCTCCTAAGGTCTGCCCATCTCTGTCACATCCCCCAGGATTGGGGTTAAACATGCAGATTTTTACATGGGTGCTGAGGATCTGAACTCAGGTTCTTAAGCTTGTGTAGGAAACACTTTATCCTCTGAGTCATTTCCCCAGCCCAAAGTTTTTACTTAAAATATTTTCCCTTAAGAATTTATTTCCTTTTATACTTATTTTTCTAATAACTTCTAGAACATCCTCAGCTAGTCTGTAGACAATTTCACCTTCTCTTAAGGAACTATATGCAAACCTACAGTTACTTTCTAATTTTTTCTTTACACGTAAATTTTAAAAAATCTTCATTGGTCTCAGTGATAAAAGCTATAAAATAACTATGTAAGTCAAAAATGAAAATCCCCAGAGATGGCTTAACAGTTAAGAGCACTGATTGCTCCTGCAGAGGACCTGGGTTCACTTCCCAGCACCCACATGGCAGCTAACCATCTGTAACTCCAGTTCCAGGGGATCTGATGCCCTCTTCCGGCCTCTTTGGGCATTGCATGTACACATAGGCAAAACACTCTTAAATATAAAAATTACAAAAAAAATTTAAATAAAAATTCTCTCACCCAAACAGTAACCAGACTCAACTCTTAAGCTTTTGAGATCAGAATAGATCAGGTATATTCAAGATGATAAGGACAAAGACAATACCCCAATTTCAAACTGGATGTGGTGGCATAATCTCAGCACTCAGGAAGATGACAAATTTGAGGCCAGCTTGGTTTATATAGTGGAAGCTTGTCAAAGGAAAAAAATATCAGAAATATCTATCCCACAAAACAAGTGTTTTAAGTAATTTCAGTGTAGAATCAACCCAATATATTATGGTGCAATTTAAAAAGCAGCAGAATAATAGTTATGACAAAGAAAAGGTATGTGCATATGTAATGTTCTAAAAACACAACCAAGATACCAAACATGAAGAAAAGCGAATTGCAGAGCTGTTCGCTCGATGCGCCCTCATCTGTACAGAAAACACCCAGCAGTGAACAAAACAGAGCCTTCTCCAAACTGAAGGTGAAGAATGGGTTTGGGTGAAAAGTTTCCCCTCTCCTCCGACCCCTTCCTCCCCTGCCCCTCCCCACCCATTTCCCCACCCATCTCCCCACCCCTCCCCACCTATCTCCCCGCCCCCCCATCCCCGCCCCTCTTCCTCCTTCGCGTCTTTCCTTCCTCCTCTCTTCCCTCTTTCCCTTTCTCCCGCCTTCGTCTCTTGATAGGTCTTGATCTGTACCCCAGGCTAACACTCATAATCTTTCTGCCTTAGCCTCCAGAGTGCCCAGTTCCAAACTTTTAAGAGTGTCATTTAAATCAGACATGGTGGTGCTCACCTTTAATTGCTGCACTCAAGTGGTAGAGACAGGCAGATCTCTGTGAGTTCAAGGCTACCCTAGTCTACATAGTGAGTTCCAGGCCAGCCCGAGCTATATAATGAGATCCTTCTTAAAAAATAAAAAAATGAAAATGAAAAAAGCATGTCATTTAAGAAAACTCCTAGGCAGGGGCTGGGAGATGACTTAGAGGTTAAGAGCTCTGACTGCTCTTGCAGAGGACCCAGGTTCTATTCCCAGCATCCACACGGCAGCTAACAACCATCTGTAACTCCAGTTCCAGGGTATCTAACACCTCCTTCTCACCTCCGTGGGCACTGCACGACAGGGGTCACTTACATACTTGTAGGCAAACATTCTCATACACATAAAATAAAATTAATAGATAAAAAGATATTTTAAAAAAGAAAACTCCTAATCTGTGCTTTTCATGACAACGGTGAATCTTCAGAAGTGCTTCTCATTTGCATAACCTCACTTTACCCCAGGAAAACCTTAGAGTGGAGTTTCTATTTTCCATACACAGAGGAGATTCGGGGAGACCATGAGGCCCACGCACCTTTGCATTTGTAACGATAACCTCACCCCTTCCGTGTGCTGTATGGAAGCACAGCCTTTTTATCCTTGGTGACACAATTAGTTACAATCAGATGTGCCACTGATGGAAGACTCCAGTGCTCTCATGCCTGGTTGTATTGACTCATTACTGTCATCCGTTCTCACTCTAGAACAGTGTGGCAATTCTCACCATCATCTTATTCTGTCACCATGTTTGGATTTATAAATGCATAAGTAACAAGGTACCAAAACACCCAAGAGGCTGTCTGCAATAATAACCCTGGGGCAGCAATAGTGTCTGTGCACCTGCTGACTCGTGCTGCATTGAAATAGTGTGTCCTTGAAAGGAGAAGTAAGATTGTCCAGGGGAGCAAAGGGGACCAGCAGGAGGTGGGGAGGGAAGAGTAGGGGACACATGTACTTGTGTCAAAGTGTCATTATGTAACTTGACACCACATATCACGAATACACAGAAGGAGAAATTAGTACGTGAGATATTAGTAAACTGTTTCACGAAGAAGACCTACAGTTACGTCTGTTGTGTAAAAATAAATATGGTACACATTTGTTATTTACTTTACCATTTATATTAAATTTAGTATTTGTTGAATTTCTACTATGTGCCAGGGTTTGTGCTAAATCCTGGGGATAAAGTGATGAATTTGCTTACACATAGTATTGTTCCGAAGAAGCTCAGAGTCCAATGGTAGAGAGATAGTGTATTAAACTGTAATCTGGGGCTGAGGGTGCAGCTCAAGACCCAGTACTCCACCAGGGATACAGCATGTACTTTGCATGTGCAATAGACTGTGTTCAATTCCAGTACCATACATACACAAAAGACTGAGGCACTCCAGTGAAGATACTTAACATGGAGCTGAGTATGGACTGGAGTTCAGGGATAATCTGGAACAGAGGTGTGGACTTGAGAAGTGGGAAGTGATGAAAAGCAGGTCAGAATTGAATAAACCACTCAGGGAGCATACCCAGAGCCAAGAGGGAGATGTTTAGGACTAGAAAACACACACACACACACACACACACACGATAGACAGAGGAAAATGAGCTCAAGGAGAGAGAGAGAGCAGAGGAGGAACAGACAGGACAGACAAGGCATGGGATTTCAATGAAGGCAGGACCCACAACGCCACATGACTGCTGTTGTGGTGAGGTAGGGACTGAAAAGGTGAAGTCCCTGGGGACACCAGCTTGAAAGGTTTTGAACACTGAAAAGGATGAAAATGGTGTTTTGAAGAGTATTTAAACCAGGCATAGGAGGTGCATATCTGTATCTATTCAGAAAACTGAGATAAGAGGATCACAAATTTGAGGCCAGCCTGAGCCACTTAGTGAGACCCTGTCTCAAAAATAAAAATAAAAAGGAGGCTGAGGGTGTAGCTCAGTTGGTAGAGTACTTGCCTAGGATGCATGAAGTCAAGAGTTTGACCCCCAGTAAAAGGTGTGGTGGTACTGTCTGTAATCTTAGCACTTAGGAGGTGGAGGAAGGAGGGTCAGAAGTTCAGGGCTATCCTCAGCTACTTAGTGAGCTTAAGGCTAGCTTGGGACACATGAGACCTTGTGCAAAACAAAACAAACCCAACACTGGAGCTGTGGATATAACTCAGTGGTAGAGTGTTTGCCTAGCATACGCAAGACCCTGAGTTCAATCCCTAATGCCTTAAAACAAAGAGTATCTAAGAGGAATTAATCTTGTGAGAAATCTGGATGAGAAGAGAAGAGAGATCAGGTAACAGCTAAAGGTATAGGGAGGTCAGAGGATGATGGTGGTTATGAAGATCTGCCTTGAAACTGCAAAAGCTATCAGCATGTTTGCAGGACTAGAGAGATGTCTCAGTGGGTAAAGGCACTTGTTGCCAGGCTTGATGACCTGAGATTGATCCCAGAGACCCACAGGGTAGAAGGAGAAGACTGACTTCCATCAGTTGTCCTCTGAGTGCTCATAAAAACACATACCATGATAAATAAATGTAACTGAAAATGTAAAGAGCCACATATTATTTTTTAAGCTACCAGCATGTTTCTAGACTGTAGAGGACAAGCAAGAAGAAAGGAGAAAACAGGAGAGAGAAGGGATGACAACTGGAGGGAATTCTCAGGGGATAAACCCCAGGGCACTGAAACTGGAGAGGTGGGCGATATTCTCACAGGACCCACAGACAGCTTGGTCCACCTGAGCTGATGCTGTGCATGGATCACTCTCTGACTAGTCCCCTGTCATTTTTGTCAGCAAGCAGGTCCCTACCCTTGGATCTGCAGTCTGCGTCTTGCAGGAGTGAAGGACCTCGACCATGGGAAGCAGCACTTCCACCCAGCATCACTTTGCTTTCCAGAATGCGGAGAAAGGTACGTGCTTCCCTCCTTCAGAGCCAGCTGTGATACTCAAGGCCTATGTGGCTTCGAATGGGCCTCCTCAGGATGGAAGAAGAATATCATTAATTTGTCTTCAAGACAACTCTTAGTAATCATTTGCTCTTTGGAACGTGATCATACAGAATTAAAATTTGCCCAACCTGTCTCAGAGTTTATCCAAGCTACACACAAGTGAATGAGATGAGGTCGGGCAAAGTGGAGGCAGAGGGTCCAACATGTACAATGGTTAGCAAGAGGCAAGAACTTAAGCACTTCATAGAACGTTATGGTCTGATGTAAGGGAGGTGGGGACTGAATGAGGTGGAGCTGTTGAGGTTATCAGAGTCCCGATTGCTGTGAGTATTGTAGTGATTGATTGATTGATTGACTGACTGACTGACTGATTGATTGATTGATTGATTTCAGTCTTTTGAGACAGAACTTCACTATGTAACCCTGGCTACCCTAGAACTTTCTTTGGAGACTACGTTGGCCTCAAATTAGAACAATTCTCTTGCTTCTGCCTCCCAGGTGCAGGATTGACCGGTATGTGCCTCCATGCTCGGTTTCCTGTAAGACTCTAAACCTTATTCTAACGGTATGAAAGAAGCCAGGGGTGATGGTGCATAATTTTAATTCCAGTGCTCAGGAGGCAGAGGCAGTTGAATCTCTGTGAGTTTGAGGCCAGCCTGACCTACAAAACCAGTTCCAAACCAGATGGAGCTATAGGGAGACACTATCCCAAAAAATAAAAGTTAAAACAAAAAAAACATGAAGGACCAAAGAATTCCAACAAGGGAATTCTGGAATAATATATTTACCTCTTTGAAACATCCTCTGGGTTTCTGTGAAGAAAGAATCAGGAGGGATGAGTAATAAGGAAGAACAGCTTAGACGCAACTAAAGTCATCTATATGTGGGTAGCAGTGACCAAAGACCTGGCAGATCAGCTTAAAAGAGCAAGAAAGATTTGTTTTGATTCAGGGATGGATCCACTAATTCTGGGTTCATGGTGTGGACTGTGTAATGGCTATGGGAGCCTGATCAGAAGGCTGTTCACCTCACACAGACAGGAAGGGGAGAGAGCAAGGAGGCAGGACCAGTTATTACCTTCAGAGGCACACCCCCAGTGACTGTCTTCCTTCAATGAGGCCCCACTTCCTAAAGATTCAGGACCCTGAAAAATGGCAGCACCAGCTGAGGACCTGGAGTTCAACACATGAGCTTGTGGGAAACATTTCATATTCAAATCATAGTGTCATCTAAGCAAGAGATGATGATGCTTGGTCCACAGTCAGCGGCAGCAGACATGGTGAGCAGAGGGTGGATTCCACTCACATTCAGACAATGGAATAAACAGGGTCCAACTGATTAGCTGTGCAGGGTGAGAGCCATGAATCAAGAATGACCTTCAAGCTTTCTGGCTGGCAAAACAGGGCAGATAGAGATGATAAATGCTGACACAAAGAGGAAGGAAGCAGCTAGCTTTGACCAGAAGCAGGGTGCTAAGTTCATATATGCTGAGGTGCCGAGGCCAGCTGGCCTCAGCAGAGCACGAGTCCTCAGAGACCTGGGATGAAAGAGACAAGAGGAACACAAGGAGGGCCGACAAGACAGTCTCCTGATCAAATCGGCAAATCTTTATTCTTCTAGGGGGTATTTATAATCTTGGGGAGTCAGGCACCCATACAGGAATGTGGTGATTAACAGAGACAAAAGCCCACCATCAGGTTATGTAAATACTAAAAGGGCAGGCAGGGGCTAGATGGGGTGTGGTGGCCAAGGTTGCTAGGAGACAAATCCCTGGAAGATCCAGGAGCCAAGGCCATGCATAGCCAAGGGCAGCTACGGGTGGGGGACCTTGTTTGCTAAACAATAAGAAACTCTAAGAGGCACTTAAGAAACTGATTAACGTAATTGGTATCAACAAATGTCAGAATGTTACATTTGCAAAAGGGAAATACAGAGGTCACTTGGTCTCCGACACTGAGGGTCAGGTAACTGCAAGATTCACAGGTGGAAATGAAGCATGGTGAGGATCTAGGAGCTTGGGCTAATGTGCTCTTGTTATTGGAGCCATGGAGTTTATAAAGGTGACCTGGAGGGAGGGTAAAGCAGTAGAATCCAGGCAGCTAAGGACAGCACAGCTGCATTTAAGGAGCTGAGGGGCTGCCAGAGGTAAACAAGGAGCATGTGATAGCCCAGAAGCTAATAGAGGGGCTGGAAAGATGCTTCAACAGTTAAGAGCACTGGATGCCTTTGTCAAGGACCTGGTATGGTTCTCAGAACCCTTAAGATGGCTAACAACAGTCTGTGATTTTATATATATATATATATAAGTCAATGGACTCTTTCAAAGGTATGGTCAATGTCAAAGCAGATGAGATGTCAAACGTATAAAAAGTAAATGTAGACAGGTATGGTGGCACACACCTTTAGTCCCAGCACTCCGGAGGTAACTTGGTCTATATAGAGAGTTCCAAGCCAGCTGGGGCTACAGAGAGACCCTGTCTTAAAACAAGCAAACAAGAAAAAAAAAAAAAAACCACAGAAAAAGTGAATGTATACTTGGGGCTAGTGAGATGCTCAGTAGGTAAAGGCACTTGTCATCAGGACAGATGACTTGAGTTCAATCCTTGGGACCCACATAATGGAGGGAGAGAACCAACTCTAGCAAATTTTCTGACCTCCACATATACACCATGGAGGTCAAATAAACAAATGTAATCTTTAAAATAATTTTAAAAGTAAACATACCCTTTAGATTAATGATGGAAATGTGACTCTTGCATTAACTGAACTAGCTCTAAGCTGAGAGTAAAAGTCAAACTGCAGCACGAGGTGAGGCGTGTCAGAGAAAAGAGAACAGAGAGTCCGCTTAGCTGCTAACCGCTGGAGAAGTTTCCATGGGAGTTTTTTTTCTATCAGATTCAAGGCTCAGTATTATACACACTTGATTATGAGCCAGATGGTTTGAGTTCAAATCCCAGTGCTAACAATTACCAGCTGTGAGTTCCTGTTAGCTTCTTTGGGACAGTTTCCTTACTTTAAAACCAGGGAAAATAATAATCCCTCTCTTTATAACTTCATTACAAAGACTGGATGACTGAGTTAATATAAAGGGTTAGAACAGTGTCTGGCTCCAGTAAACATTCCAAATAGGAGTTAGTTCCCTTTAGAACCAAAATTTGTGGGTGGTTTGGAAACAGTCCCAGCTTAGCTATCAAGTTTGCTAATCACCTGAAATATGGGCCAGAAGAGGTATTTATAGAATATAATCCAGCTAAGATGGGGTGTGTCGGGGTTGAGGTGAGTGAGGGAAGGATGTGGCAGGGGTGTGGCAGGGGAGAGGTGCAGTCTCAGTCATGTGGAAACACCAGAGAGGACATTTTCTCTGTCTGCTGCTGGTAAGCCACAGATGGCACACAGTGAGCGCCCTCGTTCCACTTGACTGTGAATTTGAGATCCTCATGACTTCTCTCCAAGGCGTCCCCCCAAGACTCGATCAGTCAGCCCTCACTTTGCGGGGTACATGCGGCTTGTTCCAATCACTTACTTTCCAAAAAGGTGAAAACCACTTAGAGTTTGGGCTTCTTATTTTATTTTCTGAGATAAGGTCTTTTGTGTCCCAGGCTGGCTTTAAAGGCCAGAGGGACCAAAGATGACCTTGAACTTTCTGCCTCTACTTCCAGAGTGCTGGGATTTTAGTTACCTGCTTCCACGCCTGGCTTACTATGTTGTTTGTTTCCTGCAACCATAAAAACAAGAGAGCAATAAGCAAAAAGAAATGCCGGATAAAATGATTTGGGAAATAGTAAACAGATCGTTTCAGTCAAAATCATTGAAGGGAAACATCCGGGGACCGGAAATGAAGATAGATCCGTAACCCAAGCTCCTAACGGCACCGACTTCAGGTGCCTTCAGGGAAACAGCCAGGCAGCAGTTGAAGGTTTGACAGCAGATTTGTGCACTGCAGGGCCCTATAGACAGGCATGCTCTGGGGAAGTTTCCTCACCTACGGAGAGCCAGGAAATCTCTGCGTCCCAGGCCTTGTAGAGAGTGAGCAGACCCAGGCAGAGTCATGGTAGAAGTCATAGCAGGGATGGTGAGAGGTCTAACTAATTCTGCCTTCTCCCCTTCTTCCCCCTCCTCCTCCCCCTCCTCCTCCCCCTCCTCCTCCCCCTCCTCCTCTCCCTTCTCCTCCATTCTCATTTTCTTCTCCCCTTCCTCTTCCTCTTCCTCCTCCTCTTCCTCCTCCTCTTCCTTCTTTTCCTCCTTCCCTCTTCTTCCTCTTTTTCTTCTTCCTCTTTTTTCTCCTTTTCTTCTACCCAGGTCTTCACACTCTCACTGAGCTACATTGCTGGCTCTTTTTTGTTTTATTTTGAGATAGGGTCTCACCAAGTTGCCCAGGGTAACTCAAACTTGTCAACTTTCTGCCTCTGCCTCTCAAATAGTGGAATTGCAGGCGTGTGGCACCTGACAGCACCTGGGTTTGATCTTTTAATTAATATATTATTTTGTGCTGTAAGTGTACCCATGTTGTGCAATGCCTCAAAAGAGGGTGTCAGATCCCCTGGAACTGGAGTTTTGGATGGTTGTTAGCTACCACGTGAGTTCTGGGATGGAACCTGGGTCCTCTGAAGGAGCAGTCAGTGCTCTTAACAACTGAGCCATCTCTCCAGCCTCCTCACTTAAGTTTTTGAGACAGAATCTCTTACTAAATTGGAGCTCATAGAACTGGCAAGGGATCCACCTGTCTCTACAACCGCAGCACTGGGATTGTAGACGCACTGCTGAACCTGCTTTTACATAGGTGCTGGAGATTCAAACTCAGGTCCTCAAGCTTTATGTATTTATTATTGCTTTAGTTTTGCAATTGATCCATCTCCTCAGCCTGAGGGTTTTTTTTTTTTTTAAAAAAAACACTGTTAGTTTTTCTTTTGAAATTAGAATCAGGCAAGACTTCATCCCATAAGATAGGATGGGTTCCTTATTCAGGGAGGTTTGACAGCTGAACTTCTTTACAACACGTACTCAAAGATTCGTTTATACATGACCCAAGCCTTTTCTACCATGCTGTTAAAAGTATGGTAAGGTAAAGGATCTTTAAAAAAATATATTTATTAGTACTGTATGTGTGTGATGAGAGAGAAAGAGAGAGAGCAGAGAGAGAGAGACAAGGATAGAAACCGAGACAGACGATAGAGACACAGAGGTTCTACCTGTTACCCCTGACTTATGTAACTAAAGTAGAATTGAGGATGTAAGAATGTCTAGGCAGGGGCTTGGAAAATTACTTGATCACTAAAACATCTGCCATACAAGCATGAAGACCTGAGTTTCCCAGTGTTGTGAGGTATTTCACCAGAGAAGACCGCTCAGACACAAGGCGTTGCCAAAAGAAAGACGTTATAGCCAACCAGGGCAATTTGTCCCAAGTACAGTCAAGTCAAGTCTTTCTCAGGATAAGCTTTTACACAGGAGAAAAACACATCCAGGGTGAAAAATTTAAGTTCCCAAGCTATTCTAACTTCTATTCTAACACTTCTATTGTATAAGAGCAAGCCAAGTGGAAAGTACAGAAACCATGAATCTACAGTTAGCAGGAGCAACTAGGTGCATGCCAACCTGTTCTCACACGCACAGCTTGTAGCTGGGTCAAACTTTTTCATTCCCATACTTTAACTACTGGGTTTAGCTGGGGCATGGCATAGCTATGGTTAATTTTGAAGTGCCTTACCATACCAGTACCCACATAAAAAAAAATCTGAGTGTATTTCTAATCCTAGTCCTGGGGAGGCAGAGACAAGAGGATCCCTGGGGTTTGCTGGCCAGCCAGGCCAGCCAAATCAGAGAGCTTCAGGTTTAAGGAGAGACATTGCCTCAAGTGATTGAGAAAGACATCTGACATCAAGGTCTGGCCTCCACATGCACCTACACACACATGTATACACAAACACATACATACATGCACACACATAAGTCATTACAGCATTTGCCTCAAGGTGCTCAGGGCAAGTTGTTAGCAAGCAACATTGATGTCCATGGTCTTCCTCAGTGGATCTCAGCCCTCAGTACAAGTGAGAATTAGGAGAGGCACGTGTCGGACCTGCAGCCCTCGCTGAGTTCCACCTGTAGAGACTGAGATGCCGCAGGTCTAAGGCAAGTGCAGAAATCTGTGTTCACTAAGGGTTTCTCTGTTGCCCCTGCTCTCCACATTTTATTCACAATTCTAGTTTCACAGAGTTTGATCAGCAATGCCTTAACTTTATCATTCTCTATTTAGTGAGTCTCTTTGAGAAATAATTATGCATGAATTATTTTTATTTCATAGGAAATGAAGTTTGGCTTTGCTGCTGGAGATAAACCTAGCCTCTCACATGCTAGGCAAGCACCCTATCCCAGAGCCCCACACCCATTCCTGGGATTTTCTCTTTAATCCAGCTTTACCTATAATTACTTCATTCATCAATAGCAGCACACCCAGGCCTAGGAGCTTAAGAAGAATCTTGTTTATGAGTTCCCATCTCTGGTATCAGAGAGCCGTTCCTGTCTCTGGTATCAGTACTTGACCACAGGTCCTAAACTTCATAAGAGGAGTTACTACATCTCATCTTGCCCTCCATGGTCACCTAGCACAGGTCTGGGAAGAAGGAGAAGCCCCCAAATGCAGTCATGGACCTATAGTAATGGGATGCTTAAAACCCTCAGCTGTATCCTGGAACCAAGGATTACAAACCCAGAGCCTAGGAAACACTCATTAGCTCTAATGTATGAAATACAGAGAGTTTCTATTCATTTAAAAAATATTTTATTTATGATTTTTATTTTTATGTATATGAGTGTTTTGCCTGCATGTGTGTCAATGCACTCATGTCATGCAATGTCCATGGAGGCCAGAAGAGGGCCTCAGATTCCCCTGGAACTGGAGTTTCAGACAATTGTTAACTGCCATGTGGGTGCTAGGAATCAAATCTGGGTCCTTTGCAAGTTCAGCTGGTACTCTTAACCACTGAGCCATCTCTCCAGCTCCTAGTGTCTGTTTATAGTTTGTCACCAATCTTCACCTAGTCCAATCCCTTTTCCAGATAACAATATCAAGGTGCAAAATAACTTGCCTGAGTCTGCATAGCTTGGCAGGACAGTTCTAGACAGATGAACAGATTGCCTGACATTCGGCTGGAATTCTCCCCATCACTCCACATGACTCCACTGTTCAAGCAGGTCAAATCCTTGAGTCTTTCCAGTTTATATCCTTCGCAGAATTCCTAACCTCCCACTCTTTATGTATACAGTAGTCACTCCTTATCTATGATTTTAATCACAGGTATCTCACTTACCTACAGTCAACCATGACCTGAAAGTATTAAATGGAAAATCTCAGAAATAAATAATTGATAAGTTTCTATTGCATTCCATTGTGAATACTGAGATGATTTCTCGCCCTGTCCAGGTCCTCCTCCCCTCACTTTGTCTCAGTATCTGTTCTGTATATGCTGCCCACCCACACTGGTCATAGTCAACTCAGCTACTGAATCAGCTGTTGAAGTAGCACACTTCATTTTCAAGTAACCGATCTTTTGCTTAACAATGATTCCCAAACACTAGTAGTTAGTGGTACTGCAACTCTGACATGCCAAAGAGAAGCTGTAAGGTGCTTCCTTTAGGTAAAAAAGGTGAGCATTTCTTGACTTAATAAGGGAAACAAAAACAAACACAAACAAAAGCCCTAGGAATTACACGGTTCGGTGCTATTCCTGGTTTCTGGCATCCACCGGAGATCTGTGGATGCATTTATTCAGGTAGGGGTCACATGGGGAGGTGGCTAATACAGGCAGAGTTTTCATCAGTCAGTGAAAACCCAGCAAGCTGCCCGTGACATTAGCACAATCAAGGCAGGAATGGAGGGAGGTAGGGCCGGATGGGAATGGGGAAGAGCTCCAGGCATCCGTGGGAGTGCTGTCCCCGCCACGCTGTATTAGCTATATAGTGGGGCTCAGTCTGCCACCATGCTCCCCTGCTCCCTGCCCACCTTAGGAACCCCAGCTCACAGGTTTGCATCTCCTGTGCCACAGCCTCCACGCAGCGGTCCTGATCCAGCGGTGGTATCGCCGCTGTGTGGCGCGCCTGGAGATGAGGCGGCGATGCACCTGGAGCATCTTCCAGTCTGTAGAGTACGCTGGGCAGCAAGACCAGGTCAAGGTGCGTGGGGATGCGGGCGCGGGCAGGCGGCACTTGAGCTCTGCCTGCCGACCCTCGCAGCAGGCCTGGTGCTTGAAGGTGCAGCTGGTTTGCACACTTCTGGGCGCCCTCTTCCCGTGTCTCTAAAGCCTCGTCTGATTCTTCTACAGCTCCATGAGTTCTTCAGCTACCTCGTGGATCACTTTACTCCCAGCAGCCACCATGAGAGCGAGTATGAGTTACCGCGTGGCATGCCCTCCTGTATAAAGGTCGTAGCGTGAAGGTGGGTGGGGTTACACAGACAGGAAGACTGGGAGTCTGGTGAGACCCAGGGAATGAGTGAGGGGACTGACAGACGAATGGCAGAGAGCGATTTTATTCCGGGCTCTGCCATAAAGATATCTGGAGACGGGAGTTTGAGGGCACGGAGTTGCTTCACTAAGTGTAGGGCACACTGGAGTGGGAGAAGTCAGGGACATGCGAAAGGGGAGGATGCAGCAACTCAGGAGGCCCGAGAAATAGTGCAAAATAAAGCCTGAGCATGACCCACCAGCGGGCACCGGGACCTGGAGCCTGCGTCAGCCCGGCAGTCACTGACTGAAAACCTCTGGGAGGGAGGACAGGAGGCTGGTGGACTCCGCAGCCTTTCTGGCCTGCCACCCATAGTCCCCTGCAGGCCAGGAGGAAAGCACTTGGAAGGGATCAGCAGTGGCTGGCAGCTGTGAGAGCTGCAGCCTGGAGCTGTTCTGAGCCTCTGCTGTGCACACTGAAGAAGGTGAACCCCTGGGAACTCCCTCTGCACTGGCTTTTGCCTGGCTTTCCCGTGCTCTCAAAGCCAGGCCTCTGCATTTCTGGACCTCCTCTGATCTCCACGCGTCTTTTAAAGTAAAAGTAGACTTGATACCAGCTAATGATTTTTGTTTGTTTGTTTGTTTGTTTGTTTTAGTGAGACAGAGTCTCATTCTGTAGCCCTGGCTGGCCTAGAACTCACAGAGAACCTCCTGCCTCTGGCTCTTGAAGGCCTGCACCACCAGGCCAGGGCAGTTAATGATTTTACCAACATAGAAACACAACCTTCCTCCTGCGCAGTCTTGTCCATCTCCCAGGCTGGAGCCTGTCTACACCAGACTGGCCGGGCGCCCACCGCACACAGTCCCAGAAGGACTGTTCCTAAGCCCTTGCCCTCTGTGTCTGAACTAGGGGACTTCCTGAACCGCATGTTCACCCAGGAGAGATTCACCCAAGACAAGGAGACAGAGAAGGGCAGCGACTATGAATCCATAGAGGTGCCTGATAGCTACACCGGGCCACGCCTCTCCTTCCCCCTCCTCCCTGACCACGCCACGGTGGAAGCTTTCAGACGGAGACAAGTAAGCTCGCGTGGGATCCTAGTCTCCACCAACGTGCATACACGTGTAAAGCCGCTGAGGGCCTAGGCTTAGGGTGTTCCTACCAGCTGCTAAAGGAGTAACGGCGCTTCCCCTTTGCGGTTCCCTGTGCTTCATCAGTCAGTCTCTTAGGAGTGAAAGCTTGCTCTTCCTTCATAAATCCTGCAGGCAACTGATGAGAACTACTGTGAGGCCCACACTGGTCTGGGCACTGGGGAGGCGGCTGCCTTCGTGCAGCTGACAGTCTGTTGGGGAGGCACACAGCAAGTAACAATACATGAGTCTGCATGTGGCACCACAGAACGTGCTAAGAGCCAAGGAAGCTTGGGCAGGCGCGGAAGCAGAGGTCTGCAAAGGAACCTCTGAGCAAAGGTTGGAGGTGGTGAGGGATGCACTTACAGGTGTCTGGGAACAGTGTTCTAGACAGGAGGAGCGAGGGGAAAGGCCCTAGCCGGGAAGTCCAGGGCAGTTCAGGGGCCTCAGGAAGGTCACTGTGGCTAGAAGGACGCAGGGGAAAAGCAGGACAGGTGAGGAAGCTGAATTCTATTCTGAGAGAGACAGAAAGCACCAGAATAGTGGCCAAGCTCACTTTTTAAAATAATCATGAGGGCTGCTGTGTGAAGGCAGGGAGCAGGGCAAGGGCTGAAGCAGGACAATGGCAAAAGCTGATCTTGGCCTGAATCCCTGATGGTAGAGGAAGAGCTGATGAGAAGTGGTCAGAGTCTGAGAAGTGCTCAGATCTCGGTCCTTCCCCTCTTGGATATGCTGATAGCAGTGTAGCGGGGAGCTGGGATGATGCTTCTTAGCAATGACCGTTCTGCACCATCAACATATATCCATCTGCTTATTCAAACTGTTGTGGTACAGTTGTGTACTGTTCCCAAACTAAAGGCAAAGGAGGGCTTGATAGACTAGATAAGAAAGAGAAATTAGCTCGGTGCTTACAGAAGAGACAAACGGGGACGTGAAGAGTAGAAAGGAAAACAGCTGGGTGTAAAGGGCTCAGAGAGAGAACGCTGGGAAGTCTACTAGGCTTATTTTGGGTGTCTTGGGTGGCTGGGCAATCCCCAGCAAAGGTGGGGGTGCCAATGTTGTTTTGTTTCCTCCCTCCTCTTCCTCCTAGTAGCAGCTCCATGCTCGCTATGTCTTGAATCTTTTGTACCGAGGCCAGGAAACACCTGGCGCATCTGCCAAACATTAACCGGGTCTCAACCTGTTACAGCGAGGAGATCACAGTGTGTGGTAAGTAGATGAGAGGGGCTTTCTAAGCTACACAGAGAACCCTGCCACAGACAGAGGCCAGGAAAGGGAGCCGGGCCAGAGGGAGGCGGGATGGCAAGCATCCCTCTTTCCAACTGACCATTTACTTAAAGGAGAAGTGAATCAGAGAAGCGGAACATTGGAGCCAAAAACTCAGCCTCTATTTTATTTTCCCAAGCATTTCATAGTGATTCCAAGTTCACGTTTTGTATTAGTTAGCTTCTCTATTGCTGTGAGAAATTACCATGACCGAGGCCACTTATAGAAGGAAGAAATGATTTGGCTTATGGTTCCCGAGGGTAAGAGGTCATTGTGGTGGGGAGGCACGGCAGGAGGCAGCCAGAGCAGAAGCTGAGCACTCACATCTTCAAGCAGGCACAGGAAGCAGAGAGAGCAAAACTGGACATGTACAGAGGCTGTGAACTCTCAAAGCCCACCCCCAGTGATGCACTTTCTCCGACAAGGCTGCACTTCCTCCAGGTTCCATGATCCTCCCCAAATAGCACCAGAAACTGATCAAGTGTTCCGATACTTGAGCCTATGGGGAACACCTCATTCAAACCATGACTGAGTCCCCACTGAGAACAAAATTCCTGCAAAGAAAACAAATAAAAACACCTTCTTATTAGAAGACAGTTTATTTCTAGGTAGTTGAGCAAACTCCAAGGTCTGTAGAATTATTACTTCCATCCACACACACACACCTCTCCCATGGAGAACCATTCAGGCCAGATCTCTCCATCTGCTCAGTAGCACCCATGTAGACAGAGACCCATACCCCAGTGGAGGGAGATGCAGAACGCCAAGCCAAGGGTTGTAAACTGGCACAGTGGATATCTTACCCTGCAATCACCTTAAATTCAAAATCAGTGTTTCAACATTTGAGAATAAGAGGACTTAATATTAAAATTTAGATTTTGTAAGTTCTTTTGAAAAGCCTCCTAATATTGACCCATACATGAGTGGCAGCTTTCTACTTTAACTGGGACCAAGACTCCAGAGCTCATCACCTTAAAATCCTGCATGATTCCATCCCATCTTTGCTATAGTAGTAATAAATGTCTTTTACTATTATGAAACTCATGCAGAGAAACATATATCCTTCTTTCAGTATCAACTTATATCTACAGCAGGGGAATGAATGAGATGGCCAAACCAACTCTATTGTGTTCTGGCTGACTTTTGCTCACCCTGTGTTTCTGCCCAGCCATGCTACCTGCTTTAACAACTGCATCCAGGCAGAATGGTCCCATGAAGGCTGCACCTGCATTTCAGGGAGGACATTGTTTCTAAAATACTGGGAATACTACACTCAGCCAGGCAGAACATTCTTTCTCAGCCACACCCACAGCACCAGGGAAGCATTGTTTCTGCAATTCTGAGAAGCTTGTTTTTCCCAACCAAAATTTAGAAACTTTTGTGAACTGAAAACTTCTTTGTTAACTGGCCAGTCCCTGTTATGGTGTAACTATAGGACCTGTTTCTATTATGCTGTAACTATGGTTATTGACTTTGCCTCTGGCATGATGTAATTGTAGTTTTAAGCTCTATAAACCCTGCTCTGCCCCTCCTTGGGGTTGAGAGTTCTTTTAAGCATGAGCTTTCTCTTGACCACCAGCTAATTAAAAAGGACTCTTAATTTGGCCATCACTGTGTCTCATACTAGGTAAAACAATAAACATTTCTTCCTATTTTACAAAAGAGAAAATTAGGGACTGGAAAAATAGCTTAGTGATTAAGAGCATTGGCTGTTCTTATAAAGAACCACTTATAAAGTGGTTCCCAGCATCCACTTTAACAAAGTTCAAAGAGATTCAATGCCCTCATCTGGCCTTCATGGGCATGACACAATATGTGTATGCTTACATATATGCAGGCAAAGCACTCATACACATAAAATAAAAATAAATAAATCAAAGTTGGGAATGGTGGCACACACCTTTAATCCCAGCACCTGGGAGGCAGAGGCAAGTGGATCTCTGTGACATAGAAATCAACCAGGTCTACAGTGTAAGTTCCAGACCAGGTGACGATCCAGGGAGACCCTGTCTTAGAAAACCAAGACTGAAACAAAAATAAAAATAAAACAACAACAAAAAAACAAAAAATAATTTTAAAAGAGAAAATTAGTAAGTATTGACTTCTTAGTTTTGTCAGGTTTTTCCAGTGGTATTTTTCTTGTTACAATAAGGTCAATCTGAACTACTAATATTCCTTTTCTCTGCTAGGAGATTTACATGGCCAGTTGGATGACTTAATATTTATATTTTACAAGGTATGAATGTTTAAATTAAGTTCCTTTCTTGCTCTGGGGCTTGATTTACAAGTTCAAATATGCTGCCTATTAAACAATTGCTTGGATTTTAAAATATTGTTTTAAATAACATTTGCTTTTGTTCAGCAATACATGATATAAAGGCTATTAAGGCAGCATTGCTTTGTATTCTTGTGTATTTTTGCAAACTGTTAGGCAAATTCAAGTGTTAGCTTGAGAAGTAGAAGGAAGCATTATTTGGCAATTGATTTTCTTTTTTCCAGATAAAGAAAATTGATAATCAACCAAAATTTGTTTGTTTTTGTTTGTTTTATTGCTTATTTGCTTGCTTTCTGAGACAGGGTCTCCCTGTAGCCTCACCTGCCAAAATTTGTTTTTATATATCTGTTTTAGCTATAAATAGAATATATGGCAAAACATATATACATTTTATTAATATGATATTACTTTGTGTGTATATTATACTTCCAAAAGCATTTCCCAGGTATTATCCTTTTTTAAAAGATTTTTTGAGTCAAGCATGGTGACACACACCTTTAATCTCAGCACTCTGGACTCTGGAGGCAGAGGCAGGCAAACCCCTCTGAGATCAAGGTCAGCCTGGTGGTCTACATAGTGAATACCAGGCCAGCTGGGGCTACAGAGAGACCCTGTTTCAAAAAAATGATTTTTTTTTTTTTTTTTTTTTTTGTAGACCAGGCTGGCTTCTGTCCAATTCACTGTGTGGCCAAGGGTGGCCTTGAACTCCTAATCTCCTTACCTCCATCTCCCAAATGCTAGGATTAGAAGAATGTGCCACCATACTTAGCCTGGTATTATTTAATCCCTATGAGTCGGTGGTAACCATTATGATAATGATGACTGTGATAATGATTATGTAAGTAGAACTTAAAACTGGCCTCTGCATCACACCACATGCCAGGGCTCTGGCTCTGTGTAAAGTGTCTGTTATGAGGTATCCCTACCAGAGAAGACTACTCAGAGACAGAGAATAGCCAAAAGAGTCTTTATAGCCTGCCAGTGACTACACTGGGTGTTCAATCCCAAATGCAGTTCTAGGCCTTTCTCAGGGTAGGCTTTTATACATAAAAACCACATTCTTGTCAGCTCAGGGATGGAAAGCCACCATCAGCTCTTTCCTGTGGGTGCAAGTCAAGAGGAAAAATGAAAAAGCCAAAAACACGCTGTTAGCAAGAGTGGTGAGGCACATGCTGACCTTTCTTTTTAAATTTTTTTTCTAAACCCACATCCTGGTGTAGCTGGGCCAGACTTTTCTATTCCCACACTTTGAGTCAACTGCCTCTAGTTTCAATTGCTGGGGTCAGTTAGGGCTGTAACATGGCATAGCTCTGGTCAGTCCTGAGGTCTATTTCATGGGCATCTCCTAACTTCAACCTCTCTGGAAGAGAAATACAACACAATGGAAAAGGTTTCCCTTTCTGCTAATATTTCATATGAGAAGTCCAAAAACCAGAGAATTAGCCACAGCTCTGATGCAACAGTCAGGTGCCCACAGGCTTTAACCTCATTTCCTCTTCTCCCTTGGCCCTCTTGGACTCATCTTCCACTTCGAAGAACGGTCTACCCTCTCCAGAGCGGGCCTATGTGTTCAACGGTGATTTCGTGGATCGAGGCAAAGATTCGGTAGAGATCCTGATGGCTCTTTTTGCCTTCATGTTGGTTTACCCCAAAGAATTCCATCTTAACAGAGGAAACCACGAGGACCATATAGTGAACTTATGGTACAAGCCCCAAACACACTGGGTGTTCCATGCTTGCTTCTTAGAACTGTAAAAAGTTACTTCGCCACAGTTCCTGATTTTAGATGCCTGTAAAAGTAGTTCTCTAGGAGTGGGGATGTAGTTCTCTAGGGGTGGGGATGTAGTTCTCTAGGGGTGGGGATGTAGCTCAGTGATAGAGCACTTGCCTAGTGTGCACAAGACCCTGGGTTCAGTTACCAGTAAAAAAAAAGTTTTCTAATTTCTGAAAGTAGCACACATAGTATATAACACTTTTTTTGGTCTTTTTGAGACAGGGTCTCCAGCTGGCCTGGAACTTACTTTGTAGACCAGACTGGTCTTGAACTCATTGAGACAGGTTTGCCTCTGCCTCCCAAGTGCTAAGATTAAAGATGTGGGCCACCACTGCTGGCTAGTATATAATTCTTTTTAAAGAAATTTTTTAAATGTTTTTTATTTATTTATTTTTATTTTATGTGTATGAATGTTATGTCTGCATGTATGTAAATGCACCCATAATGTGCAGTGCCCTTGAAGGACAGAAGAGGGTGTTGGATCACCTGGAACTGGAGTTATGGACTGTTGTTGCTCCCATGTGGGTTCTGGGATTCAAACCCGGGTCTTCTGCAAGAATAGCCAATGCTCTTAACCACTAAGCCATCTCTTCAGCCCCCTTTTAAAAGAATTTTTAATTCTATGTTTTCCTACTATTCTAATAAGAATACTGTTTTTCACATACACTCTTTTGCCTATAAAAACAAGGATTCACATAGAAAAAGTAGTAAATCTAGTAAACAAACACAAAATGTAAATATCTCATAGTTTCTTTACCCAGAAATAATGGCAAAACTAAAATGTTTGGTGATTATTCCTGTCTGTTTTCTAAGTATTTTAAGTACGTACAAGTAGAATATGCATTTTTATAGAAATGTGGTCATGCCATAACTATTGTCACTAAATTTATCTTAATTACCATTTTTTCAATCTGTATGTAGATATGGCTTTACCAAAGAAGTGATGCATAAATACAAGGTGAGTCCCTTCAAAGCAAACATGTCCCTCGGTTCAGACTGAGTTGTCTCAAACTGAGCATCTGGTTAACATCATTTTCCAGATACATGGGAAGAAAATCCTGAGAACACTTCAAGACATATTCCGCTGGCTTCCTCTGGCCACTCTGGTTGATGAGAAAGTCCTTATTCTTCATGGTGGGGTGTCAGACAGGACTGACCTGGATCTTTTGGCTAATCTGGACAGGCACAAGGTACCAATTAATGAGCTAGCACAAATCTTACCTTATTGTACAGGTTCACTGTTGACATAAATACCATGTTGCATGCTGACTGGTAAGAATGTGAAGGGGTGAGGCGCCACAACTGGGCTCAGGGAGCAAGTGTGCTGCCATCCATTAGCAATGTCTGCCATGGACATGCAAGATAGGGGTGGCAGCTAGTTATGTGGTTGCCATCCCTGATTTAGATCATTCTAATTCCTGACCCTTATCACTCCTCCACTTCCCAAGTGATTCATATCTGAATCATCTTTAATTAAATTGAACACCTGTATTTAGCCCTGAACACATGCAGCAAGGGTGTTGTTGCTTACCTTGAGCAAAGAAAAGGCTACAGGACATGTAAAACTGAGCCAGACATGGTGACTGCTCTGCAAGGACCTGCAATAACTCTGGGAGCTGGAAAGGGGAGTGGAGAGGCAAGATGGAATGTATTATAGCTTATGTGCAATAACTTTCTAGTGTCCATTTCACTTTGGAAATAGAAACCTGCAAAACGAAGGTTTATTGTCTTAGTAATAACTCTTTCACTTCCGAGTGCCTCATCCATCTATCTATGCATCTATGTATCTATGTATCTATCTCTCTCATGTGGCAACCCTGGCCACAATATTCCTGATGATAGTTTCCTGAGACTTCCAATGAGTAGGAACTCATTACCACCCAAGCCAAGCTACATTGACTTTGGGTGACTCCAACGGCTATGCACATACACGACAGCACACAGCTTTAGAGTCAGGGCTGAGAGTTTGGGTCTTGGGTTGTCTGGTTACCTGCTGACACTGAAACTTTGTTCTGAGAAGTTGTCCAGAGATACATCCCAAGCCTTGATCTGGATTCCCGGGGAAATGCACTAGTGTAGACACATTCTGGGAAATAGGCGGGAAAGATACTCTTGCTCTTCCAGGATGTAATCAGAACTTGCTTGAGTCTCCCTGCTCCTCCCTTTCATCAGACTGGTTACAGGGCAACCCCTCACTGGAAGGGACGTTCCAGGTGCAGTTCTTTTATGGTTGGCCATCTGCCCAGCGAGTACATTGGGGGTTTCCATTCCTGTGAGAGACTGGGCAAACACATGGGAGGAATGATATTCTTTGCCACAAAGATAGTCAAATAAGGAAGTATAACCTAAGTGGATAAATGTTGCTCCCTCTTGTGGTGGTCACAGCAGACACTGGCCAGTGTTCTCCTCCTCTCTGAGTCCCCTGTCTCCCATCTGGTGGGAGAGGGTGGTGAAGGGGAGATCGGGTGCCTGGCTCACCTGTTCTGCAGCCTCCCAGCCCATCCCAGGAGACAATCAGATGCCACCGGGGTTTCTGTCAGACCAAAGAAGTGTGTACAGCCAGCTCTTTTGGTGGTATATCGGGAAGCCGTTTATTGAACTCAGCAGACACATTATAAATGCTCAAAGTCACAGATATTAGCATACGGCGTGAAATCTCTACCAATCACCATCTAAAAGGAAGTATTCTTTTCCCTATCACATTCCTCTTCAGACTACACATAATTAGCCTACAAGGGAGGGGTAGCCTTCCATATGAGGAAGTAACGCACTGCTCCAATGGTGAACACCTCTACATTTCATCTCATTAGCATAGTACATTTCACATTCTTAGCATAGTACATTTCACCTTATTAGCATAGTAGGTTTCTGTTTCTCAGCTAGACCTAAGATTCTGGGGGGTTAATTTCACCTTCTTTAGGCGCCATCAAACTCTGACTTATTTCTTATGGCCCAACAGATAAAGCTTAGCCTGTGAATTGAGGTAGCAAGAGGAAAAAATCCTGGTTCTGTTATTCATCGTTGGTGACCTTGGACAAGCTAAGTTAATATAATCTTAGATCTTAAGTCTATATAATGGGGATATTGATATTGTAAAGATTCAATGAAAATGTATGCTACACATGCCTTATAAAATGGTACTTATACTTGGCTGAAGTGACAGAAAGGTCCAAACAACTGTGATTTGATATTCATCTCCTGCTTGTGTAAGCTCTAGAGCTGTGTAGCAACACCACAAAGACTAGGAACTCAGACTTCTACCTTGCTGATTCACCATCATGATCCAAGATGGCTGTTTCGTGATCACATCTAGTCAGCAGAAATTAAGAGCAGAAGAGAGACATTCTGTTATACTCAAAAAGGGAAGTTTGCAAATACACTCTTTACCCTGCATATATGCCTATTCTGAGGAAGAAGGCAGACCGATGATTAGGGCAGACATAAATTACTATAGCAACATGGGCTTGACCGTCTCTTTGGCTTCCCAGATTTCCACACACTCTTCCTCTTTCACCCGGAAGCGGACTCATCATGCTGCACCAGGGCTCAAGCAGCAATTGTGTTTGCTTCAGAGTTCAAGGTCTCTAGATTCATGTCCTGCCTATTAGGCTTGGTTATACTTCTTGTGATTTTGTGACTAAAAGACAAGCTCTATGCCCCTGTACACCCATACTCAACTTCTTAGCAGAAGTGGAGGAAGGGAGGTTTGTAGCCCATTTTTTGGCTCCCTCTTTTTGCTGTTGGGAAATGTCAGCATTTCTTTATTTAAGACTGGTGTAGAATTCACTGTATAGCTCAGGTTGGCCTCAAACTTCTGATCCTCCCTCTACATCAAAGGTGCTGGAATCACGGGTGTGCCCAGCTTTAGCCTTTAATATATATCTTTAGTTTTTTAAATTAAGAATTGAAGGTTTCCTTATGACATTTTATAAATTCTTAGTTGTTTGTTTGCTTGTATTTCTATGAGTTTGTTTGTTTGAGACAGGGTCTCACTAATATCCCTGGTTGACCTGGAACTTGCTACGTAGATCAGGCTGGCCTGAAATCCACAGAGAACTTCTTGCCTCTGCCTCTTGAGTTCTGGGATTAAAGGTATGTGCCAACATGCCCAGCTCATACTTAGTTTTAAAAAGATTTGTTTTCATTTGTGTGTGTATGATGGGAACTGAACTCAAGTCCTCTACAAGAGCAGCGAGTATTCTTGACCACTGAGCCATCTCTCCAGCTTCCTGGTTTTGATGGATGCTCCCCCAACCTCCTTTCCCTCATCTTTCTCCCCCCGCCCCATTTTCTTGAAGAGAGATGTAGAGCCCTAAAACCAGAGATCTGAAGCCAGTTCTTCGTGTTTCCATTGTTAATTTTGCATGTTGCCTGGCACCTGAATTTTTTAAGCTTGGTATTTCCCCAACTTTGAGCTGAAACCTTCTGTTCAGCTGTGTTTCCATCTGGAGGCAGAGTCAGCAAGCCAGATTATCTCATGGGAAGAGTAGTGTTAAATCGTGAAAACACAGAAGGGGGCGGAACTTTGGAAAGAGTGAAGGAACAGTTTGTTTCAGAGAGTGCAAGCTGACTTCCTAGTATTTGGTTGCAAAGCTCCTCAGAGGGGCTGGCAGAGCAACTTGTGCTGTCTGGGGAGATCTTTGGGGGCTCCAGTCAGACTAGCTGGCTGCAGTCCAGGAAGAGTCTTACTATTCCTGTGCCTCAGTTTCCTTAGCTGTCTGTAAATTGTGACACTCTCAGAGTGCTGGCAGAAAGTTAACTGACATTTGTGTACAATGTACAGAACAGCACCTAATTGGAAAAGGCTCCATGCACTTGAATCCTAAGTCTCCTTAGTAATTAAAGTTAGAGACACTTCTAAGAGTATATAATAGAACCCCCCCACCACGTTACCTGAGGGGCTGGAAAGATGGCTCAGTGGTTAAGATCACTGGCTGCTCTTGCAAAGGATTCAGGTTCCGTTTCCAGCACTCACTCACAGCGTGGCTAACAACCATCTGTTGCTCCAGTTCCAGAGGATCTGACGCCCTCTTCTGGCCTCCACAGGCATTGCACGTACATGGTGCCTTTATATACATGCAGACAAAACACTCATACACATTAAAATATAAATCTTAAATATTTGATTTCTTATTTTCATTTGTATGTGTAAGAGTGTATTGCCTGCAAGTATGTAAGTGCACCTGTGTTATACATTGTCCACAGAGGTCAGAAGAGGGTGTTGGATCCCCTGGAACTGGAATTAAGAATGATGATTGTTACTGCCATATGGGTGCTGAGAAATGAACTCAGGTCTGCTGCAAGCCCAGGCAGTGCTCGTAAGCACTGAGCCATCTCTCCAGTCCCCCAAATAAAGCATTTTTTAAAGTTACCTAGAGGTGACAGGTGTCTCTGATGACTGGTCTTTGCTGTGAGCTGGTGTGAGGAGTGCAGTGGTTAGGAGGCAGGGTGTGTTGCTTAGCCTGTCTCTCTGGAACGACCTGGGAAATGATAGTTCTACTTGTCAACATTGGAGTATAACATTCTCTCTAGGCATTGTGGATTCCAAGCCACAAAAGTTCCCATGTTGTGCACATGTGCTCGGAGTATTCTGTTCGTGAGTGAGGCCTTTTGTCATGCATGGCCTTGTGAAGGTTGTGTCCCTGGGTCTTCTCCCTAGCACCCTGACTGCTCACTGACACTCCATCTGCTGCCTGACTGCTGTCTTTCCCACAAATACTATTCATTCTACTTAATTTTCAACCTCACTCCAGCACTGTGATGACTGAGTCAGTGACTGGAGCTATACTCAGTGCTATACTCAGTGCTTAGGCCCAGGCTGAAAAGAGCTTACGCTCTTTCTCCCTGGTCCATCAACAGGAACAAGTACTGTAACATTTCCTGTAAAAAGCCAGTTAAGTGTTGCCTCTCCTACAGCGAGTCCCTTCATAGCCTCTTATCTCCAAGACTTCCAGCAGATGGTGCCAACCCCATATATACTAGTCCTGTGCGTCCTGCAGTCTTGTTGCCTGGCTCTAGAATTTTTCTGCTCGTCCTTGTGTTTGTTCCCTGGGGCCATCTCTGCATGGCCCCTCTTGCATTTGTGGGTGTTATTAAGTAAAAAAAAAAAAAAAGTTCCTTAAACATAATATTCGAAATATTTGATATTATAATAGTTCATTGACTAATCCAGACTAAGTAACTGATGGCAGAGAGCATGTGTCCAACATGGATCCCTGAATTCGAAGCATTCAGTGATGACTCACATCCAAGGCAGCATGGCTGAGAAGGGTGTGAGATTTCCTCATGCTTCTCAGAACAGCATGCAACTTAAAATGTATTGCTTATTTCTGGAAATATCGATGTCATTTTCTGAACCACAAAATATTATCATGTGTTTTGTAAAATAGGTAAGTTTTTATTTTAAAAACGAACCCCCCCCCCCAAAAAAAAAAAAAGACATGAGCCTGAGAATCAAGTGTTGGTTGTGGTGGCAATATGGAATTGCTCTGGCAGTTTCTAAGGCTCACAAGATCCCTGCTTGTCTCAGCCCAGGCAAGCCGCACGGTGGCTAGACTGTTTAGGACTAACCTGGATGCCAGAAAGGTACACTGAAAGGACTGCTTCATCCCAGAGAGCGTTTTCTGTTGTTTTGTTTGACGTGTTTAGATTGTTTCTATCATGAGGTGCAAAATGAGAAAGGAAAGTGAGAAACGGGAGGAGCGGAAGAGGAAAGCCGATCAGCCAAGCTCTCCTCAGAGACCCACTCCGTGGTTTCTTCCTCAAAGCCGCTCTCTCCCCTCTTCGCCTTTTCACCCGGGCTCCGACATCGAGGCGCACAAAGCCGGCCGGTCCTGCAGCATCCCCTGAGGCCCGCCGGACCGGAAAGAGCTGTCCCGGCAAGTGCGGCGCTCGGTGGACTTGGAGCTGGAGCGGTGCCGGCAGCAAGCCGGCTTCCCGGTGATCCAGAAGACCGGGCCGGTGCCCTCGGCCCCAGAAGCTGATGCTGACGCCGGAGAGCTGCTGGAGCCCGCTCCGGAGGAGTGGAGGCAGGTGAGTGTGGCCAGCTGCCATCCGGAGGGACCAGCAGACCAAATCTCCTTCTGTCTGTATTCAGCATTGCCCAGGGGCCCCTCTTTCTCTCCAGAATTAGAAAACCCCCAAAGGACATTAGGTTTTGTCTTAAAACTCCCGTTAACTTTTTGTAAGGGGTGGAGTGGTGCTGCAGGGGGCTCTGTTGCTTGAGAATACTTGTTCCTGGTCTCAGCATCAGGTGGGAAGCAAATTAGGCACGATTTCATGGACCCCGTTCCATGCCGTTTTTGTTTTTTTAAATGTGTAGCCAGCTGGTTCCTCTAGTCCAACAACAACAAACAACTAGTCATCGGCTTCTATCCTGCTTTCAGGTAAATGAGGGTTTTCTCAGATCTCAGGAACTCTGCATTTGGCCACCCCTAGCTGCAAAGGAGACTGGGGAAATGTGCACAGCTAGGCGTATTGCCACCCCAAGCACCATCATTCTGTCAGGACCAATGGACAAGAACGGACAGATAAGGAACAGACATTACTCAGTAGGAGGGGAAAAAGGGAGTCTCAGGCAGTCATGGGAAGGGACATTTTGTAGTGGCAAGGTCATGCCAGGGAGGGTGTGTAGGAGGGATTCTTGTTCAGAAATCACATGGGACATGATGATGGTGATTTTGTGAGGTAGTTGTTCAGCTGTTTGAACTTGCTGGTGTCATCATATATATATATATATATATATATATATATTTTTTTTTGCTTGCAAAAATGTCAGTTTCATGAGGTTCATCCAATGAAGAAAAGAATTCAGACTTTTTAAACAGCTAACATGAAAACTAGCCAATGACTGGACACAGCTGACCTTGAGCTTGGGGTGGAGGAGAGAGAGAGCTACATTCTCTTAGTTATTGATCTGGGCTTTAATACCAACTTAAAATTGATATTTTAAATGGGGTGGAGGTCTTGGGGTCTAAAGAGATGACTCAACAGTGAAGAGCACTGGCTGCTCTTGCAGAAGACCTGGGTTCAGTTCTTATCACCCACATGGAAGCTAACAACCATCTATAACTCCAGTTCCAGGGGATTTGATGCCCTCTTCTGACCTCCTTGGGCATTGCATGACATGGGTGCACTTCATTCATGAAGGCAAACACTCATACACATAAAATGAAAATAAATTAATTACAAATAATGAAAATAAAATGGGGGCATGTCTCTCCTTTTGTGAAATGTGACTACTGGGGCATTGTGGCATACAGCTTCAATCCTAGCACTCAGAAGACAGAAGCAGGTGGATCTCTTCATGTTCAAGGCCAGCCTGATCTACATAGTGAGACCCTGTCTCAAAAAACAAAACACACACACACACCAAACAAACCAAAACCAAAAAGTGATTCAATAATGTGCTGATATTTGTAAATCAAATGCATTTTTGCCTTAAAGGTACATTCAGAAAATATTAGGTGTCAACACCCGAAATATTCAGTTACTTCATCTGAGTTGTACAAGATTGGCAACCCATGTTTTCCTGAAAACAAATAAGAGAATGTAATCAGAACTGCTAGAAATCTGTTCAACTCTTCTGTAAATCTATTTCAAAATTCTTCAATAACTTTAAGAAATGAAATGTTGGCTGCACTTTCTTAGGACCACATGTGGGGGCTGCAGGGGGTTCTATCCCACCATTCCTAGGACCTCAACCTTCTCTTGGGAACAAGTGTGTGGGGGTCTGGAGCATAGGCTCTGACTGAGGATAGTGGGTGTGATTGAAGCTGCTCTCTCTTTCACACTGATCATTCACATAAAATTTACTTCCAGGAAAGTGGGTCTATACTTACCAACCAATAGACAGTTAAAAAAAAAATCTTAGCTAGGTGGTGCATGCCTATAATCCCTACACTTAGAAGGTAGGGGCAGGAGGACCAGGAGTTCAAGGTCATCCTCAGCTACACAGACAGTCTGAGGCCATCTGGGATAATAAGATGCTATCTCAACAAAAAAAGAAAAAGAAAAACCCAAAACCAAGGAAACATAAATTTGCAATATTTGGAGGCTGAGGTAGAAGGATCACTGTGAATTTATGGATTTATAGAATTTTGGGCTATATAACAAGACTCTGTCTCAAGAAAACCCAACCAAATAAAAGCAAGCAACAACAAAAATACATGACATATAAAAAATTCTACAGCCTAAGGATACAAAATACAAATGTGTCAAGTAACAATCGCATTGGAATTCATTCACTTGCTTTTATTCTAATAGTTTGCTTCCCGCCTCTTCCTCTTCTCTTCGTTCTTGTCGTCCTCCTTTTTCTTCCTCGCTCCCTTTCATACTCCCGTGAACTGACTGAGTGGATATGCACTTTCTTGTCTCCCCAGGTGGTAGACATTCTGTGGAGTGATCCCAGGGCTCAGGAGGGCTGCAGAGTCAACACTATCCGAGGCGGAGGCTGTTACTTTGGACCTGATGTGACAGAACAATTGCTGGAGAAATACAAGCTGCGTTTCCTGATTCGTTCACACGAATGCAAACCTGAAGGCTGTGAATTCTGCCACAACCGCAAGGTGGGTGGAACCTCTGCATCAGTTTGTCACAAGAGTGGTCCAAAGACATCCTTCCAGGCCTGAGTGAGCTAAGGCTCTTGGTTTCTAACAACCAACTGTGCCTAGGATTTGTTATTCACTTACTTAAAGCAGCTACGTCCTCTACAATCTTGTGTGTGTATGTGTGTGTATATTCACATGTGTGCATGTATATGCACATGCATGTGGAGGCCAGAAGTCCACATTGAATGTTTTCTTTAGTAGCTTGCCATCTTATTTTTTAATATAAGGTCTCTCAGTGAACCTGAAATTCACTAATTCAACTAACCTTGTCCAGTGAGCTTCAAGGGTCCAGTGAGCTTCAAGAGTCCACCTATCTCCATCTCCCTAGTGCTGGATGCACAGTGGGAGGTGTGTACCACTCCACTGGCTTTTTCTCTAAGTGCTGGGGATCCATGGACTCGGTCCTCACACTTTATGCAGCAATTACTTTACCAACAGAGCCTCCTTTACAATCTTTGCCTTTTATTCTAGTTTGCTGTCAATTGCGATGACGAAACACTCAGACCAATACCAACTTGGGGAGAAAAGGGTTTATTTGGCTTATATCTCCCAGGCCAGAGTTTATCACTTAGGGAGGCCAAGGTAGGAAGGAACTCAGGGCAGGAACTTGGAGGCAGGAGCTGGAACACAGGCCATAGAGGAATGCTGCTTACTGACTTACTCCCCTGGCCCATGCTCAGCCTGCTTTCTTATACAATACAGAACAACCTGCCCAGGGGTGGTCCCACCCACAGTGGGCTGGGCCCTCTCACATCACTCAACAAATCAAGAAAATATCCCACAGACATGGCCAAAGGCCAGTTCAATGGAGGCAGTTTCCCAGTTGAAACTACCTCAACCCAGGTGTGCCAAGTTGACACGAAAGCTATCCAGCACACCTGTATTGACTTTTTAAAACTTAAAATTTGATTGCAACTAGTGTTTAGCAAAACCCTTAGAACAAGGAACAGATAAGATCCCATTTCATTGACGAATCTTGGAGGCCAGTATTTTCCTAGTCACATCTTTACCTTTAAGTTGCATGACTTACTGTCTCGTGTCTCAATCATCCCTATAAGGCACTGGATTTCAGCACTGTCCAGGCAGAGATATGGGATCCCATATCTTCTCAGTAGCACATTGATATCTGACTAATCTCTGGGCATCTCCAAATCCTGTAATACTTGTCTAGCTTAATGACAGAGGATAGGGCTCTGTATTCCCAGGAATCCTCTCTCTATAGGAGAACAACAGATTTGCAGTCAACCCAATGGAAGAAATGGTTGATTAACTAGCTGGCTTTTCAGGTTTTCTTGTTGCAAAGCTTCTGAGAACCTTTTATTTTCTATATTCACTGTAAATCTCCAGGAAGAGATGCCAAGTCCAGTATTTCTCAGGGTATCAACAATAGAAGGCTTTACAGTCTCTCTGGAGGCACAAACTTTGGGGGCTGGAGAGATGGCTTAGCAGTTAAGAGTGCTTGCTGGAGGCTGGAGATATGGCTCCGTGATTAAAAGCATTGACTGCTCTTACAGAGAACCCAGATTTGATTTCCAGCATCCATATGGTGGCTAACAACCGTCCATAACTCCAGTTCCAGGGGAATCGGACCCTTCTGACCTCCTCAGGCACTGCAGAACATGGATGCATTTACACACACACAGAAAACACATTCATACACATTAAAGAGAGAGAGACAGAGAGAGAATACTGATCTTCCAAAGAACCAAGCTTCCATTCCTAGCACCCACATGGATTGACTCACAACTTCCTATAACACCCGCTCTAGGGAATCCAATGCCCTCTTTAGCCTCCATTGACACCTACATGTATGTTGTGAGGTATTTCACGAGAGAAGACCACTCAGAAACAAGATATTGCCAAAAGAAAGTCTTTTATAGCTGGCTGGCAACCACACTGGGCAAATGTCTCAAATGCAGTGCAGGTCTTTCTCAGAGTCAGCATTTTATATAGGAAAAGAAAGAGAGAAAAAAGTTTAAGTTCCCAAGCTGTAGGGGTGGCAAGTCCCCCAGATAATTCCTATTCTACAAGATCAAGCCAAACGGAAAGTACAGAAACCTTATATCTGTGGTTAGCCATAGCCACAGGAGCGTGCTGACCTGTTCTCAGTCCCACACCGTGGTGCAGCTAGATCAAACTTTTCATTCCCACACTTTGAGTTAACTGTTTCTAGCTTAACCACTGGGTTTAACTGGGGCATGGCATAACTATGGTCAGTCTACCTCAGTATGTGGTGAACATAATCTCACATAGGCACACACACACACAAACACACACCTGCATGTACACACACATATAAACAAACAAACAAATAAGAAAACCTGGGTTTGAGTCAGCTCATTTGCTTTAGAACTGATTTGCATGCCAGATTTAATGACTTTCCCAACTTACAAGACTTAGCCTGCTTTCAAGTTGGACCAAGTAAAGTGCTTTCCCCCTTTTATTTAAAATGATCTCTGCTAGCTTTATTTGGGATAAAAATGTGAATTCACATTATGGCGGGCCTATCAATTTGAGTGTCTATGATTTGAGTCATAATTCTTTAATAGCATGAGAACTGAGAGAGAGAGAAAGAGAGGAGAGTCATAGTATATGTGAGGAGAGGCAGGAGCAGCCCCCGATGTGGGGTTGACCAATGGGACTGAGGATGAAGGTTCTTCAGTGTGTATGAATTTTGTGTCTCCTCTTTTGATTCAGGTGTTAACCATTTTTTCTGCCTCCAATTACTATGAAGTTGGCAGTAACAGAGGCGCGTACGTCAAACTGGGACCAGCCCTGACCCCACATATCGTGCAGTATCAAGCTAACAAGGCGACCTACACACTAACCATGAGGCAAAGGCAAGACTTTTCAATGAATGGGTATCAGAAAAAACTATAGTGCTTAGAGCTGTCAAATGTCATTACATTTCTTCAGATTCTACAGAAGAGTTCAGAATTCAGCCATGTTAGTGCTGAAGTCTGGAACAGGCGTTATATCAGGGAATCCTGTCTTAGACTTGGTTTTAGTTTGTTTGGTTGCTTAGTTTTCAGAGCTTTTTTTTGAGACAAGATCTCATGTAGTCCAGGCTGGCCTCAACCACATAGCTGAGAGTGAACTTGATTTTCTGTTCTTTCTGCCTCCGTCTCTCAAAGGCTGGGATTACAGGCACGTGCCATACCTGTCTAATTCTGTTTTCATTATTACAGTGAAATACCCGAGGCAAGATGTTTATGAGGAAAAGCAGTTTATTTAGCAAATAGTTTTGGAGGCTAAAAAATTAAGATTGCGTAGCCCCTGGTGAGGACCTAAATGACATCTTAGCAAGGGCAAGGACTAGAGAGAAAGATCATATCTTGAGATGGGAAACCAGCTCGAGGAGGAATGTCAGGCTTCCCCTGCTATAGTAATCTTCGCACAGAACTAACAGTCCCACGAAAATGGCCTTAATCCCTTGGGCGGGGTGGGGGGACGACATGACTTAAGGACCTTGCTCCAAGCCCCACATCCATACACAGGACCAAGGCCCCAGCACATGAACCTTTGGAAAGTAAACCAATGCAGATCTTTTCTCATTACCTACCTCTCATTAATGGGAGCAATAAATGTGTTTCCTGTAGAAATTATTTTCAGTGGGTGCATCTCAGATAAAATCCATCTATTAGGCCCCTATGTCCTTCCAAGTTTGCTCTTCTGTTTTCTGCCATCTAGAGTTTGGATTACCCTCATAAGCCACAGAGAAGGGTTCTTTCTTTGCCTGGGGACTTAGCAGATGGGTTTCGGTGTGTGCATTTGTTAATTATGCACCTTTCTGGGAAGGAAGCATGCCATGTATTTAAGTGGTATCTGTTGAGATTATGCAGAGTTCTGACCCTAGTGGAGACTGTGTGTAACGACTGTGCAGTATTGCTTCCACAAAGAGAACCTCAGGTGAATGGCATGCTTGCTGAGAGGTGGTTTCAGTCTCCTGAACAATCTTCTTTAATGATTCAATCAAACTAAATTAAAAATCAAAATAGGCAAAGTTAGTCTGAATCAAGTGGATAGAGAGCATATTAAAGGTATAGGATTGACTTTGTATGAGTCAAGCCTTCCTCTAAAAGAAATGTTTCTTAAAACATAAACTCTTCACCTGAGAATCAGCCCTACTGTGAAGCAAGACCATCTATGGAACTTTATATATATAAAAAAGAAACCACTCAACCACCTGAGCGTCACGCAACATAACCCAGGGTGGGCCTGGCACTGGATAGCCACAATTTCCTAGTATTCAGCTGCTGTCACTACAAAAAAAAGTATGTCAGTAATTCGATGACTATTGTACTTTAATAAGATCATTAAAGAGGGCTGGAGAGATGGCTCAATGGTTATTCAGCCAGAAGACCTAGGTTTGAATCCCAGCACCCATATGGCAGCTAACAACTGTCTGAAACTTCAGTTCCATGGAATCCAATGCCCTTTTCTGTCCTCTGAGGGCACTACACATCACAGTGCATTTACACACATGCAGGCATAAAACTCAAACACATAAAATAAAAAAATAAATACATTTTTTGAAGATTATCAAAGATCATTCAGTTCTTTGAAATATTCATTGAATGTATTAATAACATTACCTGATTTCCCCAGAAGTCACTGGCCCCATGATACCTGGAGCACCATGAGTAACTCAGAAATAAGAGGGACTGCCTCTGAGCAGGTGCAATTGATTCCTCAGTCCCATCAGCTCTCACTCATTTTCCCAGAGGAACTCTCATTCAGAATGATTTCTTGTTTGCCTAAATCCATTTCTCACAAGGACAGCATAGTCAGCTGGATTGCAGCTGTCAAGGCGATGGCATTATGTCAGAATGACAAACCTGCTCACCTGAGTTTGATCCCGAGCACCTATGTGGTTGAAGGAGAGAACAGACCCCCCTAAGTTGACCTTTGATCTTTTCACTCATGATGTAGTATGTGTATACATACCACACACACACTAAATGTAATAAACTTTTTAATAAAAGAGAACCATGCAGATTCCAGAGGTGCTTCCTGTGTGCTGTGCGATGGACCCTGTCCATCCGGAAGGCTGTTGGATACATCGCTACCCTCTGTCCCATTGATAATGATCAATGACTGCAATTTGCAAGGATACCATTCAATGGCTTCTCTGATTCTTTAGGGTCCTATGTGTCTGCTAGCCTCTGATGAAACACCAAATTCGCTCCAGAAAAAGCACATGTGTTCATACAGCAATGAAATCTGAACTGAGTTTTGGATAGCTCACACTTTTTGAAAGAGTTAATGGAGCCCTTTGTGGATTGCTATACTAAATAACTTAAATTACAATGAACATGGTTCATTCTTTTTAAATTTCTCTTTTTGTTTTTCGAAACAGTCTCATGTAACCCAGGCTGGCATGGAACTTGCTATGTAGCCAAGGCTGTCCTCTTCCCCCAGTGCTGGGATTATAGGCCTTCAATGAACATTTTTTAAAATCAAATATGACTAAAATGCTTTTTAAAAAAAATCCAAAACAAAAAACAACTTTTGCCACTTGAAAAAAACAAGTTAGCTGGTCATTGAAGGATGTCCAGCTCTCTAATGAGACATTACAAATAAAGTAATGCTTTTTATTTTATTTACTAAAATTTGCTTTTTACCTCTTTTTATATGCTTTTCCATTCAATTATAGATACTTATAGTGAATACTTATTTTGGGCCAAGTGCTGTGCCCAGAATTATTTGATTGGCCCAATAAAAATGAGGAAACTGGGCTGGGGCTGTAGATTATAACCACAACACTTACCAAGCATGGGTGAGGCTCTGGTTTTGATCCCTGGTGAGGCTCTGGGTTTAATTCCTGGTGAGGCTCTGGATTTAATCCCTGGTGAGGCTCTGGGTTTGATCCCTGGTACCCTCTCCCCATTGACAAAGAATAAGAAAACAGAATTAGTGGTGGTTTTGTTTTTCATAAATTTTGCCTTTTATTTAGCATAATAACAAAATACAAGGAAATGTAATAATTTAATACAATAACAAATGGCACACTTTGGATGCCAGGCTCTCTTCAAAGCAACCTGAATAAATTTACTAATTTAATCCTCACGCTTACCCTCTGAGACAGGCAGGCTTCTGTACCTGTTTTATAGTGGAACTACAGAGGCAGAGTCTGATTAGACAACTTTTTCAAGAGGTCATCTTCTTAGAACTGATCCACTCACTGTCCAGTTTTAGGAAAGCTTAGTGTCCCCTAGACTGATCCTGTCTGTGCACATCAAGAAAAAGTGGGGGACAGTGGGAGAAATCAAGGATGGATCACTTTCCTCCAAAGCTGAGCCCTGGGGAAGTTGGGAGGGGAAATGAGGTGGAACCCGGGACTATCTTAGACACATTTCAAAATGTCTCTTTTCACCTTCCGTCCCAGGATCAGCAGGGTAGAGCAGTCAGCCCTGAGAGCTCTGCGGCAAAAGTTATTTGCTCATTCTTCAGACCTCCTTGATGAATTTAAGAAGCGTGATGCTGACCAAACGGGTAAGAGTGAAATGAAAGATTCCCAGGGAATTCCTGTCTCACAGGAGTGAGCGAAGAAATACATGTTTGCTTTTAAAATATTTTATTATTTCTATGTGGATGAGTGATATGCCTGCACGTATGTAAGTGCAGCCATGTCCTGCCGTGCTCATGGAGGTCAGAAGAGGGCGTCGAATCCCCTGGAGCTGGAGTTATGGACGGTTGTTAGCCACCATGTGGGTGCTAGGAATTGAGCCCGGGTCCTTTCTAAGAGCAGCCAGTGCTCTTAGTTGCTGAACTATTTCTCCAGTCCCCGTAAGGAAATACATGTTGAATGAATGAAAAGATTATTTTATATGTATGTATGAGTGAGTGCCTACCTCTCCACCTTGCCTCTGGAGGTCAGAAGAGGGCATCTGATTCTCTGCAACTGGAGTTAACAGAAGATTGTGAATGGCCATGTGGAAGCTAGGAACCAAACCTGGTTCCTCTGCAAAAGCAGCAAGTGCTCTTAACCACTGAGCCTGCGCTTTGGCCCCTGAAATTCAAATGTAATTAGCCCTACGGTGTTTTATCTGAAAAGTCTAGTTTCCAGTCAACTCTGCCGTGACCAACAAAGGCAGTAGCAATGCCTGTTATTTCTGTTACTTACCAACAGTTGAAGAATGTTAGGTTAAAAATGTATGTATTTCTATAGACATCCTGTACTGGGCAGGAAATCAGACTCCCAGGTGGCAGGTCAACAGGCCAGCTCTTTCTTGCAGGTGTAATCACCCCGAGTGACTGGGCAGCTGCTGTGGAGTCTGTGCTGCATCTGGGACTACCATGGCGGATGCTGCGGCCGCAGCTGGTGAGCAGCTCCTCGGATACCGCACTGGAGTACAAGTCCTGGTTGGAGAGCCTGGCCAAAGAGCAGCTTAGCCGGGAGGTAATGGGGCAATCACCTGGGATGAGAGCATGCTGTGGCCTCTCATCCCTTCAGGGAGCCTCGATTCAAAACCTATTTAGAGCCCTAAAGGCAGGAAGAGTGAGAAATGGGTAGGATCAAATATCTCCATTTCAGCGTGTCAGACTCTGTGTTAAGTGGTTGATGTATGCTACCTCCGTTAATCCTAAAGGCAAGCAAGAGGCTGTAGCATCCCTGCTGTTAGTCCTGAGTGCACTCCCCACAGAAGTCAAGATATTTGCCTGGGGTTATAGAACTTCAGCTGTGGCTCAAACTTGAGCTTTGGGGGCTTAAGAGGTGGCTCAGCAGTTAAGAACATTCACTGTTCTTCCAGAGGACCCGGGTTTGATTCCAAGCAGCCACATGGTGGCTTACAATCATCTGTAACTCCAGTTCCAGAGGATCCAACACCCTCTTCTGGCCTGTCCTGGGCATTGCAAGCACGAGGTACACTTACATACATGCAAAGCACTGATACACATAAAAATAATAAATAAAATGTTTTTTAAATTCAGACTTGGGCCAAGGGGAAAGCTCTACAGTAAGCATGTACTTAACATGCCCAAAGCCCTGGAATGAACTCCCAGTACCAAAACAACAGCCAATTCAAGTCTGACTGATTTTAAATCCCATTTTGTTTCCCCAACCCCAACACCATGCAGCTTCTATTTTAAAAAATAATCAATGGATACTTACCGAATACATAATTTGAGGGAGGTTTTGGGTTATGTGCTTTTGGAAAATATCTTTATCGTAGTATAATTCACACATCATGTAATTCACTCACTTGAAAGTACACACACAGTTCAGTGGTGTTCAGTCTAGAGTCATCCCTTCATATCTGGTATGGGGATTCCTACAGGTAGCACAACCTATAGATGCCAAAATCCCTTATGTAAAACAGCTTAGTGTTTACTTATAACCTATGCACATCCTTTAGCATACTTTAATCTCTAGATTACTTATAACACCCAATACAGTGCAAATTCTATGTAAACAACTCTAATACTGCATTGTGTAGGGAATAGTGATGGAAGGAAAGTCTGTACGTGTTTAGCACCAACACAATTTTTCCCTAACAATTTTCATCTATGGTTGGCTGAGTCAATGGATGTGGAGCCCATGGTTATGAAGAGATGTCTGTATTTGCAGATATCTGCAGCCATCCACTACAGTCTATTTTAGAACATAGGTACTACGAGCTTTATATTTCTTATACCTTAGTGGAGGTAGAAGGATGGTAAGATATCATCAGTGTTTTTCAAGAATGTGTAACTGACAGAGTTGATTGTGTGTTCATTACATGTTTGAACAAAAAAAAATCAATTTTTTTTCTTATAGAACGTACAGTCAAGTTTGCTGGAAAAACTGTATCGAAATCGATCCAATTTGGAGACCATTTTTAGGATCATAGACAGTGATCATTCAGGTAAAAGCATGCATCGTTCTGCCACTTTGGATGCCTAGTAATATTTTCCCTCAAACCCTTTAGTGTCCTTCACGAGTCATCTCAATCCATCTCCACTCAAGTATTTTAGAAAGAAAGGAAGTAATATCAATACATATAAACGGCCAACTCTGGAAATGTCCTTGAGCAATATAAGAAGCGTATGTAGCCAGCTGTGCTGGTGTGGCCTTTAATCCCAGCACCTGGGAGACAGAGGCAGGTGGGTCTCTGTGGGTTCCAGGCTAGCCAGGGCTACATAGTGAGACCGTGTCTCAACAAACAAACAAAACAGCCAGAAAGAAGTGTATGGGGAGGCTCAGGCAGAATACCCAGCCAGGAATTCTGGGTTAGCCTGGGCAACATAGCAAGACCCTGTCTTTAAGGTATGTCAGAGAACATTATTAAGGACAAATGGAATGAGGGCTTCCACTAGGATGAATAATTGTCAGAAGATATGATGTCCTTTGTAGTTCCTTCAGAGCTGCCGCAGGAGACGGCCTAGAGCAGAGAGCCTTTGCAGTCTTCCCGCTAAGGAGCTTCATTTTATTTTTCACAAAACCTTTTACTTTTGGAATACTTCCAGGCTTACCAGAAGTTATTAAAGGACATCCAGGAAGATGCAGTGCACCCTGCCCTGTCTTCCAAGTGGCCCAACGGCTTTGTACAATGATATTCCTTTGAGGTGTAATTCACTTACCATATAATTCACCCGTTTCAAGGGTACAGTTCAGTGGCCTCCTGTACATTCACTAGCTGTGTGACCATCCCTACTAATGAATGCTGAGCATTTTCATTATCCTCCCCCGAAGTCCCTTGCCATTCCCATCCACTCTGCAACTCCTGGTAACCATTAATCCACTTTTTTTTTTCATTTTATTTGGTGTGGGGGGGGATAAGCCTGTCACAATGTGCATATGGAGGTCGAGGACAACTTACAAGAGTCAGTTCTCTTTTATCTTGTGAGTCTCAGGGACTGAACTCGGCTGTCAGGCTTAGCAGCAGGTACCACTGAGCCATCTTGCTCGCCCAAATCCACCTTCTGTCTCTGTGGATTTGCCTATCCTAGACATTGCTTATAAACAGAATTGTATAATATATGGCCTTTCACATGCTAACTGGATTATTTCACTTAGTGTAATGTTTTCACAGGTCAGACATGGTATAGCACTGTCCGGATACCACATTTTGCTTATCTAATCACTAGACTCTCGGGATTTCCACTTTTTAACAATGGTTATTCTTTCTTTTCTTTTGGGAGGGATTGTTTACTTGTTTTGTTTTGAGTAGGGTCCTTTTTAGGCTATGCTGGTCTCAAACTCACTACATAGCTGAAGACGATCTTGAACTCCTGATCCTCCCACATTACCTCCCAAAGGCTGAGATTATAGCCACTGTAGCCTGTTTATGCAGTGCTGGGGACCAAACAGGGCTTCCTGCATGCTAGATAAGCACTTTACCAACTGAACTACATCCCCAACCCCATTTTTGTCTTAAAAAAAGTAATTGGTGGGGGGAACTTTTTTTAAGTAGGGTCTCCCTGTAGTCCCAGCTGTCCTGGAACTCACTATGTAGACCAGGCTGGCCTTGAACTCTGCCTGCCTCTGCCTCCCAAGTGCTGGGATTAAAAATGTGCCACCAGGCTCAGCTTACATTTTTAAGGTTTATTTTTATTTTTTTAAACTATGAGTATACATGTGAGTGCAGGTGCCCATGGAGGCTAAACGCATTGACTCCCTTGAAGCTGTGTAACAAACAGGGTAAAGAATTAGAGTGACATAATCTTCTCTGCCTCCCACCAGACCCTGTGAGAACTTAAGACCCTCCCTTTGGTATCTAATCTTATGCAACACATCTTAAGCAAATAACCATTGTTAATGACCACATCTGTGTCTGTGAAGTGATAATGGTCTCTAACCAAACCATGGAGACTCCATCTGACAGAAGTGACATCCTGTTTTTAAGCAAGTTAAACTTAAAGGGAACTCTGTGCTGGATACAGTCTTGTGATCTTCAAGATTGGATATAGTACCAGGATGTCTTAATCAGGAACAAAAGCAGTGGCTAAAATGCAAGCATCCGCTTCTATGGGCTCGAGTGGGGATTTGGGGGTTGGATATTTTTGAAGCTGACCTTTACACACGTTGTACTTGCCTATGAAAGCTGAATACTACAATGAATCCACGCTGCTTCTCGGAACTCGCCCACCTAGCATTCGGAAGTCAGCCTAGCCGAAATAAAATCTATCTTGCCTTTCTTTTTTGTGTAGTAACTTCTGATTGGCACCCTATAATAGCTGCACTTACAGGCAGTTATGAGCCACCTGACATGGGTGATGGGAACTGAACTCAGATCCCTTGGAAGGGCATTATGTTCTCTTTGCTCCAGCCTCTGTTGAAATTTTAAAAATATAATCCTCTTCCCAGGTGTGAAGTATTCTACTGTGGTGTTCATTTGCATTTATTGGCCATTCAAATTCTTTGTCGACTTTTAAATTAAATTATTTGTCCTTTTATTTGAGTTTTAACAGTGACTTAAATAGGGGCTGGAGAGATGGCTTGGTGAGTAAGTGCATTGACTATTCTTGCAGAGGACTTGGTTTGATTCCCAGCACCCACATGGCGGCTAACACCATCTGTAAGTTCAGTTTCAGGGGATCTGATGCCTTCTTCTGACCTCTTCAGGGACTGCAGGATAGGTGCGCTTACACACATAAAATAAAAATAATAAATAAAATGTTAAAAGAGTTACTTGATGGACATTGTTAGATGTATGCTTTGCAAATATTTTCTCTGATTTTTCAGCCTCATTTCCACTTTCTTGGTAGTGTCCTTGGAAGCATGAAAATTTTTAATTTTGAAAAATGAACATTTTTTCCCTTTTGCTGTTTATATTTTTCGCTGCATATCCAAGAAATTATCTCATAATTCAAGATCACAAACAATGTCTTATGAGTTTTTACAGTTTTACTTCAGCTCTTAATTTAGGCCTCTGGTTCATATTGAGTTAATTTTTCTATATAGTGTGAGGGAAGGATCTAACTTCCTTCTTTCGAATGCAACTCTCTAGTTAATCAGATGATCTTGACAAGACTGATTCACTTATTTCAGGTAATTTCTTGTTGTGTAGCCTAGAGTGGCTGTGCATTCCTGGTCTCGGGTAATCATCTTGTTTTGGCCTTTTGAGAAGCTGGGATGGGCAGGTACTCCTGGCTTCATCAAATGGTCTTGGAACTCTTGTAAAACAACTAACTGAAGGGTGTTGAAATGACTGAGTGGGTAAAAGCACTTGCCAACAATCACCAGAGGCTTCCACATGTTGCAGCCTGTTTTCTCTTTCTCTTTCTCTCTCTCTCTCTCTCTCTCTCTCTCTCTCTCTCTCTCATAAATACATATATACACAATATTAACAATAATACTACATTTTAAAAATCAGTCAATCCGAACTGAGGACGTAGCACGGTGGTGTCGTTTGAGAGCCCTGGCCAGGGTTCAACTACAAACGCTGAGGAAAACCAGGCAAATTAACAAACCCCAGTTGAGCATGCATGAATCCAAAGGCTTTTCTGTTGATATTCTGTCTGGTTTCAAGACAAGTTCTCACTACAATGCCCGGGCTAGTGTCCAACTGCTGGACTCAGGCAAGCCTCCTACTCTCTTTCTCTTGAGTAGCTAAAACAAATGTGTCCAGTTTAAACACATTTTGTAAGCAGAATAGATTAGCATATGTTTGGAATGACATTCTGCAAGATTCCATTATTGACATTTGGAGCTGGGTAATACGTTCTGATCAGCTCGGTTTGTGCATGGTCGGGTGCTTAGCACCATCCCTGGCTTTTATCTGCTAGACACAGATAACACCTCACTCTCATATTGGTTATGACCATAAAAAAAACGTCACCAGACATTGTTAAATACACTCCTCCCTCCAGGGGAGCACAGTTGCTCCCAGCTGAAAAACAAAATAAAAACAACAACAACAAAAGCCCACTACCACCAACAAAAAACCAGTCATGATCCAGTGGTTTTCTGTGATCCCCTTGGCAATTTATTCTATACCCTCAGTCTTGAGGGGTCTGTGTCTGCTTAACGTTAAGTCAGGGAGCAGGTGTCTGTATAAGAAAGTCAGGAAATGAACACTAGATGGGCTCACTGCATGACTTCTCCCCTCTGATAAGGGTTCATCTCCCTGGACGAGTTCAGACAGACTTGGAAGTTGTTCAGTTCTCATATGAACATTGACATTACGGATGACTGCATCTGTGATCTTGCCCGGAGCATCGATTTCAACAAGGACGGCCACATTGACATCAATGAGTTCCTGGAGGCCTTCCGCCTTGTGGAGCAGTCCTGTTCTAAGGGCATTGCCTCTGCTTGTCCACAATCTACAGACACTGATGAGAGCGGCTGCAGCAGTCCAGGCGTGTACTGAGAACAGCCTGGTCTATATCACCCACAGTGTCTCACGGGTGAAGCCAAGCTTCTTACTCCACTTGGGGAACTTGATGCTGAGAATTGCTACCAATGTGCATCAGAATCAAGAAGCTCTGTGTATTGGTTTGTGGATGGGGACGGTATGGAGTGTGCGTGTGAAAATATATAGCGGCTCCAACCCCATTTCTGAATCTTCACAAAGCAGGGCCACCCCTGGGCAGGTGGTCGTGCATGGTATAAGAAAGCAGGCTGAACTTGGGCCAGTGCTGGGCATAATGTAAGGTGGGCCTGGCCTAAGGCCACCGGCTGGGAGGAATAGAGGAAAGTCTCCTGTGGGTGTGGCGTTCTGCTCTGGCTGGTTGTGAGACCAGCACCTGGAAAGAACCAGCCTACCTGGAGACAAACTTACTATTGGCTGTATTTGAGACCCCACCCCATGAGGTCATCGGCTGTCCAGACCCATCGTGTACCTGTTCAGTAAACGAGTTGGCAGTGCCAGGCGCTTGGGCTGCTTCCTGTCCAACTCCCGGAGCCTGTGGCTTGACTCTGCGTTTACTCACCCCCAACCCCTTGGGCTGGCCCGGAGTGGTGAGACATGACGGAACCGAACACGACAATAGGCCAGGGGACCCTGTCCGTAAGAAGCACTCCTCCATGGTCTGTGCTCCAGATTCCTGCCCTGAGTTCCTGCACTGACTTCCTTCTATAGAATCTATGGTTCCTGCCTCTGCTCAACATTACTTCCAGTTTTAGCTGAGGGATGGAAGGAATAAATTCTTCTCCTCCCCACTCTATTGAATACTATGAAGTCATTAAAAAGAATGATCTGGGGATTGGAGAGATGATTCAGCAGTTGAGTCCTGGCTGCTCTCGCAGAGCACGCCCGGTTTGGTTCCCAGAACCCACATGGTGGCTAACAACCATTTGTAACTCCAGTTCCAGGGTATCAGATGCCCTCTCCTAACCTCCACAGGCCTTTCATGACACAGGTGCACTAAAACACATGCAGACAATACACTTACACACACAAAATAAAAATAATATATAAAATATATTTTTTTAAAAAAGAATGATCTGCTGCTACTAGCTATGGTTATGCTTGGCATTGGGGTTGAGGTTGCCTTTCACTTTCTGTTCAGATGTCACACCAACAAAGATTCAAGTGAAAATCTGGAAGCCAATGTAATTACCAAAGATATTACTATCCATTATTTTCAAGGTTTTGTTTTATGACCATGAGTTATTTTTTGTAACTAAAAATTAAAAAAAAAAAAACAATAAAAAAATATGTTTTAAATCAAAGTAGTTTGATGTCCCTTTTAAAAGGGCCAGGAAACTCAGTTAAAAAAAAAAAAAAAAATCAGAGCCACTAGCTATCGATCTGAGCACATGTTCCAAGCCTCACAGTGGCCATCAGCAAGGGTGGTCATTTCTTCTTCTCACCAAGTAGCTGGAAATGGGGATTTTTTGAGGAGCCACCGGAAACTGGACCTACAGAACATATATCCATGCTGCTGCAGGACACTGGACCTATAGAACATATATCCATGTGGCTGCCAGGGGCCACAAAGCAAGAAAAGAGAGGCATTGGAGCTGGAGAGATGGCTCAGTGGTTAAGAGTACTGGCTGCTCTTGCAGAGAACTGGGGTTTGGATCCCAGGCCCACACAGTGGCTAAGTCCAGTTCCAGGAGATTTGATGCTCTCTTCTGACATCTGTGGGTACTGCACGCAAATAGTACACTTACATACATATAGGCAAAACACTTGTGCACATGAAATAAAAATAAATAAATTTAAAAAAAGAAAGACAAGAGAGGCGCAGGTGAGGGTAGTGACATCGGATCTTACCTAGGAGGGTTAAACCTGGATCTAGCCAGAAAAGAGATCCTCCCAGCACAAACGGCCCATTGGGGCCACAGTCTTACAGACCTCTCATTCTGGATCAAGATTTCATGTGAATTGACTGCCTAGCCCTGAAAATCGATTTTGTTTCCAACATTTCTACTTTTATGTAACACTTTTCTAGCATGTAAGGAGGCGTTCTGAAAAAGAAATCAACCCAAGTATGATGGTTAATATTGTCAGTTTGACAGATTCTAGAATTACTTAGGAGATAAGCTTTAAACATGCTAGTGAGCGATTCTCCAAATTAGGTTAACTGAGGTTAGTTGACGGTAACTGTGGGCAGAACCATTCCACATGATATTCTGTACAGCATAAGAAAGAGAACGTGGTTAAGCATGGGCATTCATACCTTCTGCTTCCTGACTGTGGATGCGATGTGACCGCTGCTTCCTTCTCTGCCACCGTATTTCCCCACGATGATGGACTGCGTCCCCTGAACAATAAAGCCACAACAAACCCTTCCTTCCTTAAGGTGATTTTGTCTGGTATTGGTCCCAGCTTAAGACAGGTAACTGACATACAGCGTCTAATTCAACTTCTAGATTGGTCTGGTGACGTATAGGAGTAAGTTATGTGGTCCAGAGCAATGTGTTAAATGTCATGGGAGTGTTTCAGTCAGCACCATGCACTGTGGGGACACTATGGGACAATAACCTGGGTGTCCAACAAATAAACTATAAGGAGATAAACAAAGAGAGGAAGGACAAAAGCAGAGATTTAAAAAATGCTTGCAAGACACAGCAACTAGTGATAATTTAAAGAACTTAATTAGATCTCCAAGAAACAGTTGTTTCCTTTTCAGATAATCAGAAATGTGTAATGATAGAATATTAAGGAAATATTCATTTTTTAGACACGGTGATGATATTGAGGTCATTGTAAATCACTATAGGTATATACTGAAATATATTAGACACATGCAGGATTTGTTTCAAAACAGAGGCTGGTGGAGGGGAGTGTGAGCAAAGCAGGCTGACCCTGGGTGGACATAACAAGTTGCAATTAAGCAAAACAAGTTGCATAATTTTTTGTATTTTTCTATATTAAAGAAAGACAGAACTTTAGCTCAACCAAATCAGAAGCAGTTAACAGATACAGGTATGTTAACTAGATATGTTCTATAGGATAGACTAAATAAGGCAACTTCCCACCCAAATAATTCCTTTCTTCCCTTCTTTCTTTCTTTCTGAAGGATGTGCGTGTGACACAGCATATAGGTTCCTTATCTACTGTCACACAGACACTCTTAGTTCCACTTCAACCTGTCAGTATTGCACTCTTCTTACTTTATGATTTTTAGAGTAAGCTCACAGCAAAGTCACAGCAATTCTTAAACTAAGACTGGTCCATTTTACATGCTAATAACATCTAGTCATTTGACATGCTTCATTCTGGTAGGTCCTGAACACCTGACATCCAAAGTTCATTGCTCTCATTGGTCCTGGATGGCTGCTAGCCTGGGAGCTGCCCAGGTTCGATCCCAGGAAGTGTTCACTGCGCACGCATGCTCAATATCAGTTCTAGCTTGTTCAGGAGCCTGCCTGACCTTGCCAGAATCATCCTACACTGGATTCTACCCATTAGGCTTGGCTCACGACCTCCTCTTCTTCCTCTTCCTCCTCCTTTAGGCACAGTCTCATGTAGCCCAAGCTAGCCTTGAACTTCTGCTCCTCCTGCCTCTACTTCCCAAGTGTTGGGACTCAGGCATGGACTGCCACCATAGCTGGTTTAGCTTAGTGTATTCCATTCTTTTTAAACATATTTATTTTTAAAAATATTTTTTCATTTTATGTGTATGGATGAGTATATTGCCTACATGTGTGTAAGTGCACCTGTGTTGTGATATGCCCGAGAAGGTCAGAAGAAGGTGTTGGATCTCCTGGAACTGGAATTACTGACTGCTGTTAGCTGCCATGTGAGTGCTGGGAATTGAACCCAGGTCCTCTGTAAGAGCAGTCAGCGCTCTTAACCACTGAGCCATCTCTCTAGCCCCCATATTATTTTTATTTTATGTGTAGGAATGCAATGTAAGTTCACCCATGTTGTACAATGCCCCAGAAGTCAAAAAAGGGCTTCAGATCCTCTGAAACTGAAGTTACAGACCATTATTAGTTGCCTTATGGGTGCTGGGAATCAAACCTGGGTTCTCTGCAAGAGCAGCCAGTGCTCTTAACTACTGAGTTGTCTCTCTAGTCCCAGTTTATTACATTCTTAAGCAACTTTGAGTATTCAGATGTGGTGTTGCATCCTGGAAGGTCAGGCCTTGGCCAGCTATGCACCTTTGTACTGTTTTGGTCACTACTGACCTGCCAGTTGCTGACTCAAGAGCTAGACAGTTTCTGGTCTCTCTGGAGGAATTTTCAGTGCACTTTTTTTCCTTCTGGGGAATTTATCCTTTCTGACTGCACAAGACTTTGGGTTTTGTAAACTTCCCAGTTTCAGATGTGAGCAAGGGGGACCAGCCTGAGTTCCTGAGTCACATTCCCGGTCAGGCCTCCTGGCGTTCCACCCCTGAGTCCAGGGATTTGCGGCTGGAGAACCAGGAGTCTGGCCACACCACTGCATCCTGCCCAGAGCTGAAGCTTCCTGTTTGATCTCCCTGGCGGCTCAGAGTAGTCTGGAAAGAGAGTTTCTAGAGAAAGAAAGAAACACAGTGAAAGCACACTCCAGATTTTCTAAGTCTCCGCCAGATAAGTGAGCTGTGGAAAGCCACAGACAGAAAGCTCTCTTTGCAGTGAGATAGTAGTTTATCCAAGCATCGCTTTCCCTCAAGGCAAAGTCTCAAATGCAAGACACCTGGGTGGGATCTCTCTGGGCACAGGGGAAATGCAACAGGTAAAAGATGCACTCCGGAAATACAGGTCCCAGACGGCACCTCCACAAACCCTTGCCCATCTATGCAACCTTGAATAAAATGCCTAATCATTTCCCTGACTGCAACCTGGAATTTCTTGTTGTACGCTGCGAGTTAGAGAAAACAGCCAGCTTGTAGTTTGAGTTCATCTCAGAGGAAATCACCTGTAGGTAAACTCAGTCCTTAATCTTTGTAACTAAGTCTCACAGGAATGTCCTGGGGTCTGACAAAAGGACTCACCTTGTTCTCACCGGAGCTGAGCTAAGAAGGAAGCTCTGACGGCGCCAGGGTTCTAGCACTTCCCTGGTTCAAAGCCCCTGTCCCCTCTTAGTGCCACCTTCCTGGTATGCAGACAACTTCCTGGTGGGCTTTGAAGGTTAGAGATAGTGCCTCTCTGTTAATTACCACATTGCTGTATGGATGTATCTGCATTCCTGATTCCCCAAAACTATAAGTATCCCCTGAAACAATAAAGCGCGGCCTGTGGCCTGCAGCCTGCCTGTAGAGCCCAGGTCCGTCCATCCTCATGTGTCTGTCTTGTGTGTGTCTGGGCGGCCTGTCTGAAGAGCACTGGTCATCATGTGTGTCTGTTGTATGTCTGTCCTATGTGTCTGAGTGGCCTGAAGAGAGACATTTTCCCAGGTCCGTCTGTCCTGCGTGTTTGTCTTTGTGTGTCTGTTCTGTGTGTGTGTCTGTTTGCCCCCACTCATTCCAGGTCTCCAGAGTCTCATGTCCACTGCTGCCCGCTGGACGGGACAATTTCTGTTATTAGCCACTTCCTGGGGTGCTGGGAGGATTAGGATAAGGCACACAGTAACAGTGAGCTCTGCCACATAGTGAGCCAAGCCCTCCCAGTTCCCTCACCTGGAGTGTCCCGCTATTAACATGACTGAATCACCTAGAGGTCTTGTTTCAAGTTCACTAGGGGTCAGGTTTCAGTTTGGGAAATGAAACTGTTCTGGAGAAGGAATGTGAAAGTGTTTAATGACACTGAACTGTATGCTTGAGAATGGTAAATTTTGTATCACATGTATTTTATGGCCATAAAAACCATTTTCTAGCACTTCCAGCAAGCACCCAGGTAAAGCTGCTGGCTAGAAGGTCACACTGAGCAGCAGGCCCTGTCAGCTGAACCGCCACTATCAGAGGTAAATTGTGCTGTACAGTGTACATAAGGCAGTCTATGCAGGTGGTCTCTCGCATCCTCCTAGCCACAGTCCGTGACCTTGTACTGTGCCTAGATCAAAAGCCAATCTCACCCACTGGCAGACAGCGCCTTGGTCCTTCCTGGGCTCAGTCAGGAGCTTCTGCTTTGCCTACCGGGTGTTGCTTCCCTCGTAGGCTGGTAGGGTAGGGGTGTTCCTAGGTTCCCATTTCTTTTTCTTTTTTATTGAATCACTGTGCATTCAAACAGAACATCTGTCAATATGATCATTTTTACACCCCATTCCCCACCAGCACCATCCCAGAGACCCCAACTGGAATCCATACATTCTTTCATCTGTGTTACAGTCTCTTTATTTTTCATATTTTTAATTTTACGTGCATGAGAGTACTGCCTGTGTGTATGTAAGTGCACCCATGTCCTGCAATGCATGCAGAGGTCGGAAGAGGGTGTTGGATTGCCCTGGAACTGTTGTTACAGGTGGTTGCTAGCCGCCATGTGAGTGCTGAGAATTGAACCAGGGTCCTGGAAAGAGCAGTCAGTGCTCTTAATTACTGAGCCATCTCTCCAAGCCCCCTGGGTTCCTTCCTACCCTGTTCCTGTGTTGGTCATCTTCAGTGATGACAGGGCATTCTGAAAGCTGCTGAGGTGCTGCGTTGGACTTTTGTGTTTGGTTGTCACTGCTACCTTTCAGCAAGTGAAAACAGCTCAGAGATCCTAACCGTACTGTGTGCGAGTTCACAGTCAACCCTTACCAAAACACAACAAAATACCAATTCTCACAGTGTTACCTATATAAATTAAGAGAGGTTGTCTTTCTCAAAGGCAACAAATAAAACCTTCCTTACTGGATTTTCTAACAGCTGTTCCTTATACAGGAAGTTCACACAGGAAACAAACAGGAAGTTTAGACTTCAGGCTGTCATTAATGTACCTCTTTCCTCAGAGTAATCTATAGTAACACTGCAACAATGTGTCCATTTCCTAGTTTGGGGAACAAGTACAAGGTCACTGAGCCAGTGACCTGTAAGGTGTCCTGTCAGCTTTCCATTCTAAAAGGGGATCATCTTGCCAAATGAAGGTACCTACAGCCTTATTACAGGAGAATGCCTAAGCTACCAGGAGCAGGAATTCCCTGAGATGGAAAAAGAGGCCAGCCCTTTTCTCCACGGAGCAAGGTGCTCGGAACAGTGGTTTGCCACACTGGAATTATCTAGAGAGACACATTTTTAAAGTCTAATGCCAGGAGTCTCAGCCAGATTAATTAAGTTGGAATGTATATGAGACACCAACAATTAAGTCTTATGTGTACTCACTTTACAGCTCCACCATAGAGGGTTCTTGTTTGTATTTTATTTTTTTTAATTTTAAAGTTTATTTTTATTTTATGTGCATGAGTGTTTTGTCTGCACGTATCTAAGTGCCTCCATGTGGTACAGTGCTCATAAAGGCCAGAGAAGGGTGTCAGATCCCCTGGGATTGGAGTTTCAGACAGTTGTTAGCTGTCATGTGGGTTCTGGGAATTGAACCTGAGTCTTCCACAAGAGCAGCCAGTGCTCTCAACTGCTGAGTCACCTCTCCTGACCCTTGTTTTAAAATTAATCAGAACAAAATTATAGTTGGCAACAAAGAGGTTATTATCATCACAAAATAGAAAACTATAAGACTTTAAGGTTTGTTTTTTTATTTTCAGTCTTTTTGAGACAGGGTCTCCCTGTAGCCCAGCTGGCCTGGAACTTGCTATGTTGACCAGGCTAGTCTTAAACTCACAGAGCTCCTCCTGCCTTTGCTTCCCGAGTGCTTGGATTAAAGGAGTATACCCCTACGCCAAGCAAGACTTCAAGGTTTTTGTTATTAAATGGAAACACTTGCTTTTGAGCTAAACAGTGATTTTGATCACTGTAATTTTGCCATGTGTTTGTTCCAAGAGTGAGAATAATTTACTCTTATGTAAGAGTACAGAGACAAGGGCCAGGTGTCACCTTTGTAATGCTTGGGAAGGGCCTGAAGAAAAGGCGCTTTGATGTGCCTCCCTCAGGAAACTGGCTGAGACACTGGATTCTGAAGTAAGAAGGATTTAAATACAAAGACATTTTACTCTCAACCTGAAAGGTAAGGTTGGAATTAACTGAAATGGGTGGAAAACATAAAGGCGTGGTAAAATGACAGCATAGTTATCAAATTCACTTAACTTGCATACAGGGCTGGGCCAAGGGCTGAGTAATAATAAAGAATGGAATCTACGACTGCGTGGAGGCATGCCCTTGACGCCTCCCTTCAGAGTTAATCCCAGACTGATCATGGTCGCACATTCCAATCATCCCAGCACTCAGGAGGTAGGTGCAGGCAGATCTCTGTGAGTTTGAGGGTCTATTTGGCAAGTTCCAGGCCAGTCAGGGCTACATAATGTACATAATGACACCCTGTTTCAAAGAAACAAGGAAAGCCACCAGCCTTCCTTGGCGCCTCCCTCCATCTTCAGAGTCATCCGCAGAGGTCGGTGGATCCCCCCCTCCCGCCCCCCAAATCCCACTTCTGCCTTCCGCCTCTCTCCAGATTTGAAGGAACCCTGTGACTCCACTGGGCCCACCTGGATAATTTCAAAGTCTTTACCCCTACAAAGCCTCTTCCACCATGTGGGTAACAGTCATGGATTACAGGTTTGGCAGCTGGACATCTTTCCAGAGAGCCATTATTCTGCTAACTCCGAGGGTTAAAAGCCCAGGTTATCCTGAGGCACTTGCCTTGGGGCCTGTTGCTTGGGAACTGCATTTCCACCTCACAGGGCAGCTCAGTCTCAGCTGGATCCCCAGTGGGATCCTCACAGCTCTGACTTCACGCTCATCTTTATTCATACCACCATCCTCAGTGGACAAGGAGGCTGGGGAGCGCTTCCTTTATTCTGTCACTGATTTATTGACTGCCTGTCCTTTTAACTTACCTCATTTTACTTGGAGAACAATAACCTCTTACTGATCAATAACTGAGTCTCTTCAGATATCATTTAGTGTGTGAGTAGGCAATGAAGTCAGAAAACATGAATAGAACATGAGTAAGTTAAACTGACAAGTTAAAATTCATATATATTAAGCTTGAGTCTTAGATGAAAGAAACTAACTCCTGTTAACTGCAATAAGGGGGATTTCTTAGAGAGATAGAAATAGAACAATAACGGTGGGATGGAAGAGGGACAAATGTAGGTTTGGTATTATTCGCCTTAGAACTGGAGACCAGGAAGCAGAAAGCTTGGGCTGGAACCAGAAACAGATATCATCTTCAAGGCCCACTTCTGTGAATGAGGCCTTGGAACCCAGTTCCAAGGGTTTCATAACCTCCCAAAACAGGACCATGAGCTAAGGACCAAGTGTTCAAACACACAAGCCTGTTTCGTATTCAAACCATAACACATTTTACTGAAAGAGGATGAATTCCCTTACTCCTGTGGCAGGGAGTCAGCTACCCCTGGATTCAGGAGGACCTTGGACATCTCCTCTGTAGGGATGGGACCACCCTATACTATCTGGAGGCAACATGACTGTACTGAGTTTAGACTGGACCTGGAGCTAACCTCAGTTCAGTTCTCTTTCCACATACCTGTGCCAAACTTCTGTCTCCCACTGAATGAGATCAGGATCCACAAGTGCATGGCTTGTACATATTGCACAAGATTTGCTCTAAGTCTTTTTGGTTGAAATTCCTAAGGTAAAAGCCTTGTTCAATTACTCATTAACATTAAGGTACTTTTCTAGTTGTTGAAATTCTTGTTATTTGTTAGCAAAACTTTGGTCTCCTGAAAGAATTATTCGTGCATCATGAATAACCACAAAAATGTGTTATAATCAAACAGGAACAAGAGTCTTAGCCTCACAAAAAATGAAGTGTCAACCTGCCCAGGAACCCCGTCCCATCATATGTAAATGAGGGTTATCAGAACTGTTTTTTAATGTGTGATCTTACATATATAAGTAACTGTTCATATCCAGATCATCTGAAAACCAGGCTTCAGAGGAACTCAAGGATATTAGATAGTTCATCCTTCCTGGCAACACAGGTAACATTCATTCAGTCATAATAAATGATTTTGTTTTATGAAAAATTGGGCAGCTACAAAGGTCTCAAATTTAAGAATTTGTCTCAGTAACATTTGAACTCACTTTAATAGTTAATAGTCTGTGTTTCTTATTTGGTTCTTTAAATATCATATATGAGCACTATATATATATTTAAAGTTTTCATTTATTTTGTATATATATGTATATATTTTAATATGTTACTCAGATGATTGTTCTAGGTTATTTTAGGACTGTAAAGTAGTTAAGGACTAAAAAAATTGTAGAAGAACACTCACAAATGACATAGATTAAAAATAACAGATGACATAGATTTAATAAACAGACAAATAAAAACAAATCTTAGTGTATATCCCAAGCTAGACTGGAACTTGCTATATAACCCAGATTGGTCTCAGACTTGTAATCCTCTTGCCTCAGTTTCCCAAGTGCTGTACCTACAGGTTTGTGCCACCATGCCAGGCTGACGTAGATGTTTAGAAGTTCGTCTGCATATTCTCCCATTCTCCCTGCATGCCCTTAGCAGTGAGAAGAAAAAAGTGAGAACATTACAGGTCTAAGGGGGCACATGAAGGATGTGAGCCTTTGTGGCAGAGAACACGTTTGCATAGTTGGTTTTCATTTTTCTCTTGAAAGTTGTCTCTATTCTTATTTCAAATATTGCTTAACATTTTTTTAAATTAGCTATTTGCAGTTTGGGTGCAGGATATATTCTCATACAGCATATTGCAGATGGAAGAAAGTTGTTTTCTGTCTTGATTTCTGATATAAAATTACATTTGTAATCAACATAGTAACTGAAAAAAGTGTGTCAGGTAGTGTGGAAGGTGATAGTGGCAAGACCGGAGCAGTGGGGATATGTTGGAACTCTTTGTATATGTTCCTCAGTTTTATTGAGGCCCTAAAGCTATCCTAAAAAAATTTAAAATCTGCTTAAAAGAAAAAGCAAAATAAAATTGTATTTAGAGCCTTCTTTGTCAATGCATTTCAAATGGCAGCGTTATTACTACTTGTGGTACTGAGGTCAAACGGGGGCCTTGTGCATGCCGGACTTGCAGTCTTCTATTAGCTACACCCAACCCCAGAACTAACTGAATAATTGGAATTGCACTTCTCCATAAACAGACTATCATTGTTTTCATCCAGAAAGTATCTGATGGATTCATTTTCATGAGTAGGAGATGCCATTCATAGTAACTACTGAATATAGTAAACTAACTCTTATTATCAACAGTTTGTTTATGGAGAAGTGCAATTCTAATTATTCAAGATGCCTAATGCTTTTTCTCTTTCCTGAAAGAGATTCAAAATATTATTTTAAAATATTAATACCCAGAATGTTTAATTTGCGTGAAAAATCAAAACTTCAGAACAACAGTTGCCATAACACAGTAGAAACAGAAAACCTTGACCCTATTTTCTCATATATTTACTAATACAGGAAATAATCCACATCATAATATAGAGGGGCAGAAAGAACAAATACCCGCCTCTATGTGGGTATTATCTTGATAATAACTAACTATGAAGGCCATTGTAAAAATCAGATGAAGTAATATACACTACGAACCCATGATTCCAAGAATAATTAATAGAAATCATTGTGATAATATTTTAAATTAATTGGAAAAATATTCCTAATGAACAATAAATAATTATGCTGTGGTTGAATAATGCAGATCTTGAATTAGAAGCACATATTATTTTTTGCATTTAATTATTTTTGTGTGTATGTGTATATATCTGAGCACACACACATGCCATGGTGTACACAAAGGTCAGAGGACAACTTACAGGAGTCAGTTCTTTCCTTCCATTATGTGGGTCCCAGGGATTGAACCCAAGGCCATCAGTCTTGGCAATATTCGGCCTTACCCAGTGAGCCATCTCACCAGTCCAGGAACATACATATTTCTTTAAGGATTTCTCAATGTTCCAATTGTTTAGTAACTTTTAGAATGTCCAAATCTCTACTCCTTAGACCCCTTGGTCCAATAGCAGGCTCTTCTGGTCTTTTTCATGACTTCTGACCTGTTATCATGCTCTGTACACAGGAAAAGGCTCCACTTGCTTTAAGAAATAATACTCTAGGCCTGGTGTGACAGTGCACACCTTTAATCCTAACACTGGGGAAACTGGATTACATAATGAGTTCTTTCTTTCTAAGACAGAAAGAGAGATAGAGAGACAGAGACAGACAGAGAGACAGAGAGAAAAAAGGAGGAGGAAGAAAAGGAAGGAAGGAAGGAAGGAAGGAAGGAAGGAAGGAAGGAAGGAAGGAAGGAAAGAAGGAAGGAAGGAACAAAGGGAGGGAGGGAGGAAGAAAGAAAGAGAGAAAGAAAGATTTTAAAAATTCAAGTGTGGAGCTGGAGAGATGGCTCAGAGATTAAGAGCACTGGCTGCCTTTGCAGAGGACCGGGGTTCAATTCCCAGCACCCACATGGCAGTTAACAACTGCCCATAACTCCAGTTCCAGGGGAATCTAATGCTCCCTTCTGTTCTCTGAGGGCACAACACAACACAGGTGCACTTACATACATGCAGGCGATACACTCATACACATAAAATGAAAATGATAAAGAAAATTTTTTTAAAAAGAGCACTGGATGCTCTTGCAGAGGATGCAGGTTCTGTTCCCAGCACCGACCTGGAGGTTACCAACTGTCTGTAACTCCAGTTCCACGGGACCTCATCCCCTTTTCTGCTCTCTGTGGGTACTGCATTCATGTGGTGCATTTACATGCACTCAGACACATAAAATAAAAATAAATTAAAAACTTAAATAAAAAAAAGAAATAATATCTTGAGCTAGGCATGCACATTGGCAGTTAGCACTCAGGAGGGAGAAGCAGGAGGCAGGATGGCCAGTTTAGGCCAGCCTGAACTATATGGTAAGCGTCTATCTCGATTAATAACAATGTGTTTGTTTTACTTGTAGATACAAAGTTGAAAGATGAAAGCGATGATCCTGGTGGCTTTCCTCGTGCTCACAGCTCACTGTATACCAGTAAGTAAACTTAAAGTCTACGTGTGCAAGTGAGCCTTCACTTATACATTCTTAGTTTTTAGTTATACTGAGTCCTGAAAAGGTAAAATAAATCACCTTAGAGGCCAAAGCCACCATCTCTATGTTAAGAGTTTCTCTAGACCTGAAAGCAACTCTTTCAACGTATTTTGAAAGCCACTGTTAGGAACTCAAGAGATGTGAGCCCAAGGAAACAGGGCTCTTGACCTCAGAGCACAGCAGCGGCTCTCAGTCATTGCCACCGTTTGGATTCCCTTGGGAAACTTCAAAAAGTCTGGGTACCACTCCCTCAAATCTCACTTGACTGGTCTGGGGTTGGAGTCAAGCATCAGGAAGTTCACAAGCTCCACTAGCACTCAGACTGAGGACCACAGATTGAGGAAGTGTGCATTGAGTGACTGACCTGCGCTGGGGAGCCTTGGAGACACACTGTGGCCTGAGGCAGGTTGAGCAAGACTATACAGCTCAGGTTGGTACTCTGGATAGAGAGGAGAGTGAGCATCACTTAGACTCACAGGTGTGTCCAATCTGTGACCTGCGGATAATGCATCCTAGGACATCTATAGATATGGCTCGACACATTTGTAGATGACGATGTTGTATCACAATGTCAAAAAGCTGGCCATTCTGGAGAGGATTAGTTGAGACGCTGTGGTTTTAGGAAGATTAGTGGCTGAGACTAACAAATAGAAGATCCATTCACTCATTCTGTAAACAAAATTTTCTTGAATATTTGTATATAACAAGGGAGTCCGTCTGGTGCCAGAATTGCTCATGTAACAAAAGACAGATCTTCTTGCCTTCAAGAAACTCAAATTAAACCTCTAGTTCATTGCTGTGATTCTCATTACTGTGAATGTCCCCAATCTCTGTTTTCTATCTTTCATTTTCACAGGTAAGAAGATTTCAACTCAGAATTATTCCCTATTGTCCTTTCTTAAGCTGGAAGGTAATTCATATTCCCCCTCCCTCCATCCCTCCATCACTTCTTCCTTCTTACATCTTTAGGAAGAAACAGTTTAGGAAGAAAATATTTGACATGTTCAAAAAGTCATATTTTAACGAACATAGTACAATTAGGATTTGTTCTTCAAGGTAAAACTTTAAAAATCTAAAGTTGGAATAGCAGAGCCAGAACGCAGTGGCTAGGAATTCTGTCAGCCATGTCTGCCAGTCAAGGAGAATCAACGAATGACCCAATAGAACCTCCCCAGGTCTGCAAAGATTACAGGCACAGGGCCATGTCACCTCCTCTAGGCAAGCACCTCTCAACAGGCAATGTGTTTAGTTACCTCTCTTTTGTAAGTAAGGGGATAATATAAGCTGTGAAATTTCATTTACAAATTTAGTAAGCCAAAATAGAACTCAAGGAGTTGAAGGGTCTTAAACGAAGAAAAAGTGAGTGTTTAAGGAGATGGACATGCTAATACTTAACTGTTGCACATTGTGTATGTGTGTCCAATTGTTATATCTCACTCCATAAATAAGTACAATTACTATGTGCCCCCTCCCACAAAAAAAATAGGTGCTACAGAGATGGCTTAGTCAGTAAAGTGCTTGCTGTATAAGCATGAAGACTTGAGTTTGATTCCTACAACCCATGTTTAAAATAAAAAGTTGGGCATGGTGGTGTGCAATTATTAACTCAGTTCTTGAGAGGCAGAGCCCCAGGTGGATCCCTGGGGCTTCCTGAACAGTCAACATCACCTTAGTCTAACAGAGCCTGTCTCAAAATAAGGTAGATAGCCTTCTTGAAGATCAACTGCTGAGATTGTCTCTGGGCTCCACAAGCACCTGAGCCCATGTACAAACACCAGAGAAAGAAGGAAAGGAGGAAGGGGGGAGGAGGGAGAGAAAAAAGAAAAGTCAACTGAGTACTTGGAGAGTACTATAGTATTTTGTTTTGTCTTTATCTTTCAGAAGATCTATCAAAGAATCTCTCCATGTCAGCTATTATAACTGTATAACTGTAATTTTATTAAATACATATATTATAATAGTTAAAATCCCTCTTCAAGTTACATATAATACATTCTCTTTAAAAGACTTCATCTCAGTTGATAAAATCGGCACCTCCCCCCTTTTGTCAAGAACACTCACAGGCTAATTTGTATTTATTTTCAGTAACTGTCTTTAACGCAGGCTTTGATCTAGAGATGAGGCCTCTTGGTGTTATTCCTGCAGCTTTGCATCTTCCTGCTTTGAAAAATCTCAGGTTTCTGCTCTGAGAAAGGCTTCTTTCATAGTTTAAAGAGCAGAGATAGTGGGATGTGGCAGCTCTATAACCCCAGGGTAGGGAGGCAGGCGTGGACCTCAGTGGTAGTGGACCTTCGAGGAATGCCCAAAGCCACAGCAGCCCCACAGACAGCAGAAACAAAGTGAGTGCCGCCTTCCCAAGTCCCTCTGTTGATCTTCACTAGCATTAAATCAGGACATTTTTTTGTGCTGTTCCTTATCTCCACTAACTCCTAACTGCCTTTTCTGTATGATGACCCTAGTTACATTATGGCAAGCTTTTTTACTAACCACAGACATTAAAGCATTAAATTTATTATTTATTTATTTATTTATTTATTTATTTATTTATTGTCTTTCTGAGACAGGGTCTCCCTGTAGCCCCTCTACCTGGAACTTACTGTGTAGACCAGGCTGGCCTTGAACTCATAGAGATCTGTCTGCCTCTGCCCCCCAAGTGTTGAGATTAAAGGCGTGTGCCACCATGACCAGGTTTTTTATTTGCATTTTATGTGTATGAGTGTTTTGCCTGCACGAATGTAAGTGGACCACATGCATGGAATGCCCTCAGAGGCCAGAAAAAGGGGTCAGATCCCTTGGAACTGGAGTTACAGATGGTTGTTAGCCTTTATGTGGGTGCTGGGAACCAAAATCAGGTGCTCTTAACCTCTGAGCCATCTCTCTAGCCTGCATTTTAAAAACTTTTAAATTAAAATTTTTATTTATTTATTTATTTTTTTTTTGAGACAGGATCTCACTATGTAGTCTGGGCTGACCTGGAACTGACAGTTTAGAACAAACTGGCCTTGAACTCGTAGTGATCCACCTGCCTCTGCCTCCTGAGTTCTGGGATTAAAGTGCTTCCACCCTGCCTTAAAATAATTTTTACAATTGTTTCCTTAAAAATGTTTTCTTCAGGGCTGGGGAGATGGCTCAGTGGTTAAGACACTGGCTGCTCTGGCAGAGGACGGGTTCAGTTCCCAGCACCCACATGGTGGCTAGCAAGTGTCAGTAATTCCAGTTCCAGGGACTTGGAGCCCTCTTCTGGCCTCCTTGGGCATTACACAACACAGATGCACTTATACACATGCAAGCAATTCACTTGCATATTAAAAAAAATAATAATAATAAAATAAAAAGTTTTCTTCAGAACATTTAAAAATATGCTTAAACATAGACAAAGTTTCCTAACAATTAAATGTCATCTAACTGTTGTCTTTATTTTCCTTTCAGCAATGCCGAAGGCTCTATGAATTCTTAAATACCTGTGTAAGTTTTCATTCTTGGTTTTCCATCATTATAATGCTTGGACAAGAATAAGAGCTCATGAATATAAAGAGAAAAAGGAAATGAGGAATCAGGTTTCATGGTTTGTCATCATAATACTAATTACTCTTCCAATTTACATATTTTTTAAGATTTATTTTTAATAATATGGTAAGTGTGTATGTTTGTGTGTGGGTAAGTGCAGGTGCCTCCATCAGTCAGATCTCCTGGAGCTGAAGTAGTTACAGGCAGTTGTGAGCTGCCTGATGTGCTGGGAACTGAACTCAGGCCCTCTGGAGGAGCAGCAAGTGCTCTTGACCACCAAGCCATCACCCTAGCCCCTCTTACTCTTTAATCTCTTGAGGATTTTAATCATCAGTTTTTTTGTTTGTTTGTCTTTTATTTTATTTTATTTTATTTTTTGAGGCAGGATCTCACTAGGTAGCTCTGGCTAGCCTGAAACTTACTATGTAGACCAGGATGGCCCTGGAACTCACAGAAATCTACCTGCCTCTGCTTCCCAAGTACTGGGATTAAAGATGTGTGTCACCAGGCCCAGTTTAATCAGTTATTTTAAGTCACTGTTTACTCTTTGGGAATCATTAACAGCTTTTTAGCTGTAATATATAACTTTTAATAATATATAACAGCTTTTTAGCTGCTAATATAATTTTTTTCTTTTTCTTTTTACTTGAGTCTTACCATCTCCCTCTTAGTTATTTTTTTGAGGGTTTGGCAATCTTCGATTGAATGGAGAATGCAGAGAAATTACAGAGATGACTTGAGATGCTGGTTGAAGCTGTCTTTTACCAAAGAGAATTTGCTTCTGCTTCTCTGGTTCTATAGCTAATGAGTATGACATCAGAGTCCATCTTAATCTAACCATAGGGAGAAGATAGTGAGACAAATCTGTCTGATTCACCCCTTATTCTGTGGTGAAATCCTGGGGGTGCTATCCAAAAGTCCAGTGTGACGGTTAATCTTGATTTTCAACTTGACTGGTTTGATGTGTGCCTGTGATATCAGTAAAAACACACTTCTGGGCGACTCTGCAAGGACATTAACAAAGGGGCAGGGACTCAGCCTGGTTGTGGACAGCACTATCCCATAGGCCAGGGGCCCAGATGGAATAAAGGGGGAAAGAAGAAAGCTAGCCAGCACAGACGCAGTACGGGAACATCTGTGCCCGTTCCACCGGGATGTGCTCTGCATGCCCTCAGAATCATGAGGCGCTCCACGGGCCCTCTCCACTGTGGGGGACCAGATCCCCCGTAAGTGTGAGCCAAAATAAATTTTCCCTTCCTTAGATTGTTCTGCTCATGTGTTTTGATACAGTGACAAAAATCTAACATGCACAGTCACCATGCATGCCCCCTTTCCAGTTCTTCATAAATGTGAACTTTATTTTTGCTCTGTTTTAAAGCTCTATTAAGATGCTCAACTCTACTTTTGGAATTACTCATTGTCTCATGGGAAAGAGCAGAGCCAAGTGCCAGCCTTGGACTTTGGCCTTATCACATCTTGAGTCCCCAAAGTCTCATTGTCTTAGATTCTTTGCCTTCAAACAGACGCTTAAATAATGTTTTTGTCTATTTTAGTTCTCAGAATTGGCTGGAAAAAAAAAGACTGGAAACAGAATACTCAGTTTCTTTTTAAAAGAAATAAAACGGGGCTAGAGAATGTCTCAACAGTTAAGGGTGCTTGTTTCACAACCATGAGTACCAGAGTTTGGATCCCAGCACCCATGTGACAAGCTAGGTTCCCCACAAACACCTGGAACCCGAGCTCCAAGTAAGGTAGAGACAGGAGAATCACTGGTACTTGTTTGCCTCCAACCTAGGAAAGAAAATATGAGCCCCAGTTTCGGGGAGAGACTCTGCCTCAAAAAGAAAATGGCAGAGAGTGATAGAGACCAAGTGCATGCACAAGCACACTCACATGCATACACTGTCACATGTACACACCCTCACACATAAATCAAGAAAGAAAACTTCTAGATACTATCATATAAATGCAAAGAAGAAGTTGGTAATAAGATAATGAAACAAAAACATGATCTTGTTTAAAAATTCCTCCCTCCGATACATTTAGAAATATTGCTACATACATTCTGGCTATGTGATTTTTTAAAGTGTCAGTTTCTTATCAATGCATTTTGCCTTGGTGATTGTTTTCTTAGCAGAACGAAAGAAGAACTACTCCAGTCCCATCATTTCCACCAACAATAGAAATTGGTCCTCCTCTGATTGGCAGTTCTCCAGTTCCCGTCACCCCCAATGCACGAGGAGACATATAACAAGGAAGCTCATAGCCCACAGCAGCTTCTTCTCCATGCTGTGTTGAACATCATGTTTATGCCTCAGTGAAAATAAAAATACCAGCTCACAGCTTCTTGTGCCACAGCATCTCCTTGATTCAATTAAAAGTTTATACTATATATCATATTATATATTAATTATATTTATCCATCATCAGCACTTTAAAGAGGAACTAGAAAAAGAAGAAAAGCAACTAGACAACAGGTTCTCTTTCTTGGTCCTTATATATCTAGCTAGGGAACCTGGGTTCCACATCTAACAAAGGAAGAGAGGTGAGAACAGCCCAGGGAGATCAACCTGAGGTCTCTGCTCTGGGATGATCACAGGTAACAGGAGGATTCTGTCCCAGTCCCTGTGTCCAAGGCCTTGAGACTACTCGGGATGTATCTAGCAAAAAGAGAGGGAGCTCTGACCCCTTTAATTGGGACATGCATTTACGAAGTCATGGGGAGAGACACTTAAAGTTTCCCTTTGCCTCAGTTGGGAGGAAGAGTTTGAAGCTTGTCTCTTATCTGTCCATAAGGCTATACAAAGCTAAAAGAACAAGGACATTCTAGAGTTCAAGTCATTCTTCACCTCTATAGATATGGAGTCCATCCTTCAGGAAAGGGGACAATGGCCCTGACACATCTTAATTATGAGTGATAATCCCAGCCGATCAGTCCCTCTGTTCCTCTGTGGTGGAAAGTCACTGTGTGACCGTTATATTGGATTGGGGCTTCTTTGGGAAGTTTTCTGAAGGATTATAACTGGTTGAAATAGGGTCATGTCTAAAAGGCAAAGGGAATGGAGTCTATGTGGGAGACATGCGTCTCTTTCTTAGAAGAGGCTCAGCGTGGAAAAACCTTAAATACCACTGAATTCACAACATCAGGGAGCATTTGAAATGTGGATGACACACTCTGCTGCAGACCTATGGAAAGATGCAGTGCTTGCACTTAAACCAGAACCTGGTGCTTCTGCCACACAAAAATATACCACCCTCTGTCTGAGACCTCTAGCCACAGGGTGTTCATTCCAGGAGAAACAGCCTTTCTCTTTGCAATGTTTGCTTCCGCCAATACCCTGCAGTCTTCTCAACTATACACTATTCCCAAATGACAACTTCAGAATAGTACATAGGCATGAAGATGTGATCAGGAAAATGACAAAAATAGGACGACTGTGTCCTATATCCCAGATCCCCTCTGTTGTGATCTAGGACTAGAACTGTCATTTTAGGTACCACTAAGTCCTTTTCCAGTCCTGTGGAAAGCACTGATCTTGTCTCTGTGCCTTTACAAGGACATTACATGGCTATCTGCTCCTTGGCTATCTGATAAGACTCTGCATTCCCACACATGAGTGTTCTTAGCTTTGATTTCAGATATGTACTATGTAGCCCAGGCTGGCTTCTAGCTCACATTCCTCTTACCACCCAGGTATCAGGATTACAGCTGTGAACCTTCACAACTGTCTCACAAGAGATACTTTTCATCACTAGATAGATGCTTCAGTTCAGGAGTCCAATATAACAACTGTTCATTTATTTACCCATTCGATAAGTTATTTTAAGTATTGGTCTAAGGCACTGGGGAGACAGAAGAGCACAAAGCAAGTTGAGCCTTTGTTTTGGCGGGATTCTCTGTTTTGATCTATCTAGGTAGATGCTATTAGAAATAATAAAACGGGGATAGAGAGCTAAGAATTAGGCAGTTAAGAGCCCTTGCTGCTTTTTCAGAGAACCTGAGTTGGGTTTCCAGCATCTACATCAGGCTGTTCACAACTGCCTGTAACTAGCTCCAGGGGATCCAGTATTCTCTTCTGGCCTCTGTGGACACTCCCCACATACCAGACACATAAAACTAATATTAAAATATCATATTTGAATGTGCAGAGGATACCTTTAAGGCTATCAATTATAGTTTCATGATGAAAGCATGGGAATAAATACAGTACTTAGTAAAACACATTTATAGGACTAATAAGTACAACATACTTACTCGGCCACACACCCAGAGCCTTGGAGGAAATATCATGCCATCCAGAACTTCCAGTCCTGGCTACACCTTAGGGTACTATGGGGCATTAAAAAAATTATTTTAGGGCTTGAGATGGCTCAGCAGTTAAGAGCACTGACAGAGGACCAGAGTTCAGATCCCAGAATCTACATTGGGCAGTGTATTAATGACTGTAACTCTAGGTCCAAGGGATACTGTGCCCTCTTCTGGCCTCTGCAGGTACCTGCACACTGTGTATGACTATATTCACACACACAAATAATACAAAATAATCATTTAAAACTTTTTGTGAGGATGGGTGTGGTGGTTCACAACTTTAAATCCAGTACTTTTGGAGGCAGAGACAGGTGGATCTCTGTGAGTTGAGGTCAGCCTGATCTACAGATTGAGTTCAAGGTCAGCTGGGGCTACAGGGAGACCCTGTCTCAAAACAAACAAGCATTTTGTGTGTATGTCTGTGTAGAATGTGTATGTGTGTAACTGTGTGTGAATGCATGTCACGGCATGCATATGGAGGTCAGAGAACAACCCTGGGAATTGGTCCTTACCTTCTACCTTGTTTGAGGCAGGATCTCTTATTTTTTTCCCTCCTGTGAATGGCAGAGTAGCTATCCTGTGGGTTTGCAGGGATTCTCTGTTTCTACCTCCCATCTACCTGTAGGAGTTCTGGGATTTCAGACATGTGCTACTACTCTGCATAGCTTCCTGTAGGTTCTGGGGGTCTGGACTCAAATCCTCACACTTGCACAACAAGTACTTTACCCACTGAGTCATCTCCCCAGCCCCTTGGGACTTTTAAAAACCAGGTCTCAGAATTGCTGCTGAACATGGATTCTGGATGTGTAGCCTCCTAACTCCCCTGATCTCCGCTGAGGCAAGCTTAGCCAGCAGACCTTTATAGCCTACTTGACAAGAAGAGCTCTACTGAAACTCCCGTTGAAATGTAATCCTTGGGCTGAAGAGATGGCTCAGTGGTTAAGAACACTGACTATATTTGCAGAGGACCTGGGTTTGATTCCCAGCACCCGAATGTTGCCTAACAACCGTCTGTAACTCCGGTTCCAGGGTATCTGACACCCTCTTCTGACCTGCTTGGGGACTGCACGACACAAGTGCAGGCAAGACACTCATACATAAACTAAAAAGTAATAAAATATTTTAAAAAGGAAATAAATGTAATCCTCTCTGTGAGATAGTAAGAGGAGGAACTTTTCAGACGTGGTTAGGTCATGAATGCCTAGTGGGGTCATCTCCAGAGTGGGTCTGATATAAAGTCAGCTTCTCTCCTAGCACTCACATGGCACCTAATAACTGTCCATAACTCTAGTTCCAGGGGATGTCCTCTTCTGACCTCTGAGGGCACTACGTGACACAAGTGTACCTACTGACATTAGGCAATACACTCATACACATAAAATAAAAATAATAAATAATATATATGTGTATATATAATGTTAATGTCTAGTGTTTTCTGGCAGTTGTTGAAACAGCATAGGGATTGAGGAAAAGCAAATGCCATTTACTGCCTAGTAAACTTTATAGTAAATCTCTAATAAATAATGTCTCAAGTAAAGACTAGGATAAAGATGTGAGATGGCCTGGGTTTATTTAATTAGATTTAACACCACCTGATGTATGTTTTCCTCTGAACATAATTGGGAGGTTTTGTTTCTGGTTTACGGGGTTTTCTTTTAGATTATTTCTCTATGTAATCAAGGCTGGCATTGAACCTATGGTCCTCCTGCTTTAGCCCCTTAAATGCTCGTATGGCAGGCATGTGCTACAATGCTCAGGTTAATTGTGAATCTTTAGTCAGTTGATTGCAAAAAATAAAGCAGAGTTTCAAATGCTGCCTATTTGTCTACAGGACTTGGTTCTGTTTGTCTTGAGGGCTCTCTGCTATTTTGGAATCTCAGTTGTCCAGGTTCCAGGCCCCCTCCAGCCTGTGCAGGGGTTCATCTCTCTGTGTGCCATGTGCCATATCCCAAGGGAAAGGGTGTGGTTAGCGGCAAAGTTGGCTAAGCAAGTTCCGGGAAAAAAATCCCAGATAAAGGGTTGCTCCCTGTCCGAACCGTATCAGTGTAAGGTCTTAAGAAACACACACACACTCAAAACCACAGAACTGTTTATACTAGTGTTCCATGGAGTTTAGAGAAGGCCTTGGTATGCTCTCTGTGGGAACCTCCAGTCTGAAGCATGCTTCCATATGCTTCTGTAGCAAGAACTTTATAAACTGAACCATCTCCCCAGCCCTTACCTATTGGTAAATGGAATCCTTTAAACATGGCAAGCAATTACCAAGGATAGGTTAAATGGAAATTATTTTAGAGGACTTAAACATTCAAAATATTTTACTACTATAAAGCATGAATTTATATAAATATATAAATTATACGAGAAAATTGGAAATGGATCACTTTGTTGCTTGTGGTAACTCTCTGGCCTGTAATACAATTCTCTAACAAGAAGTCAACTAATGGGCTGGAGAGATGACTCAGTGGTTAAGAGCACTGACTGCTCTTGCAGAGAAACAGGTTGTGTTCCCAGCACCCACATGGTGGCTAAGAACTGTCTGTAACTCCAGTTCCAGATGATCTGATGCCCTTGTCTGACCTCCTTGGGCACTGCTTGACATGGATGCACTTAACATAAATGCAGGCAATACACTCATACACATAAAATAAAAATAATAAAATGTTAACATAAAGCTGTCAACTAGTAAGTAGGACTTTCTGACACTAGTCTTTCTGTCTTGGCAAGACCCAAGAGGGGAGACCTGAGGGGAAGAGTCTACTTCACCCTGGGCACATGCTTCCATACACACAGTAGAATATGGATGTCTTCTTAATATTAGTTCACTGCTAGATCTGGGCCCTATCTTTCCTTCTCACATATAAGCTTTGTTTTGCTCATAAGCCACTCATCCCTATAAAGCTGTGTGCTTCAGGAGGTGCTCCTGGGTGAATTGTAATCAGTCAAGATAAACACTGGTCTCATTTCCTTTAACTGTGATTGATATGCCAGCACATGTGTCTGTAAGTCAATTCTAGACATAAAACAGGAAGAAGAGATAAAGTGAGCTGAGGCTCTGAATATCAACCCTTCAAACAATTATGCCTTTTATTATCAAAATGTCAGGAGTTTCGACAGTCAATCAAACTCATATGGTATAATAGACTTCATTTTATTGCTTCTTTTTTTAACTTTATAGAGGGATACAAGACGTGGCACTTTCATGTCATCCGGAGGCTTAGAGGCTACCCATATGGACAGCTTCTGGCTCTCAACGCTCAGCCCATGCATCTATAGCTGTTTGGGAAGATCAAGGTACCTGGGTGCCTATGACTAGTCTCTTATCAGTAGCCTATATAGATACCAACTCCACACAGAGATCCCAGTCCACATGAAGCTCCATAATTGAGGGTTTTGTGGCATGTAGTTAGCTTCTAGTACATTGCTACTGGAACAGGATTAAAAGAATTAAAAGGCAGAAAAAAACATCTCAGACCAGCAGAGTGCCAAGGAGAGAGTGCTGTGAGAAGGTCTACCCAAGGTCACTCTCCCAGGTAGGCTTCAACATGTTAGGTAACCCAAGCCTGGTGTCAATCCTTGCCTACAAGGGCTGTCAGACAGCTTACAGGAAGGAGTTCCAGCTGTTAATAGGAGGCAGTGGGGGTGACAGGATGGGCAGAGCATGTAGCACAGTGGTAGAATGTAGGGGAGGCCCTTGTTCAATTCCCAGCACCCAGAATAAATGAGTAAATTAATATGCACATACAGACACAAATGACAGAGAAGACAGATTCTTATTAGACATTTTTGTGTCTGGGGTTCATGCTTGAAACTGTTTTCTTGGCCCATTCAATTTCTCACACTCCAAGGTGTCGTATAACCTTGTACTGGATGCTTTAGTTGTCAACTTACACACCTGGGATGAGGGAGCCTCAATTGGGAAACTGCGTTCACTGGACTGGTCTGTGGCCGTGTCTGTGGGGCATTTTCTTGACAGTTGAGTGATGTGGGAGGGCTCAGTCCTCTGTGGGTGGTGCCACCCCGGAGAGGGCGCTCTGTATTGTAAGAAAGCAGGCTGAGCACCCGGCAGAACAAGCCAGTAGGCAGCGTTCCTTCATTGTGGGTGCTTCAGCACCTGCCTCCAGGTTCCTACACTGAATGCCTGCTTGGCTTCTGTTGATGATGGACTATGCTGTAAGCCAAATAAACCTCCCCAACTTGATTTTGGTCAGAGTTTTTAATCACAGCAATGGAAAGTAACCAGAACAAACCTCTCTAGTTTCCTCCAGCCTTTTGGTATCCTGCCTCCTAACTGAAAATAGAGTAAGAAGTAAACATCAGCATGTTCCCACCACCACAAAGAAAACAATTCTCTTTTTTATTCATGCGCTGTCTTCCTCTACCATGGACATAGTCTACACTCAGACCCATCTCTGCCACTTGTGTTTAGATCTTACCCCATTCATCTACTCAAGGCCGGTACGTCAGTACCGTAGATTCTTCTCCAGCTCATCACCTCCATCAATACATATCCTTTAGTGTCCCCCAATTTTAACAGGGTCTCACGTCCTGCTCTCTCCAGTCACTCTGCTCTCCACCATAGCAAAACAGCTCAAAGCAGTTTCCAGCACCTCATCCCTAATTCCTCTCATCTCCAATTCTTTTTTAAACTTCTAACCCAATTTACCTTGAATACTATGATCTCATGAACTCAAACACATTTTTCTATTGAATTGTTCCTATGGCTCAGGATTATAAAAATGGGAGGAAGTATGCTTCAAAACAAGGAACCCATCATACAGCATCAGACAGGCTTTCACATGTGACCAAGTGAGCATTGAACACTTCACGTCCAAACTCAAAGCCACTACTTTGACTCTAGTATTTATATTCTTTCATAATTGATTTGTTTAGTGATCTTAATCTGGGAAATTCTAAGTTGTTATGATTAAAGACAAAACCCAATATGTTTTTAGAGCGTTTTGCCTCCATGTATGTAACTGAAGAGGGCATCAGATCCCCTGGAACCGGAGTTACAGATGGTTGTTAGTTGTCATGTGGGTGTTGGGAATCAAACCCAGGACCTCTGGAAGAGCAGCTAGTGCTCCTAACCTCTGAGCCATTTCTCCAACCCATTATTATTTTAAAGATTTATTTTATTTTTAGTTACATGTCTCTGAGTGGGTATGTGCATGTGTGTGTGTGTGTGTGTGTGTGTGCGTGCTGGCAGAGGCCATCGGGGAGCATCAGATCCCTTGGAGCTGTAGTTAAAAGTAGTTGTGAGTTGCCCAGTGTGGGTGCTAGAAAACAAATTTGAATCCTCTTCAAGAGCATCAAGAGCTCTTAACCACTGAGCCATCTCTCCAACCCTTTTTGTTATATTTAGTCTTTTTAAAAGTACTAGATGTTTTGTAAATATTTATTAATAAGGGAAGTATCAGTTGTACAAGATTAGGAAAATTTGAAGTTATTTAGATATGTGACATACCAAAGTTCACAATCCTGTCATCTTTATTACATACTATATCTCTTTAGTAGATGGGTAACTTTTAATCAGTGGTCAATCTTGCTTATATGATGGGTTATAATTTCTCTAAATAGAAAAATAAGCTTGACATTCTATGATGTTTCCCATGAATAAACACAATAAATTGTGACAATAGTCTGCTGACCTCAAGTAAGTGATTCCTACTTTTTATTCTTAAAGAGACGGGAAAGTGCTTATGATTTAAAAGTCAGAATGTGAAAATGCATCTGAAAGGCTGGAGCAATGTAAGAAAGTTGAAATTTAATCATGTAAAAGCTCTTGTCCTTGAGGGTCCAAAAGCACAAATGTACAGATAAGGGTGTAACTTCAGCACCACTGAAAACACACAAAGTAATGAGGCTCCTGGGCAGCTACTGAAGTCTCACTCTGCACTGAAAATACAATTTGAACACTCAACATCTGCTGAGTACTGTGCAGCCTTGCTCACAAGGAGCAATGGCAGCCAGACGAGGAGTGCTGTGCAGGACTGCCTAGCTGCACAGCCCTAGATGTGCCTTGCTAGCTTGACGAAGTAAGCGAGCACGGTGAGGAAGTCTGTGAGCCTTGGAACTAGGGGTTGTAGAGCCACTGGGGCTGAGGGCGAACTTCAGTCAACCAGCCAGCAAGAAGCAGAAGCCTTCAGCTGTAGAGCCACAGGAAAATGAACTCTGCTAGTAAGCTGTGTCAGCTCTGAAAGCAGCTCCCCCGCCTGGCTGCCCCTCACTGTGACTAGAACAGAGCTCAGTCATCTATGCCTGGACTTCTGATCCACAGAAACTGGGTAATGAATGAGTGTTGTTTGAAATCACTGAAGTTGTGGTGAATCAGAACACAGTATAGAAAACTGAGTACTACTACATACAAGTTTCTGTTTAGCTCACCTATTTAAAAACTTTATTATTTTTACTTTATGTATATGAGTGAATTACCTGCATATAGGCAGTTGTACCCAGGTGCAATGCTCCTGGAGGTCAGAAGAGGGCACTGGATCCCTTGAAACTCCAGTTACGGATGGTTAGCTGCCAAATGGGTGCCGGGAATCAAATCTGGTTCCTGTGCAAGAGCAGTTAGTGCTCTTAATTGCTGTGGCTCACCTACTTTTAAACACTAAGTTTTGTTATGAAAAATCACTTTATTTAGCTTATTATATAATCTTTATACATCCTCATTGTGGGTCAAGAACATTATCACAAAAATTAAGATCCATGCTGTATGCACCACACAGGAACTACCTCATTTTGTAATAAAAGGCAAAAGGTGTTTTCATGGGGAACAGATACATAAATTGTCAAAGACAGGTGTCCCACTGGAGGGACAGGAAAATAAAGTTATTTAAATAAATATAGAATTAAAAACCCAGAGATGGAGAAAAGACTAAAATACAGGTGTTGACACTTGTACTTACATCCTGATAGGTATGCCTGCTTATACTTCTATAATTAACAAAATTAAAAGTAACATAATTATAGGAAAGACAATGTGTGATCTTTAGTTTTCAAACTAAACAACTACCCATAAGTGTTTAAGGTGGAAATGGGGCAGGGGTTAGAAAACTGGCTAATTTGCCAGGCAGAAAAACCTTATTTTAAATTAGACATTATGTCACGTAACACAGGTAACTGGTTACATATATTTCCCCTCTGGCTTAATGTTCATTTGGGAAAAGTACAGAAAATATAAAACTTATTGAGTATAGATGCAGGTTAAAAACAAGAATAACTTCTCTTTGGCACTGCCATCAAATAAAGTCATTAATTTATAAGAAAAGGGGCAACTGGATAAACTAATTTGTATTGTAACACTCAGGTATTTCCTCATTAGACAATTAGCTTCTACTTGGTTAGCAGAGTAGACGTCACTAAGTTATGTTTAATTAGATTAAAATAGTCTGAGGCAGGAGAGATGGTTCAGCAGTTAAGAGCTCTGATAGCTCTTGCAAAGGATCTGGGTTCAGTTCCCAGCATCAACATGGCAGCTAACAACCATCCATAACTCTAGTTCCACTGGATCTGACACCACCCATGTGCAGTGCACAACACTGGTGTACTTACAAACATGCAGGCTTACTCATACACACAAAATAAAAGTAAAAATTTAAAAAATTCTTATAAAAAATCTGCATCAATAAAATAAACATTAAATGTTTCAAAAAGAATTAAGCTTTTATTTTTCCAAATTGCAGGATGAAATCAGTTCAGATGCCATAGCTTTCTGCTTCTCCCTCAATTCCAGTGCTCAAATTTGTTCTGGGCTAAGATTACACAATTGTTTACTTAATATCACTGAAGTTCTTCCTGATGTCTGCAGACTCAGTTCTAGGCTGCAGTCTCTCTTTACTCCCAGGAAGAGCTTAGCCTGGTGCATGGACTCAAACAGCACCTACTTTGCTTTAGAAGCTCCAAGTTTCCACATCCATCTTCCTGTTGAAACACCTCCTTGAAGAAATCTGTCTACTTAGAGCGTAGGCTTAGCAAGCCTGGAAGAAATGCACCCTTCGATGACCCACTCCTCCCATCTTCAACTCAGCCAACCACATCACCCTCTCCAGGAACTGCTCTTGACTTTTCTTCTTCCCCTATTCCCCAAATACTTGTGTATCATTGACTCCGCTGAGGTCTACCTGTAGAAGCTATCTACTCCTATCACTTTACACACCATGGCCCCTACATGCTTTTGAACTATGCTTCTGTTTGGACCATGGCAATTGTTTCCTATATAGTCCCATGCCTCTCTTCATGACCTCTGCCCCAGACAGTTCTCAACATAATAGAGAAAATCTATGAAAAGGACTGCATCTACTCACTCTTCTGGCTCCTCATCAAACTCAGAACAATATGCAAACTTCCTTCTAGAAGCTACTGAGCACCTGATTGGGCTTTAACTCTTCATTACTGCCTACTCTAGAGTGTAACTTAAACATGGGGTTTTGTTTTCCCACTATATACAGCCTTAATGTTCATGGCAGAGGAATTTTGCTTTACAGTAGAGATGAACAGTTCTAAAAAGCAGGGTAAGGGCCTAACCTGGTTACAACAAAACTAAGAACCTCAGAGGCTTGATTTCTAACAGCATAATTTCAGACAAGTAATGACTCATTAAAATATGACCTGGGACTTCTGAGTCTCTGTGAGAATGAGGACCCTTCTCAGCAATTAGATTATAGGCATTCCAGAAACTGTTGACACTGTTCTGAAGGGTCACAGTTAATATGAAAGGCCTGAGAGGTTCCCTCTGGGGGGACTTTTATCACATTAATGTAGAAGATATTCTCCTTGGAAAGAAAGAGGCTGATAAGTGCTGAGAAAACAGAAAGGAGCTGACTACTATTCATGCTACCTGTAGTCATGTGCAGAGCATGATTGAGGGTGTCACACTGGGCTCCCCTTAGAAGCTGAGGTCTGTTGACGCTCACTTCTCCAACGTCAATACTCAGAATAAGTCTCTTGCAAAAACTTTAGGGGTGAAAATAGATTTGCAGGGTTTGGATGAAGATGAGTGTTAGCTGTTCAGTATTTGAAGCCTAGCAGTCAGTTCACCCTTAAAGAAAATGATTTTTGACCTGGCTTTAAATTTAGTTGCTTTGATTCAACAAACCATAAGAGCTAAAAAAATAAAAAGAAAAGGTATCAGAAAAATCAAAAAAATCAAAAAGGATTAGTGCAGTGGCTGATGAGAATGACTTTCCCAGCTGCAGAAACAAGATCCTGGGTTAGATACCTATTTGAGATATTTGAGGATACAGCAGAATATTTCTGTTTTTAAAAAATGTGAACTGGGAGTTCTTTGCCTCACATAGTAACTTAGGGTGATTATTAATTTTTAAATTTTAGTTACTTTTATTTGATGTGTGAGTGTTTCACATGCGTGTAGTAAGTGTGCCCACGTCATGCAGTGCCTATGGAGACCAGAAGGTGTCAGATCCCCTGGAACTGGACTTAGAGACAGTTGTTAGCTGCCATATGGGTGCTGAGAACCGAACTCAGGTCCTATGCAAAAGCAGCCAGCCAGTGCTTTTAACTGCTGACCCATCTCTCCAGTCTAGTAGGATTGCTTTTAACATCCAGTTTTAGCAATGAACCAGAGTAAGAGAAGTCTCCTTGGCATTTTCACTTGTCTTATTTAATATTATTAATTAAAAACTTTCATTTAAGTCTAAACAAAGGGAGTCATGACAGGGATTAAGTGAACATAATATCTATTTTTATTATGAAAACATTAGACTTTGACACATTGCTTCATTTGCTTTTTAAAAATCTATTTTCTGACTTAAACCTATTCAGCAAAAATGCCAATAAATTATATAAATCATAGTTCAGGTCTTTTTAACTAAGAACATGTTTTATGATAATCAAAGAATAATCCTAACTCTGAGTTCTATGAGCTGTTAACTATAATCTGCTTTCCAAGCTTACCATAAGAGAGAAAACCAGCCCTGTGTTTCTTAGAACCATTTTCCACATCCCATGACAGTCTCTTCCTTTCTTCAGAATACAGAATGTGGCCCTGTTGGATGGCAAGACACACTCTCCTGTCCCATCTTGTTCTTCTGGGAGGCACACTGGAGGGGGTACTGATGACACACACTACCAGAGCCTAGACTATCTTGCCTTTAGTAAAATCCTTTCTGTAAAAGGAAATAATTAGCTGATAACTCAAATGATGATTTAGAAATGCTGTTTCCAATTCAATACACATTGAATTAAATGAGTGAGTACTGAAAGCCACAAGTTCTGAAAAGCAAACCACCGTGAACCAGTAAGGCAAACTGTACTGCCACCACAAGCCTTAAAATGGTGCAGTTTTTCCATTTTGATGTTCTTTGCAAATTACATTTTGGGAGGGTTCAGACAAATATAAATAAAACGCGTTCCACATGAAATTAGAGGTTTAGGATTTTCCACATGAGTGGCAACATTAAAAGAATACATCACTAGTTTTATTAGTGAATGCTTTCCATCTGATTTTTAAAGCTTTATTTTCCATGTCGGCAAACCAAAGCATTGTCTTAAGACTTTTTCAAAGTAATGACATAATCTCTATCATTCCTAGAGTTTAAAGCTAGATATCCTGGTCCCTGTCACCATCTTCATTTTCATCATCCTCGTCTTCCTGGTCTCCAGACTCATCTTCTTCTTCCACCTAAAGGGAAAATACATATTTGTTCATGTACATGTAATACACACGTTGATAAACACAATAGTCTATAATTACAATATAATCTGATTTCTTTTATATAATGTTCAAGACTGTCATTTTTAACATGAATGAGTTGTGTTAGTCAGTTAACTTTAATGATAAATGGCCACACTTCTCTATCCAGGAATCTGAACACAAGATGGTAAAGATAATGACACCTCTTGGTGGTCAGTCTTGTTACCATAAGAACAATCAAATCAACTCTTTTCTAGGCTTACCGTCTACAAATGTTGAAAAGTGAATTTAATTTATCTCAGATGAATGCACTGAGGAGTAAAAGAATTACAGGTAATACCATGTACATAACCCTACATACCCATGGCTAACACAGGCACAACTTTCTCATGCAACATTCAGTTTAAAAACATGCCTTACAAAGAGACATAATACAAATCATTTGTGGAAATAGTCTTACTGGATGACCAAGATCCTTGAGTTTACTCTTCAGTGACAATATCTTTTGATCTTGATCGGCCAACAGCACCAAGAGATCATCTTGTTCCTTTTTAGAATCTGCAATTTCCAAATTTAACCTGTCTTTCTCGTTTTGTAAAATGGCAATGGTGCTGTTAGATGTGTCCAGTTGCTCTTTAATGGCAGTTCTTTCCTCAGACAGAGCTTTGATTTCATTCTAGGAGAAGAAAGGTGAAAGCCAGTAATTTAAAATTAGTATTCACTTTCTTAAGAGTTTTAATCATCATTTTTTCCATGACAAATCACTTGTGTTATGCTTTGTAATTGTTATGCTTGGTTGATCTTTAAAAAGTTTTTTATTCATTCATTTGTATTTTATGTGTATGAATGTTTTGCCTGCATCTGTGTTGAGTATCATGTGTATGCAATGCCCACAGAGGCCAGAAGAGGGCATCGGATCCCCTGGAACTGGATTTAACAGTTGTTAGCTGCTGTTATATGAGTGCTGGCAACTGAACCCAGGTCCTCTACAAAAGCAGCCAGTGCTCTTAACCTCTAAGCCATCTCTCCAGTTTTTGTTTGTTTTGTTTTCTCCCTGTAGCCCCACTGGCCTGGAACTCACTATGCAGATGAGGCTGGCCTTGATTTCATAGAGATTCATCTACCTACTTCTGCTTCATGATGTGTTACTGTGTTATGCTTTAGAAGTGAAATGTCCTCTAGTGGCTCATTAGTTTGAACACTTAGTCCTCAGGTCATGGTGTTGTTTTGGGAGGCTGTGCAACCTTTTAGACATGGGGTCTAGCAAGCAGACACAGGTTACTGGGGGTAGGCCTGGAAAGTGATAGCTACTTCTGGTTCTTGCTGGAGCTGTCCGATGCCCAATCTGCCAAGGTTTGACAAGCCACTTAGCATTCCTGCCACACCAGTGAGCTTCTAACACTATGCCTTCCAAGCCATTTTGGACTTTATCAAACGAACCATGACCCAAATAAATCTTTCTTCTTTTCAGTTTCTTCTGTTAGGGTTTTGGTCATAGCAATGTCCAAGTAATTAATATACTACACTTGTTCAATGTGAGTTGAACAGAGTGGGAACTGAAGGTACATAAGGTATTATTAATGAAAAAATTTCAGTACCTACCCAGAAACATGAGAATTTTTAGCCCATTTAGCAAAGATAGCCACTGCGAAAACCAGTTTTAGCTAACTACTCCTCCTTGCTCCCCAAACTGAGGGGAAAGAAAAGCAATCCCATTTCAGATAGCCAGAAGATTAAATAAATACAAAACACTTTACAAAAGCTGGTAGCATCAGTTAGAACTTAAAACTGAAGTGGGGGCAGGGGAGAAAGTCATTTCACACACAGAATTAAATAGTTTCAAATAAAATCATGGCTTGCAAATAATTTGATCATAATTGAAAAAAAAAGTTTTAAAAACTTTTCTTCATGACTTAATTTTAATGTCACAGTATTCCTTTCTTCATAGCATTTACTCTCAAATGTCTATCACAATATTCTTCAGCCTTAGGGAAGTATAAGGCATTTATATATTTATGCATTTATTTACTTATTTATTTTGAGACCAGGTCTCACTCTGTAGCCCTGGTTGACTTGGAACTCACTGTATAAATCAGGCTGGCATAGAACTCATGAAAATCTGCCTGCTTCTGCCTCTCCAGTGCTGGGAATAAAGGTATGCACCATCATGCTCGGCTGTATGTGGCTTTTGTATTGGCCCAATTTGTTCTCCTTATTTTGTTACTATGTTATTGGTGATGGTAAAAAAAACAACAATATTTTCAATGAATTTTACTTTCCTAGTATGCAAATACATTTTTTTCTTTCTTTCAGTGCTGGTGATTGAAAACAGAGCTTGTGGATGCTAGGTAAGTGCACTATCAGTAAGCTACGTACACCTCCACCCTAGAAATTCAATAAATTCTTATTTTACATATTCAATAACATCATTTGAAATAACATTTAAAAAATTTTCTTTTTGTTATCCTTATTCGTCAAAATAGCAATGGAATTGTGAGTTAAAACTACATCTCATCCATCAGTCTTTTAAAAAAATGAGCTTATAGATTTTAGAGATTAAATGAAACAGTCAAGTTTTCTAGTATCATCTACAGTCAGCAGCAGGTCCACACACCGACCTTCAGCTCTCCCGTCTCCTGCAGCAGTGCGGACAGCCTTCCTTCCACACCAGCACTTTCAGCAGCGGCTGCATTCCCGCTCTCTCCTTGGGCAGGGACTGATTTTGCCTGAAAACAGGTATTTGAAAAAAGAAAAAGTCTCTTTAAAGTTACGAATTATATAAACACTCATGGTGTACATATCTTCTTGCTTTTTTGAAATTTTATTTCAATAATGAAAACATAACTCCTCACATACTTATGTACAATATAATGCTCTTGGCGGGCAGATGAGCTATCCCCATGGTGGAGCAGCATTAAATCTTAAGAGTATGAGGAATGCATGGCTAAGGTGATTCCAGATCAGCCCAGGAGAGCAATCAACAAGGCAGCTGTAGCTCTAATGCAGCATCTAAGAAGCAGAGATTAGACTTTTAAGTCTTTTCCTCTTAAGTTCTTGTAAGTTAAATCTACACTATCATCTCAGATAGTAGATAAATTAAGTCGTATGTCATTAATTGGTGAAATATAAGTATTTTCTTAAGTGCTTTAGGAGGTACTATTACTTAAAAAGTTCAGTACCCGCCCTTTTCTCTACAAAATAGAGGGAGTGGGGTTCTGATGCTGACAGCTGAAAACGTGAAAGTGGCTTTGGCGCAGGGTAATGGAGTTTTGAGTGTAAGCTAGATGCTTAAGTCACTTCAATGAGATGATTGACAGAAATATGAACATTAAAGGAAATTCTGGTAAGAACTCAGAAAAAAGGAGTTATAAAGAAAACTTTTAGTCTTATTGCACATAGCATCACGAAAAGAATGTTGTTCAGATTTAAGAGTTAAATATAATTCTGGTGAGGTTGCAGGTGGAATGGAAGCATGCCACTAGAAATCAGATAAGAGGCAATCTCTGTCAAAGAAGTGGCAAAAATCCCGCCCCCTCAAAATTGTCAGGATTGTGTTCTAGTATCTTGTAGAACACAGATGGATGGAAGGACTGATCCATCCGTAAGTCAGTCTGTCCACCCATCCACATGCTATCTGTCCAGTCACCTTCCTCTCTTCCTCCTTTTCTCCCTTCCTCCCTCATATCCTTCTCACCTGCTTTATATGTTGCCCAAACTGATCTTTAACTTACAATTACCACCATGCTTGGCATGAAAGTAAAACTTTTAAGCAATAAATCTGAACGTTTAACTGAGATTTCTCAACAAATACTAAGGTACAATCTCTATGCTGTTTATGGTAAAATGGAGAGAAACAAACTGACAAATGATTAAGCAAAAATGAATCAAGAATATGAAGAATTTGAAAATTTTCAGTTGATCCAGATTGTGAAATATGAGAACTTGTGTTCTGAAAAAAATATCAGGGGTATGGTATAACCCTTTATACAGTGACTGTGTGATACATGGATCCAATTAACCAGCTTGGCAGACACTATAATCAGGGATGAAATTAGGTAAGTATCTGTGGAGGATCTCTTGTGTGATGGTTTGAATTCCATGGGATTTGGATAACATTGCCAGCAGAAAAGCTGTCAGCTTGGATGAGAAGGGATAGAAATGGGACATAACAGTAACAAAATAAACTATTCAATAGCTAATATACCAACCCAGTTAAAAAAAAAAAAAAAGGCTACACGAAAGCCTATGTCACTAGAACTCTGGCTAATGAGTAATCTAAAAATTGTACTGAGAAATAACATATTAACCTTGTGTTTACTACTTTTCAGAAGCAAAGACAAAAGAATTAACTTACAAAGGCTTCTGTTTTCTGTAATAGTTCATGCTTTTCTGCCTGTAGTCTGGTGATCTCTAGAGACTGTAAGTTTAACTGAGACTTTAATGTTGTCAGTTCCTGAGGAAAAAAAAAATAGTGAAGTTAGAATATTAAACATTGGTTTCGTTAGAGAAATGGCTGTTTATGGGGAGGTAGGGTGTCCTTTCTTGACCCTCAAAATCATAACTTCTAATCTTTAAATTTTAATTCTAGAGGCTGGAGAGAGGGTTCAGTGGTTAAGAGTACTGGCTGCTCTTACAGAGGATCTGGGTTCAATTCCCAGCACCCACATGGTGGCTAATAATCACCCACTAACTCTAGTTCCAAGGTACCCAACACCCTGCTCTGACCTCCTCAGGCAGTGCACGACACAGGTACCCTTACACACATGTAGGCAATACACTCATACACATAAAATAAAAAATAAATAAAATATTTAATTTCAGAGAACTACTCTTGATTTTGGGTTTAAGATGGAAAATAAAAATATTTGTTTACCACTGTTCCCTCCTGAGATTCCATGCCTCCAAAAAAAAAAAAAAAAAAAATCACAAAGGGAGGGAGAAAGGAAAAAAGGAATCTAGACAGGCAGGCATAGAGACAAGAGAATAAACAAAACAAGTCGGGCATTTCAGAAGCAAATAATGTTGGTAGCTAACTGAGAATCTGAAGGCCAAGTCGATCACTGTGATAGCAAAGTGGTAGCCGATGAACGAAGAATCCAGAGCTGCCTGGTGCCATTAGGTACTTTTAGGTGAAAATGGGTTAAAAAATTGCAAAGTTGGTTCAAAGTCTATTTAAGAAAGAGGGATCCCTGCTCAAATCTGCATCATCCTCTTATGCAGGCTGAAGCCTAAAGGTTCATTATTTGGAAATGGCCATCAGGTCAGCTTTCGACTAGGGGCCATCAAACAGATGAAAGCAGTAGTGCTATCTGCCATGAAAATGAGGTAAAAACTCAAAGTTTATATCAACGTTAAGCTTTCTAATGCTCTTACCTCCCCTATCCACCAATTAATGAAAGTGGTAACTTTCCTGGGCTGGAGAGATGGCTCAGCAATTAAGTATGCTGGCTAGATGATCTTGCAGAGGATCTGGGTTCAATTCCCACTAACAGCCATTTGTAACATCAGTTTCAAGGGATTCAACAACCTCTTTTGACCTCCTCTGGTATTGTATGACATGGGTGCATTTACATACATGCAGGCAATACACTTATACACATAAAATTAAAATAATAAATAAAATATTTAAAATAGTAGCTCTCAATAAGGGATGTTTCTTGCCCCTACAGAATATCTGGCAGTGTCTAGAGACAGGTCTGGTGGTGGGATATAGGCATGTGAATAGTTCTCTTCTGATCTCTTTAAAATATCTATCATATGCCTTTTCTTCAATTATTTTCTTTTCTCAATTATTTAAATGAGTATGTAAACAGTGGTATTAAGGATCACTTTAGTTTCTGTTCTTATATAGCACTAATTTAAAAATTTTTGTGCATATATATGATGTATGCATATGTGTGCACGTGTGTGCAGGTGTGTGTGCCTCTGCGGAGGCCAGAGGTTGATATCTGGTGTCTTCCTCTTGCTCTCTACCTTATTTCTTTCTCTGAGAGCATATTATTAGTATATAAAAACGCTATTTTTTCTTAATATTAATTTTGTATCCTGCACCTGTACTGCTTATCAGATCTAAGCATTTTATATAGGGTCTTTTAAGTACAGAACCATGTCAAGTGTAAATAACGTAGTATTGGTAGTTTGGTCTCTTCCTCTCCTATTTTTTATCCCTTTCATGCCTTTCCCTTGTCTAATTGCTATAGCTAGGATTTTCAGCACCAGAGTAAATAAGAGAGGAAGAGTGGGCACCCTTAACTTTTTCTTCTCAATGTATCTCTATGTACTCTAATGCTGCCTCTAGGTTTGTTGTATACAGACTTTATTATATTGAGGAATGTGCCATCTATTCCTAACTCCTCCAAAACTTCTATCATGAAGACATACCGAACTTTGTCAAATACCTTTCTGCACAATTGAGATGATTATGTGGTTTCTGTCCTTCAGTGTGCTTATATGTGTAATATATTTATTGATTTATATATGTTGAACCAACCTTGCCTTTCTGGATGACCACTTGGTCATAATATATTATCTTCTTAATATGTTCCCAAATTTGATTTCGAAGTACTTTTTTGAGAATTTTTTATATCTATGTTCATTCAAGAAATTGGTCTGTAGTTTTCTTTTTTGGTTGTCTTCTCCCTGGTTTTGTCATCAGAAAAAGACAGGCTTCATAGAAAGAATGTGTGTGGTAGTAATCCTTCACTTTCTATTTTATGGAACAAGTTAAGAAGTACTTGTGTGAGATCTTGAAAGTTTGATAAGATTCAGTGATTAAATCCATCCAGTCCTGGGCTTTTCTTTAAAGGGAGTCTTTATTTTATTTATTTTTATTTTACGTGTATCAGTGTTTTGTTTGCATGTAAGTGCACCCATGTCATTCAATGCCCTCAGAGGCCAGTAGAGCAGCATCGACTCCCCTGGAACTGAAGTTATAGATGGTTGTTAGCCACCGTGTGGATGCTGGGAACTGAACCCAGGTCCTCTGGAAAAACAGTTAGTGCTCTTAACCAATGAGCCAGTTCTCCAGCCCCTGAAGGAACACATAAAAAACAAAACAAAACGAAACTTTTTTTTTTTTTTGAGATAGTATCTTACTATGTAGCACTGGCTGACTTAGAATCTGTTATGTAGACTAGGTTGGTCGTGAATTCACCAAGCTCTGCCTCCCGAATGCTGTGAATAAAGGCATGCAACACCAAGCTGGACCTGAGGGTGGATTTGATTACAACCTCTATCTCACTGCTTATATAATGAGTCTGTTCAAGTTATTTATATCCTGTGGTTTTAATTTTTGGTAAGATAACCTACAGATAACTTTGATGAGATGCTGGGCACTATCAAAAAAACAAAAGCATTGGGCCCGTGAGATGGCTCAGCAGGTGAAGGTACTTTTTTGCCAAGCCTGATGACCTAAGTTTGATCCAAAGGCCTACATGGTAGGAGAGAACCAACTCTCTCAAGTTTCCCTCTTATCTTCACATATTAATGTGGCACTGACATTGCACATACACACACACACAAAATACATGTAAAAATATTAACAAAGCAAAATAAAAGGAAAAATATCATTACTATGTAATTAAAAATAGCTTTTGAATTTTCAAATGCTTATCTTATCAAATTTTATTATGCCTGACAAAGTAGGTCCACAGGTTGTTACTGTATCATTACCAAAACAAGAGGGAACAGGAGTTGGTTCAAAGGAGAAAATTACCTGTTGTAATTCTGCAACTTGCTCAGAATCTCTAGATAAGGCTGAAGCCTGTTCATTCATGCCAGAAGATGTTTGGGAAGATTTCTACAATTAGCACAGAAATAAACTATGAAATTCAGTCTAAAGAGAAAGGAAAACCTCAAAGCAAAACTATTCATATATAAGCTAAATCTTAATGCTTATCAAAATGATTCACATGACTATTTCAGTTTTCAAATGTAGCATAAAATTTCAGCATAGTATTATCTATAACTTTTACATAGCTAATGAAGTTATACCGAGTAATTCATTAAATCTAAGCATGGATCTGAGGTTATCTGCAACAAAACTATAAAAAGAGGTATTTATTAAACTAGTTCTACATTGGAAAACTATCTCATTCAAGCCTCTTAGAACCTGCAAGATGGTTCTGTGGGTAAAGGCACTTGTCAAGCCTGATGATGACCTGAATTTGACATGTGGAGGCAAGAGACTACCGAACACTGTTCTGACCTCTGTGGCTTCTGTGCCCATGCACACACACACACACACACACACACACACACACACACACACGCAAAATCAATACATACAATTTTAAAAGTTTCTGAGATACACCGTCACTACTTTATAAAGAAATAATCCCCAGCATTAAGAAACACAAACAAATAGGCCAACAAAACAGGTTAAAAGAGGCCGAGCTCCTTAGATTCAATCACCCGGGAAGCACCAACACTAGACTGATTCAAAATCATACTCTAAAACCTTAATACATTATTCTTTGGTTTAGGCAATCCAGAAAAATAAATAAACCAGGCATGGGGTAGGAGCAGGATGGTGGGGAGACTGCCTGTGACTCTAGCACTTGGGAGGTGGAGGCAGGTGAATCAGGAATTCAAGATCACCTGGGCTGGCTGGCTACTTGAGACCTTGCTAAAAAATCAGACACACAACCCAGAAAAACAAATAAGCAAAATGGCAAGAATTACTCTTCTCTTATTTTTTAAAAAAGTTTAAAAAAAAACATTTACTCACCAAATTTTCAATCAAAGAATCTTTTTCAGTTAGCTGCTTTTGTAAAAGTTCCTGATTACTTTTTAACTCTTCTATCTCTTCCCTCAGCTGACTGATTTCTTCTGGCTGAATGCCATTCATCTGAGCCCCATCAGTGTGAGAACCTTGATGATGACTGTCTTTTCCTATTATATAACACAAAATTTGAAAAGCCAACAGAAAACAAGATTTCCATTTTTTGAACAAGAAAACTTGAAACATGAGATTAATAAAGAATTAATAAATTCAAATACACAACCTTCTTAACTCAATCTAGCAGCACATTTCCAATGGCCTTTCATCTTTGTAGCTCGGGTACTAATAAAAATGGTGAGCTGATAATTTCAGGATTTCTGGGAGGGAAAGCAGCAGTCTTGATTAACTTGTCTGGCTTGGTGACCTATGACTAAGACCTACAGTGGCTATAGTTCCAATTCTGACAATGAATGTAAAAAGAAAGTAACCCCCCTAAAAAAAATTCTCTACAGAGGAACAGATGCCTATACTGGCCGAACAAAGCAACAAATAAAAGAAAAATTTGTTTCTGAAAACTTTAGTCACCCTCATATAAATAAAACAAACTTCATACTTCAAGTAACTAGCTGTTCTAGTTTGCTTTCTGTTGCTGTGAAAAACAAACAAAAGCAATTTGGAGGAAAGTTTGTTTCAGCTTACAAGTCATAGACCATGTTTGGGGAGAGAAGCCAAGGCAGGAATTCAAGGGAGAAATCCGGAGGCAGCAACTGAAGGAGATGCCATGGAGGAACACTGCTTACTGGCTCACTTCCCTGGCTTGCTTTAGTTGCCTTCTTATACAGCCCAGGCCCACCTGCCTAAAGATGGCACTTCCCATAGTAGGCTGGGCCCGCCTCCATCAACTAGCAATTGAGAAAATGTCTCAAAGAGGAGATAGAGATGGCACAGCAGTTAAAAAGTACTGACTGCTCTTGCAGAGGACCTGGTACCCAGCACCAACTTGGCAGCTAACAACCATGCATAATTCCAGTTCTAGGGGAAGAGACACTCTTATTCGGCCTCAGTGGGAATGGCACCATGGGTGTACTTACATACATGCAGGCAAAACACTCATACACACATTTTGGAACTGAGGCAACTGAAAGATTTTATCAGTAAAATTTAAAATAACTATGGATTAGAGTCAACTGGGGAGTTTGTAATAATCAATCCTTGATATTGTTAGGTTTTAAAAACACAGTATGGGGGCTGGAAAGATGGCTCAGCAGTTAAGAGCACTGACTACTTTTGCAGAGGACCCAAGTTTGATTCCCATGGCGGCTAACAACTGTTGGTAACTCGAGTTCTAAGGGATTCAACACCTTCTGACCTCTGTGGGCATTGCATGACACAGATGCATGTACAAACATGCAAGGCAATACACCCATACACATAAGATAAAATCAATAAATAAAAACTTAAAAACATAATACATAGCCACAGTCAACAATCAATGAGTCAGACAACCAAGCAAGAAGCACGGAGGTTGTACTTCAAATCTGAGATATCTAGTCCTAACTACTCTTAATTACCAAACCATTTTGCTTTAAATTCTAATTTAAGTATTTGGCATAGTGATTAAGGCTAAAGAAGAGCAGTCCACACAGAGGATCTGCTTAATTTGTCCAGCTCTGAGGACAGAATGGCCTGCTACACTGCTGAAACCCAACTATACTTACCGAGTTGAACTTTAAGAAGATTATACTGATCCTTGTGCTGCTGAATCTGAGATACTTGCTGTGTGACTACTGTCTGAAGCTGTTCATTTTGACATTTCAATGTAGAAACTTGCTGTTTCAATTCTTCCAACTGTAGATCCTATGAAACAAAACATAATTCAGGCATTCTAATTTCATATTAACATTAAGTATAAGAACAAATAAAATATAGAGGATTTTTGAGATCAGTATGTTGAGATAGTTAACATTTCCAAAATCATACAATAATTAAGCATTAGTACTTGAATATGTGCCCCAAAGCCAATGAACATGCAGTAGAACTGTGAGGCTTCAAGCAGGACTCCACTGATAAAAACACCATGGCACCATCTGCATCTCAATGACAATACCCAAGAAAATCAAAAGAAAAAAACTCCCTTTGGGGCCATAAAACCATTTAAGAAATTTACATCACACTACTTAAGAAACTTCATATATGAGGGCTGGAGAGATGGATCAGTGGTTAACAGCACTGGCTGCTCTTGCAGAGTACCCAGGTTCAATTCCCAGCACCCACATGGCAACTAACAACCATCTCTAACTCCAGTTCCATTGGAATCGGATGACTTCTTCTGACTTCCACAGGCACTGTGAGACATGAGTGCATTTACATACATGCAGGCAATATACTCAGAAACATAAAATAAAAACTAATAAAATATTTTAAAAATTAGTTAATTAATTATGTGTGTGCCTGTGAGTGTGAGGACGCAGCAGGTGCTGTCCCCTGTCACTTTCCCCCAGTGCTCATGGTTTCTGGCTAAGCTGGAAGCTAGCAAGCCCCAGTGCTCTTCCTGTCTCTTCTCCCTCTCTGAGCTGGGGTTACAAGGAGTACACTGAATGCCTGGGGTCCTAATTCTGGTCCTCATGAGTTATCTCTCCAGTCCCACCATCATAAATTTTTAATGCTCACTTAATGACCAAACAAGTAGATGTACTATAAATCAAGTTAAATGTTTTTAATGTGGAGGTTGCTTTTCATTTTTCAAATGATGTTACTAAAATAAATACATTAGCACATTTGGCTATTATTCTTTAACTTTGGAATATTTCCTTAGGATGAAATTTCATGTCATTAAAAGAATATAAACATCTTATAGTTCTAGAAGTTTACTGTAAATGCCAAATAAAATTTAAGTGATGAGAATATATAAAATTAAAATTTTATAAATGAGTCATTATACTAATTACATCATATCATTCTCTTCTTTTTCCAAATCAATTGTATTTATCAGACCCAAATGCGGGCTACATATCACACATCCCAAGTGTTTTTCATTTTTCAAAAAACATGACATCCATAAATGAAATGACTCCATATTTGTACCAAGGTATAGATGAAAAATTCAGTTTGTAGTACTTTGATGAGTCAAACTTTGATCAAAGATGAGGCTAGTTTATTGCTTGAAAATTTAAAAGCTGAGACCAAATGCTAAATATACAACTAAATTATCATTCTTTTAAAAAATATTTCATTTGTTTTTCTACTTTAGTGTATGAATGTATTGCCTGCATACATGTATGTAAGTGCACCCATGTTGTGTAATGCTGATGGAGGTCAGAAAAGCACCGATTCCCTTGGAACTGGTGTTGCAGATGGGTTGTTAGCCACCATGGAGGTGGTAAGACACTGAATCTAGGTCTTCTGCAAGAGCAGTCAGTGCTCTTAACCACTGAGCCACCTCTCTAGTCCCATACATCTAAATTATCATGCTTAAATTTTCATTATCAGTAATTAGTGTGGGAAAGAAAATAACATACAGTGAAGGGGATAAACATGTCCCAGATGGACTGTCATAATTTTTTATCATTTCAGAATTTTAATAACAATAAAAATCCAATCTTCCAGATAATATGGTAATACTTTTCAGAATTCCAATCAAGGTAAGAAACTGAACGAGACTAACCAAGAAACACATTTTAAAGGATTAACTGAGGCTTAAGGTGCTCAACACAATGTAAATAAAGGAAGTTCACTAGCATTCTAGAAAAAAAAAAGTCAACCAATGACTCTAAAAATATGTTTAAAGAGAACTCTTTACCTACTCTAAGAAACAGTCTATCTTAAACACTACTATCTATTCAACTGTCCAAGACAATAATCAAGGGATCATTCTTGACCCTTTCTGTACCTTTATACCAGCATCTAAACAATAATAAGTCTGGCCAAGTTTTGTCTTTAATTTCCATATTTCTCAAGTCTGACCCTTCCACATCATACAGTATGAGCTTTAGACTCTCACTAATACAGATGGACTTGAATTCTGTCCCAACAACTACCAAGAGATGCTGGCAAACAAATTCTCTAAGTCACATATCCCCATTTAGCTTAAACTGAATACAGTTACTGCTTTGTAGAGATGCTGTCAAAATTAAATGAAACAGTGGGTTAAACATGCTGAATTCACAGAACACAGCAAACAGATGGGCAGTGATTATATGCTACCATCAGTGCCTCTTTTAACTTACCTATCGCTGTAACTTCTTTTCTGGGCTCCCTCCTTCTAGCCTTGGACCTCACATGTCCCCTCACACAGCCGAGAGAGACTGTTCTAGACATGTCAACCACAACAGCCTTCTTACACCTTTGCCATTTCCTGCCTCTCTTCCCTGTATCTTTTTGGATAGCATATTTCTATTCTTTTAGAATTCAGCTTTCTGTTCTGTGAAGTCCCTACGCCTACCTATCCAAACCAGTTCTCTCTCAATGTTGCCATGCCTCTGATTATTGGGCTATAATATGTGTGCTATACTAATTTACTGCTGGGGCTGGAGAGACGGCTCAGTGGTTAAGAAAGCTGCTACTCTTCTTCAGGACTCAGGTCCAATTCCCACATGGCAGCTCACAAATGCCTGTGGTGCACACACATATACTCACATAACATAAGCATAAGATAAACTAACTAAATAAATCTTAAAAAAAAAATTACTGACATGTCTGTCTCACCCTGAAAATGACACAAGAATCTCTGATCTGTTTTGATCCACAGCATCCTGAACAGTGCCTAGCATATACTAAGCAGGCAATATGCTAAAATCTCAGGTGATTTTGAAAATAATGAACTTTTTACTTTTTGTCCTTCCACTTGAAATGCCAAAGAAAACTTCCTCCCTCAAATAAAAGGGACCTGTCAGTCATGAGAATATAACACTAGCACTTACTTGCTCACGAATCATATTCTTATAGTGAGTCACAATGTTATCATGTTGTTCTAATGTTTTCTTTACCTCTTCCTCTTTTTTATCTTCCTCACTGGACTTATAAATAGCTTTAGTTATAACACCTGTAAAAGAAAACTTATTTAAAACCTGTGTTAAATTTTCATGTCTTATTCTGGTTTTGCAGATCTACAGAGCCTTATTCATGCTGAGTTCATGTTCTTCCACTGACTACACTCCCCCCTCTATTTTAAGCATTGTAACTACTTCAGTTTTAGAATCTAATGAGTAAAAATAGCATAATTCATGCCAGACAGGCAATTATATTTTTATCTTACAGAAGTTCAAACATCTTTCAACTTTTGGGCTTATCATATAATCTACATGCATCCAAAGATATACACAGATATAGTCACTGACCTCCTATTGAGTATCAATATACATGTTTATGTCTTACCTTCCAGTTCTTTGACTAGCTTTGTAAACTCATGATCAAATATCATGTGTTCTGGACTGGGGAAGCTTGGCTGGGGCTTCTGTGATGCTCTGGAATATAGCTCATGTTTACTAATAAATCCCAGTTTCTCTATGAAATTTTCTTTGCCAATCCTCTTTTCTATTAGTTGCTTTAGTTTCTCTCTACAGAGATAAAAATACCGACATGCTTAAAAAACCCTGCCATAAAAGATCTGCCATAAGCACGGTCTAGTTATAGTTTGGTAGAAAAATGTACCATTTCTGTACCAACAGAGAATCATTTTGTCTTTACTTACTTCATGTAGTTTTCAAGTGAATTATCATTGAAGTAAATTGAAATGCCCAAAAGAAGAGCACATAAGCCTTGGACCAACTGTTCTTCTTCTCCAAGATTTTCTGCAATTTGTCCTGTAAGCTGAAATCTTCGTTAAGGAATTTAATGAGTCATAGAATCTAAAATACTTTATTTTGTAATTCAAATTTAAAATATACTTGATGTTAGATTTTCTGAAGGAAATTCTATATATACTTCAAGGCAGTCACAATAAACAACAACAACAACAACACAAACACACACACACACATAAAGACAAACTTAAGAATGCATCATTATATATTCATAAGTTACAAAAGTTGCAACACAGAGAAGATAGTGGAGAATTTAAACATTCTGGGGATAGGGTTACTTCTAATGGAGAAGAAGAAATTGAAAAGATGTAAGTTACTTACACGTATGATATCAAAACAAAGGATACAAATGGAACATTCGCTGAATTGTGAAGAAAATGCGTTACTACAATAGGACAGTTGCTTAGCCAGGTACAAAGCAACATTAACAACCCAACTCTTGTCTGTATTTTGCTTCCCTGAAATAGATAAGTTGGCAGAAACAGTTTTATACTAGTTATTTTTTAAACTTTAAAAGTTGGCCTAAGATTCCCTAAGAATTTTAGCACCATATAAAATATGTATAAGAAAGCCAGACAGCATTATTGTGTCTACCACAAACTACACTTTCCAAAATGAATATAGTGCAGAAATTATAATGAACTCATGTGCATAAGTACAACTGGCTATTTAAAGTACTAGTGGTGGCTGGGCCTAGCATAAATATAGCTCAGTTGATACAGTGCTTGCCTAGCATGCACAAAACCCTGGGCTTTATCCTTAACAATGAATAATACTCAGTATGGTGGTGCATGCCTATAATCACAACACTTGGGAGATGGAGGTAGGATGATCAGAAATCTTAGGTTATCTTTAGCTACACAGTGAGTTCAAGGCTAATTTGAGCCACATGAGACTGTATAAGATGTCAAACTAAGAAAATAATTTATGATGTGGAAGCTTTGAAAGACCTACCAATCCCAAGACATTATTAAAAATAAGTATTCTGGACAAATTAATAATATTTCTTCATTTTGGTAGAGATTTTATTCAGAAGAGAAAGTATAAGGTAGCCATGCTCCAAGGGAGTAGCGGGCTCAAGTGAAACTGCTCAACAACTTCAATCAGAATTTTAAAAACAAGTTTTTGATTAAAGGAAAAATTCCTGCTTCTTCACAAAATATAAAACAAAACAAAACCAAAACCAATCTCCTGAATCAGTCAAATCCTATGAAAATGTATTCTCAAATAAGAAAAATTTAAAACTACGCCACAAACTTAGCAACAACATACCAGATAATTGTAACATGATGGAGAAATGACTGATCTAAACTAGCTGTCAACAAATGCCCTGAAGATACTAACTATACTGCTGCTGAATATGGATATTCATAACTGTATATCCAACAAAACTGCAGTTTTCTAAACTGCAATACAACACATTTCCATTTCCATGTAGAACGTTCCTATTTTACAACACTGTCATTACACATTTATATTGCTGTAATCTATATTTCATTTTCTTTAAAAATTAAAAAAATGTTTATTTTATGTGTATGACTGTATTGCCTGTACGTATGTAAGTGCACCCATGTTGTGTGTGTGTGTGGGGGGCTGTCACATACATGCCAGGCACACATATGTAAGTCCCTGTGGGAGTCTATTCTCCTCTTCTATCATGTAGGTTCCAGAGACTGAATTCTGACCATCAGGCTTTGCAGCAAGCCATTTTACTGACTGCTCTTCAAATTTTCATCCACCAAGACTATTAATAATTTTGAAATCCTTGAAGTCAATATATTTAATATTGAATTGAGTATGTTCAAACTAGACCTCTTTAAATGACCTGTCAAGTAGGCATTAATATGAATTTAGCTTTTCCTTGTCCTGTATCATTTCTATGCTCACAGTGTACCTTCATGTTACTATATAAACTGGAAAGTTGAAAAACTGACATCCTCAAAAGCATATGAGCTGTAGAAAATTTACAGCTATTCAAATTCAAAAATTTTGTTGATTTCCTTGGTTACAATTACTTAAAGTAGCTATTGGTATGTAACAAATATATCTACACTGTATATAGAAGAGCTATGTATATATTTTTTGCTTGATTCATTCATATATATGAAATGAGTCAAACAAAAATACCAAGCAATAGAGGTCCTTCCCTCCCATTCACTTCGTTAGTGCTAGGGACTGAACCCAGGGCCTTTGGCATGCTGAACATAGGCTCGCTCACCGAGCTAGTCCCTTGGCAAAGAGTTTTCTTTTCCTAGAACTAAACAATCTGATTCTTAAGATCATATAGAAAAACAAACAAGTGAAAATAATTAAGGATACTATGAAAAATTGTAATGAGATGATACGAGATTACAGAGAGAAATCAACAGATAGAATGAAAGTCAAGAAATGGATTCATCAAATGAGAATTTTTAGAGTGTAAAAAGGTACCATGCAACCATCAGTGTGTTGAGTCAAGAAATGGATTCATCAAATGAGAATTTTTAGAGTGTAAAAAGGTACCATGCAACCATCAGTGTGTTGCAGATAAGGACTTTAAAAATGTTGGGGCAACCATACAGCCTCCCAGTGGGGCTGGCAAGATGGCTCAGCAGGTAATAGTGTTTGTCCCGAAGCCTGGTGAGTTTGATCCCCAGAATTCATGGTGAAAGGGCAGAACTGATTTCTGAATGCTGTCCTGTGACTCCACATGCAGCATGTGTTCTAAAGCAGGTGTTCTAAAGCATATGTGTGTACACACACAAAATCATATTTTTTAAAAAAGAAAAAGAGCTAGGCATGGTGGTACACACCTTTAATTCTAGCACCTGGGAGGTAGTGGCAGGTGGATCTCTATGAGTTCAAGGTCAGCCTGGTCTACATAGTGAGTTCCTTGTCTCAAAAAGACCAAAAAGAAAAGAGATAGGAAAAAAAAGAAAAAGATCAGTGGATTCATATCACATACTATTAAGAAAAATGAAAGAGTGAAAATATACACGTGCACACACACACAATTAATGATATGAACTTATGAGCAAATTCCCTAAAATTATTTTCTCCTAAATTAAAGCAGGATGGCCTAAGGATGACGTAAAATGAAGAATCTCTCACAGATTAATTTAAGAAGTCCAAAACAAAACACCAAGTTCAAAAGACAAATGATATGTATCTGTAAGTTATATGAACTTGTGGTGGAGCACACCTTTAGTTCTAGCACTCCAGAGGCAGACACAGGATCTCTGTAAGAGATCACTGGTCTACAAAGTGAGTTCCAGTCCAGCTATAGAAGACCCTGTCTCAAAACACAGAACAGAAACTTAGGACATACCCTTTCCAGCCAGAACCTACAGAATATGAACCACTGAAATTTGGAAACATAAGAAGAAGTTGAAACTATGATTCAGAGTATTCTGAGGATTTAGTTATTAGAAACTAAAGATTTTAAAGATGGAAGAGAAAAAAGATATATATATATATATAATATAAATTTATTTTTATTTTAGTGTATGTGTTGTGTCTTTGTGTGCGTGTGGTATATGCATGTGCAAAGTCCAGAGGTCAGCATTGGGTCTTCCTCTACTGTTCTCTCCACCTTGCTTTCTGAGTCAAGTTCTCTCACTGAACCTGGAGTTCAGCATTGCAGCTAGACTAGCTGGCTAGTGAGTCCTGGAATCTACCTGTCTCCAATCCCTCAGTGCTGGGGTTGTAGGCACACACTGCTACACTTGGCTTTTATGTGGGTATGGGAATCTGAACTCAAGTCCTCATGCTTGTGTGGCAGGCACTTTATCCACTGAGCCATCTCCCAAGCCCTTCTTTATTGAGACAGGGTCTAGATTTGTATCTCTGGCTGGTCTAAACCCACTATTTATACCAGGATGGCCTCAGACTTACAGTATCTCTCCTGAGTCTGCCTCCCAAATGTTGGGATTACAAGTATGCGCCACTGTACTCAAGCACAAATAAAACTTTGAGGCACAACTAATCTTTAATATTAGCTTTTGTGCTTTTCCACTACATTTTCTAAATAAAAATCCTTCTCATTCCTACTATGTTCATTTCAAGTTGAGCTTTTTTGTACTCTATAAAAACAAAACCCTGCCATTTTAATTTTTTAGAGTTCAAGCACTGAAATAAGGTTCTAGGAGTTGGACACAGTAAGACTACCTATAATTCTAGCACTGGGGAGGTAGAGGCAGGAAGATCAGGAGTTCAAGACCAGCCACAGCTAAATAATGAGTACAAGGCTAGCCTGGGCTACATGAGACCTGTCTCAAAAACAAAAACAAAGACAAAAGATTAATTTTCTAGCAGTGGCTTCTAGGGACAAAGAACTAGTAAGAGGGGTAATGAAACTCTCATATAAAAATGTTCTCAACTTTGTTATTACAATTCGTTAAAAAAATCAGTTGAAAACATAAAGCTTGTCTATTTAAACTTAAAAAACACCATTCCTAATACCCAAATTTCTGGGGCTGGAGGTTGTGGCTCACTAGTAAAGCACCTGCCTAGCACCTGCCAAGGCCATGGGTTTGATACCCAGAACCACAAAGAAAAACAAACAAACAAACTTACTTCAGGAAACTGCCTGAAGTTACAGGCTCAACCATACTCACCCACAAAAATACAGTTCCTAACTGAGTATTCACAGTGTAAACTGAAACACATGTCTAAACATGGGTATTAAGATATACTCATTTTTCCCTCACTTTGTCAAAAGGAAAACTAAACCAAAACAAAGATAAATACTACTCTCATCTAATATACCAAAAGCCATACCTAATGGTGGCTGTAGCATACAAATTATATCTATAATAGTCCATATTTCACTTAAAATTACTCCAATTATAAAATTATTAATGTAAGTAATAGAAAAATCACACTTTCCTTCATAACTGATTAAAGATAAAACTTAACCTTGAACCTTACTTCCTTTGAATTGTTTTTAAGGGAAATCTTTAAAGAATCAAGCTTGGTAAAAAATAAAAAACAACAAAGAACCCAAACCGAGGAATTTGAAAAAGTCAAGCATCCCTGGAGGAAGCCCATGTATGCAGGTTAAGAGTCATTCCCACAGTTCTTAGCAACACCAGTACAAGAGCCCATGGAGGAAACTGGAGAGCCACCTGTGACAGACAAACTTGCCAACACATCCAGGTGTGAGTAGAACATGACTTCAAACAAGCTGTTAAAACCAACCAGCAAAACCCAAGACAGAAAAGCCTTGTTGTAAGAAGGCCTTAATCAAGTATACATACCCGTCTGTCGATCTTATCACCCTGCAAATTATACATTAAATATTATTTATAAACATTGTTTAAAAAATCTAAATCTAGAAAAATCCCTCAAATATGTTTTCAACTTCTGCAAATCTAACTTTTGAAAGGAGAGTTCTAATCTTTTATTGTATAAAGATGACACATATTTTAGATAGAGGTTAATGTTATAGCACTTTATTACTTAAAGTAGGGAAGACACCACCATCGTGGGATATCTCATACACATCCATTACAATTACAAGGTTAATGTGTGTCTGTTAACCTTGGTGGACAGAGGTTGAATCACTTGGCTTTAAAACAGTTGTTTTCAACAGACAGCAACAGAACATCAAGGATTAAATAATACGAAAAATTTGGTGATTTTTTTTTAAATCACTAAGAGATAAATGATAAATTAGCAATGGAAGTAGACAATTTATGCATCATTCAACTCTCTTCTCATTATAGTTACTTTTTAAGATTTTATTTATAACTTCTGTGAAGTTATTTCTTAAATGAAAAGCTTAAAATAAGACTTGAAGACTGGTGGTGTAGTTCAGGGGAAGGTGCTTATTAGCATGCATGGAGAGTTCAGTGTCCAGCAACAACAATAATAACAAAAAATTCAAAAGAAAGAAAAGTACAATGTATGGCAGAGTGAAAAACTAAGGAAGGACACTACTGTAGGGGAGAGAGTAGGATAATCCCATTGCTAAAGCAAGTAGACAGAGAATTTTAGGCTTATCCATAATTTAATTTTCCCAGAGTACTCCGACTTCAAAGTTTTGCTAAAGCATGAACTTTAATTTTTCATCAGCAAAGCTATGTATATGTGGGCAAATCATGTAGCATCAGACATTCCTAAATGCCTTACTGACACACTTCAAAGAAGCTTGCCTGGTCTTGTTAAGTGTCTACAGGAATATACAAATTTCTAGCTATGTCTTTCTGTATCCTGCTAAATAAATTATGTGGATTAGGGACTTGAGAACTTAATAAACACTGAAGGTATATACTGTATATAGATATATATATATATAATGGGCTAATGCTGCATTCTATCTTTGGATGATCAACTGTTTCAGGAGGAGAAAGAGAGAGGCATACAAGTATAAACTGCATTATTTCACCTTCTCTCATCAACTCCAAATACACTTTTCTGCCCAGAACTTATGCTATCATCACCACACAGACATTATAATTATTTGGGAAAACTGTTCCTATAAAAACATTTATCACTTCTTTTCCATAGAGCTGTTTCTGGTTTCAGTGAAGTAGTGAGTAATGAAGTGCTTTCTTTCCCTTTCCATTTGCATTTAGAACCTCCTTAAATCTTGTATCACTGACCTCAAAACAGCTGAAATGTACTCCCCTTAGAAGTTTCAAGTTTACCTGGGAAAGGATGTTGGTACACTGTTGCAGTAAAGACACAGGAGGGTTGCCAATACTCGTAGCAAGTTGAACCCTGAGCAACTGTTCTTTCTGTGTTGCATTTTCTTGCAAAGCATGGGCAAGAGCCACAGCAGCACACCAATTTGAAAGGGAATCAGTAGAAAACAAACCTCCACATAATAACTGACCAGCTGAGACTGAATTACCTGTTGCTGCAAGACAAAAATGTCAGATGGTGATGATGTGAGAGTCCATAAACCAAAATCTAAAAGTTAAAAAAAAAAACTGTTTTCTACACATGAATAGTGTGAAATATTAAGTACTACTGAAGTACTAGAAGACTGTAGGTAGAGGTTGGACAGATGGTTCAGCAGTTAAGAGCACTGGTTGCTTCAATCCGGAGGACACAAGGATCAGTTCCCAATAGCTACATGGTGGTTAACAACCGGCTGTAATGCCAGTTCCAGGGAATCCAACGCCCTCTTCTGGGCTCTGCAGGCATTGCAAGACATGGGTGCACTTACATATATGCAGGCAAAACACGCATACACATACAAATAAATAAACAAAAACTATCTTAATTGAAAACATCTCTAAAACAAATTCTAAAGAAGTACTACATTATATCATTACTTCCAGCATCTTATTTTCATTGGCAGAAATAAATTTTTATGGTAATATCTTTTACAAAAATAATTTTGATAAAATGCAAACAGGCTTAAATTTCTGACACTGACCCACTATTTATGTAATTAAAATGAACTCATATATCAAACTGCTCTTAAAGTTATAAAAAGAAGCACATCTTAAGTAAACTTACATACTTAAGAATCCATAAGAAGGGTAACAGCTATAATGTATAACACACCAAAATGTAAGTGTGTAGGATTTACCTTTAGAGTGTTAATTACTATTAACAGCAACTTTTGCTTACTGGCATCAATTATATGCTAGATATAGAGGAAATGGCTTTATGTGTATAACTCATTAATCTACATAATTTTTCTCCTGACAATTATCCCCACAGAGATGAATATCATTCTCTTAATAAAACAAAAGAAATAAAAATTTTACAATGCAAATTGTGGTCGAATTCCAATGCCTATTCTAAATTGGAAATAAGGTTTGTTTTTCCTAAGTGTATAAAGTACTTAGTGGCTAAAACATGAGACAGAAATTCAAACAAAAGCTTGAGAAACATTTGTTTTTAAAAATTTTATGTGTATTGGTGTATTGCCTGCATGTATGTAAGCGCAACCATGTCATGCAAGGCCCTTGGCGGTAAAAAGGCAGCACTGGATCCCCTGGAACTGGAGTTATGGATGGCTGTTAGCTGTCATGTGGGTGCTGGGAACTGAATCCAGGTCCTTTGCAAGAGTAGTCAGTGCTGTTAATCCCTGAGCCATCTCTCCAGTTCCCAAAATAATAACTTTTCTAAAAGGAATTAGAACAAAATCATTTACCATCAATAGTGGAAGGCAGAAGTGTTGACACAATTTCTCCTTGTCCTTTTTGGTTTTTATATAAGAAACACTGGAAACAGTAGAGAACAGCACAGCGTAATACAAATGGCTGCCTTTCATTAACCATGGACATGAGAAGCACTACAATTGCTGGTCTGTTGGATTTAAAAGAAAAGAATGAAGCGAAGCATTACAACCCAAATACATAAATAAACTACTAGTCATTTTCACTGCCTAAAATACTATAACCAGGATCCCAGCAAGTATCATAACCAGGACCCATCTGTATTTCACAAAGAAGGAAAGAACAACTAAGAAAAGTGATCTGTGTAAGTTACAGTTGTGAAACAGAGGGTGACAGCTGAAACAAATATCTCAGTTCCAAAAATCAGTCTTAAAATACCAATTTAAACTGTCAGAAAACTTCTGGTCTCAAAGCATGCAAGTGTACTTTAAGAGTAAGATGTATACAGAGATGTACTAACAACCCAAACTACACTTTCTCTTCCTTAGAGGACGCTCGCTAGTTCCTACTTCCTACCGTGGGGGGTTTGAAGGTGCATTTACAGAAGCAAAGTAGTCTTGGTTTACTTGGCAGCCTCGAATGACTTCTGATACAGTATTTATGGTCTGTTAAGAAAGAGAAACAAAAGAACAGCTATAGAAAGTAGGTCAAGAAGAAAATCTATTTCAAAAGAAGAAAATGTTGACTTTTGTTTTTAAATGTCAAAATGCAGATATAAAAAATCAGTTATAGCATTATAAAACATCTTGTAATACTTTCTCAAGATAGTTTTAAGATGTTAGACTAGATCTCTAAAAATAACACCACTGAAGACAATGGCCCAGCAGATGCAGGAACATCAGTTGATCAGGTCTACACAGTGAGACAGGAATATATTTTAAAAATCTCAAGAAACAAGATTAATAATATGCTCTAAGAGATTAGACTTATTTCTTTAAAACTAGAAAAAACAACTGGAAATAAAATCAGTGAACACATTTAAAATGTTGACATATTAAACATTCAACTTAAGGATGAAGTTGGAAAAAAAAACTTCAAGAAAACAGAACAGACAAATTATATTTCAAAACAATATACTGGGGGCTGGAGAGACGGCTCAGTGATTAAGATTAAGTGCTTATTACTTTCAAAGAGGACGCAGGTTTGGTTCCTGGTACCTACATGATGGTTAGCAACTGTCCAAAACTCCAATACCAGGGGATCCAATATCCTTTTCTGGCCTCTGTGGGCATTGTACACATGGGTGTACTTAGGCAAACAGCCATATACATACAATAAATGAATAATTAAAAATCTGGTATGTATTCCCAATTAAGAATAACTTCTTTATTCTTACAGGTAAGAGTAAAAAATGCCATTAATCAAGGCAAAAATGTACTATTCTCTGAGTCAACCTGTTGAGTGAAACTAAATAATTTTGTTCTCAAAATTACAACTACAAGCTCTTACTGTAAGTGGCCTGAGGTGATCTGTGAAAATGATTTGCTACTTTCTTAACCCAAAAAACCCTACAAAATCATGCAAATCAAGAGATTCAAATCTTCATGCTTACTTTAAGAACACCCATGAGATAGCCCAGGCCATCAAGAATATGTGTGTCGGAAAAGCCACCAAGTATCTGAAAGTTGTCACTTTACAGGAGCAGTGTGTGCCATGCAGACAGTATAATGGTGGAGTTGGTAGGTGTGCCCAGGTCAAACAGGATACAGGGCCAATGGTCCATCCAAAAACAGCAATTTTTAATTTCTTTCTTTCTTTCTTTTCTTTCTTTCTTTCTTTCTTTCTTTCTTTCTTTCTTTCTTTCTTTCTTTCTTTCTTTCTCTCTCTCTCTCTCTCTCTCTCTCTCTCTCTCTCTCTCTTTCTTTCTTTCTTTCTTTTTTTTCTTGCACATGCTTACAAATGCAGAAAAATGTTGAACTTCAAGGTTTAGGCACAGATTCTCTAGTCACTGATTATCTCCAGGTGAATAAAGTACCCAACAGGAACTGCTACAGTCACAGAGCTTAGGGTGGGATTAAACCATACAGCTCCCCTGACATACTAAAATAATCTTCACTGGAAAGGAACAAAGTGTTCCTAAGCCAAAACAGTTTATACAGATCCCAGAAAATAACAAAAACTTAAGGTGTGAGAATAATTTCAGCATAAAATGAATGCAAAACCAACATATATTATACCCATATATACATATGTAAAACTGTAAGTCATACCAAATATTCCTGTGGTGGTTTGAGTAAGAAATGTCTTCCACAGGCTTGTGTATTTGAAAATTCCTTTTGGTGGTGGAACCTTGCTGGAGGAAGTCACTGGGGGGTGGGTTTTGAGAGTTTATAGCTTTGCCACACTTAAACAGTTCACTCTCTGCTTCCTGCCTATGGATGGAAATGTAACCAGGCACCTTTTCACTCTGGCTGTGATGCCTCTTTCACCATCATGAACTCTATCCCAAATTGTAAGCTCAAATAAGCTTTCTTCCTTAAGTTGCCTTTGGTCATGATTATTTACTTATGTATGTATGTATTTGCATATGTATTTATAGACAGGGTCTCACTGTGTAGTTCTGGCTGAACTGGAACTTGCTTTGTAGACCAAGTTGGCCTTGAATGCCCAGAGATCCACCTGCTTCTACTGCTGGGAGTGCTGGGAGTAAAGTGTGCCTGACCATGCGAGGACCTGGTCATAGTATTCTACCACAGCAACAAGAATAAAACGAATACAACTTCTGTTGAATATGTACAATAAAATTAATGAAAAATGTTTTTAGATGAATCAGCTAAGCTTTATCATTATACCTTATGAAACTGGAGAGAAAAGTATGCCTTTTGGAACTAATACTGTCATTATCATTTAGTAAGATCAAGGAGGAATCTAACTTAAAAATGATTAGCTATTAGTATTTTTCCTTCAGCTAATGTCTAATGCTTCCTAGGTGTGCTGGTTAGTTTCAGTTGTTAACCTGACACAACTGGGAAGAAAGGACCTCAATTAAGGAGTTTCCTCTACCTGACTGGTCTGTGGCCACGTCTAAGAAGCATTTTCTTAACTGCTAATTGATGTGGGAGGGCCCAGCCCACTGTGAATGGTACCATTCCGGGCAGATGTGCCAGGGCTGTATAAGAAAAGTAGCTGAGCAAGACAGAGGGAGCAAGCCAGAAACCAGCGTTCCCCTGCTGAAGTGTGGTCTTTGCTTCAGTTCCTGCCTTCAGGTCCCTCACTTGAGTTACTGCCCTGACTTCCCTCAGTTACTGACCGAGTGTAACCTGGGAGTTTTAAAATGAAATAAACCCTTTCCTCCTCCAACTTGGTTTTGGTCAATGTTTTATTACAGCAACAGAAAAGTAACTAATACACTAGGATTCCAGATTGCAACTTCTACAAAGTGACTTTGTTTCATTTACCTCAGTCAGGATATCAGCTGGAATTCCAGTAGCCATTAGGATAGTACAAAGCTGCTGCAGTAACCCACACTGGAACATAGCCTTCTGGCAGCTACTGGTGGCACCGGGAGGGTTGGTGGGAGATACTAGTACCCGCACAAGCTGTCAGAGAGAGTAAAAATCGATTTTTAAAGATGTGCAGTTGGGTATGGTGGTGCATAGGAGGATCTTAGTACTTAGGAGGCAAAGGCAGGAGGATCAGGAGTTCAAGGTTCATTGGGCTGCATCAAACTGTGTCAAAAGATTTGTAAAGGCTGGAGACAAAGCTGATCCATGTGACCTTGACCAACTGCATGGAACATCTCAATTGTTCAGTGAGATCTAGATGCTGTTTCCTTCTTGCTTTCATAAAAACAGTGCTAGCACATAATACCTTATGTTATTTAAGGGTGTTTTCTTCAGGTAATTTGAACCCCCAGAGAGTAGCAACTGCCTTGGTCATTTTTGTATTCCAAACAATAAACACACTATTTGTAAAATAATACATATTGAGTAAAAACTAAAATGAAGGTACAGAGTAGCAGGCTTCTTACTCAAGTGAGCATGAACTACTTAAAAATAGAGGTCTGAAAATAGAATGGTCTGAGTTATAATACTTAATTATTAATACTTAATAATTATGTAATAATACTTATATAAGATATAATAATTATAATATAGCAATTCCCCTTAGTACTAGAAATAAAGAGGGACTAAAAGTAACAATTGGAGACATGATAGAAGATTCATGTAGTAGGCAGGGAGGTTAGCTTAGAATTTAATCATGATCATAACTAGGATGACCAATAATTTTATTAGGATGCACCTATCCATATAGAGAAAAAAAACAATATACTTTCATTTGGTGTTAATAGAGAACCTGAAAAATAAGAAAACCAAAATAAACTAGAAAGAAAGAGAACTGATGTACGAAATTCTTGAAATTTAAAAAACCTTAAAGTAGAAATGGAATAAGGAAGATTTTCAGTGAGTGGAGAACTGGGGTTTGAAGAAAATACAAAGGTTTTTCTTAAACTGTGATGTGTGATTTATCAATTTTTCATTTATAAATCAGGATTTTCATGTTCAAGAACACTTTGCATAGTTCTAAATGCTGAATTTTTTTTTCTAAAAGTTTTATATATTTTCCTGTAACTCAATAACCTTTTTCTGTTTCTCTGTATACAACAATCAATGTGTCATGTTCTATAAACTTCCCTTCTATTTTTTTCTCATAGAAAACTCAAAATTATATCAAAGGCTATGAAAGTTTAGAATGAAAACAAGTGAAAAAAAACCTGAGGAATGTGCATAATAATGGGGCATCATCCATTAGCAGTTGTAAAGACATGGAAAAATTCTTCATGTAAGAAATCCACTAATGCTTTTAACAGGAAATTCCTAGAACTGATATGTACATGACATGGTTCTTTGAATATATTGTAAATGGAAACGAACTATAAAGAGATACTCTGTAGACAGACAGACAGACAGACAGACACACACACACACACACACACACACTGTTCTTTTTGAGATAGGGTCTCCTGTAGTCCAGCTGGCCTGTAACTCGCTATGTAGACAAGGATGACCTCCATCTCATAGAGATTTGTGTGGCTGATACTCTTACAAGATTATGTGAGGCCTTTGAAGTCATGATTGCATCAACCATTCAATCTCTGAAGTAGAGAGAAATATTAAAATTAATTTATCTCAGGGTTCCTTTGCTTTCATGGTCTATACTAGTGTAAGAGGAAAATTTCACTAAGCTAGGCAGGGTATTTACTCAAAAAAATGCATTTTTACGTATATGGGTGTTTTTTCTCCACATATATAAGTGCACCACATGCATGCATTGCCTCACAGAGGCCAGAAGAGGGTGTCGAATCCCCTGGAACTGGAATTATGAATTGTTAGTCTCCATATAAATGTTGGGAACTGAATGTAGGTCCTCTGGAAGAATAGCAAGTGTTTTTAACCACTGAACCATCTTTCCAGCCCCAGTATTCACTTTTTTAAAGTAAAAAAATACTTAACAAACCACCTTATATAATACTGCATTTTTCTGATTACATGATGCATTTTTGTTAAATAGTACTTTTAAACATTTGATATTTTCTTAAAAATAATTTTCTTAAAAAAATTTTAAGACACATTAAAAAAATTTATTTATTTTATGTATATGAGTGTTTTGCCTCCATGTGTGTAGTTAAACTATGTGCATGCAATGCCTACGGAGCATCAGATTCCCTGGAACTGGAATTACAGATGGTTGTTAGCTGCCTTGTAGGTGTGCTGGGAACCAAACCTGGGTCTTCTGCAAGGACAACCAGTGCTTTTAACCACTGAGTCATCTCCCCAGCCCCATTTATTTTATTTTATATACATATTTCTATTTTTTAAAGTCAACTCTCCCTATAGTTCTAGCTGAAACTCAGCTGGAACTCTCACAGAGATTTGCCTGCCTCTGCCTCCTGAGTGCTGGGATTAAAAGTGTGTGCCACTAGGCCTGACCCTATTTGTTTTTAAAATTTTTTTAGATGGATGAATGTTTTGCCTGCATGTACATAAGTATACCATGTGTATATTTGGTACCAGTAGAGATCAGAAGGCAGTGTTGGATCCCTAGAAACTGTGGTCAAAGATGGGTATTAGACACAATGTGGGTGCTGAAAACTGAACCTGGGTTCTGTGGAAGAGCAGTAAGTGCTCTTAACTACTGAGTCACCTCTCCAACCCCCTTTTTAAGTGTGTGTATGTGTATACCACATGTGTATGGGTACCCTTGGAAGAAGAGGGCTAGAGCTGTAGTTACAGGTTGTAAGCTGCCTGACATTGGTGCTGGAAACCAAACTCTGGTCCCCTAGAACCACTGAGTCATCTCTCCAGCCATTCAAAATAACCACCTTTTTAAAGAGGGGGTCTCAAGGCATGCAGAGGACCTGAGTTCGGTTCTCATGAAGCACATGCCAACTAACAACCATCTGCAACTCCAGTTCCAAGGGATCTAAGACCATCTTCTGACCTCCATGGGCACTGTATAATAAGGGTACACTTACATACATGCAGGCAATATACTCATACACATCAAATAAAATAAACATAATAAATAAAAATATTTTAAGGAAAGAGTTTTACTATGTAGTTCTTGATGACCTAGAAACCACTGTGTAGACTACACTTGCACTCAGAAATCTTGCCTGCCCCTGTCTCCCGAGTGCAGGGATTAAGTCTGTGTGCCACCAAGTCTGGCTTTCAAAACAATTCTTTACATTGGTACCCTAAACCATAATCAGGAGCACTGAGAATATGAATTCTCATAGTTTGGCAGGAAATATATATCATCACACACTGCCTACCATCAGATCCCTTCACTCTACCTAATAACATGTTAGTTTTGGCTGAGGAGCATCAAACCCAAGCCTTGCATATGCTACACAAGCATTCTACCACTGAGTGACAACCTTCAGCTCTCTAACCACATTTTGAAAATAACTTTTCTGGTGGAATTTCTATTATGAAGAAAGCAGTGCTAAATAGAGATTACCAAATTTATTGCTTATTATTAACACTATTTTAGAAAGGAATTCCTCCTTCTCTCCTTCTGTGTGTGCCTGTGCCTGGTGTGTGTGCATGTGGATGTGGATTCATATGCCCATGCATGCTTATGTGGAAGTCAGAAGCTGACATTAAATGATTTCTACTATTCTCCATCTTATTTTTTGAGACAGGGTCTCTAACTGAAACTGGAGCTTGCAGTTTTAGTTAAGACAGTTGGCCAGTAAGCTCCAAGGGCCTGCCTGTCTTCACCATGACATGCTGGGGTTACAAGCGTGTGTCCCCATGCCCAGCTTTTATGTGGGTGATGGGGATTCAAACTCAGGTCTTTATGTTTGTGTAACAAGCACTTTATCTACTGAGCCACCTCCCTAGCCCCTGATCAATTCCTGAAATTCATAATTGTGATGTGAAACAGGAATACTAAAGTTGGTAGTATAAATAAAACTGAATCTGACCATGCTGGCAGGTAAAATACTTTCATAACACCTTTTAGGTATGTTCTAAATACGGTAATGACATAATTTACAATCCAAACTAGGACACTTCTGAAGTGAAAGAGGACACTTTTAGAATTACAAAATGAATCCTATCCTGGCAAAGTGGGGCACCCAGCTACCCTAATCATCAACTGACCGTATGAAGGCACTTCTTAGGATATTGGTCAGGAGACTTACTACTGGAGAGGCTAACCAGTTAGTTTTGAAGCCTGTAACTTCAGAGGTTCAAGCATAACCCAGACATTCCAACACCCACAAGAATCAGTGGAGTTTATAAGTTAAATGGCTGGTATAAGCTTAAGAAATTGGAAAGTGGAATTCAGTACGGGAGTAAACACAAATAAGATAAAAAGTTCACAATTTCTCTGATGTAGAAACCCTTAGGATTCTGAGTCACTTTTCCTACCTACCTCCACAAAGCTTTTTACCATGAAACTTACATAACAAGTGATTTGTTCATTTAATTTCTAATTAAATTCAGACTATTAGTCAGGGGCAGAGATATTATCATTCATTTCTTAGCATCCAGTGCTTGGTTATTAATAAATATTTTCTGGTTGGACTTATTTGAACTTAATATTTTGAGTACTATATAATATTACAGTCCTCCTTATAGAAAACAAATGCTAAAAGTACAAATTACAAAACTGAACTTGCAGCAAAGCTTCCTTATACAACAGAGTGCAATGCACACAGAAGGCCACAACTGGCTAAATTTTAGAGAATAAGAGATTGCAGATGTTTACCTCTGGATAGGACTTCTTACTAAACCCCAGCCACCCATGGTTCAAGGGACCACTGCAGAAGAGGGGGTGGAAAGATTGTTAGAACCAGGGCTGGTCGGTGAACACTAGGAAACAGAGGCTTTCAGGCTACTGCAAGCATGCTCATGTCAACTTTCGGCAATGGTGGCATCGTGCACAAGATCCATACTGACCCCAAGCAGACAGGCCCAGTGTTAAGTGAGGAAAATGGGCAGTAGGCCCCAGTCCCAGCCTGGGACCTGTTGGCAATTGATTACTGCTAGGTGAGGGAGAGATCTTTGAGATCTCTAGATAGGCTGACTAGACTCCAGTGGATGAACATGCACTGAAGGACATCTGGGTACAAAAGCTTCACCAAATAGGGCTTGACATATATGTCAGAATGCATGAGGTCTGGTGGGGGAGCATGGGATGGCATAGAAGGGGATGGGGATCTAAATCTGATTAAGAACTATTGTATGAAATACTCAATAATATTCAAAAATTATTATTCTGTACTAAGAACCAATCAGGAAACTGCATGCTCAGATTTGCATTAAAATAATATAACACAGAAAGAGAAAGGAATAATAAAAGAATGAAACTGTCAGATATTATTAATTATTGTGCTGGTTAGTTTTTGTCAACTTGTCACAAACTAGAGATACTTGGGTAGAAGGAACTTCAATGGAGGAAATTTGTTCAGTCAGACTGGCCTATGCACATGTTTGTGAGGCATTTCTTAACTGCTAATTGATGTAGTAGGATCCGACACACCGTAGATGGTGTCATCTCTGGGCAGGTGGGCCTGGACTGTGTAAGAAAGACAGCTAAGCAAGCAAGCACAGTTCCTCTATGGCATATGCTTCAGTTCCTGCCTTTGGTTTCTCTCAATGATGAATTACGAGCTGTAAGCCAAATAAACCCTTTCTTTCCCTAAGTTATCAGTGTTTCATCAAAGCAACAGAGATGCAAACTAGGACAATTACTGAGGTTGACTACGGGTGAGTGGGAGAAGAGTCTCTATCTTTGAAAACGGCAATTCTCCATATTAAAAGGGTATTTTTTATGGGGGGACTATACATTAGTCCAGTCATATGGAAATCAGTATGGAGAGTTCTCAGAAAACAAAAACAGATCTACCATATTATGATTAGGCTATTTTCTTCTACTCCTGGATATTCACTCAAAGGACTCCAAGTCAACCCTACAAGATACTTTTGCTGCAGCACTATTCACAGTATGTACTTGTCTAAAAACACAGGAGTGGATTAAAAAAATGCTGTATATATATATATACATATATATATACAATGTAATTTCTTTGAGCTATAAAGAACAAAGTTTTAGGGGACTGGAGAATGAAGCTTTGATGTTTGCAGGAAAATGGATGCAACTGCAGATAACCACACTGTGTGAACTAAGCCAGTCACAGACAAACTTTGTTCTTCCTTATTTGTGGTTCCTAGATTTTGTACAGCTACAGAGAATCATGAATGTATGTATGATATGGAAGTAGATGTGAAACTGTGTGGAACAAAAGGGACTAATGGCAGGGAAGAAGGCGAGGAGGAAAGAGTAGAGCAACATGGGGCATCTACTCAATATTCAATAGACACTAGTATATGAAGATGTCCTTATGGGAGCTAGCAAGAGGACTTAGAGGGTAAACGTACTCTACGCAAAGTCTGAACCAGAGCTAATGAAACTGAAAATTACTCTACATGAGGGAAGGAGAGGGCCAGAAATACACACACCCAACCAAGCACATGTGCACACCCACACTAATAATTTTAATAATTAATAAAAATGACCTTATGTAATACAGTACATATGAATATATACAATATATTTTTCAGAAAATAAAAATAATAAATCTTGCCAGGTGTGGTGGTGTACGCCTTTAATCCCAGCACTTGGGAGGCAGAGCCAGGGAAGATCTCTGTGAGATCTAGGCCAGCCTGGTCTCCATAGTAAGTGCCAGGCCAGCTGGAGCACAGAAAGATCCTGTCTCAAAAAGATTTAAAAAAAAAAGATCTTAAAAGTTTTAGCCTGGTGTGGTGGTACACACCTTTTGTACCAACACTTGGGTAGCAGAGGCAGGCAAATCTCTGTGAGGTCAAGGCCAGTCTGGTCTAGAGAGTTCCAGGTCAGCTGGAGCTACAGGGAGACTGTCTTAACAAAACAAAAAACAAAGTTTTAAAATTTCTTCTGAAACCATCTAAATAGCCTGTACTTATCATGTGAAAGAAATTTTCTTTTCTATGAAAGAATCACTGTCAAAATTCTAATTATGATGATGTCTAAGGAGTATTACATACCTGTAGCATTAAATGTAGATTTGTCACTTTCTGTGCAGACCAACCAGAATTTTCATCTCCAACTTCAAACCAAGGTTTCATACGTTGAATATATGAACCTTCTTTAAAAAAATTTTGATTGGAATTGTTGTTTTTTAACAAGTTTTGGAGCAAAATCAAACAATCTTCAACAACTATACCTGAGGAGAGAATATAAAATGGAGGTGTTAAGACTGTTAACAACTGAAAGAGAATTCAATCCCCAAATGTTTCTAAAATGCTTTATCTCCATGGCAAGTATGGCAAGGCAGGCAGACTATTGTGACTCCTGACAACCACAGGCCACCATCTGTGGTTTATGCTCTTTCTCAGGTCTAACTTACTTCAGCAACTCATCTTTGGTATTCAAATACAAGCTTAAATATTTTTTCAGGAATAATAATTATTAAGACCCAATGACTAAGTTAGACTTCCAGCTACATGATATTTTGTAGTATTTTATTATAGTATTTGTCCTCTGTAGTAGACTATATAACTCATGAACATAAAAATTTGCTAATGTCCTACTTGCCTCTACATTCCCACTAAGAAACAAGACTTCAGGTATATGCAAAATAGTTAACTATTAGGTAGTTATTGACTGAATCAACTGCATCTTATTTGATCTCAGCATCTGATATTGCTGTCTCTACTCTTCTTTGAAACCTCCTTTTTCCTTAGTTTCTTGCACCCTGGCCACTTGTCATGCTATTTTTTTCATGGTTCCTGTCCTCTGCTATTTCATCCTTTTTTCACATCTTTGTTTACAACATACCACTATCCTGGGCAGTTTCACACATACTATAGCTTCCGTTATCAAAGTGCAAACTTTCCTATTGACCCCTAAGTGCTAGATCAACTAAAGGCTCCTGCTTCTTCTGTGAAGGCATATGAGTGATATGGGATGCTCCAGCTCCCAGGTCCCCCTAGTACACCCACATTTTTGGTCCTATTAGCTGAATTATATGTTTATAATTACCCAAAACAAACAAACAAACAAAAACCCCAGATTATTTCATACCTGTGAGATAGCTCACTTGGCCTGCTACTTAGTTTTATATTAACTTGACACAAACTACAGTCACCTGGAAAGAAGGAACCTCAAGAGAGAATTTCCTCCATCAGACTGGCCTTTTAGGGCATTATTCTTGATTGCTAATTGGTCTAAGAGGACCCAGCCACTGTGGATGGTGTTGATGGACCAGGGCTGTATAAAATGGCTGAGCAAGCCAGGGGAAGTAAGCCAGTAAGAAGCATTCCTCTGTGGCTTGTACTCCAGGTTCCTGCCTTGGCTTTTCTTGATGTGTGAGCTGTAAGCCTTTCCTCCCCAAACTGGTTTTAGTCAGTGTTTTATCACAACAATAGAAACCAAATTAGAACAGTGGATACAGATGCTTGCCACCAAGCCTAAGGACCTGAGTTCAATCCCTAGGACTTACATGGTGGAAGGAGAGAACCAACTGTCATAAGCTGTCCTCTGAAATGCATACACATGTACACACACATGTATACCCACAATAAATAAATGTAAAAAATGTTTCTCTCTCCTTTTTGTTAGTGTGTGTGAGTGGAGGAGGGGTAATTTTGGAGACAGGGTCTCCCTGAAGTCCCAGTTGGCCTGGAACTTGCTATGTCAACCAGGCTGGCCTTGAACTCACAGAGATCTCCCTGACTCTGCCTCCTGAACGCTGCGATTAAAGATGTGTGCCGCTATGCCCAGCCAAAAAATTTTATTTTTAAAGTAACTATTTCTAGGGCTGGAGAGATGGCTCAGTGGTTAAGAGCACTGGTTGCTCCTGCAGAGAAATATGGGTTGGGTTCCCAACACCAACACGGCAGCTAACAACAGTCTGTAAGTATGGAGACCAGAAGAGGGCACTATACTACATAGATGCACTTACATACATACAGGTATAACACTCACACACATAAAATAAAATAAATAAAGTTTTAAAGTTAACTTGCTTCTTGGCCTTTTGGGTAAGACCACCAAGTGTAATTATTTTTTTAGAGCAATTTTCTATCTACAGAAAAACAAGGTAAACAAGCAGTTTCCATATACTTTTGCCCTCTTAGTTTCCTTTTATTATCACTGTACATTACTGTGGTATATTTATTACAACAGGTGAACAAATATTGGCACACAATTAAGATCACAGTTCCCACCAGGATTCACTCTGTGTTATAAAGAGCTATGGGTTTTTACAAATATGAAATCTGGATATTTACCATTACAGTGCCAAACAGTTTTGTCACTCTGACACTACCACACATTTCATCTGTTTATCCCTTTTCCCCCAATCTCTGATATTGGCTGAATTTTTTTTTTTTTTTTCCTGTCTCTAGTCTTTCCCAGAAAAGTGCAATTATGGAATCATTAGAATCACTTAGCAGTATGTACTTAAGGCTCCCTCATACCTTTTCGTAGTTTGAAAGCTCCTTTTATCTCTAAGTAATATCCCACGGAAATGAATGCATTAGCATTTATCCATTCACCTACTGACAACTTGGTCCAAGTTTTAGCAATTGTGAATAAAGCCGCTATAAATATTTGTGCATAGATTTCTGTGTAGGCATAAATTTTAAACTAATCTGGAGTAAATATGCAGCAGTATTACTCTTGGATGACATGACAAGATTGTTAAGCTTTGTAAGAAACTACCAAAGTATCTTCCAAATTGGCGGTACCATTTTGCATTCCTACTAGCAATGAGTTTCTGTTTTTTCCATATCCTCACCAGCATCTAGCACTGTTAATGTTTTGATTTTCACCATTATAATGTTGTGTAGTGGTATCTGTTTTAATTTCAATTACCTAATGATATGATATTGAACATTTATGTGTATGTTTACTGGCAAGGTATATTATCTTCTTTGGTGAGGAGTGTGTTGACATAGCAAGTTCCAGGCCAACTGGGACTTCAGGGAGACCCTGAAAGTGCATAACTCTCTCATTTGAACTACATAAAGTAGTAGATGCCTAACACTGGGATGGCGACAGGCCCCACTAATTTTTCATCTGACCACCTGATATGGGCTTCAAGAACAGACAAAGAACTATCAATGGTAGTCTATTTGGGCTGTTATCTGCTGGTCTGGAGCTGCTGTTCACCACTGGCCCTTCCATTCCTCTGGACCCAATCCTGCCCTTCATTTCTACTTGCTCTTGCAGCTCAGCTCTGCCTGGGCAGCCAGACTCAGAGGCCAACCTCAGCAGCTACAGTTTTTCCAGCTTCTTCAGAAGCTCCTTTTGGTTCATTACCATATCAACAAACTTCATTTGCACTTCTAATAGGTTCCCCCAGACTTCTGAAAGTTCTTGTACTCTTTTGACCCTATGCAGTCAGAGTTAATATTAGTAATTAAGATGGGAATAAAAGAACCTGTGTTTGCCTTGGCCAGAGAATTCAAGGAAAGCAGGAATATCTGGCAAACTGCTCTCACTGAAACCATCACACACCTTGGAAATCTGTTATTCAATAAATTTGGACACTACAGAAAGACAAGACTGTTTATCTCTGTTACATAGCCTAGTTACAACACAAATAGAAACCCCTGTCTTCCTTCTTTCTCTATTTTAGATTTTTACATTTCATTTCTTCTATTCAATAGATACTATGATAAGCTCTCTATTCTCACTGATTTTCATAAGCCCGCCCTGGAAAAGGCTGAAATTTGTGAGAAACTGATATTTTTACACCTACATCTGCTTCTGAGCAGTTGATATGGCTGGGGAAGAAAGAAATCATAATCAAATATATACACTGCTATAAAATCATAGTCCACACCCACAGGGTGACAAAGGAATCTCTTCACACAGACTCTTCAAATGATACCTCCATCACTGTTCCCCTCCTCTGTAACAATGTCCAGTAGTCTCTCAAAAGCATTTTCAAAAGCAACAATTTTCTGTATTGCTCCATTGCTTCTTGTTAGTGCCTGTAGTAGTAAGACACCCTGATGGGGAAGAAAGACAACATTCAGGACAGTACAAAATTTATAAAATATTTAGAAATTACTTTAGAATGTCACAGAATTAGGGCTAGAGAGATGGATCAGAGGTTCAGAACATTGGCAGCTCTTGTAGAGGACTGGGGTTCAGTTCCCAGCACCTACATGACAACTAAAACTATCTGTAACCCCAGTTCCAGGTGATCTGATGCCCTCTTCTGATCTCCTTGGGTATTGTACTACATGGATGCACTTATATACATGTAGGCAATATAATCATACACATAACATAAAAATAATAAAATATTTTTAAAAATCATGTAATTATAGAATGGGCAGCAATTTTATTAGCTTAGGTTCTTAACTTTAAATCTATGGAAGTAGGGCAGTAGATAAAGGCAAAGACATTTAAGCAATTTGCTCTCCTGAAGGTTATACATCTAAAAAGGATAGAACGTTGACAAGAATTCACACCTGACAATTATTCCTAAGTCAGTTTTCTTTTTACTATATAATGTAAGAATAAAATTACTGGTTGGAGAGATGGCTCAGCAATTAAGAGCACTGACTACTCTTGCAGAGGACCTACCGAGGCTGAGTTCTCAGCACCCACGCTGCAGTTAACAACCATCCATAACTCCAAGGGATCTGACACCCTCTTCTAACCTCCACAGGCACTGTACACACATGGTATACTTACATGTATGCAGGCCAAACACACATAAAACAAAAACAAATAAAAAAATAAAATCAATTACTTCATATCCATCCATCACTGTGTAGTTTCCACTGTGGCTTACATGGATTGAGAATGATTATATTTTTCTCAGATTTATTCTTCTCAATAGTAGTAATACAAATCAATAAATACTAACATATTCTAAGAGAACATACAGAAAGTTCAGGAATTTTTGTAAATATCTGATAAGCAAATGACCCATAATTTGATTCTAAATCAACAGAAAAAAAGAAAGTTCATTTCTAGAGAGATGGCTCAGTGGTAAAAGCACCTCTTATAGAAAACCCAGGTTTGGTTCCAGCACCCACAAGGTGGATAGTAATTGTCAACAACTCCAGTTCCAGATGATTCAATGGCCTCTTCTGGCCTTCAAAGGGCCATAACACTGGTACATTTACATACAAGGAGGCAAAACATTTATACACACAAAATAATCAAAATAAAAAATAATTCATGCTTCAAGAAAAGCAAGTCCTGAACAAGAAAGTTAGCAAGTTTGCCTTGACTTTTAGTTTTCCTCAGTTCTTGTTAAGATGTAGAAATTTATATACTCTGTCACTTATTTCTCATCAAAACAAAACAAAACCAAGTAAGACATGGACTAGCATGCCTTTAATCACATTACTCAGGAGGCAGAGGAGGAGGATCTCTGTTTAGTTCCAGGCTAGTCAGCCAGGGCTACCTGGTGAGATGTGTCAAAATAAAAACAAAAAGAAAACAAAATAAACAAACACCCCAGCCCCCATTTTACTGTTTCTTACCGATTTCTTCTTATTTCAATATCAAATAGCAAGTGTTTATGAGCCAAGTGATCACAAGGATGAAAGAGACAACAACAACAAAATTTTTTTTGGTCTTTTTGAGACAGGTTTACCTGTAGCCACAACTGTCCTGGATCTCACTATGTAGACCAGGATGGCCTTGATCTCACAGAGATCCCCCTGCCTCTCTCTCCTGAGTGCTGGGATTAAAGGTGTATGCCACCACACCCAGCTAGCAAATGTATTCTTGAAATGATACTACCTCAAAGAAAGAGGATCAGCAAATAAGTAGTTCAAATGTGGCAGAGGCAAATGAACTGTTGACTGTCAGTAGTAATCAGGTTAGCACTCTCATAAGATGAAAAAAAAGACATGGTCTTTTAGGGCTTATTCTATTCATTTTCCTGTCAGGTTTAAACAATAACGTGAAAGAAAGGTGAAAAGGTGTCGAATTCTCCTGTTCAATGCTGCTAACATGAGTTTAACTGCTACAAAAGAAGAATCACACGGGAAACAACACCAAGCTATCCTGGGAGAGGTGCAGGGACAGGAACCATAAAACAATGATGAACATGGATAAAACAAGATGAACAAACACAAGTCACTTGATTTCTATGGGTCTTGGGCATTTCACTGTAAATATGGGGACTGAAATTAGTTCTCTTGGCTCTCTAGTGTAATTTTAAAAGGTATTTCTAAGTTGGGTGTGGTGATGCACACTTACAGTCCCAATACTCAGAAGGCAAAGGCAGGCAGAGTATCAGTTTGAGACCTGCCTGGAGTGAGCTATGTCATGACATTCTGTTTTTAAGAAAATAGAAAAGAAAAAGATTTTTTCTAATTTCTAATTGCTATCAAAAGTAGAACAGAGTTTTTAGGACTGGAGAGATGGCTCACACTGGCTGCTCTTGCAGCTAACTGTAACTCCAGTTCTGGGGTATCCAACATTCTCTTCTCACCTCTCCGGGCACTGCACGACACAGTTGCACTTACACACAAGTAGGCATAGCACTCATACACATAAAATAACAAAAAATTTTTTAAAATTTAAAGTCAAAATTTTGATCAAGTTATAGATGACAATATGTGAAAATATTCAAACAACAAAGTAATGTGGAATTAATTTGCTATGTAAATATCAAAATAAATGTCAGAATGGAAAATTATTCCAGTGCAAATCAGTTCAACAGACTACTAAGGAAAATCCTTTGAGAAACATATTAAATCAATTAAGACAGAGGATACCAAATGCAATATATTGATAAATTTACAGTTTAATGTCTTAGAATACTTCCTCTATTTTTAGGAATAAAAGAAAATATTTGAGATAGAATCCTATGTCAAATACAGTCTTTCAGAAGAGTATGAAAGAAATCCTAAACATGCAGAACTAATAAATCTGAATAGCTAAATGTTTTTCTAAGCTCTAAATCAGACAAAAGACAAGAAATAATATGGCCTTGGAAATATGAAAGACTACAAGACTGGCCATTACCCTAACTTTCCAAAACTTAACTTCTTACCCATAATAGGAATAAAAAAAAGGGTTTTATTTCTAAAAGAGAGAAATGAAGCAGCATATTCTTTTTTATTTTCCTTTCTAAATTTAACTTACATCATTACGTATAACTTCTCTTGAATCCGCCAGTAGGTCCATCAGTCTTGAAACACCTAAAAATATAACCATAAAAAAAACAAATTACAATTTATTAAAGCACCACTTCAGTCACTTGTTTTAGGAAACAGTCTTCATTTTTAAATGAAGATCACTTACCCATGGGACTGACTAAAATAATTTGTTGCACTTGAGGTCCTAGTTGTTTTAAAAGAGAAGTGAGAAGTTTCACACCAGGCCAGCGGACATGGAAATCAAACTCCTGCAATTTAAGAATTTAAACTGTTTATACATTGCAATTCATACCAATGGTGCTATCAGAATTACAAGTATATTACAAGAAATTTAGAAAACTTTAAAAACTAATTCTAAGAAATAAAAAGCAGGATCTGGAGAGATGGCTCACTGGTTAAGAGCATTCACTGGCTTTCTTATAGAGGATCCCGGTTCAATTCTCAGCACCCACATGGTAGCTAACAACCATCCATAACTCCAGTTCCAGGAGAATTTGACACTATCTTCTGACTTCCACAGGCATTGAATGATATGGGTGTACTAACATACATGCAGACAATACACTCATATATATATAAATAAGTAATAAATACCTCAAAAAGCAACAAAAGTAGCTTATTAAGATGTCAAAAAGATCAAGATTCCATATTTACCTCCAGCAAAGATAATAGAAGAGTGACATTTTCTGGCTGCTTAATGAAAATTTCTGTAAACTGGCTTCCCAAATCCTCACTCTGTCTTGTGGAATTTTCTTCTGTAATATTCAAAAAACAAAGTATTTGAACATGATGCTAAGTTATTTTAATGTATACTTTGGAATTAAGCAGATATTTTTCTAGAATTCAAACAATGCAACACTGAAACTGTATAGCTGGTATCAGTAAGACAACTGAGACTGAAAACTGGCGTTTGTAAAATAATTTTCAATGCCATTTAGATATCACATTTCTTCAAAGACATCAGGGTAAACTTCTCTTAGGATAAGGAAATTGTTTAGGGTGGTAGAAATATTCTATCTTGAATGTGGTTGTGCTTATACTAAGGCATTCTGGGGCTTTTCAATGCTGGAATTTAGACCCCTAGCCTTGCATATAGCAGGCAAGCTCTTTACCACAGTGTTACATCTCCACTTACCACTACTGAATTCTTTTGTCTAAACTCACAAGACTATACAACTTCAATGAGTAAATTTTATTTGACATAAATTATATCTCAAAATCCTTACTCCTCAAAACACTATTCAGGGCTAGGTGTGGTGGTACATGCCTCTAATCCTAGCACAAGGAGGCAGAGGCAGATAGATCTCTGCGAGTTCCAGGCCAGCCTGGTTTACAGAGTTCTTGATCAACCAGGGTTACATAGTGATATTCTGTCTCAAAATAAAAACAAAATAACAAAAACAGTATTCATCTGCTAATTGTTATTTTGTAATTTAATTATAAAAGTAAAACAATTACCGTAGATTCTCCAGTATCTATGTATATATAACCTAAAAAACTATTTGTTAATAAAAACAGAATTTAACACTGAATTTAAAATATTTAGTCCTAACACCAGGTGTAGTAGTGCACACCTTTAATCCCCAAATTTGAGAGGCGGAGGCAAGAAGATCTCTGCCAGTTTGGGTCTATATAGTCTATTCTAGGCCAGATGGGGCTAGGAGATCCTGTCTCAAATCACAACTCTCCCCAAACACCCCCCGCCCCAAATTTAACCCTGAAAAGATTTTATAACTCTTTGTAGTGCTGTGTGACTATAATCCCAGCACTAAGGAGGCTGAGGTAGGATGATGGTTAGTTTGGTTAGACTTTAAAAAAAAAAAAAAAAAGGAGGGGGGAGTGGGCAAGAGATGGCTTATCTGGCAAAGCAGTTGTTATTTACACCTGATGGCCTGAGTTCTATCCCTGGAACCCATATAAAGGTGTTAGGAAAGAACTAATTTCATGAAGTTGTCCTTTGACCTCCACATGTGTATAAGTGTACCAGTGTCATATAATGCCCTTGGGAGGTCAGAAGAGGGTACTGGATTCCCTTGGAACTGGAGTTCCAGGTGGTTCCAGGAGTTCCAGTACTGGTAACTGAACCCAGTCCTTTACAAGAGCAGCCATTACTCTTTACTGCTGCTAAGCTGTCGCTCTAGTCCCTTACAATTCTTTAAATAATGGAGACAGTCTAATAATGTAAAGCTTTATCAGTTAAAAATTTGCTTACATTCATAAAATCACTTTAGACATGGCAGATATCCCAGACTCTCACCCACCCCAGGCATAGTTAACTAATCACAGCAACTGCTGACAGGCATCTTTTTTCCCATATTGCTCTAGGCAGTGTCTATAATGATTTGTCTGCTTCTGCCTTCTGAATGCTGGGATGAAAAGTATATACCACCGTGCCAATAGAACATATTTTTAAATTTGAGATTTTAATGTAGTGTAGAAATGGAAAAAATAAAATTCATCTGAAAACAGCAATGAAAATGAATGAACTACTGGTATACAAAACGGATCAGATATTAAAAACTTAAGCTGAGTGAAATACACTAGAACCTCTTCCCCAAAATTCACAGTGTATGACCTCATCTTTATAAAATTAAAGAAAGCAAATTTGTGACTGAATGGATGAAGGGAGGGGCAGGTTACAAATAAGCACACAAGGGGCTTTGAGAGATGGCTCAGTGGTTAAGAGCACTGACTGCTCTTGCAGAGGATCCAGGTTTAAATCCTAGCACACACATGGCAGCTAAGAACTGTCTATAATTCCAGTTCCAGGGGAGTCTTCTGACTTCCTTACATACATGCAGGCAATACACTCATACACATAAAATAAAAATAATAAATAAAAAAGTGCAAAAGTCTCTGCATAGCACATCATTTTGGTAGTGATAGTTTCAGAAGTTTGCATATATATCAAAGTTCATCAAAATTTATACTTATGTATATACCAATTATACTTCAATAAAGCTGTGAGTTCATGCATGGGGGGGGAGAAATCTAAGTAGAGCTACCAAGAGAAAATATGGTATTTAGATATCACATTAAATATGTACATACATGAATATGCAATATAGACTATCTGTGGAGAGGTCTATTGCAAGCACATAAATAGATTCTGAGTTACCAGCAGAGATGAAGTTACCAAAAGATACAAAGAAAGGATCTGAGCTCTGAGGCATTCCAGAGGCAAGAGGTGAGGATACGTAGAGAAAAACTAGCAAAGAAACAACACAGGAGTAGCTAGTGAAATAGAAAACCAGGGGTCTGTGTGGACAAGAAAATGCTTATGGAGAAAGAGTGGGTGAAAATAACTGTTAAAAGTTTCAGATTCTTTCAGGTTACTAGTAATGACTGGCATCATCATGTTGCTAATGATGTAAAAACATGTATGATATTTTGAGAAACACTCTTGTCTGAAAGTAAATCTTGATACTGATATTTTAACTGTTTATCACTAAAAACTGCATTCCATCTACCACAAGAAAAACAGTTATTTAACTTATTACTGTTTGGCTTCTAACTCACTATAGATTCTAAAAGATAAAAATTTTTAATTATTAATTTTTATCTGATGTATATGAGTGTTTTGTCTGCATGATGTAAGTGAAGCACACGCTTCCAGTGCCCACAGAGAACAGAAGACCACATTGTGTCGCCTGGAACTAGAGTTATGGATAGCTGTTAGCCACTATGTGGGAGCTGGGAACCAAACTAGGTCCTCTGCAAGAGCAACAAGTAGTGTTCTTAACTGCTGTACCATCCTAAAAATGTTTATTTATTTATCTTTGAGGGGGAGGTCAGAGGTCAAAGAACAACTTGTAAGAGTTGGTTTTCTCTTTTTACCACATGGGTTCCAGGAACTGAACTCAAGTCATCAGTCTTGGCAGCAAGAGTAAGCTGTCTTATGGGCCCACTACAGACTATTTTTAAGTTGTGTGTGTGTGTGTGTGTGTGTGTGTGTATGTGCATGTAATGCAGGTTCCCCACCAAAACCAGGAGAGGGCATTGGACCAGACTGACCTGTAGTTACACTCAGTTGTGAGCTGTCCAAAGTGGGTGCTGGGAACCAAACTCAGTTCCTCATCAAGAGCCTAAGATTATTCATAATGAATCCCAATACTCCATCTAGCATAAATTCACGGAATATTCTGTACTATGGATTTTGCATAAAGGATCTGTCATTGTTCCTTTGAGGCTGGAAAAGTTTTGTGTTCTAATTATTCACATGAGTCCAAAGTATAATCTTAGCTTGGTAGACTGTGTCTTCCAATGCTCAACAGTGAAATCATGATTTGGAGTTGGAAAAAAAAACAAAACAAAAAGATATCATGTCAAAAAATAGCAAGAACTCTTGTCATTTTACTTACAAGTTGACATGGCCATGGAAACAGATTTTAAAGAAACTGAAAAAGATACAGAGTATGAGACCTGATAGAACCTAGCGAGAATTTCTCCTTTCAGAATAAGCTATGAATAGGAACCAAGATTTCTAGTGTGGAAAATGCCATGGACAGTCTCACAATAGCCTTGTCTATTCAGTCCGTAACAAACTACAGTTACCATACATACCATACCATACATACAAATATTTAGCCAATTTCTAATAAAGTTCAACACACAAAAATCTTATCTGTATGAAAAGTGGTCCATGAGGAACACATGTGGCAAGGAGTGTTCTCTAAGTACATGAGAAATCTATGTTCAAAAGACAAGTAACCACATGCTGGTTCTGGTGGCATGTGCCTATAGTTCCAGCTATTTGGGAGGCCGTGGCAGGAAGATTCCTTGAGTCCGGGAGTTTGAGACCAGCCTGGGCAATAAGATGAGACTCCGTCAGAAACAAACAAGAATCCCATTGGACAAGTAACACTCTACTCTTTAGAAATGTCACTCTAGACATTAAGATTATGCAATGTTAACCTAATAATGGATGTTTTGTACAGTTATTTTCTATTTGAATGTATTCATAATTATTATCAGGCTGTAAAAAGTAACATAGTATAATTGCTTTTATATAAATTCTGAGATACATTAGAGATTTTAAACTCCAATATAGGAACAAGCCAGTTCAATGAGTGAGTAATGCAGGCTGAATATAGTGAGCAGGCAAGATGGGATCATCTGCCCTGCCTGAAGGAAGCACAAGTTACTTAGCTCAGCCCTGCTGCCAAATGAAAATGCTGGCAATACTAAATTTCTCTGAAAACGGAAGTCTAAATGTAAAAAGTGATGTGAAAGCTCCTAATTTATCAGAATAATTTAAAATACTAACTACTACTGGAGGCCAGCCTGATATACATAGTGAGTTCCAAGCCAGCTGGGGCTACAGGGCTACATTGGTCAAGCATGGTGGCTCACACCTCCAATCCCAGCACTCAGGAGGCTAAGGCAGAGGACTGCTGCAAGTTTAAGGCCAGTGTGGGGCTACACAACTAAACAGCAACACAGTGAATTCTAGGCCAGTGTGCCTCCCATTCCCCATCTGTTTTTTCTCTCATATGTGTCAAACAATCTTGTCTGTAAGATAAGACAGTGTCCTTGGGTTAAGTCTGTGACCTCTAGCGGCCAGGTATGGAGGCACACACCTTTAATTCTAGCACTATGGAGCAGAGGCAGGTGGATCTCTTGAGATGGAAGCCAGCATGATCTACATACCAAGTTCCAGCCCAACAGAGACCCTGTCTCAAACAATACAATATACAACACAATACAACACAACACAAACCAAAAAACAAAAAAAAGTTTGTAATCTCAAGAAAGAAGCTCAAAGTAAAAGCTCACTAACATCTGAGAAAACATTAAAAATTTTTAAACTAATCTTTAAAAAGGGGAAAAAAGTACAGATTTCATGGATTCATCCTATAAAATGCTTCTTTTTAAGTGTTGTAATATTTTTAAAAGGATAATTGCAAACAACTCATCTGCAGGTTTATGCCTTGATAAGGCTTTCAAAACACAAGATAGTGGGGCATGTTAATATGCATCTGGTAAAAGCAAGAGCCTGGAGACAAACGTCTCTGACAAATGTGCTAAGCAGCTTCTTCAGTGCAGGCTGCTTGGTGCTCACTGCCCTTGTGGAAATTTTGTGTAGTTTGAGGGAGAACACTGCATGTTATATTATCTAACTTTGGACCCCCTTTACACAGGGCAGTCTCAGGAATCTTTGGGCTACACATTAAGGAATGTAGGCTTAACAAAAGAAAAGGTTTAATTCAACGTTTACAGTAAACAGGAACTAACAAACTAGCAAGAAACAATTAACATACTTGATTCTGTAGCTACAGCACATAAAATATTGCAGCTTAAGAATAATTCAGATCTGATTTTTTAATTGAATCAGTATGACATGGTCTGATTCAATACCATCAATTTTCAAAATTCAAAGCCCTAAGAAAGCACTTTCAAACTTCAATGGAGTCCCTCAAACTAGCTAAGCAATTAGATAACACAAAACCTTTAGTGATATAGTAAAGTAAAATTATTACAACTATTAATTATATCTAAATGTTATAAATCAAAACTATAACCGTAAGAAATTATATTATGCAAATAAGGAATTAGATATACCATCTTGCCTCATCCATACTCTCTCCACCTGAATTTATTTCTCAAATCCTGTAGTTTATACATTATGTGCTATACTTATTTTAACTTGTAAAATGTACACTCTTTTAATGTAAGTGAAAAAATAGAAACAAAAAGGTCCACTGTTACAGCACTGATAAACCTGAGACACATTAAGCCAAATCAAAGACTAATTTTGAAGTCCTTACCCCTCTGAACACTTTTCAGGTCTGTTTATAGAACTGGCTTTTAACTAAAGATATGTTTAGTCTTAAAATGTATTACAGCTGTACATTTTCCAGTGGTCTAAACTATTTAAAAACATCCCTGGACCTTTTTTTGAGCTCCATATCAGGTTCACAATCTATATTATAAAGGAAAAAATTGCATTCTCATAGGAGATAATCTAGAGCAAGGCATGGTGGTACATGCCTGTAATCTTAGCAGACAGGAGGCTCATTGCAAGTTCAAGGTCAACCCAGTTTACAAAGTGAGCCAGGTTCCAGACCAGCCAGGACTACTTAGCAAGGTCCTGTCTCAAAGAACCAACCAACCAACCAACCAACCAACCAACCAACCACCAAACATAAAAGGGAGATATTCTAACTAATGCAGTCCTAACAGAATATCAAGTAATCTTTTACATGGTAGCCAATTAGTTAAATAGATATGTCTATTTTTATTGCATATCTTAATGAATTTTATATCAACCAGTTATATGAATTACATAATTCATAATTTCAAGATAGAAAAGTAGTATTGGCCATAGTTTACGCAAATAACAATTGATGGAATACTTAAAAATAGGAAAAAAAGGGAGTGAGGGAAAATATTATTCTTCTACTAATGATATCAATAGACTTTCATTTTTTTTTTATCTTAAGAGAAAATAACACCTACCTCAAAGGCTGTATGAGGATTAAGTAAGATAATGGACATGAAAGAATTCTGAAAATTTTAAAGCTCTATACAAACATAAGAAAATGATAGTAGAAACAGCTCATCTGTAACATCCCAAAGGAAAAAGCTTGACAAGTGTCAAGGTACAGTGCAGAGGCAGTTTCTGATTTCAAACAATAAATTCAAACGCCACAAAAGGTATCTTGGTTAGTTTTCTGTTAGGTATTTGCATCATTATGATGTAAACTTTAAATCCACTTTAGATAAAATTTCTTTCATTTTTAAAGGTATTAGTAAAACAAAATAAATTAAAATTAATGAAACAAAATAAAATAAAACCTGATTATTTTAATTATGAGGAAAAGAAATGTTGTTAAAGGTAACTGGAACTTCAAACAGATCAGTAAAAAAAAATTAATGAATTCTACGAATTAATGTAAAAAGTCAGTACCTAGAATATTACTGTGCATGCACTACTTTAAAGGGACAATATCAATATACATGTATTCTCTGAACTGGACTACTTTCCAGCCCTTACTGAACATAAGTAGAAATATATGTATACATATTCAAATATTAGTTACAAAGAAACTCAAATTTGTTTTCTAGGAAGTATATACCAGTCAAATTTGAATAAATTATCCTATGGGGGAGGGGAGGAGAGAAGACTCTAATTTTATTAAAAGATGCACTAAATTTTATTTCTATGTATTGTGCACCTTAATAGATTACCAAATACTCCTCTTTAATTATGGATTCTGATACAGTAACAAAAATGTCAGTTTTTACCAGCCAGAAAAAATAGCATTTGACAGTGTCCTTTTATATATCAGGTCTTAGGTTAAAAGTACCATGCATATGTAAATGCAAACTTTTACCTTCAACATCATCTGAAAAGGTAGACAAAAATAAGTGAAAAGTAGGTGACAAAGAAAATAGTCTATGTAGATGTATAAGCATAAGAGCTTTAAAAGATCAAATAAGCAATAGAACTGGAAAAGAGATTCACATTTGTTTTAGTCAAACAGCTGAAATATCATAAAAAATATACAACATATACTCTACTTTTAGGACTATGAGATTTATCATTAAAGAGTTATCTGGTGCCTGGTGGGTTTTTTGTTTGTTTTTTTAAAGACAGGGTCTCCCTCTATGTAGGAGCTACCCTCTATGTAGACCAGTTGGCCTGGATCCCAAAGAGATCTGTGTGTCTCTGCTTCCAGACTGCTGGATTTAAGTCACATGTGATCATAGGCCAGGCTTCTTTTTCTGTTTTTTAAAATTATTTTCATTTACTTTTATTTTATGCATGTGTTTTCCATGCATGAGTATGTATTCCACATATGAACAGTTCCCACAGAGGCCAGAAGGTGGTGTCAGATCCTGTGGAACTAGAGTTACAGACAGTAGTGAGCCATATGTGGATGCTGGGAACCTAACCCAGGTCCTCTATAAGAGTAGCAAGTACTCTTAACCACCGAGTCATCTATCCAGCTCTAATGTCTGGCTTCTTGATATCTAATATCTAAAAAATGTATTCAAAAGTCAGGCATGGCGGTGCATTCCTTAAATCCTAGCAAGCACTAGGGAGACAGAGACCAGTGGTCTACATAGCAAGTTCCAGGCCAGCTATGACTACAAGGATACCCTGTCTCAAAAATATGAAAAACAAACAAACAAAAATTTATTCAAGTAAATTAAGTTTCAAAAGAAAATGTTTCAAGAAAAGTTATTATGCTACTGTTTATTCAAAAGTTGTTTTTCCTATTTATCCAAACAACTTTTGAATGGTGAATTAAAAAGAAGGAACCCAGAACTAGGAATTGTGGTACATGCCTATCTAATCCAAGCCCTCAGAAAGCAGAGGCAGAAAGACTGGGAGTTCAAAACCAGCTTAAGCTAAATAGTGAATTCAAAGTCAGCCTGGATTATACAATGAAACCCTACCTCAAAAAATTAAAAAAAATAAAAATACCCCCCCAATACATAAAACAGAATAAGACACAACCAAAAGAAAAATAAAACAAAACAACTATAACAACAATGACAAAACCCAAACAAGATCTAAGGAACAAAAGGTTTCAGAAACAATTTGAATAAATGTGCTACATCTAGTTTTCACATTTTAAAAACAACCAGGAGAGGAACTGGAGAGACAGCTCAATGGTTAAGGGCACTGGCTGCTCTCACAGAGAACCTTCACTTAGTTCCCAGCACACACAGAGCAGCTAACAACTGTCTATAACTCTAGTTCCAGGGGATCCAAGCCCACTCTGGCATCCTCAGGTATTGCATGCACATGGTGCATCTACATACATGTAGGCAAAACTCACACATATAAAATAAATAAAAAATTTAAAAAAAAAAAAAAAATTTTAAATAAAATTTAATACACACCTCCTGTGTGTATATTCAAGTGTTGCCTGTCACAAGGATCAACATCCTCTTTTTACATGGGTAACAAATTTTGTTTAGTAAACATTTTTGCCCCTGTGATATCAACAAAGTTGTAAGCAAGATAACACAGAAAAAGTAGATTTAGTTCTCAGGGATTCTGACTATTCAATACAAATTCATTTCAAATGTTCCTGTTACTGGTGTTCTCTGAGGTTGACATGCACATATATTTCTGTTTAACTTTTAAAAACGTATGTACAATGTCAATATTTATTTACATTTTTATTTCATTCTAAATTAGGTTTATAAAACACATGAATATGTCTGCTCTTCTCTGTAAAATAATGGACAACTGTTATAACAACCAACTTGGCATGTGGAAGGTATTCTCTAACAGTACTGTAAAACATTACTCACTGCATATATAGAACAAAATGTTTAGACATTCATCCAAACATTTCACAAAATGACAAGCTACCTTACTTTAAGGAGCCAAACACTTTGAAACAAAAATGGAAAAAGAGGATATACCAAAGAAATGAGTGGATTTCGAACTGACTCATATGTCATATCAAACATAAAATAAAAAATAAACAACATAAAATAAAAAAAAACAAAACTTCAGCTAGCCATGGTAGCACATGCCTGCTTTTAATCCTAGTACTCTGATAGGCAGAGGCAGGTGGATGTCTGTGAGACTGAGGCCAGCCTGGTCTTTTTATCCAGTTCCAGGCAAGCTGGGACTACAGGGAGACCCTGTCTAAAAACAAAAACCCCAAACAAAAAGAAAATACCTTATAAATAAATTTATAAAATAAATCCAACTTTAAAGCAAAATTATATACAGAAGTATATAGAAACACAGTAAAATAACCGGAAACTTACCTACTTCTTCCTCTTCATCATTAGATATTATATTATATAGTGTGTCCAAAGCATAACCTATTATTTCTGAATCCGAACTGGAAAAAAGAAATTATTATACTTACATATTGCTGGGTAGAACGTAAACCAGTATAATTTTTAGATAGTTTTTGCAAGACCATTAAAATATTAATTCTGTTTCTAAAAAAATCTATTCTAAGAAAGCATTAGTGCAAGGAATGTGCAAAGCCAGGCATGGTGGCTCACACCTACTCACAGCATTTGGGAGGCAGGAGGAAGAGGATGGCTTTGAGCTCAAGACTTTCCAGGGCTACACACTGAGCTCCAGTCTAGTCTGGGCTATACTCTATCTTAAAATAAATAAATAAATAAATAAATAAATAAATAAATGGGTAAAGGTTTATTTAGAATTGTAAAAATGCATAACCAACTCAAATATCCAATGAAAAAAATAGCACACATAAAACAATAATGAATCTGTAAAGATGTATCTTTAAAGAATATTTAATGGCATGGTTAATTAAACAAGTCTGGATACAGTATCAAATAGTAAAAAATTGAATCTAATAATTAATGTACAAAGTTTATTTGACAATATATAAAGTACATAAAGTCTATGTCTAGCTGTGTACTTTTTAAAAAAACAACATACACTTGTAAAATAAACTCAACTTTAAAACTAGCAAAATCAGGTTGGGCAAGGTGGCCCAAGCCTTCAATCCCAGCACTCAGGAGGCAGAGGCAGAGACAGAGGCAGAGGCAGAGGCAGGTGGTTCTCTGTGAGTCTGAGGCCAGCTTGATCTACATAGTGAGTTCCAGGCCAGCTGTTGCTATAGGGAGAACCTTATCTTAGAAAAGGGGGATACTCCCCTAAACTAGCAAAATGAGAACCACCCAGAAATATTATGTGTATATTCACATATATATATAGCAGTGTTATCTGTCGGTAGACTACATTCTCCACGTTTTACCTTCTTAAAACAGACTTAAAGTAAATATGTACAATTTATATAACCACATAAACAACAAACAAACAAAATCCTCATAACTGTAAATACTGATGAGAAACTGAAAGTTTCTCTTTCAAGAGCAGGAATATGCTAGCAATGAGTCCTCTTGCTACCTTTAGTCAACATTGAAACAGAAGAGTTATAAAAATATACAAGAAAATTGGGATTAGGGAGATGGTTTAGCGAGTCAGAAGACTTGCTGTGTAAGCATGAGGACTTGGATTTGAATCTCCAGCACCCACGTAAAAAGGCTAGGCACAGCCGCATGTGTCTGTGAACTCAGCAATGGGGTGACAGGTAGATCCTAGGACATCAGTGCCAGTCAGCCTAAGCTAAATGGCTAGCTTCCAGTTCAATGAGAGACACAGTCTCAAGGCAACAAGGAAGAGAATAATAAAGACATCCATGTTACCTCTGGTGTCCCAGTGCATGCACACAGTCATGTGCACTTGTATACTAATGGGCATGCCTGATATGCACACCAAAAAAAGGATGTACACACACACACACACACATATAGATTACCAACAACGACATATCTTGGACACAAAATTCACAAATAAAAGAATCCATTAAGAAACTAATAGAACTAATAAGCAAATTCAGCAGCCACTGGATACACATTCAATATACAAAAACCCCAAAACAATGGATCAGAAAATGAAGTAATTTCATTTAAATTAAATATCAAAGAATAAGTAAAATACTTGGAAAACATTTTCTTAAAAAAGTCTAGGACTTGTACAATGATAAATTAAAAAATTGCTGAAAGAAATTACTCAACAACTAAACAAATGAAAAGGTATATGTGTTTATGTATAGGAAGAGGTACTATTGTTAAGATGGCAAGGTTCTTCAATTTACTTTACAGATCAAACACAATCTATATCAAAACTCTACCTTTTGTTTTTACAGACATTGATAATGGATCATAAAAGGTTACATGGAAAGCAAGAGATCTAGATTAGCCAAAATATTGAAAAAGAACAGAGATGAAGCTGGGTGCAGTGGCATATATCTTTAATCCTAGCAGGTGGATTTCTATGAGTTCAAAGCCAGTAGGATCTAGTTCCTGGTCAATGAGTGAGTTCCAGGTCAGCCAAGGTTCTATAGTATGAACTTGTCTCAAATATTAAAAACAACTAAGTCAAAGAACAGAGCTGAAAGACTCACAGTTTCTGATTTTAAAACTAACTACAGGGGCTAAAGAGTGGTTAAGGGCACTTAATGCTCTTTTAGAAGACTGAAGTTCCATTCCCAGTCACCAAGTCAGAAGCCTCACAACTACCTGTAATTCCACATCTAAGTGATCCAATGCCCTCTTCTGGCCCCTGTGGGTACTATACATGTGGCAGACGCTCTCTGGAATATATATATATATATACACACAAATTAGAAAATAGGGGCTGGAGAGATGGCCTCATGGTAAAAAGCATTGGCTGCTCTTGAAGAGAACCCAGGTTTGGTTGCTAGCACCTACATAGTGGCTAAAACTGTTCATAATTCCAGTTCCAGGGGATCCAAAGCCCTCTTCTGGCTTTTGTGGGCAACACATATGCATTTATAAATGTTCAGGTAATCATACACACAAAAAAATAATTTAAAAATTACAAATAAAATCTTAAAAAAAAAAAACCCACTATATGGGCTGTGTATGGTGGCAGATACCTTTAAACCCAACACTCATGAGGCAAAGGCAGGCAGATAGATCTCTGTGGGATCAAGGTCAGCCTGGTCTAATAATGAGGTCCAGGCCAGCTGGGGCTACAGGGAGACAAAAACAAAAACAAAGCAAAATAAAACCCTACCAACACAACTACAATGTTACCGTAATTAAAACTAAGAGCAAGGTGAGTCAGAGTATACCTGTAATTCCAGCACTTGGGAAGTGGAGGCAGGAGGTTCTAGTAGTTCAGGACAAGCCCAGTACTACACTGTGAGTTTAAGGAAAGCCTAGGTAGGCTACGTGGGACTCTATCCCAAACAAACAAACAAACAAGGACTAGGGCTGGGGATGTTGCTCAGTACCCAAAGTTAGAGCAAGATGAGATCCAGGGTTCAATTCTCAGTGCATGAAAAAGCAAACAAATACAACAACAACAACAACAACAACAACCAAAAAAAAACAAACAAAAAAAAAAAGAAAAGCTTATAGTAAACGCGAATAAGAACAGGCATATAGGTCAACTGAATACAATGGAAAATCCAGAAATAAATAGTAACATTCATTTTGATGAATTTTCAACAAGGAGGCAAAGGTCATTCAATGTGAAAAGAATAATCTGACAAATGCTATGTCAAACACAAAAGGAATGTCAAATGGATAAAAGACTGCTTGCTTTGGTGGCATGTATACTAAGATTGAAACAATACATGGTTAGTATGGCCAATATGCAAGAATGACATGCAAATCCTAGAAGCACTCAGTATTTTAAAAACATGAACAAGGGATGGAGAGATGGCTCAGTGGTTAGGAGCACTGGCTGCTCTTGCAGAGGACCCAAGTTCAATTCCCAGCAACCCATGGCAGCTAACAGCTGTCTGCAACTCCAGTATCCAGGGGATCCAAAGCCCTCTTCTGATCAACTTGGGCATTCCATGACATGGGTGCACTTACATACATTCAGACAATATACTCATACACATAAAATAAAAATAATAAATATTTAAAAAAAAACGGACAGTGCTTGAGGATGCTCTGATACACATACACACACACGTGTACACATACAGACACATATATTGGATTAAAGAACTAAATATAAGCGGTAAAGTCATAAAAAAAATTACAAAAGCCAGGCATGATTGCACAGGCCTTTAATACCAACACTTGGGAGGCAGAGGTAGGTGGATCTCTGTGAGTTTCAGGCTAGTTGGTCTACATAGCTGGTTCCAGGCCAGCAGGATCTAGAGCAAGACTGTCTCAAAAAACAACAAAACAAAGACAAATAAAAATATTAGAAGAAAACATAGGCATAACTCTTCAAAACCAATACCTTATGCACAAGCAATCAAAGATAAACCAGATGAACTGGACTTCACCAAAATAAAAAACTTAAGACACATTAAAGGATACTATTAAAAAAGTAAAAAGAAAATCCACAGAATTAAAGAAAGTATTTGCAAATCACAGATCTGAAAAAGAACTTCTATCCAGAGAATTACAAAGAACTTGGTGCTTGGCAGGATGGATCAGAATTAAGAGCACTGGCTGCTCCTGTTCAGGACCCATGTTCAGTTCCCAACACCCATAGAGAGGCTAACAACCATCTGTAACTCCAGTTCCAGGGGATTCAACACCCATTTCTGGCCTCCAAGGGCACCATGCATGTATGCGATACACTCACACACGTGCAGGGAAAACACTCATACATATAAAATAAAAATAACTTAAAAATAAAGAACTATTATAATAAAAGATGAATAAGCCAATATGACTAGCAAAGTGTCTCTAAGGTAATTCTTAATAAAAGTTCTACAAATAGATCATATGCAACATAAGTATTCATTAGGATAATACAAATCAAAACCACAATCAAAAAATGAAATTAAGATATATCACTGTATCTACCAGGAAGGATATGGAGAGAGGGAAAAAAAAAAAGACGAATATTTGCAAGGACATGAAAAACTCACTGGATTTTCATATACAGCTGGTGGAAATGTAAAATTGTGCAACAGCTATGGAATACAGTTTTGCGGTTCCTCAAAAAGTTAAACAGAGAGCTATCACAAAACCCAAATACTACACTCCTAGGTATATACTCAAAAGAACTCCAAGTATATGTTTACACAAAAACTGGTACACAAACATTCATTGCAGTAGTACTCAAAATAGCCACTGGCCATCAACTGATGAATGGATATATGAAACAGAGTAAACAGTATGTACGTGTACAATGGAATATCCAGCCACAAGAAAGAACAGGTACAGCACTGAAAGAAGCCAGGCACAAAAGTCTCAAAATGCCTGATCCACTTAATTGCAATGCCAAAGCAGTCATGTCTGGAGAAATTAAGTATCTTAGTGTTGCTAGGTCCTGAGAGGAAGAAGAGATAAAGAAGATAGAGGATTTCTTTTTGATGTGATGCAAATGTTCTAAAAATCAGTGGGGGTGGTTGTTTAACTTGGTGATTACACTAAAATGACTGAACCATATACTTTAGGGAGTACACTTTTTTGTTGTTATTAAAGACAAAGTCCTCCTATAGCCTTAGCTGGCCTGGAACTCAATATATAGGCCAGGCTGGCTTCAATCTCACAGAGATCTGCCTGTATCTGCCTCCTGAGTGCTGGGATTAATGGCCTGCACTGCCACACACAGTGGCAGAATTCTGAATGTTAGGTGCATGGGTTAACTATCATATTGACAATGAGCAAACAAGAGAGACAGCTATCAAAACAGACCCTGGCATTCAATCAAATTAAAAAAAAAATCTTCACAGGACAATTTGAAAATGGGAACTGGGGCCAGGTGTGGTTGTTCATACCATTAACCGAGCATGTAGGAGGTAGAGGCAGGTGGATTTCTGTGAGTTTGAGACCAGACTGATGATCTGCATTATCACGTTCCAGGCCAACTACAGGGAGCTACAGAGAGACGCTGGCTCAAAAATATAGGAAATCAACTCCCAGAGAGGAAATTGAGCAAGAAATAAAACACCAGAACCTCAAAGAAGCTTTGAGTTTTTGCTAAGAGTACAGTATAGGACTCAGCAGCCTAAGACACTGTAATAATTTGTCCAAACATAGACATTATTTCTAAGTACAGTTTTGTGTATACATTAAATATATAATAAAATTTTTTTCACTTACATCCTATACATTTATATCTATACATTTTTGTTCTGCACCAAAAATGGCAAGGACTACTTTACATTAAGTAGTATTTCATATTCCATATTATGATATAATTAATTTCATAAGACTGAGTTACACATAAGGTTTAATATATATGAGATAAAGATTATAAGCATGTATATGTGTAATTGTCACACCAGTCTGCTTATCATTTTCCAGCCCTTCCAGAGGTCACCTACATTCCTTGGCTCCTGGTCCTCTTCCTGAACTTTCAAAGCCAGCAACAGTGGGTTAAATAGGTGTCACATCACCAAATTTGGACCTACTCTTCTACCTTCCTGTCCTGCCTTTAAGGCTCTATGCAATCATATGGGGTTCACTTAGGTAATCCAGGATAATCTCATTTCAATACTCAATATAATTTCATCTGCAAAGTCCCTTTTGCCATCTAAGTTAGCTTTCACTCATTTTGGTCATTAGGATGAAGCTATCTGGGAGAAGGAGTTCTGACATAACCAGTGTCTTTATTATAATGCATTAGACTTAGTTGGCTTTGAAAAGATAGTTATATGATAGTTATATGTAACCTATATGGGTTACAATGTCCAGGAAGAAAAGTTCCTAATTGATAGGTACAAGTAGTATGCCATCACTGAACTATACCAAAAGAAGCTAAAAAGTTAAACAGATGGGTAGTACCCAGATTTTTTTTTTTTTTTTGGTCTTTTTGAGACACGGTCTCCCTGAAGCCCCAGCTCCCTGGAACTTGCTAGGAAGACCAGGTTGACCTTGAATCCACAGAGATCTCCTTGCCTTTGCCTCCCGAGTGCTGGGATTAAAGGCATGTGCCACCACACATGGCTAGCACCCAAATCTTTAAAAAGCACAGATTTTCTCTGCCTTAAGAAATTTGGATTTCACACTACTGGTAAAACACACTGAATAGACAAGTTGTTAGTTTGGAGGTAGTGGTTTTTTAAAGTTACGTGTACAACTCTTTGAGAGAGGCCTCTCAAAAGGTAGAACCTAATGAGGTTCCCCTTAAATGTAGTCTTACACTATTCACTCAATTACTTCTGAGAGTAGTTTCTGAGAGTAAGGTGTAAGAGCATATTGGCTAGCTCTTTGATCTCTAGGATCACAGGCTGCAGAGTGATCCTATAACTGCCATCTGGGTGTTCAAGAAGTCCTATGGAGACTAACAGAGTGATCCTGAGACCTCTTGCCAACAGCTATCTGAGTGAGTACAAGGTAGGGTGGCACAGGCCTGTAATCCCAGTACTTGGAGGCAGAGGCAGGCGAGACTGAGGCCAGCATGGTCTGCCTAACAAGTTCCAGGCCAGATGGGGCTAGAGATTGTCTCAAAACAAGCAAGTAAGCAAGCATGCAAGCAATGTGAGTGAGCCACTTGGCAGTCAGAGCTTCCTTAGCTAAGACACTTCTCACTTTGCAAGGACAGAAACTGTGAAGCAATAATTATTTCTTTAGTCACTAAATTGTGAAGTACTTTTCATTCTGCAACACAGCAAAAAGGTATGGAAATGGTTTAAATAAGAATATACTGAATGCCAGAATTAAGGAAAACAAAGGTCAGAAAATCATGGATTATTGTTTTTCCTTGGTCTATACATACATAATTGTTTAAAGAGGGGGAAGAATTCAGCAATGACTGAAGTAAACTCGGGACAGGACAGTTGAAGTGGACAAAAGATAGGTTAGGAGCAAGCAGACCAGAGATAAACTAAGTCCCTAAGATCTCTGCCTGTTTCTATCCCCAGCACTGGGGTTACAGACAAGAGGTGCCATGTCCAGCTTTTATGTGGGTGCTGGGGATCCCAACTCAGATTCCCATGTTTGTATGGCAAGCACTTTACCCACTAAGTCACTGCCCCAGCCCCAATTCTGAATTTGAGCTCCTCTGAGGATTCTTGGTAGACATGTGTGACAAGCAGCTAAATCTTTAAAGACATACTCTATCAGGAGTTATAATCTGTCTACACAGTTAAATAAAACTGAAGGTGCAGATAAAACCTCCTAACAAGAAATAAGATCAAGTACAAACAGGCTGAATGACACATCAGATTTAATAACTTACTTTTGTTTGTGCACCTTCCTTTCCTAAGGGTAAAAAATTGCTTTTGCCACATACTACAATATATACATTTTTATAAATAAGTATCAGTACCCTTATTTACCCATCCAAATACAAAATCTTAAGCCACTATAATTAGCAATTAACACATCACCTCTTTTTTTTAAAGACGAGGTCTCATGTAGCCCCAGCTGGCCTGAAACTTGTTATGTAAGGCTTAAAGCTGAGGATGACCTTGAAGTTCTAATCCTCCTGCTTCCACTTTTCAAGTGCTTTGATTACATGTGTTTGTAATTGTTGTTATTTCAGTCCATTTTTATGTCTATCTTAATGCTTAGTGCTCTGGTTTGTAGTTAGCGTCCAATAAATATTTAATGAAATGGCAACTGAAAGTGAAAATAACTTGCTACGTTATGACCTTCTGAAATAATGGAATCAAATCTAGAGAAAATTAAAGTTCATGAAAAGTTAGGAAGGAAAAATCATCACATAGAAACTTACCGATCTGTTTGTAAAACATGGATGAGATGTTCCATACCTTGGATTCCTACTTCCAAGCGGTACTTCTGCAAAGAATGAAGAAAAATATTATTAAAGTAACTAATACCCAACTTAAAAAACAATAATTTATAGTGTTACAAACCTTAGATAATGATTTGAGAGCACGCACAGCATTTCTTCGATCATCTAGTAAAGTAGATGAGGCTACTCGGTCACAAAGCTTTTGAATCTGTCAAAGAAAAATAAAATAGTATTACAAGAGAAGAAAGAAGCCATGAAGTTCTGCCTCTCCCCCAATTTATACCATCTAATTTTGAAAAAAAAAAAAAATCAGCAAATGGGGTATTGAGGAAGTGGTCTTTGACAAATGTATCTATTTAGGTAGCAGCATCTCACTACAGAAATCATTTTTTCCCCTCCAGTGACTTGCAAAGTGGGAAAGAGTGAATGAGAAGTCAAACAAAAATAAGTCACAGAAATTGAGGAATTAAAAAAAAAAAATCACTGGGAGGCTGGAGATACGGCTCAGTGATTAAGTGCACTGGCTTTTCTTTCAGAAGACCTGGGTTCAGTCCCGAGGACCCACATGGCAGCTAACAACCAGTCCTAATTCCAGTCCCAGGGGTTTTGATGCTCTTTTCTGTCCTCTGTGAGTATTGTACACATGAGTGCACCTACATACACGCAGGCAAAAACTAATACACATAAAAAATAAAATAAATTAAAAAGAGAAATCATTGGTAGGATCAGAGCTTTTTAAATCTGCATATTAGGACTGTTTCAAGAAAGGGATTAAATCCGGCAGCATAACAGAAGTTATTTAAAAAATTAAAATAACATAAGTTTACCACTACAATGCCACTATCTATTTGGCTAGAAAAGCCAAAACGGTGTATAAAAATTAAGTTTTAAATATGTTTCAAAAGGAGATTAGCAGTTATCTTGCATAGAACCTGGGTTTGGTTTTGAGCATTCACATGGTGGCTAACATTCCAGGGTGCCCGACACCCTCTTCTGGCCTCCAAGGACACTGCACACAAACATGCAGGCCAAACACTCATACACATAAAAAATAATAAAGATAAATCAAAAAAGGTTCTTGGGAGACAAAATCAGCTAAGCGTGTATTTTTAAAATTATACTGAAGAATCTGATTTTGAATGTAATAAATATCCCATTAAAAAATGGAGAACTATAAAGCTTCTAGAAGAAAATATAGCAGAAAAATCCTGTAACTTTTAATTAAGCACAGAATTTTCAGATGTACCTCAGAGTACAACCATCATTTCTGTTATTTAAGACACCATTAAGAGAATAAAAGCGTTAAGCCCTAGAATAGATGAAAATATTTGTTTTTTGTTTTGTTTTGTTTTTTGAGACAAGGTCTTCCCTGTAGTCCCACCACAGGCCTGGACCTTACAGCTTCCTGAGTGCTAGGATTAAAAAAGGTATGTGTGAAAATATTTGAAAACATCCAATAGAGAACATAGTGTTAAAAACTACTCTTTTTAGCTCCCCAATTTATTAAAACTTATTATGTACTCTTTAGTGAGTTATGGTAAAGATTCTATAGATGAAAATTTGGCCTACCACCCAAATGCTTACACATGCTTTATCTGTATAACGATATTGAAAAACACACAGTATTTTTCACATTATATTTCTGCAACTTGCAGTGTCCTGAGAAGATCTGAGATTTCCTAAGATTACTGAACAAGTAGGAAACGTAAGATCATTTAAAATTCAATGGGTTTCTGCTCTGCAGGATTTCCAAGAGCCTTGGCTATGCCTGATGTGTATTTCTCATGTAGCAGGGACAGTACTGTCACTAAATCTGGGCTTATTTTCTTATTCATTCTATCAATTCACATTTAAAAATCATTCCTATCTTAAATTGCATTTACCATCACAATAATATTGAGTTTTCAAAATGGAAATATTACAATTTTATTAAGTTAGCTGACTCATTCTTTTCTTCTACTTTAAGTTTTCACTATTAGAAAAGCTACTTAACTGTCTCTTGAAAGCATGGACCTTAACATTCCCAGTTTAAGCAGCACTGCAGTTTCTCCAAGTAGCTGGTACATCTTTCACCTTTTTTTGCAAAGGCAGCTGACTGCGGATATGATGAAGAATGGTTTCTGCCACTTCTCAGCCTAAGATATGAACTAGTGAGGATCTAGATCAAGAATTCTCTAGTACCATGTAAGACTTAACTCTAATCTCAACTCCACTTCTGATTGAACATGTGTTAAAATACAAATTTCTTAGGGCTGGAGAGACGGCTCTTAACTAGCACGGGCTGCTCTTGCAGAGGACCTGAGTTTCATTCTCAGCATCCACACGGCAGCTAACAATCATTGGTAACTCCAGTTCCAGGGAAATACAACACCCTCTTCTGACCTTTGCAGGCAATGCACGACATGGATGCACTCACACACATGCAGGCGATATACTTATATACATAAAATAAAACAAATAAAATATTTTTTAAATACAAATTTCTTTAACAGCCCTGCACGGTGGCACATACCTGTAATCTCAGTACTTAGGAGGTGGAGGCAGGGGGATCAGGAGTTCAAGGTTAGTCTAGGCTACATAAGACCCTATGTCAAAACAAATTTCCATACTTGGAGGCTCTGTAGTCATTATTATTTGATGTTAATGGAGAAAAGCTTTAGGATCACTGAAGGACTATGGTCAAAATCTTAAGAGTTTGGGTGTTTGCCTTATTTTAATTAGACTCTTTTAAGATCTAAGCAAACTAATATTTGAGTACATGGTCTTTGTAACTCTTCTTTTGCTGTTTGGAGGCCTTACTTACTTACTCCTAACATATTCAAGATGACTGTGGCTTCTAAGTGATTGCTCTACAAGGAAGTTACCCCTGTTTACAAACAACTACAACCAAATAAAAGGATATTACATATGCTACAAATCCTGTAAACTCAACCATGTTTCCACTCAAATACAGGTCTGTATTTTTCAGTTAATATTAAGCAAAATTTTGTGTAGCATTAGGCACGCTTAATTTCTATTCAGAAACTGCACATCTCATAAACCATCAGTCTATATAATTCTCACTTGAGAAACTACCTCACTGTTGTGTAACTGTGCACTACTGCTCATCTGGACTTTCTTTGAGATTTGAGAAGCCTCTCTTTGTACACGGCTGTCCACATAGACAGCCTCAGTAGTTTCTGAGAATTCCTTACACCCTGGTATGCAGTGTGAACACATTCTGGCCAATTTTAAGGTCATGTTCTTTTTTAAAAAAACATTTTATTTACATTTTATGTGTATGAGTGTTATGCTTGCATGTATATTAATGAATCTGTGTCTCAAAGTGCCTGAGAGGTGAGGAAGACAGAAGAGGGCATCAGATCCCCTGGAACTGGAGTTACAGATGGTTGTTAGCTTTCAGGGTGCTGGGAATCAAATCTGAGTCTTCTGCAAGAGTAGCCAGTGTGCTTAACCGAATTCAGGTTTCCCTTCCCATCTTCCTTTGTTGGTTATTTTGAGGCAGGTTCTCCCTGTAGCCCCAAATGGCCTGAAACTCCCTACGTAGACCAGGCTAGTTTCAATGTCAGATATCCTCCTGCCTCTGCTTCCTGAGTGCTGGGACTGACGGAATGCACCACCACTGTCGGCTAACTCAGGTTTTTTAAAGATACTTCATTGCCTTCCTGTGCTTCCTGTACTATCTAGTGTAATTCTTAGGGGCCATTTTTAACAGAGAGATCCCCAACAAAAAAAGAGAAAAACATACAAAAGAACATAATACTACACAGCACAACCACGTATGTGTTTCCAGTGAGAGCTGAAAGGAGAGCATGGTCCTACTGGACCTTGCCTGGGGATGAGCACATTGGGAGAGTTCCCACTGCTTTGCACATATCCTCAAATAAACACGAAAACAATGCAATTAATGACTTTGGAGTTACTGACAAGGATGCAATGTACTTGAAATATGACTTTTTTTATTTTCTCAAGACAGGGTCTCCCTGTAGCCCCAGCTGGCCTGGATCTCACAGAGGTCCGCCAGCCTCTGCCTCCTGGGTGCTGGGATTAAAGCGGTGTGCCACCACACCAAGCAAAACGTAACTTTTCTAAGTCAATTTACCTGTTATTAAAAGGAAGGCTATAAGCAAGACAAACTCTTAAGGTTATGGATTATCCAAAACATTTAATGCTTTAAAAGTTATCAATTTCAACCTAATAAATAGCAATATATTTACTATTTGAAACTTACCTTACTTGTATATGAAATAATCTTAAATTAGCATTTAAAAGATTTCATATAAAATGCATATTTCTATCTTTTCTTGAAAAACAATGTTGTAATGGCGGTTAATGATATATTTCATATAACTGTTTTTGTTTTTTTTTTTGAGACAGTGTCTCCTTGCAGCCACAGCTGGCCTGGAACTCCCTATGTAGACCAGGCTGGCCTCGATCTCACAAAGATCCACCTGCCTCTGCCTCCTGAGTGCTGGGATTAAAGGTATACACCACTATGTCCAGTTTTCAGAATAATCTTTTCTTGTCAATAATTGCCATGTGAGATTCACAATTCCATTTAGCAAGTTAACCATGAAAAAGATAAATAACCCCACTAAGAACAGGCAAACTGAGCAGGCATGGTAACACATACTTTTAATGCCAGCACTCAGAAGGCAGAGGTAAAGGCAGAGTGATCTCTATGAGACCGAGGTCAGCCTGGTCTACACAGTGAGATCAAGGCCAGCCAAGTCTACACAGTGAATTCCATCCAAGTCAGCTGGGGCTCCAGGGAGGTCCTTTCTCAACAAAACAAAACAAAACAAAAAGACAGTGACATAATACAGTATTTAATAATAATAATAATGCAGCATTTTCTATTCCTAATAAAAGTTTTAAAATTTTGTTTCTACTTGGTAAATTAACTGATATTAAAAAATAAAGGAAAAGCAATTAAAACTAGCCATTTAATCATTTATTCAACAATCTTGAACACATACTACCAGCTTAATTTAATGAAATAACCTTGCCACCAGTAAGTTTAAAACACAGGTTTACCTTTCTAAAAAATAATTTCTAAGGACAACTATTTATGATAGGAATAAAAGAATTCATGTCAACCAACAATTCATTTAAATGTATTAACAGTATAAAATATTAATTATTAAAATGCAAAAAGCCAGATATGTATTTCAAATCTAACTCTTTAAGTGAGAAGCCCATAAAGAAAAATAAGTCAACCTAACCTTCAGATGACCTAAATTAGTATCATCTAAAAAAAGATGTGAGAACACTACAAACTGCAGAAAACTCCAACATGACCCACTTCCACTAAAACACATACAAACCTGCCAAGGTACTTGACTTACTGCTTCATTTACTCTTCATTTTCTCTTATAAATGAATTGATATTGAAGTAATCAGAGGCCAATCACTATCCTGGTTTTCCCTGATACTCCTACTCGAAGCCAAGAGAGAAACTACATTCCAATTAAGACACTGACCTAGTTACTAATTAGAATATGAAGCATCACTCAAATAGGAGTTTTAGAGTATACCATAATGTGCTTGAGCACTCACCGGAAAATGTGCTTGGTGAAACTATAAATTTGTTACATTCCTTAATAACAATTTTAATTGAAAAAGTATACCTGTTTTTATCTTGTTAGCCCTTTTGTTTTCTGACGCAAAAAAAAAAAAAAAAAAAAAGACATGACAGTACAGAAATTGTGTAGTTTTTTGTGTTAGCCACTTCCATGACTCAGGATCTTACTTAAAAACAGAAAACCCCCTTTGATTTACCATCAAATATCTTCACATTTCTTTTGGCATTTTCAGGAAACTGCCTTTTAAAGAGTGTACTAGATGAAAGGTATGCACAAAACTGAGAACATGTGGGCATTCACAAGTATGAGTGGGCTTTTACCATGTTTCTTTGTACTCAAAGTATGTCAAGGTAAGAAGACCAATCATCAGTGTCTTTCTTTACCTCAAAGGAAAAGAAAAGTGCCAGGTTTTAAAATACAAAATGTTAGTAGGTGTGGTGGTGTATGCCTTTAATCCCAGGCCAGCTGGGTTTACAGGGAGACTCTGTCTCAAAAAGATCAAAACAAAACAAAAAATTTTATATGACTGAAATTCTGGATTTAAAATAGCCAGTGTTTCATTGAATAACTGGTAATTCTGTGATACAAATATTTATTACTTGGTTGGTTCTGAAAAATATCTATGAAAAGTCATGTACAATACAATTAGTAACATAGCTTGCCACATTTAGAAGACAGTAAGGATGAGTGAGAGATGAGTGGGTCCTGGCTGTACTTCCAGATAGAATCAGAAGGTGAAATAAATTTTATTCACACTATAACTCAGTAAACTGATTCTTTCAAAAGACAACTTACTTTTTCAATTCTGAATGCACAAAAAGTTGAGCAATAATAAAGGGCCTCACTTTCTTTTCAATTTCCATCTTCAACATACAGTGACACACAAACATCATTTTGAAATGATGTAAAAACTATGTTGTTCCATGAACACTGACAAAATCAAAGTCTTCTAGTTCCACCTCTGCAATACTGCGTAAGTTGCTTTGGTGGCTGTAAAATGAAGAAGCTTGACCTAGATGATCTGGAAGGAGTCTCCAGCTTTAAAATCTGATACTCTTCTGAACTCATCACCACGTTTTCTCTAGAAGTCACTGTGACAGGACACATTTGATAAAAACAATAAGAAAGGGTATTTTGCTAGTCATGGTGGTGTAGGCTCAGCACTGGGAAGGCAGAAGCAGATGGATCTTTTCTGAATTTGAGACCAGCATGGTCTACATAGCAAGTTCAAGATCAGTCAGTGCTACAAAGTGAAATCCTGTCTCAAACAAACAACAACTAACTAGACAAATAAATAAAATAAAGGTATTTACTGTAGTAAAGACAAGACTAGCCTTCTACCCATCTTTACTGAGCTTCTACTAAAGGCCACACTTTCTGATCCTGAGGAGTATTTTTTTCATTTTATTTATAAAGTGTTAGACTTCCTTCACTTGTTCAATTCAATGAAGTGTAGAAAACAGGATTCAAATCAGGGTCTGACTTCAAAGCAAGCTCTAACAGTCACCATTCAAAACTTAGTGTTTCAGACACAAATACCAGACAAAACAGAGAAAAGCTGGAGGTGGGCTATGACTATGGTAATCTGGAGGGTATCTGGTTTTCTAGTAACAGTAGGTCACTGCCTTGTTGCCATGTAGGAATGGTCCCAAGAAGCCAAATGCTAGGGGAGAGGAGATCTGATTTTCAAATGAAGCAGACTTGATGGCTTTCAACTTCTACTTTAAACAGTTCTAACTTGGTTCAGACAGTCCAACTCTATTAATGGTAGGGTGTCTGCCTGGTATTAGATAAGGCCTTTGATTTAATCCTCAGCCCTCTTCCATCCCCCACAAAAGTTCTAACCAAGACTGAGGGTGCAATATTACATACATTTCCAAAGTCCCAGATAACACTGAAACACAGGCATCAGCACTAAAGCCTAGGCTTAGTCTATCTACAGCTTAGAATCCTACCTCTTAGACTTCAGTCAAATGACTTCAGTTCTCTTCATTTGTAAAGTGAAAACAAAATCGCTTATCTTGCATAATACATGGTAGATAAAAAGTTCAGTACAGTATCTAAGACAGGGGAAGAGCCTGACAAATGAAAATTATGACAACCCTTCAGGATACCACAAACAAAGCTGCCTGTGACAACTACCCAAAGCTTATCTTTAAGATGTCATAGTCAATTTTCTGTGGATCAAAGTTATTGTCAAATAACGTTTTTTTGTTTTGTGACAAGGTCTCACTAGAAGTTTTTTTTGAAAAATGTCATCCACGGTGATTTCCAAAGGGCTCTATCCAAACTTCGCAATTAGTATATCCTAACCTTAAAATCAAAACTGTCAAATACTGTTTTCAGTGTCTAATGATTTTTTAAATGGTATTACAAATTGTGTCACCAGGAAAGCAGGAGATAAGTCCCAGAGCGGTCTTCGAGCACATTCTCTACACCGTGCAAAGGTTACTGCCCCATGACATATTCAGGAGACCCGAAAAGTGGGGTCTGGTCGACCTAACAGCACTAGCAAATTACAATTGTCCTTCCCCTTGATGGGACAGGAGCAGGTGGCTCTGTGTCCCAAAGAATATTATTATATTCTTAGTCACATGCCCTCTCCAACAGCTGGCTTCTAGCTTCCACAGCATTCGCAGAGCCGGGGTTTCAGGGTGAGAGAGGCCCAGCAGCAGGTTAAAGCGAAGGAGGGAGGGGCCCAGGCAGCTCCGCTGCGGTCCTCCCGGGAGGAGCGCGGTCCTCCCGCCGCGGCGGCCCGGAGAGCTCGTGGACCTTAAGAGGGGAAGGAAGGCGCGTGGGAGCCCCGCCGTCCCAGTCCTCGCCCCGGCCCGGTCGCTGCGCTCACCGTCTCGGCTTCTGTGTGCTGGGGTCCGGCACTCTGACCCCCCATCACCCCGCGGAGGAAATTCATCTTGTCGCTCGGACACCGGCCTCACCAGCCCCTCAGCGAAAAGCAAAACACAGCCTCCCCCGCCCCCGGAAGGGCCTGGCCCCCGAGTCCGCACTCCACACACTCCGGCCTCCGCCACCGCCGCCACCCACTCAGGTGCCGCTCTGGCCGCCGGAGCCCGGAAACAGCCGCCGCCAGCAGCCGCGGTGCGCATGCGCGGGGACGTGGCGTTACGTGGCGGCTTGAAGGGCGAAGGCAAAAGGGGAGAGGAGGGAGCCCCGGGTCCGTCCGGCGCCGCCTCCGGACAGGGCCCGCCCCCCGCCGCAGAGACCCGCCTCCTTCCCCGCCCTGCGCCGCTCGCTGCTGCTGGCCGTAGTCACCCACGTGGTCGCAGCCCTGCCCTGTCGGCGGAGGATCTGATTACGTGTTTTGGCTTGTAGGGTGTTTAATTGTCACCGAGCGGGACAAACTGCAGGCTATCAAACCTGGGGGCTTACTTTGTTGATTCGAAAGTGAAATTTTCCCTTTGTCAACGAGACAGGTAAGGGGGCTCTTGGCCCCTGGGAGGGTTCGTTTAATTTTTTGGTTTAGCGGAACGAGCTGGTGGCCTTCGGATCCTCGTAAATTGCATTTCTTAACCCGGCTTTGTTTGGTGGTAAAAGGGGTGCTAGAGACCCCTCATTTCACTGCCACTGGAGGGCGCGTTTCTCAGCTCTTGCTCCTCAAACCTGCGAAAAGGAATTCCTAGATCTAGTACCAGGGACACCGCTAATTTTCAAGTGTTGTGAGGAGGAACCCTATCGAGCCTGTATTTATTTACCTTACTCTAGTAAGAAATTAGAAATCAGTTATTTCGAAGTGTCACCTTCGTGGCCAGTAGCATTATGTTTTGTCGTTAGCTCAATTGCTGCATTTTCAGTATTTCTCTTTTAAACATGCAAAAAATATAATTATTGCATTTTTTCCAAATCAGTTTTCCATTTTTAGAAATGAGGCTGCCAGGTACGCTTGATTCTAGAACATAATCTTGTACATTTCTCGAGACTGAAAAGCAGTCTAGTTAGCCAACTAACCGACTGATATACCTCTCCACTTCAATTCCCCATCCGTTTTAGATGAGACGTTTACGACTGAACTCTTATCTTCCCCAGCATCCCTTGAAAAAAAATCACTGCACATGCCCAGCTATGCTCAGTAATACCTTTATGTAACTAATTACCTAAACCAGAAGAACAAAACTGTGGAGACTTTGGCTTTCCACCTCCTCATATCCCATCGATAGTCAAGTGTATGAGTCCTATTTATTGACTATTTCTCAAATTCCTTCTCACTACATCCTCTTTGCCTGTTGATCTGACTTAGTGTTCTCATCCTCTCTGAGATTACTACCTCCTTCTAACCAGTTTGTCTCCATCCAGCACTGGCTTCCCCCAGTCCACCCTCGTGTGAGCCGTGGTAGGAAAAATCTGCCCCTGTCAGTCCCAGTCTGTATAATAAAATCCAAACTCCTTAGTTTGGCAGAAATGCCTGTCTGGCTCGTGCCTCCTTCCCAGCTTCTGCCTCCCTTACAAGCTCTGACCATTTTTCTCTTGCCTCAGTATTCCCTTCCCCTCTTTATGTGGCAGACTCTTGCTAGTCCTTGAAGCCTCAACTTGGACATCGTCTGAAATTAGAGTTCCTTTAAATCAAGGTGCATGCCTACATGCTGTCACCTTGCAGGCATTAATATGTGATGGGCACTGAATGAAAACTTGCTAAGCCAAACCTAATGACAGGACCATGTTAGCCGTTTGTATATCTGTTGCTCGCCACTGTCTCATAAAAAGTGACTTTGAGGCTAAATGAATAAATTATTGGGTGAATATGTAAATAGTATGCCAAGGAAGAGGTTCTTTTTTCTATATGTGAATTACAGAACATATACCATAAAGTCTGGTGAGAACACATTTTAGTCCCAAAGTTCTAAACCTGGGCAACTTAGAGAGTAGTGGGGTACTACTGTCAAAAATACTGTGTGTCTTGTGTTATAATTTAACACTTAACATTCTGCTTCAGACATTTTTCATAGGGCCATTTTGTCACTGCCTAAAAAACAGTAACCAATAAATGCTAGCATTTTTAATACCAAGTACTACCTGCAAAGAAGCTTACCCAGTCCCTCAGCCTCACCTTACATCTTTCCTGAGCCTTACTCTATCCTGTCATAAGGGATAAAGGTCTGATCTGAGATGGAAGAACCTTAGAGATAGCTATTATGGTTATTTGGTTATGAAACACAACTCCTTGACATTTAAACAAAATTGTTTTGAAGTATAAGACTTGGCAATTATCTTTTTTTAAATAATTTAAATAATTGTGGGCACAGTGGTCACAGCTTAGTATGAGTTTCTTTCATTTAACCTGTTTTTTCTTCCCTAACAGTGTCCTCAGGGCAGAAATGACTGTGGGCGGAAGAGATGGACATTTGGGTACAAAAGTGATGCCATCCAATTTCCTTGGCCTTGCAGTCTTGCTTCTGTTTTGGTCCCTATTTCCAGTCTAAAGAGGAGGCAGAGAAAGTCTAATTTGTCCCCCAGTTAGAGTCTGAGGGAGCAGCCATGAATCTGTATTTTAAAAAATATTTTATTTATTATTTTTATTTTATGTGTATGAGTATGTTGCCTCTATATATGTCAGTGTATCTGTGTTGTGCAGTGCCTGCAGAGGTCAGAAGAGGGTGTCAGATCCCCTAGAACCGTATGGTTATTAGCTGCCATTTGAGTGAACTTGTGTTCTTTGCAAGAGCAGCTAGTGTTCTTAACTGCTGAACCATCTCTCCAGCCTCCATGACTCCATATTTAAGAAGAGGGTTATCATTAATCCATTAACACTGGTATTTTTAGAGACAAGTTAGGGAACGTGTCTTATTTATGTTTGTACTCTTTCATAGTGTGTCAGAATTCTCCAACATAGTGTTTTCTTAAGAACCCTTTGTTAAAGAAAGCAAGAGAAACCATGAAAGCATTGTGATTACCTGACTTATATTATGCTTCTGACTTTCATAAATCTAAAATTCAGCATCAGAATCAGTATCAGTAAAATATGCATAATCCAGAAGTTTGAGGTGAAAATAATTTTCTGTTTCCTAAACCAAACCTGACCCACAACAGCATCTAACAAAATTCATTCATTTGAAATCAGGTTTTGGTTAAAATCAGTTCTTTCAGTGACTGGCTTTGCCTATCCTTTTTATTTTCTCATGGAAAACTCAGCAAAAACAATGAAATACCATTGTGTAAGATTGTTTTATAACTGGAAGGTGATGTGGTGGGGGAGTGTGGATCTGTACCTTCTTAGGGAGATGAGTAGAAGTGATCATTTGTGTTTGAAGTATATCACGTTCAGGTTTTTAGAACCCACTTACTGATAAAGTCAGTGTCCCAAGACATTGTTAATACAACTATTCATTATTACTGTCCATTAACCAAACATCATACAACAAAATAAATTGATAATGAAGCAGCAGTCAAAATTCATGACTAATCAATAATAACAATGTCAAGTACATATAGCCTTTACTTGTCAGGCTCTGTTCAGTGCTTTACATAAAATAATTTAATTGGTCTGGAGATGTAGCTCCTAGAAAGCCTGCTGGGGGGAGGGGCAACTAGAGAGATGACTCAGCCCTTAAGAACACTGACTGCTCTTGCAGAGGACCTTGTTTTGCTTTCCAGCATCCACATGTTGGCTAACTACTGTCTTAACTCCAGTTCCAGGGGATCCAACACCCTCTTCTGACCTCCACAGACATTATATGACATGAGTGCACTTACATACATGCAGGCGAAACACTAGTACACATAAAATAAAAATAAAAAAGAAAGCTTGCCTAGGCTGGAAATGTAGTTTGGATGTTTTATTTGTTTTGTTTTCGTTTGGTTTTTTCAACAGGGTCTCTCATTTTGTAGCACTGGCTAGCCTAGAACTTGATATGTAGATTAAGCCTCAAACTCACAGAGATCTTCCTGTCTTTGCCACTCAGTGCTGGAATTAAAGGCATGTGCCACCACATCTGGCCTTTGCTCTAGTTTTCAAGGCAAGGTTTTACTCACCATGTAGCTCAAGTAGCTCCTGCCTCCTCATCAGGTACTGCAGTTATAGGTGTCTACCACCACACCTGGCCTAATAATAATTTACTTAATCCTCACAGACACTGTGTGAGATGGCTAGTGTTATTACTGTGTTGAAGAAATGGAGAAATAAGTCCAGAGGGTTAACTTAACCAATGATGTCCTGCTAAGAAATGTCAGCTTGAGTTGGCTGTCTGGCTTCCTGTATTCCTACTTTCTAAACTCAGCAGTGGTTATACAGTAAAGGAAAGACTATCCACCTGTCCTTATATCTGGCCACTTGGCCTTTTTGGACTTTGCAGTAGTTTTTTTCCTGTTTAGGATGCTTGTTCTGTTCAAATAGAGGCTTGGCTCACTCCTTAAAGAGGATCTAAGTCTGCTCAAATGTGACATAGGTCTTTCCTGACTGTTGGGACTTGCAGCCTCCTCCTCACACTGCACTGCCCCCCCCCCCATTTATCCTGTCTTTGTAGCTCTTATTAGTCTAATATGGTTTTCTATCCACAATATGTTTTAAATTTTTTTATAGTCTATTTTATTTTTTGGACAGTTGCATACATGAGTATTGTATTTGCATTATGTCCACCGTGCCCAGTCCCCCAATCCATCTTAGTTCTCAATTTCTTGGCCTCTTGTTTATTATTGTTACATATACATACACTTATAAATATATTTACATATATGTGTGTGTGTGTGTATATATATATATATATGCCCTGAGTCCATTTAATGGTACTTGTGTATACCTGTATGCACAATATCTGACATATTTCATTCTTACAACTGGCAGGATTTTTTTCCTCTAGGTTATCTCTGATGGTATAATAGGCAGTCTATTAAAAGAAGCATATTAATTTTAGGTTTTATTAAATGGGAAAAAGTACATTGTAGGATTCATGAAATATAGTATATATTTTGTATACACCATTTTGTTTATTGCCCATTCCTCCCCACCTCTAGAATTCTAACCCCATAAAGGCAACGATATTAGTCCTTTGTAAGTTGTTTTATCTGTGTTTAGCATACTATTTGACTCATGGAATTCCAATTCTCCAAGAGAGGAAGTTCCCAGTCACTGTGGATTTGTCTATGTAGAAATAAAAATTCTGCAGTTGTTGCTAAGGATGGTATGACAGCGAGACTTCCTCTGTAGAGTCTGAACCAAGGTGCTCAGAATTTATTTTTTCTTTTTGAGACAAGATCTCATGCAACCCGGGCTGGGCTCCTACTTACTATCTAGCTGAGTCTGGTCTTGAATTACAGTTTCGTTTCCCTCTAAATCCAGTGTGCTAGGATTACATTGATGTACTACATTTGGCTTGAAAATTTTAACAATATAATAAATTTTGTTTATAAGTGTTTATATTCAATGATTAAATTAACAGTTTTTATTCCCATCTGTGGAAGGAAGGACTTAACATTTTTAGGATCAGATCTCAGCTCACTAAAAAACTTTCTCAGCCTCCCTGTGGCCAGCATATACTGCTTCGAGTATGATGTACCATGCTAATGCAGTGATATTCTTTGTTCTTTAGAGAGTGATAGGTTCATATGGTTTATTAGTCAGATTTTCTACCACCGGTAGCAAATGCTTGACAAACACAACTTAAGAAGAAGTGATTTATTTTGCTCAGTTTTAGAGGTTTCTATCTCTGCTGGGGAGGGCAGAGCAGAACTGCTCACAGGGTGGCCCGGAAACAGAGAGACTGCTGTTGTCTGAACATCTGGCTTTCTCCTGTTTCCACCTTTTATTCCATCCTTGGTACCAACCTGAGGATGGTGCTGCTTACCCCACCTTACTAAATTCTCTCTAGAAATGCCCTCACAGGCCTTCAACTTCTGGGTTCTTCTTAATTCAGATAGGTTGACAATCAAAATTAGTTACCATTGCCTGTAATGTAAGTACTTGGGAAATATAGGTGTGTGGTGGTTTGATTGAGAATGTCTCTCATAGGCTCCAGGTATTTGAACATTCTGTCCCCAGTTGGTACTGTTCTGGAAGATCTTAGAAGGTTCTGCCTTGCTGGGGGAAGCAGTTACTGGGGGTGGGCTTAGAGAGTCCTTAAGCCTTGTCAATTTCCAGTCTCTCTGCTTCCTGTGCCTGCTGGAAGATGTAAGTTCTCTGCTTGCCCCTCTGGAATTTTAAGCCAAACAAACTCTTCCTTCTATGGCTTGCCTTGGTCACAGTGTGTATCAAAGCAACAGAAAAGTAACTAAAATTGAAGTCAGTATGAGGAGTAGGATAGGATGTTGTGAAGAAACTGAGGAATGTGGAAGACTTTAGAAATTTGGACTAGAAAAGCCATTGATTGATGCAAACAGAACTTAACAGGCAGTTCTAGTAGGAGCCTGGAAGAAAATAGTGCTGAGAGCAAAAGTAGATCTTGAGGGAAATAAGGACTTAAGTGGCAACTAGAATGCTTTAGCAGATTCTGACTGCTGTCTTTCCACAGCCTAAGAACTTGCCTGAGAGTAGGTTGAAAAGTAATGGATTGATTTCTTTAGGAGAGAAACTTTTAAGACAGCCTAACATTGAATTAGTGGTGTGGTTATTGATGGTGAATATTTTTGGAACTCTACAATGGAAAACAAGTAGGGCAGAAAGAAATGCAGAATGTATTGTTTGGATTGAAAAAGACCATTGGAAAGATTAATGTTGGAGTAAGGTCTGTGCTGAAGGAATCACTCACTCTCTTTGATAAGGACATTAGATCCATTAAGGAGTGGCCTATAGACTTACACTTAAACAATGTGAAAGTGTACCTTCAAGGCCAGGCCACACCTAGCTAAGCCTCTAACTTGTGAAAGGAAAATGCAGGAGGGAATTCTGCTCCTGAAAAACCACAGCAGAGAACAGCTACTCATGTGGATGAAGCAGGCCAGGGTCCATCCCAGGCTGACAGCCAAACTTGGCAGTGTCTTTCATGTGGTGCTAGCTTTAAGAGGCATAAAAGACAAGGGTCATCAGTTCTTTAGAGAGCCCCCAAGGCCAGGGAGTGCACAGCAGGGTCATCCCTGCTTAAAGAAAGCCCTGATGGGCCATATTGTGAAGCTGTGAAAGTGAAGCTTGGTTGACAGTGGAGACCCCGAAGACACTGGGCATGCTAGAGCTGTGAGACATTTACCAAGGAGAGCTGCATACAGGGAGTGGCACCAGCCCAAGAGAGAGATGTATGTTGCACAGAGCAAAGCTGGAGGGGGCTGAGTCATTTAAACGTTTTGGAAGTAAAGTCCTAGGAGTTCGATTTTGTGTTTGTTCTGCTGATTTTTGGTCTTGTTTTGGTCCAGTTTTTCCCCATGATGCCCCCATTCCTCCTTTTTGAAATGGGAATGTGTATTTGGTTTCATTTTATGTTGGAAGTATGTAATTTGTCTTTTGATTTTACAGGGGCTTACAGTTAAGAGATTGCCTTGAGTCTCGGTAGAGACTTTGGACCATGAACTTTTGAATAGTATTGAGGCTGGTAAAGACTAGGGGAACTTTTGAAGGTAGACTAAAAGTGTTTTGCATTTTATATGGTTATGAACCTATGGGGGCCAGGGAGTGGAATGTGATGGTTTGAATGAGAATGTCCTTTTGTAGACTCCAAGCAATTGGACATTTTGTCCCTACCTGGTGGCACTCTTTTGGGAGGTCTTAGAAGGTGTGACCTTGCTGAAGGAAACACATCACTGGGGATGGGCTTCGATAGTTTTTAAGCCTTGCCAGATTTTCAGTTGTTCTCTGTTTCCTGTGTCTGCTGGAACATGTGAGCTCTCAGCTTTCCACTCTGGCCACTTCTGCCACCTTGTCACCCCTGCCGTGATGAACTTTTTCCCCTCTGGAACCATAAGCCAAATAAAAATCTTCCCTCTATAAGTTGCCTTAGTCATGGTGTTTTATCAAAGCAACAGAAAAGCAACTAATACAAGGCAGGAAGATCAGAAGTTCAAGGCCAGTGTCAGCTACAAAGTGATTTTTTTTTTTAGTGGAATTTTTGTGGGTTTTCATATGACATAATTTGATGATATTTAGAACAAAATGAATGTGATGTCAGACCAGGGACACACACATGGCTAAAAACAAAAACTGCAGAGGAGTATGGATGAAAATTTCCTACCATTCTTCGGTTACTCAGCAATTAATATAAGCAGTTTTGTGTCTCCATCCACACATAAATATGTAAACCTCTTTTTGTTCGCAGTACAAATAAATGTTGCATGTGATACACACTGTTTTACCCTGCTCTTTTTGTTGTTTTTAATGGGACTGGGAATTAAACCCAGAGCCTCACCCATTCTAGGTAAGTGCTTCCTACCACTGAGATAGTCTCCAGCCCTGTTCTTTTCTATTTAGCATATCTTGGAGCCTGGAGATTGTTCCTTATCAGTCTACAGAATGTATCCTCATCCTTTCAGAATATGAGGCATTTTGCTGTTGTTTTTGAGACAGGGTTTCATGTTTCTCAGGCTGGCCTCAAACTTTCTATGTAGTATAATAATATCTTTGAACTTCTGACCCTCTTGAATTTTCATCTCCCAAATGCTGAGATTTCAGATGGGTGCTACCATGCCCTGTTTATGCAATGCTAGGGATTGAACTCAGGGTTTTGTGCATGCTAGGCAAGCACCCTGCCAACTGAGCTACAGTCCTAACCCTTTGAGCACTTTTAAAAATATTCTCTAAGCTCAGGGATTCCTTCTTAGGGGGAAGGTTCAAGAAAGGTCTGGGTCCCCATCCTGCTCCAATTGATTGGTTTCATTTGCTTATACTTCCTATTTTATTTGAACAAAAAGATTCAAATGGTACAATGTCAGATGGGAATTGTGACCAATGTGAGGACTTGGAATAGTTGAGGTATTTCGCATGCTCTCAAGTCCAGGCTTCCCAATTTCCATTTCTTTCAAACAGAACAGTGATTGTGACCTACCTCCTGTAGTTGTTTGTAAGACTTTCTTAGATAATAGTACTCAAAGCATAGTGAGTACTCAGTGATTAAAGCTTACAGTAAGACCCCGATCTTTCTTGGTGTGTATTATCATTTTCTTAACAGATGAACATAAAAAGATACCCTATAATAGCAGCAACCCTGTTGGTTCATGATGCTGAGAAGTCTGTCCCTTCAAATGTGGCTTAATCTGAGCCATCAAGACATCTCCAGGATCTGGGCTTTCACTATTTTCTGGACTCTGTTCTTGTTGGTTTCCTTTTTAAACATCATAGCAGGTCAAAGTGTTTGCCAAGACCTATAGTCCTAAAATCTCCCAGGTCCAAGTTCATCAAGGAAGAATTCCAAATCTTTTCTCAGTAGATCTCTTTGAATCTGTTTGGGTCATGTGGCCATATGTTGATTAATTTCCTGTTGTCCAGGGTTTAATATGTTCTGATTGACCTCGAGTTAGGTGCCTACCTTTAAAGCAGGAAGTCCTCAGCTCATCCTCTTTTTTTCCACTCAGTCTAACCTAGAACTCCTTATTAGACCAGGTTGACCTGTACCTCACAGAGATCCTCCTGCTTCTGCTTGCAAATGTCCAATTTTTTAAAAAAGATTATTTTTCAGCAGTACAACTAGTATATAGCAACCATTAATTCTGTGGCTCTCAAAAGGTTCAACAAACCATGTTATGCTAGTTAATAAAAGTAATTTTAATTTGCATTGTATTTTTTGTATATTTTGAGACAAGGTCTCCCTGTAACCCCATCTAACCTAGAACTCCTGTTGTAGACCAGGCTGGCCTCTGCCTCTCTCTGCCTCCTGAGTGCTGGCATTAAAGGCACACGCCACCACACCTGGTCTTGCATTGTGTTTTTATCTGCAAGGCAGTCTATACCTTTAAAAAAAAAAGTGTCCTCCAGCTCTTTCCATTTTTAAGAAAATACAATAAATAGAATTGTTTACTTATGAGACACTTAAATTAAGGATTCTATTTTCCGTTCCAAAAGACTTTTTGTAAAATTTTTGAGGGATGAGTTTACGAGATCCAGGCCTGGAACTCTTGCTTCCAGAGAATTTGACCATCTCCTCCCGATATCCATTGTCTCTTCCCTTTCCCTACAGCTGGCTGAACAGGCGGATCCTGTTCAGTTGAGACAGAGGATTAGCATTTTCATTTTTCCCCTTCCATAGCTAGACCAGAGTTTGAAGGTCTCATTATTGGCTGATGCCAGGATTTCTGTGGAGTGTAAGATCATTTATTACAGTTACTCACTGTCTCTGTCTCCAGCAAGCTGCCTCCCAGAGTGAGTCATAGCTGATCTGTCTCGTCATGGGAGGATGTCTACATGTTGAGATCAGAATATCATCTGTTAAGATAGCCTGGCCTGTCAAATGGTACCTGGCCTGGACCAGAGTTTTTCAAAGCCCACACCTTCAAAAACCTCTCCTTTTCCTCAAGTCCAGCCTTCAGTCTTTTAAATTGCCTTTTTACTTATTTATTGTGTGTGTTTGTGCATGTGTGCATGCCTGGGCACACACGAAGGAGCTGGCTCTCCCCTTTCACCATATGGGACTGGGGGATTGAACACAGGTTTTCAGGTTTGGTGACAAGCACCTTTACCCACTGAGCCGTCTCACCAGCCCTTTAGAGTTTTTTGTTGTTGTTATTATTGGAGGCTGGGTATAGTTCTGTGGTAAAGCACTTCACTACATGTGTCAAGTCCTGGTTTCCATCTTGAGCATCGTTTAAAAAAAAGAGCTGGGTATAGTGGTGCATGTCTTTAATTCTAGCACTTGGGAGACAAAGACACAGTTGGATCTCTGTGAGTTCAGTGCCAGCCTGGTCTACATAGTGAGTTCTAGGCCAGCTGGAGCTACAGGAAGACCCTGTCTCAAAAAAAATAAAGAATTTTCCCAAGGACTTAGTTTAAAGATGCAGGATTGCAGTGAAAACTGAGGTCTGCTAGGTCTGCAAAGAAAATGTGCCTTTCTGAATAATACATACTAAAGTCCAGATTTCATTCTATGAAACAGGAATAAGAATTTCTAGCAGTCTCAAATGAGATACACACCAAAAAGAGGACCTATGGCATGGCTTTGTGCAAAGGAGAGATATTCAGATGTTTGCTGGGTCAGTAATCCAAGAAGCCAAGCACAACTCTTTTGTTTTGGTTTTGGTGTTCTGGTATAGTGAGCTATTTTAAGCACTGGTAGAAAACACGGCGTGGGTGACACTCTAGTGCAGATATTAGTCAGCAGTTTCATTCAGCTTCTAGGATCTTGCTCAACACGCTAGCCCCTTCCTCTAGTCTTTTCTGGAATCTCCATATGTTCACAAGGAGGGAGAAGGAAAGGGTGGGTAGTGCGCCTCACTTGGGGTGAGGAGAATAACAAGATTCTTGAGTATAGAAGAACCATTCTTCCCAGGCTGGCAAAAGAAATCTCAAATTGCTGCTGCAGGCAGCTCTAGCCAGAACTGGTTATAGGCAGGCCCAGAGGCTGAACCTCTAAAAGTTCCAGGCAGAAGAGTGAAAGCCTCAGTGAGGCAATGAATGCCAGCCAGATCCTCCCTATCACACAAGTCCATTCTTCCAACCAACGCTGATTAGAATTGCCAATACATGCTCAAATGAACTGTCCTGCTGTGTTTAAAATGGCATCAATTCTGAATATATGTTTACCATACTAGCAAATTAATACAGAATAATACTCATTTGCTCTGGCCCAGGCCTAGTTAGCAGCACCCTCCCTGGAAGTGGAAGGGCCAGGGCAATGACCTTCTGCGACTTTGGATCTCAGGGTGTGAGGGTTGTTACTGTTTTCTTCTTTCTTTGTTTTGAGATAGGGTTTCACTGTATAGCCCTGGCTGACCAGGAACTCACTATGTAGACCAAGTTGGCTTGAACTCACAGAGATCTGTCTGTTTCTGCTTCTAGAGTCCTGGGATTAAAGGCGTGCACCTACCATGCCTGACTCCCCCCACCCACTACCCACCTGGAATATTTATAGAATATAATTAACCAATCTTTGCATTCTACTTAAGTTGTAAATGTCCCTTTAAAATTTTTTTTGCTCTATTTTTATATGTTTGAGTATTTTGTCTGCATCTATGTTAAGTACATCCATGTATACAATGCCTACAGTGGTCAGACAAGGAAATCAATCAGATCCCTTGGTACCACAGTTACAGATAGCTGTTAGCCATCAGGTGGCTGCTGAGAACCAAATGTGGGTCCTCTTCAAGTACAGGCAGTGCTCTTAACCACTGATCATCTCTCTAGCCCTGCTACTTTTTTAAATTGTGTGTGTGTGTGTGTGTGTGATGTATGTGTGTCGGGGTGGAGAGAAGAGAGAAACTTTGTGGAGTCAGCTCTCTCTTTCCATCTATACATGGGTAAGGAGAACAAACTCAGATCTTCGGACTTGCATTAATTATCAGGTGGCAAGCACCCCCTGCTGAGCCATCTGGCCAGCCTGGATCTCAGGTATTTGAGAGTTGGTACTAAACACTTGGTAGATTTTCTAGGACTTCGTTCTGGGCCACTTTGGGTCTCATAGACTTCAAGACTGCCATGGAAAGGCCATCTGTGTATGAATAGTGTAGGCAGAGAGAGGAGGGATGGAGAGCTGAGCTCTTGTAGTTCTTTGTCTTTAGCTAGCTAGTATGGTGCTTCTAAGACTTCCTTGCAGATACAAATGCAATGCAATATAAAAAATTTTTTCTCTCTCTCTAATTACATACAGTATGTGCAGCTCTAGCTGGATTGGAACTACTTTTTCAGACCAGGCTGGCCTCAGACTCACAGAGGTCACCTGCCTCTGCCTTCCATGTGGTGGGATTAAAGGTGTGCATCACCACAGCCAGCCAAAATTCCTTTTATTAAATAACATAACATGATTTGTTGAAGCTTTTGCAGAGCCACAGAACTAATGCTAGCAATATGCCAGTGTCTCAGGACTGGAGAAGGGAGGCCAAAGGGAAGCCTTCTTTGCTTCTCTCTGTGAATAATTTCTCACCTTTTCACCATACATTGCACTCTCCCTGGCTTCTTGAACAGTCTGCAGAGAATAATGCCTACACCCAACTCTCTTCTTTCTTCAAACTACCTGTCAATGCCAGTTTTGGATTCTTCACCTAATACCTGCAAGTTACAGAGCTGAACCCATCCTGGTTATCTGGGCGGTGTATTCATTAATTATAAGGCATTGGCATCCCATCATCAATTTCACTGAAGAACTGGAATTGGGGGTTAGGAATGTAGTTAAATAAGAAAAGCATACTTAGCATGCTTGAAGCTTTCAGTCTGGTCTCTAGCACCACACACACACACACACACACACACACACACACACACTCACTCCCCATAGGGCAGATAATTTAACTTATTGTCTGTGTTGTGATCACTGTGTATAACAACAGAACACCAGACAGTGTCTGAGATAACCTGGAGGTGGGCAGTGCAGGATGATGCCCTAGATTATCACCTGACTCCAAATCGCATTTGTGCAGCTTGACAGGGCCCTGGCTTGCTTTGTGGCTGTCTAGCTTCCTGGCTCTTTTGTCTCCAGCAGTGCACTCTTATTCTGGCAGGAAGAAGGGTAAATGTGAGAGACCAGAAATATCTACCAGCTGAGGCTTCCCTCCCCATCCTTTTACCCTTTAACCTTTTATTAATATACTAATTTATGAACCACAGAGATGTTGCAAAAGCTATATAAAGAATTCCTCTGTGCCCATCACCTAGATCCTTCAGATGGTAGCCTTGCTTTATCATTTTGCTCTCTGCAAATCTATACATTTCCCCTTGAGCCATCCTCGAGGAATTTATCGGCATGCCCCCAAAGACAAAACCATTTTCTTAAGTATCAGAGTGGAGTGACCCAAACCAGAAAGTTAACATTGATGCATTGCTGTTATCTAATCTACAGCCCTTTAAAAATTGTTTTACCAGTATTCCAACTAAATACCTCTTTAGGGAGGTAGGGAGGAATAATTTTTCTGGTCTAGGATCCAACCTAGATTAACTGTTGCGTTTTGAGGTCATATGTCTTTAGTTGTCTTTAATCAAGTATTGTCCTTGTGCCAGGTAGGTGGCCATGCTTTTAATCCTAGCACTGGGGAGGCAGAGGCAGGCAGATCCCTGTGAGTTCAAGGCTAGCCTGATCTACACAGTGAGTTCTAGGTCAGTTGGGGCTACAAGGAAACCCTGCCTCAAAAAGACCACACACACACAAAAAAAAAGTGTTCTCACCCAGGGCAGTGGCACATGGCTTTAATCCTAGGCAGAACTCTGTGAGATTGAGGCCAGAAGTTGCAGGCCATCTGGGGCTACAGGAGAACATCCATGTCTCAAACAAAACAACAAAACACAATGATAGTAAGAGTTTATCTATATTTTCCTGGCTCTCATTGCCTTGATGTGAAGAGTACAGCATAGGCTGTTTGTAGAGTGCTCCTCCACTTCAGTTGGTCTGGTTCTACTCCAGCATTATATTCAGAGGTACTACAGAATCCTGTTCTCACAGTGCACCCTTCAAAAGGCACAAAATAGGCTCAGTGGTAAAGAGCACTGATAGCTCTTACAGAGGACATGGGTTCAGTTCCCAGAACCCATCTGGCAGCTAATAGCCATCTGTAATGTAACTCCAGTTCCAGGGGATCTCACACCTTCTTCTGACCTCCTTGGGCATTACATGACATAGGTACCTTGCATTCATGCAGGCACTCACACATATAAAATAAAAGTAATAATTATTTTTAAAAAGAAGGCACATGTAATTGGCTCATTATTAATTATAATATATTTTTTAGACAGAGTCTCATGTAGCCCAGTCTGACCTTGAACTTGCTATGTAGTTGAGGATGATCTTCTTGCCTCTACCTCTCAAGTGCTGGACTTACAGGTATGTTACAGTGTTGTTGGCTGATATTCTCCCTGCAATATTTGCTATTTCCCTTCTTTGTAATTAAGAAGTTTAAATGAGGGAAGCTTTAAATATGTATTAGACTTTCATTTGGGTTTTTGTTTTTTTGTGTGTTGTTGATGGTGTTTTATTTTCTTTTTGTTTTAGTGATGCTAGATTAGAATCCAGGGCTTTTTGCATGCTAGGCAAGTTCTCTAACACTGAAGCAAACTCCCAGCCTTATCCATTTGCTTTCTTTCTCAATTCAGTAGTGGTTGCCACTCTGCCTTGTGTGGAGAGCTTTCCACGAAGTTCCCACTTGTGACTTCTACTCATCTTGCTAAGAATTATATCCATTTTTAGTTGGGAGAGTGTCTAAGAAGCATGTTATTTTGCTGTTTTGTTTTATTATGGGTCTTTCTCTCTCTCTGTCTTTGGTCTTTTTGAGACAGGATTCTCCATGTAGCCCCAGCTGGCCTGGAACTCACTATGTAGACTAGACTGGGCTTGATTTCACAGAGATCCACCTGCCTCTGCCTCCCGAGTGCAGGGATTAAAGGCATGGGCCACCATGCCCAATTTTTCCTTTTTTTGGGGACGTGGGGCAGGGGAGAGGGAGTCTTCTCAATAAAGAAGGAAGAAATAAAAATTAGGTAAGAAATTTATCATTCTTGTAATGATTAAGTAAATAATGCTTGACATTTCTGACCCTAACCCGTGGAGCAGCTGTGTTGATTTGTCTTGTTTTTCAGTCATCAGTGATGACAGGTCTGCAAACTCCAGTCTAACTGCTGTGCCAGTTTCCCTTCCCAGGTATTAGAAAGACCGTATTCTCTGAAATCGATTCCAGCGTGTCTAATTAAACCACACCTCTATACTATAGTATCTACACAACTGTTTCTGGGGGCTGGAGAGATGACTCAGCAGTTAAGAGCAGTGGCTACTATTGCAGAGGACCTGGGTTTGATTCCCAGTGACCACATAGCAGCTATCAACCATCTGTAATTCCAGTTCCAGGGTTTCTTCTCACCTCTGTGGGCAATGCACAACATGCATTTGCATACATGCAGGCAATACATTCATGCACATACAGTTAAAAAAATAGTGAAATATTTTTAAAAAGAACTCTTTGTGAAGTTCTGTTAACTAGATGATGAACCTAAACATGGTGATGGACACTGTAATCCCAGGATTTTGGAGGCTGAGGTAGAAAGAGGGCTGTGAATTCAAGGCCAACCTGGGCTAGCGTGTGAGATCCTCTCTCTCAAAAAAAAAACCCAACAATCAAATAGCCCACCTAATTCTAATTTCTTTGTATTTGAATCGTTTCTCCTCCTCTACTGTCCCAGATGGCTGTTTTTTTCCAGAGAAAAACCTGGGAGGATAAAATAGAGAGTAGTGGCATTTGCTCAGCTTTATAAATAAGCACAGTCATGTGTTTATTGATTTTTTTTTAGTAGTTTTTAAAATATTTAGCAGAAAGAGAGGGAACTGTAAAATTTTTTTCCTCTTCTGCCAGTTATAAAAATTGGAATTTAAAATATTCCCTTGTCACTGAGTTGGTATGAAACAGAGTGAAAATTTAATGATGGTTGGCAGTAGAACCTCCCTTCATTTAACTAAAATTCTTACACTGAGCATCATGAAAAAATAATACCACTACATGACAGACATAAAAAATGATACTGGAAGAAGAATAAGTCAAATTAAGAATTCCATATACTGACTGATAACAGCTACAGTCAAATATGCACATGGGCAAAAGATTAGAAGTGCAGTAAAATGTGAATTAAGAATAGCTTTATTTTGATGAAAAGATTCTAAATGATACTTTCTTCTGTCAGTGATTACCAGCCTAAAAAAAATATTAATCCAGGGGCTGGAGAGATGACCCAATGGTTAAGAGCACTGCCTCCTCTTGCAGAGGATCTGAGTTGAGTTTCCAGCAACCCACATGGCAGCTAATAACAGTCTGTAACTCCAGTTCTAGAGGATCCGACACTCTCTTCTGACCTTCTTGGACAGTGCATGACATGGGTGCACTTATATAAGTGCATATAGAATAAAAATAATAAATAGACATTAAAAAGAAGTCTTAATCCAACCGGATGTGGTGGCATACACCTTTAGTTCCAGCATTTTGGAGGCAAAGGCAGGTGGACCTCTATGAGTTGAAGACAAGCCTGGTCTATATAGTGAGTTCCAGGTCAGCTGGGGGCTACAGAAAGACCCTGTCTCAAAAAGACCAAATAGAAATAAATAAGTTAATTTAAAAATTAAAAAAAAAAAAACTTAATCCAGAGGCAGGTGGATCTTTGTGAGACTGAGATTTCACCTGATCTGTATAGTGAATTCCAGGCCAGCTGGGGTTACAGAGAGAGCCTGTCTCAAAACAAACATAAAAAAATATTAATCACAAATAACAGACTCAGAAATTATATTAAGCAAAAACAGTTGTGGAAGAGAAGCGTCATCTGGAGCTGTTTCTGGGGCTCTGCATGTGAGGAGCCTGTGGAGCTCTGGCTGCAGCTGATGCCCGATCCTAAATTTCATCTCTTTTCACTCTGACACACCGTCACATCTCTTCCTTCTTTTTTTCCTTTCCTTTGTTCATCTTGTCTTTTCTTCTTACTATAAGTAGATGGCAAGATTAACTTTAAGAGAAAGAATTTGATGTAGTAGGGAGAACTGTAAGGCCAAACAGATGAAAATTAGAACTCTGACTTTCGCGTGTTTATTTAGCAACCATGAGCTGAGCAACAGCTATGCCACTGTTGAGTAATAACGATAAAACAGACAATATTGCCTTCTCCATGGAAGTTGCATTCTAGAGGGAGACAGGTGAGATGTAAGAGATCTAAGAAAGACCACACCTTTAATCCCAGCACTCAGGTGGCAGAGGCAGGCAGACCTCTGTGAGGTCGAGGCCAAGCCTGGTCTATATAGTGAGTTCCAGAACAACCAGGGAAACAGGGAAATCATGCCTCAGCAAACAAACAAACATACAAACAGGTCCTGGAAAGACCCCCTGAATCAAAAAATATCTGCCCAAAACATCAAGCAAATGATGGATGCCATTTAGAAAGTAGTCTTTTGGGTGAACAAACATCTTTGAGAAAAACATGGGTCTCAAAGGAAAAAGTACATCACTGCTAGGACTAACAGTCCTTTAAGTTAATGTGAATCCATTCTTTTGGATGTCTCAAGAGCTCTGTGAGAGCCATGCTGCGTCAGAGTAAGCATTTTAATTGAAGAGAGGACCTTTAGGTACTGTCTAGGAAGAGTGGACTTGAGTGGCTTCCAGACTAGGTGGGCACTGCAATGCTCCTGTGGAGATGGCTTACGAAAGGCAGTAAAGTGGTAAGTCTCAGAGCAAACTACATCCTTAATGCATTAGTTTGTCTTAGGGGAAGACCAAGAGAGGTCTTAGGCTCTCTCCATCTGAAGGCCAAGTGTTTGGAAAGAACAGGGATATATCTGTAGTCTTCTCAGGTTCCTCACACTAGCAATTTCTCCCCTAGAAAATGTACAAGGAATGAGTTTAAATCTGTAATAGCCACTGGTGTAAATGCAGGCTTAGTTCACATAGTATATGGCCTCTTGCTCACATTTTGGGGGGTGGTTATTTATTGCTATTTATGTGTATGAGTGTTTGTCTGCATGAATGTAAGTGCATTGTGATGGCTAATTCTGGTTGTCAACTTGATAGGATCTGGGATTAACTGAAATGAAAGAGATCTTCCTAATTAGGTCATTAGAAGCTGGAAAACTCACCCTACATGTGGCCATTACCTTTTGATGGCAGCTGTATAAAAAGGCCCTGGCAGGAGGGCGCTCAGACCTTTTTACCATTTGCCTTCTCTCTCACTCGTGAGCTGGTCTTGCTGCTGTGATCAGCTTCTTTGGATTCTGTCATAGACTGAAGACTAGCAGATCTGGAATCTCTCAGGCTAGATTGAGACTGCTGAGATATCCAGCCTCATGGACTGGATTTCTCAGCCTCTCTAGTGTGGTGCAGCCATTGTTAGAGTACTCGGACTCTATCCTGTAAGCTAGTCTAATTTTATATATATATTCATTCTAGGGATTCTGTTTCTATAGAGAACCCTGACTAATAAATAATATATGCGCCATGTGCATGTGATGCCAGTACAGGCCGGAGGGCATCAGATCCGCCTGGAACTAGAGTTAAGGATGGTTGTTAGCCTCCATGGAAATAGAACCCTGTCCTCTGCAAGAACAGCTAATTCTCTTAACCTCTGAACCTTTTCTCTAGCCCTGTTGCTCACATTTTAAAAAATTATTTCTTATTTATGTGAATATGTCTGTGTGAGTGAATTCCACATGTCTGCAGCTGTCCTCCAAGGCCAGAAGAGGACATCAGATGTCTTGGAGCCAGAGTTATAGGTGATTGTGACCTGAACCACACTTAGGTGCTCTTAGGAGAGCAGCAAGGCACTTTTAACCACTGACCCATTTCTCCAGCCCTTGCTCACATTGTTTTATGTTTTGAGATAGTCTTATACTGTAGCCCACCCTAGACTGGAATGCATTTGTAGGCTTTGAATTTAGTCAGTCCTCCTGTCTCAGCTTCCCAAATGCTGGGTTTACAAGTATGTGTCACCATGCCTGGCTTCATCCTTTAAAAAAAAAAAAATGTTTATTATTTTCTATGTTTGAGTGTTTTGTCTGAATGTATGTAAGTGTACCATATTCATGCAATGCCTTAGCAAGTCAGAAGAGGGCATTAGATCCCCTAGAACCGGAGTTACAGACAGTTGCAAAAGCAGCCAGCTTCTCTCTAGCCCCTGGCTTTTGTCTGTGCTTTTTTTACTGGAGCTAGTATCACACATAGGAACTCATACTTTCGAGGCAAGTACTCGGCTACTGAGCTATATTTGTAACCTCTATCTATTTATACATAGGAGGAAATTATTGAAGGAAGTTAAGTAATTGTGACAGGTGACAAAGCATGAGAACTGAGGTTTGAGCTGAAGTTTCTCTGTCTGTGGAGCCTGCACACCCTCTCATTTTTCCACATTAGCCTCTAATCTTTGGCTACTTTTGATGCTTGCCCTCACTTAACTCTGATCAAGGTATTTATTTACCCAGCTAAATTCACCTTTGTGAAGTGGAAAACTAACCAGTAGGCCCAGAGGTCCGCTTAGCCACAGAACTTCCCTAGTTGTTTCTAGTCTGACAAAGCTCTAATCTTGCCAGACTTGTGGGAACAAAGGGAGGTATCTCTCTTGGTTCCTCATGTTGGGTCATCCACTAACCCAAGAGGTAGCCCAAACCTACCCATGTTGATGTCATTTATATAAGCTGTCCTTATGTTCAGTAACAGAGTGCCCAGCATCTAGCGTGGTATCTAGTATGTACTGAGATGTTCAGTAAAGCTTCACTGTACTTTTTTTCCATTCAAAGCAACTCAAGTAGTTGATTTTAACTTATATTCTCTCATAAAATCGAAGCTAAGGGTCATCAGCACATTTATTTTTACCCAAGCTGCAATTGGGGTGTGCTGGCTGAGTCAAAGGGAGTCATGTCTAACCGCTCAACAATCCTTAGAACAGATGATATTGAAAAAAAAGAAAGACAAAACCCCAGAATCAAACAGCTCTGCACTATTTTGTTTGTTTATTGAGATAGGGCCTTAATATATAGCCCCAGTTGGCCTGGACCCGATATATAGACCAAGCCTCAATCTCACAGAGATTGAACTGTTCCTGCCTTCAGAGTGCTAGGATTCACAGCGTGTGCCACCATGCTTTGCAACCCTGCACTTTTTAAGCAAAAATGAAACCAAAAACTTTGAATTTAATAAAGAAGATCGGGGTCTATGCATGATCATGGAAGCTTAGGATAGTTAGGCCTGGTTAGTATTAGGATGGTAGAAGATCCCAGTGGAGGGAATGAAATATACCTTAATACTGTCCTTCTGCTCCAAAATGCATGTATCCTTTCTAATTTCAAAGGACTGCTGCACTTGCATGTTGGCCTCTGGGAGGCACTGCTTCCTCTGGAAATGTGGGCTATTGGGCATGACTCGTGTTACAGCAGTGCTGGCTTCTGGCTGCTAGATTTGTACCATAGGACAGTAGCATAGAGACTGAGTAATGCCAACGTAGATTAATAAGGGGAGCTCATCCACCTTCAGCTGAAGTGCACACAAGAACCTGTGTTGTTGGCTGTTACTGGATTCATCCTGCAGACTGGGTGTTTTGCTCCCAGCATGTGGGAATCATTTGACAGCCGAATCTCAAGACTCAGCAGAGGGACAGGGAAGGTGAAGGCTTCTTGCCGGCTTCCCAACGACTTCATAGTCCCTAGTTTTTTGGTTTGCAGTGGGAAAGGGAGCTTTCTTCCCTTCAGGCAATAATACCCTGTAGTCCTGACCTTTTGATCCCAAAGGCCCCGCTTGTTACATATACATTTGACTTTACTGTGAAATAAATTTGTATTTCATGTATACACTAGGTGGAAGGCATCCAGTAGTCATAGTAAAAATCAATAAGCTAATTCATTAAATTAGGATGTTCATATTTTTATTTTCAACATTAGCATTTAGTATTTGGCTATAGCTCTGATATATGCAGGTCTAATAGCTAAAGCCTAATCAGTATTTTTAAAACTTGATTTGTTAAGGGTCTGGAGAGATTGCTCAACCGTTAAGAGCAGTGACAGTTCCTGCAGAAGACCTTGGTTCAAATCCCAGCACCCATATGGCAGCTCACAACTATCTGCAAATCCAGTTCCAGGGGACCTGAGGCCTTCTTCTGATCTCCTTGGGCATTGCAGCACACGGGTGTAGACAATAACTCATCTACATAAAATAAAAAGAATAAATACAATATTTTTAAAAACTGATTTGTTAAACCAGTGGTTTATAATTAAATTAACCATTAATGGTGATCCTTTTATTTTTTTATCTTTATTTTATGTATATGAGTGTATTGCCTGCATGTGTGTAAGTGGCACTGGTGTCCTGCAGTGCCCATGAAGGTCAGAAGGCCTCAGATCCCCCGAAACTGGAATTACAGACAGCTGTTAGCCACCATGTGGGTGCTGGGAATCGAATCCTGGTCCTCTGTAAGAGTAGTCAGTGCTTTTAACTGCTGAGCATTCTCTCCAACCCTGTTAATGATGATCTTTTATAGAGAAAATATGAATAGTGTGCTCATTTATCAGTTTCATAATTGCCTTCACTCTAACGAGTGTGTGAACGTGTAGTTTTATCTGGGGATATTAGAGTTTTGTGTCATTGTATGTGTCAGCTTTTTATAACATTTTTTCTGTCATTAAATGTTTACAGCTATATACTTGGTTATTTGTTGTCTTATTTACATATGTATGTGTGTGATGTATGTGGGTGTTTGTGCAGCTATCTATTGCCTATAGTTCCTCAACTAGGACTTCGTGCCCACCTCCCCCATCCATGATGAGTTTTTGTTTTTCTTGGGCTTGCACAGGTCTGGAGCATGTTTTCACAGGCACTGTGGGTTCATATGTGCCACTGTCCTGTTGTGTCCTTGTATTCCTCCACCATCTCTGGCTCTTATGGTCTTTCTGCCCCTTCTTCTTGAGAGGAGAGGGTGTGATATTAATGTTCTAATTAGAACTGAGTGAATCTCTTAATCTCTGAGTGTTGACCCGTTGTGTGTCTCTGTGTTAATTGCTATCTGCTGCACCAAGAAGCTTCTCTGGTGAGAGTTGAAAGATGCACTGACAGGTCTGGTGGAGTTTACAGGTCTCCTATTTTCATTATTTTTAATTATGTGTATTGGGGGGAAGTGGTATGTGCACATGAATGCAGGTGCTCCCAGAGGCCAGAAGCAGCCTGATCATTTCTAGAATGCAAGTTACAGGAGATTATAAGCTGGCCTTGGGATATACCAAACTCTGGTCCTCTGGGAGAGCAGTATGTGCTCTTAACTACTGGGCTATCTCTCCAGCTCCTCACCTGTGAACTTTATCTTGTTACTTAAACTTCCTGAGCCTATTTCTTTAGAATCTGGCATAGAGTATGTGTTTGTTATTCTAAGCACGGTTCCTAGGCTAATTGAGCTGTTGTTACTAGTATATCATCCTCAAATCATTATAGCACTTCTGATGTGTGTGAAGACTACTTCACATGCTTTCTTTTCTTCACATCCTTCTTCCTTCCCCTCTTTCAAAACCAACCAAACAAAAAACATGGTCTCACTCTGTAGCCAGAACTCCTGGCTTAGAACTCCTGGCAAACCTCTCTTGGCCTCCAGAAAACTGGGATTATAGATGGGATGCACCACGCTCAGCTTTCCATCCTCACTTTTTACAGACTTGTCTTAATGAGATCCCTGAAGTGGTCTTACAAGGCTTTTCTGCTCTCTAACCAGGGCCTACTCTGCCCCTCAGCTTCTTCTGGGCCTCATTTTCCCAGCTAATCCTGGAAGGTGTGTGTTCCTTACTCCCTGTTCTGGCTGGACAGTGCTGACCTGCATCATCCTTTTATTTGTGTTTTTAAAAATAAGGTTTACTCTGGCTGCACTCTGCAGGGAAACCCAGCCGCAAACAAAACACAGGAAAAATTGGAGGAAGGTACAAAGGTGACTTCATTTGCTTGAGGTTGTAATTCCTGATTCCTGTTGAAACGGTAAAACACAAGCTATTTTGCTTCTCTGTGGGGGCCTGCACTTCCAGTTCTCTTTCCTGAAGTGAGCAATTTGCGTCTCTGAGGAAGTTCCTAATAAGGGGGAAGTCACGTAATCAAATTAATCTGGGACTCTGTTGGGCCGGAAATTATCCCCTCTGGGTATCTCCTCCCTTAATCATGGCATAGAGTTTAGCTCTCTGGGCAGGGCAAGGGGTCAAAAAACGAATCGTTCATAGAAATTAGAGAATTACGAGTTTTGAAGATGATAATTTTATCAAGATTAAGATTTTCCTAAGATACACAAAATCATTGCCACAAAAGAATCACATTTGGGTTGACATTATCTTTTCATTAACCTCAATAAAAACAGCACCTTCAATGGAGAGGTGAATAGAGTCAACTGCAAAGGAGGAGAAGACAAGAAAACTTGACTGGTTTCCTTCTGGGTAGACAGTGGTCAGTAGTTACTCCTGTGTTCATGAGGAACTTGATTTAATGGTGGGGCCTGTAGTGCTGTGTTCGAGTACCTGTCTGAGTTCTAACCAGGGCCCCAAGCCAAAGAAAAAATTACACTGAAAGGACTTATTTGCCTTAATCCACCCTTCTCTACCCACTACCCCTGCCATTGCTGAATTGCCTGGTTTGTTTGTTTGGGTTTTTTGTGGTTGATTTTAAATTATTTTTCTGGCGGGTGCCGGGGGAAGGGAGAGGAGACAGTTTCTTTGTTTGTCTTAAAACTCGCTTTGTGGAGGTCTTTACTTTAGGCGATCTTTCTGCTTCTTCTTCCAAGTGCTGAAATTACAGATGTTTGTTGTCAAGCAGGATCCTCTAGCCTTGTGACTGATGTTTTCAGTTCCTGAATGTTAATTCACTGCCTGGGATTTGACTCTGTTCACTTCACCGGGAGCATTTCCCACCCGCAAAGTCTGTTCTTACCTATCCTTCACCCCACCACAATTGGTGTTCCCCTGCGCTCTTCTCCCATTGTGCTAACCTCACCTGCTTGCTGTCTGTATCTCAGGTACACAGGTCTCTAGTTCAGCTCCTTGACATTCTAGTTCTTGGCCTTTGTGGACACTAAAGAAGCACTCCTAGAATGGAGGATTTGGGAGGGAGACCTAGTGAAAGTTGCATAATTGGCAAGGGTAAGTGCTGTGGCTGGGTGGCTCTTCAGCTACAGTTGTGCCACTGTCAGGAGTGCTTCCTGCTCCCCTGACTGCTTGGAAGCCCTGTGATGCTTCAGTCAAGCAACCTCATGTGTAAATGTGTAAGAAAACAAAACGTTACCTCATAGAGCAGAAGGGGGAGACACCCCTCCTAGCACTTCTCTCCCCACAGGAAGTTACTGGGAAGCCACATTACAATCAGAAGACCCCTATAGGAGCCTCTTTCCTTCCTTCTTGAGTAGCCTACTTAGTGTGGCAACGAAAGACTGGGGTGATTTAAGGAATGCCCTTCAACTAGGGGGGTTGAGTTGCTTCTCTTTCCTGTGATGGATACTCTTCCAATGTGATGGTCAAAGCGGCCCTCACCCCTGACAGTACAGGGGCCACTCTGAACTTATTCCCTGGGCTCTACTTGTGTCTTGCCATAGACTTGACCAGTCTTCGATCTCTCTGACTCTTTCTGTAGTTAATTTTGCCTTCAGTCTGATAATGGTCCAGACTTACTTTGTGTCTGGAGGTTTCTGGGTCCCTGGACATATCTCTGCTGTCTGAGGCAGTCCTATTATAGGTTCTAGGTTTGGGGACCTGGCAGGGCCATTCAAGACAGTTATTAGCTTGCTGTGGCATCGCTATATAGTGCTGCTAATCTAATGATGTATGCTACTCCTTTCATGTGAAAATTTCAAACTTTGTTGTATGCAAAGACATACTGGAAGTACAAGGTTGTTGAGGAAGAAAATCTTTTCCTCTGTCCCTGACTCCTTAGATTAGATGCATGGGACCTATGCTTTATGACAAAAGGCAGATTAGCAACAAAAAAGGCAAAATTTAATCACATATTTATTAACATATTGGAACTCACAGGGGGAAAATGTGACTCAAAGGAATGATAGATAATTCAGTGCTTATATACCATCTTAATAGGGAGAGGGAGAAGAGCGCTTGTAGGAAAATAAATGACTTAAATGGTTCCAAGGGGAATAAAAGGAGATCTGACAGTTTTATGTCAGTGTCTGCAGGGTGTGCTGTGGAGACTGTGTGTGGAGACTTGTCATTTTAGTCATGAGTCCTCTTTCCTTGCTTGTGTCTGGGGAAGGTTATTTGGGGAGGTTCTGCCTTTTAGACAGATAAATTTCAGGAATTGAAATGCCTTTTGATGAAAATAATTTTAATGTTACTGGCATTTTCTGGACCCCTTAAAGGCCTACTTTTATGTTCTGTAGAACATTCTAGTAGAAAGAAGAAAACGAGATGAAATTGTGCTTCAAAATTAAACACATTAAAAAATACATACTTTATTTTTATTTTATGTGTATGTGTTTGTGTTTGTGGAAGTGAACATCACTTATGTGCCAGTAGAAGTGAGCCATCAGACATGGGTTCTGGGAACTGAACTCGGGTCCTCCGAAGACCAGGAAGCATTCTAACTGCTGAGCTATCTTAGTAGCCCTAGTCCTCCAAAATTATATAGGTGTTTGTATTTGAGCTCAGAAGTCTTCAAACAAATGACTAACACGTTAAAAATAAAAACACAGTGGCTGACATGTAATTGGTTCCAGGTAACAGTGTGGTTCCAAGTGTAAAATTATGCATACTCAGCAGGTTTCTTCTTAGCAAATTAAGGAAATTAAGAAAAAATATTTTATTTTTAAAATACTTCACTTATTTTTGACACTACTAAGGACTGAACCCAGAGCCTCACATGCTAGGCAAACATTCTCTACCAGTGGGCTATATTCCCAGACCCAAGAAAAAAAAATTTTTAAGCCAAAAGATTTAAAATTGTTAGTGTGCTTGTTTACTCAGTATCCCCTTTGTTTTTGTTTTGTTTTGTTTAATATAGGAAGTGCTGATTTGCTGGGGATGCTGGGGATCAAACCGCGTGCAAGCTAGACAAGCGCTTGACCTTGGCTCCACATCCTCACCCTCACCTCACTCTTGACATCAAAGAGAGGTGATGGCTTTCTTTCAAAAATATTGCACCAGCCACTATGCAGTTTGGAACTTTTACTTTAGACTTGATTTTTCGATATGTTGAAGGTGGACAGGAAAAATAGTACCAGGTTAAAAATACTAAGTTCTTACTACTTCAGTTTCCCTGGGGGAGAAGTGAACAAACAGTGATGTTGTCATCAAAAGAGAGGAATGAAAAAGCCAGCTGTCTGGGCAGGACAGCTCTAATTCCTGAAAAAGCTAGAGCTGATAAATCTTGGCTACGACAGGAAAGGATTTGGGTCCCTACAGCTGGGCATAGTTTCATGTCTGTACCTCTGCACTTGGAAGGCGGAGACATAAATACTTAAATTCAAGGTCCTTTTCAGGGATCTGAAGCTAGCCTGGGCTACATTAGTCTGTCTTAAAAAAAAAAAAAAGATTTGGGTTGATGATTTAGTACCTGCAAAATAATTCAGCAGCACCCAGGTTTGTGGGAATGAAGACATGAGAATGCATTTCTTTGGTAGCTGTTGGGTTGGTAGAATAACTTCATCTAATTGGAATAAAGAACAGAGAGTATTGAGACACGGTGCAGGTGTTAGGGTCAAGGACTTTGACCTTAACTGGATTGGTGAATTGGAAGACTTCTGGATTGAGAAGATCTTGTCATTGTTTACATGTTAGTCATCTGCATTCTCTGTACAACTATCCCATGCATTACCTAATTTAATCCTTCACTTGCTTTTGTCTGGAAGGTAGGGAAGTGACATAATTTAATTCTTACAATTCAGCCAAAACCTAGTATTATTTCTACTTTCTACAAGAGAAAAAAAAAATATATAACTGGTGGTTCTTTTGTTAATGAAAATGAATTTCCTGTTCCTTTCTTTTGTGTATGTTGGTTTCTTTGATATTTAATGGTTAGATTCAAGATTACTTTTCTCTACTGGCTGTGCCTAGAAGAACTTGGAAGTTGGGGGGACATGGGAGAGCACATAGGAAAACCTGGAAGGAAATGGAAGCTGTAACAGCATTTCTGTTCAGTGGTCATTAGGTAATCATGGTAAATAAAGTTTTGGTCCCCATTTTCCAATTGATCATGTATTAAAAGAAGAAATTTGTGAGTAAGGCTGTGCTGTGGATTATGGTAGTATAGCCTCATAGCCAGGGGAACTATCAATGGAATTCTTTCTAAAAGGGATAATTATAAAGAGAAAGTATACATGTCAGTGTGAACTATGTATGACATAGCCAGAAAAGATCTGAAATGTATTAATTTCAAAATCAATATGTTGTGGTTCATAAATTAGAGTCAAAGCTTGTAAGCATTTTATAAGAAATGAATATAAGTATAATGTTAGAAGAGGCCAGGTGGGCAGTCCAGTTTAGAGTGAAACAGGAACTGAGGTTTGAGCCCTGGGTAGAAGCAGACAGTAGAAATGCATGGGCTTTAGAGTCAAGTGCTCACTGCTGTGTGGTTTTGAACATCCTGTACCATGGATGTTTCTAGGATTATGTTTCCTCTTCTGTGGAATGGAAATAATTGCCAGTATGCTGGGCATGTGTTTATTAACAGCCCAGTGAAGTGGGCTACAAACGGGGCAGAAGAGCAGTTAGGGACAGCAAGTGTAGACAACTCTTGTGTGTTTTAGTTCAAGGCAAAGCAGAAAGATGAGGGAGACATGGTAGGGAATGTCCTGTTTTTTTAAGATGTTATGTTGAGTAAGGCATATTTACATGCTGCTAAATAAGCTAATGGAGAGGAGAACTGTGATGAGGGTCAGCTGCAGGGGCTATGTTAAGGTGAGAGGGAAGGGATCAGCTGTAGATAGAGCACAGTGTATTGTGAAAGTATCAGGTGGGACCCAGTAGTGGGTCCAGAAGCAGGGGTAAGTGGAGGCTGAGAAGTTTTGAAAGTGCTCTGGTTTCTTTTGATCCTGTTGTGGGCATTTGATCAAGTCCTTTCTTCAACAAACAAGAAAACCAAAGAAGGTGCTGAGCAACTTGAAGAGGACTCAAAGGCTTTGAAATAGTTGTTGAGAAGAGTAGGAAGGGAAATGGATAGGAAATATTGCATCATTGTGTATGGACCCTGGAAGTCAGTAGGCTAGAATGTAAGTGAGATCAAATGGCATGCTGTTTTTCTTCAGAAAAAGTCACTGGGTTAAGTAGGTATCAGAAGACTGGCTTCCTTCTGGAAGTTGTAAGGGAATCAGTGTCTTCACTTTTGCCAACTTCTAGAGGCTGCTTGCATTTCTTGGCTCTTGGCTCCTACCATCTTTAGATCATCCAAATGCTCTATGCTCCTCCTCTGACTGCTTTCTTCTTCACGTAGCCATCTATCAGCACCGACACACTTGCCTTCCTCTTAAGAGGACTCTTATGTTCCACTAAATTCTCTTTCTCAAGACCATTAATTTAATGTCTGTAAAGCCACCCCCCCATCCAAGATAAGATATTTTCAAGTTTGCAGATTAGGGGTCTCTTTTTTGGGGGAGGGGTGGCAATTATTCTATCTTCCACAGTTATGAAGTTAAATGAGTTTTCATATAATTGGTTATAAATTTTCTTCATCTCTGAATTCAGGACATTTTGATTAGCTACATAGTAAAGTATGCATAGTGCATATTTCTCCTATTTTATTGCCTTTCTGTTGTCCACAAAATGCTAACTTACATAAGTATATTAAATTAAAAAATGTTTATATTATTGAAAATGTCAGACAAATGTAGAGAGGACAGAATTGGATTTCTGCATCCTTGTCACTCAGCTTAAATAATTATCCAAATTCTAGACACATAATTTCATCTGCAATGTTTTTTTTGTTTGTTTGTTTTTTGGGTGTTTTTTTTTTTTTTTTTTTTGCAACAGGGTCTTATCTATTCTGTTTTAGCTTTGAATTCAACCTGTGGGCAAAGATGACCTTGAATGCCCTTGAACTTCTGGTCCTTCTGCCTCCACCTCCTGGGTACTGGGATTCCAGGTCTGTGTCATTATACTTAATTCTGCTATAAATTTTTAGCAAAGTACATGAATTTTGTGATTTGTGTTTTCACAGATAACTTTCTCTTGGTTGTCTGTTTTTTGTGACACACAAGTTGAACTCATCCTATTAAAATGGATAAAAATAAAATTCTATCACTGAACAGCATTCCCAGCCAGTTTCTATACTTTATAAAAAAAATATGCTTTTCCCTTCCCTCCAACTTGACTTTTTTAGGAACCACCAATTTCTAACTGCTAAAGTAGTTATATCTGAGTTACTGATATGGGGAAAATGCTGAGTTTAACTTCACGCTACTCAGTGTGTACATGGACATGAACAGGGAGCTGTGTGAAGGATTACGTTTATAAAATTAGCAGGCTGCCTATTGGTGTCTGAAGTCCTGATTTAGTACTCTTTCCATGACGACAATGACGATTGGGAACAACTGCTTTCAGATTGGCACTTTAAATGTTTTAGGCCAAGGCCACTGGGCACTGGGAGTGAACCCAAATGTGCAGAAAGGAGGGCAGAGCGTTACTCCCTTCATTATCATCTTGCTGTTTGGTGATTTTTCTATAGACCCTGGACAGTGGGCTCTAGGATCCTTTTTTGGCCACAGTCCGTGCTACCATAGATTGTTGGCATGTACAGGCAGATTCAAGAGTGCTAGCTTCCCCTTAGAAGACGAAGGTATATGACAAGATCATTTTACCTAGGATTAGGTTGAGAGTAGGTAATCCAGACTGGGAAGGTGGTGCATGCCTATAATGCCAGCATTCAGGATGTGGAAGCAGGAGTAGCAGGATTTCAAGGTCAGTCGTGGCTACATAGAAAGTTCAAGGCCAGCCTGGACTCCAGGAGATGTTCTCTCAAAAAAAAACAAGAGAGGGATGAAGGGAGGAAAAAATGCTTGCTGCCTCAAGCATGAGGACCTGAGTTTGGATTTCCTGAACCCATGTAAAAGTTGGGCATGGTAGCAAGCACCTGGGGATGGGGGACAGAGTCAGGCAGATCTTGGGGAACTCACTGGCCAGTCTAGCTTAAATGGCAAGCTCCAGGTTCAGTAAGAAACCCTGTCTTAGGGCTAGAGAGATGGGCAGCGGTTAAGAGCATTGACTGCTTTTGAAGAGGACCCAGGTGTGATTCCCAGCACCCACATAGCGGCTGACAACTGTCCGTACCCCAGTTCCAGGAGATTCAGCACTCTCTTCTGACCTCCATGGATATTGCATGACACAGTACTTATATACTTATATATGTACTTATACACATGCAGGCAATGCACTTATACACATAAAATAAAAATAATAAGTAAATTTTATTTTTTTTTAAGAAACCCTGTCTTGAAAAATAAAGTAGAGCAGCAGGGTGTGGTGGCACAGTATGTGGGAGGCAGAGGCGGGAGGATCTCTGTGAGTTCAAGGCTAGCTTAGTCTACGTAATGAGTTCCCAGCCAACTAGGCTGGGATATCCTGTCTCTCAAAAAAAACAACAAAAAAGGTAGAGAAGGATTGAGGAAGATATCTACCATTAAGGAGGAGTCGCCTACTACCCTCTCCCATACAGAGAGAGAAGAAAGAGAGTGAGAGAAAGTGATTTGAGTTTCAGACATCAACGTTGGTTGGCCGCAGCACAGCTCAGCGTGTGTTTGTCTAGCCTAGCAACTCCACAGCCAAAACAAACACAGCTCAAACCTCACTAACTACCATGAGTATCAACAGATTTGTTCAGCACCTCTGACTTTGTCTGACTCCTTCCCCTTTGGTTTCCACCTCTTTTGGTAAAAATTCTTTTGAAGATTACTAGCCAAATCCTGAACAGTGTATCGGTTTTTGTCCTATGTGTCCTGTCTGCAGTAAGTGACTGCTAACCATCCCCTTCTTTAAACTGCCTGACTCCGGAAGCTTCTGTAGATGCTGAAAGACCCTTCCACTCCTGTTTCTGATGTGCCTTTGCTCTGGCAGCTACCTCTCAACCCTTCAGTGTGGCTCCTCTGTTGACTGTGGCAGTCACCTCTGCATCTCGATACTTTCTTCTCAGCTTCAACTTTTGCTCACAAGTTTGTGATTCAAACTTAACTTCTTTCCTGAGCTCCAGACCTACATCTCTGACTACTTGCTAAGAATGTCCATTTTTTTACTTCCCTTGGACTTCTTAGGCTAGCCTCTGCCTCTATCAGGCCCTGCACCTTAGTACCTGTTCCCTTCAGGGTCAGACCCATATTGTTCAGGGGAACATCATGGAAGCAATTTCAAAGGATCAGTGTGTGGATCTCAGAGTTAACTGACTGCTATGGATCAGGTGGCCCTTAGTGGACCCTGTGACATCTGTGTGACTCCTGACTGCTGTCACACAATTGTCCCTCCTGGGCATCCCTGAACTGCTTCCCCTGTTCTTCTTCCTCCCCTATCTCTTCTTTTTTTTGACTTTTTTTTTTTAATTAAAAGCTTTCCTTTCGTTTTTGAGGCAGTCTTTTGTAGCCTCAGCTGACTGGAACTCATAGAGATCCACCTGCCTCTGCCTCCTGAGTGCTGAGATTAACAGTGTGCGGCACCATGCCAGGCTGATTTGACTTTTTTAAAGGGATTTATTTTTATTTTATTTTATTTTATGTGTATGCCTCGAGTGTGTCTTTGTTAACCATGTGCATGCCAGTGCCCAAAGAGGCCTGAAGAAGGCATTAGATCCCCTGGAACTGGAGTTACAAGCAGTTGTGGGCCACCCAATGTGGGTGCTGGGAACCAAGCCCCTGTCCTCTCTCTTGCAAGAGCTGCTAGTGCTCTTAACTGCTAAGCCATCCCTCCAGTCCCTTGTTCGACTTTTTAAAAAATATTTTATTTATCTTATTTTTAATTTTATTATGTGTATGAGTGTATTTACTGCATGTGTTAGTACACTCCTGCCATACAATCTTTAGAGAGGCCAGAAGAGGGCGTCCGATCCCTTGGCACTGGAGTTGTGGATGGTTGTTAGCTACCATGTGAGTGCTGGGAATCGAACCCAGGTTCTCTGCAAAAACAGTCAGTGCTCTTAACTGCTGAACCATCTGTCTAGCTCTTTCATTGTCTTTTGAGACAGGGTTTTCCTTTGTACTCCAGATGACCTAGAGCTTGTTATGTAGCCCAAGCTATCTCAACCCCTTGAGTGCTGGGATTACTCGTGTGAAACACTGCCCTAGAATAGCTTTTTTTTTTTTTCCTGATAATTTCACTTTCCCAATGTTTGACTCTCTTCCTGAGGCCCTGAAATGTTGATTAGTTTTATTACATCTTCTCCGGACTGTCAAATCGTTTTTTGCTTTTCCCAGCCCTGCTCACTGGTGTCGCTCCAGCCTTCCCCAGCCGAGTCTTCTGGATTCCCACCAATTTCTCACGTTTCCTAGGGTGTGCCATCACATATTCTCAGAGTTCTGCTTTCCTTTGTCTGCACCTCCAGACTTCTTGCCCTTTCCTATGCTAACAGTGCTTCAGCCACTATTTGAGGTTGGGATGTTTCAGGTTCCAGCTCACTTTGCCTTCTAGAACATATTTTTTGTTGTTTTGTTTGGTTTTTGAAACAGGGTCTCTCTCTGTAGGCCTGGAACTCACTGTGTAGATCAAACTGTTTTAAATTTACAGAGGTGTATTACTTTTTAATAGTATTCTTTCTATGTCAGTACTTATTCTCAACCACATTTCAAATGAAAGGTTGGAGAGCCTTCCTTTCCAGGGTCCTAGAAGTGTACATCGTCCTAGTCTAGGGAGAGAGATAGTTCTAGGTAAAGTGCTTGCTGCACAAGCTTGAAGCAGGTTTGGGGCAGGTGGGTACCGCAGAAATGGAGAAGATTCCCACTTCCAAGGAAGCAGTTGTTTGACCCTACCCCCTGGTTGGCTGGATTATCTTCTTTCAACATTTTATTTTGCGTCCACGTGTGCGTGTACCCGTCCGTAGTTTCTGGGAATCGGATTCGGTTGCCAGGCTTGTGCACCAGTGCTTTTACCCTGAGCCGTTCCCCAGCCCCGGACTGTCTTTCATGATAAGCTGGAACTTTAGGATTTCAATGAGAAATAGCTAAATTTTAATTGTCAACATTCCTTTCTAAAACCCCTTCTTTGAAAGCTGGATGGGGCCTGTAGGGTGCCCATTTTCAGCCCTTGCTTTCTAGAAACCTTCGGAGACCCACATGTTCCCTGACACCTTTCATTTTTATATTCTTCCCCCACCCCACACACACATATATTTCATTATGTCGACTCCAAAGCCTCATTCCTTCCAGTGATCCAAATCCTAGTTCTTGCTTGATCTCACTGAAAGCCTGCTGCATGGCATGCTTAGCTTTTCAGTAGCAATAGACAGTGGGAACTGGGGAAGCCAAAATCAGAAGTGGGTTGACAGATGGTCAAGATACCCAATCCTGGGAAGTCAGCCAAGGCTGGTATCAAATTTTCAATTGACAAGTCCAGGGAACAGGGAGTCAGAGCACAAGAGGTTCAGAATCTTAGGTCAAGGAGCCTGGGTGAGCAGTAGGTGCGAGCTGCAGAAGAGCAGAATGAAACATAGTCACAAAAGCCCTGTATTTAAAAATAAAGTTATCCATCCAGACATGGTGGTGGTGTTTCCTGGGAAACTAAAATCTCAGCACTCTGGAGACCAAGGCCAGAGGATCCGGAGCTGAAGGCCATCCTTAATACACAGTGAGTTAGAGACTAGCCTAGGATACACCAGAGTATCTAGTGGTTGGGTTGTAGCACTGATCTGCACAGAGGACTTTTTACTTAACCTTGTAACCAAAAAGTTAATCTTACGTTTTGAATTCATTTAACACTACCCCAGCTTCTTTAAAAAACTCCTTTCGGTTACTTATTTATGTATATGAGTTTTTGCCTCCATGTGTATAAGCACACTCACGTCCTGCTGTGCTCACAGACTCCAGAAGAGCTGTCGGATTCCCTGAAACTGCAGTCATGGATGGTTGTTAGCTGCCATGTGGGTATTGGAACTGAACCCAGGTCCTCTGCAAGAGCATCCAGTGCTCTTAACTACTGAGCCATCTCTACAGCCTTAAGACTTTTTGATGTTATTATTAATTCTACCAGAAATTCATTGCAAGTGAAAAATGGAAGATAATGCATATGACATCATGATTCATGGTATGATAAATATATAAATTATTTTTGTATTTAACCATTTGGTGAATGGTACAAGGGATAAAAATTTATGTATTTTGCCTTAGTTCCTTGAGAACAAAGGACAAGGGAGGTTTCTATGACTTAGACCTTTGCTAATCTATTTGAATGTTCTGGTGACTTGGAGAGACTGTGGAAGTGGCATGTGTTACAGGACTTGTGCTGTGCCCTCTTCTACAAGATAAGCCTTAGTTGCTCTGGCTGAAATGGGTATGATGTCAGTGTCTTGGTTTGACAACCAGAGCAGAGCCATAGAAAGCAGAGATTCCATGATTGTAATATACATTTCCTTTGGTAGGCTCTACTTCTCTTTGTCCATCAGTTAGTAAAAATCCTCACTCCTCACACCTGACATACATTGAAAACATGTGTCCCTAAGCAGATGGGCAGAAATGATAATGGCTTCTACATATTTTAGCTCTTTTTAAGTTTGTGTGTATGTGAGAGAGAGAGAAAGAGAGGTGTAGAGAGAGAGAGGGAGGGAGGGAGGAGGGAGGATGTATGTGTCGTAATGAGTGTGTAGAGGTCAGAGGACAGAGCTGGTTCTCTTCTTCCACTGTTAGGTGGGTTCCAGAAGGAACTGAACTCATTTGAACAGGTGTGCATGGCAAGCACTGTCACTCACTGAGCCTCACACCCACCTTCTTTAGAGTTCTCTAATGGAGTGTTGTCCTAGCTTCTGCTGTAAGTCCTTCAAGATCCTTCCTGCTATAAAAAAATGTCATCAGAACCCTCTTTTCTAGGAAAAATGAAAGTGCTGCCTTTAAATGCTTAAAAGTGTGTATTTTCTCAATTTACAGAAAAAAATGGGGTGGGGAGGGGTGGGGAATTCACTTGTTATTGGATGTACACCTCTTTGCTCAGCACAGAAATAAACGTTCCATGAGAGTAGCTTTTGCACAAATATTTTTTTTCTACAATTTATATACAGTGGGAATGTTTGAGGAGGAATATGTCTTTCCCTTCCTTTCTAAGGCATTGTGCAATTGTAGGTCGTGACCCTATTGAAGCTTGATCTCATAGCAGTGCTTGTGTGTGCCAGCTCATCCTGCTGTGGCTTCGGCTAAGGCAGCCATGCCCTTTCATTGCTGGCTCACTCTTACTGTAGCTTCAAGACAGCTCAGAGGCCTGGGGATGAAGCTCAGTGGCAGAACAGTTCTCTACCATGAGAGAGGGCCTTGGTTTAATTACCAACATCAAAAAAAATATAAAGAAAACCAAGGATGCCTCAGCTGAAATGCCAGCCCTTCCCAGAATTCTGCACTTGTAGTTGGATATAATCATTTCTTCTCTCTGTTCTCACACTGTGCAGGTCTGTCTTTATTGTGCTATAGAAATATTAAAATTAAAATTCCTTGCATGTGTTGGACATCCACCACGTACATATCTTTAATCCTAGTACCAAGGAGGCAGGGGCAGATAGATCTCTGTGATTTCAAGTCTGGCCAGGACTATATAGCAAGTTCCAGGCCAATCAAGGCTAATGAAACTGTCTCAAAAAACAAAAAGGAGAAAAATTATTTGCATATATCTTTCCTGTTAGTGTGCACATTCTTCATTCTTTGAAAACAAATGATTAATTATACAATGGTCTTTTTATTTATGTTTGTTTTCTTTGGTTGAGACCACGATATCTTACAATGTAGCCCTGGCTGGGTAGGGATTTATATAGAGCCACTTACCACTGCCTCTGGAGTGCTAAGATTAAAGGTGAGAGACACCATGACCAGTTTTTTCTGTGTGTTTTTGTTTTTAGGATAGGGTCTTACTCATTATCCTTGACTGACGTGGAATTATGTAGTCCAGGCTGGCTTCAGACTTTCAATAATCTACTACCTAGCTCACCCTTCAGGGTTCTGGGATTATGAGTGTGATCCATCTTGCCCAGCTTCATTTTTCTTTTACAAATTCCAGTAGTAAGTGGGCATAGTGCTATTCTCATTTAATCCCTGTACTTAGGAAATACAGGCAGGTGGATCTCTGTGAGTTTGAGGCAGTCTGGTCTATATAGTGAGTTCCAAGCCAGCCAGGGGTACATAATGAGACTCTGTGCTCCAACCCCTGCCAAAAAAAGTATAATATAATGGGGATATGCCCAATATATAATATATACCTCTATGAAATGTTTTCAAATAAAAACTTACATTTTTACCCCTTTTCCAAACTTCAGGTTTGCTTATATAATCCTTCATGGAAACAGTCAGCCGTGTGGAAAGTATATCATCATTTTAATCTGTTGCTTAGTAAAGTTTAATAAAAGCAATTTGGAGAAAGATTCTATCAAACTTTCAAGGTCCTTAAGCATACTGTTTGTGCTAAGCAAATACAGATTGGAATACCCATTTGAAAAATTATCTCGTGTCCTTCATTTGCTTTGTGTGTGTGTATGCATGTGTCTGTATCTGTGTGTCTGTTGTTTATTAACTCCTATTGTTCTCTGTTACATTAAGATTTCTCTTTATTTAAAGGTGAGTGCCACCACACCTGGCTCAGATTTTCTTTCCTTTTTTTTTTTTGTGGTGTGGGGATTGAACCTAGGGCCTGGCTGGTGCTAGGAAAATACTCTGTCACTACACTGTAGCCCTAGCCCTAGATTTTCTTTCTTCACAGTTTGAAAAGTTAGGACCTTATTTATGATATTTATTGCTACTTCATAGATTTGGATTTCCAAGGTTACCTCAAAGGAAACAGTTGTTTCTTTTTGGGGGACTCTGTCTGAAAGTCATGTACCTGTCCTCTTATGAAGTCTACTGTCTAGCCTAACAGTAATCCTGATAGTTTACATTTCAGGATGCTCTGTGTATCTGGCTCTGCTGAAAGTTGTATATGAAGGGATTCTATGATGCAGAAACTGTGACTGTCCCTTTTTGCAGATGAGAAAACAAACACACTCAGATATTGATTAATAATGTGTAAGTTCTGAAAGCAAAGCTGAGGCTGGGTACCAAATTTTGCCAGGCCTTTAATCCCAGCACTCTGGAGGCAGAGTCAGGCAGATGTCTGTGAGACTGAGACCAGCCTGGTCTACATAGCAAGGTACAGGCCAGATGGGGCCACAGGGAGACCCTGTCTAACAAAAAAAAAAATTTTTTTTAATACTGGGGCTGGAGAGATGGCTCAGCGGTTTATAGTATTGGATGCTCTGGCAGAGGACCTGGGTTTGGTTCCCAGCATGCATATTGTCTGTAATTCCAGTACCAGGGTAATCAGACACCTTCTTCTTCTGACCTCCATGTACATTGCACGACATGGATACACTTACATACATGCAAGCAATATACTCATACACATAAAATTACACACACACACACAAATATATATATATATATATATATATATATATATATATATATATATATAATTAAGATTTTAGAGACAGGATACATGTACTACAGCATGTGTGTGGAGGTCAGAGACAACTTGTGGAGTCAGTGCTCTCCTTCCACATTTATGTGGGTTCCAGGATGGAATTCAGGTTGTACTTCATGTGCTACAGGCACTCCTACTGAGCTGTCTCACCAGTCCTTTAACTATTTTTATTAATAAATGCTTTTTAAAATGTACTCTTCCTTAGAGAAAAACCTCACCCTAACTTTATTACTCATTTATTTAAGGGGCTGAAAGTCTCTGGAATTCTGTAAAGCTCCTCATTGCCTAGAAGGGAAACAGCAAAAACGCCACAAATCTTAGCCTCCAGCACTGTTCCTGTTGCCTTCATGAGCACATTTTATCTAGATAATTAAGCATTCAGCCAGTAACTTTCGGTTCTGTTTCCCTTTTCAGGGCACTACCCCAACCTGGGTTATTTGAGGTCATGGTTCTGGAGTCAGGGTGAGGCCCAGCTTGGTCAGTGAAACCTGGCTAGACACAGGAAAGTGACTGGGAACTCCTGTCTGTTCTGAGCAGGAGCCAGGTCATTTCCAGCCAGATGACTGAAGTCAACAAGGCAGAGGGCAGAGTAGCAGTCTGGAAGGCAGGGGGATGCAGACAGTTTATAAAGGCTTATAGTCTAAGAAAGATAGGGCACATTGTGGCTCAGAGGGAGATTCTGCCTCAATCCTAAACCTCTGTACTTCTTCTGAGGAAGTGATCTGCTGCCTTAGATCCAGAGCTCAGTTCAGCTAACAGACTATTAGGAAGCAGTTACCTTGGAAACACATAGGTGGGAAATAGGGCTGATGCTGACCTTCCTGCACAAGAATGCTTGGCTGTACTCCAGTCTAAACCTGCCCGAAGGTAGAGGCAAGCCATGGTGTCTTCCAGTGGCATAGTCTCTTGTATATAGGTGCTAAAAACCGTAAGTTTCATAGTGACTCTCTCATCTTTTAAGTTTTTTTTTTTTTTTAATTTTATTGTTTCTGTATGAGTGTATTACCTGCACATATATAAGTTCACTCATGTCATGCAATGCTGGTAGAGGTCAGAAAAGGGCATTGATACCCTGGAGCTGGAGTTATGGACAGTTATTAGCCACTATTTGGGTACTGGGAATCAAACCCAGGTCATCTGCAAAAACAACTAGTGCTCTTAGCTGGTGTTGCTCTCCAGCCCTAAACCTGAAGCTTTAGACCCCTACTGTGAGCTATGGTTCCACATCCCTCTCATGGTAGGCTAATGTTGGAGCAGAGTAGAGCATGAAGGACTTCCTGATGTTGGACAGCAGTTTCAGTCTTCTCTGAGTTTTTGCCTGCATGTATGCAAGTGCACCTGTGTTGTGCAATGCCCACAAAGGTCAGAAGAGGGCATCAAATTGCTCTGGAACTTGAGTTAATGACGGTTGTTGGTATGTGGTTGCTGGGAATTGAACCCAGGTCCTCTGCAAGAGCAGTTAGTGTTCTTAACCTTGGAGCTATCTCTCCAGCCTCCTTTTTTTTTTTTTTTTTTTAATAAGGAAAACTTGCTCAAAGGCTGTAGAAGTTAGTTATGTTATGTTATAGTAATGAGACAGACCCTTGGGTCTTTTTTATGTAAAATTTTGTTATTACTGGGTCTGGAGAGATGACTTAGTAGTTGAGAGTACTGGATGCTCTTGCAGAGGATCCAGGTTCCATTCCCAGCACCAACATGGTGTCTGGCAACCATCCATGCCTCCAGTTCCAGAGACTCAGACACCCTCCTCTGACTCTAAGAGCATTGCATGACATGGGTGCAGGCAATGTACTCATTTACATAAAGTAAAAATAATAAATGAAATATTCTTTAAATTTTGTTATTACATTATTTTGTTTGTGTGTGTGTTCATGCCACTATGTGCATGTGGAGGTCAAAGGAAAACCTGCAGGAGGAGTTCGCTCTCTGCTTTGACCATGTGGGTTCCTGGAATCAAAAAACTCAGGTCATCAGGCTTGGTGGCAAGTGCCTTTACCCACTGAGCCATCATGCTGGCCCCAGGGTCTCTTTTTTCAAAACTGTCCACTTTTAGTCTTGGATAGTTCACTTACTTTATGAATTACTTGTGAAGCTAAAATGAGATGATGTGTTTTGAAAATTGTAAAATGCTTCCACGTACTTTCAAGTTGCTACCTCAGCAAAACCGTGGAAGTCAGTTAAAAAAATTCAGTTAATAGCTCTGTATTTATCCATTTCTTCAGGACCAAATGTTAGGCCGCATTACCATATACCAGGCACTATTAAACAAATTTCTGTATGAATTTGTTTAATCCTTATGGTACCCCATTGAATTAAATATTATTGCCTATGTAGCCACGGCTACATAATGAGACTCTGTCTCAAAAAATCAGAAATTAAACAAAGTGCAAAAGAGACCAATGATTCCTTCGAGTCCTTTATAAGGGCAGTAACTCTATCCACTTAGGGTGGAGCCTTACCTTATGACCTAATCATAAGGTCCCACCCTTTAATACTATTAGGTGAGCTGATTAAGTTCTGACAGGAGTTTAGCAGCATGCAGACATTCAACCCATAGCATCATCCTTCCAAATAAACTGGTGGCAAGGCCAAGGAATTTGTTATGCATACTTTGAATGGTTAACATTATAGTAAACACACACAAACACAGAGAGACAAAGAGAAGAGGAATATATTCTTTTAAGTACTCAGATTTGTCTACACTTCTCAATGCCTACTCTTCATAGCGTCCTTTCTTAGTCAGTCTCTCTTTGCTGACTGACCTTGAACTCCCCCATCTCTGCCTTCCTAGTACTGGGGTTAAACTCTTGCACTACCACGCGCAGTTTCATGAGCTTTTTTATATGGAAAGGACAGTTTTTTATATGGGAAGGTCTCCCTGCAGCTCCAGCTGGCCTGGAACTCCCTTTGAACGCCAGGTTGGTCCAGCTCTCATAGAGATCTGTCTGCCTCTGCCTCCTGAGTGCTGGAATTAAAGGCGTGCACTCCCATGCCCAGCTGATGGAAAGAACAGTCATTAAGTAAACTTGTAGTCTGCTCTCTTCACCAATCATCCATAGAGTCATGGTTATGGACTTGATTGTACCCTGTACTGGGTTACAGGCCTGCACAGCCATGTCTAGCTTTTTATGTGGGTGTTGGGGATTCAGACCCAGGTTATTGTGCTTTCATAAGAAGCCCACTGAGCCATCTCTCCAACCCCAATGATTTTTCCCTTAATTTATATACTAGTGGTAATTGGATCTGATTAAATTTGCTTTTTTTTCTTAATTAAAAAATGTACCAGTCATGGTATGCTAGGTGAGTAATCTTCCACTGAGCTACGCTCCCAGTGCCTGAGTGCATGCTTCAGTCCCAGCACCCAAACCAACCAAACAGTGCAAGAAAAAAAACCCAAACCCCAGAATATAAAACTAATCTAAAGTTTTTGATATATATGTTATCATATACTATTTATTTATATATTATATTTACACACATGTCTAAATTGCTTTTTTTTTTTTTTTGAGACAGGGTCTCATTACATAGCCCTGGCTAGCCTCAAACTCTCAGAGGTCTACTTGTTTCTTCCTCAGTGCTAGGGTTAAAGGCATGCACCACTATTCCAAGCCCCAAATCGATGTTTTGAAGGTATTAATTAATCTTAACCTCCAGCAGACATGTACAAAGACACTTGTTGTTCAGATTACATTAGCAATATTTGCTTATGATTTGCTGTTGTTTGAGAGTAAAGCTGTCTCTACAGGTTTAACTAACACTATGCGCTTTTTTTCTGTAAATTGAGCATCCTTTTTCATGGATGATTAGGTTTATATGTAGATTATCAATTAGATTTCCATGTTGATTTCTCATTAAGTTTTATTAGCCCCATGATTCACATTTGTGGCAAGAATGTGCATATATATAGCTTGTCTTTACTTTGGCTACATCCTAACTTTCTAATTTATTTGATTGCCTTAAGCTAAATTGTCTAATCATTGAAAAAAATTAAGTAGATTTATGTACTAACATAAAATGGTGGCCCTTTAGATGTATTAACTCATTTCTATCTCCAAAATACCAGCATTTATTTATTTACTGATTGTGTATGCATGAGTGCATGTATGTGTGTGTGTGTGTATGTGTGTGTGTGATCAATCCCAAAGCATTAAGCTAGGTAGGTGTTCTGCTACTGAGCTCTGTCCCCAGCCCCATTAATCCCTTTGAATTTCTCTTTTGTAGCAGAGATACAGCACTGAGCAGAGCACATAAGATCAGAATCCTGATAAGACAGAGGCTTATTGGGGAGGTCCACAGCTGGAAAATCAATCCAACCAAATGATAGATCATGTGCAGAAGTGATAAGTGTATGAATGAAGCAGAGCAGTGTAAGGAATGGTGACAATTGGTCTATTAATATTCACTGGTCTAAAGAGTCCTGTTTCTTCCTGGTATTATGTCAGAACATTTTGAATGAAGTAGCATATATATTACTTTTAATTATTTTATCTCTATGGATGAAAAATCATTTAGAAGAACATTCACTAAAGTTTTATATTCCCCTTTTCAATATTAACTTCTACTTATATTGTCATCTAGACTAAAACAAGCAACTCATCCTGTTCTTCACTTCTTTCCAATACATACTTGTCATGTTTTTACTACCTGTATAAATTATCCGTTTTTTGCTTTTTGTTTTGTCTGGTTTTAAGAGAAAGTCACTCCATGTAGCCCAGGCTGGCTTCCAACTCATGGCCCTTCTCTCTCAGCTTAGGAATCTTGGGATTACAGCATGTGTCACCAAACCTATCTTTAGCCACATATATAGTTCTCAAAATTCTTTTGTTGTTTTTTCTTGTCAGTCTTCTTAGGTCCTTGCACTTTTTGTCCCTTTTAAAAAGATAAACAAGGGGGCTGAAGAGATGGCTCAGCAGTTAAGAGCTCTTGCAGAGGACCCAGGTTCAGTTCTCAGCATCTACATGGTAGCTAACAACCATCCAGGATCCTAGTTCCAGGAGATCTGATGCCCCTTTCTGACTTCCAAGGGCATTGAATGACATGGATGCACTTACATACATGAAGGCAATACACTCATGCACATAAAATAAAATAAAAATAATGAAAATTAAAATAGAAAAATGTTTTAAATTGCCAAATTGAAGAGGATTTTTCAAAAGTAATTCCTTATAGTTTCTTTTCAGTTTTTATTTTATATATATGAGTGTTTTGCCTGCATGTATGTAAGTGTAACCATGTCACAAAAAGCCTGTTAGGCCAGAAGAGGGCATTGGATCCCCTGGAACTGGAGTTATAAATAGTTGTTAGCTGCCATGTGGGTGCTGGGAACTAAACCTGGGTCCTTTGGAAAAGCAGCAGTGCTCTTAACCACTAAGTGGTCTCTCCAACCCCTAAGTTTTTAAATAAAAATATTAAAGTCATGAAAAACAAATAGATTATGGAACTACTTCAGTTTATAGAAGTCTAAGGTGTCATGATAACTAAATGTAACTTCTAATCTGGAATTGAATCCTTGACCAAAAAAGAACTATTTTTTATTAGAAAGAATGTCAATTAATAATTAATAAAATTTGAATATAAATCATTGTGTCAATGTTAATACCACAGATGTAATCATTATATTGTTATATAAAAGAATGTCCTATCTTTTAAGACGTACACACTGAAGTATTTTAGGAACTAAAGGTACATTGTGCCAGAAAAAGGTTTAAAATGAGATCTTTTCTATATGCTTTGTAAAAGTACATTTAAAAAAATCTATACATAATATGAGTCCACTGTAGTTGATACACCTATAATCCCAGCAGGAAGGCGGGAAAGCAGGGCAGGAGGCTTTTGAAATTTGTCGAAGCCAGCCTATGAAATTTGCAAAATTTAGTTTCATAAACAGAATTGACACATAGTAACTGTACATATTTATGGAGTAAAGTATGGTCTATATATGTTTTATATATAGAAATTACAGGGCACTCCACTAGTTGTCTGGCAGAGTGCCTGTACTAATCACTTGTAGGATTCATTGAGATTCCAGATTGGTTCATTTAGAAATTACCATAGAGTGCCAAGGTACTTAGCACACCACTAGGCACCAAAAGATGCCAAAAGAAATAAAAATGTAGTTTCCTCAGGGGATAGGGAGCCTACTGCCAGAGAAGAACAAGAGGCAGAGAGAGAACACTAAGGAGAATGACAAAGCAAGTTCAGTCAGTGTTAACATTCAAGGACTGTTGATTGAAGGCATAGTTTTCTTTTACTAATTTGTTGTTATTGAGACAGGGTCTCACTATATAGCCGTGGCTGGCCTGGAATCAAGAGATCCTGCTTTTGCCTCCCAAGTGCTGGGACTAAATGTGTTGTGCCTGCAAATTCTGGGAATTGAACTCCTCATACTGGTAGACCTGTGCTATAACATGGAGTCACTCACATATTTAAAATAAAAACTGAAAAGAAACTAGAAGGAATTACTTTTGAAAAAATCTCTTCAATTTGGCAATTTAAAGCATTTTTATTTTAATTTTCATTATTTTTATTTTATGTGCATGAGTGTATTGCCTGCATGTATGTAAGTGCATCCACATCATGCAATGCCCTTGGAGGTCAGAAGAGGGCATCAGAGCTCCTGGAATAGGATCATGGATGGTTGTTAGCTACCATGTGAATGGTGGTAACTGAACTTGGGTCCTCTGCAAGAGCAGCCAGCACTCTTAATTTCCACGTATACTCTCCTCCTCCCTCTCTTAGTAGTTCTTCACCTTTTCTATTTAAAGGATTACTTGAAAGCAAAAAGTTAAGGGAATGAAAATTGTAATAATGCACATAATACAGTAGAAGGTGATTTCAAGAGTTTTATAGACAGCTTACAAAACTGTATCCATAGTAGATCACAAAGAAAAGAATTTCAGTAAATTCCTAAAAGCACAAAAATTAGGCTGTACTCTCATATCACAATGCATTAAAACAAAAGGAAAAAGTTTAAGTTTAAAAATACAAAGTATTGGGGCTGGAGTGATGGCTCAGCAGTTAAGACAATGACTGCTCTTCCAGAGGATCAGGGTTCAGTTCTTAGCACCCACTTGGAGGCCCACAGCTATCTGTGACTCCAGTTCTGGTTGATCTGATGCCTTTCTTCTGGCCTCCACGGGCATTACACAACATGGGTGCACTTACATGCAGGCAATACACCCATACACATTACATAACACGGGTGCACTTACATGCAGGCAATACACCCATACACATTACATAACACCCATATACATTATATAACATGGTGCATTTACATGCAGGCAATACACCCATACACTTAAAATAAAAATATATAAACCCAATTTTTTTAAAATTCAAAATATTTATTCTCTATCTACTGTTTGTTTGTTTGTTTGTTTGTTTTATACGGTCTGACTATGTACCTTTGCTGGCCTAGAACTCAAAGAGATCCTCTGCCTGTGCTTCCTGAGTGCTGGGATCAAAAGTGTGTGCCATATGTCCAGCTCTCAGTCTATTCTTTTAAAATAACAACAGAACAGCCAGAATTATATTTCTAATCTAGTTAGAAAACAACAATGGTGAATGAAACATATGGTGTATAACCCAAACTGTTGGCATGGGAAAATCCACAGCTTTAAAAAGTACTCACTAAGAAAGAATTAACCTTGGGGCTGGAGAGATGGCTCAGTGGTTAAGAGCACTGGCTGTTTTTGCAGAAAACTGTGTTCAAATCCCAGCATCTACATGGCAGCTAACAACTGTTGGTAACTCCAGTTCCAGAGGATCCAATGTCCTGTTCTGTCCTCCTTGGGCACTGCACAACACAGGTGTACTTACACACATGCAGGCACAACACTCATACACTTACAAAAAATAACAACTTTTTTAAAAAAAGAAAGATTTAACCTTTATTCCAGTACTTGGGAGGCAGGGGCAGGTAGCCGATTTCTTGAGATCAAGGCCATTCTGGTCTACATAGGGAGTTCCAGGCCAGCTGGGGCTACAGAGAGGCCCTGTCTCAAAACAAACAACCTCCCAAAAAAGTAAAAGGAAAGAAAGAATTAAAAGGCTAGGCCAGGTGGCACAGGCCTTTAATATCAGCACCCAAGAGACAGGGGCAAGCTCACCTTTTTGAGTTCAAGGACAGCCAAGTCTATATAGCAAGATCTAGGACAAGGGCTACAAACATACTGTCTCAAAAACAAACAAACAAGGAAGGAAGAAAGGAAGGATAGAGGGAGGGAGGAATTAATCCATTCACTATTCTAGGATTAAGGTTAAACAAACAAAAAATATTTTAAAACTGTTCCCTCTGTGATCCCACAGTGGTCAGTGAGCAGGTTCCTATGGGTATTTTCACTGTGACAGCAATATGTGCTGAATGAACCCAAAAGCCATCAGGAGAATTCTTTCCTCATTGAACTTACATGAACTTACAGATACCGTGTGTGTGTGTGTGTGTGTGTGTGTGTGTGTGTGTGCAGGCCTTTGTGTAGGATAAGAAGGGTATCAGACATTATGAAGAAGCACAAAGTGCTATTCAATGTCTCTAATGTAGTATCACATAGTAATGCCCGTTATTTTCATTGTTTTCCTATTTTCTTTGGTTTTTGTTTCTCTCCCACATCCTCCTTTTTTAATTTCTCGAAATTCCCTCAAGACAGCATATTTCAATATTTTTGCCAGAACCTTATATTCTGCTTAGTATATTGGCATTCCCTGGTGGCTACTGAATCAATAAAGCCAGGGGCTTTAACAAGTCCTCTAAGCTATTACTAAGGAGACACTGCCAAACAACGTGTAGACTGTTATTTATCTTATTTATAGAAATAATAGAGGGTCTAGAGATACAGCTCAGTTAGTAGAATGCTTGCTTAGCATGCATGAGGCCCTGGGTTTGATTCTCCAGTACCTCATAAACGTAGTTTGTTAGTACATACCTGTAATTCCAGCACTCAGGAGGTAAATGTAGGAGGATACAGAGTTCAAGATCATCCTGGGGTAGATATTGAGTTGGAGGCCAGTTTGGGTTACATGAGACCCTTGTCTAACAAAATAAACAAAAAAGAGCCAGGAATTATAAAATTAGAATACAAAATCACAGAACATAGCTTAGACAGGCTCACAGATGGCTTAAATAGCATTAGGCTAATATTCTAACAAAGGTGGTTTATATAAAGAAAAATCATATTAATTCATCATTAGAAAGCTTAAGTGGGTTATTTTAATTTGGATACTTAGGGAAATCATCAGATGGAGTTGACTCTGATTTTTCAGATACTACTGACAAAGATTGACATCTGAGGTCTCGTAGTGGGAAGGTAATCTATCCGAATGACAGGAGGAGCTGCTGCTATGGCAGGAGAGAATAATGGTAAAAAGAGAGGTGGAAGTAACAGGTTCAGGATAGTCTTAGGTAGGAGTAGTAGGCCATGGAAAGAAGTTGAAAGGAATGTTGACGTTGGGATGTTTGGGGAATGACATGTGATTTGTAGCTGTGACTTTTGTGAGGGATGGTGGATAAAACAGGGAATAAAAGTGGAAACCACAAGCAGAAAACTGCTGCAGTAGGCAGTGGTGGCTTGGATACTACCATAGCACTAACAGTGATGTGTTTGATCCAGAATAAATGTTTACTGATGGGGGCTGTGTGGTATGAGAAAGGGGAAGTCAAGGCTGACTGAGACATGTTTGGCCTGAGCCTCTATCAATTCATACTGGCTTCTCTGCCTGCTCATGGGGACAGTGTTGCTTCACTGACGTTATTTTGAAAGGTTGAGAGATTAGCCAGGTGGTTACTACAATCATCCCAGAAAGGTGAAATGGGCCTGATCCTGAGCATAGTCTACAGGTATGAGGAGGTTTGCAGAGGACACAGACTAGAGAGACATTTAGTAAATAAAAACTGCCGCTCATGGGAATAGTTTAATTTCATAAAATTGGAGATAGCTATTTTTTTTATTTCAGCTATTACTTACTAAGCTATTTTTTAAAATCAGTAACCACTTCCTGGGAGGTATTAATGGCAGGGGCTACGAGGCAGCTTAGACTTTTTCTTATGTTTTTTGAGGATTATAAAAGGGAGGAGGAGAAGGAGGAGGATATGAAAGAGACTATAGGTGGCCTAAAACCTAGAAGATTTACTAGCTGATCATTTACAGTGAAATCTTTGCCAGCCTCTGTTTTAGCAGAGTGGTTCTTAATCGCTCACTGGTTTAGAGCCCCTGGGGACCTATTAGGTGTCAGCACGCACCTGTAGAACACTCCCATACCCCCACCCTGTGTCATTCAGATGCACTTTAAGGTCTGAGATCCATTACTCCCAGGAAATTTTCATCTGTATACCAAGTTACATGGTAAAGAATACTTATAAAAACTGCACATAATTGGAAACAATTGAAATTTTAGCAGTTTAGAAGTATATTTTGGCAGTTAATACAATAGCAACATTCTATATTGCTTACAATTGGCATATGGACTGTGGAGGCACACTGCTTGTATTTGAAATAAGTAATAGTTGTTTATTATTAGTGTCATTATGTCTAGGCTGGCCTAGAACTTGCTAGGTAGACCATGCTGGCCTGGAGCTTTGGTGCACCTCCAGCTTCTACTAGGAACTGCCGGGATTATAGGTGCAACACCATGCCTGGTGATAAATGAGTAAATAAATGTAAAATAATGAGTAAATAAGAAATGAATAAAAATTGTGTGTCTTGACCGCCAAAACCTTAGTTTCCTTCATCTGTAAAGTGCTCACATTTTTAATTCCAGAACTCTGGAAGCGGAGGCAGTTGCCAAGGCAGGTAGATTGAGTTCAAGGCTAGCCTGATCTACAGTGTTCCAGGTCACCCAGTGAGACTGTCTCAACTGCCCCTCCCTCACTATTTAATTAGGTTATTGTGAGGCATAAGCAATATCAGAAGTGTTTGGTATGTAAATATTATATTTAAATATGTATACACTGTATATTAAGAAAAATTATCTCAGGTTCATTTCATAAAGGAATTGTCTGAACCCGATCTGGACTACTTAGCAAGTTCCAGGCCAGCTGGGGCTACAGAGAGATCCTGTCTCAAAAAAAAAAAAAAAAAAAAAGATGGTCTGCTCATATATTTTGCTTGTAACAAAATTATTAAACATTCAAAGTGCAGATTTTGAAGGCCCAGATGTCATTGTCTTTGTGAACCTATTTTCACTTTTATGAAATACATTAAAATCACTTTATAGGATTATGAAAGAGAATGGATGAAATGTATATGCCTACATCATGCTTGGCTCAGATGTGTTTTCTGTCCTAAATCCCCTTCCATTCCTTTCACCATTTCAATCAAGTCTTTATTCCAAAATGCCTCTGCTATTTTGATATTAAAAACATTTCCAGGTCTAAGAGGCAAAGTAGTAATATTTTGTCTGCAAGGCTTTTTCCATGAATTCAATGTCCAGGAGGCAGTGTTGTGTCCATAATTAAGCCCCAGGGGCAAGTCTAGTTCTACATATGTAATAGTGATTTCCTGGTACTTCAAGCCTTTCAGCCATCCTATGCAAATGCTTAGTACCACGTAGGTGTGTTTAAGAACTTCAAGGCCACACAAAAGTCTTGAGTTCTGCAACTGCCTATGTCATATTTTTTCCCATATTCCATAGCCTAGCACCCTATGTATGGTAGGCCGCAATACCAATGACTGAAGACCTCCGTTTCCTAAAACGGGTTAATAATGTAGATGCGCTTACTGTGAAAACAGCTGAAACCAGTGGGTACATTTTAAAGCTCTACTAGGGCAGCAACCTGCGGACACCTAGTTCAGAGATTACTCAATTCCCTCGCTCCTAACAGTAATAAAGATGCCTGGAGTATCCGTGTGTAACAGACATCGCGCGCCAGCTCCTTCTGGTTCGCGCCACCTGGAAGGACAGCGAGGCTTCAGCCTCCGGGTAGGAGAAAGGCAGCTTCCTTGTGACGTCAAGTCAGCGGACTCTCGCCCCGACTTCAGGCCGGTTCCGGTTCCCCAGCTTTCGGGACGCCCTAGTGCGCGAGCGCGGCGGCGTACTGCGCGTGCTCCGCAGTGGGACGCGAGAAGGTTGACTCCAAGGAGATACCTGATTGGCTGACGCTGTGCTGGGGGGTTCCCTAGTCCTTTTGGCAGGGGTAAAACAATAAGAGGGGGCGGCGGCAAAGGGGGCGGGACGTCCGTGTTCCTTGTAGCTTGCTGCAGCGCTTGGCGCCCGTGAAGAGGTGGTTTTGAGGGGAACGAACTCGAGGCCCTCCGGCTTCCGAGGCTTCTAGTTCATCCGAGGGAGGAGGCGGCGAGCGCGGAGAATCCTCTGCTGCCGGTCCTCGGCGACTTTCCCGATCACCGCGCGACGAGTCCGCCGCCGCTGTTGGTTGGAGGTGCGTACGGGGGCCGAGCGGGGAGGCCGGTGTTGTGGTCGGCTGGGGACATTCCCATCAGCTGCGCGACTCGCGGCAACCGTCCAGTGCGTGCGTTTGGCTGTCGGAGTGCTGCGGCAGAGACATTGTTCTCGCCGACTGCCTACGCCACCGAGAGTGCGTGCGTACGTGCGTGCAGGCAACTGAGCCTTTTCTGCAAGGTGAGCGGCGGGAGGCTGCGTGGGGAGGAAGATGACCGGCGCGCGTGGCGCAGAGGAGGGCACAGGTGGGGCTGGCGTTCCGGGATGAGGCAGTCGGGGGACCGGGTCCGCCGCAGCTCCCGTAGGCGTGCGGCGCCGCGTAGCGAGGCGGTGGGCTTTCTGCAAAGGGTGTGCGAAGGTAGGAAGCCCACCGGCCCAGCTCGCCACGGATCTGCGACCGGGGTTCGCGGTCGCCGCCCCGCCCGTGGGGGAGGGGAAGGAGGTCGTGTCGGCGGAGGCAGAAGCGACGCAGATGCGAAAGTAGCGGCCTCCGGGCACCATTTCTGTGCCCGGAAACTGAATCCGGCCTTGAAGGCGACCCGGCTCTGCTTGCCGGGTGCTCTATGTTCGGAACCCGCTCATTATCGGCAACGCAGTCGGATACCAGGGATATTAACGTGCGCCTCTCTCGGCCTTTTTCTGCACAGTCTCCTGTTAACCAGGAATAGCAAAGCTGCCTTTTGAGTGTGCTTTATGGGTTTCTCTGGGAGGAACCTGGGGGGAGAAGAACGTAACCTTCTCTAGGTGGTGTGGATTTCGTTAGTTGAATCTTATCGAGGTTTTTCTTGTACCTCTAAAAGCAGGTTTACCAAGGTGTCCCTCTAATGCTTTGGGACAAGTGTAACCTTGGGTCCACGATTTTTCACCTCTAAGGTAATTGATTTTTAACCGAGTGTTTGGGGAATTCTCCCTTGCCTCCTTACAAACAAAACACGTGCACCGAAGCTGAAGTACGAAAACTGTGTCCTTTCCTTTCAAGTATGACTGTTGTGCTATTAATTAACTTGGGTTAAAATGCTGGTTTTTAGGTTCAAGGCACCATACCTCATGTGTCTCAAGTACCCAAATCTAAGCACCCCTAACTGAAGTTGCGGGTTCACGCTACTGGTTCTTGTCCAGTTCCATATTTGGCAGTTAATGTAGCCTTAGGCATGCGAACCAAAGTTCCTAAGTAAACATTTGGCCTTGCCCAATCCAGTTGTCCCTTTGATATCCAAGAGTTAGGGTCTTAAAAAATAGTTTGATCAATTTGGACCTTAGGATTGAATTATGTGTTATTCAAAGTTATCCTGACGTTTTCTTAGTTTTAGAATTAGTCATATGTATTCTTGGGTTATGACCTGATCTTGACAAATTATTTCATTCCGAAAAGTGACCTTGTAATATAAGGGCTTCAGATGTTTTTCATAGTGATTCAGTTCTTTGGTGATTTAGGTTGTTGAATATTAAAAGTTGAAATATTAGTGACGATGTAACCAAGCCTCAGGCATGGAGTGTAGAGCTAGAATGCTTGTGGAGTGTATGGCTGTCAGAAGCAGCAGAGTCATTTGCCAACCTTGTGGCACTGGCCTTTAAACCTAGCGCTTGGGAGGCAAAGTAGGTGACCCTCAGTGGAGTCGGCCTGGTCTACATAGCAAGTTCAGGGCCAGCCAGTCTCAGAATAATAATTTATGTATTAGCAAAAAAAAAAAAAAAAAAAGTCTCACTATGTGAATCTTGATTTTTTTAAGTTTTAGGCAGCATACCTGGTGCATTGCAAGTACCCAGATCTAGGAACCAGTTGTTTCTGCTGTTAGAGGATTACAGTATTGTGAAAACAGTTTTTTCCGGATTCTAATTTGGAGGTTAATATAGGCCCAGGCTGTGAACCTAGGCCAGATTTAATAGCTAGACTGTTAATTTAGTGGCTGAGTAGATGAATTGTCAGACAACTTCTGGTTTTGAAGAAATCGTTGGCAAAGATGGTAACAGGAAATGTTTATAACCTGTATTTGACTTAGAGATTAAAATAGCAAAATTTTAATGTCACCTTCTGGAGATTCTAATAATGTCTTTAGATTATTTTGTTTATTTTTGAAACAGGGTCTCCCTGTAGACCAGGCTGGCCCTTGATCACAGAGATCCCTCTGACTCCTGAGTGCTGTGTCTTTACTTTTTTTTTTTTAATTTTATTTTTATTTTATGTGTATGTATGTATGTATGTTCTGCCTGCATGTTTGTAGGTGCACACATGTCTTGCAGTGCCTGAGGTCAGAAGTGGGCGTCAGATCCCCTGAAACTGGAGTTGACATCTTTTCACCTCTTAGATTTCAAGGCACACATTTTAAGGATTGTTCTGAATTGAGGTTCAGAAGACTTTAATTGACAGTCTTGACCCAGTTACTCTAATGATAGACTTGTTGGGAAAGAGCTAGCTGATAAAGCAAACTGATGTTTCTTTCTGGACCTTGAAATAAAGTTTCTTGGGCTCTAGTATTTTATTTACTCTTCTACTAATTCCTAGATTCTTACTTTCTTTGACACTGCAATAGGGCTTGGGATGACTTTGACTGTTGTGTTGCTGTCCTGTTACACTCTTTATTTTGTTTTTTTATTTGTTTCTTTTGGTTTCTTGGGAATGGGATTTGTGTAAAGCAGGCCAGTCTGGAATTTAGCGGCCTTGGACTCTGGGTGTTTTCTAGTACCTCCTGAGTACTAGAAATATAGGAATGTGCTACTTAGTCCAGCATAAAAATTGAACTTTACAAAAATTTTCTTTTTTTTTTTAAGTCTTTTTGAGACAGGGTCTCCTTATAGCCCCAGCTGACCTGGAACTCTCTATGTAGACCAGGCTGGCCTTGAACCCACAGAGATCTGCCTGCATCTGCCTCCCAAGTGCTGGAACTAAACGCATGCATTTAGCAACTTTTTCTTGATTGGGTGTAAATGATGAAAACATGAAACTATAAGGCTGGAAACTCAGTTTCAAATTCTCCTTACAACTAAAACTGAGGAACCTTGATCTCCTTAAGCTGTACATATCAGTTTCCATTTCTGTAAATGAAGTTAACACCCTATGTATTCAAGAATATGAAAACATCCAGGCTGCTTGTTGAACTTGAGAGCATAATAGGAATATATTTGTTTTTGTAAAGTTTCTAAACTTCAAAGTTGCCTTACCTTTGGGGCTGAGACTAGAAATTGCTTCATCTGTGACTTCTTCCATCACTCTCTTAGGTCTTGGTAATGAAGCTTTCATTCTAAGGTCTACCACAGCCAGTTTAAGATGCTAGTCCTAAAATGTATGGATAGTATTATTTTGGTTGTTAAAAAAAATCACTTTACAAAAAGACTTGGGGACTTCGGAAAATTCCAGTATTGATAATGGGACTGACAGTTGAAAAGGGAATCTTTCTGTTAGTGTGTATGGGCCTTGGGCCTTACTAGGGTGAGTCCAAGCAGAAGGGATGGGATTTTTTTTTTTTTTTTTTTTTTGTCTTTTTCAAGACAGGATCTCCCTGAATGTAGCCCCAGCTGGCCAGGCACTCACTGTGTAGCCGGCCTCGATCTCATAGAGATCTGTCTAATGTTTGAGTACTGGAACTAATGGCATACACCACCATGTCCAACTGCTATTCTATTTTGTTCGATTAAAAAAGGTGGGATTTCTCTTCAGCATGTGTCCATTTTGTCTATTTTCTCTAAGCATTGAAATATTCATCAAAGAATGACATGAAATTTCATGGAAATAATTGCATTGAGTGACTTTTTGACATTAAAAAATGTTTGTAAGTATTGAAGGTGCTAGGAATAGAGCTCAGTTGGTAGAGTCCTTGTTTAACATGTACAAAGTCCTTGGTTTGTTCCCCAGCACTGCATAAACTGTAGGGATGGATGTTCAACTTTAATTTTAGCACTCAGGAAGTAAAGGCAGGAAAATCTGAAGGGTCATTCTAGACTATGTGACACCTTGTCCACCCCCCCCAAAAAAAAAAAACCAAAGGATCAAAGATTCCTGAAATGCTTGGATCCACAAGAGTTCAAGTTATAGGATTTTTAGGTTTTGAAATATTTACATAGGCTTGACCATCTCCAGTTTGAAAGCAAGAATGTTCAGAAATCCGAAACAGTTGCCTTGGTAACTGTTAGGCAAGCACTTCACCAATGCACTGCAATCCCGGCCCTAGAGTTTTTCCTTACTACTCTTTCTCTTTCCCTGCATAGCTGACCATTTTTTTATTCCTGCATTTTGTTTTTACCACTACACTGTTACCCATCTCTACTTCCTCAAATTACCTTCAATTAGCAGTATTTTAATCATACTCAATCTTAACCTTTAAATACTGTAGTGTTAGAAATGCATTGTCACAAAGGTAGGCATACTGGAAGTATTAGCTGAATAATGGTAACCAGGCCATGGAGCTTTCAGGAGGCTGATGTAGAAAGATGGATACCCATGAGTTTAAGGAAGTACAGAGTTCAGTTTCTGTCTGTAACCCCTCAAAAAAAAAATAGGTATATTAGATAAAATCTTCAGTTTTTTTCCATATTAGGATTGGAACCCAGGACCTCCTTATATTAAACAAGTAACCTACCTACCACTTAGCTAAATCACTGTCCCATTTTAAATATTTTTTTCTTTATTCTAGAACCATGTTTATATGGTTATCAGAAACAATGAAAATGGAAAAATAATTTTAACAATTACAAAGTTAATTATACTTTTTGTAACATTCATACAGTATAGTAAGGTTGTAGATTTTCTCCCCATCTTTTGGAAAAAGAGAAAATGAAATAGTCCACAGTGGTAGTGGTGGAGATGGTAGAAGATTTCAAACAAGGTGTGACCTGGTCTTGTGGTTTCTGCTGCCTTTAGGCTCCCATCTTTTTCCAGTCTGTTAATTTTTATAGCGTACTTTAGGTGCGGAGTTTCACTCTGTAGTCCAGGCTACCCTGGAAGTCATGGTGAATTTCTGGTTCTTTTGTCCCCCAGACTCCTGAGTGCTAGGATTTCATAACTGAGCCTGGCTCAGTACTCATTTCTGTACTATACATAAGACTTACCATCATGAGACCACCACTACAGTCAATCTAGAACATACGTACATTGCTTTCACAGTCCCTTACTGCTCTTTTGTAGTGTTTAACTCCCTTTGCCTCCAATTCCTGATCTGTCTTTAAAGTCTTCTGTCTTACAGTGTCATTAGTAGAGTCCTTCCTTTTATGTTTGCTCTTAGCTTAGAATAAAGATTTAAATCTCAGGCACATTGTAGCATTTATCAATAGTTCCTATTGCTCCACAGTATTTGATTTTGTGGATTTACCACAATTATTTGTTTATACACCTGGCTAGTAGATATTTGAATTGTTTCCCATTTTATAGTGTGCTAACAAGCTAGGTAACATAAAGAACTTGTAATATAGGTTTTGATTTGTCTTGGCCTAGGACTCCTGGGTAGGTAATGTGGGGGATATACTTAATTTTATAAGAAACTGGGACAGGGGATGTTACTTGTTGGTAGAGTATTTACCTAGTGGTACAAAACAAACAAAAAGCCCTTTCCTATTAACTTTCTCTATTCTTGAAACTACTGATGGTTTTAGATTTTTAACATTCGCCTTGTTTGTGTTTGTATGTGTTCCCAAAGGGATCCTGCGTGTGCATACTTGTACATGTGGAAGCCAGTAATGAACGTTGGGTATGTGTTGGGTGTGTGTGTGTGTGAGTATTTTTTTTTTTTTTTAATGGGACCCCAGGTCACTCACGATTTTGGTCAATACTAGCTGACCCTCCAGCCACAGGGATCTGTCCTCCTGTCTCCACCTCTCCGCACCGGGATTATAGTTGCACCATGCCCAGTGTTTAACACAAGTGCTGGGATCTAAACTCATGTCTTCATCCTTACACAGCAAGTCCATTAGTGATTTTTTTGTGTATGAGTACTTTTACAATGTGGGTAACAATGTTTGGAGGACAGAAGAGGGCATTTGATCCTTCTGGAACTGGAGTTACCAACAGTTGTTAGATATCATGTGGGAGCTGAATCTGGGTCCTCTGGAAGAGCAGGTAGTGTTCATAACTGCTGATTTCATCTCTCCAGCACCATGATTAACCATGATTAATGATTTTAATCATCATTTCACATATTACGCTTTTTTTTTTTTTTTTTTTGGTCTTTTTTGAGACAGGGTCTCCTTATAGCTCCCACTGGCCTGGAACTATGTGCTATGTGTACCAGGTTGGCCTTGCTCTTAGAGATCTGCCTGCCTCTGCCTCCCAAGTGGTGGGATTAAAGATTTGAGCCACTATGCTCATTTTAAATGAGAATAAGTTTAGATATTTAAAAGATTGTTATGTGTTGTATGTCTGAGTGTATACCACATGTATGTAGGTACCCACAGGGGCCAGTTAGGGTGCCAGAGCTGGAGTTAGAGGTTGTTGTGAACCACCTGACATTGATCCTCTGGAAAAGCAGACCTCTTTAACTAATGAGCCATCTCCCTAGTCTCATTTTAAATTTTGATGAGGTTCAGTTCATTAGATTTTTTTTTCTTTTGTCTTTCTTTTTGTGTGTGTGTGTGTGTGACTTACCCAGAATCTCCCCTTAATACAAGAAAGATTTTGTTTCCTTCTTAAAAGGTTTTATATTGAGGTTTGTGATACACATCCAGTAATTTTGGCACATGGTACAAAGTAGGTCACATTTTATTTAATTTAAACACAAACGTATACCAGGAGTTCCAAAATCATTTTCTTGGTGCTTTTGTAAATTGACTGTATGTGTGTGCTTGTTTCATAAATTTCATTATTTCTAAAAGTTCTTAAAATTGTTATTGCTATTATTTCAGTGTTTTGAGACAGAGTTGGACTGTGTAGCCCTAACAGACTTGAACTTGGGGTCATTCTCTTGCCTTTGTGTGCCACTATGCCACAGTTAAAATTACTTGTGCTTATATGCTATACACTTAATTTATTTAGGCCTTTAGTTACTCAAAACTCACTTCTAAGTTTGATATATGAATAGTACATGTGTACATGTGTATACATTTTACATGTAAAGTAGTACCAAAGATAGAAGATGGGTTTTAATAGCATTTTGAAATCACATAGTTAATGCATTTTGAAAATCTCTTAAATTAGCATTCCTTCTTAACTTTATTGAAATGTTTGTATTTTAGTGTTCTTCTGTATCATTTGTTTAGAAAGAGTATAATTTTATTATGTGCAAAATGACAGATTATGCAAGGAACTATCCATTCAGCATCTCCTAAGAGCATTAACTAAGTCAGGCTAGTGCAGTTTTCTAGTAAGAGCTAAAGAAAAGACACTCAGTAATGAAAGAGCAAAGAATTCTTTCAAAGAACCTCACTAGGAAGGAGAACCAGGTAGAATTGGGTAAGAACTTGAGAATTTGGAAATGGAAGCTGGGGGAGAGGAACATTAGTGGTGTCTTTTGAGAAGACGTTTATTTTCTAAAAATTCTTTATCTTTTTAAGCTCTGGTTTAGAGTATTCTGTTATCCTTCATTTCTACGCCTGTTTCAATTGGAACAGTACATCATAGTGGGTTTGTGGTAGTTATCTCATAAGTAAGATAATTATGTTTAGGAATTCTCTCATTAGACTTTAAATTTCTTTGGACAACAAAGCATGTCCACCATAGTTTTTCCTTGCATGGTTTCTCGCATGTACATCATAGACATTCAGGAAATGAATTAATTTTTATTATCTTAGTCATTAACTCTGCTTGTGTTGAACCTATGAAGACAAAGGCCCAGAGAGTGAAAGTGGCAGAATGGTGTTGAGTAGTGCAGTATTCATATATTCATAGAGCATAGACTTCTACAGCTGTGAGGAGTGTAATGGGAGATTATTTTGAAGGGTTAGTTAGGACTTCAAATGTCAGACTGCATTTCATTAGCATTTTTATTTATTTGGGGTGTGTGCCCACGTGCAAGGCCAAGGTGTGCAGGTGGAAGTCATCCGGACAACTTGTGGGAGTTGGTTCTAGACATTGAGTCTTAGCCGTTGAGCCCAGGTCATCAGACTTGGTGGCTTTGGTGACAGGCACCTCTTTACCTGCTGAGTGCCCTACAAAGGAGAACTTTGTTTTTAAGGTGAATCTCTGAGGACTGCTACATTCAATGGGAGGGGGAGTGAGAAGCAGGAGAGAAGCTGGAATAACTTGTTAGTATTTTGCAGTTTGGTTGGCAAAACCAAAAGACTTTATGTTAGCCACCTTGACTAACATTTCAAGAAAGCCAAGATGGGAAACACCAGTTTAATAGAAATCAGGAAATAATTTTCTGTCAAGGATGTATGCATGTATTTGTTTCCCCATGAGACCAGGTTAAAGTATGCTTGATTAGAAATGTAAATTTTGTGCTAGTAGTAAAGACAATATGCAAACTTAAGGTAGCTGGGAGAGATGGTGAAACCATTAAAATATCTGAAATTGCAGGGTTAGAATGCAGAATCTTGAAAACACCTAATTTCATGAAGTGAGAAAGAAATCACCTTACAATTGGACTGTAGTGGAGTTCGGCAGTGACAGGACAGAGGAGAAATCATTGAATTTTTAGATGTGTGAAATTCTGAGTGCTAGAGGGGAATAGAGACGGTAACATGGGAGAATGAATGTGATGAATAAAGACCCAGAGTACTTTGAGAAATCTGAAAAAAGATACCTCTTGAATTGGGAAAGCTTTTCAGGGGGCCTGGTATTTTTAACTGGGCCCATTTGGATGTTCAGGGTTCTGCTATTACAGATAAGGTAAGATATTAAATGAGTGTTGGATAGAGGTCAGGAATTCTGACTGTTAACAAACAACATTGTAGAATGTTGGTGTCAGAGTAACCTAATCTTTTTTTAACCCATGTGTTCAGTTAGTGTCTAGAATACCTGCATCATATAGATACTGTAAAGTAACTGTATTATACATTGAACAACTGTGGTTATCTTGCATTATATTGAATCGAAATGTGCCTTCTTCCTGTCATTTCTACTTGATACAATCACTCAACTGCTCTCTTACTTTAGACATTGCATCTGTACTAATGAAGCCTGAGATTGTTTCCTTAGGGGTAGCCCCATTACACCAATGATTGACTGAATCTAATTAAAAAGTAAACGAAAGTAATTATTTCCTACCTAAAACCTTGAAGTTTGTTTTCTGTTTGAGAATAAAGACTTAGGTAGTTCAGGCTAGCCTTGAACTTCAGCTCCTATTGTGTTCTCCACCCCCAAAATGCTCGGATTATAGATGTACCACAATACCTGCTTTATCTTGTGTGTCTTATTTCTTTGTTCCCACCTTAGTGTGTGTTATTAACTCAGAACAGATTGGTGACAGTTGATGACAGGGTCTTCTTGTAACCCTAGCTGACCTGGAACTCACTGTGTAGTCTAGGCTGACCTTGACCTCACAGAGATCTGCCTCTGCCTCCCAAGTGCTGGGATTAAAGGCATGCACCACCATGCCTGGCTCTATCTTTGGTACTATTGTCTTCTAGGCCTGATCTCTTCTAATTTGTATACTAGCTGATTGAGGTAGACAAAGATAAGAAAAAAATTTTGCCCCTCGTGTTTTTTAAATTAAAGATTTTATTTTTATTTTTTGTGTATGAGTGTTTGTCCTGCATGTAAGGAAACTAATCTGTGTTCTCTGGAAGAGTGGCAAGTGCTGTAAGTGCTGTTAACCTGAGCCTTCTCTCAGCCCCCTTCCCCTATAACTTTCATCTTTTTTTTTTTTTCCTTTTGTTTATTTTTTTACATAGTGTCTAGTTATGTGGCCCAGGTGAATCTGGAACTCGTGATTTCTCCCTGTAGGCATACTTACTCTGAATGCATAATCTGGCTTTTCCCATTTCAATTATATGTACTGGCTGCATAAAAATGAACGTGTCTTTGGAAAATGGTGAAAGGCTGGGTGTGTCGAATGATGCCTTTAATTCCAGCACTCCAGGGACAGAGGCAGGCAGATCTCTGAGTTCCAGGCCAGCCATGATTATAGGAAAATCAGGTGTAAAAATACTTTTTATGTGTATGAGTGTTTTGCCTGCATGTATGTGTGTGCGATGCCTGTGTCAGATCTCTTGGAATTGGAGTTAATGGACAGTTGCTAGCTACCATGTAGGTGCTGGGAACCAAACCCAGATCCTCTGCAGAAGCATCCAGTTCTTTTAATCACTGAGTAATCTCCAGTCCTAAATTTTATTTTTTACATAATTTTATTCAGAGAATAATTTAGTACCATCTCATGTTTCAGTATGAGTCTTGCAGTGCAGTGTTCTCTTCTTAGAGAGCAAGCTCAGAGCTTCATACTTGATACGTATGTGCTCTGCCCCTTAGTGTTTGAATAATATATTGCTGCAATATTACAATAATTGCAAATTTTATTTTTTGAGATAAGGTCTCACAATGTGTACCCTGGCCTGTCTGCCTCCCAGTTGCTGAGATTAAAGGCATGTACCACAACACTCCATTAATTCCAGACAACCTAGTCTATTTAGTAAGTTTCAGAACAAACTTAAGACCTTATGAATCTCCTCCCCCCAAAAAAAGATGGACAATGCCTGAGAAATAACACCTGGATTTGCCCTCTTAGAACATGTACATGATGTACTCATGCAGAAGTAAAAACTATTGTTTTGGTGATTTTTTTAAATCATACTTTGTTCTTGCATTGTTAAAAATGGGACTTAACCGGCTACCTGCTTCTCTCGCCCTACCACTACACTTCCAGCTCTGCTTTGCTACTTAAAATGTAGCAGATGAATCTGTTGCAGGCTTGTTAAGCTTTTTGAAATTTTAGCTTTGGGTAAAATCAGTGACAGCTGGAATGCTAGATCTGCTTTATGTGGGTTAACTGTTTTGAAAGCAAGTGAGGTGTGATGAAATTTTAAGTAGATTTGGGGGAATTACATCTCAGCCCCTCTGTTCTACCATAGTTCTTGCTTGAAATTTGTGAGACATGCCATCAGATTATGATGACTATTGTGGGTTGGTTTGGGCCATAAAGTTGAGTTGTTTAAAGGAAATGAAATTTGTAGAGTAGGAATTGAAGCTGTATTTTGATTTGCCAGGTACACATTGTCACTTTTCTTAAGGTAGTTATAAGGATTCTTGAATTTATATTCGGGGTGTGTGTGAGAGAGAGACTGAGATTTATGGGATTTTTTTTTGTGTGTGTGCCTACGTCCTGTACCTTGGCATCACTTATACTACTCTTCCAGTGAGCTGTTACCATCAGCCAGATTATTACTCTTGGGAAAACAAGCCATGTATTTCTGCCTCTTTCTCAGTGTGTTTGCCCTTATACTCAGAGTTGACTGCAAGCACCTTTACCTGTAGAATCATCAATCCTCTCCCATGGCGGGGAAGGGGCTGGTTCTCATGTAATACTCACTGGCTTGAATGCACAGAAATGTGCCTCTCTCTACCTCCTAAGTACTGGGATTCAGGGTATGTGTCCTCTCGCCTGGCCCTCTCCCTTATTTAGTTTATTTATTTGGTCTTTTTTGAAACAGGATCTCCCTGATGCCCCAGCTAGCCTGGAACTCTATGTAGAAGACCAGGGTGGCCTTGAACTCCAAAGGCATACACCACTATACCTCATAATTTTAAAGTTTTTTGTTTGATTGCATGTAAGTTTACCATGTGTGTGCCATGCCTGTAAAAGTCAGAGAAGGGTATTGGATCCCCTGAAACTAGAGTTATAGAGGGTTGGTAGTCATTATGTGGGAACTAAACCTGGGTACTGCAAGAACAGCCAGTACTCTTGACCACTGAGCCATCTTTAGCCCCTCTGAATTTATTGTGTATGTGAATGTTTTATCTGCATGTTTGTAAGTGTCCCTGTGAGTTTGATGCCCATGGAAGCCACAAGAGGGCATCAAATCCTCTGGAACTGAGGCTTCAGGTGGTTGTTAGCAGTCATGTGGCTGTTTGAAATCAAACCCAGGTCCTGCGTAAGAGCAGCCAGTGCTCTTAACTACTGAGCTACCTCCTACCGCTTTTCTTGTTTTTTTTTTTTTTTTTTTTTAAGCAGGTCCTCACTGTGTATTCCTTCTTGGGCTGGAACTCTATCTAAACCAGACTGGCGTCAAACTCCCAGAGCTTCATGATTCTGCCTCCTGCGTGCTGGGGTTACAGCCATGTTCCATAACCAGTTACTTCCTTATCCTTAATGTTAGACTGTTTTGAAGGCTGTAGGTACACAGTAAATGGTTTTGTTTTATTTAGTCAAGGTAATATTTCTTGGGAATAAATACTTCCCCTGTACTGAGGAGGCTGAGAAATCAGAACAGTGAGAGAAACAGACCTAAGAAGTTGGGGATTTAGTGTTCTGTTGTTAAATTTTTAATAATTGGTGTTAATTTTCTTTATTCTCGTTAAGATTCATTTTGTGGTAGTTTACAAAAATGACTTTTTCTTAAGTGTTACTCTTGTGTTTACTCCCTCAGCATTTGACATTGTGCAGCAAAGAAATGGTTATGGAGAAGCCCAGTCCGCTGCTTGTGGGGCGGGAGTTTGTGAGGCAATATTATACTTTGCTGAATAAAGCTCCAGAGTATTTACACAGGTAAAATATTTGCACAGTATTTTCTTGGTACGGCGACATGTATTTGCCTTTCCTTTCTCTTCAAAACATGACAGTGTCTTTGTAAACAGCAAGAAAATCACATCCCAGTACATACCACATTAGCTATGCAACAGGCACACGTTTATGTCTACTTTAGTATTTTGTGTTTCATTATAGTAATGTGGGGCTTGATTGACTGATAGGTTCCAAAGAGCAATTAAAAAGCAATGACTTAAATGATCTTTGTAAGTTCTCGTAGTGTTGAGAAATAATGTTAGGAATGTGTGAAGATTTTGTGGTTTTCTTACCTGAAAAATACTTGTTTACTCTTGGTGAGAGTTAAACATCTGTAGGTATGATTTTTCCAGAGAAATGAAATCTGTATAGTTTGTAGCTCTTACAGATATTTATTTTTGTGGGTGTACTTTTTGAGACCAAGGTCTCCCTATAACCCAACTGACCTGGAATGGCTGTGTAGACCAGGCTGGCCTCAGTTTGTCATATCTACCCAAAGCTATGCACACACACCACCATGCTCGGCACTTTTGGGTGTACTTTAGCAAGAGGAAGATGAGTGAAATTCTTAAGACTTAGTCTTTTACATGTGTGCAGGTCTTTATTAGACAGCCTAAAGTTGCAATTTGTCCTGTACTGTTTCACATGTTTGATAGTTTCTTCTGTGATATGGAATTTTTATGTTTGATAGTTGTTGGGCCCTCTTTCTGTGAACTCATCATAGATACATACTTGAAGCTTATAAAGTATTAGGTTCTTCCATTATTTTACTTTTCATTTTGGACAACTGAGGCTTGTCATTAATTCAGACTCATTCCTGAGAAGGTTAGCTCTGAATGAACTGCCCATAGCCAATATTCCAGCCTAACTGCTGTACTAAAACATGCATTTTGTATGAAGTGTGTATGACTCCCCAAAATACTGAAGACTCTTGCTGACTGTGTGAGAGGCATTTGCGGAGGGGGTTACTGGGCTACATCTAAAATTTGGTCTTTCAGAAGATAGTTGTTTTGAAGTTTAGTTTTTGTTTTCTCCTTTTTCCATAAGATTTGACTTTGTAACCCACTCTGACCTTGAACTTAACAGTCTACCAACAGCCTTTCTGAGTGTTGTGGTTATAGGTGTGAGCCACCATGCCCAACATACTAGTTTTTTGGGGGGATGGGCAAGCAAAAATTAAAAGCACAGTTTTTAAAAGGCTTTATATTTAGGTTGGTGAGATGGCTTAGTGGGTAAATGAGTTTGCTGGGATAGCCTGATGATGTGAGTCCTATCCCTAGAACCTCCATAAAGCTGGAAGGACAGAACTGACTCCATGAAGTTGTCCTCTGGCATACAAAATAATTTAATTAAAAATAATTTTTATAGTGTAATTTTCACTTTATACCTAGCTTGTTTAACCACCTTTCCTTATTTTTAAATTTAAATTTTATTTTATGTGTATGTGTTTTGACTATATTGGAAGTGTACCCATGCATTTGATGCGCACAGAAGCCAGAGAGGGCCTCAGATTCCCTGGAACTGGTAGGCAGTTCTTAGCTTCCTCTGGGTACTGGGAACTGTAAGAGCAGCCAGTGAGTGCTCTTGACCACTGAATGATTTCTCCAGCCCCATCACTTTTTCTCTTAATGAAGATTGAGGTTGTTAAAAGTTTCTCCTGAAAACAATAATGACTATTAGACATGCATTTTTATATACCTTATTTATATTCTTAGAACAAGTTCCTGTAACAGTTGTTAAATCTTAAGGTATGATTTCTAAAACTTTGAAGATTTATTTCTAATTATATGTATGTGTGTTGGTATGTGCATGTGAGTACAGGTTACTTCAGGCCAGAGGCATCACATGCCTATAGATTTGGAGTTAAAGGTGGTTATGAAGCATCTGGTATGGGTGCTGGAAACCAAACTTGGGTCCTTTGCAAGCACATTATCCATTGAGCCATCTCCAATACCTTTAGGCTTTGTATTCCTATTCATTCTCTCTCTCTCTGTCTCTCTCTCTTTCTCTGCAAAATAGCTCTTTAGAAAACTAATGCCCATTTACATCCTTTTCTAGCAATGGATGAGAATAAGATAGTCTAAATTTTAAAATAAAGGGTAGTGGTTAAAAAGCATGAACTCTGGAGCCAGACTGTCTAGGTTCCTATATTAACTGCCTTGTTTGATGGGTATATGACTGCAGAGTTAACCTCTTTTGAACCTAAAGTTTGTTCATTTAGATATGGCATGCACTTTATGAGGTTGTTAGGGGATTAAAAGAATCAATACATTCTCATGCACTGAAATAGAGCTTGGCACAGATGAAGCTCTTTCATGTTTATGAGGTGAATGCCTTTTATGAAAAATTAATTTTACTTCTTTGATAACTTTAGGAAAATGTTGATAATGATTGCTCTATTTAATGCTAGAGAACATCTGATTTGTCATGTACCTAATTGCATAAAAATAAAGAGAAATTTTATGCTAAAACAATTGCAGAGTTTTCATTATTTGAAATGTAAGCTGTTTTAATCTAAGCCTTTGGAATTAGTAGCCATTTTGACCTCTTAGGTGCTAAGAGGAACATCTGATTCTCAGATCTAAACCAGAAGAAAAAAAATTGATCAGTTATCGGAGCATATGATTCACTTTTAGAATGTGCTTTGACTATCTCATTTTCTTATTTTAAAAGATGTGATAAGAATTTGAAACTAATCTGTTTTGTGTGCCAGGTACACTCAGAGTTATAGGTTACTATAACTCCTTTAGCCAGGCATGGTGGCTCATGCCTTTAGTCCTAGGCTGAGGCAGGCAGATGGATCTCTGTGACATCAAGGTTAGTTCAGTATACATACTTTAGGCCAGCTGAGGCAACAGGTACAAACAAATCTTAGGACAACCCTCTGAGAGGGTAGTTCTCTTGTTTTATAACCTTGGAAATAGTTTAAAGATTTAAAGTAACTTACCCAAGATTGTATATATACTTAGTGACAGGCCTGGACCTGTTTATTATCATTTAGAACCTAGTCTTTTTGGCACTAGAACATTCCTGCCTCTTATTCATTTCTTGACGTGTCAGTGATAACTTTGTCAATGGTTTTGCAGATTTTATGGGAGGAATTCTTCCTATGTTCATGGTGGAGTTGATGCTAGTGGAAAACCCCAGGAAGCTGTTTATGGTCAAAATGTAAGTCATTCATAGGTATTTTTTAAAATGTCTTTGTTAAGACAGATTTTTTTAAAAGGCTTTTTTGTACTTCTGGATTTCTTCAGTATGATCATTTGTTGTATCTGGAGTTTCAGTGATTGTCAAATGAGGATTAGATCCATTTTGTATGAAATACATTATATTGGGATGCATTTCAAAGGGTATATTTCATTTCACCACATGTCTACTAGAGACCTATACAAAGATATTTGTTCTTTGTGACTAGATAAGGAAGGAGAGTATTTGGTACTTGAGTTAGACTTGATTTAGCATTACCAAACATGAAGAAATAGAATTAAAAAATAGCATCATGGAGCTGGAGAACACGTAAAAGAAAAATAAGTTAAAAAGTAGCATCAACAAACATCATGGTAAAATAAAATGTTCGTACAAGGAGCAGACAGTACAGTTTGTGAGAAAGACTATAAACTGCTTGAAACCCAGATTACAACACAGTATCAAAGAGGCATTCTTATTTCTTATGTAGAGGTGATATGTTAAAGATGGTGACTTAGGCAGTTTGATTGTGGTATATAGCTTTCTGGAATGGATTCAAATAAAGATAAAAAGAAATAGTTAACATTTTAAGGTGTGAGGAAATGGGCAGTTGTACATAACTGTCTATTCTGTATTTAATGCAAATACCTCAAGAACTTACTTTCTTCTCCTTTTCCTCTCTCAAGGATATACACCATAAAGTGTTATCTTTGAACTTCAGTGAATGTCATACCAAAATACGTCACGTGGATGCTCATGCAACCTTGAGTGATGGAGTAGTTGTACAGGTTATGGGTTTGCTGTCTAACAGTGGACAGCCAGAGAGGAAGTTCATGCAAACCTTTGTTCTGGCTCCTGAAGTAAGTTTTCATTTCATTTAGTTTGTTTTTATGTGATTTAATATTTTGTTAATAGTTGAACTATTGAAGACTTCGTTTCTTCTAATAGATTTGGATTTACATGTTATTTTTAGCCTTTAATCTGCCTGCCTTCTGAATGCTGATATCTGAGATCAATGCCAGCCTGGCTTACATAGTGAGTTCCAGGCCAACTGGGACTACAGGACAGCTCTGTCTGAAAAAGAAATAATTGAAATTATTGTAGTCACAGGTGTAATTCAAAGATATTGTGGGTACTTATACTTAAGGGTATTCATGGAATATTTGTACATTGTTTTTCTATAGGGATCTGTTCCAAATAAGTTTTATGTTCACAATGATATGTTTCGTTATGAAGATGAAGTATTTGGTGATTCTGAACCAGAACTTGATGAAGGTGAGGTTACCTTGAAAATAAAAGGTTCTGTCAATAATCTTTATTCTTTAATTTCTGCAAGTATGAAACTTTTAGAAATTTGCCTTTTTAATTTAATCACACTCCCTCTTTCTCCCTTTAATTTTTGTTAGGAAAAATATAAATGTATTAAATGAAATTATATAAAAGTCAACTATAGGAAGTAGAAAGGTTCTTTCTCTGTTTACGGTCTCACCTTGTATAAGTGACCAAGAGTTTGGGATCTCACATAGAATTATAGGTTTGGAACTTCAACACTTTTATCAAAATGTAATTGAGTTCATTTTTTAAAAATTGTGCTTTTTTACTTTATCTCTGTTGCCCATTCATGTTGTAGCTCTGCTATAGTTTTTTTATTATAGAAACATGCATTGTTTTGTTTTCCTTCTCTTTATCATTACTACATTAAGTAGATGTGACAGCAGAAACTAAATGGGTTTTAGCTTCCAATCTTTTCCTTTCTTTACTAATAGATTTTGTTAAAACAGAGCATAGTCAAACTTCATCCTGTTTGTTTTGTTCTCTTCAATTTGGGGGTAGAACAGTGAATACCTTTGTAAGTTTACCAACTTTTAAAAAAAAACTAAAATACCCCTTCCTTAAACATACTAAGATACGTATGTTAAAAATCATGTAAGCCCTCTTTTAAAAAGAAGTGATGTATTCATGTATTATCAGAATCAGAAGATGAAGTAGAAGAGGAGCAAGAAGAAAGGCAGCCATCTCCTGAACCTGTGCAAGAAAATGCTACTAGTGCTTACTATGAAGCTCACCCTGTGACGTAAGACTAGCAGTTGTGAGGTTACATTTGATCTGATCTGTAGTGTAATTGCAAGGTCATTTGTGTTTCTAGGATAACTGCTGACAGTTAATTTCTCTTTTCCTTTGGTGCTAGGGATTGAACCCGGGCCTTCAGGCATATTAAGTATGTGTTCTGCTACTGAATTACACACTTAGTCCCTGGAAATACATCTCTGTTAAAATGGCAAAAATAGGCCAGTACTTAAACACTTACAGAATATATCGAGATATTTTGAAAAAATTTTTTTACTTAATTTGAAATTCCAACATAGATTATGTCAAAGCCATGACTGATTACTCATAATGCAGAATGTTTAGGACAACGTCAATGGACTTTTATATAAAACATGGGGTTTAAAGGCCAGAGAGTTGACTCGGTGGGTAAAGGTGCTTTCCTTGAAAGCCTGGTATCCTAAGTTCCTTTCTAGGAACCCATGCAAAGTGAAAGGAGAGAACTTACTCCACAAAGTTACCCTCAGATCACCATGTATAGGTTGTGGTACACATACCTTCAAACACAGGTACAACACACAAAAATAAAAAAAAGTTAAATGAACACAAATATGAGACTTATAGTTAACCATGTGTAGGTTGTGGTACACATACCTTCAAACACAGGTACAACACACAAAAATAAAAAAAGGTTAAATGAACAAACATGAGACTTATAGTTAACACTAAAGTAAATACTGGTAATCTAGTTTTAAAGTAATGTGAAGGCTGGAGGCAAGGCTCAGTAGACAATTTGTGATCTGTGCATAGCAAGCAGGCCTTGGGCTCTGTCCTTTATATCGCATACACATGTGCATAAAACCAAGTTCCTTGTGACCATAGAATATAAGTGATGGTATATAACTGGTTATACCTGTTAGATTGAAGAGAAACAATTTTATTTAAACTCTTCCTTTTACTTATACTGAATAGTGACCTTGATATTTTATTGTAGTAATGGCATAGAGGAACCTTTAGAAGAATCCTCTCATGAACCTGAACCAGAGCCAGAATCTGAAACAAAGACTGAAGAACTGAAGCCACAAGTGGAGGAGAAAAACTTAGAAGAGTTAGAGGAGAAGTCTACCACTCCTCCTCCCTCTGAACCTGTTTCTCTGCCTCAAGAACCACCAAAGGTTAGATCAAAGGAACTTTTCAGACCTTTAACCTCACATTTTCATATTTGGTGCCATTAATGAAGCATGACTATGGTTTTATTATATTTAATTACTTAACATAGTAAATAATACTTTCTATATATGAAATAAGCTGGAGTTTTTGTTATCCTACAGAGATTTGTTTCTCTCCACCCCAAAATATTCCTAGGAATGAATTTATGACCTAAGATTACTCTGTATGCAGTGCTTAGTAACTTGCATCAAGTTATTGGAGTCCATGTGTAAGGCTGTCAGTTGCTCTTCCCTTCTGATGCGTCAGGAGTCATGCAATGTCTCAACTAAACTTAACCTGTTGTGGTTTAAACAGGATCAGTTTTGTTTCTACACCAGTTAACTTGTGAAAATGCGTGACACCTATATAGTATATCATCCAAAACTTCTTTTGTCTCTGTAAAGTAGGTGATTAAAGTCTATTGGGCAGTGAGAAAATGAGATACCTTGTTCAATTTGTGAGTGTCTGTTAAAGTTTCCAACTAGTACTCTATTCTTTTCTATCCTTACCTTTACCTTTTAACACCATCACTCACACACCCTATCTTCCCCACAAAGGGGAAAGAAATCAGTTCTATCAGGTTCAAATTTTGTCTATCATATTTAGTGGTTTTTGTTTGCCACTTGCTTATGTACGTAAGAGTATTAGGAACTTGCTTGTGGTTTTATTTAATAGTTGAGACAAAACAGTCATAAATAATCTTGCATAATGAGATTTGAAAGTTGGCACATAGACTGGCATGTGTGTGTGTGCCTTTCTTTTAGGAGTCCTCCAGTATAGAGCAATAGTTTAGAAATGAAGAGAAATTCTTTATTTGGAAGTTTCCCTATAGGAATGTTGGTGGTTTCCATGATTAGTAGTCTAGGTTTGTTGCATTTCCTGCAGGCTTTCTCCTGGGCTTCAGTGACCAGTAAAAACCTGCCTCCTAGTGGTACTGTTTCTTCCTCTGGAATTCCACCCCATGTTAAAGCACCAGTCTCACAGGTAACCAATCTGTGAACACATTGGATTGTATCCTTGTTACATTTGCCAATTGCTTATTTTTTAAACTACATTTTAAGTGAGTCAATTATGGATTAATAAACATACAAAAATGTATTAAATGTCATTACACCCACTTTAAATGCCAAATCTCTATTAATCATCTACAGAGGTGGTATTTGGGGCTTGGGTGTGTGAAATACAGATTAAGTTGATTTAACCAATATATAATGTCATTTTTAAAAGGCTTCTTTAAAAAAATGTTCCTTTTGAAAATTTTACACCTTTTAGCAAGAATATTTTAGGTAAGAAACTTGGAAAGGCACAAAATAGTATGGCATTTTAAAAAAGTCATTGTTCTAGAGAAATAGAAAACTTAAAAACAAACAAACAAAACAAAACATTGCCTAAGCTCTCAGTCTGTAAGTGGTTCACACTATTCAGTTGAAGCCTGTACCAACTTAGGACTGTAGTGTTCACCTTAACCAGTCATTTCAGCATTCTGCTTTTTGTCTGTTTGTCATCTTACCCATTTCAGAGCTTTCCAAAACTGTGTTTATTACAGTTTAAATTTGAATTAAGTTTATTGGCATATTTAAAGGCTGTCCAATCCCTCCCCCTGCATTTGAGTTGAGTTTTATTTTACTAGAAAATTTATATTTAAAATGTTTAGTGTATGCATTTTTAGATGCTCTCAGCAATAAGGCATGAAGTTTTAAGAGTATTTCATTGTTCTGTAGTGTTTTATGATCCATTATATAATAGAGTACATGGTGCCACAATACATGTTTCTTTTTCAAATACTTAAAAGTTGATTTACATTAACTCACAAACTGAAGTTCCCGCTTAATAAAGAAAATTAGGTTGCCCCATGTCGTTTGTGCTTTTCAAACCCATCTGGAGACCTGGTGAATAACTTGTGATTTTCTTTTGAAATCTTGATTCCCTATAAGATTGTATTTGGAGTCCTTTGAGTTGTATCATTTTGGAGATTTGGTGACATTTACTGTAATTAGATAAATAACTAATGCTTAGTATGCCTTTCATTTGTCATTAAGTAGCAGCCATTTTATGTTAATTATGCTATAGTCATTCTCACTGAAAAAAAACCAGCCTTCATGAGAGTGTTAGCATTAACATTCCCATTTTAGAGATAGAAAATTGAGGCTTCAAGTAACTCACCCATTGTCAGCTAAAATACAGGGTTGGCTTTTGAATTTATATAGGGACATACCATACTACATACTACATGAATGGTACATGCAGGCATATACTTCACAACTACCTTGCCTGGAGGGTAATGTATCTGTCTGTCTAAAGAAGAGTACTTAAGGTATATCTTAACTTACTAGATTCTGGCCTCATGCTTCAAAAAATAACTGTTCATGTATCTTAAATTTTGAGTCATTTTTGAAGTTGTTTTTCAAATTCTAGAAAACTAAGTTGTACTTCCCTCCATTAAAAATCTAAAATTTAAGCCCTAAAGGGGCTTGGAGAGATGGCTCAACAATTAAGAACATGTCCTGCCCTTCTGAGGGTCTGGGTTGGTTCCCACCACCCATGTCAGGAAGCTCACAACTGCCTGTAACTGCAACTCCCAAGGGATCTGACATCTGACATCCATAGGCAGCTGCACTCAGGTGTACATTCCCATACACAAGCACACATAGAGAATTCATTTGATGTCTTTATGCTATATATAGAATAAATTTGTGCTTTTTCACTTGATTTAGTACCCCTTTAACCTTGTTACTTTTGAAAAGCATTTCCTTTAAACAGATTATTTGGTAAAAGGAAATTAAGTACTTCTAGGATAATTATGTGTATTAAGTTAGAAGTTGGTAAGTTAAGTTCTTAAAAGTTTTGGTGGAAATTGGCTTATCTTACTACTTTGTTTTTAATTGAAGGACTTGTTTATTTTGTGATATCTTTTATTGAACTGACATGATTTTTGGCAACTTTTATTTTATGTTCTGTTTAACATTTATTTGTGGGGTTGTTACTGTGAGATTTGAAAGGTCATACTTTCGGTTTACATGAAGTTAATTTAATGCCCTAATAGCATATAGGATACTAGCCATTTTCTCTGTTTGGAACAGCTAGTTTTAATCATTGGGCATGAAGAATTACAAGAGCACAGATGACTTACTTGACATTTGTTTATCAGTTATTGGAAGGAATAGTTCTGTGCTTTTTTAGTCATTTTTTTAATGCACCATCAGTATTTGTATATGTACCAAGTTGAAGTTGCTAAATGAATGTTAGGAATTATTTGTAAGATGTGGGAAATCATTGTATCTGATTTTAATTTTAAAATTATTTTGAGAACTTTAGTAATCTCTTTTGGAAAGTATTTAAATCTTGGCAAGGTCAGTGCTTTAGGTTCTTTGATAATATTTGGATTGGACAGTCTTAAGTTTTTCTGAAAATTTTAGATGCAAGGTGCATTTGCTATTTTAATTTCCAGTAATATACCAGTGTTACTAAATAAAACTATGAACAGAAAACATGTGCTGTTCAGTTCTGTTTGACATGCAAAGCAAAATAAGGTCTCCTTAAGACTCCTTAGGAGAAGTTTCTAAATTTGCCTTGTTCTGGCATCACATTTTAGATTAGTTATGTAGTTATCAAACTATAGATCAGACAGCGGTTTCATTAGCTCTCACCATCAAATGTGGAATATTCTCCTGCATATTTTGGGTCAGAGAAACTGGAAGCCTAATTTAATTTTTAATAAACCAATAGTTTCTGAAGATCTGTGTTCAAAGCAAGCAAGCAAGCACTGAGCTTGGTAAAATTAAAGTCTAGCATAGCAATAGAGAAATTGAAGTAGGAGTATCACAAGTTTGAAATCAACCTGGGCTACATAGTGAGAACTTGTCCCAAGGATCCCCGCCTCCCCACAAATACAAAATAATCGAGATAAATAGGCTTTATAAGAGGAGTATACATATGAATAACAGAAATTGAGAAATACTAGCAAATCCTGGGGCTTGTGAAACAATTTTACCATGTGGATACTACGCTATATGTGACAGACAACAGGTTGGAAGAAGTAGGCAAATCTTAGAACATTGCTAATGCTGCAGATAAAGTGATGTTACAATTACAGTGGCTGCAATCGTTGGCAGTAGTCAGTTTTGAAAGAACCATCTTTTTTTCTTTCTTTTTTTTTTTTAGTATTCAGATTTATCTTTACAAATTGTAGCATCCCAGTTATTTAACTAATGAAAGAGTTGAGTCCCTATCTAGACCAAGGTTTTCAGAGATGAAATTACTGCTGCTCTTAGTTTGGGGGATATATTTTCCATATTCTGTTGAGTATTTCGATATCCTTGGATCATATAGAGAGTAAGAACACTGAAATTTTATTTAGGGAAAAATTAATGCCAGATACACAGGAATTTGGTTTTGAAATGCTTCGTGTGTTTTAAGCCAGCAGTTGATTAGAAAACATTAGGAAGATAATTTAAATACTCCTATCACTCTCCAACAGTTAGGAAAAAATTATTGAGTTCAATACTCTCAATGTACATCCTTCTCAGAAGGAAACATAGTGGAGATCTGAAGAATCTCTTTGACAGTTTGAGATGCTCCGTGGTAGTTCTTCCTTTTTTTTGTTTGACTTTTTGCCAGTTGGCTTCAAACTCAGGACTCTCCTTCCTCAGCCTTCCTAGTAACTGTGTTTATAGGCATGTGCCACCATGCCTGGTTTCCTATCTTTTTTGTTTTTTATGTCAATTCTAACCTAAAACTGAGCTGGGTATGTTGACACATGCTTGTAATCCTAGCACTGAAGGCAGAGGCATCAGATCTCTGTGAGTTTAAGGCTCACCTGGTCTGTATAGCAAGTTCTAGGCCATCCAGGAGCACAGTAGTGACACCTTGTCTCAAAAAGTTTTACAATAAAAAAAATCCCTGAAGGGTATGTATAACCTAACTCACATATTTGAACTGTTCAGATACTGGTCTCAAGATTGAGAATGGGGTTACAAGATATGATTGTAGGCAGCGAACTAGAAACTGAGGAAATAAATGTCTTTATTCTTATCTTTCTAAGATAAGAACACTTTTAGTTTATTTATATGGAGTTGCTCATCTTGCATTTTTGTGATTTTTGTAGCAGTGACTTACACTGTTTCATTTTGAGTATAATTTTAATTTTAAAGAGTGTGATTGTGCAGAAGCAGCTTATTGTGAATTGCAGTTTTGAGTGGGAAAATAAAATATGCTCTACAGTCCTAGCTTGGTACAGAATAGCTTTTAAAAAGTACTTTACACATTATAGGAAATTATGTTTCAAACATTATAAGTTAAATTACTACCCCTATTCCTGCTAGTGACTTGCTAATAGTTGCTTTTGTTGGTTTTTCTCCTTTAGAAGTTGTTTCTTCATAATTTTTTTTTTTTTTTTTCATTATATTTTAGCCAAGAGTTGAAGCTAAACCAGAAGTTCAGTCTCAGCCACCACGGGTTCGGGAACAACGACCTCGAGAACGACCTGGCTTCCCTCCTCGAGGGCCAAGACCAGGTGAGTCGGCTTGATTTGGCTTTATTGATTTGTCACTGGTTTTAAGAAAATAGAATTGAACTGGGAGTGGTGGTTACAAGTCTTTAATCCCAGCACTCGGAAGGCAGAGGCAGTCAGATCTTATTAAGTTCCAGGCCACCTGGGGCTACAGTAAGTCTGTCTCAAAAAGATCACCAAAAAGGAAAAAAAAGAATTTAGAATTGGGTTGTTAATAACCTACTCTTAGAGCACTCTTGTCTCTCAGATACTTAAGCACATCCTAATTCTCTTGTCTTAGATGTTAAGTGGTAATTTATTTTTGTTTTCATTTGTAGCTAATGTTTGAATTCTGTAAGAATGTTAAGAGTACTTTCTGAGGGGCTAGAGAGATGCCTCAGCGGTTAAGAGCACCATCTACTCTTGCAGAGGACCTTGGTTCAATTCCCGGCACCCACATGACAGCTAACAACTGTCTGTAACTTCAATTTCAGGGGATTTGATGCCTTCTTCTGGCCTCTGTGGGCATTGCATGACAGGGTTGCACTTACATGCAGGCAATACACATAGATAAAATAATAAATTATTTTTTTTTAAGTACTTTGGGAGTGGGTGAATACATCAAATTTAAAGTGCTATTCTATAAACAAAAATAGTGTATTCCTAACCCAAAAGTAATAGGAGGTGGGAACTTGCATTAGTTTTGGCACTGAATATGTATATTTTCTTGAATGACACCTTGAAATTCTGAGCTTTTCATTTTTATGCCATTCAGACACTACAAAATTTTCTTGTTAATGCTTGCCTTTTGTGTGTGAATATGCTTCTGTTATTGGGAGAATCAAATAAGATTATTTATGTGAGAGTACTTTAGAAGGTATAATCATCTACCAAAAGGAAGTGCTAGTTTTGCTAAAACCATTGAATTTGATGTAACATACAAAGATTGGATATTTTCTTTCAACAGTTTAAGCAAATATTAGGTTCCTGAGTGATGGCAGCAGTTGGTTAGGGAGAAGTAACTGTCTTTCTAGTATGTCTTTTATTATTACACTTCTGATGTAAGACTATGTAGCAGTCTAGTCAGTGTCATCGCTTTGCTGTTGAGTGTCATGCTATTTTCTCGCCATTATTTCTTCAAGACGTTCTTCTGGTTCTATTAAAATAAAACTATCGTTTTTTTTTGTTTGTTTGTTTTTTTATGTGTGTTCTTTGAACTGTGTATATGACATTCTAGACCTTAGTATCTACTCTCCCTCGTTTCTCAGGCAGAGGAGATATGGAACAGAATGACTCAGATAACCGTAGGATAATTCGCTACCCTGACAGCCATCAACTTTTTGTTGGCAACTTGCCTCATGATATTGATGAAAATGAACTGAAGGAATTCTTTATGAGTAAGTGTTTTTAAAGCTCTTGTATTAATTTTTTTAAGTTAGGATTCAAAAACTACCCTTTATCAAACAAAACTTTGTAGACCTTTTTTCATAATATAACCAAATTATTGATCTTCATGTATTGTATCCTACTACCAGTTTAATTGGTAACAAGGGAATAAGTGATAGTACATATTTCTTGGTAACTGCTTAGTGTTGACTTTGGTCAGGAAATGAGGAGAAAAGTTTGTGTGAGGCAGTCCTAATTTTGGAGAAAGCATATTGTATTTCCAAAATTTTGTGGGCAGTTTTTGTTATAAAAGAACCAGTAAAATGATGAAAGATAACAAAATAAATAGCCACTTCAGCTGTTTGTTGTCTGTACTTTTAATTATCACTGGCAATAGCGGCTTGCCATTTTTACTTTCAAATGGATCAAAGATATGACAGTTAAAGTCCCTAGAATATTTTGGTAAAGTATTTAACCTTTGGTGTAATGTATATTTTCACAGGTTTTGGAAACGTTGTGGAACTTCGCATCAATACCAAGGGTGTTGGGGGAAAGCTTCCAAATTTTGGTTTTGTGGTTTTTGATGACTCTGAACCAGTTCAGAGAATCTTAATTGCAAAAGTAAGTGATTTAAGGGGCATAATTCCAAGTCCTTCATGTTTTTATTATATATGGTACTTAATACATTGCAAAAACCATAGATAATCTTTTTAATGGTAAAGCTAAAAATAGTTCAGTGTAAAATGGTATTTATGCAAAGAATAAAGATAGTATTAAAGTCTAGAGTGGTTCGTAATTTCTTTGAGATCTTTCTTGTTTATGTGTACAGGTTAATAATTTTCTGTTGCTATCTCACCCATCCATGTCATTGTATTTCTCCTCTTTTAAAGCCAATTATGTTTCGTGGAGAAGTACGTTTAAATGTAGAAGAGAAGAAAACAAGAGCTGCTAGAGAGCGGGAAACCAGAGGTGGTGGTGATGATCGCAGGGATATCAGACGAAATGATCGTGGTCCTGGTGGTCCACGTGGAATAGTGGGAGGTGGAATGATGCGTGATCGTGATGGAAGAGGACCTCCCCCGAGAGGTGGCATGGCACAGAAACTGGGCTCTGGAAGAGGAACCGGGCAAATGGAAGGCCGCTTCACAGGACAGCGTCGCTGAAGCCCCACTGTTGGCAAAGTCTTGGCAGTGGTACATAACTCATCGTGTTTGCATTCTTGTTAATTTTTTTTTTGGCTTTGGAATGTGACACAACATTTTTGATCATTTCTTTGATGTGAAAAGCATCTTTTGGTTATCAGTTAAATTGAGGTGGACATTATTTCCCCAATTTCACAACAGGATTCATATTGTTAATTTATAAATCTAGACTTGGAGAATTAAGGACTGAGAAGTGACCATATCTTAAACTGTCTACAACAAAATGAACTTAAAAAGGACATGCCCACTGAATTCAGGTCCTTTGAGTAAAAAAAAAAAAAAAAATCCTCTGCTGCACATTTTGTTTTAGGTGTTAACTGTTTCTACTATTAATGTTGGAAACACAAATAGTGCAATTTGTGCAATTGGAGAATCTTGCCTTTGTTTTTTTGACCCCCCCCCCCCCCGAAAAAAAAAAACACAAACCAACAGAAACTTGGTGTGTACTCATCAAAATATGCACTATTGGGTACTCTGAACTCATTAACATTGACATCGGCAACAGGAGGCAACAGGGAAAAAAACCTTTCATCTTCTTTTCCAGTAGAGAATAGTTGTGAAATTATGAGGGCATTTTATCTGCTTGCTGTGACCAGCGTGTGCACACATAAACCTTAACAAGACTGCAAATATATTCCAGAAGGAAATCATTTAGTTATGAACGAAATAACAAGTCAGAACTTCAAATGCTATGGTCTTGAATATTAGACCAGATTTAGTAGCTCCATGTGTTCAGGTTTTCTACCTGCCCCTCTTCAGTACAGGGATGGCTGGCTGCTCAACACCCTCCTCCTCCTCTTCTCCTTTCTTTAAGCGGTGTACAGTGAAAACTGTCTTTCCTGTATTTTTGTTCTCTGGTAATGTAATAAGCATGATGGTGCCTTCTCTATTAATACATCATTCCAGTCTTGCTGGTAATTTTGTACAGTATAGTTTATGAATTGCTGTGCTGCAAAGCCAAACAGCTGCAAAATGTAGGAAGAAATCATTGAAATGTATAAAAATTGCAGTATCTTTAAAATCAGTAAATGGACACATACCTTGTTCTTTAGTTAACAACTTTTATGTTCTGTATGGGAGAGAGTCTTGTGTTTGAAGGGAGAGAAAAGAAATCACTTATTTGAGTAAGTTGACTTTTCTCTTAACTCCAGTGAAAGATAAGATGTATCACTCAATGCTTAGAAAAGTCAGACAACTTGATGTACATTTTAAAAGCAGTCAGATTCCAAAAATGGCAAGTAAACCTAAAGTGAGGATACTGCAATTTTCAGAGGAGAGAATAGCAGCTCTTAAGTGTTTGCATTTTTTATTGGGGGGGGGGCAGGGAACTGTCAACTCATTTTGCACAATTCTTGAACTGATGTCAGCACCCGAATGGCTCCTGAATTTAAGTCTGGGACGACATCTTTTTATTTTTACATGGATCTTTAAAACAGTTCTGTGAGCGAAGTTTGTAGCTGCTTGGTTATTGTTAATCTTATAGCAAGTTCCAGTAAACCGTAAGTATGGCAAAGGTTATCCAGTTTTGTGCTTGGAGCAATCAGCACATTACCAGTTCTGATGTTTCTGGCAAGAAGTGGAGTAAACAAGTAACCACTTAAAGCTGCTTGTTAACATGGAAGACTTCTCCATTCTATCTTAGTAAAAACAAAATATGCACTTGACATAGTAGCAAATTGTTTCTGAATTATGCGACTGTTTGCTAGTTAGGAAACTATTTTGTTTTGTCAGCTGGGCAACATGGGTAAATTCATTGTCTTTCCCCCCCCCCCTTTGAATGAGGTCTTCCATGTTTGAGGAAATGTCTTGCACTATTGCATATATTTTGTGAACACAATTTTTGTAGTTTCCATTTTGGAAGGCATAAGAGTTTTTGTTTGTTTGAAACAGTTTTACACTTTCTGATGTATAGTACTTGAAGTTCTTACTAGAAAATTACTTTGGAGTTTTGAAGCTTTTATCTGAACTACTTTTAAATAAGTGGTTTTATTGTCAGTGGTTTTCACCCCAAGTGTATTTTTCTTCAGTTATGCTTTCTCCTTCCTATTATATGTGTGTGTCTGTGTCTGTGTGTGTTTATAGACACATAAGCACACTCGTGACACATATATTTCCAATTCAAGATATTGCCCTGTAATCCGTGAAAACTTTTCTGGCAAGGAAAGATAATGGCAAATGTTAAGTGTAATAGAAAATTGGAGCAAGAGCCGAGCCATTCAGCTTCAGTCTCTACATACCACATGTGAAACATTGGAGCATCATATGGAGAAGTTTACATGGTGATTGTTCACCTGCAGTACTGTGGACTTTTAACATTTTGTCCCCCTTTCAGTGAAACAGTAAAAATATTCATCTACCATTACTGTTAATTGCTGATTTTATTTTATTTTGGATGGTAATATTCTATCCTTATGACACTATTGCAACCAAATTGGCTTTACCATCTTGGCTTTAGTAGGAATAGAAGACAATGGATTACCATCTTTATTGCTGTAATGTGTTAAGCATTATATGCTAGTAGAATCTAGTTTAATTGTTTCAGGTGGAAAGTATTCTTTTGAGTTTCCATTTTGAATGTGTTTGGACTAAAACAATAAACTACTGATGTCTGCAGCATTCATCTATGTCCCTAATTTAATCTTGTTACATTTTCCCAAAGATATTCTCTCAGTTGCATTCCATGTAATCTAAATAAGAAATAATTCTAAAACCAGCTGCTAACTTTTTATGACATTTGATAAATAAAATGCAAAAGATTTAAGTAACAAACATTGTTAGAGAGCTGTCTTAGTCCAGTTTGATGCAGTTAATGAATGTTAAAACAGTAATGAAATGAGAACACTCTTTAGATCATAAGTCTGATAAAGAAGATCACAAGTTTGAGACCACTTAAGCTACACAGACCTTGTCTCAAAAAAATTTTTTTTACTTGTGCTATATGGTAATAGTCTTGAGATTTGAGTTTATTGCCTACATGTGTGTAAGTATACCAATATCTGCAATGCCTGCTGCAGTCAGAAGAGGGTGTCAGATACCCTGGAACTGGAGTTGTGGACTGTTAGCCACTGTGTGTCTGCTGGGACTTATACCCAGGTCCTCTACAAGAGCAGCTATCGCTCTTAACTGCTTAACCATCTCTCCAGCCCCCCCTTAAAAATTTTTTTTTGTCTTTTTTTTTTATATTAAGGTCTTTGCAGTGAGTGAATGAAATAATTGATATTCATTGATGAGTTCTTGTATGTCTAGTTAGTTGTCTTGTTATTTCTTTTTGAAGCAAGCTCAGAGAACACCTGCTTGCCTCTGCCTACTAGATCAAAGGCATGTACTCCTGTGCCCTGCCTATTCATCTAAACCTATAGTTTTACTGCCAATCAGTAAAGACCTTAGACTTTTAAAAAATTATGCTCAAGACCTTAGGATAGATTTAATTTAATAAATAGAAAATATTTCAGTAATCAAAAATTTTACCATGTCTGATAGCACACAAACCTGTAATCCTGGCACTTGGGAACTGGAAGCAGGAAGGTGAATTCAGGCCAGCCTCACCTATGTAGGAAGTTTGAGGTCAAAGTAGGCTGAGAGGCCCCTGTCTCAAAAAACAAAAGTGTTCAAATCATTTGCAATGGTAAGTTCCTAAGTAATGAAGTTATTGGCTGCTTTTAACAAATGGGGCTAAAAATCTCTAAAATCTGTTTATGTTGTGTTTATATACATTATATTCAGTATGCTTCTAAGTTACAAGAAACCAAGTCTTGGCATTACCAAATATTGGGGAAAATATTAGCCTTTTGAAAATAGTCATACTAACTATCCCAGTTGTCCTTTGCTTCTAGAGTTTTGGTTAAGCTGGTTACTTTGAAGCATTTCAGTTTTGTGAGAAAATTGTTTTTACTGTTCTTTTTTTTTTTTTTTTTTTTTTTTGTCACACTGTGTCCTAACATTACACAAACTTTTTAACCTTTTCTGTCTTACCCCTTAATTTTCTGTGTATGGTTTGATTTAGGTGTGGTGTACTACCTTGGTTTCAATGTTTCTATGCAATGTATAATGGTCAAGAATAGAGCTACAGCACTTGAAGAGCTGTAAGCCCTTAAGTGTGAGCCATTTTCTGTGCTCTTTTAGAGTTCAGTGAGAATAAAGCACCACAGACAAGGTAATAGGCCCCCAGGAAGTGAGCTGCTGTTCTTAATTGCATGTCTACTGTCACCTGGGTACAAACATCTTCATGAAACACTAGGTGAGTGAAAAGTAGGGATTCCCAAACAATGTACTTTTTCCCCCTGAAGGTAACTATCTCTAAAACTGGATTCATCTATTCATTCTCAGAGTTTGGAGTATCATCTCTTCACTAAGTGCTTGCCTGTCTTTGTCCTCCATTTTCTCTGTTTTGCTTGCAAGAATTGTCATTCTAACTTCTTGTAGTCTGTTTGTTAATCATCTAATTTTAGAATGCTGGGCATGTTAATGTATTATGAATGGGACAGAGTTCTCTGTTCTTAAACAGATGGACTAAAGCTCTTTGGGGAAATTGAATGTGTGGGTGTTAGTAGGGAATCTTTTCAATGTATATTTTGCCACAGTTTGGTGTGTGTATTATGCATGTTAGAAAATACAAATGATCTGAAACAGTGAATTCCCATAATGCCACACATAGTTCCCTGTTAATTTTTTTTTTAAGGTTATCTCTCTGTAGTCCCTCATGGTCTGGAACTCTAGACTTCGATGGCCCTGATCTTACAGATTAGACACCTGAAGATTATTTCATGTATTCATTGTTCTAATGAAGCCAACTCATTTAACATTTTTCAGGTGTTGCTGAGCACTTTTGTGGACTCAGTGTCTAGTCTTTGGGTTTTGTCTTTTTGTTTTTGAAACAATGCCTCTGGCTGTCCTGGAACCTAGAGCTACAATAGACCTTTAACTCCAGCCTCAGCCGCCAATACCTGACTTTGGGTCCTGTTCTTCATGTTGAAGATTCATGAATGGACAAGATTCTTAGTCTTGATTATGGGGTAGTTGTAAATGCTATTCGTCCAAAGTGTTAAAATAACAAAATAGCTGAATGGCCACTTTAGGTAGGATTCCGGAGACCTGGAGTTGAAATCTAACAGAGGAGGACTCCCAAGTGTGAACAGCTAAGGCAAAGCTGGGTGGGGGGTGGTAATTAAAAGGAGCTGGGGTAGGTAGAACGAGCCAAAGAGCGGTGAAAGCAGCAGTGGTGTGGTAGAAGAATTGGAATTTTTTCCTAATTGTTTTAGGAAATCATTAAAGAGAACTGAACTCTGGAATGATGACATGCTATGTTGGGAACAGATGTGAGGAGAGTCAGAGTGGAAACAACCCATTGGCTACTACAGTCTAGGATTTAGCATGTGAGAAGAAAAATGGCACCTGATTTTTTTAAGGCGAAGTAGTAAGCTTGCTCATACCCAGTCTCATGCTCAGAATTCTATGCTTGAGTCTGTAATCTTTTGAAATCTTGGATTAGCTAAGTGTTGGTTTGTTATAACTCCTATAAATCAGCCTTAGATACTGAATTTTGAAAACTGGGTTCAAAACAACAGAAATCACCAGCAATACAAATTTTTTTCAAGGGAGGAAAGATTTGTTTTGACTCAAAATTTAAGGGAATGGTGCATCGAGGTGTGGAAGACATGGTGCAGGAAGGAGTATGTGTTCTTCACGTGCATCTGGATCAGGAAGTAAACTCGAAATGTAAATTTTGGATGCAGATTCTTTTACATTGTTTTAAATTATTTTTTTCTTTCATGTCATATATGAGTATATTACATGCATCTGCGTTAAGTGCACCCATGTCATGCAGTACCCACGGAGGTCAGAAAAGGGTGTTGGAATCCCAGGAACTGGAGTTATAGGTGGTTGTTAGCTGCCATGTGGGTGCTGGTACTCAAACCCAGGTCTTTTGCAAGAGTGGTCAGTTCTCTTAACTGCTGAGCCATCTCTCCAACCTTGCAATGTAATTTTTAGCCTGGCTTTATTTTGGACAATTATAAAATCATATTCTTTGGCAGACCTAAATTTATGGTTCTCGTAATCAAGAACTGCAGATAGATAGTAGGCTTGGTAGCTAAGGAAGGAGTGGAAACTTGGAACAGAAATTAGAAGGCTGTTGAACACTGATTCTGTGGGCTGAGGGACTCGTGTCTTCATCATTTCTTTACACCTTTTGTTCTGATAGCTTATTAAGTTTTAGGACCTGTGGCTAAAAATGAGAAAAAATTTGCAGTCTGTGACCTTTGAAATAGCAAACAGGGGTGAGCAGTTTCATTTGAAAGGACTTGGAATTACTTAACAATGTGTGTGTGTGTAAGAAGTGAAGACTACACAGCTAATGGATGTTTATCTAATTTTGCCAGAAACCTGCCTTAATGCTGGCTGTTAATACCATAACTTTACCCTTAGGAGTTTGTGTTTTGAGGGAAACATCAAATGTGTATGCATATAATACAGGGAGACATATGGAGTAGATAGAGAAAGTAATAGTGACTTTAAATGAGTATAAGAGAACCTATAATCCTTTATGGATTGTACTTTGAATGTGAGGGAGAGGTAGGGTTTGAGGAAGTGTGGTTTCGGTGTAACTTGAGTAGGTGGTATTCTACCAACATGGGGGAGAGGAACAGAAGTGGCTTTTGCAGGAAAAATCAACTACTATTTTAACTAGGTTGTTTCATATGCCAATTGGATATTCATGATGAAGCATCAGTCAGTTTAAATGTATAATTCTGTTTATCGAGACAAGGTTACTATGTAGCCCTGGCTGGACTGGAACTTGCTGTACACACCAGGCTGGCCTCACATCCACAGAGTTCTGCCTGCTGGGATTAAAAGTATACATGGCCTTATTTTGGAAGTCTAAGGAAAGCTTTTTGCTGAGTGGTTCATGGAGACTTTTGCATCTTTTGAATTAGATATCACCTATGAAAAGCTCTTGCACACCCTCCTAGTTTAGGATCCTGGTATAGGAGGAGCATGCAAAGAACACAGAGAGGCCAAATATGGCAAGTACTGTTGTGCAAAGCTGGTTTCTAGAATTCATCAGAAGGAATAGTCACCTGTGCTTAATGTTGTATACTAGACCTAAAATGTGTAGATGTCATAGATTAGGAGAGTAGTGGTGAAGAGGCTAGTCATTTTGAAACAGATGGATAAAGGTTCTACCATCTAAAAGGATTAGGAGATTATCTTTTCTCTTTTTAGCCAGGACTAACAATGGTACACCTGGTATATTCTAGTCACTTGGAGTCAGCCATATTGCAATACCTGGCTTCCTGGGAGGCAGAACTTAGGCTGTATGTGGGGCTAGGAGAGTCACAGCTTATTGGGAGTTGCACGTTACCTCAGATGACTGGCAGGATGTAGGCCATAGTGGCTTGCTAAGGCCATCTCAGCAAAGTGATAAAGATGAAGTCCAGGAGAGGCCCAAAGGAAGAAATAGAACTGATGTGTGCAGACATCCTGAAGTTTTACTGCAGAAGGGGGTTGAGGCTACAGGAAAATTAAAGGAGCATTATAAGAGACATGTTGCCATTTTGGGAAAAGAAATCCAATATACACTATTAGAGAACTCAGTTCCAAAGTTGACATCACCATATCTGGCAAAGCAAAATGTGTGGTATATTGAATTTGGCGAAACAAGTAAGCAAGTGATATGATATTTTAGGTTTTCAAATCTTTGTGTCCTAATATCTTTTCAATTTAATGAAGTAATTAAATTACTAGGTTGGCAGAATTAGCTTTCATGGCAAGTGTCTTCACATCAAAGAATTTCAAAATGAGTCAGTCATTTCACCTGCTCCCCCCCCCCAGGCTTTTTTGAGACAGTGTCTCCCTGTAGCCCCAGCTGGCATGGAACTGGTTATGTAGACCAGACTGGCTTCTGTGTCTCAAAAACCTAGTGCTGGATGATGGGTTTCAAAGACTTGCTCATGTTATACCTTAGCCTCCATTTTCTTTTAAAAATTTTTAAATTTATATGTTTGAGTGTTTTGCCTACATGTACGTAAGTGTATGCAATGCCTACAGAAGTCAAAAGAAGGCATCAGACTCCCTGGAAACTGGAGTTACAGTATTTTGTGAATGCTGTGAACCAAACCCTGACCCTATGCTAGTGCTCTTAACTGCTGAGCCATTTCTCAATGTCCATTTCTCAAAGCCAGCCTCCATTTTTAGAGATCCGTCTACCTCTGCCTCCTGAGGGCTTATTGGGATTAAAGGCATGAGCCACAAAACCAGGCTTTTTTTGTGATGCGATCTCACTTTGTAGCCCTGGCAACTCAAGAGATCCACCTGATACTTTGCCTCCCAAGTGCTGGGATAAAAGGTGTGCACCGTAATGCCCGCAGTTACAACGTAATTTGATAGAGAAGATTACAAATATGAGGTACAGAATGGTCTGCTGTAAGCTTCATTTGTAAATTGATGAGATATTTCTGGGGAGGCTTGGTGTTTATTAGCTTCCTATAGACTTCTATATTGAGAGATAATTTACATACTTAATAATCACCTTAAAATATGTGTGTGTGTGTGCGTGTGCGCTGCACACAGTGTACAAGCAGTCAGGACAACTTATGGAGGTGAGTTTCTCCTATCATGTGGGTCTCAGGAATCAAACTTGGGTCTTCGGGCATGGTGTCAAGCACCTTTACCCACTGAGCCATCTCACTGGCCCCTAGTAACCTTGTTAAAAGTATACAATTCAATAATAGTACATTTCACAAGATTGTGTAACCATTACTAATATCTAATACCAGAACATCTTCATTGCTCTTAAAAAGAAACCCATTAGTGGTCATTTCTGAGTCCTATGTGTTCCTAGCCCATGACAACCACTAAGATTTCTGTTTCTGTGGAATTGCCAATGCTGGACACTAGATATAAAATGAAGTTATTGGGACTGGAGAGGTGGCTCAGCACTCTCTCTCCAGAGCTGGGCTTGGTTCCCAGCTCTGGCTGTCCCATAACTCCAGTTCCAGGGAATCCAACACCACCTTCTGACCTCCATGAGCATTGCACGATGGGTGCTCTTGCATACAAGCTGGCAAGACATTCATATGCATAAATGGAGTCATAATGGGTGGCATTTTGTATCTGGCTTCTTTCCTTTGGGATAGTTATATATATATATATATATATATATGTATATATATGTATATATATTTTTTTTGAGACAGTCTTCAAATTCAAGAGATTGACCTACTACTGCCTCCAGAGAACTGTGATTAAAGATGGACCATTAGCTAGGATACTATTTTTGATTCATTCAAATTGTAACACCAATCTATTAGCTTAGTGGTTGAACAGTCTATTGAATGAGTATGCCAAAGATGTGCTGGAGATCAAACCTAGGGTCATGTATGTCACAAGCATGTATACACTACCTAACAATTATACCCTGTCCTACCAGATTTATTCCACCATTGACAGACATTTGGGTTCCATTGTTTGGCTTTTACCAGTAATACTACTACAAATACCTACATCTAAGTTTTTGTATGAATGTGCTGTCATTTCCCCTGGGTGTATATACCCAGAAGTGGAATAGTTGGGTTGTTAATGTTCCTTGGTCTATTTAAGCCTGTCTCGTTTTTATTTCTGGAGGACTGGATTCCACCTCAGTGTACTCCCATAGTGATTCAGATTTTTTTTTTTTTATGTGTGTGAGTGTATTGTCTGCAAGTGTGTGAGTGCACCTGTGTCATGCAATGCCCCTTGGAGATGTGAAGAGGGTTTTGGATTAACCTGGATGGAACTGGAGTTATAGACGGTTGTTAGCCACCATGTGGGTGCTGGGAGTCAAACCCAGGTCCTCTGCAAGAGCAGTCTGTGCTCTTAATTCCTGAACCATCTCTCCAGCCCCTAGACTTTTTTCAGAAGAGCATTTTCACTTACTCAAGTGATTATAATGTCCCTCTCAAGCTCTTCCACTGTAGTCTCAGTTGAGTAATTCATGCATTTTTTTTTCTTACTTTGATCTCCTTTCTTGAACTAAACCACATTTTCTGCTTACCTTCAACTACCCAAGGAAAGCACTATGCATTTTACCTATTATTATTAGAGTGCCAGGATCTTATTTAATCTTGTACTACATACCATCTATTTTTTTCCATTCTTGCCCCTAAGCTTGCCAGATTGTATGAAATAGGACCAGTATGTGTTAACAGTATTCATAGTCCAGCTTCCATTAGCATAACTACCTAGTTCAAGGAATTTATGCTCAATCAATCCTTGAGCCTTAGTCTTGCCAGTCCGTGCGCCAACCCCCCCATGGGTTTTTGTTTGCTTTTTCAGATTGGATCTCACTATGTAGTCCTGGCTGGCCTGGAGCTCCCTATGTAGCTGGTCTCCGACTCAGATCCATCTGTCCCTGCCTCCTGAGTGCTGGGATTAAAGGTGTGCACCACCAAGCCCAGCTCACCAGTACTTAATGGAAAAATAAGGTTTAAAATCTAGGCTAGCGAATATATTTTGCATGTTTCTGTTTCTCCCAAACTCTTCCAGTCTAAGCCCTCACACTTATTTCATAATTATGTTGCCTCCTTACAGCCTCTACTGTTTACTGATCTTTCACCATTTTATGATAAAATAAAAACATGATTCTGCTTGTTTTACATTACATACCTATGTTTCTTCAATTATCTGTTAAGTGGATAGCTCAGGATGTGTAATTTTCTTTTCTTTTCTTTTTTTTTTTTTTTTTAAGATGGTATCTCATGTAGCACAGGGTGGCCTTGAATTCAATATGTAGCCAAGAATCGCCTTGGATTTCTGTTCCTCCTGTCTCCCCTTCCTGGGTGCAGTAATTACAGGCATGTACCATTATGTCTTTATTAAATATTGGAGATGGAACCCAGGGCTTCGCACATGCTAGGCAAGCACCACTGAGCTACTCCCAGAGGGATGTATAATTTTGGGGGGGTCTCACTATGTAGTACTAGATGGCCTAGAACCTGATATGTAGACAAGGCTATCCTCAAACTCAGATCTGTCTGACACTACCTCCTAAGATGGTATTAAGTGCATCTGCCATAATGCCTTCTCTCCTTTACAATCATCTCAAACTTTGAATCTTACTGAAATTTTTTCCTTAAACATCATGTGTACACCAAGTTCAGTATTTTCTGTCTTTATCCTTTCAGTTTCCTATGGAATTTCCTATTGAAATTCCAGGGCCTCTTAGAGAGTCCTTAAAATGTGTTTTTAAATAGTTTTGTCAGGTTGCAAAAGTAAAACTTTTTGCACTACTTACAGACTTCACAGCCAACAAACTCAAAAGTTAATGTGATTTTGTTACATTCTAGAGACAACTGGGACATTCCTTCAACTTCGGTCACAATTCATTGCTATGTTATGACTGCTTGGGTTGACAAAAATAGGCTACTTCCCAGGTCCCAGATATGATCTTTCATCGGTTCAGGAACTAGATTTTAAGCAGTTTGGTCAAGATAATTAAGCTCTGCAAGGTTAATGTATAACTAAACTAATAATAGATTGTAAACCAATGGTGTTTTGTTTTACACCATAGTATACAAGAACAATACCCTAATACTGGCTCGCTAGGATATACATGCCTGTTGTCTATGGACTTCCTCCTCTGGATCACGATATTTTAGAAACCAAATACAATGACAAGTTGCATGGCTATTGTGAATAAAAGTGAAAGTTACTGACCTTAATATTCTTATTCCTCTAAAAACGAGGGAGACCCTGTTCTCTTTCCTGTACGAGGTCAGCCTATGCTAGCCCTGTCATGGATCATCTGTCCTGCAAATGTAAGGCAAGTTTAAGCTCCAATTGTACCCCACTACGATGCGGTACACATCCATTCTTGCCTCTCTTCCCTTTTGATCTTTAACCCAAATCAATCTTTCCCTACCAAGCTGTCATCCCCAAGGTCCCTACTCATGTCAGGCCTGTCAACAGCTATTTTATTTCACCTGCTTCAACTAATCAACGTTCTAGGCGGTATCAACTGCCTGGTTAGCTAGGTCCCACCTCCCGGAACCGAAAGGAAGCAAGGAATCGCAGCTGAGCGGAACCTCCCTGGGTGGGTGCCGGTGCCCCACCTGACCGGACAGCCTGGAAAACCGCACGCGCTCCTCACACGCTCTCCTCAGCCCCGCCTAACCGCCACCTTCACCCTCCGCGTGGCCACAAGTCTTCGGCGCTCCTATGAGAGCCAAGGTCTGGTGCAGGCAGAAAGTGCTTCCTAACATAGACCCGAGGTTTGTGCAGACGCTGGCGTTGGTCCGTCAGCCCGCCCAAACTGGAGGAGGGGGCGGGGCCCCAGGCAAGGGGGCGGGCGTGCTGGCTTCTGGCCAGTCATAGCGCCTGGCGACAGAGCCCGGCCAATCAGAACATGGGAGGCTCCGGGGGCGGCTCCAGCGCACGCGGGACGAGACGGGGCGGGTGGGAACCGCCCCCTTGCAGCTGGGTGGCCAACGCCTTGGCCCGGGTGAACTGGAGTGGTGCTGCTTCCCCGAGTGCAGGGACGGCGCCGCGTCCGAGGGGAAGTCGGTGCCCTCTTCCCCAGCTCATTTCTCCACAGGTACCGGTTTTGACGGTGCGGGGGTTGGTCCCTGCCCTGGACGCATTCTGACTCGGGCCTTACCTCTCTCTGGAGACTGTGCCTATGGCTGGGGACAGAGTGAGGTCGTTGCCTTGACGACGGCAGCATGCGGCCCGCGGTCCTCGGAAGCGAGAGCTTGCGGAGGGCAGAGGCCAATCTGCCTGCCTGCCTGTTTCACCTAGGACCGGTAACTGTCCGCAGAAGAGATCCCAACACTGGGGTTGCCAGTTTGCTAGTCAGCATCTTTTAGATCTGCTAGCGACATGCATGTCACCTCCAATTTGTTTCCAAGTTGAAAACCTTTGGTTCTTTCCATGTGAAAGGTTTGGAAGAAACAGTAAGTATAATACTTTAAAAAGCTCTGTAACCTCATTCTTCTAGCTATGAAGGATTTCAATCTGTTTTTAAGAAAAACAGCATCCAAGTATATTTTATCTAAATTGTTGGTATCAGAACAATATGTTTGTATGGCAGAATGTTTGTGGTCCAGAAATGCCATAGTGTCAACCTGCCAGGCTTCCTTTTTATATACCATGTAATACCCTTACATTCAAGAGTAGAAGACAAGAAAATATATAATTTATGACTAACTGTTTAAAGAAAGAAGGAGTGTTCTACGCCATGTTACTTTTAAGATATCAGTGCTCAGCACTACTTGAACAAGCAAGTGTGGTGTTTCCAAATGTGCAGTTGGTTAGGAAAATAAACTTGGAGTAATCTACTTGTATAATAGATTGTGATAATGCTTCAGAGCACTATCGACATACTTAATGTAATTTTTATTCTGTTTACTTTGCATTTTCCAATAGCAAGGAGGCCAGTTACAAAATGTTTAGACTGGGCATAGTGGCAGGCAGATCTCTATGAGTTGGAGGCCAGCCTGGTCTACATAGTGAGTTCTAGGCCAGCTGGGGCTACAGGGACATCCTGTTTCAACAGACAAACACATAGATTCCAAGTATTTTTATCATTGATATGACAAGCCTAAGCTACTCTCCTTTATATAGTATACTTTGTTAATAGAGGAACAAAAACTTCAGGAAGTTAGAATTTCATTGAGAGTTTTCCCAAATGTAAACATTTTACTAAAAACCAGTTAATTGAGGGATTAGAAAGATGACTCAGGGGTTAAGAGCACTGACTGCACTTGCTGAGGACTGAGCTTCGGTTCCAGCACCCACATGGTGGCTAACAATCATCCATAACTTCAGTTCCAGGGGATCCAGTACCCTCTTCTGGTCTCCATGGGCCATTACATCCACACAGTGCACTTAACACACAAGACACAGATACACATAAAATTAGAAAATTTAAAATATCTGGGCATTGTGACACATGCCTTTAACTCAGGAGGCAGAGGCAGGTGGATCTCTGTGAGATCAAAGGAAGCCTGGTCTACATAGTTCTAGGCCATCTGGAGCTACAGGGAGACCCTGTCTCAAACAAACAAACAAACAAACAAACAAAAAAACCACACCGCACCAAAAAAAAAAATTAAAATGTTAAAGTAGCTAATTGAAATTAAAATGTCAATATATAGGAAGTCTGTGTCTGTGACACTACTTTGTACCCAGTTTTTGTAGCGTCTGCTATCAAAACTTGTAATAAGATAACAAAAGCATTTGAGTTTGGTGTTGATGTAATTGCTTTTACCCACCAACCCTTCTGATTTTTCATGTATTTCTAAATTTACAGTATGTATATAATGAGGCAAGATTGTATGGTTCAGTAGAACACCTGCTTAGCCTACTGCAGAGCATAGTTTATTTCCATTAACACACGTACAAACAATACAGACAGACACACACACACAGGAAAACATGCATAATATCATAAAATGTCAAGCTGTTACATATCAAATGCTAAGGGAATTGGAAAGATGGCTCAGCAGTTAAGAGCACTAGCTGCTCTTGCAGAGGACCTATGTTCAGTTCCCAGTACCCACATGGTAGCTAACAACCATCTGTAACTCCATTTCCAGGGGATACAATGCCCTCTTCTGGCCTCTATAGGCATTGCATGACATGGCTGCACTTACATGCAGGCAAAACATAGATAAAATAAAAATAATAAATAAGATACTTAAAAAATCAAGTGCTGAAAATATAATATATACATTGGATTATCATAGTTTTCTTAAACAAAGATGTCCGTGTACTGATAGATAGAGAAGCAACTGAAATACAAGCATTGTTTACAATTTGGAGGAATTATCTTTACATTGCCATAGTACACAATTTTTAAAAAAGAGAAAAGAGCTTTTTTCCTTCCACAGTTTTATGAATGAGTGTTTTATATTGCCAGGTTAAAAAAATTCAACTATGAATTATCATTTGAATATAAAATTACCAAAAGACTGCTTAGGGTTTTTGGCCTCCTCTTGAAACCATATTGTGATTTAGAGCAATATTTTCTTATTCATGATTTCTGGAACTTAAAAAAGACATTAAAAAACAGTAAAATGAAAAATTTAAATGTAAAGATACTTAAGTAAAATTAACTTTGAAGTTGTAGTTTCTTAGTTTTTCTTAGTTTTTATGTGTCAATAAAGCAATTAAAATCGATCTGTATTTGGACTGAAAAAATGTATATATACATAAAATTGTGTGCTTGTGTATTTGTGAATATATGTGGTCCTGGGGGTCAAGCCCAGGGGCTTCTTACCCATGCACACTCTACCACTGAGCTTCATTCTCAGCTCTAAAATCCTGTTGTTGTTGTTTTCCTCTATACAAAAAAAAAATTGATTATTGGATCTTTATCAGTCACAGGTAAAATAAGCAGATTCAGTTTACTAGAAGATTATTTATGGGAGTGGAGAGATGGCTTAGCAGTTAAGAGCACTGGATGCTCTTCTAGAGGACCTGGGTTCACTTCCCAACACCCACATTGTGGCTCACAAGCATTGGTAATTCTAGTTCCAGGGATCCGACACCATTTTCTGGTGTCTGCAGGCATTACATACACGAGGTTCACCACTTACATCCATGCAGATAAGACACTCATACACATAAAAGAAAAAAATTTTTAAAAGAATTAAAGTGAGCTATAAGCCAAACATAGTAGCACAGACCTTTAATCTCAGCACCTGTGAGGCAGAGGCAGGAGGATCTCTCCGAGTTGGTCTACATAGTGAGTTCTACGCCAGCCAGGGATACTTAGTGAGACCCTTTCCATAAATAAATAGCCCTGTCTATAAAAAAGTAAATGAGAAAAATGAGCTATAATTGTTTTCTGTGATAGTTTATTGCTTCTTATAAATTTAAAACATTTTCATCAGTATGAATTTCCATAATTAAAATTTTTTGAATTATTTTTATTTGATGTGTATTGGTGTATTATTTGCTTGAATATTAGTGCACCTGTCATGCAATGCCCTTGGAGATCAGAAGAGGGCATCAGATCCCCATGAACTGGAGGTACAGACAGTTGTTAGGCACCATGTAGGTGCTTAGACTCAAACATGAGTCCTCTGCAAGAACAGCCAGTGCTCTTAACTGCTAAGCCATTTCTCCAGTCCCTAGCCATAATTAAAATTTAAAGTTAATGACTTCAGTTCCTTCGTTATTAGCTGTGTATAAACATTTTGAAGGCATACCTTAGTGGGTAACCCTGAGAAAGTGTGGAAGCACGGATAGCTGTGTACACAATGACTGCTCTACTACCAAAAAGAAGCTTGAAAGAACTGATATGCTGGGAGAGTGGAGGGAGCTAATGCATTCAACTTTGTTAACTCGACATTTTGGTTTCCACAGCAACAAAAATTCCTTTTGGTTTTAAATTAAAATGGAAAAATATGAGAACCTCGGATTGGTTGGAGAAGGGAGTTATGGAATGGTGATGAAGTGTAGGAACAAAGATAGTGGAAGAATTGTGGCCATTAAGAAGTTCTTAGAAAGTGATGATGACAAAATGGTTAAAAAAATTGCTATGCGAGAAATCAAGTTACTAAAGGTAAGTGAATACATTGAATTGAAATATTAATTGCTTCATGTTCAAGATTATGTTACATTTGAAGAAAAATATTATGTGTGTGTGTGTGGACTCAGGGGCACCTGTGTGCATGTGGAGGCCAGAGGAAACCTTGGGTGCCATCCACTTTTTTTATTTTAACTCCCTTGCCTGGCCTAGAACTTGTCAAGTAGAAAAGACTGACTGGCCAGTGAGCTCCAGGAATCTTCCTGTCTTCCCTTCTCCAGCACTGGGATTATTTTTTTTAATATTTTGTTTACATATTTTATTTCTATGTGTATGAGTTTATTGCAAGCATGGATGTCGGCACACCCATGTCCTGCAATGCCTGTGGGTCAGAAGAGGGCATCAGTTCCCCAGAACTGGAGTTGCAGTTGGTTGTTAGCCACCACGTGGGTTCTGGGAATTGAATCCTGGGTCCTCTGCAAGAGCAGCCAGTGCTCTTAACCTCGGAGCCATCTTTCTACCCCCTTGCCCCAGTACTAGGATTATAAATGCAAGCCACCATGCCTATTTTTTTTTTTTTTTTTTAGTGTGAGTTCTTCGGGTGGAACACAAGTGCTTGTAAGGAAAGCATTTTATCAACTACTTAGTTATCTCCCTATCTCTGTGCTTTATATTTGATTTGTTTATAAAATTTTGGTATTGTTGTTTTGACAGGATCAAATCCTGCCTGGAAGTCACTACGTGAACCATGTTGGCCTCAATCTCACAGAGATCCATTTGCCTCTACCTCCCCAGGCCTGGGATAAAAGGTGCTTGTCACCATGCCCAGCTTGTTTATTAAAAATTTAAAGGATTTGTTTCTTTTTTGACAAGAAGAAACAAATGATTATACCTTTAGCTAGTGAATGTAGAATGATTTTTAGCATACTGTTTCTTTTCTCTCTGTCTATCAGATCTTTCAATCATCTAGCTATCATCTGTGTTGAGGGGTTCCAAAGACTATTTCCAGTTTTGATAATTCCATAGCAGGACTCAGTCCTCAGTATACAATAGTCCTTATTTATGGCTGTGGTTTATTACAGTGAAAGAGTATAAAGCAAAATCAGCCCAGGGTGAAGCCACAGGGCTGAAATCCAGAAGAAACCCAGACACACTTCCAACAGTCCTCTTCTAGTGGATTCATAGAGTGTGCCGATTTCCTCCAGCAATGAGCTGTGGCAGTATGAAATACTGTCTGCATAGGAAATTCATTGGATACTCAGTACCTAGGGTTTTTATTATTATTATTATTATTATGGATAGATCTCATAGGGATTCTCTGCCTAGTTCTTCCCAAAATCCAATCCCAGGGTAAAGCAGGTATTCAGTGCAAACAATAATGTTCACATAGTGATCCCCTTATCAATTCCGCAAACGAAGGGAACTTTCCTCCTGGAAGTCTCCAGAACCCAAGCATGTTCTCTACAACCCCTTCCCCTTTTTCTCCCCTTCCGTCCCCCTCCTCTTTCTGCCATCCTCCCCCTCTTTCATTTAGTTTTAGAGGGAACCAACACCTGACTTTGTGTATTTGCTTTATATTTCATTAATTTAAAAAATCATTCTTATTCTGGATAGGTTTATTTTTCTGATCGTTTCCTAACTTGTTGATGTAGGTAGATACTTACTTTTACATTTCTAGCCTTCACCCTGCCTTATGCATTCATTTAAAGCTATACATTTCTCTCTACAAATAATTTTTATGCCAGATTTTTAAAAAATCTTTTTGAGACAAGTCTCCCTATATCTGCAGCTGGCCTAAAACTCACTATGTAAACCAGGCTGGCTTTGATCTCATAGAGGTCTGCCTGCCTCTGCCTACTGAGTTCTGGGATTAAAGGTATGCACCACCTCTATGTCAGAAATTTGGCTTGTTTGCCCAGTATTTTCCTGTCTGCATATATTATAATCTGTGAGTTAAAGTATATTTCTTAATTTTTAAATGTAGAAATTTTCTGTTTTTTGCTTGTGTTTGAGACCACGTCTCACTGTGCATCCTGGCTTGTTTCCCTCCCCTCTCCTTCCTTCCTTTTTTGTGATCGAGGTGAACCCAGGGCCTCACTGGGCAAGTTCTTTGCAGCTCAGCTGCGACTTCAGCCTCTTGAATGTTTCTAATGTTATGATAAAGTGGCACTTCTTGGATTAAGTTTTTATGGAAGGTTCATTTGCGGGGAGAGACCAGGATTTTGCTGGAGGCTAGTAAAAATCCAGCACAGTTCACAATGATGTGATTTGTCATCGGAATTGAATTATATTAGCCTTAATTTATCTTGTTTATTTATAGCTTCGGTTTTGTTCACAAGGAATTGTTTTACCTTCTACTCTGATAGAATGTTTCTAGCAAATGTGTCTCTGATTGTTATTCAGCTCTCCCTCCTTGCTCTTGTTTGGTACCATTCAGTTCTAGGGATGCTTTCACTGGTACCCACAAACCCAATCATTACATCAAAGAAGCGTTCTTATTTTTCTTTTCTTTTGAGAGCCTGACACCACCTTTAAAGGACTTTTGCTCTGACAGCATTTTAGCAACAAATAATCTTTTGGTGTCTTCTCTCATTCCTGCTTGGCCTTGACTGCATTTGATAGTCCCATAGTATTTGTTGTGGTTATGAATTACAGATCCCTTGAATATGAGGGTTATTTTTCTTTCTCATTTATTTTGTTGTTTTCTCTGAGTAGAGGAGGAGCAGCATGGTCTTTTAACTCAAATGGAGCATATTTTATGATATATATTGTTTGTATATTTTATTTATTTTTCATGCATTAAGATCTGTTTTTAAATGGTGATTAATTGCTAATAATTTGATCTTATAAAATTATTTTGTATTTTTCTATAACAGCAACTGAGGCACGAAAATTTGGTGAATTTGTTGGAAGTATGTAAGAAAAAAAAACGTTGGTACCTAGTCTTTGAATTTGTTGACCACACAGTTCTTGATGACTTGAAACTATTTCCAAATGGACTAGAGTACCAAGTAGTTCAAAAGTATTTGTTTCAGATTATTAGTGGAATTGGATTTTGCCACAGTCACAATGTAAGTATTAGATATGATGATGACATTGCCAATCCTACAGTATTTAGATATCAGTGACTTAATTTAGTGAAATTAAAAAAACAGTTTGAACTAGTAACATAATTGAAATGAACTGTATTACTTTGATATTGCCAATTTCATGTGTCATACTTGTTTTCTTTAACCTATAAAAATTTTAGACACTACTAAAAAGTTAAAGGGTACACAATGAATACCACATTCTCACTGTCTATATATTTTCACTTAATAAATTTGCTATAGTTGCTTAATTATTTATAATCTTCATAATACTTTTCTATAATCTATGTTCATCTATTATTTTATTAATCTGTATTCTTTACATATTTGAAAATGAGCTTCAGGCATCAGTGTACCTTTCAACTCTGATTATTTCAGATCTCTGTGTTATAAACTAGACTTGAGTACTTGTTCACTGGTCTTTTTTTCTTTTTAATGTAACATTTGTTGAGTGTACTGTACAGATTTGAAGTGATGAGTTTTGACAGATGTATACACCAAAGATCTTACATCTTGTCAATTCAGTTTTTCCTGCCTATGTAAGAGGTATAAGAATTTGAAAATCTCTGCTGTAATCCCTTGCACCAATTTTATGTCTTATAAAAGCACCACCAGGAAAAATGGGTTTGGGATATAAAATGAGTAACTCAAATATATTTTACAAAAGATCTTAAATAATACATATTTTTATTTATTTTTGTTTTGTGTGTATGAATGTTTAGCATGCATGTGCATGTGTGTACTCATGCCACTGATAAAATGCCCACAGAGGCCAGAAGAGGACATTAGATCTCCTGGTACTGGAGTTATAGACAGTTGTTAGCCACCATGTGGGTGCTAGGAATCAAACTCAGTCCTCTGGAAGAGCAGCCAGTGCTCTAAATGCTGAGCCATCTCTAGAGCCTTGTATTTTTTGTGAATGCAGTAGTATGAACACTAGCGATATATAATTTAAAAACTGAAAATGATCATGAAAAGAAATAAAGGCTAAGGATGTAGCTCTGTTAGTAGAGCTCTTGTCTAGAATGTACAAAGCCCAAGATTCAATCCCCAGTACCAAATAAAAACATATAAAGGGGATGTCTATAATCCCAGCACTCTTGTGTTCAGTGTATTATGATTATATTTGCTTCTGTCTCTCTCTTTTTTTAGTCCTTATGACTATATTTAACTATACATTGTCTCTTTAGATATACTAATACATTTGGGCAGTGTAAGATGTTGCTAGTATGGGTACCAGTCTATCTTTAAGGCAGCAGGTTTTAATATCAAATGGTTCCATGTTCAGAGCATTTCTGTATCTGTGTAAGATGCTCATTTTATGAGAAAACTAATCTCATTGTAATCTGTGGCTAGTCACATCAAGGTGTTGTTACTTCCTGCCAGTCATAACCACCTTTTCCTACTCTATCACTCAGACTCCCCTTGGTTAGGGTTTCATACCACTTTCTCCCCACACTTCAGAATCAGATCTTCTCAATTCTTATTCTTGTTAAGTGGAAACCAGTCGCACCTATCTCAGGGTTACTGTGTGACTAAAATAAGTTAACGTATGTAAATACTCCAAACCATGCCTTGTACACAAATGATCAAGTGTTAGCTGACCCAACTGTATTCAAAACCTAGCATAGAGCTTATCTCTTTCATAAGAAATTTCTTTGACTACTCTTAGCCTTCAACAAGAGCTTTATTTCTTGGTCTTGACAATGACATATACTTTACTCAGCATCTTTGATAGTTTAAAACTTTAAACATGAATGTTCTCTTTTGTCCCACTAGTTCCTAGATTTTTTAAAACCCGGGAACAACTTTATTATACATGTTTATTTGTACTCTACAGGAACACAAAGCAGCAACCTGCTCATGGCAGGGACCCTATAATTAGTTTTGGTTCAGATATGATCTCTTTTTTGTCTTAGATCATACACAGAGATATAAAGCCAGAGAATATATTAGTCTCTCAGTCTGGTGTTGTGAAGTTGTGTGACTTTGGATTTGCGAGGACATTGGCAGCTCCCGGGGAGGTTTATACTGATTATGTGGCTACCCGTTGGTACCGGGCTCCGGAGCTGCTGGTTGGTGACGTCAAGTACGGCAAGTAAGACCTCAGGAGTGGGAGGGCTTTGAGCTCTTTCTACCCACTAGTCAGGGGATGTTTCTAAAGAATGAGCTTTCTAGCACTGAAGGAAGATGTGAGTTTAACTTTAGTAACTAATTTGTAATAATTTCCAGTGTTTTCTCTTTACAATTTAATTAAGAAAAATTCTTGTAGGGCCAGGTGTAGTGGCACATGTCTTTAATTCCAGCACTTGGGAGGCTGAGTGAGGCAGATCACTGTGAGATTGAGACCAGCCTGGTCTACATAGCAAGTGCCAGGCCATCTGGGGCTATGGGAGACCTTGTCTCAAAAAAAAACAAGAAACAAAAAAATTTATTGTGAGGATTGGGGTGTGGCTCAGTGAGAGAGTGCTTACCTCATACTTTGTAGACCCCGATAGTGTGACACAAACTTATGAAATAACTTGGAGGTATATTTATTTTAAAGGTAAAGTTGAATAATTTCAGTGGTCAGAAAAAAGTGTATCATTTGTGAAAAGAAATTAAGATTACAGTAGTTGGACAGTTGGAATGAGATGAGGTAGAGTAGGTGAGGATGAGGGTAAAGGGGATTTGTTAGATATTTTTAAAACACAAATTGTCAGTCAGGCATGGTCTGCATGCTTTTAATTCCAGGCTGATTTACATAGAGAGTTCCAGGTCATCTGGGGTTCCAGGGAGGCCTTGCCTCAAAAAGACTGACAAACAAACATAAGTTGTCTTTATAATGGGATTCTTCAAAGAGGGAGGACCAGAAATTTTCCTAAAATATTTTATACTTTTTGTGTTCAGAGTACATCAAACATATTGTAATCTTTTTTTTTTGAATTATTCTGAGTTCTCATTTTACTGTACTGCTGCAATTTCTGTAGCATTTTACAATTCAGCAAGGATCTTCCGCAATTCCAGGGTCATTGGCTCTGGGCTAGCATGCTCTTTCAGTTCTGATTGACTGCTGAAGTGGTTTCAAATTTTTTATCCCTATTAGCTTTCAGTTCTTTTTATTACTCTGTATCCACCTTCTTTTTTTCTAGTATGTCTTATCAGTGTACCACTAAATGCACCCGTACTTGTTAGATTTATATTTATATTAAACCTGGGTTAGAGAGATGACTCAGTGGTTAAGAGCATTGGCTGCTCTTGCAGAGGACCTGGATTTGATTCCCAGCACCCACATGGTGGCTAACAGCGATCCATAACTATCTATAACTCCAGTTCCAGGGGATCCGGTCCCCTCATCTGACCTCTTTGGGCATTGTACAGCAAGGGTATGCTTTCGTTCATGTAGACAATACACTCATACACATAAAATAAAGATAAGTCAATCAAAAAATTTTTAATTAAAAACAATTCTGTGTAAACCAAATGTAAGTGGGCTCTCAGTGGAGGCCAGAGAGTCTTTTTTTTTTTTTTTTTTGGAGACAAGGTCTTCCTATAGCCCCACTAGACCTCTTGGAACTCCCTGTATAGACCAGGCTGACCTCCATTTCAGAGAGATCTGCCTGCCTCTGCCCCCACCTCGAAAGTATCGGGACTAAAGGCATGTTCCACCACACCTGGCCTCAGAGAGTCTTATTTTCAGAAAAAAGTACACATAGTAACTTTCAGAACCTTTTCCTTTAATGTCACATGACAGAAGTATCTGGAAATCTCATTAAAGTTGAGAGTTAGAACTCTTACAGAGAAATGCCTTTTTAAAATGGCCTTTCTCTCTCTTTCTCTCTCTCTCTCTCTCTTACTCCAGGGTCTCAGTGTGTAGCTCCACCTGGCCTGGAACTCACAGAGATCTGCCTGCCTCTGCCTCCCAAGTGCTAGGATCAAAGGTGTGCACCACCATGCCTGGCTATTACTACAACTATTCTCAATACCAAGAATACCAACATGGTAAAGTGCAGAGCACATTAGTCACAGGGAATGTGTCAGATGCCATATCTTGCATCATATTGCTTTTCCTTCCAGGGCTGTTGATGTATGGGCCATTGGTTGTCTGGTAATTGAAATGCTCATGGGGCAGCCCCTGTTTCCTGGTGAATCTGATATTGATCAGCTACATCATATTATGACATGTTTAGGTAAGATTATACATCTGTGTTTTAAATTTTACTTTTTTTTCCTGTGTGTGTGTCTGTACTAGTTTTTTTTGCCAGTTTTATTTATTTTTAATTTATGTATATGAGTGTATTGCCTACAAGCATGTAAGTGCACCCATGTTGGACAGTGCCTTTGGAGGTCAGAAGAGGGCATCAGATCCCCTGGAACTAGAGTTATAGACAATTGTTAGCCACTATGTGAGTGCTGAGAATGAAACTTAGGTCCTCTGCAAGGTGGAGTGCTCTTAACCGCTGAGCCATCTTTCCAGACCCTTGTATTGTTTTTTAAAGTTGTTCATATATTCAAGATGATACCTATTTTAGGTGAAGATAGGGAACAAATAGGAAAACGCCCTCCTACTCACAATGAACCCAATTATTATTTGTTTAAACACAAGTCTAGCAAGACTGATTGGTGTGTTCTTTGGTACACTGGAAAAAAGCATATAAGAGAGAAGGTGGTTGCTGGGGGCAAACAGAGTAAGAAGAACTGAAAGTCAGTAAGGAGGAAAAGTTTTAAAATATTTAAAAAATCAGAACTCAAAGAATATGTGAGCATAGAGCCAACTACTTTGAAGTTGCTTAAGGTGATTACTATTTGAAAATCCTAAAAAATAACAAGGCAGTGCAGTGAGAACTCAGAATGATTTGGAAAATACTAATAAATAGGATCTGGAGAGATGGCTAGGAGTTCAGAGCACTGGCTGCTCTTGCACAGGACACAGATGCAGTTCTTAGCTCCCACATGATGGCTAACAACCATCCATAACTCTAGCTTCAGAGAATCCAACACCCTTTTGTATTCCACAGGCATTGCAGACATGTGGTACACTTACATACATATAGGCAAAACACTCATATACATAGAATAAAAATGCATTAAAAACACATGATTTCTAACAGCAGAATTTTCATGTATATTGTTGTATCACAGAGAGGACGAATGGATCACCCTGTGTTGAACGTGTGCTTCCTGCTTTTCTCTGTTTCCTCAGTATTGCAGTGCATAGTATTTACATTGTATTAGATCCTACAAATAAAACATTATAAAAGGTAAAGCTTTCGTATACACAGTTTGTAATATATTAGGTATTAAAGTTGAAAAAAAGCTAAAATACTCAAATCTGAACTAAGATACAGGCACATGATCTGTTGAACAAAAATTAAATTCTTAGCAGGAAGAACTGATTTATCTAGATTAGCTTCTGTTCATATGACTCCATTTTCATTATTTTGGTCAGCATGATATATTTTGTTATTGGAAGAGATGTGATAGAATCTATTTAGAATGATACAAACATTCTTTATCTGTCCTTTTCCTAGGCTTTCTCACATTAGTTCTGTTTATTTAAATGTTTCTAGAGGAGTATGTTGAAAAAGCCATGTTTCATTTCCTTGAGTTGATATCTGTCAAGGTCACTATAAAGACTTTGGTTGATTCTGCATGCTGTGAGAGCTCTGAGTTCTGAAGCCTATGTCCCACCATGTCTTCTAATTCACACACCTGTTTCCACTGGTTCTGTCATGTATATTGACAGAGATTCCCATTGGTTTTGTCTCTAGGTAATTTAATTCCAAGACATCAGGAGCTATTTTATAAAAATCCCGTGTTTGCTGGAGTAAGACTACCTGAAATCAAGGAAATAGAACCTCTTGAAAGCCGCTATCCCAAGCTCCCCGAAGTTGTGATAAATTTAGCAAAGGTAATCGTACTTTTTCCTTTTACTTTGTGATAGGAAATTTCTATAGTATGGAAAGTCCCATCCCCTCTTGATCTTTTAGGTCAATCATTACCTCAAATAATTTTTAATTAAAACATTTTTTTGATTTACTTATTTTTATTTTATGTGTTTGAGTGTTTTCCCTGCATGTATATGTAAGTACCTCATGTACATACAAATGCTCATGGAGGCCATAAGAGGACATTGGATCCCCTGAAACTAGAGTTACAGATAGTTGTTAGTTGCCATGTGGGTGATGAGAACTGAACCCAGGTCCTCTGTAAGAGCAGCCAGTGCTCTTAACTGTGGGGTCATCCCTCCAGCTCCAATTTTTAATTTTTATACATTAAGAAAGAGTTCAATTAATTTGGTGTGGGGGGTAGGGATGCTTTAGAAATAAAAGCCTGAAATTTTTACCTGTTCTAAAATTCATTAAGAGACCATATCTAGTATGATTTTTTTCATTTTATTTTATTTTTGTGTATGAGTGTATTGCCTGCACGTGTATAAGTTCACCTGTGTTTTTCATTGCCCATGAACATCAGAAGAGGATGTTGGATCCCCTGGGAGTAGAGTTAAGACAGTTGCTTGCCATCATGTGGTTGCTGGGAATTGAACCTTGGGTCCTCTACAAGAGCAGACAGTGTTCCTAACCATCTCTCCAGCCCCATTTCCAGTATGTTTTAAGTTTGCAAACATTATCATCTAAAAACATAAAAACTGTATTTTAAATGGAAATGAAAAGAAAAATAAGATCAGAAAAATAAATTTAGAGAATTAGAAAAATATTAAACTGTACGGTATCAGATCTTAATCTGTTGTGTTATCAAAGACAGTTGTGCTTAGACACCGGACTTGCTAAAGGTTATGTACAAATGGCCATTGCTTTTATTTGTATTTAATTGAGGAAGATTTTAGGAAATTTTTATTGTATTACATTGTCTCTAAAAGTTAACTATTTAACATCTCATTTGCTCATAAAGTTATCAATATTAATTGTCCAGAGTACTACAAAAACTATCTCTAAAACAGCAGGATCCTGTAACATTACTTGATGTTTATTCTTTATTTGTTAAAACAAAGTTTAGGGTCTGGAGATGGCCCATTGTTTAAGAGCACTGGCTTTCTTGCAGAAGACCTGCGTTCAAATTCCAGCACCCACATGGCATCTAACAACTGTCTGTAACTCCAGTTCCAAGGGATATGATGCTTTCTTCCACCTTCTTGGGCATTGCACAACACAGATGCACTTGCATGCAGGCAATACATTCATACATGTAAGATTAAAAAAAATATTAAGAAAAAATAATTAGACAGTGTCTAGTAAGATGGCTCAGTCAGTAAAGCATGAAGACCTGATTTTAGATACCTAACACCCACATAAAAGCTGAGTTTGGTTGTTAGTGTTAATTGTCAACCTGACAAGCTCTGGAATCATCTGGGAGATGGACTCTGAGCATATCTGTGGATGACTACATTAATGAGGTGGGAAGACCTGTTCACTGTGGGTGCCATTATTCCCTAGGCTACTCCTGAACTACATAGGAGCAGAGAAAGCCAACTGAGCACTAGCATGAGTGCCTTCGTTATCTTCTATGGATGTGATAAACTGCTTCAAACTCCCACTGCCTTGACTTCCCCAACATGAGGATGATGAGCTATAAAAGAAGTCCTTTGTTCTGTAGGTTGCTTTTGTCAGAGGTTTATTTATTTATTTTTATCACAGCAACAGGATAGGAAACTAAGATTCTTGGGAGAGTACCTGGTCGGGGGAGAGGCAGGGAGATCCATGTAGCCTAGTCTAGCTGATGAGCTCTAGGCTCAGTGTCTCAAACAGTATGGTAGAGCTAGATGTGGTGGCACATACCTTTAATCCTGTCACTTGGGAGGCAGAAACAGGTGGATCTCTGTGAGATCCAGGCTAGCTTGGTCTACATAATGAGCTCCAGGCCAGCCAGGGCAACAGGGAGACCCTGTCTCAGAAAAAACAAACAAACAAAACAACATAACAACCGTCTGCCCTCCCCCCCCCCAAAAAAAAAACAAAATAAGGTAGAGAGCAATCAAAGAAAATACTTCATGTTGACCTTGGGCTTCCACATGCACAACATACATGCGCACATACATGCATACAAGTTTAGGAAGGTAGTAACTATATCATGTTTATAGACTATTTCTACCTTTCTATATAATCTAATAGATGAAATGTTTTCCTGAGATTATCTTTATGATATGTTTATAAGGAGATTTAAAGGGAATAAAGTTAAACTGTTGTTCAGCTTATATCCCTTAAGTTGAATCATATAACTTTTAAAGTATTTTGTTATAGAAGAAAATTATTTTGAAGATTTCATTTTAATTATGTATATGCATGTATGCCCATGCACATTGAATGCTGGTTCCAGCAGAGGCCAGAGTCATCAGAGCTCATGGAGCTTGAGTTACAGGTGATTGTGAGCCATCCAAGTGCATGCTGAGAGCCGACTCAGGTCCTCTGTAAAAATCAGTATGTACTCTTAACTTCTGAGCCATCTCTTTAGCACCCTGTTAATAAAAATTTAAACCTGGAAAGTAGAATGGACAGTACAGTAGTATAACAACCCTTGATGCAGGCCTGAAGAGTTAAGAGCACTGACTACTCTTGCAGAGGACCCAAGTTCAACATCCACATGGCAGCTAACAACTGTCCATAACTCCAGTTTCCGGGAATCTAATATCCTGTGTGGGTCTCCGTGGGCATTGCATGCACATGGTGTACTTAAATACATGCAGGCAAAATACTCATATGCATAAAATAAAAAGTAAATAAACCCTCATGGATACTTGCTATCTAGTTTAAATGATTACCGATGTCTTAATAATTTTGAACTTATCCACACTTTATTCTACCTTTTCCTGGAATATCTTGGAGAAAATTATAGACATACTATGACACTTACGTAGTAAAAGTTCAGAATAAATTCATCTATAGACCTTAACTTGTTCACTAAAAATTATTTACAGAGTTATCTTCTATTTTTATTGATACCAAGGGATTTCAGTGAATCAGATCAAGACCAATTAAGTCATCTGGCACAATAATAAGCACAGAAAAGGTTCTTTCCCTTCTGTTCTGCAATAGCTGTATGTCTTTAAGATAACTCAGAGTAGCTGGGTATAGTGCATCCTTTTAATACCCTGGCACTGTAAGATCCAGGTCGGCTGGGGTTACACAGAGACACTGCCTCAAAAAAAAAAAAAAGAATTCATATAGCTTTTTGTGTGTATCTTTTGTTTTGTTGAGATAGAATCTCATGTTTCATTATGTAGACCAGTCTGGCCTCCAACTTGCATAGATCTTCCAATCTACTTCTGGCTCCTGAGGGCTGGGATTACAGCATATACAGCCACACTTACAGACCTGTTTGGTCATTTTATTTTTCTTTTGTTTAAATTAAATTTCAATAAATGTACAATAATATAAATATATAATCAATTGCCAATGTTTTAATTGGTTTTCATATAATTTCTGTTTAAGCTTAAATTAGGATCTAAAGAAAATTTATAGGTGCTGGTGAAATGACTCAAGGATAAAGTCACTTGCTATCAAGCCTGACCCACATGTAAAAGGAGAGAACCAACTCCCACAAGTTGTCCTATGACCTTCACACATCTGCTGTGGCACCTCCTCCCCCCCACTGACACAATAAGTATAATTTTTCAAAAATTAAAAACCCTACAGATTGTGTTTGGTTGATAATACTTGCATTTGCTTTGTTTTATTTTACTTTATTAATTTATTTTTTAGTTTTTGAGACAGAATCTTGTTATGCCTCCCAGGCTGGACTTGAATTTACCATTCCTTTTCCTCAGCCTCCCAAGTGCTAGGATAACAGGTATCCTACACCACATCTCTTAGTTGCTATCTCTTTTAAAACCTAATCTTTAAACTTCATTTAATCTCTTTCTTTGTTTAAACCTTATACTTTGTTGAAGCTACCAGGTTGTGTCTGTTGTATAATCTCCTATGTAATATAGTTTAACATGTCCCTATTTCTTTTATTTTTTTTTAAAATTTTTTTACTTTGTGTGTATGAGTGTATTGCCTGCATACATGTAAGTGTACTCAGGTTGTGCATGCCCATGGAGATCAGAGGAGGGGGTCAGATCCCCTGGAAGTAGAGTTACCGACAGTTGTTAGCTGCCATATGGTGCTGGAATTTGAACTCAGGTCCTTTGCAAGAGCAGCCAGTGCTCTTAACTACTGAGCCATCTCTCCAGCCACATTTTTAACATTTTTTAAAAAAAATAGCAACCGTAGCTACTTTAAAAAGAAAGCTGAGCACATGGCATTCCAAAATTACATCTGATACAATTAAATGGAGCCAAAATAAGAATTAAGAAGGCGGGTGGGGGCAGAGAGAGAGAGAGAGAGAGAGAGAGAATAATGTAAAAGAAAATGTGTTATAATGTATTATTGTTGTTATTGTTAGGGGTTTTGCTTTTAAACAATCAACTATTTATTCTTAGAACAATCTCAGTATCAATACCATCATCACTCTGAGCAGTAAGTTCTGGGTTGCAATAGGTTTGTTTTTGCACCTGTCTTTATTGATCAATTCAACAAATACATATAGTGTTATCCTTTATTTTTTACACATGGTTAGTAGAGCTAGTGATCAGAATCGGGTTTCTTTTTTTGGAAAACTACTTCATAGGAATTTGTCTATTTCCATCTAGAGACACACTGAATGCCTAATGGGTCTTATTTTTGTGATATTAGTAACCCCTTATGGTCATTATCTTGATTTGTAAATATTTTTATTCATTAGTTATAAAGAAAAATTTTCTATTTTTCTGCATTTAGAAATTTAAATGTAGACAGTTTTTCTTGAAGAAGACTTGTGTATGTTCTTGATTTTTCAGAAATGCTTGCATATTGACCCAGACAAAAGGCCCTTCTGTGCTGAGCTCCTCCACCATGATTTCTTTCAAATGGATGGATTTTCTGAGAGGTACAGTCCTAGCCCTTGCTTTTCAGGCTGTGCTAGCCATGGTTACAGTAAAGCCTCCGTGGCAGTTACATGCAGCATCTCTCTTATTTCTGTTACCATCTGTTTTTGCAGGATGTTGAATATCCATATCCTATTTCCATTTACCCTTAGCAGTAATACAATTCCTAGCATGGTTTCCTAAATTTATTTTTTTTAAATATTTATTTATTTATATTTTTTATATGTATGAATGTTTTGCCTGCATGTGTGTAAGTGCATTGGTGCCGTGTAATGCCCACAGAGGCCAGAAGAGGGCACTAGGTTCCCTGGAATTTGGGTTAAGGATGGTTGTTGGCTACATGTGGATGCTGGGAACTGAACCCTGGTCCTCTGCAGGTGCAGTTAGTTCTCTTAACTGCTGAGCCAATCCATTTCCGACATTTATTAAACTAGAGCTGCTGGTTTTTATGAAGCAGTCTCTTCAGGTGTTTTTCTTGTCTTCCTGTGGTAACATCTATCGTTCAGGTCACTGATTTCCGTATTGCTGCCAGCTGTGTGTGATCATCTTGTGATGCAGGTGCCATCCTCTGTTGGTGTCAAACTCATACAGAACCAGGTCCAATGGTACTACTGATACTGCTGATGTGCCAGAGTTCTTAAAATGCCAGTCTTGTAGGTGCTGCTGTGGCCACGGTCCCTAGTGTTACTCCAGGTGCTGATCTCAGTGTGGCTCACAAAACAAAACAGTGAGATGACTGACTGTGAAAGTACTTCATATATATTTTTGAAAATTTCATTTTTAAATGTGTGTGTGCGTATGTGTTTCTCTTTCTGCATGTGTCTATGTGAGTGCAGGTGCTCATAGAAGCCAGAAAGAGGGCATCGGGTTCCCTGGAGTTAGAGTTACAGGCTGTTGTGAACCTCTTGACATGGGTGCTTGGAACCAAACTCAGAATCTCTTCAAGGGCAACACATACTCTTTTTTTTTAAAAAAAAATTATTTTTGTTAGAGTATATGAGTATTCTGCCTACATGAATGTAATTGTACCACGTGTATGCAGTAGAGGCCCAAAGAGGGCTAGGATCCCCTGAAACTGGAGTTTCTGACAATTGTTAGCCTCTACGGGTGCTGGAAGTTGAACCTGTGGCCTCTGCCAGATAAGCCAGTTCTCTTAACTGCTGAGCCATCTTTCCAGTCTCAGTGCTTTATGTTTTTGTAAATTTCTTTAATATCTAACATAATACAATATAACTAGATTCTTTGTTTGCATCTGTATTTGTGAGCATTGTGGTAAGTTATTTTGGTTAGAAGAAACTCTGACCTTATACAAATTCATAGCTGGAAAAATGGAAAAGTATTTTAATAGTTTTTTTTTTTTTTAGTAATTTGTAGTAGTATTTGATTCTATACCAAAAACCTCCCTCCCTCCCTTCTTCCCTCCCTCCCTTCCTTCCTTCCTTCTCTCCTTTTCTCCCTCCCTCCCTTTCCTTTTTTTAAAATTTGAGACAGGGTCTTGATTGTAGCTCTGGCTGGCTTGGAACTCACTATGTAGTCCAGGCTAGCCCCAGATTCTGGGTTCTCCTGCCTCAGTGCTAGGATTTATAGGTATGTGACACCATGCCCAACTCAGCTGTAGTAGTTTCTTTTTATTTTTTTAAATTATTTTTATTAGTGTGTGTATGTGTGTGTATGCATGTGGAAGCCAGAAGAGGTTATTGTATTCTCTGGTACTGGAGTTTACACAGGATTGTGAACCATCAGACTTCGAGCCACCCAGTGTAGTGCTGGGAACTGAACTCTGGTCATCTGGTAAACAATAAATGCTTTTAACTGCTAAGCCAACTCTCCAGCCACCTGTAGTAGTTTCTAACAGGTTGGTTGCATTGTAAAATTTAAATCATGTTAGTGAACTTTCTCTATTGTATTAAAATCCATTTTTTGTCTCATGTTCTGAATTGATATTTTATCCATTTATCCTTTTGTAACATACTTGAGTCATTTGGAAAGTAATAGTTTTTCAAGCTGAGTGTGGCGGCCATCCCCTTAATCCCAGAAGGCAGAAGCAGGTGGATCTCTGTGAGTTCAGTGCCAGCCTGGTCTACATAGTGAGTTCTACACAGTGAGCCTGAGTGACAGCTGGGGCTACAGGGAGACCCCATCTCAAAAGAAAAATGTTTTTTTCCGAGTTATGTGGCTCTATAAAATGTTGATTTATTTCACTGTACATTGTCAAAAATTATATTCCATTTCATCAATAAAATCAAGAACTTCTAAGATCCCAGATTTAATAGATTTCTAAATTTTGCATGTGAGTGTAAATTTTATTATTTAGGGAAATATCTATTATTTTCCTTGCAGTGACTAATTCACTTTGTTCATTTTACAAAGCAAAATGTCTGGTATATAGCATCCAAATAAGCATGGGTTTTCTGTCAGTCTTTCTTTCAAGTGTAAATATTTCATGAAAATATGTGTAGTTTGGTCCTATATTAAGCAACCATTCAATAGCTTCTTTTAAGACAACCTCTGCTGGTTCATGGTGGAAGGGCTTTATGTGCATATTCATTTTATCACACTGAATATGGAGACATGTCCGAGTTTAGCTTTAATAAAATGAACCCTTTTCACTGCTTCATCAGAAACATTTTTTTTTAATCTTTTTGAGACGACCCAGCTGGCCTGGAACTTAATATGTAGACCAGGCTGGCCTTAATCATACAGAGATCTGCCTACCTCTACCTCCTGAGTGCTGGAATTAAAGGTGTGCTCCACCATGGCCCTGCATGCAGGAATGTTTTTTTTCCTGCATTTTAAATCGAATTTCTGTAATTTTCATATAATATAGTTTGATGGCATTTAGATCTGGTTCCTCTCCCCACCTCCCTCCACCTCCCGTCCAGTTTAATGAATCCTATAGAGTATGATTTGTGTCCCTCGATAACCTTCAGTGTGGAGCCATTCACTGGGCCCAATAAGAGTCCCAACCCTGTAAGACATTTTCTCTCCTTGAAGCAACCATCAATTGCCAAAAGTTCCTTAGGTTGGGTTGGAATTTCTTACCTACATCCCTGTCTTTTCAGGAATTTTGTTTGTTTTGAACTTGCATAGGACCCTATCTGTGCTGTGACCGTTGCTGAGAGGTCATATGAGTAAATGACCAGCTGTCTGGAACTCTGTTTCCTTGTGGTCATCCACCCCCTCTTCCAATCCTTCTGCCTCCTCTTCCACAATGATCCCTGAGCCTTGGGAGGCAGCAATTTGAAATAGCTGTCCTCTTCAAGGATAAGTGCTCTGTAGCACATTAAGAGCATTCTTAAGTTCTTAAGCCCTTTGACTGTGGCTATGAGGAAAACAAAGATTGCTAACAATTTGTGCAGGTATTCCAATTCTTGGTAAGATGCCACTATTTTCACTACCATACCATCAAGGCGATGTTCCCAGGATGATAAAGACAACATCTTCATGTAAGATAAGAACAACTGGGGCTTGTGAACCTCCTGAAAGCTTCTCAGGCACTCCCAAAGGTCTGCAGGATACCCCTCTCGAAACTGTTCATCTAGGCTATTTTTTTTTCTCATTTTAAATAAATGGATTAGTATAACACTTGGTTTTGGAAACAATTATCTGGAAAGTCAATTTTTTTTCTAGGTTTATCTTTCTCAGGTAATTTATTTTAATTGAGAAATGTACTTTTATGTAGGTTTTCTCAAGAACTACAGTTAAAAATAGAGAAAGATGCCAGGAATAATTTTTTACCTAAAAAATCTCAAAACAAGAAGAAAGAAAAAGATGACTCCTTAGGTGAAGAAAGAAAAACACTTATGGTACAGGTAATTTGACTATTACTTTAAGATTAAATTTGTTGAGGGGAGTGAAGATTTTTTGGTTTTGTTTTTTTGAGACAGGGTCTCCCTGTAGCCCCAGCTGGCCTAGAACTTACTATGTAGACAAGGCTGGCCTTGAACTCATAGAGATCTGCCTGCCTCTGCCTCCTGAGTGCTGGGATTAAAGGCATGTGGCATCATGCCCAGCATTATGTTTTTAAGAGTTTTACATTTAAAATATTAGTAAGTTAATTTTTAGCCTGTTTGAAAAAAATGATAGAATCATTACAAAAACTATCTTTCTTAAGAGATTTATTTTTTAAAGTGTGTGTGTGTGTGTATGTGTATGTGTGTGTGGCCAGAGGCATCAGATACTCTGGAGCTGGAGTTACAAGTAGTTGTGAGCTATTGGATATGGGTTCTGGGAACTGAACTCAGGTCCTCTGGGAACTGAACTCAGGTCCTAGACCATCTCTCCAGACTCAGACATGGTCTTTTAAAATAACTTAATTATGTTTTGCATGCCAACATGTACCAGAAAGTGCAGTAGTACTTTATAGCAGATAAACTTATATAAAATAATGAATATAGGGGTTGGTAGATTGCTCAGCCCTTAAGAGCAATAGTTGCTCTTGCATAAGACCCAGGTTTGGTTTCCAGCATCACATGGCAGCTAACAACTGTCCTTAACTCCAGTTCCAGAGGATCTAATGCCCTCTTCTGGCCTCCACAGGCATTACATGACACTTACATACACACAGGCAATACACTCATATACATAAAAATAAATAAATAAATAAATAACATATTAAAAAGTAATGAATTTAAAGACATAAGAAAATAGTGTATTTCAGCCAGGTGTGATGGTGTATAGCTTTAATCCCAACACTTGGAGACAGAAGCAGGAAGATCTCTGTGAGATTGAGGTCAGTCTGGTCTATATAGTGAGTTCCAGGCTAGCCTGGGCTATAGGGAGATCCTGTATTAAGAAAAAAAAAGTTTATTCTGAGCCAAGGATGAATAACCGTGGATTTGAGTTACCTTAAGTATTCTCCTGTGGAGTAAATTTATAGCCACAGAACAAAGATGGTCCTAAGTTGAGGCACTACCAAATACAGTAGTGGGTGTTAAATGATCAGGCTATATCGGAGCAAGAAATCCTCTATGCATTTTGCAGATGTTATCATGTAGCTTTCTTAGCTTTTAGATTGTAGAAGCTAGAGGTCTGATGTGCTTAGCAATCCAGTCTAAGAGTTTCACTTAATAGTCATGTGCAAGTTAGGTCAAATACAGAAGTTAAAATTAAATAGCTATTACAGGGCCTACGATAGCCCAAGGTAATTTTGGCTTTAGACCTAAGGCATTCCATCCCTCCACAATCACAATGTTCTCATCCAAAGTCAAACAGTCTGCAAGATCCTTAGTGCAGATGCAGCTTCTTCAGAGAATTTCAGTTCCACATCTCATCTAAGAACACTAGACATCTGTGTGTACATGTACACATGTACATTGGGGAGCAAACACATGCATACACAGGAAACACACACACACATGTAGTCCATGTTTCTTCTTTAATAATAGCAGAGAAAATATTATTTGTAATTTTTTTTTATAAAATGGAACACTTTAAATTTGAGATTTAGATGTCTACAGTTTACTTTTCCTGCTAAATTACCTAGAATCTGCTCCTGATAATGTATCTATTACCATCAAGTGAAACAAAAGAAGAGTTTTTAATTTTATGTTTCCTAACCTTAAATATATAAGTAAAAAGTAGCAATCTTGAACTCTTGACTCCTCTTTGATGTCTCTCCCCACTGAACTGTGCACACAGACACGTGCTTCAACGTCTCTCCCCACTGAACTGTGCACACAGACACGTGCTTCGATGTCTCTCCCCGCTGAACTGTGCACACAGACACGTGCTTCTATGTATCTCCCCACTGAACTGTGCACACAGACACGTGCTTCAATGTCTCTCCCCGCTGAACTGTGCACACAGACACGTGCTTCGACGTCTCTCCCCACCAAACTGTGCACACAGACACGTGCATCGATGTCTCTCCCCGCTAAACTGTGCACACAGACACTGCACCCGATTTACGTGCACTCATAGCCATATCTGCTTATCTGTCAGAGTTGCTGTGAAGTGCATTTCCATTCTTATATTTTCACAGTAACTATTTAATAAGAACTTGGGTTTAACTTTAATTTCACTGGTAGAATAACGATATTGGGCACAAAAGAGTGATTGATTTGAGATTTGGCTATTGTGATACATACTTTATAGGAAGAAGTGATTTTTCATTCTTGTCAGATTGTTAACCTTCCAACCTGTTTATCAATGGTCAGGATACCAATGCTGATCCAAAAATTAAGGATTCTAAAGTATTTAAAATAAAAGGGTCAAAACTTGATGGAGAGAAAACTGAAAAAGGAAGAATTTCAAATGCCAGCTGTCTGCATGACAACGGAACAAGCCACATGAAAAACTTGCTTTCCACAAGCCTCAGAGATGGTAGCAACGTCAGTGTGGATCACCCAAGGAATCCAAGCATGGCAATTCCCCCACTGACACACAATCTTTCTGCAGTTGCACCTGGTATTAATGCTGGAATGGGAACTATTCCAGGAGTTTCAAGTTACAGGTATGAATTAGGAAAACAAGACCAAAAAAGTGTTTGTTCATTTTTCCACATTGTTTAACTGTCAGAATTCTGGATGCAATTTCTATTTATCAGATAGCTGTTTTAAATGTTTTTGACCTATGTGATTAAAATTATTAGAATTTGCTTTAAAAAAAAAAGTTTGCCTAAGACCTAAGAAAGTAGTGTTGTACTGTTTTAAGGTGAAGAGAATCTTTAGCTATTTAATAACATGGAGATTATTAATAAAGGAAATAATTGGTTTTGAGGGTCTGCTGTTGCATGGAATGGTTGGTTGTGAGCAGTACTATTTAGTGGTACCATTTAGTGGTACACGGAATGTCCTCTGGGGATTTTCCTGGCAGGAACATAATGTATTTGGTACAAGTTGGGGCCATTGAAGGAAGCATGAATGATGTGACAAATAGTGGAGTGTTTCCCCAGATCTCTGTATGTTATATTCTTGAGAACAGACATGCCATTTAGTGTGCCATTTGATTTTGTGCTTGAGAAAATAATTATTGATGATTGTAACTTTATAAAATTTTGTTACAGAGTTGATGAGAAAACCAAGAAATATTGCAATCCATTTGTTAAAGCAAATCAACCTCCTCCATCAGGAATTTATAACATGAATGTGTCCACATCAGTAAGTAAATTGTTCTCAGTGATAAAAGAGAAAGCACCAGTCAGTTCTAGACCTTTATTAATATTAAATATGAGTCAACAACTGGGAATTTTATATATATATATATATATATATATATATATATATATATATATATATAATCCCAGCTTGTCATAGTCATGACTTGAGATTCTGAAAGTTTCAATAAATTTGAAGTCTGAAAGATGTTACTACAATGCCATCTCTCTTGTTTTGAGCAACATAATAAATTTTAACCTGATATTTATAGGTCGGGTCTTTTTTTAGAGCAAATGAGAAGATAAATTGTCTTATTATCTTACTCATTAGATTTTTGGTGAAATGATTTTGTATATTCATTTAAGTAAATATTTATTGATCGTTCTATTGTGTATAAGACCCTGGAATTGAATTAATTCAATCTGTGTTTATGGAGTTCATATGTTAGTCGATCAACAAATTAAAACATGATATCAGATTTTAGTGTTAGAAACGCACATGGATCAGAGAGAGCGTGGGAAGACAGCGCTGTCCAGCGGCTCCGGAGTGCTCACTCGACAGTGCAGCCAGGCCATCTCTCTTCTGCTAAAACTCCCCATTGTTTCTCATCTCTGTGTAATGACCAGAGTCCCAAGAGGGACAGTAGGTACCTGCATGATTTAAGTCCTCAACTCTGTATTCCTTTCTGCCTGTCATCTTTCTTGATTGTTTCCAACCACAGATTTCCTTTTTATTTCTGGAAAATGGCCAGATAAATACTTGTTTGGGGGCTTTTACACTTCCTGTTTCTTTGACTTTGGAACATTCCTCCTTCTAGATAATCCAACAGATCTTTAGTTCACATGAAACCTTATTATGAAGTCTTCTTTAATATTGTAACTCATTTTACAATATGTACCTAGTCTCCCATTCAGCTCCGTTTATTATGTTTAAACCTTCTCCTTCCCTAATTTCCTTCCATTGTACACACCCGACATCTTCTATATGATCTTTTTTATGTATCATCTGCCTCTTTACAGTAGAAAATAAGCTTCCAAGTCAGAAATTTGTGCTTTTGTTTCCCTCATTGATCTATCCCATCACTTACTATAACATTTAACACATTAAAACTATTTGAGATGGTTTACAGGTATAGGTCAATGGTAGAGTGTTTGCTTAGTATATACCAGGTGCTGGATTCAATTCCCAGAACAGAGAGAGACAGAGACAGAGACAGAAACAGAGAGAGGACTGATTGAATTCTTTTCACAAAGACAGAGGTATGTTCTTAAAGAAGTAATTATTTTTTTATAAATTTTTCTACTCTCATTTTCCTCAGTGTTGAAAAATGAAGCCTTCACTTATATCTGTCGTGGTTTGGACATTTCCGTTAATTATTCTAAATTATTCATATGATCATTTTCTATGAAAGCTTACTGGTTTCTTTGTGGATATATCTATTTTATAATCCTGGTCTGTTCTAGAAGATGATTTTATTTATATTTATTCATTTATTTATTATATTTTGGGTTTTTGAGATAGGGTCTCACTTTGTAGCCCAGGATGGCCTTCAACTTGCTATTTACACTGGGCTGGACTCAAACTCACAGAGATCTGCCTGCCTTTGCCTCTGCTGGGACTAAAAGTATGTGCCAGCATGCCCGGCCTAGAAAGAGATTTTGATCAAAAAGTCTTTTCAAAGTAGTTAGCTCAGTACCATCTTGTCAGAATTGATATAAGTCTACTTTTAGGTATTTCATTACCCATGCTGGCTGATAATTTTCAATTTTTTCTTGTTTATTCTTCATTTAAAAATGTTATCAAGAAAGGAAGTCTAGATGTTTTCCATAAAGAAAATTAATAAAGGCATAGCTAGGACTAGATTTTCTTCCACTTCTACATTGTTGATCAGCACACCACTAATTCTGAAATGTGAATAAACATGTAATTATGAACATATATTGTTTTATTTGTCACTCTTTGAATGGGCAAATCTGATTACTTTAACTCATTTTTAAATATAAAATTTTATCATTTGTACTTGGAGCTAGAGCTATTTAGTTCATTTTATAGCTAATTGAAATCTAGAAGCTTAGTTCTTTTCTTTTAAAAGAGAAAGCAGAAATATCTACAGGAAAGGAGCACAATGACACTCTGAAAGACCAAAGTCTGGTGTCAAATTCATGTAGCAGTGCACTTGGGTTATAAAGAAACCTGGGTAGCTTACTGTTTTCAGTATATGAGCTAGTTGTATATTTCATTATGTACACTGTAAATAACAGTATCTCTATGTGTTATTTTTTTTAAATATGAAAATAAATGTAGGATTTCTGTGATTCTTAATGAAAAAATGGAAAATTTCAAATTTATAAGGTTGCAGAATTGAAATAATCCTTCTGTTTATTATTTTTTCTGACTTTATCCCTGGGTAATAGTAATAAAAAAAAGACTGGGAAAATGATTTAAGTTAATAGTGTTTTATTTAACCTTTTTCCTATGCTAACTCTGAATACAGAGCAGATAGAAGGTATGATAAGAACAAATATAGAAAACTGAATAACAAGATTATACTGGGAAGCCTGGTCGAGATGGCACACACCTTTAGTCTCAGCACTCCTGAGGCAGAGACAGGCAGATCTCTTGTCAGGTCAAGGCCAACCCAGTCTACTTAATGAGTTCCAGGCCAGCTGGGGCTACAGGAAGACCTTGTCTCAAACCTATCCTCCCCCCAAAAAAAAGAATAAGAAAAAAAGATTATACTGGGAAAGTAAGGGGGAAATCAGTTTGGAGATGGGATGATATATTTATGAAGATCAACTGTTCACAGTAAGGTAAATGGTGGCATCTGTTTGCTGAAAAGTAATGGGGGTGGTGTAAGGCCAACCTCCCTGGCTTGAAGGACCAGGATGCTATGCCAGTCTGCTAGCTGTGTATTGTTCTCCAGGTCTTCCACTGAAGATTGGCAGAGGAAGAAAAGGAAACAAAGAGCAATTTGATTTTATACTTGTTAGCAGTTTTAATAAATTTTGTGAATTAGTTGTGTGAAATTGTTGTCTGTGTCATTAATGTCCTTCAAATAGTTTATCATTCTAGCCCTTTACATCACAGATTTGAGTATATGAACATAGTAGTTTATAAAAGACTGAAAGCCTAGCTCGCCTGAAAGCTAATTTATCTGCATTAATCATTCTGTTTATATTAGGTCTCTAGTGACAAGTACCTCCATCAGGCAAATAAGAAAAGAAAGGAATATTCCAAAGCAGATGTGCGTTTGCCTGAACTAAACTACAATCACCTCCCCGAGCTCAGAGCTTTAGAAGTTGTAGGTATGTTAATGCTGCTCTACTCTTTTTAGCCTTTTTGCTTATATTACTAGATTGTATGCTGTATAAGCTAACAACATTAAAAATTTAGAGTAATTTGCATACAATAAATAGGCTAAAATGTTCATGTATATGTAAATCAATGAGACACAAATGTAGAATGTGAAAAACTAACAAAATGTCTAATTTTTCATTATGTTTTTGGTTATTTTTATCTAGCTCGGAATTCTAGGCTCATAAAGAAAGAGAATAAGTCACTTTCAGAATCTCGAATTCCTTCTCTGGCTGCTATTGACCTGCATGCTCCCAGCATTGCGTTACATCAGGTACAGAAATACTCTTTGCAGATGAAACTCAGGTCTCTCAGACTTAGTGTGTTTGGGGGAGAATTTGCTCTTCATAATTTGATAGGTTTCTTGTAAGGTACAAAATTTTTCTTGCCGAATTTTGTTTTGTAAGTTCATTACATGTAGTGTCTTATTACATACATCCTAGAGCAGCATTTCCCAGCTTGCAAGAATCCATTATTTTGTTTGATTATTTTTTTCTTGAGAGAGGGCCTGTATCTTGTTCTGTAGCCCAGGCTGGCCTTGAACTCAGTCCTCCTGCCTTTTCCTCTTGAGTATTAGGATGTACCACCACATCCAGTAGGAGTCCATTTTGTTATAGGTTAAAAAATGTGTGCAGGGGTGAGGGGAGCTGGCAAGATGGCTTAGTGGTTAAGAGCACTGGCAGTTTTTGCAGAGGACCCTGGTACAGTTTCCAGCACCCACATGGTAGCTAATACCTGTCCCCACTTCTAGTTCCTAGGGATGGAACTGGGTGTCCCTCTTCTGGCCTCCTCAGGCACTAGGCACTTATGTGATGCACTTTACACACATGTAAGCAAAACATACACACATAAAAATAAAAATAAAATCTTTTTGAAAATGTGTGTGTCTACTTGTGTGTATCTGTGCAGCCTAGCTGTGACCTTTATATAACAGTAGATTTTGTGCCAGTTTGTAATAGTTCACTGTGTTAAACACAAAGTTAAAATCTTAATTTTAAAGGGTAAAACTCAGCAGGTTGTGGTGGCACACACCTTTAATCCGAGCAATTGAGAGACAGAAGCAGGTGGATCTCTGTGAGTTCAAGGCCAGCCTGGTCTATATAATAGCATAGCGAGTTCCAGGCCAGCCAGGGCTTCAGGGAGACCCTGTCTCAAAAAGACAAAAAAAAAAAATAAAAATAAAAATAAAAAGAGGTAAATCTCTGGAATTGCTCTTTTGACATAAATTCTCTCCTTTCTGTTTTTCCCCAGGATAATCCTTTTAATCTGTGTTAAACATTTGTTATTCCGTGACCATCTCTCAGAATAAGTGTTTCTGCTACTTTTATATCAACAAATCCATATCCATTTTATTTTAACAATGGAACTTTTTTTTTTACATTTATTTAGGGGGGCAGGGAGGGGCATACAGTTTGCACTAGCCCATATCATTCATTTTTTACATTTAGAATATAAGAAAACTTTAGTAAGTTTTACTATTTTTTTTTTTTGAGCTGTATACCAGGGTGGTTTCAATCTTACAGAGATCCACTTGCCTCAGCGTTGGAATTAAAGGCGTGCATTACAATGCCCATTTACATTATTACAAATGTAAAGTTGTATTTATTTTTATCTCAGTTTCCATGGGTCAGAAGCCTTGGCATAGCTGCTTCTCTGCATGTGAGACTTACAGGTCAGAATCAAGGTGTCAGCAGACCAGTGTTTCTTCCTGGAGTCTTTAAGGGAGAATGTGTTTCCAGGCTTATTCAGGTTAACAGAATTTAGCTACTGTGGTTATATGACTGAGATCCTGTTTCCTTGCTTGAGTGGCATCTGGCTAACAGCAGAGGTGGTTTTTGGCATCTGAAGGCTTACCCTTTTCATTGGCTAATAGCTCAATTTCTCAGTGTTCAAGTTTGTCAAACAGTAGTCAAATCCTGTTTCTCTTTGAATCTCTCTGTTCTTTTGGCCTCATCTTTCTGATTCAGTCCCTTCCCCATCCCCGATGAGTTCTGGATCACAACGGGCTTTCCAGGATAATCTATTTTCAGATCAGGTGAATAACTTAAGCCTTCTAATAGTGGTAGCAAAATTACTTTGATTAACCAGGGATAAAAATATTAAAAGTGCATTATAGTTCTGCTGATCACAGAATATTTAGGCCATAGTATTTAATATTATTATTGATACATGATTTATTATTATTTATGTTTGTTTCCTTCCTTGTTTTTCCTTTCTGCTCTTTCTTGGGTCTTGAATATTTTAATTTTTATGATATATTTCTGTTTTAATTTAGGATGAGACCAACTGATCTTTCACACTAACACAATCTTACCATTTAACTTAAAGCATAGAAACTTTGTAAACATAGTCCTTTCCCTTTAACCTGAATTTTGTTGGAACTATCACTTTTATTATGTTTATGTACACTGAAAACCCCACACCACTACGTCCTGCTTTTTGCTTTGAAGTCATAAATATTTTCAACAATTTGTACGACTGAAGTCTTTCTTTGTACCTGCTCTTTAGTGCCCTGTGTTTCTCCTTCCTAGCTGCAGCCCTCAGTCTGGACAGCTCCCTCTTCGCCCTCTTGCGGAGCAAGTCTGGAGATTACGCGTTCTCTTCGTTTTCCTTCACTTGAGAATGACTTTATTTTGCTGTAATTCTTGAAATGTACTCTTACTAGATACAGATATTCATTGTTTTTTATTTTAATTGTATTTGTTTTCCTCTTGTTTCCAGCACTTACTCCTCTCTTGATTGTTAGGATTTCTAGTGAGAAATCTTGGACATTTGAATTGTTGTTTCTCCTGTATATAATGTTTTACTTTTGCTATTTGTTTTCAAGATTTAATCTTTTTTCTGTGTTGTTTTTATTAGTTTGAATATGAAGGGCACAGTTCTGAGTTTATACTGTATGAAGTTGATCAAAGCTTCTTGAATTTGTAAATTTATATTTTTTGTCAAATTTGCAAAATTGGGTCATTATTTGCTTATAATTTTTTTCTGCTATAATCTCTTTCTTCTTTCTAAGATTCATTAAAAATTTTTTTTTCTGTAGTGAGGATTGAAAGCAGAGACCACTGAGCCATACCCCAACCTTCCTTCTGAAATTCTAGTAATAAGTATCTTAGACTTTCTGATATCTTCTCAGTTTCCTGAGACTTTTCACTTTTTCCAAACATGTTTTCTTCCTATTCCTTAGACTATACAGTTTCTATCGATCTGTGTTATTCTCACTGATATTTTATGTCTATGGTGCTGTTTTCTATGAGTATGTTTGTATGTGTATACGAACATGTGAGCATGTTTATGCATGTGCGGGTGTGTGCAGAGGCCAGAAGATAATCTTAAGATACTGTTTCTCAGAATCTATCCATCTTGTTTTTTGAGACAGGCTTTTTCACTAGTCAGGAACCCATTGATCAGGCTAGGCTGTCTGTCTAGAGAGTCTCAGCTGTTCACCCACCAATGCTGGGATCCTGAGTACATGCTCTGAAGCCAGAATTATTATTTATTCATTTATTTTTTTGACCTGTTCTCCCTATAGTTCCAGCTGACCTTGAACTCGCTATGTAAACCAGGCCAGCCTCCCTGAGATCCTCTCTCCTTTGCTCCAGAGCGGCGGGACTGAAGCTGCGCACCGCCACACCTGGCCGAGCCCAGCTTTCTACATAGATTCCAGAGATTAAACTCAGGTCCTTATATTTGCAAGAGCTTTACCGACTGAGCTATCTCCTCAATGCTTCGTTCTCCTATTAACCCTATAATTAGATTTTAAAATTTCAGATATGGTCCCAAAATACCTATTGGACTCATAGCTTCTATGTCTGTGTTAAGAACTTCTGCTCATTTTATTTTGTTTTTCTTTACTTTGTGTAACAATTATAATGACTGTTTTGAGGTCCTGATGATAACATGGTCCCACAGGTTTTTTGTTTTGTTTTATTTTAGGATAAGTTAGAGAAATTGGTTATAGTGGACCATGCAGGAACAGAAGTGTCTCCTGTTTTTATTTATGTTTTGTTGCTATTGTTTACTTGTTTTTCTGTTTTTGAGCCAGGCAGTTTAGGCTAGCCTTGAACTCAGATCCTCTCACCTCAGCCTCACCAGTGCCTGGTGTGGTGGTGCATGCTTGTAATCCCAATACTTGGGAGTTGGAAGCAGAAGAGTCAGGAGTTCAAGGTTTTCCTTGGCATATAACATACTCCTGGCCAGCCCAAGCTACAAGAAACTGTCTCAAAACAAACAAAATATGCATAAATATGAGTGGTATTCTCTTCATCTTTTTCCCTTCACGTAGTTTAAACTATGATGGTTAATCCTAAGCATCTGACATCTGAGCAAACAGAATCCGAATTCTTGGAGAATAGGATTTTTGCAGTTACTGAATACCCATAATGCTCGATTATTAATTTATAGGTATCAGGATCACCCCTGTCAGATGATTCAGAGGGTGATTTGCCTCGGATGGAACACCAGCACTGAGAATCATTTTAATTCTGAACAGGGTAGGTCTGATTTCTCATACTTAAAGCTTTTCATGACAAATATTTTTGTGACTAACTAAAGAAATATTTTAGCTAAAAATTCTCTGGTGATTGCATGAGAACTGCTAGCAGAGAAAGGGGTGTGGGCAGCACTTAGAGAAGCAGAGGCAGCATTTGTCTGTGGGATGAGCCCTCCCCAGGGGCCCACTTTTCTTGTTCTTAAACTAGTCTGCATTTTATTGGATATGGTAATGAGAGCGTGGGGTGGCCAGTGCTCAAGAAGGCAGATTGAGCACCCTTATTGGTCTTTTGCCCTGTGGACTTGTAAAGCAAGATTAATTCAGTGATTATCTTGCAATTCCTTTCCCAATAAAGCAGAATCCACACTATACTAATGATTGCCTTGCTTTTTAAGTACTAACATTTCAGTGTACTTCCTCCCAAATCAGTTTTGAATGATAATCTGTTTTGTGACCTTAAGTCATTCATTATTCATTATTTGATATCTCACTAACTGTCTAAAATATGATAGTGATAAAATACCATGTTCTTATAACTGTGTTATTAGGATTAATCTGTTAACCTCCACAACACTTTTTGAACATCTATGCGATTAAAAATAAATTTACTGTTAAGTGAACAAAGCTTAATTTTAAGCCCTCCTTTGCACAAACTCCTCACAAGGCCCTTGAAAAGGTCTTGGCAGTCCAGTCAGTTGAGTTAGTTCATGTGAACAATGAACAATCAATTAATATACACTGTATAAACTGCAGGCCCTATGGATGTTTCATCAGAATTGGTCAGTGTTTGCATAAAATGAGAGACTATGCTACACAAGATTGTTTAGGTTGGTAATTATCCTAAAGATGGTCTTTAAATTCTCTAAAATTTCTTAGACTCCATAGTCCCTCCACCACAGTCTTACCAATGTATACAGTGTGAGAAAGCAAAACAAAAATCAGAAAGACCTTCTGTAAAATGTCTGGTCGTGTATCTTGTGCTTTTAGATGGTGCTCTAGCCCTTGAGGTGATGCCATCTTGCAACAGGAGCACTAGAAGAGACCTTTGGCTTTGATCGTTTCCTTCTGAACTACCTACATTTTCTAAGAAAGGCTTTGCAGAAGGAAGAACAGACTTCGAAATATTTTAAAGGAAGATTGAACAAGTGCTCCCCCCACCTTTCCAATCTATTGATGTTATTTCAAGATATAACCTATGAAAAAATTCTTGTTCTTGTTACATGAATGTGTATTTGATGTTAATAGATTGTGTATTTAAGGTTATCTGAGATTAAAACTGAGTAAAAAGGAATCATAAAAGGTCATCTTATTTATGCATTGAGCTTTGTGTGTTATCTATATAAGTACTTACAATTGAAGAAAATGAAAAAAAAAAAAAGCTAGGATCTGTAAGAAAAAATGTTTCCTTTACCATAACTAAGAAGCACATTTTAAAGTTTGTTTCTAGGCATTTGGGTGATGCATACTTGCTGGCTATCATAGATGTATAGCTTTGTTTCCAGTCATTATTGATGTTCAGTTAATGTGTTATGGGAATCGTCTCTGCTGATCTTCTAAGAACCCTTCACGAGAATCCATTTGTTTCTAATGACTCTGGTGTTGGCTAGCCCTGTAGGAATAGATTCTGGTGCTAATGTTCCTGTGTGAAAGAACATGATTGGAATAAATGTGGAGAAAGAGAGTTTTGTAGGTGCACCTTGGAGTTAAACACTGTCCTTCTCATTGAGAAAAGAGGTGTACATGCAAAATAAGAGACAGGAAGCAGCATTACCCAGTAACCAGGCTGGTTGCTCCTCTCTAGGCCACTTGCTCTTGAATCACTCAACTGAAGAAGAGGCTTTGTGGATATATCTGTTATGGACTTCACTCTTATCCCTGTGGTGTTTGAGGGTGATAATGGACAGAACCCAGAGAAGTTCCTGCTTCTTTGTTACCCCAAATACTTAACGCCTTCCCCAGAGCTTTTCACCAAGGTTCAGAATCATTTCCCTGAATTCCACATATGTTTTCTGATGCACAGGTTCACAACTCTGTAAGTGGGAGGATTAGACCAGTTTGACTCCAGGTTCTTGCTTTCTGGGTTTCCAGCCATCCTCTACATTTATTGTTTGATAGTTGTTAGGGGACCAGAATTTATAGAGTTGATATTGACCAGTTATTAGTGTTTCCTCCAAAAGCCATTTAACAAAAATTCCTCATTATTCTGAGGAGCTTAAAAATGAACTTCTGACCTTGGATACTGACCTTCAGGAGGAGGGGAAATGAAGGGTTCCAACACAAAAATCTATTGGCAATGGTTAAATTAAAAAGTGATTTTTATTTAAAAGCTGTATGTTTAACCTCTGACCGAGATAAAAATTACTATATTAGCAATAATAGGCTTTCTACTAAAATATTGTTATTTTATTTTTACTTTGAAAAATACTGTCAACAGATTTAACACATGGAGAATAAATTTTACTTAAAGCTAAGTGGTACTCAGCTTATTTTAATGCTATTTTCATGTAAAGGTCTATATAAAAATATTAGCCTAATTTCTGAGAGTCTTGGATCCTTTACCTTATAATTTATACAGTGAGTTTGGTATCCTCTGCCTACTAAGACACCTTATGAACTTCAGAATTAAGGATCTAAAAATTTTCTTAAGTTCACATTGATATTTGAAGATCATATTTGGTTAGAATCTTGGGGAAATTAAAAGAACTAAAAGTTGTTCAAATCAAGTCTGTAGGAAGGTACTGAACTAAAATAATACCTTTTCAATTTGTGAGTCTGTAGTCAAGGATATAATGTAGCCACGTACTAATGTGAAATATGTATATGTATTAGTGAGGGACAGTGGGTTTTATGGGCCTACCTATGTTTTAAAATTAATAAATATTGTCTTGCTGAGCTCTATAGATGGTTTTAATTTAGATTTATTTAATTAAGAGATTGTAAATAGGGGCTAAAAAGATGGCTCAGCAGTTAGGAACACTTACTGCTCTTCCAGAAGACCCAGGTTCAGTTCTCAGAATCCACATGGAAAATAATAACTGTCCTTAACTCCAGTTTCAGGGACTCGAACACCCTCTTTGACCACCATGGTCACTGTATGTGTGGTGCCTGTGTTGCACTTATATACATGCAGGCAAAACACTCATACATATAAAGTAAAAAAAAAAAAAGAATTAAAAAAGAAAAGACCTTTTTTTAAAAAAGATTGCAAATAATATATACCACTATATGCTATTAATAAATAAAATTGAAATAATCTGTTAATCCTTACCTCTCTGTGTCTCTGTCTCTCTCTCCCTTTCCTTGTCCCCCTCCCTCTCTCTCTCTTTCTCTCTTTGAAACTTTGGATATAGCACTGAAAAGTTAACTTTTCTTGTACAGCTATTGACAGAATCAGTACTGTGACAAAGCATTTTTGTAAAGACTAACAAAACATGACTGACCCAGGCTTTGAACCTGGTCTGCTGGTTCTAATAAAGAATCCCTTGTGTGGTTGAAATGTGTGGCTTCCCACTGAAACTGGAATATAAAAAAAAAAAATCTGTTCTCTTGCATGACTCTCAGTTTTGGTTCTTTTATCTTCATTGTGCTAAGACTGGATCTGTCTTAAACTGTTAGTCAGACTAGACTGAGAGCTGTGGTTGACTTGTTTTTTGAAGCCTTCCTTCGTATAACTGAATTGGAGGACTACCAGAGCTCGTGGCAAGGCTTTAGGCTAACCGCAATGATTGAACTAAATGTAGTTTTCTCTGTTGTTTTGTGTTGTGTGTTTACATGAGAAAGGAGCCATTTACGCTCTTCTGTCTGTATAAGAAGTTATGTTTCCCTATTGCGTTCTCATAGTTCTTTTTTCCTCCTGATGATCTCAAACATGAAATAACTTGAAATGTAATTAACCCACAGCATATCTGCTTCTTAGAGTGCCCTTCCAAGAAGTACCACACCACAGATCTTGATATCATCATTTGTCAGTAACTTACGATTTAGAGCTTTGTATTTATAGACATTCGTGTACTGCTGATGCATTAGGCACTGAAATACTTATTTTAAAACAAAATTATTGCCAGGCATGGTGCAACATGCTTCTAATCCCAGCACTTGGGAGGCAGAGGCAGTTGGATCTCTGTGAGACTGATTGATAGAGGCCAACCTAGTCTACCTAGTAAGTTCCAGGCCTACTCAGACTATAGGGCAACTCTGTCTTAAAAAATAGTAATGATAATTTTCATTTGTTTTCCGTGAAAATTTATTTTCCTCCATTCTGAAACCTTGTCTTTACTTTGGCACACAGAATCATTTCTCATAGACGTGAGGAAAGTTCCACTAAAATTTGGGAAATATTATATCAGTTAACCTAAAATAGGATCACGGAAATGAAAACACTATCTCTCAGTTCATTACATTTTTATTCTGCATAGACTAGTATGAGATCTGTCAGAACGGGCAAGAATAATCCCTAGTGTGGTTGCCTTAATGAGTTTTTCAGTGTCTCTAAAGATTAGGAGCCACACCATATTAGTATGTTTCTCTTCCACATTGTCTACTAGTGCGACAATAGTAACTGAAAGCAAAAATAGTGTTCAAATTTTGTAGGTAAACAGGCTTAGAAAATTTAAAGAATTTACTTAATGAGAAAGCCAATAGATGTTTCTTGATATAAATTGTGGTCATGATTACTTAAATCTGAAATTAATTTCTAGAACAAAATAAAACACTTATTTAGATAATATGAATGCTGGGTGCTTAGACTCCTGGCATCACATGCTTCCTCGTTTACTTCTTGGAAGTAAGGGAAGAGGTAAGCTTTCCTTAATCATTAAGTGAAGGGATGGAGAGATGGTTCACTGGTTAAGAGCACTTACTGCTTTGCAAAGGACATGGGTTAGGTGTAAGGTGTGAATGAAACCCCCAACAATTTCAGACTCTGGAAGAAACCTGGAGCCAGAGCTTATCTAAGCCTTGCAAACCGCTCCAGATCCCAAATTCCTTGGCAGATAAGCAAGGAATTCACAAACAGCTCTGGAAAAGGACTACTTCCTGGCCAGAAGCTTGCCTTAAACATCAATCAGATGTCATGGCAACTTCCCTCCCCTAAAAGCCAGGAGGGGACTGAAGGTTTTTAAGGTTTTGAGGACTTGGAAAACGTGCTGTGCTGCTGGCTGCTGGTGGTGCTGCTGGTGCTGGTGCTGCTGCTGCTGCTGCAGGCGCTGCACTGGGCTTTGAGACTCAGGCTTGGGCTGATCACGCCAGCCTGGTTCCCCGGAGCCCCAGCCCCAAGATGGGGGTGAGGGGGCTAGCGTTTCTCCACTCATGGGTGCGGAGGAGCTAGTCCCATCTGGTCTTCTCTCAATAAAGCCGGGTCCTGTTAGCTGCCAGTGAGTCTGGTCCCTTCTGTCTGCTGCATCTCTCAAACCCAGAACCTGACATTAGGTTCCTAGCATCCACATGGTGGCCCAGTTCCAGCGGATCCTATGCCCTCTTCTGGCCTCTGGGGGCACTGCAAGGCATGTGGTGCACTTAAATGAAGGCAAAACATTCATATACATAAAACAAAAATAAATTTTAAAAGAAGCCAGGCATGGTGGCATATGCTTTTAATCCTGATGTGGTGGTGCATGCCTTTTTCATTTTAGAGTTTGATGGATTCTGTCAAATTGTTATCCTAAAAGACTACCAACTTATATTCTTACCCACACTATATGAAAAAAATACATTTTGTAGGCTGGGCATGTGGCACACATCTTTAGTCCCAGTACTTGGGTGGTGGAGGCAGGTGAATCTCTGTAAGATCAAAGCCAACCTAGGCTACATAGCAAGTTTCAGGTTAGCTGGAGCTACAGGGAGACCCTATCTCAAAAAATTTTTCCTTACATTAGGTATTATTTTCATTTTGTCTAGTCTGAGGACTGAAAATCATTGTGTAGTCCTGGCTGGCCTATAACTCTTTACACAGACAAGGCTGGTCTGGAACAGAGATCCACCTGTGTCTACTTCCAGAGTGCTAGGATTAAAGGTATGCACTATCACACCCAGCTATCTTTTTTCTTTTTATAAATTTATTGGCTATTTGAATTCCTCTTATGAATAAGAGATATATGAAAGATGTTGAAAAAAAATCAAAGCATATCTGGGCTTGAATTGGAGATTTTCTTTTTAGATGTTTTTCTTACCCTAAAAAAAGAGATAAACATCAGATTCAGGATCTCTCTTCCTATCTATCTCTGTCTACATGTATACATACACACTTATATATATATAGATAAAATATGAATATATTAAAATATATTGTGGATCAAAAATTGATATTGAGATATGCAACCCAGCCAGAAAAATTATTTTTCGTTACACCTGTCTTAGTAAGTAAGGGGGATGGGGCCTGATTCCTCTACTGAGTGTGGGAAATAAACAATGAGAAAGAAACACTCCCAGGGTAGAGGAATGAAGTCAGTGCTGCTTGGCAGGACTTGTTTACGGAGAGTTACGGACAGAGCCGAGCTTTGGAGTTGCTGCATTTGGCTCTGCTCAGGACTGCATGGGGCGGCCAAGCCATGTTCCAGGAGGTGGCAGTAAAGCCCTGTCGTGTAAGCTGTATCCATCCCAAGGGGGAAAATGGCAAAGTCTGTGCTGAATTTTGTATGAGAGCTAATATCTGTCCCTTTTTATCCATGCATCCAAAAATTGTCTTTTTACTGTTTTAAAATTTTTTGGGTCTTTTTGTGACAGGGTCTCCCTGTAGCCCCAGCTAGCCTGGAAATCACTGTGTAGGCCAGGTTGGCCTCTGTCGTACAGATCCTCCTGCCTCCGCCTCTAGAATGCTGATTAAATGTGTGTACTTCCACCCACCCAGCCTTTTCTATTTTTTTTTAGATGTCTTTTAATTATGTGTGTATGTGAGTGTGCCTGTGCTGGGGTGTGCACATGTGAGTACAGTGCCCTTAGAGGCCAGAAGTGTTGCAGTTGGCATCATTGTCTATTGTTGGGTTCATTTTCCCAGCCAATTAAAGAATTAAAAAGCAGGAGAAATACAAGACCAGCAGAGAGCAACAGTCAAACCTTTATTGAATGATAAAGGATCGAATCCATGCGCGTAAAGAATCATACATACATATATGCGCACATTCATACAGAAGGATGAAGCTCTCCACAAGTGGAGAGAGAAGCCAGCAACCAACATTCTGTGGTCCCTGGCAAAAGATCTGGGGTTTTGAAGGTTTTAGTGATTTTCCCTCCCCTAATTTGGGATTGGTCAATTTAAACAAAGAAGAGAGAGTTGATAGGTCACATTTTCAAGCTGAGATCTGTCCAGAGCTACATGACTCTAAGCAGGTCAGTTGAAGGGGCCTTGTTGGAACCTTCTTGGCAGAGACCAAGAAGAAGACATAAGTAATTCATCTTTATTACTTCTCAGTGACTCTGTTTGCTTAGTAGGGATTTATTCCTTTACAGAAACATCAGATCCCTCCTGGAGCTGAAGTTACAGGCAATTGTGAGCCACCTTAACTGGGTGGTGGGAACCAAACTTAGGCCCTCTGCAGGAGCAGTAGGTGCTGGTAACCACTGAACCACCTCTCTAGCTCCTGTTTCTGTTTGTTTGTTTATTTTAAGGCACAGTGTGATAAGGTGAGCTTAATATTTGAACTATAGAGATGGCCAGGGAACACTAATAGATGGAGTATCTAAATGTAAGTCCTGCATGTACTTCTCAAAATACTGATCTGAGGGAGAAAAAAAAAAAAATCACTGTCCTAGTTTGCCTTATGGGGGAGGAAAGAATTTATTTGGTTTACAGGTTACAGAAGCTAAGGCAGGAAACTTGAGGCAGGCACTAAAATAGAGGAGGAATGTTGCTCACCTACTTGCCCAGCCACCTGGGGATGGCCCACAGTGGCTGGGCCCTCCTGCATCAATTAGCAATCAAGAAAATGCTCCCCAGGCAGTCAGTCCCACAGGCTAAATTTAGAGAGGAAATTCTTCAGGATTCTCTCTTTCCAGGTATCCAGGTATGTCTAGGTTTATGTCAAGCTGACAAAAACTAACCAGCACGATCAACTTTGACGGTTAAACACGTCACTTTAAACTATAACCTTTACTCTTTTGTTTGTTCCCAGAGCTTATGTTGATATCCTAATATAAAACACACTACAAATTTTAAAGTCTCAAAGTCTTTTTTTTTTTCCCCAGGAATTTAATTTTATGTGTAGGAGTGTTTTACTTGCATATATGTGAGTGTGCCATGTGCATCATGTCTGGTACCCCTGGAGGCCAGAAGAGGGAGTTGGATCCCCAGGAATTGGGGTTAAAGACAGGTGTTACATGGCATGTGGGTGCTGGGAACTGAACCCAGGTCCTCTTCAAGAGCAACCAGTGCTCTTAACCACTGAGCAATCTCTCCAGCCCCATGTCTCACAGTTTTAAAAAAATTTCAATGCTTTAAAGGTTCACTGTCTTTTGAAAAAGTCCAAAGTCTCTCAACCATGGGCTCCTGTAAAATAAATAAGTTTCTCACATTCTTATTCCAAGAGGGAAGAACCAGGGTGCAGTTACAATCAGGTCAAAGCAAAACCAATATCCAATACTGTAAAGAGCTCAGTGCTAGATGTCTGGGACTCATTCGTGTTATTCTGGGCTCCAGAGGCTTGGGCAGTCACATGTCTCTAGTTCTGCTGTCCATAGCACACACAGCGGATCTGGTAGAGTCAGGCCAGCCCCACTGGACTGCTGCTGCTGTCCTTGGTATTCATCCCATGGTCCTGACATCTCCAGTATGACGGGTCTCCAGTTCTAATGGGGTTGTGCCTTCAGGAAAGACCTCTTCAGAGACTCTGCTCCTGCCCCATGGTGTCAAGCCTCAGTTTCTCTCTTTGACACCTTCAATCCTTGGTTTTCTACAGCACCTAAGGCAACACCCTCACTAATGACTTCGGTCCTCCCATCAGGGAGACTCCAACAGTGCCACATAGTGCCAACCCTCTGCTGCTCTCCAAGGGAGTGTCTTCAAAACCAGTACCACATGGGAGACTCTTACACTCATTTGCCACATTCTGATGCCAACTTGATGTGGAGCCTTGGCCCCCCACTGGACCACAGCTTCTGTGTGTTAACACTGAGGAAATGCTGCCCACACGGTTTTGCTTCAGTGATACGTCTCTCACTAAGGGCTCCAGAGGCCAGCATCGTCACTAAAAACTGAGTAAGGGACTATGAAACACAAGAACAGTTGCCAGGTGTGGTGGTGCAGCCTTTAATTCCAGCACTCCAGAGACAGGTGGATCTCTGTTTGTTCAAGCCTAGCCTGGTCTACAAAGTGAGTTCCAGGCTAGTGGGGGCTACAGGCTAATTATATGTAGAGCATGTAATGAAAATATATCGTCCATTTAGAAAATAAACTACAAAATTACATTTTTGTTGAAGTTTCTTTGTGCTGTTGAGCAGATAATTGATAAATAACCGGCTAACAGTTTGAGAATCTTACATAATCAGTCTTTCCAAGAAAACTGTGTCTTTGCTCCCTCTAACCTCCTGGTTCCTTAGGAAGTATCCTGCTACCTGATCCTCCCCCGCTCCCCCCCCCCCCCCCGCTGCCCCGCACCGTACCCTCTATGTCTTGAACTGGCTTTGAGGGAGGGATTTTACAAAGAAGGTGGACTCAGATTTTTTTTTTTTTTTTAAGACAGAATTTCACTATGTAGCCTTGTCTTGACTGGAACCCAGGCAGGTAGTTTACCTGCCTCTGCCTCCTGAGTGCTGGGATTAAAGGCAGGCTTCACCATATCCAGTTCCTTGGACTCTGCATTCACTAGTTTTCTGTTGCTGTGATAAAACACTGTGACCAAGATAACTTATAGAAGGAAGAGTTTATTTGGTTTACAGTTCCAGAGGGATGAGAGTCCGTCAAGGTGGGGAAGCATGCGGACAGAGGTGGCTGAAGCAGAAAGGTGAGCTCTCACATCTTCAGATACGCACGAGAAGGAGGGGGGGGGGGAGACTGTAGTGGGGCAAGGCTATAACCTCTTAAAGCCTACTCCTAGTAACACAGCTCCAGCAAGGCCACACCTAAACCTCTACAAACAGCGCCACCAACTGGGCCAAGTATTCAAACACTTGGAGCCTATGGAGGACATTCTCATTCAAACCACCACATTCTCAGAATATTCTTAAAGTAATAAATGCTGCTAGTAAAAGACTGAAATTATTAAATCATGTGGTAATTAGTGGCTGTTCTGTCTCTGATTATCATTCCAACCTGTCCTCTAAATATAGAAAGAAGATTGTACCTGTAGTGAAGCACATAAAGTCTTGTTTGAAAATCCATGAAAAGAAGCTGACTGTTTTATTTGGGGAGGAATGTATGTGTTTTCTCCTTCTCTCAACAAGTTTTCTGAGTGAAGACTTTTAATTTTTTTTTAATTTCTGTATTTTTATTTTCTATGAACGAGTGTATTGCTTGTATGTATGTAAGTGCACCCATGCCACGCAATGCCCAAGGAGGGCAGAACAGGGTGCTGGATCCCCTGGAACTGGAGTTATAGCTGGTTGTTAGCCACCATGTGGGTACTGGGATTCAAGTCCAGGTTTTTGGTAGGAGTAGCCAGTGCTCTTAAGCACTGAGCCATCTCTTCAGCCTCATGAACATATGACTTTTAAATCTTGAGATAAGTGTGAACCAATGTGAAAACAAAGAGTTGAATATCAGGAAATTTAAAGATTATTTCAGGGAGAGCACTAGCCGCTCTTGCAGAGGACCCAGGTTCAATTCCCAGCACTTACATGACAGCTAACAACCATCCATAACTTAAGTTCCAGGGGATCTGACACCACTTAGCCTATCTTGCTACCTGCTGGTCATTGGAATACTCAAATTTTTATTTTATTTTATACTTTATTTTATTTTATGCGTGAGTGTTTTATTATATGCATGAGTGTTTGCCTACAGGTATGTAAGTGCACTTGCCTCTAGAGGCCAGAAGAGGGCTTTGGATCCCTTGGAACTGGAGTTATGGATGATTGTTGGCCAGCCACCATGTGGATGCTGGTTACTGAACCCAGGTCTTCTGCAAGAGAAGCCAGTTTCTTAACCACTGAGTTATCTCCTCTGCCCTTCAAATGTTTATTTGATAAACAAAAGATATCATTGTAATAAGTGTGCACACACTGCTTTCCTTTATATTGTAGCATTTAAAATTTTCAGTTGATATTTAACTTATATACATTTTAAGCATATGACAATTTTTAGAAATGTATGCATCTGTGAAACTACCATCCAGATCCAGCCAAATGGAAACTGTTTGTAAGTCCTAGCAGGCTCTCTCTTGTCCATTCTCAGACACCCACCAAAGCTTGTTTTTATTCTGATCTCTATTGCTATGGACTACTTTGGCTGTATATTGGTTATATATGTGAAATGTTACTACGTATATTATAGCTTCTTTCACCCAATATGAAATCTCTGAGATTCATTTTTGTTGTGCGAAGTCACAATACATCTTTTAAAATTTCTCTCTGTTCTGATATAGGACAAAAGACTAGTTCTACTTCTGGTGGTTGTAACCTTTCGGTGTGTTGTTGCATGGTGCTAAATCTAGGAGCTGATGTGGTGCAGAGAGCACACTACACATCTTTTCTGTGTGTCCACCCTTTTGAACCTGTCCTCTTTCTTCCATTTGTCACTCTGTAAAAAGGAAACATTTATTTACATCTTATTATAAAAACTAAATCATATGTTTTCTGTGCTTGGAAAAAGTGATGGTTCTATTTTTTCATTTTGTATAAAAACAGCTGAGGTGGCCAGTGAGATGGCTCAGAGGGTAAGGGCCTGCTTCCAAGCCTGATGACCTGAGTTCAAGCACTGGGACTCATATGGAAGGAGAGACTCCCTCAAGTTGACTCCACACACACACACACTGCACATGGACCTCCACACATGTACCCTACACACACACACACACACACACACACACATACGAGTAACAAAACATTTTTTTAAAGTAGCTGAGTATGGTACCTCGGGTGTCTTTAGAATCAGAGCCAGCTTTCCCTGTGTGCACCTGTTTGGGGGAGTCTGGAGGGCTGCTACTAAAGCCGGGTAGTATACTTGCCACTCCAAATTCAGATGGTGAAGTCCTTGTCCTCTTGGTTCTGCGATGACGCTTTTTGGAGATGGAGTCTTTAAAGAGGCAATTAAGAAATGGAGGTGAGCTGGGCTTGGTGGTGCATGCCGTTAGCCCCACTTGAGAGGGGGAGGCAGGTGGATCTCTATGAGTTCAAAGTCATCCTGGTCAAATAATGCATCCCAGACCCAGGACTACATAGTGAGATCCTGTCTCAAAAAACAATATAAAATAAACAGAAGAACTAAAGATGTATCTCGGTTCATAGGACACTTGCCTAGCACAAAGCCCTGGGTTTGATTCCCAGAACTGAGTAAAACACTGGGTATGGTGGTACATACCTGTAATCCCAGTGCTTGGGAGGCAGAAGAAGTAGGGCTCAGAGTTCATGGTCACATCCTTGTCTGCATGGCAAGTTCAAGGTCATCCTGGGTTATATGAAAAAAAAAAAAGCCCTTATGATGAGCTTTCCAATCTGATTGAATTCAGGCTGACTGGTATCTTTTTACTGAGAAGAAATTCATCACACAAGAGGACAATGGTGGTGTGAATGCTCAAAGAGCAGTGACGAGACAGCAAGGGAGCAGCTCGCTAACAATGCAGAGAAGCTTCTGAGGAAACCAACCCGGCAGACATCTTGCCTCTAGACCTCAGCTGAGGCTGGCGTTCTGTCATTGAAGTCACCCAGGCAATGGATTTGGTTACGGCAACACAGCAAACTGACAGCTTAAGATTTCCAAGTGATGTGAGGCAGCATTAAAACAAGCTGGCTTTTTCCTTTTTTAATATTTTTCCCATTTTTAACCAGAAGCTTAACCCCAGCATTGACTGTGGCTTCCGTGTCACAAACCTGTCGTTTAGTAGCAGAGCAGCTGCGGTCCACACATCCTTCTTGTGGTCTGCATGTCTCTCGTTGACCTCTGTTGTCCACAGAGCCCTGCTTCCTTCCTGCTGACGTGGAAGTGCCATTTGTCATGAAACCAGTGTCCAGTGTGAGGCTGTAGCTGTTTCTAATGACAAGTGTAGCTGCATTTTGGTAGGGAGAGTACAAGCAAGTGTGTCTTCTGTGTAGAGATGAGGACAGTGGCTTCCTTCTCAACTCCGTGCCATCTTCTGACTCCTTCCCCTCAGAGCAGCTCTGTCGTGTTCCAAGACTGCAAAGTCTCAAGACGTTTACTTCATTACTTTTGTCTATCACTAACCAGAGCAGTTCAAATGCAACCCAAAGGGGCTGGTTGCTGCTGGTGGAGGGTATAGGCAGTGTATTAGTTTCTTTTCTGTTGCTGTGATAAAACACCATGATCAAAATCGACTTATGGAAGAAGAGTTTATTTGGGGTTATGGTTCCAGAGGGGGAGTCCATAAAGCTGGGGAGGCGTGGCAGCTGGCAGCCAGAGCAGGAAGTTCAAAGATCTCATCTTAATGGCAAAGGTGAAGCAGAGAGAGCAAACTGGAAGTGGGGCAAGGCTATGAACCCTACAACATGACATACTTCCTTCAGTAAGGGCACACTTCCAGCCCTACCCTACCCCGAACAGCACTACCAACTGGGGACCAAGTGTTCAGATACCCGAGCCTATTCAAACCACCACAGGCAGGACATGTTCTTATGCCTTCTACTTTTCCTTCTGAGGGTTATGCTTCCCTGAAAACTTCCCTTTTCAGCCAGTTAAAACACTACCCTCCCAAGACCTAATTGATCAAATTCCACTTCAGCTAGTCTAGATGCCCAGAAGTCTTACAGCCAACTTGGGAGTCCTTGAGAGTCTGGCGGTGTGGGATGTAGGGATGGGATTATTTGTTTTAACCTATCTTTTCCTATTTTTTTTTAATATTATGTCTATGAGCATATTGCCTGCATGTATTATAAGTGCGCCTGTGCTGTGCAATGCCTATGGAGGTCAAAAGAGGGCATCAGATCCCCTGGAACTGGAGATGCAGACAGCTGTTAGCCTCCACGTAGGTGCTGGGAATTGAACCTGGGTGTTCTGCAAGAGCAGCTAGTGCTCTGAACCACTGAGCCATCTCTCCAGCCTCCTTTTAACTCGTTTTAAAGGTGTGGATAAATGTAAGACTGACTTCTATGGTCTTAAAAAAAATATTTTTAATTATCTGTGTGTGTGTGCACATGTAAGAAGAGGGTGTCAGGTCCTCTGAAACTGGGGCTGCTGGGAACTGAAAGGTTCTCTGCAAAAGCAGTACATGCTCTTAACTGCCGAGCCTTCTCTCCAACTCTTCTGTGTGTTTCTAAAAAATTGTTTATTTTTCTTTTATATGCATAAGTGTTTTGTCTACATGTATGTAGGTACACCACATGCATGAAATGCTTGTGGAGACCAGATCTCTTGGAACTGGAGTTATAGATGATTGTTAGCCACCCGGCAGACGCTAGGAACCAAATCCAGATCCTTTGTTTTGAACCGCTGAGCCATCTCTCCAGCCCCTTTTGTGCTTTTTTAAATTTTAAATATTTTATTTATCATTTTTATGTATATGAGCATTTTGCCTGCATGTATGTATGCATGTATAATGTGTGTGCAGTGCCTGAAGAATTCCAGAAGAGGGTGTTGGACCCTTGGAACTGGAGTTATGGAGGATTGTTAACTTCCATGTGGATGCTGGGATCTAACCCCAATCCTCAGGAAGAACAGCAAGTGTTCTTAACTGTTAAGCAATCTCTCCAGCCCCCTTTTGTGTTGTTTTTAAGAATGCTTTTTAAATTATTGTTTTGAAAGAATGTCACACCATAGAAGAGTAACAAGGATTTCCATCAGCTCTTTGCTCTCCAGTATATCAGCAGTAAAAACATTTTGCCTACAATAGTCTGAGATTGAATTTTTGAAATTGTTTTTATTCCCTATCAAATGCCTTAGCATCTAGTTCCTAAGAACAGGAATGTTCTCTTACAGAATTAGCTAGTTCATAAATTTAGCTCTGATATAAAACTGTTATCTAATACACAGTACATATTTGAAATGTGCTAGTTGTCTGAGTCTTTTATGGCAACCCTTCTGTCCCCTTCTCACTCCCAGGATCTAATCATGGATTGTATTTTGCGTTTAGTTGTCACTTTAATCTCCTCTAACTTTTACCTTTCATGGCATCTACACTTATGAAGATGCCAGTTGAAAATATTCTTCAATTTGAGTTTGTTGGGAGTACAATTAGAACTTTAAACTTATCTAGGTTGTTCTTGACTCAAAACAAAAGATACATTAGAGAGTTGTCATACCCCTCTAACTGACCCCTATTGCTTCAAAAGCAGGTATAACTTAGAAGGAACTCATTGGAAAATCTAATTCATTTTGAGCATTAATGACTGAAGAGTATCCCCCAATTCAACAAATCTGCCAGAAATCACCATATTTTAAAGGCAAAAGTTCTTATCCTGAAGGAATGATGGAAAAAATAATTTAAGTCACAAAAGCTATGCTTTTAATTACAGGCGTGTGTTGTGTGTCATACAGGCAACTTTATATATATACTGGGGTAAGCAGTGGTGTAGTTTCACCTCAAGTTATTTGGAGAAGGCTGCTTCTTATGACACACTATAGAAGTAGCCTGCTTTCAGCAATGGACCAAGTGATTGATACACTGAAGCTGTCACCCATCCTTAGTGGTTCTTACCTGAGGTTTATGTATCACCTAACAAGGACTCCCGAGGGGCTAGATAGCAGAATTGTTACATTTCAATTTAAAAATGTATTATTGTATGTATGATGGAGTAGGGTGGGGTATGTGTACCATGATGTACATGTGGAGGTCAGAGGACAACTTTGCCCAGTCATTCCTCTCCTTCTACCTTATGTGGGTCTAGAAATCAAACTCAGGACCTCAGACCTGTTTTACAAGGATCTTTACCCCTTGAGCTATCTCATAAGTTCCAGAACTGTTAATGTTCAATCAAAATTTAGGTTTGTTGGGGTCAGTTGGGGTGCTGTAAGGGTCGCAAGTACCTAAGTGTGCTGTGAATATGGAAGATCAAAGGAGAGAGCCGGAAAGAAAAATGAGGTCAAATACAAACCTTTATCTTTCTTCAAGTTTGCCCAAGGATGGTCTCTTTCTAGTCAATCTTCCCTTCCCCAAATAAGCAGAGACTAGGTAAGTTTATTCCCAAATATAATTTCTTGATGAGGACTCAAATAGGGTTTACTTTAGGTCTGTAAATTTGAAGCAAATATCTGTTGTTATACTATTTGCTATTGTGGTGTCATTTTTCTTTTTATCATTTAGCATAGGGAGGAAACACACTGGCCAGACAATTTTATCTGTCTTCTTCTCTCTTGCATCCATTACCAGACTTTGCATGTCTTGTGCTATTTTTATCTTTTCTTTGTTTGTAGCATCATTTGTACATCATGAGAAGAACAACTACGGAAAGTCTGAAGGGTAACATTTCATTTTACCAGAACCTATAGGATGATTCTAGGAGCAACGGTGGAAGTATCTGTCAAATGAATTGTACCATATACTTAAAAAGTTAATTTTAAAGTAAATTGGATATTACAGTTAAAAATAGTTATTTAAGTTAGATATTTCAGTTTATAATTAAAAGTATTCTCTGGAGTCAGATTCTCTATAAGGTTTTTTTTTGTTTGTTTGTTGTTGTTGTTGTTGTTTTGCTTTAATCATTACAATTTCTTTTAAAGTTCACTTTGTAGATGCACCTGCTCTGTAAGTTTCCCAATGAAGATTAAAAAGAATATCATTAATGCCTTCATTTAACTCTTAATGGTCTCTTTAAATTTCTCTTCACTCTCATTTATTTGGAAGAAGGGGTTAATGCTGTTGATGTCTCGGTACGGATAGAAATGACTGATGCAGTCCATTTAAAGATTTTATTGACATTAATATCCTACGGGATAGGAATGATGCAGTTGCTGCAAGATTTCATAAACAGAAACATGTAATCCATTCTCTTCATTGTTGACGAAAGCAATTCTAGTTAATGGAATTCAGGATACTTTATCTTCTAACCCAATAGTCTTTGATTATATAGAGAAAACAAATATTTCCATCGTCTTTTTTCAGAAGAATTGGCTTCTTTTGCTTCAATATGTCTAGGCTTCTCATTTCTCTCTGCTTTCCTCAGACGAGCTTCCACTCTGGAGCTGTCTTCCAAGGAAGTATCTACCAGGAATCAAGCTACCTTGAAGCCAATAAAAAGGCCAGAACTGAGAACGATTGTTGCGGTTTGGGGGCAGGAAAGGTCTGTTAGGAAACCTAGGGTAGACTCTGGGCCTTCTTTGTGGAAAAAAAAAGAAAGTATATGTGGGTGTCCTTGTGATGGGCTGGGCCCTTGTTACCGGATGCCTTGTGATGGGTGGAGGTGTAAGCGTGAAGATCTGGCAGTCTGTAGGGGTCACATCATTTGGTGAGCCTTCAGGAGTGGTGACTACCTCTTGTCCTGTGGAAAGGAAAAGGCAAGTCAGGAAATAGCCTGGCAACAGAAGCGGCTGGACCCCTGAGGCTGAGGGGTGAGGAGGAAGTGGGAAGAGAGAAAGAAGTTTCGAAGCATGTTTGAAAGAACTGCCATGGATCAAGGAAACTAAGCATGCCACATACTGTATGACTCCACGTTTCCATCTGGGCAACTGACCCAAAGGAAATGAAAAAAACTGGTTCAAGGATGTGCATAGTAGCCTTACTTATAGCAGCCTAAACTTAAAAAAGTCCAAATATCCATCAATAGCATGGCTAAAGAAACTGTATATTTATACAATGAAACAGTACTCAGGAATGAAAAGGAGTAACTGCTAATAACCACAACAGCACAGATGAACCCATGTTATGTTGAACGAAGGACACGGAAGAGTGCTCGCTGTAGGTCTGAGAATAAGCAAAACAAAAGAAATTGACTTATTAAAAAAATAAGTCAAAGCAGGGACTAGAGAGATGGCTCAGCAATTAAGAACACTGACTGCTCTTGCAGAAGACCTGAGTTCGGTTCCCAGCACACATGGTGGCTAACAACTGTCTGTAACTCCAGATCCAGGAGATCCAGCACCTTCTTCTGGTCTCTACAGCCATTGCATACATGTAGTACATTTATATACATACATGCAAAACACTCATATACATAAGATAAAAATAAGTAAGTCAAAACAATTTCAAATGCTACTGAATTTTTTTTTCATATGTGTGAGTGCGTGTGTGGACGTGTGCATAGGCACATGTGTGTACATGCCTGTGGAGGCCAATGGTTGATGTTGGGTGTTTTCCCCAATTGCTCTCCAATATTTACTGAGGCAGGCTCTCTCAATGAACCCAGAGCTTACTGATTCTGCTAGTCTAGCTAGCTAGCTGGCTCTGGGGGTCCCTATCTCCACTTCCTAAGCACTGGTATTACAGGGGGCCATCCAGGCCTACTCTGTTTTTTTGTGGGGGCTTGGGATCCGAATTTCAGTTCTTATCCTTTTGAGGAAAGCATTTTATCCACTGAATCCTCTTCTCGGGTCCCAGCCTTAGTTCCTACTTTCCAGGACTGATCCTTCTAAGGTCTGGCTATAGATAGATAGATAGATAGATAGATAGATAGATAGATAGATAGATAGTTCTTAGAGATATCCTTATAATGACCATTCCACTTTTAATTTATCTTTGATTTACTTTTATTTAATGTGTATGACTGTTTTGCCTGCATGTATGTGAGTGCATGCAATGCCTCAGGAAGTCAGAAGAGGGTGTCCCAGGTTCTATGCAAGAAGAGCCAGTGCTCTTAGCCACTGAGCTATCACTCTAGTCCCTAGCTCTATGCTTTTAAAAAAATTTATTATTCATATTTTATGTGTATGAGTGTATTGCCTGCATGTAGGTAGGTGCACCTGTGTCCTGTAATACCTCCTGTAATACCCCAGAAGAGGGTGTTGGATCTCTTGAAACTGGAGATACAGATGGTTGTTAGCTTCCCGGTGGGCACTGGGAATCGAACCCAGGTCCTCTGCAAGAGTAACCAGTGTTCTTAACAGCTGAGCAATCTCTCCAGTCCCCAGTTCTACTCTTTTTTTTCTTTTTGGTCTTTTTGAGACAGGGTCTCCCTGTAGCCTGGAACTAGCTATGTAGACCAGGCTGGCCTTGAACTCACAGAGATCTGCCTGCCTCTGCCTCCCGAATGCTGGGATTAAAAGCATGGGCCACCACACCCAGCCCCAGCTGGACTCTTTTAAAGCTAGCTTGAATGGATATCTGCCCTATTGAGTGCTCAGGAGTTAACGTGACACCCATATCTCCCTTTGCAAGACTTAGGAAACAAACAGACCTGAAGAGGGAGCCAGGGGAACGTAAGAGCCAAACAGCTGGGAAGAGGACTGTGAGATGCTAGCTAATGGGTGTGACATGGCCATGGCACTCACGAGCTTAACAACTACGGTTGCCTGCACAAGGCTTGTGCAGGACTGGACCAATAAACATTCAGTCACAGATGAAGGAAGAGCTAACGGCTGTGGGTGGAGGGGAATGCTAGGGGAGAAGTCCTTTTATATATCTCATATATATCTGTGTGTGTGTGTGTGTGTGTGTGTGTGTAGAGGGAGAGAGAGTGTTACACTCTAGGGGATAGCTTCACACCCATGCCTGTGTGAATGGTCACAAGGCACAGCAAAAACAAAACAAAAAGAAATGAACATGGGATGCAGATCTCATGGGAGAAGAGGGAGGGGGTTGGCTTTTAGGGGTGGGGTAAGAAAGGCTGGAAGAATGAGTGTGACCAGAATTATATACATGTATGAAATTGTCAGATGATCAATTAATAGTCTTCAAAAGATCAGTTCTTTCTCCCACACCTGCCCAGGCTACTGAGTATTGAAATTCTATGACTGAATTAGATCAATAAACTTCAAGCTCTAGAAGATGATTAAATCCATCACACTCATTCTTTCTGGTAAGTTCTTAACTTGTCTACCATGAAAACTCTATATAGAATCTAGCTAGTAGAAGAGATGGTAGCCTCATTATTAAGCTCCATCCTGACAGCTAATTGTCAGATCAGACCCAGCAAGACCTTGAACTCTGGCTCTTGGTAAATTGTCCTATTATGATAAACACATCAGTCACTTTTACCCCTTGACTTCATCTTATTTCTTGAAGCTTGAAGCTATTTTCTAAATCCCATGGCCATTGGGAAATAGGAGGTAATAGGCAGGTTTTTTCCCAAGTGTGTGATGTTGTAGTTCAGTGCTCTCTTCAGGGAATTTATAAGGACTCAAGATTAAGGTATAGGTTGCCTCCATCACCCATCCAAGAGTAGACAAGACCACATAAATATGTTTTGATTTTTTTCTAGAAAACTAAACATACAGTGATTATATTGGGTCACTGCTTAGTAGCACACGTTTCTAAAATGTGGAAGCCCTAGGGACTGATATGGGACTCTGTCACATGTTACGGAGTCAAGCCACACGTGTGTTGATGCCATCATTGTCTATCCCTGGGCTCAGGTGATCCTGCTCATCCGTTTTGTTCGGTCTTGTTCTGCTTGCTTCCCATTATCCTCATAATCTTTGTTTTCTCCTCAAATCTCCTTTAAGATTTCATTCATTTGTTTGAAGAACACTACCTTTCCAAGAAGATTGCTTCACTTCGTATTTAGAGAGAAAACGGGTGATCTGCCAGCAACTTCAGTTCCTAGTTCCCTCCTTAAAGAGGGCTGTATATATACTCATTTACCCAGTTAGACAGTGACTTTGCCTCTTCCACCCCACAAATGCTACTTTGGCAAAAGTCCTCAAGAGTTCTGGGCTTAAAGTTTTTGGTTCCAGATTCCTAGAGTTCCATTTCCTGCCTTGTTTCCCTAGATCTCCCATACAAACGCCATGTTCAAGCTCCTCAGAGGGGGCCTTCCCTGCCCTGAGTGCTATGATAGCCATAGCACCCTGAGAATTCACTTGCATCATACTCATCAGTCATGTGATTGCCATTCTTGAAACAGCCACATGACCATCTTGCAGATTGGCCCTAGCCCGATGCCTATGGAAGAACTGAATTCATTGAGAGAACTTGCCAGTTCTATATACAAAAGTTATGATGTTCCTACCTCTCAGAGATGGGGTGGTGATTAACAAGTAAATATTTCCTATTTCTTACATGCTAGTATGCCAGCAAAGGCACTGAATATCAAAACTAAGAGTTCTTTAAACTTAATAAGACCAAAGTGGGTCAAATATTTGAATATAGATTAAAAGCAGTTGGAGAGGCACAGCATCATAGTATTCCAGATCCAGGCTCCCTGAACTCTGCTTCTATCTAATAACCATGTGACCACAGGCAGCTCCCCGCACCCTCTAGCCTCTTTCCTTATTTGTAAGATGGAAAGAAAAATATGACCTATCTAATTTTGGCTTGTGAGATTATCCAAAATAAGATAAAATCTGTTCAGAATGTTTCAGGATGTACAATACACATTTAGCAAGTGCTAGTTATCACATTATTGTTATGGTCAATTGTGAATGTTATAGAAAGATTTTAGCAGCATGAGCTTCATTTCCTGGGTCCATCTGGTTATATTTCTTTCATATATGATCTGTGCATTGAGGTGAGGATAGGAGAAAAGGCATAGATGTGATAAGGCTAGAAGCTCTGTGGAGACAAGAGGCTATTGACTCTTTTGGCCATGGCTGATGTCAACAGTGCCTGGAATACCTCCTAGTTTACAGTAGTTGCCAGTGGATACATGATGCATTCAGTGAATGCCTTGGCAGGCATCGAATGTTCTTCCCTGCGTGTATATTTGTGGTACTCTGAGTATGTAATTTCAGTCTTACAACATTTGTAATAATAATTTATATTTTAAATTATAGTATAATGAAAAGCCAAAATATTGTTTGGAGTTTGGACATCAATTTTAAATGGGCTTATTATAGTCTAGACATGAAATTTATAACATACCCAAAACTAGCACTTTTAAAAAAAAATTGTAATGATGAGAAGATCTTTTTTTAATTACCTGTACTCTGTGGTTATTTGGGCAGACAATAGCTGGTTTTGCAGTGAATTATACTGATTTTAGAGGAGCAAGTGCTGTACTTGATGTTTAAGTATGCAGTTCCTCCTTTACATAGTACACAGAATCTTAGAAGAATTCTCATGCCCATTCAGAATTGAATCACAAAGAGCTATCAGTCCTATGACTTAGAATAACTGCAACTCAGTTCCTTCTGTGGATTCAGAGAATGACTGAGTAATTTGTCATTTTTGACTATTTTATGTCATTTAAAAGATAAAGAATTTAGGGTCTAGAAAGTATCCCACAGACTCCTTAAATGAAGTCGTTTGAGCAATGTGTGTGTTCTATGCCAGGTGCTAAACACAGATGACCAAGACACAGGGCCTGCCCTGAGGAACGCAAGGATGCTGCAAACACACAGGTCCGCAATACAGAATGGATGGAACGCACGCTGTAGGTGAACCCCTGCAAGGCTTCCCCAGACTAGGCATGTGAGGAAGTGAAGGGGTCTCTTTGAGTCTGGCTTCCTCCCAGCTGAACTGAATCTAGTTTTGGAATTAGGGTCAACTACAGATAAAAACACAAGCTAGGCCCCAAGTTCTCCTTTCTTTGTTCTTTCTCCTGTCTTCCTTTCTGTAAGGGTTTGCAAACTCTAAGGCTCAGGCCATTTGCAGAGGCAGTAGTAAGAGAAGAGGAAAGGGAAGAGGAGCAGTAGAAAAGTCAATCTCATGTAATCCTACAGAAAGAAACCTGTCCTCACCTTGGCATCACCAAGACACAGCTCACCAGGTGTGATTAATTCAAGCAATGAGCAAATAGAGACTCAACACCCACGATGTGTAAAGGACTAGCTGCTGGGGATGTAAGGAGGCGGACGCTGCTAAATAACAGGAGGGAATTATTAGCTTGATAACAATAAGAACAATAATAGTATTTATGTAATTAAAAATATTTTAAAATAAATTTTTGTGAATTTCATACAATATATTTTGATCCTATTTAGACTCCCACCCCTATCTGCACCCTGCCTAATACCCCCTGCCAATTTAATGTACTCTATTATATATGTGTGTATATATACATATACATATATATACACATATACATATACACATATGTACATATACATGCACATACATATATAGACATACACAAATATATACATATATACACATATATGTATACATACATGTACACACATATACATATGCACATGTATACGTATACACTTATATATACATATATACATATACACATACACATATAGACACATATATACATATATATACACACACATATATATATACATATATATATATGACCTATTGAGTAAAATTTGTGTCCCCAAGTGTCCTTCGGTGTGGTGGTCTTCCACTGGAAGCTGGTTCACCTACCTAGAGTTGCGGCCATAAAGAAGATGACTCTTTCTCCCTGCAGCTATCATTGGAGCTTCTTCCCCACTGTCCCGCTTCTATGCTGGGATTTTGTCTGGCTTGAGTTGTGTATGTTTTCAATGTGAGGTTTTTCACATATAGCTCAGTTGCTCCTCATGAGCTGACAGTAATGGATATTTATACTCTTTCTTCACATATGAGACACCTGATACTCAGAGAGCTTATGAGTGTCTAAAATCAAAGAGCTAATGCTGAAACTAGGACGAAGGTCTTCAGATGAGAAATCTGACCTTCTTAAAAAAATCACTCAGACTGATGGGATCAGATGTAAACATTTCCAATTTATGGGAATGTGTACTCATGGAAGTCAAATGTGTCTTTTCATATAACAATTAGATGACCCAAAGTAAAAGAAAAACAAAACTCTTACCTTCTACCATAGTTACCACCAACCAGCAGACCAGCAACCAGGAGGAGAAGCGGAGTCTGGGAGCCATGGCTTCTGCACTGAGCAGTCACTGCCCTGAACCCAATGCTGCTTTAAAGGGGAGTAGGTGAGTCACCGGCAGCCTGAGTCAGGTAATTTGCATTTGTCTGCATAGTGGACCACAGCCTCCTGGACCTTCGGTGTGAGAATAAGAAAATTCTCAAGGAAATGCCAGACAGTATTTATCAACCAGAAGCTCCTTGGAATGCCAACCATGCATCATTCATCTCTCCTTCACTTTGGACAGCCATACCCTCACCGTCCTTTCCGTGCCAAATATTTCTCCCTGCTTGGTGCTTCTCTTCACTTGTGTGCATGGGTCTTTCTCTGCAAGGGAAGGGAACGGTGTGGGTGGCACTCAGCTCAGCTTCCCCCTGTGTGTCTGAAGAGGCTTAGAGTCCAGAGCCAAGTGTGTCACAGTCTCTTCTCTGCTTTTGCTGAGTGAAGAGCCAGAGTCAGAAGTATCTTCCCTTGTGGCTCCCAAGGTCACTGTTTAATCAAAAACGAAAATTTGGAAGCATAACATTGAGTCTTCCTTCTAATTTACCAACTTGCCTGTAATATGGACAGGACACATCTGTGCCCTGCTGGTTGGAGATGACTCAGTTACCAGAGGAATGACAGGGGGTGGTCACAATTGAGAGTCTGGCTTTGCAGTTAGAAAAAACCCTCTAATCTCAATTCTGTTTGTTACTACTCATGATTATTTGTTCTGGCTAGCAGCGTGGCACTAATTTATCTTTACAGCTATTAGAGAAGTGAGGTGGGAGGATGACCTGAGGTCTAGACCTGAGGAGAACATGAGTTCTAGACTAGCCTGGGCAACATAGTGAGGTCCTGTCTCAAAAACGAACAAAAAAATTATCCATTCTTATTGTAAGGCCTGATCATTTTTAGTTTTAAAATTTTATTTTCAGGAGCTGGAGAGATGGCTCAGTGTTTAAGAGCACTGGCTTCTCTTGGAGAGGACCTAGGTTTTTTCCCAGCATCCATATGGTGGCTAACAACCATTGATAACTCTAGCTCCAGAGAATCCTACCCCCTCTTCTGGGCTCCACAGGCATTATACAACACAGGTGCCCTTAAATACATGAGGCAGAACATTCATACACATAAAATAAAAATAAATGGAAAAATTTAAATTTATTTTTTATTCATATGTATGTGTATGTTAGTATATGCTATGTGTGCATAGGTGACTGTGGAGGCTAGAAGAGAGTATTGGATCCCCTGGAGCTGTGGTTGTGAGCTGCCTGATGTAGGTGCTGGAAACTGAACTCAGGTCCCCTGGAAGAGCAATAACCATTTTTAACTGCTGAACCATCTCTCCAGCCTCAGAGACCAGGTTTTAAAGTGGGGTTTGTAGCATTCTGTTACTGTGACAAAATACTTGAGAATCTGATTCTTTTGGATCTGTGGTGAGAACATTATTGCAGGAGCAGAGCTATTCATCTCATGGGGATCAGGAAGCAAAGGAGGAGAGGCTAAGGTCCCAGTATCCCCTTTAAGGGCACCAGCCCCAATAACCTAACTTCCTTCCAATAGTCTTCAGCTGGTAAAGGTTCCATCACCTACTAGTGGTGCTCCAGCCCTGCATCAAGACTTCAACACATGGACTTATAAGGACATTCAGAATCTGAACTATAGCACGTGTCTCCCTCTAAAGATAATTGACATAACGCTCAAGCTATTGTGCTGGCCCAGGAAAGGGAGTGTTTGTGAGTTTTATTAAATTATAATAACCTCAATTCAGAATTTATTCTCTTAGGAGGTTGTACTTGCCAGAACATTAAGTCATTCTAAAGACCTCACCTCTGATCAGAGTATTTTCCTCAGCAACTGAAAAAGAGAAGAATTAAACATAGTCCTGGGCTTTGAAGGGTGACAGTCTCTAACAAGTGAGATGATGCCAACTGAGGCTCCCGATGAATTTTAGAAGGCAAATAAAAAAAGTGAGAAAGTAGTAAATCCCTCTGGCTTGGTTTTAGGCCTTGACAAAGTTCTAGAACAATTTTTTTGAGATAGGGTTTTATTACATTGCTTTGGCTGGTCTTGAACTTGTGGACTCAAGCCATTATCCTATCTCAGCTTCTTGGATATCTGAAACTAAAGGTTTATGATACAAGAATATGCCAGAAACTATTCCAAAGGATTGGAGTACAGACAAAAATACCTGCCCCAAAGTTTACATTTTAATGATGTGAAATAACACAGAATAAATTGCTTAGTGTGTTAGAATATATTAGAATATTGCTACACAAAAAGAAAGATGTTCAAGGTAAGGAATGTGGGAGGTTAGAATTTTAATTCAAAGATGATATTTAAACAAAGACTTGAGAGAGGTGAGGAAGTCATCTATGTGGATATCTGGGGCAAGAGTGAATCAGATAGGCCCTGCAGGTAGATGTAGGGTTGCATACAATACCCAGCAAGGAGACTATTGTAGCTGGGTGGAGTAAGTTAGAAGTGTAGGACAAGCAGAAGCACCTTGCTGTTCTGAGAGAAATGGGGAGTTACTGGAGGGTTTTACAGAGAGGCAAAACAAAATCCCACTTTCATGTTAAAGAGGAAGTCTGATTATTGAGTGGGAGAGTAGATGGTCAGAGGCAAGGTGGCCGGCCACCTTGGTTATAGCAGACAACTGCAGTAGTCTCAAGGGGAGGCAATGGTGACTGATTTGGGTAGTATCAGTGGAGGTATGGGAGGCAGAGGCAACAAGATTTCCTGATCAGCGGGAAACAGTGTGGGAAACACTGGGGAGTCATAGGAATATCAGGCTTTGGTCTGGGGTCAGGTGTGTTCAGGTGATGAGAATATGGCTGAATTTTAAAATGTCATTATAATGCTATTTTGGCATAAATAAAATTCGGAGAACAAAAATGCCTTGCCCAGTCATGGTGTCTAAGGCAAGTAGACTGCCACGAGTTCAAGACCAGCCTGGGCTCCATAGTGAACTGCAGGCCATCTTGGGCTGCAAAGTAAAACCCTGTCTTAAAATAGCAGCAAAACCAAAAATGCCTTGTTCTGGAGAATACAATAGTACTTAAGTATGTAAGTGCTAAGAAACAATATTCTTAGAGCAGTTATTAGAATCTATGGAAGGGCAGCGTGCCCAGAAATTGCAACACCAGAGAAGTGAAATTTTTTCATTTGGGCCCTAAGGAGGATCCACCTTGTTGCCAGCTGGGCCCAGAACAGCTTTGCTCCCGGCAGGGGAACGGACAGGTGAGCAGACCAGGCATGGAGTGGCTGTTGGGTTCCCGACCTGGCACTAATTTCCTACCTGTAACTCTGATTTACTTAAATTGTGTTGTGAGAGCTTCTCTGGAGGTTCTGTCAGGGAACTCGAGCTAGTTTTACACCCTTGATGGAAGAGTGGACCTTGTCTACTGGGGAAGGCTGTCTCCCCCACGAGCATGCGGTGTTGGGAGGGGTGAAAGTGGAGGGTGAGGGAAGAAAGGGATACATTTCCTAGCCCATCGCACTAGCCCAACAAACACTGGAGACCAGTGTGTTCATGGATGTCACAGCCAAACTGGCCTCACACCTTGAACTTGTGCTTTCTATCTCTTCTCTTGCCCTAGAATTTGAGAAAGTTGATAGCATAAACTGGGGCAGCAGGGCCCCAACCCTAGCCAAGGAACTATTGGCAAATGATTACTGTAGAGTGAGGGAGAGTGAATCTTTAAGGGAATGACTCTAGATAGACTGACTCTAATGGATGAACTTGCACTGAGGGACACCTGGATAGAAATGCCTGACCGAATAGGCCTTAACATTTGTGACAGAATACCTGCAATCTGGTGCAGGAAGCCATGAGAGGTGGGGATGAGTCTAAAATTGACTAAGATGTTTTATATGAAATGCACAAAAAAATCGGTAAAATATTAAAAATGAAAAAAATTAAAAATTATGGTGAGGTTTAACATAAGACTTACTATTCTGATCTTTTTCAAATGCACAGAATCATTAGCTTTAGCCTCAGTGCTGTGAGGCTACTGTAAGTGGAGCAGGTGTCTAGAATGTCTCTGGAGAGAGCCGTGGGAAGGGTCTTGTGCCTATACATGAACAGTCACTTGCCATCCAGCAAGTCCTGCTGGGAAAGGCGGAGGGCAGAAGGTGGTTTTACCCAGGCATCTCCTGCTCTCCATTGCACCCTGTGTTTTGGATCTGTGTCAAGTAATTTTCATCTCTTTTGTCCTCTTGCTCATATCCAATCATGGTTAATTTCATGTGTTGGTTTGGCTGGGCCTTAGTGCTTGAATATTAGACCAAATAATGTTCTGGATATCTCTATGAGGGTGTTCTGGGATGAGGTTTACACTTAAATCTGTGGACTTCATAAAGCAGATTGCCTTCCATCATGTGGGTGGGCCTCAACTGGTTAGTGGAAGGCTGTCATAGAATAAAAGCCTGACCTCCCCACGAGCAGGCGAGAATTCTGTAGCAGTTACGCCAGACTTGAACTGCTCTGTAAGTTCTTCTCTGAATCTTTGGTCTTCCTGCACTACCCTGCAAAGCTGAACTTGTCAGCTTTCACATTTGCACGACTCCTTGAAATCAGTCCCCACTGTGTATACACATTCTACTGGTTCTGCTATTCTGGAGAAGCCTACACGTGCCACAAAGTCCTTCCCTTTACTTTCATATATACACAATGTTCCATTGGTTTAGTGGATAGGCCCTGTTTTGTACAGTTCAGAGAATAATGTACCATAGCCATATTTTTGTTTTGAATGAGTGAGTTTTTTAGGAGAGAGAAAGACGAGAGAGAGAGAGAGAGAGAGAGAGAGAGAGAGAGAGAGAGAGAGAGAGAATTGGGTGCTCAAAACATTGAAAAGAAATTGACTAAAGAAGCCCCTTTAAGACAGCCTGCTAGAGTTCCCAATAGAGAGATTTCTGGGCAGAGCAGAGTATTCTTTTGGGTGTGGTTTCCAAGTAAAAGAACCAACTACACTGGAAAGATAATATCAAATTGGTGACTCACAACATCCAGCAGAAATCAACTGGGGAAGTTGAGGCAGTCAGCTGGAGTTCTCAGTTGGGTTTTTTACCTCTCTCAGGCTGAGCTTCCCAGGCCTAAATTTCCCATGTTAAACTTTCTGCTTTCCTTTTCTACTAGAGGCACTTGTATATTATGGACAAATAATAGTAGCCATCTTGGAACGAGTTTGCTTTTTAGCCGTTCTCAAGCGTACAACATTTTTTACTCTGACTCTTCCCTCTTTATGACAGAGTTGTGGGAAGGAGCCCATCTCAAGACCTTGGAGGACATTTTGAGACAAACATACTTGAGTCTGAAGTGGAGGCTGGGACTCTGTTTCCAGAGTCAGCTTCTCAGAGGACTCAAAACAGCACATGACAATTTACTGAAATAGTGTATATTACCGGCATATTGGAAAATATTTAACAAATCAGTTGTGTCTAAGTAAGTACTCTGGTGTTTGTAGATGGCAAAGATGGCAAGCAAATGCTCTCTTATTAGAGACTGGGACTCTCACAGTTTACTTCAGAAGGATGAGCAGAGAGCCCTTCCCCATCTCTCCAGAATGTACATTCTCCACTGGAGAATGGGCTGGATTCTGGGGAGAATCTCATAGTGCTGCTCTGCTTCTGCCCTGTCAGTGTCTCTTTCTCTCTTCCTGGTGGTTTAAAAGTATGTTTAGAATTTTAGGAATCTCAGACTCTGAAGATATCTTCTGCGAATACAATGAAAATGGTTTTGGCAAGTAGTTAATTTTCTTTCTTTCTTCCTTTCTTTCGTTATTTGTCTTTTTGGGATAGGGTCTCCCTGAAGCCCCAGCTGGCCTGGAACTCACTATGTGGACTAGGCTGGCCTCTATCACATAGAGATTCTTCTGCCTCTACCTCTGGAGTGCTGAGATTAAAGGTATGTGCCACCACGCCTGCCTGATTTATTTATTTTTATGTGTATGAGTATTTTGTGTGAGTGTATATAAGTGTACAATGTATGGGCTTGGTGCCCACAGAGGTCAGAAGGGGTCATGGATTGCCTGAAACTGTAGTTATAGATGGTTGTAAGGTGCCATGTGGGTGGTGGGAATCAAACCTAGGACCTGGGTCCTTTACAAGGTAGCCAGTACTCTTAATTGCTGACACATCATCTCACTAATCCTTATTTTAAAGTGATAGAATATTAGTTAATTAATTTAAAAATATTTTGTGTATTTTATGGGTGTGTATGTGAGTGGGCATTTCTGTGGAAGTTAGAGGACAACCTGTATGAATAGGTTCTCTTCTAACACCCCGTGGGGTCTGGGATCTAACTCAGGTTGCCAGGTTTGGCGGCAGGTGCCTTTGCACACTGAGCCATCTCTCCAACCCAAGTACTTTACTTTTTATATTCAAGCTGAGTAAAAATTGAAACGGAAGCTGGCATGCTGAGAGGAGGGGTGGGTACCAAAGACTAAACCGCATGGGCCAGCGATGTTCAGAAAGGCTGCCCAGTTCAAGCCGGCCGTCTGTGGTTTCCGAGGCCTCACCAGGAAGCATCCCTGCCTGTCTGCTGCCATGCTAGGATGAGAGAGGCCCATTCTTGGTAGCCAGACCTTGGAGGGGCAATGGTGACCTACCCTGCACCGGATGGAGCTAGCTGAAACTGCTGCGGCCGCCTGGGAGAGGCACTCCCCATGTAGGGCCCCAGTGAATGACCCAGGAAGTGGCCCCTCGGGCTACCATGGATCAGGATGACTGAGCCAGGGAGCATGGGAGTGGTGGATGCCGCTGAGTCAGCCTGAGAAAGCCCTGCCTTGGCTCGAGGCTGGTGATCTTTGGGGGATATAAAAGCTCTGTGGTTGCTGCTGACTTGAAGGTGCAATTCTGAGGCAGTGCAGATGACTCCCCCACAGGGCTTGTTAGGGCATTTTCTACTGCGATTGCTACTTCAGTGTTAACTGGCACTACAGGTCAATTAAGTGGAGAGATAAGGTCTTGGGGTAAGAGAGTGACTTTATCTGAAAAGCTGGCTGACCCCAAAGATGGGAGACTATGTTCTAAAGTGCATCAGGAAGGGACGGTTAGGAGCATATGGTCTACAGAGGTGTGTGACGAGTTCCAACACACTGGTTGGATGTCTGCTGGTCATTGGAAGGTTCCAGGTTCATGAACAGAATGTACATATTTCAATTGTTTAATTATAAGAAGACTTCAGTTCTGCAAAGCTAAAAATTTAAAAAAACTCCCAAACCAAAACAGTGATGATTTTTATTTATGATTTGCTTATGTGCAGTTCTTACATCACATGGTGGACAGGCTAACAGGTGAAGCTGCCCCAGCAGAAAGATAAGGATCAGGTCATGTTAAAAATGGAGTGCTTAATGCTTGGCTAAAAAACTCCCAAACCAAAACAGTGATGATTTTTATTTATGATTTGCTTATGTGCAGTTCTTACATCACATGGTGGACAGGCTAACAGGTGAAGCTGCCCCAGCAGAAAGATAAGGATCAGGTCATGTTAAAAATGGAGTGCTTAATGCTTGGCTAAAAAACTCCCAAACCAAAACAGTGATGATTTTTATTTATGATTTGCTTATGTGCAGTTCGTACATCACATGGTGGACAGGCTAACAGGTGAAGCTGCCCCAGCAGAAAGATAAGGATCAGGTCATGTTAAAAATGGAGTGCTTAATGCTTGGCTTTGGGATTTTTGTCAAACATTTCTCCCTGAACATGGATATCTGATGCACAATGCAGAAAGGGCAGACACATGAGGATTTGTGAGAATGGTGATTCTCTCTGGAGAATATGCAACACTTCTCAACTGTCAGGATTTTAAAGTCATGTCTGTGGTTTTCTGGCACATTGAGTGAGTGGGAAAGCTGTCCTTGAATGTTCTCAACTGGGTTGGGTTCTGTTAGGTGACTAGCCACAGCGATGCTAAGTAAAACCTTATATCCACATCTTCCCAGACACTGGTTTTAAAATCACAATCTTTTATTAAGCTGGCAGGGCTTTGGGAGATTTCCTTGAAATTTCCAGGTGTCACAGGAACCAGTCATTCAAGACTTGGGACTTTAGTCAGTGCCCCAGGGAGATGATGAAGGTAATGATAATAGTTAGGTTTTTTAGAGATGAAATAATTTCGATTCTAATTTGAAGAATGCTTATCTTCATCTGTTTTCTGTTGCCACAAGAGAATACAGGGAACTGGATGGTTTCAGTTTGTTGTTTTAGAGGCTGGGAAGTTCAAGGTCTGGTAGCTGCATTTCAGGGAGGGCCTCATGCTGGCCGATGCTCTGTAGGAACCAGTTTCTTTGATAAGTAATCTCCTCCTGAGAGTGTTATATTACTCCCTTCTTGAGAGTTCTTTTCCTTTCACCCAAACATCTCACACTAGGCCCTATCTTCGAAACTGCATTGGGAACTATGTCTCAACATGAATTTGATGTAGACAAATCATACTAATGCTGATATAATTTTTTCTTTCTCATCCTCTTATCTGTTTTCTTTCTCCTTTGTGTCTTCATCCTCATCTCTCTTTGCTTTATAGGAAAACCCTTCCCTCATCAAGAAATACCCATTTAAAAATTTTGGCATAGAGCCTTCCATTCCTTTTCTTGTGTATTTGCATACAGTGTGTATGTGTGTGTGTATGTGTGTGTGTGTGTGTGTGTGTGTGTGTGTACACATACACCACTGGAAATGATTTTGTAGATATCAGTTTTATGTGAGATCCTATTTTGAGGTCTGTCAAACTGATTTTTTTTTCGCTTAAAATGTCTTCTTATATATAAATAAATAGATTGATCTCTTTTAATTTACCGCTTATCAGTTCTGTGGCTTTTATATAGTTTTATTTCCTCATTTACTGCTTAATAGACATTCAAGTTGCCTTCCACACTTCCACATTCTATTTTTACAAACAATCCTCACATACAACACTATGGACACAGAGTCTTTTAGCCAGAGGGTACATTTAATTTTTTTAATTAAAACAAAAAAAATTATAGAATACATTTGCATTTCACTGCAAAATTTAACAGTAACTAGGGTGTCCTGGTGAGTTTGATCCTTAGATAACTACATTTTGTTTCTAGTTATAACTATTTCTTACCTTTTCAACCAAATTTGTCCAGATAATGGTGATGACCACAGAGGTGAAATGTCTATCTCAAAATCAAGACCCAGCTCTAAGTAGCCTACTAAGAGTGGAAACCAACAAAAATTTAAAATCCTTAGACGTTCCAAATCAATTCATTTCAGCTCTGTAGCTGGACAACCTTCATTGTTATTGTGCGTTGAGTGTACTTTACGGTAAGTCTGTAGCTGAATGCCTGTCTGCAGGCATTCATCACTGGTATTTGTGGTTAGCACCCTGCATAGCTGATGTACCTCACTCTTTATTTAATAAAACGACTTTGTTTTATAAAGTACCAGGCCCCAAATTGCTGAGTCAGATGTGATGTCACCTTTCCAAAGCACACCGTCTGCCACCTGGATCTGGGGGTTTTATCATCTGACACAGGTCTGTCGGGAACGTCTCTGCTGTCAACTGACCACAAACCACAGCTCCTTGTTTGGTCAAAAATTGTCTGTTTAGTAAATGACTTGATACTCTGAGACAGCGGTCCTCCAAGGAACCAGACTGTAGCTCTGACTGTTCCAGAATGAGATAAGGCACTTGTTCCAGAAAACTAATCATTGTGCTGTTCCATTCACAAGAAAGTTTATCATTGACTGAATTAAACTGTACTTCATGATGTAATTGATCTACATTGTGGTGTAAACTCACTTGAACACCAATCTATGAACCACATTTTTGAGCTGCACTGTTTAATTTTTACATTAAATGAGTGAACAAAGTATATCCAAAATGGGCTAAGTGGCTTGTTACGGTTGAGGTAGGAAGATGGAGAAGAGATGATTAAGTCTAAGTTTCTTTTTAAGTGGGATCATGTTCCTTGCCACGGGAGAGGGAAGATTTCTTTTTTAAGTTGCAAATAGCCGCCCTGGCCCCTGGTCCGCATGCTGCTATCATCCCCATCAAGCTTTCCCTACCCTTGGTTTTAGTTCCTCTTCGTGTTCTTTTCCCTTTCCCATGTTTCTGAGATGGAATTTTAAGAAGGAAAGAAAACATTATGAAAAGTTCATTGTACGGTCTGTTCCAGAATGAGATAAGGCACTTGTTCCAGAAAACTAATCATTGTGCTGTTCCATTCACAAGAAAGTTTATCATTGACTGAATTAAACTGTACTTCATGATGTAATTGATCTACATTGTGGTGTAAACTCACTTGAACACCAATCTATGAACCACATTTTTGAGCTGCACTGTTTAATTTTTACATTAAATGAGTGAACAAAGTATATCCAAAATGGGCTAAGTGGCTTGTTACGGTTGAGGTAGGAAGATGGAGAAGAGATGATTAAGTCTAAGTTTCTTTTTTTACGCAGAGTTTTCGCCACAACTAAGATATCATCTACCCTGCAAATGCTCAGAGAAATTGAGCGACGTGACTAAGTTCTGGAAGTAATAAGGTGGTAGGCCTGCCTCAGATTTGAATGTAGGACTCTTTGGTTCTCCCACAGGCGGTTTGGTCTTCTATTCTCGCATCTGATAAGGATGCTAACAGAATGAGGTCTGGGAGGGAACTTTAAAAATGTCCGCCCTGACATACTGATGTTTTGTAATTCTGAGGTTCTTTTAGTTTTTGTCCTTATCACTTATCTGTATTTGTGTTAGATATGTCTGTGTCCCTTAGGCTGTAGATTTCGTCTTACTATTCTTGCATCCTTCACAAGTGTATGGGCTGCTGAAACAGCATATGTGTTGTCATTACATTAAATGTTAATGTTTCCGAGAAGATAAATATCAAATGAATGAGACTCAAACACTCAAATGTAACATATTGTGGTATGAGTCTATTGAACATGAATGTTGTCCATCAAAGCAGTGCACAGTGAGGAGAAATGCATTAGGCTGATTTTAAGAACCCATCCTTCTCAGATATTAGAGCATCTTTGATATCCATGGCTTATAGACTTTCTCACTGGTCTGTAACCTGGTTGACAATCAGCAGGGCTTGTCTTTATTTTGTCCAGTATCTAGCATAGCCTCAGGCATGTGGTTCCTATACTTGAAAAATAAGTGTGGAACCTCTGAATATGCTTCTCAGTGTTTCAGCTGCTCTTACTGGTCCTACCATAGGCTCCCGTGTGTTTCTTGTATTACAGAGTGTGTGTCACTGCTCCTGGGTTCCCTGGTTCTGATTTTGTCTTCCATGTGCATCTCTGACAGATCCTGCTGGGTATCAGGCACAATTCTTGATCAGAAGCACAACTGTGGGAAGGTCAATGTTATGGGAGCAAGGGGACAGTCCTGGGACTTTCTCTAAAAGGGAGTTGGTAACAACCATTAGAAACAGGAAATGGGGGCTGGAGTGTTGGCTCAGTGGTTAAGAGCACTAGTTACTCATGCAGAAGATCCAGGTTCAATTCCCAGCACCTACAGGGTGGCTAATAATCATCTGTAACTCCAGTTCCAGGGGATCCGATGCCTACTTCTGGACTCCACAGACACTGCATGGCATGGGTACACTTACACACATGTAGGCCAAACACTCATACACGTAAAATATAAGTAATAATTTACAAAAACCCTTAGCAAATGAAGTTTGAGGAAACAACATGAAGTTAGACCATGAGAACTATGAAGTGGCATCCATTGCTTGGGCCCCACCCAGATTCTGTTCCTCTCTCAAACTATTAAGTATCATATTCTTTCTAGTATGTCTTTTATTTTCCTAGGGAAAGGGTATTTTTTCTTTCAGTCAGGGAATCAGGCTTCTTGTAAGTGCAAGTGTTATGTTTTTAAAGGAAAAGACTCTGTAGGAAACAGACAGACTTATCTGGCCCATCCAACCATATTCACATTTTGTTCTTTCCACAGTAACCTTGTAAAATAGGGCTTTCTACTTCAGCTCACATTTGAGAATCTCTGTACCTATATTCCCGTTTGAGTCTCTTCTAAAGGAATATGAACATTTTTGTAAGTGTACCAGGATCTTTCCCACTATCTCTCAATTGGGGCAGTCCACCAGTACACTGTGGCTTATTATATATCACTCTAGACGCTGTATTTCCTTTAGAGCATCGTTTCCTGTTAAAATGGACTTGCTTTGTAGTCGTTCTCACATAGGTTCTCTGTGCTTAGGTGCAGGTATTAGCTTCTTGATGCTGTTGTAACAACTTATCACAGTCTCTGTGGTTTAACACATAACATGAATTTAGATCAGAAATCTACTATGAGACAAAGGGGCTTCATTTCCTGTGGTGAATTAATTTCCTTTTATTTCCAGTTTCTAGAGACTGTCCACATTGTAAGGTTTGGACCCGGCAGAAACAGATGAAAGACTCTTGCATGTGTGTGGTGTGACCAGTTTATTAAGGGCACGGAGCTAGCGTCGAGTTGGGAGTGAGGCAGCTAGCAATCAGCTGCTTGGTAGGGTTTTTACAGGGAGAACAGGGAAGTGCAGGACAGTTTAATGGTGTCAGGAGGAGGTAGCTAGGTATCAGTGCCAGGAAGCAGCAGTAAACAAAGCAGCTCTCAGTGCCCTTCTGCAGATGGCAACTGCGATTCCTGGAATGTTCAGCTGACGGGGTTTCTCTTCAGTTGCCATCCTAGTTGCCACATTGTTCACCACTCCAAGCTGCTTCTATTGCCACACTTCTGACCTGCCTGTCTCTTACAAGGACTCTGGTGGCGAGTCTAGGACAATCCCGAGAGCAAGATCTTTAAAGATCTGAAAGGTCCCTTTTTGCCATGAAAAGAATACGTTTAGGTCTTGGGGATTAGGACATGACCATCATGTGAGAGGCATTCTTTTGTTTCTCATGGCCCCAGGTTCTGGCGAGCCCCTGGACTCTGAGATCATGGGCCCGTCTCCCTTGGGAACTTTTGAGCACTGCTTTTACTCATGCTGACCACCATGTACAGATTTATCTGTTTCTCTGTGAAGTGCTATCAGTTTTAACTTTGTGAATTTTAAGCTTTCTTATCAGGTACATTAAAATTATTGTCCTCTTAACTGACCTAGAACGGACCTTATTATTCTTATTCATAGCTCTGAATCTTTTCTTATGTGGCCTTCCAACTTTGTTTTGTTAGCTAATGTGGTGTATGTTTATATTGTTTTCCTTAACCTTTCTGTATTTTTGTAAAGTAGATGGCTTATATTCAGCTTTATTTGGGTACTTGGGTTTTAATTTCATCTGACAATCTCTTTTAACTGGGATGTTGTGCTAGATAGCTTCAGTTGTCAACCTGATACATCTGGTAAGAGGGAACCTCAGTTGAGTAACTTCTCTTGGACGGGCCTGTGAGGCACTTTGACTGCTGAGTGATGTGGGAGGACCCAGTCCACTCTGGGTGCTGTCACCCCGGGCAGGTGGTCCTCCTAGGTGATATGAGAAGGCAGGCTGAGACAAGTGAGGAGCAAGCCAGGAAGCAGTGTTTCCTTGGGGTCTGTGCTTCAGTTCCTGTTTCCCTCCAGGTTTCTGCGTGAGCTCCTTCCCTGGGTTCCCCCTCCCCCTGCTCCCCACCAGATGAAGGGTTATACTGTAAGCTAAAGCAAACCCTTTCCTCCCCGTGTTGGTTTTGGTCCTCTACCAGGGGTAGAGTGTTTTATCACAACAAACAGAAAAAGTAACCAGGTCAGATGTTTAGACCACTTATGGGATTGGAGATGCTTGGGCTCAAATAAATCTCTTAATCTCAGCCTCCTCCCCATGAGTAGTTCAGACTACAAATGTGTGCTACTGCAGTCAGCTTTAGGCCGTGTGTGTTTATTATATTGATTTATGCAGTTTAGATAGGCCCCTCTGGTGACCAACAGGACACAGGGAATAAAGAATCTGTTCATGGCAATCAAGTTTGAGAAGTAATGGCTCAAGGCTCAGCAGGTAAGGCTACTTGCCATCAAGCATGATAACCTGAATTTGATGCCTGGAACCCACATGGAAGGAGAAAACCAACTCCTGCAAGTTGTCTTCTGATCTCCACGTGCGCATTGTGGTATGTGGGCACACAAATAATCATACCACACATACAAAATTGTCCTGGAGAGGGAGTGGGAAAGGGACTGTATAATCAACAGAAATGTGTTTGGACAGAGATTTCTAGGTACCTGGATGGATTTAAAGATGTGGAAGATTACGTATATATTTATTCAAACAGAAAGACAGGAGAGAATATTTTAAAGACACTACAGGAGGAAAGGCATTAAACAAGAAGAGACCAGCCCAACAGCAGTACCAGGGGCAGAGGAAGGCATTATTTCAGGACTCTGGATAGCTTTGTGGGTTGTCTATTATTTCACTAGTTCACAATTCTGGAAGGACATCAAGGGTTGGTCTCCAAGAGTACCCCCAAGTTTGATGATTCACTAGGAAGATTTACAGAACTCAACATGTAGTTGTCCTTGTGGCTATGATTATAGGAAAAGACACAAAAAGCAAAATCAGCAAAATGCACATGATACAAAATCTGGAGGAAATCAGATGTAAGCTTCCAAGAGTCCTTTTTCAGTGTAGGCACATATGCAGAATTCCTATAGAATCAGACTGTGAAAATAGAAATGTTGTGTTCCAGTTTGCCTTTCACTGCTCTGACAAACCACTCTGATCAATACTAATTTGGGGAGGAAAGGGTTTATTTAGCTTATATCTCTCAGGTCACAGTTCATCTCTGAGGGAGCCCATGGTAGGAACCCAGGGCAGGAACCTGGAGGCAGGACCTGAAGCACAGGCCATGGAAGAATGCTGCTTACTGGCTTGCTCCCGTGGCCCGTGCTCAGTCTGTTTTCTTATACAATACAGAACAACCTGCCCAGGGATGGCACTTCCACAATAGGCTGGGCCCTCCCACAACCTCAATAATCAAGAAAATACCCTAATGACATGGCCCCAAGCCAGTACAATGGAGGCAATTCCCTAAATGAAGCTCCCTTAACCCAGGTGTGTCAAGCTGACACTAAAGCTATTCAGTGATACTGAATACTGGGGAAACTGATCCAAGGTTTTGTAGGGGACTAGTCACACAGGCACATTTTGTCTAACACATTCCCAGATTTCAGATTCCAAGAAAGGCAGGTGTTCAGCATAAATCACTTTGGCCCTCATCCCATCTCCATTTAATTCATTCCTCTAACCCCTGCAAAAGTTTGATTTTGCTAACAGTAGATTAAGGTAAAATCAATCAAACAGTAGCCCTGACTATGTAGAGCTGTTGTGTTGATTATGCTACCTCTGCTATCACAGATTAACATGGCTACGTGCTATGAAATTATTGATTTCAGAGGTGTACATTTTTCCATCCTTATTGAAGGATTAGAAATGCTCACCTGGAATCAACAACAGTAAACAGTTTTGTCTTGAGGCTGTTAACACTGTTGCTTTTGTTGTAATTACGACTTAGATTACATAGACATTCTAAACAAAATTATACAGTTTAAACTGTGATATTAATCAAATGAGATAAGCAAGAAATATAAACTGAACATGGTGGTGTATGGCTGTAATCTTAGCATTAGAAGGCGGAGGCAGGAGGACCACATGTTCAAGATACATAGCAAGACATTGTCTCAAAGTTTAAAAAAGGGTCTGGAGAGACGCTTTTGCAGAGGACCTAAATTTGGTCCCAGCATTCATGTCGGGCAGCTCACAAGTCTGTAATTCCAGTTCCAAGGAATCTGATGCTCTCTTCTCAAGTCTGGGGGCACCTGTACTCATGTGTGTGCTTTAAAAATAAAATCTTTAAAAACAAAGTAACGAGTAAATTTGATGTATTGATAAGGTACATGTGGTCTAATTAGGTGAGGCAAAAATCTATAAAACTCAAGAGATACAGTAAAATTCGGGAAGAGGTATATCCAGTGATCATGTCAGGTCATCTCCCCTAAAATGAAAGACATTATTTACATCTTGCTTGCTCTGCTATAAAGAAGGAAGTACAATGCCTGCTAGGCCTCTGGGTTCTAAAGGTAGCGTAGTTCACACTCAGCAAGACCATTTTCCCTATATGCTGAGTGATATGAAAGGCTGTCAGTTTTCAGTTACCTCAGAGAAGGAGGCCAACTGATACTGTGGTGAGAGCCAGACTGGTGGACAGAAGATGCAGGACAAAGCCAAACCTCTTTGTGTGTGCATAGCACATTACTAGAGAAAAATTTTATTTTTTTAATAGATAATAGATTTTTCATTACTCAACTATTTCTGTAAGAATTTTACCTTTTAAAAATCAAAACTAAGTACTTATTTCATACATTTTATTTTTGCTTAAAGAATGGTATACTTATAATTATTTTAGCACCTAACGTCTACTTTTAGAAATTTAAACTTGATATGGAGGAAAAAAATGTCACATGGAGTCGTTCGTACCTGCTTCAGTACTCAAGTATGTCCCAGAGTCTAGCGGCTTCTCCATGTTTAGAAGAAATTAGATCTCTTACACTAGAGCTGAGGACTTCTGGCTGCGGCATGCATGGCTACTTCTACAGACGGCAGCTCTTCCCCGACTGAGGTCTGTACTGTGCTTAGACATTCTTTTTAAGTGGCAAGTGAAGGTCCCATTTTAAAAATTGGATTTCTTTTGGAATCTTTCCATAGGAGTGAAGAGCAAGTGGGGAACTCTGGGCCTTTTCTGATGCTAGTATCTCACTCAGAGTTATGAGTCTCTTAGCGATGCTAGGCCTAGTGAAGAAGACAAAGACCGACCATGGTCATACGTACAAAGAGAGTGGCCACTGCAAGATAGCAGAGACCAGGACTTTCTCTTGGGACAGTCTTCCAGGCTCTATATCGAGCAGGCAGGGATTTGGAGACACAGTATTGGGATTTTTACTTTTCACCATTGCCCACAGGGTGAGGAAAAAGTTTCCCCCTCTAGAAAAATCTAAGATTATACCCAAACTTCTCATTAAAGTAACCATCATGAATTAAAAATTAGACAACTAAAATAAATAACAGGTAGATAATTAGAAACACTTTTTGTGGGGGGTGGAGTGGGAGAGTGAGGAGATGGCTCAGCGGTTAAAAGCCCAGTGCTCTTGCAGAGGACCTGGGTTTAGTTCCTAGCACCCGTAGGGTGGCTAACAAGAGTCTGTAACTCCAGTTCTAGGGGATCCAATGCCCTCTTCTGAGTTCTGTGGGCACTGCACATGGGTGTACTTACATACATGTTGCTCAGACACATAAAATAATACTAAAAGAATTTAAGGAAATAAGAGTCTCAGTAATTTCAATCTCTTAGCAAAAAATACTTATTTTTCAAATGTGGGTAAAATCTCTTTTAAAGGGAAGATCTGTAATCTTCCATAAAAATACAGGATGTTTAACAGAAAATTCTTACATACCAAAAAAATTCAGCTGACCATATCCTTATTGATATCAATATGACACAAATAAAATTACAATAAACAAATGAGCAAAACTGGAACTGATTTGCTAATACAATGAAACAACAGCTACCCATAATCTAACAACCTGACACAGCCTTCTCACTGATGTTCACTCATATGCATACATACAGATGACTTTGGGCAATGCTTTTATTTTAATCCACAGTGTTTGATTCATAATTTCAGTAGTTTTAGTGAGAAATTAGGAAAGATGCAAAATTTATGACATTTTATTTTATATGCAGGGTTTCCTTGCAGCCCCAGCTGGCCTGGAATTTGCTTTGTAGACCAGGCAGGCTTTGATCTCCGAGGCCAAGTACTAGGAATAAGGGCATGTGCCACCACCATTCAACATTTGGATCAATCAGAGAATAACTACAATTATTCTTTTTTGCATATTTTATAAAGAAGTTACTTTAAAATTGCTATTTTGCTTACCTATTTCTCTAATTATTACCTTTGGACAATAATCAGTTCTTTTAGTCTCTGTTTCCACTGGAAGGTCCAAAATGACTTATCTTTTATTCTACATTTTAAAAAGTACAAAGCAGCAGTCCAAGCACTGAGCTAGCTTTGGCACTGAAATTGTGAATGAATGAAAACAAAGTGATGAAGCAAAACTTAAAGAGCTATCTGAGTGACTAATCAATTAAAGATCAAATTTATGGGCTTTTATTTTCTGGTTAAGAATGATTCTGGTTCACTTTCCTCTTTGGGAGGAAGAATGATGCACTGTACCGTAAACTTGAGGCTTGTGAGGAGTCTTTAATTGGCTCTAATAAGGTTAAAGCCAGTAATTCTCCTCCCTGTTATTCTCAGGGTCAAGGCTATTGAATGCCTCATAAAAACTCTTTAGTATTATTAGTAACAAAAGAACCCTGGGTTGGGCACAAGATGGATGTGTTGTTGTATATGAATTCTGCTTTAGAATAAAATACATTTAAGATGAAATTCACAGCTTACCATAAAGCACAGACAAGTAAATGTAGCTGGAGTCAAAATTCTGATGCTCCTATTACTCTAAGTTAATGTGGTCAACTTGATATATTTCCTTAATTTTTGAAACTTTAACCACCTTAAAATAGTGACCCTTCACTAGTTTAGGTCTATGAAAACATAATCCTGACAGTTACATGAAAGAATGATAAGCACAACAAATATCTGCACATTCAGGTCTTTGCATGACAATCATAATGCAGAATGTTCCAGAGTATCCAAAGACGTGCTTTCAATGATGGATATTATTAGTGATGGTACATGAGCACTGTCTTCTAAAAGGTGCTATCACTGTTAATTGTAGGACAACATAGCATGAAATTCTTTCACAAAATAGTCTCATTCCATGATTTCCTGACAACACTCCCAACAGAAAGCATCCAATCTATTTGCTGTTTCTTGGCTGATCAGACATTCATCCTTTAATTCCCTGATTGTCTTCCTCAATGATTTTTGGAAATGTTTTTCTCGGTCTAAAACATTCCGTAGACTTTCTTTGGTATTCTCTAGCTCGTGGATCACGTGATCTAATTTATGCTTAAGTTTCTTTGGACTGTCCATAACACTGTAGCTATGTTCCTAAAAACATAAACACCAGGTTATTATATCATAAAGTGGTTAGACAAAAGCTTAGCACTATATTTCAGCTATTTATTTATGATATTTAGGGAAGATCTTGGTGATATTTAGAGGTTTAAAAGATACAAGAGGCTGGGTGTGGTGGTGCATACCTTTAATTGCAGTACTCAGGAGTCTGAGGCAGGTGGATCTCTGTGAGATCGAGGCTGGTCTGGTTTACATAGTAAGTTCCTATATTTCAAAAAAGGGGAAGTGGAAGTAATATTTAGGGTAGCCAAGCCTCTCATTTCTTTCTAAAGCTGGGCATACATGTAGACAACAGCACGGACCGGAACACTTCTCATTTGCTGAGTATCACAGACAACACTTGCAAAAGATACATAGCGTTCATGGTGCTGATAAACAGAATGTTTTATCTATCAAAGTTAAGTTGCTTTCTTTTTCTTTTCTTTTTTTTTTTCAGACAGGGTCTTGCTATCACCTGGAACTTGCTATATAGTCCAGGCTGGCCTCAAACTCAGAGAGATCCACTTGCCTCTGCCTCCCAAATGCTGGGATTAAAGGTATACATCAGCAGGCCTGGCATTTTTTTTTTTTTTTTTTTCTTTTCTTTTTTTTGAGATAGGTTCTCATGTATTTGAGGCTGGCCCTGAACTCTCTATGGAGCTGAAGATTACCTGAACTTATCTTGGATGGATGGGAATAGAGGTGAGTTCTATGACTGCCCTAGCTTACTACCTTGAGAGAATATGTAGGTCTCAGTACAAGGAGGAGAAACCTGCGCAGAGCTTGGCAGACTGAGCTGAGCTGATGCAAAACACCCTGGGAAACTAAAGTGTCGCAAAATTTATAGGACAAAGTGAGAGCTACCCAGAGAGACAACTCTGGAGATCTTCAGAGGCTTTCCCTTGAGAAGCACAGTGAGAAAGACAAGCTCATGCAGGCGAAGAAATAATCAAGGCCGAGGAAAGAACAATCAGAAACAATCAGCACTGGGCTCACAGGCACAGGAAACATTTCCATCAGCTGGACCTGGAAGCATCAAGATTCATAGGGCACTGAATAGAGTATTCCAGTGGAGAATGCAGAGCACTAGACTGAGCACTATTCTTGTCAAATAAAACAATATCTGGAAGGATCAAAGTGTTCCTAAATAACTGGATCCAAGAATAATGCTCGAGCAAATAGCATACAAAAAATACCAGGCACCCAGAAAATTAAAATCTGTAAATGTGGCACAAAGAATTTGCCAACACATAAATAAGCAGAAAAACATCAGTCATAGTAAGAAATAAAAGATCCATTGAAAACAGCCCCAAATAGATACAGATAACAGAATTAACAGACAAGAGAATTAAGAATGTCAGAGATGTGAAAAGCATGATTCAAAACGAACCTTATGGAATGAAAAATACACTGGAGAGGATGCAAGGTTGATGCTTCAGAAGAAAAGATTCGTGAATGTGATGGCTGATAAGGTAATAGAACTATCCAGAACATAGAGAGAAAAGTGAATTATTAAAAACAAATAAACAAACAAACAAACAAAAAACAGAGTAAAGCATCTGCAGCACAACTTCATACAGCCTACTGTTCCCCAGAGAAAAGTTAAAAGAGAGATATCTGAAGAAATCATGAACAGAATGTTACCAAGTTTGCTGAAAAACACAAGTCATTGATTAAAAAACAACAGCCCAAACACCTAAATCCAAATAAAAAAAGCCCTCAACAATCCCCAGAAACACACATACACACACACCCCACACACACTAAGGCACATCATAATCAGATGAGTCAAAATTAATATACATTTTTTCCCGTCTGTTGTTTTTTTGAGAGGGTCTTGCTATGTAGCTCAAGTGGCCTTAAAGATTTGCTATTCCTGCTCACTCAATTGTTTTTTAATCAAAAGCAGCACATATGCAAATAGAATAACATATTCTTTTAAAAGGACTAAAACCAAAAACCTCAGAATTCTCAACCTAGAATTTAGTACTTAATGACTTAAAAAGATGAAGACACAATGACTTTTTCAGACATAGAAATGCTGAAAAAAATTAATCATCAGCACAGATGTATCATAAAACCTGTTAAATTAAGTCCTTCAGGTACAATGACACCATATAGCTGATTGAAAAGCCCTGGAAATGGCAATTCCATGGATGGAATGTAAGATTTCGTTTGTGTTATTTAAATCTCTTTAATAACAATAAAATTGGAGTTTGTAGCACATATAAAAGAGAAATACATTATAGGAATAGCATAAAGGTTGGGAGAGGAGAAATAATATACTATGAGATTTTTATGTATAGATTTTTGTATATATGTAAGGTGAAATAATGTTGTTTCGATGCAGGCTGTAAAAGTTAAAGATATGCTCTAAGTATGCCTTTAATCCCAGCAAGCAGGAGGATCTTTTTGAGTTGGAGACCAGCCTGGTCTTCACAGTGAGTTCTAGGTCAAGCCAGGGCTACAAAGTGAGCAATCTGCAAGCTGAGGCAGGATAATGACATATTTGATACCAGCCTGGCAACATGTCTTAAAAAAAAAAAAGAAAGATAGAAGAAAGAAAAAGGAGAGAGAAATTCAATTAATGAAAAAGGAGGTTAGAAAAATAAAATAAGAACAAATGGAACAAATAAGAAAAAAATAGGAAAACAAAAAATATAGCTTGAACTGCATCAATCATTACATTAAGTATAAATGGCTTAAATAAACCAATTAGAAGACAGAATATCAGGTTGGCTTAAAAAAAAAAAGGAGCAAGATGGAAAAGTATATGCTATCTACAAAAAATATAGGTACTTCCAAGATAAATAATGATAACACTAATAAGAAAGAGGTGGGCATTGTGGGGTATGCCTTTTAATTCCAGCACTCTGGAGGCAGAGACAGGTGGATCTCTGTGAGACTGAGGCCAGCCTTGTTTACTTAGAGAGTTCCAGGCCACCGGGGCTACAGGGAGACCCTGTCTCAAACAAAACAAAACAGAAAACAACAACAACAACAGGTACAATGGGTATGGTATATTATCAGAAATTTAATTTCAGAGTAGAAATTATTATCAAGTTTAATAAAGGCCATTTAAAAATAATAAAGTGGTTAATTTATCAAGATCTACCAATTTAGGAAACAAAATTACTGACAGCTACAAGGAAAATTAAGACAAATCTACAATTATATTAGAAGGCTTCTTTCTTTTTTTTAAAGACAGGGTCTTTCTATATAGCCTAGGACTCACTGTGTGATCAGTCTGGCCTTGAACTCACAGAGATCAGCCTGCACCTATTTTGCAAGTGCTGGAATTAAGGTGTGTGCTGATATGCATGTCATACTAGAAGATACTAATAACCCTCTCTTAAAAACAGATAAAGCAAGTAGGCAGCAATTCAGCAATAAAGAAAAGACTTGAATAGTATTCTATCAAACAACCTGACTTAATGGTATTTACAGCACATTCTAGGATACAAAAGTAGAATCCACTACCAATGCATACAGAACATTTGTCAAGACAGACCATATGCTTGGCTACAAAATATATCAATAAATTAGGAGGCTTTAATTCTGGTGGGCAAGAGTTATGGAGGGGTGTAGCTAGGGGATGGGATCTAAATATGACTAAGATGTATGAAATGCACAAAAATTCAATAAAAACATATACTGAAGAAAAATTAGGATTTAAGCTATATTCTGACCATCTGCTGACTACAACAGAATTTAATTAGATATCAAAAAAATTATCCAATATTTAGAAACCAAATAATACACTTTTTTTCCTTTTTCTGTTTCCATGTGCCTATAGATGTGCACACATATTTGTGTGTCCATGTGGAGGCCCAAGGTTATGTTGGGAATCATCCTCCACCATTATTCTACCTTATTCACTGAAATAAGGTCTCTCAAATTCAGACCTTGCCATACAGCTAGCCTTGCTAGTCATCTTGCTCTGAGGATCTGCTTATCAAGGCTGAAATAGGACGATGCCATACCCACCTGGCATTTATGTGGGTTCTGGGCATCTGAATGAAAGACAATGGAAACACAACTTAATTGTAGAATACAATACTCAGGGAGAAATGTCTAGACTAGAGAGATAGAGGCCTTAAGCCATGACTTCAACTTATTTAGAAAAAAGGTAAGAAAATTTTATTGAAATGAGTAGAAAAAGGGAAACAACAGAAGAGCAGAAGTTAGTGAAAGACCAAGAAAACGAACGTTGAGTTCTCTGACAAGATCAACAAAATTGTTAAACATTTAGGCAGACTGATCAATAATCTAAGAGAACAGAAACAAACGCTTAGGAGTCAAATAGGAAGGGACTACTAATTCTACAAATTCTACAGAAGGACCAGAAGGATATACTACCAAATACTAAGCTAATGTATTTTACAATTGTGATGGAATGGATAGATTCCTTGGATGACAGGAACTACAAAATTTTAGTTCTACACAGCTTCACAGGAGGAGTCTTCCAAATATTTATAAAATAGCATCTTACAAAAACTTTTTCCCTCAAAAACCTGGAAAAGTTTGCAGCTTTTTCCTCACTCATCTGTTTGAGGTCAGTCTTATTCTGATATTGAATCCAGACAAATGAAGTATTTTAAGGGGAAAGGGAACCCTACAGTTAAATATCCCTCTTGAACATATGAAGAAGGATTAAGAAAAAGTTCCTAAGTAGAATACAAAAATATATAAAAGAGAAAATGCACCACAAAGTAAGGGTCATTCCTGGAACAGGAATCCTGACCACTCAGCAAGTTAGACTAGCAAGGCACTTCCTTGATCTGATAAAAGGCATTTATGAAAAACCTAGAGCTAATATCACATTCAATAAAGAATGACTGAATGAATACTTCCTTCCTAAAATCAGGAATGAGCCCTGTATACCAGCTCTCAGTACTATTCAGAATAGCCTTGGTGGTTCAAGGCAATACAATAAAAGCAAGAAAAAGCAATGAAAGACATTGACAGCAGAAAGGAAGAATGAGAAACTGTCCTAAGTCACACAGAACACGATGAGCTACGCAGAAATTCTGAAAGCCTTTACAAAAAAGAAAACTGCTGTAATTCAAACCTGAACTAAGCAAGTCTGTCAGATACAAGATAAACAAAAATCAATTGTATTTCCATATTGCAAAGCAAACAAGATATTAACAGCAAACATATAAAATAGAAGAACAAACCTGACAAAATAAAATACCTATATCCTGAAAACTATAAAATAACGTTGAGAAGTTAAATACTTAATAAATGCAAATATTCTGAATTCGTGTGTTGAAAGATTTCTTACTATCACTAAGACAGCAATTCTTCCTAAAGGGATCTTTAGAGGCAACACCAGACTAGTCAAAAATTTCAGCACGGTTTTTTTGCGTAGCATTTTATGTGATTTTAAATTCATATAAAAATACAAAGAACCTAGAATAGCCAAAGCAACTTTGAGAAATTGCAAAATGGAGTAACAGTGACTGATTTAAAAAAAATTATCAAGCTGTAATAAACAGTATATAGTCCATGTCTTTTTCCAGTGAATAAGCAATACATGAGTAAACAATGGAAGCTTGACAGACTCTCTCTGTGTTTGTTTCTCAAGAAAACCTAAAGATATAGCTATTTTTAAATTAAATATTTCTATTTAGAAAACATGATGCTCAATTATGGGTAGAATAATCCTTGTAAAAGCATACTTCTATATTGCTTTTGCACATATTCAGATTACAATGACCATGGAATACAAAAGTATTTGGAAACTTTATGTGTTAAAGAAAATCCCTCTAACCCTGCATTTTAGTTTTCACTGTGATTCTGACACATTTGATCCTACTGGAGAGAACATATTTATCTTAAGAATTAACATTAGCTCAGTAAGTAATTTTACTTACAAAAATGAACTGGGATTGGAATTCTTCCATACATGAAGCACCAACAAGCTGGTGATTGTGGTTTGTGACTGGAAGGGGTTTGAGAATGAAGTTTTTTCTACAATGAAGCTTTTCTCTTTTCTCCTGTTAGGGATAGTTAATAATAATCATTGAGATATTCTATTTTTTCTTGTATTTTTATCCCTTCTTAACTTTGTGTAGTAAAATTGCTCTTAGAAGTCAGAAAATGTCGTTTTGATTACTTTAAAATAGCTTCCCCCAAACAACTCTAGAGATCATCTGTAAACATCATAAATTTTCCAAAAAAAAAAAAGAGCGAAAAAGAGAAAAGATATTCTCTAGCACCTTAGTAAAAGATGGCAAAATATTCCTGTTATGCATTATGAAAGCTATTGCTATAGTCCACAAACACCCCAAGAATGCACTTTAAATGAAGAAAACAATTTAGTGGTGATACCTCAGTAATATTATGAAAGTGTGTGCTGACTAAATGCAGTAGCTCACAAACCAACCTCTAAATGATATGGGGAATCAAAGACAGAAGGGATGACTCCTGGTTTCAGTTTAATATTTGGAGTACTTCTGTCAAAATCTGTTTTTTTAAAGTGCCTCGAACACAACACATCTCCTTTTTTAGGTTCCCAAACGCCCGCAGCATTCACATCAAGTCTTTTCATTGCTAAGACCCATTTTCTTTTGATGTTTTCATCTGTGGGGAATCTAGAAAAAAATACAGAAAGTATTTTAAGACCAAATACTATTGATGTATATTTGAATTAAAGCTGTCTTATATGACAGTGGCTAAACTGATTATTAGCTATTACTTTCAGGAACTGCAATATTCAGGAAACCACGATTCATGCTTGTATATTCGGTCAAATTTTTTGTGTGTGTTTTGAGACAGGGTATGTAACCCTGGTTGGCCTAGAAATCACTACATAGGTCAGGTTAGCCTAAAACTCTTGAGATTTGCAAGCTTCTGTCTTCTGAGTGCTGGGATTAAAGGAGTGTGTTACCATGCTCAGCTAAATATAAACATTTGGTACACAATTTCTAAATTTTTTTACTATTTAAAATTATGTGTACATAAATGAGTTTGTAGGTGCATGTGAGTGACGGTGCCCATGGCGACCAGAGGCATAACCTGGAGCTGGAGTTACAGGTGGTTGTGAATTGCCTGATGTGGGTGACAGAAATCAAACTTTGGTCCTGTGGAAGAATAGCAAGTGCCCTGAACCATCTTTCCAGCCTAAAATTTTTTTAACTATATTTTTATTTATTTGCATACGTGTGCATGTGTACATGCCAATGAATGCGTCTGGAGATAGAAGACAACTTGCAGGAGTCAATTCTCTATGATTAAAGGCATGTGCCATTATGCCTAGCAGCTCAGTTTTAATATTCTGAGTTTTTCGACAACCATTCCTTAAAAACACATGACCTTTCTTTAAGGTTTTCTATTATATTGAAGTTATAACGGGCATTTAGTACCTTATAGCAAGACCCACCACTGAAGGATTTTCTGTATAGATGTTAAAGAATACCCTGGCCTTTTCCTGTCTCAAGTGATATCCAGAACTTATCTTCAACGAATAGATTCATTTTTTTGTCAGCATCTGCAAACTGTATAGTCTATCAGTTAATATACAGTGGGTCTATAAATGCTTTGTGAATGCAGAGAACAGCTGTAGAACCTGGAATTCTGGAGTTAGATCTGTTTTGAGAGATATGGGATAGGGGAGTCAATAATCCTCTTTCAATTTTCCAAGTTGGTTTCAATCTTTTTTGGAATAAGGCAGGGTTGGGTATACATACTCTTTCATTTCCATGTCCAACAAAATAACTAACACAAAGACAAGTTCTTGGCCCAAAAGCTGCAAAATTAGCAAATGAGTAAATATTAAATCCTATTCATTTTTTCTTGTGGCTGTCAGGGGAATGGCCAAAACCCTAAATCAGAATCATCAATATTTATCTGCAATACAGCTAAATAACCTTTGGTCTGAACTTGTAATTTATATTTTGAAACTTATGCCTCATCTACTTCCAACTAAAAGGGACATATATTTGAACAAAGACCCTTCATTCAGATTTGCAAACTACATATAAACACAAGTAAACTTTAAGGAAAACACTGTTACAGGGCTTAAGAGATGGCTCAGAGGGTAAGAGCACTGGTTGCTTTTCCAGAGGACATGGATTTGGTTCCAATCTCCCAGCTGGTAGCTAACAAGGGATCATAACTCCAGTTCTAGGTGACACCTTCTGGTTTCCTCAGACACTGCGCATGTTGTGGTGCATTTACATACACTCATGTACATTAAAATAATAAAATACAGTTAACATACTGGTATCATTAGCAAAGGTGAGTTTGATTTTAACTAGTATTTGATTCCTTGCCCCTTAAAACTTTAACATAAAATTATGTTAAGTATAAAGGAATCATTGTCACTTCAAATTTAATGAGGCTATTTAAAAAAAGCTTGGGTACTAAAGCTCAAAACTGTAGCTGTTCATTTTTAGTAAAAGTTAAAATTACTTGGTTAAAGTACAGCAAAGTCTTACACATGAAATGTCAGTCCTTTTAACTTGGAATTTGGCAAACACCGAGAAGCACATCCAATGGCCGAGCAACATTTCACCATGATTTTAGCAACTCATAAGAAAACTGAAAGAGAATTAAAATGAGTTAGTAACTTTAGGGCTAAAGTCAAAAGCAAGCATTCCCCATGCCCCAAACCTAAAATTTTTCTGGTAAAAATTTCTAAGGTCTTGGTGCTTTAATAAAGATAGAAATTTGGCTATGCAGCCTTAGGCGGTCAGATTTCATTTCTGTCGACTTGGATATTTCTCTTCCACGTCCTTGCAGGACCAGACTGTCTGTGCCACAGGTCTGTGCTGGCTAACTCCTCCTGGCAGACTATCTGCGTACTTATCTTTCAGCTCAAGCGCCCCCTTCCCCAGGGAAACGTTCTCTGACACCCAGATTAAAATGTCCTTGCTGATGCCGGTTCTTTCACTCCACGCAATTCTTACAACCGTCTTTCCAAGTTGTGATCGCATTACTGCAGTGATTCTCCCCTATCCATTTGTGAACCACACTGGCACATGGCACACATGCCTGTATTTTTCACTTTTTGTCTTCATGGCTTTGCTGGTGTCTAGCACATGGTAAATGTTACAGCGTCTTTAGAAGGAACAAATGGAACGGAACGTGGGACTGCAGCAGCTCGAGAGCAGCGGGGCGAGTTCCGGGTACAGCCGCGGAGCTCCGCCCCCTCTCTGGAGGTGGCCGCGGGCCAGGCCGAGGGAGGGGCGACTCCTCAGAGGCGCCGACCGAGCTCGGCCTCCCGCCGGGGTCCCCCCCAGCGTCAAGGCGGTCCTGTCAGCCCAACCACGCCCCGAGATCTGGGCGGGCAGCGATGCGGCGACAGGAAGAGCCAACCTAAGATTTATTACCGTTAGCAGCGACCACGGCGACTAACGTCGACGACGGACAGTGCGCCGAGCTTTGCTTCCGCCTCTTCGCCCCGGAAACCGGAAATCCGGCTGCCCCGGGTCACGTGCTCAGCTGCCATATTAGACGTGGTGGCAGCCGCTGCAGCGAGGAGGGGGACCTGGACTGACGCTGCTTCTCTGGGCGTGGCTTTCAACCTGGGGGAAGGGTCTGTGGAGAGTGAGGGGAGGTGGAGGAGATGGCGGCGACGGCGGGGGAAGATGGCGTCGACAGGCGAGAGCGAGGGCGGCGGGGCTGCGAGCACTATGACCGAGGCTGTCTCCTGAAGGTGACGACTTCTAAGGGCTCTTCCGTGCCCAGCTGGCCCCTGGTCGGCCTGGGGGCGGCTTGGGCGAGGCAGTTAGCCAGGGTTCAGTTTCAGGCCGGGCTTGTCAGGCTTGCCTTCCGGAACTGGGGCCTCCCGCCGATTGCGTTATTGGCCGGGCGCCCCGGAGCCCTGTGCTTCGTCTTTGCTTTGTACTTTGCAAGCAAGGCTCTGGTTTGGGAAGAGCTTGGTCTTGGTGCGAGTCTCTTTGCCAGTGGCTTTTTTCATCTTTGCCGCTGCACGTTGACAGGCAGTGCCAGGCCTGTCCTAAGTGTTTTTCCAGGGCCACTGTCAGGTGTATAATGAAGCAGAATCAAAATCCAGTATCTATACCCGTAGCGGGTACGTCGTACAGCCTGTCAGCTTCCTTTTGTGTCAGCGGCAACCTGTCAAGGAGAAAATGTGTGAAATGGGACACAGCTGTGTAATTGCTTCTTTTTTTTTTCTCTCCTTTGAGAAACTTACTGATCATCTAGAGTTTTAAAATTGGAATTCCCACAGTTAAAAGTGTCCTGATTTTTCAAGAAAGGAGTGTGAAGATTTTGTTGAGAAAGCTGGGGGTGTAACTCAGTAGTAGAATGTGGAATTAAAATGGAGGCGGCCCTGGCTTCAGTCCTCTGCCCTCCCTGTCTCCTACTAAAAAGAAAGAGACGAGTGTTGGAATCCTATCCGCCCGCCCCCCATCCCTCGTATTCATTAATTGCTCCGTAATTTTGAGTAAGCCGTTTTAAGTGCCTCATGTATAATAGGAATCAGAATCTCCGCCTGGCAGTCCTGTGGTTCCACCCCACCTACAATCCCAGCTATTTGGGATTGCTAATCTGGAGACTCGTTCTCCAAGAAGTGGGGCAGGGCATGGGGCAGAGTGTAAAAAGTGGGTTTGTGGATTTATGTCAGCGGTAGAGGGCTGGATTAGCAGGAGTGAAGCTGTAGGTTCTAATCCCTAGTAACAAGGCGGAAAAAAGTTTTTCTTAATATGATGATTTTATACTAAAGTACAAGTGTAGTGTTCAGGAGGTGCGAGTGGCTGGTTAAGGTTAACCACCTCTATCAAAATCATCATTTTATTTTTTATCATTTCACTTTACCAGTCAGACCTGCTGGTTGCTGACCAGAAAAATTAGAAGCAAATGACGGGCTCAGGTCTGTAAGACAACCTCTTTTCTATAGGCCATGGTTTGGTGAGCATTGCTTTACTACACTGGATGAAGGGCTTTAAAATTTAGTCATTTGTGTAATGTGTAAGGACTTGAAGACTGTCGCTTTAATTACATTTCTTCCAAGGTATTTTATTACTCTTTCAGACTTGAGGTCTGCATATAAAATCTTGCCCTTCCTTCACTCCTGCAAAGAAGTTGCACAACCAAATTTGTGTTTCACAGCACTAAGATCCTTGCCCCTGAGTGTCATATATTTTTCTGCTTTCCCCCTTTCCCCTTCCTTGTTTAATAGGAGAGGCCAAGTGAAGAGTTTCACGGAGGAAGTCTTCTACTAGTTCACATGCAACTGTTTCAGTAAGAAGTGAGACTTGACCTTTGAGTTTGCCATCGTCAGTGCTGATCTTGACAAAAGAAGTGTCAGTGGAGAGATCCAGAATAATCTTGATTGGAGTGGATTCAAGAGAGAATGGAGGAGTGGACACTGGAAATAGCTTAGAGAATTTTTGAAGTTTTGTTTTAAAAGAGGATATGTTTAAAATGAGGATTTTTTTTTGCTGAAAGATGTGTTACAGTGTTTCTATATACTTGAAATGATATAAGTATTGTAATGCAGGAGGAAGAGGGAGAGCTCTAGGGGTTCTTTCTGGTATGAAGTAGTCTAAGGGGATGAGATCCAGCATACAAGTGGAGAAGCTGACTTTAGATACAAGTGTGGACTAACTGTAGATTCTCTGTGAAAGAAGCGAAGGTAGAGGACAAAGTATAATTTCAAAAAGGTTGATAGATCTTGCAAGAGGATATTTTCTTTTGATTACTTTTAATAGTGAAGTAATCAGCAAGATCATCAGCAGAACATTACCAGGGAGAGAGAGTTGCTAGAGTTTTAAAGGAAGAGAAGATGTAAAATGGTCAACTATATCTTAACACAGACTAGAAGAACAAAGGAATTAACCAAGAAATTGTAATAAACGTCCGCTTTTTCTAAAATGCTTGATTTTAAAGTGAGAACAGATAGTAAAGTGTAGTCAGCTGTTTCTGGTATGTCAGTAGGAGGAGAAAGTTGGATTTAACTAGTGTTAGAATTTTAGTTGCTGAGTCTGTAGAGGAAGGGAGGAAGTAAGTAGGGTATACATGCAAGGAAGACTTGGTTAGTTGAAGAGGAGTTAGTGGTTCGAAAGTTTCAGCTTGGAGTTGAGATACAGCTACTATAGTACTTTTTTCTGGAGTCATGGTTCTAGAGTGTGATGAATGGCCCCAGAAATCCCTGAGGCTGTAAAGTTAAAACTACTTTGTAGAAATACTAGATATTCTTTATCCAGTGTGTTGATAGAAAAGCAGTGAATTAAACTGCTAGCATCTGTGCATGAACCAAGGCAGTGATTCTATACTGTTGAACGAGGTAAACTATATTATACCTATATTTAAAGCCAGTTTCACTTAAAATGGCATTGATGAAACCCTAAAGTTATCAAGTCTTATACATATCTTTTAGTCTTATTTTTAAAAATGGAAAATTTTTAGCAAGCAGTTTGGTTTTCTTGAGGAAAACTTCTTGTGCAACTGGATTGTGAAGTAAATTACTTTTTTTCATGGAACAATTTTTACTTGAAAAATTGGCCATTCACATTTTTTCAAAAAGGAAGCAGGAATCAAGACTCATTATAAGAGAAACAGCTGACAGTATTTGTACCTAGTGATAAAACTGAAACTTTCATGAAAAAACTAGAATTTTGGAAAACTTCTATTAGCTTCTGTTACTTAGGAAGTTTGCCTACCAGTATCTAAAAGACTTTTTAACAAATAGGACTTTTAAAATGCACATCGACTATATGAACATTTGGAAGATCTATGTGGCTCAGTGAACTTGTGTTTTCTGAGTAACAAATACAGATAAAAATCCAGTCTTGAGTGCAAGGTAGATCAATGAAGTTTAAATGGAACAGAGTACAGAAATCTCATTGGTATGATTTCAGATTCTGTGTTGCAAATAACCTTTAAGAGTTGTTGAGTTTTGGTGTAATCTCAGAATATTCATAATTCTCTGAAAGGCCATTAAAATACTCTTCCCTTTTCCAGTTGCATATTTGTGTGAGGCCAGAATTTCTTCATATACTTCAACCACAACTGATTGAATGCAGAAACAGATATAAGAATCTAGCTATTTGAGGGGGAAAATACAGCTATTTTTTCATTAAAATACTTTTATTACAGGTAATGGACTTATTACTTTTAAAAAAGTAATATTTTAAAAACATCAGTAATTTTGATATGAAACATTAATAGATATAATCCACGTAAACAAAAACTCTGATATCCTTAATAATCTTAGAGTGTAAAAGGGCACAGAGACCAAAATGTTTGTGAGCTACTGTTGTGTAGTATAACAATGAGATGATGACTGAGGAGGGCTGGAGCACAAGGTCATTTAAAGTGAGAAAGTTTCTGTTATTGACAAGATTATTGTGGATATATTCATCATTAAAATGTAGGACAAGCATAATGTGGAAGAAAAAAGTCAGAGTGTTAATGGTGTTTAAAGACTAAACTCTGGTATGGTTTAATTTCAGCATAAGATATATAGATATGCAAGGTAATAAACAGTATATTGGAAAGTATTGAGCTAGCCCACTGGCCTGGGAGTTTCTTTCCTTTTTCTTTTTTTAATGCGCTTAAAGTTTTTAGACAATTTCATATATTTTTGTCATTTTCACCTCCAAAATGAGCTTTTATCTTTTTTGAGTACTAGGTATTGGGCATTGAAACCCAGCTCCTTGGACATGCTAGGCAAGTATTCTACCGCCAAGCTACATCTGAAGCCCTGGAATTCGTTAGGACAAAGCTTAAGTGTTTATACAGAAATGACAACAGTAATATGGTTTAAAGAATAAAGAATGTATTTCTTCCCACTTACCAATTCCAAGATGAGTGATCCAGATTAGCATGGGTCTTTGCACCACTCATTTTAGGGACAAGTTTTTTTTTTCTGTTGTATTATTTTTACATGCTTTAGGGCATAGGACAATCTGTGGGATCCAAATATAGAATAGTTGGGTAATCTGCCTAGGAAAGAGAGAGTAGATTTTGATGGATAACTGGCAGTTTTTGCCATTCTCAAAAATAATGATTGTCTCTTGATGTTTACATTTGTTACATTCTACCTAGTATTAGGTATGTTCATGATTAGGAAATATTAAATAATATTAAATAAAATACTATGTTATCTTTAGACGTTTTTTTTTTCCTGGCGGTTTCCAAGGAACCGGGTTAGCTGTCTACTGTTTAGGCTGAGAATGAGATTAAGATTTATGGGGTTGATTTTTCTGTTTAAGGATTTCTTCCCATCATAATTACTGTTTTAAAGTTGTGTTTAATGTCATACAAATATATGTTAAAGGAGGAAGTCATTAGCATCAAATATGCCAAGAAACTGAAATGGTAGCAATCCATCCATTGATTGTATGAAGCAGAGGAGGTAGAACTTTTTTTTTTTTTTCATAGTTAACTTGTCTTATTTTGCTTCTTTTGTTCATTTGTTCTCTGGTGTTAGGCGCCTTGTTGTGACAAGCTTTACACTTGCCGGTTGTGTCATGATAACAATGAAGATCATCTGCTAGATCGTTTCAAAGTAAAGGAAGTACAGTGTATAAACTGTGAAAAAATCCAACATGTAAGACTTTCTGACTTTTTTTAACTTAAAAAAAAAAGTTTATTTTATATGTATGAATCTTTTGCCTGCATATAGGTGCACCTGTATCATGCAATGCCTTTAGAGGCTAGAAGAGGGCGTTGGATTCCCTGGAACTGGAGTTACAGATGGTTGTTAGCTGCCAAGTGGGTGCTGGAAACCGAATCCAGGTTCTTTACAAGAGTGGCCAATGCTTTTAACTGCTCTAGGCCCTTCTTGCTTTCTTTTTAAAATTTTAAGATGAACTGAAAAAATTTAATTAAAAATTGAAAATGAGACTTTTTTAGTAAGCAATATCTTTGATTTAGATATTTTAAAACTTGTAAAAATAAGCTATACAAACTTTAACATAAAAGTTGGTATTTAAATAGTAATCCAAAATGATTTGGAAAGTTATCCTAATTTTTAATTACTGTGTCATTTTCAGGCCCAACAGATTTGTGAAGATTGTAGCACATTGTTTGGAGAATATTACTGCAATATATGCCATCTGTTTGATAAAGATAAGAAGCAGTATCATTGTGAAAGCTGTGGAATTTGTAGGTACTGTATATAAAATGTCCTTTTCTAGTTACTTCAATGTATTTGTGCAATAATCATTTTTGAGATCAACTGTTTATGTATGTGTGTGTTTGTGATAAGATCTCATTTTTTAGCTAAGACTGGGTTAGAACTCACTATGTGGCTCCGAGTGGCCTTAAACTTGTAATCCTCATGCCTTTGCTTCTGAAGTGCTGAATTATAGGTGTATACCATTGTGCCCAGCACTAATGTCAGTTTTATTAGGATATAATTTTTATCTGATACATACATTCATATTTTAAGTGTTTATTGTGGTGAATTTTTATATTTATGTATTTTTAAAAATTATTTTTATTTTATGTGTGTGAGTGTTATGTATATGTGTAAGTGCACCTGGTCATGTAGTGCCTGCAGAAGACAGAAGAGGGTGTTGCTCTCTTGGAATTGGACTTAATAGATAGTTGTTAGCTGCCGTATAGGTGCTGGGATTTGAACCTGAGTTTTCTGCAGGAACAGCCAGTGCTCTTAACCACTGAGTCATCTCTCCAGTCTTAGGATTTTCTCATAAGATCTATGACCTCTCCAGCATTTGTATTTGGCTGTGTTTACAGTACCACATCATGAGTTCCCTCCCATTGAGCGGGCTTAAAGTCCAATTAGGTAACTGTTGAGTATCCCCCAAGATAAAAGTGCCACTGCTGCACCAATATAGTTGCTGTGCTGGTCATTGTTGTGGTTATTAGACCTTAAAGCTGGGGTTGGACCATCAATTGATATTCTCCCTTAGCAGCTCGCAGAGTGTCCTCCAAAACTGTGAGAGCTAGTCTTCAGGGAGATAGCTTCCAGGTCATTTGCAGATGCATTGCTCCAAGTCCTATGTCAGAAGTATGTCCTTTCTTCAGCAATAGGGTCTTCAAGTTCTGGGAGGCAATCAAGGGCCGTGCAATAAATAGCCTTGTGTTATTTTGGGAGTCTCTTGGACTACCCTTGACAACAACTCAAAGGGAGGTTTCTCCTGTCTGGCACTGATTCTTGTTAGATAGCCTTCATCTATACACATAGACTCATGTAGAAATATATGTAATTTTTCAGTAGACTTTTGAACTGATATATTTCCTTCTGGTTTTTCACACCAACTAAGCATTATTTATTCTCCTCTCTCCCTCCCCAGTTAAAGTACCCACATTTTCCCCATTTTATCCCTGATAATATCTCTCTCCTATGGCCCTCTGTCTCTTGAGTTCCTTCTTTCCCTTTACCCCCATTTTATCCATTTCTCCCTGAGTAACACCTGTCTCCTATTGTTTCTCTTAGGGTCCTATCTTTCCTTGTACCTCCCCGGTTCTTTTCCATTTTCTTGCCTCCTGCAGTTACATCAGGGTGTATATATTCACATATAAGGATTTGGTGCTAAGATCCACAAATAAGGGAGAACATATGTTGTTATTTTTCTTTTCTCTGATTCTGTTATTTAGTATAATAGCTCCTAGTAACGTCCATTTATCTGAAAACTTCATGATTTTGTCTTTCTTTACCGCTGAGTAGAACTGTTGTGTAAAGGTAGCACATTTTCATTATCCAGTTGCTTCCATTTCTTAGCTATTGTGAAAAGAGCAGAAACAAACATGGATGCACAAGTGTCTCTGCAGTAGGATGAGTCCTTTGGGTATATGCCAGGAAGTGATATAACCAGATCACATGGTATCATGATTTGGAGTCTTCATATTAAATTGTTATTTAGTCCTTTCTATTTTATGACTGACTAGATGAAGATACCATATCTTTTTATTCTTGGAAATGTATTGTTCACTTCCTCTTTTTCCCTTAGTGCTAGAAAGATCAAGGAGCCAAGTGCTTTACCATTGAGCTATACTCCATGCCTCATCTTCAGCAATAGGGTCTTACATTCAAGTTCTGGGAGGCAGTCAAGGGCCATGCAATAGCCCTTGTTATTTTGGGACTCTCTTGGACTACCCTTGACAACTCAAAGGGAGGTTTCTCCTGTCTGGCACAGTTTCTTGTTATATAGACTTCAGCCATCCACATGGACTCATGTAGAGATATTGTATGTAGAATTTGTCATTAGGTTGCTGGACTATTATGATTCCCTCTGTTTTACACTAGCTAGGCGTTACTTATCTCTCCTCTCTCTCTCCCTATCTAACCCTCTGTCCTCTCTCCCCAGGTAAAGTACCCTCGTACTTTTTTATTTTATGTGTCTGAGTGTATTACCTATATGTGTGTAAGTGCATCCTTATGCAGTGGCTATGGAGGTCAGAAGAGGGTGTTAGATCCCTTGGAACTGGAGTTATGGATGGTTGTTAGCAGTTATGTGGGTGCTGAGAATTGTACCCAGATCTTTTGCAGGAGCAGCCAGTACTCTTAACCACTGAACCATCTCTCCAGTCTTCTCCTTCCTGTTTTTGAGTGAGATCATTCATCTAGCCTGTGATCATCTGCAATTCATAATCTGATTTATTGCCTATAGGATTGTCTTTAGAGTCCAGTGCAGTGGTTCTTGATAGGGATGATTTTCTCTTGGGAGGATATTTGACAATATGTGAAGACCAATGACCAGCTAAGGGTGCTATTCAAAACTGTAGTATGCAAAGTAGTTCTCTGTCATATTTGATCCAAAATGTCAGTAGTGCCTAGGTGGAAAACTCCATATTGTGCTATTGCTTTATGTCTCTGCATTTATCTTTTGCTTGTTATTTTTCTATTTGAATGAACTAGAAATAAAAAAGGAAAAATTCTGCCTCAACTGTGACCAAGGAAAACTATATGTCTATGAAGAAGGTGTCTCCAGGTTTTTAATATATTCTTAACAGATGATGTAATGCTTTGAAAAATGTAAATAGTGGTGATTTTTCTGTATTACTCTTTTAGTTATTGCTACCATACTTCCTGCCTTGGTTATTTTTCCTATTGCTGTGATAAAATACCTTGACAAGAACACTTTAAGAGGTTAAGCCCAAACTGGGCTACAGTTCAAAAGTTCAGACAACATGGTGTGGAGTCCTGGCAGTGGGAGCTTGAGGCAGCTGTTCATGCTGCATGCACATTCAGGAAGCAGTGATGAATGCATACTGCTGCTTAGGTCCCTTTCTCCACTTGTGTAGACCAGAATCCCACCCAAGAAGATGGTGTCTAGTCATGGTGGCTAGGTTTCCCACCTCAGTTAACACAGCAAGATGCCCACAGGCCTATCTCCCAGGTCATTCTAGATTCTGTGAAGCTGACAGTGAACTGTCTATCAAACTTTCCATTTTAGTTTCTTGGTTAGAATAGTTGGAAATAATAATTGTGAATGAATTTATAAGATTCTAAAATATGTTTCAAGATAAAGTAAAAGATAAAGATCATTAAGATCTAATAAATGAAACAGTGAGATAGCTTAGTGGGTAAAGGTACTTGCTCCTGAGCCTGAAAATCTGAGTTTGATCCTTGGGACTCACATGGTTGAAAAAAAAAAACCAAAATCCTAACTACCAGAAATTGTCTTCTGACTCCACACTTGCCAGTGTTTGTAGTCCCCCAGATCCCAATTTTTAAAAAAATCCCATAAATCTATCAGATTTATAGAAAGATTCCATGAATCCATATGGTATTTGCAAAATGGAATTCATTTATTCTATTAAAGACCTTTTTTCTTGTTCTTTGGAAGAGCTCCAAGAAAGAATAATGTCATAGAATATCATAAAATATTGTTTAAAACAGTTATTAAAAAGGAATTGGACTAGGATGCAGAGTAGACGTATTTGACAAAGATTTTTGCAGTCATAATGGCTTTATAAATTCTGACTTTAATCTTCTTTCTTAGGACTTTTAACTTGCTAATTTTGCATTGTAAATCTCCTGAAATATTGTTTTTAAGCTTGATCATAGTCCTTTTCATATTCAGTGGAATAAAGTTGGGGACATTTTAAGTATTGAATACTTAAGAAATTCTTAAATTAGAAAGTTTCATATTCTATTATTGAGTGTCAAAATATGTACTCATATTTAGACAAATGATTATAGTTACTTCAAGTAGATATTTAGTAGGTGTTACATCTGTTATTGTTCAGAAATTTTATAAAAGTCTATTCTGTAGTTTTAAAATTTTCATTTTTATGTATATGAGTGTTTTGCTTGCATGTAAATTCACCTGGGTGTGCAGCGCTTGCAGAGGCCAGAAGAGGGCATTTGATCCTCTGTAACTCGAATTACAGTAGTTGTTAGTGGTCATGTGGGTGCTGGGAATCAAATCTAGGTCCTCTGCAAGAGCACTCTGTGCTCTTAACTGTTGGCCTATCTTTCTAATCCCCATAGTTGATTTTAATGAGTGACTAAGGCACAGTGAAAATACATCCTCAGGGGATTTCAAAATTTGCTAAATGATTTGAGTAGACCTCATTAAGTGAGGATGATAGGTAAATACTGGTTTTAGTTAGAAATCATGTCTGACCATCAGATCGTTTTTATTTGTTTTTGAGACAGAGTCCTTCCATGTAGCCTAGGTGGGCCTCAAACTGGTCTTCTTTCCACCCCAGGTGATCACCTACTGGGATTGCAAGTGTATGTCTATTGTTTTTAAATAATAGGAATATAAAAATGGAAAGTAAAATCTCTTTGACAGCATTGTTGGAAACTATACTTTTATAACTGTTTAAAAAGTCCGTCATTTAAGTGTGTATTCCTGTTTTTATTTAAAGATTAGGTATTTATGCATATGAATTTAGAGCAAAAGTCACATTTTAAATTGAGATAGGGTATTAAAATAATTGGTATTTATTCAGAAAACAAAAATTTGATTCTTGCTGGGCATGATGGCACATACCTTTAGTCCTAGCACTCAAGGAAGGCAGAGGCAGGTGGATCTCTGTGAGATCAAGGCCACCCTGATCTATATAGGGCGTTCCAGGCCACCTGGGACTACAGGGAAACCCTGTCTCAAAAAGAGAAAAAAAAAAAAAAAAATTAAAAAAAAAATCTTTATTTCAAAAAAAAAAAAAAATATATATATATATGTATGTATGTATATATAGGTCTGTGTGTGAGCATGTGCACATGAATGCCAGTAGGGAATTGCAGGCAGTTGTGAGCTGCCTGTGGATGCTGGTAACCACACTCAGGTCCTCTGCAAAAGCAATATGTGCTCTTAATTGCTGAGTCACCTCTACAGCTCCTAAATTTGATTCTTAAAAGTGTGTTTTCTTTAGTAAATGGTTTTAGCATTTTCTGATAGAAACTAAAAATAATGGTGGTTCATGAAAGATTGAATTTTATTTCTTATGGAAAAGTTTGACTCAGGTAGTTAAATATCTTAAGCACCTCTTATTTTTCTTTTGCTATCCTGTCTATAAGGTATTTTCTTGTGTCTGAGTCTACTGACTCATGTTTTAGCCTGTAGAAAGGAGGTAGATTGGTAAAGGGGAAGGCATACTTTCTTTTTTTGTGTGTTAAAAATTTTATTATGTGTGCATGCACCCATGTTCACATGCCATGGCATGCATATGGAGGTCAGAGGACAACTTAGGGAGTCTGTTCTCTCTTTTTACTATAAAGTAAGTCCTTGGGATTGAACTGGAGTCCTCAGTCTTGGTTGTAATCACCTTTACTTGGCCCACTTTCCTATTATACCCCCAAATTTTATCTCTTTTTTTTGCAACCTCCAAAGAATTTGGAAAATTGTCTTTTTTTTTTTTCAAGATAGGTTGAATAAATGCCTAGTTGAATATTTATTGTAGAAGGAACAAAGAATAGAAATTTAGGTATCAGCTAGTGATCTCATCTTTTATCACATAGAACAGACTTAAATGAACTGAAGAAAAACAAAAAAAATGAGTCACTCTTAAATATTATCACTGTACAAAGAAGAATGTATTTATGGCCTGACATAGTTTACAGAGGTGTTTCCTGAACAGTAGGCAGCAAACATATGCCATAAAAGAAAATATTGATGCCTTTTTGTTGTTATTCTAAATTATATGTATATGTGTTTGTCTTGTGTGGGTATGTGCACATGAGTTCAGGTCCCTTGGAAGCCAGAGGCTTTAAATACCTGGAGCTGGAGTTACCTGGAGGTTGTGAGCTGCTTGAAATGGGTGCTGGGTCCTCTCTAAGAGCAGTATGAGCTTTTAACTGCTGAACCATTTCTCTAACCCTTGATGGCTTTTTAATACATAGAAATTAACAGTAGCTCTTTATAAGCAGATAAATTCACCTAACATATATAAATGAAAAAGATGAATAGCCAGGCTATGTAAAGACTTCTTTTAGATTGGTAAAAGACAAGTAGTCAGGAAAAAAAATTGGCAGAGTATATCAAGAGAAAATTCACAGAAATCTGAATAATTCATTAGTATTAAAGAATATTCCTTCATAATTTGAGAAATACAATTAAAATAGTATATTTTGTGTGCCCTATGTGTGGTCTATGTGGCCTAGGTTGTGAGAAATGTAGGTACTGTCATGCACTGTTGGTGGGAACATAAATTGGTAATCTTTTGTAATATCAATATCATTGCATTATCATAATCAGTGATCCAATACTCTTTGAGTCAACAGTGTCACAGAAATCTTGTAAAAAATAATCTACATGTGGGCTAAGTGCCTACTGGACAGTGATTTATTTCTTCTATTATCGTAGCAACTAGAGATTGCATTTATATCAGTAAGGGAGTACTTTTGAAAATTATGATATACCCATACTATGTGGCTGTTAAGAAGAATAGTTTTGTCTGAGTATGGTGGTGCACGCCTTTAATCCTAGCACTTTGGAGACAGAAGCAGGTGGATTTCTGTGAGTTCAAGGCCAGCCTGGTCTACACAGCAATTTCCAGGCAAGCTGGAGCTATAGGGAGACCCTGTCTCAAAAAGACCAAATGGGGGGAAAAATGGTTTTGTGTAGACAGATGTAATCTTCAGGGTAAGTGGAAAATAAATTTTGGAACTGTATAAAACTCTATCTTTTCTATGTCTGTCTCTCTGTGCAGTTTTATAGGAGAAAAAAGTCTTATTTATAACCTTCTGCTTACAATGTTTACATTTGTAGAAAATTGGAGAGTTGGGCATTTACTCCGCGTTCTCCAGTGTGGTTTGAACTTTTTACAGCGGGGCTAAATTTAAATATTGTATAGTGAACAAATTATCACTGTACTAAAAAATGGTCCAGTCTTCTAGCTTTTATGTTATGTTTTTTTTTTAGGATTGGTCCAAAAGAAGATTTTTTCCATTGCTTAAAATGTAACTTATGCCTAGCTATGAATCTTCAGGGAAAACATAAGGTACATGATTCATTTTGTATAATTTTAAAAATTAGTGTTTTTGAAAACCAGCTTAAATTCTAATATGTTTTGGAAACATGCTAATTTTTATGTATTACCCACTGGAAATATTTTTCTTTTAAGAAGAATAATTAAGTAGATAGTCTAAAATATATGCATCAGAATATTTGATCCCCAGTTTGTTTTCTGTCATAAAGGAACGCCTATAGCAGTTACTAGCATAATGTTGACAGTGTCTGAGTTGATTTAGGCATTTTTATTATTGATACTGCTTCTAAGACTAACTTTAAAAGAGGGAAAATACTAAGTGATATTTGCACAGCAGTCTAAGAATATTTACTTTCATAATGAATACATAACTTTATAATTTGGATATAGGAATTTAATCATAATCCCAGGTTCTGTTTCATTATTCTAAACCAGTCTAATGAAATATTATCTTTATAGTTCTGATTCTGTCTACTATAAGAATATAAAGAATAGAGAGTTGGCAAAGTGGAGTATAAATGCTATTTTACAAGTATAGGAAATTCCAGAGAGGAGAATAGTAATAGTATTGTGTCTAAGTGTTCACATATACACAGAGGGGGAGGGGTGGGAAGAGCGAGAGCAAGAGTGAGAGAGAGAGAGAGAGAGCAGACATTGATTAGAAGGAATATTTAAAGTAATTTAATTAGCACTGGGTCCAGTAGAAGCTAAAGATAAAGGTTTTTGGAAGAATACAGTATTAGGTAGGACTTAGCCTAAAATAGTAGAGAAATGATGAAAATTAAGACGAATAGTGAATGTTTAGGAAATGGTAACCAAGGATTACAAAAAAGAATGAAGTTTAGTAAAGGTGAATCCTAAAATGTTCAGTCTTAGCTTTAGGAACTTGATTGTGAATTTGTTAGGATTCAGTCTGGCTTTAAAAATTTAGGTTTGGAGTGATAGCAAGGAAGGCTAACTGGTGGTGGTGGCCCATGCCTGCAGTCAGTGCACTTGTTAGGCTGAGGATTGAGGATTAGAAGTTCAAGGTTAGCCTAAATTACATAGTAAGACCTTATCTCAAATTAATTAAAGTCATTAAAGAATAACAAAATAGACTAGTGAAGGTAGCCTGGAATCAGTAGCCTCATGGATTGTTTTTCTCTGGTTTTGTTCTGGTTTTCAGAGCATACATACAATCTATGTATATGTATGAATGCACATGTATGTATACACACAGCCAATTCATTGCATCCTTATATCATTTGCATTTCATCCACTCAGAGATGACATTGTCAGAAACATTGTAATTACACAGATGTTAAGGTATGTGGGTTTTATGTATATGGAGTGCACTCGAGATCCAAATGAAATATGTATTGTATGTTTATTTTATAACTAGGGGAAATAATACTAAAGAATTGATGGCTTATCTAAAGTCTTAAGAATTCATAAATGGCAGAGCTAGGATTATAATTCACATTTTCTTTATTTAATTTACTTATTTTTTATTTTATGTGTATGAGTGTATTGCCTGCATGGTTGTGTACATGTACTTGTGTTGTACAATGCCTGAAGAGGTCAGAAGAGGGCTCTGGATCCCCTGGAACTAGAGTTACAGATGGTTGTTGGCTGCCATATGGGTGCTGGGAATTGAACCTGGGTCCTCTGCAAGAGCAGTCCGTACTCTTGACCACTGAGCCATCTTTCCAGCTCCATAATTCAGATTTTAAAAAACCATTTTATGTGTATGAATGCATTGCCTGCATATGTGTAAGTGTACCCGTGTTGTGCAGTGCCACAGAGGTCAGAAGAGAGTGTTGGATTCTCTAGACCTGGAGTTATGAATGGTTGTTAGCTGCCGTGTGGATGCTGGGAACTGAACCCGGGTCCTCTGCAGGAGCAGACAGTGCTCTTAACTCCTGAGCATCTCTCTACCCCCTGATAATTCAGATTTTTAAAGACTTTTTTTTTCTGCATTAAATTCTATTGTCTTTATAATGCTGTATATTTATTTCTCTCTTATGATTGATTTGTAATGTAAAGGGGTACAGGCTTCTAATCTTAGTGTGTCCATTAAAAACCAGGGAATTATCCATGGCATGGTACTTTCCCTTATTTCCCATGTCTAAACAGACATTGTCTTACCATGCTAAGAACTTAAGCTCCAGAGTCAGGATGCTGGGACTCTATTACTTCCACATTTTACTGATGTATCACTTAGTTAGCTTCTCTAGGTTTCAAATATCTCATCTATAAGGAGTAATTATTATACCTATTTCATATTGTTGTAAAAATTAATTGAACTTACACTGATAGTTAACCAATGGCATTATTAGTGAATCTCAATATGAGCACATACTGTTACCAGTGTTATTAATAATTAGTTTGACCTGCTAATATAGTGTAATGGCTTTGCAATAAAACATATAGAAGACAGAAAGACTATAATCTTACTGTCTTTGTGTTTTAATTTTCCAATTTTGTTCTCTTATCTATAAAAAGAAGATAATCTGAATAGTTAAGGTTTATTGATCATTTTGTAAACAACAGTAGATATAGGGAGATAATATCAAGCTTGACATTGTTGTCAAAATTAAAGAACTCTTAAACCATTTTTTAGCATATAAGCAGTATGTATTTTTAACTTTTGATATATTTTTTTTAAATTGCAATTTATTCTTTGTGTATGCAGATGTTTCTGGTACAGCATATGTGTGTAAATGAAAGGACAATTTGTGGGAGTTGGTTTTCTTCTACCTTGTGGGTCTTAAGGATTGAACTCAGGTCCTCAGGCTTGGTGGCAAATGCCATTTACCCACTGAGCCATCTTGCTAGCCCCTTTAGTTAGTTGATTTGAGTGTTGGCTTTTATTAGTGCTGTTATATTTGACATTTTTATCTAATGCTTTTGTTAATATGAGATTCTTCTTCAAATAGTGTATTGAAAATGTTTCTCGGCAGAATTGTCCAATATGCTTGGAGGTAAGTGTGATCAATATTTTTCACTTTGGAAATCTCCCTTCTTGAATTTAAAGTACTGGATATCTATATTGTCTTTATTCAAACAGTACTTTTTTTTTTCTTTTTTAGGACATTCACACATCCCGTGTTGTTGCTCATGTCTTGCCATGTGGGCATCTTTTACATAGGTAAAAACTTTTTTTCTCAAAGGTATTTGAAAGTAATGGAGATTGATTTTCTTTTACTGAAATAATCTTTTTTTTTTTTTTTTTTTCTTCAGAACGTGTTATGAAGAAATGTTGAAAGAGTGAGTGTTTGATGGGGGTTTTAAATTGTCTTCTTTTTTTTTTTTTTGTGGGGAGGGTGGTAGGGAGATGCATGTAACTGCTCTGTGCATTGTATTAAGCATGGTAGATACGGATAGTGAGAGGACTAGTGTTTAACTAGTCTAGGCATCTTGGGGAATGGTACTGTATCTCTGTCCCCATGTTCTTATCATGCCTATCTTTCCACAGCTTGAGGCAAAGCATCTTGTTTTCTAGTCATATTTACTAGAGGCATTCATGTTATTGTAGAAGCACTGAGAAATAGTGCTCCAAATTTTATTAACCTCAGTATATTGATCCAGCTGGTAAATAGGAAACTTTCTGTAAATCTGGAACTAAAATAAGATGAGAAATAGAAGAGAAATGTGTTTTGGTCCTACAAATTAAACAGAAAATTTAAATGCTAGACAGGAACTTTTGAGAATATTTTAGAAAGGAAATAAGATCTGAATAATTTTGAAGGTATACAATCTCTCAGCATTGATGCATTAGGACATTGATGTTGTTCAGCTAAGGGATAGGTAATTGATGTTTGGGGAGTGAAGCAGTTCTACAAAGAATATTGACTAGTTTTCCATTTTAGAAAATTGAGAATGAAGATTTAGGGTTGAAAAAGAGCACTGGCTGCTCTTGCAGAGGACCTAGGTTTGGTTCCCAGCACCCACATAGCAGCTAACAACCACCTGTAACTCCAGTTTCAGGGAATCTGATGCCCTCTTCTGGCCTCCACAGACATTGTTTGCACAGGTGTACTTTATATATATGGAGAAAAAACACTCATACATATAAAATATAAGTTAGTTAATTAAAAATATCATAAGATACAGCATTTAATATGAATCTTTTATGGTACATAGATGCTCAGGTCCCTAAGAGATTATTTTGAAATGTAGAATAATATATTTTCTGTGCCAGTGAACTTGCTTCTTCTTGTGCACCTGAGTTGATCTATTTCCCATTTATATCTTTTCCAGAGGCTACAGATGTCCATTGTGTATGCACTCTGCTTTAGATATGACTCGGTACTGGAGACAGCTGGATAATGAGGTAGCACAGACTCCTATGCCATCAGAATACCAGAACGTGACTGTCGATGTAAGTAGAATCAATACTTAAAACGTCCTAGATTTCTTGTTGATAGTTTGTTTTTTGCCCTTTTCCTTAATTTGTCTAAAAAGTACCGCTTTGACACAAGTACCATTGTAATTGACTAAAGTGAAAGACAAATGATTTTAAAATTTTGTTTCATTTAGTTCAGACCAAGGGGAGAAAAAAATAAGAATATTTTTGTGCAGTTCTTCTCAACACTAGATGGTAGGCTAAAACTTTTCCAAAGTTTTTACAGATTGCTTGTAGAATCAGTAATGTAATTGGTAGACTGATAAGAATTTATTTTAGTTGTGTTTGTTTTCATTTACGGTTACTTTAAATTTTATTTCAAATATTTAAACATATTTTCTGATTCTTGAAGTCTGCTTTTTGTACTTCTATATTTTTGTTTTTGAGACAAGGTAGAATTTTTAGAATGTAGCCCAGGCTGTCCTGACTGTGTGGATCTTGCTGAGCCTGCCTTGAATTCACAGAGATCAATCTGCCTACACCTCCTGTGCTGAGATCAAAGGCCTGCACTACCACAAACAGCTTACCTTTTGGTTTTTAATGTTTACTACCTTTAATTTTATCTTAAAGTTGCTTTATTTGGTCTCAACTAGTTTACTAGCACTTTAGCTTACAGAGATGATCTGAGACTTGCTACTCTGGTTGTCTATTCTCAGCAGAGCATTGAGTTTAAATCAGAATCAGTAGGCTAAATAGCTTTCTGATGCTTGAATAAATTTTGGACCTAAAAATTTTCTGAATGTCTTTAATACTTCTGACAGAAGGAAGAAACAAAGCCAAATAGAAATTATTTGGGGGCTGGATATATAGCTCAGTAGTAGTTAGCATAGCAGGTTCTGGCTTTGATCCCAGTACTGCTGACAAACGAGCAACCAAATGGATAAATTCTAGCTTATTCACACTGGAAAGTTCCATAATTAATGTGGCAAATTGAATTGTTGCTAAGGACAATGAAGGATTACTTTTAGATAGTTCATAATAATTATGTTTTACTAGAGTCTAAAGTTTACTGTGTTTATGTGGGTGATTATTTTGAAAAAACAACTTTTAAAGTTATACTTCACATATATTGGAATTTATTCCTTCAAGTATATAATTCAATACCTTTTAATACTACAAACAACACCATAATTTTAGAACATTTTCATCATATATAAAGAAACCCTATGCCCTGGACTGGGGAGATGACTCAGTTGGTAGAGTGCCTGCTACCCAAACTCAAAAACCTGAGTTTGGATCCCCATAACCTGCATAAAAAGCCAGGTGTGGTGCATGCCTTGTAACCTCAGCTTTGTGGAGTTGGAGATAGGCAGGTCCCTAAAGCCCACTGGCCAGCTAGCATAGCTAAATCAATGAGTTTCGGATCCAATGGGAGATCCTGTCTCAAAAAAATAAAGATGGAGGGGCTGGAGAAATGGTTCACTGGTTAAGAGCACTGACTGCTTTTGCAGAGGATCTGGGTTCAGTTCTCAGCACCCACATGGCAACTAACAACTGTCCATAACTCCAGTTCTAGGGATTCCAGTGCCCACTTCTGGCCTCCTTGAGCATTGCATTTACTTGTGCATACATGCAGGCAAAATATTCATACACATAAAATAAATAAAAAAAAACTGTAACTAAATAAATAAAGGTAGAGAGCTATGAAGGAAAGACACCCAGCATCAACTTCAGGTTTCCATATGCAACTCACCCTCTCACACACATATTACACACACAAAAAAACAGAAATCCTATACCTATTAGTAGGTCATTCCTCAGAAATCCCCAATTCTAGGGAGCCACTAATCTCTGCACTTAGATGTTTTTAAAACAGTAGTTTTCCAAATTATATTGAGAACAAATGGGGATATTTTTACTTATGATGGTGTGACTATTCTAGAACTAAGCCTTAGGCATAATTATATATTGATCTGTTTTCAGATTAACACCTTCATTTTTCAGCATTGATCATAACATCAGAGGAGATAGATTCCGTATCACTTTAGGGATAAGCTGAGCCTTTACTCAATTTGGGATGCCCTTTTTTTGTTCTTTAATTAATTTCTGAGGCACATTAAATATAAAAATTAAACAAAAATCTACGAAAGAGCAAAAAAAAAAAAGGAATGTGTAAAAATTTCAGTTTTGTTAGCTAAGATAAATTCTGAGAGCCAATGAAAAATAATAAAATCCATCATGTATGTTATTTTGAATTATAAGTATCGTTTGCCTATTATAAGTATTAGATCTGATTATACCCAGGTTAACTTTCTTCCTTGTATTAGTTATATTGTTTAGGAATTATTTGAAGATAGGCCTATTTTGCTCAAATTCATGTCTTTCTAAATTCAAATATACCTTAATAACCTTTTAAATTTTCAGTGGAGAAAAGACATTTTTACTTACGGAAACATTGAGACGTGTACATTTTCACACCTTTCATATGACTGTTAAGAAATATCTTGAATTCACCTCTTTCCTTTTTAGATTCTCTGCAATGACTGTAATGGACGATCCACAGTCCAATTCCATATTTTAGGCATGAAATGTAAGATCTGTGAATCCTACAATACTGCTCAAGCCGGAGGTCGAAGAGTATCACTGGATCAGCAATGACTAGTCTGCTTCAATGGAAAACTCAATGTTCTGTGATATAGATAAAGCTGTATAAAAATATCCTGTTGTCATACTGTGTCATAAATCTATGCATTAGAGTTGTGTTTTATACTAGTGTGTCTGCATAAAATCAAAAGTACCTAAGGATTCAGGGTCTCTTGATGGAATTACAGCTCTATACTGGATGAAAGCCTCTGCACTTGTGTTGATGGGAAATTCCTTTAGTGTCAAATTTTGAAGCCAATGATGTTGGCCCCCTTATATAGTCACATTCCTAGAAATATTTTATATATTCCTGGAACTTTAAATGACACTATGCACGCAGAGTTCATTTCTAGTTCTGGATAGAACTGTATTTAATTTTAAATAGTCTTTGATTTTTAAGGACTGTACTATAATTTTTTTAAGTTCTACCTTATTGTTAAGATCTAATTACATATGCTTTTCAGTTTTCTAAGACAGTCCTTTGGATCCTATAAATTTTGATGTAATGAACTGCTAATAAAGTTATATTGAAACATTGTTTTACAGACAATTTTTCTAAGATTGTGTATTTTGGGCTTTATAATGTAAAAGTAGTTTTCTTTTCTTTTTTTTTTTCAATACTTTATTAACTTGACATTTCTTCATGCAAATGGGAAAAACTACTGTTGACAGAACTTACACTGAGTGCAAAGGCAATCTCCAATTAGAGACTGACAACATAAAAACCTATCTGACACAAGGAAATGATGCAAGATTCACAAGAAATCAGAAAAGGCATGTCAAGGAAAAGGAATATATCCGGAATCACAGTATTAATCTCATGGAAAAATGACAGACATGAAGGCATAAGGCAGAATTCATCATGATGGTCATGGTGATTAGAGTGCTCCCTGACAGAAACATGCAGACAGTTCCACAACTGTAGCTCCCTAAGTTTTCTGATTTCTCTCATCTCTCACATGAACATTTCTACATCTCCATTTCTACCTATTTGGTATTTTCCATTGAAAATTAGGGACAACACGGGGAGCTTGGCCTCTGCTGTTTCCTGCAGGCTAGTGGCCATCACCTTCTCCCAAAGAGCAGTCTGTCCATTCTGCAGGGGCTGCCCCATATCTTCATCTTCCTTGTGGATATTTGCTATGAGGAGATTTTTTTTTTCTTGTCCTTATTCTAGGCCTATTCTTGCTGTGTCTCCAGTTCTCAGCTATGAGATGTGTCACCTTGTCTCTGCCCACAGACCTGCTCCACTCAGTCCAAGTCAGCCTGCCATGCTCAGGGCAGCAGGGAGCTGGTGGCCAGACTAGAGCCCTTTTGCTTTGTTTTGTTTTTAGAGATGGTTCTCCCTGTAGCTCCATCTGACTTGGAACTCAGTATGTAGATTGTACTGGCCTCAATCTCAAAGAGTCACCCTGTCTTTGTTTCCAAGAGCTGGGATTAAAGGCGTGTACTCCCACACTGGCTCCTGGGTGGTGGTGCATGCCTTTAATCCCAGAACTTGGGTTGTTTTTCTGTGAAAGTGGTTGGGGAAAATGTTACCTAAAAGAATAAGGCTCTTCCAGGCCTTAAGGCAGCCATCAACATTACAAATAATGTCTTTACCCCTAAGTTCTTCACAGTTAAACTCAGCATATATTGTGAAAATGTCAACTAGTTGTAGTTCTAGATTTTGTAGAGGACAGTGAATGATAAACACAGAAATCCTTGCCTCTGTACATTCTGCTGGTCTCATATTTGGTCAGCATATTCTGTTTCATTAATTCAAGCAGTGGATGTTTTTGTTGTAAACAAATGGATTATTTCTTCCCTGTGTTTTCAGAAGTGGGAGATGAATGAATGGAGGGGGCTTGGGGTGTCCCTGGCAAGCTCGTTCTTTTTATATTTACTTTTTGTTTGTTTGCAATAGGATTATACCTCCTTTTTAAGAAATTAAAAAAATTTGTATGAGTGAGTGTATTGCCTGTATGTATGTAAGTGCACCTGTATTGTGCAATGCCTGCAGAGGACACAAGAGGGCATTGCATCTCCTGGAGCTGCCATGTGGGTACTAGGGATCGAACCTGGGTCCTCTGCAAGTGCAGCCAGTACTCTTAACTGCTGAGCCATCTCTCCAGCCCCTTAAAAGAATTTTTAATATTTGTGTTTGTGTCTGTCTCTGTATATGCCATGTGTGTAAGGCCAGAAAAGGGTGCTGAATCTCCTGGAATTGGAGTTAGAGGCAGTTGTGAGCTGCCTGACACAGGTAATAATAGAAACCCAACTTGGGTCCTCTGGAAGAGCAAGAAATGTTTTTAACCACTAGGTGATCTCTCCAGCCCCTAAATATACCTCTTAGTTCAGGAACAAAGTTAATGAATGTGCTCAGTTGTAGGTGGGCTGTCTGTATCAGCCTCTCTACCAACACTCAGGGAACATCATGGAAGAGGGGGTAGAAAGAATGTAAGAGCCAGAGAATGGGCAGGAAAGCTGTGAAACGCCATACCCTGTACAGAATAGTGCTGCTGCACACATGAATTCAGCAGCTGCACAAGGCCTGCTTAAAATTAAGCCAATTAGGATTCTAGCATGGATGGGCAATAATTCCTGAGGCTTCACCCCTAGCTGATGGCAGTTGATGGCTACAGAAAGTCACTCTTCTTTGGGGATGTGGCTACTGGTAGATAGCCTTTGCCCTGGTGGATGGCCCTACACCCATATGCATATGGACAGCACTAACTGGACTCTGGATTATTTTAAGAAATGAAGGACACGAAGGTGAGAAGGTGAAGTGTTGGGGGGCTGGTGGGAGGTGAGCAAGGTAGGGAGTGGATATGATCAAAATTCGTTGTGTATATGGAATTTTTGATGGAGTCTTTAGGGCTTTTAAAAATATAAAATCACACCATCTGCAATAATTTCTCCTGATTTTATGCTTGGGTACTTTATTTTTTATTGGTTGCTGTGGCTAAACCTTCCAGCATTACATTGGGAAAAAGTGAGATTAGACATACTTTTCTTGTTCCTGATCCCAGAGGAAACATTTTCAGCTTTACTGTGACCTTTCTATATATGCCCTTTATTAAGCCAAGGCACATATCTTCTCTATCTACTTTGTTTTGTGAGAATCATTTTTGTGTATCACCGTTTTGCCGGTGTGTCTGTATGTATGTACACCATCTGCAAGTGAGCCATGGAGGCCAGAAGCAGGAGTTGGATCCGTTGGAACTGGAGTTTCAGATGGTCGTGAACCACCATGTGGCTGTTGGGAATTGAATCTAGGTCCTCTCTACGAGCAGCAAGTACTCTTAACCACTGAACCGTCTCTCTAGTTCTGGAGAATTTTTTTTTTTTTTCAGTTTCAGCTTTTTTATTGAGCATGTTAACAAGAGGTCTAGTCACAAAGCCCATGTCATTATCAGACTCCTCCGATTCGTCTTTCTTTGCTTCCACTTTCTTGTCCATAGTGGGCCAGGCGCAGTAGAAGCGGGAAGACCACCTGCTGGAGCAGCATCAGAGCAAGTCCACCAATCCCTAGATTGCAGATGAAGCTCTCAATGTTGACATTGGCCAGGGCATTTGCAAACAAGTCAGGCCAAAAAAGTTCAATACTGATAGCATCTGCTTTACTGAGGGCATTGTTCTTATCCTCCGTGACAGTCCAGTCGTCATACCTCTCATCTGTGAAGTCACCTCATCCTTCACTCTGCTGAAGGATGCAGGCGGAGTAGATGTAGGTGAGCTCAGAGATGGGGGCCCTGCAGACTACAGAGGTGCACAGTGCTATCTGCCTGATGAAGTGCGGGCCTCACACCAATGCAGCCCTAGCGTCCTCAGGACCGAGCACCTTGATGGCCGCTGAGGAAAGGGCCTTTAGAAATTTTAGTCAAGCTGGGCATGGTGGTGCACACTTTCAGTCCCAGCACTCGGGAGGTGAAGGTGGAGGTAGAGGTGGGGGTGGAGGGGCAGAGAGGGGCAGAGAGGAAGATCTCTGTGAGTTCAAGGCCAACCTGGTCAACATAGTGAGTTCCAGGCCAGCTGGGGCTACAGTGAGACCCTGTCTCAAAAAGAAAAAAAAAATGTTTTTAATCATTAAAATGAAATGTGCTAGATTTTATCAAATATGTTTTCTGAGTTTATTGAGATGACCACGTTTTTCCCTTATTCTGTTAACAGGGTATATCATATTTGATTTTCATATCTTGAGTCTTCTTTGTATCCTAAGATAAATCTCACTTGACCATAGCGCATGATCTTTTTAATGTGCTGTTAAATTTGTTTTGCTAGTGTTTTGTTAACAGTTTTTGTATCTGTGTTCATCAGTGACACTGGCTGTTATTCTCTTCCTTTTCAGCGTGGCTTTGGTATTAGTGTAACAATGACCTTGTAAAATGGGTTGATGAGTATCATCGTCATCATCTCCTTCACCACCCTCCTCTTCTCCTCTTCCTTTATCCTCCTCCTTCCTTCAGAAGACTTTGAAAATGATTGGTCTTAGTTCTTTAAATGTTTGGCAGAATTCTGCTGGGAAGCCATTTTTTTATTAGGCTTTTTTTTTCAGATTTTATTTTTAATTATGTATATATCTGTATGAGTATGTGCCAGTGAGTGCAGGTGCCTGTGGAGGCCAGACCCTTTGGATCCCTTGGAGCTGGAGTTTTAAGCAGTTGTGAACTACCTAATATGGGTTCTGGGAACCAAACTTGGGTCCTCTGCAAGAGCAGTATGTGCTCTTAATTTTTTATTTTTATTTTTTATGTGCATGAGTGCTTTGCCTGCATGTAAGTGCCCCATGTGCGTGCAGTGCTGGAGGAGGCTAGAAGAGTGTTGGATTTCCTGGAACTGAAGTTATGGGCAATTATTAGATGCCATGTGACTACTGAGAACCAAACCCAGTTCTTTATAACCACTGAGCCATCTCTCCAGCTCCTAGTATGTGCTCTTAATTACTGGGCCATCTCCCCAGCCCCTGATGTGTTTTTATTTTAATTTTGAAAAAAAGATATATTTAAGAGCCAGGAGTGGTACATGACCATAAGAGAACAGAGTCTTACAGGCTCCTGGAAATTTGTGCCTATGATCTTAAAACAATGGTGACAGCTTGCATAAAACTCAAATTCAAATTAGATATAAACCAGCATAAAACTGGGGTAAATAGGCAGGAGCCCCCAACCTTAGCTGAGGATCTATTGGCAACTGATCACTGCTGAGTGAGGGAGAGTTGATCTTTTTTTTTTTTTTTTTAAATTTATTTTTAAGCTTTATACATTTCACACAACAGTTCTTAAACTCAGACCTCCTTCCTCATACACCTCTCCAATCCTTACTGAACTTCATGTGTTCTATCATACAAGCCAAGTCCCATCCAGTCAAGCATGTGTGCCCAGATATCCTTTAGTGCAAATTCATCCACTGGAGTGTGGTCTGGCTGTGTAGAGATCATAGGTAAGGCATACAGGGAGAATTGGTCTTTAAGGGAGTGATGAACAGGCTTCAGTGGATGAACTCACACCGAGAGACAGCTGGGTACAAAACCTTGACTCAGGCTTTAACATATAAGACAGAGTGCATGAAATTCTGAGGGCCGACCACGTGGGAGTACAGATGGGGGAGGTCTAAATATGATTAAAATGTCTGAAATCCACAAAAATTCAATAAAAATATACATTGAAAAATTTTTTATTTTATACTTGCATGTGTGTCTGAGTATATGTATGTGCACCATGTGTGTGCAGGTACCTACAGAAACCAGAAGAGTGGTGGGATCCCCTGGAAGTAGAGTTACAGGCAGTTGTGAACCGCCCTACATGGGTGCTGGGAACCAAACCCAGGTCCTCTGCACCACACCATTTGCAAGAGAAACAAGCACTTTTAACTATAAAGCCATTTCTTCAGCCCCCAGTTTGCCAATTCTTTATGTTTTTAAAAATAATTCCTGAGAATTTCATATATTAGTACTGTATTACATCATTTCTGCCCGCTCTGTCTTCCCCTCCCATTCTCCTACATCCCCCTACTTCCTTTCAACTTGTTCTCTTTGATTATTATTGTTACATATGTTTATACATACACAAATATAAATATACAATGCACTGAGTCCATTTAGTGCTGCTCATGTGTATGTATGTTTAGGGCTGACCACTTGGGAGGGGATAACCTATCAGGGAGTTTATTTTCTTTCTCTCAGCATTGTTTCATTGCCTGTAGCTCTTCATCTAGAGGTGGGAGCCTCTGAAATTTCCCCATCCATGTTGGCCTGTCAACTGGTGTCATTATGCAGGTCTTGTTTAGGCAAACATATTGTTGAGATTTCAGGAGTGCAGCCTCCCTGTCATGTCTAGAAAACACTATCTAGCACCAGGTGTCCTGGTTCTCTGGTGTTACGTCTTCCCACTCAGGTCTTCCTTGATGCTCCCTGAGCCTTAGGTATTGGCGTTGTGTTGTGGATATATCAATTGGGGCCAAGTGCTACACAGTTGCTCATTCTCTGCATTTTGACCAGTTGTGGAACTTTGTAATAGTCTCAATCTGTTGCAAAGAGAAGCTTCTTTGGTGAGTGGTGAGAGCTACACTTACCTGTGACAATAAGGATAAGTTTTTAGAATATAGTAAGAGATTATACCTTGGTTTAGGAAAGTGGAAGTAGCAGATTCTCTTCTAGGGTCTATGACCTCACCAGCCATGAAACTTCAATGAAACCATGGCTGTGTTTTCAATGCCACACTTGGATTCCCTCCTTTTGGGTGGCCCTCACATCCAATTAGGCAGCTACTAATTACCCCCAGTATAAAAGTGCCTCTATTGCATCAACAGAAATATTTTGCTGGGCCAGTCATCATTGTGTTTTGTAGGCTTTACACCTGGGTAGGGACTACTGATTGCTTTTCTTCCTTGGCAGCTTGCATAGCACCTTCTGATACCATTAGAGCTAGTCTTTGGGGAGGAGGCTTCCGGGTCAGTTCAGGCTCAATTTCTCCAAGTTTTGTGTCTGAAGACTGTGGTATCTTTAGCAATAGTGTCTTACCTTCAAGTTCTGGGAAGCAACCAAGGGCTTGGCAATAGCCTATATTGTTTTGGGAGTCTGACTACCCTGACCAACAAGGGAGGGCAGTTTCCCTTGCCTGGCACTGTGATTCCTGTTAGATCATCTTCAGCTCTATACACACTAGGACGTGCGTTATATATGTATTTTTAAGTAAGCTTATGAAATAATACATTTCCCTATGGCTTTCCAGACATCCTTAGTATTTATCTCGCCTTCCTCCCTCTCCCCCGCTCTGGCCCTCCCCCCACAGCCCCAGTTAAAGCACCCCTCCATTTTTCCTCATTCCCTTTGATCCTGCTGCTTCTCTAGAGTTCCTCCTCCCATGGTCTCTTTCTACTTAGTTGGTTTCTGCAGTCACTTTGGAATATCTCACAGATAAAGATTCAGAGCTATGATCGATCCACAAATAGGAGAGAACATGAGATATTTGGTTTTGCCTTTGGGTTGCCTCATTCAGTTGTATAATGTTTTTCAGTTCCGTCCATTTACTTGCGAGTTTCTTGATTTCGTTTTTCTTTACAGCTGAATAGAACTCCATTGTGCATGTGTCACATTTTCCTTATCTGTTCCTCAGTTAAGGGACATTTCCATTGTTTCGAGTTCCTAGCATTGTGAAAAGAGCAGCAATAAACATAGTGACCCAGTGTCTCTGCAGTAGGATGTTGAGTGGTTGGGTATATGCTGAGGAGTAGTGTGGTAGTGTGATCTATTTTTAGTGTTTTTGGGACTTTGCCACACTGATTTCCGTAGTGGATGTACCAGTTTGCAATCCCATCAGCAGTGAACGAGGGCTCTCTTTTCCCAGCATCCTCCCCAGCATTTGTTGTCACTTGTCTTCTTAATCTTAGCCACTCTGACTGGGGTAAGATGAAATCCTAAAGTAGTTGTAACTTACATTTCTCCAATTGTTAAGGATGTCGAACATCTTTAAAGATGTTTCTTAGCTATTTTTATTTCTTCTTTGGAGAGCTCCGTGTTCAGATCCATAGCCCATTTTTAAATTGTGTCATTTGTGCTCTTATTCTTGATTGTTCCTTTTTTGAGCTCTTTGTATATTTTTTTGTTTTGTTTTTTAAATTTTTGTAACTATTAATTTTTTATGTGCATGAGCGTATTGCCTGTATGTATGTAAGTGCATACATATAGTAAGTTATGCAGTATAGTCTGGATATTAGTCTTTTATCAGATGTGTAACTGGCAAAAGCTCTCTCACACTCTGTGGGCTTCCTCTTGAGTCAGTTGATTGTTTTCTTTGCTGTGCAGAAGCTTTTCAGTCTAACGAGGTCCCATTTATCAGTTGTTGGTTTTAATTCCTGAGTGAATGGAGTTCAATTAAGAAAATCCTTTCCTGCACATGAATCTTATGTTTTCTCACAGTTTCAGTGTTTCATGTTTCACGTTGAGGTCTTTGATCCATTTTAGTTGATTTTTGTGCAGGTGATAGATATGAGTCTAATTCATTCTTATACATGTGGACATCCATTTTTCCCAGCACCATTTTTGAAGATGCTGTCTTTCTTTCAGCGTGTGTTTTTGACATCTCTGTCAAGTATCAGGTAGCTTTAATTATGTGTACGCCTACGTGTATCTTCTGTCTTGGTCCATTGATCTACATGTCTGTTTTTATGTCATTACTATGCTGTTTTTATCACTATAGCTGCGTGATATTTATCAATCTATCCTGAAGTCTGGCATGAAAACTCCTCCAACATTGTTCTTGTTGATCAGGATTGCTTTGGCTCTCTGTGGTCTTCTGTGCTTCCGTATGGATTTTAGGATTTTTTTTTTTTAAATTTCTGTGAAGTATGTCATAGAGATTTTGACTGAAATTGCTTTGAATCTGTAACTTACATTTGATAGATGGACATTTTCCATAACACTAATTCTACCAATCCATGAGCATGGGAGATCTTTCCATCTTCTATTGTTTTCCTTAATCTCTTTTTTTTCAGAGATTTAAAGTTTAATTGTAGAGGTTTTTACCTCCTTGGTTAGGTTTTTTTTCTTAGGAATTTTTTTTTAAGGCTATTGTGAATGGTAGTCTTTTCATGATCTCTACCTGTTTATTATTAGTATATAAAAAGGCTACTGATTTTTGTAAGCTGATTTTGTATCCTGCTACTGTACTGAAAGTGTTGATTCTTTCTAGAAGTTTTCTGGAAATTTTGGGAATCCTTTATATATAATATCATACTGTCTACAAACAGGGATGATTTGGCTCCTTCTTTTCCTATTAATATTCGTTTAATTTCCTTCTCTTGCTTTGTTGCTCTAGCCAGGGCTTCACACACTGTATTGAAAAGGAGCGGGGGTAGTGGAGTGCTCTGTGGCTTTTCTGATTTTAATGGGACTGCTTTTAATTTTTCTCCATTTAGGATGATGCTGGCTGTGGGTTTGTTGTATATACCCTGGATTATGCTGAGATATAGAAGATACTGCCAGTCCTGAAGGCATATTGGATTTTATCAAAGGTCTTTTCTGCATCTATTGAGATGATCATGTGATTTTTGTCTTTAAGTTAATTTATATGATTTATTACGTTTATTGACTTCTACATGTTGAACATTGAGGGGAGGTTTAAAATTACTGTTTAATCTTGGTTTTGATCTGTTCTCGTTTTCTACTTCTTTCTGATTCAATCTTGATATTGTAGTTTGTAGGTTAAAAATTCACACATTTTTCTTGGTTATCTAAATTGTAGGTATGTAAATGTCTATACTATACTATTCTTTATATTTTTATAATACTAGTGTGTTTTTCTCCTCTTTCATTTCTGGTTTTATTTGTTTGAGTTGTCTTTTTTTTTTTTTCTTAGTCTTAGTACCTTGCTTTACAGATATTCATAAGAATCTTGAATTTCTTGAGACATAAGGATAATTTGTTCCCAAGTTTTCTCTCTATTTACACACAATGATTAGAAGTGTGTGTATATGTGTGTGTGCATGCTTGCATGTTCATATATGAACAAAAACTCTTTGAAAATGTCCCCTAGAAATGTTTATTTCTAGAACATACGGACTGAAATCTGATGACATCACTCTTTTCTCAAAGTAAAAGGCACAGGAATCAGTTAGGTCCTGCTGTGATCTATTTGAGTCATTTATTTATCCAATTTCACAAAATTCACATTGTACCAGATATATGCCAGACAGAATTTAGAGTTGGGTTGTATGTACTTGTTTGCTTTAAATTGCACTTACCCAAGCAGTCGCTGGCTGCAGGCCTCCCTCCACAGGGCCCACTCTGAAAAGGGAAGTAGTGAGTCCTAAGTTTTGCTATTGGTTAGGGAGAGAATAGAGCCTCAAAAGGGCCCAGACCATGGACATGCAATGATTTTTTCCCCTAAATCTCATCAATCAACTAACTTCTTCCCCTGACAGAGTCGGGTGAATGGGGAGGCCAAGAAGGATGAAGAGTTGATTCTCAGCAGAGTTAAAATGGGGACAGGAGTTTCTGTTTAGCTAGCTGAAGCAAGAACATAAAGAATACCCTATTTCAAAACCCTGACACAGCCCTTCTATTTTCTTGGCACTTAGGGGTGGAAGGTGCTTAGACCCTGTGTGCTGATGGTAACTTATGGAGGATGAAATGAATAACCCCTTCTTGAGACAGGCTTCTATGAGTAGCTGGTTCCAGCACTGAGCTAGCAAGACTTCTCTTTACTTTCATGGCAAGTATGAAGTAGTGCTGGCCACTCGAATCTGGGCACTTTAAACTTTTAAATCAAATCATTCATGTCCTAGGCACAAAGCAGTACTTGTCAGAATTCATCTCTTAGTATATTTTTCATTATGAACTGAGGTGTTTCTTTGGGGGCTATTTTATTGTGAGGAACATTGGCTTTTGTTTAAACTAATGGAATCATAGGCTTCAGAGGTGGAAGACGTTAGAGACCATATAGTCCAACCCATTCTAACTTCACTTGGTCAAACTGAAGCCCACCAAAATGCAGTTTATTTACTTAGCCATTCTTGAAAGCCTGCAAAGGAAGAGTCTCTATTTTTGCATCCTTATGTCCTTTAAATTTGTGCATACGAATACCTTAGAGGCTGGAAGACATAGGGCTTTGCCTCTGGAGAAACACCTGCCCAAGGCATACAGATAAAGAGAGGGGAATCTGGAGCCAAGAAAGGGAAGCAAAAGAAAGAGAGAAGAGTGAAAATACAGAAGCGAATAGGAGGGCGTCCTTCAAGTTGGACTTCTCAGAGTCACGGTTCTGCCACACTCTGAGTGTAAGACATTTGACATCTAGGCTATTTTAAAATTCAAGAGAGAGGGTCCAGAAGCAGCTCTCAAGTTGCCATTGCAGTAAAGCATTGGTAGGTGACCTGGTAGAGATGATTTGGATTCAGAAACAGAGACAGGTTCAGATTCCTTCTATCTAACATACATTTGTTTGTGACATGAGGTGAGTTTATTTCCTGGACACTACGCTTTGTGAAATAGGTACAGGGGCCTTGAGCTCATGGGGTTTGTCTGCTGAGATTTAAATAGGAGAAAGTGTGAAGCACTGGGCACTGTGCCTGGTGCATCCTGGGTCCTTATTGGTATTGAGGCTCATGCCTCTAACTCTTGTCTATAGCACTGAGGTATCTCCCGTGCTCCTAGTGAACTATACTGAGTTCTTCAAGTCTCTATTTGGAACAGAGTCTAGGTGCTACTGTTATCACTTGGAGTTTGAGCAAGGATAACTTGGGAGTCTGCTGAAGAATAAACAGCACTGAGAGGATTGAGTCTTGCTTCTTGTCTAGAGGGACTCAGAACAGGTATTTCTAGCATTATATGTGTAGTTTCATCCCATTCTGTATAGCCTGCAGCCTAGAGTTTAATCCCCTCTCACCCTGGCCCAGATCTTTCCACCAAGGAGGAAGGATCTCTTATGAAGAAAGGCCTTCTGCCTTCAATTTCACTCTTCTGCTACTGGTGCTATGCATCAGGTGAACATTGGGTGTGGAACGTTCTGAGTATCTGCTCAGCTGCCTGCTTGGGAGGATGAGGAATAGATAGGCTGCCTGTTGTAGGGGGAACCAATCTTCTGTAAAAGAAATTGGCCAATTTTACTGAGGCTGTGATAAAGGGCATGCCTTTTGAGGCTATTTTAATGAATTTCGATTTCACAAAAGAATAAATTTGTCTAAATTTAGGAGACAAAGCAATCCTCTTAGACTTCAGACTGACTCAATTGTGGATGAGAGACCTAAATTATTGCTTAATTTCTTTACTTAGTGTAAAGCAAAAAATTTCCCCTGGCAATCGGTTTTCTTTCAAATAAGAGCAATAATAACTACTAATAAATATATACTGAAGGAAAATTTCCCCCATTAGTAGTCATAGCTATTTATTATGAAGTAGAGCAAAAGTGGCTAAAAATACACATTCTGGAGACAGCACCCTAGGGCTGTGTCTTGGCTCTGCCGAGTCACTTGGGCACAGTACTTCATGTTCTCTGTTTCATGGGTTGTTTTCAAAGATTAATTTTGCTCATATGAAGGACTTAGTCAAGAATGGCTGTATTTTGATGTTGGTATCTGCCTATTCTGGAATTTCTCTACTTAGTTCTTTTCTTTCTCACCTAGTCAACATATGCTGACTGGGTTTGCATTCTTCCCTTTACCTTTGTATCTTCTCTGCACTAAGCTTTCCTCCCCTCTCTAAATTATGGTTTCATATCCAGTAAGATGTTCATCAACCTTGGTATAAGGATGCTTGTGGGGCTCCGTCTCCAGAGACAGCCATTGCACACCAGCGGTCCCAGAGAACAGAGAGTAGAACAGGTCCTCAGATGGCTCAGAGTGCGGTGGGAAATGACACCTGGGAAATTGCATTGGTGGGCAGATTGTTTATTGGGACCAAGACAGGGGTTTCTATAGGAAAGACGGGAAAGTTAAAGGTGGGGTTTGGGGATAAAGGGCGGGAAGGCTGTGGAAGTTTAGGAATGAGGAAACGAAATAAAAAAACCTGGTTCTGGTCTGAGGTGGGGAAAAGGAAGATTCATATCTACAGTGGCTTCCTGGGGCCAGGTTATCACATCAGGCAGAGCAGGCCCGACTCCTACTGTCCGTTCAGGGTCTCCGGGGTTACTGGGCTTTGCTCAATACCTTATTGCAACAAACACTAGCCGTTAGAATTGGGGGTTTTGTTTAGTCAGCCTTTTTGTAATTTCATTAGCCTGAAGGTGGCCTGCCTCCATGCTGGTGGCCAGGACGACATTAAGGTCCTCTAAGATATCTCTGCCTAAAAGGTTAGCGGTCACATGGGCAACTAAAGGCCTAATGGTGCTGAAGGTCCCATCGGGGTCCTCCCATCTATAGGGTTCTTTGGTGATAAAGGCTGGGGAGGCCCCACCTACTCCCATCAGTTGTGGCCCAGGGAGTAGTTTCCAATGGAGGGGAATTTCTGATCGTTTTAGTATAGTTTTGTCAGCTCCGGTGTCAATTAAACATTTAAAGGGCTTATTATCAATTTTTAAAAGGAGTTTAGGGTGGGAATTTTCCAGGATGCTAGTGACCCAAAGAGCTTGGTGGGCCTCTCTTCTTACTGGCGGGGCTGAGGGGTGCCCCAGAGGGAGTTTAAAGGCTCTATTGGGCGGCTGTCCTTGTCATATTTGGAACGGCAATCCTTTTTCCAATGGTAGCCGTTCCTGCATCTGGGGCAAACAGTCTGGGGTAAGGTGCCCCTTTTCTTAGAGGAGCTTTTAGAGCATTCATTTTTCCAGTGACCTGTTTCACTGCACTTGAAACATTTCCCTTCATTTAGTACAGTGGTTACAAAAGCCTGGGCTATCGCAGCAGCTTTATGGGAGTGTGTACCAATGTCCTGAGTGGCCACAATCCATTTGTCAAAGTGCTCATTTTTAAGACCTTGGCAAGCTTGACGGTGTTCAGGGGTCATCCCTTCCCATGTAATAACATTAAGTAGGAGGCTCCTGGCTGCTGGGTCAGAAATTTTTCTTTCTAAACTAGCATGAGTTCGGAGAATGAAGTCAGTTAGTGCCTCTTCAGGTCCTTGCCTTAAATGTAACAAAGAGAGGCCTCCTTCCTGGGATGTAGAGGGGGATGTCATACGGTCCCAGGCTTGAAGGGCACAGAGGCGTACTTGGTCAAAATATCCTGGTGGCAGGGGTGTCTGTTGGACTCTTGCGGCAAAATCACCTTGCCCGAAAAGGGCATCATAGGTCCAGGTAATGGGGGGAGCATTCTGACCCTGGTTTTGGGAATTATTTCTCCTTGCCTGTTGGAGGCATTCATCTCTGTAGAGAGCCTCCCACTGTAAAAAGAGAGAACTAGGTAGGGAGAATCGGCAGACGTCCCGCCAATCTTGAGGGGTTAGCAGAGCATGATTTAAGGATTGGAGGATGGATTTTGTCCAGGGGGCATGAATGCCATCCTCGCGAACAGCCTGTCATAGTTCTTTAAGGTCATTGGCCGGAAAGGGATACCAGGCCAGGGGACGATTATGAGTCACCTGAAGGTTGACTGGGAAGGCAGAGATAGGGGAGTCCCTGGCTGCACAAAGCAGGCCTGTAGGTGTAGAGGAATGGGAAAGGAAAGGAGGAGGAGGAGGAGTTGGGGGTGGCTCAGGTTTGTGACATTCCCATGAGCCAGCAGGAGCCAGTGGCCCATGTCTGGGAGCCGTGGGCTCATATGTAGGAAGGGGACGGTAAAGGGACATGGGAAGGGGGTTTTTAGGAGATATGTTTTGCCTGACAAGCTCTATGGCATGCTCCAGAGCAGCCAGATCTAATACTGGACAATCGGCTGGGTCCTCCTCATCAGAACTGTCTTTCTAGTCAGGTGCTTCTGGGAGCTGCACAGAAGCCCTGACGCACTGTCTAACAGCAGCAATAACAGGCAGGAAGGAAAGGGAGGGAGGGGATCCCTCTTGGGCTTCCCTCTGGTGGGCAAGATATGCCATGCTAGTCCAGACCTCTGGGTCATAGGAGTCAGCGGACTGGAGCCAGGGGGCTATTTGTAAGGCTTCTCCCAAAAGCTCAGGGCATCTTTATGTGATAGTCTAACACCATGGACCAGAGCAGAGTCCGAAGTCCACAGATTTGGGAATCCTTTTGGTGGGAGGGTAAATTTCCCATGATAGAAAAGAAGAGAAGCGTGTAATACAGGAAGAATGTTCCCAGGTCCGTGGAAGGGCCCTGGGGGATTCAATCCAGTATAAACATGCAAACCTCACTGCAAATTTAAAAGACTGGCGGCCACTCCAAGAGTTTTTAACTGGCTGTTGCATTACCAGGTTTTAATCAGAGAGAGTTAGATAGGAGGTTGTTGCCAACACCCAGTCGGGCAGTCTGAGTCCGATCAGAGGACATTGGGCCTTCAACTAACACCAGGGAGTAGTCCTGGTCAGAAAGCTTCAATTGCCCTTCACAGTGACCGGTCCCTCGTGAAGGCTCAGACCAAAGGAAAAGGAAGAAAACTTTGCCAGTCCTCAGAGTGGGATGGCAGGGCGGAAGCTGATGTCCCTCATGGGGAGCACTCACCTTCTTCAGCACTTTCTGGAGGGTCCCTGTTCAGGCACCAGCTGTGGGGCTCCATCTCCAGAGACAGCCGTTGCACACCAGCTGTCCCAGAGAGCAGAGAGTAGAACAGGTTCTCAGATGGCTCAGAGTGCATCAGGAAATGACACCCGGGAAACTGCATCGGTGGGCCGATCGTTTATTGGGACCAAGACAGGGGTTTCTATAGGAAAGACGGGAAAGTTAAAGGTGGGGTTTTGGGATAAAGGGCGGGAAGGCTGTGGAAGTTTAGGAATGAGGAAACGAAATAAAAAAACCTGGTTCTGGTCTGAGGTGGGGAAAAGGAAGATTCATATCTACAGTGGCTTCCTGGGGCCAGGTTATCACATCAGGCAGAGCAGGCCTGACTCCTACTGTCCCTTCAGGGTCTCTGGGGTTACTGGGTTTTGCTCAATACCTTATTGCATCAAACACTGGCCCCACAGATGCTGAAGAAATTTGTAGAAACAAACAAACAAACCAACCAACTCAGGGTACCTTAAATTTTGTTTCCTAACAGTAGAGGGTGCCATAATGTTTCTTATGACAGAAATTGATACAGAATGATTTTCTGTTTTTCTATCTGGTAATTAAAACTGAGAGCTCCTGGAAAGGAGTCTGGCATTGAGGACATTTATTATCCATTATATAATAGCCACCTGAACCAACTCAAGAGTGCACAGCCACTGAGTAGCTTTAAAATTTCACTAGGCATGTCTAATACCACTGTATTTCATAGTTCTCTGTATTTCTTGAGTCAGGATTGTAAAGGTAGAATATTTCCAAGAGTATGCGACTAAGTTGTGATGGTGCATGCTTGTAATCTCGGCACCTTGAAGGCTGAGGCAGGATCGCAAGTTTGAGGATAGCCTGAGCTACATAGTGAGACCTGTCTCAACAACAGAGGACTGGAGAGATGGCTTGGCAGTTTAAGAGCGCTTGCTGCTTTGCAAGTGGGTTCATTTTCCATTATCCACATGGCAGCTCCCTGTAACTCTAGTTCCAGGGAATGTGATGCCCTCTTCTGGCCCCGGCCAGCATTGCAGGTACATGGTACACATGTACAGGCAGAACTCATACCCATAAAACAAAATAAAATAAATCTCAAAACTGACAACAAACAAATGCTGTGCCCAGGTTATAGAATCCTCTCAAAAGACTACCAGGGAGGTCAAATCGGATGCAAGCACAAAGGGTCTTTATTTACAAGCTCGAGCTCGGTCCACAACCCAACGCACCAACGCAGTGGGCGGAGGGAGAGTGGCCACGAGGAGAAGTAGGAGGGGCTTCTTACAGGTTGTAGACAAAGGGAGGAGGGGGATTTGCCGAGTTCCCCTCAGGTTGGTCAGGAAAGCCTGCTGGACAAACATGTCTTTAAATTGATTGGTTATGAACACCGGAAATGGGTTGAAGGAGACATGGGTCTCTCATTGGTGAGAGTCTCCTATAGGGCAGAGGAATGTGCTGCCATTACCTAAGTACATTGCAGGCTTTTGTTTATACCTTATTAGGTCTTACTGTTTCCAGGCTTGCCTAACATGCCTAGGCCTGTCTCTCTTTGTCCACAGAGCCTGGGACCTGTAATAGTCCCGGTCGAACGAGGGATATTTTATGGTTTTTCTTAGGCCTCGTCCTCACACAAGCAAAATCCTAAACAAAAACAAAAAGAAGATACCAGCAATGAAAGTTCCAGTGTTAAGGGACTGTACTTTTGGAGGGGGCAAGAGAGAAGGGAGAAAGAACAGTACTGAACCCGGACCCATGTGAATTCCGGTACCACCGAGATCTGTAGGCTGTGCAGGACCAAGCAAATGATTGTTCTAAGCAGAGGAAGCACCATTTGGCTTTGGTGCTTGTGAACTAGTCATCCAGATTATCAAATGTTCCTCCCAAGAAGGATCCAAAATATGGGAGGTTGAATATTCCAACATGGTCGCAAAAAGGTCTCTATTCCACAGGCTCTTCTTCCAGTGGAATGTTAGCAGTCTTATCTTAAAATATGACCACGTTTTTCTTATGCTAAGGGTTCATGTGTTCACTGTAAAAAATTTGAACATGTTGGGGGAAGGTAAAAAGAAGAAAAACAATGCCCTTCAACTGGACCACCCAAAGACAATCCTGTGAGCATTTTGATTTCTTTCCTCACAATCTCTTTTCTAAGCTTTTAAAAAATCAGGTTTGTGATCACAATGTAATACATATTTATATGTTCCTCATTTTCATATAATAGAGCAAGCATATCCCTCTACAATCTCTCTGTAAACATTGTTTAAATGCCTGGCACAAAGTTTCACTTTGTAGAAACGGTATAGAGCCCTGAGGATAATTTTCATTTGTACATATGCGGAGGTGAGGAGTGACCCCCCACAACACCCAGCCTGTGTTCAGATACTGTTCTTAGGAAACCAGCGTCACTTAAAGATGTAAGAGATGCAGCACAGCAAAGTCAAATAAGAATTCCACAGTGTGAGAGCTAGTCATTCAATCATTCGATCATATTGAGCTTCTGTCACGACTTTTCTAGCTCTGGGGTACAGTGGGAAGCAAATGGACAATATCTTTCCTCCCATGAGGCTTAGACTTCAGGGTGTGTCTGGGAAGACAGATAAAAATGAGTGGATGAGATCATTTCAGGGACAGTGATAAGTTGTGTGAAAAAAATCAAAGCATTAAAATCATATTTATTTATTTAGGATTTTTTAGGTACAGGCTTATTATATAGCTCAGGCTGGCCTGGAACACATTGGATAGCTCAGGCTACCCTTGACCTCATGACCTTCGTGTTTCAGCTTCCTGAGTGCTGAAGTTACAAGTAGGTACCACCACACTTGATTTTAAACTAAATTCATTTACTCATTCATTATTTTTGAGACAGGGTCTGTATAGTCCTGACTATCTTTGAACTTGCTTTGTAGACCAGGTTGGTCTTGAACTTACCGAGACCCACTTTCATCTGCCTCTCCCTCATATATGCTAGGATTATAGGCATGAGCCACCCTTCCCAGCAAATTAAATTTATTTTTAAGTTTTTCTTAAAAACACAATGCATATATAAATGGAACAGAGCTAGATGACATTTCAACACGTGTATATTGTTTAGTATTGAGGTTGGATTAAACACATCTCAAACATGTACTTTGTGGTGAAAACTTTTAAAATCCCTCTAGATTTTTGAAATGTATACTGCCTCATTGCTGTCAGTAGCCCTCCTATTGTGCAATAGCACACCAGACCTTTCTGCTCCTATTGAACTCCTCCTTTGTTCCTATTATCCACCTCGACCCCACTAGCATTCCACTCTGCACTTCCAGAGATCAACTTTTTAAAGATTCCATCCTATGTTTTTCCTTTTTTTTTTTGGATAGGGTCTCTCCAGCTGGTCTGGAACTTACTATGTAGATAGACCAGGCTAGCCTTAATCTCACAGAGATCTGCCTGCTTCTGCCTCTGAGTGCTGGGATTAAAGGCGTGCACCACCATTCCTGGTTTAAGATTCCATCTATTAGTAGATCATGTGATACTGGGTTGCTGTCCAAGGTCTGGAGAGATGATTCAGTGGTTAAGAGTCCTGGCTGCTCTTGCAGAAGACCCAGTCTGGGTTCTCAGCCCTCAACATGGCAGCTAACTAGTTCCTCTAGTTCCAAAGGCTCTAACACTCTCTTCTGGCCTTTACTGGCGTTGCATAAATGGGTGCACTTACATGCAAGCAAAACACTCATACACACAAAAACAAATAAAACCTATTGTCTAACTAGACAATGGATTTAGAATAGTTGAAAATACAGGGTTGGAGGATGAAAGAAGCAGAAAACAGGGTACAGATGTGATGAGAGGAAAAACATTTTAGAATGAAAGGAGACATTTAAAGGGAATCCTAAACATCCTTATCAATCAGGGAAATGAGAATCAAAACCAAGGTGAGATACCACCTCGTACCTGCTAGATGCCTGAACTAAAAGGACGCAGGGACAGTGTTGCTGAGGATTTGAAGAATTAGAACCATCATAAATTGATGATGGGAGTGAAAAATGGTACTACTATTTTGAAAAGAGTTTGGCAGTTCCTAAAAAGGTTAACCATAGAGTTGCGATCTAGCAATTCTGTTCCTGGGTATATGCCTGAAAGAAATGAAAATATAGGCCTACACAAAATCTTGTATATGAATGTGTACTGTGGAAGAATTCACAATAGCCAAAAAGTTGAAAAAGCCTATATATCTACCAACTAAGCCAGTAGGCAGTAACCTATAAAAGAAACAAGAGACTGCTATACACATGCTATGACATGGGTGAATCTTAAAAACACACCAGATGAAAGTCAGTAACTAAAGGCCACACATCACTGTATGAGTCTAGGTTCAGTATAAGGAAACTCTAGAAACAAAAAGTAAATTAGTGGTTGCCAAGGGCTGGGCTGGTTGCAGAGGACAATAGTGCTTGTAAGTAACTATGCAAATTCTTTTTGGTGAGAAGTGTTCTAAAATCAAATGTGATAATAATTATATCAGTCTGTTAATATCTCATTGAATTTATAGACTTAAAATGGGTGAATTTTATGGTATGTTAGCTACAGCTCAGTGAAGCTGTTATTAAAAGTTGTGCGTTGCCCTATATTCAAAGAATAATTCCACGTAGCACCGGAGATTTGTGTGAACACAATCATTACTGGGAATTAGAGTTCTCAACAAAACAAGATTGACTGTGATTTGATAATTGTGGAAGCTGAGAGTTGGGTCCAAGGGGGTCCATTATACTGTTTTATCTACTTTTCTATGTATATGATATTTTCTATAGTAGACATTAACAGGGTACTAATTAACTCATGTAAAGACTGACTGTGGGCCAGTAACCAGCAGGTTATAACCACAAGGACTGGAATAGTACTCGTAGCCCGGTGTTTGGTAGCAGTTTCTATATTTTAAATCTTCATTTGCTATGTGGTCCTGGGGTACCATTTTATTTACTTATGCATTAGTTCCCTCATTAATAAAATATAGAGGTGTTTAGTTATAGGGATGTCACAAAGATTCATTGTTTTTATAAGAATATTTTCATCTTATCTCTTTGTCTTTAAATCAAGAACATGATGTTGCTTTTTAAGCATCAGTACTTGCTGCTCATCTACAGGGAGACAAGTGCTGTTATGTGCTCAAAGGAAAGTGTTGCTTAGACACTATAGCAGGTCAGGAACTGACAGGTAGCCTGTTCTGATCAGCCTGTGGTATCCAGGCACTTAGCATCATCTGTCAGATGCTCTGGGAATGCATTTCCATATACTGTTAAAATAGGCAGATTCCCTCTGGCTGCTCTTTCGTCTCACCTTCCTCTTATAGCTGACCCTGACAGCCAGGCCTCTGCCTATGGAGGACAGAGAGATAATTGTGCTTCTTACCTGGTCACTACGTTATGTTTTCTGCTCTGATACTTGAAAATGATTTCTTCCCTGAAAGCAGGCAGTAGCTTCAGTTAGAGCTACTTCCCGGTCTCTCTGCACATGCATGGATGCATTTGTGAGCTCACCTTTGTTAAAGAAGACTTCTTCACACTTTTTTCAATCTGTTCTGTAGCCCAGTTGTTGGTACTGATCCTGACTCTGGCGTAGTTGGGTCCTTTGACTGCCTCCAATGACATATTCTTGACTTCATAAAAGGAAGGACCATTTTTTCTTTGCTTTTCATTATCCATCTCTCATCCTTTTGCTCCTCAACAAACCTATCCATGCATGTATTTGCTCAGTAGACACTTATTGATTTCCCATTACCTGAAGAATGATATACTCAAGGTTTGGGGGAGTCTACAAAAAAAGAGGAAAATTAAGTAGTTGGAGAAGTAAAATTACTATTTAAAATTTTCACAGCGGAGATGACTCAGCATTAAGAAGGTGTACTGCTCTCTCAGAGAATCCAAGCTTGGTTCCAAGCACCTAGTTTGGGATGCTTACAACTGCCTGTAACTCTAGCTCTAGGGATCTGCTGCCTCTGACATCTGAGGACATTCACATATATATGCACACACACAGATGCATAATTAAAAATATATAAATCTTAAAAATTGCACAGCAAATGATCAGTTTCTTCTAATACTGTCCTTACTTATAACTCATAATATCTACCTTGCATGTAATTTCCCATGGACAGTTAAAAAGTTCCCTCTGAACTTCATTCTCATTTTCCTCTGAATAGAACTCTCCACTATGAGAATTTTGATGTTCTAATCTTCACCCACCTGACACATGCCCGGCACCTCCGACTGCATCTGTCTCTCCGTTCCCTTTGCTCTTCCTTAGGCCTTCTTTGTGCCTTTTTTTCTTATCTTCCATCTTGGAATTTGGATTGTGTTTGGCATAAACCACTTTTTTTAGGTTTTGTCTCTTTTGATGCTTTAGCCACTCAGCAACATTTTATACCTCTTCCTGGTTGCATCCTGAGCTGGGAGGAAGAAGCAGATTAGCCTGAAAGTCTGAGCAAGTGACCCAGTACTTGGCTGAAATGCCTTTATCCAGGAAGTATTGGCAATTGCTCAAGTATTCATTAAGTACTTTTTGTAGGCAGGCACTGTTCTAGTGTTGAGGATACAGCATCGACTGGTGGATGGAGCCTACCCAGAGAGCACTTTCATTCCAGTAGGAGAGTAAAGGTAATCAGCACTGAAGCTAAGTAGTGGAAGGAACTACTGGGGACATGGAATTATCATGAAGAGGAGTCCCTGGGGTGGGACTGGTTGTCCTAAACAAGTTGGCATTTTGAAGGACAAAGAAAAGGCAGAGTGTGGGAGCCCAGGGCTGGGTACCAATAGATAAGATATATCTGCAGAGTTTAAAGGACAGTTAGTCCGTATAGTCTTCAAATGTTGTGTTAAGAAGTGCAGATATTTTTCTGGCTCAGTGGGAAACTTAAATTGGAAAATTTAAAGCAAGGTAGTTCATCTAGTTTGTTCTACTGATTGTCTAGAGGATAGACGGTAGAAAAGCAAGAAGAAGGTACAAGTTGGGAGGCTGCTGTGGTCCAGCGAGGTTAGAGTGGCTCTGGTGGTGAAGCAGAAGACCCCATGGCCAGTACATAGTAGAGAGAAATTTGTTTCCTGACCAGTGCACAGCAGTACTTTAGCGCCTCCAGGGTGCTGCCTCATCCGAGAGAGCTATGTTTGCATCTGAGACAGCTGCAGGGATTTAGAGGCTGACTCTTTAGCACACTGTTTTAACTCATAGTAAGGCAAGGCCCTGTGTTCCACGCCATTGTTAAACACCTTTTGTAACAGAAGAAGCAGAGCTGAGGTAAGAGTCTTTGCTAAGTGTTCTTCCGTAAATCTTCCCTAGGAAGTCATGGGAAGTCATCAGGCTCTCTGGAGAGTCATTAGATATGTGGAGAAAACTGACAAGATTCTGTGTCTGACAAGAAACCTCTCTCCAGAAAATTCTGACCTGCCCTCCTCCCTTCCTTCCTTTCACTTAGACCCTAATAAGATTTTATATGAATCATTGATAGTTTTTTTTTTTTTTTTAGCTTTGTCATACCAGCCACACTGCAACTTAAGAGACTCTTGGAAGGTAATTGCATTTATAACAAGACTAGCTATGTATAAACAGAACTATGCTGGCTTACTAGCTAATATGTTCTTATCCATTTATTATTAAAAAAACTTTATGTGTATGAGTATATTGCCTACATGCGTGTAAGTGCACTTATGTCATGCAATGCCTGCAGAGGTCAGAAGAAGGTGTTGGATCCCCTGGAAAGGGAGTTACAGATAGTTGTTGGTCACCATATGGGCTCTGGGAATCAAACCTGGGTCCTCTGCAAGAGCAGCCAGTGTTCTTAAGTGCTGAGCCATCTCTCCAGCCCCCTGAATGCTTCTTTAATTATTTAATGTAATTGACATTTATAAAAGAATACATGTTTTGAATGGAAAGTATTCTTTTTTCATATATATTTAGATAATTTCCAAAACTTATGTGCTTGATCTCAAAGAAAACCTTAAACTTTAAATAGTAAAAATTTTACATGTCACATTCTAGGGTTAGAGTTTAGTAAAAATAGAAAGACAGAACTATGATAAGAAATTTCTTCAACACTAGAATTAGAATAAATGCTATATGCCTAGATGATCTCTGAGAAGCAATAAAAAGAGTACTTCATGGCAAAAATCAATGCAGTTGGTATATTATCCCAGACAGGCTCAGTCAAGAGGTACATTAGCCTGTTTTCTTGGTTACCATTGACCTGGAATCGCCTTTGTCTCTCCAATCAAAAATTAACACAGACCTGTCTGCCAACCTGCTCTCCTAGCAGCCACTCAGCTTACTCTGCCACCCCAAGATTGCAATGAATCTGTCCTGGAACCTCAAAATCAAAAGTAGTTCCTCTCCCTAAATTGAACTGAGACCACTTTTTACACCCTGTTCACACAGCAACACCAAGTAGCCCCAGGATTGAACACTGAGCACCGTTCAACTGAGCTGTAGCCTGACAAGTTGGGAAAACAGCAGACAAAGATATGAACAACCATTCAGCAAAGATAAGGTCAAAGAAACACCATCACTGACACAAATCCATATACTCAGGTCTCATCACAAAAACACAAATAACTTGAATAACCAAGAAAATATCTCTCCTCCAGAAATTAGCACCTCCATCATAATGCTTCTTGAGAATGGCAGTCTAGCTGATGCATAAGACAGTGATTTCAAAATAGCAATTATAAATATTTTCAAGAAACTTGAAGAAGATTTGAATAAAAGACTGAATGAAGATTATGAAAACACAAACAGTTGAATGAAATAACTAAAACAAGTAAGAGCATGAAATCAGGGCTGGAGAGATGGTTCAATGGTTAAAAGCACCATTTGCTCATGCAGAGAACCCAGGCTTGATTCCCAGCACTTACCTTGCAGCTAACAACTGTCCATTATTCCAGTTCCAGGGGCATCTGGCACCCTCTTCTTACCTCCACAGGTTTTGCACAACCCAGGTGCACTTACACATATGTAGGCAATACACTTAAAGTGAAAATAATAGATAAAATATTAAAATATAAAAAGAAATAGAAACTCTAAAGAAAAGTCAAATTAAAATAAAGTTTGAAGTGAAAAAAACCCAAGAACTTAGCCCCAAAACTCAGAGAAAAGGATCAAAAAAGGATTATATGAAATGGAACAGGAAATATCAGATCTCAAAGACAAGGTTGAGGAAATGGATTACTCAACCAAAGAAAATGTCAAATCTAAAATAATCCAGGAATGAAATAAACAGGCTTGGCAGGGCACTATAAAAAAAACAAAGTCTATGATTAATAGGTATAGAAGGAGAAGAAACCCAGGTCAAAGGCATAGAAAATGTTTATAACAAAATTATAGAAGAAAACTTCCCAAATCAAATGAAACATACTAATTTATCAAGGAACAAGAGTCTTATGGAATATGAAGTAGACAAGGCCAGAAAAGAAATTCCTCATGACATATAATAGTCAAACACTAAATGTACAGAACAAAGAAAAGATATTGAGAGCCGGGAGAGAGATCAAGCCACATGTAAAAACAAGCTCATCAGAATAACAGCTGACTTTTCAATGGAGACTATAAAAGCAAAAAGGGCTTGGAAGTCCAAAGTCCTACAAGTCATAAAAGAACACAGATGTTAGCCCAGATCACTATACCCAGCAAAACTATCAGCTGTAGTAGAAGCAGAAAGAAAAATTTTCCATGATAAAAACAAATGTGAGGAATTTATGTTCACCAAGTCAGCTCTGCAGAGAATACTCAATAGAATACCTCAGTCTGAAGAAAAGATTAAACACTCTCAAGAGGGCATGAAGAATAAACAATTCTAGAAACAGTTAATCAAAAGAGGTCTAAGGAAACAACACAATACCACCAACATAACAGGAATTAATAAACATTGGTTAATAATAACTCTCAATATTAATATTCTCAATTATCTAATAAAAAGACATGAACTAAATGACTTGATTAAAAAATAGAATTCACTGATCTGGTGTCTCCGAGAAACACACCTATTAATGATTGACTCCACCTTAGGGTAAAAGGTTGAAAAAAGTGATTCTAACTAAATGGAACTAGGAAACAAACAGGTGTAGCTATTCTAATATATGACAAAATAGACTTCAAATTAAAACTATTCAGAAGAGATGGAGAAGGTCATTTCATAATCGTTAAAAGAAAAACACAAGCAAGAGGATATTGCAATCCTAAACATAAATGCACCAAATACAGAAGCATTCAACCCCATAAAAGAAACTCTATTAGCTCTAAAATCACACATTGACTCCAACACAGTGATAGTGGGTGACTTTAATACCCTACTGTTAACAATAGACAGATCCCCCAGACAAAAACTAATAGAAATAGAAACCCTAGAATTAAATTATATCATAAATCAAATGGACCTATCAGACATCTGCAGAACATTCCACCCAAACACCAAAGAATACACATTGTTCTTGGTAGCTCATGAAACTCACTCCAGAATCTATCACGTATTAGGTCACAAGACAAGTCTCCACAAATTTAGGAAACTGAAATATCCTGTATTCTATCTGACCACAAAGGAATACAGCTAGATATCAACAATAATAAAAATGGGAAAAATACACAAACTCAAGGAAACTAAACATGCTACTGAATGAAATTTGAATCAAGGGAGAAATCGAGAAGGAAATTAAATTTCCTAGAATTGAATGAAAATAAGAACATGACGTATCCAAACCAATGGGACATAATGAAGGCAGTCCTGAAAAGAAAATTTACAACATTAAGTGCTTATACCAGAAAATCAGAAACATCTCATATAAATAAATTAATTTTTTATTTTATTAAGACCTTGAAAACAAACAAACAAACAAAACCCATTTAAAAACAGTAGATGGGAAGAGATAAATAAAATCAAGGGAGAAATTAATGAACAGGAAATGAAGAAAACAATACACGAAAATCAATGAAATGAAGAGCTGGTTCTTTAAAAAGATTTAAAAGATTGGCAGACCTTTAGCCAAATTAGCCAAAAGAGAAAGAGAGGACCCAAACTAAGAAACTCAAAGATGAAAACGAAACATTATTTAATAATAGACTCTGAGGAAATTCAGAAAACTAGAAAATATAAAAGAAATGGATAAATTTCTAGATATGTATGGCCTATCAAAGTTAAATCAAAATGACACAAATAATTTAAACAGACTCATAACAACCAATGATATTAATACAGTAATTAAAAATCTCTCAACTGAAAAGAACACAAGACTACATGTATTCAGTGTAGAATTCTACCAAGCCTCAAAGAACTAATACCAATACTTCCCAAATTATTCTGTAAAATAGAAAAAGGAAGGAACACTCTTAAATTCTTTCTATAAGACCAATATTACTCTGACACCAAAAAAGAAAATTATAGGCCAATCTCTCTGATAAACATAGACACAAAATACTCACAAACTAAATGCAAAAACACATCAAAAAAGGTTATCCACCATGATCAAGTCAGCTTCATCCTAGAAATGCAGAGATGATTCAATATTTTTAAGTCAGTAAATGAAATCTACCACATAAACAGACTCAAAGAGAGAAGTCACATGCTCATCTCATTAGATATAGAGAAGGTCTTTGACAAAATTCAACATCCACTCTTCAACAAAAAGGCAATATACAACAAGCTCACAACCAATGTCATGTTGAGCAGAGAAAAACTCAAAGCATTCCTATTAAAATCAGGAACAAGACAAGGATGTCCACTCTTTCCATTCCTGTTCAATATAGTGCTTCAAGTCTTAGCTAGAGCAATAAAAACAATGAAGGTGATAAAGGGAATACAAATTGGAAAAAAAAGAATTGAAGTATCCTTCTTTGCAGATGACCCGATCTATAGATAAAAGACCCTAAATCTTTCACCAGAAAACTCACAGAGCTGATAAATACATTCTTCAAAGTAGCAGGATATAAAATCACCACCCTCAAATCAGTAGTCTTCTTATATACCAACAACAAACATAGTGACAAAGAAATCAGGGAAACAATTCCATTTATGATAGCCTCAAAAATCTACATCCAGGGGCTGGAGAGATGGCTCAGTGGTTAAGTCCACTGGCTTCTCTTGAAGAGGACCTGAATTTGATTCCCAGTACTCACATGACTGCTAACAGTTGTCTACAACTCCAGTTACAGTGAACCCAATGCCCTCTTCTGACCTCTTTGGGCATTGCATGACACGGGTTCACTGATATAGATGCAGGCAATACACTCATACACATAAAGTGATAAAATCTATACCCAGTGCTCAAGGAACATCATGGAAGAGGGGGCAGAAAGAATGTAGGAGTCAGAGCGACAAGAGGTCTGTTGCTTTAGTAATGCATTCTAGACATGACAGGAAAAGCTGCAGCTACAGCAATGAAATCTCCACAGTGTGGTAGTTTAACAAACTCTGCATAATGACAAAATCAGTTGACATGTCACGGTGGTTGAGGGGAATGTCATGGTGTACTACCTTAAGATGAAGAGTTACAGGCAGTCAGTGGATACTGAGTGAGGGAGAATCAGTTTTCTCCAGAGACTAGCTCCCAAGAGATTATCAACTCTCAAATGGGCAGCTGCAAACACAGGTACACATAAACACTACTAAATGGAATCAATGCAATATATACATATATGTATAATTAGAAATGTATGTACGCATATGTAACAGTAATAATCAAAGAAGAGGACAAGAACTTGAGAGGGAGTGGGGGGACATGGGAAGATTTGGTGGGGGATTAGGAGGGATTGAAATAGTGCAAAGACAATACTCATGTACGAAATTCTCAAAAAGAAAAAAATGTAGCTGAAGCTGAGCCCAGAAGCAAGCCAGCAAGCAGCTTTCCTCCACTGTCTTCTTCAGCTCTGGCCTCCAAGTTCTTGCCTTAGCTTCCCTTGATGATGAACTATAACCTATAGGATGAAGTAAACCCTTTCCTTCCCTCCCCCTCCTCCTCGTCCTCCTCCTCCTCCTTTTCCTCCTCGTCCTCCTCTTCCTCCTCTTCCTCCTCTTCCTCCTCCTCCTCTTCTCCACCTCCAAAACCTCATAAAATATTTTGTAATAATTCTAACCAAGGAAATGAAGGACTTGTTTAATAAAAACTATGACACTGAAGAAAAAAAGTTGAAGATACCAGGAGATGGAAAGATACTATGCTCATGGATAAGTAGGATTAATATTATGAAAATGACCAACCTCCCAAAAGCAACCTACAGACTCACTGCAATCTCCCTTGAAATTCCAACAGAATTCTTCACAAAAATTGAAAAAAAATACTCTCAAATTTCATATGGAAACAGAAAAAACACAGGATAGCCAAAACAATCCTGAATAATAAAAGAACTGCTGGAGACACTATCGTCCCTGACTTCAAATTACACTACAGAGATACAGTAGTAAAAACTGCATGGTGCCGCCATGAAAACAGGTGCACTGATCAGTGGAATAGAATTAAAGACTGCGATGTAAGTCCACACACTTAGAGTCACCTGCTTTTTGACAAAGGGGCCTAAAACACACATTAGACAATGCTGTTGGTCAAAATGGATTGCTACTTATAGAACAATGAGATTTCGTCTTACCCCAGTTAGAATGGCCAAGATCCAAAAAGCAAACAATGATAAATGCTACAGTGGATGTGAGGCCAGAGGAGCCCTTATCCTCTGCTGGTCAGAGAGTAAACTGGTGCAGCCATTATGGAAGCCAGTGGGAAGGTTCTTCAAAAGTCTAAAAACAGATCTCCCACATGATTCAGCCACAGCACACTTGGACACAGGCCCAAAGGACTCTGCATGCTACTACAGAGATACCTGTTCATCCATATTCATTGCTCCCCTAGTCATAACATCTGGAAATGGAAACAACTTAAATGTTTGCCATCTGACTATTAAGGTTTAAAACTGCACAAAAACTTTCAGGATGCTATTTACTTCTTTGAGTGATTCTATATATGTAACTGATTTATCTTTCCTGGCCACCCTCCCTGGTGTAGATTCCCTCCTGACTGTACCTGTGCTCTGACCTTCCATACTAGGATGCCCCTATTCAAGGGTGCTTTCTTGCCCTGCTCTGGCCCAGCACGAGTCATGGTGGTGGAAGTAGGCACTTGGCTTATCCTGCTTATCTAAGCTGGGCCACTATCTTGCACGGCTGTTTTCTTACCTTCCTCAAACTTCACATCTGCTCTGGACCACCATAGCTCATCATCTCTCTTTCCCAGTGGTGAGGATTCATATTTCGTTGGAGTTCCTTCGACCCATTTAGGGCTGAATTGTTCTGAAAAGGAAGGAGGAACAGAGATTAAAAGGATGAGGAAGAAGAGAAATAGTTAATTTCTTTTTGGTGATCCTTCAATATATTCAAAGATAAAAAACCCTGTAAGTACTATTTAAGTGAATCATACAAATTTTAATATACAGCATTTTTGTTATTGTTCAGTCTTAAGAAGCTTATCTTTTTCCTCCTGGTTGTCTACTCAGTGTTATTAATTTATTTAAATAAGGCAAGCTTTCAGTCTAAAGAGATTTTGATTTTTCTCAGCATACCAAGTACCAACGATCTTTTTCTGGTGCAACAAAGAAAGTCAGTAGGTATTTATATCTTTAAGATGCAATTTAAACTTCACCAGAGCAACATATTAATGACAACCCATCAGCATTAAAAGTATCTCAGAGATGAGGAACTATTTCCTCAGGACACAGTGAAGTCTAGGTGTCTTTCAAATCTTATTAGATTAATGCTGTCAGGCCAATTTTATCCTACAGAGTATCTTGTGCTTTTCTGGCAGCTTCATGGAGAGTGGGAATACTTGCTTCTTATATTGCAAGATGCTTTTCCTACAGTTCTAAGTACCTCTTGTTTTTCAAGGCTAAAAGGTAAAATGCATGAAAAAAAAAAAAGACAACTTTGAGAAAGCTCCAAACTCAGAGTTTGTGATAGGTTGTAGAATTTCTACCTTTATGTTAGAAACATGTTTTTTTTAGTTCCAGACTTTACATTATATAGATTTCTATCTTTTCATAATAATTGATACTACATGGTATTTATAATGTTTAAATGTCTATGGATCTAAGGATAGTTTTCTTTAGTGGTCTATACCATAAGCATTTTTGTTTGTGTATTCTTGGTTTGATCTACAGTATTCTGCTTCTTTTCCCTTCTTAATTGGGCTGTCAGTTTCTCAGAACAGTGCTACTGTATGATATGAATATTTGTGTCTCCCTCTCCAGCAATTCATATGTTAAAACCTAATTAATCCCCAATAAGATAGTAGTAAAATGTGTGGCTTTTAGAGGGTGATTAAGTCATGGGGTGGTGCCCTGATGAATGGGATTAGTGTTCTTATAAACAAGGCCCTTCTATGAGATGAGGACATAGTGAGAAGCTGCAGTCTATGAGGAACTGATGAGCCTTGCCAGAGGCTAAATATGCCATCACCTTGATTTTGGACTTTCCAGGCTCCAGAACTGTGAGAAATCAATTTTTGTTGCTAATAAGACACATGTTTGGTGTATGGTACCTTTGTTATAGCATCCTGAATGAACAAAGACAAAAAAACAAAAAACAAAAAACAAAAAACAAAGACAAAGACATATGAGTTAAAAAATTTCTAAGTTGAATGAATAATTTCCATTGCTATTTCAAGTTATTATTCTAGATACTTTAATTTTTGATTTATTTATTTTTATTGTGCGTGTATGAATGTTTTTGCCTGCATGTATGTAAGTATACCTGTGTATGCATTGCTTGTGGAGGCCAGAAGAGAGATTGGATCCGCTGGAACTGTAGTTAATGAATAGTTGTTAGCTGCCACGTGGGTGCTGGTAAGTGAACCCAGGTCCTCTGCAAGATCAGACAGTACTCTTTACCGTTCAACCACCTCTCCAGTCCTTAGTCTATGTATTTTAAAGCCCATATTATTAAAATGCATATTGGCTCGTGATCATTAAATCTTCTTGGTCTATTGTTCCTAACGTCAGTATATAGGACCTCTGTTTATGTCATACCGATGCTTTAATATCTTATATGACCTTTTAGAAATTGAATATTAATCAGGGTTATCTTTTATTATCCCATTCATTTTAGTTTTTCCTTTTAAATTTTAACTCATAGCTCTACTTAAGAACTAAGGCAGTAATAACTGTATCAACCTACATGCTTTTCCCCACCCGACCCCCTGCTTCTTCTTTGAGAAAAATAGATTAATTAAATTTTGTGTTTATTATTCATGTGTACCTATAAACACACATACACACACACACACACACACGCTTGTGTATATGTATGACAAAACAATATAGTGTTTATGTTTATTATTTATTTCTGTTTTTAAACTTTTTTAAAAGGAGTATATATAAGCATCCAGGAGTTGTTTTTATTACTTAACCTTTGATAGATTCCATGCCATAATAACTGCAATTCATTTATTTTTACTGCTATAAACTGTTCTGCAATTTGAATGTATCATCTTATCCCAGGTGTTCAGATTTTTGCCATTACAAACAGTGCTGTGTGAATATGTGTGGAAGCCTCCTGGTACTTATGGCAAGAATGTTTCTTAATGTTGTGCATATTCTATGTCAGAAACATATGAGGCTAGGTTTCTGTTTTTCCACAGCGTCAGAACCTATTGAATAATTTTCTAGGTGTTCCTGATTTTTGCCTGATAGACTTGACCGTTGACAATCACATGTTATTTTATTTCCATCATAATTACTAAGATTAATTCTCAGGACACACAGACACACACACACACACACACACACACACACACACACACACACACACAGTTGAAAATCTATAGAGGACCAGACAAGAAGTTTTACATGGAGACATAGTGCTGTCCAAGTGCAGAGTTGTTAAATGCAGCTCAGGGTGACAGGTAGTTTCAAGTATCAGTTTGCAGTTGGCTGAGTGTCAGGAGTAGGAGGATCTCTGCTTGCTCTGGAGTCAAGGGGATGGAGGCAGAGGTCCTTCATTGGTGATGTTCCTGATAAGGCTTATGGTGAGTGACTGGGTGATGGGCCAGTGCACCTGCCACATCTCCATCCTTGAGTTGGGTGCTCCTTCCTTTATAGTACCAGATGAGGGGGCTCTATCTTCGTGACTGATAAATTCTTATGTCTGGTGTTCTCTGGGAGGTATACTACAAATAATTGAACCTGGCGGATTAGTGGTGAGGCCAGTGGGAGTGGTAGTAGAGAAAACAGGGTCTTCCTTGGTATCCCAGGCTGATTTCAAATTCATGATCCTCCTGCTTCAGCCTCTTGGGTGCTGGCATGCAGTACCACACTGGAGCTCCAGATTTGAGTCTACACTGACTTAAGTATGAGTATCCTGGGACTATTACTAGTAATATTCATGACTAGTGTCTAAAGTGGAGGAAATCATGAAAGAACCTTTAAACCTGTGGGTTCAACACTCACTCCAAGTAATTATTATCAAAATTGAATTAAACTGTAGAATTCCCCTGTTAGTGGAGGAGGATCAGGCAATTAGTTGATGTGAGGAAATGACTCACATATTTCATGTCAGAAATATCGCTTTTTAAAAAAATATTTTATTTATTTTATATGTATGAGTGTAGTGCCTGCATGTACGTAAGTGCGTCTGTGTCACGCAGTGCCCACAGAGGTTAGAAGAGGGTGTTGGATCCCTGGAACTGGAGTTACTGATGGTTGTTAGCACCATGTAGGTGCTGGGACTCGAACCCAGGTCTTCTGTAAGAACAGCCAGTGTTCTTCACCGCTGAGCCATCTCTCCAGCCCCAGAAATATTGCTTTTAAACATATCTTAATAATAACTTTATATTGCATTTCTACATAATTTTGTTTAAAATGTGATTCATGCCAATAATAGATTTATTTTTCTTTTTATCATTCAGACTAAAAGCTGAATTTGTATTTGTTATAATCACTACTATTTAGAACTAATTTTTAACTTTTTTCATATTTTCACTTTTTTTTCTTAGTTCTAGCTATCCTGTTAAGAATGTGGTCTTTGTATTTTCCCAATGGTCAATGACAGTGAACTTGATTACATCTATGTGTTTGCACCTGTACAAATTATTTGACATGTCTTTTCTCCATGTTATAATTGGATTATTTATTCATTTTTTTAAGTTCTGAGTATTCTTTGTGCACCCTTGACTCTCGTCCTCTGCCACACATCTTTACAAACATTGTCTCACAATTTGTCATTTGATTTTCTTAACTATCTAAAAGCAAAGGGTTTAAATTTTAATGAAGTACAGTTCACTAAGGTTTATTTTTATGAATTGTGCTTTTGGCTGAAAGTGTAAGAACTTCTTGCCTAGACTTAGATATTCAAGGATTTCTTCCTGTATTTTAACTACAATGTTATGTTTTGTTGTTTTATGATTCACATGTGAGGTCTTTTTTTTTTCTTTTAGAAAATGTGAGGCTTAGGTTTTGGTTTGTTTTTTGGTTGGAAACATCCCATTGTTCTAATACCATTTGTTGCAAAGGCTGTCTTTCCTTCACTGAATTGTTTGCACTTTGTAAGAAATACCAGGCATTTGTCCTGGCTCTTTGTTCTTTTCTGTTCATCTATGTATCTGTCCTTCTGCCAGTACCACACAGTCTTGATTACTTGCAGCTTCCTAATAACTCTGAAAATCAGGTAGTCTGAGTCTTCCCACTTCCTTATTTTTTAAAAAATTGTTTTAGCTGTTCCAGTGCCCTTGTTTCTTCATATGAATTTTGCAACCATCTTGTTTACACCTATAAAAAGTCTTGCCAGGAGTTTGATAGGAATTGTATTAAACTTGCATATTTACTTGGGAAGAACTGGCATCTTTTTATGCTGTGTTCTTCCAGCTTAATAGCATGGTAAGTCTCTACATCTATTTTGTCCTTCTTTGTCATATACATATACATATAAGTCTGTCTTTTCCAGGGTTGGCTGTTGTAACGAAATCACATGGATTGTTTAGTTAAGTGACAAACATTTAATTCCCATAATTCTGGAGGCTGAGAAATCCTGATTTACAGACAGCTATGTTCTCTGTCCTCACACGATGGGGACAGAACTCTGGTATGTCCTTCAATCCTTCAGAGTATACTAATCCCATTATGGGGCTCTACCTTCATGACCTTATTTAAACCCAATCACCTCCCAAAGACTTCACATTGTGGATTAGGAATTTAACACATAAATTTAAGAGCATCAAACATTCCATATCAAACATTTTTGCTTGAATTATAATTAAATATTTAATTTTGAGTATTTGTTCATTGGTCATTTGTAGAAATACATTGAGATTTTTAATGGCTAATGAATTCCAAGAATGTTTTGTTTTGGATTTCTTGAAATGTTCTATATAGACAAATCATATTTTGAATGAGAGTGATGAATGGACATGCTTGTCTCTTTTTTTTCTTTGAGACAAGGTCTCCCTGTAACCTCAGCTAAGCCAGGGCCCTATATAGACCAGACTGGCCTTGAAGTCACAGGGATTCACTTGCCTCTGCCTCCCAAGTACTGGGATTAAAGGCATGTGTCACCATGCCTGGCTAAAAGATTTATTTTATCCTGTGTCTGTTTCTGTGACTGTGTGAGTTCATGTGTATCACATGTATCACCAGTGGAGGCCAAAAGAACACTGAATCCCCAGGACCTTGAGTTATAGACAGTTATGATGTAACATGTGGGTGCTGGGAACCTATCCTCGGTCCTCTACAAGAGCAGTAAGTACTCTTAACCATTGAGCCATCTCTCCAGCCCTTGTCTTATTCTTGATTTTCATGAAATCGTTCAGTCTATCACTATTAAGTGCAATATCAGCTGTAGGGACATTTCTAAATGACCTTCATCAAACAGAGAAGAATTTCTCTTCTTTTTAAAAAGTAATGAGAAAGTGCTGAATTTTGCCAAACGGCTTTTATTCATTGTGATGGTTAATATTGATGGCTAATTGGAAAGGATCTAGAATCACCTAGGAGATACACCTCTTGACATACCTGTTAGGGAGTTTCTAGATTAGATTAACTGAGGTGGGAAGATCTACTTACATGTGGATGGAACCATTTCATGGACTGATGTCTTAGACTACATAAAAGAAAGAAAGCAAGCTAGGCACCAGAATTCATCTCTGCTTCCTGACTATGGATATAATGTGACCAGCTGCTTCACGCTTTTGTTTCCGTGTTTTCTCTGTCACGATGGACTGTAACTTCAAACTATGAGCCAAAACAAACGCATTCTTTCTTAAGTTGCTTTTGCCAAGTATTTTGTCATAGCAATGAGAACAGTATCACTTACATTGATGTAATCATGTGGTTTTTCATTTTAAGATTGTTAATATGCTAGATTGCATTGATTATTAAATGTTAAATCAATCCTTGTCTACTTGGACAAAATTCACTTAGTCATGGTATATAATCTTGTATGTGTGTGTGTGTGTGTGTGTGTGTGCGCATGCATGTTTATGCACCTGTGTGACGCTTTTGTATAATTTTTCTTTCTAAAATGAACTGGAAAGTGTTTAGAATTGCTTGTATAGAATTGGTGTTTTCTTTAAAAAAATTAAAATTTGATTTAATGTATATTAGTGTTTTTGCTTGCATGTATGTAACTGCACCCATGCTATGCAATGACCACAGAGGCCAGAACAGGGCATCAGATCCCCTAGAACTGGAGTTAAGGATGGTTATTAGCTGCCATGTGGATACTTGGCCAACCCCAGCCTCTGGAAGAGCAGCCCCTATTCTTAACCACTGAACCATCTCTCTAACCTCTCTTCAAACATTTCATAAAAGTTTTCAGTGAAACTATTTGGGCCTGCAGAGTTCTTTTCTGGAAGTTTGAAGCAAATAAATCTGATCTCACTTTAAGCTAAAGGCTGATATGCATGGCTATAATATAGCCACTGTCACTTAGAAGTTTCTTTTCTTGTTGGATGTCCCTTTCCTGGTTGTTTGATGATAGAGTAACCTTTTGTTATTGTTGTTTTGTTTGTGCCTGTCACTGTTTGCAGACTCTAGGCTTCAGTCCCAAGCCTGGAGCATACAAGGCAAAAAGAAAATTCAGGATATACCACTGTTGCTTGCTCCTCTTCTTTCCTTCCACCTTCCAGGGTTTTCTTATGTTAGTTTTAGACAAAACATCTAGGATTTTTAGGTGTATTGAGTGAAAGGAAAAGCAAAAGAAACTGAGTGGTGGTTTTAATGACAAATGTTCCCCAAAGGCTCATGTATTTGAACCCTCAATCCCCAGTTGTCATGCATTTGGGGAGGTTACAGAACCTTTAGGAGGTGGAGCCTTGCTGGAGGAAGTATATCATTGGTGGCAGGGTTCGAATATTTATAGTCTTGACCCACTTCCTGTTTTCTCCGCTGCTTCCTGTGTGTGGATGAAATATGATACGTCTACTTCCTGCTCCTTGGAGTCATAAGCTGAAATAAACCCTTTTCTTTGCTAACTTGCTTTCAGTCAGGATATTTTATCACAGCAACAGAAAAGTAATGAATGCATGGCAGTTTAACCACCCGCTTCCTAGAACTGGAAGTAGAGAGTGGCTTATTGTTTTTAAGATTTTCTTTCTTTTCTCTTTCTTTCTTTCTTTCTTTCTTTCTTTCTTTCTTTCTTTCTTTCTTTCTTTCTTTCTTTCTTTCTTTCTTTCTTTCTTTCTTTCTTTCTCTCTCTCCTTCCTTCCTCTCTCTCTCTCTCTCTCTCTCTCTCTCTCTTTCTTTCTCTCTCTCTGTTGTGTATACACATGTGTGCAGGTGCCTGGAGAGGCCAGAAGCGGGAGAGGGGGTGGTGGGGTGGGGGGGTCAGATCTTCTGGGTCTGGAAACTCCTGGGGATGGTTTTCAGCAGCCCGCTGTGAATGCTAGAACTGAACTCTGGTCTTCTGTAAAAGCAGTGTGTGCTCTTAACCACTGAGCCATCTTTCTAGCCCCAGAGTAGGTTTTTTACTGAAGAAAAATCTTTTGAGAGTTGTTCCAGTTACATTGAGTTGCTGTGATTAAAATCCCCTGAGCGAAAGCAGCTTTGGGAAGGAAAGGACTTGTTTCGTGCTTGCAGGTCAACATCCACCATTGCCGGAAGCCAAGGCCGGAACTTCAAAAAGAAACCATGGAGGAACACAGCTTGCCGGCTTGCTCACGGACTCATACTTAGCTAGGCCAGGACCACCTGTTAAGGGATGGTGCCACTCATGGTGGGTTGGGCCACCGTACATAAATTAATAGTCAAAACAATCTCTCCCAAACATACCCACAGGTCACTTTGATCTGCTCAATCCCGAAGTTGAGAATCCTTTCTCAGGTGATGCTAGAGTGTGCAAAATTGACAGTTAAAGCTAAGTAGGACAGATGTCAACATGTCCCAGGTCACACAGAAAGTGAGACTCAAAATTTGCCTTTCATCCTGGATGTTCTGGAAGTCAGAGTTGAGAGGCAATCCCTTTCAGCATTATTTCTTTTTTTCTGTGAACTTTGAGTCTTCTTTTCAATGTCCATACCATGTGGTCCTCACGGAGGCCATGTTGGGAGACTGTGCAACTCCTACTCTCTAGGTTATTGCATCAGTACATATTCTGGGCGGGCTTTCCCAAGTCTTAGCTCACTGTACACAGTTAATGTGTCTTGTTTAATGCTTCTAGTCCCACTCCTTTACTAAACAAAATGTATGTGACCAGAATCTATCAGTTGATCCTGATATTTAAAGCCACATTGGTAAACACTGTTTGAAAGGTGTTAGAAAGAAGTCATTGCCAGCTTCATATTTTTCTGCATACATCTATCTCTGCATGGTTCTCCAGTCTTCAACACAGTGAACTATGGTGGTGCTCTTTCAGGCCCCCTTGAATATCATTTCATCATTTTTGTGGACTACCTGGTTTTAATTTTTGCTTTCTAAGCCAGTCCTTGCAGTCTTCCTCTAAAATTGTCTGACTCCTAGAACTTCAATTACCCAGAATGGCAACAAACAAGCAAACGTGTGAATTATATTCCTATGGATGTAACTGAGTAGAGGCCATTTGATTTATGATTTCCTGTATCAAGCTAGGCTGAAGCTTCCCTCTGCAGGACTGTGCTGGGGTGCCTGTCCCACTGTCCTTTCCTTTCCGGTCTCCCCCAGGAGTACTTCCTTAACAAGCAACCTACACACAAACTGTAATCTCAAAGCCTGCAGCTGGGAGCCTGACTGAAGACAGCTATCAAAGGAGTTCACAGGTGGAACCTGTCTGGAAAGTGAAGGTGAATAGCATTGCTGTTATGGTCACTGATGGTGGGGAAGAGCTGGAGGACTCTCAGCCAACTTGTTATGAGCTTGTTGTTATGGAGACAGACATGCTGGGCTTCATCACATTGCTGCTTTTCTCCAGGTATGATGTTGCTGTGGAAACATAGAGCCTGAAGCCTCAAAGAACACCCGTTTCTAATCTCAGTACTTCATCCATCTGCTTTGTGTCTCATTAGCAAAAGGAGCCTAATTCATGGTACCTGTGTTCACCCAAGCTCTCTAGAGAAGGATACCGACTTCACTTTTTCCTGGGTGAGGGGAATCTTGGATGATCTTCTCAGAATTTATTTTGTTTTAATTTAACTTAATTTATTTTGTTTTGAGACAGAGTCTCCCTGTTGCCCCATCTGACTTGGAACTTCCAATGTAGACCAGGCTGGCTTCGATCTCACAGAGATCTGCCTGCATCTGTCTCCTGAGTGCTGGGGATAACGTATGCATGACCATGCTCAGCTTCTTGGACAGTTTTTTAAATTAAATTCTTGGAATTTTCATGCAATATAATTTGATGGTATTGAGATGCCCTTCCCTATTCACCTTCTCTTACTGCCCCCAACTGCCCCCAATTTAATGTATACACACACACACACACACACACACACACAAACACACAAACACACACATATGGCCCATAGAGCCTAATTTGTGTCCCCAAATATTCTTCAGTGTGGGTCCATCCCACTGAGCCTGGTTGACCTACCAAGAACCCCATCCTTGAAAGAGACTATCTCTCACCTTCCCGGCAGCCATTGGTTGCCAGAAGTTCCTTAGTTTGGTTTTAAATGAGGTTTGCTAACTTAGATAGAAACAAATGCTTTTCCTGTGATGTACTATTTTCAAAACTGTTGCTAGGAAGCAGTCTTATCACACATTCATTTCGATCTAGGATCCAGTAAATCCACCTTTGACTCAGCCTTATTTTGAACCTGCAGATTCTTTCAGCATTGGCCTCTGTTCCCAGAAATGAGAATGATCATGTTAATCCACAGCTGAGATCTTCTAGGGTACAGGAAGTACGATAGAGTAGATGTAGATGTGGCAGCTCTTAGCACTGATGCAGGACTCTTGAGTGTAGGAGTGGATGTGGTCCTAGTCTGTCTCCCTGGTGGACCACCGTTTCTCAGTTATGATATAGTAGACAGAGACAACTTCATGGGTAAGGGGTTGGGCCTTTGTGTTAGGTGATTTTTAGGTTGGCTCCTGAGACAGGGAGAGAGCCACAGTGTCTTAGTGTAAAAGTTACTTATTTTGTCACTGAAAAATGGTGATGACTTCTAACTTTCATTGTTGTTAGTGTTAAAATTAATTTTTGCCAGGAGCTGGAGAGATGGCTTAGTGGTTAAGCTGGCTGTTCTTACAGAGGACCAGGGTTCAATTCCCAGCACCCACATAGTGGCCAACAACCATCCATAACTCCTGTTCCAGAGGAATCCAATGCTCTCTCTGACTTCTACAGACACTGCACAACATGGGTGCACTTACACACATGCAGGCAATACACTCATATGCATAAAATAAAAAATAAAGTGTTAAAAATAAAAAATATTTGTTGCCAATGAATTAGAATTTCTAGTCTTTCCTGACATTTTACTGCCTTCGGCTCTTAAAAATATCGGCTAGTTTAAGTGGTCAAGGTCAAATGTCAGAGAAAAAATATTGATGGGGGAAAGTGAGGAAGACAGAATTCATTCTAGGTATGTTCCACTGAGCAAGCTTTCTTATAGGTAATGACAACTGCCGAGGGGACTGAGGAGCAAAGGTAAAGAGAACAGTTTTGGCTATGGTCTTTCAAGAAGCCAGAAAGCACTCAGGGGTAAGGGTAGAGAGGGCACCACTGTCAGCCCCATGGCCCCCCATGCATTAAGGGAGTGCATTTCAAGGTGATGTTGAAGTTATTATTAACACTCCTCGTGCGTGAAACCCACATATTTACGGGGGTAGCAGAGGAATATTAGTTCTACCCCCCCTACGTCTTGAATGACTTGACAACAATGATTACACTTCATCTTTATAAACCAAACCAGACCCAGGACCCTGCCAGCATGAGTACATGACATTTAATTCCCAGGCTTCTAGCCCTTGAGCTATAAATGAGAAACAAGAAGAGGATGAAAGGGTGTGGAGGGCTGAGAGATAATACCTGCTTATGTGTTTATTGTTCAGTTACCAGTAACCTAGTGCTGCTTCTCAGCGTTTGTAATTGTGGACCGGATTGCGATGTTTGGGAACTGGATGTTTCTAACTAGCTTGTTCTAATTATGTTTTTGCCCCTGTAGTAGTTTTGTATATTGAGTAGAGAAGCGCATGATTATATACATAACAGACTGATCTGAGGTCATCTAAAAGTCAGCATATGCATTCAGTGAAAGCTGAGAAGCCAGACCCAGTAATGACAGTCCTATTAACTATGTGGTTGGCAGAATAACAATAAACAGTCTCCGTCCTGATGATGATAACAATGATGGGATCCTTAATGACAGCGACTGCCTATCTTTGCTGTTGGCCCTTCTAAGTGTTTTCCATCCAGAAATTCATCTGCTTCTCATTTTGGTCACATACAATAAATGCCATTACAATTCTTATTTTGTAGATGAAGGCTCAAATGGTTAAATAAAATTTTCAGTTTCATACAGCTAGTAAATAGAAAAACCAACATGTAAATCCCAAACTAGCTCTTAACAACCACAAAACACAGAAATCTTAACATCCACAATAAGATTTTTTATTCATCTGTTGGTTTTATTCTGAGTGTATTTCATTGTCACCAATTCATGAGCTTTCTCTGACTTTCTCTTCTGTTTGGCCCTTGTATTTTGTGATACAATTTGTGGCTGGTATTTACTGAGGGATTTCTAAGTGTTAGGTACTATGTTAAAGGATTTTCAGGCAATATATCTTGTAATACTCAAAAGAACTTTATGAGGCAAGGAGAGGTTTAGTAATCTATCCGGTGAAATGCAGAGAGGGAGCAGCAGCTGAACCAGACTGGCCGATTCAGGAGCTTCTAGCCAAATGTCGTGACAGTGCCCTTGAAATATGACTAGTCTGAATTGTAAGGTACTGTGAGAATAACATACATATAGGATTCAAAGGCTTTCCATGTGCTGTGCACTGGAAGATGTTTTTTCATAGAAGTCTAAAACCTCATCTGCAGCTTCCATCTCTTCCCATGAGTTCATCTCAGTGTTACTGCGTAATGTTGGCTGGAGACTGGAGAAAGAGATACTGAGAGCAAGGGACTTGAGCTGGGGGTGATGTGGCCTCTGGAAGTTGGGGCTAGGAAAGCACACAATGAACTTATTGAAGTCTAGCTGAGGGCTGAGTCAGGAAGTATAATAATTGGTATCTGAGCATCTGTGTGATTATAAAGCTCTCGATGTTTTTGATAGTTCAAGTTACCCCTCTCTTCTACTTACCTTTTTAAATTTAGATGCTTTAAAATTTAAAGACATAGATTTTACATGTACATACTGAAGTCTAAGGGTATTTTTTTTTGAGATATGATGAATGTAATGGAACATTTACTAAATATAAATCAAACTGCCATGGTAGACGTCACCATTGTCTTTTGGGCCCTTGTCAGTGTTCACAAATAATTTCTAATATTCTCAAGAACCAGGACGGGTCCTTAGGCACAGGAACACATGGGTCCTTGTGCCAAGGCCTCGGTCACATCTGTGTGGTGGGTCTCTCATGTGCCTCAGAGTTTCACTTTCCGTACTGGGGCTCTGGCTATGGTGAAGGACAGCTGTTGAGGTTGAGCATTCAGGATTCTTTGGAGCACTGTTACCCTTACAGTTAGATCTTATACCTGATCTTCAGTAGAGACTGCAGCGTTTATGGATTTCTTTGACCTTTGCAGGAGAGTTTTTCTGCCTTTCATTTTGTGTCTTGAATTGCTAGGGACTTGCCTGAGACTCTTTTCTTTTGTGTAGGCTTCTAACTTTATTTAGAAGCCGCTTTCTTAGTCATAATGTGATGGGCCTCCACGTTCTAGTTGAACTAGAATTCAGAACAAAGACCAGAAAAAAAGGATTGTATGTTTCTAATGCTAGAGATGAATTCAGACGCCCTTGAGTTGCTCTTCCCACCGTACCACACTCCTATCAAGGGAGAATAGAGGGGGAGCAAAGAGGAAAAATAGGTGTTATTGGAGGGGGGGGGGCATCTCATTTTCTTTGGAAAATACCAAAGTGATTATAATCACTTTGATGCAATCACTTCATGGCTAGCTAGAGTGTCATGCGATCACTTGAACCTTTCTTTTTTCTAATATGATCTTTTTTATTAATTATTTGAGATTTCGTACTTGCACGTAACGTATTTTGATTAGACCCTGCCCCCGCGCCACCATTCTTCCCCTGCTTCTCTCTTACGCTCTTCTTGTTGCACTAGGTTCCTACAGCACTATCCAAGGCCAGGCGAGGGGTGTGAAAAGAGGGAGCTGCAGACAGAGCTCCTGTAACGAAGCGATGCTAGGGTGTTTTTAACAAGTAGAATCCTTGCAATGTCTACTGTGTTATGTCATCCTCTGAAAGCCCAGAGTTGCCATGTTGGCCTCTTGGTCATATGTGCTAAAAGTAACCTCTCTCCGCATCACAAAAGCACTCAGAACGGACCATCCTTTCCTAAACGTGAGGTTGGCATTGGCAGCAGGCAGTTTTCTGTGCTGTGAATCATCTGCATGCATTGGGAGTCCTGCCACCTCCTCCTGAGCCTGGGTGACCTCCTGGGATGCTTCCTTTGGCAGGAGTGTCTTACAGCTGTGATGATTATTAGTGAGTTTCTGAATTATTTATGTCAGTGCTCTCTTTCATTAGTGTGAATTGTCATGCACTCGTAATCAAAGTGATTTAGATTTGAGAAGCAGAAGAGTGAGGTGCATTTTTTACTTTGATCTTATAATTTTGGGGGTTTTGCTGTTGCTTTTAAAACTCCCAACAACATCATTAGGAGTTGTAGTTTGGTGTTCTGGAAGATTCGCAGCCCTGGCTTTGCTCTTCCATCCTGGAGTGAACCTGATAGTCAGTCCTTTAGGGATCACCTGTCTAACATCCCCATCAATGAGGATAGTCCTAGGGAGCTTGGTGGGACAATCAGACTTAGAAACCAGGTGGTTGAATTTGCTCTTTGCTCTGATCCACATGACCATACAGACCTGATAGGTATTTATTTAATTCTTTGGTGTCTTGGGACTGGAGAGATGGCTTAGCAGTTAAGAGCACTGACTGCTCTTGCAGAGGATCTGGGTTTGACTCCCAGCACTTACATAGAGGCTGACAACTGTCCATAAACTCCAGTTCCATGGAATCTGATGCCTTCTTCTGCCCTTTGAGGGCATTGCATGATATAAGTGCACTTACATACATGCAGGCAATATACTCAGTATGCATAAAAACAAAAAACAAAACCAAATTTTTCTCAGCTCAACAATATTTACCAAATAAATACCGTGAGCTGGCTTTTGGGTATGTACTGTGTTTGATGTAGAGAGCAGTAAAAGCAGAGCCTTGGGTCAGGAGTTACAGAAACTGTGTGAATATTCTAAGGTTGTCTTGTTTTAATTGTCCATGATTGGAAGTGCAGGAGGCATACTTATTTAAACAAACAAACACCAGAAGACTGGATAAATTTGAATAAAAATTTATATGTATGAATGTGTCACTTGTATGTAGGTAAGTGCACCCATGTCGTGTAATGCCCATGGATCAGAAGGGTGTCAGATCCCCTGGAAATGGAGTTACGGACAGTTTTTAGCTGCCATGTGGGGGCTGGGAGTCAAACCTGGGTCCTTTACAAGAGTAGCCAGTGCACTGAACCACGGAGCATTCTCTGCAGGTTTGGAATGATTTGTTTCTTGACAAGAATTTCAGCCTGTGAAAATAATAGAAGCTATTGGCTCAGATAAAGCGTTAAGTATGAGTCCCAGTGTCTTAGTAGTAGTCTCTCTGGAACTATGACATTTTCCTAAAGCCTTTGCTCACTTTAGCATTTTAAAATAAAAAACTCTAAAGTTGTCATAAAAATAGCAACATTTTTATAGCACTTCACAGCTTACAAAGTGCTTTCTACCACATTATCTCATTATGCCCCTTGCAGGCCTGAGAGGAATAATCTACAAATGGCCTTTTAAAGTGAATTTGTGGCCTCAGAGGGCAGGTACATTACACAGCTGGGTACATGGCATTCGAGATCTAGTGACAATGTGAAGTGACCGTGAGGAAGGAAGCATATAAACATACCCTGTGCCCTAGCACATTTAAAGTCTACATCAGTGAAAAAGCAGTTTGGACTCACTGGGGTTACTTTCTCATTTAAAAATTTTACAAGTTAAAGCTGACACTTGTCGACAGGGGTTTTACAACCACCCTTGATCCCTGTGTGGATCAGATGAACCCCTGGGCTCTCTGATCTGTTGGGTGGCTTTGGGGCATCTGTATACTGACTCTTGGGTCAGACACTACGAATATAGACACAGCATATGGCTGTCAGCTCTGCTGTGATGGCCAATGGGTTCAGCCAGTGAAAGAACAAAATGTAAATTAGATGGCCAAGACTTCCTCTAGGCATTGTAGAATGACTTGGCTTTGCTGATTCTTGGGAAAATTTAGCTTCAGTATGTGGACATGGGGCTGCTTGCTTGCAATTCCAGCACCGAAGAATCAGTGAGGCATGAGGACATGAGTTCAAGGCTGACTTGCCCTACATAGGGAGACCCTGTCTAGAAACAAAACAAAACAAAAAATTAGCTTTTGTGGGGCTCATGAATTCTAATCATGTCTTTCCTAATTGCCAATTATGTTGTATCTAATTTATAATTTCATATCTAAGTAAAAGATTAGGTTTTATTTATAATAATATTTAATAAATTTATTTATAAGAACTTCAGTAACTTTAAATAGTAAAGAAGAAATAGATATCATTCATAATATTTTATCAGTTAAGATGCTGTTTAATCCAAGAAATGAAATATTTAATAGAGCTGGAAATAAATGGTTCTAAGGGTTAATTTGCTTTTCTTTTTGTCTTTTTTTTTTTTTTTTTTTTTGAAGTGTTTTTGGAGACAGGGTCTCCCTGTAGCCCCAGCTGGCCTGGAACTTGCTATGTAGACCAGGCTGGCCTTGAACTCACAGAGCTTTGCCTGCCTCTGCCTCCCAAGTGCTGGGATTAAAGGCATGAGCTACAATGCCCAGCTTTTGCTTTAAAAATAAATACAGGGTCCTACTATGTATCCCTGGCTGATTTGGAACTTGTTATGTGGACCAGGCTGGCCTTGATTTCACAGAGATCTGCCTGCCCTTTCTCCCAAGGGTTAATAAGGCAGGTGCCACCACACCCAGCTGGTTCTGAGGCTGTTAATTTAGTAGTATAGTTGATCTGGATTCTGGGTTAGCATCTCTGGCTCTTTTGGCTTTCACTTCATGGTCACAAAACGGCTACCACAATTCCAAGCATCATGTCTTCCTACAATTGCATTCAAACAAAGACAAGCAGAACTTCTTTTTATTATCATAATCCGGCGGAAACCCATCCCCAGAAGTCCCTACTGAACTCTGCTTAGGCCTTTTTGACTATAGGAGTTCCTCATGTTCACCTCCTTGCCAATCACTGGCAGAGCAAGTAGGCTTAAAATGGAAATCACTTTGGTAATTACGTTTCATCCTTAAAGACTGGGGCAGGAAGCAAAACTCCTGAGCACATTACTTTCCCAATTCTGAACAAAATAAGTATTGTTGGGAAGGAAAAAGGAGAAAGACGTGGCTAGGAAGCCATAGTGTGAAGTGCTCATGTTTTCTGTTGTTTCTTTAGCAGTTCTTCCATTGCTTTTGCTGGCAGTGAATTTGATGTGTTGACTAGACTAAGGGATACAGAGATAGCTGGCAAAACATTTATTTCTAGGTGTGCTTGGGAAGGCATTTCAAGAAGAGATTAACACTTGAGTCAGTAGATTAAATAAAGATCACTCTCATCAAAATGGGCTGACATCCTAAAATCCACCATGGGCCTGAACAGAACAGAAAAAGAGGAAGCCTTCTTTGGCTGAATTTTACAGAGATATGAATATACTGTGGAATAAACGGGACTTGTTGCATGCTCGGGTGCCTTATGAAATCGAAAATCTCCTATCCAGAGCTTAACAGTGACAGCTATACCTACTACGCTGGTACACGCCAGGGCTCCCCAGGGGAGGGAGTAAAAAGAGAAATGGGAGAGAAAAAGCTACTGAGAGGAACTTTTTTGGATGAAAATCTCTAAGAATTTTGACCTTAACGGTGTGTATTTAGTGTGGAAGTCTTTGATTCTCTTTGCATCTCACTTCTTTAACTCCTTGTCATCTACTGAAATTTTATTTCTCTTTGAACCTCAAGTCACTTCCTGAGTCATAACTAACTTCTCGTCCTGTTTGCTGCAGCCTTTCACCTTGACTCTTACTTCAGCAAAGTGTTCATTCTGTTGCACACCCCACCATTGTTTGTTTTTCTTTAGACTGTAAGTTTTCTGGCACTGAGTCTTGGATTTAACCGTCTTCAAATCTGTATGATACTCACATGAAAGAGAAACTCACATCTTGTTTAAGTTAAAGAACTTTTGTTCTTTTTATCACTCACAGCTAAACTTAATCCTAGTATCAGACTCTTGTTCTCTTTCCTGTACAGAGATGGGCACCATTCAATTTCTGAGCTGGTGAGTGTACAGATACCATTCAAGAAGGTTAGAACACTGAATACATGTTATTGAATGGGAGAAGATTGGGAGGTATTCGCAGACTGGGGCAATGATGTGTTTTCTATTTTTTTGTCTTGAAGAGTTGGTGAGGTATAGAAGAATACAATGAGCTTTAAAATCAGACATATCTGATGAAAACTCTTAGCTGAGTAACTCATAGATGTGTCATCATTATTGAGGAAACTCTCCCTAAGCCTGAGTTATCAGATATGTACAAAAGGAATGAAAATATTCTGTCAGGCTCTTCTGCAAATTAGGTAAGATGTCCACAAAGAACTTAGCACTTAGAGGATACTGTCTACCTCCTCAGATCCTGATCACTATAATCATATCACCAGATGCTTGTAACCATTAATGGAAAAGCTCTGTTACCCTCCCCAGACCTACGAAGCTGATTTCACAGTGGTCAGAAGTTTGTGGAACCAGAGTTGACACAGAAGGCAACTTATTGCTGGTGACAGAAACTCGACATATCACTCATAATCTTGTCATTGAGATAAAATTTAGCATACTGGCACGGACAGTATATCTCCAACATCCATTTAGAAGTCTCCAGATGAAACATTTAGACATAAAATACAAGCACTTACTGATATTCACAATAGTCACAGACACTTGTAAAGTAATAGTAAAAATGATGAAAAGTTGCAATTCTACTGGAATGTGGGTGGAAGCATACCTATTAAACTGGACCCACAGGTGAGGCAATCTGGGCTTTTCATAGTTCTCTAGGGATGAGCACTGAAATTCTAGGTTTCCTCTTCATTGAAGCAATACAGAAGTTATTCATATCACAGAATAAAAGCAATTAGTGATGCAGCTCTCAGAACTTCAGGGTCAGAATAAAAAAAAAACAGATGTTATAATCTTAAGGAAGACTGGAACAGTTTGTGTGAATAATTGGTTAAAAGATACTTGTGGACTCCCCAAAGCACAGGCATGATTTTTAATCTTGCATCATGCAAAGAAAGGCTCCATGAAACTCATGCTGTACTTTGAAGTAGATATCTAACACGTATACAGTACTTTCCAACTTTCCATTTTATAAAATGCTTTGGCATATGCTATTGCAATATAGAAAATTGCTACAAAGTTAACAGTTGAAGTAGCACATGTTTCTTCTTTCACAGTTTCCAGGGGTCAAGAATGCACAATTTGACTGGTGCCTCTCAGAGTTTCACAAGCTGTGGTCCAGGTGTCAACTAAGCTATATTCCCATCTGGCAGTACAACTGGGAAAGAATCTGCTTTGAAGTTCATTCATTGGCAGAATTCAATTTCTTGTGCTTGGAGTCCAGATTTCCTGCTGGGTCCTTGGGACCACCTACAGTGTCTTGGCAAGTGGGAGCATCATGGTCATTGACTTCATCAAACCTGAAAAGACAGTCTCCTGAATCTGTTAGCAAGATGCAGTCATAGAGTCAGGCTTTGCTGTCTACAAAAGATTGGTTTTAGGGTCCCTGAAGATAACCAAACCCTCAGATGCTCGTCCTTTATACCATATAGCATTTGTGTATAACCTACATACAGCCTCCCATATTTTAAAATCATCTTTGGATTACTTCTCACATCTAATCCAGTATAGGTGCTATGTCAATAGTTGTGTTGCTCAGGGAACAATGGCCAGAGAGAGGTCTGTACATGTTCAGTACAGACAATATTTGGGGGCATATTTTCAATCTGTTGGTTGAATTTACAGAAGACAACACCCTTAAGGGTTTAAAACCCCGGAGAGATAACTTGCCCCTTGTACTGTCTGAAGACACAGGAAGTTACCACTGATGAACCAGAAATTGATCTGTCACCAGACACCAAATCACTAGTGCTTTGATGTTGAACTTCTCAGCCTCTGGAATTGTGAGAAAAAACACTATCTATTGTTTTTAGGCCATCCACTGTACAGTATATTTGTGATAGCAGCTGTCACACTTTAATACACTAGCCTATCTCAGAATGAGGTCCTGGCATCTTTGCATTGCTCATGACCTTGGTCCACAATCCCTCTGCCAACTCTTCTCAGCCAATTCATCTCATCTTAGACCTGCTCCTAATAGCACAGCTTTCAAGTTCTTAACTCCCTTGTTTAGACCTATATTTCCCATAAAAAGCTGTTTTGTAATGGCTTTGCTATGGCTCATTTCTACTTTTCTTCTTGATCATAGTCTTTGCTTTGTAGTGTTTCTATAACATTGCTTTTTATCCATTCTATGTAAATAATTCACCAAATCATGCTGCTGAGACCTGAGACCTTAATCTAGACACAAAGCTCACAAGCCAGTACCTCTATGAGGTGACCAAGTCATCCACAATATGGTAATGCCATGAGGACTTACACTGAGGGGAAAATTATGATTATATCATTATTTCCCTGAGTTCTTTTCTTCAGAGAGACTTTAGGGATTGACCTAAATTTAATTAGCAAATGTCATGAAAAGGAAAACATCAAGGGAAAAAATAGATCAAAGGATTAGCTACAACTGGACCTAGCAGGGAAGCCTGACTGACCATGCTCCAGGTGAATAATTATCTAAAGAAGGTGAATAACAACCAAGCCCATCAGTTGCTCTTTCATTTTGGCTCACTGTAAAAACTGCAACAAGTAAGCTAAAATTTTAATGCCTTGGTAAGCTGTCTTTGAAGAGGGCGTTCTCAGTGGGGCCTCACCACTGTAACAGGTTCGCAAGAAGAAAGGAGCCGCTCGATTGAACACAGCTTTGTTGTAAAAGAAACATTTTTTATTCTGCAGCTCCATATACTTCTTTATTTTAGGCATTTCTGCTAACTCACAGACTAAAGTGCACTCAGCCACATTGTGCATAAATTTCATTATCATTGTAGCATCTGAAAGAAACTGAGAACAGGGGCAATCGTGGGCTGGGATGAACAGAAATTCTGGGAAGTGTCTTCCTCATTACTAAGCCCCATCACCTCCGAGATTTAGCACCACATAGAGCATCTGCTAGTCAGGAGGATGTGGGGAGCCTCCTTTTACCTCTGACATTCTCCCTTCTGGCTTCTTGTGACTGTTCACACTGTGCGGCCCTTGGACTCTTCTGGTTCGATTTTAAGGCTCCAACTCACACTGAGCAAAGCTCCCTCTCTTTCCTTCCCCTAACACAGGCACCCACAGCAGTCTAGAACTTACAACACATTTCATAGAGCAAAGATACATAGACCTTTACAACTTAGAGAGATTTTTGGTCCTTTCTATAACTTGGTCACTGTTAGGACTTGTCAGTTATCTTAGCTTCCCTTTCCCATCTACCTGTGTGAATCTGAGTTCCCAAGATCCTAAAGCAGGAGTGAAGAAATGAGGCAGATATGGCAGAGAGCTAGTGAGTGGCTCCTGTGCCACTGGATAGCTTCCGTTGCTGACTTGTCACACCTGCAAAGAGGAAACCTGGAGGGGGGCGTGTTTCTCCTCTGGGATTGGCCTGTGGGCATGTCTGTGAGGCATATTTTTGACTGTTGAGTGAATGGGAGGGCCCAGACCACCAGGCAGGTGGGCCTGGGTTGTGTGAGGAAGCAGGCTGAGCCCAGGTCAGAAAAGCAGGCCAGTGGGCAGTGTTTCTCTGGTTTCTGCTGCAGCTCCTCCTCCAGGTTCCTGCCCTGCCTGAGCTCCTGCCTGGCTTCCCTCAGTGATGGTCTGTAACTTGTAAGCTGAAACAAACCCTTTCCTCCTCAAGCTGCTTTTGATCAGAGTGTTTTATCACAGCGATAAAAACCAAAACTAAAACAATCCCCATGGTGGGAAATCGGTGTTTAATCCCCTGGGGGACTCTGTAGCAGAGTGGAATATGCCTCAGAGGAGCCTCACTGCAGAAAGAGGAGCACAGGATATTTCCCACTAACTCCCAACTTTTCCTGTTGAGAAAGTTGACCTCAAGAGGCACTTCCCAGCTCTTCAGGGACCCTCAGCCGCTCTGAGCACATTCCAGAGAGCCTACAAGCAGTGATGAGGGAAGGTGCCAAGTCATGTGGAGACATGTGTGAACACTCACCAGAGCTGCAAGTGAACCCACCTGAGGGTGGACTGAGAGGATATTAGGGGCAGGGTGAGGGCACCAACAGTGTCAGCAGCAAGGAGCCCGAAAGGGCGGGCTCTTCCCCGAGCTCTCCTGTCCTGCTCCTGGGCTGACTTTGACCATCTTACTGCTCTCACCCAAGAACTAGTTCTCACTGAGTATAAATCAGTACATAACAAACACACGCACACACACGCGCGCGCGCGCGGGCACACACACACACACACACTTTGCTCTAGTAGTTTATGCGCATTCAGGATTTTAGTTCCCATAATTTCCCATTTCCCTTGCTATTAGGAAGTGACTCTGAAATGGCATAGTGCAGAAATTTACTTCAGAAAACACTACCATAGCTGTTTACATTCTCAAAATTCACTGCAAGTGAAGTTATAATGGCAGAATGTAAACACAGAAGCTTTTTGCTTATAATGTGGCTGGAAAATTTCTCACACTACAGGCTGTTGTATAAAATAAATGTAGTTAATCTGATTGTTCTTACAAGTCTTCTACTCTTTAGTGTAGTGAGTGGAATAGAAGTTTGGCCAATATGGTACACTTAGGCTAATGCTATAATTTAAGCAGTCTCTAGGTTAGCTCACTGTGAGATAATAGGCGGTTTTGGATTTTCTTCTTCTCCTCTTCTCCTCTTACAGGGCAGTCCTTGGCTCTGGGAGACATGTCTGATTCTAACTTTGGGCATCATGCCAATTTCTGTTTCTGATCGCATTTGTATTTATTTCTTTTTATTACTATGATTTTTAATTCTTTCAAACTTCTTATATGTATTCAATAAAATGCAGTCCTATCCTCCTCTTTTTCTCCTCTCACCTCCCTCTGACTCCCCCCAACCTTCTCCTCTCCCCACTTCATGTCTTCTTCCTTTTAAAAAAATTTTGATAGCTCACTGAGTCCAACTGGTGGTGCCCATATGTGCATGGGTGGGCTAGACACTGAAGCGTGGGAAATCTACCAGTGGCCACACCCTCAAAGAAGAATGATTCTCCCTCCCCCAGCAGCCGTCAACTGCTAAGGCTTTTCAGCATCTCCTCTTAAAATCAGTTTTCTTGGGACCCAGGAGTCCTTCCAGCTTGAGTCCTATCTATACCTGGCAGAGGCATTACCTTGCAGCTCTCGTAGCTCAGAATTACTTTACCTGTGTCCTAAAAAATCCCTTGGACATCAGGCCAGTTGACACCACCAGCCCTTCCTGCCACGGAACATACAGGAACTTCTGTGCTCGTTCTGCATCACCTGGAAACCGTAGGAGACAGAGCTGCTTTGCAGGTCGCCCCTGTCTGCCTCCATTGCTGCCTCTTTAAACTCTCCAGCGTCTACCTGAGATGTTACCATGGAGAATAAAGACAGAAAAGAATACCATTGGTGAGATGGTAAAGCTAGCTACACCGAGGACAGTAGATGAGAGGATTCCTTTCCGAGAGCAGAACCAGAGGCTGCCAGACTCTACCTGGTCACCTCTGATAGGCTTCTAATGGTTAAAGTGGCAAATAGCCCCAGAAAATTCACTGGGATAGATTAAACAATCTCTAGGGTATCTGTTGAGAAAAGACACCTTTCCAGTTTCACTCAGTCCTAGGACTACCCCTAGGGAGGCAGGTTCACCTTAAATTATGCTAAATAGATGGTCAGAATAACTAGTGTGCTGAGTAGTGAGTTCTCCCTGTCTGTAATCCCATACCTCCCAGTGCTGTGCTCTCTAATTCTTGGCCCAGAGAGGGCAGCCTCTGGCCCAGTTTAATACATTTGGCTGATTTGGAACATCTGAGTCTGAGTGGTCCTTCCCAGGGGCCTTAGCACCATAATGTAATTAATTTCCTAAACTGGGCACTTGTTGAGGGCAGCTAACTTGTTTTTTTAGTATTGCATTTTCCAGACCATGAAGAAGAAGTGCATCTGAACCAATGGAGAAGATGGCACAGCACCCAAGGACCCTGGAGTCTGGACTGCATGAAAACTTGATGAAATGCTGTGGTTTTCTCTCTTGGTGCTTGGGTGCCCATGGATATTTGGGTATTCAGGGGTAGATGGTGGCTAATGCTAATTTACTCTATTGTTATATTGACTATAGAATTTATGGTCTACAGTGAGATACTTATGGGGGGGGCTCTCAAAACAATATCATACATGTATAAGTAATTCAGAATTAAAAAACCATTGCCAAACAGTAAAATCAATAGCTGCTGAATTACCCCAAAATTTAACTGACAGCTCCATTCTAGCAGTCCAAACCACGCCATGTCAAATTACTTGGCTGGAATTTGCTGTGCAGTTGACTCCACTGTCTCTACTGACTGACTGGTATACTTCATATCTAATCTTTCCAGCATAGAAATAAGTTTGCTTGGAAATTTCCAGAATATTTAAATCAATTGGACGTAAGTGATACTTATGGAAGTTCTGAATGGTTACCAGAACATTCGATAGCATGATCGAGAGGAAAAAGGAAAAACATTAAAGCGTGAAATCCCAGGATATCGGAGTCAGTGCAAGTACTCCATCAAATGCTTACCTAATTTAGCAGTTCATAGAGAAAGTCAACAAGGAATCTTTGAACCTGTGACGTGGAAGGTCGTGGGTTGTCTGTTGTGGTGATGGGAAGTGTAGGAAAGGGGAAGCATACGCAGGAGGAAGTCCACTGGGAGTCCACACTGACCAGAAAGGAAGTGACCAGAGTGGAGGGTAGGATGTCTGTCTGGGAGGTGGGTTGGCTGGAGACCAGAGATGGACTCAGGAGGGGCTGGAGTAGAGAGACTGGCAAGGCTGCTTGTCCCAGAATAAAAGTGACTGTGGCTTGGAACCCATAATTGTCGGCAATTATTACTGAGTTGTTTCTCAGGCGAGTGTGTGTTTGGAGTAGTTCTTTAGGAAGACACCTTTGGCAACTGGAAGCAGGATGAATGGAGATAACCCGAGTGTGAGGAGAGCAGTGCAGGGTTCTCTGAGGACAATTTGTGTGCCCTGAGTGAAATCAGACCTTGGTTTAAAGTACTGTGCCTGCTGGACACTAGGCTGCCTCATCCCGATACCAACAGCTAGACTGCATTCATTAGCTGCAGTCGTCAGCACCCCTGTTATGGGAAAGGTGGTAAGGCCAAAAGAAAAGACGCCAGCAGATGCAAGATAGGCAGCACGCGTTGTCCCTGAACTCAAAACTGATCAAACGCATTAGGTGAAACAGGACTTTCGAAGTACCCATTGGAGGAGTGCACCAGGTGATTGGAGAGAGAGCTGGTACGTGCTGATGCTCCCAGGAGGAGTTTCCTGCGGAAAAGACAGGGGCCCTCCTGCTGCTGGATCTGCCTGCATCTCACATCAAAGCTACAGTGTGAAATGCGGGGAACTCTAGCCACCTGGGTCTCTGTGACAGGCCACAAGGCAGAGCCTCGGCTTCTTTACCTGGAAGATAGCAGGTGTTTGGAGGACTAAATGAAATAATTCATGCGTAGCATCTGGCAGAAAGCCTAGAGCATGGCAATCTGTTAACATTCTCGTGGATGTTTTTGGAACAGCTTGCCTCAGGAGCCTTGGGAGAATCCTTTATTTCAAAGCCTTATCCCTCTGTCCCAAGAAAGTAAGAGGACACCTGGAGAGGGTGTATTTGAGGCTGAAGGCCAGAGGCAGCCATGTGAATTCACTCAGTGTTACTTTATTATCAGGCAAATGACTTGGCCAATTGCACTGTCTTTATCAGTGGCTTTCCACTCTCAGCTTCTACTCTATTTCCTGCCTTCCCTTTTCCATGCCAGTCAAGAAGTTGTCAGTCACATGCCAAAGGCTCAGAGAACTGATAATCTGTGCTGGAATAGCTTGTGGTTCTGAAAAGGGAAGAAGAAGGCAGACATGACATTGGCCCAACATTTTGGATAGACCTGGCGGTTTGGCAGGCAGGCGGCAGAGCAGGAGTGAGTTCTGTGTGAGGTTCCTGGCCGGTGTAAGGTTCAGGGTTCGAGAGATGCAGCAGACAGAAGGGACCAGACTCTGCTGGCAGCTAACAGGACCCGACTTTATTGAGAGAAGACCAGATGGGACTGGATCACGCCAGCCTGGTTCCCCGGAGCCCCAGCCCCAATATGGGGGTGAGGGGGCTAGCCTCCTCCATCTCTTCGGGGGGCTAGCGTTTCTCCACTCATGGGTACGGAGGAGCTAGTCCCATCTGGTCTTCTCTCAATAAAGTCCGGTCCTGTTAGCTGCCAGCGGAGTCCGGTCCCTTCTGTCTGCTGCATCTCTCGAACCCTGAACCTTACAGCCGGGACCCTCTGTTCTTCTCTCGCCCCCAGCCGAAACTGCTCCCTCCTCCCCTAACAGAAAGACTAAGTCACCTTTTCTTGTAGCAAGTTGTAAGAAGACATGTGAGTTCAATGTGGGGCAGCGACCGAAGGGAGGAGGTGGGGATGAGGCCAGTCCGAAGGAATAGTGAGATTTAGACATTTGCAGCAAAGGGCAAGGCAATAAATAGTTCAAACAAGGTGCGGAAAGAAAACAAACAGCAACAAACCCAGCACTGTTTAGAGGAGTGGATTCTTTATTTTGGCCAGAATTCTTGTGTGAAGGAAATTATGGGTCAGATTAGGGAAGAATTTGGAAGGCAGAGTGAAGATTTAACAGTTATTTTGTAGATGACATCAGAACCATGTTTTAGGAAGCTTAGTCTGTCATCTGTATGTTGAAGGAGAAAGTGGTGGGTAGAGATGTGTGTGTTGGGGGTGGGAGGCAAGGGAATGATTTAAAAGAGCAGCAGTAGGTAGAACTGCCCGGTCAAAGGAAGCAGAGTTAGGAACAGGAAGGACCATGCTGTGCCGTTAGAATTAATAGTTGTTTGGGTGTTTGTTGCTAAGCTAGGGGCTAACTGTAAGATGTGACTGAGGCCCCAACCAACACCCCCAGCAGTCCCAGGACAGACACCTTGACACCTTGGTGACTGCAGCCAGACTCTCAGAGCCCACTGAGATCTGAGAAAGGAACTGACTTTTACACCTTCTTGAATAGAGAAGATTCCCAACCCAGGATTCACAAACAGCTGTAAAAAGAGACTGCTTCCTGGCCAGAAGTTTACCTTAAACATCAATCAGATGTCATGGGAACCCCAACCTCCTCCATATAAAAGGGCCTACTGCCCAGCTAGGGAGCTGAGGGCTTGAGGGCTAGAGGCTTTTGGCTGATCTTGCTCTCCCGGGGAGTTAACCTCTTGCACTCTCCCTGAGGGAGCTCCTCCATCCGGATCTGGAGCCAGGCATGCCAGCCCAGTTCCCGGAGTCAGAGCCCCAAGATGAGAGGGCTAGTCTCCCCCATCTCTTTGGGAAGGCTAGCCCCACAGCGGGGGCTAGCATTTCTCCACTCCTGAGTATGGAGAAGCTAGTCCCGGCTGGTCTTCTCTTAATAAACCGGTCCTCCCAGAGGAGTCTCTGGTCCCTTTGCTATGTCTCTTGAACCCAGACCAGAAAAGAAGAATCAAGAAGGACTTTGCTGTCTTTTCCTGAAGAGGTTGCCCAATGTTCCTCATTCATTTTGAACTATTTCCCCTCCATAGAATTTCCTCTCCTTCCTTTCCACAGGCACGCTCCCCTCTCACACTGATGATGGTTTGAAAATGTTTCTCACTTATCACTATAGCCACATACAGAAAGGACTTTTGGTTTGGGCAGTTTTTCCTCTAAGTTTTTCTGAGGATTTTACAAGTCTTTATGCAGACATATAAATTTTTAGGTTGTGCTTTTGTTTTTAGTCAGCTAGAAAGGGGAGGGAAGAGGTCTGCTTGAGGGCACTGATGATGAAAGGCTGTAAGTGCAACAATTTTTGTGGCCTGTTCTCCTGAGCCATCTCCTTGAGAGTCATAATCAATTAGGCCCGGCAGCAGCTGCTGGCTGCTCCCACCTGTCCGCCCAGATGCCACCGAAATCCTCCCATCTCCTGAATCCAGCTGTCAGTTAGGTCTTACTTGAATCCTTTTTTAAACAGAGTTGTTAAGGTCACAGCGGGAGCCCTGACAGCCCTAACAAGTGAAAAGCCATTCACCATCAGTAAGCTAATTAAAGAGACAAAATAATGGTACAGAGATGAGAGATTTATCAAACACAATCACATTGGGAAGAGGAACAAATAAAGGGTCCATCTGATACCCCAGGTTCATTCTCTGGGTCCTGACATGAGGTTTAGGTTTAAAATGATTTATTTTTATTATTTTTATGTGTATATATCTGTGTGAGTACATGTCATTTGTGTTCACATACCCACAGAAGCCAGAAGAGGGCATCACACCCCTTGGAGCTGGAATTACAGGTGGTTGTGAGCTGCTCAATTCGGATCCTGGGAATGGAACTCAGGTCCACTGGAAGAGCATCAAATACTCTTAAATGCTGAGCTCTCTCTCCAGTTCGAGATTTAGGTTTAAAGAGAGAGTCAGAAGCACCCACAGCCAAGCAGTTCACCTATCACTGACACATCAACGTCTCAGCTCCAGTGTTCTGCAAGGTGGTCTGACAAGCTGTCAAAGCTGCATGGTATCTTTTCTTGGGGACAAGTTCCTCCATTGGCTGGCACCAGAGCTCTAGCCCCTTATCTTTGGGAATGACAATCCTGAGGAATTTCCAGGTCCTTGGAATCCATTATTCAATAGACTGATTGCTAAAGGGAGAGGCCCATGCCCCTTCTTAGAATATCTTGTCCCCTGACAGGCTAGTCACACTCTTGATGCTAAACATTTTCTCTTATTGATGTCCTGAATACTCTCTTCCCCTTGTCCTCTAGTTCTGCCTTTTCTGCACTGTCTCCTTTCACATTCATAGCTATAAGATGTATAAGTGCATCTGTCCCTCCCTCCGTTCTTCTCACAGTGCTGGATTGAACCCAGGGCTTCGTGCATGCTAGCCACATACTCTACTGAGCTAGCCCCATAAATGTATCATTTGTAACTGTTTTTTCCAATATATATTTTAATTGAATTTTTATGATTTCATGTAATATATCTTAATCATATTTAGACCTTTTCCCCTACCTGCATTCTCCTAAAGTCTGTCCAGATTTCAGGCATTCTGTCATATATATTAAGGACTACCAAGTAAAGTTTGTGTCTCCAGATGTCCGTTGGTGTGAGTTCATCCACTGGAGCCTGGTCTTTTGAAGGTGCTGAACACAAGGGCTTCTTCCTCAGCCTGTGTCATGGGTATGCCTAGTATGGCACATCTTCACGTGACTTCTCCCTTTTAGAATCAAGGCTGAGAAGCTTGGTCTTGGGGTGGAGGAAGAGAGCAAAGATGAACCCCTGCAATGGCCTTTTGCAGATGTGCCACATCAAGAAAATTTTTATCACCTGTCAGGCCATCCCAAAGACAATGCCATGTATTTTACATTAATTTTTGTTGCGGCAGCCCATTTTCTGTATCTGTCAGTGTTTTCTAGGTTATGCTGATGTAAAAAGAATCCCCAGCCTCAGTGTATTCCTACGCAACATGCCGTGAGGATTTGACAGGGCTAAACCTTGATGCTGCTCAAGTGTCTTCTTCATGCTGGTGTCTAGGATGCAGGAACAGCTCTGCTCTTGGCCTCTTGATAAAAAACAAAGAATATCAAAATTACATTTATTTGTTTATTACTTATTTCCTTTAAACTTTTTGTCCATTCTCTTTCCTTATGAGATCACCATCCTGGAATATTGGTCCATATGAGTCAGGATAAAGGAAGCTCTTTGGCCAAAGATGGGTCTGTTTAGAGCTCTGTTGAATCATATGCTTTGAATTTTCCTTGTAGAGTGTGTGATGTCAGCAGGACAAGGTTTCTCATGAGGACATTGTCTTATGCACTTAGGGGCAGAGAGCTCTTTGTTCTTTGTCGTCTCCACCCCGGGTCTACTGAGGCAGTGTCTGCTGACCAACTCTCCTCACCCTTGATGGAGAGAAGAGGGAGAATCCAAGGGGGAAAAGAAGTAAGCTGAAGAGATGGAGAGATCATGGGGAAGGGACACTCACTTCTGGTAGGCTGAAGATTCAGGGTCTTCAAGAATTTCTTTTTTCTTCTGCTAGCTGCCAAAGCAGGGGAAATATGTATTTTTTGTTTGGGGGAAAAAAGAGCATTCATATCTCTTATTTCTGTGGCGATGTGTTCATTTACAAAGAGGAGGAGGCAGCATTATTTGTGAGGAGCTGACGGCTCAGGCAGCACACAATGACAGGATTTAGAGATCTGCTGTTGAAAGGTGCGGCTATCTATGCCTACTGTTCTTAGCTGAGAGGAAGCCAGGGCTGACTGCTACAAAGGTCAATGCCAAATTTAAATGCTCCTCCTCCTCCTCCTCCTCCTCCTCCTCCTCCTCCTCCTCCTCCTCCTCCTCCTCCTCCTCTTCCTCCTCCTTCTTCTTCTTCTTCATTTCTGAGATCATTTCCATACCGTTTTATTCACAAACATTGAATGGCTTGCTGTTTCTCAGGAAAAACAGTCATTAACATTTTTATGTAGCTCTCATGGATTATAATTATGTTGTTACATATATGGGAACTCTGAAAAGGTCTTGCTGAGGAAAAAAATGGTCTTTTCTTTTCCTGATAATGAGGAGGGAAGAGGGGTGACTGATCTCACTCAGCAATAATTCCAAAGAACTGGTTTTACACTTGACATGCTGGAGAAGATAATGTTTACGAGATGTTTACTTACAAGTAGTCTTGAGGTATTAAAAAGTGAAAGCAATTTTAACATTAAAATGACAAGAGAAAAATATAATGAATTCAATTGGTTATGTTTTTTTTTCTTTTCATGAAGAAGTAGTGAATTGACTCTTTCAAATACTGGAGTCCTTTCTTCAATAAATTCACCAAAGAAAGGCAAATATGTAAGACAGGGAAGGAAGAGCTCCTCTGGGTGAGGGAGGCAGGTGCCCAGAGCCCCTCTGTCATCTCCCCTTGCCTCTGGAAGGACCATTAAGACCCCTCTGTTGATCCCCAGGTTCTAAGAATTCTAATTTGAACACACTGACTTAAACAGCATGTTTTCCCTGAATCAGTATGCTTCAGGCAACAACTTCCAGGTTCTGATGGGTAAATGGACTGGCAGGAGCCATTTTGCATTTGCAGCCAACCAGTGTGTACCTCCTGTCTAACCTGTGGGTATCCTCAGGCCTGGAGCAGCCTGGGATGCCAGATTTAGTCTGAGAGTGGGACTTATGCAGAGTGGTGACTGTGGAGCAGAGGGAATGGAGACAGCATCCAGTGTGAAGGACAATTCAGGACCACAGGAACTGACCAAGGCCATGAGCAAGAACACAGCCTGGAGTTATTGTTACTAAGATCAGGGAAGGTGAGACTAGGGTTCTGGGAGTGGCGTCAGAAGGAAAAAGCATTTTGGGGTCCCAGGATTTTGCTTGGGTGTAGGAAAGGCATTTCGAGGACTGTGTGGATGGCGGAACAGCCCTGACTCTGGAGAGATGGGTTGCATCTTCATGTAGGCAGCCATTGTTTGGGGATCCAAACATGTTTTGAGAGCTGAGGCCTTGGCTACGTGTGCCCTTGGTACATTTGCTGCCCTCCTTCGTCTCACCGACTCATGATGGGAATGATCAAAGACGGGCTTCAGAACTTGAGTTCAGTAAGGACCTTATGTCATTTCCTCTAAACTTAACAATCTTGGATAGATCAAAGAAGCATTTGCACTGTCTATTTGTATGCTCTGTGTATCTTATCACTAGGAGTTTAGTCTTTTGGCAGTTTTCCTTTCTGTATTATTCTGAGGGTTGGATAGGTCACAGGACTATGGAGTAGCCTCATCTGATAGCCCCATTTTACAGAGACAATACATATTCCGTGGTTGAGAAAATGGAGGATCTGCCCCCACCTTCATGTGCCCAGGAGGATGATTATCTATAGCCATCAAGAGGGAATGAATAGCTGGTGGGGTAGAAAAAGAAACATTATTTTTTCCTACCAAAGGCCTAATAATCATTTCTTTTCACAAGGAAGGTCCCCCAGCTTGGCTCAGCGTGAAAGACTTGGGATTATTCACTGTTGGAATATAACCTTATGTCAGGGCAACAAGACTTGCCTGAGAAGTTCTTCATTCTTCCTGCTGCTCATGACTGACACAGAGCTATGCGGAAAGCACCCAAGAACAGCAAGTCATTTTAATATAAGACCCAAAAACACATAAAATAGAACTTTATTTTAGTTAATTAATGCTGTTTTGAAGTTTATTAATCTTTATGGGCATGAGTGTTTGTCTGACTACATGTATATGTACCATGTGAGAACCTGATGCCCACAAAGGGCAGAAGAGGGCATTGGATGCCTTGGACCCTGAGCTATAGACAGCTGTGAGGCACTATATGGGTGCTAGGAACTGAACCCCAGTTGTCTCAAGAGCAGCAAGTGCTGCTGATCTAGCTTTCTAGCTCCATTATTTTAAGTAATCAATGCTTTGTGGTGTTGGAGGTTGAAGTCAGGGCCTCGTGCATAGTAGGCAGACAGTCTGTCACTGAACTATATCCTCAGCCTCTATTACATGTTTTAAAATTGTATATGAATATAAAATTATGTATAATAATGGGCTGCTATATGATATTTTGATATCTGTATACATTGTATAATGTTTAAGTCAGATTAAATATATCTTTCTCTTTGTGATGATTAATCTTCATTGTCAGCTTGACTGTATGAGGAGACACATCTCTAGACCTATCTGTGAGGTGGTTTCTCTGAAGATTAATTAAGAGGGATCTACCCTGAAGTGGGTAACACATCCCATGGGTTGGGTACCAGACTGAATAAAAAGAGAAGTCAGATGAAAGCCAGTATTTATTTCTCTCTGCTTTCCTGTTCTGGTCAAATGTCAGCAAGCAGTCTCACACTCCAGCCTCTGCAGCCTTAAGCAGTCCTGCCACCACCCCTTCAGCCGTGTTGGACTGTGCCTTCAAACTGTGAGCCAAAATAGAGGCTTCTTCTCTCAAGTTGCTTTCATCAAGTATCTAGTCACTGTGGCAAGAGAAGTGACTGTTGATCATACATGACTCAGTTAGCTCTCACCTCTTCATGGGGAGAACATTCGCTAGCTTTCCTTCTTGGTTTCTAAAATGTACAGTACATAGTTGGTATCTATAGTTACCTCCTGTCTAGTGCTATACCAGAGCTTCTTGCTTTTATCTGCCTACTTGCTAGTACAAGTACAACTGGTACTAAATGGAATTTAGTGCCTATTAATCAAAATCCCCACTCCTAGCCTCCAGCCAGCATTCTATTTTTCTAGGGTCCACATATGAATGAGACACTGCAATACTTGTCTTTCTGTGCCTGGGTTGAGTTCAAATAACGACCTCCAATTCTACCCATCTTGTCTCAAGTGATACGTTTTTCTTTTTTTATGACTGAATAGTATTCCATGACATCACATATTCTTCACCCATTCAGCAGCTGATGGACATTTAGGTCCACTAATAGTGACCAACAATAGTATGCAGGTATCTGTTTGATGTGCTTGTTTAATTTCCTTTGGATATATACTCAGAGGAACTGTGTGATCATATGGTGGTTCTTTTAAAAATTCTTTTGGGAAAACTCCATCCTGTTTTCCATAATGACTATAGAAGAATATAGAATTTTAAATCCAAGGGGAAATAGATTCATTCTGGTCCTATCTTTGGCAGTTCACAGAATGAGGACATAGCCAAGAGTGGGTCGTTTCCTGTTTTTCCTATCTAAGGCCATCTGCAGTGGTTATTATGACTTCTAAGGTTATTCTTCCAGAACCCTCTTAGATGTGGGGTGAAGTAAAGAGCCAGAGGTAAGCAGAGAGCTAGATCCTTTGGACATAGAATGATTACGGGTTTGGTTGGCTTTTGAATTCTTGCTGTAGGAAAGCGTGGGTAAAGATTCCAAGTCTCAGGCACATCTGAAGTTGATTGACTTGGATCCTCCTATAGTGAACCAAGCATGATCTAAAAATCAATTAAGCTCTAGGCAACTGAGAAGAAGAAGAACTGAGAACTGAGAAGAGAGATTACCGTGATGACAATGGATTTCATTTCTCAGACTTTGAAACTTCAGATAGACATTGGCTAGGATGTCTCAAAGTTATGTGGCAAGTTGGTGGCTTAGCCAGGCTTAGAACCTGGTTCTTGACTAAGCCCTAACCCAGTTATTTTAATAATCTCTACAGTGGTGCCTCTACTTTCACTCAGTAGAATGGGCTACAAATTGTTTTCCCTCTTCCCCTTCTTCTTTCTCTTCTTTATTCTTTTCTTTCTTCAATCATTAAACATTCACTGCTTATCACAGCCTAGAACCTAAGCTTGACATTTTAATTTTTATTAAATTATTTATTTATTTTTATGTTATGTGCTTGAACGTTATGCTTGTGTGTATATGAGCGCACTTGTGTTGTGCAGGGCCCATGGAGGACAGAAGAGGGCATTGGATTCCCTGTGAACTGGCGTTACAGATGGTGGTTAGCTACCATGTGGATGCTGGGATTCAAACCCAGGTCTTCTGTAAGAGCAGGCAGTACTCATAATCTCTGAGTCATCTCTCCAGCCCAGACACCTTTTTAACTTTAATACTCATCCGTTGATGGAATGGGGAAAGCTTCACCAAAAGGCTTCTGAGATCAAGGGTCTTTCTAGCCTTCATTCTGTTAGCATTCAATGAGGTCACATCCAAGAGTCTAGAATCCAGTGCAAACATCATATATGTTTGTGCTATTGATAACATTACTAAATTCAATCACAACCAGTGAAGTTCTTTGGGGAAACCTCCATCCTGTGTTTAATAATGAGTATATTGAAAAATAGAATTTTAGGTTGAAGGAGAAAATAGATTCATTATATTTAAATAAAATCCAGATTTCATCAGGGTAAGCTGGACCCTTCTTTATTCTCAGTTGCCCAGAGCTTAATTGATTTTAGACCATGCTTGGTTCTCTATAGAAGAATCTAAGTCAATCAACTTCAGATATGCCTGAGGCTTGGGATCTTTACCCATGCTTTCCCACAGCAAGAATTCAAAATCTAACCAAATTGCTAATCACTCCATGTCCAAAGAGTCTAGCTCTTTGCTTAGATACTTCTTTACCTTGCCCCACATCTAAGAGCGTTCTGGAAAAATAGCCCTAGAAATCACAAAACCCCTTGACTTTGGAGATCGGGTCTCTCATTGACCTGGAATTCTCCAATTAGGCTAGACTGGTTGGTCAGTGAGTCCCAGAGATCTGTCTGTCTGCCTTCCCAGTGCTAGGATTGCAAGCACGTACCACCACTCCCAGCTTTTTTAATGTGTGCACTGGAGACTCAGGTCCTCATGCTTGCTCAGCAAACACTACAAAGGACTTACCACTCCAGTCCTCATCAAGAATGAGGTGGGAAACTTCAGGGGCAAGGGGTGGTTCACAGTTGGAGGGAAGTGTTGGAAGAGGTGGGGGAAAAGATATGAGCAAAGGCCTGGGCAGCAGCAGCAGGTCAGAAGAGACAACACTGAAGCTAGGACCAAAAGTATCCCAAAGCAGCACATTTTGAGTAAGAGCTCAGTGCAAATCCAACCATTGCTGAGCAATGTGGAGCTATAGTCACCCGGTCCAGGAGGAAGCAGAAGCCATTGGACAAGGAGAACCTGGCTTAAAGATGGGTCTACAGCAGCCATAGCTGTCCCTCAGTCAGATCAACCACACCGGGGAAAAGAGGCTTGTGTCCTTGCCGGTAGCTCTTGCCAGGTGTGTATGTGTTTCAAGGGACCGTGGAGCAAAACAGTTGGTGGATGTGCCTGGCCTCAGCACTCTCTGGGGTTTCCTGGAGGTTGTCATGGCTACTGACTTATTAAGAAGGAACTGGAGATTGGGTCCCAGGATGGGCACCGATCATACAGAGTTGTTGTGCCGTCTGCCTCCCTGACCACACAGGCAGATGGAAAACTCTTGTGGGCATTTCATCAAAGAAGTAATTCCAATCCACTTCTATGGGGTGACAGGAGAGCAGATGCAAGACACAGTAGCATGCCTGCAGCTTGAGGGCTTTATTAAAAAGGACTGTGCTATGGTGTCTTCCTCCACTAATAAGCAGAACTGTGTACAAATGGCATGAAAACAGGCTACCAGAGGAAAGCAGCTAAGAAAAGTGTTTGCCTAGGTTTGTTCAGGGCTGAGAGGGGAGGGTGACATCGGTACAGTTGAGTGAGCATCCCTCAAACACTTGTGAGGCAAAGACTTGATTGTAATCTGTAGTACTGTTAGGAAGGTGAAACTGTATAGGTATCTCCAACTTTTGACATTGCAAAAACGATGTTATCATCTACCAAGTTCACATTCAAGAACTGCACAATTGAGTTACATAGAAAAAATTGCAAAAAACTCCTTTTTATGATTTTGGGTTGAGTCGAATTCACAGCTATCCTTGGCCATATGCAGCCAAAGATTGGACACACAGGAAATGGGACCTGGTGGGAGGATGTTGAACACTTGAGACATTCTCTTGAAGGGGATATTGGGACCCCAGCTCCTTCTGTTTCTTTCACAGACATCATAATGGTCTACTGACCCTGAACAATAGGACCAAAAGACCACAGACTGACCTTGGATCTGTCAGAACAACAGAAAACTGAATAACAGCATTTTTCTCACAGGATTCTAAGTCTTTTAAATATTTTGTTCCTTACATATCTCTCCAGAGATTACAACTCAAGAATTCAGGTCCAAATCTAGTGTCAATTTATTCAATTGCTAAAGAAACATTACTTAAGTACATAAGTACTTGGGGATCAAGAATGAAAATATGAATATGACAATGCCCTTAAGAGACAAGCAGTTCATTTGGAGATATATGACTATTTTTATAATAATGACAAATAATGAAAAATATGCAAATCTTGTAGAACGTGCTGGGCAGGGTACCCTAGGAACATAAAGAAAGAAGTGATTATGTCTACTTAAGATGGGCTAGGGAACACTTTGATGAAGTGACTCATAAGCTGAATCTTGGAGGGTATCCCACAGACAAAGAAGACAGTATTTGAGGTAGGAAGAAAGGAATTTTTACAAGTAGAGATTTGGAAAAAAGCATACCATTTTCTGAGAAGTTCTGGGGGAAACTTAGAGGTAGAAAGGAAATGGCTGGACTGAAGGGCTTCGGCCAGCTTGTTAAAGCTCTTATGTTCCATGTTTAGGCACTGGGATTCCATTCTGTTGATCACACAGAATGAATTGTGTCCGCTGATTGCTAGTGTAAGGACATGTAGAGAGAAGCCTTTGGGAAGTAATTAAGTTAGATGAACTCTTGAGGGTGGGTCCTTTCCCAGAACCCGTCATGTTAGTTCCCTGGTTTTGGATGTCAACCTCCAGGACTATTGAGAAAATAAAGTCTCTTTAAACTATGGTTAAGGCATCCTAACCATAGTTGGGTTCACCTGAAACATTTTCTTAGGTGGGGGGTAATGTCTGTTTTCTAAATGTTCTCTTAAAACATGTGTATAACTCTGATATATGAATTCTACTGAGTCAACATGTCTATTATCTAAACTGCTGATCAAGGAAAACTATTTAATGGGGAAAGTAAGAGATTCAGCTCTTTAATTTGTTTGAAGAATATCCAGTGCTTGTTTTATGTGAAGTGCTTTTGATAGTGTTGGGTTCTGAGGGTGACTAAGGGAGCCCGGCTGCTGCCCTTGCATGGCTCACGTCTTTGAGGAGAAGGTGAGAAGGAAGTAAACAGGGACAAGAGAACTTTTTGTGTCTAAACTGCTGTGAAGAGATAAACAAAGCACCCGAGTATAAAAAACCCGACTTTTCAGTGACCTCCTCCTCCTGGCTCTGAGAGAACCGGACACAGAGATGCAAACCACACCAGGAGCCCCCAGAGGAAATTGAGATGTAGGACCCTGTGAGTGCCCGGACTGTAAGCAGCTGGGGGTTTGGGAGGTTATTTGTCACTGGCCCAGGAAGGGATGAAGGTGAACAAGACTAGAAATAGAAGCAGAGAAGATTTGGACCATGAGTGGATGGATTTAGGATATAATTTTGAGGCGAATGCATTTGAAGCATTGTGGTCACAAAAGGAGGACGTCAAAGGGACTCCTGAATTTGCGGCTTTGGGAAGGAAGTAGGTAGATGATGCTGTGTTTACAGAGGGAGAAGAGTTGACTTGATATTATGAAAGTGAAATAATTGGAACATTAGTTATGGAAGGTCAGGTAGACTCAGCTTTGTGTTTATCCTCTTTCCGTGTCTTTAGTCCTCATCACCTCCATCTCTAAGAAATCGTAGCTGTCTGATTCTGTAGGGAGCTTGCCTGGCTTTTACAGACAAATCCATCACACTGATAATAGATAGGGAGCCTCCGAGTTATGTGACTGGTTAGCCAGATTCAGACAGACAAGAAACAGCCTACTGGGAAACTGTTTGGTTAGACCTGGTTGGAGCAGAGAGAATTTCATACTCCTCTGAGTTATCTGTGTCATTTGGCTGTTTTCTCTAAGATTCATTTTTTCCCTCTCTCTCTGCTCCATGCCAGAGGGAACTGCGTTTCCAGATAGGTCTAGTCAATTGAATTCCAGATAGGTTTGACCAGTGAGCGGCACTAACAGAAGGCTGGAGGGTAGAATCCAGGTATTTCTTTCTTTCTTGTCCTGTCCTGAGTGAGGCTTGTTTCTAGGTTGCATGGTGACATTCGCAGTGGCTTTACGCGCTGCTTTGATAATGCCATTTCCTTGTTCAGTTCCTTCTGCCCTGGGGAAGTCATGGGTTCCTGCTGTGTGTTCTCCATTTCTTTGCTTTCTGGGTTCATCTATTCACTGTTTAACAAATTTCCCATGTTGATTCCTTCTGATGCTGGGGACCAAGCCCAGGGCCTCACACATGCTAAGTATGTGATTTGTTGTTCAGTTATATCCCTAACCCCTGATTCTTTCTATTTTCTAAGATTCAGACTGATTTCTTGTTTCTTTAGAGGTTTCTTTCTTGAACTTGTTATGTAGTTGAGGATGACCTTTAACTTCTGATGCTCCTGACTTCATCTCTTGAGTGCTGGGATTAAAGGCATGTGCCACTGTGACCAGTTTATGAAAGGATTCTGATTGGTACAATATATACTTTGTCTGATGGATCCTAAGGGTCTCTAAACGTTAAGTGATGAGCTTCTAACATCCTAATCTTTTGGTTCTTCTCTAGTGATTTTATCTCAGCACCTGTAACTTTTCCTTGGGCTCTTTCCTTGCCTGGCACATTACTCTTCTCCTTTGCTCTATGAGAAATCAAGTTCATTTTCTGCTCAGAGCATTTGTATTGATGTCTTCCCTACTTAGAAGGATTTTTCCAGACCTATGTGAAAGAGTCTTATTCCTGAGTTCTTTGGCTGTCTGGCTTCACAGGTTCAGCATATTCACTTGATGCACTCCCCATTGGACTGGATAAGCCAATGTTCTCTCTATGAGTCCTCTGTGCATCCTGTTTCCAAAATGCAAACAGACAAGTACCTTCCTCTTTGACAAGTGTTTGAGAGCTCCATTTAGTTTGTAACCCTTTAATAGCATAGACCTTTGGAGTTTACAAACTCATAGGAGCCATCACAGCTCATGTAGGCATTAAGAGACCTTGCTTAGCAGTTAAGAAAAAAAATCTCTACTTTGTTTATATCTTATAATATTTTCTGGCTGTTTTGGGAAATGTTTTTGTTTTGGTCAAATACCTTAGTTGAAAAATAGTGAAAACATTTGAGAGAATTTGTTTTATAAATAGGCCAAGCTAAGATTAGAGGAGGCTAGAAAAGTTCCCTGATAGAGCACATCTTGCCCAAGGTCTGTTCTTAGACTTCAAGCTGTCTGGAGTAAGTCAGGCTTGCACAGTGCAGCTGCTCTTTGGAGCAGTCTCATCAGCCCTCCTCCTGCCAGGGTCAGACTTCAGTTGACTCTGACTTCGGGGAAGATTAGATTCTAAGGATAGGAAGAGTCTGCAGGGAGGGGCAAAGAAAAGGAACATTGATTTTTTTGGAACAGGGACTTACTGAAAGCTGAAGGGGCAGGGCCAGTGTGTTTGCGTGTGTGTATGTGTATGCATGTCTGTTCATTACTTTGTGTTCATGTGTGTACATGTTCATGTGTGCATACATATTTATAGGTGTACATGTGTATGTGTATATTATTTGCTTATGTGGGTTTATGCATGCATGTATATGATATGTATTTATGTGTGCATGTGTGTATGCATATGTTATGTATGTGTGTAAATGAGTGTACTTTTGTATTTATGTGTCTATATGTATGCTTATATATTTGTGTATGTATATGTATGTTTGTGTGTGTGCATGTGGTATGTATGTATATTTGTTGATGCAGGTGTATGCACTTATTTGTGTAGAGTATTCCCTGTTTATGATTGTATATGTGTACCTATGTTTATGTATGTATGTGTATGTGCCTGTGTTTATGTGTTTGTGTGTGTCTGTTTATGTGTATATGTGCTTATGTGTGTGCCTGTGTTTATGTGCGTGCATTTGTTTATGTGCATGTGCATGTGTTTGTGTGTGTATGTGTGAGTGCATTTTTGCGTATGTATCCATGTTGGTAGTGTGTATGTGCTTGCCTGGTCTTTTGGTGAGTGGGTTCCAAAATGGAGTTGGGAGAAGTCAGGGCATTCCTCTTCTGCTTCCCCAGCTCTGTCTCTGGGGGCTGTGTTCTCCACAGAGCGCTGATCATTCTTGTCTATAGTGGATGTGTTTTATTTTTATTGCCTCTTGTCTTCTAACATGAAACAAAAATCCCGCTTTGGAAATCTGTACCTTGATAAATACAGCAACTTCCTGAAACAAGCAGAGTAATGATTCTCAACTTCTTTGAATCACTTCCAGATTCCAGTGAACATTATGTCCATTGATGTAGCAGTTTCCCCAAGCGGTTGACTGTAAACGAATCATTAATAATAATAAATATTCAAAGCTCCTCTATGATGTTGAGGGGCTAGTGGGAAATGTTTTAAGGGTTAACCTAGTTGTCTAGGAAAAGTCCAACTCTCCCATGTTTAGTATACATAAATAAACTTAGGTTTATTGTCTCTTGTCTAGGGAAATCAAGATGCTATGCTATCAGCAGGCTCCAGATTAGATGCCTCTTTCAATAGTCAGTCTATTTCCTTTGGGACGGTCAGCTGTTCACAAAGCAATTCACATTCAACAGGTGCACCACGGCTCTGACAAACTGATATGAAAGGTAGAGTGGAAAGACTTGGAAGCGAATGCTACTGTGCCCCCACCTCCTGGACTCAGCATCACCAGGGAAATGCCAGTTTGTAATTTTTTAGACTTTTGCATGTCTAATGACTGTTTGTTTGATAATCTAGAACTAGGAAATGATTTATGTGCAGCTAGCTGCCAAGATTGCATTTTAATTTTTCCTATCATTTGTTTTATGGCTATGTAGAGAGGAAACCTCTCCGTTTTAGATGTTTGTCTTTCCCTTGCACTGACGCAGTTTAGAGGACTGGCGGGTTTTGAAATGTTGGGGTTTAGGATACATCAGAGGGACCGAAATGAGACCAAATAAAATTTTATTCCAATATCTGACACACAAGTGGAGTTTACAAAACCTGCTCTCATCTCCAGTCTTAGAAATTCTTGTGTAGTCAGATATTATTGGTCAAAACTAAAACAAAACAAAACAAACTATAATCGTCCAGGTTAATTTTTTCCAGTTCTAAGTTCTATTAGCAAGTGAATTGAGTAATGTTTATTGATCTCAACTATGCCCTAAGCCTGTGTTAGGAATCCTAGAGTCCCTTAGTCTTTAGTGTGATGAAGTAAGTAGTCAAAGTGGTTGCTGGATTTAGTAGGTCATAAAACATTGGAATTATTTGGGAGTTCCTAAATCTTGCCAGACATGTTGTCTGTGTTAAATATCTCACAATTCCTGGTTTGATTTTGATTTTGTACGTGTGTGTGTGTGTGTGTGTGTGTGTTTGTGGGTGGATACAAGTGTGTGCAAACTGCAGGATGCATACGGTGATCACAGGGTAACCTTGGGTGTCAGTCTTCCACCTTGTTTGGGACAGGTTCTCCTTGACATCTTCTACTGTGTTTCCCAGGCTAGCTGACCCACGGGCTGCTGGGACCTCTCTTGCCTCCATCCCCCAACAGCCTGTGGAAGTGCTGAGATTGCTGTGCTTCCAGCTTTTCTACGAGTTCTGGAGATGTGAGCTCGCTTCCTAACCCTTGTGGGGCAAGTACTTTTACCCACACAGCCATCTCAGCAGCTCCTGTTTGTAACAGTTTTTATTTTAACCTCTGGCTATAGAGGGTGGAAATCCAGATTCTTTTCCAGCTTTCCTTATAGTTAGAAGTAGGCATGTGATGTGGAGGCTTCTGGGAAAAATACAGCTTTACTGGTAAGAGACTTAGACTACCTGTCTACCCATTTCCTGAATGTACAAGGATGCCTGGAGCTGTGGCAGCTGTACTGTGAACAGAAAGCAATAAGCACAAAGATACGTCAAGGGTGCTGGAATAGAAAATGAACTGAGCCTGCATCTTTGATGATATGCCTGAACTAAGCCACTACACTGATCTGAGTTACATTTCTCCAGATTTTATGCTGATTAAATGTCTATTGCCAGAACTCTGCTGGCTGACTTCTTTCTAATGCATTCCTTTTTTATAGTCTCTCAGTTAATTTTTAACTGCCCTGCCATCCAAGTCAGAAACTTGGGGTCTTCCTCAACTTCTTTCCCCATCACCTCTTTTCTTGAATACAGGGCTTACTGCTTGATCCTCCTTTTGTTGCTAATCTCAAGTATAATTGTTGGTACACAGCCGACCCAAAACCATGTTTGATAGACTGACTACAAACTAAGAGTGATTACAATACCCAGCGTCATGAATTAGCACCCAGATAAACACTAGACCAACTGCAGAAGATAATGTTGGGATATATTTTATTGAAGTTCTGGTGAGTTTTGATAAGCTGGTTTCATTCCTCATTAGAGATCATTTTTTCTACTGATTAAGCATTTTTGTCCATCTGATTCTATTTTTCTTTTACATAGACATGGTTGGAGGATCACTGTCATCTGTTTTTTCTTGAACTCCTGTTTGAAAATTTCCCATGTTGAAATCCCTAAGTCAGTGCTATCGATCAGGCTCTGGACAGTGTTGCTCTTCTACTCTTGTCCTGGTTCATGGTCTGTATCTCTCTCATGGCTGTTGTTAATGGCTGCTCTCTTGCATTGACTGATTGATTGTCTGCTTCTCAGACCGTTGGATACCTTTGCTGTCTGTATTCACAGTGAGGATATAATGACACATCAAGGGTTTGTAGATTTGTAGGGAAATGGAAGGAACACTATATTTTAAAAAAGATTTATTTATATTTATATCTGGGTGTGCATGTGTGAGTGCATGTATGTGTGCGTGCGTGTGTGTGTGTGTGTGTGTGTGTGTGTGTGTGAATATATGTCCATGGAGGTCAGAAGAGGGTGTCAGATCCTCTGGAGTTGGAGTTACAGGTACTTGTGAGTTACTCAATGTGGGTACTGGAAACTGAACTGGGTCCTCAAGAGCAGCAAGTGCTTCTAACCAGTGAGCCATATCTCCAGTCCTGGAACACCGTATTTGTAGTGAAAAAAAGGAAAAAGACCCTGGGTTTGCATAGCAGCTTTCTTGACTTATTCATGTATGATTTTAATCAAGTCAAGCCAGGCGTGGTGGTGCATGCCTTTAGCCCCAGCACTCAGGAGGCAGAGGCAGGTGGAACTCTGTGAGGCTGAAGTCAGACTGGTCTACATAGTGAGTTCCAGGCCAGCTGGCATAACAGGGAGACCTTGTCTCAAAAGCAAACAAATGAAAAGAATCCCAGTCAGTCATGTTTTTCTATCTGTACGATGGGAAGCAATTATATTCATCCTGTCAACAAAACTGTCAGAGCCTCACACAACTAGGCTTTTGTCATGTGTCTGGTCTGGGGTGCTGTGAGTCTCACTCAAGCCTCATAGACTAAGTGTTGAATGGGAAGAGCTATATCCCCAAAGGGAGAAGTGTGTTGCATACAACAAATATACAGTGAGCTCCTTCATGATTGATAGAAGTTTCTAGTTTACTCTTTGATATGATGTGAAATATATTATTAGAAGGAAGAAGGATATAGACATAGAAAACTTTAGTGAAGTTCTAAGTCTTATTAGCTTTTCCCAAGATGGCCAAACTTAAGTCTGAACTCAGAATTCAAAGAGGGTGCTCAATCAGACCTCAGGTAGAACAATGAGAACTGAGATGACTGCTTGTTCTAGTCAATTCAGACTGTGTGACAAAAAATACTTCAGAGGTGTGGCTTGAGTGATATAAATTTATCTTACATTGATCTGGAACTTGGGAAATTCAAGCTCAAAATGCCAGTAGATCTGGTTCTGGTGGGGGCCCTTTTCTTGTTTGTAGACAGTTATCTTTTCGTTATGTCCTTAAGTGGCCAGAGGCTGAAGGAAGTGTTCTTGGGTTTCTTCTTATAGCTGCCCATGATACGGGCCCCATGCTCATGACCTAATTGCTTCTAAAAGGCATAAGTGATTATGGAAACACATTTCTGTATGTACGTGAGAGGGCATTTCCAGAGAGAACTGACATATGGGAGGGCAACGGAAGGGAAAGACCCCACCTTAGGGTGGGCAGCCACTGGGAACAGAAGTGCAAGAAGAGCAAGTCAGCATGTGCAGATCCATTCTCCCAGAGCCAAGGCACCTACTGATGCTGTCATTGCCGTGGACCTCAGACTGTAGCTTCTTCAGTTTTGCAATGTGGACTAACACCAGCAGTTCCCAGGGAGCCTTCAGAGTCCCACTGTATCAATGGCCTGCCTTGTTCTAAGATCTCTAGCTTCACGAACTGAGAGCTACCAGGCTCTCTGCTTCTCCAGCATGCAGATGGCTCTTGTTAGATTCCTCAGGCCCTGTCATGTAAGCCAACCAACAAATCCCCTTTCAGAAGTATATGTACTTATGCCTATCCTAGTTTCCTTTATGTTGCTGTGATAAAACACTCTGACTAAAAACAACTTAGCGGGGGAAAGGATTTATTTGGCTTGCACCTTCAGGTCACAGTTCATCACTGAGGGAAGTCAGGACAGGAACTCAAGCAGGAGCTTGAAACAGATACCATGGTGGGCCAATGCTTGCTGGTTGGCTCGCTGACTCACTCAGGCTCTGCTTAGCTATCTTTCTTATATAGCCCAGGACCATCTGCGCAGGAAATAGTACCACACACAGTGAGCTGGGCCCTCCTATATCGATTAACAACCAAGGCGAAACCTCCCAGACATGTATGGATCAATCTCATAAAGACAATTACTCAACTGAAACTTTTTTTCCAGGCGATTCTAGGTTGTGTTAAGTTGACAATTAATGCTAACTAGGACAACTTTTTCTGTAAATTTTTTCTTTTCTTTTTTTCAATTTTCCTTGGACACAATGTTAGTCAGAGAAGGAATTTTTTATCTCTAAACATCACTCAAGAGACATGAGCTGGACGGGAGAGAGGGTAAAGGATATGAACTGTTCTTGAAGAAGACCCTAGCTGGATTCCCAGCACCCATGTTAGGTGGCTCATAGCCACCTGTAACTCCAGTTTCAGGGTCATCTAACACCTCTGACCTCCACTGGCACCTGCAGTGACATGCACACACACAATTAAAAATAAAGTAAACAAACAAAAAAAAAGACACGAGCTACTTTTCATGCTTTGTCTTTTCATCTGGACTTTAAGATCTCAGTGGATATTTTGCAACAGGCTTCACTTATACGTTTACTTATGTGGTACATAGTTGGAGAACCTCTCTGTGTTAGACACCAGAGGCTCTATGTTACCAAATAAAGGGTTGCTTTGCTGGTGCTATTAGGTTCCAAAAGTGAGTAAAAATAATTTGTACTTCAAGAAAACATATTTGAACAGTAATGTTAGTCTGATGTCCTATTTTCATGATTAGCCTTCTTTGTCAAGCTGTGCTGCAGGACATGTTACGCATTTAGTGGAGTGAAGGGCACTCAAGTGGGCATCCAGTCCATATTGATAATGATGATGATGACAGTGATCCCAGAGACAAGGATGAGAGCGTCACGGTACCTTGCAATTTGTGGTGAACAATGGCAATTGCACAGCAGCTTCTGTTGATGTTGACTTCCTGACAAGTGCCTGAAAATGATAATTAACTGAAGAGATTGTTGCAATGTCTCTTGGTAACAGGCAGCCTTTACCAGTCGAACAGTGAAAATCAGTGTTGTGTCTGGAATAAACCATTAATTGTATGAATTATGGTGTTTCATGGCAATTATAAATCTCTAAAGAGGGACCTTTGAGAGAAAAATAACTCTGGAGGCGTTCTGGATGAGGTCAGTATGGTAGAGGAAGGAAGGGGATCAATGTGGACTCCGGTGTTTGGTTCAGTTGCCATGAAGCTGTGTCTGCTGACTCACAGTGGCCTTGGACCCCAGCGGCTCCCTGGTGTTCTGAGGCCCACAGGTAATAGCAGGGCTGTGACTCCAGTGCAGAGATAGAACAGCTGCTCTCAGGATCGCCTGGGAACCAGGATGTGTCTTCTGAGCCTGGTGCATATGCTTCTGTTTCTCAGGGTTAGCTGTTGCAGGGATTGATAATTGCTTATTTCTTCTATCACTAGGAATGGGATCCTGGGCAAGTCTGACAGATTCTATGCATGAATCTATAACACTTTATGCCATGTCCTCATGTTGGCACAATTTCCAAACCCATTTGATCAATTTCCAAATTATTTCATATAAAGGTGACTTTAGATCAAGTGTCAACCAAAACAAAGTAATTTGGAATGAATCTGTTCTCCTTTTCTTGACCAAGAGTGCCCCTCCTCCTCAAATTTGGGACTTGGGAGAATTTATTTCAAATTAGAACTTTAATAAAGATACAGTGTGTGTGCCTGTCTTTTGCAGGATAGCCAGGGAAAGTGAAAGCAATGTGTGGGACAGAAGAAACTGAAATGACTAACTTCCTGGACAGGGGCAGGAAATTGCTGTTTGCAGAATGGACTCAGGCTCAGAAGGTAATGAAATGGGCCCAATTTTCTCCCAGCACGGGAGGAAAGAAACATTCAGACACAAATGGCAACTTTTCCCCTAGAAAAAAACTCTCTAATATTACGTCATACTTTATAACAGCCCAGATGTGTGAACCCAACCCAGACCAGGGCAAGAGCTACTTGGAGAAGACATAATAGAAGACAAGAAGAGGATAATCTTCACAACCTGTTGAGGGAGAAACTTTCTGCTCCATTTCAGAGATAATAACAACAGATCAAGAACTTTACAAATATTGTGAATGATATCCCTGAATTCTCCATGCAAACCTGTGAGGTAGGTTTCCATTTCACACATGAGCAATTTGAAACCTAGGCTATTATGAAAATTGCCCAACATTTCACAGGCACCCAAGAAATCTTCCCTGAGAGCTCATGTTTAATCACATTAAGCTTTTGTTGATCCAGGTTGGGGAATTAGGCTCAAAGAGGCTCAGTGAATCACTCAACAGCACACCGTAAGTAGCAGACTAAGGATCAGACTTAACTAAACCACTGCTGAATTTAATGCAATGGTATTTTGCCCTTTTCATCTCTACAAACTTGAAGGATATGATTGATAAAAAGGGGATCAATAGTGATGTACCTAATCATTTGAAACGTGCCATGAGTGTGAGAAACGACCATCTCTCTGTATCCCTGAGGACTATATTCTCTAGTCCAGCACTTCTTGAGGATCCCCAAATCTGAGGCTCCCTCACATTGTGTAGTGTTTGCACATAACTTACGCTCCTCCTTCTGCCCACCTAATCCCCTCTAGATCACTTATAACACCAAACATGGTGCAAATGTTGCAAATGTCGTAGAGATAGTTGTTATGCTGTATCATTTAAGGAATAATGGCAAGATAAAAAAATCCAACATGTTCAGTGTTGACACAGTCATTGTAGACCTAATCACATAGTACATGTCAGCAACAATGAAACATTTTTTCCAAATATTGTACATCATCCTTTTCAGCCCATATTTTCTAGAAGACGGAGACTTAGGCAAGGCTTATATGCTTAAACTCTACTGGGAGATGTGATTCTAAGACATCTAGAGTAATGAAGAAGGGGAAGCAAGGTCCAGGGGAAGGGGAGGTAGATAGAAGGCGGTGTGGTATCCATTTGGATATACTTCATAACAAAATAACCAGGTACTCAGTTACTACAGAATGCCTCCATCTAAGCCATGGGAAACCACCACGCCTCAAGAAAGGAAGAGGAATAACCTTCCTGACAGCTATTCCTACCTTTTCGTCTGTTCCATCATCTTTTCCAGGTCAGTGTTTGCCCTCATGGAGTCTCTTACAGTTCTGGGCTTGTTGCTTGGCCTCTGTGGCAGCGGCTAGGGAAGCTGGCACTTTGTGCAGCTGCATGCATTGAACCTGCACATCTGGATACCGAGCTTGGCTTTGCCAAGTAGGGAGGCCCAACATCTGCCTATGGTAGGAGGTACTGTGACTGTGGGCGCAGGTGGCAGATGAGGCTGGCTGACCTGGGAGTTGCATTAGCCCTGTTTTCCACACTGCCCATTCATCTGGATCCTCTGCACATGTTTTTTGCTTTCAGTGTGGACAAGGAGCTCTCATTTTTTTTTTTTTTCGAGGCAATGTCTCCCTGTAGTCCCAGTTGACTTGGAACTTACTATTTAGATCAGGCTGGCCTTGATCTCAGAGTTCTGTCTGTCTTTGCCTCCCAAATGAGTATTGGGATTAAAGGCGTGCACCATCATGCCTGGCAAGGTGCTTCCATTTTTATCATCCCAGGGAAAGTCCAAAAATCACCTGGTCACAGAGTCACTGTCAGTTACAGTCTCCTAAAGAGGGCGAGTGACTAAACCATAGTCCCCTGTTGATGCAGTCCGTACACAATCAACACCCACTTCCTCCTCTTTAATCATTCAGTTGGTTTATGTCTCCCTAGGCACATACCTTGACTGATCTTGGTGCCTAGCCTGGTAGAAATTTCAGACCTTCATCTGTAAGTGACCTGAGTCCTTAGATGTATTGTTCTTGTGTCTGTGGTATTATCATGTCCACCCATAGTTACTGCTAATCAACTTTAGTATCAAGGGACGTGCTACAAAATCCTCTGTGTTTGAGCAATAATCCTTTGTGTCTTGTGTAGTTCAACTTGAACTTCTCGTAGTTATTGGTACTGATTATCTCAGCATGAAGCAACTTTATTTTAAACTTCCTAGTTCTTGACACAAGGGTCTCAAAGTGGCCAAGTGGTAACAATCACGGCTTCCTACTCTGTGGAGTTCTTATGATGTCACTTGGAGGTGTACCTTGCCTTCACCTAGCTCTTGCCACAAATGAGAACTAGAAAGTAACATGGCAGAACTCTTCTTCTGAGCAGAGTATGGAGCGAGTCACTTCTACTTTCCCTTCCTGGTTCCTAGATCCATGTGTTCTAGCAACTGGGTCCATAGCACGGGTACACATGCCTTTGATGCAGCACTTTTTTGATATTCTGGAGAACAGTGCCCCCAAACTAGAAGATGTTCTTAAGTAGACTCTTCAAGTGAGTCAGACATAGGCTGTTTCATAGCTTGGTCAGGCTGGTTGCTCCTGGCCATACTATACAGAGTATGAACTGGAACATCCTGTGCTCATGAGTGCATTGCTACAACTCTGTCTTAAAGTGAGCTTCTTGTATGGGGTTGACATTACATGATCTTATAAACTTTCAGATCCTGGACCTGGAAGAAGCAAGCAGGAAGGGAAAGTGATAGAAGGCAGAATTGATTTTTGACAAAGAGCGATTGCTGCCCCTTTAAGAGGGAACTGTGTAATATCAAGGGTTCCACATTGGTCTCTGTATCTGGAGCAGCTGAACACTCAGCAGTGACAGTGATTGGAGTGGACTTGGTGGAAGGGAGCTGATGTAGATGCCCCATGCAGAGCTGCCATCCCTGACATCATAACCACATGGATCATGGGCTGTGGTGGTCTCATACAGTTTGGCTGATGGATGGAGGTTGGCTGGCCTCCCTAAAATGCATCATCCTGTCCATCTGGCTCCCAGCTCCTCTGCAGTAGATAATTTGCTGTGAGCATTCATGTGAGGTACAGAATCCATGTTTTATGTCCATAAATTCACCCATAGATTTTTTTTTAAAGTGAGATCTTAGACTTGATGTCTTTAGGATTATGAGAAGTCAGCCAGTCATGTGTTGATCTCTAAGCACTTGTTCAATCCACACCATAGGCCAATTCTGCAAACAAATACACCGTTTTGAAATCACCCACTGGAAGGAGTCCCCTCATGAATGTTTTCTGAGACACCCTGGAGAAAAGCTATAATATGGCAGTGATATTATTTCACTCTGACTTTGTGTGGACTGGGTGTAAGTCTTCCCCCCGCCCCCCAGTGTTTATTTGTAGAGAACCTGTATGAAGCCATAGGTGCTGCACAAAGAGAGGCATTTAGTCTCCAGACAGGAGAAAGCCAGAAACATCTTTGTGAATTTCTTTTCTTTCTTTTTAAAAATTTATTATTTATTATTTTTATTTTATGTATATGAATGCATTGCCTAAACGTATGTTAGTGCACCCGTGTTGTGAAATGCCTGTAGAGAGCAGAAGAAGGTATCAGATCCCCTGGAACTGGAGTTACAGACAGTTGTTAGCCTCCATGTGGTTTCTAGGAATTGAACCCAGATTCTCTGCAAGAGCAGTCAGTGCTCTTAACCACTGAACCATCTCTCCAACCCTGAATTTGCTTTCTTTACCTTTTTCTCATAAAGTTCTCTTCTTCTTATGATCCCAATCCAATTCTTACTCTTAATGGCTTTTGTGTGTGTGTGGGGGTGAGTGTCAATCATTGAACTGTATTTGGTTTACCATAGGAGGAAGTTGAAATAAAAAAGATTAAATTAAAATGTAGCTCATTGGTCCAGCCATTGTATCAAATGTCTGCTCTATAACAGAACTTCCACAGAATTGGAGAGGCTGCATGTTTGAGACTTTAGTTAGGTTATAGATTGTACAAGTTGTTACAGGTTGCACACACCAATGATCACACAGGCCCCATTTGCAGAGAGGTTCTACAGCTCTTCTCAGCAGGAAACGGAATCCCTAAGAGTAGCTTATGAACTGCCACGTGGCCCAATGGACTTTATTAAGGTCCAAGCCTGTGAACGGTTCACTGTAGAGCAGGCAACCTAAAGAAACAACAGATTAAGTCTGAACTGCACTTATTAACTGCAACAGCAAGGGTGGTCAGTGTGAGAACCTTCCAGCTGAGCCCAGGCTGAGTCAATGATGGTGGGTGTCAAACATGGAACAAGAACTAACATTTACTGAGCCCTTGCTTATTCTATATCATACAAGTGTTTTGAAGATATTGAATCCATCTTTACAATAGGGTTACAGATAAGGAAAGTAGCCCAGGATGCTTGTTAGTCACAGGCAGAAGCAACATCTCAGCAAAAACTCTCACTGAAAATCAAAGACAAAGATGGACAAAGCCAATTCTCTTTATAGACCTCTGCTGGGATTTCTCTAGAAGGACTGATACACTGTCAATGGTCAAAGAGTAAATAGTTGAGATGTGGAGGGCCATATGCTCTCTGTCATAACTATTTAGCTTTGTCTTTGTAATATGAAAGCAGCCAAAAGCAGTGTCTAAATAAGTGAACCTGGGGTTCCAACAAACAGGAGGTGAGCTGCATTTGGGCTATAGACTTACCCCTGTTAGCTTCTTCTATAAAGTAGGTACTAATGACACAAGGAATCCACTGAATGTAATAAATTAACTTGTCTACCATGTGCCCAGCATGCCAGGCAGTGTCGTAGTACCTCTGGGAGAACAGACAAAGCTGCCCCAGGCATTCTTCCAACAAACTGCAGTGCTCTTGAAGAGCCCTGATTGACAAAGGCGTCAGTATGCGTTTCCTTGTATCTGGTTCTTTTTGTGGCTAGTGGAGGACCTTAAGGCATGGGCTATATTTATTTCTACTCATATCTAGTGAGAGGAAAAGAGCCAGCTCTAAGAGGACAAGGAAGGTACTTTTGTAGAGTCTTAACAAATTCCTTCTTGTGTCTCCGCTGGAATGTGTTAGGCACTCGTTTTTGAGCCAGCCTCCAGGAGGATTGGATTGCTCTGACTGACTGGAACTAATCAAGTCTCACTCTGGAGCTGGAGTCAGATTAATGGTTTCTTAACTGCTAATTGGTATTATTTCTAGTTTTTCTTCTTACTTGAATGATAATTCAATTTTCTGTTAAAACTTAGAGCATATTGCTTTCTTATTGTTTTTTCTTCAGCAGCACTAATGTGAAGTCTAATGTTAATCTCTTGTTTTTGTTAGTTTGACATGTATTTAAAAAATTGGGTGTTCTTACATTTTTTCTGTCTTTATTCCTACATTTATTTTTTTTCCTGAATTGGGGCTGAGAGAGATGATTAGGAACACGAGCTGGTCTTGCAGAGGACTTAGTTCAGTTTCTAGCACTCACATGGCAGTCCACAACCATCTATAACTCCAGCTCCAGGGGATTTAACACCTTCGTATGGCCTTATGGGCAACTGCACTCATATATGCATACACACATATACACAAATCTAGACATGTTAATAAAAACAAATAAATCTCTAAATTTTATCCTGAGTTGATACCTTTTCATTTCTTTTGCACAGTACCCAGTAGACTCCCTCTGCATGGTCTCATATCTATTCTTTGGCCCAGAGAAATTTTCTACCATGGTTTATTTTAAAAGGTGTTTCTATTCTTCAAATTCTAAATCTCTTCTCACTTTTTAGAACTTCTATGACATGGGTATTGGACCCTTTCGTATATTCCTTCCTTGTCTTCTCCTGCTGCTGCGGTTTGAATTTCATCACTCCCAAGTGTATACGTTAAGGTGCTAATCTGTGATCTTAGGGTGGACATAGTGTGACCTTATTTGGAAATAAGGTTTTTGTTGAAGTTGTAATTAGTTACAATAAACTTATGCTGAACCCTACTCCAAAATGACTGGTCCTCTCCTTCTGAAAATTTTCTTAAAGTCATAAAGGACATTGAATTTTACTGAATGCCTTTTCTTTATTGATATGATTGCATGAGTTTTGTCCTTTAAGAGCTTGATTTTTCATTTTTATTAATATATATTAGTTGAACATAATAATGGGTTTAGTTATGACAGTTTCATGACTTGTCCTCGCCTTCCTTGCTGTCCCTCTCCTACTGTCCCTTTAATAGTCCCCTTCTACCTTTCTATTTTCATGCCTTTCTACCCCCGCCCCAGTCTAGATTCCATTTATGGGTGAAAATGTGATATTTGTCTTTTTGAGTCTGGCTTACTTCTCTCAACATGGTGATCTCCAATTCTTCCTCCCTAACTCAACCCCTGGCAAACAGTATTATTTTGTTTGTCTTTATGACTGAAAAATAATCTATTGTGTATCTAGGCACAATATCTATCTTACAAAAACCTATTAATTCACCAGTGGGGATTGTTTGAGTTACTTTTCTCACTGTGACAAAATTCTTGACACAATCAGCTTAAGGGTCTACAAATGCTTCTATCCTAAGCTGATTTTGCTTCATTCAGGTATGTGTACAGGAGTAATGTAGCTGGATACTATGAGTATTTTATATTTAGTTTGCATTTTGCATTTATTGGCTTGCATATGTTTGACCTGTCCACTGAAAACAACTCGATCATGTGGTATGATCTTTTTAATGTGTTGTGAGTTCAATTTGCAAGTATTTTATGGAGAATTTTTGTACTTATGTTCATGAGAATATTGTTCTATAATTAAAAAAATTCTTTTCTAGTTTTGGCATCAGAGTAATACTGGGTTTATAGAGTGAGTTTAGAATCATTTCTTCCTTTGGTGTTTCATGGAATACTTTGAGGAACATGGATGCTAACTCTTCTTTACAGGTCTGGTTGAATTCAGTAGGGAATCTATCCAGGGGTTTTCTTTGTTGGGAAATTTTCTTTTTGACATATTCATTTATTTATTGTGTGTGTGTACATAAGAACCATGGCATATGTGTGGAGGTCAGAGAATAACTTATGGGAGTTTTTATTCTTCCACCATGTGGAGTCTGGGATGCAACTCAGGTTATCAGGTTTGGTAACAGGCATCTTTACTCACTGAACCATCTCACAGGCCCAGGAAATGTTTTTTATTATTCCTTTGATTTCATTGCTTGTTATTGATATATTTAGATCCTCTTGGTTCAGTTTTGGTAGGTCATATGTGCCACAAACTTATATATTTGTTTTAAAATTTCCAATAATGGAATATAAGTTTTCAGAAACTTATCCTAATGATTATCAGTAGTGCCTATTGTAATTTCAAATTTTATGTCTGATTTTATTAATTTGGATCTTTTCTTTCTTTTGGTTAGTTTGGCTAAGAATTAAGCAATCTTGTTTATCATTTCAAAGCATCACCTTGTCTCATTGACCCCTTGTATTATAGTCTTCATTTCATTAACTGTCAGTATGGTCTTCACTATTTCTTTCTATATATTTGAATTTGTCCTTTTCTTGTTTTTCTAAATTGAGGCAAATCAGCTTATTTACTGGAAACATCTGAGACTTTAAAAATGTAGACACTTATTTTAGTTCATTTATGTTGTTGTGACAAGATATGTTTGCAAAACAGCTGCGGAGAAGGAAGTTTATTTCAGCTTACAATTCCAGGTCCTATAGTCTACCATTGTGAACAAGTCAAGGCAGGAACTTCATGTAGCTAGTCACATCCCATCCATACTCAAGAGCAGAGAGAAATAAATGCACATATACTTGCTTGCTAATTTGCTTTTTCTCAGCGTGATTTCTCCACTCTTAAGTAGTTCAAGACCCCTGTGCCTAGAGAATGATGCCACCCAGACTGGACTGGGTCTTCTCATATCAGTTAACATAATTAAGGCAACCCCCCACCCCCAGCATGCTCACAGGCCCACTCATGGTAGACAGTTCCTCACTGAGATTCTCTTCCCAGGTGATTCTAGATTATATCAAATTGACAGTGAAAAGGAAGAATCACAACATTCTTAACTATAAAATTCCCTCATAAAACTGCCTTTTCTGTATCCCAAAGGTTTGGGTGAGTTGTGTTTTCATTCACTTCTAGGAATTTAAAAACCTCCTCCCACTAATTTCTTTAATACTCATCAATCATTTCAAAGATTAATGTATAATGTTGTGTTTGTATGATTTCTGTAGTTTATTTTGCTATTGATTTTTAATTTTATTCAATGTGATCTGGTAAGGTGCAAGAAATTATTTCTTTTCCCTTTTAAATTTGTTAAGGTTTGCTTTATGGGCCAAAATGTGATCTATTTTGGAGAAAGTTCCATGGGTTCCTGAGAAGACTGTGTGTTCTGTATCCAGGTGGACTGCTCTGTAGATGTCTGTTATGTCCATTTAACCTCTGGAGCAGTTTCATTCTCTAGTTTCTTTATTGATATTTTGTTCTGGATAATCCATCTATTGATGAGAATAGAGTATTGAAATCCTTCACTATTATTGTTTCTAGCCATATCTATTGCTTTATACCTAGTAGTGTTTATTTTATGAAACTGTGTGTACCAATATTCAGTGCATGTATGTTCATAATAGTTATATTTTCCTGATAGATTGTTCCCTCTGTTAATGTGGTGACCTTCTTTATCCGTTCTAATTTTTCTTTTAGCCTGTGTTGTCAGGTAGGAATGTGGCTTGTTTTCTTGTACTCTGCCTGAAATATTTTTTTCCATTTTTTCACCTTCAAGTGTGTTCTTTGTCAGTAGAACAAGTTTCTTGTAGCCAGCCAACAGTTGGATTATTTTTTAAAAATAATCTGTTCAGTCTGCCTTTTAACTGAAGTTGAAAAAAATGATTTTATTCATTTTTATTTGCACAGGTGTTTTAATTGCCTCTGTGTGTAGTCCCTGCGAAGGCCAGAGGAGAGTGACAGAGCCACCATGTGGGCACTGGGAACTACACCTGTGTCATCTGGACCCTTAACCTCTGAGACACCTCTCCAGACCCTTAATTAGAGTTTTAAAATAATTTGCATTTAGAGATATTATGCAATTACAAGTACCATTTTTTCCTTTTTCTTTCTTTAAGTAATTATTTATATTTTATTTTATGTGTATAAGTGTATTGCCTGCATGTATGTAAGTGCACCCGTATTGTGCAATGCCCATGGAGTTCAGAAGAGGTGTCAGGTCCCCTGGAACTGAGTTATGGATGGTTGTTAGCCACCATGTGGGTACTGGGAACCAAACTCTGGTCCTCTGCAAGAGCAGCCAGTGCTCTTAACTGCTGAGCCATCTCTCCAGCCCCCGTCTTTTTCCTTTTTTGTCTTATAGGTATCCTTGTCCACTGAGTTAACAATACTTGATTCTTTTCTAATTCTCATTTGTTTGTGAATTAATCTAGTGAGATTTATTTTTTCCCCAAGTTCCTGTGTTTATGAATGTTTTTCTTCTTCTTCTCTGTATTGTATTCCATTGAAGTATCTTCTACAGTTCTGGCTAAGTGTTCGTGACTTGCTTCAGTTTGTGCTCCATTCTTCTATTACTTTTAGCTTTCCCAAGTTCCTTTTCCAGGTTCAGTTAAACACAGAAGGTGTATATTTCTGCATTAATTACAAAGGATAATTTTGCTGAATGCATTAATCTTGGTTGGTGGTTATTTTGTCTGAAGGCTTAAAATATATCAGCCCATGTTTTCTTGGACTTTAGAGTTTATGTTGAGAAGTCTGATGTTATTCTGCTAGATTTACCTTTGTAAGTTCATACTTCTGTCTTGTGGCATTCAGTATTCTTTGTTTTGTATTCTCAGCGTTTTAAGTGCACTGTGATGTAGAGAGGTTCTTTTCTGCTCATGTCTATTCAGGTTTAAATGTCTCATGTACTTGGATATCTGTTTATTTTCCTAGATTTGGGGAATTTTCTGCTCTAATTTATTTGAGAATATTTTTTGTGTCTGTGTTTCAGTTCACTTTTCTATACCACAGGATTTTAGGTTTGGTCTCTTGGGTCTTAAAGATCTTGAATGTTTTCATCTTAATTACATTTTTCTTTGTTGATACATGAATATAATAAGCTCTTAATCTTCCCTTCAATTCCTGGTATTCCTGGTATTCTTTAGTCCAGTCTGTCAGTTATGCTTTCCACTGAGTTTTTATTTGATTCGTTGGGATTTTCATTTCCAAGAATTCTATTTTTTCCCTTTCAGAATTGTTTTTTCTTTCCTGAAATTATTTTCTAATTTGTTGAATTTCTTGTTCAAGTCTTGAATTGACTTATTTCTTTCATTTGTGTCTTTGAGTGATCTGATGTACCTGGATTCAGTGCTCTCTGGCCTTGCCAGCAGCAAGCCATGTGTAGCAAGGCAGGTCTGGAGACTGAGCCATCTGCCAGCCATGGACACAGCTGTTTCTTTAGTTCTCCGCAGGTGACGAGGCTTGTTCCTCATTGTTCCACATCATCTTTCTTATCATCTTGCACCAGACACTCAGGTAGGGTATCCCAAAGTTCCCTGACTTGTGACTGTCCTTTGTTTTCATACCCCCAGCATAGCTCAGTCTTAAATGATAGACCTTCTTTCAAGATGGCTCCTGACTATAGCACCCTGACAGATATTTTTTCAATGCCAGCCTATCATGGGGGAGGATCCATTGTCATGCTAATCTCTACACTGGCTTTAAGGCTTATGATAACTGTGAGTTTCTCCTGTGGCTGGTCCTGGCCATCCACTGTTACTTGGGTTTCTTGACTTATCTGGTGGCTCTTGCTTTGGCTTTCTTGTCCTCACGGAGCTGACAGTCTTTGGCACTTTTATTGATATTGTCTCACTGTTTCTCTGTGCACTTTGCCTATTTATGACCTCTTTCTTGATTCCCAGTACTCTTTCCCTGTCTCTCCTCACAATATATTCCTTCCTTTGTTACTCTGATGCCTTCTTCATGGAGTTGTAGGAAGGAAGCTTCTGATTTGCCATTTTGCCCTGGAAAGCAAGAGCTTAATTCTATTGTCTTGGGGTAGGTAGACTTGGTTGGGTTGAACTTCACTGGTAACCATTGACTTGACCTTCATGGACTTGTACGTTTGTGTTCTTCTCTAGGTTTGGGATATTTCTTTCATAATTTCTTTGAGTATTATTGATTCCATTGGCGCTCTGAAGTCCTCTTATATTAATTACTGTTCTCACTGCTGTGACCAAACACCTGACAAGAAGCAACTTAACAGTGAAGGGGTTCATTTTGGCCTACAGTTTAAGGGGATACAGTTCAGCAGGGCAGGGCAGGTATAGCAGTAGCAGCTGGTCACATTGCCTCCATAGTCAGAAAGCAGAGAGTGGACAGGAAGTTGGGCCAGGCTATATAAGCCTCAAGGCCTGCCCCTGATGACCCACTTTTTCCAATGAGGTGCCACCTTTTAAAGGTTCCATAACATTCCAAAGCAGTACCACAAACTGGGGACTAGTCAAACATTTGAGCCCTTGGGGGACATTTCTCATTCAAACAACAAAACTCTTAAACCACAACAGCCTGGATTCTTGCTTCTCAATGCTGTCTCCGTGTTCCTGTAAGCTTTTTTCATTCTTCTTTAGTTTCTTTCTTTTTCCTCCTTTATGCATTTCCAATAGCCTACCTTTAAGCTCACTAATAATAATAGATAGTATAATAATAATAACTAATATAATAATAATAATGGCACTATAATCAATGCCTCATGGCACATTTTTAACAAGTTTTTTTACCCTTATCTTTTAATGTTCATTATCTTGGGTACTTTGTTACCTGATTAACACATGGGCTAAGTGTTAGGAGTTGGAAATGTAAGAAGTGTACTTAAGGACTTATTTAATAATTTACCAGGCATATACCAAAAGCCTAAAGAATAAGCAGAATGCTATGCGTGAATATGCAGTTGATGAGGCATGCATGGACTTTGTGTTCAGAGGAGTAGAGCATGAAATTTTTTTGTGAATTTCATACACTATATGTTGATTGCATTTAGATCTCCCTTGTCCCCCTATCTAGACCCCTCTTAGTACCCTGCCTAATTTCAAATACTTTGTCATATATATTAAGGCCTATTGAGTCAAATTTGTGTCCAAAATTGTTTTTTGTTGTTGTTGAGAGTTTCACAGGAGTACTGTATTGATGCCATTTTCTATCTCCACTCCCTATCTCCCCCCCAGCTCCTCCTGCATCCCACCCCTCTGATTCATGACCTCTTCTTCTATAATTACTGTTTTACCTTCCTGGGTTCATTCAGTGTTGTTCGTGTGTGCATGTGTTTAGGGCTGAGCATTTGAGATAGAATAACCTATTGGGGGGCTCACGCCTGCAGGAAACTGATTCTCTCTCACAGAAGCCTGAAGCTCTTCATCTAGGGGTGGGGCCTTGTGAAATCTCCCCCATACACACTGACATGTTGACTGGTGTGGTCATTTTGTAGGTCTTTTTAGGCAGCCATATTGTTGAGATGTCATGGGTCCCTGCCATGTCTGGAACACACTATCTCCCAGTAGTCACACCACATTATAAATTTCTCTCAGTGTTTTTCAGATCAATTCCCCTTGACTTTTGAAAATAAAAAGTAATAGTCTGTATAGTTTCTCTGAGAGTATTGTATTGCATTTCTCTTTGTTTTCTTAAAGCATATTCAATTTCCTTAAAGCAATTATTTTGGATTTTCTGGGAGTTTGCACATGTTGCTTTTTTTGGTGCCTTATTTCGTATTGTAGATTCGTCATATTCATTGAAAGTATTTTTTGTTGTTGTTGTTGTTGTTGTTGAGAAAGGATCTTGCTAGATAGTCCAGATTGGCCTTGAACTCATGATCTTCCTGCCTCGGCCTCCTGAATGCTCGCTTAAAAACTCTTGACAGTTGTTCATGTACAGTATCGTCTATGCATCAAGATCCAGGTATTTGTTTCAAGCGTCCTGATTTGGCTTTGTTCTTTTTCTTTCAGGAATTCTAGACAGGCTACTTATTTTCTCTGATCATCTTTTACTTTCATTATTTGAACACTAACTGGTGTTCTAAGTCCAAGTTTGCTGGGAGTTGGTTGCTGGTTTATTGTTGCTGTTTCAGCACTAGAGTGTTACTCACGTCTGGGTTTTCCCTAAATCTACAGTAGGTGTGTTGTTCAGAATGAACTGTGAGAGTGCCTTATGAGCGTTCTATCCTACCAGCTTGAGCCTCAAGCCAGGATATGCCTGGCTTTCTGTAGTCACTGGCTTGAGGTGCAGCACTATGGAATTCTGTCCATTTCTCCTCATGGGGAAAGTCTGGCCTCAAGCTCCCATGAGATATTTGATACTTATTTTCTTTCCTTCTTTCAAACAATTATTTTCTTTGTGTTGTAGTATCTCGGTCAGGAACAGAAATGGGATGGACATTCTCATGACCTGCAGTGCTATAACACTGAGTCACCCTGGAACTACATCCTACCAAGGCTTCTGTACCACATGGCCAAGACCAAGGTACCCATGGTTAGGGATGCCTGATGCTAAGGTAGACTTGTAGCTCAGAACTGCTGCTGCAAGCCACAGGTGATGCTGGCCAGGAAAGAAGTCTCAGTTTCTGATAATGTGAGGCTTCAGGTCTTTGTCTGGCATTGGGATGGGTTGAGAGGCTCCATCTAAGAGCACTGGGTTATGAACAAGGGTCATTAGAATCCTCTCAGTGGTAGGCTTTATTGGCCTGGCACTGAGACAGTCTTGCGCTTACTTTCTTGTTTACTTTACTTACTGACTTGTGTTTACTGTCCCAACAGTAGAATTTAGGTTCATGTTGTGCTGCCTGAGGGAGGGGTGGTTCCTTGGTCATCCATGCTGATATTAAATTGGTTTGGACCTGAGTCTTATGACTTTAGAGATATGAGCAGTCTTGGGGAATATCCTCCAGGATCTGACCATGTAGGTGAACAGAAGACTGTCCCATATGGGCCTGGTGCTGGGCAGTGTCAAGAAACTCTGTTGGTGAGCAGGGACCTGGAGGTAGGAGGCTTTGAGCTCTGCCTGGGCCTGAGTCTCACTACAGAAGGCTCAGTATTAGGTTATAAGGCAAAAAACTGGTGCTTACTTTCCTGTCTTCCTCTCTAAAGGTGAAGTCTTGTTTCTAGATATACTATCCAAGGTTAGGGGAGGGGAAGGAGAGAAAGTTCCAGTCTGTCTAGATCACATGGGTCTAGAGACTTACTCTGGGTACTGTCCAGCTCTGATTCATCAAGGCAAGTCTGGTACTGGAGTTCAAATCTAAGGTTCCAACCTAATTCCTCTTCCCCTCCTAGGCAGGAGGTGCCTCCCTACGCGCTGTGCTCTATGAAGTTGGTGGACAGACGACACCGGCAACTCTCCTTCCTACTTCCTTCTTTGTGTCTTTTCTTTATTGAACTGAACCTAGGCACTGCGGTACTGCCCATCTTCCCGAGCTCTTAAGAGGCCAATCGGACTGTGAATAGCCGTGCGTGCCTGTGTGTCTGCCGGCAGGGGACGTTTCTCAGCCTTTGTTCTGTTTGTGTCCTGTGCTATTTCATGTATGAGGGGAGCCTGGCTATCAACACAACACAGGAGAAAGCCATGTGCACATGGAAACAGAAATCAGTGATGCACCTACAAGCTAAGGAAAGATAAGCTTGCCAGCAAACTGAAACCGGGAAAGAAATCTGGAACATTCTCCTCAGCACTCAGAAGAGCCCATCTGCTCCTGGGTGCACCGTCTACAGTGGAGGCAAGCATTTCCTTTTAGACGTCTCCTCAGTTCAGGTGCTTTGCTATTACAGTTAAGGGACCAGCACAGCTGTGCTCAGACTCTCTGTGTTCTGCTTCATCGTAGCCTGGAAGAATTTTGTCTCATAAATTATTAATTCAGCCACATCCATTCAGCTGCCTCCAGACATTTGTATTTTCAAATTTAAGACCTGCAACTGATTCATTTTCAGAATAGTCTGCCTTTATTTCATAGATGTAACAAATAAATGCTTCCACCTGATCCTTCTCCTTTGAGATTAGTTAGGATTATTATATAATAGATGTATTAGGATTTTATTCAGTTACAAGTAACAGGAATCACAGCAAAGTGTCATTTACACAAGTTTTAAAAAGTTGTGAATTAAAAAGCCCAGAACTGTGAATCTAGGGCTGTCATTCAGGGAGTGGGCTCCTCCCTCCTTTTGTCCTACCATTCTGAACATGTAGACTTCATCCTGATGGAGACAAGGTAGCAGCTTCAATTCCTGACATTGGATGCTCATTCATGGCTGAGAGGCAGAAGACAGAATTTAAGAAGGAAGGATCCATATCTACATTATATGAGTATATGTATATGGCAAAAGTCCAAAATTTCAACAATTTGAAGATGAAGCTTGTATTAATGACATCTAAGATGCTGGCATTCTGTCGCACTGTATCAAGAATCTAGGCTTCTTTTATGTTCTTGTTCCCCCAGCCAAGGTATGTGGAATTCAGGGAAGGGGCTAGAAGCCTGCCCAGTGGTCATGGAGCCTTTACCTTCAATGCCTCAATAGTATCTAACATGGCTGCTCAAGATACAGCCGTCGTTTCTTTACTTCAACTCTCAAGAAAGTGAAAGATAAGGAGATACAGTGTCCCTTAATGGTTTCCTCTTGCAAGTTGCATGTTTCACTGGCCAAGATTCAGTCATGTGGCTATACTAGGGGACAAGATATGAAGATGTGAAGATGTGTCCCTTAAAAAGAATAAGATATCACTTATTTTTGAGCCAAATACGAGTGGCCTCACCAATTTACCAGGACCATGAATTCAGGTTGTCCCAAATTGCATGTTCCAAAATAGAAATGATTTCATAACTTTATAATAGTTACAGAACTAAATAATGCCATAAATTAAGGCATTTTTTCACCAGCTTTGGTAGGGACCACTGGTAGTTAGGCTACAGCAAAGTGAGGAAATCCCGCTATAGGTTTTGGATGTTGTCCAATGACATTCTTAGCTTTGGGGCTGATGGAAGTTGTTGGCTTGTAGTTAATACATTACAAAGGGTTTTACCTGATAACTGCAGGTAAGTCAGACACAGAGATGGACAATGGATACCTCCTAAAAGGATTACAGATAGCCCAAGATAATTTGGCCCTGGATCTGCAGCATTCCAATTCTCCACAAACATAAAATTATAATCATTCAATCAGCCTCATACAATCCTTAATACTAGGCTTTGACTCTTCCCCAAGCCCCTGGAGAACTTCAATTTATAGGATTAAATATTATGAAAGAGTTTATTTTGTTCTCTAACCTGAGTTACTTAGCAGAATGGATTTTAATTTTGAAGTAGTTGGATTTTGTTACTTTCAGCTTCAATTTCTTTTTACATTATGATAAGAGATGATAAACAGTTTTTGTTATTATAATTTATTAAGACTGGGTTTATAATGTAGTATGTGACAAATTTTATATTGTTTTCATGGGAGTTGAAAAAATAAATTCTATCTTGAATATAGAGTTTGAGAGTTACTAGTACTTAAACTAGTACTAATGAAAGAATTTAGATCTTCTTTATCATTTTAATACCCAGTTGATCTGTTGGAACTTAAGAATCTTATGTAAAATTCTTCTGTTAATATTATGTTTATATCATTTTATTCTTGTCTTGTTAATTATTTTTACTGTACAAAAGTAGTTTAGGAGAAAACTGGAAGCATTCCCATTAAAATCAGGAACCAGACAAGGCTGTCCACTCTCTATACTTCTTTTAAATATAGTGCTTGAAACTCTTGCTAGAGCATTAAGATAAGAGAAGAAAATTAAAGGACTACTAATTGGAAAAGAAAAGGTCAAGTTATTCCTATTTGAAGATGATTTACATGAGAGCCCCAAAATTCCACCAGAAAATTCCTAGAAATGATTAATACTTCCAGCAAAGTAGCAGGTTACAATTAATCTACAAGACTAAGTGTGGTGGTGCATGCCTTTAATCTTGGCACTCCAGAAGCAGAGGCAGGCAGATCTCTGTGAGTTCAAGGCCAGCCTGATCTACTTAGTGAGTCCCAGGCCAGCTGAGGTTGTAGAGAGACCCTATCTCAAAAAACCAACCAACCAACAAACAACAAAGTAAAACCCAAACAAAACCAAAAACAAAACTCCCCCCAAACAAAATCAATGCACAAGAGCCAGTAGCCTTTCTATATACCAATAACAAGCAATCAGAGAAAGAGGACAAGGAAACTCTTCCCATTTACAGTAGCCTCAAAAAACTATCTAGGAATAAACTTGACAAAAGACATTAAAGATCTCTACAATGAAAAATTTAAACCTTTGAAGAAAGAGATTGGAGAAGACATCAGGAGATGGAAGGACATTCCATACCCATGGATTTTTAAGAATTAATATTCTGAAAATGGCCATCTTACCAAAGTCAATATATAGATTCAACACAATTCCAATAAAAAGCGCCATGACATTCTTCACAGAATTAGAAAAAATATTCTAAAATTCATATGGCATCACAAAAGACTGCAGACAGCCAAAGCAATCCTGAGCACAAAGAGCAATGCTGGATAGATTACCATACCAGATCTCAGACTATATTACAGAACTATAGTCATAAAAACAGCCTGGTACTGGCACAAAACAGACACATAGGTCAATGAGATGTAATTGAAGACCCAAACACGAGTACATGCAATTTCAACCACCTGTTATGTGACACACTGGAGGAAAAAAACATCTCCAACAAATGGTGCTGGCAAAACTGGATCTCCACCTATAGAAGAATGAAACTAGACTCTTGTCTTTCACCCTGCACAACGTCAATCCAAATGGATCAAAGACCTCAACGTGAAACTTGAAACTCTGAAATTGTTTGTTAGAAGGAAACATGGGCAGTAATCTACAAGAGATAGGCGTAGGAAAGGACTTTCTAAATTGGACATCAATTGCTCAGGAATTAAGATCAACAGTCAACAGGTGGGACTCCATTAAACTAAAAAGCTTACTGCACAGCAAAAGAAAGAACCAAGGAGGTGAAGAGAAAACCCACAGAGTGGGAGAAAAATCTTCACTAGTGACGCATCTGACAGAGGTTTAACATCCGGAATATATAAAGAACTCAAAAAACAATGAATCAGGAAAACAAATCACCCAATTAAAAGATGGGCTATGGGTAACAGAGAGCGCTCAAAAGAAGAAATAATGATGGCTGAGACACATCGTAAAAATTGCTCAACATCGTTAGTAATCATGGAAATGCAAATTAAAAGCACTTTAAGATTTCATCTTACCCCAGTCAGACTGGCTAAGATCAAGAGAACAAATGATACCAAATGCTGGAGAGGATGTGGAGAAAGAGAAACGCTCATTCACTGCTGGTGAAATTGGGAATTTGTGTACTCTGGAACAATGGAGAATTATTTAAAAACTTAAAATGAACCTAATATATATATATATATATATATATAATTATACCACTCTTTGGCATATAGCCAAAGGACTTATCCTGCTACAGATATACTTATACATCACAATATCTAAGAAATGGAAGCAACCTAAGTTGTCCCTCAACTGATGAGTGGATAATGAAAATGTGGTACATTTACACAATGGAGTTCTACTCAGCAGTAAAGAAAGATGAAATCATGAAATACGCAGGTAAATGGATGGAACTAGAAACTGTTAAGCTAAGTGAAGTAACATAGATTCAGAAAAACAAATGATGTATGCTCTCCCTCATTTGTGGATCCTATGTATTTATCTTGATGTAACTGCAGGAGCTAGGGAAACGGAAAAGAACCGTGGCGGTAAAGGGAAAGAAGGAGTCTGAGAGAGAGGACTAGTAGGAGTCAGATGGTTACTGAGGGTAAAATGAGATTTAAATAGAAGGGTTAGAGGGAGGGTTATACAAGGAACCATGGGAGTAAAGGGAAAGAAGGAACTCAAGAGCCCAGAGGAGAAAGGTATTATCAAGGACGAAATGGGGAAAATGTGGGTACTTTAACTGGGAGGGAGGACAGAGGGTTAGATAGGGAGAGAGAGAGAGGAGAGATAAGTAATGCCTAGCTGCTGTAAAACACAGAGGGAATCATATTAGTCCAACAACCTACTGACAAATTTTACATACAATATCTCTACATGAGTCCATGTGGATAGCTGAAGTCTATATAACAAGAAACAGTGGCAGACAGGAGAAACCTCCCTTTGGGTTGTTGTCAAGGGTAGTCCAATAGCTAAATAACACAGGCTATTATTGTACAGCCTTTGATTGTCTTCCAGACAGGACATACTTCAGACACAGGATTTGGAGCAACAGAGATGGAAATGATCTGGAAACTTCCTCCCTGAAGGCTAGCTCTCGTAGTTTTGGAGGACACTATGCAAATTGCTAAGGGAAAGCATCAATGGTTCAAGCCCAGCTTTAAGTCCTAATAAGCACATCAAACTACACTGGGGCAGTAGTGACACTTTTATCTTGGGGTAATCAACAGCTACCTAATTGGACTTAAAGCCCCACTCAGTGGGGTACTATAAACCATGCCAAATACATCTGGCTGAAGAGATCATAGATCTTAGAGGAAGCTCTAAGACTAACACATCCCTAGACAAATGTAGTTTCTTACTCCATGCTAAATATGGATCCTTATATTTACAGACAAGTATCCCACTAGTCATCAAAGAAGCTTCTTTTGCAATGGATGGAGACTATTAGGGAGTTCCACAACTGGTCACACACAGAAAACAAGTGAATGTGGGATGTCCAACCCTAAGTGACACATCTACAATGGAACTTATACACTTAAGGCTCACAGAACTTAGTGGAACCAGGGTAGAGAGAATACTAATGCATCTCTCAACTCACATCAGTGAAACTCCTTCATGCAACAGAGCACAATGAACAGAAAAGGTCACAAATGGCCAAAATGTAGAGAATGTAGAGTACAGATCCCTCAGCAGGACTCCCATATTAAACTACCACCTATTCAGGGCTCAGGGACCATTGCTGAAGTGGAAAGATAGTAAGAGCCAGGGAAGGAGCTGCATGACCATATGGAAAGAGAATCTTACAGGTTCCTGAGACTTTGCTCATATGAACCTACAGCAATGGTGTCAGCATGCACAAGACCCATGCAAACTCAAACAGGCCAAAAACCCCTCATAGAACCGGGGAAGTGGACAGCAGGCCCCAATCTTAGCCAAAGAACTACTGGCAGCTGACCACTGCTGGGTGAGGGAGGGTTGATCTTCTTTAAGGGAATGGCAATTAGATTGGTTGACTAGATCCCAATGGATGAATATCCACTGAGGGACATCTTGGTACACTAACTTGACTTGATAGGACTTAACATAAATGACAGAATGCATGAAATCTGGTGTGGGGGGTGGGAAGGTGCCAGTGGAGAAAGAAGTATGAAGATGATTAAGATGTTTTGTATGAAATATACAAAAATTCAATAAAAATTATACAAAAAAATAGTTTGGGGCCAGCAAGATGGCTCAATGGATGAAAACACTTGCTGTGCAGATTATGACCTGAGTTCAGTCCCTTGAATGGATGTAAACATTAGGGTGCAGTGATATAGCAGAGCTCCAGCACGCCTGTGGTGAGGTAGGAGGGGACAGGAGAGCCTCTCAGAATCACCCAGGCCAGCTGGCTTTGAGCATGCAGTGTGGCAGAAACATGAGGAGAATCTGGTTTCCCAGGATGGAGCCCATACCTGACAATGATACCAGGTTTAGGAACCTGAAGCTAGACAGGTCACAGAACATAGGGGAGAACCTAATATCAATTTCCTACTAAATAGCTATTGTATTAAACTGACTCTTAATGACTTACTATTATAGCCATAGATTATTGTATCTCTTATCTCTCATTAGAGAAGTTTCCTTATGCAGTAGATGGTGATTGACACAGAAACCCACAACTGGTCAATGTACAGAGAGCAAGAGGCTGAAGAGCTTATCCCCGAATAGAATGTCTATATCAAACCTATTTCTCCCCAGACTTAGGGGTCATTGCAGGAGATGGGGTGGGGAGGCAGAAAGATTTTAAGAGTCAAAGATGGTGGATGACCATAAGGAAACAGAATTTTCCAGACATATGAGCCCACAGCAATACTGACAGCATGCTCAAGTCCCGTACATGCTTAAGCCAGACAAAATCCCAGCACAGACATGAGGAAGTAGGTAGAAAGCTCCAACTCCACTTAAGTAAATTGTGGTGGCAGATGGCTGCTGGGAGGACCAGAGACAGTTTCTTTTAATCATGGGACTCTTGGTAAGTAGGCTCCAGTGGATAGACCCACACCGATGGACATTTTGGGACACAAATTAGACTCTATAGGCCTTGTTATACAGAGAGGGTACATTAAATTGGTACAACAAGGGAAGGTGCAGAGAGAAGGTCTAAATATCATCAAATTATATTGTATGAAAATTGCATGAATTCAATAAAAAATTGTCTTAGTTCTATTTCTCAAACTTATGCAGATATGACTTGGCTTTTCTTCTGGGAAGCCTTGGTGGCTGCTGATTATAGATCTGGATGCCATCTTGTCACACTGCTAAAGGTTATCAGTGACAGCATCATGGATAGCTTTCATATACTCATAAATATGACTTGTATTTTCTGAAATTCAAAGAATATGTCACTGGACCCTGGATATTTTTCACTTTTTGGTGAGGAAATATTCTCCAGGTTTGGTCTTCAGGAAGACTTGTTCTTTTTACTGAAATATCTGTTGTTTTGCCAAATAATTTTTTTCATGGAACTATTCAAAAATTCATTAAATGGCAAAAAAAGAGAGCCTACCACAACAAGGTGGAAGGTGAGAACCAGCTCCTGAAAGCTGCACTCTGATCACCACATCTCTGCTGTGGTACAGGTACAGTTATGGAACTTATATCCTTTATTTGGACTCTACTCTTCATCAACATAAAACCACTCCATTTTTTTCTGAGTTTTTTAAAGGCATGTGTGGGAGGATAGTAAGTGTTTGCTATAGAATTTTAATGTAATATGGACTTGTAAAAGCCCAGACCTTCTTTGTTCCTTCCAATAATTTCATTTTCTTATTGCACTATTATTAAAGATTTGTTGTATGATCTTCTAAGCTTACAAAAATCCATATCTAGCTAATTATTTTTATATTAAGTTCTATGGTCTTCTTAAGTTCAGTAATGTGATATAGACACTGGTGTACCTTTTAATGGCTACACATTTCCTTCTTGTTTAATTAACAAATTCCTCCTTAAAAGTTTTTGCTATTATAAATAATGACTGGGTCTTTAATTCTGCCTTTGTCTGATAATATTTTTGTAAAATGCAATCCTAATTTTCATGAAATTGATATAGCTTTATTCATATTTAAAAAATATGCATTAATTTTTGTCCCGGTTAACTTAACCGTCAATTTGATATAGTCTAGAGTCATTTGAGAGGATGGCCTCAGTTGAAGAACTGTTTAAATCAGATTGACCTCTGAGCATGTCTGTGAGGGATTGCCTTGATTGTTAATTGATACAGGAGTGCAAGCCCACTGTAGGGTGTACCATCCCTAGGCAGCTGATCCTGAGCTGTGTAAGAGAGCTAAGTGCACTCACTTCCTGATTGGATTTGAGGCCCATTCCACAGGAGAGAGCACATGCCTGACACTGTAGAGCTAGCCAAAAGGACGTGGTTAAGAATGTCACAGGCCCTCTGAGGGAATCTACTACTGATGTTTTGCCAAATTAGCATATAGTTAAACTGTCTTCTTAACATTTATGCTTATAGACTAGCGTAGCTCGCAGCCCTGGTCAGAGAAGCCTCTTCCCGCAGTGAGTAGTGGTGAGAACAGGGACTCATAACCAGTCAAAGGGCTGAGAATAAGTGTCTGTTGGATACTTGACCCCAGCAGGACATCTATGTCACCCCTTCTGAGCCCAGGGAACATGTAGAAGAGGCAGTGAAAGATTATGGGAGCAGAAGGATGGGGAGGAAGGCGGTGGGGAGCTGTCTTCTGGATATGACATGGCCATTACAACCATGAACACACAGCAACTATGACTGCCCACATGAGGCCTGAGGAAAGAAACAGAAAGAGAGAAGCGAAAGCAAGACATAAGGATAGGAGGGGGCCTGTTGGGGAAAAGGGAGTGGGTGGGAAGGGGATAAGAAGTTAGTGGATGGTGAATGTAGTCAGAGCATTGTACAAGAGTATGATCTTGTCAAAAATGTTAATGAAAAATGCAAGCTCTGTGAAAAGATGGTCTTTTATCTATTTTGTTCATTTGTTTGTCTTCATTGTCTGATGTATTCTCTGGACGCAGAATTCCTAAGTGAAAAGTGGCTGGATGAATATAGTGCTGCTTTTAGTTTTAAATTTTACCTCTTTAATTTTTTGTAATTCTTTTATGAAAAATTATTGAGCAGGCTATGGTCTTACTATCCAGCTTATGGATAGTAAGTTTAAGTTGGGCTTAGCATTCAACTATACATGTGACATTTAAGTTGTGGCTTTGGTGTCATCTTCTGGAGAGGAACCAAATAGCCAAATATCCTCTTTAGTGTCATTTCTGGAATCTGCTTCCTGTTTTATAGCCTGTCAGCGTATGTTTGATTTCAAATAGCTAATGATATAAATAGAGTAATCCTGATAGAAGAGATACTCTTAGAAGGGAAACCAATATAATGTCATTTGCAATGGAAAAATGCAGCCCAGGATATGGATGATTGAAGACATAGAAGACAGACTGTTCAGGAAGGAATTATATCACAGTACTCTCACAAGACTGCTGGCAATAAGGCAATGGGCCTTGTCAAATACTCATCCATAAAGCATGTTCAAATAGGACAGGAAAGTGGCTATAACATGTTTAAATATCTACCTGAGCAAACGATACCAACAAACAGAATTTCTTGAAGATAACAGTTTATTTGCTGTACTTTGCTGAAGAAGTAACCTAACTGGTGTTCTTCAGAGTACAAGGACGTCCTGCATGGCATCTGCTATGAAGATTAATTTCTTATTCTGCTCCAACGAAGGTGCTACAATTGCTGTACATCTGATGGCTGGGGTGGAGTGGAATGACCTTCTGCTATCCTGAAAGTCAGCAATGGGGCTCTGTGGGTACATTGTCGGACCCAAGGTTTAAGGGCAAATGGAAGTTCCCTCATCAAGAGGACTGGCCCAACTTACTTGTCTGCCACCACCAGGAGGAAGTCCTTAAGGCTGTGGATCTTTCCTCCTGTCTCATTTCACAGGCCCGAGCTCTGCTTAATTCTGCTTCTTTCTTCCTGCTTTCTTCAGATTTCTTCCAGCCTCTCTGAGGACCTTTCCTTCAACTTTATCCTTGTATTTGAATTCAAATGAAAGCATGCTTAACAACCAGCTAATAGAAACGAGCTTGTTAAAGAACATCAACACATCCTTCACACAAAACCTCCTCTGAAGGATTCAGCCCAGATAAAAACACCACATATGTATGTATGATTCAGGCTAAAATCTCAGAGGACAATCAAGAGGTCATTGGCAGTAGAGGGAACTTTGGCCTCATATGAAGATAGACTTACATTAGCTGGGCATAGTGGTGCAAGTCTGTAAGCTCAGCACTCAAGAGTCAGAGATAGGAGAATTGCTTCAAGTTTAAGGTCGGCTTTGTTCATGTGTTGAGTTCCAGGCCAGACAAGACTACATAGTGTCAATGAAAGAAACAGTTTTCATTCAAAGCAATACAAGGGATGGTTTATTCTGGGAGCTAAATACGAGTGACTGTGGCTCAGGAACACAGATTTGGGTTAGTGAAATTCTGGGTTCTAATGAGATAGTAATTTCAGTAACTTTTTATAGTAACAGAACCGAGAAGGAATAAAGTAACACACTCCTCGATGGGTACATTGGGTAGGCAGGTTACAGCAAAGCACAGAAAACTCTGCTCTAGGCCTTAGATGTTACTTGATTGAGTTCTTAGCCTTTGATTAGTGGAATCTAGGGGTCTGTTCATACATTCCAAAGGATTTACCTATTGGTTACAAAAGATGTCAGGTCATATACAGAAAGGGGGCAACCAATGGCTATTAAAAGGGCTAAAGATGCACCAAGATAATTCGAATCTGGACTTGCGACATCCCAATCTCTCCACATCACTGAAATTCTAAACAATCAATACGTCTTTGCAGATGCAGCTTCTTTCCAAGAACTCTCTGGAAATAGTAAGATGGTGTCTCTAAAAATAAAACAAACATATAAAACAACAAAAAGATAACTTTAGACTCTAACCCTTTACCACTTGACAGCTGGGAAAACTTGAGTTATTTAAGGACAATGATTAATATAAGCGGCTTATTCCCCTTTTTATCATGGATGAAGATACAACACATACACACATTGTGTATGTGTGTGGATGCAAATGTGTGTGGAGACCAAAGGCCAACGTCACGTGTTTTTCCTCGGGTCCTGTCCACCTTGTTTTTGTTCTGAGACAAGGGATCCTTGGACTCGTTGATTAGGCTGGGCTTGACTGGCCAACAAGACCCGGGATCTGCCTGTCTCCTTCCCGCAGAGCTGGGATCATAAGCCTACTACTATGCCTGGTCTTTTACATGAGTGCTGGGAATTGAATTCAGGTCCTTGTGCCTGCACAACAAGCACTTAGCAGACTGAACTATCACCTCAGATCTAGAGATTTCTATTTTGATCCTCTAAGTTGCACAGATGCCCTAACATTGTTTAAACTATATGGTGAACTGAAGAGTTTGCTTTTTTTTTTTTTTTTAAAAAGGAATGATCCTTGTGGATAGTTAATTTGAAGTCTCAGTAGATGAATATTATGAGGTATCAGCTGTTTCATGTCCTTTGAATTATTTTGAAGCCTAATGTTTGCAAGATTGACCGAGGGTGACACATTGTCTAGTTAAGCAAATGCCTGCAACTTTGGAAGGTTTTGGCTCTTATTTGGAAAAAGAGTTTGGGTTTTGGTGTAGGAGACTTCTGAATTTAGGATGGGAACAGGAGAGAGCTCTGAGGGATTAACATTAATATTAACATTTCACAAATTGAAAATGAATACAGTTCTTGCCAAGGAGGTGTATCTCAATTTACACAAAAGATCAACTCAGGAAAATTTGTATCTGCATTAACTTTTAATAAGTATAATCACATTGGAATTGCCCAAAAGGGTCTTAGTACATTATGAAACTCAGTTGTGAAGCCTTTTGTAAAATGAAGAACATTCTTTTCTTATTTTTAAAGCATTAAATTTTATTAAAATAAATGTTATATGGACTTCAAATGCTAAGTATTAAAATATACTAACAGTATAAACATAAAATTCATTTGACAAAGAGAACGCTTTTTTTTTTTCTAAAACAGACCAGGATAAAAAAGTAGAACTCTGTCTTCTTGAATTCTAACAAGTATATTTTTCTAACAGTTTAAATTTGAGCAAACTAGGTATATAAAGTTTTTTCTGTCCTCCCTTTCTCACTCTTTTAAAATGTACTTTATAAAATTTAGAACTTACAACTCCCATATTCTGTTCCTTTCACCTGTACCATCTGCTCTATAGTGAGCCCCTGCACGGTTAGAATCCAGACCAGAATGCTGCTCAGACCACAGTCCCTGCAAGTCTTTCCCTCGCATGATACCAATGTGCATCCTACTCAGGGCACTGTCGGAATCTCTGCCTAACAGACTTCCAGGTACCCGGATTTCTCACCTGGGGTGTGTTTACATCAAAAGTGGCTCTCAGTGGCCACACATCTTGCTCCTCACCCTTTCCCTGCCTTCTGCCTAGGAATCAGAGAACTGGCTGCATGCTCTTGCTGCAAATCCTTGGAGATCTATAAGGGACCTGACTTTGCCATGTAGGCCCGATTCCTTTCTTCAGAGCCCTTGCTGTGGAGTGTCTTTCTGTCACTGGTGTCTAATACTCCTCAAAGTCCTTGCTATACCATTGTCTGTCTGTCTGTCTGTGCATGGTGTTAATTACTCTTCTAATAAACTTCTTGCCCTCAACATTCTGTCTACTGGCCACCTTGAACCCCACCTCTGAGCCCTTTTAGTGTCACATGTAGACAGCTATACAGAAGGCATGGTGTCATCATCATGTAATAGTGCACACTTTTCTAATAATCTCATTACTTCTTTCATCAACTTTCTTAAGAAGTGTTTGTACTTCTCATAAAATTTGCATAATTTTGAGTAAGTAAAATGCAAGAAATTAAAGCATAACCTTGATAATTTTGTACGCTTCATTCCAAATTTTTACTTGGCAGCCAATGTCTGCTTTGAAAAGTATTTGTCATCCGAAAGCCTAGTACCTTTTGTTCAGAGCCAAATAAATTACCATCTCCATGTCAACCAACATTCAGCAGGAACATGAGATTATAAACCAACATGAGGAGAAGGAGAATTGGTGATGGTAAAGGAATAAGGAAGATGGGATAGTTTATATTTTATTCGGACAAGAAAGCACCAATGCTTCAAAGAGGAAGACCTCTTGCCCTTGAAGCTGACCTTGGAAACTTGAAGCTGTAATACTGAGCAAGATGCGCAGAGGAATGCTACATAGTGATGGTTGAATTAGGAGTCCTTTATTAATAGCTGGCAGTCAGAGAGGGGGGTAGTGCCCCAAAGAACTCTTGGCCCTGAGGAGAAGCAGGGCAGGGTTTATAAAGCTTAAAATCACAATTATATCATGCCAGGGGCAAAGAAAATAACTGCAGTTACATCAGATCACCATATTTACCCCAGACCAGGGGCAGATCAGTTAATAAAGAGGTTTTCAGTTAACAAAATGTTTCAATTAGAAAACAACAAAGTTTCTCAGAATTGCAGAAACAATGGGCTCCATGGAGACGCAGGTGTAGCTGGAAGGGAGGATGTGCTACCTGACTACTTGTAAGTTTCCCAGTATTGTACAAACAATGTACTCCCTGAAACTACCTGCATGAGCCGTTCTTCCTGACTGGCTATATTGGGAATGGTTGGTCAAAAACACAGAGTAAAGCCAAAGTCAGCCAGAATAAAATGGAGTAGTTTTGCCATTTCAAAGCTCTCCAGGAAAGAAAATAGAAACGCTGGACTCTCACTGGGGTGAAATTAGCAGATAAAGTTTTGGTCTTTCCTGGTGTTTACAAAGAACATCTCAGTCTTTCTCTCTTTTTCCTCTGGGTCTCCCATACATTCCCCACGCTCCCACCTGCTGAGCTATACTTTGGATCCTAGAAAATCTTTTTTTTTTTTTTTTGGACATCACTTCTCAAGTTCTTTGCTTGAGTGATATTTTCAAGTACTATCACTTGGAAAGTGATATTTACTTTAGAGAGGTTTTATCTCCACAGCACCCTGTCTTGTGTCTACAATGTGTTAAATGGAGAATGACGGGGGCCCAATCAAAAGAAAGACAAAGATGATTTTGTAGCCAAAACTCATGTTCATTTGTCCAGTATCTCCAAACAGCTTAAGAAATTAACCAAATTATGGAAAAATATTAGTGCTTTTGACATAAAATGAACTTGATTGTTAATGACAGTTTGTTTTGGGGACTTTTCAAGGTCAAACCCACATGGATTAATTTTTTCAGATAACAATGTTTACTACTAGATAGTGCCATAGCTTTTTTTAAGTTGAAAAAAAAATTTTAATTTATTTTTGACTTTTCTTGTATGAATGTTTGGATGCATGTATGTAAGTGAACCTATGTGTGCAATGCCCATGGAGGTCAGAAGAAGGCGTTGGATCTCCTGGAACTGGAGCTATGAAGAATTGTTAGCCACCCTGTGGGTGCTGGGAACCAAAGCTGATCCTCTGCAAGAGTAGTCAGTGCTCTTAATCCCTGAGTCTTCTTTCGAGTCCCGAGTGTTGTAAATTTTAAAAGCCTTGTGAACTGCTTTTGGTGTGACCTGATATGGCTCATTTCTTTGAAGATAGCATGAAATTCCAGGGAAAGTGTTTCAATTATCAGTGATCAAAATTCACAAGGAAAATTCATGTTTTTTTCCAAAATATATTTTATTGAAATTTTGTGTCTTTCATACAATACATCTTAACCATACATAGATGCCCTCCCCTGTTGCACGCACTATAGCCCTCCCCCGCACTGAATTTCCTGCATTCTGTCATATATGTTAAGGCCTATGGAGGAAAGTTTGTGTCCCCAGGTGTCCCTTAGTGTGAGTTCATCCACTGGAACCAGGTAAGCCTATCCAGTGTCACTCTCTTAAAGAAGACCAACTCCTCTGACCCAGCGGTGATCAGCTGCCAATAGTTCTCAGTTGGGGCATGCTGCCCATTTCCCCAGCTCTATGCTGGGTGTTTGATTTGAGTTGCATGGGTCTTGTGCATGTTGTCACCATTGTTGTAAGTTTATATGAGCAAGCAAAGAGAATACAATTCTTAAAATTCTTACCTTGTGCTTAAAGAACTCAACTTCTGAAGCACTCACTTTCCTAGAAATAGGTGCTCCTCTTAGAACTGTTTGGCAGCAAGATCTGTGGGATTCTGTAACTCAACTTTGCCTTGAGGTTTTGCTTGAGACACTGCAGCACCTGACTGTACACAACAGCGTCTCCAGCAGACCTCCAATAGATTTCATTATCTTATTCCAGAGAGACTCTTTTTGATCCCTCTCTTTGGAGGCCGATAAGGATGGACCTCTGCCTCATGACTGACTTTGGACCCCTCCTGTTTCTCTGGTAACAGAAGAAAGGAAAACATTGCAGTTGCCCTTCCTTAGGATTTAAAATATCATATGAAAAGGTGGAGATATCAGGGCTTTGTTGAGGCACAGGAAATCAAAGCTACGTCTTTCTGGTCAAAAGAATGGAGTGAGTTCTACTTTTGGCCCTCAGTGGAAATGGGACATTCTGATCTACCCCCCAAATCAGAATACTACATGTGGTCAGGCCTGTCAATCACCTGACCAAGAGTCTACCCTACAGGAGCGCTGACTCACCTGAAGACGTGCAAGAAGATGAGAGAAAAAAATCCCTGTAATGAGATAATGCATTTTTCCTTCTCAGAAGCCAGCAGTCCCTCCCGGCTGCTCCTGCTGCTGCTGCTGCTTCCTGAGCTTTCCACCTGCAGCGATGCTAAGCTTGCCTGCTTTCTGCTTTTCTGAGCTATAACTCAAAGAAGTGTTAACTTATCCATGTCTGTCTTCCTTTTCTTTTTTTTTTTGGATGTGGGTCAAGAGCCTGAGCATGCTTTCCCCGACACTCGGACTCTGGGCTTTTCTTGCTTGTCCTCTGAAGTCTCCCCACCACCCCCGTTCTGTCACACAGCTGCTTGCTAAACATGCCTGCTTTCTTGGACCTAAACTCAAAAAACATGGCTTACTCCTTGCCTTTTCTTTATCTCCCTCCTTCCAGTAGTTGTTGAGATATGAACAAGCTACCTGCCCTGTTGATTTTATTTCAAACTTAAAATAATTGTTACAATAAAGAATGAAATCCTTCTCTAGGTGGAGACATTCCATTGTCTCCTCCCTTAAGAGTTAATCCAGTTGGGCTGGTCAATCACCTGGCTAAGGGATCACCCCTCAGGAAGATGAATCCACTGTAAGCATATGGGAGATAAGAGGAATAATTATCCCTTTAATGAGATAATGTACTTTTCCTTCCCAAATTCCTGCTGTTTGTGCAGATGCTCCAGAGCTGCCATGGCTGCCATGAGGCTGGGTTGGGACAGCCTGTGTTTCTGAGTCCTGTCTCAGAGGGGCGTACCTGTTCTCTTTTCTCATGTCTTTTTCTTTCAGATGCTAGATAAAGCCTAGGTATGCTTCCTCTGGTGCTTTGGTGCTTTGGACTTTTCTCTTTGTGGAAAGCTCCCCTTCCTGCCACGTGGCTGCTTACTCACTACGTGGCTGACCTCCTTGCCAGCTTAACTTAACTAGAAGGTCTTTTCTCTTTCTCCTCTCCAGCGTCCTCGTCTGGGTAGCTGCTAAGATTTTCAGCTTTCTACCCTGGAGTTTTTCTTTTAAAAATATTTTGCTTATTATTTATCTTATTTTATGTGTATGAGTGTGTTGCCTGCATGTGTGTAAGCACATCCGTGCCATCCAGTGCCTATGGAGGTGCGAAGAAGGCAACGGATTCCTCTGGAACTGGAGTTATATAGTCAGTTGTTAGCTGCCATGTGGGTGCTGGGAATTGAGAGCCATCTCTCCAGCCCTGAGTTTTTTTTTAAAACTCTTAATAAATTTTGTCTTTGAGCTTTCTTTTGGATCCATTCTTAAATTCTTTATTATCGAGACTAAGAACCCCAAGAGGTGACCCCAGTTTCCCCAGTAACATGTCATGAACCTGGCAGGGCACCCCCAAATTTTAAGTAACACCATGGTCTTTGAGCTTCTTATCAAGTCCATTTTAAAATTCTTTTATTAACAAGGCTAAAACCACAAAGGGAACCCTGATTCATTTCCTGTGCTTTGGTGGTAAGGTTGCAGAGGAGATTAAACTAATTCTGTAATGTAGAGGAAAGAAAATGATTTGTGTAGTTGGAGTCTTGGATTTAAAATCTGGTTTTACACAGCTAGAAAGATAGTTTAGTGGTTAAGAGCACTGGTTGCTCTTGCGGAGGACCCAGGTTCTGTTCCCAGCACCTACAGGATGGCTAGCAGCTGTCCTTAACTCCAGTTCCAGGAGAATTTGACACCCTCGTTTGACCTCTACAGGCATTGCATGTATGTGTTTCACTTGCATATATGCAGGCAAAACACTCATACACATAAAATTAAAAAATAAAAATCCCCGCCCCCCTACCTGACTTTACTTTTACTGCTTCTGGACAATAAGCAAGTCTCAACATCTCATGAGCCTGTTTCCTCATCTGGAAACGGCTCAGAATTCTTATTCACAGGGTCGTGGTGTGGTGAGGATTAAGTGAGGCTGCCTGTATAACAACACTCTGTAAAGCACAGTCCCAGAGGGTACAGTGCAGCACATCTCTCATGCTTCTCCATTTTGTTCTTCTTCATCCTGTACCAGGGAATAGCCAACACTTGAGCTCAGGACGAGCTCTGCAAGGGGGAGCTGCAGCAGACTTCCAGGGCTTGGCAGGGCTTGCAGGAGACCTTAAAATTTGGGTGGGAGAGGGTTGGGGGAAGAGGAATGACTAGAAAATTCATTCTCTGCCTATGAATGCTATGCTCATTTTTAAGCCTTCAGAAGGTGATGATAAAGCTGCTAGCATTCCATGTAAGGAGAAAATTTTTCTTTAGAAGTCATTGGTTTCAAAATCTAGCTTAAAGGAGATGGGACGTGGCTGCAAAAAGACAAATATGAAAAAAATGCTAATGTTTAAACTGCCTAGGGACAGAGCAGGGACTGTACTGTGGTTTTGTAAACCACAAAAGCTCATTTCAAAACTTTGCTTAGGGCATATTTTTGTTTCATTTTGTTTTAAATTAGCTTAGCAGTCCTGGTTTGGGTAATTAAGGCCAGATTACTGATAGTACCTCATCACCAGAATGATGAAAAATTAGACTAGGGAACATTCAGAAGGGCCAGGAAAAATGGAAACGTGGCCATGCATGGTGGTGCACGCCTTTAATCCCAGCACTGGGGAGGCAGAGGCAGGTGGATCCCTGTGAGACTGAGTCCAGCCTGGTCTACATAGTGAGTTCCAGGCCAACTGTGACTACAGGGAGACACTGTCTCAAAAAAATAAATAAATAAATAAATAAAAAGGAACCTGGAATGTTCTAGACTCTGCAGGCCTAGGAAGGTTTAGTTTCTGCTTTAATTTTCTCAGAGTTCATATTTTTTATGTAACTTGGCAAGAAATTAGTTTATTTTATTTTTCATGCAAAATCATAATCTGGAACGTTATTTTTGAAGATTGGAATGGCAGTAGCTACTCTTTGCTGTACTCAGCCCCATTAATTTTATTATTAACCCTGTCGTGATTATTTCTAAACCTCTTAATAATGAAACCTCATTTTCGTTTATTAGGAGGACTTTATTCACAAAGGCTAACTCAGACTTACAGTGCATCCTTTCATACATATCATTGAATTCTGAGATGGTTCTGAAAGCATTGATGGGTGTTTTCCCATACACGCAAAGTATATAGAGAATGGCGCGGCTGTGGCTAGGTCCATAATTTGATATGTCACCCCGGTTTTATGAATACCAAAGAAATTCTTTGGAAAATAGCAGCAACAGCAACAATTGGACCAGCAGCAATGGTCGCTCACTAGGTGCCAGGTGACATATTAAGTGCAAAGATAAATCAATAGGCTAGCTGTCAAGGACCCTGGTCCTTATGGAATCTCCTCTGGTGAGGAATGCTATCCCTTTCATCAGTACTAGTAAATAGATAAGCAAATGGAGCAATTACAAATTGTATAAATATTATGATGAAAGAAAGAAAAAGATTGTGATTAATGAACTATGAAAGGGGCATGTACTTTCAACAAGGTAACCAGTGAAGGTTTTGCTGAAAATTAACATTTAAGCTAAAATCCACAGAGGCGAAGGAGTTTATATTTCAAAGTGCAGCAGACATAAATTCAGGACAGAGAAAAGAGCATGCCAAAAGACCAGGAGGCAGGAAGGATTTTGGCATATTTCCCAAACTGAGAGTAGGTTGGGGCAGGGGTGGGCTAGAGCACTTTGAGGGAGGAGGCAAGAATTGGGCTGGAGAGATTCCATCAGGTCAATGATAATTGTTCGGATTCTGTCTCCCCAAATGCCTCTTCACTTTCCTCCCACCCATCTGTCACTTTCTAGTTTCCCCAGCCCTCGCCAAACCACCTTTACTTAGTAGACTCTAGTGGCCTTATGTCAATATGGGACCGTCTGTCATCTGCTGAGGTCTCTTCTGACACAGTACAACATCCCTCTCTGAACTCATAAGGAGGCTTGCTGAGTCTGGTATGTTCTTCCACTTGTTGTTTATGAAGTCATCTTGAGGTTTAGTGAGGAGCCCTGAGCCGGATTGCTCTCCAGAGAAGAATGACCTTGACTCTTCATGGTGGGAGGAGCTCAACTTGTCAGAAGGCTTCCATTGTCCCCGTCTCTTCTTTGCTTTTGTGCAGGACTGGCATCTTTTGTGAATGACAAAGTCACAAAGATGAGATGTGAGGGGGAATTGCACAGTTCACAGTGACGGAGATCACCCCAGCTTTCAGGAACAAGGAAAGGTCGCCACCAGATGCTAGGGAAGAAACCTGTGTCTGAAGGGCCAGGACCGATCCAATGATCCTGCCTAGCTCTGTACTGCTGCCCACAGAGCAGACAAAGCCAGCCTTGGAAGGCGGTTATCTGGGAGCTGTGCAGAGATGCGGAGGAGAGAAACAGGACAAAGCCAGCGACTGGTGAATGCCGTTTTCTTCACACTACAAAACATCAAGAGAGAAGACTCTGGAGTCGCCACCCTGAGGGCCACACACTAGGAGGGGCTGGGACTTCAGGAGCGAAAGGTTCTTTCAGCAGATTTAGATGGCAACGTATGTCTTTCCTTCTTCACCGGTTCATCCATTCATCTTTCCACTTGGTTCTCACTGAACAAAATTTATTATTCAGCTTTTGTGCCAGGCAGCATGCAAGGCACATAGTACAACTGCCAATAAAAGGTCACTTCTCTCGATCTCTCAGAACGGGGATATGTTAGTGGGTGCATGTGTGCCTAGAGGAACAGATACTCTGAAAAGCAATTAACAGAAGATGTGATTACATAACACACAGAAGCTATATCCTATTCTTCAAAATACATATGGGAAACTGACCTACCCTAGGGGTCAGGGAGAGCTTTCTGGAGTAAGCTAAGACCAGTCAGCAAAGCCTAACCGGAGAGGGCAGTATGTGTGTGGGGTGCAGTGCGGGAGGAATGTTCACACCTCAGAAGCTGTGTTGCAAAGGGCGGTGATTCTTTCGGGAGAAATCTTCATGGCAGCATACTTTCTAATTAGGAAAGGAAGGGTCAGGTGGTGTTTGTCAGTTCTGAGGAAGGAATAAACAAAAGAATACCACGAGACAGCCTTAGGACGGTGTAATAAATACTCCAGTGCCCACATCAAAGCCCCCGAGACCACCACTGATGTCCACTTCCACTGTGGTGGGCAGCTCTGTGAAAGCTCCCATCTGGGGGACCTGCCACATCTCAGGCTCTCCACTAGCTGCTTCGAATCCTTCTCCAGCTGCAGCTGGAGCTTGTTGGGCCCAAAGTGAAAGAAAGTGCCTGTGGGGCTAACCTTAGCCGTGGAGATGGGGAGCCAGCCCTCAGACAGTCTGCTCTGGGAATCTGTCCCCTTCTCAGGAATCTCAGGGGGGAAACGAGCCCTGCTATGCGCAGCTGTGGCCTTGATAGTGAACTTGTACCTTGGCCTCCCTTCCCTCCTTTGACTTCGTGTTTCCTGGGATCTCACTCCAAGCCAACCACTCTGGACCCAATTTATCTTCTCTGTCTGTGCCTTTAGGGAAGTCCAGACTTAGTCAACTGGTCACCAAAAGTCAAGCACAGCTTTTCTTAACTTTTAATTGCGTTCTTTTTCTACTGAGTGTTACATCTTAATTGCTCCTCAGTTCTTGTTAAGCCACCTTCCCAAGACTAGGTTTGCTGATTCCTCCTGTTTTTGCAAGTGGGTGAAGAATAAGACTCAGCCCATCTGTAATTCAACCCAGGATTAAAGCTAAGTATTTCTGACTTTAAATGAAATACCTTCTGGACTTCCCAGTTTTTTTTGCCATGCATATTTCTTCTCAAGAGCATGACTAATTCTGCGTACCTCTTTCCTGAGTTTTATTCTACATCTTTTGTCAGAATTCATCTTTCTAAAGGAATAATACAGTCAAACAAGCAATTAAAATTGCTGCTAGATCATCATCCTTGATCTTTTGAAGTTCAGTTCTTTCTCTGTGTGTGTTTGTGTCTCTGTCTCTTTCCTTTTCACAACTTCAGTGTATTTTGAGGTGCTTGGAACAAAAAAAAAAATTTCTAGAAGTTGTTTCATTTGAGAGATGATGTGTTCCCTCAAAAAGTCTGTGTCTCAGATACAAAGGCATTGGCTTCCACTGCAGAATAAATGTCAGCAGGGGAGAGACACATTTAATGCACTCTGCCTCAGGTTAGAGGGATGCTCCAGATTTCAGACGAAGTCTTTCAGTTTATATTTTGCAGAGGGAAATGCAGTAATTTTTCATGATGGTGCAAATAGGGCTAAGCTTGTTCCTGGGCTGATTGCCATTGCCTGAATATGAGTGGTCTAGCTTCTTGCAAATTCTCATCAGTAGCACAGCAACTTGCTGCTTGGAGTCTGCTTTTTCCTTTCTCAACTCTGCTTTAAATGCTTGACATATTAAAAGAAAACAAATCTTCTGGCTTATCTAAACTATCAGAGAGAAGAGTGAAATGAAGTTTTTGGTTCTTAGGGCCATTTTGATTTGTAATTTTGTGAAATTAGAAACAGATGGGTGATGTCTGTGTGTTGTGGGAAATTTTGTCCTATATTCCAGCCAATTCTGGGAGTTCTGGGAAAGGGCAGAGAGGAGAAAGAGAAAATGATTTGGATGGGCAGAATATATGCTAATTATGTGACAAAAATAGCATCAAATCTGCAAACATTATTTCTAAGCAAGTTTCATTCTTAAATAGCTTTTTAAAAAGTTTTTCTTGCTTTTACAGTATTAAGTGAATTTAAACTGGTTGCTAATAAGAAAAGATTCAGAATCTCTTGCAGGAGATTTCAGTTTTATCATAAGGACGAAGAGTGTAAAAGGGACTGCCGGTGTCCTAATAATCAGCATGTTCTTAAGACAGATTATAACTCATCAGTTGAGCTGATCAAAACAGGGGATGTGGGTTAGTGGTGTATGTGAAAAGAATTGATATATGGTTCATATGCTAAGGGTGGATAATCTTATCCCTTTCCAGGGGTGTCTCACACTTCATGGTTCTATGTTTGGGGGCTGAGGTTAAGGGGACAGAATCAGTATGGCAGAATGGGGCATTGCAGGGTGACTGAGGAGGTATTGAGGAGGATCAAGTAGCTGACGTTCAAATGTAAGATCTTTCTGAAAAGGTTACACAAACAAACACTGGGAACTCGGGATCCTGAAGTCATTGAGGCAAGGGCTGGAATGACCCTGGCACGGTCTCTGCTCACTAAAAGGCAGTTTAATTTTTGACCAGAGAGTCAGCTTCAATGAAAGAGATGTGAAAAGTAGCTGTGTGTTCTTGGGGTAACTTCTTTTCATATTTAAGCTTCAGTTTATCATTTGTGAGATAGGGATGTGAATTCTTCCTCCTTTCAATTATGACAGCTGAATGGAATCTTTCAAAACGTTTTGTGAACCATTAGAAAAGGCAGTTTGGTATTCTCTTAGAGGCATGGACTAGAGGTAAAACTGGAATTATTTAGGGGAAGCCCTCCTTCATTTCAATGGGATGTAAAAGGTATTTATTGGGCTACTCTGTAGTTCTAAACATAGGTTATCTGCTAATACATGCAATATTTTCTTATTCTACTAATTTTTCTTAATATATGCCCTTATAACAATTTTTTAAAGAAATAACATATCAAAAATATGGACATCTTTTGGAACTGGATAAAAACTTTTCCAGGGATTCTTTGGACAGGGTGGCCTCTGGTTCACTGTCATGACCATGATTCTGATGCTCAAGATTGATATTAGGCAGGTAGCCTTCTTTTAAAGCTCACCTGGTCAGTCTTTCCCTCTGGCTGCCTTGAGCGCAGTGTCTGACTAGCAGAGCAAAGGGTGAGTCATCTGGGGCAGGGAGGGTTTGATTGGATCAGACACATCATCCTTTCTGAGAGTACTGAAGGCAAGTGAATGCTCAGTAATTGCTGTGAATTCCCTCCTTCTCTCCTAGGTTACTTGTGGAAAGCCTGATTAAGGTGAGGACCACTGTCATAAATCATGCATCCTTGAATAATGGGTAGCTCTTTAAGAAAGGCAATTTAGGTATGTGGCAGGAGGTTTTCCTTAATGAGTGGAACAGAAATAATAGCAGCATCCTGTTCTTTTACCATGTTTTCCTTGAAATATTTCCCCATTCTCTTTATCAAAGGATTCTTAGAGAAAGGAAATAAAAGAGTTCAGTTTAGGGCATAGTTTGTGTGCAAAAAGTATCCTAGTGTTACCAGAGGGGCCCTATTAATGAGTGTCATGTCTGTCCCTTCTCAATTTATCCCTTCCTTACAAAATAAACACTTTCTAAAAATTTGTCACTAGAAATAAAAAAAAAGGCATATTAAGTATATCATAGCTCTTCACTTTAAAGCTTTAGTGTATTCTCATATAACTGCTGGTGATTTTCTATAGATTCAAGAGACATTGGTCAGCCTCTATCCAAGGCATCTCTACAGGTTTGTTAGTTTATTTAAACCATCTCTACCATTAAGGACCTATCCTTCAGATAAATAAATTTTGGAAATATATTTTAAAATTTCGTATCCTTACTGCTAGTCATTAACGCCTTATTAAGAAGTATGTGGCCATATTGGCTTAGAAGGAAAGAAAAGAAAACAGAGAATTTTGATGAGGCAACTTTTGAGGAAAGTTGTTTCTAAACGTAGCAGGGGACTTCATTAGATCACTTGCTAAGTGGAACAGAGGAGAAACTTCATTGATTATCAACTGATCAATATGCTAGCTGAGGGGAGTGGGTGGGAAGTTGAGGTTGGGAGAGGAAGCCAGGGCAAATATAATATGTTTTCTTACTTTAATGAGTACACTGACCAGTAGGGGGGCTAGACAGATAAATATACAATTTAGAAAATTTTACTTTGAGTAGTGAGTGCTGTCGCTTGGGCTTAGTTTCCCCCAAGGGTCCATTAAAGATTCATTCTGCATCTGTTTGCTGTTGACAGGTGATAGAACCTTTGGAAAGCAGGTCCTAATGGAAGGGTCTTTGGGGGCTTGTGGGTGAAATTGTGGGTCCTGGTCTCTGTCAGTGTTCCTGGCTTGGGTAGAATTGTTTGCTTGTTTGGTTCTGTAAACACTGGTACCATTGCTGTCTGCGAGGATGTGATGTGGCTGAAAACTAAGCTGAAGCAGTGCCATACCCTTGAACCTCCCAAACTATAAGCTAAATAACCCCTTTTCATTGATAAAGTTAGTTATTTTAGTATTTCATTGTTCTAGCAGTGCAAAGGTGAAGTAAATATAAGAAGATCATTTCAGTATAATATGGTCTATCCAGGGAGACAACCCAGGCAGCATGTAGTATAGGAACTGAGAGATGACTGAGCCCAGTCTGGGGTGGAAGCAACCATGGGAAGATAACTGTACGCATGAATCCATGTAAACAGTTGTAAGTGTGGGTATAGAATAACATTAGAAAGGGAATCGAGAAAGGACGATGCTATGTGATGAGGAAGGACAGAATGAGTCAGGAAAGGATTCAAAGGTAATTGTTTTTCGAGTTTCAACTCTGTCATAGGCTTTTCTTTCTTTGTGGTGGATAAGTTCAGACGATGTAATTGATTGTAAAAATGTAAAACCTTAAGCAAAGTTCCATGGCTTCAGAATGTCCATTCTGTGTTCACTGAGATGCACATAGTTTGGGATTGGCCAAGTGTTTGTTTGAGTAGCTACCTTAGTCTAGCAGTGTGATATTTTTTCTTTGTGAGTTCTTTACAAAGCCATTTTTATTTCTAAAATTAAAAAAATAAGGACTAAAAAGGACATTAAATATATATATGATATTTGTATTTCATATATTAAAAAGTGTGGAAACTTGGAAGATATTTAAAAAATACCATGTTTAACTTTTAGAAATAAAAACTAAAACACACAAGATGAAAAGTACACTTTATGAGATGAATGGAAGATTAAACATTGGAGGAACAAAAAAACAAAGAACCAAAGAGCTAGTGAACTTGAAGATAGAGCCATGTTGGAGAGATGGCTCAGCTGTTAAAGAGTGCTTGTTCCACAATCCTGAGGACTGCAGTTTGCAACAAATCTCAATACACAAAACAGTAAAAACCCAACCAGCCAAGCAAAAACCTTAAGGCACATTATAGCCATAATGCCATTTTATTTTAAAAGGACATGCTCTATATAGGAAAACAAAGGTAAGGATGATAACACATTTCTTATCAAAAACAATGTAGGCAAGAAGTCAGTAGGTCGGTAACAGCTTTAGATAATGGGGTCGGGAGATGGGAGGACCTATCGGACTAGAATTCAGAACCAAATTAAAAAACAAATTTGATAGTTCCGCACAGGATAAGAAAACCACTTCTCTTACTATCCCGGCTCTGCTTTATCACTGAGGGTCTAAGCACTGGAATAAAGTAAGGAAAAGCAGAGCAGGGAGAGTATGCCATGGGTAAAATCCCACCTGCTGGTAATCGAAGAGCGAGGGGAGTTGTGAAAGGAGGGGCCGAGTCTAGGCCTGCCTCAACAATGTTGGCTGTTGAGTGAAAAGCCTGAGAAAAGCTGGAATTAGAAGTGGTCCACATGGTCCACGAGAGTTAAGAATCAGAGGGATCTATGCAGGATGAGCAGAGGAGGGAGACATAAAGAGCCAGGCGAGGGAGCTGGCAAAGGAAAGCTTGCACCTAGGGGAGAGAGGAGGAAAGCAAAGGGGAGCCCCTGACCTGCCTGTCTGACACCCCCTTGCTCGCAAAGAAGGTAGAGGAGACGCAGGAAGTTCACATCTGATTTACCCATTACTTTTTTGTGAAAAGTAAGGGAGACAAAATACAAAGACAAACTGATCCCAGAGAGAGAGTTTAGAAGTTCTGTCAAGGGCCTCCTATAAATTGGTTTCAGTTAAAAAAAAATCAGTGTATGTGTTTGGTAAATGTCATATAAATACCACGCAGGCGATAAGATTAATCATAACCCTGCAGTTCCCAATCGGATTTGTTTATTCATGCACTCTTCTCGAAGCTGAGATGCTACTGTGCGAGAGAGACTTCATGAAATATCTTGTTCGTGATACTGCTTTTAGTACTGGGTCACTTGTTTCATGCACACAGGCATTCCATATGGCCAGGAACCATGCTGACTGGCTGTTATGCTCTCTCAGCTCAAACACTGTGACTTGCTTCATATATAATCACTAAGTTAGTTTTGGTTTTTGTTCATACCAAACATACAAACATTTCTCCATGTAACCAAAAGTCCTCAAAGGCATTTAAAATTATTTTTATAGAGCTTCTTGGCATGCATATGCTATCATTTATTTAGTAATTCTGGGATTGTTAGAGGCATAATTAGGGTCTTTAACAGTTGACCTATTTGTTAGAGAAGTGACAGCTATTATTTATTAAATGATCACTATTAAAGTCATTACTATATTTTATACGTAATGCTTTATTTTAGCTTTGACACATCCTGTGGGAGAGTAAAACAACCAATCCTAAATATATTGCTTTGGTATATTTCAAGTTAGTTATTCAGAGAAACTGCAGAGCTCTGCAGACATGGGTATGGCTGTGAAAGCTGTCCTTTGGATAAAAAAAGTTTGCATCTATGTTAGTAAACAGTGGATGTAGGCAGAATCTTTTCTATCTGATATTCTTACTCTCCTCCCCCACTTTCTGCCTAAGAGAGTGTTTATACTGGAAGTAGAGATTGGGGGTCTGACACCTGACCTAGGTGACTGTTACCCGGAAGGCTTCATCGGTATAGCGAGAAGCCCTTTGCTCCTGGCTCACTGTGCAAGCCCCTTGACTCACTTCCCAGAGCCTGTACCCTCCTCCTCTCAGAGCTCCTCGTTCCTATGCGAGGCTCAGCCATGTTGTATGTCTTTGCGTCTCATATTCCTACACCTTGGGGAGGTAATAAAATTTGCAAGTTCTTTTTACCATTATCGATTGTCACTTTATTTCACAGACTAAAATTACTGAAACCTCAGAGGGAAAGTGCATTTAAAACTTCTCTATAACTGCAGTTAGTAAAATATCATTATTATTATTGTTCCCTTTTTACAACTGAACAAGAAAACGAAGCTCAAAGAGGTTTGATAATCTGTCTAAAATCCTAAAGGATTGTGTGAGTGACCCAGTCCCAGATGTGTTGGTACCAAACTTGTGTTCTGTAATTCTTCTGTGTTGCCTTTGGACAGATGCCAGATCCTGCTGCTCAGTCCTAAACATTCACCAAGCACCTATAGTACTCAAGGCAACATGTGGGTATGAAGGGGCTCAGAGGGATGAGGCGGGCATCAGTCTTGGCAGCCTGTGTACTGTGGATGCAGATGGACAGAAGAGTAAGGTGTACATTAGGAACACAGGAAGAAAAAGATTCCTACTCTCTTCAAGGTTAGAAGACAAATTCAATTTAATTTATGAGTTGTTTACTAGCCATAATTTATGTGTCAGGCACTGTTATAGGCACAGAGGACATTGTTGAGAATGAGAGAGCCCAGTGCCCTGAACTCATGAAGTCCATAGAGTAGTGGAGAAGAGAGCACTAAACACACAAATACAAGCATAGAGGACATTAGAAAAGGACACACTTAATGGGCCATGCGAGTTTACAGTATAGACAACAATCTCTTTGAGAACGGGAAGAATATCTTAGAAACAAGTCTGCTTCAGGTGAGTTTTAAAGATAGGGATCAGCCAGATGGGAAAGCAGACGATACACAGGGTTAGGGGCACACTGGAAGGCTGGAATCCAGGAGGAACACAGACAGACCAACATGCCTTGGGCAGATGAAGTAGCTGGGATAGGGTCCAGGGAGTGGGACGGGAGGACATGTAGAAGGAAAATCGGTCTGTGGTACCCAGTCTGGGGAGCCATGATAGTTTCTTGATTTTTAAATTATTTTAAACATATATTTTCTTTATTATTTTTATTTTATGTGTATGAGTATATTGTGTACATGTGCACTCGCATCATGCAATGCCTGCAGAGGTCAGAAGAGGGCATCTGATCCCCTGGAATTGGAGTTACAGACTGTTGTTAGCTGCCGTATAGGTGCTGGGAACCAAGTCCCAATCCTCTGAAAGAACAGCCAGTGCTCTGAGCCACTAAGCCATCTTTCCAGCCCAGTTTCTTTCTTCAAATAACCACAGGAGATATAGAAGGCTATGAACGCCATAATGTATAGTCCAATGTGTACAGAAAGTTTGCTCTGCCCCTGTGTGGCACATTCAGTGAAGGGGCACAGGCTCTGTTGTAGCCCAGGAGAGGCACTCAGGAGGCCTGGCACAGGACCAGAGCAGGGAGGAGGGGAAGGCTGATGTATGAGAGAAGATATGGACTAGAATGGATGCAGAGATGGTCTGGAGACAGAAGGATGGGAAATGGGTCCCTTCTGACTCCTTGAGCAGCTGAGTGGAGCTGGATCATTTCCTGGGGAAGAAGGGATGGTTTTAAGGGATACTTAGGAATTCAGTTTTGAATACTGTTAGTTTGACTCACCAAAAAGGTATACAAATAGAGTGGACAGAAGGACATTGGCCAGATAGGATCTAAGAAGGGACACTCGAGCGGAGGAAAGTCTTAGGAGTTATTGACACTACAATGTCATTGAATTTCCAGAGAAAGATGAAGCTCTGTAGAGCAAAAACATTCAGAATAAGGAACATGAAGAGCTTAAAAGAGAGAAGAGTTGATGGTTTAAGAGGCCAGAGGAGTAAAAACACAAAGGAAACGAAAGCAAAGCCAGATTCAGGATGAGATATTTTGGAACCAAGTGATGAAGACTTTTTTTTTTTTTTTTTAGAAAGGAGTAATCAAGAGTGTTCATTCCTTCTGAGAGGTCAGAAAAAAAGAGAAAAACTGAAAAATTCCCCATTGGATTACAGAGCCTGCAAGTCATCATTGGTGACTTTGGTGGGGGCAACTTTGGTGGCATGGCATGGACAGAAGAGGTCTGGGGCAGTCTGGGTACCCGGAGAGGCTGTGCTGCCCTCTAAGGTCCTGAGGCATGATCCTTGGAACCCACATCTCCTGAGGGCAGAGGAGATGGGTGCTTAGCAGGTGTGGGCAGGCATGAATTGTGGCAACTGACATCCTGGAGGAAGGTACTCATGAATTTTCCTGTTCACCATTATAATTTTATAGGGGTAATTTGTTTTGCTTTGTGACTTCTTAAGAACTAGCACTAAAAGAAAAATGAGCGTCGGCTTTCCAGGGACAGTCTGACAGCTCAGCAGCACCACACACATCCTGAGAAAGGTAAAGCTTTAAAAGGATGAGAAAAATTTACAGGAAATTTATGAGTTGTGTTTCAAGCTGTGCACAGTGCCATAGACGAACGGTATATTAATGCCTTCCTGGCAGGCTGCCACTCACCCAGCTGTAGAAAGATGGGGATAAGAATGGTCTGTGAAGGGAGAAGTTCACTCAGGATATGTAGTGGGGCTATTTGAAGGAATGACCCTAACTCTCTTGACATACGCCTGGCTTTTTATTTGGAATTGTTCTTCAGAAAGGACAGCTGCAACATCGTTTGGACCCTGTCTTGTTTGCATTCTTGGAAAATGCTGACCATGGGAAAGTATATATAGTTGCCCCTACAATTGGGAGAGCTGACAAATCTCTATTTATTTTCTCAACTTTGGTACTACCTCCTGTTTTGCTCCCCAGAATCTTTAATTTTCTAATTTGTGTTTATCTCAGCCTAATAGTTAAATGAACTCTTTTTGTCAAAGCATGTATATGTTTGGATTACGAGGAAGAGACCTCAGGAACTCTCTGGGTGAGTGAGAGAAGGTCATTTGGGCTAAAGTTTTTTTTTCCTTGATTTTTATTTATTTTTATTTTATGCGTATGAGTGTTTTGCCTGTATGTGAGTAGCTGTATTTGTATGTACAATGTCCACAGAGGCCAGAAGAGGGCATTGGATCCTCTGGAACTGGAGTTACTGCCATGGAGGTGCTGGAATTTGAACTCAGGTCCTCTGCAAGAGCAACCCGTATTATAAACTGCTAACTATCTCTCCAATTTGGGCTAAAGATTTATTTTTTCTGAAGAGACTCTACAGTATGGCAAATCCATGATCAGTTGATCTGAATGCGACCAGCAGTGGGTAGAATAATCCAGGCATGGCTTCAGAGTGTGCAGAAGAGGCTTCAAGGGCCAGCCTAAGCTGATAGCAAGGGTACCTAGACACTGCACAGGCCTTAGTTGTCAATGAAGATGGTAGATGATTAGTCTCAAAATTCCCAAGCAAGATCAGACAGGTGGACCCAATGCCATAACCTGCAAGTAGTTTCATAAGGGCCTAGAAATCATTTTAGCTTTTGGCAAATATGTTAAGTCCAAGACGTATATTATAGTGGAAATGGAAGGATTTATTGGTGGCTTGCTAAGACATTACATGTGGGAGAAACTGAGCCCCAGGCCCTATCTTAGTAGTCTTAGCTGTGAGGGTGAAGAATAACTTCCTGAAAGTCTCTAAAATTTTATTACTATGGAATTAAGATATATCAGTTTTCTGGTGCTATGATAAAACACAATGACCAAGGCAACTTATAGAAGGAAGAGTTTATGTGGCTTACTGTTCCAGAGGACTAAGAGTCCATCATGGCAGGAAATACATAGCAGGAAGCAGAGCAGAAAGCTGGTGCTCACATTTTGAAGAATGTTCAGGGAACGGGGGGGGAGGGGCAGAGAGAAGAAATTGCACATGGGACCAGGCTATGGACTCTCAAAGTTTGTCCCCAGTGACATGCTTCTTTCAGCAAGGCTGCACCTTGTTGGGACTCCATGACCCTCCCCAAACAGCACCACCAACCGACCAAGTGTTCAGCTTGGGCCTGTGGGGACACTTCTATTCCAAACCACATTCTACTCTTTGGCCCCATAGACTCATGACCATATCATAATGCAAAATGCTAGTCTTTAACAATCTAAACAGTGTTCTAAAGTCCAAAGTCTCTTCTGAGACTCAATCTCTTAACTCGACCCCCTCTAACATCAAAAAAGACAATTACACAATTACATACTGTTTTTTTTCTTTTTCTTTTTTCTTTTTGAGGCAGCCCCAACTGGTCAGGAATGCACTATGTGGACCAAGTTGGCCTTGAACTCACAGAGATCTGTTTGCCTCTGCATCGCAAGTGCTGGGACTAAAGACATGTGCCTCCACACCTGGCTTCATACTTCTTTAAAAATTTTTTTTTAATTTATTACTTTTATTTTACGTGCATGACTGTATTGCTCACAAGCGTGTAAGTGCACTCATGTCATGTGATACCTGAAGAGGTCAGAAGAGTGTGTCAGAGTCCCTGGAACTAGAGTTATAGATGGTTGTTAGCCACCATGTGGGTGCTGGGAATTGAACCCAGGTCCTTTGCAAGAGAAAATATCAAATCCTGTGCCTCCATGTCTAATGTCCGAGACTTTAGTTCTGATTAGTTTAGACTGCTCTATCCCTCCAGTTTTGCTGAGCGCAGCATACATCTTACTCTTGGGCTGGTTCTGCCCCTTGTTTACAGTTTTCCTTGGCAGATGCCTCATGGCTCTTGTATCTCCAACTCTTAGGGTCTCTACCATAATCTAGGCTTTCCCTTTACAACTTCACACAATGGCCTTCAGGTTTTCTGGGCCTCTCAGGGTCTTCTTTTAAAGGATTCCCCTAACGCATACTTCCTGGCCTCAGCAGTACTCTGAAACTCCAGAGGAAGAATTGATGATACCCTCCCTCTGGCATATTTTATATTTCTAAAATCAGCACCAAGTGAATGACACCAAGTTCTACTGCCAGCTTGAGATGGACCTTGACACCCTTTTTGTAGCATTTGTTGACGTTTTCTAGGAGCAGAAAATTCCTAGAAAAACTTTCCTTTTATGGGTTAGAAACTTGGCTTGGTGGGGTCTTCCCCTGAGGGTACTCCTTATATTGTTCTGTAGCAGCAGGCTCATCTCCTTAGCAGTGAGAACCTCTCAGGACATGTCTTGGCTGCCTTGGCTGCAGCATTAAGCTTCTTGGTGTTCCTTTTCTCTCTAAACTGTACATTTTGTATTTCTTTCTGCCCCATTTGTTCTTTTTCATTATAGATTTTCATTATGTCCACCATTAATGACCATTGCCACTGTTTCAATCATCTGTCTTGAAATTAGGCTGCCAAAGATATCAGTCCACCAGTTTTTAATACGGCCTCAAGCATAGCTCTTAGGCCTTAGGCTGACAGCAGCCAGATTCTTTGTGAAAATATCACAGTTGTTATTTCATTCCTTGGTTTTATCTCTCTCTGGAACCGCATTACTCTCAGAATTACTTTCTTCAAGGCTACAACTAGAATGTCCCATTAAGCTCTGCTTACACATTCAACCATTTCTTAGTCCAAGTTTCCAAAAACTTTCATATTCTTCCCAAACACAACATGGTCAGGTTCTTCATAGCAACAACCCATTCTCTGGTACCAACTTCTATGTTAGCTACTTTTTGTTGCTGTGATAAAAAACCATGACCAAAGCAACTTATAGAAGGAAGAATTTGTTTGGCTTATGGTTCCAGAAGGATGAGCCCTTCATGGTAGGGGAGGTAAGATGGGGGATAGCTGCAATAGCAAGCAAGCTGAGAACCCACATCTTCAAGCAGGTACAGGAAACGGAGAGAGTGAAACTGGAAATGGTCAAGGCTGTGAACTCTCAAAGCCTTCCTTCAGTAAGACTCACTTTCTATGGGTTCCATGACCCCTCGCAAACAGCACCACTGACTGAGCGTTCAAATGCTTGAGCCTATGGGGGGCACAGACATGGGGTGAAAACTTTTTGGTGAAAACTCTTGACATCATTCTGAAATGCTTTTTTACTTTTATTTTTGTGAACCTATGAGTATTATTGGGTGACTTATGGGAGCATGGGATGACCAGAGGTAGCTGAATCACCAAAATCTACCCCAGCATTGAATCAGCCACCTTCCAAAGATCTTAGTTGTGGAGACTGAATTGGTCAGAGAAAGAATTTCTGCACAGCTTTCAGAGAAGACCAACATAAAATTACTTCTACTGGTGAACAAAGAGGGCATGGATAACTCTTTGTCTAGAGTAGCTAGTTGGCACCAAAGTGAGATCTGAGACATCTTTTTTTCAGTATATATTTTTATTGATTGTTTTTTGTGCATTTCCTATAATACAACTTAATTGTATTTAGATCCCCCGCCCCCATTTGCGTCCCTCCATAACCCTTACCAGAATTCGTGCATTCTGTCATGTATGTTAAAGACTATTGTGTCAAGTTTGTGTACCCAAATGTCCCTCAGTGCGAGTTTGCTCACTGGAGCCTGGTCAGCCTATCAACTCCTTAAGGAAGACCACTGCCAATGGTTCTTTGGCTCAGGTTGGGGCCTCCTGCCCATCTCCCCACTTCTCTGTTGGCTTTTGCCTGATTGAATTTGCATGTGTCTTGTGTATACTGTCACCTTTGCTGTACGTTCATACGAACGAGCTCCCAGAATCCTCTGAGACTGTTTCCCTATGGTCATGCACCACCCTTGACTCTTACACTCTTTCCGTTCCCTCCTCTGCAGTGGTCCCTGAGTCCTGGTTAGGTGAGGTTTAATATGGGAGTCCTATTAGGGGACACACACTCTGCAGTCTCTTATTCTCTACACTTTGGCCAGTTGTGGCTTTCTGTGTTAACTGCCCTCTGTTGAATGAACTGGTGAGAGTTGAGCGATGCGTTAGTGTTCTCTCTACCCCCTTTTACACTATGTTCTATGAGCCTTAGGTATAGCATTTCCATTGCAGATGTGTCACTTAGGGCTGGGCATTTCATAGACACTTACTGTTTGTGTTTGACCAGTTGTGGAACTCTGTAATAGTCTCCGTCTGTTGCAAAAAGAAGCTTCTTTAATGAATGGTTGTATTAGTTACTTTTCTGTTCTTGTGATGAAACACTGACCAAGGGAACTTATAAAAGGAGGTTTATTTGAGCTTATGGTTCCAGGGAAATTATGAGTCCATCATGGGGAGAGGCATGGGGGCAGGAGGTGGACCAGAGCAGGAGCAGAGAGCAGAGGCTCACATCTTCTAGGGGGCATAGGAAACAGAGAGCAACTGGAGATCCAGCCAGGCATATGAAGCCAGCTCCCAGTGACCTGCTTCTCCACCATGGCTGCACCTTCTAAGACCTCCCAAAACAGCACTGCCAACTGAGGATAAATGTCCAAATACTTGGAGCCTATGGGGACATTCTCCACAGTGGTGACAGGTATTATTTATTTATTTTTTTTTGTGAAAACTCTTGATTTCATTCTGAAATGCAATTTTAAAAAAAATTTTAAAAATGATTGCAATTTTTAGAAAAACAATTCTTTTGAGCTCAAATATTCTGTTGTGCTCAAAGGAAACTCAATGATCAAATTAGTTGCAGAGTTCAAACTTAAAAATGAATACTAGAAGCTAGGAACAGTGAACTCGATCTGTAGTTTCAGTGCTTAGGAGTCCGAGGCAGGAAGATTAGGGGTTTGAGGTCAGCCTAGCCGCATACAAAGACCCCTCAATTCCAATAAGAATAGATCTCTCTGTTAAAGGCAAAATCTGGCCAACAAGATGACTCAGAGGATAAAGAGTGCTTGCCCTCAAGTCTGAGTTCAATCCTTAGGACCGTATGGTAAAAGGAGAGAATCAATCCCTTCAACACGTTCTCTTACCTGCACTCATGCACAGGGGCATTGGTGAGCACCCACACACTCACTAAATAAATAAAAACTAATGATAAATAAAATTTTAAAGAGGAAAATTTTTAACTAAAGGAATTTCCATAAATTTGTCAGAGTCTTCAAATGAAAAGTCTTGTATTGTGAAATAACCTCACCTTTTAAGGTTAAGTAGCCACCCCTAATTCCAAACTATAGTTTTCTCTGTTGAGTTTTTAATCTAATGCTCATAACTTAATGCTTTTAGAAAACCAATAAATATTAGAAAATACCACTGCTATGTAGTTTGTTTACTATGAATTTCTAAAAATTATGTTTATTTTTTAGTGTAGGAGTATATTGCCTGCATATGTGTAAGTGCACCTGTGTCATGTAATGCCCTTGGAAGTCAGAAGAGGATGCTGAATCCCCTGGAACTGGAGTTAATGACGTTTGTTAGCTGTCATGTGGGTGCTGGGAATCGAACTCAGGTCCTCTGAAAGAGCAGTCAGTACTCTTAACTGCTGAGCCATCTCTCTAGCCCATTTTCTTTAATTGGATAATCACAGACTGAAGAGATATTGCAGTAGTTATGAGTACTTTTTACTCTTATAGAAGATCCAGGTTGAGTTCTCAGCACCCATATGGTGACTAACAGCCATTTGTAACTTCAGGGGAGTTCTGGGGGATCCTATACCGTCCCATGACCTATGCAGAAATTGCACACACATGGTATACCTACATACATGCAGACACTCATACACATAAAAATAAATAAATATGTATGTCTAGCTGAGTGAAAGATAAACACATTGAGGAAGAAGTGTATTCAGATTCATTCCAAAATAGAATGCCTTAAGAAGTAATGGAATTTAGACTAAGATTACAAAAAAAATTCCAAATGATCTTTAATTTTTAAGTTTTTGTTTTGAGACACGGTATCATTTAGTCCTGGCTGTCCTTGTACCTACTAAATAGCTGAGGATGACCTTGAACTTCTGATCTTCCTGCCACTACCTTCTAGGATTATAAGTGTGTACCACCACACCTAGTATATTTTTAAAAAGTCTTTGGGCTGCAGAGCTGGCTCAGTGAGTGCTTGCTCCCAGGACTCATGCCCTGAGTTTGACCCCCGGGATCCAGTGGGCAGAGGACAAGGGCCAGTTCCCTGAGATTGTCCTTTGACCTCCTCCACACATGTTCTGTGGCCCTTGCAGATCATACACACAAACACAGAGAATGCATGATAAATGTAACTGAAAAAAAAAGATGGGGCTGGAGAGATGGCTCAACAGTTAAAAGCACTTGCTGCTCTTGCAAAGGACCTTGGTTTGGTTCCCACACCCACATAGAGACTAATAATTGGCCCTAACTCTAGTTCCAGGGGACCTAATGCCCTCTTCTGACCTCTGTGGGCCTTGCACATTCACGGTTCACTTTACATACATGCAAGCAAAATGCTCATACGCACAAAGTGCAAATAAATAAAAATTAAATAGAGAAAAAAGATTAAAAGTTTTTTTTGGGTGTACATTCACATATACATTTGGGCATATGTACATATATACATACATATGCACATATATGTAAGAGAGAGAAGGAGAAGGAGAGGAGGAGGGGGTACAGAGCGAGAGGGAGAAACTGCAAATTAGAAGGAAGTGAAAACAAGACAAGAGTGTGGGCTGGAAGGTGCAAACCTGCCGGGCGCATTTAATTGGAGATTCTTTGAACTGCAGTCTTTATTCTATGAAATCACTCAGGCAAATCATCCCTTCAGTCCTCCTGGGTTGAGAATATTAGGATGCATCTTGAGAACTCGTCGGAGATTTGTCTCATCCCTACTGGTCTTTGGGATAATTACTTTGGATGGTTTTCCTTAACCCTTCTCCTTGGTGATTCTGCAAGGTGCCACATTGTGCCACTTTGCTGACACTCTGCCTGCTTTTGCTAATTGCTTTCTGCTCTGTGCTCCTTTGTCGGAGACCCTGAGGCCAGATGAGGAATAGTAATTGTCAACCAATCTCGTAGCCTGTCCTCAGAGAAGCAATGCCATAAACAGGCCTCATCTTCAAAATACTGCAGTGTGTGTTTTTGGTGCCAAGTAACGTACCCAAGCTTTAAATATGACGCACAGCTTTCCAAATGGTGGGAATTAAGGGAAAGTTTGATGCACTCAACAAGGACACAGGTATTTGAAAAGTTTGGTTTTTTTTTTTAGGAGTATGGCAGATGATTCTCAGGAAGCAAAGAGCTGCTAAAATTTTAATTTAGCAGAAATGTCATTTTTCTACTCAAGAATTTAGAGTGTCAGGGTTGCAAGAACACTTTTTCTAGAAGCGGCTCTCTGTGCTAATACCAGCCCAAAGGGGCACACTCTGCCAACACTCTGATGAGATGGGACATGCACACAAGTCACACGAAGCAAGTTTATTCCCTACAGATTAGACTGCTAGGGGCAGCAGATACCTAGGAGTCACGGTGATCAGGTGTCCCTAGGCGTAGGCAAAATGCAGGACAGATAGAGCCTTGTCTGTGTGAGCAAAGATGTATCTGTACTGTATGAGCAGAACCCTGCCGAGCCACCCTGCCCTGGGCTTTATATCTCAGGGACACAAGAATCACTAGGCTAAAGTGTTGCAGAACTCCCTATTTTAAGGGGAGGCAGGGACTTCCCAGGCTTCAGCTAGTTTTTCCTTATATGAGAATGTTGTTGTCCCCACACGTTCTACAGTTATTTCTGAAGATGGAAAACAAGGAAGGAGAGAGAAATAGGCCAGGGCCAGGCTGTCCAGAGAGGCAACTCATAGTTTCTGCTTCTAATAGAACAGACTACTTTTTAGATCCCCAAAGGCTTAAAAACAAAGATAAAATGCTATTTCTAAAAGTTAGAAGTCACAGCTCTTTTTTAAAATAACAAAAATGAAAATCTGGCTTTCTTGAAAGATAAACCAGGAAAGTTTTCCGAGAATTCTGAGTATAACTTTTGAGCAGGGTACCCCTTTCCTGTGGACAATTCTATGGCACTGAGTAATTTAGATCTACATTTTTCCTCTATCTGAATAACTTGAGGAAACTAAAGCTTAGCTATTTACAAAGACCAGGTCTAAAGCTTAACTCATTAGCAACTACTGCTGTATGTTAGTAGCTTTGGCTAGAGGTTACGCTCAGAGTGGGTGAGGCAGTCTCAATATCACATCTTGTTTTATTGACTTAGAATGCTATTTAAGTCAGCTTGAACTATTTTTTTTTTCAGTTTGTTAAGGTTTAATGTGTGTAATTTAAGAATTCATCTACTTCTTGAAAAATGTGAATGTGGCCAGGTTTCTAGTGTCCAGTGCTAGGAAAATCTTTTGGTTCATGTGAAGGCTTGTGGGTTTGGCTGTGAATAGGATTGACTTGGAGGGTCAGAGTGAGAGTCATATCTGGAATATATGACTAGGCTGTAGGCTCTGTATATGCCCCACTGATATTCCTCCAGCCCTTGGCCTACACCTTCCTCTGGGCACAATTCATGTGATCACTTAATGTTGCTCTGCTCTCCATCATCTCTCACTGTTTCAAAGATGTTTTATTTGTTTATAATGAGGAGTAAGTCTTAGCATCCCTTTGAATAAGATGCTGTTCTCAAACACTGACCCACCTGGCTCTTAGCAGCTCATAATATATGAACTGGTCCTAAAACAAAACACTAAGCAGGGTGGATGAATTACTTTTCTGTTGTCATGATGAAACATCATGACCAAGGGAACTTGTAAAAGGAAGAGTTTATTTGAGCTTATGGTTCCAGAGGGAGTCCAGAATGACAGGAGGTGTGGCGGCAGGTGACTGGAGCAGAAAGCCAAGCGAGATCACATCTTCAAGCAGGCACAGGAAGCGGAGAGCAACTGGAAATCTGGCAAAGCTTAAGAACTCTCAAAACATACCCCCAGTGATGTGCTTCCTCTGGCATGGCCACACCTCCTACAGCCTCCCAAAACAGCTTTACCAGCTGGAGAAACACTGTCAAAACACCATGGGCCTCTTCGGGGATAGTCTCATTCAAGCCACCATACTGGGATCTTAACTTCAGGACTATTGTGTCTTGGTCTAGGTAATTCTTTGTTATGGGAGACTCTTCTGTGCTTTGTAGGTGCTTACTTAACACTCTCTGCTGCTAGACTCCAAGAAGATGTCTAGTCATGCCAACTAGAGATATATCCTGATATTGCCAGATGTTCCTAGGGCTCAAAATCAAACCCCAGTCAGGAACTACTGGGCTAAAAAACGTCCCAATGTGTCATCCTATTGCAAACGCATCAGCAGGGGGCACTTCCTGTTTATCCTATATCTCCAGCTTTCTGGTTGGTTCTGAGTAGGATCAGTGGCAATGACCACTCCTGGATGTTAATGCTCTCAGCCGCCCTGGGAGGCCAGGGGCAGTTCCAGTGGCAGCAGCTTGAGGAGTTTTTTTCAGAGATCTCTGCTCTGTGACTTCATCACAGAAAAGATTTTCAGTACACGTGGTCATGAAGTATAATTAGAGCTTATTTAAAAGAGATTTTAACATAGACTTAGATGTGTGGTTTAATAGAAAGAGATGTGTGGTTGTGGGCTTTTCAAGAGAGAGTCACTCTTAAGTGTCTTGTAAAAATATTTTAATTATTAATTTTATTTTATGTGTATGAGTGTATTGCCTGCACGTATATAAGTGCACTCATGTTGTGTAATGCCCGTGGAGGTCAGAAGAGGGTGTTAGGTCCCCTGTAACTGGAATTATGGATGGTTGTTCATCACCGTGTGGGTGCTAGGAACTGAACCTGGGTTCTCTGCAAGAGCAGCAAGTGCTTTTAACCACTGAGCCATCCCTCCGGTTCCAAAGTACAAGGGGTTTAAGAGGCATCTTTTACTGTAATTTCAGTGTAGTCTTGCTTGTGCGATTCCTAAAAATCTGTAAATTTACGGCTGGTAAAAGCCTTAAGTGTGACCAGTTGCTACTTTAACATTCTTATCTGAAACACCTCAACGCAGAAGAAATATTGTCTCTCTGTAGGCAACTTTTATAGCACATTTTGTGAACTGTGCTGGAATTCTCGACTCTGAGTTGGTTAGAGACTTCAACTAAATTTCAGGGTTGGGGGACTCCTTTCCCTTCTCCTGTTCCCTTAATGTTCCCTGTCTTTCTATCCTGCTTCAGCACAGAGAGGACAGAATATGATGTAACATGTGAGAATGGTCTGTTGGTTTCTGCTTTCTGACAGGCAGTAGATGCTCATCTAATCTATATATTCAATGAGCTCATGACGAATGAGTGAATGATTTTCCCACTCAGGGCTTTGGATCTTGAGAAGAAGGCTGATCTAAGCTAGACAGTACTCTAACTCAGTGGCTCTTCAAGCTAGAGGCATCAGCTCTTGCTCTCTTTAGAAATGTGTGGGAGCCTGCGGGGTAGATGCTGTGCGCTGTCACAGGCTGCCCAAGGCGAGCAGTACCTTAGCCTTCCTCCGCCTGCTGCAGCTCTGCCCTCATCCCCTCTGACCGGGAGTTCACTCTCCAGGCTCCTCTTCCTCCCACGGTACTCCTCACGCATAGAGGAAGACAGTTGAAAAGAACTGTTTTGATGTGTATGTGTGGTACATGTATACATGTGCACGTTTGTGTGCAGATGCACATGCTCATACATATGTGTGTTCATGTGGAGCCCAGAGGCTGATGTCAGATTTCTATCCTCTCCACCTAATTTTTTGAGACAGGTTCCATCACTAAACCTGGAGTTTGCAGTTTTGGCTGAACTGGCAGGCCTGTGGGCTGTGTGCTGCCTGTGTCTGTCCTCCATCGGTCCTGGGGCTACAGGTTGTGCTGCTGAGACTGAGACTAGATTTTATGTGGGTTCTGGAAGTCCAGATTCAGGTCTTCACACTTGCTCAGTAAGGGCTTTATCCATCAAGCCATCGCCATGCCCCAGCAGATAGCTTTGTTCAAACCAAGGGCTGTGACCTGTTACTAGATGCTAAAATCTTGATTTGGGGTGGTCTTGGTCAGCCATTAAGAAAAAAAACAGAAATAGAATTCAACATAGAATAGAATACATTACGCATTGTCAAGGTAAGTATTATCTATTAAAATAGTTCTGTTTTAGTTATTTTGAGTTTGCTGATGACTTGGGTTGTATAATTTTTTTTGGTTTTGTTTTACTGTGATCCCTTGTAGATTAACTTGAAAGTCATTTATTTGTGGAATAGTTCAGGGCTGGGATGAGCAAGGAGAGAATGCTTCTCAGAGCTAAGTCGGTGGGTGAGAGACCAGAAGGGAGGTGCAGGCCGAAGCAGGGATCCCGGCCTTAGGGGCAGAGACCACACACTCCAGCTATCTTCGGGAGTGAAATGTTAGAAGGTGAGCGGAAGTTGTCAGACCACCGCCAATGGCTTACGCCCAGCATTCTAGTGAAAACGAGGGCTGTTGCCCCTTCTGTGTGTTCTGTTGTAAAGCCTAAAGAGGATCCAGCTGTTTTGTCTGCCGAATTTCTTTTCTTGGTCCCATGAAAAATGATATCAGAGTATTTCAATGCTCTCTGTTTCTCCAAGCTGAAAGACTTGGTGTTTTCATTAGACTGATCAAATGTCCCTTGTAACAATATTGACTCAGATGACGGTAAATGAAGATATTTCCTCTAATGTTAAGAGCCCGTCACTCATGACATTTAAAACAAGTACAGGCTGGCTGTAAATGTCTCTTTCAATATTGCTGACACTAAGAACAAATGGGTTTGAAAAACATATGTGTTCTTGGTGAATCTTTTTTTGTTTTTGAGATAGAGTCACTCTGTAGCCCTAGATGGCCTGGAACTTGTCATGTAGACCAGGCTGTCCTGTATCTCACAGAGATCTTCCTGCCTCTACTTCCCAAGTGCTGGGGTTAACAGTGTGTACCATCACATCTAGCTTTCTAGAGCCTTTTTCCTGTGGAAAATATTATTTAATTTGAATTCAGAAGGTGACTGATTTTATAGACTATAAAACACTGATTAAATGACATAAAACAAGTACTGTTGTATTATTACATGAAACGATGATAATCATTTCCCTTTTCACTTTATTTTAAAAGCCAGGAGGAAATGAACTACCCACTTCCCCCAAAAAAGATTAGACAGAATTTAGAGTCAGAAACATTATAAAAGAGTGTTTAGACGAGGCAAAGAATACTAAGAAATGGTATTTCTCACTTTGAATGCCATTTTCTGAAAGTGCTTATATAAGACCACTTTTCTAATGTACACAGTGCTTCAGAGGGTATTTGGATCTTTGGTTTTGCACAGGTTTTCAACGCCACATTGAGGGCTGGAGAAGGAACAGTCTCAGTGGCTGCCTTGCAAAGATCAAAGTTCCATGAAACCTTTCCTTGCGGGTCTTATTTTTTCCTCCCCATCTTAACCTGTTGATCGCCTTACTTCCTCCTGGTATTTTTAACTCTTGTATTGTCTCTTAGTGTTGACGCACAGCTCTTTCCTCAACTGTGATGCTGTAGATAGTTCCGCTTCTCCAGGCCCCTCCAGACTACATCTTCTCTGGGTCTGGCTTATCTCCTGGGACATGTGTATTAATTAGACAGCCTCCTTGTGGATTGCATTCCTGCAAGGCTCTTCCTTCTCTCTCAAGCAGGACTTAAACAATGATTTTAAAAAGCATGTCTATGGCAAAGTTTAGAGCATTAGGGAAAAAAAATTTGGAATATGCTAAAGGATAGGTTGCTTGTTGAAATAAATATGTAAAGATCGGCAGGAAATCGTAGGGGATATTTATTGTTTTGTTTTTCTCTAAAAGCACTTCAAGGCCAGAGAAAGATTAAACCAATGTAAAAATCAAGTAAACTACTAAAAATAATGAGAATTTACTAAGGCATTTGTATACAAGATAGAGATATAAAACAGCAATAATTATTTTCACTTGTAGCAGAAACCATCTGCAAATGGGAATAGAAAAACAACATTCTATGTTCAATATCTACAGAATACTTAGCAGTAAAGATAACGAGATACAGGACCTGTATAAAGAAAACCATAAAATTGTTATTGAAAGACATAAAGCAAAAGCTGAAAAAACAGAAAGACATATCATGCTCTGGGACAGAAAGGCTCAAAATCAGAAAACACCAATTTCATAAAAATATGTAAACAGATAAATATATAGTTCTCAGTAGAAGTCCAATATGGGTTTTCCTTTTTAGAATTTGGAAAAATGGACTTACAATTGATAGGGAAGAATTAATACTTATGAAGAGAGGAGAAATCTTTTGAGAAAAAGTAACTAAAGGTGTCTGCTTCCCAAATAGCAGAATATACTGGGAAGAAAATTGATGGCATTGGCAAAAGGATAGTTTAATGGCTCGGAAGTATTCCAGAGAGACTCAAGGGGCCAAACCAAACACAGACAAGATATGTAATATCTACCAAAATATATGAATGCATGTTTAATAAGCATATCAGGTTTTATTTGAAGGCTGAACAAATTAAGCATTGCTATTTAGCGGGGGAAAAGGATAGATTATTTAATAAATGGAGCTGGTGCAACCAACCATTCATGCAGAGGAGAATGAAATTAAATAATGCTCATATTAAACACACAGATGCACTCTAGTTTCAAATTGTAATTACTAATAAGTTGGAAACATGACTGTCCTATGAAAATAAATCAAACACAAATCAGAGTTTTATTGAGCTCAGGAATGAAGGAACCAACAGATAAGAAAGCTGTTTCAGAGAACATTTGAAGAACAGAGATTTCTGTGTTTGTCAGGAAAGACAGTCTAGAACAAGCCTGTAAAAAGACCAACTGGTTAAAGGCCTGTTGGGAAATAATATTGCAATGTGAGGTATTTTGTCTATTGGATAGAAATAATTTGAGTTCTTATTGTAGAAAAACCTACAAGCTAACATGAAAAGCCACAGAGTTGGGGGCCTTAATTCATAGTAACCAGAAAACCCAAAGTGGTACTTCTCCTTGTCCTTAGGGTCAGAGGATATTAATAATGCTTCCACAAATCTCTCAGACCATGTTCTAGTCAGACAATGAAAAAATGCATAATTTCTAAGTTTAGATAACCTCTATTAATATCAAGAAGATCAAAGAATTCAATGTAGACAATAAAATGATTTTTAAAATATCCGCAAGAAAGTCCAAGAGATATTTACATACCTATTCTGGGAGAAAGGAGACTGTAAGCAAGATTTTACATTTGGAAACTAATTAAATATAGATTAGGGGTTGGGCAGATGGCTCAGTGGGGAAAATGCTTGCTGCATTTTCAAATGTCCAGAACCTATGTAAAGCTGGGTGCAATGTTCCATGCCTGTAATTCCAGTATTCCCATGGCAAGATGGGAGGCAGAGACAGGAGAATCTCTGGAAGCTCATAGCTGAGCTAACCTAGTGTGCACAGCAAGGAACAATAGACCATGTATCAAAGAAGGAAGACATGGTGTGATACCTGAGATTGTTCTCTGACTTCCACATGAACTGTGGCTTGTGTGCAAGTACACATATGAACACAGAAACATATACATACATATGTGCACATCATACATACACATACATATATTTCATATGCACACAAAAGATATAAAAATATAGTCTCTATATAAAGTTAAACGATATAGAGAAAAATATAAAAACAAACCAATAAACAAGAAATAAATTTGCAAAGAGATTCATAATGAAAAGGGTGAGCAGAGGATTTCTATATAAAGGCTTCTTACCGACTGACCAAAAGATGAACATTAAATGGAGAAATGGACAAAAGATCTTTAGAGGGCATTCAGGAAGGAATGCAGATGATATCACATTTACTGCAGGCCAAGGAAACAAATTAAAGCATAAATGAAATAGCCTGAAGCTGACAGAAAGCCAGCATTTCAGAGTGCTATCTAATAGCTGGCAGGCATGTGGAGACTCTCCCCACATTCTGCTGCAGAAATGGGAGTTGTTGCGGTCTTTTGGAAAACAAACTAGAACTAGATATAAAAATAAAAATATGTATATTTCCGGATCCAGCAAATAACACTTCAGAGAGACTGCTTCTTTCAAAGGAAAGCACCAGGCTTAGGAATACTCATTCAAGAGTGTTTATTACAGCATTAACTGGCCCAAAACAGAGAAAAAAATGAATGCCTATCTCTCAGGAAACAGTGAATGAATTATGGAACACTCTCGCCATGTGATATTACGCATCCACTAAGTGAAAAAGAATTGGACTCACACCAGGTAGCCAGAAGGAATTTCCATGAACTATTGGATTTAAAAAAAAAAGGAAGAAAGAAATACCTGTAAAATATGATCTCATTTTTATAAAAGAAAAATGCAATTTCTGCCACATGTTTACATATATACAGATGTTTGTGTAGTCATATAGTCATGGAGAGAAGTATAGAAAAATGAGCATCCTGGGTAGTTAACGTGGATAACATGAGAGAGAGAACCAAGCAGAATAGGGAAATGCAAACAGATAAACGGCACTGGAGAGAACCCTGGCAGGCATACTTCTGAAAAACCACCTTTAAATATACGTAAAAGAAAAAAAAATTTAGAAAGCATCGTGACTCATAAGAGAAAGATATTTACACATTAAGAAATGAACAAAAAGAGATTGATAAGCAAAGGAAAAAAAGATGGTTATTACAGAGACTGGAAACGCAGGCACTCTCAGGCCTCAGGAATACTAAGACTTCATGGCCAATGTCCACATGAAGCCCTCAAACCGAGACTCCTTCCTCTGCCACTGAGACTTAAACTCCAGTGACAGGTGAAATGTGAAATCTCTATAAAACAGGTAGATTTTTTGTTTTTTTTCCATTCTGGAGATCAGACCCAGGGCCTCACATAGTCTAGGCAAGTGGTCTAGCACTGACTGAGCTACAACCCTAGCCCAGAAGGGAGACGTTTTGGCAGAGACTGGAAGTGGTGGTGGTGTGGTGTAGTAGAAACCCTAAAAGAGAGGGTTCAGAGGGGAGGGCAGAGTTTCCAGAGATGATGGCTAAGCAGCATGACAGTGTGGCTAGATTCTGAAACATAACAGGCCCTAGTTGGTGTATATTCTTTCTCTATTATGACCCTGCCTGGGACATTAACATGTGATAGTTGTGTACCACAAGGAAAAAAATAGTGAACACAGTTGGGTAGATGACAAGAAAGGGTGGGGGTGACAAGTGCAGTGGGCTGTGTAGATGGCCCTTTATGGTCTGCGAAGTGTCTTTCGTCAGGAGCCGGGTAAGTACAAAGCGAATCTGGAATGGCCTGGCGAGATCACTGTGTGTGCACATTAATGAAACACCCCAGTGCTTCGCTGCGGCATGGCTCAGAAGGGATGTTTTGTTAGGAAGGGGGAATGACCTTTTTGATCAAAACCATGAGGTTCTCTTCACACATCTGTTCATCTTGTTGGAAAGCATCATCATGAAGATAATATTGATCACTGTCCAAGGAACTCAGCATTGTAGTTTTCTCTCCATGAAAACATAACATAGTCATTTCCTCAGGAAGCTTTTAAAAAATAACACTACTTTAAAAATTTAAAATCAACACGCTCAATTGAAGAATATTTAAGCTCTCAGAAATGTATCAAGGGAAAAATGGAAAAACTCTTGTCCTATCGCATTGAGGTTGCTACTTGAAGTATTTGGTGTGTACTGTTTCTGTCACTGTTTGGTTTCCATTCATTCATTTGATAAACATTTACTGAGCATCTGTTTTCTGCTACATGTTTTGGCATTTTCTTTGGACCAAGCAGTAAATATAAAGTTTCTGCTCTAATCATGTGTGTAACAGGTATATTATTTCTTTTAAAACACCTGTTTATCATATTCTAGGTATATCAAATATCCTGTTATTTTTCATAAACAGTGATTCTCAGGAGGCATGAATTTCTTTGAAATAGTCTTTGTAAACATCAGGTACAACATGTACATGTAGTGTTTCTGCCTCTAACCCTTGGATCAGAATGGGTGGTACCATCTTCCTGGAGAGTCAGCTCTTAGCTACTCTTGAGTTTTCCAGGGTGAATGTCAGAGCCAAGTGGGACTGAACAATGCCTCTCTCCTGGGTTTTAGCATTTGGGATGGGTGAGAGTAACTAGCATTTTCTGTCTTGAGGAGGGGGTGGGAGACTCTTGGACAGCTGAATGGGTGGCGATGAGACTGAATGTAGTAATAAGCCAGACTTATCACTACCCTTAAACAAACAGTGATGGTGACATGAGGAAGCAGCTAGGCAGGTGGGCGTCCATGGCAAAGCCCTGCCTGGCTGCCACTGAGCAGAGGAGAAAAGCATCCCAAGCACTGGATATGATCTCCGGATGAACTCAAGCCCCAGCCCTCAGGGGCTTCAGGCTTCACTCTGCTTTGCTCAGCCTCTGCTATGTATAGGAGTCAGAAGCGTTTCCACATGTGCCTAGCATTCAGGTACCAGCTCCTTCTCAAGGTTCTGATGCCCAACAACCTGTGACCACCTCTGTGCCGCACGTGTTCACTGTCGGTGACCTCCCAGTCCTCAGAGAATCCTGGAAGACCCTTTTTTTTTCTTTGTACTCACCCCATTTCTTTGAATGTAGGCTGAGGCTTAGATGATCAGTTACTTATTAAGTCATGTAATACTGCACTAGTGTTTGAAATCCCTTTAATCATACGGTGTTTTAGGAAGCTATGGAAAAAGAAGGAAGAGAAAAGAAAATCTCCCCTGAGTTGTGTAGGGAAAAAAAAAAAAGACAAGTCTGAAGAGTCTGAGAGCCCAGGGAGAATGAGATGCTTCTAACATGTGGCGGCTTGTGGGAGAGGATTAGGTGTCTGATCTTACTTTCAGAGCAGACATGTAGGAACAGCTGTGGAGTGCCAGCATCAAAGGCCACAGGCAGCTCCGTGACTAGACCCACACCGGGAATGTCACGGTACTAATGAGTTCCACTCACTCCTAAAAATATGCAGCAGCTTTGGGAAGAAGTTCAGCTATTTGACCCCCTTCTCCCACCACCACCAGCACCCTGCATTTGGTCCTGTGGGAAGGGCAAGGCAATTCCCACGCCAAGGGCTGAGGCTGACTGGGTTCCAGCGGCTCTGCTTACCTCAGTTATTGCTTACTGGTGCTGGTCAAGCCCTTGTCTGTTGTCTGATTCCTTAGATGTGGTCTGCCAGAGGCCCCCCTGTGGAATGATCTCAGTCTCAGCTCCCACTTGGGGGCAGAAAGGAGTAAGTCCACCCAGCCCCATTCTAGGTGTCTTTCTGGCCATACTGAAACTACTGCAAGCAAAAGAGGAGCGTGTGCTGTTTATTTAATGAAGGATCCCAGGGAAACTTTAATTTTAGTTAAGACTGCATCAAGAGATAAAAATAACATCACTAAACAGATATGGTAAGAGTTGGATGCCAGCCAGGACAAACTAATAGAGGCCCACCAATTCTACGGTCTGTTACTGAGTAAACACAGCAGACAAAAACAGTTTGAATTTTGTCTTTTGAAACATGGTTTTAGTATGTAGCCCAGGCTGGCTCAGAACTCATGATCCTCTGCTTCCACTTCCCAAGTGCTGGGATAACAGCTGTTGCTAACATCTTTGGATGGGTGGAATGTAAACAACATCCATCCCCCTCCCCACTTGGTCTCAATAACAAATCAAGGTATGACTTCACCAAACTGGGAAGCCAATGAGTTTTGGGCCTTACTTGTAGATCAATGGATGGGGGTTTACTTATAGGAGTGTGGGTGCTCCCCTGCAAGACCACACTGGAAAGTCTTCACCAAAGCATCAATAATAATAATAATAATCCCCATAGCCCCATAACATGGCAAGAGAGAACCTCCTCTAGTCTTCCCCAGTCCCTCCCCCAGCCTCTGTAATTAATGCCTCATTGTTCTTCACAGGTTGGGAGGTGACTGAACTCTCAGGCAGGGTCCTGTGTCTCTTCCTTTTCCTCCTTCTATGCAGTGAACAGTTAACAAGTCCAGTTGTGATGATCTTAGCTAAGTGGACACAGCTGAGCTCAGGAAGATGGCGTCTGTCTGAGGACAGTGTTATGCAGCCGTCGCACCCGGCTCAGAACACTGTTAGTGCATTAGTGATTCATATAGAAGTGCAGCAGCACATGGAAAGGTTACTGATTAAGACAGAGAACTGCCAAATGCTTCAGAGCAAAAGGAGGGGCCTCATTCCAGCTGAGGCCAGAGCAGGGCCAGGAACCTCATGGAGAGCCAAGGACACATGAGCAAAGTGTGTGTAGAAGGGTGGAGAGGATTTCAAACATATTTTTTCACATATGAAACTGCCAGACCCCTAAGAACAATAGTGTCTCTAGGTAAGAAACAAAAACAAGGATGCAGCACATGGAAGGCATGCGCCAGCATTTACAGATCTGACGGCCAAGTCGGGAGATCCGGGAGATCCGTATTTCTCTTCCTTCTCCCTGCTGTTAGGAAAACAAACAGGCGATCACATAAGTAGGTCCTCAGTCAGGGGTGCAAGGAAACTGACTGAGCAGCAATCACATGCCGGATGTTTTTCTCTCATTTGCTTACCCGATCCTTACTACCTCTCTATAAGGTCAGCATGACCCCCAATTCATCTGCATAAATGAAGCAACAGCACCCACAAACCAGCTTAGTAAGAAAATCCCCCAAGGATTCAGTAGCTTAGAGTCACTCAGATGGTCAGCGTAAAAGCCAGGTTCCAAGTCTCCATGTGTGTAATTCCAGATGTTCACTGTCCCCTGGGACATGTTCTAAGTTCTTTTGGAGTCTTCCTAATAAGATCCTCTAATCTTAGTTTAAATAACATGAATTTCTAATTATAAAGAATTCTAATTCTATTTATAATAATTCTAATAATAACTGAATTCTAACAGGGTAGGATTTTGATGTTTTTAGAAGATGAATGGGAAAGATACCCATCCAGAGGTCATGTTGCTTGCTCTATGTATTCTCTCTTCTTGGGCAGGAGTTCTCAGTTTGTCACTATATATATATATATATATATATATATTTTTTTTTTTTTTTTTTTTTTTTTTTTTTTTCAGTGTGGTGAACTGAATGCTTAACTTCCACTCACAGAATTACACATCCATTTTCATGGCTTCTTAAAGAGTGGTGTGTACACCTTCGTCCTTCTCATCATAATTTCTGACATTGACTCTGTGCCTTGCCTTGACTGTGAGGATGTGAGATGAATCAGATATGTGGTTGGCTTACTGCACTTAAGTTCCCTTAAGATCTGTCACAAGACCATGTTCCTTTCATCTGAGTCCCAAAATGTGCCATGTGGAGCGGACCTGCAACTTGGCATGTGTGTGCTTAGCTGGAGCATGAGGCAAAGCTGCTTGGGTGAACTTGGATAGCCCAGTTAAATGGTTGCCCAGCAATCCGGTGAACATGTGAATAAATGCTTGTACTTGTGAATCACTGACTCGGTGGGGGGGGGGGGCTTGTTACACAGCAATACTATGGAAACAGTTGACTAACACATTTAGTGAATAATGTTTTCTTTGGCTGCAAGTGATTTTACTTACCATCCTGAAGAGCTGAGAGGACCGAGGGATTCATACAAAATGATACTCGTTTGCCGTTAGATGAAGCAAATTGCATTGAATATTCATCGACAGCTTACTGAAATGTGAGAGTCTTGTCTCATGGGAGGAAATTAAAAGCAATAGCTAATTGCAATGGATAGCGTTAGTTGTCAATTTGACACAGCTGGGTTGAGGGAGCCTCACTGGGGGATTGCCTCCATTGGACTAGTCTGTGGCCATGTCTGTGTGTATTTTCTTGATTGCTGAGTGATGGGGGAGGCCCAGTCCACTGTGGGCAGTGCCGCCCTTGAGAAGGTTGTTCTGTGTTATATAAGAAAGGAGGCTGAGCATGCGCCAGGAGAGCAAGCCGGTAAGCAGTGTTTTTCCACGGACTGTGCTTCAGCTCCTGCCGCCAGGCTCCTGCCCTGAGTTCCTACCTTGAGCTCTCTTAGCGATCAACTGTGACCCGGGAGATGTAAGCGAAATAAACTCTTTCTTCCCCAGTTGTTATTGGTCAGTGTGTTTTGTCACAGTGATTGAAGGCAGACTAGGACACTAATCCTTCTGTAACTGTGACTTGCTACTGTGAGACTAAAGAAATGAATGGGTAACAGAGTTTTAGAAATTGTGAGATATTTTTCAGTCAGTCAGGATTGTGTTGCAATTGTTTATGACATATTTAGTTTTCTTTGAGGCTTTTAGTCCCTTCCTGCTTGTGGACAAAGATGATTTATAAGTGTGCTGTGAGGACAAAGAGACGGGCACTCCTCTTGTCCGCGTGAGGCTGTTAGAAGTTATTTGAAATGTTCTTGCTAGTTGCTCTACTGATTAAGCAGAATTATTAAATTCTTTAAAAACTTTTAATTGACATAATAATTATACATATCTGTGTGGGATAGTGTGATTATCCGTGCTGTCTGCAGTATGACGTTAATGTAATTAGCATTTTGTGTTGGGACACTTTGAATTCCTTTTTAAATTTGTTTTGAGATGTACAATAAATGACTGTAACTTCATCTTCCCTACTGAGCTATGGAGCACTAGAATGTGTTCCTTCTGCCTGTGCCTTGGTACCTGTTACCCACTCCTCCAAACCACCTGCTCTAGGCTTTAGTGGTCACTATTTTACTCCGTCCTGTGAGACAGCATTTTTCATTTATACATATGAGTGGGAACATGTCTTTCTTGGCCTAGTTTACATTGTGCACTCCCGTTCCATTTGTGCTCCTGCAAAAACAGGGTTTTGCCCATTTTCTGGCTGAATAATGTTCCACGTGTATGTATGATGAGCACCTTGTCTGATTCCACATCTTTGTTACTGTGAATAATATCTCCATAACTGTGGGATTTTAGGTATCTCTTTTTACAGTTTATTATTTTTGTATTATGTGTATAGTGTATTGCCTGGGTGTGTGAAGGTGCACCCATGTCATTCAGTGCCCGCGGAGGTCAGGAGAAGGCATTGGGTCCCCTGGAACTGGAGTTACGGATGGTTGTTAGCCACCATGTGGGTGCTGGGAATTGAACCCAGGTCCTCAATGTATTTTTCTTCTTCTAGTGCTGGGGATAGAACCCAGAGCCCTGAGCATGCAAGGCGTGTGCTCTACCACTGAGCTACAGTGCCAGCCCCTCCAGGTATCTCTTAAATGCACTTAATTTCATTTCCTTTGAAGATATACCAACTAGTGGGATTGCTGAGCTATACAGTAGTAACAGCTGTACTTTGATGAGAATGCTCCATATTGTTTTTCATACTGGTTGGACTCACTGATTCCTACCAACAGTGTATCAGGATTCTCCTTTCACCAGCATTTGCTATTCTTTGTTTTTTGGTGACAGTCGGTATAACTGGGGAAAGATGATTTCTGGTTCAGGGTCTAGGTTTACTTCTCATCTTACACAGCATAAAACGGTTATAAAGGCTCATGTTTCCACTGTCTGAAAGTTACATATGGAAGTTTTGTGTGTGTTTGACTTTCTACTCAGACAATTTATTTTCATGGTTTGTGACATACCATGTAGTTTATTGTTAATTTACCTTAGCATATGTTGAATGTCACTGTTCACTGATTCTCCCCTGCCCCACATCCTATTCTCCTAGCCTTGGGCACAGGCCTACCTTTCCCCTTAGCATCCCAGATCTCTGGACCTGCCCACTTCATCCTGATTCCTTTACTTAGACTGGCTCAATTTTTCAGTCTAGGTTGTTAGAGCCTTCACAGGCTGTCCCCACCCCCAACTTGCCACTGCCTGCCAGAGACCAGTTATCTACCCTGGCTGTCCCCACCCACAAACTGCCTTGAATTCCTCTGACCAGGCTTCTTCTCTGGTAAGTCTGATCTCAGTTACTGCATCTCCGCTCTCTTACCACTGCAGCAACTCCAGTCTCCCAACTCCATATCCTGTTCTCCTTCTAGCCTTGGGGACAGGCCACTTTTGCTCTTAGCTGCCTCGATCTCTGAACTACCCTCTTAGCTCTGCCTGGCTGTAAGCTCTCCAAATTGCACCATGCTCATCTCCCTACATCGGTACCAACTTCAGCCCCTCCCACTGCTGCAGGACCCTTTAGTAGGGGTCCAGACCTTGAGAACTGCCTGAGAATGCCTGAACTCAGTTTCTGCAATCTTCTCAAATTGTGCTGTACCTGCAGGCTAGAGGGGCCCAGACTTCAAGAGAGCTGGAGAAGATCAGATCTTCCATGACATGTGCCTCCAGAGGAACTCCTGAGCAGCTGGTCTAGCACTATCCTGTCCCTCCAACATAAAATCAAAAGAGAGAATCTGAAACCTTGACCAAACCAACTTTTCATATCCTATAAGAAAACAATCAAGTCACATTAATATACAAACAGAATCCAACTTCACCTCAACAAAGGAAAGCTTGAGTTGCATATCAGAATCACAAACAACAAAAGAAATCCACATGCGAAGATCACAATGAAAAAAATAATAATATGAAATACCCAAATACCCACCAAACATCACTAGGCTCATAGAAGACTTCTACAACTAGAACCCCATAGAAATAACTCAGGACACAGAATTTAAAAGAACAATCATAAATATGATCAAAGAATTCAATGAATTTAAAGAACACACAAACAAATCAAAGAACTAAAAGAGGACAGGAATAAACTTCTGGTTGAATTCACAAAAGAGATAGAAATATTAAAGAAAACTCAGGCTGAAATGAAGAAGGAAGTGAAAAACTCAGCAAGCCAATATGAAACGACAGTAGAAAGCCTCACCAATAGAATGAATGAAATGGAAAGCAGAATATCAAGATTGAAGGATAAAGTTGAAGAGCTGGAGCACTAAAGCAAAGATTATGAAAATAGGATTAAAAACACAGGAATGGAATACGCAGGAAATGTGAGACACCATGAAAAGACCAAATTTAGGTATCATAGGCACAGAGGAAGGAGAAGAATCTCAGGATAACGGTATTGACAAGCTCTTCAACAGAATTGTATAAGATTTCCCAAAATTAAGGAAAGATATGCTCATACAAATACAAGAAGCACATGGAACACCAAATAGACAGAACCAGAAAAGAAACTTCCCACGACATTTCATAGTAAAAACCATAAGCATACAGAACAAAGAGAGAATACTGGAAACTGCAACAAGTCACATATAAAGGAAAAACCAACAGAATTACAGATGACTTTTCAATGCAAACTATGAAAGCAGAAGAGCCTGGACCAAAGTATTCCCAGTTCAAATGATCATAGATGCCAACCCTGAATGCTTTACTTAGCAAAAATGTCTATTTTAGTTGAAGGGGAAAGAAAAGGCTTCCATGACATGAATAGGCTGAAAGAATTTATGTCCACAAAACTAATCCTTCAGAAAATAGTTGAAGTAATACAGAGAGCTGAATGACTATACTCAAGGAACAATAGCAAGAAACTGAATGAAGATATAATCATGGAACCACAAAGTTAGACAAAGAATGCAAACAGAAATTAAAATGACAGGAACCAATACACATCTTTCAATAACTTTAAATATCAATGGACTAAACTCCCCAGTCAAAAGACATAGGCTAGTTGAATGAATCAAGAAACAAAATCCAAATTTTTGTTGTCTGCAAGAAATCCACCTCACCTTCAAGGGCAGACACTACCTTAAGGTGAAAGGATAGAAAAAAATCTTCCAAGGAAATGGCACTAAGAAACAAACAGAAGTTGCCATTCTAATATCTGACAAAATAGACTTTAAACTAAAACTAATCAGAAGAGATAAAGAGGACCACTTCATTCTGATCAAAGAAACAATTAACCAAGAAGATATAGCAATGATGAACATATATGAACCAAACTCTTGTGCACCCAACTTCATAAAAAGAGTACTAAAGGACTTTAAGACAAGATTAATCCAAACTCATTAATAATAGGGGATTTCAGTATGCCACTGTCTCCATTAGAGAAGTCATCCAGACACAGAATAAACAGAGAGACATCTGAATTAAACAATCCATACATCAAATGGACCTAACAGACATCTACTTAATATTCTACCCAAGCACTTTCTATTTAGCACCCGATGGAACTTTCTCCAAAATTGACCACATACTGGGGCACAAAAACCAAACCTCAACAAACATAAAAATCTTGAAAGAATTCCATGCATTCTATCAGACCACAATGCAATAGAACTTAAAATCAACAGTGGGAGGAAACCCTAGTAACTACATGAACTCATGGAGATTAAAAAACACACCCCTGAATAATGAATGGATCAAAGGAGAAATTAAGAAAGAAATAAAGGTATTCCTAGAATTAAATGAAAAGGACAATACAACACAATGAAACCTCTGGGACACTTTAAAAGCAGTCCTAAGAGGAATATTTATACCTCTAGATGCCTACATTAAAAAATCAGAAAGAGCACAAATAAATGACTTCACATTGAAACTCAAGAATCTTGAAAGGCAACAACAAATGAAACCCAAACCCAGCAGACAAGAAGAAATGACAAAAATCAGAACTGAAATCAATGAAATAGAAACAAAGAAAACAGTACAAAAAATCAATGAATCCAAGAGCTGGTTCTTTGAAAAGATAAACAAGATAGACAGAACCTTAGCCAGTTAACCAAAAGAAATAAAGAGCAATTCCAACTCAACAAAATTAGAAATTAAAGAGGAAGCATCACAGCAGACAAGAAAAAGATCCAGAACATTATAAGAGAATACTTAATTTGAAAACCTTAAAGAAATGGGTGTATATCTAAAATCAAGGAATCACCAAAGCTAAACCAAGAGGAGATCAACAACTTAAACAGACCCATAACATATAAGGAAATTGGAACAGTATTACAAGACCTCCCCACTAAAAAAAGCCCAGGCCTGGATGAATTCACAGCAGAATTCTACCAAACATTCAAAGAAAATCTGTATCCAATACTACTTAAATTAAAACTTAAAAGAGATAAAAACAGAGGGAGAATTCCCAAATTCCTTCTATGAAGCCTGTATCACACTAATACCAAAACCAGATAAAGATGCAATAAAAAACAAAACTATAGATCCATATCCTTAGTGAACATAGATAAATTCTCAACAAAATACTTGCAAACTGCATACAGACACAAAAAAATCATCCACCACGATCAAATCATCTTTAATCCAGAGATGCAGTGCAGGGATGGTTCAATATATCTAAGTTAATAAATGTCATAAATCACATAAATGGATTAAAGACAAAAAATACATGGTTAGAAAAGATGCAGAAAAGGTCTTTGATAAAATTCAACATGCATTCATGTTAAAAGTCCTAGAGGGGATTGGAGTGGAGACATATCTCAATATAATTAGAACTATATGCAAAAACCAAAACCAAAAACAAAAATTCCCACAGCCAACATCATTCTAAACAGAGGAAAAACTGGAAGCATCCCATTGAAATCAGGGACCAGACAAAGCGGTCCACTGTCTCCACTCCTTTTCTAATACAGTGCTTGAAACTCTTACTAGAGCAATAAGACAAGAGAAGGAAGTTAACGGAGCACCCATTGGAAAAGAAGACGTCAAATTATCCCTTTTTGCAGATGAGATGATATCATACCTAAGAGATGCCCAAAATTCCACCAGAAAACTCCTAGAAATGATTAACATTTTCATTAAAGTAGCAGGTTGCAAAACTCATCTACAAAAGTCAGTAGCCTTTCTATATACCAATAACAAACAACTGGAGAAAAAGTACATAGAAACCCTCCCATTCACAATAGCCTAAAAAAGAAATCTCAGAATAAACCTGACCAAAGACATTAAAAATCTCTTCAATGAAAAATTTAAATCTTTAAAGAAAGAGATTGAGGTAGACACCAGAAGATGGAAGGACCGCCCATGCCCATGAATTGGAAGAACTAATTTTGTGAAAATGACCATCCTACCTCCTACCTAAATCAATATATAGATTCAATGCAATACCAATCAAATTCCCAATAGCATGCTCCACAGAATTAGAAAAATATCCTAAAACACATGGAAGCACAAATGACCCCTGATTTCCAAAGCAATCCTGAACACAAAGAGAAGTGCAGGGGGATTACTATACCAGGTTTCAAACTATATTATGGAGTTATAGTCATAAAAACAGCATGGTACTGGCACAAAATACACCGTTAGATGAATATAATTGAAGACCCAAACAAATGTACATTCAATTTCAGCCACCTAATATTTGACAAAGAGGCTAAGAACATTCACTGGAGGAAAGATAGCAAATGGTGCTGGCAAAACTGGATCTCCACCTGTAGAAGAATGAAATTAAACCCTTATTTTTCACCTTACACAAAAGTCAACTCCAAATGGATAAAAAAACCTCAAAACTGTGAAACCTAAAACTTTGAAACTGTCAGAAGAAAATTATGGGCAATAACTTACAAGATACAGGTGTAGGAAAGAACTTTATAAATCAGGCATCAGTTGCTCAGGAATTAAGGTCAATAATCAACAAGTGGGACTTCATTAACTAAAAAGCTTCTATACAGCAAAAGAAACAGTGAAGTAAGTGAAGAGAAAGCCCACAGAGTGGGAGAAAGTCTTCACCAGCGACACATCTGACAGAGGTTTAACATGCAGAATATATAAAGAACTCAAACAACAAACAATCAAGAAACAAGTGACCCAATTAAAAAATGGGCTAAGGATCTGAGCAGAGTTCTCAAAAGAAGAAATAAAGATGGCCATGAAACATCTTAAGAAATGTTCAACATTGTTAATAATTAGGGAAATTTAAATCACTTTAGGATTTCATCTCACCTCAGTCAGACTGACTAAGATCAAGAGAATAAATGATACCAAATGCTAAAGAGGATGTGGGGAAAGAAGAATGCTCATTCCCTGCTGGTGGGATTGATTGTAAACTCGTGCAACCTTTATGGAAAGCAATGCGGAGAATTGTTAAAAAGGTAATTATGAACCTACCATTAGACCTGGTTATACCACTCCTTGGTTTATACCCAAGGACTCATCCTATTGCCGAGATACTGCAATAGAGCATATTTGTGGCTGCTCTTTTCACAGAAGCTATGGGATGGAAGCAGCCTAAGTGTCCCTCAGCTGACGAGTGGATAATACAGTGGTGCATTCACACAGTGGAGTTCCACTCAGCAGTAAGAAAGACAAAATCATGACATCTGCAGCTAAATGAATGGAACTAGAAACTGTTGTGCTAAGTGAAGTAACACAGACTCAGAAAAACAATGCATGTTCTCCCTCATTTGTGAGTACTGGCACCATTCCTTATATGTGAGTATATATGCTGATGTAACTGCAGGAACCAGGAAATTGGAAGGGAACCACGGAGGTAAAGGGAAAGAAGGAAACTGTGAGAGAAGAACAGTAGGAGACAGGTGTTATTCAGGGAGAAATAGATAAAAGGGAGATATTTAAATGGGAGGAGAGCAAGGAGGGACATACAAGGAATTATGGGGATTAAAGGAAAGAAGTTTCTCAAGAGAGGTGGGGCCATAAGAGACTGGTGTTATCAAGGGAGAACAAATTCCACATACAATATCTCTACATGAGTCCATGTGCATAGCTGAAGGCTACAAAACAAGAAACAGTGCCAAACAGGAGAAACCTTCCTTTGAGTTGTTGGCCAGGGTAGTCCAAGAGACTCCCCAAATTACACAAGCTATTGCTACAGTCTTTGATTACCTCCCAGAACTTGAAGGTAGGACCCTATTGCTGAAGACAGGACATACTTCAGAGATGGGATTTGGAGCAGTGGAGCTGGAACTGATCTGGAAGCCACTTCCACTGAAGGCTAACACTCACAGCTCTGGAGAGTGCTACGTAAGCTGCTAAGGGAGAATGTCAATCAACACCAGCTTCATGGCCAAATAACTGCATCAGTGACCGACACAGCACATGGCACTAGTGGAGTAGTGACACTTTTATCTTGGGGGCAATCAATGGCGACCTAATTGGACTTAAATCTACTCAGTGGGAGAAAACTCATGTGTGGTACTGTAATCATAGCCAAATACATATGTTTGAGGCGGTCATAGATCTTTGAAAAATTCCCAAGGCTGTCACTTCCCTAGGCTAATGTAGCATCTTACTATGTGCAAATATATATCCTTATATTTACTCTTAAGCATCCCAGTCACCATTCATCAAAGAAACTTTATTTGTACCGGGTGGAAACTATTACAGAGTATCACAACTGGTCACACACAGACATTGTCTGTGAAATGCCCAAGCCCAAGTGGTACATCTATAATGCCACCTCTACACCTAAGGTCACACAACATGGAACAAGGGATAAAGAGGACATTAATCAATCTCTCAACTCTCATTAATGAAGCTCCCTCATGTAATGGAGGGCCAGGAACACAAAAGGTCCTAAATGGCTAGAGCATGGAGATTAGGAGTCTGCAGGGTTTTGGTTCCTGGACAGGACTCCTGTACTAAGCTTCACTCACCCAGGGCTCAGAGACCATTTTGGAAGAGGGGGCAGAAAGATTGTAAGAGTCAGGGTGGAGGTGTGTGACCACAGGGAAATAGAATCCTACAAACTCCTGGGACCCTGTGCATATGAACCTACAGCCGTGGTGATGATGCTTAAGACCCATGCAAATGCAAGCAAATGAAAACCCAGCATGGAACTGGAACTAGGGAAATGGGCAGGAGACCCCAATCTTTGCTGAAGAATGTTTGGTACCGGATTACTGTTGGGTGAGGAAGAGCTGATCTTCTTAAAGCAAAAGACTCTGGCTGGATAGGATGACTAGACCTCAGTGGATGAATGTGCACTGAGTACAGCTGGGGACGCTAACTTGACACAATAGACCTTATCACAGATGAGAGAATGTATGGATTCCGCTTGGGCATCTATGGCGGGTGTCAGTGGGTATAAAGATGACTGAAATTGTTCTGTATGAGATGCACAAAGATTAAAAAGAAAACATTGGCTGAACGCTTGTTTGATCTCATGAGTCTGTATGGACGGGTGCGGCAGCCCTGCTTTACTGATGGGGATGGAAACTGGAAAAGCATACACAGTCTGTGGCAGGTGTAGTTTGTATTCGTCATTCCCAAATAATTAGAAGTTAGTGGAGCCAGAGTTTTGGGAAATTTGAATCCAATCAGAAACCAGACTATGAACTTCTGAAACAATATATGTCTAGAGGGGACCACAAAGCAGAATTTTACCTATTTTGTAAGTTTAAGGTTTCATATGCCAAGTCCCTTCTTTCCCTCCCTCCCACCTCTTCCCCCACACCTTCTGTTTTTTGCTCTGTCGGTCTTTACAGGAGATGATTGGTTAGCCTGTGGTAGAAGTGTGTAGCACTCACGCATACTCACATTCACGCACACACACACTCACTCACGCATACACACACAGTTATTCACTTGTCAGACTGGGCTACTGCAAAGTGCCTCTATTCAACCTTGATGTGAGAAAAAAATTGTCGTATAAATTCTCAGGCTGAAAAATTACAATTGTTGTATCTCAAAGTTAATATTGTGGAGCTTGATGATTTCATGCAAGAATATCAGGGGTCAAAATTATCTTTCTTATACACTTCTGTATTCAAGAAGGGGAGAATTTAGAGCCTTTTTCAAAACAGAATAACCTTAATGAAATGCAAAACATCATAGTACTCTAATAAAAAAAATGTTAATCCTTTTTCAAAGACATATCTGTGGGAAGACAATGGAAGCCAGGATAATTCTTCCTTTTGCAGCCCCCACCCCCACCCCATTTGTTGAGCAGGATATGTTACCAGAAGAGAGGGAGACATGGTCACTTATTTAAATGGTTACACTAAGCCAGAGTCAAATGTTCAGTCACAGCCCTGTTGCTAAGCCTGCCAGACCCACATTTTCAGACAAAAGTATCAAATGTACCTCAAGCTGTCACCAAAATGAAACTGTATATATTTCAAAACACTGTGGACAAATGTTTTGCCATCAGCTGCTGGCTACACATTTTGTACCTACATGTATCCATGTGAGTGGAAGGCAGCAGGACTTACATGTAGCATAAGCCTCACTGGGAATGGTCTTTGGGGACCATGACCTCCCGAGGGAGAGGACTGAGTAGTGAAGTTACTTGAAATTGAATCAACAGACTTGAGCTGTCATTTGCTTCCACCGCTCCTTCGTGGAGTGGAGGACGGTCTTCTGTTAAGCCACACGATTGCATTAGGGACTAACAAAGTCCCCGAGAGACTTCTTTACATTCTGCCAGGTCAGATGAGTCCCAACTTTTCTTGTGTCTAATTCACAAAGCAGTGCGGCTGCTTTTCCTCACTGCTCTCTTCAGCGAGGACAGTGTTGAATGTGGATGGGAGAGGAGAGGGGAGGGGACCAGTATCAGAAGTCTCCACTCCACTCCTTCTCCATGGGCACAGTGACCACAGCAAGGATCATCGTGCAGTTAGCACTGCTTACCTGCTTCCGAAGACTCGAAGTTCTCTCTCCCTCTATCGTGCTTGTGTGTGGATAGCCCAGACTTTTTACAAAGGTTCACTGGGAAACAATAGTTTGTGTTAATGGATTTGTCATTGGTGAGAGGAGAGAGATACCACTGCATACTGTCCCCCTCATAAGCCTGATGAGTGTCCCTCATCTTTTGACTTCAACTCAGGCCAAATCAGGGTTTGTGGCTTTGATACAGAAAAGAATTTCAGGCATAGCCAATCTGAAGCAGAATTAGAGATTTTATGAATGATATCTGTCTTAGTTTGCTTCTCTATTGCTGTGATGAAACATTGACCAAAACCAACTTGGGAGGAAAGGGTTTATTTTATCTTACATCTCCCAGGTCGCAATTCACCACTGAGGGTACTCAGGGTAGGAACTCAGAGCACAGACCATGGAGGAACACTATTTACTAGTTTGTTCCCCTGGCCAGTGCTCAGCCTGCTTTCTTATACAACATAGGACCACCTGCCTACGGGCAGCACCACCCACAGTGGGCTGGGCCCTCCCACATCACTTAACAATCAAGAAAATGCCCCACAGACCTAGCCACAGGCCAATCCAATGGAGGAAATTCCCCAGTAGAGGTTCTCTCTGCCCAGGTATATCAAGTTGACAACTGAAGTTATCTAGCACATGAGCATTAAGAAAAACAGAGATGTTTGGAAAGAAAGACATATCCAGTGTGTGTATAAGCTTTCAAGAGACAGTATTAGAAGCAGAGACATGCCTGAGGGGACCTGCTCTCCTGAAGAGAGAGTTGCATTAATTGTCTCAGCACCAGTCATGTATATCATTTGGGTGGCCCTCAAAATATTGCTAAGAAGTTCTTCCTTTTTCTCTTTCTTCTGATAAGTGAGGTTGTGGGCTGGCTCCAGGAGTGACTCGAATGACATCATAAACTGATAAGGTAAAACCGGAAGCCACCAGGGTTGCACAAAAATTTAGTACAGGTCCCTTTCTTGTTAGTGAGGCTGCTGGTGAGAGTCCTAGAAAACTGCAGGTTTATAGCCAGGGAGGGAGAAAGGCCATAAGCAATTGTGAATTGTGGTAGAATTTCTACTTTGTTGCTGGGGAGAGGGTTTGTGATTCCTGGGTGAGGGGCTCCTCTCCCTTTCTATGTTCCCTAAATTTTTCCTGTCTTTCTATTCTACATCTGATTCATTTGTAGTTTTCTTCTTATTTTTATTTTATGTGTATGAGTGTGTTGCCTGTATGCATGTAAGTGCACTTGTGTCCTGCAGTGCCCACTGAGTCAGAAGAAGGTGTTGGAGTCCGTTGGAACTGGAATTATAGACGGTTGTTAGCTGCCATGTAGGTGCTGGGAATTGAACCTGGGTCCTCTGCAAGAGTGGTCAGTACTCTTAACAGTGGAGCTATCTCTCCAGCCCCTATTTGTAGTTTTCTAAGCCACAAATTTGCCCTTATCATAATGTTTCCTTTTGACATATCTATCCTTTGTCAGAAACCTTTCTTTAATGCCTGGGCATGCTCTGGTTCAACACTGATAGCTCCTAGATCTTTTGAGAAAAGAAAAGCACCTAGAAAATACTTGGCAAAAAAGTAAGCCATCAATCCATCAAAAATCAATCAAGTCACTAAGCTAAAGAAGGAGCCAGATGAGAACTCCAGGCTATCCACCTGCCTCTGTTCTTTTGCTGTTGCAGTTCACGTAGCTTTAATTTCCTCGATTCTGGAAGCTGACTGAACGTGCTTGCATTTAGAAATGTCTGTGCCAAAGCATCAATAAAGGGAGAGCGTGTTTTTAGCCCACTCTGCACAGGCCTTTACTGCATCTTGTTCTGCTCTCATTGTCATCAATGCCACCGTTACCAGCTTTGTCTTTTCCATGATTTATGGAGTAACTGAAATGTCAGACATTACAAGAAAAACTGAAAATATTTATTAAATCCTTACCACAAACATCTGAGGTACACATTATTATTTGTACTTTTCAGGGTGAGAAAATGGAGTTCTTTTAAGGGTTAAGCCATTATATCACCAGAAGAAAATCTTATAAATGTTAGAGCAGAATTTAAACCACTTCAAGACATCCCCATGGTGAAACGGCAGCATCAAAGGGGTGAAGTCAACAGAGTTGACTAAAGTTCACTAAAGTTTGAACCAGTCTGTTCTCTAGTGAGATCCAGACCAGCCAGGGCTATGCTGTGATACATTGTCTCAGAAAGCAGAACAAAACACTCAAAGTTCCAAACAAAGCAGACAAAAGCGTAGAAAACTTAGTATATATAAGATCATTGGGAATAACTGGATAAGAATAGATTAGTGAGACAATTTGGAGTGAACACAGGTTTAAAGGACAAGTGTATGTATTTGACTTCAAACTCAAGATCGTGTGGTCTCAGTTCAAACTTCTCCAGAGGGTTTTTCTAGTTCCTGGCTCATCCCTTTTCTCTATATCCTCACATCCATTAGAATAGAGACCTAACCCTTTGCTGGAGATGCCAGCTTCTCACCACAGAAAATCTCACTGCGCATTTTTCTGGTCTCTTTGGAGCTTGAACTTGACAATGTGAACTTGACTTTTCCAGTGGTTCCTCAAGGGAACCACTGGGAAAGTTCCCACAGAGAGACTTCTGGGGAAAGAGTTTCCTCCTTGGAAAAAGATCTGATGGGCAAGGAAAAAAAAAACCAGAAAAAATAACCCAACTTTTTTTCTTTGCTTTTGGATGTAACTGTGATGCGTTGTCTCCTTGGACCACGAGAATACAAGCTTAACCCACCATAAATGATAGTCCAGAGAAATAAAAATCCTAGATGACCTCAATGATCTCATCAGACACGAAACACTTAAATTTCTTTGCCTCTAGACTTCTTATTACTTGAATTATCAACCTCTATTCTTTGTGTGTGTGTATATATATGTGAATACATATGTGTGTAAATGCATGCGAAGGCCATAGGTCAACTTTATGTGTAGCTCCTCTGGTGCCATCCCCTTTGTTTGAGACAGGGTTTCTGTTGGAGCTCACCAAGTAGGTTAGGCTGGCCAGCCAGTGTGGCTCAGAGGTCTGCCTATCTTCCTTTCCCTAGCTGGGCCTGCAAGTGTGCACCATCACATCTAGCTTGCCTCCCTCCCACTTCTTCCCTCCCTCCCTCCCTCCCCCTCCCTTCTTTCTTTCTTTTGTGTGTATTTGTATGTGTGTGGGCATGTATGTGTGATACAGTACACATGTGAGGTCAGAGGACTTGTGGGCATCAGTTCTCTCCTTCTGTCATGTAGATCCAGGGACTGGACTCAGTTTGTTGTCAGGTTTGGTGGCAAGCACCTTCACCTACTGAGCTGGCTCCCTGGCCCACACACCTGTGGCTTTTCTATTATTCGTTCCGGGGATTAAACTCAGGTCCTTTTGCATGGCAAGTACCATAGAGAGCTGCTTTCTCAGCCCCATAAGCTCTTTTTAAAACCACTTTAATTATGTATTCTTATATAAACATTTCCTCTTCCTCGGGTAATAAAACAAAGTCTCTGTGAGTGTCAGAACATATACAGTCATGTGCCCAGAAAAGGGGATGATGTTGCTGGCTTCTCATTCCTACTGTCTACCCGGACTCCAGCTGACTGTGGGATAAAACAAACGGATGAGACCCCCCCACCCCCGCTAGGAGAAGGGATTGGGATTTTCTTTCAATTAAGTAAAAGCATATTGCTAAGCAGAACATGTTGCTCTGAATGCTTTTCCATTACATTTCCATTTCCAAATTATTTGCTGTTTTGAGGATCTTGGTGGAACATTGTCCAAGATCATAACAGAGCTTAAGAAATATCAACATTTAATTACATGTAATATATTTTAGAACATTTCCAGTTTAATCCAGCATTATAACCCTTCAATTTCAAGAATATACCCATGCTGCATCTTTATTTTTGAGATAGGGTCTCCCAGTAGTCCATCCTGGTCTAGAATTAACTACATAGATCAGGCTGGCCTTGATCTCAGAGAGACTTGACTGCCCCTGCCTTCTCAGTGCTGGGAGGCACTTAAAGGTGCATTTCACCATGCTCAGGCCCATGCTACATCTTTTATGAATATTTTTATCTGTAAGTTGAGGAATACATTATGACATATTAATATGGTAATATTTATGCAAATTTTTATATTATTAATCACAGCAGCAGTTTCATTTATTAGAAATGAAAGAAGAAATCATGTGTTCTGTGTTTGGCTAAGACATAATACATACACTCATCTGAGTTCTCTTTGGAGCATGGTTAGAAATGTCCATTTGATAGAAAAGTTGATTCCTATCCAGCTAAGGAGGGGAAAGTACCATTCAGGTGGGAGGATCAAAAACAGTATTAAATGTGAGCAGAGAAATGGGTCTGAGTATTCTTTCTTAAGAAAAAAAATTCAAAAGATCCTTATTTTTTGTTTTTTTTGAGGGGTGGGGAAGAAAGTTTTTGCCTTTTATTTTTCTATTCATTTTAGGGGAAGGGTATTTTGTGTTACTGTATCAGAATACTAGAGACTGAGTAATTAATAAAAAAAAAGGAAATTTATTTCTTCCCATTCTGAAAGCATGACAGCCTATAATCTAGGGGCCCACATGTGGCAAAGGCTGTCATCCCATAGCAGAAGGACAAGAGAGCATGGGACAGCAAAATAACAGGGACTGACCTTGCTTTTATTAAAACCCGCTCTTGTGATAATGAATGCACTTCCACAATAACGACATTAATCCAGTCCTGGGGGCAGTGCCTTCTCACTAAATCACACCTTCAATGTCTCACCCACAAAACTGTTGCACCAGGGCTATTTACAACATATGAATTTGGGGAAGGGAATACATTCAAACCATAGTACTTCTTCAGCTCCCTGATTGTACTTTACCGATAAATGTAACTCATCAATAAGGGGACTCATGGACTATTTGTTTAGAGTGTAGTGGTGTTTGGGGTGCATTTAAAAGACAAATGCAGCCCAGTGTAGTTTAGACCTCAGGCTGAGATATGACCTCTGTTTCCTGGTCGGTAGTCTTTAGTGATTGTTCTGCTCATGGCTCTCACCATCATGACGTCAGGCCATGGTATGTGCACAAAGTGATGTAGAAAATTCAGTGAAAACAATTCAGGAAAAGCAGTGCTCCCAGTGGAATGGCCACTTGTGTGTGTTGTAAGGTAGACTGCCCACTTCCTTATTGTTTTAGTGACAGTGTTTATTCACTTCCTTCTTCAAGGTCCTGTGGGCAGGAGCAACATAAATAGAAAGTATGACTGTGCACATGTCTATATATATGTGCGTATATGTGTATGTGTGTGCATGAATATGTGTGTATATATATGTGTGTGTGATCTCTGAGGTAAGGAATTGACGTTACATATTCATGTGTGGCTTATGTTTGTCTATGTGTATATTTGTGTGCTTTCTGTGTATATAAGTGTATATGTATATGGATGTATCTCTGTATGTGTGTGTATGTGTGTTTTTCTGTGTACATATCTCTAAATGTGTCTCTGTATATGTGTGTATGTATTTGTGTATATATGTGTCTTTGTGTATATGTATATGTATATGTGTGTGTATCTGTGTGTGTGTGTGTGTGTGTGTGTATGTGAGAGAGAGAGTGAGAGAAGGAGAGAGAGAGAGATCTCTGAGGTAAGGAATTGGCCCCATATATGCATCCTATGTTTACTTCTTGAATGGGTTAGTAGTTCTCATGGCCAGCTTCTGGGAGCTGGAATGTTTGGAGTCACAGCTACCTTTGTGACGCCACAGACTTTCCGGTCTTGCAGAGTCAGATGATTTAGGTTGGTTCCAGTGGAAAGCTCCAGCAGTGGAGCAGTGGGGCAGTACAATGCAGTAGATTAATAGCTTTTTAAATAGAAAGCTATGAACAGTGAAAGAAGGGCAGAGGAAGTGGCTTTATGGAGCAAGTGGCCAAAGAGGAAGTGCTTGTGAGGGCAAGCAGGGAAGAACAGGACCACCTGGGATTAGCTAGCAGGGAACAACACATCAGAGATAGCACTATGAAGCCTGGCAGACAGAGGATGACTGAATGGATATGCATAGGTAGGGTGTTCAAGGCACTGGGGAGAATGCTGTTGTCTGATTTCTTCGTGACTCTAGACTCAGTTGTGGATGAAGTGCTTGCTGTGGCCACTCCTCACGGGGTGCCTAGTGCCTGTCTGAGAGGTGGAGATTGCCATGCTAGATGGGAGAATGAAAGCTCTCATGGGGCAAAGAGATCAGATGGAGAATGTTAAATTACCTTCTATCTGGTCTTGTGAGAATTGTATTTTCAGAAAAGACTTGAGAATTAAAGAAGGCGCTGAACCCATTCATGCTTGGAGGGGATGTCGAAACACATGCGAAACACATGAGAATGTTAGGACCTTTCTCAGCCTGCCCATTTCTGCTTGATTCAGAGGCTTAAGGTGTTGAAAAGCCTGAGACGGTGACTCTGAAGTTCACTTTCTTATGCTGATGAAGATAGAGACATGGAAATACGTGGGAGTAAACAAAGTGGGAACGAGATTTATTAAGAGAAATTACTGAAAAGCGAGAAATTAAGGAAAGTAAGCAAAGCTCCCACTAGTGTGTGTATGTGTGTGTGGGGAGGGCCGGGAGTTCCCAGAGAAGAAAAAGCCATTGAACTTCATTATCTAGGGATATTTATAGGACTTATGCGGAAACTGGACAACGACTGAGGTAATTTCGTTAGCTGGGTCAATTAGAGGCTCTGCACTCTGTGCATGTACTTCTGTCCATCCAGGGAGATGGTCACATGCTGTTTGTGTGATGCCCTCCCCAGTTAGGGAGTCACCATGCCTTGAAGTGCCCTTTGTCCATCTCTGACCTGCTTTGCTAGCTGCTTGGCTCATCTACGGGCTGTTAATCCCCTGGTTGCCTGCCAGCCCCGCAGATGTTTTGCTGGCTGTTAATTATGCTGTGCTGTCTTTGTTCTCATACTTAGGTGGCTGACTTGTAGCTGTGTCGTGGGCCTAACCCTATCACAGCTGCCAAGCTGCAGATGCAGTTGTTCTTGGTTACCCCATATTCGACTTCCTTTCCACAGGCAGTCTGGGGTCTCTTTCCTGAAATAGGTAGAGGCTTTTTAGAGGTCATCCTTAGAATTCAATCTGTTATAATTAGCTGCATTAGAAGCAAGAATACATGAAAGGGAAATAATATCATTCAGATACTCTCTAGGGCTGTTTTCATGGAAGCCAGGCAGCCTGCAAACCCTGGCCTTGCCTCCCAGAACTCCTGTCTGCCTCTTATCAGGTCAGCTGGGTTATCTCACACCTAGCCTCAAGCTGTCCTGTTTACCTTCATCAGTGTCCTCAGCCTTGCTGTTCTAACTCTATTTCCCTTTTAACCCCAGCTTCTGTTATTTTTTTATTTAAAAAAATTGATTTATTTTAATTTTATGTGTATGAGTGTTTTGCCTATATGTATGCAACCGTGTCTGCAACCATGCCTGCAGTACCCACAGAGGGCAAAGAACACGTCGGATCCTCTGGAACTGGAGTTAAGATCGGTGTTAGCCATCATGTGGATGCTGGGGACCGAACCCAGGAACTCTGAGGAGCAGCCAGTGCTCTTAACTGGTGAGCCATCTCTCTAGTACTCAGGCTTCTGTTTTCATTGCAATATTTCTGCACAACTTTTAGATTTCACTATAGGCTCTTTTCCTTTACTGCCCACAGTAAACTAGCTTCTGCCTTGATTTGATCTGATGTGGTGGGGATTCAGGCCACAAAGGAAGTGAGTGATCAGAGGAGACTGTTACTTTCTCACTGTCTCATATCTTTTGAAAATAGAATAATGTTGTTGGATTTCTTATAATTTATTGGAATGAGAGCCATACATTATTTTATTTGAATAATGAGGAGTCTATAGGGACACCTGGGTTATATTACTAATTCTCCAGTAGAAGACTGGTTTTTAAAAATCATGACCGTCACACGTCTCAGATTCTTACCTGTAATTAATTGTAATATAAATAGCATACTGAAGTTAAAAGTTTTGATGGCTTCAAGTGGTTTCTTTTGACTATATTAAAAATAGTATCAAAAAGAATAATGACAATCATGGATTAGAACATTTTGAATTTTAAAAGAATCATAAGGTTCACGATGATTTGTTTCAAACTGTGATGTTGGTTGAGATGAAGGGAAACATTCTCTTTCTATAAAAGAAATACAAATAACATATATAGAATGCTTGCATTTTAGAATGATCATTTTGCTACCAACACTGTAACAGTCAATGTGGGCAAATATCATTAAAGGATGAATCAGTCAATGGGTGAAAAGCTGTCAGGGAAAATAATATTCATGTCATCACAAAGTATTTATTATTTTACAAATTACAAATGGAAAAAGTACCTTTCCAATGAAGACATTTGTCAGATTTCTTCTTGCCTAAATGATCAAAATTAGTATCATTAAAAATGATTACTGTGTCTCTCAAACCTCATCAGAGAAGTTTTTTTTTTTCTAATAAATGGTACAACTACTGCTCAAGATGCAGAGAGTAAGGGACTGCAGAATGCAGAACACTCAGCCTTAAATGGGATGCCCCATCTCTCAAGGCCCAGATACAGCATGGAGGAGATGGTAGAAACATAAGAGCCAGGGATGATGGATAAACACAGTGAACTATTTTCTGGATACAACAGGCAGTTGCACAGAGAAATTCACAGTAGTTGTGACAGTGTGCACAAAATTAGTGCAAGCCCAAGTCAGACAACATCTCAGCACGGAAGCAGGAGGTGAGTACAAAGCCCCACCCACAGCTGAGGAGCCCTTGGCAACTGATAGTTTCTGGGAGGAGAGTCTGTTTCTTTAAGGCTGTGGCCACTGGTAGATTGCCACTCTGGGTGGGGAGGGGGATGAGCTTACACCCTAGAGTGTATGAGCAGCAGGGATTGAACTCAATGGGGTTAAAAAAAGTAAGGGCACAAAGCTGGGTGGGTAGGGAGGTGGGGGTGAGTCTGGAAGGAGCCAGGGAGGGGTAAGGAGGATCAAAATACAGTGTTTGAAATTCTCAAAGAATAAATAAGTAATGAATAAATGAACACCGAGACATTTTGTGCTACCTCATGAGATGCAAAGAGAATGAAGCATCACTTCCGTAGTGCTGCCCAAAGCTTTTTGAAATGTTTTAGCCTGAATCAAAACACAGAGAATGATCAAGAAAATCGATGAAAGGAACATTTTCAAGATAGGTGACTCTTCAGAAATCCCATCAGGATTCAAGACCAAACAAGGGAGGGTGGGAGACAGGATGATATAAGATCCATTTAGAGAAGAGGAAAACAGAGACAACAACAAAATGCAGTGTGTATCTATAAGCAGATTCTGGATGCAAAATTAAAAATGACTGTAAGGACTTCAGTAGGTCAATCGGAAAAGCTTGAGTGTGGATTGCTGTCTGCTGATGTATACCAAAGTGAAATACTGTGAGTATCTGAAGGGTTGTGTTTATGTAGGAGAAAGTTCACATCATTTAGAAATGAGTGCTAAGGTATACAGGAGTCATGATCACTAGAATTTATCCTTAAGTGATCACACACAGCAGGATAAAGATAAAGATAATGAGTTAAAATGTGTAAAATTAGGGAGTAAAGGAAAGTGATCCCGATAACTTTTATACTTCTTCAATTTTTTTTGTAGGTTTGAAAATGTTTGAAATGATAGTTAGATATTGCCCAGAATAGGATATCCGAGATCAGATGGCTTCAATAAATTATCAAGACACAACACTAGTGTCCTGTCAAAGATGTTCCTGTAATTCCTTTTCTGTAGAAGTATCTTGACAGTATCTATTACATGTCAGCAGCCGCCAAGGAGAAAGTGTAGCAGACGAATTAACGAATGTCTACAGACACTTGCTGTTATGGCTAGTTTGCAAATGCCTGGATTAGAAGGCATAGACAAAAAATAAATAAATAAACAGAACTCTGTTTGCTTAGTTTAGTAATATTAATGACGAGCCCAGCTGTTGAAGGCCTATCCCAGAGGAGATGTGAGAGACGCCATGTTGGCAATAGGAGACAGTGCACGAGGTCCTATTTTCATGCTTTAAGAGACTACATAAAATACATGTATGAGAGAAAGGTAACAAGCAAAAACCAAGAAGAAAATGGACAAAGTTGGGGCTGGATAGATGGCTCAGATATTAAGAGTACTGGCTGCTCTTCGAATCCCAGCACCCACATGGTGGTTACAACTGGCTGGAACTCTAGTTCCAGGAGAGCCTGGTGGCTTCTTCTGGCTTCCTCAGCATTGCATGCACATGGTACACTTATACACATACAAGCAAAACACTTCACACATAAAATACAAGTAAATAAACAAAGAAAAGAAATGAAGTTGAATAATCCTTACAATAGCTAAATTATTGTTGTGTTTGGCTAAAAATTCATATTCTCCTAGTGATATACATTCTAAATAAACAAGTTTAAGTAATTAGATTTTTGGTTGTTTGTCTTCCTATATATTGGGAAAGACTATCTGAATTGTAATGTTACACAAAATCAGTTGAGAAAACAATGAAGAAATGTAAAGTAGACAAATACTTTATGATGACTGTTAACTCCCCACACACAGTGGTCCTGCAGTAGTTCCATGAGCTCTAGAGTCATCCAGAAAAGTTACCATTGTGATTAAAAAATTTATTTATCATTTTCATTTTATATGTATGACTGTAGTGCCTGCAAGTGTGTAAGTGCACTTGTGTCGTTCAATGCCTGCAGAGGTCAAAAGAAGGCATCGGATTCCCCTGGAACTGGAGTTACAGTTGGTTGTCAGCTACCATGTAGGTGCTGGGAATTGAACCTGGGTCCTCTGGAAGAACAGCCAGTGCTCTTAACCACTGAGCCATCTCTCCAGCCCCATCACTGTCATTTTTACATACTTATCACAGGAAATCAGGACAGTCAGACATGTTACTGCCAGATACTGGCTCAGAATCAGTGGAAAAAGAGTTAGTTCATGTATTTCTCAATGGCAATGTCAATTTCTTCTGTCTCCTTGAGTTTGTCCTTCCAAATTCTTGGGAATAAATCTTCTCATGAATATCTTTTTGTTGACAACTAAAGCACAGCTGAAAAGAAACACTATATTTTAAAAAAACAACGTAGTAGTCTGTGCCATGACATCATTCGCAAGGTGCGTCCTTTACCACTTGACCTTTGCCTTATGTTGGGCATTTCCTGCTCCAGGCTCTTTAGGGAGGAAGGGTGCTTGTTACCCACATTACTTATTATTTTTTAAAATGAAGTTTTAATGACTTATAAGCTAAGTTAAAATAATCATATCAAATGTGAGCTCAGTTTTGTTCCGGGAGCTCTCTACAGCACTTTTTCCTTCTTGTAACTTTGTTGTAGGTTGAAGGACTGAGCTTTTTTGGTTTTTCACGCAACGTTTCTTTTTTAGTTAAACAGTCCTTTCTGGCAGTAGAACTCCAGATCAAAACCTAGTGCTTCTTGGATCTAGTTCCCATATTCTGTGCTCTCCTTTTCCTCCTGGAATCCCACATCCTCTGCTGGGATCCTGCCACACCTGGGCAGATATTCTAGAGCACTAATTATTAAAAATATGAGTAATGATCCAGTATGGGGTTGTGTAACTGAATGTAGGGGTTGCAAAAGATGTTGGCAATAGCTTAGTTGTTAACCAAAGTTTAATTTGAAATGAAAGGTGTATGAGTCAAAGATGCTTCTGGTGACACCTGCCCATGTCCTATCCTGGAACTTTACTATAGCCTTTGTTCAGAACACACTACATGAGCATTTTGTACAGCACATTCCATCACACCATACAACACTAATGAATGTTGTCTGCAACACATCAACTCAAATTAGAGACTGTATGTGTTATGAATTGTAGCATATTTACATCCAAACCTTTCTGCTCTAATAGAAACACAGCGGTTTAATTACCAAAAAATGAAGACTTTTTTTTCTTACTATCAATTCCCAATGTGTAAATACCCAATTAGTATAACTTAAGATTGCATTTTGTTAGAATGTTTAAAAGTTGCTGTTTGAATTGTTGACTTACCTTTCATAAAAATCATTACGGGAATTTTGGGTTGGTTAGCGAGGGGCTCATGAGCTCCTACCCCAACTGAGAAACTGTTGGCAGTTGATAAGGAGAGTCAATTTTCTTTAGAGGTGTGGCCCTTGGTAGGGGCCATGCTCCAGTGGATGGCCGCATATCACGGACATGGTGGGCAGCACTAACTGGACATGGTGAGTTCTTAGAAAAAGAAAGGACAAGAAGGTGAGACTGAGATATGCTAGTGGGGGAGGTGGGGAGGGAAGGGGGAATGGGTGTGATTAAGATATATTGTATACACGTAGAAAATAGTAAAAGAACAAATAAAACAATATTTTAAAAATGAATTTTTGCAGTAGGACAGAATTTCCAACATTTATAAAATGGCTCTAAACATGCTTCTACCATTTTGTATATGTATTTGTGAGGAGCTATATTCTCAGAAATGAAAATTATAAAATCAAAGCAGTGACTAACTTCAAGAAACATTGATGATATGCCGAGCCCTCCAGCACCAAATGTCAACCAAGACTTATTTAGTGTAAAAATAAAGATGCACATCTATCTGATTAGTATGTAAACTTGCTTTCAATTTTAATAAATGATAACATTATATATTATAAAGAACTGTTTTAAAATAAATTTCTTTTGATTTATTGTTAGTAAATGTTTAATTTGTATACATATTTTATAACCTATGTAACTGGGGTTGCATAAAAATTTCTCATGCGAAAAGGGGTCACAAAAGGAAAGGCGTAAGAAGCCCTAGAACCTTCCAGCAAGGACCAGCATCAGTTGTAATTAGACTTTCTGGAGTTGAGTCTTGTCTGCTATCTGCTGAGTGCTGTCTGTTGATATGAATCTCTTGGTGATGCCCATTACTTGGATTGAGCTGGGGTTTTTCCAATTTGCTTGTCCAAAACTAGCTCCTGAGGCCAGAACAACTCCCTGCAGCCCTTCCCTCCAGTACTGACTTCCATCAATCCTGTTTTTGTTTTTGTTTTTTTCTACTTGGGACTTTGAATGAGAGGATCCATACGCAAATGTCAGGATAAATTGTAAGACTTTGCTGAAAGTTTCGAACTCATTGGGCAAAAGAAGGTAAGCTACACAGGAAAAGAGAAAAAATGGGGTGATTTGATTAACTTTATTTGTACCTTCAACTTACAATGATTAACTTAGGAACAACAAAAGACGGAAGAAAGAATAAAAGGAAGGCACAGAGAGAAGAAAGCAACGAGGCAGAAAATGTGAGAATGTAATGTAGGTATCTTGAAGTTATGGAAGCATGAACTAGACTTACAATTCCAGAATGTGCTTATCAATAGGACGGTTGCTTATTCTTAGCTCACGCATTCTACATGATAATAGGAAAAAGCCTAAGACTGTAAGGCCAAAGCTAGAGGTGGAGACAGCCTGTCATCACCTTTTCCATCCTGTCCTGTAGTTTTAAAAGGATGGGCTCCTTTGTTTTGGTATTTCAAGTACCATTATTAAAATAAATGCATAGATCAATACCTGGGCTTGGTTCCCAGCACTTTACAAACTGGTTGTGAAGGTGCGTGACTACAATCCCAGTAGTTGGGAGGTGGAGGCAGGAAGGTCAAAAGTTGAAGGTTCCTCCTCAGCTTCAGAGCAAATTTGAGGCTGGGGATACATGAGACTGTAAATAAATAAATAAATAAATGAATAGATAAATAAGTAAAGTACATGGAGGAACCCTGTGACTTCCAGGAGAGATAATAACAAAAAAAAAATTAAATGTCCTTGCTAATTTAAATGAAAAACATTTGTGTGTATGAGTGTATTAACTGTATGTATGTGTACATCCATGTCATGCAGTGCTTTTGGAGGACAAAAGAGGACATTGGATCCCCTGGAACTGGAGTTACAGTTGTTAGCCGCCATGTGGGTATTGGAATTCGAACGTAAGAACAGTAAGTACTCTTAATAGCTGAGCCATTTCTCCAGCCTGGTGAGATGATTTTTAAACTGCAACAATACATAGTCATAGAAAACTCTAGCTAATTCCAGCAGAAAGGATCTATTACCAGGAAATACACATGGCCTTAAACAAATGAAAAGATGATGAGCTTTCCTCCTAAGATAAATGCAATTTAAAATGACACGAAAATATATCAGATTGGCAAAAGTCCAAAGGTTGGACAACACACTAGGTTGGCAAAGCTGTGAGGGAGACAGGAACTCACAGACATTGCTGGGAGAGAAACAAAATGATTAACTTCTCAGAGGGAAGTTTAGCAAGATTTATCAAAATTACAAATGAATTAATCCTCTGGCCTTGCAATACTGTTTCCGGGTGTTTCTTCTAAAAACATATAAAAAAGGGACCTATGCAGTGCTGTTTATAGTAGCAAAAACTGAGAATAAGCCAAGTCCACATCAATAGATATTGGTTAAAATAAACCATGGCACATCCACCCAGAGGGGATCTCTGTTTCTGGAAAACTCCTTAGGTGCTCACATGGGTATTTTGTTAAGTATGAAAACCAAAGGCCGAAAGAACTTAACGATAGAAATGTGTATCCTTTTGTTTTAGAAATTGAGAGTGAAAAGAATTATTGATTTTTGATCCATTGATCCTATGACTAGGTGTTTCCCACAAAAACTTGAAACCAAGTTGCTTGAAGAGATATCTGTGCTCCCATGCTTACAGTAGCATTAATTACAAGCATCAAGTTACAAAACCACCCTGCGTACCCAGCAACAGAACAGTGATATATAAAAAAGCCTTAAAAAAGAAGGAAAATCTGGGAAATCCTATTATATTTGTGTTTTTGATTGCGAGCCTGAGCCTTTAAGAGCTGCACCAACTCTCCAGCCCAAATTCTATTAGTTTCAGCAACACACTGCGTATAAGTTACTTTCTGTTTGGATAAAAACACCATGACCAAGGAAACACAGAGAAGGAAGAATGTATTTGCCTTAAGGTTCTAGAGGGATAAGGGCCCATCATGGCAGGAGGCAATGGTGCCAGAGGTGGCCAGAGAAGAAAGCAAACACATTTTCAATCACTCTTCGTTTCCTAAGAGTGAGCAACTGGAAGTGGGCAGGGCTATGAGCTCTTAAAGCCTGCCTCCAATGGTGTACCTCCTAAAGGATCCATGATCCTCCCCAAACAGCACCACAGACTAAGTATTCAAATACTTGAGCTTCAGGAGGGGCAGTTTTCATTCAAACCATCACATGCTGGAACTGGAGAACATTATGCTAGGTAAAATAAGTCAGGCACAGAAAGGCAAAATACAGCATGTTCTTGCTTATATGTAGAAGCTAAAACAAATTCACAGATGGTTGTAGAGAGCAGGAAAATGTGAGGAGATAACGGTCAAAGAGTATGACGTATCAGATAGGAAGAACAGCTTTTTGAGACTTATTGTACATCATGGTGAATATAGTTAATAATAGTACTATACATTTGAAAATTGTTAGAGTGTACTTTAAAATGTTTTTACCATTAAAAACTTGAGTATTTAAGTATTTGTGGTGATGGATGTATTTAGTAGCTTGATCTAATTATTCTACATCATATTCATAAATCATAACATTACTTTGAACCCCCTAAATGTATGTAATTATATACCATTTACAATAAAACATTGATTTCCCTTCATTATATCTGTAAAGGGAAATGCTAGCAGGATACACAGATTTTAAGAATGGTTACCTGAAGTTTATAAGGACCGTGGGGCACACAGGAAGAGAGGAGAAATGTCTTCATGCATAAATTGCTGTGTTTTGTTGAAGTTTGTACAATGTGAATAAATTTAGAACTTTAAATAAAAAGTTATGTTTCCTGAAGAACCCACTAACCAGACAGGGAGGCTACTCACCGGGAAACAACAGATCGGACATTTTTGTGAGCATTTTGTAATGGCCAACCACAACATTCTGAGAGAGAGCTGTGGTGGCCACAAGGGTTCTAGTGGCATCATTTGTATCCAGTGTCAGGAACATGACAGAACAGCCCACAGCACCCATGTCCAATTCTGGTGCCTTTACTGTGCCATATAGATGTATGCCAGTGACCCAGTCTCCAGCTATTGGGGCTGCAGATGACATTGGGGCTGGAGCCCCTAGATTGGTCATTTGCATCAGCAGAAATTCTTACCTATTTGCTGCACTGTGCATTACAAATAGTATCATTTTCTAAATGTGCTTTCTTTAGAAAAAGTTTAGGAAGCAGGGAATTAGAGAACAAAACTTTTTTTTTTTTTAAAAGAACCTCTGGTTTGCCTCAAGTGAGGATAATGAATCATCATGATCAAAGCACTCAGATTTGTTAAATTTAAAGATGTTCATTCGTTCTGAGGTGCTTAGCATAGATTTACTGCTGTGGACGTTAAAGGAGTCAGGGCTCTGTGCCAGAGGCTGTTTCCAAGGAAATGAGGACCTTATTAAAACTCCTTCCACTGATGGTGAGAGTGCTTACCTGAGGCTTTAGTTAGTGACACACAAGGGCCCTTTGCAAAGGGCAATGATGTTTCTCTTAGAACACACAGGGAAAATTTTGATGGGACGGGAGGGCAGAGCCAACATGAGGACCCCAAAGAGGCCTGCCTCAGTGCTCCTAAGACCTTTGATGCAGTCAATATAGTCAGCTTCTTGGCCTAGGTGAGGTGGAGGTGGCTGAGAACTCAATCTGGAGGTAAAATTGAAACTGTCTAGCACTGCCTTGAGAAATACAGAAGAGGGTCAGAGCAGAGCTGTGCTGGAATACCCGTTTGGCTACTTTGAGTTTATTCTCTCTTCTTTCCCAGACAGTGTCAATGGACAGAAAAAGAGCAAAATGAGTCCTGAGACCTGACTCCAAACTAATTCTCATATTGTTGAAGCGTCTTTTCTGAATTTGACTCATCTCTCCATCCATCCATCCATCTACCCCGTCATTCATCCACCCACTCATCCATCCATTTTATTTAGACAGACACAGAGCTTTCTACTCTTTCATTAAGCATGTTTTTCAAGCATTGCTATACTTTCTTTTATACCAGTTTCTATGCTGGGGATGAAAGTTTGAAGAGGGGAATAAAGCTAAGTGTTTACTTTTGGGAATTCTGCAGTCTTGTGGGAAGACAGGCGTTCAAATAAGCTATTGCAATGCTCAGGTTTAACTATAGACACATGCATGCAAAGATTATGGCTAGAGGAAGGCCTGAACCTTCACAGTGCAGCAGAGGTGTTGTTGGAGTTTCAGTCAGAGGGGGAGCTTCCTAGATGGCCCCTTTTGATGAGCTAGAACAAGACATCCTATCTGTGCAGACAAAATAAAGATGATCCCTTCTACCTGGACACAGTCTCAAGGCAGATGTAAAGAACGGAATTCAGGCTGGACTGTCCCTTCTGGCCAGGATAATTTATGGATCTCTCAGATCATCCAGACTCTTGCTACATCCCTGTCCTTGAGATGTGATTTTCAAACAACTGCTATGTCAGAACTTTTCTTTCCTTGGCTTAGCCAAGGCCCATCCAGAGAAGTAGATGGCTAGGTGGGTGGACTGGTTATCATCTGAACCTCTTCTCATACTTAGAAAGGTGATTTGACCAAAACTAGGAATAGAAACTATTTTGGAGTCAGATAGCTCTGACTAAACAGTTATTCTTACAGTTAATTTGTGGGTTTCGAGGTTATACACAATTTGCTTTCCTTTTGTTGTCTTTCAACCAAAGAAGAAGACAGTATTATTTTACTAATTTCCTTTATAATAACTGAATGAGCAAATTTACATCTCAATGTTTCTGGAGCTTCTCCCTTGCTCTTTAAAAACTTGGAATAATAGAGTCTACTTTATGAAGAAAATTTTCTTTTACTTAAAAAAACGAATCAGGCAAAAGGATGCAGATTATGGAAATTTAATGATGGCTTTTTGGAAGTTAGACAGTGAGAAAGCTTAGCCCTGCAGATGGTTTCACCAGTGACTACAGTGTGCTACAGTGCTCCACTATGTTTTGTTTTATGGAATATTAGTGTCTGAAGATGAAGATGGAGGAGATGCTTAGCTTTTTAGTTCTGTAATTTTTTTTTTTCCCCCTTGATGGAGCTGGAGAGATGGCTCAGTGATGAAGAACACTGACTGCTTTTGCAGAAGACCCAGGTTTAGTTCCCAGTACCCACATAGTGGCTAAAAACTGTCCATTAACTCTGGTTCAAGTCCAGAGGATCTGGATCTGACACCCTCTTCTGGCCCTTGCACTTAGGGGTTTACTTATATGCATGCAGGCAGAATTTATTGCTATCTTATTTTGTTTTTAAGAATTCAAAGAGAACACCAGGCATGGTGTGAATCCCTTTATTCCAAGCACTTGGGAGACAGAGTAGTCAGATCTCTGTGAGTCTACATAGTGAGTTCCAGGCCAGCTTTTATTTACTTATTTGTGTGTGTGTGTGTGTGTGTGTGTGTGTGTGTGTGTGTGTGTGTTTGCAGGTGCCCGTGGAAGCCAGAAGAGGATCCCCTGGAGCCGAAATTACAGGCAGTTCTAAGCTGCTTCAGTGTGGGTGCTAGAAACTGAACTTGGATCCTATGGAAGGAAAGGAAGCACTCTTAACTGCTGAGCCATTTCTCTTGCCCCGTGATGATTTTTTTCCTGGTAGTACTGGGGGTTGAACTGAGGGCCTTATATATACCGGGCAAGTACTCTACCACTGAACTGTAGCCCCAGCCCTCTTTTCTTTAGGGTGATTTTCTCCGTAAGACTAAGACTAAGACTCTCTCCACTCTGCAAGGCGCATGCTGGTGATTTACTGGTCAATTTGCTCCCTAACAACAAACAACAGCTTAAATCGATCAGATGGGAAGTCAAAACTAGCTAAATTACCTAGGCATTGCAAAGCTCCTGTTTCTTTGGAGCTATTAGAAGTGTTTCTTAATGCTCATCAGTGGTTGGTGGCCATCAGTGTTGTGACCCCGTATTTCCTTCACCGTCTACTTATCAGCACACTATAGCTTTGCTCCACTATTCCAATGGATTTATCATAAATGGATTGAATTTGAGATGAGTTAGGTGGGCTTGCAACAGTGAATTTCAGCTTCTTAAATCTATAATTTCTGATTTGACTTAAAGCTTGTAGACTATAAAAACTAATTTAATCAATAAATAATTATTGAGCCTCTGTGCCAAGCATAAGGGAGTTCTCATAAAACTTGCAACCTAGAGAAAGGAAATAGATAATAAACAATAATGGAACAATTTTAAAAACAAACATGATTCTATACAGTGATATATTCCTTGCAAAAAAATACAGTGAGAGTGGAGGGAGGAAGTGGTTTTAAGTTGGATGGTCAAGGAAAATCTCTTTGAGGAGATGGTTTTAATATGTGTGTGTGTGTGTGTGTGTGTGTGTGTGTGTGTGTGTGATGAGTATATACATATATTTATTCAGTCTCTACAGTGACCACATGACCAATACATGCCTTGTAAGGTGCAGAGCCTTAATACTGGGACTCAAAGGGTTTTATGAAAAGGCACCATAGATTACTTTCTAAAAAGAAGGAAACAGAGCCATTTGGAGACTTGCCAAGACCATACTAATAGTAAATGTAGAGACAAATTTGAAACCTGGGAGCTTAGTACAGAAACAGTACAGTATCTTTACTCACGAGAGATGTGCTGCTGTATGTTGGAACCTGAAAGACACAAAGGAGCGTATCAGGATGAGCTGACAGCAAACATGATAGGTTGCAGGAAGAGCAGGTGCAAAGTTCCTGAGGGGTTATAGAGTCTGAGGGACAGTTCTAGGATCCTTAGAGCTTGAGTAAGTTCAAGGAAAGGGATCAAGTCAGATCACGCAAGACTCTGTCATCCTTACTAACTCTAAGAGAATGCTGAGGAGCCACTGAAAGGCTTTGAGAAGGAACCAGTTGTCCTTGCCTGCCTTGGGCTCCACACGCTACCATGTCCCATATTCATAGACACACAACGCTCACATGTGGGGCAGGCTCTTCAGTTTCTAGGACTTGTCATACAGTGCAAACAGAGGCAAAATGCTAACAACGGATACAACTAGGTTAAACTTTTCACAATATTTTCTACAGGAACTATGATTATTATATATAACCTCCTTATAAACACATTGAAATGACCCATAAAATCTGAGGGTTTAAAAAGTCTAAATGTTAATTTGAGGAGTTTATCAACAGTCCTGATCGCTTCTGTCTTAGTAGGAGAAAGTTTCACCAAACTGAAATGAACAACAATCACAAGAAACATCAAAACAAAACACAAAAACCTCAAAAAAAAAAGTAAGAAGTAAAATCATTCAAGACAGGGACCTTGTTTGATATTCTGTCACTAAAACAGAAATTACGTGAAAAGATTGATGATTACAATGTAATTATTGAGTTCACTGAAACATTTGAAAACAAGATAAAAATTTTATTCCATAGATAATAATTTATGAACTATGTAGTACTTTATTTTTCTTCAGGCAGACCTTGCTGTTCCCAATAGCGCACTAATCTATGTATCATAGTAACTGAATTGAACCATCTGCTATTTTTCCAACTTTAAATCAGACAAGTACCAGAAGTATGTAATCTGATTTTTGGTTTTATACATAAATATTTGTCAAAGAAGGAGGATGGGGGCTGGAGAGATGATTCAGTGGAGAGATGGTCCTCTTTCAGAGGACCTGGATTCAGTTCCCACCATCCACATGGTGGCTAACAGCCATCCATAACTCCAGTTCCAGGGGATCCGACTCCCTTTTCTGACCTCTGAGGGTATTGAATGTACTTGCATACATTCAGGCAATACACTGATATGAATAAAATAAAGATTATAAATAAAATAAAAAAGGAGGATGGGATAGATTTTCCTAAACAGGTTATCAGCTTGACAACAAAGTAAAATGTTTAAATATACAATAGCCAGCCTCATCTGTATCGCTTCCCAGACACTCACATGCTAAGAAATTACAATAGGAAAATGACACACTCTAATTTACATTATTTAAAGGATGAGGAAAAAGCAGAAAAGCTGTTTTCATTTCTAAAAAAAATGCCCTTATCTGATTCATGTTTTTAAAAGAGGAGAAAAACAAGAAAGATATTTTTATTTCTGAAGTACAAAATTAAAGGGTCTTTTCACTTATCAAGTTCTTTCCTTTAAACATTTAGGTAGACATTTTAGCATGGGGAAGACACAGGAACCTTGAGTCAATTCTTGCACCAGCATATGTCAGACAGACCTATGGATGCTGAAAAGTTCTTGCCCAGCCTCTTACAGTTGCTATCGCAGTGGTTTCCAGTGCCACGTGTTCCAAATACCTATGTAGGTTTTTATCTATTTATTATTTTTAAAGATTTTATTTATTTTTATTTTCTATGTACTTTGCCCACTTGTATGTAAGTGCCTCACATGAGTGCAATGCCCATAAACACCAGAAGAGGGAGTCGAATCCTCTGGAACTGGAGTTAAGGACAGGTTTTCAGCTGCCATGTGGGTGCTGAGAACTGAGCCCTGGTCCCCTGGAAAAGCACTAAATGTTCTCAACCACTGAGCCATCCATGTTTTAAACCATACCTGTACCCTAGGTCCTCCTCTAGAGTTGCCAATTAATTGGTTTGGTAGAGATTTTTAGCTTACAAAGGCTCCAGGGGATTTTGACGCGAAGTCAGGGTTGAAGATACTTTCATCAGTCTTCACTTTCCTCTTCCCCTTACTTGAAAATGTCAGCAATCCTTCTTCCTCTCTTTTTCCTCCTTGTTGAGGCTTTACTGGTAGGCATCATCTCTCTGTTCTCTTGTTATTTTTCTTTAAATGGATACAAACAAAATTTTTATCACTGTTTTGGACTTTGCTTGATGATGTTTGGAAAAATAAATAAAATCACACAAGCAAATGTGGTTTAAAAATAAATTGACTTGACATTCTTTTCTTCTTCTAGCCTTGGGCACTGGCCTGCTTTTGCTCTTAGCACCCCAGATCTCTGGACTACCCTCTTAGTCCAGACCTGCCCACTGAGTCTTGATCCTTTGGACTCAAACCAACACCTTCACAGGCTGTCTACTCTCCCAGCTGGCCTTGGATTCCTGAGACCAGCCTTCTTCCTTGATAGGTCTGATCCTAGTTTGTTAGCCTCCTAAATTTCTCTCTTGCCTCTTGTCTGACCTCTTATTCCATCCTCTGCTTTCCACCATTATGATCTTTCTTAAGAGTAAATGCATCATGTAACTGTTCTTAGTGACCCCATTTATTCATCATTACCTTTTAAATTTACTTTCCTAAAGAGACACTTCCCAATCAGTCCTCTGCTTACTTCCACTGCCTCTTCTTGTCCTTTGCTCAGCCATCTCCCTTCCTTTAAGATTATCCATTAACATAGCACATCGTAATTATCTAAAATGCTTGCTAAGAAGTCCAGTTTCCTAAATTCCATCTGATTCTTATTGGATCAGAATTCCTAAGGATCAGAGAGGACAGGTTGGGCAGAAAACATTGCCTATTCTGTGTGATTACTTTGTTTGACACTATCATATTTAGGAATCTAAGATTCAATCCTTGGGATGACCTTGAACACCTTCTTTTAATATATTGACTATCCTGGGGGTTGGAGAGATGCTTCAGCAGTTAGGAGCACTGGCTGTTCTTGCAGAAGACCTGGGTTCGAATCCCAGCACCACATGGTGGCTAACAACCATCAGTAACTCTAGTTCCAGGGGAACCAATGCCCTCTTCTGTCCTTCAAGGGCACTGCACAACACAGGTGCACTTACACACTTGCAGGCATAAGATTGATACACATAAAAAAAATATAGACCACCCTAAAAACTGAGCTCACGATAACGTCTATACCTGTAAAGTACTAGAGGATGGGACTTTTTTCATTTTGCCATTACTTGCATTTTTTTCCCTGAATACTTTATTTTAGTCTCTTTAGCCATAGTTTCTTCATCTATAAATTGTCTAAAAGTATTGGTAGATTTCAATAAAGGGAAGAAGTGTTTTGTAATTTGTTAAGTGATACTATCCAAAATGGTGGTTATTTTGGATCTTTCTGCAAACTTAATTGACGAAAGAGAAGAATAATGATTCCAGAAATGGCATATGATATGATACTTACTATTCACAAAGTATTTTGAAATAAATTTCAATTAAAACACAATACAGTAGAATTTGCTAGATAGAGTGAAAGATGCATTTAGAGGTAAATGTCTAGCACTAAAACTGAAAAAATTTGTCTTAAAAATATACTATTAAGAAAATGAAAGCACAAGGTACAAACTGATAGAAAATATTGGAGAAGCATTTACCTGACAAAGGGCTTATATCTAGGGTATATAAAGAACCTCTGTAACCAACGAGGACAAATAAACCAATAAAAATAAGGGAGAGATTTGAATAGACTCTTCACTAAAGGAGCAATGCAGAGATGCTGAACATGGTTAGTTATTAGGGGATGCAGAGTAAAGTCACGGTGTAACATTATTTCTGATCTAATCACTCAGTGGCTGAAACTGAGAAAGAAGATGGACCATGAAAAATGCTGGCGAGGATGTGAACTCTCATCCACTGCCTGTGGGAATGCAAAAAAGTATAATCACCTGGAAAAGTTTTCCACTTTCTCAAAACTTGAACACATATCATATCACCCAGTCATTCAATCCTTAGAAGAAATGATAGTTTGTTCATATATAAACTTGTACAAAAATGTCCTCAACAACTTTAATGACTCGAGCTTCAGATAACTGAAATGACTATTAATATGTGAAAGATAAATATGTTGTGATCCACATCATGTAATGACTAATTATTGAACAATTAAAAAGGTTTATCAATACATACATTATGAACAGATATTAAGATAATTGTAGTATTTGAAAGAGATATGACCAAAACAAAGGTATGTACTGCTTGATTCCATCTGAACAGGATTCTAGGAAATTCAGAGCATCTGATCAGTAACTGCCCAAGTTTTATGACAGAAGAGGGACAATAGAGGAAGGGAGCAGATGACTTTTGGGAGTGATGGTTGTAGTCATCATCTTGACTGTGGTGATGGTTTCTTGGGCGTATACATCTGTCAACACTTAGCAAATTCTTCAGTTTAGATGTATAGGTTATATTGTACATCAATCATACTTCAATGAAGTTATAAAATACAAATTTTTAAAAAGAGCTTTTATTTTAGACTCTATGATCAGGGTAAGGCTTCAGTCTGCCACTAACATACTTTGACTATCTTAGTTCATTTGTATTGCTATATCAAATTCTAGGAGAATTGGGTATTTTATAATGAAAAGCGGTTTATTCAGCTCACAGTTCCGGAGCATACTACTGGTATCATATGATATGGTGGAAGGCATCATATGAGAGAAATGTGTGTAAAAGGATGTGGTGAGAGAGGAAGTTAGGACTGAAAGGGGTCAGGCTTCCTCTTCTGTAACAACCTGCTCTCTAGGGAATTTATCTGTTCATGTAAGAATCCCTTCACGATCCAGTCATCTCCCACTAAATCTCACCTCTAAACATCCTACCACTTTCCAATATCCTTGCACTGGGGATGAAGTTTCTAGCACAGGAAACTTTGCGGGAAAAACTAAATCCAAGTCATAACATTGACCTTGAGCATTTGAGTTTCATCTTTGAGCTTCAGTTTTCTCATGTCAAAAAATTGGACAGATAATCTTGGTAGAGCACATGAAGGGATCTTTCATTATTAGCTGGTAAGTGCCATCATCCAAGCCAAGGGTCATGTTGTTCTTGGGCCCTGATTGAAGAAAGGGGAGCATTAGGAAGCCAGAAAAACGAAGCAGGGAAATTTCGGAATTAAGGTCTGTCTCATACGCTTTGAGCTTTCTTCTAGTGATGAGTTAAGTGAAGCAGAAAGGCTGAATTTTTATTTCCCCAGGAGGTTCATAGGGTCAGCAGCAATGATTTCCAACTTGTGAGGAGGTTTACAGGGAATCCTATCACCCCATCTCTGTCTGATTTTATTATCTCCCTCATCTATCTTCAAACTGTCCTATGACAGAGGAAAAAAAAACTGATGCTGATCCCTGGCCTGTGGGTTGGCTGTTCCTTCAGATGTCAGCTGTAAGGACTTGTTTCAGTGAACACAATTTGACTTGTGCTATATTCAGATTGACGGAACCTTCTATCTGTATTTTTTTCTTATCAGTTTTGAAGTTCAGTGGTTATGTTCCTCATCTGTTCAAAATATCTGGTGAAAAATATTGGATTAAAAAAATATTCCCAAACTTCTTAATGATAAAGAAAATCAATAAAATCCCTGTTCTGTCACATGGCAGAGAAATTTGAGATTAAAAATTTATATTCTTGATAATCAAAAAGAATAAATACAGAAGAAATGAATAGGCAAAGATTTGGATATGGTGAAGGACGGTGAAGCCAATGTCAAGTACATTGTGTATGAAAACTCAAAAAAGCTCCTGGGCGGGTAAAACTGACCATAAGTGGATTGAGGCATTGAGCTATGTATTAAAAAGGATATTACAATATTTAACAGTGAAAAACAGTATTGGTCATTCACTGAAGAATAGGAAAAGAATAAAAATAGTATCAAAGAGGCAAAGGCTGGCCATCTGCTCATTTGAATGTTTTGGGAGAAGCGTCCTTATTTGGCCGTAGGGATGTTTTAGTCCAAGTGGTTAAAATATTTCATAACTTAAAGATGGCTGGGTTGGGGTATCAGAGTCTTGTCTCAATATATACTTCTCATTCTATTCTCATCAATCAACGTTTGGAAATTTAGATTCTGGAGGAATATTCTAGAAGGATCTCTAGTCAGACTGACAGGACCATTTAGTGACTTACTAGTCATGTCACATTGCACTTACAGATTCCATTCTAAATTAGTCTGCTGAATCTATGGCCATGCCTCCCTGAATATGCCAGTTCTGGTTTAAACTGGTCAGCTGGTATTTGGGTTTTCAAATCAGTTCCTCTTCAGACTGTCAGTGTGATCTAGCATCTCCTAATCTGGCTGACAGAGGGTCACCAACTGTGTCAAGTACGGCTTCTTTATCAAGGTTACTGATTACTTCCACAGTATGAGTTCAGCTGTCACTGCTGGGTTCCCCTTTAGCTCACAGCTCAGGAACATTTGGCAGAGCTGCTTGCTCTCCCCTGGAGCTCCTTCTTCTGATACTTCTGTATGCCATCTCCTTTATACTACAGGAGATCTGGTTGATTTCTACCAAGAACGCTGATGGAGACTGCCCCACTCAATTTTACAGCTAGCACCATGCATGTGTTTGGTTACTGTAAAATTTGTATCTGTCCCCTATGCACTAGCCTCACACTTCTGATTATTTATTCAACATCTCCACTGACTCCCTTCTGCATCTTCATCTCGTTCCCAAACATGGTCCTCTTATCTTCTCCATGTCAGAAAATGGCATAACTTACTACCCAGACACTTTGGCTCAAACCTTGGACCATCCTCGAGTCATCCCTTTCCCAAACCATCCTTGAGTTATCGCTTTCACTAAACCTTGACTTCCCACCACCTGCATCCTCTCAGCATGTTCAAATTTCTCCCTTTCTTCCTGTTTCAATCGCTACTGTTCTGGTTAAAGCAACTATCTTTTAAAGCCTCATGCCATTAAAAAAAGTATTCAGTGTCCTGACTTTTCTTACCCTACAATTAAACATCCAATAAGCTTTCTTTTGTGCAAGGTTTTATTATTTATTTATTTAATTTTTAATCAAAATCGTTTGCTAACAATCTCACATTTATAAAAAAGAACAATCTCACATTTATACAAAAGTTGCAATGTAGCCCTAAAGAATCTCCCCCACCAAACCATTTTAAGTTGCTGCCCTGGTTAATGTTTTAGTGTGAACTTGACACAATCTAGAGTCACCTGGGAAGGGAAAACTTCAGCTGAATAATTTCCTCCAACAGATCAGCCTGTGGCATGTCTGTGGGGGAATTGTCTTATAACCGATGGTTGATGTAGGAAGGCCCAGTCCACCACAGGAGGAACCATCCCTAGGCAGGTGGTCCTGTGCTATAAGAAAGCTAGCTGAGCAAGTCAGAAGGAGCAAGCCAGCAAGACACGTTTGCCCATTATTTCTGCTCCACGTTCCTGCCATGAGTTCCTGCCCTGACTTCTCCTAGTAATGGATTTCGACCTGGAAGTGAAAGATGAAATAAATTCTTTCCCCTCCTGAGTTGATTTTGGTCATGGTGTTTATCACAGCAGCAGTGATCAAACTAGAACAGTTGCTAATGACTCATGAATATTTCAGTGTACATTTCCTACAAACCAAAGAATTAACTTATATAACCATAGCTGTCAGAGCTAGACAATTGACACTGATAGGTGGTTGCCTTCTAAGCAACAGACCTCTTCCACTTTCCCCCAATAGTCTAACATGTTATTTACAGGGAAATGATCTTGTCCAGGATCATATATCACATTCCTTAGTCTTTCTCTAACTTTTTTGACCTTGATACTTTTGAAGAAGGTTGTAGTTTTTTTAAATTTTCCTTTTTTTGGGGGGGACAGTGTCCTCCTATAGCCCCAGTTGGCCTGGAACTCGCTGTGTAGACCAGGCTATCCTCAATCTCACAGAGATTCTCTTTCCTCTGCCTCCTCAGTGCTGCGATTAAGGGCTTGCAACATACCACACTTGGCCTGGTTTCTGTTTTTTAAAGAATGTCCTTAATTTTCTTCCTGTGATGCTCTCGCTTGATTAGATTCAGGTGTCACAGCTTTGGCAGGAAGTTTCTGAGCTGTGCCTGTGCTGCCGTGTGCATTGCCTCGTGTCCAGCGCCTCACGTGTCAGCTGCTCTCTGTGCCAATGATGGGACTCAGAACGTTTGGCTGAGTGGTGTCTGCCAAGCCTTCACACCAATGTTGTTCTTTTTTTCCTGTAATTAGTGTTTTGAAGGAGAACTTTGGAAATAATTAAATTATGCATTTTTAATCAAACCTTTTAAATCTATTTTCACTTATTTCTCTCAGCGTGGGAACATGGATTCCTATGTTATTATTTAACTGGTTGTAACTTTCGCTGTCATTACTTGTTTCTAATTACTGTCATTATTACCATCAATCCGGCCCTGGAGAACCCTCTTTAAACTAGATTCTTGGGTTGTTCCTGAGTGATTTGTTGCTACCTGGAACAATACAATGTTTTAGAATCTTTTTGTTCTCTAACCTGGGAATCAGCTGTGCTCCTTGTGAGTCATGGTTCCTGCTTGAGAAGAAAGAACCAGAAATAAGATCTGGCTGGATCAGGGATGCTCATGGCGCTGGAGGTTGTCACCCCCAGGTCTTCTCAGAGGATACCTGCATTTATTTGTCTGTTACTGTGGCTGGCTTTCTTCTGTACTTACCCCACTCAGATAATGAAATCCTGTTCCCATTATTTTTAATTGTTTACTTATTCAACTAGTCCTCCTCTTTAAGCACTTTTCTGGTTCTTTCTCACATTCCAGCTGCACATCTTCTTTCTAGTCCTCAGAGCAGCCTGGCCTCTTCCCACACCAAGGCCTGCATTCTCCCACTCCTGCCAGAAGGTACTTCTCATTGCTTCTTCGCTCCCCAGTGCCAGGGTCCCCATCTTTCTTGACTCCCATCAGAGGTAAACTCAGAGACTAACCCGAATATTAAGAAAAATGCTTTTTACTTGGAAGCCTTGCAAGAATGTCCAGCTTTAAGAAGAAGTGAGTTCCCTGAATATAATTGGTACTAGAGAGGAAAAAACTCTTACAAAGTTATAATTATGCCGATTATTCTCACTGATGGAAAATTTCCTTACACAATTGTCCTACCTGTCTGTCTATGGCAGTGTTACAAAAGCAAAGATAGAGTTGTTCTTTCTGTGAAGTCACTCAAAATTCATCTCCTTGGGACAAGAATTAGGATGTGTGCTAGTCAGCTATAGAAATAAAACAGAATACCCAAAGTCATTAACATACAACCTGAACAGGGTTATCTTGGTTTTCAATTTTGGAGGCTCTGGTGTAAGACAAGGTAGCTTCATTGCTTTGGGTCTCTGAGTGTGGTGGGTTCCATATATCTGAAGTCAAGGGGGAAGGGTGCTGGAGAGACGACTCAGCGGTTAAGAACATTTGCTGTTCTTGCAGAGGACAGAGGTTCAGTTCCAACACCCATATGGCAGCTCACAAACTCCAGCTCCAGGGGATTCAGTGCCCTCTTCTGGACTCTGTAGGCATCACACTCATGTAGTGCACATACATACATGCAGGCAAATACACACACACACACACACACACACACAAATTTAAACTGTGTAGGACCTGGGCCTATTGCATAAAGACATTGAATGGGTAGTGTGACTGGCCCGCTCTGCCTGAAGCTATAACCTAGGTCCCAGGAAGCTACTGCAGATATGACATCCTCATTCCTTAGCAGTTGCTTAATCTTCTTTTCCCCCCACAAAGATCACCCCAGACCAAAACCAGGTTTTTGGGTTTCATTTCCTCATTCCTAATTTCCATGTCAGCCCTACAGCCTTCCCGCCCTTACCTAAAGACCCCACCTTTAACTTTCCTGCCTTCTGTAATGGCCAGAAAGGCCTCCCCATATAAACCCCTACCTTAGTTTCTATAAATGAACCACCCACTGATGTAGTTCGACTTCCTGTTGCACTCTGGGCCACCTGAGGACCTGTTTGATCATCCTCTATTCTCTGGGACAACTGGAGCACAACAGCTGTGCTGGAGATGGAGCCTCAGCCACAAAACTGGACCAGAGAGATTGAATACATGCTGAGTTCCATTCTCAGCACCCCAGTCAGGTGAATCACAGTGGCATGAATGTCTCTGGAGTCCCAGGGCACCTGTCTATACTCACCTGCATGAACTCACACACAGACACACATATATGCAAATAATAATAAGTATAAATAATAAAAATAAAACAAATCTGAGAGAGAGAATATGAATATCCCTCTCTATAACCACATGACCCTTCAGTTCCTCCATCTCATTTGATCCCAAAGAATCCTTTTTGAAGATTAATCAGAATTGTAGGGAAACATTTTTCTCTTGAAATCTTGCAAGAATGTATAGCTTTATGAGGAAATAGGTTCTCTGAATATGGTTGATACAGTCCAGTGACCTGAATACCTTCTGCAAGAACTGACCTGCCAGAGGTTCTATCAGCTCCCATCAGAGACATTCTGGGGACTAAACCTTTAACACATGTACTCGCATGGACCTTAATCAGGTGTGTCACCCTTTTGTGAGTCTCTCAGGATGAAGTTTTCACTATGACTGTGGTACACAGTGTGTATTTTTTAGGTCTAATGGGTCTTGGGAATCTAGGCTACTGAGCCAGTTTTTTTGTCTTCTCATCATTTTCCCTTCCTCCCTCTCTTCCTCCCTCCCTCCCTCCGTCCCTCTCTCTCTCCCTCCCTCCTTCCCTCCCTTCCTTCTTTACTTCTTTTGTAAAAAAAAAGATTCATTTTGTTATTTTAAGTTCCGTGTACTCCTGTGTGTGTGTGTGTGTCCGTGTGTGTCTCTGTGTGTGTGTGTGTCTGTACCTGTGTGTGTGTGTGTCTCTGTGTGTGTCTGTATCTGTGTGTGTGTGTGTCTGTGTGTGTCTGTATCTGTGTGTGTGTGTCTGTATCTGTGTGTGTGTGTGTGTGTGTGTGTGTCTGTGTGTGTGTGTATGTGTCTGTGTGTGTGTGTGTCTGTATCTGTGTGTGTGTGTCTGTGTGTGTCTGTGTGTGTCTGTGTCTGTGTGTATCTGTGTGTGTGTGTCTGTGTGTGTGTCTGTCTGTGTGTGTGTGTGTGTCTGTATCTGTGTGTGTGTGTGTCTGTGTGTGTGTCTGTCTGTGTGTGTGTCTGTGTCTGTGTGTATGTGTCTGTGTGTGTCTGTGTGTGTCTGTGTCTGTGTGTATCTGTGTGTGTGTGTCTGTGTGTGTGTCTGTCTGTGTGTGTGTGTGTGTGTGTCTGTATCTGTGTGTGTGTGTGTCTGTGTGTGTGTCTGTCTGTGTGTGTGTCTGTGTCTGTGTGTGTCTGTGTGTGTGTGTCTGTATCTGTGTGTGTGTGTGTGTGTCTGTGTGTGTGTGTCTGTGTCTGTGTGTATGTGTCTGTGTGTGTGTGTGTGTGTTTGTCTGTGTGTGTGTGTGTCTGTGTGTGTCTGTGTGTGTGTCTGTGTGTGTGTGTCTGTATCTGTGTGTGTGTGTGTGTGTCTGTATCTGTGTGTGTCTGTGTGTGTGTATCTGTGTCTGTGTGTGTCTGTGTGTGTGTGTATCTGTATCTGTGTGTGTGTGTCTGTATCTGTGTGTGTCTGTGTGTGTGTGTATCTGTATCTGTGTGTGTGTCTGTGTGTGTGTGTGTCTGTGTCTGTGTCTGTGTGTATGTGTCTGTGTGTGTCTGTGTGTGTGTGTATGTGTCTGTGTGTGTGTATCTGTATCTGTGTGTGTGTCTATGTGTGTGTGTGTCTGTGTCTGTGTGTGTGTCTGTGTGTGTGTGTATGTGTCTGTGTGTGTGTGTGTCTGTATCTGTGTGTGTGTGTGTGTCTGTATCTGTGTGTGTGTGTGTGTGTCTGTGTCTGTGTGTATGTGTCTGTGTGTGTGTGTCTGTGTGTGTGTGTGTGTGTGTCTGTGTCTGAGTGTACTTGAGTGCAGGTATCTGTGGATGCAGAGCTGCTGCATCCTCCTGGAACTGGGTTACAAGTGGTTGTAAGTCACTCAGTATGGATCCTGGGAACAGAACTTAGGTCCTCCGCAAGAGCGCTACTCACTTTTAACTGCCGAGACATCTCTCCAGCCCTCTCTTCTTTTAAAAAAATATTTATTTATTGTTTTGTATTTTATATGTATGAGTATATTGCCTGCATGTATGTAAGTGCACCCATGTCCTGCAGTGCCCACAGAGCTCAGAGAAGGACATTAGATTCCCTGGAACTAGAGTTACAGGTGGCTGTTAGCTGCCATGTCGGTGCTGGGAATTGGACCTGGGTCCTCTGGAGGAGCAGACGGTGCCTTACCTGCTGTGCCATCTCACCATCCCCACCAGCCCTCTCTTTCTTCCGCAGTGCCTACTGCTGTCTGAAGCAGCTCACTCTTTCGTTCACTCGCTCATCCGTTCAGCTGTTGCCGTCCCTTTCCCCAGTCCATGCGGACTCTACAGTAGCAGTGACTGTTGACTCACTCTTCCATTTTCACCTCTTTAGGACCTAGGAGAATGTCAGAGGCACAGTAGGCTCCTAGGATGTGCTTGCTGAATGATCGAATGAACAAGCGAGTGAATGAGTTTCTGGACCAGTGAGGCTGAGACTCAGGACATATATAGTGGGAAAGTGTCTGATGCTACTTTTAGGTATTTTTTCTTCTGTGGAGTAGGTTTTCCCGCAATGGTGCCCTCGACCCCGGCATTGGGATTAACTCTTTATTATTTTTCACGTAGAAATCTTTGCATTTTCACAGGACAGAGTTGGGGAGACTGTCTGTTTTCTTTCTCTGTAATATCCTCAAATCCACAGGTATGAGTTTCTCGTGCCTGGGAACACAGGGCTCCTGGAACGGCACGATGAGATATTGCACCTGCTGGTGACATTTCTCCGTTTTTCATATCACTTCATGATTTGAGCACGAGGAGTGTTTCTCAGAACATCTTCTGCAGTTCAGCACTGTTCTCCTCTGCTACTTTGCTCCCAGGTGAAGCCACAGTTCTCCTCGGCTGACCCTATGATGATTTCCTCATTCTTGTTTGCAAAGCTATAGAAGAATTTTTCTAGGAGAAAATGATGGGATTCTGATGTAAATCCGGCAGCAGGAGAAACGGCCTGTTTTGATTCTAAAGGCTATTTTCCTGAAACCGACTATGGTGAGCAGACAGGTGAGGGAGCACTTCCAGCATGCCGAAGCAGTTTCTAAAAGTCAGAGCTGTTTCAACATTTTCATCAGATTCTTCAGTGTTATATCGAGGCCCGTACACTCCGAACCTTTACAAGGCACCACAGTCTGCCTATGACCACATCTGCCTATGGCTGTTTTTATTTTTCCTTCCTTCTATGTGTTCTTGAGAAAAGGGGACTGCTAGCTTTGTTTGATGTGGCATTTTCACTTATCTTTCTGTCTGTTCACTTATTTTGTTCTGGGCTCGACATTTTGGAAGGCAGACATGCTCACCATGATACAAACCAATGCTATACTGGGCTTGAATTTTGAATAATTTTCCAGTTGACATTATTGCCATTCTAAAATATTGCAATTCATCCTTATAGCAAGAAAAAAGACACTTTCAGATACTCTAGGATCAGAACTTAATACCTGAAATTATGTTTTCCCTCCCTTCCTTCTTCTGTTCCTTCTCACTGTACACTCTCAGTTCTTTAAGCAGCAGTCAGTTCTATCTCTGAAGACGTTGTTCTGGGCTCTCGAAGAACTCTTAATGAGTAGGGGCATGGTATCTGCCCTTGGAGGGCTTCCTGTCTACTGTGGGCAGCATGAATGGAGGTAGAGATGTTGGCCCCAGTGAATCACTTTGTACCTGTATCACATCAGGAAGACCGAATCAGGGCCAGGGCATAACCTTCCCCACACCTTTGCTTACGTTATTCTCTTCACGAGCATTTGGGGTAGGGATCAAGGCAGGGGGCTTGTTTTAGGAGAGTCCACGATGGCTAGTTTTATTTAATGCTGAGCATTAAACCTAGGACTTGTGCATGCTAGGCAAGTACTCTATCAACTGAGTCAAATTCCTAACTACTCTACCAGCATTTAGAATTAAACCTGGGCTTAGCTCTGGGTTCTGCCTCTAAGTAGCTATTTACCAGTGTCTGTGGGTAAGTTACTTAACCTGTCTCCCTACCAGCTATAGTGTTTGTAAAGTGGGGCTGATAGTGCTACTCTGGAGGTGGTGGCATTATGAATGGGATACGTGATAATGCTGCCCAGAGCAGCTGATGATTCTCAAAATATGGATCCAATGAATAAGTAACAGGGTGTACTGTTCTCTATTATGAATACTTGGAAAGCATCACTCCCCCAGTGACTTCAGGGCAGCTACCGTGTTTTCTGTTTACATCTCTGGGATTTGTCCATGCTAATCTCTCCAGAAATGCTTGGTGAATGGATTGTGCTGATGAGAAGTAGCTGTCGGTGGGTGAGTAAAAGAGGTGGCAGAATTGATTTACTAGTATGTTTTTGATTAAGTGTAATTCTGTATATTTATTAACAAAGCGGAGGGTGCAACGGGAACAAGGAATTGATAGGAAATGTTAAGCAAATATCTACTCTCATGAAAGCTGCTGCTGATATTTGGAGTAAGTTAGCCCTTCATTGAATATCTCTAGCTTGAGCAGCTGCCAGAATATTTGGGCAAAGAAGGTAGTTTTTAAAAAACATCACACACTGTCATGTCACCAGCTTGGCTGTTCTCCTCCAAATAGAATGTTTTAATGTTTTGTGGGGGAGAGAACAGACCTCCTCCTGCTCTAATGAATTCATAATAGATTATGATGAGTTATGCAAATAGGACAATAATTACAGAGCTTGGGGTTTGTGATTTCCACTGCTAATTAGTCTTCAGTGGTTTAGTAGTCCAGGAGTTCAAGCTATCAGAAATCACTGTGGTTTTAGTTAGGGCCTTTTGTTCTTCTTGTTTGTTTACTTCTCAGAAATAAACATTTATAAAATACACGAAATGCATGTATATCAATGTAAAAATGTCTGCATTTTAAGAGCTCACTCAGATTTCACATAGGGAGGAAACTGTCTTTGATTTCTTTTGATTTGATGGATTACCTGGGGCAAGGTGAGATCGTGAGGATGAGAGATGGCAGGAACTAGAGACGCAAATGACAGAGCAGAATTGCATGAGCATTTGGGGTGAGAGTGGTGACTAGAGGGGGGATGGGGAGAACCCCCAAAGAGAAGGGCTCCACACATGGTGCCAAGGCAGGAGCCTAAGGTAGTGAAATTGCTGAAGGCCTTTGCAAAACAAGATTGCTTAAAATTAAACTTCAAGTTATACATAATTATGTCTCTGGAATCCTAAAGGGAAATCTCTGAGTGGAAGTCCTAGGCTGCTGTGGTTGCTCCTGGGTTGATGTCCCAAGAAGGACATGTGAACATGACAGGCTTTCCTTGGCCAAACTCCAGCAGAGTTCTCTGGGGATTTCAGTCAGGTTCTGCTTTGGATTAGTTCTTGAGAGCTCAGTTTTAGCAAGACTTTTGCTAAATTGGTTAAGCCAGAAGTTCCGCTGCCCTAGGTATCTGATTAAATTCCATATCTCTGACCCAATCCTGCCTACTCAGTTTAACTTGACCTATAATATGCCAAATGTTTCCCTTGTCAAGTTTTCATCCACTGATCCACTACCCTGCCCTTGTTTATACATTTTTACTTGTTTATGTTGCATTTAGGACTGAGTCTACTCTTACACTAAGGCCCTTTTAGGTGCCTTTTTGAGACAGGTTCTCCTTGTAGCCACAGCTGGCCTAGAACATGCTGTGTAGACTAGACTGGCCTTTATCTCACAGAGATCCGCCTGCCTCTGCCTCCGGAGTGCTAGGATTAAAGGTATTTGTCACCACGCTCACCTCCTTTTTATTGAGGTACTCTGAAAACAACCTGGTTTTACCTTTCCTACTTCTGTTGAGCGCTGGATTTCCTTAACAGTCAGAAGATCAGAGACAGCAGGAACTTCAGTGGCGTCTACAAAAGTGCCCTTCCCTCCTCACTGCCCCAGGGAAATTTCTGGAAACATTTCAGATTTGTCATACATCTCTGAAAAGATAAGTTTAAATCCAGATCTTAAGAAAAGAATAGCAAAGACATGCTGGGAATGTGAGTTCAAATTTCTGCCATTCAATGTTATTAATACCTTGGGTAAATTCCTTAGACCACAAGCCTCACAGTTATAGGCTCATCATAAGAGCAACTTCATAAAGGAGGGATTGCGTTAGATGGCGTTTGTGAAGCCCTTAGCATGGTTCGGGGCACACACTAAGCATCTCCTTCCCCCTCCCCTCCCTTCCCCTCTCCTCCCCTCCCCTCCCCTCCCGTCCCCTCCCCTCCCCCAGCGGCATTTCTGCAATGTTAGATATTATACTTATTGAAAAATCTTTATTTTGGTTACATTTCAGGTCATATTTATTTCTTTGCCTTAATTTATCAGTGAACCTTGCCAGGATTTATACTTTCCAAAGCACCGATCAGGATAGTGGTCAGGATGTCTCAGCGCCCATAGATTCCTCTTGCTATCTTCCTACAGTGTAGAGATCTGTTCTTTAGGTCTTGTTTTTTCTACTCTCACTCACATAGTTCCTAACTTTCTCTAGTGGTTTGGAAATGTGCCTGGATCATCAGCCTAATGGTTCTTTGTATATTTTTGTAACCGTTTTAGAGTTTACTGAAGGCTATGCACACCAGCCTCCTGACTAAGGCATCCTTATCCTCATTTTGTAGATGAGAAACTGTGGCTCAAAAGGCTACTAGATTATGTGCATCACCAGATTCACAGTGACCCTAATTCAGAACTCAGGCTTTCTGACTTTTCTTCCACTGATTGTTTTGAGAATAAGAAGGAATGGTTTCTAGAATCCAAAGTAACTAACACATGCAAACTCCTGCCCTCGGAGAGAGGGGTAGAGATAACTTTGAGATATTTTGTGGATCAAAGGAATGATTTCTCTCTAAGTTTAGAAGTTCATCTGCCAAAATTCAATGTAGACTTCTATTGCTAATCCTATATATTCCTTTACTTGAATCCCTTTGGAATTTATGGTTTATTTTTGTCAATGTAGATTTTGTCAATTGTAGATTTTGACTTGTAGATTCCATCCATGGAAAAATTCTAGGCAGGTCTCCTTCATGAACCAAAACATGATGCTTCTTTGAGTTTCCCATCTTCTTTACTTGTAGCTCAAAATATCACTCTGATCTGGCAGCAGAATTAAAAAGGTCTCAGTCTTCTGATATCATGCCTATGATCATGAGATGACAAAGTTACTATCTATAACACTTTGAAGGACACAATATTGGGAGAAGAGGAGTGGCAATCTAGTTTAAAGGAGTGCAAGTGAGGGAGGAAGGCAAGCAGTGGGGGATTATTTCACTTCTTGAGAGTTCGACTGCTGTGCAAAAATATTACTGTGTCTGTTAAGGAAACTGGGCTTGGAGCTTCAAAATCAGGATGGAGGATAAACATCTGTGGAGATATCTAAACATTTGGGAAATAGAGAGTGAGAGAGCTGTACAGGGAGCCTGGCTGGTGACGGTGATTGTTGAACATTTTGCATGGTGATTTGAAAAGGTTTATAGAATTCCAGACACGTTCCACACACCAGACTAGAGACATAAAGATCATGTGGGACATGTGCATGTGTGTGCCTGTGTATGTGTTCACATGTGGTGGTCTGGTTCTCACCCACGTGTGTACACATTCTACACTGGAGATTGGAAAGGACCAGAGAAGTCTGGTCAGGGGGAAAGGTCAGGAAAGATCACATACCTGAAGACATTTAACTTCTACAGAGACAAATTTCAAAATTCATGAATATATTCATTTACTCATAAATGATAATTTAATAGTGTCTGGAGTTTCTCTTCTTAGGAATGTGTATTTGGGTGTGTAGAATAAGAAATAAGACAGATGTTTGTGTAATCCATATGGGTGTAACTACACTGTAAGGAATATTTCCTAACTTTGGCCTTGGAGATGGATTTGCATGGGTCTGCTCTCCTTTCCCAGCTGAAGGAAGGGAGGCCTGGAGGACCCCGGAGCAGCATTGCTCTGGAATGTCTGCTCTTAGCAGGCGGAGAGAGCATGGGGCTAGGATCTCAGAGAAAATAATATCTGTTCCCAACACTCCGGATATATAACTGAAAAGCCTATAAAACAGAGCAAGTTAGCAATATCTAGCAGTACTAGCTAACCACGGATAGATTTAAGGTATTCTTTTCTAAAGTTTTCAATCCAGACTCTGACTGATGCTAAGGGTCTTCCAAAGCAATTATGAGGAAGAAACATATCCACTGACCTTCATCATCATCACTAATTGATAGTTATTGGGATCACAGACATCTTGTTTGACTTTGAAAAGGAAACAAATCTGGGATTACATGGTAGCTGATGAAATACTCATGAGTTCAGTGGCAAAGTAGAAAAGGGAATAAATGGACCATTTGAGTATGATATCAATTATCTGAGAACTTTGGAAGTTAATTTCATTAGCAGAGGCTTAAAAGTCTCTATACAGACTTAATGAGTTATACTATTGAAGTTTCAGTTTATTTCTCTATGAAGAAATTATAGTTAAACCATGCCACAGTCTTTGGCGCGTGTTTGACTGTCAGCAATAACCCCTCTCCACTTTCCATAATTGAATTGAATGGAGTTCAACTCTGTTCAGTTTAATTCAATTTCAACCAACTTTATTGTATACACGTAAAATAACAGAGAGGTAGGCTTCTGAGGAGGAGATATAAAGTAAATAGATGATTTATTTAAAAAACCCCAGAAATCTGTGGGGCAGGGTAGAGTACTACTATTAATAAGAGCAATAAAGAGCTGGGCGTTGTAGTGTTGCCTGTAATCCCAACATTTGGGAGGTAGAGGCAGGAGCATCAGAAGTTCGAGGACAGTATGACACTCTGTCTCAAAACAAACAAACAAAAATAACAGCAAAAAAAATTTCACAACTTGGGACTGGAGAGATGGCGCAGTGGTTAAGAGCACTGACTGCTCTTGTAGAGGACATGGGTTCGATTCCCAGAACCCACATGGTGGCTAAGAACCACCCATAACTTCAGTTCCAGGGGATTCAATGTCCTCTGACCTCTGTGGGCATTGCACACATACATGGATGTACTTACATACATGCAAACAATGCACCCACACACATAAAAAATAATAAATAAAATATTAAAAAAAATTCACAACCTTCCAGCAAGAGGAAGAGCATTCACTGGAGATATATTCTGTGGCTACTGCATTGGGTCCTGTTTTAGAGAGAGGAGCTGCACTGATGTTGGTTTCACATCTAGAGGGAAGATGATACATGTGCACCTAACTGCAGCTGAAAAAGATGCAGATGTACCAACTGGTATGGGAGCTTGGGGCAACACATCAGTTGGAATGCTTTGGCCGAAACACTAACTCAGGTTGTTTTAGAGAATTGGCAGTCTTTTCATCGAGTATAACAGAGAGATGAGTTTCTGAGCACAGTGATACTGTCAAGGACCCAGGTTCTTCCCATCTTTTCTCTAACAGTGGCAACTTTATTATGAGGCTGTTACCAGGGAAGTACTATATCCAAACACATTAAAGTATCATATAGTTGGAAGAGGAAGAGAAAAAAAATTCTTCTCTATATCTCTTCATAGGAGTGAAGAAAATTTTTCTAAAGTCGAGCGTCGAACTTTCCTCATCTCATGTTATGTACCTACTCTGGACCAACCACTGTCAAGAAAAAAACCTGGAGCAGAGAAGAAACCTGAACCAGGTCAAGGTTATATGAGAAGCAAGAAGAGGCTGCTTACTGGGCAGGAGCCAGAGGGAACAAGGTGTTCTGTGGACAGCCTCCCCTCCCGCAGTGTGCATGGGGAAGTCAGGAGAAAGTTACAGGTGTGTTAGCAATCTGAACTCTCACAGATGTGCACCTGGACAGGAAGGTATGAGGAGGACATTGATGTTGGTGGTGAAGGCTAGAATGAACAAAGGGAAAACAAGACTGAACAGACCTGAAGCAGCAGGGGATTTGGCTTACTCCCAAGATGGAGTATCAGAAACTGGATCTCCTCTCTCAAGAAAGATATCCAATAAAACCATGGAAAGATGGAAAATGACAATTTTTAAGACCCCAGACAGCAAAGGACAGTCAGCTATAGAAAATGAACCAGTTGATACACAGTTACTTTGACTTCTTTTGAGAGTTTCCAGACATGGCACAGGAAGAATGTGAGGTTGAAAATGAAATATTTTTATGTTTCTTCACACTTAATGCTTTCTGAACAAATTTGATTGATCCTTGGATCTGACCTGAAGTGTGTGTGTGGGGAGACTCTTAGAAAAGTTTATTCATAACTCTGTCAATGGTGGGAACTCCAGAGGGCTATACCTAACTCCAGAGATATGTGTTTACATCTCAAGAAGAGATGAATCCTGTGACTTGGAGGCATCTCTGAGTTGTAAAATTGGAGCCGCAGGGATTATCTTTTCTCTGAGGGATTTATTTACATTCCAGAAGGTTACAGTAAGCCATTTCCAAGGAGGCTTTCTCAGAATAGGAAAGAAAGCTGCTGCCTCTGTTTCTTGTACACAAGTACAGAGAATTATCTTTTTCTGTTTGTTTACCTATGGAGTGATCCTGTCACTTGTGGAAAACAGTATTTCACATCTGGTTCTCATTATGTCACCCTGGGGATGTGGGGAATGATGCACAATGTTATTCTATTGATCTTGCTGTGAGCATAATAAGAATCTGTCTGATCTGAAAATTTCAGAGTGCATTAAGGACAAAGCTAATAAAGACGAACATTAAAAATATAACAGAAGAACCCAGACAGAGCTTGACAGACTGTTTAAGTAGAAGAGGCTGGTGCCAAGAATTTGGGGGAGAACAGGTTAGAGTTTTCGAGACAAAGTAACAAAGAGGAAGAAGTTGCCAGGGAGAATCATGGAAACTAGTGAGAACTTACTTCTCTTTGAAAACTTAGTGGATTATAAATCAGTGTATTTGAGTAAGGAACTACCCAAAAGTGAAAAAAATCAATTTAAAATGATTTACAAAATAGACCTAGATCCTTACAAAGGTCCAAGAATACTGATTATTCCTAAAAGTTAAATTGGAAAATTTCTCATTTTATAGAACATGAAGTGAATACTTAGGAAGGTTTTCCCCAGTGGTAAAGAGTAATTTGGGGACCTGTCTAGCAAATCATAGGTGCAATGCCTAACGAGATAAAACTCCTTCCAGTTAAACTAGACCTCATCCAATACACAGTTCACAAATATGTATGGGAGTAAAAATATGTAACACCAGAATGAAAACTCCCATCAGTCAGTAAAATAAAGATTACTAGGTATAGAAAGAAATAGGAAAACAAGATCAACAATGAGGAAAATAAGTAATCTGGAGCTGGCATTAATGTATTAGAATTAGAAGGCAGGTACATTTACCCAATTACAGTAATTTTATTCCATGTGTTCAACTAGCTCAAGAAAAGCAAGACATACACACACACACACACACACACACACACACACACACACACACACATACACACACGACTGGAGAGGTGGCTCAGCAGTTAAGAGCACTGGCTGCTCTTACAGAAGATCCAGGTTCAGATTCCAGTACCCACATGGTGCTAACAACTGTCTGTAACTTCAGTTCCAAGGTATCTGATGCCCTCTTCTGGCCTCCATAGGCACTGCACAGCATGGGTGCATTTATATACACACATACTTATACACATTTATACACATAAAATAAAAATAGATAAATAAAAATAAGTAAAAAACATACACTGGATTTCTATAGATGATAAATACAAAATAAATGTATGACACTGACAGATTATACATTAGAATAAAAAGTGTATGAGTCTGAAGATAAGAAATTATCCAAGTGAAATTAGAAAGAGAAAGACTATTTTATATGAAAACAACCTTAGTGAATTTTTTGAGAACTTTAACTGACTAATACACACATAATTGGTGTCTCAAATAAGAGGAAGCATTGGGTTAGGGAGGATAGACAAAATATTAAAAGAAATAAAGTTATAAATAAAATCTAAATTCAACAAACCTGAAGAAGCAACATCAAAACACATAATAATCAAATTGCTTGAAACCAATGATAAGATCAAAATTAAATGCTTCCTCCCCAAACACAGATTACGCATCGAGCAGCAAAGATGTTAAGGAGAGTAGCAGCAGAGGCTTTTTTTTGTTTGTTTGTTAGAAACAATAAGGGAAACGATGTTGGCATATTTAGGGACTTTAGTAAATTAATCCTGGGAACACAAAAGCATGGGGAGGATTCAAGGATTCAAGCCGAAGGCTGTGGCAGACATGTCATCACTGGTTTGCTGGAATCATATGATGGAAATTCTAGGTGCTTGTATGACTTGCTTTTCTAATTCACTGATAAAATGCCTGAGATAAGCATCTTAAGGGAAGAAAGATTTATTTTGGGTCACGGTTTCAGAAATTTCAGCCCCCAGTCCTTGACTCCACTACTCCACTGATGATGGGTCCATTGTGAACAGGAGCTCACGGAGGAAGAGACTGGCTGCCTCATCATGGGAATCAACGGGAATCCTATAGCTCCACCTCTGATGCCCGGGGGCATGCAGTATCCTGGGGTGAGCTCCAGATGACAGCCCCACTCCTCCTATGGCCACGTGCAGCTCACAGGGCCCCATATTCCTGGCATCTCCAACATCCTGGTGCAACCACTGCAGCTTAGGCTTCTTGCATTTCCCTCAGGGGATGCCTGCAGTGATTCTTACTCTGTCACTTTTTTTCTTTTGAAATCTGAACGGAAGCTTTGATGATTCTGTGATCTATACCTGCAGAATGAGCATTGTGCAGATAATGTCGAAGTCTACCACAAGCTCTTAGATCATGACTGCAGCAGCTTCTTAGTATCTGTATGGCTGAAACCAGAAAAATACTTACCTACCTGGTCATGTAGATACAAGATGCCCCAAAACTCTTCAAAGCAACATTTTCTGTATGAATAAAATCTTACAACCTTTATTCTAGGATGTGGAGATTCAGTCAATTTTGAGATGCTTTTAGGGTGTTCTCTTAGTGTCTCAGTGCAAAGCACTCGATTTATTTTAATCTTTAAGTAATTACCCCATTTCTTAAAACAAAACAACTTTATTTTGCTTTATGTGAGTATTATGCCTGCATTCGTGTCGTGCAATGCCCTTGGGTCGGATCCCCTGGAACTGGAGTTGTGGGTGCTGGAATTTGAACTTGGGTCCTCTGCAAAAACAACCAGTGCTCTTAACTGCTGAGCTATCTCTTGAGCTCCTAGTCCATTACCTTTATATTCAGTCTAACAAAAAAATCTCAGTACATTAGTAAAATACAAACTAATTCTTTGCCAGAAGTTGACATGAGTGACCTCTGATCCAATTAGAGAGTCCTTATTTCCATCTAAAACCTATGAGCACAGTCTTTATTGTCCACATTTCTGTCAGCGTTATGGTATTCTGTGCTCCTACCGGAATTAATCATTAAACTCTGCTTGCAGTGGATTAGGTTTTTCCTAGCCTGCTTCTCTATACTGTTTGAATTCCTCCCACAAACTAGTTGTAAAAGCCTAAGAACCACATTGTCGGGTAGTGGCAGCAATACTATACTTCTCTGGTGTCAGTTTTCTGTGTTTAGTTACTATGCATGGCCGCGACCAAAATACCTGCAAGAAGTGTTTAAAGGGAAGAATGATTTATTTTGGCTCATGGTTTCATTCATAATTGTTCAAGAAATTATGAATATCAGATTCATTATTTATGCATAAAATTATCATCAAATATCAGGAAGGTTTTGGGGGAGGGAAAATTTAACGTGCTTAACATGCTAAAATTTTATCAGTTGATTAAAATGTAAGTGTAAATTTAATAGTATGTCTTTACATGACAGCTATCAACCATGGTGGTCAAAGCTGTTATTTTATATAAAGAAGCAAACAGGAAGTATTTTTCAAATGCTGTAACAGTGAAGGGAATAATAGTCAATTCCAGGAGCAAGAAGGAGGTTGGGGATGCAGCTCCATAGTAGAGTGCCTGTGTAATGTTGAAGGTCCTAAGGGCCATCCTCAGTACCACAGAAACAAATGACAAGGAAGGCTGTTTTATCTATGTACTTTTAGGAAGACTATTATATATTTTGTACTAATGAATTTTTAAAATGCAAATATCATCAATAACGTCATGATTTCATACTGATAACAGAAAGAGGAGCAGCAAATGTAATGATGAGGCCGAGTAGGGTTTGACAATATTCTAATGTTTATAGATTGCCTACTGTAACTCTTACACTTAAGCAAATAACTTTTAAAAACTGCATGAAGTTTGATCTAATTCCATTTCAATCATGAATGTTTCATCTGGGGTTTTCTCCCATGTTAGAAGGATGATTTAAAAACAGAATACTAGCTTTGATCCCTGGAAAGTACATAAGGACAATAGATTCTACATTGTGCTCTACAACATTCATAACTAATCTTCAATTAAGTCATAGCCAAGAATCTGAAGAAAATAAATTTCTAGAGAAAAAGGAGACATCTGAGGCACACTCTGTTTACATAAGTAGTTTAAACACACAGACTCTGTTGGAATCTGTTCAGAAGATGATGCTCTATAGTTATGAGTCTATGAAGGCTAAACATTTAAATAAGAGAATAGTGAAGACATGTGTTGTAGCCTGTGTGTAATTTCTAACAGTTAAAGGTGAAGAATTTTTGAGGTAGGTTCATGAATCTTAGATAAAAGTTCCTTCTAGAAAACAGATACTGAAAAATTTCTGCCTCAGTTAGAAACTGCTTTGAATACAAAGGCAGTAACATCATTAAGTATAGTAGTTTTGCAGAATATACATCAAAAATTTGGGCCTGCAGAGACAGCCAGATGTCTTTTTTAAAGTTTGACAGCCTGGTGGATTCATGATAAATTCAATACCCTTCCTGTTTGCTGGTTTGGTGAAAGGTGTAGGGTCTCTTTACAGTCAACAGCACTGTGAATCTGAGTAAAGAAAATGCTAAAAGAAAGAGTCACGTGATCGATATTGACAATAGGTCAGGCATGGTGAAGGCTATGTGTGCTTTAGGAAGTACAATCAATGTTTCATTCACGCCCTTTAGTTGTGTGTAATTATTGTACAGAAGACTGTAACAAGATGGTAGAGCTGTAAGCTGGAGATGATTGGCCACAGTCAATATTCTTCCTCAAACAAAGACAAGTTCATGTCCTACAAGTCACTGAACTGTTTTGTTAAGGACTTATTCAAGGAAGTAGTTAACACATGTTAAAAGGGATATCTTAATAAAGAGAGGTTCGATATTATATAGTCACCCCTCACCTACCTTGGGAGATTGGTTTTGAGACCCTCAGAGGTACTCAAATCTTTGAATGCTCAAGTTCCTTGTATAACATGGTATGACGTCTACAACCTTCCATATTCTTTGTTATTGCTGTTGCTGTTGTTTTGGTTTTTGACACAGGGTTTTACTATGTAGTCCCATCTGGCATGGAACTTACTATGTAGACCATCCCAGGCTGGCCTGTCTTTGCCTCCCAAGTGCTGGGATTAAGGAAATGTGCCATCATGTTGGGCTAACTTCCTATAATCTTTAAACCATCTCTAGGCTACTTAAATACCTATGTAAAAACCTGTTATATTGTTTAAGGTTTAACAAGAACAAAACTACATAATGTTCAGTTCATATAATTATTTTTCTGAATACATTTGATTTATGCTTCATTAAATCTCTAGGTATCTCAACCCACATAGAAGGCTAGTAGTGTTTGGTAGATAAAACATCAATACAACAGGTTTTATTCTCAGCAAAAGAATTACCTGAAAGGAAAGTAGTTTGCTTTTAGAAACCCCTGAAGAAATGATCAACCAGAATTAGCTGGAATGTACAAATATTTTTTTTTATATGACACTCCTTTATCCTCCAAGCATGAGGTGCTGAGTTTGGTCTTCATGCATTAAAGACACAGATGCGACAAAGTCAAAGCTAATTTTCTTGCCCTGAAATAAAATTACATTTTTCTCTCGCCATATTGAAATTCAAAGTTACATTTTTTTGAACAGATAAAAAGGTGTGATATGGAATAGTAAACATATACAAAAATATTAGAAATACTTGATATCATCCAGCGACAGTGTTATCTATGGAAGCTTCTGGGAGTGGTCAGAAAAGCAGCTTCTCTGGGTCTGTACAGTCTGCAGATCTGGTTCGGTGACATCAGTGCTGTCAGGTATTAGGAAGGAAGGAAAGCCTCTGACGTGACATCACTCTGAGTGGCGCCCAGAATGAAAAAGCTTGTCTTCAAGTACTTCTGCTTCTCATCCCCACGAAGTTAAAGGTAAGGTCTTTTGATGCAAATACACGCTATAGTGTCTTAAGAGCTATCTACCAGGGCCAAGAAATGCTTATTCTTGTACCATATAACTCCGAAATTAAGATTTTTTAATAATAAAAGTCAAATACTAACTTTTGAGATCAAATGCCCCAAATTGGTTTTCTGTTTGCTTTAGTCCTATGCTGATTTAAACAGATAAAAGACTGTGGTTTGGACTGAGATAGTGATACTGAAATGGTTGAGAAATGATTGGTTTCTGGATACATTACCAAGTGGAACTGACAAAACTCACTCATGTGGAGGTGTGAGTTGTGACAGAAAGAAAGCCTCTTGATTTGAAGCCTTTAGGTCTGAGCCACCATCTGAATAGACACCTTTCTGCCCTATCTTCTGAAATGGTTCCTGAGCCTTGAGGGTAGGAGGTGTGATATAGAGGTCCCAACTGTGGCTGAGTACTCCACAGATACTTGTAAGAGCCAGAGGTCAGGGAGGACCAGAGAAAAAGTGTCTTTGGGACATAACAGGACTGCAGCATTCATGAACTCATAAGAGCTGTGGTTGCCTGTACAAGACCTGCATAAGATCAAGCTAGTCAACATTCCAGCCCTTACCCCGAGCTGAGGAGCTATTGACAGTTGATGATTTCTGGGAGAGGGAGAGTCAGTTTTCTTTAAGAGTGTGGTCCCTGATAGGTCAACCATGTTCCAGTGGATGGTCCCACACTCATGAGTACCTGGGAAAAACATATTGGACTCAATGGATTATAAAAAAAGAAAGAAAAAAGAGTATGTTAAATTGGAATGGGATGGGGAGGTAGAGTCAGTCTGGGAGGAGTTAGGGGAAACAGTGTGAGTGAATATGATCAAAGTATATTGCATGTATGTACGAAATTCTCAAAGAATTGAAAATATATTCTGAAAGATACTTTGGATGGGGGTGGGAGGGGAGTTGATGCAATAGTGTGATTCTGAGCACATTAAGATTGAGAGAAATCGCCTTCTCAGGCCCCCGGACTGTTGACATCACCAATTCCATACATCCCATGTGGAATTACTTATCTCAAGACTCCTCATCCAAATTTTATGAACTATGGAATTTGATCAGAGGTACTTACATGGGTGAACAATGCTGTCCCCAGAAGATAAGGGTCATTAAATGAAAATTTCAGTGCCAGGCCTGAGTTACATATCTCTCTATGAATTATTGGCCAGGGAAGCCCAAGAGGCACCGTGCCTCAAATAACACAGGTTATTGTCATTGCTCTTGGTTGCACACCATAACTAGATGGTAAGACCCGATTGCTGAGGATGCTACATACTTTGTTTGTAGGACATAGAGAAGTAGATCTTGAACTGACAGCAAATTGTCTACCTCTGTAGGCTGTTGGAGAAAAGACATTAATGTTCTTACTTAGCACTGGACCTTGCATGCTACAATACTAACCCGCCAGGCAAGATGCCCACAGATGCAATATTGTCAAGCAATACTATTTATGGGGCTTACCATCCGCTTCTAAGGAAGGAATTCATGTCTGGTACTGAAAACATGGTCAAAAATTCCGGCTAGAGAAGTCGTAGGCCCTAGGGGAGAACTTACTGATGTCATTTTGCTAATAGTCATGTTCTCAAACTGCCTTCTAAATATTTATATCTATATTCATAGATTTGTTCTATTCTCAACTTTGGTCACGGAAACTTCTTACTGTAATAAGTAATGGTTAATGTTGGACTCTTAGCTGTTCAAAGTCATTGTGAATACTCAGCTGTAAATGGGATATATGTACAGACCTGTCCCTTTGTTTCTAAGGCTTAAGAAACATCGATGAAGAGGAGGCAGGAAGGATGTAAGAGCAGGGAATGGGGAGGAGAGCTGTGAGGCACTGTCTTCTGGACAGAACACGGCCCTGTACTTGTGAACTCATATGTGACATGTTAACCAGCACATGAGGTTGGAGGGCTCCTGAGGCTGCACTTCTAGCTGAGGAGCTACTGGCGATTGGTGGTACTAGGGGGGAGAGAATCACTGTTCTTTGAAGGGACAGATACCAGTAAATTGCCCATGTCCCAGTGCATGACCGTAGTCATCCTCATCAAGGCAGCATTAATTAGAGTTCATGGGCTATTAAAAAAAGTGGAGGACACAACATTGGGAGACAGATATGTTAGGAAAGATCTGGAAGAGGCAAGTTGGGAGGAGAGAGAGGTATGGATATCATCAAAATCCATTGTATATATTTATGAAAATTTCACATAATAAAAATAGACTCTTTACCTGGTAAATTTTCCATTTTTAGCAGGTGCAACTCTCTTCTATGATAGATTCCAGGCACCAGGAGTGGTTCTGGGCACGCACAGTAACCCTCTGTGGACACTTGCTGAATATGAAACATTTGGCATAAACAATGTCTTTAATTATGATGACATCAAGAAATGTGGACCGCTCAGCTGGCCCTACAAGTAAATCTTAGCAAATAGCCTATGTTTATTTAGAAAGAAGATTGAATCTTATAATGCTAGATGTGAGAAACATACACACAAAAAATAGGATTGGGGTTTAAACTTTCTTATGGCAGGAAATTCAGCTGTTCACCAAGAATGTATTTGGAGGTCAGGGGACAACTTTTGAGAATTGGGTTTGTCCTTTCACTGTGCAGGTTCTGGGGATCAAATTCAGGTGGCCAGGCTTGGGTGGCAAGTTTCTCTATTGCTGAACTATCTCGAAGGCCCTGACTCTAAATTTATGTAAAACAATCCACAAAGTCCTGCAGTTATATCCGCCGTCAGAGTAGGACTATCACTAAGGTATGCCCTTTGCTGTTCTTCAAACTGGAGTGGTGTGATCATCTCCCCACCTTTCCTGAGTATCTGTCAGGTAGAAACTTTTCTATTCTGGATTATTTTCAGACACATATCAGTGTATTCTAGAAACCAGGGCTTTGGAGGCTGGATGCATCTAAACTGAGCCAGAGGAGATCTTGTGGAAGCGTAACTTGCTCTTCAGCAGTCTGCTCCAAGAGCTCCCACTTCTTCGCTTCCTCGGTGGCTCAAGGGCCCAGCCGCTGCTACTCATCCTTCTCCGGGGATGAATTCCCAGTGCTTCTGTCCCCCACAGGCCGGAACTGGGACTTCTGCTTCAACTACTTCATACCAGATTAACTTTGTTTCTCAAATAACTTGTTGCTCCTAGCAAGGTTGGAGGCAGAATATGATGCTAACTGCAATGATTTCTTTACTGTTTTTCTCTGTAAAAAAAAAAAAAAGAAATGGTGAATGAATTTAATATTTGACAGTAAAATTAATTACATAGGCAGATGACACATTTTCTTTATTTGTCAAAAGATGATAAAACTTGGCTTCTTAACACTCAAAATCACTTTGAAACTCATGTGAGAGGACACATTACACAGTGGATCTAATTATAACTGGCAGAAGAGTAGGGATGGAGAGAGAGAGAGGGAGAGAGAGAGGGAGAGAGAGAGAGAGAGAGAGAGAAAGAGAGAGAGAGAGAGAGAGAGAGAGAGAGAGAGAGAGAGAGACTGAAATTAGCACACGAAGGAAGCCACTTGACAGAAAAAGACCAGGAGCCCTACCCATCTGGCTACATGTAGAGATGGAGGTCTATGTAAACGACCTAGAAGGGATCGTGAGATTCCTGGCCCAGAGCCTTTTCTTAGCTCACTGGTCCACTCGCACTCCCTCAAGTTTCTTTTTCCTTCATAATAACAGACTTTCTTGGGGCTGGAGAAAGGTTTCAGTGGTTAAAACCCTGATTACTCTTGCAGAGGACCCGGGTTTGAATCCCAGCACCCACATGGCAGCTAACAGCCATCCCTAACCACAGTTCCAGGGGATCTGACACCCTCTTCTGACCTCCTCAGGCGCTGCACAGCGCGGGTGCACTTACATACATGCAAGCAATACGCTTACAAAAATTTAAAAAAAGATAAAATATTTAGAACAATAGACATTCTCTGTTTCTATTACTATGTGTCATCTCTAGTGTAATTCTTTATTCTGGAATACAATAACCTGGACACAAGAAACCGCCTCAAGTGCCCAGATGCTGATCCATGCCCATAAGATAGCCTTTTCCATTTATGGAAGAGACTTTTAACTGGGAATTAGTAGAGGGAGGAGAGTTATTTCCTCTAGACTTCTGAATTGGGGGAGTAAAGGGGGCATGGTCTTCACTCCTTTTCTTCTAGAGAAACTGCCTGTTGTGTTTCTTTTCACTGAGTGTAGAACACGGGTCTCCTGGTCCCCTGGGGAAATGATAGCCATAATCTCCTTGGTGGAGACCAAGCTCTATGGTTCCTGCCAATTACTGATCTCCAACTTCTACTCAGAAGGGAGAAGAAGGAGACAAGCTGGAGCCAGGTAGGCCATGGAACCCACCGGTTCTTAAGGAATTTGAAAACCCACTGTTTCTAGCAGGAGAAAAGAGATTCTTTTCCTCTCCCTCATAGATCCCAGCCTGTTTTTTTTTTTTTCTCACCAACCTTAAATTTTGTATGGACCTCATGAGCTTCCTCCTCATGAATCTTTCTTTAGTCACACACAAAGAGTAAGGGCAAGAATTTGGGGCTAGCTACATATTTCTACTTGCTTATTTCTCAGCAGTTTTCCTTCAGGGAGAATTCTAGAAAATTCTTGCTTCAATCACAATTGTTTATGAATAGCCATCCCACCTCCTAAACCATTGAATTATTTTCAGAATTCAGACTTCCCTGGTTCTATCTCCCAACTGTGAATGCAGGTCAGCAGACCCTGGGAGTTATCAGGAAGAGCTTCCATCACCCTCTCTCTCTCTCTTTTTAAAGTGTTTATTTAAAAATGTTAGCCCACCATGTGGGTGCTGGGATTTGAACCCAGATCTTTTGCAAGAGCAGCCAGTGCTCTTAACCATTGAACTCTCTCTAGCATCTCCTCCCCACCCTCCTGCTTGAACAAAGTCTCACCCTCTCTCTGCACACATTGTCAGCCAATTCTTTCCTTTTCTCTTTTGGTGCTTTGAGTTTTAAGAATTCTATGGCGAAGAATTCATGCAGAGGACTGTCTGGAATGGACAGCCCTGAGTGGACAGGACCCATAGCTATGAGAAGATGAGAACCAGAGAGGAAGTCAGGACGTGAAGTCAGGAGGAAAAAGTAAGAGAACTTTTATTTTTGGAGATACAAGAAGCAATGTTTACAATTTGGTAAAGTGTGTAGACTGACTCTCATCTCTTTTGGGCTTAAGACAGTGTGAGAGGATAAAAATGGAGGGGAGACCCTCTTCCTCCGTCCGCAGGGCGGGCAGCCTGTGAGGAAGCAACAGGATGTCATGGAAACTGTTTTTGGAGCTTACGTGGGCCCATTTTGGGAAGACACTAGCCGTGAGTCTCTTTTCCATGTGTGGTTCTGGCTGAGAGGTGGTAGGTTGTTCCTATCTTTACATCCCTGTTCTTGGCAGGCTTTCCTTGAATGAGCCAAGAGTGTTATTAAAACTGAAATTTGGCTTTATAAAGTCATTACTCATCTTATATTTTGTTTTTCTCTAAGCTGAGGTAATTGGCTAGTAGGTTTTGAATCTCTTCCCCTCTGTCTGAGATTATCATTGCTTCTTTCCAAGGCCACTGGGGTCATCAACAAGACAGCCAGTGTGAAACCCAGATGCCTGAGAAGTCCAACTAAAACCCCTGCTAGATGAAATTATGGAAAAGATTGTATAGTGCTTATTTTTGCATTTCAGAAAGATAGAATTAGGATAGTCTCCTTAAAACATAGGGGTTGATTTACTGCGTAGTTTCCTTTTTCTCTCTACACTATCAGACTTAGAACAAAACAAAACCTATAGTGTATTGCTTTCTACAGTATATTTTAAGCTTGAGATAGTGATATCAGAGGACGGGAAGGAGGGAGGTGTGGAAAGACTGGTCAATGACAGGAAAAACAAGTTTTTATATTATATTGTACAGTAAAGTGATCAGAGATAATGATAATGTATGTTCTTAAAAGTCTGGAGAAAGGGCTGGAGAGATGGCTCAATAGTTAAGAGTACTGGCCGTTTTTTTCAGAGGATCCAGGTTCAGTTCCCAGCACCCACATGGCTGGTATCATCTCAAACTCCAGTTCTAGTGAATCTGACACCTCTTCTGACCTCTGTGGGCATTGCATGCATGTGGTGCACTTACATACATGCAGACAAATCACTCATACACATAAAATAAAAGTAATAGATAAAATATTTTTAAAAGATAAGAGGAAGGATTTGTAGTATTCTCACAACAGAGAGGCCATAAATGCCTGAGGAGACTGACATGTGTGCCATGATGTGGGCATGGCACAATGTGTGCATGTACTGAAGCATTTCACAGTACCCCACAAATGCACAGCTACAAAAATAAAACTGAGAGACCACACTTGATTTCAGTAGAAAGGGCAACAACACAGTGCTATCTATGTTGGCTCTCTTTATTGGCAAATTGAGGTTGACTGAAATATTTTAACCTGATCAAACTATAACCTAGTGATTTTTAGCATGTGCTGCTGATTTTGGTTTTCCAGCTTGTCAGGGCACAGTATTCAACCTTGAAGTATCTGAACTAAAATGAGTCTAGAAAGAAGAAAAGGAAAGAACAAAGAGAAAGAAAGAAAGAAAGGAGCAAGAAGGGGTGGCTCCTGCCCACCATGATCTTTTCAAGCCCTCAAATTAATTCTAAATAGTTTCTTCAATGGATTGCTCTCAGGCTTCCCCTCTGGCTTTTGGGGCAAATAATTTGGCTCCTAAAAATAGTTATATAATAATAATAGTAATAGTAATAATTTCTCTATTCATAAATGTATTCATTTTATAAGCAACTAATACATGATTGAAGTTGTTAATATGTGCACACAATACAAATTCAAAAGTTCAAAAGTGATTTAAATGGAAGGTACGTTTCCTTCTCGCTTTTGTCCCTGCAACCGTTTTTTTTTTTCCTTCCAGTGTAACTGCATTTACTGGTAGAAGCAGTTTAAAAATAGAAGTACAAGAAAATTATTCAGTTATTTCTTTTAAAATTAGAAATAGCCACTTTCGTTCTCTAAATGACCATTGTAGAGATGTTTCTAGGTTGCCTTGATGATCCTTTTATATTTGAGAGTCTCCATCTCTCAATGTAACTGTTCTTAATGTCTCCAAAGCTCAAAATGACCCCCAATTTGGGATAATCTGTAAGAATTCTTTAAAGGCACCGAAAGTGACTCTGTTCCAAATGAACCACTAGTGACCCCTGACCCATGGGCAGCCTGCGTAGAAAGTAATCGAGGCCTAAAACGGGAAGAAGTGTTTTAGGAATCATAGAACCCCAATTTGATGCTTGTTTTTAGCTAATTATTTGAAATGGTCTTTTTCATCCTAATAGCGATGTGAAGGGATGTTCTCCCTCTGGCCAACTGGATGTCTTACTGTTCCTTTTTTTTCCCCCTAGGGAGTTCCAGGGAAAGAACAACTTGTCTTCCGGTATTTTCTAAGAGGTCTTTATCACTCGTTTAACATTTTTGAAGATATCAGCATGGCTCAGACCCCTCACTCCACTCTCTTTTTTATTTGTTTTAATGGGGTTAAGGGAAGGATTTGTGGGTGAGATCACCATCAAATTTGTGCCTAGGCCTGAGGTCAGGCCATTTTAAACATGTCTGGAGTATTCTGTTCCTTGTAACACAGCCCATTTTAGTGGAACTGTTTTACCAGCATCTAATTAAATAGGCTTTTTACATGAGCCTAACACCCAAGTTTGTGTTTTCCCTCTCTCTCTCTCTCTCTCTCTCTCTCTCTCTCTCTCTCTCTCTGTCTCCCTCGTACATATATATGTATGTTGGTACTTGTAAAAATCTCAGGGCAGCGGTATAGGTATAGGTTCACTAAAGACTGAGACTAATCATAGGACCAGAGAATGATTTCCCTGTCCCATACTTTACTACTATACCAACAGAACCTCTAAATAATAACAGTTACTACCACTATACATCTCAAGCTTTATTTAAGGGAAAAGCCCCTAGGAAAACCCCAAGACAGTAGGCGTGCTAAAAGACCAGAAGAAATTTTAGCTTCTGATACACAGAGCTACTGCAAACAGTACACAGAATCTAGCTTCTAGCTAGATAAATAAAATACTAAACTGAAGGATTTATTTTCTTCAGTTCCTAATCCAATGCTTGTCTGGTTCCCAACCAAAAATTACTAGGTATACTAAAAGGCAAAAACTAAAGCAAAAAAAAAAAAAAAAAATCAATCAACAAATGTCTTTCCAATCCAAAACTAAAAATCCCCTGCGCTGGAGCTTCATACATGCAAAATTTGAAGAGACAGAGGTATTATCAGAACCAGACAGATGTGGCAGAGATTTTGGAATAGACCAATATGAACTTAAAACAAATATGATTAAAGTGCTTAGGATTCCAAAGGAAATGGCAGATGACATGCAAAAATAGACAGCAGGAGGAAGAGGAGGCAGCAGGTCTGTTCTAGCTTCTCTACTGTGTGACAACACACTCTGACTGATAACAACTTGGGAAGGAAAGGGTCTATTCAGCTCACATCTCCCAGGTCGCAGTTCATCACTGAAGAAGCCCAAGGTAGGAGCTCAAGGCAGGAACCCGGAAGCAGGAGCTGAAGCACAGACTGTGGAGGAACACTACTCACTGGCTTGCTTCTCTGGCCTGAGCCCATCCCACTTTCTTCTATAATACAAAACAACCTGCCCAGGGGTGGTACTGCCCATCCCACAGCACTTAACAATCAAGAAGATGCCCCACAGACATGGCCACCGGCCAGCGCAATGGAGACACAACCCCACTTGAGGCTCTCTCTACCCAGGTGTGACAAATTGACAATAAAGCTATCCAGCACAAGGTCTCTTCCCATTTTTGTAGAATTAGAACTTTGTACTGTAAAAAAAAAAAAGTTTACACTATTGCCCTATGTTATCTTGATTTCTCTTAAGTTCCTATTTCCATTTATATATTTCTATTTATTTTATTTTACTTTTTGTAGACAGGGTTGTACTATGTAGCCCTGATTGTTCTGGAACTCGCTATGCAGACCAGGTTAGCCAGAGAGCTACCTACCTCTGCCTTTGCTGGAATTAAAGGTGTGTACCACCACTCCCAGCATTTCTATTTCTTTAATATTAAAATCTTCCATAATTGCATGGTGATCCTTGGCTATCTATGCCTATTTCAGACTGATCACTGGAGAACTAATTAGTTGTACAGTTTTATTAGGGACGAAATTGCCACCCATTGTAAGGTTAGGGTAGGAACACAGGCATTTCTCGGGAGAGAATGAGCCAATTTCTAAAGATCTTTTATTTTAAGATTGCAAATTTGTTTTCCAGAGTCGCCTTTAAATGTCCTGCTTGGGCCAAGCCTGGCAGTAAGCATTGGAGTAGCTGAAGAGGTGCTGTCTGGTACCTCTGAAGAGGAATGTAGCTCCAATGTCCTGTTTACTATGTAGACTTTTGCTTAATGTCTCCGTTTTGGGTGTTTGTGTGCATGCTTGTCTGTGTGTGTCTGTGTGTATGTTCATGTGTGTGCATGTGCACATGTGTCTATGTGCATGTGTGGAGATGAACTGTCAACTTTAGGTTTTCTTTCTCTCTCTCTCTTACAGTCTCTTTTTCCTTTCTTCTATCTTTTCTTTGTTTTAAGACAGCATCTCTTACTGACCTGGATTTCGTGGTTAGAAGTCTGGGTGGCCTTTGAGCCCTAGGGATCTGCCCATCTCCATCTTTTCAGTCCAGGATTTATGACTATGTCCCACCACGCCTGACTTTTTTACATTTGTTCTGGGGATGGAACTACAGCAAGCTTTTTACCAATGATGCTCCTTTTACAATAGCTTCTAACCCTATCCTTCTGTAAGGGCTGTGCTAAGTTCCCATGTCTTACAGAGGACAAAGGCTACAAGTGGGGAGAGGATGCTTCCTGGACCTTGACCATTGGTCTACACGAGTCATAGCTGAGGCAGCCAGTAAATTTGCTTACAAAAAGTCAACAGTATTGGTTGAATCTTTCCTTCCAACCATAGTTTCTTATATTCTAGTGTCTTATGGGACTGAGGCACTGACAACTTCTGAATCATCTTTTCATGAATATTTGTATAGCACTTATTGAGAGGAGACAGAGCTAATGTCTTCCTCTGGGGTTCTTGTTTGCTGCCCATTGTAGTAATAATGACCTTGTCCTCTAGGACAATGGTTAGACAAGTTTTTTGCAGTCTCTTATAAATATTGGGATCTTCTGGGACTGGAGAGATGGATCAGCTGCTAAAAGTGCCTACTGCTCTTACAGAGGGCCAGAATTGGGTTCCCACCACCCAGGTCAGTTGTAAGCAGCCTGTAACTCCAGCTCCAGCTCCAGGGTATCAGGCACCCTCTTCTGGCCTCCACATGCAGCTGCACTCATTTGAATCACCACCTGTCCCTGTCACAGATATGCATGCATACACATAATCAAAAAAAAAAAAAAAACTTTAAAAAATATTGCAATCCGCGGTACAGACTCCCTACACACGCAGTGTCTCTGTTCAGCCCCTGTGGATCTGGAGGGACAGGTAAATGGAGAGGGACATGCTGTCTATTTTGTTGGGAAGAGCAGAGTACTCTGCCTGTGACTGAAACGTGCCCAGTCTTTTCCCAATGTGCTGAAGTGATGTTGAAGTAAACTAGCAAAGTATAACTTGTAAACTTGCAAGAAGGGTAAGATCTCAACCACGTGGGACTCAGGAATCTTATGAGGCTGTTTCTGTGTCCCTAAATATACTACACAGCTCTTTTTCTGGCCTTGCCAGCCTTTTAGTATGTAACTAGAAGACTAGGCTGGATTGCTCTTCTGGGATACACAACCCCTCCCTAATTTTCCTGCCCCAGCTTGGGACTATTTCTTTTAAACATGATATAAATCCTTCTCATTTTATTTTTCCTCAAGCTGCTCCCTCTTACAAATTCCCATTCCAAAGGATTTAGATTTTGCAAAAAAAAAAGCCTACATGTCTGTTTGCTTCCAAACCTACATCCAATTCTTCTGAGACAAAGAACAGCCTCTTTCATGTTTGAGTAGGGGATGAGAAGGAAAGTACTGCCAGGGAAAGGACTGATAGGAATTAATGCCTGAAAATAGTATTCAGTCACACTAATATTTTGTTTGACAAGTGTTTCTATTTTTCACTCAACTCTCACGGTGCCAGACTCCAAGGATGCTGCCTACCCTCTTGAAGGCTTTTCTGGGCAGAGAACTGCTTGTAACTGTGTAGTAACTTTCCAAAGCCTGTAGAAGGAACAGAGACAGAAACAGTGCTGAGTTAGCTCTGTCCTCCCGCAGCCACCGCCTCAGAGTTCTGCACTCATCTTCCTGCTCTGTTTCATTAAGTTTAGTGCCATGTAGTGGTGGGGGTGGGGGTGGCCCTCAGGTCTAGAGGGCCACACAGGGCCAAAGTTTGACATATTCTACAACAGTGTTGGATTCATCTGACCTCTTGTAGGCAAAGTGGAATTCCCTGGTGGTAAAACAGTACCAGATGCACGAAGTGGGAGAATGGAAGAGAGGCATTCTTTTTTTTCTGGGGAAACAAAGAGCTGAAGAGGGCTAAATGATGAGCAGACAGGTGCATTTGGCAGACCCAGAAGGGGAGGGAGGGGCCAGCATCCCTCTAAGGCTGACCTATGTGGAGACAAGGAATGTTGAAGAAAGAATTACCAATCTTTCATTTGTCCCTGCGGAGGTGACCTCTGACCCTAGTGCTGCCAGAAAATAGCTGTAGGGAGAGGCCATTCTTAGAACTCAGCTAGAGCTGGAAAAACAAGCATGTAATGAGAGGTTGGAGGACGGTGTCTAAAGCTTATAATTATGTCATTTCGTTGTCCCCCCACTGGCTGTTTGGCTTCTGTAAAGGAAGAGATCTGAGTTATTCTGTTTGCATTAGGCTGCAAAAAGGTCAACATTTTCCCGATTATGTTTCAAATTGTTGTGTTTTATAAATTTGAGCATTTTATGAAGATGTTTTTGGCTATGTTTTGAGAAAATTTATCATTTCGTGATTTTGACAGTTAAGCATTTAACTCACTTTGAGCTATTTTACCTGAGTCTGAATTCCCAGAGTATCCCCATGACTATTAGAAGCTCATCTTCCCTTGGGGAACTCCTGCACATGGCATGATTAGATTTCACTAGCTTGAAACATATCCACTCCTGACCTCTAACCCACGGACAGACAACTGGGCTCCTTAATTGAGCTCTGGTACAAAGAGCTAAAAGAACTTATATTGGTATATGCTCAATAAAGTTAAATGAAAATCTTCTGTGAGTCTAATCTAAGTGCCATTTTAAACTATAATATTTCATTACTCTTATCTCTTTAACAGAGTTTGGGAATATTTTCCTGGTGGGGTGGATGTTTTGTTCATATTCACTCAGTAGGTCACAGAGAGGAAAGAAGATGTAATAAACATCGTAATTAGATTTCCCCTCTCATCACTGATGCAGCTCTCACTGCTTCTGATCTCCCTACATGTTCTCCTGTCTAGGGGTATCTGCTTCTCTTACAGCGCAGTTCTTGTGTGTTTGTCAGTAAAATATCTCTGTTACTGGTTTACCAAAGCATGTTCCCTTCTAAAACTGCAGAAGGGGAGAGTACAGCCCAGTGGTTGAGGAAAAACACATTTCCTCGCCTGTCTGGGATTGCTCCATTTTGTATACTTCCTCCTGAGCCAAATCCAGACAACTCAATGTAACCAAGCTCTGGGAGGTAGAGGAGGCTGAGCCAGGGGCAGAAAGGAGAGGAAAGGATTTTTGTCCCTAAGGGGACTGCATTAATTTGTTTGGATTATCTAACGAAATACCCCACACTGAATGGCTTAAACAAGATAAATCTATTTCCTCCCAGTTCCGGAGACTAGATAGTTAAGCTCAAGATTTTATGAGTCGGTTATTTCTGAAGTTTCTCATCTTTTCTTGCTTTCTGATTCCTAATTTCCTCTCTTTCTAGGATACCAATCATATTAGACTAGGATCCACTTATATGACTTCATCTTACTTTAACCACCTCTTTGAAAGCCCCATCTCTAAAGGTAATCACATTTGAGACACAGGTGTTAGAATTTCAATAAATAATTTTTTGAGAACATAATTTATTTCACAGTCTTTCAGTCATCCTATCAGGAGAGAAAAGATGCTTTAAAGAGAGATAGTGTGCTATCAGAATACTGATAGAATTAGAAGAATTGAAATTTCCCCAGAAATCCTGTGCTTGGGGAAGAGAAAGCCTGAGGCTGGCAGCAGTGAAAGGAGAAACTCACCTCCCAGGAAGAGATTTTACGTAGTTCTGACAACCCGAATACAGGTGGAGCCCAGACAGCGACAGGCAGGACCACATTGATCTCCATGTCTTATCATGCATACTTCTTTCTCTCTGTTTAAACCTAAAGCTCATGTTAGTATCCCGAAAGTGGACTTGGTGAATCACTGGACTTTAGTTGTTCTTCCCAAATATGGACACATTGAATAAATCTTTATATGCTTTTTCACTATAATTTATTGTGCTATTTATAATTGGTATTTTAGGGATGGGTGGGTGACCAAGTCTAGCTGGTTGGAATTTCTAGAGTCTGGGCTGTGACTGTAACACTAGAGTGACAACTTGAATCTAAAGATGGTGCTAAGAGCGAGCAGAGAGCTTGAGAGCCTTGTGGTTTCTTTTGCTGCTGGCATGGGAGGGAAATTCACTTGCGTGTAACAGGGGAAGATTTTACCAGCTCAGGTTCACCCTTCTGCGTGTACAACCTAAGAGCTCCGAATTATAAGTAAGCATCCTTGTCCTCCGTACTTACACTCAGTCACAGCATATGAGGAGGAAGGGTGAGAAAGTAAGTTGGCAGTCATCAATGGCACCTCTTTAAAAGGAAAAGGGCTAATCCAATTTGATTGCTCAATTTTATTTCTTTACTGTCCTTTAAAATTCCAACAAAGGGAGAGACCCATCTGTTTTGTGATATTTTTCTGGGGAGGTATCAACAAATGTCCACTCATTCCAGATAGAGGACTGTCAGCAGAGCAAAATAATGATACTGCCAAAGTCCAGTTTGTTCAAGAATGAGTTTGTTGGGGTTACTTACAGGAACATGGACAACTGATAGACAGCTACATTATTGAAAGTCTACCCTGGCATGGATGATGAATAATGAAAGCTGGAGCCCTGGAGCTCTCTGCAGGAGTTTCCTCAATAGTCCTATTGCTTATATAACCTTGGGGAGGGAGAGGCCTTGTGACTGGTAAGTTTCATGGACTCTCTGAGGCCTGTGAATGGTTTACTCCCTGAGTCTTCACAAGCTTCCCATTAGAGCTTGCTGAAATTTACGGAGCTTTCCTCTGGAATGCAATGTTTCAGATGGTAGGGAATTGCTATATAACACCATCTAGGGCAGAAAGGATTTTGATTTATGGTAGGTATACCCAAAGCTCAAGTTGGATTAGAGATGCACAAATTTGGTTTTCTTCAAGTTGGCTAAACAAAATGTAATAGTAAGGGCAACTGAAGTTTAAAAGATGAAACATGTTTTCTGTTGTGCTTATTAAACATGTGAAATGGCCCTTCCCTTTCTCACTCCATACATATTGGTGAAAATGTTTTCTAGGTTATTTTGCCTAATCCTTCCATGTGGATATTTTCTGTGCCATGTTTCTAGGTTGACCCTACCTTGGAGGAGAAGGAGTGGGTGGGGAGCAGCCTTGCCCTGAGGGCAAGCTCTTGCTTGCCAGATACCAGCCCTGTGTCCAGCCAAGTTTCATACTCGTATAACTTCCTCCCAGCTTTCCATACAGAAGCTAGAATGTTCTGGATTTCTGTACCCACTGATACACTGGGGAAAATAGGCATCAGGAATTGTAGCAAGAACAGGAAGCGGGTGAGCATGATTCTGAGGGAAGAGTGGGCTTTTTGGCCCAGTGAACTGTATGCCTTCTCCCCTTTTAGCAAGGAACAGACCTTCAGCTTAAGGCTTAGAAACATTCAGGAGTTGTCATTGTGGAAATAATCAGTGAAATCCGTGATCTTAGTAAAAAAATTATGACGGGCTGGAGAGATGGCTCAATAGTTAAGACACTGTGCAGTAGTAAGGAGTGAAGTCTGGATCTCAGCACCTATGTAACAAGCAGGGACTCCTTAAACACCTGTAACTCCAGTTTTGAGGAATTGGATGTCATCTTCTTCCTGAAAATCTACACACACACACACACACACACACACACACACACACACTCACACATACATACACTGAGAGACACACACAAAAAGAAATCTTTAAAAAATCATGATAGAGCAGTCTGAAGAGTAGGAACTTTTAAAATGCAGAGTCAAATGTTTCCTTGAAATTTTTTTTCATTTAAAAATCATCTTAGTTTTGTATTTATCTACCTTTATCCCTGATGTTCATCAGGATTGATATGTTCTTTAAAAAGGTTTTAAAAATTTAACTTTTGTACATTTCATACAACAGTTCCTAATCAAATTTAGACTCCTGCCCCAACCCCCCAACACCTCATGTATTTGGCCATACATGTTAAGTTCCATCCGGTCAGGCATTTGTATCCTGATGTCCTTCAGTCCAAGTTCATCGACTGAAGTCTCTTCAGCCTATGTAGAGCTCTTAAGGAAGGTCTCCTCTCCCTTACCCAGCAGTAATCAGTCTCCAACAGTTTCTAGACTAGGAAGTAACTTGCTGTTCGTTTCCCTTGCTCCACTCTGGGCCGTTGTCTGATTGAGCTGGCCTGGGTCTTGTGCGTGGTGCTACCACTGCCACAAGTTCACATGAGCAAGCTTCCAGTGACCTGAAAACCTTTATTTTCTTATGTTCATGGACAACCCTGGCTCTTAAAATCTTTCCATCTCTGTTCTGCAATAGTCCCTGAGTTTTGAATGGATGTCCTATCCAAGGACACATACTTTGTAGTCTCTTATTCTTTAAAACGTAGCCTGACCTTCTGTGTGCATCACACTCTTTTGTATAAGGAAACTTCACTGGCTAGAGTTGAGGGATGTCCTAGTATTCTCTCCACCCCCTGTTCCGCTATGTTCTGAGAGTCTTGGGTGTACAGTTTCACTGTAGATATGTCACGTAGGGGTGGGCCATTTTCAGATGTATATTCTCTGTGCATGACAAATTGTGGAATTCTGTAATAGTCCCCATCTGTTGCCAAAAGAAGCTTCTTTGATGAGTGGTGTACTATATACTTGTCTGTAAATATAAGGATCTATATTAGGATATGGTAAGAAATTTCATTTGTCTAAAGATATGACAGAGAGAGGGTTTTCTCTAGGATCTATGACCTCTCCAGTCATGTAGATTTGGCTATAACTACTGTGCCACCCATGAATTCGTTCCCATTGTGAGGGTGTTAAGTCCAATTAGATAACTGTTGATTACCTTTCAGGGAACAGTGCCCCTACTGCTCCAATAGGGGTAGTTTGCTGTGTCAGTCGTTATTTGGCTTGAGGACTGAGTTGGACCATTGATTGGTTTTTCTCCCTTAGCAGCTTGCAAAGTGTCCTCTAGAACTATGAGAGCTAGTCTTCACAGAGAGGACTGCCAGGTCAATTCCTGCTCCATTGCTCCAAGTCCTGTGTCTGAAGTATGTCCTGTCTTTAGCAGTTTAGCAGTAGGTTCTTACCTTTGAGTTCTTGGAAATAACAAAATGCCTATGTTATTTTGGGAATCTCTTGGACTACTCTGACCAACCACTCCAAGGGAGGTCTCTCCTGTCTGGGCACTGTACTTCTCACCATACAGTCCCTCGGTATACACATACACTGATGTTCAGACACTGTATGTGTATTTCTCAGGGGGTTCCCAAGTCAACACATTTTCCTGTCTTCTCCCTCCACCCATGATCCGTTCATCTCTCCTTTCTCTCCCTCCATCCAACCTTCCTCCTCCCTCTCTAGTCCAAGGGCCCCTCCTTTATCCCTGCCTTCCCCCGTAACACACGCCTCCCTGATCCCTCTTCTGAATTCCCTCCTCCGCCATTCCATGGTCTCCTTGACGTCCCTCATTTTCCCTCCCAGCCAAACACTCCCACTTACACCTCCCTGGTAACATCTGATATGCTCTTTAACGTATGGGGCGATGGTGGCATTAAGCACAAGACCCATACCAACTCAAATTAGACAAGGACCCAGAGTGGAGCCATAGAAATTGGTGGTAGGTTAGACCTAGATAGAAATATTAGAGACTGATTACTGCTGAGAGAAGGAGAATATGCCTTATTTATAATTTCTAAATGACCTGCTCCAACTCCAGTGGATGAATTTGCACTAGAGGACATGTAGGCACAAATGCTTGACTGGACAGAACTTAACATATATGACGGAATACATGAGGTCTGGTGGGGGTTTGGGAGGATGAATGGAGGAAGGGGTCTAAATTTGATTAAGAACTATTGAATGAAATGTGTAAAACTCAATAAAATGATAAATTAAAAAATCTGTTTACATTGAAAAAAGAAATCTGTAATTATGGGGAAAAGCCTTGCACCTTGGGATTAGGAGTTCTGCTATGTTGGTTGTGACATACACTTGATCATTTCCACCTGATGCTCTGCAGAGCCCATTAGAGCATGTCTTATCTCATTCACAGGAGCCTCTGCATTGGGAAAAGTCAGGAGCTTTGCACCGGGAGGTCTCTGTCCATGAGGTGTCCCAACTTGAAGTCCGGGGCCTGAGATCCTGAGAGTGTATGATGATAAACGGTGATTACACTTTTGGTGAAAATGGGGCATGACGTGAGAAAGAAAACAATGTTTCTTCATTGGGTCACATTTAATTGATTCCTAGACAGAAGAGGGGCCGGAAGAAGTGGTGTGTGCATATGCCATAGTTAAATTCTGAATTTGACAGACAATATTACAAATTTCTCTTACTGTTTTTGAGAACAATTAAGGAGAAAGGGATTGAAAGGCATCTCTACTTTCTCCAGATGGTGGCTGCTCCTAGAAGGATGGAGCCTGGGCTGTGGGTGACGTACTGCTCCAGAAAAGCTTCAGCTGAGTGATTTTTATCCTGACTTCAATACTTTATTTTTTTATTAAAAATATTTTTTTTATTATGTGTATGAGAATATTTCCTGCATGTACGTAAGTGCACCTGTGCTGTGCAATGCTGGTGGAGGGCAGAAGAAGGCATTGCATTTTCCTGGAACTGGAGTGATGGACAGTTGTTAGCCACCATGTGGGTACTGTGAATTGAACCTGGGTCGTCTGTAAGAGCAGCCAGTACTCTTAATTGCTGTGCTATCTCTTCAGCCCCAGCTTCAAATACATTATAGTGAAAAATCCAACTTCATTTTCCTCATGCTGGTTATCTCTTGTGTGTAGATTTCCAGGGTAAGGCATATAGGCTTGAGCCCCCCGCCCTCATTTCTTTTTTCTAGCCATGGAGGAGAATCCTCCCTCAGGGATATCATTCATTGCAGAGGAGAGAGAATCAATGCCACTAAAGAGCTTCTACACCCAGAATAAATCCCATCTGTGACATATCCAAGTTGGACCCTGACCTTTGGATAGAGAAATGGGTTTTTAATAGACCTCACATATAGGAAACAGAATGGCTTAATATAAACAAAAGATTAGTGAAGAAAATAAAAATTTAGTAGTAGCCTAACCTAAGTCCTTCTTGCTTAACACTTTTGAAATGAGCTTTTCCCCACTTTTAAGAGTGAAAGGAAGACCATCCTTGCCTTTATGATCACAGACAGGAGCTACTTATTATAATACAGAGTACACAGTCAGTAGGTACCTCAGTCTCTTTGTTCTACAAAGTTTCAATCTTTAAAATTTCCTCTTCTAAAGCATCATAGAATTGGGAGCTGTAAGATTCCTAAGTCCTTACCCAGATTTCCACTTGGATGAGGTTTATTTTTAGCTCAGTGGTACATACACAGGAACATCAAATCAAGGCCAAGAACCAAGGATGTGGCTAGGCAGAGTGGTTTGTGCAAAGTTAAAGAAGTAAAATGTGATCAACAATGTAAAACTGAAAAAAAAAAAAATCAACAGAGTACAAACCAAAGAATCTCCCAGGAGAATAAATCCCAGGGAGAGTGTGTCCTGAGTGCAAGATTTCAGTTGGTATAATGCTGGGATACATTTGCACTTTGGAATTTGAAGTCCTGTTGTGTTGATCTTTCTCTGGGTCCCAGAAAGGCAGTGCAGTGTGGAGGCAGAAGTGTTGGGAAGGACGAGTAATGTTCCTGACTCCGATGTGCAGGGTAATACTGGAGTTTGCTTATCTTTGAACAGAGGGTCTGGGATTTCACCTTCATGGACTAGGAAGGTTGATGGCTCTGGGGAAGAGGAAGGAATGCATCCTAATTCTCACTTCCCTTCTGTCCTGGCTGGATGGCAAAGATTTCAGAATGGGCAGCAGGCCAACAGGACACCTGGTTTCTGTAGGTGACAGTCTTGGTCTGGACCCAGGTCTGAACCACTGATAAATACTTGGAGGAATTAAGGTTATTTCTTGAGTCATTCTATGTAAAAATAATATAGCATAGAAATATTTGTAACTTACAAGATATCTACATATATAAATATATACATCTGTTTTTCTCATCTTTATAATTATTTCTAAATTGAGCTCTATAATCGTCCTCAGTGGATTGGATAAATTGGTATAGACTTGAAATTTATCTACATACATAGAGACAAATATTCACGAATCACAAATCACATATTGAATAATGCTCAGGTTAACTGTCTATGTCCTATTCTTTGCAACTTTTCCTTATTTTTTTCTAGTTCTAAATATGTGCGACATATTATAATTACACAGAAATCCTTTCACTTACAGGTCCTGCCATTCTACCCTCAGAACAGTTCCCTGAAGATTTTCCCATGTTGGTCCAAAGCCTGACCTCTGAACCAAGAACAGAAAGCTGTACTCCCTGATGTCATCCTTGGACACCAAATACCCTGAACCTGACGTCTTCTGTGTGTGGTCTCTCAGCTGTGTCCCTTCCTGCTCCCCCTACTCCCATTTCAAATGGTCTCTTTGCCTGCCTTCTATTCTATTTATTTTTTTAATACAGTTCATTTTCCTTTGTTTTCTTTGGTGATTACTTGTTGTTTTCAATGATCTTATTCTAAGGGTATCAAGGTTTAAGTCTTGGTCTTCAGGGACTAATGAGTTTCACTCTATTTCCCTGATTTCCTGGAAGGAGTGTGATAAGTTTTATGTGCAGAAAAAAAGAGACGTTGATGTTTATGTTAACCTTTTCTCTGTTGTGCCTCAAACTACAGTCTTTTTAAAAAGCCCAAGAAGAAAACACTGTGAAACAAAAGATCACTTCTAAGAACACTATCACAGAAAGTAAAGGACATTTTCATGAAGAAAGGAATGGCTAAGAGGGACAAAAGATTCCAAGGCATGGAAGGAGCTATATATTCCACACAGGAGATACTGGTGAGCAGATGGGAATCCTCTCCTATCTGCTTTGACTTTGGGATTCAGATCAATGACACAACCCAGGAGAGACATCCTTAGGAAGCCTCGTCTCAGAAGACTGCAACAGCTATGGGGTTTGTTAAATGAACAAACTGGGGTGAAGGAGACCTGGCCATAGCCTTGCAGGTAGAGCCTGTGGTTGTGAGATCATTGGGATAACTAACTTGTAGATGTTCTCAAAACTTCTGTCCACTAAAGTAGCTATTCTTAGAACTGCTTAAAAAGGCCCCAGGAAATACCTGACAGCACTGAATATAACTAGAATCCAGATCTTGACTTCTAAATATTCTCCACTCAAAGAGCACAGGGTTCTCTGGGTAGTTGTTGATTACCAACCCCCCCCGCCCCAAAAGTACAATATCAACCTCCTAAGAGGCTTCTACTGGGACTGGGGAGATGGTTGGGTGGTTAAAAATTATGTATCTGTGCCATATATATCTGCTCTTACAGAGGACCCAGTGACAGGGAATCCAATGCTCTTTCCTGGTCTCTGTGGGCATTGCATGTGCATGGGTACACATATACACAAGGGCAAAGTACTCATGCATATAAAATAAAAAAAAGAAAGAAACTTCCAACAGTCTGGGACATGACAATTATTATCATCATCATATACATTATATTAATAGCATAATTATATTCACATATGATAATAATAACAATGGAGAGCAATTCAAAGAAGAAACTAAAAAGCCTTACAACTATGTGAACACAAGTACATGAATAAATAAACATCGCGAAGTTAGCTTTCTTCCTTACAGTAGAATTCTAGTGATTAAAGAAAGAGAATAATGAAGCTAGAAAATCACAATGTGCAGCCAGAACAGCAATAATTGCTTCAGCAAAAAACTACCAGGGAATGAGATTTGGATATTCATATAGTCTCAAAGCATCCCCCTACAGCATATTTATTATTCATATTAAAGAAGACCAAAGAGACATGGCAGTAAATATAACAGATGCTATCAGACTGACTCTTGAACCATTTAAAGGACATTAGTGGAACAACTGGAAAAATTTGCATGGGACCCGTCTACGGATTAGATACTGGCATTCGTAACAGTGATGGCATTCCTTCATTCTTAATTTCCTGATTTTAGTAAAGAAACTGTTTTGGTTTTTAGACTCAACTGAAGAATTTACAGCTAAAGGTACATCTTTTTTGAAACTTGTTTTCAAAAGACAAATTGTATATCTATGCATATGAGAATAAAAAGTAAATATGGTAAATGATAATACTTGAGGGATCTTGGTGCCATATATGGGAATTCTTCACATTATTTTTTATAACTTTCTTACAATCTGAAATTCCAAATTAAAAGTTATTCTATAAAGACTCAAGAAAACAACTTTAATAGTATGTGTCAGCGCTGAGTTAATGTAGTGCTGCTTGAGGTTGGCAGGAGAGTCTAGGGATAGAGGTCAAGTTTTAGAACCTAAGGGAGATTATGTCACCTTTATAATAAAAAATTAAATGATTAAAGGAAAGGTTTCCTCCATATTTACTATCAACAACAATATCAGATTTAGAAATGTCTGTGTGGATGAAAATGATTTGGAAACACGAAAGAATTTGAAGGCAAATAGGTGTTCTAAGGGAGCTCTAATCATAGCATCCAGATGGACATATATTCTTGCTGTCATTATTATGATGTTGTCTGGGGATGGTGAGTCAAAGAGAAGAAATATGGAAAATACATCATTTAAATATCTATAACATTGTGATGGGAGCCCACAGTAAGAATAGGAAAAGTATTCACAATGGAACCAGGCAGTAAGTGGATTAGTTAAATCTAATCAAGTACTGAAACAGGTTTGGTGGGGATATTATAAACTCAAATCAAATTGAAGAAACAAAAGACACATGTCTTGAATTCAGGGAGCCAAAAAACCAACCCATGTGGTGGCATGGGCTTCGATGTCCTCCTGGCACAGTGCCTACATGAAGGGTTCATCCTTGTCTGCTGTGGCCACTGCCTCTGCTCAACAAACTGCCTTATTATGCCATGGTAGTCCTCACGGACTTAACTTTAACTTATTTTTTTAAGTACACAAAATATCTTTCACAAAAGTGAAGTGTAGATTAACCTTAGAGATAATGACTAAATTGAAAATAGTGCAGCAAGTTTGCATTTTCATTTAAAGACACTTCAGCTTTAAGATTGCAATTTGAAATATACAATTCAGTAATTAATTTGTCTTGTGAGTCTTAAGCTGAAATGTATATTTTACTGCATTTGTATGTAGTATTGATTTTTAAACTAAATATTCTTTTGTTTCACTCTTTTTTTTTAAATTTTTTGAAGTTTCATACGTGAGTATTGTATTTTTTTTCCTTCCCTCCCAGTCCTCCTCTAACTCCTCTGGGTCCCCTCCACTACTTCCTAACTCTTTGAGTTATTGTTACATTTGCATATATATATGTATATAGTACATTGAGTCCGTTTAGTGCTACTTGTGTGTACCTGTGTTTAAGGCTGCCTACTGGGGATTAGATAATCTCTCGGGGAGCTAGTCCCTGGAGAAAACTGATTCTTCCCCTCTCAGCATCCACTGATTGCCCGTAGCTCTTCATCTTGAGGTGGGGCCCCATGAAATTTCTCCCCATCCACTTTGGCACGTCAGCTGGTTTTGTCATTACCCCGCTATGGGTGGTTCTGGTGTGGCTTCCCTATCATGTCTAGATGGCACTAACTAGCAGTAGGTGTCTGGTCCTCTGGTTCTTACATTCTTTCTGCCCATCGCCCTTTTGCCATGTTCCCTGAGCCGTAGGTGAAGATGTTGCATTGTAGATGTGTCACTTAGGTCTTGGCACCTCAGTCACTTATTCTCTGTGTTTGACCAGTATTGATTTTTAAAATCAGAGCTTAGCATTTATTGCATTTTATTTGTGTTTGTATTTGTATTTATTTAGTTAAATATGTAAGTGCTTAGGAAAACTTTCTTTGTGGTATTATTCAAACAAAAAAATTAACAGATATAAAGATTAATCAATATGGCTTTTATGGAAACCAGCTATTTCATACGTTTCACACACACACACACACACACACACACACACACACACGCACAATATTCATGTAAAAGAGTTTAATTAGAGTTATCCTACCCAGGAGATACTTCTCTCCTAGAAGCCATAGGTTGTTAAATATGGTGTGGGATACTTTGTCTTGAGTTGTTGATCAAAGTTGTCCTGGCGACCCCTAAAACAATACAGGTTATTGCTGTTGCTTTTGGTTGCCCACCAGAACTTGATGTTAAGACCCTATTTCTGAGGGCTTGACATATTTGGCTCAGGACATGGAGAAATCAAATTGGTACTGATCAACTTCCTGTCTGCTTGTTAGCTTTCATAGTACCAAAAAAGTGCTCTATAGACTGGAGGGAAAAGTCTTACCCTGTTGTGAACCAGTGAGCTACAGTAATGTCCAGGACGACAGGATGCACCCATGGGTGCAACAGTGGTACAAATGCTTTGGGACTAACCAACAGATTTCTGATTGAACTTAAGGCCCACTCCATAGGAGGAAACACATGCCTGGTATACAGATCTGGCCAAGAACCATAGGCTTTAGGGCTGAACCTACTACACTGTTATCTATCTAAATAATGTAGCTCATATTAAATTGACTCCTAAATTTGTATTTTTCTACCCATAGATTAGTACAGATCTCATCACTAATTTTTTTGTGCAGTGAACGACAGCTAATTCAGAAACTTACAACTAGTCAAATACAGAGAAGAAGTGCCTGTGGAGTTCTCCACCACAAATGAGACATCACACTCCCTCTTCCCAAGTGTATCATGAATTCTCTCACGGTGAGGTCCACCATTCAGCCCCACCCCACGCCCAGGTTTGAACTGATTGAGCTAAGGGAGAATGCTCTTCAATTAGAGAAACCAGTTTATTCCAGGTTACTTACAAAGGATTCATTCCCCCTCCCGCCCCCCATGACAATGCGGAGCCTGCATTTTGATGCTAAGTCCCCTGGACCTCTGGAACACGTGCACAGAATGGAGCCCAGCACCATGCCCACCTCTTTCCTTCTCGTCCTTCCATGCTTCCTCTACGCTTCCCCCCTTAAATCACTGGTTAGTTGGCTGTCAATCACATTTGGAAGCCTGTCCCTGGCAGCAGAGAGAGAAAACTGCTTATCTGTACAGCACCAAGGCTCAGGGAGCATCGAGGAAGAGGGAGTGTCAGAGGTGAGGAAGGACCAGAGTGCAATAGTCTTCTGGCTATGAAAGGACAGCTGCACTCATGAGCTCACAACAACTGTGGTTTCTTGTTTCAAGACTTGTACAAGATTAAGTTAGTTAATATTCCAGCCTGGAGGGGGAAGGGAGGGGACATGAGCCCCAGTGCCTAGCTGAGGAGTTATTGACAGCAGGCAGCTTCTGGGAAAGGAAAAGCTAGTTTTCTTTAAGGATTAAGCCCCTGGTAGATTGACCATGCTCCAGTAGATGATCCTATACCCTTCATTATATGGGTTGCACAAACCGGACTTGGTGGGTTATAAAAAGAGATGGGGACATGAAGTTGGGAGAGAATAAAGGGGTAGGTCTTCAAGGGGTGGATCTTTGAAGAGTTAGTAGGATGACTGGAGGGTGAATATGTTGAAAATACATTGTAAGTATAAATTCTCAAAGACTTAATAAGGCTATTACATTTAAAAAGATTAATCAAGCTGGGCGTGGTGGTGCATGCCTTTAATCCCAATGCTCAGGAGGCAGAGGCAGGTGAGTTCAAGACCAACCTGGTCTATATAGGGAGTTCTAGGCCAGCTGAGGCTATAGGGAGACCCTGTCTCAAAAGGCACCCCCCCATAAAAATATTAATCAATTTGTGTGTGGTGTCACATGCCTATAACTCCAGCACCTGAGAGGTAGAAGCAGGAATTTGAGGAAGTCAAGGTCAGCCTCAGCTACAACAGTTTGTCTCAGGCTAGCTTGGGCTACCTGAGACCTTGTCTCAAGAAAACAAAAGAAAAACAGATAAGTGAAAAAATTAACTAGTTTGAATTCTTGAAAGTAATTATTAAAGTCAGATACACTTTTATATATCCAACAAGACTTATAAATTGAAATTAAAAGATAAGGAAATGATGTTTTTAACTGAGAGACTTTTAATGGATTGAGTATTAATTAGGAGAAAACCCCTGAATTGAAGTAGTATCTTGAAACTGAAGAACAGAGGTGGGCATGGTGGCACAAACCTTTAATCCCAGCACTCAGAGACAGAGGCAGACAATCCAGGCCAGCCAGCTCTAGAGGGAATTCCAGGCTAAATGGGTCTATAAGAAGATTATCTTAAGACAACAGCATCAACAACAACAACAGCAAAATAGCAACAAGCCTCCCCGCCAAAGGAAAGTGAAATTATGGATAAAACATTAAGAATAGTGAACTAAAATACCCAATAGTATATTTAAAGATCTATGCTGCATACTAAATGCTTAAATAAAAATGACTATTGGTGAAATAATAGCATATCAAATATATGTGACTACACCTTTGCCTTTCCAAATCTATGTTTTATCTCTAAATATTCAAATCACTGAGAATAAGAAAAAAATGAGAGTATAGAAAAGAAATAATATAGATCATTATCATTAAAAAATATGGAATCCTGGAATAGATAAGCCATATGGAAATCAGTAAAATGGACATCAGGTAAGTCCAAAGGCCTACTTAAAATTAGTAAGTGGCATCGGGAAAAAAATGATTTTTTGGCAACAATATAGTTTGAATGTCAAATGTCCCTCACAGGCTCATGTGTCTCTATACTTGGCCCTGCCGGATGGTGCTGTTTTGGGAGGTTGTGGAATCATTGGCATTTTGGGGCCTACATGGTAGACTTGGGTTACTAGGTGAGGGCTTTGAAGATTATAGTCACTTGCAGTTCTCAGCTACGGCTGTCTCCTTTTGGTTTGCTTTGCACTTCTGCTGCAGTGACCCTACCATGCTGTCACCACCCAGGAGGAACTAAAACTTCTGAAACTATGAGTTCAAGTGAGCTCTTCCTCCCTTAAGTTGCTTCTACCAGGCTTTTTGTCATAGTGATGAAAGAAACCAACACACACACACACACACACGTGCGCACGCACACACACACGCACACACACAAGCCACTATCTCTACCTTGAGTATCAAAACAGCCTCCAGATAAACAATCAGGGAACTAGAAAAGAGGTGTCCCTTGCTTTAAGGACATTAACCTGAAAGTGGTGCCCAGAGCCTGTGCGTGCATCTTATTGGCTAGACTTGGTCGTGTGACTACTAGAAGAAAGACTGGGAAGCAGAATCTTTATTTGAGGGGCCGTGTAGCCCCCTAAAATTCTATTTCAGTGGAAGAAAGGAGGATGAATATAGGGAGATATTAGCCATGTCTGCCACCACGAGGACTCTGAGATTGAAAGAGAAAGTCAAAGCACACCTAAGAAGTTGGCGACTGCCGAGCTCTGAGGTCGGTGTTGTCAAACTTTCCTCAAGAGTGCACTAGATTAAGATGGGAAAAGAGACTTCAAGATATTACGGAGGCCAAATAAGTTACAGACCCTTAGAGACAGAATGATACCTATTGTGACAATGATTTCTAGAAATTCACAGCCATCTCTGTCTAGAGGAAAGTTGAACCTTTTAAGAAAGAAACTGCTACATTGATAGCCTATTTATGGGGACAAGGTTTGAGCATCGTGGTGTAAGCTTTGGTGTGCTTCTGAGGAACAGTGAGAACAGCAAATGACGAGTTTGTTTGATTAGTACCTCTGAACTCAGCTGGTGGGATGTAGGAAATGTCTCAGTATAGAAAAGTCATTCCTTTACTCTTACGGAAAGAGGACTTGGAATACTAAAAGAAAGTGAAGATTTAATATGCTCTAGCAATGGTGTAGAGGCCTTACATGTACTCAGCTCTCATGACAGTTATGAATTAGATAATAGTATTATTTCCACCTTTCAGACAGGTAAAGGGGGCATGAAGTTGTTAATTTGCTTAGGATCATATACATAATTCATAGTTAAAGCTGGGGTCTGATGTTAGGTATTTTGGTTGACATGTCTGAGCATGTAGCTAGCACACTGTGTTATCTCAGTAACATCTCTTAAGAGGAGAAATCACCTCATACCAATCCCATACCTGCCTGTGCATAGTCCAAAGTCACACTTAAAGCCCAGGTCACAATCAGAACCTGAATTTGAGTTGGTTAGAGGATGCAAGAGTGAGGAGATTTGGGAAGAAACAGCGAGACACTTGGGGTTATGAACTGAGTATCCTGCAGCAAAGAACATCACTCCGGAGTTTAGGGAGTTCAGACAAACTGGTGTAACCAGATGCTTTGTCAGTCATTTTCTGTTTCAGTGCAAATATGCACTCAATCTGCATAGGCATTTGGCTAAATGCTGGGAACTTTAACTTATATAACTTTTATGTGCTTTCTCTTTGTGGTTAAATGGAAAAGACTTCTCTCTATAGCCACATTTAAATTTCAGTGTTTCTTTTTACTGATTAAATTTGTTTTTGACAATGCCATACATGTGTGCAGTGCATTCTGTGATCCCCCTTTCCCCGTACTTCTTCTCTCCCTCCTACTCTGCATCCCTTCCTTCCTGCAGGATCCTTATCAACATTCATCATTCATGTTTTGTTGTTGTTGTTGTTTTGTTTTGTGATGGACTGATTTTAACCAGGACCTTCTGTTTGGTCACAAGTGTGGACCTGTCCATTGGAGCCTTGTGGTCTCATTCTTGTGTACACAACCAAAGATAATGACTATCTATCCCATAGGATTCATCAGTAACCCAGAGTTCAGCTGGGAAGAGTCGGGCCCTATGAATACCTTCCTAATCCCTGATTAATTCCAGAGCAATTTTAAAAATAGGAATAATAAATTGACAATTCTTTGGAGAATTTGTATTTGTTTTTATTGAATCTTTGTGTATTTCATACAGATCATCTCAGTCAGTCTTAACCACGTTGATATCCTCTTCACACTGGCATGCCCCATAACCCTGCAACTGGAATTCATACATTCTGCCATCTATGTTAAGGCCTGTTGTGTCAGTTAATATTCCCAGATGTTCCTCAGTGCAGGTTCACCCACTCAGGTCTAGTCAGCTTATCCAAAGTTTCTCAATTTAAGAAGATTAGCTCATCCTCACCCAGCAGTAATCAGCTGCCAATATTTCTTCAACAAAGATTGGGATCTGCTGCCAATTTCTTTGGAGGATTTAATTGCAGCGTTTAATCCAGGTAGTCACATTAGCTTAGTGGTAAGGAAAAGATTGCTCAAAGAAACACACCTGTCTTCGATGAGTTCCAGAGGACCAGACCAAAGTGTGCCACGATGAAGAAGTAAATGCGGACCTGAAATTATATCCTCATACTACAGGGACTCATACCTACTTAGAGACTGTTTCATGAGGCCCATACAGTTTGGGTTCAGACTTTCTAGAACCTAACTTAGATTGATAAGACTTGAAGATCCACACACTTAAACACAAATGAGATCTCATGATTCCCAACCACTAAGTTTCTGAATATGATTAATTGCATCAAGGTCTGTAGTTTTCATGAGATGATTGGAACAGGCACACTTGAGAAGTGGTTGGTTTGGGATTAAGTCAATACTGTATGATTTAGAGCTGCATGTCTCTATGAACAGAGTTATGAAGAAGCAGAACTGTCAAATAGTGAGGACAAGAATCTGGAATCATTCAGTTTGATCTTGATTTATTTATTTTTTTTTGTCCTTTTGAGACAGGGTTTGCTTGTAGTCCTAGCTGGCCCAGAACTTGCTATGTAGACCAGGTTGACCTCAATCTCACAGAGATCTGCCTGCCTCTGCCTCTGTAGTGCTAGAATTAAAGGCATGTGTCACCCTGCAGGACCAATCTTGATTTCTTATTCTTTGTATTGACATAGGTAATGACTCTTTAAAGTAAATAAGAAAATTGTTTATTTTGATTTGCATATGAGAGACCATGAACGCAGATTTGAGTAACCAGGAATGACATGATCTACCATGGGAGAAGTTACTTAAACTTGTCACAGAAGTCTTGGTTTGGACTTCTCTCTCTTATCCTTGTAAACTCTGTCAAAATAATTCGGATAAGATACACAGAGTATAGTAGAGAATACAGGAATGGCTATTTGCAGAATAAAGTAGAGCACACTCTCAAGAGGTGTATTAGTCACTCATCTGTTGCTGTGACAGAAACACTGACCAAGGGAACTTATAAAAGGAAGAGTTTATTTAGCTTATGTTTCCAAAGGGGCAAGAGCCCATCATGGCAGGGAGATATGGTAGCAGAAGAGGCTAGAGTAGATTCAGAAGCTAAGTTCTCACATCTTCAAGCAGACACAGAAGCAGAGCATGACTAGAGATCCAGCAAGGCTTAAGAACTCTTTAAGTCCGCCCGCAGTGACCAGTGACATGCTTCATCCAGCATGGCCACACCTACTAAGACCTCCCAAAGCCATGACACCAACTGGGGACAAAATGTCTAAATACTTAGAGCCTACAGGGGACATTCTCATTCAAACCATCACAAGAGGTGAGAGTGAACAGTGGCCCAAAGATATCACTGTCCCAGTCTACATTTGGTGCAGGCTTTCTACTGTTTTCTAAGGGATCTCTAAAATAAGCAGCTTTTTCTGAAGGACTCTGTCCTGTCCAGGTGATTGATAAGCCTGTTTGGACTCTATAGTAGGAGGCAATTGCTATGTGTTTGTCCCTTATCATAAAGTCTCCTGTTATACAGTAATCTCAGAAGGTTTAAGGTTCCTGGAGTTGGGTTTAGCTGGTTATCCATTAGTGACTATTCACACAGTTCAGGATGTCATGTTTCCTTCCAGACCAGAGATATATTCTTCTGACCAGTAATTAAAGTCTAGTCCCTGTTTTGTACTGTGTTTATTATTTTAAAAGGAATTCAGTCCCAATTCCTCCAATCTTTCTAATATCTAACTACCTAACATACTCACAGAACAAAAAAAAAGTCATAAATTATTAAGTTACCAAACACATTGAGGGAAATGCAGTAGGTAGCTGCTGTGACGTGAGGGTATAACTTCTCTCGGTTTCAGATATCACAGCTTTGGTAGAGGCTCAGGGTCCACTAAAGTTAGCAATTAATTTTGAGATGTTTACCTAACAGTCATGAGAGTGTTAGAAAAATGATAGTAAATTTCTGTCATTGGGGCCAAGCCCATTTTGACTATCAATCTACTATATTCCTTCTCTTCACAGTCACACTGTTCTAGTAACCAAGGTTAAACAGTCTGCAAAATCTTTAAAAGAGATACAGCGTTTTCAGAGAACTTCATTCACACCATCAGTCATGTGAACTTGAATGAAGGACATCTTCTCTGGGTCTCAGTTACTCTGTCTGGAAAATGAGAGAAAGGCCCCCCACCTCTTGTTCTGAGGGTTACAGAAACATGTCAAATACTTAGCACAGTGATTGGTACATAAAAGTGCTCAAACCACTGACTACTATTTTTAATATTATTACTCATAGGGGGACCAAGTCTTGATTTCACTGGCTCTAGATTCTAACCAACTTATTATCATTTCAGAGATAATGTGGGGAGTGTAGCCCAGGATGTAAGAACTGAGGAGTAAAGAGTGTGGCTCGTTTTTCCTGCCTACCACCTGTTCAGCAAGGGGCTACAATGTGCTTGTGGTCAAACCTGCTGTCCGTGCATCCCCCATGAGCATTTGCAAGAATGTTCTAGATTGGGGGCTCATCTCAGTGGCTGAAACAAGAGTCAATGCTAGGGAAGTGTTTGGGTCAGTGATGAGTATTGCTTAAAGGAGATTTCCTCCCAAAGTGTCACAAGTGAGTCACTATCTCCTGTTACATGCCCCAGGAAGCCCTAACACCAAGAATTATGGGGTAGCTCAGGGTAGAGTGGCCAACTCTTACATACAACTCTTGGAAGAGTTATTAGCATTCCTTCCAATGGAATGGGTATGTTCTCTTAGTGTGTTCCCCAATGTGACCACTGTGCATTGGAGGGCAGATACCCTCAGCACCCTTGCTAAGACCTTAGTCACATACAGTGACTCAGAGTGGGTGAGAGGGAGGATTTGTATCTTCTCTTCAGAATCTTCTATTTAGAGACACTCTTGCAGATAAATCTCTATTGGAATTGTTGCTTCACCATCAGATATTCAGTGTCCATCAAGTCAGTCATAGACACAGACTAATACACTATTGCACAAAATGGCACACAAAACAATTATTACTACATTAATTAATTCAGAGTGAAGCCTCCTGAGGTTTGTTCTCAGGTCCTTTTCTTCACCAGGTAAAGAATGGCAAGATAAGAGGTTTCTAGTGACAACACATAGCCAAGGTGTTTACTGACGCACAATCAACACCGCAAAGAGCAAAGAGGCAGACTCCCCACAAGAGGAGGGGTTCAGTGCTGGAGAGCCATCTCTCCCCCTGGTGAGTCTGGGCTTTTATACTCTATGGGACAGGATGTGGGACAGAACTGGATTACCCTTTCTGCTTTGGATTGAACAAGGTAGAATACATGTTGTTCGTTGGTTCATTCATATGAAAGAAGGGACCTCTGGTCAAAACAAAGGCAGGAAATTTGAAATTTGTGGGAGCCCATGCGGATGGCGGAGCACCAAAAAGGCCAACTTTGGACAAGAATCCAGAAGTAGGCCATTGTGAATACAAGTGAGAGTAATTGGAACGCAGCTGACTCTATTCTGGGGCCTCCTCTGCTGTCTGGGGCCTCCTCTGCGGTCTGTCTGGGGCCTCCTCTGCTGTCGTCTGGGGCCTCCTTTCCTGACTATTTGCCTAGTTCAGAACTATCTCCTCTTCTCCTTCACTCCTTTGCCCTGTTTTAACCGTAGATTCATAATTATAGACAGTCAGCTAATATTCTCCCTAATGGGTACCAAGACAGCATACTTAGCACCTCCTGTGGTTACACAGTACAAAAGTCATCTCCTGACACCTTTGTTTCCCTAGGGTCCTCTGTGTCCTTTCACTACTAGTTACCAAGCCAAATTTCTCTACACACTGGCACAAGTTCAGATAGTTCAAAAGAACCCTCATGACTCAAAAAAGAGCTCCAAAGACAATGAATTCAGGCTTCCTATTAGACTAATGGTAGAAATTCAAATTAGTTCATAGGGAACTCAAACAGCTAAAAGGAGCCTCCAAACTGACATGGAAGAAGAAGGTCAATTCCAAGGGGCACTAATCACAGCAAACTTACCAAGGTAAGGATTCAGGGCCCACTGGGTCTGAGTACTTGTTTCTCTAAATTATGGAAAACAGTCAATGCCAGCCAAAATGGAAAGACAAAAAAAAAAAAAAAAATCCTTGGAATAAGAGTGATTCCAGCAGCTGCATGAGATTATTCAATTTTTCCTTTCTATCCACAGTCAACTTGCTGTCAGTGGCAAGTGCTTTCAAAGCATCTTTTCTCCTGCTTTAGCTTGCAAATGGAGGTTTGTATTGCAGCTTTAGAGTAAAAGTCCAGGCCAATTAAAGATGTGAATAATGGTCAAAGGCAGAGAGAGGTGATTTGATCAATGTGGCCACTAAAGGGGCTCAATGACCTCCAAGCCACCGGGGAGACTCGCATGAGTTTTAGGTTTGAATAGAGGAAGAATTAGGGCAGGAGGGCAGGAGAGATACATCGTTAAGCAGTCCTGGTCAAGGTTCAGTCTGTTCAATCATTGATCTATCTACTGTTCTACAAGGAGGTCTGAAGAAGTCCTTGTTGCTTGGGAAGACAAGCTGGTTCTTCTCCAGGGTACAGCCTCATTCGAATGGATAATTACCCTTATCTGGGGAGTAGTCTGTCTTGGAAGGCTTTGCTATTCCTAGAATCCAAGGTGATTGCAGGTATAGGGTAATGATTTATCTCCATGCGTTTAGCCTTGAGTGGGATGAAATAGGTCAGGTGGACAGACACTCGGAGTAATGAACATGCCTGGGCAGAGTCCAGGCATCTGACCCAAGGTAAGCTCCCAACGCAGGCAGAGATGCCAGCCTATCGTCCTGCTTTCAGTTGCCCTGTGGGTCTAAGTGTAGAGTCGGTACGTTTTAGCAAAAGCAGCTTCTAAGTGCCTCTTATAAAAGTGTGATAAATTATCCAAATTACGGCAAAGTCTCTGTATCTATTGCAAGACCTGAAGGTAGGAATGTGAGCTGGCTAAAGTAATCCATAATAATTTTGGAGTTACTGGCTTATATGGAAGAATAAGTATCATGATACATCTAAGAACATCCTGCCAATGTTTTGCTGTAATCTTATGTAAGTCTGAGACTTGACACCAGCATATTTCCATTTAGCAAATATGCCTAAATAAATTGATCTGCCTTGTCTAAATTGGTGTGGATATTTCTAATCATTAGTATTCTTCTGCCTCTAGGTTGCATTTTTTTTTTTTTTTTCAGCCGGGTGTAATTCCAGGCAGTGAACCATTGTTCCAAATGCATTTCTGATTGATTTTCTGCCTCACAACTGACAACTTAACTTTGCAGCAGGAGGTCTGAGCTCAGGCCCCGTCTTAATGTTTCAGAGCAGGAATATGACCCTGATGGATGGTTCTGAAGAACAGCTGGCTTTTGTGATGGAAAAGAAAGTGAAAGATGTGGTTCTCAAACACACACTGACTTCTTTCCATTGCTGTACTTTGGAGAAGAGTGGAGGTGGGCGGAGGGGTAGTTGTTTCTCTGGCAAAGGTCAGGGTTAATTCGGTGACTGATTAGCTTCTGATTTATAAATGTAGGGCATCTTGTTCCTTCTTGAATTTGCTGATTTATGAAAGTTCTTGGTGAAGGTTGTTCTATAATCTACTTGATTCCCTAGATAATTTAAAAATAGGCACTTAAAATCCATTAAAAAAATCTGACTGTAACAGGTTTCTAGGGTCAGAAAATGCTTGGTGTTCAGTTTTTGTGCTTAAGGGCTTCCATTTTGTTTTATATAGGTTTGACTTCAGATATTTGACTAGGACTGACACAAGAAGGTTTCTCCACCTATGGGTGGGTGGTGTTATGGTTTTGAATTTGCATCTGAATCAGTCTCTAAAGATGGAGACTTCCTGGATAAACATCTATGACAATCAAAAGAATTTTCAGGCTATTGATTCCAAATATCAGATCCTCAGCTGTTAGTAAAACAGTACTTTCTAACTTACACAGTTGAGTGACCCTTGACTTCGATAGTCAGAGGATCCTTTTAAGTGGCAGAGGGAGTTCCAGTTGGTTTGACTATTTATAAATTCTCTGGAGTCTGAGTTCAACTTAGTAGTAGGCTTGGGAGAATCTACACAATGACAGACTCATATTAGTATCAGTGGACGTGTGCACTGAGGTCCAACATTCCCTTTTCAAGTGGCTTCCTTGAATGGAAATCTGGAAGGTTTTATTTTACTCTCTTTTTGTATCTGTCATCCCAAATCTACTTATGTTTTACTGTGAAATCTTCTCCAGACACTCTGACCTTCAGTGATTCTTCCATTTCTCATCTCTAGATGTATTTATGGTTTGTATCACCCAACTCGGTTTATACTATGTTTTATATATTTCTCTATTAACTTGTATATGTTGATTTTTCTCATCCATCCACAGTTCCTTAAGGGTAAGCATATTATCTTATATCATTCATATAGCCATCTCCTCTCTTGATAATATATAATCATTGCCAAACATCAAGAGACAATAAATCTTTCTTTCATGCAATTTAAAGCAAAACTGTCAAAGCTTCTGAAAACTTCAGTCTACATTTAAGCCTTTATCAGTGGGCCATGTGATTTATATGGACTCTTTTCTACACGCCACTCATGTAGAAAAAGGATGGCAGAGACAAGATTATGGAGAATGATAGAGAATGAATTTCATTTCACATTGTCCCCTTCATTTCCACAATCTTCTAGATGAGACATGGGTCTCAGAAGAAAAGTAGAAGAGTCACTAGCTATTTCAACAGAGAGAATTCTCCGCGAGAAGTCAGAAAAGCAAAAAACGCAGTAGAAGGACAGTAGAATATCGCAGAAATAGCGACTTCAGGAAGTAGTCCTCTCTCACACTGGATGAGCCAAAGGAGGAGGCTGGGTCAAGAACATGAAAGTGGAGACGAATGAGCTCATGGAACTGTACTCAGACCTCCGAGGAAAGGCGTGACTGGTATTGTGGTATTGTGTGCTGATATGGTAGCTGCTGTTGGGAGAGGAGATATTCTGAGACACTTGTTCCCCCCCACCACCTTGGGATGGTTGACTGAGCCTAGTTAGTTGGGAATTCCAGAGCTCAGGCCTTTATTCTAAAAACCAGTTCTATTGAGAGGACAAGCTAAGTCTTATGTTGAGGGTGTCACAAAAAGAAGTTCGAGTTGGGACCAGTTGTCTTTTCCAAAGCAGAAGCCATTACTGAGAGATACTGCCCTAAACAGCAAGAAAGCATGGAGGAGTAAGACCTTTTCCTCCAGCTTTCCAGCATCCTATAGAGCCTACAAGGGGAAGAATCACCAGGGTAGCACATAGCCTGGCAGAGTAAAACAGTAAGATGGATGTAGAACTGTGAGTTAATACCTAATAACTGTTCCAAGCAGCAACAGCACATATTACCTTCCTACCCTATGAGAGGGAGAGGAGGATGATAAAGATCATAGAAATGTACCTGAGTACAGGCAGGGGACGCATGGCTCGTCAGTGTTTGCCTGAAGAGGCAGGGCACAAGTTACAAGGATTTTTGTTGAGGTTCAGTCTGGCAAAGGATTTCTTTTCCTTAGGCCTTCTTTTTTTGCTGTCTCTGAAGGTGGTATCTCCTAGTTAGTCTGTGAAGTTTCCTCAGGTATGGACAACATGCTCTGCAGTTCACGAGCTCTCAAATTTGCAGAGTGTTGATGCCATGGGGACTCTACTTGAATGCTACAGTGTCCTGAAGATGCTGTGGTTGATTAAACTGAATATTAGCTTTCCCTGAGATTCAGCTATTAAGGGTCTCTGTTAACAGCTCTTTAGTACTGGCTCCAGCAGGGAAACCCACTCATTAATGGAGATGATTATTCCTTTGTTCTTACTATTTCCTATAGACCCCAGAAAGAACTCACTTTACATTAACTAAAGTTGACAATAAAACCCCAAACCAAAACTCTATTTTTTCTGTCTTTTTGTTGTTGTTGTCTTAGCCTTTAATGGCTACACCAGCTCTCTAGTCCTGAAACTCTTAATTTTTTTTTCTTGTAAGATTAAGCATACTATGTTTTTCTGGGAGATATTTTTCCAAATCATGAGTTGGGGATGGTGGCATTGTCACAGGACCTCACTTATAGTGAGTATAAATTTTAATGGGTGCTAGTACTCACAGCTGACTTTCATTCACATGAACACACTACCTCCCAACCACCGCACAGGTGCCCTAACCATCAGCAAACTGCAGTCTAATTCTCTTCTTAAAGAAATCCTAATGGAAAGCCCCCAGTAATGCTTGCCTTTCTATTTTGAAAAACGGCCCTGAATCTCCCTGTCTCCTTGAGTTGAAATTTTAATATAACGACTTTCAATCGGTTGAGTAGTAGCTATGTATAAAAAGCTCTGTTTCCCTTGGTGTACTAAATTATTTAATTCCTACAACTGCAAAGAAAATGTTTTTTATTATTTGCCATCTTGTAGCAAGAAAAATAAAACAGGGAGTAATTAAGCAGAGGTTTCCAAGGTCATAATATAAGAATTCTTGTTATAAAGTAAATGGCAGACTCAAGTTCAGCCTTAGAATCTACAGTTTTCCTTAGTACACAACACTAATCCAAGGAACCCTTGTCTTCACATTTTAGTTGTTAACAAGTGGTGTTGCAGGACAATACTGGCAAAATTTATGCTTTTTTTTTCTGGAGGAATGCACAATGTGTTCACATTTCAAAACACTTGGGTACTGTCTAAGATTCTCGTTAGATTATGTGCCTGTTCCTTTAAGATGGCTAAGCTGACCAGTTCTCATAGTCTAAAGAAATCAGGCTATACAGCTTGCTTACTTTCTCTGTCTGTCTCTCTCTCTTCCTGTCTCTCTGTCTCTGTCTCTCTCTGGGACAGGGACTTAGGAAACCATCTGTGCTGGGGTTTTGGGTTTTATAACCCATAAATTATGGCCCTACCAGAAGGCTCCTCCATTCTCTTTGTCATATAGACTGTTCCAGATTCAGGCACATAGTGCAGAACTTTCTACCGCACCCTGAAAAGTCAGATGTTTTCTTTTGTTCAGGGAATTTTCTCTGAAGACTCCCCCTGGCACTCGCTAGCCCACCCCATCCCTTTTAGCCTATCATCCATGACAGCTATCTTTTTTGCCTTAAGCTTTATTTAAAAACCATTTTTTTTTTGAAGTTTGGGGATTTCATAAGTGTCTTTTGATCACATTCAGACCCTCCCCCACCTGCATTCCCCCTTAAAGACCTTCGTCCGGTTTCATGTCCTCCACTGTTATTATTGTTTTAAGGCCTATGGAATTCAATCTGTGTTCCCAAATGCCCTGTGGTGTGGATGCATCACTTGGGACCCAGTCCATTTATCCACCATGGCACCCTCAAAGAAAAGTGTCCCTTCCCCAGCATCTGCCAGCGGCTCATAGAGCTGGGGCTTCCTACCCACCTCTTCTCCACCCCGGGGATTTGTCTGGCTTGAGCTTCTGCAGGTCTTGCGCACTGGTGTGAATTCACACAACAACTGCCTGGCTGCCTGGAAAACACCGTCTCCTTGCAGTCACTCACCACCTCTGGCCCTTACAGTCTTTCTGTCCTCCTCCTCCACAATCATACCTGAGTCTTGGGAGGCAAGAGTTTGATATAGGGGCACCATTCAGGGCTAAGCACCTTGCACTCTCCTACACCCTGCACATTGACCAGCTGTGGGTCTCTGTGTTAATTACCACCTGCTGCTAAAACATGCCTCTCCCGTGAGAGTCGAGAGATGCACTAATCTATGGGTATAACAATAAGTCATTAGCAGTTGCTTTAATACTATGTCCATTTATCAGAGTAACAGTAGTAGGTTCTCCACTACAGCCTGTGACCTGTCTAGTCACAGGTTCCTAGCAGTGCCAGGTATGGGTTCTATCTTGTGAAGCGGATCTTAAAGTCAATCAGAAAATGGTTGGTTTTTTTTCATATTCATGTCACTATTGCACCAGTGGACATATCTTTCCAGGCCATATTGTAGCTCACAGGGTTCACAGCTGGAGAATGCACAGCACCTTTCAGCAGTATGAAGCTAGCCAGTGGAGATGAAGCTTTAACAATACAAGCCTGAGTTCTTGTTTATTCTGTGACTCACTTGTGTAGTGTCTTCAGCAATAGACTCTCACTTTCGAGTTCCAGTGGGGCGGTCTCTAAGAGCAAGAGCAATCCATAGCCCGCATTTTTGAGGGTCTATAGCACCCTTGATACAAACAGCTTCAAAAAAGAGAGTCCAATCCTGACATTAGGCTTTTATTGGCTAGCCAACTGTGTCTGGTAGGGGTAGCGTCCTCCCCATGAACTCCATTTAGACTCTTTATATTGTATATGTATTTACTCTAAGAAGCTTCTACAGTGGTAGGTTTCCATATGTTAAGATAAAGTTTTACTACATAACCCTGGCTGACCCAGAACTACCTCTGTAGACCAAGCTAGCTTAAACTCACAGACATCCTCCTGTCTCTTCCTCCAGAGTACTGGGATTAAAAGCATAAACCACAGACTGGAGAGACAGCTCAGTAGTTAAAAGCACTGAGTGTTCTTGCAGAAGACCCTGGTACAAATCTCAGCACCCATATGGTGGCTAACAGTCGTCCATAACTCTAGTTCCATGGGATCCAATACCCTCTTCTGACATCCGCTGCACGACATGGATGCACTTACATACATGCAGTCATAACACTCATAAAAACAAAAGGCAAAACCCCCAAGCCCCACCAAATATCTTAATAAAGCACCTTTCTAAGTTTTGAAGGAAAGGCTCTTTTTCCTTTAAGATCTCATTCATGCTGTCTCGGGTATAATGTATTGTCCCTTTCCAATGCTCTTTCAGCTCAAGGCTCAAAGTTGCCTTGTCTTCTAACAAAACTGATTTCTGAAGAGTTATTTTACGTGATCCCCTTTCCTGACCCATCTGCAGCTCCTCTTCTCTATCTAACAGTTGTATTATGTATAGGAAGAAAAAGGAGGAAGACATGGCACAGTCAGCCATGCACTATATAATCAGGTCTGCACTAGGCATGCTTATATGTCATTCTAGTTAGGTTGTGGCAGACTCAATTTTTTAAAAATAGTTTATTACATTTATATTTTTATGTGTAAGAGTGTTTTGCCTGCAGGTTTGTGAGTGCGTCACAAGTGTGAAGTGCCCAAAGAGGCCAGAAGAGGGTGTCAGATCCCCTAGAACTAGAACCATGGATAGCTGTTAGCCACCATTTGAGTGCTGGGAATCGAATCTAGGCCCTCTGGAAGAACAGCAAGTGTACTCAACTGCTGAGCCGTCTCTACAGTCCCCAGACTCAGTTTTTAGATTAAAAAGTTTGGTGTCTCAGAAACATTAACAACTTACTTCATTGACTAGTATGTGATATAGCTGATAATAAGGTTCATAGATCTTTAACACCAATGTTCTAGCTACTCTCAAATTTTGCATTTCTCCTGAGAATTATTTAAACCCTCAACACATACTGAATATTTAAGATAATAAAGCTCCTAGGGAACAGTCCAGAAAGGAACACTTTGTTTTTATTTCATTTTTATTTGTTGCTCATGGCTTGAGCCATAACTACTCCCCGTAACTAGCTGGAGGCCCTACTTGCCTCTTTGATCTCTTCTCTAGCTAGACCCCACCGAGGCCATTAATTTGCTGGACTCACGATCTTAAGTTTCATTTACATCATTGCCCTGTACGAGTTGTGGACATTATTAACTTGAGTTTCCAAATCACATTTCCTGCAACTCTGCTCAAGGCAACCTTATTTTCCAGTAGAACAATAATATATTTTCAGAGTGGTCATAAATATTGAAGAGTTAGCTCCCAGCCAATTTAAAAGAGTAAAGGATGGAGGATCCTTCGGATTTCATTCTGATTTAATTTTGGTTGAGTAAGCTGTTTGTAAAGGTCACATCTGAAGACAATGTCACAAAGAGAGCTAAGGGGGAATATTTGCAGCTTTGTGTGTGTGTGTGTGTGTGTGTGTGTGTGTGTGTATACATTGTGTACATTTCCTTAATTGTAAGAGAGATGATGAATGAAAGGATAAAAGCACTCAAACAATAAGGAAGAATGGAAGGCTGGTCTTAACGCTGTACCATGTTCTTTGGTGGTTTTACCAATCACCTAAGGCACTAGAAGCTTCTGAGGGTTTCTGAATTATCAAAGAGAGAATAAATGATCTCTTTCTGCATGGCATGATGGTTATTTATGTTTTCTTATAGTCATAAGCTCTGTATGTTAGAAATACTACAAATTTTACATATGTATTAATATTATGAACAGTAATATTTTAAAATATTGATGAATCTTTTCTACAACTTAAAAAAAATTAAGTGGAGCTTATTAAGCCATGAATGATACAGTCCCAATTGACATTGTCACATTGTCCTGTATATTTTTACCATATTGCTACAGGCCTGGTGCTGTTAATTCCAATTTAAATGTATCTCTGACTTAGTTTCCTTCAATTTCACTATGATCTGCTTAGTCCAAGCTCTTCTTTCTGGGTATATATTTTTCTCTGTATGTTCATTACAGAACTTTCCATGCACTTCCTTTCTGTAATTAGAAAAAGGTGCCTCTTCAGGGTGGACAAATAGAAAAAGTTCCTGTTCCCCCACTCACTCTCTCAACAGGCCTCTTTCATAAAAAAAAAAAAAAAAAACCTGTGCAACCAAATGCACTTGATTATAAATTGTGAAATATTTATAAGCTCTTAAAATTCATGCCTGAATTAGTAAATGACCTCATAAGTAGTCATCTTGCCTTCAGCTCTTTGCCATTCTAATATGTTTTCTATCTGCTTTATTATCCTTCATCTTTAATCAGCTTTTGCCCTCTCTCCTTTTTATGCAATGTCATTAGCACCTCCCTTCCGCTAGAAGAGTGATGTGCCAGTCAACCCCGATGTTCAAAACCCCGTGGAGCCTGGTCTATGACTTCTTTGCACAGCACAGACTCCTGCTTTTGCTTGCTCTGGGCTCTCCATTCAGGTTAGGTGGGGCTGGTTGGCATTTCCCAGCACAGCTTGTCTTCGTTCCCGCTCAGATACCCTTGCTTCCCTCTGGACCACTACCTCCATGTCACATGTCTGTTCTTAAGCAATGACAGATATTCTAGAACCAAGGTTTTATAAACCCGCAGTATTGACTTTTGCAGTAAAATATTTTAAGCATTGATTTTTGTTAAAACTAAGCATACATGTGGCTCTTACAGTGTGAAGGATTTTGGCAAAGCATAATACAAAGATAAGTCAACTTCAGATGAGGACAGATTTACTGGAATGTTCAAGAACTTTTCAACCTGAGAGCGTAGTCAGGATAGTGACCTAATCTCCTCTGGGAGCAAAATGGCACTGAGGGGTAGGAATGGTTTAGTTTCTTTGCTTTTCGCTTTCTGAGATGTTCTTTGAATAAAATCATGGCATTTACTTTTTGAGCTCTCCAAATATATTGGTGAAATGTTTCATTATTAGAAAGGACTCCAGGAACACAAAAGAACCTCAGTATTTCTCATCTATCCCAAACCACTCTGTCCTTAATGGCCAGATGAAAGCTTGCCCGGGTCCTCTGCATCTCTCTGGTGCAGATGGCATCATTGCTCTGCCCACAGCACTTAGCCTAGCTAATGAGTCACCTCTCTTGCAGGCAGATGGCACCCCCATCGTCCTGACCAAGGATGTGCTCTCATTTGTGTGTATCACTGAGCCACGAACAAGATAGAGTGCTGGGGGATTATATTCTAAGGGCCATCCTCACTAAGTGGAACATTGGAGTTGATAAATGCTGCAGCTGCTTACTTCTGAGACAGAGACAGACCAGCAAAAAGGACAAGAAGGCCGATAAACTATGGGCCCATAATATATGGACCTCAAAAACATGTTTTTTACAGCTTTGTCCATAAGGCCAAAATGTTTCTAGACTAGGCATTCCCCGGTGACTAGAGTCAGCTATCAGTGGGGTTTGAGGTGCCTACACAAATAAACAAAACTGAAGGGTAACCTGGGCCCAGAAAGACAGATGCTACACACGCTCACTCCTAAGTAGATGCTAGTTTTTTGAGTGTTTGTTTTGAAGTGTTTGTAGAGATCAGGAAGTTAGAGGCAGCACATGAAAAGGGGGAGGGAAAGAGGCCTTAAGAGAGGGAGAGGAGAGCAGAACACATGTGATATTAACGTGTGGGTGAGATATTGGGAGTACAAGGTTTCAACATGATGCAGGGAGGAGGGTTAGGGGATGAGTTAACCAAAACCAAGGGCATGTGAGAAAGCCTTATGGAAATCTGCTGCTTTCTAAGATAATTTTTAAAAAATAAGAATTTTTTAAAAGACGAAGTTTGAATGGAAATCCTCTGCTTAGGTGGACAACATTTCTCCCAGGAGATATGGACTATTAAATGATAATATCATGGTCAGGGGCTGCAGTTCAGAGCACTGGCCGCTCTTTCAAAGGACCCAGGTTCAGTTCCCAGTACCCACATGGTGGCTAATAACCATCCATAACTCTGGTTCCAGGGGATCCTATGCCGTCTTCAAACCTCCATGGACAGTGCATGACCCAGATGTACTTACATACATGAAGACAATACATTCATACACATACAACTAAAAATAATAAATAAAATATTTTTTGAAAGGGAGATATCAGGGCCAGATGTGGGATAGTTCCCTATGAGTTATGGGTCAGGGAGGTCCAATGGCCCCCAAAAGAACACAAGCTTTTGCCATTGTTTATGGTTGCTCACCATAACTAGATGATAACCCTATTGCTACAGACAAAAACACACTTTGGTTGCAGAGCAAAGAGAAATCAAACTAGAGTTGATCTGGAAATTTCTTCCTTGATATCTGGGTTTCATAGAGGCTACAGAGATTGTTAGAGAGAAAGACCATCAGTGGACTTCTTGTTCAGCCTGCATGCTACAATACTAACCTATTAGGAAAGATGTGCCCATTGATGAAATAGTGGCCCGAGTATTATGAGATAAAACCAATTACTTCCTGATTGAATTTGAGGCCTTCTCCACAGAGGAAGATTCATGTTCTGAACTGTAAACATGAGCAAAGACCCATGGCTGGGGAGATCATAGGTCCTAGCATAGAACCCACTACTGTTGTTTTCCTAAATGGACATCCTGCTAAACTGACTTCTACATATTTATGCTTCTGTTCATGGATTAATGCTGCTCTCACCTTTAGAGAGACTTCTTTTCAGAGTGGGCAGCAGTCAATGCAGGGACTCATAGCTGATCAAAGTGCTGAGAATAAGTGACTTAAGCGCTCAGCCCCAAATGGACATTTATATTACAACATACCCCCTCTTGGGGTTCAGCAAACATGATGGAAGAGGGGGTGGAAAGAATACAGGAGCTGGAGGATGGGCAGGAGCGCTGTGCAGTCTTCTGGAAGTGATGGTTATACTCAATGAATTCATTGGAGCTGTGGTTATTGGAACAAGGTCTGCAGAGATCAAGCCAGTCAGAATTCCAGCATGAATGTAGGAGGGACGTGAGAGGCCCTGCCATGGCTGAGAGCTATCAGAGGAGGAATCTGCTGGAGGAGGAAGAGTTATTTTTCTTTAAGGCTGTGGCTGCTGGTAAGTTACCCCTACGCCTGTGGATGGCCCCACACCTATGTGCATATAGGTGGCACTAAACGGGCTCAGGGGGATCTGAAAAATAAGACACAGAGGTGGGAAGAAAGCGAAAGAAAGGGGGTTTGAGGTGGGTGTGACGGCGACAGACTGCGTACAAGAGTGAAATTGTAAATATGAGCAGGGTTCCAAGAGCTTGTAGGATGCTGTTTCCATATGGTCATGCCCCTCCTTCCTGGCTGTAACAGTCCGCCCTGCAATGATCCCTGATGAACTGGCGCTGAGAAATGTCTGGGGACACTAACCTGACACAATTGGCCTTAACACAGATGACAGAATGCAGGAATTCCAGTGGGGGGACTATGAGAGGATGCTGATGGGGAAGGGAGCACGAAGATGATTAAGACCGACTGAGAAGTTCTGTATGAAATACACAGAAATTCAATAAAAAGTTAAAAAAAAGAAATTATCAATCAAGAATTAAAAAAAAATTCTAAAAAAAAGAGAGGAGAATATTGTTACCAAGGAAGCTTGTCTCACAAAATACCTTTGATCAGACCCCAGAATCAACCTAGATGTCAGCAGAATCACAGTCATTTCATAATAAATCTCTCTCTTCTGGTGTCACAAAACAAAAACAAAAGACAAAACAACAAATAAAACAAGCACTCTTGCTTCATTAAATTTTCATTCTTATAAATCACAGATTTTGGCAGTCATGCAGCTGGACAATATCTAATTATAGATACTAATTAGTTTCTTAATAGTTTTGATGTAGATAACACTTCTGATGTTTATGTTATGATAACAGTTGTCTAGGTTACTTTTCAGAGACTTGAGAACCATTTTTGCTAAATACACCGGCTTTTCACTTAAGCCTACAACTGAGAGGTGACTACAGTAAGATGAACTCGGTGTCTCTGTTCTTTGCTGTCAGTCCTTGCCAGATTCTACTCATTATCGCCTCTAGGGCTGATGACTATAACAGAATTAACCTGGCCTATTGACCATTGGATCTGGTATCCACAACTCAGTTCCTGGGTTTGGTTGGCCTTCCTGTTAGCCTTCAAAACTCAGGCTAGAAAAAAAATCTTTAAATAAACAACATTTAAAAATTATATTTACTTCTTGGGGTGGAGGGGAAGCAGAAAAGCAGCACAATGCCATGGCATTTGTGGGGAGGCCAGAAAACGATTTATGGGAATTTGATCTCTCCGCCTACCATGTATGTCCAGGGATTGCACTCAGGTAGTCAGACTTGGTGACAAGCACCTTTGCTCACTAAGCCATCTCAGTAGTCCTGAAGATATCTTTTAAAGCTGTGCCCATGTCCAAAAGACTGTTACTCAACTTTATCCCATTCCATTTGGTGAAAACTTGCGACACTCTCCTTCAGCGAATGGCAGCCTGTCCCCTTCCCCGTCCCTTCCCTGTTCCTTTGGCTCCAACTGAAGTCATGTAATGTGGGCTAAAATCGTAACAAGAAACTCTCGCTTAGCTTGTTTATAGTATATGGCTTGTTCTCACTTGTACGGTTTCCATGCCATGAGATCACACTGTCCTGTATTGCCTCGAGTTAGAATAATCTTCATGCATGTTCACATTGTTCTCAGAGGATGTCTCATAAAACTGAACTCCAGTTGCCTGAACTGGCAACCTGTTTAATAACAACGCTCTTCGGGGTCAGTGTTTGTACCCTGATTCCGCCCCATACTTCTGGACTCATCTGACTAAATAGACTATTTGTGTCCACATCCGTATTTCTGATGGTCGGATGAGTGTCAGGCTCAATATTTCCTTTTTTAAAAATTTATTTTTATTTATTTATTATTTTTATTTTATGTGTATGAACATATTACCTGCATGTGTGCAAGTGCACCTCTGTGGTCCAATGCCCTTGGAGGTCAGAAGAGGGCATTGGATTCCCTGGAACTGGAGTTATGGACAACCATGTAAGTGCTGGGAATCAAACCCAGATTCTCTGTAAGAGGATCATAACTGATCTTCCATCCCTCTAGCCCCAGGTTCAATAAGTGCTCTTTCTGACAGTGGTCTAGTTTCTACTCTATAACACTCATTCTTAGTATGGCATCAGAGACCTAGTTATTTAAGATGGATTTACTGATCAGATCAACACTGTGGAATGAAAGTCCTAGTAGATTGTTCTGAGAATGCAATCTTAATGAAATTTTGAATAAAAGTGGACTTTTATTTCTAAAGCACAGAATTTCTTTTTGTACTACATTCTGAGAATGTGTGTTAAATATCAAATGAGTCCATAGATTAGTTTTTCATACCTAACTGCAGCCTCCACAGCTTGTCATCCATGTCAACTTGATTCAAGTGCTGTTATTAACACTCTTCCTGTTTATGTAATTCATCCTGTCTCCTGCATCAGCTGGAAACTGGGAGTCAGAATTCATGGGGCTTATACATGGCGGGGGATTCCAGGTGTCTTTGGAAGTGTGATCTATGGACTGACAGTCCTAGGGTGTCCTCCACAGGGAGCCAAAACGGCCTTCTTCCAGAACAGCATTATGCACATTTCCTCCACCACTGCTTCCTGGCGGCATCTGTGATAGAGAATCTGATTAGATACTTATCTTAGACAGGATTTTCCCACTGCATTTCAAGTTCGTTTCTTTAGTTATTACAGGATTTTGACTGGGGGAAGAAAGAGAGGGATCTAACTGCCCTTTTAGAATGCAGAGGATCCCAGCTGAAGAAGATAAAGATTACCTGAGGGTTGTTTCCTTATGATCATTAGAGCTTTGAGATGATACTAAAATTTGGATTTTCTTACCTCGCGTTCCTTTCATGAACCCTGAAAAGGGGACACAATATACAAAATTTAGTATCATTCTCTGTCAGGAGGGAAGGTAATATAGTCAGTTTCAGTCAGTCATCCTCAGACAATGTAAATAGTGAATCTTGCATTTAAATTTGTCTTGGGTTCATTACAATGTCATATGGCCATTCTATCATTTTAAAATTATGTTTGTTGGTTAGAGTTCTCAAATGTGAAATTGTGTATAGAACAGTTCCCATCTGAGTCAGGATTGTTCTCAACCCCCTCTCCCAAATCCCATAGCCTCCCCTGGATCCTCCTTCCTTCCCATCTATCTTTCAGGATCAGCTTCTCTTGCAGGAGGATAGACATCTTACTGGAGTAGAGCTTGAAATGTTTTTCTTATATATTTTTGATGAAATCCTTTCAAGCATACAGCACAATGGCATCGAGAATGTAATAAGATCCCAATAAATGACTGTTGAATAAATCAGTCTTGCTGAATGGATCCTGGCATTGGAGCACTAAAATAGATACCTATATTTGTGTAACTTTGCCTTTCACATCCATCTGTCTTGGAAGCTTAGCATTACAGCTGCATTTACAAACAAAAATTGAGATAGATACATTTAAAATTAGAAATATGAATTTGATATGAGTATATAATCAGATGACATTAAACTTAAATTGTTTACTTTCAGATATGCTCAAGACAAAAATATGCAATTGATACAAACGAGGAAAGCGGTGTTTTAGCCTTGATTCTGTCCTAAAAAATCTTTGATTGCTGATGCTGTAGGGACCTCATTTTCCTCATATGTAAAATGACGAGACCACAGTCAACTACCTGCACTGTTTTTCATCATAATCAATGACTTTAGGATCTTCTCTAAAGAATAAGAGGTAAACTTTAAAAATTCCTCTTCATAAAAATTCCCAGTCTTCTCTAATCACAGCTGCCAGAATGGCCCTGACTTCTTCTTTCACTTGAAGTGCAGACTTTTGAATCACCTGCTTTAGAAAATATGATTTCTACTCTTGCATGCTTTGCTGATTATACTGAAAAGCTGAGAGGAAGAGAACAGAACTCTTGATTCACAAAATGTTTCTTCAAGGAGATGGGGGAAACAAGCTTGTTCTGATGATTTGTTGTCCAACAAACATTTCTCTAATCCTCTGTGTACCAATCTGGTTATCCTTCCTCTTTTCCACTCTTTCCGCTTCTGCTGCAGACACTCACATGGGGTTTCCAGATGGTGCCTTCTCTGAGGTATAAGGCTCTTTTCCATGAGCAATCTTTACCTTCACCCCTCCTGCATACAGTATGTTTCTCACATTCTTGGCCTTTTTTTCTATCTTTTATGGTTTAAAAATAAAAGCTGATACTTGGATTTGTCCTTTCACTAATACCTTACACTTGGGGAGGGTGCTTTACTTCTGTATCCCCAGTGCTTCTCAATAGAAGTCTGCTTCATGAGGTCAACAGATCTGTCAGTCAATGTGAGATCACAGCTGGTGATAAGGACACCTTTATCTTGCTCAGTATTTGCTCAGGTAAGGCTGCACTGCATCCTTTGGACCATCCTATTTCACTTTACCTGGGTCTGGTTTCGGGGGACCACTGTGGCTGCATTTCCTCCTATTGACTGACAGGGCTGAGGTCAGCATAGTCCATCTTTCCTTGAAGGATTAAAAGAAGGGATTTGCTGAGATATAATGTTATTTACAGTTCTCCAAAGAATACTTACCACTGAAATGAAAGCAAGAGAATGAAACAAGACATAACTGGCCTTATACCACACAAGAATCACTTGTTAGCAAGATTATACTGTCAGTCTTTGATTTCATCATTCATCGATGTTTGCAGGATCCTCATTCTACATCACACTCTACATCGCGGCCATCTGCACCAACACTAGAGCCTCTTACTGTAACAACGTTCACCTTCAACATGACATTATCATTACCTTTTATCACCCTAAAATCTTGATATTGTTTATTTTCCAGAGTATCATGGCCACAAGTTCATGAGAAAACTATTTAAAATAATATTTGTTAAATTATTATGTATCCATAATTATATATGATCTCATTTAATCACCTCAAACCACTTTATAAAGAAAGTAATATTAACTAGATTGTACTTATCTAGTAGTTAAGGGAAGAGGGCTAAATAACCCACCTAAAGTAATTTTGCTGGAAAGTTGCAGAACTTGGGTTCTAACTCGGGCTCATGACAAAAAAAATTAGTCACTGTACATGAATAAAAAGTTTGTAACCTGGTGTTCCAGTTTCATTCTGTTGCTGTGATAAAACACCGACTAAAAGCAACTTACTGAGGAAAAGGTTGATTTCAGCTTATTCTTCAAGCCACGGTTCATCACTAAGGGACATTTGGGCAGGAACTCAAGCAGAAACTGAAGCAGAAACCATGGAGGAACAATGCTGCCTTGCTCATTGTCTCAGGCCCGGCTAACTTTCTTACACAGCCTGGGACATCTGCCTAAGGATGCTGCCACCCAGAGTGGGCTGGACTGTCCCACATCAATCATCAGTCAAGACAATCTCTCACAGACCTGGCCACAGGCCAATCTGATTGAGAAAATTCTTCAGTTGAGACTCCCTCTTCTTGGGTGGCTCTAGGTTATGTCACATTGACCATAAAAACTGACCAAGACAACTGGGAATACTTAGATTTGAAGTTTAAGTGAATTTGTCATATACAAATACTTGAAAACATGTTCTCTGATAACTATTAAAGTTAAAAATTATAGTTCCCTGTGAATTTGGTGAGTTAGAGTAATCTGTGTATTGGGAACAAATCCACCCCAAACCATCTGTTTCTTACAAAGGCTTTTTTGGCTCATATGAGGTTCAGTGCGGATTGCCTGACTCCCTATCGGCATTAGCACTGCAGGAATCCAAGTACTCTCCAGAGTATGGGTGCCAGGGAAGAAGGAACCAGAACTCACCTATCTTCTATGATGCCTCAAGTAGAAAATGGTACATTTCACATGTGTTCACACATTAGCCAGAAGCAGGTAGAAGGTCCCAAATTAGTCGTAAGGTAGTTTGGCTGGGAAGCACAGACAGGTGTACTTAATAGTGTCATTAGTCTCATTGTATTGATAGAGCAAACACAATCCATTTGAGTAAATTAGTGTAGGCATACATCATTATATCTACAATTGAAAACTAAGGAACCCTGGACAGTCTCACCTGAGAAATCTAAGTTCTTGTTGATTTGTGTAAATCCTTCCATCTGAAAACTGTGTGGAATTCATAAACTCTCATAGATGAGTCTGGTCCACTAGGGTTTGACCTTCTGTACTCTGGAGTGATAGTTTATGTTGTGGAGAAAAGAAGGCATGACATCTTCAGAATCTTAATACCTTGCTTCATATCACTACTTATTATCTCTAGGGATCAGACAATAGGAAGTCTTACTTCTCAGGGCTCCAGAGAACAAGAAGTGGAGTTAGACTTTACCACTGCAATTTATATTTGGCACAAAAATGGAGCCATGTCCTCTGACCTGGAAGACAGAGGAAAGGAGCTTAGAGCCACGAGCTTGCCAAAAGATGAGCCTTTCTTTATCCACTATTGCTAAAAGAATGGAGTACTTTTCATGATTTAGCCTTTGGAAATGGGGTCAAAAATTAACTAGAACTGGTTCTATTTGATTATTATTTAATATTGTTTTAAAATTTTTCATTTACTTTTATTTTTGATGTATATGGATGCTTGTCTGCATGTATGGAAGTGCACTCACAGAAGAGGTTGTGAGAGCCCCTGAAACTGGAGTTACAAGTGGGAATTGAACCACTGCCCTCTACGAGAGCAGCGAGTGCTCACAATTTTGCTGAGTTATTTCTCCAGCCTCTTAATATTGTTTTTGGTAGAGAATAAGATCTGTGTTGTAAATCTCTCTAAATAATAGTTAAACAGTTATCCCCTAGAGCTTTAGGCCTTTTATTAACTGCCTTCCACCAAGGCCTGGTGAACAGAAAAGAGATGACCTTAATATTTGGATAAATGAAAGGTGATGGAAATTCTCAGGCATATGTGCCCAGTCTTTGTGGACAGTACCACAGGAAACAAAGCAGCTGTGCTCACAAATGAAACTTTTCAAGATCCGGCTACATGGAGCACTGACCTGGCCCTGTGAGGCATCCCCCATCACATGTCCTATCACTTAGCTGTAGGTACTCTGTTAAAAGCTAGGCCTCCTAGTTTTGTCTACGACTACAGACTCAGCTTTGGGTACAAGCTCAGCAACATTAAATACTGGTATTCTTCCTAAAATATTTATAGTGTGACCTTAGACTATATCCTCATCCCCCGCACAGAAAGGTCTTTAGTTTTCTGACTTCTAGATTTTCTGCTACAGTTTCCACATCTCAACATGTTTTTGTGTGGAGATGAAGGTTTTGAGTTCATGTGTCCTCATTATCTTTGCTTTTTTGTAATTGTACTAATTTAGTAAGCTGGATAGACCCAAAATGACTTTCTGTTCTGTGAAACATCTCAGGTACAAAATACATTGCGTGTGCACCATCACATGCTTACATGAGCCAGGTATCTTTATCTTAAGGCTGCTCTCTAGCTTTCACACACTAAATCATTTTTCTGGTCACTACATAACAGCTTCAACTCCCCTTTCCCATCAACCTTTCCATCTAGAATTGGCCAAAGGACTCTGTAGTCTTCTGTCTTGCTTACTCCTGGACCATTAGGTCATGTTATGTTGAAGAGAGGTGCTCTGACTTGTCACACTCTTCTCTAGGCAAACCCTGCCTTGTCTGTGTATTTTTTCACAATATACAAATCTATTGCTGAATAATCTGTTTCCCCAACTTTGTTCTGAGTCAGTCTTAGGTTGTATCCACACATGCCATAAAACCTCTGGAAATTTTAAACATTATAAAGAGTCAGGAGGATTAGACACAGGTTATGTATCAGAGAGAGTGGAGCGAGGTCCCTGGAAGTGGGAGGCTACCTGGAAACGAACAGTCTAAGCTTGAAAGGAAGGCCCCAGGAACTACAGACATCTTTCCCATGTACAATGAAGCTGAGTGGCTAGTTGTCTTTGTTAACTCTCAGAATAGGAGCATGGGAAGAGCTGGTGGCAGGAGTTTAGCTAAAAAAAGTTAGTATGAGTTTTATCTAAGATTGAGACACACAATAATAAACTAGTAAGGCCTGACTGAGAGGTTTTACTCTGCCAAGCCAGTTTATATAATGTGACTGCGTGCCCAATGGCAGCACCCTCTCCCCACCCCTAGAAAAAGTAAGTGAAGTTTTTAAAAATAATTCTACCTCCCTCTCTGCTTGCCATTTTTGGCATTCAGAATTTGCTTAATCTAAAGTCTGAGGATCAAATCAAAACAAAACCTCTTATTATAAACTTTAAAGTGGGCCTGAGGGAAATACCAAACTTGTCTGTCACACATAGCTAGGGGGACCAGGTGCAGACAGAATCACAGCCATGAGCTGGTGGTAAACCAGCTACTCTATGACATATCTGAGAGTCACTGGCATTCTGCTTCTAAAACCAAACAGTTAAGCAGTAGCTAATGTCTGCGAGCATGTTCGGATTGGAGGAAAGCTTCCGTGACTGCTTTGTCTCTGTGCACGTGGGTACAGTGCAGGTGGCGTAAGGTACAGCCATCTCTTTAGCACCTCTATTGATTCTGTGTACCTGGGCTTTCATTTCTATGAGTTTCTCAGCCTCAAAAATTAATCTCTTAAACAGAGAGTGCTCCCCTTTCCCTTTGCCATTTTTTGTTTTCCTAAAACTGGGATCCAATTAGTTTACCAACTAGGGACTTGTTTATGCTACAAGAAAATTAGCTAACTAACTCAGTTATATTTTCCCATACACGGCAACATGAGCTGTCCTGTGGTATATTTTTGGATTCTGGATTCTTAGAATGTGAGAGCGCCACTGTGGGGAAGAATGACATGACCTTACTAAGATTTGAACTCTGTTTTCAGTCACCATGGTTACCACTTGATCATCCCAACTTGCATCACTTAGAATCCAAGGGGGAGGTGGGATCCTAAAATAGCACCTTTAGCAGGCAGGGGTCAATATGTATATAATATGTTGTTTTTTATTTGAACAAATATGGGTTATGCATGGACCACAAGGCAAAATGCCCAGAGAATAAAAAAGAACAGATATGTTTTGACAGAAAATACAAATTTATACATCTACAAGTCATTATTTAAAGAATATAAGTTATAGAACTTTTCAGTAAAAATAAAAAGAATACATTAATAAATGTAGCAGTCTAAATGTTTCAAGGAGCAGTGCACACAGAATGACTTTTACCTGTACCTTCATTGCATTTAAAAATCTTCTATAGCATCCAGTGCAGTATTTTGTTATCTGAGTAACTATCTCCACTGGCATTCTATTTCCTTAACACTCTTTAATAAAAATATCGTGCTTGAAGCTGAATAAAAATCAGCTTTATTAAAAACTACAACCCTGTTCTTAAAATACTGGAAAACACCTGAAGCACAGGCCCCATCCCATAACCCTTCATCTAGTCCCTTGCCTCTGAGACTATGAGGCTGGGGACCAGTAACAGGATTCTTTATTCTATCACAATGACTTTTAATGATTAAGTTTCAGGAAAATGGTCTTAATACAAAAATTTAGCCAGGTGTAAAGAGGTAGCCAAATTTATCCCTGTGTTGAAGGGTCATCGGGAGTCTTCAGCTGACATTTTCTCTTGCAGAGCAGACTCTGTTAGTGGTAAGCCTAAGAAAGGTGTAGATTTTAATGTATTTTAAGGTTCAGGTTCTTTGTTGAACTTATGTAGCAAGCAGGAAGGGATCTTGAGAATAAAATTCCTGCTTTCCTAAAAGGGCAAACTTGAGGTGTTCCCTGTTTCTGGTATTATATTGTTCTAGCTAGTGATCAAGTGGTGCCTGCATTCTGCCTTATTTTTCAGTTGTGGCACTCATGTGCATTTATGCATGGAAAGTAGGCGAGACTATCTCACTTCAGAGGGAGGGCTCTGATTTCTTTCTACAGGAGGAGGTCAGCTCCCTAACACAGGATGAGCTGCGGTTTCCTTTCACTGGATTTAATGGCTTTTATTCAGGAAGAAGCAGTGCTGGACAGTTCCCTCCCACTCAAGCACTGAGTGGTCAGGAGCATGTCCAGGATGTAGAGGTCAACATAACAAAAAAGGTAATGTTACCGGGATCTTGGAAAATAGCTTTTTCCTTTTCTTCTTTATCCATCTCATATGGAAACAACATTATCAGACCCTGATTTTGCTTTTACAGTCTTGTTCAATAATAAACCATTTGAATTTTGGGCTTTTCAAACAATACCAATAGTGTACATGAGACAAGATTTCCAAATCTATGCTCAAGTTGCACTAACATAGCATCCAACATACTGGACGCATGATAGGTAGGCCTTTACTCAGGTTTCCATCTTTGTATTGTAGGAGTGTTCTGTGTGTGTGTGTGCATGTGTATGTTGAATGTGTGTCTGTATTTGTGTGTATATGCATATGGAGGCCAGAGGTCAATGTTAATTGTCTTTCTTGATCATTTTTCTTTCTTTTTAAAAAAATATTTTTAAGTGTTTTTGTGATTTTCATACAATATAATTTGATGGCATTTAGATCGCCTCCCCTACTTGAACCTCCCCTTATTGCCCCTGCCCAATTTAATGTGCTCTATTATATATAATAACAAGGCCTATAGAGTTTAATTTGTGTGCCCAAATATCCCCCAGTGTGGGTCCATCCACTGGAGCCTGGTTAACCAACAAAGATCCTATCCTTGAAAGAGACTGTCTCTCCTCCTCTCAGAAGCCATCAGTTGCCAAAAGTTCCTTAGGTTGGGTTGGGTTTTTTAACCTACTTCCCCATGTCTATGCTGGGATTTTGTCTGGTGTAGCTGAGAATTCATATGAGTAACTGGCCAGTTGTCTGGAAAATCATTTCTTTGTGATCACCCACTACCTCTGGCTCTTACAATCTTTCTGCCTTTTCTTCCACAATGATCTCTGAGCCTTGAGAGGCAGAAGTTTGAAATAGGTGTCCTATTTAAAGATAAGCACTCTGCAGTCTTGTTCTCTCTTCATTGGCTAATTGTGGGTTTCTGCATTAATCACCATTTGCTATATAAGGAAGGTTTTCTGCTGAGAGTTGAGAGATGTATTAATCTATGGGTCTAACAATAAGTCATTAGGAATCAGATGTATGTGATAACCCAGTCATTTTTGACCTTTTTGAGATAGGATTTTTCATTGAACCTGGTGCTCACTTTCTTGGCTGGACTGAGTGGGCAAGCCCATGGGTCTTCCTGTTTCTGCCCCCCGCCCCGCTCTGGAATTACATGCATGTTCCCCCATATGAGCAGGTGAATATGGGTGCTGGAGGTTCAAATTCAGGTCCTCATGCCTGCACGGCGAGCGCTCTTACTCACTGAGCAGTTTCCCAGACACCCTCACTGAATGTGGAGCTTACCAATTTTGTCAGACTGACTAGACATCAACCCCCAGTTATCTTCTTGTCTCTGTTTCCCCAGAACTGGGATTATCAGTGCATTCTCCAATACACAGCTTTTTATGTGGGTGCTAGGGATCTGAACTCGAGTCCCTGTGCTGGTGTGGCAAGCACTTTACTCTCTGGGCCATGTCCCTTGCCTCCTATTTTATATTTGCTTAATTTAGAAAGGGGATTATTCTAATCACAATTGCTGTGCAACAAAATTCAAAGTAGAATAACTACTATTTTATTATTCTCATATGGATTTTGTAACATAAATTAAAGGGCACAGTAGGAGCAACTTGTCTTTGCTCCATGATGTCTAGAACTCAGCTAGTAAGACTAGAAGGATTTGGCATCAAATAGTCCTAGATTTCTTCATTCACATGCCTGATAGTTGTTGAAGGCTGCCCCTAAGATCTCAACTGGGCTTTAGGCTGTGATATCTATGTGTCTCTTCTTACGGGGCAGCTTGGGTATCCTCACAGCATGGTAGCTGGATTCTGAGAGCCAATGTGTGCTATTTTTATAACCTAGCTTGAAGTTATGTGATATCACTTTTGTCCTATTGCATCTGTCAAGGTCGTTACAGAGATCTGCCCAGGTTCATGAAGGCCAAAGTCATTTAAGAAAAGTATGTGGCATGGGAGTATTATGACTATCTTTGGAATGAAAATTTGCCATGAAGACCAATTTTTAACTGAAAACTATAAAAAATTAAGAAAACATAATTAGAAGCCAAAAATGGTAAAAATGGAGCAACAAAATTTTCTTACAATAAATGAAAATGTGTAAAATTTCTTCACCCAGATGGATCACATTCAATGGCACCAAGAAAACTGACAAATCATATGACTGAGGTGCTCCACCAATCCTGAAGAAATATGGCAGTAGGAGACATTGATGTACTTGAAACTGGCATATATCATTGTGTCTAAAGGATGAAAAAAGATAGTCTTTATAGGTGGCAGGCCAAACAAAATTCTGAAGTCCAATAAATAAAGGCCTAGATTTTCAAAATTCAAGCCCCAAATCATGTATTAGTGTATTAGAAATATGCTTTCACTTCCTCATCTCTCATATCTATGGTAAATCTTGCTAAGTAATCAGGCCTTGGCATTTTTGATGGTTGTACTTGGTCAGTACCTGGGATCACTGTCAACTGCTTCAGGCAGTCACTACCAATTATTTTTTGTTGTTGGCATAAGAGTTAAATCCTATTCTTTATTTATAAACAAAAAGTAAACTGTCCTATGTGTTAAATCCTATTCCTTATTTATAAATAAAAGTCAACTTTTCTATTCCTAAAACAATTTCAGTAGAAAACAAATGCATACTAACTTTGTTTCTGTAAATGTTTACAGAGCAAGATACTATTGTATACATGATATAATTTGGCACCTATCAAGAGATCTGACACATTCTTGATTATAAGAGCTTTTTTAGAGAAGATGTGAGCTGACTCGCTAAATAATGGGAGGCGAGCAGCCACTTCTGTGACAACTTCTGATGATTTTGACTTGCTTGGAACATTCTAGTATGTTGAGCATTTTGCATGATCAAACTCTGAAGATACTAAGAGCATACTGATCATATCTATGAAGAGTAGACAGGTATAACAAACAGTCTAAAATATATTAATACATTATATTTAACAATATGAAATTCAATAGACTATAGTACTCATTTTTGAAAAGAATAGAACATATGAACCTGACTTTGCAACAGCATATGCAAATAATGTTTTTGCATTTTTATTAATGGTAGATTACATCAACCACTTAATATGTTCTCCAAAAAGAAAGAAAGAAGAAACTTGTAACTTCGGCATTTTTAGTTCTTTTTAGAATAAGGAAGGTGGTAGTTCTGTTCTATTCTTTGCTTAGATTGCAACTGAGATCCGTTCATTCAGTGGTGAAGGTTACAATTTAAAAGAATATTTTAAAAAATCAGAGCATTGACCAGGATTAGTATTCCCTGGGGAAGAGAAAAAAAGAATGTCATAAAAATGAAGTCATAATTTGGGCAAAGCATTGTGTTAAGAACCTGTATGACAAATTAAATCTCACACCAATGTCGTAGTAGGTTTTGCCAGGATATACTGCTATAGAATGGAAAAGCTAGGATTCTAATGTAACTCAGTTTGGCACAAAACCTGCTTCCTCACTTATATTCTCTCCACGTCCCTCTCTCTATCTCTCTGTGTATGACCCAATGTGCTCTCTCTCTCTCTCTCTCTCTCTCTCTCTCTCTCTCTGTCTCTCTCTCTGTGTATACATGTGCATGTGGAAGTCAGAGTGTACTCAGGTGTACTTCCTCGAGAGCTTCCGCCTTGGTTTTTGAGACAGGGTCTCTCACCAGCTTGGGGCAGGCCAAGGAGGCTATAGCCTGGCTGGCCAGTGAGCCCCAGAGATCTGCTTTCTTCTTCCCCATTCATGGACTATGAGCATTGACCATCATGTCTAGCATTTTACCTGGGTTTGGGGGCTCAAATAAACTGAGGTCCTCATGCTTGCATCTCAAGAACTTTACTGACTGAGCTAGCTCTCCAGCCTCTAAAGCTCTTCTTTTTGTAAAAAAATGTAAACTTCAAATTTTGAGAGTTTCGTACATGAATATGCTGTGCTTACATCGTTTTCACCTCTTCCTCTTCCCTGTCCAACTCCTCCCCTTCCCTGACTCCCTCTCAAATTCACAACCTCTTCTGTAACTATTGTTCTACACACACACACATGTACACATGCACACGCACACACACTACAGAATCTAATTAATGTTGCTCATATGTGTATGTGTTTAGGGATGACCACTTAGGACTGGGAAATCCACCAGGCAGTTCATTCCTAGAGAAAATGGATTCTCTCCCCTTAGCAGTTACTGACTACATGTTACTTTTCAGCTAGGGGTGATGCCTTGCAAAATTCTACCCCCACCTTTGTTGGTATGTCAATTGGTATGGTCTTGTGCAGGCAATCATATAGTTCAGAGTTTATGGGCGCTCCACCTCTGTCATGTCTAGATGATATTATCTTGGTCCTCTGACTCTCATCATCTTTCTGTTTCCTCTTCTGCAATGTTCCTGGAGCCTCAGGTGTAGAGGCTGTATCATGGATGTCCCAGCTGAGGCTGGGAATCCTACAGTCATTTATCCTCTGCATTTTGGCTACTTGTGGATCTCTATAGTAGCTTCTGTCTGTTTCAAAAAGAAACTCCTTTGATGAAGGGTGTTCTGGCTTCTTTTCTCTGTTGCTATGATAAAATGCTCTGGCCAAAAACAAGTTGGGGAGGAAAGGATTTATCTGGCTTACAGGCTGCAGTCTATCATGGAGGGAAGCCAGAGGAGGAATTTAAGGCAGGAGTTTGAAGCAGAAACCTTGGAGGAGCGCTGCTTACTGACTTGCTCCCTCTGGGATGCTAAGCTAGTTTTATTTTTGGTTCTTTTCTTTATGAGACAGGGTTTCCCTGTAGCCAAAGTTGCCCCGGAACTCACTGTGGAGACCAGGCTGGCATTGATCTCACGGATTCACCCACCTCTGCCTCCAGAGTGCTGGGATTTAAAGGCGCGCACCACAGCTAGCTTTCTTATACAACCTAGGCCCATGTGTCCACAAGAGCTTGGCCCTCCTACATCAATTAAATGGCGTTACCCCATACAGGGTGATAGTGCTCCTCAGGAGCCATAGACTACTTAACATAAACTTCAGTGCCAGGCAAGAGAGATGTCTTTTTGAGCTTATGGTCATGGTGGGGGGGACCCTCAAAGCAATATAGGCTGTTGCCATTGTCTTTCAAGACCTGAAGATAAGATACTATTACTGCCAGGAATGGTGGTGCACACCTTTAATTCTAGTACTTGGGATACACGGGCAGGTGGTTCTTTGTGAGATCAAGGGCAGCCTGGTCTACACAGTGAGTTCCAGGTCAACTGAGGCTACAGAGACCCTGTCAAAAACAAACAAACAACAACAACAACAAAGAACACCCCCAGAAAATCCCCAAACACTTAACATCTATGATATTGGTTATTGGCTCATAAAAGTAAAATGTTTACAGACAGCATAAGAAGAACATATTAAAACGGCATATTTTTAGGCCTAGATATTCTGAAACAGCAGGCCATTGGCAAGTTCTTTGAAAATATCCCACATATAATGTGTGACAAGATTGTGAATGTTTGTTAGAGTTATTCTATATCCTTTCTATATTGAATTGTCTTAATCAGAAATACACTCCAAGCTGGTTAGCTGTCATTCAGCGAAAATACTGAAACCTAGAGAAATTAAATTGTATTTATCTCATAACAATACCAGAAGCTTTTATAATTTGACAAATGGACTTGGGCATATCTTTCTGAAACTAATGGTTATACTAGTCAGTTTTACCATTGGTAACAAAACACCCAACAGAAACAGCTTAGGGAAGGGAGTTGTATTTCACATCACAGTTTCAAAGAGGTCAGTCTGTGGTTTCTTAGTCCCACGCACATGGGCCGCACAATGGCTGAGGGGCATGCAGAAGAGGCTCTGTCATGTCTTTGTGAACAGGAAGCAGAGAGAAAGGCAAGAAGGGGTTAGGGGAAAAGTACCCTTCAGAATCCGAAGTGATCTACTTCCTCCAGCCTGGGCCACCTCCTAAAGTTTCTGGAGGCTCCCAAAAGAACCCCACCAGTTGGGGGTCAAGTGATCACCATATAAGCCTGTGGGTGACATTTTATATTCATACCATAAGAGCGGTTTTCATTATATGTGAATTTTTTGAAATATAGGGGTCCTTGTTGTTTTGTAGGGTACAGAATATAACTGGAGTAGTGGCCTGTCTCTTTTTAGGAGCAGCTCCTAGAGCCTCAGTGGTTTGAGTTCAACTGCTGGTTTAGAAACCGCCATGCTAGAATGTCATGCTGTTCTCTCCAGTTAGCTGCCCATGGAAGGTTATGCTGGAGTACCAAAGGACATGAGAGCCCCACTCCTTTGGGTTTTGCCATGCTGGTAATGTGTCTTGAATGTTTGCTGGGGGACATACAAGATTCAGTCTGAGATTTGTTTCAGAGAGGCTACAGAATGACAGCTCATAGCCTTCACCTACAAGCAGCTGATGGAGGTGCCTGACATATACCAAAACTCCCTGAAAATTCTTCATTTACCAGTCTGCATTAGGTTAGGACTTTGAATTATAGGAAGCAGCCTAGGTGATTCTGATTTGAGACTTACTGGCTGAACTTTAATCTTCTTTCCTTTTCAAATGTAGAACTAATGAACATTTTGGCAGCCGATTGTGGGAATGTTTCAAGGACTAGATGAGTAGCTACATTTGAAGAAAAACAGGGAACAAGTCCTTACAATCTTAACAGTCGATCAGTTTTTTTAAAAGAGATTTTATAAATCATTTTCTTTGGTTAATAAAAAGCAATAAATCTCCGTAATCCTCAAGATGAGCGTAAAGGCCTATCGTTGGAATTTTCTGTGACTGTTTCCCACAAAACCACTGCTAAGAGCCTCTATCTTTGATTTAATGATCATTCTGGAGTCGTTTCACCATGAAACACCATGAAGTGAGTTATAAACTTAAAAAAATACTTTCCTATCTGAAAGTTATATCTAGAAGGTAGATTTATTTGATGGAAAGAATGGATATCCTTAAGATGCCGTGCTTACAGTTCTATTATTGCTTGTTCTTGAAATTATGTTAAGAATGACACTTTCAAGGACAGCTTAGGAAAAAAAAATCTCATTTGCCAAAAAATATTTTTGTAAAATTTATCTCTGTGAAAAAGCATTGGAATGTTTTTTTAAAGAATAAATGTTATAGTAGTAGATAAGCATCAATTTTTGAAATACTTAAACTGATTCCATTGCCTTTCTACTACAAATACCATGAAAATAATGCGCCTTGCATACAATGGCAACAATGTAAATATTGTTGATGTACTTTTTGACTATAGAACAAACAAAGAAGTTTTAAATATGACAAAAAAGTTGAATAATGCTTGTATGAGACTAGGGCATGAAACTGCTGAATATAAAATGATAGAAGATTTTACAAGTGTTTTAAAATTTATTTTATGTGTATGAATGCTTTGTCTGAATGTATGTAAATGCATCATATATATACAGTACTTGCTGATTCCAAAAGAGGGAGTCAGATGCCCTGGAATTGGAATTAAAGACAATTGTTAGCTGTGATGTGGGTGCTGAGAACCGAACCCTGGTCTTCTGCAAGAATAGTCAGTATTCATAACTACTGAGCCTTCTCTTCAACCTGGAGCTTATGAATCTTGAGAAATTAATAAGGAGAGTGAAGAAGATTTTAGCATAGAAGATGAAATAATTAAGGAAATATTCATTTAGTCATAGATGGACCAATGACCAAGAGGCTATTTCTTGGCATGATCACTTCTACTGAAGAGATAACTGGAACTAACACATTAGTAGATAGGTGCTAGGGATTAAAAAAACTGAAGCTGGCACTTTTAGTAGGCTCCATGGGATTTATCAAGGCCCTTGCCTTTCAGCATATGCAGTACCAGATGAGATCATATCTATCCTTTGAAACATGACCACAGTTTATGAAGTCTGTTAAATAATTTTGAAAGGACAAATTATATTATGTATAGTTTTAGTGGATGCACTGATCATATATGTGAGTAATTGTGTTATGGCAATATATTGATGGGATATAGGTCTATTGTGACTGACACGGTCATTTTGCAAACACTGCTGGTAATAGTGACTGCATGTTATTTTGTTACTGTTCATTTTACAAGGCTTAAAAAGTCTTCATTGCTTTTAGAACATATATACCTTAAGACGTACCTCCTCTTCAGAAAATAGCAAAGGTTGCTAATTTGTTGTTACAGACTACTCGATTTATTGCTATTTTAACATTGATTTTACATCTGATATTAAATACTCAGTCCAGTTTATCTGTTAAGTAAAAACACACTGGTTATTTGATCACATAAACATCAAACAGTAATTTGAACATTTCATTTCTTAATCAGTTGCTTGGGCTTTTCCATTCTAAAATTATAAGTGATATTCAAGGACTTCCTGTTGATGCTGTGGTTCAGCAGATAAGGCACAAAGAACAAGAAGAGTTAAAAATGAAACAGGAGAGAATGAGGGTGATTTGAGTGTACTAGGCCAAGAAGATGGTAGAAATTCTGCTTAGCTTTGTCTGCTTGTAGTGAATAAAATACACTGTTTAATCACATTGTATGAGAATTTTCTTCTTTTTCTTAGTCACGATTGTTGATCTGAGCATGTTTGTTTTGAGTTTTCTCTTTCAAGTTTTTTTTTGTTCTTGGCATTGCATGATATGTTTACTGGAAGCTAGGTCTAACATGATATTTATAGAGATTGCTTATGTAAATTACTTCTTCATAGTTCATTTCTGTTTCAAAGAACAACCAAGAGCAACTCTGAGATCATTTGGCTATACAGCTTCTTGAGACTTTGGAGATGACTTTGCTCAACTCCATTTCACAGCTGAAAAAACTGAGGAGAAAAGAGGTTGGGTGACCAGGCACATGCTTCCTATTGGCAGATTCCAAAGGAGAGTCTGATTTTTCCTGTTCAAGCCTATGCTTTTGCTTTTGTTTCTTTTGAATTGATATTGAGATTATTTTCTGAACAGTTTTAATAATACAGAAATCTCTTATAGTTTTTACTCAGTTTCTCCAAGTGACAACATCTTAGAAAAGTATAGGTTGATATCATAACCAAGGTGCTAACTTTGATGTCCTCAAGACACAGAAGATGTCTGTCACCACAAAGATGCCTCATGCCACTCATTTACAGCAAATGCCCACGTTCCCTGTTCCTATATCACTCTAAGCACTGTTAACCACATTAATTTATTCTCTATTTCTGTAATTTTGTCATTTTGTGTTCAATGAATGGAATCATTCAGTATGCAACCTTGAGATGGCCTTTTCATTCAACACGATGCTCTAAAGAGTTGTCTAGATTCATCCAGATTAGGCATACCTATAATTGATTCTTTTTTGTTGCTGAGTATGATGATATATTGCACAAAGACTTTTTTTTTCATGGAATGCTTCTGTTCTATTCTTGGCAAATGTTGATTATTTTTAGTTTTAGAGCCAAGGAACACAATTATGAAGAGATATTTTGATTTTAAAAATTCTTGTTTTATATTTGGAGAGACTTGGGAAAGGCAATTGCAAAGACAGTGGAGATTGATGCAACCTAAAGGGTGTCTAGGCAGAGCCCCTACCTGTTTTATACATGTTAAGAAGAGAGGTGGGCTTCAGGAAGTTCCTTCACACTTGGTCAAATGTTTTCTGAAGAGTGTGATTAGAAGGGGATTCTGCTACACACAGACAGTTTGGGACTTACAGTAAATGCTTCCATTTGTGACATTTTTTACACTAGTGTAAAAGCAACAGATATTTATTAGAAATTGTACTTTGAATTGGGAGCGTTGGTGTTGCCCCAGCCTGGAGATGTGTGGTGTGATGCGCTCTCATACTGGACAGCAATGTTGCTCTTACATGTACTGTTAAGCTATGGCATTCAGAAGGCTCGGCATATTAATTGTATTTCTTTTAAAATATATTTTATTTATTATTTTTATTGTATGTATATGCATGTACTAATTGCATGTATGTAAGGTGCACTTGTGTTGCCCAGTGTCTGCAGAGGACAGAAGAGGATGTTGGATCCCCTGGAATGGAGTTACAGATGATTGTTAGACACCATGTGGGTGCTGGGATTTGAACCTGGGTCTTTTGAAAGAACAGTCACTGAGCCATCTCTTCAGCCCCATACTAACTGCATTACTGACTTTATGATAGATGAATTTCTAAAAGTTGCAATGTAGGTTGAGAAACATCTGTTCCATGCCTCTGTGAGGGAACCTCCTCAGGGAGCTAGTATGCCAACTATTAAACAGAACAAAACAATTTCAGAACTCATCCATGTGTCACAAAGTGGGTTTGCTGGTGCCAACAGTCATTACTGAAAGAGGATCATGGCCAGAAGACACAAATTAGCACCTGCTTGCTCTAAATATGCTGAAGGTTCTGAATGGAGTAGTAGAGATTTGGCCCCTATATTAAACCTTAAAGATAGATTCATTAGAAAGGCAGACTGCTCCTAGGCGAAGAGTGTGCTTGAGTTCTTGAATTAAATTTTGGTTTATATCGTGTGGCATTTGCCCTGTGATCATTTGTTGGCGTACTTAGTGCTACGGAACCTGCAAACTTTCAGAACGGTCAGGAGATGCTGGTCTCTAAGCCATGCTCCCCAGTGTATCTGTGTTCTAACCATTTGGAGATGGCTTGAAGAGTCTGTAGTGGAGACAAGAAGGCACAGTTTATAGGACTGTGGAGCTGAGCTAAAGAAAGGGAAGAAACACGCTTGTAAGAAAAAGAAAAAATATTAGTTAAAAAGATGAAGGCTTGGTAAACATAAACCTTATCAAGGGAGGAATAGAATATAGCCTACGAAGTCTGACAGACAAACTTTAGGACATGTTCTTTAATGTAAAGTGGAGTATATTTGACATGAACCCCATTATGCTTAGGAGTAAGAATATAGGGGTGCTTGATTTTGGGAGAGGGTTTGTATGGGAACTTAAGGCTAATTTGGGAAAAGTCTCAACAATTAGAAGGGACTAGATGGAACCAGAAGGAACACAGTGATTCATCTGAATTTCAATTTTCACACCAGTCATTTGAATCTGAGGTTGACTGTCTGAGACTCAGTCATTTCATGTTTTTATTTTTTATTTTAACCCTGATAGATTTTCCTCCCAGTGCTGTGAAATTGGTTGTGAGGCTGAGGAGTAATCAGACAGACATTAAACATAAACAGTTTGGAGAGTCATTTCTGTAACTTCTGAGGTTAGAAATAACTTACTGTTCTTTGGAAAGTCAGGTTGCTTGCCCCCCTCCCCTCCCGGCCCAGTCATGATTTCAAAGCTGTCTCTGCAGTGCAGGCTGGCTGTGGATTTTGCTCACAAACCCTTACACATTATTTTTATGGGACTTGTTCCTGTTTCTGGTATTTCTCAATCCAAGAGGCTTCTTGTCATAAAGTGACTCCAGTCTTTCTGTACTACAAAGTTGTAACATCGGAAGTCTCCACACATTTGAGAGACTGGTTGACTAGGGCAGCTGGGTATGATGTTAGGGTTGGATCTGTAAAATTCCCTGAACTGTCCATGTTGTCTTGTGATGCCACCATTTGATTTTGCTGTACTCCAGTGGCAATACCTCCATCAGCCTTTCCCTCTTCCATCTTAGGTGCAGAGGGCCACGTTCGGGTGCCCCAGCTGGCTGCTATGGGATTGCTGCTAAATAACATCACAGTTCTTATCTTATGGCTTCAGATTGTACAGCACTATTTCTTTGTTAAAGCACCTGAGAGATATGTTGTTCTTTAGAGGTGTTCTCAGTGTTCAGATGGGATGGTAATGTGCTGGGTGGGGTGAAGTAGATGGTCCTTTGGTTCTTTCCAGCACCAGCTCTTGGTATTATAGATGTGGGAAGGAATCGGTTCTTATTTCTAGAGAGGTTTGGACTTGTCCAGTCTCACATATAAGGAAGGAAGTGAATGGTTAAAGCTTATTTTAATTTGATAGCTGCCATGTTCATGAAAGAATGGTGTGATGCTTCCCTGCCCTCAGTGGAATATTCTCGGTCGTGGCTGGGCTGTTGTTTTCAACACCTCAGTTTGGCTCTCTATTGGTCTGGGCTTCTTCATAGCATGGAGACTCGTTTCTAAGAAAAAAAATAACTAATATTATTATACAATGATCACTTTTATTATTTATTTTATATGTATCAGTGTTTTGCCTACATATATGTTCATCATGAGCATGTAATGCCCGCAGAGGCCAGAAGAGGGCATGGAACTGGAGTTACAGAGGGTGTAGCTGCCTGTGGGTGCTGGGAACTGAACTCAGGTCCTCCGAAAGAGTAGCCAGTGCTCTTAACCACTGAGCCATGTCTCCAGCTCTGGCATACCACTTTTATAGAATAGCCTTAGATGTCACATGATATAATTTCTGTCACATGTTGTTGGTTAAAGCAGTCACAGAGATCCATTCTCACTCAGATGGAAACAAATACACATCCTACTACTGTCCGTATCAACACCACTCTATAAGAAGAATGCACAGAATGAGGTAGGTTGTGCTAGTTAATGTGCCACAGCATTCAAACTCCCGAACCATACCTGGTTCAGTAAGTGTTAATTATCAATTATTGGATCATAAGCCTGCCAATTGCAAAATGGGCAACACTTTGGGAAAGTTCTAGTATATCTCTGCTGTTTTAATGATTTTATTACTACATACCCATCCTAAGGCTCTGAAAGGAAGAAACATAGGCCACATTAGACAATGTATCTAGGTCATTTGCACACAGTCTAACCTCAGCTCTATTCATCTACAAGGCTGTTTAGTCACTCTGCATAACTAACCTCTGGAAGGAGCTGACTAAAAGTCTTATCCTCTTGTTCACTGAGGCTTATTATAAGCTTCAGATAAAAATGAGAAAGTTTTCCTTGGCACTGGGCAAGGTCCCTCTGAGGCTGAAAGTCCCTGAGGCCAGTGGCTTCACGGACATCCTGGGAAGCGATTAAGTTGACTTTTGAGTGACCCTCATTTGAACCTGAATCTCAAAAGCAAGTGGATTATGTAGCTTAGTCAGGGGAGTACCAACCCAAATCCAGAGCATTAGGGCTTTTGTTGCAAACCAATGAAACATAGAATAAGGCTTCTTGTAGGCCATCTGCTTCTTTCTAGACCAAATAGCAACAGCAGCAAGGCTTGGGCCCCAGGCAATGTTAGCAGGAACTGCAGCAACTTTCTCCAGATATGTTTAACAGATCTGCATAAGCCCTTTCCCCTCTCTAACATACTCTTTCCCACCTCGAAAAGGGGGTAGTCTGGTTCATGTTCTCTATGAAGAATCTGTGCGACTCTGAAACAGAAAAGCAAAGCCACGGCAAACTTTCAAGTGGGCCTAACAACCCTGAGCCACGGGATGATTGCTAAGAGGCTTGTGCTGCTTCTGCAGACAGCATTCAGTAGTGTGCAACTTTGCCTAAGGTTTTCCCAGCTTATATGCAGCTCTTCTGAAGGTCTTAATGGCCCCTGTAGGTTAGAGCAACCACAAATTGAATAATATGGTGGGTTAATGGATCATCGTGGTTAAGTCCTTGTGGACAGAATGTATGGAGTTGATACGCTAGGGAGAGCAAACACCTAAGCTCAGACCTGCACTCACTGATCAAACAGTTTCTCATTTGCAGGTTCTCACTGTTGCTAGAACTGAAAGGCATTCTGGGAAAAACTGCTGTTCTACAGGTTGCATGAGAGAGAAATTAGGGAATAAGAGAATGTTGTGGGTAAGGGAATGATCCTAATTACCCCACGTTCACAGAACACTCACCACAAAGGATAGGGGGAAATAGGCAACGAAATAGGCAACAAAAAAAATTTTAAAAAGCATATATTGTGTTAGAGTGCATTGCTGTCTGACTAATAACATGTTACTGTCGTCCTAGGCTAAAATTGTCTCTCTGCTCCCCTCCCCTCCCTTCTCTCTCCTCTACTCTCCTTCTAGAACTTGGGATCATATTCAAAGCCTTGTGCATGTAGGCAAGTGCTCTGTCACTGAGCCGCATCCTCAGCCCTGAATTCCTTTTTAGATCCCATATCAGGCCAGAGAGATGGCTTAACAGGTGTTTGCTCACATTCCTAACTCCAAGTTGTCCTCTTGACCTCCACACCCACACTTGGCATGTGTACACCAGCACCCTCCCAGCACACATAGCACACACACACACACACACACACACACACACACACACACACACACACACAAATCAGGGACTAGAGAGACGGCTCAGAGGTTAAGTACACTTGTTGTTCCAGAGGACCCAAGTTCTGTTCCAATGGGCAGCTCACAATCACCCGTAACTCTAGCTCCAAGGGAATTTGATACCTTCTTCTGGCCTCTTCAGGCACCTGTACACTCATCTACACCCACATACAACCCCTCCCCCCACAATCCCCACAATAATAAAACACACAAACCACAGCAGTGTTCATAACATACATGTATTCGTTGGTATTCATCCCCAAACAACACTGAGATAGGAACTTGGGTGCAAGTAATTTCTTTGAGCAGAACCAATCCTGTTGTGGGGTCATCAACTCCAGGAGGTATTCCAGGGCAGACTAGTACACGGGGTCTGTTAGGACTGAAATCATCCAGAATACTTAAAAATATTTAAACTGTGAACCTGTTGCTAAGAGATATTTATAAACACTGATCAACAGGCCTGAACTAACCTCTACACATTAGTAATATTGATTATAAACTTGTCTTAAGAAGCCACTGTCAGGGACCATTCTAGTGTCCACAGATGTGCATTTTAAAGTTCTATCTGCAGGCACAGATACGTGCCCATCCCCTTTACAGTGAACCAAATGAAGTGAGCTGCTTACCATTGTGGGCACACACTGCAGTGTGACAAATAGACACCATGGTTTTTTTGTGTGTGGACAGCCGTGTGGACGCTAAAACTGACATAGTTTTACATACATTTCTCTCTTCTTTGATTTTTTAAAATTAACGTTAGAAACCCCAAACATAACCCCCATTCATTTGAGAAGCAGTATGTAGGTGAAAGAGCAGGGAAGAGTCAGTCAAAGGGGATTAATGAACTGTGGGCACCTGGATCTCAGGCTTGCTGGGGACTGATCGGGGAACCATTTCGATCACACCTCAGAAGATTATTAAGCCCAACTTGACCAGGGCATTTTTGTGTGATATTTTGGATTAAGAACCTGTGGTTGCTGGCCAAGTTCTGGCTGAAGAATTAGCTGTGATTGATAGAGATCGACACTATTGAGGTGAAATCTTCTAGGCTTCATTGGGGCAACGGGAAGGTATTTCTTCAGAGTCAATGCACAGAGTTGGTCTAAGATGGCCAAGGCTGCATCTCAATCTGGCAGCTAAGTCTGACAATGTATAAGAGTGTCTACATGGTAGTGGTTTGAAAAGGCATGAGGAATGCAAGATTGAGGGAGTCCTGGAGACTGGTTGAGGACTGGCACCATGTGGCAGGAAGAGAGTTCCAGAAGAGAAGCTAGGAGAGGCCATTGGTGAATGTGCAGCCTCAGTTACAGTGGACTCCAGGATCCTGGGGAAGTCAGGATCATGGGACGTCTGCTGAGGACAGCCGCTGGTGTAAAGGGGAGCTGGCCTGAACCTACAAAATAAGAGTTAAGCTGTGTGTGCTGCAGATGGCAGAGCTGGAGAGGTAAGACTTCAAGCCCTTTGGAGCCCAGAAAATCATGAGTGAGTCCCAGGTGTTGGACACTGAGCTACAGGATTTGGATTTACACTGCTGGACTTTGGTTTTGCTTTGGTGTGAGTGTTCCTATGCCTCAGTTCTTCTCTTTTGCAATAAGAAAAGTATGCAACTTGCTTTTGATTTTATCAGAGCCCACAGTTAAGGGACTTCGGATTTTTAAAGAGAACTTTGGCTTTAAACGTGGTGGAATTAAAAAAAAAATGTGGGACTTTTAAAGTTCTACTTTGTTTTATATGACATAAGCATGAGTTCTTGGGGACAAGGAATTGAAAAATTGTGGTTTAAAGTTATTTTTGTGTGTTGAGTTGACAAGGGGTGAATTATCCTAGTTAGCTTTAGTTGTCAACTTGACCCAGGTTACAGTCATCTAAGAAGAACGCTTCAGCTGAGGAATTATCTAAATCAGATTGGCTTGTGGGCATATCTGTAGGGGGATATTTTTAAATATTAATTGATGCAGGCAGGCCCAGCCCACTCTAGGTAGCACCATCCCTAGGCAGATGAGCCTGGGGTGTATAGAAGGCTGGCTAATCGTGAGCCTTTGAGTGAGTCAGCTAGCAAGAAGCATCCTCCATGGTTCCTGAATATTTTCTTGACTGTAAGAGAGGTCCCTGGTCAGAGGTAAAGTTGCATAGAATAGAAGCAGTCCTGTTTAGTTTCCTCAATGATGGACTGGGACATGGAGGCATAAAGTGGAACAGACCTTTTCCTGTCCTAAAATGCTTTTGGTCAGAGTGCTTTCTCACAGTAGTGGGAAGGAAACTAGAATAGCCTGCCCACATTTTATCTTATGAAACAGTCTTATCTCCCTTATCTGAAAAAAGAAGAGATTTTGTCTTTCTCCAGCTGACCCCTGAACAAAGGCTCCAGACTTTGTTAAAAGGGATAACTGGCTGTTCATTCCTTCCACTTTAGGTTTGTTTTTGAAAAAGCAGGCACACTGTGCACTCTTTCTGCTTATCCCTTATGCTGATTTCTTCTGGATACACCCAGAGCCTCTTAGAGAAAAACAAAGCAGGGTGCCTTGAGGGGCAGAGTGTGCAGAATCTTAAGAGTTGTGGTTTTTTTGAGTGATTCTGGGGATCTACGAGGACAAACAAAGTGTTGTATCTTGGGTCTTGTCATCTTCAATATGTTCCAGGGATTCAGAGTTTCAAAATATAGTAGTGTCTTATTCCCTTAATTTTCACGTACTAGAAGGACAAGGAGAAAATCTCCAAGCAAGAAGGGCAGAATATAAAATAACATAAAAATAAATCATGCTATTTAATGAGCATTAATATTTCTCAGATTTGTTTCCTTGGAGGAAATAAAAGCTCAGGGTCAATAAAGTCATGGACAGAGTTTTTAGAGAAAATAGCATGATCCTAGGAGAAGCCCTGAGTCAGGGTGCCTTGAACATTTGATAACAATTAGTGGCATTCTATGTGCCTGGACTTCAGACCTGTTTCACCAATATGTGCTTCTTAAAAGATATACTTCTTCCCATCAATTGGGAAAGAAATATATCAAAATAGAGATTAAGAATAGAGAACATAAAGAGGAGGCACTGAAGCAAGCTCTCTATAGAGAAGTAAACAGTTCTGTAAATTAGCTCACATGCCAAATGAAATTAAAGAACTTAAAATTGCCGAAGATCTAATAAAAAAGATTATTAAAAAGAAGATAAATGATAATCAGAATTTTTAGTGGTTATGCTGATTTCTTAGCTCAAAATGTCTAAGACATGGTGGTTTTGTAGATTCTATAATGTTTCTTGAATATTTTAAAAGGATTTTGCTCTAATTTCCTCAGTCTCCTACGAAATAACAGATTTTTCTAAATTCTTCTCCTCCAATATTTTTGTCTTCAATTATTTTAAAGATAGGGCAGCATTTGTATTTTCCAGAGCGTTTCTGTTCAATGACATAATTCCCTTCATTACAAAATCGTACTGTGGCTCTTCTGCTTCCAATTTTTTTCTCTCTCTCTCTCTCTTTCTCTCTCTCTTCTCCCAGCTGTCTTCTATCTATCTACCTATCTATATATCATCTTCATGACTCTCTCTCTCTCTTTATTATGTTATCCGTAAGGTCTGAGACATACTTCCCAAACTAGTGAGGACTCAAAGGAGTCACCCGATGAGGGAGGCATCCATATTCTATGATCTAATCAGTTGTGAACCTGTCCCACACGTTCCTCTCCACCTTGTTCATTAGCCCCGCTAACCCTATCATACTCTGGTACAGAGTATGCTGTCTCGGTCATCCTCCCAAATGATGGGCTTGGGATGTCGTGTTTTCAGATCCCTTGAAGAGGGTCTCTTTGCCTCTGACAGTTTCCATCACTCACTGTTCAATCTGACCTACCTCACATTCCTCCTCTGGTCCTAACTCCAGAAGGCATTGTGTGTTACACATGTTTTTGGATGTATGCTGTGTGTTTTATTTCTCTTTCTTCTTTTGCTTTTTTCAGGGGTTATTTCAGTTCAAGATTATTGAAGGATCGTCAGATTAAAATTTCAGTGCTTATCAGTTTGGGCTCACTGTCTTCAAAGCCATCCTATGTTAAAGTACATGGTGTAGTGTCGTCAGATATATTCACACTGTTGTGCCACAGATCTCCAGAACCTTAGCATTTTGCAAAACAGAAACACTGCATCTTTTGAACAACTCTTTCTTTGCGTCCCGGGTTTGATTTTACCTTAGAAGATTACAACATTTATCGATTTAATTCTCTAGATTGCAATCAAGAAAATACATGGCTCCCACTTATCACCTTCATTTTATGTCAAGATAAGAATGTTAGGGGAATTTAGGGGAAAACTGTAGGGAAAAAACTTTTCCTGAAGAAGCAGTCATCCCTTTGGATTCTTCTATTGGTATATCATCTATCTATCATCTATCTATCTATCATCTATCTATTTATATTTCTTTCTATCTTCTGTCTATGTATTATCTATCTATCTATCATTTATCTATCTATCATGTGACTATCAATGTCTCTGGGTCTCTGAATCATCAATATTTTAAACGTGTAACAGCAATAAATTAGGTCTGGCATGCAGTGGCCAAACCTTTTATGTGGCAGGCCCTACATGCAGGTGTAGTCACAATGCCCACTCCTGGGGTTCCAACTAAGCAAATTCTATCTGTGAAGTGGCCCTAAATCTTTCCTTTCCCAGAGGAAGCCTGCCATCTGTTCACCAAGCTTGGAGTCATTGGAGGGAGCAGCTGCAGTGTCTTTCTCAATCTGAATGTGTATGTGTTAGTCGTTAAGCGAGAAATTTGTGCTCCTTTATGTTTCGAGTCATGATTATGCCATCAGTTGGTCCCAGCAAAGCTGTCAATGCCATTCTCAAGGGAGCAAGTCTGAGCTCTGTTTTCAGCAATACCTTCCTGATGGATCTTAGCTAACTCATATCTCTTCTTCTTGTCTCCATCTAAAAATGCTTTTCAAAATATTATCTTCCCCCCATACCAAGAATCTTGGTACCAAGCTCTTTGAGCACCTTCCTTTTTGTCCCCAGGAGAGGAACTTATGTTCAACTCTGTAACAAAGAACTCCTGAACTAAGGCTTTATACTATCCAGGGCAAGAGAGACCTTGAGAGCAGTGGATTCAGTGACTCTCATTTTTCTAATTTGCCCATGTTCTTGCTAATTTTGCTGCACTTTTATATCACTGTTAATATATATATATATATATATATATATATATATATATATACACATTTAAGTAGATTTTGGAATAACTTTTTAAAATATATTTGTCACTTTTATATTATGTGTATGAGTATATTGCCTGCATGTGTGTAAGTGCACCTGTATCTCGCAATGCCCACAAGGGTCAGAAGAGGGTAGTCAAACCCCTTGGAACTGGAGTTATGGATGGTTGTTAGCAGCCATGTAGATGCTGGGAATTGAACTTGGTTCCTCTGCAACAACCAACCTCTTAACCTCTGAGCAATCTCTCCAGCCCTGGAATGATTAACTTTTTATGTTTTATAATAATTTAAGAAAGTGCAACTCAGATATGCCCTGTGTCTTCTATTTTATTTTTCAAGTGTAAAAATATGGAATTTATAAATATGCACTTTTCCTAAGTCACGTTAAAATAAACATACAACCTTTAAAATAAAATGTAGCAGTCTATGTACTGCCTAAGCTCAGTAATTCAAACATCATTCTGCTGGGTGGGAACTCTGCTCTTTAAAAAAATCTTTAGTAATTTTTTGAGAATTTCATACAATGTATTTTGATCATACTGAAACTCCCCCCACCCCGCCGCCCACAAGTCATCATCCCGACCTTACTATCCCTTCCCCGACTTTACGTTTTCTATGATTAAGTTTTGAAGTCTCTCAAGTATAATTAGTGTTCCTCAAATGCTCTTTGGTGTGAGTTTATCCCTTGGAGTCTGGTCAACCTACCCAGTGTCACACCCTGAAAGAAAACTGACTCTCTGTCTCCCAGGAGCTATCAATTACCAATAGTTCCTCAGTTAGGGCTGGTACTTCCTGCCCACCTCCCTCATCCATGCTGAGTTTTCTGTATGGTTTGGACTTGTGCAGGCCTTGTGCCTACTGTCATAAGCAATATGGGTTCATATGTGCAACTGCCTTGTTGTGTATAGAAAACACAGTTTATTTTTTTATTCATCCACCACCTCTGGCTCTGCAATGATCCCCGAGTTGTTGTAGGAAGCAAGGGTGGGATATAGGTGTCCTATTTAGGGCCGAGCAGCCCATAGTCTCATTCTCTACATATTTACCTCTTGTTAATCTCTGTGTTAACCTCCATCTGCTGCAAGAAGAAGATTCCCTGGTGATAGCTGAGAGATGCATTAATCTATGGCTGTAACAGAAAATCAGGTCTTAATCAGCGCTATCTTTTTGAACATATAAAGTTTGAACTTCAGAAAGTACAGGTGTGTATTAGTTGGACTTTTGTTGCTGTGACAAATACTTGAGAAAAACAGCTTTAAGGGAGGAATGATCAGTTTTGGCTCAGTGTTTCATGGGTTTTGGTCCAGGGTCAATTAGATTCATTGCTTTGGGTTTGAGGGAGACAAAACATTATGGAGGCAGGAATGTGTGTCAGAAGATAGTCACTTTGTGGTGGGCAGGAAACAGGAATAGAGTGACAAGAAGGGGTTGGGAACAGCCTCTATGTTTTTGGGGCACAACCCCAGTAACTCACTTCCCCACCTAGATATCCCCTTTCACAATTCCTCCACCTCCCAATAGTCTATTCAAAATTGAACCTACCAGTGAGTGATTTAACCCATCAATAAAATCAGAGCCTTCATGATACACTCAATTAAAAAAAGCTTCAACTCTAAAAAATGCTTGTAGAAAGACCAACTTTCTTCAATACATAATCCTTTCAGGGGCACACTTGTTTCCAAACCGTAATAAAGTGACCTCATAAAATCCATTACTTAGACTGGGTGGCACATTCCTGTAATCTCAGTACCCGGGGCTGGACAGGCAGAAGCAAGATTACTGCAAGTTTGAGAGCAGTCCAGCCTGGTCTATATAGTGAAGTTCAGATCAGCCAGGGATACATAGGAAACTAGCTAAAAATTCTGAGTAATTAAATGTATTTGGGCTTTAGAGAGTTTCAAAGAGATGAGATGGTTTGGAAATTCAGTTTGGGAAGATTGTGGAGATTTCTGGATGTTAGGGATAGGAGTAGAAACTCTTCCCTGGGCTGTAAAGTTTTAGCCCACAACGAACATCTAGAATTGCATGTAAGGCTTAGTAAATTTTTGTACCTAAAGATTTGATGGGAGGGGCAGGAAGAGTCTCCAGAAGGTTCTCAGTGCCAGTAGCTGTTCTGGTTCTCACGGGGGTGCAGCACCATTTTGGAAAGATCATCCCTGTGCAGAAGGTGTGGGAAGGAGAGTGAGGACGGCACAGAAGGGGGACCAAGAGGTGACTGAAGCGCTCCCAGTAAAGGCTCCTGAGCTACATTTTTGAGAGCGACCCTTTCTGTGGGAACTTGGGGACATGAACTTAGACAGCAGTGAATGAAAGGCTACACTGATTTAGATTCACCTCTTTTATCTTCTAAGGAACAGAATGAGAGTTATATTTGAAAATATCCAAACTCTCCAGAATTTTTTATGTGTGTCATGTATTTTGTATTTGGAAAGGGGAATAAATAGGAAGAAAGGCAATAACAGAAGGGGCTTTTGCATTAGGTATTTTGGAAGGAATGTTCTCTGTTACTTTTGCTTGGGGTTTGATCATTTTAAAACAAGTCTTGTCTCTTACCTCTATGGGAGTATTTAGTGCTCCCGAAGTGAGGAACATATATAACAGACAAAGCAGACCCCCGAGCCAGGCACTGTGCTGGGTGCTTTTCAAGATAATTTCCCATGCGAATTATAACACATCTGAAAAAGAATTAAAATGAGAGACATTTATCCACAGGATTGCTCTTATTGAAATAAATGAAAAATTATTCATTTACCAAGTGTTTATTGGTGTGCTGTGATCATGGCTGATGATCACTGAAACTATGGAGAAGGAAAAGTCATAGTCTTTTATTCTTAGGAAGGTCATAATGAATTAGGAGTCACAAAACAAATACACACATTCATCTACATACCCACATAAGCATTGCATTAACAAGTTTGATTAAGAAACAAAAATAACTGCATACTGCATATCTTATGATTAGTTATAGACCATTGTGGGATAGCTTTTCTGAATAGTCAGGATTCCCCCCAACCCCAAGATCATTGCTCTAATTTTCATTGCAATTTTATTGAAGAATTGAAAGAAAACAGAATAGACAAGAGCTGATATAGAGACAGCCACTTGGGGACTTGATGAACGGCAAAGCCTTCACATTGAATGAAAGGATTTGCATCTAGCTCGGATTGCTACTGATGGAAGGCCATCACAATTCTTACCTAATATTTTGAAAGTTCAAGAAATTGCTTAATAAATAACTGTTTTCCATTAATCATGAAGACCTGTTCTATATCAAAATGATTGTAATATGATTATAAGTGACTAACACTTCAGGAAAGCCAGAATGGGTGGGCTGGCTGGTCTTGGGGAGCATTAATGGCATGTAATGGGGCAAACAATGGGCTGAACAGAAAGCTAAGATTGTGGTTGCAAAGACTCAGGCTAGGAAAACCACGAATAGATGAGAAACTTGTACCTTTTGCTTTCATTTGGAAAATATGAAATTTGCTTTCTGAACAATGAAATGAAATATTCCCCCATTAGAACCTGGTAATACATTTATATGCAATCGAAGCAGGAATTTTAAAAATCAACAGAGTAGAATCTACTCAGATGTTACTGATTATATATATATATATATATATATATATATATATATATATAACTTTTTCTTTGAATTTGATGTCTCTTCTTGGTGTTGTTTAGTAGGGTCCTTAGCTACAGAAAAGAAGTTAAATAAGCATATTAAGTGGTATAGCTCCTCCTCAGAAAGAAAATATCAAATACCCAATAAATCTTTCTTAACAGCTCAGTAATAGTTTAAAGATCTTTCTCCAGGATGAATTTTGCAGTCGATCTTGGTTACTGTTCTCATTTTAGAAACAAAGGTGCAACATACCTAATATCAAACTCAGTCTGTTTGTAGCACGTACAAGGTTTGCTTATTACTGCAAACAAACAAATGAAAACAAAAAGCAGCTACTAAGGAAATCTAATATTGCAGCTCCTTGTTTATAGGTAAGATGAACTCAAGGTCCCCTGCTCTGAGTGAGGCTTCCCTAGGATGACCCCACTTCACCCGTCTTTCACCGTCTTTGGGAAGGCTCTTTGGGACCTGTGAACTAACCCCAGCATGTCCTTCTTATGGTGATAGTGAGACAGGATAGAAAGTCAGAGAAAATCTGGGGAACATGAGAAGAAAGAAGAGGCCCTCAACCAGGAATCTGATTGAAGCCTCTTGCCAGCAGCTTAAACAGAAATTTTAGCACAATTAGCAACTACATAGGCCTTCCTCCCTTCCCATTTGTTAACCTTCAGTCTTCTGGAGAGCTCATCAGAAATTTCGGTTAGAGGAAAAGGCATGTGCTAACCTGTTCTACAACCCTAGTGGTTCCTGGGGGTGCCTTATTAGATTATAATTCCACCATCACTCCCGAAATCACCTGAGAATCTTATTAATTAAAAGAGAGAGCAAAGAGAAAAAAAGGTTTCTTAGAAGACTTCTGAGTTGTAACTTGAATGCCATCAAAATGGTCTGTAGAGCTAGCACTAGTACCATTACTTGTGACTCTCCCTTCTGGAGCTCCTGTACACTCTCGGCTTTGTCTTCCTGTCTGCGGCTCTCTCAGAAGTCCACATCAGTGCCCTCACATGTGCACTTGTTCCCCTCTCGAATGCTTTTTCCCTCCTTCCTTTATTCCTTCTGTACTATATGTGTGTGTGCATGCATGTGTGTGTGCACGTGTTTGTGCATGCACGTGCATGTGTGCATGAGAGTGTGCAGGTGCGTGCATGCCATGGTGAACTTAAGGAGGTCAGAGGACAACTTTTGGGAGTCAGTTCTCTCCTTGTGCCTTGGTTTGAAGCAGTCTCTCTTGTTTCTGCCATGCTGTGTGTGCTGGGCTACCTGGCCCATGAGCTTCCAAGTCTTGTCTCTGCCTTCCATCTCACCTTAGGAGTGCTACAGATATGTGCCTCTGCATCTTGTTTTTGTGCGGGGTGGGGTTCTGGTCACCAGTTTTTGTATGGCAAGCATTTTTACATACTGAGCCATCTTATCTGCTCTTGAGTAAATTTCTTAATATATTTAATAAAATCTCTAAAGTTGACTTCATCATACTGGCTAGTTCTGAAATTTCCTCAGCATCAAAGTCACAAATCCAATTCTGGGGGTTGGAGAGATGACTCGGCAGTTAAGAGCACTGGCTTCTCTTGCAGAGGGCCCAAGTTTGATTCCAAGTACCCATGTGGCAGCTAACAACCATCTGTAACTCCAATTCCAGGGGATTTGACACTCTCTTCTGGCCTCTGTGGGCATTGGACCATACAGGTGCATTTACATACAGGTGAAACACTCATACACATTAAATAAATAAATAAATAAATAAATATATAAATAAATAAGTAAGTAAGTAAGTTCCATTCCAACCTGAGTAGCTAGATGATCTGAGGAACTCCTTAGAATGTTGATGGTAGTAGTGTGGAGCTATGCTCTATGCCCTTGTCTTTGACAATAGCAGACTTTCAGCAAGGCAAATGTCAAACTTGCAAGGCCTCTGTGGGCCTTGGGACATTATCGAGTTTCTCCTATTCTAACTGGCCACTTCAGGGAACTGGATGTTAAGTGAAAGTGTGTTAATCAGTCACATCACTGCAACAAACTCAAATGGAGGAAAGGCTGATTTGGTTCATAGTTTTGGAAGTTTCATCCTATGGTCACTTGACCCCACTGCCTTTAGGCCTGTGGCAAAAGAGTCCATCATGGAGGGGCATGTGTGGTCAAGGAAACTGCTCACTTCATGGCAGCCAAGAGAGGAAAGGTAGAAAGACATTAATAGATGAAGTCTCAATATTTCCTTCAAGGGCACCCTTCAGTGTGATGGTTGGTTGGTCTTGGTGTCAGTTGACTGATTTAAGAGATATCTAGGTCTGGTGAAGCTATTTTGTGTCTGTAAGGGTATTTCCGGAGAGGCTTGACATGTGGGATAGTGTTTTGGGAGGGGATGTGTGTGGCACCTTCCATTGTGCTGATGGCAGAGATGGAAAGTCAGAGTAAGGCAAAATGTGCTTGTATTAGTTACTTTTCTGTTGCTATGATCAAACATCATGACCAAGGCAACATGCAGAAGGAAAAGCTTATTTGGCTTGTGGTTCCAGAGGGATAAGAGTCCGTTGTGGTGGGAGGTATGGAGCAGAAGGATGAGTCCTTACATCTTTAAGCAGGTACAGGAGGCAGGGAGAGAGAAACTGGAGGAGGGCAAGGCTAAGGCGGCCCCCTGGTGACGTGCTTCCTATAGACCACACCTCCTAAACCTCACAAAACAATTACTAACTGGTAACAAAGTGTCCAAATACTTGCAGAATGTTCCCCATTCTCCTTCAAACCATCACAGTGCTCATGCCTACAAGCCCTTCTTTACTGGGCAAATGTATAGAATGTATATGGCTGCTGCGATCATCTGCTGACATTGGACTCCATCTTCTTTGGCTTTTAATCATTTACAGAGTAGAATTCCAAAGATCTTCTGGGCTTTCTGTGCTGGACTGGGAACTCTGAGGCACCCCATTTTCTGGTTTGGGAAATGACTTGGCCCTCTGCCTACACAGCATGCATGTTGTCATCATTGGATTACCTGCCCCTATCCTGTGAACCAGTCCAATAAATCCCCTTTATAAAATACACATATGTGGCAGGAGAGATGGCTGAGTGGTTGAGAGGACTGGCTGCTCTCCTAGAGGACCTGGATTCAGTCCCAGCACCCACTTGGTGGTTAACAACCATTCGTAAGTCTAGTTCCAGAGATCCACTGTCCTTTTCTGGTCTCCACAGGCATTGCATAAAATGGGCACACTTACACACATGCAGGCAAAACACTCATATATACATAATAAAAATAAATAGATTAAAACTTTAAATATGCACACATTTCATTGGTCTTGTTCCTTTACAGAAAACTGACTTCTAAACCCAGTGATCTAACTTCCTACTGCTAGACTCTACCTTTGGAAAAAAAAAAAAAAAAAAAAAAGATTTCGACAGTTCCCTATGGCACCAGAAGCTGGAGACCAAGCCTTTAATAGGTGGCTCTTTGAAGGACACTCACTATCCAAAGTATAATGGAAGGGATGGGTAACTGTACTTCACTTTCACAGTGAGAGCACTTACAGTTACATGTAAAATCAGTAATGTTGGAGAAGGGAGAAATACTGGGGAATGTTAACAGTCTATCATGGGGCCAAGAAGAGAACATCATGGTATAAATTTACTAAATACATAGTGAGGTTGCTTAATCAGAATCCTCTGAGTCTTCATTTACTCATGTCTGGAACTAGAATAATAAAAAGGTCTGGTTTTCAATTGAGTTACTTTTCCCTTTTTCTTATTCTGTAAGCCTACAGTCATAAATTCCTGCAGTGATGCCAATGTACATCCTCCTATGCTGCTCAAGACAGCCTCTGTTGTTTTATAATGACACACCTGTGACCAAATAAAGAGAAATAAATGAAACAATAAGAAGAGGACAAGGTAGAATTTCTGTCCAGTTACATAGTATCCAATGACCCAAACCTGAATAGGAAGAGCATTTTTCTCTTGGCACAGCTAGTGACTATCAGCACTATATTATGTTTTTTTCTGGCTCATGCTTCCACCCAGAGATATGACAGACTCCATGTGAATACTTAGTGCTTTCCCAGTGAACTTTCCACTTGTTAACATCAGAATATTCTTCAGCATCAACAGTGACATCTTTGCTTGGCCCATTGTAAAGTTTCCAAGTTTATCATGAACCTCTCTGATGGAGGAGTGCTTTATAATATCCTGGAAAGACAATGAGGAACATAGGCCAAGTAAATAAGTGAGTCATATGCTGCATCCCGTTTAATCATTGTAACAGCTCTGTGAGGTATTTACTACAATTTGTCCAGTTCGATAGATATATTTTAAGGCTTAGATGGACTAGGTATTTTGTTCAAGGCCATACAAAGAAGTTGTAGGATCTAGTCTTATTATAGATCTAATTCTAAACTCTGTATTGTTTAACTACTTTTAAAGAAAATAGCCACAGTACATTCTTTGTTGTTGTTCTGTTTTGTTTTTTGAGACAGGGTCTCTCTGTAGCCCCAGCTGGCCTGGAATTCACTAGGTAGACCAGCTTGGCCTTGGTCCCATAAAGATCTGCCTGTCTTTGCCTCAGGAGTTCTGGGATTAAAGGCTTGCACACCATACCTGGCTATGAGCTAATATTCCTGATTAAAGATTTAAAATGAAATTTCAAAACCATGAATATAATTGCAGCTATTAAAAAATAAAATATAAAAATGAAGAAATCTAAAATAAAATAATTGTTTTATTCTGAGTTATTTAATATTTATTTTTTAATTTTATGTGTAGGAGTGTTTTTATGTACCACATGTATGCCTGGTGCCTATGCAGGGCAGTAGTGGGTATTGGATCACTGGGAACTGAGTTTTCATATGTGTGCATATATATATATATATATATATGCACAAAAGTCTCCACATATAAAAAGATGTATACGTCACTTAATAAATCAACTCTATAATATATTTTTATTTTTGCCAACCCACTAATTATATTGAATGCCGTTTAACATTTGATTCACATTAATATTGTTTACCTTTCTAGAAACTGAAAGGCCTTTTTAGAAATGACTTGACTAGTCTAGTTTCTTTTTCAACAGTAAATTAGGGAATTCTGAATTGACACTTTCCCTCTTGTTTTGTAAATTTCCTTTATAGCAAGAAAAAGCTCATTAAATTACTTTCTTGCCCTTAGATCCTGCTTCAAATTGACATTATTCTAAACCAAAGTTGCTTTTGAGTATCTACAGACTTAAAGGTCCAGCTAAGGACTTTAATGATGCGAATTTAGTAAATGAGACAGTCCTCCTGACTTACTTTTAAAATCTTTCCTTCCTTTCATTCATTGTTTTCTAGCATCCATCTTCCAGTCCCTCTCCTACCTCAAATCCTCATTCGATGAAGCGACAGCAATGATACTTAGAAGTTGGGTGTAGAAATTAGACTAAGGCAGATTTTTATGAAAACGACCTTTCTTTTAGAGCAACTGGCCGACCCTTGAGCTTATTTCCTGAGCACCCATCTAAGATGACTCATGCTGCCTGCAACACAATCAAGCAATAAGCGGACAAAAACCAGGGAAACAGGAAGGTTTACAGGACAACAGAAAGTGGAGAACTGTTAGTGCCTAGAACATAACCAAACGTGGGACGAAGGAGCTGCCACAGTTGAGACGAGGTAGGTTCCCTTTTATAGTCTGAATATGAAACATTCCCCAGAGGCTCCTGTGTTTGAACACTTGGACCCAGCTAATGCTGTTTTCTTGGGAGGCTGTAGAGCTTTGGGGCTGTGGCCTCATTAGCAGAAGTGGAGAATCAGTGGTGAACACTGAAGCTGATGTGCACTTCCGGTTCCAGCCTAAGCTTCCAGATCTACCAAGACGAGAGGACCCGCCACCACACCCATTTGCTGTGTCTGGAGCTGCTGCCGAAGCTCCTCAACCATGGTGGACTACACCCCAGAAGCCGGGAGTCAGAACAAACTTTTCCATTAAGTTGCTTTTCTCAGGTATTTGTTCACAGTGATGATAGTAAAGTAACTAATTACATTCTCTAAAAGAAACTGTTTTTGTCTTAAAGCTCCTGACACCGCAGTTCCAGTCTGTGTCTCTTCCTCGGACCATTACCCCTTAGTGTCAGCAGTGAGGGGACAGAGGCATAGTTCCACATTGTCACCTCAGCAGCCTGAGGAGTTCACTTAAATGTTTATGGACCTTGACTCAGGTCAAACTGGGATTTGTGGCTTCCGTACAGAAAAGAATGTCAGATATGTCAGCTAATATGAAGCAGAGCTGGAACTTTTATTGAAGAAATTTTAATATGGACTTAAAGCAAGAGGGTTAGGAGAAAGAGGGATGCTCTAAAAAAAATACCTAACAGAGGGTGTGGCCTCCTCACAGAGGATCACATTGAAGTATCTGAGCATTAGGCACATACAGTTTTGGTGGCTCTTAGGATCTGTCTCAAAAGGTTGACATGAAATTGTTTTCTTTTGATAAGTGAGATTAAATGGTGGATCCAGAGATGCCTTGTATGGAATGATAATATGATAAAGTAAAATCAGAAGCCACTAGGGTTGAACAAGGAGCATATTTTTATTTGATTGTTTTTAATATTTGAAATTTATTTACCGTTATGTGTGTGTGTGTGTGTGTGTTCTGCCTGCATGTATGTTAGTACACCCAGGTTGTGCAATGTTCATGGAGATAAGAAGAGGGTGCTGGATCCCCTGGAACTGGAGTCATAGATGATTGTTAGCCTCTACGTGAGTGCTGGGAACTGAACCTGGGTCCTCTGCAAGAGCAGTCAGTGCTCTTAACTGCTGAGCCATCTCTCCGGCCCCTATGAACAATGAGTTTAGTACTCATCTTTTCCCTCTAAATGAAGTTTCTGGTGAGGAAAAAGGCTTTGAACAGTTGTTAATTATGCTGAAGTTTTTATTTTTTGCTGGTGAGAGGTTTCAACTGATTTCCTGAGTGAGACGATCTTCCCCTTCTCTTGTCCCCGGATTTTCTGTTTTTCTTTGTAGCCTCACTTAGGATAGTGTACTGAGTTTTCTTTTTCAGTTTCCACTTACTTTATTAGTGTATCTTATCTTCTATAATATTTGACATCATTTGTTCTAACAATTTTTTTCTACTCCCTTTTCTATCGGTAGCTTGAATCCCTCCAAGTCTCCAATTCATGCCCGTTGGCTTGATAGTCCCACCTTGATAACATCTCAGATGTCTCAAGCTTGGCATGTTTGCGACTTGGTTCTCCCTTTTAAATGGCCCCTTTGGTGTGTGCTGTCTTAATAAATGCTAAACCTGGTTGCTCCTGCCATATCCCGTGCAGTCATCTTTCTTTTTTATTTCCTCTTTTAAACCAATAATTTAAAGTTTATTTCTGCTATAATGCAGGTTTCTCTGGCATGCCTTGGAGCCCGTTGCCAAGTCATTCTATGTACTTGTCTCTCTGATTTATAGTTCTGTGCCATTTCTGGCACTAGGGCATCATGAGTTTACGTCACATAGCAAAGAGAAAGCAGGCCGACTAACTTTAGAATCATGGCAAAAGACCACCGTGATTCTACAACAAATGCTCCCATTATTGCTTCAGGATTGGTGATAAATTAAATCATCAGCATTTAAATATTACTTAAATTTTAATATTGTGCTAACATTTGGATGACGAATTCTTACAGTAAATGCATTATGGTGTCAAAAAGAGTATACTGTCTTGATAAGGGCTGTCATTAGGGCCTGTAATTATGGTTTGCCAATCTGTCACAGGCTAAGCAGTTAAGTTCTTTATTAGCGGTTTTAATGCCGTTGTCTGTGCCTTTTATCTTTGGCTTTTCACTCTGCCAGTGTGTGTATCTGGCCAGACTCTGAGATAGTGCACAGAATGTCCCTTTGCCTTGTGCCATCTTTGCCAAACACAAGTGTTAAATGGACAGGAGATTAGGGAGGAGGAGGGGTTGCGAGGTGAGTCAGAGCTGAGGGCAGTGGAATAAATGAAAACCTTTGTATTTCAGGAGCTGTTATCATCATTTTCCACCTTTAACCTATCACTGCATTCAGCTCATTTCTCAGCCTGGCAAAATCAAACTCCATTCCGGGCTAGTCCTCTCCACTGTGTGAGCTGCTGCCTCTCCCCAACCATTGTGACAGGTTTCAGGGGGCTCGTTCTCTTCACCTTTAACCCATTCTTTACACCACAGTCAATGTGAGTGTAATCCATACTGTCTCTTCTTTACTTGAAACTTTGATGACTTAGCCTGGAATCAGCATTCTCAGTGTGTTTGGCCAAGGCATTTCTGAGCTGCTCTGTTCTCCTTTGAAGTGCTCCCCCTTTCACACTTTATACCCCAGCACCTTTTCCCCAACATCACAAGAGTTTTCTAATTCACAGCTTCAGAGCTCACTCTTCTCTCTTCCCAGAGCGCTTCCTGCAGTCTGAGTCTCCTCTACTCTAAGCCAATGAATTTCTACCAGTTCTCCACGTACAGTCATCCGTGTCACCTCCTCAGGCAACGTTCTCCCAATTTATTGATTCAAATTGTCATCCTTTCTAGTGAGTGCTTATTAGAATGTGTGATTCTACATTCGTTGATGTAATGACTGTTCTCCAGTCAGTGAGCATCCAAGGGCAAGAGCAGAATCTACTTTGTTATTATCAACACATGATTAGCATACACTTGACTGGCAATTAATATTTACTGGAATAAAAGTAATTTTTTTGCTATTAATTTTAATGTATACCTTTTTCTGGAAAATGTATCTTTTAGGGGTTTATTGAAAGATTTACATAAATCCTTATATAAGAGAAAGCCATTCTTAGGCAGGGTTCCAGATAATATAGTCAGTTAGCATTTATAATTGACTTGAATGAAAACGCTCATTGGTTTGATATTAAAATTTCATATTGATGTTTTTAATCATAAAATGTAATGCCTGTGTAATTGGCACTTAGAGCAAATAGGAGTTTTGGCTGTGTTATATTGATTTATATTAAATCTCTTATCCATTTAAAACATACTCAATGGAGAGGCTAGAGAGATGGCTCAGCAGTGAAGAGCACTTGTTGCTCTTGCAGAAGACCCAGGTCTGGTTACCAGCACCCACAGGGTGGTTCACAGCCTCCTGTAACTCTAATTTCAAGAGGTCTAACTCCCTCTTCTGGCTTCTGCAGGCACTGCACGTTTGTGGTGCACATACAGACAAGCACACACACACATGTACATATAAATAGAAAGTAAATAAATTGATTTAAAATATACTCCATGGGAAAAAAGATTTCTTTGCCACTGTTTACTGTTACATAATAACAATAAAATAATTGTATAGTTACTTTCTTATTTTAAGTTGGAAATTAAGATATTCTGTCTCAGGTAGTAAATGGTAGTTCTGCATTTCAAGGGTTGCCCCGCCCCCCTCACTTGGTAGTATTCTCAAGGTAGGAATAGATAGGGGGAGGTATTCTATCCTTCTTTCCTACCTTGAGGAAGTTTTTCAGATGTGATTAGCTATGTAAAACATAAACAGGGCTAATTATGTTCGTTAGCATTAGTTAGCAAGGGATGACTTTCTTGCCTCAACTTTATTGGATGAGAATGTTCCCCATAGGCTTCAACTATTGGAACATTTTGTCCCTGGTTGGTAGCACTGATTTGGCAGGTATTAGAAGGTGTGGCCATGCTGGAGGAAGCAGGTCACTGGGAGTGGGTTTAGAGAGTTCTCAAGCTTTGCCAGATCTCCAGTCATCCTCATCCTCGCTTCCTGTGCGGGCTTAAGGATGTGAACACTTAGCTGCTGTGTCTACCCTAGCCAGCTCTGCCCATTTGGAACAGTAAGCTATTAAATAAACTCTTCTTTTTTATAATTTCCCTTGGTCAGTGTTTCTATCACAGCAACAGATGAGTGATTAATACACTATCTGTTTTTAAAAATTCTTGACTAGGATTACTGTGATCTAGAGAGAAATGAGAGAAGGAGGAGAACTAAGAGGGACAGAATGTCCTTACGGGATGTGCTGCTGTTAGATATTTGTGCTCTTCTTGACTGGGGCTGTGTAGGTGTTTATACGGCTCCCTCCACCCCTATGCCCTTAGGCTCCTTCTGAGAGCTCTTGAATGCATTCCACTCTCAGCCTTTCATCTTCAGTAATTGGCTCGACACAGAATGTATTAGTTAGAGTTCACCAGAGAAAGAACATACATATTCATATATGTATATATATTTCTCAAAGAATTAATTTAAAGAATCTGCTCACATGAATCTGCTGATGAATCCAAACTCTGTAGAGCAGGCCAGTAGGATGGAAATTCAGAGGAGAGTTGAATGAAATGTGCCTGAAATCTAGACATCAGAGTCTCAGGGTTTCTATGTTTGTCTCTAGACAGAATTGCTTCCTTCTTTGGAAACCTTAGTCTTGCTCTATAGGCTTCAGAGGATCAGACAAGGCCTCATAATCCATATCATGGAACATAATTAGCCCTGTTTATGTTTTACATAGCTAATCACATCTGAAAAATATCTCTATAGCAACTTCTAAACTAGTGTTTGATCAGAACAACTGGACACTATAACCTAACAGAAGGGACAGAACCTTAACCATTTCACAGACTTTTTCTCTTAAGTCCTAGAACCTTCTAGCATAAGAATTCTCAATACAGTGTCCTCAAGTTTCCTTTGAAATTTTTATCTTTGCTCACATCTTACCTTGATATGTAAAGTTTCTGCATATGAATGACTGAGTTGGAATTTGTATTTTAACTTAGCCTAGAAATTTTAGAAAGCCCAGCAAAACAGGACTGAGGACTTATACAATCACCTAGACTGTTAAAAGCATTTTGATGCCTATCATTTCTGCTGAGTGAGACCAAGCACTCCGGCAGCACAGTGATATTTGAGTGAGTTCTTATCTCTTGTGTTGAATCTACAGTCTAAAGTTATTCTTCACTTAAGGTGAGTCTCCTGCCGCCTTTCAATAGCAGATGCATACGACTCTTTGTTTATATATTTGCATACATAGGAAAAATCATCACTATATTTTCATATGACTTTTCTAGTTTATTGCCACTTAATGTATTGTGAACTTCCTATCATGACATTAATTGTTTAATTAATTAATAGTATTAGGAACTGAATCCAAGGCTTCATGTAAACGAGGCAAGTGCTCTATCATTGAGCTAAATCCCCAGTCTTTTTACTTTTTTTTTTTTTTGGAGACAATAACTCATGAAGTTGCCCAGGCTGACCTCACACTCATTCTGTAGTTCAGGTTGGCTCTGAACTCGCACTCATACCTCAGCCCATCCATTAGCTGGGACTACAGGCCTGTGCTACCAGGCCTGCTTTGTTCGTGTTTTTTTGTTGTTGTTGTTGTTATTATAAATTGTTGCATGAATTCTCTCATGGTGAGGCCCGGCATTCAGCCTCACCCCACCCCCAGGTTTGAACCGACTGAATGGATAGAGAATGTTCTTTAGAGAGATTAGTTTATTCCATGTTACTTACAAGGAGTTCATCCCCAGACAGAGATTTCCTACGGCAAAGCCTGCATTTTGATCACGGGTCCCTCCTGGAACTCTGGAGTGTGCCCAAGATGGAGACCTGGCACCAAGTCTGCCTCTCTCCTTCCCAGCCTTCCCTGTGTTTCCATAAACCTCCCCCCTTAAGTCATTGGTTAGTTGGCTTTGTCAGTCATACTTCGAAGTCCATCCCTCATAACAAACAGAGGGAAAACTGCTCATCTATGCAACATAAATGAATTTTAATATATGCATGTCATTCTATCACAAAGTTGCTTTTCTTTGAAAATGTTTTTATTTGCTTTTTTATATTAAATAATAGCATTATAAATACCATGTGCATAAACATTGCAGTTTTTCTCTTAATTTACTTAGGATGCACTCCTAGAAGTTGCTGTGAAGAACTGTGGGCACATCTTTAACTCTCTGTGTGTATTCATGATTTACTTTCCTCCCAAGACTGGAGAGCATCCTTCATGCTGGGTTCCCACAACCTGAAAAGCTCTGTGCTGCTTTATTAAGATGCTGCCGAATTCATTTTTTGAATTTTTTCAATTCATTGATTAGTAAAAAAAAATGATTATTTTGTGTACCTTTTTATTTGTTTGTGTTGTAAATTCTCTATTTAAAATCTTTGCCAATTTTTATCAGATTGTTCACTTATTAAATATCTAGTAAGGTCTTCTCAACATACTAAGAATTTAAATACCTATCCATATGCTTCACTGTGCCCACCAACCAAGGCCATAGCCCCTGCTAGGTGATCATCTGATAGTTTCAGGCCTCTCTGCATCCGATGACTCCACTCCCTCAGACCTTCTGAGGATGTCAGACTTCTTGTTGATTGCTTTTATTCTCATTAATCTCTACCACAGTTTTGTCCATTATCCCTTAACTGAGCTCTCACTCATTACTCTGTTTGAATGAGCTGTTGGATCCTGCCAGGTCTAATGAATTAGATGAGTGGTACCAGGAGAGGCTCTTGGAAAGGGGTTTTCTAATGGGATTCTAAACTCATCACTGTGCTACACCTTTATAATCCCAACACGCAAGAGGCTGAGACCGGAGATCTTGAGTTTGAGGACCACCTGAGCTACTTACGGAGACCCCTGTCTCAAACAAAAACAAAATGAAAAGCTAAACATGGAATAATGACAAAAAGGAAAACACACAGCAACAACAAATATGGGATTCTGAGATTGAATTTCTCACTTAAATGATGAACACAGGAGTAACTTATTTTTTCCTGTTAAGGTAAGGGGATGCTAGGAATCCACAGTATGCAGTGCCACAGTAATTACTCAAAGTATCACCCTGAAAGCATCAGACAGACTCCAGCTAGAGGGAGAGATGTTGGGAAATCAAGTTATCTCACTCTCCTAACATTTATTGAACAACTAAATACTTTCCCCCCCAGTCTTTTGCCATAGACTGAATTCTTTTATACACTAAAAGCAGCTCTATTTATTTGGACAGATCTTGCATGATCTTATTTGTTGACCTTTTGTGTAAGTCAGAAACAACACTGACTCATGATAATAATGGTCTCTCATTACACAGGGTTACTGTGTACCAGGCGCTGTTCTAAGTGATTCATATATATTAACTTATTTCATCCCCATGATGCTTTGAATAGAAGCTCTTATTATTTGTATTTTGCAGCTGGAAACTGAAGCACAGACAAACTAACTGGCCAGAGAGCAGAAAGGCCAAAATCTGAACTTAGAAAGTCTGGGTCCAGAGTCTACATTCTTAGCCCACTCAGCTGAACCTCTGTTAACACAAGAAGCAAGGGCATCTCTTCTGGAGACTGAAAAAGGTAGACCTGGTGTGTGGCTCCTGATCATCTAAATGAATCAGATAGAACTTAGCCTAGAAAAATTAACAGTTACTGTATGCCCTAGACTGTCTCTTTCAATTATCGGTTTCCCAAGTAGTTTAGTTCCTGTCAGATTTTATCTTCATCAGCCTAGCAAACTAATCCAAAGTATTTTACACCAGCCTGTCTTCTCTCCTGTTCACGTTATTCGCTAGCCCAGTGAATTTAGGATTTTTCTACTTGGTGATTTCTTACAAGTTGTGACTGGTCTCTATGTCATTATGAAGGTTCTGGATTACATAGTTGGATCATCTTTGCACTATCATAACAGATCACAGGATGCACTGGTGAATGCTATAATTAGATTTAATAAACAGGGTCAGTTTTGACTAGGTAAAAGCTTCTTCCGTTTCCTGTCCTGTAAAGCAGGGATAAGAACAACTGTCACAGGGTTGGGATGAAGGTTGGTAGTAATGTATGTGAGAGTGCTTAGTAGTGCCTAGCAAGGCATTCAGGGAGTATTGGCTGAATGTAAGTCTGCCAACATCTATTGAATGACCAAATACTATTATCTAGTTATCCTCCCCATTTTGCTCTTGTGGACAAGGCTCCCAAACCAAAACAACTCTATTATAAATGTGTCAAGGATAGTTTTTACTTCTATCTCAGTCTATGCTGTTCTGCAGATTTCTTAAACATATCTGATCTTATTCATCTGCAGGAAACAGCTCATTTTCTTGACACCACAAAGCAGCTTCCCAAAGCCCTTAGTCTCTTGCTGTCTAGAGTACAATCCATGGTGAGCAATGTTCTCTTTCCTTTCTGGGAGGATTAGGTGGCTAATAAACTGCTATGATTCCACCTGTTCAATGTCAGGTGTTGTGTTTTAGCACCCCCATAATTCTAAGGCAGGAATCCTTTAAACAATACCATGAAAGAGGAGGAGGTCAGATACCTAAGGGGAAGAAACCAAACTGAAGAGGTCCCCACAGAGTTCCCTAGATGGCTGCTTCTCACATTGTAAAGTAGAAACTACTCTTGTTAAAATGCCTATCCTGACTCTGTAGGTCTGGAGTAGGGGCCTGAAACTCTGCTTTTCTAACCGACTCTCAGGAGATACAGCTGCTCCTCAGACCACACATTTAATAATAAGGTACCAGGGATAGTCCTGGTTCAGGTAGATTGGAGCATTCATAGTTATACATTAGTGATGCTCCAGTCACTTGAGAATCTGGCGCCTCCCAGAGTGAATTAGACTACCCTCTATGAATTGAGTCATTGAGTCTGAGAGCAAAGAGGCAGACCAATGTGTGTAAGATGCTCAGATAGAAAGATCCACTCATACCAAAAGAAAACAAATGCTTAGAGATCACACATAACTGAAAGAAAAAGTACCCGACTTCCAACATGCTCCAGCTGCTCTGTGATCAGAGACATTGACTCTGTTAAAGAGGAAGTAGTCTCTATAAAGCTCAGTATTGAACTTGAGATCGAACAACTTTGCTTATTTCGATGAGTGTTTTTATTTTTATTATTTGTATTTTTGTAAGGTTTGCTGGGAAAAGCGGCTCAGGATAAGAGGGCAAAGGGATTTGTTGCAAAGTGCTCTGATAACAAGCTAGACACTTCTCACTGAGAAAACCAGGAAGCAAAGGAGAGGAACAGAAGGGCTGGATAAAATCGAATCATGCTTCCTCCAGGAAGCCTGACCTCAGTGAAAATCCCAAGGCAAAGGCCCCAAGGTCCTTCTGCTGCCAGGAGACAGCATATTAGATTGGCCTTATGCTCATCAGACCAGCCGGGATGCTGCTTTCTCCGGTGATTCTTGTCAGCTGGGCCCTCATTTGTTAAGCTTACTTTAATTATGTGCATAATAGCTCATTATTTTTTATAAAGGAAGCAGCAAAGGAAACAATTATGCAAATGAGTGAGGTTTGTTGTTCACCAAGGAGTTGTGGGCTAATTGAGTACTGGTACAAGAGCTGGCACTGCCAAACACAGCGAGGCCAGAATGAACCCACCAATCCCTACTCTAGGTTAAGCAACCAGTGCCTATAAGAGATGCTAGAAACACAAGAACAAAGATAAAATGCCAGAACCATCCGGCAGGGTCAGAGCTCCTCTGTGGTCAGGCTGCTGGCCTAAATCGGCCAAGACCAAACTTTTAACAACACTATCTTTTGCTTGTTTTCAAATGGAAAAGATGTTGGAACTTGATATTCTTTCTTCTGGAACATATCATTCATTCATTCCTTGGTTCATTTGGCCTGTTTTAATTCTATCTAAGAAAAGTCTCTATCTACCACGTTCTGTGTGAGTTGGCTCTTTCTTAGTCAGTCTGTTCTTCTGAGTCAATCAGTACATGTATCAGAGGTGGCCTTTCAGCTTTAAAAAATCCGGGATTTACTGACCTTTTGCCTAAATGGATCTCATTTCCTCTCATTATGTAAACGCTAACTCTTTGAAAATATTTACTATTTTTATTTTGTTTGTGTGAATGTATTGCATGCATGTACGCGCACCCATGTTGTGCAGTGCCCACAGAGGTCTGACGAAGGAGTCAGATCCTCTGGAACTGGAGTTATGGGTGGTTCTTTGCCACCATGTTGGTGCTGGAAAGTGAACCCAGGCCCTCTTCCAGCATAGCCAGTGTTCTTCACTACTGAGCCATTTCTTCAGCCCCTTAAACTCTAAATAGTTCAGGAATAGATGTTACACACTGCCATATTACCCTATGTGCAAACACTCCTAGGCATGTATACTTGAAATGAAATTGCTGTTGTAAAATGATCTTATCTACCATGGTCATTTGTAATTATTGTGTCTAACACAGAATATTAATCAGCAGGGATATTACACCGAAGGCAAACTTTAAAACAAATCTGTACATCAGATATCAAAAGACACAACGCTGTCCCATAGCCTGTTCTGTTACCTCAGTGAATGCACCCAGACAAGTCATTAATCGGTGGGCTTGCTTGAAGCAGATGGAAGCACATCTTAGCTTTGTGATTCAACTAAATTTCTAATTAGAGTCAAGTTAGGATGTACATCCAGAAGAAATACCAAGGCTAGGGCATTAATCCAAAACTATCAGGTTCTTAGGGGCTCTAGGTTTCTGCATTTCTTTACGCCAGGATAGATATGACAATACTTTTAGTCATCCCATACAACTGGCAGATTATTTACTTGACCAAAGAAAAACCATTGATATCATTCATTGTTCTCATTAACAAGCTTGCTATTGGTCAGATATTAAAGTAATCATAGACTTAGAATAGCTGCTTGTGGGGTGTTTTGATTAGTCTTTCAAATGCTAGCTAATTACCTCACAGAATAAATTACATGTCTCTGATTATGGTAATTCGGATATTAATCAACCACCTGTAGGATATAAATTAAAATGCCCACCCAAATATCACAAAATTAGTAATTTAAAATAAATTGCAGACAATACCAAGTTGTTAAGATTGCAGGTTAACGTCTGGTGTACTTTCTGAAATGTAAATTGCATAGGAGTGGAAAGAAAACATTTGCAATGTCCTCCAAATCTGCACAGTTCCAGACCTAGAATAAGTGACCAACAAATGGTTCTGGATACATGGCATTATTTGCCATCTCTTCCTCTTCCTGTTCGGCTGCGTTTCTCATTTTCTACAGTCAATCTTTCTCTTTTTCATTTTCTGCCTCTTTTCTTGATGTTAATGTAATTCTCTAGTTTGAACATTGAAGGTCCTCCAAAGGCCTATGTATTAAAAGCCTTGATCTGTTGAATGCCACTATTGGAAGGTGGGAGAATTTTGAGAAGTGGGGCTTTGTAGGTCTTGAACATTCTAGATTCTTCCTCTCTTCCTCTTCCTATCTCCTTGTTTCCTGTCCACGAGGTGGCTAGTTGTATTCTCCCACATAATGTCTTGATTCATAAAAGACCCCCAAACAACAGACCAAATTCATCATGGATAAGAACCTTCAAAACTGTGAGCCAAAATGAACATTTTCCTTACTTGATTATCTCAGGTATTTTATTATAGGAACAGAAAACCAACTGTAAGTCACAAACATAAATTCTGATGTTAAAGGACTAGGGTGCTTATAAACTAGGTATTTCTTGATTTACTCATTTGGAGGCTTTATACTTTCTTTGCTTTCTAATCTATAAAAGGAGGAGAGCAGCAGTGCCTACTGCTGGATGTGAGAACTTGTGAAGTGTGACTGGCTTCTGTTCCTCCTCTCTTGTAATTTAGCCCTAGACCGATTTCATTAATTATTTGATTAGTTCCTTAGTCATTGTACCATCTATTTCCTTCTCCTTGCAGTTATGGCAGTGCATCAGCATCTTTTCTGGGTGTGTACATGTGCCGAGTGGGTGGGTGGGGCGGTGGTTCAAGAGAAAATCTGTGCTCCACAGTCTTTCTCATCCACCTGAGTTATCTTAGGTAAGCTGGGTCAGCTCTTTTTGTTCTCTTATCTGTCAGTAGAGTTGTGAAATCAATCTTACACGGATACCGTGAGGATAAGATTAGGTCAGCAGATGTGGAAGTACTTGGAAAGATGCTAGAACGGAATGCCCCTTTGTTTTATTTTGTATTTTAAAGACTTATTTATATTTTTAATTATGTGTATCTGTGTGTTGGGTGTGTGCATGTGAGTGTCTGTGCCAAAGAAGTCCAGAAGAGGGCGTTGAATCCTCTGGAGCTGGGGTGACAGGCTATTGTGAGCTGTCTGAAGTGGGTGTTGGGAATCGAACTCTGGTCCTCTGGAAGAGCAGTATGTACTTTTAATGGCTGAGCCACCTCTCTAGCCCTGGAATGACCCTTTTTAATCAATTGTAACACAGAAAACCAGAAAGCTGACTTCTTTGAGCTGTGGACATAGGAATTACTTTTTTTTTCACAAGAATTCAAGTCTACTTAATTTCAAGAGGCTGGGGAGATAAAGGTCCGGAGGGTAAGTTGAAAGCACTTAATCTGAAAGCCAGACACTTCCAGCCACTCAAGTAAAACCAAAGGGATTGCTGAGAAAGAGGTCCATGGGAAACTAGTTCCTGCCTGGATTCCCAGCCACACAGCAATTGATGGATCTAGGATCTCTGTTCAACAGCAAGAGGAATAGTGGGGAAGATGAGCCAGACCTTGAGCAGAAATGAGTGGCAATGTGTGCCCTGCTGGGCCCGACGTCCGTCATCATGTCCAAGTACAGTGACTGTGTCAGAGGGTAATGGCTGCTTTCATCTCTGCCTTCCAAATTCACTCGAATTTCATTTTTTACTATTTCTACCTTCATGTAATATTTAGACATAAAGATTCTAGGAAACGTTTAAGTATTTCCAAGTTGATAGAATAAGCAGCAGTACCAATATTTTCCATTTTATGGCTCACCACTCCCTTTGGCTTTGATTTAATATACTTTCCTCACCCTCAGAAACACCAAAGATTAACTTTTAACTAGAATTTCAAATTTATAGAGTTATAGAAAGTAATGTTCTAAAGAGGTTTGGTGCCTTAGATTTGAAATGCAATATCATATAAGAAAAGGGTTTGTAATGTAATTATACTTCTTTTTCCTTACAAACGGAAAAGGGAAATTTTATTGCTTATAATCCAGGTTCAAATTCAGCACTAGCACTTGCAATGTTGAGGTTCTTTATTAGCTTATTTGTTAGCAGCCCCTCCCACTATATTTTAAATTCCATAAGAATAGACAATGGTTGCTCTTGCCAGCTCTTCTCTGAGCCCTAACTTTGGACACAAGTGTCAGATCATTCCTTTCAAGTCTGGACTCTTTTAAGACTGAGATTCTGTCTCTTTGGTGGGTCTGTAGATAATAAACACCACTTCTACTTTGTGGAGGAGAAATTGTTAGGGTTTGGAAGAAGGTCTTTTTGGTGTAGTTTGCTTGTTTGTTTTGAGACAGGGTTTCCTGCAGCCCCAGCTGGCCTGGAACTCACTATAGGCCAGGCCAGGCTGGCCTTAATCTCACAGAGATCCTCCCACCTCTGCCTCCTGTGTGGGATTAAAGGCATGTGCCACCACACCCAGCAGTGTGAGTGCTCTTAAAGCTAAGTTCTTAACATTTTCTTAGCGAAGCTGGCTTCCTGTGGTTACAGTACAACCATGACACTGTCAGGGTCTGTTCACAAGCATTAATCACCTTTTTTATTAAGCAGTGGGGAAGGGAATATGAATCAGATGTGGCTTTGCTCTCCGGGAATTTAAAGTCTGGTGTATCTTGGAGGATGAGAGGAAATATAAATAACTTTGGATTCTGGGGAAAGTCATTGCATATTCCTAAGGAAGAGGCAAAAATACTGGGGGGCAAACTGCTGAGGGCGCCTTTGGTTGTTAGCTTCTGATATTTGTTCGATTATATTTGAAGGAAAATTGTTTGACAACTTAAAAATTATTCCTGAAACCCCATGCTGTAGGAGATTTGTTCATTTTGTCAGTAATTTTGTAAGTCATGATACACTCGGAAAGCATATATTTAAAGATTAGTACTGAAGGTAAGTGCTGGAGGAAAGCAGAAGGAATCCCATTAAATTGCATAATTTCTCACTGTTTTATTTACACAAAACAATTGGTGGGCACATAGTCCACAGGCTTTAATTTGAGAGAGAAGAGTGAATGTTGTAGGTACAAATAGTGTCCACTTAGTGTATCATGTGCGAGTGTTATTTTAAAAACTGGGCAGCAATAAAATCTCCTGATGCTAGGTGGAGCACAGATAGCTTGCGGCACATGGTTGTGCTGCAATCGTTAAGCATTTTTCAGTGGTGAATTGGATGATAGGCAGTTGACACTCTGTGACCTTGTGAGATGCTAGAGAGGGAATTCAGTTTAACTGCCTTGAACTTCTGAACTGGGGGGTAATAAGTGAATATTGTTCTAATCTAACTTTGGGTGATTTTTCATGTAACAACAGAAAATTGACGCCACATTTTCCAGAAGGTAGATGTCAAATTCCAGGGCCCACAGTACAAAGCAGTTTTAACTCTAGGAGTCTGGGCATACTGAACCATTCTCTCCAAAGTTAGGGGAAGATTATTGCAGTTTGTACTTCTACCACTAAGAAGGAGTTCAATACCTGATGGGGGCCTCTGACATATGGAGGCAGTATACTGAGCACTTGGGAGTATTACTTCATATTCTGGGTGATACATAAGACTGCCAGTTTTCTGTGGACCCACAGGAAATCTATACTAGGGGATTCTTCCACACTGACTTGACACCTATTCCAAATGTAGGTTGGGTTCACATTCTCTATTTACAGAGTCTCAGTCAATGTCATCAACCAAGGCCTTAGAGTTTGATCTACACCATGGAGTCCCCCATAAACTGCAATGGAACAGAAGAGCAATTATATCTGAAGGAGGTACAATGGTGTGTATATCATCATGGAACCTACTAGTACTATATTACATATTCTACCATCCAGAGGCCATTGAACCTACAAAACTTGGTAGAGTATGTTGAAGGTTTGGTTGATATGCAGTCTTAGGATGTTCTATGGAGATGGAACACTATATTCTAGGGTTAATAGTCATCCCCCATCAGTGTACACTCTATGAGGATATGTTTTCGAAACATATAATGTACTGATCAAATGAGCAAGTGGTAAAAGCAGAAGTGAACTTGATTACTACTAATCCAGCAGCCATGTTAGGTAGTTGATGCATCCCTTTCCTGCAACTCTGGGTTTCTCCAAGACCAGAGCAGGATTGAATGAATGGAGGCTTGCATCTCAGTCTCTTAAAAGACTATACCAAGAAAGCAGGAGGCAAAGAAGGCAGTCACCCTACTGGCAGGTTGGGTTTGGTAATGATTTGCCAAGTTCTGACAACATGTGGACAAAGGTTAACAATCATGGCCTGAGGAGTCCTTGGTGACTATGAGAGACATGTCAGTAGCCTCCCTACCAAGACATCAGAGACATTTAAAGGACTAGAGCTGAGCAAGGTGGCACACACCTTTAGTGGTCTGGTCTATATAACAATTTCTAGAATTAGTGAGACAGGTGAGAGCAATATGAATGTCTCTTACATCTCAAGGTCAACTGCAATGACCTTCCTCTTACAAGATTCTTCTAGAGTACTGGAGGAGTTCATCTAGAACTTATTATGTGAAGCAAGCAAGCCCAGATGTTGCCAGCAGCTGTGTACAGTGAAAGTCACAGAGCCCCAGATGGATTCCTCCTCAGGTCTGTGTACGATTTATGCCAGCTGGAGGTTGGTGGCAGGTCATTACCACTTGAGCCCTGCCTCTGGGAACTGCCATGAGATGGAGTGTGCTTGCCTAAACGTATGCTCCTGCCAGGAGAGAAGAAAGAGAAACGGTACCTACCAACTGGAGAAAATACTGACATGCCCCTCAGCCCCAGAGCACCTTGTAGGATTGACTGAGACCTTTGCTACCACTGTACTGCAGTTCCGGCTCACTGGGCCTGCTCACTAACACCTTCCCAGGCGTTAATCCCCAAACCACTCCCCAGTGAGCTGCCTGTACACAGACTTCTGTTCTGGCGTGTAATTCTCAGGTTTCTGAACTGTAGCAGATTTGTACCAACTTCTGTCTGACTAGAAGAAATACAAGTTTCTGTAAAAAGCAGCATCAGATTACTTGGTTTTAATTTTCTTATTTATCTTTTCATTGTTTTTATAATTGTTCTTTAAGGATTTCATACATATATACAAGGAATTATGATCATGTCTCCCCTCACTCCCTCCCCTGAACTCCTGCAGATCCATTCTAACACATCCCCTTACCAACTTTGTTTTTCTTTTTTTAACCATTAAGTCTGGTCAGTGATGCTTATATGTTCACTCTTATGGTACCATCCACTGGAGCATGGGCAACCTAACATAGGTTATATCCCAGAGGAGAATGATTCTCTCTCCCCCAACAGCCATCTGGTACCAATGGCTCCTCAGTTAAAGGTATGCTTCATGGGCTCTTCCTTGGTTTTTAAAGTTAAGAATTAACATTTTTGTTGTCTAAATTTATTATGCAAACTGATATAGTCGTTTTCGTTAGAATTTTAAAAAGTACTAGCAAAGCTGAAAATACTCTCGCATGTTTGTTTTTTAGCTATACTTTTCTTGTTTAAAATGAAAATGTCTGTGGAAATGTATATTGAGATAGGGTCTCACTACTGACTTGGAACTCATTGTATAGATCAGGCTGGCCCAAAAGTCACAGCTCTGCTAGCCTGTTCCTCCTGAGTGCTGGGATTAAAGGTAAGTACCACCAGGCCCGTCATGAATATTTTTTAACCTGACTTAAAAACTTTTACTTATCATTTTTATTTTATGTGTATGAGTATATTGTATGTAAGTGTACCCATGTTGTGTAATGCCCACAGAGAACAAGGTGTCAGATGCCCAGGAACTGGAGTTTATGGACTGTTGTTGGCTGCCATGTGGGTGCTGGAAATCAACCCGAGTTCTCTGCAAGAGCAACCAGAGCTCTTCAGCACCGAGCCAGATCTCTAGCTCTAGCCTGACTTTTCTCTTCCAGACCAATGACCACATTTTTCTAGTTTCCCCCTTTCTTTTACAGAAGCTTTTGAAGTTTGCCACTTTAGTTTTTTGCCTATGTCTCTGCTGTCCTGCCTTCTACTCTTTCAGCTTCCTACAAGGGCCAATTAATGACACTGGGTAGAGTACTGACTTAGAAATATACTAAATATAATTAGGTTTAAAAATGAATGAATTATAAACATACTTCATGATTCTTCTTTGTTTGCTTAAAACGTTGAAGCTTTTCAAGCCTGTGACTTCAGCTTTTCCAGGCTGTGCTATTTTCTCTGGATACAGGGCTGTGTACTTCAGGACTGAACATCCAGGCACAGGGCTCAGCATCCCTGTATTGGATTGTCTTCAAAAGTGACAAAAAGTTCAGCTTTTATTTTCCTTCTTAGATAACATTAAACAGACTTAAGAATACTTGGAAGCCTTTCAAAAGGCAGGAATACTTTAATATCACTCCAAATTGCTACTGACATGTTAAAACCTGATTATGCAAAGAACTTCATCACTGGGACGTGGAATTACCTCTGCCAAAAATAACTGAGACCGGGAATCTTTTTCTAGCTCAGAGGGAATTGATGTCAGTATAATTAGTTAACAGGCTGGAATCCCCATTTTGAGGCATTTTGAGGAAAGACATCACATATGATAGATGGAACAGGCACCACCTGACTTAAGCTGGTTTATCTTGAAAAGCTCAGTCTTACAAAGGTTTGTCAGTTCTACAAAACTTTGCATTTATAATTGCCTACGGCTGAAATCAAAGCTCTCTCAGAACAAAGACATTGCAAATGCGTGTTCAAATAATGTGATTGCTGCAAAGAAGGGTGGAAAATGTGCTGTCAAGGGTTCAAGCTTGGCTCAAAACCATGACCTTGAAGTACAAATTTTATGAAAGGAATTCTTGACTGTTTTATGAATTCTTCCAAGCAGAGCTTGAGGATTCCCATCAAGGAAAGATGGAAAGTGGAGTGAAGGTTGGTTTGAACTTTACAAAGGGCAACCAATGTTGACCAATCTCAGGAGATGCTGAAATGCTGATGCAGAGTCAGGGAAGCCTCCTTCAGGCATCTGAAATCTTTGAAGGTAAAAAGTGGAGGACCCCAGATGGGTGTCTACTGTTTGTGAAAAGGGAGCAGGGACCACGCTGAAAAAAATCACCTCTGAAACAGTCCTGCTAGGCTCGTCCTGTGCATTGGCTGACCAGGAGAGAATTTCCCCCAGTGATACAGATGTTAGATATGTCCAAATCTTCAATAAAATGAAAACCTACTGATTCTGACCACTAAGACCCCATGAGAGTTGCAGGCTCCGAAGCCAGGAAAGGAGGAGGGTCACAGGAGGCTGCAGGTTGAGGAGAATTCGAGGAGTTGAGGGCAGATAAGATCTACTTTTTTCTTTCAGGTATAGGTCACTGGGTTAGGCAACCACTGGCAAATGCCCAAGCACACTCATAACACATGGACCTCACACAGTCAGGTGCAGGCACATAGGCTATATGGAGGGAAGCACACAGGCCTGACAGACAGACAGACACACACATACACACATTGGCAGGTCAGCAGAAGCAGAGGTGAAGGCAAAGTCCCCAACCTCCAGGCCATTTTTATACAGAATCACATAAAAGTGGCATGCTTCCAAAAGTAGTTAAATAACAGTGACATTATCACTGTTTACTTTCGGCTCCTTGGACATCCAGTGTCAGTCATATTTTAGCTGACTCATTCTGGTATCGTTATCAGAGCCAGGTTGTGCAAACATAAATGGCTGCAATTTGTCTTCTGTCCCCAACATCTCACCAGGCAAAGGCAGCACCTTACATCCACCAGAGCCGCTTTCAAATGGTTATCTAAAACCCCTATTCTCTAGCCCATATATTTTCAAAAGGAAATTTACAGAATGTGTTTGATTTCACATACGCAATGTATATTTGTAAAAAGGTGTGTCAAAGTATGAAAGGTTTCATTTCCTGCTTATTTGGCATTTTAATTATGTGAAACGCGTTTTCAGGGGCAAAACTTGGGCTTCTAAACCTTAATGTCCTTTAGCTCTAATCAAGAAACATTATTATAAATCATGGATTAACAAGATCTGCATTTCTAATTCCATTTTCTCGTTCCTTTTGTGCACAGAGACAAGAAGGAAGAGGCCAGGGTTAATGTCTTTTTTCTTGAACACTGAACATAAAAACATTCTTTTTGTTGTTGGAATTTTGAGTGTAGGTCTCAAACTCTTGAGGCCTATCTTGAACTTACCACCTTTCTTACCCCAGCCTCCCAGTGAGTGCTAAGGTTGCAGGCATACACCAACTGCTCCTGGCTTTATTTAGTTTTGTAAATGACACTGCCAGGCAAGTGTTTCCATTTTTTAAAGTGAGAAATTTGAGGTCTAGATTGATTGAGTAATGGGCTCAACGTCATTCAAGTTAGTGACTTGTTTACATGCTACACTGCCAAAAAAATCTATCCAACAGGAAGACAATGATACTGCATGACATCAGTAACCTAAAAAAAAAAAAAAAAAAGCATGTCTTGTACTGCTTTTCACTTTAAGTTCTGCCTAGCTCAACACTGGGTACACAGTCAATGACCCACAGGGACAGCTGAAGAAATAAATGATATGTGAGCTTGAAACTGCAGCATCCAAGGTCAAACCCTTGAACCCAGACAGATCCTGGATTCACCACCAATTTTAAGTCAGTCACAGTTATGTCCTTGGTGAGCCTCAGTTTCCTGATATGGAAAAGTAAGAATAGTATACCGACTTTTTAGAGTAGTTGTGAGGACTGAGTTTATGTTAGTAAAACACAGAGAATAGTGTCAGCTCTCATAATATGTACTCGGTGACTGTTAGGTTTTTGACAGAGTCTACCAAATTGTGCTGTGTTCAACTTGGGTAAGCCTCAGTTTCTTCATCTCCAAAATGAGAACATATCTTTATGACCTTTCCTCAGTGCCAGGTACAGTTTTAAGTTTTCTATGGTTATTGATTTTCTTAACTTTCAGTACAGCCTCATAAGGTAGTTATTATTTAGATCCTATTTTATAACATGAAGAAAACGAGAAATTAAGTAGAATTTTTAAGGTCACACAGCCAAATCAAGATTGCAACACACATATACTGGCCACCAAGCCCCAGTGTATGATGACTACTCCATGCCATGGATCCTAAGAGAACCTGTGAAAAGAACCTGGCTCCTGATACAACTCTCCCAATTGCTCAATAAGTACTTTTTGATGTTCTCATAGGATGAAAAATGACATGAAAAATTATGAGCTGTTCAAGGTTTCCTAAATTGTTCAAATTAATGTAATAACAACGCCCTGTTCTTTTTGAGGGTTCCCAGAAGTTTGTGAACACATCTCTTTCTGGTTAGTCTGTCTCTGATCATTTTTCCTGTTGACACCTTGCAGCATAACAGGTAGCAACAGATCAACGTGTATTCCTGATGTCCTGAAAGCAGCTGTTGATGATGACAACTGGGAGCAGAACAGCTGGAGGGCAGAGCTGAGGCTTCTAATGACCAAGAACAAGTCACAGAAGTAAAGCAGCCCGTAGGACGGCATATGACACTAGTGTGTACCTTCCCAAGCTGTTGTTCAGTTCCTTGAAAGGGGCGCTGTACAAATTTAGGGGGATATTTCTGTGCTCTGTAGGATCATTCTGAGCAAATCAACCCAGACTACATCACCAGCTGCAAGGTCTGTAGCATTCTTGACTCAGATCTGAACACCAGTGACTCTACCAGTCATAGCATCACTACCAAACCAAAGCAACACATGCCATTTGAGAAGTGGTGTTACTGCTTGGTTAGATGGACAGCCCGTTACTTTCCAAAGAGACTCAGTTTCCAGGAGATCCAGGATGCTAGGAAAGAATGAGAGCACTTTATTTATTTAATTTATTTTTAATGCAGAGCCATCTGCAAGCCAACTGGGATAGACCAGTAGGTCAGGGCCAAGAAGCTAGCTCAAGAATTTCTTTGAATTCTGATAGAGCCCACAAGACACAGACAAAAAATCTAGCCTGTCCACTCTCTTTTGAAGAGAAAAGGCAATACCCAGTTACTCTGAGGGAACTTATAAGGGGATATTTACAACCTCATATCTCTGTCCTTTGGGTAGGGCTGCATGATCAGCTTGTCTGCTGTACAGACATGGATTTTTAAGGATGGGACAAGATAGTCCCTCAAGTAGTCCTTCACCCCCAGGACCTCAGATTAACCACTAGGGATTATTTATTCTGCAAAAGTTAAATGTATTTCATTTCACTGCCTCTCTGCTCCAGAATTGGTTACAAGCAGTTCAGTAAAACCATCTGAAGCCTGGAACGTCTTCACAAGAGGTAAATGATGAGGGGACTGTTGGGATATGGTAGTCGGGGATGGGATGGCTCGATGTCAAGGCTGAACACGGTAAAGGAAAGCCTGCTCTTACTCTCCTTCACTCTTCCTAACCAGTCTCTCTGTGTAAAATCAAGTTCTGGCTTTCTGAGGAATGTATGATTCCCAGAGGCCCATGAGGAGGGATGGGAGAGTTGCAGGGAGTTGGTGTGTAGATAGGGCTTGGAAGAGCTCTGTGTGTAATGTGCTAGGTGCTCGTAATGGGTTTGAACACACTCCCTACTTTTTCCTCACATATGTTTGGAAGCAAGGCTCTCTGAACCCCACCAGAAGCTGCAGCTGCTAGCCACAGCTGAGTGCAGCACGTCCTGAAGAATGACTTCAACTTCTTTATATTGTCCGTATCTTGTCTGAAAACCTGTCAAAGACAAAGGGATTCTAAGAGGTGTCATTTCTGGCTTCTTTGTGTTGGAAAGGAGGTCTTGAAAAGGGTGATAACAATTCCAAGCTAAAAACAGTCATGGTCTTACTCCCTTGTCCCCAGGTTAGAACGTCCTGTCCCGAGGAAGTCATTAGCTGTAAAACATTACCCCTACTGAGACACATTGTTCCTCACATGCCTGAGCATGTGCATGCGTTCTCCTTCAGGAGCAAGGCACATCTCCGTGGTCCTGTGTGTCACTATATCTACAGGAATACACAGCCCTTTCCTAGTTCACACATAATCTCCCTGTGGTGCCAAATTATAGCACTTTAACTCAATTTACAGTGGGCAGAAGAGGATAAGAAAGAACAGAAAAAGAACTGAGTATGCGTGTGTTTGTGTGTGTGTGTATTTATATATATGTGCATATCAAAGCAAGGAAGTGAATATGCAGTTACTAAAACTGCCTCCTTGTCCTGTCATATAGCCATGTTATGGCTTATTCTTTTCATCTTCCATTAGCTGTGGCATGTCCTTGGTTTCCTCAGTCAAATCCCCACCTCCCCCGGACTGGTTGTGAGGTAGAGTGACTCAACCTTTCTGTCAAAACATCAATAGAACCTGGGGCCTAGAAAAGAGAGCTACTGAGCAGGATAATGTTTCTGCTACTTAAAAATTTTAAGAAGACAAATGAATTAAGAAAGAGACAAACAAGAAATGGAATAGGGACGGGGAGGGAAGGAGGGACAGAGAGAAAGAGAAACTTGCATGTATATGTGACAGATATTCTCCCCTCCCTATTTTCTTTGTTCTTCTCTCTTCCCTCCTCCCACACCCTTCCCGACCAGCTCACTCCCCCCGCCTCCCATACACGCACAACGAGAAAGAAAGTGGGCTGGGTATGGTGGTAGACACCTCTAATCCCAGCAGGAAGACCTCTGTGAGATCAAGGCTAGCCTGGTCAAGTTCCAGGCCAGCTAGGGCTTCAAGGAGACCCTGTCCACCCCACTCCTGAGAATTTGAGTAAGGCTGATGGTGTCTTTAATATTCCTTTTCCTCCTGTGTACAAAACTCTTCCTCCTCAAAGTGTATATAAAACTCTTAAGCTCATTAATCCCTCAGCTTCAAATTAACATTTTAACACACATTTGTGGACTATGCAGAACAGTCTTCTTGTTTTGTGTTTCCTGACTGGACCTCTGGAACAGGGCTGAATGTTCTGGCCCAGAGGCAGGCAGTGAACTGCTGTCTCTCACACCTCCTGCCCACACCTGGCTGTGTGACTGTTTAAGCTTTTCAACACTCCACTCAGCAGTTTGTTGCAGTGAATTCTGTCCATGTGCCAAGGGGAGAACAAAGTGGAGGTCTGGACTTCATCACTGCTCCTACTGTGGATCTGATGACAAAGGCAGGGGCAGCCTGGAGACCCCTGATGTTGAGTCAGCTAAGGGCTGACTGCTATTGTTTGAATACAGCCTATCTCCATGTCAGTTAGTGTTCCATCGACTTTCAAGTAGAAAAGGTGTATTTTCACCCACAGTTTTGGTGGATCTAGATGTGATTGGTTATCTTCATTCCCTTGGGCCTGTGGAGAAGTAGCACACTGTGCTGGGGACACACAGTAGAGTAAAACTACTTACCTCACGGCCAGGAACCAAATGAGAGTGAAAAGGGTGCTGAGGCCTCATCCTTCAAGGGCATGTCCTAACAACCTAACCATCTACTAACAGTGTCATCCTAGGGGCCAAGTCTTTAACAGACGGACCTTTGGGAAGACATTCAAGGCTCAAATTACTGCATTCAGTCTGGTTTGTCCCTCAAAACTCATGCAATATTTAATCTCCATAATGAGATGGAGGAAACCATCTGTCTATGGTGTTAGAAGTAGGGCCTTTGGGAAGTGGTGTGATAAGATGATGTCATTAGTGTGGAGTCCTCATGATTGAATACTAGTGGCTTTATTAGATGAGACCAGAGCATTCACTCATTTCCTGTCCCTTGCCATATGTTGCTCAGAGACACCATGAGACCCTGTCAATAAAAAGGCTACCACCAGATCTGCCCCACCCCACCGTGTTACCTCTAGAACTGTGAGCTAAAATAAACCTCCTTTGTGTATTCCTCACTTAGTCTATGGCCTTGTATGATTAGGAGGAAAAAGAAGAAAAATAAAGTACTGGTACTTGACTCAAGTACCAGGATGCAGACAGAAGCAGTTTAGAAAGTACCAGGTTACCAGCCGTGGGGACCCTGCTATTTTCAAAAGATCTTCAGTAACTGCACCTGCACCACCAAACAGGAGCATGGAGGTGCTCAGCTGAATCACTCCAGACCCTTTCTGTGTGGAAGACCTTGCTTCTTTGCTGGGTACCCAACTCTGGCTGCAGATTGTCCCTCATGGCTAGGCCTATATAATTGCTGGACTAATACATGTGTCATGAATTTCTTGCATAGAATGAGGACTTTATTTGGAAGTGGCCCAGAGCATGGATTCTGAAGACCATTGGTCAGTATTTCATTTTGGTTCCATCACCTGTGACTTTGGGCTCAGTTTCCTCTTCTCTACTAATAATATCTACCTCTCAGGGATGCTAAACCATATCAAGTGCGAACATTTGGTTCATAGTAAGCACTATGTGAGAAAAAGCTCTTAACATTACCACTGCAAGGAAAGACAAGATGCTCACAGATGCACTCTTGGGTAGGATCAGGCAGTGACTCCAAAGGCAGCATCCCCAGTCCAGTATACTGGGGACTCAAACCTGATTCCTGTGAACAGCAGGGAAACTAAGAGATCCACATGAAATTCCAAAAGACCATGGCCATGTGGTTCCCTCTCAGACAGGAGAGCAGGCAGTCTCCTCCCAGAGAGCAGTCTGGCAGGCAGCAGGAGTCAGCAGGAAGGAGACAGAGCCTGGCAGGGAACATGTGCTGGGGTGCTGACTGGGCTTGCTGTGGGCTACATGCCAGACACCCTTGAGACTGCTCAAAATAGCCGAGGGGCCTGTGCAAAGGAGTGGAAAGTCCCATGTTAGCAGGACGTAGCAGAGTGTTAGGATCTAGGTTATGCTTGCAATAAACACCAGTCTTATGTGCAGGAAGGGCTCTGGTGACAGAGAGAGCTGGTGTGTGTCCCACCCCTACCGCTTACTAAGGTGAAAATTTTAGGAGATCTTGTTCATCTTATTCACAATGGAATATATGGAAAGATTTAGTGCATAGATGAATAAATTCATATCCCAGAAGCTTGGTTTCCTGTCTATAAGATGGGCGTGTGATGATCTCCAAAGCTGACACGGACAATGCCTGTGGGCCTCAGTTCCCTAACGAATTAGGAATCACTTCTCTTTTCTGCTAAATATTCAATTTCCTGGTTAAGATAGAAACTGAGTACATGTGTTGATGCAGACTGATGGTTCTTTCATGCAGCAAATGTAGCTGACTTTGCCTGGCCAAAGACTAGATCCTTCAAGGAAAGTGACCTCATCTCTTACAGCTCTGTAAGATTTATTTGTGATTCAGTGCTCTCTGACAAAGGCCAAAACACCAGCTATTGAATTTTAGGAGGGTGTAAGGTTACAGACAGAATTGTAAATAGTTGAAAAATGATTTCATGTGGAAAATTATAGCACCAAAGACATAGATTTGGGCCTAAGAAATTAAAACGTATTAACACTACATATTCTGTGTGTGTATGTGTGTGTGTGTGTACATGTGTGGGTGTGTGTGTGTACATGTAAGGGGGTGTATGCAGGTGCACATGCTCATATGTGCATTCACTTGTATATATAGGTACACATACATATGTATGCACATGCAGGTGGAAGCCAGAGGTCTCTCAGTGAACCCGGAGCTCAGTGTTTGGGCAAACTAGTTGGCCAGTGAGTCCCAGGATCCATCTGTCTGATCTCTAGCTCTGGGCTTGCAGGCACACACATTTGTACTTGGCTTTTATGTGGATGCTGAGAGCCCAACCTCAAGTTCTCATGTTTGTGCCAGCAAGCCATTTATTGACTGAACCCGCTCCCGGCCCCCCATTCTACAGACTTATTAACCCTTTCTTTCTGTTAATTTAAATTGCTTGTTCACCACAAGGGGGGGGGGGGTGTTAAGAGATCTGTAGTCACTTTTGTGCCCATTGCAGTTCCTCAAGATGTAACTGGTGGCATTAGTCAGTTTTTTGTCACCGTGAAACAAATGATAAAGAGGAAATGTTTGTTTGGGTTTTGGGGTTCTGAGGTGTCAACCCATGCTCAATTGGCCCATTGCTCTTAGGTCCATGGTGAGGCAGAATACCATGGTGGGCGTGGTAAGTAGAGGAAGTAGTTGTTTGCCTCATGGCAGCTAGAAAGCAGAGAGAGAAAAATGGAGGGAGTGAGCCAGGGCCCCCAAATTTTCTTTCAGTTTATACTCCCAATCACCTAACTTCCTCTATAGGGTCCTACCTACCTCACAAAGGTCCCACCTAACCACCAGTAGTGCCACAGACTGGTGACCAGACCCTTTAACACGTGGGCCTTTGAGGGACACGTATCTGGACTACATCACTGGAAAAAAAAATGAATAGAAAGAGCCTGTTCTATGCTTGGTCCTCATTTCTTATCTTGTCCTAGTTAGTGTTTGATGATGATGCCATGTTACTGGTAGCTGGGCAACAAAACGTACAAACCTGACTTATATATGCAGTCGTCAACTAATCAATAACTTCTTGCTAGTCATTGCAGGGCATGCCTGTAATCCTAGCGCTTCTGAGGTGGTGGTAGGAGGATCAGGAGTTCAAGGCCAGCCTGATCTACATAGTGAGTTTGAGGCCAGTCTGAATGACATGAGACTGTCAGAAGGGGGGAGTGGGGAGAGGAGAAAGAAAGGAAGAAAGAAAAATAAAAGAAAAAGAAAAATGAATTCCTAGTTTGCAGGCCACTGCTCCCCCATGGAACAAGATACACTGGATTTGCTATGGCTATTTTCTTCAGAATCTGAATAATATTTGCTTAGCGTCTAGGAGTGGAAATTATATTTGTGATGGCAGAAGTTGCCTGCTAATTATCTATCAGATAAGGATGAATATGCTGAATTTAATTTTCTGAAGAGGAATGAAGCAGACAGCACATGGACTGCTGCTGCCAACATGCCTTAATGTGACTTGATTATGCTCAGGACTCACTCATTGAACCAAAATGCTTACTTTTACCTCTGCTTGATAAAGCATAGAATATCTGGATGAAAATCACTGCTCAGAAAGTTTCTTCAACACTGACACTTTTCCAGCCTCTTTCAAGAGCAGAACAGCCCTTCTGCTCTACAGAAAACATTATTGATGAGGGATAAATTTCCTTTAAGAACAAGTCAGAGCTACTTAATATGAGCAGTATAAAACTATGAGCTGAGTGGCTTGGATAACAAAACATCTCAAAATATGAATTACCACAGCTAGGCACAAGCTTTTAACAACTTTAATTGGTAGAATTATAATTGGTATGCAATATGTCTTACAACACATGTAGATACGATGACATCAAATATCAAAGAAGTTGCACACCTTTCCATTTTTTAATAATGTTAGCTAACTTACTCCAAGAAAGAAATCTGACAATGAACCGATATCAACTGACGCTTTCAAGATCAAAGTTGAAATGGTACATTCATTTGCCCCTGAAAAAAGATTAAAGGCAAAGAAGGTGAATCAACGTGCAAATTAGCGTCTGGACCAGTCGCAGAATTCATTTTCAAGATGCACAGGATTGAACCATGCGCCCTTGCAAGCATGATGAAGGGCAAACAGATGACATTAAAACACAATCTACTCCATAGAGAATCTGGAAGACCTCAGGCTGTGAAGGTCAGAGGTCTCCTGCTATTAGTTCTCAGGCATCTGTTCCGCGTCACCCTAACCTCCTGGATCCTGATGCAAGTCTGTGAGACCTGTGTCCTGGGCTGTCTTTTCTGTTGAAGGTAGAAATCATCTTTCTGATTCCAGGAACAATTGACCTGCATCAGTCAGGTGCATGGGAGAGAAGTTCAGAGCTCTGATGACCATCTGATGTGGCACTGACATAACTGCAGTTTTATAGAAGTGAAAACAACACACCAATATAATAGCAAATAAACTGAGTCACGCATAAAGCTATTTAATACTGGAAATGTCTATAAATATTATTTTCTCCAGAAACTGAAAACACTATAGACAGAATTTCATTAATCCTCACAAGACATTTGTGAGGTAGGATGAAGTGAGGTTGATATGAAAGCATCACCCCCATTTTATCAATGAAAATACAGCTGTGCAGGGAGGTCAGGGATTCCACCAGGGCCACAGGAAAGGAAAACAAAGTTGAATACCAGTCTTTGATCATTTAGGGTCTGTTAGGAAGAGGCTCCTTGCCTCCCCCGCTGCTCTGACATTCTCTCCAAAGCATTATGGCCAGTCCTATCCACGATGGGGTGTGGTTGTTCAGATCTACCAGAGGTAATCATTTCCCTTGGGTAGACTTGAACAGACTCTCCCTGAGGTAAAGGACATCAGTTATTGGCATATATTCAGATGTGTACCTCTGTGTGTGTGTGTGTGTGTGTGTGTGTGTGTGTAGATTATAAACAATATTTGTAGACTAAAGTTGCTAAAATCTTTTGTCCAATTCAAAAGCAGAAAAAACGTATTTGGCAAAATAAGGTCTCATTCTTTCGCATTTTTTCATTTTATACTAACAAATGTAAGAAAGAGTGCTCTTGAGCTTTAAGGGGAAGGGGTCATCTGGCTGAATGTGACTATCCAAGCTCAGATTCCTTGCTACAAGCATTTGGAAGTTAACCAGAACAGTAATCAATCACTTGCTCTTATATAATGAATGGAAACTTCTGGGGTTTCAAAAAGTTTGCTACGTTACTGGTTTCTGTGGTGTTCCTGGGAAGAGGCTGGTCCCTTTGGCCTAGCACTTATCCCAGACCAACACCCGGAAGTGCTCTCCTCCATTGGTGTCTCACAGAGAGCTTTGTGTCATGTGTCAAAACATTTTTGGCTGATAGAGAAACAAGATATAGAATACCCTGTGTGTTTTGGCTTTCCTTTTCCAAACTGAAATCCCAGAAGCGGGGCAGGAGAAAGGGGCAGTTGTCTAGGCCAAGCATGACCAGAGGGTGCACCCTTGCTGTTTTTACATGTGTTTGGTGTTTCATATTCTGAGATATCTTAATTCCTGCAAACCTATTCCTTGTTACCTGTCTGCTTGTAGAGCACTTCTGATGGCTCATCTTTTCCTTTGGCACCTGCAGATTAGGGATAACTTTCCCCAGAGGGTGGGATGGCGGGGTGTGGGAGGCAGCCCTGCTCATGGTCTCTGGCACCACAGAGATTCAGGACAACATGGTAAGAGTGGTCTTTTAAATAGTCATGGGGGCGGGAGGATCCATTTGAAGAATCAAAATTGATGCAGTTTTAAGGTCTCTGAGACACTATAGGACAATAAAGTATATGTTTTCTGTTACATGAAATCAGGACACAAGACACTGGGTATTAGTATAGCCTTGAAATAAAGCATTTTAGAACACAAACCACACAAGGCAACTACCCATTCCACAAAACAACTGCTCAGTCAACAAAGTAAGTATTTTGGAGACAGAACTTTGATACGTTTCACTTTGTTAAAAACAAGAAAGGTGTAACTAACATGAACTCTTTTCCTATCACAAAGGCATTGGGAAATCAGAGCTTCTCAGTCTCCGCCATCAATATTTTGGGCTACAAGTTTCTTTGTCGTGGAGGTTGGTCTTGTGCAAGATATGGTGTTTATAGCAGCATCCCTGGGAGAAAAATGCTGCCAGAAATGTTCCACATGTCCTGGGTGGGGAGGCAAAATCACCCTCTGATGCAAAATGAGTGAAAGACACAGGGACTTTCAAAGATGAATGGCTGTTTCTCGAAATTTGTTGTGCAGGGTGTTGAGACTAGAGATCCGGAGATGTTCGTTTATCAAAGAGAAGACGAGGAGGGCGAGGGCGGTGGTGGGCGAGGGCAGTGGCGAATGCACAGACCACTCCCCGTGTCTTTTTCCTATGGACGTGCCTCATTAAATGGCAGACAGACCAGTGCCTCTTTTTTCATTTTTCAAAACAACTTACACCATAAATTACCCATCAGACAACATGGAAGTGAACCAGTTGCTCTATGGGTATAAAGTGACTTCTGTGGGCTCTTCCAGACTCAGAATCTCTCTCACAACCACGGAGAGCTGGTTCCCACCTGCCTCAAGCAAGTCAGTGGCGTACGAAATCTCTCCCTCTCGCCCTCCTCCTCTACCCTTTACACCCCACATTTCTCTCCCCTTCTCTTCCTTAAGTTCACCTCCCAGCTTTCTCTTTTGGAACTGTGACTCTCCTGTGAACTACTGGGGCTGAGATCCCAGCTGCCTTGAGTAGCCCGGATGTGGTGAACAGGTTGAGGGCGCGCGGAGATCCGACAGCAGCCTGTGGCTTTGCCCTTGCCTGCTGGCCTCCTCCAGAGCACAGCCCTTTTTTCATGTTCCTTAAATAGGCAGCTAAGAATCGGCTATCAGCTCGTAGAACTAAGCAGGCATCCTGTCAGACATACCAGGCAAACAGACAAAAAAAGGAGTCAAGGAGCCCTGGCTTCTCCCACGCAGGGTGAAAGCCTCCAGGGGTTTATTCCCATTCTCCTCATTGATACTTAATGTAATTTCCTATAGAGAAGTTAAAAAAATAACCAAAACAAAAAGTTTCCCTCAAATTAACCCCCAACAAAACAACCCAGGCCCTCTTCCTCAGTCTTTCCAAAGCAGGTCCAATAGCGGGGGCCGCAGCCTCCACCTCATGGTGTCTGGCCTGGTCAGTGCAAGGATAACTCATATCAGCTGCGAACTGGCCTCCACTCACCTTTATGTAATGGTTCTTTTGTACCAGAAAGGGGACACTGTAGCAGCCAGAGGAGACAGAGGAGAACAAAAACAACCATACCAACAAAACAGGGCTTGAGATTGTCGTTCAATGCGCATCAGGTACTTGTTATTAATTCTACTGGGTGAGCACTTATAAATACAGGACAGTTGTTTCTCGTCCTCGGCCCCCTTCTTTTGTTAGGAGTCATCATACAGAGGGTTGTTGTAGTTTCCCCAGGACCCGTAGTCATGGTCATCCAGAAGCCTTCCGTAGGAGGAATGCCTGTGCAGGAAGATGAGAGTTGCGGTTACTTGGAGACGGTGCCATCAGAAGATGAGTTAACACCGTGTCCCTAACCCCGGAGGCTTACAGGCCTGTGGGAAGGCAAGACATAATCTTCCCAGTAAGACAACTCAGGATATATCCGCCGTAGTCACCGACACCTACCTAGGGGCTCTGCTGGCACTTTCTGTTGACATTGGACCGGTCTTTCTCTCCTCCACCTCTATGGCAGGAGAAAGAAGGAGAGGCCCCATTTCCAAACCATCGGGTAAGAAAGGATGGGAAGGGAGACTTGGGGCCTAGCATCTTATCGTACATCCTGAAGCGAATGTTCCCCGAGGTAATATCCACACAACCACAGCCAAGGTTTCTGTCACCACTCTTCCTTGGGTGGTCATTTATTGTCATTTAGAAAGTGCTTCTAGATTCAGGTTTTACTCACAACAAACATAGGGAGAAGGTACTGCTTCTCCATGTTTCTCTGATGAGAAGAATGGCACTGGAATTTAACTGATGTGCCCAAGGCCATCTAGCTGATCTGTGAGTCAAACCCTTGCCTCCTAGTTCCAGATGCAGTGCTCTAATTAGTGGCCGCATAGTCTAACCAGGCTGTGCTGGGGCATTCATTTCTCTAAGAAACTGAAATAAGAATGTCATCTCTTCTGTTTTAAAGAACTCTGAATGGCTCCCCATGTCTGAATAAAGTCATTACAGTGGTTCACAAAGCCCTAAAGGGGCTCTTCTACCTTTCAGACAAAATTCATTACTATTAGAGACCCTGTTCTCTCAGTTCCAAGTGCACTGCTTTTTTTTTACTGTCTCCCATGCCTAGGACCCTTGCCTCAGGACCTTTGCACTTACCACTCCCTGACTTGTTCATCTTCTAACACACTACATAATTTATATAATTATTTTATAATTACTTCTCTTCTTCAACTAGACTATATGTTTAATGAAGATATGGATTATTTGCTTGTTCTGTTTATTCTTGGTTCCATCTCTAACACCGAGAAGAACATCTGGCATTACAGGAAGTCATTAATAAATGTTGATGGAAGAAATGGTGATTAAAAAATTCATTCTGAGTTCTCACAAAAGCCAACTGTCCTCAAAGATGGGAGCCTCCTGGAGAAAGGGACGGTTATTGTAATTAATGGCAGGATTAGAAAAACATCAAACAGTAAGCACGCAGAGCCACTGAGGCTCCGCTGGCATGTGAATTCTGACACGTGTCACAGCCTCCCGCAATGTCCATCAGACCTGGTTTGATGGTACTGCTGCTGGGTTAAGTGCTAGTCAGATCTGGGGACCTGAGCTCTGAGCACTGTATTTAGATCTAGGGGGCAGAGATCTGACTGGAAATCGTGGAGGCTAGATACAGTACAGAAAAACATGCTTACTCTCCTTAATCTTTCTCTTGGCTAGACATGAATATTAAGCAACATAGAAGCACAGTCTGAGAGAAACAAAATCCATGTGTCCCATTTACATTTGTTGCTAAAATAATTGCTATTGTTCTTCTGAAGCTTACATCAGTCAGGTATTTGCAGAGAGATGACATTTTGCAAGAACCAGGCCTTTGCTGTGTTTGTTTCAGAATTCTGATTTAGGTCCTGGAAACTGACTCAGCCAACCTGATCAACAATGCTGAAGACTTGAAGATGTTCCATAATACTCTCTGTTTACATGACAAGCCCACATTCACTTGTGTGTGGATATGGGAAAGAGAGAGACGACAAATAGCATCCCAGACACCTTGTTTTTTTAATCTATAGGAACAGCAGAGGACATCTGGTTTAGGGAAAATCATGGGCTATTTATAGCGAATAGTCCACTTAATTAAAAACCCCCAGTTACAATCAAATACACTGACTGCATGGCAGAAATTTGAGCTGAGTACGAACAGATAAAATTCCAGATATTATGAGAGTGGAGCCCGCCCCAAATCTCAGCACGGCTTACTGTTGCTAGCTCGGCAAGCATGCACCTCATAAACCCACGCCTTCAGTGACGAGGCACTTCTGCCTCCCCTTTGCAGGGTAATTTAACCTCCTGCAGCATTTCAACATCCTTCCCATAATGGTATTCCCATAAACTGTCAGTTTGGTCAATAGATGTATGTCCTCAATAGGTTTCTGACACCCCCACTCCTTCATTTATAAAAGAGGGAATTTAAAAATGCATTAGAGTTATTGGAAGGCTTCAATGAGGTAATGTATTTTATAAGCTGGACACAGAAGAAATACGCACTAAGCATTGGCCAATACTCTTTGTAATGTTTACTATAATGAAACTTATACAAGTCCATGCTTAATCTGCAAACAATAAAACAGATCACAGAACTACTGAAAGTATGCCCCAGGCATTCGCATAACACTAGTTTCTTATATCATTGTTATTTGATATAATTCTGCTGGTGACTGGGTTTTACAGTCTATACTTATTTTAGACAGGACTCTTGGGTCAAGCTACACTTGAATTTTCTGTGTTGAAAGAGGCCTTTGCTACACAAACAGGAAGAAAATAAGGACAAAGACTGGTCTTCATCTTCACTTTCCTTTGCCTTTACGTTTAACAGGCAGTGAGATAAGTACTGAGAAGTGACAAAAGCGATGTGAGAGATGAAAAATGCAAAATGGGGAGAAAAGAAAACGCGCCATGTATTAACCCTTCAGGGCACACTTTAATCTACTCAGGGAGGGAACTGAATGAGAACTGGGTGTGTTGGGATTCAACCAGGCTGGAATCAATCCAATATTGCAAACAGTAAGAGAAACAAATTTTGTGGGTATGCAAGAAAGGGAGACTAATTAGCAAACATTAACCTCTTTCTCTAGGTCACCACTTTTTAAACCATGGCACAGTGTAGCTGAACATGGGGAGGACTTTTAGATGGGCATGTGCAGGGTCTAAGGAGTAAAAATGAAAAGCTTCTCTACTTCCACCATTAGGACAATGGGCCCAAAGGAGTTTGGATGGCTTTGTCAATGCTCTTTAATGGGAGAACTGATACTACACTCATCTCCTGACTCTGTCAGACAACACTGCTTTATATAATTTCCATTTGAATAGCAATCTGTATACATGATGTCACGGTTGGGTCAAGGCTCTTTCTCAGTACAGACTGGCACCTGACCTACATTTTTATATTTTCTATTTGCTGTGCATTGGCTCCTCTAAGACGAACTTCTTGGGGACAGGTTATAGCTTAGGTTTTCTGTAATTATCTGAATACTTAATGTGCTGCTTTTGATGCCATGACTTTATTATAAATATATGAAGGTGACTGTTCTGGTAGAATATAAATTGTAGAGCTGGAGTTGGTTTGGTCAATACCGGCAAGGGTTTGTGGGGTAATTCATTAGACAATATAAATGTAGCAAAGTGGAAAAAAAAATCATCTCATTAAAGAATGCAAAAGGTCAAATTACTCTGACCTTAAAGAGAGGAAGGGGAAAGAGAATTATGGCTAGATCCTATGCCATGCTGTGGCTTTAAAACACTTAGCTCAATGCCCACAGTGTTCTAATCAAGAGCACTGCCCTTCAAGCCGGTGATTCTACTGTACTGTATGGCTTAGTTAGCTAAAAGCAGAATCTGAGGAAGCAAAAGAATGGTTTCTTCTTTCAACATCAGTAATTAATTGTCCTTGAAAATGAGCAAGATGTTGTACTTCTTTGTGTTTAAACACAACATATTTTAGAAAACACCTGCTGTTTTTCCAAGGGTACATCCAAGCTCTTGGCAGTCTTCACCTTTGTTTACGAATGCTCCCCAAGTCCTCTCTTTTGGCAAGGGAGACTTGCCTTTCAATCATTAGTGCTTATCATGAGCTAAACAGGAGGGAAACATAGATATGAAGACATGGTTTAGGACTGGGAAAACGCTGCTGTCATTAGCCATTAGTAATTAAGTGTCAGACTCTTATCTTCCATTAGCAAAGATGTCTGGTGCAGCTGTTACTGCCTCTGCTTTCTGTTTTCATTGGTGACTCTCTTTTTCTAATTGTTATTTCCCTGCCTGGCTCCTTTCATTGAACTATTCATTGAAAACTTATAGTCTAAGAGACTCTATTCTGGCAACTGGGGGACATCTTAGTGAGCTAAGCACACCCAAATGCCTGTCCTCAGGGATCCCACATTCTGAGTAGGGGGAGTACAATAAACGTATTATAAATAATAACGTGAGAGATGACATTAAGTGTAATGGGGGATAATAAAGCAAGGAAGAGACTTGATGAATTCACGGTGGGAGGTGGGAATTGCAGTTCGGAATTTGGTGCCCACAGAGGGTCTCATGAAGGTGTCATCTGAGGAGTCACATGAGGAGATGAGGGATGAGTTGCATGGATGTCAGAGATAGACTCTAAAGACAGAGAGGGTAGCCAAGTGCAGAGGCCTTGTGGGAAGGGGCACACAAGATATCTGTGTGTCATCTATTGGACCCTTACTTCAAAAACTAAAATCAAGCTTCTGTTTTTGAATGAGTTTCGATTTACAGAAGAGTAGCAGGAAACAGTAACTAGAATTTCCATCTGCTCCCCACCCAGAGTTGCCTAATGTTGACATCTTGCATAATTATACTTCATTTGTCAAAGCTTGGCAGTTAATATTAATATTATGAGCGACAGCTTTGAAGCTAAGAAAATTGAAGCCACAGAGAAAAAATTTATTTGGCCACAGTTACCGCAGTAAGTTAGTGGCAGATTATCACAATCAGATCTGTTTCTTTCTACCAAAATCCTGATGATGGACACATTTCTAAATGTTGTTTTCAAAATCTTCTTTCACAGTCTGTTTTTGTAGAGCTATCATTTTCAAACATAGCCTTAAATAATTACCTTTACTTTGAAGAAACTGATGAAATTTGCTTCTTTTATTTTTTAAAGTTAAAGTTATCTGCAAGATACCACACCACTGTCAGACACTCATCATAGAAGAGATCTGAACACTGGTACCTTGGTCTGTTTCTAAACAGGTCCAGCATCAAGAGGTAATCAGTGAAAGTCTGTGTGGCTTAAGCAATACCCACAGTTTCTACTTTCACACATTCGTTCTACCTGACTTGAAATAAATATTGTTGCTATTGCTCAAATCTCTTACTTGGATCATTTTTTTTTATTCCCTAAAATGTTATAAAGAAACTATGACATGTCAGGTATGGCCAGGAGCTCTAGTGGAGTCTGCTGGCAGAGAACAGATTGGTACTTCCAGGGAAGCAAGCAGAAGAAAGGGAGAAGGCACAGCCAGGAACTCCATATAGAGAGAGGGTGGCTACGAGAGTCCTAGAGGAGGCCTCTTTTAAGCCTTACAATTTTGAATGAAGAAAAAGATGAACAAAACACTTCTGACAGATGAGTCACCATGTTCAAAGTCATAGAGCCATGAAGCTATAGGACTGTGTATCTGGAGACCTCCACAACATAGTGCCTTTAGGAGTGTCAGCAGAGTTATTTGAATCATGGTTCTTAGACCAGAAGCTTTGGCACCCTCTGGGTGCTAGCTAGAATGCAGATGCAGGGCCCTATCCAGAACTATAGAATCAGAATGAGAAGCAGTGGCGACTGTAATGAACTCTCCCACTGCTGATTTTGCACAGTGGAGCCCAGAGAGTCACAGAGGTGGAAATCAAGTCTACACCTACAGAACTCCAAAAACCAATCTGAAAATATTCACCATGTAGACAACAAGTTCTAGAAGATTCCAGCCTTTACAGATGGGTGAGGCCTATTTATTAAACCTAACAACAACCAGAGGAGTCTGCAACCACTGTAAAGCAAAAAACATAAAGCAAAACAGATAGCTTCTAAGAAGGCACCCTGAAGAGCTAGGGCCCGTAGTGTCTACAAATCAAGATCACATTTCTTTTTGCGAAGGGTTGTCAGCATGTATGTGTTTATAGCAGCATCCACGTCTCTGGGCCATGGCAGACACAGCCTCTTGTGTGGGGAGAATATCTTGTAGCTGAACAGTTTTGAGCCAATTTAAACAAAACTGACTTACTCCTCAATCATCACTCATTAAAGACACCCTCTACAAAAGGCAGGGAAGGATTTTGCTTTCAGTTAAACTTGTAAACAAATCACAGAATACAGACTGCCCGAGGTTGTTTCTTCTCATGAATGTCTAATAGGATCTCAACTCGCAACTCTATGGGCATTTGAGAACAGCACCACTAAATGTCAGTGTAAAACGTGGGAGCTGCCCCATCAACACACGATTAGAGAATGGGGCTGCTGGGGTTTCTTCCTCCTCTCCCCCTCCTGATATGCCAAGGACCCAGCTATCCTTTCAGTCTCACAGTGGAAGCTTCCATATCACCGAGCGTCAACACCACTCAGCAGCTTCCCACAGCTGCCCCACTGAACCAGTGCAGGTATCATAATTTAAGCCTCACCACAATCTTAAGTATTGTTAGTATAGTCCCACTTTACAAACGAAGAAACAGTATAGGCTCATTGAGACATTTGCCCAGAGTTCCTGTGCTTAATTTAACACCATGCCGTGATCCCTTTGGGCACTCTGTACCCATTACTTCATTTCATCTTCAACTCAACCTTGACAGCCACAGTAGAAAGGCCAGTGCAGTACGAGCTGGACTGCAAAGCTCCTGTTCCCGGTTCCCCACCAAACTGCTCCTGGTCAAAACGGGGTCGATAACAGGGGAGCTCTAGGAGGTTCAGGGCAGTTCAGTTTTATAAACCACATCCTATGATGGCTCAGGTTATTAAAAGACACAGTCCTCCAGGCAGGGGATACTGACAAAACTAGAGGTCATAGGCCACGGGAGAAAGAAGTGTAAAAAACAGGCGATGAATGAGTTTACCAATGCCTTTGGAGGAAGAGAAAGGTAAAGTTATTGCATCACATCAGCAGAGCTTGCAAAGTGCACTGTGCTTGGGATGTGAAGCTGCCTTTTCCAGAGGCTCTACACTTACAAGGGACATTGGCTGTGCCAAATGGCTATAGCCATTGGGGGTAGGCCATAAGCTAACAGCTCCCTTATGAGCTGTGATTTCAGTAACTAACCAAGTGAGTTAAAAGTCTATTACATAACAAAACATTGCCTGCTATTGTCCCCAGAAATATGGGCTGACAGAAGCAAAATAAATTTCTAGACAATAAATTTCAGGTCAAAGCCTAACCTAACATACACACACGTACACACACACACACACACACACACACACACACACACAAGACAGCTGTATTTTTGATGAAGGGTTGATTAGAGGGGTTTTCCAAGGATCTGCCAAAGTAACACTTAAAGGAACTTTATCATAGCCTTAAGATTCATAAGAACTATTAACCTCCTTGTGCCATCATTCTGCCAAAAAATCTTAATGGAGATGTAGAAAGGGGCTTTTCTTAGGGGGTTTCTAATACATGGGTGTGACCATTTTATCCTTAAGTTTACAGCGTCAAATATAAGTAGCTTAATAAATAAGTGGCACCCTTCAGCATATACCACTGTGAACCTTCTATATTTAGAAGAGAGACCCGACATGGGGAGAGAAACAGCAGTTCATTCAGTTTGACCCTGAATTTACCTGGTGTTAAGGCTGGGGAGAAACATAGTTTTAAACAGCATTTTAACTATTTAAGTTAGCACTCACTGGAACAAATTGTAATGCCCTGCTAACACGGTTTTCCAAGTGTGGTAAGTTCTACGATGGCAGGACTATGTCTCAGCACTTATGGCTGGTGCTCAACAGCTGTCTATGTCTATGTGAATTTATGTACACACATTTGTATGTATGTATCTATGGCTATATTACCAAGGTTCTTCCAAATTTACCATTTTGATGATGATGGTGATGATGATGATGGCATTAGCTCTATGTTCTTGGAATGAAATATCCATTCACTTGCCCAATATGCCTATTAGGTAGCTAACATTACTACCCCTCACAGGTGAGGGGAAGGTGGGCCAGTGATGCACCATAATATGCCCAGGACACACTGCTAGAAAGTGATAGAGCTGGAATTTTAGCTAGCATCTCCCAGCGTCTGGAATCTCTGTATTTAATTACTGTTCCAGACTGCCTGTCAATAACTACTATTTGTTTGAGGTGGTAAATTTGGATTCTTGCTTAAAGTCAAGAAAATGAGTCCTTCAGCTGAATTTAACACTGCTGTGGGGCTAGAGCAGGAAGGGCTTCTATTTTGCTAAACATAAACCTGCCATTGAGGTCAGGTTTTTTGGTGTTTGAGATCTTCAGAGTATCATCCCTTGTGATCTGGATAATAATTCTACAATGCATCTGCAAGTTACTTTGGCTGATCTAGAAATGTATTTTTAGCATGTACTTTGTTACAGAGTAGCAATGAGGCTCTCAGAGTAGTTTATAAACACCAACTTAACTAATAATTAAATACAAGATATCTGTAGCAACAAACTAGTAATTAAGCTGGAGGGCAAAAGGTACCACTCAGTACCATGTAATTTAGAAAAATTAAGTTTGATATTTAAGGAAATTCAGACTTAATAAAATAAAGATTTTTTTTTTAAATCTGAAAGAAATACCTGGATGTTTTTATAAAGGCTTTTAGATACGGTTCACTCAGGCCTTTTTGTTTCAAATTGTCCTTGAAAATATTCTTTCCTGTTTTTTGTATGAAGATGTTACATCCTCATACTTGACGCAGTTATTCGATTAATTTGATGTCATGTTATAACAAAAGATAAAAGTAATATAAAGGAGGAAGGAGGCAAGAGTTCCCCAGTGAGCTCTGGGCTGGGGTGAGCAGAGGAATGAAAAGGGGCTGCAAGAAGCATGTGAGCACGGAGAAGAGAAATTACGTACTAGACTTCTTCATGGAGAACAGAGTCAGGACGGATGATGTGGTCATATCAGAAGCACTGTGAGGAAGGAGTACAGCTGTCGGGGGAGAATTAAGGCAGCTGTGTGTGTATGTGTGTGTGTGTGTGTGTGAGTGTATATGTGCTGTGTGTGTGAGTGCATGGTGTGTGGATGTATGTATGGTATGTGTATACATGTATATGTGCTGTGTGTGTGAATGTACAGGGTGTATGTATGGTATGTATGAGTGTATATATGCTCTGTGTGCATCTATATGTGCTGTGAGTGTGTGGTATGTGTGGTTGTATGGGGTGTGTGTTTGTGTGTGTGCATACACAGTGCCACATAATAATGTGCTCTTATCTCTGTTACTTACTTTAACAAGCACTGTTTTGTGCCTATTATTGAGATGATATAAAAGGTCTGAGTTCAGGAGGCGAAGGCAGACAGCTTTCTGTGAGTTCTAGGCCAACCTGGTTTGTATAGCCAGTTTCAGATCAGCCTAGCTACATAGTGAGACGCTGTCTGAAAGAAAAAGATGGAGGGCTGGGAATCTGAGCTTATAGAGTTCAGATCTTCGTGAGGAAAGGGGATAATAAAAAGAAAACAAATATATGAAAAATATAATAAATGTTGATAACATCAAGGATGAAGGAACAAAAAGAATAAATAACAGCGGACTAAACTCAATGTCAAATCTTTCTAGGGAAATGAGACAGAAGTCCACAGACACAGCATGAGGAAGAGCTCCACGCCAACCAGCTCAAAGGAAAGGGATGGAAGGACAAGGGCTTGGGGAGGACAGGACTGCTGTACTGTAGGAAAGCCAGAGGGACTGGAGCTCATGCTGGAGGGAGACAGATGCACAGATGAGAAGAGGTGGGTAAGGGGCAAGTCTGAATGACCTCTAGGCCAGCCCTAATGACCTAAAATTTAATTCCACATGCAGAAGGGAGTCTCCGAGAGATTTTAAGGGCTTGGGTGACAGGATCAGAAGAGCTTCCATAAAGACGGCACAGGCTGCTAGGAAGACAATGTGTTAGAGGTCAAGGAGTTATCATCTTCAGCATGGCAAAATATGTCCTCCTTCCTTGTCACAGGCACTGCACACTGCTGAGACTGCCACCTGCCATCTGACCATTTACAGCCGGAAGGACACGCCATGTGAGAGATGTGGCTTTGAAACTTTTGGATTTTACAGAGCCACAGGAAACAAAGGCCTCATAGTCTTGCAACTTTGTTAAGCTAAGTGGAGTAAAACCTTAATTACCATCTTTGCTTATTTTTACTTACAAGAAAAAAGTGTTTAAAAAGTTATTGATGTAAGGACATAATCTTAGGTGAGGAGCCCATTTTGTAGAACATGCCGCACTTTTCTTTTCTCACATTTTGCACCAGACCCAGTAAGCACCCTTGAACAAATGGGGTGCCAATCCACACATGAGTGTTCAGAATATCAGGTCTTAGGAACCATGGATCCTGCTCTCTGTCCCAGCTTGCAGATGTGGAAACTCCAGTTTCCGGAGGCAGGCGGCCTCCCCTGGGCGATGCGGTGAATTCAGGGCACAGAGCCCGCACACAGGCTCCTGACTTCAGTTAGTTCTCATTCCATCACATCATTGTGCCATATACTTTGCTTTTTCGCTTCTGTTTTGCCAAGGTTCAAACAAACCTTGTACCATGTGCCCCTGTCTAGTGCCACATTGACTTCCCGGCCAGTGTTTCTCAGGGATGAGATGCTCACTACAAGACAAACCCTCAGCAAAAAAAGCCTTCAGCCAGGGTCCCCACAAAATGGAACCCCTTTCTTTTCAAAGAAGAGTAAGGAGTGTCTCACCTGATTTTTAGGTATGCTGCAACTCCAAACACCAACAACACCACGGCAATGACTGTCACGGTGATGGCGGCAATGCTGCCTGTGAAGGAAAGGCCCAGAGAAGATGATAAAGGAGCGAATCCAGTCACTCTGGAGTGTGCAATACCTACCCCTGACTCCTTTGAAGGAGGGAAAAGCTGTTTATCTGGGGTCATTCTGATGGAAGCCAGAACCAGAGTAAAACCTGGGCTCTTAATTCTGTTACTGGAACTTTTTTCTTAAATACCAAGTGAGTTTCAGTAAATGATCATGAATGTTTTATTCTATAGTTTGAAATCTGGTTCCAAAAGCAACTATTAATAGGAAGTAAAGATAGGCAGGTAGACCAACCTGAAGGCATGTGTCTGAATACTTCTTTGAGGTACAACACTCTTTGTGTGAACTTTGGGTTAAATATATATCTCTATCTCTATCTCTATCTATCTATCTATCTATCTATCTATCATCTATCTATCTATCTATCATCTATATCTATCTATCTATCTATCAATCATCTATCTATCTATCATCTATCTACTTTGGTTTTATTCTACCTTAGAAGTGCCAAGAATAAGTTGGGCTTTTGTCCCTGAATATTTTACGTAACTTTTCAGCATTACGACTGGTATAATGATTGGCCTGTTTACCTTTCAGGACACTGGAAGGTTATCTATAATTTAAACAAGTGAACAAAACTTTCTTGAATATCTGGGAAGGAACTGTAGAGATCTGGAGTCAGGTATGCAGATTCAAGTGTGTGCACAACTATGATCGACTGTGTGATCATGAGCTATTTCTTTTACCCCCGCTGACGCAGGTATTACCAGCGGAAAGAGGAATAAGTATGTTCTCATCTCACATGATTTTAAGATGTATAATTGAGATGCCATGTACCCTAATTTGAAGAATTATCCAAATCCACGATCCTGGACCTTTTCCTGCCTCTTGTGAAGGAGGTCTCATGCTCACATCCTTGAAGGTTTATGAGCTGTAAATATTTTGCATCTCCTTTCTTCCTCCCCTGCTATGAATGCCTTTCCCTTATTGTCCTTTTTAAAAATCTCTTCTACCAAAATAATTGAGGCACTACACAATATTTAGCCACTCCTTAACACTTTAGTAATTTTCCAGAAGTTTTAGGTGAAAGAAGGCTGTATTCAGTGTCCACATTACCTGTGGTCCCAAGGCAGTCAATAGGGATCATTGCTAACATGAAGACAATGACCAGAGCTTGATGCTTCTATGGAGAGTGACCACATTCATCCATGACAGAGCATGTCATTCTGGACATTCACATACCTATTTCTTTGATCTTGTAATGCTTTTGGGCCAGATTAGTGTAATTAACAGTGTACTTCTCTTTTCCTTTTGACTACATAAGATAAAATTATGGCACTGATTGCTGAAATATGCAAATCTGGTCAAGCAGAGAAAGTCTGAGGGCAGGTCCTCTTATGAAAAACCACTCCTCCTTTGGAAGGCAGCTCTTAGCAGCTTGGCCTCCAAACTGTGCTGAAATTAGAACAATTCAAAGTTCACTGACGCCTCATAACAGCTCTTGTGATAGGAGGATATAACCGCAAGGCAAGGTGAGGGGGTATTTTAAGATTAGAAAATATACAGTCATTGCAATTAGGAGCGGTTTAAAAAACTAGCCTTTAATTTAATTTATTTCTTTCCTCTTAAAAAAAGGAGAAGAGAAGGAATATAGCTGACTCCAATAAATACTCCTTTTTTTTCTTGCCCCAAGGAAAGTTTCATATAGGAAATCATAGGTTTGACCTTCAAAGTTTCTTCCCCAATTCTAAGCAGCTGGGTCTCCTCCAACTTTGCCATTTACCAGGTTTATTTATATACCACCTCTTTCTAAAATAAGTCAGGCAGTTTCCTCAACTCAAGTACTGTTCTTTTTGTTGTGGAGACAGCAAATCACAGAGCATCCTGCTTCTTCTCCACCACATGGAAGCTGTCTAGCTCCAGGTGCAGTTCCAGGCTTCAGTGAAGATCTTCAAGGCCACCCTTCCAAATCTATGGATGACATAATCCCTATTACCAGAGCTAGAGATAACATGTGACTTTCTTCCTAATTGACTCCTGGAGGAGGCCAGTTAAAGGGGCACTTTTGAGAGTTGGTTCCACCCAATAAGAGGTTAAAAGATACAAGGTAAACTAGTTCACACTAAAGTTTTGAACCTCTTTCTAAGCTATATCCTGGCTGTTCTCGAAAAGTGCTAGTCCTGGCAGCCAGTCTTCTGGAGGGATATCTTTAAGAGCATCCTAGAGATCCTGTGTTCTGAGTTTTCACCTCCATAGCAGCTGCTGCCCCAGGTTCCAGTCACCTGGGCCCTGGGAAGTTCCACACTGAGGACTTCATGATTTGAGCGTGTGCAGGCAGGGGTTGCTTAAGACAAGGTGAGCACAGCTTTCTGTGGTAACTGAAAAGGCTTTGTTTTCTCCTTGTGAAAACAAATGTCATTTCCTCCTCAGTTTTGTTTAAACGAAGCTGGAATTCCCCTTCTTACCCTGTTCTCACTTTTTTTTCAAGGTAGGGCAAGGAGAAGAAAAATGAGGAAGGTAGAGTTGTGGGGGAAGCTCTACCCATGAGGAAGGTACAGCGCACCCATGAGCTGCATGCTGGGAAGGGGCGTGGAGCAGCGGGCAGGCGCTTGAGTTCTTCCTCACTGGAATCTATCATTTACAAGCTAGGTCTGACTCATGCTACAAAGCTCTGGAATGGATGGAAGTTAAGAGATAATTGGAGGACATTTACCTGTATATTTTATAAGCCAAGGTACAAGAATAGTCTTCTGTGCCAGCACATCTGTGCCAACTATGCCAACATGTTCTGCCTAACCAAAGGGCTACTGAAGACCTAGAAACTAAAACCTCCTTGAATTCGACGCCTCCCCAAAGCTGGGATTTCTCAAGGTACTTTTTTGCCACTTTCATAATGGCCCAGAATTAGAACAAATGGGCTCAGGACTAACCACAGTTCCCAGCTGTTTGCAGGCAATTACTTTGGGCAGGCCCTCGGCCAAGAAGATTATAGCTGTCATTTCATTTCATTCTTTATATGAGATGAATGGACTGACTCCCATTTTATAGATGAGGAAATTAAGGCCTAGAAAGCCTAAGACCTTGATTAAAGTTCTACATTTGGTAAAACATTAAGCTAGCACCTGAAACAGGCCTGTTTCATCCTGTGCTTGCAGTTTTAATCATTAATATGCTAGTTACTTCTTCCAGCCTGTTCAGTTCCTGCTTTTTTCTTTATGACCAAAGTATCGTGGCTTCGGGGAAGCATTCCCTGACACTCGTGAGCAGCTAACGGTGCTTCGGGGTGATCTTCCGTCTCCACGTCTCCTTGCTTCAAACACTGAATCGTGTTTATGAGCTTCCCGAGTGGCTTCTATCATACCCGTCTTGCATCTCTTCCCATTCCTTCACATGCATAATCTTTGAGAACTTAACTCTCCCCTTCAGAGTTGAATCAATAGATGTAATACTGGTAGAGAAAAGGATAAATGGAAGTTTTGGTCCCAATCACCTTACTAAGAAAGCTCTTGAATGGCAGGCTCTCTACCTTCACCCTAGAATCTCCTGTTCCAGGTTTTATGGAAGTATCTACCCCTAGGGCTCTGTACCTCACCATCCAAAACCCTTCCACTCCACATGGTTCATTTTCGAGTTTCCGTGGATTACTGGAGGAGAGTTAAGTTAGGAATAAGGAGTAGAGTCAGATTAAATCTTCAAAGCAGCCACAGCCAAATCCCGAAGGCAACACTCGAGGTCAGGTCAGGCCAGCTCTGGCTCCAGTGCACTGAGGCAGAACTAGAATAAACTGTGATGTTATTTTAAGGGTCTCTTTCTCTCCCCCGTGCATGGCTCTTACCCACAGACAGTGACTTTCTCTGTGTCACACACCCAAAGGCTCTGCTCAAGTCCATTCTAGCTCCTGCTTCACTTGACCTAAAAGTACCTTCCTGTCTTCCTGTGCTTAGTAATATCCTCCAAACTCAAATACTTCTCCAGGAATCTTCTCGCTGAGAGGACTCTCCACACTCTAGTTAAACATGAAAGAAGCCTTTCATTTGAACTTTTTGGCTGGAATATTTGCCAATTGCACTTAAAATGAAAACACTAGCATGTTGGATCTAAACATCTTCTGACCTTGATACACTTTTAAGAGGTATTGCTTTATGAGCACAAAGGGTGGAGGAAGAGATGGAGGAGAGATGGAGAGAGAGAAAGAGAGAAAGGTAAGTGCCTAGTTCCTGTCTATCGTTCTGACCCTTGAGTCACATACTTCTGAAGAGCTCACCAGTATATTTAGTGCATATGTGTGAGTGCTCGACCAGAGTCCTTGGTCTGCACACACTCCTCTGCTGAATTTAAGAGGAGTCATTAATGACTCTTTTATTGTCTTCAACATTGTCATTCCCTCTTTCCTTCTTCCTGGTCTAGAGTTCAGGAAGAAACAGAAGAGGAACAGGTGGCCTCTTTCAGAATGTGTGGTGGCTCCTTAGGTCAAGGTCATCAGAAGAAAGGAATACTTACTTCATCTTAAAGGAATTCTTCTTTCAAAGTACTTTCCAAAGATGTGTTGGAAGAGGGTTTGATCAACAGAACAGCATGTACCTGAATTTCCATTTTTTTATGCTAGGCTCTTCCATCTTTACAGAGATGAAGTATTTCCTCCAAGAACAATAATGATAATAGTAACAACAATAATACAAACATTGGTAATTAGTGCTTTCCTGTTGTTAACCTTATGAGCTTCAGTCATTTGCATTTATCCCTTAAAAGCATTCCATCAAGTATTTGCTATTTCCATTTTACAAATGGAGAAACTGAGGCAGAGATAAGCAGGGCCCCAAGTCATGTTGGTAGCTAAAAGGGTCAGCTTCAGTGCAAGTACTGACCTCATTTCCACTAAAGGCTTTTGCTGCCCTAGACTATAATGTCAGAGCTGAGTCAACCTTTTGCTAAAGCCTGTAGCTCCTGACATCTTGTCTGTTTTCTGTCATCTCTCAGAAATCATGGCCCAATTCAGGACTGTGTACTAGTTTGGATCCTCCTGTAGGAACTGGTGAATATGAGTCAAAGTTCAATAATCACTATATTTGAAATAACCCTGGATATGTGGTAACTGCCATTTTTTCAGTGGTAGTAGTGGTGATATATGTGTGTTGGGAAAAGGATTGATTAGAAGCAGTCACAAGTCACAGGAGAGCAACCTAGCAAAAGGGAGTCCCTGCCACTGTTTCTAGTACATGGGTGTGGCTGAAAGTAACTGCTCAGATTCTGACAAATGCTGCATAGTACAATAGTAATCCCTCAGTGTCCACGAGGGATTGGTACTCAGTTCCTCTGCAGACACTAAAATCTAATGTGTTCAAATCCCTTATAGAAAGATGTGATACAGTATTTGCATAGTCTACACACATCTTCCCATATACTTTAAATTGCCTCTTGATTACTTACTATAGCCACTCTATCTACAAGGTATGTAAATAATCATTAGACTATATTGTTTAGGGAAAAAATGACAAGAAAAAGGTTTGTGCATATTCAGGACAGACTCTTTTTGTTCAGGAAATTAGGCTTCACTCAGATACAACCATTTAAATGGATGACGCCTTTGCTCTACTGAAGGTCACGCTAACTTCTGGCCTTGGGTTCTTCTTGATTGTCACTCCTTTTCTTCCTTACTCTTCTCCCTGTCATGGGGAGCTAAATTTGCCTCTTCTTTCCCCAATCCCACAAGGCTGTTTTGAATGAACTCTCTGGTCTCTTCTTGAGCAATGAATGTGAAACACAGGGACCAGCAGGCCAGTGGTTTGCAGAGACAAGTGTCAGGGCCTGGGATCCAAACAGGAGAATACAGGATTGGATGGGCAGCCAGGAAAGTAAGTAGGGAGATGGGAGATGCCAAACTTGGTTTTTCTATCTGTAACCAAAAGAGGTAGATCTAGAAAAGCTGGAGCAAGTCTGGGGCAGGGGTGAGAAGCGCTAATCCCCGCCTCCTGTCTCGAGGACTACTGACTCCTGGGAGGAGCAGGTAAGATGAAGTGTTCTTGAACTAACACAAATGTGGGGGTTGGGTGAGGTGCACCAAGGTCTTCATATCTAGTCCCTTCACTTCATGGTCTGGGACTGGGAGACAGAAGTACCAAAGAACCGATTGGATGACTTTCCCGAGGTTACATGATTTACAGAAATGACATGTCTATAAACCGAAAGAATGGTTTAATGGAAATTAAAAGGGAACATTGAAAGGGCTATGTACTCAGGCCCAAATTACAGAGAACTCTGAAGCTCAGAGATGGTGTTTGGTCTTGACTGTGGGCTCAGGGATCCCTAGAAGCATTCTGGGAAGAGGAACTTCTTGGCAGGAAACTTCTCAAGTCCAACCTTTACCTAAAATCATCCCCAAAGATGGCACTTTCTTTAACCATCATTTTCTAGATGTTTGCTTTTACTCTGGCACATATATAACTGATGCTGACATCTATAACTGTGGATAGTTATGCATATAAGATACACTATTATGCTATTATGCTAATGATTTCAAGTGTGTAGTTCCTGCCTGCGCTCCAGATTGGAAGTCTCTGGAGCCAGAGATAACAAACCATACTAACTTATGTGTCTAGCCCTAAAATAAGTAATTCCTAAAATAATTCTGCTTTCTTCTGAAATACAGCTAATTGATTTTTATTAATTAACTTCTTTGGGAGGTATGTGTGGGGGTGTATATGATCTTTCATATGTGTGTGCAGGTGCATGTGCATGTGTGTGTATGTGGAAGTTAGAGGACAACTTTGGGTATGGTTCCTTAGGAGTTGTCCACCTTGTTTGATGAGACAGTGTCTTTCACTGGGGTCTTGGGGCTCACTAATTAGAGTAGGCAACCCTGAGATCAGAAGCATACACCATCATGCCCAGCTTCTTACTGGAGTGATGGAATTGAATTCAGATCCTCATGCTTGCACAGCAGGCATTTTACCAACTGAGCCTCTCCTTAGCTTCATAGCTATTTTTAATCAAACTTCATTGGTACCCAGGGTATAAAGAATAAAAGCTCTTTTATAAGTCACATAACTTGCAATGCAAATATACAGACGTGTTCTAAGTAACACAACCCAAGCTTATCTGTGTAAGGTCTTCCTTGTCTCTACCGCAACCTTTAAATCATTGACTTACTATTTTGTTATTTCCTTAACCAATGGGTAAACGAGTAAATGATCAAAATTAGACAAATGGCATCCCCAGTGGAGTATTTTGCCTCACAGTTACAGCTTATCTAAAAGCTAGTTACTTGGCAGACTTGATTAGTGGGCAGAATTTGGATTTAGACTCTGGGGCAGGAAAAATGTCTATATTTCTTTCTTTACATAATTAGAAGACGTGGCTTGAAGATTAATTTTCTTTTTATCAAAAAGCACTCTTCTTTCTGGCTGGGGAGATGGCTCAGGCAGTTAAGTGCTTGCCACACACGCACTTGAGGACTTGAGTTTGGATTCCTAGCACTCGCAGAAAAATGTGGGCACACCTGTAGTGTCAGTGCTGGGAAGGCAGAAGGCAGATCCCAGAGTTAGTTCCCTGATCCGGCAGTGTAGTCAAATCAGTGAGCTTCGGGTTCAATGAGAGAACCTGACTCAAAAAACAAGGTGGAGAGTGACTGAGAAGGACATCTGATGTTGGCCTTTGGCCTCCACACACACATGCACACATGTACACACACAAACATGCCTGTACACATAGACCACACAGAAAAATGAATGAATCAATAAAACAAATAAGTACATTTCCCTGCATAAAGCACACATCTAAAAATGAGTGCTAATCTTGGTTGCGATAATAAAAGACACACACCATAGATCCAGGTGCGGTTTCCGCTCCTTTCGATCCTCCCCTGGGAAAGCGGGGCTGTGCTGCACGGAGGCAGCGGCAGAGTTTTGCAATTAATGAAAACTTGTAGGAATAGTTCTTGGTTACCATGGTTTTAAAGTGTCTCTTCGCTTACAATTATAATCTTTTCCAACACAAATGAGACTCTTTCTCACTTGGAATTTAACTATCTGTTTACGTTGTCCAATCTCAGCTTTCCTTTGACATCTGTAATGTGCGCTACATGCGGTTTCCAAAAATAGCCAGTGATCTTCTTCATCCCTCCTCCCATAGCCCCATGCTGACTTCCACAAGGGAACCAGCTGATGATTACACAGCAGCTCCAGTTCTGTGTCAGGTGTGCCGCTCTCGTTCCGTCGACCGACGGTGTTTCCCATGCCCAATCTGTAAGGAATGACTATTAAAGACCAATTGGCCATCTCAACTCCCAGGACATCTCTGTGCAGATGATGCCTGGTGGTGAGTGAAGTATTACAGGAGGCACGCCACCTCATCTCTAGGAATACCGGGAAGGAAGGTGTGTCCTTGCTACAGGCTCTCTATTCCGTAGTTTAACGATGAAAATGAAGGCTGACCATGGCTAAAACAGGGAATAAGACAGAATAGTTGGCCGAGTTCTCCTATTTCAACTTAGCTAGTTGAACCGGTGAAGGCCTCCTTTCCCTTTGAAGCACCCCAGTGTTAGAAGGTGTAACCTTCCACACTAGTATTTACCCTGTTTAGAGGACATGAACAAGAAGGTAAGGGCAGAATTTTCAGAGCCAGAGACAGAATCCTCACTCTTATTTGCCAAGCAATGTGCACATTGACCGTTTCTATCACCAGGTCTGGGTGGAGAACAGTGAGGTACAGTCACTTGTCTGAACAACTTGGGTGAGGGCAGGCAGTGACATCAACATAATTATGGCAATCCCAAGGATTCAGGAATCTCCTAGGAACCATTAGCTAAATTCAGCCTTGTCCCCATGTAATTAATCATCAAGATCCCAGAGGAGCCTGCTTTCAGACTCTGCATTTACCAAGGTTTAATTTTTCCCAGACTCAGGCCCCTAAGGCTTTAGAGTTAAAAACACTGGGAAGAAAAATTGCTTCCAAACTGTGATGCGAGTTTAGGAATGAATATACCTTCTTTCTGGCCTACTTTTAGAGGCAGGTGGGACTAGGTTTACTCTTACAGCTCAGAGTTGTTTCCTTAGCTCCCCAAAACTACATTTCTCTCACCTAGAAATCCCTAGTTGTTGGAGTCCACTCCTCCGAGTTTCCCAGGTTTTCTGAAAGTGTTACTGTTTCGGGTGTGGGAACTGCTATTTTTCTCCTCACTTTTGGATTATCCTTTTCTGTGTTGTACTGTAGGCAGGTACTTTCATGGACGTTTATTACCCAATACTCAGAGCAAGAGTCCCTTTGAGAGTCTTAATGTGTTTTACAAACATTTTAATTTTTTAAGTTAAGAAAAATCAGTCTAAAGGAGTCTCAACTTGAGGTGGCCTCACTGAAGATTAAGGACCCAACTGTAATAATAAAAGCCAATGTCATTTAGTGATAACTATGTTAGAAGAATTTTATATAGCTGTCTTATTTGATCCTAATAAGAATCTTATAGAATAGGTTACAGTTCCATATGTGTACCCTCATCTACAATATGAGTGAAATATGACATTTAGTGACTAAATAACCTTACCCAGGACTCTCCTAGATGACAAAGAGCATTGGAGAAATTTGAGTCAGATGGTCTGATGCCAGGGTTTGTATACCTCCTTGTCTTCCCTGAGCCTGCCTTTGAAAATATTCCACAACTTCCTCAAATGTAAACATGTTACCAGTGTTTTTGATGGCTCACTTTTATGGACTTACTGACATTTATGACTTTAACATAAACTCACTTTTAAGAAAGTGGTCCACTCCTTGAAGGGTATTAATCTAACCATGAATATAAGATACTGTTAAAGTAAAATGCCATCTGCTATAGCTAACATTTTTCCTCCCAGGATGAGAAACCAGGCACATCGAGGACAGTAGCAATTCATTATCTGTTATACACTCTCTTCATAAAATCCTTCCAACTCAATTCCCTGGGATGATATTTTTAGGTTGTTTTCTTATGAAGATGATGGGTTGATGATGGCCCACCCTCATTTCTCTAACCATTTACTTTGGAATTAAAAAGACGTACTCTTCTGAGTTGGAAGGTTAGGAGAATTCAGTGTGGAGATGGGATCAGGTACATTCCAATCTGTTTTTCTCAATGAGCCATTGTCCTGCAGATTCATTAACAGCATCAGCTGTGTTTATAAGCTAACTCTCACTTTCTCAGTGAAGCATTTCTAAAGCCACTTCAATCATCTATCATTTGTGAAAGTCAAATTTGAAACAGAAAAGAGAAATTGCTCCACGGAGACAGAAACTCTCCAAATATAGTAAAAGGTGACATTGAGACAATTAAAATCTATAATGAAGCTGTCTTGCTACTAGATGACAATAAAATTGGCAAATGGCTAATTTTATTACCTTGACATATATTTTCCAAAGGGCATATTGGAAATACTTCAAAACCAGGTAAGATCTAGGCAGTAAAAGTAAGCCAAAGGAGAAATAGAAGATATTATTTTAACTAAAATAGTCTCTGACCATTGGAAGCCCTATGGGGATTTCCTTGAATTTAGTAATATTTGAAAGTTAGCATAAGTTTAATGAATTGGGCCCCAAAGAAAAACAAGTGTGGCAGATAGTTTGTAAGAATAATCATAGCAGTCCCAAAGTTCGTGGTAGGGCCAGAGTGTGGATCAGGATATGGGCAAGGAGAGTTGGACCGGGAATGGGAATGGCTAGTGACCTAGAGCAGAAAGCCCTTGAGGGTGGTCTACAGCTGTGGGAGAGTATCAGCGTGTCTTTGCTGGCACAGGTGAGGGTGTTCAATGGCTTTTTTCATTTTTGATTCAAAGCTCAGGATTCATAGAGAAGAAATTATGTGGGTTTCTTCTTAAAGCTGAAAACTATCCATTCATTGAATATTTATTGAACATCTACATTGAATTAGACACTGCTCAGTGCTAGGAATATGTCTACGAGCCCCAATAGACAAAGCCCGAGTCTCATGTATCTCGAGAGCTGCACAGCTAGGTCTATCATTATAAATTTATCATTAAGTTGTGGTAAATTGTAACTGAGAGATGAGAACTGAACTGGAGGCCTCACAAGAAGCATTCAGAACAGGTGATGTTTGAGCTGAGATCTGAGGACTGAATTGAAATTAACCAATTGAAATGAGGTGTTGGAGAAGGTACCAGAAACAAACATCCATGTGGGTGAAAGCCCTAAATCGAGAGGAAATCAGCAGGCCAATGGACCCAAGAGTCATCCAGCACCAGTGGTGATGACAGTGCGGGCCAGGTATGTGGATGCCAGAGGGGTGGCAGGGAGACGCCACATAAAGTACAGGCTTGGGAACCTTGGGCTGAAGAAAATGAGATGCCTCAAGGAACTGGGGTGTTACTAGAAGTCGATGATGTGTGATTTGATCAGAGTTGTGTTTAATGGGCACTCTGGTTGCTCTGTAATGAATAAGCAATTTTAGGGCTACGGGAAGAAACGGAGAGGCTGGTTCTGAGGCTTCTATTGTGGGATTCTGGGAGCTTTGATTTGAGGATAAATATGAAGAGACATGGACAGTTTTAGAAGCTACTAGGAGCTCAACATCAATAATGCTTGGTGATGGACAGGATCGGGAATGAGAGAAAGAGAACAGGAAAGACGGTAGTGCCATTCACTCAAGAGGACCGGGTTTGAGCATGCATAATGACCCCATATTTGTAAAACTGAGCCTCCGGTAACTTACTTTCCAGGATTATTGCTTTCTGATACATTTTGAATATGGTAAGGAAGGGTTTAACGTTTTAAAATTTATTTTTATTTTATGTGTATTAGTGTAAGTGTGTAAGTGCACCTGTGTTGTGCAATGCCCAAGAAGGAAAGAAGGCGTCAGATCCCCTGGACAAGTAATCAGAAACTAGGTATAGACTGGCGTACATTTCTGGTTCTCAACCGTTTGCAACTTCCCGTGCATGCTCCTCCTGCCGGCTGAATACCAATTAAATACAATTCTTAGAAACTTCCTTTGGTGACTACCAGAAGACTGACAAGTACAGCCTACTACCTCATTTCCTGACCTAGAGCCCGTGTACACCCATCCTGAAGTCCTCCCTCCTCCATTAGTGATATGATGGGACCCCATCCTGCTTTCTAGGCCATGAGCTGGCTACATTGCAAACTCCATGAGAGAAGTAACTATTATTCGTGACTATATATTTCCTTAGTATGAAGCCAGATATCTAGCTCAATAAATGCTTGTAGAAGATTGTGATCATCCTCCATTATGGCAAATGTAATAATAAAGATGACGATAAATGCAACAGCAAAATGATCATAATGACAGCAAATGATAAAATAATATAGCCATTGTGTGAGCTCTGTTCAAAGGCCAAATGCACTCTGTTATTTAAACCTTATAATAACCCCATCTTATGGATGCTGTCTTTATTCTACCTTATTGATGAGATGATAGGGGCTTAGAGAAATTTAATAACCTCCTTGGTGCTGGCTGATTGACTCCTTTAATCAACAAATGCCACTAAGGGTCTGTTCAAAGAGATGTAACCCCTTCCTTCTTTGTGATCAAAGTCTGTACTTTATTCTAGTGGTAGAAAGTAGTCTCCTAATCAATGAGAATCTGTTTGGAAATGGTAAGCAGTAAAAAGAAAAGATAAAACAGGGTGAAAGAGCTCCACAGCCAGGGCAGTTATCAGTCCACTTAGGGGAGCAAAGGTTTGCTGCAGAAGTGACAGTTAAATAGAGTCTGGACAAGAAACAGCACTGATTCATTAAAGAGAGGAAGGCAGAATGTTTCAGGCAGGAGGAACGGTGAGTGTAAAGGCCCTGAGGCAGGAGTAGTCTTTATGTTCAGTTAATTTCAAGAGTGCCAGAGAGCTTGAGGGTAGAAGAAGATGAGAACAAAGAGGCTGTACAGGTTCAGCTCACGCTGAGCTTTGAGGGTATGACACAGAAATCAGCCTTTACTCTGATTCAGAAGGGGAGCAGTTAGACTATCAGAGCTAAGATGCCATGGGATCTGTTTGGAGCTGCTTCTTTTGTAAAAATCATAGATTTTACAGAACATGATGCATCCAAAATATTACCATCTCACCCTGAAATGAATATAACATTATTTAGTTTCCATTATTTTTCAATACTAGACTTTGAAATCCAGTGCATTTTTTTCCCTTAGAGCATCTAATCTTGGACCAGTCACAGTTCCAGGATTCAGAAGCCACATTTGGCCATCAGTGAGATGTGTATTGAGAATCTGAGAGACAGTCTGACAAGACAGCTCGCCTCTCACCTGACCTCATCAAGGCCAGAGGTGAGGTCTGCCGAATCACCAGTCTATATCCATCCACAGAAAAGGTCAAGGTCCAAGGAGTGTTTGTTTCTGAGTTTCTCATCTGACAAGGGAGATATCCGTCATCAACCAGAGTTACAGCACCAGGGACAAACACAACCCAGAGGACCCAAGACTCTAAGTTCTAAAGTTTTTGTCAAGAGTGTACCTTGTGGTTAGGTCAGCTGCAGGAACACTAGAGCAAACGGAGTGGGAGATGGAGGGGTGAATGGCCACCAGGCCAGATCTCAAAGACCAGACCTGGAGCGTGGAAGAGAGACAGAAGCCAAGGGTCACCCCAAGGCTCTGGTTTGAGAAATCAAAAGAAGATGGGGCATGGCTGAAGGAGGGGCAGACTGCAAGCTAAATAATTGAATTATCTATTCAATTACCTGAAGAGTGAGCTACTGACAGGTCACCCATGGGGAGATCTAGAGTTGGCTGACTGCTGGATAGACACCTGTTCAGGGACAGACAGAAGTATCTCCAAGTTATGATTATGCCCTCCTGCCAGTGTGACAAACGGAAGGGAGGAGAGCTCAAGGTCGCAGCATGTGGGGAAGGGCAGAATTGTCCTGGACACTCAGTCTGCATGGTGCAGGTTGGTGAGGAGTGAAGTGAGGTACTGGCTGCATAGGTAAAGAAATGAGAGAGGGGGCTGGAGAGATGGCTCAGTGGTAAAGAGCACCAGCTGCTCTTGTAGAGTACCCGGGTTCAATTCCTGGCACCTACATGGAGCCTAACAACTTTCTATAATTCCAGTTCCAGATGATCCAACGCTCCCTTCTGACCTGCACTGCACCACACAGGTGCACCTACCTACATACAGACAATGCACTCATACACTTAAAATAAAAATAATAGAAATATTTAAAAAATAATTTAAAAAAAGAAACAAAAGAACTTGTCCTGGAGCTCAAGCAGAGACAGTGTTTTGGAGATGAGGGCACTATGACCATCAAGTTCAGCAGCTTGAAGAGGTCAGGTCAATCCAGTCCTGAGAATTAGCCTGTGCACCTGGGGCAGAAGGCCCTGGACTGCTTGATGACATCAGGTTGTGCTTACAGCTACAGTGCACTCTCCACAGCGTCATCTTCAGTGTTCCTGGTCTCTCAATTTGGCATAAACACATTTGAGTCCCACTTGTTCAGAGCCCCTTCCTCTGCTTTAGCTCCTCACCATGGAACAATCCAATACCTCTGGTCAACCTGAACTCCCAAAGCATTTCCCTTGTTTCAGAATTAACTGATTGGGTTCAGGTGTTTGTTGAGCAGACAAATGAATAGAAATGTACTATGTAAACTCAGAATAAGACAACTATGATACAAAAGTGTGGTCTTTTCTCACGGACTGGTCCTTTCCTATTGCCAGCTCTAAAGGCAGCACACAAATCTCTGAACAAGAACATCCTCACGTGGCCATTTGGAAACTAACTCAGAGTGCCGTGGGCTGATAAGGTCACATGGCAGTGCTATGTGGAGAGAGGGTGATCTGGCTCTGGGGCCAGCTCTGCTACCGAGAGGTCTGACCTTGAGCAAGGCTTCACACTTCCAGACTCAGTCTCTTCACCTTGGCAATGAACAGACTGTACCCTGCCGTCCCGAGACTCCTCCCACCAATGTTGGTTCATTCTTGGGTGAGAAGCTGAATTACTTGTGTTCTTTCTCTCTGTTTAAACTACAGAATCTCAAAGGACAGGTCTTATGCTTTGCCTCAAGCAGTGGGTCCTTGCGGATTCACAGTGAGTATGTATGTTTGTATTTAAGAGCTCTTAAGGGATAGCTCTGTGCTGTATGAATGTTCACTGGCCTGGACTTGAAGATTTCTCTCACCTGTCAACGCCCTTTCTTCTCTCTAGTATTCAGGCTTCCCTCCAATCAGAATTACTATGCATGCATATTTCCTTGCACTACAGAGGTTCACTATCCAACTGTGCTGCCTACTTGATCCTGATGAGTTGAAAAAGAAATGATGTATGATCCAAAGACCAAGCCAAAATATTAGAACTCTCTCAGCAATTCTAGTGAAGAAGCTAGGGAACCTTTAGAAAGTAGTAGACATATTTGATTGGGGAGCTTTGTGTGTGCCAAGCTCAGACTTGGTGCTTGGTAGTAGTAATCTATCATGCCCAGAGGATCTTGGAGAGGACAGAGAGTTAGAAAAGGGAAGCTGCATACACAGGCATTGGTGGTAAGGGCCTGAGCCAGGAAGGAGAAAAGTAATGGGACCATGCCTGTGGGCCTGTACTTTGATGGTCCCTTAGGAGAGATGTTCTTTAGGAAACTCAGCCTGCTTTAGTGTCTTCTCTATACTAGAGACATGCAGGGGCAGGAAGCTAGGGTGGGACAGAGATAGAGGCACATATCCTAGGACAGTGTGGAGAGTGGTGGCTCAAGGAATGAGCAGGGAGCTAATGGGACAGGGCTAGGTTTCCCCTCCCTGTCTGCAGATCTGCCCTCCACTCCCCACTGCCCTCCCTCCCCCACCCGACTGTCTTCCTTTCTCTTCGTTTCAGGCAGCATGTCAAATGGAAGGTGGGATGGGAGGGCAGAGTATTTCTTCCTTTAAGGGGGAGGTTAGCCTTGGGTTCACTAGCCCCATCCCGAAACCCAGAGCCCCTGTTCTTGTGATGTGGTCTGTTCTACAGGGCTCTCTCCTGGGTTCTAGTTATGGTTCTTTCTTTCAGTCTCAGGCCTTCCTCCCTCAGTCAGGCCTGTGTAATTAGTTCCTCTCTCCCAGTTAGTAAACTTCTTTTGTTCTTGTTGGGACCCTCTCTCACCAATAAGCCCAGTCTATCGACAAGTCCCGTACATTTATACAATGTATATTGATCATAGTTCTCTGAGGTTTCTTGTTTTACTAGACTGTGGACTCTCCCATGAGAAACTATTTCTTTGTTAATCTTAGTCTTTTAGTCTTTTTTTCCCCATTCTCTAGTACAGTTTCCATTCAAGAATTTATTCGTTAGAAAGATGTGAATTTCTCCTCAGGGACGGCCTTTCCTTTGATCCAAGCTTGTCATACATGATCTGTCTTGAATATTCTCTGCCTGTCCCAGGACCATCCAGGGAACGTGGCAGCTCCTTTCCCCTTTCTAACATTTCTTACCTCACTGTTTCTGAACCATATGAGCAAATGTTCCCACAAAATCATTTCCTGCCCAGTGCTCTAAAGTTTATAGTTTCACAGTGATGTCTGATACATGTGGCCTCGGAAAATACCCCAAATATATGTCTGCCATAATTTCCAAGATTGCAAAATGAAGATGAAAAACTGTACAGGGTTTCTGGGAGAGTAAAAATGAATGCAATGTTCTGTGAAATTCATTGTATTTCCATGAGAAACATCAGTGTGGATGACCAAGTTTTCTCCATCTCTGCCCTACATTGACTAGTGTCTAAGGTAAACATTTCAGTAAACGCTGAGCAGAACTATAGCTTCCTGAGCACTTGCTCCGTGCCAGGAACTATCCTAAGTAGTGTATGACACCTCACGTGAGCTCCATCAGAACAGTATGTGGTGAAACCTGTCCTGCCCCGCTGCTTTGCGGATGAGGAAAACGAAAGGCACAGGGAAGAGTAATGTGGCCCAGCTCAAGAGTCAGAGCTGAAACTGTCACCCAGCCAGCTGAATTTCTACTCAGACCTAATCTTGTATTTGAGGCCAGATGTCTCTTGAGTTCGGCTAGCCAAGATTGGTTAGAATCTAAGATGGCTGACAAAGTGTGATGACCAGACAGCTTCTAATTTCATTATAACATTATTTGCATATTTGTGACACACCTATTAGCTGCAGTGACAGGAAGCACCAGATCATAAAAGAAGGGCAAAAGGGACTCTCCATTACAGGGAAAGTCGCAAATATTCTGCCCCTCTATCGGCCTCCGTTTTTAACTTTATGACTTCTCTGCCCCAAATAAAGTGAAATTGGTATTTGATTCTAGACTCTCGAATCTCCTTTCTCTGGCCAATGGACAGACCTGTGCTGTTGGCCCTCAGCCTTATGATAGGGAAAAGACTCTACTTTGGGAAACTGAGAGGAGCTTGATCCAGTTTTCTTAGTTGACAGTCTCACTCCTGCACAATCCCTACGACATTCTGTAAAGACAAATCAGACAGATGACAAGTGGCTACAAAGAATGTCAAATATAAGTGAATGAAAATTCGCATTCTAGTTAAAAGTTCTTGTGAGTTATGATTTCCCTTAGGTGTTGTACTCTAAAATTCAAACTTAATCCACTGGGTTTGGATAACAAACTGATTCTTTTTTTCTTTCTTTCTTTCTTTTTTTTTGAGCCAGAATCTATGTTGTTTCGGCTGGTCTGAACTCTAGGTCTCAAGCAACCCACCTGCCACAGACTCCTGTGGAACAGGTTCTCAACACCTCAGCACACTCGAGAACACTATTGTTCTCCAGAGAGACTCACCGGAACTTAACGCATGCTCCACTTCCTGCATGATCAGAAGGGGGGTGGTCGTGTCAGATTCACAGATCACTTTGCCTGGCTCAGTGTCTTGAGGTGTTTTCTCCTTGGGCACCGGCTCAGCTGTGGCACGGGAAGTGGGTGTATGACCAGAGCTGTGCCCCTCTGTTAGGGACGCAGGTGCCGTGGGGGCTCCTGTGGGCTGCGTGCTGGTCACGGTGGAGCTGTGGTCAGAGGGGATGGAGGCAGAAAGAGCCTCAGGTGGGGCGGTTGCCGGGAACGAGGGCGGTACGGATGTTGCCTGTGGGGAGATGACCATGGGGGACTGAGACCGGGCAGCTGGCACACTTGCTTCAGGACTGCCCAGGCTGTGCTCTTCAGCTGTCGGTGTCAAGGGCACGCCGCCGCTTGTTGAGAAGAACCCCACAGGTGAGGAGTCTGTGTCGGCGTCCTCCCACTTCAAAGCAGGGCTGGTGACAGCCTGTTCTCTGGGCTTACTGGAAATGTTCTTGGAGAGCAGAGATGTTGGGGCTGCAGCGGTAGTGGGGAGAACTGACGCATTGTGAGTGCCACTGGCTGTGGGGGTGGTGACCGTGGCAGTCTGTTGTGCAGAGCTAGTCCAGGTGGCCGGAGTTGGGGTAATTTTTGCCGCAAGAGAAACAGGTAAGGGGGTTGATGTCGGTGCACTCTGTACCCTCAGTCCTATGAAAGAGCCAGGACAAAGAGCAGTTAATGCATGCAAATCACATAAATATGTCAAATAGAGGCCTGGGGTTGCCCTGCAGCTGTCGTCGTAGAGTGTGAGTCCGGTATTTCTCATTTTGCACTATACAGGCGACACTGAGTTGTGAAGGGCTTTTAAAATCTGCTCTTCTCACTAACTGCTTCCTTTCTTTGTGACTATCAGAATGGACTAGCCTGGAGGCTCTATAAGAGCAATCACGGATCATTCAACTCAAGACTGCAAGAGATTGAATTAGCTCATCCTGTCCCCTGCTCACCTGAGCCACAGTCCTAAGAGGGTGAGACCCTCCCCTGAAACTGGCTGTATTTATTTGCATGGCTGGTGTCATCTCATAGTACCTGCTGGGTGGAGATTCTCAGGGGATGTGCAGGGAGAGTGGTAGGAGAAGATGGTGATGTGCCAGGTGACTGGCGGCAGGAGGGCGGAGTCTCAGAGGGCTCTGAGTCTGCCCCACCCCTGCTGCATTTATTCAGGAGGACGAGCGCGTGGTGGCTGTCTTGTATTAACATGTGAGCATATTTCTTCTGGAAGAAAGATGGAACAGTCCCAGAGACTAGGAGGTTCTAAGGGCTAGGGGTCGTCTGAGGTTTGGAAATTGTTGCCGTATCTTTTCCTTCATGTTTTGTAAAATTTAGATCTAGTTTTTGTCTTCATCCACTTTGCCCTTGGTCATTTTGGTCTCAGTAGATGGGATCCCCCATTCACAAAGTTGCTCAGTTAAAAACGGAGGCATCATCATGCACTTCTGTTTTTCACACACAAGATCAAGCCCCTTCCCCTCCACCATCTCCACATCTCAAGTCACCAGTCACTAGCTAGATGATGGCAAGAATCTCTTAAATTTCCCTGTGGCTTCTGAGTTTCTCCTCAAAGAATACTTTTCCCACACAGCCAAAGTCGTTTTGAATGACCAAGCAGGCCATTATTTTTTAACTGGCCAAAACACTTTAAAAGTGTTATGTTGTGCTTAGATCAAAGTTCAGAAATGTCCAGAACCATCTCAAACTTCTCATTATGATTGGTCTATATCTGTGTATATATAATCTGTGGTAAAATCAAACCTAACATGAACCGTTTTAGCAATTTTTACAGGTATAGTTCAGTGGCATTAAGTTTAGTTATATTGTTTCACAAGTGACCCCATCCATCTCTAGAACCTTTTCATCTTCTCAGCCTCAAACTCTCATTAAACAACTCCTCATTCCTCAATCTGTGCAGCCTGTGAAAAGTGCCATTCTGTATTCTCTATGAATCTGATGGGCTGGAGGCTCCGTCAAAGTTGACACATATAAGTTTTGTCCTTTTCTTACCTTAAATTCTACAAATTTCACCCATGTAATTGCAGGGGCTTGAGTGCCCCATCTCCTGGAATCTCTATGTACCATGCTGTGCTTATCATCCACGAACACCTGAGCTGCTCCTGTCTTTTGGCCTTTGGGAAGACTGCTGCTTTGAACACGAGAACACAGATATCTGCTTGCACCCTTGTTTTTCGGTTCCTTTGGGCTGGAACCCAGGAGAGGAACTGCTCGGTCATAAGGTAATTCTGTTTAACTTTTTGAGGAACTGACATGCTTTTCACTTGTTTTTGCTTTTCAAACTTGATCTCCCTCTTTTAAAATATTTATTTATTTATTATTTTTACTTTATGTGTATGAGTGTATTGCCTGCATGTCTGTAAGTATACCCATGTCATGCAACACCTGAGGAGGGCAGAAAAGGGTGTCAGATCCCCTGGAACTGGAGTTACATATGGTTGTTAGCTGTCATGTGGGTGCTGGGATATGAACCTGGGTCTTCTGCAAGAGCAGTCAGTGCTCTTAACCACTGAACCATCTCTCCAACCCCAAGCTTGCATCTCTTTTTAAAGCTACGAAGTCACCATTTATCATTTATCTTTTCCCTCAGAATGTAAAGTCACTGAGAGCACAAAGACATGGCATTATTCATTCTGTTTTTCCTAAGGACAGCATGGTGGTTAGAGTAAATAAATAAGTACTGGTAGCCGGCAGGAAAGAAGAAAGAAGGCAAGGAGTGAACAAATGCTTTTTCTTCTTGAGTACTCCAACAGCACTGTCATCTGTTGTACAGGTTGTTGGGCCGTGGTGGTCATATCCAGCATAGTTTGATGAAGGAGAGCTTCCTGCCTGGTGTTTGAGGTCAACGTCCTTGCTGGGATGTATGCTTATGGCTGAGGGCTTATTAGGTCCTCAACTATTTAATCTTGCATGCCCTGAGGAGATTTCCTTTGAGGAAGCACAAGGGAAAAGGCCAATCACAGGCAAGCTTCAGAAGGGTCAGAACAGTGGTGGATTCCAGCCCAGAGAGAGAGAAAAAAGATCAAAGCGGAGGTGTTCAGAACTGTAGGATAAAATCTGCTGCTTCATCATCCATCCATGGGACAGACTGGGGGCTAATGGAACATGAGCTACCAACCGCTCCTGAATCTAACATTTGGATTTTCATCAAAATAAATGATTTAACTTTATTTAAGAAGTGTTGATCAGGGGCTAGACTCAGTGGTAGAGCACTTGCTTAGCAGGTGTGAGGCCCTGGGTTCAAAGACCAGCACAGAAATAGAAAAGTTCTAAAAGGAGTTGATCATGACTGTGGACTACAAGATAGATATTTTCTTAGTAACAAGAGAATGAACTCCTGCCGTAAGTCACACTGTTTTCTACACTGTCATGGTGCCTTTAGCAGCTGTCTACTGTCCCCAGTTTCAGGATGCATACAAATCAAGAAATCCTTGTAATATGAACAAACAGTTGGGACAGACACTAGTCAAACATAGGATCTTTATGTATGACCTCCTAAGCTTACTGGCTCTATATTCTGGCAGCTCCCATAGGTGATGCGATAGCTCCATTTTGAGGGTTTGAAAGCATGACAACGCTTAACCACTGTTCAGAACATCATACAGGGGAGGATGGAGACAGACTTTTTCAATCTGGAAGCCAAAAGACAGAAAAATCTCTAGAAGCCTGAGATAAATGAGGATTCCCTAAAAAAGTAGAAATTCATTCATTCATTCATCCATCTATATCAGCATTTGTTTGGTAGTTTCTCTATTCATGGCTTTGCTTTCAGAGATTTTACTGTCTAGCCAAAATGAAACAATATCCAACTTCCTGTAACTTGATGTGGTAAGTTCTTTATTAAAGTAAAACCAAGTTTTAGCGGAAGTCTCAAGGAAAGATTAATAACTTCTGTAAGGGCACTACAGAATGTAAAAATACACAAATGCCATTTTTCAAATGACATTTAGAAAAAGCACAAAGAGATGACATTTGAATTGGCTTTAAAAGGATAAGAATGTACACGATGCTTCCTAAGATATACGTTGTTCATGGTGACACTTGCATTGTCATATCCAACAGAGCTAAAAGCTGTTCTATCGATATCATTAGAGTACTAAAAATGACATATTCCAAGCATCGGTTTTGTTGCTGGAGACTTCTACTTCCTTGTGTGCTTCTTACTAATTTACTTTTCTGCTCCTCTCCTGCCTGCTTCCAAAGAGGACTGGAGGTGGCCATTCATTTCCCATGGCTACCTACTGGGTATTTATTTAAAGTACTTTACAGCCCAGCTCAGGCAATTTCTTCTCCTAACAATGCATGAAATTGTGTGACAGTGCTGCTTATCATCACCCGGATAAGGCATTAACAACCACAGCTTTGCTATATATGATGTTCCATATCCCACTGCCATGCCTGTCTGAGGTCAGATCTTCTAGAATGAAGACAGCCCAGGACAAGGCCAGCCATGACTATCTGAAGTTGCTCATGTTTGTTTGCTGGGGTGGCTATCACTAAGTACCACAGACTAGGTGCTTTAACATTATTTATTAGAGTTATAGAGGGTGGGAAATCCGACATTAAGGTGCCAGTCAACCCAGTCAATCAGGTCTTACCCAAGCTGGCCTAGGACTCACTATATAGCCCAGGGTGGTCTTGAACTTCTGAACAGTCCTCCTGAGTGCTCTGATGTCTCTTACATAATACCAATCCCATTGTGCCCCACTCTGATAACCACCTCTGACCCCAATTATCTCCCAAAGGACTCATCTCTAGGTTGGTGGCTAAAACTTCATTATTCAGAGTCTCTACAACATATGGTTTCTGCTTTCTCATATGTACGACTTGTGTTTCCATAGGAACACCAAACTGAATGAGTCTAACAGGTAGGATTTTCTTAGAATTTTAAGAAACTTGTCAGGATTAGAGAGGGCTTCAGGGATGAGTGAAGTATAGCCTCTCATTTGCAAATGGAGGAACAGATACAGATGGAGAAAGTGATATGATTGACCTTACCTATCCAAGAAGAAGAACTGGAAGTGTTTGTAACATCAGACTCAGAGTTGGAGCTCTCTGACCTTGCCCGACCATACTGTGCTCCAATCCAACACCATCAGCTGCTGCCACAGAGCAAGCAAGCAAACACCCTTGTGCGACTATCAGAGGTTATGGAAGTGTAGTACACGGTCTAGCTTCCCTCTGCAGCAGAGCCGTTTTACGGTGGGAAAAGGTTTAAATATTTCCTTAAGAAACTAGCAACTCATGGAATATAGATGTTAAACCCAGTTACCTCTCACTTAGAGATGAACAAAGATTGTCTAAAAACAGTGACATTAGCAGACTTTATGTGCACTGCCTGGGCACCGACAGGCTCATATGTGTGAAATGAACTGACTCCAGGAAGAACGGCTCTTAGAATTAGCCCAGACGTAAGATCTAAGGTAAAGGCATGAAGCCAACTTAAGATTCTTGTTACTCTAGGTGAGTGTTTACAAGTGGTGGTTAATCCTGAAGATTCAAACTTCCATGTTGACAGATTGTTGTTGAGAATGAAAGCAGATTCTTCACTGGAGAGAAAATTATTTATTTCCACGTGTATTGTCCTGGATGGGAGATCAGTATCACTGTTTACATCTCTTCTGTATTTGAAAGAGCTGGTTGGCATTTGGCTTGATCCTTGGTTTCCTGCCTTATGAGGAAGAGGGATTTGGGTCTAATGGCTGGAACATTCAGGCACATTCTCCCACTGATGGGAGGAGTTATGAGAGACTGCAAATTATGTTTTGAGCCTCTGACCTATCTACGCATCAGTGCCCTGAACTCTGTCCCTTGTCACTGGACTCCATGAGCAGCAACCTGGGCTAGTGTGGGAATCTTAGGCAGCTGGATTACCTGCTAACCTGTTCCTTGTTTTCTCCTTGGCCATGTCCTTCTTTGCCCTTGGCTTGTCAAGTACCCAAGAAAACATGTGACAAAGCTTTGGCAAATTTGGTGAAATTCAATCAAAATGCAGTTAGGCCTCCTCAGCTGCTGCCAAGTCAGGCTGGAGTGCGGCCTGTGGTCTCCTGGATGAGGCCTGGGCTGCAGAATGGCTATGTGCTGAGTAAGTGCTGACAGTCCACATAGCACTGCTTGGCTTCTGAGAAGTCCAGTGACACACGTGACCCTGTGTGCACGCACATGGTGAGTGAATGAGCTGAGCGATGTGTGCCGGACCCATGTTGAGCACTTGCAATGCATCACCTCATTTGATCGTCAGACAACCTCTACAGGGTTGTATCTTACTTTCACAGACGATCAGACCTACACTCAGAAAAGTAAAATAAGTTTGCAAAGGTCACACAACTAATACATGGCATAGCTGAAACGTGAACCTAAAAGTTATCCTGGCTCAAGGCCTAACTTTTAAATTATTCCATAGTATTGGGTTGGAAAATACAAGGGTGCTTTTTAATAATCCCACATCTGAAAGGGGAATCCCCTTCCCCCTTGCCGCCTTCATACATTGTCTAGTGTGAACCGTTAGAATAATCTTAGAGACACTGTCTGAGTCTAGGATCTCTCCTCTTACCTTAATCCTACCACAGGTCCCATCATTTCCTCAGTACAGATCCTGAACTCTTAAGCACATCGTGCTGCTGCCCCTTTTATAGTCTTCCCACGGGCCACGTGACCTTGTTAATTGAATCACTGTGAGTCCCTGAAATGTTCCAGGGCCATCTACCTGCCTCTCTTCTTTGGCCTCTGTTCTTCCTATGCAGGCTCCTTCCTCCCTGATTCCAGTTTTACCATGCTGGTTCTGAGAAACAGAGAGCTTGACTTCCTCTGTGAAATGTGCTCCAGAATACAAAGAGACTTTCCCCTCTTTGAGGCTGTGGTGCTGGGCAGAGGCATGAAGTATATAGTGCGTACTTTATAGCACAATCATTTCTTCTACCCGTGTCTCCCATGGAGGCGGTGGGACTGAAACCCATCCTTCACCTGTTAGTGTCTTGGTACAGAGAACAAGCTCAGTAAAGACTGAGAAAAACATGGATTTTGTACATTTTGAAAACAGTTTTTACAATTCAAATGCTGGATCATGATAGAATGTATCTCCTTTTGATTTGTTTAGGAGTTCATAAAAATGAACAGGTAACATGAAGTTTCAGATGGGCTCTAAACACACTTTTGTTATTTCTGTTGACTTGTTTTTTGAGATTGTAGGCTTTTTTTTTTTTTTTTGAGACAAATTCTCATGTAGCCCAGGCTGGCCTGAAATTCATTCTGTAGCTGAGGATGACCTTGAACTTCTGATCCTCCTGCTTTCACCTCCTGAGTGCTGGGAGTTCAGACATGAGCCGCCATTCCTGGTTTTAATGTTCTGTTCAGTGCTGAGGATTTAACCCAGGACCTTGTGCATGTTAATAGGCAGGTACTCTTCCAACTGAGCTATATTCCTGGTGCAGAATTTCTTCTCTGTATGCATAATATAAGCCCAAAACATCAACTCTTGAAATGTTGACCTAAACACAAATATCAGTAACCCTACATTAAACAGACTGAACATCAGTGTGTGTGGGGAGGAAGGGGGAGAAAGAGAAGTGAGAAATATTGTTTTTCAATATCAAAGCTAGATCATTCTATAGGTTTAGTAAAGCCAGCTCTGAAAAGTTCCCCATGCTGTCTTTAGTTAGGGCTGCTCAGGGCACCCAATGCTCTAGAAATTTCATGTAGCATCTGCAAACCATTGCTAATTAGAGTGTGGTTCAACCATATGGTATTTGAAAACTGACATATGTCTAGACAGAATGTGTGTGCCCTAAGCCATCAAACTACATTTAAGGAAAAAAAAAACATATTGTCCCGAGTAAGTTGCTTATGGAAATGAGATACCATTCTGCCTAGAAAGAGGACAGAGCTTCCATGTCATTGCCACTGAATCAGAACCTGCAGACCTTTTGTAGGACTCAGTTTCTCCCTTCATATGGTTACTGACTTCATCAGCTCCTTGTTTATCCTAGTTTGCATTCAGTTGCTCTGACAAAATACTCTGACCAATACCAACTTGGGAAGGAAAGGGTTTATTGGGCTTACATCTCCTGGATCACAATTTATCACTAAGGGAGCCCAAGGTAGGGACTGAGGGCAGGAACCTGGAGGCAGGAACTGAAGCGCAGGCCATGGAGGAACGCTGCTTACTGGCTTGTTCTCCTGGCCTGTGTTCAGCCTGCTTTCTTATATGATACAGAACAACCTGTCCAGGGATGGCACTGCCCACACTGGGCTGGGCCCTCCCACTTTGCTCATCAAGAAAGTACCCCACAGACATGGCCACAGGCCCATCCAATAGAGGAAATTTCCCCATTTAGGCTCCTTCAACCCAGGTGTGTCAAGTGGACAACTAAAGCTATCCAGCACACTGTTGATGTTGTGAATGGTAATATGCTAAGGAGAAAGTAATATTTGTAAAGAATGTTGTATCTCCTGGGGAAAAATATGCCATTTTCTTTCTTTTCCCCCTTGGGAATAACACCAGGTTTTGTCAATCAAGGACCCATCAAAACTCACTTCCTCCAGATTGAAAGGGCCTGAGGTGTTCGGGCCTTGGAGGCACTAAAGGGTAGGGGGGATCCTCAGGGTAGGATGGTAGGAGGAGCAAGGATGGAGGAGCTGAGGAGCTGAGTAACTTCCCTTGCCTGCACAGTAGGCGGTGTCAGGGGAGGAAATCATCTCTAAGGGCACACTCACTTGTCAGGAAGTTTTCTGGGGGACAACGTCATGTTTTCTGGTACTTTCCTTCCACAGGTTCAGTCCTAACATTTGTGGGGCTCTGGGCAAGGCCTTAACAATCTCATAGAGAAAATTGGAATCTAAATGTTCAAGTGTTACAAATGAAGATGTGTATGTGGCCTGTATGTTCCCTCCAGACCCCTACAGCCCACAGCCAGGGGACCCCTGTAGCGTCCCTAGGCCAGTGGGACTGGGATTACTTAAGGTAGCGTCTAGGACAGTGCCTGACCTGGACACAGACCCCAGGCAGCCTTGGTGAGTAGTATCTCTTGGGTCATGCCTCATTTTTTTGGTAAGATTTCCCCACATTTGTAAGCAAAGAGCAAGCCATGTGGACCCTACTTGGGCACTTTGCCAGTAACAGGCTCCCCGGCCATGAGGCTAGAATGCTTCTTCTGTACCCTAACCGAGTGCTGCAGGCCATACCCCCAGACCTGTAAGCTCAGGCCAACTCTCTGTCCCTTCCCTGTTAAGGGATTGAAAAGAAGTCTTTTGTCTGGATGTTTATAAAATGTAAAGAACTTTTTCCTGGCTAAGGGATACCCCAGGGTTTTACCCCAAATACGTCCAAATTATAAGCAAGTGGTTTCTCAAGCCTGTGGGCCTGGACACAACTGGAAGCTAACAAAGCCCATGGTACTGTTCTGCTTTGCCTCTCATCTTTCTTCAGAGGCTCTTTGTCATGATGATACTGTCCCCAGTAGCTGGTGCTCTTGGGGTAATCAGGCCACTGCTTTCATGGTTCAAATGCACTTGGATCCTTTCAGCTTCTGGAAATTTCTCTCATGTATTCTCATCACATGACTCCCCCAAAGAGTAATTCCTAGCCAACCTTTTATCACTTAGACTTGCTTTGTTTGGGTCTGAATCTCATACAAATGGAGTCATACTGTGTGTAGCCTTGCATGTATGGATTCTGTCATTCGGAAAAAGACTACGCTGCTAGTGTGTTCCTAACTTACCACTTCTGTGTGGATTGTATTTCAAGCAGAGACTATAGTTTTCTTATCCATACTATTGACAGAGGACATTTGGACTATTTCAGTTTAGAACTATTACCAAAAAAACTGCTTGGTTAATAATTTCTTTTTTAATGTATATTTCAATTGAATTTTTGTACATGTCACACAAAGTATCTGAATCATCTTTATACCCCTCCCCCATCTGCACCTCACCAGATTTCATGCATTCTGTTACATATGTGAAGGCCTAGTGAGTCCAGTTTTGGTACCCAGATGTCTCTCAGCGCAAGTTCATCCACTGGAGTCTAGTCAGCCTATCTTTCCCTTAACGAAGATCAGTTTTCTCTCTCTCACGCAACAGTAATCAGATGCCAATAGTTTTTGGCTATGGTTGGGGCCTTCTGTCCATTTCTCCAGTTCTATGCTGGGTTTTTGTCCTACTGAGTTCACATAAGTCTTTATACATGCTGACACCATTGCTGCAAGTTCATATGAGCAGAAGCCTGGAAGAATTTCTCTCATGCTTCTTACAATCTTTCCACGCCCTCTTCTGTAATGGCCCTTGAACCGTGGGTGGGTAGGTTTAATATAGGAGTCCTGTCCAGGGACATGCTCTCTGCAGTCTCTTAGTCTCTACACTTGGGCCCGTTTTGGCTTTTTGTGTTCATCGCCTTCTGTTGCACGAGAAGCTTCACCGGTAAGAGCTGAAGGATGCATTAGTACTCTCTCTACCCACTGTTCCACTATGTTCCATGAACCTCAGGTGTAGAGATTCCATTGTAGATGTGTCACTTAGGGCTGGGCATCTCTTAGACACTTATTCTCTGTGCATGACTAGTTGTTCAACTCTGTATTTGGTTCATTATTTCTGATTTAACACTTTTCAAACACTGATTGCATGTTAATTCTTAGTAATTTACAAGTGTTACACTATGAATCTTCACAATAACCCAGTCTGAGTTGTCACTGTTCCTATTCTATCAGTGGCAAACTGAGGCTCAAAGGAGTTAAATAACTTCCTAGAATATACCACTAGAAAGCAGCACACCTTGTGTTCAGACTTGAGAAAACAGTTTATCATTATGGCTTGTTCTCTTAACTACTGAGCTGTACAGCTGTCCGCAATGGTTAAAACCATAAGCCAAGACATTTCTTTGCTAGGTGACTTTGCACAATTTTCTGACTCATTCCATTTCCTTATTACAAGCTGGGATAACAGCATTTCTTATGCCCCCGCCCCCTCAGCAGTTTCAGGACTCAGGAAGACTGACAGAAACCTGGGACCAGAATCTACAAACATCCATGAGAAGAGGATGACTTTTACAGCTTCTTGCCAGATGAACCCAGGGTCCACAAATATCTGCAAAAGGAACTGACTTTTACAGCTTCTTGGTTACATAAGGTCTCTGACCCAGGGTCCACAAATACCTGTAAAGGGAACTGACTTTTACAGCTTCTTGGTTAAGATAAGGTCCCAGACCCAGAATTCACAAACATCTGTAAAAAGGTATTCCTTCCAAAAGTTTACTATTTCCCTTGAACATCAATCAGATGTCATAGGGACCCCCTCCCCATAAAAAGGCCTTCTGACCAGCTCAGAAAAAGCTTGCTCATTCTCTCATTCTTTCTCCCAGAGCAAGCTTCCTCATCCTGATCTGGCCAGGCATGCCAGCCTGGTCATCCAGCCCAAGCTCCCAAGATGAGGGAGCTAGTCTCCCCTTTTTCCCTGGAGAAGCTAGTCCCAGGGGGCTAGCATCTCTCCACTCCTGAGTGCGGAGAAGCTAGTCTTGGCTGGTCTTCTCTCTTTCCCTGACTTGGGAAAGCAGTCCCGCGTCCTTAATAAACCCATTCTGTTAACTTTCCTGCAGAGTCTTTGGTCCATTTCTGCTGCGTCTCTCGAACCCAAACCTTACAGTGACAAAAAGCAGTGTGAAGGAGGGGATGTTTAATTTGGCTCAGCATTTGTGGGTACACAGCCCATCACAGTAGGCAAAGAGGCAGCTTGCTTTGTGATGGCCAGAGCAAGTGAAAGTGTTTACTCACATGTCAGCAGATCAGGATGCAGAGAGATGTGTTCTAGTGTTCAGCACAATTTCTCCCTTTTCTTCTTTTATTTAGTCTGGGACCCCAGTCCATGAGCTGGTGCCACTCATATTCAAGACAGTTTTTCCAGCTTCAATGAATCTTCTCCAGAATGCTCTTAGCACACATCTGAATATGTGCTCCACTAACATCTTGGGCATTTCTTAACTCAATCAAGTTGACAATCAATATTAACTACCACAGCATCCTACTACCTGTTCAAATTTTAAGCATTACCTAGCAGATTGCCCAAAGAACCTGAAGCACACTACTCTTTATGGACATTTAAATAACAAAGCTTATCACTGGTTTGTGTACTCCAAGCTGAAGCATTGAGGTCAAATTTGGAACACTGAAGACTGGCTGTATGGATCTCAAGGCCAGAGGTCCTTGAGTGGGCTAATTCTCATCTTTGACATCCAGTCCCCCTGATTACTAACCTTCTTTCCCATCGGTGATGAGAGCAGGCTTTTTCAAACTATGGTTAGGGGGAGGATGGATGCTGTGGACAGTGCCACACTGGCCACATGGTGGCCTTTTCAGCCTCCGTTACTATAAGAAGTAAACCTCTAGTTCTTTATAAATTGCCCAGTCTGTGCTATTCCATTGCAGTGGCACAAAGCAGATTAAGATAAGGTGTTGTTAAGGTAACCTCTTAATATTGAAGAAGTAAATTCCTTCTGAAAAATGTGGTACATAATGAAGTAAATCAATTGAGATCAATAACCAAGATCATGCTTTATGTAAGAGATGCTGTGTGTAATGAATGTTAATCAAATAACTGAAGTGACAAGGAGAATTGGCTGTTTGAAGAAACTCCATGACAAATTTAATTTGTCTCATTTAATGTGGCTAATTAACTCCCAATTTGTTACCTGTGACAGAACTGTGCAGTTTTAATTTTCCTAAAGTTCCAGGTTCTCTTCTGTTTTTGTTAATCAACACATTCACTATTCTAAAAAGATACAGCTTCTCTTTACTTGGGGCTTGCATTTTTGCTAGTAATAACTTTAGTAACTACTTGAATGCATACAACCACACAAAGAGCATCTTCTATGCTCCATTTGTGTGGGTCCATGTGTGTGTGCCTGTGTGTGCTTATGGGTGTGCGTGTGTGGTGTACATGTGCTTGTGAAAGCTAGATGTAAACTTCAAGTGTCGGACCTCTGCAGTCATTCAACCTGTGTTTTGAACAGGATTTCTCACTGAACCTGGAACTCACTCATTAGACTAGGTGGCTAGTCAGTGATTCCCAGACATTCACCTGTCCCTGACTCCCCAGCCCTGGGGTTACAAGTATGTGCCACCACACCCAGCTTTTTTAGGTGGGTTCTGGAGATGGACGGAGGTCTTCATGATTGCAGGCAAAAAGAACTTTACCTACTGCACTATGTCCCAGCCTTCTGTGCTCTGTTTTTAACTAACCTCCAACTGCCGCTACCTTAAGTACATCTCAAATGCCTGCCTGGCCTCTGGAGAGCTGGAAAGGAAACTCAGCATCTCCAATTGAGGAGATGCTACTGGTACTGTTTGGGGGTATAGCATAGTCTGGTGAAAATCTTTGGGATCCATTATAACGCTACTTTGACATATGCTATCAGATATATCAGGCTGGAAGCACAGATTCTGGCAACATGAGCTACCTTGGACAAATTTTGGAAGCTGTATAAAAGTTGGCTCTGTGGCCAGCTCAACCAGAAAAAAATTTTTGCTTTTGGTATATTCTTAGAATTTCTAAGAGCTGCAGCTTAGAAAAAAAAATTCAAAAAATAACTCTGCCCATTTTAAATCTTATGAGCCACTTCCGAAAATATTCTCATGCTCCCTCTGGCATTGTTGGAATTGTAGAGTGACACTCCAAATGCATGTGTAATTTGAGGCAGAGTTAGCTCCACTGAGTGGCTTTATTTAAAAAGTGATTCCAAGTCTAGTGTGGTGGTGCACACCTTTAATCTCAGCACTCTGGAGGCAGGGACAGGCGGATCTCCGTGAGATCAAGGCCAACCTGGCATACATAGTGAGTTCCAGTCCTGTTGGGGCTACAGGGAGACCCTGCCTCAAAAAAAAAACCAAACTTTTCTGTCTCGCAGGGTTCTACCTCAAGAAGCATTTGTAGGGTTTATACTGAAACTAGCTGCCCTGGGCTTCCCTCCCTCTGTCATCACTCCTCTCCCTTACTCAAATTCGAATCCAAAGTTAAATAGTCTGTTACAGACAAAGCTGGAGTTAGGGTCCAGGATGTGTCTGACTATTCCAGTATATCTTCAGGTCTTCTTGTAATAAGGAGTTACTATAAGAAGTCCTTTGCAATGGCATGAAATATTGCTCTCTCTTTCTCTTTTTCTCTGTTCCTTCTTCCTTTCGTCTCTCCTCCTACTTTCCCTCTAAGCTGTCCATCAGAAAGGAAGATATTTTTGGCCCAGCCAGACATATAAATTCCTCATCTAGTTACCTAGAGAGAAATGAGTGGATCACTTTTTAAGCTGTAGGACAGATGCTCTCAGGTCCTCTGACAGGGTCTGTCTGCTAGCCAGACTACACACGGGCCTTCTCTGCTGTTCAGAGGCTGTTCCAGCATAGTAGATTCCCATGTAACGCTAAAATTATTTACTAATCTTTAGTCAGGTCTCTGCAGGTTGAAGCAGGAGCACTTTGGCTTGGTAAAGCTCTGAGGCTGTAATTACATTCACAAATCTTCATCCAGAAAAATCTACCCTTTCCTAAGTCCTTATCAAATAATGATGTGTAGAAAAGGCAAAATTATTCTTTGCAAGATCAGAAATAGCATTTCTATTTGCTGTGTAATTGAATCAAGAGCACTTCAGTTTGGCTCCTATCTCTGAAACCCACTGTTTGCTTCCCTATCTAAGCGAGAACTATCAGAACACATAAGACATGGGCAAACTTTCTTAAAGATCAGAGGAAATTCGTTTTTCCTTGATGTATGGCGTATGCCTGGTGTTAATCTGCTTCCAGTTTAGCAATAATAATGCAATAATCAGTCTAGGTAAAGACTCCTGAACAAGGCAATGGGAGGAAAACTCTCTAAAATGCTAATGAGCAAGTCTGACTCTCCACCCTCATCCTCATGCAGGCTCAAGTCCTGCCACTAAGTTGTACACAGGGCATTTCTTATTGGATGGCATTTTATCACCAAATTCAACAGGCCAGGCTCAAATGAATGATTCCCTGCAAATCACCTCCAAAGCAAGTTTCCTAAATGCTCCTCGACTCTGCCAATGGTACCAAGCAGGTTTAAGATATTCAGAGGAAGTTGAATTTCTTTTCTATATTCTGTCATACCTAAAAGTTACTTCAATTGAAAAAGAAGTCATCTAGGCCCTTGAGCTACATGTACCATTTTAATTGTTAGAAATAAAATAATGACTAGTCACTGGTTTCACAGAGCTTAATATTCAGAAGAGTGGCCATTCAGTAAGCATAAGTTTAGAATGTATTATAATTAGTGGTGACACAGGGCACCGTCCAAGCACAGTGGAGGGAGGGGGCTTGTGGCACATGGAGGCCAAGGGGTTAGAGCAGATTTCTATGATGAGGTGACCTCATAGAAGTTAGCTCATGAACATTGGGGTAGAAAGAGGGAAGATAGCATTTCCAACTAAAAGAGCAGCAAAGCCCTTGGCATGAGAGAGTGTGATGCCTTATGTCTAAAAATTAAAATGAGGAAGAGTGAGACAATGTTGAAGATATCCTTGGAGGCCAGACTGGGAGGGGACAGGCTTTGAATGAAGGTCATGTGATCAGCCCTATGCTTCTGTACAGTCACTCTGGTGAAAGCAGAGTTGTGACTAGAGTGCAGAATGACCGGAGGGTGACACCCACAGAAATGGAGAAAGCATCTAGAGGCCGCCGCAGGGAGAAGAGTGTTCTGGGCTGGGCAGTGACTGAGGAGAGAAGTGTACACACTCAGGAACTCTTGTGGGCTCGACTCCCTTAATGGCATTCCCAGTCACCATGGCATTGTCTGTATAAGATGAACCTGGAGAGGCCACAGGCATGTCACTGACTCTCTTGATGCCCCTGCTTCCTCAAATATGAAACATGGATAATAATGGTACACTTAGCATAATAAATATGATAGTTCATACACATAAGTACTTACATCAGTTGCAGGCACATAAGAGCGCCCAATGCATATAAATTCTTCATATTCAAAATGTCTGGGATTGTTCTGCCATTTCTTTTATCCATAATCTCATCCCATCTTCCTCAGGCTACTCCATGACGACACCTTAAGTATCTTCCCACCTTACTGTTTCTCTGCCTACTCTAAGTCATCTTTTATAATATTGCTCTACTTTTCCAGATCTTTGAAGGTCCACAATACTTTAACTGAACATTTAGTCCCTTCCTTCACCTGTTTGATTTCATCTTCTTTTAGCTTACTTCCCATTATGCCTTTGAGCTCCAAGCTCTAAATAGATTTGCCGGCTTCATGCAATATCTGTTTTGAATGAGGATGCATTTTATTCACGTCTACGATAGCTCCCTTCAGTTGTGTGTACTTCCTAATTAGCTATGCTGAACAGATCAGTGCTAAAAGATTCCTCATGCTCCTTTGAATCTCACACTGCACACCCAGCCCTGTCCTCAGGCAGCCATTGATCTAGCACTAGGAAACGGGTGGCCTTAGGAGGTCATCCTCCTGGTGGTGCAGTCTTCCCAGTGTTTCTGGTTTGCAAGTTCAGAACAGTGACAATCTATGCATTATTTCCATTGCTTTATTGATTTATTCATTCTTTTATGGACTAAAAAGGTTTAAGTATGTGGTATACAACTGTCATAATTGATCTAAACTAATACATCCAGTCTTGTCACAGAATAAACAATGTGGAGAAATTCCCAGGATAATAATCGTTCTCTATTAACATGATATTTGCAGAAAGGATTGGGGTTGTTGTAGGGTAAGCAGCTTAATTCTAGCTTTGAAGATGCACTGACACTTCTTGAAATGAATGGCAATTATGCTTGAGACTATGGGAATTTGCCTTGTCAGGGTTCTCAGGAAGAATTACCTTGAAAGCAGGAGAGTGTCTTTCTTCACTATTCTTCTCATCCACATAGCAGGCTGCTTCCTGCTATTTGGTTCTCTAGTACTCCGCTCTCTGCCTGAAGCACCTCCCCATATCTCTTCGGCCACTTCAGCAAAGCCGGACTGTATCACTAGGTCCTTCTGACTGCTAGTGATTACAACTCACACCAAACTTTACCTTAAGATTTTATATCTGGTCAGGCCTGATGGTACACGCCTTGAATCCCAGCACCTGGGAGAGCAGAGGTAGATGAATCTCTGTGAGGTCAAGGCTAACCTGGTCTACGTAGTGTGTAGGCTATGCAGTGAAAACCTACTTGGTGAAAACCTGTCTCAAAAAAAAAAAAAAAGGAGATTTGATATCTGTTCCTTATACTTTTGTCTTTTAAAAAATATGTGTCTGTACGTGTTTGCATGCATGTGTGTGAATGTGTGCGTGTGTCTGTCTGTGTGTGTGAATGTTGCATGTGTGGGGTGTGTATGTAGAGGCCAGAGGTCAACCTTTGGTATCTTTCCACAGGAACTGTTCATCTTGTTTTTCATAATAAGGTTTCTCACTGACCTGGAAATGCTAATTCAGTGAGGCTGGCCGATCATTCATGGGTCTCCACTTCCCCAGCCCTGGGATTCCTAATGCATGCCACCAGACCCAGCTTTTTTGACATGGGTTCTGGAGTTTGAACTCAGGTCCTTATGCTTAGATGGCATTGGTGCCATCTCCCCAGCCCTTATTTATCTTTTTTGAAATAAAACCAATACAGAATAACACATATTTAAAGTGCGCAAAACTGCTCATTTGATAATATTTGTATAAAATTATTATTATTATATTTGTATAATCCCAGGAAACCATCATGACAATCAAGACAGTGCACAGCTCACGGCCCCCAGTTTCCCATGCTTCTTGTTAGTCACATATTTCACATTCGGCTCTTTTCCCAGACAACCATTGATCTACTTTTCAGCAACCCAGATCAAAACTGTCATGCATAGCACTTCTTTATTCGCTTGAAATCACAGTCCATTGTTAGTTTTACCCTCAGTACTTATTACACGTCTCTTAAAGATATGGGAAAATAAGGGAAAATATTGTATATTTATTCCCATATATACTTCCGTTTCCTGTCTCCTTATTTATCATTCATCAGTTATACATTGAAGGATGATAAATCACCCCCAAACTTAACAGCTTAAAACATTTCTGTGGACTAGGGGTTTAGGGTGCAGTTAGGTGAGTTCTCTCTTAGGAGCATTCACAAATCTACAGACAAAGCCTCAGCCAGTGCTTTCGCCATTTGTTGGGTCACCTGCAGAAGGAACTGTTTCTGAGCTCATTCATAGGGTGGCTGGTAGGATTAAGTCCTTTCGGAGGAACCATTAAGCTCTTCTGGTTCTTGGCCAGAAGCCCCTCAGTGCTGTTATTTGCTACATGGCTTTTCCCATGGGGCAGCACAGGATATTATAGATTGCTTCACTGAGCTAGCAAGCAGGAAGAAACAGAAGGGTGGGATGGAAGTCAGTCTTTTATAATCTAATCTTGCAAATGACATCCTATCACTCCGGCTGTATTCTAAGCCTGTAGGTCACTCCAGCACACAAGGATGGAGTTCAAACCAGGAAATGGGGGCAGGAAGGTCATCTGAGTGATTTAGATGCTTGATGTTACTGTCTTATTCGGACATCTGATATGAAACTCACAATATTATGTTATTTTTGTTTTGGAAAGATAATTCCTTGGGCTGGGTGCATATACCTATAATTTCAGAGTCTGGGGCAGGAGGACTGTAAGTTTGAGGCAAGCCTGGTCTATACAGTGAGCTCATGGCCAGTCTGGGTAACAAAGCAAGGCCCCGTCTAAGAAAAACAAAACAAAAACAAAAAGACAATTACTGGGGTATTTCATTCCTTTGTTCGGTCTCTTATCTGGTACCATTTTCCTTCTGACTAAAAATAACTTCTGTGTTTGTAGGCTGATGGTGTACTCATTCAGATTTTTGTTCATCTTATTTTTTGAGGTAGGGTCTCAAAAATTGGAACTCGATATGTTATGCTTTAAACTTACAGAGATCTGCCTGCCTCTGCTTCCCAAGTGCTGGGATTAAAGACCTGTGTCACCATGCCTGGCTTTGTTTGTTTGTTTTTGCTTTATGACTCATGTTTTGTATGTTTGAAAAAAATCATCAATTTAATTAATTAATTAATTTTTAAATTTTATGTGTGAGTGTTACGCCTGCATGTGTGTAAGTGCACCTGTGTCATGCAGTGCCTATGGAGAACAGAAGAGGGAGTCAGATTCCTGTGGAGCTGAAGTTACAGATGGTTCTTTTGTTTTTTAAGAAGGTATTTTTGCTGAGTAAAGACTTCTAAATCAGAGATTTCTTTTCTGTCAATTCTAGAAAGCTGTTGCTTCAGTCTTTTCACATGCACTGTTTCCAAAGAGAAAGGTGCTGCTCCTCTGATCTTCGTTGTGTTTGTTCTCTATAACTGTTTCTCTGTTTCTGTTTCTCTGTCTCTGTTTCTCTGATTTGTCTCTCTGTCTATGTCTCTCTCTGTGTGTCTGCATTTTCCTTTCTGGGTGCTTTAAAATTTGTGGGGATTTTGTTGTTGTTGTTCTTAATCTGATTCGGATGTGCCTTGTTGACATTTTCTTCATGTTTCTTTTATTTGGATTTGGATGCTTTTTGCTTCTTGTATTTCCAAATGTATAGTTTGTATCAAGTTTGGAAAAGTTTAGCCATTAGATGGTCAACATTCTTTGTGTTTCCCTCCTTCTTTTCAGGACATACACATTGAAATTCTTCCCCAATTCACCATTCCTCTGTCAGTGCATTTACTTATTATCTTCTTCCTCACTTCTACATTAGAAAATTTCTAACCTTTGTCTTCAAATTTACTGATTTTTCTAATGAAATATGTAGGCTTCATTCATGCATTTTCTCATACTAGACGTGATAGTTTTCTTGTGTTGCGGTTTATTTTGACTTTAGAAACGTCCCACATCTCTTCCCAGCATGCTCTTGCTTTTCCTTATCTTTTTAAACATATCAGTGTATTTACCATGGTTATTTTGACGTTCTTTCTTTGGTAATTATGTCATCTGTTCCATTTATAGATTTTACCGTACTGCCCTGATTTTTCTTCTCATCATTATTCCTATGTTATTGTTTATTTGTGTGGCTGACAACTTTTGATTAAGTAATGGGCATTGTGGTTATCTATGCTATTGGGTTATTTGTTTATTTACAGTCCCTTAACTGTTTTGTTGAACTTGTCTTGGGAAAGGATAAATTATTTGCCAATATTTTATTCCTTCAACTTGCATTTAAGCTCTGTGATGGGGGTGTGTGACAGCAGTCTTTTAATTTTATTTTAAAAATATTTTATTTATTATTTTTATATTTGTGTGTGTATGAATGTATTGTCTGCATGTATGTAAGTGCACTCTTGTCATGCAATGTCCATAGAGGCAGAACAGGGTGTTGGATCCCCTGGAACTGGAGTTAGGATGGTTGTTAGCTGTGTAGTTGCTAAGAATTAGTGCTCTTAACCTCTGAACCACATCTCTAGCCCTTACAGCAGTCTTTATTAATTTGGTCATTCTGCTACTCAACCAAATACTCCATATGTTGCAGGATTTCTTTCCTTTGCCTCCTGGGAACAGACTTTTCAACCATGACTGAGTGTCAGGAACTGATCTGTCAACTCCTTTCTGGTGATTCTGTCTTCAACTTCAAGAATTCTCTATACAAAATGAACTTGTTAGTACTTAGCTTAGATTTGAAGTGAATGTCTTACAGGTATAAATTTAATACTTTGTCTTAGGAAGTTGCTTGGCCCTCTCCAAAATCCTCAAATCTGCTTATTAAACTGAGGACTGCTGCTTGACTGTTCTTGAGTTCCTGTCTGGGTATCAATCTGCAGCATTAAAAACAATGTGTGTGTGTGTGTAAATTACAGGCAAGAGAGAGAGAGAGAGAGAGAGAGAGAGCTCAGGTGTATGAGTTGGTCCTTGTCTTCAATCAGACCTGGTCTGATTCAGGGTCTCTTGTTTTGTGTCACTGTGAATGCCAGGCTAGTTGAATTGCAGGTTTCTGCAGAGTCTCCTGTCTCTATTTCCTGTATTTCCATAGGAGCCTAGTATTACACTGTTGAGTCAGGCTTTAGATGGGGATCCAAATGCAGATCCTCATACTTGTGCAGTAAGTGCTTTACCCACTGAGTCATCTCCTCAGCCCAAGCTCTGAAAATTGCAGGATTCACTTTGCTTCCCTTCTCCTAGAGATTACTGCATATTTGCCAATATAAGAAAATCATTCATTTATTTCCATTTTTAGCTTTATTTTTCATGTGTATGAGTGCATTGCCTGCATGTATGTAAGTGCACCCATGTCAGACAATGTCCTCAGAGGAGAGAAGAGGGCATTGGATCCCTTGTAACTGGAGTTACAGACAGCTGTTAGTTGCTATGTGGGTGCTGGGATTTGAACCCAGGTCTTCTGCAAGAACAGCCAGTGCTGAGCCATCTCCCTAGCTCCATTTTTATTTTTAAAAAACATTTATTTTATTTTAAATTATTTGTATTTGTATATATCTGTATATGTGTATATGCTTGTTGGATTGTGAGTGCCTATAGAGGGCATTCTTCTCCCTGTATCTGGAGTTTTAGATGGTTGTGAACCACCTGACCTGAGTGTTGAAAATGAAACTTTGGTCCTCTGCAAGAGCAGCTAGAGCTCTTAATCATTTGAGCCATCTCTCTGGCATCCCTATTCATTTATTTATTGTGTCCTTTTTTTTTTAAGTAATAATTTAATGCGGATAGTTAAATCTGGTCTCTATTACTCTGTCATATTCAGAAATATAAATCTGACCTATTTGCTTTAACAAGATGTAACAGTTCTATAATGTTTCTTATATTCCTCATGCCCATGAAAAATAAAGGTTTGTTATGTTACCTCAAGCGTAGTGCACATGCTGAAAATTACATGTATAATATTTATAATACATTACATATAATTTCTATTTATATGGTATTTCTAAAAGGTTCGTTATGAAGTTGGTTCCTTAGGCTTCTAAAGTAGTGCATCCTTTTGATCTTTCTGTTATCTCTGTCTTCTCTATAACAAACCCCTTGACCATAAATAAGAGATCCCTCTATAACAAACCCCTTGACCATAAATAAGAGATCCCTTTATAACAAACCCCTTGACCATAAATAAGAGATCCCTTTATAACAAACCCCTTGACCATAAACAAGAGATCCCTCTATAACAAACCCCTTGACCATAAACAAGAGATCCCTTTATAACAAACTCCTTGACCATAAACAAGAGATCCCTTTATAACAAACCCCTTGACCATAAACAAGAGATCCCTCTATAACAAACCCCTTGAACATAAACAAGAGATCCCTTTATAACAAACCCCTTGACCATAAATAAGAGATCCCTTTATAACAAACCCCTTGACCATAAATAAGAGATCCCTTTATAACAAACCCCTTGACCATAAATAAGAGATCCCTTTATAACAAACCCCTTGACCATAAACAAGAGATCCCTTTGAAGTGTCACCAGACCTGAGGTCTTTGTCAAGTAATGAGTGGCAAAGTCACAATACCAGAGAACCTTTCACTGGCATTTGTACACCAGATATTTCAACATTGAACTCACATGAGGACTTGTGTCATCTGGCAAAATTAGTCTGATCACCTAATTACAGCATGAAGCCTGACTGGCAGTCACCACTTGGTCTACTCTGTGTCTTCTCATCCTAGTCTTCTACCCTCAGCTAGGATCTTCTGTTTCTTCCTAACTCAGTCACTACCAACTTGTGGCTCTTCCAGATTTTCCCTGGATGATCATAAGTCCATGTCTCTTGGATCACAGACAGAGCCTAAGTATATTTGCTGTCTCTGGTTCTAAGCTTCATCTCTGGCCAGATCTGTGCTATGTGGAGGCCAACAGCATTCTGACAAACTCACTAGCCCTTATTTATACTATAACTACAAAATTCTTACTCTTTCCAGCTAGAAAAACTGGTTCTATAAGGAAGGTATCAAATATATTATTATTACTTAGATGGAAGTTTCTCCTTTAAAGACACATGGCAATGACTCTCAGGCCTTGATTGCTTAAGTTGGAAATCCTGTGATGGATGTGCTGTACATTTTCATATTATATTCTGCTCTCACTTCATGGCCAGCATACCCAGAATTTGTCTTTCCTTTGGTCTTTCTCCTGTGGTCTATTTTCATTAAGGACAGTCCCTTTTTGATTAGTGCCTTCAGTCTCATAATTAGATAAAATTGAAACTCAGAAATTATCTTTGACATTTTGATATTTTATTATTTTCATATACTGTGCTTCCTTGTTCCAACACGTTCTCCTTGTGCCCACAACAGTTTCACACATGTGCTGTCTCTTGTTTGCTATGGATTTTAATACTCTGAGTTTCTCCTATTCATCTTTTCCCTCCACGTTCCCATTATCAGCCCTTGCTATGAGGCCTCATTCCTGATGCTGTTGCTTCTAGCACCAGTAGTCCATCCTATACTGCACTGCCAGGTGAGGCCCCCTGTGGTAATATGAAATATATAATTGGTCTTTTATGACATAGAACTCCTAAAACTTTGGAGATCTATATAGTGATATGGTTATGTTTCTTATGCTAATGAGATGACTGTTGGCTAGAAACCCAAGATGGTAGCAAGGTGGGAGTTGGTCACCAGAAAGGTGTTAGAAGGTTAGGGCTTTCAGTCCTGTTATCTAACCTGTAATCTGAGCTGACTTAATTGATCATGCTCACATAATGAAGTCCTCAACAAAGCTCAGAGGGACAGGGTTTGGGGAACTCCCTACTAAATGAACAGGTAGAGAGTCCTAGATGGCAGGTCCTAAGGTGCAAAACAAAATGCTACAAAAGTGTAAAAGAAAAGCCATTCGGTCATTAATTAAATACTTCCTGTGTGTCTACTCTGTGTCAGCATTTGCTTTGCACTTAAGTACATAGCTGTTATTTCTGGTTTGAAAAAGTGACATGATGGAGATGGTTTGTGTGCTGCACCTCAAAGTTCATACTTACAGGTATAAGCAGGCTAAAATGAGCCTGGGAGAACATTCTTTTCACATGTGTCTGTAACTTCTAGAGTAATCAAATGTGTCTACTGTATACATAGCCTTAACTTCCATAGTTGTATAATTGTGTATATACAGTTGCATCTACTATGTACAGCTGCATCTCTTAATTTTGTGTAAATATTTATAATCTGAACATGACCACAGTCATGTACACGTGCCCACTTAGAACATAGTCATCTCTCTAGCAGTCATGGAAATGGGTGTGTGGCCATCTCAACCACAGCTGAGTGTGTTCCCTGTATACCTGACCATTTATCCCTCAACCATGTAAATGTGCATACTATGCTCATGGTCATTTATTGCACCATTGGGTAAATGCATCTGATATGCACACAACCATCTCTTCTATGATGAGGTCCTTTAAGAACCGACAATATCTCATACTCCTGGCTTCATTCACCAGGTCTATTTATAGCCTCACATGAGATACAGAAAGTGAGAATTGAACAGAAATGATTCTTCTCTGAATTAATAAAAATAACACAGTCAAACAAGAATTGGAAGGGCGCTGACAATCTGTTTATGTCTTGAATGTAACTTGAAAGGAATGTAATTGAAAGGAAGACAGAGATCATTTGGTATCTCAAGAAGAAGCAGTACTGACACATTTCTTTGTATTTGTCTTTAATCCTTCCTTTTCAAAGCAGAAAATAATTCTGTCCTCATTGACCAATCCTCCCCGCCACCAAAAACCACTATAGAATCTGTCAAATTAGTTTTCTTCAAAAAGTAATCAACAGAGTGGCAGAATTTACAACTCAATTTTACCCCTTGATCTAACTTGTATTAAGTAACATTTCAAGTATTTTCATTTCTTATGAGAAAATTAATATCCAGTCTGACTGTTATCTCAAATTTAAAGGGAGTCTTTCAAGTGATTTTACTTTATGAACTTTACTAATGAATATCATTTTAAACAGTTTGACTTTTCACTCATCTTTCCTTAACATAACAACTGTTCTAGCTAGGAGTACTAACACATTCAATATCTCCTACTTACAAATGTTGATAATTAGTTCAAAAGTGTTATGACAGTACTGTGTCTCTTTTCTAAAATCTCACATTCCCAACTCACCAAGGAATAGGTGCTGTGGTCACAGGCGGACACAGAGCTCCTGTCCTCCAACCACAGCTGGTGAACCAGAGGCAGATACCTTAGCCAAGCTGAAGCAATTAGACTTCTTCTAAGGAAGTGTACCAAAGACTGAAGCACTAGAGAGTCTGTCAGAATTAATGAGTAAATTGGGAGGAAATCTCATGTGCAAAAGAAAAATTGGAAATCAATTTGCAGATGGACAAGAACAAAGCAAGCCTGAAAGAGAAGCACAGATAACAGAGCATTTTGTGTGCATCTCATTTAATTCTGCAAGAATTCAACCGACCCTGGCGTTTGTAGTCAAGGAAATGGAGACAGTGAGAGCGAATGAGAAGGGCACAACAGTGATGTGGCCGGTGGCTCGACAGCAGAGTCCTGATTGTTTCTGTTCAGAGATATTATGAGGAAGAACAATTTCTTTCACTAAGTTTCACCCCCTTTGCTTAAACAGTTTTAGAAGTTTTAATTACCCCAAACTCAAAGTCAACTTCAACGGCCCTGCCCACTTCACTCCAGGCCACAGTGAGCTGTAAATGCCACTGCCCTTGACCTTCATGTGTGGATCCTCCCATCACTATTGCCAGCAACTTCCTCTGCTGTTTAAATCACTTTCACACAGACACTTGCACCCAAGTAGAGCACACATTCCATCTGCCTCTGCAGGATCCACAGAAAATCAGATAGATGTAGAGGGAATGAGGCAAAGGTTTGAGGGAAGATGTTAGGGATTTTTATTTCATTGATGAGCCTGGTTAAATCATGAGGAAATATTTTATTGTGAGCTACCTTTCATGATATCTACAACTAATGCTTTTAGTACAATTAGGCAGTCAGAACATTAGCAAGAAAAAAGATAATTAAATCTGTGTTTTGTTTTTCAAACTGCAAAGGAAACTTTTCAAAACAACCAGGAAAGGTAAAAGCTAGCCAAATCTATTATAAAACACACACACACACACACACACACACACACACACACACACACACAGAGCCAGGAAAGTTTTTTGGCAGGCTTTGCTGGCATTCAGGCACACCATAAATCTTAAAGTGGGTTTATTATGCATCACAGGTCCTATGCTTTGTAAAAATGCCATCTCTCAAGCACTATTATTATTATTAAAGAAGCAAAAAACAATGGATTGTTTTCTTGGTTCAATCCTCACAGTTCCTGACTTTGTGCTGAACAGGGAAAAAATCATACGATGTTTGTGCTTTGCATTCAGACAGACAGGGGTGAAATCACTGCTGAAATATGAGTTCTTAACCTCAGACAAGATACTTTTGACCTCAGGTAAGCTACTTAGCTTCTCTTTTTCACAGCCTCAGCCTCTTTCATTGTAAGACAGGATAGCCGCAGCAGCATCTCCTTCAGAGAAGGATTGTGGAGAAGAGGAAAAGTACAGCTGACTGTTGGCAAAGTCAGTCTGTCGCGGGCCAGGTATCTATGTCCATCTTGGTGAAGGGTGCCAAACTGCTTTCTGAAGCTGAGGCATTTCTGTAACTGGTAACAGCCAACAAAGCATGTCACAGTGACATAAGGAGCCGACCACAGGACCACTCACTCTGAAGAAGGAGGAGCCTGGCTTGTCCATGGCTGCACAAAGGGCGCAGAACGTGGATCCCACATGCCTCGGCTGCTGCACTGCCGCCGATGTGGTTCCCCTCTGACTTTCATGTCAGGAGGGATTCGACGGGAGGGGATGGAACTGCTCTGATGCTCTGGCCGTGCTTGCCAACAGTCTGTCTCTGATCGTGGGATATCGCTGCCCATGGCTGCAATCTATGGAGCTGTGGTGAGCCAGTCTGACTGCTTGCTTATTCTTGTCCTTTAGGTCTTTTTGGGTGGTCTGTCACCCCTTCCCATCTTGTGTTCCAGAGTCTGTAAAGTTTTTGCTCCAAGGACCCAGACAGTAAATGATTTAATCTCTTGGGCCACACATGATCTATACTGCATATTTTTCTTGGTGTATTTTTTTTTCTGAGCTACCTTTTAAAACTAAAAAGAATCTAGTTAACAGGTTAAACGCAAATAAGCTAATTTGATTTCAAGTTTTATGAGGCCTATATCCACTTAAGAACTTAAATAGTACTGGCTACATTAATGAAAATTCAAAAGATTCCTGTTTTAAAATATTTTATCAATCTTTAATCTTAAGGTATCCACTCCAAATAATGTTCAGAAGCAATGGAGAACTTTCTGGCACATACATAATTGTACCCATACATAAATCCTATCCGTTGCAAATGAGATCTATTTCATTGGGAACAGGACAACTTATTGTGTCCTCAGGGTTGCCAACAGTGTGTCAGAAGAGGTTTCAAGTGAGTGCAGATATTGAACCCCAAGTCTCATCCACCTTCACCCATTCATCCCAATGTGATGTGAAAGTCCACCAGAGTACAAAGAAGTGGTTATACTTGCTTCAGGTCATTAAGTTGCATTTAATAAAGTTTTGGTACCTAATACCAGGAAGTATTCGATTTTTTAGACAATTATTTTCAGCCAGGGTGTTGTTGTTGGCGGGATTCAAAGGGCACACAGCTTCCTTTACTAATCCCAGGCTCCTCATCACAAGACAAGAGATACTAGTAAGTGATTCATGCTGAGCGGTTAACTCTTACTGTTCCAGGTAGCTCATGAGGAGGAAGATGAGCAAAAACTGTTAAGAAGACAAAGTGCCATAATGACATAAATGACAAGCATAGAAGACAAAGTGCCATAATGACATAAATGACAAACATGACAAGAGGTCTTGGTGGGTTGCGTGGCTGAAAGGTGGAGGGAATGAAGGACAAGGGAAGGCAGAGGAACTAATAATTGAGTGCCCAGGCATGGGCTATAGTGAAGGAGGCAAAGTCCCCAAGAAAAGAAAAGAGGAAAAGTGGTGAGACAAAGAAGCAACTAGAGAAAGGGGAGCCGTGGTGGCGGGAACTCAAAGAGATCAGATGGGGACAGAGGCAATGCGACTCAGGCCCAGCAGAGCCAACTTCCAGTACAGAGGAGCTACAAATGAGTGCCACCCCTGTACCTGCTGCCCGTGGCATGGCTGCATCAAGGGAACTCTGTGACAGTGTCCTCAAGTTTAGAGAAACAAGTATGATAGTTTCCTGAGACACTCTCTCTCTCTTTCTCTCTCTCTCTCTCTCTCTCTCTATATATATATATATATATGTGTGTGTGTGTGTGTGTGTGTGTGTATATATATATATATATATATATATATATATATATCTCAACGGTTTCCCTAAAAAATATTGTAAGATTTCAAAAATATTTTTTCCACAAGAGGGTAAACATATTTTTTTCAAAACTCTTATTCCTAGGCCATATTCCATGTCCCAAACCATAGCAGTCCACTAAGTACTGAGCTCTGCAATGGATCTCATAGTGTATAAGGGAAGGACTGGATTGAGACTGACCAAGTGAGACCCAGTTCTCGAGTTTCCCTCCGACTTATGATAGGATTCTGAGTTATCATTTGTAGACACTTTACACTGTACGATTCCTGAAGTAATTTTTGATGGATGGTGTCTGTGCTGAGATCCGGCAGTGGGGGACTGATTTTTTTTTCCTGTTATAGCGTTAATGGAAGAGTAGGATAAGATGAATGAGATCAAGAAGTGGACTTCACAGGCCACACAGGCCCTCTGAATAGCGAGCTGATTGGTGCAGGGGTGATAATGATTTTCTGCATAAAAGAAATTAGAACTAAACTGTATGTGTCTTAGAATACTGGCAACATAATTCAGACATCTTTGGAAAGTTTGCCTTAGAATTTTTAGAATGTTTTCTTTTAAAGTTAGACTCAACTTCTTTAAAAATGTTCTGAAGGGAAGACTTTTCTGTTTCCTTATAAGTGCACAGCCATGGTCTCTGGATCAAGTTCACAGTCTCCAGTGGTGGCACCCCTTCAGATACTCACCTGCGGAGTGACTTCGTTTAAAAATGTACTCAAGACTTTTATTCCCAAAGTTCCTGGTATAACCCTCCCTCCCATTTAAACACCCCATTTCTTCCTTACTAACACCTGTGTCCTATTGTTCTCTCTCAGGTTTCTTCTTTCCCTTTACCTCCCTGGTTCCTGCAGTTACATCAGGATACAAACTTACATATAAGAAATCTGTGCTAGGACTCACAAATGAGGGAGAACATACTTCCTTTATTTTTCTGAATCTGTATTTCTTCACTTAGCATAACAGTTTCTAGTTCCATCCATTTACCTGAAAATGTTGTGATTTCATCTTTCTTTACTGCTGGGTAGAAATTCATTGTGTAAATGTACCACATTTTAATTATCTACTCATCAGTTGCAGGACTCTTAGCTTTTGTGAAAAGAGCAGCCACAAACATGGATGCACAAGTATCTCTGCAGTAGGATGAGTCCTTTGGGTATATATCAAGGGGTGGTATAACTGGGTCAAATTCTAGTTTTGTAAGAGTTCTCCACACTGCTTTCCATAGGGGTTGAATGAATTTACAATCCCACCAGGAGTGAATGAGCGTTCTCCTTCCCCACGTCCTCTCCAGCATTCGGTATCATTTGTTCTCTGGATCTTAGCCAGTCTGACTGGGGTAAGACGAAATCTTAAAGTGGTTTTAATTTGCATTTCCCTAATTACTAACAATGTTGAACACATTTCAAGGTGTTTCTTAGTCATCTTTACTTCTTCATTTGAGAACTCTCTGCTCATTTTCTTAGCCCATCTTTAACTGAGTGTCTTGTTATTTTGATTCTTTGTTGTTTGAGTTCTTTATATAATCTGGATATTAAACCACTGTCAGATGTGTTGCTGGTGAAGACTTTCTCCCACTCTGTGGGCTTTCTCTTCACTTCGTTGCTTCCTTTGCTATACAGAAGCTTTTTAGTTTAAAGAGGTCCCACTTGTTGATTGTTGACCTTAATTCCTGAGTAACTGATGTTCTATTTAGAAAGTCCTTTCCTACACCTATACCTTGTAGGTTACTGTCCATGTTTTCTAACAGTTTCAGAGTTTCAGGTTTCACACTGAGGTCTTTGATCCATTGTTTGGTTGTGTCTAGCACTTAATACCAAAGCTAGGCTAAAAATGCATTTACAAAAATGTCTGCATCAGAATTCAGTGCATCAAACAGGGTCTGTAACTGCCAAACTGGATGCGCAGATTCTGCATAGTGTGGACAGTATGCATTATTATCCTTGGTAGCCAGTAGGCCACTTCACAGTCATCCTAGGTCTATACTACTGCAAGGGGTCTAGGGGAAGATACAGGTTGTCCAGATTCTTGTGGGGCAGAGCATTCTGCTTACCTCGGACTCCCTTCCAGACTCCAGAAGACAGACTGTCCTCAGCTCTGTCCCTTGGCTGTACTACTATTAATCCGTGTGTGTGTGTGTGTGTGTGTGTGTGTGTGTGTGTGTTTGTTGGAAGTGTCATTGATTATTTTCAAGATGCTGAAATCTTTATGGAAGAAATAAAAGTTTTTTTTTTTAAACGCCGAGATTGCTTATTCTTTTAAACTCTTTGAAAGTCTATTCATATTTATTGGGGGAAAATGGAGCTTAGATGGCAGGTTTCATTAATTTTTTATTTCAAGTTTATGATCCATACAGTATGCATCTGTGAAACCATCCAGATTTTACAATTTGTTGATTGAAAAACAAAAACAAACATCAAAATTCAAACCAACAAAAGTATTGAATGAGGTTCTTAAAAGCAGAATAGAAATGGGATGGAATTGCAGAGGGTACATTCTTACATTGTTTTGTTTAATCTTCAGAATGACACCATATATTATTGTATAGAAATTTCTCCAATTGAAACATCCTGTCTGGAGGTGGGAGAGAAGCTCTTTAAAACTCAGGAAGTAAAGAAAAAAGTTTCAGGAAGTAAACAAACCGCAAATCTCAGGAAGTTCTTGATACTTCCAGCAGTCACCAGAAGTTGTATAAGCAGTTGGAAACGGCTGGGAAGAAAAGACTGTTGCCTGCCCAGCTGCCTACAAGTCACACAAGCGGCTCCAGGGAGGCAAGCCTGAGGGATTGTCTCCCAGACTGGGCTGGGTTTTCCAGTGATGCAGCTGCCCTTGAGTCACTCATGTTACTGTAAATAACCCCTACCCATACTCTGTAAGTAACAGCTCTTTGGTCTGTTGCCGGTACTCTTTCTGGAGTGAGTCAACATTTGTTTGCGTCTCTCTAGGAAAAGTCACACAAAAGGTATGATGGTCTGGTTATTTGCCAGTGAGGAAAATGAGGTCCTGAGAACTGAACTCATATGACATATGAGTTGCAGAGTCAGTGGCTTCAACTGTCACTTGACTGAAGCATATTCATGTAGCACGCTATACCAGCTTTCAACTCTCCTCAAGCCTTCTGTCCCCAAATCATCCATTCTCATTTTGCTCACTTTCTGGATCTAGGAGAAATCACCTAGAGTACACCGTCAAGGTCTTAACATTTCAAATAAAAGAGTCAAGAGCATTTAGTTACTCCTTAGATGGAACATATGTTCTTTTCTTAGGTCTCTGCAGGTAGGAGAAAAAGTGTTGGAATACTACTTTGTGTATTGGCCAGAAGACTGTTCACAAGGCTATTAAATATTAAAATAAATGACAAATCTCTCAAAGATAACGAAATTCTAAGATGGGCTTTACAGCAGAACGTCAGAACTTGCTGAGAGCCACTGAAGAGCTTCTTTAATATAGGATGTTTTTGAGAACATTCGTGTTCATATGTGGATGTTTAAAAAGGCAAAGAGTTTGGGAACTTTTAAGCTTAGATTTATGTTTCTTTCTAAAGTTACCATGTTACTATGAAACTTGCAGATCTACAACTCAATGCTAAACGGAAGAAGTCTGAAGGCAGTACATGGAAGTTTCTAAATTAAGTGAATGAGTATGCTGTTACACTGTAAAAAATAAAATCAAATATACCCAAGGTATAGTGCAAAAAAGCCGGGATCTACACCAGCAAAGCAAGGTCTTTCGGATGCTTGGGTGATGATTCTCTGCATCTCCTGCAGTGCACAGGGGGATGCAGGTAGCCCTGCTCCAGCAGGCATGACTCAGGAATTTCTTTGTTTCATCTCTTTCTACTCGGAGACAGGGCACCCATTCCATGGGTCTTGCTCACAGCCCCCAGCAAGCCTTCACTACCAGTGACTACAAGGCACTCTGTGGGAATTAAAAGGTTTCTGTGACATAAAATCATCATGCTGGGGCTGTCCTCTGGCTCTGAGAAGGGCAGCAAAGCTGTGCTCTGGAAGCATAACCCCGATTACTCAGAAACCTTGAGGAATTTTCTAGACTAGGTTAGAAGATTAGGATTACAGGCAAGGTCGCTTGAAGGTTAAGCCAGTTCCTCATTTAAACGGTGGAAGAAGGTGTGGAGCAGGAAACTCTGAATGGTGAAATTCAGAACCTCAGATATGAAGGAGATCCAAGAACTGGCCTAGTTCACCAAGATGTTTTCAGATCGGCAATCTCAGCCCAGTTCTCTAAAGAGTGCTGATCTCAACCGCAGTTCTCCTTCATGTGCTATTAGGAAGAGAGGCAAAATGCTGCTGATAAATTACGATGTGCTACTAACTGACCCATGTGTTTCAGATGTGGTGAATGTAAAAACAAAGATTACAAAACAGACTGAAAAAAAAACTACTTTAGAAGTGATAGGCAGCAACTTGCCCCAAAATGTCCGGAACTCGGTTCAAAGGTCTTTGACTCTCCTACTCACTGAGGACGCAAAACTTCAAGGGCAGAGGTTGGGTAACTTAACTCAAAGTCACTCAGCTGAGTGAGGTGTGAAATGAGGGCTCAGAACAGGCCCCTGATTTCTTCCTGTGTGCTGACTCCTACGGCTGCATGTAGTCTCTCCTTCCAAGGAGTTTATCTTTGGCTCTAGAAAATAGATGTAAGTTAGTTGGCAGAACATTTGGCTCCTGATTAGGTTTTGCGTATGATAACATAGAAATTCAATTGCTGCCCCAAATATACACAGCAGGTTGGAAGAAGACTGTCTAGATATCTGCCAATGGGGAAGACAGCCTCTCTAGATGGAGATGGTCTATAAATCTCCAAAGTAGGTAATCCACCTGCCAGGCCATTGAATAGCTCCATCACTGTAGGACTGGATGTCTTCCTAGATCCAGACCTACTAGAATCAGGGACAAGGGTGAGAATAACTTCCTTTTCCCTGGTCTGGCTTTTCCTTCCCATGCTCACCTAGAGCACTGGAGATTCTTCCACACACCCTGTGCTGTACTCAGAAGGGTGGAGTTTGCCATGCCTGCATCTAGCTGTCCTGACTGACAGGCGTGCACTTCCACCCAAGGTCGGCCGAAGCTCCTCAGACTTGAGAAGAGAGACAGAGCCACATGAAGATGGCGCTTCTAAAGTACTTCTATCTCCAGGGTGGCATCCAGGCACAAGATGGGCTTGGGAAAGAATGATCTGGAATGCCAAGGATAGCGGGGCCCCAGAAATCCCCAGGTACGGTTACTTTCTGTTCATAGCTGTCACCTTTAAGTTTAGTTTGGGAAGGCATGGTCTCTACATAGGGACACAAGGTCCTTTAACTCAGAGCTCTAAAACTCTGCACAGTGATAGGAATGCAAAAGCGGGAGACATTGTAATCATTATCCCTGTACCAGATTGGGCATACTGGCTGTGAAATGCCTTGATTTTCCCAGCAAGCCAATGACTTAGACAATAACCAAGGGTGTGGCCAGGCCCCTCTGGCCCTTGGGAAGAGACCCAGGAGCTCAGATGACAGATCTCAAGATGTGCAGTGCACTATTTCTACTATCTCAAAAACAGTGGGAAACAAAGCTCCCTGCTCCCTGGGCACCACACTTTATTGTTGTCTGTGGTCTGATAGCTGAGATAGGTTGAGGAGAACCTGAAAGAGAAGGCCCTATGGGGCTGCACACTCTGGGAGAGGAACAAAAGCATCCATCTTCCCCGGAGGGATTCAGTTCCATCACACCATGTTTGATCTGTTGACCTTCACTGTGGTTGTTTTGCCTGCCCGAGGAAGGGACTAGTCTCAGAGCTGTGCCTTCAGACCAGGTGCTTTGAAAACACCTCATTCCTCTGGAGACACTGGCTGCTTTCTGAGTCAGATGGGCACTTTAACTGTTGTGCTGCAAGGTGAGGTCATGTGCACCTTGGATGCCTTCCTCTGGCCTCCCTGGGGCTACTGTGTAAGTCTGGGAGGAAAAGCACACATGCCATTCTGGATAAAATGTGAGTTCAGCTGCACTCAGCCTAGAGTTGGCTTTTCTGCATGTTGGGCAATTCAGCATTTTGAGTATGGCACTATGCTCTGGCCTTGGAGCCCTGGTCTAGGTGCTAAGGTCTGTGCAGGTCCGAAAACTGTCGTTAAACTCCCTCTGATAGTTAAGCTGAACTTTTGAGATTAAAGCAGCACATTTCTGGGGGCATCTATGACGGTGTTTATAGAGAGGATTAGATCTCGGGGGCCCTAATCTAATGTAATGGGCCATCTAGTGATGGGTTTATAGCATGATAATATTTTATTGGGAGAGGCTGGCAGCTCAGAGGTGGACTACTTGGAGGAAGTAGGTTACTAGGGGTGTGTCCTTGAGGGTGTATATCCCATCCTGGCCCCATTTCTGTGTTTATTCTCCCTGCTTCCTGCTATGAAGTGAACAGCTAGCCCTGCCACATGTTCCTGTTGACAGGCTCATGGGATTTCCCCTAGACTAAACCCTCTGAACTCATGAACCAAAATAAAATTACCCTCCTTTAAGCTGTAAAAGTAGCATTTTTAACACATTACCAACTACAGCAAGAAAGTGGGTTTGGATCTCCCAATATAACTGCCAGGGACTTGTGAATCAGGAAATTTCTGGAACTGAGAGGAGCAGAAGGAGGACCACAGCAGTTATTCCCCATATTCCCCTCAACACCAGGATGGCCACCTTGCCAGTAGCCACCGGAAATGAGGGACTAGCGGAAAACCTGACTTCCTTCAGTGTCTGTTCAGTCCTGTTCGGTGTGTTCTCTGCCAGGAAAGCTATTCCTGTGTTTGAACACGAACCACTGGCACCAGCCCATCATTTAACATTGTCTCCCAGAGCACTTATTCAGTATGGGAAAGTACCAGTATTCCCAGAATGACTAGAAACCAAAGACCCTACAGATCTGCCTATATTTCAAGGGTTAAACTTTGATACCTTCTCAAACTCAGGCTTTGATTAATTCAATCTGAAGACATTATGTCATGTATTTTGCCACTTTTGAGTGAAAGGGAAACAGAAGCAAATTTCAAAGGGAAAATTTCCTTCTTAGGAGTAAATAAATGGGTAAATAAATAGGATAGAATGATAACTGGTAAAGAATACAGAATGTACAATGGAGCCCAGATCGCCTTTTCTCTGAAATCAACAGGACCATGTCAGGGGATCAAGGCTTATTTCACATTTAATTTCTGTTTCAATTAATGAGAGTTCCAGTGTTATTTTTCTTCCCTTTTCTTCTTTCTATGCATAGTGACAAATAATAAGGATGAGACATATAAAATTTTCAAATCTTATTTGAGGTTGAGATGGTATAGAATTCAGGAAGGGAAAGGTCTTATTATAGAATATAACATCCACATAAAGGTACGGCTGAAAACCAGAATAAATCAACTTCCTTATTTCCTGACCTCTACAAACATAATTATCTAGACTTGATGTTTTTGTAATCTGATTTTCAAATGATACAATGTCCTTTTCTCTTAATTTTGTCTTGAAACAAATGCTTTAATTTTATTTGCAGCAGTTGGGGGAAAGTAAAGTTCAATGTTTAATTTCTTTGATATATTTAGAACTCTTTTCTTCTGCTTTCCAGGAGACAAAATAGAGAAACAGAAACAGGATCAAACCCTATAAATAAATTATGGTTGGCTTGCTCTTAAATATCATAAACTGCTGAAAATAAGTGAAGTCATAGGCATGCATTAATTTTATTTTGAATGTTGGCAAAAAGATGGTTTTAAAATTAAAGTTTTGTTAGGAGAAAAAGGAAAGAAGGGAGAAAATCTATAATACTTCAGAATAATGAAACATGTATGTTTCCTGACCAGCCTTTTCCAAGACAATAGAATTCTGTGTGTGATGCTTCATCAGCGTTAAGTAACTGACCTAAACATTGGGGTGCTAGCTGATAATCCATCTGTGTGTTACTTGTGAAAAATAATTGCATTTTCCCCAAGATTCCAGCCACTGTTTCCCCTTCTCCAAATATTAAAATATCTCCACGGAAAAGTCACAAGTTAAATAACTGCAGAACAAGAAGACCTTACAGGTAGCCATGTATTCGGTTGGATTTTAAGACCTTTCTTCATGTGCCTCCAGAATATTTATGGAGCTGGGAGAGTCAGAATGTGTTAGTCTATGAAAATTTTTTTGGAACTCAAACCATTAAAAAAAAGCCCAGAAAACTTTGAACTCGAGTTTTCAACAGTTCAGCTTCTGTGCCAATATCAACTCCTACTGGCCTTCATCCAATAAATCCTCTGCATTAACGCTTCCCAAGATACAATGTCTCTCTGAAGACAGAATACTAAGGTGCCTCCATAGCCAAAGCCAGGAGAAATGGGTGTATTGTGCAGATGATTTTAGGTCACTGTGCAGCCAAAACCTAGAAGTGTTTTTTTTTTTTTCTTCTTCTGAAGTTGTCTGACTGCCTTCATTTCAGACTTGGATTTGTGTGGAAGACATCACTTCAAGAATCACCGAAACGGCAAACAAACGTAACAGTATGCACCAGTAGAAGTACAAAGCAGAGGCTAGGCTTGTCAGCCTTGGTTAGCACTCTATACCTGGGTATGTTAACGAAAATGGATGTGCTACAATACACAAGAAAACACGGTCCTATTATTGTTAACCTTCTCTCCCTACATTGTCAGATTTATGGAATTCATGTTTGTAAAGTTCTTCCATCTGTGTAATTATTTTTTTGGGGGGGGGCTGGAAAGATCATTTCGAGGCCTTTGACTATGAGAAAGAACTGCCTAGTGGATACTAGGTACCAAGACATCAGCGAAATCACATGCAAAATTATAAAAACTCACTGTCTTCAGTCCCACACACCAATCAATTTGAGAGGAAATTGACCAATGCTAGTAATGCCAAGGCCAGGATCCAAAGCTGGGCATGATCTTGAAGGTGGTATCTGTTCCTAGGCTCCACAATGCCAAGCCAATGGATGCAACTAAATCACCCAGGTAGAAATCAAGCTGCTAGGCTGCAGGCGCCACTCAGATTGGAATCGGATGACATTACAGTGACTGATGGTGGCACAGAGTTTCTCCTCCATCAAGTCAGTCGGGCTCCTCTGAGGCCGCTTCTCAAAGAGGCCTTCCTTTTGACCTTTGTCCTGTCTTTTGCCTGCCTGGCCCAGTCTTAACAAGAATCTGGCCATGTCAGGTTAGGGAAAATTCTGCCTGTCTAGCTGATCACGGTCCTCATCCACGACATTTGCTGTGTAAATCCTTGGCCAGCCTTGAAGGAAAACCTGTTAAAATGATTTGTCAGGTATCCTCCTAGTCTAGATGTTTTCAACTATGATTTTCTGCCCGTTGGTTCCTTCCCTCACATATTAGTAATAAGTCTCCACTCCTTTGCTACATCTTGGCTCTTTTCCTATGATGGTTAATTTTGATTATCTCAGCTTGGTTAGATTAAGAAACACAGCTTTAACGAGACACACCTTTGGGTGTGTCTGTGAAGGTGTTTTCAGAGAGTTAATTGAGAGGGAAAGACCTACTCTAAAAGTGAGTGACACTCCTTTTAGAGAAAGTTGAGCACTGGCTTCTCCCCTCTCCTTCCTGGTCAGCTGGAATTGTTTAAATAAACTCTATTTTGTTTACTTTCCTTACTAGTTTAACATGGAACCAAACTATGTTTCAAGGTGTTACCATTAAGTTATCTATTTCTTTTGGAATGATTTTAGATTTACAGAAACATTGTAATAATAATAGAGAATTGCCATCCATGTTAACAATCTTCTTTTCAATATCATTGCTATTAACTGAATTCCAGATTTTATTTGGATTTTGTGTTTTTCCCTTAATGTCCTCTTTCTATTCCAGGATCCAATCTAGGCTCCACATGTTATTCAGTTGCCATTCCTTATCAGTCTCCTTTAGTTTGTGACAGTTTGGGGGTCTTTCTTGTTTTTGTCACTTGACAGGTTTGAGAGTATTAGTCACCTACCTGGGTCCCCCAGTGTAGGTTAGTCTGATGCTTTTCTCATAAGTGGACGTAACTGAGAAAGAATACCATGGAAGTGAAGGAACTGTCACATCTCATGACCATGTTTTGATTGTTCTACATATTCTGATACAACGCTTTTGCTCAGTAGTCTCATAGCTGACCCCTTCCAAACATATCATCATCCAGAGTGTAGTCTACTGCTCAAAGCATTAGGAATTTAACCAAAGATTTCAAGGTGGAAGGTGAGGATTGGGAAGGAGGAGAAAGCTATATTGCTTATAACAGAGAGAAGTTAATACAAATCTCCCTTAATATTTGTCCTCCTTTTTACAAAGGAACATCCCATCATTTGCTCAGGCAGTTTCCAGAAACCCTCAACAGTCCCACCCCACCTGTGTCCCAAGCTTCCCCTGCAGTCCTTCTCCTATGTGTCTCCATGGCTGTCACCTGGTTCTGCAAAGGCTCTTCTGAGATCACTTGCACAGAAGGCAGGCACAGGGACAGCAAATAAGATGAGTGTTCATCACAAAGAGTTTTTTTCTTTTATACAAAGCAAAGTTGACTAGTAGTTTTTCTAAACATAAGACAGTGTCTACCTATTGCAAATGAACTAGATCATTAAGGTAAACCATCTTGTTCGAGACTACCAGAACATGGGATGGGTAAGAATACACTTTGCCTAAATATTCAGATTTTCTTTATAGCCACATTCACATGGACTTACAAATTCACCAATACCTTCACTTTAGTTGTTTGTTCCTTATTCTACTTTTCTGTCCTGAACTTTTTGGTCAAGCCTACCACAAGACTTAATCTCCTTTTAAGTAGAAATTAGCCTGGAGTTTCTCAGAAGGAAGGATAATCATTCATCATTCACTCACTCAACAAAATACAATTTTTAGCTTCTAAAGCAGCTAGTCCTTACCCACTAATATAGTTTTTCTTTTCTTTCTTTCTTTCTTTCTTTCTTTTCATTCAGTAGTCATTTACAAAACTTTCACTGAGCACCTAGACTGGCCTGAACCCCAGGAATACAATAGTAAATGAAATAGCTCCAATCTCTACTCTCAAAGAATTGATAGTCTTTTAAAATTTCTTTTATTTGTTAATTTTAATTTTATGTGTATGAGTGTATTGCCTGCATGTATGTAAGTGCACTTGTGTCATACAGTGCCCTCAGAGGTCAAAAGAGGGCATTTGATCTCCTGGAACTGGTGTTACGGACAGTTGTTAGTGACCATGTGGGTGCTGAAAATCAAATATGGGTCCTCTGCAAGAGCAGCCAGTGCTCTTAACTGCTGAGCCATCTCTCCAGCCCCAAGAATTCATAGTCTTAGAGAAGAGATAAATACTAAACACACAACATAAAAAGAAAGTATCTGTAAGCTGTAATAAGACTCATAAGGAAAATATCAAAAAGAATGTAATATATGAGTGATACTTGTGTGTATTTGTGTGTGTGTGTGTGTGTGTGTGTGTGTGTGTGTGTGTGTAGGACAGTAGCTTGCTTTTCAAAGGTTGTGTTTCCAGAGGACCTGAAGAACAAGCGTTAGCTAATAAGATTTAACAAATTGCTACAGACCAAGCTAGAAAGCACAGTCTGCTAGAATATTCTGTGAGCTGAAGAAGACAATATGCTTGAAACAGAGTGACTGATGTGATTGTGTCCAGGTTCCGATCAAGGTCAAGACAGTGCGTGCTGTCCATCACATGTGTCCTACAGGGCACACAGGGAAGCACACAGGACAGCAAAGCTAAGGACTTCTTTGATGTCACAGCAGAGCACTGTTTGTACTGAGAGTTCAATGTTGACTGACTCCCTGCCTTCTTAGCTGTAGATCCTTGCTCCTTCTACATTCCAGTGTCTCAGGAAGAAAGAGAATGAGGTGGAAAAGTTACAGCAGTCACTAAGACTCTCTGATACCACCGATACCACCTGTCATTTTCTAACTAGATTCCTTTATAGCAAAAGACTGGGATTTCTCCTTATGAAAGGAAATTGCTTCATGTGTATCAGGTGTCACAACAGTGCTAGCACACACTTGCTGCAGTTCAAGGATCACTAACTACCTAAGTCTGCATTCTGACTTCCTTCCCCCTCCGCCCTTTTCTCCCTTCTGTTCCTCTTCCTTACTTTTCCTTCTTGTAAACAGATATCTAATAGATATTTGGGGAAAATGAATATAAAATAAAATTGGCCATTCACTGTTTACAGCTATCTCAGTGATATTAATTGTATTCGTGATGTGTTCAACCACCCCCCTATTTCTGAAACTTTTCATCACTCCAAACAGAAACTCTGAACCCACTAAGCAATCATTCCCATTCCTTCTCTCTGCTATCCCTTGGCAGACAGACTGACTTTCTGCTTCTGTTGTATATGGGTATTTCATGTAGAAAGAATGATATGATATATGGAGCTTCATTTGCACCTTCTCATTTCCTCCTAAGACTTCCATAACGTGTTCGTGGTGTAGCAGACACAAAACTCTCATACTCTGCTCATTTTTATTTGATAAATTGTCTTCCTTTTCAAGTCAAATAATTTCCATTGTTCTATAGTCAAAATCACTAATTCTCTCTCCAGCCTGCTTCAGTGCGGTTTTGAATAATTCTACTGATTTTTTTCTTTTTGGTTTCGGTTATTGAAATTTTCAACTTCAGTATTTTTCATTGATTTTTTTCTGGCCTTCTATCTCTTTCTGGTTTTCTATCTCTGTGATGATAGTTCCATTTTGTTTATAAGTCTTTCCTTAATTTTCTCCATATCTCCCTTGAGTTCTTTGAGTATTTTAGACATGACTATTTTAAAGTTTTTGTCTAGCACAATCTCAACCAGGTTTTTTTTCATGGGCACTTGAGTTTACTTCTTCCTTTTAGTATCTTTCTGTTTACAGTATATCTTGCAACTTTCCTTTAGTTTAGAATTAGATATTTGAATCTAATCATTAAGAACTCTGGAAAGTATATTCTTTCCTTCTCCAGAGTTTGTTAAGATTAGTTTTTGATTTCTGATTAGGCAGGCTTTTGCTATGCTGGTTATCAGCCTGAGATATACATAAAGTCTTCTTATCTCTGTGACTTTTCCTGGTCATGAGTTCTAATTTTCCAAATTTCCCATATATAGTTGCTTTTGAATGTCCTAGACTTTAAATATTTGTTTCCCAAAAGAGGAAAAAGAGAAAAAAATTAAGAGGATGAGGTGAAAAAGAAAAGTATGCTGGTCCTCTAGATTGCCTGGGAAGTTGTTTGGCAGTGTTAGAGAGATTTGCAACATTGAGGAGAAACAACAGTGATGGCTGCCTTCTAATGTGTCTACACCACAAGATCAGAAGGAGCAACCAGCAATTAGAATATTCAGAATATCGATCCTCATTTTTGGAAGATAGAACCCTTTTTGTTTACTGTGGCTCCTACCAGTTGCTTTTGGGAAGCTGCTCCTCAGCTACGTACTGACATTAACTGGAATTCATCATTATTTCATCCAATTGTACTCCTGGAAGTTGCAATCCTTGTAGTAGACTTCAAAGTCTAAAGACAGTTAGATTAGACATGCTCTGCCCGCGCAATCATTGTCTAGGTGGAGGGACTGGGTCCTTGCTTTCCTTCTTCATCATCACTCCAGGTCCCCTGATCATCCTTTCCAGTGACACTGATAAATGTTTTAACAGACTTCACCTTCTAACCATGAAGTATTTGGTTTTGTGCTTTATAAATATTATAAGAAGATCTGTATTTTTGTTGACGGACATTTAACACTCTAGAAAAATAACAACACTAAAAAGAACTAGCTATCAAAATGATTCTGGCCATTTTGTAGTAAATGAACAACTATGACACATTCCGTTCCCGCTGCCGGAGATTATAGATGATTCAAGATATACTGGAGAAAGCGTGTGTTGATACAAGGGTCAACAGAGCAGAAATGTAGCTGGGGGCACAGGAGAGATGGCTGGGCAGACATAGCTCATGATATTCAGTACAACTGGCACTTTCTAAAGTGGAAAGGATGATCCAGGTGGACTTTAGGATAGTGATGGCTAGTCTTGGTTGTCAACTTGACACATGTAGGAAGAAAGAATCTCAAGTAAAGAACTTTCTCCATCAGCTTGGCCTGTGGGTATGTCTGTGGGTCGTTTTTTTCATTGCTAATTGATGTGGGAAGGTTTGGTTCACTGTGGGTGGCACCATCCCTAGGCAGGTGCGCTGACTGTCTAAGAGAAGTAGCTGAGCATGGGCCTGGAAACAAGCCAGTGAACAGCATTCTTCTGTGGTTTCTGCTCTAAGCTGCTGCTATGGGTTCCTGCCACGGCTTCCATCAATAATGCACTGTAACCTCTGTAACCAGAGAAGGATAGGACGACTCTTTGCAGAAATGCTTGGTTTTGCCAAATAAACCCTGTCTTCCCCCAAGTTGCTTTTGGTCATGGTGTTTATCACAGCAACAGAAAGCAAACTAGAAGAGGAAAATAAGAGTTTCCCTTTAGGGACCAGAACTTCTGGGTTCCAGTACTCGGTCTGTCATTTATTATGTGACCCTAGACAAGTCGATTTTCCTGTCTGGGCTTCCATGCTCACATCTATAAAATGGTTAAGGCAGAGTAGGATGAAAGTTTTAGTTAAAGTCGGTTGTAAGAGAAGCATTTTATGATTCTAGGAATCTAGATCTCCACTAACACAGCGGTGACCTGGCAGGTGTAGCTGTTTAAATTAAATTATGTGAAAGTGGACTTTTCTCATTTGCACTAGCTACATTTTAAATGTTCAGTAGTAAGATGCAGTGCATGCACTGAGTAAGACAACACAGTGAAAAATGAACTCCAACATCACAGACAGCCTAATAAAGCCCTGTTCGAAGTCCTGGGCCATCAAATATGGACTCTATTTATGAATAGACTCTTCTTGATTTTACTGTAAAAGTAATTCTTGTTGTTATGAATACTATTGAGACATGACATTTATTAAGCAAGACTGCATGCTACAATTGTATTAAGAGTACTTTACTTAATCCTCACACTCCGTGCAATAGGAATTATCTCATGTTTATGAGCAATTTTCTCTACCACTCCAGCTTATTTGTGCTTTTACTACTGTTGGTAAATCATGCAGTTTAGATGCCTCTCATTATTTGCAAGAAGAGGACTCCAGGACCTTCACGGAGTAATGTAAAACAAACAGAACCAAGCATTTCTGAGAGGAGGAGTCATCGCATGTTTTACTGCAGTCTGTTACTCAAAGCAATAAAGTACTGCCACATTTTATCAATTCTGTCCACATTTTCTATCACATCTCAGGTTTGGTCAGCACTCTGGCCTTCCTGCATACAATCACAGAGCCAATGGGAAGGACTAAAACCTATTTAGGTGTAGGTTGTCTTTTGTTTTGCTTCCATCCCTCCCCAAAGCAACAGACTACAAATGGTTAGTGAAGAGATATTAAAGTTGTTCACCAAACTTTGGAACACAGCTCAAATGATGCCACACATTCTCCTGGGAGCAGAACAGCATTACCCATTCCCTGTGCCATAGTTCTTTGCAGATTCTCACTCAGAAAACAACAAAGAACAAAATGTTATTCTGGCTGTCCCTGTCTGCAAATTCAGAAAAGCGCCTCTACTTTGAGTTATCTTTTTTGCTTCTGCATCTTAGAAAAAAGCTTAGGTAGGCTTAAATAGACAAAAGGGAAAAGCTCTCTAATCAATCAACCAAGAAATCAAATCAAGCAGCAAAATCAGTGCTATTATCAACACAAAGTGTAGGAAGAGATATACTATTTATGGTAGTGCTGTTGTATATCAGGATTGTTCTGGGTAAATTAATCTTCTATAATCTAACTACAAGGTATCAGTGATATAATTTTCAGATGGACACTTTGAAGCCCAGACAAAAGACACAGAAAATTAGAAAAAGCATAAGCTTAATGGTAGAGAGATACGAGTTTAAATGCGGGAGTCACTAAACTCTGTGGCTTTGTAAGCTACAAGTCAGGAACTTTTTTTTTTAATTGAATTTTTGTGTATTTCATACAGAACATCTCAACTAATGTTAATCATTTTTATGCACCACCCCACAGCCCCCTCCCTGGAATTCATTTTTGTTAAGGTCTATTGTGTCAAGTTAGTGTTTCCAGACATTCCTCTGTGCAAGTTCATCCACTGAGGTCTAGTCAACCTCTCCAGAGACCCTCACTTTAAGAAGATTAGCTCTTCCTCACCCAACAGCAATCAACAGCCAGTATTTCTTCATCAAATGGGTCTGCTGCACATTTCCCCAGTTCCATGCTGGCTTTTGGCCTGATTGAGTTCGAGTGGGTCTTGAGCATGCTGACACCATCGCTGTAGGTTCATATAAGCAGGATTCTAGGAGTTTGTAGGATTCTATTTCCCTGTGGTCATGAACCTGGCTCTTACAATCTTTCTGTCCCCTCTTTTGCAATGGTCCCTGAACCTTGGGTGGGTGAAGCTTAATACAGGAGTCCTGTCCAGGGACACATACTCTATAGACTTCTAATCTCCATTCTTTGAATATTTGTTACTTTTTGTGTTTCCGGCCCTCTGTTGCATGTGGGTGCTTCATTAATGAGAGTTGAGAGATTCATTAGTGTCTTCTTTACCCCTTGTGAATCTTAGATGTAGAGGTTGCATTGTAGATGTACCACTTAGGCTTGGACAATTCACAGACAATGTCTTATGGTACTCTGAAGTAGTCTCTGTATGGTACAAAAGAAGTTTCTTTGATAAGTGATGACTGGGATATTTGACTGTAAATATAAGGATATGTATTTTTCACTTAGTAAGAAGTTATGTTAGCCTAAGGATGTGACAGCCTTGGGGATCTCTCTAAGATCTATGACCTCTTCAGCCATGTGGATTTGGCTATGATGACAGTACCACACGTGAGTTTTCTCCCACCAAGTGGGCTTTAAGTTCAGTTAGGCAGCCGTCGATTGCCCCCGAGATAAAAGTGCTGCTAGGCACCAGCATCCTATGCTGTGCCAGTCACTGATGTGATTGTTTGGTCATAAAGCTGGTGTTGGGCCATCAACTAATGTTTTACCTTAGCAGTTTCAGTAGTACTCTCCAAAACTATGAGAGCTAGCCTTCAGGGGAGGTGACTTCCAGGTCAATTCCAGCTCCATTGCTCCAAATCCAGTGTTGGAAGTATGTCCTGTCTTCAGTAGTACAGTCGTACCTTCAAGTTCTGGGAGGCAATCAAGAGTTGTGGCAATAGCCTGTGTAATTTTGGGAGGCACTTTTATGGGCAGGCTCCTATGTGTATGTGTGTATGTGGGGGTTGGGGAGCCCTGTCTCTTTAAAGGACTGTAATTACTTCTTTCATTTGAATTGTTCTTTCTTTTTCAGACAAAGATCTCTAGAGAAAAACATAAGGAACCAGTCCAGATTGTTGAGATATATTCTCACTCATGTGGAGGATCTAGAATAAATATGCTCATTATGGCCTCATTTCAGTGCTTGAGTTCTCTGTCTAGGAGATGGTCCTGTCCACTATTCTTAACATGTAATGTATGAAGAAACATAATCTTGAATTGGGCTTGCTCAGGAATGTGCCTACCTTCATGTGTCACAGTGAACCTTTCCAAAATGCATTAGCATAAGTTGCCTTAATAAAGACCCCTGATCATTTCCTCTTCCTCCTCTTCCTCCCCCTCCTTCTTTTCTTCCTCCTCCTCCTCCTCCTTTTCCTTTTCTTGTTTCTTTGGTTTGTTTTGGTTTTTGTTATACAGTGTCACTTTCTAGTTCAGGCTTGTCTGTAACTCACTAGTGTTGATACAAAAACACAACTCTCTACTTGAAACAGAATAAAAGGAGTTTATTCTAGAACTAAATATGACTGACCACAGCCTGGGAACACAAGGTGTCACAAATACCATTTTCAAACATGGTAATAGTTTCATGAAGTGTTTACAGTTACAGAACCAAATAAATCAGTGTATTTTTTTCAAATACATTGGTAGAAACATCAGCAAAGCAGATAAATCTCTGCCCTAGATTTCAAATGCTATCTTATGACATTCAGTGGGGTTGGTGGAAGCTAGTGGCCTGTTAATACATCCCAAAAGGTTTCATGTGGTAGTCAGAAGGATGTAAACTCAGACACAAAGGTGAGAAATAAATGACTATAATGAGCTAAAATAGCCCAAGATAAGTAACTCTGAATCTGCAACATTCCAACTCTCCATAATCACAGAATCCAAATCAGTTAATCAGCCTCATAGAATCTTAAAATAGGTGTGGCACTATGAGCAACTGAGATGAAACTGACGTGGCAGCTTCCTCCCTGAAGATTAGCTCTCATAACATCAGAAGATACTATACAAATTGCCAAAGGAGAAAATCAATCAACGACCTTACCCAATTGTAAAGCCTTTGAGCCACAAAAATGACCAGCCTGGCAAATGATCTCTATTCATGGAGTTGTGGCACTTTTATTTTGGGGATCATCAACAGCTGTCTAATTGCACTTAATGGAAAGGAACTCATGTGTGGTATTATAAACAAAGCCAAATACACGTGGCTGGAGAGGTCACATACCTTATAGAAAATCCTACTTCTGTCACTTTCCTAGACCAATGTAATTTCTTATTATATTCTAAATAGTTAACCTTATAGTTATAGACAAGTGTACTTCTTACCACCAGTCAAAGAGGTTACTGTTTGCAACAGATTGAAACTATCACAAAGCTCTTCAACTGATCAAACCCAGAGACTAAATGACTGTGATGTGCCCAGTCCTAAGTGATACATCTACAATGTAACTTCTACATCTAAGGCTCAGGGAACATTACAGAAGAGGGGGTGGAAAGAATGAAAGAGCCAGAAGGACCAGACACCTGCCACTAATTAATGTATTGTAGACATGAAATCTCCAGAGTATGGTAGTCTAATAAGGTCTGCATAATGACAAAAATCAGTTGACATGCCAAAGTGGTGAAGGAAATATCATGGGGTCTCACCTCTAAATAAAGAGCTACAGGCAATCAACGGATGCAGAGGGGAGCTGAATCAGTTTTCTCCAGGGACTAGCTCCATGAGAGATGATCTAATCCCCAGTGGGAAGCCCAAAACACAGGTACGTATTAGTGCCACTAAATGGACTCAGTACCTTATACACACACACACACACACACACACACACACATACACACACAAGAATAATAGTCAAAGAAGAGGACAAGAAATTGAGAAGAAGTAGAGAGGGACATGGGAAGAATTGGAGGAAGACTAGAAGAGAGATAGAAATAATGCAAATACAACACTTGTGCATGAAATTCTCAAAAAAAAATTAAAAAGATAGGTGGGGCTTTTTTTTTTTCTCAGAATTCCAGTTCACACCAGGTGGACTAGGGTGCTCCTGCTGCCTCAGTCTCTCAGTTACAGGCATGCACCAGGACCCTGGGCCCTCTTCTCTCTTTTGTTTGGGAAGACCTTACTTTGGGAGTTATCTCTAGTGTCCTCATTGTTGGTACAAGCAATAAACTTCTCTTTACTCCTTCAGCTCTTGGTTGTGTTTACTGGCTTTGGGGTAACCCATTGGTTTTTTATTTTTATTTTTTTATAGCTATGGAAACACTACTGGGCTTCATTAAATCTGTTTTCTCATTTGGAAACAGAGACCAGTAGTAGCAACCTTCTAGAGATGTTGTGGAGTCAAATATGTGTCTGTAAAGTACTCAACACAGTGGGTGGCACTGTGTTAGATTTGATAAAGTTTCCTCTTTCCTTGCTACATGGGAGAGCAGAGTGATGGGCTCCCAAACCCATGTTCTTTCCATATCTTTAATAAGCTTGTCTGAGATCTTCTTACACCACTGGAGATTCAATCAGACTGACAACTCAAAGGATTCCTCTGTGCTGGCAAGCCATTCTCCATCATTTGATATTTCTGATCATGAATCATGCATTTCCCAGTGAATTCTAATGTGCAGAACTTCAGTGGAGCCAGATCGTAAAAATATCTTCTAGCCACTTAATGGAACAGACCTATTGAGGAAAAGAGTTTAACACTGGTGAAGAAAAGTAGAGTAGTTTCTGTGCTTCAGTTTCTATGGAATTTGCAAAAAGCCAGTGAAGACACAGGGAGTGCCTTCCTTATCCTAATTCTCTCTTGCTGGTCCTTTGCTTTGAATGAGACTGAATTTTCTTCTGGAAGGAAAAAATACGCAAGTTGACCAAATGTTCTATTAAAGTTATACGCTGCACTTCCAATCATAGAGGATCTCATGTTCGGGCATTTCTTGCTGGTCACAGGTCTTTTGGGTCTTTGTTTGCTTGGTGTGGAGAAACATCCTGTTCTTTTAGAAAAATCTTTCAAATTTAGACTCTTGGGAATGCCCTGTTTGTCTTAGCATGGAATTTCTTTTGTAAACAGCTCCCTTTCCAACACACTTCCATAAAAAATGTCTCAGGAGATAAAGGCCACCTTTGTACCCAACCCCACCTATGTCCCATGTCCCTAAGAACACTTAAGAGACAGTCGTGGCAGAATGAGCAAGCACAAGCTAGGAGTCATATGATCCACACGGGGCCCTAGCTCTACCTTCTAACCTTTGACTTTGTACATGTACAAAAATCCTTTGTCTTGATTTTTCTCTTGACTGTCAAAAGTTTGTGGGGGCTCTCATACTGCACCTGAATGTTTTGAGAAAACCACAGATGTTTTATGATTTTATTTTCCTTATTAGAATTTTGAGTGCAGGAGCCTAAACAGCTCTGTGCTTTGGAAAACATTTTCCCATTTTAAACAGAAATTCATACTTTCCACTAATCTGATTTCTTTTGGGTTTGAGGTAGGATAGAAAGACAGGAAAATTAAGAGACATAGGAAGGAAAGGACCTGAATCCACTTGAAGTCTCTTGCCAATGGAGAGTCAAGAATTCCAGTACAGTTAACAAAATGTGCAGTAAAAGTTGCCTGTGTAGAGACAATATTCCTTTTAAAATGGGATATTTCAAATGTTTCAAATAAGAATTTAAAAGAGCATTGAGCCATGCTCGAGGCCAAGGGTATATGACCTTTGAGTGTACCCTTACTCCTTTCTCAGATACCAGCTTGGAATGTTCTGGGAATCTCACAAACAAGACTATAAACTTCGCTTATAATCAAATAATGTTAGTTCACTTGAGTAAATTTTGTGACCCATGGCTTTTCCTTATCAAGGGTAATCCTACCCAATGCACTTCAGGAACCACCCTGTGATTTTATGTAAGTTCCTTAGCAACCCTGTGTATTAAAATGGAGCTTTTTTTTTTTTTCATAGTTGAGGTTTGAACTCAAGGGCTCACATACTCTACCACTGAGCCACATTCCTTAACCTTAAATTGGGTATTTCTTGATATGCTTTGTAATGGAGAGCACACAAAACCAGGAGGTCAAAACATACATGACTGACTCTGGTGCTCAGTGACACATTTCCACCATTTTATCTCCATTATTTCCTGATCCACAACTTGAAAGGTCAGCCTCTGCCTTTGAGATATCTGAGGGCAAGATGAATACATGCAAAAGCAATGGATGGGTTGGAAGCCATAGCCCAAGGAAACCTAAACTGATACTAGAACATCTGGAGAATGTGAGCCTTGTGAGTTTTCAAATAAAGGCTAAATGATTTAATTGTCAAATTGATCACAGAATGAATGTTGAATGTTCTTAACCTGTTGGGAGCACAGAACCCAGGCACTAAGTAAAATCTACAGTTCTCCCAAGGGAAATAGTGCCCATCAGTAGACACCATCCTTGATATAATTTCAGGAACTTCTGGTGCTCTGTCATGGACTATCTAAGTTTTGATAGGCCTTAAGCTAAGAAATTATTTTAGAGCACAAGCAACATGGGGCTGGAGAGGTGGTTCAGAGGTTAAGAGCACTGGCTGCTCTTGCAGAGACTTGGGGTTCATAGCCAATTTGAGGCCACCCTATGACATATGTCAGCAAACAAAGAACAACAGAACACTTTGAAGTGATAGTCCAACAAAGAACATAGACACACTTCCAAATCTAAACTGCTGGTAAAAATTGACCAGAATAGACACAGATTAAGAAAGATCATAAACTGGGTCTGATGGTGAATGCCTTTAAGTCCAGCACTTGAGAGGTGGAGGCAGGCAGATGACTGTGGGACTGAAAATTGAGGCCAGACTGGTCTATACAGTGAGTTCCAGGCTATCAGGTGGGGATACAGAGAGATCTTGTCTCAAAAAGAAAAAAAGATTACAAGTATGAAAAGTATCAACTCTCTTGCTGTACCATGTGTGGATGGACCTTGACTCTCTAGTTCAAATTTTCTGTGCCTGCTCAGAAACCCAAACCCAACCCTGACTGTTAATTAGAAATTAGTCATTTTCCCTAGAACTCCTGTCCCTTCACACCGCATCCCCAAAGTCTTTTGGTTCTTCCTAGGTAGTCCTTATTTGAAGAGATTTCCTTTTTCCTTCAAGAGGAATTTACGGTGGCTGTTGAGCCTGGGAACTTTGGAGGATATTTTCTGCATCTACTCCTTGTTTCACAAGAGTTTCAAGTCAAGTCTCAAGCTTTAACACATGCCACCTCTGAAGAGGTGGCCAGGCCAATCACGGTGGAGCTGGTAACTTCTAAATCAGTTTGAGCTACCAAGAGAGACAGTAGACTCATCAGCTGTGACTCACTTCCAACTTCATCCCAACAGGCCCTTCAGGGTTGGAGGAACCTCAGCTGGCTCATCTGCTTTCCTCCATCGCATATCTCTGGGTAGGCCAGAATGCTCTCAAATGTCAGTGATTGAGAGGATCACTTTCAAATATTAATGTTTCTTGTCATTTCTTTTATTCTAGGAGAGTTATCATGGTATAATCTTCCATGGAAAAATTTGGCCAATCTGAGTATGTGCCCCAAACCAGATACATGAGCCAGTTGACCAGCTTACCACTTATGTAACCACAGATTTCCTGATTAACTCTTTTAATCTTAATTGTTTTAGAAAAAACTGAAAGCTTCTAAAACTCTTTACTCTGGTCTCCCAGGCATCAGTGCTTGGTCCCAGGTTGTCTTACCACATTATTTTGATAGCACGGTAACTCCCTCAGGGATTTAAAAAGTAGGATGTATGAACCCAGTTTTTACTAGCTAGTTTCGTTTATAGTATCAGAGCTTGAAAACAACTTTATTCCTTAAAGTTTAAATATAATCAATAAAAGTTTTAGGCAGTAGACCTCTGACTTGTCTTAGGTTACTTCCCCTACCTATGTAAACAAATTCTTGAAGTAATTAAATGTCCTATGAATTAAATTATATATATATATATATATATATATTTCCAGAGAACTGAGTTTCAAATATTCATTATCATTCTGACTTAAGAGAATACTTGTAATTCCAAAAGGACCTCAAGTACATAGGTATGAGATCAAATAAATATATAATAATATCTTAGTTATTACTCAGGCTATGAGGCTATGATTATGGGTCTTAAAATATAAAATATTCTACTTGTTTATGCGGAGGAGAAGGGAAGTTTGGCTACTCCAGAAGATGAGTGAACTCACTGAATATTAATTTTCCCTGAAAAGACTTTCTTATGTTATTTGATCACCTTTTAAAAATTCTAATTATTTTAGAAAGGAGGGAAGCAGATAAGGGAAGAAGGAAACACATTCCACTCACAAACACACACATACATGGATTCTTCACAATGGCAATCAGAAACCCACTCCCCTAAAATATCATAATTTATACATTTTTCCATGAGGGATTCATACGACCTCTTATGTTCCCACATTTGATAATAGAGTACATAGAGCTAAGAAAAGGATGCTTTTAGAAAGCAGATCTTGTCCCACACAAACAATGGAAAATACCATTTTTAGACCACAATGAGGTATATTGAGAAAGAGCATGTGACTATTTTCATCTCCTGCTGCATTTTTCTCTGTTAGAGACAGCAACACAGCATTAAAAGTGACAGAGAAGAAGTGAAATCATGCTCAAAATTTGCCATAGGCATCCAAAATAGTGTACATGCTATCGTTAGCCTTTTCCAAATCTGAATAATGTTCGGGAATCATCTAACAGCCTCTCATACTTGGCCGGCTGACCAGGCAATCAGTGCTGTATTGCTCAGCACAGCCTATTCTGCATGGAGCCATAAAGAGGACATTAAAAACCTCATTAATTTCAACTGTTAGCACTCAGAGAGTCTCATGTTTTAGAAATATATAATGGCATTTACGTCTTTCTTTCTTTCTTTCTTTCTTTCTTTCTTTCTTTCTTTCTTTCTTTCTTTCTTTCATCATTATGCACACGATTCTGCTGCTATTTAATAGTCCAGGACCAAGTATGCCCATGTATTAAAGAAATAGCTGCTTTGAATGCCCATTGTGTTCATATTGGAAAATATCTGATTTAAACTGTCTCAAATAGTCTTCTACCATCAAGAGAAATAAACAAATACATAAACAAAAATTCAGTAAGCATATTGAGATTATAGCAAGTGCACGCTGAATAAAGATAGTTTATAGTTAGATATTAATACCTTCTTTGTTCACTGGGAGAAGTCTATCGAAACATGATTTAGATGTGAAAAATAACTCAACCATGATAGGTTGAATTGTGCGCCCTTCAAAAAAATGTCAAGATATTTTGTAACTCTAATCCCTACAATAACTTTGATTGTGACCTTGCTTGGAAATGGTCTTTGCAGATGCAATCAAGTTAAGATGAAGTCACGCTCAATGAAGATGGATGCTAATCCAGTATGATGGCATAATGACCTTATCAGAGAGAACTCAACTCAGGCAACGGTGGAGGGGGAAAGGTCATGTGAAGTCTGAGGCAGTCATTGAAGTTGTGCTGCCAGAAGCCAAGGACTATCTGGGGCTATCAGAAACGGAAAGAAAGGATCCTCCCCAGGTCTTCCAAGGGGGCAGGGCTTGATTTCAGATTTCTAGATTTCAGAGCTATGAGAGAATAAAATGACTGTTGTTTTAAGCCACTCAGGTTTGGGTAATTTATTATCGAGCCTTAGGAAACTCAGACAATAGCTACTCTATATTTATACCAAGCTTGGCAAGTTGGCACAGTTCAGAGGGACAGGAAGCTCATAGCCATTTTCAGGGAGTTATGTTTGGGGATAAGACACTGACTTTTGGTAATCTCTACCGTTGGTAACTAAGAAAATAGAAAAATATGTCTCTTTGTATACAGAAGTGCACATGTACTTCTAAATTCCTGCAGACTTGGTTGATGACACAAGGATAAATTTCTAGAGTCCTAAGTTCAAAAGAAGAAAGGTGACTTTCTGGTGACATAAAAACCCAGAAAGGAAAGCTCTCTTCTTTGAAACATCTTTTCTATTACAGAAGCAGATGGAGTTGAAAAGGAGAAAGAGGCTGGCCATAGACACTGGGTTTGACACTATCCTTTATGTCTGTAGGGATATTTGCTAGCAGGAACTCTCATTTAGTGGGCTTTCTATGCTCTGGGGTTTGTTGGAGAGGGGTTGTTGTTTGTTCATTTGGTTACCTTTTAAGGTGTAGTTTATTTATGATTATTTTGGAAAAGTGTCCATGACTGTGTATTTCAATATAATACCATAAACTGTTTTGTTTTGGTTTTGTTTTAGACAGGCTGTCATGTACCCCAGGTTAGTCTAGAATTCACTATATAGCTTAGGAACTTTGAATCTTGCTCCTTCTGCTTTACTTCCTGAGTGCTGGAATTATAGGCTGCTCTTATAGGTTTTGTTTTGACAACATGTTTCAAAGTTTGTCGATTGCAAAGATTAAAATAAGAGCACATAGCTATACAGAAACACCACCTACACTCCTCCCATCTTCCTAACAAATATACATTTTTCAAAGGATACAGCTGGGCAGCCTCTTTCCCCAAGAACTCTCTATAGTGGTTAGCAATAGATAGCTCTACTCATAGAGCCTTTAAAACACAGTCCTTGTTGCTTTCACCTGAAGAGTGAAATTTTCTCTCATAAGGATGTGCAGGTAGGTTGGTTGTCCAAACATAACAAGCTTGCCTGGAAAGCAGTCCTAATTTCTTTCAAAATCTCATTTGCTCCTATGGCATCCTGGGAAGCAGGACACTGGGCTCTGCCAGTCTTCCATATTTCTTTTCTGTGCTTCCTCTAGGGTCTCATGGTGCTCTGACTGTGCAACTCCTGATTCCTGTGATGTTGAAGGTCCCAGTCCATTTTCCTCTATGAAGATATTATTTGTCCTATAGGCCAGTTCCTCAAGGCCCTGTGATTATCTACATTCCTGTGCATAGTAATAGATAATAATTTTTTAGCTATTCTGTGTTAATATGTCACTTTTCTAACAGATGAAAAGCCTTTAAATCTTAACTCTTAAGAGGAGAAGGGCAAGGTTGAAAGGGCTTTGGAATCCTAAATCAGGAAACTTACGTTTACATGTAAACTTTAGTTTACATTCAGCCAACAACTAGTTGTGAGACTTTGGACTCCACATCTCTAAGTTTCAGTTTCTTTGGTTCAATTTGACAAGTACTGAGCATCTATCCCATGTGTTCATGCATGTGAGGGGCAGCTATGAAGTCAGGACGTGACCTCTCTGCTCCACAGGCAGAGACAATTGATGCTCACATAGGAAACAACTCAGGGTGAAATGTGAGCTTGCAAGCAGGGGAGTTCTGGTTGGCAGAGAACAGTGGAGGATGGCATGCTGGGATGAAGAAGTAGCCTGGGCAAAGGGGTCCTGAAGGCTCATAAGAGGTGTTTCCTTCTTGGACTGACATAGCAACCAAGGATGACATGTATGCTTCTATAGTTTGATGCCATGTACTGTCTTGCTTTTGTGTTGTTTCTAACTCAGGTCCTAAGGTACTTTCTAAAGAAAGTTGGGACTTACTTCTGTAATTAACAGGGAGGTCTGGGAGACTTCCTTTCTAAAAACTTTTGTCACAAAACTTTAATGATTTATAAAATAGAAGCATATAATGAACCCGTCTGCTCCCTTCACTCAGTCTCAACAGTTACGGACAATCATTCTTTACATACTACCCCAACCCATGTTCGCATTCACATAGGATCTTGAAGCCAATCTTAAGAACCATGGAAAGTCTTTTATAAATATGATATGTGTCTCTAAAAGATTGGAAGATAAGGGGATTATAATAATCATGCTTGAAATGAATAAGAACTTAACCCCATTAAATACCTGGTCAGCTTTCTAATGTCATCATTTAATCTTATAGTTGTGATTTGATACGACACTGGCATTGGTAACTTTGTTCCCTAAGTCTCGTTTTAGTCTGTAAGTTTCTCCCTCCTCTGAACACCTTTCTCTTACCCACTTTCTTTTATTCTTTGTAGTTTATTTATTGAAGAAACCTCGCTATTTGGACTACTGAGTCCTCCGTAGCCTGGAGTTTCCTGATTTCATTCCCAGGTATTCATCATCACCTTTCCCCATCCTCTACACTTCTGGAAACTTGGCTGTTGGTTATAGAATCTTAGTGGGATGTAGGTTCTTTTTATTCTTGTAAGACTGTAGCAAAAGGGATGGTGTGTTCTCCTATTGGTAGATATGGCGTCTGGTTATGCCACACTTCAAGATATTGGCAGCAGCTGATGATCTAAAGCCACTAACTCATGAGGTGGTGCCATAAGGTGACTGTTGGTTTCTACTGCATCTTCTGAACTTATTAGAGACAATTAATCATCATCAAATATGTGGTCACCCAGTCGTATACTGCACAAAATAAAGGCTGAATAGATAGGTAACTAAAGAAATGGTACTTGATTCTTTCTGGTTACCTATTGTCTTTCAAAATCATGTGTTGATTTGTGCACATCCTCCAATGCAAATCAATAATTTCAAGATCGATTTTACTCATGAGCAAACACATTTAGTATGTTTCAATCTATTGCAATTATTATTCTCACTATGCTCAAATTGTACTTGTAAGCGCTTCATTAAGTATCTTCCAGTCTTTTTGACAAGATCCAGTAGTTTTTGAGACTATCTTTAATCCCTGGGCCTAACAAAATATTCCAGTCATCTAATCAGACCTGCCTGGAATTAACTACTTATAAAAGGAGCCTCCATTCCTTTTAGAGGAAATGGAATTTAGACCCCACCACATGACTATCTGGAAGAGTTTTAAGATGATTTGGGTCCATTTCTTTCCTTAGGAGGGGGACAGGCAACCCAGCTTGGTCTGAGTGGGTCCTCAAAGACTGATGATTCCACATGAAGAAACAGAGTAACCACTTAGTGCCACAGTGTAGGAAGAGATGATATAAGGTGGGCTCTGAACCAGGGATGTAACTATGGAGATGGTGAGAAGAATCAAAGTTGGGAACACAGGATCTGGTAACCGAATTGGCAGTTCAATGGGAGAGATGTAGGTTCACATCGTATCTTGGCAACCTATGAACTACATGTTTCTGGTTTATACTTAACATTTGAACCTCTATGACTTCAATTTCAAAGTACCGCAGACCTCATAAGGGTGTTGAGAGGTTTAGGTGATGCTGCAGATGAAACAAATGAAGTATAGATAAGTGATGTTTAAAACTACAGATGCGAGAATCTGACATCCAGCAATGTATATGGTTTTGTCTAGACTGAAAGAATTGGCCCGGATCAGGCCACAGCTGCCTCCTATCCTGTCCGCCTGTTCACTTCTCTTGCCATCCATACCTGCATTATTTTCTGATAATGCTGCACGGGATTAATAATGGATCCTCCAGCATTTTCCTAAACCACATTTTATCGATTATTTTGTTGAGAAGATGATATAATGTATTTAACGTTGTCAATGGGGAAAAACATTCTTCTGAGGGCTATTTTTTCTTATTTGCTATCTAAGTTGACAACTCACACTTTGAGAGACTTAGGACGGGTTAAGAAGTAGATCCCAAAGTAGCAAATGAAGAGATTTTAATTTTTAAAAGAAGGAAAAAAGCTGTAATCAATAAATCATATACCTTAAATGCTGATCTGATAGCTCAGAGCCCCTTAAACTAGCCAAGACGGCAGTATTAATCAATGATTTATACAACACTTAAGTTTTAGAAAACATAGCATTACTTTGAGTCAATTCTTTCCCAGAACATTTTCTGCCCATTTAATCAGTGATGTCTTGTAAACATTTCTGATATTATTTGCTTCTCTAAGATCTTATTTTTGAGGACTCTGTTAGAATGATTTTTAAGTCAAGATGATGAAAATTGAAATAGCTTTCTAGCAGTTGCTATGGCCACAAGTGAAAGATGGATTTAAAATATTATAATGTTATTAAAATTTGAGGGGCAGAGAGAAAGAAAGAAAAAGAGAGAGAAATATCCTCAAAGCTCACTGTATCTTCCAAACCTTTCCTTTGAAAGTTATTTTATTTATTATTTTTATTTTATATGTATGAATGTATTCCCTGCATGTATGTAAGTGTACCCATGTTATTCAATGCCCATGGAGATCAGAAGAGGGCGTTTGATCCCCTGGAACTAGAATGACAGACATTTGTTAGCTGCCATGTGGGTCCTCTACTAGAGCAGCCAGTGATCTAGGCCACTGAGCCATCTCTCCAGCCCCACAAACCTTTTCTATGCAGGCATACACATACAGGTAGCTTGTAGCTTTTCTTTTTTATATATTGTGAACGACAAAGTTATAAGAAATTGGCTTAACATATTGTAGTTATGTTTACACATTAGTAAAACCATCCCATTTTTCTAATTAGTTACTTATATTGCCCAGGATGGATGGCAAATGAAGAAGGTTGGTTCAGCTGACCAGCTCCGGTCTCCACAAGATAGAACTTTGCCCCTTCTCAGCCACACTTGCCTTTAGATTTGGGCACCAAAACCTTCTCTGTATGTGGGCTCCTTTTCCGTCTAGCGAAGTATTCATCCCTGCCTCTCAGCTCACTTTGGGAACGTGAAAGAAGACGTGGAGGTAGCCACCTGGCTTACAATGCCACTTTCTCAACACTATATACATTCTCTGGAGGGTCTGCAGCATAAGGTCAGGATCACCTGCTCTTGATACTCCTCTTTTCAAGTAAGGTCTTCTGAACTTCAGGATGGCAGCCAGCCGGCCCTTCTCAAGAATGGACAAATGGAACCCATGAAATAAGCAACGCAAATGTTTTAAGTGGTTTTTCCTAATTTATAAGTTCCTTTTTAAGTTGGTGTTATAAGACCAGCATGCTGTTATTATTTTTTTTTTAAGTTCATGGTCTTCCTGGCAGCTACTGAATAACTGATCATTCCTATTTTGAGTAAGTAAGAAAGTACAACGAATATTTGCTACAGGATGACTCTGTAAGATGTAGCATTCTGGGTGACTTTAACACCAGCCATGTCAAGGAGTGCTGTCTACCTGCAGGACAGGTAACGAGTAGCTTCAGACCCACTCTCTACTCTAGGAGTCAGACTTGAACATTGTTTCATGCTATTTCTTGGACTGAATTGCAATTCATTCTTCAGAATCATCAAAGAAGCTATAATGCAGTCTCTAAGGTCAAGAAAACTCCCATTATGCTCTTGAGCTTATTAGGAACTAACTCCTGCTTTCAACACTCAGAGTTTGAATTTATTTAACTTCTTCAAACTTTTCTGGAAGTTGCCAGTTGTACTTCCTTTAAACTCAAATCATTTTCTATCGTCATGCTATTTTTAGTTATTAAGAAAATTCTCAAAAAAGTTCAAATTGTGGAGATATCTTTATCCTTCCTAGCTGAGCTCAAAGGCGGCATTTTCTTAATTGGCCAGAAAGTTTAGAAGTTTCAGCTATTTAAAAATGATGTTCATAACAGAAAAAAGAAAGCTATATTCTAGAAACAATAATTTCAAGTGCGTATTGCTCAAAAAATTTTGCCGATTTTAAAGTTTAGGTTTTGTAATCATCAGTGAAGACTAAAGGCCTGATGTTTGGTTTTTTAAAAAGCTCTATGCAAACACTAGATATACATTCCTGATAGCAGGCACGTCTACAGTGTTCACTTTTGAATGACTTAAGGAAATTTTTGAATTAAGTACTTTGTGAATCCAGCAAATGCATTTTGAGAACCTACTGTGTGCCACTGCCACACAGGACTCTTTCACTGAAGGCTACCAGAACAAACAAGAGAGTCAAAAGCCTTGTCTTTTGGGAACTGTGTTGTAGTGAGAGAGAGGTAATGGGGAGGGAGGGAGGGATAAAGGGAGAGAAGAAGGGAGGAAGACAGATAGTAAAGAAAGTATAAGCAAGAGTCAGATAAGGGCACCAGGAACACATGGTTGGCAGATGACACAGAATGCGTATTGTTTTGGCTTTTTGTTTGGTTCTACTTTTCTGAGACAGGGTCTCCCTAGGCTCAGCTAGGAACTTGCTATATAAATCAGGCTCGTCTCCGCATCACAAAGATCTACCTGCCTCTGCCTCCCAAGTGCTAGAACTAAAGACATGTGCCACCACACCTGACTTACACTGCAGTTTTAAAATGTTGGAGAGGGTAGGTCTTATTGAGATGACACTTGAGCAAAGATGCTATACTTGACTCTGTAATGTCCCAAAAAGTTCATTTGTTAAAGGTTTGGTCCTTAGCTTGTTGTTTTTGAGAGTGAAACCTTTAAGAGGTGACCTAGTGATAGCTTTTGGATCACTAGGGATATACCCTCAAAGGTGGATTGTTGAGCCCTTTTCTCTTTCTTTTTGCCATACGCAGTGGTGGGGTGAACAGGCTCCTCTACCCGTACTCCTGCCATGATATACTGTCCCACCACAGGCCCAAAGCGGTCAGTCGACTGGTCAGGAAGGAAACCTCCCAAACTCAACCAAAATCAGTCTCAACCTTCCTCCCTCCCTCTCTCCCTCTTCAGATTATCTCAGGTATTGCTACAGTTCCAGAAAGGTGACTAACACAAACGTTTTTAAGGTGGTTAGGGCAACTCGCTATGGGGATATTGGACAAAGTATGTTCTAGACAGAGCTCGCTATAAGGAAACCAGTGTGGCTGAGGCAAAAGCAAACGGAAAGGAAAGATCGGACTGAGGAGCAGGTGCAGGCCCTCGGGCAGCTCTGGAATGTTGGACCCTCAGTCTGAATGCCATGGGGAGCAGTTAGAGGACTTAGCACAGGGCAGTGACATCCCCTGATGTTTCCAGTGGATCCAATGGCATGGCTGTGTAGAAAGCAGACACCAGGGGAAAGTATGAGAGCTGGTAGACTGGGAGGAGCCCATTGCAGTATTTCAGGAGAAAGACGGCAGTGACTATACCCAGGACCAGAGCAACAGAAATGCTAAACAATGTTTGGATTCTGCATTTATTTTTTAACAAAATCAAACAGATTTTCTTGAAGGATTGAATGAAAGATGTTAGAAGACAGAAGGTCTGAGGATGACATCTGGATTTTATTATGAACAGCTGGAAAGTTGAGGTTACCGTTCATTGAAATGGCAAAACTTCAGGTGGAGCCTGCGGGGAAGTCTAGGAACTCACATTTGAGTTGCTGAGTTTGGGATGACTTAGTGCTCTATATTAAGTAAAAATTCACCATTAAAAAAATATATAAATTCTCTGATGTTGGAGATTTATCTTTTCTGTTTGTTTCTGTATCTCCGGAGCCCTGGGCACTGTTTAGCACATTAACTGAATGAATATTTTTTAAGTATCCACTTCATAACTCTCTGTTCAACAGCTGGGGACACAACAGCAGATAATCCAGCTAGCGTTTCTGCTCTTGTGTACAGAACAGTTTATCAGTGGAAGGAAGAAGAGGAAAAGAATAAAATAAAATCCTTTTTGAAGTACTTAGTAGACATCAGTTGAATGTTTACCCACATTCCACTCCTATGTGTTGTCATAAGTTTATGAAGGAGGAAGCCTGGATGCCAGGGTTGCCATTCTATGACATACTCCTTCTCCAAACCCTGTACGATACTATGCTGTTTCTCATGTGCAACAACACAAATCCTATTCTTCCTGAAAAGTGTATGGCTGTGTATCTCTTCATAGACATACTTTACAGAGAATCTAGTCATAATCAGACAATTGTTAAGGAACTGCCTAGGAAAGACCTGAAATTGAGCAAGCACAGGTCACTCACACCCCCTAATTGATCCAGTTCATACTCCCAAATTCACCCTTACGTCTCAGGACATTTTTTTATTCTTCAATTTATTTCAAAATGATGAGGGTTCCCTATTTGCCAATTCTGAGGAATCACATATGTTTTCATTTGAAACACTAAATCTGCAACCTTTAACAGAACTAAAATGTGGACACAAAGTCTCTCTATTCACATAAATTTGAAGAGCTATGCCATGCCCCTTCTCAAGATTTTGGGCCTTAGGATTTCCAAATAATTTAGACTGCATGCTTCTTTCATTTGAGCATCTGATAATCTTCTTGCTTTCCTTCACTTCTGTGTCCCTTGTCACTCACTCCTAGGTGGCCTACATGAAATTTTGAAGCAGCCTCTCCATCACCCATTTCTCACCCTGTTTCTACATTTCTATGTGGAATTTGATGTCACACTTCCCTCCTTAGTATTTCCTAGAGTATGAATGATGAACGGCCATTTATTCTTGAAGACTGATAATCCTTTGTTCTTGCTTAGATATATCAATCAACTCTTCAAAAAGGAGAATTTGAGGACTTTCTTTCAACTGTGTCCTCCCTCAACATTGCAATTTTTAAGACAAAACATCTAGGATTCCCCATTACCTGGATGTGAGGGAAATATGTATTTTGTTGCTATCTCTAACACACATATCCACATAAGAACTCCCATCACAAAGCAGAACATGTTACCCATCAAAACTTTTTTACCAGGCCAAGAAAGATGTTCTCAGATTACCACACCTTTTTAAGATCTTCTGATAAATAAGTACCAGAGAGGCTCCTCATATTGTAATTCTTCTATATATTAAAGTCCTTTAATAACCCAACACGTTACATTAATTCATAAAATGACTGGGCTCTTAAACATTTCCTAAACTCATACAGACAGCGCACTACAACTTTTACATGACACATAAAGAGAGTACTCCTTAATTCTTGCTGTGACTGCCTGTGTTCTTTCTGAAGATTCCAAATTAAAGCATTAAAACATAGTATAAAGCAAGAGTCATATAGTGTGGCGTGCTTAACAATCAAATAAATGTTCCACACCCGAACAATGGTATTTGTCTGTTGTCCATCTAAGGGACCATGCTATGGTCTGAATTTTTCATTCCTATTCCCACCAATGGTGTGTATGCGTGCATGTGTGTGTGTGTGTGTGTGTATGTGTATGTGTGGAGGCCAGAAGTAGGCACTGAATAACCTCCTCATTGCTCTCCACCTTATTTTTTTTAAGACAGAGTCTTTCACAGAACCTGGAGTTCACTGTCTTGTCTAGGCTAACTGGACAGAAAATCCCCTCACAGAGATCCACCTCACTGGCTTCCTTCAGTGCTGAGGTTACAGATTTGTGCCTCTATGGCCTGGGTGTGAGAAAGCCAAGCTTTGACCATTATGTGTACATGGCGAACGCTTTACAGACTACTAATACATCTCCTTAGTTCCCCCAAACCCCTAAATTTTCTATTAAAATCTTAATTCCTAAGGTGATACTACAAGGCAGGGGCTCTGGAAGGTGATTAGATCATGATGGCATCATAAGTGGATTCGCAGTTTTATACAGAGTTCCCAGAGAATTACCTTGAGTCTCTGCCATGAAGTGACACAAAGGAACCACCTACCAACTGCAAGTGCACTCTCCTCAGACACAGGACATACCAGCATCCTGATCATGGACTCTCCAGCCCGTAGACTTTTTGAGAAGTAAATGCTTGTTATTCAAAAGCTACCCAATTTACGGACCAACCTATTATAGAAGAATGAATAGATTAAGATTTCAAAAGCTTTTATAAACACATTGAAGATGTTTCCTAGGAGGCAAACACCAGTAGTTGTTGTCCATTGAGGATACAATAATGGATAAACAAACTTAGAAATGAGGTTATGCTTTGGAACTATACAAAGTGGGAAAGCATATCACTATATAAAACATATATTTTATTAATTCTATATAAGGAGATCCAATGTTATCTAACCAGTGAGAAAAATCTGAATGGTATCCCCAAATTCACAACCACAGCCATAAAAACATTGCCTTTCCCATCCAATTCCTTTCATGTCCAGCACCTGTATTGAACATTGTGTCTCTATTTCCCTATTCGTGGAAAAGAAGACCAGAATTTAGAATAAAAGTGGAAGATATTAACATCAAAGCTGCAGCTCACTACTCAGCTTTCATATCCAATAGACATGTTGTCTAAATAGCATACCTGGTAATTTTCCACAATTTTCCCCTACTTAACAGCTATTCACAGATTTTTGCCTTAAGAATAAAGAGTGTGAATTTCTTCCAAAGTTAAATAGCTTAAAAGATTTTTTTGTGTCTGCCTTAAAATTCTCTCTAATGTGTTGCTTCAGGCTCTATCCAGACACAGCTTTTAAGTGATACCAATAAATCTATCCAGCAGGAATTATATAAAACTTATATAATTAATATTTGTAAGATGTCTTAAGATCTTGGCACAAAAGCGGGTGCTGAAATCCAGAGCTATTCTATAACTTTCTTTTTAAATCAGCTGCCAGCTAGATTCCAGACAGCTTCTAATTCCAGCTCTAGGCAAAAATATTGCTACTACTAGAAATATACTATTTTTTTTTTTTTACAAAAAGCAAGAGTCAAAGGGTTCATTAGCATGGGTCAAAGAAGCCATCATGGAAATGCCAATAATTGTTCAGAAGCACAACACCACGTACAGTTAATGGGCATAGAATGAAGGTCAAATATCTCATTGGAGTGAAAACTGCCCCTAAGTCCTAATCTGTGTGGCTATTAACCAAGAGATCTACATCTCCATGTTCCCCTCATCAACAGACATTTACTGAAGTGAGGCAGGTCAGCTAAAGTCCCATGAAATAAAGTTCAAAATGAAGGTACATTGCTTGCTTAGGTGGTCTGCAAATGAAAGGCCAAAGGAGAACTACCAGGAAAAACACAGTACTCCCAGTTGAATGTGAATTTGAATATTACGTGGAATATACTTAGAATCACTATTTATTTGAAATTCAAACATTACTGGGCAATCTGTGCTTCTATTACATGAGGCAAAGGAAATCAAGACAGTATACTTTCCATTGACATCATACTACTCTGCATCAAGTCAAAGCACCTTTGGAAAGAATTCCATAATTTTCTACTCCATTTAGTGGTTTCTATTTCTTACAAAATGATAAAACATCTAAGATTTGTAAGCAATGTTAAAAACAGGTTTAAAAAATGGGCTATGCTCGGTAAAGGGTTATGATGAATATTTAAAGATACATACCCCAGAAAATATGTTACACCAACTTCTGTTACTGAAATAATTTAAGATATAATAAACTACTTGTACAAATGACTCTCGCTATGTAGTCACGTTGTACATTAACTGGGTGATAACCTATTAGTCCCACATTTCCGAGTAATAAAACTATCATTGAGTAGTGTAGACACTAATGCCTGTTTACTTAGAACTGCCCATGTTTTCTACAGGAAACATTAATATTTTTATTTTATATCTTTAAAGCAAGGCAAATACCTGACTCTTAAACTCACATGGTTCAATTTCAGTAACAAGACACTCCCAGAAGGAAGTATGGTGTTCCAATTGCTATCATGAGACTCCTTCCATTTGCTGCAGTCTTTACTTTTAATATTTTGCAAAGGTTACTCTTTACTTTTTCAGAGGGGCTATATCCCACCTCCTGAAGAAAAATTGTTGCTTGAGATAGTTTGCTTAAACAGTATGAATAGAATACGTGGTCAATACTTCATAAAAACATAAGTCCAATTAGACCAGACCCAAATATTAAGGTTCAATCAGCGATCTGGTCATTATTGATGGGTTCTGGAGGGAGCTACTCTGAGCCATCAGATAAAATGATCAGTTTGATCTAAATTATCCAAAAGTGTGTTTCTCAAAAGGTGATCTTTAAGATTTAGCTTATTTGGGCTTTTTAAATATACCAGTTTGCCAAAATCCCTGCGGAAGACATGAAGTTTTTGGTGAGATTTTACTTTACTTGTAACTGAGCCATTTTTCTATTTTGCTAAATCTGGACTGGCACATTATTAACCTTTTCAAATTAGGCATTTAGAAAGCTCAGCTGACTATTTTCTTAATTTGCACATTGAATTTGCTGGAACAGTTGGCACTGGCATATCAGTTGCAGTCTTTGATCTACATAATCCAAGTGCAAACATGTAAATTCTGCTTCTAGAGAGGATGACCTATGCATTCAGTGCTGAATATAATCTTTATTAATAAGGATGATAGCAATGAAGGTTAATTTTACTGAGCATTTTTTAAGTCCATGACACTGTATACTTGTAGGTATGTTGAGTCATTTAATCCTTCATCAACCTTATGAAATCCCCTCTCCAATTTTAATATGTAAGAAAATGCAGGGTGGTTAAAGTACTTTGTCTTCAGTTAGAGTAAGTGTCTTCAGTAGTCAGGCTGCAGAATCTACCTGCTTTCTACAGCAATTTGCCTCTATAAATGCATCAGAGGACAATATAAAGAGCTTGTACTTTTCAGATCTCTTCATAGGAAGATGTCCCATGCCTTTCACCATGACCACAGATTTAAGAAGAACAGGAGTAAATTGGATGGAAGGAACCCAACTCTCCCTTGTTACCCCAACAGCCTTCCTGTAGACATATGGTTATTTTTCAACATGTTTGTGATACGGCTACTGGACTGACATATATGAGGACCTGTATAGGCACAGAGCAGGGAGGATCGGTTTTTCTGCCAAGGAAAAGGGTAGGCTTGATAATAGCTACCCAGAGAAGAGAAAACTGACAGATTTAGAACACACATAAGAGCTGTTGCTGGTTGACAGACTAGGATTCTGGCTCTCCTGGTCTTGCTCACCAAGGGCCCAGTAAGTATTGGCAAGGTGCCTGGGAATAGGGTTGACTGTATCCTTTCTAGACAGGGCAGACCCAGGGCAAGGGAAGTAGGATCATGGGGCTTCTCTTACCTTAATAAACTTGTTTTGTCTACGCTGGGTTTTTTAAAAGGGCTTTTAGACTGCTTCGGTATACCTTGGGAATCTCACTAAGGGAATTCTGAAATGAGTAGGATCACCCAGTGCCAAGAGTAGCAAGAATGGTGGTGGGAACAAAAGAGAATGCAGAGGGAACAGGATAGGACAGAGCACTGGTCATTTGTTATTCATTGATCTCTGGCCTCCCTCTCTGTACAGTTCTTGGGCCAACCTTGGAGACTCAGGCCTGAATTTTCATTGATATGTGGCATTCCTACATGCCTGTACTGGCCTGAGTTAAGAGGTTTCTGAGGGTAGGTTATGAAACAGTGGTTCCAACTTTCTGCCATAACGATCCTCAAAGGAACTGAGACCACCCAAGGCTTATTTCTTCCTCCTTTGTTAAATTCAGGTGAACTCATGTGGACCTCTATCTATCACGACAGGACTGCTGATAATGCATACATGTTTTCAAGTGCCCAGTACATGGACTCGAAGAGACGCTATGTATGTATTGAGAGGATTTGTTAAGAAAAAGAGAAAGCCCTGCCCAACACTGTCACTGGCTCAATCAAGTATCACTTTAAGGGTTTTACCCAGCTTTTCCTGAAGCCTCCAATGCTGGATGAAAAACAGGAGAAAGTAAAGAAGTCATTCTCTGGTGACCAGCTTGCCAGGCTTGCCAAGGAAGCTCTAGGACAAGCTTCTAGAACATGCCTACAGAGTCTTCACCCTTTGCCCCTTTACCAACACAATGACTCTTTTAGAAAAATGCTATTTCAGTCTGAAACCATCTTTTATATACAGAGACTCTTAGGAGCCATTTATGATAATGTTTATATTATTTTCCTACTAATTTATGGTTTGCAGTTCTATTAACAACTATCCAGGAAAAGATCCTTTCAGATTCATAAACTCCAGAGAAAACTTCTCTTGGCTTCACCGCTTTTTGTATGGGGTAACAGCGTGGAGACACAAGCAAAGGCAAGATGTGGTATGTCCTCCTGGGTCTCAAGGCCTCAGAACCAGGAACCTGAGATTCTGTTGGCTCTGGTACACTGGTCACCTGACTCTGGGAGAGGAGGAGGGCAACGGGCATTATTCTCTCAAGAGCACAGCTGAACAGTAAGACTGGAAAAATCAGTCAATCAATCAATCATCAGTCAGTGAATCAGGCAATGAAATTTTGTGAAGATTAATACAGGGTTTTGCCAACTGTCAGAGCTGTTCAAAGTATTTAACACAAATAAAAATACATGGATAAAGGTGCAAAAATCAAATTAGCTAACAAAATGTATCCATTAGCTCACTCAGGGTTTTCTAAGCCACCAGAAAAGAATTTCATTCCATGTGATTTCATAAACATCTCTTGCTTGAGGATCAGGGAATTACTTAGGCAACCCAGTTAGAACGGCTTTTACACTTTCAGATCCAAGTGCTCTTCTCCCAGGCGAGCTGCGCCACCAAAGCAGCCTAACTGTTCCCAAAACATCAGTCGCCAGATCTTTAAACCGTGCAGATAACCAGGGCAGAAAGGCTTTCTTAGACATAAGCAAATAGAGAAAACACCGGGGATTGACTCAAACTGGGAACTTTCCTTTAAAACTGCATTGTCCTTGGTGAGCTGAGGGAGGCCTCTGGCTTCTTCTCAAGGAGTTGTGACTTGTGGGGGTGAGGGCACATTTACAGGAACCCAAGCAATTCAAGCCGGGAAACACATGAACCAAAGCTTGAATCGAATCTGCATGTACTATGTGGCTGTAGCTTTGGATCTTAGATGAACAGACGGCTCACTTTGTTTACCGCCCCCCACCCGTGTCTTGTGCCTTATCCATAGTCCTTTATTGGGCTGTATTTGTTTGTAAGGAAAAAAAAAAAAATCTAGGTTCCCAATTCCAGACTATGATGTCTGATTCTACCACTCTCCTCCCGGCTACTATCTCGCTAGCACCAGCTATCTGGGGAGACCCTGAAGGCGCGCATGGGAAGGCAGCGCAGACCCGGAGTGTGAGAGGTGGGGATCCGGGAACAGGCAGAAGGGGCGTACGGTCTAGTCTCAACCAAATTACTATCTTTTTCCAATTGGCTGACCAATTTTGGGGGACTCCCAGGCTGCAGAGTAGACCCGCACTCGTCTAGTGGTGACAGCAAGCAGCACCCCACCCTAGAGGATCTCCCTGGGGCTGTGGTGCGGCACCATCCCCCCAAGTAGAAAGGTTGAGCTGGGGACTCAGAGACAAGGTCCTGAGAGCGTAAGCCAGTGCAACTGAGCACGCATTCACTGTTGAAGCTTTCCTAGATATGGTTTCATTCCACCTCTGCCCAGGCTTTGCGTTCCGCCCCAGAACAAACATCCAACATCCACAAGAAGTATGGCCTCAGACTCTGGCAGGTGCGCTCTGAGGCCCGCGGAAAAAGGGAAGTCTTGGGGACCAGTCCAGCAGTTGGTGTCTAGATGTGGGGTTCCAACCAGCCACCTGTTCCACAAATCCCGAGTTTGTGGGGGACTCAAGGTCTTTCAGGAAGGATCCACTCATTTCCTCCCCTTTAGGACCGCCAAAGGCGCGCGCATCGTCACCCCGAATCTCAGTGCCCGGACACCCGCGCGCACCCCTGCAGACGCACCACCCTCCAGAGGGACTGATTTTCGTCTCTCCGCTTCTGCTAAGGGGACCCGGGTGTTGGTCACCCCAACCCCGCGCCGCGCCTGGCTCTTCCGAGGACCGCGCCAAGTACCTGCCGTGAAGATGCAGAGAGCGACGAGAGCCTTGCAGACCATGATACCCGCCGTTCCGTGCCGAGCTCGACCGGGTCAGGGAAGAGTTTGCGGAGGCTGGCCGAGCGCTTCTCGCGCGGTCAGCGCCTCTTCCGCCCCGTGGGTGGCGGTAGGAGCCGGGAGCTGTTGAGGTTGGTTGGGCTCCACGAGTCGGGCAGCGCCGGGGGCGGACGGCGGGAGGCGAGGCGAAGGCTGCGCGGCTCAAGCGCGGTGTGCCCTGCGGCGCCCGGCGCGCTTCTGCTCCATCGCAGCCGCGGGAGCTCGGGGCCGCCTCCGCAGTCCCAAGCTCCTCCCACCCGGCCCAGCGGCGCCGACAGGGCCGCCCCCTGGCCTTCCCTCTGCCTGCACTTAGGTCCCAGGAGTCCCGGCCCAGGGCGGCCTCTGCTGGACAGGCTAGTGGCTAGACTGAGCTTTCAGTGAATTGCGCAGAAGCTTGGAAAGCTTTGCGTTGTACTGGGAGCTAGAGCGAAACCAAAAGTGGGAGCAAGTGCGGCTCTTCAGGAATCCAGCTGAGTTTCTCGCATGCCGGCCTAAGACCATTGAAGAGGTGATCAAGAGGTCCCCTCAGAGAACCAGCACGCTTCTTTCCAAGTACGAAATGAGGACGTTTCCTTTCATTTCTACAAACAACACTGTGTATCTTAAACTCACCCCCATTCAACCCTACTGCACTTCCTGGTTCCTCAGCAATGTGTCTGCTGTCTTACTCAGCTTATCAGGAGTAATACCACTGTCAGGTGACTGATGGCGAGGTGACTGAGTCAGGCATCTTACTAGGTGCGGTATTGCACTTCCTTCTTCCAAGCCAATAACAAAGGAATTATTATTTCCACAGGTAAGAAAGAGAAGGCATAGAGAGACGAGGGGTGTGCTTAAGTTCACACAGACTGTAAGAATAGTTCTTTTACCAGGCCCACAATAACAACGATTGACATTTCCCGAGTGATTGCTGTGTACTAGCCTCTGGACAACGTGCATTCAGGTACTACTCAAGTCATTTACTTCTCATATCATTAGAGGTGGGTACGATTGCACCCTCATTTTCAGGGAGCTAAAAAGTTTAAGGGCGTGCCCAGGCTACACTGTAAGCAAACAACAATAAGGTGCTTCCCCGAGGGACTGAAGAGATAGCTCAAGGATCAAAGAACACTGGCTGCTCTTGCAGAGGACCAGGGTTTGATTTCCAGCACTAACATGATGGCTAACAACCTATGGTAGCTCTAGATCCAGGGACTCTGCTGCCCTCTTCTGATTTCTGCCGGCATTGCATGACACAGGTGCACTTACATGCGTGCAGGCAACATACACAGAAAATAAAACACTTTAAAAAATGCGTCTCTGAGCTCATGCATTGTTTTTGAATGCCTCTCCAAATATCAGAGCTCCTTCTCCAAAGTGCAGGTCAAACTTCCCTCCCGCTTAGCTTAGCTCCTTCTTCTCCCCCATCTTAAATTTACTTAGTTCTCACATGCCAGGTCCTCTCTAGACTGTTGTGTTGTGAGCCCGGTGATCCCTAATCACTAGGGATGGGAGTTTTAAGACTTAAGGGACCTTCCTAAGAAACCCAAGTGCTTAGTACCATTAGTAGCTCTGCAGAACAGCTTTTGTCCTCCTTAGCGAGGGGCTCTTTTCTTTCTTGGTCATGGCTCATCACATCTGTGGCCAGGCCAATTCTAAGTGACCTCACCATTATCACTTGTAAATCTTGCTTATATTTCCACAGCAGAGTAAACTGGGCTCTTAGTTTTCTTGCTTCTTTGAAATTTTATCTATTCCTGTTTAGATGCAAAATAAAAGATACTACAAACAAGTACCCAACCACTTTTCCTGCCTCCCTGGCCAGAAAAACTGCAAATTGAATCTGTGAAACATGGTCTCTGAAGACTTTTGGTCTCAACGCCTTCTGTTTTCTACCACAATCTGTGTGATTATGAGGCATTTCTGCATCTGGGTTTTGGTTGTCATGGAGTCTGGGACGACACACAGGTGGAGCGTGGCAGGGGCATTTCTGAAGGCACTGGTGCCTTTACATAGAGTGATTTAAGTAAATGACTCTGGACAGATACAAAGGCATTTGAAGACTACTACACAGAAAAATGTGTTCAACTGAAATTCAACAAAACTGTAATGGGGTCCCTCTGGAGCGCAAAGCATGTGTAGTTCTAACTTTGAGTTAACTTACATAGCAGTCAGTGAACATTGCCAAGACGTCTTATTTTACACAGAATTGAAATAATTTCTTTAATTGAAATTGCTCATTTTATTCTCCGATGACAACTTTTTAATGTATCAGTTTAGTCGAGGAGTGTTTACTATTTGCTGTACCTTATTATGACATGTACTGGCAGCATCATGGTTGTAATATCCAGGATAGGTTAAAATTGTCAGCTACAAGAAAATATTCCCAAGTCTCAGACTTAGGCAGTAACAATTTATCTTCAAAATTTTCTATTGATCCTGGTTGCTACTCTGCCAAGACTGTGCTGGTGTTATCCCACCATATGGACACCTGCTCTTACATTCAGTAAGGTGTGGGAAGAGCATCATTTAAGTCTTCCCTCAGGAAGTGACACTTAAGTTTGTATTTTGTTAGCTAAAGCAGGGCTTCTTAAATGTTTTCCATTCATACCCCCCCTTTTTTTGGCCAGAGAAATTTTTATGTGACCCCTTATAAATATAGGGGGTCACATAAAGGTTTATATACTAGGTATACATATCTTATATTTACTGATAATAAATCATAAAGGATTTCATTAAAACATTTTTTGAAATGTGTATAATTTTGTTATTTATTAAAGATGAAAGTATGCACACCAATGCCATAGACCCACTTGTTGATTTTTACATAAAGGATCAAATCAAACCTTGGCTGAATATTTGTTACTGCAGGTTATTGAGCATTGCAACATTTTCCAGAGGTGACTAATACTTGTAAATTTTATTTCTCATTCTTTGAGAAAATTCTTTTATTTCATGCATGTGTGTAATGAATTTTAGTCCTTCTCAACTGTACCACCCGGTCTCACTCCCTTCTGAAACCCTTCTTTCAGTGCTAAAAATGCCACTGCACATAAGTGTTTAGTACAAATGACATAAGCATGTGTGCTAGGTGGCTTCAGTTGTTACCTTGACACACCTGGGAAGAGGAAGCCTCAGCTGGGATTTTCCTTTATCAGACTGGCCTACAGACATGTCTGTGCAACATTTTCTTGATTGTTGAGTGATGTGGAGGGCTAAGTCCAATGTGGGTGGTGCCACCCCTGGGCAGGTGGTCCTGGGTTGTATAAGAAAGCAGGCTGAGTACAGGCCAGAGGAGCAAGCCAGTAAGCAGCGTTTCTCCATGATCTGGGCTTCAGTTGCTGCCTTCAGGTTCCTGCCCAGTTTCCCTCCATGATGAACTATAAACCATAAATGAAATAAACATTTTCCTTCACAACATGCTTTTGATCAGTGTTTTATCATAGCAATAAAAAAGCTAGCTAGGGCAGTGTATTTAGGACCATTTGAAAAATTGTTGGAGATCCTGTCCTAATCTGAAACCCAAATTAAGAACAGCCAGTGCTCTTAACCGCAGAGCCATCTCTCCAGCCTCATCAAAGAGCAATTTTGAAAATCAAACATTCTAACACAATAGAAGCCAAAGATGCTTGTATGTTGAGTTGGCAGTATGAAACTATCATCTTTTTTCTTCAATTAAGCCCTTACATTTCTCCAGGAGAATAAAAGCACTGCAATTTACGGCATGGAACAGTCTGGAATATAATCTGAAATGTTTCAAGCAGTATTCGCTGGCATCATGTGACATGATGGCACTCACAGTGCAAAGTGCTTGTGTTGCATGTTCAGAACCAAGGCTATGGTAAAGTCTCATAGTCACGCACTGCCAGAAGCACCTTGGATTCATTACATGTTCAATTTTGAACTAAGTTTTGAAACCACTTATTGATGCCAATTGTTTTTACAACCCCCCACACTCAGTTACATGACTGTGGTTTTCACCTTCAATTTAAGGAGCTGTCAAGAAAGTCACACCTGATTTCAAGGAAACAAAGAAGCTTGATCTATTCACTTGACCAGACAAAGAAGAGACAGGATAACAGAGAATTGTGATGTGTGCCACAGTGATTTATTACCTCTGCCATCAAGATGCTTACATTTGTGTAATGGGGAATCAAACACTGAATAAATAGCCAAAAAAGCATATGCAGCAATTCATTGTGTTAAATGGAACAAATAATATCCACCAGCATCTACTAAGCTTCTTTCATGTGTTAGGAAACTTTCTAAGGTGTGTGTGTGTGTGTGTGTGTGTGTGTGTGTGTGTACACTCATTTCTTTACACTGAGGATGAGGTAGGTACCGTAGGAGACCTCAAATGTGACTCCTTGGCATAATGATTATCTTGAGAAATAGTGAGAAGTAAGAGAATAAAGTAGAAGTCATTCCTTTGTGGAGGGGAGTTTGGGATGGAAACCCCCATCCGTAAGGGTGACTTTGTGTTAGTACTGAGAGAACGGTGACTCTAAATTACTAAAGACATTTATCAGTGGGAAAGTTCTGGGTTAAATGTGTAGAACAGATCTCACACTGCTTTCCCAAGATTTTGCTGGTCATTTGCTTATGATTTCTCCCAACACCATTATTATTATGTTGTTATTATTATTACTGTTACTATTTTGTTTTGGTTGAAAATGGCAGTTAAACTTGAGTTCAAAGCCTCCTCTTTGAGAGCTACACATTCCATAGGCCTCTCCATGAATATATTGACTGTATATATTCTTAAATATTTTTTTCTCTCATTAATTTGTCTTTCATTATATAGAACCAAGCTAAGGCATTTTAAAGATAAAACAAACCTAGTTTTCCTCTCCTGTGATACTACTAACTTCATTTTGAGAATAAATCAAGAAACTTAGAGTTTAACTGTGTAGAAAACAGAAGGACCCTTAGAGATGTAATAGGGGAGAATATGTCCTGCTCACTGAGGTTGGGGCTGAAATTTGCATGTAACCCTTTATGCCTTATAGCAAGAGCTACTTCCTTCACAGAGTTCTCTTGTTTCTTTCATAATACTCCAGTGGGATAAAATCTGAGAAAAATCTGCCTTTTACTGGCTTCATTCCTTTTGATCATTGGTAAAATGAATTTCTAGTGTAATAGACTTTCAACATTTTACAAAAACATTCCCCTTGACTGGCTTTGTTTTTGACATCCTGAATTTATTGTACTTTGTGGACAATGTTAGATTTTTATAGAAATCTTTCTGGATTCCTGATCTCATGGCTGAGGAGAGAGAGAAGCGTCTGAGAGACTGGGTGAGGCAGTATGACATTGGCTAGAGGTAAAGTTTTAATCCTCTCTCTACCCCTGGCTAACCAAGTGACTACTATATTGGCACCTGTATAGGATTCTGTGTTAATGTTCCAGGGCTTCTCTAATAAAATATTATAGACTGAGTGACTTAAGCAGAAGAAATTTCACTTCATTCTTTCCTTCCTTTTCTTTCCCTCTTTCTTTTTCTTCTTCCTTCCCCGTCCCTCCCCTCTGCTCCCCCTTCCTTCCTCTCTTCCTTTCCTCCTTCACTTTCCCTTCCTTCCTTCCTTCCTTCCTTCCTTCCTTCCTTCCTTCCTTCCTTCCTTCCTTCCTTCCTTCCTTCCTTCTGCCCCAGTTCCAGAGATTGAATACTAAGACCGCAGTGCTGTCAGAGTCGGTTTCTGGTCAGTTTTCTCTCCCCTTGACGTGCACATGGCTGTCTTCTTGCTACATTCTCATTTGGCCTTTTCTCTGTGAATACAGTCATAAGTTCGCTCTTCCTTTTCTGAAGGGCAGCAGCTCAATCAGATTGGGGTTCTGCCCATATTACCTCATTTTACTTTAATTATGGAGATTCTTTAGCAACAGTATCTCTGAATGTAGTCATGTTGGAAATCAAAGCTTCAACATGAACTTGGAACATGTGTCCGGGGGGTATAGTCCATAAATTCTAGCTCCCCACATTTATATTCTTTCACATGCAAATTGCATTCACTCCATCTCAATAGATCCAAAAGTCTTAACCCATTCCAACACCAGTGCTAAGCCCACGATGGCATCCATCATCTAACTGATATAAGGGAAAGACTCAAGCAGTGTTTCACTCTGAGTCAAAATTCCTCTCGGATTGAGAAACCAACAGTTATAGGACTCTAAAATACTGTATTGAGAAGCCTAGTGGGGCTTTCCTTCTGATCTTAGCTGGAGAATCAAACAGAAAATATATATGAAAGGCTTGACACCAGTAAACATTTAGAGAAGAGGCGTTGGAGTGCATTTGAGTGTATTTGGGATGCACTGTGCAAGAAGAATACACTGATAACCGCTGCAGTTCTGGACACACAGCTATGTGCCCTGGGCTCTGAATTCCTGGGCTGCACCCCTGCTGCACTAAGCTGCAGAGGAAGCTCTACCGTCTCTGACGGTCCCTCTGCACACTCACTGCTCTCCCAAGGAAGGAATGCAGCAGCCTCAAGGCCCGGAATATTTTATTTTTGCTTCATTTACTCTCTACAAGCTGCATTATAAAAACATTTCCTTTGGGCCCTCAGCCCCTGTCCCTATAGCTTTGTTCTTTTTCTTCTGAACGCTAATTCTCTTACTTTTCATATTAAGGGAAATACATAAAACTGGTTATACAAAATGTGTAAATTTGGAACTTAGCAGTTCCAAATGTGCTTCGAGTGGGCCATTCTGAAAGGGCAGGATGAAGCACGACTGTTTCTCTGTTTTAAACAGCATTGTTCGAAGCTGCATGATCTCTTTGAGAACAATAAACCACGTGTCAGTAATTTTTAATTACGGATTAAAGCTCTTTAAACAGCTCAAGAAGGAAGAAATGGGCTTCTTGGAGGCTATGCACATGATGAAATGACTTACTTGAGCTAGCTAAAATCTTAATTGAGTTAATACTGTTAGAAGAGCTGTTCAATAAAATAAAACAGAAGCCATACACACAACTGAAACTTTTTGAGTAAGTTCATTTATCTCTCCTTCTTCCCTCCTTCATTCTCCTCCCTCCCTCCTCCTTCCCCCCTCCCTCCCTTCCTTCCTTCTTTCCTTCTTTTGTTCTTTCATTCTTTCATGTTGGGCTTGGAACCCAGGACCTTGTACATGATAGCACTTATTGGACCACTGAGTTCCAGCTCCTGTCCTGTCACATTTTTAAAAAGGAAAAAGAAACAACTAGAATTTGTTGGAAAATATTTTATTTGACCTAACATATATCTAATATATTTATTTTCAACAATATTGAATGTAAAACATTGAGACAATTCACATTTATTTTCATCTAAATCTCAGTATAGATTTTATACTTGCTACACATTTTAATTCACATCAGCTGCTTTTAGGGTGCTCAGAAGCCAAATGTGACTAGTAGATGCCATAATGGGAAGTTCAGTCATAAAACAATCACTGGGCTCTTGACTAGCTTTAGGATGTGTTCAAGAAGAGTGAGAAACAATGTGATTGAGACTTTCCGACTGTATAGTAGAGGGAAGTCTGAGACCTTCTGAATGCACACCCAAAGGCAAGTTCCTTAACCTTTTGAATCTTCTGTGTCCCATTTGCAAAAGGTAGATGAGCTTACTTCAAAGAGTGGTTAGAAATGCATGGAAGCATGTTTGTGTTGATTACCTTCTTGTTGCTTGTCTAAAACACCATGACCAAGGCAACTATAGAAGGAAGAATTGTTGGCTTCACAGTTGCAGGGGTAAGAGTCCGTCATGGCAGGGAAGGCACAGAAGATGTGGCTGGAGGAGAAAGCCAAGCAATCACATCTTGCAAGCACGCACAGGAAGCAGAGTGGGACAGGAAAGCTGGCAAAGCTCAAGAACTCTCAAAGCCCGTCCCAGTGACACACTTCCTCCAGAAATACGGCACCTCTTAAAACCTCTCTGAACAGCACCACTGACTAGGGACAAAATATCCAAATACTTGGAGCCTATGGGGGACATTCTATTCAAACCACCACATTCCAGGCCCTGGACCCATAGACCCATGACGATAATAAACATTCATTGTATGAAATTCTTAAATCAATAAAATTTCTCTTAAACTTGTAGAAGAAAAAGTGCAGAGTCCAAAGTCTCTTCTGAGACTCAAGGAAATCTCTTAACTGTAAGCCCTTGTAAAATCAAAAGACAAATTACATATATCCAAGATACAATAGAACCAAATGCACATTCCCATTTCAAAAAGGGAGGAATGGAGTCATAGTAAAGAAAGATCGGGCCAAAATAAGATTGAAAACCAGCAAGGCAAACACCAAATTCAGCTTCATATCAGACTTCTGGGACTTTACTTGTATAGGGCTTGGATGGTTCAGCCCCTCCGGCTTTGCTATGGGCAACATACATCTCTCTCTGGGGCTGGTACCTCTCCCTGAATGCAGCTCTCTTTGGAAGATGTCTCAGCTTTGGCATCTCCAACATCTTGGGATCCCTACTGCCAATCAGGCCTGTCAGAGCCTTCTTTGTGCAGGATGCCCCTGCTGCATGCTACCTGGCCTTGGCAACCCTCCCTGAAACCTTAGAGGAAGAATTGATGACTCCTGTGCTCTTGCATATTTCATGCCTCTGAAGCCAGCATCATGTGAACAGCATTGCCAAGTTAGGCTGCCAGCCTGGAATGGACCTTAGCTTGCTTCATCCAGTTTAGCAGTTTTTCTATGTTGTAATTATATAGGAGTAGAAAAATCCTCTGGCGTTTTCCATTCATGAGTTGGAGACTTAGCTGAGTGTGGTCTTGTCATAAAGGTACTCTTTCTATTGTTCAAGTACAAATCTATAGGCCTTTTCTTAATGGCTCTAATCTTACCAAAGATAGCTTCTTCTTCAGCACATGTCTTGGCTCCAAAGTTAGTCATCCAAGTGCTTTTTCAATCTAAACTGTACATTCTGCACTTCTTTCTTCCCCATTTGCTCTTTTTCGCTGTATATTAGCATAATATTCATTGTTCAGTTTTAGGCTGTCTTGAACTTTGCTTCAACAAAAAAATTAGTCCATTACTTTTCAACTTAGCCTCAGGTAAGCTCATAGGTTATGGGTATATGACAGCCAGACGCCTTGACAAAAAAAATCCCAGTTGCTGTTTAAGACCTTTTTTCCCTCTAGCACTACCTTTCTCTTGACACTACTTTCTTCCAGACTCCCACTGGAATGAACTATTAAGCTCTGCTTACAGTACTCAACTGTCTTCTAGTCCAAACTTCCAAAGTTTTATTACTCCAAAAGCCCACATGGTCAGGTTCTTCACAAGAACAGCGTAGTCTCTGGTACCAACTTCTGTATTGGTGACTTTTCTCTTGCTGTGATTAAACACCATGTCCAAGTACAGAAAGAAGAATGTATTTGGCTTGCTGTTCCAGGGATAAGGGTTCATAATGGTGGGGAATGCATGACAGAAGTGGGTGGCTGGAACAGAAAGGCAGGTGATCACATCTTCAAGCAGGCATAGGAGTCAAAGGAGGACTGGAAAGTTGACAAACCTTAAGAACTTGCAGTCTGCTTCCAGTGATGTGCTAGGCTGCACCCCCTGAAACCTCCCCAAACAGCGCCACCAAATGGGGACAACATGTCTAAATACTCAGAGCCTAATGGGGACATTCTCATTCAAACCACCACACATGACAAAAATTGTTGCAGAATTTAGACAAACCAGATTCCTTACTACTCAAAGTCACTGGCAGTACCATTTGTCCCTGTAAGTCTACATGTGCATAGTTTAAAGAAGGACTTCTCAAATTTTTGGTCTCAGGACCCCTTTCTACTGCTAAAGCTTTTCAAGAACCCCCAAAATGTTTGGATAGGTAATTGCAGATTTTCTTATGCTTCCTATTCTATCAGTGTTCAATAAAGAACAATGCCTTAAAAGTTATCAGCAATATGCAGTCTGAAAGCATAGTAATGTAATTTTCATAGTTCAACCCATTAAAATCCATTGGATTGTTTTATAGTTTGAATATATCTTTTATCCACACAGGATTTTGCAATATTAAGACCTGGCCACATGAAAAACATTGACTCACACACAGAGTTAGATCACCCAAATTTTAAAGCATTATCAGTATTATATACATAATATCAAGATATCACATTAAAACATATTTGTTAATATTTTAACCTACATTATCAGAAAATTATTTACTACCAGGAAACTATGAAACTAATGATAAAGGATACATGTCGACCCCAAGTTTAACTTTCTCCTGAAATATTGAGTCTTATCAGTAGTACCAAATAGTGCCAGTTGTTTGCCTGATGTGACAAGTTACATTCATGAAAAAATGTCTCACAGATACCCAAGTCCAAATAATAGTAGCTTATTATTTATTTTTCCAAGAAAAAAATTATATTTCATGAAAAAATCTTGCAACTTTAGCTTGCAACTCATCACACAAGAGCATTTCCTGAGTCAACTACTTTATTTTGATATTTCTATAACATATTTAACATACTTTATACCCACATTCCCCCTTTATTAACATAAAATATTAAAAAGATCTCTGTTCAAGATTTAATAAAATTTTAGTGACCCTCCTTACTGCTTAACAGGAGACATTAATAAATGAAGTTCACTGTTTTCCCTTCTAAATGGGCCACACCCACTGTCAACAATCTGGTGGGTATGCTTTGCTTCCTTGCCTTTGTTTCTCTTAAGGCAATGGAAACTTGAAAAAATTGAGAAACCAATATGAAAAAAAATTAAGTAACATATTAGTATGAAAAATATCAGATTTGCAGATCAGAAAGAATCTTATGGGGGAGTCGGGGTTGTGGTTCTCATAACTGTGATCCACATCTGAGAACCACTGGCTTAAGAAGCTTTCTTAGAAAATTGCTGAGGGCGTATATATTAATATACTTCCTATACATTGGAAAAATGTTCTTTGTACTCTTCAAAGCACCTGATTCCGATGGTGGCTGCCATCTTCCTGGGGAGGATGCCTCTTTCCAGTGCCTGGTACACAGTAAATGTGAGGGCTTCTTGACCTTCTAAGGTACTTTCCTAGGATTTGTAAGGCAGGAATTAGAAAATGTCATCCATGGTTGCCTTCTAGATGAAGGTATGTGGGTCACAACTCTGAGTGCCTCAGAATGTAGAGGTTTCTGCAATAGCATAGAAAACTCGTGCTTTCAGAATCAGAAATGGTAAAAGAATTGCTAGCATTTCAGTCTCTTCTACTTGTCTCTGAGGCTCAACCACATTCTGACACTTTCTACCCACTCTGAACATTTGTATACACATATATATTTACATATACCCATGCTTTACTATTTATTATTTACTTATCTATTTATTTATTTCTCTGTGTGTGTACAGATGCCTGTAAATGCATGTATATAGAACAAAGTGAGTGTACAGATCAGAGGACAACTTGAAGGAGCTGGTTCTCTCTACTAGGTTCTCTCCAGGGACTGAACTCTCCTCACTAGGCTTGATGTCAAGCAGCTTTACCAATTAAGCCATCTCACTGGTCCCACTCTTTGATTCATCTTTCTTGCCTATCAACACCTTACATTTTCACAGTCTTTATCCAAACAAGCCTTTTAAAATTTGTTTTGTTTTCAAGACAGGGTCTCCTTGTAGCCCCAGTTGGCCTGGAACTCACCAGCCTCTGCCTCCCTAGTACTAGATTAAGGCTTGTGCTGCTAAGCCCAGCTAAGTCTTTCTTTAAAAAAATTTATTTGCACTAGCAAGAGCTCTTAGAGCGGCAGGTATGGAGAGACGTGCTGCCCAAAAATAAAACAAAAATCAGACAAAAGGCACAGCTTTATATGTCTGGGAGTGGAATTTTGGGCTTAATAAAAAATAAAAATAAAAATAATTTATGGTGTCTGTGTGTAGGCATGCATAGTGTGCATGTGGAGATCAGAGGACAGTTCTTGAGAGTTGCTTCTAGTCTGACACCTTATGGAATTCAGGGACAGGACTCAGGTCATCAGGCCTTTATGCATTCCCCTCTATCTGTTGAGCCATCTTACTGGCCCAAGCTTTTTTAAATTTTATTTTGCACGTTACCACAAGTTGTAACATATCTTAGCAGAGCCTACTTCAGGTTGTACTGAATTCATGTTTTCTCAACTTTGAAAGTATTCTTGAATGTAGTTTTATTCAGAATTCATAGAGGCTCATTCTCAACTTGAAACATTCAGTACTGAATTCTCAAATAACAATAACTGAACAGTACTGGTAATGTCAATTAACTCAAGAGCCAAAAAATAATATTGGAATTTATTTCTTTGTCTCTTAATTTCTCTATGATGTTTCTACTTTATTTTCTTAATTTATTGTTAAGCAACTGTTCTCATAGATTAATTATCTAAGCGACTTTTACTTTCTTTGGGCATCTTTTTTGGCTACTTTAATTAAATAATATTTAATTAAATCATAAAGTGTAAATAGAATTTCTTGCTTGGTGTACATAGTTACTTGGCAAGAGGCAGTTTAAGGGAGGAAGGGTTTATTTTGACTCACAGTTTCATGGCTAGGGACCATGCCAGGAGCTTGCAGCATGGCCTGTGACATTTCCATGGATCAGGAAGCAGACCGTTGGCCAGAACCATGGAAGGTTATAGAAATCTGCCTGCTAGGCTTCATGCCTAAAGAGCACCGTTGTCTCTCAAACAGCACCGCTATCTGGTGACCAGGTGATTAAACACACTGGTCTGTTGGGGACATTCATATTCAAACCATAGCACTTGTTTAACAATTGAACCACTTGGAAACTTTAGTTGAAGTTTCATTGTGAAGAAATTGTCCCTTAATGGGATTAAATTTTCTAACTACTTGAGAATATTTCATATAATGAAGAGTCTATGATAATTATATAGTCTGGGCCTATGAATATATATTCCGTTCTTTTAACACACCAATAGTAAATTCAAGTGTGTAAAACAATGTTTTTCAGTTTAGTTAGCAAACGATCCACTTTCCATTCTACCTTAAAAATGTGATGATTAAAGTCCAGTTTCTGCTTCATTTTTCTTTGTTCTGTTTTAACATGAAGAGTGTACATTGGTAACAAATAAACCATAACACACTGGTATGTGCTATGGTTTGAATGTATTCCCTAAAGGAATGTGCTAGAAAATTAATTCCCAATGCAACAGCATTAGGAGGTGAAGACTAATGAGAGATGATTATGCCATAAAGGCAGAGCTAATGAATTAATTTTGTTTTTGTGGGAGTAGGTTTATTCTAGAAAGTCCAATTCAAGCCAAGCACGATGGTACATGTCTATTGTGATGGCTAATCTTGATTGTCAACTTGATACACTTGGAAACCCTCAACTGAATAATTGGTTCCATAAGATTGGCCTGTGGATATGCCTGTTGGGATATTTTCTTGATTTCTAATTCATGAAGGAAGGCCCAGTGCACTGTAGGGCAGGTCAGCCCGAGGTATGTAAGAAAGTTAGCTGAGCAAGCCAGTAAGCAGAATTCCTGGTTTCTGCTTCAGGTTCCCGCCTTGGGTTCCTCACCTGATTTCCCTCAAGGATCATTGTAAACTGGTATTGTAAGTCAAATCAACTCTAAAGTTATTTTTGATCATAGTATTTATCACAATAATAGCAAACTAAAACACCTGTGGTCTCTGCACTTGGGAGGTATAAACAGGAGATCTAAGAGTTCAAGACCAGCCTAGGTTATATGAGACCTTGTCTAAAAACAAAAAAACAAAAAAACAAAAAAACAGGCTGAGTGTGTGAGTGTGGGTCCCTGGACAAGACTCTTATATTAAGTTTCACTCTCTCAGGCCTCAGGGACCATTTTGAAAGATGGGGGTGAAAAGATAGTAAGAGCCAGTGAGAAGGTGTGTGATCATACAGAAATATAATCCTGTAAGCTCCAGGGACCTGCTCATATGAACCTATAGCAGTGGTATCGACATACTCAAGAGCCATGCAAACTCAAGCAGACTAAAACCCAGCATGGAACTGGGGAAATGGGCAGCAGACCCCAATCTTTGCTGAAGAAATATTGGCAACCGATTACTGTTGAGTAAGGATGAGTTAATCTTCTTAAAGCCAGGGACTCTGTATAGGATCACTACACCTCAGTGGATGAACTTACACTGAGGAACATTTGGGAGACACTAACTTGACATGATAGACCTTAATGCAGATGAAAGAATGTGTGCATTCCAGTTGAGGGGCTATGGGAGGGTGCCAATGGGGAAGGAGGTATAAAGATGATTAAGACTGACTGAGATGTTCCATATGAAATACACAATGATTTGATTACAAAAATTTTTAAAGGCTCAAATTCTGTTTCTCTCTTCTTCTCTCTCCTCTCTGCATGTCACTATGAGATGATACACTTAAAAAGTTCCTTCTTGGATTCTGGCCCATCAGGCCAGATGGGCTTCCCATCTTCCAGAACATACCTAGTCTATGGTATTCTGTTACAGTGTGAAGGTAATAGAGGATCTGAAGGCCAGATAAAGGTTTAGACAACATGGGGAACCAGTGTGGACTTCCATAGGACTAAGGGAACATTATTCTTGTCCAAAATAAAATATGTCACTTTGCCAATGGCTCTCTATATCTTCTTTTAAAAATATTTTATTTATTTTTTGTAGAATTTTTTAATTGAGTTTTTGTGTATTTCATCGGGAACATCTCAACCAATTAATCATTTTTATGCCCCCTTCCTCACTGGCACCCCCTCTTACAGCCCACCCCTGCCCCTGGAATTCATACACTTTGTCATTTGTGTTGAAGCCTTTTGTGTCAAGCTAGTGTTTCTGGACAATCCTCAGTGCAAGTTTATCCACTGAGGTCTAGTCATCCTATCCAGAGACCCTGGCTTTAAGAAGATTAGTTCTTCCTCACCCAACAGTAAACAATGTTTCTTCAGCAACGATTGGAGTCTAGTGCCTAATTCTCCAGTTCCATGTTGAGTTTTAGTCTGCTTGAGTTTGCATGGGTCTTGAGCATGCTGACACCATTGCTGTAGGTTCAATGAGCAGGGTCCCAGAAGCTTGTAGGGTTCTATTTTCATATAGTCATGTATATCCGCCCTGGCTCTTACAGTCTTTCTGCCCCCCTCTTCCACAATGGTCCCTGAGCCCCGGGTAAGTGAAGTGTAATATAGGAGTCCTGTCCTGCCCAGGGACTCACACTCTGCAGATTTGTAATCTCCTTGCTGTGGCCATTTGTGACCCTTTGTGTTCCTGGCCCTCTGTTGCACGAGGGAGCTTCATTAATGAGAACTGAGAGATTCATTAGTGTCCTTTTTACCCCTTGTTCTATGTTGTGTGAACCTAAAATATTTTATTTTTATGTGTATGAGTGTTTGCCTGCCTGTGTGTAAGTGTAATGCTCACGGAGGTCAGAAGAGGGTGTCGAATCCTCTGGAACTGGATTTATGTACAGTTGTTAGCCAACATGTAGGTGCTTGGAATCAAACCTGGGTCCTCTGGAAGAACAGCAAGTTTTCTTAACTCCTGAGAAATCTCTCCAAGCTTGGACATCTTTTAATCTCCTGGCTCCTAGCAGTAGCATAAAATGGACTAAGACAGCAGGGCAATATATGTGATATTGAAGATGCTTCTAAGCTGTGACTCTTCACTGTGGTGTATGGTGCACCGGGAAGAAGTGTGAAGCACTGCAGGTGCCATGAATAGTCTCTGTCATAGCTACTCCGCACTGCCAGTTTGAGAGTGAAATGAGCCATAAATGAGTGAATATTTAACGAAAACTTTAATCGAACAAAGAAATCTGAAATTCACATCATTTTCATTTGTCATTAAAGATGCTTTGGTCTTTTTCAAACACCCAGGTCACAGATTTTATGAAACAGATTTTGCTTTCTGGCCACAGATTGTAGAGAATTCTATTCCAGATTTGTTCAAACCTGTGACAAGGACAGATGATCAGCATGGGTTTTTCTACACTAGGTAATATAGATTTCAACTCCAGATCCATGTGAGGTTAAGGCTCGGGTTCTGACTTATGAGGAAGTTTGTTTTCTCTACTATGTTCTGCTATAGTTTGGATGTAGTTTGTCCTCCCAGGTTCAAATGTTAAAGACTTGGCTTTCTGCGTGGTGTATTCAAGTGGCAGAAACTTCAGAGTAAGGTCTAGTGGGAGACGGTTAGGCCACTAGAGGGAGCTTCCTTCAGAAGAGATTAGAATTCCCATGACACTGAATTGATAGAAAAGACTGCAACCGAGAGTCATTCTCTAACTTCCTGTCTTGCTCTGTGATCTATTTCTCGTACATGAGGTCCCATCATGATGCCATCCATCACAGTGTGACTCAGTCAAGGGCAGCCTCACCAAAGCATGAACAAATAGGGTTTCCCAGGCCTGGACTTTCAGTTTTCCAAACTGTGAACTACTAAACCTCCTTGTATACATTACCCACTCTCAAGTATTGTGTTATACTAATGAAAAAAAGAACAAACATATATTTTCTTTTTCACCTGTTGCTGAGTTGAGGTGCTTATAAGTTGCTTTTTGTGCCCATTTTTTGTCATAAGGCTTATGTGTGTCTTTATAGCCTACATTTTCGTTTAAGCTCTAGTTACTAGAGCTTAATGCATAGGTCTTAGTGCTAGGCACAGAATTCGGTTCCATTACTCCACTTTACACAAGTCAAATTCTTATCTCTTGTCCCCCATGTGGCCATTAAACCTAGGGCATCTATAGCTTTAACAGCTGCTGACCAGTCTAATTATAGTTCCATTTCCTCTTTTTTGTTTTTGGATCCCTGTGGTTTTTCCTTGCTTCCTTTCAGGCATTACTGCATGCTTATAAAAAGATTATAGTAGTTTTCCAACGTTTTAGAGACAGTTTGTAGCAGCAGGTGGGTTTTCAGAAAAACTGAACTGCCACATCTAAGGAAATAGAAGTCCCTTATGCTTTTTAAACTTTTTCTTCCTTTCCTTTTCTATTACTTCATTTATTTTCTCAAACTTTTCTAATTTAAGCCTCCAATCTTAGTAGGCTGAGGGGAAACCCTAACGTTAGCCATTTGTCCTAGTTTAGCTTCTGCTGCTGTGGTAAAGCAGTAAGACCAACCCATCTTCCAGAGGAAAGGATTTATTTCATCTTTCAAGTTACAGCCCTTCATCCTGGGAAATCTGAGATGGCGCTCACGGCAGCAACCTGGAGGCAGGAACTGAAGCACAGACCACAGAGGAACACTGCTAACTGGCTTGCTCCTCTGGCCTGTGCTCAGCCTGCTTTCTTATAGAACCCAGGACCACCTGCTCAGGAGTGGCACTGTACAAAACAGAGTGGGCTCCCCCACATCAATTAGCAACTAAGAAAATGCCTCACAGGCATGGCCACAGGCCAGCTAGATGGAGGTGATGTCTCAATTGAGGTTCCTTCTTCCCAAGTGTGTCAGGTTGACAACTGAAACTACCCAGCACATCATTTTAAATCAATCGTTTCTCTCTGTGCTTTTTAAAGCCATGGTCCCAGGATCTTGTATCACACTAAACTTTTGAGTGAGAATGAGACCATCTGACTATTGAGCCATCTGTTCATTCTCAATTCCAGTTTAGCATAGAAAATTAGACAATTATTTTTCAGCATGGATATTCAGATTCAGGAGCTCTCTACTAAGGTTGGGGTTTCAGGATCCCTGTAGAGATAGTTATTTCCATATTGAAGGTTTTCAGCTTTTGGGGGGGGGTTGGGCTCTGCCTAGCAAGTAGTAGGTTACAGGTCCCCTCTGTGCTTGGATCTTTAGATCCCTCTGTGCTTCTTATTCTACATGACTTCCTAACCACAGGAAATTCATGTTTCTGGGAAATCATAATCCTCTCATGATTCTGGCACAGATACCTCATCTGTACCTCAATCTTTGGGCTTTGGGGATTAGGTCCTAAGCAGTGATCTGGAAGATTACCAAGCCTTCTCAGACTTTTGCTCTGCTATGTTACGTTCTTGTTTTTTTCCCTTCAGGCTGGCAATGAGAAATGGACAGAGACAGAAAGAAATACAGCAATATACAAAATAGATGACAATCTTACAATATTTTCCCATTATGTGTTGAAGAGGTGATGGTGCTGAAACCACTGATGACAGTAGTTTCAGTAGAATCATGGTAGACAAGGTGGACAGAAAAAGGTCTGAGATACATTCTGAGAGTAAGCACCAGGATTGCTAACTGCTGTGTGACTTCCAGCTTCCTGCTGATCCTTAATGAGCTCTGACATTCTGTAGGAATAAAAAGTTTGGGAAACTTTTTCATATCCACTTTCCTACTTGAATACGGAATCACAGCTGTCAGTGAATAGAATGTAGAGTTGAAGATAACTGATCATCCCCAGGAACTTGCACTGTCTCTGGTCCTTTGCAAAGCAACTTGACAAAATTGGGCATGTCTTTGACTTTTACTGTGCCTATAATGCTTTAAACTTGAGTGATCTACTTTTAGATGTATCTATTTGGTAGAATTGTTTAACAATTACAACTGAAATAAAAAAAATGACATACTAAACTTTTGAATGAGAATGAGATCATCTGGCTATTGAGCCATCTGTTCATTCTCAATTCCTGAAAATCTTGTGTCCTCAGGTGACCCTTCCATCACACATTTTAGTCTTTTCTTTTGTTAGGTTCTCATGTCCAAATCACGGAAATTGATTTTCACTAATTGAAGCAAAGAAATAAGGTCATTTGAAAGATACAAGTAGCTCAAAAGTCAAGAAAATGTTAAACACTGGGGTTCTAAAGACAGAGTAGCAGGAAGTAAAGAACTGCTTGAACCAACAAGCCCTAAATATCCTCCTTGGTTAAGGAAACCCAGAGGAAAACAGATGCCATTACCATAAAAGTTGAAAGGTTATTAGCATAAAGAAGTTATATGGACAGCTCTCTTTCTTTTTATTTTTTAAAGTTACCCTTCTTTCTTTTTTTCTTTTGTGTGTGCACACACACATACCTGCATGTATCACAGTGTACATGTAAAGTTCAGAGGACAACTTGTGGGAATCAGTTCCCTCTTTTGATCATATGGGTCCTTGGGATCAAACTCAGGCCATCAGGCTTGGTGGCTAGTGCTTTTACCCCACTGAGCCATTCCTACAGTCCAAGCTTTATTTTCTTCAAGCCAAAGACTATGCACCTTTTTGGGTAATGACTGGTTGCCAGCAGTCTGATTAGCCTAACCTCAGTATGTGGCCAGTTTTGATGTCATTATCATCTGAAACAGAACATACAAACTGATAACTCTGGAGCTTTTCTACAAAAATTGATCTCTACACCATGCTGTCCTTAAATTAGTAACAAGTCACTTGTCTGTGTGGAAAATAAAACCATGTAAATTATTGGGTCAACCCATCTGCTTTGGACTGATGAACATAATAAATCTATTCCCCAAGACAATCAGGGTGTGAGAGGCTGCCGGTGGTGAAACGAATCACTGCTTCTTCCCGGTGTCCACCAGCAGCCATTAGATGGGAGGATATTGATTCAGGCTGAACAGAGGAGGCACCATCCCAGATGTAGCATCATCCAACCCATTAAACCAATGTGCCTTCCCAAGAATGTCATTCCCATTAAATAGAAATGTTTTCCTTAGTGTTATACATCCAAGAAGAGCCCATGACCTTCAGTAAATTTACTTTGATAATTACATATAATTTTTCCTGTTTTTTTCACTTGTCATTTGGGTATTTATTTACCATAATTTTATAGCATTTTCTTGTTATTAAATACCTAGAGAGATTGGTTAGTAATCCTTGCTTCAAAGGTCTCAAAGTACTTCTTCTCTTTGATGCTAATAAACAAGATGCGTTGAAGTATAATGCTGTTCTATTTGTTTACATTTACAATATTATTTTAAGGTTATTTAAAGATATGTGTTCATGCTAACTTTGATTCTAATGTTGGTAACAAACAGCAGTAGGTTTAAAAAGTATAAGAGAATTTTGTCAGATAAGGCAATATTGACAATGTTCAAGTTGTTTCTCTCTGTGTAAAAATGTTCTACACTACTCAATGAAATGATATAACACATGAGAAAACTAAAAAGGCTTCCAAGAAGTTATAAAGAACTTCTGGACTCCTCATTTATCTACTTATTTTTATGTTTCTGTGTATGAATGTTTTGTCTGCATGTATGTAAGTATACAATGCCCATGGAAGCCAGAAGAAAGCACTGAAGTTATGGATGGTCCTTAACTGCCATGTGGGTGCTAGAAACTGAACCCAGGTTCTCTGCAAGATCAGTCAGCACTCTTAGTTACTAAGTCATCTCTCCAGTCCCATTACTCATAATAATTCAAAACAGCCTTATTGGGGACATGAGTTTGAAGTCAAAATGAAGCAGAAATCTGTGTAATTAACAAGCCATGTGCAGACTGATAAATTGCAAAAGTGTTGTTTTATTCACATTGACTTATTATGTGTTGTGACTAGTTCTGTTAACTGTCTATTAAAAATCCAGGCTTCTCATTTCACATGCAACATTGTTGTCTGGAGGAGGGTGTCCAGGCAAGGACTCCATTTCTCAGCCCCTCCCCCTTGCTTTCAGTATGTCAAATGACTCCTTTTTAATGAGTCTGATGAGAAACTACCTGTATCTTCTCCAGGCAGGCAGTGGTAAGATGGAAGTGGAACTTCTCTTCTGCCATCCCTTCTCTCCCCAACATAGAGGAGCCTCGAGTCTGACTGTGGAGGAAAGCCCCTCTCTACTAAGAACATCTGTACTAAATTGTAATACCAATGTTTATTGTATAAAGCCATTGAAATTCTGGATTTTCTTATTAAAGCTAATGGTACTCTGAATAATATAGTATCTATAGAGAAATACCTTTGTGACCCCCTTCTTTGGTCTATCTCTATTTACACTCATTCATTTTTTTATTTGTCTATTTATTCACCAAATGTTTTAAATGCTTTTTATGTGTTAGGCACTATGCTAGGTGTACAGGAATGAACAAATAAGCAGTATCTTCTACAGTTTGTAGTGTAAGAAGTGGACTCATTGGAGTGAATGAGAAGTTGTGTGTGGTGGGGGAATGGTGGAGAAAGGTATTGTAAATTATTGAAAGGAGAAACACAGAGGCCCATGTCCAATCTAGGCAACCAGGAAGTGAACATGAGACTAGAAGATTGAGAAAGAATTAGCCAGACAAAGACAGAGGATCAAGAATAGGAGAGGCAACAGCTTTTGTAAAAGCTACACAAGGTTGCAGAAAGTGTATATTGTTCGACATCCAAAAGAAGGCAACGGCTTATATCCATATAGTATTCTTTAGTGGACAAGCAAATTAAGGCACGAGGATGGACTGATCATTTGTGCCTTTCTTCTGAAAACTGTCCATTGCTGTGTCAGGCTCAGGGCAGCCAGCTAATTATAAGTAGCTTTGAACAGCAGTCATTTATTGGTGTGGACTGAGGATCTCTCATTCACCAATAGGGTCCTATTTAAATATTTCATTCTATCAGTTTTTTTAATATATAAATCCATGTCCAATCAGGATCTTCGGTTCCACATTCTTCCTTACTTTTCCACTACCCCTGTTTCCTCTTTTTTCTCCTTCTATCCTTCCTTTATCTTCTGAAAGACAGTTGCTGCATTTCTTTGAGAACAAATGAGTACAGGCAAAGAATATATTGAATTTCTGTATTATATATCTACTGGAAATGATAAAGAACAAAAATAGTCAGCAATGAACTGTAGCAGGCCCTATTTCATCTAGGAGTTATGGATGACTATGTGGTAGAATTATTTATTATCATAAAAAATGTTCCTTAAATCTAAACCAGCATACAACAGAGACACTCTCACATACATATTTACTGAAACACTGTTCACAATAGTCAAGTAATAGAATCAACCTAGATGTTCATCAATGGCTAAGGAAAATGTGGTATATATGCACATTATTTGGTCATAATGAAATTAAATAATTTGTAGGTAAACATACAGAACTGGAGATCATCATATTAAATGAAATAAACCAGACTCAGAAAGATAAATACCATCTGTTTTATCTCATTCGTGGAATTTAGGCTTAAAAGATGAAAATAAGATAGGAAAGTGGGAGACAGGTTTGTCAGGGAAGAGGAACTGGAGGTGGGAGGGGGCCAAGAGAAGGGAACGAGGCGGTGAATGGGAGAAAGTACGTGATACACAAACATGAAAATGCACAGTTGTTTTGTGCAATGATCAATGCTAAAAGTAAAGATATTCCTTCTTTAAATTCTTTTCTCTCTCATTTCTCCCTGATCTACTCTATCAAATTGCTGCATTCTGCTGGGTAATTGTTTTCACATGTATGAAACAGGCCCAGAACCAAGGTCTGTGTCCATTTGACAATTAAAAGAAAAGCTTAAAAGCAAATAGAAACAAACTGCAGCTGGAAGATTTCTCTCTTACAAGAGAATCAAGATCCACCTTCTTACCCTGGATTAGGTTGTGTTAAAATCAGGAGAAATCTAACCAATGCCTGTTGGCCCATCTGAGAATTACTTGCAGGCAAGAAGATATCTATTTTCCTCTGGGTCTTTACAGGCAACGACAAAAATAACAGTTGTTAACAGCTGCCAGCAACCGCATTCCCGGTGTGTTCCAGTTGCTAATGCATTTATTTCCTCCAGTGAAGCAAGCTGTTTGGCCCCCCACTGTTCTGACGTAGCCCTGGTCAGGAACAATATTTATACTTTATAAATGAAGAAACAAAGCTTAGCAAGGTTGACCGGTGTCTAGCTTGTGTCTCTGTTGCTGTGATTACACACTGACCAAAACTAAGTTGGGGGAGGAAAGAATTTATTTAGCTTATGCATCCTGATCACAGTCCATCACTGTGGGAAGTCTGGCAGAAACTCAAGTAGGAACCTGGAGGCAGGAACTGAACCCGGACCCAAAGCCGCTGAACACTCCCTAGTTGTAGAGTTACTGAACTCTTCCTTGGTTCCTCTGCTGCCCTCCGTGGCCAAAACCCTCCACTCTGGCTACTCCAGGTTTCTCTTGCTGCTGTTTGGCCATATAGCTTTCACCTGAGTTTCTTGACTCTGGAGCCTATTGTGCGATCCGGTTGGGTTTCATTTTGAATTCGCCACTTGTCCACTTGTGGCTCTGGTAGTCCAGGCTCACCCTAGAGCTCACCTGGTCACTACTTCGCCTGGTCTGCTGTTTACAGTCTCAGACCTGGCCAGTTGACTCCTCCCTCTCCCTCCCTCCCTGCACTCTCCAGAAAGAGAATGAGAATAGGCTGGCAAGAATAGAAAGAGAGTGAGCTTGCAAGAAAGGGCCTTAATCTTCCCAGAATTCCACAGCTAATTTACATAAAGAGAATAAGCTCCAGTTTGTCAAGTTGTTTTGAGGATTTGAGGATTAAATCATTTTAAATGAACCCAGTACATAGGAAGTGATCAATAAATTATTGACAGACTTATGCTGAAGGGGTTCATATTTTGAAGGTGCTTAGAAGTAGCACATCATAAACTTTCCAGAATGACGATCTATCAATTAAACTTTGAATGTTAAAGAGACCTTTGAGGTCACTACGATTCAGCTCTTGCTTTATTATAAGAAGGAAACATTGCTTATTTAAATCTAGCTAAACCCTTTACTTCTGCTTATCTTTTGTCTGATTTGCTTTTAAATATGTTTTCTTAGTTTTAGTTGACACACAATAATTGTATATATTTATAGGGCATAGTGTGGTATTTGAATTCAAGTAATATATATATATATATTCAATTATATATATTCGATTTTATACACACACACACACACACACACACACACACACACATACACACACACAGGGGCCAGGGCAATCAGTACATCCATAACCTTAAGTATTTATCATTTCTGTGTTAATAACATTCAAAAATCCTCTTTACTAATTATTTTGAAATGAACAAGCAATCAGTGTCAACCAAAGTTATTCTATTTGTTACCAAACATGAGCTGTTATTCTTCCTAACCAACCACACCACTGAACACATAAACCTTGTTCTCTTTATTCTCCCTTAGCTGAGGCATTCAGCATCTCCTCCCTAGTTCTGCAAGATCAATGATTTAGCATTGCATTCATGTGAGAACATGGAGGATTTATCTTTTGGGTCATTTGTTCAACATAACATACTATTCTCTGGTTTCATGCATGTTCCTGCAAATGAAAGGGTTTCATTCCTTTTTATTCTGAGTTATGCTGTATTATTTGTATGTTCATATATGCTTCTCTTTTTATTTAGTACCTAGGTAAAGAATGCTTGTACTGCCAGGCCTGGTGGCACAGGTGTGCAATCACAGCTACTTGGCAGGCTGAAGCAGAACCAAGGCCTGCCTAGATTGCACAGTGAGTACAAGGCCAGCCTGGGCAACTTGTTGAGACCCTGACTCTAAATAAAAGGCAAAAAGAGGGGAGAGGTCATAACTTAGTGGCAGAGCTTCAGTACCTAAAAAAGAAAAAGAAAATGCTTATAATATTGAATAGCATGCACTTATAGGAAAAAAATCATATCAACTTGTGGGACTTAACATTTATGCTAAGCCAAATAGGATTCGGTCACCCTAGGGGAATTATCCTTTTACTGATACTGTTTAAATCACATGCAATTTAATACTGTAAACTTATATTAAATACAACATGTTGTATTTGTGAGTCCTGATTCATTTAGACTTGCAAGGTTAGAAGATTGATATAGGCAAAGGTCTGATTAATGTCTCATTTGAAAAGAAATGCATAGTTTTGGCTAACAGACATGATAATGATTCATTCAGCAAAATATTTCTCTGTGGGTAAGAAGATGACTTTAGTATTTCTCTAATCCAAATTATTATATATTCTAAATGTAAGAGGTCAGTTAATGAGGCTTTATGATATATTCTGAAATTGGCCTTTTGATTTAACCAACCTCAATTTTGACAATTATAACAAGAATTTTAAAAATTAGGCACTTGACTTAATGACAGTCATATCAGGTGAACACAATTACCTATAATATCAAAGACTCACCAAGAGGATTTTGATTTAGAATCAACACATGTATTTCAAGATCAGGATATTTCTTTGAAAAATCCCATCCCATCGCTTCTCAGGCTTTTAGTTAAGATCAGATGTAAACATCTTAACAAAATGGTTCCTGTGCTTTCATATGGTATCTATATCACCCTAAAACATATTTTTGCCAAAGGTTAGGAGGGTGTGTGTATGAGATTTATGGATGCTTTGAGGCACTAAATATGCGCAGAAACAATGGCCAAGCTATATGTGACAACAACTCTGACTCTCAACCTCTGTGGCATCCAGCCCCTAGCAGTCAGGGCTTGGTCAATGACAGGCTGGCTGCTCTGTTTCTTCTTTCTCTCCTCCTCCTCCTCCTCCTCCTCCTCCTCCTCCTCCTCCTCCTCCTCCTCCTCCTCCTCCTCCTCCTCCTCCTCCTCCTCCTCCTCCTCCTCCTCCTCCTCCTCCTCCTCCTCCTCCTCCTCCTCCTCCTCCTCCTCCTTCTCCTCCTCCTTCTTCTTCTTTCTACCAAGTAAAGGCAGAATACTCTTCAGACAGTTATGTAAGATGCTTCATGTATAATTAGTCTCCCCACAGTTTCCTTGCCCACACATCCTCCAAACAGTTCATACCTGAAACTCTCTTTTTCCCACTATGTAAGATTCCTACTGCCTGGCCTCTTTGAGTCTCTCCCAGATGCAAGTGATATTGCCTGCTCTGTTCAATAAATAGCCTCTGTTCTTTCTCATCTGGATTGTCTTTGATTATTGTCTTGTATTTTCCTTGTCATTCCACTGAGATATGATGAGCACTTCTCCGTGCTAGGGAACAAGCACTCAGCCCGGTGTAGAGCCACAGAGACCCTTGTGCCCTGCTGTTTGGCAAGTCTACGGCAGCATGATGAACTGGCGCCAGCTCTGGATTCTGCTCTCTTTGCATTCTGTCCTTAATATTTATCCACAGTTTGATATGTAGATTTTATACTAGGTTTTAATTGTTTGGCATCCTTGGTAGAGTTGGGCTATCCTTTTTATTTTTGTTAGAGTGTGTGTGTGTGTATATTTGTGTGTGTGTGTGTGTGTGTGTTGTATGCATGTGTATTTGTGTGGAGGACAGAGGCTGACTATGTTGGGTGCCTTCCTATATCTTTTTCCACCTTATTTTTTGTTTTAATCATTTTTATTTCAAGTATATTAAAAATTATAAATGGGGTTTTTAAGTCCAAATTGAAACATTTATTCATAATTTTATCATTTTAGAACCTGACAAGCAATTCCAGACCATACTTTCTTTTCATTTTAATTTCATGTAATTTTAATTTTAATTTTATTTGGAGACTGAGTCTTCCTGTGGCCCTGCTGGTGAGGAGCTCTCTGTGTCGATAAGACTGGCCTCAATCTCACAGATATTTGCCTGCTTCTGCCGCCCTAGTACTGAGATTAAAGGTGTGTGCCACCACATCCAGCCTGGATCATATTTTCTAAACCTATCTCCTTTGATATTTTTCGGATTTCTGAAGGCTGGAATTTAAAGCACTGTACCCTACATGCACATGACTCCTGAATACATGCTATTTCTGATAGCAGGTTGGTTTTTGAAATAGTGACTGGGGTTACTTTGGAAACAGAGTAGTCCCTACCACCACTGACACCCCCATTGAGACTCAATGTGATTCTAAGGAACTTCCTACTTCCTAGAGATGTGGCTGTTACAAAGGTCGAGGACCAAACTGAAGGAAATTCCCTAGAAGGATATTATGTCCAACTCTGCAAAGGAAAATTCCAAGGAATTAAAAAACACCATTATAATATATCAGAGCTGCTATATTTCAAAAAGGATGAATGGAAAATTCTGCATTTGACCCTTTACTCCTATAATCTCTGGAACATTCCAATTGACAGTTTGGTAACATAGAAGTTAAGATGATTTCAGAAGGGAATTCATTATATTACTTCATGATGCTGCTCATCCTGACACAGGCAAACTGATTACTCTATCTAATGTCAATATAGGTGGGAAAAGTGAGATATCCAGGTCAAAACTCATGATTGGTTTCTGTTTTGTTTCTACTGATGGCTTATCATCATTCTTCTCATCGTCTATAGATCTCTGGTCATCCATCCATAATGGCTCCCTTTCTTTTTTGCTACCTCTTCATGATAATTTTTAGATGAGAATATAGTCATTCTTGTTTACTAGGTTATTCTAAAGAGCAGTCAGGGCTTCCAGTACTGTTGATTGCTGGAGAGTCCATCTGTCACTGGATCCCCATGCTCAAACTTTTGGGATAAATTCTGATATTATCAAATGAGCTCTTAGAGGATTGTAGTTCGCTGTGTTTCCATGTGCACTGTAGATGAATGACTTGAAACACAGCCCAGGTGAAGACAACGAATGCGTGATAAGAACCTAAGTTATTCCAAGTTTTAATCTAACAATCTAAACAGGGCAGTGGGCCAAGTACTTGCAACCTGTGAAAGTAATAAAGACTCCAATCATGAAACACATCTGCTGTAAGGTCATGGTTCTGATTTTGCACCATGAATGACTTCTTTCTTTTTGGTTCTCCATAGTATGTCTACTAGATACCACTTTCTTTGTGTGTAGGATGTTTACTTCTGTTTTCTTTAGACTGGCCCTTCCTACACCTTGGGAATAGTATTCTTAGGCTTGTCTGTACATAGAGATCCAAATTCTATAAATCACCAAGGCTGGAAATTCTGATTCAGTCACAAGCTCCAAAACAATACCCTCTTTGAGTATTTAGTATCCAACCTGGAGAAATTTCTGACTCACTGTTTGTGCAATCAGAGCAGTGTTCGCACCTATGGGAATCATGCAAATAGAAAAGACTGTAATAAACTTTCACTAACTTTGGTAGATTTTTTAATGGCATTCCCTCTCTTTCAACAGACACAGGTCAGTTTCAACTCCTTGGCATGAGAAGTAATGGACAATCACTTTGCTCTAGATTTCTTTTTGGTTAGTCATCGTGGTATCTGTGCCATTTCCAATTCCTATTCAACTAATGCCAATGAAATGGCTAAGGTAGAACAGACCTTCTATCACCACAATGAAAAGGCAACTTGTTTCTTTAAGACTGATCCTCATGGCTCATTGTGTCTGTTAGCTTTTCATCACTGTGACAAAATACTTGAGATAATCAAATCAAAAGGAAGAAAGGTTTCTTTTAGCTTGTGATTTCAGGAGTTTCAGTTCATGGTGACATGGTTCTGCTTTAGCTTTGTGATGGCACACACACACATACACACACACATGCACATACATGGGGCTAAAGTGCATTGTGGAGGAGACCTATTCACCTCATGGTTCTGAGGAGAAAAGAGAGAGGGGTAGGGTCCTAATATCACCTTCAGGAATACACTCCCAAGGATTTAACATGCTTCCATTAAGTCTACTTCCTAAAGATTCTTCCACTTTCTAAAGGCACAGAGGCTGAATACCAAATCTTCAACACATGAATGGCATTTAAAATCCAAACTATCATATCTAAGTAATTTATTCTTGGCTAGTTGGTCAGTCTGAATTACCAGTTCCATGTATCCTGTAGGAATTACTAGCTGTTTTGGGTTTGTCATTTTAGTCATTATCTAGGTCCATTACGTTTTGCTTAGAACAGAGACTCTCTTGTCAGATTGCCATAGTGATATGACAAAAAGTTCAAGCAGTCTATTATGCTACTGATTAAAAGAGGAGAAAACAAAATCAGAAGTAATGAAACTTGTATCTCTAGAGTTTTGTGAGTAGGTCAGCCTTCACAAGTAATAATCAAGTAGGAAGAATAAGAATAGCCAGACAGGGGCCAGACCACATATGATGGGAACCATGTTCCACAGCATCTGTAGCAACAGCTTAGGAAGCCAACCCCTCAACCTCTGCAATGGTTGTCCCACGAATGGCAGGGCATGGTCAGTTCTATAAGCTTCTCCTTTCTCTTTGTTTTCAACTCAGGACCAAGCAATGACAGCAACGAACTGATTCTTGTGGGCCTTCTATTCCTAGTTATTTCTCCTTTGGCTTCCCACTGCCAGTGATTCATTTCAATCAGCTCATATCTAGAGACTTTCCTTTTTTCACTATCAAGCTGCGCCATTTCCGAGCAGCTTCGAGTCCTTGTTAACTATAAGTGCTGGTGGCTAATTTCCTTCCTCAGAAAGAGACTCAATTAGTCTTCATCTCAGCCATCTTCATTTTTTTCCTATGGTGTCCAGGAGAGGCTTAGTCTTGTTTTATGTTATCTATAACAATGGACACTGAGGCAGCAGAATTATCAAAGCAGCCTCACATGTGGAAGGCCACTTGTGAGATAGTAAAGAAGGACCCTTTAGTTAAAATGAAGGTGGAATCATTTTGGAAAAATCACCTAGAAGTATTCAGGAAGACATGAAAGGAAGGGAAATAAGTGATTTGTTTGGTTTGATAAAATGATGTGTTGGGCTGGGTAGAGGACTCGTTTTTCACAATATGAAAAAGGGGGAAATGTTTAGTGCTTTGTATTTGAGAGCAATCTTCTTACTTGGGTTCTGAAAGCACTCTGCAAAAATCATCTAGTGTCAAGGATTAAAACTTCTTTTTCAAAAATGGGAAGTGAGAGCTCTGTTGATTTTGCTAGGAGAATAAAAATTTTTTTTTAAACTTTCTGGATAGATATTCTAATAATTATTCTGGTATAATAAGTTGAGTCTGTGCGGCAGGCTTTATATATTGTGTGTGCTGTGTCAACTCCTAACAATAGGAAACTCAATAAAGAGTTGTTGACTTTTAAATTGAGTGTGCTTCTCCCTGCTATATAAAGAAAGCTGGCACTAGCTACGCATTTATACGGTGTGACTTTACGGCTGAAAGTAATCCCACCCCCACAATACTTTCTATTATTGTGAGTTTATTCTCCCTGCTTCTGTCAAGGAACAACAGCCTGAAAACCTTTGCTACTGTCTGCGTTTTTTGATTTAGTTTGGAAGAATTCCTTTAATACTAAAAAATCATCCTGTAAATGTAATCCCTTGAAGCAAGGTTTATTATTTTAGATGCCATCAGAAAAGTCTTCACCACCTACTTTAGAGAAAAGTGAGGTAGGGGCATTAAATGTGAGTCACTAGACATTTAAAAATTAAATTTACTGGGGCTGGAAAGATTACTCAGTGGTTAAGAGGACTGGCACCTCTTCCAGGGGCCCCACGTTCAGTTCCCAGCACTGCCATGGCGGCCAACAACTATCTGTAACTCTAGTTCCAGGGGATTCAGTACATTGTTCTGGCCTCCATAGGTATTGAATGACACAGGTGCACTTACATACATGCAAGGAAAACAATCATACACATAAAATAAAAATAAAAAGTAATTTAAAGAAGATTTTAACAGTACATCATATTTAAGTTAAAGTAATTTGGTTCATGGGCTAGCAAGTTGGTTCAGTAGCTAAAGGTGATTGTTGCATAGGCCTGGCAGCCTGAGTTTGATCCATAGAACCCTTGTAAAGGTAGAACCAGCTCCATAACATTGTCCTCTGACCTCTACACTCATGACATGGTGTCCATCCTTTCCTGCCCCACATCGTGTACACACATAGTAAAATAAATTACAAAATTAAATCTACTAATACTGTAGCATTGGGACTAGTTTGAGTATTAACTTTCAAAAGGCTAATATTGAAAACAGTAGAAATGTAAGCCAGCCGTTGTTTTTTTGTATGTCTTTTTAGCAAGGACATGTGTAGTAAACAGAACACGAAGAGGGCCTATGATTTAGGAAGTTGGTAAAGATAGCTCTTAAACATGGTCTTTCCTTCATTGACTTATTCTGTCCTCCCTTGCCAGCGCTGGGCCAGGCTGCTGGGCTTTGGACACTACCACTAACATGCTGAATACTGTGGACTGGTTCCACCTGACTTTTTCCCCAGTAACCTTTCCTGTTTAAGTGTTGCTACCATCTGTCTCTAGAGATGGAACCAAAATTAGTAATCTAAGGAACCCTGTACACTGTTCAGGCTCAGCTCATCATTCTGGCCAATGTTAATTTGATAATCCTTGTACATCCCTACATTCTTCTCAAAGCACCTCATTTCCCTTTGTATTTTACCTTCGCTCCTTAGTCTCTGCAATGCCACAGCCCCACTTTCTTATCCACATAGTTCAAGTAGAACATGCTGTGGAACTATGAGTCCCTTCCTATTACATCTCTTCAAGTATGAAATTCACGATCAGCTCACTTGTTCCCCACTAACTTTCCTTGTTGATACTTTTCTCATACCACCAAGAAAATGTCTGATCTCGTTCTAATAAGATGGAATATTTTTATTCATGACATTTTAGACATTTATAGAACAAATGTTTGCTAGCTACTCACCCGCTATAAGGTGCAAAGCTGTTTAAGAGACACATCTTTATTTGGGGAGAGGTGGGGGATCAACATGTATAAATCAAATGACAGCCGAGACCTTCTTTCTTTGGACATTGAAGAAAAATTATTCAAATAATCATTGATGTACCAGGGGAGGCTCATTGTCCTTATCTAAATTTCATGATGGCTCTTGTGCTGGATTCCCTGGGACTTACAGTCTCAAAGTGGCCTCACACTGACTTCCTGGTGATGATGATGCTGATTTTGTTTATGTCCTGCCTTCCATGGTGAGTCTGTGTTTTCTGCTTTGCATAGACCCAGGTATGGAACTCAGCCTGTTGTTCTTGACTGCCTACTAAATATAAGGCATCAATTGATAGAGTCCATGTAACTAAAGGGTTTGGGTGATGTGATAACAAAGGACCATAGAGGATACAATTAATGTGAATCCCAACTGCCATGTCTCCTTTTAGATTTTTTTTAGGCTACCATCATTACTGGAGAGTAGTTAGCTTTATCCCACATGGGATTTTATCCCACACTGAGGGAGCTGTGAATACTGCTTAATTATTTGCTCCATTATAGGCCTCTTCTGTTTCTTCCTTGATCTGCTTCAATCTCCCAAATTCTTGTTCATTTTAAGACAAAGCCACATCATTCATGCTTTGTCCACTGGACATTTCCAGCTCTGGAGGTCTATCTCTTTGTATAGCCTATTTTGTTCAGTAGAAGACTTACTACTGTACAACAGAGATAAGTTTACAGCTCTCTTAGGGTCAGAAGAGGAGTGGTTCTAGTCTGTGTAGGTTTCCCTGCCCTTTCGCCAGCCTTTACCTGTATAAATGTTACCCTTTACCAGAGATCACTGTGGAGACCTAGCCAGAGCATGCCTTCTGCTTGACCCTTCAGAGATGGTACTGAAGAAGGTCTGTCCATCTTGCTTTGCTTAAATTCTGATACTTCAGCCACGTCCTCTCCTGAGCTTGACTCTGTCCCCTCTTGCCATTATTTTATACAACTTTTAGTTGTATGTTAACACTACATATCCCTCAACCTTTTCACTTTAGTCCTGTTCCCTTCTTACTGTCCCCAGAGGAAATGAGAAATGAAAGCTGAAACGAAAACAATTTCTTGCTCTATGCTAAACAGTAACTGCCCATAACTTCCTGTCCCATGCTAAAAATACTAAACACAAAATACTGAACAGAAAATTCTTAAGCTTCAAAAATAAGATCGAATCAGGGCTAGTGAGATGGGTGGAAGGACACACACACACACACACACACACACACACACCAAAAAATTAGAAACAAGATAGAATCAGCTAAACTGATGACTTGATTGTCAAGACGTGCTTCCAGACCCCACCTCACTGTACACAATATTCCAAGCAGTTATGTTATGCCTCTAGGTAATTCCCATCACTGTCCTGTCTTGCTAGACATGGCTAAGAAGCTGCCAGTCAGATCCCAAGTCCTTTTGATAGCCTCCTTTAACTTGTCTCTTCTAAGATGCTATTCAGACCCCATCAATATTTATTCTCTTTCCCAGTACTAAAGGAGTTCAAAAGATTCAGCTCTTCTTGATAAATATGTTTTCCTGGCAGCTTTTGGTGACTTCAAGAAGAGTCATTCCTCTCACCTCCTAGCTTCAACTATAATTTCGGCTTCGTCCTCTCCATGGCACAGCGGTTCTTTTCTTCATCTAATATCATCTGTAAACCTTTCTTCCTCTGATGTCAGTAGCAGTTTGGATCCCTCAATTTCAGCAAACAACCTAACTTCATCTTCTCTTCCTTACAAAGGTTGAAATGAGCTTTAAAGCCAGTTTCACTGCAGTCTTCTTTCTTAGAACTGTCTTTATCTTCTCCATTGATTTTGTAACTCCCAGGTGGCTGCCTCAGACCATTCTCTATTCTGTTCCCTACCCAGACTCTGACATTTATCCTCCAAATGAAAGCATCTCACTGCATTTCTTTTTACCTTCATTTTGAGGCCAATCTTAAGGTTTTCCAGCTTCAGCACTTAGCTCATAGCTTTACTGATCAGTTTTTCTGGCTCTCACCTTTTTTGTAGTTTTATCTTTATTTATTTTATAATTATATTATTGAGAAGGGGTCTTGCTATGGAGCCCAGAGTAGCCTAGAATTCATTATTTAGCATAGGCTTGTCTTAAATTTGTGATGCTCCTGCTTCTATCTCCCAAGGGCTAGGATGAAGAATGCATTGCTATGCCTGACTTGGCTCTGACCTCTATCATGAACTTAAGGCATAAAGTTTACATGAAAACTCATGATCTTCCCTTCTCGTTGCACATTTGCTGTTTCTCCTTTATCTCCTACCCCACTGAAAATCAATCATCCTATGGTCATCTTGATGACCAATTTCTGACTAAGGAAACTAACAACAAAAGGAACAAATACTGGGTCATGGTAGGATTTTTGGTTAAGCAGAATTCTATTTATCCAAGCAAATGCAAAGCAAAGTCATGAATTCTTTTGCTCTACCATCTGGGTATGCAAAGAAACTAGGACTCATTTCTTTTACTTTTTAGATCAGGAGGAATAAGAGCGCAAATTTCATGATGAACTTTCAAAGAGGGCTTGCTCTTTTTGACAGTCACAGTAACTTACCAATCTTTTCCAGCTTGTTAACTTCTTTAGTCTTCCTTGATGAGGTGCAGGAGAACCACAAGATAATGTCACGGTCTCTTCTTCCAGGATGACTTAACTGCCTTGTCTTTTGTTGAAGGAACAAGTAAGAAGTGAGCATTGTGTGCCTTACACTTTACACCTCAAATGACAACTGCAGAAGACAAATGAATTAGATACAGTCGGGGGCTCAGATTAGAAAGGTTTTGTGACTGGGTTATTAGGCAGAAATCAGGGTGCTGTGCCTCAGTTGAGCAATGGTCCTGGGGCTAAATTCTACAGCAGTACAGCTGCGTTTTTTCTTGGACCTTGCTGCTACTTGTCCTACTACCTGTTGTGTCGTCTTGGCCCCTCAGTCATCTCCCTCACATGGCTCTGCTCTGCTTGTAACATGCTAGGTACCATGATGCCACACTGTACTGAATCTTCCTCAGAATTCCGAACGAATTAAGAGTTATTTAGCTATTAAGTTTCCCGTGAAATCACAGACTTTAACAGCCATGGTGTGGCGTGGAGCTGCCACAAAGCATACAAGGTTAACTGCTGTCCCCTCTTCCTCCATCCATCCTCCTCACCACACATCGCTAGACTGGCACTGGACAGACTTTCTCTCTTCACATCCTGTGTCTGTGTCCTTCTATCGCACTACATTCATTTCAAATTGGAATCTACTCCTTCAACCCTTTCTCAAAGAGTATAGAAAACACTCTTTTGATAGTGAATAACTGTCAACTTGACAGAATCTAGAATCTCCTTGGAGAAGGGCCTTAAGGAATACCTATGGGAAATTATCTTGATTACCTTAAGTGGGGTGGGAAAATCTGGCCACCTGGAGGTTGCATCATTCCATGACTAGGATCTTGAGCTACGTAGGTAGAGAAGAAGCTGAGCAGCAGTGTTCATTCTTTGCTCTCTGCTTCCTGATTGTGGAGGTGATGTGACCAACCGCTTTAAGTTCCTGTTGCCTTGACTTCTCCGCTATGACTGTACCTAGAACTGTGAGCCAGAATAAACCATTTTTCCCTTAAATTGCCTTCATCATAATATTTTGTCACAGCAACAAGAAACTAAGAGAACACTTTTTAGGGGGGACAAATTCCACATCAGTTTAATATTTTCAGAATGTTTTCTCTGCTACCAAAAAGAGAAAACTATCACATGTAGAAGTCTTCTGTATAAGAACTGACAAACTTGCAAAGGCTCTCTAGGATATCTCAGGAAAAGGACTGAGTTCTATTCCTTTCAGCCTGGATTCAAAGTTAGGTATTTGTCCGTGTGGGAGGAATGCTTCTGACCATGGCTTAAGGGGCAAAGAAAAGCAACAAGGCTCTGGTGGGGTGAGGTAGAGAGAATGAAGCCATGGACCCTGGATTATTAGCATCTCATGAGCCCCAATCCAGGAGGAAGAAACACTGTTTTCAACTGCTCAGCTGGAAGGTGGGACAGAGTTAGGGCCAAAGGTCCTAAAACGCTGCTTTGCTGACCTGTTCACTCACCCAGGAGTTTCTTCAAGACTTTAAACAGCTATGAAAGAAATTTTAATCAACTGTCACTCTCAACAATGAAAGCAGTTTTATTTTGTTCAGGTGGCTTTCTGGCCACCTGTCATTCTCAATCCATTTGTCTGGCTTGAGGAAACCTTTGTGGCTCAGATAGTTTCTGTTGTTCTCTGCCTTGTCACTTGATCCCAAGGACATTAAGCAGGTAGCGATAGTTGGATTCTTTGACAGTGAAGTTGCTAGAATAAGTGATGGAGCTTAAAGAATCTGCCAGGCTCCTGAGCTGCTTCTGTTGGACAGCCTGGCCTGTCACAAGTCTGTTCCTCAGCTGGTGTCTAGTACCTGCTAATGCAGCTTCTGAGATTTTAGAAATGTGGCTGTTGCCCAAGTAAGGATGGAAAGGCTATTGCTCCCCAGGAAGACTGTCAGATTGCATTATAAAAATATGATCTGTGCAGTTCCTAACTGGTGTCAGGAATGAAGTGCTAATGGGAATAGCATTGTCCCATATTACCACATTGCTTTTATTTTAAGGTTTACTATCAAGTCAACACATTTGTAGAAAGAAAAAGTCATTGTTTCCTTAATGTTAAATGTACATATTGGTTGCAAACTGTGTCCTGACTTCAGAAACATTTAACTGACTGGAAAAACTTTCATTTAATGATCAAGAAAATGAAGACTTTATAGATATATAATGGCTTTGTTGGTTAGGCAGTACTCAAGAAATGTGATGTTGTTGTGTCCTGCTTCAAATTACTCCATATTGTATGAAACAGTGTTTGCTTATTTATTTCAGGCTGTGCCTTGCCCTTGGAGACTCAATTTTCAAAGCAGCATTTGACTCAGTTCTGAGTACAAATGTAGAAGCAAGATGGCTCCGCACCTGGCTGGACACACCAACAACCTTATGTGTCTAGCACCACTCACAACCAACAGACCAACAAATAACTTAGTCCTAAAATTAGAAAAGGAGCCACTGTATGAAGTTCTCCAAGTAAACTGGGGATGAAGGAGCACATAGATGCATTTATTACAAACATATCAGGAAAGACAGGCCTGAGAACTTACCAAGCATACCTGACCAGAGGGTTCAACTTCCTCACCTGGACTCCAAAAAGAGGAGGACACCTACATTGTCTTGGCAGTGGCCCCACTGACCTGTCATCTGGCCATCTGTATGTGAGTAAAGGGAACAACAGGCAGAGAATCCCAACTGTCCTAGGGATTTCAGGCCTGCTTAGTATTGACATGATTCACTGTAACTGATGTCCATCCAGTTGTCTGTTCTTCCATCTGAACCTCGTCTTGTTCTTTACCTCAACATCCTCCATGGTCCCACATCTTGCTCCAGCTCAACTTGACTCTGCAGTTTGACTGTATAACAGCATCTCCATCAGACCTCCAACAGGTTAGTCATCTGACTCACACAGAGACTCTTTTTTTGTATCCCCATCAGTGTCCTTCTTCTGACTCTTAGGCCTCTGAAATTCCTTGAACTCTGCTGTGGCCTCTTAAACCCTTTGTTTACACACACACACACACACACACACACACACACACACACACATGCTTGTATGTATTTACTGTGTGCTATGTAACATGTTAATTGAGAACTAATATTAGTAATTAAGATAGCAATAAAATGAACAAACAAACATGGCTTTGCCTCAGCAAACTGTCAAGGAAATTGGGACTATTTAGCAAATTGCCACCCAATAAAAACACTATATATTAGGAATTATTATTATTTCATAAATTTTGATGTTATGGTGTTCACCTATATTTTGGATATGGTCTGCTCACAATAAATAAAAAGGCCTTTATAGCCCTTATATAGAACCCTTTGTAGTTTATATTGGTATCTCCCTTCCACTTAAAGAAACTTGTCAAGGCCCACAAATTTCCTGGTTACATTGTGTTGTCCCCTAATGCAGCTTCAATTCAGGACTTACTATGTTCAAGTCAAGCAAGGAGCCTGAAGAATCAGGTGGCACCATCACAAAGCCATTAGCACAAGAGAACTATCTCTGATTGCCGTAACTCTTGAGCACCCAGTAGAACCCTCTGAGCGCTTTCTGTTGAGGTCCATGTGAACCTTCGGGCAACTTTCCTTGGACAAAATCTTCCAAAGCTTCATAGTGTCTTTCTTGTGAATGATTCATATGTAATGCATCAGCACACCACAGTCCCTCTAGGAGCACAGGCTCATCCCAATGCAGCAACTGCACCAACAATTTTCTACCAAAGCAGTAAACAGTCAGGCCCATGCCCCACATGGTTCTCAGCTGTGAGACAGACAGCTGCCCATGTATTGAGCTCCCTGGGTAGTTCCCAACTCAGGGTCAGAAGAAGACAGCTGTTACTACAATATTACCCACAAGTTGAGGGCTCTTATCTCAGCACAGTGACAATACCCAACAGCACATTGTCTTCTGATATGTAATATTTTTAGTTACTCTAATCTCTTTTCATAGGCTAGCGTTAATGGTCAGCCACAAAGCCTCATTTTTAGAGAAGAGTTTTTATAAGATACCTTCATGATAGTATGTTGTGCAAAGGGTACACAACATCTATGGTTTGGGGAACTTTCATGGAAATTATGATGAAAAGTCTTGTGTTTCACCCTGGAATTCCTCTTTTCCTCTGTCTCACTAGGCTGTACATTCATATTAGTATCAGAGGACACGCTCGTGGCTTTAGAACTCACTGACTTATCACCATTCTCAAGGACTTGACACATAGAAACCTAGCTCACACAGACTTACGAAGAATTGGATGTCAACCTCAAGGAGAGTGCAGTCTGCAAGCATGACTGGCATCAAGGTCTGAAATGAAGAGACAGGACTTGCTCTATGCTCTCTTCTCCCCAGTTAATAAAAATTCCTTAGCTCTTATTTTTAAAGCATAGTAAAAAAGAAACCATTATTCAGGCAAATGTAAAATTAAACCATTCAAAGATTTTTATTTCATTAATTAATTAAAAAAGAAAACCAAAAGTTATTAGAACTTCCAAAGATTCCTTGGTAAGGTAGGCATTTATAAGTAAGTTAACAAAGACCACTAGAGACTGGCGAGATGGCTCAGAGGTAAAGAGCACTCTTGGAGGGGACCAGGATTCAGTTCTCAGAATTCACATGGCAACCAACAACCATCTATAACTCCAGTTCTAGGGGTTTTGATGCCCTCTTTGACCTCCAAGGGCATAACGTAGATGACCTTATATACATATGGGCAATGCATTATATACATAAAATAAAAATAATAAATGGATTTTTAAAAAAGACCATTAAAATAAGATTGCTAGTTGAAAGTAAAAACTGATTAATATCTAAGGGCAATAAATTGCAACCTTTAGGGAGATTTGTTCTACTAGGCAGACATTAAAATATTTTCATCTCTCCCAGAGGAACATTTACATCTGAAGACAACATCTCTCTGATGAATCTTGAATGTCAACAGCAAAGAGTGAGCCAAGCTAAGTTTACTTCCCTGAACATTCTTCGATGGCCATCATCCATATATGCTACTGAAAGGACATGACCTACCTAATTTTCCTTACCCCTGAGTTCTGCATAATTTTCACAACTGAATTACCTTTCCCATAGTAGTTATTTTTGTCCTCTTAGATAGCCTTTGGCCATGTGTCTTTGTCTATTTACCTTATCTTTGGTCACCTTAATGCAGAAGCTTTGACTTTTACAAATGTTTGTTGAAAGTCCTTTTGTTTTATAATATGTCCTGACCCTTGTTATATGTCAGTCATAATATAATCATTGTGGTCACAAGGAAATACAGTGTATCAAATGGACTCTTCTAGGATGTGTGTCTTCCCTGGAATTTAGAATTGGGTCAGCTGCATCGACAAAGATTAAAAGTGGAAAAGGTGTCTCGGGGAGGGGTTAGATCTGGCCCTAAGAGCCCTGGATGGAGGTCCCAGGTTCAGTGTTCAGCACCCATGTCCATGTGTCACCTAACAAGTCTGTAACTCCAATTTCAGGGGATTTGATGTCTCTTCTGGCCTCTGCAGGCACTATATGACAGGGGTGCATTTCTGTACCTGCAGGCAAAGTATTTGTTCGTACACATAAAATAAAAATAAATTAATTAAAAAATTTAAAAGTGGAGAAGGGATTATTTTCCTGAAGCAAAATTCAGATTGAGGAAGGGGAAGAAGAGGTGAAACTGTGTGTGCCGAGCTTGTGTTTACTCATCCTCTAGTCTCTGTCAGTCCTCAGCAGACTCATGAACTGCCGCGTGCAGGCTAGTTTCTGCCCAGTGATGGCCATTTACTAGACACTGCCTGGTCTTGCCTGGCACAGCTGTTGCTCTGTAGTCGTGACTCTCTGTGTGCAACCATGCCCTTACCAAGCCACGAGAAGACGCTGGAGCCTTTCAGTGCTAACAGTCCTACTACAAATTCGGCAAAGTGCAGAAAGAGTCATTTTCTTTTGTATCATCAGAAGGTTCAAAAAGTACTGTTTGACCCCAAATTTTAATAGGGTTTTAAAAATTAACTCAGTCTTCTATATTTTATTAATTAAATTTAAATTAAGTTAATTTAAATTTAAATAATTAATTACTTAACTTTCCCTTGAACTCAAACAGGGATTTAGGAGACAAGTAAGGATAATGAACATATTCAAATGACTGATCGTCTGCAGTGGTCAGCAGGCTGACTACCACAGAAGTTGACTAAACATGTTCAGATACGTACACATGCTCAAGCTTCAAGCTCAATTCCCACTAATGTAGTCATCAAGAGTCACAACAAGAAAGCAACTTATATATTCAGAGCTTGGTCACTTGGTAATTGAAGTTGAAAGAGATAAAATGATTTGGGCGAGGTCATCCACTAGTTAGTAACAGAACTTAGAACTCAAATTTCTTGATCGTCTTGACAAGTATTCTTTATCTTTCAGAGTTCTACCTTGTCCTTACTAGGTAATGATATGCTGAAATTATGCAGAGGTTCTTCTGTTCAGAAAAACATTTTCTGCTTTCAAAATGAAGTAATACTATATACCCATATATAAAAAATGAAGGCAGCAGAATTAATTCAGAACAATCCTATATATACGGGATGCCTGCCAGTCCTAGATGGCAATGATGTAACTAGAGAAACAATCCAGATGAGAAGATTCTTCTCCAATACCCGTTCATTCTTCTTTCTACTCCAATTACATTATAGGCATTCTGGATTTTTCTCTTCAGTGCTGAGGTAAAGCTTGGCAGGCTGCAGTGGATGGCTTCCTTTGTTATTACTCAGGAGGAGCGGAAATCCTTGGAAATGTACGGGAGATTTTTTTCTCACATTTACTTATTTATTTGTGAGTGTGTATGTGTGTGCACACTTGTGTGCCATGATATTTGTGAGGCTCAGGGGACGTTTTGTGGACACTGGTTCTCTCTTTTAAGCATGTAGGTCACAGGAGTTACAGTCAGGTCATCAGACTTGGCAGCGAGCGCCTTTACTCTTAAAACCATCTTGTGGGTACTACTGGAGGTAGTAGTCTCCTACGAAGGAGACAGCCTCTGGTTTCCTAAAACATGGTCACAGAGAATGCTGTGAGAGAGAGGGGGTTGCTGAGAAGCTGAGGCCACGGCCAATGATGGGCCCTCAGCCAGTCAAGTTGCTGTTCCTTAGTGGGGTTTGTCAAGGATGAACAAAGATACCCCTCAAAATCCAACTTTAGTCAAGCGCCTCTGTGCCCTTTCTCATGCTCTTGATCCTGACTTCCATAGAAATATGAAATGCACACTTCATGACCCCAGAAAAATAAAATGCAGTCTTTGCAAAAACTGATTGCTAGTAGATAGTTGCCTTATCACACCAATGTCTCTGCTTTAAGAGGAGTCAGGTGGGCTGTTCAAATTTTGTTATTTCACTGAAATCATTTGTCATCTAATTCTAAAAAATGCAGCGTTTACAGCCTCAGGTATGCCCTTCCATCTCATCGTTTGCTTGTACTTGATTAGCACCTTATTTTTTAATTCTTAAAAAAGAAATCAAACCCCAGTGAATACCTGTGTTTATGAGCTTTCCAGCTAACAGCCAAAAGAGACCTGTCACACTCAGGCTAACTCTGTGCAAAATTTATGGAGCTAGTGCTCATCAGGCAATAAATGTCAAAGTGACAAGTTGCCAAATCCAGAGCGGTTTCTCCTCCTAGCAGTGGGCACTTTTCAGATCATTTTGATTTTAGGGTTCTCCTGCTCGGATTTCTAATGGAAGAAAGAAACAGGAAAAGACAGGAACATACTTTCCTCAGTCACTTAGTTTTAAGTCACTTTTCCCCAGTGCAAAGTGATTCAATTTCCTTTTACAGCTCCAAGTTTGGAAGGAATCTGAAAGTCCAGGCAAGGAATAGTGCCCCATTAAAAAAAAAAGATTTGTTTATTTATTTTATGTGTATGTGACTGAGTGCATGTATATGCACCAGATGTGTGTACGCCAGAGGCCAGAATTGGGTGTTGGGTCCCCTGAAGTGTCAGGTGCTTGTATGATGCCTGATGTGGGTGCTGAGAAATGAATTCCGATCCTCTGCAAGAGCAGAGCCATCTGAGCCAACTGTCCTGCCCTGAAAGATGTATTAATTTATTATTCATTTTTTCTGGGTGTATTTATTTGTGTGTGTACATGTGTATGTGTGTGTTTGCCTGCATGACTTTATGTGTACTGCATGTGTCCAAGAACCCATAGAGGCCAGAAGAGGGTGGTCAGATCCCATGGAACTAGAATTACAGGTGGTTGTGAGCCACCACGTGGATATAGGAAATGGAATCTGGGTCAAGAGCTGCGAGTGCCCTTAACCACTGAGCCACGCCTCCAGTTCCTGTGCTTCATTTTGAAGGTGCATTTTCTCTTTTCATTTTAAAGGATGGTGGTGATATTTTTAAAGATAAAGAATAAAACAGCATGTAGCAAACATATATTTATTACTACTTCATTTATGAGACAAGTAGCCCAGGCTGGCCTTGAGTTCTTGACCCCCTGCCTCCCACTTCCACATACTGGGGTCATAGGCATGCACCACCAAGTCTGGCTTTTTCACTGTCTTTTGCATGTTGTGAAATGCATACTCTCTGATATTCTGACCTATTTTCTGAGACATTTTGCATGCAATTTGTCTGCATATATTTACAGCAGCAGGAAGACTCTTTCTGTGGAAAACGTTCCTTTGTACTGGAATCTGAAAGAAACAAAAACGGGAGTTTAAATTGGGTGTGTTTAAGAATAATGTGCTGCCTCAGCATACTTGAAGCGATGTGTCCTTAGTCATTTTCCCTCTGATTTCTTTCACATCCAGTTTCACAACCAAGGAAAAGGAGAAGCAGGCAATACAGCTTTAACCTGAGGAGAAAACAGAACCTTTATGGTATGAGATTAAACTAAGTATCTAGACTATCCCTTCACAGTTGAGTCTCAATTATTCAGATAAATCAAACTCCCCAAATTTCTTCAACCTCACTTATTTGAATAATTCAGATTGTAGTGTTTATGGTGACTGCATTATCCAAGGTCAAGGTCACTCTTGCTTAGTTATGGACTCTATCCTTCTATACTACCTACCACGGAGCCTGGAGGTACTGTTGGAATTCTATCAATTATCAGTCATGTTAACTTGTTCCAAAAAATCTTTGTACTTTTCAGTCTTCTAGCAAAATACTCCCCTCTTTTGAGACTCATGACATCGAATGGCAGCAGATTCCTTGGTGTCGTTCAAGTCTGCTGTCTCTTGCTTTCTGTAATCTTAGCTTCCCATGTCATCTTCTCACATCATCAGTGTGAATGACTTCAGGGTCTACCGACTTAGATTCCAAGTTGCCTGATATTCTTCACTTCAAAAGTTAAGGTTGGCCACAACAATTTGTATCCGTGATTGCACTGTTAGAGGCAACAGCCTAATCTCTGAAATTCTAAATTTGCTCTCTCTTTTCATTTCAAATTCCATGTTTTTTTTAATCTCAGTGAAATTCTTCACGCAACCATTTCATCATAGCTTTCCCTTCCCTTCTGGCTTAGTTTCCACTTCTTATTCAGATCTCTGAGGATTTATACTATAGGAAATAACAAAATTCAGTCAGTGAGTTATTTTAATAAATAGTGACTTATTTGTCTCATATGACAGAAGTTTAGAGATAGGAGATTACTATAAGAGCTTTTATAGACTCTGTACTGATTGACCACCAAGGTTGCAACAAAGTACCACAGTCCAAGACAGTTAAACCACAGAAATTTATTATGTAGAAATTGAGAGTCCAAACTCATGGTGTGAACAGGCCTGAGGCCCCATTAGGCAGGTGAAGAAGAAACTGCTCCAGGTCTCTCCTTTAGCTGATGGTGTATTTCGGCCATCTTCGACATTCCTGAGCTTATAGAAACATCACTCTAGTCTCTGCCTTTATCTTTTTATGGTTCTCTCTCTCTCTCTCTCTCTCTCTCTCTCTCTCTCTCTCTCTCTCTCTCAACTGTGAAAGCAAAGATGGAAGCTTAGGCACCTGTGCACCCACAGTATCTGCAAAGACTGGCATGCCATTGTAGAAATGCAGAAATGAAGAAATTGCTTTACTGGGTAAAAAGAACATTGAGTTTAAATGTAAGCTGTGAAGTTTGTCCGTTGTTTTCACCATTTATAATTTCCTTAATATGGGGCAAGTCCTTTAAAGGTTCTGGTTCCTAGCTTTTATCCTCTTTTAACATATGCACTGAGCAGAGGATTTGCTTACCCTCTGTGGAATGAACCTCGAGAAACACAATGTATGTGAATGCATTCAAGAAGCTGTAAAATTTATTCAAATGTCGGGTGGTATTATTTCAGTGATCAATAATTAGATGCTAGCAAGTGCTGATAAGCCTAAGGATAGTGGTGAGAAGCTTGTGGGGATTACGGCATGCATTTATTTTCATTAACTTATTTATGTTTGTGATTCAAGATTCATAAATAGAAAAGGAATTGCTTTAGATTTTTGAGAAGATAAGCACAGCTGATCACCCCCCTGCTAGAATACCATCAGTTTCAAGGAGGAGAGAAATACTCCTGAAACACTAACTCAGAGCTATATTCCCTCTGTGGAAGTGTGCAGAATTCTTTCTGTTCTCTTAACTCATTTAAGCAGATGTACTTCAGCAAAGCCAGTTTGGCACTTTCATACTGAACACAACAGCATGCATTTTTATACTTTGCTTTATGTATTGCAGTATGTTCTATTTCTTGGGCTTAGGGCCACGCAGTTGCCACTGGTGTCTGTGTCACCAGTCTGTCCTAGGAAGAGAAGCTACTTCCATGCGTGTTTTATGTTCATTCACTTGCTCATGAGGCTATGAACGTCTTTTTTTCTGATTTTTTCTACAACTAAAGGATGAAACCACTCATTCCTGAGTAAATGATTTTTGCAAGTTGCTGAGCTAGGTAGCGTTTGCCTGAACTCAGTTCATTTCCATTTCTGGTGGTGTTTCTTCCTTTACTCGGTCCCACTCATACTCTCCCTTCACAAAGTGCTCTGTAGCCCTTCTTTCTCTTACTATTAACAAAGCTTTTTCCAGCAGAGGACAGTAAACATGAAGATTGTCGCTAAGGACTCACTTTCGTCCCCTAAAACTTCATATTGAAGTTTTACACTAAAGTAGCTCAGAATGTGACTATCTTTGGAGATAAAACATTTAAAGACAGCACTGAATTAAACAAGGCTGTTAAAGTGGACCCTAATTCAGTCTAGTGACTTTATAAGAGGGGATAAGAAAACTAAGGATGAATTTGCATAGGGGTGAGACCATGTGAGGACACAGGAGAGTAGATGGTCATTTGCAAACCAGGAAGAGAGGTCTCAGGAGAAACCAAATCTAACAACATCTTTTTCTTAGACATATAACCTCTGGAATGATAAGAAAATAGATTTTTTTTGTGGTGTAAACCATTCAGGTTATATTTTGTTATAGCCTCTCCAGCAGTCTAATATTATCATGAAGTAGAATACCCGTGGCATCATCTGGTTAGAGAATGGCAGGTGAAGAGGAGAGGTCAAAGAAGGAGGCAGGAGCCCTGTCATAGAGGTCCTTTTTAAAGTGTTTTGAACTATTTATCAAGAAGAATGGGGATCCCCTAAAAGGTTACATATGGAACAGATTGAATCAGATTTGTGCCTTAAAATGATCCTTCAAGCTTTCATGGATCAGAAGAAGGGAGCAAAACTAAACTTGGAGAGATTAAGGGCTTGCTACCTCCTCCGTGATGACTGCGGTTTGACTATATGTGTGTCTTTGGCGATGGAGAAGACTAAATGGAGTTAAGATATGTTATAGAGACAGAATATGTATTAGTTATCTATTTTCTGTCTAATAAGTGTTCAAATGTAGTGATTTAAAACAACAGACATTTATTATCACATGGCTTCAGTAGGCTGGATATTCAGGAGCAGTTTAGTGAGGTGATTCTCTCTCAACCTTGTCTGGAGCCAGGGCTTGTTCTTCAGCAGACTGTGTAATCTATCTCAAGAGGCCTCAGATTCTCACTCACTATAGTTGGCTGGTTATGTGGGTCAGCTTAAGGGTTTCTTTACAGTCAGGAATCTGAGAGCGACACTGCTTTAATGGCCCGGTCACACCGTCATTTCCACTGTTTTCTACTCTTTATAAGTGGGTTACAGTTTAGTCCACTTTCAAAAGCAGTGGAATTCAGTTACATGGAGGATAGTGAAGAATCTGTAGATGCATTTTAAAATTGCCATAGACAAGATGCTGTTGCTATGGTATAGACAAGGAGCTCAGAAACCTGACAGCACAATAGAAGCAGGATTTGGATAGAGGAAGGCAAAACAAATCTGATAATCCTCGAGATTAGAATCCTGGCAACTTGGTGACTAGATGTTGTAGATAAGAGACATTAGAATATGTTGGACTTGATTGAATTTTGGTGCTCTTAAAGAAATGATCACTACAGAAGGAAGGGCAGCTCTGACAGTGGGGTATGAGGAAGGATATCATGTCTTGCTTTGGGGACATGCTGACTTTTGCAGGGTTCATAGTACTCTACAATGGAACTCTCCAGGAGGCATTTGTTTTTTTTCGTTCTGCCTGGCCTAGTATAGTAACATTTGAGGACCGACTCCTTTCTGTCTCAGAGCACTCCTGGGGAGAGAGAAGAACCTCAGACAGAAGATAAGACCTGGTGGGAAACTCTTTTAGGGAGTGACCAGCCTAATATAAGCCTAGGCAAGAAGTAGAGAGCAAAGGCCTGAGAATGGGAGTGCGCATCCATGGAAAAGAAGAGAGAGAGAAGAGTTTTGAGGTAGATGTATTGGTCTTCTTCTTAAAGGCTTCAATTACTAAAATCCAGGTACCTAGTAACTATTTAAAGAAATGTCTTTTATCAGCAGCTTTTCTTTGTGTGTCTAGAATCACAATGTGGAGATGGTTGATATTCTCCTTCATTCCTGGCTCTTAGAATTTGATTCCTCTTGACTTCATAGTGCTTCTTCCCACTGTAAGAAAGTTAATCAATACTCTTCATCAAAGCTGCATGAGGTCCCTATCCTCATCCTTACTCCCGAAAATCTACTGGCTTATGCTTTATTATTGCATTAGGAACTGAAGAACACAGATCTATGCTGGAATACTATAAGAAATCGCTCTGTAGCTCTTTCCTTAAAATTTTAATTTAAAAATAGTTTCCCTGGATATAATAGCTTAGGTTTATAATCCCTGATTGGTTCCTGGTTTTGAAGGACTTACAGAATCTTAGAGTTGGAAGGCCCTTCATGGATCAGCTTCTTCCTGGCTCAAGAGTCTCCTTTCTAATATTCTTGCCACAATGAGGCTTCAAGCTCTCATAAGGCCATCTAATTTCAGTCAGCCTTTGTTTTCACTTCGTTGGCTTGGTTGGATCTCATAGTCTTTTCTGCACTTGATAGCCTGCAGAGGGCTCTCAAGGTATTTACTTCTGTTATTGTTTGTTCGATAAGCCTCAACTGTCCCATCATCCCAGTGAAAAAACAGGGTATGCAAGCCTCTCCTTCTTAGTATTAGCACAACTTGATCTGTTGTAGACTGACATCTGGTGGTCATGTGTGATCAGTCACTGCCCTTGCAGTGAAGAATTCTATAAAAGCAAAGGACTGGTCATGTTGTGTTCAGCTCTTGCCAGTAAGTACTTCAAAGCATGGTTGTTTATTTTCCCTTTTCTGTTGTATATAATTTGAAGTGGCTATCAGGATTTGACCACACTTCTCAAATGATTTTAAAATGTTTAGGATACTTTGACCTAGTACTTCCACTTTTTAAAACTTGTCTTGAGGAAACATGTGCAGATAGATTTATGCGTAAACATGTTTCTTGTGTTCTTTATAACATCAAGTTTAGAATGATCCCAAATGTTCAAGAATAGGGATTCTTTAAGTCAGTGTTTCATTGCACTGTTTCCTCATGCCCTAGAAAAATACTCATGGCACCAGAAAATGTTTATAATACATTATGCAGTGCACGTAACTAATGAAAAGCTAGTGACTTCACAGTCTCAATTTGGGATCTCTTTATGTGCCCTTCTTGCCAAGGCATGGATGTAATATTTTTGAAACCAGAAACAAAAGAGCCCCAGCTCGATAGATATTTTCCGTGTGTAGTTAACTATGTAGGGGAGTACAAGGTCTTTTTAAAAATAATGAGTATTTTGCTATCTTTCTCCTGAAACATAATCACATAAATGTGCTGCTATAGAATATTGGTGTAAAAGGTCAGAGACAATTGCTTCGGTGTTCCTAGGATCAAGAGTAATCTGGGTAGCTCATACACACAGCTGCTGCTTCAGGTTGCTAATGGGTCTCGCGGCTGCCACAAAGCCCGTTATTTCCGACATGGTGCCAAAGACTCATTAATTTCTTCTATTAATTTGGCGTATGTTTCTCTGCCATGTGTCGGTGGAAAGGTGGAGGGAGATGTGAATCAAATCTCTGTGCGTAATGCACAGTAAGCAGAACTATATTTTCTACTTGGACAGAGTCCATTTCTTCAAGTATTTTCAAGACATGGTTTTGAGCTTTTCATACAATAAAAACACACAACTAGATTGTTTGCTTGCTTCGGTGGACCCTTAGCCCTGCCCTCCCCAAAATGGTAAAGGAGAGCGCACAGGCTTTCTTTGAAGATACAGGAGCAGCTGAGCTGTCCTGGGTGTTAGAAACAGCTGCATAGCTAGAAAAACCTACCCGGAAGGTGGTCCTCATACATTTGTTCTCTTAATACCTTTGGTCACGATTTCCACACGTGATTATGCTGCCACTTTTGTCAACCCTGTGAGCACCAGGTGACTGCTCCAGGAAAACGGAAATCATTTTAGAGCTCCCCGCTGGCCTAATCAACGCTTTTTGCTTCTCCTAATGAAATGATTAACCTATTCCTTCTTTCTTTCTTTTTTCTTTTTTTTTTTTTAATTTAACCATTTGGTCAACAAGACTTTGATGACAGTTACAAGAGAAGCTTATGATTTTCACACCTACCATGGCTACTACATTGATGAGCAAAGATTTCCCACTCTGGTTGGCAATACAACTTTTAGGTCTGTCATTGAATTAATTCTGCAAAATTCTTGGCAATGTGACTTCATATTATTTTCAAAGAAGCAGAAATATCTGACTGATGAGCATTAGCCCATGTATCTATTATCTGACAAGACTTATAAAGTGAAGTTTTACAGCAGCCTACTAAGGTGGGTGTTACAGCTTATTAGTAATAGAGTATTCTTCTTTCTTGTACAAGATTTAAAATTTTTTAAAAATTCAATAACTGCTCAGCTATTTTAATGTATTATCTAAGTGAAACTTATTTTTAAAATAACATCCATTAGGAGATATGATTCAATGGATACACATTTATTTTACACATAGATTTTTGATATTATAATAGAAAATCAAATTCTATAGTTATAAAAAGGATGTTTAAGATGTAATGGACACGGAAAAGCAGTGCCTAAGTTATGGGAAATTAAAAAGAGGGCACCTCTCAAATTTAGTTTTAAGTATTCAGATGAAATAAAATTTTGACCTTAAGAAAATGCTCAGACAACATTTTCTGTCTAATATACTTGACTGCATTCTGAGGTTTATCACATATTAATACCATGTAAGTTAGTTCCTTTTCATTCTGCTTAACAGTGTTATCCAATAGAACCTTCAACGATGATGGAAAAAGCTTTGCATCTGAGTAGTCAAATATGATATAGCCACAAGCCACATGTAGATACTGAGGCCCTGACATGGGACTACTGCAACTGATGGACTGAATTTTCAGTTTATTGAGGCCAATGGTCACTATGACAAGGCAGGTTAGTACAATGACAGGCTTCCTTATCCCCAGAGTCTTCAGCAGAAGTTCCAATGATCTTCTACATTCGTTTCCTTGTTAGTTGTTTTTCTTCTCCTCACTGAATTGTAAGGAATCCTTTGTCTTTTCAATAACCATATCTTAACTAGCCAGAACAGAGGTTGGTATTATTAGGTCAGCTCTAAAGACAGGAAGAAGCAAATTGGGAAACAGTGGTGGCCAGACTATCTGGAACCTTCCATTGTGTCCTTTGGTTGTGACCATGTCAACTCCCAGACTTCAGACCTCCACAGCCACACCCCAAGGATGGAAAGTCTTTTGGCTGGGGTCAACACAACTGTTGAGTGGAGGGCCCTGATGAAATTTCATTGCTAGCCCTCTAGGCACGGATCTTTTTTTAAGCTTTTGGGTTAATACACTGTCCCAGACATTTAAATGAACAAATATTAATGTTAGAAGATAACATTTTAACCTAGAAATTTCCCAGATTGTTTACACTACCTCAGAATTCTCATACTCTTTGAGATATTATGGATTGTTGAAGTGGGAGGAGGCAGAAGGTCCTAGAAATAGGTTTTCCTAAAATGCATTTACAATGTATAAATAGGAAATAAGTACATCTTATTATTCTGAGATAATCTATTTTAGGAAAAAAAGAGGCAGGTGTGTTCAAAGGTCTAAGAAGCTACATGAAGGAAGCCCCATGTGATGGCTTGTACTGACACACAGAGTGAGAACTTACAAATTCATCTGAAGGGTGACACAACCCCTTTACAATACTTGTTTATATTGCCTGGCGTGGTGAACTTGCAGTGCATTGGCCATCTTCCCGAACTCTCATGCTACACAAATGGATTCCTTGTATATCGAGGCCTGAACGAGAAGCTTTAAGCAAAGACTTCTCAAGCCAATTTGAAGAAAAAAATCTTTTAAGAATGTGAAGAATTATGTCCTGTGACTTGTCAAAAAATAAGAAGTGTGCTTTTTTATGACAACTTAAAAGATTTTATTTTCCAATGGCCTGTATAAAATTAACTAAATACTGAGGAATATCAGTCTTATGCTCTTATCTTTGCTCTATTTCTGTGTGCAAAAGAATGTTTTCAAAGGATGCTGTAAGGAAATAAAATATGAAAAGACTTGAGACTAAGTATGATGGATGCTCTGCCATGAAAACAACAGTTCTAGCATTGAGTTTAAAATGCTATTCTAAAAAATTAAAGCGTAAAACGAATGTCTTTCATTTGTTCTATTTTCTTTTTGGCATTGTCTGGTGGTGATGCAGGTTAGTAACATAGAAACACTTCTGCAAGGACAAATATGGCTCCAGATACCCCCCAGAAAGGGGTAAGGACAAGATGAAGCCCTTAGATACTAACATGTAATGTTTTGCATGTGTTTTCAGAAGTGTATTTCCTGTGGAAGTTGAGTTTGGCCATGTTTTTTTGAATACAATGAGCCAGGCAAGGAAAAACCAAACTTGAGAGTTCAAGGTAAGGAGAGTCTCACAAACTGACATAACCAAAAGTCCGAGTGATTTCCTTGAAGGGAGAGGAAGTGTAGAAGCAGAGTACTTCATTAGGGGCTCAGTGAACAGGCGTAAGACATTTTATTTGAATTAAAATAAAGATGTGGAAGGTGGTGATAGCCCTGGGGTCAAACAGTTTCTCCTATATAGGAAACTAGGAAAGAAGCCTTTCTTCTTTTGATCACTGTGGGAAGTTCAATGATGCCTTTTAATAGTTTCTGGCTCAGAGGGCAATCGTGAAGAATGAATGATTATAAAGTCAGAAATAATTTAGAACAGGGTCTGTTGCAGGCTGGCACTCTGTAAATATCACCTGCTACTAGTAAGTCAGGAAGATTTTATACTGTCATGAGTAGAGCCAGACGAAGGTAGAGTGATTCATTAATTACTTACCAAGAGGCTTTGGAAGGAGACACATCTTAGGAAAATTGTTGTGCTTTTCTTGTCAACATTAACAGATGTTAATGATGTCATTGGTTTGCTGTGAAAGTGACATGGACCAATTTATATAGAGTGCTAAGCTTCAGGTTAAAAATCCATGAATGGGAGGGCCTGAGGTCAGACCACCTTTTGCATTCCCAACTTCCAGACAAATTTCTACAGGAAATCTCTCTCTCTCTCTTTCTCTCCCTCTCTCTCCACATGTACATGAAGATTAGATAATCAGATATTTTTATTTTATTTTTTTCCCTAGTGTTATCATTCTGCTTCTCACTGACCTCAATTCAGTTTTCTCTAAACAGTTCTAGGACTCACTAGAACTGAGACTGTGGAAGCATCTAGATTATTTTCCTGTGTTTGCACTTGATCATCACAGAGCACCCAGTATGTTTCTCCTTGTGCCAGATGCTTTCACGTGATGTACAGCCAAGAACAGAGACTCACTTCTTTTGAAGTGTCTCTTTGTTGTCAGCGAGCTGTGTTTGTATTTTTGGTTTTGTTTGTGGAGTTGGTAGTAACATTCCCTTTTGTGTTAGCTGTTAGTCCAATTAAGATTCTTTTTGTTTTAGTAACTTAAAAGTTCTTTAATTACTTGGGGAATGTCCATTCACTCTTCTTTGCAACCACTGAATAAAACAGGTCACCTGGATTCAGACTGAGCGGTCAGAAAACTCACCTATCTCTTAGCCTTCAGATTTGGTCAACTATTTACCATCTTCCTAGTTCACCTTTGGGTTTTATATTTTCTATTTCACTCTTTTGGAGTCCTTTTTTGAGACAGGGTCTCCCTGTGGCCCTAACAAGCCTGGATCTCATCATGTAGACCAGGCTAGCTTTGATCTCATGGAGTCCCGCCTGTCTCCCATTTTTATTTTTTAGGTCACAATTTACACTCATTTTAATACAAGGAAAATGGTGATTCACATATTCCTGCTTTCTTTGATTTACAATGTTTCCAGTTTTGTCAGTCTCAGTGGAGGTCCTAGGTTTAGGTGTCAAATAAAATCAAATTATTGAAAATCTGAATTGTATAAAACATCAGGTGGCTATTCAGAGGAAAATGTAAGGACTTGTAAAAATACCTTTTCTCTGAGTTATGATCTGGCTAGGAAGGTGAAGCATAAAAAATGGCAAAAAAAACCCCACTCCTAATTCATAAGAAATGAAAAATTAGAGCTCAATCAATCAGATGCCCCAAAATGGTCTATGATGAATTGCTAGGAGACTATAGAAGGTTTAGAGCCTGTGTTCAGCGAGTTTGGGGTTGGGAAATGGAGAAAGGGCTGACCTAGGTGAAGAGGTCAAGAAGCTTCCTTAAGCCTTCTGTTCTTCTGTGTCTCACCTGATGGAGAAGCACTGATTGAAAGAAAAGCATGTGGAGTTTCATCAAGGGAAAATCTAATTTCTCATTTTCAGTGAGATTCCATCACTCAGCGCATCTCTCAGCAGCCCCCTCTTCCTTCCAGGTCTGTCTCACCTGTCCAAAACTAATCCAAAAAATGTCAAAACCAATTTCACTTATAGTCAGTGCTAGAATATCAACCCACTTTATTTCTTCCTATGCTATTTTTTATAATTACTTTATACTTAAACTATGCCTATGGTCCCAAGTTTGATTTAATTATTTGGGATGTTATTGTAATTCAATATATTAGCAGTTTTACAATTTCTTGCAAGACTTCTTTATGCAACCAGGATGGAGAACTGGTATAGTAAGCCTGTCTCAAGAACTGGCTTGACTGTGGTTTGTTATTGACACATCTGTCACCCTGTTCCTTGGTTAGATCTGTGTCTTCATCTCTGTGCTGAGGGCATGGAATTGGGTTAAGGGAGCCACTTAGGTAAATCAGATCTAGAACCTATTACCCACAATTCCCAACTTTCCAAGCTCTGCAACGGAAAATACATAGGTTTCTTAATTCATTTGGAAGAAAAACCTGACCCAGTTAAGATAAGGCTATTTATAGACTTTGTTTACCCCACGTAGTATGGATGCTTGTTGGACTGAGGAATGTTAATGTGTTTGATTACAGGGTTCTGCCCTAGGCTCTTCTGCAGATTTGCATATTTAAACACACATATGTATACAAAAACAATTTCTGAATTTGGAGATGCATGTGGCTCCAGGGCCTCAGAGATGATATTGCAGAGCAGTATATATTAATGTTTCACCTAGGAGTTCGAGGAAGCAGAGGTCATGGGGGACAGAATAAAATTTGGAATTTATGCCAGTGGTTCCCAAACTTATAAAATAACTTATACAGCCCTTGAATCTGAGAAGCATATTTGAATTATCTTTAAGAAGACTAGTCCAACTGATCTGCGGTTCGGGATGAGTATCGAATTCTTTTCCAGATTTCTGGGTTGTTCTCATGTGCAGCTAGATTTGAGAAGACAGATTTCAAGGGAAGTTTACATATCGATTCTGCCGTCTAGACCCTTTTTCAAATGCTATTAAGTCCTTTGGACACATGCTTTCCAGGACTAATGTGAACCATTCTCATTGGTGCCAACTACGTTGAAACACTTATTGGTGTTCATGTGAGAAATCAGGAAACATTGACTAAGATATTCAGACAGAGGAAAGAAGTTCCAAATTACAAAAGGAGCTTAAACAAAAGACAAAGTTTAGAAACCAGGGTTGTAACAAGAAGGGACAGTAGATGAATTACCTGAAGTGTAAGGTTGGAATACATTCCAGGTACCTTGGATGGTATTTTATTATCATTAGAGCAATGTTGTTTGTTTTCCTTAGATACTTTAAAATGGGCTTTCTATATTTAGTGTTTGAATTGGACTTACATTCTTTTCTTTTCTGGCAGTAAACAGGGTCAGTACAACTTCAGCAAAGCTTTCTGTTTCCACGGTGGTCTCACAGTAAACATCTGCCACCAGGTGTCGGCTCATGATGAAATACTGTCAAAATCCACAACAGAAGAGAGTGAATCACCCTATAGAGAGGGTGGGGAGGTGTCAGCTCTGAAAAGAATCTGCTTCATGCCAAGAAACACAAGAAGTTATCACACAAAAGGTTTTACATACCATGCTGGCTGCTCTCCACCTTTGGTGTTTGGCTTCATGGGTGGAACGCCATTCCTATGAGCTGTTCAAGACACCCACCCTATTTTAATTTACAGAGGCATGCTGCAGTCGTAAATTATGAGCTTTAAACTCCAGCCTCAATAATGACAAATTGATGGGTCATGTGATGTGTCCTATTAACTAACATGTTTAGATTCTGTCTCCTGTAAAAGAAAAATTTCCAATATATATTTCTCTCACTTGGAATAGTGTGAGTGAATGTTTTAAAATGCAATAGTGTTGGTCACAATTGCTATTGCTATATATGGAGGTGTTTGTAGGTTGTTGGCTTTAGTTGTAGCACCAGATGCCTTACAGACTTGAAAGTGCCTTCTTATAGGGAACAACTCCCTCCCCACCACCAATGCCGTAGTTCTTGCTCAAGTCAGCCATGTCATTCCCATCTGTCTTTGAACTGGGACTCACCACATGGCCAGGGCTAGCTTGACAGAGGTACTTGAGTTTCCTCTGGGAAGAGTAGATCTGGAAGAGTCACTCTGGAATAAAGGCACAAGTTGGGTTGGGAGTCAGGACCCATGTTCCTGACTGAGTTTTGCCATGGAGTAGTACTGAAGAACTGTGCACCGGTTGCTTCTCTTTCCTCATGTCCTTTGGGGTAAAATGGAGAAACCAAACTGGATCACCACTGTAGCTGCCACCACTTCAAAGACTATTACTGTGCATTTTAGGAAAACCAAAGTCTCCTAAACAGGCGACTTTGAAGGTTTTCTGACTGAAGGTCTCCCCAGAGGTTAGAAAGCTGAGGTCTCTAGAGCAAATATAGTCTGTTAGCTGTTTTGGTATGATCTTTGAGCTAAGAAAGGTTTTTCCTTCTCTTATCTTAAATTATATTTTAAGTAGTCTTTATATATAATGCTATGTAATAGCTTCAATTCTGACCCTTGAACTACAATGCATAAAATATTTATTATTTGACCTGTAGAGAAAAATTACCAATCCCTTACTATTCACATCTTATGTAGGAATCTTGAACTAGAAATCCTGTGGGGTCCTCTGTTAAAACAGTTAGATTCTCTCCTAGTTATCAAGATAGCTGCCTAGCTTATATTTTTCCCATCAGTTAAATTAATTGTTCACTTTGATTTCTTTTCTTAATGCTTTAAGATATTTTAAATTGTTACTTTATCAAAAGAACAACAGTTACTTTTATAAATAGTTATAAAGTATTCTAAGTCATAACTTTACTGTTTTGACTCTTTGACTTGGTAGCGATTTCAGTCTTTTTGATTTCTTTACAGATTCTCTGAAGAGAACATTAAATTTTTTTCCCAAGATTTCTAAAACACAGCTTTCTTTCTGGGAAAAACCAGCCCAATTAGTCCTTTCCTATGCCAGAGTTGGGCAACATGCCTCATTCTTTTTTACCTGTGAAGACGAAAGACTTTAGGGGCTGATACTATTGGTAGCCCTTGGCTTCAGCCTTATGGACAGGCCAGTCCATAGGAGAGAATGCCGATGACCTAGCCCAACCAGAGGGCATGAGCAACAGAGCTAGAGCGGTGATGGAGGAACTGGGCTCCTGCTTCCTATGACTGCATCTACCATGTAAACTCCAACTTTTCCACTGGTCAATTTTACCTTGAGCTGAGTTTCTTCTACTTGCTATTGGTTGTTCTTGATGAAGAAGACCATTTGTTTTTCTCAGGATGTGAACTGCAAAACCTAGAATATGGATTTATTTGAGAACAGAGTCTTTGCAAGTATAATTAAAGATTCTTGGATTTGGAAATCCAGGAAGCATTCTTCTTTAGAGCCTTTGGAGGGGTATAGCCCTGTAAACACTTTGATTTTGGATCCCTGTTCATATGAACTATGAGAGAACACATTTTTGATGTTAAAAGCTGCTTAGGGGGGTTAAGTCTATGGTGGCAAGCATCCGAAATTAGTAACATTCTCTTAGTGTCTGACCAAAGAGAACACAAGTAGCTCTAGCTTCTCCAAGCACCTGCTGTAGGTCATAGCACCTGACTTGTGTTCCAGCAGCTAAATGCCATGCTCAGAGGTCAAGGTTGCACCTCTGGTTTCTCTACTAGGGTGTGATTCCTCATAGGTGAAGACTTTAGGGTGTGCTTTCATTCTGCCCACTCTCCGGGCACTATGCTTGGTCCCTCATTGGTGCCGAATGAATGTCTGTTGCATAAAGGAATGGATGACCTGATGATAGCCAATACCATGCTGAGCACTAAGAGAGGAAAAGAACATGCTATTTCTCCAGGAACTTAAACCTTGGCAGAAGAGGAGAGACAGACCAGAGCAGGCAACTTCAAGGTCCTAATGAAAACTAATATGAATGGCTAAAGAAGATCTAAGAATACATTCGATTCATAAGTTCAGTACACTTCCTCCCAGCCCCCTCTGACCTCTCCAGCACTGTTCCCTCTGCCTGGTTCCGCTGCTTGGAACCACATGGCTCTTCCCCATGTGACCTGGCTTTGAGGGTTTTTGTGTGGCCCAACTAAGATAGAAGATGAAGAGTGCTTAGATACTGCCAAGCAACCACAAAGGCTTGAAACTGCTAGCCAGTGGTCACTGCTACTATTCTAGTACGTTCTCTCTAGCTACTCTTGCTCCTTCCCCCCCAAAACCTTGCCCTCACCATGTATAGGACACATCTCAAATCTGACATTATTTTCCTTCTAAATCTGGTCTCCCCCGCCTTCTCCTTCAAGTTTTAATGTCCCAGCCACTCAGACTCAAAACCTCAAAGACTGGCTTCACTTTTTGTTCGTGTGATGGTGTCACAGATCCCATAGATTTTCCACGTGCCTCTTCTTTTCAGCAGTGGCCTGCTCTTGACATTCCAATTCAAGTGATAGTTGCTAGCATCACACAGGACTCTGTACTTTTAAAGGTGGCTACAATTTAGGGTTGAGAGAGAGAGAGAGAGAGAGAGAGAGAGAGAGAGAGAGAGAGAGAATATATAACTACTCAAATCTATATAATCTATATATACATATGAACAGTGCTCTCCCTCCTTTCTTTTATCTTTTCTTCCTGTCCCTTGCCCTTCCTCCTTCCTTTGCTGTTCCCTCCCTCCTTCCCTTCCTCTTTCTCCTTCCTTCCTTCCTTCCTTCCTTCCTTCCTTCCTTCCTTCCTTCCTTCCTTCCTTCTTTTGAGACAGAGTCATGGTATGTACTCAGGCTGGCCTGGAACTCATCATTGTGTAGTAGTCCAGGCTGCTTAGACCCACAACCTTCTTGCTTTAGCCTCCCAAATGATGAGACTCCTGGGTACTACCAAGTTTGTTTCTTGCCTAATATATTATTTGAGAACCTTAATATTTAATGTAAGGTTTCAATTTTATTTTGGTTTTTTTTACCCCTCTAAATGATGACTATTTTAATTTAAAAGTATATTTTATGACACATTAGTAATGGAAAACATGCATTACATTACTCTTGTCCTGCATAGAACATGTATCAGTGTTAGAGATACTAGAAAGCTCCAGAGACCAAAATTTTAGGGCATTACTCTTCCCTCTTGACCTGTGATCCTATCTCCAAAATGTCACCAAGGTCTCACTTTCTACCAACTCAGCCTTCAAATATGGCTCATTTAGAATCACTTCTCACACTCTGCCCCGCTGTACCCTGGGTCTAAACACTGCTGTCTTTTACCTACCTAGACAATGTGAAATACTGAGTGCTTTCTTTCCCCATCTAGCTTCCTGAGTTCCATTCCTTACACTTCATTCAGAAGGATATTTAAGAAATATAAACCTTAAATACCAGGTATGGTGGCATGTGCTTTTGTCCAAGATCCTGAGAGGCAGATGCAGGCAGATCCTTGTGAGACTGAGGCCCGCCTGGTCCACATAGTGACTTCCAAGTGGGCTGGACTGGGGAGACACTGTCAATATTTTTACCTTACTGTCCTTCCTACCACACTTAGAAGACATTTCAAACTTGAACTTCACATGGCCTATGAGGACATTTCTTCTTCTTTCCCATTGTCTGGGTGATCTTATTCTGTATTCTGCTCCAACTACTCTGGCCTTTCCTTATTGTATGAACATTAAAACTGATTTCTCTTATAACAGTGATGTTTCTGCTGCAGTAATACCATCCTCAAATCTCAGCTGTTTAAAGGCTTTGTGGGTTGGTTAAGGCATCTCTGTTCAGACTTTAGTTCACCTTCCTGTGCAGTCTTGTGTCCCTGGCTCTGGCAGTAGAAGCCATCACGGCATGTCTTCTGATGGCAGATGGCAAAATACACAAGAGTAATCAAAACTTCTGGATAGACATGATCTTATTACATCTAATCTAGGGCAAATGGGGCAAATGAAAGGTATATTCTCAAGCCTAAAATTAGTGGGAGGAGTAATCTCTGTTCAGACTATGGGGAAGGAATAGAGAGCCAAAGATAAACACTTTCTGCTAGGCTCGAGAGCTTGCACACACCTACAATGTCTCCTTAGGCTTCTATCTCAACAGACCTCATTTCTTCATTTCATCCAAACAAACTGTTACTCAGATATTACCTTGCGAAAGTACAAGTCCTTGACTTCCCTTCTGACAGATCCCCTGAAGCCCATTCATTCTCTAATATACGTCCTGTTTTACTTTCTTCCTAATATCTGTTTCCCTCTGAAACAGAGCATGGTGCTTGCATATCTACTCAACATGCTGCTGTTCTCTGCATCTTCAGAGTGTGAAGCACTGCCGGACCTAAAGTCAGCTTAATACTGATTAGATATGAAAATCTAACAATATTAATAGTTATTTTTAGGAGGAAGATTGTTACCAGGAAAAATACACATTTTTTCTTTATGTTTAAAGATTACAAACTCTCTCTGTCTCTGTCTTTTGTCTCTCTCTCTCTCTCTCTCTCTCTCTCTCTCTCTCTTTCCTGGCCCATGCTATGCATGCATTCACACACGTATATGTGTTTTCTACTTTTATTGAAAGGTTAATTCATTCTAGAAATACAGGTGCTTTATACATATCCAATTAATAGAAATATTTCAGATTCTGTAATTTTTAAGTCTTTGTCCATTTAAATCAGTATTGTTTTTACAGATTTCCTCTATTTTCCCTCAAGTCAAAATTATGATCTTCTATACTTTAAATTCTACAATTATATTTGATGCTTATTTTCCTTTTTCCCCTTCATTTAACTAACACCTACTAATGTGGACTCATTACCATCTAATATCCTTTCCAGTTTCATTTATTTCTTATTCTATTTCTATCTCAGAATCTCGGAGTTTCAAACCTCTGTCTTTCCCTGAACAACAAATATAAACTTGCAGATCCATACCATTTGTAAACCTATGGGCCAGGACTTTTGTTCTAAAGTGAATTTCTAATATGATTCTTTATTTTTTAAAAAAATGTGCTATTTTATGTGTATAAATGTATTGCCTGCATGTACACATGTTGTGCAGTACCCACGGAGGTGAAAAGAGGGTGCTGGATCTCCTGGAACCAGAGTTATAGATGTCAGCTTCCATGTGGGTACTGAGGATCAAACCGAGGTCTTCTCCAAGAACAGCCAGTACTCTTAACTGCTGTGCCATCTCTCCAATGCCCTGACATGATTCTTAAAATTAAAAACATTCCTCAAGAAAATTCCACAAAATCTTAAAAACTCATCTCAAATTTCATACAGCAACACAGAAGATCCAGGAGAGTCAAATAGCTCTGAGAAAAAGCACTGCTAAATGTATCATCTTCCCTGATTTCAAATTATACTACAGGTAGATCCGAAGTAATCAAAATCGCATCGTACTGGATAAATGCAGACACATTGAGCAATGGTAGAACTGAGGACCCGGACAGGAGACAACACCCTTGTAACCACCTTATTTTTGACAAAGAGGTTAACAGTACATATTAGAGAAAAGATAGCACTGTCAACAAATGATACCAGTCCCACTGTAGAAGAATGACGCTACTTGCCTATCACCCAGAACAAATCTCAATTCCAAATCATGGGCCAAGGACCTCAGCACAGGACCCCAAAACCTGAATTTGTTGGAGGAGAAAGTAGGAAATACCCATCAACTTATAGGCAGAGGAAGGACTTTCTGAACAGGACCCGAGTAGCACAGGTATTAAGGCAAACAATTGACAAATGGGACCTCATGAAACTAAAACGCTTTTGTACAGCAAAGGACACCACCATTTGAGTGAAGAGGCAGCCTTCAGAATGGGAAAAATATTTACTAGCTATAAATCTCAGAGTATAAATTATATAAAGAACTAAAACTTCTGAACACCAAGAAACAAAACAAAAACCACCACCACCAACCACCTCCAAAACAAAACAAAACAAAACACAAAAACAACATCAACAGGAAAAACGACCAACCAAACAAACAAAAAACAATTGAAAAATGGGGCTTGGAACCAGAGACTTCTGTGAAGGTGAAATACAAATAGTTAAGAAATAGTTTTTAAATGTTTAATATCCTCAGTCACCAGGGAAATGTAGATTATAACTACTTTGAAATTTCATCTTATTCTAGTCAGAATGGTCATGACATTAAAAAGAAAAAGAAAGAAAAATGTGGGTGTGGTTGTGATGAAAAGGGATTACTTATTCATTGCTGATGGGACTGCGAACCACTATGGGATTTAATGTGAAGGTAGAAATAGATCTGTCACATGTCCCAGCTATACCAGTCCTGGCCATATACCCAGAGGACTCTGTATTGTACTACAGAGATACCTGCTCATCACGTTCACTGCTGCTCTATGCACAATAGCAAGGAAATGGAAACAGCCCAGATGCTCATCAACGTATGAATGTATAATGAAAATGTGGTATATTTATGCAACGTGATATTATTCAGAGGTTCAGAAAAAGTAAAATTATAAAATTATCAGGTAAATGCATGAGCTGGAATTAATCATTCTAAGTAAGGAAACCCAGAACCAGAAAGGATGTTAACTTTGAATCTTTAAATATATATATTTTATTTGGAATACCCCAAGGAGTTAATAAACTAATAAGGGGCAATGGGGGAGAGGGAATCTCTTAAGGGAAGGGGGGCAGAGTATAGTGACATAGAAGGAAGAAAGGGCACTACTGGAACAGGAAGGGTTCCGGAGGCTGGGGGATGGGTGGGTAGGGTGAGACAGAATGTAGGGAGGAATAAGTGACACTGAGAGCATTTTGTAAAACTATATGGATTGCATACATGGGTGCACTTGCAAATATGTAGGCCAAACAATAATATGCATTAAAAATACTAAAAATTAAAACCATGTAGAAATCTACTACTGTACCAGCTTTCTAAAATGCATGAATATACATGTATAAAAAGAGTTTAAATGGAGTGACCCTATAATATGTGTGAGTGTTGTGGGGATGACAACATCCTAGGTAGACACCCCTTGCTAGCAAACAAAAACCCCAGTATCCAGGAATGGGTTACCTGTTTTTGAAGTGTTGACAAGTGGGATCCATAGACCCCCAAGCATCACAGGCTATTGCCATTGCTCTTGGTTACCCTCCAGAACTTGATAGTAAGACCCTATTTATTGCTGAAGACAGCACATACTTGAGTCATAAAACATGTCAAAATCAAGTGGGTACTGACCTAAAAGCTTCATTCCTACCGGCTCGTTTTCATAGTGGTGATAGGTACCATGCATGGTACAGGAGGAGAAAAATAATGGTAAATCTTATCCAGATGTGAACCCTGTGAGTTGTAATACCAACTGGTGTGACAGGGTATGCCCACTGATGCAACAGTGGCATGAATTTCAAGGGAATAACCACCAACTTTCTGTTTGCATTTCACATCTGTTTTATAGATGGAACGCATACTTGACACCGATATTAGGTCCAAGAATCTGTGGCTAGATAGGTCAGAAGCCCTAGGGGAGAACTTACTACTACTCTGTTAAATGTACATAGTATTAAACACATTCCTAATGATTTACCATTAACCCAGAGATTAGAGCATCTTTTAAGCCTAACTATAGAAGTTTCTTTTCACAGTAGATGGCAATTAATACGGAGATCCACAACTGATCATGTAAAGAGAATAAGAGTCTGTGGGGTGCTCATCCCTAAATGGGATGTCTGTATCCGCATGCCCTTCTCCCAATGCTCATGGATCATGGTAGAAAGATTGTAAGATCCAGGGCCGGGGGTGGATGACTAACAGCAAAACTGTTTTCCAGATACAGCAGAGCAGTTGAACATATGAACTTACAGTGCTTGTGACTCATTACAAGAATTGCACAAGCTTGAATAAGACAAAACCCTAGCATGGAAGGAGGAGGTGATGAGGAAGTCTTGCTCCTGGCTGAGAAGCGGTGGGCAGTTCATAGTTGCCGGAACAGGGAGAATTATTGTTCTTTAAGAGTGTGGTCCCCGGTACGTCCACCATTCTCCAGTAGATGGTCATGTACCCAAGAGTCTATGGGCAGCACAAATTGGACTTCATGGGCTTAAAAAGGAAAAGAAGGACACAAAGTTGGGTAGGTGGGGAAGAGAGGGTAGATCTGGGAGGAGCTGGGGGAAGAGAGTGAATATGATGAAAATACAATGTATGGCATTTTCAAATAACTAATAGTAATAATCAAAACTTCTTGGGACTGATGAGATGGCTCAGTAGATAAAGGAACTTACCACCAAGACTGATGACCTGAATCTGATTCCTAGAATCCACATGGTGGAAGGAGAGAACTGATTTGTGATTCCTACAAGCTGTCCTCTGGCTGCCACATGTGCACTGTGGTACAAGTTCTGTGGCACTCATGCATCCCTTCTCTAAATAAATGAATAAATAAATACAAAAATTCAAGAATAAAGAAACCTGTAGTTTGCTGTTGTCTTAAAATATGAGTCATTTATTTTCTTAAATACAATTATGAAAAACTATTTGGGGGGGTATTAAAACAAAACTAAGTGATTGAGTCATCAAAAAAGTCGATGACTTCTAGAATTACTTGTTGGAAATTTAGATTAAACTAGTAGTGTCTTGTATTTTTATTTGCTAAATCTGGTAGCACTAACTTAAAGATAAAAGCAGAAAATTCTTCAAGAATTCCCTAAAAGGCGGGCCTGATGGGGTACATCTGTAATTCTAGCACTCTGGAGGCCTAAGTGAGAGGATTGACATGAATTTGAAGCCTGCCTGGGCTTCATAGCAAGCCCTAGGCTATGCAGGGCTATGTGACAAGACTGTCCCCAAACAAACATTTAAAGCAAAGTAAGAACAAATACATAGACTTATCCCAAAACTGTACCTCCAAACCCAAAGAACCTATGATTGTCTGATGTCTGGATTATTTATAACTACCTGATATTAATCCCACTGAATTACACAGAACACTTTTAATCAGTATGCATCTGCATCATGTTCTGTAGAATGGTGCTGGCTGCAATGCTGCTGGCCTTGCACCCCACACAGTCAGTTTAGATTGAGTAATGACTGCAAGAAATTCAGAGTTCTCTAAGTAAAAGTGTTCTATGTCATCATAGTGCCCTTTATATTAGGTCCCTCCAGAACTTTAGGAATGGGACATTCAGGTGGGAGGGAACACAGACATGTGCTCTGGAACTAAGACTAATCATAATACCAAAGCTTGCTTTTATGAGTTGTTGACAAACACTATCTTACTGGAGCTGCATACAATCCTTGTGAGGGACTCCTTTATATAGGAGATGGAACTGAATTCTAAGTGGGGGGTTATATAATTTTAAAAAGTAACTTGAGGAAAGTCCTGTATTATTTTGTTAGGAAAGTCAATTAAGTGACAGATTTGAGTTCCCTTGAAGCTGATGTAAGCTTTCTCTCTTCTCTCCCTATATAATGCCAGTGATGCAACTTTGTGCCTTATGGAAAGTGTCCAAGTTTTACATTTGCCAATGAGGAGTAACTGAGAAAACTTCACTGACCTAGTTTCTAACAATGTGGGGCATTCAAGTATCATTAATATTTTAAACAACTGATCTAATAATACAATCACAAATGTTTTGAGCATTTCTGTGTGCAAGATAAGGCTAGGTGTTTTGGACCTTTGGTCATGTAAAGTCTCAAAGCTAGGTAATGCTTTAACCATTCTGTGACATACTTAACATTCTAGCAAGTGCGGCCAGCTTCACAGAGATAATAGGGCAAACCGCTTATTTTTCAGATTAATCACTGTAGCACTCAAGTAGGAGGAAGGTCCCTTCTAATCACTGGCCCTCCACCCTCGATGCCTATTTCCATCTTCCATCTTCTTATAGCTGTTCCAGAATTTGGAGCTCATATTGGTGTAAGAAAGGCTGATACAACTCTCATAGGTCAAGCAGAAATGCAAAATGGCCCAGTCTTGCCAGCCCTTGATCACCACTACCTTGGTTCCAGCTGCCCTAGTGACTCTGCTATGGAACATGGGTCCTGGGTGGTCCCGTGAGTGGGCATCTGGTCCATGGCTATGTTCTTGCTGACCCAGGTATGCATTCTGCCTGTAGTCTCATCCCATGCTTGCTCAATAGTTCTATGTTCATACTCACTTGACTGGCTACTGTTCCTTATGCTACAGTACAAGATAGGGAAGTCTAAATAGCTGATTTAGAGATATTTCCAAACTCAGGAAAACATGGTAAAATCAACTTTCCCGTATAGCCAAATGATTTCTAATGTGACCACTGTCCCTGGTTCCTCACGGGGCAAAGGCAAGAATCCAGGCATTCCTCTGGTCTACATGGAGTCTTTCCTTAGTACCTGTTCTTAACTTTGTCCTTTGCCATTTCTTCTGAGGTTAGAGGTCCCTGAGAGTCCAGCAGTTGGAGGGACCTGTAACCTCAGTGTGAAGACCAAAGATTAAACTAGTGTCCAGCATGAGGACAATGAATCCATCTTTCCCCTGCCCAGCTCCCCCAAAGCTGGACATCCCCAGTCAGAGGTGTGAAGGAAGGTGCTGGAAGAAATTTCCCTGTCTGATTAAAACATCTATAGATACTGACCCCATCAAAGAAACTGGCCCACGGTCTGTCCTAGAGTGACTCAGCGTGGGCATTAAGTCCCGCTGGTGCACTGGGGCCTTCACTCAGTCTTGTTGATTGGGAAGGAGCAAGCTCACCAGTGCCCCATCCACACTTGGCGGCCACAGAGGAAACTGGATAAGGGTGGAAACATGAGCATTTTTACTGCTAATAACTGGGTTTTTCAAAAGAGAAAAGCTAGGAATGAAAAGATATGTACTGGGACAGTGAGGAAAGAGGGGAACCGAGAGCAGATGTGTATGCTGTAGAAATGGGGGCAGGGTCTTTGGATGAATCTGGGTGACTAAATATTAGAAGGCCCTGTAAGTCAGCAGAGGAACTCGTATTTTATATAGGTTAGGTTCGACACACATTTCCCCAACAGTCTTGAGTCAGTCATGTCCCCTGCTCTAAAAGGTTCAAATGAGGAATGAGTCATTAGAAACTGAGGAGGGTTCAGAACCACATAAGGGTGATGTAAGTAGATGACATTTCAGGGACCACAGCAGGAGCCTCCCCAAGGTGAGGTGGTCAGAATAGGTGTATTGGGAATGGAGACAAAGTGTGTGCTAAGTTCTAAAAATGTGATGGGAGGTAGGGGATAGGAAGTGATTGGGGGTAGAGGACAGGAAGCCATGTGAGCAGAGGCTGGGAGATATAAAGGAATTGAAGACTCATCAGACACTCAGAGTTGCCTTCCATGGATTGTTGGGAGGAGAGGGCTAGGACAGAAAACTCCAGGGGACCTAGTGCTCAAATCAGGGTGAGTCACGCTCCCATTCGAGAGTGAAGGGGAAGGTCAGGAAAACTTTGTGGAAGATGAATGATGTGCTCTGCTTTTTGGAAGATCTTGTTAGTCTAGGTGAGTTCTGGGGAGTAGGTTTCAGGAGAGATCAATTAGGAGAAATTGTAATGATGATGGTGACAAGAGTCAGAACAAGAAATCAGGCAGCACCAGCAGAACTTACCGAGAGTTTGGACATAAGGAACGATACGTGTTCAAGCTTCACGACAGGGACTCAGGTTCAAATTCTGGCTCTGCACTTACTACCTTAGACTAATATCTTGACCTCATATTCCTCCATGGGATCCATTTCTTGTTCACTTGCTGAAGTTTTCAGTAGCCTCAGCTCACCTGTCTGATACTTAGCCAAAGTTCTTGCTGTTGTCTTATATTCTTCTTTTGATGGCTTATCTTGGTTGTCAACTTGGCACATCTGGGGAAAAGGAACCTTGGTTGAGAAATTTTCTCCATCAGACTGGGGTACGGACATGTCTATGGGGTGTTTTCTTGATTGCTAATTGATGTGGTAGGATCCAGTTCGCTGTTGGTGGTGCCATCCCTTGGCAAGTGTTCCTGGACTGTATAAGAAAGGTGGCTAGCTGAATGTAAGCCTGGGAGCAGGCCAGTAAGCAGCATTCTTCCATGGTTTCTGCTTCCATTTCTGACTCCAGGTTCCTGCCTAGAGTTCTTGTCTTGGCATCTCTCAGTGATGGATTGTAACCTGTAAACTGAAAATAGTTTTCTTCTACTAGGTTGCTTTTGTTCCTATCTATCACAGCAACACAAACAAACTGGGACAACCTGGATCCTTATACCTTTCCTGCTTTTGAACCCAGACTTGCTTATCTGTTCTCACAGCTACCTGGGTTTGTCATCAAACATTCACTTTCTTCAGAAGAGTCCTTTGTAACTAAGTTTTCAAATTCTTCTCCTCTCTGCTGCTGCTGCTCCTCCTCCTCCTCCTCCTCTTCTTCCTCTTCTTCTCCTCCCTTCTTCTTCCTCCACCACCTCCTCCTCCTTCTATTCCTCTTCCTCCTCTCCCTTCTTCTTTTTCTCTCCCCCCCTCTGTTTCGCCATGTCTCTTTTCTTTTGAGTTTCCTTTCTGATATTGTACTTTGGAATATCTGGCTTTCGATCATTTGATCATCATCTTTGTAGAGCCCCAGCAGGCTACAGTCGTGGCTATATGGGTGGCTCACATACACCAGACTGACAGACCAGATGCTGCACACCATAAATTTGCACACTGCCTCATAGCTGGCTCAGGTTGGCATAGAATGAGGAGAGAAAGAAAACACAAAGTAGTAGGGATAGGGACAAGCGACGTGGCTTGTGAGTCACGACAGAGCACAGCTGTGCACATGTGGATGTGAGACTGAGGGTGTTCGCCTGAGTTTTTCCAGGTTGAGTCCATGACTACAGGAGCCTCTGGGTTTAAGGCGGTCTTTTCTGTTGATGCAGCTCATGCCTGATAAGCTTAATCTCTACGTTGGCCTAGGTGCTTTTGAATGTTAGTATGTATCCATGAGGTGTCTTAGATGTGGCATGCTTGTGCAGTGCTCAGCCTGAACACATATACTGGGAGGAGTGATTGGTCATAACAAGTGAACCTTTTGATGGACTATGTCTAGTACTTAGAGGATCACTATGAGAAATTAAAATTGTCTTACTATCGGTCCCTTTCTTGATAAGAGATCATATTTTTCAATTACATTCAGACATTGTCAGAACTAGACAATCCAGGGACATTTACCCAGGTATCCAAGTCAGAGCCTGCAATTCTTAATGTAAAGCCCAGGCCTCAGCTAAGGCCTTTGCCTCCTCCTAATGTGCTAATGACTTGGCACTGTGAGGCTTTGCCCAACCTCTCTGGCTGAAACAGCTCAGTCTTGGACATCGTTGCTGAGTGCGTTTTCCTCTGGGTCGCGCAAAGAGGCCACACCTCTCAGGTGCGGTCAGCTGCCTTCTGAGATGCCTGTCACTCCAGAACTGTAAAATAGCTAATGACATACTGCCAACCCATATGCTGCCCGAGCCAGTGTGGCTTTAATTATTTCTCCTGGGATGAGCTCAAAGCCTCAGAGATTCTCAGAAAACTTGGAATGAGACTGTGACTTAATTTGTAACCAGACAGGGTGTGATGGATCCCCGGCAGAGCTTAGCAGCTGTGGCCTATCTGCACTGGAGCAGTGTTGTACACAGCCGTTGCCATGGTGACTTCCAAAACTCAGAGGGTGTGGGAATTTAGGGATTTCCCAGGGGAGTACTGTAGTTCTTGCACTAGGCCCCTGTAACCTGTCCTTCACAGACTTTCTAATAGAAGCTGTACTAAATAAGATTCCTAAAAATCTAGTCCCTTGGTATCTACATATAACAAAACCATGAAATTTAATGGAGGAATTATTGTGCATATACATGTGAATGTGTGCATACATGAGCATATATGCATGTGTGGTGGAGATATGATGGGAGGAGCTGGAGAAGGGGCTCAGCAGTTAAAAGCACTTGCTGTTCTTACAGAGGACCCAGGTTCAGTTCCCAGGACCCACACGGCAACTAATAACTCTCCGTAATTCCATTTCCAGGAGATCCAGCATCTTCTTTGGGACTCCACAGGCACTGCATGCATGTGGTGCAGTTACACACATGCAAGCAAAACACTCATTCACATAAAGTAAAATAAAGAAAATATGATGGAGATTCTCAAGCGTTTGTAGTAATGTCTTAGTGGAATGGAACCAGCGTGTCCATTTCTTCTACTACATTTCCTAGAATCACAGCAGTTTTCTTGATCTCTAGTTAATCATCAGGAATCCAAAAATGTCTTCTCTGTTCACTGCACTCTTTACTCCTCTGAAATGCTTTCCACTTTAGTGTCTAAATTTTAGCAATAATTTAAGTTTGTATAGCATGCATTATTGAGTTTCTACTCTGTGTATAGAATATTTTATGCTTATACTTCTCTGTGAAAAAATGGTTTGTAAGGACAAGAAGCTGTGATATATAGTATTTCCTTGTGTAATTTTGTCTTTTATAACCCTTAAATATGGGCCAGTCAGGTGGCTTGCTGGGTAGAAGTACAAAGGTCTGACCACCTGAGTTCAATTCCTGGATCCCACAAGGTGGCAGGAGAGAACCAAATCCTGAGAGTGCTCTCTCCCTCCACATGTGCACCAAGATGTGTGTGTGCACACGCACACATAATGAATTATTAATTAAATAAAAATCAAAGGGTCTGATCTAGTCAAGTAAACACACAGAAAAAAATGGGTATCAATTTGTAAAGTCTTTAAATGAATAAAATTCCTTATCTGATAGATAATGCATTGTTCCTCAGGTCCCAATATTCAGTTAATTAAAAGACTCATTCATTCATTCATTCATTCATTCAGTCAACACGTTTGTTGAACACCTTCTCTGTGCAGAATGCAGGCCCTCACTATAGTACAAGAGATTAATCAATTAGGTTCCTTGTTTTCATGAGCTGATGATGGCCTAATGGAGAAAATAATGGTCCAAATTCACATGAATATATCAGCATTTATACTTAAAGTTGCAGAGATAATATATTCATGTGAACTTGGACCGTTATTCTCTCCATTAGACCATCAGCTCATGAAAACAAGGAACCTAATTGATTAATCTCTTACAGGAACATTTCCTGTGATAAAGGGTAGTGGAGGGCTACTTGAAAGCACAAGAAATGTTCCTGTAAGCTTGTGCTTGAGTAAGAACAGAGCACATGCAGACACTTCTCTCTGAGGTGCAGAGGAAACAGACTTCTATATCTGTACATAAGAGGTACATGCCTGACTAATATGACAGGCTGTGCTCCAGGCCTGGTATGACAGTACTTGAGTGTCTTCAGAAGAAAAGAAAGTAGAGGCATCTGTCTATGGCTTCTTCTGCGATCAACTGATGGTTATTTTCTGACTCTGAGAGTGCGGACTTCCTGTGGAGGGGTGGTGAGTTGAAGATGAGGCTACCCTTCTCAGAAATGCTGGAGATGAGAACAAAAGCTTCGTGTCAGACTGATCCCCAAGAGAAAACCCAAGAAGAGAGAAGGGTCAGCAATGTAGATTGAATACCTTCCATACCTCGGGCACTTCATCTGTCTTCTCACTCATACTTGGGTATTGTTTTCACTTGTCAGACTAGGAAATAGAGATATGGGAAATGGTTCAACTTTTCATAGTGAAAGAATAATTAATCAGGAATTTGATCCCTTGTCTGTTAGACTCTGTAAATTTCCAGTCTATGTTAAAAAAATTTTAAAATTTCATATAATGAATTTCATATAATGTATGCTGATTATATTCAGAACACATTCAGAACACTTCCCCTCTACATCCCCTCCCCTCTTACCCTCACCTGATTTTAAGTTCTCCATTATCTGCCCCTTGCTTTTAATTTTTAAAAATTTTATTCATTTATTTATTTAAAAAATTTTAAGGCTATAGATTCCATCCCATGTCTTCCACATGCTCCTGAGTATGGATCCATGTCCTGGGGTCTGGCCACCCTACCAGGCATCATCCTAGTAAGAAAAACTGTTTCTTCCTCTTCCAGCATCCATTAAATGCCAATAGATCCTGAGCCAGGGCTAGGGCTTCCTACCCACCCTCCCATCCATGCTGGGTCCCCCGTCTAGCTCGGGTTTGCCCGGGTCTTGTTCATGCTGTCATAAGTGTTGTGGGTTCATATGTGCTACTACCCTGTATTCATCTATCAGCTCTGGCTCTTACAATTTTTTTTCTGCCCCCTCTTCTGCAAAGATCCCTGAGCCTTAGGAGAAGATCCTATACAGATGTCCCATTTAGAGCTTAGCATACCACAGTCTCTCATTCTCTGCATGCTAACCATTTGTGGACCTCTATTAATTACCATCTGCTTCAGGAAAGTGCCTTTTCTGGTGAGAGTTGAGAGATGCCCTGATCTATGGGTATAGCAGTAAGTCATTGTGAGTCAGTTTAAAATGTCTTTAGAAGAATGATAGCAGTAGGTTCTCCCCTATGGCCTATGATGTGTTTAGCCATGAGGTCTTGCCTTGGTAACAGCATCAGGCATGGACTCTGGTTGTGAAGCAGGTCTTTAATCTAATTAGAAGGTGGTTGTGTACTCTCATAGTATTTGTGTGATTATTGCACCATTGGGCATATTTTGCCAAAACAGTGCTATTGTAGCTATTGGGGTTCACAGTACCTCTGTGAATAGTACCTATGCACAGTACTGTGAAAACTAGACAACAGAAATGTAGCTTCCAGGACAGTACCAGTTTGATTTTACCTTGAGACTGAGGTACATAGTATCTTCACTAATAGGGTTCTTGTTCATCTTTAACTCAGAATTCTAAACTCTCTTAGTCATAGATACATTTCCTAAATTCAGTTTACAAAAAGATAGTATAATTTATTTGTTCTTCCATATCCTATTTATACTTTTGCATTTCTCTGTAGAACAACAGTAGATGCTATGAAAGCTTATATTGCTAAGTATTCTTTTTTAAAAATTACTTGATTTTTTATGTGTATGAATGTTGTGCCTGGATGTATATAAGTGCACCTGTGCCATGCAAAGCCTGCAGAGGTCAGAAGAGGGTGCCAGATGCCCGGAGCTGGATATAGATAGTTGCTAGCTGCCATGTGGGTGCTGGAAATCAATTCACGGTCCTCTGGAAGAGCAGCCAGTGCTCTTAACTGCTGAGTCATCTCTCCAGTCCTTAGGTTAAATATTTTTAAAAAGTCCTTAGGAAATAAATGACAGAAAAAGAGCGTGTTCGTGGATTGGGGTGAAAATAGTAAGGATAATCTTATAAACATGTTGAGGGAAAGAAGTCAGACTCAAAGAGTATCCACTATATAATTCGACTTTAAAAGGTCCAACATTTTCCCATATCCTCTGTGCACACCTTGAAATTCTCACTCTAAAGTATTCATGACCTGTGGCCATGATCCTGAAATAGTCAGACACCAAGCTAGGCAATATATCAACTTCTACTTAAGAGTACAGAAGATTTTTCCCAATTTGAAAAATATGAAGTTTGTGGAAGCCAGGAAACTTCAGCTAAAGAAGACTTCTTTAAGATTTTAATAGTAATATCTATGATCTGTTTCACTTGAAGTAAATTAATGGGCCGAAAATTCAAAGCCATTTAAAAAAGTCTGGCATAGTACAAGATGTGCTATGTGTGAGTGATACTTAACAGGCTGTTTCTGGAGGAATCTCATGGCTTATTAAACTCTGATTTGATTAACTGTGCCCCAAACAGGTACTTAGCATTTCACGTTTTAGGAACAGAATTTCTATTTTATTATGCAGAGGTAATGGTCTATTGGGTGCTGATACTTTTTAAAAGAGTGAATGGCCTGTACGCTAGTTCCATCATTCTGCGATTGTAGACAGGTGAGCTGAGCTCAGCATACAGTCAGAAAGTGAGCCAGTTAGCTGTACTGCTGCCATGGGCTTTGCTCATTTCCACAGGTACAGCTTTATGCTAGTGGCTGTTGTACTTTGAGTCAGCGACCCCCAGTTTGCTCTTTCTAGTATCTCCTTTGGATATCGTTCGGGAGTACTCCTTACAGGTTGATTACTGGAAGCCTGGTCTCAGCATGGAGGAGTTGAGGCCTAGGACAAAGTAATCAAGTGATGGGGGAACAGCCTCGGAATGTAGTAACACTGGTCTCATGAACCAGAGGTCACTAGAGTGGGCTGTTATAAAGCAAGGCCATCCCACATGCTTACCTAGTAGTGCATATGGCCGTTTCTCTTCCCACTTCTCTGCCATCTTATGACACAACCATTATCACCAGAGACTGATTTAGGGGGTCACTGGATCTTGGACTTTCAGCATCCTAAACTCTGGGCTGCTGATTTTTTTAATGGAGTTGCTAGCTTTGGGTGTTTTGTCTCAGCAACAGAAAGCAGACGAACCCCATTTCTAAACATAATGAGTTATCTGTTCTAGTTTGCTTTTCTGTCAGTGTGATAAACACCATGACTAAGAAACAACTTGGCCAGGAAGGGGTTTACTGCATCTTACAGGACATAGTGTATTATCAATGGAAGCTAAGGAAGGAGCCTGGAGGCAGAAACACAGAAGAATGATTCTTACTGGCTTGTGCCAAGGCACACACACAGCCACTTTTTTTTTTCCAGAGCCCAGGCCCATCTAGTTAGAGCCAGTACTGCCCAAGTAGACTTGGCCCTCTTAAATGAATTAGCAATCAGGAAAACGCCTCATAGACAGGCTCACAAGCCAAATGATCAATTTGACAGTCCCTTTATCCCAGGTGTGCCAAGTTGACAACCAAGATTAGCTATTACACCATATAAGTGTTGCTCGATGAAGCTGAACATGGGACTGAAAAAGAGAAGATGCTTCACTGAAGTTGTAGCAGATCTTGAGGAAGACCTCCCGTTTCTTATAGAAGACACCTGATAGAGCCATGGGATGGACGACTCATATTTCCTCTTATGAAAGAATGTGCTTTGCACCTGCTGGGAAGGCGGTTCGCGGACGGCCTCTAGCTGCAGCAACCTTGAGATTCACCAGCTCTTTCACATTGATTCCAAGCTCTTTCCAGCTAAGCTCTAGAGAGTAAACAGAACAAGTCACACATGGTATAGCCATTTCTGCCCAGTGGCTCTGAGTGACCTTCTGGGTTGGCAGAGATATGTCAGACCTTCCCTGCACCGCGAGACTCTCTGAGCTCCATTTTCACCCCTCTTCCTTTCCCCTCTCACAGGTAGCCGGTCAGCATCTGAGCTGAAAAGTTTTCTGCCAATCCTGCTTCATCTCTCAAAGGCATTTTGTCTTTTCCTTAACCTTCCAATGAAGCTGCTGCCATTTCAGTCCGTCTCTGTCTGCTACCTGGAGACCCTGTACAGGTATTCCTTTCTAGGACAAACAATACACCTGTTGGATTTCAGTATCACTTCTGCCTACTGTGAGTATTCCCGTCACTTTTCCAAGGATAGCATTGCCTGACTGCAGTCTCTCCTCTGTGTAGGTAACATTGATTATGGTAATCATAGATTTATCTTCACTTCCCGACAGTAGCCAATCCAGATGAAAAGCTCTGCTTCTGTAAACCCTCTTCCAAAGCCTCCAAACACAAGGCTCAAATCCAATAAGTCCTCTTTAACAGTCATATTGAGATGTCCCAGGCCAGTTCACCCATAGTGTATAAATGTCCTGGCTGTGGAGGCAATAATCCATTTTGTTTGGCTATAGTGGTGTTCTTTGGCTAGAGGACATTGATAACAGCATTCCAGAAGATAATTTACCAAAGAGATTCCCGAATTCCCATGTATCCATTCATTTATTATTCAGTCTACATACATTTAAAAATATTTTATTTATTATTTTAATTTTATGTATACGAATGCATTGTTTGCATGTATGTAAGTGCATCCATGGCGTTCAATGCCTGTGGAGGTCAGAAGAGGGTGTCAGATCCCCTGGAACTGGAGTTACAAATAGCTGTTAGCTGCCACGTGGGTGCTGGGAATTGAACCTGGGTCCTCTCTAAGAACAGACAGTGCTCTTAACCACTGAGCCATCTCTCTAATCCCAGTCATTGTACATACATTTTTATTGAATTTTGAAGTATTTCATATAGAATGTCTCAACCAATATTAATAACCTCTATACCCCTTTCTTCATTGGCACCCTTCCACAGCACCTCACACCCTTGAATTCATACATTCTGTCATTTGTGTTAAGGCCTATTGTGTCAAGTTATTGTTCCTGAACAATCCTCAGTGCAAGTTCATCCAGTGAGATCCACTCTACATACATTTTTGAGCATTTGTTTTATATTGAGACTGCTGGACTATGGAGAGTGTTGAATGGACTTTGTACAGCAGACCAGGAAAGCACTTGTGCTAAGGGGAGAGTCTGATGTCTTCCACAGTGGCTTCATGTCAATCACTGTGCTAGCAGCTCCTCCTAGGTTACCTCTGGTCCTGTGCTTGGTGGTCCAGTGTCTTAACAGAAACAGGTTCTCTAGTCAAGAGAGAATTTATATACATTCAGAACTGTGAAATCTGGTGATGTAACAGTATAGTCTCACATCACCTTTTTTGTTAGTCACTTATTTTTTTACTATTAGTCATGTTTGTTTAGAATTAGTCATTGAATTAATTAGTAAATTAAGATATAATTGGTCATTACATTAGACTGTTAATAGCAAAACACTACAACTGGGATGGTCTAAACAACAGATACTCATTTTCTTACAATCCTGGAAGCCGGAGCATCCAAGAATAATGTCCAGCAGGGTCTTTCTTGACAATGGCTGTCTTGGTTTACAGTCTCTGGCATCTTTTCTTACAAGAGCACTAATCCCATCACGAGGACCCCACACTCCTCTGATCCTAATTATCTCCCTAAGATGTATCTCCCAATGCTATCTCACTGGAGCAGAGCTTCAACAAACATATCATCTTTTGGAGCACAAACATTCAATCTACAACATACAGTCTCATCTGTGACGGACCACCTGAAATCCTAGACTGTGTGCCTAACATAGAACATAAAGTTCATAAGGGTAGAAAAAAGTGTATTCTGTTTTTTCTGTTGTTGTTTATTTGTTTCTTTTATTTAATCCAAAGCCACAGTTCCACAGCCCTTGGAAGCTGCCTGGTTTACTGTGGGCCTTTCCCAAATATTCATGAATAATTCTACTGCCATGAATGGTAATAAGACTATTAGGCAGGAAGAGATGGTTGTCTCTCTGTCTAACTCAGGTTCACTTTATTAACCAAATCAGGCAAGTTCAAGCAACCAAATAGAAGGAAAAGGTGGAGAAAATAGCAGAATGCTCGGCCTCTCAAACCTCTCCTACAAATAATATGATATTCTAGTCAAGCTACATTCCTTTAAAACTCTGTAACTCCTTTTTGGAAAATTCTCAAATTAAACTACATTAGTGATTTTTTTCTTTAATTATGAAATTAAAGAATAATCACATTTGTAACATTTAAAAGTAAATAATAACAAAATAAATGACCATGTCGTTGGCCCCAGCCTGGGAAATGGGAATGTGTTTGATAGCTCTTGGCTTTTCTGATGCAATCTGTGCCTTATTTTCTTCCCAAAGGTTCACCAGAGTTTTATGAGATTTTTAAAAGTGCTTTTTATTTTCTTTATACATTTTATCATGTGTATATTTGTACCGACATCATGTATTTTTAGTTTCATATATTTAAAACTGTATATAAATAGAAAGCAAGATTTATAATGATAAGATGTGTTCCATTTCAAAATGTTACCATAAATATGTTTATAAAAAAGCACAGGCATTTCATTTAAAAAAATTTCCTTCTCCCTGATTCAATTAGGAGTAAATTGGAAGGAGAGAAAGAATAGTAGTGCTTCATGCTTTTAGTTGTAATTTTTTCATATTTTGAAACGATGCATCCAAGGGTGACCTTGAACTCCTGATCCTTCTGCCTCTATTTCTTAAGTGTTTGGTGTTTTAGATGTATGCCGTCATGCCTGACTCTATTTAAAAAAATCTATAGTATATATTAAGTATATGTGATAACGGATTCAAGTGTGACTTTTTCATGTATAACTCAATGTATTTGTTCACATTCATCACTCCTTTATCCTCTCTTCTCCCCTCCCATTCTTGCTAATCTCTGTCCTCTTCCCAAAGAGCCCCCTTCTATGTGTACGCCTTGTTTTTGGTGTGATATAATGAGTTTCACTAGGGTTGTTTACAGGAGAGTGGGCATCTTACCAATGGCTATTTCACTGAAGAGAATGTCTCTCCATGCACCATTAACAATTAGCTATGTATAAATCTTCAGGGATGGGTGAGACCCCATGCACTCCTACCTTTTCATGACAGGATGTTGATGGACCCAACTCATGGAGATTTTGTACAGGTAGTCACAGCTGCTAAAAGTTCAAGAGTGCAGCAGCCATGTTGTGCCTGGAATTCAGTGTTCCGTACCTCCACCATTTTTCCTCTGGCTCTTACATTCTTCCTGCCCCTTCTTCCACAATGTTCCTTGAACCTTGAAGGGCATGATATAGATGTCCTGTTTATGGCTAGGCATTTGACAGTCATTTATTTTCAGCATATTGACCAATTCTGTTCTACTGTAGTCACTGCTGATGACTGTAAAAAGAACTTTCTTAGACCAAAGATGACAGCAATGCTATTCTATGGGCAAACCCACAATTATTTAGAGGGCAATTTGAGAGGCACATAAAATCCATTTAATACAACAACAGTAGTAGCTTTCTCAATAGGTTCTATGACCTTCCCAGTCATAGACTTTTGGCCAGATTTATAGTAATGGATATGAATTCCCTCTTGAGGCACAAACATCAAATCTCATCAGAAAATGGGTGGTTATCCCCATAACAAACTTCCCATTATTGTAGCAGTGGGCTTGTCTTGCCTGCCATGTAGGTATTATAGATGATTTTGGCAAATGAATAAGACTTCTGTTAGCAATCTCCCTAAGCCCCACAGAGCCTGCATAGCACCTATTAGCTATGTGAGGGACAGCCGGCAGAGACAGAGCTTCAAGCTCAGTCCCAACTTGATGTGTCTTTGACTTACAGTCAAAATATGTACGTTCCTGACTCCAGCTGCAATTTCTACCCTTTGGCTCCATGGAGTATTTGTGGGAAGGTAAAGGGAATATGATAAAAAGGAGAGATAATGGATGAAGGAGAAGTAAGACATTTTCTTTGACTCTATGTCTATGAGAAGACACAGAACTGACCAATCAGAGAATTCTACACTCTGCTCACAATGATAAGAGGATGAACATATGAGCAAAGTAAGGTCTATAAACATCAACTGTTACAGAATTGTTAGGGAAAGACATACAGTTTCCCCTGGGTATACAGTCATTCTGTATTCTTTACATTTTTAGATGGTCACTATCAACAAAGCCCAAATTATGAGTAATCTTGGTTATAACAACATGGTAATTTTGTTGAAATGAAGGCAAAGAAGGAAAAACAGCTTTTTAATTTAATTTTATTTATTATTTTTTGTTTTATGTGTATGAATGTAGTACTTGCATGTAGGTAGGTGCACCCATGTCATACAGTGATCATGGTTGTCAGAAGAGGGTGTCAGATACCCTGGAACTGGAGTTACAGATGGTTGTTAGCCACCATATGGGTGCTGGGAATCAAACTTGGGTCCTCTGCAAGAGTAGTCAGTGAATGTTCTTAACCACTGAGCCATCTCTACAGCCCCAGGAAAAACAGCTTTGAAGATTAGATAATTATTAATTTATAAATATGTATATCTTATTTTACTACTCAAGGACACATTTGTGTGCCATCAACAGAATACTCAGCCTTATACAATAGCAATTAAATCAGTAATTATAAGATATAAAGCATAGCTTCCCACAAGTATTTTGTTCATTAGCATAAAGAATGAAACATATTTTATCTTTTACAAACTTAGCCTAAACAGGTGAATTCATTCTCACTAGCATAGGTTATTATAAATGAGGTCACTCCATATAATCGCCCAGTTCTCTTTTTACCTTTATACATATGGTGTATAAACCTCTGTTTTGCTTTGAAACTAGCTATTCTTGGGAGTACCCTGCGCAGAACCAATTCCCACCTTCAAAGAACGTCTACCTCTAATCCTTAAGCTTTCTCCAAACATGTGTGAGTTCTTCCCTTTGTGTCTTCTACTTTGTATGTATGTGTGTGTGTGAATGTGTATGTTTGTGTGTATGTGTGTGCATGTGTATGTGTCAATGTGTGTGCTGATGTCGGGTGTCTTCTTCATCACTCTCTGCCATATTTTATTGAGAAAGGATCTCTCACTGAGTCTAGAGATTAGTCTCTAGATAGCCTGGTTAGCAAGTCCCAAGGATCCTCCTGTCCCCACCTTCTTGGCGCTGGGATTACACATGCATACATCCACATTTGACTTTTTAGGTAGGTGCTAAGGATGAAAAGGTTTCTATGCCTGTACGTCAAGTACTTTACCAACACTTTAGTCTCTCTCCTATCCTTAGTAGCACTTTCTGGTTTTCTACCAGGAGGGCATTCCAGCAAGTCTAGCACTGGGTCCACTGTGAATGCTTCCTACACTTCTCTGTCAGGTAGTGCTGGCCTCCTGATCACCGATGCCTAGGCCAAGTGATAGGGCGGCACCCTGGAGAGCCGAAGCTGAGGGCCAGCATGTTGGATTTACTGTGTGTGTATGAGTGTGTGGGGAGGCTGGGGAAGGGTAGGTTTAACAAAAGAAAAAAATAAGAAAAAGGGTTCTCTTGAAAGGGATAGCACAAATAAGACACACATGCATACAAAATAGGCCCCTGTTTCCACTTTTAAAAAGAGTAAGCATTGTAATTCCATGTGCTGAAGGCTTGGTTCCCAGATCTGTTGGAACCTTTAAGAATTGGGGCCTTATGTATGGAAGTTGGGTCACTGGGGGTGTACCTGTGGAAGGGACACTGGGATCCCTGTGTCCATCTCTGTCTCTTCCCACCCCACCTCCTGACCATTGTGAAGTGATCAGTTTCCTTGGCTCTGTGCTCCGCTGTAATTTTTCCAGAGTCACAGTGGTAGGATCAAGCAACTATAGATTGAAATTTCTGAAACGAAGAGTCAAAAAAAAAAAACAATCTTTTCTCTGTTTGTTACCACAGGTATTTTGTCATAGTAACCGAAAGCTAAGTAGCACAAAGTTGTGCAACAAAGATGGCAATAATCACCATCTCTACATCAGCAGTCATGAGACGCTCGCTTTGAAAGTTGCAGATGTTCAAAGTCAGAATTTCTTGAACTTAAAGGGCAAATGTGACCCAATCTACTTTAATGGACAAATCAGAATTTTATCTTCCTTTTCCAACCAATGCCTAGTCTGATTTATTAACAGTCTAAAAGTGCTCTTAACTGCTGAGCCATCTCTCTAGCCCCTCCAATTTTGAATATAAAGAATATTCAATTTCAGAAAATCATGAAGCTCATGAACAAGGAAAGATGATGGCTGTGAGTAAGATAGAATTATGTATTTATCAAAAATGCCAAGATCAGTGCTGAAATCTATGATGTTTAGATGAGGTATCTGTAGTCATTCTTAGCAACTCATTAACACCAAACTCTGTTGTGTTGTTCATTAACGCTGGACCCTAATGAATACTGGTTTCACATAAGTCTTAAAGCAGGAGCATCAGATGTGCAAATTGTATCAGAAAATACTGATTTGAAGTTGAAAACTATGGGTGTTCAAGAACTAGTTGACTTATGACCAGAGAAAAGAGAATTTAGGGGAGAAAATGCTATTTTGGAGAGACTTGTTTATGTGCTGGGAACCCCACCATCCTTCAAGGGTAAAGGAGTAGATCTTTTCTCTACCTTAATAAAAGAGAAGTGCTGTAGTTAACTCAGAGTTTGTGTCCTCCAGAGCCACATGTTGAAGTTATCACTCTCCAGGTGATGATATGAGGTGGTGGGTCTTCAGGCTGTGATGAAGGCTTGACGATGAGGGCAGAGCCCTTATGGTAGGACCAGTGCTCTTATAGGCAGCTCAGGAGAAGCATACTGGGGTCCTGTCATATGAGGCTGGAGTGAGATGACTGTCCATGAGAGAGCAGGGCCTACCCAGGCATAGAATTTGCTGTGCATTTTACAATCTCTGCAACTGTGAGAAATAAATTTTGATGCTTATAAACTATCCAGTCTGTGGTATTTGTTACAGTGCCTTGAACAAACACAAGTGCTCAAAGGAGATCACTGAGCGTTGCCTGCAATTTGAGAAGTTCAGTGACTATGATCTTATCTGCAGGTAAAGCAAGGACAAGCCCAGCTGATGGAGCATGGCAGGGCATTGCCTGTACCCACCTGATCACTGTGGAAAGTATGCCAATGCGTCCTGCTCCAGACATTCACTGTGCAGAGCTGGAATGGTGCTAGAATTGGATTATATCCAGAAAATCCACTGGGTGGCCAAAGAGGCTTCTATCAAGAGAAGCTGAAGGTGTAACCAAATTCTAAGGCTCTTGATGACAAGGCAGAATTAGGAGAGAGACAGTACCTTCCCAAGTCAAGGGAACTTCAGGGTAGTCACCCTCATGATGGGAGGTTTCTAAAAAATCGATGAAGGTGTGAAGGAATGAGCGAAAGCCGGATCTAAGGAAGGCCACATGATGACAAGGTCAATCAGGTGGGAATTCCTTCCCTTCCATTCCCTCCACTTGCTCCCACACCCTTGTCTACAATTCTAGAGACTCAGAAACAGCAGCGAGCTATGTGGGCAGAAAATGAATGAGGAAAGAGAACAAAGCCAACAGCCCCACCCTCCAGGTGTAGCCTTACCTGGACACAGAACCCGGCTAGGCAGAACATCTAGATTTTGAATTGACACTTTGCATTGCAACTTCAGGAAATCATCAGATTTCTTATTATCCCAAGGAAGGAGAGTTTTCATTCCAAGGATAAGAAAAACACAATAAAAAGAAGAACATTGTGACCTACAACAACAAAGACCCAAAGGACAGTAAAATAAAAAAAAAAAAAGATTGAAGTGTTCTTGAGAAGTATGCTGTTGTATTTAGCCAGTGTGTGTCTAGAAGCTGGGTGCTCTGGGTGTGATTTGAATGACGTTACCGCGTTGGATGTTTTCTTTTTGATTTGGTCTCTCAGGGTGAAAATCTAGAACTAATGTGGATCTGGGTTTTCTGAAGCCTGAAACCTCTGGGGGAGGGGGGTGGTTCTCTTTAAGAAGAGGATGATAGGATTACAACTTCAAATTTGCCTGGACCCCTCTGGAGTATCTGAACAGCATCCCTTCCAGTGTGTGGCTTTGAAGCATGAGCTCTTCTAGGTTCATGGTGCACCGATCTCTTTCTCTGGAAGTCAGTTTCTTTCTCCTGCATCCCATTTTGCAAACCATCAGAAAACCACATCATCTCTAATTTCAAAATACATTCATCTCAAATCCTATTATGTCACAACATTGTACTAACTCTAGAGTGGACCATTAGCGATTCTCAGTTGGTCTCTCTGCTTCCCAGAGTCATTCTTGGCCCCTCTCACAAATTTGATAGAACAACATGGAAAAACACAGAGATCTTCTTATAATTTTTTTAGTATAGAATCATGGTATTTTATAAAATAGTTCGTGTGCTCACATTAGCAAATTTTTGTTTGAATGAAATTTTAGGATGGTTTATGATAGGAAAGAAATATGGATCGTATTCTCTTGAAATGAATGCATCTGTACCCTTATCAGTAATTTTATTGATAACCCAAATGTGTAATATCTCAAGATTATATTTTTTCTTTAAAGAAATTTGTATTGTATATTTTTATTGAATTTTTGTGTATTTCATGTACAACATCTTAATCATATTTCGATCCCCTTCACCATTGGCACTCTCCCATAGCCCTTCCCCATCACTGGATTTCATGCATTCTATAGTTTATATTAAGGCCTTTGAGTCAAGTTAGTGTCCCCAGATGTCCCTCAGTGCAGGTTCATCCACTGGGTCTATCTAGAGTCTCTGAAGATCAGCTTTTCCTCGCCCAGCAGTAATCAGCTGCCTGATAGTTCTTTGACTAAGATTGGGGTCTGCTTCTATGCTGAGTTTTTGTATGCTTGAGTTTGCATGAGTTTTGTGCACACTGAAACCATTGTAATTTCATACGAGCAAGGACCCAGGAGCCTAAGAAGAAATTTTTGTGATTTTTATACAGTGTATTTTGAGGGTATTTAGATACTCTTCTGTATTTGCACATCTTTTTACTGCCCCCTACCCAATTTAATGTACTCGTGTGTGTGTGTGTGTGTGTATAAGGTCTAATTTGTGTCCCCAAATGTCATTTATTGTGGGTCCATCCACAGTGGTTAACCTATCTACCAACTCTCACATTTTTGAAAGAGATTGACTCTCTCCCTCCCAGCAGTCATCAGTTGCCAGCAGTTCTGTTTTTATTCTTATGGTCATCCGCCACCTCTGTTTCCTCCCATCTTCCTGCCCCCTCTTCAGCAATGATCCTTGGGAAGCAGAAGTTTGATGTGGGTGTCTTATTCATGGATAAGCAGTCTGCAGCCTATTGTTCTCTGCAAGTTGGCTATTTCTGGGTTTCTATGCACCATCTGCTGCATAAGGAAGCTTCTCTGGTGAGAGGTGAGAGATATGCTAACTCACGGATATAACAATAAGTCATTAGTGACCTGTCTGGGCTCAGGTTCCTAGGTCTGCTATCAATGTCAAGTATAGGTTCCATCCTATGAAGTAGACCTTAAATCCAGTTAGAAAGTGGTTGATTACTCACATAATATGCGTGTCACTATTGCACCTGTGGGCATATTTTGCCAGGTCAGTTTTTGTTATAGTTCACAGGATTCACAGCTGCGTAAGGTTGATGATTATTCTTCCAGTAACATTCACAGCACCTTTAAGCACAATGAAAGCTAGCCAGTAGAGGTAAGTCTTTGAAGTCTGTACTGGCTTGATTTCTTCTTGTTTTGTTGTATAACTCATGTATATAGTGTCTTCAGCAATAGAGTCTTATAGTGAAGTTCTGATATGTAATCAAGAGCAGGAGCACTGGCCAGTATTGTGTGAGGTTCTCTGGGACCCCTGATCTATATCTTCTTTTAATTTTTATGCTTTCATAAATTTAGTTCTATCATATTGACATTTTTGTTCCTCAAACACACCAAATCTGCCTACACCAGGTCTTTGTCACTGATTGTTTCAGTTCTGGGAATATCACTTTTAGATGGTTTCATAATTTGCATTCTAAATTTCACCTCAAAGAGTTCTCATTCAAGCAATTTACCTAAAATAACCTAAACATACACATACACACACACACACACACACACACACACACACTACAACAACAACAACACCACAATTTCAATCTCTGTTCTACAATGTTACTTTAATTGCTTCATGACACTTAATGTAAAGATGGTCAAAGATGATACTGATCGCTTTAATTTTATTGTGTATCTTCTTCATTCTCCTATGAGGCAAAGGCTTTTCCTTGTTTCCTTGCTCAGTGCTGAATCCACATCTGACTTGAAGGATATTTAGCACCCAGAGGATGCTTAGACTATGTGTGAAACAAATTAATACAAGTCTTAAGTATACTCTAAAATGGACACTGAAGTTCAGCCATCTTCTAAGCCCCTTTGGAAGGAAGGGGTTTTAAAGTACTTTAGCCAGCTGTCTATCATGCTGCCAGAGAGGATGTCTAGACATGTAAGAATAAGTCTGTTTCCTGCTGCTGCCAGGTGACAAGAAATTCTAATCTAGCCTGCCATTTAGCCATATTATGGAGTGACTATTCAATGTAGCAAGAAGGAAGGATATTGAGCTATATAATTTCTCTGTGAAGATTTGCCATGTTGCTATGGAAACAAAGCCATATCCTAGCATCTATCTGCATTCAGGCTGTGCTAACCAAGGACATACATATGCTGAGGAAACATAGAGAAAGATCAGAAGAATAATGTATCAGAGTTTTCCAGAAATGACAGTGTGTGTGTGTGTGTGTGTGTGTGTGTGTGTGTATGTGTGTGTGTGTGTGTGGTGTGTAGAGACACAGAGTGAGAGAGAAAATGAATATAAGGAATTTTCTCACACAATTATACAATTATGGAGGCTGAGAAGACCTCAATTTGTCAACTGTAAATTAGAGACCCGGGAAATGTAATAGTGTAGTTCGGTCGATTCTGAGAACTAAGAGACTTGATGGTAAAAATTGAAGTTCAATGTCCCAGCTCAAAGATAAATGTAGACAGACAGTAAATTTTTCCTTCCTTGCTTTTTGTCCTTTTCAGGCCTTTGTATATTAGGATTAGCTGAGGCCCAACCACACTAGGAGGGAAGTCTGCTTTATTCTTTCCACTGATTCAAATGTTATGTTAATTCAGAAACACCTCACAGGCACACTCAGAATAATAGCTAATGAAATATCCAGTCACATTGTGACCCAGTCCAACTGGCAGGAAAAATTAGCCAGCATAGAAATTAAGGAGGATGGGCTAGAAAGGAAGGGGATTGCCTAAGTAAAAAGCAATAGAAAGCAATAGGGGATTACAGTGCCCTGAAATGCTCCCTGTAAATTCTTCTCAGTTGTGATTGGGCAGAATCCCTCCATGTGATGTGCTCTGTCATCCTCATGGAGAATATGTTTACTCCGTGTGCTGTGTCCTCTGTATTGTATTTGTATGTGCACGGCTTCAGCAGGACATCTTTACATGGCTCCCTGACTCACTGATATGATGAGTCTGGTGAACTCTGCACTGCACATATAGTAAGTACTTGATGCATACCATAGAAGTGATTACCAGTAAGTCAAGATCAGAGAGTGCCATGTGGACACATCAAGGGTGGAAATGAGGAATGGGGTTTTGGTCACTTGTCCTGACTTAAATACCACAGTATGTGTGGAAAGTTGTCTAGGTTCAAATCAAAGCTCAAATTAATTCAGAAAAAAAATAATGTGGGGGCTGGAGAGACGGCTCAGTTGTTAAGAGCATTGACTGTTCTTGCGGAGGACCTGGGTTCAATTCCTGGCACCCACGTGGCAGCTAACAACTGTCCATTTCTCCAGTTCCAGGGAGATCCAACACCCTCTTCTGACCTCCACAGGTATTATATGACACAGGTGCACTTACATATATGCAGGCAATACACTCACACACATAGAAATAGAAATAAAACATTAAAAAATAAAAAAAGTAATGTGATTAGCAGATAGTAAGAATTTAATAAATTTTAGCTCCCTTACTCTCTCTTACTATTTTGACTTCAATATTACTGACTTCAATTTATAATATCTTAAAAAAGCTTTAGTTTTCTGTTCTCCAATTTACTGTACATTCTGAGAGCAGAGACTAGCCTTGATATGATTTTGTCGGAGTCTTGCAATGTGTCCCCATGCGCAGTAGGTTCCCTTCCTTTGACTGTCTCTGAGTATCTGAAGAACAAACCCCAGAAGAGGGACCTAGGACTCCCTGGACTCTGCAGGCTGCACACAAGCATTTTTCTGGAAGAGTCAGGGAGGCAGAAGCAGAGCTGTGCCAAAGTTGTGTTACAGCCTGCCCAATGGGATAAACCGAGATAAGCAACCGCACTGAGGGGACTCCAGCAGGGCTTGCAGGCCTTTTCTATTCTTCGTTTCTTGGCATGCATTTGAAGTCTAGCTGACCTTCATGCACAAAATCCCAGTAATGACTTCAACTCATCTTTGAACAGAGGTGGTAAAAGAAATACTGCACATCGGGAAAGAAAGGCATGGCTGAAGAATGAATCGGACTCAGCGTGTCATGTGACCCTGGCCCAAGGAACGGATAACAAAACAAGGAAAATACCTGAACTGAGAAGAGATTTATAATTAGTGGGAAATGGGAGGAATCTTAAAAGCCATCTAAAAGAGCAGAGATGGGAAACAGCGTGCAGGGAGGGGTATTCAGGAGTGTCACTACAGCAAGGGAGTGAGCTGTGCCAGAACATGGCAGGAGAGTTCTGCTGGAGAAAAGAGAATTCCTCATTCTTTCTCCTGTTCTTGCTCTTGAGCTTCTCATTCTTTTCCCTCTTTCCTTCTTTCTCCTTCTACTCTTCTTCCTTCTTTTCCTTCCTCCCTTTTTCCTCCCCTTTCTCTCTTTTCTTGGCCCCTTCCAGCTTCAACATTTTGTTTCAGTATTCATCATCCTCTGGTATGTGACCACTTCTCCCTGAACTTCCTCCTGTAGTCAGGGGAGCTCCTTAGAGGTGAGACAGCTCAGCCGAGGCACAGAGAAGGAGGTAGTCAGATCTGATGCTCTCTTGACATTCAAGTCCCGTCAATAGGTATGAACATGGTATCAAAGAGCCTCATGGGCGCCCGGCCATCTCTCTTGCATTTTTCACATCAGATAGTCTCTGAATCATCTCCATTATCTTCCTGGGAGCACCACCACCAGTCTTCAGTTGACTTCAACCCATGAACAGAAGCATTGACCCAAAGAAGCTTTAACCTAGGCAGTATTGGAGTCCATGGAGCCCAATGGCCATCTTTCGTCATTTCTATGAGTATTCCACAATACACATAGACATATTGGGTGTCTATAAATCCATAGGACACATTTTACACTGTGCCCAATGCTGGGATTATGAATAGGTTCTTTGCTTGCAGGTTTTCCACAGTGTGGTCAAGAGATAAACCATGAAACAAATGAAATCAACACAGCTGCAGTTTTAACGATGTCTTCAGAATCCAGGGGCACAAAGGAGTAAGGCATTTCTTAGAAGCTCAAGAAAAGGTTTGGCAGCTGAAGCAGCATAACTGTCAGTTAAGCAAGAGAGTACAGGCTTCGGTCAGCAGAAGATATTTAGCTATGTAGCCAGGAAATGCAAGTGGTTCAGTTCATTGTGCTGGATGCTAGAGTGTGTGAAAGGACAGCATCGGGTGCCGGGCTTAGGGATGAGGCAGGTCCAGATCTTCAGGGCTTCTATATATACCTGACTAGGAAGATGGATGACATGTCCATTAAGTTATTCATTTGCTATTTTATAAAATAAACATGAGTATCAAACAAATCCAAGCCAAGGATTCTAGGCAGCAGCCACAGATAAAAATCTCTATTCTTATGAGCTCACTTTTATTGGAGGAGACAGCTGAAATTATCAACCAATAAGTTATACAGTATGTTAGAAGGCTATGTGTGCTGTGGAAATACAGAGACAACTGAAAAGGATCAGCACTACTGGGGTGAAGGAAGCAATGCACTGCTAGATAGGGTAGGCAAAGGACACAAGGGAGAGAATGGTGGAGTCTGTGGGAGGAGGTAGAAAAGGCTGTTAGAGGAAGAAGGGATGGTGGACCAGAGGCCCTGATGTGGGAGCAGATCAGGAGGGTGTGAAGGATCCCATAGAGCTCTGCAGGCCTGGAGTTCAGAAAAGCAGCAAGAGAGAGGCAGAGTTGGTGAGGGAAGGGGGCTGTACACTGCACAGGGCCTTATAGGTCACTGCTAGTATTTAGCTGAGCATTTGTGAGGAGAGGAGAGAGAGAGAGAGAGAGAGAGAGAGAGAGAGAGAGAAAGAGAGAGTAGAGTAGAGTGGTAGAGTGACATGATCCAATTTAAAATACAAAATGGACACTGGGCCCCTGAGTTAACCACAGTCCGGAGGGGCAGGAACAGAAGTTGGGAGACTGGTTAGGAACACATTGTAATGACACAGGCAACAGATAATGGTAACATTGACCAAGGTGGAGCAGCAAAGGAGATGAGGAGTGATAGGTTCTGGATCAAGCCACATTTCCAGTGTAGCACGATCTTGAGCCTTGGTGCAGCGTAGAGGATAGCATTTTACATGAAGTCAACTTTTTTTGAGTGCTTACTATGTGCCAGTCACTTGTTTAAGTACTTTCTATGCAGTCATTTATTTCTGGAGTTCAATAAAAGAGTCACTATTCCCCACATTCCATATGTAAGATCATAAGCAGAGAACTCACCCTGGAATTAGGAAAGTCAGACAGAAGACTATTGCAGACGGTGGCTAGGGTCTAAGTTGGTGCAATGTCATTGGACATGGAGCAGGAAATGGGGCTCTGAAAAGGTGGACGGGCAGAGATAGTGCTTTCCATCTTTGGTTATCTTCCTTCTTCCTGAGAAAGGCATCTCATAAGCGCCTAGGACCTGCTGAAGACTGCGTGAATCTCTTCCTGGGCAGAGGCACATTTGAAAACATTCTCTCTGTAAAGCCAGGGGGAGATAGTCACTGTTGGCAGAGTTATCAATTTGAATTATAGAAAAAAGTTAATAAAAGAGATAGTTAAGAATAACAGCGGTATAAATATAGCCTCAAACTGAGAGGGAGCATGCAAGTTTTCAAACTAAGAGGGTTGACAGGGGCATTTATAATAATGTTGGAACTTCCTCACTGTGGTATTTTGTTTTTAAAGAGGATATGTATGAGTTCCTCTTCTGTTGCTGTGATAAAACACCACAACGAAGGGAACTTATAAAAGGAAGAGTTTCTTTGCACTTACGGGGAATTGGGGTCTGTCAAGGCAGGGAGGGATGGTGGCAGGAAGTGGCTGGAGCAGGAGCAGAAAGCAGAGGATGACGTCTTCAAGCAGGCTCAAGGAGGAGAGGGTAACTGGCAAGGATGAAGAACTCTCTGACGGGCCCCCATCTTCCCTCAGCATGACCACACCTAATTAGACCTCCCCAAACAGTGCCAACAACCGGAGACAAAATGTCTCCTGATCCGAGGAACCTATGGGGACATTCGCATTCGAAATACCACAGGGACTAAGTGTTTTCTCATCCCTGAGATGAAAGGGAATGACGACGTGTAACTCTAGATTGGCTTGAAGGGTTTTATTAACGAAACCGTGAGTACTGTGGTGCCAAAGAAAACAGTGTGCTAGATTATCAATTGAATTCAGCCATAAAAGACCTCAACTCTAGGGCCAGCAAGATGACTCAGCAGGTAAAGGAATTTACTGGCAAGTCTGATGACCCAGGTTCAATCCCTGGAACCCATGAGTTGGAAGGGAAGAACTGATGATCAAAAGGTACTCCCTCATCTCCACATAGGCACGATGGCATTCGAGTGGCCCCTCTTTCACACATACACATAATAAATAAAATGTAAAAAAAAAAACATTTTCATAAACCTTGATTCTAGTTCCATGGCTGACTAGAAACCTTAACATATCAACTTTTGAATACTTGAAGGTCATTTATTCATTTTAGGAAATCTGTTGGATTTCTCATTTTGACTGTTTGCCCAAAAAGGGGTAGAAAAAGTTACTAGGATTTATAAATATCATTTGTCATCATGGCTGGAAGTCTCTTTCAATAATAGTGTTTCAGTTTAGACTACATGTCAAAACTCACCATTCATCTTTCTAGACATGAACTGTAGTTAAAAAGAATCTTTCCCGAGGAGCCCTTTGGTGAGGGGAATACTTACTCCACTTAGAAGCAACCATGTGTTCATATCACTGTGTCAAATCATCATGTGCCCTCAGGCACGTAATTAAAAATGTACTCTAGATAGCCTAAAGGTACTTATTTGTACTGTGCCAACATTTAATGTAACTTATATTAAAATGATTTGATAATTGGCACTCACTTGAACTTGTTGATAGTCTACAGAATGCAGAAATTATTAAATTGAGTCATTACGGGACCCAAAGCCTATGAGTTGTAATAAATACACTTTAGTATTTATTTTTTATTTCTATGGGAACAAGCAAGCATATAAATATTATGGACCATAAACCAAAAGTACTAAAGTTGTAATTTGAGGAGAGCCTGAAATGTGGAAGAATTCTCAGCCATTTGCAAGTTAATTAGTTCTTTTAAATTATTTTTTAATGTTTAATTTTATGGCAGATTTGAGCAGAAATGGTTTCTTAGTGACCATCTGGTTACTTTAAAACTACATTGAAGGAACAAATCTTAACATGTAGTGTAAGCATTTGGGGACTGAGAAAAAGGCCATTTGAGGTCATCTAGTCTTGGAATTTTCAGGTCAGGGGGATCAAATTATTTAAATTTCCTTTACAGTACACATTATTGATATGTTCAGTGCCTAGAACTTATTATTTCCTCCAGGAATGCATCTTGTCATTAGAATTTTAGATGGTCTTTTTTATACTGAATCCAAATTTATCTGCCTCTAATCCTTGGGCCTTTATTGCAGCCACTGGAACTGAGCACTAGCAATATGATTCATTTTCCATGTGACAGCTCTTCAAATATTTGAAGGCATCTGCCATGCCAGCCACACCCTTCCCTCCCTCTTTGCCACCATCCTCGAGAGCTAAACAATCCAGAAAAGAGTTACTTGTGAAACAGAGATAAGAATCCCTTCAGGTTGGTGAAGTTTAGCAGTCCGTCATTTGCAAGATATATTGATTCCTTTTGTGGACCATTAGAAATGTATCTTCTGGGCTTGAAAGATAGCTTAAGGGTTAAGAGTATGCACTGCTCACATAATGGACTAGAGTTCAGTTCCTACCACCCATGTTGGGTGGTTCACAACTGCCCGTGACTCTAGCTCCAGGAGAATCCAACACCTCTGGCCTTTGAAAGCACCATCACTCACAGGCACATGCCAACACATACATACATAATTTAAATGTGTGTGTGTATGTGTGTGTGTGTGTGTGTGTGTATGTATTGTTATCTTCAGTCCTTAAGAGCTGATTTCAATAGATCAGCTTCCTTTTACTCTCTAATGTCTTGGAATACAACTGGGATGAAATTACAATAAAGTTCATCAAAGGCGTGGAAAACTCTCTTAAGGTCTCTTATTCATCCTGGGTTTTTCAAGTCTCTTCACCTGCTTGCTTCTGCCCTTTTTCTTCTCCTTGGTAGGAAAAAAAAATCACATTAAAAGCAAAATGACTGACCTTTCCCTCATTACTATTTGAGCTCCTCAAAGTCAGAATCAATGATTTAATAGGAAGTCATTGGATTTCAAGAGTGTACGGAGAGTTGTATAGGACTTTCCTCTGACAGACACATGTCATCTTCCCAAGCTCAGCTGCACCCACTTGCCTATGCAGCATATTACAGCTGGGCTCGTTGGCTGTTCATGCTCCCAAACCCCCACGGAAGGAGGGACAGGGAGAGTCCCGGAACCCTCACCTCCTAGTTCATTATTAGCAATTAGGAGTGGTTGGAGTATTTTGGGATAAAACCAGAGGAGGTTCTTGCTTGCCATGCCATTTTGTACGGCTACGGGGAAGCCATCACCCGTGCTTGGGTGAAGACTTCCCAGTGTGGCTTACATGGGGAGCATCCACACTCCTGTAAGTAAATCCTTACCTATTACTCTGTAAGTAAGTCCAGTACCTCACTGGTTTCCCACAGTACAGTTTAGTGAAATTGTACCTCCATTTGTCATTGGCACTAAGGGAAGAGGGGATAAGCATAGTTTACATTCAACTCCCTCACCAAAGGAGTTTTAGCAACACCTCCCCAGAGACCCAGAGTGATGGGGGCATTTGATCAGTAAACCTTTTCTCTCTTTATCAATTAATTGCTTCCAGTGTTTCATTATAGTGATTTAAAACTAATAGATACTTTCGTGTAAATTTAACTGACTTCTTCCCTAGCTTTTTACAGTGATCTATGAAATAGTTAAGGTATACAGGAGCATGTACCTTCTCCAGAAAAAAATATGACTCATTTTGATGAAAGATGCCACAGGCAGAATGTCCTCATCTGTGTGGCATCCCTGTGGGTAATACCAGCACCTTCCAGTTTGAGTCCTGAATCTAGGATAACTCATGAGCACATACTTGATGAACTGGAATATGGGAACATGAGCAGGAATAAAACATTTCTTCTCCTGACAACTTTGCAGATACAGCACATGGGTCAGAAAGATGTCCGTCATCTGACCATGTGCTCACAAGGCATCTCCTGAAATAATCCTTAATTTTTCTACCCCCCCCCCCTTTTTTTAACCTCAACATTAATACTTTCTACTAGACTTTGTAAAATTGCTTTCAGGACTCGTGAGTCTCACAGCTGTATAGGTCTCTACCTCTTTTTCTGACAGGTTTACTTCATAATATCCTGTTCCAATGGTTTCTGTGATTGTGATCAATCCTGGGATAACGTGGAGCTTATCCTGACTATCAGCACACAGTGAATTTTGAATGCTTCCTATGTGCTAGGTGCTGTGAGACATGCTTTGAAATCTCCCACTTAAATTTTATAAGCTCTTTATAATTTTCTATTTGAAATTGAGAAAATTTGGGTTGGAAAGGCTCAGTAACTTATTCAAGGTCACATAATTCATAAGACAAATCTTATGACTGTTTTAAGATTTGAACCAAGACCGTGTCCTTACCCAAGACTACTGTAGGCTTATTTTTTATTATTTGCTTTCCTTTGTTATAACATGAACACATAGAAGATGGTGCTGTCTAAAATCTCCTCCCAATTATTCTTCCCATGGGATTCATAATGATTCTCAAGTTGCTAGCCACTTAAACTGACCTGCAGGGGCATCTTGTAGATGTCACAGAATGTGGACAGCAGCAGTTTACGGGAGGCTCCTGATTCAAGAGACACAATATAGTCCATCCTGGTGGGGAAGTCGGGGCGACTGAAATGGTTCAGTCCCTGTGCTGCAAACTTGGAGCAACTGGTCACATTGTGGTGACAAACAAAAAAAAGAGAAGTAAGTCCAGGTTATAACCCACAGATCTCTCCCCTCAACCCAAGGCCAGCATCAACCAGCCAGGTCCTGTATTCAAAGGTTCTATAACATCTCAAAGCAGGGCCACCAGCTGGAGACCACGTGTTCAAACTCATGAGCCCATGAGGAACGTTGCACAATCCAAGTATAACAAGGAGGTCCTTTAGACACGCCTCCTTACTTCATTCAACAGAGGAATGCTGGCACGAGCCAGGGGCAAAAAGAATCCTCAGAGATTCACAACGGGGTCACTTTGGCAAGAGGAAGAGGACCAGGGAGGCCAGTGAAGTTGTTTTCTTCACAACACTGCATGCTCATTTGGAGAATTTTGAGGCATCATAGGGCCAGGATGAGGTACAGGATGAAGAAGACAGACTGGATAGGCCAGTTTTGCCACTGTACAGGTAAAAGAGCTCTCTCGTCCTTGGAGTTGGCCTCCTTACCTCCTCTTGAAATCTCAGTGATAAAGTTCAGAATGCAGAATTGGAATATGACTAAAAAGGGGCTAGAGGATGGCTCAGTGGTTACAAGCATGTACTACTCTTTCAGAGGACCCGAGTTTGGTTCCCAGCACTACATCTGGCAGCTCCGAATCACCTGTAAATCCAGCTCCCAGGAGTCTGACAGCTCTGGCCTCTGCAGGCCCTGACATTCATGTACACATGCCCATCTCCTGCCACAATTATTTTTAGCTAGAGTATGATTAAAAGCAAAGCCGTGACAAAGAAAAGCAAATAATAAAAAATAAGCCTACAGTTGTCTTGAGTAAGGACACAGTCTTGGTTCAAATCTCAGGAACAGTCCTAAGATTTGTCTTATGAATTATGTGACTTTGAATAAGTTACTGAGCTTTTCCAACCCAAATTTTCACAATTTCAAATAGAAAATTATAAAGAGCTTATAAAATTTAAGTGGGAGATTTCAAAGCATGTCTCACAGCACCTAGCACATAGGAAGTATTCAAAATTCACTATGTGCTGAGAAACAGATGTGAGTTTCTTTAATGTTATGCTTGACTCCTTGCACATTTCCAGAAGGATTTACTGAATGATTGAATATTGAACCAATTGTTTTAAGAATTTAATTGGCCACAGTAGTATTTAATTGGCTGACATAGTATTGGCTCTCATGTTCCTGCATTTCACCTTTCAAAGCATACTTCTTTTTTTGAGAACTAATCTAGAAGCTGGAAGTTCTCATGAACTTCCTAAATTTTTCTTGCAGAAATGTTGCCCCTCACTGGAGAAAGAGTTGCTCACTTTATCATTCCTAGTAAATTGTCTAGATTACAGTTTTATGGAATTAGAACAACCCTAGGCTAGTTTCATCCAGTTTTTCTTATTCTGTTAGTTGTGTGTGTGTGTGTGTGTGTGTGTGTGTGTGTGTGTTGAGCTTAAGGCAGCCAAAGGATAATTTATGGGAGTCAGTTTTCTCTTTCTACTGTGTGGGTTCTGGGGATTGAGCTCAGGTCCTCAGGCTTGGCAGCCGGTGAGTGCCCTTACCCTCTGAGTCATCCTGCGGGCCCAGCATTAGATACTGTTATATTGTGGTTGTAATGGTGGAATGTCATGCCACCAATGTAAAAATCCTGCCTTCCAGCTCCAGCTTCGAGGAGAAGTGTGCTCAGGGCCTGCAGAGTTCCACAGTTACAACTTGTGTCACTGCCTTCCTGAATGCACGATGGTTATGATACACGTCCAATTATCTGCCAAAATTGTACTTTACTTTCATAGCTGAAAACCCATGGAAAGACTTGATCTTGTGTGGGCAAAAGTTGTGTTTTGACTCTGACTCCCTTAAAATGGGAGTAAAGTACGCTTCTTAGGATTGTAATGAAAATTAAATGATAAACTATAGAAAGAAAGTCTTTGTACAATATTTGCACAGACAGACTTTGTAAAATCAATACCTGACAATAACACCATTTCTTTATTTAATTTAATCAGATTTTATCTACATGAATAGAAACAAAGAAGAAAGGCAGAGTCTGTTCTCTCTAAATTCAGCTCTGCACCTGGTCCTCAATCTGGGCTTAAACCACATACACATATATTTCCAATAAAATTCTGTAGATCTTTCTGTTGAAATCAAACTAGAAGGAAGATGATACTGAAGGTGAAAATGGACCACACAAATGACAGAACTTGTAATAGTCTGAATCTTGAATGTTGTTCAAAGACCCCTGTGTTAAAGGCTTAGTCCTTGGAGTGGCATTAGTAGAATATGGTGGATCCTTTAAAATACAGGGCCTAGTAATTATGTCCTTTGATCAAGGGGGCTATACCACGAAAAGAGGATTATGGAACCTAACTACATTTTTTTTTTCTTCCTGTGGTAATGTTCTTTCTCAGCCATACTCTTCCATCATGATGGTTGCCTCACCACAGTACCAAAGCACCAGATCCTATTGGTAATGGACAGGAACCTCCAAAACAACCCCTTCTCTTCATTGCACATGTGTTTTGTTATAGTGAGCAAAGCTAATAAAACAGTAACCAAAATTCATTTCCATTCTTCCCTCATCCTTTCGCTATGATCCTTCCTCTCCAAGTAAGCATCTCTGTCCTAGCAAGCTAGCCCAGCTGTGAGCCTGATATCCAATTCAGAGATACTTTCAGCAACAGCCAAAAGTTATCTGTTCATCTACACTAAGACGCTAAAGGGTATCAGTGTTGTAACAAGTTAGCTCTCTTAGATAGCAACTTTCTAGTCATCACAAAAGTGTCTTTAGGAACTTTCTTTGAGGGAGAAAGGAATCTGAGTAAGCCAAAAAGCATTTGAGCACCTGTTATGGAGCATGGCTTGTTTTACCTCTGAAAACACACAGTTCAGTTGTCAAAAAGTACCAGTCCCTGATTAGTGGATATCAGTAGGTTTCTAATTTTGAAGACTTTTGCAAGATTTTACCTGATATACCATGTATTACAAGATGTACTATTATTTTATGGAAATTGAGGAAATTTTTAAAATAAATAAATAAATTTGATTAGTGCTTATTAGTAAGAATTTTACTTTTATTTTGGTTGGAAGAACTACTTTAGAAATAGTCATACATTCTAAAAACTGTTTTTATTGAATCACTGTGTGTTTCATACAGAACATCTCAATCATCTTAATCATCTTTATATCCCTTCCCCATCATCACTCCCCATAGCCCCTAAAGAATCCATACATTCTTTCATCTATGTTAAGATCTATTGTGTCAAATTGATGTCCCCAAGTGACTTCAGAGCAGGTTCCTTATATGCATTTTTATCATGTACAGTATATATATATATATGTATATATATACATATATATATATAGTAAATGTGCTTGATAATCATTATTTTCTATAACTGTTTAAAATTTTGCTCCTATTTTTTCATCACTTTCAACTTTGAACTACTGCAATTTCACTTTTCCACACAATATCTTTCTTTATGTCTTTAAAGGCATTGGTGATATTACCTTATTTTGTGCTGCACTTTGACATATAGGAATTTCTTCTTAGCCTTTGAAACTACGAAAAAGCAGTAACAAGCTCATTAGAACTTCTGCCTGACAGCAATGGATATATATATATTAATATATATATTAATTGATATATATTATATATCATATATATCAATATATAATACTGAAATAAGTTACAGTATCCAAAACACACATCTTAGAATTGATAAATTCTAAATTAAGTGCGATTGCTAGGGTCAGTACAATTTTCAATGAGTATTTTTCAGCATGAAGTTAATCATAGAACTGCACTCTTGTATATAATTTTATAGCTTCTTGAGTGATTTATACATATCATTTGACATATATATTGAAATTCCAGCCAAGTGCACACATTAGCAAGAACATAATTTCATCTGGTGGTAGGTGCTTATAAAAACAATAAATCAATGTTGTTATCCTGATAGATATGTGTTCAAATACTTATCTTTTCATTTCTGTTGCTAACTATGGCAGACTATGTTTCCACTAAGTTTGTTCTCCACTCTTCCTCGACACAGCTACATCGTATTTGCTGCCTGTCTGGATTAGCTGTATGAGAATGTAATATGAACACCTGTTCTGTACATTACACTCGGGCATCTCCTGTAAAACTGTCCTGTATGGTTCCTGGACCAAGTTAACACATGAAATTCACCATCACAAATCCATTCCTTGTCAACCTGATACCCTATACACAGTTCTTAAAGCTTATTTAATCACCATAGAGAAACAATATTGTTTCCATAAAGTGATAATGTATTATACTTTTCCCTAACATAAAACTCTGCAGCCTAGAAATGAAAATGTACAATTTTCTCATGTTGAATTCAAAGGACTTGAGTTCTAGGGTCCTTCTCATCAATATTCTGTAATTTAAACACTATGCTGTAAAATAAAATGAAGTAAGTACTACGATATACAGTCAACACATTTTATATTACATGAGAAGATAGACAATGGAATTCGCTTTGTACACACACATGCATACGTTCATAACAAAATACAGAAAAATATGCTCCTTACAGTCTTGTGGTTGGAGCTGCTATTTATAACCACTTGCTTTCATTATCTGTTCTTTTCTATGTGTTTGGGGTTTTAATATTTGTTAGACCGGGGGATACCCTTAGTCCTTCGTGACTCTGCAGCCCCCATTATTCTCACCTTAAATAGTGTTGTGCAAAGATTTCCTTCAATAATACAGCCTTCCACCCTGGAGGTAAGCTTGTTAAGATGCAGGATGTTTTAAAGGAAGGTAAAGTATTCTGTCTACAATGATCCTCCTTAAGCAAAGGAAGTAAACAACTCAATAGCTTCAAGAAATCTCTGAAATGGATCAGGTTAAGTAGATCCCTCTATTCCTAAGTATATGTAAGGAGAAGGACCGCTGCTGAGATACAGTCTCAGACAAGGCCAGCTCCCTGGAAGAGGCAGAACCCAGCAGCGGTGCCTGGAAGAAGTGCCTGCAGGCTATGCAGTGTGCCCAGGTTTCCACTGTCCATTAGTCATCATCCATTATTCATGCTGGGGTGGGCTTTTGGCGATGCAGCTGTTTTTGAGTCATTTCTGCTCCCTCGAGTAACCCCCTACCCACACTCCTGTAAGTGACCTCAATCAAATTAATTGGTTCACCAAGTTGGACTCTGGTGGTACCCTTACTTTGATCTGTTCTTGGTTCCCTATCTGAGGAGAGTAGACATTGCTCTTGTCTTGCTAGGAATAGTATCACACAGCAAGTCGTCACATGAAAAAGCAATAAACATATGATTCTCTAAGCCACTGGGTTTTGATACCTAGCCATGTCTTAACTTGCTTTTACAAACACATTGGTTGTAGTTGGTGTTTTCCTCCCATGTGGCCTATCTTTCATAAGTGATTACAACTGAGAGCGAAAAGAAATGTGTGCTCTGTCAAAAAATGTGTTCGGCAGCTAGTGACAGAGATCCAAGTTGTCTTGGATTATATCCCACATATAGAATAAACTGAGGAGTGCTTCCTTTTAAATAAATGCTAGAACAAGTAAAGATGTATGATAAAACATACAGATCTCTGTAAAAATAATTCTAATTTATGTACATTGTACATACTCTGTCCTCAAATAGGTGAAACATATATCTGCATCTTTAAGAATGGAGTAGATCTAGAAACTTCCCTGCAGAATCCAGTATTGGGCCAGGAAGGAGAGTAGAGTAATTCACAGTAGAAAACCCTGACAAAATGATCTTAGTCAGGTGAGATCACCATCGGCAATGCTGACATCATGTACCGTCACATAGTGTGATATGATACTTTAGTATTGCAGCCTTCCACCCCTAAACCAACAAGCTCTGTCTAACCATGAGAAAAACTAGAAAGACCCACATGGAAGAATTTTCTAAAATATCTGACAAGTCCCTTCAAAACCATAAAGATCATTAAACATAAAGTTTGAAAAATGTAGCCAAGATGATCCTAAGGAGACAACGCAGCTAAACATATGGAATCCTGGTGGAATTCTGAACAAGGAAAAGTTAAGCAACTAAGAATAAAATATGGATTCTAGTTAATATCAAGACACCAATGTTTGTGTGCCATACCGAGGCAAGGAACTGACAGCAGAGGAAATTTGACATGGGGTATGGGTCTAAAGAAGCTTTCTTTGATCTATTTGCAATTTCTTGGTAAACCCAAACCTTTAAAACAAAAAAAGTCTGCTAAAAAGAAAAATAAAAAGAGCTGAGTCTACCTCAAAATTCAAAAATCCCTGCTATGGCCTAGATGCTCATAGTTCCCGCTCTTCAGTTTCCAACATTAAAGCCCCAACCAATGATGGGGCAGGAATTGGAGTAGAGATAAGGGAGGAAGAGAAGAAGCTTACGTTGACTTCCGTGGTGGCTGGGGATAATTTACATTCTTACTCCATGTAAATGAAAGATTCTTTTTCTCCACATCCCCACTAGCATTTATTATTACTATTATTATTATTCTCAGTTATAATCATAGGGTTAAGGGATCCCTCCTTTGTGGCTCTGATTTACATTTCTTTGATAGCTAATGAAAGCAATTATTTTTTACAGCTTACTGACAATTTCTATTTCCTTTAAAATTATTTATTATTTTATGTGCATGAGTGTATTGCCTGCATATATATAAGTGCACCCATGTTGTGCGATGCCCTTGGAAGTCAGAAGAGGACATCAGATCCCCTGGAGTTTGGGGTGGTTGTTAGTCACCATGTGAGCACTGGAAATTGAACTCGAGTCCTTTGCAAGAGCAGCCGGCATTCTTGACCACTGAGCCCTCTCTTCAGCCCCTTGTATTTCATATTTTGAGAAGTATCTGCTCTGATTATTTGCTTATTATGTGCTTTCTGTTAAGTTTTCTGATTTGCTTTCTGTGCTGGTTTGAATGAGAATGTCACCCATAGGCTCCAAGTACTTGAAGAGTTGTCTCCAATTGATGGTGCTATTTGTGGAAGTTTAGGGGGTTTGATCTTGTTGGAGGAAGCGTGTCACTGGGGGTGGACTTTGAGGGTTCATAGCTTTGCCCCATTTTCAGTATCTCTCTGTTTCCTGCACATGCTTAAAGATGTGGACTCTCAGCTTTCTGCTCCAGCTGCCTCTGCCACCATGCCTTCCCCATCATGGAGATGGACTCTTGCTCCTTTGCAACCCTAAGCACAAATGCATTCCTCTTTCCATATGTTGTCTTGGCCATGGTATTTTATCATATCAATGGAAAAGTGACTAACACGTCAGCCCTTTGTCATATGAATAGTTGTAAAATATTTTCTCCCAATCTATAGGTTGTCTCTTCAAATTATTGATGGTTTACTTTGGGGTACAGAAGCAATTTAGTTTAATGTAATCCTACTCATCTAGTTTTACTTTTGATTCTCCTAAGAGGCAATTTTAGAATAAAATCGTTAACATCTACAAATATAGATGATTAGTTACCAAGCTAAATGGAAATTGCTTTTTCTAACAAGTACTCTTCAAAACTATAAAGCTCATCAAAAACAAAGTTTTGAAAACCCGTCATTACCAAGCTGATACTAAGGAGGCAACTGAACATGTTGTGGAATTCTGATCGAATTTCTGAGCAGAAAGAACACTTGACTTTAACTATACATGACAACAATTTTTGAGGGTGTGTTCATCAGGGTTCCCCACAAGAACAGAACTGATAGAATCAATATGCAGTAAAGGGGATGCGTGATCCCTTTGGATTGCATGATACAGGTTGGGTAACAATAGTGAGTGTTGCACACTGAAGAACCCCGGGGTGCTCAGCCCAGAAGGCTGCTTGCCTCAGCAGTTCCAATCTCGCACTGAAGGCTTGGTGGATTCTTGGGACTGTTGGTCATCAGCCTACATTGGAAGACTGAAGAAAATAGGCTCTGAGGGCAATGAAGGATGTGGTAACAGTGACAATAGGATAAACTCAAACACCAGCAAAAAGCAAAATAAAGGAAGTCAGCAGTCCTGCTTGTCATTGGAAGGCTTTCTGGTGGGGCCACAGTGGGAAGGTGCTGTCCACTCTGGGGAAGAGTCTTCTTCCTTCTATTAATTTTGCCTGGAAATTCTTTAAAGACCCACCCGGAGGGCTTCTTAGTTCATTCTAGATCTAATCAAGCTGATAATGAAGATTAACTAGCACAGAGAAAAATGGTGGCTTTATTTCACCTAGTTTGTACTTCTTTTGTATTGTTGCTTATCTATCTTTAAATTTTAAGAATAACTTCACGTGAATCATTATGTGGTAACACTGAAGATGATATTATTAAAGATTTCTTACAGTTATCAATGAAGATATTGGTAGAAACTTTTAATATACTTGAACGAACGAGACAAAAAATGGAATTTTCTACAGGAATATCACATTTTATGCCATCTTTTAAAATATTTTACATTACTTTTAATACTTAAATGCTGTATCTATAGGTCTCTGAGCCACTTTTCCAGTCCACAGGTGGCTGCTTTTAAAGGCTTAAAGGAAAAATGAAAAGGTAAAGAAATGATTAAAGATAAAATATAATTGAAAGGAAAAGAAAGCAGAAAGATTTGGAAAATTCTCAGCCTGGCTAGGTGGTAGAAGATGAAGGAATATTTCAGGAAATGTTTGAAACCAAGAGTGTTCCCAAGCAACGTGTTGCTAAGGAGATTCATACTGGATGGAAAGGACCAGCAAGACAATGAAACATTTACATGTAATGCATTTCAGAGATCGTCAAGTATGTCCTCTCCACCACAGGCCCAAAGCACTAGCTGGACAGAATGGCTTCATGAGGCCAACTCGGGGCACCCTCCATGGCTTTATTTCACAGGATAGCCTCCAGTCTCTGTTACACAAATTCTGGTACTGGATTCCTACTCTAACTGTGCTTCAAGTGAGATCCCACCCATTGCCCTGGAAGGCGTCCACAGAGTGTTGAATCTGTAGGCTTGAAGAATGTAAGAGCTGTGGGGGCATGATACCTTCCACCTGGATTTCAAAGGGCTTCATGAGGCCAGGTAATGGCCCAGGCAGAACTTTGTTATTAGGGTGGAACATCACTGCAAAGAGCCTTTTCTAGGACAATGCCTCCTGGGACCAAAGGTGGGGCAGGAGTGTCTCTGAAAATCCAGGATTCTAGAGATACAATGACAACCTCAGCATTTCAGAGAGAAATCTCCAACCTGAGAGGGCTGAAGCATGGGTTGAGCCTAGAAAGCCTGAAAGACAGATATGTGGGGTATAGAGGCAAGTTCTCCAGTATAAAACAGTATTTTCTCTGTTGGGCTTTGGCATTCTTGGGGCTTATTACTCTTTTTTTCTTTGCCTAGTTTTCTCTTTTGGAATAGGGATGTTTTGGAAGTGCACAACTTATTTTGGTTTCCTAGGCTCAGAGCTGGTGTGATTTAGCCAGGATTAATCTTACCTTGAGTCTCATATCTGATCCAATGAGACTCTGGACTTTGGACTGATAAGCACTATTGGGCTGAAATAGATATATATATTTTACATGACAAAAACCCACGGATTTAGGGGGAGATTACAGACAGAATTCTATCGTTTGAAGGTTTCTAACAAAGCTTCATGAGTTGTAAAGTTAATGATATTTGGAGGTGGAGCCTTGAGTGGTAATTAGGATTCCATGAGGTCACAATGGCATTTATGGCTTTATAAGAAGAGGATGAGGCCCAGACTAGCATGCCTTCTCTGTATTGCCATTTTGATGCTCTCCACCATCTTATGAGGAAGGCCTTTAGAGAGCACTGGTGTTGTGCTTTTGGACTCCCCGTTCACTGGGAACTATGAGCTGAAAAACTAAATCTATTCTTCATTAATGATCCAGCCTGTGGTGCTCAGTTATGACAACAGAAACCAAATTAAGATATTGCTCAGTAAAATATTATATCCTGAGTAATAATCTGTTTTGGCCACTAAAAAGAACTGGATGAGAGAGGAGGCAGGGAAGGGATGGAGGTCAGGTTCACTAAGGAGTGCGAGGAAGCCTTCCTCTGTGCCCTTTCCTCGTCTCCATCTAAACTACAGGCAAGGAAATCAATTCTTCTTAGTTTTCTTTAGGTACCCTCTAAAATGGAGTAATGCAACAAATATAATCCACTCAATAATATCTACTATGCCTTTTTACCTTAGCATTATCTATCATTGTATACCATGAAAATGGTACAAGTCATTACCATTACACTTTGTGGATAAGGAAACTGAAGCTCAGAGAAGTCATTTGTGATTCATCCATTTGGTTGCCCAGCTCCAATCTGAACACACTGAACAGACTCCTAAACCAAGAGTACATTATATTCTATCCCTGCCGTCCCACCCGAGGCGTGTCTATACTGATGGGGATCTGGCACTATGCATCAAACCACTGTAACAAGTATATTAGGGAGGTATGTTAGGGCCTTGTCACAGAGAGAATGAGAAGTTGGGTTCCTTAGGTACTTGCTAAATTTGGCAAGATTTTCTTTTTCTTTTAGACCAGAGGCATTTTCTTTTTAGAGTATTAAGGATTTGGTTAAAGAAAAGGATCACAACGGTGAGTCAGAACTATCAAATTTACTAACACAGGAGTGATGGTACTTGAGATTTAGAAAACTTATATTAAGCTGTTATTTAGAAAAGATTACAAGTAGAAAAGGCATGTGTATAAAAGGTAGATCCATGGGCCAGATGTGGTGGCATATACCTTTAATCCCAGCACTAAGAAAGTATAGGTAGATAGATCTCTGTGAGATACAGGCCAGTCTGGGCTCCATAGTAACATCTAGGCCATCTGGTTCTACAAGAAGACGATGTCTCAAAACAACAAAACCAGAAAGGATAGATTCCTGTAAACACTGAACAGTGGACATTAAAGTGGACAAGAAAAAGAAAACAAAAACCAGTGATGAACCTCCTCCCACAGAGTAGGTTTAAAATGTTTCATTTATTATTTTACTTTATTTTATGCATATGAGTGTATTGCCTGAATGCATGTAAATGCACCTGTGTCATGCAATGCCTGCACTGAGGTCAGAAGAGGGAGTATCCCCTAGAACTGGAGTTATAGGTGGTTGTTAGCCACCATGTGGGTGCTGAGACTCAAACCCAGGTCCTCTGCAAGAGCAACCAGTACTCTTAATTGCTCTTAACCATGTATCTCTCCAGTCCCAGAATAGTAAGACTGTAAAGCACATTCAAGTCAGAACAGATTTTGAATAGTGATTTATTTTTAAATTGGTATCTTCTTAGAGACTAACTCAATACTTAGAAAAAATTCACTCTATCATTATGACAAAACATATTTTTAAAAGATTTTCATTTACTCATTGTTTCTGAATTAAGTCAGAGTGATGGCCCCCCAGCAAACCTTCTTGTACTGCTGAATTTATGGACTAAGGTCAAATTTTGGAGAATATGTTGACTCAGAGTAAATGCATTACAGAATCTTTCTTTGCATCACCTTGTGTGTCTGTTTATATGTTGTGTCCCACAAATAATTACAATCTTATTCTGACTGTTCAGAGGAAGGGGAGGAATGTTCTTAATGGAGGCTCCTCTGTGTGGGAAGAAGAAAAGGCTGATGCTCAGAGGCCCTTCAATGGAATCTTCTTGAGCCTCATACCAGATTTGGGAGGACTGATAACCAGCCTGACTAATTCTGGCACAGGAAAGACATCATTCAAAGAATGTCTAACTTGCTGGATACAAGTTCCATTTTGTGACTCCTGTGCTCCTTTAAGCTAGTCTTCTTTAGTCACAGCTCAGCTTACACTCGGAAGCACTGAGACATACTGTAGTTACATGAAGATCAATTCTTACTTCCAACCTTCACAAACCTAATGGTTTGATTTTAGATTTAATTTCCTCCATGAATAATAACCAGAGAGGTTGGGGAGAGAGGAGGAAGGGAAGGAGGAGGAAGAGGAGGAGGAGGAAGAGGAGGAGGAAGGGAGAGAGGGAGGGATACTAGAAAAGAATGACGGAGAGGGAGAGAGTAAGAAGAGAGAAAGAGAGAGAGAGAGAAGAGAAAGGGAGAAGAAAAGGGAAATTTCTTTTGACCCTGAAGAGACTCACTCTCTGGTGCTAGGAAATTTGGAGGGCATGCTCTTGGAGCAGTTATTCTATTTCTGGCAGTAAATAAAGCCCTCATGGAAGGATATTAATTTAATTTATCTGGCATATTTAGTATGTTAAATTACACTATTTCATACTCTAGTGGCCCGAAAAAGTTGATTTACCATTTGAGTGGTGTGAATGATGAATACTTATATGTTGTCCTGGCACTTTATAATAATACTCAATAAACAGTACATTTTGCTTAGGTGTGCTTACTTGTCATCAGTATTTATAAATACTGGTATAGGAAAACAGAACCTTAGTATTCTTTTGGGAATAAGAGGGCAGTTGTTTACTATGGCAACATCTCAGCATATGCCTTGACATAAGGCCCTGATATTAGTAGGACAGTGACCTTCTGTCCTCCAGTCTTGGGTTGTTCTGGACCCCACCCTTGACCTCTCTCTCTCAATTCTCTAAGAGGTGTCCAATGAGACTAGAATGGAATTTAAAAATTGAAGAGCTGATTTCCTTCTTCCAGATACATCAGTTGCCTAAGGCTCTAAAATAATTTGAATTGGTTTTGAAATGAAATGTCACTTGCTTAATTCAAACAATGGGTTGAGGATAAAGGAACAGATATTTGACCTGCATTTCATATGTAAAGTAGTGCATCGTACTTTTGGATGTCAGAAATATAATTTGGGAAGGTGGATGGTGTGCTTATGTGTATTACTTTGACAAGAACAGTAAATTTGCATACACAATACTGATACCCTTTGGTTATCTCAGATGCAAGTATATTAATAATACATGGTACAAGTGAATACTCTTTTCCCCCTTGGAAAATTGTTGAGTGTGTTTTTTGAGTTTCAGAAGCTGTCCAGTGCACAATGACTCGAGCCTACCTTTCTGTAACAAGGCATGGGAAAGTAGGGATGAAACTTTCCAAGTTATAAGCAAAAACGTTTCATTTGTAAAGATCCAGCTAGAATTGAGAGATTATATAAGTGAAATACAATGGAATTAAAGGTGTGTGTGCCACCTTTCGAAGGTTAGCTTTGTTTTTTCCAATTTATATTTTTATTGAATTTTTGTGAATTTCATACAATACATCTTAATCATATTTAGGCCCCATCTGTACCCCTCCATAACCCCACCCCACAGGACTTCATGCATTTTATCCTAAATGTTAAGCCCCTAGCGAGTCAAGTTCATATATATATATATATATATATATATATAGTTTTTTTTTTTTTTGAGGTATGGTTGTACTTTGGATACCAGGCTGACCTTGAGATCTCTCCATCCCCCTGCATCAGCCTCAAGGGCTGGGATTACATGTGTGCCCCACTGCACCCAATTTATACATGACATTTCTAAATCAGATTTTAATAAGCTAAAATCCTCTCCAGGTAATTAATAAGTTATTAGAAGGCTTTCAGAACTGAAATTCTAGCTTTAGGAATTTTAAAGACAACAATGACTTTAGAAATAGCCTGCCTGTGCAAGAGAAAGCCTTGTCAACTGTCAAACGCCTGAGGTTATTCGGTGAACTTGGCTTTCGATTCCTTGACTCTAGCCATCAGTTGGAAGGAGTCAAGTTCGACTTCCAGGAACCCTTTGGCTTGAATTCCTCCTCAAGGACTCCACTGAGCTATAGGTCCTCTCATGCCCCCTACTTGGGCTCTGCTTACCTTGTCTACTACCCCAAGTAGAGAGAAGTGAACAGTCAGGTGTGACCCAGCAGGGGGAGTGGGAGAGCTGGCCCCAGGGCCATCCAAATAAGTCCTAGGGTGTGGATGCGGGTGTGGGGCGGCTGGGTGGAATCAGCGCGCAGGCGACCAGCACCAAGCGGTGCGCCTCTCCAGGGGGTGTGCCGGAGTCTCCAGGATAAATAGGAGGCTCCCTGCACTGGGCGACACTCGGAGCCCGCTGACTGTCGCCGCCTCGGGTGTTTCCCTGCCCTGTAGCCAGGGTGCCAGCCACCGGAGTAGTTTCGATTCCTGTTGGCTCAGGGATTAGTTTCCAAGCACCCTCTGGGTGCCGAGGGCCAGGGAAGGGGCACGCAGGAGGAGGAGGGAGACACGCACAGGGGCCTCTCTGCCCCGCACGGCGCAGTTGATGGACCGGGCCGCCCTGGGCAGTGGCGTCAGCTCCCGGCCCCTGCTCCTGGCCCTTGCCCTGGGTAAGTGGCCATTCTGGCGCTGCGGGTCAGGAGGAACGAGAGGGGTTCTGGAGTCTCGGGGAGGGCGAACCTTGAACTGCGCTGCTGTTTAAGGGCCACATAACTTGCTCAACTGCAAGAGCAAAGTTAAGAATCTGGTGACACGCGCCGCCACTGGGTTGCACCTGCTGGAAGTTGCTCTTGGGAGTGTGCAAGCCCCAGGGCGGAAGGGATTCCGTGGGTCCGGGGGAGGTGTGCTCAGGTGGCGTGGCCTGGGCAGTGTGCCTGGACCAGAGTGCCGGAGAGGTGCCCTAGGGGACCTGGGTGAGGAGGAGGGAGGGAAACCCCATAAAGGAGGATGGCAGCAGGAGGCAGAGGAGCAAACTCCTGTTCCAAGGTGGAGAGCAATATGTCGTGTGTGTGTGTGTGTGTGTGTGTGTGTGTGTGTGTGTGTGTGTGTGTGTTTTCCAGAAATGTGCGAGAGAGACAGGCTCACTGGACTGGCCATGGCCTAGGATAAGCTATTAGCCCCGTTTTTTTCTTTTTCTTTCCTTTCTTATTCCAGTTTAGAGCACCTGGAACTGGGAGAGAGAAGTCTCAGCTTCTGAGACATGACTCTTCTATTCCAGATGAGGAAGCAAAGAGAAATGACAGAATATCCCAAACTTAAATGTTTTGTTTTGTTTTACTGAGAATTGCATATGTGAGAAATGTATTTATATCATTTCACTCTTTTCCTTCCCCGTCCAACTCCTCCTGTGCTCCTCCCTCTGGAATTCATGTGACCTTGTCCTTGTTCGTTTTCTTTAATTATTGTTACACACACGCAAGTGTGTGTGTGTGTGTGTGTGTGTGTGTAAACATAGGTCATCATATTGCTGAGATTTCATGGTGAAGCTTCTCAGTCATACTTAGAAGATATATCGAGCCATAGGCTTCCTGGTCCTCTTTTTTTTACAATCTATTCTACCCTTTCTGAGATTTTGCTCTGAGTCTTAGATGGAGGAGTTGCTTTGTAAATATATCAATTGGGGCTGGACACTCCATGGTTACTTATCCATCTCTAGTAGCTGCCATCTGTTACCCCCGCAAAAGAGCTTCTTTGATGAGGGTCAGAGCTCCATTTATCTATCAATATGAAAGCATTTAGAAACTAAAAATTGTATTGGTTTAAGAAAATGGCAGTAGTGGGTTCTCTTTTAGGGTTTATGATCTCTCCATCCATTTGACTAGGTTTATAGTACCCGGTGTGAATTCCTTCTTATTGAACAGACTGTAAGCCCAATTACACAGCTCTTGGTTATCACCAAGATAAAAGTGCCACTATTGCCCCATTGGGCATCTCTTGCTGTACTGTTTCCTGTTTTAAGGAGAAGTCACAGGAGGAAAAAATTCTCTTCATTTGGAAAGTTAAGCTAGGGCTGTTTAAGAACCACTGGCTTTGATCATCACCCCATGGAGGGAAGAAAGGGTGAGAGGAGAAACAGGTGTCTGCAAGCCAGGACTCGGAAAGATGAGCTAGAGCTTCAGATGACATGGTTCCCTTTGCCTTCCGAGAGAGAATCATGAAGGAAGCCTTGTGGGAAAATCAAGACATTGTGAGCACTGTGGTCACTGGGTGTTCTGGAAGGGAAGGGGTTTAGATGGAGTCTAGGGGCCTTTAAGTATGAGATCCTGGGAAGAGCGCTCCCTGCGTAAGTGTCACCATGATGTCACTTCTGCTTTCAAGCCTGGAAAAGGCTACCATCTGTGAGAAAAGGGTGAGATTCTCTTTTCTAGTAGAAAAACAGAGGGATTATAAATGCAATTTTCATTTGGCCATGCTCTGAGAGTGCCAAAGAAAGTTAAAATGATGTTGTTAACCCGGTTGAAAGTGGTCTGCACATCGTTTCAAGGTTAGAAGGAAAGGATTGGTTTAACTTGTAGTAGAAGCAATTAGTATCAACTTAATGGCAGAACGATGTGAAACTTGAAGAATAATGTGGCTGCGACGTAGGGCTAGAAATAGCACTGATCCTGCTGTCAGCATCACATAGATGCAGCTGGCCATGTCATCCTCTACCTTGTCTGCACTGTTCTACAGTCAAGGTATTTACTGAGCATTTGCTAAGGTCAGCAAGATGCTAAGATATGTAGGAAGTGGGTTGAAGTGTGCTCAAGAGTTTCCTAGGTGTGATTCTAGCTCTTGAGGAGCTTGTGTTGCAATTGGGAATGCCAGACTGATGGTATGAAAGAAGGAGGGGAAAGTTCAGGAAACGCAAAATTGAGAGCTCCCCTGAGAAGCATGGGCTATAACGAAAAGCTGCAAGGAAGACGTGTGGGTACTGGAAGCTTGGGGAGGACGGGAAGGAAGAGAAATAGATCCAGGTGGCAGGTAGGCAAGGAAAAAACAGCTAGTAAAGGCTTGCTGGCAGGATGGTAATTCTCTACTGGAATTCTCTACCGACCAAATAGATGGTCAGAAAATATAGACAAGTTAGGAAAAATCAAAAAGACAAGCCAAGTTAAAATATTTCAGCACAAATCGATAAAGTGGTTATACAGTCATCATCACAAGTCTTTAATAGGGATACAAAGGATGAATCAACTGTGATAAACCTGGCAGAGGGATGAGGGGGAGTGATTGTAGACCAAATGACTTGATTGTCTCCGGGTATGATTTAAGCATGAACTATGGTGCTGAGCTTGAAGAGTAAGGACAGAAATGATTATTCAGGGTTAATACATTTCTCCCTTTACTATCACACCGTGTATCCCACCCTTGAATCTTATCAAAAGGCAAAAAGTCGTTTTTAAAAGCAAAACTCTGATCTAGTGCTATAGCAGACCCAGGGAGACCTAATTATTAAACCACCTTGCTGAAGGGTGCTTAGGAGACTGAATTCTGTTTCTGGATTCCTGACGTGCCCAACTCCTTGCAAAGTGCCAAGGGATGTAATTTGTTGGCATCACTGTTTCCATTAAGTGTTCCTGTTTCTATCACATGCACGTTAAGTCTCACTCCTAATTTAAGCCATATGTTATTTTACTTTTTAAAAGAATATAAGCAATGTGATGTGATGCGACTTGGTGCGTGACAGAAGGGAGCACTGAGTGCCCGCACAGAGCAGATGTGAGCCCTTGTTCCATCTTTTCTGTTCTGTGACTCTAAGACACCTGTAAGTTACAGCTTTTCTGACACTGTTTTCCTCATTTGAAAAATGAAGATGTGTCATAAGTGTAGATATACATTAAAAGCACTTGGCATTTAACAGATAGATACATACAGAGTAATTTTCATTCTAATATAGATGTAAGTATGTGATGCTCCTTTTAGGAAACTTTATGAAGGAAAAGCAGGCTGCAATAGGAAAAAAAATGGATATAGCATAGAAAAATCAACTTTACACAATACACATAAATTTAACACACAAATAACATGTTCATATGTATAAATACGTATGTATTTATATATATAACAATAATATCCCTTACATCCATTGAGTTGCTTTTATTTTATTTATTTATTTTTGAGGTAGTGTATCTTTGTAACTGCAGCTGGCCCTGAACTTGCTATGTACACCAGGTTGGCCTTTATCTCAAGGAGATCCACCTACCTCTGCCTCCCAAGTGACTGGGCTTAAAGGCGTGCTCCACCACTGTGACTTATTGGGTTGCTTTTATTTTACAAAAACTATCCAGAGGAATTTTTATAAAATCAGTAGAGATCTTGATTTAGATTTATCCATATTCTCTTAATTGTTTACCCAGTTCAGTTCCAGTGTTTGAGAGGAAAGCATTAAGAAGAGATATTTGAACACTGTGTTTTCAGCTTTGCCATTGTGTATGACAAATGAACCCAGTGAAATTATTCACATTTCTTACAATTATGGGTGATGGGCTATAGTCAAATGTATATCCTGCTATGAGTCTTTAAATAATGAAGAAGCTGATCCATAAGTTCTTCCTTGCCAAAAGAAGGGAACACCCTGTAGTGATTTCATTCTGAGCCTTGCTTGCTTTTGCTCGGTATTTAAAGGCATGCCATGAGAACATAAGCCTGGTTCCAGGAACTCTTGCATCTTGTTAACTTAGTGAGAGCTGTTTCTGACTTCCCAATGGCTTGTCTTCCAAAATCAATTTCAAATGTTTTGAACTTGTATCACATAATATATCTTGTCTCACAATGTCTGGTTAACATTCTCTCATCAGGTCACAAAAGACTTCTGAATTTACAATGTACTAAAAGAATAGAACTAATGACAATAATTGTATGTTAAAGTCTGTAAGTAAACTCCATGTTGCAAATAATATTTGGTTTTATCATCATACCTTGAAAACAATTTGTTTCTTTTCCTCAGCAAGGAATTTGGAGGGTGAGAGTTAGGTAATGTCACTAGTATATCCTTTACCTGTCATTCATTCAACAAATATAGATTGGTAATCTGTTATGAAAAAGGACCCATGTAACTGATGAACATCATTGAATGCATTTGCACAACAGAAGACACTTTCTAATTCAAAGTACTTATTCCCCAGATAGGAGATAAAAGACTTCATGGGGGAGAACAGGTTTTTGACTAATGCTTCTATGCTCCTATAACAAATGCTAGCTGATCTGGCAAGTATTTAATATTACCATTCAGTTATAAAATTAAAACCATTCTTACTTAAGTCACCTGATCTGACAAGTGTGAAATTCTTCACCTGGAGTAGGTCCCAGCCTCCTTTTAAGGTGACTAACTTTCCTTGTTTCTATGGAGAACTCCATGCACAAATACATTGTGAAGCTGCTGAAGGTATACAACAATTAACCCATCTTACATTTAACTGCTTTCCTAGATCTTTATGCAGTTCTTATAGCTAAAATTTTCCCCTAGAAAATTCCCCATAGAATGCTCATAAGTCACACAAGGAGAAAGCAGTCTGGTCAAAATGAGTATACGTTATAAGGATGATGACTGTATCTTAAAAAAAAACAAACAAACATTTTTAGTAGCTCAGGTGAGTCTCTAGAGGTAAGAATAGAAAGAAATCAGGAAAGAATTTTTAGATGGTTGGAGAGAGATGGGGTATTTAATCTGAATTCATATCAATTAAGCAATTGCCTACTTTATCAGCTGTTCAACTCAAGTAATTATGGAATGCTTTATACATTCTTTACATGTTTTTATTTTTTTTTATGTGTATGAGTGTATTGCCTCTGTGTATTTAAGTGCACCTGAGTTGTGCAATGTCTTCAGAGGACAGAAGAAAGCATTGTATCCCCTGGACCTGGAGTTATGGATTGTTGTTAGCTGCCATGTGAATTCTGGAATTTGATCCCAGGTCTTCTGCAACAACAGCCAGTGCTCTTAACCACTGAACCATCTCTCCAGCCCCTTCATTCTTTACAGTTTTAAAGGCTATATAGATTATTATTTACTGACTTGTAGGTTAGAGATATTAATTACAGAATGAAATTGGAAAATATACCAATGTTTATATTCAGTCTTCTTTTAAAGCCTGGGGTGTGTTGTATAACAGAATGAGTCATGAATAGAACACTTAAAACTTTGCAAAGCTGTGAGTTTATTATTTGGCCTTATTTGCTCTGGGGGTTTGCATAAAGAATATTTGGCACCTTATAAGAATTTAAAATGTATTAGTTAAACGAATGAGTAAATGCCTGTGGCTGTTGGTCAACACACCCCCATTAAAAAAGGCGACAAATAAAGTCAATGTTTTTATTTCATTTTGCAAAATAGTGGCCTGTGGTCAAGAGATGCTGTGGGGATGTTTCTTCATCTCTTTTTCTATGTGGACCTGGCTGTTGGTGTAAGAGATCCTTCTACAATAGCACCATTGTTTTGCAAGAAGTAAAATGATTTCCTCTATTTCTTATGCTCTGACTGAAGATTTAAATTTGCTACGTGCTTTTACTTGTTAGGTTCTAGGACAGATTTGATTGTCGACAACAGGATTTAGAGATTTGGGCTATAGATCAGTGTTTAGCATGTGTGAGGCCTTGGGTTTAATCTTATCACCAAGAAAAGAAAAAGAAGTGTTTAAGTGAGGTAGGGAGGAATGGTAGACTTAGGGGAGTCTCCAGTGGGTCTTTAGCCTGTGAGACGTCAGGTGATTTAGCTCATTTGATTACAGCAATGTTTTTCACTAGCAGTGAGCAATCAAATTGTTATATTCATGGGTTTCTGTTTGCTATTCAAGAGAAATTAAAAAGAAAACACAAACACCTTTTTGGTGGCCCTAGTAGGCACTGAAATAGATTTTCTTTGGAGGTTGACTGCTATCTGACTTGGAGAATTCTTCTTTTACTTTATATTGCTTACAGAGATAGCAGAGCCATCAATTATTTTGATTTCTTCCCCTTTAGATTTAAGCACATGACACACAGATCCTTATCTTCTCTCTTTTGGAGTGAGCTACATGGTCCAAGCTTCTGCAGAGTAGGACAAAATAGCTTGTTTCTGCCTTTTAGGGCAGAACACTCAGGAACAAGGCCAAGGACTTGCCACCAGAACCGCATGAAGCAGTTTATGAGAGCTGAACTTGACTTACTCCTGAGCATCTTCTAATTGAGCTGTCAGCTAGGGTTCTGACTGACACAGAATGCTGTTCTGCACTTAGATGTCTGCTTGACCTTCATTATGGAATCCTAACACTAAAACTCTTTATATTCTGGGGACCTTTATAACTGAAAAGGCATGTTCATACTTTTTATTTAGTTTTCACCAAAAATGTAATAGCATACATGTTATGTAGTACAGGACTAGGCACTGGTCTAAGAGCTTGATAATTTGTTTCATCTACATAACATTATTCATCTCGTAAGGGGTGAGATATAATTATGATTCCCATTATAGAAGAGACTGAAACAAGAAGGAATCATTTAGCTAGTCCAGCTTCCTGACTTTATTGAATTTGAATTTTAAAGTGTGAAGTGATTTCTGTCCTAGTAGATAAGCATTCTGTGTTGAATGTGCAGGTTGTGAAAAGCCAGGGATGTTATGCTGTATTAAAATGGAAAAACTAATACCAAAATCCATTACTCTTGGCTTGTTTGTTTTTGTAAAGTCCATCATTGCTGTCTTATGTTTGATTATGTTGCCTATTCATCTATCTGTGGCATCTGTGACTAGCTCAGGTATTTGGAAGTTCTTGGCATTTCAATCCACCCAGGAACTTTCCTACACGTGAGTCTTGCCTGAGCTTTCCTGATTGATAGAGTTAAATGGATAAACATCAGAACAAGTGTTTACTTTGATCTTGACTAGCATCACTTTTGACATTTTAGTTTGACCCTCTGCTTAAGTAAACCTGAACGTGTAGGATGGCTCCTATACCTTCTACTTTCAGCCATGTGACACCCACAGATTCCTGTGGGCAGTTGGGAAGGAGGTAACATTGCTTTATATTAGTCCTGTTTAGCTCCACATGCCTGTTACTGGGGTGAAAGGAGCCTACTCTGAACTGGGATAATACGGGTGTCAAGAAGTAAACTCAGTCTGATCGCTAGGCAGGACCCTTGGTCTTCTGACTTGCTGTCTCTGAAACCTCAGTGAGTCTCCTAAATCTTCTCAGCCTCAGTATCTGCATTTACAAAAACCAATAGTAATAAAACCAAGGGTATTGTGTGGATGAATTCATTACTATACAGACAGCCTATAATGTGCTTAAACAGCGAGTTTTAGGTAAGTGTAGTCTGTTATGCTAGACAATGGGAAGTCATAGAAGACATCATTATGACCAAACAATACCTTCTTAAATTTTTTTGTTATTTTGAGTTGGGCTTCCTGGAGGTAAGCATAATACATCAATTGATGGAAAGCTTTCTCTTACCATTGTTTCTCAAGTTTCTGATCCCACCAGTTATGTAACAGGCAATAGATAAAAATTCCTAAAAGAATTTTAGTTTGACTGATTTTACTGGGAAAATGGGCAAAACAAATTTGCAAAAGTAAGATGTGTATCTACTTTCTTGAAACGGAAATGACTATGTAGACTTGTCTCCACCTTCCAGCTCAGATCCTAATTTTAACAGTGAAGAATTTTGCAGCACTTGTGTGACATTGACACTAGGCAGGAAAGTCAGTAGCAAGATGGTAGGGAATATTTAAATGATGACTTGATATTTGAGATAATCTTACCAAAGTGAGATTGTCTCATCGATTTGAATTATATAGATAATTCCTTCAATGAAACAGGAATAGAAGTGTCATTTTGAAAGAATGGGGAATGAGGCAATGTCAAAAGTGTTCCTAAAGATCAGAAGAATGGGAAAGATTATTTTGGAAATTTTTAGGACAAAGTTTCAGATTGTTTTGATGGCCATGCATAAATATTAAGTTGTTCCATAATAACTGACTTATAACAGTGAGATAGTTACTTACCTGTTTTATTCCTCATTCTCTCATCTATACAACAGTAATAAAATAATAATAATTATAATAATAATAATAACTGTCATTTAGAGATACAAGATCATTTTGATGATAACATGAAACAATGCAGGGAAAGATTTTTAGTGGAATAATTGGCAAATAAATGTTCAGAATATTGCTATTCTCAACTTTGTGAATATGTAGATAACTTTAAAATCATTTCATGGATATTGTCATGGTTAGTTTTTGTCAACATGACAGAAATCTAGACATACTTGGGAAGAGAAAGTCTCAATTGAGGAATTGTATCCATCAGATTGACATATGGTCATATCTGTGGAGACATTTTCTTGATTGTTAATTAATGAATCAGTTTGTTGATTAAACTAAGTGAAGTGTTAGAGCTGGTGTTCTGAGCAAAGAAAATTGGCATATTATTCACTTCTGGAGGTAAAAAAAGAAAAATAGGAATTTTCTTTGCTATGACCAATCTCTTCAAAAGCAATTTTGAAGTGTTTCTATAGCATCTCAGCTCCATGATGGCAAAGAATTTTGTCTGCTTGCTTCACACTTATATCTAAATGCCTCTAACAATGCCCAATGCCTTTTATTTTATTTTATTTTATTTTATTTTGAGACAGGGTCTCTCTGTAGCCCTAACTGGCCTGGAACTTGCTATGTAAGCTGAACTTGATCTCCCAGGGATCTGCCTGCCTCTGCCTCCAGAGTGTTTGGATTAAAGGCTTGCATGTCATCATGTTGTGCCATTAACAATGCTTTTATATAGAGAGTTTTCAATAAATGTTGAGCAATGCATCTAAACAGAGTTAGTCCAGGAAGTCTTCCCAGATCAGTATCTTTTCACAGCATACCATGAAGATCTTGAAGTAAACTTACTAAGATGTTATCAGAACCTGGTCTGCTTAGTGGACTGACCAGATGGAATGTGATTTGTTCATGGACTTTAATGTTGATGACCACCATCACCAACACATTACTATATCCAAACTTAGGACTCTTTTGCACATAAGAAAATGCGTAGGGCTGAGAGAAAGCACAATTGTTATTTTTAAGCATATAAAGAGAAAGGCTTAAAAATTTAAATTTTACTGTTTAAAGTATGTCTAACATTTTAAAGTGTGTCTAAAAGTATTAGATACCAATGAATTACTAAGAATTGTTAAGTTGTGAACAATTATCTTTCTAAAAGGAGTTTATACTATGTTGGATTAAAATGCTCATCACAAATGAAAGAATGTAAACTGATTCAGTCCTTTAAAACGTTTAAATTATGTAGTACAGATTGAATGACCTCAGAGGAGGAGAATTTGTTACAGGCTGAAGTGACAGAGAAACTTCATTAATGAAACAGTAACTGAAATTAGCTCTTCCATGACAGTGTCAGAGGATACATGGATGAAGAATTAGAATGTGGGCAATTAATAGCTACCATTTTTATGTGTATGTAGCAAAAAATGAGAATACCCAAGTGCCTAGAAACAACAGTTAATTTTGTGAAGTGTTAAGGAAATGTTGACTTCATACGGAGGGGATTTCCAAAAGAGCAATTAGGAAGGGTCCTGAATTCTTGATCCACTGCCATCTCTGTAGGGTTTTCCTAGGAATTAGAGTCCAGTGATTTTGTGATTCAGATAAAGTCATGCCTATTGACAAATGAAAACTTAGAAGTGCTTTATGGCTTCTTCCTTGGGGAATTTGTTCAAATACTGAAGAATACAAATTTGTTCCCTATAACTCAGTGATGTGCTGGTCTCACCTTTTATCTAATTTTCAGATGAGTGGTCTGGTTCATGGTTCTTTTCCTTAATTTATTTTACTTTTTAGACATGATATCATTATAGAACTCATGCTGACCTTGAACTCCCAATCCTCTGGACTTCTGACTACTGAGATTACTGGTATGTACCACCATGCCTAGTTTCTCTGCTCCCTAACCAGGCACTACTAGACTTTATACAGTTGGGATGGCTCATAATGTGGAGTTAGCTCTAGGCTCATCTTGTAACAATAATAACAACTATTAAAACAGACTGATTTAAAATGTTTTTATGTGTATGAGAATATTGCCTGCATATATGTAAGTACACCCGGTTGTGCAGTGTCTGCAGAGGTCAAGAAAGGGTGTTGGATTCCCCTGGACCTGGAGTTATGGACAGTTGCTAGTTGCCATGTGGGTGCTGGGAATCAAACCTCAATCCTCTGCAAGAGCAGCCAGTGCTCTTAAGCACTGAGCCATTTCTCAAGCCCCTAAAACAGACTGATGTTTTAATGACAGAATAAATATGATAAAAATTTTTTACTGATTAAATTGTGATGTTTCTTAAACATGTTTAAGAAAATTGACTCATGGTTGTTGGAGAGAAGAAACCAAAATGAAATGTACTTTATTCTTGTCTCTTTGAACACCGCCTTATCTGTGAGACTTCAGTCTGTAAAATGCAGGACACTACTTTTGTTGCTAACTAGTGTCTGAAAGCGTCCTTGGGGATGTAATGGTAATGGATGATATTCTCCGGAGGCTAGTAACATAGTGAAGACAATGGTTTAATAGAGATATTAATGTGCAGAATAGATCACAGTAGAAACAGATCAGAGGCAAGCAGAGACGCTGCTTAGAGAAAGGAGCCTATCAGTGAATATTTCTGTGTAGTAATTCAGCTATCTTGACAAGCCATGGGTAAGTAAGGAAGGCAAAACAAGGATGAAAACTTGCTACAAAACTCACAGTCTGAGAAAGAGAGTTTATGGTGCCATATTCGGAAGAGAACTATTTTGCTATAAGGTTGTGAACTGCCTTTGAGATAGATCCCCAGAGCGTTTCAAGCTATGGAAATTGAGTAGAAGTCAGAACAGTAGAACCCAAATGTAGACGCTTTCCAATGGAATTCAACAAGTACAGGTTATCATCTTTCTGCCCAGATCTGTTGACATCTTTGACATGACCCTAGGAATCTAAATTTTAAAAAAGACATTTTAGGAGAAGAACCAATACTTCTTTATAGAGTAATTGAAATATGCATGTAAATATTTCTTCCTCCGTGAGGTTAATTGTTTGCCCCATTTCAGTAGGCTGGGTTTAGTGACTCACTTTCAAAGAATAGTATGACATCACTAATGGCAGGGCTTCTTTTTGTATCAGGACGAATACTAGTCCGCTGCATGTCTTTCTTATATTGATGGACATTGAAGTTGCCTCTCTATCTTGGCTAATAGTAATGCTGTTATGAATTTGGGAGTGTAGATAGCTCATAGAACACTTCATTTCAGTTTCTTTGCTTGTATACCCAAGAAAGGGATTTCCGTGCCTTTATTAGGATTATGTAAAGAATAGAAAGTCACTTTCCTGTACTTCCTTCCAGTTTTCAGCTTCAGAGCCAGGCATGGTGGCTCATCAACTCAGGCTGAGGCAGGAGGACTGCTGCTCTAACATAGGGGCCAGTCAAGGCTACATAGTAAGACCCTGCCACAAACAAAGCAGAGCTGCCAAAATCATAGAAGCAGAGAGAATGTGTTTTCCAGAGGCTGAGGGCAACAGGAAATGAGGTATTAGTCAAAGGGTGCAAAGACTCAGTTATGCAACACGAATACATCCTAGAGATCTACTATAAAGTAAAGTGCTGTGTTTGACACCACAGCACTGTATATTTAACAGTTTGCTGCAAACATCAATCTTACGCTAAATTCTTAATGCATAACATTGTGGAGAGAGAAAAGAGTAACTTTATAGTAAATAGATTTCACAAGCACTACCTTAATCAAGGGATCTGCATTAACATAACCAATGCTGTCATTTAGATGTCATGAGTCTTCTACCATAATGCAATGTGAAGAACACTTCACCAATGTAGTATATAACTCAATATGTAACAACATCAGGCAAACCAAAAATTGAAAGACAATCTATAAGATACCTGAAGCATATTCCTTATAAATGTCAGTGTGGTCATGAAACCCAAAGAATGACAAAATGCCAGTTACAGGGCAGATGGATATAAAGACCTGGACGCAGGAAACGGACATTATAGCTATATAGCTTTAGAGAGCTATATATAGGAGATGTGCATATAAAACTTTGTTTTAACGAGGAATTCTAATAACTCACGAGTTTGAGCAGATAACTGTTTAGAAAATAGGATTGGAGATATAAATGAATTGCTTAACTGACCAGAATTTCAGGTCTAGCACAATAAATCCTGGTAAATATCTGTCCAGTAGTTGAGTCTATTGGTATTTTATGACACTAGGTGACATTATAGAAAAGAATTCGAGGCAGAAATCACTGAGCCAGAAAAGCAGAAGGTGTGTTTCCCCTGTCGGAGTCCAGAGGGGTGAGGAGACTGGTTGATGGGAATATAATATCAGATTTATAAATTAAAAAGATTTCTAGATACGCCTATGTTGCACACGAATTTGAATATACTTGAATACCATTGAATTGTACTTTAAAATGTTTATGAGTTTTCTGAGTTATATATCACCACAATAAGGAAGAATGAGGAAAAATAAACCCAAGTCAGAAAAAGAGCTGGGGAATTTTGGGAAAACGGAAAAGTAAGTCAGAAATCCAATAGTGGGCGTACTGGGATGGAGGATTTGTGAAGGTCAACCATGTAAAATGTTGTGGCTGTGGAGGAGGATGGGGCTGTAGTGAGCGAGCCATGGGGAAATCACTGGTGCTCTCGAAAGTTCAGGAACGGAGACTCGTGCTAACTGAAGAAGCGAAGCATACACATGCATAAGTCACAGAGAGGAGGTAGTTGACTGGAAAGGCTGAATCTTGGTTTATCTCAAACAACTTTACATATTTGAAAAGTAGTTTCAAACAAAGTAGTTTCCTCTGTATGGTTTAGAGTTTACAACTTGGACTAATATAATAAACTACAATTCCCAAAGGATTGCTCTCACCTTAATCTGGGAAGAATTTTTTCCTATATGGAGCTTTGTTATATATAAAGAAGAATCAGCTGCTTTGGGATGGTGTGCTTCCCACACCTGGACACACTGAGTGAGGGTCTTCACAGTGTGGACAGGATTGTGTTGAGGTGGTCCCCAGGTGAGGCAGCAAGTAGACCAAACGACTCCTAGGATTTATTGTGTCTTTATGAATACAAGATGATGCTGGTGTCCTTTGATGATGCTCTGAAGGGTGGAAATTCTCTTTCAAATGAAGAAACTGTCAGCCTACTTCTCTGAAAATAGAAGAAAGCAGATCAATTTGAAACCTTTGGAATCCACTTGTGAAGAAGAAAATTACTTGAGGTTTTCTACCCCAAACTGAGTTCAGTGACTGTTTCTTCTCATGACCCTCATTCTGAAACAGAATAGCAATCTCACATCCCAAGATGTTTTTACCTTGAAGACTCTACACACTTGATATTTTGCCATCTATTTGAATAATAACTGTCAGCTGGATCTTAGTGTGAAAGTGGTAAAAATTATAACTGCTTAAGTGTTAATGACAATTTCGACTGCTGTTATGTCAGTAGACATGTATTTCTAACATTACTCTCCTGTGAGATAGAAAACTATAAGAAAAATCTCCACTCATTTTTAGATAAATTATAATCACTCTGTAATGTAGAGCCAGAAGAGTTTTATGTTTGATGTATATAAGAGATGAGACTGCACACAGAACTGTAAGCCTCTCTTCCTACTTCCCCTTACAGGAATCCTGCAAAAGCTATGCCCCCAGTTCTTATTGATTTCTACCCAACAACATTAAGTATGTATTGAGTCATAATTGCAACTCTGTCTTTCAGAGTGTGGTGAACAGGAATTTCAGATTTCTCTGGAGATGTGTGGGGTGACTGTTTCTTAATGAGTCTTATTTTCATGTAACACAAGAAACCCAATTGAATTATTTCACAGTCACAGCACGCTCATCAAGAGGGCCCTTGATTCTTGATGCTTCTTTTGTATAAATTTTTCCTCCAGCTGGACAGCTTTGCTCATTGTCTCCAACACACATTGGAGACATTTCTACATCATTGCCTCTAATCCATCTCAGTTCCCTGGATCTTAATAAAGTTTCCTAATCATTTCTCCAGCTTACACATTGACTCTCTATGAGATCCCAGTAGAACTTATTTTCCGTATTCCTGGCATTTAAAATTATACTGCCTACTATAATATATTTTTCTTTTTTTGTATTTCTGATCCTTACAAATAGTTTTACTGATAAGGGATTAATACTAAAGGAAATTGGCTTACTCAAACTTATTTAAAGTGCCTGAATTCTGGGGATTTTTCAGGTTGGATAAGTATCCACTCTGATGCCTATCTTCTTTTGCTTACCATTATTAAAGTTTGTGACTTGCTTTCTCATGGGTCTGTATTATCACTGGATCCAGAAGCTAAGTCCACAATTCATTCTGACTCTGCACTTGGATAATACTTGAAAACAATTTTGCCTCTTTTCTTGGTTCCTGCTCCTTCTCCTTCCGAACTATTATAATAATTCAGTGGACCCAGAGGGTTTTTTTCACTTAAAGTTCTAGGATGTCTGACTCTGATGTTATAAAGAAATGGGAATCAAAAAGTCAAGTTTTGGTAACTGACCATTTCTAAGAAACTAGCTTGAGTTATCATGGGATTCCTGTTCAATTTAGTTGCTCTTGATGCATTTAATAATGGTAATAGTGAACCAAAACAAAAATGGCAAAGACATTACTATGGTATTGACAGTTTTCTAATATATGAGTTAGTTTATGTGTAGTTTATTTATGACAAGTTGTTAAATTAATTCCTTATCTGGGCTTTAGAAAAAAAAACTGGAGACATTGTATAAATTAAAAAATAGTGTTTGTTAATCCAGCACTCAGCATTTAGAGAGGTAGGCAGGTCTCTGCCTCTGTGAGATGGAGGTCGGCCTGAGCTACATGGTGAGTTTCAGGCTGGCTCTGGCTACTGGGAGACCCTGTTTCACAAACACCAGAAAAATTAAAGTATTATCTATCATTCTTAGTCTTTATTAAACACTAAGATATTGTTTCTTCCATTTAGAACAGAGTTTCATGTTGGAGGAAGAGTCATATGTTATATTTTACTTTCCAGATTCTGAATGAACATAAGGCATTGTGAAGACCATGTTATTTTTCTCTGTCTTTTTCTATACTTCTTCTGAAGGCCCTGAAGATCCAGAATCCCTTCTACTGTCTCCCCTGTCTCTTGGTTAGCTCCCCACTTTGGACCATGACTTTGGCCCACATCCTTGGGCATAGGTCCTGGTCTCTTATTCATCAGAATTGAGGAAATTAACATCCAGTGGGATGAATCTTGTCCAAGGGGAATTGATGAGAAAGTAATTAGGTCAATACATTTCTTCTTCCTTCCATTTTCTATAGGCTATCTTAGATTTGGTTACTGTTTGAACTGTTTGTATAAACCTGTGTGTGGGGCAACATGCCATCTGGAGAAATTCTTGTCTTTGTGTGGTTATGATGGGTACACATATTTTATTGCCTGCTTGCCTCCTTTCTCTCTCTCTCTCTTTCTTTTTTCTTTTCTTTTCTTTTCCTTTCATTTTCGTGGCCTTGGGTTTATAATCCCTTAACCCGTGTCTCAGGATCTTCCTTCTAGAAGACATTGATCGAAGTCTTCTAGAAAAGTTCTGAGTTAAGTAATTTCTCTTCTTACAGGTCTTCTTTGAAAGCAGATGTATTTGAAAATGTAAACAAGTTAAATTATTGTGTTATGCTCGGAACAATGTTAATGCAGTCGAAGGACAGTAGTTAATACAGGGCAAAAGATAACAATAGAAAAAGGTAGAAAAGAAATTAATGTTTTAAAAAAGGAGAACACATACTCAACCACTCATTTCACAATTTTTATCATAGCCAACCACAAGACCAATGTTAAACAGAAACTCCACTCTGTAGTTCCTTTCCTGCTCCAGGAGAGATGTAGCTTCTTTCTGGACACAGGAAATACTCTTAGTATACACTTGTTCAAGATTCTGCTTTTCTTCTTTACATTGAAGATGCAATGGGAAAATTCCCCACATACTTAAAGATATCACTCCTCATATTAATTTAAAATTTAAATAAAGTTTACTAACTATATTTTTTAACTGTCTATTGAATTCTTGTGAATTTAATGCATTTTGATCATGTTTAGATTCTCATCCCCATCTGCACCTCCCTTCACTCCCCTCCGCCCTATTTCATGTACTCTAATTAATATTAAGGCTTTTAGAGTCAAATTTGTATTCATAAATGTTCTTAGGTGTGGATCTATCCACTGGAGCCTGTTAACCTGCCAAGAGTCAGAGTAATGCCCTTAAAGAGAGTGACTCTTCCCTTCCCAGCAGTCATCGTTTTCCAAAAGATTCTCAGTTACGGTTGGGATTTCTTACCCACTTCTCCACTCCTGTGCTCGAATTTTGTCTGGCTTGAGCTTATGTGCTACTTGTGCATGCTGTCACCTTGTTGTGAGTTCACATGAGTAACTGACCAGCTCTCCGGAAAAGACTGGTTCCTTGTGGTCATCCACCACCTCCGACTCTTACAATCTTTCCACCCCTTCTTCTCCAATGACCCCTGAACTTTGAGAGAAAGAAATTTGATACAGATGTCCAGATCAGGAATATTCTCTGTACACTGGCCAGTTGAGGATTTCTGTATTAATTACCATCCTCTATATGAAGAGCTCTTGTGAGAGTTGAGAGATGTATATTGATCTATGGGTTTAACTATAAGGAATTGCTTTAATACTATATTTATTTAGTTGAGTAGTAATATTAGGTTCTCCCCTATGGTCTGTGGCCTGTCTAGCCACATGTTCCTGGGCCTGTTATCAATGTCAGGTATGGGCTCTATCTTATGAAGTAGACATTAAATCCAATTAGAAAGAGATATATATGTTTCAGTTGGAAAATCCAGAGAGGTCAGGAAATAAGTGGCTGAGGGACGGTAGTTCATGGGAGAGGAGACAGAATATAGTGATATAAAGGGGGAAGGGAAATAGTGGAGTAGGAAGGGTTAGATGGGATGGAGAAGGGGAGGGCAGGACAGAGGGGGGAATACGCGGAGGCCTTAACGAAAAGCCCTTTGGAAACTACTGCTATAGAAGCATCTTAAAATAGATATACACATTATAAAGAGAGACTTAAAAGAGTTGCCTTCTAAGAGGGGTCATTGCCCTGTTATAGATACCAGATCCTAGCACAGTATTAATTATACTCTTTGAAAATTAGAGAAATGATTACAACTTACTTGATTGTTAAATAGGACTGGCTCAGATCTGATCTTATCAACTATATTTGTGTCACTGACTCAACCAACCAATTGAGTCAGAAGTCCCGGCTGACATAAATGGGGTACTGAATCAGTGACAGAACTGTGCTGATAACACAAAGACCCACACATGAGAAAGACCACATTCTGCTATTAATCAGCCCAGGCCTATTAAGTCCAAGTCTCTTTAAAAACCACCAGGAAGAAACAGCATGCAGTGAGACCCCGACATAGTTTTGCCTCATTAAACACATATATACAAGCACACTGCAGGGATGTTTTATAAATGTGTTTGTATATATTTCTCTTTTGTTATTTTATTATACACAAGTGAAATTATGTTGACCCACGTATGGGAGATCTAGGTTTTATCTGAGTATTTATAATTCTTGTTTAACTTCTGGTCTTTTACACTATTTATCGTGAGAAGAACTTACCATAATTAACATTTTAATTTCTTTTTTTCCCCCTTTCTTTAATCACATAGTTTACTTTTTGCCATATCCATGTAAATTAGGTTTACAGAAGGAACTCTGAAGCTCAGTGGTCAGTAACAATTCTAATCACAAATCTATGTATTAAAATGCAGATCCAGGCTTCAGGACCTGCTCCATTTGATTCCAAAACTGTTCTTTTCCTGTTACCCACCGCTGTTTTCTGTTAATATAAATAAGAATATGAAACATTCTTCCCATTTCTAATGGGACATGGGGTGTGGGCCAAATCTTGAAACTGGAATGAGACACCAGGAAATCACTGCATTCAGTGTGTACACGTAGAAATCTGCTGTGTGTCAAAGATGTCCTTAGTCACTAAAGTAGAGATGAACCAACATTTTGTGATAATAATATGTTTATTTTTAAAATACCAAATGTGCTTGGATTTAAAAATGGAAAATTCAGCTCAAGGATGAGGCAAATACAACATACATGTACGTTGGTCACATCGGATCTTTTTAAGTAGTTGACCCAGCTGGCGTACAACTTACCTCAGCATTAGCAGTGACTTTGAGACAGCCTGTCATGCGCCTTGTCAGACTGCCTCCCTTTGAATGCCTGTATTGTTCCTGCTGACTTCATTCCCTATGCTGACTGGTGGGGATAATACTTTTAATACATTCTGTAATTTTTAACTTGAGAATCTCAAAGAGCATTAAAGTAAATGAGCTAGGACTTGCTGAAATAGGATTGGATTTCTTCAGTCTTTTCCCCTAGAAATAAGCCGCTCAACATCTAGTCACATAGTAAGTACAGCAAACTATGTCACTTTGTTTCATCTATTTTTATTGTCTTTTCTACATCTGAGATAGTCTATGGTCATTTGAAGAGGAATGTTTGATAGATTGAATTAAAGAATCCAGAAACAAAAAAAAAAGCTTGTGATTGTTTGAATGTTAGGCAAAATTAGACACAATGCATTTAAAAAGGAACAAGTATAGAAATGATCTGTTTAGATGAAGCACAAAAATTAAACAAAAAGAGGGCGATAGCAGAGGAGAAACACACCCAGAAACATGAGAAATTTAGTCGGTTTGTTTTGCATAAACATAATAAAACTCCAGTGTTTATTATGACAACTGAAGAGGATGATCGACTGTGTCATTAAATTACTAGAAGGGTTGGGGCCAAGAACCCCTCTTTTCTGCCTTTGCAAGACCAGACTGGATGGTACTTTACTTTTAGGGAAGAATGACAGGCTTTTGAGAGGTTTCAATGATATCCTATAAAATATGCTTAAAGGAACCAGGATGTTTAGCCTGAGAAAAGAAAGCTTCCCAGGGAAACTTGATAGCCAGCTTCAAATATTTGAAGATCTTTCATGGGAAAGAGAGGCTACACTTATTTTAAGTGACTCTGAAGAGCGGTATGAAATAACAGGAAAGAAAAATAAGCTACATAAAATAAGCATTTATAAAGGTTTAGAAATAGGTGCTTCCATAATTCTTAAATACAGAACCTGTTACTTTTCTCTAAAGTGTTGAATATCCATCTTTAAGTTATCTCCTGGATGGATGAGCCATGAACATCTTAAATGCAGTGACTACCATGGTACAGGCAACCTATACGGGTTCCCATACATCTAATATCATTGTGATGAGACACAATCTAGTTATCTAAGCCCCAAACTCTGGGATCATCCTAGATTCCTTTTTTCGTCACTTTCCACCAGGTTTTTCCACATTCTTCCCTGTGAGTTTCTCATGTTCCTTTCTCTTCATGTCTACCATCTTGTCTTGGTTTAGATGTGCCCAAATAATCTATACTGATGTTGAAATAATATTTTCAAATTAGAAAAAGTATGATTATGTTTCTTCTCACTTAAAGCCTTTCACTGGACTCATTTTAGCTGCATCACAGGGCTCAAACAGGATCCCACATGGGCCTTTTGTTAGCAATTTGCTTGCTGCCTCTTCTTCTAATATAATCCTCATCCATCCTCCAAAGAAGCTGGATAAAATTGGTTAATAAGTTGTCTCCATTTTTAGAATGTCCTGGTTATATTAGCTTTATTTATTTTTTAAAAGTTGATTCTGTTAATAAAGTAGTAAATAAAACACTTTTTTTTTCCCCAAAAAAGCCAGATAATGCTAGAAAGCTTATAACAACACAGTGCATCTTTTGCACCTTCTTGCCAGTCTGCCTTCCTAGGGACAGCAACTTTGGACTATTTTAGATGTTTCTTTTGGCATTCATCTCCACATTACTAAATAATTTGTATATCTATTGTATTAGTTATTTTTCTGTTTCTGTGATTAAAAAACAAAACCATGACCAAAGTGACTTATAGAAAGAAGAACTTATTGGGTTATGGTTCCAGAAAGATACGCCCATCGTGATGGGGGAGATATGTCAGGAGGCAGCCAGAGCAGAGAGCAGAGTACTCTCACATCTTTAAGCAGGCACAGGAAACAGGAAGTGGAAAGGGCAGTGGAATGAGGCCATTAACTCTCAGTCTGAGCTGCCCCAGTGATGGGCGTCCTTCATGAAGGCCACACCTCCTAAAGACTCCATGACCCTCCCCAAACAGCTCTACCAACTGACCAATATTCAGATACCTAGAGCCTATGGGGGCCTTCTCATTCAAAGCATTACATCCTCTACCTTTCTTTTCAAGTTTAGATGTTAAATGAGTTCCTCTTCTATCATAATTCCACTATAGTTAATTACAAAGGTGATATTCAAAATAGTTAAGGACTGACATAACCTAGAGGACTAACTAATCACCACCACTTCCTCCAGATGGGGAATGTTAGCTAATTATTGTCCCCAAGATTTTATGACATTTTTTTGGACATTATCAATGTTTATATTATCATGAGCACATAAATGTTAACCACTGTGCAAACAAAACATTTGTGATGGTCTTGCTTGCACATTTTTCTTATATTCAGAAAGTAGTTAATTGATGCTTTAGAAGTCATTTATTTCCTCTTTAAAAACTCGTCATAAGCCTCAGCTTCTCTACCAAACTACCAAGCCTTTGCCACCAGGCAGAGTTGACTCTCCTTTCCGTGCTTCTCCTGTATTCTCTCTTGCTATGCTAATCACACTGTACTTTGAATGTTTGTGCATTTCTTTCATCAGAATATGAGCTCCTTGCGATTAGTGATAATATCTTTATCTTTGAGTCTTCAGTGTCTTGTACCAGTACCAAGCACATAGTGCTTAATGAGTATTCGTTGACTAATGGATGGAACAAGAGTGCTCTTTATAAAGTAGCCTTTAGTATTTGGTAGCTGGCTTTGTGAACGTTTCTTTAATTTCTCAGTCTCTTCTTACAGAACACAAACTCGAAGTCCTGTGAAGGCCCCAGTAGTTTAAATAAGAATAGCAAACCTCATGGGATCTGTGGTATTTAAAGATCACCTGCTTCTTAGTTCCAGCCAGATATAGTGAGGAAAGCTTATATTACCAAACCTGCTATAAACATGGAAGCAAAAAATTCAGATTTAATATGAACTATCTTGGTGCAATTATCAAACTCTGTACAGACCAAGTTAATGTTTCTTGGAAATAGATGGGGTCTGCAATCACATTTAGTAGCTGAGATAGCTGAGATGGTAGAGTATGTTATCCAGCACTTTTCCCTTGAGCTGGGTGCTGGTTTAACTAAAGAGGCCCCCTCTCTGGGCTCTACCTCTGAGAACGGAGGCCTTTCTGTCAATTGATCGAGTATGTGGATTGAGGCTTAACAGAAGGAGCCCTAGGCTATTGGAATGTTTGATTAACTGGGCAGAGTTTCAATAGAACCAGTGCTTCCACCATTAGGTAGAAGTGGAGAATAATGGGTGTAATGATAAATAATACCAGAATGAATGCAGTTAGATAGAAATTGTATAGTGTGTGTAAATCTAAGCCATGTGTATTTTCTGATTGAACTTAATTTTAGAATAACTCTGAAAAGGAGCTCTTTCCACCTTCTGTTTGTAGATATTGAATTTATATTAGATTTAAATATTTCTTTCTCTTAAATATTTTTGGGTATGTTTGTGTGTGTGTGTGTGTGTTTGTGTCTGTGTGCAGGTGTGTGTGTGTAGGTGGTGCACATACATGTGGAGGCCAGAGGTTGATGTTGGGTGTCTTCCTCTATTACTCTGCACCTTCATTTTTGAGACAGGGTCTCTTACTGAACCCAGAGCTCACCAATTTACTAGACTAGCTAGCCAGTAAGCTCTGGGGATTTGAATTTAGATCCTCATGCTGTATGGAAGGCACTTTACTGACAATCATCTGCCCATTCCCCACAACTCACACATACAGATCCATCCTCCCTCCCTCCCTCCCTCCCTCCCTTCCTTCCTTCCTTCCTTCCTTCCTTCCTTCCTTCCTTCCTTCCTTCCTTCCTTCTTCCTTCCTCCCCCCTTCCTCTTTCTCTCTCTCCCTCCCTCCTTCCCTCTCTCCCTTCCTCTCTCTCTTTCATAAGCTCCTGTGCTTGGGATGGATTAACTCTAGAGGTGCAGCCTCCTCATCATTTTGCCCCATGAGGAAAGCCCTTGAATTGGATCTTAGGAATGACTTAAATATGTTTAATTGTTTTCCACTAGAAATTGCTACTGGGATTTTTTTTTTCTCATTTAAAGACTGCTTGTTTACAAACTAAGTGCTTATTGACTAATTATCCGTGGTGTTGTTGGGTACTAGGATTACAAAGATAAGTAGTCTAGAGTTCCTATGCTTGAAAGTCCTCAATGATTGTTTGTTTCTGGTTGTTCCGAGTGCAAAGTAAAGAGCAAGTACTGGAAAAGAATGGTATGAAAAACAGAAGTTTGCTGGCCAAACCGTGATTCTTTCAAGAAAATCATCAGGCTTGCTTCTCTTGCTGCAAAAACAAGATGTGTTTGTAAGAAAATTGAAAATTAAAAATAATAAAAATTAAAGAAGAGATTACCTAACCAGCTTAAACAATTCTCTATTTATCTATCATTATGGCTACTTAGGTGAATGAGGGAAATTTACACACAGACACATGCACATACACACACACACACACACACACAAATATACATCCATCAACACTGTTATCATCCTGTAATCTGATTTCTTACTTAGAAATAATATATTGAAATGTTTTATTAGTATTTAATTCCATAAAGGTAGGTCAATGAATTTAATTTATACTGTATTGTTAGATATTTAGGTCACTGTGTGTTTGTGTGTGGGCTTGTATGTGTGCTATATGTATATGTGTGTGTGCATGTGTGTGTACAGATGGAAGCTTGATGAGGTCAGAGAAGAATATTGGATGTCCTGCTCCATTGCTGTCCACCTTACTCTCTTGACAAAGGGTCTCTCATTGAACCTGAAGCTAGCCTGGAAGCCTGGCTTTTCCGTGTGTGATGGGATCCAGCCGAGGTCCTCACACTCCCACAGCAAGTCTCTTACCCACTGAGCCATTGCTCCAGTCCCCTCTGTAGGTAATTTTTAATGTTTTGTAATTTATGCCATACAGAAAATATTATAAAATATTTTTGTACCCTAGATTATTTCCTTAGGAGAACTTAGTAACATGCAATACTTACTGGTTATAAGGCTGTGTGCATTTTGTTCTGTCGACTGCTAAATTTTCCTCCAGACATCAAGTGCAAATTTTCCCATCACCAGTGGATTTGAGTTTCTATTTCACCCCCAAATTTTCATCATTTGGTACTGCCTCCTTTTTCAAAATAATCTTTTCCAATTTGATAAATGGAAGGAATGGCTTTATAAAAACTGTTTTTTAAAAAGTCTTGGCTTCTGGATTTTCTAGCCTCTGCTTTCTGGCACATTGCTGTCACGTGTTATGGTTCATCCATTTGGCTCATTATCTGCCTTGTAGCTTCAGAGAAACTTGAGGATCAACCATGTCCTGTGTAATCGGTGTTTCAGAATGCTCATGGATATTTGCTGGATTGAATGGAATTAGAGAACATGTTTAGAAACTGTTGGCCAGATGTATAACTTTCAACAATCAGTGGGAGTACCTGTTATTCCTTCCAGCTGCATGATAATGAGGCAATTTATTGAGCCTTGATTATATGGCAGCACTGTGTTGTGTGCTCTGCATCCTTAACACATACTTCACATGCCTAACACTATCAATAAGGTCTTGAACAGCAGCCAGTTTCCAAGGCGTCTTTGTTTTCCTCCTTTTTTCTGTCTCCTCTTCTGTCTCCTCTTCTCTCCTCTCACTGCAGATATTTTTAACATATACTAACCAGAGAGCAGCACAATGAACCTGATCAATCAAGCATTCAGCTTCAACAGTTATCAACACATGGCCAGTTTCATTGTATCTTTGCCTTTCTTTTAAGACCATGTTCTAGAAATAAGGCCCAGGACTAGGTCTAGCTCAGTGGTAGAGCACTTGCTTAGCATGCAGAAGGTCCTGGGTTTGATTCTCAGTGCCACAAAATAATGATGATAATAAACCAACCTTTATGTACTTTATATCATTCATGAGTATTTAAATATATATCTCTAGGCTACATAAACTCAATATAAACCACAATATCATTATCATATTTAAAATACATGCAATGCAACAGTCTTTTAACAGGATCTAATGTCTAGTCAGTGCTGAATTTCCTTAATGGTCTCATAAAAGACTTTCCATACTTGGTTTCTGTGAATCAGGATTCACACAAGTACTACTTACTGTTTCTAAACCATTCTAACTACAGTGCATTTCTTGTTACCGTGAAGATGTGAGGACTTGTTTCTCTTATTTCTTAAGTGGTGAGATCTAAAATGCTTAAAGATTCCCCATGAAAAGAATTAAGGGTATGGCTTGCTGTTTTCATTAGGAGGTGGTGACATTTAGAGGGTATTTTCCATTAATTGAATTTTCAAGTTTTCATGTTTGTTTTGAACTTGAAGGTCTTGTGATTCTCCACTGTGTGACGGCAGATGGAAATGCTACAAGAAGACCTGAAACCAATGGCTCTCTCTGTGGGGATCCTGGGGAGAACTGTGCAGGTAATGCTGATGCTTCCTATTCAGTCCTGGAAGGCTCTCCCTAAGGTTTAATCTTTTGTTTCCATCAGTTGTCACAGTCCGTGGTTCTTTGTGTAGTACTGTGTAGTATGTGTAGATGTGTGATGTACTGCTTCCTTTTCACTAGCCTGAGCACACAGCAGGTAAATAGCGAATCTGGGGTTTGAACTGCAGTGTTCCTGATTTCAGTACCTCCATTCTTTTATTTTTTAATTGTCTCTTACTTTAGATCAGTTCTCTTGATAAAGCCAATATACAATTATCTATAAGTACTGGGAAAACAACAATATCAAAGATATCTTTCAATATCTTTTAGAAATTAACATTAAAATTGATATTCTGTAGATTGTACGTCTTCAATCTATGCATGATATAAGCAAGTATGCCTTTAGTTTTAAAACATACCTTATTGCTTAATAGGCTACAGGTAGCAGTTTGAAGTGGAAACGATTAGAACAAATGGAAGACACTTTAAACCTAGGAAATATCATCATGCATCTCATTGGTGTAAACTGGTTATCAAAGGACCAATAGAGATGTAAAAGGAGTTCTGCAGCAAGGCAGATATACAGATACTTGACATCATAATCATAAGTAAAAGTCAGCACATAACTTGTCTTGAGAAATTGTCTAAGAATCTTATTACTTTTAGAAAAGATTTCCAGAATCTGAAACACATATATAAAAATTAGGTTAAAATTAATGTTTGTTAACTGAAATGCCTGATTCATTTTTGAACCATTCATTTTATTGACTTAAATTTGCATATAGGAAAATAAAACAGGTATGCACACATCAATGAATTGTAACAAATAGATATACCTATGCAATTCATACCCTTAGTGATATTTACAAATTTCCCATTTTGTGTAACTCCAGTTCTAGGGGATTTGAAGCCCTCTTCTGGCCTCCACAAGCAGTGCACATACATGGTACACTTACATACATACAGGCCAAATACCCGTACACATGAAATAAAAATAAATACAAATTAAGAAAGAGATGCCAGTAAAAAGAGGGTCTACTAGGTCATTCCATATGTATGAAGCTTTAAATAGAAAGAACCATATGTGGTAACAGAAATCAGAGCAATGTGGCTTCCTTTGGGAGGACAGGGATTAACTGGTCTTAAACATAAATGCCTCCATTCTTAATCACTCTATACTGAGTATATTAGTTACTTTTCTTGCTGTGACAAAATACTTTATAAAAGAAACCTGGAAAGAAGCTTTTATTTTGGTTACAGTTTGCAGGTAAGGTCCACAGTGGGAAAGACCTAGTGACTGGAGTGCCTCTAACTGTGGCAGTGAGAGTTCAGGGTAGCTGGTCACAGTGTATCATCAATCAGGAAGCAGAGGGCAATGAATCCTGATGCTCATCTGGCTTTCTCCTGTATATTTTCTCAGGAACAGTATCCATGGACGAGTACTACTCACATTCAGGGTGCATCTTCCAATCGTAACGTCTGAAAACATCTTCACAGACATGCCCAGAGGGGTGTTTCCTGAGTAATTCTAAGAACTGTGGCATTGACAGTGAAGATTAACCATCACTTCAGGTGTCACAAACATGTGCTCTGGGTACACCTCTTGATATCTTGACCTAGAATCATAGAAAGTGGATGTGTTCCATCCTTTTGCTTTAACTTTGTCTATTCAATATCTTTGAAAAGAGAATGAATGACATCTTTTAGATTTTATTCTTTTTAAATTAGAAATTCAGGTTTTATTTTTATTGTTTATTATTTTACTGTTTTTGATTATTGCATTTGATGCAATTCGTCTTGATCGTATTTGGACCCCACCCTTATCTGCACCTCCTACAGCCTCCTTATCCTTCACCAGGTCTCATGCATTCTGTCATATATGTTAGGCCTATCCAGTTATGTTTGTGTCTCCAAATGGCCCTGTGCTTTTGGGGATGGCTTACTATAAAACTTTACTTAGAGAAACAGGCTGTGGGCCAGATTTGGTCCTTGCACCACCATTTGCTGACTGCTGATCTAAGCTGCTGTTGGTTCTATAAAGATTGTGTTTGCTCTGCTGTAAAGAGTAGCTCTGATTTTGGGAAAAATAAAACAAAACATAGGTCACTTTAAAACCTGGGTGTAGTGGAGAAGGAGGCTTCTCTGAATTGGGAGTAGGGTGACTGGGCCTGAGTGCTCTTTGCCCAGCACCGTGGAAGACTGTCACAGAGCCAGAAACATGGTGGGAAAGTTTTCTTGAAGTGAGTCACCAGATCAGGCTCGCTCTTTCTCTTTCATTCTTTGAGCAGTGGACGGGCTGCAGGGTGTGCAGAGGCTGTGGACTGTACCAGTGTCTTAGGTCATAATTCGGGGGGCCTGGTCTTGTAGTCCCCATTGGGATCACATAGCCAACTTTATGTGATTTTTTTTCCTTCAGTCTGATTTCAGATGTCACGAATAATGACATTATTTTCTAGGAAATTATTCCATAATCTTTTGATTGGCAGTGTTCAAAAATCTTCCTTGTCATTATCCTAAAGCTGTCTTCTAATTATAATCTTGTAGTAAGTGCATTTAACACATCTACTGTTTAAACAAATCTTAAGGTGGATGATACAGTTTTTTCTTACATGTATGATGTTGTATAATAGATATCTTGAATTTATTCACTTTGCTTAACTAAAATTTATACCTATTGTACAGCACCTCCCAGCTTCTTCAAGCTGCTGGCAGCCATGGTTCAATTGTCTGCTTCTGTGAACTTTACTGCTTTATTTAGCTAATAAAAGCAGAATTATACAGGATTTATCATTTGATGGCTACTGTGTTTCATTTAATATGATGTTCTTCAGGTTAATTCCAGTCACTATATATTCCAGGATATTCTTCTTTTACAAGACTGACTGTTGTCTCATTATATGCATAAGCCCCATTTTCTTTATTCACTTGTCAATATATATTTGGTTTACACCAATATTTTGACTCTCGTGAATAATGCTGCAATGGGCATGGGAGCGCAAGGGCCTCTTTGATTTCCCGCTTTCAGTTATTTTGGATTAATATACTTAAGTGAGATTGCTGCACCATGTGGTTGTTTAACTTGAAGGAGCTCCATACTGCTCTCTATACCACCAACAGATTATGAGGGTTCCAATTTCTCTGCGTAATCTTTCTCTTCCTTCCCTCTCTCCTTCTTATTTTAACAAGTATGAAATGATCTCGTACTGTGGTTTTGATTTGCATTTCTCCAATGATCCATGATATTGAACATATATTATATATATATATATTTATATATTTATATATATCAACAATTTGTAAGTCTTCTTTGGAAAAATACTTATTTCATTTCATAATTCCATTTCAGAGGTCGGAGTCTCCATTTTCTTGCTGTTGAGCTTGAGTTTCTAATATAGTTTACATAGTAATCACTTATTTTAATGCAACCTGAAAGCATTTTCTCCTAATCCATAGGCTGCCTTTCTATGCTGCTGTGTCCTTAGCTGTGCAGAGCTTTTTAGTCTGCTCTTGTTCCACTTTTTTCATTTTTGCTTTTATTGCCTGTTCTTTTTGGTGGCTGTGCCACACTGGAAAGGCTGAGAATCCAGCAGTTGCTCAGTCCACAAGGCTGGATATCTCAGCAGTCCCAATCCATTGTTTTCTCAGTGTATTTTTCAACTTGCACACACTTGTGAAACTTTCAGTTGTTCTTCTACTATTATTAACTTCTAATTTTATTTCATTTTGATCAGAAGGTATTTGGTATGACTTCAATTGTCTTTAATTTGTCAAGTCAACAATCTGTACTAAACACTGTACTGTCTTCTACACTCAGGAAAAATGAACATTCTGCTGCTGTTTAGACAAAGTTCTGCATAAGTTAGTTGGATTTGTAATGTTCAAGTTCACTGCCATCTTATTGATGTTCTGTCTTGATGGATCCATTGTGAAAGTGAATAGAAAGGGATAGAAACTCAATTTGGGAATTGTTGTCATACAAATGGGGCATTTTGAAGTCATTCAGGGAGTGAGTGTGGTGAGGCAAGAATACTTTGAGTACTGAGGCAAGGATAAGTCTTAGAAATGAAAGGAAATGAGGAAGAACCTGCAACAGAGGTTGAGCAATGGAAGTTGAGCAAAGGAGATATGATGCTGTGCTTCAGAATTTCATACCACAATTTCTTTAAAAGCAAAAGAAAACACAAAAGGTTTCTTCTGGCCCTTTGATCTTTTTTGTCCTCGCCTTCTAGTGGTTTGAATAAGAGTGTCCCTCACAGGCTGTAAGTATTGGGACATTTTGTTCCTATTTGGTGGCACTATTCTGAGCGGTCTTAGAAGGCGGGGCTATGATGGAGGAAGCACATCACTGTGGGTGGGTTTAGAGAGTTCTTAAGCCTTCTGATCTCCAGTCACTCTCTGCTTCCTGAGCCTGTTTGAAGATGTGAGCACTTAGCTTCTACTTCTGCTCTAGACACCAATGTCACCATGCCTCCCGCTGTGATAGACTCTTGCCCCTTTGGAACCCATAAGCTAAATAAACTCTTCCTTTTATAAGCTCCTCTGGTCAGTGTTTCTATCACAGCAACAGAAAAGTGACTAATACAGTAGTAATTGGTACCAGAGAGTGGGCCCTTGGCTGTGAAGAACTTGACCATGTGGGGTTTTGGAGGAATATGGAAGACTTTGGAAGTTTGGGCTAGAAAAGCAGTTGATTGCTATAAGCAGAGCTTATCAGGATATTCAATAGGAGCCTGGAAGAAGGTAGTGCTGAGAAGGACTTAAGCAGCAATTGGGATATTTTAGCAGTCTGGCTGGAGTCTGCCAACAGCCAAAAAGCTTGCCTGAGGCTAAGTTGAAAAGCAATGAACTAATTTCTTCAATGGAGGACCTTTCAAGGCAGCCTAACTTAGAAATGGTGACGTGAATGTTAATGGTCAATATTACGCAAATCTACAATGAAAAAGAACAAATTGGGCAGAAAGAAATGCAGAATGTACAGTTTGAACTGAAAATGAGCTGTGAGAAGATTAATGTTGGAATCATGACTTATGCTGAAGGAGAGGATTCCTTTGATAAGGAGATTAAAGTGATTATGAAGAGGCTTAGAGATTTGCACTTAAACAATGCAGAGATGGCCTCCAAGGTGTCACACCCAGCTAAGCCTCCAACTTGTGAAAGGAAAATGGTGCAAAGGTTTTCTACTAGAAAATCACCGAAGAGAAAAGCTTTGAAAGTGGTTGAAGGAGACTGGGTGCATCCCAAACCTGCGGCCAGTGTCGTTCACCTGGCGATGGCTTCAGAGGCACGAAAGATGCAAGAGTGAAGGGGGTCGTTGGCTTTTCTTCCACAGCTTTAGAGAGCCACCAAGGCCATGTAGCAGGCAACAGGGGCATCCCTGAAGGAAGAACACCCTGACAGGCCAAGAAGCCCTGATAGGCCATTTTGTGAATCTGTGAAAGTGAAGTGTGGTTGGCAGTGGAGACCCCAAGAAGACATTCACATGCCAGAGCTATAAGGTATCTGCCAAAGGGATCCGCATACAGGAAGTGGCACCAGCCCGAGAGAGATGTATGTTGCAGGCAGCAAAGCTGGAGGAGTTGAGTTATATAAGCCTTTGAAAATAAAGTTCTAGAAGTCAGACACAGAGCTACTGGATTTGGTATTTGCCCTACTGGTTTTTGGTCTTGTTCACGTCTGGTATTTCCTCACTATGCCTCTATTCCTCTATTTTGGAATTGAAATGTGTATTCGGTTTCATTGTATGTTGGGAGTATATAATTTGTCTTTAGATTTTATAGAGGCTTAGAGTTAAGAGATTACTGAGTCCCAGAAGAGACTTTGGATGATAGACTTTTGAATAGTTTTGACACTGGTAAGGACTATGGGGACTTTTAAGGTTGGATGAAATGCATATTCATGAGCCTGTGGGGGCCAGGGAATAGAATGTGGTGGTTTGAATGAAAATGTCCCCCATAGATTTTTAGTATTTGAACATTTTGTCCCCAGTTGGTGACTCTTGTTTTTGGAGGTCTTAAAAGGTGTGGCCCTGTTCCAGGAAGCATGTCACTGGGGGCGGGCTTAGAAAGTTCTTAAGCCTTGCCAGATCTCCAGTTGCTCTTTGTTTCCTGTGCCAACTTGAAGATGTGAGCACTTAGTTTCTGCATCTACTCTAGCCATCTCTGCCACCATGCCTCTCCACCATGATGGACTCTCGCCCCTTTTGAACTGTAAGCTAAATAACTTCTTCCTTTTGTAAGTTCCCTTGGTCAGTGTTTCTATCACAGCAACAGAAAAGTGACTAACACAGGCCTTGAGTATATAAATACACTCATACTTCAATACTGTCATTTAGCTTTCTGTCAAACATCAACTTATTAAAGGAGAAAGTATATTCTGACTCACAGTTTGGAAGCTCCAGTCTATAGCCAGTTGGCCTTGTTGCTTTGGAAACAATAGAGAGTACCTCATGGTGGGCATATGTGGGGGAGGAAGGCACCTGGGAAGCCAGAAGAGAAAGAGCACATCAGCCACACTTCCCTTTGAAGACACATCCTCAGGAAGCCCAGCTCTCCCATGACGCCCCATCTCTTGAAGGTCCTACCAATAAGTCCTTGCCAATGGGCCTATGGGCAGAAGACCATGCCTTTAACATGTGGGCCTTTGAGCACAATTATCCAAACCATAGCAAAATGGGTTCTTTGTTATTTCTTACTTCACGGAAATAGGCTGAGGGCCACCTCTTGATATAGGCTTTGCTTTTGTAATGGTCTGTCTGACAATTCTGGTAAAAAGACATGCAGATTGGGCTGTAGTATCAGCCACTGATTCCCCAGTCCACTCAGCTTCAACCACGCACTCCAGTAGTTCAGAAAGGGGCAGCAAGCCCAGCCGTGTTTCACTTCCCCTTTACCTCTCTTTCATTTAGAGGTAAGACAAACAGGGGTTCTCAGTTATACTAAGTTCCAAATCTTTGTTGTTTCAAGGCATTGTGAATTTCCGGGTTCCCAATTCAAGGAGGCAGCTGGCAAGATAAGAAGGAAAATTAACTTAAAAAATATAAAATTTTCTTCTTCAGCTTTTTTGCATAAGAAGTTTGCAAAATGAGGAAACCTCTGCTGGGAAGCAACCCAGGCGTAGAATAGTAAAGCCTTTGACAGCACCTCATAGGCTAGGAGGAAATATCCCCAAACTCTGCGGTGACCTCTTCCACCCTCTTCTGGGTACTGCTTCATCCTTTTAGAGGTCAAATATACACATAGGAGGGAAATCTGTAGTAATCTGTTTTCCTTCCCCTCTGTTACACAGGGTTTTAAGTATGGCTCAGCTGGTAAAGGTGTTTGCTGTCAAACCTCATTTTAAGTTTGATTCCCAGAACCCATGTAGTGGTACAAAAGAACTACCTCTTTCAAGTTGTCCTTTGATATCCACACATACATCATGACATGTGCATGTATAAGAAAATAGAAACTGCTAAAATAATTGTAAGTATCAATTGACTGAAGATTAGAATTGCTGATATTAATACTGCTTATGGAATTATAACAAACCCTTGTAACAAGGATTAATGGAAATAAGTGAAGGTTTTATGAAAAATAGAACCAATGTGTTGGTGGCCATGGGTGCCAGAGGTTGGTGGGCATTGGCCAGTCCCTGGTGGGAGGGGGCAAGGAGGAGTGGAGTCAACTACACAGACCCCAGGGAGAAAGTGGAACCAACAATCTCCTTTAATTTTAGAAGGGAACAGGCTTTATACTTTTGCCAGGCTTAGGGGAGGTCTTTATCTGGTCATCTAAGGTGCTTCACTCTGGTAGGTCCTGAATGTCTCTGATGATCGGAAGTTCATCACTCCCATTGGTCCTGGATGGCTGCTAGAGCCTGAGAGCTGTCCAAGGTTAGGTCCCAGGAAGTGTTCACCGCACATGCATGCTCAATACCGGTTCTAGCCATTTTGGGCCAGGAGGCCGGGAACCTGCCTAGCCTGGCCTGATTCCTCCTACACCAGTGTATCCACTCGGAAGAATTTTGGTTGCAAAAGTGTAACAAAATTCTTATTCCTTAAAGAATTAGAATCATATACAGGAAGATAAAGGCACTCTGCTGTTTAATCAAGGCATATGTCGAAATGGGGAAAATTCCACATTGAAATAAGTCATTCAGTTGTGTTCTGTATCCGACCCCTTGGCTTAGTGCACAGTAGTGGATCATATGTCATATATGATCATATGTCATATATCCATATGACCCCAAGAAAGGTGACATTATTTCATTTAAGTGCTTATGTTGCTTCAACAAGATGTCTTTGCTTCCAAGCCCTATTGGAAACTTTTAAAATGAAGTTTTTGTATGCACCAGCTTGCCATAACTCTAACGGATTCTGATTTAATTGGCCTTCAGAATCTTTAGAACACAGTGTCCCATGAAGAGCCTGAGATGAGAGTGTCTGCAGCAGCTCACCATGTTTGAGGTTATGCTTGTAGCCTGGCCAACTGATGGATGTAGTAGCTCTGTGAAATTTTGTCATATCATCTTACTCTCAAGGGAATGCTTCCATTTGAGATAATGTGTGTTGGAGACGAGTAAGACAGGAGGGAAAAAGATTAAGTTCCCACCTCCAGGATCATGGGAGATGGCCTTCGTGTTCAGTTTTCAGGAACATGCTATTCACTTTTGAACAGAGAAACACAGCACTTGGAACTTTTTTCCTGGAGTTGACTTTTTCTTGATAAAGGTTTGTGTACTGGAAGAGTATATTTTGCTCCTCCCTGGCCTCTCTCATGAGATCTCGTGATTTTTAGAACATGGCTTCCCAGTTCCATTTTCAGACAACGTGAACATCCATGGATGCTAAATGAGAAGCAACTGACATTTTAGATGCCATTTTCAGGGGGAAAATGCTGATAAACTTTGTCATTTCAAGAGAGGATCTCATCTGGGTTTTGTTTTAAAGAGCAAGATGTGTGATTTATTTCTGTTTCAGGTTTCAAAGTTCCATAGAGAAATCATCAGATATTTTCTGCCTGGGGCATGGAAAGGGCTTTAAATCCAAAGAACACTGGGAATACTTTAAAAGCATGCTTCTTTGGAGAAGTGAGTTGTGTGTGATCAAAACAGGGGCTGGCAACCGTTTGGCAGACGTGGATTTGTGCTGCTTGGATGGGCAGAAGCTGTTTAAATCACTGCATCCCGCAGCTGCTGCTTAATTTGTCTTTTGGAATTATATCCTATGTGGTGTTTTTTGAAAGTCGGCTACATTTAAAGGAGCACAGCAACCTGAGGAATTAGGGATGTTTTGGATACAGAGCCTAGATGGCTTAGATTTTCTTGCTTGAAAAGCAAGAAAGTCTTTCTAAAGCACATCAGATCTGTCATGAGGTTTTGCTTCTTCTTGAATTTAGCTCTTTGCTCTCCATTCCTGGTTGACACCTGCATCACACTTGTCAGTGTGGTCCAAATGTTGCCTGGTTTTCTCCCAGTGTCCTGTCTCCCTCCTATGGTCTAATCTGCACTGCTTTTACCTAATACGCTGAGAGAATGCTTCACTGGGCAAAGCTTTTTCTTCTTATACACACCATTTAACTTCATTAGTACAAACCACCTCTGCTCCCTCTTGCTGTGTCTTTCACTGAAGTCTACTGGGACTCAGAGGTTCCAATTCCGTTGTCCTCATCCTGGGCTGCTCTCTCCCACCTGCTGCTTCTGATTCTGTCCTTTTACTCTTGGCATTCTTCATCATCAAACTGCTTGATGACTGCCTCCTAAAAAGTTACATTTTTCCAAAAATCTTTATTTAATTGGAGAAGCAACTACTTACACAACATTTCTCTTAAGAATAGCCAAGATTTTCAAGGTTTTAGAATCAGCTCATTTGCTGGATACTTACCATTTTTAGGAACCCTGCCATGAACTTCCATATTTTTGTTTGTACTTCTCAATAGCCATTTAAGGCAAATGTTATCATTGTCAGTCTGTGAGGAAACTGAGGCCCAGACAGCTTACATAGCTTTCCTGGACTTGGTGAGCTGGTGAGGGGCAGAACAGAAAATTCCACATTAATTTCCTTTTTCCCTAGTGCAGTGTTCTTCCTGCTGTTTCTAGTACACTGCAACTATTTTTACGGTTACTATGGTTTTTTTCCTGGTTGTTTGTTATTGTTTTAATTTGTGCTATTAAAATGGGTAGGATATTCTTTATTGATGTTTTAGTGCCTCTAAAAATGGGTAGAAAACACTCAACCAGTGGGAACTGATCTATTCTATCAAAGAATTTGGAAAAATTCACAGGTCTTTGCTGTTGATACTCTGTGCAGTTATTCCTAGGAGAAATTTCAGCCTTTCTGATGAGTCCCACTGGCTGGTATGCATGGGAGCAAATATCTGGCATGCACAAGGAGTCAGCCTGGGAGTCATGAGAGCCAACAGCCAAAGGCAGGTCAGCCAGCTCCTCCACATGTTCTCCCATCCACTGAAACTGCAGAGTAGCCGTCTTGCCTGTGAGATTCATCCAACTGTGATTCAAGGGCACTTCAAAAACTAGCATCTTTCCTGAATATATGCAGATGTTTTGCCATTATTTCTCAATAGTTCAGCACAACAACTTATGTAAATGTTCATATTATATTAGGTGGTTATAAGTAATTTAGAGATGACTTAAAGTAGATATTCACATGTTATGTATATATTCTATAACATCTAAATAAGAAAACTGAACAACTTTGGATTTTAGTATCTGTAAAGGGTCCTGGTAGCAATTTCCCATGGATTCTGAGGGAGAACTGTGGTGCATCTTGGTATCACAGAAATCTGCAGTGTATAGATTGCTCCCTAAGTATTTTTAAAATTCTTTTCTCTGTTTTTCCCATATAGTTACATGTATTGATTTTGTATTAAGAATTTTATTAGTCATTGCTATTACTGTAATTAAATGTCATTAGCATATCATGTGCCTTGTCAAACCTATGGGAATTGGTCCTCTGCAGTGAGTGCAGGTTGTCTGTGCTGCTCACCCCCCGTGTATGAATTCTGCAAGCTATTGGTAAACCTGTGAACTTGGAAAAGTTAGCTCTGGGTGGGAGTTGGCTTGTTGGTTGCTTTCTCGGGATGTGGGCATATGTCAGTTATGGATTGGTAAACAATAAGTTAGTATTTCTGTACTGCTCTCCAGGCATTATTTATTGAAATTCTCACGTTTGAGTAATGGGGAAATTGTTAAATGTTAGTCTCTTTAGTTGGAAAATTAGGCAGTTAAAACTCTATAAAGGAAAAAAACAAAGGAAGTTGGCTTAGTACTAGAATCCAGGATGGGAAGCTTCCAGTACTTTCTTCTTCCTTCAGATCAGGGGACAGTATTCACAATCCAGATGAGTAACACAAGCCTTTAAGGGAGCAAGTACGCCTACTGGCAGCACCAAGATACCACCAGGCAGCTAGTTCCACAGAGCGCCTAGAGTGTGGGGGTCATGAGCCTGGCTCTGTGGCCGTGTCATCCTAGAGGGTGGCTTAGCCACCAAAGATGTGCTTTGCTCTTCTGTCAGTTGAAGAAACTCACCTCAGAAGATTATGAGCCTTAAATGAAGCAATACAGGAAAAGAAACCAGAGCAACAGTTGACAGTGTACATGCTGTGTCTATGTTTCAGTTCAAAGAAAATATCTAAGAAGTCAGCAGTAGTGGCATCTGTCTGTAATTCCAGTGCCTAAAAGGCAATACCAGAAGAATCACAGCAAGTTCAAAGACAGGCTCGTCTACATAGCAAGTTCTGAGGCCAGCTGAGGTAACATAATGAAACCCTATCATAAACAAACAAAGAAACAAACCAAAGAACAAGAAATGGCAGGGAATGGGGTATGGGTGTTCCCCTATGATCCTAGCACTCAAGAGGCTGAAACCAGAAGACTGTCATGTGTTTTAGGTTGTCTGGTCTACATAGTCCGTTCCAGACTAGCCTGTGCTACAGAATCTCAAAAAATCTAACCATATTGGGTGTGGTGAAGCACACCTTTAATTCTAACACTTGGAGGCAGAGACAGACTGATCTCTATGAGGTCGAGGCCAGCCTGGTCTACATAGTGAGTGCCAGGCCAGCTGTGACTACAGACCCTGCCTCCAAAACACAAACAAAACAACAGCAACAGCAATAACAAAAAGCCAACCAACCAGTCAACCAACCAAACAAGGCCCTCTCCAGGAAACAAATAGGCCAACAGAGTGTGCCAGGGAGTCTGAGGCAAGAGGATCTGAGCAAGCCAGCCCTGGCTATATAGCAAGTTCTAAGCTGGCATGAGCAACCAGGAGACTCTGGCTCAAAATAAAACAAAACAGCAGAATAAATTAAAAAAGAAAAAACTGACTCCTTCCTCTTGCATTGTTCTGATAACATTCATAGAGAGAAAGATTTTTCTCTTATATATATGTTTCACACATTAAATGGCACCAGATTATCAGAGGTTGGTTAAACACAAATCATTATTATAGTATGGAATATTCCCACCCAATCTCAACCTGGTCCTCATAGTGGGGTTTCAGGCCTGCTGGAGCTCCAGGGAGACCCTGTCTCAAAAAGATCAAAACAAAACAAAACAAAAACAAAAACAAACAAACAACCTCCCAACCCAAAGCAAAACAAAAACAAAAACAACACTAACTTGTATCTTAGACTAGAGAAATAGGAGATTGAAGATCAAAGTATATTTTACAAGAAAACTGGGCACAGGTGAGAAGTTTCTGTTTAGAAGTGAGTATTTAAAACGAGTAAATAGATTAAACATTTGTCTTCCAGGTACCACCCCCAGGCAGAAATGGAGAGCCCACTTCACGCGGTGCCCTAAGCAGTACAAGCATTACTGCATCCATGGGAGATGCCGCTTCTTAATGGATGAGCAGACTCCTTCCTGCCTGTAAGTGGAGGGCCCTGTGCCCAAGCGAGAGCAAACCTGTGCAGCATGTGACTACCCCTGGGACTTGACAGCATTGGAAAGACTGAGCTAAGCCTGCCATTTGTCCCGAAGGCCGTTCTGCCTGGTCCTGCCCTCGGCCACTTATTTAGGGCCCAGTTGAGGAGCAACTTGTGGAGAAACTGATGCAGACTTTCCTGCTGAAATATGAGTGTGTGAGAACGCGCTTCCACTTCTGGGATGCCAGCGTCCTCTGCTGCCTTGTGCGAGCAAAGCCGGTTCAGTCCAGTGTTAGGATGCTTGTCAGCCCCTGTTGTCTTCTGGGTGGGTGGTTCAAATGAAAACAGATTCTTCCAATATGTGAGAGGTGGTTTTGTAGTAAATATGAAGGAATTCCTGGCAAATTTAAAGCTTTTTTTTTTCACGTGTCAGTGAAGTGTGAACTCAGTTCTACCTATTAGTAGAGATTAGCAAAGCCTGCTTAGGGCACTGGGGAACTGGGAGTAAAGATTTTTCAACTTTTAGTGGATCAGGAATCCAAGTTTAATTTTCCGTATGCTCACACAACTATTTTGCCTATCACTAACATATATCTTCTTCTAAAGGGATTGTCCCTCTAAAATATCTTCCACCTGATAGTGGAAACAAGTGATTTTTAAGCATAATTTTGTCCTCAAATTCACAGAATATGTTTGTTCTTCAACACAGCTTCCCTAGTATACATTATTCTCCTGCATCTCACAACAGTGATTCCAAACCCAATTTTGTCTGAAAAGTAAGGGTCATAGACTTCCTTAAAATTTAAGTACATTCAATTCTAAAAAGAAATATTTATGGGTAATGCTGGGGGGAGGTAAGAAATGCTAATGTAAAGAACAAAGTGCATGTGTGTGTGTGTGTGTGTGTGTGTGTGTGTGTACGAATGGTAAATCTGATTTTAAAAATCTATTTCTGTTTAGTTATTTACTGGTTTGGAGGCACATATTGAGTTTTAAAAAGATGAATGTCCTTAACTCAGTGTGTTTGTTTAAACTGGTCCGTAGGTCTACACATTTACTCTTCTTTAGTTGCACTGCCTTCTGAGATGAAACCACCTTGTGTGCTCTTCCTGCCTAGGATGAATAAGCCGTTTCCCCATTCACTGCAAGGGGAAAACTCAGCTTCTCAGCCCCAGTAATTCCTCTGATCCTGGCTTAACTTTCTAGTTATATTTTTCGCCATGTCCCCAGACATGCCTGCAAATACCTACATTCTTTTTCATTGCTTCATATGCAAAACACTCTCATAGCCAGGAGCGTTTTCCTGTTGATGGCTTAAGATGGGACTCACACATGAGTTCTTCCTGGCCTCTTCTTCCTCCTTTCCAAGTGGACACTTAGTGTGAGTTAGATGTCCTTCCTCTGTGACCTAGCCACACTTCAGTGAAAGCTGTAACTCATAAAAGCACGACTTTCAGTCACGTCACTTTTGCACCAGTGAGTTCCCGGGGCAGAGCTCATGGCTTTCTCATTTTTGTGTGTTCCAGTGCTAAGCAGAGCACCTAGAATTTAGCAGGTATGCAAGAAAGAAGAGATGAGTAAGTGTATCTATCAGTTCATTTAATGCTATGCTGAATTTCAGAGTACACCTTCTTAGTGGAACAATGTAGAATCAATAACAGGAGGCAAAAGAGATTTTAAAGTCTGACAGACCATAAGTAAGATTTTACTTTCACAGTTTATAAGCAATATTAATAGTGAGCCAGTTACCTTTCCAGAATGTTGCTATATAGAAATATTTACCAATACTGCCAAGGGTTGAACATTTATCCAAATATAAGCACGAGAGCCACTCATAGTACCCGGCATAGAGTATCCCCTAACTGCACCATCCGGGTGAGTGGAAATATTGAACCTAGAGCTGCTTGAACTTTTAGGTGATTTAGTATAGAATGAATTCAACCAAAATTTGTTTTGTCTTTGGTGGGGATACCAGAAATATCTCTATTGCTTGTGATCACAGACATTTATGGATTCCTGATTTTACACACACACACAAACACAGAATGTATTTCAAACAATTTAAATTTTCTACTGGTTTTCCCAGTATTTTCTTGGCACGAGAATAACTTATTTCCAGATATATACATTTTATTTATTTATGCATCAGTGTTCATTCACATGCTGCTAAGAGACAAACTTGGGAGCCAGAGTTTGAATCATAATTATTACTTGTACCTCAGTTTCTGCATCTTAAAATGAGGTTAATAACAGCACTACCTCAAATATTGAGAGTAGGATAATTATTGGGTTAAAATTTGTAAATATATTTAAGCATCATCTGGTAATTATTTCAGAACAATGATCTCTTGCCCGATTTTGTGGTTCCCTGAGACATGGGATCTCTAAAAAACTATTTTCAAGCCAGCCACCATAGCACCGACCTGCAGTCCTAGCACTCATGAGGCTAAGACAGAAGATCATGAGTTTAAGGCTAGGCTGAGATACAAAGTGAGACCTTATCTCTCTCAAAATCCAAATCAAAGAACCAAACAAACAGACAAACAAAAACAAAGAAATTATACAAAATTATTTTTAAATGTCAGCTTTGCTTTGTAAATTGTTGATTTAACAGACATTTGTTCATGATTTATAGACTCTAGGATCTAGCCCCCTTTCCTTTTTTCTCCATGTGGGAGAGGCACCTGCTGAAAATGATCTTTGACTGACATGTTTGACCTTGTAGCATAACTTCATTGAGTTGCAACTTAAGAAATACTGCTTACTGGGAAATTCAGTTAAGACCACTCTATCCAGAACTCATAATTAGAAAGAAATCCTAAAGAACAGCTTGTCACAGCTGGCTATTTATGGGCAAAACAATTGTTTTAAAATATCACATGTAGTAGGTTTGTTAAATAAATATTTCAGATTGTGGCTAGAGTGACAGGTCAGCTCCTAAGAGCAGTTCCTGCTTATGCAGAGGGCTTGGGTTTGGCTCCCAGCACCCACAAAGCAGCTCATAACTGCCTGTAACTCCAGATCCAGGGGCTCTGCTCCCTTTTTTGGCTTTCTTGGCCACTGTATGCATAGTGGGGCACTTACAAGCAGGCAACACACATAGAAGTTTTTAAGAAATTACGCTAAATGGAAGAGCGTATGCAGATTTGTAAAATTTTATTATAGTTTTTACAAAACTCTTTTAAAAACCGTCCCTGCCTGAAGTGGGTAAGAAATCCCAACCCTCCCCCAGGAAGCGGCAACCAGTGGCTGCTGGGTGGGAAAGAATCAGTCTTCTTGTAGATTGACCAGGCTCTAGTGGATAAGCCCACACTGAAGAGCGTTTGGGAGACACAAGTTTGACTCTCAGTCTTAGCGTGTATATAAGAGGACATGAAACAGAGTGGAGAGCAGTAAGCAAATGGGAGACGGGATCTAAATATGATCAAAATATATTGTATGAAATTCACAGAAAATTGAATTTAAAAAATCCTAAACGAAATCCATCCCTGACACATTCAAGTATAAGTGATGTTTCCAATACTATTTTTAACAGCTTGTTGATATTTTGACACGTCCCAGAGCTCCCAGCCTGTGTTTTGACCTTAGAATGAAGACACCCTTGGTTTTTGTCAGAAGCCATGGGCTCCTTCCACCACAGCCTTGGACATCTTTTTCTTTTCTTTGCCTAAAAGCTCACCTTTCCACTGAGACTGCTTCTAAGTTTTCTTTTGTTTGTTTTTGAAACACTGTATCAGCTACAGTATTGGCATTAAGGGATCTCCTTGCTGGAGAAATACTGGCTTTGCAGGGCTTATTTGCCTTGGTTCTTGTCGAGCATCAGCTATCAAAGAGCCTGACAATAAATCCTGTCTGAAAGAAACTGAAGTTGCACAGTAATCTTTTCAAGATCCAGTTATATATGTGGCCAGTATTTCTTTGTGTTGAATATGTATGTAGAGAATACAGGGAAATATTTATTGGTACAAAAGTGCTGATGTTGCAACGGATAAATTTAATTCAAATGCATTCAACATTTTATGTATCTTTTAAGCTTCTGAAACATTTCAGAAAATTCTCTGCATAGTGCATATATCATTAGCTCAGGGAGTCTTGCGTGAACAAGTCCCAGCTTGGTAAAGACACGTGGAACTGCAATCACAGATCTAGGGATTCTGCTGTGTTGAGGTATACCCTAAGATTATATTGACAGAGAGGTGAGAGACTGGGGCATGCAATAGTCTCATTTAGATCCCAGACTGATTCTGGTCATTTTACTTTAATGGGACCATGGAATAAATGGACACGGCCTAAAGAAAAGTGGAAACAGTGTGAACATGCTTGGAGACGTGATCTTAGACAGTCAGGTAAAGGAACTGGCTAGGAAGGGACTGGTGATTAGCTGGGGGTGGTGGATACAAGAGCAACAGATTGTTTCCTGATTAGTGGTCTCCCCAGTCCTAAATTAGAACCCAGTGTGTGTTGGGGAGTGGAGTCTATAAAAGTAGTATTTATGGAACACTCTGGTTTGGGACACAGGGTCATGAGTTCTCACACACATTACCATGTTTGACTGTATGAAAAAATGAAAAATTTACAATAGTTTATAAGAGTGCTTTGGTGCAATGAAATTGTATTATCTTACAATGAAATGAAACAATTTGGACAGCCTTGAATTCCTTGTTGTGGAAGCTGTTAGTAACTAGGAATGCTGCGGAGGGAATTTTAGTATCTTCTTCTTTACAAACTCAGAACTTAAAACTCAAAACATTTTTAATAGATTGCCATTGTGGTTGATTTATAACAGACACATCAGAGTGAACAGGGGTTTCAGGAAGCAAAGATGGTGTGGGGTACTGAGGAACACAGTAGAGGATAGCTTGCCTTCTTTCCTTCTTCTTTCCCTTCTTTAAGGAACAGTGTCCTTTATTAGGTGTTGAAAACAATGCCAGTTTCTTCAAAAAGGAAATGGAAATTCATAACATTGCACTCTTGCTTTGCTCTACAGATGTGAGAAAGGCTACATTGGGACGCGGTGTGAGCGAGTGGACTTGTTTTACCTCCAGCAAGACAGAGGACAGGTTCTGGTGATTTGTTTGATTGCAGTTATGGTTGTATTTATCATTCTGGTCATCGGTGTCTGCACCTGCTGTCAGTAAGTACTGAAACAGAATTCTTGTCTTCTCCTTATTTTTCTTCCTTCTCTCTCTCATTTTCTGTCATCTCTTCGCTTTTGCTTTGATTGAACTAAATCTACTTTTACAGGCTTGCTCTCACTAACATTGAAATATTTCTTTATAATGAAGCACATAATAGACAACTTATCACTGTACTGTAAATAATTATTATAATCCAAACAAAATTTATAGAAATGTTTTAGTTTAAAAAGCCAGGCGTTTAGTCCTGATGGCAGAGGTATGTTGCATTTGTTAGTAGGCTAAAGAAAATGTTCATTTTCTAAAACTGTATCATGAAACAATAAGATTGGAATAGAAAGAAACCAAAACATTTTTGACGATGTAAAAATAAGATCATTAATTTTGTGTGCACGTGATAATTCCATGTTTTCTTTATCTTTAATTTTCATTATCTATTTGAAATCAAGAAACTCTTCACTTTTTCTTTGAAGAAAAGTGAGTTAGTACAGTTCTTAATAAATGAGTTTATTTTGAAGTCTACCATTTCTTAAAGTGCTTTTTCTTGTCTTAAGGAGCTGGTTTAGTTTCTTAGTACCCTTTGGTACTGTGGTCAGGTGAAATTAAAAGAAAACATCCCATAATTTCTTTATTGTATTCTTGAGAGAAGAAAGAACTGGAATAGACCAGCTCTAGTGTTATGCATCTTTGAAGTTTTGAACAAATTTCTTAATGTCTTTGAACTTTAATTGTATTTTCTGAAAAAACAAAAGTATTAAATTAGAGTCCTAGCTATTAATACAAAAAAATAGATTTGAGTTTTCATATTTCATGATAGAAAGGAAAATTTTTGATGCCAAGTTTGGGGCAGAGAATGAGTTGGGCAGAGTTGGAAATGACCTATTTTCTTGTATTAATTTCAAAGTAGAGTTCAGTCTAAAATATTAGATCAATTTCTTCATTAATGTGCCTACGAATTTAACTGTCATTTCTAGAGGCTTCTGTTACACTTTTGGCTTCTCATACCTACTTCTAACCTCCACTCCTTCAACTTTTCACACTAAATAGTGCTAATTATTCTGCTTTGCAAAATAACTTTTCCTAACATTTTTCTGCTGACTAATCTCCATCAGTAATCAGGTGTCAACGTCTAGTTATGTAACTATACTGTAACACACCACACACACACTGTGACATGTTCTAGCTACCATTTGAGCCTACAAAAAGAAATGTGCTAAAAGAGAACTCAATTTAGGATGAAAGGGACTTTTTAACAGTATAGAAATAAAATCATGTACTCTCTTACTGAATTCTTAATTTACATGGGCTAGCAAACTCAGATTAATTTCTAACATCTTATTTTTAAAGTCCTCTTCGGAAACATCGTAAAAGAAAGAAAGAAGAAAAAATGGAAACTCTGAGTAAAGATAAAAGTCCCATGAGTGAAGATATTCAGGAGACTAATATTGCATAATGGTAAGTCTAATAAACTTGGCAGATGGGAAGTCATTCAGGTGGCCCGAAGTGGTGGGTTCCACTCAGGTGGCCTGAAGTGTTGGGTTCCACTCAGGTGGCCCAAAGTGGTTCTTAGGAGAGGCTAAGAACAGTTTGGCCTCATGCTTACTTGTGCACATTGAACATGAGAAAGCAGTCACCTTCTCTAACTTGCTCTGTGTGCGTTCCCACAAATATCCCAGTGACTTAATAGAGAATAATGCTTGCTGAGAAATTATAGTGACTTGCTCATTTCTCACAAGGTCAACACTAATGAATTGAAAGTACAAGTGTTGACTCTAGATTCACTATATTCTTGTCATTGTTGCAGAGAACTTTATTTTGAAGTCACTGTTCTTATTTTCTTCATTCTTACAGGTTATCAAGTGATCGCAGGCTGGAGGGAAGCTACAAAGTGCCTTATTCATTTGAAAACGGACATAATATGTCTCAGGAAAACAGCTAGTAGAAAAGAATTCTTAAGTATTGTATTTACGTTTTATTATTTTATTTGTAACTTTGTCTTGTTTATTGTTGTTTTTAATAATGATATTTTTATTATAGTCCAATAATTGGGAGAAAGGCTTGTTTAAGTATCAACAATAAGAAGGGACAGTTCAGCTTTGTTACCAGGATTATTAGTCAGATAAAAGAAGAAAGTGAACAATTTAAACCTTAAGAACTGAAGCAACAACTTTGTATACTTACTATATACTAAGGGTTTGAAATATATTATTTCATTTAATCCTTTCAGCAATTTGTGAGACAGATTTTGGTCCTCATTACCGCATATGGAAAGAGGACCGAAGAAGTTAAATAATATGACTTAGATTTCAAGATCTAGGAATTGATGGAGATGGAGTTAGAACCAAACTCAAACCAGATTCAAAACTGGTCCTCTTAACTGTTATTTTTGCTAATTTGGATTTCTATAATCCAAATCAGTAATATATCCCAAGATTCCCTGTGAATTGCACTTTGCTATGATTCTGAGATGTTAAGGCAATCTTCTTGCAGCAACACAGAATGTAGAGTCCTGGCCAGTACAGATGTTAGCATCCTACTGTGTTACTGAAACAGATTTGACCTGTAACTATAGTAAAGAATGGAGATGGAAAAGTAAATGCCCAGTTTCTTTAAACTCTAGATAGGTAGTTATGCTCAATAAAGTATAAATAATAGCTGCAAGAGGACGTTAGTATCAGTGATGGCCCAGAAGACCCTATGACTATATGTGACAATGGTCTCATGTCCCTTTTTCTGGTCAATGCATGCTTGAGTGCTGTCAGGTAAATTTGGATGCAATGAGATCATGACTGTAGCATCTATTATATGTACCATTTCTCCATGACTCCGTGTTATAGTGAGTAGAAAAATGAAATTTATATTTAGTCAATATTCAGTAGAATATGGGACTTCTTCATTGATTAGGTGAGTCATTTACTAAAACCCAGGGGAAGATATCCCCCAGAGAACTGCACCTGCCATGTATCAGGATTTTTGAAAATTTATTATAATATGTATTCCACAGATTCGAACAAAAGCTTAAATTCTGTATAGTATAGTGTTTTGAATGAAGCTGGGATTTTACTAATATAGAAATAGCTCCCCTATCAAAACAGCTCAGTTGAGAAACTGACAATTTTCAAAATGGACTTTGTTTTCTTGTGAGTTTAATGATCATGCTTGAAACAGGACTACATACAGTGGACTCATGTTGCACATGTTTTGTTTTATAAAGTCTTCTTTGGCTCATATATGTCTTTTTTTCAGTCTTCTTTGATACTAAAAATGTTTCAAACAAAGGACTATTAGAACACTACTACCAATCCTGTAATTGTCTTAACATACTTTGACACTGGGGATTCTATTTTTATCTGAAGCCTTTCATGGTGCTTCTAGAAATTCTGATGTCAAGAAAGAATCTCCAGACTTTCATGTCTTTTCAAAATATATTTTATAATTGTTTTTGCATCTACTACATTATTTATATGTACTGTCAATGTTATCATGTAATAAATAAATTTATTTTTAAACAAAGCAGCTATATTTTTACTTGAAGATTTTCTACTGGCATCATGAATTATTAGTAGAAATAATTGTAAACACTATTGCTTTGAAAGTTTGTGCTTTACAGAAACTACTCATTAATGCATTTGAAATACTGCATTTGGCCCATGTGTTTTGTTTAGAATTGAAGTATTCGGAAGTGTGAGGACACCTACATGACCAGCTGTCAATATTCTGGCCCCATCTTGGAACTCCACTTCCAGCTGCATTTGGTTGGTCTGAGGTGGATATTTAATAAAATTGATACAATTGGAGTCATTGTAGGGGAACTGGGAACTTGACAGCAATCTTCTTTGGGTTTTTGGAGCATAAAAATGTCAATTTCTAAGTCACTGACATGTATTTTGTTTCATGTGGACCCAAAAAGCAAAGAAAACTGCTCAGGAGAGACAGAGAAGCTTCAAGCAGTTGCTCAGTGAACAGAGTTAGATTACCAACTTCACATGTTGTCATGGTTTTGGCTCATTCCTGTCCATGGGCTCCATGAGATGTGTTTCTATCTCCAGGACAAAGTCCTCATCTGGCTTCTATTGGGTTGCCTTGACCTGGAACCAAGGTCCTGATCAATTAAGTTGCATCTTGAATTGGTGTGCCTATGAACATGTTTCCAGGGGAAATTAGTGTGTGATTCTGAGGGATAGGTAGAGAAGTCCTACCTACAATGGAGGTAGACATCATATATTTGGCCAGGTGCCTGGAGAAAACAAATGTAGAGGTGAACTGGTCTCTGCTCTGAGAGACAAGATGACATTTTTCTACTGTCTTGGACATCATAACTCCAGGCTTGCCAGCATTAGGACTCTAGAACTTAGATCAGCATCCTCCTGGGTTTCTTTGGCTCTCTGCCTCACCTCAAAAGTTACATTAGCTTCTCTGGATTGAGACCTTTGTACTTGAACTGAGCCACACTGTTGACATCTCAGGGTGTCTAGACTGTTAAATTTGCTGGGGAACTCATCAGTCACTATAATCACATGAGCCAATTCCCTTAATGTCCCTGCTTATGAGACCTTGGTTTTGTCTCTAGAGAACACAGATGTTCTAAAAGTCTTAAAGTATTATGTATTATAAGAGGAAGTGACTTTGACAGCTTAGAGAGACTCAAGGAAAGATCCTGGAAGAAGTTGCACTTATATTAATGATTGGCTTTCAGAGAAAAATGTCTCTGCCTCAAACTACAGCAAGTGCAAATATTTCTTTAGTTCTCAAATACTACAGAATTCCTCAGAAAGCTCTGAGAGTCAAAGGACCAATGGGTAGTGCCAGGAGTGAATAATAGAAGCTAAGAAGTCAAGGGATTCATGCCTCACCCCAGATTGCTCTGGGCATGGCTGGGAGAGTGTGAGAGCACATGCTCTTTAAGATGTGATGCTCCTGAGTGAGAGGAGAGAATTTCTTTCTTCTCTCCAATTAAATATTTAGGTCTTTTGTATTTTCCACTTATATCATTGCCCATGATGCAAGAAAGTCATACAGAATTGGACTAAGTTTGGGTCAAGGTCTGGAGAAGTTCAGTGCAGAGCACTTGCATAGCATGTGCAAAGAAGTTCTGGGTCAAATAGTATGCTGTTTTGTTTTGAGACAGTCCTTCTAGGTAGGTAGATTCAGCAAGCCCAGAACTCTCCATCTTCCTGCCTCAGCCTCTAGAGTGCTGGGATTGGAGGCAGGCACTACCACTACTACAAATAACTTCATTCATTGTCAATACTTAAGATTGAACCCAGGGCCTTATACATGTTAAACAAGTGCTCTACAATTGCTCTCCATTTAGATATGAACCAATTTGGGCAAATTAATAAGGGAAGTTAAGGACAAATTTAGAGTCCATGACTTTAAGACCAAGCTATTTCCTTAAGAGACTGTTTATTTTAGCATAGTCTGCATATAACTGTTATGGTGAATTATCCATTCATCTAAAAACATTATTTTAGTATATACTAAGTGCCAAGTACCTTCAGTGCTAGGATTATACCAGTTACATAAAGCAGTTAAAATATTAATAAGAACAAAGCCTCCAAACTTCTGATCTCATGGAGCTTATCTTTTAGTGGGTCTCATCTTTCATAGTACAGAATTTAAAGGAGACTTATCCAAGCACAGTGTTACCCAGGACATTATTGTACTTTTAACCTAAACAGTTGATTTAGATCATGAAAGCCTGGATGAACCGTCACAGGAGAAGCCTGCATATAGTGAGATTTGGCATTTTCTTTGACTCTTAGTGGATAACAAGTTGTATAATGACTACCAAGAGCATGCATGTATGTTTCCTTGGTCTAAAAAATAGTTCTGAATAATCTTTGCTATGCTTGAGAAAAATCAATGCTACACTTGGGCATTTGTTTCTCTTCAAAGAGTCATTTATTCGTCAATGCACTTTTTTCTGCAAAGGGACCAGTTCCCATGTGGTCCTCTTTGGCAGCCAAGTGGTAATGCCAGAACATAACGAGCAGTCAGTTCACGCTTGCCTCTGTGCTAGTGAACTGGACCCTAGGAATGTGTGTCTTATCATAACATCTGGTTGGCACTTCTACAAGTCTCCATTCCTCCCTCATCCCTCTCAGCTACTGGCACTTGATGCAGTTTGAAGTTCTTTATTAGGAAACTATAAAAATTATATAACTCTGAAAATAGCATCATTTTTTTTCAGGTAATAAATAATCAAGATTGTTACTAGAAATTTTAAGATGTGGGTCTTGGTGGACTCAACCAAGGATTATAATCAGTGCTCAGATTCTAAAAGCAGTGTTGAATAACCATGGTTTTAAAGGACTTTTCTGTCCACGTTTTACTATTTTCACTGAAGCTTAAATTACATAATAGATAAATAAATAAATATGCAATGTAAATGCTTTATGAGGGTCATTTCCCTTGTCTTTTGTCTTCAGTTTGTTCGAACGTCGCAGAAGAAAACCCCATCACAAACACAGAGCTCCTTGATGGTGCTTGTGGTGACAAATGTAATTATTCTTGTAAAGTGAATACAGAATAAAAAATATTTTGAAACTTTGTGATTCAAGCTAGATAGTAGTGTGCACCGTTTTTGAACTTTAGCAAGAAGTAAACAGAAACCTTGGATTTGACTTGATCTCTAAATTCACTTTCCAAATACTGCAATACTGCAATGTGTGAACTAATTAAAATAAACCCATTTCTAGTGTGTGTGTGTGTGTGTGTGTGTAATCTTTAAATCCTAGGAACATTTTGTCTCCCCAATGAACCAGAGGAAGCAGGGATTTCTAAACATCATTTACATAACATTTTTATATGGTTGGTTGGTTTCTATTTGTTTCACTTTTAAAACAAGAAGACTTTATGCTTGAATATTGTCTAACACTTCTGTTTCCTAACTCTAACTGGACTTCTAAATATCTGAACTCTTAACCAAACCAGTGCTCCTGCGGATGGGGAAACTCATTTCTGAACTGTTGCAAAATGAAAGTCATGATCATAGTCTTTGTTTGGACATAAGGGCTTCAATCTTCTACTTAAGTGTGAGGCCTTGGGCAAATTTAACCCTACTAAGGATTTCATCAACAAAGTCAAAATAAACAATAAAAAGGGAAAATTAAGATAATTGAGGTTTGGAAGTTAAATGCTTAGCACAGCACCATGGATATCTTAAGGATTCCAAGTACAAGTACAGTTAATGCTGGCTCTCATTACTAAGAACAATAGAACTGGTGAAGGTCAAGGAAAACGGATTCTTCTGAGGTTCAGCGACTGCACAGATGTGGTAAAGTCCACTGTGTTTTTAAGGGTTTGTGGTTCCTGTGGGAAGTAATGGGTTTCTAGTCTTGCTGGAAGAATTTATGCTTAGGTGAGGATTCCACCTCAATGACCATTCCTAGGATACTGATTCATTTATCTAACTTATCTGCCTACGTGAATTCTGTTTTCTTTACTTCTTATTTAAGAGAATGCAGGAAAAAATAAGAAAAAACTATAATGTCATTGAAAATAACCACAGAGACTAATACTTATTTTATTTTTATTTTATGTGTATGAGTGTTTGCTTGTATGTAAGTATACCACATGTATGTAATACCCACAGAGGCCAGAAGAAGGCATTGGATCACCATAACTGGCATTCTGGATGGTTGTGAGCTGCCACATGGGTGCCAGGAACCAAACCCAGGTCCTCTACTGAAACAACCAGTGTTCTTAACTGCTGAGCCATCTCTCTAACTCCAGGACTAATTGGTTTTAAAACTGTGCTGAGATAGGTGTAAATTAGAAACTTTTAGTGAACATTAAGCTGATTTTAAAAATAACTTGAGCCACGGACTAGAATAGCCACACACTGTTATGAACAGTGACTGTATATAGTAAGCATTATACCATTTCCTAGATGTTAACTCTGAACCCTGGTGAGTGTGAGGACTATGCCAAAGATCATAGTGTTTGTCCATGTTTGCCATCTGCCTCATAATTTGACATCTTCAATTCTGAAACAAAAGTACACTGAAATTATCTCCTTCCAAAATGGAACATAAAAATGAAAGGAATATATTGTTCTGAGCACTATGGGCCCACTAACTCAATAATTAGTAAAATTGTCTAGTTGAACAGTTTAAGAGAATACTTTGAGTGGCATAAAATCTGCTGAGAATCCTGCAGCAGTATTTCACCAGATTTAGCAATATTAGTGCTTCTTGCAAGCCTATCAGCATTTGAAACTGTGGTAAAGGACATTGACTGCAACTCAACCAAAAAGTGCAGTGTGCACAGACATGCAGTGTGCACACCAACTGAAGGGTGCTTTTCTGGAGAGTAGAACAATTTGGTGGAGCAACACATTTCCTATCTCTATCTAGCAACACAGGATATGAAGAAATAAAAGACTGAATGTGCATCTTGAAGTTTTTATAAGTAGTAAAGTTTTATGCAAATTGTTGTAATCAAAAAATTAATAAATAGTGATTTTAAAGACATAAAAGGAGAGCTACCGATACTATATTATAAACTTTTCTAACACATAGAAATGTATACTTGAACAACAGACGATTTTTGGCATTATAATACCACCTCAAGTGATTATCAGTTATAAATGTAATTAAATTGCAGACTAATTGGCAAGTCATTTTATAGTTTCCTTCAAATTCTAATTCAAATGGTTAAATGCTGAAAGCTGGCCACAGACATACCCTAACATATACTACATGTAGTAGAAAGGTTACAAGGAGAATGAAAGAGCACATTTTTTTAAGTGAGGGATGTGGAGAAAGCACACGCACTACAATAAGAGGCTAAATATTTCACTTATTCACACAGAGAATATTTAACACTTATCAAATGCAGGGCATGGATGAAATTCTAAAGATAAAAAGAGGGGTAGACTGTTCTCCCAAGAGCTTTATCTTCTAGAACTATACCTGCAGAAACCATAGCTTGTTCTATAGACTGAAGGGATTAGGGGATCTATCTCAGAAGGGAGGTAGGATTTAGGAGGTAGGAAGACTGGATGAAGTCTAATGTGCAAGTATAGGTGAGAAGACATTCAGGTCTGAAAAGTACGGGCGTCATGGCAGGTTGAGAAGTAAATCATAGAGCCTTAAGCAGGTACCAAACACACTGACACTGTGAATGTGTACAGCATACTAACGACAAGAAAAAGCACACATTTAGTCATCCAGATTGCATGTCTGCATTCATATGGGGTGTATTCTATGTGAGTCATAACATTCTTTACAATTTCTGTTGCAAAATGTATACGACTAATTTTATATCATACTGAGTACAACACAAATCATAGCCATTGTATAAATTGATACTCAAAAATACAATTGTTATCACCAGTGTCATTCTATACTGGACTCTGGGGCAAAAGGAACATGTACTTTTTTATATACGTCTCTAAAATATGCTGAGTAGAAAAATAATAAAAGTTCCATAATCAGAAAGCATAACCGCACAGAAGCCCTGAACTGTTCACTCTACTCACACACTTTCGTCAGTCCTCATAAACTTGTGCCACTGGGGCCTGATGGTCACACACCGGGGAACTGCAGCTGAATTGGAAAAAGATTGTTCCTGTTGCATAATAATATAAGGCTGTAAAGTAAGTCTCCACAGCTTGCTTGTCTTTATACTTCTGACATGTGGCTCAGTGAGGACTTTGCATGAATTTTAGGTACTTGTTTGGATTCCCACAGTTTTTTTGCATTCCCTTAAATATTGAACCAGAGCTAGTAAGTGTCCAGCTCTGACTATGGATCAAAGTCAAGCCAGGACACTAAAATTAGCAGGCTGTATGTGATAGCACAATTTTCTATAAACATACAAAATATCACCTAGAAACTAAAGAATTTTTCGTTGTTATTATACCTACCAATATTCTAGAGATTTAATCCAAGGACCTTCAAACTGAGTTTTTATGTAAACTCCATAGCTTACTAGTGGTAAATTACATGAATTTGTCCGGCCTCAGTTTCTTAGTCCGAAAATTTGATATAATGGCTTCCATTTCATGTATTAGTGGAGAGCTCATGGAAGTCAGAGCTGGCTTCAGAATTTGTAACCTACTTAGTAGAGAGGGCCTCTGCTTAGATGGCATCATACTTGAAATTCTTTTTATTCTTAATATATATTTTATTGAATTTTTGTTGTCATACAACACATGTTAATCATAGTAGACCCTGTCCACTATCTGCACTGCCCCAAAGCCTACCCACCAAGTATCATGCTCAGGGATCATTTAGGAACAAGGGGCAGAAGATTCTAAGAGTCAGAAGACTGCATGATCATCAGGAAATGGTGTCTTCCAGGCTTCTGGGAGTTTGTTCATATAAACTCATAGCAATGCGCAAGACCCATGCAAACTCACTCAGACATACTTGAAATTCTTAATTTTTGAACAAGATGCCCAACATTTTGCCTTGGCACTGGGCCACACAAATTATGAAGCTGGTTGTGGCTGTGGCAGTTGACTACTACAGGGGGCACTCAGGACACTGTAGTGTTCTTGGTTACGTTGCAGTTTGTGGAGACATATTTATAGAGTTCTGGTCCCATCCTCAGCATGTGAGGATGTGAAAGTTTAAAGAAAGTCCTGTTAGTTGTGGCCTTTTTCTTTCTGTGAAGGGGAACCTGAGTGGAACGGAGGGATACAGTGGACAGAAGTTACAATAAATGTAATTGTAAGTCAGACACCCCACTCTCACTCCTCCCGCCCCCATGAGTTTCATACGACTCTGGGGCCAACATCTAATCCGGAAGGAGACCCCCAGCCTCAGAATCGCTTCATCATCTAGAAGGCTCAGTCTCAGACAGGTGACTCCTCGCACGTCCTCTCCCCCGAAGTCTTGCTCAGCCATCATAGCTGCTCAGGCTTCCGGTTGTGCTTGTACTTCCGGGCATCCTTAGCTGGCACCAGCCTGGGACTGAGCCGCTCAGAGGGCTCACACGTCATCAGCCTCTGGTCTGGTTCCCTGACTCTCTTCTTGCTTCTTGGAAATCAGTTAACAGTGTGGCTTTCACTTTTTCAACACCTTTAAACACAAAAAAGTGAATTTTCTTTATTTTATTAGCCAATAAAATGAATGGAATTCAATTACTTATGATTCCATTGGTTTTATCTCTTATTCCTCTGGCAACTTTCCCATCTCAGTGGTCATACAAAATCTCAGAACCTTCTTTCTGCCAGAAAGGCCTGAGATTTGGAAACACTAAAACCTGCTTTTCCCCAAGAGGGAAGAGAAACATATTTATACTCTAGTAACAAACATGTTCATCAAGAGTTGATAATGAAGTTTTATTTACCTCAATATACTGCCATCTTCAAGTCATCTTTCCTGGTGAAACAAGACAGGGCTGTTAAATGCTTATAGACAGGTGCCTGTGTAATGATTTTTATATTTTCTGAAATTTCTGTGACTTTAAAGTATGTCTTTAGCTCTAGGGAAGGTCATGTAGCAGTCACGCTGAACTTTTTTTGCTGCGACCCCCATCTTTGGGGGGGCGGATTTGAGTAACCGCCCAGCTCCCCTAAGGAGGTGTTTGTTCAGCTTATGACCAGAAGGTAGGTGATGCCTTCCCTGTTCCAGATGTTGCCTCATGCCCTCTTCCTGATAGCAAATACATGCTAAACACAAAGGGGATGAATCTACTGTCTTTACAAACAGGTTGAAACTGTCCATAACACTTTCCAGTTAAAAATGGGAGGAAGAAATTGAACCCAACTCAGCCATTCCTGGCCCTCAAAGGGACCTAAGTTTTCTAAGTTCTTTCCCTAGTTTTTTTTTTTTTTTTTTAACTTCCTGGGCATTCTCCCCTTAACTACCATGTCACTTTAAGCATCCTCTTCCTGTCCTGTTTCAAGCCCCCTTTGCTAAACAAAGCTCTGTGCCTCTTGTCCTCTGGAGTCTCACAAATAGCAGTCTTAACCACGAAATAATTATGCCTTTTCACAGTGAGCGATGGGCTTTTTCTTGATGTCTTCTGGCCTCCTCCTACTTCCTCCTAGGAAGGTGAATTTACATGAAGGACCGCTCTTTTCCTACTAAGGAACCAAGCCATTTTCTCCTGGAAGCATTCATTTTCAACCACGTCCCCAGAGAGAATGCTGTATCCCTTTTATTAGTGAATTTTTAAATCTGTTTCTTGAAAACAAATACTTAGCATTATTATATGAGGCAAAAATTACTGTCTCTCTTCATCTTTTTGTAATATGTCATAAAGCATTTTATATTTAGTAAGGAGCAGCTTAGGAGCGGGGAGAGCCTTAAGTTCACCTTGCCACAGGGATGTTAACAAGCTCTGTCCCAGGAGGGAAGAGTGGAATCATATCTATTGCTAAGAGGTCCTTGAGATGCAGGGAAAATTAACAGATGAGAGAATAGGGTGAAGATTTCCATTGGAAAAGAAAATAATCACAAACAAGTTTTCATGTGTTTGTGAATACTGGATACATTTTCTAACTTCTGTATAGATCTACACTGCCAGATAAGAGACAGAAAGCTGGTGAAATTGAATTGTGGAAAATAGCAAATAATATGTATCTAAGTATGCTTCAAATATTGATGTTTATTGGACAGCCTGTACATTTGTTTTCTAAATTTGGCAGCCCTCTTATAGAATAATGGAACATAAGCAATATGAAGAGAAAGTACGTAAAATGAGGTTGTCAGGATGGTCAGAATGATATAATAGTGAACTTGGTCTGTCATGCTAAGGTCTTATTCTTTACTAGATGGAGAGGATGGAGAAAATAAGGTTTTGATAAGCAAGTGATGCTATTGGATATACAACTTAGGAGGACGACGTGAAGGCTGCACAAGGAAGCTGAGAGATAGAAACTAGAGAAAATGATGGCACTGGAATTGGGAGGCAGAAAGATAATGTGATATACTCAAGTTACTTTGGAGAGTTAACATGTTTTGTGATCTGGTGAATGTGAAGATGGTAAGGAGGTTAGAGTTATAAAAGTGTGTGTGTGTGTGTGTGTGTGTGTGTGTGTGTGTCTATGTGTTCATGTGGGTGTGGTACAAGGGTTGACAGATGTGCACATATGTGTGTGTATATGTTTAGGGCCAGAAGCCAACCTTGGGTGTCATTCTTCAACTGTCATTTACCTTGTCTTTTGAGAGTGTCTCTTATTGGCCTAGAACTCAGCAAGTTGGCCAGGCTGCCTGGTTGAAGTCCCTGGCATCCTCCTGTCTCCACCCTCCAGTTCTGGAATTACAATGCACACCATGTCAGGCTTTTATATGTGCACTCTGGGACTTTTACTCAGGTCCTCATGCTTGTATGACAATCATTTTACTGACTGAGCTGTAGCCCTAAGTTCAAATGGGAAGTTCTTCGTGTGATTAATTCAGGTATGGATTAGAGAAGAAAAAGCAGAATGGATCTGGAGGTTTGGGTGAGGCAGTAAAGTGGTTTGGTTAAAAAAAAAAACAACAACTTAGATTTGAGAACTCTATGAACAGCTTTTTAGAGTGATCACCTGAAGTTCATTAAAAAAAATTATAGTCCAGGTCAAGACAAGGACCAACTATAAGCAAGGAAACGATGATATGCTAACCCTCCAAGAAGAACAGCCTCCGAGAACAGCCATGTCTCTCTACCTGCAATTTTGTTTTTCATGACATCAGTTTCTCATAGTCAGGCTCACTCTAAAGATATTAAATGAAAACGCCAGAACTAAAAAGTTTTAAATTGCGCACTGTTCTAAGCAGTGTGAGGAAATTTTGCCCCTCTGGACTCCACCCAGCTGGAACGTAAATAATCCCTTTGTTCACTGTGTCCACACTGCATGCCTTTCAGTACTCATCTGAGTTATCAGACTGGAAGTTGGAGTTTCACAGTGCTCAAATTCAAATAACCCTATTTTACTTAATAATGGTCCCAAAGTACAAATGTAGAGAAATGGCAATTTAGATTTGCTAAAAAGAAGCCATAAACCACGTCCTTTGAATGAAAAGGTGAAAGTTATTGAAGTAATAAAGAGGTAAAGAGGAAAGAATCATATATTGAGGTTGCTTAGTGACAGCAAATCTTCTATCGATGAAATTAGGAAAAATAGAAGAAAATTCACGCTGTGTGTGATGTCATGTCTCAAATTGCAAAATTTACTACGATGGTATATAATAAGCCCTTAGTTAAGATGGGAGGGACGTTCAGTTTATCTACACACCAACAGGAAAATTAGTATGTTTAGACCTTGATATTAATGAATGGAAATGAACTGATGGAAGTGTCCAGATACTGAGGTTATGGGGAGCTGTGGAGAAAGTTAGTGGCATCTTAATGTCCAGCAATGGTGTGAACGTGGGACTGGAGAGATAGGGCCTGATACTAGGATACATTTTGAAAAGAAAAGGTCAGTGGACCTTGACATCATGTATAGCTGGAATGAAGAGAAACTCTGGAGCTGTGAAGAAGGAAATGGACATTGGAATGCCATGTCCATGATGGCACGCATAAGGTGAAGTTGTGCTGATTATAAGGAGGGCAAATGGTTCCAGTGAGCCTTAACTGAGCAGCCGGTGCAGAAAGATGCCTTGCTAATACAACTGCATTATGCAATTTCATAATAGAGCTAAAAATACAAATATTGGAAAGAAGGAAAAAGATATGACAATTTGATAGTATTCCTAAAAATATGAATATGGAATATAAGCCTAACCCTCAAAAGTGTTGTGAGTACTTTGAAAAGACATCTTGTGTGCTTTGCTTAAAAAAGGGACTCACTCTCCAAATTGGTTATTCAGAAAATAAATCTAATAAGCTAACTGTGCTCATTATTGTGCCTGTCGTTTGCTATCAAAGAGATAAAAAGCCCCAAGTAATTAAATGCTCAATCTGGTTTAAATTGAACTCAATTGAGTATATAAAGGGATTTTTCTAGAAATTTCTTGGCTTGCTTGGAACAAAAAGCCCAGGCTCTCAGAATGTCTGCAGTGTTCTGTTTCTCTCTCCAAGTTGGCATTCCCAGACTGAGGAAGGAGTCTTAGGTCTCATATGGGCCTTGTCTAGGGAATGTGTTGTGCTTTCTGCCCTCAATGCTCAAGTATGAGGTAAGCGAGCTTTGGTCCTATCTTTAACATAGGCATGATCCAAAGGCACGTCCTGCCCTTTATGATGTAACTTTCCCTGCTATCTCATTGGTCTCCTTCTCATTCTCCATCTTGCATCCAGCTCAAGGGTTCATCACACCTTTGTGGTGTTATCATACTCTTCCACAACAGACTGCACAGCAGCGTGTCTAGTTCTTGGCTGAGCATCTATACCACACAGAAACAGAAGCATGCCCAGAAGCTCAGCTTCCTTGGTTTTGAGGCTGATGACTGTTTGAACACAGAAGACAAAGAAGGACTTAAATGATAATGAAGCAAAGGAAAACTAAAACATTTGAATGACTCTGTCCCCTTACACTCTCACATCAACTTCCCTGGCTTAAGGTTTATCAGAATCTCAAGGTGATTAACCAAGCCTTTGAGGGTTAAGAATCTAAAGAGAAAAGAACAAAGCTTCAGAGGGAACTGAGGAAAGTGAGACGAGCCATAGAACAGAAAGAAAGGCCAGAGATGCGAAGAGAATGAAGAAAATCAACGTAAAGCAAACCAAAGCAAATGAGGGAGGAGGCCTGCGGGAGAGGAAGGGGTTTCACGCAGTAGAAGTAAAAAATGCAGGGAGCTGCAGGGGTCTGTCTCACCTGGTCCCACTTACAGGAAAGCTTGAGTCACTTCTTACTGAACAACTTGAAGTTGGAAGTAAATGCTTGTTACGTTCATAAAACTTTAGTGGGTGCGCAGCAGGAGAGGGAGGTCTTGGCAGTGGATTCAATAATGAAATGATTTCAGACTTGCATGATCTAATCAACTCTATAACTACATGGCTGAAAAGCCTAGGTAGGGGCACCTGGCCAGTCAGGGTGACAGACTGTACACAGTTAAGACTGGCGTGTGATACAGTCTCTTATTTGATTAGCCTAACTAGAACCTCCCCGCATAATTTTGGCAAAGAGTACATGATGATCTTTGCATTGATTAGAAAAACAGTTGGATAGGAAGAAGCTTTCCTTGTTTATCCAGCATAGTCCAAAGTCAGGCTTCTGGCCTCTCTGGGTGCGTTCTACCTGGGTGCGCTGTACTTTTGTTCTAACTCAACATCATCGCCCCCTTTCTCTGTATTCTGTTTAGTGTTTTAGGGAAGAAACCTGGAGCTCCATTTTTCTTCAATCTTTTTCCTCTTATGGTTCTAGACTGGAATATTTTAATCTACATACAATACAGTTTGGGAGATAGGAGAGGAAGGGAGCTATAATTCTACAAAGACAGTTATCAATGAACGCCTGAACAGAGGCAGCCGGAAGGTTTACAATGGTTTCTAACCTGAGAGTCATGTGCTTCTAGCTGGGGTTGTCTTAGTTTTTCATTCCTTAGTTTCCCGATGGTTGCATCATTCTCAAACGCCCTGCAGGACCTCCTTTCACATGGAGACATGCAACGTTCTGTTTCACTAGTGGATCTGAACCTGCAATGAGGCATTAGGCATGGGTGACCCTCAAAATACCAATTTCCTTTTGCTTTAATTATTAATCTTAATAATGATTAATTTTATTTGGCGGAAACATTGATGTCAAGAAAGGAATACCCTAATATCTTAGCTTGAGTTTACTTCAAAACAGGCTTTGAGATGAGTATTTGAGAATGATTGTTGTTAGAGACTAGTCACCTGATCACAGGATATACACGATGAGTGGGGATGCGGAGAAGAGAAGCTGAAAAAGCCCCTTAAGGGTATGTTAGTAAAAGAATTACAGACGTGGACAACTGAGTTTAATTCTGTGTGAGTCCCTCTGAGAAACTGGTCAAGAAGAGCCCTCCAAGTATTCCACTAAGGCCCTCTGGAGGTGGAGTATTAATCCGTGGATGCCTGCCCCTCAGTGACTGACAGTTATCAGTAGTGGTGGCATTATCCCGCAACCTGTGGCCTTCTATACTACAATAAACTCAGGAAAAGGGGCAGAGAATCAGAGGCAAACGAGGTTATAGCTCTGTGGGACTGGCACTAAGTCATGGAGGTGTCACTGCATATGGCTTTCCTCCTGGTCAACCAACACCTCCGTTGTGTTTCTGTGCTGTGACCGGAGCAGACATTTCTCCACACTGGTGCAGAAGAGCGAGGGGCCTGGAGAGGAGCGGGTGTGGAGAAGACGCCCTGAGCATCAAAGCAAATGGTGTAAACAGCATAGATTTAGCTGGATAGTCAGGGCAACCTAGGCTGCGTGGACCCTCTTCTTCCTTTCTCTCTTCCTCTTCCTAGTCTTATTATTATTCATATTAATTTTCTTTCAGCTTATGCCTGCCATGAAGGCTGCCATTTTGAGAGAATTAGTACAAAAATAAAACAAGACTAATTCTACCAGCTGCACCCCTGGGCTGCTTCCCTCTCCTAACTACCCGAGGCTGAAGGAAAGCAATCATTTGCTTTCAGTAAATGCACAAGGAATTCTTCAATAAATATAAGTTGTCATGGAAACCAAGCCCAAAGGGGATAAAGAGTTAAGACTGAATATCAAAGATTTGTTTGGCCTTAGTGAGGCTGTTTTTTTTCAGTTCTGAACTGTTAATGCCATCCTGTAGCATTCTGTACATTTTGTTGTTTCCTTCCCACCTTGACCTCTTTCCCTCTCTTCTGGAAGCTGTTAAAATCACACAGCAAATCACCCCTAGGGGCAATATCTGTGTGGCAGACAGTATCAGAGATTTGGAGTAGTCAGACCCGGGTATGCACGAAGCAGCGAAGTTTGCCCACATGCATTTGACACAGGAAATTCCTGCCATGCAGAGCATCTTGACAATGTGTTTTGGAGTTGAACAGCTCTGTTTGTCTTTAAAAAATGAGTGTTTTAAGGGCCAATTTTTCTCTCAACATCTAATTGCTCAAATTCAAATCCAAGACTTATTTATTGTCAATAAACACAATTTTCTTAGTGTTTTTAGGGTATTCTTGGAAAAAAAAAGAATTCAGTGACATGAATTTCCACTGATTTCTACACAGCTCAGAAATGTCTTAGGAAAATTTGCCTCCCCTAATTTGTACAGAGTGAAGAGACATTATTGTCAATAACAGTGTTACTGTTAATTAGTCTTTCCTTGAGGTTCCATGAAAGCAGTTTTTGCTAGGGGAAATCTAGTGGAATGAACTTGGAATGAGAAACTGTGAGTCTGGATCAGATCATGCAATTCATTTGCAAATAAACGTGGATCAATAATTATAATCTTGAGTCTCAGTATACTTTTTGAGACTCAATTTCCTTAAAAGCCATAGAATAGTTTCTAAATACCCATTTGGATATTTATTTCTTCCTAATAAAGCTGGATTTCATGTAGCACCTGTTCTGCACCAAGAATTATACTTCACATTGGAGTTCATAGGATCAGGTGTATCTATCCAGTGAATCTGTCACTTGAATCTGCTTAGCCCTGTGTTCACACTGGCCAAAGAGGTTTGAAAAGCACTTGGATATTTGAACTGGATATCATAACTGCTGGGAATTCCAGTATCCAAAAGTGTGAGAAGACACCTGGGCTAGCCAACTGAAGATGGAAGATGGTTTGGAGCATGTCTCCAGCCACCCCCATGCTTCTTGAGATGTGATCTGAATGAAATGTTTGCTGTTTAATGGTTGTTGCTATGCTTTGTTATCTAGTTTGGGGGTGGTTTGTTACACAGGAAAAACAAGCTGATACAGGAAGCTGTGGAAATGGAGCAGTTCTATGACCAAAACCTAAAAAGAAACATTGATTTTGGATGAAGACAGCTGGTAAAAGCTGGAAAATACTAGATATAGTAGCTAAAACATATGAGTGGAAATGTTATTGGAGTCTGATAGAGCTGGGAGGAAAATGGACAGTGCTTTTATGTGAGAGCAAATTTGTTACCTATAATAACTTAGAAGGTAGGATGTGCGCAGTTCACTTGTGGATCAGGCTAATGAAACTGCCAGGCGAAGTGCTGAACATGTCAGCTAAATGACTATGACAAGGTATTTCAGGGAAGAAAAAGTAACTTCAGTTTTAAATAGAGGAAATACAGGGCCCTACGTTTTTCTGGGCTGGAGAATAAAATAGTCTCATCCTTAGACCCTCCAAGTGGCATAAGATCCTCAAAATGAATCAAATACTGAACGAATATACAAATAAAATTAAAGGGGCTGTTATATCATCCTTTGGAAAGCTTCTAAAATTTGTTGAAGATTTTGTTTAGAATTACAAAGTATAATAAACTTTAAGTTAGATGAATAACATCTAAGTGTCGCAAAGGTCTCTGTTCACACACAGGGACCAGACACATCCAAAACAGACAAGCTTATCAGGAAAAGGATCACGAAAAGGAAGTGGATTCAAATTGGTTCATAGAACATCCATAAGGTTTTAAAAGGAGTTCCAGTGGAAAAATACATTATATTTGGAGTAAAATGGGCAGAAATAGTTTAAGGACAAAAGCAGTCTGAGAAATTTGCTTAGTTTCAAACACACATTGTTTCTTCTGGGAAAATGAAAGAACTCCTCAATTGGTAGACAGACAGGTACAGGAAGTAAAGGACAAAGAAACTGCTCCTTGTAAGTAAAACCACATTCTAAACAGGAATCAGTCCTCGTGCTCACAAAATGGAATTCTGACAAAACATACTCAGCTAGACTTTTGCTTTTTTAATTTCTAAAAATATTTTATCTATTATTATTATTATTTAAAATTTTATTGAATCATTGTGTGTTTCATACAGAACATCTCAGTCAATCTTAATCATCTTTATATCTCTTTCCTCACCAGCACCCCGCCCCATAGCCTTCTAACTGGAATCTGTACATTCCTTCATTTGTGTTAAGGTCTATTGTGACAAGTTAGTGTCCCCAAGCGACCTCAGTGCAGGTATATCCACTGAGGTCTAGTCTGCCTACCCAGAGTCCCTCACTTTAGGAAGACTAGCTCATCCTCACCCAACAGTAATCAATTGCCAATATTTTTTAAGCAAGGTTTGGGTCTGCTACCCATTTCCCCAGTGCCACGCTGGGTTTTTGTCTGCTTGAGTTTGAATGAATCTTGAGCATGCTGACACCATTGCTGTAGGTTCATATGAGCAGGGTCCCAGGACCTTGTAGGATTCTGTTTCCATATGGTCATGCCCCTCCTCACTGGCTCTTACAATCTTTCTGCCCCCTCTTCCACAATGGTCTCTGAGCCCTACATGAGTGAGACTTAATATAAAAGACATGTTCAGGGACCCACACTCTCCAGATTCTAATCTCCATGGTTTAGCCATTTTTGATCTTTTGTGTTATTGTCCCTTTTTTGCATGTGGGAGCTTCATTAATGAGAGTTGAGAGATTCATTAGTGTCTTCTTTACCTCTTGTCTATACTGCATGAGCCTTAGGTATGGAGTCTGCATTGTAGATGTGCTGCTTAGGCATTGGCAATTCACAGACAATGTCTGTGTATGACCACCTGTGGTATTCTATATTAGTCCCCATATTGTGCAAAAGAAGCTTTTTTGATAAGTGGTGACTGGGATAATTGACTATAAATATAAAATATGTATTTTGCACTTAGTAAGAAGTTATGTTGGTCTGGGGATGTGACAGCCCTGGGGATCTCTCTAAGATCTCTTCAACCATGTACATTTGACTGTGATTACAGTACCACACATGAGCTTCCTCCCATTGAGAGTGCTTTAAGACCAATTACATAGCTGTTGATTAGGCCTAAGATAAAGTGCCCCCACTGTACCAGTGTTGAATGCTATGCCAGTTATCAATGTGGTTATTTGGTGTTGGGTCATTGATTGATGTTTTTCCTTGGTTACATGTATGTGAGTGCTCTCCAGAGCTATGAGTGCTAGCCTTCAGAGGAAGTGGCTTCTGGGTTAGCTCAGGCTCCATTGCTCCAAATCCTGTGTCTCAAGTATGTCCTGTCTTTGGTAATAGGGTTTTATCTTCAAGTTCTGGGAGGCAATCAAGGGCTGTGGCAATAGCCCACATAATTTTGGGAGTCTCTTGGACCACCCTGACCAGAATCTCAAAGGAAGGTTTCTCCTATCTGGCACCGTTTCTGGTTATGTAGCCTTCACCTATGCAAATGGGCTCATGTAGAGATATTGCATATGGAATTTGTCATTAAGTTGTTAGACTATGATTCCCTCTGGTGCTTTACACTAGCTAAGCATTATCTCCCTCTCTCTCATTCTCGCTCTCCCTCTCTCCCTGTCTTACCTTCCTTCATGCCTTCTCCATTTAAAGTGTCCCCAATTTCCCCCATTTCTCCCTTGATAATACCCATCTCCTATGGCCTCACCTCTCTTGAGCTCCTTCTTTCTCTTTACCTCATTTTCCTTGTATAACTCTCCCTCCCCCTTTCATTGAAACACTCCCCTTTTACCTATTTCCCCAATAGTAGCACTTGTCCCCTATTATTCTTCTTTCTCATGTTCTTTCTTTTCTCTCTCATGTTCTCTTTCCCTTTACCTCCCTGGTTCCTTTCCATTTTCCTGGTTCCCGCAGTTACATCAGGATCCATACTCACATAGAAGAGTTTGGTGCTAGGATCCACAAATGAGAAAGAACATACGTCATTTGTTTTTCTGATTCTGTGTTACTTCACTTAGCCTAACAGTTTCTAGTTCCATCCAATTCCCTGCAAATGTCATGATTTCATCTTTCTTTGCTCCTGAGTGGAACTCCATTATGTAAATGTACTACATTTCCATCATCCACTCTCAGTTGAGGGACCTGTAGGTCACTTCCATTCCCTAGCTATTGTGAAAAGAGCAGCAACAAACGTGAATAGGATGAGTTCTTTGGGTATATACCAGAGAGTGGTATAACTGGGTCAAATGTAAGTTGGCTCATTTTTAGTATTTTAAGAATTGTCCACACTGCTTTCCATAGGGGCCGGCCATCTTGGCTCTCAGGCTTTCTTGGGTCAGAGACATCATTTCCTACCTAGATCTTCAAATCCTTACAGTCTTGGCAGGGTGAGTCTCCTCCACAGTCTCAACTCTCACGTAATCTTAGGTTTCCAGGATCCTTCCCCATCCCAGACTTGTGGTCATGAGTGCTTGTTCCTGTTCCTGAGACTTCCCTGTGCCTTCCACCACAGGTCTGTGTGCCCTAGATCTTCAAGCTCCTAGCCTAACCTATAAGGCAACCCTAAAAGCTCCCATCCTACTCTGCTGATCTAGAACCCGGTACAGTCAGTCCTGAAATCAACTCAAAAGTTGCACCTGTTTCTAGCATAACTGAGACCGCTTCCTTCACCTCATTTGCACAATAATATAGAGTGGCTCCCAAACAAAACACTAAGTCCCACTCTGATTAGGGACTTCCCTAATCAGACAAGTTAGGGAAACAGCAAACAAAGGTACATTCAAAATGATGAGATCAGTTACTCATACCAAGAAAATACCATGATACAAATCTAGATTCCCAGGTCTCATTGAACTCACAATCAACATGAGTTACCAAGGTAGCAAGTTTACTGCAGACACAACCCCACTGTAATGTTTTCTGAGAATGACAGCCTAGTGTATGTATAAGACTACCCTGCAGAATCACCCATTCTGTTCTTGGATTACATTGATGACAAAGGCTTGCTGCCACATATTTTTGGTAGTACTTTGTTCATATATAAAGTTTTCTCTCTTGAGCAGGAAAAAACAATATAGTTACTGTAAGAGCATTGCATATTATTGGCAGTTGATTACTGCTGGGTGAGGAAGAGCTGATCTTAAAGGGAGGGACTCTAGATAGGCTGACCAGACCTCAGTGGATGAACTTTCACTGAGAAATGTCTGGGGAACCTAACTTGACTGGACAGGCCTTAAAATAAGTGACAGAATGCATGAATTCCAGTGTGTGTGTGTGTGTGTGTGTGTGTGTGTGTGTTGGAAGCAGGGGGTTACGGCAGGGTGTTGATGGAGAAGAGTGAGCTGTGAGATCTGGGTATAAAACACTTCTGAAGTTGATCACAAAACTGTTATGTGTTATTAATGGAGTGATGCTATGGAGATTCCTTTTAAAATACTAATTTTTATAAGCATTCATGAATTCATAACTAAAGTTAGAGGCAATGTTAAGAACATTACTAGTGAACAAGGAAGTGATAGCTGTCTGATCTGATATTCCAGTTCTTGAATAAGATCATTACACATTGTACATTGTACAATACATGTAATTACTATGTGTTGATTTGAAATCTGTATATTGGATAATTATAAATAAAAACAAACAAAAGAAAATATGAAAAAAATTTCTACCAATTTTTTTCTCTGCAGATATTTCTCTAACGCTGATTTCTAAGACTCCTAATCCTGTTGGCTTGCTAGACTTCTCTGTGCACTACCCTCAGGGCCTGAGGATTTGCCTACATTCCACTGAGGACAGAGATAGATGAGGTGTGTGGGTTTGTTGATGTTCCCTTGGTATTTTTAGCCTGTGGTTAGCAGAAGTAGATCTGGCTGCAGGTTGATTATTCCTGAGTGTGCAGTCTTACATCTCTTCTGTCAAAATCCTTTCTTTGGGAGAATTCATCTGACTTGACTGCTGTAGCAACTGCTGCCAGGACTGCTGCCCATCCTGGCACCTGCTGTACTGGGCTTCACTGTTGCCAGGAGCCTTTATATTCCTTAAAAGGTTTGCTGGGTAGTCTGCCATAAGACTAGGACTTAAAGATTTCAGTTATAAGTACTTTGGTTAAATATGTTTCTAAAGGATGCAGTGTTTTGTTCATCGTAGGAAGTGCTTGCTGGTGTCTTCTCATCTGTAGCTGTGCCCTGGCAGCCTCAGGGTGTAGTGTAGGAAGCACATCTTCCAGGTCCATCCACACCTCATCCTTATACCATAGACTGCAAAGATATTTTTTCTCCCCTAAAATTTTCTTACTTAAAAGAAGGTAAAAGTAAGGACTGGAGAGATGACTCAGTGGTTAAGAGCACTGACTGTTCTTGCAGAAGATGTGAGTTTGAATCCTAGCACCCACATGATAACTAAAAACCATCTGTAATTCAGTTGCAGGGGATCTGACACTCTCCTCTGTACTCCACGGGCTTTGTATTCCACAAGTGCTCTTACATACATGCAGCCATAATGCACACAAATAAAAATTCAAAAAGGAAGGTAAAATAGATATACTTGAATGATATGCATCTGCTCTATGTCTAACCATCTAAGGAGGGGGTACCTATGTGAGTATGAGTGTGTGTGCTTGTGCGTACATGCATATGTGATGAATGTATGCAAGTACATGTCCAGTTCTGCCCATAAACCTGCCCAGGACTCTCATACTTTCATTGTTCATTTAAGTATGATGTGTGTGGCGGGGAGGAATTTGTTTTGCATCTTGTATCAGGTGTGGTTGAGAACAGGGTGTTGGTATCCATAAGGATAGTTTAATGAGTTCCAATAGTCTTTGGGATAGTTGCTCCTGGATGATGCTCAAATATTATGCAGGGAACTGATCCGAGGTAGCCCTTAGCCCAAGAAAGGAGATAAGAGTGCGGGTTCCCCTCTGAAGAGCCAACACTGTGAGTATTGGTCTCCAGGGGCCTTGCTGACTGAGCAGTGAGGCTTTGAGTGTTGCCTCCTTCCTCCTGCTCAGTGATTCTTTTGCATCTCCTCTACCATAGGCACCTTTACTTTCCTCTTAGAGGTAGGAAATCAAGCTGAGGGAGTCAATAGGTTTTCCCTGTTCTTAGCTCCATCATTTTGTTATGGTGTAATCTCTGAGTTTCCTAACACTCTTCCCATTTGATCACTGAAAGGCTGTTGTAACTGTATATATATATATATATATATATATATATATATATATATATATATGTCCCTGCCCCTAGCACAAAGTCTATGTCCTTTTCTTGTCATTTTTGTGTCCAGTAATATCACTTCTGCTCTAGGCACTATGGTTGTCTCCAACAGAATCATGAATAGTCCACATACACAGAACTGAAAAGGAAAAGTTTCAGAATTAATATATTATGCAAGATGTGAAATACATTTAAATGTATGTGGAGTGTCTGAAAACCCAAGATAAAATGAACTTTAATATAAGCTCATCCTTTTAAACATTTGCTAATTTCCATTTCTGGTAATGTTGTTGATTAGCTGTTTTGAGTAACTTTCTTTCTGCAATGATATGTAAATATAAAAAAATAGTATCTTAAAATATTACTGAGATAGAAACAAGAAATGCAAAGTATGCCATCTGGGTTTTCATTATTTCAACTAGGAATGAGAATATTCTCCACAAAGTCAGAAATTTTGTTCATTTTTTTCATTTCTCTGCCAGATAGACAATCAAAGGCACATAGTAGGCAGCCAAAAATTATTTCCTGAATAAAGAACCAAATGTTTCACAGTTGGAGTTGAAAGTTGAGAAGGGAAAGGTCTGCAATCATCCAGATGTAATAGGTTAGAGTTAGAGATGTCTTATGGTATAAACTATAATTTGGATTAACACTGATAAAGGTGCTCACACATGGAGATATTCATAGACATATATGCATTATCACACATATTACTTGATGTTGGAGCTTAGAGGTTCTTGAGACAATACTGCCATAGCAATGAGCATGCTCAGTACTCCAATCTTGCCTTCTAATAACACTCTCCAACAAAAGGAACCAGAATTTTTAGATAAATAAGTTCTAGAAAAGTAGTAGAACAAATACACTATTAACCTGAAGCATCTTATAATGACAGAAACTAAGAAAGTGCTGAGAAAAACAAAATGAAACCTTACGATGATGGAGATATGTCAAAGGTACAGAGAGGCCAATACTCAGTCATCAAATATAAAAGGATGTAAACAACAAAATCAATAAAGAACCTGTCACTGTTAAGAAGAGACAAACGAGGCATGGTGTCAAAAGGTACTTGTAGAATATACCACCATACATTATATACATATATCTGTATATACTGCCAAAGAGTAAAAAAAAAATTAAGAATCAAAAAGTATAATTGTGATGTTCAATGACACTTCAAACAGAAAATACTGCTATATTAAATCTAAGGAATCTGAATCAACTATGGACTAGGTTCATAGTCATGCACTGTGGGCTCCATCACTGTGACATATGTATCAAAGTAGAATGTTACCTGTAGGGAAAATGAATGAGATTTACAGGGACTCTATAATCTGCAAGTTTCCTATAAATTAACAATTACAAAACAAAAGGTTTATTTTGAAAAGAGATTTACAATCATTTTAAATGGACAAAGTCAACCACAGTGCTCCCGGAGGCACATTTGATGATGTGAGCATTTTAAAAACAATTAGAGATTACTCTGGATAGTGGAGAGAGGAAAGGAACCATGGTAGAGTGGTGGCACTTGGTTCCTTCAGTGGCTTTTACAGGCAGGAGTTAACATTTTCTGTCATCTTGCAGAAGAGGAAATGAGGGCTGGAAAGGAGGTCTGAGCTTTGTGTGGCATCATGCCCCAGATACGGTGAAACGAGCTTAACTTGCCAGCCTGCCCCTTCCGCATTGCTGCGCTGCGGCGAAGTGTTGACACAGACTGCAGGAATTAAAACCAAGATCCTTTATTTTCCCCAACTAAAATAAATTTCAAGAGACTAATTGCTAATTAACAACAAAAGTTTGTTTCTGTTTTTAAGGCAGGGATGTGGACAGAATTTGCCCAGAAGGTTAGAATCAAAAGATACCAAATGGAAACGCAGCTCGGAGAAAAGATGTTTGCGCAAATCCTCAGCAATATCAAAGGACTAGACGTTGGAGGAGTTTCCTTAGATACGAAGTCAAAGTAGCCCTTGCAAAGGGGAGTGGAGCGACGTGCATTTCTGTTTCTCCTGCTTGTGGACCACCAACATTTGGAGTATTTCAGTTATATCCAACATAAAGAAACTGAAAGAAAGAAGGCAGCACGCTGTTTAGAGACTGGGGATCTGAAGCAAGATGAGTTTGATGTGTTTTCTATTTTGCATCTTATATCATACTTAGAATGGAAGAAGCTGCCAACGCAGAAGCACCAGGGGATGTGGACAAACCGCAAAACAACCCCTGGGCTCCGCGCACAGGAGCAGAAACTGGACAGCTGAGGATGACAGAACACGTTCGGACAACAGCCTGCCAAGCCTAAGACCGCAGAGTGAAACTGTACTCCTGCCCGACAAGGAGCCTGGATCTCACCCTCACCAGGCCATGTCAGGGCACCCCATTCCACCCCTCGTGTGGTTCAGAGAAAGTTACATAGGGGTCCAAGATTTGTGTCCCTGCCAGGTGGTAAGAGAGCTCCCATGTCTGCAGTGTCAGCCGAACCCACCTGGCGGGAGGTGGTTGACGGCGAGAAGCACACTGCTTCTCCCTGAGGAGTGCGGTCAGACAATCTTCACTAGTGCCCGGTGGTGAGGAGGCTACATCCCTGCCTGGGTGCCAGGGAGGCAGGGGAGGCACGACTAACAAAGATATTATTCCTTTCATCCGGAGAGGAATGATCAGGGGAGGCCTTGTAGGGACCTAGATTCCTAACTCTGCTCAGGATTTCAAGAAACTGAGTTAACCCCAGAGACAATGAACACAAAGAAGGCCACAGCAAGCAACACCGTTGTCAAATTACCGAAGGTAATTTACCTAACTCAAGGTAAAGAAAGAATCTTGGAAGTGGCAAGATCAATGGCACTATGTATGGTGATTGGTGAGTAGATGGCCCATCGAAACCACGGAGACCCCAAGAAAGTGGCAGAAAAGTTTTTAAGTATTGAAAGTCAATCCAAAATTCCACAGTAATTGAAAATGTTGTTCAGGAATGAGAACCAAAGTCATTCTCAGGTGGAGAGAAAACTAAGAAAATATGCTGCTTTTCTTCATCTCCCCTTGATAATACCAGTCTCCTGTGACACCATCTCTCTTGAGAGTCTTCTTTCCCTTTATCCTCAAATTTCCTTGCGTAGTCCTTCCTACCCCTCTCTTTAAACACCCCGATTTTATCCATTTCTCCCTAGTAACACCTGTCTCCTACTATTCTTCTCTCTCAGGTTCCTTCCTTCTCTTTACCTCCCTGGTTCCTTCCTATTTTCCTCGTTCCTGCAGTTAGAGCACGAGACATACGTATAAGGGTTTGGTGCTAGGATCCACAAATGAGGGAGAACATACATTGTTTGTTTCTCTGAGTTTGCGTTACTACACTTGGCAGAGCAGCTTCTGTTTCTACCCATTGACCTACAAATGTCATGATTTTGTCTTTCTTTACTGCTGAGTAGAATTTCACTGTGTAAATGTACCACATTTTCATCATCCAATCATCAGCTGAGGGACACCTAGGTTGCCTCCATCTCTTAGTTATTGTGAAAAGATCGGAGACAAACATGGATGTACAAGTAACTCTGCAATAGGAGGAATCCTTTGGGTATATGCCAAAAAATGGTATAACTGGGTCAAATAGTAGGTTCATTTTTTAGTTTTTTTGAAAAGTTTTCTACACTGTTTTCTATAGGAGTTGCACAACTTTACAGTCCCACCAGCAATGGCTGAGCATTCCCTTCCCCCACATCCTCTGCAGCATTTGGTATCATTTGTTCTCTTGATCTTAGCCAGTCAGACTTAAAATCTTAAAGTGGTTTTAATTTGCATTTCCCTAATTACTAATGATACTGAACACTTTTTAAGATGTTTCTCAGCCATTTTTATTTCCCTTTTTGAGAACTCTCAGCTCAAATTCTTAGCCCATCTTTTAACTAGGTCACTTGTTTTCTTGATATTTTGTTTTTTGAGTTCTTTGTGTATTCTGGATGTTAAACCTCTATCACATGTGTCACTGGTGAAAATTTTCTCCCACTTTGGGGATTTTCTTTCCACTTCCTTGGTTGTTTCTTTTGTTTTAGAGAAACTTTTTAGTTTAATGGGGTTTCACTTCTCAATTATTGACCTTAATTCCTGAGCAACTGATGTCTGATTTAGAAAGTCTTTTCCTACACTTATATCTTGTAGGTTACTGCCAATGTTTTCTTCTAAGAGTTTCAGGTTTCACACTGAGATCTTTGATTCAGTTGGAGTTGAGTTTTATGCAAGGTGAAAGATAAGGGTCTAGTTTCATTCTTCTGCAGGTGGAGATCCAGTTTTGCCAGTGCCATTTGTTGAAGATACTCTTACCTCCAGTGAGTGTTCTTAGTTCCTTTGTCAAATATCAGGTGACTGAAATTGCATTTACTCATGTTTGGGTCTTCAGTTATGTGCCATTGATCTATGGGTCTATTTTTGTGACAGTACCATGTTGTTTTAATGACTGTAGCTTTGTAACATAGCATGAAATCTGGTATAGTAATCCCCCTGCATTTCTCTTTGTAATCAGGTTTGCTTTGGCTATACAGGGTCTTTTGTGATTCCATATGAATTTTAGGATTTTTCTCTCTAATACAGTGAAGAGTGTCATTGGAATTTTTATTGGGATTGCATTGAATCTTATATTGCTTTTGGTAGGATGGTCATTTTCACAATATTAAGTCTTCTGATCCATGAGCATGGAAGATCCTCTGTCTTCTGGTGTCTTCCTCAACTTCTTTCTTTAGAGATATAAAATTTTTATTGTAGAGCTCTTTAATGTGTTTGGTCAGGTTTATTCCAATATATTTTATTTTTTTCTGAGGCTATTGTGAATGGGAGGGTTTCCATGTACTCTTTCTCCAATTGCTTATTATTGGTCTATAGAAAGGCTACTGATTTTTGTAGATTAATTTTATAACCTGCCACCTTACTGAAAGTTAATCAATTCTTGGAGTTTTCTGGTGGAACTTTTGACATCTCTTAGGTATAATATCATATCATCTGCAAAAAGGGATAATTCGACCTTTTCTTTTCCAATGAGTGTTCCTTTAATATTCTCGTCCAGTCTTATTGCTCTAGTAAGAGTTTCAAGCACTATATTAAAAAGGAGTGGACATAGTGGAACGCCTTGGCAGGTCCCTGATTTTAAGGGGAATGCTTCCAGTTTTCCTACATTTAGAATGAGGTTGGCTGTGGATTTGCTTGATATAGCTTTAATTATATTGAGGTATAGTTCCTCCACTCCAGTTTTGTCTAGGACATTTAACATAGATGCATGTTAAATTTTGTCAAAGGTCTTTTCTGCATCTGTTGAGATGACCACGTGATTTTTGTCTTTGAGTACTTTTATATGATTTATGACATTTTTTGACTTCAGTATTTTGAACAGCCTTGCATTTCTGAAATAAAGCCAACTTAATCATGGTGGATGATCTTTTTGATATGTTCCTGTATGTGATTTTCAAGTATTTTGTTGAGAAATTTTGCATCTATGTTCATTAAGGATATGGGTCTATAGTTTTCTTTTTTTGTTGTATCTTTACCTGGTTTTGATATTAGAGTGATGTTGGCTTCATAGAAGGAATTTTTGGAATTCTCCTCTGTTTCTATCTTTTTGAATAATTTAAGTAATATTGGTTGTAGATCTTTTATAAATGTATAGTAGAATTCTGCCGTGACTCCATCTGGACCTGGGATTTTTTTTTTTTTTTTTGTCGAGAGGTTTTGTATTACTATTTCAGTTTCCTTATATGATATGAGTCTGTTTAAGCTGTTGATCTCTTCTTGGTTTATCTTTGATGATTCCCATGGTTTTAGATATACATTTATTTCTTTAAATAAATTTATTTTAGTAGTGTATAAGTTTTTAAAGTATTCCCTTAAAATATTCTGGATCTTTTTATTGTCTGTTGGGATGTTTTCCCTTTCATCCCTGATTTTGTTGATTTAGAGTTGCTCTTTCTTTATTTTGAGTCAAGGGTCTGTCTATTTTGTTTATCTTTTCAAAGGACCAGCTCTTTGATTCTTTGATTCATTGTACTGTTTTTATTTCATTAATTTCTGCTCAGATTTTTGTTATTTCTTCTTTTCTTCTGGGGTTAGGTTTCATTTGTTGTCGCCTTTCAAGAGTCTTGAGTTGCACTGGTAAGCCTCTAACTTGTGCTTTTTCTGATTTTTTAATGTAGGCACTTAGAACTATAAACTTCTCTCTTAGGACTGCTTTTAAAGTGTCCCAGAGTTTTGTTGTGTTGTTTTGTCATTTTCATTTAATTTCAGGAATAGTTTTATTTCTCTCTTAATTTCTCCTTTGACCTATTCATCATTCAGGAGTGTTGCTGAATCTCCATGAATTCATGTAGTCACCAGGACTTCTTTGTCCCGTCCAGCGGGCAGCGTGGACATGAGACTCTGGAGACCTGGAATGAGTGGGGGCAAACAGACACACACACAGAACACACAAAGACAAACACGTAGGACAGACGGACCTGGGAAATGTCTCTCTTCAGGCCGCTCAGACACACAGACATACAACAGATACATGACGACCCGTGCTCTTGAGACAGGCCGCTCAGACATACAACAGACACATGACGACCCATGCTCTTGAGACAGGCCGCAGACACACAGGGCAGAGACGAACAAAGACACACAAGGACGACCTGAGCTCTTCAAACAGGCCGCTCAGACACACATAGACAGACACACGACAGACACATGATGATTGACGACCTAAGCTCCTCAGGCCGCATGCTTTATTGTTTCAGGGAGTACTTATAGTTTTTGGGGAATCAGGAATGCAGATACATCTATACAGCAATGTGGTAATTAACAGAGAGGCACTATCTCTAACCTTCAAAGCCCATCAGGAAGTTGTCTGCCTACCAGGAAGGTGGCACTAAGAGAGGGCAGGGGCTTTGAACCAGGGAAGTGCTAGAACCCTGGTGCCTTCAGAGCTTCCTTCTTAGCTCAGCTCTGGTGAGAACAAGGTGAGTCCTTTTGGAGGACCCCAGGACATTCCTGTGAGAATTCCTTAGTTACAAAGATTAAGGACTGAGTTTACCTACAGGTGGTCACAGGGGCGTGGTATCTCCCTAAGGCTGATTTCCTCTGAGATGAACTCAAACTACAAGCTGGCTGTTTTCTCTAACTCGTGGCGGCGGCGTACAACACTTCTTCTGGTGTTGATGTTAAGCTATATTGCAATGTGGTCTGATAAAATGTGTGGAATTATTTCAGCTTTTTGTATTGTCTGAGAGTGTCTGAATCCGGTCTCTGCTTGGTGGTGAGCTTTGCAAATTGTGCCATGCCCATAACTCCAACTCACTAGTTGTAGGGAACTTTAATACACCATTGTCTCCATTAGGTCAACTGGACAGAGAATAAACAGAAAGACATTAAATAATATCATACATCAAATCAACTTAACAGATATCTACCAAATTTCCACTCAATCATTAAAGAATATGCTTTCTATTCGGCACCCCATGGAACTGTCTCCAAAATCAACCACATAATAGGGCATAAAACAAACCTCTACATACATTTTTGAGTATTTGTGTTGTATTGAAGACTGCTGGACTATCCAGGATGCAAAATGGACTCTGTACTGTGTGCCAGGAAATCACTCATGCTAAGAGGAGAGACTGGTGCCTTTCACAGTAGCTTCATGTCAGGCACTGTGCTAGCTGCTCTACTGATCTTTAAAAGTAAAGCATTTTCAAACTGGGCATGGTGGGGCATGCCCTTTAATCCAAGTAGAAGCAGGTGGATCTCTGTGTAATGGAGGCCAGCCTGGTTTATATAGCAAGCTCCAGGCCACAGGGAGGGATGAGACTATAGGGACTCTGCTTCAAAAAAACTAATATATATATATATATATATATATATATATATATATATATATATACACACTAAGTATTCAACACGGTATCTTATTACTGATACTGAACATCTTTTCATGTTATTTTTGGACATTTGTATATGTTTGTGGAAGAAAAACTTACACACGCACTTTGTTAGTTTTTAAATCTTTTCATTGTTATAACTGAATTATAAGGATTGTTTATGTATTCTGGATATTAATTCTTCTAATACATGATTTTCAAGTATTTTCTTCCATTCCACAGACTTGGTGCTTTTTCATTCTGTTTTTCTTACACAGGCTCTCCGCATCATATTTTAGAACTGCATAGTAACTTCTAAAGTATATCAAAATAAGAATCTTAATTAAAAGCAGGTAAGATAATTAGTAAAAAAATGAAAGATGAATTCCTTATTAGCATCATAAGATGTCAGAATGCAGCAAGAAATAAATTGCAAAGGTATCAACTTGTTTCAGCATCGACATGGGAAATTCATATTAGTTTTGGATAAAATGCTAGTGTAAATTACTTGAACCACAAAGTAACTAAGAACGCTTATATCACTCACGATAAGCTGCTGACGAGAAAGTGAGAGGCAAATAGTCTTAAGAGTGAATTATGGATGGGACTCATCCCAAAGCAGGACAGGGTCAGGGGCTCCTATTCTGTAGTATTCAGAAGCTACCACAAGAGGGCGCAGTGACCTCAGCTATTACATAGACAAAAGGAACAAGGGCCTCTAGAGGACCTGGAGATAAATTGAATAATATGGAAATATGTAGAAAAGGTATTGTTTTGTAAACAGTCTTTTTAGCTGGATGTTTTTTCTGGAATATAGGTTTCGTTAGGGTTTTTTTTTTAAGGATTGTAAACCAGTTGATGGAAATTGATAGCTACCAGATGAATCAAGGGAGGACAAGTTTCGAAAGGTAAACAAGGAAGACAATTGTAGAGGCCACTAAAGACTCTGACAGGAGACTTCTCCCTTACTTTCTGTAGAGACGCTTCTCCTGTACCAGCTTGCCATATGCACATATACTCAAAACACTCACACAGTTAGGTATCGGATATGGTCCTGCGTGTGAGGATGACTCCCATCCGCCGGTTGCAGATTCATAAGCAAAAAAGTCTCACGGAGAAACGATCCACAGTTCTTTGGTTAGTTAGGTTAGAACTATATAGAAGGTCAAAGACGAGAAGGGGATGCCAGCAAGGGATATGGCTATGGCATTGGCAGGCAGAATTCTCTGAAGAGTTGGTGGCATTTCTCAGAATCACCATCTTCTTCCTTTAGAAAAAAGCTAGTGGAGTTCCTATCATCTAAACATTAGTCTGGGAATGGGTGGCAGGAGGCCACTGAGAGCTCCGTGAGACGACTTCCTTAGGGGTTCCACCTGTGCCTGGAAAGTGCAGAGACCAGGGCGGAAATTAACTCGCTTCTCCCAGTAATCCAAGAGAAAATGAGCTGTCCGATGCCCGTGGGCCAAGGAAGGAGTGACAAATGCTCAGCCCACACGGAGGAGCCTTTGACTTGGCCAAGGGAAGGGCAAGAAGCTTTTGAAGAACACCTGCCTGTTCCCAGGAGAGAGTGAGCAGGCCTAGAGTCTGGAGCCTCCAGGCAAGTGGGAACGTCCCACACCCTCCCCTCGTCACTCACTCTCCTGCTGAGCAAAAGACAAAGACCTTAGAACCAGGTCTCAGCCAGAATTGAGCGGAAACTGAATGTGAGTTCAGGATTTTTAGGAGGTTAGGTGTGGTGACACAGGTCTGTAATTCAGCACCTGGGAGGTGGAGTCTGGAAGACTGCTAGTTGAAGCTACTCGGTAAGTTAGAGACCAGCATAAACTACACAGCAAGACCCTGTCTCCAGCAAAGAAGAGCAACAACAGCAAACAGACGATTAACCCAGAAGAAAGGTTTATTTGGGCTCGCAGTTTTGTCCGAGGCTGATTGATCCTTTTGCTTTGGGATGGCGGAGGCACAATACCAGACCACCCTGGCAGGAACTCCAAGTAGAAGCTGTTCACATCACTGCAGGAATGTTAAAGACAGGACTAGGAGGAACTGGGGTCCCAATGTTCTCTTCAAGGGTATGGCCCCAGTGACCCATCTGATTCCCATTAGGCCGCATCTCCTGCTGTTTTCATCCCATGGCTCTCAGTTTTCAATGCTCGGGCTTTTGGGGGGCCCCGAAAAGCCAAATAATATCACTAAAGACACATTCTTCTTCAGGCACTTGCTATTCACCCTGATTCATTTTTCTTAGCAGCTATTACCTGACATTTTATTTGTGTTGATCTATCATCTATCTGCCCCATGAGAACAGAGACCCTGACTGTTTATTCCCGGAGCACATGAAACAATCCAAACGTGAAGCACTCAACGATTTAAAAAAATTTATTACTTAAACATCATAATAAATAAATTATTGGACTTGAAGTTTGGATTCTGAACTTAATTTTTTACTATGTAGTTGTATAGATTTTAAGAGATACATTTAGTTTCTGTCCATTTCATTTACTTTGAAGGTAATCTTTAAGGTAAACAAATGTCCTGAAATTCTATGATGTCTAAAACAGAGCCATGTCTCATACAGAATAGTACTTCTGATTTTTATATCATATGTGCAAGTGCCGTAAGTCAACAAATTTTATGCCTCTTCTGAATATGCTTAGGTATTTGTCAGAATGTCTCTTTCCCTTTCTTGCTTATTGCAGCTTTGTAATAAGGACACAGTAACTCAGAAATCTTGCCTTTTGCCATGAAACGTATAACTTGAAAAGGAAGGAAGAGTTATGAATAACCGAATTGCACTGGAAAACACACACACAGACTTTAAAGTGTTTCTCGGTGTGTGGTGTATGTATGTATACACATGTGTGCAAGTGCATATACCTATGGATGTGCGCAGACAACAGAGAAGGGCGCTGGGTGTATTCTGTTGCTCTCTGCTTCATGCTCTTGAGAAAGGATCTCTTACTGAACCCAGAGCTTGTCATTTTGCAGCTAGCCTGGCGGCCAGCAGCCCTGTCAGTCCTCTGTCTCTGTCTTCCCCAGCTCTGGGGTTACTGGTGCACATGAGCGTGCCTGTCTTTTCATGTGGTTGTGGTTGCTGGAGATTCCCAACGTAGGTCCTCGTGCTTGCACAGCAAGTGCTCTTAACCATTGAACCATCTCTCCACCTCCGTTACTGTTTTTATTAGCATATATTAATGGTAATGATGGGTTTCAGTATGACATGTTCATGCATATACATAGCATATTTTGATCAGATTCATTCTCACCGCCCTCTCTCGTCCCTATCCCTTTCCCACTCTCTCTTCCAGTCATCTTTCTGATCCCAACTAGTCTCACTTCTACTTTCATGTTTTTTTGTGTGTGTGTGAGTTTCATTAGGATTGTTTATAGGAAATGGGTAAGGGTTTGTTTACAGGAGCATGTGACTCTACCACTAAAGAAAATGTTTCTTCCTCCCCTATCAACCATCTGTCAGGGGCAGTTGAGGTCCCATAAGCCCTTCCCCCTTCCATGACAGAGTATTGATAGGTCCAGTCTTAGATAGATCTTGTAACAACATGGATCAGTAGGTAAGAGTGTCCACTGCTCTTGCAGAGAAGTCTTGCGTTTGATTCTTAGCATCCATATCAGGCAGTTTACAACCACCTGCAGCTCCAGGGGAGCTGATGCCTCCTCTGGCCCCTTCAGGATTCATACTCATGTGTTTACATCCCCTGCAACACATGTACATAATCAAAACTAAAATGAATCTTTTCTTAACACAGTGCAAGAGCTACATCATGCCCAGAAGCCAGAATTGCAGACATTTCCCCTTCTCCTCTTTGGTTTGTCTACTTCTGTGCTGTTTCCTGAGCTGTGCAGGGGGATGTCTAGTTGCCCCATTTATGATTAGGCATTCTATAGCATTTATTCTCAGTACTTTGAACAGTTTTGAGTCTCTGTAATCACCGTTGACCACTGAAAAAAGAAGTTGCTTTGACCAAAGATGATAGCAGCACTAATCTATGGCATAAAAATAGTTATTTAGAAAGTAATTTAACAGGCTCATACTATGTCCATTTAGAAAACCACAGCAGTAGCTTCCCTATTAGGGTCTATGACTTCCTAGCCATTGGCTTTTGCCTAGGTTTAAAGTACCAGATATTTAAAATACAATCCAATCAGAATGTAGTTGGTCACCACATGATCTACTTGCCATTATTTACATCAGTGGGCACGTCTTACCTGGCTAGTCAGTATTGTAGCACTCAGAGTTCACAGCTAAGTTAGACTATTGATGACAACTGTCCCTCAAGCAGCTTCCATGAGTTTCTGGCACTGTGAAAGCTAGCCGGCAGGAGGGAATCTTCCAGCCAGCTCCAGCTTGATCTCTCTGTGTCCTGTGACCAAGGCATGCTGGACCTTCAGCATTAGGGCCTTACCATCTAGTTCTGGTGGGTAGCCAACAACAATAGCTGTTGATTGTATTATTTAGGTTTCTTAAAGACCACCCTGAACTTAGGAACCACTGACACTGGGATTTTCATTTAATGACCTATGCCTTTTGAAAGCACCTTCATTTATCCACATGGGGTATCTCCATTCACACCCTCGTTTTTAATTTATTTTTTGTTGCCTTATCAAGTATCAGATTTCCCTAACCTTTTTTATATATAGATTTTTCAAAACAAGGACAGTCATTATCCCGGAACTTAGAGCAGAGTGAGAGACTTTGAGATAGACTTCTTCCTTTTTTTATTTTTAAGGATATCTTATTTATTACATTTATTTTATGTGGATGAGTATTTGCCTGCAAGTATGCCTGTGCATGCAATGCTCACGGAGGTCAGTTGCTGGAATGGCAGGTTCAAAGGCAGAATCAGCTGACTGAGGAGTGATTGGAAAGGCAGAAAAGCAGACTTGTTGCATTAATTTCTCTTTTGGAAAGTTTGAGAAAAGAGAATGGAACTAAGTGAGGAAGACGAGTCAAGGAGACTTTAATGAAGGGAAATGTCTGGAAATTGCTGGGAAATGAGCCAGTTAGAGGCAGCAGAAGAGCTGGGCACAAAGGTGGAGCAGCAGGAACTTTTGTGTCTCTGCAGGAGGCATCAGGGCAATGTGATCAGAGAGAGGCTCAGGCATAGGGGAACTCATTTTCCTCAGGACAATGGGGAAAGGAGAAAGAAGAATTAGTCTCTGGGCATTTACAGGGCCCAGGTTGGGGGTGGAATTCTCCAGAGTCTGTATCTCCTTAGATGAAGTGTTATTGACGCTTTATGCTGAGCAGAAGGGTGTAGAGGTTGAGTTGGGGATCTGATACTTAAAACCTCAGAATGGCCTCTAAACGTGGATGTTACCACTCAGGTCCCTCTGCTGACTAATGCCTGGAAGATGAGGAGATAGTATTTCTGTTGACAATTACATTCTCAACTTAATGGGTTACTTTTTGATGATCCCTGCCTTCATTACAGGCTGTTAACAAGCACTAAATTGTGCGTGGGCTTACTCTTCTGTCCAAGGCTAATTATTGTTAATATTCTTTGGCTGTTTTAACTTCCTAATATGAAAGCATAATAAACAATGGTACTGAGAACAGTAGGCTCAGCATTTAGTGTCCCAATCAAAAAGTCATGGGTGTGCATGAGTCAGCTGAAGCGTTTTACCTGTCCCGTGAGCAGGTGTACTTATCTATAATGCTAAATTTCACATAGAGGGAACATATGAGCACATGCACGTATTCATTCAGTAAGCACTGGTTTGTCAGCTAGTCTGGGTCAGGTCCTCCAGCAGTCAGTGTAGATTCAGTTGGCAAACCCAATCCTCAGCTGTAAGGAGTGAGTACTGTTCTGAAAGTAGACCCAGGAATTTATGGAAATACCTGCTGAATTTCGTATATTACAATGGAAGTCAAGGGTATCATGCAGCCCACTTGAGACATTTCAGTAGTATTTTCTTTAGGCTTCTGAGGATCTTGTCTACTCAATTTGTGATGGGGAACGTATAAGCTCCGATGTTGCTGGCTTATTTCCTATTTTGTTCTCAGCGTCAAAGTACTGTTCTGTGTAAGCATTTCTTTCGGTCATTCTGCTGTGTCTTCCTGAGGACTCTGACAACTGGACACGGAGCTTGGAGCTTGGTCACCTCCAGTGCTGTTGCTTGTGGCCTCTTGGAGGCATCGTTGTCCTTTCTTACTCTTCCATAGCTGCAAGGAAGTTATTTCACTGCAATAAAAGGTGACCTATGTGCAAAATAAATGAAAACACGTAAGAAATTTTGTTCAAGAATTCCAAGGATACGAGGTAATCAGTTTACCAACTTTTTTGTTTTCAGTGTGGAGATAGCTACTCTGCGCCATGCTTAAATCTTTGACCCTCTTGGATTGGAAAGGTGTGTTGACAGTGATTTCTGATGGGCTTTTTCAGTTTTCTTCCCTCTGCCCTTCCTTCCTTCCGTCTTCCTTCCCTCCTTCCTTCCCCTCTTGCCTTCCTTTCTTCTCTTCTGCCCTTCCTGTACTCATCCACCCCACAAACACACTAATATATAATGAGCACTTTTTCGGTATTAGGCTCTGTTTTAGGGGCTGAGGGTAGAAAGTGGATTCAGAAAGTCTTTACCTTCAGGATGCTCTAACCCACACAGAGGTAGATATACACACACTAATCACACTGCAGTGCACTAGAGCTACGTAGCAGTTGTTGTGTGACCACCATTCTTAGGGATACATGAGCCAACATCTACTCACTCAAGACAGGGGAACCAACAATGTGCTAAAGTAAGGGTTCTAAGTATTGAACTAAGGGAACTAAGTATTGGTTCACCCAAAGTCCAACTTGGTGAACCACTAAGTTTTATTGGGGTTGCTTATAAGGCATGTCACCAGCATGGCTGACGGCTCACGAAAGCAGGAAGTTTGGAGTACATGCAGCACATGCAGACCGTTCACAGGTTGGAGAGTGTCCTTTCCAAGTATCTTCAGCATGGCTCAGCTTGTCTCCGTGTCTTCTGGGTGGCTTGGTTGGTCTGAGCCTCCTCTAGGCAGCTCTCTACTTCTCTGAGTGTCTTTACTTAGTCCTTAGGGCTTATATATGCTTGCCAAGAGAGGGGCCTAGTGAAACAGGTCAGTTTCAGGGACTCCTTGGAGCTTTTGAATCGTTTACTTCTTGAGCTGACATAGCTCTGCAGGATTGGATGTCTCACCTCCCTTCAGAACAGTTGTGTGGTACTAAATTGCCCTCAAAGGTGGAAGGCTTTATCTAGGAGAAAACTACTCCACGATTGACATCAGGACAGAGGTGTATATAGGACCACAGAAGACAGCCACCTCGACTGCCTGGATGTCTGACAAGTGCTCCTTTAAGTATATCTGGAGAGTATAAGCCTGGGTTGGTCAGTTGAAGCATGTAGAAAGAAAGGAATGATCTTGAGTTTAGATTTAAAGATTTTGGTTGGGCCTTTGACATAAAGAGAATTTACTGAAGAATTACAACCAGTCACTGTAACATATTCTGAAAAGGACTACAAAAGAATAAATTTATCCTTCCTGTTTTTCCTTGACGTTGACTTTCTCTCTGTCAATCAGATCTGAGATGGGAACACTAGCGGAGTGCTATGGACCACATTTACTTAGTTCATGGGATGAAAAGACAAGAGACTCAATTCCTTTTATCCTGTTATAGCTTAGTCCCTCCTTGATGATTGCTGCATGATGCTTACCTCCTTCTCTGTGTGTTTTTTGGTTCCCAGGGTGTCCTGGAGTGAGGGATTTTGTAGAGAAAGTGGTTCTAGAACCTTCATATCCACAAAATACCTCTCATTTGTTGGTAAAAACATAACAGGAAATACTTGGCATTTGGCTTCTATTTGATTTAAAGTAAGAATTCTTCTGAAAATTAAGGCTAGTGGAATCACTAGTGTTTCCTTTTCCTTTAAAAGAAACTCATGTGGACTGTTGAGCTCACTCGAGAGTAAAGATGCCTCCCACCAAGTCTGATAACTTGAGTTCAATCCCAGGGACCCTCTTAATAGAAGAAAATCTATGAACCTATTCTTACAAATTGTCTTCTGTTCTCCACATGCACACCATGGCAGAAGTACACACATACACACACACACACACACACACACACACACACACCCCAAATGTAACAAAAGGTTTTAAATATCAAATTCATGCAAATATATCACCTGTAATACAAACCTATGCTCTTTCTTAATGCATAGGCTTGCTTGTAGCAGCTAAAGAAGCACTGACTCCTCAACACCTCATTATCCTGAGCAGAATAAGTCCAAATGTTCTATTTCTCCCCTTCTTTCTACGTCCACTAGTTGGAGTCACCATTTACATGGCTACCCAGCATTCTCCCTGCTACTTGGATTTTCACCTTTGTTTAGATGGTAGTTCCTCTCTTTATATAAGCATGTTTTCCTTTCAAAATGCCTTTGACATTGCCTCCTATCTTTTGTTTCACACCTGTCATCTCTGCCATATATGGTTAAAAATGCTTCTTTGCTGCCCCCCTCCGGGATTATGGATATTGTTCTTCCGTATCATCTTCTCACAACACTATGGGGCTACTAGATTTTGAGGATATGTCCCAGTGTCCTTTTCCCCAAAGCATCGTGCTGTATGTGTGACTTGTACCTTTTCAGATTTCTCTGCTAGATCATCCTAACTAACCAATTCAAAGTAATTATTTTTAACCCAAATATTTTCTCACTTTAGATGAGTCCACTGAGTCCTGGGAATAACAGGAGTCTTCTTGTCCCGGGAACTTGCCCCGGTGGCCCCGACTGGCTTCTCCTCTCCAATTTCTGCCTCTTTTCTTCTTCTGAAACCCTATTCACATTTATAAAACCTTCTTTCTCAAGGAAAATGCACCAAGTCATTAGTAATGTGACACTGGTAGTCTTTAGAGCAAATGCTGTGATTTCTAACACACAAACAAACACTGTGCTAAGCAGTCTAGGTCCTCTACTTTTTATGTTAACTGACCCTCTTACCCAAGGAAATGTAATTCTCTTTGGGATCAAAATTGCCTTTTTCCTCATTGTGCAGCCTATGCTGAAGCCATAGGGAGCTGAGAAGAGAATGCCGCCCTCAGAGGAACCTTGCCATTTCCTTTGTACATGATATCTGATCTGGAGGTTCAAGCACATTGGGGTAATCTTGGGGTTAACCATTTTTGTGTGTGACCTTCGATGGTGTTAGCATGAGGTGCTTAACTTTTAACTTTAAATCTTCATAATTATCTGGTATCAGAAGATGTATGATAATGGTTAAGAAACATTATCAAGAATGTTTTTAGCCAAGAGTGTCACTCAGATGAAGATAGCTGCCAAATGCTTCTCCTATGATTGTGATCTTGTAGATCATTCAGAAGATGCTAGAACTTGAATTTAGTCTGCTTTTAATAGGCATCTTGGCCATCTCTGAAGCCAAAGCTTCCTTATTCCAGGTATTTGCCTTTCTATGTGTCAGAGTACCTTCTTTTACTTCAGCTTCTATCTCTACCAGGCTGCTTCTGTACCGCCATCAAGAGTCTCCTTCTCTAGTGAGTGACCTGCATCCCATAGGCTGAGCATCCTGAAGGTTACATTATCTCTGCGCATGTCTTACATATTCATTGCGTGGTTATATTATTTTCTTTATTAACTTGGCTAAATCCTTCCAGGCTACAGACTCTAATAAGGCTAAGTCTATGTTGAATCAAACATGAACTTCGTGGCAATGGATCTTTCAATTTGAGAGACTTGATTGATTAAGAAATAATTTGCAGCAGTTATTTTCCACAATCAAATCCTATACTCTATGAAATGCTCTTTTATGTTGGAAATAATATGTCTTTTTAATCTTGTAGCAGCTTAAGAGATGACCTCGAGTCTCAGAACATACTTGAATGCTGGACTTTTGAATAGTGTTGAGACTGTTAAAAACTATGGGGGCTTTTAAAGTTAGAGTAAATGTATTTTGCATTAAGATATGGCCCTGAGTCTATGGGATCAGGGTGTGGAATGCGGTGATTTGAATTAGAATTGTTCAGCATAGACTCAGGTATTTGAATACTTGCTCAGTTGATCCTACTGTTTGAGGAAGGTCGTGGAACCTTCAGGAGGGGATGGAGGAAGTATGTCCCTGTGGGTGGGCTTTGGGAGTTCATACCTTTATCCCAGTTCCTGTTTTGCGCTCTCTGCTTCCAGCTCAAAGATAGGAGTGTTTAGCTTCTGCTCCAGCTGCCTCCCACTAAGCCTCCCCTCCATTAGGGATTCTTGTCCCCTTGTAACCATAAGCCAAATAAACTGTCTTTCTATGAGAGAGAGAGAGAGAGAGAGAGAGAGAGAGAGAGAGAATTGACTCATTAAGCAAATATTTATAGCACTTATTTTCCACAATCAAATCCTGTACTTTACAAAATGCTTTTATAGTATATATATATATATATATATATATATATATATATATATATATATAATTTTTCCCTCAGTTACTCCACCATCTACAAAGCTAATAGTTTCTTATACTAGGTATTTTTCTTTAGATCTACACAGAATATCTTCTTTTCTTTTTAAAAAAATATTTTTAATGATTTAAGAATTTCGTATAATGTGTTTTGATTATATTCAGACCCCTCCGTTTTCTCCATCCCTTTCTTACTACCTCGTCTATGAGTTCATGTCCTCTATTATCATTTGTTATTTTTAAAACTTATTGAGTCTAATCTGTGTTTCCTAAATGCTCTTGGATGTGAGTCTCTCCCTTGGAGTCTGGTCAGCCTACCAGGCATCACACCAGTAAGGAAAACTGACTGCCTTTCCAAGCATGTTTCAATTGCCAGTTCCCTGACTAGGGCAGGAAATTCCTGCCCACCTCTCCCATCGATGCTAGGCCTGGTCTGGCTTAGATTTGCACAGATTTTGTACATGCTGTTATAAGTTCAATAGATTTAGGTTTATATGTACAACTACCCTGTAGTGTCCAGACACTGTTTCCTTGAAGTCATCTACTGTCTCTGGCTCTTACAATCTTTCTGCCACCCTTTCCCCAGGATTCCTGAGCATTGGGAGGAGAGAGTGCAATTAGGCATTACCATTTATGGCTGAGCACTTCACAGTCTCTAATTCTCTACACACTGACCAGTTGTGAGTTTCTGCATTAATCACCATCAGCTGTAAGAAGGACAGAACTGAGAGATGAATTAATCTATAGGTATAATAAGTCATTAGAAGTCACTTTAGTACTATGTCTACTTAGCAGAATGATAGTAGTAAGTTCTCCTCTATGGCTTGTAACCCGTCTAGCCACAAATTCTTAGACCTGATAACTATACCTAACCATACCTGATAAGTATGGTATGGACTCTATTTTGTGAGTAACCAACCACCTTCTAACTGGAGATCTTCTTTTCTTAAAGATATTTTTCAATCACATATATTATAGAAAAGTTCTATATAGTGTGGGATTTAATTTTGTTTTCCTATAACTCCCAAACTTTGTCATTGTATGTAACAATGTTACATGGATTTTTAGTGAACTTATTTTATACATGTGTTTTATATTAATATAGGCTATTCCTTTTAAAATCACGTAGGCATTAATTCTTCACAGTATTGGAAAGTGAATTATATTCCTAGCAGCACATGTATTTCCAAGGAGATGGGTTTGTTTTCTTTTATTTGGATTCTACACACAGCATCAATTATGAGCTTTACACCTTGTCCCTGTTCTTGGCAGAAACCTTAGTAAATAGTTGTACAGGTAACTTGAGAGACCAAGTAAATATATAGAATCTGGTCATTGGGTTTTTGATAAGAATGACTGCTGTTAAATTTGGTAGCCCTTGGTGAAGGCAGGCTTAGCAGAAGAGTTTTCCAAATCAACTCATATTTGTCTAGGGGGAAGTTGTATCCTGAAACAAACAGCATAATCAGCTTCTTGCATTTTCTGTGTGTCGATCCCTTTGGGGTGGAGGGCAGCCCTGTAGACTCTTACTCAGATTTTGTCATAGCAATCATCATACCTACAAATCAATTCATCACGAGAATTTGGGGTTGGGCCGGAATTTCTGGAAGCCAGAACGGGGTGGGGTAATTAGAAATCAAGCGTGTTTGCTGCAGGCTAACTAATCCTCTACGTGAATGAGTCACCTGCAGTCTAGACCCCAAAATGGCGCCATGGGCATTCTCCGGAAACAGTGAGGAGTTCATAGGTTCTGTGAAGGGTTGTCCGTCTAGAGCACCAGAATGTGAAAGCTAACGGCCTCTCTCACTTGAATGAGTCATGTAATGGTGGAATCTTCTCGTGACTGACGGTTTCCACTGTGCCCTTGCTTCCAGGACTTGGGTTTCATCACACAGATTCCTTACATGTCTTATCCTGTAACAAGTGAAAATGCCATCTTGTTTGTCCGGGAGTTGTGTCTCAGCCAACTTCCTGCTGTTGGGTCAAAGATGCATCTCTTTGGGGAAAGACTTGCAACATGAAATGGTTGTGATGACTATGAGGGGACAGCAGAGTCTTTCATAGTCACAAATCTGCAGCCATTTCCTGAGACCCCGAGGTTGTGACAGTCTCTAAAGATCATTCTGTTGTCTTCTGGCCCTGTCCGTTCTCTATAGCGAGCGTGGTTCTGTTCGGTTTTAATCATGGCCACCACAGCAGCTCTCTGCATACATGGGCCTTCGGGATGATCGAACAATCCATTAGTTTTTGTGCTTAAAAAGACAGCACTCCTCGCAGCTATCTGTTCTTGCAATTTTTTTTTTCTGTTTTAATGAGTTTAGGTAGCTCAGAAGATTTCCCTGGCTCCATAAACCTCTCTGTTTAAAAAGAAAGAAAACATTCACTTTAGGTTTCAAGTAGAATTAACTAGCCAAAGCTGTAAATTAATTTTCACCAATTATTTCGCATGGCAGCTCTTCACCCGGCCCAAAGCTCCAGGTAACTGGGAGTGAGCAGATCTGAGACTGCTAGACAGGGATTTCAAACTTAACTCCATGGCTCTGTGTCCTAGAAGCCACTGGTCTCCCGAGGCCACCACGCTCCTGTAGTGCACCATTTTCAGAGAGCTTTAGGTTTCAGATGTTTCTGGTTTTGTCCTGAGCATTTTATATATACTTCAATGTTTATAACAACTCCACCAGACAAGTAATGACAGTCATCTCCACCTTAAGGAAGGAGAAAGCCTTAAGGTGAGGAGGGTTGAAAACCAAGCACAGGGAGGGAGCCAGCACCCAGCATACAAGTCAACCTTGCACACAAGTCATCCAGCACACAAGTCTGGAGCTGCTGACCCCTGCTCCATGTGGCAGGCTGGCCACTGTCCAGAAGATCCTATACAGTAGACCAAGGGAAGGAATCCCTGCCAGAAGGGATGCTCTTTTCTTCTCTGTCAGCTTAGTATCCAAGCAGGCCTGGAATCTAATAAACTTGGTTATAGATACTTCAAAACTAATAATGTTAAGGAAGTCTGTCCTGAGCCTTTTCTTGGGAGCTAAAATTAGCAGGATTACTGATTGATAGATAGCATTTTAATAGTTAAGAGACCCTTAAATATCTTGCAAAATATTGAGCAAACTTACTGACTAAATTCTAACCTGTGGCTTGGAGGAGCACTGAACTAGTGATATTGGAGCCTTAACACTCCTGCTGCCAATCTGAACACAGAGGAGAGGATGGTTTCTCTGTCTGATTGTATCCACTGGTTACATACTTAGACTCACAATCACATTTTTTTGGGAAGCTTAGGTTAACACTTGTAAATTTCCTCTATTTCTTTTTTCTGATCTCTGTGATCATGTTAAATACTCTTTCAAAATAGCATCTAAATTTAAAAGAATTAGTTGGCATGTGCTCTGCTGAAGGTTTTGTTTTGGCTGAACTTTCAGAAATTGTTTTATCAATAATCCAACAGTGCTGTATGCCTTATTCAGTTGTCAAGAAGAAGAGAAAAGCTTGATTCATTCAATTCATGACAAACGATGGTCTAGAATTTAAGTTAAACTGTATGTTCAAATAAGCAAGGGCAAAGTCAGGGGAAAATGTGTTTACAATAGGGAGAGTTGAGTTGAGAGCTAAATTTCTTTTTGTCATTTTTAAAAATTGCCTATTATTTTTATTTTGTGTGTATAAGTGTATTGCCCACATGTGTGCAAGTGCACCTGAGTTGTGCAATGCCCATAGAAGTCAGAAGAGGGAGTCAGGTTCCCTGGAACTGGAGGTTACAGACTATTGTTAACCATCAAGTAGGTGCCATGAATCGAACCTGGGTCCTTTGCAAGAGCAGCCAGTGCTCTTAACTACTGAACCATCTCTCCAGCCCCCTCTGTCACTTTTTGCTAGTATCTGTCTGTGAAGGTTAAGAGAAGACCTTTTAGGAAAAAGAGAGTAATCATTAAAATCTGCTTAATTCCTGGTGTTTTCAAAAGCTTCTAGGATAAAATCTGTCTAGTCATTTTCTTTCATTAATTTTATTCGTTGACAATTTCATATATGTATATAATGCATTTTCATGACTTCCTCTTTTATCTCCTTTCCACCCTTGCCAAGCCCCCTTATCTTCTCCAGCTCACTTTCTCACATTCATGTCCTTTTGTTTGTTTTGTGATCCATTGAGTTTAGCCAGAGCTGTCTGTCTGTGTGATCGTGAGTTTGGAACTATCCATTGGAACCCGATGCCTTCCCCAGTGAGTACACAATTGAATACAGTAACTTCTCCTCTCTCATAATTCATCCATAGCCAATAGTTCAGCAGGGAGGGGCAGGGCTCCATGGGCCCCTCCCTAATCATGATTGACGGTCAACAGGATCAGTCTTGTACAGGCTCAGTGCAGGTAACGCCAGCTTCTATTAGATCATGATTATAGTAGCTGTGTCCTTTTTCCTAGCCTCCGTCTCTTACATTCTTTCTGCCCCTTCTTTTATAGTGTTCCCTGAGACTTTGCGTGTGTGTGTGTGTGTGTGTGTGTGTGTGTGTATACATATCTTGATGAGGGTTGGGGTAACTTATTCTTAGCATCCTGGGCAGTCAGAAGTCTCTGTATTTACCACTGTTCACTGCAAAGAGGGGTTTCTCTGACTAGGACTGAGAGGAGGAGCATTTGTCAGTGAGTACAAGCATAGATATTTAGAAGGTAGTTGGGCACTTTGTCAGTAATAGTGAGTTCCCCCTAGGGACTATGAGGACTGGATTTACAATACCAGACATGGATTCCCTCCTGAGGAGTAGGCCTCAAATCCAATCAGAGAGCAGTTAGCTGGCCTCATAAAAGTTGTGTTACTACTGCACAGGTGGGCACTTGCCTAACGAGTTGGTAGTATAGTATGTAGGATTCTCAGTTGGGTAAGGACATAGATGCATTTTCTTCCCCAGTAATCTACATAGCAACTTCTGGTACTATGAAAGCTAGCCAGAGGGAATAAGCTTCCAACTAAGTTTCAGCTTGATTTCCCTACACTTTGCAATGCAGGTATGTGGTGTCTTCAACAATGGGATCTTATCATCTAGTTCTAGAGGGCTACCGGGAGGAATGACAGGAGACTATGTTGTTTTGGGTGCCTCTGGAGCCTTTCTGACCAACAAGCCCTATGGAAATATCCCATACATGGCACTGAAATTTTTCACTGGTTCTGGGAGCAGCATTATCCAGCAGGGTGTTTCCTTTCAAATTCTTTCAGTTGGATTACAAGGCAGGAATTGCAATGGCTTGTCCCCACATCCTTTGTTTGGGTCGACTCTCTCCTGCCACTCCTTCAGATCCACAAGCCCCTTACCTTTTGATCCTTTGACGAGTCTTTGTGAAATGCATTTGGAGTGAGGGCTTCCCCTCTCTCTTTACTCTGTCTGCCATGTCTTCCACTTCTGCCATGCCTTTTGACTCATAGCAACAGTCCCACCTCTTCTTTTCCAAAAATGAGTCAGTCACAAGGAGGGCCAGATCCCAGATGTCTGAGTCACTCTGAGGACTTGGAGGAGGAGACAATTAGAGAATTAAAAGTTGTAACTTCAGTGGTAATGAAGGGGTAATGGTTTGAAGCACGGTTTATGAAAGCACTCTTACTTCCTGGGACATAACAGGAAATTCATGACTTTTTTACTCAAACACCTATACTGCCTTTGTCTTAATCTGCTGGGTATGGGCACTTACCAGGAAATTAGGCATGATCATTCCAGGATTTTATAGACATGTCATAGAATAGAAAAAAATGTGTCAGCAACTAAGACTCAGCATCGTTTATATTTCGTCTCGTTTGGAACAGGTGCAGTGGTGTGGCCTTTTCCTCAGGGAAGGTTCTAGAGAAGGCCTAAAAAAGAATGTACAACAAGCTGTTTGACACTAGGTGTTATAATTGCCTTGTAAATTTGGACTGAGAAACACTATATTACGAAATCTAAAACACCTAAGCAGTAGAAAACAAAAGTTACAACCAAAAGATACTAAGGAATAGTCTGAAAAATATTTACCTCCTTATAGGAAAAATAAATAAATAAATAAGGCTTAAAATTTTTCATCTGAAAAAAATGAAAGGATATATTTAAAAGTATGGAGGCAAATCTGGGATAGTTTTATTGCCTTATTACTATAAAAGACTCAGGAACTGAAACAGAACTTTATTTTTAAAGTGTTTTCAATAATGATGCTTTGAATAGTGAAAACCCATGTTCAATTTCATTGTAAGACAAACAAAATAAGTCTCTCTGTTTCTTCATGTCTAAGCTTCTTTTTCACGTGTGGATTTTTCATCTATTAAATCTCTCACCTTTTCCTCATGAGGACTAACCATGAGTTTACAAAGGAGAAATTCTGCTTTAGATTGAGATTTGGAGTAGATTTTGAAATGTCAGTGCCCGTTTTTCAAACACTGAGAAAGGGAGCTTTAGCAATGCATTATACTCACAGGGACATTAGGACAAATTTAGGAAAATAAACGAAGAGTGCTAGTCTACTCCCATTGCTTGACTTGAGAGGAGAGACAGAACAGAATGTGAAACAACTAGAATGAAACAATGTTCGGAGTCAGAGCTTACAGAACAATACTTGGAAGACAAGTGTGTGTGAAAGCTGAGCATTCTTTATATTGTTCCTTCTCCTCGTCTCTTCTCTGAATGGGTCACTATTCTGTGCAAATAGAACAGTCGAAAAGTCTTACAAGATTCCAAATAAATCAGTGGGGTTTTTGTTGTTTTTAATGCAGAGTTCAGGTTTGCTGTCCTGTATGAGATGTTATTTTCTTGTGTGCAAGATTTAATATTTAAGCAGAAAGGATATCCTTCATATAGGTGGTGTATATTCATCCTTCTTATGGCATGATAGAACATAGTGCTAGAATCTCAGCAGATATCTAAGTTTATCTAACCCCAAATTAACCACCTCATTTTCCTAGCTTGAAATAATAGACGTTGAGACCAAAATATCATTTTACTCCTAACGAAGTCCAAACTGGCAAACTAGGCTTTGGGTTTGTTAACCAAGTGTTCTTGCTAATATTGAGCTCTGACCCAGGTAGACCCTGTGACCTTTCACAGCAGTGACAGTGAGGTGGGCACATGGGTGGAACCTCTCTAGGTGATCCATTCACCATGGAGATACAAAACAGAATTTGGACGCTCAGCAGATAGATTCACTTTCATGAGAAATCCTGGGAGCTGAGCCAAGCATAACCAGTTATACCTCCAAATTTACCAATCAGATAAGTTGGCTACCTCCCTGATATGAAGTGAGTGTCAAGAGACAGTCAGAGTTCGGCTATTTGAACCCCTTTAAGGGAAGGAAATACCAGGATTTGAGAATAATCTTCCACTTACATTTGCACATCAATGAATAGTGACTGGCCATTCACGAACATGTCATGTGTTTATGTTTGTGCATGTAAATGTGTTTTCTGGTAAAGGTGTTTAAGAAGGAAGGTTCACTACAGAAGGCTTTAATGTTTTTTAAAGGGTTTAGGTGGCCAAGAGTTGGTCTCCCTTCCACATGATAAGTGTTCCACAGCAAATATTATCATGTTGATCTTGTCAAAATTGCTCCAGTGCCTTCCTCCTGCATTCAGCCTGCAGTCCACACTCTTTGCAGTGTCCACGAGGCCTAGGCAGCCTCCACAATATGTCCCTTGTTCAGAGTTCACCTTTATTACTGCTCAGAGCAGTGATATTTAGCTGTAGCTCTTTAGCAATTTTATTGGCTTTTTAAAGTTTTACTTATTTGGTTATTATTTTAAATACACTTTAATTTATTCTTTGGGAATTGTACACATGCATACAGTGTATTTCAACCGTGTCCACTCCACACACCTCCCTCTAAGTCCCGCACGTCCCTTTACCTCCCCTTCCCAATTTCATTCAATTAGTGCAGCCCATGTAGGAATGAGTGTGGTCCACCTACTGGAGCATGGTCAACCTACCAGGGACCACACCTCTAAAGAAAACTGACTCTCCATTCTCCAGTAGCCATCAACTGCCAATAGCTCCTCAGCTAGGGGTGGGGTGGGAATTCATGGGTGGTCCTCCCCCATTCATGCAGTTCAGTTGATTTTTAAACATTGGTTACTTAGAGTTCAGTTTTTCTTAAAAATTTCTGCACCGTTTTCCTAGAATCTTGGCCCGTCTATGCCTTTCTTGTCATTTAAGTATTTGCTCAAATGTTCTATGTTTTAATGTAGAGGGACTATCCATCTTCTTAGCTATTCAGTGTGCTAGTTACACATCTGGTAGGAGCTCAACTAGTCCTTGACGAATGAATGAATGTTCCTCTCATTACAGTGCTGCTGAACATAAAAATCAGACTGTATGTACAGTAATGAGCACAGAGGCCAAAGGGTAATGTCAGCTTTGGACCTAGACGAAACTGAGGATTCATTTCCTAACAAGCTTGTTACTAGCTAACAAGAAGGAAAGAGCATATTAACCCATACATTTTAATGAATTTCATAAGAATCACTGTAGTTTCTGAGACCTTCATGTAATGTCACTGGCTAAAATCTTTTAATAGGTAGCAGGAAATCTCATGGTTCAATATCAAGTTCATTTTTAGCATTTTATACTTTACTCAAACTATTTGTATTGGAAAGACTGCCATGAGAACAACCCTCAGCCATTATTCTGAATCTCAAACATTGTACCAACAAAGGTATGACACAGGTTTCAGAGACCAGGTGAGTTACTGTTGAGAGCATGAATTAGTACAATCAATCACTTGTTCTATGTTTGGATTTCTTATGATTTATTAGCTGTTAGGGGAATCATATCTTTATAATCATGGTTTGACTTTTCATTCCTAACTTGGAAAGAGTGAGTATTTCAAGATAACTCTGCTACAGATTTGAATGTAATTTGAAAACAAACTTCAGATTGGGAAATTAGATTTATCATGTGTTTCAATATCCGAAGTAGATATAGGCGGGTGTAAGTCACTGTGAATCTGGCACATTAGTGCACTTTGCACTCCTATCCTCTTCCCTCCAGCCTGGTCTTCTGCATACATATGGCCTGACACATCATGATGGGGATGCCTCTTCTTTCTCGTCTTCATCTCAAAGTCTGTTTAATACCCAGCAACACGATAAGAAAGCTTCAAAGGTGAAAACTGAAAATGCTGGAACTGAAAATGGCTTCCTGGTGGCTTCAGTTAGCACATGGGACGTGGAAGGGAGCTGTTAAATATTTTCTTCTTCTAGATCTGTTTAATTATATACATGTACCTTATCTCCAAATCTTTGCATCTCTTACCTGTCCCAGCATGAAGTGCATTTTCATATTAACTTCTGTTAAATCTCAGTCTCTCATTTTTTATTTCATGCTCTGCAGTTCAGGAACACAGTTGTATAGACTATGTCCCAGGGATCTCTGGGTACTGAACCAAGTTCCTAAACGTAGCTTAAGGATCAAGTTGTGCCATGTGATACAGAGTGCAGAGTGGTCCTGGCAGGAACAAAATAGTATCAAGTATGAGACAAGGTGCGTCAAAGATTCATTTTATATTGTTGCTTTGATTTTACAAGCTGCAGGCTCAAATGCTTCCAGGCATGTTTGAAGGATAAAAGCCCTGAAGAAAGACTGGCAAACCAGAGTGAAAAGCGGATGGACTGTATTCAGTTTTAATTTAGCAGTTATTCATGGGAAGTACATACATAGTATTCTCCTTGAGTTGAAGACAGCAAACAGGATCCAGTAAATTAATTCTCCTTTGCAGAAGAATTTGCCGTCTGCCTGGTCTTTTCATTTAGATCAGGAAAATTCCTCCTTAAATTGCTGAGCACAAAGACTGAAGGTCTGTAACTCAGAAACCTGACTCATTTAAAAATTTTACTTACTCTGGCAAAGACTGGATGGCAAAGACAGATAGAGTTTGTGGAAAGGAATTAAGATTGTTAACACATTCTATTTCGTAGCATTAGGACAAAACACTAAAATCCATTATCATCTTGAATGTACATGACTTCTCAGAATCTCACTGGATAGGGACAAAGGTTTGTCTTACTCTTAGAACTTTAATGTACTTAGTAGAAGATTAGTGAATATCTATTGTAAAATGAATAAGTGCATTGAGGAAGATCTTCCTTTCCACCAGCCTTATCTAAGCTAGAGCTTTCTTGTCTCTAATAAAGAAAGCTTGTTTCAGACTTAGAGTCAGACAGAAAGTGGAGAGCCAAAACTCACAAGGTCCTTTTGCCAGCTCAGATCTATGTGACCATGATCATTTTTCACTTCAAACATATTTCGGTTTGAAGAGCAGAAATCATGTCTCTATGTCCCTGCAAATACTTGTCAACAAGTTCAGAGGTAATCCACTAGATAAACCTTTCCTACCTGTTGCATCATTTAAGAAAATCATTTACCAAACAGAGGAGGAGTCCCCTTCCTGCTTGCATTTCATAGATGACTTCAGAGAACACAGGATCAATGCTCTAGAATTTTACTGCACTGTGGCATTGCACAACAGCCACAAGTTAGTGGGTAGATTGGGGTCAGTTCCCTTACTGCTGCGTTCCACAGCATTCCCATCATAGGGTCCTTAAGTCACTTTTGACCAGACTGGGAAAAATAAGGAGCATAAATTGTGTAGTGAGCATTAGTCTCTCATGGGAATTCCCCCTTTTCCACTTGTTGCTTCAGGTCTTTGCTCAAATATAGAACTGACACACTACCTGGAACATAGAGACAGCATTATAAACGTCTACCCGGAACATAGAGACAGCATTATAAACGTCTTTCTGGGTACTTAGGTGAACTTGGTATTCCGTTCTACCACTGAGTTATTCAGAAGTAGCTAATATTCCTCATAACCCAAATCTCATGACTTTTAAAAATGAAAGTGATTAGGCAGATTCATCTCCACAAAAAGGTAACAGGGAATATTCTCATCTTTGGGATGCTTTCCCAGTCAGATGCTGACTTTTTGAACTATATACAGTATATAATCTTACAAAGCAAGTAGATATGAAAGCATCTTTCGTCTTTCATGAATACTTAGCCATAAGAATAAACAAATTAGTACAATGAGAAAGATTTAAGTACAGGCATGGAAGAAAGTAAGAATGGTTGTTTTCATTCAAAACTCAAAAATGCTTCCTAAGACTGAATGTGCTCTTATTAGTTTTTATTTAGTATATCTTTGTAGCATTTAAATTTTTCCCTTGTAAGAACATCCTAGATCTCAGAATTCCCTTCCATGCTCTAAGAGAACTTGTTAGAGTAATAAACATAAATATCCATGCGTAGCACTTATTATATACTAAGCTTATAACTATTATATGAAAAAGATGCTATATTCATCTGAGTATTGGAATAAAATGGAAGAGAACTTGGATTCCAGTTTTAATTGAGAAAGAAAAATTCTTACACTCAAAACTGAACATTAAACTAAGAATCAAAACAATAAAATCCAGAAGAAATCATGAGAAAATCCCTATAACCTTGGGTAGAGCAAAGATTTCTTAGATGAAGCCCAAACAACAAAGAAACAGAAGAACCAAAGCAACCAGAAGACACCAGCAATACTGACAGACGGGGAGAAACTGCAGTCATCACAAGCTGGGAAGAAACATTTGCAGTCACACCTGATAAAGAACATTTTTGATTGACTATGGAGAGGATAACAATCTAAAAACGATTTTGCCACTTAACTAAAGACGATAACATTAATGCATAGAAATGCCAAAGAAATACCCAATATCACAGTGACTGGGGAAATACAAATTCAAAGTGCAGTGAGATACCACTGAACGTCTGAAATCTAGGAAAGCAGCAATGCTGAGTGATGGTAAAAACCTAGCGCCAGTATAGCCATCATACATCGGTGTGGGAACCCGAAAGGATGCAGCCATGGCAGTGAATAGCTCAGCAGTTCATTATATAAATGTGCACTTATCACATGACCTGACATTTCCAGTTCTAGATAGTCTGCAATGGGAAATAAAATCAAGTATCCACAAAACATTGACTTTACTGTGATATCAGTTTTACAAAAATAATAAACTTGACCTGAAAATAAACTAAATAAACTTACAAATGGATAAGTGGTTTGTATGATATCCATACATACAATGGAATGTAACTTAGCAATAAGAAGAAGCAGAGTCTTACATTCACAGGCCCAAACAGATAAATCACTATGCTGATTGAAAGAAACCAGGGACAGACTACATCTGTGTATGCATGAGGCAGTGGAGGAGTTGAAACAGCGACAAAAACCAGTTTGGCGTTTCAGAAACCATAAAAATGAGGAGGAACATTTGGGGGTAAAGAGATTTCTGTCTCAATTATGGTCTTTACGTGACCAGATATGTTTGCTAAAACTCATCAACTATATATTTACTATACATAAACTAAAATTCAATAAAACGAATGAGAAAATATAAAAAATGTTTCAGGATTAAATGTCAAGGGTGCTTTCTCCTTTTCTTGTGCCAGCAAAAGTTAATTTTTTTTTCTAGCATCGTGCTGTTTAATATAGTGGCCTCTAGACACATGTGGCTGCTTGAATTCAATGAACTAAAATCAAAAGAAATGCAAAGCTCAGTTCCTTAGTCAGACTGGACTCATTTCAAGAACTGAATAGTTGCAGGGGACCAGAGATAACTATGGGGCAATGCTGTTCTAGGTAGATTTTTTTCCTGTCACAGAAATTGGGCAGTCCTGGACTAAAAGGACACATTTTTGAATAAATGTTATAAATAAATAGTACTAATAAGAACCCAAAGGCCTTTGATTTATGATAGCACACTTGGTCAGATGAGAAAGCATTCTACCACACTCCCAAGGATTTGAGGTGACTCAGAGTGAGTAGTGGGAACAGCATGAGGAGAATATGAATGGAACATGTGAGTATCACAAATCTCAGATGGTGTCAGCCCACCATGACAAACCTCAGAGCTAGTCAAGGACAGAGATCATCAGTCAGACCAAATGCCTTTCTGAGAAAGCCAGGACAATACATATAGCCCTTTATAGCAGTTGACCGTGGAAAAGAAGAAAGGAAGACGGCCTAATGGAGAGTAAATGCCCTTAGACATTGACTGGGGAGGCTCCTTAAAGGAGACATGAATTGTAAATGGAAATGATCAAGTTGCCATCAAGAAAAGTTCTTGGCCTTGACATCTAACGTGATTTTTAATCAAAGGAAAATAAAGAAAAAAAGGAATGTTGCATCTCACCTCATACCACTTAGCTAACTTTACAAAACGTGAAGTTTTCATAGATTTCAGTGACATAAGAATCATGTTTTCATCCTAACCAGTATGTATTCACACACAAATTGACACAATTATTGACCCCAGCTCTTTAAAATGCAATATATTTCTTATTTTAACCTGTTTTATTTCATTCGAAAAAAAATGTTAGTCAAGATCTACTAAATTAGTTTCATGTTCCATTAGTAGGTCAAAAATCAGAGTTGTAAATGTAGTGAATTTTTCATTCAGGAAGAAGAAAATAAATGGTGTTGAGCAACAGTTATATTACATCACTCAGACAACTGTGCCCTATTTTCTGAAGATGGGAGTCACAGGTCTTTGGCAGGTAGGTCAATAAAAAGAATGATGTAGTCATTTCGTAACCTTTATAGTTTCTAATCTGGAAGAGGAAAGTTCAAAGAATAGATAGTGGAGAAAAACGGTTTATTGGTTTCTTTGAAACTAGAGATTCATAGATAAAAGAAGTGGCTGAGAAAGAAGTAAATATATCATTCTATTGAAATGTAGGAGAAAGTGGAAAACTTAATTTGTCACCAGGATTATGAAAAAGGAAAGGAAACGAGCCCAGCAGGAGTGCCTGCTTGTTGCTGAAGGTTGAACCATCATATAATGTTAACGCTTCCCTTTACAGTGACAAGATGCAGGCTGGCTACTCGCAAGGCGCAGGCTCTCAGTGCTTAGCTCCAGGTTTTCAAATTTAATTTCTGCTCACCCCACTCCCAAATTAATCAGTTGCTGTGGACACTCACACCAAACACATGCATACGATATTAACCTATAAGCTGGATGCAAGTGTATGTGTTTACAATGGAAGTGAACTGCCTCAACCAGCCAAGTACTCGTTTTCTATGGATATTCTATTTCTTCCTGATGGACAGTTTTTAGATTGTTTTTGGACAATTGGAGTCATAAAACACTTAAGATTTATTTAAGATAAAATTCCTTACCTTGATTCTTCAAAGTGACCATTCTAAGCATGGAGAGAAGGGAATAAAGGAAATCTGGTTTTGTATATTATTCTATCAGTGCAATTTTGAACACACTAGAATGTTTGACAGTCATTGTCTAAGCCTTTGTGGTAAAATGGACTCTGCATGAATAATCTAGTAAATTCATTCATTCAGCAGATACCTATTGATTACTTCTCTAGAATGTGTTTCTGCCCTTAATCCGTCCTTTTACCTGCTGCAGTTATGTGATATACTTTAGTATCTTAACCAATATTTCTTCTTTTTTCTAAAGGTAGTATCATATATTTGTTTTGTGAGGAGGACACTGTGGTGTGTGATCACTCAGACCTTTGAATTAGATGGCCTTAATTTAAATCCAAGTCCCATCATGTGGAGCATAGAAGCTCCCACTGGATCCTTTTTTTCTATTCTGTTGATTTATTGCTCTGTCAATCTCAGATTATTATTTGAATTGATTTATAAAAGAATTAGGTCTTCCCTGCTATTTAAGATTTGTTTTGGTTATTCTCATTCATCGTTTCAAGTTTCCAGAAGAGATTTAATGTAAGCTAACTACATTTAGACACTGAAATTTTTATTTGAATTTCCTGGCATGTCAGAAAAGATGGAGTCTCAGCATCATATGTCCTTCTGAAAAAAGAACATATCCAGATTGATTGTTTGATTATCCTGTAACTTATGTATTTTGAAGAATTTTTGATTTAATTTTTGATTTTAAATTGATTCTTGAATAGCTATAGAATTTTCTTATTGGTTATCGAAGAGCCATTGAAAACTATTCATTTTTTTTTCATGCTTGTTTAGAAATTGACCATCTTGAGACTAATGTTTTAATTTCAAATAAATTTCCCAGTGATTTAAAAAACCTTCCCAAATATGATTGTTCCTGAAAAAAAGCATAATATTATCTTACCGGGATTATAGTATGGCATTTCCAATCTAATTTTAACAAAGTTTTTAAAGCAGTACTAGAAGATGTTTAAAATATTTACTTTCTCCCGCTTCCTGCTTTTGGTTTCTATGAGAAACTATCTCACAGACCCTAAGATGGCCTGGAATTATGTAGATAGGGCAACTCTGAACTCCTGATCCTCCTGCTTCCACCTCCCGAATGCAAGGAATATAGGCTTGAATCACAACAACCAACTTTTCCTTTTCTTTCTTGATTTTAATATATTTTGGTTAATGCTGTGAGACTGTCACACGTGCATGCGATGGATTTTGACCACATTTACCCATACTCCTCTCCCCTAATTCCTCCTCTCTTCATGACCTCTTATCTTTTCCTAGTTAACGGAGTCCAATTTGTGCTGCCCACAAATTGAGTGAGTATATGAACGAGTATGTGACCATCCACTAGAGCATGACGAACCTACCAAGGACCACAGGCCCTAAGAAAACTGGCTCTCCCTGCCCTAGCAGCCATCAGCTATCAGTAGCTACTGAGTTAGGGGTGGGGCTTTATGAATCTCTCCACACTTCCACGCTGGAGTTACTTGACCTGGTACAGCAAATACACCTGGTGTGAGTTCATGAGTGCAGCTGTGCTTCTGTTTTGCACACCCACCAACTCTGGCTATTACAGTCTTTCTGCTCCCTTTTCTCTGATGTTCCTTGAGCCTTGGAGGAAAGGGATATGATATAGATCTCCCATTTATGACTGAGCATTGTACTAACATTTATTTTATTCTATGTACTCTGATCACTGTGTGCTGCACAATGAAGTGCCTCTGATGAGGCCTGAAAGCTGTACTCATCTATATGCAAAGAGATACAAACTTAGAGAACAGTCTGATATGATTTCCATTTATCAAAACAATAGAGGTAGGTTCTCAGGAAATCCCTTCCTGTAATTAGTGAGCTTGTTGTATGCCCTAATATAGCAGTAGAATTCCTGGCAAGAGAGATAAGTTACAGGTCTTTGGGTCACTTGTTAGTAATTAGCATCATTATTTTTTGTTTTTTGTTTTCTAGTTCGGTATATAAAGGCATGTCAAACTTTAATATTTCCCAAAAGATCTTACACTTCCACAAGTAATCTAATCTGTAAGAATTCCTGTGATCTCATGTTTCCATGAACTCTGCAATATCATAATTCTTAATTTTTGTCAATTTGTATTCAGGAAATTTTAAAATGAGATCATTGAATGTTGAGTGTTTTTCCATGTATTTGATGAGCATTTGTTTTTCCTTTTTTTAAAAAAAATGAATATAAATATCTCCTGAATAGTTTTCTGTTCTATTTTTATCTTTCTGTGTTACTTGTGGTTTTTCTTTCAAAAAAATCTATTTGGGCTAAAATGATCTCCTTGATTATATATTTACAAATGTTTCTTTTCACTTTCTTTTTAAAAAAATATTTTCTTTATTATTTTTATTTTGTGTGTCTGAGTATATTGACTGCATGTATGTAGGTGCACTCATTTCTTGCCATGCCCATGGAGGTCTTCTGAGAGCGTTGTTGTATTCTTCTGGAACTGGAGTTATGGATGATTGTTAGCCATCTGTAAGTCAAGCCCAGGTCCCCTGCAAGAGCAATCAGTGCTCCTCACTGTTGAGCCATCTCTCCAGCCTCCCCTTTTATATTTTTGTTTATTATTTTTATTTCATTTTATATATATGCATGTATGTAAGTATATCCGTGTCATGCGATACACACGAGGGTCAGAAGAGGGATCCCTGGAACTGGAGTTATGGACAGTTTGTAGCCACCATGTGGGTGCTAGCAACCAAAACCAGGTCCTCTGCAGGGGCAGTCGGTGCTCCTAACCACTGAGCCATCTCTCCAGCCTGTTTTCTTTTTTCACTTTCTTAATGGTATTTTTTAATGAACAAAAATTTAAATGCAATTTCATAGAATTAATCTAATTTTAATACACATACTACATATGTGTACTTGGGTATAGCTGAAGGCTATATAACACCAATAATGACAACAATAAGACATAGTGCCAAGCAGGAGGAATCTATCTTAAAAGTTGTAGGTCAGGGACTTCCAAATAACACAGGCTATTGCCACAACCATTCATTGCTTCTCAGAACTTGAAGGTAACTTGCCTTCCCTCCTATTGCTGAAGATAGGACATACTTTGAACACAGAACTTGGAGCAATTAAACTGAAATTGACCTGGAAAACTCCTTCCTAAAGACTCTCATAGTATCAGAGTATACTATACAAGCTGCCAAGGAAGAATACCAATCAATGAACCAATCCCAGCTGTGAAACCTAATAACCTCAACAGTGACCAGTCCACTAGAACTATTTATTGGCACAGTGTGGCACTCTTATAGTGGGGATAATCAACAGCTGTTGAACTGTACTTAAGGCCTGCTCAGTGGGAAGGAACTCATGTGTGTTACTGTACACATAGCCAAATACACATGAGTGGAGAAATCATAGATCCTAGAGGAAAATCTTACTTTTGTCACATCCTTAGACCCAACATAATTTCTTACTGTATTCTAAATATGTATCCTTATAATTACAGACAAGTGTACTTCTCACCACTCATCAAAACAGGTTCTTTTTTTTTGCGACAAATGTAGACTATTACAGAGTGCTATAACTGGTCAAACACAGAGAATAAGTGCCTGTCAGATGCCCATCCTAAAGTGACACATTTACAATGCAACCTCTATACCTAAGCCTCAGCAACATAGTGAAACAGGGGGCAAAACCAATTCTAATGCATTTCACAACTCTCATCAGTGAAGCTTCCTCATAGACTAGATGGTGATTAACCCAGAAAGCAAAACTGGCCAAAGGGCAGAGAGTAAGAGATTACAAAGCACTTGTCCCTGGGTAGGACACTTACGTCAAACCTCTGCTATCCAAGACTCAGGGACCAGTGCAGAAGAGACGGCAGAAATACTGTAAGACCAGGGTTGGTGCGTAATCGCAAGGAAAGAATTTTCTAGGCACCTGGGAAGTTGTTAATAATATAAACTTATAGCAATGATAGCAGCATACACAAGACCTATGAAAGCTCAAACCAAAAAAAAAAGCAAACAAAAAAACAACATAGAAGTGGGAAAACGGGTAAGAAACCCCAACCTTACCTGAGGAACTACTGGCAACCCCATGTTTACTGGTAGAAGAGATGGTTTTCTTTAAGGGATTCCCGCTAAATAGGTTGACTAAGCTCCAGTGGATGGACTCACACTGAGGAATGTTTGAGGTCACAAATGTGGCTCAGTAAGACTTAACATATATGACAGATCACAGGCAATCTTGGGGAGGTTTAAGGGGGTCTCTATACAATCAAGATGTCTGAAATACACACACATTCACTAAAAAAGAAAATCAAGACTTTGGAATAATAATTTTAAATATATCTTTGTGTAAGAAATCTTTTCCTACTCTGATGTGATTAAAACATTTAAAAGTGCCATTCTTCCTTCACACATCCCTCTAAAAGGACCTTCAGAACTTGGCTTGAGTGGGAACTCGATATTATTTTTGAATGGATAATGATTTGGCTCCGAGTCTGTTGGGTAGGAGTCTATATTCCCTTAGGTGCTCTGAAGTGTCTCTTCTGACATAGGCCAAACTTCACATGGATGCTGGGTGGCTTCTTGTGTCTCTTTTCCATTGCTGCCTTGATTTATCTCTGAGCCAGTGTCATAATGTCTTAATTACTGCCACTGTGTAAAAGTCCTTCTTTCCAAAACAGTAAGTTCTTCTGATTTTTTTTAACTTGATGAGCTTTTCTTGGTCTTTTGAGTTTCTTCCACATACTATATGAAAGTACGTTTATCAAATTCTGCAAATGTTGCTGTTGGCATTTGATTAGAATTCATTAAACTTATGGCATCTTTACATTGAGGTATTTTATCCACACAATAAGTACATCTCCTCATTTCCAAGTCTCTTTTTATGTTCTTTAATAAAATTTTAAAACTTCAGGCTCAGTGGTTAGGAGCACTGGCTACTCATGCGGAGGACCTGGGTTCAGTTTCCAGCACCCACAAGGTGGCTAACAACCATTTGTAACTCCAATTCCAGGGACTCCAACGTTCTCATGTGACCTCTCTGGGCATTGCATGCTCATGATCCTCATGATACTATCAGGGATTTATCACTCCTAGAAGGCCTCAAATGTACTACCAAAGGCCAAGATCCTGACAGTATCAAGACCCTAGATTTAATCCACATCATCTTGGGGATTAGATTTCAGTGTATTCATTCTCTCTTTTGCTATAATATGGATTAAATCTAGGGTATTGTACTAGGTGAAAACTTGACTGAGCTCTCTCTCTCTCTCTCTCTCTCTCCCCATGTGTGCACTTTTAAATTTTAAATATTCTCTAGTGTATCACATCCGAAGCTTCCGCAATCCAGTCCCTTAGGCCTTGAACCCAACTTCCCCACTTGGAAAGAACGGGAAGCCTTACAGAGGGAACTCAGGGTCCTAGAGACCCAGCTTTCCTGTCATTTCTGCCCTGGGAGGCTGGTGGGGAGGGCCTTGGGCATCCCTGCCACTGGTTCTGTTTTTTTGTTGTTGTTGTTTTGTCTTCATTTTTTTTTTTTGGTTTTTGAAGCAGGGTTTTCCTGTGTTGTCAGGGTAGGCAAGCCTTGAACTTGCAATCTTCCTGCTTTGGCCTCCTGAGTAGCTTAGATTATAGGCCCAGATGTCAGGCTCTGCTTCTATTTTCATTTTCGAAGAAAGGAACTGACATTTTTTTTTTATCCTGACTATGTATTTACATCTACTACACATTTTCTCCATCTATTTATGTGATCATTTAAGTTTTCTTATTTAGTCCATTCATTTGATAGATTGCATTTATTGATTTTCTTATATTAATCTATCCTGTTTTTAGGGGTAAACTAAACTAAACTTGTTGATAGGATACTGTTTTGTATGTTACTACATTTAACTATGTTCTGTTTCATCAAGAATGGAAATTTTCTTTGTGTTTGTCTCTTACCTGTGTTATTAGTACGGTTATACTATCATCTTGGGTCTTTGAATGACACAGGGAAAGCTCTCCTTTCCTTTTCTTTTTAAATTAATTAATTGGTAAATTGGTAAATTAATTAATTAGTAGTAGTGGTGATTGATCTAGGGCCTCACATATGTTAGGCAAGGGTTCCACACTGAGCTGTAGACCACAGTACACTTTTATTTTTTATTTTGAGACAGCTTTGTGTTAATCTGCCCAGGCAGGCCTTGAAAATTCTGCCTCCTGCTTCCACCTCCCAAGTGACTGCGATCACAGGACTACAACACCAGGCCCACCTCTGTGGTTTTTTTCTTTTATTTATTAGAAAAATGAAAAGGATTAAAGTGTCCTGACATATAAATTTGGATAAAACACATCTGGGATTGCGATTGTTTGTGGAAAGACTTGAAAATTATTTTAGGAATTTTTGAGTCAATTTCCTCAGGTTAATTTAAATATACTTTGAAATAATATACTTTTTCGTTGCTTTCCACATCATCTGTCTTTGGGTCTCATAAGAATATGCAGAAATACAGATCTGTCTAATTGAATATTAAGTTAGTGTTCTTTATTGTATGGATTTGTGCTAACTGGAAGACTGAGTCTTTCCAGCTGTTTCTCAAGTCCTGCCTGCTGTCTGTTCATCCTCTCCTCCCCTCCCCTCCCCTCTCCTCTCCTCCCCCCCTCTCTGCCCCCCCCCCTCCCCTCTCCTCTGCCCCCTCCCCTCCCCTCTCCTCTCCCCTCCACCTATCCTCCTCTTTTCTTCTCTTCTGAGATTCCAGGATAACTAGTGTCAGACTCACTCTGTTCTATGTCTCTTCCTGGCTCACCCATTCACCTTTCCTTTTCTTTTCTCCACGTGCTGCTTTCTGAAGTTACACACACCTTCAAGTTTGCTGAGTTATTTTCTGTAATGACCCATCTGCTTTTTCACTCACTAAATTTTTTTTCCAGCAACATTTTTCATTGATAACATTGTTAAGTCGCTGTATTATTCTCAAATTTTCTTGATCCTTTTCTAATTAATTACCTGTCCATGTCCTTTCTTTTTTATTATTTCTTTCAAAATGTATAATTATTTTATATCCCATCATGAAAATTTTAACTTTAGAAATCCTTATACATCCATTTGTTGTCTATTGCTTTTGCATTCTTTTGGTCATAATGAATTCTTTTCATATGTGTGTATTTATCATAATTTTATTTAAATTAATACATAAGAATAGTAAGAGTCTCTAAACTGGTGATGCTTTCTGAGGCAAGATCTGTATGAACTTCTGCATAGAGACACGGAGTACTCAATACTGTGCACTGGATTACTTTTTCTACTTTAAGCCACCCAAGACTTAACAATAGAGCTAAGGTAGCTTTTGTCCATGGAGAGAGCCACGCTGTTCAGGCCAAATTTCTCCATTTTTTTGCTCTTTAAAGCTTTCTGTTATGGTTTTATTATGCTGTTTTCCCCTTGTATTTTATTTGGTATATTTTTTGGTTTGGATGTTATCTTAGGAAAGATCCTTGCTGTGTAGATAGGCCAACAGTGCATTAACATTTTAAGTTGGAATTTACATTTAATCTAATCTATGTTATGTCATTAGCTGGTGGTCATTAGAGTGAAAGTCTAGAGTTGATGAATATTGGTTTAAGAAAATGAGCTATGAGATCCAATTTTCTTTTCTCAGGGAAAAATTTGTCCATTGCTTCTTTATTTAAATATTTATAGTTGCTTTATTAAGGAATCTATTATAAACTGAGATATGTAATTCATCGGAGTACAATGAATGTTTCTTACTGAATTTACTTTTATATACTTTCAGCTTTTATTTTTAAACTATAAACTATTGAGTTTAGCATCTATAATATCTTTACTTTCTGTTATTGAAAGGAAGAAAGCCTTATTAATAGGGAATATTTAAAATTGATTTAAAAAGAGATAATCTATTTAAAATAAAATGTCAGCTATATTACAATTATATAGCATGTGCATTTTCAGAAAAATTGAATGTTAATATTACATAAAAGAATACCCCAATTCACAAGTATTATTGTTGCTTAAAACTTGCCTTAAAAAGATAGGCATTAATTTTCTCCCACTTCTTTATTTCTGAACCACTCCTTGAAATTTAAATGAGCCTCAACATTTTCATAGTGTGACATTCTAAGTTGTTACTGTAGCTTGTCAGAATTGATATGAATTAAAATACACTCTAACTTAATAACTTGTATGCAACAGTGATTGAGGACTCCTGTTGATTGTCCTTTAGATCTCATAGACTTTATGTCCTTAGCTCTATAGTTGGTAGAAAGCATTTAATGAAAATCTGAAAACTACATGAAGAATTCATGAAAGATGTTCTAGCTTCATTCATCTTTTGTGGCTTTGCTATTGACACTTTATAATTATAGGGAACCCACTTCAGTTTCTCCTGGTCTTATTCCAAAGAAACAGAAATCACAGTGTGGTTCCTCTCCTTTTGATCAGACTTGTTTATAGAAAGGTAAGTGCTATTGCTTAAGACTACAGGGGCAGAAAAGAAGTCCCTGGGGGAAGCTAGTAACATTCAAGGACAGAGTGTGTAGCTCTTACAGCTCCTCTGAGCTGAGCTGAGCTGATGGAGAGAGGCAGAATGTGAAGATGAAGGCCACCCAGAAAAGGAGTGATGAGCGCATAGGTCACCGTGACTGACACATGTGTTTAGCACTAGACATTTCCCAAAGCTCTTAAGAGTTAATGACCTAACATTAGCTGAGACCTTCTTGAAAAACTGGGAAATAAAATCTATATTGTGATTTCAGTCTCACCTCAAGACTCCACCACGTCACCCAGAGATCAGAGATGAACACATCTGAGATTTATGAGTCATGGGCTTTGGTACTTAAGGCTGGGAGCTCACCCTACGTCAGCCTTTCATTTCCCAGATCAGGAACAGTCACGGCACCTTCTGTTACACTTCTTTCTCCTGTCATTTAACAGATTTGTTCAACATATCACTTTTTAGATTAGTAATATCATATCTCCTGTGATATTTCCATCCATGGGAGCATTTAATCAACTTTCAATTAGTATAATAATCAGAGCTCTTAGGACAGTATTTCACTAATTGATCTTCTAAGTAGTGAACCTCACACATGGGCTGCATCTTTTCTGACTACTTTGCTGTGACTCATCAGGAGTAATACTCTTCAGTGCTTTGGGGGTAAGTAAAACTGGGAGCAGTAGAGGCTGGCGAGGTGGTTCACCCCTATAATCCCAGCACTGTGGAGGCTGCTGCTGGATGGCCATGAGTTCAAGGCTTCAGCTGCATAGTGAGAACCCTGCCTCACCAAAAGAAAGGGTAAATAACGGCAGAACACGGAGTAAGGGCGTACTTAGTATGTCAGTACTCACTATTAAAGAAACTCTGCACGTGATCCATATTTAATTTCCTCATCTTCTTCAGTTGAGGTTTTTAACTTACTCAGAGTATGTTTAGTTTAGGGTTGCTTTTCCCCTAAGATAGACATTTATATCATTTATTTTCTTGAGCCTCTGTCCTATAAATAGCAAAATAGATTTATCATCAAAATTACAATTTCGGGACCATTTTTAAATACAAACTAAGTATCTTATGTTGTATATATCAATATGTTCTTTTGTCAAACTGGGGACAAAGTACTAACCAAATCTTTGAGCTCATCACAGCTACAGGGGGATTTGAGGCATTGAAGCAGCCAAGCCCCTTTCTTGACAAAGATGTCCATGCTTAACACAGAAAGTTTTACATGGAAGATGGTTAGGTAAATAATATTTACATTCCTCCAGCTGGATCAGCTGAGACACTCACTTGGAATTCAATGGTATTCTTTACTTCTTCAGGCAATTCGAAGTCTTAGTTGTAATTGTCATAATTTTCCACATAATAGAGGAATTAATGTCAAATAAAGGAGTCAGTGAGAGGTAGGTCCCCAAATGAACAAGAAACAGGACTGGACAAGTGGGAAGAGAGCTATGATGTTCCTGTTTGGAACACCTTGCCCTGGGATGTCCACCTCCTGCCTCACACAGTCCCAGGTGCCTGCTTTCTTGCTAAGCCCCACAGTACTGAAGAGCTTGTGCTTCCTCTGACAAGGAGGGAAACCAGAGGAAAATATGTGCTGCGCTTTATTTTGTGTCATATTACAGGATTGTTGAAGGCCAAATCCACACCTAGGTTTCCCTGTGGCAGAGACCATGGGGCAGTCGTTCTCTCTACTGGCCTGAAGGTTTTGAGGAAAACCTCACTAACATTTAGGCTGCTAAAAAATGATCTCAGAGGAATTTTGACTGCTATAGTTCAAAATGTTTTCATTATATTTCTGGCTTTCTCTTCAGACAGCTTATTGTTAGATTTTGGCCTGGCTTTCTCGTTCAATCTGTATGTTGAGTACGAAGTACAGTACCAGGCAGAAAATGAATTTGTAAATAAAATGGTTTTCAAAGAGCTCCGATTCCTATCCATTTCATTAGCACATGAGACTTTGGTATAGCTGTCCATTTGAAGGGAGAGAGAGAGAGAGAGAGAGAGAGAGAGAGAGAGAGAGAGAGAGACACCATGTAGATATTGGTATAAGATGCAAAGATATTGGCTCAATACCCTGAAAGAGTATTTCTGCCTAGGTATTTTTTACTAAAGAATAGATTCATAGACTTGAAAATATGTCCTTAATATTGTTTGGGGAAATATCTATTTTAATGGCCAAGTAGGTCACAGTACAAATAGGGTTTCTTTATCATCTACTTGATAATTTCATATTTATAGTGTTTTATCTTCTGTTTTAGTCCTTTGGCAAATTCATATCACCCATGTATTGCCTTATTCTTTTTATATTTTTATTTATTTAGTTATTTTTATTTCATGAGTATGATTTTTATCCCTGTATGTATATAAGTGCATCTGTGTCATGCAATGCCCACAGAGAACAGAAGAGAGCGTATATCCCCTGGAACTGGAGTTACAGATGGTTGTTAGCTGCCATGTGGGTACTGGGATCCTGGGTCTTCTGAAAGAATAACCAGTACTCTCGACTGCTGCATCATCTCTGCAGCCACGTATTGCCTTATTCTTTTATCTTGGTAGGCAAAATAAAATTTTCTATTTGTATTTTTTTGCTGGTTACTGTAATAGATTTCTTGTCTAATGAGTCTATAATTCCAATACTCAAACTGTGTCTGTCATCTTGAATGATGCAAAATGTAAACATCTGTGAAGCTTGAAGAGGAGGCTTGAGGGGCCTACTTGGTGTGAGTGTGAAAAGAGAAAAGCACATGCAAACCAGAACATGAAAGGATCCTCTAAGTCCTTCTGAGGAATGCGGGAGTCATATGCCCAATTGCAAAATCAACATCATGGTTAAACACTCTTCAGGATGAGAGTGCAGAACATGAACCTGGTGAAAACCACAAGTCTGGAGCTGATCCAAGCCAAACATAGATAGGAAACCACCCACCCTGGCATACAGAGTTTAGGTGCTCCTGAGCTAGAGGCAAATGTACCCACTGACTGCCACTCAACTCTCTCTGGGCATGCTGAATTTAGGAAAAGAGCAAGTCTGTATTAAAACAGTCTAGAAAAAAAGAAAGAAAATGTGAAATAGATTATAACTCAGATAATTGACTATTCTTCAAGGGACCCATGTCGTTTAATAGCTTTAGTTATTTACTTTGCTATTTTTTTTTTTTTTGCTGGAAATAAGTTGTAGTAAAACATTTTAGGTGTTATACACTGATACTTAAGACTATTACTGGGGTGGGGAGGGGGCCCACTGGGTAGACACACTCCTCAGAACGCACATAAAATCCAGAGACAGTAGCACAAGTTTCTGAAATTCCAATGTTCCTACTGGGAAATGGGATAGTGAGGCAGGAGAGTCACTGGAGGCTTGGGGGCCAGCTAGCCTGGTATATGCCGCAGTGAGGAAGGGACCTTGTCTCCAACAAAGAGGAGGCTAGGACAGACACCCAAGGTTGTCTGCTGACCTCCATGGGCATTCTGTGGCATGGATATACACCTGACTGTACTTCAGCACTCATGTGTATACACACACACACACACACACACACACACACACACAGGATTTTATAAGGACTTCTTTTAAAAGGACTTCTTCATTTTTCACTTGAATATGGAACATTTGTAATGATATTGCTCCTTTTGTTCCCGGATACTCATCCTTTAACTGAGTTCATTCTCCATTGTCCTTCATTGCTGCATGTCCTTCTTTCTACTTCCTACTCGGCCTATTATATGTTCTATTAAGTAATATTAATGAGATACTTAACAAATGCCAGACGTTATTTGAAGCACTTGATGTATTTTAATGACCTCTTATCCACTAACAACTCTATGAGTTAACGTCATTATTATCTCCAATTTTTGGAAGAGGAAATTGAGAGAATACAGAGAAATGAAGACATTCTGTTTGTAAGTGGCCAAGTCAGGATTACTACAATAACATGAACTTCTAATGAGAGCAACATTAACCGTATTTTAATGAAGACCTATTTTTCTGAGAAACCTTGTTGGATATAGGAAGTAGTTAAGGACATTCATTCACATGCTCAAACAAGTGTGAAGGGACCACTATGTGCCTGGCACTGAGCTGGGAACTAGAAATAGCAAGTTCGGGACTATCTTTCCTTATCTAAAGGTGCAGTGATGAGGCCTCCAGTGGTATGTGTGAACCCTTGGAACAGCTAGCTGTTCGAGTGGTGACTGGGAGACCGGAGGAGCAGCAGTGTCCTCTGGACCATTTTGCCTGTCTATTGACAAGTTCAGTCAGGTTGTTTTGCTTGTACTTCATTTGTGGGAAAGTAGATGTTTATGTCAAAAACATCTTCTTCCTGTTGGTTTGCTGTGGACTTGTTCTATTCAGATGTTCCCTCGTGTCAATCAGCAGAAATCTGTGTAATTGGCATCACTGATCAGTATGACCCAGATGAACTTCTCCTTTAGGGATCCAGAATTTCCTTAAATAGTAAGAAAAAGGGCTGCTTCTCTTCCTCTATCTCCACGGTTACTTAGGTCAGCCTGGAAAAGGGCACTGAGATCCAGGGAGAGGATGGCCTTCTAATCCAGAATGTTCCCTGCCTCCCTTTTAGACCTAAGAAGACCAAGGTAATTCAATAGAAAGGCTTGGGTTGATTCTCTTTGTCACCTTTGGTACTGTGCAGAGTTCCAGCTTCTGTTCCTCAGCTTGTGATTCTTGGAAAAGGAGGATAAATTTTCATCTTTAACTGACTGAGTACATATGCCGCAACACAATATAAGGTACACTTATGTTCTCCTGATTTAGTTTTCTCCAGATACAGATTGGAGGGCCAGTGGTTTATTTGCAAAGCTTATAACTCTTGTACCTTCACAATAATGCTGAATACCAGCAGCCATTGCTTTCTGTGAGCATTAGAACAGTAAGATTTTATGTGGTTCCTCAGTGTGCAGCACTAAGCTGTTTTGAACCAGGCTCAGCTGCTTTTGCTGGACTTTCAGCTTCTGTGGCTTGCCAAGCTGTCAGTCTACCTGAGAATCCTCAGATGGAGAGAGACTGGGGCGACTCTGCTCAGCGCCATGTATTTCTCTGGGCTTGTGTCACTCTTATGAAAATAACACAGGACAAGAGCAAGCAGAGGTAGAGAGCATTTTGGATCCTTTGTTTTTGTCATGTTTGTTTCTACCACGGAAAGATTAGAGTCAAGAAAAACATGCCAAGAATGTCCAAGTTTAGACGAAACACATGAGGATTTTGTTATAGAAATGGTGTGTGAGACAAAGGGAAGGAAATCTGGAAGGCTGAGATGGCCCTGAGGCCATGAAGCCAGTCCTATTCCAGCTCAAAGAGAGGAAAAGAAAGATAATTAGAACTACCCTAGACTACCTACAATCTAAAACTGTTTTGCAATACACAGGAGTCTTCAAGCCAAAGGAGGTCATCAGAGGAATGCTGTGTCTCTCCAAGAATAGGATGTTATTGGTTGGGAGTTGCCTGTCTACATGAAGCCTTGCTTGAGAATAGACGCACTGATAAATTTTAAATCACAGTTTCCAGAGACTAAGGCAATGGTCAGTCATGCTTCATAGTGTTAGAAATTTGTGTGTTACCTTCTCATGGATACCACATAGGTTTAGGCAAGAAGATAGGAAAAGTATACTCTGCCTTTATAATAAGAACAAGAGAATGTCCAGAGAGGGGTAAAGACTGGGACTTTTGATGCAATTAGTCCAAATAGGATGGTATAAACGAAGTAGTTGTCATTGTGGGAGAACTGTACTGTATCCCTCTGGAAAATACTTGCAGTACACTGCAGAAGAATACAGCCAAAGGGCAAGCTTGATGGTAGGTATTTATGATCAGTTTGAATGGGACAGATAAGAACACCAGAGTCATGGGACACAAATTTCTAGAAAGATATGGGGCCAGATAACAGACAGACTTGACTGTTGGGTTAAGGAGTCTCTAATCTATTGATAGGCAGGAAGCATGTGAGGTTTTCTAAGCATCATAAGACTTTTCATGATGTGATGATTGACTTGTGACAGTGAGTATTCTTGGGTTGGATCGAGGAGAGACAGGAAGGAAGGAACTAGCTATGAGACAGTTATAAAAGTTCAGAAAAGAGTTTGTGAGAGTTCAAGACGAGGCATCACTGATGGAAACTGGAAACCTGTGGTAGACACATTCATCATGAATGACAGAGACTAAGGAAGCCAGAGGTGACTGAGAAGGTCACCCTGTATGGCTGAAGGGACGGAGGGACTCCAGGATAGAGATGACGGGATTGTGAGAACAAAGTACTGAGACTCACCTTTGGTGGGGAAAACACTGGTAGTGCTGTAGTTGATTTGCTTTTGTTGTTACTGGGTTGAGATACTGAAAGAACCGCAGTTTAGAGATTGTGTGTATGTAAATGTGAATGTGTGTGTATGAATGTGTCCTTGCAGATGGACTTATATGTGTGTGAGCATGTTTATAGGAGCCACAGATTAATGTCAGGCATCGTCCTCAATCACTCTCTAGCTTGTGTTTTGAGACAGGGTCTCTCATTAAACCTGAATCTCACCAATTTTGCTAGTTTGGCTAGCTAGTGAGCTCTAGATATCCAATCTGTCTCTGTCCCTCATCCCATCACTAGAGTTACAAATGTTCTATACTTTTCCCAGCTTTTACACAGGTACTAGGGGTCAGAACTCAAGTCCTCTTGCCTGCATCACAACAAATTTACTGAGTCAGCCATCTTCCTAGGAGCAAGTTCAGAGATTTTTATATGAATATATACAAATGAAAACAAAGCTAAGCTAAGATTATTAGAATTTAAAATATATACCTAGAATTATTCAAAAAGCATCCCTTAGCTGGGACCAGGCAGACAACAGGGGACCGCTGATGTGGGAATGTCCTCACCAGTCATTAGGATACTTCCTCTATCTGACTCATTTGAGAAGCAATGACTATGCCTCTGATTAGGCTACACAAGCACTTTTCCCCTTACAATCTAACCAAGTCATAGGGAGTAATCAGCTCACAGCAGGAGGCTGAGGAAGAATGGATGAGATGGGAGGTTTATCATATCTGCTCTACAAGCCTCCATTAACCCCTGACCCACATGTCTCAGTTTTATGGTCTTTATTTAGTCATACTTTTTATTCTTCTTAGACCTTTTATCTGGTTCATTTTCAGGGATTTTTTTGAACCCTGATATGAATTTGTCTTTGAAAAATAATACCTACAAAGAATGATGTTTTTCCAAATGCTATCAGAATTTGATTAAAAAACTGATCAGATATACAAATAAGACTGGGATAAATTCTTTAAGGTAAATGGTATTTGTGCTTAAACCCAGTTTGAGACTCTAAATCCAAATGCAAAAGCCAGTGGAAATCCCCTGGTTTCAGCTGGACAAACTTAAACAGGGCCAGGACAAGAACTTTTCAGTATCTGTTCACAGAAGACACTACAGTTATTCTCAGGGTACGACGCAGATTACCTTTGGCCCCTACGGAGACTCATGTCTTCCCTTCGTATGTCAGCTCCTCCTCCTGTTTGGATTTAAAGCCATCTCCACCACCTGGAAGGAATTCTTTATTAAAATCTCACATTCATGGTCAGAGTAGATTCTTTTGAGTCTGTGGCTGCTTGTTTTCTTCCACTAATGGCATCCCATGATTTACTCAAGCCGTGCTATGTGTCAGCTACCTTCCCAGACAATTATGTTCTTGATAATTATAACACCTACTCTATTTTAAGTGTATCCTGTTGCTAATCTCAGTGCTAAGCACTTACCTGTGGCACTTCATTTTCAACTTGACAGTCACCTATGAAGCAGCTACTATTATCTCTTTTCATTGTGAGGAAAAGGACTTACTGACAACAATAATTTTTTAAAAGCTATATGAATAGGAAGAAACAAAGTTGGGATTTGAATTCACAGCTTCCCTGTTATTAGTGAGAGAATGTGTACGTATTAACACACAATAGTTATGTGTGTTATATAACGATCTGCAGTCATATGATATATTTCTTTTATTTTTTTAAAAAAAACTTTTTTTGGATTTATTTACTTTTGTTGTGTGTGCATAAATGTTTTGCTTGCATGCAGCCCGAGGAGGCCAGAAGAAGGCAGTAAATTCCCTGGAACTGAAGTTTGGATAGGTTTTAGCTATTATGGCCGTGTGGGTGCTGGGAACCAAACTGTATCCTCTGCAAAAGCAGCCAGTGCTTTTAACCACTGGGCCATCTCTCTAGCCCCAACATGTTTTCTAGATTATTAAGACTGAATATGGATTTGATATTCTTTTCTATGACCTCTCAAACTTGTAAGAGCTGGCTTCTGGGTAGCTAACTGAGGATGAGATTGGTGGGAGGTGGTTCTTCTGTAGGATTAGGTCATATTCGTTCAGCTATTTATTAAAAGTGTCTCATGTACTATTGGTACTCATTGCTCAAGACACAAGTGACAAGGATAAGAACAGTGCTGTATCAAAGGCACCAGAGTTGTTGGCTTCAAGGCTGTGTGAGTCCTGTCTATGTGAGGCACGAGCTCTGAGTTTCATTTGCCTTTTGTCTTCACGAATTTCTTTATGGCACATATGGATATCCAGCTCTGAATAGACTACATGATATAGTTAAAGGAAAGATAAAGGAAGGGAGCAAGACAGGACGGTAGAAAGAGAGACAGGAGAGAGAGAGAGAGAGAGAGAGAGAGTTTTCATGACTGGCTGGCCACTAAAAGTGGTCTATAGAGGATGTTACTGTTGTGCTCTAAGACCACACACATCAGATTCCAGCCTTCAGCAGCATTGGCTTAGAAATCCAAACACTAAAAATGGACCTCATACTCAGAGTAAATTCAGTCAGCGTTAAGGACTACACACTTTTTCTTGCACTTGCTAGTGTTAAATTGCGGCTTTTCGAACACTGTAATACTTTTGAAGTGAAGGTATCTCATTCAGTGGGGTCATTTTCTAACATGGTGGTTATTTCTTCTTTTATTTTTCTTAAGGTTCTTTTGCAAGAAGCAGGAAAAGATGATCAGTATCTCAATACTTAGAAAATACTCAGATTGAACTGTGAAATCTAAGCTCCTGAAAGAGTAAGCTCCTCGGGCCCATCTATTTTCTCCCAAGAAGGAAGGCATACAAGAAATAAAATGACATGGAATCCACCAAAGGAATTATATTTTTGACATAAATGCTTAAAACATCAGACAAAGATCATTTCATGCACCCATGTTTATGACCAGAATATAGGTAACCACACTGGTTGGAGTGTTCTTAGTGCTCATGGCAGGCCTACAGTGATAAGGTGGATTAGTTGTAAACATTCATTCTCACTTCCTAGTCTGGCACACATTATAAAGGAAAAATGAAAACTCTCACTGTCTCTTGAACAACTCACTGTTCTCTGCAGGTGAAGCAGAGTCCTTACGTGTATTATGTCTGCGCAACATTTGGAAGAAATGGGAGTTTGAAGTAATTTTTATTTATGAAAGCTTTTGGCCTTTTTCAACTGGCAGCACCTGGGTTCCAGCAGCAAGTCTCCTGCCTTGAAATCTGTTGCAGTACAGGTAGACTTCGACCCCTGCATCGTAGTTACAGAGATGTTGAATGGAAGAAGCTGTGTGGCAGTTTCAGTCTCCTGTGCATTTCTGTGATGAGCCATTTACCTCTGATAATGGTGAGTTTTCTACTTTCATGATGTTGAGTGTCAGTCAAGCTATAGTTTTTGACAACCTGGGCACCACTTGTTTCTTTAGTCTGTTTACATACTTTCTTTTCTGCTCTATAACTCGTAGATTATACATTTAACCCTTGGAGAGCAACGCTGTTTCTAAGTTTGAGGGAGCCCTTAATTTTTGCCCTTCTTATAATCTGCAGAGAGAAATTAAAACAAGATACTAAGGGTGCTCAGCCCATGTTGGAGCTGAAGCAAACCCTCGTAAGCAATGAACAGTGTCACTGGATTTGAAAGGACATCACACCATAGTGCCATTGTAGGCCCCTATGCATTGGCAAGATTTATATTCCTTCTGTCTGTGAATTAAATCACACTGAACTTGACATTCCTTAGTTATTTCATGCTTTATTCCCCTGTGAAAAACAATCATTCTTTTTTTTTTTTTCTATTTGTGGAACAACCTTACTTAGTCAGTCAGCCATATAGAAATGTTTAACACTCCCTTTTAAGCTACAACTGAAACAGGCCAGAGCCGTGAGACTGACACCTGTCTATTCCTCAGGAGAAGGAATACATCATTTGGAAGATCTGATATTTTGTACAGTCTTCTTTCCTCTTCCCAATAGAAGAAAACTATATTTTTAAGTAAGAACTGTATGTGACTATTCTACCATTCCCTTAAAAAACATTAGATGATTTAAGGTACACTCATTTTTATAAATTAACTCAGCCTCTGGCATGCTATCTAATGTACATTTTGAAGTAATATGTTGACTACTTGATTTTATTTGGGGACCAAAAATTATTTTATCTTTTAAACATAGCTGAGCTACATTTGACATATGACAAAGCAGTCTAACTTCTTTTTATCTGCCATCACAGCTCCTTGTTTTATCATCTCATTATATTTAATTATGTTTTAACTTGCAAACCAAGGCTACGATTCCATTTCCTACCAGGACAAGTAACTGGCCCACATGGACAGATCCAGACACTGTCTGTCTAGAAGTACAATTTTTCCCTAAGCCCTTCAGTTGTAAAAGGAGAAAGGAGAGAAAGCATTCGAATTTCAATGCTAGAATTGATGCACCCATTTAATTTTATTATTTTTACAGTTGGAAAAAGAATCAAGGACCTTTGTATAGGTGAGAGAAGTGTGGACTCGGTGATGTCATTCTGGCAGGGCTTGTCCCCTGCTTCCTTTATGACTCATTACAGATTCATGTTGCATCAGGATGTCTAAACGACTTTGACTTCATTTGTTCCCACTTTGTGCAATGTCTTGTGATGTTTAGTACATGACTTTGTGTTTTATGGTTCTAAAGTTCTCTCTTTCCAGTCGAGTCCTCTCAGTTTCAAGTGTCTGGGAGTTCACTAAGTAAGACTACACTCAGAAGGACAAGACGATAGGTGAAAAACGAAAAGAAGAATGTTGCTTAAATAATGCATACCAAAGTAAAAATAATAAATAGACGGAAACATCCTTTTCTTATATGTAGTCTCTGTTCGTTCTAGGCCCGTCCGTAGCTGTGGCTCACGCAGTCTGCCACCCTCCTTTCTGCACCGTCCTCTACATTCCCTCTGAAGGCTGGAGATACCGTGTTCTGTCTCACCGACACCACGTCATATGGCGTAGGGCAGAAAAGGAGGAGGTGGAGTTCTCCATTCTCACGGGGGCTCTCTCCATACAAGGACCACCACCGCAGAAACCACCAGGGACAATATCAACTCTGTTGCCACTGCAATTAAACTGCATATCTGTGTAGGTTTGGGGCTTAGGAAGCTTTCATTGCAATTTACACTCGCAGGAGCAGTCCCCACTTGTCCTTATTCTGTCCTTTGGGCTGAAGGAATCACTCCTTTTTGCGTGATATAATTTCCAGTGTTTGAAAATCTACACATCTCCATCAGACCTTTCCAGTCCAGTAAAGGATCTTTTCTGACAAGTATTTACATTTATTATCTGGGTCACATTCTATAGTCAAAGTCCTTAAATATAGTGCAGAGAACTTCAGAGATGCTTCTTGACTCTGCCTTTCCTTTATCCAGAAAGTATAGTTAAAAAATAACAAACTAGCAGTCCATGTCTTTTTATCCTTTTTAACATATACCAAACTCAAGGTCAGCTGAAATTTCCATATCTTTTTCATAAGGCAGGTCTCTTCAATAATTTTACAACATACTTTTTTGTGTTATTTTGTTTTAAATTTAAATTTAAGACTTATCCTTATTTAACCCCTAACTTCTTGGTGTTAAAAATAGTTTTAAATCTTGAATTTATTTATTTATTTAGATTCGCTTTTATTTGTGTGTGGTTCTGTGGGAACATTTAAGGGGGAGTGTAAGTATTTGGGTGTGCATGCATCTGTGTGTATATATGCCTATGGAGGCAGGAGATCAGTCTTGGGTGTCATTCCTCAGGAGACTTCCACCTTGTCTTTTTGAGACAGTATCTCATCAAGTAAGCGAGGCTGGCCAGCCAGCAAGATCAGGGACCTTTAATCTCTTCTTCCCCAGCGTGGAGTTACTAGAGTATGTCATCATGCCCAGCCTTTACATGTGTCCTGAGGACTGAACTCAGGTCCGCATGCTTTGTGGCAAGAACTTTACCAACCGAGCTGTTGCCCAAGTCCTCATACTTTTAATTTTGATACCAGTATTTCCAATAACTTTGAGAATAAGATCATTACAACTTCAGGATCACAGTCCACTTCAGGAGTTTAGTATAATTAAATTGAAAAGTAATGGATTAGAGATAGGTGAAGCCCTGCTAAGAGTCTGTCCATTAAGAGATCCACATTCTGGGCTGGAGACCTGACTTAGGAGATAAAGACTCTTGCTGTCAAGCCTGATGACCTGAGCTCATTCCCTGTAAGCTACATGGTGGAAGGAGAGAACCAACTCCAGTAAGTTGTCCTCTGATTCTACATGTGTGCTATAGCACATACACAGAAGATAAATAATGTTCTTACAGCTTTAAAAAACAATTGCATTTTCTTAGGTAAAATCATTTGGTCTTTATACATAATATGTAGAAGCAAAAATAAGAAAACAAAAACCCAGTTAATTCTCTGTCGAGATATGACCAATAATAAATGTGTGTTTGTATGTTTTTTTGGAAATCAAACACATGTACATGTTAGATAGGCATGCCATGTAGTACTACTGCTTTATATACTGAGCCACAATGATAGCATTCTGAAACATTTCTTCTACTCTGTTTTCCATGTATGTGTAGGTGTTTTTTAAATGGAATACAAGTGTATGCACTGTTCTATTAATTGTTTTCCATTGGCAGTGTGTCTTGTCTTCATCACCTGTTTCCCTAAAAGATGATGTAATACAGATGTATTTTTATCTTTAATGCTACATAGTATTTTACTGAGTGTATATATGGTTCTTTAATTATTTATCTTGTTGAAAAAGTCATATTCAATATGTTATATACCTGCCAATTTTCTCCTTATACATATTCTCTCAGACTATACTGAAGGTTCTTGGTCTTTCAAGTTACTCAAAAAAGAAAGGGAACATGATTTCCTTTAAGGAAAAGTATAGTGTGCTATGCCTCCTGTTCTACATGTTAGCTTGCAGTACTTTCTCTCCATTCTTTTTCTACTCCTAGCATACTATAAAAGTATGGAGAACTCGGGCTGGAGAAATGGCTCAGTGGTTAAGAGCACTGGCTGCTCTTGCAGAGGATCCAGTTTCTATTCCCAGCATCCACATGGCAGCTAATAACCATCTTTAACTCCAATTCCAGTGGATCCAATACCCTCTTCTGACTACTGCAGCCATCTCACAACACAGGTACACCTACCTACATGCAAGCAGTACATTCATAAGCATAAAATAAAGATAACAAAAATAATAAATAAAATAGGTTTCTTAAAACATGGAGAACTCCAGTAAGAATATTTCTGGTGTGGACCTTACATGTCTCCTGAAGTTCTACATTCTAATGGCTTGATGCCAATCTGTGCCATAGTCATGAGGCGGTAGAACCTTCAGGAGGTGGGGCCTCGTGGGGAGACGTCAGCTCATGGGGTCTGTGCCTTTGCTGGGGATACTGGGACCTGATGTCACCTTGTCTCGTGCTCTCTGACTGCCGTGACCTGAGCAGCTCTGCTGCTATGTGCTTCAACCTTGTGCTACATGCCACAGGCCCAGAGTAACAGGACCAGCTGACTGTGGACGGAAACCATTTGTCATGATTGGCTTGCCATGTGGCTCATTGGTGGTGAAGGCAGCTCAATGCTGTGCTTATCAATGTAGCTTTTGTGTATTGGAAGTGTTGGATACAGAAGAGCGCTCACTCCAGTTAAGCACATTGGCACATTAACTTCTGTCATGCCATGTCACATCATGCCAGCAGGGGACACCAAAATGCATAGTATCAATGACTGCACCACTGGACTGGACTGTAGCTCTGTCTCCCAGCTCAGAATGGCATTTTTCATTTTGTTAGGAGCAAGATGTTTGTGAATTTCAAACATGTTTATTTTGTATTAAAAGAAATCTCACACAGTACTGAGTAATTGAAGTTCCTTATCAAGTACTGTGAGAGATTTTTAAACTTGGGAGCTAAAAATATGATATTTATGACATTTCAAAGGCTATTCTTTTACTTTACTTATTTTTCTTTCTTTTTAAAATTTTATTTATTTATTTATTTTTGAGACAGGATCTCTTGGTAGCCCCAGTTGACTTAAAACTTGCTATGTAGAAAAGGCTGGGCCCTCAATCTTACAAAGATTTGCCTGCCTCTGCCTTTCGGGTGTTGGGATTACCTTGCCCGACATAAAAATCTACATTTTTTTAATTGATTTTTTTGCAATTTTCATACAATACAGTTTGATAGTATTTAGATCCTCTCTCCTATCCATACTTCTGCCCACTGCCCTGGCCAAATTTAATGTACTCATATATATCCTATAGCATTTGATTTGTGTCCTAAATATCCTTCAAGTCAGCTCACAACAATGGTGACAGCAGGCACAAGTCCTCAGCAAGCTCAAATCAGACAAAATCCCAGTAAAAGGCTACTTTTAAGACTGTAATCATAACCTGTCATGGAATTTGCTGGAGAAGTTCTTCTGGTTCTCATGAACTCGAACTTCTCCTATTATTGTTTTATGAGAGATATACACATAAATATTCCAACTGCTGAACAATAAAATGCCTGCATGTGTTCATTCTACAGATAACAGCCAAGTCCCGTGTGCCATAACTTCTAAGCCTTTTGTGTACAAACATCTTTCATTTACCATCTCATCCCTCACTGTTCTCACTCAGACTTTTTGAGCCCTAGTCATATTTAAGTCCACGCTCAGATGCTATGAGTGACGAGCACGAGGGAGCTGTGTCCTCTGTGAGCTCATGATGTCCTACCCAGGAATTAACTTCTTGTATTGCTTAAGTTCCTCTTCCTTATTTCCTTTTCTTTTCTTGTTGAACCTTTGAAAAGTAGCTACCTCCTACCAATAAAAAGTTCTGAGTAAACAGTGTACTCATGAATTGAATTGGATGCTGGGAGGCAGAAATGGTGACTAAGCGATGTTGTTCTCCATGGAAGAATACATTAAAATTTATAAAATATATAAATTTAATATATTAAACTTGTAAAATAGAGAAAGCTCATTTTAATACATCTCTAAGAGGTGTATTAAGAGTAACAATATCATAATTTGGTTTAAGAATGATAAAATAGCAAGAGCTAACATTTCCAGTCAGTTTGAATGTATTAACTTATTTTTCTAATATTATCTCTTCACAGGTACTGTTATTGACAACAATTTATAAATAAGAAGGCAGGCATGTGACATATGACATCGTGATGGTTAGGGTTACATGTCAATCAACTTGAAACAATCTAGCTTTGCCTGGGAAGGAAGCCTCAGTGAGGAACTATTTAGCTCAAGTTGGTCTGTGGGCGTGTCTGTGGGGAATTATGTTGAGGTGGGAAGACCCAGAAGATTGCTAGAGAAAGAGTGGCGAAGGTGAGCTGAGCACCGGGATGGCATGCCTGCGTTAATTTACCGCTCTCTGTTCTTCACCATGGATGTAAAGTGATGACCAGCTGCTTCAAGTTCCTGCTGCCCAATAAACTATAACCTGGAATTGTGAACCAAACAAACCTTTTCTTCAGTAGCTTTTGTCACGGTATTTTATCATAGCAACAAGAAAAGATACCCAGACAGACATAAAGCTTGGCAATTAGCACTATAAGTAAAAAATTTAGTTAAAGCAAGAGCCTCATAATGTGTTCTTTTCTTCGAGTTAGTGTTGAAAAATGCCTTAATGGCAGTCTTGGAAGTTAACAACTCTCTCGGGACTGCACAATAACTAAGTCCTGTAGAGGAGGTTTGAGTAAATTTGAGTTGCGTTGAGCAGTATGGCAGATTTCATGATTGTGTTTTAGTATCAGTCCTATGGAAGGCACTTTCTGAAGTCACATGAGTTGAGGTGTGCCTGGGAGAAGACAGTGAGCTGTAAGAAATGCAGTACGAAGTTTTAACTCACTTTCTCCAGTTGTCACTGGGTACAGTTCAATGGAAGCATTCTCCTTTAACTGAAATGATTTGTAGGATTAACCTGATAGGCATTAGTATGATCTCATTAACCACTGCTGATGTTTTCATTAAAACAAATCTACAAACAAATATATGCAAGGATGGTAAGAACAAACAAATGGCTTTGAGATTTAGGGGGAAAGAGCTACTGAGAAAAATGGAGGGAAATGTTGACATTGGACTTCAGCTAGTGTGACCATACCCAGGTTTCTATGGAAACAAAGGCACAAAACAGTGACATAGTCCAGCCTGAGTGCCAAGTTTAGGAACTGGTCACACCCCTCCTGGCTCTCAGGGCTGCCACTTCTCTGCTAATAAGTGACTGTTGAAAGATCAAAACCACAAGGACACTCATCTGCCGCTGAAACAATATTAATTAATTCATACATTTATTTATTCTTTCCCTAGTCCACAAATATTTGCAGAGTCTAGCTACCTAGAAACCTTCCTCCTGGGGCAAAGTCAATTCTCAGAGAAAGCTAAATGCCACTAGATCTAGTATTTTCCCTTGAGAGACTTCCTAAAAGTAATGATTTTTTTTCATATTTTTAATAAGGATTTTGAACTTTTAGGACTATCAGCAGCTGCCTGGTCAGTCTAATGGTTCAGTACAGTTGTTTAGGCACTTCTGAGGCTTCCGAGTTCTGAAGTCACAGTGATATGTCTCCAACTCTGAGTTTCCAAAACTCTGACAATGCTTTTCTTCCTAATAAAGGCTATGGCTCTAGTCTTTAATGTTAAAGGGTAACAAGAGTTTAGACTCCTGAGGGTGAAATGAAACAAACAGGTGAAAGAAATTTTAAAAGAATGAACATTTTTGGAAATCAGTTAAATAAGTTTTCAACATTGCTTTAGATCACCCTTATGGAGAGTGTGGTAGGTAGAAAATTACCCACGTATTCTAGATGAGAAGCACCTGCTGCCATGGCGTCAAATGTTTCCTTGGTAGGGAGTCTTTATGTCAGAGCAGATCCCAGGTTAGAACAACTAAGGGCAGCTAAAACCTGGGTGGTGGCGACAAAGCCTTGAATGTGGAGACAGCAGACAGAGAGTAGGAATGGGCTAGGTTATTTCTTTTCTCTAAAATGATCAGATGTTAACTAAATTAGTCTTGTGAACTATATGGTTTCTGTTTTAACCCACAGATCCTTTCTTTTTTCTCTATTTTTCCTTCCTTCCTTTCTTTCTTTCATTTTTCTTCTCTTTTGAGACAGGATCTGGGTCTCTTGTAGCTCAACCTGCCATCACTATGTAGCGGAGATGACTTTGAATTCTAGTGCTGGGATTACAGGCGTGTGACACCATGATGGGTTTTAGGCAGTGCTGGAATCTAACCCTGGGTTTCTTGCCTATTAGGCAAGCATTTTACCAAATGAACTATATCCTCATTCCTTAGAGAGTCATTATTTCTTTTTTGCCCTCTTCAATTCTTTGCAAACAAAGTAAAAAAAATTTATACAGGATATCCCAACCTCAAGCTACAAGCTATGGGGAACACTATGCTTTCTTATGAAACAGAAGCTTGCTAGAGGCTAGCCTCCACATGTCACATTATACTCCAGTAGGCACCAGTCCTAAATATATTCCCAGGGATTCTTTGACTAGAACAAATAGGGCTAAGGTATAGACACTTGCAGAAGTGGGGCTTCTCTAAAGTAGTATCTTAAAAAATAGAAAACACAGTGTCTCAAACAGTATGTGGTATACAGGAGGCTCTCAGTGACTATTCAAATGTATTATGTAGGTAGAGAGTCTGTATTTTAATTACCTTGGCATGGTCTCAGCATCCAGAACAAGGGACCCATTTCACTCATTCTGTCATCTGGTCTCTGTATGCATTTTAGTTTTAAAAGCCTACTGTTGGCTATAGGATATGGCTTAATGGTAAGTGCTTTCTTAGCAGGTATGAACTCTCAAATTATACTTAGGATTTTAGTTGCTTATTTATTTATTTATTTATTTATTCATTCATTTATTTATTTATGCATGACAGGGTCTTGTGCTGTCCAGGCTCTCCTTGAACTCATTATGGACTGGAGTCTGGCTTTGAGTTCTTGATCTTCCTTCCTCTACCTCCAAAGTGCTGGGATTACAAATGTACACAACCAAGCTTGGATTTTTACTTTAATTTTAACCACTAATGGAGAAGCCTCCACTTCTGACCAGTGATTCTTATGTTTTGTAAGGACTGGCTCCAGTGTTACACAGAACCAATCAGAAACAGTTTGAGCTCAGCCCAGAGGTTCAAGCATGACAACCCAGCTGAGTCTGAAGGAAGAGCAGGAGACAACTAGGTGAAAAGACATATGCCTGGTTTACAGGTCAGGACCAAAGTCTCAGAGTGAGAACGGGTGGGACCTGGTGTATGGACGTGGGGTATTCAGAATCTCCAAGCTTCCAGTGTGGGGGACTGCATACAGGAGTATAGCTGCTTTTGGGCCATGTGAAGATCTTTGAAGTTAGAGGTTCTTGGGACCTTACCTCTATGTAATCTTTACCTTGTCTGCATAGTTTCTCCATCTGCCTCAACTCAAACCATCTCCCAGAGCTTCACCTGAGTCACTAAGGAATAATAGTGGAGATGAAGTGCAGGGAGTCTCAGATGACTAGGAGTTTCCCTTTAGCCCCTCTCTAAAGCTGAGGTTTGAGGTGCAGAAGAAGGTATCATCCAGTACTCATTCTTGGTTCGCAGCAACCTGGCAGGTGTGAGAAAGCATAGAAGGAGGCAAACTGGGGATCTTAGTGGTGATAACATCCGGTGGGTTAGCATTCTGTAGGTTCTTACAGCTTAGCCCATGAGGTGTGGTGGCTCTACTCTTTTCATTTCTGGTATTTCTCAGAAGCTTGGATAGCCCAGAGGTAAAGGTTGTTATGATGTTTATGCTCTGCCATGATCCAAATACTCTAGGTATAATTCTCCCTCTTGGTGAATGTCCTGTGTCTCCCTAAGAATTAAAATCTGCAAACAAAGAAGCTGTTGGAAGCCACAGTTTCACAAAGAGGAGTGGGATCCAATCCAAAAGCCGTGGCCAGACTGTGGTCAGTATGTTCTAATGAAACCACCTCTATTTCACCTTAATGAAACATGTTTGCATTGGAGACAGCACTTGGCCTGCAACCTTTGGAAGTATTAATATAAATGATTCCTGTCTTGTGGTTTGATAGAAAGATAAATGTTCTCCAAGCTCAGGTGAAATGGGGTACTTTGTGTAGTGAAGTCAACACTCAGTGAACTCCACTGGACGTTCCTGAATGGGAAGAACAGCAGTTAAGATCTATATCCCCTTGCTTATCTCTGTAATACAAACTGGACTCTCATGCTTAGAAAGCCAGTACTAACTAGTGAACTATTAATTAACTCTGCTAACATCTTTCAGATTCTCTCGGGACATCTTATCATTTGTTTCTCCTAAAAATTTGAAAAGTGAACCACATTAGTAGAAGTCAAAAAAGATAAAATCTGGCCTTAATGAATCTCCCCTAAAGTACACTCTTTCCACTCTTTGTAGTACTACATTTTAATTGAATGATACCACTATATTCATGAGTCATGCATTTTACTTACTGCTTATTATCATGGATATTTTAAAATATTTTATTTATTATGTTTACGTGTATGAATATTGCCTGCAAGTGTATAAGTGTACCTTTGTCGTGCAATGTCCACAGAGGTTGGAAGAGGGCTTCAGATCCCCTGGAACTGGAGTTAAGGATGGTTGTTAGCTGCCATGTGTGTGCTAGAAATCTCGGAATCTAACTCTAGTTCTCTGCAAGAACAGTCAGTGTTTTTAAACTGCTGAGCCATCTCTGCAGCCCCCTACAGATATTTTTATTAACAGTCAATTTATTATTTCTATTAACCACATATTATTTTATTGAATATTTTTTGTATTTATCAAAATTCATATTGCAACTAACAGAAATAAATTCCAAATATCTTAAGCATAAAAACAATTATTTGACTTCTACTACTAAAATGCATGGTAGCAGATCAGCTATCCATTAATTCAGGGGTTTAACACATTTCATCGAGGAAGTTTCTCTGCCTAAATCCTAAGCTTTGCAGGATGTGGAAGGGAGCAGAAAGGAGGGATACTTTAGCGCATTTTCAGTTACGGTTGTATTAGCAAAGTGTGTAGCACACTGAATATAATGAATTTTCTATATGATTTAAGTGAGGAAATGCTACTTTGAGAAAAAGGAAGAAAGTCGCAGAAGTTTGAAAGAACATGGATTTAGGAAATTTCATATAGATTGGTATGACTTTGATAAAGGATTACAGATTTTCCTGCTTGAGCAATACAGTGTCACTTAGGGTCTCTAAGCAGTGAAATTACAGCATAGAGTTTGGCCTTAGCAGGATTATTATGGTATCTTCATGAAGAATGGATTTGACACGGTTAAGGTGGAGCCATAATTGTTTATGATGAAATAAAAAGTATTGAAGTATTGTCTTACCTTAGATAGAGGCAATGGGAGTACAGAAATGAGGAAAAATATTTAATACCTTACAGCATGTTGAATATGCAGGATTTAGGCACTAATTAGAAGTTAGGTGTGAAGAAGCATAAAAGATCCAGGGACGGGGAATGGGTGTAAGTTCCTTCTGGGCTCAGCATGGGCAATGGTGATCCTTTCAGAGATGGGAAAAGAGAATTCAGATCACTTTTTTTTTTTTTTTTGCTGGAGTTGATGGATATTTAAGAGGCTGATAGCACAATCTAGAGCATGTTGTCATGCAATAAGCTCAGGTGATGATCAACTAGCATCATCTCTAAGGGGATCAAAACACTCACCTGCAGAACTAGGCACACAGTGTTCTTCTCTTGGCATCTTGCAGAGTGACATAAATACAGCATGAGGTTGGCCTCACTCGGAGCGCTCTTGAACCTCTGAGGTTTATTCTTCTTTGTGCAAACCTAAGACCAACATTTATGGGGGAAAATATTTGGAGAACAAACAGGGCCAAATAGTGATTGCTTGAGCATCAGTTGTTTAAGGGAGTACTCAAAATTATCATTTTTGCAATGATATACCTTGAGGATCATAGTCTCAAGGGAATTTGGGGTTGAATAAGATCTGTAACATCAGGAGAACCCAGAATACTGCTAGAATTACAGAATGTTACCCTTAAGGTATTTCTCAAGACTGTCCAGGTTTCCTCAGACATTTTTGAGTAGTCATTTGTAAATATATGTCTAATGTTTGGAAAAGATACTGAAGAATAGTTTTACCATTATAGATCTTATAATGGAATATTAATTGTCCATAAAGAAAATGAAAAGTTTGTCATTGGCAGCACGGTGGCTGAAACTCAAAAATTCAGACATAGAAATGTATAGCATTTTTTGTATGGAGAAACTAAAAAAAAAGTCAGCCTAAATATAGAATATAGAATATAGAATACTGATTTCCAAAGGTTAGGAGTGGTGAGGGGACATAGATAGAGAGGAGGCTGGATATGATCACTGCTGCTCTGTGCAAGTCTGGAAATACTGCGTTGGACCTCATTAATATGTCCAACAACTAGTTTACATTAATAAAAGTTAAACTTTTAAAAAATTCAAAATAATTTTTAATATCAAAGGTATGAGAACTGGCAATGGTTAGAGGGATTTTCTGCAAAGCCTGAGAACCTGAGTTTGATCCCTGATACCAACATGTTTGAAGGAAAGAGCAAACTTCTGCACATTTTCCTGTGACCTGACCATGGGATGAACTTTCATGGGCATACGCATGATAAATACATTAATGTGATTAAAAATTAAAATGATCGGTGTAAACAAGTGGTAGTTAGCTTCGAGCAAGGGTGATATTTCTCTGGGAGGATCAGTGATGCTAAGAGAGAAGAAAGATGGAAATAATCCTGGAAAAGCCACATTCTCGAGGCCCTAGGTCAGCCATGTTATATCAGGAAAGCTTATGAGAAGGAAAAGGAAAAGACTGGGAAGATAAGTACTGGACAGATAAGATACTAGAAGGGAGGAAATCATGACTCTCAAATATGCTGCACATTTTTCTAATGATGTTTTGTTGCCTAATTCCATGATACTCAAACTATGTGTGCCAAGCTACGTCTAAGGAAAAGCATTAAGTGAGATTACTGAAGGGCCTTGCAAGAACATTTTGAAACTAGGAGCTGTTATAGTAGGCACACCAGGGTCCTACCAAGGGTTTGAACAGGAAAGACATACAGTGAAGAAATGCATCTTTATGAAAGTATTGAAGCAGAAAAATACTAAGAAAGTCAAGATAGTCAGATGGTGGCTTGCTCATAAAAAGAAATAAAGAAAAAGTTTCATGTACTATTGGTAGTACAAATCCACAGCCAACATCATTCTAAATGGAGAAAAACTGGAAGTATTCCCCTTAAAATAAAAAAACAGACAAGGCTGTTCACTGTCTCTACTCCTTTTCAATATAATGCTTAAACTCTTGCTAGAGCAATAAGACAAGAGAAGGAAATTAAAGGAGCAGTAATTGGAAAAGAAGAGGTCAAGTTCTCCCTCTTTGTTGCCAATTACAGAAACTCCACCACTGGAACTTAAAGGGAAATAAAAGTGACAAATTTTAATGTAAGGCTTAAACATACAAAAAAATCAAAACAAACAAAGAACCACCATAACACCTTCCGTGAGCGTTCAGAAATGATGAGTCATTAATTCCAGTGTGGGGACAAGAAATGCACTTCAAGCAGGAAGAGATGTTCACACAAAGGCTCAAGGCAGGAACCGATGATCAATGCACTTACAAAGAGAGACATTACGGTTATCATTATCCAGCCTGAAGTAAAAATGAATATTTCAAGGAGTAGTTTTTTAAAAATCTCACAACTTCACTTTGTTAGGATGTGAAGTTTCCAAACAGACAAGAGTGACCCATATTTGGATGAAGTGTAAGCTCTAACATCAGTCGGGAATGAGATGGACTTCAGTACATTTAACACGCCTCATACAACCAGTAGAACCATTTTGATTTAAATTTAACACATATAGATGGGCAATAAGTGACAAACAGAACTTTCAGTTTATGCTTTTTGGGGGTTGATTAATGTTATACTTTACGTGGAAGGAATGTAGCACTTAGAATTGACTGATTAGACAAATATCCAGGGGCCTTTTATGCTATCTCTGCAACTATGACATTTACTAACAGACATTTAAAAAACTTCTCCTTTGAGAAGGTGCCAGATCAAACTCACTCTGAAAGGTAGAGAAAGATTAAAGAAAGATAAGAAAACATTAAATACTGGAGGGAGGTAGATGAAGAGCGGTTATTCAATGGTTATTAAGTTATAGTTAGGGTAAAGACATTCTGATATGCCATTGCACAATAGGGTGACCCTAGATAATGAGAATGTGCTGTGTATATCAAGGAACAAAAATAAAGAATTTAAATTTTTTTTCATAAAGAAATGACAAATATTTTAGGAGATGGATGTGTTTACTGCAAATTCAATACTATCCAATGCATATGTCTATCAAAACATCATATAGTATGTAATAATTTGCATAATGTTATGTTTTATGCATCAGTTTAAAAACAATTTTACACTAATAAAATTTCCACAGTATGGTAATTTAACAAGTTCTGCATAGTGATAAACCAGTTGACATGCCAATATAGATGGAGGAAAGTTCACGGGGTTCCACCTTAAAATGAAAAGCTACAGGCAATCAATGGCTGTGTGTTGGGAGAGAATCAGTTTTCTAGTGGGGCTGAGAAGTCCCAGGTGGGCATCACTAAACACAGATATGACAAACACCACTAAGTGGATTCAGTGTACTAAATATATATTTATAAATGCATGCATGTATATGTAACAATAATAAAGAAGAGGACAAGAAACTGAGAGGGAGGAGGCATGCGAGGATTTGGAGGGGGACTGGAAAAAATGGAAATAGTGCAAATAAAATACTGATACATGACATTCTCAAAAATAAAAATAAATTTAAATTAAAAAAAAAAAACTCTTGGCTCCAAGAGAAGACATATAGAATGAGTTTGTTTGCTTGTTTTGACCTTTGGAAAAATGCAAAGGAAAGGTAAATTATCTGGTTTTTTTTTTTTTTCGCTTGGCAAATGGCTATAATATCTTCATTATAATGTGTAAAAATCTTTAGGTAAGAATCTATGCACTATTCCAGAGCATAAGAAATCAACTCCAAGAACATGGAAGGGAGAGAAGAGACTTGGTGAAATGGATATTTAAGAAATTTCTTATAGAGGTCTGATTTCAGTGACAATATCTGAACTTTTTAGAATTTTTATTGATTTCAAAGATTTCTTTCTTTTAGATGTTTGGGATACAGGTCCCCATCTGCTCACTTACTAGTAGTGCATCATATAGTCTATACAACCTGGTGCTTTTTTTCATTATTTTTTCAGTATTAACCTGGTGCTTCTCTAGCCAAGCGGCATGTCTGGTTAGACCATGGCAGGGTCTAATAAACTAGAAAAAAAAATACTTCAATTTAGCCACCTAAATTAGTTTGTATTTTTCCTTTGGGTGATTAATTTGGGTGCTTTCTCTATAACAGGTACTGGCAATCCTGTTAAAAGCATATATCAACACGATGTGCTAATTTTTTTATAATAAGAAAAACTCTTTCTCAAACCTACTCCTTAATATTCTTTAATAGGTAAGTTACTGAGAGGACAGTATTTTCTTCCTATGGGGCTAATAAAATACAGTCTAAGCCTCCACTATGATTTCAAAACAGTTTATTTTGCTTTTAATTATTGTTGAGTAGAGTTCCCTTGAATAAAGCTTAAGAATTATGCAGAACCAGGAAACTGTTCACAGTTACTCAATGTATTAAGCCTTTCTCAAACAGATAACATGTGAAGTTGCACTGACACTTTATAGGTGATGAGGACATGAAAGGGTACATAATTTTAGAATGGATTCATTTCAAGTATGTTCAGCTTACTTCACTTGCACAGCTGATCTTTTCTTTCTCTCCAGTTGGCGTTCCTTCTTTGCACAGTGGCAATGATAGAGACAATTATGCTTAAGTTGAAGGCTAACTCTCCAGTGTTGATTCCTGAAACTATCAAGAGTTAAAAGAAAAATTAGTGAGAAAGCACAATGCTCTGGAGATCGGTTTGTTGGTCTTTACACACAGAGTGTAAATGGAGACAAGAAAGTTCCGGTAATCCTTCTGAAGTCTGCAGAGCCATTTAATGGAGCAAAGGGCTGTGTTCGCTATGTGTCATCTCTTGACAAATGTTCACGATTTGGTTCTCAGCTATCCTAGAAGTGCCCAATCTTCAGTGACATTTATTAGGACAAAATGAATCTTTAAAGTCATGGTCTTCATCAAGAGGGCGTATTCTCAAGATGATGTGCTTTCTTGGCTCTTCTTTTCTGTATCACATACTCTCTAAATGACGTTAGTAAGAGGGCATGCTGGCCCTGCTGGCCAGAGTAGGAAGATGCAATGTTTTGTTTTCTTTATACTAATGTATGTTTTAGATTTAAAAAGCAAAAAGTAGTTAAGTGTATGGAGTTTCAGGAAGTCAGGTATGGGGGCAAATGCCTTTAATCTCAGCGCATGGAAGGCTGAGCAGGAGGAGCACAAATTCAAGGCCAGGGGTTACATAGTGAGACCCTGTCTCCTTTCGTGCATGTACCACTCGGATCGTGGAAAGTTTGTACAGGAGAAATTTCTGAACCCTTGAATCATAAAGATAAAACTATACCATATCAAAGTTCCAACAATAAGCTTATCTAGGTATTTAAATTTCAAACTCTTGGGAAGAAATTTCAAAGTTACAAATTTTCCAAGTTTTATGAAAGGCTAAATTTTCTTTATTGAAATTAAAAAAAACCCTTTGACATAGTTCTATAACTCACTAGCTAATATATTCAAATAATAATTGGTTAAATATATTTTTAAATCAAGACTGTATTCATGATTATGATTTCCATAATCTAACCCTAAGTTCCAACTCCTATTGATACTGTTTCAGGAAATTTAAACCCATTTTAATGCTTATCCATGCAAGGCTGAATTATGAAGGTATTCTCTCTGAAAATGTGTATTAATACATTATAAAGGCAAACTGTGAGCTCTAATAGTCCAGATTTTGAGTTTAATGTGCAATGCTGCACCCTTCCATTGTCAAAGAATTTAATGCTTCAAAGAAAGTGAGTATGAGTTTGTAGTTCAGCTGAAAATGAGAGCAAGGAGAACATCTGAAATTCTATTCAAGTTATACTAAAGATGGCTATCAACAAATTCAAGACTACAGAGCTCTCAAAAGTCTATATATTGCAATCAAGTATTTTGTAACATAAAAGAGCTCTGTATAGTGAATAAAGTCAAATGGGTATATTATGGGTTAAATTTTGTCCATCCATGAGATTTTGGCCACTAATAACTGAGAATGTGAACTTATTAACAACACACACACACACACACACACATGCTATTAGGAAAGGTAAGATGCTATCATATTGTAATACAATGGGGCCCTAAAATAACTTGAATTTGTGCCTATAAAAGAGAGAAAAGTGAAGACAGACATGTGCATCAAGACGATGGTATGTGTTTCCTGGAGTGGTGGTGCACACTTTAATCCTAGCACTCAAGAGGCAGACGCAGGCAGATCTCTGTGAGATTGAGGCTAACCTGGCCTACATAGCTACATAAGTAGTTTTAGGCCAGCTGGAAGAAGAAAAGAAGAAGAAGAAGGAGAAGGAGGAGGAGGAGGAGGAGGAGAGTCAGATATGAGAGTAATGCTCATTGTCCATGCATGCCAGAGACTTTCAGGAAACCACCAGGTGTTCGGGAGAAATGTAGAACATGTGTCCCTTTCAGCCCTTAGAGAAGTCAACAGGGCCAATGCCCTGATCTCAGCCTTCTAGCCTTAAGAACTGAGATGAACATTTCTATTGCTTAAGCTGCAGTTTGTTTAAGCAACCCAGCGCTTTGTTCTAACATCTCTAGAAACATTATATATCATTTTTTTAAATTAAAAGACCAATAATATTTTCTAAGAAGGAAGTAATGTTTCTCATATCTTTTCTGCATCAGTTTGAAGAAACTTCAAGTCAAGAGTCTCTAAATATGCCATGAAGAGTCATTAGGCTCCTCTGAGTACTTCCAAAACATCTAGATGTTTTCAAGAATACTTACTGTCAGCACCTTGAAAATGCATTCTGGGAAAGAGTTAGACCCAAAGCACCCACTAACCCAAGAATAGTGACTTCTGTCTGTTTGTTAAGCATAACGTGGGCTGTTTTCATTGCAGATTCTCTATGTGCCTTTAATTATATTTCTTCAATACGGTAGCTCCTGCTTCATTCCCTCTCTCCTCCAGTGTTATCTGCAATGAAAAGAAGAGGACTGGTAGACTAGGAAATGTTCCAGGTAGAGCTATTCACTGGACAGAGCTGACATCAAGACACAATGTGACTCAGAACTGCCATGCAGAAACTGCATTTTGAAAAATCATTATTTCATTGGTAAACAGCCTAGATGCACATCAGGATCATCTTCTGATCTTTGGAGGGGCTGAGCGCAGCCATAATTTCCATTTGAGTCACCGCATATTCTATGAAAGATGAATTCTATGAATAGTCTCTTCCCTACACCCTTAGCCATTTTTCTCACAGTGACAGAAGCATCCAACGGAAGTGCCAAGAGAAAGATTTATTTGCTCACAGTTTCACAAAGTTCAGTACGTGGTGGCAGGGAAGAAATCACAGTTCATGTCACTGTGGGTCAAGAAGCAGAGAAAATGCAAATGCTGGTGCCAACTGGCTTCTATTTTAGTCCCTTTTATCCTGTCTAGGCTCCTGGCCTATGGCACCACTCACATTCATGGTAGGAGTACTCCTCTTCAATTAATCCTCTATAGCATCCTCATAGACATGCCCAGAAGTGTGCCCCAATCTCCTAATTGATTCTGAGTCCAGTCAAGTTGACACTGAAGATTAACCATCTCAAGTGAATCTCTTTGCCATGTTGATACTCAAATACGTCACTTTAAGCAATTACATTCTGCCTCGGGTCTTCAAAAGACTCCTGTACACATCAACGTACAAGTATTTGGTTCAACCCAAGAGTTTGCGTAACACTAAATCTTCCAACATGGCTCAAAAGTTTCAGGGATCATTTCAGTAGGGGGCAGGGATTTTAACAGCCAGAGGTGGTAGATGAACATAAGGAAGCATAATCTTCCAGAAATGATGACAGCAAGCACAAGTCCCTCCTAATCTCAAGCCAAACAAAATCCCATCATAGATTGGGGAAGTGGGTAAGAAACATCAACTCTAACTAAGGAAGTATTGGCAAAGGATGGCTGCCAGGGGGTTGAAAGTCGATCTCCTTTAAGTGTGTGACTCTTGGTAGGTTAACCAGGCTCCACTGGATGGACCCATACTGAAGGGCATTTGGAAACAAAGGCCCTGTGTATAAACTAGAGCACGTGAAATTGGGCTGGGGGTTCTAAGGGGTGTGTAGATAGGGAAGGGAATCTAAGTTTGATCAGAATATATTATATGAAATTCACAAAACTCCAATTAAAATGATTTTTTAAAAATTCAAAATGCTTCATCCAGGCGTGATGGGATACACTTTTAATCCAGCACTCAGGAGGCAGAGGCAGGTGCATCTCTGTGAGTTCAAGGCCAGCCTCGTCTACATAGTGAGTTCCAGGCCAGCTGGGGCTAGAGGGAGACCCTGTCTTGAAAAGTTAAAAAAAAAATAAGAATTTTAAATGTTTCAGTTGAAAGCCTCTTCTCATTCTTAAGGCAAACTCTTAGCAATGCACTCCTTTAAATAAAATAAAATACTTCCAATATACAATAGCATAGAGTAAACATGCCATTCCAAAAGGTCGGAATGGGAGCTTAGAAAGGAGTGATGATGAAGGTTCAAAAAAAGGCTTAAACCCAGCAGGTTTAAACCCATAGCTTAATGTCTTCCACCTTGGGCATGTGGTGGTGTGGTGTGAATTGCACCAGGCCAGGCATCTGAGGACTGTCCATTTGGAACTCACATGGCCACTCTGCTGTGCTGGATCAGCTCATTACCTGCAGCTTTCTTCCATGGATATTCTGTGTTCTTGGCACTGCAACACCCTGGGTCTCCATTACGCTTAGGAGTCCTCTTCACAACGTCACACACTACTTTCTTGGAACACCCTGCTGATAATCTGACCCTGTTATATACTGCTTGGTCTCCTAGACTTTCCTTAAACATCTAGATTGACACATCAGTGACCCCACAACTCTTGTGTTCTCCGTATCCACAGACCAGGCACTATGGACAACAGTCAGGTGCACTACCAGTTTGAGTTTTGCAGAGACCGTTAGGCCTTGACTGGTCTAATGGAGATCTGGGGAGTTGAGAACAAGATGGCTCTGTATGAAGAGTGACCCTGTATGGCTCCCTCTCTCTTCTAGAGGGAAAGTCTTTCAAATAGCTTAAGGTTTTATACCCTGGAGCCCACAGTGAGTGGGGCCCGACAAGCTTCCAAACTCCCCTCAAGGCAACTTTCCTATTCTGTTTCAAAATGTCAAAATGCTTGACTTCTTAATTGTGGTTCTAGTCTCTTAACACTGTACCCTCCTGGTCCATAAAACTTGCCTCACTCCCTTTCTAGCCAGGCTGCATGCTTTTTCAAATCTTTTGCTCTCATTTCTCTCCCAATTATCTCTATAAACTTATTTAAAAGAAGCCAGAAATAACTATGCCATAGAATGAAAGCTATGCCGTCCAGAAATTTCTTCTACAAAATGAATTCAACACTTTTAAATCAGGTTTTCCATGACATTTTAGGACATGGGAAAAAAAGCAGATAAATTCTTTGCCAGAATGTAACGTGAAGGGTCTCTAGCCCAGTTCCCAGTATAGCTCTTATTCTTCTGAAGCCTCGTGAGCAATCTTGACTATACACATTTCTGTCAGCTTCTGATTGTCTGAGATTCTAACATAATTTTCCTATTAAACTTTGTTCATAGCATTCTGAAACTTCTCTGGCTTACATCTCCAGGCTCTTCAAAATTCCTCCTTAAATATATAGTGAGGTTTAGTCATAGCAATGACTCCATTCCTGGTGCTGATTTTTTAATCAAGTTACTTTTCTGGTCTCTGGGACAAAATGTCTTCCAATAAACACTCTACACCTCATGGGTTTAGAGTGTCATCCATCATGGCAAGGTGGGCTTCATTCATGTGAACCTGGAAGTAAAGAAAAGGGAAACGCCAGCCCTCAACTGGAGTTCCTTTTTCCTACTCTTATTCTGTCCAGGCTCCAAGTCTATGGAATATTCACCTGCATTCAGTTACCACTTCAGTTAGTCCTCTGGATACGTCCTCACAGAAACCCCCAGACATGCTTCAGTCTCTGGGCTGATTCTACAATCAGTCACATTAATGAATCATCCATCATACCTCTAGTGATAATGACTGTTACTTATTTTCTGCATCTAATGGATTTTGAAATTATGCTGTTTTCATTCTCCTAATGTGATCTTGCCAATGAGAAGCAGTTCCTGATAGTAATTCAGATGGAAATGGTGCCAGGCAGTCATGAGTTCATTATCTCAGCCTTCTGTGTGCTTTGGGCAATTTCCTTAACTAAGGTTCACTTTCCTTATCTATAAAATGGGAGTAATAACTCCTGCTGCATGAGATTGTTTTAAGTTTCAAAGTAAGGCAGAGGCTGACATTTACTGAAGACTCAATATATGGTAGTATTTGGAATCTTTTCAAAAAAGTTCTAATCTCAATTTCAAAGCCATTACTGTCAGTTGAAGAGTGGTACTCGTGCACACTCAGGTAGTTTTGCAATCTACAGAATAAGTGCAAATCATTCAAGATTTAACACCAGATAGACAAAGGTTACTTATTTTTGGCACATAATCAAAGGTTACATTCTGAAATTGATGCCCTTTAGAATGGAGTTCCATGTGCTGGAAAGGACACTGTGAGACCCTGCAAGCAAATGGCCATCTTTTAGAAGCTGAAACAAACAAGCAAAGAAAATCCTGATTCTAAAGATTAGAAAGGCACGGAAAGAAAGAAAGAATGAATGAATGAATGAGGAAGGAATATCCTCACCTAAGGTATGTGTATGCATATATATAAAGTTTTTTGAAATTTGTCTTTAGGTGGGTGGGGTTCTAATTAGCCTGCTTTGAAAAAAATATTTTATCTCTTTTTGTTTTACATGTGTGACTGTTTTGCCTGCATGTGCGTCAGTGCCCCTGTGTTGTTCAATGCATGTGGAGGCCAGAAGATGCTGTCAGATCCCCTGAAACTAGAGTTAAGGATAATTCTTTGGGTTCATGTGGGTGCTGGGAACCAAGCGTAGGTCCCCTCTGGAAGAGCAGCCAATGCTCTTAACCACTAAGCAACCTGCCCAGCCCCCTAAATATTTATTTTATGACTGCACACACTATGTTCACTGTAAGTTGCTTGGCGAGCATTGCTTCTAATGCAGAAATCTCATACATGTTCTTCAAAACATTTTTTCCTCTCAAACCTGTAGTTTTTCTGATATTGCTTTTGAGATATTTTGTTACTTTTTTTGTTAGTTTTTCATCACTATAACAAACAGCTGAGATAATTAGCTTTAAAGGAGGAAAGGTTTTGGCTCGTGGTTTCTGAGGTTTCCTTCTCTGGTCAATTGGCTTCATTGTTTGGGGTCTGTGGTGAAGTGGAACCTCATAGTGGAAGTGCAAGGAAGAGGGAACGTTCTTCTTCAAGCAGCAGGAATGAAAGGAAAAGGGAAAGGCCTAGACAAGATTTCTTTAGGGGCATCCCCAAATGACTAAACTACCATCTACTTGACTCCACCTCCTGAAGTTTCCAGCTCTTTCCTAAAGTACCATGGACTACTGACCAAGCTCTACCATAAGGAATTTCAGAGGCTATTTAACAATCCACATTATATCAATCCTAGCTCTGAGCATGATCCACATACCTACTATTATCCTAGCATTTGGGAGGCTGAGGCAGGAGTGTTGTCACAATTTTGAGACCTGATAGGGCTACATAGCAAGTCCCTGTCTCAAAAGAAACAAATGTGCTAACAACCCTTAAAAGAAGACTCCCAAAGCTTTACCTCATTGTCTTTTAATTAAGAGATACTTCTCAATGCCCCAGAATTAAGATTCAAATCTTCAAATCTATTAAATCTATTCATCTCCCTCTACTAGGTTTTACTTTTTAAATTTTTATGTACATCATTTATTCACTGTCTAGCATACATGTCTTATTTTTGTTTTCTAAATATATCATTTAATATTAGTTCTATATGTATGAAAACATTAGTATTATTAAGATATTTTATATAGCATTTACAAGTTCTTCTCATAACACCATTTCTTTTTGGTAAACCACATGGACTCTGTTATCATTAAGAAATTTTAGAAGAAAAATAATTATTGAGCTGGAAATTCTTATATATTTCAAAGATGTCATTTTACTGTATAACTTTTTTATGGAGATAAAGAAAATAGGCTATGGTCTGAGATATCAAACTTTTTGTTGATAATTTAGGGGCCACAGGTCATTTTTACTAAACTAAGTTTGGTAGATATTTTATTTAGAATGTATAATGTAGTATTAATCATTACTGTTGACTGGCCAAGCTTTCCCACTGTTTGTGATTCAAAACTTTGATATTCTGTGGATTTCTTTCTCAGTGAAGAGCGTCAAGGAAAAGCTAACCTTTGGGAAGCAGCATGTCTGCTGTGGCTGCATGACTGTGTATTTGGAGGTTACTAGGTGGTGAGGACTGCACCCTCATGCACAGGATTAACACACCTGTAAAACAGACCCCAGGGAGCTTTCATGCTTCATTGTCATTCGAGGTTATAGCCAGAAGCTGCCATGTGTGAGTCAGCAAACAAATGGGATACCTACAAACAAATGGTGAACCTACAGGTGCCTTTGTCCTGAGTATTTCATTATTTGCAATATTCCACTTTATTTAAGAAACAGATCTCTTTATATTACCCAGGCCGACTCTATACTCCTAGGTTCAATTGCTCCTCTTGGCTCAGCCTCTCCCATCACTGGCGATACAAATATGAGGCCCTCTGTGACCAGTTCATTTCTACACCAGCATCTTTGTTAGCTGGAGGTGTTAACTGCATAAATAAAATTTATCTTTATTTTTGTTTTCTCACTTAAGCTTGTTTCCCCATCTGTGATTTAGACATATGCCTGCTCCTCCAGAAGATTAATAATATACTTTGAATAAAGTACTTAATATAGAACCTGAGCTATGATGCAAAGTGAATTTCAGTTTTAAATAATCAACATGTTCATGGGGTTAAATGAAAATTAATTTCTGACTGAGAAAATTTCAAGTAACTACTATGTAAAAATATTGAAAATACTGTGTCACACTCATGCAACAAAGACTTCTTTGGGTTTAGCACAATTTTTTTCTATATTTCAATGGTAAATCATGAATCTATAATTAATTTGATAAATTTATTAGTGTTTTACTTAAATGATTCATTTAAATGACTATGTGAAAGTATGGAATTCCAAATGAATCAGTTAGAGCTGAGTTCCTTTATTTCCGTGAAAAATATTACAAAATAAAAAGACATTTGTAAAAGATGAGAGAAAAATTTTCCAGCTCAATAATTCTTTTACTTCTAAAGTTTCTCTAAAGAAAGAAAAAAGAAACCCTCCACCTGATTCACCAAGAAGGGGGAGATAGTAGACAGTCCTTGTAGATATCAATGTTCCCTTGAAGTCATAATCAAAGTCATGTAATTTTGGTATGGTGTTAACAAAAGGTGTTAACAAGGTGCCCTTGTAAGGTAGTAAGAAGGCATTGTCATCCACAGGAAAAAAATGAAATTAATATCTTAGCTAATTTCAGACACAAAATTAATTTCAGTGAAAACAGAAATATCTTTATATGAATCATAAAATTTGTACTCATCTGATAATCACAGTCCAGAAAAGCAGGAACAGGATCCTGAAAATATAGTAAATATTTATAGAATTGAGTACGTTAAAATTTAAAATTTTCTTGCCTCAAAAACAAGTCATACAAAATAAAAGGTTAAGAGATACAAAGAGAAAGATCTTTGCAATTATATAACTGACATGCAATGTGCAGAGAACTTCAAATTAAAAAACAAAATTATAACTTGATAGGAAATTTAAATGACCTATAAACTCAGCAATCTTTTGTTTATTCAGAATAGTCTTTAAGGGAATGTTAATTTTAATAATAGAACAATATGTCACACCTATCAGTTAGACAAAATAAAGTTGTAAGACCAAATGTTGACAACAGTGTACCCAAATGCAGACTCAATACTGCTGAGAAGTCATGGTCCAACCAGCTTGGAGAGCTATTTAGCAATTTCAAGAGGAGCTGAGAATTTATGACAGCCTTCACCTCCACAATTCTTCATATAATCCTGTTCTCTCAAGAAATTCTCCTTATGTGTGAGAAAATACATAAGTTCTCTCTTCAGCACTAAAAGTAAAACATACTATAAATACTTTGTGTCTGTGAACATGAAAATGAATAACTAAAGTATGATATAAACTAGACTTATGAACTTCCAAATCAACAACTGAATATCAAAGATGTGTCACTGAGGGTGTGTATGTCTTTATCTACAAATAGTAATTTGCTGTATATGTGATATAAATGTCTTGATCTAGGTTTAGACTACTTATTAATGGCATATTTAATAGTTATTAATAAGTGGGGTGACAAAGCCTTCAGCATTTGCCTCTTCTTCTCACCTAACACCACTTACCATAATAACTTTCTTCACTGAGGCTTTACGGGTTTGCCCCAATTCCCAATGTAAAGGATGTTGATGTGTTTATGGTGGCCTGTTAAAAATCTAGCATGGTAGCAGCAGGTGGTGATATACATCATTAAACACAGCACTTGGGAAGCAGAGGCAGGCTGATCTAACATAATCATTGCCAGGAAAGCACACCGGGAATCTGAGAATGTGGTCAAAGGTTTATAATATTCAAAACATGAGTCAACTAAAGATTCAAGGAAAGTCTTAACAAATATTAAATTGTTGCAGTTTTTTCATTATTCTGAAAATTTCTGATACAAAAGACCTAACACAGAAAAAGGGGGCCAAGAACGGAAAAAGAGCCCAGTGTGTTTAGGACTGCACAGAATGCCATTTTTCTTGGGAACCCACTGAAAGAGTCAAGGCCAGTAGGCTCCCAAAATATGGGTGAGAAGCTTCTGTGGTGGCCAGGGCAAAGGAGGTTTCCATTCAAGGTAGAAGTGTACCTGACTTGCATTATGTTAACGTCAAGGATGCCAGGTACGCTCCTGCCACTGATGACACCAGGTCCAGTCCTAAAGCTCTACACACCACTCATAGTTGCATTTATAATATTTGGGGAAAGTATGTGGGGGGAAAAGCTAGGGTTACTTAAGGACATTTATGGTTGCAACTCAGGATGGTTCCAGTCAGATCAAGCTGAGTACTCAGCTAATGGAGTGAAAATCCTCAAAAAGTTAGTTGTTGTAGCCAGCTTTGTAGGGGTTTTTTGTTCAGCATGATTGATTTGAAGATGAAGCTTGCTATTGTCCTCAAATAACTATACGGTAGCCTCAAAAAGTTTTTATTTTCATTTACTTGGTTACAATAGCATTTTATAATTATTGTTCTCAATATCTATGCATTCTATCATAGTAGAAAGGGTTTAATATATATTGACTTATAAATTATTTCCTGTAGTAAAAATCATTTTCACAAAAACAAATAATATATATTTTGTAGACAGATGGACATTAAAGTACTGACTTTATTAAATCAGAGAAATTAAACTACAATATGATATCCTTACAAAATCTGTAGAATGCTTTTAAAAGGAAAATGCCATTAATATAAAGTAGTGGTAAAAATATGAAATATTTGAGATCTGATCTGGATATGAAAAAAGATCAACTTCTTTGGAAAACTTAAAAAATTTTAAAATATAAGCATACCTTATATTGGGTAATTATATTTCTCACAATAAATAATTCTAGAAAAGTATGCATACTGAGAGTATAATGGCATCATTCATAATAATCTCAATGTATAAGTAGTTCATATATATCTTTCAACACTAGGGTGGATAAATACATTGGATATAGTAATACAAAAGAATGCTCTACAATGAGACAATGGACAGACTATTTCTACATAAGCAACATAAGAAATTCTACAACACAATGTCACACAAAAGATAGACACATATTTACTGTATATACATTCTGAGAGAAAAAGCTTATCCATATGTTAAATTTTACCTTTTTAAAATGTCCTGGTATTATTTTTGTAATCATCAGACAATAATTCTGAAGCTCATAGTGATGAACAGGTAAAGAAACAAATAAAAAGGTGGTTGTGGTAGCACATGCCTTTGATTCCAGTGTTCAGGAGGTATTAGCAGGCAGATCTCTGTGAGTTTGAGGCCAGTCTAGTCTGCAGAGTGAGTTTCAGATGAGCCAGAGCTACATCGTGAGACCCTACCAAAAAATAAATAAATAAAAGATGCATAGAAAATTTGTAGTTAATATCAACAAGAGATTTTTGCTGTTTATAGTTGGAACTTATAAACTATAGTAAATGAAATAATTTTAAATTGATATAAAGAACCAGAGGAGTCCAGAGAAATGATAGTTTCCTGGAAATTATACTAAATTCTTTAAAATTTATGTGGTATAATTTGCAAATCTAAACTACTGCCTAAAACTAAATATGAAATTAGTATATAAATTATTATTAGAAAATGTAATAAATTGTTATATTTGGACTGGAAAAATGGCACTAACTGCTCTTCCAGAGGACCTGGGTTCAATTCCCAGCACCCACGTGGTGTATAGCAACCATCTATAACTCCAGGTCCAAGGTATGGGATACCTTCTTCTGGCCTCCATGGGCTTTTCATGACATGGGTACACTTACATACATGTAGGCAAAATACTCTGACACGTAAAAATAAATATTTAAATTACTATATTTAATTTAATTAAAACTCAAGTCAAAATTGCTATAAAACCAGAAGGCAAGTAAACAACCATGAAAATCCATAGAACATATGACAGTGAATGTTATCATAGATTTTACGTATAAAGAACTATATATTCACATACGATGATACTTTAAAGCACTTTACCAGTCTATTTAGCAGTAAGATGAGTAGCTCTGTGAATAATAGAATATTCTGGAAAATTCGGTAGTCATTAAAATCATGCTTTTAATGACTATATCTCTTGTATGTACATTTATAGATAGACCTGTTTGTATTAAAAAATTGCAAGAAATTACATCAGTGTAAAGGCTCTGATTTCCTCAGTGCAGCTGGTAAGATTATAGGTGACTCGTAAATTTTCATTGATTTTCAAATGTTCAACCTTGAGCTTTTTTTTTTTTCATTGAGTGTACAAATAGGTACTATAAGGTTAGAAGAAAGGTCTGCAGCAAAGGAACATAAAGTGAAAAGTTTCCACATTGTCTCTCTAATCAGAACTCAAGCCTAGCTGGAGATTTCACTCTGTGGACTCCATCTCATGCTGATGTCTGCTCAGTTATTCCAAACCTTTCTCCTCTCCACTTGGTATGCACACCTGTGATAAGAGATTCAACATTTGTCCTTAAAGACAACTACAAAATTAACTCACATATTTCACAAAAAATGGCTCCTGAGGAAAGATTCTTGACCCTTCAAATTGTAATCTTAAAACAAGAACAAAGAGTTCTTGTTATTGAGGAGGAGCTTATTCTGCAGATATTCAGATTTCAACAGTTACTCTTCAAACATCTTGAGCTCTGATAATCTTGCAACAGGCTCCTTTCTGAAAACAGCCATTAGTTGTTTATCAAGATATCACTAATTTTTAATGTATTCATCCGTCTTCCCGGACATATATGGTTGCTCTCTGGCCTGAGGCAGAGCATTGTGCTCCTCTCAGTAAAGGTGAAAGCACACTTGAAATAGAATTCACTCTGTCATTAGTTTTTCAAGGTGTTTCTGAGATCACTGGATCTGATGTGGATTTGGGTATTAGTTTGATCAGAATACAGCTCATTCCTTAGTTAAACAGAGTATACGTAATTGCTACAATCTAATCTAAAAACCATAAAATGGCAACCGAACCACCCAGGTATAAATGTCACTGACTCGTTCTCAAAGATCCTTAGTCATGCATTTATTGTCTATTTCGGTTAATAAAACAGTGACTAATAAACAAATACACTCATGTGAAAGCAAATGCTCCACGGTTCCAACAACTTGCCCCATTGTGGCTCTATCTTAAGCAACTGCTTCCAGGACCCAAGATTAGAATACTGAGGCATTTCCACTTACTATTATATCCCTTGTAAATAAACGCGCCAGGGCTCTTGGGAGGAAATGGGTCAGCTGCCGAGATGTATCTACCACAGGCCAGCCCCTGGCAACTCCACACTGTCTTTTTCTCCTTTTCTATCCAGCTTCAGAGTCATACCTCTGACTGTTCATCCAGTTCTATTTAGCTAAATTTCTTCTGATATTTACTTTGCCACTATAATGCTTTATTAAGAATTTTCAAAAAATACAGAAATGTTTGTCGATTTTTGTAGTTCAGATTTTGGGCACTATTTTAAGCATAACATGATTAACAGCTTGGGGACAACCTCTGCATAAATTGTTCAATACAATACATTTCATGTTACCAAAATATGTATGAGACAAGCCAGATATTCCGTAATGTGCTACCCTCCCCAGGCCTTGATATTCTGGTGTACATGAGGAGTCCACCGTAATGATCACAAAAGTTTTTCCTCCTTTAGATCGCCGTATCTCTGTGCTTGATAAGCAGCTGTATGAAAGTAGCCACAGGAAGGCAGATGAGACATCTCCTGCTCCTCAAAGTACTTACTTTTCTAGTTTGTAGGTTTCTTAGTAAAATAGTGTGTTATTGCTACATGTCTCACACTGAAGATTTCTGGTCCTTACTATGTACTAAAAAGAGTTCAGATGAACACTTAATTGGTCATAGTCTAAATCTGGAGTCTGTATACTATGACCTATGGCCCACATCCTGTCTACTGGATACTAATAAAGTTTTATTAAAACACTGTGTGTCTTCTCTCAATGCAGTATTTAGTTTCAACGGAGCCCACATGAACTTGCAAAAATTAAAATATTTACTTTATGTTCCTTTTCAGAAAACTTTGCTGATGTCTGATCTAGAACATGGCAAAGAGTTATTTTTCTAAGAAACATCCCAGGAGCCCCAGCCTCCCAATTTAACTAAGGAACCTCTAGACTTTCCTATATGCACATCTCTTTAAGAACATTTGGTACTATGCCATACATTGTCTTCTGAGAATATAGTAAGCTTTCTAGCAGTCTTCCTGTTATGGTCAGTGGTTTCCTACAAACTTTTTAACCTACTCATGGCTTAGGAGAATTTTGGTAAGCTTAGCATATTTTTTTAGTTTGAGATCTAAAAGAGTTCATTAGAAGCTTAAATAGTTGCAAAGAGTATAACTTTGTGCAGATATAAATATTGACTCCATAAAACTTTGACATCTAACAGAATGTATACACTAGAATCCTTGATGCCCACTGTCATTCATCTAGAGAGAATTCTGCCTCTATTCAAGACGGAAATAGCCACAAGAGAACATTCCTTTTGCTATAACAGTGAGAATAAGCCAAAGTGTCTACAAAATCATGTTTGTTTACTTTTTTTAAGCCTAGCAGGAAACTGAGCTGAGACTCAAAGTTGACGGGGCCTCTGAGGGGAGGCAGGACAGAAACAAAGTTTCTGATGCCAGAGCGGTGAGGAATGGTGGCTGCCACGGAAGTGGATAAGAGGGGAACTTCACGAATTCCTACTGCTCAGTGTGAGTTTGGTAGACCACAGGAGAGGTCTACACAATTAGCTAACTCCATCTGTGGGTCTCTACATAGTGTTTATAAGGAAGAGCTGGGCAGATGCTGTAGGTCAACAGAAAATAGGACATCAAAAGAAACTATAGAGGGAAAGAATTACTCTATATCTTGTGTGGGTAGCTGCAAAGTTGATAACTATCAAAATTCATCAGAATGAGCAGCTACTAAACTGCCTTTTATTGTGCATACATTTTATTTCAATGAAGGTAAGAATTTTTAAATTGAAAAATAACCATTTAAAATTGAACTTGCTCAGAATTTGAATATTAGCTTATAGTCTCTCCAGATCTTATTCTCATGACTCCGATACCTAAGCAGAATAGTGAAGAAATTGGACTGTATTCTTAGGATTGAAACCATTTGACTTGTTTTATCTCCCTTATAGTTCACAGCAAATTTGTTGGCTCTTCTTTTGAAGCATATTCCTTGTCAAGGACTGGCTTTTCTTGGGCTGCTTTCTCAACCTCCACTTACCGTTTTCAGCGTTACTTCCCAGGCCAGAACTAGCACCACGTGTGTCTTAAAACCCCTTTGTGGCCCTCATATGTCTTTTCCTACAATTTACACTTAATGCAGCAATCTGATGATCCTATTAAAAGGGGAGTCGAGTCCTATCCTGTATATTTTAAAAGATCCCAAAGCTTTTAACTCATGATATACAACTTATACCTTGATCATAGTCTGTCAAGCCTATCATAATAAAATGCCATAGGTTTGATAGGCAAAATGGCAGAAATGTATTTATTTTCTTATAGCTCTGGAGGCTGAAGTTCTGCCATCAGGGTTCTGGTATGGCTGAATCTCTTGAGGGCACTCTTCCTGAACTGCCGGAGACTCAACTATCTGTGTTTACTAGGCTTCTTCTCAGTACATGCTAGTGGCAAGGGTAAATACAAAAAGCTGCCTGGTATCTCTAAAGACACTAATGCCCTCAGACCAGAATCCTCTACCTCAAGATGATTCCTTCAAACCCAATCACCTCCAGTTACCTCCCAGCCAGAGAGGGCAGGAGGTCATGTAAAGAATATGAGACATATTCAGTCCATGACACTGTCGCATACAGGATCCTTCACAATTTGGATCCTGACCCGACCTTCTACCTCTTTTCTCATTTACTCAATTTGCCCATCTTTGTACTTATATTCTTTTGCAGAGCCAGGTATGAGCTAGCCTTGGGATCTTTGTACTGACTGTTATTATTTCCCTTACATAGTTTAGTATCATACTTTATTTAGACAAGGAATTAAATAAATACTTTATTTAATCAAGGAATCAGGGGTGACTTCTCTTGTCTGTGTCTTCTAGATCCTTGGGATCCTATCTTAATGTTGGATTTCTTAGCTCCTTGCATGTAGGGGAGCCACACACCATGGGAAATCATGTGGTATCCTAATAAAGGGATGATGAAAAGAGCTCATGACAGGTTCAGGCTTGTGCTAAGCAATTTTGGAAAAGATTCAATGAAGCATAGCTCTCTATCATCGCTCATAGTCCTAGATTGTAGGCTGTCACAAAGCAAGGGCAAGTATATTAGTTACTATTCTGTTTCTGTGATAAAATACTTATCAAGAACAACTTGGTGGGGGAGGGGCTTACTTCAGCATAAACTAGAGTCCTTTATCAAGAGAAGTCAGAGCAGGAGCCTGGGGGGAAAAACGAAGCAGAGAACATAGAGGAAAACTATTTACTGGCTTGTTCCCCTTACCGGTCCTTAGCCAGCTTTCTTATCCAACCCAAGACCACCTGATCAGGGATCAGTGGCCCTCCTCATCACTCAACAATCAAGAAAATGCTTCACAGACATGCCCATAGACCAATTCTATAGAAAAAATTCCAAAATTCCTCTCCTCCAAGTGTGTCAAGTTGACAAGTGAAGTGATTCAGCACAATTAACCTCCTGTCAATTTGACAAACGAACACATCACTGTTAAACCATGATCTTCCCATTTCTCATCTGCAAGACTGCATACCTATTAATCTCACAATATAAAACATAGTACAACTTTAAAAGCATAACAGCTTTTAAAAATTCAAGCACTTCAGAAGTACAATAGAGAGGCAGGTATGGTGGTGTATGCCTTTAGTCCCAATACTTGGAAGACAAAGGCAGGAATATCTCCATGAGATTGAAGCCAGCCTGGTCAACTAAGCAAGTTCTAGGCCAGCTGGGGCTCTAGGGAGGCCCTATCCGAAAAAGCAAAAGAAAAAATGTCCAATGTCCTCATAAAAATCCAAAGTTTCTTCATTGTGGGCCCCTGTAAAGTATAACATAAGCTAAATATTTCTTACTTCAAGAGGAAAGAACCAAGACACAATCAGGTCAAAGCAAAACCAAAATCAAGCGGTATAGATAGCTCAGCGTTTGCTGACTGGGATTCACTCGTGATCTTCTGGGCTCCAAAAGGCTGGGGCAGCTCCACTTCTCCAGCTCTGCCATCTACAGCACAGATGCTGTCTGGCAGCCTCAGGCTACCCAGTTTTGGCATCTCCAATATACTTGAGTCTCCATTGCAACTGATGCTGCACCTTCACCAATAGCCTCTCCTGGCCTCACTTGGTGCCAGGCCTCAGATCCTCTCCAGGACTACTTGACTTCTGCAGCTTTCATGCTTCTAAACCCAGGACCATGTGCGAGACTCTTACATATTACCAAGCCTAGTTTCTATCTTGAGATGCAAGCTTTGCCTCGTCTAATCACAGCTTCCATGTGCTGACTCTGAGGAAATACTTCTTGGAACATGTCTTCTCAGTGATGTTGGTCTCTTATTACTCATAGATGATTTTTCAGGTTCAGCTAACCAGCACCAATTGTTCCACTAAAGAAAAGGTTTCACTTCAGTGGTACTGCTCTCTTTATTATTCACAGCTGCTTTCTTAGCCCTAGCTGACTAGAAACTACAGATTCTTAATTCAAATATGTAACTTACATAAGAGTAATGACCCTGATAGAGTTTTGCTTCCCTCTGAAACTTCACAAGCTAGACCTTCCTTATTTGCATTTTCTTTCAACATTCTTATCTTCCAAGCTCCACAAAGCAACGCATTAAGTGTTGAGGACTGAATGGCTTTCTTATTCCAGAGTCCCAAATGTCTTCACAGTCCTCTCACAAATCAACATGGTTGGGTTCATCATAGAATACCCCCCATTCTTGGTACCTATTTCTATATTATGTCCTTTCCTGTTACTGTCATAAAACACTATCGAGAACAACTTGAGATGGAAGGGGTTTACTTTAGCTTACAGTACAGTCCTTCATCAAGAGAGGTCAGAACAGGAACCTGGAGGCAGGAAAGGAAGCAGGGACCATGGAGGAATGCTACTTACTGGCTTGCTCCCCTGCCCATGCTCAGCCTGCTTTCTTATCCAACTCAGGGCCCCTTGCTCAGGGCTGGTACCACCAAAGGCTTGGGCCTTCTCATACTACTCAATAATCAATAAAATGCGTCGTAGATATACCCACAGACCAGTCCAATAGAGGACATTTCCCAGTTGAGGTTTCCTCTTCCCAGATGTGTCAAGGAGACAACTGAAGCTATTAAGCACAAGAAGAATATGATCATATTCCTTAATTTTTTAACTGGAAAGAATAATATGAGACCGATTCTACAATTGAAAAAGAAGCAAGGGACTGTTTGATCTTTTTTGTAATTTATACCATTCCCTTTTTATCTGCACTTGATATAATTATTATTTAGTTTCATTTTTATCTTGCTCTAATAGTCATGAGAATGAGTTTGTCTGATTGACTGTTCTGTAAGATATGTAATATGTCATGTCTGGAAGGAGGAGGGCACAGTGGCTATCTTTCACTTTGTGGCAATTGCTGGCTGCTTCACTCATAGTCCATCTGAAATGCATCCCATCAGTGTTTCTCTCCCCTTATGTGGCACGGTGCTGGTTAGCGTCAGTGTCAACTTGACACACCTGGGATAAGAAAGCCTCAGTAGGGGAATCGCCTCCATCGGACTGGCACCTGTGGTCAAGTCTGTGGGCATTTTCTAGATTATTGAGAGATGTGGGAGGGCCCAGCCCATTGTGGGTGGGGCCACTCCTGGGCCAGTCGCTCTGTATTGTAAAAGAAAGCAGGTTGAGCATAGACCAGAGGAGCAAGCCAGCAAACAGAGTTCCTCCATGGCCTGTGCTTCAGCTCCTGCCTCCAGGTTTCTGCTCTGAGTTCCACCTTGGGCTCCATCAGTGATGGACTATGTGATGTGGGAGGAATAGGCTGAATGAACCCTTTCCTCCCCAAGTTGGTGCTGCTCAGAGTATTTTGTCACAGCAGTAGAGAAGCAAACTAGAACACTATTTTTACTTGTTACTTTTTCTTATAGGATATGTGTAACTGTCATGAAACAAATACATTATTTATTAGTTCACTGTTTTGTTACCTGTAAATTCCATGAGAATTGCAACTCAGGTTCACTAGTTCCATGTTTGTTATCTGCTTCTGAAATATAATAGATGTGGAATATGTACTTAGTGAATGAATTTACTCAATTACTGGTATTTTTCTTCAGACTTGTGAAAAACAAATCAAATTATAAAATTGCCAAAATATAATCAAATATCTTCATAGAGCACACAGCTAAACAGATAAGATAAAAATGAAAATATTAACAGATAACACATAATTGGACTGTCGTGTTATTAAAAACCTTAATGCAAACAGTTTTAGAACAGTCTTCAAGTGTTGGACTGTCATTTACACTAAATGTAATAATGAACATTTCCTTCTCTGCAAGAGAAATAGACTCAAATTAGTTTTTCAAGTGTGCAAAGTGCTAAAGAAAGACTAGTTACATGCTTAATTATTATGCAGATTTTTGGAAAAATCAAAAGTGTTTATCTATACATATTTATTTTGCATGGCTTACAATGCAGCTTTCTCTCAGTAATTTTCATAAAAAAGTATAGAGAAGAAGCTTTTTTCCTGGATGGCTCATATGTCCCTTGTAAGCTCACTGCTAGCCGTACTTTGCTAACAGGCTGCATTTCTTGGAATTACGTTTGGGTTTGTTAAACCGCTTCGCATACATATACATTTACCTCTCACCAGCTAATGTAATGACTACTATTGTAAATGAAATGCTTTCTTTTAATGGTTTCCTGTAGATGAAGTTATTAATTTGTTTTGTCTGAAACAATTTAAGGAGGAGAAATTATCAACTTTTATACTGTATTCATCAGCTTGTACTTACTGTACAACTACTTAATCCGCTAGTTTTAACATGAATGTTGATTTCCCTACTCAGATCAATCCAGTTACGTGCATGTTTTGAAAGTATGAAGGTGAAAACCCAGGTATAATTAATGTATAATCACAAACCAGGACAATTAAAACCATCTTTATCAGCAATCTGCCTACTGCCCAGGTCTCATTATAGGATTAGAGTATTTTCCCAGATGCCAGTCTCTCTGATCAGGTTATCTGAGGTCTTCAGTAGGTAAGAGACAGCATTCCAGGGTGTTTTGTTTCTTCCACTACAGGGACTATAGTTGGATAGAGATACATTTAAGAGAAAGCGACAAAACCCATCAGGTTTGTAAAGTTTCCTTTCACTTACAAAACTTTTACTGGATGTTCCCCCTCCCTGACCCCCGTGTTGCGGGAATCAGGCGATGCCGGAGGAGCAGCTAGGCTTGCTCTCAAATGTAGGAGATTCAAATGAAGGGATAAAATTGAAAATAAATGTGTTAGGCTTCAACATGAAAAACAGAGCAATAATTGAAAGAACTAGCTTGTGGTGAACTCATCACATTATGAATGGTTCTGGGAAATTTAGATTTTATAGAGAGTGAAAGAAGAGCTCTAATGATAGGTCTTACAAATTGGCACATCTGTTTACTTGACCTGAGTACTCACGGCTATCTTTTTTACGATAAGTCTTCTTCATTAATAAGTGGGTATCACAGGGACAACGGAAGAGAAGCGAACATTTTGCCAGTGTACTACATTTGTCTGTTGGAACCTTTGAAGTACGTTTGTTTTGCTGTGTCTTTTAGTTATTGCTATACAAACTACTACTGACTGGTATTGAATGCGGCACATTTAGAAATAAATAAATGCTCCTGAATCTGAAGACAGCTTTCATCATTTGCTCATCACTCTTCCTACCTCAGGCTCCACTGAGACTACCCATCATCTTTCAAAGAGATCAGTTGAAACACTGGAAAATATATAGCTTTCTTGTTTTTTTATGGTGCCTAAAATCGGCCCTGGCTTCCTTCCTTACCTGACACGACTGCACCTTGCTTCTTCTCATTCAGTGGAGTAGGAAGCAGCCTAGAGGACTGGTGGCTGAAGTTGTGATTAGACAACCCTGAGGGTTTGTCCAATTCAACTCACAGTCATGATCCTTTAAGGTTGTCTGGGTGGGTCAGGAGGACAGTGGAAGGGGACATCTTCTGTTACTGCTTCACTCACAATTTAAGGCCCATAATGACCACCCAAACATAATACCATATTCCTTATTTTTCTCATTGAAGACAATGCCGGGACAATTCCTTAATCATTTCTATGCTAGAAGCCCATTCCTGCATTGGATATGTTTAGTCAAAGGTGTGCTTCTGAACCCAAGGGAAACAGGAGTGAATCAGATTAGATAAATTCCTGACCTCATAGAGATTATGTCCTGATGAGGATCTTCTGTCCACAGGAACTTGCTGATCTTACATATCTACCTACCCATCTTTCCTTTTTTGCAGATCTCTGGTCTGTCATTTGGAAGGGGCCCAGAGAACAGAGAGAACGTTATTAAATCCTTTTTTATCTTGGGAGAGAGAGAAAGTTATTGAATGTGATTTTTTTCAGAGAGATCTCTGGCCTATAAGATATTGCCAAAGATTTTTCTACAATAGACAATTTTTATTTTGCTGCTTCTTATTAATTAGGATTCTGGTTACACAAGACAAAATAAAAATCAAGTGCGTTATACAAAAGGAGAGGATTTAATGCCTAGAAGAATTCAGGACTAAAGTGTAGGAGGGCAAGGTTTAGAGACGATGCAAATGATATTAAAACTACTGTCTCTCAGTCTCTTAACTCTCTTGATTCTTGCTTACATTCACTTTATACTTACACAGACAGACTTTCTCTAGGCATCTTGTATGGATCTGGTGTAACACTTTATACTATTGATGTAATTTACCTTTGGAGAATGGGGCAAAGCTATGTTCTCTTGAGGATTAAGAGACAAGCCACAGAGAACTCTAGCTTATATCATTTCTGTTCAGTAACGTGGGGCTGTGCCTTAAGAATTATGGATCTAACAGTCCATCTTTTTCTATGTGCCTAACCCTGAGTCAAATTATATGGTCATGATCTTAGGATGTTTGGAAGACAGGTACTGTTCACAGAGAAAGGGCCACTATTACCCAAAGAGGTGGGAACTATATACTCCGAACTGTATATTCTGCTCTCATCCACAGCTTTACTGATCAGTGGGCCTGTAGGACCGATAATTTGCAATCCTGGTGTAGGAAGAGTTTGCTTTGTTTTGTTTTTCCAACTTGCTGCTCTTATACATTCCTTAAATCCAGATCCCTACTGCAAATTCAGTGCCTAGTGCAGCACCCAGCATTGGTAGGTAGCAACAGTTGTTTGAATGAGAATGAAACTTCTGAAGGCTATTTTCCATGAAAACAAGAAAGAAGAAGACCAAATCTGAGAAACAAGGTGCCTGAAGTAAGATGACAAGGATAGAAATCTCCCACATAAGGGTCATCAAATTACATGTGGCAGATCAGGTTTGGAGAGAGACTATAAGAAAGTAACCTTTATAAAATACTTAATGTTTAAATACATAAACACAGGTTCTATACAACTAGAAAGAATTTGGGCAAATTAGTGATAAATAGGAAAACTTTCAAAGGAAAATAAGATAAATCTTATTTGGATATTCAAAAGAACTCTGAAAACAACATGCTCAAGATATGAAATGTATTTCTGTTCTCATTTGCTTTCAATTGCTGTGATAAAAACAGCAACCAAAACCAACTTTGGGAGGAAAGTGTTTATTCTATCTTACATCTACCGGGTCACAGCTCATCACTGAGGGAAGTCAAGGCAGGAGTTCAGGGGAGGGGCTTGGAACATACACCATAGAACAATGCTGCCTACTGACTTGCTCCTCTGGCCCCGACTCAGCCTGCTTTCTTTCTACTGTGGCACCATCCACAGTAGGCTGAGTCCTCCTACATCATTCAACAAGAAAATGTCCTGCAGACATGGCCACAGGCCAATCCAGTGGAGGAACTTCCTCAATTAGGCTTCCTCCACCCAGGTTTGTCAAATTGATAACTCTATGTAGCACATTTTCATTCTCAACATTATCTTCATCCTCATAATTTCCTCATAAATGCTCATGTTAGGAGGAAGTAGACTTGGGTATGAAAATGTGTGTGGTGAGGTAGAAGAATATGAGAAGCAGCAACATTTTTATCATCCCCAACTGGAAGCCAATATGTGAGGCATAAAACTGAAACAACCAGAAGTATCAATACAAGCATGTTACCTATTGATGTGGAAACCAAAATACTCAGTTTGGATGAAAATTGCTCTCTGGGGTAGGGAGGAAGCAAGCCTTACATAATCACATATTTGTCTAAGGTATGCTTAGTAAAATTAAAATTACACTAAAAATTATCTATAGTCCTTTCAATGTCCTGGTACTCTTTGATACTAAGATATTAATGAGATGTTTTTATTAACTTTCTTGAGAATTTCATACGTGCATTCAGTGTATTTTGCTCATATTCACCCCTTACTCCTCCCTTAAGTCCTCCCAGATCCTCTCCTCACCTTCACCCCGTCCTCACTTCCTGTCCTCTCTCCTTTGTTATAGCCCACTTATTCCTATTTGTGTTACACATATATTCATAGGTGTGGGACTATCCACCAGAGTATGGTTAACATATCAGTGGCCACATCCTTAAAGGAAACTGACTTTCCCTCCCCCAGAAGACATCAACTGTCAATAGTTGACCACTTAAGGGTGAAGACTCATGAGCTCCTGCCTCTTCTATTCTGGAATGTTAACTGGCTTGATGTTGTGCAGGCCTTGTGCAGGCAACCACAACTGCCGTGAGCTCATGAGTGCAGCAGCCTGTCATGTCCACACCACACTGTTTCACTCTGATCCCTTGGCCTCTGACTCTTACAGTCTTCCTGTCCCTTCTTCCACAATTGTTTCTGAGCCTTGGGGGGCAAAGTTGTGTGATAGATGTCCCGTTGGTGGCTGAGCACTTCATAGACACTTATTCTGTACTTTGACCAGTTCTGAATTTCTGGATTTACTACTGTCCACTGCACAAAGAAACTTCTCTAATGAAGTCTGAGAGGTATACTTATAAAAAACCCAGTGCCAAGTGTGGAATACCTTCCAAGTTGTTGGTCAAGGGTGTTCTGGAGTCCTGAAACAATAAAGGCTATTGTCATTTCTCCTGATTGCCCAACAGTACTTGATGATAACACCCTATTGCTGAAGACACCTCGCACTTTTCCCACAGACCACAGAGAAATCAAGCTTGTACTGACCAGGAAGATTCCCTCTTACTGGCTAGCTTTCATAGTACCAGAAGGTTCTATGCAGGTTGCTGAAGGGCAAAAGTCATCAACAATTTTACCCACCTGTAAACTCTGTGAGCTACAATAATGATAAGTGTGGCAAGAAATGCCCATGGTCGAAATAGTGGCGCAGATGTTCTGGATGTTATGGGGCCAAATAAAATGCTTTCTGGTTGTGTTTAAGGTTGCTGTACAGGAGGAAACACGTGTCTGGCATTGCAAATTTGTCCAAGAATCCATGGTTGGGGAACTGACATGTCCTGAGGTATGAACCTACCACTACTATTTTGCTAAACAGACATATCATCAAATTGCACTCTAAATGAGATCTTTTAAAATATATTTACTTCTAGCCTCTTTTGTCTGTCCTTCTTCCTCCCCAATGGTCTTGGAAGTTAATGAAGCTGTCTTCTCTAGTCAGTCAATTCTGTGAACATTTAATCAAAAGAGATGCTAATAATAGCTATTAAACACAATCTACAACACAACCTTCTGGACAAAATATATTATTCTATCAATTACTCTGTATTCAAAGGAAGATTTTGTAACTTGTTCAGTTCGTCCAGCTAGTATGTGATAGAGATGAGATTACAGCCTAGGTGACTGGATCCTAGGGCCTAGTCTACACTATCACCTCACCTTGTCTACCATCTTAAAGACACTCTCTCTCTCTGGAGATGCTGGAGTCAAGGGCATCATACATGTGTCCTTTTGTTCAGAATATTTTAGGTTCATCCTTCTCCTTAGACCAGATATGTGAAATGTTGGTACCTAATGGGTATGAATTCAAGTTCCTTAGAACCCAAGCATCAATATTAGTAAGAAAGAGGAAGCAAAGAGGTGAAGCCAGATCCCTTGGAAACCTGGCAAGTGAAGATAAAGGCATACTTTGTCTCTAAGCATTGCAACAAAGTGACAAAGCAGTGTAATCTGGTCTTAGCCACAATGACCAGAACTGACACATAAAATGCTGCTGAGCCCAAATGCATTATTAGTGTCTCATAGACACAGTACCCTTCATATCTGGCTACTCTGTAATAGCCCACAGTGACTGTTAGAGATCTGGCTTTGGGTCATTTATTTCTAGAGTAAACCAGTCCATGGCTCATGACACAGTCCTGTGAAATGGATTAAATAAGAACTATCCTTGTTTTTGAGGGTAGAGACGTTTCCTTGCTTTCTATGTCAGTGTATTGGTTTTATTGCTACTATAACCTATCACCTTAAATGTAGTGTTTTAAGTAATATACCTAGAGATCCTGCATCTGATCAATCAAGATGCCAGCACACTGCATTCTCTTCAGGAGGCTCCCAGGGCACTTCTGCATCCTTACTCATTTGGACAAGCAAGATTTCATTTCTTATGAGTGTATGGCTGGGGCCCCATTTCCTTTTTGTCAACTGAGGCCTGTTTACATCTTCTAGCAGGTACCTGCAACCTCTGGCTTTTGTGTCCTTTCTTCCACCTCCAAATCTATCATATCATATCTCTGCCCGACTCTCCTTCTATACTCTCAGCTTTCTATGACCACAGCCAAGCATAAAGACTTTCCATTTTAAGGACTTTCATGATTATATGGACTTATATATCTTGGACTTACCAAGATAATACAGGATAGTTTTCGTTGACCTAATCACATCTGAAAAAATCTTTTGGCCTAGTCAAGTAGCATACTCATGGACTCTGAGGGTTAAGATGTGGACATATTTGAGGAAAAAAATCTTTGTTCTACTTCTCTTCTTCCCTTGGTTTTGGAGCAGAATGAAAATGATGTGGAGACTCGGAGGGGTATAGCTGTTGCTAAAGCATTCTCTCTCTCTCTCACAAACAGGGACACAGAGAGGAGAGATGTGGTCATGTAGTGCCTGTATGTATGTGTTTTTCAGGTTGTTGTAAGTAGCCAGCACTGAGGATTTCAACTGTATAACAATTTTAATAATATGCACATATTTTTACTGCTGTTGCAAAGGTTTTTTTCCCCATATACCTCCTGAAATGTACTGATCTTTTCTCCACCATGTACTCATGGCAGCATTAATTGCATGTCTTTTTGACTGAGTCCAAGTACAGAGGAAATGATCTTGCACTTCTGCTCTTACTTCTAGAAGCAATAATTATTTGAATGTCTTAAAACCTTATTTATGTGTATGAGTGCTCTGCTTGCATGTGTGTGTGAGTGCACCTATGCCATGCAGTGCCCACAGACGTGAGAAGCAGGATAGTATGCCCTGGAACTGGAGTTATGGGCAGTTGTTAACCACCACGAGGGTACTGGGATTTGAATCCAGTTCCTCTGCAAGAGCAGCCAGTGCTCTTAACTGCTGAGCCGTTTCTCTAGTCCCTAGAAGCAACAATTCTAAATTGAGACTATTAAGTATAGAATATTCTCTTAGTTGAATTTTCTATGGTATTTAATGATCACTGAAATTAGTGAATTGTTTATTCAATTGCAAAATACTCTAAGCCCATGGAGATGCAGCCTTTCTATATAGCTTTGGGAAGGGTGTTGGTTATAAAAGTTTGTTATATGATACGGCCATCGAGTCAAAGCCTAAGATTGCTTGAGTATGTACTAAATAAAAATGTAGGCAGTACCAATTTCGGTTGGAGTTTGTAAAACAGTTGAATATTATGAATAAGATTTTAAGAAAAAAATGCCTGAATTATGGAAAGAAATTGATTTATTTTTCTATTAAGCAAGTAGCTAAAACATAGTTGATAGAAAACAGACATGGTCATTCTCTAGTTCTACACATAAAATGGACATACACGGATTTAACATTTAGTAACTACACTGGTTTGAATTTTAATCTGTATTTTTAAAGCATCTTAATTACTAGTCTGTGTTATTTATACAAGATAACATGTGTCATTGTGACATTTTACACACACAGATAACGAGCTTTCGGTACGTTTCCTTTACTGTTTTGGCTCTTTCCTCTTCCTGGCCTGCCTCCCTCCCCTGCTCTCACCTCATTCTATTTTCATGCCTTCTTTTGAAACCTGGCTTCCCCATGTGAAAGCAAACATGGTATTTGTTTTCTGTGTCTGACTTATTTTGATTAATATGATAATCTCTAGTTCTATCTACTTTTTGGCAAATAGCACAGCTGTATTCCTTATGGGTAAGTAAAGCTCCATTGTGTATACATACCACAGTTTCCTTATGCATTCATCCACTGACTGGACCATAGACTGATTCCACAACTTGGTTCTTGTGATTACCGTTGTAAGTAACATGGTTGTAAATCTCTGAATAGCAGAAGGAATTCCATTCCTCCAGGTATATGCCCAGGCATGGCCCAGAGACTCATGCAGTAGTCCTAGTTTTAGTTTTTTGAGGAAACTCCATGCAGAGTTCCATAGGGGCTGAACTAATTTGCATTCCCACTATCAGGCAATGGTTGCTTTCTCTCCATGTCCTTCCCAGCATTTATTGTTTGTCTTCTTGCTCATCTCCATTCTGACTGTGGTGAGATGGAGTCACAGCCTGATTTTGATCTGCATGTCCTAGAGGCTGACTGCTCGTAATTGTTAAATTTTGCTTCACAAGCTTCAAACCTTCAGTATTGTTAGCTTGGAAAATATTACTTGAAAAATATTCAATAGTAATTGTGCTTGGCTATGCACCTTTTATTGCATTGGCTGGAGTTATTGAGCCAAGCCCATTTATGAAATTAGCAAGAGAAATGTTTTTAATATTAATCATACTCATCTATAAAAACCCAGGAATTATTATATTCACTTAAATTTTATAGAAAGTCTTCTGTTTATGAGACTGGGAATCATATACATAATTAAGGTATACAACTTGATTAGTTTAGAACTAAGTATATACTTGTGAAACCATCACAGCAATGTTTTCATCACATTCCGAACTCCTTCTGTCTTTATTATTATTAGCATTGCTATCTGTGAAAAGAACATACAATATAAGATCTACCCTTTTATTAGATTTTAAGTGTAGAGCACAGTACTGCTAACTTTAGTGACTGACTACACAGTGGATCACAAGGATTTATTCATGTCACTTGAAACAAGTACTCCTCACTGTCCTCTTGGGATGACGGTGTGCTGTGCCTTTGATAATATTCACAGGATACAGACTATTGCTTAACAACTGATTTTCTTAGGTTTACCTTTCCTTTTCTTTGTTCTTAGCTAGCCTCAGGTGATATGACTTGGTCGTGACAATTACCTGTTTTGAGTGGAGATAAACAGAAGCCAATTTCTCATGTAGTAAGCACCCTCAACAGTTGAGGGGGTCTAGTGACTGCTTCACCCTCTCTTCTTCAGTGAGAAAATGTGTAGAATGAAGAGATCTTTCATAGTACCGTGTCTCAATGGGAGGATGCTAGAGGTAAAATACTAGTTTCTTATTCTTTTCAGTGCACATTTGGGGGGGGGTTCTATGTTCTTCTAGAGAATCATAACCTGTCACTTGGATTCTAGAATTCTAATAAGATTTTTTAAAATAAATTATGTTAAATAGATGTTTATTCAGGGGTACAAGGTTTGGGGTGCCCTATTCTACCATTTTACTGATTTTTCTTTCTGGAACACTCTCCTTTTGACTATGGCTTTTAACTTGATGCGTATCAATGTTGAAGAGATTCACATTCACAATCCACAATTTTCAGTCCATGTGAAGAATCTCAATAATTAGGAAGAAAGACTAAGGTGAATACATGTCTCTTACTGAGATAAAACAAATGGAATCATAAGAGACTTTTAAAGTTTCATTGAGAAGGGTATGAAGTAAGTCTCTTAGACTTTAAGCTTACCATAGAACATGGAAACCCGACCCCCATTCTTTAGTTCTTTTCATCAAATAACAGGAAACCTGTAAATTGCCGCGGAATTTACCTTGCAGAAAAGCAATGTGTTTAATTTAAAAATTACAAGAATTAGCCCCAGGAGGTGGAGGTACATTGCAGTATGCCATCCAGAGGGAAAAAAGAACATGTATCCTGGCTCAGCATGTAGTCTTCTTCCTTTGTCTTCTGTGTGAACTCTTTCTCATTTGCCTTTTGTGTGAAATCCTTTTGTGGCATGCATTTCCTAAGCCTGGGCTCTGAGGTAATAGCTCTGCTCCTTTCCACATGCCAACTCTTGAGTAAAACTGGGTTTCTTCCCAGCAACTCTTATTTCCTGAGCATTGGCTTCTGAGTGATGAGCAGCTGGGCCTTGGTTCAATCACAGCCTGAATTCATCCCTTTTCTCACCATTTTGTCTAGTGGTGTTAGGAGCAAATAGCTACTATTATCATATATGTAGTCTACAAAATGTTCAAAGAAACCACGTAGTTCCCTCTATCATTTAAACTTTAGTGTGAAGAACATAAGACATGATAGAAACCTTTCTTCAATGCTTTAGGCAAGACAGTAATAATAGCAAGCTTATAAATATACTGAGATACCAACACAACAAAATATTCTTTAAAATGTTTCCAGTGAGATGGGCAAGATGATTCAGCAGGTAATGAACCTGCCGTCAAACCTGACACCTTGAGTTCAGTCTTGGGACCCAAATGGTAGAAGGACAGAGAATTCACTCTCACAAGTTGTTCTTTAACCCCTATTTGCATGCCATGACATGTGTTTGTGCATGTGCACACACACACACACACACACACACAAATAAATACATTAAAAGATAATTTTTTAAACGTAGTAGTCATAGCAACAATGTGTTTTGGATACAAAGACAAGAATACTCTCTAAAGATGAGCTAATAAAGTACCTATTTAATAAACGAAAGAATGTGAGAGTTCTGTCCCTAGATAGAAATACTTGTAAGATTCTAAAATATGTAGGATATAAAGCCAATGACAAATGCAGTCATAATGTCAACCTCATCTGACTTGATGGATTATTCCATGTCAGGAACTTGTTGTTCCAGAATAATTCAGAATGGCAACTGCTTCACAGACAAAAGAATAAAAAACTCCGAACAGCAGAATGTATTTCAAGCACAAAACTCATGCAACCTGGGACTTGAGGATCCCTGACACTGGGTATCTTCAGAAGCGGTCCAATTTCCTAAGCAATAATAGACTTCTTCTGTAGGTTTCAAGTTTTGTGACAACATCAGAAGTTACTATTAAGTATAATAACGTCTTTATCATCACAGCAAGATGCATTTGTAGATACTACTCAGAAGTTTTACTCTAAGAAAAAAAGGTTATTCATGTGTTATTACAGAAATGACCATATATCAAAGCATCAAACATACAAAAATATAGGTGCAAGATTATATATAATGCACAGTGGATTTCCAATTTCTTTGCCAGTTAAATAAGTGAATAAGGAGTGTCTGAAAACTTCATTCATAAAAGACATATTTGTTTTCCAGGTAAGATACATGACCTGAAAGTCACCACCTTAATTCAGTAAACATTATATATATATATATATATGTGTGTGTGTGTGTGTGTGTGTGTGTGTGTGTGTGTGTCCACTACCGTGGTATAGATTAAAGACAGTTGAAAAAACACTGGGGACTGTAACTACTTGATTTTTTTAATTAAATTGAGTCAAACTAAAAGTCACTCCACCCACCCTAAATTTTTATTTCAACGTTCCTGACAACCCTTGTCGCTCTTTGAAGATGGTCTTGATTCTGAGCTGCATTGTATATTGACAATCACAGCACCAGATCCTCTTCAAAGGGCTACTCGTAATACCAGGAATGGACTTAATTACATTGTGCCAGAACATACAGTGCTTTGGTAAGAAGACTATCCCCAGTTTCTTGTTCAAACAAATATTGTCTGTGGTTTGTTTGATGTCTTTTCCAGGGACTATCTGCTCTCACAGGACAGCAGAAAGTTGATACAGAATGATTCCATCTTTACAAATAGCTTACTTCTGCTCCAAGGCAAAAACAGGTTTCCTGTTATTTGATGAAAAGAACTAAAGAATGGGGGTCGGGTTTCCATGTTCTATGGTAAGCTTAAAGTCTAAGAGACTTCATACCCTTCTCAATGAAACTTTAAAAGTCTCTTATGATTCCATTTGTTTTATCTCAGTAAGAGACATCTATTCACCTTAGTCTTTCTTCCTAATTATTGAGATTCTTCACATGGACTGAAAATTGTGGCAACAGATCTGAACAGAGAGTTCTCAAAAGAAGAAGTAAAAATAAAAAAAAAAGAAGAAGAAAAACAGCTAAGAAATACCTTGAAAAGTGTTAAATATCCTTAGCAATTAGGGAAATGCAAATTAAAACTAAGATTTCATCTTACCTACTCAGAATGGCTACGGTCAAATTGTGGCTAGGATGTGGGGAAAGGGGACCTCCTTTATTACTGGTGGGATTGTAAACTGGTGCAGTCACTAAAGAAATCAGGGTGGGGAATTATGATTAAAATTAAAAATAGATCTACCACTCGACTCAGCTGTACAACTCCTTGGCACATACTAAGTTTGGCTGAAAAAATCATAAAGAAATGTAGTATTTCATGAGCCTACTTAAAAATACACATGTAATAGCTCTCTGAGTGTGGACTTATGGCTTAATGCTATCTAACAAAATTCCCAGTGCCAGACAAGTAAACCTCCCTTCTCCCTTCAAATTGTTGATCAGAGTAGTCCAAGAGACTCCCAAAATAATATAGCCTATGCTACAGCCCATGGTTGCCTCCCAGAACTTGAAGGCAAGACCCACATACTTTGGACATAGGACTTAGAGAAACTAAGTTGGAACAAATCTGGAGGCTCCTGCCTGAAGACCAGCTTTCGTAGTATCAGAAGGTGCTATGCAAGCTGATCAGTTGTACTACTCAGCTGTAAAGTCTATGAAACACAATAATGGCTGGTCCAGCAAAATATACTAATTGTATTACACTAGTGACACTTTCATCTTAAGGATGGATAAATGACAGCTGTCTAATTGGACTTGAGGTCTATTCAATAGGAGGGAATCTATGTATGATACTGTAAACACAGTCAAATTCACATGATTGGAGAGGTCATAGACCCAAGAAGAGAATCTATTATTGTCATTTTCCTAAACCGATGCAATTTGTTACTATATTCTAAATACTTATTCTTACATTCACAGATAAGTCTAATTCTCGCTACTCATCAAAAAACTCATTTTTGTAGCATATGAAGACTACTTTAGAGATCTATAGCTGGTCAAAATTCAGAGAATGAATGACTATGAAGTGCCCAGCCCTAACTGATACAATGCAATCTCTATACCTAAACTTAAGGAACATTGCAGAAGAGGGGGCAGAAAGACTGTAAGAACAGAGGATCAGGACACCTGCTGCTAGATAAAGCATTTTAGACATGAAAGGGAAGCTGCCACCATGACATCTCCACATGTATGATAGTCTTACAAGACCTGTATAATGACAGCATCAGTTGACATGCCAATGTGAACGGGGGACATAACACAAAGTTCTACCTCTAGATGAAGATCTACAGGTAATCAATGGATGCTAAAGGAGGGAGAATCAGTTTTCTCCAAGGATGAGCTCCCTGATAGGCTATCTAATCTCAAGTGGCAAACCCTAAGCACATATACACATGAGCATCACTAAATAGACCCAGTATACACACATGTATATGCATATGTTTATAAATGTATGTATATGTAGCAATAATAATCAAAGAACAAGACAAGAAATTAATGGAGAGTTGGAGGGGGAGGGGGTAGAGATGATACACACACAATACTAATGTATGAAATCCTCAAAAAATATTAAAAGTTACTATGTACTGAATGCATTGTGCATTATGAGGTGGTCATGAGTCTATTGGGACCAATGGGGAATGTTATTGTTTGAATGTGCAATGTCTCCAACAGATTACATGTTTGGAACCTTCAGAGCTATGGTCTAGCTTGCAGAAGTGGATTACTGGGGCTGGGATAAGGTGATAGCCATGGCTACTTCTGGATCAGACTTTCTCCTTACTGGTTAGCACCACGTGAAAAGCCTCAGCTACAATAAACAGAGATGCCCCTTCTTTCCCACTGCCATGGACTGTACCCTGTAAACTGTGAAGCAAAATAAATACCTATCATCCCTAAATTGCTTCTATCAGGTATTTCCTTACAGCAATGGAAAAGTGGTTAATATATCAATCATATTCATTTTAGAATATCTTAAAAGTATATTCATATTCAGAACCACAGATAAAAAGCATAGTAAAAAGTCTTCCAAAATATACAGAATATATACATTTATGTGATTCTTCTAAATTGACACAGGTGATACACTTAAGTAGGTCATATTTCGGCAATGACAGTTTCATGTTTCAGTTCTGTGTAGATGCAATGTCTGACTCACTCACTGAGGAGGATTAAGTGAATGGTCTCTCCCTGGATCACATTCCTTTGGTTCTAGCAAGGCACAAACCCCATTGAACAGAAAATTGAATCAGTGAATGTGAATCAGTTTTAGAATGGAACATAAGCACGCATACCTTTAGCAATGCAATCGATTCAGTCTCCTGACTTCAGTGATCCAACCCATTTTGAATGAATTCTGATTATAGTTTTATTTGCATTTTGCTATAATAATTTAATTTTGTTTCCTATCGTTTCCCTTATTTGTGATAAAATACAAAATATCTCACAAAATTTTAATTTGGCAAATAGTTACAGTAATCATTAAAAATATCTCTGTTGACATTATAAAAAGATGACACATTTTATAATAATCCAAGTTTTTTTCTCATTTGCATTCAAATGACTTTAATAAACATCTTGGAAAACAGTATATAACTGAATATATTGCAAATATATCCCTGAATACATTAATATGATAACAAAATACCCAGTTAAGTTTTTAGAAAAAATAAAATAAAATTGATCCATAAAGTTGGTAATGCCTTATTATAGTGCTAAACTTGGTACTAAGTCTTATTAATTTTTATACTCTTTTTTCCTACCTGCTCTTATGTGGCTCTCAAAATGTTTATATTTGGAGGACTTAAGCAGTGTATCTACCAAGATTTTGCTTCCCTGCTTTATAAAGATAAGAAGGAATGGAGGTAGAGATGGATTGAAAAGGAAAGCAAAGATTAAGGGGAAAGAAAAAGAAAACTGATTTTCCCCCTAATTAATTTCTTGGATACATTTAGTTTTAAAGTTCTTTTGGGGAGGCATTTTTGTTTCCTTATTTTGATGTATTTTATTGATAAACAGTCAAGAATTGAATTAAGACAGTTTTTTAATCAAATTTCCACTGAAACATGTATAGCCATGAGAACATTTATTTTATTTCAATTAGATTTATTAATTTAATAATTTTAATGTATTCATATGTGTGTACATGTTTATGAATGTGTCCTTACTTATTTCCATTTAAATGCAGGATTTTAGTAAAATCACCACTGTTCCCTCTACTTTTAAATAATAAAATAATTTCAAGAAAAGAAAATGTAGAATATATGTGTATTTTCTATTCTTTCTCCATTTTAGTGAGTTTTATGTTACCACAATGGCATACATGAAGCAGCTAATATAAAAAAACCAAGCTGTATTTAGCTCGCAGTTGGGGATTTCATAGTCCAAGAGTGGGTAACACTATTGGTTTGGTCTCTGGTGAAGACAAAAGACAATGGCACCCTACTCTAGAATGTATGGATGGGGAAGTAGACACATTTCAAGCTGGAGCAAGTGACAACAAGTTCAGTTCCAACAACTCCTTTTGAGGGCATGTATTCAATAGCTTAAGTCTTCCTGGTAGACCACCCTAAGGTCTGCAACACCTATTACTACTGTTAATACTTCCAAGTCATTCTCTCAATCAATGATTTCTTAAAATGGGTAACTCTAAGCCTGGCATGCTGGTGCTCACCTTCAATCCCAGCACTTGGGAGACAGAGGCAAGCGGATTTCTGTGAGTTCAAGGTCAGACCAGCTGGAGCTACAGGGAGACCCTGTCTTGAAAAGACCAAAAAAAAAAAAAAAGGTGACTCTAGCTTTCCATTACTTTAAGAAATATCTGAGTTAAACAATTTATAAAGAATAAAGGTTTATTATGGCTCTCAGTTTGGGAGATTTCAGCCTACCAATGGTTGGCCTCTTTGATTGTGAGCCAATGATGAGCTTGGCTCCACATGGATTCATATAGCAAAGGAAATCCATTACCTTCCTGTCCAGGAATGAAAAAGAAAGAAAAAAGACCAGAGTTCCAAGTTCTCTTTTGAGGGCATGTCACCCATGACCCCAAAACTCTGACCTCCTGCAGACTCCACCCACTTCTTAACACTGGCCCAAGCTGGGGACAAAGCCTTTGACAAACATGGGCTTTGGAGGGCATTCCAGATCCAGGCTATGACATAGGTCATTTTTCTTCTTCTATTTGGATACTTCAGGAGGCTTTGATGTTTAGAGAAGTTAATGCCATGTTGCATCCTTAAGCTGACGTTCTTTAAACAGAGGCATAAAGGCAGTCTGAAGGCTGAAAGGACCTTTGACATAGTCAATGGACTGCAGCTGAGTCACATTATTGGAGAAACATGCAACTCTGTTGCCTTTGTTATTTGAAATAATAGTCCTCTTTTATTATTTACATCATTAGGAATTGGACCTAACTCTAGCTCTTACAGGAGGAATTATCTAAGCTAATACAAATTACTCTTACAGAGTTGTTTTGAAAATTAAGTAATACATAAAATATGTGTTCAGTGCAGTGTCATATATAGTAACAAAATATTTGCTATTGTTATTGATACAAAAGATGCTCAAGCCACCGCTTTAACAGTGGTCCTCTCATCATTTTGGCGTTAGCTTCAGGAAAAATTATGAGGCTTAATTATAGGAAAATGGGCAAAACAGGTAACAAATGTGTTACCTATAGCCCATTTTCTCCTCTGGCACATCCCTCATTTTAGTTAATTATCCTGTGAGTCTTCCAAACACATAGAAAATTTGTTAGTAATTGTAAGAAAAGAGAAGCTCTTCAATAAGGAAATTTTTAATCCAAAAGAATAGCACGAGTGTTAGAATCCAAACAGCATGTCCAGTTTTAGGTAAAGACATGGAATAGGCAGGACTTCCCTCTATCTCTAAACTATCATCACATAGGCTTCCACCTACAATAAATGCCCTATAAACCTAGTCTTTTCTCTAAATGGCCATAGCTCCATTTGAATATTAAGTTATGGGTGAATGCATTTCTTTGCTCCTTAGTTTACCTGCTTATGTTGGTTTACAAATACCTGAATTTGTTCAGAGGAGAAGCTGAGTTATCTTGGAGCAGATAAACCAACCATCACAGTAAGGAAATTAATTCAGAAGGCTCATCAATGCAAGATTTGTTCACAGGAGGTGGCATGTTCCTGCCACTGTTGACTGAAGGCTTCCTTCCTCTCTTTATTGTTGTATATTTAATATACTCCAAATAGGTCATACGTTTTTCTGCTTTTTATTTCACAATGACAGTTGTAATTAGTATCTATCCCAAAATCAATATCTAGATTCCAAATAACCTAGAATACTTTAGAAATCTCAAGCTAAACTAAACTGCCTTTATTTAAACCCCTTATTTGTCATCAGAAAATTGGCTAAGCTAAGTACTCTGCTCTATTGCCCACATTTCTGAAAAACGATGTGAATTAAACAGGTAAGCAAGAAGGAATAGTATTAACTCTTCTACAATGAAATTAAATGTCAAAGGAAGTTTTAGATTCATTCCTAAATAACTTGTCCACATTTCTTATTGCTCTGTGCTTGGAAGTCTGGCCATCTTTGAAACAAGATGCAGTTAGGAAGAAAGGAGTTTCTTTATGAACTTGGATATAGTTCTTCAATATTCCACAGTTTTCCCACAAGCATCCAATATACATGCTTTCTGGAATGTCCTCTCTTATTAAGCCAGGAGACATGAAATAATCATGCCCTCTAGGGTTGGGCAATTAATAAGAATAATGATGATCCCATGTTCCTGAGAACTAGAAGATTGTCTCACTAAGCAAATGTTTGCTTTTCTTGGTGAATAATGACCTGCCCACTACTACATGATTGCATTTACTTGTGTTTCTTTGTGTTAATCTCTGTCTGCTTCAGTGTGAAATTAGATTTTTTACCCTCAAACAAGATTCATGTAGTTAGTAATTCATTTAATCCCCATGTAAACCTGTAGCTCAGGGCAAGCCTAGCTTGTTGTCATCATTTGGAACACATTTGAGGTGGAGCCCATATGAAACACCCAAGAAACATTTGATGAGTAGGACGGAAGGCAAGTCTTGTGGTATCTCCTTAAGTTTTGGTAAGCTTTAAATATCCAAACCAATATTCTTTGTTTTTTTGTTTAGTTTTTTTTTTTTTTCCAATCTAGTATTCCTTGAAAGGCATTACACAAATGTCTGTTTTCTTGGTTGGCACTGTTAATTTTCAGAGTGGAGTCTAAAATATCACTTTATCTTAAAATAAGGCTACCAGGAAGAGAGAAATGATTCTCTGTACTGTTTTCTCTGAGATCTATTCCATCACCTTCACAGGTGACAGAGACAAGATCAGCTGAAGGAGAAAACAAACCCACTTTAAAAAGAGAATTTGCTCTGAAGTGTTCAAAGATACTAAACTCTCCTGAATACGAATACCACACTTAGGGTCTTGGGAGGTTTTTAAGAACTCAAAAATATGCACTATGAGAATGTGTTCTCATACAGCTTCAACCTATTGAAATCTTAATAGTTTACTTGAAGTTAAAACTCTAAAACTATAGGCTTTGAAAGCAACAACTATAAAGGTAAAAAATAATATGTCATTTGACTTGAGTTTTCATTGTTACTTAAATAATATTGGTTGTACTTCAAACAAGCTATGCTAATGTTTATAGTGCACAAACAAAGTCCTATTACATAGGTGTATTAGCATTCAGTTCGAATAAATGCCAGTAAACACTCTTGAAAATTGAGAGGCATTTTGCAAGAAAAGGCATTAGGGAGGATCTGCTGAGCTTAGGATGGATTGGAATCTCAGAACATTCTACGTATTGTTAATGAATGAATGAATCAGCCACTTAATTTGTACACTATCGGAGACATGGGGAATTACAAAGAAAAGATTTCTTAATATTCTGTTCTGAGCACCAGAGCACTTCTTAGGCTTTGCTCTATTTCCCAGCTTATTTATTTTTTAAATAATATAAGATAACGCTCAGAAATGGGACCAGAGATTGGGAATTAAACATGATGTAGGCCAAATGCTTCCAAATCCTGATTTAGGGGATGATTTCAAAGGCAGATCGAGTGAGCAGGTAGTTTATGCTGGTAATCCTCACCCCCTAGAGGCCAAGGGAGGAGGATGAAGAGTTCAAGGACAGTTGGATACACAGTGGGACCATTTCTAAAACAAAATTATAAAAACATAATAATTCATTATAAAAATAATTTGTACTTTTATTTAAAGCCATCTAAGTTTGGGTGTACATACCATCTTGATCTCTAAGTTCCAGAGTCCATTTCTTCTCCCAGGAGTGCCTCTGAGATTTTTCTTACAGTTGTCTCCACATAAATCATCATCTATTGGGTTAAGTTGGCGCTAGCACCCCTCTGTCTAACTCAGTCCTCGTTAGAGTTATACTAGTTACACTAGGGAAGGCAGTGGGAGTATTTTATCACCTTGGGCACAGTTTTTTTCCTCAGAGACAGACTTGTCTAAAATCATGCAAGAGGGACTTAACTAGAGACCAGATGTGCCAGCACACTGCAGAGTTACTGGGTTGGTAGGACCTGAATCTGGGGTGTCTGGGTTTCACTACAGAAGAAAACCTTCTGGAAGATGAAGCTAATCCACGGAGGCACAGTGGTTTCAGCCATTTTCCTCTAGCCGTATCTGAAACTAGAGATAGTTTTTTCAATACCCAGATCACTAAACTCTTAATTCTTTTTAAAAGAGAGTGGGAACAGAGGGTGTTGTTTTTAAGTCTAATTTGAAATGGGCTTCTCTAAAGAACCCGTGCTAGAACACATTTGATTCTTTTTACCTGAAAAACCTTCCGATCTCTTTACCTCCCAGACTCGTGCTTACTTTTCCAGACCCAGCTGTAACGCCACCCTTCTAGGAAGTCTTCCTCCAACATCCCAGCGTAATGAACTGGCCCTCCCTTGGTTTCTTACGGCACTTGCTGTTCCTGGTCCTCTCTGCCAGGGATTATTGATCTTGCTGTGCTAGTTGAGTCTTTTTGCGGCGGGGGCAGGTGACCATCTAATTTCCTAAATGATATAGTCACTCCTTTAATGTTTTTATGACTCTCAGCCTTTGTCCTAGAAAGTCATACATCATAAATGAGCAATATGTACTTGTACTGGAGCATTGAGTAATGGGACAAAAATGGATCCATTTCTTATTCACTTGTTAAAACTTTGTGTGAAAATCATGACTGCGCAGTGATAAAGAAGATAGCACCAACTGTTGCAGCCTGCAGGATGGTGCTGTCTGGGATAAAATGAAGGGAAAGAGAAAGGCTGAGAGTGTGCAGCTCCTGTGTGTGCGGTGAGTATTCTTCACTGGGGGGATGGATGTTCAGTACTGTTCTTTGTTGTGTTATTTATCACCGTATTCTCAATCTTAGAGTCTTGGTCACAAATAATAAGATGTATTTTAATGGAGTATTGAGCAGAAACCCACCAAGGAAATAAATTCCATGTATTTAAACATCTAAACTCCTCAGACACAGTGCCATCCCGATTTACATCATTTTTAGAATATTTTCTCAGCCTTGGGTATAAAACAATGCCCTTTGCCTCCCAGAAACATGGCAGCCCAAAGCCTTGTACTAGGTTGGCAGGGCTTTGACAGTCTCTTCCTTGTTTGGTTTCTTGTTTTTCCATTAGCCTCATTTTGTCATCTTCCTCCTACTGGCTTAGAGAATTTATTCAAATTAGGAAGCAAATTATATTTGGTTCAAATCTTCTAGACTTTTTTCCACAAGACTGAGGCCTTTAGCATGAATATAGCATGCACATACCACACACACAAGGCCTAGAGGAAATGCAGTAGGCTGAGAACACAGCCTCCAGTCACCAAAGAACTCAAGCCCTAACAGTGAAGAGAGCCTCATCACTAGTCTTTCTGATGGAAGACAGCAAAGTGAGTGTCCACCCTCTGCCTTACCCCTCCTATAAGACCAAGTTCTTCACAGACCTGAGTGTGTCCAAAGATGAAGAACCTTGAAGTAGTTGAACATAATAACAATTGTCTTAGTCACAAGGTGAATTAGAATGTGGGGTTTCTAAGCACAAGCTCTGAATTCTGCCCTCATATCCAGCCGGTGTCTTGTCTCACCACAAATTGCATTGTTCACTAGATATGAACAAGCAGTTTACTAACAAGCTTTTTACAATAACAGTCAATTAAAGAATGCCTTAGTGCTCCCAATTCACTGCATCCGTTTACCCCATAGGTAGGCTCACAGAGCACAATCTCTACCTGACCATCTTCCAACACTGATCACTTCGAGATGTTTTGTGAATGTTTACTTTCGCATTCTCACCGGGAACTGCTGGTGAGGAAGGTGTTTTCCTTAGTCGTTACATATTTGAATAATGCCAGAAATTACGTACAGTTCTAACCTCATGCTTGCCCTATTGCCTGAGAGATTCAAATTTGCTGCATGAAAATAGCAATTTGAAGAGATGAAAGTTTAACAAATGCTATAAATAGCAGCCGACACTCTTGTCATTACACTTAACTACCACACCACACCTACTTCCCTTTCTATTGTCTGTCATTAACTATTATATCTGGAGTGAAACTTGTTTCCAGTACAATCAGTAGAAGGAACAACGAAACCATACAAGGATCAAAGGATTAGTAAAGGAATGTATTCTCTTTCACATACTGAGAATCAACTTGACTTTTAGAGGATCCTAATGGCCAACGCTACCTTGGAGTTTGCAAGTTTGGCTTATACTATCTTCTTATATCCTCTTCTACTTCCTATGGAATGTTTATTTTCTAAAGATGTATCTTATCTCTGATAGATATTATATATGTATACACACACACACACACACACACACACACACATATAATCCCATAAGCAAAATAGTGATGCAAGGCATTACTTCCTGGAATGTCTGAATGCATACTTTTTCCAATATTTTACAGGTCATAAAGCTGACTTTTGCCAATTACTCAAACAACACACCGTATCCATTTCTAAAGAAGTTTCTTTTTCCAACCTCAGAAGTGTGCTCGTTCTTGGCATTCTCAGAAGACTGAATATTTTTAGAGCTGACATCTTTCAAGTAAGAACTTGCTGGTTATTCTGTAAATCAGAAAGAATCATTAAAAAATTGTGGCGGTAATATCAAATTTCTCTTGTCCTACTTCTGAAGCATGTGGTATTGATAATAACATACATCTTATTACAATATAATTGAACACAGAAAAACATGAACAACAGTATAACAAATGCCACTGTGTAATGGCTACAACTAACACAGCTGAACTAACACAACTGAAAACCTCTGCTACATTTACTTGGACAAAGGTGTTTGTTCTTTGGGGCTTTCGCTGGCTCATAAAACACACTATCAGCATGGAGACTGTAGATTTGAGGGGAGGTTTAAGTGAATCACATGGAAAACACTCAGAACAGTGCTGAAAGAAGGAAGGGTGAGCAGGTGGTGGTGTTAGAAGTTCTGAATCTTGATGATTGCAAAAAGAGAGTTGTTTTTCTCTAAACTGCCTCAGAAGCCAGGAGTTCAGTAAATACAGTGAGTCTCGGCAACATTTGAAACTTGCATTATGATGATCTCCTCTACACACCGAAGACATCTATATAAACAAGGAGAATTCAACTCAATGAGATTAGGAAGTGATCAAAAAGTGTACAGCCAAAGTGATAAAGAAAAAAGTATTATTGAGGTGTATCAAGTCGTTAACAAAATATTTTGTTCTCTAAATACTTTCATGAATAGAATTTGTAATTTTGTGTCATTTTTTTTTCTTAAAGAAGATACTCATGAATTATCTAACTCCCTGCTAAGTCTGAATTTACTCCTCAATTATTCTTAATTTTTTTTTGTGACAATAAACTCTTTTGAGAAATCCTTGACTCTTATAGAGAATAAGCACACACTGCACGTTAACCATTTATAGCATAAGCAAAGGATTGTACAAGTCTAAGGGGTTCAATTATACCTCAAACCTGTTCATGGACCCCTGGAGCTCAGATTTGAGGAATCTACCAGCTGAGTCTATCATTCCATACAGATCATTGAGGAAGATCACAGTCGCCTTTCCTCATAGGAGCCTAGGCTTCATATCCTTCTCTCCATCTTATTGCCTCTGCTTCTCACACCCCAGTGAATTTTCTGCAGTCTCAGACAATAGTTAAAGCTTTAGAGGGCTGATAGTTGGCAAGGGTGTAGAGAGGTTGAAGTGCTCTTCCCTGTGGGTTTTCTCTAAAGCAAACATTCCTCAGGAGAAATGTCACATTTATGAGGAGAAAAGAAAGAAGAGGATTTTATTTTTTTTCCTTTTGACAACTACTTCAGATAAGCCAGTGGCTTCCCACATGCTACCATAGCAACTTGTGTTTATGCCTAACTTTCCACAGTCTGCTCATGTCCTCTAATTATTTGTCTCCCTCTCAAACTACTGGTGTTGGCAAACAGTCTGTGTTATTCGTCATCATTATTTAACTACCAGAATATGTCAAGGTATTGATCACTGAGCAAGGGCTGGGTAAATGAAGAAAATTGAGAGGACAGGGTTTCTTAGCAAATTTTTATACATTTTGAATATCACTAATGAAGCCAAAATATTTTTTCCAGTGCAATAATAATTGCAAAGCACCTTTAAGCTCATGTTATTAATAAATTTTATTTCTTTTAGCCTAATACTCAGAAGAGTTATCCACTGTTAAAACAAAAATCTAAGATGGTACTATGTCTATGAATATACAAATTTTTTTAGGATGAAGAATAAAGATTTATACTGTTTGTTTTTATATTTACATTCATTCCAGATATCTTACAGGTTTCATTGAGAATTCTAACAATTAAATGATGTCTGATATGCTATGAGATGGTAGAGTGTCTTACAGAATGCACATAGCTTTCCTGTTACAAAAAATTAAGACTGTTTCTAAAGCAAGAGCATCTCAGACTCCCAGTCGGTTGTACTTCATAGCCAAATTGAAGCAGCTATGTCAGAATATATGTGTTTAGCCCTGGTTTGCCATCTTAAGTGCTCATAAACTTAATGTCATCTTAATGCTTGGGAATTTCCTGTAAGAAGTTCAACCATGAGTTATAGGGAGTTCCCAGAAGAGGCCCTAGATGTGGAGTGGACCAGAGTCCACGTCTTTATCACTTGATATGTTTTCACACTTTGTCCTCACAAAGCTCTTACAAGCCAGTTACTGCCCATTTAGCATGAGTTAAAAGCCCTGGCTCTTGAATTTATTAGTTCTCATTTTTAAGTTTGTTTTGAGTTTATGAGTATGTGTATTTGCTTATAGTCTAATACTTAAGAGCTTGAACTCTGGAACAAGATTTAGGCAAGTTATTTAATCTCTTTGAGCCTCAGTTCTTCAAGTATGAAATGAAAAAAAAGGAACCAAACTACCTCATAGATTTGTCATAAAGATCAAATGAGTTAATGTATACAGAGTAGTTCGCAAGTGTCTGGCACATAAGTGGCAGCTGTTGTTAACTCTACTGGTATTGCATCACTGTAACATTCCAGTCTTCTTACGTTATACGTAACATTAGGTTATTACAGTAAGTGGAGCAGTGGAGGGAAAGCGTGTCAGCTGAATGGGGCGCTGCCTTAGCCCGTAAAGCACCTTCAATTTTGTACTGAAGTAAAGGAAACTCTTTAAGCAGAAACTCCCCTGTGGAGGTTGAGTAGCTTGAAAACACATGTACAAGACCTCTGCTGATGAGTCCCTCCATCCTCCAGAGGGCCAGAGAAAGCAGAGACGCAGATCAGAGGATATTAGGGAAAGTACACATAATACAACCAGGAAAAGATAAAAATTTCTAGGTGTTCAATGGCCCCGTGACTTTTCCAGTGTTAGTACAGGTCCAGTCTTTGGCTGATACTCTGAAGGGACAATGGCCAGGATCTTACTGATGGAAAGATCTGTTTGACACAGTCTCCTCATGGACCTGCTAATGCCAAGCTCAAAAAATCTACATATGCTTCCCTGAGTTCATCCTACCGGACTTGTGTGAATCATCGGTTCTTCTCCACTCTGGACTCTAGAACAGAGTGTTCTCTCAGCTCTTCTACCTCCCTGATCTACCTCCCAGGCCTCCCCATCTCTAGCTGGAATTCCTCAGAGCTTTGTTCTATGCTCTTTTTCTGTCTCCCCCTATACATTTTACCAAAGAAACATAATCTATCCTTATGATTGTAAATGCTATCTATATACTATAGATCTTACATGAGTTCCTTTCTCTCTTTGGAGCACAAGAACCATGTACAGTTCTGTACAGCATGCCAGCTGACAGCCCCTATCACATGCTTCTAACATAACAAGTGAAGCTCTCCATCAGCTTCTTTTTTATTATTATTATTAAACTCTAGAATATATGGTACTGCTATCACAAGGGCAACCCAAGACTGTTATCAGGAAAGCTAACAGCTTTCTAAATTGCCTTCTTCTTTTTGGCTAGCATATTCCTCTGGTGAGAAGATGTTAAGGAACTAATTCTGTATAAGAACTAGAAAAAAAAGGAAGAAAATAAACCTAGAGAGTTTAATTGGCCAAGTATTTCCTTTCTGACTTTAACATGGCTGATGTCTTATAAATGTGTACTTTATTCAAAACAGTGTCTCTGCTCTAAGCACAGTTAACTTCCTTTGAGGGTATTTCATTTTTTCAATGAGGCCAGCACCGGCTTTGTGTTTCTTTCCATCCCAGCCCTAGTCAGCGTGCACAGACAGCTAGATTTAGATGTGACCTGCCCTTCTGCACACTCAGCGTCTCTTGATTCATCAATATTTTTCACTCAGATCTCTCTGCCCCTCCCTTTCTCTCCCTCTCCCTCTCCGTCTCTCCCTCTCCCTCTCCCTCTCTCCTTCACATCGTTCACCTACTCACATTACCATAATGTTGAATTCAACATCACTCAACATCGCTCCACCCACAGTGTTTCAACACGACATTCCTCTCTGTGTCTGTCATCTTCTCTTCTCCCATCTCTTCCAGTTCCTAATACCTAGGTGACCTGCTCTTTAGCTTCATCAAATTTCTCTAAGTCATCAGTCTCTTCTTCATCTGAAATTTCAGGAAACCGAGAGTCCATTTCAAATAAGTCACTCTTTTTCATCCCTTATCTATAGCCATTCATGCCTGAAAAAAATACCATGTGGCTGAGTGGAGACAGTGGAATCCAAAACAAAGTCATGTTGTCAACGTCAGTGGCCCTGATACAGCTGAGTATTCCTTTGGTTCTTCCATTTTCTTTTTCGTTCATTGCTTAAACTTCCCAGTTTATATCCCAACCTCTCATGCTGACTAGAGAGGCCTTTCAGGCCTTTACTAATGTTACACTATGACATTTCACCCTTCTGCATAAAATTCTCTCTCTCTCTTCCTTCTTCCCTCTGTCTCTGTCACACACACACACACACACACACACACACACACACGTGATAGAGAAAAGGCAAATACACACACACACAGTTCAGCATTCTAAGGTACCTGCACTGAGGTCACTTGGAGACACAACTTGACACAATAGACCTTAACACAGATGAAAGAATGTACAAATTCCATTTGGAAGGTTGGGTGGGGGATATAAAGATGATTAAGATTGATTGCGTTGTTTTGTATGAAACACACAATGATTCAGTAAAAATATTATTAAAAGATACCATGATACCACTGCGTGGAATATAAACTGTTTTCCATGCTGCTTTATTTTTCATATTAAAATAGTAATACTTGATGTCATTAGACCGATACTTCATTTTAATAAAGAAAAGGCTATTTAGTTAACATTTCCAGGTAGAAATGACTGTACCACAATCACTTTAGAAAGTGGTCACTTTAGAAAGGGAAAACCAAGTACCCAAAGGCAAGAAAATCCAGCAATGTTACCACCTTTAGAAGTTATGGCCATTTTGGAGGAATCTATAGAGCATAAGGCACCTTATATTTACTTATTTTCATTGTATATGCATGTTAGAGCTAGGAACTTGCTGTACAGCTTAGGCTGGTCTTGAACTCTCTATGTGGCCTGGTCTGGTTTCAAGCAAAATCTTCCTGCTTCTGCCTTCTGAGTGAGTGCTGTGATTAGAGGCACTTGTCCCATGTCTGGTTTAGGCACTTTTAAATAATTTGGATAAAGCAGGTGTAGCATTAGGGAATTTTTTTAGTATTAAATTTCACATACAGTGTCTTTGTCATGAACACAATAATAAAATTAATCATGGATGCAGTAAATTCTATAGGAGGATTAAGTAGATGGTAGAAAGTAAGAATTCTATAGACTCTAAGTTCATGTAGCCCTTATCATAAGACAGTTAAAGATATGCTATTTCTATTAAGAAATTCAGGTTTAGGTTTTTTGACTAAGATTGAGCCCACACTTTTAGCAATGTAACTTTATATCTAACTTTGTTCATATCATATTTTCAATATGATTTAATATAGTATTCTGTATAGTATAGTATCTTACACAAAAATCTGTGTAAAAGGATAATACCGAACGAATGAGCAAATAATAATATCAGATTAATATCCCTTAGCCCAAAATCAGTCAAGGGCCAGTGAGATGATGCAATGGGTAAAGGCAATTACTGTACAAACCTGGAGCTCTAAGTTGAATCCTGGGTCCCATGGTGGAGCACAGGTCTTGATGCACATACATGCCCACACTCAGAATAACGAATAAGTAAATAAATTATTTTAAAAATTAAAATATTTTGATTGTTTTGAAATAAGGGGCTGAATAGAATTTAAATATCTGTACTCTTAAAACCAATGTTGTTCACATATATACATTATCTGCATGTAGCTGTGCATATCTGTATATTTTTCCTGATAATTAGAACTGTATTTTTTTCTCTAAATATTTTTTATTGTGTGTATGTGTGTACACACATGTGTGGGCCCCATACTTGCTGGAGTTCCTTTTCTCTGTCCATCATGAAGGTTCTGGGGATGGAACTCAGGTCATCAGGCTTGCTGTTGGGTATCTTTATCTGCTGAGTCATCTTGGCAGTCCAACTGTACCATTTTAATATTTTTAAATGGGACTAGTAATTTTATCTTCTAATTTTGAACTCATTTAAAATAAATGGATTTTATTCACCAAAGTTGTAATAATTTTTACTGGTTGCAGTTTGAAGTCTGAAGATTAAGTTCAAGATGACTTTATTGTTTATTGGTCATCTGACCTTACGCAAGCAACACAAGGTCCGTGAGTTTCATTTCTCTCATCTGCAGAGGGACTGTAATGATTTCTTCTCGCCAGCTCCACAAGGCAGTAAAAGGGTCAAGTGAGATCAGAAGTAAGAAAGTGCGCCTGAGACTTCAAAGCACAGTGTAGTGAGGGATTAGTCATCTGCCATCTGACAGTTCACGTGAAGGAAATAATGTCCTCCCCAAAGGACAGAGGTATAAAATTCAGAACAGGAAAAATGTTCCTCAAATGATGTAAGAATACAATATATTCGAAGGCTTCTATAAAATAAGCAATGTGAAACTTCAAAAAATTTCTAGTTTTTATTTTAATTTGTTTGTCCAGTTTTATTGTTGGTAGAACTGAGTTAGTTCAATACTAAAGGAAGGCTCAAGGCTCGTGATTTAAGTATTCAATTGAGTGAGTCTGCTATCTGCAATACAGTTATAATGGTAGCATCAAGAAAATGTATTTCTTTGTTCATAAAAGAATGCGTTCTTTTGTGGTTGCTAAATCGACATGTTTCATCCAGTATTTAAATATCCTCTTGACAAGGTTCTAATTTTGAAAGGAAAGCTTTTCACTGTCCTTGTTAAGTAATAGGAGCTGTCTGACCCACTGAGGGCTGCGCTGTCCTCTGCGACAGGAGAATGAACTGGCTGTCCTCTCTCTTTGGAAATTCATCACAGGAAAGTGGAAGTCACTTACAGGAAATGGAAAACGTGAACTAAAGACACTGATTGGTCTGCACGGAATACATCATGTTACTCCCAGTATTCATTTTGTAAGAATCAAAATTTTTAGCAATAAACTCACCACTATGGTAAAAAATAAGATAGCACACAAATAATTCTTATACAATTTTACATTAGAAAAGTGAACTCAGGATAATTTGACAAATATCCACATGCTGTCCTCTAATGGCTTATATAATGGTAGTTTGGGAGAAAGAATGGTTCTATTCTGAGGGAAAGTGAGAGTTAAAGTAAAATGAGAGTCATTTAGGCATTCTCAGGCTGTGTCACAGTGACAGAGCTGAAGCTCTTTAAGTAGCATTGTCATTATTTCTGATATGGAGATAATCCTACCTGCTGGGCCTGTGAGGACCAAATGAAATGTCATTCCTTCATCAAAGATGTGAACCTCCCCTGCTCAGTAAAGAGGCCTGGCTACTCACAGATGCAGAAGTGCTTCAGATAGCCTCGGTTATGAACTTACAATCTAAGAGGTAGATGAGCAATAAAATCAATGAAAACACAATGAAAGTTGTGAGAGTCACAGAAGCTCACATCATCTGATGTGGGAATTTATAGAACAGAAAGACTGTGGAACTGTAAAATGCCTTACAGATGCAAACTAAAAGAATATTTTGGATGTGGAGAAACTGAGGGAAGGCTGTTATGACTCGTTCATGTAAAGATCTCCCTATCCTCTTCTTTCCTTTGTTTAGAGAAGTGAATAACTTAACACAATATAGTGTCTTTACATGCTCAATAAATTTGCTGAATGATTTAATGCTTAAGTAACTTTTTATGCTACTCAAAAGAATGTTAGAAAGGCAAAAATACTAAAACAGATTATCAATTAATAATTAGAATAATATTTTTAAACTCTGTATTATTTTATATTTTATTTACTTCAGTTGAGACAGGCTATTCCAAAGAATACCTGTGTGAAATCTGAAGGCAGTAAAAACAGGTAGAAAATACATTCATTTGGTAGACAGGATCTCCACTGGAGAATTCTGATTTCAAAGCCCACTAGCTTTAGCAAACTTGCTACTAGTGTCTCTTAGTCTCCTGAGCTGCAGCCTAGAATAGACTAAATAGTGGCTAACATCCTTATAGATGTAGTTCTTTATTCCTCAACACAGGAAATGGGAGATGTGTAAGTTTTACAAAATGAATTTAGGGTTATAAAGAGTAATTACTGTATTTTAGCATGATATTTTTGGATTGATAAATTGTGCTTAAGTTTATAACATAAAAATGAGAAGTCTTTAAACACATATCTGGCATTCTAATACAGGTAAAAGAACCAATTTTATATCCTCCTTTAATCTCATGCCGTGAACACACTGGGCTAGTGGAGGAGCAATCTATTGATTAGCACAACACAGTTAAGATGGGGTAATATAGTTGTTGTGTGAATTGGAATAGCTCTGAATAATTAAAGCAGAAACGTCCCACTAGCCTTTTGTATGTAATCTTACCTGTAGATCTATTAGGAATCAATTATATACATGAGTAAATAGAAAGAAAGATAGCTAGAGAGGCAACTTCATCTTTCCTTTCTTTTACAACTTTGCTCCTCAAGTGATAAAAATTATGTGTAGCCACTTTCCAAAGCAGTACATGCAAATAGTTTCATTAAATATTATTTTAAAGAAAGTAATAGTTATCAAAGATGGCTATACATTAAGCTGTGTATAAACAAAATTTTGTTTATTATTTTTAAAGAGTTTTTATTATTTTTATGTGTATGAGAGTTTTTTTGCCTACGTGTATGTAAATGCACTCGTGTAGTGCAATGCACTCGGAAGACAGAAGAGGGTGTTGAATTCCCCTAGAATGGGAGCTACGCAAGGTTGTAAGCTACTGTGTGGGTGCTGGAGATCAAGCTTAGGACCTCTGCAAGAACAGTCAGTGCTCTTAACCACTGAGCCATCTCTCCAATCCCCAAAATGAGTATTTCAAATAATATGTTCCTGACAGTAACTGGACATCAATTCTTAAAAGTAGGAAGTCTCTAGCATGCAAAGCAGTTCTAGTGAAAAGACAATGTATTAGTATCAAGTTCTACATTGGGTATAACTCGGTTGAGCTATTAAGTACATTTTCTCATTTTAAGCATGGTTAGAAAGTAATAATCTTTACTGTACATTTTCATGTTATAAGATCTTATACAGAATGAGACTAGGAAAGGTTTTATGTAGTGTTACTACATGAACAGATTAAAGAATGGAGCCCCCTTATGTACTAAAACAGAAGGAAGATGAACTCCTTTCTATCAAGTTCATGCAGTACTCTTCATTGCGTTCTGTTTTGTCAGTTCCAGAGAGCTTCTAACAGCTGAGCAGGTAGCTGTTTTTGCAATGTTTCTGTTTAATAGTGTAGTGCAAGAAACTGCAACAAGGCTGTCTTCTTCCTCTATTTGCTATGCTTCTCCTGGTCAAAAGATGGCAGTGTGTTAGAGAATGACAGTCTTTTCTAGGTCTAAACTGAACAGCGTGGTGAGCTGTGGGCTGTGGTGCTAATGAAGAATTTTGGTTTTGCAAAATTCTTACGCTTCAGAATGTTTGGAGTAGCAGCTCCTGGTCCCCCAAGAGAAATTCTCAAGTTTGGGGGTTCTTGATTTCTTTTGTGCAGCAGATAAGAGCTCCAGACATATGTTTTATTGTACATGAACAGTACACAATCCATCCACAAATTAAAAAAATTAATTATTTAACTTAAGAAATAAAAATACATTTGGCTTCAAATTCTACATGCAATTCACAAGTTGTTTTTTTATATGGACAAGTATTGTCTTCACTCACTGACAAGCTGAGACATGTTTCCTGAAACTTCTTCATTTTATGAGAGGTTATCATGGAAATACTTTTTTTCCTCACTGATATCTTGTAACTGTGTATGTGTGCAAGTTCATGTATTTGAAGGTGCACGTGTATGTACGGGGACATAGGGAGGCCAGAAGTCAATCTTGGGTATAGTTACCCAGGCGCTATCTGCCTTGTTTTTTTGAGACAGAGTCTCTCACTGACACCTGGAACTGGCCAGTCATCTGCAGAGATCTGTCTTCTATGCTTCCCTAGTGATAGGCTTACATGTGTACTACCATGCCTAACTTTTTACATGGGAGATGGGCATCAAACTCTTGTTCTGATGCTGTGTAGCAAGCACTTTATTTAGCAGCCTTGAAATCTCCCCAACCCCTTTACAAATTTTTTAAAAAAATTTATAGCAAACCCTCTATAAGTAAAGGGAGCTCTGGCATAAATACAAAACAAGTAAGGCTGTCCTTGGTATTGTCCTTTGCCTTATATTCTCTTCATGGAGCTGTGGTTCTCAGTCACTCAGACACCACTCTCAGGTAGGATGGCATGCCTCCTTTCAGATGAGGCCTCAGAAACCAAGCCAGTCATTTAGCTTACTCTCCTGTAAGGCTAGAAAGCACTGTTCTCCAGCACCGCCTCCTTGTTGGAGGAGTCTAATTGATGTCCGCATCGGTCATGCCTAAGAAGATGCGCTCTTGTTACCATTCATTCACTCATTGGTTCGTTGGTGTACAGAGCTCCTTCCATGTATCAGCCATAGTCACTTTCCAGAACTGCCAATGTGAAAGTGCCCTTCCAGGCCAGTGTTGGAGAGACAGACCAGTATAGGCGATAAAGATACTTCAGGTAGATGAAAACTAAGTAAGAACAAAGCACTGGTTATGGCGTGTACTGCACGTGTAACACTCTCCTCTTCCAGCCTTAGTTCATGGCATGATGACTGGCCATGGTAGATAGGCAGGAGATTGATCATTTATTTATTTACTTACTTACTTATTTACGTACAGACATGCCACAGCATACATGTAGATGTTAGGCAACAATTTGCAGGAGTTGGTTCTTCCCTTCTACCATGTGAATTCCAGGGACTGGACTCCGACTTGCTGGATTGTCAGGCTTGGCGGCAAGTGTCTTAACCCAATAAGCCATCTCATAGCCTTATCTTAGGCCTAACTTGTTACTGGTGAAATTCTCAGGCCCATTGATGGGGATGCCATTATTTTTTAACACTTTCCCTGTTTTCCTTCCTTTCAGGCCATGTTGGGAAAGAGAAATTTCAGCCTTCTGTGCACTCTGCCTGTTCCTATGATAGCAGGGCCACAGAAGAAATTGCTCCTATAGTGTTTCCTTTTCTTAGTGTGGTACCCAAGGTAGGAAAGGAAGGACTTGTCAGAGAATAAAGTAATACAATGGAGTTGCAGTAAGTTCTTCCCAAAACTCAGCTCTGCTCATACTACAGAAAAAGTCACTAGGTGTGGTTGGTGCCACAGGGCACTGGGTACTTGTTCTCAGTTGGGAACAGGCTTAGTTTGTTTGGTTTTAGTAGTAAAGATGACTCAGTTAGGTATACAACAAGTGTTCAGGTCCTTAAAAATTTGCTCTGTTCTTGTTTGATGTGTTCTGCCAGAGGTTTGCATTTCTCTCCAAAGCATCTCAGAAACTACCCAAATACTTTTCTTAAGCTCTGCCTTTATGGATAAATGGATCAACACTTTTGAGGATCGGCTTTACATATGTTTTGACTATTTTACAATAAACAAGTTAAAGCATGACCAGCGGTTTGATAGTTTGTCTACCAATGGCTTGTGATTCATTTATGACAGCTTTCTTGACTTTCCTAAGAAATTCTCTCTTCCAATGATAGAATTAGTGTACTAGAAAGAATCCTCCCTCCTGGTAATTTTTAATTCAGGCACATCAGGTACATCAGGAAATAGCTCAGTGCAACCAAAGAGGAAAATCACCCAAGGGATGGGACTGTCATTCTTGTGACTTCATGCCTGTAAATCGAGGACTAGCCAGTTGATCCAGCACTGCGGGCGTGTGTTGGTTGGAGTTCCCAGGGAACAATGGCCTTCACTGTGCAGGCTGCACATGGGAAACTGACTTGTTTTTGTTTTCTTTTATGTCATTTTGGTACATAAACTGTAATGGCTCTTTTCTTTATTTGAATGCCGCAGAGACAGAGGGAACTATAGCTTTCCTGGTTCCAGATAGAGATCTATTTCTCCTGAAACTCCAAAATACAGTGACATTTTTGAACCTCTGTCCCTCTGTCATTGAGCTGGTGGTCTTTTACTCACCAAGGATAGTTGGAGCAGGTTTTCCTGAGAAGATGAGACAGATTTCAGGAAGTTCCCAGAGAGTCATTTGACCACTGCTATAATGGGGAGGAGGATGAGATAAGAGAAGGTGTGAGGAATGAAACACCTTCCTGAGATGCATTCACACCCCGGTCACATGAAGAAAACATTCAGTGTTGAGTTCAAAGGCATTGCAGACTTGTCTGCACCAATCAAAGGCACACACATCATAAAAGTTTTCCACCCACATCTAACCAGTGCACATTGAATTTCCTCGTAGCCTACTTGGAAATTCACCATGGAAATTTTTGAAGTCAAGAAAAATAGTCTCATTAGATTTCACTTGAAAATGCCTTAAACTGCTAATATTAGCCAGACATAGGGAAAATCGGTAAACCTTGTACATTCTGATTTAAGTAATCTATCACGTCCATGAATACACTCATCTTTGGCAGATTATGGGAGGCAAACTTTGGTCTGTTTAGGAAATGGTGGGAGTTTAATAAATAACAGTGGAAGATTAAGCTGATTTAAGCCATAAATATATAAGGTATATTTTCACAAAAGATTAGTTTTTAATATTTTTTAATCACAACTTTGTAATTTTGTTCTCATGTGTCAGAAGAACAATTTCATTGAAGAAAGACACTTGAGACATAATTGGCCATAAAAAATTTCCTAATTTTGATATAACTCTAAGTATGACAAAAATACAATATGAAAGGCAGATGGTTTTTCAATTTATAGTTCAGTTTGTTTGCAGATACAGTGGAGCTTCGTGTCTCTTGAGGATAAACATTTTCTCATTCTTCTTATTCAATAAAATGAAGATGAACTCTTTAATTCAAGAGAGATTTTGTTTGTCCTGGCAACCAATGAAATAAGCTTTCCATTTGTGATCTCACATCCTGACCATAGACACATGCAATACCTATCTCTTCCCTTCCTTATGTGAAAGGCCACAAAACAAATTTCCTCTAAAATTTTCGAGGTACCCGGGAAATTATTAAATGCAATTGTTAAAACACCTGTTTAAAGATGTTGGCACAAGAGCTGGTGTCCCACTGAGAAGAAAGACTTGAATGTTGTGACCAAGACTGGGAGGACTCATCAAACAGATAGTCCATGCCCTTCTCCCACATTTTCCCACTCCCTTAAGTTAAGTGCTATCTATATTCTTTTTTGTTTTGTTGGTGCTTTTTGATGTGTGTGAGGGAGACAAGATCTCCCTATGTGGCCCTGGTTAGCCTGGAACTCCCTACACAAACCAGTCAAGTCTTGAATTTGAGGTGACCCTCCTATCTCTGCCTGCTGAATATAGAATTATAGGTGTGAACTATCACACTTGGCTGCTAATCTATATTTTTTAGCTGTGCACATTCTGTTCTTGTTTGCTTTCTATTGCTGTGATAAAGTACTGATTTAATCCAACGTAGAGAGGAAAGGGTTTATTTGGCTTACATGTGCCCCATCACAGTTCATCACAGGGGGAATCCAGGGCAGGAACTCCTGAAGGAACCTAGAGGCAGGAACTACAGGGCAGACCACGGAGAAAGGCTTGCTCTTCTGGCCTATGCTCAGCCACACCTGCCCAAGGTAACAATACCCACAGTGGGCTGGATACCCACACAGCATTCAACAGTTCAGAGAACATCTTGTAGACATGCTCACAGGCTACTCTGATAGAGAATACCTCCCAGCTGAGGTTCTCTCTTTCCAGGTATGTCAAGTTGACAACCAACACCAGCAATGACACGTTCAGTCTCCCCTCTACTTCCAGAAATGAGGCAAAATTGTATGATGGGACTGATCTGGGTATCTGAGCTGTACATAAAGAATTATGCAGGAGAGTAGCCCAGCCTTTGTTAGGCTACGAGATAAGCAATAGGCAAATTATGCTGTGCTAAAACATTGAGATTAAGGATTTGGAACTGGAATCATTTTGTCTCGTGGACGTAGAAAGTGAGTCCCAACATTCTTCCTACAATAATAAATTTTTGTTCTAATGCTGATGATCAATTAGGTATTTTGGAGACTTTAAATGATGAGTACTGTTAGTATACAATCAGTCCTGTCATTAATGACAAAACTTTCAAGTATTGCAACATTAGATTTGTAAATTTTAGTGTATTTAAGTGCTATGTATATTTAAGTGTTATGTGTGGTGGACAAACTAAGTTTCCTGGAACTTTTGCCAATGCTCTTCCATGAACTCTGAGTTTTAATTAGAAACCCTGTTGCATAGGAATAAGGTTTAACTATAGATTTTCATATAGTTTCATATAGTTTAACTGTGAAGCTTTTGTTTGGTAATAAAGAAGAGGAATCAATATAGCTGTGAAAAGAGCCATTTTTAAGTGTATTTAAGATATGGCCAAGGAGAATACAGAGGACTCATCTCACAAGTAGAACCAGTCATGAAGAATACTGGTCAAACTGGGCATGGTTGTGCCTATCTTTAATTCCAGCACTCCAGAGGCAGAGATCGAGATAGCATGGTCTACAGAGAATGTTGCAGGCTAGCTGAGGCTACAGGGCGATCTTATCTCAAAAACCAACCAATTATCTCTGAATTTTTGCTATTGGTTCATTCAGTGGCAAGTCCCGCCCTCTGACCAATAAGGGGGCAGGAAGGTGAGCAGACAGGAAGGAGAAGATGGCCTGTAGGAGCTGGGAGGGGGGGCGGGAGAGGAGTGGAGGTGAGATGGGGCTTAGGAGGGGCCGAGAAGACAAAGCCAGAAGGAAAGTGCTATTATAACCCTACACATGAGGAGCAAGGACTCAGATGGCAGGTTCCAGGTCAGCCCCAGAATAGCGTGAGTGGGACACCCTTGAGAATGGAACTCAGGGCGGAGTGGGATGGGAGCTGTGCATGAGCTGAGCCTGGACTCTGCAGACACGACCAAACCCCACCAAGGCATGGAAAATAAAATTAATAAAGACACCAACCGACCGAACAAACAAAAATACTTTAAGAAATGGTTTCTCATAGAACAGTATCAAAAACAATCAAATAAAATATTCCTCATCCTGAAACAGAAAGTTTTCACAACATTTTAATGAAACAATTCCTTGAGTGGAAGCTACCAACAGAACAAGAAGTGCAGATTTATAGTAGCTAACTGGGCAGATTGACCTGGACCTTAAGATGGAAATTTGGGTGTAAATATAGAGAACTGGAGGAAAGAATGCAAAGATGATCTCGAGTTTACAAATGGACATGAGCTTGGCCAGGGAGAAGAGACAGGTCCAAAAGAGAAGATATCTAGGAATGGAGCTCTAATGTTTATGAAATAGAGGAAATCTATTATCCACATACTTAGGGATAATTTTCAGAAAAATGGAAGGAATGTTACAAAAGTAGCAATTGTTCCAATCAATAAATCTTCCAATATAAGAGGCCAAGCACTATAAAAACAAAAATTTCTTTTGTCCTTTTGTTGTAGGAAAGAACATTGATGGCTATGTATGATCAGACTAGTTTCAGTAAAGAGATATGTGTAAAATCCAGTTTTTCTATATGTTAAAAGATGAGTGATGTGAATGTGTGCAGCAATGCTCCAGAAGTTTGACAATGAAGAAAAAAAAACAGAGAGTGCTACAAACCTCTTCACATTCCACTACCACTTCCTGGATTCTACCACATATTCTCCCTATTTGGTCCTAGCCGTGCCTACATTTTAGCACTGACTGTACAGTCTATTGTAATCAATTAGCTACTTGTCTTTCACATGAAATTAATGGCTCTGTACATTTGGGAGACTTCTAATTTTCTTTAGAATTCATTGAACCATTTTAAGAGAACTGTTTGGTTGAAAATATCATATATAATCATAAAATGATACATAAAACATCAGCAAATTAAACAAAACCTCAAAAAGCTCATCCAGGATACCCAGATAGAGCTCCTTACATAAGACATTAAACTTTGGGGATTATAGACAGCATTTTTTTTTCTCCACTGTGTGCCTAACACAATGTCTATTGCTTAATAATAGGTAGCAAATAAATGCTTGATGAACAAATGAACTCACTGTAAGTTAGAAGTGCACACAAAAGACATTGAGAGCATGGGTACGGGAAAATCTAATAGCACCTTGGAGGAAAAGAAGTGTTTCAATGCAGCTGTTCCAGGAAGGAGACCCTCCAGACTGTTCTAAGAACAGGTCACTTAATTCAAATGAAGTACAGTAATCATTAGAGAAATATCAAAAGGCAAGAGAAGCAGCCATTTCCTGATATATGTAAAGGGGGCTGAATACAGGCCTCCTCTGAACATATTTTCCAGAAAGTTCTATCTGTATATCTGTTTTTTGAATCACACCAAAATACTTTGTGTTTTGATTTCTTGTCCCTTTGGAGTAAATGTATTTGTACATGTGTAATTTTTAAAACTATAAATAGAAAGTAGCCAAATAAAGCAAATTTTTTCCAGTAAACATGCCACTTTCTACATAATTTTTTTCTAACATACTACCATGGTTTCATTTGCTACTAAGTGATACCAAAATACAATTAAATAATTATAGATATTTGAAGTGGGAATCGAAATATTCTGCTGTAATTTATTTCATTCTCTAATGGAAGTAATTGAATATTCTTTACTCATTTAAGGAATGCATTGCATAAAGTATTAATTTGTGTTGGATATTTATAAACCCATGACTAATACTGATGGAAAACAGCTTGAAATAATACTTTTGGGATTCTTAGTAAGGCAAAGACATCAGGTGATTCTTAGGAACCCTTCCTGCTCTAGTTGAAGGAAGAGATTTAAAGGAAGGAAGGCCAGAGGAGTTAAATAATAACTAGTAAAGCTATACCAGAAAGAAAGGGTTCTGAGGATTCCAAAACTCATTAGAATTCTCAGAGATGAAATACAGTTAAATAGCCAGTAGACTAAGCCAACGTGATGATACTCTCTTTTAATTATGTATGATGTTTAGTGGACTTCCTTGTCTCTCATCCATCTGTTCCTCCCTGGTGTCCTCAGTTCCACAGCTACAGCTGCACAGCTGTCTGCTTTATGTCTTGCTCAAGACAATATCAATAGTAAAAGGCAAAAATATCAGTATTTGGATATGTGTTGGATATTCAATTCCGATTCCAACTCTTTCCAAGGAAAGAATTTGCTTCTGGCATTGGTAGTATCGCTGCTGCTTAGGTATCTGAGATCACTTAAATTGCTGAGCTTAACTACTGCAAAGTCATTCTGCAGTTCATAAGATACTAAAACAGCTGAATGTTTGATACATATTTTGAATGCACAATGATAGTACAGTCTAAGTTCTCGGATGGACTTGGACACGTGTTGTAATAACTATGATCAGGTTTTCCTCTTTAAATTTTCTTAATTTAATATTCATATTTAACCAAACAACATAGGTAAGGATGATAGTAAAATAACTAAATATCATGTCCTCCCTCCTTTCCTTCTCGTCTATTATTCACACACTCATTTCTGAAATATTGCCATTTCATTCTTGACATTAGTCAAGATAGAATCTTTTACTTTGTACCATAGCAAGTATAATGATAATGTTTTTAAAGTTTCACTAGAAATTCCATTACAAAAGTCTCTGGCTGAATGTGGGTGAAATTAGTAGTTAGAATTATTGAGTTTGATTTTCTCATTTTGGTGTTAGACAGTTAGGGGAAGGCAAGGAATTTTGCATCAGTAAATGGTCACAGGAAGAATTATGTCAGACTGAAGTAATATGATCATTTCAGGGAAAATCAAGTTTAACTTATGACCATCATAATGAAATCAGCCTAATGTTCATGCTTCTTTTATGGTTATACAATAATATCATTCTCACAAAGAATAGAACGTTCCTCTGGTTAGCCATAAGACCACATCAACAGTCCGTCATCCATCAGTACCTAATGTGGTGTACCTAAAACAAATATTTATATGACCACTGGTAGGCGTTGGGTGATTATAGATGATTTGAAAATGGAGTAGGGGTTAAGATTTTCCTGGAATGATGCAGCTTTGAAAGTTTCTATTTTTATAACTACCTCAGCACCAAACTTTATCTTTTACACACAAAAAGCTTGTTCAAGTGAGCCAGTAGAGGTTTATCTTCTTTCTGTTGCATTCTTATCTGAGTCAAGTCACCAAGACAAAAATTTAGAGTTAATAACTCCAGCCACAGTTCATCCTGTGGGACTGCAAAACACAATTTCATCTGTAACATTTCATCTGATTGTTGTGACCTCTGATTTCATCTACTCTACAATATACCAAGAGGATCTGTCTCTACACAGTTTTGATCCATCAGTGCTAAATATAGTTTAAAGTGTTATTATAAATGTGTTAAACAGATCAACCGGAAAGCACCATAACACATCAATTTAAAATACCCAGTTGCTAACTTGAGTGCCATCAGGATCACAAGCTAATTGATTCTTTTGAAGTGTTAGAGTTGGAATTGTGTTAGCCCCCTGGATGTAGAAGGCCTTGAATAAATGACTCATGTACCACTGCACATACTTTTGTAAACCAGAATGAGTAGAAACCAAGTCTATACACATAGGACTCCAGAAATCTTACTAGGGGATCTGCAACAATGATTCATTAGTCACCTGTTTCCAGGCATTTATATTGATAAAGTCAGGTTCCAGGGAATGACTCTTTACAAAGCTTGTTTTCATCCTTCAGTTATCACATTGTCTTTAAAGCCTTGGAAAGCTTAAGTTTTGATTCACACAAGTGTTTACCATTACAAATGGCACTATCTTTAAGTGATGACCTGAGATACTGTGGTTCAAACTAAGGTGGATTTGCCTTGTGAAAAATGAAGGAAATATGCAACCAAAACCAAAGGTGATTTGAAATATTATTTTATGTTTATATATAATGCTAAATGAGAAAAGCATTTTCACGAGGAATAAAGATAATCTTTCTTGTTCAAGGAAAGAAAACAACTTGGAAAAGATTCTATTAGAGTGTATTTCTGCAGTTAGTACATTGTGCATCTTCAAAGACTCTGAAAGGATATGTGATGGCAATTTTCAAAGTTCAGTCAGCCTTATGGTCATGAGCTTTTACTTCCTTCTTCTGCTAATATGAATTAAAATAATCTTCTAATTTAAACTATTATACGTGGAACAAATGATTGGGAATAATAAAGATTAAATGGAAAGTGAACATTTAAATGTATGTCTCTTTATCAAACACAACCACACAAATTAATGTGCATGGTGGAGTTCAAATCCTCAGTTCACCTTTACATTGGATGACCTTTCTGGGACAGATTTTGCAACTATATGGATACGGTCCTATTGCAAAACAATACATAAGGATACTGTGCCTGGATTGACACAGTGACACAACTGCTGGTGTGACCTATTCAGTCTATGCTTTAAGATACTTCTTATTCATAGGAATTTCTCAAACTTTTGATTTATGAATTTTTGTCCTCCAATCAGATTCTAAATATAGATTTATTCTTTACATGTCATTATGATCAAGTAAATTTCTTGGAATAAGATATCTGGTTTTTCATTGATTTTTGTTAATCATTTGTAATTATAATTACTGCAATATCTTTTATCTAAAACAGTCACTGACAATCCTATAGTGTCAACTAAAGATTTTTCTTATATTTTATTCAAACTCTTGCCCATTTGGATTTAATGCAGGTGTATAAATGAACTTAAATAAACACTTTTTCATTTAAAAACAAATCATACATATTGTAGAAATTACAATCATGCCTTGACAGGCACAATTTACAATAATTTAATACAATTTCTGACCATATTGGAAGAGCAGACTTAACAAAACACATTGTAAAGAACAAAGACCTGTGAATTATGTCTTCTGGGTATTTAGTTGTGTGGCTAAGGCAACGTGAAAAGCCTTACTTGTCTATGACTATGTCTCACTGAAGACAGTGGGAAAGGATATGGATGCCATATGTCTAGATCTATTTCTTCCAAAACGATTTCCATTTATTTTCAAAGGAGTAACATTATGAGAAAGTATGCTATCTTTAAATGCTATTTATTTATTTATTTGTTTTGTTTTATGTATATGAGTGTATTGCCTTCATGTAAGTGGACCTGTGTCATGCAGTGCCCCTAAAGGCCAGAAGAAGGCATTGGATCCCCTGGAACTGGAGTTATGGATGATTGTGAGTCACCACATGGGTTCTGGGAACCAAACCCAGGTACTCTGCAAGAGCATACAATGCTCTTAACCACTTGAGCTATCTTTCCAGCCTCAGCATTCTATCTTTAGATTCGACTTAGACCTCCATGAAACAATCATGAGAACTTATGGTCTGGGCAGGCTCTATTTAGAGAGTGCATATTCAGAGAGTGAGTTTCTGTTAACACTTCAGCAGCTCATATCTGTTATGAAAAGCAAACTAGCTGATTTAAGCAGATACACGGTGATAAAATAATGATTGATAAAAATATGAGGATTGTAATAGATATGGTCATTAATATGCATGCAATGGGGAAGCATAAATACTTGGCTGTGTCAGTGAGCCCCAACAAATGCTTAGGTGTCAGAAATGGCTCCCTCTAAAATGTCATAGAGGAAAAAAGGAGAGAAGATTGAACTTTATATTTGTGAACAAGCCTGATTATGTATTCAGAAGCAGAACAGGTTAAAATGATAATCATTTCAAATAAATTTTTGCTAACACTAGTAATAGTGTGCCACTGTAAACATAGCCAAATACACATGACTAGAGAAGTCTACTTCTGTCTTATCTCTAGACAAATATACTTTCTTACTGTATGCTAAATATGAATCCTTATATTTACATACAAGTATACCATTCACCATTCATCAAAGAAGCTTCTTCTTGCAATAGATGGAGACTATTACAGAGTACACCTGGTCACACACAGAGAATAAGTATCTGAGAGATGCTCATCCCTGTGACACATCTGCAATGGAACCTCTACACCTAAGACTCATGGAACATGGAAGAATAGGGAATAAAGAGACTACTAATGCAGCTCTCAATTCTAACCAGCAAAGCTTCCTCATGCAACAGAGTTCAGTGCACGCAGAAGGCCACAACTTCCTGTAGTGTAGAGACTAAGAGACTGCAGAGAGCATGACCCTGGATAGGACTCCTATATTAAACCTCATCTACCCTTGGCTCAGGGACCAGGACGGAAGAGTGGGTGGAAAGATTGTAAGAGCCAGGGTTGGTACATGATCACTAGGAAACAAGGTTTCTCAGGCCTCTTGAAGCTTGCCCATATGGACTTTCAACAGTGGTTCAGCATGTACAAGACCCATGCAAACTCAATCAGACCAAAAATCCAGCATCAAACTAGAGAAATGTGCAGCAGGCCCCAACACCAGCAAAGGAACTATTGGCAGCTGATTACTTCTGGGTGAGGGAGAGTTGATTTTCTTTAGAAGAGAGACTCTAGATAGGCTGACTAGGTTCCAATGGATGAACTTGAACTGAAGTATATCTGGGCACACAAACTTGATTTGATAGGCCTTAACATATAGGACAGAATGCATGAAATCTGATGCCAGGGTACAGACAGTGCAGATGGGCAAGGGGGTGTAAAGACGGCTAAGATTTTTGTATGAAGTGCAAATAAAAACTATACATTGAAAAAAAAGAGTACTTCAGACAGGATCATCAGTTCACAAAGAAGTTATCTTCCTGATAAACCCACATCATTTACATTTGTGGTTAGGTTCTAAGATGCAATGAGGCATTGCTAAGACTCTCACATGTTAATCAGGTTAAAGATAAATTAGATCTTTAGCAAATTTAGAATCCCATAAAATTTCTTATGTTTGGTTAATACGGGTCAAATTTTCTATCAAAAACTGATAAGATATTGAGGGGGAAAAAAAAGACGTCCCTAACATTAGCAAGATCATGTGCCAGAAAATGAGAGATCTGAAAAAAACATTCATGAAGCAGATGAGTGGCTTCTTATAAACACACACACACACACACACACACACACACACACACACACAGAAATACACACCCTCACCACCTCGTACACAAAATAAATAAATAAATGTAGCCAGGTGTGGTGGTACATAGCTTTAATCCCAATACTAGATAGGTAGAAGCATGTGGATCTCTATGAGTGTAAGATCAGCCTGGTCTACACAGTGAATTCTAGATCATTTGGGGCTATAGGGATACCTTATCTAAAAATTAATTAATTAATGTAACATGGTTTCAGTTCCCCTTGCCATGGTTAATAAAATGAAGAGATTAAAATTCCAGGTATCCTATATCATTTCCAAAATCCATATGTCAAGATCTGTGCCAGATTGTAGCCTAACTGGATCCTCAGTCATACTTGCATTCCTAAGATGGTCACTGACTGCAGACACTTCAGGCAGAGTCCAATTTATACATACTTCAAAATTTCCCACATTGCTTAACCACCGAAGGGTTGCTATGGTTTGAATGTGTCCCTGTCAGATTAATATGTTGAAATCCGAATCCCCAAGGCAATGGTTTTAGGAAGTAGAGTTCTTCAGAGCTGACTATGCCATGAAGGTAAGCCCTCACAAATGCATTAAGTGCCTGTGTTATTCAGACCTTTAATCGCTGAGACAAATGCCCAAGAAAAACAACCTCCATGGAAGTAGTATTTATTATGACTCACAGCTTTGGAGATTTCAAACCATAGTTTAGCTCCTTTGGTTCTGAGACCACCTGAGGCAGAACATCAGGACAGCAGGAGCATATGGCAGAGGTTATTCATTTCATGGAGATTATCCATCAAGGGAGAAAGCCTAGAAGGCGCCATCATCAAGATATCACCAAGGACCCAGTGCTACATACCCCAGCTAGATCTTACCTTCTAAGCTAAATTTTTCATCATCTCCCAAAGTAGAACAATCAGTCAGACACCTAGAACAACTGAACCTTTACGGGCACTTCAGGAACACCCTTGTCATTTCCTCCATGTGAGGTGAGAGACAGAAGATTTCTGGTCACAACCTGCTTCATGAGGGAAGCAGGCCCTCAGGAGACATGGATGCTGCTAATGTCTTAATCTTGTGTATGCCAACATATAGAATAGTGAAAATAGATTTCTGTTGTTTACAAGTTTCTCATGACTAGTACAATGCAACTCTCAACTCTGTGTAACATGGACAACAGCCCCATGATGGTCTTTTCATGCCAGAGTTTCAAGAACATCGAAATTAACAGCACAACCTCCACTTTGCCCTTACAAGGCCTTTCCAGCATCAGGGTCAAACTTCTCATCAGTCACTCCCTATAAATGGCCTCAAACTAAAGGGATGAGCTATACACACAGGTTACTTTTATACTGAGCAAGGAGGTCAACCACCTTCACTTCCTTCTCCCTCCTCCCTTGCACAATTTGACTGACTATCAAGTCTCCTGTGTGTAACTAGAGGTGCCACCATCCTGGGGCAGAGTCCACAGTCACATGCTCACACCTGACAAGATCAATGCCTTCCGAACACCGGGTGTCAATTGCTAGATTGAGGATATGGCAAAGGATTCCTTGGGAAAGTCACATGGACCATCACCTAAGCAAAATCACAGAACGTTCCTATAAGCCTGTGCTCAGCCACCTCTACTTCTGACTCCTGAAAGAGCTGAGTATCATAGCATCTAACCTCCGATTTTAGTATACTATTCAAACAGATATTTCTGATGATTCAGAATCATGTTCTTTATGAAGAATTCCTGCACCACATCATTTAGATACTCTCTCAACATCCCTCTGGTGGAACTTAAAGATTCTTAAAATGGTGATTTTGGCAGGAAACCCACTCATATCATTTTCCTTATGCAGTAGTCACTAGGATATTTTTCACTTCTCAGAACTTATTCTTTCTTACTGCTGTCATTAATCAGATACAAAATAGGCTCGTTCTACATGGATATTTTTCTCTTTATTTTTGTTTTGTTGTTTTAAGATGGGGCTTTCCTATATAACCCAGAGTGATGGTCACTGTGCTCTGAAGATCATATAATGTTTATAGCATCCGGGAGACCCAAAATAAAGATTAAAATAAGAATTGGCTGACTTAGTAAAGTTATGGAGCCTCAAAAAGCCTCCAAGGATTCAGGGCATAGTCCTAATTCCAGACATCATAGTCCCTCAGTTTGCCTTTGTCATAATGGGCACTTTCCACATGTTTTGACAGCTTTGCATCTTCCCCTCGAGCTCCTGCTTTCTTCTCCAATCCCCAGCCCTGTAATCTCTCTTTCTCTCTAGTTCCTCTATTCAGTCTTTCTATGAAACAGGGGTTTGCAGTGTAGCCCAGGATGGTGTCCAATTTGCAATCTTACTCTCTCAGTCTGAGTGCTAAGATTACTGATCTTAATCCCCATGTCTGGATCATGTTACTGCAACTTTCTGAGATTTTCTTATCTAAGGTCTAATTTTTCAATCTATAGAAGGAAGTATTGATGCCCAGGATTTAATGTCACCAGAATAACCCTAAGACAGTGAGAGACCATAGTAAGTGATTAAATAACCCAGCTTCTCTGTTCTTCCGTGGTACATTCCACATAGTATCTCAGGAGATTAAGAGAATGGAGCCCGAGGTGCCTACAATAGAATCCCACTTATTAGTATAGAATGTATTTCTGACTTCACGCCCTTTCCTATGCACATACATGCATGCCCTGTGATCATCCTACAGATGATAATAGCCCCCTACCCAGAAGTCCTTGTCTATACCAAGGACTACCCAAACTGCAATCATGAAGAATGGACACCATCTGAATATAAACCATTGAACTGATGGTAAAGAGAGCAAGCATGTCTCTTCTTGTCTTCAGCCTCTTTCTGATATATAATCTATTTTATCATTCTAGCCAAGAAACCACAGTGTCAGGACTCAATTTTATAGTTGTCTATTGACATTGAACTTTGATTTTATAAAACAATCCCATTATCTATATTCTATAGACAGGAAGAAATATATGTCTAGAAATTGTCCTTGTAAAATTTTAAACTTACTGGTTCTATCCAGGTACAAAGGTGCGGTGCAATAAGGAAACATGAAGTCTGCAGCACCAACCCCAACAGGTTCTGTGTAAATTTTGGGACCAAGTATGAATATTATGCTATGGAATATTAGGTAAAAACAACTATGAGAGATTTGAATGCAATTTTTTATTCTTGTAACACAAAATATATTTCTTTATGAGGCTATATTTACCATCTGAATGACTTATGCACCAAAGCTAAAGTATCAGGACAAGCCCGACGAGTTATGCATATCATGATTATACAGCTAAGTACCAGCTACACACTCATCTGGGTGTGTACACCTAGATATTTACTAGGACAGATATGCTGTTCTAATGCAACCAGACTTGGAAAATCGTAGTTGAGTGACAATCTGACTATTTCATATAATGCCACCCTCAGAGAAGACACAAAGATCCTAAAGAATGGCCCAGTTCTAGAACTGCTCTATAGCAATTAATCACTATAATAAGCATAATGTATAGAATGTCATAAACTCTGACATTGTCCAATTTATTACTGATGCCTTAGAGACCCTGAGACATAAATTAAATTTTTTTATTTTCAGAGAACTAGAAAAACTAAGGACACTGGGCACCCAGATTCACAAGATCTATAGTTAAATAAATGTTCTTAACCACCTGACTATAGGGAAAAAATGCAGTTTTTTGAATTATGAGAATACATAGGCTGCATGCCCTATGGACCTCTAGGATTCTGATAAACATTATATGATCTTCAGAGCACAGTGACCATCACTCTGGGTTATATAGGAAAGCCCCATCTTAAAACAACAAAACAAAAATAAAGAGAAAAATATCCATGTAGAACGAGCCTATTTTGTATCTGATTAATGACAGCAGTAAGAAAGAATAAGTTCTGAGAAGTGAAAAATATCCTAGTGACTACTGCATAAGGAAAATGATATGAGTGGGTTTCCTGCCAAAATCACCATTTTAAGAATCTTTAAGTTCCACCAGAGGGATGTTGAGAGAGTATCTAAATGATGTGGTGCAGGAATTCTTCATAAAGAACATGATTCTGAATCATCAGAAATATCTGTTTGAATAGTATACTAAAATCGGAGGTTAGATGCTATGATACTCAGCTCTTTCAGGAGTCAGAAGTAGAGGTGGCTGAGCACAGGCTTATAGGAACGTTCTGTGATTTTGCTTAGGTGATGGTCCATGTGACTTTCCCAAGGAATCCTTTGCCATATCCTCAATCTAGCAATTGACACCTGGTGTTCGGAAGGCATTGATCTTGTCAGGTGTGAGCATGTGACTGTGGACTCTGCCCCAGGATGGTGGCACCTCTAGTTACACACAGGAGACTTGATAGTCAGTCAAATTGTGCAAGGGAGGAGGGAGAAGGAAGTGAAGGTGGTTGACCTCCTTGCTCAGTATAAAAGTAACCTGTGTGTATAGCTCATCCCCTTAGTTTGAGGCCATTTATAGGGAGTGACTGATGAGAAGTTTGACCCTGATGCTGGAAAGGCCTTATAAGGGCAAAGTGGAGGTTGTGCTGTTAATTTCGATGTTCTTGAAACTCTGGCATGAAAAGACCATCATGGGGCTGCTGACCGTGTTACACAGAGTTGAGAGTTATTAGTAATGCTAAGCGGCAGAAAATTCGAACATTAGTTTCATATTTAGCTCAAAGGGATAACTTTGATTCTGTTTGTTATTCTTTTATATGTAAATTCTTTGAAACTATAATTTTTGCACTTTAACTTCTTTGGAATTTGAGAAAGGGAGGAGAGTTATATACAGACTCCCCACATTTAAATTTTTTGACATCTTATTAGCAGAATATTTAAATTGTTTTTCTAATAGGACAGACAATGTGGACAGGCATAATTTGGAAGAAAAGCTGGACTTACTATATTCTAAATATTTATCCTTATATTCATAGATAAATGTAGTTCTCATCATTCATCAGAGAAACTTCTTTGTGTAATGTCAACATTACAAAGTTCCACAAGTGGCCCAAATTCAGAGAACAGGTGACCATGAGGTGCCTTGCCACAAATGAAACATCTAGGATGCAACCCCTACAGCTAAGCTTCAAGGAACATCGCAGAAGATGGGGGTGGGGAGATTGTAAGGGCCAGAGGACCAGGATGCCTGCTGCTAGGAAATGTCTTCTAGATATGACAGAGAAACTCTACCCATGAAATCTCAACCACATGGTTGCCTAAACAAGGCTTGCATAATGACATCACTGGTTGACCTGCAATGTGGTTAGGGGGACTTTAACAAGTTCTTACCTCTGGAAGAAGAGCTACAGGCATTCAATGGCTACTGAGGGAGGGAGGATCTGTTTACTTCAGGGACAAGCTCCCTGATGTGTTATTCAATCCCCAAGTGGTAGGCCATGACCATATGTGTTTGTAAATACCATTAATGGACTTAGAGTGTGTGTATATACATATATATGTATGTATGTATATATATATATATATGTATATATATATGTATATATGGAGAGAGAAAAGTAGGGGACATGGGAGGGACTAGAAGGGAGAAGGCAGAGTGATCGGTCATATAAATACCATGCTCATGTAGGAGCTTGTCAAAAACAAAGAAACCTTTAATTTAAACTAAAGGATGAAGATACTACCTTGAATAGAGCAGCATTTTAAGTTAGTTTCACCAGTGGCTGCTCTAAGCCAGTTCACACTGACTACTAGAAGTTTGTTAAGGGGATACACAAATTAGTGTTGGGCACAATTACCCCTTATTATAGGGAAACATATTTCAAGACAACAAGTGGATGCCTGAAGCTATAGATAGTACCAATCCTTGAGTATGCATTTTTTCTCCACATACATATCTATGATAAAGCTTAATTTATAAATTAGACACCGCAAGAGATTTAACAACAACTGTAACTAGGAAATGCTTTAATAAAAGGTTTAAATTTTTTAAAAATTTGCTATTATTTCTAGAATCTCTCTGCATGTGTACTTTGTAGATTTGTGTTCATTCTGGTGTAGCTCATGTGCACGTGAGTATGCAAGAACCTGCAAGTTCAGCTTTTTGTTTTGAGCATGTGTGCTGGAGATCTGAGTTCCTCATGCTGACATGGTAGGCACCTTGCCAACTGAGCCATTTTCTCAATCCCTGTTTCTAGAATTCTCCTAGTTCATAATTTCAGACAATATTAAGCAGTGGATAACTGAAATTGCAGAAAGCAAACTGCAGATAGGAAAAATGTCCTGTTGAGGAAAGGACCTACTGTTGAGGGTCAGGAGACTTCCATATACTGTTTATATTATGTCTAATAGAGTAGCTGTGATTTAGATCTATTATAAATGAACGTTTATCCCCCTTTTCTCTAATGCATCTCTCCAGTCAGTCTATGCTTTAGACCTTCCCAGGAAGGTGAATGAGCTGCTTGGTTGGTAAAACTCTAATGCTAGACACAATGTTAAATATTGCTCAGTTTTATCACATGTTAGCAAACCTATCAGTCACACACATTTTGTTACCTAAGAGCTGTAGGACAGTCAGCTATACCTTTGTTTTGCCAGGTCTAGGCCAGCCTGGGCTACATCATGAGCTCCAGTCCAGCTTGGCTGTAAAATGAGACCTTGTCTCAAAAACAAAAAAACAAATAAATAACATAAATGATGCCTTTTGAAAATTGAAAGCTTTTTTGTGAAGAGAGAGAATATTAAAATGTCTATTTTTATGTCTCATTTAAGAAGTCTTTCCTTGAGAGCTGGAGAGATGGCACAGTGGTTAAGTGAACTTGTAGAGAACTGGGGTTCAGATCTCAGCACCCACATGGTAGCTAATAACCTTCCAGAGCTTCAGTTCCAGAGGATCAGATGGCCTCTTCTGGCCTCCATGGGCAATTGTACAAATGAGTGTACTTACATGCATGTAGGCAAAACACTCATACACATAAAATAGATAATTAATTGTTTTAGAAAGAAGTCTTTCCTTATTTTGAGATTATTGTTTTAGTTTGATTTTGTTGCTTTAATAAAAACCATGACCAAAAGCAACTTGGGGAGTAAAGGGTTTAATTAGCTTACACTTCTAGGTCACAGTTCATCATTGAGGGAAGTCAGAGCAGGAGCTCAAGCAGGAACTGACACAGAAACCATGGAGAAATACTATTTAAGGTTCACTCTCTAACTCCGCCAGCTTTCTTGTACAACTGAGGACCAATTGGTAGGGGATGACCCTGCCCACAATGGGCTAGGCCCTCCCACGTCAATCAACAGTAAAGACAGCTCCCTATAGTATTGACCACAGGTCAATCTGATTTGGGAAACAATTGTGTCAAGTTAACAATAAAAACTCAGCAGGAAAATCATGATAGTATCCTGGTATATTTTTCTTAAGGATTCTAAGTTGCACATAGAAATTTTAATCAACTTAGAATAGATTTTATATCATTTATATTACACTAGGACCTTGTTTTGTTTTCCATATGGAAAACGAGTTTTCTTAGAGAGTTTGGATTCTCTGAAGATCTTCAGTTCTACTTCATAACATTTGAAGTTTTCACATGTCAATCATCCATTAGTTGAATTCTTTGTTCTGATCCATTACTTCATTTTCTTCCTCTATCCAAGTGCCATATAGCTTTAAATATTATAGTTTCATAGTAAATCTTTATATCTGGTAGTGTATGTGCCAAAACTTGTCTATTTTCATTAATTTTTTGCCAATTCTAAAATCTTTGCTTTTCCAAATTTATTTTAAAATAACAATGCCATTATTTACACACAAATATTATTGATATATTCACCGAAGTTTTATATTTGATGTATAGATTGATTTATGGAAATTTTGTCATTATGATGTTGATTTATCATTTTATTTTATACATCTTAATTTTTTCAGTTTTCCTTGGTGACTTTCAATATTTTAATCTAACAATTGCACATTTATTATTATACCATTATAATAAAAAACCTTATAATTTTCTCTATTAAATTTGTTGCAGGAGTACAAGATGCAATTAGCTTTAGTACAAATACTTTTTATTCAGAACTCTCATTAAGTCTGTTGACACCTACAGATTCATTCATCATTTCTTTTTCAAGATAATTTTGTTTCTTTCATTCTAAAACATCTAAATTTTCATTTGTTTCATTTTGTATTATCTTGGTTCATATCAATGCTATTTAATAGGCATTCAAGTTAAAATCTTTGATTTCCTGAGAATTATGTTGTCTAGTTGGCTAAGTTATTGTCATTAAAGTCATTAAATTTTACCAAATGCTTTCAACTTTTCTTAAACAACACAATTTTAAATTTTAGTCTACTAGAAGAATAAATGTAGTCATTTTATAAATATGTTTCAAAATAAATTATATTCACATTTAAATATAAACTGAATCTCATTGAAACCCATTTTATGTTTTTATATTGATAATATTTGTTTGGGGTTTTAGTCACTGTGTTCATGAGTAAGATTAACCTCTAGTTTCTGGTACTGGTACCAAGATTATATCAATAAAATTATTTAGAAAATATTTTCTCTTTTACTGTCATTGGGATTATTCTTTTAATATTTTAATCTTATAATTTTAGCTTCTTACTTCTCTATATATGATGTTTTGGATATATATGTTACTAGGCTCTATTTATATTTTCATTGCAATTACAAGTTCTTATTTATAAGTTATTTAGAAGTATATTTTACATTTATAGATGTGGCATTATTACGTACTTTCTGAATAGCTTAATCACGAGTTTGTCAGATATTATATTTTAAATGATGATTACTCTGGTATTTGCAACCTTTATTTTACAGATAATTTGATCATTTTTAAAAATTAGCAATGTATAAGAAGAAAAGCTTTCATATTCAGAGTTCTTTATATTGCCTTTAAATCGGCTTTGTTAACTGTTTCATTTAAATTCCCTCTACCTCTACAGATAACTTTGGACATAATAACTTGTCAATTACTCACAGAGATGCATCAAAAATTGTTCCTAATGCTTTCAAATATGTTAATTTATTTTTTCAATAGAAAATAGTTAAAAAGTACTCATTTTGAGTCTTTACTACCAGAAATATTCCTATTTAGACCTTTTTCCTCTTCCCTATAAACTGTTTCTCTGATGGCGCTGCTCTGTGCATTTCTCCTGGTCTCATCATATTCAATATACATGCCACAGAAGCTAAAACCACAACTAAATCAGTCTGAGTTCTGAAATTAAACTATAGAGAGTTAGGATTTATAAACAGCAAATTCCACATTCTCTTAAAAATAAAATATTAAATCACATTATAGTATCTACTAAAGATATGATAAGTAGTTGACTTAAAATCCTCTTACCTATTTAAGATATGAAATTGGGCACTGGCTTGTAAGAAATAACTTTTGTTGCTTATTTAGTGATTGAACACAGGCTCTTATAAATGTTGCACAGTGCTCTGTGGAAAAAAATTTAAAGAGAGTTATTGTTTTAGGAGTCTACTCTCTGACCTGTGGGGTGGAAAAAGTTTTCCTCAACTAAAAACTTTGGAGAATAGACTTTGACGAGACATGAAAGCTTGGTGTGAATTTCAAGGACTGTATGAGATCCAATAACAAATGATGTATTTATAAATCCAACTGTGAAGGTAAGAGAGGTGGTTATTCTGGTCACACAGAAGGCATTGAAGCAAAGGATACGTGAATAATGAATAATGTGGGCATGATGTGGCTAGGTGCAACATTCCCAGATGATACAGAGTAAACTAGTCTTTAAAAAAAGAAGGGCAAATTGTAACAATGGGTGCTTATGAGCAAAGAGGAAATTACGGGCAGCTACCTAGACACTGACACCTCTGCATAGCTCAAGGTACGGTCGATAGAGGCTGGTAGTGCGGAGCTGCCCGTCAAAACACCCTCAGCAGTGAGCACATCAGTCTTAAACATCCTTGAGACTCAGAGCGTGCCAGTGTTGAGCCATCACGATCATCTCAAGGCCAGACCACTGTGAGGACAAAAGAGCATGGGAGAGAGGGAGGTGGCTGGTCACCCCTTTGTACACTGTGGGCAACAAGAAGCCTATCTTGAGGAAGGGGAAAGCTTTAATTTTAGATGACATTTGATCTAAGGTACTTTGTTACTTGTAGAAATATCATTATTTTTCTTATTAGAAATATATCTATAAGAATATATATGTGTATATATACATTATATATATATATATATATATATATAATTGTTACAGAGTTGAAGCGATGGGTCAGTGGTTAAGAGAACTGGCTGCTCTTGCAGAAGAAGATGGGGATTCAATTCCCAGCACCCACACGGCAGTTAACAACTGTCCATAACCCCAGTGCTCTAGTTTTCTTCCAAGGGTCAGGAGGCAGCTATTTTGAATCCATCAGGATGTTTAGTTCTTTGTAAGAACTTCTTGGTAAGGAAAAATGTATGCTCAGACTTTTTGCATTTAGGAAAATAAAATGTCTATTTTTTAAAAAAAACAAGATTGGTTTTTACCCCTCTAAATAGAAATGTCATAAATTCTTTGACTTTTATCTTAAGAACCGATTTACTTCCACAAGCATTGATGTTCAGCATGGTTGGGAGACTTCCTTAAGTTAGCAAAAGGATGAGTCGTAAGTTTAATCATCAGCCTGACTCTGTAATAAATCTACCATCTTCATTTTCTAGTTCAGTTTTTGTTGGGGGTTTAGGGACGCAGTTAGTGCAGGGATAGAACTCAGGGCCTTTCACATTTCTCAGATGCTTTGTACACTGAGCTGTACCCTAACTCCAGGTTTTCTATTTTCACTGTATTATATTAGCTTATTTTGATTGACGTATACAAGGCATCTCCCCAACACCTAAAACTTCTCACTTTGGGTTGCAATTTCTTGTTTAATTACCTGCTGCTAATTAAACTTAAAGGCTGGCAAAGGCGTGAGCCTGAATCTGTCCCCTTCATTGCTGCCTTCTTTTTTATAATACAAAGAAAATAATGCAGTATACATTTTATTATTTTTTAATTTATCTTTAAGTGACAAAAATTGCATATAGCTGAGGTAGAAAGCAAAACATTTGAAACATGTGTGTATTATGAAATGGCCAAATTTAGTTAATATGTATGTTATCTCACATGCTTGTTTTTGTAATAAAAACACTTCAGATCCCCTCAGTCATTTTCATGTACACGATGTATTCTTATTGGCTACAACTATCCTGTTATACAAAAGGTCTCTTGAACTACTCCTGTCTGATATTTTTAATCATTTGCCCAATATCTCTCTAATAGCCTTACTTTGCATGGCCCTAGTCCCTGGTAACTACCACTCTATTCTGTGTTTTCTTGAGGTCAAAATTTTAAGATTCTACATATAAATGAGATCATGTGGTATTTATGTTCTTTACTTGGTTTATTTCACTTAGCCATATCCCCTCCAGTTTTATAGATGCTGTCAGAAATGTCTTAAGGCTGAAACTTATTCCATTAAGTGTATAATGTACGTATCCCACATTTCCTTTCTATTCATTCAGTGGTGACGGTTACGCTGATTACATACATGCCTTCATCACTGTAATTAGCATTCAATGCAGAGAAAACATATCTCTTCTAAAGAATGGTCTGGTTTCCTTTGGTGAGATCACTAGATCAAATAATTGTTGTAGTTCTAATTTTCTGAGGAATCTTCATACGTCTTTCACAGTGATTGGACCAATTTACATTCCCACCAACAGTATCTAAGCCCTGTTTCTTTTCCCAAGTCTTCTTCAATGCTTGTTTTCTACCAGGATTTGGGCCTAAAGACCCGTGTGGTAAAGGCTTGGACTGCAGCTTGTAGCACTGTTGAAGGGTAGCAGAATCTTTAGAAGATTGGGCCTGAGAGAAAGAAGTTAGGTCACTAGGGGATGGCCCTAGGAGGGGATGCTGAGTCTTCTCTCCTCTTGCTTTCTGACCACTTAAGGTGAGCAGCTTGCTCAGCTCTGCGTTTAAGCTGTGACTCACTGACTCAGCACAGATTCTGAAACAAAGGACTAACTGTCCGTCATCTGAAAACTCCAGCCAATGAGCAAAACCAAACTTTTCATTAAGTTGACTATACCAGTTTATTTGTTATAGTGATGGGAGTTTAGCTAATATTTTCCTCATGGGCATGGGGATACTAGCCATTTAAAAATGTGTTACGTGATAGCTCATTGTGGTTTTTACTTACATTTCCCTCATGATTAGTGATGCTATCTATCTATCTATCTATCTATCTCTCATCTATCTATTTATTTTGAGACAGGGTATCCCTGTAGCCTCAGCTGGCCTGGAACTCACTATGTAGATCAAGCTGGCCTGGATCTCACAAAGACCCACCTGCCTCTACGTCCCAAGCACTGGGATTAAGGGGATGTCCACTGCACCCAGCTTGGATGCATTTTTTTAAAGACTTAAATTTTTAAAAATTTGGGGCTAGAGAGATGGTACAGAGGTTAAGGCATTGGATACTCTTGCAGAGGTCCCAGACTCGGTTCCTAGCACCCACATGGTGGCTAACAATCATCCATAACTCCAGTTCTAGAGGATCTAATAAATCCCCTCTTCTGACCTCCATGGGCATTGCATGACATGGGTTCACTTCTATACATTCAGGCAGTACACTCACACACATAAAATAAAAATAGTAGGTTATATATTTTTTAATTTTGTGTGTGCGCGTGTGTGTGTGTGTGCTGACTTGTATGTGTGAACTTGCCATAGCATGAGATTTGCCATCAAACTCAGGTCCTCAGGACTTTATGTGAGTGACTCTACCCTCAGAGCAATCCTGCTGGCTCTAAATGAATGAATCTTGAAGCAACAAAATAACTAATCAAATGCATAGAAAGTGTTATACAAAACCATGCATAGAGGCATGTAGCTGCAACAGGGCAGCAGTTCTGAATGTGCAGTCATTTGGTTCTCTTTGAAGAAGATTGGCCACGGCGGGAAGTAGGACTGTGAATGTAGAAGAGACCGCATCCCATCCCATTGTTCATTGAGCTGCTGCTCTGTGTGCCATGGCTAACAATGACATGATCAGCATAAAGAGAGCTCTTCTTTTAGGATTGGCAGAAAGAGGAGGAGATGGACCTTGGTCAGTATCCTCGGAGAAATCTGTGCACACACCATCTAAGGTCCTGGTTGAATGAGACAAATTATCTCACAGCTTCCTCCAAAGTGTCATCTCACCCAGTTAAAAGAACCACACATAGAATAAACTACTATGGGCTCAAGAAGTCAAAGAGAGCCGTAGCTTGGGAGTTGTTAGAGTGAATGGTGAAGGGACTGGCTGATTCGAAATACAGAGATGATCTTTATGTTAGCAGGAAAAAGAAGTCTAGCTGAGGTGAGGTCCTTTCACCAGGGCTGTGGAACCCAGTGTGGGCAGTGCCGTCCCTGGGGAAGTGGACTTGTGCTGTATAAGAAAGCAGGCTGAACACAAGCCAGGGGAGAGAGCCAGTAAGCAATGCTCCTCCATGGTCTGTGCTTCAGCTCCTGTCTCCAGGTTCCTGCCCTGAGTTCATGTCCTGATTTCCCGCAGTGATGAACTGTGACCTGAGAGATGTAAGATAATATAAACCCTTTCCTCCCTAAGCTGTTTTTGGTCGGTGTTTTGTCTCGGCAATAGAGAAGCAAACTAGGCTCTAAAGGAGGAGGAGGAAAGAGAGTTTCACCCACAAAACAGTAGAAAGGGCAGATATAAAGAGTGGGATAAAAGCAGGATTAACTGATTCAAAAAGGAGAGAAGGGCTGAGTGACAGCTCATTATGAAATAGCCTATTGTCGGGCCTGGAAGTGAACATCAGCACCTTATTCAGAGGAGCAATTTTCATTCCAATTTTACTGATTTAACTGAATGAGAAATATGCCTCTTTTAAATCACCCACTGGAACTAAAATATCTACCAAGTATACATATCTACTAAAATCTAGTACAATTTTGGAAGGTTCATCTTGTTTAACCATAGGGAATTTTTAAAACAAACAGTCCTTTAAGCCTATATCTTGTTTTGGTAGCATAGCCACTTGAGTTTGTACTCTCTGCACACAGTAAAGGTGTTTGTGTTCTTTGTCTGGTACAGTAATAACAGACCAAAATTAATTTCTTTTTTGAATTCTTGGAACTGTTGAATAAATAGAGAAGTACTAGATTTTTTTTTTCTAGAAAAAATAATTAGATTTTGTGCTACTTGAGAATCCTTAGCTGATCCTTCACTTTCTATGAAAGATTATTTTGGTGTGAAACTGAATGAATGCAATATGCATTTGCAGGTGTTCAATCATTATGTAGACAATGAAGATCAATAATCCCCTCTTCACATGAAAACCATGTTAGGTCTATAGCTGATTGATGTGGTCTGAATTTGTTTACTCAGAATTTATGTTGAAATTTTAGTACTAAGAAAATGGTCTTAGCATATGGGCTTTTGGAAAGTGATTAAGTCATGGAGACAGAGCTCTAATAAATGAGATTAGTGTCACTATACAAGAGGTCTGAGAGCAAACTCTCACCTCTTCTGTTCAGAAGACACAGCCAGAAGGTATCATCTGCAGAACAGAAAACAGGCCCTCACCAGAATTGGCCAGCACACTGATGGTACCTGGCCTCCAGTACTGTGAACAATAAATTCTGTTTTGAATAAGCTATCTAACTTACAGTATTTATTTTGGCAACACAAGCAGACTAAGAGAGAAATTGGTACCAAGAAGTGTGCCAGATAGAGTTTTAGATACATGATAGAATATATCTACATTACTAAAAAAAGGATTAAAAATAGTTATTGTGGTGAAAGAAAGAAAACAATCCAGGCTGCAGAGATGACTCAGTTGGTAAATCACCTGCCTAGCATGCACGAGGACGATTTTGGATCCCCAGCACCCATGTAAAAAGCTGGGCATGCTGCCCTGTGCTCATCCCAGCACAGTGGAAGCAGGCACAGGAAGGAGGATCCCTGCATCCCACGGGCCAGCTAGCCTCACTGAATCAGCGAGCTCCAGGTTCATCGAGAGATCCTATTGGAGATAAGGCCTGGATCTTCTTGATACCTGTGGTAAAATGTGAGAAGAGAGAAATTATTTTAAACCAGAATTGTTCATTAAAAGAGAAGCAGAAGTTAAAATTTCAGAAATGCTAAGTCTAGGTTTATGAGAACATATGAGAAAGCCTCTTTGGGAGAAACAAGGATATTCCCACTTGATAGGGAGATAAGCATGGGCCATGCATTCCAGAAAAACCCAGGTGCTACACATCAGGACAAAGGAGAGATGAGTCAGCCATCCAAACAGAAGATAAAATCAACCTAAGGGTATTTTAGAAATCATCAGGTGCTACCTTCCCATTGCAGACCCAGAGTGTAAGAGTCTGGAGGGCTGGACAGTACCGGCCATCTTTACTATAGCAGTCCATGTCTGGCACCACCCTGCAGTTTCCATGGCAACCTCTAGTGGTCCTCTGCTTAGTGTTTCTTGCCCCCAGCAAAGTGATAGGGCTGTGGCTATCTCAATCAACTTTGATTTTAAAGGGTGACCCCTGGAAGCCCAAGAAGAGGGCAAGGCAAGGCAGGGCTGTTTCTGTGGAGAGTGTGTACTAGATCTACCAAACCCTCCTGAGCCATGGAGGTGGGGCTGCTTGAGATCACTCCAGCCACCACACTCCTTAAGTGTGTTGCAGGCACACGAGTCCATGACTGCTGAGGCACACAGCAGAGTGGTGGGGGCAGAGCCTCTTAAAGCCATGGGAGCCCAAGCTTGCAAAGCAAAACTCCTGGGGTAGAACTTCTACCCTGCTGAACCCAGAAAGACCTCTGACTAGTGGGCCCAGAAGGCAAAACAGACAAGTCAAAGGCGTTCTCAACAGTTAAGATACTGCTGGTTGCCTTGTTATGTTTTAAACCCACTTCTCTTCCATTTCTCCCTTTTGGAGTGGGAATCTCTTTCTTGTGTATATCAAGCCACTGAATCTTGGGATGTTTGATTTCACAGCTAGAGGGAAACTTGTCCTGGGATAAATCGTATCTTGAGTTTCAGCCATGTGATGTTTAGATGAGACTTTGAGGACAACTGAGATAGAATTAATCTATTTTATATATGAGGACATGAATTTGGGGCTTCCAGAGGCAGAATGCTATGATCTGAATGTTTATCTACCCCAGAACATATTTTGAAATGCTAACTCCCCAGGTAATGCTATTGAGGTCTGGAGTCTGGAAGGTGAGTAGGTCATGAGGTCAGAGCCCTCAGAAATGGGGTTAGCATAGGGAAGTATGGGGCCCCTGGCTCCCATTCTTCTAGCTTGTGAGGACTCAGCAACTACACACCAACCATGAATTAGGTATTCAGTACCTCAGTAGACACGGAATCTATAAGCACCTTGATTTTGAGCTTTCCAGTCCCCAGAACTATGAGAAATAAATTTCTGTGGTTCACTAGGCACCCACGTCACAGCATTTTACTACCAGAGTCAGAGTGGAATGAGAGAGGAGTGAATACAAGTAAACTCAATACCCACTGTGTGCAAATTTCACCTGTTTCTAACATGATGATCAACTCTGTTACTACGTGAGCTTCCTATCGCTTGACAAAGCACCTCAAATAGCTGATTTAACAGAAGAAAAGGCTTATTTTCTCCTTCAAAGATTTCAACCCATGGTTACTCGGCCCAGCTAGATTGGGGTTGTAGCACCACTGTATATCATGGCAGGGGTGTGTGACAGAAGAGGTCTGTTCACTCTGTGATGGCCAAGAAGCACAGAGAGACGAGGAAGCCAGGAGTCCCAGTATCTCCTTTGAGGGCAAACCCCCAGTTACTTAATTTCTTTCATTTAATCCTAATCTCTGAAAGATTCTACCCTTCCCATGGTGCCATGGGCTGGCTGCCAAATCATTAACATATAAGTCTGGGTGACCAGAACTGTAACAGCAGCTTTTTACTAACTATTTTCAATTGTGAAATGACATTAAGCTGAAGCTACAGGGAGACCCTGCCACAAAAAAGGAAAACAAACAAAAAAAGTGGATAGTAACAGAAGAAGACAGCTGACTCCAAACTCCAGCTTCCACATGTACATGCACAGATGTACACAAGCATTCACATGGATGGACTCCCCCGCTTCTCTCTCTCTCTCTCTCTCTCTCACACACACACACACACACACACACACATATTTCATTGAAATAAAATAACCATGTGGAACTGTGTTTGCTTTGGTTAGGGCTATTGAGGAAAGAGGGAATACTTGGTAAATATCTGCCAATAAAACTGCCAGAATTTATGAATTTATTGTTATGCAAATTCTGACATTATGGAAAGATACCAATGAGTTTGTCTCCATTCTGATGTGGCATATTCATAATAATTTGTTTAAATTAAAATGTGAAATTTGGGTCATGAAGGATTTGTCCTTTAGATGAAGCAAAATTTCATGCTATTTGGGCTTTTTTTTAAACAAAAACAAAAAAAACCAACAATTTTCTGATAGGTTGAACTATTCTCGGTGTTGAATTTCTGTGTCATTATCATACTAATATCTGTTTCTCCCTTTGTGTCTCCTTTAACATTAGGATGACTTTGACAGATTCTACTTCACACCTATGCCATCAGATATGAGTAAAGCCATCCTTCCTCTACATTGTCCCACTGCATGGTGTGTCTTTCTCTGCCCTTCCACTTTCAGCCTAGGTGTGTCTCAGGGAACATCTTGCAGGCAGCATATAGTTGGATGTTGATATGTGTTAAACAAACACATAATTGTGTTTGTGACCATACTTCTGAGAAATAGTAGAATGAATGTGCAAAGATCACGTAAGAGAATACCTAACAGAGCACAGAGTTGGGAGCGGCATGGGCAAGGAAGCTTTTTCTGAGGAAGGGTTGTTTAAACTGAGGGTTGAACAATGAGTAAGACGTATTCAGGAAGCTAGGTGACATGATACATGTACTCCTACCACTCAGGAAGTTGAGGCAGGAGAATCACTGCAAACTTCAGTCCAGCCTGGTAAACATAATGATTGCCAGATTCCCAGAGCTACATAGCAATACCTGTTTCATACACAAACTGAAGAAGGAGCTGGGCCTAAGAGATAGAGAATGAGGAACATAGGTCTCAGTCTGTGTGCGGTGAGCAAAAGTGGAGAGACCCAGAGAGTTTTAAAAACTATAAGAAAGCCAAGGCCAGGATGCTGAAGCATAGTGAGAAGATGAAGCTGAAGATAACTGAGGACCCTTCACACAGGGGCCTGTACAGGACCACACTTCCTAGAGAGATGAGAAATAGAATGCCGTGGTTGATTAGATGACTCAGTGAACAAGGGCACTTTCATCTCTTGCAGAGGACTCAATTTCAGTTCCCAGCACACATATTGGGTGGCTCATCAATCCTGTAACTCTAGTTCCAGGGGATCTGACACCATTTTCTGCTCTCTACAGGTACACACACACACACACACACACACACACACAAAGACACAAATAGTAAAAGAAATAATATGCAGACCTATGTTCAGTAACATTAACAGTAACAGTTTAAAGATATCATTAGTGTTTATGCTGTATTAAATCCCGCCTCCAGGGGACTATGCATATTCTTCATTTTTGTCTTCATAGCAGCCTACAAGTTAGTTATGTATTATCATTTTAGTTCATTAACAGGGTAAGAGTGTTTATAAAACCTTTTCAATTTTAAGGATACAAAATGAATCTGTAATAAAGCAGGACTTAGAAGTAGTGTTTTCTAGCTTCATCATCTAGATCTTGCCCTTTCTTTACATTTAGGATCACTTTATACAGTATTTGGATGAGCTTCTATGTAAATTAAATACAGTAATTGTTTAAGTCTCTTTGTATACAAAGCATTGTTTTTATTTCTTCTGTAGGTGAAGAACTGTGGGAAGTTCCTACTCTTCCTCCATCTAACAAACTAACATGAGATTCTAGCTGCTTTCCCAGTAGATTTTGTTCAGCATTTGGGGCAGAAAATGAATGATCATGATTTAGGAGTTTTAGACCACACATTCTTTGCACCAGTTCCTTTAAAAAAACCTAATAGTTTAGGTGCTGAGAATAATTCATTCTTCCTGATGTTCAATTAAGTTGAGAAGTGACGTGTTAATGGGCTTCCTCCATATACTGGCGAGCTCAGTGGAGTCCATTGTCACCAGGTGATATGTATACCCAGAAGATGGAGATTGACAGATCAGGTTGGAAGTCAAGATCAGTTGTTTGGAAGCAATGAGATTTAGTAGATTACTGACTTCCTTGAACCTTCTCTTCCCTTGTGAAATAAGAATGATTATACTATTTAAACTGGCCGCCAGGAAGCTGGCCCTTTTCTCCTCCCCCATGGGCCATTTGGAACCTACCACCAGAAGTCGCACGATCCAAGATCCAAGCCTCGTGGATTTACTAATGTAACTTGTGGAGGGGAGGTGGGCACCCACATTCTGTAAGTCACCCCCTACCCACTGCTCTGTTAGTCAGCCCAAGTAAACTAGCTAGAATTTGCCTAACTGTGAGTTGAGAAATTTGTGTTTGTTGCAGGACCTAAGGAGAGAGGCAGGCTAGGCTGGTCTGCCTCTCCCAAGGGAAATTTTAATAACAACTGGCGACAAGGTTGGGATACAACAAACAGAAGGATAAACTTGTGAGGAGCACCCATACTGTCCCTAATATGGGGGAGAGAAACAACTGAAACAAGGTTGGGTGAGGGAAGAGTGTGGGCAGAGGAAATTTTGACTTGGTGGACTCTCCCCATAGGACCGGGGTGTGTGACCGGCACTGCAGGAATAGTGCGGTTTATAGTGGAATGCGTAACTAGGGTGAAGTCATCTAAGCAGATAAGACCTGTGGGACAAATACCGGGTGGCAACCCACGTGTAAGTGGCATGGAGTGGCAGGCCTACTTGACTGATGGGGGGCACCTCAGGAATATGGTGATGCTTTGAGGACTGTAGAAGGTCTAGAACAAACTTTGCGATCCCTGAGGGTGGCAAGTCAAGACAAGTAGCTGCCGAGGTGGCATGGCCACTGCTATTTCTCCTGAGGGATTTATCTCAGATGGAGGCAGCAGCCCAGAGAGAGACTTAAAATGTGAGACAGGAATTAGGTCAAGAGAAGAACATGAGGCTTGCCTCTTCCGTACTAGTCTCTGACCTTGCTAGTAAATTGGATAAAAGAGATAGAGGTTTTAGCTTGCATTTTTTTTATGATTAGGAGGACGGAAAGGGAAGAAAGCCCAGATCAGGTTGATAATACAAGGCCCATCCTGGGACCCTAGGAGTTGGAATCCCTGGGAAGAGTCAGGTAGTGACCTAGAAATTGGGGATGAGGCCCCTGAGTTCGACCTTTAATGCAAAAGAAGGGAAAATATACAGTTCAGCATGCTGAATGGGGGTATTAACAACAGCCCAGTGCAGGAAACCATGGCAATCAGAGAATATTAAGCAAAGGAACAGTTGAGAGCCATAAATGCAGAAGGAACCCTACTGGGATGGAAGAGAGCCATTCCAGAAGCCTTCTGACTGTTAAATGAAAGTCCCAGTACCAGGGATGGGTTTCCCCCCTATGAGTTGTTGGCCATGGAAGGCCTAGAGGCTCCCCAAACCATAAAGGCTGTTGCCTCAAATGTGGGTTGCACCTCAGAAGCAGACAGAAAGACCCTACTGTTGAAGATGATAAGTGTGGAAAAGGGAGACATCAAGCTGGGACTAAGCTGAAAACTCCCTGCCACTGGCTGGATGGCCTTTATTGTGCCAGAAGGTGGTATGCAGAAGGCTGGGGGAGAATTGTTCCCCACAGTCCTGCTCAATGATGGACCCCACGTGTTGCACTATCAACCTGCTAAGCAAGACCTTCCTGCAGGTGCAGTAGTGGTCCATCTAGGGTATGTGCAACCTGCAAACTTCCAATTGGACTTACAGCCTGCTCCCGTGGGGAGGGGAGATCCGCATCTGGTACTGTAAGCCAGATCAACCCCAGTGGCAGGGGAAGTTATAGGCCTCAGGGGGAAAGGCACTGGAATTTTTTTACTGAATGGATGTGATATGTCTACTAAGGTACCATCCAAACATGTGTGTTTATGCCCATAAGTTAGGTTACTATAGCAGTCAGTATTTGCATGGTTTATATGAATGTTATTGTGTTCCTCTTGGTTGCTGTTGCTGTGTTTCTGTTTCCTTTTCTACAGCAGGAGGAAAGGGAAAGGACATCACTAAACAAGTGATAATAAGACCCAGAAATCTGAGACTGCCTTGCAAGAAAAAAAAAAAAAAGGAAATAAAAAGCATTTCCCACACCTATCTCCTTAGGAGGGCACAAAGATATAAAGGCTGGAGAAGAGGGTGGACTGTAGAGTAAATTGATTCTCCGAGGGAAAAGCCTGATGAGCTTGGATCTGACCACCGGGAAGTCACAAGATCCAAGCCTCGTGGATTTACTAATGTAACTTGCGGAGGGGAAGGTGGGCACCCATGTTCTGTAAGTAACCCCTTACCCACTGCTGTGTTTGTAAACCCAAGTAAACTAGCTAGAATTTGCCTAACTGTGAGTTGAGAAATTTGTGAGTTTGTTGCAGGACCTGGGGAGAGAGGCATGCTAAACTGGTCTGCCTCTCCCAAGAGAAATTTTAATAACAGTAAGTGCACCACATGCACTCAATGCCCATGGAAGCCAGAGGAGGGCATGGGATTCCCTGGAATTGGAATTATGAACAGTTATTAGCCACTGAGAACTGAACCTGGTCCTCTTCAAGAGTATCCAGTGCTCTCAAGCACTGAGCTGTCTCTCCAGTCCCCATATTATCTTCATAAGGTATGTTTGTTTCTACATTCATGTATTCATATGCCTATGACAGTTATCTCCAGGCTCAATTTAAAAAACCTATTATCAAAAATAAGCACATTCAGGAGATGGGTTATTTGTTTATAAGTAAATTCGTGTGTGCCTCTTAGTCATACTTAGTTTTACAAGAATTTCCTATATACAAGAATGCTCTCAAAACCAAGACTTTTAGAAAACTGTGCTTTTCCCGGAAACATAACAGTAATATATGTAGGGGTGTGTGTGTGTGTGTGTGTGTGTGTGTGTGTGTGTGTGTGTGTCTACACGTGGGAACCTATAAGCTCATGGCTGTGGAGGCCAGAGTGGTTGTCTTTCTCAGTTACACTCTATCTTATTTTTTGAGACAGGGTCTTTCACTGAACCTGAAACTTATCCATTCAGCTATGTTTGCTGACCAATGAGATATAGAAATCTGCCTGTCTCTGACTCCTGAATACTGGGATTACAGAACCTTACCACTGTGCTCAGCTTTCACATGGATCTGAATCCAGTTCCTCAAGCTTGTTTTGGAAGCACTTCCCCAACTGAACCATTCATCTCTTCAGCCTATATTAGTTTGTTAGCCTATATTTAGTTTAGAAGAGAAAATGGATCAAATAAAAGCACTTGATCACTTGCAAAACAAAATCAAAATAGACTAGAGATAAACTTAAGATAAAATAAATGTTAACCACAGTAATTATTTTCCTCATCATTGGGACAAAATGCCTGACAGAACAACAGGAGGCAGGAAAAGGTTATCTTGGCTCCCCACTTCTGAGGGATTTCAGTCCATCAGGACAGAAAATTTACGTCACAGTAGCTCCATCGATGGTGACAGGAGACTGAAATCATAGTTTGTTCACGTCACAGGTCAAGAAGCCGAGAGCTGGATCAGAACCAGGGAAGATATAACCTTTAAACATCCCTAATAAATCATTTCCATCAACCAGGCACTACCTCCTAAAAGCTCCATGGCTTTCAAAACAACCTTAAAAGCTGGGTATCGAGAATTGAAAACATGAACTTATGAAAGATAATTCAGATCCAAACCATTCCACTAAAAAACGGGGCAACAAAGGTTTGGGCACCACGTATGCAGTGGTAGATCCGTAATGTCCAACAAAAAGGAACTCACATGCTACAGATAGTTGACAGCTCCTAGGAAAGGGAGGTCAGTGGCTCCTGGTAGGTTGACCAGGCTCTGGTGGATGGCCTCACACCCAGAATTTGGACAACACAAATTGGAGTTGATGAGTTATTTTTTTTAAAGACACAACGTTGAGGGGGTGTTAAGGAGATAGAGTTGGATCTGGAAGGAGGAGTTAGATGGAAAAACTGAGAGTGGGTATCAGCAAATTACACTGTATGGAATTCTCAAAGCATTAGTAAAACTATTGATTTTTTAAGGTTTTTACTATATTGCCATGAGATTTAGTGTTATTAAAATCAACCATCCTCAGTTGACTTCTTTGAATATTTAGTGAAAAAATATATTGACTGTTACCATGTCCATGGCAGTGGGAGGGGAGCATACGTGACTTTAGAAGCCTATTTATAGGCTATTTATAGGTTTGCCAACATGGAGGGCATAATTTCCTTTAGAAATAAGATAGTCTAGACATTCAGCAGAGTTGTTTTAAGTGGCTCAATATTTCTTCATTCTATCTTTGCGCTGGAAAACAATTGAGAAGCCTACTTAATGCAACACAATAAAGCAAACTACAGAGAAACTTAGCTGCATGTGTTAACAATGAGTGCAAGCTGGAGCCGAGCCACTTTCACAGAGTCAATCCTTTGTTGGTTTGGGTACAGTATTTGGCAATATCAACGTTCTTGTTGACAATGAATGCTTTTCATTTGTATGTATGAGGAATGCAAAGAAAAAAAAAGCAAGTAGAGAACATCATGTGTATAGAACACATAAGGAAAAGAAAAAAGAAAAATATAAATAGGTCACTTCAAAGAATATTTGTGACCATGACATACAAGGTACTAGTGTATGTGTGGGTAGTTTCTTGAAATTCTGTGATATTCATCATGTTGATACTTCAGTCCTGCATGAGATGTGTGAACACCAAAGTTTCCTTTCTTGAGAAAGTGATACTACTATTAAATGAGAGAATCAATAAGTGACTGATATGCGCCATATAAATTCCCCCTAAAAATTATTCCCTAAAACTTGTAGTTTCTTTTCTTCTTTGATATTTATCTATATTATATATCATTCTTAGCAATCAGTATATGATCAATTCTTTCTGAACAGTGTTCCTCTTCTATTTCACACTCCATTTAGATAGTAAACACTACATATTTGTAGATGAATACATGGATGAATGCAAGAACATGCTTTTAGGTTCTTCAAAGTTAAAGTCCTTTGAGAGTAGGTAGTATTCCTCCATGTTGCTCTTTAAACTCTGAAAAGAGTGATTAAAAAAACAAAGCAACAGCAACAGCAACAACAACAAAATCCTTGGGGACATGGCTCCATTGATAAAGAGCTCACAAAGAAGACTGAGCTCAGTGCCCAGAACTTGTGTCAACCCAGTCTGGAAGTATGTGCTTTCATTCCTGGCAGAGACTGGCAGCTGTTGGGGCTCACTAGCCAATTTAGTGAGGTCCAGGTCAGTAAGAAATTCTGCACATGCACACACAAAAGTAGATAGCTCTTGAGGAATGATACCCAGAGTTATCCTCTGGCCCCTCCACATACACACACATGTGTACCCTCACACAAACATGAACATGGACACAACACACACTACCTAAAACAAAAATCAGTCTTAGCAAACATTGGCTTCATCTACTGCTGACCCCAAATTTTTTATTCTAGAACCAGTGTTAATAGTTTTTCTCAGTCTCAAACTAATTAGTTCTCCTTTTAATCAATTATCTGTCATTAGTGTCGAGTCATCTCTTAGACACAGTATGTCCTCAATTGCGTAGAGCTCAATTGCTCCTCATCAATCATTTTTTATTAAAATAGATCAAAATGCAGAGAAAATGAGACAAATGTGGGAGCATAATATTGTGCTTTTAGTATCAAAAATAAAAGTGTATATAAGATTTAATTTCTATTGCTTCAAGCAAAACACTATAAGGCTTTCTGTTTTGTGCCATGCCCTTGCTTCTACAGGCACTAAGCACGGTGCTGCATGTGTTAGCATTTATTCAAGTTAACAGTTACCAAACATCTCAGACAACATTTTAACTAAGCACGGTGCTGCATGTGTTAGCATTTATTCAAGTTAACAGTTACCAAACATCTCAGACAACATTTTAACCACGTTATTTGCTGCACCTCCATGTGCTACCATTAGAGAGTTGCAGATGTGGAGCAGAAAGCAGAGCTCAGGAATCAGAAGACATTCCCACTGAGTGTACATCGCAGGAGTTGAGATCAAGCCTCTGGATGAACATAGATAGGTCCCTGTAGCTTTCTTTCCCTGGGGATTAGAGTGGTACTCTCTGGACCCAACCACAGAAACAGCTTTTGCTGTTTATTTATTTATTTATTTATTTATTTATTTATTATTTATTTATTTATGTTTTATGATCTGTGGCAAATGAAATCCAAAACCCAATTGGTAAACTTTCCAAATATGGCATCTTGATTGTATTATTTGCCAAAAAACATAACTGGAAATATTACAATGTTTCAACTCTGTTCTTGACTCAAACAATTAGTATGCATGCATAATGAAGTCTGTTGTTAAAAGATTTAATTTGTAAACAGGAAGAAATGCGAAAAGGTTTATCAATGAGAACAAACAGCATTGAAGCCACAACTGTAAAAACTAGTGGCTGCATCATCAGAGAAAGAAAACAAACCTTCAAACATGGACTGGTCTCTATTTTTAACCTTATTGTGCAAAAGCATGGATATTAGGCATTATATTACATTGTAATTATTCATATCCTTCTTTCCTCAGCTACACCTTATATCAAAAATATCATATGTTGTGCATCTTTGCATTCTAAGCATTCAGGACTGTGCATGGAATCTTTTGAACATAACTGAATTTCCTCCCAAGATAACAAAATGAAAGAACATTGCATCTATAAGCATTTTTACTCTCCAGTTTTTGGTTCTCCACAGATAAGAAGCTTGCTGTGAACCTATGAGATGTGTCTATACCTAAGCTCCCGGAGCAACAGGTTATAATTGCATGCAGGTATGGGTGGAGGAAAAGTGTTTTGTTTGTTTTGATTTTTAGATACCCTTGCAAGATAAAGAAATTGTCTAGACTCATTTGAATATTCTTTTGGTTGCTTTGCAGAGTGTCAGAGAGTTCACCTGTCTATGAAACTCTGCACACAAGAAGATGTGAACTTTCCACATGCTTGCAAGGAATACAGGTTTCTTTTAAGTAGTGCTAACTTAGAATCTTGCATGTTCAAACTAGAAAGGAATCTGGTCTCCACTTTCTAGGTGCTTAGTGACTGCAAACCAGAGAGAGGCAAAGTTGACAGTAGAGGTGAGGCTGTGCGGATCAGGGTGAACGCTCATGCCACTGGGGAAATCCCCTATTACTTGTTCGCTACACTGCTCCTGCTAAGTTTTGGTAGATTTGGAAAGGGTTTTTAGCTTTTCCTGTTTCCTGATATCTGAGGCTGGGTTAGAGTTTTTATTCATTTCATTCTAGATTCTTATCATCACATTTAGTCTCTTCATTTGTTTTGAATCACATCTGACTTCAAAGGAGACTTTGAATGAAAAAGAGATTATAACCTGGTAGGAAAAGAAAGAATAATTAGATTTGTTGTGCTGTAGAAGTTCCTCATTCTTCTTCCCTAAAAACAGTAAATTTTCTATGTTCTTACATGGTCATAGGCTTTGGACAAGTCAGTCATATGGACAAAATTACCCTTTCTTGCTCTCATTAAGAAAAAAGTTTCCCCAAATCAGGAAGAAAACATCCTTTGAGTTTTTTTCTCTCTATCACTTTTAATTCCCACCCAACAGGATGCAGTGGGGGCAACCCATGTGCATCTCTTCATTAATGAATGACTTCCAGCAGGTGCTGAATCCAAGTATTAACTTAGGAAACCATGGAAACAAGTACAGCAGTCTATTTTGTGCTCTGAAAAGTGATTTTATATGTTCCTGACATTAACTCTGTAGAGATGTTATTGGGGTAAAAATGTAGTGCATATTCTTTCAAACTAGTTTTCCTAGTACTTAGTCTAAGTCACAAAGAGAATGCATTCATTTTGTGTATAGCCATAGTCTACCTTAACCTAGAATTATAAGATCTCCGCTTCAATTAAGCATGCTTACATAAAGTCCAGATTGTAGCTTATTTGTGTATATATCCTCAGTAGCTCTAGTCTAAGCTCCAGCATCATAAATAATTATGAGAACTAGGGTGTTGTTCATAAAATATTTCACTTCATTTGGTTAAATGTCCTCAAACCTCACTTCCTTTTATCCATTCAGTGATTGCTGCAGTTGATAACTGCTAAGTGTGTTGTTCTGAACCACAGATAATTAGGGTCTTTTTTATTCAGTATGAAATTGTCCCATTCTTTGGAAACAGGAGATCATACTGTTTGACAAAGGATCACATATACTTGATAACAATACCCTGAATCTCAGAAGGCCATGTCTCCAGACTTCCGTAAACTATGCCACTGTACCACTGCCTCACAGGGTTAGGTCTGTGACAACTGGGTGATGAGTCACAGTTACAAATGTACCAACTAGCCTTGGCAAAGTGTGCCTGGGAGAATATAGCCTGGACTTTGGAGAAAGGTGATTCCATCATCATCCTGTCAGGTGTAGCTTTCAGTGATACTGCCTCTGTCTGTGTGTGGCTGATACAGACTCATAGTAAAACCATCCCAACCACTTATGGTTTACACCCGCCTCTAACTTCTAGATAAGGCACATATGCTATAGACAAGCATGGGGAAATAAAGTCTCACACTAACAAACATTACTGAATAAAAAACTAAGTGTGAAATAGCAGTATGTGCTCTCTGTGTGAAAAATCACCATCCTTAATAAAAATGACACGAACCTTAATTCTACATCTTCCTGAATCTTTGTGATTCTGTTTAATACCCAGAGATACTGATATACTTCATTCTTGCAATGAGTTAAACCTCACAATATGTATTATGACAAACTGGTAACATTTTAAAGGATTGGTAATTCCTCTTGTGGCAAGGGCCATATTTTATTTTTGGATATCAAAAGGACACGGCCCTGAAGTTTGAGAGCAATTTGACATTAATTAGTAAAATGTACAAAGTGGGCTCTTTAGATATAGCTCAAGGAATGCCCTCTCAAGTAACAGGGGGCTGAAGCCAGAGCACATCCAATGTATTTGATTCTAGGTAGACAGCAAAGGACTGACTCTCAAGAGTGTGTGAAGATACATAAAACAGTACTCAACACCCACTTATTTGAATGTCAGATGTTATTCAAAGCTTCTGTGCTGTTAATTTTAAAAAATTAAAATACTTGTGTGCTAACACACTTTACCCTGTGACAAAATCAGATACTATCTTTCTCAATGTCAGCATGTAGATTATAAGACTCAGGTGAGAGGATAAATAACTTGCTTAAAGTCATGCTGATGGGCTGTGACTAATCAGGACTGGAATGCAAGAAATATGACTCCTAAGGAATCACCAAGCTTAAACACTTACCTCTTCTTTGTTAAGTTGCATTTCTCAGCATATTTATAGTCAGATTAGAAAATGAAACTATTTGAATAGCATGACTTTCGGTTTTGAAAATGTAAACAGCCACTAGATTGAATTACATGAAATGAATTAATTGGAAAGCCACCCGCTATGTGTTTTGTTAATTGAAAAATAACATTTACGTATATCTATCATTTTGTGCAACACCAAAACAAATATCAAAAGCAGCACTAAGAGCCCTGCATCTGTGCATGAATAGCAATAGAAATCAGCCTTCAGTAATGCATCCCAAGTTGCTAGTGGAGGCTACTTTTGAGTGACAGAATTGGAGATAAGGAAGGAAACATTGCTTAAATTTGTAACACTCCCTAATTTTTAATTTCCGTGAGTATTTGCTTTTGTAATGAAAATAAAATATGAAAACGTGTCTAGAGAGGGCTGGGAATGTGGTTTGGTGGATAAAGAGATTGTCACGCAAGCATGAGGACAAAAGTTCAGATCCCCAGAACCCATATAAAAGCTGGACATATGTGGCAACTGCCTGAATCTAGCATTTAGGAGGCAGAGACCAGGGAAGGCTCTGAGAAAGCTGGCCAGTTAGACTGCTCGGAGTTGGTAAGCTCTGGGTTCAGCAAGAGACCCTGCTTCGATAAATAGAGTAGAGAATGATGGAGGAAGACAGACATTCATGTCAATTTTGGGTATACACACACACATGCTCATACACACATATGCATTCACATACACACCAGAAAATAAATGCTAAGAGAATCAATAAGTCAGTACATGGTACTGTCCAAACACTGGCCTTCCTGATGCCACATTTGGGCCAGTTGTAGAATTTTCTGCATTTCCAAAATCTTTTTTTTTTTTTTCTAATGTGTATGTATACCTGCGACACATTGTGGGGTGGATGTCAGAGAACAACTTTCTGGAGTCGTTTCCTACGTTGTGGACCCTAGGGACGGAACTCAGGTCATCATGCTTGGCAGGGAACACCTTAACCTACTACTCACTTAGCTACCCCAGCAGTCCCAGACACCATTTTGTAAGTGCTGAAGTTGCAATCCTCTCTGTTCATCTCCTGAACCAACTCCATTCTGAGTAATTTTACAGTGGGATAACTAGTCATCACATCAGCAGCCCCCTAAACAGGTAGAAAGGAGAAATGTGACCATAGTTAATTCTGTTCAGATCTTTCTCAAAATCTTGGCTTTCAGCTAAGTGGTTAGCCTAGTCTTGTGAAGGACAAGAGCTTAGGAATGCCCTGAGACAGTGGTGTGATGCAGCCCACGGGGGCTGGTTTATTAAAGCTGCAGATGCTCATCTCTTCCCAACTCTATGTCTAGTGACCCCATGTTGGAAGTTTCCAGTCAGCCGTGATGTGAGTATGTACCAGCGAAATCAGCTAAGCCAGTAGAGGCTCTTCTAGGCAGCTGTTAAGCACTCTCTGAACCTTCTGCCCTTGGGTCATTCAAAATCATTAAATTGGAAACATTTTAAAATTGTACCCATCTTTCACAATATAGTTTTATACAGCACGCTGAGAACACTTTCTCCATATTTTACAGAAGGGCTTGAAAGATATGAGCTTTCTATAATATACCAAAGTACAGCCAACTCTAAATCCTAATAGATGCATCACAATTTGCTGAGAATCTAAAGGCTTAATGGCAAGGATTGGGATATGAAAAAGAATATGTAAGTTTATTTTACATGACTGGTAGAAAAATAAATTCAGGAAAGTAAACAGAATTTAATATGGGCTAATCCACCCAGAAGGAGGTAACACTTGATTAGGACAGCAGTAGCTACAGTTACCTGGAAACCCAGATAGCTGTCCAGTCTTTGAGACCTCACGTTCCCTAGGGAATGTGAGAAGGCTTGGTATCCGTCTGTAAAGGAGTAGTCACAGGAAGAGAGGGAAGACTTGGGTACCACTGGTCCAGGTTCTCCACAAGGCTCCAGAGTACCTTCGGGATATTTAGCCTACCTAATTCTTAATAGTCACGCCACCATGTTTTAAGATGCTTTCTTCTTTAAGAAGAAAGAAAATACTCATCCTTGGGATCTGAATAGTAAATGCACTTGAGGGAGAAACTGCAGCAAGTCTTCAGCAGACTCGCCGACATTTAACTGAACCCTGTTCCCTTTATGAGCTGGTACTGAGGGCAGAAGTCCATCGCAGAATATCTCCCTAAATTTTCATTCCTTTTGATTCATTGTTAGTTAAGAGGCCTAACAGACTCTTTTTACATTTTTTTTTTTTAGGACAATCATAAGTCAGCAGCAACCACAAACTCCGCCTTTTCCCCTACTGCCAGTATTTAACTAGAAGTAAACAACTTTGAAGCCAGCGGTGACAGCCACTATGCCAGTAGCTCTTCTTGCTAAACCTGTCTGGGAGCCCAGCCTAAGGGGGTTCCAACCTCAGCATACCTCCACCTAGCACATGGCTCTCACTGCCAGTAGTGCTTAGCATTTTCAGCTTTATATAGCTGACCTGAAAAGACATCATACCACGTGCCAGGCTTGCTCTATCCTTTAGATACTTTTTTCACACAAGTAACACATGGCTGCCTTCTTTTTCACTTTTAAATTTCAGATCATCAAGGCAGATAAAGCCCGAGTAATTATGTTTCGTATTTAAAATGACCTCAGGTTGCCTTATCAGACACATTCTTTTACAGATAAATAAACTGACACACAGATATTAGGTGACTTATCCAAGATCATACAGTGAGAGAGCAGAGTCACAGTCAAGACCCAGGACTTGCTTACTCTAAAACGTGTGCTTCTCATCACTAATATAGCTGTAAAAGTTGAAGTCTTATTTCTCTTTCAAAGCCCACCTAGAAAGGATTCCCTTTTTGCTTCTTGGAACCCAGCTGGGGGTATCACCCTTGACTTTGTGGAGCCATCTTTCTATCATTAACAGGCTCTGTTTTCTACTAAAATCACCTACTTTCTATTCTACTTCTCCTTCCCACTATAGTATGTGGCTCTTGAGCTAAAATCAGGTCATTTTTTCTGTTCCCTCAGTGACAACTGCTAGTGTCTTGAAGTTGGTGGGCATTTACTAAATAGTTATTGGGGGGACTCTAATTAACTTGAACTTTGAGTTGACTTTTACTTCAGTGGTTCTCAACTGCATGTGCACAAGAAGGAAGTTTATTGAAATATAGTGCCAAGAATTCTGTTACAATAGTTCTAGAGAGGGTGGCAGGAACTATTATTTCCAACCAGTCAATAAACAACTCTGAAGCATGGGTGGATTCAGTCTCTTTCCCAGAGTCTATTGTGACAAAATGTTGTTGTAAGATACTCAGTAAAGATTAGGAGTGTCACTGAGTTTTGAAAGCATGGCAGAGAATACTGGTGGATCCCAAGATTCATAAGGAAAGTTAGCTTCATTATCAGAGATGTCTAACTCAAAAATACTCTGGGGGAAGGAATCCAAGTCTTCTGTCAAGAGCCACCCCGTCTATTAAGGGCTGAGATGGAGTTTTGCAGGGGTGGAGAGAACAGATGATGACCATCAGTTGAACTCTTTGAACTCCAAACTCCGCAGAGAAGTTATATGCATACTTCAAAGAACAGATAGGCATTTTAGGAGAAATTAAAGAGTTTAAACAGAGACTTGGTCCCCAAAGATTACCTACAACATGTTTACTCAATTAATTCATGTTTGTAAAATGCTTTGATCTTATGAGGCAGCAAGATAAACCCAGACTTTGTTTACCAGGCGCTTCTCTTCCAAGGTCTGGAAGTGACAGACAGGCAGTGAGCCCTGTTCCTTGCTTGCCAGTTCAGAAGTGGGTTCAGATCAGCTGGGGAGTTCTGGCTGCCCTGGAGCCATACTAAAGGAGGGGAGAGGGAGGGGTGTTGGGATGGTCCTGGGTAAGGAAGGACCACAGATCCTTTTCACGTTTGATGGGCATGATTGATCTCGCTCACTTATCAACCATGTACAATGCTGTTGTATCGCATGTGTCATGCTGTTTATGTCTGTCTCCTGTACTGGTTTGTGTTTCTTGGGCAGAACAGGCTCCTTTAGTTTTGCATGGTCTTGGTCTTTGCCCATTCTCGAGCTTGAATTCAGACAGCTTTCTCTCTCCCTTCCTAGCCTCCACCCAAAGTAGTCTTTCTGTTATTCGGGTGTACCACATCCCATGCTTGTTGTATCCTTTAGGACTTTTGCAGGTAGGTACCACATAGCTACCTTCTTTTCAGCATTTGAAATTCAAATCAGCTGTCACCTTCTCTAACTCTGACCACTCTTAGAGCCAGCATACCTAATCACACTGCAACTGGCCCTCCATACCCATAGGCTCTACTTCTGGGATTCAACCTAATGAGGATACAAGACAGGATGAATATATTCTACACGTGTACTAAAAGTTTACAGATGTTTTGTTTTGCTTTGAGACGAGGTCTCTCTATAACCCCAGCTAGCCTGGAACTCGCTATGTAGACCAGACTGGTCTTGATCTCACAGAGAAAGGCCTGCTTCTGCCTCTCAAGTCCTGGAATTAAAGGCATGTACCAACACACCCATTTACTTACAGAACTTTTTAATAGTCATGTTTGGGCATTATCTTATCATTTTGAGTGGAGTGGTGGCCTTCCTTTATTTTCTTTCATATTTATTTCTTCATGATCTATGAGCTTCTTAGGAGTACAGGATTTATCTACTTTATTCACCAACATTAACTCAAGAATCTGGAAGATTTTAAGTGCTCGGTAAAAGAATCGTTGATGAAAATGTTGGCTTCTGAATATCTTGTACATTTTTTAAATAAAACTTGTTAAATGAATAATCAAACAATTCTAAAATGTAACAGTTTATGCTGGTGATTTGGGATAAATTATTATTATCACTATTATTATGGTTGTGTGAGTATCTGTGCATGCCTGTGCTGGCACACATATGCCATGGTGTACTTGTGGCCTTTGCCTTTGTCCACTGAACCATCTTGCCAGCCCCACTCAAGATGAGCTCATTACTTTGCTAAAGTTTTTGTTGGTCCTTTCATTCACAAACTGTGACAGGGTTGGATTATGCACTTTAATAACGCTGTACATATAGTTATATACTAATAATTTACAAAGCACTTTCACATGCATTATCTAATTAAATATTTTCAATAAGACATTTGAATGTATAAATATGTGCTAATAATTCAAATGCCTGTAATAGGGACAGATAATAAGAAAATGTGAAGTTGTCTCAGTAAGACCCTGGAATTTTTTTATTTTTTATTTTTTATTTTTTTTAATTTTTGGAGAGGAGCTGACTAACGGTGGCTCTGATTGACAGCTGCCAAAAGTAAATGAGGTCTCATGTTACCAACACATTCTATTCAATTAGAAAGCATTTCTATTTTATGTACAGTGCCTTAGGTTTAAAATGTGGATGAATAATTGTATATTCAACTCCTAAAACAAAAACAATTCTGTAGACTAAGTGCAGCCAGTTGCCCATGCCTTTGCAACACCTGCTACAAGCTAACAATCTCTGATTGGCTACTGTTAGGCTACGATGGCAATACATTTCAAACATGCTGATTCTTCTTTTCTGGCTTTTCTTGCGTCCTTTTCTTTCTTCCACTATAGAGGAAACAAATACATTTTAGATTTTAGCTCTCTCAATAAACACTCAATGAAGTGGCTCATTTTGGCTTCGGCCTTACTAATTCTGTAGCCACTTCTCCGTGAGCATTAATATGAATATAGCTGGGATTTCCTATTGTTATATTTGCATTTCGTATTCTTCTTCCTGTAAAATTAGCGTGTAGGACTCCTCAAAGTTTTAAGCTTTGCTACGTGTTCTTGCTTCTAGCAGGAAAGAGAGCTGAAACAAGGTTTTTATTTCATTGTGTTTAGAATTCTGATTTTAATTGTTTCCTTTTCTCCTTCTTGCTGATATGCTCACGTTAGAATTTCATCGTATTGATCTCAACCTTACTGCAGAAGATCCTTCAGCGTTTCACCAGCTGAGCTCAAGTGAGGACCACATGCTCCCTTTAATTAAATGATGCATGGAGCCCAGCCCAGCCTACGGGAATTGGACGATGGCTCTTGGTCACACTGACCTTTGCTGTTTTAATGTGGCCAACATAGAACTCACAGCTCTCAGAACCTCTGACATGCTTTTCTTCCCTCTCTAACATCTTTTTGCAGCCTTCTGACCTTTACTTGGTTACAGGCGGCACACCTTCTATTTGACGACGCCAGCCTCTCTGTATTGTGCCCGTATGCAAAAGTACAGCCCCTTTTATGTAGTCTAGACTCTAAATCTATGAACTTGGTGCACTCGCCTACGGCCACGCCTTCTTGGCAAAGTTAAGGTTCCAGGGCCATGAGCAAAACTTGAGCTGAGGCTGGTTAGATGAGGGCATTCTGCACTATCTTAATAACTCATCAACAACGTAAGGAGAACTGTAGTTCACTTTAGTTGGCAAGGTAAAGAGATCAACCTGAGTTGCCAAGCTGCCCAGCTTTAAAGGCATCTTAATTATCCACGTAGCACTGTAAAGGCCCCTCTCTCGCCCAGCGCTCTTCGCTTGCACATCCAGCCTGCTCCTCTCACCACCTCTACTCAGACCCTGAGAAGAAAGAATGCATTTCCTCCTTCAACAGCTCATCAGTTTCCCATCATACTATTGTATTCAGGAATGTATTGGAAGGTTTTGTAATTATTTAGCACTCATTATAACATTTGTAATCAAAATAAGAAAATAATCAATATAATAATTTTATTCAACTGGGTTCAGTTGAATTTAATAGTCAGTGGAGAAAAGAGGAAGACATTGTGTGAGATGAACACAGAAAGGTTTTAAAAAATATTTTATTTATTACTTTTATTTTTTGTGTTTAGAGTGTATTTCCTGTAGGTAGGTTGTGCAATGCCCAGGGAATTCAGAAGAAAGTGTCAGAGTCCCTGGAATTGGAATTAGGGACTATTATCCACCACATAGGAGCTGGGAATTGACTGGGTCCCCTGCAAGAGCAGCCAGTGCTCTTAACCACTAAGCCATCTCTCCAGTCCCTAACAAGGCAGTTATAAGGTTAAGGTGGTAAGTTTTGTTTGGGAAATAGTAATTGAGATGCTATCCCAGTGCTGACTGAAGTATGAAGAGAGATGGTCACAAGAGATTCAGAGCAATGCGGTGGCTTCCAAAACAGGATACCAGCCCAAATCTGAAGTCAGCTTGGGAACCCAGTAGAAGGACCCTACTCAGAAGACTCCAGGAAATGGAAAGGTCCCAGAAGTAAATGAGGGCGGATTAAAGGGCTTACCACACAAGCCTGCCACCTGAGCTTGACCCCAGGAACCCATGGAACCTACCTAAAAAGCTGGGTGCTGTGGCATGCATCTAGAGACCAGAGAATTGCCTGGTAGCTCTTGAGCCAGTTAACATGGTGCCTATACTCTGAGCATCACAAACTATAAGACCTGCTTCAACAAGGGGAAAGATGAATTGAGTACCTAAAGTTGTCCTATGTATGTACACTATGACACACAAGTGCTCAGACTCACACAGACACAGACACAGACACAGACACACACACACACACACACACACACACACTAAATTTTAAAAGAATGATAAGAAAAAGCATAATTGTGAAACACCAAGGTGATATACACAGAAGAAAACACAGGCTCCAAATCCCCAAATTTATTCTTTTACCCAGCTACTCTTTGCTGACTCTGCTTGTTTTTGCCACCTTCTCTATTTTCAACCACACCTAGGCTGAAGGTCAAAGGGAGCTTGCCCCATTTCTCTGGAAGTGAGGAATGGTTTTATTTCTCTTGCTCTTCATAAAACATGGGGATGGGTTTGTGGCTCAAAGAGAGCACTGCACTCTTTGCTACTGACCAGCCAGCATCTTTTCTCTCTGACCCCATTCTTCCTCAGTGCATTTGTTTTGCCAGTCTTTTTTCCAGATGCCTCACTCTCTGTGGGACATGCGGTTCAGGTAGAAGGTGAATCTCTGCTTCTGATGTTTTTATTGTCTTTTCAACAAACTCTTTCCTGAATAACTGACTAAAATCTCACTGTGGAGAGCAATTGTCCCAAAGAGACACAATCCCTTCATCCTTTCCAATGGAGGCACGGACAAAACAAGCTTCTCTCCCAACTTTTTTCCTACAGTCAGCACTTCATTGTTCAGCCCCCTTGCAGCCACTTCATTTCATCTGATTGTCTTCTCCCTGTCTAACTTGCAGCAATCCTCCATCAGTAGGCTCTGACCCTGGAAGGTATGACATAGCTACAATTAGAGCAGTGTGATCTTGAAACAAAGGTCTACATCTGTGATTCAGTGAAGTCCCTGTTTCATAAAGGACCCCAAACCAGAAAGCAATGATTCATAACTCTAGCAGGTAGCACTTCCCAAAAGAAAAGTGTTTAAAACATTTTGATGATGTGACATCCTTATGGTGGGAAATAAGCCAAAAGTTACTGGAGCACACTCTTTAATTCCTTAAACCACTTGTGCAACCTGGCATTATGCAACATGATGGCCCAGGATTCCATCAGTACTGGTAATTTGCAGGCAGCATATCTTCCAACAGGGATACACTGGGTAACAAAAAGTGGGGATAAGGCCACTGAGACATCGCAGCAGCAAGGGCTCATAGAGGACAAACACTCTCAGGAACCTCATTCATGGCTCAGATATGCCATGCCAGTATTTTAATGGGCAAGCAGTGACAAACTAGACAGACGTAGTTTGTAGTGCTGACTGTAGGAAAAAAGTTGGGAGAGAAGCTTTTTTTGTCCGTGCCTCCATTGGAAAGGATGAAGGGATTGTGTCTCTTTGGGACAATTGCTCTCCGCAGTGAGATTTTAGTCAGTTATTCAGGGAAGAGTGTGTTGAAAAGACAATAAAAACATCAGAAGCAGAGATTCACCTTCTACCTGGACCCCATGACCCACAGAGAGTGGGGCATCTGGAAAAAAGATTGCCCAAAGTTTCAGTATAAGGAAGAAAATAAAATACAAGGGACAGCACTTGTAAGAAAACTAACTAGAATATGGAGAGGCTGCAAATGGGTTTTTAGTCAAGATTGTTTAATACTCTGCATGGTCTCTAATCATATTCTTATGACCTAAATTCTCCAGCATTGCCACCATCACCATGCAACTGAAATCTGGAGATTTGCTTCTTCTCTCATGAATATAGTATACAGCTCCTACAAATACATGTTCTGGAATTTACATGTCCAATATAGTGTTCAACTTGATCAGTCTTAGATATCACATCTTGCTTAAATTGAGTAAGTTCTCCATAACCAAATCTTGTTGGTCTATAAAGGTGACTACTCATGCTCCGCCATGCTATTGTAATGGATGTTAAATAGGTTAATGTACAAAAGCACTTAGAGAAGTGCCTGGCAGATGGCTTATTTCCCACCAATGTAGCTGCTTTTATTATTCTAGGCTATGAGCAGATATAAAAGTTGTCTATTATAAACTGGCCTGAGAGTGTATGAAGTTCAGTTTCATAAATATTTATTGATAATTACCTATTTACATAGATGCATTAGAGATCCACTCAATACCACTTTGTGTGCTATTTTCCAGAATTTTAAGTACGTGTCAATCAAATTATTACTATGCTAATGTAGCATGGGAAGATACAGTATTAAAATGCATGTTTTGTGTAAGATAATGCTTTCATTTGAATAACTATTATACAATAATTTATTTTATGTTTATATCCTTTTCAGTTTTACTCAGGGTGCAGATTCAAATTTCAGGGTTGAATAATCTTGGTGAAATTTCTAAGCCTGCCTGGGCCTACTTTTTCTCATCATCTATAGTAATAGTATTTATTTCATGAATTCAGTTTAAGAATCAAATTGTTGTCATTGTATTTTTTGACTTTTCTAGCTTATAACTTTGGTATAGCTGCCAAAATAAGAATCACTGTTGTGTCTTTGCTTGTAGATTCCCTTGACTTGTTCTAAACATCTTACATTGTGTAGAAGACTGGGAAGCCATTTCGTCTTAGACCCGTCACTAGCTGAAAAGTACTAAACCTTAGAATAAATTATTTGAATCAAAGTATTTTATTTTTCTTCAGATCACGTAAGTGGGTTAGGTTTGGTGTAGGTATTAGAGATGAAACTGGACTTGGAATCAATACTACCGAGCTCCTACACATGATACAACCTAGCCTTTATATTATTCATAAGACGTATTTATATTAAATCATATTATTGACAAATACCACCAAAAATGAAGAGGTTAAGTTCTGTTTCCTCATCTTTCCTACTTTATGTGACCATTTAAGTTATCTTTCTTTATGCATTGGGTCAATGTACAGATAAGGAGTCTTGGACTTCAGGGAGAAACACTTGGCGTAGTTTTTCTGTGAAAGACTAAATTATGCAAATGTTTGTGGATTTCAATCATTTTTCTAACAAAAGTAAGCAAATATGCTATTAAAGACCATAATAAGGAGCTGGAGAGATGGTTCAGTGGTTAAGAGCAATGGTTGCTCTTGCAGAGGACCTGAATTCAGTTCCCAGCACCCACATGGCAGCTAACAACCATCTGTAACTCCAGTTCAAGGGGAATCCATCACCTTCTTTGGACCTCCACTGGCACTGCATGACATGGGCATGCTTACATACATGCAGGCAATATACTCACACACATAAAAAATAAAAATAATAAAAATAAAATATTTTAAAATAAAAAATTAAAAGACTATAATGAGCAAGCATCTGCCAGTAAGTCTGTGAAGATATGTGCTCAAAGTATACACAGTTGCAATTTTCTCGCCATGTACTACTGTACCAATGAACATATTTGTCAATTCTCGACATCTAAGTAATGTACCTACCTAGAGTTGGTCAAGCTACCATTCTACCTACATGAACAGACTAGTTGATGTTCACAGCACTGAGTTAGTTACATGCTGCCATGTGTGCTTTAATGATGCTTTCTAGCCACTGTCATATTTAAGACAATAGTTCTTGCTAGGGGTGTCCATTTCCTCTCTCACAGATATCTGTTTTAGTAGTTTCTCAGATAAAAATGAGCTGAAATCCTCTGGAGATCTTGTTAAAATGCAGATTCAGATTGAGTAGGCCTGGGGTGGGGCCTGAGAGTCTGTGCTCCTAACAAAACTTAGGTGTCACAACCACAGGTTGAGTAACAAACTCTGTATTTAATATGCAGCTTGCATTTGGTTCACGTTGTCAGAGTTCCTCTAAAATCCTTACTAGCCAATCCTTTTGCTTCCACTTCTGCCTATCCTACTCCCTCTGCTTCTTCTGTGTAGAGTACCTTTGCCCTATCCTAGTTCCATCATTTTGGTCAAATCCTCAGTCCTGTATTTTATTACCTCCTAAGACTTAGGTGTGTCTCTGTGCCACAGGCAATGTCTGCATTTAAACAGAAAGCTTCACCCACAGACTGCAGTTCTAGTTCCCAAGTTTTTGTTGTACGTGCAAAGGCAATCTAACGCATCAGCTGGGCTCTCCCTGACAAGTTCAAGCAGTCCATTTCCCTGAAATCTCTTGCAAGATGCCCTCTCTCCCTCCTACAACTTTGTTGATTGTCAACTCTAGTTCTATGAATTTTCAACAGGGGGTCATGCCTCCTGAAGCAGCATTCCTATGAAAAGACAATTTATTTTTCCAACTGAGAGGAGATTTCAATAAGGATGGGTTTAATTCATTTTTCTGTTACCCTGGTATAAATGTTCTCTTTTTGCTTTAAAAGAAGTTGAAGGCCTTAAACTTAAACAGGACCTTATAAGCTTTTTATGGGAAAGGCTGTGTGTTCAGAAAGAGAAATGTATCTCAAAAAATTTTAATTATGCCTTTTCTATGAAGTAATTTTGAGGATACTTATTCATTTTTCTTTTCCCAAATGAACGCAATGGTTTAATACTATTAGTAGTCATAATAAATGCCTAGCAAAGATTAGAAAGTAAAAATAGTAATTTTTGCCATTTAACAATGTATATCTTTGACTTTTACTAATACACTATTGACATTTTATTTTTTATTCATTTTATAAAATAATGTTGAAAATATAAAATATTAGTGATTTTTAATTATTTTTAAGTTATAGAAGTATTTTTTTCAAGTGAAGTTCAATTCCACAATCAAATGGAAGGAGAGATTCCATGATTGAAATGAGGGGATAAGATGGTTAAATAAAATTACAGGAAGCTATTGTTTGGACCGTAAGCACTAGAAGTCAAGGTAGAGTTAGTCAGATTATTGTTCCATATTACTATGGAAACTAAGTGGTTTTCTGACCATCCAAGAAATCTGAAGGGAGACATAGTAAAGTTCTCAAATAGCTCAGTTTTAATTAACATGATAAAGAGGTTCACTGTGCTGTAATCATTTTTTGTTGTTTGTTTATTTGTGACAGGGTCTCCCTGTTCTAGAGGCCCTGGAACTGGCTATGTAGATCAGGCTTACCTCAAACTCACAGAGATCCGCCTGTCTCTGCCTCCCAAATGCTGGGATTAAAGGTGAGCACCACCTAGATGTGGAATTGTTAACAGGTGATGTCATGAAAACAGAGGTGATGGTGATTATGAGTCTGGGATACAGGGAGGATTGTTTGGGGGGATGTTGAATGAAAAATAAATATTCAGTAGCACATGATTAGTAAGTTCCAGAGATCTGTTATACAACATGACACAGACATATATAATGTCTTTTTCATTCTTTATGTTACTTTCTTGATAGTTTATTACTTCCAAGAACTTAGTCTATACAAGAGCATAATGATTGCTGTTGAAGATTTTCAAAGGCATGTAATCCTGTCTATTAGGACAACTCAAATGTGGAGTTTAAGTACTACTGAGCAAAGAATAGAGCTTTCCAGAATTCCCACCTGTGGTGGAAAAGTTCTGATATGTTTGTAAGGAATAACGGAAGTCTCTGTAGTGTTTGAAGTTCCAATGTTTTGAAAAGTTCACCCTTCTACTTCTAATAATCCAGGTGCATAATCCCCTATTTAAAAAAAAACTTTTCAAACAAATATGCTCTTGCTATTGAAGTTAATTTCTCATGATTTTAGAGACGAATATTTTTATAGATTCTGAATATTTCATAATCTGCTGAGTCTAGACAGCATGAAAAATCACAGTTCTCGCTATTTTTACAATAAACAGGATAACTAGTTCCACAAATTGAAATAAATACATTTTAGGATGCTGTTTTGGAAATTTTCAGATTTTTCTACTGCAAATAAGGGATTAATATCATGTATTTTAAAGGTTCCTTCATAGCCTTTGGGTAATTAAACTAAACATATTCATACATCTCTGCCACCAAAATATGTTCATATATATCATTTGGTGCCGGATAGTTTCAGTTGTCAGCTTGACAATCATGGGGAAAGGGACCCTCAATAAGGGACATTCTTCTATGGGACTGGCCTGTGGGCAAGTTTGGGAGGCATTTTCTTGATTGTTGAGTGTAGTGTCACCCTTGGGAGATGGTCCTTGGTTTAATAAGAAACCAGGCTAAGCATAGGGCAGAGATGGATCCAGTGCGCAGCAGTCTTCCATGATCTCTACTTGGTTCCTGCCCTGGGCTCCCACCCTGGCTTCCCTCCACACTGAACTGTGAACTGAAGGTGAGGTAAACCTCTTCCTCCCTCAGTTGGTTTTGGTCAGTGTTTCTATCATAGCAACAGAAAATAACTATGACACATCCCTTCCTTTAAAATGTATCTCAGAAGCTGGGCATGGGGTGGCACACGCCTTTAATCCAGGTAGTCTGGAGGCAAAGCCTTTTGATCTTGTGAGATCCAGGCCAGCCTGGTCTACACAGTGAATTCCAGGCCAGATGGGGAGAGAACCTGTCTCAGGAAAAGAGAAATGAAAAAGCAATGTATCTCAGAAAAAGTGAGCATTAGAGGCAAGTCATTTTTCTAGAAAGTATTTTAATTAATTATGAGCTAATGTGCCTTACTAAATTATAAATTGAAAAAACAACTAGGGTAGGAATCTTTTGTCATTTGGTAAGCATATGTCTCTAGGTGTTAGGACATTTCAAGATATAGAAAAAAACAATAAGAATTTTTCCTGATCTCACACATTCAAAGTTCGTATTTTGACACCAGATATGTAGAAAGGTTTCTCTTCACATATCAAACAATTCTCCAGGGGAACCAGCTGAGTGTTTTATAATTTAATACTTACACTACCAGAGACAGTTTCAGATCCCACAGGTTGACGAGTCAGTCAGTCCCATGAAACTTCCCCACTTCGGAGGAAATCAGAAACCCCAGAGTACAACCTGTATATCAGACCACCTGGTTATGAAGCAGAATTCCCACAATCCTCTCTTTGTATACTATTAATTTGCTAGAGTGACTCTCATGATGTAGGGAGCCTGTTACTTGTAGTCACTGGTTTATTTTTGAAGATTTTACACCATGGGTGAGATGCAGAATGAAGCCTATAGACTATCTCTCCAGGCCCACTGCCCTCCAGGTTCCTCCATGTGCTCAGCAAGGCAAACACTTCCCGAAACCAATTCTCTGAGAAATTGTTGAGGTTTTACTATATAGACATAACTAGTTATATCTTTAGATATTGGTCATTAATTTTTAGCCTGTCTGTCCTCCCTAAAGGTTCAGAATGGGAGTTAAAGTCTTAATCTTGTAATCACGCTTGGTCTTTCTGGCAACTAAGTCCCATCCTAAGGCTGGTTAGGAGGTCGCAGCCTTGAGTCAACTTACTGTTTTTAACAGCATTTGCAAGATAGATTTACTGTTCTGGAGAGTCTAAGAGTTTTAGGAGCTCTGTATCCAGAAACAGTGACAGAAACCAAATATATATTTCTTATATCACACTGTCACAGAGATGAATGTTTTTATAACACTATTATTATCAAAGCATTTCTAGATATTATTTGATTCTTACTGGAATCTTTTGGGGCAAATGGGACTAAAGTTATTATCAGTTTCCGTTTGTAAATGAGAAAATCAAAACTTAGGAAAGCTATATTTCATGACAAAAACTATTCACACTTGAAGCTTCTGAGGACAAACCCAATGTTCCTATTTTTAAGTTTCACCACTGCCAATCCAACAACTGCAAACTGTGACATAGTCCACATGCTCCAGAAGTCATGTATCAGGGCTGGAAAGGTGGCTCAGTGGTTAGGAGTGCAAATTACTCTTGGAGAAGACTTGAGTTTGGTTCCCAGCACTCAAGCCAGGAGGCCCATAGCCTGTAAGTCCAGCTCCAGGGGGATCTGATGCCTTCTGGGCTCCATGTACACCTTCATTCATGTACACATATCCACACAAAGACACACATATACACATAACTTAAGCTAATTTTTAAAATACATATCTCTACATGGACCAGAAAGCCCTCAGTCATTCCTATGTCAGAAGTAAAATGTATGGGGCTGGGAAGGTGGCTTATTTAGTAAAGTGCTTGCTGTACAAGCACGAGGACCTAATTTCAACCCCAAGAATCCACATAAAGTAAAACTGCAAGCACCTGTAATCCTGGCACATTCTTATAACTCCAGTGCTGAAAAGGCAGAGAAGGAAGATCCCTGGGATTTGCCAGCCAGCTTCTCTTGCTGAATATATGGTCTTGAAGTTCAGTGAGAGATACTGTCTCAAAAAACAAGACAGAGAGATGAAAAAGGCATTAGTCCTTGACCCATGGCTTTTTCATAATAGCATCAGTGCACAAACGAATACATGTACAAATATACACATATACAGAATAAATATAAGTAAATGTAAAGATGTGTTGGATACATACCAAGAGTCCCTGGTGCTTTTCTAAAGTATGTAGAAAATCATCTCAGGTGAATTCGAGCTACAACAAGGAATTCTAACTTGGGTGACTTTCAGGAATTGTCTTTTGGAAAGAAGTAGATGATCTCTCTCTCTCTAGCTTCCTCTGAAAACTAGCTTCATTTTCTCACACTTTTGTAAGACTTCTTTATGCATGGGAACAATCAAACTCAGTCTATACTCAAATCTGAGATGAGAGCTTAAGGTCCTGTATTCTAAGCCTCTATTTTTCAGTTGAGGTAGAGGTTAAGTGATGCAAACAGATCAGAAGAGACAAAGGCTGTTTACTAGGTCCAAGTGCCCTGACCACTAATCTGAATCAGCATTCTTTGGTCTGCCCAGCATTCCTTTCCATGATGCTCACAGTATCCTCAAGATAGCATTATCTCCCCTCACTGGAAGGGCCTAATCCCTCCCAAATAAAGAAAACTGACTTGAAGAGGGGAAAACACAAGACCATACAGCAGATCTAGGTCTGACCAGAAAGAACACAGGTCCCCAAAGCCCCTTCTCAGCAGTCACTAGCTCTTTAAATCACACAAGATAGAGACGAACTGAGAGTCTTTGGATGCTTTGAGTGCTAGACCAGAGGAGTGGTGTGGATTTATGTGCTTTGCTGTCTGCATCAATAATCTTCCTCCATTCAAATCCTTGCGGGAATCCCGGTTGGCATGTTGCCAAGTTGCCTAAGTGCTAGGTGAGCCTCAACTAAGAAAAGCACCTGGAAATTAACGGCTCACTGATTTCAGGCCATCCTTAGGATCCCAGGATACTTTTAATTAACTAAAGATGAATTAGTCACTGAGGACAGTGGGTGGGTTAAGTGACTGACGTGTTCATGGATGGCATGGTAAAGTCACCGGGAGCCAGCAGTGCCCCAGAATAACGTCTCTGATAATGTCTCCTTCTCTGCAGGTGAGGATTATCATGGAATGCCTGATTCTGTAGCATACTCTCTAATATATCTACAGTGACTGAGTATACAGTCTCACTAATGGAGATGTATGTTAATATATCTGCTACATGCATGCACATGTATGATGAGTGCTGAACTCATAGAAACATTATATCTGTTCATGTAACGTCAGTATTCTTAAGTTTACTTCTGTGAAGTGAAGCATGATGTTCCCTCTAAAGCTCAGATTGCCCATCCTACAAGAGCAGAAAAAGGTGTTTTCTTTTCTTTTTTAAGATTCATGGATTCTTTCCTAGAAAGCTGTACCAAACACCTTGGGAAGGAGAAATAAAAATGGAGGAGAAAAACTCCATGATTGGAATAGATGCTCATAAAATCTTTGTTTAGGCCTGACCAAAGCTTCAAGTCATCTTTCCTGGCCTGTGTTAACCCGTCTCTTTAATTTTGCATAGCATCTCACGTCACACACTGTCAAGAGCACAGGAGAAGCTTCCCTGTATCTCAGGGTCCAGCCCACTGCTCCCTCGCCAGGCTTCCTGTACTGTTTCTTCCTTTACTTCATCACATTTTGGAACTCAGCTGTGAAACTCGTATTTTTTCCACCTACTCTTCCTAGGCTTGGTGGTTTCCTCCAACTGTCTTCCCATGAACAGGGAATTCTGCTATTTATATGCTTCATCAAGCTTTCCTAAGTTCATCAGGAAGGTTGGGGCTATCATTAAAACAGCTTACTTGAGGACTGGAGAGATAACTCAGTGGTAAGAGCACTGGCTGCTCTCGCAAGAGACTCGGGTTCAAATACCAGCACCTACAGGGAGACTAACAACCATCTGTAACTCCAGTTCCAGAGAATCCAACACCCTCTCTGGCCTCTGCAAGCTTTGCACAACAGGCCTGCATTTATACATACACAGGCAATACACTGATACACATAAATTAAAAAAAAAAAAAAAAGTTTACTTACAAACCCCTAGAACAAGAGCCAAGCCTACTGACGTTTTTGAAGAATAGAGTTTAAAAGAATTGAGACACATAGGATGTTAGGAAGGGTTTCTTCTTAATCCTGGTTGATGGCCCCTTGAGCAGTTACAGAATGTACTTCCAGGAGTCCTTGAACATATTGTGATTATAAACAACCAAAAACTATGCATGAAACCAGAAATGGTGATGCGCACCATTAATCTCAGCACCCAAGAGGCAGAGGCGAGCATGATTTCTGAGGTCCAGGCCAGCCAGGACTTCATAGTGAGATCATGTCTCAAAAAACAAAACAAAACAAAACAAAAACAAAAACAAAACACAGTATGTATGATTATGATATTTTTGAGAGGGATTTGTGATTCTAAAGAATACCGCATTTAAGGTTCAGAAAACTGGAATAATCTGGAAAGCAAGATCCCAGGCCGCAATCAAGTACGAATGGAAAAAAATCTCACCAAATTGGGACCAAAAATTCATTGACAGTGGGCTATTAACTTTCTCAGGCTTCCTGCATCCTGTCTTCTGAGTTGAAGAGAGAAAGGGTATGGTAAACATAGAGTCACATGACCCACCTTCCCACCTTCCTAAGTGCAGGCAGAGAAACACGTCCATCCCGCTGGCCCACATTACCCAAGAAGGAAGAGTGGAGGGACAGCAGGCTCGAGGAGCCTAATCACTCCTGGTCAGTTTCTTGCAATGACAGCCCCATGAATTGTCACCTCTTATTAGTCTATAATAGAACCATCATCCATCGTTCCTCAAGGAGAATAAAGAAAGAGTATTATCTTCCTCAGACTGCTCTCACGAAATGCCTGTGTGGCTCAGGCAACACTCATTTATTTCTCATAGCTGTGGAAGCTGGGTAGACCAAGATCTAGGTACTGGCAATATATATATATGAAGCTTTGTGATTTTCATACAATATAATTTGATGGTATCTAGATCCTCCCATCCATACCTGCCTTAATGCCCCCTAACCAATTTAATGCCCTCTATAGTGTGTGTGTGCGTGTGTGTGTGTGTGTGTCCTATAGAGTCTAATTTGCATCCCCAAATGTCCTTCAGTGTGGGTCCATTCACTGAGCCTCCTTAACCTTCTAAGACTCACATCCTTGAAAGAAACTGACTCTCCCCCTCCCAGCAGCCATCAATTGCAAATAGTTCCCTGAGTAAGACTGGGATTTCTTACCCACTTCTTCATGTCTATTCTGGAATTTTGTCTGATTTGAGCTTGTGTAGGACTTTTGCATGCTGTCACCATTGTTGTGAGTTCATATGAGTATTTGACAAGTCTAGAAAAGTATTTTCTTGTTGTCATCTCCCACCTCTAGATCTTACAGTCTTTCCAGGTGCTCTTCTCCAGTGATCCCTGAACCTTGGGAGACAGAAGTTTGGTACTGGCAATTTGGAATCTTGATGTCAGCCCTCTCCCTGGCCTGAAGTATCTACCTTCTCATGACATCCTCAGCTGACAGAGAAACTCAGGTGTTTCTTTCTCTTCTTACTCGGTCACTAATCCCATCATGAGTATCCACTTTTATGACCTCAGCTAAACCCAATTATTTTTCAAAGGCCTCACCTCTTAATGTCATCACATTTGGGTGAAGGATTTCAACATAAAAACATAAGAAGCCACAGACATTCATTCTATGACAAGGAGGAGGGTAGAAAATGGAACTCCTCCAACACTTGCCTCTGTGGAAATGTGGTTCGGGAGTGAGCACTCCTTGCTAACAGGAAGTGTTATGTGTGTCTCTTGCCACCTGCTTTCCATTGAACCCTGTGGAACTAAATTCACTGAGCTTGAAAACATAACCTTTGCACTAACCCCAGGTGAAGGCTCCTAGTATCTGTGCTTTATCCCCTGTGATCTAGATCTCATGCCTCAGATAGCACCCCTGTGGCACTTCAGAGGACAGGTCTGGAGCCGGACTCCTGCATTCCTTTCCTGGAACTCCCACTGTGGCCCTTGGCAATGTTGAAACCCTGAGCCTCAATACTTTGGTCTGTGATGTGGACAGTTAATGTTTAATAGAGTTGTAAAGAATAAATGGATTTGCACACAGAAGCTGCTTAAAGCTCATTTGACACTCGATGTTCGCTCTTCTTTGCTAAGGCAAGCTTTGTTCTCCTAGACATATTACATTATGGTATGTGTCATGAATTTTATTTAGAAAATCACACACTGTGTCTCATAACTTTTTTCACTTTGTCTACAAAATGTCCAAGAATCAGCTAAATAATGAGATACAGCAGTAAAAGTTACATCATAGAATAATGTTTAATAACATAGAAAACATACCTATATATGTATGTATATGACTATATGCATAATTGTCAAATTACATAAGATGCTTTAAGGAAGGGTGGAAGACCTGATAACTGTTTAGATAATAGATATATGTTGATAAAATATTTAGAATAATATGTATTAAAATATAAAAATGAAATGTTTGATGGAATTTTGCTTGATTTTAATTTTCTTTAGTCTTAAACTTCAAAATTGCATATTGCTAGGCTTTAGGTAAGTGCCTTCCAGTTTATGGGATAAAGAATTGAAGAATTTGTCTTTAACCTGTGGTACTAATTGGGAGGCTGTGGAATCTATCTTTGAAAAGTGGGGCCTAATATGAAGTCTTGGGTCATCAGGATCATATCCTCATAGAGGATAAAGGGGATAGGGGATCTGGTCCCTTCCCATCCCTCTTGGCATTCCTCTTGGTATGGAGTTAGAAACTTGCTCTGTTGCTAGTCATTCCCACCATGAAATGCTGCCTAAAACATTCATAACAGAGGACAATTGACTACAGGCTAAAACTTTTAAAACTGTGAGCTAAAATAATACTCCTTTCTCCTTGATTAGCAAATTATCTCTGGTATTTTTGTAGTAATGGGAAGCTGGTTAACACAAGCATGGGCTTCTATAAGAATAATTGAAGTTATTTGTAAAACAGCAATTCAAGCTTATCTATTTGAAGAGGATATTTGAAAGCTGATTCCATCTATTCCAACTATCATCACACCACTGGAGTGACCAGTGACCTTAATGTTTTCTTTATCCTAGGTTTTAGCAGCAACATATCTTGCTTTTTTCTTTTTCTTTTCTTGAGATAAGGTCTCACTATATAGGCCAGGTTTACTGTTACTCATGATTCTCCTGTCTCAGTTTCACCAGAGGTAGAATTATAGCTGTGTACACTTACACTGGAAGCTTGTGCTGTGTTCATTGAGTGAACGCTACTTTAACTTTGGAAGAGATCACAAGGGTCATTTAGTCTGACCTCTACATTCCACACAGATGTTGCTGGTGCTCATTCTACCTCTAAACAGATTTAATCCTGGTTTGGTTTAAGCAATTTTACTGACTGAAAACCCAGAAATTCCAGGAGGTGAAGTCTACTGTTAAATATTCTCAAATATTTCTTACTTGTAGTAAACAAAAATAACCTACAAAGGTCTAGAACAGTGAAAGAATTTTGTTTTCTGTAAAATAATGAAATAATTATACTTTAATAGATATCTTTAAATGCTTAAAGCATTGTTTTCCTCCAAATCTCTCTCCCTGTCTAAGCCCTTCCTGTCCCTGTGGCAGCTTACCACTACCCTAGCCTAGTTCTAACCACCTTTTTTCGCCCTCCCTTGGTCTTCTCTTTTAGTTTCTGAAAGGATGGCCACTCTACTGTTCCTTCGGCCTTCTCATCCTCCACAGAACACAATATGCCAATCACATCATGAGACCTTCTGCTTTTATGTCAGTTCTCCATTTCCCTCATGGAAAATCCCAAACTTCTTTAAAGTCCTGTGGAAGATCTGGCCTTTTCTTCACTCCCTCACCCCGTTCTCACCATGCTGCTCAAAGGAGCTACGAGCTTTCCCACATCAGTGTTTTGCCAGCAACCCTTTCCTGTGACTATCAATCTGGTCCAGTCTCATCTTGTTTTAACTATGATTAAACGGCACCTTCTCGGTGATGCCTTCTACAATGTCTATATGGAGGTGAATGCAAAGGGTTGAAGTGTCCATCTTCTTAGTTCATAACACGCAACCACGTAGGTGCATGGAAGGCTTCCTGCTATTTTATTTCGCTAGTTTTCTTCCATCACTTTCCCCTTTACTTATTTGTCCCTGTCACATTTCCCTTGTCATCTGGGTAATTATTTTGACGTCTTTTATTGCCTTGTGACCTTATAATATATATTAAATTAGAGTGAGTATATATGAATTATAGTGGCTTATTTCTGACCTCTTCAACTCAGCACCACCTGCTGAAAATTTTAAAGTGTTCTTTTTTTCATTTTTATGGATTTTCATGAATTTCATACAATATATTTTGATCATATTTAGACCTCCCACACCTGCACCCTTCACTTCTGCCTGATTTCAAGTACTCTGTTATATATATTAAGGCCTATCAAATCAATTCTGTATCCCCAAATGCCCTTTGGTGTGGGTCCATCCACTGGAGCCTGGTTAACCTATCCAGTATCACACCTTTAAGGAAAATTGACTCACCCTCTCCCAGCAGCTATTGGTTACTAATAGTTCCTCAGCTAGTGTTTGGGCTTCTTACCCACTTCCTCACATCTATGCTGGGATTTTGTCTGACTTAAGGTTACATGGGTCTTGTGAATGCTGTTACCACTGCTTTGAGTTTATTTGCCCAGCTGTCTGGAAAACTCTGTTTCCTTGTGGTTATCCACCTCCTCAGGCTGTTACAATCTTTCTGACCCTCTTCTGCAATGGTACTTGAGCCTTGGGAGGCAGAAGTTTGACATAGGTGTTCTATTCAGAGATAAGTACTCTGCAGTCTCTTATTCTTTATATGTTGGTCAGTTATAGATCTCTAGGTTAATCATAAGTGTGAGGAAACTTCTCTGGTGAGAGTTAGAGATTTATTAATCTATGGGCATAACAAATAAATCATTAGGAGTCAGTTTAACACTACATCTATTTAGCAGAATAACAGTATTAAGCTCTCCCCTATAGCCTGTGGTCTGTCTAGCTATAGGTTCCTAGGCCTGATATTAGTTTCAAGTATGGGTCCCATCTTGTGAAGCAGACCTTAAAGTCAAGTGAAAGTGGTTGGTTACTCCCATCACATCCATGCCACTATTGCATATGTGGGCCTATGTTGCCAAGCAAACCACTCCTTGAAATTTTAATGTAAAAATTAGACCACCCTCATTTCCATGAGCACATCTTCTTTGTTTCTAATGGTTGCATAAGACTTCCAGGTGTACCTACATATTTTAGTTCTGAATTACTTAGTGATGGACACATAGATTGACTTTAACTCTCAGTGAAATGAACAATGCTGCTATGAACATCCTCATGGGAAGTGTTGTTTCCAACTCATGTGTCTCATAGACCACTCTGAATAATACATCTTTATTTTTTAATTTGACAAAGTATTACCAGCATTGAAGCTCTGGCTAATCTCCAATCCATAACATCTAAGGATTCTTATGGTCACAATCTTTGGCTATATTCATCCTCTTTTATGTTGTTGTTGCAGATATGATGGTTGTAAAGTGATATTTTATTATTGTTCTGATTTGTTTTTCAAATTCCAGAAAGTTTGAGTATTTGTACATACAGAGCCATTATGTACAGATGTGTGTGGTATGCTCACACAAAAACATACCCAGTCAAGAATGTGAGTAGGAGCAGAAATCCTACCTCTGCTCTTTGTACATGGGACTTGAGATGCCTGGAAGAAGCGCTTGCCATTTCTAATTCTCACTAAAACAATATACAAGTTATCACTACAGGCATAATCACATGCTTGTCAGTCAGTTGGGTTCAGATTCTGTAATTCTCAAGCTCATTTCTTTTCCTTCTTAAGCTGAAAATTCTATATTTTCTTATTCATTTTTTAATCATTCCTTCAATATCATTGTCCCTTTTAAAATTTTATTCATGGCATATGCCTTCTCTCATTATGTTAACTGTCTAATTCTTTTAACAGAACTTACTAGTTCTGATATGACTTAAAAATAGTCAACATATGCTCTTTATGCATTTTAAATAGTGGAATTTTACTTTGATTTTTCACCAATTCTCAAGTAGATTTTTTTCCTACTTTTTTCTTAAAACAGAGTCTCCCTTTAGCCTCGGATGACCTGGAACTTACTATGTAGACCAAGCATACCTCAGTCTTACAGAGACCTGCTTGTCTCTGCATCCTGAGTGCTGAGATTAAAGGCCTGTGGCACCATGTGTGTGTGCTATTTTGCATTAACTGTATAGTTTCACATTTAGATATTTTATTCTTATGGAGTCCATTTTGGCCACCTTGTAACACCATCACCTCCTTTTACTTCTTCACATTCTGAGATTCTTTTCTCATCATTTGCTGAGTAGTCCACTTTCACCCTAGAAATGTATACAGCTGGTTCTATCTTGAAATAGATGGTCTCTGAGCTCTCTATGCTCTGCTTCATATATAGGCTAGAATAGCTCTGCTTTTCTCCACTTTGTGCATATCTGGGTAGACGGCTATATTCATTTAGTATCTGACTAATTAACTACCATGATGGCAGGTCCAGAAAACTTAACCAAGTAATGTTTAAAAGACAAAAATCCTTTTATTTCTTAAAATAACATCATTTTTCCAAGTTCTATTATTTTCCCACACTAACTTCAAAATATGTTTTTTGAAGTTTCTAAATATTTTAATGAAATTTTATGCATTTGTTGTTAATATAAAAACGTCTTACAGTTTACTGAAAAATTTAAATGCTATTATATTTCTTATTTCCATATTGGACTAATGTGTCATTGAAGAAAAGGCAACTTATGTGTTTCAGATCTGGCTATCTCCTAAGGTTCTTTAAGTTCTTATAATTGGTACATTGATTCTATTGGGCCTGTTTCTTTTCTACAATATCTTATAACTCTTATGTTTATTTCCTTCCTAGCATGTTTGGTAGCAATTTTTGTGCTATGTTAAATTATAGTAATGACAATGGGTATCCTTATGGTATGCATGTTTGGTGGGGAATGTATTCTTTGTTTATATGGTGCCCATGTGTACATGTGTGCACATGCATGTAGAAGCCAGAAATTGCCATGGGTCCTCTACAGCTTCTGGTTATAACTTTTATATAGTTTCAGGAAGTTGCCTAAATTTCCCAGAGTTGCACATAAATGCTTTTTCTGCTTTTAATAGGAAAATTGCCTTTAGTCTATTTTATATGACAATAATATACTTTGTGACTATGAGTCATGGTAGACTTGGTATGGATATACTGATAGTGCTTCATTACAGTGATTAATTTCCTCTGAATTATCTTTCACATGCTATAGCTCTCAGGATGCAGACAATTTATCCTTACATTCCAACTCATAGTTCTATTCCAAATTACTGTCTTTGCTCATTAAAAGATTTTTACTGATGAGTATTATTTCAGCTCCTGTAAAACTCTCTGGAGAGACAAAAACATTTTCTATAATGGTGACAATTATAAGAGGAAGCAGTAATGAAATGTCCTTTAAGTCTTCATTCTTCAATCAAAATATACTCATTGAGTAGAGGAAGAAACTGAGTCCCTGCCCTAGAGAAAAGACATTAATTAAGGAGTTACAAAAATAGGAACTTAGGGGGTTAGAGAGATGACTCAGCATTTAAGAGCACTGACTGCTCTTGTAGAGGACCTGGGTTCAAATCCCAGCACCCACATGGCAGGTAACAGCTGTACATAACTCAAGGTCCAGAGAATCTGACACCATCTTCTGACTTCCATGGACATTGCCTGACACGGGTGTACTTACATACATGCAAGCAGTACACTCATACACATAAAACAACAATAATAAATAAAGTATAAAAGTATAGGAACTTAATTTAATTAATTGAAATATTAATAAATGCTGTGGGATTAGATTATAGGAAATCTTACCTACCTGGAGGAAGTAATCAAGTAGAGATAGTTGTCAAAGAAGAAGAAGGGCACAGAGAATTTGAAGTAAGTTCAACAGAACTTTATGATCCTTGTATTGTAGCATATACACACACACACACACACATATATATATGGAAAACAAAGTCTTGGGCCTATACCACAGGGAAATAGGGAACACATTTGCCTATCTTCTTAGATAAACCCAAGGTGAAGAGCTCCTACGGTCTGGCTGATTCTATACTCCCCGTTCTACAGCATGGTGCCACAGTGCTGTAGATACTAAAGAACATGACAAAAAGTATTATTGGAATATGTTCCTTCTTAAACCTGGAATCGAATTTATCTCTAGACTTAGCTATGAGACTATGAATGCAATGGATATGTTCTCTTTTAAATTCCGGAATTAGTAGGATTTCACTCCAAAAGGGGATGCTAATACTCCAACCTAACCTAACTAGCATTCATAAACTGCCTTTCTCTTGAGCAAAACACTCATGTAGATGTTATCTAATTCATTGAACAGCAGCCTTTTCAGAAAGAGGAGTCACTATTTAGCTAAAGAGCAGCATTCAGCTTTAATTGTGTGTCTCCAAGATTTATCAGGCTGATATATCTTCCTCTGAGTTTATCATTCAGTGTGCACACACCATAAATAAGAGATCAGTCATACTGTAAGAGAGAAGGAGAGAAATTTTGTGAAGATAACATTGGTAGATTAAACAAAAAAACATTTAGGCCTTCGAGATATAAACCAACCAATCAAGTATCTTATAAATGAGTGGTAGCTCTAAAAACACACCTTGATAAACTCCATAGCAGATAGAATCCTCCAAACCCAACAAACACGTGACCACAGGAAATGCAGTAGAGAGAAACATCAGAGATAATTAAGGGGCTACACAAACAGGTTTGTAATTGAAATATAAGTAAGTCCTATGAGATTATATAATAGAGGAACTGTGCACAGCTGGAGACAACTAGAAAAGTGGAGAAAGTTGTCCTGGAGGAAGAGACAGTGATGGTGAAATCAGTTTAACCTTGTTTGTAGGCTAGCTCTGTAGCCAGTCAAGCTCTGCATTTTTGAGCTCTGTGACCATGGACAGGCTACTTAACAGTGCTGAGCTTTATTTATGTATACAATTTATGGTCTAAAGAAGTGCAAGGTATGAATTGCTATGTGTAAGGCATGTAGATGAGTTCATGGATAGCAAATGTTTCAATAGATTCAATTTTTATGTTACTTGATGAGGATAAGGTTGTTGTTTTTTCCTCTCTGGTCTTTATTATCATTAACTCATAGACTTCGGTTTAAGTGGTACAAGAGAAAATGGGGCAACAGGCAAGTGCCTAGAAGCTTTAGCAGCTATAGAAACTTTTGCAAGACTTGGTGGTCATCGGAAGGCAATCTTCTGATTCATGATAGCATCTTTTGATAGCCTTAGGTATTTTTAATTTTATTTAAATTATTCTCCTCTTTGAATTACAAGCATATTTCTATTTATTAGATACTTAATACTAGAAATCCAACAGATCCAGAGCTGAACTCTTCATACTAATGGACCTGGTTGTTTTCCTTTCTTTCCTCAGCCACAGACTGAGGTGATTCAGATCACTAAACCACTAGGAGAAGTAACATTCCCAATGGAAGAAGATACATTCTTCAGTCAAGAGGAAATGAAAGACATGCTCTCTTCAGAAACACCCAGTAAGCCATTCCAACAGATTCTCTACTTCTCTTAATTCATGGGTCTCTAACACTTGGCCCCTGAGATCATTCTAGGATCATTGCTTCTCTTCCTCACAAGCTCATTGCCTTGTTTTTACAGCAAATAATATTGATTTTATAATTCTAACCTAGAAACTAGACTTGAAATTCATATCAAGTTCCCTTTTCAGATATAGGTATTTGCTTTTCATACACAGTATTTTAACTCCTTCCCAACCAATCATCTGACCTCCGGTCTTTGACAAATCCCTCCCCAACCAGTGGCCTGATGCTCCATCTGGAATGCAAACCAACTCAAATTTCTGCCCTTATTATTTTGCTCCAGTTGTGTCCCATGTCTTAGATTTTAAGTGGAAGGCCCTGGGTGACTGTCTTCACCATCCATGTCCTTCACCCATTTTGGCTACATACTTAGTTTTAGTAATGAATCACACTCTTAGTTAAGGCATATTGTTTGTGGACTGTCATTTGTTATTGCTCTTATGATGCCTGTAACACAGCCCCTACTCATCTGTCAAAGACAGTCTCAAGCAGCATCTCTGTAGGAACTGCTCCCTGACATCTCTAGGAGAGGTAGAATGAAAGCTTCTGGGCCACCATGGATTCCTGGGCATGTCTGGGCTAGTTGTTTCTGGCACTGCACTAACAATATACACCACTACTGCCAACCAGGTGGTGAATGTCTCCAAGTCAGATCTTTGCTGTCCTTTATGCCTAACGCCGCACTGGAACCAGCTGTAGTGCATGTTTAGTGAATAAGGAAATGTATGCTAAAGATGTTCCAATGGAAATAAATCAAAAGTTCTCAATACTGGCTACATATAAGAAATATTTAAGGATCTTTTACAAATACAGATATCACAACTCACTCCAGTTCATTTAAGTCTGGGGAAGAGAGGGAGTTTCTGGGAGCTCAGACTTTCAACTTTTTAAATTTTATCTTTATTTATTTATTATCTATTTATATATTTTTGTGTGTGTGTGTGTGTGTGTGTGTGTGTGTGTGTGTGTGTGTGTGTGTGTGTAGCATGTGTATAGGGGCCTGGAGGTTGGAAGAGAGCAGGGGACACCACAGAGCTAGAGTTACAGGTGACTGTGAACTATCGATGGGATCTGAACTCTGATCTGCTGGAAGACCAGCATGAGCTCTTAATTGCTGAACCCTCTCTCCAGCCCCTCTTCAACTTCTAAAGTGATATTTTTCAACTGAGGCTGGGAACTAAGTATCTGGAAGTCGGTCAAGAATTTGCTGAGCGGTATATGGCAGAGACAGATGAAGTACTGATGTCTCAGGCACCGTGATTCGTGAAATTTGATATGCTTGCTGATGATATCAGTTTTTCAAGCTACCTCCCACACCATATGATAAATGTTATTTCATATTATACCCATATAAATTAGTCCACCAGCCAGACCCCAGACTATTTGTAGCTCCAAAAGGTGTTTTGAAATAGCATCCACCAAACAGTCACGATACTGTGAGAGACTCCTAGCAAGGGAGGTAAGAGATGGAAGTTAGAGCCTAGCGACTCCTATCGTATTAGCAGAGGAAGCCTCTCCTTTAAATATCTCCTGTTCTCTTGAAATGTAACTTTTGTAATATTCAGGACATTCTTGTCTCTTGTCTATGCTGATTACAGCAATTAGTAGAACAGAAGAAAAGTGAAATATACGTATGTATGTGTGTGTGTGGTGTATGTGTTTCAAATGTTTTATAGTTTATAGGACTGGTATAATATCTATATGAACTAGGAAAGGCCAATCTGAAATTATTATTATAAAATTGTTAATGTTTGTAAGAGAAATAAGGGACTTTAATTTTCCCCTTAAGAGTTCTTTCTAGGGGCTGGAGAGATAGGCTTAGTGGTTAAGAACATGTACAGCTCTTCCAGAGGACCTAAGTTCTAGCCTTTCATCAGGCAGCTAATAACCACCTACAATTCCAGCTCCAGAGGATCCAAATACCTCTGGTCTCCCTGGGATACAGTACTGGTACACATGCATATGCCCATAATTTAAAACTTTAATTTTTTTATTTTATGTTTAAGAATGTCATGCCTGCATGTGTATAAGTGTACCCAAGTCGTGCAATGTCCATGGAGGTCAGAAGAGAGCATCCAGTCCCCTGGAACTGGAGTTACAGATGGTTGTTAGTCACTATGTGGGTGCTGGGATTCAAACCCGGGTCCTCTGCAAGAGCAGCAGTGCTCTTAGTGGCTTAGTCATTTCTCCAGTCCAAAAATGTTTAAAAGAAAATTTTTTAATGAATGCTTTCTGAAGCCAGAGGTAGCTGGCTAGCACTCATGCCTAAGCACTAAGCAGGAGGATCACAAATTAATCCATAGTGAGACCGTGCTGAAAGAATGAAAATTAAAGACAATAAGAAACAGTAGAGAAAACAGGAGGGGGCAATGGAGGGGACCTTTGCAAGTGATTAGCCAAATATGAGAATAAATGTATCCCCAAGTATTGAAACTCCAAAACTAATATTAAGACTCTCAATCTGTTTGATTACAAAAGTTTAATGAGCTACAAAATAAATAACACTTAAATATTAAATAAATTATTTACAACATGAAAAAATACTTTTCATCTCCATGCATTTCTTTATGTACAGAAATAAGACTTAGCATAAAAAGTGACAACTGAAAGGTTAAATCCATCAGAAGAAGGTTCCACTTTCTTCATTGAAAGGACCAGTGCATCAGTTCTAGTTGTGATGTGGCAGTGATTCTGATCTGCTTTCCTGTTAAGAAAACAAAGTATTAAGAGATAAGTTCAATTCCAATGCAGCTTTAAGAAAACTTCAAAGAAAAATTAGGAATCCATATTCCCATCAGTTTTTCTTTTTCTAGGAAGTGCTAGGAGATATGCTAATTATTTCTCAGTGGAAACTGCTACTTTGGCTTGAATACAGTCACGTTTCCTCTTTTATTTCTTCTAAATTATATGATTATTTAGAAAACTGCAAATGCTCACACCACTTATATAACACTCTGCTTAATAAAGCAACAACAGTCAAGAAAAATAGCTTTCCTAACAAAATATACACAATTGGACTTCATTAAAAACAAAGATTAAAATCAAGGATATTTATGATATACAGTTAATTTGAGATAATTGGTACCAAGGATATAATAACAGTAGTTACTAGTTAACAGGCAGTCACTATGTGCCAGCACAGCATATTAATATCCTAAAATCAATCTGGGACCTACACAAAGAAATTTCAATGGCATTAAATACTCAGAATTCCACCTTTATGTATATATAAAGTCTTAGCTTAAGTACAGTGAACCAATATAACTTATTTCATGAATTATGAAACTAGTTCTGTAATAGGCTCAGAACATCTGTATCTCGCCAGTGTAAAAACTGCAATAATTCTCCAAGAATCAGAACCATGAAGAATGTTCATTAGAAACAGAAATTCCAATTTGGTGGATTTAAGATGAGCATAGGAATACTATATTTAACAAGCAAGTCAAGCAACTATTCAATCTGTTGAAGGTAAAAGATCAGTGAGTTAGGGACATGACATCTTTTCGAAATGTCTAAGGACATAAGGTTCTTTTATGGAAACCACGCTAGCTATGTCCTTGATCTCTTGGTTCCTGCTTTCTCTGGTTACTTTCATTAGCTCCTTTCTTTCATGATCAATGAGCTATCTTACCTTCTAGCTACAACATGCCTAGCTCTCCCTATTTGAAAAATAAAACTACAGATTTCTACCAAACCACTCGCAAAGTTGTACCCTGTTGTCTCTTTTTCTTTTAAAAATATTTTAATTTTCAACAGTTTTTAGTTATGCATGTGTGTGTCCACATGCAGATACGTGCACAGAAGTACCAGTACCCTTGGGGGCCAGAGGCCTCGTTCCCCTGGAACTGGAGTTAGAGGCAGACATAGTGCTGGGAAAAGAATCTCTGCAAGAGCACTAAGTGCTCTTAACTGCTGAGCCATCTCTCCAGCCCTTCTTTCATTAAAGCAGCCTTCAAATTCTTGTCTTGGTGATCTTTTAATGGATCTTCTCACCTTGGCCTCTACCGTGGGAGCTCACTCTGTCATTACTACCTTATTCCACCTAAAGTCATTTCCACCATTCCTAAAGTGATCTGTCAGTCTCTCAGTGTGCCCTGCTGCCTTCTTCATAATCTCCGTCCCAATCTCATCAGTCCTTCACAGTTCACTGACTTCCAAGGCCACTCTGTGTACTTGACATTCCTAGCCCCTAGATGCATCTCGCTGGATTCTCTCTGTTTTCATACTCCATCAATTCCTTTTGTATGTCACCTATTTTACTTCTCCCAGCATTTTGATTCTTCATATCTTCTCCCTATCTACTAAGCTTTATGTTGTTTGGAAACAGGACTGGTAATTTCCTACAGTTATAATTCTTCTAGCAATGATTAAAATCATAGTCCATTCTCAAGAATGAGCCAGTCTTAATCAAAGAATAGCACTTAAGTATAACCACTTTCACAATGTATCCATAATTGAGAACGGATTCTTTTTTCCTGAGGTATTTGTCTAGTTTTCAAACATACAACCAAGCAATGTCTTTTAAAAGGCAAACCTACATTGTCTTCCACGTGGTGCTATGCTACCACATGCACGTTTCCATTCTCTTGTCGAAGTTTCCTTCGTTCTTCTGCCTCTCCTTCACATTCCTTCAAGTATCGTTTTCGAAGCCTTCGGAGAACAAGGTATTTTGTTATCAAAGTTCCATTCTTCTGTTCATCGGGGTTTTATCAGCACAGGAGTTTTTTCTTGGGAGTTCTTATAGACAAGCACTGTACGTGTCATTAAAGTGAAAACTACACCCAACTAAAAAATGCTACCAATATTCTTTCTCAGGGGGACATTCATGCTGCCTCTATACAAATACATTTTTAAATGACAATGAAATTTTAGACATTTAAAATGAAAACCTTTAGAAGGCAATGGGACACAGCCATGTCCTTTTTGTTCCTGCAGAATTAAGCACAGGAGATGATGATATAGCTTTGCAAAAATGAATTTAAGTGATCTGAACTTTTAAAAACTGTTTATAAAACTTGTCTTTAATTCATCTCTAAATATAATTATTTCCTTCTAATTTTAGTTATTGGTACCATGCTTTTATAAAAAAAACCATAATTAAAATTTGGTGAACTTTGTACAAGCAATTCCAATTTTAGTGGGTCTTTATTCAGTCATTCTACTAAACATTATTATTAAAAGCAGAAGAACTTTTGCTGTGGTGCTCAAGGAAAAATATTCACTTCTATTATGAATAAGAAAAAATTTTGAGCAATTGTGGCTTAGAGTTAATGTTGGTCATGTTTCAAATACAAGAAGAATTTGAGAGAAAAGGAAAACAAAAGCATTGCTTAATTTTAAGAGCCAATATGGAGCTGGCCTGGTGGTGCATGCCTATAATCCAACTACTCAAGAGGTTGATGCTAGAAGGTCACAAATGCAAGGTGAGTTTAGAAAATCTACTGAGATCCTGTCTCAAAAAACGTAAAAGAATCTGGGTCTGTAGCTCAGTGGCTGAGTATTTGGCTTGTGTGTGAAGCCCTGGGTTCAATTCCCAGTAGAGCTCTGAAGATCAACAGTGTGACAGGGTCAACATAAGTCATTCTCTGTTCTTCCAAAGGACTAAGTATAGCAGAGTTGAGCAGAGAAGTTATTGTAAAAAATTTCTTTGGCTCACACAGATTTTGTTCTGTTCTTCTATGTCAAATGATAATGGTTTTCAGAAGCTATCCTCCCTAAACACTTCTGCATACGGCTTGAAGCACTAGAAGAAATTCTGGACTGTACAAAACAAATTTAAACTGCACAACAAACTTTATGTGCATAATAAAACAACTTTTACGGGTCATTTTATCACTCTCTGATTTGGATTTAAGCTAACAGTAAACAATGACAGAAGATAACTCTTGCATCCTGAGGGAAGCAGTGGTGGAACATGTACACAGTCCACTTGTTAAGGTAATTTACCAAGACCTAAAATTAGAATAATGAGTCCATTGCTTTTCCCAAGCCCTGGTAGCACGTGAGTCATCTTGGAACCATTCATGGCCTCCTCCGGCTTCCCTTATCCAGTGACTTCTGTCTGGCACACAATAGCATTTTGAAGTACCCATCAGTGCCTACTGCCTTAAACAGTTGAGTTCTAGCATTCTTTGCTCATGAAGTGAGGTGTGTGATGTGCTGTTGCCGGGGAAGATGCTGTAGGAGGACAACAGAAACAGAGCTGCCCTTGCTTCCTACGCCACGCCATTTGGAGGAAATGTTTTGTTTTGTCATAAGTTCCCACACTATTGTATATCATAATGACAAAACGGGCTTAAGTTGGAAATGATCTAGCACTGTGCTATGAAATTCCCAACTCCAAAGTGCACACTGTGGTCTAAGAAGAGACACGTCTAGTCTTGGCTGCTGATCTGAAGCTCTTTGTGATGGTTTTTTTTTATGCCAAAGCAGTTTTTGATGCTATGAAACTACTACGAACCAGACCAGGTTTAGTTTCTGAGCAGCTTTATTCTTAAGTCTACATGCTCACAGAAGATATCAGCACCTTCTGAGATTCAGAAATAACCATGTGTAAAAATGTAATATGTGATAAAGCCAACAATTTTTAAGATCAAAAATATTCTTGTTCTGAAAACCCGCTTAACACATTGTTTCAACAGTAGTCAAAGTAATGCACATTTTGACTACATTCTGGTCAAAGATGACATGCCACCAACAGAATAACTCATGTAAAAATTAATAGTAGAGTATGCTGAAAAGACCAAACAGTGTCATACTTACACAACTGTGATAATAATGCCAATGCCTGTGAGGCTCACCGCAGACACAAAGACAGTTATGGCTGCCAGTGCAATCTTGGATAAGTCACTGTCATTCATGGTGTGAGTTTTCATGGACTTTTCTCCACACCGCTCACCAAAGTAATCATGATGACATCTGTAAAATTAAGTTAAAAAACTTAATTCCTGAAAACATCGTGCATATTTCAAGTTTACCATTTACTTATATATTCAATTACAAAGATGAGGAAATCTATGCGCTATATCTGCATGATACTCAAAGATGACACATATGTCATTCTTTGTGTTCCTTTAGGACCAACTGATTGGCTCAATGACTGATTATGCAGTTAATACATCCACTATCATTTAAGGTGTTCGTGACTTTGAGGAGAGCCGTTAGAACAACCTGAAGGATTCTGTAAGTGCCTTAGGGTCCTTCTTCAAGAAGATGCTTAAAAATAGATCTGGGTATATGGATGTATATGTGCATATGAATGTGATATAATAAAATGATGGTTTATACCAGTAGCCAGAAATACAGCCCATTTGCTATGTCTTTCATAGCCTGCAAGCTGAGAATATTTTCTGTTTTTAAATATTTACCTTTTTATTGGTTATCTAACTACATACATAATGTTGGTCCACAAAGTCTACATAGTCACCAACTTATCCTTAAAGTGTTCTTGCCTTTGGTTTATACACTGGGACAATTCATGGTTGTCTCTAGGTGGAGGTGTCAGGCCCAGTAGTACACAGGAGTTCAAAAGGCTTTGAAACTTACTTGCACGTTACTGCCTCCAGGTGCTCAATGTATTTGCATTCACCATGAATGCAGAAATTTTTAAACTCTGCGTCACATGGATTTTTCTTTTTTCTGTTTCTTCTATTTTTTCCATTTTTGCCTCCTTTTTTCTTTCTTCTGGGTTTATCTGACGAGGTCCTTTCACCTTCTGTCTTGTTTCTCTTGGGTTTAACAACCTGCTCAACTAGATAAAAAAAGAGATTTTTGATAAGTTAAGGTTATATTTATTACCAACATTCTGGTATCTTAAATGCTATTTTTGGAAATATGAACCACAGAAATCACAGCCCTGAGAACTCATGGAGATGTAAACTCTTTTTATCTTATTAACACAATGATAAATAATGAACTACAACAAACTAGCAGAGAATATCTACGTCAGATGGCACTTAAAAATCTCTGTCACATGGCACCTTCGTTATTTCATCTGCGTACACACAGTTAGATGCACTCTTACACATATAGTACAGAGAGGAAATAACTTCAGTGAGGATAAATAACTTGTCCTAGAACAAGCGCACCTTGAAAAAACACTGCTGACATGTCCAAGTCTGTTTATTTTTCAAAAGATTTATTTTATCATTTTTATTTGTGTGTGTTTGTATGTGTGTGCTTGTGCGTGCACACGTGCGCTTGTGGGGGCCAGAAGAGGGGATTAGACCTCCTGGAACTAGAGTTACAGGTAGCTGTGAAATATCCAGTGTAGGTGGGTTCTAGGGACCCAAATCAGGTCCTAGGAGCCCAATTCAGGTCCTCTGCAAGAGCAGCAAAGACTCTTAACTATTAAACCGTCTCTCGAGTCCCCAAAGCCTGTTTTTTTTTTTCCTTCTATCATTGTCTTTTAAAGGACAATAAAATTGATTAAAATAGGCTATGAGGTATATTTTTCAACTTTATTTTCCCATATTTGTCTTGTACTCACTTAGTGGTCACTACTTGAAGGTGGAAAAAAAATGAAAAAAAATAGATACTAATCAAATTTTTAGTTCCCAGCTCACAACAGATCCTTTAGGGATCTTACTCTTATGTTCAGTCTATTTAAAATAATACAGCAACATCTGTGTGGAATGCCTCAGAGACTGACCCTAAATCTACAGAGACTGCACTCATTCTTTCAGCTGTAGCTTACTTACATGCTAAAGATGAGAGGGAGAGGTTTCTGTTTAATGCTGGGCATTTGTGTTACATTGATCCCTTAAGAGGGTTATATGGCCAAGTATTTAGCAAACAGAGAGCCGTGGAAAGAGAAAACACCATTAGTCACAAAGGTCATGCCAGCACATAGAAAACACTAGAAACAAAATAGAAGGTGAACAAGTGTATCAATGACAAGACCTCTGTGATTAAAGAAATGGCAAAACAAATACTGTGAGTTTTCAGCCGGTTACTATAGCAGCATTAACAGAAGTCAAATCAGGCAGTTATTAATAGAAACTTCACTCAGATTTTACCAAAAGGCTAAGTTAGAATAAATCATCTAGTAGAAACTATTTTAAGTGAATATTACTGTACTATATCAGGTAGATTTGAAATTAGGGACAAACAGTGATCAATGTGCTGAAGTGTTGCAACAGACAGGACACCCATGGGTATTTAACTGAACAGCCTTTCTAACCACTCATCTCACTGTTTTATAATATGCTGAACCGTAATTCTGGCAATAGCCATTTGTTCCACGAATAATTTATTTGGCCTTCTGAAGTGTTAACAACTTAACACATCTTTAAGAGACTAATTGCTAGACAGTTTGGTGGCCTAACCTCATCTTTTCTCCTACCACTCATAAAAAGCCCAAATTTAGAAGCAAGGGAGCGGAGTGCTTATGAAAGTTGTATCCCTCTCCAGTCATCACACACACTCTCTTTAGCTCTGAAACCATCCTGCCTTGCCTCCTAGGTAGGTATGCTTAGATCTGACTTATTGATGATATGGTTTTTGTCCTTTAAAATCCAAAGTAAAATGAGGGTAGTGAGCATTTATCTCTTTCTTTGGTGCTCCCATTTAAAACAAAGGATCTTTTCTAAAGATCAGATAACAGTAAAAGTGAAGAAGAACAGGAGTTTTTAACTGATAAACAGGATTCGGGTGAATATAAAAATATACGCATCCTTGTGCCTCTTTAACATTTCTAAAGGACGTGAAGGTTCGACTTCTTCTCCCTCATTTCCTCAGCTCCCTTATTTTGTCAAAATGCTGCTGAGGAAGGGTGGGGGTGGGGGTGATACAAATGCTGAGCTGTAAGTCAAGTAGCAATGGCTAAAGACTATCTCTGTTCTCAGAATGGAGGTCAGGTGCCACACTGGAAAAGAAGACAGTTCCTGGACTCAATTCTGGCTCAACTGCTTGCTCCATGTCTCATACTAGAACCTGTCTGAACCTCAGCAACTGTGTAATGAGAATAATGATTTCTACTTAATAGAGATATAAAGATTAAACTTAAACATAAATTGTTAGTTAGTGCTCCAGACCTATGGGCTGCACCTGAACATAGAGCCTTGGAGGATATCCAACAGACATATACACAAAGCCACGAGAAAAATCTGGAGAGGCCTCTTTCTTCTGAAGCCACTTTGCTCAGATCAAGCCATATCTCATGGACAACATGTTCCCTGTCTTCTCTACTCACCTCTGACTGAATCGTCTATAATATAGCCAGGTATCTGTGGTTCATTATCATACTCTTCTGAATAGTCATAGTCAGTCAGTTCGCCAGCAGAAGGCACTTCACTTATGGGAGAAACCTCACTTCCAGAAGACATCTCTCTTCCTGAGGAAACTGCCAGCCCACCAGCATGGTGGTCGCCAGAAGATGATTGCTTTTTCCCAGAGGAGGTTTCATTGAGATCCAACCCAGCTGCATAGTGGCCTGCAGGGAAAGAAGGAGAGATGAAGCGGCTTGCTTTTGTCTCACTAGTGGCTGTGTTAGGCAGAAACATTTATCTTGTTATCAAAGCAGCTATTGCATATGTGCTACTGTTTGTGACTGAGTCACTTATGAAAGCAACTTCATATTTTGCCAAGAAGCAAACTCGGTTGCTCCAATTATAGAGCTTCATTTATCCAGGTTTTCTTTTCCACAGTCTACATTCACTTCCACATTTAAAACGTCTTGCCAAGTCCATCTAATATAATCACTCACCAGTACGTCTATCCTTATCACATCTTGCAAATGTGTTTCTTCCAAAGCTCCTCCCACCACACACCTCCCTTTTATGTAGCAGGGTCTCCCTGTAGCCCCAGCTGGCCTGGAACTCACAATGTAGACCAGGCTGGCCTCTATCACACAGAAATCCACCTGCCTCTGCCTCAGGAGTACAGGGATAAAGGTGTGCAGCACCTTGTCCGTCTTTCCTGACCCTTTTTAACAGGTCCCGTATACGAGTGACACATTTCCTAATGTGTTCACATTGTTGAGTATGTAGATGAAATGCAAAAAGTATTGCCAATAGTGACTGATAATGATTGCCATTGTGCTTCCCAATTACTGTTCATAGACAGTGAAGAAACCTGAGCACTGTACATTTGGAGAACCCTAAGTTCCAAGTCCTTCCTTTATCTTAATGTTTTTAGGTCTCAAAACAACATCAGCAGTGCTTTTAATCTCTTTCTGGGGCACCATGAGTCCTCTCTAAGAAGGTAAAATAAAATCCCTAGACAAAAGAGATGGAGAAATTAGGCAGAAGTCAACGAACCCTCCTGGATCCCGGAATTAACTACTCTTTGGGAAACCGCCTCTCTGGACCTCAGTTTCCTTATCTGTCAAAAGTTCAGACTCAAATGACGTCTCAGGTCTCCATCAGCTGGACCGAAGGGCAGGAATGCACAGAGCCAGGTCCTGGCTCAGAGGCTAGAAACTCTTCCCCGCGTCTGCAGCCTCTCGACGGGGAGCGCGCTACGGGGATCACCGTGGGGATCACCGTTCGGGGCCACGGCGGCCGGCACTGGGCGCGGCGGGTCCTCACCTGAGCCGAGGATCAGGAGCGCCAGCACCAGCAGCGCCCGCGGCAGCAGCGGGGTTCTCATTGGTCCCGCGGGCCGGCGGCGCCGGGGTCTCTGCGGCGGCTGGCGGCTGGCGGCTGGCGGCGGCTGCGGGCGGCGGGAGCAGGAGGGGCGGCGGAGGGAAGCGGACGAGCGCCGGGGCGCGGAGGCTCAGCGGGCCGCGCGGGCAGGGGCCGGCACCTAGGGCTCGGCTCCGGACGTCGGGGCGCCGAAGAGGCTGGGCGGCGAGAAGAGCGAACTTGCTCCGGACGCGCCGCGCACCTGTCGCTTTATGGCCTGCTGGGACACCTCCCGTGACGTCATGACCCGGCCGTGGGTGGAGGCGCGCGGAGGTTACTACTCCAAAACCGCTCCGAGAGCCGGGGAGGAAGTAGGAATCAAACCCAAGGCTGTGTACAGGAGAGCTTCTCTGTCCGTGTCCTGACCTGGAGTGGAGCCGAGGAGCCAGGGATCTGACACTCCAAGGTCCCAGTGTCACAGAACCTGAGAAACCTCTGCACGTTCTGTTGACTGGTTTTAGGACGACAGGCAGCCCGGAGATGTTGAGATGTGAAAAGTGTTAGCCTGAACACTGAGGAGGATAAAGGAACTTCCTTAACAGAGAAGAGACAGCGCCTCCATGTGAGCTACTTCCGGTAGGATGGGCTTCTGTCTCCATCTGGGGTCCTTTTCCACCTGGACTCTAAAGGACATAATCACACCTGTAATCAGGGCACTTGGAAGGCTGAGGTGGAAGGCTGGCAAGAGGAGGCCAACCTGGGCTTCATAATGAGACCATAAAACAAACAGCAAGCAAAAGTACTTACCTATACTATCTCGCACTAATCTTGCTGGGCAAGTATCACTCTCCCGTGTTACAGGAGGGCAAAAGGCAGACGTGGAAGTAGAGGGAATGAATTAACACAGCAGAAAAGGACACAAGCCGTGTGGATTTCATTCGAATCCGTTTGCCCCGCCTTGTATATTTGATTCAAATCAATTTGCCCTTGAAATCTGTTTCTTGACACCCTGATAAAGGATTTGAAAACTTAAACTGACCTTTGAAGAGAAGGTTGCTGTGTTGAAGAACTTCCCTTAAGGAACAAGGTACATACGGGTAGCATCCATACTGGTAGATTTAGGAGGGCCAAACTGAGCCTCTGGCGTCCAAACTAAAGATAAAATACAAAGCCAGGTCACATTGCCAACCCAAGAGGGAGCCTAGAATGGTGACATCTATGATCCCAGCACCCAGGACATCCAGGCAGAGCTATCTGGACTTTCAGGCAAGCCTGGGCTACAAAGGAAGTTTGAGGCCCATTTGGGTATACAAAGAGATGAACTCAGAAGGAAACCAATCACAGGAATCCGAGGACAAATTTAACCAAGACAAGTAGAGGTGAAGTTCAGAAAGCTGCTTCATCCAGGGACTTCGGTGTCCTGGCTGCATCAGAAGTGGATTTTTCTTGACTTAGGAAGCAAGTTGCCCTGTTCTCTCTCTTTAAACTGTTTCATTGATCTGAAGATGCCTCTCTCTCTCTCTCTCTCTCTCTCTCTCTCTCTCTCTCTCTCTCTCTCTCTCTCTCTCTCTCTGCCTCCAAAACAGACTTTTAGGAATGTGTGGCATAGGAGTGTGTTTCTGGAGCTCAGTGGTGTGGGCCAGATACATAAATAGGTACTTCCACTAATCAGATAATAAGAGAAATTCAGAGTGTCTTGGAAAAAGAGGCTGCAGTTTAACTTGAACAGACAGCTCCATGGGAAGATGGAGAAGGCTTTTCCCCAGGCCTTCTATGCAGACTATTTGGATGGAAGGGAGATTTGATTTGGGGTGACCAGCCAGGGGAACTAAGATAAAGAAATCCCTGCCTATTCCAGGGTGAAGTAGGCAACTACACTATCATCTGCTTTGGTGGATGAGGTGATTGTCATTCAGAAAGGTCCAGACTTGCCCACAGATTTCAGAAAGGAAGGAAGAGATGGAGACAGGAGCTCAGGCGGTTGACTAGGGCAGTTCCTTCCTCTTCATACCTGTGTGTGTGTGTGTGTGTGTGTGTGAGAGAGAGAGAGAGAGAGAGAGAGAGAGAGAGAGAGAGAGAGAGATTGTTCTACCTCAGTTCCATTTTCTCATTTTCATACATTTATTTTTAATTGTCCAGTAAATACTGCTTATATTTACTATGACAGCATTTTCAGTGTGCTTGCATGGTGGCTAGGTCAAGCTGTTAGACACATGCATTGCCTCCCATTTCTTACTCATTTTTAACAATGTCTATACAGGTTTCAGAAACTGTCATCAGAAACAGTTCGCTTCCTGTCTGAAGTAAAAGTTGGCTGTTTACATTAGAAACTGCTTAGTCATTTTCTAACTGAGGAGTGATGATTTACATTTTTGCCATATAACCTAACTCATGGGGCAAAATAGCTTAGTGCTTAGAATGAATCTGGGCTTTCGTATATAAATTTGACTGCAGGCCAAGTTATTTAGTATTTTAAGACTCAAATTCCTCATCTGAAAATAGGAATGAAAATGCCTGGCTTCTGCTAAACAGATGTAAGATGCATAAGCAAGTAGCACAGATCCAAGCACAGGCTGAGTACTTAGTACATAGTGGCCTTGAATGGTGGTTACTGTAGTAAGTACGTTGAAGAACAGTGAGTCTTCTAAATGAGCTACTCACAGAGCAAGTTGTGACTCTCAGTATTTTCTAGCCATGAACTTTGCTCCTACTTCACATTAAGACATTTGAAGCGTTTTATGATGCATCACAGAGTGGCCTGAGGTGTCACACTCGCATCACAATGCAGCACCCATTGATGTGTCATGGCATTCTGGAATATGTGCATGAATAGGATACCAATCCCATGTAGATGTAGGTCTCTACATGCTGTTTGCCAGGCTGAGGAAAAGAGGAAGGCCCTCAAATTCAGGTAGAATAACATTCTGCAATGTCCTGATAAATTGATGGTTCCTTTCAGTACTGTGTGCAGTTTGTTATGTACCCATGAAGGAAGAATCAGTCCACTGAGGGAATGTATATATGAAAAGCAAATCAAGGTTTCTATATGCTGAGAGATCACAGACTGCTGGGGCTGCTCAAATACGTATATTTAGGTTCTATTAGAAATAAGAAGAATGGAGAAAGTTCAAGAGAAGCCAAAATTAACTGAGGCAGCAAATAATCTAAAAAGACAGAAATGCTTGTGCCACCAAATAATTTTAATACTATTCTTTTTCATACTAAGTAATACTAAAATATGTTTGAACATACTAAATACACACTAAAATATGTTTGAACATATGAAAAAATCCACTTTACATATAGTCTTTAAGAACCAACATGCCAGGCATAGAAGCACACACCTTTAATCTCAACAGTTGGAGGTAGGCAGATATCTGTGTGTTTGATATCTGCACATGTGGTCTACATAGCAAGTTCTATGCCTGACATGGCAACATAGTGAGACCCTCTCTTAACAAAACTTTTTTAATAATAACAACATGTCACATAAAAGCAATCCATACTGACACAATTATTGGAAATCCTTACTAATTTAAATTTGAACACAGGGCACCCAAACAAGGTATCTGCAACAATCAGGTACTGAATTAGGATGCAGGATTTTGACATGCACTTAGTTATTTGTAAATGTGAAACTTTAGGAAAAGATTTGTGATTTTATTCTCTAATAAAATTAACATTAATGTCACATTATTAAAGTAATCAAAATCCAACTAAATGATTTTATGGACTACTAATTATGATCACTAAGCAATTATAGCTTTGATTTTCTATTTCTAAAAACCACTGTGTATGTATTTAGGTTTCTTTTGTATGTTTCCACATGTTCCTCATTTTCTTGTATTTTATTTTACATTTCATCACTCTACTTATCATGCAATCAAGTACTGTGTTATGACCAATTTTTGGAGTTGCCAACACCTCCTATTGGCTCTCTTGAAAGGTGGCAACAGACATACACCAGTAGGATTTTTAAGATCATTTTCTTAGTGGCCTGTATTTGCTGTGCCTGCATTACAAGTGTAGACATTATCCCTGAATTTAGCAAAACTAGGCTTACTTGTTTATAGGTTTTATTGTGTTTCCCGTGAGCCCAACAGACTTTTGTTTCGGAGTCCAATGAGACTGGCCATATTGTAAGATCATAAAAAAAGCAATGACTAATTTGTTGTAGAGGATATGGCTGCACAGTGTCTCTGAGACAAGGGCACTTTAAATCTCAATGAAAATGGCCTTTGTGTCCCTACTTCTGAAAGCTTTCTGAGGATGTACAGAGAAATTACATGAGCAGAACAGAAACGGTATTTGTCAGTTGATACAAAATAACAAGACTGTCATGTGTAGAACTCATACAAAAATAATTTAAAAGCAGGTTATTAATTATATGTGTCAGTGTGCCATTCAGTATTCTTACTGAGATCAATAATGTTTTTCCTAAACCTGACATTATGTAGTCACAAAAGATTTTTACCATTTGAATAGATGTAATTTCAATCCTAGATTTCTCTCCCAGCCCCAAATCATAAGTTTGGTTACTTCTCAAAATGTCAAACCTTCCTAGAAGGTACTTTTTTAATATCAGGTTGCACTGCGCTTTATGAGTTTAAGGAAAAGTTTGGCTTTTCAACAGTACATCAACTGAGTGAATTTCAGCATATCGATATAACTACTACTTAAATGACATGAAAATTTATAGACAATTTGTGAAGAATCATACATTTGTTAAAATATTTCAAATGGCATTTAAGAGAAGGTTTGTGATTCTTTAAATAGGATAAAGTAGAAACTTAGAAACTATGACTTGCTTAAAATTGTATGTTGGAAACAGTTATGAAATTTGCACTTTAATAAATTAAGGATCAGACAGCTAAAGATGTAATAAATTATAAAAGTTCTGTATTTGCATTTCTAAATCTCTCCAATTTAGTCAGGGGTATCTTTGAAGATCTACAAAACACTAAATTATAAAATAGATTTCAGCCTTATTTTCCTGATACTATTATAATTTGCACAAAATTAATAGTTTTGCAGATTTTTCAGAGGAGAACTACAGCTATCACTTCTACATGAATTGATTATTCACATTTTCAAGGCAAAAGAGAAAGGAAAGTATATAAGTAAGAAAGCTTACTTTGAAAATTAAATATATTATTTTAAGACATAAAGAAGGAAAGAAAGGAAATTTGTATAGACATATTTACTGACATTAAAAAAATTGATACTTGTTAAATAAAAAATTTAAGACAGTATATCTAGTATGAAACAACATGCTTACAAATATTTATATAGATACATAGTATATCTGTGTACATATGGATATCTGCACATAGAAGCTATTCTGAAAGGATTCATAAAAATATTAGCAATGAGTCTTTGGTTGAGAAATTAATTGCTTCCCTGTATATTGTAGTATTTGAACAAAGGGTCCTAATATTTGTACAAAGATTATCTTATTCTTCTATTTTTTGATATTAAAACTATACAAGAAGATGATCTCTTAATTTGAAAATGTTAATGGGATTTGCGTTGACTACATGAATCTTCCTATTAAGAATGTCAGCTTTGAGAGAATGTCCTGTTGCCCACTTACTTCTCCCATGTTTCTTGTACCAGGACAGTGGTCCACACATCTGTGCTGCCCTTTGTTGAGTGTGGAGTGTGTTGGTCCAGGCTGGATCTGATCTGGACTGTAGTACAGCTGTCTTTCCCTTATCATCCAGGGTAAATTGCTTAAATGCCTTGTGGCTCTAGATTTTTCATCTTCAGGAGATGATGATAATAACAGAGTCCAAATCAAAGAGCTCTGTGGGTTTAAATGGGATCGTCTGTGTAAAACATTTGGAATGTTATCTGATGTTTCATTGTTATTTCAAGTTTCTTAAATATTTTATTATAGTTAGTATTGAGATCACTGAAGAAAGTACTATGGATTCTAGTGAAACTTTTCCCAATGAGAGTGTATAGAATGAGACAAGTAAATAAATACAGTACCAACTGATTTTATAGCTTAAGAACCTCTGTTTACTGTGAAAGATAAGCCTGAAGCATTCGAAGCTTTTTGAGAATGATGAAGGCACGGTTAGCTTGTTAGTAAGGTCTCATCTCAAATAGCTTGTCTTGCTGGCATTTCCTGAGCATTCTTTCTTCAAGCATCCAAACACCACACAGGAAGATCCTTTTTTGAGACAGGGTCTCCCTGTAACCTCAGCTGTCCTGAAGCTCACTGTGTAGGTTGGGTTCGCCTCTCACGGAAATCTGCCTGCCTCTGCCTCCTGAGTGCCCTTTCTCATATTTTTGTTCTGCTGTACAAGATGTTTCTTGCTGTGTGATGTCATCATGTCATAATTTCTACAAAATCAGGTCATTTCTGCCATTAGTATAATGTTTTTGTTATGAATATATTTTATAATAAACTAATCCATTTTATACACAAGTAAAAGGAAAAAAAGCAAGCTTTTTGATACCTGTACTAATGATCATGTCGGTAACTGTGTGGTTAACTCTATTAAGTACCCATTTTTATCTTCTTTCTTAGTTAACAAAGTCTTAATATTATCCAGATTGGTATGTGCTCAGCTAATTACATTTTCCTGAATTCCTTGAGGATGGTGGCCATTTTGACTAAAAATTATTATTTAAGCATGTTCAGCTGACAGAACTAATGAGTGTGATTCTCTGAAAGGCCTCTTGGAGGATGAGGTTAAAGGATGGGACACACTCCTGTCAGCCCTTTAGTCCTTTTCAACTGCCTGGAATGTGGACACTTGGTTGAACTTCCAGGAGTCATACTAGGCTATGAACCACTCGGGAATCTGCAAGGCATGGATTAGGATGGGGCAAAATAAGTAAAGGACTACAGTCCCTAACTTTAAAGTGACACTCTAGTTCTGTATATATATTACCTTTAAACTGGCTTTGCATAAGAGAAACACTCCTGTAGTCTGGATACCAGTGCTATTTTATGTTTTGTAGTATGTGCAACTGATACCAAATCATCTAATAAGCAGTATATTGTATTCCTGCCGTCTACAACAATGTCCTCCAGCCAAAGAACAGCAGAAATCCAAGTAAAAGTGGCTACAAGAAGGATATGCTCAGTGGAGAGCCATGGGTGTCTTGTGAAACAATATAAGAAAAACAACGCAGGATTGGGCTAGGTTGTATAAGGAGGATTTAAGGAAGTGGTACTTTGCTTTGGATTGGATGTTACCAGGAGGTCAGCATGATTCTAACACCGTATTAAATCTCCCTTATAATATAAAGAGCAAAAGTATAATAATTATAAATTATTGGCCACTTGGAAGTCAGGTGAATAGGATGTTTAGTTATGGTTCTGGTTTGGGGGATGTTCCCATTTGTCATGTGCAGACACCATCATGGTGACCTTGTTTTTGCTTAATCCATCATAGCCTTAAGTGGCCCTGTGTAGTAGGTGTCCAGAAAAATTGTCCATGGTAGGTAGAATATAAAGACTTAGGCAATAGCACCAGATCACTCTGGGTGCCAGAGGCTGCTTTGGATTCCTTACCTGTAACGGTGTTCAGAGTAGGGTAGGCTCTCAATTAATGTTCACTGAAGGAACTGAATGAATTTACAAGTGTCTATTTAGTAAACAAACCAAAAACTCTGATTTGTTATTTTTCTTTTAAAGTTACCAAGGTAGCATTTGAATGAATTTATATGAATATATATTAGATTATATAATTTAATAGCAAACTTTAAATAACACTATGTAATGTCTAGTGTGATTAATGTCTAGTAATGTGATTACTGAAGCTAAGTGAAAAAGATATCTGAAAAGCTACTGAGAATCAGAATTAACTCTATCCACCGGGGATAACTGGAAAAATAGAAACAAGGGTGTGCTTTATCTGCTCATCATCCTTATTTCCTCAGTCCCTTTTAAATGTTTTGGAATATTCTTAGTAAATAACAATATCATCTAGCATTGTATACAGGTCTATAATTTCCTATGCTATAAAACAGTCTGTAATTTATTGTCAGTTCTGAAACCATTAGTTTGAGTTTCCATTCTCTTTACAGTAAGAAGGTTCTCTGATTGGAAGGAATCCCTTGAAACTGTAAATGTTATCATATAGTTTAGATAACATTTACTGAGAGTTCATGTTCTAAGCATTTTATACATGTAACCTCCTACGATCATCATAAAGCCCTACAAAGTATCTATTTTTGTACCTGTGTGACACAGGAAATCAAGGATTGAAATAGCCTTCTAGAGGTTATACATGTCCTGCAGAGGGATAGGTTTTAGCTGCAGGTGTTTTTGACCCAAACCCGATGCATTTACTCCCTATGAACTATAATAGCTAACATAGTATGAGACACACAGTAATTACTCAGAAGTATTTTTAAAATGGAAACCAATAGTCTGATAAACTGTTGATACTAAACACGAAACAACCCAGAATTAAATTGACCTCTGAGTTTATGACTAATCGAGAAGAGCAAAGACCAAGACTAAGGGAGATTTAGGAAGGTTAGAGTTGGCTCTGCCTACATCTCTAAGAAAGCTCCTTTCTCACCCAAGGAATCTGATGGTTAATGAACATATCATTATTGAAAAGAAGAGTTAATTTTGCTCACACAGACCAATTACCATTGCAAGTTTCTGGTTAAAATTTGTCTTCACTAGATGGGACCATAGGAGACTGGTATAATAAGAAATAGGGAAAACTGGGATACTGTAACTGGCGAGGGCATGGAGGGAGGGCTACGCAAAGACAGAGGAGATAAAATAATGTCATAATGGCCAGAGGACAGACAGTAAGAGTCTACAGAGTGTGGATCCTTTGACAGGTCTCTTAGATTAAACTTCACCCAACCACGATTCAGGGACCATTTTGGAAGAGGGGACAAAAAGATTGCAAGAGTAAGGGAGAAAGTACATTACCATATGGAAATAGAGTCCTACAAGTTCCTGGACCTTGCTCACGTGAACCTAACACAATGGTGTCAGCATGCGCAAGACCTATGCAAACTCAAGTAGAAAAAAACCTCAGCACAGAACTGAGCAGCCGACCCCAATTGTGTTTGAAAAATTATTGGCAACTGATTACTTCTGTGTGAGGAAGAGCTGATCTTCTAACAGGGAAGGACTCTAAATAGGCTGACAAGCCCCAGTAGATTAATTTGCACTGGGGAATGTCTGGAGACACTAACTTGGCATGACAGGCCTTAACACAAATGACAAGATGTATGAATTCTGGTGGTGGGGAGCTATAGAGGATGCCAGTAGAGAAGAGAGCATAAAAACAATTAATATTGAGTTGTTCTGTATGTAATACACAAAAATTCAATAAAAAAATTTACAAAAAAATTGTCTTCCCTAATTGTTGTAGGTTAGTTTAGGTGAGACAAATTATTGATCTGGGCATATCTTCACTAAAAGTTACCAGACTGGGCTACTGATATTTTCATTCCATACTGTGAAAGTTTGATTAGGCTATGTGTCAAAGTTAGCTTCATCCTCCCAAAATGGCTACACTGGGTTCTGAGGCCACAGCTCAACTCATTCCTTCACCAAGTATTTATTAACACCAGCTGTGCCCCTAGAACTATGGTGAAGACAGGAATAAAAAGTAAACCGGTCAGTATTTTTAAAAAACTTATTTTATTTTATTGTATTTATGTGTATGAGTATTTTGCTTGCATGTATGTAAGTGGACCACATGTGTAAAATGCATGCAGAGATCAGAAGAGGGTGTCAAACACCGTAGAACCTGAGTTACAGATAGTTGCTAGCTTCATTTGGGTGCTAATCATTGAACCCATGGCCTCTGTAAGAGTAGCCATTGCTTTTGACCACTGAGCCATCTCTCTAGCCCCCAAGTAAGTCAATATTTCTGAATAGTTTACAGTGCAGAAAGAGATTCAAACAAGAAGAGCAAATTTTATTAGTTAGATGAGGATTAAATGAACCTATAAATAAATTTGCTGGAGGTAGGAGGAGGGAGGAGGGGCGAGGGAGGAGAGAGGAGGGAGGAGGGAGGAGGGAGGCTAGCATTCTAGGCAAAGGGAACCACATTTGCAAAGGCCTACATCTAGTGAACAACTAGGGTCTAGCTACTAAACAGAGTTCTATTGGGCCCACAGATTGCAGCCTGACAAAGTTATAACACAATGGCTGTGACTCATAAGGCAGATCTAAAGTCTTAAAATACAACAAATATCCTTGTTTTGTATTGTCTTTTCTTTATAGTAGGCCTCCCACATGAACAGCAAGCTGAAGCCCAGACAGGTAATGGTCCTCTGGTCATCATTCTTTACGGTGTAATCTTACTTTGATTCTCGTGTTTTCAGAAAGACTTTCCTATCAAGAACTGTTGCTGTGGAAGTTCTATGAAACAACATGTGGCATGCACTGTACAGTCAAGAATTCTCAGTATTTATTTGTAGTTTGCAGATCACCCAAATTTTGGGGATTTGCATTGAGCCTGTTGTTAGAAATGTCCAATATTAACTGGTAGAATTTTGTAGAAGGAAAAAAGTGATTTCCCTAGTGTAAGCTGAAGAGAGCATTCTTAAAAGAATTTCAGCATGAAAATTATTGGGATAGGAAGAAGGCAAATTTTAGAAAAAATAATTAAATAAAAACAATTAGGGGCCTCCTTGAACATGCACATGAAAGCTGGGGTGTGTCTTTGTTTAGCAATTGTGTAACCCTTCACCCATACTCCTGTAAGTAATGCTGGTAGAGTCATTGGTTCCCTAAGATAAGCTCTGATGGTATTCTTACTTTCATCTGTCATTAATTGCTTATGGGATGAGTTTGTTTATATCTCCCAAGGAAGAGTGTCACACAATATAATTGGCATCTAAAGAAGGCAGAGCAGAACCAAAAATGAGTTTGGAGTCAGTGATTGCATGGTCCTGGCTATGAGTAGTGAGACATGCATGGAGGCTGAATAATCTGAGGGCAGGGCATCCATCGGGGGACCCTGAGTTGGCTACATATCCCCACGAAGTATGGGACAGTGTACAACAGTGTCAGAGTTGTGTGTCCTTTACAATGGGTGTTGAGACATGCATGGAACCAAGGCTGGATCCTGTATCCAGAAGGAAAGCCTGGATAAGGAAGCCTAAGGCAGATGAGGATTCCTGTTGGGGCTGTCTTCCTCTATGTGATACAGAGTGACATGCTTGCTTTATGAGTAGAGTTTACTGAGTGAATGTAGATGCATCCTGAAAAAGGTGAAAAGAATTTCTAAATACTTTGAGGTCCATTAGAGTAACATATAAGGGTCCAAAATATCAACAGAACTTTCATGGCCACTTCTATGTGTAGTTTTTAAACAAAAAAACAAAAACAAAAACAAAAACAAACAAACAAAAAACAGTGCCTAAGACTCAGTCAGGTGGCTTCTCAGTGCAAATTTGGTTGTTTAATAAAAGATAAAACAGAGTGGTTATCTTGATAGGTCTATGGTTTTCAAGATACAAATAAAATAGTAGAAGTTAGATATGTGCCGAAGAGTCCTTCCTGGGACTAAAACTTGGAACCTGTGGAAGGAGTTGAATAGTAAAGAGAGAAAAACAAGTTAGAAGTAACAAAAAAATAAAAGGTTTTGATGCCTAGTTTTCTGGGCCAAATAAGACTTCCCATCATCCAAGAATTGAAGAAGAGGTGGATTTCTCAGGGACCTTGGGACTGGGATAGAGCCTTAGTGAGTGAGATTCATGATAGGCTATGATCTTTGTGAAGTAAAGGAGAAGGTATAGCAGATCCACATGATTCAAACTAGCTATGAACTAAGTTTATAAGGTGATAAAACAAATAAAAACATAAAAGAAAAAAGTGAAGGGAAACAAAGGGACCTCTTCACAGCACTTGGGGGGCAATGTGGATAGATTTGTATCTAGCCGGTCTTTAGAGAAAAAAAAAGAAAAAAACTGATAAAAGACTGAATTCCATACTCGTGAGACTTTGGAAGGTCTTAAGGTCTAACCAACAGTTCATCACAGGGGTAAAAAAATATAGGAAACAAAGAAGTACAGGTGATTCCATGCTGCATCACACACACACACACACACACACACACACACACGTACACACCCCACTGTGGAAGAAGTCTCCAGGAATGAAAACCTTCCCAAATATTTCCTTGACAGAGTAAGAGATGACCAGGGGTACTTCAGGTTAGGGCTGAAATCCCACTTTAAATGGCAGATCTGTTGTTCTTCTGTTGAGGTAAAAACCATTTGGGCTTGGATGGATTCTGGAAGCAGGTGTGCCATGGTTTCTGGTGGCCCCCAGAAGTATCAGAAGCAAACAAAAAGTGTATCAATTGATGGACATAAACATAAAATGATACAGGTTTAAATGATTAAGCTTTCCCAAGGGGTGGGAAATTATTTCCTCTGCAGGAGTATAGGATATGCAATTCTTCACTACTAGAGAATATTCTGGGAATGACTGAATTGTTGGAACTTCCTCAACATACCATCATTGAAGAGTTTTACCTGAAGGTAGTCATGTCCCTTTGGACAAAATGGAAACTTATAAAATTGCCTACTTCTAGAAGGCTGATGACTGCCAATCAATATAGACTACCAAGGATCTATGACAAAATTACAGAAGCATCAAAGAATTTTAAAGGATGAAGATTTTTCACCCAACCCCGACCCTTTCAGCAACTCGAGACGATCAGTAAAGAGGCAGGACAGCACCTGGAGAGCAAACGAAGACTATAGGAATCAATAAGGCAGTTGCCTCATCCATGTCTCTATGCCTAGCATTGATCTTTTACTAAACAATTGATAGAAGTGATGAGATCATTTTGTGCTTTGTTAGATGTGGCTAGATTTCTTTTCTAGAATCCCCTTAGCTATTCAAGACCAATTGACAATCACTGAGAATGGATGGAATGGACTTTCAGAGTGCTTCAGCAAGACTATCTTCATCACTTCCACTATTCAGAATCAGATGATGCCCAGGACTTTACATTGTTGTCCTGCTCATCCTTTATAAAAAAAAAAGGTTTCGTTATATAGATAACATAGTGCTAATCTTTAAGTGTTTTACAGATTTGTAGACCCGTTAAAGAGGCAAATATACATTTAAAGAAAGGATAAAAGTTAGCTAATAAACAGCATAAGAGCTGTAAAATTCTTGGGAGCTTTATAGTTGGGTAAGACAAAGATGTTGCCTACCAAGGTGATTGAGAAAATTTTGCAATAACCCTGGATTGTAAACATTAAACATAAACAAAAAACAAATGTTTGCAAAAGTCATAAGGTTGTTAATGAAAAATCCCAGGTAAGGGTGGTTTACATCCCTAGAAGTTGTTAGCCTGCAGGGTGTGCCACACAATAGTCATGCTATGTGGATCTGCTCTCCAGAAAGGATGGTCCATAGTGGAGTACCAGAGGCAGGGTGTAACTGAGAGGAAAGGCTCTCCGGACTTTCTAAAATCATTGGTATTCGGCCTTCAACGGTTTTTTTTTGTTTGTTTGTTTGTTTGTTTTGTCTTTTAATGACATTTTCCTGTTAGCTTCATCCACGCAAAATGTCCAAAGTATATCTTAGGGAAAATGTCGCAATGCTTTATTTATAAAAGAAAAAAAACTAGCCGGGCATAGTGACGCACTCCATTAATCCTAGCATTTGGGAAACAGGAACAGATCTCTGTGAGATTGAGGTCAACCTAATCTGCATAACCAGCTCTGACTACCAGGAGACCCTGTCTCAAAAAGAGAAAAAAAAAAAAAGAACTGTAATAATTAAATAGAATCAAAAAGTTTTCATAGAAATGAACCTCATTAAATTCCTTTTGAGGGGCTGGAGAAATGGCTCAGAGGTTAGAACAGTTATTGTTCTTTCAGAGGACTCAGATTCAATTCCCAGCACCCAAATGGAGGCTAACAATCACCCATAAGTCCAGTTTCAGGGGACCCAATGCCCTCTTCTGACCTCTGAGGGCATTGCACAACACAGATGTACTTACATATGTGCAGACAATACACTCATTCACGAAAGATAAGGATAAATAAGATATTTTAGAAAGTAAATTCCTTTTGAAATACCAGTGAGCACAATTAAACCATAAACTGAAATCCAAATTGTTTTATCCATTTAGTTGTTAATTTTTCAACTTATTCAACATGATTAAATCAAAGGAAATCAAGAGCCAAAGTAAAGCTTGCATAAACTAATTTCTGAAGTTCTCTTTAAAGTTCTCTCTCAGTAATATTGTCTTTGTGTGATAACTGGTATCTATTTGGTTTTTGACTCTGAGTGGTTATTATTATAACTTTACAGTATTATGGTAGTTCTTTCCTTGGCAATTTTATTTTTTAAATGTTATATGTGTACACAGAGAGATGTCATTTACCTTATGATTTTCCTAAAGGAATCTTCCAAAAGTCTCTCCCCATCCAAGGAATTCAGAGTGTATTAGCGTCTAATGTACTTTGCTTCTATTGTTTGTCATACCCCAAGCCATTCTAAAAAGGTTCTCTCTTTTAGTTTTTAATTTTCCTTAAAGTATCTCCTCTAAGCTTTTTCTTTTCTAAGTTTAAGAGCAATTTATTGATTCAAGAGCTTCATACAATTAATTTTGATTATATTCAAAACTCCTCTCCCATGTCTACTCTCACGGTCCCACCCTCTGCCTCCCCACCGCTGACTTTGTATCTTCAGTAACACAGGGTATGTGAGTTGTTGTTTGAGTTCTAACACATCTAAAAACATCTCTACTTTCGCATCTGATTGGAATTTGACTGTGTGTCAGATTCTGGTTTCAGAATAAGTCTTCTCTGAACCTTATAGTCATTATGGCACGTAGCCTTCTGATGCCTCATCTGCAGCCTGGTCCAGAATCTTCAGTCTGCTCATACTCTTTCAGGACACTTTCCACTTATCATTTGGAAAGCTATTAGATGTTCTTTTGAGGCCTATATTTGCTTTGGATATTATTTCAAAATCTAGGCCACCTGTACTCCAGTTTAACATGAATAAATAACACCTTCATGTGCAAGTAAATTAAAGTTTGTTAGTTGTAAGCTAATAAATAGGCTTAATAAAAAATAATAAAAGGCTTAACAGTGAACTATATAGGGCAGAATTACAGTTTCCTAAGTTATCTATCAATGAGAAAGCTGCTAAGATGAACTTCTTAAATTTTTACTATCAAATATCTATACAGACTAAATCATATTTATGTACAATGATTATTCAAAGGAAGAGCTTAAAAAGAACTCATGCTTTTTACACCATATTCACAAATAGTAAAGTCATAAAAACGTCAGGCTAAATGTCCATTAATAGAAGAACTGGTAAAGAAAATGTGTGCTTATACAATTGAGTATCATCATACACAAAGAACAGAATCACATTGTTTGTAAAAGTAGATACTTTAGATCATTGCGTTATAAACTGGATCAAGAAACACTATTGTATAAAAAAAGAAAAAAAGGCAGAAAGGAAGAAAAGGAGGATAAAGGAAAGGAAAAAGAAGAAAGGAAGAAGGGAGGCATAGAGGGAAGGGGAGGCGTGGGGAAGTCATGGTAGAGAAGAGGGACTGTTAGAGAAGAGGAAGGGGAAGGCACTGAGAGGCACGTGTAGGAGTAAACAGATGCTGAATACCATCAAACCATGCTGTCTGCACATCCGAAAGTTCATAATGGAAGCTTTACTGTGTACAATTAATATATGCTAATAAAATAAACAGGGAAGATAAGTGGTTGGGGGTCCAGTCTCCAGTTTCAGTACAAATGATTGTGATCTGTTAGGATGTCACTTGAGGTGGGTTCCTCCTCATATGTAATGATTTTCTCCCGAAGGATTGTCATTCTCATCTCACCCTTTGTGTTTATTGTTTTCTCCTACATGTTTCTTAATTCATTTTCAACACAGAGCTTTATTGACTTTAAAAGAAGGAACTAAGTGGGATACAAAGAAAGAACCAGCTTGGGTTTTCTATAAACAGGCTGTGTACTGGTCTGAGTCATGGCCATTTTGTTGACTGTTTATTCCCTCTGTTGTCAGCACTGTAGAGCTAACACCAACAACTGGGAAGTGAGCTGCCATGCTATCCTTAGTTTATTACAAGTTCTTGATAACTTGGGGTTCATTGTATGTCCTGTGGATTGGTTTCTTTACTGCACTGTAGCCTAGCAAATGGTCTTGTACTAAAGTATTAGAGCCTTTGAAACCAGGACTTTTATCCTATCAAAGCATGAATGAGGAGAATGAGAAAAAACTATTGTTAAAACTCTAAGTGGGTTATTTACCAAAGTTAAAAGATTTGACCAGACTTTGTGTGAAGAATTTTGTAACTTCTATATATCCTTTAAACATGCAGTTTTTGATGATATTATTACGAGATAAATCTTAAACTTGCTTCAACTATTGATGACAATTTTTCATAAATAAAACTAATAGCCTAATTCTTGATGGATCTTAAGTCTAAAAAACTGGAGCCCTCCTTTGATAAACATGTTTGAGCACATGTTTATTTAAAATAATATATGGTAATGAAATATTTATGGAATAATAAAATATGTATTGGAATACTTAGTAATGTCCAACAATGTAAGCATTACTGAGTTGTAGATAAGGTCTTCTGGAATGAGGCATTCTGTATTTCCTTATTTTTTTTCCCCAGTTACGGAGAAACTAACAAGTCTTCAGTTTGCTACTTAATCCCTGATTGTTATAATTGTCATCAGGGTTTTAAAAAGGTAATCGAATAAAACACTGTCCTTAGGTAACTGTAAGCACAGACATTTTCTTTTCTTGGAAATTTTCTCTTCTTTTCATATGAGATATTTTGTGCCATTACTTTGGAAAACTGTTTGGCAGTTTAATTAAAGTGAATCATTATCTATTAAAGAACCAACATTCTCCTCTTGTGTCTTTACCAAAGACCAGGTACAATCCTATGTGTAATAATCTTATTCATAATTGCTATGAGGAGAATTTCAGGTGTTCATAGTCATAAAGATGAGTAAAGAAATTGTGATAAGATTCTAAAATGAAATGTTTCTCGGAAAGCAGAGTGACACAGTGATGTGACAGAGTGTCACTCACATTAGTGAAAGCAATGAGATGAAAATGTAGTATGTTTTCTAAATATACGAAATTCAAGAATTGGCAAAGCAAATAGATACTAGAAAAATTCAGAAAGTCACAGTTTTGACAGCAAAGTCAAGGGAGGAAGTAATTAGAAAGAAGATTAGGGAACTTTATGAGGTGAGAAAAATATTTTTAAGCTGGTTTGGAGTAGTGATTATGTGGGCGTATTATCTATATCAAAGTTTTCAAACTGACAGCAGAGTCTAGTAATAAGTCAGTAGATGGGAATATATTAAGGGTAGAAACCCGGGCTTTCAGTGGGCTGAATAAATAGGTATCTAAATAATGGAACTAGGTAAGCTTATATTTGCCATAATTATGAAGGAATAGAAGGAAGTACTGGTCAAAGAAGGGACAACCAAAGTCATGGGCTGATGCTGACCTACCACAAAAGTAGCTGATGACTATTATTTTGTATGCATTTATTTATTTATGGAGGAGTACACATTTGTTACTGCATGTATGCAGGTCAGAGAACAATTTGCAGGAGCCAGTTCTTCTACCAGGTTGGCTCTGGAGTTCAGACTCAGGTTTCCAGGCTTGATGGCAAATGCCTTTATCCACAAAGCCAGCTCAACAGCCATGATGACACTTTAAATTCCCTCAGTCCCACTAGAGACACAATTGGTCCTTGAAGCTGGGGCACGAATAGGACTATTAAGGAGATGGAGTGTGAGCCAGAGCCTGTCATGCTGGATTGGGGTTATATATGTAACCTCAAAATGGTGAGTTCTTCCCTAGAGGCCCTGTGGGATGTAAGTAGCCAATAGTCGTGCTTAGCTCACTCCCATTTTAGGACCAGGTTCATGAATAAGATCACCCTATATGTTCCTTTTCATATTTCTATGTAAAACTCTTCCGCAGCCTCTCTTTCTCATCTTTACACTTCATATCCAGCCTTACTCTTGTACTGTAAAAATCATCACCATTAAAGATTGTGCAGCGAAGAGCAAATGGAAGATCCTTAAAGACATGAAAGAGATCTGAACTATAGATTGATTTTGAACCAGATATTTTAGTACAAGATGTAAATAGAGTAACAAGTAACAAGTATTCTCTCTCTCTTTCTCTTTCTCTTCACAATCCAGGTGCTGAGCTTTAATGTATTCTACCTTTTTCTTCCTTTCTACCTTACTTCCTCATTCCCTTCCTTTGATCCTTTTCTTTCCTCTCTTCCCTCCTCTCTCTGTTTCTTCTCTAATCTCTTCTTCTTCCTTCCCCTTCTTTACAGTGATGAAGAGATGGTAAGTCAACATCACAGTGGACACGAGATCTCAGTGACAGAAACACATTCACAAGGAGGCAGAATTAAATGTACACTTCTTTCCATGTCCCAAGCAATTCTGGTATTTGGGGGCATCATGTGTAAGAAGGATATGAAAATCTCAGTAAGGAGTGGAGAAAATGCTCGTAGAGCTGGCTTCCCTTTTTCTGTGTCATATTCCATTTGGAACTTCATTGCCCAGTAGAAAGCTTTTGTTCTGAAATTAAAAATAAAAAGTTTTAATGTTAAGTTATGTAATCTTGAACAGACTATTCAAAAGTCTCATTCTCTTTGTTCTCACGGGATAAAGGGTGACAAGGAGTGTTTTATACAGTTATTTGGAGAATGATTACAGTGGATTCATGGTAGACACCAGTGAAGGTTGGTTCCTTTCATGTGCCATGCTTTGAATTATGTGTGTCTATCAGCTCTTCCCCCCAACATAAGCATTGTTTTTCTCATCTTAAAGAAGGTCAGTGAGGGCCGGGGAGACGGTGTGCTTGTTGTGCAAACATGATGACCTGAGTTAGATCGTTTAGAACCCACATTAAAATTGTGACACGGCAGTCCATGACTAATCTTAGCAGTGGGGACATAGAGAAAGGAAGATTCTTGGAGTATGTTGGCTGGTCAGTCAGTCCTACCAAATCAGCAAGTTCCAGATTTCAGTGAAAGAGCCTGTCTCAAAAAAATCTAAGGTGCAGAGACTGGAGAGACGGCTCCTAGGTTCAGAACACTGATGCTCTTTACAGAAGACCCAGGTTTGGTTTCCACTACCCACATGGTAGCTAACAACCATCTCCAACTCAAGTTCCAAGGAATATGAAATCCTCTTCTGGCATCTGCAGGCATTTCACACTTGGTACACTTACATACATGTAGGCAAAACACTCATACCTATAAAAAATTAAGTAAAGATAAATAAAAATAAGGTGGAAAGTGATTAGGAACAACAACTGACAATGATTGCTGGCCTCTACATATAAATGTGTACCCATGTGTATACACACACACACACACACACACACACACTCACACACAAATGAAATACAGAGAATTGAGAAGTAGGACGTTTCTTGATGATGCAAGTAAAAATATCTTATGCTTATCAAATGCCTCACAATGTACGAAGTATGTTCTCATACATACATTACCAGAGGTGGGGAAGAGAAATGAGCAAACACCCAAAAAGACTTCTTAGAACATGCTCTGCTGCTTAGTTTCAACTCATAGAACATCCAAGCCACCTTTTCTCATCTCAGTTTTTCTCTTTATGCTTGCTGCAGCCTGCAACTGGCTGATCGGATAATGACAACACACAAACTTTATTCGTTGCTTTTGGTAAAATAATGTTATCTGTGTGATCTGCAACTATAACTCATATTACATGCTTACTGCACTCATTAGTTCAGTTCTATCAATTGAGTACCTATTGTGTGCAAGAACATTTTGTAGATGGGGATGAGCTTTGAGATAGACAGCTATGGTTGCTGTTCTCATTATACAGAAAATAAAATGTAAAGACACTCATTTCAAAGGTGACAAGACTGCAAAAGATCAACTGAGTTGGAGGGCTGACGTGATGATGGCTGTGTATGCTGAAAGGGAAAGGCAAAGCTCTGCCTGTGTGGACTTATGAGCTAGATGAATAATGGGAAGACAATCATGCAAAGGCTTAGGGGGGACAAAGTTCAAGGTACCGAGAACAGGGAGTGCAAGGATTTGGCATGGAGTCATTCCGGGGTAATTACTTCCCTAGGACACCTTAAGAGCACTCATACATGGACCTAAAAAACAAGGAATTATATGATGAGTGAAGACAGTAGAGCTCCAAACACACCTAGCAACCCATCCCCAAGGAACAAAATCAACTAGAACTCTTTCAGAACCACCCAAGTTGACAGACAGTCAATGATGGTTACTTTATATCCAGGTGAGAATCAGGTTAATATATCCCCACAAGGAAGCTGGTAAATCAGTGCAGTGAGTTCTATATAATTTCTTTATTTGGCTTTTCCCAACACTTGAAGAAATATAGAGATAAAGGGGGTTTGTTCCTATTCCTTCCTCCAGTCTCATCCACCAGCCTTCCTGTCTCACTCTCTGCTGAGGCAGCTGTGACATCCTGCATGAATAAGGAAATGACGTTCATCTTCTACACCCACCTGGGAATACTGGGATGCCATTGGCTTCAGTTGTTCTTCTCTTCTCCATTCCTACCCCCCATCTCTGCTCCTGCCCACCCAAGATGAGAATACAGAAACTCATTTTGGAAAACGTGACCTAAATGGTCCTCAGAGGTAACTTGGCTCATCCCTGGATAAGTCCATTAAGGGTGATTTTGTTTCCTTCACTACACTAAGCTGGGCTCATATTTTGTAACCAATATAAAAATATTATAATTTCCTATTAGCATATGGCCTTAACAGAAGTAGATAACATCAAAGAAAATGTTTCTCAGGGAAGTATATCATTACTATGTACTAAAAGAGGAACACTTGCTACTTGAGGTAGCCCAGAAGCCTTGTCTTATGTTCATTTTGGCAAACAACATGGGTAAAAATCTTGACTTGCATATAAAAGTGGGCAGTGGGCAGGAAGGAATAACTCTTTACTTCATTTTCTTTATTGTAGAGCATTCTTCAGAGGACTATTTTCAACAGCAAGATGCCAAACACATTTAAAGTTAATTTGATTCAGTGACAGAGGTTAATGACATCTCTCATACAAAGGGCATTAGATTTGCTGGTACATCATAGACTAGGAATAAGATAAACAATCCTGGAAAAGGATATGATATCACTCATCTCTTTAGGAAAGCATTTCTCTGTCTTAGAGTTAGAGCTCCAGGCAGAGGAAATAGGAAGGTGGGGAAAACCTGGAGCAGATCCAGAGGAGACAATGGCTCATGGAGAATGAATGACTCAACTGGCATCAGAGGGCATGCCGCCAGGGCCTGGGGAAGAGGGACGAGCGCAAGATGTGGAATTTTAAATCCTCTCACTCCTACACCCATGGATACACACCAAGCTTTGGGGGAATAGAAACAGTCCTTAGTGTCCTGACAGTGTGACTGTGTTCCCCAAGCACCAGAGTGCCAGAAACTGGCTAGGTTCTATAGGAGAGCCTGACACACCAAAGCCAAGGCAGAAAGCAAATACCAGAATCACTCTGATAGAAGAGCATTGTAAATTGTCAACATTTAGATCTTTTCCTTAGAAAGGCTGTGAAGGAAATGAAAAAGTTGCTTCCTGAAGAAAAGAAAGTCAATGTATTTAGCTGTAAACAAAAGCTGGTTTCTTTGAAATAATTCTAAAACGCAATTTTCATTAGTTGCTTTGAGATACCCCAAAGTCTCTTTACACCATGTGTGTGAGGTTTCAGTTCCCCATAAACAGAGAATAACTGTTATTTCTGTGAAAAGTCACTTCTGTATATCATGCTTGTAGTATATACATATGGCATTTCCCCAAATCTCTTATCATGTCTCGTTCATCATATTTTTCTCAGCATTAAAAATTCTTTAGATTTGTATTACACTTGCAATGAAATGATCTTAACATTATTAAAAGATTTTAAAAATTTACTAGTGTATATTAAGTATATAATAATGGGATTTGTTATGACATTTCCTACAAGTACATAATGTATTTCTATCATGCTCACCCTCATACTTTCCAGATCCACCCTTTCATAACATCAGGGAACTGGAACCAACCAAGGTGTTTGTTAACAGATGAATGGATAATGAAAATGTGGTCATAAACATGATGGAATTTTATTCAGCTGCAGTATCTGTCTTGTTGACAATGCTTATTCTAAAGCAATTCATGAGTGCTTAAAAATAAAATGAATAATGTCAGGCGTCGTGGCATGTACCTTTAATCCAAGCCTTTGGGAGGTAGCAGCAGGTGGATCTCTGTGAGATCGAGGCCACCCTAATTCACAATGTGGCTTCCAAGCAGCCTGTGACTAGGGAGATCCTGTCAAAAAACAATCTCCAAAACCATATATATGTATATTCAATATATAGATAAATCGAATAAATTTCATAATCTACTATAGCCTCTAGAATAATCTATTATACTATAAGTGGGATTTTGTTACTCTAATAACTAGATGATTTTTCTAGAAGAAGAAAAATGTCATTCTAGCTGAAAACCTGTCTATCCACACTCTCGTGGCTATCACACACTATGGCGGCTATCACATACCTTGATTACTCTCTCAAAAGTATTGGTTGACAGTCAATTAGGTGTTGACCCGACCCCAAACTTACCTTTGAGCCCCTTTCTTAAACCTATAATTTAGCTACACTGACTACAATCCATTTTCTTTTGTGTCTTCGATCCTTGCCAAAGACACTCCTCTGCAAGTCACATTCTCTACTTGTTTACAAGAGGTATTTTCCCTTTCTTTAACCAGTTAACCTTTAGACACATGGAAATCCACCGAAACCCCCTTTTGTGTACTTCATCCTAAATCTGTCATCCTCCTCTCCTCTACTCATTGTGTATTGATGACTTAGTCCTGTTGCTATGGTTTGGAGAGAGTTTATCTGTATAGCTTCATATATTGGAGCTCAGATCATTATCGGGCTGTGGGCACCTTTAAGTATGAACTATGCCCATAATGTCAGCACTTGGGAGGTTTAGGGAGGAGGACTGTTTCAGGCCATTTTAGGCTACAAACTGAACTGTGGATTTCAGAATGAGGCTATGTATCAAAACAAAACATCCCCTCCAAAAAAAAGAAAAAAACAAAGAAAAGGGGGTGGCATGAAGGGATGTGAGGGGGTGATGTCCTCTGAAGACATCAATGCTGGTCTTTTCTGTACTTGTTGGGAAAACGGATTGTAATCAAGTGAGAATGAGTTCATCCACTTGGCCCTCTCTGTATACGGCTATTTTATTTTCTAATTCTCTGCCTGTTATGACACAGACAATGTAGCCCAAATAGAGTTCAGACAGATGGGGTTGCTTCATCTTAGATTTCTAGTCTCCAAACTGTAAGTTAAATAAAACCCTTCTTTATAGTATTTAGGGTCCTTAGTCTTGGTATTTTGTTGCAATGACAGAAAGCAGACACACACACACACACACACGCACACACACACAAGAACATGCTAATTTCCTTAGTGTCTGTCTTCACTGTACAACTGAGGCAGAGACAGCACTGCTAGTATGGTGACTTTCACAGCTATGGCTGATGTTTCTTACATTTGTTTTATTCATAACAGGAACCTGGAACATAGTAGGCACTTAATGCATTTTTTCAGTAAGCAAAGAATTCAGTCAGTCCTGCTTCTGTTGAACTTTTATGCTCTGTGACACATAAACATAAGGGTTCAGAACCAGTACCTTCACTGACTGCAGCTGGAAAAAAAACCTGTCAAGCCCAAATCCACTGAATCGAAATCAGCCACTTAATAAGATACAGAGGAAGTTCCAATTATACTTCTAATTAAAGTCTAATTGCTCTCAATGCACGTTTGTTTATATAATAGGCTTAGAAAAATTAGAGACAAAATGATGTTTTTTCACGTGTAATTGACCTTTGTGACTCACAAAGGAGGTCAATTACTATTTTTAATGGAATTGAAAAATGTTGCTTTTTTTTCAACATTTCTACAATTCTTTATCCTTAGTTTTTCTTGAAGATCATGTAGCAAAATAGATAATTCTGTTATTAACAAAACTTCTGATTTCTCATTGTGGCATATCTCCCTAATCTAAACAAGGATGGTCAGAATTAGAGTTTAACTTAAAATAAACAGAAAAGCAGTATTAAAACTCCACAATGATTTCAAAATTAGTTTGATTGTCCCATATAAAAATATTAAAGATTGGGTTGGAGATGTAGCTCAGTTGGGACAGTGCTTGCCTAATTCATGAGGAGCTGGGTGTTGTCCTCAGCACCGCATAAACCAGTGTGGAGTACACTACTGTAACCTCAGCAAGAGATTCAGAAATTCAGGTTCACCCTCAGCTTCGAAGTAAGTTCAAGACCTGTCTGGGCTATAAGAGATCTTGTTTCCAAAAAAAAAAAATCATGATTAAAGGTAAAATCATAGTGACACATGATAAACTCATTCACATCAGTGACTCACTTTTTGTGCATGTCTTCAAAGGTACATGGACTTTCACACAAAAAGAATTTTTGCCTTTCACTGACTTCAACAATTGGTTTCCTGTTAATCAAGATTATAAACGTCACCTCAAGTTTACTTTACAATAGCCCAGGACAGCTTAGGAGGACCCAGGCCAATATCCAGAATGCCAAAGCAATCAATCAAATGAACTTTGATTCAAAGCAAATAGTCACAAATTCCATAGCTGATTTGCCATTCTTACCGACTTGGGGAGCAGTCTTATCAACTTGCAGCCATAATGAGGGCAGAGAGAGTAGAATCAGAACATGCCAAGGCATGTCTAAGCCTAGCATTAAGTATGCTAGGCAGATACCAAATTAAAACATTACATGCTAGACAAATCTGTGTGTAGTTTTCACTGTAATCTAAAATTTTAGATTCAAAGCATTGAGAACATAAGGTAGATGTTCATTTGTCTTACAAAATCTCAAATGTAGGACCTCAAAAGGCCAAGTATGAGTTACTGAATTAGGTCTGTGCTATTTGGATGATTCAGCTTCTTTCTAAAGACCCACAAACAGACAGTGAAAACAAACTCAGGAATCCCAAGTTCAGATGAAAGAGCTCAGCTCTTCAGGAAGGAAGTGGAGGTTAGCAGGGCCCTAACATTGAGAGCCATCCAATGTGGAGGATGGGGCTTGGGGATCCGTAGAAAATGGATACACATTCTGGTTTCCACAGTCAGCAGTGCATCTTATTCATTACTAAACAATAATAACCGTCTCAGAAAGGATTCAGAGTAAGCAGATCATGCATGAGAGTTACCATTTTCAACAAAACAAGGACAACTGGATTAATAAAGTTATTTCAAAAAGCATTAAGCCTTCTGAGAACATCAAAGGTGCTCATAATTGCATAAAATAACTATTTTGACATACTCTTACTAGGAGTACATTTAGGACAGTTATTCATTCAGTCAGCATATTCCCATTGATAATTTGACTGTATTTGTGCAATTAGTAGGGATATAAAAACAACACTAAAATTAAATGAAACAACTGAAGAGTTTAGTTGAGATATGGTATTTAAAAAGTAATTGTACTCTTAGAACTAAATGTTTGGAAGATAAATGTTAATGTGATTAATGTTATGGAAGAAAACCACAGAATGGTTCTAGTCTAAATGCCAAGGTTAGGAAAGGCTTCTAAGAAAACATGGCATCACAGGTAGGACTTGAAGACTGAGTAGAAGCTGTCACAGCAGGGCCGAGGAAACAGTTCAGAGGGCCATCGGAATAGATGTGGCTTCGTGTCTGGCAGAGGTCACGCCATTGGAGGAGTTGATCAAGCAAAGATCAAAGTGACAAGGGTTCGGGTGGAGCTGCACCATGCCAAGCGCTGAGTGTCTTTTATCTAGGATGCCAATGGCTATGTGGAAGGGCTAGGAAGATGAATGATGTGTCATCATTTGGCTCAGTGACGGAAGTAAGTTTTAATGTGCTCATAGTCCAATCAAGGAGACCATGTATTCTGGGGTTGTCTTAAAATATTGGAACACAAATTTACCTTTAGCACATTTATTCTGGAAGCAATCTTGCTAGGACAGGAAAAACGTGGGGCAAATCGGAGTTTTACAAGCTCACATTTCAGTTCCCTTTCATAGCTTCTTAAAAGGTGTTTCCTGAGGGATTAACTAACAACTCTGTGTGTTGGCCCATTCATTTCTCTCAGATATTTATTAAGATTTCTCATGTATTTGTACTTTCAACACTGTGAATAGAGGAAGAAATGAAACACAAAGACTCTTGACTGAGTAGTCTAGTGGGGAAGGAAATTAAACTATATAAATATATAAGACATAAGATATGTATGAATCAAAATAATCTAAATAAGAGATGAAAGAAGGAAATGAAAGGTGATACAGTGTTGGGGTGGCCATGGCAGAGTTCTAAGGTAGAGCAGAAATGAAGACTATGCAATTTAAAATCACAACAGTGTCTATTTCAGGCAGAGGGAATATAATGGAGTACCAAGGCCCTGAGATCAGAGATGGAGGAAATACTCTAGAATTTTAAGTTAAAATTCATGTGATTCCTACCAGAGTTGTTAGGACATGCCTAAAATGCCAGTCTTTGGAAAACTAATATAGGAAAGTCTTGGATTTGATACATCCTAGATTACAATGAGAGACCCTGTCTCAGAAAAGAAATTTTAAAAGATCCTGCCATTATCATCACCACCACCATCATCCTCTTCCTCATCATTATCAGCACCACCACCATCATCAGCATCATCTTCATCTTTATTATTACCATGTAGTTTGGGAAATATTTCTTAGTGAGTCTATTAGACATGTTATTGATCTAGCGCCACAACAGACAATGATGTCAAGCAAAAAACTATAAATTTTCAAATATATATCATTTTCATTATACTTGGCATTAAAAGTTAGGAAAATTTTAGACTTTAATATTAACAACAATCAACTGAGGTCTTTAGCAAAAATACTTACTTCTGTAATTTTGACTTACTGGAGCTAGGGTAGAGTTCAGGAACTTGCATGTGTAGCCAACATCATAGGTCATCTTTTGGGGGATTTAATGAATATGATCCAATCTACTTTGAAAACAATTTTAATACAATGCATTTGGAGACTGTTTTAAAACTCATGCAACTTATATTCACTTCAATGATGGCATATCTGTGCTTCAACCCAATAACAAGAACTTATAATAGGATTTCCTAAATAGCACAAACCATAGCCAAGGAAAGAAGAATCCTAGTGAGAAAACATCTAATTCTGGGAAATTGCCAAAATGAAAGAGGTATGCTGAAATTCATTGCTAGATGATGTCAAATATATTTTCCCCCAACAAAAATTTACTTTTTTATTTGGTCTCCACAGCAAATCATTTTCTATTACACTAATATGATTTGTGGAGGACCTCTTTAAGTAGATGTGATTCTTTGAGAAGTCTGATACCTGCTATTCCTAGGGAATAATTTTATGGCTAATTAACACATGCCAAATATGACTTGCATAAATATTAAAATCATGTATTAGTATATACAAATATGCTTAGTCTTTAAAAGTATTTCTAACAATGTTTCAGTATTTGAATGCTACCATAATAAATGGTAAATACCCTTGTGCTAGAAATTTCAAAAGTGATACTTGATAAATTCTTCTGGTTAATGCTTTGCTACTGGGTGATAAAAAAGAAAAAACACTGATAGAACTGTATTCCTGCCGTCAAATAGTAATCTGGTGGGATAGAAGCTTGTGCTTTCAGTAAAATCTCCTCTGCCTTTATGTCACGTGTCAATTGGTATCTTCATCTATACATGGTAGTAATTACAATCCCTCTGTTTGGGATTGACTAATGACTAAATCCTGTAAGTCACTTACAAGTCTTTAAAAGTAGTATCACCATCCTATTCAGCCTCAGAAAAGGAAAGTGATATAGGTCAGCTGTTTGAATATGTAAGGATTTTTTTTTCCCCTAGCAATCATCACTTTTTATTACTTCATTCGAAAGTGCAATAAGAGATAGAATGATGTGGACTGTTTTTTTGAGAAACATTAAACCTAAGATTAGCATTTGTGGAAACAGCAAAGACTATTAACAAACAAACATTAATTTTAGATCAGACTCTAAGATTCTGACCTTAGTAATTTAGCTGGGTGATTTGCCATGTTGATTTTTTTTCAAGGTGCCTTTTAAAATAATTATAGTTATTATGATAACTTTAGCTGGAAGTTGAACTTGAAAGTGGACTGATACTTTTTTCCATTCTTAAGAATGACTTTTATATTTGGACTCAATACTCAGAATAACATTTTCTCCCCATACTCTGGGTCCCAGCATGATGATCATTCTTTAATCAGCTGGCTTCAGGGAACATCATCTTGGTTCCACACTAAGTACAAAGTGTTTTGGCACAGTATCTCTGCCATTGCCCTACTATGTTTGTCAATATTCCTAAAGGATTCTCAATCACAAACCCCCCAAAATTGGATTCTAAAATCCAAAGTAGAATTTTGGTAGCTATGAGCAATTTTTTCTTGACTGATCTACCTGAATCAATCCTGACATATAGGCCACAATGACTCAGGATGTGACCTGAGTAAGGCAGTGTGACTGATGGCTGTTCTTTATCGTTGTCCCCTCTCTAAGGGCAGTCTTGGAATCAGAAGGGCAGTGAGGCTGGATCTTAGATCTGTCTTCAGACCATGGCATCATCCCATTCAGCCTCGTATGAGCCCCTGAAACTTAGGGGAAGACTCAATTAGTCTTTGTTTTAAAAGATGACATATGGTCAGACACCAGAGCAAGAACTAAAATTCATAGCAAGTCTTTCCAGACTCTCCTTAGCCTTTTCCTACAATGCTTATAACCCAAACAAGGGCCATGTTCATTCTCCTTTAAGATGTCAAGGAAAGAAGCTGGAGAGATGGCTCCGCATTTAAGAGTAAGAGCACTAGCTGCTCTTGCAGAGGGCTGGGTTTGGTTCTCAGAAATCACACAGTGTCTAATTACTGCCCATAACTCCAGTTCCAGGGAATTCAATGCCCTCATATGACCTCCATGGGCATTGCATGACATAGGTGCATTTACATACATGCGGTCCTTGCACTCATACTCATAAAATAAAAATAATAAAATATTTTTAAAATTATTAAAGATGCCAAGGAAACATTATTATATATGAACACATACACCATTTTATGTTAATCAGTTTTTAAATATGGAGAAACCTTCTGGACACATTTATCCATTTTAAATATTGCAAATGCAAAGCAATGGTACAAATATACAGTCCATGTACCATTCTTCTAATGAGGAAATTAATTATTTACAGGCTAACCCATGGCATTTGAAACATATGCTAAGATTTCAGGTTTCTTCTCTGTTATTGCTAATACATTCCTTTGATTGTGGCTTTTGAATTCCTCATATGAGAAAGTATAAAGAAATCAGAAATTGTTCATTTAAGTTGATCGAAAGATTGCAACAGCCCCAGACAGGCTGATTTTTGATAGCCCATTCTCCAAAGAAAAGGCACAAGTTCTCCTGGAGTTTTTGTCTTGTGCCAGAGCAGGAACTCAACTGAAACACATCTATGCACTTGTGAGGTATAGAGTCATGCTGGAGGCTGAGATCTGAATGTCTAATTCATTTCCCAGCACACAAGCTCCTTGAAAAAAAGTTCCTTGTGCCTATGCCAGTGGCAAGGCCAGACCAGGCATCGAGGTGCTGTTAGCTGCTCAGTAAAATTTTTTGAAGCAGACTGAATGATTCAAGAGGGTTTGATGAGACATTTCTAGGTTAAAGTATTTATTGAACACTTCTGTGGAATGCAAAGATAAATAAGACACAAAATTCACCTTAAGGAACTTGTACTTTATTAGAGAAGAGTTAAAATCACTATTAGAGAAATTGAAGAGAAGGCTGTACAGTTAAGATCACTGGCTGCTTTTACAGAGGATTCAGGGTTTAGTTCCTAGCATCTACATGGTAGCTAACAACCCTTTGTAACTCCAGTTCCAGGGGATCCAATGCCCTCTTCTGGCCTCTGTGGGCATTTCATGGATAAATGTACTTACATAGATGGAGTCAAAACATTTGTACGTATAAAATAAACATAAATTTTAAAAACTTAAAAAATTATAGTGTGGCATAGTGACATACGCCTTTAATCCCAGCAGGTGATCTCTGTGAGTTCAAGGCCAACCTGGTCTGGTTATGAGTTCCAGGCAGGGTGGGACGACAGGGAGACCTTATCTCCAAAAGATCCCTACCCCACCCCCAAGAAAAATCACTAGCAGATACAAGGAATCATTACAGAGGTACTGTTTTTCAAATATTTCAGTATTATGGTTCAGTAAGATACAAAGCTTTGGAAAACACCGAAATATACCACATATTAAATAAACATGAGGAATTATAAATAGAAGACATGATATTTGAGTCACTGCTCCTCTGGGTTCCTATAGATCCTTAAGTAGAAGATGCAAGAAATCCATGAGGTCATCTTTTCTATCTGGCTATACAGAGACTCAACCGCAGAGATTTTAGAAGTCGTCACACACAGGCTAACCCTGCAGACCATCGCATCTAGGTCTCTGGGAGTAGACTTTCAGTATGTCTGTTTTACAGCCTTCATTAAGAAGCTCTGTAGTTGAGGTTATTGTTCTCTGATCTTTTTATATAAGCACCACAAGTAGCTTCTAAACCCTGAGTTTCACCGCCCCCCAAACAGATTCTGATTAAATTTTCTTAAATTTGAACAATGTGCTGTCAAGATCGAGGTATATAAAGTTAAAGAATAAGAAAAATTGTATGCAATTATATGAAAGATATGGCAAAAAGACTTGCCTATTTTCGTCACTGGCAATTGTTCCCTAGTCATCTTGTGGCATCTAAGTAATATCCAACTTAACAGACTACTGTGATTAACTATATTTTTTCCAGTTATGGAGGTTCATGAAGATGATTAGAAAAAGTTTGGAATCATGAACTTTTGACATATTGGGCCTGAGTACACAAGAAGACTGTTCTGGAATTCTTGACCTCATGAGCTGTTGTGGTCACTCTTAGTCACTCCTCCTCTGTGGAAAAAGCTCAGGCAAGGATAGCGTGCAAGTATGTATGATTTCAACACAATGTAACCAACTATACAAGCCACCATCCGGGAAGGAAATGTATTTACCTCGTGCACATCTCATATGGTTTAAACAAAACATTGTGTTATTTCAACCAGCAATTGTTTGTAAATACTTCTAATGTGCAATCCATGAAATAATATGGAAATTCCTGGAACTATTAGCTACTCAGAACTTTAGATATAAATAGATCCTTCTGATGCCTTCTTTTCTTTTCTTTTCTTTTCTTTTCTTTTCTTTCTTTCTTTCTTTCTTTCTTTCTTTCTTTCTTTCTTCTTTCTCTTTCTTTCTTTCAAGATAGGATCTCCCTGTAGCCTAGCTGGTTTAGAACTTGCTATGTAGACTAGGCTAGCCTCAATCTCACAGAGTTCTGCCTGCTTCTTCCTCTTGAGTCCTGGGAATCTGATGCATTTCTATCAGTTGCTTATAAAAAAGTATTGAAGAATGGGTTTCCATCCATCAAGGATGAGATTATAAAGTTTCAAAATTTTAAATAGTAGTGTATTGGCAATATTTTTTTGAAAATTATTTTATTTTTATTTTATGTGTGAATGTCTTGCCTGCATGTGTTTAAGTATACCACATGTGTGCAATGTTCTCAGAGACCAAAAAGGGGCATCAGATCCCCTGGAACTGGAGTTATGGATGGTTATTAGCCACCGTGTGGGTGCTAGGAACTGAACTCAGGTCCTTTGCAAGAGCAGCCAGTGCTCTTAATAACTGACACATCTCTCCAGCCCTTGGTATTATAATTTGAGAAAGGCTATATGATTATAGTTTTGTCAGCTAGGACAAAGGCTCAGATGAGTAAAAGGGTAAACAAAACATTAAAGAAATGTTACAGGAAAACGAGTAACCCTGAGTGCTTGAGTGGGAACCATCTCCTCCCATTTTATTTAGATCAACTCATAGAAAAAGTTCCTATGCCTTCAAGCAATGTCACTTCCACCAAATGAATCACATGTTGCTGAGGATAGTTTGTTGTTGTAGAAAACTTTTTAAGCTTAACTTCATTAGACAAAGAGGAAAAAGTTTTTGTGACTGTAAAGACCTCCATTGGAAGAACAGAGTTTTGCATTTTCTAATCCATTGTCCAACGTTCTTATATATCCGCTAGTTGATCACAGCCTGGAGTACCAGCTCTGCTGCTGCCCCATCAGTGAACCACTCCAAATCCTATGGGACAGTGAGAACTGGGGGCAGAGTATGTGCTCAGCATGCTGGACACCCTGGGTTCACTACAGCAGAAAATAAATAACAACAGGCTAATGAAAATGAAAGTCAGATAAACATGTCAACTTTTAAGGATCACTTTTGGTAGAAAGGAAGGTAATTTACATGTTCCAAATATTAGCTACTGAATATACAATATATGTTATTATACATTATATATATATTGTCCATGTAATTCTCATCATAATCATAGAAGTTAGGGAGGATAAAGACACTAGTTTCAAACACTAGAAAGCAATAGTTATTTGAAAAAATATATTTTAAAACATTTTTATGTGAGTTGATTTTTACAAATACAAATGTACAATTTGGAAAACAATGTATATGTAGAACGCTGACAAACTAACTTTCTTATATATCTCTCGATTCATCTACTCCTACATCCTTGCTGTCTCTGACACTTGGTCCCACCAGAACTGGGCCCAAATTAGGACCTTGCTAATTGAAATAGCTAACAGTCCTTCATTTTCATCCCCCATCTTCATCTGGAGTCTATGAAAGAGTCAAGAGGGGGATGAGGAGATGAAATCAAGTCTCTCCTGCCATCACTGAGCAGTAGGCCCTGGGTGTCAGGCGAGACCAGCTGCTCTTATTACTGATATACAATCATATGTAATGCATAGTTCCAAATCCTCAATGTGCCCTTGAGGTTTTGCCCCACTCAGTCTTGTCTCTCACTTTCCACTCTCCTATGTAGTCAGACTCAGCTGGAATTCTTCCAGAATGTCAAATCATCACTATTCTCCTCCATCTCAGAATCTTTCTCAAATTCTCTTTTCTATCTGGATAGGAAACCTGTCTTCTCACTGCTCCACTTGGCTAAAATGTATTAAGGCTCCATCTGAACTTCCTATGAAAGTCTTCCTTAATTCCCCCAGAGTTGTTTAGGTCTCTGCAGTCTACACCACCTCAGTACCCTGTAATTCTTCTACAGCTTTTTATACCTTACAATTTCTTTATAGCTGTCTGCTCTACTGATAACTGATAATGATGCATTTAACTAACACTTGTTCAGTATCAGTCAAGATTTCCTGAGGGATTATTATTATTCCCATGTATGGGAGGGTTAAATGAGAATGAGTCCCACTGAATAGCTAACCCAGAGAGACAGCAAGTGATAAACCCAGGAGTTGGCCCTGATCACTGTGAACCTTGATCATCTTGTTGTTACCTGAGCTGCACCTGGCTGTCTTGTTTACTAATCTAGTTCTTATATCTCCTATGATATCACATGTACCCTGAAACTCAAACATCTGTTGAATGTGGAAATGAATGATTTATATTACAAGTAATAAAAAATGAAAAGACTCTTGCAGCTGACAGCTTGACCCTGGTATTCCTTATTGACTCTAAATGATAGCCACAGAAATATCAAGAAGGGAGAGAGGAGCCACGCATGACCAGCACGGTAAAACATGGAAAAAGTAAAGCCACTTCCCAAATGTGTGAATATGAAGACAAGGATGCACCCCATCACGACAGTCACCAAATGCATTCCTTGCTCAGCTAACGTAACTTAAACATGCTTTATCCTCATGCTTTCTGATGGCACCCCATGCAGATTAACGCCGTTCTTCCTTAAACTCTCCCCTAAATCACCTAGTTCAGGCACAAACCCTATAAGAAGCCTTTGCTAACTTCTTTCCACCAGAAATGCATGTACTGAGTGCTGTCTGGGGCCAACACACACGGCTTTGTCCAACCAGCAGTGTCGATGGGCCTTCACTGGGGAACACTGACACATCATTGGTGCTTACTTAACAATGTTGCAGGTTAAGTGAATTTAGCCTCAGAACATTTGGCCCCTGCTCATTCATCTCTTAATTTTCTTATTAGTAGCTTATATTGTTCAATTTTACTGAGGCTAGACTCAGTTTTCTCAAGTCATGTGTAGTTTAATGGGACAGGAATAGGTTTAGTTTATCGTGTGAACTTTGTTTTGAATAGATTTATCTTGAGAATTGATTTAAAAAGCAAGCAAACAAGTCAGTCTGTTTATGTGGGTCGTGTTGTATGAGAAAGTCATCATGAGTTTCTAGAAGGACAAATAACAGAAAGGAAAGAATGCTATAGCTAGATTGCCTTATAAATTCCATAGAATGAGTTATGAAATTTTCTGATGCTTGGAAAATTTTCTAAAAAGGCAGTCTCTATCTCCATGCAATGCCCTATTCGCTATATACTGCCACTAAGAAGGCCACTTTGGCCTTCCAACCCCTCCTCTGGTCCTTTAGTCCATGGTGTACACTCTAGCTGCCTAGCAAGGATTATCATCTTCAACAGCTTTCCATGATTTGTATTTTTCCTTTACTCTCTCCTCTCATGAAAATCCCTCTCCTGATGGAGCAACCTTTCTGTTAATGTGATACACAAATATATGCTAAGGTAGTACAGATGCTAATGTGCTGATAAGTTCTCCTTCCTCTGTGCTATGGACCTTTCAAATGGAATCAGTTGTCTTAATTCAAAGAATTAATGAGAATATTGGAAAGAACAATTTAAGTTTCAGTAGCAAATATTTGTAATAAGGAAGATTTTTTAGCACCCGTGAGTCATATCATGTAAACGGAATCTGACAAGTCTATAAGTAGATGCCTATATAATTATTCTGCATTATAGAAGCATTGCTACTCAAGATTTGATCTTGAAATCTTAAACACACTTTATAGATGCAAAGGAGTAGTATAATGTTAAATCAAGGTAACTCTACCTTCCACCAATGGGCAGCACTAGGTATTATTAGTCTTCACCCCCTGTCCTCTTGCAAGGGTTTATTGGGAGTTTTCCTTTATTTCTGAGGAGGATTAGGAACATGGATCATTGTAATGAATCAGTAAAAGTAATTCATTTAACATGTGCATAATACTACTTACATACTATCCACAGTAATTAAAGGCAGAGAATGAAATAGACAAAAAAGGAAGAACTTCAAATTCTGGATTAAGACAAATACCGAAGTTGAATGCTTATCAGTGCATATTAATTCAAGAACTAAACTGAAGTTTGTTAGGGAACTTAAAGGTCATACAAATTTGAAAGGATGGCCGATGAAACCTTTCTGGCCAGTCATAGATGAGTCATAGATCCAAGGGCTATTGGATGCTAAGCAACATCAAAGAGAGTGGTGGTATAAAGTACCCAGAGCAGGGCTAGGAGCTCAGTACTGAGCCAACAGAGATGATGGGGGAGGATGTCACAGCCTCCAGCCAAATGTCTCTAGGGATCACTGTTTAGGACATGATGCTTTGTAGATTATTTATTGACAAAAAAAGACACAATTATGTCAGACCTGGAGCAATGTGAGGGATAGGCTCAGATTTCAGTTCAGTTGAAAATACCCATAAGCTGATTTTGACTTAAAAGCAAAGGAGCTTAGAATATGCTTTGTTAGCCTAATCTGTTCATGCATAAAACTACTTCTGGATCATTCTTCCTTAGGTATTGATGTAATCATTTCACTATTTTTTAAAACTGGCAACATCTGGGGCTGAAGAGATGACTCAGCCATTAAGAGCACTGGCTGTTCTTGCAGAAGACATGGCACCCACATGGTGCCTAACAACCATTCATAGCTCCATTCCAGGGCACCCAATGCCCTCTTCTGTCTTCTGTGGGCATTGCATAACATGGGTGCACTTACATGCATGCAAGCAATACACTCATACACATAAAATAATTTTTTTAAACTGGAAACCTCTGTGGAACATTGGGTTTATAATGGAAAGGTGGTAAATATAGAAGACATAATTAAAAAAAAAATCTTTAAATGTTATAATCATTGTAGCAGATCCCTTTCTGTTAGATTTTTGTTGCTTCTTTATATTTCTCTTTTTTCCTTTCTCTCTTCTTTTTCTTTAGAGAGAGATAAGGTCTTACTTTGTAGCACGGGGCTTTGTCAAATTTGCCATCCCCCTTCCTTTTTCCCCTGAGTGATAGGATTATAGGCATACACAACCATAACTGACTTTAATCTCCATTAAAAAAATTTTAATGTAACATTCCAAATTATATCTTCTTTTCAAATTATATTCTATATTTTATTTATTTACTTATTTATATTTATTTTAACCGTATTTGCCTAAAGATAACCCAAATATATTTATTCTAGGAGACAAAATTAAAAGTAAATTAAGTGTCCAGTAACATAATGAGAAATTAAATATGATCTCAAAATTATATGAAAGCCGTTTTAGCTGCAGAAAGTTACTGATTCAAAAGTCTACATATAAAATAATGCACCCCCACAAGTCACATATGGTAGCTTATGCCCGTAATCTGAACACTAGGAAGGATGAATCAGGACATCAAATTCAAGGTCTGCTTGGGTTACACATAGCAAGATCTTATCTCACAGAAGCAACAACTACAAAAAGATTGTGCCACAATCTCTGGTAACCACTGTGTTTAGGTGTTGTGATCATAGAGAAAGTTTGTCTTTTTATAATTTTTAAAATATTTACTTTATAAAAAAAAATTTTTCCAAATGATTTTGACAACAGATCTGAGGAGATTGTGATACGCTGTTCTGCTCTTTGAGGGAGTGGAAGAAAGAAATGTGGAGTATTTCTTAATTTTGACTTTAAATATTTATTTTATTTTATTTCATGTGTATTAATGTGGGTGTTGGGAATCGAACCCAGTTCCCCTGCCAGAGAAGTCAGCCCTCTTAGCTATTGAGTCATCTCTTCAACTCCTTAATTTTGACTTTAAAAGTCAACTTTTTTATTCTAAAATAGTGCTGAAAACTTTTTATGAAATATTGGGGAACTGTTTACTAGAACTTCGAATTTCTTGACTAATTGTTGAAGAATTTGCTCATGGCTTCTAGTAGAAAGCCCACTGCTTCTTAAACTTTTCCCTCACGCGACTCCTTTCTGTCCAAAAATTTTTTCATGAATCTTTTTATGCACATAAATAAAATAGCTGCACAAAGTAAACAATAACTGATATAAATCACAAAGAAATTTACTTTAGTCAATTCTTTAGCATAATAATTTTACCATTTACTAGAGATAAAAACAAATTACACTCTTCTAGTAAGATGAAGTGATTTATTTTTTAGAAAGAATTAAAAGTTGACTGTTTAATTTTGCAGGATATGGAGCATCTTCAATGCTTTGCAGAATTGATCAGGATTTTAATTTTATGATCATCAATTATTAGAATGTTGCTTCACATAAACGTGTAAATTATTGGAAGTTCTGTCCTAATCCCAAATCAATATTCGTTTATTGATTTTTTTCATGAAACTCATGTCAGCAATTCAACAATTTTAAAAATCAAACAATTTAACATAGTGCAATCCAATGATATACTAATTTAATATTTACAGGCAGAGAAATAAAGGTAGGAAAATATTAAATATCTTTGTTTTTTTGAAACTAACATTCTATAAAAGCAGAAAGCTTTGTATAAGCAGTAACACACTGCAGTTCATAACATATACTAAACTCCAATCTGAGCTGAAGTATTTTGTTTGTGAGCCTGAGTTAGCAATGGCTGTGCCAGCTCACCAGCCCTCACCTGAGGTATTTTAATGCAGCATTGTTAGCTTTGAGAGGTCTGATGGCAGGTGCATTGCCAAGTGCATGTGTTATGTTTCACAACCAAGGTTGAGGCTGCAGGAAAGTCACGTAAGTAACTTGTCCTGGCACTACCAGAAACACCTTGACTTCACTGCATGTGTGATCTTGAATCAAGTTTTGGTCAGTATGCACTGAGACCCCATCACTGTTGCAGTATTTTTACAGCTCCACATCCAATTATGTGACCATATATCACAACTGACAATTGGTGAATCTGTGAAAGAAGCCAGAGTCTTCATCTGCAGCACCTCCAGGACATGACTGACGGGCAGCAAGAGTAGGACCTGGTTCTTCCTGCCCAAGGCAGGCTCCTCTTCAGGCAATGCCTATGCCAGGGCTCCTGTTGACCAAGACTTTCTCAGGTTGGACCACAGGCTGAGTCTCCTCTTGCCAACTATTGAATTGATAATGATAGAACAGGGATTCATAAGTTCATAGTGATCAAAACAAATAAATCTCTAGGAAAGTTCCTTCTTACAGTAGATCATGAAAGCACACATAGAAAAGAAATTATATATTCTAAAAATCATTGTCGAATATTAAAACCATGGGGTATCATGTCAATAAGGAAGAATAATATTTACCCTGTTTAGAAATACTCCCCCACCTTTGGGGCTGGAGAGATGGCTCAGCGATTAAGAACACTGGCTGCTCTTGCAGAAGATCCGATTTCGGTTCACATCACCCACATAGCAGCTAATAACCATCTAAAACTCCAGTTCCAGGGGATCTGATGACCTCTTCTGATATCCATGGGCATTGCACAACATGTGTGCCCTTACATACGTGCAGACAGCACACTCATATACATAACATAAAAAATTATATATATATATATTCATATTCCCAGGGGTTAGTCAATTGTAAAGAGAAAAAGTAGTAAGTTTCTAGCAGAGAAATCTAGCACATATCATCTGCTTAACTAACTAAACCATCAAAGCTAACATCACAAGAGTGGGATAAATTTCATATTTTGTGGTTTCTAATATAATGTACATGTAGATGTACTATTAAGGTTCACACATTCTTTGCAAAGCAAAATAACTTGCATTTAAATGTAAACCAACCTCAGGAAAGCCCATATCATGGGACAGGTTAAAAAAAAGCTGCACTGTAATCTTCACAAATGACAAGAACAAAACCTGAAAAGCAATGCTGAGCAAGTCTCCAGATTAAAGGAAACTAAAGAGCTTTGGCAGTTGAATGCAACCTGTGATCCAGGAGTGTGTGTGTGTGTGTGTGTGTGTGTGTGTGTGTGTGTGTGTGTGTAATGCTGGGACTGAACCAAGAACTTTGCATATACTAGGCAAGCACCCCTGAGTTACATACACAGTTGAGAACTGAATTCTAGATGAGAAAAAAAAAAAAAAAACATAAAAAACTTTTTTTTAGGATAATTGATGGTATTTCAATGTTGAATAAACATCTGATTTTGATCTTGACTCTGGCTAGGTAGTAGAATATCCTAATTTTTAAGAAACAAACACATAAGTACTTAGCCACAGGGCAGAAGAATATAAAACACTTGTCTCAAGGTCTTCAGGAGAAAGAAAGATTGACAAATGATGAAGACAGAGAAATAAAAGGCTTATGGAGTAATGAAAAGTCATTTGCTGTGTCTCCTATTGGTATTGACTTGTAGTCTGTGAACTTGGTCATCTAGAATTTTTAAAAAATTCCCAAGAATTGTATCAAAAACAAAATGTTACTCATTCTTAGTTCTTGTCTAGTAATTTTACTTTGGGACATTTATTCTAAGGAAATATCATACAGATTTTTCTATAAAGGAATTTGCTAAAATTTAATTCATCATTAAGCAAACCCATGGCCATAAAAGTTTGTGAAATATTAATAATAATAGTTTAAAGGTGTGAGAAATAAAGGACAACCTTTAAACTCATTTTTGTTTGGCAATATTTTGAAAAATTGCTAAAACTTTAAAACAAGTAATTATAAAGTAAATAGTTTTCTGAAATCTAGGGAATATCTTCAAGGATGTATTTAAGCATCAGGGCATTTTATGAAATACTGCTCTTCAATGACACAGAATTCTGCTGCTGGTGAGTAATATTTAGTGTGGCCTCCTAATTCTTTCCCTGGTGAAATACACAGCAAGGAAAGCCTTCTACTCTAGCTGTAGCCTGATGTATGATTGTTATAAAGGGGTGTGGGCCTTGGGATTTATTTCCTATGAAAGTATGTCAAGCCTGAACCCAAATGCTAAACATTATAGCAAAAATAATGCAATAAAATTAATTAATATCTGCATCAAAAATATTCTGCTTTTTCTCCGTGTCAAAGATTTCAAACTAATCCTGTTATCTCCTTTATAATTTTATGTCTAAGGTTAGTTTCTGACAGATTATTTTAGAACCCAAATCTCAAGTTAGTGTGGGGCTTGATCCAGAAACTATTTCTGCTACAGTCTTTGTTTGGGACTTTATCATAACCTAGTTTGGTTCCAATAGGGAAAGATTATTATTATCATATTTTTATCAAGGCTAAGTTCTACCAAATGTCAGAGAATGGCAAATGACCAAAACAGCAATGCACATTGAGCTACAAAGAGCTGGAGATTAAATCCCTACCTAAGGAGCACTGAAGTGGAGGCTACAGGGCTGCCAACCAGAGTTTGATGGCACAAAAGAAGCATAAACAGTAATGTAAAGTAGCATTTGGTTAGTTTTTGTCGTCTCTTATTTATGTCCATTCCTCTGAGACCTCCTCTTCATAGTCTAAAGTATGTGGCCCTCCCAATGGACCCGGGAGTTCCTGTGGACTTTGGAGAGACTGAGGTTTCAGTGCAACATCTATGTCTGTTCTTTAGTTCAGCTTTCTGTTCCATTGCTCAACTCATGTATAAAGAGGCCCTACCCACTGATAAGGGGCTTATTTATATTCCCACAGCCAGATTCTCCCACTGTAATCTAGACTGCATCTTATGTAAGCATATGACTCATACGCATGGGTTTCTTTACTGAAACTCAGGGAGAGAGCCTGCTCTTAGATAGCTGTGACGTGAAACACCAGAGATGACCAGAAGTGAAATCCGGTGGACATTCCCTGGTCACATTTTTATCAACAGTTTTAATCTCTTCACTGATGTTAACTTTACCAAAAAGTCAAAGAGAACAGCAGCAGGCCTGGAGGATGACAAAGCTATGTCATAATCTAGTGTAATCAGGTCTCCAGTCCCATCTCCTCACTTTCCAACAGAAATACTCTTTCAACCTCAAAGTGGTCAGAACTCAAATCAATGTCATTTTTCTCTTCCTAGTCGCTTTTGTGCTTGACTGACCATTGCTACAAACAATGAAAATTCTTCCTCTCTCATCATTCCAGTTCATCTTTTCTTAGTTATCTTCATGGATAGGCAGCAGTAAGTCCTACAGTTTTAACATATGATCTAAGTACTCCCCATTCAATATTTTCGTTACCTCCATCACTACCCGTTTACTGCTGTCTTTGTCCTAGCCTTGTTATAACTTAGAGTTTAAATTACCCTATCCTATTTATCAAGTTCCAGCCTTGCTCCATTTTGGTTGGTTTTCAAAATAAAAAGATAAACTAGTCCTTTTGAAATAGAAATTACATAACCATTTATATGTAACCCTTTTATGATTTCAAGTTGCATTTTTAGTGAAAAGCAAAGTCTTTACCACAGCGTTGTATCCTCTAAATTTTCTACTCTTGACTTCACCTTTGGCTCTCTTGATGCTGTCTGTACAGCAGGCTCTGCGCCATGGGACTTCCACACTAGTGCTCTTACTGGTCCAGTAAGCGTAGTAGATATCCTGTGACTCTATACACTGGTATGGTCATCTTTTCCTCATCTCTCTGAGTCTATGCTCATGCATTATGTCCATGGAGATGCTTTCCTGACCAGCAGCGCTAAACCAGTCCCAAGTCATAGTATGCTGTGTATTCATTACTACCCAGGAAAACCTGGGCAGGTTACTCTGCATTGCCACTTTCTCATCTGAAAACATACTTTGTGGAAATAATCACATGTCATAAGACTATTCAAAGAATTTAACAAGTTATAGTTACAAAGTTGAACAGTAACTAGTAAACCTTGTATAGGTCTTTACTATGATTAATTATTATGAGTATTTATTTTCTCTGTTATCTCATTAGAATATAAATTCCAAGCTTCATCTGTATGATGGATTCTTTTAAAATTTTATTATTTTCATTTTATATGTATGAGTGTATTGTATGAGTGTATTTCATTTATATGTCTGAGTGCGTAAGTGCACTCATGTCATGCAATATCTGCAGAGGACAAAAGAGGGAATCAGATCCCCTGGAACTGGAACTACAGTCTTTAGCCACCATTTTGGTGCTGAGGATCGAACCTGGATCCTCCGCAAGAGCAGTCAGTGCTCTGAACTTCTGAACTACCTCTCCAGCCCCTGTATGATGTACTCTTAAGATGTATAGTAAACTGAGTATGATGGCATATTGCTTTAATACAAGTACTCTGGAGGTAGAGGCAGGAAGATCTCGGAGAGATCAAGTCCAGTCTGGTCTACATAGTGAGTTCCAGACTAGCTGGGGTTACAGGGAGACTCTGTGTCAAAAAAACAAAAAGGAAGCTCTTAAGAGATGTTTTTACATCTGGATTTAGTTCCCAGCACCTAATCGGTAGCTAATAACCATCCATAGCTCCAGTTCCAGGGGCTCCAATGCCTTCTTCTGGTCTCTGTGAGCATTGCATGACACAGATGTACATGCAAAGTACTCAAACACATAAAATAAAAATAAGGGACTGAAGAGTTGGCTCACTGGTTAAGAGCACTGGCTGCTCTTGCAGAGGACCTAGGTTTGATTCCCAGCATCCAAGAAAAAACAAGACATATAGTAAGGTGTAATAAAACTTCAGTGTTTGAGTACTTGAATGAAATAATGAAATAACTATTTCTTCTTCTTCTTCAAGGTTTTCTTTTCTTTTTATCAATTTCTTAAAGACTTTTCTTCAGACTCAGCTGTTTATTTGCTTGCTTTGTTTCATAATTTTCCTCTGTCTTTACTTCTCCGGCTTTAACTGTAATCACTCTGATGAGGCTCCCACCATGGTGACTTTGCTCCACAGCATAGTCCTTTGATGTATGTAAAAACCCAAACTCTGCACTGAGAAGAACACTCAGAATCCTGGGGTGTTGGATGAGTTCATGGCTTTGCAAATCGTAACCTTTCTAAGGATTGTAGTCCCTTTTTTAGCTTTGGTTTTTCTAGTGCTGGGCACTAAACCCATGGCTGAGTACTACAACCCCAGCCCAATTCTAGTGTAGGTAGTAATTATTAATATCTATCTGTCATCTCAATGTGTGCATGTAAACAAAGAGTTAGTAGATGTAAAAGTGCTTTGTGAAATTATAATACAGTGTATAATTTTGAGGTATTGCTAAACACAAGCATGCTATTTCTACACATATGCCCATTTGCTACCGTAGACTCAGCATATTTAAATTAGATTAATTTCCTTCTTTCCTAAGGTGAATTCATTGATCTTTGCATTTTCTCATTTCCATATCCAGTCACTCTAAACACTTGATTTTCCTTCTGTTCTGCACACAAAAATGTCTTCCTTTCTTCTCTCTGATAGTACCTGAGTCTAAGTATTACTCTATTTACATGTAGTCCATTGCAACACTTCATTGTTGGGTGTCTCTGCCTTTCTCTTTCTCCCAGGTAGCCTTCCAACATAATTTCTGTCAGTCTTCCCCCAAACAATTGTGCGAGATTTCTATTAGTTGCAACAACTTACCATGGATTAATTCTGTAACTTCAAACAACTGGATGTATTATCTTATAGTTCTGTAGATCAGAAGTCTTGCATAGCCCCTTTGTGTTAAAATCAAGATCTTTGCATTAAGGTTAAAAAAAAAGAAAAAGAAATCAAGCTTTTTCCTGGTCTCGGTTCTCTTCTGAAGACTCCAGAAGTGAATCTGTCTCCTTACTTTTCCGAACTTCTGCTGACCACCAGCATCTCTTGGTTTGTGTCCCGCCCTTCACTAGAACTTTGCATCAAGTTCTCAAATCTCACACATACACACACACACACACACACACACACGCACATCTCTGACCACAGCTGGGATGACCCCTCACTTTCAGACACTCAGGCATTAGATTACAGCTTCTTAGCTAATTCAGAATTATTGTGTGTGTGGGTGTTATATGTGTATATGATGTGTTTGTGTGTGGTTGCTTGTACATTTGTGTGTCTCTATATGTGGAGGCCAAACATCAATGTCAGATGTTTTTCTCTGTTGCTTTCTATCTTAGTTCTCGATCTGAATCTCAGTGAACCTGGCCTTCACCAATTCATTAAGACCAACTGGCAAGCGGGTTCAGGGGATCCTCCTACCTCTGCTCCCCGGCACTAGGATTGTAGGTATATACCCCCATGTGTGACTTTTTACGTGGATGCTGGGGATCTGAACTCAGGTCTTTACACACGCTTGGTAAGTGCTTAACCAATGGAACCATCTTGCCAGCCCCTTAATCCAGAATTCTACAAACCTTATTCTTAAGGTCCCTTTTACTGTGGAAAGTAACAATCAGAATGGATCTCTTTGGTAGCGAGTTGTTACAAATGTTCTGCCACACCGATTGATGTAATCATCTCTGATCAAGAGCTGATTGAGGTGATTCTCTCTGTTCATGTGAACTTTATCTTTTCAGTATGACAATGAATATCTTCAATCTAATCTCCTAACTGTTATCAAATACATATCCTCTGCTACTGTTAAGATGCTCTGCCCACATCTCTACCCTCATCAAAGCAGCTTCTTTTTTCAGTCACTGGTGCTTAATACAGAGACAATAATTTGTCAAACAAAGAGAAGAGGAGACTGAGGAGTGCTCAGCCTTACATGGGACACCTCTGTCACACCCCGTCCTTCCATTGTCCAGTAGTCACCCTGGAAGGAGAGGTAGAAAAAACTGTAAGAGCCAGAAGGTATGGAAGACTGTTGCCAAACATGACAGACCCATCCCACACCTGAACTCACAGTGACTGTGGCTGCATACACAAGACCTGCATAAGACCAAGGTAGTCAGCATTCCAGCCTGGATGGGAAGGGGCTCATGAAACCACACCTCCAGTTTAGGAGTATTGGGAAATTAATGGCTGCTGGGGAGAAAAAGTGTCAGTATCTTGGGTCTAATTACATACATACAGGCAAAACACACACATAAAATAAAAATAAACTTTAATAAAAAACAACAATAGAAAAGAGTACTTGAAGAAGGAGATGTGGGGGTAGGGACGGGTAGAAGGGAGAGACTGAGAGGCAGATAGATCAAAACATCTTGTATGCATGAATGGAATTCTCAGAGATTCAACGAGATATAAATTTTATAAAAGGAATATTTTTATTACATGTATTTATTGTGTGCATGCATGTGTGTCTGTGGTACGGTGTGTCATAAGTATGGATCTCATGGCTGCCTGTTGAGTTCAGAGGACAACTTTCAGAAGTCAGTTTTCTCCTTCCACCTTGTATGTCCCAGGGATGGAACCTAGGTCATTAGCCTTGTTGACAAATGCTTATACCCACTGAGCCATCTTCCTGACCCTCAAAAAAAAAGAAGTATTTTTTTGACCAAGCATTCAGGAGAGTAAGGTAAGATTGTATATTCAAGGTCACCTTGGGGTACAGAGTGAGTTCCTGTCTCAGAAAAGGAAGAAATAGCAATTATTGAACATATTCCCACTGACGTCTTGTGACTATGGAAATTGGACTGTTGGGTCGGTAGTTGTATACAGACAACAGGAACTCAAGGGAAGGATCTAGGCTGAGAGCAATCACCCTGTAATGGCAATAAAAGGGGGATAGGCAGCAAAGTTGGGAGTGGCTATAGAGAGAGAAAATTTCCAAGCTTGAGCTCTGGGAGCACTTGATTGCTTACAAGTCCACAGTGGAGGATGAAGAGATAACCAGGAAGACTGACTTAGAGTCTGCCAAGTAGGTAACAAGTAGGTAACAGGTGAAGGCAGTGTCCTGGGAGCCAAGAGAAAACTGGGATTCTAGTTTTTTTCTTTACCAGCTTCTTAAATTTTGACCTAACTAAGAATGCCTGATAATGTGAGAGCCCAAGAACTCTAATTTACAACAAGGAAACTCTGGAGCAGATTTGAGATTGAGTTGTGTTGCTTCTGTCATGGTCAGAACCGCAGTGATTTCAGGGGCCAGGACACCTTATTTTTCTGGACAGCTACACAGTACCACCAGCTACTGTGAAATTGTCTATCCTCAGGCTAACAAACTATCTGGAAGTTAAGAAATGAATAAAGAACTATAGGATGGGCTGGGGGTGTGGCTTAGTGGTCAAGTATATATTTAGCTCTCAGTGCCTTGGGTTTGATTTCCAGCACTACAAAAACAAAAAGTATCCTGTAGGTTATTGGGGGGCAGCGCACAAAGAAGGGGGTTTGGAGTGACCAATGTTTTCTGCTCTGAAGGACCACGTGAGCCAAGCCTCAGGGCACATGCTTAGGAATCATGATATATAATTCTGACTGGTACATCTCTTCAAAACCTACTTCTTATAGCGCATATTAAAATAGTCCTTAACAAATTCTTTCAAAAGAGGGTAACACCTAGAATTTCATAATCATTGTAACTCCTTTTATTTCAAGATGTCTTCATTACAGTAGGCCACACAATGTGAAAGATATGTGGAATGCTTTTCCAAATGAAGAGCATTGTGTCTTCATATTGCTACAGATTTTATTTCCGCCATTGCTATTTTGCTACTGCTTTCAAGCCCTCTAACGTACTAGGAAGCAAACAGTGAAAGAAGAAAGAGAAAAGACCACAATTTGTATGAATTTGCACTTTTATTTCTCAATTGTGTTTTTTGCCAATTTCCAACAAAAATAAATAAAAACTGACAATAACTCATAAATTATAATCTCCTTCACTATCTTAAGGTACACAATTATCAAAGCTGATATCGAATGCAAACAAATTGATACAATTCAGTACTCTGATAAAATTCATAGTCAAATAAGTTACTTTAAGCTGAATGCAATACAAGTTTATGTTCCACAGCATCTTTAATAGAAACTGTATATTAAAATGGCTCTTCAGACTTACAAAGTGCAATTATAGCGTGCAAAAAAGGCAAATGGAAAAGTGCTGCATCACACATTTAACATCATCAAATGTAACAGAGATGTTTTAGAGACTAGATAACGTCATATGTTTGCTGCACAAATGATATCTGTTGGCAGGTAAATCTAGTTAGCGCTCTTCTCAAAGACCAAAACGTAAAATTCTGAGATGAGACTGAGTAATGAAAGTTCAGTTTTTCCAGGGAGATGAAGTCAACACATGTAAGCGAGCAACAGAGTTATCAAGTGTAGCAGATGTTTTATATTGTGCAAACTCTCAATTTTAAAACCCTTAGTACCAAGAATAGAACTTATTAAAGTCTTTGTTTACAAGTGGGTCTACTGGGTTATTTTGTGGTCTTGGTGGCAGACCATAAGATGTGTAATTTTGCATTTGGAATTGCTTTGGATCTCAGTATAGGATGTTTATGGCAAAGTTTATGTGTGTGTGTGTGTGTGTGTGTGTGTGTGTGTGTGTGTAAAAATGAGAAATCCCTATGACATGAACTAAATAACAATCCTTTTATGCTACAATCTGGATCATACTTTTTCATTATTCAATATGTATTTATGGGACTGTGGGTGTAGCTCAGTGGTGGGATGTTTGCTCATCATGTGCAAGGCTCTGGGTTTAATCCCTAGCAGTGAGACAAAACAATTATAAATAAATATTCAACTTTTTCAAGTGCTCTTTTTAAAAACATATATATCCCAAACTACGTTAATCCGATTAGGTTATATGAACAGAGATGCTTATGGAACATCATGCCAATAGTTAAACTCTTACAATAAGACTTGTGTAAATGAAATGAAGTGAATGAGTTGTAGCTGAGTTCCTAATGAGCCAATATATTTTGTTTGAAGAAATTAAGATCACAGAAAATAGTCCTGCTTCAAATCCAGTTGGTGTCAATAGGAATGTATAGAATTTAAGATGTTTTCCTACATAGCACACTTGACTTCAGTTAAATGGCAAATAAATATATTTTAGACCTCTCTAATTTTTATTTTCTTTTGTCTTTTCTAAGGTTTTATATGGTGGTTAATAGAGAAACAAATAGCTATAATTCTGTGATGGAGGGAGCACAGCATTTGTATCGGAATAGGCAAGTGTGTCGTTTGTTCTATGTACATGTTTCCCTCATAGTGAGGCCAAGATTTTATGAGAGCCATGTGGACATTCTAGGGTGTTCAGTGAGTGACTCCACATGGCAGCAAATTCTGGCCCTGGCACTCCAGAGCTCAGCGGCAACTTATGATCTCTTTGTTGCTCTACCAGTTGCCAGGAAAAAAGGTGGAAATAGATCCTCCCTGACCTGGTATGTGTTCTAGAGACTCAACCCTGAGGTTGAGCGTTAGGCGAGGCAGCCTCCCAGGAAAGGCAAAGGTGGGCTGGCGGTGACTCCTGACGTAAATGCCCAGAATACTCTCCTTGACTCTTTGAGACCTGCAAGCTCAGAGTGGAGAAGAAACTTGTCTCTCCAAAACGGCAAGCAAGTGACAGGAAAAGGGGCCTGGTTTCCTCTTGGCTTCCATGGGAGGTCTAAATTTTGAAAGTTTCAGATGCACTTCTTTGGGTGGGGGGGACCCAATATAATTGATTTTTTCCTTTTTTTTTCTTATTTCCACTCTTTGGATATACATTTAAGTATATACGTAAATTTTTAAATAAGCTATTTATTGAATTGTTTCTAAGGAAAAAGCCTCTCAAAGCTGGCTATGATGATGCATACCTGTAATCCCAACACTTTGGAGGCCAAGGTAACAGAAATTGCCAAGAGTTTGGGGCCAGGCTGGGCTAAAGAGACTCTGTCTCTAAAATCACAACAATATGAAAATAACAAAAACAAAAACAAAAGAGTTTCTTTTAAATATAAAATAACTACACTCACACATTAGACAACATGACTGTTGTCTTACCACATTCTTAAAATTATGATTAGTCCAATTTCTTACTCCGATTTAATGTTATTTATTCTTCAGCAAATTCCTTATAAAATAAATAGTCTAAAATGGTGTACAATTTTGTCTTCAGGTATGGATTTTTTCAGATGGATACTGAACAATTAGCTCATGTAAACAATGTATCTACAAAGATGGTTGGGTGGATTGGCACACGGAATTTCATTTTCCTCATCAGGCACATCCACACCTATGTAGCTGGGATTGGAGTGAAGAGGCATCCTTTCCAGGATTAGTTGGTTCAAATGTGTGGTGTGAAGTATTTGCTTCTTCTAAGTCTCAACTGCATTACTGTTTTAATACATAAAACAGGGGTGCCAACTACTGTACAAAGCCATGATATGCTCAAATCAGTTATCACTGATCTAAGTATAAAATAAATTATTTACAAAATTGATTTGATCATATACTTTGGCTCACAGAAATCTGTGACTTGCTGATGCTTCCTGAGCAGAAAACTGGGCGTTATTGCTCACTTCTAAGCACTGGGTGACGGTTTATAAGCTCAGAGGCTTTCAATAAAGCATTTCACTCAGGAAATTCTTATAAAAATATCAATTTTCTTTTGACATTAAATATTTTTACATACAATAGCAAATAATCTGTCAAAAATAAAACACTTTCCAAGTATATTAAAAATATACAGGTATTGACCGAACACATGACCCAACATAAATATTAATACAGAAATATTAACATTGACCAGGCATGCTATACATCCCTGGCCATGATTTGATGGTGATGGTCAGACTTGTGGCAACACTGGGTCTCCTGAGGTCACTCTCTCATATTCCTTCTTTGATTTTTCACTTTTTCGATTTTTGTACCTGGAAAAATTAAACAATGACCCAATTATCACTGTAATTAATGGTAATAAATACAAAGTTCTGTTAACAAAAGAAACATAAGTATAGACTCCAACAGCACATTCGCAAATGCCAAAACTGACTAGGTGTAAGTCAGGCAGTAAGAAAAAAGGAGAGAGGAAGGGAGTCAATCAAATTTGATAAGAAGTGGACACAGTTAACAGTTAATACAGTAAAAGGACTTCTCAAAGTTCCCTCCATAAAACTGTGAACTGTCAGGGGAACAAGTCTCTTCTCTCTCCAGCAGCTCTTCTATTTCTTTTTTAATAATTCTGTGATAGTTAATTAGGAAGGCATCATTATTGGTTGAATATTTAGAATAACATGTAGATAATATTTTTTTAAATGAACAATTCATAACAATTTCAAAATTGGTTTCCATGGTAACTGTTACACACTGCTTCCACAGCCCCATCCTAAGTAAAAGACCCTGACAGTCTTTAATATGTTTCTTCTCAGTTTTCAACTTGTGATAATATTACTGTAGTGTGAGAATCTTAATTATTTTAAGATAATAATTTCTGCCTGTTTTTTATAAAGGGAAAAAAACTAATATTCCCTTTGACTTTTATAAGATCACACAGGCAGTAAGTAAAAGTTAGCAATCTAATGAATGTTAGATGTTATACAGCGAAGTATTGTTGTAAACATCACAGTGCAGATTCTCCTTTATTTCTTTCATACTAAGGTGTAGCGGAGAATAAAAATAACTGTCTTACCATCTGCAGAAATAGTATATGGAACCGGCGGCTACCACAAGGAACAAGAAAATAAGAACCACAGTCAAAGCAACATATTCCTTGCTCAAAGGTTGGTGGACAGTTAAAAAGAAGTGTTCACATCGGACACCAGTGTAGCCCACTTCACATCTAAAAAAAAATGCAAGAAAAAAATCAGTTACTTGAAAATGAAGTCAGAGTTTTGAGCTACTTTATAAGAACTAAGTCCTTATTGTAATGCAAAAAATCAGCAAGATCTGATAAATCGTATAAAAATTAATTCAAGATTGAACTGAGAGCTGAACCAACATTAATAAAATGGCTCCACTATTAATAATGGCTCCCAGGCTAAACCAGCTAAACCACAGTAAGAAAATGATGGTCTGCCAAGCTACTGGTCAACTACCTGATATTTTATAAGTTTTGTAGATCTGAGATGGTTTTTATCTAAATCAAGGAATCAATCATTACGTCAATGGTTGATGAAGTCTAAGGAATAGACTAGTGGCAAAGTTGTTATTGTGACAAGAGAGGTTTTCTAAAGCATCCCCCTCTGTGGACCCCAAATTATCTGTGCAGATTAAAATATTCTATTTATCCCCTAATTTCAAAAAATTAACAAACTTTTAAAAATATGTATACACTGCATCTCAGCAGCCCATGAAAATACGCTGTAACATCATTTAAATGAGAGGGAGGTATATGCTTCAAGCCTGCTGTCTATTCATTTTACCTGCAGTAATTTTCACTCATGTCCACCAGATAGATGCACTGTCCATGCAAGCAATAGCCATTCATGTCAGAGCTGCACTTCGTTATTGACACTTGAGCCACACGTGGATTGTCTTCCTTCTGAACTGGAAGGCAATGAAGAGTTTACTGCATTATGTTGTACTCTTGGTCTCTGAGGGCATCAATTATCCTTTTATAATAATAACCACTAAGCAACTTCAGCAAAGTGTATCAAACAGTGCAGAAGTTGTGTTAGAAGTCCAGAGTTACCACACTCCCTGAACCAAAAGGCAAACACCTGAACTTGAAGTCGTACTTCCAATGGACTAAAGAAAATAACTCTTGAGGATTTGACTCTCAAGACACCATTCACATTTAGAAAAGTCAGCATTTCCCTCCAACACCCGCCTCCCAGGATCCTCCATATTTAGTATCATTTCCTTCTTCAAGTAAAATTTAGGTAACTTCTTTTCAAATCTCAAAGCAATTCTGAAAACCATTATTTCTAAAACTCAACAAATTACAAGCTGAAGGTAGTTATTAATTCAGGAGAGCTTAATTCTATAATAAGCATTGGTTAGGGATATGTTCCCAAATTTTTAGGTTATCATGGAAGAAACCAGTCTCCCAACAACTCGTGCTTGAAGACATGCATATGAACTAGACAAATTATGAGTTGGAGTATTTGTTAAGAAAATACAATAAAAGTAAGAGTTTCATTTTGAAATACTAATTTGGGATAGATAAATAACTTGGTTGGTAAAGTGATTCTGTAGCGTACACCTAGCACTACATAAACTAGATGTGGTGCTGTATGTGTATGCCTATAATCCCAGCACTCTGGACATAGATGCAGGATGATCATCTTAGTTATATATGAGCTCAAGGCCAGTCTGGGGCACATGAGACTGTGTCTCAGAAACAAAAACAAAACAAACAAACATAAAATAAATAGAAATAGTGTTTCACATAAAATTATTCTTTAGAATATCTCACTAAAGTGTTAAGAAAATTATCCAAAGAAAGTGTCTTGGATGGAGTACTCTTTCTTGTCCAAATAACCAAAAAGAAAAAGCAGTGGCAAAGGGAGGCTGACCAACTACCAGAAAGCCTGATGGTGATGGACAAGGGAAAAGGTGATTTCTGGAACTACTCCTTTGATTTTGTATCCAGCTAACACTGAATGCAGAGAACTCTCTCTCTTGGACCTTGTCTAGAGTCTGTTGTTCTTTGGGGAAAGACTATGTGTCACTTGTCTTTGTGTTGCTATACCCGAGCATGGTGCTTGATATGCATTCAAGACTATGAGCATCTGCAGACTGTAACTGGTAAGGACAGCATTTGTTTCTCTTCCATGCACACATAAATAAAGAGAAAGACTACTGTGTGTTCACATTTCCTGTTCTTCCCGGTTCCAATCCTTCCAAGGTTCTTCAATAATGGTTTTTTAACAAAATATGATTTTTCCTATTCTCTATCTTTCTAAAATGAAATCTTTATCAATAACTAGATGTCTCACACCTTTCCCATTAGTCACTTCTCCATGTCATTTTTCTGCACCTCTAGTTCATTACTAGGTAGACAATTCAGGTGTCCCTTCCTCTGCTTTCACTGTCATGTGTTTATAATTAGATTTTATTTTGAAACCTTGATGCTAACTTCTTGACCTTAGGCTTACCCAGAGCTGTACAGTTGTCCTCAGACTCTCCTGGGATGCATGATGGGATCACAGTTGTGCTGAAAACTGCTTGCAGAAGATGGAAACCTATTATGGGGAAAATCAAATATGTAATTAATGTTTCAAGGAAAGCAACTCTCATTAGATTTCTACATATCTGCAATGTATACAGAGTTGTTTTGTTTTATGAAGTTAGTCCATAAAAGTCAAAACAGAAGATAATTCATGGAAAAAGTCATATTATTGAAAAGAAATGAACCCTTAGCTTTTTCTCCAAGGGTAAAAGCCTTAGTTAAAAATTTGATCTGCTCTAAATATTTTACAGTAATATTTTCAAAGACATGATCTTGAAGTTTGATTTCCTAAGCTTAGTACTGGTGTAGAATTCATCATAGAACAATATTTTTAATCTGGCTCTACTTATGATAACAACTAAACAATAAACAACTCTAAATTTAGTCATTATTTAAGCACCTAAGCTACTCTTTATGTTGTATTACACATGCAAATTAAAATTAATAAAATATAATCTAAGTAAAATGTGAATATCAGTGTCCATCCTTGTACATGAGGGATTAGCTCCAGCATTCCCTGTAGATACTAAATTTGTAGATGGTCCAGTCCCTTTCCTAAATGGCATAGAATTTACATATAGCCCAGTATTTGCATATAACCTCTGTACATTTTCCTGTATGCTTTAAACCATCTCTAGATTACATCTACAACCTAACATAATGCAGATGCTGAGAAAACACTTGTTATACTATGTTGCTTAGGCAATTAAAAAGTCCATGCATGTTCAGTACAGATACTTTTTCAAATATTTTGAACCCATGGTTACAGAGGGCCAGCTGTATATCCTATCTAAAATGAGAAGGAACAGGTGGACCATGCCAAGCTCTGCGAGTCCTAGGACCCAGTCTCTGTCAGCACTGTCAATCTGAAACAACTATCACATTCGGTAAAAAGTTAAATGTTGGAAAATAGGCACCAGAATGACTCAAGTAGTTTCTGAATTGCATAGGAAACATAATAAGAAGAGCCCTTTTAATTATGCACTTTTTCATGCAAGAGCATTTTGCCTCTCCTATTTAAGCTTTGAGTATTTGTACTTCAGCCCCTCTTTCTGGCCTGTATGAGTAACTATTATGCAATGAATGTCAGTGCTCGTGGTAGTAGTGACAGCAGAGTTGACAAGTCTTGAACATGAGCAGTATGCAAAGCATGGCTTTGGTCATGTCATCAATATCATCTCACTAAATGCACTCGGTAACTCTCTAAGGAAGATACTATTAGCTCAATTAGACATGAGAAAACTGAGCAAAAAGAGTTTCAATAACTTTTCCCTGTGATACATGATAAATGGACACAATAGAATGTGGAGATGGGAATAACACTCAAGTGTAATGAACACCACATGGAATAAACTAAGGCACCTACTACTGAAGTAGGAATATTTATTTAACTCCTAGAGATGCAACAAGTGTGGTGAAAGTTAATTGTGTGAGAAAACTTGAACCATGTTAAATAGGACACAACTATTCATATTCCCAAGTCACAATTTTTTGTGCTTTACAGGGCTTAGGGGGGACTGAAATGCAATGATTTTTTTTTTTTCTGAAATTCTTACATACCAGAGATTCCCATAGATGTTCCTAACACTCAACTTCTAGCCTCTAGCTTGGGTAAATTATCTGAGTACTGCCCTCTACTGGTTTATAATAAGATTTTAAATCTCTACAATTTGGTGTCATAGTGCACCAATAAATCAATGTGAAACAAGATGTTTTTTCTTGATCAGAGGAAATTCATATTAGATAATCACACTGCATATTTTGGAGATTCTAAAACCCACGTTGTATTTCAACATCAACATCATTGCTTCTGTTACCATGTTTCAAACTTGACACAACGATCCTCTTCATGCTCAAGATTGATGTAAACTCAAACAAAAGCCACACATACAAATTCAATGTCTATGCAAGATCATGTATCTGGTGACCACAGGGGACAACAACTAAGACTCTATCTGCTATCACTTTTATTTTCTTTCAATGGTTTGTAAACACTATCTTCTTAAAAGCCTTAGAAATGTCACCTCCCAGTCATGTTTCTCATGCAATATAATTGCTGCCCCCAATGCCTTTGTGGACCGAAAAATAAATATTTCCTCAATGGCCAAAGGAAAAAGGCTGATATCTGAATTTCACCGACAGTTAAGCAGAAATGAACATTATTTTCCCTATAGCTGATGGGGAAGAGTATTTGATTTGGAGGAGGAGCTAGATTCTTATCCGCATTAGTTTTCTTCCACTTCTCAATAGGATTTTACCATGAACTTTACTGAAGAATTAAACTCTTTAACTTCGACGGCTTCCTCAGTACAAACTAGACTTCTGATTGCACCTGTTTTTAACCTTGACCCTCCAGCCCTTCTTCAGTCCAGGCAAGCACTGAAGGAGATATTACAACCCTCTCTCAAGGAAAGTGCCCGCCAGGAAACAAACAAACAAAAACATATATTTGAAACTGGTTTCTCTGCCCAAGCCCATTATTCATTATTTAAAAGTAATCCAGCGAAGGCATAAATGCTAATATCAAGATTAGTGTTTCCTGCTTCAAAGTGCTTACAACTGCATCTTGTGATTACTGTAGAATGCATGTAATTGTTTTGAGTTGGTGATTTTTAGTTTTGTTTGTTGTTTGTCAAGATTTTTTAGAAGCTGTTAACTCTGCTGTTATAAACTTCATTCCAGATACTCAGGTCACAGGTAAAATATTTATCTTAGTCAATTAAAGAATGTTTAGCTCAGGGTGTGCCTCCAAGAAAACTGGGCTTCTCTTACCTTTGACGCTCCTTTGGACACAGTCCATTGCTCAGAACAGTTTCTGTGAGACTTGCTACGGTAATCCACCAGCAAGATATTTTACAGATGAAATTGTAAATAAGTGCACACTTCCTATCGACTCTGTAAATGCAGCTCAGTCGTACACACTTGGAGCCAATGAAACAGCAAAATCGGGTCTAAATCATCTGTCTGGACCCACAGGGGTCCTCAAAGGCCTCTAGGGGTGTCTCTGCCACAAGACCTCTGAAACTTGAATAGAGAGGAAGCCGGAAGCCTGGTGATCAGAGTGAAAAGGCCGCCTACAGGGAACTGTGCTCTCCACAACCCTGTCACTCTTGAGAAACTTGTTTTTTTTTTTCAGTGCTGAGGATTGAATCTAGAGTCTTGGAGAGGGTAGGCAAGCATTCCACCCTGGGCTGCAACCCCAGCCCAATATTCTTTATTCCGGTGTTCTTTATTTTAAAGTCATACAGGCAAGCGGTAAGAGCCAATGCCATCTCCTCATAGTTCCCGAGTCTTCACTTTTTCCATGAGACTGTGTAACAGTCTATGGTTTCATTGCAGATTTGGCCCTTTATAATGAATCCATGCTAATAAATAATTCACCCTGATACACATTTTTGATAGTGTCAAAACCCAGACCTGGTGATAAGCTTTAGGCTGTTTAGTAAGATCCAAATGAAGTTTCTGCAAAGCATCCTTGGTAGATGATCTACCTACACTCAAACTAGCAGTTAGAATTTCTACTTCACTATGAAAAACAAAACCAAAATCCCTTCGGAGACTATCATTTGGGTTACGGTTCCATATAGGTTTAGAAATGTGACGCTTCCCTTCATCTTGTACCTTCACCTGTTGGACGTTGTGTTTCAGTGAAATCTCAAGTGTGCCAGCAGGAAGTGGAGTCACTGACTCACAGGATGCAATTCGCCTCTTCCCTGTGAGTCAGGGCCCAGCCTACACCCTTAAGCAACACTGGGGACCATGCGTGTGCGTGGGAGACGCTGAGTACCGTCACTGGAATGGGGATAGCCCTGAACACCGTGGGTCCTGGAGCACTAGGACCTGCTTGCCCAACAGTCAGGCAGAATACCAGACACAGAAAATATTCTCACTGCCCACAGTGTCTTTTGACCTTGCTTCCTAATGATGGCACTGAGGGGCTCAGCTAGGAGGAAGCCAATACAGAGGACCTGGAATTACATGACTCAAAGAGCAAGCCAAGTCAGCAAATTCATTTGCGAGCCTCAGGCATAAAATGTCTCCTCTGGAAAGCAGTCAAGCAAATAAAAATAATCCAAAATAAAACAGTGTTAATGAGAGGTGTACACCTTCTTTTCCCAGTTCAGTCTTTTAGAATATTTAGACCAGAACAGCAAACTCATGATGAATCAATTCACTTTTCTATGGTCACAGGCCACCACATTCCATGTGGTCTGGACCTGTTAGTTTCCCACCTTCTTCCAAGGTGTGATTTTTAGAAATTCTCTGTAACACGGTAGGCTTACTAGTTCTTATGCACTTACAAGAAGTGCAGATGTGTTCCCTATTTTGTGATGTCTTTTTGTTTTAATTTCACAATTAGATAGCATCTTGCTTCACCTTTGTCAAAATAACTGTAAAATCTGTCAAATCAGATAATGAAAATACCTACGGCCAGCAATTTCCAGTAACAATCTAGAACCCATAGAACGTGTGTATATGTATATAAAAGCCAAGCTTGCCTTCTGCCAATAATCACTCTATTCCTAATCACATTTCTAATTATTATTAGCAAAGCATCATTAAAAGCTAAATCTAAAACTGTAACTATTTGAGATAAAGCAGTATGAAACAAGAGGCTGATATAACACCGGTATAGAAATATTTCCTTTAATTTTGAATTTCAAAAGGTAGCCGTGGAATTTTCCTTGACAGCCAACAAGGAAAGATGTAATATGCCTTTTTGTCCCTCAAATTATATGCATTATATTTTATTCCACAATTTCAGTAGAAATTTCTAAATCATACTTTTAAATAGTTACATAGGTTGGTCATCATACAACTTAGTACTAAAGCTATCTGAGTGCAGAATAAGACTTAAAATATGAAGGAAAAATCATCTGCTTTCCTGGAAACATAGTGTGTATTCCATTCATATTGGAAGTGTTTCCATAATGAAGGAAATGCATTGAACTCTTAGATAAAAGGTAAAATATACATTAATCTCGTTGTTTGGGAGTTTTATGACCTCCAGTTCTAAAGATGAGACATGCTTGCTTTTAAAAGCCAAAGATATATCTCAAGGGTATTATTTTAATTCTATTGGAATTTTTCCTCAGGATGCTAACGTGAAAGAGGCTTTGATAGCTTTTTGTATCCTCATTTCCTTCCATCTTGCTTCTCATTTCTGCCCTCATGGGTCCAATCAGAAATTTAAACTGCTATTATACAACTGTTCTGAAAGTGGTCTCATAAAGGATAAGCAATTTGGACTCTGGATGTTTGCTATCTACTCTCTTTTCAGTGTGGTCATATTGATAATGACACGTAGGGTATTTCATGGTGTTTCAATCATTCTAACCAGTTTGATTTCGATGTAGATGCTGGTTGCCAAAACATGAATCATTTCAAAAGGTTAAAGTTTTAATCAGTGAGTACACAACATACACACAAATACACACATGCATGTGCAGACAGGCACACAGTACACTCGAGAAAATTACTACATGAACATCTTTTTTTGGTTGTTTCTGTTGTTTTGTAAACACAAGTTCTCCCATGTAGATCAGGCTGACCTTAAACTTTCAAACCTCCTGCCTCAGCCTACTGAACTCTGGGAATATAGGCATATGCTACCATATCTAGTCATTAAAAGGTCATTTTTAAGTCTTGAAGGTAATTATCTTCATCCAGAGAACCTACATAATATCACTCATGTGTTGGAAGGTGTTGAGGAATTCTCCTTCCTTATAGTTTGTGAATAGATAAGATTCGGTGCACGTGGATCCCTTCACTTCAGTAAAGGGCACACAGGCAAGAAGGACTTAGCTATAAGATGAAGATGGAAGCTCACTCTGTTTTCAGTTGACTACATGTAGCAAATGATATTAGTTCAACAGATATCTATTGAGCACTTGCTATTTGTGAGACACTGAACAAAGTGGAGAAAGGAAGAGACATTGTTTCTGTCTTCAAAAGACTCAAAAGAGCTCCATACCCAGGGTAGTGATGAAGAGAGCAAGTTCATGAAAGATGGCAGGTATCTGACCAGAACATACTAAGGTTATGGTGCCTTTATGTGAGCAGAATAAAAGTGGGACAGCAAGTTTGTGGCATCTGTAAGTGAAGGCATGAAGGAGGATTGAATGAGTGAGTGGATTTAATTCTGAAGGTCTCACACTATCTGTCTGTTGAGGGGCAGCTGAAAATACAGACCACGAGTACCTGAGTGAGGACGGAGCTGAGGACACCTATCTGAAAGTCATACAGGAAGATAATACTTTATGCATTGGAGCCATTCACATATTCCAAGGGAAATAACATGGAATGAAAACTAAGAGAAATTTGAGAAAAAAGTTGGTAGAGATCAGACCAAATGGTCACGGAAAGAGGAAAATACATTAGAGGGGAAAAAAAGAAAGGTCAGTATTGTGATGCCCAGCTGTAAAAATTGGAGCAGTTGGTCACATATAAATGAAGAAAGTACCAATGGCCCCAGTATAAGGTCCATCATTGCTAGATGCAAATGGTGCTAAACCAGCGATACCAGTAGCCAAGCTGGTATTTTCTGTGATGTTGACATCACCTCAGGACTTTATTAATGCTAAACAGGCATCTTATCACTGAACACCCAAAGCTGATTTCTTTTTTGGTCTTTTTGAGTCAGGGTCTTCTTATAGCCCCATCTGGCCTGGAATTCAGTATGTAGACCACACTGGCCTTGATCTCGGAGAGATATGCCTGCCTCTGCCTCCTGAGTGCTAGAATTAAAGGCATGTCCCCCATGCCCCAGTGAAAGCTGATTTTTTTCAAATACTAGTACTGATTTTATATTTGTGCCAGATTGCAATTAATATTAATTGTATTTGTCTTGGTAATTCAAATTGAATTCAAACAGGTACCAGTAATAGAAGAATATATTAGCCTAGTGGTTCTCAACCACCAGTAATTTTACCAACCAGGCTTATGTCTGGAGAGATTTTAGATTGCCACAAGTGGGGGATGCTACTGACATCTAGTGGAGTCCTAGGTTGATGCTGAACACCCTACAGTGCAGAAGACAGCCCACCACAAGCCTGTCTGGAGTCATAGTTTAAAATCTACACTAGACTCTCAAAGTATGGAGCCCGGGTCTAGCTCAGATATTGATTTTATTCCCATACTACTGAATTTTCTTATCTCTGGAAACACTTTAGGAAGTGCGGTTGGGTGGAGGGGGAAAGACTCTGGATTAGACTTCTCTTTTTATGGCTATCATCAGTCTTCTGCTCTTTTTCCCTCTCTTCCTCTGTCTTTCTCTTCCCTTCTTCTCTCTCCCTCTCCCTCTTCTCCTTTTCCTTACCTCCCTCCTTTTTCTGTCTCTCTCTATCTCTATCTCTCCTTCCTTCCAACTCCTCCCTTTCACACACACACACACACACACACACACACACACACACACATAGAGTACGTGAATTTTGGTAGGCATACATGTTCAGTGACTAGAGATCATAGCGAAGGAAATGTGGAGATAACAAAAAGGTTACATGAAACTTAATCAGAACTGGCAATTGGATTTTCAGAAACTGTTAATCTCAAGATGTGTTCTGTCTCAAGTACATATTTAAAGAACAGCTGGTTAAATCAAAATTTCGTAGTGAGCACTGGAATAAAGTTCAACCTAACCATCCATTCAACCAACATTGATATTAACATGACCTGTTATTTCCATTATTTTCCCATTAACCCTGTTCAGATACACACTCAACAGTGTGGTGTGACACGGGCAGGCCAAAGGGACAGGTAAGGTGCGATGGGTGTAGGGGCTCTTCATCACTTTAAATGAGAAACTATGAAGTTCTGACATATAATAAATGAACGTATGTCCGTACATGCTTGTATGTCAATAATCTTCAATTCTCAAATTTAGAATTCATATTTTAGCTTAAGAGGCCACACATCAGCCTTTTTCCAGACAAATATCAAATAATCTTGAGTATTGGAATTAGTAACTAGTTAATTAAATCATTACCTTAACCTAGAATGCCACTGAACCTTTATCTGGTCTGTAAGTAGACACCCACTCTTACCTAAACTGTATCACTAGAGGACACTGAATCTGTCCAATTACTTCATTTTTTTCAAATGTCCCAGGATTGCATTGCCATGCCAAGGTGATGGCTGTCAGGCTGCTCCTCCCTGGGATTCTGGCTTTGGGGAACATTTCCATTGTCTTTCAGTGGAATAGTCTAGCAGCAGTTCCAGCTATATTAACAGACAATTTGCATAAGCCTATATTCAGAATGAAGATGAGGAAGCCACACTTTTATTTACAGTCTCCTTAGAGAGGACTTCTTGACATTTGCATCGCTTATTAGGAAATGAAAGATTCACAAAACTGGATAGGAAACTTTAACATTTTTAAATTTAATTTTTTTCCTAGGTTATTATGTGAATATTGAAAAGAAAAACTTTAAAGGAAATATGTGTATTATCTCACTGCATAGCCAATCAGCCTGCTGTCGATGCTTATTCAATTCACAATTATATAAAAAAGACACAAGCATAAAGCTATAAAATAATCTCTTCCTTGACTGTTTTATTTAGTATACACCTTGGGAAAGAAGAAAAATAAAGGACTGAGCCAGAGGGCTTCAATGACCACTTTATAATGATCTCATATTCAAGAACTATGCTGATAAAATATATGAATACTATGTAGAAATTCAAAATTCTTTAGCCCATGTTGACAGGACGGTCTCATGTTTTCTGTGTTTGATTTTGTGTCTTGAGTATGCAAACCCATTTAGCTATACATGCTGTCCTTGTAACAGGTTTCAAGCCTTGGGGCAGCCCCAGTCGATTCTGGTACTTCACTATCAGAACCAGTTATTTTGATTTGATTCCCACTAGCCACTGGCTCTTCACATATAGTTAAAGAGTGACTTTCAATTTGCTGTCTCTTATTCTTTGTAAGGTATTTGACTTCACTGAGTATTGGTGTCTGCATTTGTAAAATTGGACTGCTGTTTCTACCCCTATAAAGAGATTTTAAAGGACAAACAGAGTGATAGATGCAAAGTGCCAAACACAAAACAAGGCGGGCTCACAGCAGACGTTTGGTAACTGCTACTTTTCTTCCCACCTTCTGGATTTGGATTCCAGTGCTGAACCAGACACTCCAATTATCCAAGCTGCTCACGTGACAAGACAACGCAGAAGGCACCTAGGGTGCCTGGGTCAAAATCCAGACAGGAGAGGCCTGTCAGCACGCTTTCTGCCCGGATGTGTCATCTCAGGTTAAGGCAAGAGTCAGGTCAACAGAAGGCAAGCCATTGTGTCACTGAAATTCTGCTCCTCGGGTTTTCCAGAGGGAACATTTACTCAGCAAATTCCCTCATCATGTAATGAAGCCACAGCAAATTATCTAAGGAATGTCACTCACAAATGTGCTCAAAAACGCATCAGAATGTGAATGAAAATGTTTGACTTTAGATCAAGAGTCCCTAAATGTAACACAGAGCTCAAGATATAAAAGTCTCCTCCTCTCTCCAGAATAGTCACAAAATCAGAAAGATAATGCAGCTGTAAAATCGAAGATTATTCAGAAAGCATTCCTTATTTGGGAATATCTCAGCACTTGTACTGAATGTTCAGTAAACTAAAAATGCTAGTCAACCTAGATGTGATTAGATGTGACCTCTCTCAGCTTATCATCCATTTTGTTTGGGAACTTGGGTCAGTTTCCCCTTCCATAAAATAAAAGTATTAATCTCAAACATTTATAAAATGTATAAGTGACAAAATGATTGTATATGTAGCAACTTCAAACTGCACATATTGAGGATGGTGAGTGAAACTAATAAATATAAATTCCACAATCACAATAAAAGTACAATTCGATCTAATGTATCTCTTTTGGAGGACAAAGTTTGAGATTTCTAGGTAATCTTTTCTTAGAGGAGAGTCACAGATTCAGATATTATATAGGTGGCCTTGTCTTTTTTTGCTTTCTTTGTTCTGCATGCTTTGGAATCAAATAGGACCTACATACCTGAATGGAGAGATAAAATATAGACATTCAAGCAGGAACTTTCCTAGAGGCAGAGAGGTATCTAAACAGACTGGGAAAACAGAAACTGGCCTCACTCATTTGGAAATGGGCTTGGCAGCTGATGAAATAGGTGAACTATAATTAAGTAACGCAATAAAGGAGTTAAACACTTTCATGACAACAAACACACACACACACAACACACACACTAGGTGAGTAGTAACCAGGTTATTCATAGACTCTTGCTGTCTCAAATTAGAATATTCAGAGATACTCAGAACAGACACTTGCATTGTTCTGCTGTACTTGGGGGAGGGGGGGTGAGGGCAGGAGGCACTAAGTAGCCATTCTGACATGAAGATATCAAGATTTCTTTCTAACTCCAGGAAGATGGTCACCTTTCTGATTTAATTTTTTCACAGGGACTTCAAAGCAAAGTGCAGCAAAGCCACATTCTTTATTGTGACACTTCTAATAAATCATGCTTAGCTCAGTTTTGGCAGAAACCACAGAACCAGTTTCCACTTAAGTTCCTGTACTTAGATGTGTACTCTAGCTGTACATAGCATGCATTCATCAGGGTCCCCAGCCCCTGTAAGGCATGTCAAAATAATAATCTGTTACATCCTGCGCAGAGATCGAGTAACAGGGAATTCGCCTCCTTGCACCTTCATCAAGAATGTGAGACTGATAACTTTTATTTCCTTATTAAAATGTTCATATATTGGGAGGGTTCACATATAACTCCAGAATCATCTGGCGTTTCAGAAAATAGGGGAAAGTGATTTTTTTTTTTCAAGAAACTAAACAAAACATAAAGGCTACATGTAAGAGGTTTTTTTTCTCCTTTGCCCACAAGACATAAATCATCTCAAACAGGGAAACTACCAATAAAATGTTCTCGTAAATTACAGGCTTCTGAGTGCAGTTAGCCTGAAGCACAAAGCGCCTGACTGCCTTGGGGAGGCAGGTGAAGCCTCAGGTGAGAAGGCTGAGGCTGCGGGCAGAAGCTGTCCCGACCTGCTCAAGTTTCCTGGGTTCCAGTCTCCAAGAGCAGTTTCTTAGCTCCATGGCGCCTCGGATAGCAGTCATGCCTGCGCCGGCACACAGTGGAGTCCCGGGGAAGTAAACGCGGCTGGTTTTAGGACACTTGGTATGTGAGACCAAGGAGAAAACGTTCCCTTTCCAATGTTCTCTCGAGGGCTGGTCCAATCTCCACCTGACTCACTCCCAGAAAGAGCATAACACTACCTATTACCAGGGTTTCTCATTCCTTTAGATTTCTAGAACTGACGCATTTTTCAAAAGAAGAAAAAAAAGCTTTTCAACTTTTTGGATATTTTCCCCTAGTAAGTTAATTTATGCTCAACATACATCACAATAATGAGTTTACCAATGAAAGGCAGTTTTAACCTCAATGTCTCGCGACCTGCACCTCTCAAGTCCTGCCAGAGGGAAAGACAGAATCACATAACAAGACATCCTCATTATACATTGTACTTGGACCCCACAGACAACTCTAACCCTGAGCTTGTCCTATGACAAATGCGCCGGGCCACTCCTATCTCCTTTCCGGGGGCGGCGAGGGCTTACCCAGGCAGAGCAGCAGCGCCTGGACCCGAGCGGCGGGACGCGGCATCTCCATCCTCTGTGCGGCGAGCCTGGCGTAGCGACGGCGATGGGGGCAGGGCTCACGGTCTGGACCTACTGAAAGCGACGCGCTGCGGGGCTGTGGCTGCAGCACAGTGTTGATCCGCAGAGGCCACGCGTCGACGTCGTCACTCGGACACAGCCCCCTGTTAGGCAAGTGAACTCCAACTGCCCAGTGCTGCGACCTTTATAGGCCTGGGGAGGTGCTTCGGCACGCGAGGACTTACTAGCGGGCTGTCCAGGGTTTCCTAATTCCGGCCCCCGGGGGAGGAGTGGTGACCGGCGGAGGACTTGCCAGATGTCATCCTCCCTCTCAGGAGCACCTAAGAGGAAGGTTTGCGGAATGAATGTCCTTCTAGTGAGTCCAGGACTACTCCCCAAACTTTTCCATCCTCCTTGCCTTCTGACTGGAGCATGAGGAGGTGGGGAGCGTGGACCAGATGGGTAGGTTTGCTTTCGTGGGGTCATCTGCCGGGTAGTGGGTGGCTTTGGTTGCTGTGGGTGACAGTGTTGCAGCCAGAGCTGGTGTATCCAGCGCATACTTTTGGAGAGCTCTGTGTGTGTGACTTGCCAACTTGAAGCTAGTCAGTAGCTCAAGTGCTCCCCTCCTAGTCAAAGGCCCGGAAATGCCTTTCACGTTTACTCCTTCCTTCTCAGCCCCTCATCTTACAACATGATTCAGGCATTTATCACCTCCAAGTCTGGCAATTATGAAGAAAAGCCCTAAGTTGTTTTCCGTTCTGTCCTATTTGCTATCTATCAGCTTGCTATGTTTGAGTTACTATTCTCAAACGTCACCTTAATCCTGTCACTCCTTTCGACAAAGTCTTTCAGTGACTTCCTTGCGCCCTTGGGAGAAGGACTTGCCTCAAATGGGAACCCAGTTACTAATTTCCTCTCATCCGGGCTGGAATATTCAGTGCCTCTGCTTCTTCCCACTTTCCTGTCCTTGTTGATGGAGCCATACTTTGGGTGAAATGGCTGGCCTTTATGAGCAACTTGTCAATCTAGGTCATTTGTTATGGTTCTCCTCAAAGCCCCGAGTGCTTAGACCTATAGAGATCTCTTTTTATTCCAAGCACCTACAGTTTTCTCTGGATTCATAGAATTTTAGATCTGGTCCTGCACTTCTGGTGAAACAATTTTTATTTTATTTTAGCTATTATTTGTAGGAAGTCTTTTGTTCACATCTGTATATACACATAGATTGTTCTTACTTATTTTTTTTTATTGTATTCCCCCAGAAGACTTAAGAATATCCAGTTTAGCAATGCATAAACAGATATGGATAGAAAATGGCAACTGATGAATGTCTTCCTTTTGATTATTTTAAAGTTAGTTGCCTCTTCCTCCTCCCTCTCCCTCTTCCTCCTCCTCCCTCTCCTCTGCCTCCTCCTTCTCTCCTTTAACTCAAGGCCTTTTAATGTCCAGAAACTTTCTTGTTAGAAATAAATATTTTATTCAGTGGTTAACATTTAGAACATTTGCATGAATATTTGAATAACCAATCCAGTCTCTATCATTTTGCTCATAAGTGAAAGTAAGCATAATTAACAGTATCCAGCTCATGGAAAGATAAGGAATGTGTTTAGCACAATGCCTAGCAAAGAGTCAGTGCTTCTTAAATTACCTTTCTCTATATAAGTGCAGATACATAGAATGATGACATTTGGTAGTCTGTCAATATCTATCAGTTCAGTGAATTCATGAATAATAGGCTAGATAAGATTTCTATATCAACATTTTGATTCTGGCAAGAAAACAGGCAGTAATAGACTCCATACTGAATCAGTTTTATGCATAGGAACAACTGGAGCCCAGCAAGATAACATTGGCAATGGGTTATAGTTTTATGGACCTTTGATACAAATCACACTTTTAGTAAATTAGAATTAGGAAAAGAGATTTGGTAACAAATTGGCTTTGGCCCTACAGATTGGAGCTGAAAAAAAGGTAGCTTAAGTGCCCGAGGAATAAGAACAAATTTCAAAATATAGGTCATCAACTGGAATCATCTCCTTGTTTCTCACAGTAGCATGAGCAAGTACTTACAAGAAATGCAAGAAAGAATTCACTCATCCTGATTAATGCTTTCATTCATCAGAGTATTGTGTCTCCGGAGAGCACTGAAGAGACAGGGTCATGCTGACAGCAGTGGGCAGAGGGCAACTCTGTGTCATCATAAATGGAGAGGATGTTTTTTGCTCTGTGACTGATGCTGCAAGCAGGAGAGGAAAAGTTCTTATGCTTTTCTCAAAATTTTCCACAGCACTGTGCTCCTCAGTAGGCTGAGTTTTTAACATGGTGTGAAGAAATCTTTTCTTTATTGGTTCTATGTTTGCTCAATTTTGTGGCCATTACTTTTCAAGAATGACTCCACCATGACACATCAGGCAAGATTTGCCACTGCCTCCGCAAATAGTATTTTATTTTTTTTTAATAATTGGGAACAATTTTCATTAATCGTTCATTTAAATATATATATATATGTATATATATATATATATATACACACACATAGTATGAAGTGCAGTCATTATTTCCTCTTAAAGACACAAAACATATTATAATCTATACAGAGTAGTTGGAGAATGCAGTACAATCTTAAAGAATTTTTCGACTAAGAAATGAATTTATGACATCAGACCAATTAGTAGTTCCTAATTTGGTATGTTTGATTTCCAAGATCTGTAATCTTAATATATTTATAGATTACACATACTTCTTTAATATTACTTAAAATATATTGAGTCTCTACTTAATTAGTAAATGTATTCATTTTAAGTGGACACGGAATTCATGGTGTTTTTAGCATATACTTTTTAATTGATTATTCTTTAATAGTTCCATGCAGGTATATAATGCATACTGATTATTCTCTTCCTTCACACCCAATTCCACCTTCCCACCCCTGTAAACCTTCCACTTCCATACAAATCTTTCTCACATTCTTGTCTATTTGTTTTGTGACCCACTGAGCCAACTGTGTGACCATTGAGTTTTGAGCTATCTAACAGAGCCTAGTAGGCTCACAGAAGGTATACAACTGAGAACAATGACTCCCCATCTCCTAGAATCTATCAGTAGCCAATAGCTTAGTGGTAAGGAGTAAGACCCTATGAACCCTTCCACATCCATGACTGATTGCTGGCAGGCCGGTCTTGTGCAGGCCTACTGCAAATCACCAGCCATGATTGAAATGGCCGTGATGTGTCTAGAGGGAGGTATTTCACAGCCCTTTTGCTTATCTTCCACTTCTTACATTCTTCCCGCTCCCTCTTTCACAATGTTTACTCAGCCTTTGAGGAAGTGGTGTAAATGTCTCATTTAGGACTGAACATTCAACCGTCACTTATTCTTAGCATCTTGAGTAGACATAAGTCTCTGTATTTATTGCCTTCTCTGCAAAGAGAGACTTCCTTGATTAAGGCTGAGAATAACATTTGTCTGTGAACATAAGCATAGATATTTACAAGGAAATTTGATTCTATGCCAATTTAGTTGAACAACCTTAGTTAATTCCCCTCTAGGGCCTATGACGGCCCTAGACACAGGTTGTTGACTGGGCTTATAGTAAAAGACATGGATTGCCTCTAATGTAGGCCCTCAAATCCAATCAGAGGGCGTAGTGACCATGCCACTGTTACCTGGCAATCTGGTTTTGTAGTTTGTTGGGTTCACAGCTGGGTAAGACCTTTTTTGACATTATGTCATTTCTCCCACAGTTGCCTTCTTCACCCTTCTGGCACTTTGAAAGTTAGCCAGCAGGGACAAGTTTTCCATCTTGGTTCCAGCTCACCTTCTCTATATCTTACCACAGAAGTGTGAGGTATCTCCAACCAACACTAGGGTCTTATCATCTAGTTTTGGTGGGCAACTAAAAGAAGTGACAAGAGCCTCTATGGTTTTGGAAGCCTATGAGGCCTCTCTGACCAACAGCTCCCATACCTGGTACTGGAAATTTGGTTTAGTAACCCATTGTTTCTAGGAGAAGCAACAGTATCCAGCAATATAGGGTGTTTCCCTTCAATCTTTCTTTTTTGTGTTTTAATTGGATTTTAACATAGTAAGTTTTCATATAGCTTTTTCATATACCTCACATTTTTGTTAATTCAACCCACAACTCATCTCTTGGATTTCCTCACACTCTCCCTGCTTAAACCTTTCAACCCACTGTATTCTCCCTATCTACCTTCCTTTTAGTTATGTCCTACTATCCCCCCACTCTTAAGACACCCCCTCGTGTCCCCTTCCCAGTTTCCTGGCTTCCACAGATAGCCCAGGTTAAACAAAGCCAATTAAGGAATCAAAGCCAAGATCTGCATATGAAAGGAACATGTGGAATTTGTCCTGAGTCTGGGTTACCTCATTCAGTATATATATATATATTTATTTCTGTTGTGTATTGTGAACCACATTTTCATTATCCATTCATAAGTTGATGACCATCTAGGCTGCTTCCATTTTCCAGCTATTGTGAATAGAGCTATAATGAATATAGAATGAGCATAGATGTGCAGATATCTCTGTAGTATAATCTCTCTCTCTCGCTCTCTCTCTCTCTCTCTTTCTCTCTCTCCCATATATGTATATATGTAAAGGCCCAGGATGGTGTACAGCTGATTCATATTATATACAGTTTTATTTTTAGTTATTTGAGAAACCTCCAGACTGATCTCCAAAGTAGCTGCACTAGTGTCTGCTCCTACCAGCAGTGTCTGTGATGGTTCCCCTCCCCCGCATCCACGCCTGCAGTTGTTGCTGCTTATGTTCTTAGGACTGCTGTCTGAATGGGCTCAGATAAACTCTTTAAGTAATTTTGAATCTACATTCCCCTGATGGCTAAGGATGCTGAATACTTTTAAAAGTGCTTCCTAGCTATTATTTTCTTTTAAAGACTGTCTGCTTAGTTTCATCGCTCATTTTTAAATTGAGTTATTTGTTTTCTGGATGTTTTGTTTAGTTCTTTGTATAGTCTAGACACTAATCCTCTCTCCAGTGTATAGCTAGCAAAGATTTTCTTCCATTCTGTGGGCTGCCTCTTCACTCAGTTGACAGTTTCTTTTGTTGGACAAAGTTTTTCAGTTTCATGAGATCCCATTTGCCAAAAAAAAAAACAAAACCCAGTGCTAGATGTGTTAACTGAAGAATTCTACCAGACTTTCACAAAAGACCAAATACCAATCCTACTCAATTATTCTATAAAACAGAAAAGAAGGCATCCAAACTATTTTCATGAAGCCAGTATTAGTTACCCTGATACAAAACCAAATTAAGACAAAAAAAATTTACCAACCAATCCTTCTGATGATCAGAAATACACAATTTCTAAAAAAAAAAAAATTGCAAACTTAATTAAAGATCTGATCAAAAAGATCATTCATCATGGGGTGGTTCAACATGTATAAATCAGTAAATGTGTTTCAATACGTAAATAGACTTCAGAACAGAAATCACATGATCATTTCAATAGAAGCAGAATAATAAGCCTTTGACAAAATCCAGCATCCCTTCATGGCAGAAATCATGGAGAGGGTAGGAATGGGAGGAGCATACCTCAGCACAGCACAGCTGTGCATAACAGACCCAACCAACACAACACGCTAGACCTAGCAAGATCGCCTGCTGTACCACTAAGATCAGCAGCTAGGCAAGTGAGTCTGCTTTCTCTGTTCCTAAGTGTATGAAGAGAAGGAGATAAAAGGGACACAGATAGGAAAAGAAGAAGCCAAAGCCTCGCTAGTTGCAGATTATGAGATTCTACAGATAAAGAGCCCTTAAAATAACACCCCAAAAAACTCTTAGACTTGAGAAACGCTTTCAGCACAGTGGTAAGATACAAAATTAACACAGAAAAATCAGTAGCCTTCCTATTTACCAAACATAATGAAAAGGAAATTTTGTTCAATAGCTACAAAAAAATAAGTAAAATACCTAGGGAAAAACCTTATCAACAGAATAAAACGTTCCTAACATCAAAAACTTTAAAATACAAGAAAAAAAAATTTGATGAAGATACCCGAAGATGGAAACTTTCCATGTTCACACAGCAGAAGAATTAATATTGTGAAAATTGCCTTCCTATGAAAAGCAATGTTCAGATTCAACGTATTATAATTAAAATTCTAGGATCACATTTCTCAGATATTGAAAAACCATATTTAAATTTATAAGGATGCACAAAATGCCAAAACAATTTTAGATAAAAAGAGCCAAAAAAAAAAAAAAAAAGAAAAAAAGAAAAACGCTGGAGGCATCTTACCTGATTTCAAGTTATATTACAGAGCTATGGCTTTGCCACAAAAACAGTCACACAGATCAGTGGACTAGAAAGGAAGACCAATATATAAGTCCACGAAGTATAGCTCCCTGATTTTTGACAAAGATGCTTAAAATATGTATTGGAGAAAGGATGACCTCTTCAACAAATGCTGTGAAGCCTGACTATAGACATACAGAAGACTGAAACTGGGTCAGTGGGTCAAAGACTCAACATATGACCTGATACTCTAAAACTGCTAGAGGAACCGTAGGGAGTACACTTTGACATATAGCTCCAGGTAGAGACGTTCTGAATAGGACTTTTGTAGTTCAGAAATAGAGCTAACAATCAACAAATGTTAGCACATATTTTAAAACTGCTATGTAACAAGCAGATGGCCACTGTTAAAGAAGATGCCAAAGTAATCACTTTATATTAGAAGTTTCTTTAGAAGAAAACTTTAGGCAGTCCTGATCTGGGGTGCACATTTGTAGGCACCCCTCTACCTACAGACAGAACACGTCCTATGCAAAGATAAAATAAGGACTTTGACAACATCATAATTCTCTTATTTTTTCTCCAAAGTTAGTGTTCCTTCTGACTACAACTGATACTGGTTTATTATGAAATTACTGCTTTCCAAACTGAGGAATGAAGCAGAGTTACTTTAGTAAATTAGCTTTTACATGACTCAAAATGTTTTAAATTATTTAATAGTTAGTGGTTAGCAACAAGCACTCAGATAAAATGCTATTTGATCACACACGTGTGCGTGTGAGAGAGAGAAAGAGATGAGAGAGAGAGAGAGAGAGAGAGAGAGAGAGAGAGAGAGAAAGAGAGAGAGATTGATTAAAGGCATATGCCACAACACCTGGCTCAGTTTTGTATTTGTCTATACAAACAACTGACAATGTGTTGTTTAAACAAATTTCTCATGGATTTATCAATTCAGCACCTATTGATTGAATTTTTCTATAGTGATACTGTTATAGGTACAATCCTGAATCCTACAAAACATTTAGCCCTTTTAGGGACATATAAAGAAAAAGGGTCAGGTCAGTCTCATTGCTGTAATTCCAACATTTTGGACTCTGAGCAGCAGGATTGCCATCAGTGTGAGGTTAGCCTGGTCTGGTAAGACCCTGTCTCAGAAAAAAATAAAATGAAAGAAAAACAGGTTCTGAAGAAAGGGAAAAATGTGCAAATGTGATGATGCTGTTCTCCACTGAAACAGCCTTTGTTGCAGATTTGGGGTAGGGAGGCCTTTTTCCCTTAGAAACCATTTTTTGAATTGGTTTAAGAACTCAAAAAGAAAGTTCCTTTGTTTATCTTTCAATGTACAGTTAAAGTAATAGAAAATTTTTAAATCCAAAAAAGCTCTGAAGTTTAATGAATAGTAAACTGCTTTTAATCATGGGTCACCTGGTAATTTATGGGATATCCTTAAAAGGGTCCTAATGCTTTTAAAATTGTAAATACCATTTGAATATTGAATGAATAGTATAGAGAACTGATCATCTGATCAAGTGAGTGGAATGACTGAAAAATATTTTTGTGGTTCATGTACACTTAGAACTGACTGTAGATATTAGTTCTTTAACCTAAATTAGATATGCCAAATATAACAACAGCTATTATTCATAGCAAGTGATTTATCTTACTAGATAGTTTAAATATATTTACATATTTATTCCTTAAAATGGGGCCATGAAGTAAATATTTTTTTTAATTTCCATTTATGGAGAGATTTTACTAAAGCAAAAAAAGATTAAGAAAATTGTCCAAGGCAGGACTTGGTGGCTCATGCCTGCAACCCAGCATGTAGAGGCAGCACGGTGGCCGTGAGTTCAGGTCAGCGTGATCTGGAATCTGAACAGTGAGTTCCAGACCAGTCAGGGCTGCATAATGTAACCATGTTGTTGAGAGGGAGGGAGGGAGAGAACAGATGCAGAGAAAGAATATTTTCAAGGTTTTGGGTTCATAAATAACAGAGATGAGACTCAAGCCAGTAGCTTTTTTCCAGCCTCTGCAAGCTCCACCATCATATTGTAATATTCTGACTTGTGCCGTTTAGTGCAGTCAAAATTCAGAGTATGTCATGCATATGATCCTGTCATTTGTTCTTATTATAATCCGTATTTCTTGAGTTTTCAGGGCTCAGATTGTTTTGAAGGATCATTACACCTCTTTGTAAAAAGTTTTACCTTTTTTCCTTATGAAGAACTTCCTAGGCATTTGAAAGAGTGTGTTGGCTTCCATCTCTATTAAGTTTCCATCTAATTTCACTAATTCTTCCATCTAAATTAATTTTTTGTTGTTCATTGTACGTATGAAAAATGTTTTATTCTAAAAAATGTTATATCCAAAGTATGTGGAGCGTACATTTAAATGTGTGTGTGTGTGTGTGTGTGTGTGTGAGAGAGAGAGAGAGAGGTAGAAAGGCAGGTATTTGGTGGGGAAAAGGGGATTAACTGAGAGGGGAGCAGATATGAACAACATACAAAGAAATCATGTATGAAAATGTAATAATTAAATCCGTTATTTTTTTATATTTAATAAAAAAGTCTTAAAATCAAATAAAAATATCTGGAAAAGGCAGTAAAGCAATATTACAAATGAAGAGACTTATAAAAATATACTAAAATAAGGTAAGAAAAATAAAGTGATAGTTGAACCCCAAGCCCTTTTCTTCTATGTGGTGGAGACGGGGAATCAACTTCCCTGTAATAATCCGCCCGGTCAAGACACTAAACATGCAAATGGAAGCAACAAGCTCCAGAGAGCACGTGGAAAGAGCAATATCGAGATCCGTTTTCTTAGGAGGAAGAATGCTGGGGAACACGCATGCGCGCAACCTTGACCGAGTCTGCAGCTGCTGATCCTTTGGCGGGCAGTGAATTAAGCCCTAAGGACAGAAGAGCCTCTGCAGACCCGCACTCTGTTCACTGCCCATGCAATGATGCTGAGGAGGAAGGCAGCTTTCCTTCCGTACGGGACTCATTGCCCACACTGAATCTGCTGCTCCTGAAGCAACATGTTACAGCTAAAATGTGAATATTCATAAGCCACTCAAAATACCTTTTATGCTTTTGCTTTCAACAAATAGTCTATGTCTCCTGCAACCACCAAACAGCTATGTATGAACAGATTTCATCTGAAGAACTTGCATTGTCCTGTGAAGTTAGTTGCATAGTGATTTTATGATTACACATGGATTTGATATTTTACAAATATTTTTGGTTAGTGTCCTTCTGAGGTGTGGAAAATAAAATAAAACAAATATGCGGTGTATATTTAAGCACAGGACTTGCATTTTTTCAGTTTCCTTAAAGATGAATTATTCTCTACAGCTAACTTGCAGTGAGCAGTACGAGATCTAATTTGTGTATATCTTGTAGGCAAAGCGTCTGAAGAACAAGTGGAATGTCACAAAAATCCAGGACTTCTTTATTTTGTAGATTTTTTATTGAATTTTTGTATATTTCTTGCAGAACATCTTAATCTTTATGTCCTCTTCCTTACTGGTGCCCTCCACTGGCCCCTCCCATAGCCGCCCTCCACTGGAATTTATGCATTCTGTTCAGGCCTATGGAGTCAAGTCCGAGTCCTCTGACACCCCTCAGTGCAAGTTCAGGATTTCTTTGAGGTACTGAAGATGGAATTCAAGCCTAGCTCATCCTAGGCAAGTGCTGTACCACTGATCTCTAACTCTAGCACCAAGAGTTTTTTATTGAATTTTTTTCACTGTTTGATCGTTTTTCTAACAGACAAGTAAAGCATTGTTAGTAAAGGCAATAAAATAAGCTATTAAGGGTTTTTTTAATACTGGAATTATGTATCTGACTTAGAATATCTCCCAATTAAATTGCATACAACTATGTTAGAATTTGCCCCACATTTGCATTTATGTAAATGGTTAACACTGTTTTGGACGACTGGATATACACTTGTTTGCACCATGACTGCATTTAAAACCGTTTGATCATCTTAAGGAAAAATATAAAGGCATGGTCCTCACTTTCCAGAGATCCTGATTCATTTGGTCGAACCAGGGACCCAAATAAATGTACCTTTACAAATACTTTGATGCTCTAACTACTAAAACAGAGAGAAAGAACATTGAGTTCTAGGTTTTAGATACAAATTCTAGTCCTTTTCTGAAAATAAATTGCTGCATGATCTTGTGAAGGACATTTAATTCTCTGGGCAAAACTCCTCTCATCTTTAAAAAGCAAAGCCTTCTTGATACTCGGCTCATCATAACTAAGTTCTTTACTTTACATGGTTGCTTTATCTGTAAAACATGTAGATAACTTCTCTCATTTTTCATGGGACCCAATGAGATAATGTTAAAGAAAATAGTGAGGAACTGTAAAATTTATTTTGAGGCATTAATAAACATCAGACAATGCCAAAAGATAAGACTCAGACATAAAGAGAGTAATCCACACAGTGCTAGATGTCCCAAGCTAATGGAGATAGGTGCTCCAATAGCAGTACCAGTATGAGGTCGAGCACAGAGAGATTTAGCAATCAGCACTCACTGGTAGCCTTTCAAGAGACGTGCACTAGATGGAGAGGACAGATATCAAACTATAGGCTCAGGACCTCTTGTATTTCTCCTAATTTCTATTATTGCTATGGTTCATCTGGGAGCCTGTGGTTGGGAGGAGGGGATTTATAGCATAGGTACTTCCTTAACTTTTCAAATCATAATATAAAAACCCACACAATAGAGATGAATTATTCTCTCATAAAAGCTTTTGTCTAATCATAATACAAGTGGATTATTAATACAAAATAGAAAAAATGCTTATGGAATGTTTTATTATAATGTACATATCTACTTTCATTATTTAACATGGAGGGATATATAATTTTATGGGCATTGTTTGTAGTTCATTTAAAAGATATCATTATACATTCTAATATAGAGAATAGAGACAAAGTGATTTGCTAAGACTCTATACTTACTGGTCTATTAAATCCTTATGTATACATCTTGGTCTCTTGGTCCTTTCCCATCTGCTCTATTTCAATATTTGTGTCAAGGGGAAATATATGTGAATATAAGTATATAAATATTATTATGTCAGTACATATACATACATGATTCATAGTGTCTTCAGCAAGGATTGATAGCTAACTAGGGAAACAGGACTGGGTCAGTACACTCAGTCTGTATAGAATAATATAGGTTTCAATTGAGTGGACCTCAGAATGACAGAAAATCAGAAAACTGATGAGAGGAAAGAAATACCATCCTTGGGGCTTCCAGGCTCTACTTTTAAGTTACTCTGGCTCTCTTAGAATATAGCAACCTAGAACATCATTATTTTCCTTTCTTCTAAAGACAACTCCAAAGACTTCTTATATGTGACAAACCCAGTTATTCTAACTTTATACCAACGAGAATAATATTTCAAATGTAATCTTAACTCTGCGGAACAATGTTCATAAGAATATAGGAAAAAGTAAAGTCAAATGAAATCCAAATACTCTCCAAAAGAAAACCTGAGCTTTATATGAAACTGGAAGTGTTTTCTGTGACCTCCTGCACAAGAAACAGAGGCATATTGTAAAATCAATACCAGGACAACTACAGGATTTAAAAATAAAATGAATATAAATCGCTTTTCCTCACATGCTGCCTGCCATAGTCTCACTGTGGTATTGTAGTGCCCTTGTTAATATGTATGTCATGCCAAAGTCTCTGAAGGCACTAGAAAAATCCTTGGCTCTCCAAAGTCATGAGTCAGTGGCATGTGTGAAAAACAGATTACTTTTCTTTACTGAACCATTTCTTACCTCTTCTTGAGTCTCACTGAATCGGCTCCTATTCTTGAATTCAACCACTTTCCTCTGTGAGTTCCCACACTTTCGTCTCCTCTATCCCTTACCCCATTCCTTCTACTTTGTAACCGCCTTTAGTAACTTTATGTTTCGCTCACTGTGAAGCAGGAGGCTGAACTCCGCATGCCTATAATTAATCCCTTTTCTCCATTTCCACCTTTAACCTCTTACAATGTGATTACTGCTCAAAGAACGTCATCAGCTGGTCTGCAGATTACTGTTGACGAGCTAATCACCTTAGTGGACATTTTCTCTCACTATCTCCTCTGCTGACTTTCAGATTTTGTTCCCCTTTTCCTTTTATCCTGTGTACTGTCATTATCTATATATTTAGCCCCCGATATAGTTCAAGTTTTATTTCCAAAACTATCTCACTTAAAAGCCTTATTCTTGTAGGTTGATATGGTTTTCATTTCATCTTTGAAATCCCCAAAATTCCTCACTTCATTTGTATGAGGGAGACTATGTAGCACACTAACAATAATTGGATGTTCTCAGCTACATAGGTTTGAATATGGTATTAGTACTAAAATAGTATTAGCACTTGAGGTGCTTCCCTATATATATAAAGTGAAATTTTAAAGAAGAGTTGTGATGATTAAATGAAGTACAAAAGAGAAAAAATTACAACACTTTCTGACACATACAAGATATTCAGTAAGTATTAGCTATTGCTCTTGTTAGTGCTGACTAAAAAATTATTTTCATGAGATGAAGGTATAACTCAGTGACAGAGCATTTGCTTAGCATCAAATGTGTAATCAGATGCACACACACACACAGAGATAGATAGAGATAATGACAAAGATAGAAACAGAGACAGAGACAGAGAGATACAGAAAGATTCCTCAATGCCACTAAAGCCGGAATGATCCCTTACTCGTGTTTGGATACCCTACTATCTCTAGTTGAGTGTCTTGTGTACAGACTCAGTAAGCGCATAGTTGTTGCATGAGATTATTCATTACCAAAATTGAATTCCAAACTATAAATTATAGGAAGAGAAAGAAATTACACTTGGACTAGGTTGTCCTATATCTGGTGGTGATCCGACATGAGAATGTTAGTAATTATTGCAACTATGATTCCTCACACATTAGCCGTGCACTCATTATTTCAACTAGCTCCTGGACCAGTTTTGTTAGACACCTGTGATGCAAATTTAGAGCCAATGGTATGGAGAATGTCTCATTAACCATTCCACTTAACATTACTTCTCAACTTGGATCAGTACTGTCTAGAAGTCACAGTGTCATTAGATGGGTTTGGTACATATGACCAAAAGCTTATTGAGAAGTAACACTTTACACAAGCTCCAGAATATGGTACTACTAAAGACTCCATAACATGCTGAATCATTCTTAGAAAGACAGTCAGAAATTAGATGAATCATTTTGAGAAAATACAGAGCAGCCTGAGAAACAAAGAACTCCCTCCCTTGGCAACTCCGCAATTAGGAGACAGAGCCTTGTGTATCACCAGAGAGATCCAAACACATTTGATGTTCATAACATGAAAAGTGATAGAAAAGCATTACTGAAAGCTGAAAGATAAACATGTCTGCAGTGCTAGAAAGGGAAGAGACCCGTTCAATGCCATTCCCACTGTCTTTGTATTTGAAGGCTTGGGATACTTTCATGTGTGTATCTCTGATCTATAAAAGATTTAGTAACTTTTGCATAAGGCATAAGATAGGGTGAGTTATTTAAGAACTTTAGACTTGAAACCAAAGTTCCTTTTGGATTATGACAGAAGAAACAGCATGGAATGTTACTTAATTACAAGTGATTCAAAAAAACTGTTAAAATAGTCAACTGTTAATACTTCTTTTCTTGCTAAGGAAATTCTTGTTTTCAATGGCTTTATTAATTAGCCTCTACATTTGTTCAATCTTCTTCAACTTTTTAATAGAGTTCAACTATGTTTTCTAGAAAGTTAGATGTTTATCATTCCATAATCATTGCAGGGGTACAGCAAGATAGCTCAGTAAGCAGAGACACTTGCCATGCAAGCCTGATGACTTGAGATCAATCCCTGGAACCCATATAAAGGTAGAAGAAGAGAGCCAGCTCCGTGAAGTTATCCTTTGACCTCCACATACATGCTGTGGCATATACACCTCCACACATATTTCATAAATACACTCATGCATGATAATAATAAATGTAGTTTTTTAAAAAGGAGAAATTAAGCTTGTCTTCATCACTTTAACTAAAATTATTTCACCAAAATGTAACAGTTTTCAAGAAATTTTCTTAACACTATAAATTAGAACTCTTCATGTCTTTTTCTGGGTAAAAATCTTAAACTGTTCTAAATTATGACACAATGTACTCAGGAATATATATTCATGTACGTGGAAATCAGTTCTTTAAAGTAGTTGTTGAAATCCACTATGATCTCTGCATGATTTGAAAGTGAAAAAATATCTAGCTGTATTGAAATTTGCTTAAAGATACTCTGCTTGGTTACAACATACAACTTAGAAAACAAAAACCAGTGGAATACTTTAGAGCAGCGGTTTTCCTGGGAGCCATGTCAGAGGAAGAGGACAGCTCAGAGTCTCCATGGGGTCAGAGATTGGAGGGGGAATGTGTTCCTGGAACAGGGGGGTCCACATTCTTACTCCTGCTTTCTGCCAATATTTGCTATGATTGGGGGTCTTTATAAAATATTAACTTAATATATCATTGAATGAGGATTGGGAAGAGCGCTAAGTCACTAAGAGCCTTCCATGCAGGCCTGAGGACCTGGTTTGGACTGCTAGCACCCACATAAAAATTCACAGGCAGCATCTTGGGTCTGTTATCCCAGCATTGAGTCAGTGGAGTCAGAAGGATTCCTGGGGCTCACTGGTCAGTCAGGCTAGCCAATCACTGAACTCCAGGTTCAGTGAGAGACTCTGTCTCAAAACTATAAGGTAGAAAGTGCTTGAGGAAAACACCTGTTTTCACCTTCTAGCCTACATACACTATACCATTGAATTAATAAGTAATAAGTAATAGTATACCATTCTAATGATTATAATTTCTTTATCTTATAGGTCAAATCTTGTGTAATACTTCTAAAATCAAAACATAAAAAGAGTTCTCAAATGATCTTTTGGTTTCAAATAAAACTCTAGACATAACATTACAGCAGTCCTTAGGATTTCTTATAATTCAGTTTTTTCTTGTATCTTTTTAATGTGACATCATAATTTTGAAATTAATATGGGCTTGCATGACTTTGACTGGATAATTACATGAATTTCAACCATGAATCCCTTAACTTTTGCCAGACTTTTCTCAGAATTCAAGAGTAGATATTTTGTGGTCATTGTGTTTCTGATGAGAGAATAAATTTTATTCTTTCAAAGAAAAGATAGTTTGTTTATGACATTACTTTTATTGTCTTTTCATAAAATCACTTTTATCTAAAGGAAAAGTGGATATTTCTTTAAATCCCAACCAGTTTGTGCCAGGAGGGATCTGTGACATTCACAGCAAAAGAGTAGCATTCTCATTTTATACTAATTCGAAATAATGTTTAAATTATTAGAAAACCATGCCCATTTAGGGTAGAATCACAAAAGCAGTTTATAGAGGTGAATTAAGAGTTGTCCTAGGGCAAGGCAGGGGAAGATGAACAGTAGGAAATTGGGCGAAAGAGAGAAGCAGCGTTGGTTGAAGACTCACTATGTGCCAACTGTTAATCTGGGCGCAATCCATATATTCTGTTTTTTAATCCCCAATTCGCTGAAGAGAATCTAAGGGTTATGGAGTATACCCGAAGTCATGCTGACACTTCATCCCACGATGACCCATGCTTTGGGGGGCGATTTTGAGAATCAGAGAAGCTGGCTGAGAAACCCAAAGGAAAGTAGAAAGATTGACAAGGGTCCCCCTCAAATCAGACTCTCAGAGGCATACAAACCTACGAGTCAGCCCTTTTTCCCATCCCAAACAGCCAATTACATAGGGAAGAGGGTCACCCGGAGAGGAGAACATTCCACTGCCTTAGCTTAAAGTGCAAAAGCCGTTAGTGACTGGGACAAGAGACCACTGAATGTATGGAGGGCAGAAAGTAGCCTATTTCTCATCCAGAAGCTAAAAAGAGAAGGCCAAAAATCGTGACTGGGGCAACAAAAAATGCAGCGATTGGATCTACAGTGCACTGTGGATGTGGACGTGCAATTTTTTACAATATAGTAAGATTGACATGCTGTTGAGGACAAGAATGGAGTTTCTTGTACCTGGACTGGATGTGATTTCTCAAGAGACTATCAGAAGAAAATGTATAGAAGAGGGCTATACTTGCTCAAGTTGTACTAGAATAGACTCAGAGAATGATTTTTCAGTTTCTGTTTTTCTCTGAATGATCGCTTATATGGTTTTGCTTATCCTCTGGTTTCTAGCTTTGTGCCTGAAAATTACTATGCTCCATTAATGTTTGCTGGTGAATGGATGAATTGGTGTGGAATTGGAAGGTAGATAGGAAAACATCAAAGAGCGTTCAAATCCTGATCACCCTGTTTACTAAATGTAGGTCTCTTAACTTTTCTGTGTCTTATATAGCACAGAAAATATAATACCACCATCAGAGATGAGGATGTTTTTTCTGTGAAAGAAGCAGTGTCTAACATGTCTGAGGTATTGAGTTCAATCCTCAGCACCAAACAATAATAACAAGACATGCAAAGTACTCTCTATCTTAAGGATGTATGTTGTGAGTATTAAACAATCAAAAAGTGCTTAGAACTGCCTGGTCCATGCTAAGAGTTCAGTAACACTTGACCACTTTGAACTTAGCACTTTGGAAACTACACACGGTATCATATTGTTTTAAAAATGATCAAATTGGATGATTATGAAGTACAGTGAACTCAACTGCATTCAAATTTGTCGTTTTACCTCCATTCCTAGAGGTTGTAATTTGAAGCATGCTCAAATGTGTGTGTGTGTGTGCATGTGTGAATGTGCGTGCATGTATGTAGAGCCAAAGGTCAATGTAAGGTATCTTCCTCAATTTCTCTCCACCTTATTTTTTTTAGACAGGCTCTGTCATTGAATCTGAAGCTCTTGACTCAGCTAGACTAGCTAGCCAATGAGTTCTTGGAATCCTCCTGTCTCTGCCCCCGACCCCCTTCAGTAATGGGATTTACAGATGGATAAACTCAGATTCTAGCACTTTGTGGCAAGCACTTTACCAACCAAGCCATCTCTCCAGCTGTTGTGGTTTTGTGTAGTTACGAAATGGGGAGAAAGCATCCCCTAGTGGGTTCTTTGTCTCATTCATAAAGAATTTAATAATGGACCCAAATGGAAGCTTTAGGATAATTTTATTGGAATTTAAAGAAAAATCCTCAGGGTAGGCAAGGTGGGAATCTCAGCAGCTGCCTGGAGGAGGAGGAGGAGCATGGAGGGAGAAGGAAAGAAAGCCACGAAGCCACGTGACTGGGAGAATTCTGGAAGCTTTAGAGAAAAAGTAGAGAAATACAAGATGGTGGGTCAGCCCAAAGTGTTAGAGAAAGCGTGTTTAGAAAAAGAACATGAAGAAAAAGAAGAGACAGAAAGATTATGCTTCTTTGAAAAATTCAGAAATGCGAGCAGAGTTACGGAGAGCTACATGTCTGTTGCAGGGTCCGGAAGCACTGCCTGAGGAGATGGGATTCCAGGCAGGAAAAGTTCACTTTCTCATTAACGCACTCGGTATTCTGCCCATCTACTTAGTATAATATAACTTAAGGTGAACCTACCTTCCCAGGGGTGGTCCTATGATCAGGTGATTAATCAGTGAAACTGGAAATGTGGGTCTTTCAACAGATAAACTAGAGATTTTATAGTCTATCTTAGTTAGATAGCTATTTGCTATCTAACAGTTATTTAGTTATTTTATGTAGGGAGGCACATGTGTACCACAGGACACATGTGGAGATCAGAGGACAACTTGGGGGAAGTTGGTTCTCTCTTTTCCATTATGTGAGTCCCAGGGATTGAACTCGAGGTGTCAGGATTGGCAGCAAGCACCTTTACCCACTGAGCTATCTTGCTGACTTTTTTGTTGTTAAATTTTATGTGCACAGGGATTTCAACTGCTAGTACTGTTAAGCTTATGTGCAAGAAAGGTATTTTTCCTAGAGAGTATGTCCCAAATACTACCTACAATGTCAGACATTTCTTGTGGCTACATATTCAATATTTGTTTTCCTAAAAGCACAATGTGAATGGGAACTATGATTGTGTTACTTTGAGAGTTTAACAATGGAAGCCACTAGAAGTGATGGAGCATCTACTGGGTCCCAGCGATTATGCTAAGAAGTTATGTTGCTAACATAAATTCTTGTCTCATTTGGTACAAACAATGTTTTGAAGCTGGTACCATTATTGGAATAAATTGCTGTTTGAGATTCACTCTTATCTCGCTTCCATGTGGAGAAGGTGCCTCACTACGACTTCATAGCTCTTCATTCCGGTTCAGACCTTAAGACATGCTGGGCCAATGGGATGTCAGCAAAACTTGAGAGTGTGTGACGGACCTGATTTCTTGCTCCCCTCTCCTTGCCATGAAAGTAGTTCCTGGCCTAACACCTGTCCGAGAGAAGGATGAGTGAGAGGCAAGCGGAGCAGAGCTAAGAATACGAAACTAGTCTAAACAAGCCCACCTTCAGCAGAATTCTGGATTCATGAGGAGGCCCATGCAAAACCAGCAGAGTTTCTCAGATCCTTCTAGACACTGCTTTCTCTGTATCCTACAGATTTACAGTCAGATTTTTTATTTTATTTTTATTTAGTTCAAAATATTTTAAAATTTTATTTAAGCCTTCCTTAATTCATGTATTATTTGGAAATGTATGTCTCACAAAATATTTGAGGATTTTTTTCATTTATTTTCATGTTGCTTTTAAGCTTAATTCTAATACTGATTTTAAGTACTCTCAGCTCATATTTTATGTGAGTTCATTCTTAAGTTTATTGAAGTATGTTATATGTTCCATTAGTGAACATTTTATATGTATTTCTGCAGTTATTAAATGTATTCTATAAATGTCAATTGGATGCATTGATTGATCTACTCTTCAGGTAATGATATCCTTACTACTTTTTATGAGTGCACCTTCAGAAACAGATATCTATGTGTTTGTGTCTTTCATAATGTCAGAATTTATTGCTTAGCAATAAATTCACATGGTACATGATCCATGATTGTGTTGGCAGCAATTTTCCAAGCAAATTGATAGCTTGGTGTTGACAAAAGTTTTTTTATTCGAATCTTAACTTCTAATATTGACTCTCAGAAGACCCATTATGCATCACACAGTAATTACATCTACATATGTATTATGTAGGTTGCAGAATGGTTAGAAACAAAGGCTAAAGAGGACACATCATAGATCAAGGAGTTCAAAGAGGCCTGACTGCAAGCAAAGTAGATGGTTGACAGAAATGCTAAGAAAGCTTCAGTGTGAAGAAGTTCGGGTTGTTTAGATAGCAAACCCTGCTGAAGGGAGCTGCTGGAGATGCTGCCACCAGAAAGTCAAGCCACAAGGTCAGAGTTGAACTGAGCTTTATGTGTGAGTCAAGATACAGACCAGAGGTGTGAGACCATGGGGGCCATGGCGGTGAGGTTCAGTGTTAGTCCAGATGGATGAAAGATGGACAGATGGATGGCAGTCCAAGTAGGCCATGTTGGCAGTAGAGACAAAGCTGAACTGAAGGCCCTGGACCGTCAGGAGTGCTTTGCTTGTTAGTCTCATGAGGCTGTTGCCGGTGCGGTGGTAGGTAGCCTCCTCTTTTGAAGCCCAGGTGAGGATGTTGTACCTTTCCTATGTCTGGTGTTTTTGATGAGCTTTTGATCCTAGTATTTCAGATACAGTTTAAATACCTCTGTGTTCAAATGGTTCATCCATACTTTAGTAAGTGTATGGGGGGGGGGGATACATTTTTACTTTTAGAAATAAATGATTCATTCGATGATGTTGTTGTTTAAATGTTCAACAAGATGCAAAGTCATTCTATCCTAGGCTCTTAAAACAGAGGTTAATGCTTCCTGTGAAATAGAGTTCCCTCTGTTCCCCTAGACAGTTTTGGTTCTACTTTCATGTCATATATTCATACCTGATTTTTAACATTTCACTCTATATAGTCATTGTACATGGTACAGTCTTGCATAGCAGCACTTCCCATTGTGCGCTGAGCATATCCCATCCACACTGCCCCACCTTCGCCTTTCTTACCCTTCAGCCTCCTCTTAGTTCTGTCTAGTTAGTTTTGCTTCATGTCACTTATATGTACATGATTTTTATGTATCTGTATAAAATCTAGGACCACAAGTGAGAGAAGATAGGTAATATTGTCTATATCTGAAACTGGCTTCATTATTATCTTCAGATGCATTCATGTTTATGAAAACAACGTAATTCTTTCTTTGTGGCTGACAAATTGCATTTTGTATAGATATACATTTTCCTTAGCCATCCCAATGCTGTCAGACACCTAGGTGGTTCTGTAATGTAGCCATTGTGAACAGCACTGCAGTAAGCACTGAAGTACCTCGTGATGTCTTGACTTTTGGGTAAATACCAGGAATGGTATCGCTGGTTTGTATGGTAGATCTATTTTTAGCTTTTGAGGTACCCATACTGCTTTCTATAGGGGTTGAATTAGTTTACATTCCAATCAGTAGTAAATATACATGACTTTATGTATATATATATAAAATCTAGGAACCACAAATATGAGAAAACGTGCAATACTTTTCTTTCTGAGACTGACTTAATTCATCTTTATAAAGTAATCTCTGATTTCATTCATTTTATTGAAAATGACGTAATTTAGTTCTCTATACCTGAATAAAATTCATAGTTATAATCTTACTTTTGTTAGCTATTCCTGTGTTGATTGACATCTATGTTGATTCCATAGCTTGACTATTGTGAATGACTCTAGAGTAAACATGGATGTGAAAGAATCTCTGTGATATGTTGACTGTGACGTCCTCAGGTAAGTACCGGTGAGTGGTATAACTTTTTCACATGGGAGTTCTACTGTAGGGTCTGGCCCCCCTGCAGCCCTTCTCTCTTAGTGCTAGGCTCTCCGCCAAGAGCTAGCAGGATGTTGTCAGTTGCAGTTCGGAAGTAAACAACTTGACCTTTACAGACTTCCTCAGTTTACATCAGGTGTGTGTCATGTGGCTAGATGTCTCCGGAGAACCTGAACTTTTAACCTCCTGTAAAGCCCCACCTGCTGCCTCCCAATAAAGTCAGTCATTCTCCTTTCCTCCTACCTAGTGTGTAGTGTCTATGTGTCTCTGTCTTATATGTGTTTCATTCAATCAGCAGCCCTCCGCGGATCCCGACTCCGTGGTGGAACAAAGACAGGACTTTACAGCTGGAGGTTTTCACCGAGATTGGAAGAGAGGAAGTTACATTCTACTTTTAGTTTTTGGAGGAATTTCTATACTGACTTACATAGTGGCTGGACTGCTTTATGTTTCCATTGGCAATATGTAAGAGTTCCCTTTCTCCATATCCTCCTGGGCATTTATTATTTGTTTTCATAACTGCCAGTCTGACTGGGGTGAGATGGAATATCAATGTTGTTTTAATTTATGTTTCTTTGGTGCCTAGTGATCTTGAACATCTTTTGATATGTTTATTGGTCATTTATACATTATCTCTTGAGAACTATTCATTGTATTAACCCATTTATTGATTTAGTTAACATATTATGTCTTTTTTTTTTCTTATTGTGATTCTAGGCACTACTCCTCTGTCAGATATACAGTAAGCAAAGATTTCTCCCTCTTTGCAGAATTAACTGTTTATTTTTCTGTGCAAAAGCTTCTTCATTTCATGAGGTCCATTTTGTCACTTGTTGGCATTATTTCCTAAGTGACTAGTGAGTCCTCAGAAAGTGCCTACCTATGTATGGATCTTGAAGTATTTTCTAATTTCATGATTTCAGGTCTTTCATTAAAGTCTTTGATCCATTTGGAGTTGACTTTTATACCAGTGAGAGAAGGGGATCCAGTTTTGATTTTCTACATGAGGAGATCCAACTTGCCCAGCACCGTTTGTTGAGAAGGCTGTCCAGTGTATATTTTTTTAAATCTTTGTCAAAAAGCAGGTAGCTGTATGTAGCTTTGTGAGTTTATATATAACGCCTTTATTCTATTTCATTGATACATGTGTCTCTTTTGATACCAGAGGCATGCTGCCTTTGTTACTGTGGTTCTGTACTGGAATTGGAAATGAAGTATAACTAGACTCTAACATTTTGCTTTTTGTTCAGGATGATTTGGTGATCCAGATCCTTTCGTGCTTTCATATAAATTTTAAGTTTATTTTTCCATTTTGTTGAAGAATGACATTAGAATTTTGATTAGAATTGCATTAAATCCATAGACTGCTTTTGGTAGAATAGCCATTTTCTTATTAAATTTGCCAACTCGTGAGCACAAAGGGTCTTTTTGTCTTCAATTTCTTTCTTTAGTGATTTGATGTTTTCTCTGTTTAATTTTCTTGGTTGGGGAGTCCAAGGTTTTCTTTTGTTTATTTTAGAAAATTGTAAATAGAATTGCTTTCCTGATTTCGCTCTCAACATATTTATTACTGGTAATAAGTGAAGGTGGCTGACTTTTATACATTAATTTGTATTCTCCACTTTGTTGAAAGCATTTATTAGATCTGAGAGTTTTAAAAATACTTTATTTATTATTTTTATTTTATGTGTATGAATGTAATGCCTGCATGTATGTAAGTACACCTGTGTTGTGCAATGTCCACGGAGGTCAGAACAAGGTGTCTGATCCCCTGGAACTGGAGTTACATCCCATAGATCTTAGGGTCTTCTGGTCACCTTTTAGGATCTCATGTTTAGAATCATATCATTTGCACATAAGGATAATTTGACTTCACCTTTCCTGTTAGTATTCCTTTTATTTTTTTTATCATTTTAGGTAAGACTTCAGGAACTATGTTGAATTTGTCCCTATTTCCTGTAATGTTGACTATAGGCTTGTCATATATCTATCTACTAGTATGTCCGTATATGGTTTTTCTAGTCCTAGTTTCTTTAGGACTTTGTATTATCAAAAGCCTTTTCTTCATCTATTGAGATAATCCTGTGATTTCTATTCTTAGAAACATTTATATGATGTATTACCTTTGCAGTTACTGATTTGTTGAACCATCTCTGTATCTCTGAAATGCATCCAGCTTGGTTATGGAGAATAATTTTTCATGTGTTTCTGAATTCAGTTTATTAGTATTTCATTGACAACTTTTACATTTATGCTTATCAGAGAGATTATCCTATCATTTTCTTTTCTTGTCATGTCTTAACTGGGTTTGCTATCAGGGTAATATTAGCTTTGTAAATATATTTAGTAATGTTCTTCCCTCTCTACTTTATGAATAGTTTGAGAAGTGTTAGTGTTAGTTCTTCCAAGGTCTGGTATAATTCAGTAGTGAGTCTATCTGGGCCCAAATCCTTTAGTAGAGACTATTTTTTAAATGTGACTTCACTCTCATTGCCTGCTATTCATGTTGTTCATCTTATCTTGGTTTAATTTTTGTAGGTCATATGTATGTAGAAATTCATAAATTATTTTAAAACCTCCAATTTATTGGAGTATGTTATTAAGATAATTCTAATGCTTTTCCAAATATCTTTGGTATCTATTATAAAGTGTTGGTTTTAATCTCCAATTTTATTAATATGAATATTCTCTTCCATTTGGTTACTTTCCATTGGTTTATTGATATTGCTTGTCTTTTCAAATAACTAAATCTTGTTTCAATGATTCTTTGTATTAATTTTTATTATTGTTTCCATTTCATTAATTTCTGCCCTGGTCTTAATTATTTAGTTCTATCTACTGATTTTGGATCTGTCTTGTTCTTATTTTTCCAGTGCCCTAAGATGCATTGCTTACTTGAGATCTCTCTAGTATTTTTAGTGCAGCTGCTTGTAAGATTAAATTTCCCATTTACAACTGCTTTCATTGTATCCTTTGATGCTCTGCCTTTATTTTCATTTGATTCTAGAATGTTTGATTTCCTTCTTGATTTCTTTGATGACTGATTTATTATTCCATAGTGTATGTTCAATCTCCATGAGTTTGTATGTGTTCAACCATTTCTCTTGCTGTCGATGTCTAGTTTTATTTCATTATAGTAAATACATACAAGATATGACCCAATTTCCTGTATTTGTTGAGAGTGGTTTTATGTTCTATCATAAGATCTTTCTTAGAGACAAGACAGTTCTATTAGCTGCTGAGAAAAATGAACTACTGTCTGCAGTGTTTGAATGGAATGACCTATGAATGTCCCTTATAGTTATTTGATCTTTGATGACATTGAACTACTGCTATGTTTCTGTTTATTTTTTGTTGGGATGACCTGTCTGTTGGTGAGAGTGGAGTATTGGAGTCACCTACTTTACTGTGTTGGAATTACACTGTGTCTTTATATCCAGAAATGCTGGTTATATGAACTTGTGTATACTTTTGCTGTGTGTGTATATATGTAGGACTTTAATATCCTTTTGATGGACTGTTCCTTTAATGGATATGTAATGACCTTCTTTACTTATTCTAACTAATTTTGCTTTGAAGTATACTTTGTCAGTACTAAACCATGATACCATTTACTTTCTAGTTCCATTTCTTTGGAATGCCTTTTTCCAACCTTTTACTTCAACGTTATATTTGTCTTTGATTGTGAGGTACATTTCTTGAAGGAAACAAATAAATGGGTCTAGTTTTAAAATCTAATCTACTAGTCTTTGTCCTTTGATTGGTGGAATTTAGAACAATAATCTTCAGCTATGATTCAAATGTGTTTGTTAGTTCTTGTCTTTCTGTTGGTTTTGTAGGGTTTGATGGCTTCCTAGCCTTTATTTCCTTAATTACTGTTTTATCATGGTTTATTCTTTCCTGTAGCTTCATGGATATTTTCATCTTTTTATTTGGAGTGAAGTGCTCTTTCAAGTATGTTATATAGTGCTTGTTTATTAATTGTAGTTCTTTTAGTCTATGTTTATCATGGGAAGATTTTCTTTTTCCTTCAATTATGATAGATAGTTTTGCTGGATGTGGTAATCTGGGTTTGCAGTTACTGTCTTAGAATATATTATTCTATGCCTTCCTGGATTTTAGGGTTTCTGTTAAACTGTAATTTTGATGGATTTGTCTTTGTATATGATACAATGTATCTATCTTGCAGCTCTTCATATTTTCTCTTTGTTGAGTGTGTCTAGTATGTGAGCTGTAATGTGTGGGGAAGCTCTTTTCTGGCCCTGTCTGTTTGGTGGGATTTGTATTTTTATTTATTTGTTTATTTTGTTTGTTTTTGTTTTAAGACAGAGTCTCCCTGTAGCCCCATCCGGCCTGGAACTCGTTATAGACCAAGTAGGCCTTGACTCCACAGAGATCAACCTGACTCTACCTTTGGAGTGTTGGGATTAAAGTCATAACGCCACCAAGTCCAGCTTGCTTGGTAATTTTAATACCTCCTGAATTTGGAATGATAAACACAGTTAACCATTCCTGTAGTGCCCATGTAAGAGTATGGGATACTTCCTCAGCGGTTCCCACCCATATTGGTTGGGGACACAAAGCGCCACTGGGCACCAGTTAATAACTGTTGTGCCTAATTTCCTACAGAAACCTCACCTAGGTTAATAAAGTCTTTTTCAGCTACTGTCTGTTATAGGAATAGAATCTATTGTTTATTATCTTATTTTCTTTCTACTGTCATGGTGGGTATCTAGTCTGCCATTTTACTTGGAAATCCTCATCACAGCTGTTTTTAATTCCTTGTTATATTTAAGTTCATGTTAGCAATTTTAGGAACTGATTCTTCCACTTATAAGAGGAAAAGGTAGTACCTCTTTAAAAGACTAGTAATATGTCTTAAATTTACTTTCTTTTTATTTTGTCTTAGGCTCTTTGAAAAATGTCCAAGAGACCAGGTCAATCTTGCTTATTGTTTTAAAAGATCTGAAAAAGACTTTACTAATTATGCTAGATTCTTGGCCCTGGGTTATTTGTGCCAGCCTGCTTTTCTTCTGAACATGCTATTATGGCCTGGAGCTGAGCATGTGCAACCATGTACTTACCTCTACCTGTGAGGATGTCTTCCCTAAATGTGTATGATTTCTCCAGTCATGGCCCTGCTTTCTCTATTCAAGAACACTGCTTGACAAACTAAGTCAGTGCTCTCCTCAGCTGCTGAAATCAATAAACCTTTCTCAACTCTTTTATCTCAAGCTTGTGCGAACTGGCTTTTCACTCACCTGCAGGTACACTCGTGAGTTCTTTCAAGTTCTGTTTTTATTTTCCACAGGTCTACCCCCTTGCCCTTAAAGCATTATTAATCTATGTATTTTTTTTGTTGTTGAAATCTGGCATGTGTCAGCTAACATAAGCAGAGTTAAACAGTGTTTTAGTGGAAAATTTTCTATAAATCTTGTGAAGAGTTAGATAGTATCTTAATGCTTGCTGCAAATTCTTGAAGTCTTGTGTGGTTGTTGGTTGTTGATTTTGTTTCCCATCATTCCTTCGGATTTCTCTAAGTACTTTTCCACAGAGAGAGTCTTTTCTTACAGATCTTCTAACTGTCCTTGCTATGTAAGAAAAGAAAAGTACTCCATAATCTTATAACTGTATCTTTCATTAAATTTGTGTTCCTAGGTTATGAACCTTACAAGTGTTTATTTTCTTGCTTTCCCTTTTTCTGATTAGTTTAAAAATCCTAGATAGAGTGGTATAAATGCACTCCCTGAAAGTAGTATTAAGTTCTAATAAAGTCTTTTCTATGTCCTGTGGAAGATGGCTTTTGTTAGGGAAAATCTCTGTGTCTGCTCCAAAGGGATAAGATGTTCCTCTCCTACAGTTCCTTGTCATAAGAACTCATGGGGTTCCTAGAGGTAAAGCCCATTAGAGGGTGGGGTCCCACTAAGACTTCGGTCCCAAAGGATGTTTCACTCTTATCTTACTCTACACAGCCTCCAGCAACTTACCAAAATCATCATTCTCTTGTATGATACTGTTTCAGGGTAACATCGTTCATCAGTCACTCTGAATTTGCTTCTTTCTCCAACTGGTGGTTTGTTTACGCAGTGGCTGCAGTTCTCTGGCAGACACAAGAGTTTTTTTTTTTTTTTTTTTTTTAAGATGGCAGCAGCTTTTCTTATTCTAAGGTGACTTCTAAATACTTTATGAACTTTATGAATACCAACATCCCTCAAGTAGGGAAGATGTTAACCATAAATTATATTCTTCATTAGGCTCAATCAGTTTTGTTTTTAGCATTGTTCCAAATGAACTCAGCTCATATGTTTTCTAATTTGTGAAAAGTCAATTAAAAATTCTTATGTTGTGGCATGTGCCTGTAATCTTAGCATTTAAGAAGCTGAGGTAAGAGGATTGGTTGGAGATCAAGCCCAACCTGGTCCATGTACAAAGTTTCAGTCTAGCCACAGAGTAAAACCCTGCCACAAAAGTAAAATTCTTATGAGATATAACAAACTTGCCATTGTAAACAAGAAGACAGTTATTATTCAACTTCTGTTGTAAATGTATTTTGTCCTTGGAGATATTTCTCATACTAAAAGAAAAAAATTCTAAGAAGGTAAAAGACTGGTAAAATTATAGAGACATGAAAAAGAAAAACTCTTAGGGCTAGAAAGATTGCTCAGTGGTTAAGAACACTGGCTGTTCTTGCAGAGGAATTGGGTTTGATTCCCACCACCCACATGGCAGCTAACAGCCATCTATAACTCCAGTTCCAGGCAATTCAGTACTCTCTTCTGGCCTCTGTGGGGCATTGTATGCATGTGGTGAACTTACATGTATGCGGGCAAAAAAACTCATACACATAAAAAAAATATTAAAAAAGAATAGCTCATAAGAAAAACTTATGGACATAATATTTATAACTGAAAATAAAGGCAACTTAGAGCAAATATGTGATGTGATAATGCTTAATATTATTACTTAAGAATTCAAGAGTGAACACTATATCATAATATGGTCATAAAAATTATTGATAAAAAATATAATCAATACTCATTTTATTATATATACATATATATATGTTTAAAACAGCTCATTAGTTTTATTTCATTTTAAGAAATTTGATATTTTAAAATACTCTGTCATTCTCTTTCATCTTCCTACAGAATAGTCCAACTTTAAATCATTCCCATTTATAAAAGCATGGACACTGGGTTAATGTTGCTTATTATTGTCAGTGAATGTAATAAATGGAGCCCAGTAATGAACATGGGCTGATTTGGTGGCAATATTGTTTAGGAAGCCCATTTTGAAGCCTGACGATAAATTCAACTCAGTGTCTGTCCTGGAATCTTACATGGAGCAGGCAACCTGGAATACCCACAGGACAGGGGCAAGCGGAGTAGAAGACATCTTCGGCTGTGGGAGCTGGTGAACGGACTATCAGCTGAGACGGGACAAAACAGGACAGAAGGCTTCAAGGGGGTGCTTCTGCAGTTAGGAACAGGAGTGGAGTAAAAGCAGAGTGAAGATTCATTCGTGAAGATTTTAGGAAACAAAAGATAGACTGCTGTGCTGGGGCAGCAAAGTAATTTTCTCCACTGTCACACTACAACCACAGAAGACTTCGGAGGCCTCAAAGAGTGTGAGAATTTCTCCTGATTATCAGTCAGGTAATTAATTCTATAGTCCACACCAGCTGGGTGCTCTTTGATCCATTCAGTTCTGATTCAAACTAGAGATAGTGTCAAATTCCACAATTTGAGGGCTGAGACCCTAAGACTGTCCTAAAGATGCCAGTCGAAAGACCCTGGTCGCTTTATCTGTGCTTATGACTCAGCAGCTAGAAACCAGGGTTACCACAAACCTTCCCTTAGGTTCAATTAATTTGCTTCAACAACTTACAGGACTCGGGGGGAGCACGTACCAATTTATTGTCAATGATATTTCAAAAGAATCAGATGAAGAAGTGCATAGAGTAAGGTATGGGAGAGGAGGTGTGGCGTTCCCATGACCGCCCCAGGCCTGCTCTCCTCTAGGACTCTCCATGTGTTCAACTATCCAACAGTTCCCCACACTCTTGTCTTTTTTTTTTAATGGAGACTCTGCTGCATACTACCATTATCAGACTTAAGGAAAAACCCCAGCCAGTCCTATCTGCTTCAGTGTTCTTCATGATTTCTCTGTACAGCTTCCCTCCCTCCAGGCTGTAGAGACCCCCCTGAAACAGGGATTTCTAATTATGATCAGCTCCAAGGAGGAAAGGTGAAGGAACATTAGAATTTCTCTGACCCGTTTTAAGTACTGGAAATTCTGCTTTCTAAGGATTTATTTGGGGAAGAAGTTATGAGCCAGGAAAAATATACAAAAATAAATTCATATGTGTGCGATAATATCACAATTATAACCTATGCTTTATTTGTACTTTTGTGTAAAAAGTGGGTGCCTTCTTGGAGTTTTAATTAGGCAAGTGATGTTTCTGTTTTTGAACTCCATTTCTTGTGTCTCACGTCTCACACTTGTTAACTTGGAGTTGTTTAACAAGTTGGAATCATAATTTAGTTTGTTGCACAGTGATAATACATACCATGGAATACTCCCGAGGTTCAAATAACCTCATAAATGCACAGTGCTGAAGATAATTCCTGGGGCACAAAAGTTTCAATAGATGATACACCAATTCTCTCTAAACATGTAAAAGGTCTCCAAGTGTATATGAGAGGGCACACACACAGACACACACACACACGTGCAGACACACACAGACACATACCCTTGTCAACTAAGAAACAATCCTTGTTCATGACAAAGATTACAGATAAACAGCATATGACTAAACATTAAAGAGGGCCCTTCACATTATTACAAAATAAATAAAAGTGTCCCAGATATAAATGTGCTCATTTGTGGAGAGTGTTGCAATATCATGACAGTTTAAACAAATTTTTTACGAATTCACAGTTATTGCATTTTCAGTAGTACATTTTAATTATAGACATCAATTCTTCAAAACTGAGAACAGGCAGGATCTTTTCTTTTACAAAAGAGAGTTATGTAACAGGAAGTCGTATTTGTAAATTTCTGAACTTCCTTTGGGTGAATAAGCAATGCAAAAATAGAGAGAATCATGTCTAACGTCATAAAATACCAGTAAATGCAATATGGGGACTAATTTTGAATTTATTTATTTATATCGTGCTACATACTCCAGTGTGAGGGATAAGAAGAAATAATTTAATGACATTGGTGGGTGTTTGTTTATTCACAAACATGACGCCTGTTTTCATTTTGGTTCCTAAATTGACGTCAGTTGTGTATTCTACATGCTTTAAGATAAACTTCATAAGCCTGAGTTGTTTCAGAATATTTTTTAGAAAGTGTAAACATTACAACATTTGTAGACATCTGCCTATTTGAAGGTTTATTTTGTTCAAGGGCATAGCTAAGTTATCAAACAAGATTAAAGTCCCAAGTAGAATGTTTGAAAGCACACACAGCTTAGTAACAGTCTAGACAACCTAAAATATTAAATAATCTGTAAATTCTGTAGCTGTCTATAAAACTACAGGCACATTAATATTTATGACAAATACAAAATTATATATTCTTCATTCAACTGTAATTTCAGACCAAATTATTTTATTGTTGTCATTTGAATATAATAAATTTTATAAACAATTGTTTCTACCATCGTCTCTCCATGTCTGTGGTTTCACTTTCTATGATTTCAGTTACCAGTCAGTAGTCAACCATGGCCCACAATTATTAAATGGAAAATTCCAGAAGTCATTCGTATTTTCAAATACATGCCATTCTGGGAAACAGGATGCATTCTCCCACCATCCCATTCCATCCCTCCCACAAGGTGAATCACCCTTTTTCCAGTGTATACATACTGTATATTTTACCCCTGTTAGTCACCATGCCACTTGGGTTATCAGTGTTATGTTTAAGTGACCTTTATGCAGTAGTTTAGCACTGTGTCACATGTCTCTATCATCCACCTTTCTTCATCTTATTACATAGACATTAGATCATCTCATATCATCCCAAGAGGACAAGTGCAGTTTTTAAAGAGATACTTTGAGAGAAAAGTATTTCACATGTATATTACGGCCCTCAGAGACCAGAAGAGGGTGTCAGATCCCATGGAGCTGGAGTTATAGACAGTTGTTAACCTTCTGATCCATCCACATGCTCAGAATTGAACTCACGTCCTCTGCAAGAACAGAAAGTGCTCTTAGTCACTGAGCCGTCTCAAAGGGTATCACTATGTAGCTCAAGATGGCTTTGAACTGTTAATCCTCAACACCAGTCTCTAAACTGCTGGGATTATAGGTGTCTACCAACATGTGAAGAGGCATGATGACCATGGTCGTCTTGGAGGAGGAATGGTGACCTTGGCTACCTGTGAGGAGGTAGGATGACTGTTCACCTTCTGTGAAAGAAGCTGAAAATCCCACCTTCCTGCTGTCCACATGCCAAATACCTTCTCTCCCCTGTTCTCCTACCACTAAATGGCTGAAGAAGACATAATGACTTATTTTCCCAGCTTCTGACCTCCTGCTGGTTGACTACAGGATCAAGAGTTCCTTTTGGTGAAAACTTAGTGCCATAATATTGGCAGTAAGCCTTTGCTCACTATCATGAACAGAGACTCAGAGCTTCGCCTTTGACCATCAAGTTCTTCCCCGACCTCATACTTCAATGATTATTGAAGACATATTTACATTATATCTATTCCTGTAGAATTGATTGCATTGTTAGTTAAAACAGTCTTATGAGTTATGACAGGAAAAAGAGAGGGAAGAAAAATTCGGAGATTTAGAACCCTCATACAGAACACATTAGCAATTAATTTCCTTTAGATTAATGGTGCAGATTAGTGGAGTGGGCCTTCAACTGATAAATGGAAATTTTAACATATTCTAAGCACAAGAGATGTTGTACTGAAACCAATTAGTAGCCCCACTTCTAGAAACGTTCTTTACAGTGTGCTCCTACATCTGCACCATAAGGTCCACATGAGACACGCTCTGCAGTCTCATATGTGGTCCTGAGAATGGAGGCGAAGTAAATACCCATTACTGCTGCACAAATTTGGGTCTGATCCCTAGATTGAAGTCAAGGCAGAAGGAGAGAACCAGCCTCACAGTTTTCCTTATAACCCCACACCTCAAACAGTGACATGCGTTTACGCACATCATGCATACACATAATAATAGTAAATAAACATTTTAAAATGGAAAACCACATGGAATAAACACTTGTAACCTGAAAGTAAAGGATTAATATTTGAAGTAGTTTCATTTCCTGTATGCAAATAAGATACCTTGGAAGTGTTGCTGGAGAGAAAACCAGATTCTGAATATGAATCAGTAGAATTAAAATGGTCAAAATGATTCTATTTGATCCATGTGTCACCTGCATCTTATTATCTATCATCTCTCTACTGCTTTCTTTCTCTATTTTGTTGTTTAGCAACAGGGTCTTATGTAGGCCAGACCGTCCTTGAACTCCTGATCCTGCTGCCTTATCCTCTCTTGTCCTAGGTTTACAGGCATCTACCACTACATATGGTTCCTTCCTTCTTTTTCTTTCTCTTCTCCCATCATTTCTTGATAAATTTTAAATGCCTAGAATATTTCTAAAGGTAAATGTAACATTAAAGTTGTATTATTTTATTATTTGCTTCTAGTTCTTTTTAATAAAAAAATTAATGCAATATTTTATGTTCTAGGCTTTATGTGTTTCCCATGTATTAACTTATAGTTCTATATGTTAGCTAATGTGCTAATTCATCTATTTACTACTCCCCATAACAAGTCTATGAGTTATCATCCATCATTCTCCAAATTCTTCAGGTGAAGAAACTGAGACGTTTAAATATTGTGTATATGTAGCTTGTGCTATTATAGATTTTCCACTTTTTTACTTTAAAAGTAGATTTTGTTTTCTATCTGAATTTTCATTCATAACTGACCTTGAAATGATAATTATAGTTACTTAACTGTGTTTGAGAGCTGCAACATCTATATTGGGTTGATTTATTTCTACTACTTATTTTTGCCACTTTTATTTGTAATTTCATGCCTCCTGTGTGCTGCTTTCTTTTTAATTTTGTGTCAAACATTGTATTAGCAAAGATGTTTATAATTTACTCTTATTAGGTGCAGGGAGCAGAATCAGAATGCAAGACTTCACTGAGATAGTCTCAAGGGCTATTCCCTTGTCAGGCTTTTCCTTCTGACCTTGTTCTAAGGGTAGAGACCTCAGTTCAGAGGACTGTCAGTTATACCACTCCTGCCCAGCCATCTAGACTTTCATTTCAATGAGTCTTCAAAGCAGAAGAAGAATCTGCTGAGTCTTTCCACATTCTCCTGAATCTGGCAAATGACCCCCAACAGAAAACAACAGAAGAAACAAGAGAACCCCGCCAAAGCATGGGCTCCCTGTTTTGGTTATTGATTCCCTTCTGGTAGCCTTTCCTCACCTGCAAACAGATGGCTGGTCACACCTCTCAGCTTTTCAGGTTGCATCTGGAAACAGATATATTTTTTTAATTTGAAAATACATCTTGATTTTAACTTTAAACCGTAATTCCTTAAAATGAATTAATTTTTATTTTTAGCCAATTTTTCTTCATTGTTCTGTCTTTTCCTTGTTAATTTCTCATTTAGTTATTTTGAATCAAAGAACATTGTTCGAATTCCCGATTTTAACAACTGAAGGTTTTCTTTGTTGTTTTGCTTATACAATCAATTTTTGAGAAGATTTATAAATATCTATGATTACTGGCCAATAAATGGCTCAAAGGGTAAAGGCTCTTGCTGTGCAAGCCTGGTAACCTGAGCTTGATCCCACGTACTGCATGCATGTTAAACTTGAAGGAGAGAACCAACTCCACAAAGTTGTTCTCTGACCTCCAAACACATGTTGTGGCACGTGTGTTCTCCTCTCCCATCTCATACATACATACATACATATCTACATATACACATACACAAGCATGTTACATTAAAAATATGATCACATATTTGCCACTTCTAATAATTCTGTCAGATTTTATAAAGTTTGGATTACTGGGTAAATTCACTATTATTACTTTGCGTGAATTATTATTTCTATTTTTAGACAATGTTTCTCTTAATCTCAATTAAAATTTTATGTTTTAAACAATATTCTGACTAGTATTTTGATCACCTCTCATTAGTGATCATCTGATATTTACTAATAGGGTAACTATGTGTATCTCTGCTAAATAACTGAATGCTTGAATTTTATTTTAACTGTACACTAATATTCACTGGTTTCCAATTATTCATACTTTATATTTCAACTTATCTCTAGTATCTAATTTTCATTTTCTATGTAACATTGTATTTCTTATCATTTTATTATTTGCTTTTATTAGCCAACAATGTATTCTCTAGTATATTCTATTTACTCTCCTATTTAGAAGTAGATGTGCTGTTTCTCCTTACCGGGCACTTAATGATACTGTTAAAGAGAGCTGCATTCCTTATACTCACTCATAGTTTTTATAATCTTGTAACATGATCTCTCTTTAAAAAATATTTCTCTTTTTTATTTGAATAAGAAATTATCAGCCTTGAAATATTTTTCTTAATTCTCTCCCAGGCATCCTTGCTGTTACCCTATAGTATTAAACAGATAAAGTTCTATGTTGCTAACTTCTAAATGTTGATGCAGATTAAGGTTAGTTTTAGTCTGTACTTTGTTATGATTGTACTTACTTTCATTTACTAAGTATAAGTAAGTACTTATTACTTTCATTTAATAAGTATCTCTGGTTTATTTTATTCTTATTTTCATTTTCATGGCTTATTTATCCATAATGGGAAATTATTGTTGAAATACATTCTGCATTCTCACTATGGGTATTTCAATAAGATTTGTGTAGTAAACTTACTGTCTCATAGAAATAAAAAAAAAAAACACAATAAACCTTATCGATTTTAAGTTCAACTTTGTTGAAAAGGACAGCCATGGGTTATGTCTTTATTAGGAACTTAATGGGAAATTTAAAAAGAAATCAGAAGTAAATTACCTTCAGTCTTTGGAAAGGTGAAACACTGATTAAATAATCGTTATCCAGATAAGCGGCTGGTGAATAAATTACTTGTGTATCTCTGTGATGAAATTACCTGACGGGAACAACCTAAAGGAGGATGGGTTTATTTCAGAGGGTTTCAAAAGAGTCAGTATACCATGGCAACGGGAGAAATGGTGCAGTAGCTCATCACACTTAAGAAGGTGAAGAAGGAAGGGTGCAGGAACGTGCCAGGGGAGGAAACAACCTCGAGCACAAGCCCCCTGCAGCCTGGTCCCTCCAGAGGCCCCTCCTTCCTACTTCCTGCCGCATCTGAATAACTCACTGGATTATGAATCCAGGGATTAGCCTACTGATTAGGTCGGTCTTCAGGATCCATCTAATGGTCTATGGAAATGTCATCGCAGCCACACTCAGAGGTGGATCTTAATCCTCTAAGTGTTCTTAACCAGTCAAGGGGACCATCAAACTAACCATCACAAGTCCACCCCTCCTCACCTTGGCACCCAAACATAATCCCTTATCCCATAAAATTCCACCCTTGGCTTTCCAAAAGTTTTATGTCCACCTCATAATGCAAAATTCATTCTGTCCATTTCACAAGTTCTAATATCCCAAACAGTCAGAATTGTCCAAAAGTCTAAGCTCAAAGTCTTCTCTAAGAATCAAAGTAAGTTGTTAGCTGTAAGCCCTGGGAAATCCAAAATAAAATCACCCACTTCTAATGTACATGACATGGAGTAAATTATTAACATTTCAAAGGAGAGGAACAGTGAAATAACAAGGAAAGACCATATTAAATTAAGACCCAAATCCAGCAGGGCTTGAAACTGCAGATTCATATTCGGTGTTTAGGGTTCATGATGTTCTGTTTTAAGCTCCAAAGGGCTCAGGCTCCTTATTTCTATGCTAAGCAGGGAACATGGTAAACTTATAATGTGACAGAACTGTGTTCATGACAAATGATGTTGCTGAAGTCCAAGTCCTCATTTTGTGCTTCAAAATCCTCAGTAGATATGATATACGAATGGCCATTTATGCTATTGAAAAGCTGCTCTTGAATTATATCAGAAATAAAAGACAGTTTATTAAAATAAATGTGCTAAAAAGAAATTATAGAACTTCACCCATGTCAGCACAAGAGGACTGATCCTGACCAACATTTCAGAATGTTTTTAGACTTATCCCAAAGAAGAACTTGATTGTTTTCTCTCATATACTCCAGAAAGAATTGCTTTCATCATTTTGCTTTTTGTTCTCCACATGCGCAAAAATTAGCGGATGTGAACTTTACTTGGGTGACACACGGGACAAGTTATGAGATGTTGTTTATCTGCAATTAATTTTGTGCTTCCTGTTTTAATCACGTTGCTGTTCAGCAAGGAAGAATAGAGATGTATCCACATAAAAATAAAGGCAAAATTTTATTGTGGCCAAATTTTACATCAAGACTGCCCATGTACATTGAATAAGACGTTTTAAAATCAATTTGTCAGAAAAATTTAGGGTGCTGAATATTTCAGATTTTTTCCCATATTTTGAAAACATAAATTAAAAAATGACAGAAGGAACAATATTCACTTTTTCTTACTTTTCATAATTGTTCTTTCCAAACTCATTTTCGGTTTTGTTGATCCCACTTACAGTGCCAGTTGTCCTAAGAATTTCTTTCTGTGAGGCGTGAGCAGCGTCCTGCCTCCCCCTCCTCTCTAGCTCTAGAACCACAAAGTGAGCAAAGTATGATTTTGCCAAATTACAGTTTGGGAAAACAGAGTTTATTTGGGCTTGCTTACAGAGCAATTAGTGGCGAGGAAGACAGAATTCCTCTACTGAGGCCATGCAGTGAATCCTCCATTTCCACTGGGACCCCTGCCAGCCTCCCAAGATGGCGAAGGGCACTCGTCTTCCCAGCTTCCTCTGCTCACCCCCCCTCCCCCGTAACTCAAGTCACTGGTTGGTTGGAGGGGTAACTGACACTGTTGGCTTCTTCCTTTGTTAGCCAAGCTTCTTTATGTTGTGGTAGAGTGTGCAGGGTCCATTCTGCCAGTCACAGGAAAAAATTCATACAGCCACTTGACAGTGCAAGAAGTCCTGTACTGAGCCAACCCAAGCTCCACAAGTTTCTAGAAACAGTGGAACTGCAGATCAGCTTGAAGAACTATGACCCTCAGAGGGACAAATGCTTTTTGGGCACTGTCAAGCTTAAGTCCACTCCTCGACCCTGTTTCCTGTGTAAGTTCTGGGAGACCAGCAGCACGGTGATGTGCTAAAGCTCTGAACATTCCCCACATAGATATCGAGGCCTTGAAGAAACTCAGTAAGAAGATGTTGGTCAAGAAGCTGGCCAAGAAGTATGATGCTTTTCTGACCTCTGAGCATTTGCTCAAGCAGATCCCACGAATCCTGGGCCCAGGCCGAACAAGGCTGGCAAGTTCTCTTTCCTGCAGACACACAGTGAAAACATGGTGGCCAAAGTCAATGACAAGAAATCCACAATCAAGTTCCAGATGAAGAATGTGCTGTGTCTGCTCCTGCTGTTGGTCATGTGAAGATGACAGATGCTGAGCCAGTCCACAACATCCACCTGGCTGTCAGTTTCCTTGTGTTCTTGTTCAAGAGAAGCTATCAGAATGTCCGGACTGTATACATCAAAAGCAGCATAGGCAAGCCCCAGCGACTGTATTAGAGCTATTCCTAATAAGTCCGAGTGTTATCCTTTCCCCAGGCGCCCTCCCCCAAAAAGAAAAAAAGCAATTGCTTGAAATTGAAATTCTGCTTGAAACTTTAATTAAAATAAACAAAAGCAAAACCCCAAACAACAACCTAACAATAACAACAACAAAACCCAAAATAAAGTTGGGTCTATCTGAAAAGATAAACTTGTAGATTTGCATTATAAAAGCTCAAAGAAACAAAAACGTCTGTATTTTCCAAGTCTAAGAATAGAGGACTCCCTAGGGTTTGAATCTGAAATTCCCCCGCAGGCATTTTGAACGCTCTGTCCTCAGCTAGTAGCAGTGCTTGGAAGGCTTAAGAGGTTTTTTTCCGTGGGCGGAGGTAGTGGAAGCAGGACGGCCTTTGGATTGGGCTGCTTCTGGTTCCCACCCGCCTTCTCTGCTGCCTCCTTACAGCCTTTCTTTCCCTCCATGACCACCTGAAATTCTCTGAAACTATGACTCATAATAAACCTTTCTTCTCTCAACTGGTTCTGCTAGGTGTTTTATCACAGCAAAGTCAAAATGACCATCGCAGGTCCAAACCTTGTGATCAGGACACCAAGTCTCTCCCCCAGTTTACTTTGTTTTTTTCTCCTGCAGTTTTATTCTTAGGCTGTGGAATTGTGTCCTTGGCGCTCTTACTAAATTCAGGTAAAAAAAAAAAACAATGTTATGTTAACCCTTCCCATCTCCAAGATCTTGAGTGCCTAATATAATCAAAATATATCAAATACTTTTTTATTTTAATTAAGATTTAGATTGGGAGATAAAAGCTAAGATAATTTCAAGTTAGAGGCTATCCTGTTTTAATGCTGGTTTTGAAATGTAAGTTAAATCCAATATAAAGGAAAAATTTATGCATAATTAGAATTTTGCATTTGGTTGTTAATGTAAGATTTGGTCGGAGACCCGAGAAACAAACAAGACTCTGGCTTGGGAATTAACAGGACACTTATTGTTAAAGGCAAGGGGCTAGCTCCTCAGGTCTTGAGTGAGGAAGCTGGCCCACTCATCTTGGGGGCCCAGGGAGATGAGGAAACTGGCCTGGGCCTAGCCTCCCCAGGTCATGAAATGAAGCTAGCCAAGCCTAGCTGCCCAGTAGGCTTTTTATGGGGAGGGTATCCCCATAAAATCTGATGTTCAGAGGAGAGAGTTAACACCTGGTACCAGGAAACTTTTCTTGTCAGGAAGCTGCAGTCAGTCCCTTTTCACAGATGCTTGTGAGTTTTGGAAGTTTGGCTGGAGTCACCATGGTGTCTGTCAGTCCTGAGTCCTGGAACTGCTGGGGGGTTCCTTTTAGTCACACCTTACAGTTAATGATTTTGTTACTGAAAAAAATCAGAGATCAGCAGTCAAGTCAGGTGAGGAGAGGAAGTTTACTCTCCTGACACATGGACCCTTCCATAAAGGAGTCAGCCCCTTCCAGCTTTGGGGGCACATATACTCATATGTGAAGAATGCAAGCAAAAGGTAAATAGCACATATGTCATAATTTGCAGGTAACATATGACAGGAATGTGGCAGCTTTGGGAAACAAAGACTTCTTTCCTAAGTAACCGCAGGGAGCAGAGGGGCAGACCCCTGTCCTCCCATCCCCATATTTATCTCCTGTCTCAGCTTTTCCTGCTCCAAAGTTCTTAATTATCATCACATTGCAAAGACTTTTAGCAACCATCAGATGTGTTTTTCTTTCTATTATAATTTCACCCAAGAGAAATGCTAGCTAAATGCTGGAATTGTTGAGCAGAGGTAGTGTGGGAATACACAAAGCACACACACACATGTATACACTGCAAGCATACAGGGCTTCATATTTGTGTTAGGAGCCACACACATTCTTATCTGTCATCACATGGTCCCATCTGTAAGGTGTGACTGAAAGGAAACCACCCAGTAGTTCTAGGACTCAGGACTGACAGACACTTTGGTGACTCCAGCCAAACTTCCAGAATTCACAAGCATCTGTGAAAAGGCACTGACTTATGCAGCTTCCTGGCCAGATAAGCTTTCTCATACCAGGTGTTAATTATCTCCTCTGAATATCAATCAGATGTTATGGGGATCCCCTCCCCGTAAAAAGGCCTACTGGGCAGCTAGGTTTATCTAGCTCCCTCATCTCCTGACCTGGAGCTAGCTTCCTCATTGATGCCAGCCAGCTCCCCAAGATGAGCTGGCCAGTTTCCTCACTCACGACCTGAGGAGCTATCCCATCTCTTTAATAAATATCATGTTAATTCCCAAGCTGGAGTCTCATTTGTTTCTGCTGAGTCACAGAACCAAACCTTACACCATCTATCTCAGTAACTTGCCTCCATCATTTGACAATAAATAGCTCACAATCTACTTTCTGCTAACAACTGCTTCCACAAGCAAACTATGGATCTTTCTCAAGGTAAGTTCCAAATTTATTGTATTATTTATTTCAGTGATCTAAAATGTAGAAGAATGCATGACCATTTCTATTAATTTCACTTTTGCTTTTTTGTTTTCTATACTGTTGATGAAGTTTTTGACTCCTGTTCCTGCAACTCCAGATTTCCAGTCAACCCCATGCAACTTTCTGCTCAGCTTTCCAGTGTGATGATTTTTAGGGTCTTGTATGTCACCTTATAATAAACTTACTATGTCAATATGAGTGTTAACTGTTTAGCAATTATAGTAGTATTTATTGAATGGCACTGTGTTACAGATACCCTGCATCGTTAGCTATCTGATTGAACTTAGTCCTAAAATGACTCTAAGAATGTACTCTCTCCATTCTTATTTATCTCCATCATAGTTATGATCTAAATGAGTTGAACTTTTGGTTTTCAACTACAATGCTGATAAACACTTAGAATTCAGTCTGAGATTGCAGATCCCACTTTAAATAACCTTGATTGAGTTTAGCCAAGACCATGCTTTGCTGAATAGAGTACAGCCAGAGAGGCCAGAAAGACTTGAGAGAAAAATTTAAATTCAACCACATACTAGAGCTATGCTATTGAACAAGTTACTTAAAATTTCTTAATGTTAGTTTCCCAGTCTGACAACATAAACAATCATAATAAAGTATTTAATATTCACTGAGAATTTTTCTAAGAGATGAATACCATCCTAGATGACAAGTGACAAAACCTTAGCTTAGAAAAGTAAAAGCAACAACAATAAATAAAACCATAAAGCAAATTCACACTAAACTAGACTAAGACTTGGCAGCTGGAAGGGGGTGGAGCTTAGCTAACCCTCAGTTTATTGAACTGCAGACACTTTCCTTGTTAACCAGCTTGCCACATATCCTAATAAAACTTTCCTCCTGGCTGTTTCTGAGGACTTAGAGATGCTGTTATAAATAATTTAGCACTGTGCTTCATCTATGACATGAACTTAATAAGTGACACTTATTATTATTACTATTACGATTGGAACTTAGCCAAGAACATACTATAATATACAATGGAATGCATATCTACCAAAAGGATGTTAAAGGAGTTTTAAAAGGGAGAATTATGTCTGTAAATAACACAGTTGTTCCAAGAAGAGGCAGAAAGAGATGATGCGTGTAACAAGTGGAGGGAGTATCAGAGACCTTCATACACAAATGAAGTTGTGGGGTCTGTTCAGGCACAGCTGACTGGTGATGTGTGTGGGAGATGAGAAGCTTCATACTGTTTCTCACTAAAGATGGTGCACAATGGGGAGTCAGTGCCAAGCTTTGAACTGGGAGGTAACCTTAGCAGCCAGCTGTACTGAGAAGATACATCCGGAAAGGCCTGTAGCAGAGAGCAGCTGAGGGTGTGGGCAGCTCCATGTCTGACTCACTAGATGCTATTCTGCTAGCTCCCAGGTGAGTGTGGGTTCTCCTAACAAGCACATTGCTGGGCAACTCTTTGATCTTTAGGCTTTATGGCCTATGAGGTGTGTAGTGCAACAGGGCCCTCTATAGGTACCTTGGAAATTAGGCTCACAGGAACTTAGATGAGAAAAAAACCTTCAAATGAATCCGAGCTACTAAGTCCACAAGCTTAAAGGCTTCTACGAACTTCGCATTTGCAGCCTTAACACCAAATGCTGACTGGTGTTAAGGTCACATTCCTAACTACAGCTTTGTGGGACGACACAGTCCGGGCTTTGTGTCTTCTCCTTTCAAAGCAAGTTAGATTTTTATAGAAAAATAACTTGGCTTCTAAATGTGGGCTTGATTTAAAACAAACACATGGGAACGAAAGGAAATAATGTCTTTGGGTGGGACTTCCCTGGCAGACTTCACGTTTTCATCATGCATATTTCAACCAGGAGAGAAATATGGAAGTCATCCTTACAGTCTTAATTTCTCCATTTAACAGATAACAACATCATATCCAAAGGGCCCCACAAAGTTAAACAGGCATATAGCTGCATTAGAACCCAGGCAATTGGAGTGACAACCATTTTACAGACATTTTTCAGATTTTTAATGTTCGCCCTAGGCTGATCCACCAGCACTTACTGTTCTCCAAGGTGCAAGTCAGGGTAGAGGTAGGATTGGAGGTTATGCAGGGGTAAACGGGTTTTTGCTAAGTTTCACTGTAGATGAGAAGACAATGTGGATGCCTCATTTGTATCCTATCACCAGCCTCAGTCCTGTGTGTTCCGGTGAAGGCAACGGCATCAGACAACACTTATCTACAAATTACACAGAATATTTTCAAGTGACCTCTTTATCCCTTGAGGATGAAGCAGGGTTCATCATCCTGAGGATGAAGCAGGGTTGATTTGCAGTCTCCAAAATCTGTGGAATCACCTGTTACCAGGCCTTGTGCTGGCCCTACCCAGAGGATGGTATGCATATCTTAATCTAAATATTACAGCAGGGAATGTTTGTGGTTGATCCATGACAAAGGCTATTATACATACTATAAAGAACAGAGCTTTTTTTCATTTGTATGTAAATCACTTGCTCACCAAGAAAGTATCCTCCAACATGAATATTTTCCACACCATTGGAAAACATTATCATCTAGATTACAGTGTAGATGAAGGAATTGGTTCTGGTTTCACCTTTGACCTGAAAGCTATGTGTGCTTGAACAAGTGAATTGCTTTTTCTAAGGCACAGTTGCACACAGGTATGGGATCATTAAAATAATGCTTGCTTTCATAAATGATAGCTCTACAGCACTACTGTACCTACCGATTTGCTAAAGAACTTAATATTGAATCACACTTTTGTGCAATCTAGAGATTCCATGCTTTCCAGAAAGATGTGAGGCCCAATTAATATTTTTTGACTGTTCATATTCTTTTGGACAGTCTTGATATATAGCTCAGGTTAGCCTTGAGATCCTCCCTCTGCCTCCCAAGGCCTCAGATAACAGATTTGTACCATCAGGCTAGGCTTTTAATTACCATCCTCTTAATGATCAGAAGCACTGCCAGTTCTATAGCTTCTCAGCTTTGTTCTTAACTGGATTTCAATCTAGTTACCTAAGCTCCAGTATCTGGGACATAAAAATGACAAAGAAAAGCCAAGAGGTGTTTAGATAAGACTTGGCAAAGCAATGTTATCCTCCTTCTTATCATGTAATCACATTCCTAGGCTTTATAAGATGTGTCTTAGGAAGCTTCTAGGTGTTGCCCACATTCATGTCTACTTTAGGCATAGAAATAAAATAAAATGACAGGAGAATTCTTAATAACTATGGATATTCTCAAGGCCTAACCTTGGAATTCTTAGGAAATTAGCTGCTCAGACTCTACCATGTTGGACTTTCATTGATTGATTTGAGTAATTAATAGAAATATCATTCAGAACTTGGAAGGTATACTCTTAGATGTGCTACAGAATAGATCTGTGCCAAAGGTTTGGACAGAAATGTGGACTCACCCAGATTAGCAGTGCCAGACTCTGACAAATTAAATTTCAACACTTCCAGTTCATCTTGGCAGATGCTTCTATCTGATGTCATGCAGCCATGATGTAAGCCAGAAAGAGTGGTATTTTGCAATAGAGATTCTGGTAACCCTTCCCATGAGTGGGGGTTGCAAGGTATCAATATTTATATCACACACAGAAAGCATGTAACATTTTGTAATGCAGAGAAGTTAGTTGTCTTACTCACAGTGATCTGCATCTATGAACCGTCCTTATGTTCAACACCAAACGCTTAATTTGCAGATGTTTGTCTTGTTATTTTCTTAAGACATTTTTTTCAATTAAATATAATGAAGGGAAATCTTATTGACGTCACCAAAATGGACATGCCAGCATTAAAAGATTAAATCTGCATTGTGGCAGGAAACCCCAAAGATGAATTATTTTATAATTTCGTGCTCCTAAAGCTTTATGAAAACATGATTATATAAAAAGCTAACTTGGGGAAATGACAAGCTATTGTCACTCCCTTCTTGCAAATTTACTAGTTCAGGTATGGCTGACATTAATATTTGTCCTACCTCTATCAAAGTCTAAAGTACTAGATAATGATGTACTCATGAAAATAGATGAGCTAAGAATGCAATCTCAAAAAAGTGAAAGGTGGACAGAGGGAAGAGGTGAAGGAGGAACGAATGAAGTTGATGAACTTTCAGACAGTTTGGTTTTGTCAAAGATGAGAGAAGCATGCCATCATTTCTTTTATAAATGATTTGTCAAAATTAAGGACCCATGTTTGATAGGTGAAAGTGTAGTTCTGAGTCAAGGACTTTACTGGTATGGTCTTTTCAAGCCTTATTGCACATAAAAAATAGAAAATGAAACAATTTACAGACCATCTTGTATTAATGTGTTTCCCCATTTTAGTCCTGTTGGTGTGCACAGATGTTGAAAGATGTAACTCTGGTTCTATATGAATTCCAGGGATTCCTTCCTGCAAAATTAACCCCAGGAGTCACAGGATCACACAATTATTTTGTACAAGACCATAAACAAATGAGGTTCATAAACTGTGTTCTAAGTTTCTGTGTAGTTTCACTGGGTGCTTTTTATAGTGCCATGAATACTGTGCTGTAGGTAAAGAAGATTGAATGTGTATTAATATTTGCTTTGATTAATATTTTGTTTTGGCAATCTAAAAATAATGATTCTTTGATGTTCTAAATTCAGGTTATTGTATTTGAAATTGATAATCCCTTACAGACAGCAAACATTTATAGCCATTTAGGGTATCAAATCCTCAGTGGTAGCATTGGTTCCTTTTTCCTTTCCTCCAGAGTCAGATCTCAGTTAATTGAAGGTAGGCATTCATTGTTTCTTCCTGGACTCTCCCCAGCTTTTCTGCAACTTTTCGAAATGCCCAGGAAGAGGTAGCTTTCTAGGTGCGGTTGTTGGAGTCACTGGGTGGAACCACCACTCCCCAGCCTGTGGCATGATGTAACCGTCCTCACTGTGAGGACAGCAGAAAGTGCTGACAGGCATTGCATCTGCATTGCATTCCTTCTGAAGGAAAAACAAAGTCAAGGAAATACCTTCTCCTCAAAGGAAAGCAGAGTAATGTTTCTAAGGCATGAATGAAAAGCTGTAACACTGTAAGGACAAACATGACCAGTTGCTACTATAAAAACATCCAAGTCTGGCTTCCTTTTCATCAATCTCATGATCAAGCTATTTTACTTAGAAGAGGAGAAAAAGGCCCATAGTTTTTAGACTGATTCCAGAGAGAAAAATAGTCACTATTATTACTTTTTAATTCTATTTTTCATATCCTTTAATAATAAATAATTATTTTACAAACTAAACATTAAAATATACACTAAGGGTATGATATCCAGTGGTATTTGGGACTAGAGATGGGGTTGATGATGGAAGTGTTAAGGATAATCTTATTTGCAGTACAACAACAGGATTTTTTTTTCTTCTCCCTCAGTTCAGTTTTCGAACTCTAAGGGCCTTGTAGAAAATTCGACCATAACCTAAGAAATTAGGGGACTTTCTAGTAATTAGATGAATTTTAAGATTTCAGTCCAAGTGAATAGATATCAGGTAATCCACTGATGACAGGATGAAATGATGGGCAGATGCGCCCAACACAGATTTTATAAATCCACATGGACACAGAGGTACTTTGCCTACTCAGGACCTGATATCCAGATGGCATTTAGTCCTCAGGAACTCTTGCAAATATTCCCAACTCCACCATTAAAGGTTTCACAGTGTTGTCCCAAACTGAGTATAATTTGTGTTTGTTTTGAACATTCCATTTTCTTCCAGTAATTCAGGCTTAAGGCATGTTTGGTTCCTTAAGGTGATTTGTATTAGTTTCATATAAAGGTTGAAATTCATTTTCTTAGATAAAACGAGATGGGATTAAGTTCACTGAGTGAATAGACAGGTGGCCCAAAATGCTAAGCACATGAAGGACACAAACTTGGCATTGATTTGGCTTGCTGCAAGGTAGATAACTGAAGTGAAAACTCATGTCTGAGATGATCAGGAGCGTGAAACAAGTCTTTCTTCAATGACAAATAACCACGAAACAACAAACCCAAAGTAGGACAATGACCTTGACTTCTGCTCTTGTAGTTCATTCATGCAGTTTCTATGGCACCCAAAAGTGGCCAGATCTAAAGACTGATGTTGAAATTCATCCTCTTCTTTCATTGTGATCCTAACTTCCATTATTCTCAAGTCTAGACAACTTGTTGCTTTTTGTCTCACCTGAAGATCTTTAGTTGCTTGCCTACTGCCTTTGACATAAGACTTGGTGAATATGCCGTACAGGGTTTCACAGCGGTCGCCCTCTAGCGCAGATGTTGTAAGGTGATTTCACATTTAGACACCTGAAACAGAGCATTGGTTTCCGTATGACTTCTATACGTGTTGATCAGTATAGATTACACAAGTGTGTTGGTTGCAGCTGCACATAGTACCCGGCTAAGATGCCATTTTGCCCGCTGGTGGACACCCCATTCAGCAATGGGCAGTAACCCACGCACAGCAGCATCCTTCACCAGAGGATCATCCATGGCCTTGCCAAGAAGTTCTAAGAGACAATAAGCTCCTATTCCCGACACTTCTGTGAGCACTGTGACCCATGACTGACCGATGTGGAGCCCTACAACCAAGAGCCACTCATCTTTGGGAAGGGTCTATGATGCATCCCCATTTCCTATCTCCCTGTGGAATCAGGTTGAGGCTGCACAGGAGCTGAAGCTGCATCTTTGCATAGAGGCTTTTACTGCTTTGCCTGTTGCTATTGCTTCATTACAGGGTTCATCTTAGATGCAGCCTCTCCATCACATGCTCTGCCTTCCCCAGCTCTGGCTCAGCATCTAGAAAAACCTCCCTTTTCACAGCTAATTGATAAATATCAATAGGTCCTTCCTCCTCCTCCACCTCCACTTCTTTCTCCTCCTCATTCTTGACTTCTTAGGCAAGTATGAAACAAACATAACAAAGATTCTATTCTCTCTAATAGGCATTTGTTACGCAAAATAAACTTTTCTAAATTTGGTCATGTAGTCATTAAAAAAACAAAAATAGTAAAATTACCATAAGGAAAATGTACTTATTGTGTCTCATGTTAACTGTTGACTTCTTCCTAATTACATGGAGTTAAAGAACTAGTGTGGAGAAACTAGGAATAAGAGTAAACACATTGTTAGTTTAAACTTATTTGTAAAGCAGTTCAGCATATTGGGTTTTTAGTAATGTAAACTGTCACTGAGGATGACTCCCCTTTACATCTAAGGAGAAATGACCAATGGTTGCTACTTACTTTATTCATTTAACATTCATTTCTTAATTTTCTTTTTACTCAACAAATATTTATTTACTGTTATTGTGTGCTAAGTACAGCATTAGACACTGAATGAGAATAATCAATAAGATGTATTTAATCTCTACCCTCTTAAAGTCTGTTGTCTTCCTCATTTATAATTTTGACTTAGGCAAACACAGATAAGAAGAAAGGAAACTGTAAATTTGTACTAGCCTACTATATCTGAAGATAATTTTTACCAATTATCTGGGTTTATGAAAAAAGACACCCAAAAACATTACATAGGATTTTCTCAGATATGCATCAATGTGTGACCAATAAGTATTTGTTAACTGAACGCATGCAAATAGATTTAACCCTTTGTCTTTTTCATACCTCTTTCTGACATAGCAATATAAGATAGCAAGAAAAGCACTTATTAGCAATCCAACGCCAATCCCAATTGCTATGTATTTTTCATAAGAATCCACAGCATAAGAAGTCAAGGTCAAGTGCTCACACCTTTCTCCAGTATAACCAGTAAAGCATCTTTAAAGAGAAAAAAAGAATATATGACTTTAAAGTCTATGATAAAAGAAGAACCAAAAGTGACACATTTCAAAGAATGAAAAAAGAAAGGAATTTGCTTGGGCAAATGGAAGTCCATCCATTAAAGGTAAGAAGCAGTCTGTGATTTATCATGGTCATTTCATTAAACTTCATAGTTTCCCCTCATTGGCTGAAGGGATAGAGTGCTTGTCAAGAAAACTGAGGAAATCAATGTCCATAAAAATAGGATCTTAGTTACTCCAGAACTTTATATTCCTGAAGAAAACTTTTTGTAAAATTCTATTTCATTTCATCATACAACACAGAATCAACTTTGCATGTTGTTGAAAATGCAGATATCAATTCAGTAGTTCTGGATGGGACCTAAGACTGCATTTCTAACAAGCTCCAGACCCCATACAGTCTGGAGACCTTATTTTTGAGTAATGAGGATTAAGTAGTTTAGAAAAAAGAACTCCTTAAATATTCAAATACAAAGAAGACTGGCCAGCCATGTTCAGATCAAGCACTATTTTTACTGGACAAGACATAGCAGTATGTAGTTGTCTATGGCCATCATCTTCTATTTTGCAAAGTTCTTTGCAATTACCTGCAGATAGCTTTCCTCAGTTCATGGTGGAATGCACACACACCATTAATGCAGTAACTATTATGGTCCTCCAGACAAGGGTGGGAGAACTTCAAGGCTACAGGTCCTTCCAGATAGTCAGCTAGGTAAAGGAGATACAATATTAAATGTTAAGTGTTACCTATTTTTATGATACATGTGAAGTACATATGTAAAGAGATCTTTTGAAATATTTTAGGAAGCTTTGTCCTTTGAAATATTGATTCCTTTAGGGTGTTGGTTATATTTATAAGGGTTGGGTTTGGGTCATCTACACACACATTAATTAATTATAGGGTGGAAGTGGGTTGATGATTGTCCCATTCTTTAGAAGCTACCTAATAAGGTACAGAGACAAGTTGGTCAAAAGGTGGCAGCATTGGTTCTGGCTTAGTGGGTTATTTTGGACAGTGTTTCTCAGACATGGAGCTCAGTACCAATTAGCACAGACCTCATGCATTTCCCCTTGATATCTCCTCCTTTGTACTGAGAAAGCCACACTTGGGAAGACTTGGATATAATTACTCTATAATAAACTGGACTTTTTCTCATCCAGAAGAATGGATGAGAATCCTGTTTTACTCTTCTGTGAACTATCAGAAGACGTTCATTAGAAAGGGAACTTCTTCACTGACTGATTCAGGAATCTAGAACCAACATAGGGCTCAGGTGAGCATTGCTAGGAGCAATACTTCCACATCATAACTGAAAGTTCTGGTCAGTTCATAGGCACTCTGAAGTAGTGGTAAGAGTCAAGGAGGTAGAATTAGAAACATGGGGTTTTCTTTCTAACTCCAACATTATGTAAACGACCACCAATGGACATAATGTATAGTTACATGTTCAGAAACCTCCTTAAGGAGGGGGTGTCCACTTCAGGATAGGCTGTTCTGGAGAAAACAGCTCTGTTTCAAGATGTGTTTCGTAATGCTTTGATATGCCAGGGCTAATGTGCACTTGTACAGCCCTTGTCTGTGCAGTGGGAAGACCCTTGGGTATAACTGCAGAATTGAATTCTTACCATTTTAAACTTTTCTTAAGCAGAATCTGTGGCATATTATGCTGTATTACCATGAATAAATGCACCTCCTCATTACTGGCTATCTGTCACACTATACCATATTTACATTCCTAAGGAGATTAAGGGAATCCTACTCAAATGTATTTAGGGAAAAACAGAAAATTGAAAAATACTGAATACTGAATATTGAAAATGAACTCTTTAGGTATTAAGGTACCAACAAGATACAATATCATTTTGCTTTGAGAACACATACTATACCTTAAAATTCACATTCAATTTGTCGAATGTGGTATCTTAAACATCTATCATTTTATTAATTCTGAGGCAGTGAGAATTTCCCATTGTAAACTGTGCTAAATTCTTCTTAATTCAAGACTAACCAAGTTCATTTAACCAAATCTGAAGGAGGATTTTACAGAAAACATGAGAATTGAAAGAAGCCATTTCCAAAGGGCACACCAGAGGCTCATTCTTCCCTTAAGAAGAATATTAGTTATGACTTTATTAAAATGTTTCTTAGAAGACTCACATTTTTAGTTAAATAAAAAGGAATGCAGCATTGCAGTATGCTTGTCTAGCATGCAGAAGGTCCTGGAGTACAGCCCTAGCACTACAGAAAGCAAGGGAAAAACACAAACACTTCCCATGAGCAAAGCAAAGTAAATATATGGCAAACCTGCTTTTTAATTTTCCCACTCCATTACCTAAGTTAGAGAATTTTATTTGTTCTTCAGCATTACAGAAGAAAAAGGAGGATGCCAGAATACGGCCGAGACCAATCTCTGAGATGAAACCACATCTTTTAAGTTTTTTACATATTGTTTTACAAATTAATATTCAAAAATGGGTAAGTCATTTTGTTATGTGTTTAAAACTGTTGACAAAATGAAAAAAGATATTATTATATTTCGTATTTAAAAGTAAATTATTTGACTTCATCTCCTTCTAGTGATTGGACCCTGGAGGAACATATGGAAGTTCCTATGTCCTGGATCACATACCTAGTCTTCACATCAGGGGGTATTATGAGATTTGCATGAGAGTCATAGCCATTCACACACAGGCCCTGACAGGCAAGGAGCTTTCCAAGTTCACCTCTAGTTCAAACAGGTTTGAAAACAATGCGGATGCTCAACAGCAGCCAGAAGCCACAGTAATATGTACAGTAAGAGTGAAAAAAATACGTGATCATCAACATCAACCAAAACTGGGTGGATGTGCTTAGAAAATGCAGCGTGTGCTAAAACAACACATAGGAAAGTGAACCTTTCCACAGAAGTGAAAAAGTGCCTCATCTTGTAGTAACAACTTCTGAGGCTGCTGAGCTTATGGCCACAGATCAACATGCAGTGTCTGTCATCACAAATGTCAAAGCTGCACGCGTTGACTGCAGGTCCGCATGCATTATTGAGAGCCAAGCAGAATCTAAGCAGAAAGGGTGGCGTGTCTCTCATCTAGGACAGGAGCAGAAGACAAACAGTTTTTCTCTTCTTTGTTTTACTTCCTCCTTTAAAAGAGGCAATCCCTGATTAACACATTTGTCTTTCTCTTCTGCTTAAAAGCATCTTTCAAAAGTAGCTGATTATCCAATAAAATGTAGGGTTAAAATTTTTCCAATGCTGGTTCTATTACATTGGAATTTTTGCCAAAAGCTTTAAAGAAGTCACTGGAAAGACAGAATGGAAATACCTTCGGTATTGTTGGCTGTCCAGTTGCTCTGCTGGGCTGTGTTGGGAGGCAGCGTCCTCATGGCCAAGTCTTCACTCAGCACCGCAGTCACTGCTATGTTAGAGGGAAAAGCATCTTTCACAGGTGAGCTTCCTTCATATCAAAACTATAATCCAAAGTGATTATTTTGTGACTTCCTGTATTCCGTTCTGATTTTAATTTGTTACATTTGAAATCCAGAACCTTACAAGGGCAATTTCCAGACTATCTTTTAGAAATCTCATGACTACATTAACTGTTAAGAGAAAGTTCATATAGTTATATATATTAATTCAATCATCAAAACTCTAATGTAGTTAGAAGTTGCTATCAAGTACACTTCAAACGCATAAAGCAAACATTTCAGAGTTCTCAAAAAAGAATTAAAATACAGAAAGAGAGGAACATATATTCTATAGAAACCAAATTAATCCACACATTCCTTGCTCTCATCTTTGTCAGGAACAACTGCTAGAAACCAACATTTATGTCAGAGAAATAAATCTTTATGTTTACAGTGATACAAAGTTAACAGAAGAGAAAGGACATTACCTACCTTTGACTAGAAGGTAGACTAATATTGGAACTCCCAGAGCCATATCCTGCAGTTGCTAAACTTTCTTTCTCTGTCTGCCTAGACTGACGGGTGGAGGATTTTTATTGTGCTCTGAGTCTTTCTTCCATTTATATTTCATGAAGCGTCATCTGGCAGTTCTTACCAATCAAAAAAATATGTACTCCTGGCAGCAGCACGAAGCCTCCAGGCGCTCACACACTTGTTTAGGATACCTGTGTTATCTAGAGATGTGATCAAGTTTCCTTTTGAAACACTGGTTTCCTGTTACCTGTGGGCATAATCGTGTCTGTAAAAGTACTTAAAACAACAAAAAAGAATATAAATTCAGCAAAGTAACCTACTGCTGTGACCAAAACCACACTGGCTTTACCAGTCGTCTATAAAGGATTACAGTCAAGATATTCACAAACTTAGAAACAGAACAGCTTAATAATAATTTTTAAAGTCCCAGATATTATAATACATTCTTTTTCCTTTATTCATTATAGACTCTAGATTCTAATACAAATATGTATATTTTGTTAATATGGTTGTAGAGAATAGTTAAATTTGTGTAAAAACGTTTAATATTCTATTTTTGTTTTTGTTACTGTGCTCTTAACAAGTTCTGTAAATTCAATTATTTGTAATAGCATAACACTAACCTTTATGTGGTTATGGCATTTAGCACTTTCTATGAAAAAGTGGAATGCACTGCCAAGTACCGGGAACAACAATGCTGGTCCTGGTCCTGGAGATAAGGCTACGGAGAACCAATATATCAATAGTACTGAATCAATATATCAATAGAAGTGATTGTTACAGTATTCTTCATTAAGCTGGCAGCTACTTTGGGTACCATCTAGTGAATAGATAGTCTTACATTTAATATTGTTAACACTCAGTTTTCTCACTGTTGACCTAGTTCTGATGAAAGTGCCATTATAAAAGCCCCTAAAAAGTTTTTGACCCCGGGGCTTCCTATAAATTTCCACTTGCCCAAAATGACTGCAAATATTTATGACTACATTTTGCTGAAGTATTAAGCCTTTCTACCTGGAATTTCAGTTGCTCATTGTTTCTAAACCTTGAAAACTTGTTTGAGATTCATTATGATTTGAATCATGTCTACCCAGCAAATTAGATTTATCAGAAATGATCCCTTTCTATATTCAAATTTGAATTTGGCTTTAGAAATCACACAAGCATGAGCTTGTTGTAGTCATTATAACTTGGGCAATCACTGCAAGAGTCATCATTTTAATCTTAAAAGAATATGTACCACTTACTTTAAATGTGCCTATGTATATATGGTATCTCTACTTTTATGACTTTAAAGAACTGTTTAGTTAAGTCAATTTTGGGCACTAATCTTTGAAAAAAAATAATCGAATTATAAATCAAAATATCCGCTTAAGCACCTTGCTGAGAATTCAAGAAGTCATTTACCAAAGATTAAATAAACCACACAAATTTATTGAAGTTTCTGGAGAAAAATGTTGGATTTCACATTAAATATTTATGTATTAGTGCCTGTGATGATGAAGCCAGAGCTTCATCACATATTAGGCAAGTATTCTACCACTGAAAATTACACCTGACTCAAATATCATTATTTGTAAAACTGAGCTATGGAAGCACACTGATCATTTTTATAATAACAATCAACTGGAGGGATTGGGGAAATGGTTCAATTGATAAAGTGCTTTCCATGCCAGTATAAGGACCTGAGTTCATATTCTAGCATTTACATAAAAGACCAAGAGTGATGGTACATACCTGCAACCCCAGTTTTGGGAAGGGAGAAACAGGGAAATCCTGGGGGCTTGAAGGCCAGACTGCCTGACTAAATTGAGGTGCTCCCTGTTCAGTGAGAAATGCTGTCTCAAAAAATAGAGCGGAAAGAGACTGAGGAAGACACTCAAAACTGACCTTTAGCCTTCACACATACACCTTCTCACACACCTGCATACTCGTATGTAAGAAGTTACCAGATATAACCACAGTACATTGTATTTTATAGATCTTTCACTACATCTAAATTCTTTTTTTCAGTTATCCTGGACCAAATAAATCAGGTGTCTGACATATAGGAAATATTCAGCAAATCTGTCTTGAGTAGCTAAAGAAATTGACAGTTTTTAAAATAGTAAATGAAGGGTAGAGGTTGAGAAGACTTGAAGAACCGTGGGAGCACGTCTGATGGCTGAGCTGTATTTACCTAGTGAGGGCTGGGTTCCGTCCTTAGTATCATAAGGAAAGAGGAGAGGAGAAAAGAAAGGGAGAAAGGACGGGAGGGGAAGAAAAAGGAAATGACCAAGTCACATGCCAAAGAATACACAGAGGCAGGACTTCGCCCTCATTTTCAAATCCTTCATCAGAAGCCCTTTGCCTCCCTTCTGTGTCTGCTGGTAGAAGACGGAGCACCGCTCTCCCAGGAAGCTGCTTATTTCCAAGGGGCAAAACTTAAATTCACTTTCTTTTCAATAAGAAACTAAATATTAAGTGAAGCATAGTTATCACTCACATCTGGGCTTACAGGATGGATGTCTGTGCCTCTAAATACTTGCCACTCTGGGTTAGGCCGTATGTTTTACCATCTTGGCATCAGGCTTACACCTGACGTCATTCCACCCACAGCTTTTTCTATAGGTCTATACTGATGGCTTCCACTTCCACTCTCCACAGGAAGGTCACTTCTTCAATCTTGTCATGAAAAAGTCCTTTCTCCCCATCTTGAAGAAAGGGAGATGCACACTGTAAGATGGCCTCACTGCCATCTGTATTTACTACTAATATACATTAAAGCAAATTAGAGTTGGGAAATAGGAAGAGGTGATAGGCCCACAGCGTCCTTCCTACTCTTTCCTTGTTCCACACTTTCCTTTTAAAGTGCTCATAGTTTTGTAGTCCTAAGTACCACTAGAAGTTTATTCTTCTCTTTCCTTCTAATTTTAGCAGTTTTAGGTCGGGAGGTGGAGAGTGGTGATTCTTTTGTTTTCTTGGTATTTCACTAACTTTCAGAACTTGTGGCTAGTTTTTGACAGGAAATATATCAGTCTATTGTGTGCTTTCTATATTTATTCTGTAATTCTTATGGATTTTATTGGCATATATTGATTCATTCATAAAGTCCCAGATGCCCATTGCAATCATGGCACTGGGTCGAGCAGACTGTTGTGTGCAAAGCAAAGCGGGTAGACAATGCGTGTTTTCTGACCTCAAGGAACTAGAGGCAGTGAGGGGAAATACGTAAGTACAGTACTTGGTGGGGAGTAACAACTTCCATGCCTACCTGTGTAAGGGCTGAGAGTGGAGAAGGGGAACTCAATCCCTTTCTCATGGCAAAGTTCCATTTTGAATGAATCTTCCTAAGGCTTTTGACAGGTAGTTAAGAGATTCAAAGTGAGGGACATGGCGGGGGGGGGGGGGGGCTCCAAATCACATCTTCACAACAGAACTTCCTTTAAATTTGGATTTAACTTTGTAATCTCTTTGCACTTGACTGAGAAATTTAAATTAGGTGGGTCTCTTCCTCATTACCAAATAAAGATGATTAATAAAGAACAAAGGAGGAAACAGCACATATAGGTGTCCTGTGAAGGAGAATCTACTACTGTTCAGCAGAGTGAAAGGATACCAGATGTATAGGGGGCTCCGAGATCAGGAACATAGCAGTTACTATGTGCTGATGAATCCTAAATTTGCACCATTAGCCACGAATGCCCATCCCCTTCCCAACTTTGAATTACTCCATGATGATCACGTCATGGCCTCACACTCAACATATCTTAAATTTAAATTATTATCTCTTCTCCCAAATCAGCTCCTCTTTACAACTTCCTTATGCTAATTGATGATGACATCTTCTGGCCTCTAACTACAGTTCTTATTGCTTTGCTGAATATGGTCTTTAATTCTGAGATACAATGGATTTTTGTAATGTCTTCCACTACTCTCCAACGCATACTTTTCATTTTCATTTGACTGAAAGCTTTGCTTCTATTTTCTGTATCCTTGCATTGTTGTTCAGCTTAATTAAGTCTTCAAGGTTCTATTTGTAGACAATGTAGAAAAAAAAGTGTCTTCAAACTCCGTTATAGATTCCAAAGACCCATAAAGCCATAATACTAAGCAGTTAATTTTGTCTCTAAGAAAGTTTTGTTACTAAACTTTCCTTATGTTCATCCAGGCCCTCTTCTTCACAAAACTCTTACTTGGGTCTACTGAGCACAGTTCTGCTAAACCAGCTTATGGCTACCCCATCCCATACCTTATATATCTGTGATTAAGTTCCTTATTCCTGTCCCTTGATTTCTGAGTCATTGGTCTGCTGTTACCTAGAATATTGATACGTCAGCTCTGTAAGAATTCCCTTCTCTTTGACATCTAACCACATTTCTTTGTAATTTCTCAAACATTGATTTACCCAGCTCTGTTCCTTCAGTGTAAATTCCCATTTGTCTTTGCATTGCAGAAAGTTATGTTCACTCTCTTTCTTCAGTTGTGTTGACTGAACGGCAGTAGTCTTGATGACAGTCTTCCTTAACCATTTAAACAAGTGTCAGAATTTTTCTTTTTCAGTTTTAGTATCTGCGAAGAATGACCTCTAAATAGTATTCCAAAATAGTCTCTTTTTGTACCATTGTACTCATAATTACAGCCCTGATATTAAACATTACAAGCATTTCTACTCATTTTATTTGTTTTGAAACTCAGGCTCCCTTAATATAAAGCAGGCCCTTCCTAAAATATTCACATGTAAGCTTTGAATTTACACTTCTGTTAGGATTACTGGATGTCTTTTCTTTCACATTTGAGAAATTTGCTACATTTTTCCAGCATGCAGTAAAGAGACAGGCAACAGGGTTAGCAAGGTTGCTCAGTGGGTAAAGTTCCTTGCTGACAAACCTAGAGACCTTTGTTTGAGGCCTGAGACCCACACAGTGGAAGGAGAGAAATGATTCTTGAAAATTGTCCTTTGAACTCAACATCGACAAATGAAGACTATGGAAGTACACACGCACACACACACACACACACACACACACAAAATAGGGAAAATTATAAAAAAGAAACAGGTAACATACACGGGAACAAAGAAACCTAAGCAGGCTATCTTAAAAATGAATATAGCTACATTTCTTCTTCAAATTGCTTTTATTAGACAGTCAGGATATTCATCATAAACATCTAGTCTATTTTCACACAAAAGATCAAGAGTACACATTAATAAAGACATGCATTGAATAAGGATCATTACTGGTACATAAATATACTGGGACGTGGGCACGAAATCATGGTACCAATTATATTATTCTAGTAATCTGAAAATAGATTAATAGTTAACAGTCACATGTATTTCTTAATTTGAATTGTTAGAAACACCACATCTATGTCAAGAACTAAATGCCATAATGAAAGAGGGAAATAATGTGGACACAGTGCTTTTGTTGTATTCAATGGTTAGATGCTAACAAGTTGAAAGCATGATTTGTATCAGATTTCAGCATCTGTGAATAAAAACACATCAATTACTGTTGTTTAATGACAATTCACACAGCATCATATTTGTTTGATATTTGTGGAAAAAACACTCTAGTTTTATTTTGTATATTCATTTAATTTGGGGATTTTAAGTCAACATTCGTGAAGATACTGTCCAAATAATTTTTGAGAGAAACAAATGATATGGAAACTTAACATGCACGACATTTTTTTGTTATGCTGAGTAAAGGCTCATGATGTGATGTTGTTTGTGTTTTTCCAAGCATTGTATTTTGGTTTTGTTTCTTGATTTTCTTGAATATTTTTCTTTTTCCTTCCTTCCTTTCCTTTTCTTTTGGACACAGGTCTCCCTGTAGTCTGAACTGGCTATGTAGACCAGGTTGAATCTGTCTGTTTCTGCCTCCCAAGTGCTGGGCTTGAAGGTGTGCATGGCAATGCCTAGCCCCATCTTTTCTTTTTCTTAAATAAACAGTGGTTTTCAGTAAATTGCTCTGTAGGCTGCATTCAAGAGATATCTAAGACTAAGATTCCATTTTCAATACTCTAGCTTTCTTTTAGCAAGCAAACTCTTTTTCAACGGATGACCTAGAACATGAATTATATTTTTAAAAAACAAACATAGTTACAGAAAAAAAAAAACCTAAATTACATTTTACATGGTGCCCATTTGACTGACAATATATTTTTAAAAACACAATGTGTTATATTTAGGTTGTGTCAAGATTTATTTATTTATTTAGAAACCTTTGTTTTAATGCTATGAATAAAATCCATACAATAAACAATTTTTTCCAGATGTTTCATCAGAATGATTTTATTTGTTCCTAAAACTCAAATCTGTTACCAACAAATACACAATGTTGTCTAAATCATCTGATGCACAGTGACTCCATTCATCGATGAAAAAATAAATACAATGTAGAAATAAATAGTTTTGTAGTAAAAAATAAAGGATTTTGTGCGTTGTCAAACAAATGAGCAGTGTTATTTCGGTTTTCTCTGCTTTGCTGTGTGAGCTAATACACGATGTTCTTAGCAGCCAGAAGTGTGTTCTGCAGAAGCATTGCTATGGTCATGGGTCCCACACCTCCAGGGACTGGAGTGATAAAGCCGGCCTTCTTCTTAACATCTGTCAAAGGAGACAGAAAATTTCTTCATATCTACATGTATCTGAGAATGTCCTCTTTTAAACATGCTATATAGAGTGCATTTTCAGCATTACAAATAAAACTCTACCAATTTGCAATCATTCATAGAATGAAATGGGCCACAATGAACACACCACACATTACATGTATGTACACATGTATGCACACACATAAATACATAAACTGGTCATTCTAACATATCTAAAGTGCACAGAGAGGACACACAAAGATCAAGACCATAAGTTCAATCTCCATATAGTTCAGTGATTTTCAGCTTTACAGGGTGAAAAGCAGTAACTCATAACTAATTAGATTGCCTGTCATTCTTGTTAATACTTATAGGAAAAGTATGTTTGTATAAGGGAAGCTGGGATGAAATTACTCTTCAGAAGAGTTTTATTAGCAAAGTTATAGATTCACAGTCATAGGCAGCCATGAACAAGCCCTGACATGGGAGAGCACTAGAAAAGATAGTCACCATGTATGTCACGATAGGAGTCCTGAAATGAGACAGCCTCCAATGACAGAGAACGATGTGTAGTTTCCAACTCTTACAGGTTTTCAGGAAAGGGGGTATGATTTATACCATGTGATGTAATTAACCTAGCCTATATGTCGGGAGTCTAAATACTCAATGAAGATACTAGATAATTCAAGGTTGTCTTAAATCTGGACATCAGAGGTAGCTGGGCTTGCTCACAGCTGCAAAGGGGAGAAAGATAACTTTGAGAGCTGCAGCATCACAGCTGGCCTTGAAAGACTGAAGGAGGGTATAGCCTGGTTTGGGGAGAGAGAAACAGCTAGAGGATCAGTGATCTAACAATTCCACCTGACAGATATGACACTGGTCACAAAGGCAGGATTAATGACTTATTACTCTTCTGTAAGACAGAGATATTCAAACTAGGTCTGAGAAAATCTACAGTTTCATAATTGTACCCCATCCTAATACAACTGTATTGTCATGATCTGAACTGGAAATGTCCTGAGAGTAGCTAGCTCAAAGACCAGAAATTAGCTCAGCTCTCTCAGTGTGGAGGAAATATTCTGAAAAAAGAAACAGAGGAAACAATTCCAAAATATCCACTGTCCATATTTTTAGTCTGAGTACATCTCATGCTTCAAATCACACAACTGCATAGCTTTGTTCTTTAGTATCAGGTCAGATAAGCCAGGTGTGTACAGGTATCATGACCTTCCTTTTTTAGATAGGCTTTTATAACATACTTACTATTGCATTCACACTCAAAAGTAAGAATGGGTGGAGGAAGGAGGAATGGGACTGAGCTATCACATGAATTAACTCTTTAGTTTATTATTGGCATTTGGGGGGCACATTTTACTAGTGCAAACCACACACACATTCATTTTGTCCTGCCTGTCACATTTCTTAGGGATCTTCATCTGTCAGGCTTCTCTGGATATTAATAAGCATTTAGTAGCATCAGTGGAGCTCTTTAAATTACTCACTGGGCAGAAGTTTAAACATTGCTGTGAACACAGTTGGTTATTCAGCAGTGGTTTCAAATATTTTTGTATTTGAAAGAAAGTAGATAGATGTGCAGGTAAAGTTTGTACATAATAATGAGTGGTAGACAATGATGAATTTGACTTAAAAACACTGATTAGATTTCTCTGTCATTTAAATTTTCATTCTCCTAGGTATCTATATCTGATAAAAGTTCAGTTTACATGCTGTTGGACAGTGTTAATGTGTTCTCTTCTCTATTTACATAAACATTGGGATATGAAAGGAAGTGATTTCTCCAGCTGAGGAAACATGAACAAAGGGCAGAAGGTAGATGCCAGCGCTTAAGGAAACACGCTCAGCTGGGGGTGATGGTGTGACCCCTGTAGTCCCAGTCCTCAGAAGGCTGAGTAGGAGGATCACTTGCACCCAGAAGTTCAAAGCCAGCCTGTATAATAAATCAAGTTCCAAATTTTAAAATAAATAAACAAAAATAATATTATCTAATCTAATAATTTCACATAAGGATTTCAAGTCTATCCGAAGCTATATATTTACGAATTACTACAGGTAGTTTAGGAGCTAAAATTAGTCATGAGAGAAAGAGATAAATTCAATTCATGCTTGATGCCCTGTAAGGGTGATCATGTCTAAAAGAGAGTCAGTTAATAAGCATTACATCACCAGAGCAACCTCTCATTGGCTGATGTTTCCCTAAGGGCAGAAAGGGTTTGCACCTGCTTGTAAAGATAATGTTTTTAAAGATTAATCTTATTATGTGTGTAGGGGGGTTATTCTTTGTGATTCATTGCAGAGACACACAGGATGGTAATACTTTCATTCAGAGCCTGATTTACTGTGAGTTTAAGAGTAAGGGAATATGCGTGAATGTGTTTAAAAAGAATACCAAAAGTCCTTTTGCATGAAATTAGATATCTACGAGTAATATTATGACTCACTAAAGAACACATAGAAAAAAATCAAGAACTAGATCTAACTTCATAAAGCCATCATGCTTTTAATTATTAAAACTGACAATTAAGGCAAACAGAATACCCACCAACACCTACCATCTACATGGGATGTGCCCAGGGAGACTCTGACAAAACATCCACCACCAATTCCTATCTGCATATGATGTGCCCTGGGGATGAGACTTTGATAGAAAGGGCAGGAATGTTTAAAGAAAGTCCTTGAAAATAAATATATTTTTGATAAAAATAAATAATTGTCATAAAATTTTATTTGAATGGCCTCTCTGCAAACTTTAGACTCTGCAAAGTAACTTCTAGAGATTTCCTTGAAAATCCTATGTATTTACCCACATGATTTAAACTGTTAATGAGTCTGTCCGTACTGTCCTCTTTGTCTAACATGCTCTGCCTCCATTTTTCCATCTGGTGAATATTTCTTTTTCCTCCTCACCCCAATGTAAATATCACTTGAGTTTGTTAACTCCCTAGGCTGAGTTAACTATTCATTGATGCATTAAATTCACAGAATGATTTTTCAATTTGCAAGCCTGAATGTGTTAAAATCTCCTGTAAAATAAAGTCAAACTAAAAATGTCTCCTCTCACCCCCAGATTCTAGAATGCGCCTTTCAGTGTCATTTGTAATGGTGGTAAAGGAGGGTTATAGACAAGTAAAAGGTGGTTAAAGGCCAAAATCTGCATGAGGTTCACTGCTTTAGAGAGCTACAGCACAGGCTATCCCTAGGTTCCCAGGCAAACCCAAGGGCAGACATTTTCAAACCTCTGCAGCATCACAGTTGCTAATGTCTCATCGAACAAAGCTAATCTCATCATCATGTTTAAATTCAAAACTCTGGAGTAAGAAGAGTAACAAAACCATACTGCAAAGGGGATGTGCACTGGAGACAGGAAATGCATGGCCATTTTGTACAATCTACTATAGCAGTCTTTGGTGACCAGTCTTCCATTTCAGTCAAACCATCTCCTGCTAGACTTATTCATTAAAAAATAGCTGATCAATTCACTTATAGATTTCAATGGACTGTCATTATCTCTAGGATAAAATAAAATTATTTCTATGGAAATCAAGCTCTATTAGCATTTGGTTTAACATTTTTATCTTATGTCATTTCCTACCTCCATACGTTATTATCGCTGTTCCTACACATGCTACAAATTGACTCAGGAAGAGTCACAATAAGTGATTCTTACAGAAGATACAGTTTACCAACCCTCTCCTTGGAGCTTACAGTCTACTTACAGTAGACTTACACAGCTTACAGTTTACTGTGTAGATATACACAGTAAAAGTACAATTACTCAAGTAATAATTGAGCCACGACTATGGTATGTGCCACAGTGAAGTAGTTAAGACATTGTGTGTACCTTCTTACTAAATGAAAAATATGTATCCTTATATTTATAGTCAAGTATCCCAGTTACCACTCATCAAAGAAGCTTCTTTTGCACCAGACATAGACCAATACAGAGTACAATAGCCAGGCACACATAGACATTGTCTGTAAACTTCCCAAGCCTAAGCAGTAAATCTACAATGCAACCTCTACAACCAAGGCTCACACAGTATAGAACAAGGGGTAAATAAGTCACTAATGAATCTCTCAACTATCACTAATGAAGATCAGCATGCAACAGAGGGCCAGCAACACAAAGGGTCGCAAATGGCCAAAGCCTAGAAGATTAGGAATCTGCAGTGTGGGTTCTTGAACAGGACTCATATTTATTCACCCAGGGCTCAGGGACCATTGCAGAAGAGGAAGCAGAGAGATGGTAAGAGCCAGTGAGGAGGGGTCTGATCATATGAAAATAGAATCCTCCAAGCTCCTGGGACTCTGCTCATATCAACCTACAGCAATGGTGTCAGCATGTTCAAGACCTGTGCAAACTCAAGCAGACAGAAACCCAGCATGGCACTGGGGAAATGTGTACTGGACCCCAACCTTTGCTTAAGAAATATTGGCAACTGATTACTGTTGGGTGAGGATGAGTTAGTCTTCCTAAATCGAGGGACTCTGTGTAGGCTGACTAGACCTCAGTGGATGAACCTGCACTGAGGTCATTTGGGGACACTAACTTGACACAATAGAGCTTAACACAGATGAAAGAATGTATGGATTCCAGTTGGGGGATCATAGGTAGGTGTGCTGGTGGGGGAGGGGCATAAAGATGATTAATATTGATTAATATGATTCAATAAAAATATTTTTAAAAAAGACGTTGTGAACGTGTTTGGAGGACCTATCTGAACCTGAACACTGTGTATATTCGTGTCACAGGTGAGAAAGGGGAAGAGGAGGAAGTGTTGTTCTTGGTTGGGGGGAACCATGTTCATGATAAAGGTGGAAAGAAGCTTCTCTTGGAAAGCAATGTCAACGGCAGGAAATGCTACAGGAAGGCTGCTGTGGCTGATCTTTAGGTAACATGGAAAAGATACAGGAGATTACATAGAAGTAGGTGCTCAGGTTTGATAGAAGTCCAAGTTTTACATGGCCCAACAAGCACTTCTGAAAGGAAGAATGAAGACAGGATTGGCTTGATAATCATTTTCACTATTCTTCCTTGAAGAAAACTGTTTTTAATATTAGAGTGAGCACACCAGGCACCAAGCAAAGGCTGCTTCATGTTTGAATGGAGGTGATGACAGGGATGGTGCAAGACACTAGGTGTTCAGACTATGTGTGTGACACAAAATTTTCAAGGGTGACTTGTGGTCACAGGGTGTGGGAAGATTACTCATGTGGGTTACTACCAGCGACCTAAGGAATATTAAGATGCTCTTTAACAACTTAAGTAGGAACAAAAGAAAAAGAATGTGATCATTAACCTTTTGGCAGCGGCAACCATGCTTCATGAGAGGGTGTCTCCAGCTTGTGCTTTCTATCATTACTTCCTCTGGAAACCTCATATTCCCCGGTTCCCAGGGCTGGTCCTTAGGAATCCACATTCCCATCTAAAATATGCCGTCGTGAACAGTCTCTAGTTCCTTGGCAGGTAGCGATTCTACTTCAATGTAATGTATATTCTTCCATAGTCCCCAAACAGCAGAACTAAGGTATCTAAACAGAATTGATTTTGCTAATATGTTTTAGAGACTATACTGTGAAAAAAAATAATGTACTCTATAAATCTATGTTTGGGTGGAGGAACAGAACTGAATGCCTCAAATTCCTGTAGTGTTTGATTTCTCTTTCTAGTTTGCCTGAATCTTTCTTACCTTTAAAAAAGTACTCTACGACCCATGTTAGATTTCTCACAATGCTATAGGAAAAATTTTAAAAGCAACTTAACTTTATAAACAGCAGGACAAAAACTGTAGGATGAGAGTGTGTGCTTCTCTCGGATGAACTTGAATTCCTTAGTATACAGATGTAATTGTCTAAATTAAATGCTTGGAGAGTTTTCCCATGCTCCTAAATGAGAGCTACTTAGGCATGGCCTCTCAAAAGCATCCACTATAATGAAGGGGGACAAGCTTCGGGAAAATAAAGGGCAGGAATAACAACCAGAAAAACCTGAATGGCATAGGACTGGAGAAATAGTATGACTCAGGAGGCAATGCAGAAAACACTCCACTTTCTCGTATGGTTGTTATAAAAATGATGCTTCCGAGTGTGTTGAACCAGAGAGAGCAAAGGGCTCTTCAACAAACACATGGCTCACCACTGAACTTTTGCATGGCAGCAGGATCTGGTGAACCAGAGACAATATACTCTGTTATCCACTTCTTTGATTACTATTTTTTTAGTTGACTTTTCCTTGTGGGTGTGAGTGTGTGTGTGTGTGTGTGTGTGTGTGTGTGTGCACGTGTACACATACTCATGCCACAGTGTGGTGGGTATGGAGGTCAGGACAATTTTCCTTCCACTATGGGGGTCCCAGGGAGGGACTGAACTCAGGTCACCAGACTTGGTGGCAGTGCTTTTACCCATCGAGTCAACTCTCTAGCCCTTGGTTCTCTAGTCCTTGCGGTTTCTGTAAGTTTTCTACACGTATTTAATTAGGATGTTCATTTTCAGGATAGTTTATGGGAAGCGACATGACAGAAAGGATTTTTTCCCATGGAAAATAAGGAAAAGAGAAAAAGATAAATGTATGAGAGGCTGGTGTACATTTCTATGCAAATTGGGTGACCTCATGAGGACAGTGAGCTGTACTTCCGTGGACTCTTCACTTAGTGACTTTTCAATCTATGTTTGTAAGGAAGCTACTCACATATCCTCCTCCCTTGTTCCCTCCCTCCCTCCTCCATCTTTGCCTTTCCTTTCCTTTTGCATTTATATTAAATCAAATCTTTAGATATCTGGCTAACCACATCACAGTTGTGAATTCCTAAAATAGTGCCACTCACACCACTTAGAAATCATTGAATGGAGTGAACTAACTACCCAATTGCCTGGCCAAATTCCAAGTTGCTCTGTGAGGTTGCTATTACCTGTGCCTCCTTCTTGCTAGATGTGAATGACATCAACTATCAATACCAGTTTCCATTCTAGTTGGCAAGATTTGAATACTGCTATGATGTTTCTATTGACAGCGTGGGGACTAACAATATCTTCCTTTCACCGTGTCTTTTAAAAGTATAACATTATCACCTCTTGCCATCTTTCACAATCCTTTCTCTCCCTTCCCCTAATCCTGTTGCTGCTGTACACCATCATCAGTGGTGATTCAAGAAACCGGACAGGCTGTTGGAGTGTCTTACACATCTCTTGACAGGGCCTTCACCTAAAATAGGACATAAAATACCTTCCTCATAGATATTTGGATCTTAATATAGAATGCTGAGAAACAATTACAAAAATAATCTCATAGTGTAAGAAAAAAATCTTACAAAGACGCCAGATGTTTCTCTTTGTCCTGTGGATCTGTTTTTGTGCTTCAACCTTAACTGTTCTCTTTAAAAATAAGACCATTTCCATGTCAAATACACTCTACCAACTAGAATGTCTTTGGGGATTTACTCGATTTCAAACACCTAGACTTCACAATAACTATCTTGTCCGTGTTGTGAGCCTCAGTGGAGGGAGTCGTGTCAATGATGATGGGGATCTCTTAGTGACCATGGAGTCTGTACTTGTTTCATGAAATGACCTGTGTGGGTACCATAAGCATAATCTAAAAACAGTCTCTCCTAGAGAATTGCTTTTGTAATCTCCAACAGTATTTTTTTTTAATTACTGAGACAGACTATCTGTGGATTACAGTATTAAGTCTTCTCATATAATAAAGTTAGACTGTGGAAGTGATCCTTCAGTGTTCTACTCTAGAAATTTGATATTTTAAGTCAGAATGAGCAAATTCAGTGAAAAACACTGACAGCAGATCTGGGGAAGGGTCGCCTCACTTCGGGTTTAATAACATCATGTGTTAATAGTTTTAGAAAAGTAATATAGATTAAAACAGTCCTTTCCTTAGATCCTGATTATATTATCTTATTTTTTCCTGTGGTAGAATGCATGCTTAGGACTAAGAAGCACCTGAAAGACACTGTAATAAAGCTAAATGATATATCTAAAAAATATAAATTTCAAAGACATTATTTGCATATCTATATTGTCATTTCACATGGCACCTAGCACGAAGCAGCACTCACTCCAATACATGCCGAATAATTCAATGAATGAATCAATTAATGGATATATCATTAATGGATATGAGTTGTGGGTTATTTAAGGTATGTGTATGTGTAAATGTGCTGTGGATTAAATCTAGGGTTTTGTTCAGTTTTATGGAAATGAATTATTGTGTTTGGTGCTACATCCAGTGGGAGATTTCATCCCTATTAAGACAAATTTTAAAAAATTACTGCTATAACATAACAGTAACATTATAGATTTGTAAGTGCAGAGTATGTTCATAAAAACAGCTAAGTCCCAGGGTGATGGATTACTTGGTAAAATGCCTGCCGTGCAAGCAGGATCCCCAGCACCCAGGTAAAAATTTGGTGTGGAAATGTGCACCTGTAACCCTTGTGCTGGGAGTGCAAGGACGCAACAAATAGTGAATCTCTGAAACTCATTGGCTGGTCAGCCTAGGTAAAGATGAGCTCCAGGTTCAGTGAGAGATCCTGCAAAAAACAGTGTGTAGAGTGATAGAAGACACCTGACGTCACACTTTGGCCTTCACATTCATGTACACAATCATGTACGCACACTTGCGTACATATGAGCACACACTTATGCAAGAGCATGATTAGGAAAGCTAGCACTTATTGTGGGGTAGAAATACAAAAGAAACATAAGACGAGAAGGAATAGTTTAGTTGGAATCAACTAAATAAAAATGCAAGGTAATATGAAAATTGGTGGCAGAGGAACATGCCAAGGGACTCTGAGGAAGATGGGAACAATGATAAAGGCTTTAAAGTTGACTCTGGTGACAGCTAGGCAAAAAAAAGGGGAAACTAGGAGAAATGTGAGGACAGAAAACTAGGGAAGAACACGGTGGTAACAGGTGTGAAGCGGCAGACTTGAGTTCAGTAGGCAGCGGATGAAGAGAAGGGGAGTAATACACAGACACTCTGCTCCTTGCCTGCAGCGCGCTCAGCACTCACATAGGGTAATTAGCTCACGGAAGGTGCTCATTTCATTTAATCTTCACAACAGCTTTCTAAGATAGGTATTATTACTTCAGTTTTTCAGGTGATAAAATCAAGTCTCAGAGAGGTGAAGTGATTTACCTAAGGTCGTAATTGTTTCAAGAACTGAGCCAGGATTCAAACCCAAGTCAGCCAGACTCCAGAGTGTCGTGTTTTATAAAAGGCTACATCGCGTAAAAAGGGCAGCATGAGAAAGGAAAACTCCAAAAGAAGAGGAAACAGGAAAAGCTTCTTTAGAAACACTCCAGGGTTTTTGCTCCATCTCCATAGTTTCTTAGAAGAATGGTATGTGGCTTGAAATTTTGAGGAGTGAATTTAGCTGGATAGTGTTCCAGAGTTTCTGGCCCCTTTGTGGGAGAGAGTTCCTGTCCAGTGGACACTCTTGAAAACTGCAAGATTTCAGCATTTTGGGCAAATTCACAAATTTTCACAGTACTTTACTCACTTCCCTTCTTCCGTGAACTGTGCAGAGTGCACTATTGAGCACACAGACTCTCGTGGTTTCCTCTGCCTTTCTACGCTGTTGTCTCCACCTGGAAAGCGCCCCCTCTCTCCCTCTGCCGCCCTCTACACCCACATCTGGAGGCAAAACCTCTGGTGCTGTAAAACTGGTCTCAAGAGGATTATAGACTTTGAATCTCCAGTCTTTCTCATTGCAAAATCCTTATAGCTATGCACGATTCTTCCTCTTTTTTTCCCACAATTAATCATTTGACCAATCATTCTAACTCTCCTCTTATATTTTATCTATCATCTAACCACCTCTTAATACTTAAACCCATTACAACTTCTGTCCACACCCCATCATTTCTTACCTGGATAATTACAATAACCTTTTTAAAGGTACCCTTGTTTACATCCTTACTTTGCAAAGCCTAGCCAGGGATCCTGTTGAAAACAAGGCAAGTGCCATTTCTTGGTTGCAAATCCTCCAGTGGCTCCTAGGGTAAAATCTAAATTCTTTTCCATGGTCTGTAAAGTCCAATGTGATGTCTACTGCTACATCTTTTGAGGTTTTCCCTAGTATTCTCCCCTTTATTTACAATGTTCAGTTCCAATGGCCTTTTGCAGCTTATCAAAACTACCAGGCACAGTGGGGCATGATGGCACACACTTATAATATCAGTACTTGGAAACCTGAAGCAAAGAGTCATGAGTTCAAGACCAGGACTGGCAACATAGCAAGCTCAAAGCCAGCCTGAGCCAAACAGAAAGACCCTATCTGAAAGACAAGGGGAAAAATATTAAACATGCTCTTCAGAAGGTCTTTACAATTGCCTCTCTACTTACTTGTATGCTGCTCCCTCATCTGTACCCATGGCTCTCTCTGTGTTGTTCAGGTTAGCAGTGTGCTTGCCCTGGCCGTGCCTTCAAGGCAGCTCCTGCCACCATTTTCTAGCTTTCTTACTTTGTAACATTAAGCACCATCTTATATCTAAAGAAACATCTGTATTTGCTTATTAGCTATCTCTTCTAAACAGAATGTAAGCTACTTACAGGTAAGAATTTTGTCTATTTAGGTCACAATTGCATTCCATGAGCCTGTAATAATGCCTAATTCATAGCAGATGCTCAATAAGTTTTTGAAAACTAAATGAATGAATCTAAACCAAAGACTTTTTTTTATAACCGAAGGGTTATAAAAAAAGAGTCTAGAGATAAAAAGTAAGCCCAGTGAAGACAGGGGTACTCACAAGGCACTTGATATAATTTTCAAAATTACATAAAGTGGAAAAAAGTGTGTAATGTCTATTAATGATTTAATAATAAACTGAGTTTTATTAGGACTAAGAATATTTAGCTAAAACTATTTATACAGATTTTATTACAAATCTGTACACTTCTGACCTAAAATAATGTTCAGATTTTGAGCTACAAATTCTTTGACACTCCATTTCTACCAAATTTGTAGGAAAGAGGTTTTTAACATTTTAATTATTTTTATTTTATGTGTATTGCCTGCATGTAAATAGAATTACAGATTGTTGTTAGCCACCATGTGGGTGCTGGGACTCAAACTCAGGTCCCCTGCAAGAGGCCATCTCTATACCCCATAGGAAATAATTTTTAAGCACAGCATGCTTTGAATCTAGTTGGGCACCAAGCAATGATGAAGCTGTTTGCTGAAATTTCCACAACTGAATGAATTCAGAATAGATAAACGGAATCATGTGCAGATGTGGGATAAAATTGTTTTGCTTTTTCTTCCAAGTAAGAGATGAATATTCACATTCTTATATATAGGGTGGATTTCTAATCACCCCAGTTAGATCCGCCCATGTAGAAATTACGGATTGCACATCTCTTCCTCTCCCACACTTGTCTATGTTCAGGTATGTAGGATGCTACTGGAAATGATGTGTGAAACTTCCCATTTAGTGTTCTCAAAGGCAGAGCTATGTTGTTCTACACTCTCTTTTTTACCTTATCATGGAAGAGGACATGAATGAGGAGCCAATTCATCTTCAGCTAGGTGGCTGAGAATAATACTCACGGAACTATGTGATGAGTTAAGGTGTATCCTTTCATAACTTTGTATGATGAGATCTTAAGCCCCAGTGCTTCAGAATGTGACTGCATTTGGAGATAAGGTCTTTAAAGAGGCATATATGCTTTCACACTGCCATTGTAGTAAGGCACAGTATTACTGATGCCATTAAAATGAGAGGAAATTTAGACTTGGACACCTCTGGGGGAAGACAAGTGAAGCTAACATTGAGAAGAAGAACATCCACATGTGAGGAGAGCAGACACAAAAGGGAACCCTAATGACACCCTGATCTTTGACTTTAGGCTTCCAGAACTGAGCAGAACACATTTCTGTTATTTAAGCCACATTATCTGATATATTTTGTTTTTGCAGCTCTAGCAAACTACTTCAGACATGAAGATAGACGAACATAGTATCTATCTGTGAAAAACCTCCCTAATTTCCTTGACTGCCTGCTTCACTCCAGACTTTAATAAGAGAGGGCTGTTATCCTGAGGTAATTCATTTCAATATCCCTTTGTTATAGTAGTTTATCCAGTATATGCTATACCGAAGCATAAACCTTACAAGGAAAAAAGAAAAGTGGAAAACTGTTTAAGAAAAAAGGAAGGGAAAAGAAAATCATGATAAATTCTCTGAAATATCTGGAGCCTTAAATGGAAGATCAGTGCTGAAAGTTTAAGTGTATAAATCATATTCCTCAAACTATAAAATAAGCATACATAAAACATGTGGAAGGAGTGAAGGGTGAACACAATCAAGATACACTGTATACATGTACGGAATTCTCAAAGAATAAACAAAAAATGAAAAGCAATAAATAATATTGTGTTTGAGTGGTGGACTCTTCTTTTTAATAAAATGTGGCTTCTTTACTCTTCTAGGTTAAATTGGTTTCATTGACAGTGTCATAGACTTCTCTCTATTGTTTCCACTACTAACCTGCAACATTAAAAAATGCAGAAAGAAAATCTACTTAGACATTAAACCCAGTTACTTTGTTTTTGAGAAAACTTATCTTTCCTTCTTCCTATCTCTGCTTTTGTTGCCGGTTCTTCAGTTCTCTGCTGGGTTGTTTGTTTCCTTGTTTGGTGTAGAAAGGTGTGGTCAGGATCGGAAGAACAGTAGGCAGGAGGCCAGACTAAAGGAGCAGTAGTTTCCACTCCTGCCTCACCCTCTGTGGGATGCATCATAAAAACTGAAGCAAAGCCATTAAAACTTCAAAAGTTTATAGAGACATCTATGTGTTGGGTATGAGGTACAGATGAGGCCAAAGAGCTCACTGACAGGAGCAAGGCTAACTGAAGGAGCAGCATAGGAAGTCAGCAATTACGTTGTTTAGCTGACCAAATCCATTTGGTGAACTGCTGTCATAAAAGCAGTGTAATTACAAGTGTCTGAGTCTAGGACTAGAGCTGCACTCCAGCTCGTTACTCAGGGGAAGCGATCTGCCACTCATCCCTTGCAATCTCCTGTTTGCATCTGTGGAATATAGATGGCTTTGTCATAAATGCATGATGCTGATTTCAAAGCTTCAATAGAAAATAGTGGAATTGTGGGAGAAAGTGAGTATAACCACTATAAAATTAATAATCTACAGAGCAAATCTAGATTTTTCAAATGTATTATTCATTGCATGGTTACTGGTAATCAAAAAATTTCCGAGGCATAAAAACGATTTTGTCACTGGGGCTATTAAACATTGCTTAGGTTGGAGGAGGGAGGTATATTCAGATGGTTGAATGGGAAAGGCAAGTATTATTCAGAGGCTGCAAGCAGAAATGAACATTCCTGAGTTCTATTCTTGAGGGTCAATACGAAGTATAATATGAATTCAATGTCATGTTCGTTTTAAGGACCTATTTATTTCCAAAATCACTCAAGAAAAGCATGGCATTGCAGAAAAGGCCTAACTGGACTCTCTGTGGAGGAAAAGCACCAGCAGGTGATCTGTGCAAAGGAGCAGAACGCCAGGTCTCCAACACTGGACAGTCTGTCCAGATAGTACTGCAGCGGGAAGAGTGAGACACGGGAATCAATCGCACTGAAACATCATGAGATTTGATTATGGTATTGGTAAGAATTTGAACCATACACCCACTAATTTCATGATGTTTTAATGAATATACAGATAAATATAAAATCACTCATTGATCACAGCAGGTTTATACTGATTGTTGGAAATAGTGCAAAGAAATCTGAATAATCAATGAAGGAAATTATATCTGTATAATTACCTTTCAAAATATTTTGTCAAAATATGGAAATCTCTTTCTATGCTGTACAAGTTTATGAAAATTGAAAACAATAGCCAAGCTAACATTTAAACCCATTATTTAAAACATTAGGAAGGTCAATAATTAAAATGTTTTATTACTTTTCAAAAACCCCCATGGGGACTAGCCTGGTGCTTGCCTTTGGGTGTAGTACTCACTACTTAGGAAAGCATCTTTTCAATACTTTGGAAAATTCTTGTTCCTTCTTAAGTTTGCACTGGCTTCCAGCATTGCACCCTTTGCTTGTTCAATGTCATGGACTATCCCCGGAACTTCCTTTAGTGTGGTTTTGAAAACAGGGACACTTAGTCTGGGACACTGCCATCTTTTCAGCCAAACCACTGTGTTCATTTATGTAGAAAAGGCATTCCCATCAATGTAATCTACTTTCAGTGGATGGCCCAATTTCCTGCAAGGAAAATTTACATCCACATTTAAAGCTACCCATATATGCTTTGTTTGCCTTGGCAGAAGTTATGGTGAAACTTTCACCGATACTCAAAAAGCAGTCACACTTTCCCTGTGGCAATTTGCAGCCACATATTGCCTGTGAGTTTTGAGGTATGACCCATGTTAAAGTCCCTCCCTGTCAGTGGTGGGTTCATCCCTCACCTCAGGTTAAGTTCTGATGTACAACCTGAAGAGCAATGTGTCAAAGCCTATCACCTGCCTGCTTCTCTGGTAGCTGAGTCATGGCTTACCACGGAGGCCTTCTTCACTTAGCCCAGCTCACTCTTAGTTTTCTGAAAAACACTGAAATCTGCATAAATATGTTTTATGATAGGATTAGAAAGTTCTGGTCTTCTTTAATTTTCTTCCAATAGTGCTTTTACACGATCATTTGGTAGTGCTCTATCGAATGTCCAAGGTATACTAAACATTAAAACTGAAAAGACCAATGATATGGAATAATCCCTGCATTATCTTTTGGGGAGACCTCTATGGATATCTAAAACAATGGATAGTACTGAACCACATATCTCTAATGCTTCTCTTTTTACATAGCTGCTTGTGATAACGTTTAGTATATAAACTAGGCACAGGAAGCTATTAATAGTAATGAGAAAATAAAATAATTGTAATCCTATATTATATTAACAGTTTTGTGAATCTATTGCCTCCCTCAAAATATCTTTTCAAGCTGGGGTGATGGTGCACTCTTTAATACCAGCACTTAGGAGGCAGGGGCAAGTAGATCTCTATGAGGTTGAGGCCAGTTTGGTCTACATAGGGACTTCCAGGCCAACCCATGTTACATAGTGAGCTCTTATTTCAAAAATAAATAAACCAATGACAAAAACAAAACCAACAAAACAAGAAGCAAACAAAGCCAAAAATATCTTATACTTTTGCCATGATTTTGTAGGAAATGATACAATGATACAATATTTTTCTGTTTTACTTGGAACAAAAGCAGAACTTTGGGTAAGAAGACTATTGTAATCATTACCATTGAACTAGAACACTGATATCCAAAGGGACTGTGGTGCTTTTAGGCAACAATGCTAATCTAAAGTAACATTTTTCAGTCCAGTGCTCTTTCCTGTTCATCTTGTATCTTTCCCATTTCCTTATATACCTAAATACACAGAGCTATAACTTGGTTTAATAGATACTACCAAGTTGAACAAAGCTCAGTAATGCTTGTTTTAAAATGTTGCCAGAATATCTTCCTAAGCAAAACCTATACATCATTAAAAATAAGGATAGATCCAGGCGTGGTAGTCCATGCCTTTAATCCCAACACCTGGGATGCTGAGGCAAGGAGATCTCTGTGAGTTCAAGGCCAGCCTGGTCTACATAGTGAGTTCCAGGTTGGCTGGGGATACAGAGAGACCCTGTCTCAAAAAATGATCAAAAAAAGAAAGAAAAAGAAAAGAAACAACAACAACAAAAAAAACCAACAAAACTTAAGGTATAGGCCAGACATGGTGGCATATGCCTTTAATCCCAGCACTTGGGAAGCAGAGGTAGGAGGATCTCTGTGAGACTGAAGCCAGCCTGGTGCACACAGTGAGGTCCAGGCTAGCTGGGGTTACAGGGAGAAAGCTTTTCTCAAGAAACAAAAACAGAAGAGAGGAAGGGAGGGAAGGGAGGAGGGAGGGAGGGAGGGAAGGAAGGAAGGAAGGAAGGAAGGAAGGAAGGAAGGAAGGAAGGAAGGAAGGAAGGAAGGAAGGAAATAACCTGAGACCAACAAAATACCTGAAGGAGAAAACTGTGTACTACTGTGCACTGCTGTGCCCTCTGCTTCTGGCCTTCAGCTGCCAAAGCCATCTGCCTGCTGCGGTGAGTTTATGACGGATCCACGATTACTACATGTTGTCAAAAAACAAAATGACAGTAAAAAGAATCCAGGTTTTAAAGTAAGATATATCTTTACTGACGTGAGTTAGGAAATTCAAGTACATTATTGAAACTCACTGGAGTGACTGAATATGAAGATGGGATGAAGAAGTGAGGTTCTTTCATAAGAATTTCAGCACATACACACAACACACGCATATATAGAAACACAGACACATATTTATGTGGAGAACTCATGCTGCTAGACTAGAATTTTAACCATCATTGGGACTGTAGGAATTAAAGCTATGAGGATATTAGTTTTTTCACAAATCACATTGGTGCTTAGTTCTTGTTCACTATTCTGTCCCTGGCACATATTCACATGTATGTGTCTATCAGATTTTCTTTTCTTTATCACCAGGCTAAAATTGTTTCATCTGGACCTAGTCCCTGTTATATCCCAGAATCTTACATGTGTAAAGTAGTGCTCTGGGACACTTGCAACTGTCTGCCTCTTCGGTTTTATTCAAAATAATGCTAAATTTGAGTAAATAACCAACTGATGACCAGGCTCCAAGAGAAAAATTAAAAATTCAAATTCTAAAAATCATTTTGCCTATTTTTTTCAGTTTATGACAATTTATTTATAACTAATAAGTTCTCCATGGAGCCATGGTGCATTGGCCAGAATGGTTTGTTGTTTTCTTTTTTTTCACATTTTAAAATTATATTTATTTGGTGTGCATGTGTGTGGGGCATGCAAGTCCTACCCTGAACATGTGTGGAGGTCAGAGGACAACTTATAAGAGTTGGTTTTTCCTTCTACCATGTGGGTCCTATGGATCACACTCAGGTCATCAGGTTTAGCTCAAATGCCTTTTCCAGCTAAGCCATTTCGCCCCACAAATGATCAGATTCACACCTAAAATATTTCCAGGCTGATAATGTCCCCATACATTTACTATATGCATGCCTTCAAAGATATCTAAGACTACTTGACTAATATGGAGCCATAAATATACATAAGAAGTTGACAAAGAATTGGAAGTAAAATCAGTTTGGGGTCAGGCATCTAGAAACATATGTGCCTAGGGGCTTAGCTGTGGAGTTGGAAGTGTTTTTTTTTCTACTATGTTGGCTGCCTTAAATCCATCATAGACCATATAAATTTAACTTAGTTCCTCTTCCTTGTTTCCTTTTAAATAAAAGTAAAGAACATAATCTTCAATTATCCAGACAAGTGACTAGATGTAAGATTTAGTTTGAGTTAGCAAACACACCCTAGGATGACTGTAAGAGTGAATGTCTGAGAGTAATGTAAGATGGATGCTCCAAGAAAACCAAAATATAGCCAGCAAAATGGTTCAGTGAAAGGAATTTTCCCTATGACCTGAGTTCTATTATTGGGATCCATAAACTGGAAGGAGAAAAAAGACCCTTGCAAGTTGTCCTCTGACCTCCATATGTGCCTTCCTCCTTCACAAAACAAATGTAATTTAAAAATATTTTTAAAACTAAAATAATGCATATATCTATAAAAGGCCAGCTTAATTCTTTCAATAAAAATTGCACAATAAGAAATTTAACTAACACCAAATATTGACAGGCCTAGTCGCACAGACCTGTATTCTAAGCTACCTGAGAGGTTGAGGCAGGAGGATCTCAAAGTCCTACATGAGCTACAGAGTGAGTCTGAAGCCACTCTGTGTAACTTAACAAGACTCTGTCTCAAAATTTATACAATGTTAGAACAGAGGATATAGCTCAGTGGTACTTGCCAGGCGTGTTCAGAGCTCTGGACTCACCTCCAGGAACATACAACCAGAAAATCTAATGGTACAGCTAGAAGAGGAAGGATGAAAAGGAATGGAGAGAAAGAGGGATGGGGGGGTGGATCATGTAAGTAGGACGGAACTCTTCCCACAGGAACAAAGGTGATGAATAATAATACTATCCTCATCAAACAAAGTTTCTATTTCTCAAAGCATATAATTTGGAATTGGTTTTCTCTTTTATTTTTCAAGTGACTTGGATTCTTACCATCAAAGTCCACATCACCAACTAATTTAGTCTTTCCTGTCATGGGATCTTGGACATAGTTGATACCCACATCGATCACTGCAGCACCTTCTTTAACCATATCAGATGTAATCAACTTGGGAATCCCTGTAAGAAAAACAGTTGAAAAAGCTTAAGTGCTTATATGTTGTTCTATATATTTTTAAGTATATAGTTTGTTAGCAAAAGATCAACTTGATTCTGTTTATTTCTCATGAGGTAGATGAAGAAAGATGATTCCAGTAGTGCATTGAGTTTCTATGGGTAAAATCAGGCTTGGCTCTGCCCTCACTTGAGAGACTGCTTACCTAACCGCTCTATATGGATGCTTGTTTGAGCAGCATCCTTTTGTATAACATAGCTGTGGACAGGAAATGGACTCCTGCTGTGGAGTGGACTGAAAACAACTTGGAAATTGGAAACGAGAAGAATTAAAGGGAGGGCGAGAAGGAAATAAAAAAGACAACCAAAATCTTATCCTCCAGGGTGTAGTCAGTGGTATAGTGGCATCTCCATGGAATCTGACCAACTTCAAACAGAAGGTCTTCTGTTTTCTTACCGCCTTTAATTCCTTATGTCTACATAAGATCTAAGAAATGTAAATTATAGTAAGCTGTCCTTGGTCTTGCTCAATTCTGTTGAAAGGATCAGTCTAGAGAGACATCACACCATTGTCTGTTATTTAAAACATTTTTCTAATTTTGTTTCAAGTACAACAGTATTGGCTGAAGTTGGTTAATGCTAGCTCTAAACATTGGACTAAAACAACTTATTAAAATGTGTCATGTCTTATGTGTTGCCTGAGCTGAGCTGAACATATCTGACTTAGAATGTTTATGCAACTAGAGTCAGATAACTTCTCACTGGAGTCACCTGAGGACATGACTAGTCTGCGTCTGAAATGGCTCACTCACTTACATGGCTTCACTGATGCTTATGGTTAACCAGGAGTTCCTGAGGGCTTTCACCAAAGCACTTAGTGTTCACTCTCCCTGTAGCTTGGGATTCTCACAGCCTGGAAGCTGACTTCCAACCATGAGACAGAAAGTAGAATCTGCCAGTCTCTCAAGGCTGGAATTGCTAGATTAGCTTTTAACTTCTTTCATATTCTTTTGGTCCAGAAATGACAGAATTAATTCAGATTTAAGAGTCCCTACTCAGTGGGAGGTGGATCAAAGAATCTATGGTCATCCTTACTGTGCCACAATATTGCTTGAGGACATTATGTCTGATAGGCGACTTATTCACATTCAGTTTTGATGTCCCCTACAGGAAAAGCCTACCTGACCTGCTATTAGAGACATTCCAGCACCCTATATAGCCCATCTAAGCATTCCAAATGGCTGAAATGTCACCTCGTGACATAGTTTCTTGACACAGGTAAGATATTAAAGCCTTTTATATAGGTGGAAAGTTTGGGGCCAATAGAGATGTAGCTACCACACATGTAGGTTCCTTGGTTCCATAATGATATGATAAAAGAGCCATCAGCATTTGAGATACATTTTCCTTGGATTCTGAGTCTATGCTATAGAATTCATCTTTCTTAATCAATTCTAATGTAGACACTGACCAGATTTATCTTATTTTCTAAAGACAGTTTATTAAATCTTGTTTCTTCTTGACATCCAATAAGAAAACGAGACATACATTGGTTACAGCTGCAGGAAACTTCTTCAAATGAAAATATTTATGAAATAGTTATTAAAATCTAGCTATTATGCTATTAAGCCAATATTTAAATCTAGGTCTAAGGACAACAGTGTCTTTGACAAAATAAGACCGACAATGAGCAAAAGCCACAATTTCTAAAACACAAGAAATGTGAGCCGTATTTAAAATGGAAATACGTCGATGTCTTTTTTACAAAAAAGACATTTTTATAACATGGTAATGTGTATGAGCTGGGTTCCTGCTGTTGCAGAATGGAGTGAAAGCAACTTGGAATTTGCAGCACCAAATTTGTTGGAATTTTCCACTAGACCCTTGCTAATCATGAATAAATGTGGGTTGGATGAAAGTACCTATTGGAAGAGTCATAGCTGTTTAAATATATTCCAAAACTGGTGATTAGTATGTCTAAAACAAACTCTACTGATGTCTACTGACGTCTTTTGTCTAAAGCCCTTGTCAGTGCCACTTCGATCATTTTTATCAAGGCTTTGGAAGCACCCACTGGCATTGTAATGCTTATTTTCTTTTTTGTTCTCCTCTTATTTTCCATTCTATTCTGCTTCTCTTGATGCCAGAGGTGGGGCTGATCCTTACATAGATCTTGCAGGCTTCCTAGTTTCCGGGAACCCTGACATGGTCAGGAGAACAAGCTCAAGCTAGCCCACTGAACATGCAAGTTTTGTGAATGGAATGAGTCATTTCAGCTGAAGTGACCCTATACTGATCAGCCACCAGCCAAACACCAACTGGTAGTAGATATTTGAGCTGCCCCAATAAGAGTGTATAAAATGGGTCCAAGCCACCACAACTGACTGTCTGAATGACAGATTCCACATAGTTGTACAAAATGTTCCTTAGGTGACTGAGGTTTGAGATGTTTTAATACATAGTTGGATGGACCATATTTGCAAATGATAAAAAATTTAGAATGATGTGTTCTAGGCACTGGGAAGACTTCAAAGTGAAAGGAATGTTTGCTTTTCAACAGGTGCTGTACATGGTCAAAAATCCACTAAAAATGAAGAAAAACGATTTCATATATAATAGTGCAATATTTTTCACTATGATTTTTAGTAAACTCTCCATAGAAAAGTTGTTTGTATTCCAAAGTCTGGTTCAGAGGGCTGCTCAAACTTTTTCCACTCATGAATGCTTTTCTGCCCAAGAAATTTTCATATGACCATCGGTATAAAGATATGAAGCAGCTATATAATTCAAATATTTACCGATACACATCATAAAGTAATCTATCTTTTTGAGAAAGGGTCTCTCTGTAGACCCAGTTGGTCTGGATCTCACTATATAAACTAGACTGGCCTCAGTCTTACAGAGATCTGCCTGCCTCTGTCTCCTGAGTGCTGGGATTAAAGGCATGCATCACTATATCCAACAAAAAAGTAATCTATTTTAAAATAATTTTTGGTATATATATATATATATATATATATAATTTTGCCATTCATTAAAGATGAAAACCAATTTGCATAATTGAGATGGATGTACTTGTTTATTCTTATATGGAAATTATATCTTGGATGAATATTTGACACTTCAGAACATAAGTCATTTTTAATGCTTTTTCTATTTGGCCAATATTTTGATTTTATCCTTATCAGCACCAAGAATGGCAGCTCACATGAATACTTAGTACAAGAATGGAAGAAATATTCATTTCAGAAATTGATGGAAATCCTGTCCAAATCCTAAATAAAAAATTTATCAACTTTTTTTTATAAAAATCGAGCTGTCAATTCAAACAGCCATTTTTTAAATCAAAACATTCTAACACAATATAATCCAAAGATATACTAATTTCATACTGACATGCTGGAAAATATTAAAGTCTTGGCTTTTTGTAATTAAGTCATGCTCTTGTCTTCCCTTTCTCCCTTCTTTCCTTCCTTCATGCCTTTCAAGAAAGGGTCTTATGTACCCCAGATTGACCTCAAACTCAGTATACAGCCAAGGCTGGTCTTGAAATCCTGGTCCTTGTGCCTTTACTTTCCAAGTTATGGGATTACAAGTCTGCACCACCATGCCTGGTTTATGGAGTGCTGGGGACTGAACCCAGGGTCTTGTGTATGCTACTTAAACACCCTTTGATCTGAGCTACATACCCAGGCTACCATTGTGTTTCAGTAAGAGCAGAAAGCTTTGTATGTACAGTAAAAGTATTTCAGTTCATAGCATATGATAGTCTTCAATCTGTGCTGAGGTGTTTCAGGCAGTGTTCACTGGCATTGCCTGGCAAGACGAGATGCACAATGCAGAGAGCACATATTGTGCATTTGAAACTAAGGCTTCAGGGAGGCTGCACAATCCAGTGTAGTAAGGTGCTCCCCAAGTCATTCAAGATTTACTGCACGTTGATTTTGAATTGTTTTTTTCACCTTCAGAAACTTTTTCCCACTGCCAAAAGTTTCATAGTTCCCACAGTCAGTTATACGACCCCACATAGGGGTGCAAGCCACAGTGCAAGATGTCTGAAAAGAATGGTTAGAATGGGCCTTGAAATGATGCTAATTGTTCAACTGTTTGGTTCAACCTATTATCAGTCTGAAACAGTATAAAAGAAATTGATGTTATACTGTAAAATAACTATTTTCCTAAACATACCAATTCAGTTGGCTCTATTTTTCAGCATGAATTTCTTAATGAAGGAAGCCATATGTTGATTTATAATCTTCCTACTTATACAATTCCTTGATTTGAACCTTTAGCATTTAGCTCACAGCAGTAAAGAATCAGTCATAGAACACCCACAGTGCATGGCTCACATATTAACTATCTCTAAACAAGGAAAATGACTGAGTAAAATCAGGCTGCTTATCTCAGGAAAGAAGTAACAACAAAACCTAAAGACAAAACACATTTTAGAGCCATGGTTGTCAGGGCTTTTTCAATGTGTTAAACTAAATAAGGGGTAGAATGACTCTCTATGGTTTCAGGCAAAAGAATTAAAAAAGAAGGAACACAAAGGAAGAGGTAAAATTGAGCTCAAGATAAAGATTTTATGAACAATGAAATATGTCACAAAGAGAAATTTTATACTCCCCTCACTCCTCAATAGAAACATTCAGAATACAATAAGTGGTAAGAAGGGGGCATTCTCGGATAATGAAGCAATATCTGGAATAGCTCAGGTTATGTCTTTGTCTCTCTTATAATAGGATTCTCCTCAGAGCTCAACAATCCAAGTGGCACCCAGAGAATACAAACTCATGGTGGAATGCTTTTGGGGACCTCAGCTGTATGCAACACAGAGTATGAATATAAATGACTCTGTCCTTCTGGAGGGCCATTCCTGGGCCTTGGTAGATTGTCTTGCCAAGGATTCTAGGCTTCTGCTCATTCTCATTGCCTTTATTTTTGAGTTATGAATCTGCTTTGATTCATTCTTTGTGAGTATTCTGTCTCATCCAACACATACAACTTGTAAAACTTTCAGGCTTCTTTTATAAGCTGTCCCTATGGATTGGGACTTCCATAGCAGCTGGTATGACTCTAAGTTTTTACTATACTTAGGAGCCTTTGCACCTAAGGTAGGACCTTCCAGTCCTAGCATTTAAATGTTTTATTTGCTGTTCAAAATTTTCATGAAAAAAATACTTTGTTCCTTTTCCTAACTAATTCATTTCTGATCTTTTGAAGATGTCAGACACAATTATTCTACTTGAGAAAAGAAAGCAACAGTATAAATAAAATTACATGGTTTGTATTTTACATGACCCTCAAAGACCCTTATGCTAATGGATTGGTTGCCAGCCAGTGTTACTATTAGAAGATGATAGGAAGTTTATGAAGTAGGGCATAATAAAGCACTTAGGCCTTTGAGGTCTTGGAAGGGTTATCAGTACTCTAGTCTCTTCTCTCAGTTTCCTGACTGTGATAAGGTGAATAGTTCCTTCTATACAGCATAATGTGCTCTCTCACCACAGGTACCAGTGGAGCCAGTGAATCGAAACCTCAGAAAACAGGATCCCAAATCATCTTCCATCCTGTTATCTTAAGTATTTTGTCAATGTGAAGTGAAGTGGACTGCCGCAACTGGCATTTTATGGCTGAAATTATGATAAACAGGCATACAAAATCACTATTTCAGAGGTATTGATACTATGTTGTCTATTTGCACTGTTTGAAATAAAAGTGTTTTCAATAACTGCATTTTTTAAACACACTGTAATTTCTTAGGCATGATGTGATGATCTTCCCAATTATAAAAGTGCAGCATAAATTCTTATCACTTAATGAAAGTGAACTTCCACTAAAATCTGTTTAAATAGTTGGTAAAGAAAAGACATCATGTTAGGATGTGAAGTCAGATTTATTTATTTATTCATTTATTATTTATTTTGCTTTTGGTTAATGTTGAAAATGACTGATTCCAACAGAATAACTCTGGCATTTTTTTCTGTTACAGCTCTGTGAAAGCCTGTCCTTGGTTCTCATATAAGCTGAAGATTAAAACAATGTATATGAAACCACACACACACAGAGCCTAATGTACACATCAGCATGGCTTTAGTATTCCACTCTCTTCCTCATCATGACTTCAGTATCCTCAAACGCTTTTGTTCAGAAAAGTAAAAGCTGAAAGTGATCTTGTTTAGGAATTTATTATAAAACTCAACTAATGAGTTGAGTTTTATATCACTTTTCAATGAATAGTGTCATGTTTCAGATTCTGAAACTCATGCTTCAAAACCTTCTTCTGCAGTATTCATTAATCTAAACTTTTTTCTTATTAAATTTATTTAAATGTGGGGGTGGGGGTGTACACGAGCATACTATGGTATGCATGTGAAGGCTAGAGGACAACTCTCTACCATATGGGACCTGGGAGTTGAACTGAGGTTGGAAGCTTGTTGGTAAGTCATCCACTGCTGAGTCATCTCAACTGCCCTAAAATTTATATTATTAACATTGAATCCTTACTCAGTTTTAAACAAGCCCTCATGTTAAAATATTTGCTAAATAAAAGCACCTCCACCTTAATTCTCAAGCTTTCTCTGGTGACAAGCATCCCTGCAGTGCCCCAGAACTGCAAGCTCCCCCAACCAGACTTGTCAGTCAGTGTGCTCACATAATAACCAACTCTACCATCCAAGGTCCATGAGGAGTCATTTAACAAAGATGAGATCACTTACGCATTCTAAGAAACACCACAACTGACACAAGTTCAGATGTCTAGGTTTCATTGCAAAAATACAAACTACATGAATAACAAAGATAATATGTCTCCTATAGGAATTAGCACCCCATCATAATATTTACTGAGAATGGCATCCTAGGTAATGCACAAGACAATGATTTCAAACAACAATTATTTACAACAACATATATATATATATATTCAAGTAAAAGAGGATGCAAATAAAAGACTGAATGAAGGCTTTTAAAACACAAACAATTTAATGAAATACCTAAAACAATTCAAAACATGAAATTAGTATTCAGTAAAGAGATAACGTCTCAGACCTGGAGAGATGGCTCAGTGGTTAAGAACACTGATTGCTCTTGCAGAGGGCTTGGCTTTGAATCCCAGTCCCCACATAGCAGCTAACAATCATCTGTAAATCCAGTTCCAGGGGATCCTACACCCTCTTCTGACCTCTGTGGGCACTGAACAACATAGATGCACTTACATACATGCAGGCATAACATTCATACACATAAAATAAAAATAAACAAAATAATTTTTAAAAGGATAAAATCTCTGAAGAAAGGGCAGACTGAAATGGGAAATTCAAGAACTCAAACAAAAAGCTCAAAGGAAATGAACAGAAAGGGATAGGAGGAAATGGAACAGAGAATATCAGATCTTGAATATATAGTGGGGGAAATCGAAAAGAACACAGGAAAGGAATATACATGACATCTGGGATACTATGAAATGACCAAACCTACAGATAATAGAAGGAAAAGAAATCCAGGTCAAAGGCACAGAAAACATATCTTTTAAGAAAACTTCCTAAATCTTAGGAAAGAGATACTTATCAAGATGCAAGAGGCACAGAGAACATCAAGTAGACAGAACCAGAAAAGAAACTCCACATGTTATATAACAGTTAAAACACTAAGCATACAGAACAAAGAAAAAGATTTTGAAAACTGAAAGAAAAGATCAAGTCACATATAAAGGCAGGCCTGCCAGAAGAGCAGCTGACTTTTCATTGGAGACTATGAAAGTCATATAAACCTGAACCAATGTCCTACATGTGAAATAACAGAGATTCCAGTCCAGACTATTATACCCAGCAAAACTATCAGTTGTAATTGGAAGAGAATGAAAAATTTTCCATGATATAAACAAACAAGAAATTTAGGTCCATGAAGCCAGCTCCACAGCCAATACTTGATGGAAGATTTTGGTCTGAGAAAAGATTAAATACTCTCAAAAGGGCACAAAGAATAAATAAACAATTCCAGAAGAGTAAACCAAAAGAGGTCTAAAGAAACAAAATTGTAACACTAACATAATAGGAATTAATAAACATTGGTCAATAATAACCCTTAATATTAATGGTTTCAACTCAGTAAAAAATACATAAACTAACTGATTTCAATTAGAAAACAGAATCTATCATTTTAATGCCTCAAAGAATCATGTTTCATCATTAATAATAAAAAACAGCTTAGAGTAAAAGGATGGAAAAAGGCATTCCAAGAAAATGGAATTATGAAACAAGAAACAAGTATAGCTATTCTAATATCTCACAAAATATATCAAACTAAAGTTAGTCTGAAGAGACAGGAAGGCAACTTTATATTTATTAAAGAAAAAATAAACCAAGAGCATGTCACAATCCTAAACATAATATGGAGCAAACTCAGAGGCACCCAATTTCACAAAAGAGGCTATTAGATCTAAAATCACATGTTGACTCTAACACAGTGATAGTGGGTGACTTTAATACCATACTGTTGGCAACAGTATCCAGATAAGTCATCCAGACAAAAATAAATAGAAAATCATGGAGTTAAATGACATCATGAATCAAATGGACCTAACAGACATCTATGGAACATTACACCCAAACACCAAAGAGTACACTTTCTTCTCAACATTCCATGGAAATTTCTCCCAAATTGGCCATATATTAGGACATAAAGCAAGTTTCCATAAGTTTTGGAAAATTGAAATAACATCCTATATTCTACATGACCACAATTATGCTAGGTATCAACAGCAATAGAAGTAGGAAAAAGGACACAAACTCATGAAAACTAAACAACATACTACTGGATTAAAACTGGATTGAGGAGAAATCAATAAGGAAATGAAAAAAAATTCCTAGACTTGAATAAAAATGAAAGCACTGTTGGTAGGATTACAAACTGGTACAACCATTGTGGGAATCAGTATGGAGAACTATTTAAATAACTTAAAAACGAATCTATTATATGATCCAGTTATACCATTCCCTGGCATATACCCAAAGGACTCATCCTACTGCAGAGATGCTCGTGTAGCCATGTTTGCTACTGTTCTTTTCACAATAGCTAAGAGATAGAAAAAACCTAAATGTCCCTCAGGGAGTGAACGGATAACGAAAATGTGGTAGGTTTGCATAATGGAGTTCTACTCAGTGTAAAGAAAAATGAATCCATGAAATTTGCAGGTAAATGGATAGAACTAGAAACTGTTATACTAAGTGAAGTAACAGACTCAGAAAAACAAGTAACATATGTTCTCTCTCATTTGTGGATCTCAGCTCCAAATCCTTAGATGCAAGTATATATCCTGATGTAACCACAGGAGCCAGGAAAATGGAAAGGAACCGTGGGGACAGAGGGGAAGAAGGAGCTTGAGGGAAGGGCACAGCAGGAGACAGGGGTTATTACAGGGGAAATAGAGGAAAGGCAAGCGATTAGCTGGGGAGGGAGTATGAGCAGTTATGCAGGAGGGAGTGAGAGAGAAATAATGCTTAGATAGGATGAAAACCCAGAAGGAAATGTATTAATTCAAAGTCATGTTAAAAAATACACTGTCTCTCTCTCTCTCTATCTCTAGATATATATACATATGTATATTACACACACACCACACACATATATATATATACATATATATATATATATGTATATATATATGTATATATATATATATATTAAAAAACACAGTGTCAGGCAGAAGAAACCTCCTTCCTAGTCACTTGCTAGTCAGAGTAGTCCAAGAGACTCCTAAAATAACACAGCTATTTTCACAGCTCTTGATTTTTTCCCAGAACTTGAAAGTAAAACTCTATTGCTGAAGCTAGGGCACACTTAAGACACAGGGTTTGAAGCAATCGAGCTGGAACTGACCTGGAAGCCTCCTTCCTGAAGATTAGCTCTCATGGTATCAGAGGATACTATACTATGCAAGCTGCAAGGGAGAAAAACCAATCAATGGTCCTACCCATCTTAGCGACTAATAAACAATAGTGATTGGCCCCGCAAACTCTCACTTTTGGTGTAGTAGCGGCATTTTTTTCTTGGGGGGTAATCAACAATTGTCTGATTTAGAACTAAGACCTGCTCAACAAGAGGGAACTTATGAGTGGCATTCTAAACAGCCAAATACACACAGCTGGTCAAATGAAGAGAATAAGTGTCTGTGAGACACTTAGTCCCCAAGTGACACATCTTTACTGCAACCTCTATAGGTAAGATGACTATATCTCTCTTCTCTCACAAGAGGAGTTTCCCTAAGTGATGGATAGTGAAACCCACAACTGGCCAATGTGAAGAGAACAAGAGGGTACAGAGTGCTTATGCCTGAATAGGACGTCTGCTTCCCAAGGCTGGGGGCTCTTTGCAGAAGACGGGCCAAAAAGATTGTAAGAGCCAGAGGTGGTGGCAGAATATAAGGAAATAGCATTTTCCACACAGCTGGGCAGTTGCTCATATGAATTCATAGCAATGGTGACAGCATTCACAAGTCCTGTGTAAGCTCAAACCACATAAAATTTCATCATAGATATAGGGATGTGGGTAAGATATCCCAACCCAACCTAAGGAACTTTGACAACTGATGGCTGCTGACTTTTGTAGATACTATAAACAGAAAAAGAAACACTGATGAATGCAACCTAAAAACATGAAAGATGTGAGACTGGAAACACTTTCTGAAATAAATCAAATACTTTCTCATTTGCTCTGAAATTCTCAAGGAGAGATTTCTCTTGGAGAGATTTCTCTTAACATTAAGGGACTATCTTCTGATTAGTGTGGGCACTGCTTTATTAGCCTTAAAGTCTTCTATTTTATTCAAACAGACTCTGTAGCTAATGGTGTCAACAGATTCTTAGATGGTCTTCACCTTTTGCCCACAACAGGCACCACCTTCCCTTTTCTATTATATCCTTGGTAACATCATTCCCTGAAAATGGAAATGTCAGATTAAATGATGTCTCAATATCTCCTTCTTAAAGTTTATGGAGGATCTTCTTATTCATGATAAAATCATAGCCAACTAAATGTTGACCTGAGACTTTCTCTATATCTTTGGGTCCAAATCAGGCCCAGTAGGAGATTAGAAAGAGGTTCCAGAGGGGTTTTGTATATGATATTTGCAGAATTATTGGGATTGAACCTATGCAAATTCAAATGAACTTCTTTAATCTTCTTTCTAAATTTATGATACCCTCTTAAACCACATGGTCAAGCATAAAACTGATTAAGAATAAACTGATTCTTAAAGCACGAATCCTTCCAATTAAAATTTCACAATGGGTGGGGAATGTAGATTCATTCTATTTCATAGAACCAAAAGCAGAATTATTCCTTGTTTCCTTGTAGGAAGAAACTCAAATTCTATCTTTTGCGCCCCTACATTTTGTTTTCATTAGTGTCTATTTACAGTAAAACAAGCCCTAACCATCTTCTGGAAAAAACAATGGATAGGTGCTTTGTATAGGAATTTACTAAGGTATGCTCATGTTTCTTAAGAATCATCAATCAGATGTAAAGACTGTGATATCCCTATAATTCTCTTCGTATCAAGCTGAGCAGGATTTGAAAAACAAACTTTTGAAGATATGAATAAGGTTCTGAAGTTGACTTTTTTCTTTTTCTTTTTCTTTTTCTTTTGTTTTTTTGAGACAAGGTCTTCCTGTAGCTCCAGCTGGCCTGGAGCTCATTATGTAGACTAGGCAGGCCTCCGTTTATAGAGATCGGCCTGCCTCCACTTCCCAAGTGTTAGGATTAAAGGCACGCACCACCATGCCTGGCTTGAATTTGATGTTTCTAACAGTTCAGGTTTTTTTATGTTATTTTGATCTATCGGCCAATAAATTTCTGAATTTGTAACAAGAAACATTGAAAGTATAATAAACTAGTTACATTTGCTTTTGCAAACTCACTTTATTACTGCTGAGTATTTAGAACTTGATTATCAGTTTCCAATAAAACAGCTGACTAAATTTCCAATGATGTAAATTCTTCATATTTAGTAAAATATAAAATTGAATTTTTATAGACATAAAATATTATTAAAAATTCAATTTTACAAATATACATTAAAAACTGATAGCAGGCTTATGGAGATAAATTTATGTTTTTTTCCCAAGCTAATGAATCCATCTAATTTATTTCTGGGAGAAGAAACGATCTATTATTAATGCAGAATTTAAAAAATGATATGGATAATTATGATGAAATAGTTTCATAAGAAACAGTAGGTTTTTCTATTTATATAAGATTTCTCTGTTCTGAGTGATTGTCTCTGAATGATAAGTAGACGATTAATAGATGGCTATAGATAATTATACTAACCTGAGTGCTATTCTCTTTTAATTAGGTGATGCAAATTTGTTGTTTTGTGATTCCTTATATAAAAAAAATAAAACAACCCAGTACTATTGTCTTTGCAAAAGGTACTGAACAAAGTAGCATTTAAAGATGACAACACCTAAAGCAAGGACACAGGGCTCCACTCAAAACTGCAGGAGCTGAGTCCTCCTTAGCATAAAGGCTTGGCCATTACCTCTTCTGTAAGTGTGAAGCCACATTCTTTTTCTCACCAATTACAGACCCAACTGGGTATTTTCATATGCCAATGTACAATTTCAGAACTGAGTTCACATGAATTACAAAAAGCAGTCCCTTCCCTCTATCCTATCCTAGATGTCCTCCTATCACAGACATCTTTACCTTGTTATGAAACGGCTCAGTCAAGGCATTCTGATAAAAGGAAGCACTCTATTTACACATCATTTTAATTAAGAGAGTTCAAAGAGCTGGGCAAACATTACCTAATTAAACTTCTCAACAATTCAGTGAAGCAAGAGAGCTTTACCCATTATCCTCATTCACAGAAGCGAGATTTTGAGGTACTGAGAGACTAAATGATTTCTTAGTTTCACAATGATGAGTCAGAAGTAAAGCTGGGAACAAGACCAGAACTCTAGTACAGATACAAAACCAACAGCGTGGAAATGCTTATTCAGGTGAATCACTCCTTCAGTTGGAAGTTATCCTTCTGCATAAATACTAAGAGTAATTGCAAGGGAATTTGCATGAATGCATGAATTTCTTTCTAGATTAGAAATGCTTTCTGTAGCACTACTTGCCTCGGTGGCAGTCATATCATGGATAAATGCACCCCAGCTGTTTCAGTCCTGTTTGTGTATCTGTGACCACAATATCTGAGGGAAAAACCTGAAATTAAAGTTTTATTTGTTTTCACTCATAGTTTCAGAGGACCCAGTCCATCAGGGAAGTCAAAGAGAGCACCTTATACTATGATGGTTAGGAAGAGAGGGAAAGGAAGGAGTCAGTAATAAGATATCCACAGGTGCCTCCTCCTTTTAGACAGGTTCCACCTCCTAAAGTTTCAAGAACCTTCTTCCCAAACTAGTAGGGCCAGCTTGGGACCTTAGTGTTCAACACATGAACTGTGGAGACCAGTTCATTTTCATACCATAAAACTAGCTAAATCGAACTACACTAATAGTAAGATTGCGGCAGTAGTGGCACTTTTATCTTGGGGGTAATCAACAGCTACCTAATTGAACTTACAGCCTGCTCAATGGGAGGGAACTCACGTGTAAACATAACTGAATACACATGGCTGGACAGGTCATATATCATAGAGAAAACCCCAAGGCTGTCACATCCCTAGACAAATACAGTTGCTTGCTGAGTGCTAAATATGGATCCTTATATTTACGGACAAGTGTGCAAGTTACCATTCATCAAAGAAGCTTCTTTTGCAATATACGGAGACTACTACAGAGTTCTACCACTGGTCACAGGAAGAGATTAAGTGTCTGTGTGATGCCCAACCCTAAGTGACACATCTACAGTGGAACCCTTACACCTAAGACTCCAGGAACATAGTGGAACAGGGGTAGAGAGAATACTAAAATATCTTCCAACTCTCATCAATGAAGCTGCCTCAAGCAACAGAGGGCAATGAAACCAGGGATCAGAGACTACTGTGGAAGTAGGGGCAGAAAGATCGTAAGAGTCAGGGAAGGTGGTACATGAGGAAATAAGAGTTTTACAGGCTTCTGGGACCTTGTTCATATGAACTTACAGCAATGGTGACAGCATGCGCAAGACCCATGCAAACGCAAGCAGACAAAAACCCAGCACAGAACTGGGAAAATGCGCAGCAGGCCCCAAACTTGGTCAAAGAATTATTGGGCGGCTTATTACTACTGGGTTAGGGAGGGCTGATCTTCTTTAAGGGAATTACTCTTGATAGGCTGACTAGATCTCAGTAAATGAACTTGCACTGAGGGACAATAACTTGACTTGATAGGCCTTAACATAAATGACAGAATGCATGAAATCCAGTGCAGGCAGGGGTATGAGAAGGTGCTGAGGGGGAAGGGGAGTATAAAGAGGACTATAACATCATGTATAAAATACACAAAAATTCAATAAAAATATTTATAGCCAGGCATGGGGGCACATGACTTTAATCCCAGCACAAGAGGCAGAGGCAGGTAGATCTCTGTGAGTTCAAGGCCAGCCTGGTCTATATATCAAGTTCCAGTCCAGGTGGGGCTACAGGAAGACCCTGTCTCAAAAAAGACCATATACATGTTTATGAAAAGAGTTTCCAATGTACCTAGAGGTGCCATGTAATTAGCAGGATATTTAAAGCAATTGAACACAAAAGGGCTATAGTAACAGAATATTTCTTTATATAAGATAATCTTTACATAATATACTTCTTTATGAAGTGCTATTCACATTAATTATAACACTATTATATTGATTAATTTTTATATTATGTTAAATTATATATAATAAAAACAAATATAATCTAACTTTTCCTCCTTGTTTATACATATTATGGACTCATGAAATGCAAAATACACATCAAATGTTTCAATGGTTTCACACCATAAGGATGGAATAAGAGAATCACCTGCATTCTAGATGTAAGCTACTTAAAATAGTCTAAGTTTTAGGTTGGAGGTTGAATACATAGTATTTCTAATTATGTTGTTATATTGACCATATATTCTTCAAACTTTGTAGATTTTTATGAAATCTATTCAGTTTTTAATAATTTCACATGTTAATCCTGAATTTACAACATTCCACTCCTCCTATGCCTCCAACTTTTCCCACCCCCCACTATCACTGTCATGACCTATTATTTGATTATCATTCTTGCCTATTTATGCAATAATGTATATATATATATATATATATATATATATATATATTCTGCTTAGCCTATTTAGTGGTGCTTATGTATATGTATTTAGGGCTAATCACTTGGGATTCGATAACCTACCAGGAAGATTGTCCCTGAGAAAACTAGCTCTCTTTCCGCAATGTAGACTGCACAGGATTTTCAGCATAAATGTTCATGCTGTCTGAAAATGAAATCAGTTTTACATTCCTGTTCTCAGTTTGGATTTGTATTATGTTGTTTTTCTTTACCTGTTTGCATTAGATGGAACTAACATACAATGTTAGACAGAAGCTATGAGCAGGGCTTTGTGTCATTCCTGATTTTAGTGGAAACATTCATTCTTTTCTGTTAAGTATTATGTTAAATGTAAGGTTTTCACAGACTCTTGTTATCATGTAGAGAAATTCCTTTCTAGTTCTAGTTTCTTGAGAGTATTTATCAGAAATGGATGATGGTGTGTGTCATATATGGTTTCTAAGATTATGAAGATTTTTGTGTGTGTGTATGTGTGTTTTGTTTTAGGTTGCTAACTTGGTCATGTGAACTTATTTTACAATGTTAGCCTAATCTTTGATTTGTGGGATAAATGTCTTATCCTTTAATGTACTGGATTAAATTTGGATTAAAATTTTAAAACTACTTTACTGAGGTGTGACTCTCATACAAAAACTCCGAATCTATTTAATGTAACAACTTAATGAATTTTGAGGTAAGCATGTATGTATAAAGCCACCACCAAAACCAATTCTATAAATGTCCATCATCTACAAACTCTCCTCCTCTCAGCTTTTAAATTCAGTTTCACTTTATTAAGATGATAAGAACACTCCACACAATCTCTACCTTCTTAGATAAATTTAACTACACAATGCAGTATTGTATACACATGATGCTAAAGAGATCTGAGACTTATCCATTGTATATATGAGAATTTACTCCATTCAAAAACACCTACCCTGGAAAGCATCATCCTAATCTCGGTCTATATGAGTTTGACTTTAGATTGCTCAGATGAATGAAATCGTGTCCTGTTTGTCATTTTTACAATATTTTATTCATCATTTTTAGTTTTTATGCGTATGAATATATTGCCTGCATGTTGTGCAACGCCTGCAGAAATCAGAAAAGGGCATCAGATCCCCTAGAACCGGGGTTACAGATGGTTGTTAGCTGTTATGTGGGTGCTGGGATTCGAACCCAGGTCCTCCATAAGAACAGCCAGTGCTCTTAACCGCTGAGCCATCTCTCCAGTCCCAGTATTTATCATTCTATGTTTAATTATTTAATTAAGTATATTGTCCTATAGGCTTATCTAGATGGTCAAAAGTGGAATTTTCTTTTGTGTGTGTGCACATGTGTATGTGGGTGTGTGTGCATGTGTGTCCATGCATGTGGAGTCTAGAGGCTAACTTTGGGTATCTTCTTCAGTCACCCTTCACCTTATCTTTTGAGACAGCATCTTTCATTGAACGCAGAATTCAGCATTTGGCTAGACCAACTGGCCAGCAAGCTCCAGGAATCTGCCTGTCTTTGTCCCCAGTCCTGGGGTTATAGTACTGTGCTTTCACATTACATAGGTGCTGGGGATCAGAACTCAAGTCCTCATGACTGTATGCAAGCACTCCCACATTAATCAGAAATTGACACTGCCACAGGCCAATCTGATGGAGGAAATAGCTCAAGTGAGGTTCCTTCTTCCCAGGTGCATCAAGTTGACAACTGAAACTAATCAGCGCAATCAATATTCTGATTTTATAGCTCTCCGTGCTGATACTGATAATTCACACAAGTACACAGTACAAAAAGCAGAAGCATATTTAGGGCCTGTGATAGCTTATCTTAGCTGTAATTTGACAGACCTGGGAAGAGGAAATCTAAATTGAGGAATTTCTTCCACAAGATTGGATGGCTGCAGGGCATTTTCTTGATTGCTAATTGTTGTAGGAGGGCCCAGACCACTATGTGCAAAGTCCCTAGGCAAGTGAGCCTGAGCTGTAAGGAAAGGTGGCTGACAAGAGTCTGAGAGCAGTCAGCAGCATTCCTCCACAGTTCTTTCCTCCTAGTTCCAATTGACTACCCTCAATGTGACCTAGACCGGTAAGATGAAACAAACTCTTTCCTGATGCATTAGTTACTTTTTCTGTAACTGTGATGAAATTCCATTGCCAAGGAATATTATAGAAGGAATAATTTATTTGGGCTTACACTTCCAGAGCTTACAGTTGCAGCGGGAGAGAGTCCATAATGGCCTCAGAAGCATGAAGCAGGAAGCTGTAAATGGCAAACGCCAAGTAGAGAGAGGACACTAAAAGTAGAACGAGGGAATGAATTCTCAAAGCCCACCCCTAGGACATACTTTCTCCAGCAAGGCTGCGTCTCCTAAAATCTCTGTAAAGAGCACCACAAACTGGGGACCAAGTGTTCAAATACATGAGCCTATGGGAGACCTTTCTCATTCAAACCACCTTACTTCCCCAAGTTGTTTTTGGTCATAGGGTTTTATTACAGCAACAGAAAGTAGACTAGAACAGGGCCATTTCAGAAACTGCTGAAAATTGCATCAAAATCTCTAATAATTTGATGATTTATGTTTTGTGAAATTCAATGCAGTAACTCAAACCAAAAATTTCAAAACTCAATCATTCTAATATGAAATCATTCAAACATAACACTGATTTGAAATTTTCATGCTAAACAAAGACCCCAGAAGAAAGTCTCTGTGTCCATAATTAAGCTACTGCATTTCTGTAAAAACAGAGAAGTTGCTTTTGGCCAAGATTGCACTGAAAACAAAGGAAGCTCCTGTTCCTCCCAAAACCAAAACCAAAGCTAAGAAGGCATTGAATGCCAATAATGCTGAAAGGCATTATTCTATGTTGATGTCATAAAAGACTCTGAACAAAACTAACCTGGGGAGGAAAGGGTTTATTTCATCTTACAAATTACAGTTCATTCTGGAGGGAAGCCCAGGCCGGAACTGAAGGCAGGATTCTGGAGGCAGAAACATAAACAGAGGCCGTGGGAGAACACTGCTTACTGGTTTGCTTCCTCCTGGCTTGCTCAGCTACTCCTTGTACTCAGCTGAGTTCCACCTGCCCAGGGATGGTACCACCCAGGGGCCTGGATCCCCAGCTACATCAATTAACAGTCAAGGAAATGCCCCTGCAGACACGCCCACAGGCAAGTTGAATGGAAATTCTTCAGCTGAGATCCTCTCTTTCCACGTGACTCTAACTTGTGTCAAGCTGATAACGAACCAACACAGGGAGATTAATCTGTAGCTTTCTTTTTTGTTGTTGTTTTATCTAGTTTTGCTGCAATGGTTACACTGATTTCATAGGATGAGTTTGGTAGCATTACTTCCCTTTATTGTGCAGCAGTGGAGAAGTGAAGTTCCTTAAAAGTTTGTAAGAATTCAGCAGTAAATCTGTCCAGTCCTGGGATTTTCTATGCGGGGGCACTTTTAGTTACTGCTTCAATCTCAAGACTTGTTTTGTGTCTGAATAGACTGCTTTTATCCTGTTGCTTTTATTTTGGCACATGGTAGGTGATATGTGTTTGGAAATATATCCATTTCTTCTAGAGTTTCCTAACTTGTTGGTTTTAAATTTTCCAAGTATTCCCTGATGATCTTCTGGATTTCTATGGAGTTTGTTGTAACAACTCCCCCTTTATTTCTAATTTTATTAAATTGTTAAATTGGGTCTTCCCTCTCCTCCTTATTACTTTGGGTAGGGGTTCATCAATCTTGTTAATTTTTTTGAAACTGTAACAGAGTGACCTCATTTTTCCTGCCTCCCACCAGACCATGTGAGAACTTAAGACCCAGTTTGATACCCAGTCTTGTGTGAAAGAAGAGTATCCAATCTTATGCAGAACATCTTATGCAAATAATAGTTAATGACCACATCTGTGTCTGTGAAGTGATAATGGTTTCTAACCAAAGCATAGAGACTCCATCTTTCAGCAGTGACAACCTGTTTTAGAGTAAAATGAACTCTGCACTTGACACTTTCTCATAGTCTTCAGGACTGGATATAATGCCAAGATGTGTCTCCATCTGGAGCAAAAGCAATGACTACAATGTAAACATCTGCTTCTATGTACTCAGACGGGGGTTTTCGGTTGAATATTTTTAAAGCTGACCATTACACACCTGTACTTCCCTTAAAAGTTGGATATTACAGTGAATCCAGGCCTGCTTCTCAGAACTTTCCCCCCTAGAGTTTAGGAGTCAGCCTGGCTATAATAAAATCTACCTTGCCTTTCTTTGGCGTGTGATGATTTTTGTTTGGCACTCTATAACACAACTCTCATTTTGTTAATTTTATGTATTGTTCTTTTTGTCTCTACTTCGTTATTTTTCCACCCTGATCTTTATTATTTCTTGTCATCTGCTACATTTGGGTTTGGTTTCTTTATCTAGAATTTGAGGTCCATCATTAGGTTACTTATTCAAAATCTATAAACTTTCCTCCTAAAATTGCTTTGAATGTGTCCCAGAAGTACTCATAGGCTTTCTTCTCATTTTCATTTGATTAGTTTTCATTTGATTTCAGGAATTTTTAAATTCTCCCCATGATTGTTTTCAATAATCTACTGTTTAAAACTGTATTGTTCAGTCTCGAAGTGTTTGGATTTTCTACACTTAGTATTGTTGTAGTTTTTTTAATCCACTGTGGTGTGACAGGGTGCAGGGAATCATTTTGATTTTTTATACTTAGTAGGGCTTGCTTTGTGGCCTATAACGTGGTAGATTTTAGAATAAGAAGAATGTGTATATTCCCTATCAGATGGGTGGAAAGTTCTGTAGATATCTGAGTCAGTTTGATCTATGGTGTAATTATCTCTAAGGTTGCTGTGCTGATTTTTAATTTGGAAAAGTTACCTAATGTGAGAATGGCTTATTGAAGACTTCCACTATTATTGTTATTATTTATGTCTGGACCTATAGGATCTTTCTTTTAGTGTTTGTTTTTATGAGATTGGGGACTCCACATTCAAGGAATAAATACTTATTATAATTATTTCTTCTTAATGAATAGCTCCTTTTATTCATATGCAGTGGCTCCCTGTATTTCTTCTCATTAGTTTTGGCATGAAGTCTACTTTATCAGATATGAAAGTTGTCATGCCCGCCTGTCTAAAGCTTCCATATTCTTGGTAGTTTAGTTTCCATCCCTTGACTCTGAGTCAAAACACAAAACACTCATACACACAAAATTAAATAAATAAATCAGAAAAAAAATTTCAAAGCATTCCTAGAGTGTTTTTAACTTGGGAGAATATTAGATTTGTTGGATATCTAATACACACATCTCTTCTGTGTGTGAGATGCTCATGTGGTTCTTGCTCTTTATTGTATCAGTTATTCTACTCTACTGTAATAACTGCCATTCTGCATTCCTAGAATAAACCCCAGTTGTCCGTGATATTCAATCATTTTTATTTGTAACTGGACTCAGTGTGCTGATACTTTCTTGAAGATTTTGGGATTTATATGTTCTAAAGCATATTGGTCCACAGCCTTTTCTTATCTTTGTCTAGTTTTGTTTTTAGGATAATACTGGCCTTGTAGAATGACTGGAGAAGTACTTGTTCTCTTTTTGCAAGAGTTTCCGATGAATGCGTTTCTTTTCTCAACATACAGTGGACTAAATCAGTGATGCCACTTCAGTCCAGAATTTTCTTTATGCAAGTTTTTAAACGACTCAGTCATTTTCTTAACTTCTTAAAGTCTACTCAGATTTTCTGTTTCCTCGTGGTTCAGTTTCAGTAGCTAGTGTATTTAAGTTTTGTCCACTATAACTATTTCTTTGGGAGGATATGCTCTTTGTTTTCTATAAAAATTATGTTTATTAATTACAAAAAATTTTACTCTTGTGTATCTGTTTGGAACACATGGAACATCAACAACATATGTTGACCAGTACCTTGCAGAAGACAATACAGTTCTTTCCATAAATTATGCTATACTAACTACCATATAGTATGGACAGTATACATGGTATATATATATATATATATATATATATATATATATATATATATATAATGCAGAAATATGATTTGCTCACATGTAGAATAGACACATTCCCAGTAGGGTGGTAAGTGTTAAGGTCTATAAATGTTGCTCCTTAAGGTATCTAGTTAGAGAACAACATGGTAACAATCAGTGAATCAGACAGGGCCAGTTTCTCTCCAGGGACCTTGGTCAAATTACAGTTTCTCTGGTTCAGACCAGATGTAGTCTGCTCTGGTTTAGGGGCATGATAAATCGAGAATAAAGTAGATATTTCTAGGATTATACGTAGTTAAAACATGATACTTGAATTCTAAGAAATGTGTAAAAACCAAGATTCTCAGAAGGATGAGTTTCTTCTGTTTTCCGTAATGAAGGTAAATGTCAGTTTGCATAGTCTGCATTGTCTAAATAGCTTTTGCTCTTATTTATTTATTTGTTTGTTTGTTTATTTTGGTCTTTTTGAGACAAGGTCTCCCTATAGCCCCAGCTGACCTGGAACTCATGGATATCCTCCTGCCTGTGGAATTAAAGTGCTGGAACTAAATGCGTACACTACCACACCAGGCTTCATCTTTTGCTCTTTTTTAAAAAATATATTTTGTTATCTTTATTTTATGTGTGTAAGTGTATTGCCTACATGTAGGTGGGCATGCAATGCCCACAGAGGTCAGAAGAGGGCATTGGATCCCCTGGAACTGGAGTTACAGATGGTTTTTAGCTGCCATGTAGATGCTGGGAATCGAACCCAGGTCCTCTGCAAGAGCATCCAATATTCTTAGTCACTGAGCCATCTCTCCAGCCCCAATCTTTAGCTCTTTTTAAAACAAAGTTTTACTGTTGTTTTAACAATGTGTCTAGGCTAAGTGCAATTACTATGCAATTTCTCATACTACATATTTTAAGATATATTAAAGATTTTCATGTTTTCAAAATGAAATTACTGGTTTGAATCATGAAGGTGGCTAGCATGGGTTGTGGTAGCTGAGCCATGTGAGAACATCACTACTAAATATTTCACCTTTTCTCTGGAATGTGTTTTTCTACACATCAGTGGCTAAGTCATTAATATAAACAGTCAAAGTCAAAGCCAGCTAACACAAAATTTCAGAAGATAATCACTAACTTTGTCCAATACATAATATACTCATATATGTTCATCCATTGAAAAAACATGTATTGATGGTATTATGCAAAGCTCTGTGCTGATTCTTGAGAGATTCCTTGTGGCATACCAGGTGAACGGTGTGAGAAAAGTTTTCCAAAGGAACAGCAGTATATACAGTGAACTCAGGTGGTTTAAGAAAACAAGTTTGAGACAACGCTAAGAGTGCAGAAAACATGTTCAGAATGGCAGCTGGCGATGAGAGCAGAGCGTGAACATACCACAAAATAATACTGAAGCATTTCATTGCTCACACTTGCACGTAGGAGAAGAGAAAGTCTGGCTCACTTTTAGTAACAAAGCTGGCTTTATTCTGTATTTATATCACACTTGGTTTCTTTATTAAACATGTCAGAAATACCAGTTTTGTATAATACCAAATTTATGTGAAAACCTCACTGAATGATCTATAATGATGGCTATGATGAAAGCCCACAAGATTGGCTTAATCTGTGTAATACTATTTGAGAAAAGTCTAAGTAACCCTAGTGTTCACCATCTAGACTGGACTTTATTCTGAGCTCTTATAGAATCTGTTTTGGATTGTACAAAGCAAGAAATCCCAACAAAGTTTATAAAGAGCTGTTTCCCTAAAATTTGGGTATCCTGTCAGTGCCCTTCTCAGAGAATGCCATGGGGGTGAGTCTTCCCATTTTGCAGCAGAGCTCCAAGGAGCTCTACCATGAGGGTCAGCAGAGCTGGGCTGGGGTGTGTAGAAGAGAGATCATCTGGCTACAGTGGCAGATGTTCGAGACAGGAATAACAGAGCATCGTCTCCAAACTGATAATATTATGTTTTCTGGGAAGAAAGCTGTGAAGTATTAAAACAAAACGGAATACCATTTGATAACTGATTAGATTTGTTGGGAGAAATAACAGTTTAGTAACACTGGATACTTTGATTCTGCACCCAAACTTGGAAAATTATTATTTATTTCTTAAGTCTTAATTATAGGGGGTTGGAGAGATGGCTTAGTGGTTAAGAGTGGCTTCTCGACAGGGGCCTGAGGTTTGATTCCCACCACCCACATGCCAGCTAACAACTCCAGTTCCAGGGAATCTGATGCCCTCTTCTGACCTCTGCAGGCTGTGCACAGCATGGGTACACCTACTATATGCAGGCAATACACATAAAAAAGAATAAATGAATATATTTTTTAAAGAGTTAATTAAAATATGAAGTTGGAGACCACTTAAACAAACCTCTTTTGTGTTCTATGACATTAAAGTCTAATGACCTGCCTTGCACTTTTGAATGGGCTTAAATATATCATGCATTGCTTATTTAGGAAGCATTACTTCGAGTTGTGTAGATCTTCCAGAAATTGTATTATTTCATTATGTAACATAAAAATTATACTCATTAATTTCATCGGTGATCTCATGGGAAGAAAGTTAAGTACTGAGGAATAATCAAATATATAGTGGTAGTTGCTGCTTTTCTAAAATTCTAAGTTGCTCAAAATCAAACCATAGCTTAACCCAGAGGACTCCTATAAACCCACCATAACCCACCAGGGAGCCCCTGACTCAGAATGGGCTTCTGCTGTGATATTTTCCTCCTACTGATAATTATAGATCACTGGGTGCTACGACCCATTTCTTACCAGCCGATAAAAGATTCTCTCTCTTTCAACAGGGAAGACCTCCCCATCTGTCTGTTTGTGGTTACTGTACCTCTCTGAAGATTTGAAAGCCTGTAGTGATGAATATTATAATCTCATTTTTCATTTGAAACCTCATACCTCACAAACACAAAGTGTTCCCCCCCCCGTGGGTCACACTGTAAATACATAATAACTATATAACAAACATTAGAGAATATAGAAACAAGATGATTGATCTGTTGCACCTACACTGTTTTTTCAAATTTTGGTCTTCCATGAGGTATAAACATAACATTATTACACATTATATTTTCTGCCTTATCTTACAAAGTAGATTGTCACAGGTAAGGCCAGTGTAGAAACCAAAGTCAGGATAGAATGGCTCTTTTTTTTTTTTTTTTTTTATTGAGACAGGGTCTCCCTGTAGCTGCAGCTGGCCTAGAACTCATTAAATAGAACAGACTGATCTTGAACTCACAGAGATCTGCCTGCCCCTGCTGGGACTAAAGGCGTATCCCACCAGTCCTGGCAGAATGACTTTAAAAAAAAATTACATTTAGTGTTAATTATTCTTCCTCTTTCTGCCTCTTCTGCCTTGTCCTCCCAAGCCCTACCCCATTAAACCCACCTATCTCTTATTTCCTTTTCCTATTTATATCACTGAAAGAGCCATATGGTGGAAATCTACTGTGGAAGTTTCTTTCAATCTATACATATACAATATAAAAAGAATTTAAAGATAGTTCCCTGCAACAGGGGTTCAATGGCCTTAACAGACTAGCAAAAGAAAAAAAAAAGCCCAGTGCCAGGAATGGACCACCTGTTTTAGAGCTGTTTCCCTAGAGAGATCCCATAGATCCTCAAACAATACTGGAGATTGCACTTGCACTTGCACTTGGTTACCTGCCAGAACTGGGTGGTGAGAAGCTATTGCTGAAGAACACTACACATATTAGAGTTTCAGAACGAACATGGAGAAATCACACTGGTACTGACCTTGAAGCTACATCTGTGATGCTAGTTTTCAAAGCATCCCATGCATGGTAGTGAAAGACAATCACCAACCTTGCCCAGCTGTGTATCCTGTGAGTACATGGCAACTGGCCTGGCATAATATGCCCAATGGTGCAATAATAGCAAGAGTATTATGGGAGTAACCAACCATCTTCTAATTGGATTTAAGGCCTGCTTCACAACAGGGATTCCATACAGGACATTGTTATCAGGGCAAGAACCTGTGCCTAGACAAATCACAGGCCTTAGGGGAGAACCAACTACTATCATTCTACTAAACAGACATAATCTTATACTGACTCACAATGACTTATTGTTATATCCACAGATTAGTACATCCCTGAACTCTTTCCAGAGAAGGTTTCCCTTGCAGCAGATGGTGATTAACACAGAGACCCACAAATAATCCACGTGTAGAAAACAAGAGACTGTGGAGTACTCAGACTATGGCAGCTTCTCCTCCAAAGGCTCAGAGATCGTTGCAGAAGAGGGGATGGGAAGATTGTCAGAACTAGAGGTGGTAGATGAATAAAAGGAAAGTGCGTTGTCTAGGCACTACAGTGTAGTTGCACATATGACCCTACAGTGGTTATGACAGAATGCATAAGGCCAGTGCAAACACAAGCCAGACATGGGCTGAGCATGGATGGGGGGATGGGCAGAAAGTCTCAGATCTAGCTGAAGATCTGCTGGTAACTGCCTCCAGGGTATGAACTCATACCCAGAGTACTTGGGAGGTATTGACTGGAATCAAAATAGGCTTAAAAAAAAAAACAATCAGTAATCATTCAATCAGTAGATAATAATGGAGGACATGTAATCAGAGGACATGTAATCAGAGGGCTAGTGGGGAGGTGTTGTAAAGGGGGAAAGTGGTCTGAATATGATCAAAATACAATGTGTGACATTCTTAGTTACTTATTTTGTGTGTTGGGTGGGGGAGACACATGCATGTGTGAGGGTCAGAGGACAATTTTGGAATTGGTTTGCTCTGTCTACCAAGTGGACCCTGGAGATTGAACTCAAGCTGTCAGGCTTGGTGATCAGTGCCTTTATCTGCTAAGCCATTTGCCTGGCCCAGACTAGCCTGTTTTTTGATTAATTAATTAATTAATTAATTAAATTTAATTACTGTTTTTGTTTTTCTCCAAGCATGGGCCTCATACATACTAAGCAAGCACTCTACCATTGAACCTATCTCTCTCTACATTATTTTTAATTTTGCTTTTTATTTCCTTTATGACACAAAGTCTTACTATATTGTTCAAACTGATTTTGTCCTTTTGCATCAATTTCCAAAGTGGTTGTAGCTGCTGGCATTGCAGGCCTGTATCTCAGGTCTGGTGAAGAAAGAGCACTCTTTTCTTTTTTTTTTTTTTTTCCTTTTTCTTTCTTCTTCTTCTTCTTCTTTTTTGTCTTTTTGAGACAGGGTCTCTCTGTAGCCCCAGCTATCCTGGAACTTGCTATGTAGACCAGGCTAGTCTTCACTCACAGATATTCACCTGCCTCTGCCTCTAGAGTGCTGGGATTAAATGAGCCGCCACACCCAGCTGAGAATGAACATTCTTAAACAGTGAAATAAATCCCTTCAGTCTTCCTAAGGATTTAATGAGAAGCTTTGTTACCTTGTTTACAAGCTTTGTTTGGGGAGAATCAATGGCTGCTTATAACATAATTTGTGATTCAAAAACTAAATAAAAATAGAAATACTATCTTCATATTCATTCAGAAATACTAAAAAATATGCAGAGAAAGAAATTCTGAACATTCCTGAAATGAAATGTAAAGCAAAAAACAATTTTGAGGTTAAAAATGCTTATTAAAAAACAAACAAAACAACACACCTAAAATAATGTAAATGCTTGAAAAGAATGAACAAAAGTGGATTTGTGAAAGCTTCATGCTTCTTCAAATGCATCAATGGGCTTCATGATGGCTTGTAAACCCACAAGAGTCTTGTCCCACTTAGTCTAACAAAAACGGAAGGGGACATTGTGCTCAACACATTGGAAGAACAAATATAATTAGCAGAGCTCCTGTGCTCAAATCCTGGAATGCACTGTGTGGAAGATGACCGAAATGATGAAAACGCAGTGTAATAAAAGACGTCGGATGCTCCACAGTCAAATCATCTCTCATTCAAAAGAAGAAAGTTTAGTGATGGTATTTTAGAAATTGAAAGTAAATGTTACTTGTATTGCACATGGAGGAATTGCTGCGCAATTTTAGTTGTTTAAGCATATTCTGAACTAGGAAGTATGTACATTATGCTGCATCCTTTGGTATATGTGAGGTTATCTTTAAATTAAGTAAAAGTATGAATTGTGAAACACAATAGAAACTCAACAGACACAAGATTGCAATGCACCTGCACTTTTTAAACGATGTACTACTATCTGATTCTTGATGCTGATTATCTTCATTTACACAACACATATTTGTAAACCAACAGTAAACTACCATTATTCTGAATACTCAGGGAACTGTGTATGATGTATTTGAATTTGTTCCAACCACAGTTGTAAAGCTCATACTTATGGATGAAATTTCTTTAATTCTCAGGCTTTATAGTAAAGGTTCATCCTAAAATAAGCAAGAACAAATGTTCTCATCTGAAAGGTAAAAAGACATGATCCCTTTTTCTGACTATATAAATGGATAAAAAAGAGAGGACTTGATAGACTGGGACTTGAAGAGGCATAGCAGATGCCAGTACAATGATCCCCTCTGCTCCTGCCTCTCCTGAACAAAAGTTCCACCTAAGGCTGGAGGACACACAAAGACTCTCCACAGCCTGTTTCAGAAACCACCGCTGTGTAAATTGTTATGCAAGCATTGCTGTAATATTTTGGTCACTAGTTTAATTTTACTCTAGTTTTCTGGATTGTAATTAGGTGCATGAGAGCTCCTGGGGATTCACAGCTAAGAATGACTGACTGACTAAAATCCAATGAAGCCATTTACTTTTCTGCCCATCAACACATGTCTGGAAGAATGCCACATCCTGCTAGATCACAGGAATGGTGACTTCACCCTCAGAAGGGCTCACATTCCGACCCACACTAGAAAGCAAGGCGCTGGTGTTTTCTCCTCCTTTCTCTGAAGGCAGTCATCCTTTCTCAGCTGTTTCTCCCTTCCTCCCTTCCTTACCTTGGACTCCGCAGGTGTGAACTCTGAGTAAGCAGTGCTGACTCAACGCTTTCTTCAGTCTTCACAGAGTGGAACAGCCCCAAACAAGGAATTAAGCAGAATCCAAGGTTGAATGCATTCTGAAGAGACCATTTTCCCCTAAGAAGACTATCCTCATGTAGGAAAACAAACAAACAAACAACAAACCATACAACAATAAACTAAACCAAGATAAGCCCCTGACTTCTGAAGAAGAGTGGTTGTGAATTCAACAGTGGAGCAGACTTCTTTACCAGGTTCAAGAAACACAGTGATGAATAACACATACTTCTGGCCACTGGAGGACACTGTGCAGAAGTCAAATCAGTGATGCCCTGTTACACTTCTCAGCCCCTACAGATAACATCTCAAAATGCTCCTTTGTATTTCTTCTTTGTTTCTTTTATTAGTTTGTTATACATCGACAGTGCAATAGAAGATCCAAAAATAGACTGAGCCTGTTCTAACCACCTGATTATTACTTTTTTGCTGAATATCTACTGTCTATTCATTTTTCCTTAGAATTTTTAGATTTTTTTGTATGAATTTCATACATCTTGATCATATTTAGACATCCTTCCCTATCTACAACTCCCCAAAGGTCCCCCACAAGATTTACTGCATTTTGTCCTATATGTTAAAGCTTATTGAGTCACGTTTGTGCCTCCAAATGTCCCTCAGTGCAAGTCCATCCACTGCAGTCTGCTCAACCTATCTAGCATCACTTCCTAAAAGAAAAGCATCTCCCTCTACCAATGGTCTTCAGCTGCCCATAGGAGATGAACATTTCAAACAAACAAAAATGACAAGGGTGAATAGTACATCCAATAAATGACTGAACTGAACAGGTGCTTTTCAGATGAAGAAGTACAAATAGCAAATATCCAGCCACTCTCACCCACTGGGGAAATGCAAATCAAACTACAGTAAGAGTCCACCTTATCTACCTTGTAATGATATCATTAAGAATACAAAAAAAAGTTGGAAATGATAAATAGGAATTAGCTCCTGGTAAATATATACATTGGCCCAGCCACTTTGGAAATCAGCATTGAGGCTCCTTAAAGATTTAAAACTAAAGCTTCCATATGCTCTAACAATATCATTTCTGAGTATGTACCCCAAAGAGTCAAATCAGCTTATTACAGAAATGCCTGCTCTGTTCATCATGGCACTATCCACAATGGCTAAGATATGATATACATCAGTCTACGTGTCCAGTCTCAGATGAATAAAGGAAATGTGAAACAATCATGCATATTTATACACACACACACCAAAGCACACAAACAGATAGACTCCCAGACTGGGTAAGAATCCAGATCCAAGATTGTCAGAGCCAAAGCTTTTGTATATGGGGTAAGGCAGGTTTCCTGTCTCCCTCAGAACTGGCCAGTGGGGCTATTGTCGGGAATTAGATTATGCATACAAAGAAATGGAAGCTACCAAAAGTCCCCTTTTCTTCTATTTGGCCTAATGAATTTCTGCTCATTCTGAGAGCAGACCCCAGCTCAACCATTTAATCTTCCTAGTCAGTGGAGCACAGTTATCACTCCTTCTCTGCTTCTCTGGAAATACTTTATTTCTGTGTCTTTGTTTTTCTCTAAATAGAGACTAATGTACTAGGAAACGATGTTTATACTAATCTGTTCATACATCTGTAATGGCTAATCTTGTTGTCAACTTGACTAGATCTGGAATTAACTGAAATGAGAAAAACGTCTGACTGGCTCATTTGAAGCTGGAAGACCCTCCCTAAATGTGGGTGTTACCTTCCATGGGAACTCATACAAAGGACCATGGCAGAAGGGAGTTTTTGAATTTTTCTTGCTTTCCTTCTCTCTGGCAGTTTCATCTTCCTGCTGTGGCATCCCTCTGCTAATGGCAGAACCAGCCTCTTCAGATTCCAATACAGACTGAAGACTAGCAGACCTCCAGGAATCCTGCAGGTCTTCAGTACCAGATTAGGACTGCTAAGACATCCAGCTTCGTGGAGTGAGCAGCTGCTGGACTCTCAGTCTCTCTCGAGTGTGGCATAGCCATTGTTTCACTACTTGGACTCTATCCTGTAACTAATCTAATAATTCCCCATAAATATGTATATGTTAATTTTATCAGTTGTTTCTTTAGAGAAACCCGAATAATATAACATCTTTCTTCTCTGTAAGTATTTGGTGCTTCTTGAGTTCTAAGACTATACTTTACATATCTGTTTTTCTATCACCTGATATAGGCATGTACTAGGAGCAAAACTGATGCATACTGAAGAAGTAAATTAGCTCAAGAAACATTCATAGACTTATACAATGCAGCACTATTTATAATAGCCATGAATTATTAATAACATACAAATCCATTAACAAATAATACATGGTCAGTTGAGTATTACATAACCAGGGATGCCTGTATTAGCACAGGCAGTTCTTGAAAACATAATGTTAACCAAAAGAAAGTATGTAGAGATTGAAATATGTATAACAATATTTAGAGCTACTGATTCTGGGTATGATTATGTGTCAATATTCTTTCTTTACTTTTATGGGAAGTTTAAATATTTTAGACTGTTGTTGTAGACATAACATAAAAACCAAAGTAATAATGCCAAGGACTGGAGATGCATCTTAAAAAGGTACTGCTCAAATTGCCCTGTGACATTCACATACAAGCCAGTACAATTATGTTTAAACAGCTTATCACTGAACCATTGAAAATGCATTTCTAAGGAAATCTGTATTTCTAAATAATGAAGAAAGTGCTGAATCTGAATTGACTGCTGAATTATTCCTTTCTGCATAAGTGCCTTTGAAATTTGCTATTAATGCTTGTCTTAACCACAAAATTTCTGAAGTATAGAAGTGTAGAGAAAACTTCCAAAGAAAGTATCTACCTCTGCTTATGATTCACTGACACCACAAAGCTAAAACACTCAGTGGTGAAGAGATGATGACTCCCTTTTTAAAAGTCCTGTAATTAGAACTAGTTGAGAAAAAGTATAAGGGTTTTAGGCAAATGAAGAAGAAAAAAATGCTGTGGAATAGTTCATGAGCACTTGGTTATTTAGTTTAACCTGAGTTGTTATTGTTGTTGTTATTATTATTATTATTATTTGAGGTTAACAAGGTCAAGGAAATGGTAAAAAATTGTAATCTTCTCTTTTACATAAACTCTAAAAATTATTAGCATGAAAAATTATCAGGTTTCCTTATGTGCCTGTATTTCTTATAATCTGTATTACCAAAGTATTAGCAACTTAACTAAGAAATGTTTGGTATTTGATGATAAATTTTCATATAATTTCTTTAAAACAGTGTAATTTTAGGCATAGGCAGAAGTCCAGCACAACAGCAGACATAAAGGAAGGGGAACTACAGTTCTATTAGCCATTATGTGCTAGCAGTGTATTCTGATATCAGTCTGCAGCATCAGGATTATTATCCTAAGCTTTCAATAGTCAATATGATGGCCAGAGTGTTGTATGCCATTATTAACATAAAAATTTGAATTGTAATGAAATCTTCCTTCCTTTAAAGAATATACTCCAGATAGAGGCTTGTTTTCCAGTAACTTTCACCTATCTATATACTATCACATATACATCTTTTCTTGTGTATAACTACAGCTTTCTGTACTAATCCATAGTAACAACATGCCTATAGAATGAATGATAAACAAAACACACTTATCTCTTTCACATAGGTGAAAGTTGTTTCCTAATACACAGATAAGACATGAAACATACCATAACATATGTCCATGTATCATACATAGAAGGCTTATATGTTAATTTTATTCTTAATATTAAATCAACATTAACTACCAAATAAATACTTTAAGACCAATATGATAACTATTATAGGTCTTTATGAAAACAATTTTAGAGATATAAAAATGCTTATAGTTGTTAGTTGCATTATTCATGATAAAATGTCCATAAATAAACATATTCATAGAATAATTCTACAGTCATTAGAATTATATTTGAAAAGCATGAATTTGAAAAGAAATATGAACATAATATAGAGATGGAAAATACTAATAGTATATGCAAATAAAAGAATTGTTCAAATATTTGGTTTATATTTAAACATAAAACAGTAGAAAGCCAAACATTAAAATTTTCACCTCAGTTCCCTCTGACTGAGATTTGAGGTATTTCCCCTGCCTCTCTGTTTTCTGTGTTCACAGAAAAGACACCAGGAGGGGAAAATTAAGAGTTAAGATTCGCTTCCATACATTAACAAAATGGGCATCAGAATGTTTTACCTTGTAGGTGACGTAGGTCTTGGGGTGAACTGTGGGAGCTGGAATGGAATGAGGTAGGAAACGGAGGTAGAAATGGAGAGTTGTACTCTTACCTAATAACATCCTTAGCCAGAGCATTCAGACAAGAGAAGGAAATAAAAGAGATATGAACAGGAAAGAAAGAAGTCAAATTATCCAAGTTTGTAGGTGATATGATCCTCTACTTAAGACTGTAAAGACTCCATAAGAAAACTCTTAGATCTGATAAACACTTTCAGCAAATATTAAAATACAAAATCAACATACAAAATATGTAATTTTTCAATATGCCAAGAATGAACATCCTGAGAAAAATATTAAGAAAAAGTAATACCATTTACAATAGCCTTTTTTAAAAAAATCAAAGAATAAACCTAATCAACAAGGCAAAAAGATGTCTACAATGAAAACTATAAAACACTGGTGAAAAAACCTGAATGAAGATACTGGAAGATGGAAAGACATCTCATGTCCATGATCAACAGAATGAATACCATGAAAACAGCCATAGTACTAAGAGCCTTCTACAGAATCAGTGCAATGCTCATTAAAATTCTTTTGATCTTCATCACAGAAAAACTGAAGCCTGACATTCATATGGTAATACAAAATTCCCTGAAAAGCCAAAGCAATTCTGGGGACAAAATACAGTGCAAGAGATACAACAACAACTGGTTTTAAATGAAAGAAACTACAGAGTGAACGGGCACAAAGACAGACACATAGACCAATGGAATAGCACAGAGTACTCAGGACTAAGCCCATTCAACCAGTTATATAATTCCCTACACATGTGTCAAAAATACACACTGGAAAAAAATTCTCCAACAAATGGTGCTGGAAAAACTGGATCTTCAAATGGACAGGAATGAAGCTAGATCCCCTTTTTTTACCCTGTATAAAAATGAACTCAAAGTTTATCAAAGATTTCAATGTAATATCAAAAAATTTACAACTTCCTGGTAGGTTGACCAGGCTCCAATGGATAGGCCCACATCATAGGCCATTTAGGAATAGAATAGGCACTCAATTTAATATACATATACATATATATATATGTATATATGTGTGTATGTATATGGCATATGGGAGATTGCAGATGGGGGAGGCGATCTAAATGCAATCAAAGTATAGTATATGAAATTAGCAAAAATTGAATAAAAACTAAAAGTATAACTCCTATACGACAACTCTACTACTCCTGGGTTCATACCCAAAGGGATTTAAGTCAGATTAGAATAAAGATGTCTACATACTCAAAGTTAACATGGCATTATAATAATAATGAAGTTTGAGAATCAGGCTAGGAGTTTGCTGATAGATGAAATCTCTCTCTCTCTCTCTCTCTCTCTCTCTCTCTCTCACACACACACACACACACACACACACACACACACACAACGGAGTTTTAGGTAGTCAAAAGAAAAATGAACCGAACTGGAGATAATTATAATTATGTTAGGTGAAATAGGTCAGTCTCAGAAAGACATATATTACATATTTTCTCCTTCATGCTGAATCTCGTTTTCAAAAGAAGAGAAAACAAGAAAGTACAAAGGGGCTCTTTGGGGAGGAGAGTCTAGTGAGATAAAGAAAGACAAGAGGATGAATTGGAAGATGAATATGACTAAAGCACATTCTGTACATTTATGAAATGTGACAATGTAACCCATTATCTGCATATAGGTATGCTTCCTAAAAAATGACTGGCAGTTGAGTAAGGCCTGAACATACTCAATCCCCTCACAAAGTCAGTTTGTTCCCAAAGAAAAACGAGGCAATATGAGATTTATCGAGGGAGCAATGGAACGCACAGCTGTGAACAATAGTCAAATCCTAAGATGGTACAAATCTTAAGTAAAAGTAAGTGTTTTATAAAGCTGATTTCTTACAGGGAAGTCACCTCTTAGATACCTGTTTTGTAATGATGTTAACTGCAATATTGTGTTGTTATCAAAAGTAATTAAAAGTATATTCTGCATTTGACCAGTTGTAGAACTTTGTAATAATTTCCCTCTCTTAAAAAAAGAAGCTTCTTTAATGGGTGGTAAGCTACAATGCAGTCTCTGCACACAGGGTTCAGGGAACATCATGGAAGAGAGGGTGGAAAAATGTATGAGCCAGAGGGAAAAGACACCTGCTGGTAGCTAATGCACTGTAGACATGATAGGGAAGCGGCACCAATGAGACGCTACAGGGTGGTAGTCTAATGAGATCTGCATAATGGTAAAACCAGTTGACATGCCAAGGTGGACCAAGGGCATGTCACAGGGTCCCACCTCAAGATGAAGAGCTACAGGGAATCAATGGCTATTGAGGGAAGGCGAATCAGTTCTTTCCAGGGACTAGGTCCCTAAGAGGTTACCTAACTCCAAACAGACAGCTCTAAACACAGGTACATAGAAGCACCGCTTAGTGGACTCAGTGTGTTATATATACAAATATATCTATGCAATGCAGCAATAATAATTAAAGAAGAGGAGAGAAAATTGAGAGGAACTGGGAGGACATGAGAGGAACTGATGGGAGATCGGGAAGGATGTTAATAATCCAAAGACAATACTCATGTACAAAATTTTCAAAAAAGGTCAAAGATTGCTAAGCAAACTAAGTATATGTTGAGTTATAGCTCAAGAACCAACCAATTTATTATCTGTAAAGGTTTCTTTAAATACTCATTTGCAGTAGCTTAGGAGTATGGGAATAAAGCAAATCCAAAAATAATATTTTTGAGCATTTACAATACGTTATTCACAAGCTAAAAGGATTGGCTTAGCAATGCTCTGTGACAGGTTATTGCTGTTCACAAAATCAAGGAAGATTGGGGCTCAGAGAGAGAGTGACTTGATCAAGGCTCAGCAATTTGTGAGCAGCAGGGTTGAGATTTAAAATCCTACCAGGCCCTGTGACATAAGTCAATACTGGTGGTTTTTTTGTTGTTGTTTGTTTGTTTTCAATTGATAAATTTGAGATGAAGGCAGACAGGAACTCTAAACTGAGAAGCAGAAACTAGGAGATGGGGAATCAGGAAAGTGAGAGACAGGACATGGGGAGAACCAGAGCCCTGGAGTGTGGTGCCATCCACCCCCGCCTGAGTTGGATATGGTGGAACAGAATCCATCCATGCCCCGCCCCTTGGAATTTCACAGCGTCTAGGCATTTTGAAAATTACTAATCCTGCTCCAAGGTAGGGAAGATCCACTAGAGGGAAAAGTCTCCTGAGAACTCAGGATAACATTTGATGGGTGTGCACCTAGGACTTGATACGATGGAAGAAGAGCTGGAAGGAAGTTAGCTGGTCACTGTGTTTTACGACAAGTATATGACTATTCCAGATTACTTCACTGAAATGCCCATTCATCCCATTTTATATCACAGTGCCTGTCATTAAAAGTGTGGCAAGAGATGCTAAATTCAAGAATGTGAAGATTCATCCACCATGCTGGAGGGGACGGCCTAGCGGACTTAGTGCCAGTTTTCACCACTGCAGCACTTTGTATCCTGGTCAGCAAGCAAGCTGACTCACACCAGAGCCAGGGCCAGAGTTAACACAGATGGGCAGAGGAAATTTGGGGAAATTCCATTTTTAAAGCCCTGCCTGTTTTGCCTGAATAATTACGACTCCCAGCATGAGATAACAGAATCGAAGGATCTCTGATTATCTATTCTAGTCGGCTGTCTCAGCAGCCTCAAAGAAAACTAACTTGGTCTTGGCCTCAACTACACTTTTGCATCCAAACGGACACTTTAGAGGTCTATAATGCTCTTTATTTTCTTTTCAACCTCATAATTCCTTAATCTTAACATCTGTACTCAAATCAGTCTATTAATCCACTTAATGCTATGGACTACTCTTTATGTACAAACATGTCATTGTCATGGGTTTATTACTCATGACACAATGACACCCTAGGAATATTTAGTAGTAACGATACACTTTACAAATCAAAGAGAAGAATAAAGATATCGTATTTTAAAACTTAAAATCTTAAAAAATATATCAGCTAAATTTGTACCAACTTGAACCAAGTTGTCCTTGTTTCCATAATAATCTCAGAATCAAATAGCATACCTTAATTAGGCAACCAGTATGTGTCAGGTATTATATATGTGTTAGAAGGGGCTGTGTGCCCAATGTATGCCTGTGTGTGTATGTGTGTACAGATGTGTTAGATATTGCTTATGTATGTGTGGAAGGCATATGTGTGCATATGACATGTGTATGTATGCTCGTGTAGAGGCCAGATTAACCTCAGGGGTCACTGATCATGTGCAATCCAACTTTTTTGTTGTTATTGTTTTGAGACAGTGTCTTCCTGTTACACCACCTGGCCTGGAACTAGTTATGTAGACCAGACTGGCCTTGATCTCACAGAGACCTGCATGTCTCTGCCTCCCTAGTGTTGAGATTTAAAAGTAAACTCCACCACACATTAGACCACCTTTTTGTGTTTTGAAACAAGGTCTTCACCACTGATGTGGAATTTATCATGTAGGCTAGGCTCCTAGATCTCAAGCCCCAGGGATCTGCCTCTCTCTGCCTCCCACCTCCCCAGGACTGGAATGACAGGCACATTCTATCATGCCTGCTTTATATTAAACATCTATGGATTAAAGTCAAGTTCTAGTATTGTTACTCATTGTCCGGCCAGATATTATTCTAAGTACTTACTTACCAAAATAAAAGAGAGTAAGAATAAAAGGAGAAGGAGAAAGAGGAGAGGGAGGGGGAGGAGGAGGAAACAAATTAGGCTGTTCCTGTTGTACTCCAATGAAGATGACAAACAACTTGAACCAGGTACTAAGTGTCCTAGAAACCGATTATCCTTGTGAACACAGAATGGTTGCTTTCAGTAGACTTGAAGCCTCTTACTTCTAAATGCATAGGTTAACAGGGTCTGATTTTCAAATTTGAGAGCCTAATTTATTCTAAACCTCAATCTGAGAAGTAGATCTCTAAGAATTAAATGGCATATAGTTCAACCTATAAAATTAGTCCTATGAGAAACTGGAGGGATGAGATTAATATTAATATAAGCTAATATCCTCATGCCTCATGATCTTCACACAACAATTTCTTTGACTTTTTTCTCCTGCAAGCCCATTTCCAGATTTCATCACCACATTCTTCACTGTCATTTCTCAAAGATTATCAATCTTTCTGACACATCGTACCACTCCTCCTGTTAGTCTTCCTGACTTCTAGATGGGACTGCTTCCATATATGCTGACATTCTGGTTGTGACACAGATCCAGCCCTCCCTGTTCTAGCTACCTCTGCCATTAGATCACTATCTACCGCTTTAATATGCACTGTTAATTGTATTTATTCATTTCCCACACAGGATGCATGGTGAGGTCACGTTAGTAATACTTTATTCCTTCTGCCGCTTTATATGGAATCTCTCTTTAGAATTAAGTCGAATTTTCTCCATTACTATTGTAATTGACCAGGATCTACATGTTCCTTAAAGTCTCCGAGTGACTATCAGTGAATGAAATGTAAATAGGGTAATCTTTACTTGTTTCTCATAAAGTTTCAATACTCTTCCATGAAATTTTCCATTAATGAAATATTTATTTCTTCAGGGTGCCTTCAAACACTCTTCATATCTAGTGAGAGGCATTACAGGTGAAATACAAGGCAAGGATAGGACTTAGTCCCACTGTCTTCCCTCAACTGTCTTTCTTCCAGGGTGGTGTGTGGTCAAGTTACATTTCTTCTAAAATAGTTACTGACACCATGGGAGCCCTCTGGTGGTAGAAAGACAGCCAGTGAGATGGCTGTAGAGAATGAGCTAGTCAGCAAGGCCGTCCCAGGTGTCCTCATACCTACCAGCTCGCACTGTACTGATGCTGTATAAGCTCAAGTCTTCTTTTACCTTCCTCTCCTTATTTGCCTTTCCTACCTTCGGTAACTCTGTACGCCCAATTCTAATTTAGGATTTAAGAAGGAATCTACAGGAAAAACTCAAGGTTGATGACAGTATTATCCATCATGACTTGTGGCTTAAGATTTGATTCCGTCACGAGATAAGTGAATCTTGCAAGAGGATTATGATCATTTGACATTCGTCATGAGAGGAAAATAAGACACAGGCTCAAATACACTGAGAAATTTTGCTCCAGTCAACATTATTACTGGCAAACGGGAGCTAAGGGCAGAATGGAATACTGGTTATAGGTTGTTAACATTAAAAACACTTTAAAATGAATTCCGCTTAAAGTTAGAAATGGAAAAGGCAATCCCTCAGATTCCCTATTCATCAAATTCTGAATCTTGTGCATGAATACAAGTGTTTCTAAGAAGTCAGTGTGCCAGTTGTTTCCCAGGATGCCTGGCTGGGGCAGCAATATTTCACTTACTGTTGACCTATGATTTGGAAAAAGGACATTGCCTCTCTATTATGTCTTATTCCTGCTGAATGAACTCATATTTGCTTTTGATATCACCTAAATATAATTTCTCAGGTAGAATTAAGTACACCAGCTTACTAATGACTTCTAGAAAAGGGAACACTTTTGTTTTTATTCAGCAAGAACCAAATTACCACCCCTTGAACTACCATTTTCAGACAAATGACTATATAAGAATTAGAAGTTGAACTAAATCTGGTTGAAACTAATTTAAACAGTCATTATTCTTTACATCAAACTTAATTTAATCTGGAACTTTTGCTCTCCCTTCATAGTTTGTAAATACTCATTCAGTTGAAAGTCTAGAAATTATCAGTCACATATACTTCATTAGCAAAATGATAATAGCTGTCACTCAAGCTTTTAATACAGCAAGAGATACAATAATCGACTGTTACGGAGATGCAAATACAACTTAGGAAGAGTAAAGGCAGAAAGGGGAAAAATTTGCACCCATTAAATGAAACTAATAACTTCTCTCTCTTCCACCATGTTCATGTAGAGACGTTCTTCACAGTGGACTAAAAATGGGAGTGAAGAAAGACCCAATACTCATGTGTTCCACAGAGAACACATGTCTAAAATACTTCTGTTTACCTGTGTTTTGGTCATGATATTTGATCCATTAAAATATTTTGAGAATGTTCCAGAGTATGAAATATTTATGTAATTCAGAATAAGACAAGAATTAATTCTGAAAATGGGCAAAGAATCCTCTATAGAATCCTTCTACTCTGGTCCTATCCAGAATTAATTCTCCTTGATCTAGCCTGACAGACGTGAATTGGAAACTTGACTTGTTGCTCTTCGGGTCCCTTCCATCCTTGGCTTATATCAAGGTCCTCTTCAAGATCTTACATGAGGTGACCTGGGCTACCTTCCCCAAAGCATTTCCTAAACATACTTTATTTATGTACAGTTAAAACCAGAAACTATATATGATCAACTCTTAAGTAATATTTCCATTTGGAACATGCCACAGACCTCTGTAGGGACTTGTTCTCTCTCTGCTTGGAATATTCTTCTTGAATATGTTTCCTTGAATCTTTCCCTTTGCTTCATACAGATCAGCAACCAATGGGGTCATGGACTCCACCTCAGATTATCACATAAGGAATGATTATGAAGGAGTTTTACAGGGGTCTGTTGAAGGCTGAGAGGAAAGTAGGGCTGTTGAGGCCTTGGGGAATTAGAAACTGGAGAAAGCTTATATATCCCCAGGCCTGAAGGAACAGATGGAGGAGATGGCATTACTGCAATTAGTGAGACTGGAGTTCTGAGAAGAGGCTCCCTAACAGAAGCCACAGGCATAGCAGAGGTCCAAAGGAAATAGCCTGTCTTCACCTTTCTCTTCTTTCCTCTGGAATCTCCCGCGGTACTGAACCTTGGCAGGAGTCAGTGGCAGAAATACTCGCATCAGACTGTCCATATAAATCAGCCTCTGTGGGCCCAAACCGGTTGGGGCAAATTGGATCTGGTGGACCAAAGGAATGACCAGGAGGCAGCTCTACTGAAAGATCACTTCCTAAAAAGAGTTTTCACTGACCAGTGTCTAAAATGGAGCCTCATGCATACTCTAATCCTTCACCAAGTCTCACCATAGCACTGATCTTTACCGAGCATACTATTGGATTGTTTATTTGCTGTTTCCCAAAAAAGATAAGATCTACAACGGGCGGGCTGTCATTGTATTAAATGTTATACTCTTACAGTTTAAAAAAGCTTCTACTGCACTGTAAAAGTTCAATGTTTATTAAGTTGATGAATTCAATATTTTCTTTGCTATTTGAAAGCATTTATGTTTGATAAAATTATGAAAGCACAGTAGACAGTGTTTCTAAGTGAGTTATCCATAGACATATCCTCAATACTTTAGCCTTTTCTGGGTTTTAAAACTTATTTAGGCTGGAGACGATCAGAAAGAAATCTAAATATTTTATAATGAATATATACAAATATTCATTTTATTTCATGCAGCATTCTTTCTTGTATAAACGCATAGAAAAATGAATCTCAGAACTAGAGGAAACATTAGACTTCAGTGAATACAATCCATTCCACCACATTCATGCAGAGATGTTCTTCACAATGGACTAAAAGTGGGAGTGAAGAAAGATGCAATACTCATGTGTTCCACAGAGAACATATGTTTAAAACACTTCTGTTTACCATGTTTCAGTCATGATATTTGGTCCATTAAAATAGTTTGAAAATGTTCAAGAATATGAAATATTTATGTAATTCTGAATAAGACAAGAATTAATTCTGAAAATGGCAAAGAATCCTCTACAGTGTCCTGCTCATTCCTTACCACTCTTCCCAGTAACCACAGTGACAGGGAATTCACCAGCTCAGAACTACTGACTTTAGGTGGCTCTTCTCATAACAAGTTTGGCTTTGGCTCTTCTTTTTCCTTAGGTTTAAAAGAATCTTCACTAAATACCTTCTTTCACTCAAACCACAGATCGTCAGTTCGTCACATCAAACTTTGCATGCCATCCTTGGTGGAAACCTTCTCACCCTCATACCCGATGCTCCCCTTTGGACATAGTGAATGGACCACCTTTCCTCTGAAAGTCTTGACTCCAGAACGATGCCTCAAACCTGAGCCTGGTTAATGCAGCACAGAGGTTTTCTGTCTACTTTTCTCACCTGTCCATCCTATTTTCACTCACATAATTTGAAAGAACAAATTTAGGTTCTTCTCTCCCCACAGATAATGACACACACTGACTTTTTCTATAAATGCTGCTCAGTCATGTTTGTCAAAGCAATTGGCAAACTGATTTGTTCTTGTGCTTCTACCACAGAAGTTAATCATAGATAGATAGGTAGGTAGGTAGATAGATAGATGATAGATGATAGAGATAGATGATAGATAGATAGATACAGATAGCTGATCGATGACAGATGATAGAGGACAGTTAGACAATAGATAGATAGATAGATAGATAGATAGATGATAGGTGATAGGTATATCCACATATGTATCTCCCACACGCTCCTCTTCTTATTGTGCCAGAAATTAGGGCAGAAATTACTTTACAATGTCATTCTACCAAATAACAGTCACTAAAGACTTACCTGCAGCCACTACGATAATATCTGCAAGCTGAGTATGGGCCTTCAGTTGTTCTCTGGGAGTGTATCTGTGAGCTATTGTTACTGTCGCATCACCTGCAATGCATAGGAGAATCTATTAATGATTACTGTGCTTTCCCAAATTTTTAAAAAATGCCTAAAATTAACATACTTTCATTTGCTGCCTATGAATAGAAAAGTTTTGATGTGTTTAAATCACTTTAAGAATAAAAAAGGAGGGCTGGAGAGACAGCTCAGTGGTTAAGAGCACTGGCTGTCCTTACAGAAAACTCAAGTTCAAATTCCAGAACCCACATGGTGGCTAACAATCATCCATAACAACAGTTCCAGTGATCCAGTGCCCTCTTCTGTCCTCCATGGGTATTGCACAACATGGGTGTATTACACATATGCAGGCAATATACACATACACGTAAAATAAGGATAAATAAATAAAAGAAGGACCTGAAGAGATGGCTCAGAGGTTAAGAGCACTGGCTGTTCTTGCAGAAGACCTGGGTTTAATTCCCAGAACCCATATGGTGACTAATAACCATCTGTAACTCAAGTTCCAGGGCATCCAACACCCTCTTCTGACTTCCCTGGGTATTATACAACACTGGTGCATTTATATACATGTGGGCAATACACTCATACACATAAAATAATAAATAAAACATTTTTTAGAAATAATCTAAAAGGAAATGTGGGCAAATTAAAATATCCTAGTTTTCAGTTGGATATATGAAAATTGAGTGAGACTAAATGAGGACAAATACTGGCTGTCACAGCAGAGTTCTGATTTGAAATTGGTATTTAGTTACTAGACTTGTAGAGGGGGGGCTCTCATCTGTTTATTGATGACAAATCAATAAATATGGAAAGCAAGAAGACAAATGCTCTAAAATGGAATAATATACTGTATAAGAATAGGTTACATTAATTCTGCCATGAGGATGTGTCAAGTAAGTTCCTAAAGTATTTGTCATAAATAAATAAATAAATAAATAGATAAATAAACAAATAAATATATAAATAAATAAAAGAAGGGCCTGGAGAGATGGCTCAGAGGTTAAGAACACTGGCTTTTCTAGCAGAGGACCAGGATTTGATTCCCAGCACCTATACGGCAGCTAACAACCATCTGTAACTCCAGTTCCAGGGGATCTACATCTTCTTCTGTCCATGAGTTAAAGCATGACCATGAGAATACTAATTTAGAAAGGAAGAAATGGACATTCTAATCTAAATGAAAAGCAGGAAAAAAAAGCTTTAAAAGGATGTGTCTATAACAAATAAAAAGGAGAATAGAGCAGAAAGTTTCTGTATGAAAATCTGAGTGGAGTTGCAGATGAATAGGAAAGACAAGTCACTTCTGTCCTCTCCAGGGTAAATCATGGGTTCAGGAGGATGAATGGGGAAAGACAGTGGTGAGAAGCAACCAGGAAAAGACTTCCAGCAAGAGTGTGGCCCTGTGAGACAGCTACTCTTTCCTTCTCCCAGAAGACATGTGAGTACTGTCCAGTTAACATCAACTGCAAAATGTACACTCTGCAACTGTAGAAAAGCTAAAAATCATATTATCCACAGACTTTACAAACACACAAGAATCAGGAAAGCTGCAGAAGTAGATATGGCATGGGACAAAGATGGCAAGCAAGCATAGAATGAGAAGGTGGGCAGAGAGTTCTCTGAAAACTGACTGTAAAATACACTTCCTAGAGGTGACCAGCTCATACGCAAAATGTTCCATCATGTCCCTCTATGCGACAGCAAAGCAACGAAGGCAGAAGAGCCTGCTGAAGCACACTGCAGCTGAGAATGCGGTAACACACAGGATGACACAGAGAGCCATCACAATAGGAAGCACAGAGAAAATGGTGAACGGAGTGGAAGGTTAGCCAACACCCCCACCCTAACTACAGCAGAGGTGTCGTGCGAGCAGCATATCCAAGAAAATCCATCCATTCAATGATGAGTAATAAATAAAAAGGATTTGGTGAAGCATCCATAAAAAGCTCTATAAAGAATACACCCGAGGGAATTTGGGGAGGTGATGAAACGGTTATGATCTTGGTGGTGACTAGTCCAGGCTTCTGCTCAATGACTACATGCATTTATTTAAACCAAGAGAACTCTGCACCAAGAGCGGTAAATTTTACTATATGCAAATTTTCTAAGTAAATAAAAGGAAACATTTAAAAGTGGAAGAACCAAGGGAAAATAAGAAAAACAAAAGCAAAAGGGCTTTAAAAATTTATCAATATAATATTAGTAAACTTAACTAAGATTATTGTAGAAAAATTGAACATTATAAACAAACATTACACCAAAATTTTTTAAAATTAGAACTTAAGGTGATTTTTAAAAGCTGGTAGAAAAAATGCTAGAATCCATCCATGTTGACCTATAATGGTCAACACCAAGAGATGGATTAGTAATTATTCTAAATGTTAAACACACACACATATGCACACACATGCACACGAATCATATAAGCAAGTAAGCAGATGTTCAGATCTCTTTATTTAATAATTCAAGACCTCTAAGAATATTCTTCATAATTGAGAGGAACTTGCTAAAACACTCACTTCAATTAACCAAAACAAATTTGAGGAACCTGGCTGAAGAACTGTGGGATGGATCTGAGTATATTTTATTACAGAAATAAAGCTTTTAAAAAGTACCAAGGCTTGATTACTCCCTCCTAAACTCATGTTGAAATTTAACTGTCATTAAAACAATATTAAGAGGTGCTACTTTAGCTGGCGTTTAACCCACAAGAGCTGTTATGACTGGGCTGAGGCTGCTGTGGTGGGAACGGGGTCCTTATAAAGATGAATTCAGTCCGTTTTTGTATCCTTCTTGCACTTCTGCCTTTTGCAGAAAAGAACAGGAGGAATCTTGTCCCCCCAAACTTCAGAATTCAAAAGTAAAAGTTCCTATTCTTAATAAGTAGCTTCTCTGTGATATTCTAATGCAGCAGCAAAAAGTAGACTCAGACACTAGTGTAAATGCCCTTTGCTTAAACTAGGTAGAAATAATAAAGTCCACAAACTTAGAATGGAATGGGAGACGAAGTCTGCAGGCTGCTACTATATAATAATGGGAATCAACAAGTCTCTTAAAAACCTACTGACCCAACACCACAAGCATAAGAATATTTCAAAATATATTCTGAAAAATTATTTTATTGGTTAATACCAGGTAAGAGAATCAGGAGACAGAAAATGAAATCTGAAAAGGGAATGAAAACATTTTATTAATTCTCTTATAGCATCAATAGATATCACATAAAAATAGAGAATTAAAAATATGTTATAATTATTGATGTAATAAAAATATTAAATATTTAAAGAAACATACACAAAAATAAAAAGCAAAAAACAAAAACAACAAACAGAACAGAAGGTAATTTGATAATTCTAATTGAATATTTTTATCCTAAAAATGATTGTAAGGTTTCCTAAACATTTTCAAACTGACTGATAAAGCAAAACTTTACTATATGCTAATTATATGTACTAAGTATATATGCTAATTATATTCTTTATGTATGTATGTGTATATGTGACATATCTTAAAGTTATTCAAAATTCAAACCTATTGCAAACAAAATATAGGCAAATATGTAACAGGAAAAAGACATATAATAAAGGATTGAGGAGAAATTCAATATTAAATGGAAAAAAGAGGTATGTTTTGAAAAGCAAAGGGGGAAGGTGGGTGTGATGGAACATAATTGTAAATCTAGCTTCTGGAGCTAAAGGAAGGAGGATTTTCAGATTGAGGCCATCTTAGGCTACATATGCGCCTATACAGTGTAGTTTGTGTCCTCAAATGTCCTTCAGTGTGGGTCCATCCACTGGAGCCTGGTTAACCTATCAAGCATCCCATGCTTGAAAGAGATTGTTTCTGCCCTTCCCAGCAGCCATCTGTTGCCACAGTTTCCTTATGTGGGGTTGGAGCTTCTTACCTACTTCCCAATGTCTATGCGGGGATTTTCTGGTTTGAGCTTGCATGGGATTTGTATATGCTGTCACCATTGCTGTGAGTTCATATGAGTAACTGACAAGCTGGAAAACTTTGTTTCTTTGTGGTCATCCACCACCTCCAGCTCTTACAATACTTTTAAATGGTATTATTTGGGATACAAAATTCTTTTCACTAATATATAAAGCAGGTAAATGATACAAAATTATTATAGGGAAATGAAAGAAAATAACCAGGAAATTTTTGAAACAGAGAAGTAATTCAAAGAAACTAGTTTGTGAGATAGTCTGTCATACATTAGTGAATGGTAAGTAAGCACCACCTCATTCCCAGGTACTTACAGTACAAGTCCAAGACTCTGTTTGTTTCTGTTTTTCTGCTACGCACTACCACAACATAAGAGCATGTTTACATCCATCTCAAAGCAACAAAGCTATGAGGCATCCACTCATTTCTTAGTCCAATGTTCACTCACAAGCATCCCTTGTACCTGTTAGCCAATCAAGTGTTCTCTCATTCCAAAAGAGAACCTCCCAAATCTCCACCCCCACAAAAAACATCAAAACCAGCATTTCCCATTCTATCAGTACTGATGATTTCAGCAAAGAACTGAGAGATATCTAACACTCCAGTGAGCTGTGCTCCTAAGTGTGATTAGCAAACTGGAAAATTTCAGGCAAAACAAATAAGTAAAGTCACTCCCCGTGATACTGTGATGGTTAATCTTAGTTGTCAAGTTTAGTGGATCTGGAGTTAGGTGAAATATGAGAGACGTTCTTGATCAGACCCACCCTAACCATGGGCAGAACCTTTTGATAGCAGCCCACCCAGAAGGACGCGGCAGAAGGGAGCATTTGTTCTGTGCCTGCTTGTCTTCTCTTTCACCGGTGAATTTATCTATCTTTTTGCTTTGTCATTCCTTCACAGATATTAGGTACACCGTCTTCAGATTCCAATGTAGACTGAAGACTAGCTGACCACCAGGGATCCTCCAGGCCCTCAGTACCAGATTGGGGCTGCTGAGACATCCAGCCTCATGCACTGAACAACTACCGGATTCTCAGTCTCTCCAGTGATGTGCAGCCATTGTTGGACTTCTTGGACCCTCCCCCTATCTATCTGTCTATCTATCTATCTATCTATCTATCTATCTATCTATCTATCATCTATCTATCTATCTTCATTTTATCCATTCTGTTTCTTTAGAGAACCCTGACTAATACACTCCCTCTTCAGTAATATCAAGTTAATTTGATACTCCAAAGAAAACTTGTCTAGAAATGTTCATGGCAAATACCCAAATCGTATTTCACCTTGTTTGATCATAATTTATGACTCTGGTGATAACCAAATCACTGCAAGACTTCAAGCATGCTATTTATAGTGCTGATGCTAGTAAAAGAGAGGTAAATGAAAGGAGTTAAAAGCAAATGTGTTCAGACCTCTGACCCCTACTGGAGAGCACCTTGGTGTTATTCCTGATACTTACCTTGGCATTGTGTGTAGAAGATGAGATTGTGGTCAAGACATGGAAACTAGCTTTTATACACATTATAATATTTCAAGTGACAAAAAATAGCCGTCTAGTATCTTATTGCTTGAGGCGATGGTATTACAGGTATATTTTACACAGCTTGCTGGTACTGATTTCAAAGCCTCGTCTCTATTGGCTAGCTTCCAAGGGCTGGAAGGTGCTATGCGTGATACTGGATGAGAAAGGTAATCATCAGCTTTATCCAGTTGTGAATCCTACATGCTTCAACAACAACAGACCTGGAAACACATGACCTTGGTGCAATGGTGGCTTGAACACCATGGGAATAGTTACCACTTTCTAATTGGATTTAAGATCCACTTTGTAAGATGGAGCCGATACCTAACACTGACATCAGGCTAAACAGGACACAGGTCATGGGGAAGAGCCTAATACTATTATTTTGCTAAATAGCTATATATTAAACTGGTTCCTAGTGACTTATTTTTATATTCATAGATTAATGCATCTCTCAACTCTCACCCAGAGAAGTTTCCTTATGTAGCAGATAGTGATTACCACAGAAATCTACAACTCGTCAACATGTCAACATGTATAGAATAAGAGACTTCAGGCTAATTACCCCTGAATAGGATGCCTATATCAAACTTCTGCCTCCAAACGCTTGGGGATTGTTGCATAAAAGGTGGCACAAAGATTGTAAGAGCCGGAGATGGTGGGTAACCACAAAGAGATAGAGTTTTCCAACAGGTGAGCAGTTACTCACATGAACTCACAGCAATAGTGACAGTGTGCACAAGTAAGTTCCACTTAAGCTCAAGCCATGCAAAATCTCATCATAGATGTGGGGAAATGAGTAAGAAACCCCAAACCTAGCTGAGGAAATATTGGCAACCAATGGTTGCTGGAAGACAGAGAGTCAGTCTCTTTTAAGGCTATGATTTTTGGTAGGTTAAGCAGTCTCCAGGGGATGAACCCCACCAAAGGGCATTAGAGGACACAAGTTTGACTCTGTCTTTCTGTCTGTCTGTCTGTCTGTCTGTCTCTCTCTTTATATATATATATATATATATATATATATATATATATACATATATATATATACACACACAAAGGAGTTATGCACATGGGAGAAGGAATCTAAATGCAATCAAAATATATTGCATGAAATGTGCAGAAATTCATAATAGCAATAGAAGACACCCGATATTGATCTCTGGTCCACATACACACAAACACGCACACAAAACATGAACACACACAATTTTAAAAATTGTTCATTATAATAGGAATAAGAATAAATCCCCGAAAGGTATTGCATTCATATGTAACTATGTCTAGAAATCATTCATTCTACCCTACAACTAAGCTTTTGTTCCCACAAAGTTCTCCTTTGAAACACTTTGCATAACTACAAGTAGTGAATTATATACCTCATGGTTTAATGACTATCTTTTGTATTGTACTGTAACCTCAGGAGAACAGAGACAGATCAGGCTTTTTCACTGTTGTTTCTGTGTTTAGCAACAAAGAAATCAGACCCTCCATAAGAATGTAGCTTAAACAAAGAGAACCTCAATGTTCTGTTGGAGAAACAGAAAAATCTTTCAATGAATGCCATTTGTACCAACTTCTCTGCCAAACGTCTGAAGTCTTCACTTCCTGATGTTGATGAGGCACCTAATCACACACAGTGACTAGGGGATATTGGAGTTTTAATGTATTCTTTTATATAAATACCTATAATTTTTAATATGAAAAACTTATGTATAGTATAACAGCTAGCTACTTCTCTCTATCTCTTTCCTTTCCTTTTCCACACAGAAATTTTCTTTCCATAAAGGACAAAGCCCTATTTTAAATTCCCATCTGTAGACTTATTTTACACGATGATAGTACAATGGTTGACACATAGGAAATCTACCACAGGCTTTTATTGGTTGACTGACTTGATCTATTATTAATTGCAAATCCTTATGCTAAAATTTACAGATATAAAAGCCTTAAAAAATGTCATGAGGAAGCTTACATTAGGCTGAGCATGGCAGCACAGGCCTATAATGCTAGCATTGGGAAAAGTCTAAAATAAGCATTGGTTATTTTCTAGTGCCTCAGCTATCCAAACTCAAAATTATACATCAGCAATACCTAGTCAACATGGAGTATCACAGAACACAGTATCCAGTTATCTTATGAGTGTTTTTAACCTTAATGCAGTGGGGTTAGAGTAAGAGACTAGATGCCTGCCATTTCCTCTGTCCCTATTTGGTCATGGTTCCTCCATAGAGGCTAAAAACCTCCATTTCACTCCAGGCCAACAGGACCGAGAATTTCATTGCACGATCCCCGCACTCCTTCACATTCATTGTTGGCTCTTCTCTTTGAAACCTAAGGGAGCTTTGACCCAACCTGCTCCTGGCAGAGCCCTAACCACATTGCACTGCCTCAAACCATCCGCTGGGTTACTACCCACCGGAGGTGGGAGATAATGCTCTCAAGAGTTGCAAAAATATGCATTTTCAAAACTGGAGTCAATTTTCACGATGGGAAGACATTCAATGAATGAAAACTCATTGGCTTTCCATTTCGTTAGGGCATCTCAAAGAAAAAGAAACACAGAATTGCAGTACCATGTCAGTCTAATTATAAGTGCCATTTAGTCAGTGTTCAGAGAAAACAAAGATAAATTCTGAAGATGCAGACTATCAGCTCAGAAGGAGAGTGGGCCAAGTTTTCTTCACCATGAAGGATGCTATGTAACCTTTGAACGAAAGCAAGTGACTCATGTCATGGCCACTTCATTGGGTTCTACTTATTTGAGATGTGCTGCACAGGAAGAGAAGTATGCAAGAGGAACTTACTCTAGAAGAATGTAAAATAAGATCAGATTCTGGACTCAGCTGGTGACAACTAGTAGCTATTATGTCTTGGTCATTTGTGCTCTTAATTATCTTGAAGGAAAGAAAACTGTTTTAAAGATACTAGAATTTCCTCCTGGGCTTCCTTCCTGATGGGAAAGCTAAAAACAAATATATTATCCTAAAAAAAATGGTATTCAGTTTTCATTCTAGAAAAAAAGGCAAAGCTGGGTGGGTTGCTGCAAATGGAGATGTCAGAAGAACACCTTATAATCTGTTGATGGTCACAGTGGTCCTCAAATAGTCTGGAATGGAGAGGTTCCTAGGAAACAGCATTACACCATCATCTCTTTATGCACTTCATTTAACTCTGGGCTTCCCTATGTAGGCAGCGTTTTTCAAGAAAAACAGTATACCCATTCAAAATTCTGCTGGCTTGACCTGGTTTAACATAACACTAGAAACAAAGACCAGGATGAGCCAATATCTTTCTATTACAGTAACTGGGAGAAGGACAAGCAGTAAGAGGGTGAGACAGAGGGAGCAGTGAAACTGGGAATGGAGCTACGGAAGATGAATGTCATGGAAACTGTCATTTGGCCCTTCAAAAATTCTTTAAAACAGCTTGGAGTCACACCATCAAGCCCTGATTTACTGTGATTCATATACATTTATTGGTTTCTGAAAATATCTCAAAAGCTTAATCATTCCTTATTTTAGATAAGATAATCTTTGGGTTATTATTGGTCTTATTTTTTTTTCCACAAGACCTTGTGGATTTTGTTTGTTTGTCTGTTTTTGTTTGCCTTTGGTATTTTTGAGACAGAGTCTCCCTGTAATCCCAGCTGGCCTATAGACAAGGCTGACCTTGATCTCACAAAGATCCACCCGCCTCTTCCTCCCGAGCACTGGGATCAAAGGCATGTACCACTACTGGACTTTGTGTTTTAACCATCATCTGCATCATGCCAGTCAAGACCCTAGAACAAAACATCAAAAGCTGATATCAAGAAAGTCAAGGTTAACATAACTAATAATGAGAAAAATCTATAAATATACCTATGTATGCTATTATGTGTATTACATGAAGATTTGAGTAACTCTGATTTAATATTAAAAAGTAGAAACACATCTTTTCTCTTTTTAATTAAAAAAAATGAAACACTTACTGTATTGAAGATCAACCCAAAAATCAAAAATAGGAATGGTAATCAGTAAAGGACCTAATGAAATCACGAGTACATATACAGACTAATAATTGCTTCTATTCAAAACATGAACTTAGTCTTGTACTCACATTAGAATAAGATGCCAAATTTAGCAGATAGTGACTATGTTCTGAGTGACCTTTTGCCCTCTGCCCACAGTACTGGCTCAGGCAACTGTAAACAATGTCCCATTGTCCTTGGCTGAATTTCCTTCTCACCCTATCACTTGTCCCCACTAAGGGCTGCCCAGTGCCCAGTTATCAGAACTGCTGGAAACATCAAGGTCCTAGGATGGTGGGAGTTGGCAGGCACCTGGAGAATGCAGCTGCATGTTCTCAAACACCGTTACATCTCGCTAGGCTTTCTTAGTGAACTGTCTCACAGCTCAGTAGAGAGAATCACCTAGAGAATCAGTTAAGAACCCCAAGCCCCAGACTCTTTCTCTATAAGGCAACCTAACTAGCTGACTTGTAAAGTACTAAGACCAACTGACCAACTTTGGAGGTTTTAACAGTCTTCTGAAGCAGTGACTTTTATATATGAAGAGGCTTTGCACTTTCTTCTTAATGTCTATAATGTCAATGGTTTAAATAAAGCATGTATAGTTAAAAAGAAAAAGAATATGGAACAAATGAGCCCACATAGTTTCAGCAATTCCTTGATTTACTCTCAAGGCCTTCACACTGTGGCTCAAAGAACACTGGGAACCTTCAGTTGCATAAAGGCTCAAGCAAGCAATCACACCATCAAGCTCCTTTACTTGACCTAAGCAGGGAACCAAAGGCCATCCACCTAAGGGTCGGACTTACCCCCAGGGCGCTCGTGCTCTCCATCTGTGTGCAGAAGCATAGCAATCGGCATACCCACGTTCTTGGATCTTCCAGCAACAACCACATTTTTCCCAAATGTTTCAATTCCTTAAAAATACAATTTGACTTAAATACAGAAACAACAACAAGAAGAAAATTAAACATTTCAACAACCAACTGAAACATTCTTTAAAAACTTATAATTAAATTTGGATTTTATGGCTTGTCTCGAGCATGCCTACACTGGACTATTTATAAATATTTCTTTTTACGCCTCTTGGATTTGTCACCTCCTCTCTCATTATACCCTCATTTAAAAACCACAGAGTTCTCAAGTTGCCATTGAAGTACTTTTAAATATTGAGATTCACAAGAGGCAGAAGTGAAGAGCCCTAAAATACATAAACTGCTAATTATACAAGATGCCAAGTACAACAATATCAAGCATAAATGGCGATCAAACTTTGAGCAAAAGTGGGATAAAATCAGTGGGAAAAAAACCTTTTACACACTTCATGTATTTCACTTCGTAGGAGAGAAGTGCTACACTAACTGACTGGCCAGGAAGTGAAAGACAAAGCTAAGAGACGTAACTCTACCATTTGGGAACATAGTTTCTTCACAGGTAAAACGAAGAAGTTGGAACCAAGGTTTATTCAAATACAAACATTGTAAGAGTATAATTCTAGAATCTTCTTTCTCTTAGAATTTTTTTCTCTTAGTTAGAAATCAGCAGATTATAAGAGATAAGATTTTCTCAGAAAGAGAAATAACAATGATAGAGATAGGAAGGTCATCAATGTGCAGTCAATTGGGTCCATGAACGCAAGGATACGATCTCTACACACTTAGCCTGAGAGAGGAGGACCATATGTGATACAGTTCAGGTTACGTGGTTTGTTGAAATCCTAGATCAACAGAAATAGTTCCTATAAAAATGGCACATTTTTTTTAGTAAGAAAAAAATATACTACACCTTGCGAAGTGAAAAATGAAAGTTATAATTCAAAGGGAGGAAGGCACAACTAGTATTAGAAAGGTTCATTGTCTCCAAGTTACAGCTATAGTTACCTATAACCTGACACATTTTCCTTTATTGAAAAGTGTTCTTTGATGTCCAGACATTTTCACTTTTTTTTACAGACTGAAGTTTTATATTTACCATTGCTTGTCACTTCTGGACTGAGTTAGTTCTACCAAAGCAATGCCCCAAGGCTCAGTTCCACACCTGAGACCTGCATCTTGTAGACTGCAAGTTACCAACCTGACCTTTGTATTATTCCCCAAACAGCACGGGCAGTGGCAGGTATCAGAGAACGCTGATCCAGGCACAGTCTTCCAATGTTGATCATATGAAATCCATCAACATCTTTTTCTGGAGCAATTCCATTGCATATTATTCTCTCCTCCACATGATCTGAAAAGTAAATCAAATTGGTCTCATTTGAAAGTGTTTGTTTACGTGGAAGCCTAGAAAATGGAAAATGGGGATCTATAGTCAGATCACTTATGCAAGAGACATGGAATCATTATTCTTTTCTTGCCATCAAAACACTCTTGGTGTTAGCTCTAATTAGCTGTAGCTACAGTAGATGCTCTTAAAGGTTCATAAGCGACTGGGCTGGTAAAATATGTGAAATAGAATGGTTTCAAGGAAATCTATCAGCAAATAGGTATGAAGTCTGCCTCAGCAAGTTCTCAGACTTAGAGAGTTTGAATCCATTTTTCTCCAATACATTTCCATGAATAAACTTTTGTTAAAAACTTGAGCACTCCAGATTAAATGGGGTCTGTTGGTTTTAAAACATACCTACAACACTATTTCATTCCTTTTTCATCTTAAACTACTTAATAAAAAAGCAAGAATAACACATGTTCACACACACACACACACACACACACACGTGTACATACATTTTCCCCATAGCACTAGCACACGGAAATCCAACATATCACTAGAGTTGGCTACAAAGAAGTTAAAGAGCAAATCTGAGCAATGCATTAGCCAAATGAAATGCGGGCTGCCAACCATCTCATTTTCAAAACCAAGTATGCAAATATAAAATAAGCTCTTACTATTCTGTGTTGATCTTGGGTTATCATTAACCCAAAATTAATCTGTGTACTTAATATATTGAAATAAAAGTACAGTTGACATGTAAAAGTGCTATTATACATTACAAAATGGATGCCATATGGTCATATTTCTTCAGACATTATAAAAACACAAGTTCAAACTGTTTTTTAAAGAGCTATGACCTGCTTCTTACATCTTTTGTCTCCTAAAAGTAACTACTACCTCTTTAATTAGATCTAATATGGCTTCATTACACCACAGAAGTCTTTTAAACAGACACCTAGTCATTTGGATCATTTTCAAATAGAGACTAGATCTTTGGAATGTTACTCCAATTAATAGTTTTCTGTTTTCAAATTCATTCATTCTCATCGCTCTAGCAGTGTACACAGACCTCGGCTGCTCCCTCTGAGGCTAGAGGAGTAGATTTCAGCAGTCCTTTGGTTTGGGGATGCTTTTCTTTGGAGGGGGAGGGAGACTGAGATAGGGTCTCCCTGTAGCCATAGCTGGCCTGGAACTCACTATGTAGACCAGGCTGGCCTCAGTCTCACATAGATCCACCTGCCTCTGCTTCTTGAGTGCTGGGATTAAAGGCACATGTATGCCAACATGCCTGGCTAAATATAATGTTTAATTACTACTTGAGGACAAAAATGGTTTTTAAAAACTTCAGTGATGGTTACAGCAACAAGAGAGATGAGTCAGGTTTTAGCCACCTACCGCTTACTCTGAAGATTCAGGTCATGGAATTTTTAAACAATGAAATGGAAATTTTTAAATAATTAAACAATGAAATGGAAATTTTTGGAAATGAAAAAGAATATATTCGAGGTCTTTATTTTTAGCTAGGGTTAAACTAGCTCATTTCTAAATTTAAAACCCACGATTAAATGTCTTGGGGGCAAATCACTAATTAAAAGAATTAGAACAAGGTTCCTTTCTGGATTTTAAGAGTCATCATCTCAGGAAGCCTGAGCTACACTGAATTTCCCCATCTATTTTTCAATGTCCTGTTCACTGTAAATAATACTGAAGCCAAAGTGAATATGCATCTTAAATACCAGCTGAAACATGTGAAGTAAAAGTATTTATCTGAAATTTGAAGACAGAATCAGACAGTGGTGATTAAAGATCAGTCATTCTCTACAGTTCTGGGGTTTGGTTTGGTTTGTCTCTAATTAGACTGACTATTGTCATTGCTGTTGGCCTTCTGTTTGGGTTGTGTAGGTAAGAAGTAAGGGCTTGAGGCATGCTAAGTGCACTACCACTGAGCTATACACCTAGACCCTCTTTTGTGATTATATATAGTTCAACTCAGATTGTAACTACATCAACATTTCAGAACATAGGAAAACAAAAATCAAGAACAGGACTTGGGCAGTTGAACAGTCATATTAGGAGAATTAACCATGAAGCTTATTTAAAAATTAATGAAATCTATTAACTTAAAAACAAAAACTATGTAATTACTGAGTAAAACAGCATAATGTCTTTATGAGGTGTGTATAAGCAAAGTTCTTAGAAAGAATGTAAAATGACTAAAGCATAAAAGAAAAGTAAATTAGAGCACAAAAAATTCTAAATTATCCTCATCAAGAGACACTGGTAGGAAACGGACAGTTACACATAAGACTGGAGGAAAATATTTCTAAATATATGTTTAAGAACTTGTACTCACATATGTAAAGAGCTCCCAAAGCTCAGTCACTAAATGGTAACATAATTTTAAAAACTGAGCCAAATACTTAAATGGAGAAAGAAAGACATTCATATGGACAATATGTCTATGAAGTTAATGAGATCATTGACATCTTAAGAGGGAGGATGGACCGATAGGCCTGGGGATGGGCTGGGAAGAGGCATGAGAAAGCTCTTAGCTGACAAATATTTTTCGAAGAGCTTGCATTTTAAAAACATATAGAATAATCCACCTAGGATGTATATGTGAATTTTATATAAATTAAAACACTGAATACAGCAAATGATTATGTAATGAAATTTTGGGGAAATTTATGTATTATGCCTTTAAATGATTTACAGATGAGATGGATTGATGGATTAGAAGACCAACAAACATGTGACAAAGGAAACAGAGCAAAATGTCAGCAGCCATCGACTTCGGATGATGGCTTTATGGGTGTTCATGCTATCACTCTTCTATTTTTGTGTTGAAAATTTTCATTAAAAAAATATTGGAGGGTGTAAGGAAATGCAAACTTTCTCAGACATCTTGGGTCCCTCTTGCCGTAGTTAACTTTGATTCCCTATCCAGGCCATTTTAAAAGCTACATTTGCATAGTTATTGTATTTATTTTTTATCTGTCCTGCTGTTGCATGAGGGGAGAAAACATCTCTTCCTCTCTTTTTCTAAAACACCACCTAGAAAATAGCGCTCAGTAAGAGTTCACTGAATAAATCCATTATCACTACTTTACAGATTAAGAAACTAGGACAATACTAGTGGATAACTGAAAACAACAGAAGATTCGGCTGCTGCAAGGAAAAGATGCCTGACCCTTCACTAGCCTCTCTCTTTACAAATGCCAAGAAAAACCAAAGGTGATTTCATCAAAATTCTAGCTCGTTGACCTCTTTGCATCTACATTTTTAATGTATGGCATTACTACGGCCTTCAATATCAATTTAAACTGAGATATTTCTTCCTTTAAATTCTTGAAAAGTTAAAAAGAAAAAAGCCAAGCAAAACTTTATGCTAATGAGACAACATTCAACATTCACACCCTTAGTGTGTGTGTAAAAGGTCTTTGAAAATTCATTTATTTATTCACTCAACAAATATTTGAGTGTCACATAGAAAAGTGTCCATTGGAGATTTAGGATTCGTAAGAGAGCTAACAGGTAAAATTCTTGTCCTGTGGAATTTTCATTCTAGTGGCATATGTGTTCACTCCAGCTATTTATCTGTCTTCTCAATAAATATTCTCTGGATTCTGCCTAAAGTTTCAGGACAGAGAATGCTTATCAGGTGCCTATGACTTGACCAATATCATTTAAGAGTTGTTTCATTTGAGGGGTGAGAAGACAGAAAAAGGAATGATAAATGAGTCTAGCCTCACTGAGCTACTCCGCCCCCCAATTTGAGTCTATTGTGTAGGTTGCAGGTGGAGTGGGAGGTGTCCTCTAGGCCAGAAAAGGGCGGATCTCATGCTCCACCTTTTCTCAGCCTCCCTCTCCTTCAGCCACAGAAACTACTCAGGATGTTTGAGGTCTTACTTCACAGGCTGAGAAAAGAAATCCAAGGGTTGCCACCTATGCCTCCTACAAAGGCTGCTAACCTTTGCCCTACAGGATTCTGTACAGTTCTCTGTGTGAGCTAAAGAGAGTCTGAAGACCTTAACATGGCCGTATTTCTATGAAACAGTGTTGAAAACACCTTACTTTCTTAAGCCCTTGGTTCCTTATGCATGACATAGTAACTTCTGCCAAACATGCAGTACTTCCTTCAAAAGCAGTGTATATTCTGGAGAAGAAGAGACCCAGATAAGTAGCATTTCTTTTCTAGTGAATTTCTTTTAAACTCACAGGAGACAGGAGGGAAGTTGCTTTGGGGAACTTCCATGCCAAAATCTCAGAAACAATAATTTAAACTCAAATTGTTTTCTAATTACCCTTATCCCCTGAGTTTCTAGCACAGAATTATGTATATATTAAATTCAAGAAATATAAATTTATTTTTAAAAACTTTCTTCTTAGTTTATACAAGTAGCCTTGATTTTAGTAAAGCCTTTGTTAGCATTTCAAAGTGAATACACTCAAAAACAGATGCTAAAGTAAAAACTAAAACGGGGAAAGGAAAAGCAAGAAACTGCCGTTGTTTAAGAAATTCCTAAATTCAAAGATTTCCTGAAAAATCAGCTCAAAATAGATGATAAACTGCCCCAAAAGTTGTTATTCTATAGATGTGAACAACAAAACTGCCTTATTAAGATGATACCCACCTGGATATGAATGAAAAGAGACATTAGTGGCTCCAGAGACCAACCAATTCCACAAAATGTAAATCATATCTCAGTGACTTATTCTAAGAGTATGTGTGTAAAGCCTAGCTTTAAAAGAAAATGGTTTCTCAATGCTGCCATCTAGTGGTGACACATTCTACATAAGATAGTTGCTATTTTTCTTGCTTATACAAAACATTACTACAGAAAGCCACAATTGGCCAAAGTGCAGAGAATAAGAGGTTGCTTCCCTGAAGAGGACACCTGTATCAAATCTCTGCCACGCAAGTCTCAGGAATCATTTCAGAAGAGGGGGAAGAAAACTTGTATGAGCTAGAGGTGGTGGATGTCACAAGTAAACAGTTTTCCAGACAGCAGGACAGTTACTGATAATAATTCACAGCAATGTTACCAGCAGGTTAAGACCCATACAAATTCAAGAGAGACAAAATCACAGCATAGAAATGGGGACGTGGGAAAGAAGACCCAACTTTAGCTGAGGAAATATTGGCAATCAATAACTGCTGTAGAAGGGATAGTCGCCTTTCCTTAAGGGTGTGACACTAGATAAGTTAACTAGGCTCCACTAGATGGATGCACACTAAAGGACATTTGAGGACACAAACTCGACTCCATAGGCCTTAATATAGACAGAGTACGTGAAATCTGGCACAGGGCCTATAAATGGGGGGCGGGGGTCGGCAGGGGAGCGGGTTCTAAAGATGATCACAATGTATTGTATGAAATTCACAAAAATTCAATTAAAAATTTACCATTAAAAAAGTTACCTACCGAAGTTTATAAAATGGACAAGGAACATTGTGAGGATGGCTGTGTGCAAATGGGGAAATGCAAACCACATCAAAGCTATCTGAAGCAAAATCTTCCATTTGAAATCTGGTCTTTTTACTTTTAAATGATCCTCAAACAGAAATTGGATTAATGATCATTCAATTTAAGAGACAATCATTGTTGCTGCTCCTGTCTGGGTGACTGATTGATCTACCATGCATTCACTCATTTGTGCGGGTGAGTGTGAGCACAAGCATGTGTGTGGAAGCCAGTGGGCACACTGGTGTCTTCCTATGTTCTCCATCTTCTTTGTTGAGACAGGTTCTCTCACTGGACCTGGAGCATCTGGATTTGGCAAGAGGAGCTGGTGAGCAAGCCACAGGGATTCTCCTGTTTTTGCCTCCTCAGCGCGGGGATTTTAGGCATTCAGGACCATGTCCAGATTTTTAAATGGTGCTAGGGGTCTAAATACAGGTCCTCACATTTGCATGGTAAGCACTTTACTAACTGAGCCAGCCCCCAATTGACATAATCCTGATATTGATCCAAAAATACTACAAATTTAGTGAATTTCTTATTTTTCTTAATAAATCAGCTCTATCCAAATCTGTTGCCTAAAATAAAAGCTATGGCCTTAACAATGACCTCACAGATAATCCATCTATTAACTCATTTCCACTCCTATTCTAAGCTGATATAAATTCCACCCTGATTCCAGTTATTCCCTTGGTCTCTTGTCTGTATAATCCTACTGTATTTCTTTTTTATTCCTAAGCGATTCAGGTTTGAAAATCTAGTTTCCTTGAAGAATATCTGTATCTAGCAGAGGGTGGCCATCCTATGAGGTCGAACCAGGAAGGCACTATCTGCAAAGTTCACAAAGAACCCTCCACAGAACCTGACCCCGCTGCACCCTGGTCCCAGACTGTTGGTCTCCATATCGTGGGAGAATAAACTGTTGAACTACTCTACGGAGTTTTCTTTTGATCTCTCAACAGACTAATCTATTACAGATCTCTTTTTTTTTTAATTTGAGTGAAATCATAAAGCATTTGCTCTCCTCTCTTTAAGATATTTTTACTCACAATAATTATTTTGAAATGCATCCTGATTATACAACATTTATTAATGTTTCCTGCCTCCTATTGTTGAGTGGTATTACACTATATGAATAATACAGTTTATTCATTCTTTACTTATTTTTCAAGTAAAATTGCGTGCCACCCAACTAGGAAAAGATGAGTTTCCTGTCCCTCCACATCTTCACCAACACTTGGTATGGCCACTTGTCTTTTTTTATTTTATTCTCTGTGTTTGTAACAGTATATTATTTTATTTTTCATTTGAATCTCCCTACTGACTAAGAATGTCGAACACATATTTCTGTTTATTGATCATGTTTTCTTCTTTAGTGAAGTATCTGCTCAAATTATTTGACCATTCTTTGACCATTTTTTGCTTCATCTTGCTTAGTATTTTCCAGGGTTTTGTGTCTATCACTAATTTTAGAAAGTACCAGTTATTATTATTTCAAGCAGTCCTCACAGTTCTTTGTTCTCTCTCTCTCTCTCTCTCTCTCTCTCTCTCTCTCTCTCTCATTCTGTTTGTTCTTCATTATTCTCTGACACTAGTATTGTGAAATCATGTCTTTATATCTAGAAATATTCAATGCTCTGAAATAGATGTTGCTTGCTCTCGACCTCTGTATTTCTTGTCTTATTTTGAGTGGTGCATCTTTTCACCCTTTACTTTTAACTTCTCTGCATTATACATTAAGGAAATTTCTTGCAAGTAACATACAGTTGTATCTTTAGTTTATCCAACTTGGAAACCTCCTATGTTTCTTATTTACATTATATTTTGTATATGTAAATCTATCATCTTCTTATGTATATTTACATTGTATTTTAAGTATTTAAATAGAGCATCTTGCTATGTGGTTTTGATGTCTTTTCTTCATCTTCCATTTTTCCTTCAAATTAACTGAATATTTGCAATGATCCCATTAGCTCTCCTTTGTTGGCTGATGAAGTATAATTCTTTCTTGTCTTATTTAGTGGCCGCTCTCAGTTTCACAGTGTACGTCTCTAGCTTGCTACAGTGTTCCCTCAAGTGATGTCACTTCTCATATGGTATAAGAATATAACAACAATATTCCATCATTTCTTCTCTCAACCTTTAGGCCACTGTTGTCACACACTGTGTTCTATATGTGTTACAACTACATGCTGCACTGTTCTTATTTTTTGTTGAACATTATCTTCTAAATTGTTTGAACAAGAAATATCACACCCATGTATTTGACAGTTACAGGAATTATATTAAGTCCAAAGTTCTATGGAAATTATTTCCTTCTCCTGAAAGAACTTCTAAAAATTCATGTGTGAGTATATTTTCATTCAGTAAAAACTGTTAGTTGGCACACCATTTTTTTTTCTTTAATTGTTTTAAAAATAAACGTGTTTGGCTGTTTGTTTTCTACTTGTGTTTTCTAGCAAGAATTTTGTAAATATTTGGTTGTTGTTCTCTTATAGATAACATATCCTCTTCCTACCATGTTTCTGGTTTTAAGTTTGTTTCCAGCAATGGTTTCAAACAGTCTGAATATGGTGTTTTTCTGGGTTTCGTACTTCATGGACTTGAAGTTTGTAGAGATTCTGGGATCTGTAAATTTACAGTTGAAATAAGTCTGAAATCTCAGTTGCTTATAGAAGAGTATTTATCCCTTACTCTTGAAACATCTAATAAGTAGCTCATCAATTTAATTCTTGCAGGTTACAGCCATCTTTAATATCTAGCTTCCAAGATCACCACAACAAAGATAGGAGTCAGGTGAAGGGCATAATAACTATTTCAATGCTGGCTCCAAACCACATCATCAAGAGTTCTAGCAGATGGCCTCCCCCCACTGCCAAGAAAATATGGTAAATATAAGGTGATGTGAGGGGTTTGGGAGGATTTCTTTTGTTTCTCAAAAAGAAAATAGCTCTCAAATAGAAAATGACAGAATAAAAATGACTTCAGGGGCTTGAGGGCTAGGAAGCCTCTCTTAAGCTAAGACCTGAAAGAAATAAGCTCTAGCACCTTTGAAAAACAACCAATGCAGTAATAAAATGTGCATTTTCCTAGCATGTCATTTATATAATAAATATTATAGCTATAGCAAGTTTGCAAGGTATGAGGGTATAAAAATCTTTATCAAATGTTAATGGTTATATAGCTTATATACCACTCTCTTTGATGTAAAAATAAATACAAGGGAATGAAGTTTAAGTCAACAACAAGAGCTGCTGAACAGGACTCATTCACTGATTCAGTAACATTCATTGATTGAACCACAACAGTAGTAGATTTCTGAGATAAAACGTCAACTACTGTTCCCCCTGTGTGGGATTGCTCTGAACACTAAAACATAAAACTAGGGTTTTTCCTATGGCGAAAAAACTAATGCTAGAATAAAGGTCAAGCTAAAATTTAGAAATCATTTAGAAATAAATGGCTCTATAAACATGAAGGCATCCAAGGAAATGAGAAAGTCCTATTCTGACCAAGAACACGTAATTTTGAAGAACTCGTATAAAAAGTAATTATAGCAAGATTTTTTTTCTTCCAAAGAATTGCATTCCAAACAAATACACCTGTCTCTCTACTCAGAGATGAGGTCTTATGTACATCTTAGTATGCAATAATCAGTAGAATATTTTCTTTTACTAAATATGCACAACGAACTCCGCCTCTTCTAACTTTCCCCTTTAGATTCAGACTCTCCATTTTTGACCTGTTCCCTGATGAAAATCAGAAGGCCTTAATTTTCAATTGCCTTAAAACTAATCACCAAAGGGAATGCTTGATGGATAATAGCCCAAAGATAGAGTGGAGTGTTTTCAGTGTATCTAACTATATTTTGGAAATAATGGAGGGTGAATGCCTTAGAACATACTCAAAGACACAAGCGTAAGCAGGTCCTCTCCAGACACCTGCCCTGCACACCCTGCTGAGGATTCCAAAGGCCGCCAGTTCTCCTGGTAGTTCCTGTGAACTTACACAAGCTGCTCACTTCACTCAGTTCCCTTCAGATAAACCACGGATAGAAAGAGGTCTAGTGGCAAGGGTTATGAGCATTAAAAGAGTAACTGTTATTCCTCAGGCCCAGATCTAAATGCTTTCATAGTTTTACATAATTTAAAACATCTTTTTTCCCCCGGTTTTGTTATCTTTTCTGTAGCCTAAGCTGGGACTGCAGTCATGTGTTGCTATGCCCAGTTGAAATAAACTGTCAAATCAAATTCATGAACCATATTTTACATTACAACAAATGTTTAGTGGCGTTCTAGTATGTTTCAAGTCTATGGATATCAGAATTTCTTTTTTTCTACTTTAGCTTGAAAAAGATGTTAGAGTTACCCACATCATTTTTTTTTTTTTTGGTCTTTTTGAGACAGGATCTCCCTTTAACTCCAGCTGACCTGGAACTCACTATGTAGACCAGGACCAGGCTGGCCTTGAACTAACAGAGATCCTCTTGCTCTGCCTCCTGAGTGCTGGGACTAAAAGCATGCGCCACCACACCTAGCTTCAAGGATTACTATTTTATATTTTATTCTCTATATAGAAGCACATTTCACAAAATTAATTTTTAATTTTCAATTTAATAGATATAATAAATTGAAAATCAAATAAGAAGTCTACTTGTGAGAAAAAAAAATATAGCATGAAGGGCAGATCTCCCTCCCCTTGACAAAATGATCACTCATAGAAACTGACAGACACTGCACACAATGACGATCAGAAGGAAGCACCCACGTGCAAGAGCCTGGTTTCAGAACCAACAACAGGGTAAACAGCTGAGCTATGTGGACTGAAGTCATACCGTTGTTTTCTGAATATTTCTAGTGCTCACCAAAGGTGCATAGCTTCTGGCCGTAACAAAGAACTCAGAACAGTTAAACAGTATAAAACTCTACCTCATTTCTTTACTTTGTACTTTTATGGTTGTATATTGTTTAATTATCATCAAAATTTGTCTTCTGACATTAGAATTATAATTCTATCTTGGATTTACTTTTAATAAGGATAATGCCCTAACAGAGACAAATAACCTGAGATTGCTAATCATGAAATATACTGAAATTAATACTTTGTGGAAGGTCCTTTTTTTATGCTGATTATTTTATTTAATCCTCAAAAAATCTTATGTAGATGGAATTATTTTTTTCATTTAGCAAACAGGGAGGCTGAGACATTGAAAGGGGAAATAATTTGGCCAATATTACCTGGTGAATGGCAAGGCCAAGGTCCACATCCAGACCATTTGATTCCGGAGCCTATCCTTTCAACTTCATGTAGTGCCATACTATCTCTCGGAATATTAAAAGGCACAACATAAACACATACATTTCAAAAATTTACATTACTTGCTAGCTAATATGAACATCCTGGGAAGAATATTAACTGTAGTGATGTCACACTTGTTGTAGTTTGACCAAGAGTGGGCCCAATCTTGTTCTGAGTTATTCTGAACTGTTCTCTTAGAACTGTCTATTCCAGTCTTCCTCAGTTTATTCTATTCTATTCTATTCTATTCTATTCTATTCTATTCTATTCTATTCTATTCTATTCTATTCTATTCTATTCTATTCTATTCTATTGTATCCTATCCTATCCTATCCTATCCTATTCCATTCTACACTATTGTCTAAAAGTGCTCCATCCTTATTTACTGAACGGTATACCATGTACTGTATGAATAATCTTTGATAACAGTTTTACAAAGGATGGTTCTGACACAGAACAGTACACAAAATCACACAGAGATCACATCATCCTATGCCCCCACGTTGCTTGCAACATCTGTGGCAGAGACATTGTTTACAATGTCATTGTTGTTTTCAACATCATCACTGTCACATCTCACACACACACAATATATTTGCTCTGAGTCAGGGGCATAACTGAGTCACAAATAGCGAACCTAGTATAAGATTAAAGCTACACATTCAGCTTACCTTGTAGGAGTTAGTTACAGCAGGATTTCCAATTGTAGAACTGATTACATTTGTTTTCTTAGGGAGAGTGCATTGTTCTAAATGCTCTGAAGACATAGTAACTTGATTTGCAAAGTTACATAAAATTTCAATTTGTAAACGCTTATTCAGAATCTTTCCCAGAAAGACTCATTCTCACATTTAATTATGGTTAAGAATATTAGCAAGGAAGATCGTCTTCCTAGACTCAAATTCAATAACATAGAAGGCAATTATTTAATCTCTCTGTTTCTAGAATATCTCATCAGAAAAATACACAACTCCACAGGATTACTGTGAGGATTCAATGAATTAATAAACATAAATTGCACCACATAAAAATACTTAGAGTACTAAATGTTAACCACCGTTGTTTTCTTTATGTATCATTGACTTTCAGATAGAAAAGTTCTCTTTCTCAAAGCATCCATTTCTGTAGTACCTTTAGTTCTGAGTCTGACTCTGAAAGGAATACTAGATACAAGCAATTTAATCTCAAGAACAGATAGATCACTACTGCCATCTAGTGGCCAACTGATAATATAATGTCACCTAATGTTTATAAAGGTAACATTTACAAATTTGATTTCAGAATTAAGACAAACTAAATCTAGTGTAGTTAGTTATCTCTGACAAAGGAAATATAATAGCATGGGAAATTAACTCTAAAATAATTTTAATTTACAAAATTATATGTCCTTGTGATACATAATACAATGTTCTACAACTTGTACAATGTATGCAATGGCTGAATCAAGCTAATCAGCACTTACGTTTTATCCAGTCTTCAGCCTTTGGTAGCCACCATTCTACCATGTTTTTATGATTCTGACTTACTGCTGTGTGTTTAGTTGTTTCTGTGTTTGAGAAGGGTTTCCTGTAGCCTAGGCTGGCCTTGAACTTACTGTGTAGCTGAGGACTCCTGACACCGCTGACTCCAGGTACTGGGGATTACTGGTGTGTGCCACCATATCTGACCTAGTTTGACATATTTTAGATCACACACGTGAGTGGAATGTATGTGATTTATCTCTCTGTGTGTGGCCTATTCCTATTACCTCAATGTACTTCAGCCATTTTGTCACCAACAGAAGTTGCTGGGGGCAGGGTTGTATGATTGTATAGTATTCAGTTATATACATATACCACATCTTCATCATTCATCCACTGATAGATACTCATATAGATTCTTTGCCTTTGCTACTGTGAATAATGCTGCTGTAAACATAGGCGTGTACCTTTGCTACACCAATCTAAGTCCCTTAGAAATGAGGCTTATGTAGTTTTTTCCTTTTTGTTTTTGTTTTCCTAAGGACTCTCCATGATGGCTGTTACATCTCACATTCACAACAGCAACACGAAAGGGTTTCCTTTTCTCTACACACGGACCAACATTTATCATTTATTTCCATGACAGTAGCTGTCCTAACTGCTATGTGGTAATCATTTTCTCTTTCTCTAACTTATGTCTAATGAGAAAGCAAGTACTATCTAAAACACTCAACTTTCAAAGAAATTCAAATGCTTTGATGCTAATATTTTAAAAGAGGGGTATCTTGGTTACTTCTCTGTTGTTTCAGTAAAACACCAGGAAGAAGACAGAGTGTTTTGGGCATACAGTTCCAGAGGGATGAGAGTCTATTATAGAGGGGAGGTGAGGGAGGGTTGGGGGAGGCATCTCAGGAAGCACCTGGAGCAGAAAGCTGAGAGTGTCACCTCTTCAAGCAGGTACAGGAAGCAGACAGACAGACTGGATGAAGCCATACACTCTCAAAGCCCAGCCCTATAATGGTCACACCTCCTAAAGGCACCATGACCCTCCCAAACAGTATCACTGAGGATCTGTTCAAATACTTGAGCCTATAGGATCACCTCTTTCAAACCACCACAAGGATGAATTACACAATATTAGTTATATTACTTTTAATTACACCATACATTTATAATCCACAATAAGAGTTTTTAATGCTTTGATAAAATTGTTAAGGAAAAACTGCTATTTTTCCCACGGATTATTAAGATCACTGCCTACTTAGGGCTCACAGTCATTTCTTTGGTTTAAACTACTACAAAGTGAGATGTGTTCTGTCAATGCCTAAATTTTTATTCACAGTTTTTCATCACTGCAAGTACAAATCATTCAGAAATTGTCCACTATTACCCCATTACTGATATAGTAGTCCTTTTTCTGAATATATTTCATAAATTGCCTACAATGTCATGATATAGTGAAGGACTCCCTCTCTTCTACCAAAACAGATATACAGAAAGGCATTGTGTACCTGGAAGTGGTAACTGGACTAATATACCACTGACTCTTGGGTCCATGTTCAGTTGATCAGTTATATCCAAAAGTTCTTCCTGAGAAACATCCTTGGGTTTTAGAATGAGTTCACTATAGATGCCTGGAAGAAAATTAATCAGAGAAACTCACTTGACTAAGATGTGGGTTTTTGTTACTAGAGTCTTGCATCGTGTATCATTGATTTCTTCTGTTCCTATCTCTCTAGAAGAAAAGGCCCTTCTGCAAAGTCAGTGTTCAAGTCACCATGAGGAGGAATTTCTGAAACAGCACAGACATTTTCTCATGACTCCTATGCATCCTTTGGCTAGTCCTTCTTGCACTGATTTGGGGTAACCTCCTATCAGTAGATATGAAAAGGAAAAGGTGGATAGAGGAAAGAGGTGAGGTTCATGATTCAATTAAAGCAAATGTAAAGAATGCAGGCCCTGTAAATACAAAAGAGTCTTATGGCCTCTCACATAAAATATGAAATCACACTGAAAAATTCTATAAGAAACCTGAAGCCAGAAATAAATTAATATAAACTTTGGTAATTGAATAATCTTTAACAGCAAAAATAATAACAATAATAATACAAGCTATTTGAATGACACTTTGATAACTATCACTCATAATTATTAAAATATATATAATAACAGGAACATTTATTAACAATTACAACAAATATGCATGCTCACCTACAGCAGAAGCAGCTCTTATCTTATTTCTGACATATGTGTGGCTTGCTGGGTTATCTCCTACTAAAATGATACTGAGGTGAGGCCTTCTGTTCCCAAGAGCAATCCAGGATTCCACATCTCGCTGGATTTCTTTCTGGATTTGTTTGGCCATTTCAGTTCCTGAGATGATAATAGCTTCATGTCTGTGGAAAGCAAAACCATAAGTACAGTACTAGAAAGCCAATAAGGCACATTTAACCAAATACATTTATGGTACAAGAATGTGAGCATCCGAAGTTTGACTTTCCCAACTATACTTGACAATTCTTCAGGTTCATAGGTAATAGTAATGATTTTTTGAAGGATTTTAATTCTGCCTTTTACTTCTTTATAGGCTACTTGATGTAGACTGAATGAGTTTATGTCACCCAAAATTTATATGCAAAATCCTGAATCCCAATGTTATGAGATTAGAAGGTAGAGCCCTTCAGAGAGGATCAGGTCATGAGCGCAGAGCATGTGCAAATGAAATTAGTGCCCTTGTAAGACACTCCAAAAAGCTCCTGTTGCCATCCTCTCATGCTAGCACACAACAAAAACATAACTATGAATTAAGGAAGGAGTGCCTACAAAATATTAACCCTGCCAGCACCTTTCTCTTTCCATGTGCTTATCTGCCATCTACCATCTTCTTTGGTGAGCTGTATAATTTCCCACTGTTTCCCTATTTTTGAGCTTTAATTTTTATTAAATAGCACAGGAAAAAGACTTTTATCAGATGTGTAACTTAAAATATTTTCTACTAATTGTGTTTTGCCTTTCTCTTGTATATCTGGAAAAATATTTCATTTTGATGTATTTCAATTTAACATGTTTTTCTTTAACTGATCATGCTATGAATGTTGCACAGAAAATTTTTGTCTAAATCAAGCTCACTAAGCCTTTCTGTAAGGTTCTGGCAGTGTTTTGGATTCAAGTTATATATGTTCCTCTATAAATTAGTTCTGTCCTCATTTAGTGAGAGTTTGCGTCAGATGCTTCCTTCTGTGTCCACTGAAGTAATTAGACAGGCTTTTGTTGTCTGTTCGCTTCTGTTTTATGGTAGTGGTTGTTTTCCTTTTAAGTTTAAGTCTGTTAATACAGTGAATGACTTGAATTAGTTTTTAAAGGTGAAACCAACTTTGCATTCCTGAGATAAACCCTACTTGGTTATGATGGATCTATCCTGTCCAGATACTGTGGGTCTCTTTCTTTTTGTTCATATTCTATCCTTCCTTCCTCTCTTCCTCTGTTCTTCCCTCCCTCTCTCCCTTTACTCTCCTCTCTCTCTCTCTTTCTTTCTCTGGCAATAGAACCTAGGGAATTTCTCATACTAAACAAGCATTCATTCTGACATTAAACTATATTCCCTCCACTAAATTTTTTTCTTTTTTTGATTCTGAGGCTGGGCAAGGTGGTACATGTCTTTAATCCCAGCATTCAAGAGGTGGAGGCAGGCAGATCTCAGTGAGACTGAGGCCAGCCTGGTCTACATAGTGAGTTCCAAGATGGCTGGGGCTACAGGGAGACTTTGTCTCAAAACAACAACAAAAATAAGTAAGATTTATTAAAAATTTATTTTGAGACAGAGTCCCAATAAGTTGTTCAGGCAAACCTTGAACTTATGATTTTTCCATTCTTCCTGTGTCAATCTCCCAAGTAATTGGGAGATTGTAGATTTCCATTCAAAAATCATTAACTACTTTTCATTTATTCATGACAGGTATAAGGTCTGCATGTTTTTTATATCAGAGTGATGCTAGCCTGGTATAATGTTAGGAAATATTCCAACCTCTTAACATCTCTGAAGAGTTTGTGTCTTATATATGTTTGGCAGAGTGAAACCTGATGCAAGAGCTTTCTGAGGTTTAGAAATAGAATCTAAATTTTTTTGCATGGAGGTTGCTGGAGAAATGGTTTAGAAGTTAAGAGCACTTGTTACTCTGACGAGGTCCAGTATTCACACGGCAGCTAACAAACACCCATTCCAGTTCCAGGGGATCCATTGCTCTCTAGCCTCCATGGGCACTGCATGCATGTGGTGCACTTAGACCACACAGGCAAAACATTCAAACACATAAAATAAAAATAAGTAAAATACCTAAAATATAAAAATTAAATAAAAAGTTAATATTGGGTATTACTCAGGGTATCTATTATTTCTTTGCTGAAGGCCTGTTGTAGTTTATGTCTTTATACATTTTAATAGTCATAATTATATAATTAATATAGAATTTTCAATAACAGTATATAATTATATATACACTCAAAAGTAATATATAATTATAGTTATAAATCATGTTAAAATGAAATATACTTAATCTTTAGTTTAAATTTTATTTTTAGGGGAAAACAGTCTTTTTTCAATACTGAATGTGAATTTCTGGTTCACATATTTTAGGAATTGATTTAAATGGCTTTTAGTTTTCAATGCTCAGGCTCAAACCTCCAGGTTTTTTACACAAACTATGCAGGGGCTCCCTCATAGAGAAACACACATAACTACTAAATGGCTTTAAATACCAAGATTACAAAGACCTCCTATAATAACAAATTCAAAGAATTGTAGATATAACAAGTAATTTCAGCACACCTCACTCCATAAATTAATTGGAATCATCAATAATCAGTTAGAGTAGAACACCATTCCGGAAAATAATTATCTGCTAGTAAACTAGAATTCTCTCTCAGAGTAAGGAATATGTATTTTAAAATACAAACCACCTAATCTGTCCTCTGATACAGATGAGTAGCAGTTCCACTGTAGGTGTCATTATTAACTGATCCTCTGTTAAACACAATAATTTGTCCATATGCTATTGTCAGGCTGGCAGTCTTTGAACTTAAACCCACTGGTTTTGGCTTAGACATTACAAAGACATGTGAGCTTGAAAATGTCAGAGGTAACAAAGACAGAAACAAAGAGACAATCTATACACAGATTAAATTTGACTGAGTACTGTACTGTAGATTGGGTATGAGAATGTGGAATGACTGTTTTTCATTATAGTTCGAGTCATTAAATCAGCTTGCTAATTATAGCTGACATGATATGTAGCCTAGCTTGTATCTGTAGGTAAACTGAGAATCAGGGCTCGGAGCATTTTCAGTAGTAACAGGCCCTTTCAATTGATTTTCATAGTCACTGCTGTAGGACCTTCATTTTTCTTAAAAGACAGGACCCTCACTTCAGCCATTAAAACCTCCTTGTCAGCTCACCCCTCCCTAACTGAAAAGTCCCAAAAGTCATAAGGGCTATGTCAGCATCTCCTGTCACAAAAGCCATGTCAACAACTTGTGGTAGGTGAGATAATGTCTGGGATAATAACAGAAAAAGCCCCTTTTCTAGTAAAAATAGACTTCTGGTTAAAACATTTGTCCAGTCAACATTTTGTAATATGTCACAATGCTTGTGGAATAAGGTTGGACTATGTAAAAGTTATGTTTTTGTAACCCTGGTCTGTGCCAATCTATACCCTGTATGTCAATATATGATAATTTTGTGTTTTTTTGCTATAAAAGCTTGGTCCAAGCAGGGCCAGGGGGACTTGGCTTTCCGAGGCTAAGTCACCCACTTGTACAAGTGAAATAAACCTCTTGCTGTTTGCATCTGACGATCTGGATTCTTGGGACTGACACTCAGACAGCCTGAAGGGGTTCGAGTCCCCTAGGCTGAGAGTGGGAGTGGGGCGAGGCTCCCCGAGGTTGGGCTCTCAGGCAGCCCTGGGAGGGGTTCGAGTCCCCTGGGCTGAGAGTGAGAACCAACACTGCAAAGCCCCAGTAAGCTACTTCTGTAAGAGATACAAGAAGCAGCAGAACGAAGCAACCTGGAATTAGAAGAAGCCCAATGACAGAAAACTGTATGTCATTACATGCCTGGAGAATTAGTGAGCAGACATCATCTGGCTCATAGTGTCTAGTGGCACCATATGTCACAGGAACTGTTGTAGAGTGGGTTGATTCTGAGAGAAAAGGTGGACAAACACCCCTCCCAGAGTGGTATTACCGAGGACCACCTTGAGCAGAAAGACAAGGAGATGGGAAAGTCCTATGCCCCACCCATCCTGCCTATTGGCCTTGGATGTGAGAAGAGGAAGGGCTAAAAGTATTTAAACTGGGGAGGCCAGGAGGCCGGCCCTTTTCTTCCCTCCCTCATGGGCCATTTGGATCTGTTCACCAGGAAGTTGCAAGATCCCAGCCACGTGGATTTACTAATGTAACTTGCGGAGGGGAGGGTGGGCCCCGTGTTCTGTAAGTAACCCCTCACCCATTGCTCTGTTAGTAAGCCCAAGTAAACTAGCTAGAATCTGTTTAACTGTGAGTGGAGAAATCTGTGTGTTTGTTGCAAGGAAGGCTGGGGAGACTTTTTTGAGTTGCAAGGCAGGAGAGAGAGGCAGGTTAAGTTGGTCTGCCTCTCCCAAAGAGAAATTTTAATAACAACTGTCATTCCTCCAATGTGTGTTTTTAGCATATTTGTTGAAAATTAGGTGTTGGTACCTCTGTGGGCTGATATACTCTATTTTATTTCATCGATCTACATACCTGTTTTTGTGCCACTGCAATGCTGTTTCTGTCATTATGTCTCTGTAATATAATTTGAGAGCAGCCTCTGAGATACCTCCAGAATTCCTCTTTCACCCTGTTTACTCAGGTGAATACTTGTTTTTATAATTCTATGGTCTGTGGAACTGGGCAATTTTCTATATATTTCTTGGCCATACTTATGTCTTCACTGGAGAAATGTATATTCCAGTCATTTGCCCATTTTAAAGACTGGGATGCTCACCTGCTATTGAGTGAATTCCTTCTATATTTTGAATATTAACATCTGATTAGATACAGGGTTTTTGTGTGGTTTGAATGGGAAATGTCTCCCATGGGCTCAAGTATCTGAACACTTGGCCCCTAGTTGGTGGTGCTCTTGGGGAGCTCATGGACCTTTAGGAAGCATGGTCTTACTAAAGCGCACTACCAGAGGCAGGCATTGAAAGTTCTGCGCCAATTCCAGTTCACTCTCTCTGCTTCTATACTGTTGAATATGTGAGCTCTGAGCTTCTTGCTCCTGCCGCCAAGACTGTCGCTGCCATGCCTCCCCGACATGATGGACTCTTATCCCTGTGGAACCGCAAACCAAAATGAACTCCTTCACAAGTCACTTTTGGTCATGGTGTTTTATCACAGCCACAAAAAAGTAACTAATACAGTTTACACAAACATTTTCTCCTATTCTGGATGTTTTCACTTTGTTGTTTCCTTTGCTGCATGTAAACTTTTTAGTTTGATTAAATATTACTTGTCTACGTTTGCTTTTGATCCCTGGTACTTGGAAGCCCAAAAATTCATGGCCCAGAACAATGTGAGAAATATTGTCTATGTTTTCTTCTATGAGTTGTATGATTTTAGATACTATATTTATGTCTTTAATCCACTAAGTGACAATTTTTGTTTAGAGTGTCATAGTCTAATTTCATCCTCTTGCATTCCAGTGTTATTGACCCTGACTATTTCTTCTCACTGCTGCAGTCTTTCTCTATATTGATTGTCTTTGCCAAAGATGATTGACTTTAAATAGATTAGGTCATTTGTGGGCTCTTTATTCTGTTCTGTTGATCTATATCTGCCTATGTTACTATAATTTGGCTTTGATTACTATAGATTAGTATTGTATTTCAAGATTACATAGTGCTATATGTCCATCTTCATTCTTATTGTCAGGACTGTTTGGGCTATTCAGGGTCTTTTATAATCCTATGTGAATTTTAAGAATTTCTATTTCCAGGAAAATTTTCCTTAGAATTTTGGCAGGACTTACATAATTTCAGATAATATGGACATTTTAATATTAATTTTCTAATCTATGAACATGAAATATTTTTCCACTTATTTGGCTTTCCAATTTCTTCCGACAGTGTTTCAAGGTTTCAATGTACAAATCTTTTGTCTCCTTGGTTAATTTTATTTCTAAGTATGTTATTTTTTTAAGATTTTATTTTTATTTTGTATATATGAGTATTTTGCCTGCATATATATAAGGGCATGCCTGGTGCCCACAGAGGCCAGAAGAGAGTGTTGGATCAACTTGGACTGGAGTCATAGAAGGGTGTTTGTCACCATGTGGGTGTTGGAAACTGAACCAGGTCCTGTGGAAGTGCAATAACTGATCTGAACATCAGTTATTGATGAGCCTTCTCTCCAGCCCAACATATGTTAAATATTTGTGCTGTTATAATTTAGGATGTTTTCCTGTTTTGACAGCTTATTGTCAATATCTAGAATGCTAGTGATTTACCCATGTTGACTCTGTATGTCACAACTTTATTGAATCCATTTACTGGTTTCGGGCAGTTTCTGGAAATTTTTACAGGTAAATCCAGATCATTCACACATACAAAAGAGAGAATTGGTCTTCCTTTCTGATTTGGATGTGTTTTATTTATTCCTTTGTTTAATTGCTCTGGCCTGGACTTCTAATACCATATTAAATACAAGGGAAAAGAATAGATATCCTTGCTTTTCTGGTTTTAAAGGAAAAGCTTTCATTTTTTGACTCGGACTTTAATACCAGGTCTGGTGTTAACTCTGAATGTATGAAAATAAGGTTAATATTTTGAGCTACATTCTTTCCACACCAACTTTGCTGAGTTTATATCATGAATAAGCACTGAATTACTTCAACTGGTTTATCTGTATCGTCTGAGATGATCATATAATTTGGGGCCTTCATTCTATATCGTGTGTATTTCCTTGCTTAGATAAGATGCAACTATCTTTTCATCCCAGGGATAAATCCCAGTTGACAGTGGTACACAACCCTTTTAATAAGTGGCTGAATGTTTGCTACCATTTTGCTATTTTTGCATCTATGTTCATCAAGGGAACTCGTTTGTTCTCTTGGAGAGTTCTTATTTGGCCTTGGTATCAAGCTAATGTTAGTTTCAGAAAATAAGTTTGAAGCTATTTCTTCTACTTATTTTTCAATCATTTAGAAAGTGTTGGTTTCTTTACATTTTGATAGTGGTTATCAGTGAAGACATCAGGGAGATCTGGAGCATGGATCTATGAAGGCAGATCCAGAGCCTTAATCCACAGATGTCCTGAGCCCAAATCCATCTGGATCAATCTGGCACTGGGCTGATCTTTAAGTCTAATTTGCATACAACCTGGTATGGTTGTATCGGCTATCGTCTTGGTCTTGAGTCCACAGTGATTAGTTGATGCTGGTGTTTGTTGTGGTGAGCCTGGTGTCTGGGGCTTCTCTGCAGATCTCAGGTCAAAGATCACGAGTACTAATTTGAAGCCCAGATCTATGGAATAAAGTGTACCTGGGGTCTGCAGATGCTAGCCTGAGACTGGGGTGGTTCTAGAGCGAAATCTACTGGGGTTGATCTGGTCTGGCACTGCAGAAGACCCAAACAAGCCTGAAGGAATGGGGACTCAGCATGGTGCTGAGCCAGAGTGGCACCAGGGCTAGTTTTAGAGCCTAGAGCCATGTATGCCAGCCTGTAGACCAAGGCAAGCCTAAAGACTGAGTCTATTGGGGCTGGCCTAAAGTACAGGGCTATGAGTACTTGTCTCACACTGATTTTTAGTAACATTGAATACAAAAAACTATTTTATCATAGAATAATCACTCTCCTCTCTTTGCTGCCTACAACCAGATTTTAGAATTGATAAGAATTTGAAAATTTATTTAATAAGTGAGCCTATACTACCTGGAATTGTTCCATTTTGTTTAAAATAGGTTGGCAATTATTAATCAAAAAATTCAACAAATAGATTATAAAGAAGAGAAAGCACATTCAGCTTTGAAATTTTTAAGCAAATTGTAATTAATGTAAGAGAAGCTTGCCAACAGAAACTAGCCCCTTCAAAAACCAAAGAACTAATTAAATGATAAAGAATATGCAAGTTATTTTGAAATTTTATTAATTTGTATCCCCAAAATATATGTTCAACCCCCCAATTCTGGTACCTGGGAATCTGACCATCTGACAGTGTTTGGAAATAACACCTCTGTATATGTAAATAACATACAATACTATATCAGAATAGAGCAGAGCTTTATTTTAATATAATTGCTGTCCTTTTATGAAACGACAAGACACATATGGGATATCAAGTGAAACAAAGAGGCAGCTAGATGATGATGGAGGCATAATGGAGCAATGCAAATGCAACCTAAAAAATAGCAAGGACTGCTGGTAAAACCTGGGAGCTAGGAGAGAAAGCATGTCCTACATGCCCTAGCTTCCGGAAGTGTTAAGAATACATTTCTCTTGTTTAAAGTCAACCACTTTTGGGTACCTACTTTGTTTACAGTAGTCTTGTAAATGTATACACTTACACAGCAGCCTACCCACCGTCCAGCAGATACTGAAAACACGAAGAGTACCAAACCCTATATATGATTTGAATACAAGCACTTCCATACCACAACTTATAACCCAGACAACTACTAAATGATTCTCGTGCAGGTAGCATAGGCTGCATGAGTACTCTCAACAGAAGGATATAGTTCACAACTAGAGTGGATCTGAGAAAGACAGCATAATACTTCATTGTACTATCCAGAACAGCATGCAATTGAGCACTTATGAGTTGTTTATTGTGGAATTTTCCTTTTAATATTTTCACGTTAACAAAACCACACAAGTAAAACTGCGAATAATTGGAGACTATCCCATTTAGCAGTTTATCCTAGACTTAACAGGTACTTTTGCATCTGTACAGAAAATATATTTAAAACTAATATTACTACTATTGCTGAAACATAACAGTTAAAGCTGAAACTTTTTAAGAACATTGCAAGGAATGTAATTTTAAACTTAAGTATAAGGGCATATTAACTTTTTCAGAAAATTATCAATACCAATGTTAAAGGGAGACATAGTTAAGAAAGTGATTCAAAGTTGTCATAAATACTAAACAATTATTCAGTCATTAAAACTTAATGTTCTCAAAATTTATAAGAAAAGTTTTTTTTAATGTATAAGAATATAAATTATCTTTTAAAATTATCTTTTAAATATGCCAATTTGCTAGAGATATATGTGGTCACTAAGGTGCATCAAAGGTATCTCTTATGGCCAACTAAGAATTTACTGTGATCACAACAGACAGATAACTGCTTGTCCAGATGCTATTTCCTGAAATGACAGAATAGTGTGATCAGTTCCCAAGGAAGGCAGGGCAAGGAGCTCTCCTCATCTTCTCTTTTCCAGCTACTGCTGAGTGGATACTAAATGAGACTTCATTAGTAAGCAGTGAGTTCACTGCAGAAAGCAAGGCGAGCATTACCAGGCAGCAAAAATTACTCAGATGAAACTAGGAGTCTTGAGTGTAAACCTGGCCTACATTAGGAGCCATAATGAGGTTAGGCAAATTACTTAACTTCTTCCAAAGACATACAAATGCCTCATCTATTTAAAGGCACCACTCTCCACTGACATTACATAATAGGATTTGGCTATGAGTTGACTGGTTAACAAAAATAGCTCTATCAACTAGTTTCTGTTAAATAATGGATGGAGACACATCACATAATCTGGATCAATTTGAAAATAGAAAGTCATCTGTATTAGTATTGTTTCTATAATCTTGTTTTATTTTCAAAAAGTCATAATCTTCCTAATCTATAGTTCTAAGAACTAAGTAAAGTGTGAAATAAACCAGAGCAAAGAACTAAACAAGAAAAACAGTCAACCTTTGTGTAGCAACATATTCCTTCACAAATAATACTGGCAAATAAAGCCCAGTCAAGATCAACAGTGCATTTAATGTGTACACTTCACAAGTCACTGAAATACTTGTTTCAAATACATTTTAATTATGATTTTAACCACAGCATCAATAAACTGTTTTAGGATCTATAAAGATGAAAAAAGTCTAACATCATAAGCAGTTCTAAGTTCTCTATAAATTCATCTTAATCATTTTGTGTCTTGTAGAACAACTTAGGTATGTAAGAGAAAATGACTGGCAAGTGGGTTGGATGGGAAAGGAGCTAGCCATTCAGGAACAAGTTTATCAAGACTGGTCCTTGAGACCATAGGAGCTGGAATCAAACAGAGAGCCTTAAGAAGGGGCAGGGCAGCTGTGTATCTTGTCTTAGCTTTTCTTGCTATAGGTATTATTAAGGAGTATTTCACCTGAAATCCCTCTCAGCACATCACCATCAAATTAGTATCTACAATGGAAATTCAGCATTTTTTGTTTTTTGTCTTTTTTGTTTTGTTAGACAGGATTTCCCTGCAGTCCCAGCCAGTCTAGAACTCCCTATGTGGACCAGACTGGCCTTGAACTCAAGGAGATCTGCCTGCCTCTGCCTCCTGAGTGCTGGGATTAAAGGCATGTGCCACCACATCCAGTCAGAAATTTAGCTTCTGGATTCAAAAAAGTCCTAAAAGATTTAACTACACTTTTAAGAGAAAGAAAGCAATGAAAAGATACTGCTTGTAGATAAGGGTTCAGAGATAGTGAGGTTTAGATATTTGCATCATTAATTCTTTGCTATGTTAACTTGAGACAAGTTGTTTGGTTTCTCTAAACTTCAGTTCCTCAGTCTATTAATTGGGATAACAATGATATCAATTTCATTCAGATTTTCTGAAGATTAGGAAGCATATGAAAACAAAATTAGCAAATTGCTTAACAACGAGGAAGGGTTCCTTAGAGATCAGTTAAGATTTATTTGTCAATAATATACCTGGGTTACTTAAAGGAAAGATGATATTCATTATAAAGCTAAACAAGAGTCCAAAAGAAAGATGGATACACACGTCTCCCTCTCTCTCTCTCTCTCTCTGACTGTCAAGGCACAATAGTTAATGATCATAATCATACAAATTTACTAGATTCCAGATTATTTTGGACAACCTGGTTGGTACAATGTTGACTAGAACATGACTTGAATCTGAGAATATATTATTTCACAGTTTTCAAGAAGTATGCCTTTTAAAATAGCAAGACAGCCAGGTAAGTTACAGACAACTGAAACATTAACAAAAACAATAACACAGAAAATGCTTCTGATGTACTATTAAGCAGAACAACTACAAGCTTTCTTGGATATATCCAACCCCGAGAACTTTGGTATTATTCATGTAGACTTGGATTATGTTCCCATCCAACCACGAAGTTTCCTATCATGTAGGTGGTATTTCTTAGATACAAATTACATTTCTTGTTAGAAAGTCTCATTAGTTACTTAATGGTCCTTCAGTTTATCCCACTTGAAACTTCACTCAAGCTCCTATTTCTTTAAACTTTTGCCAACAACTTAAATCGTTTCTACACTAAACTATTTTTTAAACCTTCATTAAGTTGCATGTGATTCCTTAAAAGATTATCTGGTCTTTTAGTTTTCTCATTTTTCTGTTGGTTTTATCACCCCATTAGGATATTAACATAATTCCAAGCATTTAAAATGCAAAGATCCATGTCATTAAAGAAATTAGTACAGGACCTCCAGGCAAGGCAAGAAGATCAGGAGTTCAAGATCATCCTCAGCTTCATGGGGAGCTCCAGGCAATCCTGGGATGTTTGGAAAAAGATAGCCTAATTTCTAACATCACTATGATATGGTTTTAATATTAAGCCCTGTCTTAATCTACTGACACAAAACTACCCTTCAAGAATAATCTTTACTAGAAGAAAGGTCGTCAAAACCAGAGTGGACACCATTAAAAAGGAATAAGTTAGGGCTGGAGAGATGGCTCAGTGGTTAAGAGCACTGGCTGTTCTTGCAGAGGACCCAGGTATGGTTCCCAGCACCCACATGGCAGCTAACAACCGTCCATAACTCCAGTTGTAGGGCATGCTTTCTTCTGGCATCTGCAGGTATTGAGCACACATGGTACACTTACATACATGTAGGCAAAACACTCACACACATACAAAAATAAAATAATGAATGAGTTTTTGTTGGACCTGCTGTCCAAGTTTCCCCTACTGCACATGTTACAAAAAAGATATTTCACCTGAAATCCTTCTCAGCATATCTATCAAACCAGGAAACTTTATTATTTAAAACAAAATGCAGTTAGTAGAAAACAGAATTCTTGTCACCTTCTGAACACATGCCCCCAACACCAAAAATAAATACATAAGAAAGAAAGAAAGAAAGAAAGAAAGAAAGAAAGAAAGAAGGAAGGAGAAGGAAAAATATCACCTTAGAAAAAAAGTGTGTGTATATATACATACATTCATATATATGTGTGTATATACAAATAAATTAAAAGGGACAGCACATTATATCAAAGACAACATGAACAGGGCTTGCAAAGGAGGGAAAGGCTTTCCTCTAACCCTTGAAAAGGAGCTTCCTTGAGATGGATAGTATAAAATAAGAGGGATTGCTCTCATGGACAAGAGGACAAGGGAGGAGCCTTCAGAAAAACTCCCAGAGGAAAATATCTGGTATTTACAGTCTGTCAGGAGATGACAGGAAGATCCATTATCACTGGATTTAGCCTGGGATATCCTATGTGACAAAGAGCAAGGAGGAGCCAGGCGCTAGTAGTTGTATAAATTAGGACCTGTACAGCACAGCATGGCTTTTTAACTCTCTGATCTAGAGACAGCATTGCAGGGCCGCAGTCTGATTTCTTCAGGCTGTGGCCTCTTACAAAGACCAGTGTCTTAAAGGAGCAGGCCCACAATATAACACTACATTAGTCAGAAAACTTGATTTTGAAAACGAAATATTTAAACATTTATCTCTGAATAGCTGGGACACAGTGGGAAAGGTAAAAATTAAAATGTGAGACACCAAACAATGAAACACTTAGTTTCTAAATGCAAAATGATATTAGAACCGTGTAGGAAGCAAAATTGTTGCTAGACAATTTAGTTCAGTAAAATACAAAAACCACATGATCATCTTTGCCAACAACACAATATAATTTTGCGAAAACACACTGACAGCCTTTATGACTTACTCTATCTTAGGTGAAATCAATCTATATAAAATTAGCTTTTTTAATAGTTCCAACTGGTGTCTAGGTCCTTCAAGCTTCAAGAAGGATAAAGAGGCTTTAAATCAAACAATAACTCTGCAGAAAAGTAAATATTGACAGTACTAGAGGGGAAGAGACTTAGCAGTGTTAAGCTAAGATTCATCTTTGCTACATTATAAAGTCACCCACATAAGACATTAATATTTAAACAACATAAAATGGTATCTTTTATTAATTCCAAGAAAATGAAAACTTTTAAAAAATGCTGGAGTAGCAGAAAAAATGATGAAGCTATCGGCAGCGAAAGATAACAAAAGGTGAAGCTGTATGGGAAGCAGTAAGCTGGAACATTTTACAGATGCTAAAGGGAGCGGCAGCACTGTGAGGAGACAGGGAAGAGACTCTCCCAAGTGCCTGATGGGAGGAGCCACTGAGCAGCAGGAGGAGCAGGGAGCAAGGGTCTGGGCTTCCCACTTAGCTACTGAAATGAGCGGTTCAGCAGAATGATTTCAAACAGATTTGAGGAAGAACCTGGGTTGTAGGTTATCTGAAAATCTGCTTTGAGCCTGGCATTAATGATGTACAAGCCTTATGACTTGCCAGCCTAAATGGGACAGTTAACTGCTAGGCTACACACACACACACACACACACACACACACACACACACACACACACACAAAAGCACTAGCCGGAACTGAGGCGGCCACTATAAACCAAGGCCATTCTGACTTGTAATTTCTCACACAAAGAGGGAAACATTTAATCACCAAGAATTTCTGACTGTGTAAGTAGCTCACTTCAAAACACAAGAAGTCGAAACAACAGAAGGGAGTGTGCGCTGGCATTAATTTCCCTCAGTTGATAAGATTCAGTGTTTATGACTAAGGAGGGAAAATTCGTTATGAATTTTAAAGGAAAAAATCACTGAAAGGTTAACAGCACACGATGAGGTTATAATAATTTCCAAATTCCATCAAGTATTACTTCTTGAAATTCAACTTAGTAAAAATTTGCACCATGTTAGGAATACTTAATATGCTCCATTACTATAAGTTTCTACTTAGTCAAGAAATATGAAAAAATAATATTTTTCCATTTAAGGCTATAAATAGCTCAGAAATGTGATAGATTTGTTAATTTGAAATAGTCTATATCACTGGGAAAAGAGTTGACAAACTCAAGGATAGTTTTCAACAAAAACATATTAAGAAAATTTCATGTCAATAGGAATTATGTTAGATTTAAGTAACAATCACTAAGAGGGACTAGACAGCTAATGTGTTGCTGTGTATTTTATTAAGATGATTGAGTGGGGAGGCAGACAGTGGAGACCTCTGGTAGATGGAATCTCTTCTCTCTGCTGGTCCTAGAAGAGAAAAGAGACACCAATAAGCATCAACACACTGTCGGAATTCCTCCTCACCTGGACTCACCAGTCCACAGGTGTTTCTCAACTTTACAGCCAACCTCACCTTCAGATGTGGTACTCGGTGCCAAAAGACTGTTAAAAACACCACATTATGCTAACTTGATTAGTGCTGTCATAAAAATGAAACTATTAAAAATACTATTTCTTATCAGGTAGTTAAGACCTGCATCAAACAAAATGGAAAGCAACCAGGCTAAAAGTAATGTTTTTTCATCATCCACATTTTGAAAAAAGCTTTATGATAATTATATCAGCTATTTTAAATAAAAGGGAGGTATTAAATATTGTGTGTGTGTGTGTGTGTGTGTGAGAGAGAGAGAGAGAGAGAGAGAGAGAGAGAGAGAGACACGACACAACCGATCCAGGGCCCCACATTAGCTTTAAATACAACTTAAGAGCTCAGAAATCTTGAGTGATGCCTATGTATTTGTGTGTATAAAGCTTGTGGCTACAACCACATTGGAGTTGTAACTGCAGCCTGTGAGTCACTCAGAAGCACTGGTCACAGATAGAATGGGGAGATGGCGTTTGTTTTCCACATCAAGTTGATGAAAAGAAATTAATATTTTCTATTCTACAAATTGAAAAACATTATCCTTACACCGGAAGGAAGTGCTAAAAACTCAAAGGATACTGATTTAAATTAATAAATGCCATTAGTAGATAATTCCCTCCATCTTGTAATACAAACAGAATTCTACCGAATCTGCTTTTCCCAAGGAGTTCAACAGGCTGGTAATGTCAATCATGTCAATCAAAACAGCATATTCTTAAACTACAACAATTTACACCAATAGAACTGTTATTTTTCACACAATCTTGTCAATACCTAGTCACTATAAACCATGTCCCAGGTAAAACCTACAGGAAGTGATTTAATTTCAGTGAATGAGGACTAAGATTCAATGCACACTATGGGGAATTAATTTAAATTAAAAATAAAACAGTATCTACGTCCACGACTTTAGTGCTCACTTTCTTCCAAGTATTGTGCTGGACCCTAGGGATGCCAAAAGGCAAGTAAAACAGTTTCTAGACACCTAAAATAGAAGTGAAAGCACTTTACTGGAAGCCCTGAAAGCCTGAAAATGAGTTTTCTGGGCTCACTGGCTCTGGGCCAAGGGAGTATGGTTTGTTGTTTTAGGGGCTGGATTTCCCAACAGACAAGCAAAGTCCAGTGAAGTCTGGTGAAGTGTTCCAGACACTATTGTGTCTTTTCTGGTCCTAGCCAACAACCAAGTCCAAATGTAAGGAAGGTAAAGATTGACAGCTTGAGGAAGGCTGGGAAGTGACATAAGCGAAAGACAGAGGCCAGGATTCAAGTCCATTTTTGTGAAACCATTAAGAACTTTGGATCTGGAAAAGACCTGGGCAAAACCAGTAACAAAGGAATACAGGAAGCGTGTACCCGTGGCTACCCGTTCACTCAACACGGTAACCTGAACAGAGGCCAGTGTGAACAAGCTGACCACGTGTCAAGACACCACGAAACGTCCTGGTGCGGAAGCCCGGGCCCAGCTCGCCGGGCCCAGCCGGCCACTCGCGGCCTCCGCGAACCCCAGCCCCGCGCGCGGCCCGCCGCTCGCGGCCGCCGCTCCTACCTCACGCCAATGCTCCGAAGGCCGCAGAGCGCGCGTCCGGCCGCTCCCGAGTCCGGCGCCCGCCCTCGACCCAGGCGGCCGCACAGCAGCGGGAAGCCGCGGGCCCGCAGCGCCATGGCCGAGGTCCCACCTCCTAGGGCTCTGTGCCCGCTGCCCGCGCCCTCGCGGCTGGAGGCCGGCCCCGCCCCGCGGCCGGCTGCCGGTTCCCCGGCCCCGCGCTGGGCGGGGCGGGAGCGGAGGACCTGAGGCCTGGGCGGGGGCGGAGCCGGTGGGATCCCGCGCGGCCAAGCCCGGACCTTGGCAGTTCCATAGCGCCGGGTACCGCTGTCGCTTCCGGAAGCCACGCGTCCTCCTTGAGTTTGCGATCAGGTTGACGCAGGCTAGGAACTCTGCCAGGCAGTGAGTTAGGAATGAGAAAGCAAAGCGTAGCGCCCATTGAAAAGAAAGCTCGGCTGTGCACTCCTTGGGCAAATTAAAGCAAGATAAGATGGTCTAGATCAAGTCGGCTACAGATATTTTTCCCAGAGTCAGTCTGTAGCTTTGAAGAGAGCTCTCGTCTCTTTCACAGCTGTTGTCCTATTGGGAAAGCTTGTTTTCTAAAATCCCAGAATGTCAAAACTTTTTCTTTAAATCTGATCAAGAACAATGGAACATCTCATTTTTGTCTGGCCGATAGACAAGACTCAAAGAAGCTCCCAAGAAGAAAATAAAGAACGAACATCTTGGCGATGAAAGTAAGTCACAATGTGTAAAAGAAAAGATTTTAAACCACGGCTGTGTAGAAAATATTCTGTCGAGAGAATGAAAGTCAAGAAGAAGACTGGTAGGAAAATTGCAAAATATTTTGAGTGAAATTGCACTCAAAATGTACAAAGAACTAAAACTCAACATTGAAAGACAAGGCAATTAAAAATTGGCAAAAATGTGTACAGCCATACTATCTTGGACCTATCCAATTTCTTCTAAATGTCAACAAAAGTTATAAACAGATTCATACCAAAGAAGATATAAGACATCAAATGAAACAAATTCCTACATCATTTATCAATAAACAAGTGCAAAATTAAATGAGAGACTATTTCCCTCTTACTAAAATGGCAAAAGTCCAAATTCTGATAATAGTAAAATTTGATAACTGATAAATGCTCAATTGTTTGAGTCTCTCTCTCTCTCTCTATATATATATATGCATATATATATTTATATATGATGTCTACAGCATTGCTCTTTTGCTCAGGATTGTTTTGACAATTCAGTCTTATGCTTCCATATGAAACTGAGGAAGATTTATTCTAGTTCTGCAACAAACATCCTTGGAATTTTTATGGGGACTGCATAAAATACATAAATCATGTTTAATAACGTGGTCATTTTAACAAGGTTAATTATTTTTAAAAGATTTTAAACTTTGTTTATATGTATTTCATGTGTATGTGTTTTGCCTGTATGTATGTAAGTGCACCTGTGTATGCAATGTTTATGGGAGCCAGAAGAGGACACTGAATCCCCTGGGACTGGAGTTTCAGATGGTTATTAGCTACCACATTTCTTCTGGGACCTGATCCTGGTTCCTCTGTAAGAGCAACCAGTGTTCTTAATTGCTGAGCCATCTCTCCAGTCGCCAATGTTAATTTTTTGTTTCTCTGTTTTTTTTTTCTTTTTTGAGACTGGGTCTTCCTGTCGCCCTTGCAGGCCTGGATCTTACAGAGAACTGCTTGTCTCTGCCTGTCAAGTTCTGGAACTAAAGGCATGTGCCACACAGCTGGCTCCAAGTTTAATTCTTGACTCATGAACATGGGATGTCCTCTTCTAATATCTCCTTCAACTTGTTTCTTTAGTATTTTATATTTTCCTTGTAGAGGCCTTTCACTCTTCCATTAGGTTTATTTTGCTGTTGCTGTGAATGGGATTGTTTGACCGATTTCTCGGCAGATTTATTATTGGTGTATTTTAAAAGGCTATTGATTTTTTTCCGCTGATTTTGTGTCCTGCTGATTTTCTGGAAGTGTTTATAAGGCCTAACAGTCTTTTATTGGAGTCTTTCTGATCTTCTAAGTACAAGATGGGGTAATCTGCAAATAGGACAGTTGGGCTTCTTCCTTCTCTGTTTGTGTGGCTTTTATTTCCTTTCTCTTCTTGCTCTGGGTAAAATTTCAAGTATTATATTGAATAAGACTGGCGAGATTAGAATTCTCATCTCTTAATCTTGCTTGATTTCCAGTTTTTCCATTCAAAGTTACATGGACTGTAAGTTGGTCATATGTAGCCTCTATGTTATTCAGGGATTATCTTCTATAACTAGATTCAGCTTTCATCATGAAGAGATGTTGAATTTTGTCAAATGCCTTTTCTGCATCTGTTGAGATGTTCATGTGATATTTGTCCTTCATTCCTTTTACGTGCTCAGTTTCATCTACCACCCTGTAACCGTCATCCTTGTATCCCTAGAGGAAAGCAACTTGATCGTGATACATGCTGTTTTTGGAGCATCATTCAATTTGGTTTGGAAGTATTCTGTTGAGAATCTTTGCTTCTTTTCTCACCAAAATACTCATCTATATTATGAATAGGGTTTTAATAGTTTTCATTGGCTCAGTTTCTATTGGTCATATATGCTTGGAATACTTCATACTTCTATGTTTTTCCTATTTACTGGAGTATTAAGTTTTCGAAATAACCATTAATACTCTTCTGGATATCAGTGCTATCTATTGTAATATTCATTTTTTCTTCTCTAAGGGTGTATCATCTTGTTGGAACCAACTGTATAAGTTACTTTTCTGCTAATGTGATAAACACCGTGACCAAGACAATTTATAGAAGAGTTTGTTTGGCTTAGGGATCCAGAGAGATAAGAATCCATCGTGGAAAGGAGGCATGTTGGCAGAGGTCACCAGAGCAGAAAGTTCAGAGTTCACGTCTTCAAACATGCATAGGAAGGAGAGAGATCAAGCTTAAATTGTGGTAAAGATTATGAATGCTCAAAACCCCACCAGTCATGTGCTTCCTCCAGCAAGGCCACACCTCCTAAAGGTTCCATGACCCTCCCCAACCAGAATCACCAACTGGCCAAGCATTCAAATACTTGGAACCTATGGGAGCCAATTCTCATTCAAACCACCTCATCAGCTCTGTTTCCTCGATGCTCAGTACTGTTCTTCTAGATTCTATTTCATTAATTTCAGTTCGATACCATTTCCCTCTCTTGATTTTAGGCTTGGTTGGTTCTTATTTTCAGTTATTTATCTGAGTCCCTCTTAGGAATGCCTGTGCTCTACCCCACACACTCTAATATGTTAACATTTGAATTTGATTTTAAGAAGTTTTTAAATTTCTCCTTCATTTTTTTCAACAAACTTTTGGTGGCTCAGTTGCCATGTATTTACAGTGTCTTTTGTTACTCTTGCTGCTGGTTTCTATTTTCTTTGTAGTATTGCAATGTCCATGTCACATTACAGTTATGCCTTTAAAAGATCCTGTTACTAGCATCTATTTTAAAGTCAACAGTAGACCTGAACTCTAGAGAACCTGTTCCTTCAAATTTCTCTTGAAACTGTGTTTTTTTTTCCTGATATTTATTTGCTTATCGACTTTTTTCCCTAATTTTATTTTATATTTATTTTATGCTTATGAATATTTTTCCTAAATTTATGTAAGCGCACCCACGTATGCAATGCCTTCAGAGAACAGAAGAGGGCATTGGATGCCTTGGAACTGGAGTTAGAGTTGTTAGCCGCCATGTGAGTGGTGAGAACTGAACCTGGGTGAATCTCTGGTGATAATTGAGAGATGCATTATAGCAAATTTTTGGAGAACAATAAAAGGAGGACAGGCACTGCTGAGAGAACTGGGTGTGAGGAAAGACACATAGGGTGTCCCGTTCACAGGACCAGATAGGACTGTGTTCGCTAGAGATTTAATGAAGGACTTCATTGAACAGGGACCTCGATATTGGTATGGAGGTTTAGTGTCCCTACTCGATCCCCTAGTGGGACAAGAGCTTTACAAGGCAGGGGAGGCTTTGACAGATTTAAGCAACTTAGACCAGCATGTAAAGTATGTCTGTAGAAGAAGCAGTTAGTAGGACCAAGCAGTTTGGGCCAGCACCAACGAGGTTGGAAAGGATAAAGGGATGTATGGAGGCTCCATGTGAGAAATCCAGGACACTAAATGGATTACATGCCATTGTATCCAACATGGATCTCTTAAAATAACAGCTGATACAAATGAAAATGAATTTTCCTTGCTATGTTAGACCTTGTATGTGTATATAATGTTAACTTCTGAGTGTTTTACAGATATGAAACTCAGTTGAGAGACATCAAGTACACCTGAAGGAACAAAAATGGAATGTAACTCATACAGGGTACAAGGGTGAAGTACAGCTGTGAAATTCTGGGAGCTCTATGGGCCTAGGCCTTTAGATGCCAAAGAATAAAAGGATACTTTATATGACTGTTAACTAGCAATTCCGGTACCAGGTGTGGGTTGCTCCCCCTGTGAGCTGTTGGCCAAGGGAGGCTTGGAATTCCCCTTCTACCAAAACAAAAGGCAATTACCACATTATAATGCTGGTTGCACACTGGAAGTGGACGGTAAGGCCCTATTACTGGAGATGTGACATGGAGAGATCTAGCTGGGACTGAGCTGAAAACTCCCCACAAATGGATGGCTGGCTTTCAGAGTGCTAGAGGGCGCTATGTAGGCTGCTATGGGAGAATGGTCCTGAAAAGCTCTGCTTAAGGACAGATCTTGCGTGCTTCACTATCAAATGTCTCTACAGGTGTAATAGAGACTCGTCTGGTATGTGCACCCCCAGCATATTTAAAATTGGATTCAGGGCCCGCTCTTCAGGGGGGGCACACACACATGTGATATTAGGAAAAGAATGTTACCCCCAATGGTGAGGGGGAGAGTTATGTCCCCATGAAGAAACTACAGTAATTGTTTGCAAGATAAATATGATGTGCCTACTTAGGTATTGCCTAAGCACTTGTGTTTACACCTGTAGGTTAGGTCATTCAGTATTTGTATGGATATTATTTTTGTACTTTTGCTGCTGTTGTTGTTGTTATTGTTGTTTTACGATTGTTGTGTTTTTACAGTAGAAGGAGCATCACTGAAGCAAGATGATAATCCATGCCACAGTGGAAAGAACATCATCCTATACCTGTTGTTCCGTCCCCAAACCCCTTGTTCTTGTGGTCAGGGACCATCCCAGAAGAGGTTGGCAGAAAGTATGTAAGAGCTAGAGAGAAAAAGGGGTGGGATGTTGCATAGAAAAGCAGTTTTCTCTTTCTGCTGCGAGGGATAGTCTTCTAAATGATTGACATCCAACTAACCAATGATTTAAGGGGGGATGTCTAGCAGAAACCCAGGGAAGGCTGGGAAGGAGAGAGGTGGTCATGGCGCCAGGGAGCCTTCTTGTGCACATGTTCCAGAGGTCCGGGGTGGGGTACTTATGAGAATGCGGCCCCTGCCATACAATACCTCCATCTACCTCTCTCCCCAGGGATGAATCCTTTGTAACCTGGAATAAGTTAGCTTCTCTAAAAGAGCATTCTCTGTCTGCTCAATGGGTTCAAACTTGGGGGTGGGTAGTGCTGAATGCCAAGCCTCACTGTGAGAAATTAATGATACACTTCCTTTATATAATTTCATTCTTTCTCATCTCTCTCACCCCCCGCCCCATGGCCACTTATTAGTTTTCTGAGTTCTCTGGATTCTCAAATTGAAACATGCTTATCTAAGGTTTTAAAGTTAGCATCCTGCTATGATAGAGAACATGTGACCTTTGTGTTTCTGGATGTAGATGACCTCACTCAGGATTATTGTTTCCAGTTTCATCCATTTATCTACAAGTTTCAAAATTTTCATTTTTTTCCTTTTTTTTTGTATTTTTGAGACAGGGTCTTCCTGTAGCCCTAGCTAGCCTGGAACTCACTATGTAGAGCAGGCTGGCCTTGAACTTACGGAAATCCATCTGCCTCTGCCTCCTGAGTGCTGGGATTAAAGGCATGTGCCAACATGACTGGCTGCTTTATTTTTAATTTGTGTGTATGAGTGTTATGCTTGAATGTATATATGTGCACCCGTGTCATGCAGTGCCTGCAGAGGATAGAAGGGAGCATAGGATGCACTGGAACTGGAGTTACAGACAGTTGTTAGCTGCCTCCTGAGTGCTGGGATTTGAACCCAGGTCTTCTGTAAGAACAAACAGTGCTCTTAAACACTGAGCCATGTCTCCAGCCCCATAATTTCATTGTTCTAAGAGCTGAGTAATATTCCAATATGTACTGCAACTTCGTTATCTATTCATCAGTTGATGGATATCTAGGTTATTTCCAATTCCTGGTTATTATGAAAAGAGCAGCAATGAACATAGATGAACAGGTATTTTTGTAGTAGGATGTAGAGTCTTTTGGGAATATGCCCAGGAGTGATATGACTGGGTCAAATAGTAGATCAATTTTGAGCTTTTTGTGGAATCTTCACACTGATTTTAATAATGGCTGCACCAGTTTGCACTCAAACAGTGAATGAGTTCTTCTTTCTCCACATCCTCCCCAGCATTTGTCCTTGATTATCTTTGGATTCAAAATTTCCATAAAGATATGAAAATATATTCAGCTTCATTTGTAATAAGTAACTTGCACATTAAAACTACCACGATCTTGAAGTCACGTGGCAACAATTTTAAGTATGACAAATTTGAAATATGGCCAGCAGGTGGCACAAGAGGAACATACATGAATTGCTTTTGAGCAAAATAAACATTTTGAAACAGTTTTTGGTTATTGCTAAAATTTGCATACTGCATAAGAAAGTAATTTCATTTCTATATGTGTGTTGTAAAATATAGTATGTGCAACTGGAAATTAGCTCTAGAAATTTGAAAGTTGCATTATTCATAATAGCAAAACTATAAGCAACTCAAATTTCTACCCTACAGTGAGTCCAATAAATAAATGTCAATGTTTCCATAAAATGGAATTTTAATCCATAAAAATGAATCAGCATTTGTGAAATTCTGCAGAATTAATCAGCTTTATAAGAAATTCTTAAACACTAAAGATAGAAAGATGGCTCAGCAGTTAAAAGCATTGGCCACTCTTGCAGAGGACCTGGGTTTAGTTACCAGCACACACGATGGCTAACAACCATTCAAACTCGAGTTCCAGAAGATCCAATGCCCTCTTCTGACCTCTCTGAGCATTTTATGACATGGGCGCACTTAATACAGGCAAGCAATATATTCATACACACAAAATTTTTAAAATTCATAAACATTTTGATGAAAGATAGAATTAAGTTATATCTTTACAATATCATCTGGAGTTACTGATAGTTGTTAGCCACCATGTGGGTTCTTGGATTTAAAACCAGGTCTTCCAACAGAGCAGCCAGTGCTGTTACCTGCTGAGTCCCCTGATAGACTTGCAAATAATCTAGAAAAATATTCGTGTAACTTCATTCCTTCCCTTATGTCTGTTTAGTATATGTGATTGTTAATCATTGTCAACTTGATTAGAATCACCATGGAAACATGCCTTTTGGTTTGTCTATGAGTATGTTTCCAGAAAGGCTTGACTCAGCAGGGAAAACCCACCCTGAGTGTGGGCAGCACCATTCCATAGGAATAATACATGAAGAGAGGTCAATAAAAGGGGAGAAATGAGCTGAGTCCTAGCATTCCTCAGGCTGTGCTTCCTGACTGTGTTTATAAGGTGACTCAGAGGTCTCAAGCTCCTGCCACCATGATTTCCCCTCCTTGACCTGTAAGCCAGAAGAAACCTTATGCTACCTTTATCAGATATTTTATCATAGCAACAAGAAAGTACTTAACACATTATATATGTTTATTCACCTCCAAATTGAATCTCCACATTCTAATTCATGCCTGGCACCTGCCCCGTACTTTCCTCCTTTTTCTTTTCTTTAGTCTCTACTATTCCTAGTCAGCTAAAAGTTGTAAGCATTTTCAGTCAGAGAACACTATCAGAAATTCTTATTTTTCCCTGGCACTTTATATTTGAAAGGTTTATTTTCAGCTACAATAAGAAGGTTAAAATATCAACTGGTCATTTTCAAATAACTGGGAGAAGTAAAACAATATGCTTCAGCATTCTGACAATGCAACTCAAACTTCAAAATATCAGTTGTGTGAAGTAGGTATATCAGCATTCTGAATGAAACTAATGGTGTGCACATCACTCAACACTTTTGAATATTTATATCAATATAGAAGTCCCCTGCATTGAGCTAACAGTTAAACACTGCGAGAAATAGTCATGGAGAAATCACAAAAGTCAAATTATTTGCTAATATCATAATTAATGTGCATTTAATAAGGGATAACTATGGGGTGGTGTTGGACATAACTGAAGAAATAACCTTTCCTGTAAGATTTTAATGTCATTAAGATAATAATCACTGGGCTTAGTGGCACATACCTTGAGTTCCAGCACTTGAGAAGTAGACGCAGGTGGATATTTATGAGATTGAGGTCAAACTGGTTTATATGGAGAGTTTCAGGTCAGCTGGGGCTACAGGGAGACCCTGTCTTAAAAAAACAAATAAACAAACAAAGAATAATAATCTATATAAGTATGAAAAACTGCTTCAGTGCAGTGCAGATTTATTAATATGATAATTGCATATATCTCAGTTGAATTTAATAACCATCTACCAAACACCCTGGATTTAACTGCAGTAATATTTCTACTGCTATTTCTAATAAGAAAAGTACAGATCTTTGCAGTCAAAGTTATGAGTTTTTCCATCTGTATACATACTTTGGTAATTGTCAACCTGAATGTATATCCTGCTTTTGTTTTAGTATCTCACATTTTCTGTTTTACTTAGAGTCAAAATCCATCTCTTTCTAGTCATGATGGCTCACATGTAATTCTAGCACTGTGGAGGCTGAGACAGGAGGACCAAGAGAGGGAAGTCAGGCTGGCTCTCCAATGAGACCATATTCCAAAATAAACAAAAATTCTTTTCACATGTGTTGTGTTTTATAAATGTCCTAAGACATAAAATAAAAGGGCAAACTGTTTAAGGGCACACAATAGGGAATGTTTGCAAGATTTCAATGGCAAGTCTGGTGGATTCAACACTACAGTGCACCATGATCTCAAGATTAAGTCATTGTCTTCTCCCTCCTTGTTGAAAACAATAGGAAAAGCTTGTCAGATATTAGCTAATAAGGAAGTAGATCATTTTTCCAGTTTGTTTTATTTGGAGGGATAGGAAGCAGGTGTTGTAATAAAACTGTCAAAGATAAGACATTTCTCATATTATTTCCTTGGGGAAGAATTATGCTTTTTTTTTTTAAGTGGCAAGAAATTTAATGCCTGAGCCATCTTCCTAGTCCTAGAGAAAATTATGATGCCTTTAAAACAATTCATGTTAGTACACAGCAAGATTTAACATGTTGTAATGTTTTTTCCTTTCATGTTTACTTACACATGTCAACAAGATCGAATGAAATCTACCATCTATTTGTAAAGCCATTAGAAAAATGGAATTCAGAATGAATGATTTGTGGTGGTTGGGAGGTGTATGTTAAGATTCAGTGTACTTAAAATTGAATAAAAATGAATGTTGAGCTCTTTGTTTTGATAAATAGCTTGGTTATACCATATTTAACATGTTTTCTTCTGCATCAACAAATGGAACTCTTTAATCAAACAATTATCATGTTTCGGAATACATCATCAGTTTATACATAATCTCAAAATTAAAGTAAAAGGAGAAAGTATAAGGAGAAATATTGAATTTCATATAAAAGAGGAATTACTCTCCCTATACATACAGAGAAAAGCTGGAAAACATTGCAAACAGGCTTGCCTCTAGAAGCCCAGCTTTGTGACAGGAAATGGCATCAAAGGGGGTAGTTTCAGGGTACAATAAGATTGAAAGACATGACCCATTGATTTGCTGAACTGTGATAAAAAGACACAGTGAACTAGGAGCACTATTTGGATCTGAACTTAATCTCTGGGGTCTCAGGTCCCAAAGGACCCACGGGAAGTGATCAAATTGTGTTTATCAGTATTTATAGTCACCTTAATAATTGGTAGGGGAATAAATGTATAATCCTAAGAAAAATATTTAAACAATCAAAGGAATTGTTTCTAACTTCAAATGAGCTTTTCAGTTATTGAATTTTTCAAAGAGGTCATGATGATATTTTCATGGAGCTTCATTTTCAAATATGTTTCTATTTGGGAGATTTTTTTTCCATCCATTATTGAAAAGAGATTGAATTTCCAGTGAGTTCTAGACTCTTCAAATTCTGAGTATCATATTCCCAGTTTTGGAAATTCAACTTATTACCTTACTGTGGTGCTCTGAGCACCTCTGAGGGCTATAGAATTTGTAAATGGAATACTCCATTTTCAGTTCATTTCTCACTCCTCCAAAGTAATGGCTTATTCGGACACAAACATCATCAGCTATACTAATAGTAACAGCCTTTAAGTTGGTTCTGGTACTCTCTACCCTCTATGTGCTTTGGGTGGGGTATCTGGAAACCTTACAACAGCCATCCAAGGACTGTTGCAATTTTGGAAATAAAATTAAAACCAAGTCATTTGGAGAACCTGCAAAAAGTAGTAGAGCTAGGTCTGGAGCTTGGGTTGTGAGGGGCATTGACTTTGATCCACAGAAGTGTGCACTTACACATACACACACAGATACACACACACACACACACACACACAAAACTATCTTTGGAGGATATCTCAAGAGAACTCTTTTTTTTTGCCTTTAAAAAAATTTTTATATATTATTTTTATCTTATTTATATGAATGTTCTGCCTGCATGGATGCAGACACCCATGTCATGCAGTGGGGCCACAGAGGCCAGAAGAGAGAAGAAGATTTCCTGAAACTGGAGTTAGGGGCAGTTGTTAGCTGCCATATGTGTGTTAGGGATCAAACCCAAGTCCTCTGGAAGAAGAACAAGTGTTCGTAACCACTAAGCCATCTCTCCACCCCTGCTCCAATACTTTTATTTTGTCTTCTTGAGACAGGGTCCCCTTGTTGTGACAGCTGGTCTGGAACTCACTATGTAGGCCAGGCTGGCTTCAATCTCACAGAGACCTGTATGCCTCTACCTTCCCAGTGCTGGGTCTAAAGGCTTGTGCCACCACATCAGGCATCAGGAGAACTCTTAAACAAGTAATCAAAATCGCGGTGGACTCATTGCTCATGTACCATTCCTTTTATTCTGTTTTAGATTTTGAGCCAGAAAACCTATGCATTGATTTCATTGCTCTTCCAGGCCTCCATGACTTTCTACAGTTTTGTAATGATGTTTGCTTTTCTGCTTTGAAACTTTCTATTACCAGTTTAGGGAAACTACCTAATTCTGTGTTTTCTTAACATAGAAACATTATTAAACATGATTCAGCACTGGAATGGTTTGTTTCCTACCCCAGTCTTAAACACCCCTCCTAAAATATGTACATTTTCTTAGTCTAAGATGAAGTGCTTTAAGTACAGACCATCAATCCATTGTGTAGATGAAATAATGTTCCCTGGAGCTATCTTTGTTCATATCCCTGGACATGTGAATATGTTACCTTGCAGGCTAAAGGGAAAAAATATATGAATACATACACACATTATATATGATGAAGTTAGAGGTCTTGAGATGGAGCAATTATCCTATTTTATCCTTTGTGGGCCTATTATAGATGCAAGAGTCTCATAAAACGGACCAAGAGGAAGTCCAAGTGAGACAGAAAAATACCAACAGAGTGGAGGGGCACTCTGAGGAAATATGCTGCTAGCTTTAGAGGTGCAAGAAGAAGGCGGATCCCAAAGGCTGAAGATGACCTCTGGAGAGTCTCCAGAGCACCTCTACTTTTCATCCAGTGAAACTGATTTCATTCTTCTGATGTGCAGAACTATAAAGAAACATTTTTTGTTGTTAATTAAAGGCACTAAGCTTATGACAAATTGTCACACCACAAATAGAAAATTAATACTGTTCTCATCTATCAGATGTCTTCGTTCTGTGTTCCAGAAAATCTATAGCCATTATCATCTTCCAGGCATTGCTTAACTCTTTACTCAAACACGCACTTCCAGCAACAGCTACAAACAAGATCAGTGTTATTGCACAGCTTTAATGAAAGCAGAAAGTGTTTAGATGAATTAAGGAACTTGATTGACTTAAATATAATAGTTATAGGGTATCAGAACTGGAATCTACTTCCAGACCAAATTCTTCATGTTCCGTGCTCTTAATCATCCTGTGAAATGATGACTTCTCTTTCATCCTCCTTTCCAATCCCCAAGTTAATAAGATCTACGTTGGGTTTTCATTCTCCTCCCCCACCCCCAGCCACACCTCATGCTACTGGGGATAGAACCTAGGGCCTTGAGTATGATAAGCAAGTGTTCCACCACCAAGTCACATCTCCAGTTCAGGTTTTGATCCTATATTTTATATATTTTTCATTCTGAGGAAACACATTCGATGTTCTAGTTCAGAGATGCATTACATACCTGACAGTAAATAAGCCTGCCATCTCCTGCTTGTCTTGGACCTTATCCTGGAGGTGATGAGATGAAACTGACATCCATTCTTCTGCTCCAGTAGCCAGATGCTCCATGAGCCAGAAATGAGAAGAAATTTTTTCTCTGTTTATAAAGGAGAAGGAAAAGGTGTCGCCCTTCTAAAAGGATTTCCATAGAAATATAATGAACCTTAACCTTAGAAATTTCTTTAGCTTCTTTTTCTCCCTGAGACAGGTTCTTGCTGTTGGAATCTAGATTGGCCTCAAACTCGAGATCCTTTGGCCCTAGCCTTCCAAGAGCTGGGATTACAGGTTTGCAGCACCATACCTTCTCCAAAGGACAGGTGATCCCTCATCTCCCCTCTTAGGACCTAGAGATGCTTATCCATTCTAAGGCTTATTTCTTTTCACATGTGAATAACTTGGACTATAATGCTTTGGTCTACCAATACCAGCACCTTGGGATCTAGTCCTAGAATCACCTTTGGGCCATCAAGGGAGAAGGCACCAAAGATATTCGATCATCCTTTAGAATCCAGGCATTTAACTATACAAAGGACTCCACATTTAATTTTCATGGTACATATAGAATAAAAGGTTTTTCCACAAAAACACTGGTAAATCCAAGGAAATTTTATTTACCACAACCTAAAACAATTAAGGTGCCTGTGCTGGCACTGAGGAAATTTTTAACACGCTCTGCATTTGTTTACCTCTGCAAAATGAAAAGTTGTTTCCATCTGCTCTTGTGGATTCAGAATAAATAACAGTGGGGTAATGAAGAAACCATTATGCTTATTTTTCAGGGAGGAAATGCAGACTCAGGGTAGCTGGTTCTGATCTGTGGGTTAGTTATGCAGTCTGCAGGGCCAGGCCACCAGAACAGTCTACTCCCTGGTACCCTGCCTCAGGTTATAAACCATGATTTAGTCAAGAGTCAGGTTCATTTCACCCTCCCCTCTCTCTCATTCCCATATGCACACCCTTTCCTCCTGTTCAGGTCTGGAGGACACTTCCACAGACTTCCAAAGATGCAAATCTTTCCCTCCCTGAGATGACGGTTCTTATTTCTCTTCTGGAGGTTCACTGTGCTCCTGTCATTCGGGGCAGTTTAAACTCAAATTGACTAAGCATTTAAACCTGGGCAGCACTGAAACAGTGTTAAATTTCATGGTTCTTGGTTGTTATCTCTCCCTGAAGGTTAGCTGAAACCCTTTATAGAGAGTCTTTTATACAGATTAAGCACTTAGCCATCCCTAATTTTTATCTTCATTGCACAGATTAAGTTCTAAGGAAGAATTCACCACCTTATTGCAGTTCAGATCCCACTTCATTTAGAGAGAAAACAATGCATTATTTAAAAAACAACACAGGAAAACAATTTAAATGACCTCTTTTAAAAAATACCTGTTTAAAAAAAAATACAGCTCTAGCATTGAACATCAGGTTGTTGGTTTTAATGAAAAAATGGAATCTTTTGAAGAAGGGCCACAAATGGACTTTGAAAAGGCATCAGATATGTGAACCAGGCTCCAGCAGGTGAACTCACATCAAGGGACATCTGGGGATACAAACTTAACTCGATAGGCCTTAACGTATATGACATGTTACCTGAAATTCAGTGTGTTGCGGGGGGGTTGTGGGGGTGCAGGTAGGGGAGAGGGCCTAAATATGATTAAGATATATTGTATGAGATGCACAAACATGAAATTAGGAAAATGCCTTTTTGAGAGAAATAAGGGAGACTTCAGCTAGTTGCTGTCCTCGGTAGGATCTATGGTTGCTTATGGATTCCTAACACTTTGGGTACTCTGGAGGAATGAAAGACATTTAACACACACACAAAGATGGTATTTTTATGAGAGTTTTATTTTCTTTTTAGTTGTAAAAATACATCAATAAATAAATGCTCTAAGAAAGCATGGCATAATTATTGCTAACCAAGGCACTGTGCCTTACAGAGAAGACATAAAATGTCCAAGGGATACTAAGAACATCATAGTTCTCGAAACTTCAACATCAGCAACATTGACCACATACTGTGCAAATACTGAAAATTAAATAAGTTTAACATTCTTTTCAATAGTTACAAAAATTGATGGGTACATACACATCCCTACCTTAATAGTGATCTGACAGCATCTGCTCTACCATCCACTACTTATGCCTAGTCTCTATCACATATGGTGGTGTGATTTAGAACCCGACTCCCCACCCCTGCAGAAGGGATGAATGAACAAATTTAAAATCCATCATCTTCCAGCTAAATAATATTAAGTAAAATAAACTTTGACTTAATAAATATTTTAGTTTTTTTTCTGATATTAAAGGACCGAGAATTTTTATTAAAATTAACAGCTATCATTTCATTGACATTTTTCATACGAACAATTTTCCAGTGTTTTCAACAATTATTTGTCACTGAATAGACTTTTTAGTAGTAACAAAACAATATCAATAAAATCAGTTGAATTTTCATTGTCTCTGACTGGACCATTTGTTATTTAAAATGACCAAACACATTCATATCTTTAAATATCATATCATAAACACTAATATGTGATCATTGAAAATAAATAAATAAATAAATACATATATAAATAAATAGAACAGCTCTCAGAAGAAACGGGGAGGCATCAGGCACAGTCCAGGTGTCCCGGCTGCTATTTATTTCTTTTCTCTTTGCTTCCTTTTCTTGTGGCCCATACTTCCTGTCTTCTGGGTCAGTTAGCCTTGTTTCTGTGGTGAGAAAATGGTTGCTATTGTAGGTACTCCAAGACAGAGAGCACAGTCCTCTTCTCCCCTCTTCAACCTGGATCTTTTGGGACTCTCCAAGTGCAGTCACCCCTACCTGTACCAATGCTACCCTATCTAGCAAAATACATCCTGAATGCTGTCAAATTGGGAACTGTAGACTTGGGCAGGCTCATGACCGTATTATCTTCAAAAAGTCAAAACTGTATTACACAGTGATAACAATATACAGATATCATTTCTTGTAAGCTTTAGAGCAAATGCTATGGGTACATAGTACAATTTTCTACACTGAACTCAGACAAGCTGAGAGGTGAAGCCTAGACTTGAACTTAGCATGCTCTCACTGCAAAGGCTCTATTCTTCATCAAGAAGCCCCCAAGGCACAACCTGACCCAAACCAGCTCAAAGACAAAAGAGGTAAGTATTGTACCTTAGGGGGCAAAGGTAAATATTGTATCTTAATAAGTAGAAGGCTTTATAGCACCATTAGCCAATTCTACTTAATACTTGATGCACACACATTGCCACTACCCATTTGAGTAGGAGTTTTGAGTGGGGATGGCCAAAACAGGACATATCTTTCTGACATCAGAGCAAATTAATGATCTTAAGTTTAACTATGAGCATAATAACAATTGTTAAACCTTTACCTAAGCACCAACTTTCCCTGATATAATTTTAAGACTCAAGTGCCAATACTCTGACCCCTTACTACAAGTCACAAGCACAAAAACAAATCACAACTCACTTGCTCAGAATCTTCTGGATGAGCTTTTGAACCAGGGGGGCTTCAGGATTGAGACACACTTCCAGCCCATCTTTGAGAGTGGCTCTGCAAAAAGAAAGGGAAATAGGTATAAGGCGGGAGGTCTGATGGGTGAGATGAGGGGACTGTGGTCTGAGGACTGTGGGAGCACTCACATGACTTCGGTCTGACCGCAGTGGGCTCCTGGGGGCGTCACCTTCACACTCCGGAGGTTCTTGAGTGGAATCCCTTGTATGGTCTGCAGGCACTGGCAACGCAGCTCAGAAGCCACCGGCACCCCTACGGGAGAAGACACTGGGTTAGCGGGCTGCGGGCGGTAGTGCTCCCAGCCTCATCCGGGGATGGCAGGGCGCGGGTCCTACCTGTGGTCTGGCTGGCGGCCAGCAGGAGCAGCAGCAGCGCGGAGCAGAGCAGCGGGACGCCGGCGCGGACCATGGTGCTGGGCTGGAAGGTCGCGGGAGCCTGGAGTGCGGGAGCTGATCGATTCGAAGCGCTGAGCGCGATCTGGGTTCCCTGGGCCGGGTGAACCCCTTTTATGCATGGTGGTGGGAAATTCCCAGAGCTCGGTATCTCTCACCCGGAAGGATGACGCCACCTGCCCTCTGGGATGAATGGGCTGGGGACAGTTGGGTGCCATCTGCCTTGCTCTCCCTGCGGGCAGGAGAAGTTCAAGCCTCCCCCCTAGCCCCCAAGAGGAAGGGCGTGGCAATTTGGTAGAGGACAGTCGGTGACCAGCTCCTCACATGAGCCCTGAGCCACGTCATCACTGAACCTGACAGTCTGAGGAACTTTAGTCATTAGGATTGGAGGAGTTAAGGTCGGGGTGCTGCTTCTCTGTACATACGTGACTTCTGGCTGCAGATTATTTACGTCTACACAAGTATACAGTTGAAATGCATTCATCGCAGTGTCTTGCTGCGGGTGTTTAACAAACAAGAATAAATCATTTTTGTGTCACATCCTTCCAGGATGCTCTGAGGAAAGAGCTGTGTCAAAAGCTTAATTCATGTTTAAGTTAGAAAAAAGTGTTGTAATATTACACAGCTTCCTTCTTCTGTGAAATTCTGGAACTTCTAAAGTTTGAGGACCACATTTGGGTCCATGAATTCAGGAAATAATGACCTAGTGGTTTCTTGCAGCCGCTGGAGGAGGCAGTATGGCAACGGGTCTCAGGAGCACAGTTCCTGGTATTCTTCAAGTGCTAGATAGGCCGAGGCATCAATGTTGATGTCTAGGGAGCTTTGTACATGCTAGTGTAAAAAGATGTGTGCCTCTGAAATATGTAAGGTCTGGGTTCCAATCTCATCCCACTTATTTGCTTTATAGAGACAAATCTTATTTCTTTTCCATGTTACATGGACTTTCCTGACCTTGTGACTTGTTTTCCCCACTACAGAAACAACTGTGGGCACATTTTGTTTTTAGAAAGACTACCTCATCCTTACCCAACAGTAATCAGTTGACAATATTTCTTAAGCAAAGGTTGGGGTCTGCTACCCATTTCCCCAGTGCCATGCTGGGCTTTTGTCTGCTTGAGTTTGCATGAGTCTTGAGGATGCTGAAACCATTGCCTTAGGTTCATAAGAGCAGGGTCCCAGGAGCTTGTAGGATTCTATTTCCATCTGGTCACACACCTCACTGGCTCTTACAATCTTTCCACCTCCTCATCTGCAATGGTCCCTGAGCCCTGGATGATTGAAACTTAATATAAGAGTTCTGTCCAGGGACCCACACTCTGCAGTTTCCTAATCTCCATGATGTAGCAATATGTGACCTTTTGTGTTCCTGGCCCTTTGTTGCTTGAGGGAGCATCATTAATGAGAGTTGAGAGATTCACTAGTGATTTTTTTACCCCCTGTTCTATATTGTGTGATCCTTGGGTGTAGAGGCTGCACTGTAGATGTGCCACTTAGGCATGGGAAATTCACAATGTTTGTGTGTGACCAGCTGCGGTACTCTGTATTAGTATCTATCTGGTGCAAAAAAAAAGCTTTTTTGATGAGTGGTGAGGGGAATACTTGACTGTAAATATGAGGATACATAGTTTGCATTTAGTAAGAAATTACATTAGCCTAGGCATATGACAGACTTCTGGATTTTTCTAAGATCTCTAACCTCTTCAGTTACGTGTATTTGGCAATGACTACAGTACCACACATGAATTCCCTCCCATTGAGTTCTAAGACCAATTAGGTAGCCACTGATTAGCCCCAAGATAAAAGTTCCACTACTGCATCAGTGTTGAATTCTGTGTCAGTCTTCAATGTGGTTATTTGGTCATGAAGCAGGTGTTGGGACATCAATTCATGTTCTCTCTTGGCTACTTGCATAGTGCTTTCCAAAACTATGAGACCTAACCTTCAGGGGAAGTGGCTTCCAGGTCACTAGCTGCATTGCTCCAAATCCAGTCTCTGAAGTATGTTCTGTCTTCAGCAACAGGTTCTTACTTTTAAGTTCTGGGAGGCAATGAAGGACTGTGGCAATAGCCTGAGTAATTTTGGGTAGTCTCTTTGACCACCCTGGACAACAACTGAAAAGAAGATTTCTCCTGTCTGGCACTGTTTCTTGTTATGTAGCCTGCAGCTATGGACATGGACTCATGGAGATATTGTACATGGATATTGTCATTAAGTTAGACTAATTAATTAGACTAAAAAGATTCCCTCTGGTGTTTTACCCTGAACAGGCATTATTTATCTCTCCCCTCTCTCTCTCTCTCTCCCTGTCTAGCCTTCCCATCCATGATTTCTCCATTTTTAAGGTGTCTCCATTTTCCCCATTTCTCCCCTGATAATACCAGCCTCCTAAGGCCCCACATTTCTTGAGCTCATTCTTTCCGTTTATCCCCATAACTCTTTCTTTAACTCTACCTCCCCTTTCCATCTAAGTGCCCTTTAGCTCCCTGGTTCCTTTCTATTTTCCTAGTCCTGCAGTTACATCAGGATACATACTCACCTTGGCGCTAAGATCCACAAATGAGAGAGAATATGCATCCTATGTTTTCCCGATTTTATGTTATTTCACTCAGCATAACAGTTTCTAGCTCCATCCATTTGCCTGCAAATGTCATTATTTTATCTTTCTTTAGAGGAGAACTCCATTCATTATCCAATCATCAGTTGAGGGACACTTAGGTTGCTTCTATCCCTCAGCTGTTGTGAAAAGAACAGCAACAAACATGGATGAACAAGTATCTGCAATAGGATGAATCCTTTGGGTATATGCCAACGAGTGGCATAACCAAGTCAAATGGTAGATTTGCTTTCATTTTTTAAAGAGTTCTCCACACTGCTTTCCATAGGGGTTGCATGAGATTACAATCGCACCTGCAGTGAATGAGCATTCCTTTCCCCCACATGCTCTCCAGCATTTAGTATCACTTGTTCTCTTGATCTTAGCAAGTCTGACTGAGGTAAGATGAAATCTTAAAGTTGTTTTAATTTGCATTTTTTAAAAAACTTATGATGTTGAACACTTTTTAAGATGCTTCTCAGTCATCTTTATTTCTTATTTTGAAAACTCTCTTCTCAGATCCTTAGCCCATGTTTTAATTGGGTCACTTATTTTCTTGATTCTTTGATTTTGAATTCTTTATATATTCTGTATATTAAACCTCTGTCAGATGTGTCACTGGTGAAGATTTTCTCCCATTCTTTGTGTGTTTTCTCTCCATTTCCTTGGTTGCTTCTTTTGCTGTACAGGTGCTTTCATGTTACACTGGTTAATGATTGTCCTCAATTCCTGAGCAGCTAATGTCCAATTTAGAAAGTCCTTTCCTACACCTATATCTTGTAGGTTACTGCCAATGTTTTCTTCTAAGAGTTTCAGGTTTCCCATTGATGTCTTTGATCCATTGGAATTGACTTGTGTGTAAGGTGAAAGGTAAGGGTCTAGTTTCATTCTTCTATAGGTAGGGAATCAGTTTTGTTAGGACCATTTGCTGAAGATGCTATCTTTCCTCCAGTGAGTGTTGTTGGCACTTTTGTCAAATATCAGATGGCTGAAATTACCTGTACTCATGTTTGAGTGATCAGTTATCTTCCATTGGTCAACAGGTCCATTTTTGTGCCAGTACCGTGCTGTTTTTATGACTTTAGCTCTGTAATATAGTTTGAAATTTGTTATAGTAATCCCTCCCCGCCTCTCCTCTCATTGCTCTTTGTGTTCTGGGTTGCTTTGGCTATCTGGGGTCTTTTGTGCTTCCATATGAATTTTAGGGTGTTTATTTTTTCTAATTCTGAGAAGAATGTCATGGGAATTTTGATTGGGATTGCATTCAATCTAAATATTGCTTTTGGTAGGATATTCATTTTCACAATGTTAATTCTTCCACACCATGAACTTGGGAGGTTCTTCAATTTTCTGTTATCTTCCTTAATCTCTTTCTTTAGAGATTTAAATTTTTCATTGTAAATATCTTCAATGTCTTTGGTAAGGATTATTCTAAGATATTTTATTGCTTTTGAGACTATTGTATATGGATGGGTTTCTATGTACCCTTTCTCCAATTGCTTGTTATTATTTAGAAAGGTTACTGACTTTTGTAGATTAATTTTATAATCTCCCATATAACTGAAAATGTTAATTATTTCTAAGAGTTTTCTGCTGGAATTTTTGACATCTCTTGGGTACAATAGCATATTTTCTACAAAAAAAAGGATAATTTGACTTCTTCTTTTCCAATTAGCACTCCTTTAACTTCCTTCTCCTGTGTTATTGCTCTAGGAAGAGTTTCAAGCACGGTATTTAGAAGGAGTCAAGGTCATGGACAGCCTTGTCTGGTTCCTGATTTTCATGGGAATGCTTCCAGTTTTTCTCCTTTAGAATGATGTTGGCTGTGGGTTTTTCGTATATACCTTTAATTATATTAATGCATGTTCCCTCCAGTCCAATTCCTTCTAGTTCTTTTAACATAAATGCATGTTGAATTTTGTTAAGGTCTTTTCTGCATCTATTGATACAACCATGTGATTTTTTGTCTTTAAGTCCATTTACGTGCTTTGTGAGATTTATTGATTTATGTATACTGAATCATCCCTGCATCTCTGGAATAAAGCTGTCTTGATCTTGATCATGATGGATGACCTTTTTGTTGTGTTCCTGTATGCTATTTTGTTCGAGAATTTTTGCATCTATGTTCATTAAGGCTATGGGTCTATAGTTTTCTAATTTGTTGAGATCTTTACCTGTTTTTGGTATTGGAGTGATGCTGGCTTTATAGGGGGAATTTTGGAGTTCTCTCTCTTTTTCTAACTCTTTGAATAATTTAAATAATATTGGTGTAGATCCTCTTTAAATGTGTGGTATAATTCTTCTGTGAATCCATCTTGGCCTTGATTTTTTTAGTTGGGAGATTTTTTATTACTGTTTCAATTTCATTATATGTTATGGGTCTGTTTAAGCTGTTGATCTCTTCCTGACTTAACTTTGATGATTTCCATGATTTTAGATATAAATTTACTTATTTTAGGTTTTCAAATTTAATAACATATAGGTTTTTAAAGTATTCCCTCATAGTATTCTGGATCTTTTTGTTGCCTCTTGTGATGACTCCCCTTTCATCTCTAATTTTCTTGATTTGGCCTTGCTCTTTCATCCTTTTGGTTAACTGGACCAAGGATCTGTCTATCTTGTTTATCTTTTTGAAGAACTGGTTATTGGATTCATTGATTCTTTGTATTATTTCCTTTGTTTCTATTTCATTAATTTCTGCTCTGATTTTTATTATTTCTTCTTGTCTGGCAAGTTTAGGTTTTATTTGTTGTTGGTTTTCAAAATTCTTGAGTTGCAATGTTAAGTCATTTACTTGTGTTCATTCTGATTTTTTAATGTAGGCACTTAGAGAGATAAACTTCCCCCCTAGGACTGCTTTTAAAGTGTCCCAGAGGTTTTGTTGTGCTGTACTGTCCTTTTCATTTAGTTCCAGGAATACTTTTATTTCTTTCTTAATTTCTCCTTTAACCAATTCATCATTCAGAAGTGTGCTATTTGATCACCATGAGTTCATGTAGTTTCTGGGGCCTCTTTTTGTGTTGATTTTAAGCTTTATTGCATTGTGTTCTGATAGAATGCATGGGATTATTTCAGTTTTTTGCATTTGTTGAGGTTTGTTTTGCACCCCTGTATGCGGACATTTTTGGACAAAGTTCCATGGAGTGCTGAATACAAAGTATATTCTTTGATGCTCGAGTGGAATATTCTGTAGGTGTCTGTTAGGTCCATTTGATGTATGGAATTGTTTAATTCAGATGTCTCTCTGTTTAGGCTTTGTCTGGCTGACCTGTCTAATGGAGACAATGAGGTATTTAAGTCCCTTACTACTAGTGAGTTGGGATTAATCTGTGTTTTAAAATCCTGTAGTATTGTTTTTTTATGATGTTGAGTGCAACAGAGTTTGGTGCATGTCCATTCTTGATTGTAATATCTTCTTGGTTAATTGTTCCTTTGATCAGAATGAAGTGACCCTTTTTATCTCTTCTGATTAGTTTCAGTTTGAAATCTATTTTGTCAGATATTAGAATTGCAACTTCTGTGTGTTTCTTAGTGCCACTTGCTTAGAATATTTTTTCCATCCCTTTACCTTAAGCTATCATTGAAGGTGAGATGGGTTTCTTACAGACAACAAAAAGATGAATTATTTTCTTGATCCATTCAACTAGCCTGTGTCTTTTGACTGGGGAGTTCAGTCCATTGATATTTAAAGTTATTATTGAAAGACATGTGTTGGTTCCTGTCACTTTAATTTGTAGTTGCATTCTTGGTCTAACTTTGCATTTCTGTATTTATACCTTCATTCAGTTTATTTCTGTTGCCTTTCAGTTATAGTTGCCCCTTTCTTCAGCTCTTTGTATTATTTCAAGTATTCTCTGAGTGGTTGGATTTCTGAACATGAATTCTTTCAGTTTATTCATGTAGTGGAAGATTTTTCTTTACCCTTTAACTATAATAGACATTTTTGTTGGGTAAAGTATTCTGGGTTGGCATCTATGGTCATTTAGTGGTGGGAATACTTTGGTTCAGGCTCTACATGGTTTGCACTGAAAAGTCAGCTATAATTCTGATGGGTTTTCCTTTATGTTTAACTTGTTTCTATTTTGCAGCTTTCAATACTCTCTCTTTGTTCTGTACATTTATTATTTTCACTATGATATGGCATGGCAAGTTTCTTTTCTGGTCCTATCTATTTGGTGTTCCATGTACTTCTTGTATTTGTGTGGACATAAATTTCCTTAATTTAGAGAATTTTTTTCTACAGTCCTGTTGGAGATCTGGTCAATACAATTATCCTGAGATTCTTCTCCTTCTTCTATGCCTGGTCTTTCACAGTGTCTTATGTTTCCTGCGTACTCTGTTTCCTTGTGTTTTTTAAAATTTTCATTTACTTTCTGATTCTTCCACTTTATTGTTCAGTCTTCATGTTCTTTTTCCCTTTCATTCACTGTATTGGTGAGGTTTTTTTCCTGTTGTGTCTAATTGGCTTACTGAGTGCTTCACTTCCTTCTTCATTTCAGCCTGAGTTTTCTTCAATATTTCTGTCTCTTTTGTGAATTGAGTCAGAAGTTTAACCTTACTTCTTTTAGTTCTTTGATTTGTTAGTGTATTCTTTAAATTTGTTGAATTATTTGACCTTGTTTATGATTGTTCTTTTGTGTCCTGGATTATCTCTAGAGGGTTCTCATTGTAGAAATCTTCTATAGGACTGGTGATGTTTGGTGGAACAGATTATCTGGGGTTTTCGTTTTATTGTTTTTCCATGAAGATTTTGGCATGTGGATTTCTTTTGTTTATTATTTTGTATGAATTTCAAGTCTTGAAGACTTCTTTTTTTTTTTGTATTCTTGATGTGCCTTGGTTGCTGTGCATTCTCAGGCAGTCTGGAAACGTCTGGACCCCTGGTAGAGGGCTGAGCTGTGTAACCCTGCAGCAATGGGAGGGGCTTTAGATGGTCTCAAGATAGTGGGATTTGGGAAGCTCACCACCATGCAGAGGCTGAATTCAGGTTCTCTCAGGCAGTCTGATATCTCAACTTTTAAGAAATAAAGTAAGTAGCTAAATTTCTGTCTTTACATTTTCCCTAGTGATCACTAGTACTGTCCCATAGAAAATGAAACTATTTATAACTATTGTACCGTTTTTTAAAATCTATTGGGAATGTTAACTTAAAGTTTATGAAGTATGTAACTAGTTCATTGTTTCAGACTTTGTATCCACAGGACTATGATTACTCCCTTTCCCCCTGTCATTTTCAGTTGAGAATATTGTGTTACCTTGAAATAAACCATGGTTCAGCATTTATTGGAAGGTTACATACAGCTTCATTTCTGCTGATTATAGATGTATACCTTCCTATTGAAGAAAATTATAAATGATAGAAAAGATGAAGAAATTGTGAATAGACTTTTTAAAGATTTTATGCAGACACAAACTTTAGCCAATTTTTACTTTTTCTTTAATTTATCTCATAATTGACACAGTGTATGTTTTTCTAAGATGTCAAGCAAGCAAAATGATCTCAGAGATAGCTCTTTGATCTAACAGGCAGTATTCTAGCATATGTGTGGGATGCACATAAACATTCCTGTGTATACATGTATATATATATATATTTTTTTTTCTCAATCTTCTTAATTGCACTATGAAATAGTGGCCCTTTTTTTGGTCCTGCATTAAAATTTGAAATAAAATGGAGAGGCAGGGAACAATAATTTGTCAAGGTCTCATGATTAATAACATTCAGAATTACTTTTTACTTTTTATATGTATGATTGCATCCCCATTGTGCACTTACAGAAGAAGGAGTTAGGTGCCCCAAAACTGGAGCTATGGACAGTCATTAGCTGCCATGAGGGTGCTGGGAACTGAAATGGGGTCCTCTGTAAGACTAGTCAGTGCTCTTAACCACTGAGTCATCTCTCCAGTCCCACTTTATCATTTTTTAATAACTGAACTATTTGTCTCCAGCATTAGCAGTAGCTGCTCAGACCTTTTTTTTTTCTTTTAATAACTTAAGAAAATACAAAATAGTCGCTGTATTTCCAGATTAATTATAAAGTATTAGCATAAGAAAATATTCAGAGGAAAGAAGCACCAATTTGTTTTTCTTTTATTTTAGCACTTCTTTTTTTTTTTTTTTAAAGAAAAACATTACTTGAAAATCTTTGTATAGATTGGAGAATTTGGAAAGAGAATAAATGTCAAACTCATATTACAGCAACAGTAATAAATTTCACGGTATTATTGAGCTTGGTAGTACAGTTTTCAGTAAATAACAGTCAAAATTTTAGTAGACATATAGAATTGTGAATTTATATTCTAAAACACAATTACATATTTTTAGTTTAAGAATAGTATCAGTCGTTTTATTTACTACAGTACTCTTTTTAATTTCCCAGACAAACTTTTATCTCTAGACGTTCCATTAGGTGATTTACGCTTTCTGTAGGGCACAGGTGAGAACACACTGGGGTTGTAGACAAGTAATAGAAAGATAATGGAAAGTTCTTGGTGGTAAGGCACCAAAAATTTTTAAATAATATCTTTATTGATTCTTTGGGAATTCTAAACAATGTATTTGGAACATATTCAACCCCTATATAATCTCCTCAGTACTCTTGGTATGGATTCATCCCCTGGGGTGTGGTCAACGTATCCAGCATCACACCTTTGAAGAAAACTACGTCTCTCCCAGCAACTATTGATTGCTAATAGTTGCTCAGCTAAGTCGGGTGCTTTGTGCCTACCTCCTCCCTTGCTGGGATTTTGTCTGATCTGGTTTTACACAGATCTTGTACATGCTATCACAACCACTGTGGGTCCATTTGTGCAACTCCTCTGTTGTGTATGGAAAAGTCTGCTTCATTGTGTGCATCCACCACCCCTGGCTCTTAGAATATTTCGGTGTCTTCTCTATATAATAGTCCCTGAGTGTTTGAGGGAAGGGTGAAGCACCAGATTTTTACAGTAGTTGTCAAAGTATAAAACATTTCAAAAAGCGATCTCTACCTTTATGCCAATGTATAATAAAACATCAGTTCCTTACACAATGAAATACTGATTTTTTTTCCTTTTGCAATATATTGTTTTCATCATTTAATCCCTAACAGTCATTGATTTACTGTTTTTGAAAATTTAAAGACCAATGGTATTCTAACAAAATAATACAATTCTGAGGCTGGAGAGATGACTTAATGGTCAAAAGCACTGACAGCTCTTGAAGAGGACCCAGGTTCGATTCCCAGTACCCACATGGTGGTGAACAATCATCCAAAACACCAGTTCCAGGAGATCCAACACCTTCTTCTGACTTCCTCAGGTATTACAGGACATGGGTGCACTTGCGCACTTGCAGGCAAGACACTCATACACATAAAATATGATAAATAAAAATGCAATTCCTTTTTGAATTATTAAGTATCATCCCCAGTCAATTACTCTTTGAATGAGTGGAATGACAAGTTCTTAAGCCCAGACTTTAAAGTCAGGACATTATCAATCTCAAGAGAAAGGATTATCATTAAGCATTAGTTCATTAGTCCTGCTTAGTTTACCTTATTTATCATGCCTTTTCATTTTAATGGGCACTGTGTGATGGATCTTTTCAATCCAGAGCAAGGCTGGAACAGTGGGAATGGACTAGTGGGACAATGCTGCTCTCACAACTTGCCACCAGGAGTCAAGCTGTCTCAACTGCCAACACTTTTTTCGTTCCATTTAGTACTTCTGGTGTAATGACTGAATCTGGCTCCGAGAGAAGAATGAAGAGCCATCCCTGGACCCACCCGTCCATTCTGTCTGAGATAGTCATTGGACCCATATCGCTACAGTATGTTTGTTATCTCTGCCTGGTCTGAGGCTCTCCCTCTCAACCTTTGATGACAGAACTCGATTTTCCTCTGGAAGCCTGAACTCTTGCCCTCCCACCTCCCACCCGCTTTCTCCCAGCTCTCTTTCTTCCCAGTCCCCACAACTCCAGGATCAAGCTGACCACTCCCTTTGTCCTTCCTGCCTTGTCTGACCTCCAGACACATTGATAAGCTCAGGGGTGGGCAAGTGACCTAACCTTGTCAAGTCAGAAAGCTTGCCTGGAGTTTGTGGGTTTTTTTTTGTGTGTGTGTGTTTGTTTGTTTGTTTTGTTTTGTTTTGTTTTTTGGTCAGGAAATGATTTGAAAACAAACCCTTACTCCGTGCTGGGTTGCAGCTGGCGGGACAGAATCTTGGAGCTTTGCCAAAGCTTGGGAGCGGCTTCCTGAAATAGCAGAAGAAAAGCAGCCGAGTCTGAAGTGACAACAGTCATGCATGAAATCTTTGAACTTGGGATACAGCTTTCTCTCACCTAGTCATGAGTCTTTTAGTGACACAGGGCAATGAAATGATTCTGGTTTTCATTAACTCCATTTAACCTGGATTACTGACTTCAATTTCTGATAGATCTTTTTAACTAGAGGGGCATTTCAGCTGGATTTTAATTTGTTTCTGGTCTCAGCATTTTCATTACCAATGCTTTTCCCCAGCATTTATCCCATGCAAATGAAGTTAGGTGCCGAGGACAACCAAGAGGATTAAGACAGAGCCCGGTTGCCCTTGGAATGCAATCGGGAAGAGGACAAAGACACAAAAGCCAGTAACTGCCACGGTGAGCTACACACAGGGAGAAAAGCTGTACCTAATAAGATCTGTGAGAGCTGTCTGAAAGGGCTTCCAGGAGGACATGGTCACTTACGTGAGTTTTAAAGAATGAAGAGTTTTCCAAGTTACTCTAAAAGTTGAAAACAATCTGGATGGAGAGAATCTTAAGCAAACGATGTTTGGGAGGCTCAGAGGAGGAGGACTCGCAGCAAATGAACGTCGCTAATGCAGCCGGGGCTCCCCTGTGCTCAGGGACGAGGGAGCTATGTGCCCATAGGATCCCATTTGTCAGTTGGTCTGGATGATACTTCCACCGGGAAGGTACTACTTGGATCTGACCGTGTTTCCATGGTCCATATGCACAGGACATGCTCTGAGTTTTGACTGTCTACCATGAGAAGGATGGGAAGGCCAGGGATCTTTCAGGTTCAAATTATGTACCAAACTGAGAGGATGATGAAAATTAGACTCAAAAGACATTGATTGGATACATATAACATATGTTTCATGACAGGTTTTGCAAAAGATTAATAACAGATACAGTAAAACAAAAAGGGGAGAATTCTTAATGTGTAAGATACTGTCGTCTATCATCTTTGATTCTTGTAGTAAGGACATCTTGACACTTTCTGTAATCTGTAATTACTGAAATTCATTTTCATTAATAAAAAACACTATAATATTAGAATTGGAGGCTATTCCAGGTTCTTTTAAAAATAGATTTTAATACAGAGTTTGGGTTTTCATTTTCTTAAGATTTTTAAAAAGCTTTTGCGGAAGTTGTATCATGTAACTAAATTGTGTTATATTCATGTAATGTAACCTAAGAATTACCCGAATGCTAAACTTTACAAAACTATGTCTGAAAGAACTGCATGGAATGATGACATATCTTCATGGAAATATTTTGATCGTGCTAGATGCTTGCAATACATATGACAAAACCATTATGACTCCTGTATTATGAAAGCAAATTTAGGAAGTTGAAGAATGAGTTACTAACCACAGCAAACATCATATAGAGTGCACTGATATGTTTATTTCAACTAAGAAAATTGCAAATCATCATGAAAAGTGATGATCAGAACATGTTCTCTGGAACATTTCAACATCTTCAGCTTCAAGGCCAATATGCAGCCTCTTTTAGGAAACATTTCCTGTGTCCTGAAAAGGAGTGGGATTTATGCAGTTGCAGTGAGTTATCTATAGATGTCAGTCAAGCCAGCTTGGGTATGTTTTTGAATTCTTCTGTACTATTTCTGTTTTATCAGCATCTTACCTATTAGTTATTGAGTCAGTTAATCTTTAGCTATTGGAAGTCAGCTGGTGGCAGAGGACTGTAATGCCAGAGCTTGAGAGGCTGAGGTAGAAGGAACAGGTATTCAAGGCCAGTCTGAGTTACACAGTAGCCCTATTTCAAAACCAATACTTATTTATCTGTTTTTTAGACAGGATCTCATGTAGCCCATGTTGCCTACTAGCTTACTGTGTAATCTAGGCAAATCTTAACTCTTGATCTTCCAAGCACTGGGATTACATGCACATGCCACCATCATGCCAAGCACAACGAATGTTTACCTATGAATGCTGATTTTCCCACTACCCTTTGTTAGTCTCTGTATTTGTCTTAGGTATTTTGTTAATACATTATTTGTAAAATTTAAGGATTTTTTTTGTCTCTTCTATAATTGTCTTCATGTTTTGAATCAGATTTCTCTCTAAGACTATCTGTTTCCATAAGTGCATTCATTAATAGATGAATTATTCATAAATGTATTCATAATGCATTAGTGGTTCTTAATAAGTTCTTAATACAAATATATTAGGTTTAAGTTAGCTTTTGCATTATATAACACATTGTTTTAGTCTTTTTAAGACAGGATATTCCTGTAGCTCCAGCTGACCTGGAACTTGCTATGTAGCCCAGGCTGGCCTCAATCTCTCAGATATCCACTGGCCTCTGCCTCCCGAGTGCTGGGATTAAAGGCATCTGCCACCACGCCTAGCTCAATGTAACACGTTTTTCATTATTCTAATTTCATGCTGTCAAGCATCAAATATTTTAATTATATCTTTAAGCAACTTGGTTTACACAGCCTAATCTTTGACTTTAAATTACAGCATCAATTCTATTTAAATTTGTTGTAATTTTTAACATAGTTGTATTAAAGTCTATTATGCACTGATTTTAGTATTATTTGCTATACAATTTTCAAAATCAAGTTTAAATTTTGTAATTTAAACTGAGAATAATTTTAGATTAGAAAATATTTGTACTGGGAAAAGTTCCCACTTATTTTTCTGTGTCTACTGCTATTGACACACTATATAGTACTATGCATATTTGTCAAATTTGAGAGATTGGCATGGTGCATTGCTGCTCACCAAACACACATCCACATGAAAGTTCACCAGTTTTCCATTAGTGTCTTTTTCTTTTCCAGGATCCAATCCATCATGCACATTGAATTCAGTTCTCACATCCTTGTCTCATTTGATTTGTGACAGGTTTTGATAGTATCTAATTTTCTCTAACCTGGGCAAGTTTTAAGAGTACTTACTGTGTCTTTTGAGGAACGACCCTCAAATTTGAATTTTTATGACATTTTTCTCATGTGTACACTGGGATTCTGGATTATGTAGAGGAGTACAAATGTGATTTTTTGGTATATTTTAATTTAATTTTTGTATATTTCATATGCAACATTTTAATCCTCTTTGCTCTTCCCCCAAGCACCCTTCTATAGCATCTCCCACTGAATTTCATGCATTATGTCATTTATGTTAAGGCTTATAGAGCCAAGTTAGTGTCCCCTGACATTCCTCAGTGCAAGTTCATCCACTAGGGTCTGGTCAGCCCTACCCTCTGGTCACAGTCTGGGGTTACATCATAATCATTCACATGCCTTGACTGCTGATAATAGTTTTGATTATTTGGTTGAGTTTGTGTTTGCAAACTTTCTTCTATGCAATACTTTTATGTTCTCCTTTTCCTGTTTCTTTGGAAGCAAATCACTGATTTCAGCTTACAGTCACCTGAGTAGGGATTTAGGGAAGTCCTCTGTCCTCCGAGGCACTTTTTACATTGCTATTCCTTTAGTCTTTTACTTGTATTATTAAAGTGTTCTATTTTATCTTCCTTTAAGATCTGTTAACTCCCAAATTTTCCATTTCATTTTTCAAGGTTGCCTAGATACCTTAACATATGTTCTTGTTTCATTACAATTTTTCTTAATATTTTAAAAAACGATTGACAAAACTTGTTTTATTCTAAATCCATGTATCTCTTTAGCCATCCTTTCTGCTTTTTAAAAACCACATTTACAATATATAATCATCCGTATAACTCATTACTGTTATTAGTCCTTATAAAAGATTTATTTTTATTTTATGTGTATGAGTATTTTGCCTGTATGGATGGATGTGTATCATGTGCACGCAGTGTCCACAGAGTCCAGGAAGAGACTGGAACTGGAGCTAGCTGTCATGTGGGTGCTGGGAACTGAGTCCAGATTTTCTGCAGAGTCAACCAAGGCTCTTAACAGCAGAGCCATCTCTCTAGCCCCATTACTAGCTGGTTTAATAACACAGATTTTTGTTTTTAAGTTCTTAGAAAGAATCCATTTTACCACTTCATGTTGCCAACTTCATTAAATGGGAAAGTTAATTACACAATTGTGTGAAAAAGCTACTTACCCAGAGGACTGAAGAGGATATCTTGTTAAAATGTTTATGAGAATTCAGAAGTTTGGCTCATTTTGAGCCAGGTGTGGTTTCTCATGTACTTGCAGTTCCAGCAAGTAGTGAGGCTGGGTTAGAAAGACTGAGTTCAAAGCCAGCCTAGGCCACATAGAATAAGCCTCTCTCAAAAATAAAACAAACCATCAAAAATAGTTTTTTTTTCTTAAAAAATTATGTTTGAATAGAAAATTGGTCAGTGTGGGAAGGAGCAATGTTTTAAATAAAAGTAGAATCATTAGGTAATGATTGGGGGAGAGCAGAATGTACTTTTTAGGAACATCAACTATCCTTTCTGAAGTAAGAGAAAGTCATGAGAAGTTCCAGCCAGGCACAGGCACAGAGCTAAATAGAACCCATAGACACCAAAATGAACAAAACAAAAGATATGCATGGCATGTTTTTGGCAAAAGTTTTATTTTTACTTCATTTGTAAAAATGTAACAGTCATAAGATCTCTGTTCCAAGACAAAGAGAAACATTGCATATCTACATAACAGGGCATTATGCCCTACAACCAAGACATAAAATGTCCAAGGGAACCTTCAACATATCAATGTTGACCATACAGTATGAAAGGCCTTCAATAAATAATTGACATTTTCAAAAAGTACAAAAATAGATGCCCACACATTCCCTTATCCTAATATCTAACATGATCACACATTCTAGCCTAGCTGCTTGGATTCCCATCCCATGTACAGTGATCAGACAATTAAAGATCTTCCAATAAATATTAGTTAAATCTTTCAACGAGACAGTCACAACAAAGCTACTTTTGATGAAACACATCCACAGCTTTAAATACTAATGTAAAATAATAAAAACATAGGCTTTAGAAAATAAATAAATACATACATAAATAAATAGAACTCTCATGAAAACAGTTAAACTTGTTTAACCAGCATTTCCGGAAACCAGTCGTTCTTTTCACCTGGCCGGAGCCACCAGGACAGTTTTCTTACTTCTTTCTAGGTCAGTTGGGGCTGCCCCTACAGTGGGAAAAGGGTGACTGTTATAGGTAGTGATCAAATTTGCTCTTTTCTTACTCCAGTCCCTGAAGCTCTACTGAGATTTCCACACGGCCATCCTTGCATTCTGTATAGATGAAAGCTCAGACTCCTGAATATTTGTATTGAGGAAAAACTGTGCTGTGCAGTAGACTATATTATTGGTTTGAAGGAGCCAAGACATGTTACTCACTGACTGTCACAATAAGTTAGAATTTTACTTCTGTGACCTTGCTTGAGTCACAGACACTACTCTATCATATATCTCTCCTACTTTGCTGAAGTTCAAGAAATTATGTGATGGTCACAGAGCACTTAGCCCTGAACTTGGGAAAATCTCACTGCAAACAGCTCTGTTCTTCATGTGGAAGACTTCTGTTACACTTTGCCAGGAATTCCATTTTCCAGTCCCTTATAGCACCACCGGCTGATTCTACTTCATCTTTTAGGAACACATTGCCACCATTCATTTGAGTAGGGGTTTAGAATGTGAAGATGGCCAAAGCTGAATATACCTTTAAGGCATCAGAGCAAACTAACGATCTCAAGACAAGGTTAATTATGAAAATACTAAATACGGTTTCTAGTCCTATAACTAACCTTCAGTTTCCCTGATAAAATTTTCAGAGGTGGCCTGTTAGTACTCTGATACACTGACCTCAGTCACAAAGTGAAAACAAAGCACAACTCACGTTTTCAGCATCTTCTGGATGATCTTCTGAACCAAGGGGGCTTCAGGGTTAAGGCAAGCTTCGCGTCCATTTTTGAGAGTGGCTCTGCAGAAAGAAGGGAGTATCCAAGTGAGACTGGAGTCTGGCTGGGGTGCGGTGGGGGGACTGTGGTCTGAGGACTGTGGGAGCACTCACATGACTTCGGTCTGGGTGCAGTGGGCCCCCGGGGGCGTCACCTTCACGCTCTGGATGTTCTTGAGGTGGACCCCTTGTACGGTCTGCAGGCACTGGCAACGCAGCTCGGTGGCCGCTGGCGCCCCTGAGGGAGAAGACACTGGGTTAGCGGGCTGTGGGCGGCGGTGCTCCCAGCCTCATCCCGGGGATGGCAGGGCGCGGGTCCTACCTGTGGCCTGACCCGCGATCAGCAGGAGCAGCAGCAGCGCGGAGCAGAGGAGCGGGACGCGGGCGGCGCGGACCATGGTGCTGGGCAGGAGGGTCGCAGGAGCCTGGAGTGCGGGAGCTGATTGAAGGGAGGTGCTGAGCGCCGTCTGGGTTCCCTGGGCCCCGCGAGCCCCTTTTATGCATGGTGGCGGGAAAGTTAGGAGTCCTGGGCCAGGGGATTTCCCGTAGCTCAGGGTGTTTCCCCAGGACCGGAAAGAGGACTCTGCTCCTCCCTCCTGCTGATTGGACTTGGGACAACTTTTTTCTGCTCTGTTCCAGCGGTTAACAGTCTGGAATTTTTGCTTTCTGTCCCAAAGTCCCAAAGGGGAAAGAGTGAGTGCTTGCAGGGGGACAGTGGACGCCCAGTGACTCCAGTGCTCCCGTCATGTTCGGTCACTTGGGAGATGCGCCAAATATGACACTTCACTTGGGATTGGCAGTAATTACGCAAATCGCTGCTTCTCTTGTGTTTTGAGTTTTGCAGATTTCGTTTATGTCTGAAACACGGTCTTTACAAATGCATCTACCATCTTTTGTACATGCGAACGATTTTCCTTTCACTGATGTTTTGCGATACCAAACAAATTACTCTTGAGCTGTTTCCTTCCTCAGCAGAGCATGGGAGGAGGGTAGCTCAGTGTTTATTTTAGAACACAGTGCGGTAATCTCCTATTTGACTTCTCTTTTAAACTCAGGAACTTCCCAAACTCTAGCGGTTCCCAAAGAATCACCATTATATTGGATGGCAGGTCATGTTTTGTTTTGATTCAGGAAAGTCCACTCCGGATCTGTGAAGGACTATGTAGGGCTAGGGAGGTCCGAGGATCAAAAAGGCCCTAGATAGCAGACAGCTGTGGCTTTGTAAAAGATAGAAATACTAATTTATTGTTATAATTCTATTTCCGTGTCATCTGAATTTACCTACATTGTAGGAATGATTCCTTCTTAATGGACTTCCTTTTTTTTTTTTTGAGATGGATGGATGGATAGAGAGAGAGAGAGAGAGAGTCTGATGTAGCCTGGGATGGCCTAGTATTTGCTATATGGCCAAGGCTGTAGGCATGAGCCATCATACCCCACTTGACTGATGGTTCTGAATACATTTTTTAATCTCTCTATTTGAATCATTTCCAAGTCTACTTAACTGAAGCCTTCCCACTGTTGAGTTCTCCTGTGACCATAGTCTCAATGTTCCTGGGGTGGGGTATGTCACTGTAGACCCTAGGTGAACACCACTGAGTTTCCAGAGGGGATGCAGAACCAGTGGAAGTGTGAACTATATTGTACTTCTGTGAGAAGGGGAAGGAGGCATCTCATGTGGAGCCTTGGGAGATAGATACAGATGAGGTCACGAAGGTGGGCTACTCACACTGGATTAGTGCTGGTAAAGAGGCAGAAGATGGCTTAACAGTTAAGAGTGCATAGAGCTCTTGCAGAGGACCTGAGTTCCCATATTGGATGGCTCACAACCACCTTTAACTCCAGCTGTAGGGAGATCTGATGATTCTGGCTTTAGCAAGTACTTGCATTCAGAAGCTAAGAATTAACCATAAGGGAACCATCATGACCTACAGATACAGGATTATTGAGGATATTGTTAGAACATTTGATTCCAAACTCAACTTTTTGGTCATGAATATGTTCTGACTATGATTAACAGATGTCCTGCTACTAATTTTAGTTCCTCTGTGACATCAGAGCCCTCAGGATTTAATTACCTGCTAAGGGTCCTGTTTCTTAGCACCATCATTATATAAGCAGTCCAACTAATAGATGAGATTTCAAGGAGACATTCCAACCATAATGCACCGATTATCATCCTTTACATTTTACCACATGCATATTCTCATGGTGTTACAAAACTCTCACTGACATATTGATACTTAGCTCATTAAAGCATTGTTTGGTTTTAAATAGTTAAAACCTTATCAAACTAGCATAAACAAAATAAAAAGTATGTGTGCTTGGGGTATGGGTGATGTGATTGGCTGCATGGAGAAGACTAAGAAGGAAGTCCGTGTGTTACTTAGGGTAGGAACTAGTCATGGCCATTACTAAAGGCTGGATCTAAGAAGTAGAATGTCATGCATATAGTATATTCTATTTCTCTTGGGCAAACAACCCCTCCGTACAAACTTTTGTGCCTATTTAATTAATTTAAAATGTTTTTGTTTTATGTGTAGGAGCCTATTGCCTGCAAGTGTGTAAGTACACCAGTGTCGTCATGCCAGGCTTGTGGACATCAGACGAGGGTGTCGAGGGTGTTGAATCCCCTTTAACTGGAGTTATGAATGGTCTCTAGCCACCATATGGATACTGAGAATTGAACCTGGGTCTTCTGCAAGAGCGGCCAGTGCTCTTAACTGCTGAGCCATCTCTCCAGCCCCTGACTATTTTATTATCTATTCATCATCCTACCAATTTCCAGTCAACCTAAATTTTCTTGCTCCTCTTAAAGCCTTAAAGACAATTCTCCTAGGATTATTCTGAAACTAAAATCAATTAACATTTGTAATGTATGCTTAAAGGTAAAGGTTATTGAAAATATTGAACTAAAGAAAAACAAAATATAAAATTATTAAAACTAAAGATGGCTTTTTAGACATTCCAGTCAGTAAAAAAAGTAGTACAGATGTAGCAGGTGAGATTGCAGTTGCTTGGGGAGGAAGCAGAGTGTTGTTATTATTATTATTAGTAGTAGTAGTAGTAGTAATAGTGTATGCTGGGTGTATGCATGTGTGTCAGTGTGCTTGCTTATGTGGGTGGATGTGGAGCCAGAGGTTGATGTCGGATGTTTTTCTCAATTGTTTCTCTACCTTATTTTTGAGACGAGGCCTCTCATTGAACCTCACTGCTTTAGCTAGACTGGCTGACCAGCAGACCCCAGTGTATAACTGTCGCTCCCCAGTGCTGGAATTGCAGACACATGCATGCAGTCAATCCTGATTTTTAAAGGATAGAAGGGATCTGAAGTTATGTTCTCATGCTTGCATAGCAAGTACCTTAACCCCTGAGCTATTCCCCCAGTTCTGGGAACCATTGAATAGACATAGGTTATCAATTTTATAAGAGGAAAGCATCTGAAAATGGATGTCAATCATGGCTTCACAGTAAGAATGCTTATAGCATCATCAAAATGAACATTTATTAATACAGATTTGATGCTATTAGCATTTTGTTGCAACAGGCATTGAGCAAAATAAACACAAGTAAAGGGAATGAATATCAAATTAATTTGTTAAGGTTAGTTGAATTTAGCACATGAGTTAAAATAGGATTTTTTTTCAATATAAAAAAGTAGAAAAGGCCAGGTGTGGTGGCACATACCTTTAATCTCAGCTCTCAGGAGGCAGAGGCAGAGGTGGGAGGATCTCTGTGAGACTGAGACCAGTCTGGTCTACATAGTGAGTTTCAAGCCAGCTGGCGCTGCAGGAAAACTCTGTCTCAAAAAAAAAAAAAAAACCAAAACAAAAAACCAGAACAAACAAACAAACAAAAAACAGAACAAAAAAAAGGCAACAACAACAAAAAGAAAAAAAGTAGAAAAAGAAGAGAATATTCATGGAGGTGCTGAGGGTGAAGGATGATGAGTTTAAGGATCATTATACTAAAGAAGGAGGGCAGATTATTTACTGAGTGGTCAAAGCCAATGAAAAGACTTTGTGCTCCAGAGGAGTGGCTAGGATTTGAGAAAACAGTTCTGAAGGTGGACAAAGGTGGTGGACACTAATGAACCAAAGGATTGCCAAATATCAGATGGCTCCACTAGGATCAGAAGGTATTATAGCATACTGTATTGTATTACATTGAATCATATAATATTCATATTAATTCACAAAATTTTGTTTCTCCAATATTTTCTAGCGCAATGACAGAAATAGGATAAAGACAATGATAATGAGCAAAGATTGGGAATGAGCCTGGAACAGACCACAAAGAGAAGAGTCTGGTAGAAATGATTTGCTCAATGTCCAGGCCAGGCTAAAGGCAAAGGAACTAAAAGAAGACACAATTTAGGAGGCTTGCTGGGTATCTGGGGCGGGGGGGGGATCAGTGCCCTGTGCTGAATATGTTTAATATAAATCTGAGAGAAGAACAGCCAGAAGGACAAAAGGTGGTGGGTAAGAGTTTGGGAAAAGGACCTTCTAGAGTCTGAACTCTTGATGTAGCCTTTTCTGGAGAGAGTGATGTCAGAGGTGAGGCTCTTCTTGCTAGAGACTGAGCTAGTGCGTCATCTACTTCATGAAGGTTCTGAAGAAGAGGAGGTTGAAGGACAATGAGACCTAGTTAGGAAGCTGGGGGCCAGCATATTAGAGAAGAGGAGGAAGAAGGCTCAGTTGTGTATCACACATGGAAAGGCTCATATCAAATATTTACATATAAAATTATGTAACATTTGCAGAGTACACCTTGGAGAGTGATTGGAGAGTGTGGAAGGCTAGAAGAAGAGAATTCTTCACAGGTTCCTGAAAGTTCTTGAATGTTCTGAAATGATAAGAAATCTTCCTTCTGCTGCAGTGGGTGAGGACTCTGCTGTAAGTCTGATAAAAAGTCCCCAGATGGCCAGCCAGCTCCGCAGGGTTTTCCTTCTCTTGGAGCTCTCACAGGAGCTTTGTCTGCTCTCTAGAGCTCTGTTTCTACCATAAATCTTCAATCTTTCTTCTTTAAGCTATCATTCTATAGTACTAAAACTCCTTAAAATTCACCCTTTGTTTATCCATAAAATTTGTCCTTGGGACTCTTGAGACAAGGACTTAGAATGATTCCTGAGTTATACACACCTGAGAGGCGAAAGTCTCTTCCCTCTCAAAGGCACTCCTGATCACCCTTCAGTAAGATCTGTGGCATTTGTTATCCAAGTTAATTCTTAATAAATGAATGTCCTTTGCCAAAATCTCTCCTATTAGCCACATTGTTTTTCTACCTACAAGGGACATTTAAAATATTTTTAACATTTATTGTGTGACAGTATTTTCTTAGATGCAAACTACATCAGCATAAAGCTTGTTCTTCTAGAGGAATGGATTAGGAAAACAAACAAAAAATTGCAACAGATGTAGAGACATATCTGTAGGGGTTGGGATGTGTTGCTTTGGAATCACATAATAGAGGAGAAATAGCCAACAAGTTGGTAATTAAGCCTTCTTAGTCCTAACTATTTATGCTCGGGGACTCCTGTGCCTCCAAGTTTTGCTGCCACCCACACAAAACCGGACAATCAGTCTTCTGGTGTGTCACGCCCAGCGAAGGAGTAACTTGACATGTTACATATTATGTTTCTTCTTTTTTTCACTAAAGAAAGATTTAAGATGGCTTCTGTTACCAGCTGTTGTCATCACGTCAGAGATTTAGAAAAGCACTGTTTGCCACATTTTGTAGGTTTTTTCTTTCTGATTTTGTGTGAAATTCATTTATACTCATTGTGCTAATTTTTCTTTATGGGCTGTAGAACTCAGCCTTAAGGTGAGGACACTTTTTGCTTGCCTGTGATTCCTTAGTGGGTTCTTGGTTCTGGGATTGGGGCTACTTTTGAATTAAATATGTGTTTGGGGGTAAAACACCAAGGCAAGGCGAGGGAAAGGAAGTAATATGTACTCACTGGATTTCACATGATCTAGGCAGTGCCTAGACTTTTCACAATGCCATTTTTAGCAGTTCCAAGAGCTAGGAGGTTAATACCTTATTGCACCAAAAAAGGAAGCTGCAGTTCAGCTCAAGTGTAGAATTCCAGGGAGTTCAGTTCAGATCCAAGACTGGCTCAGCTCCTAGGTTTGAAGAGACTCTTTCTTTAGAGGAGAAAAGCAGGGACTGGATAGGAAGGCCCAGTTAAAGACTCAGAGTCAAGTCCATGCAGGCCATTTAGGTGATGCTTATTTCCTTCCTGAAAAAATAATTCATTAAATAAAAAAGACTGTCTAGCTTGTTCTAGGAACCTACACAGAAACGTGTATGTGATGACAGTGGTTGCATCCATAGTCCCAGTAGCCTAGACGCCTTCTGCTAGGGTTTGCATAGCTCCTTTTGAAATTGTATTGTCTTTGTAACAGTGTTGAGAGATGAGGCCTTTAAGAGGTGAGTAGGTATAGAAAGCTCCGCCCTCATGAATGGATTAACACTGTTATAGCAGTGGGTTTGTTCCAGTAGGCACAGGTTTCACATAAAAGGATGAGTTGGGCCAGGTTTTTCTTTCTCTCTGTCTCACTTGCCTCATTGCCATGTTATGATATGCCCAGACGTCCCTCATCAGTACCATGCTCTTGAGCTTGCCAGCTTCCAGAACTTTAAGAGGCCAATTTCTTCACTCTATAAGTTACTCAGCCTGTAGTATTCCGTTATAGCAACGGAAAATGGACTAGGAAACTCCCTTGCTTATTACGTCATTGCAACATCAAATGCTTCACAATATGAAGTTCTCAGAGACTACCAGCAGGTCATCAGAAGCTAATATTCAGAAGGCATATGAGCTCTAGCTTGCATATATATCTAACCTTTACTGATTGACTCTCAAAGTATTGCAGAAGAAGGGGATCCCAATATAGATTGAAAATGCTTGGCTCTGTCATCAAGAATCTAGAGCAAAACTTTATAACCACGAGTCACGGTCCACAAAAAATAAGTTTTGTGGGTTATAATCAATCTTTAGATATGATGGATTGAAATAGATCAGAATTGTGTTCCTTAAATTATATCACAGTATACCACACACTGTTCATTTAAATACTATTTTTGTGGCACTTTGGTGTTTTACACAGATGAGCAAATGTATAGCACTAATCACTTGAGGCAGAAGATGAAGAAGAAAAAAATCTGGTAACCAAAACATCCCTTCAGTGATTTCATACAATTAACCAAGGCTGCAACTCTAAGTTAGGTTCCTATTGTGTGGATTTTCTCTGCTGAATGTTTCCAGTCAGGAAGAAAAAAAATGGGAAATTGAAGCACATTCCATTCTGATTTCATCAGTCCCTGAAAGTTTGCATGGCAGGGAGCTACAGTAAATTGCTTCACAACCTGGGTTTTTCCGGGCAGGAGTGCCTGCTACTGATGCACTTGCTGATAAAGGTGGCAGTTTGACAATATTCTTAGCAGGGTTAAAAGATTCACATGGGACCAGTATTGGTTGATCTAGCAAATTTTGTTTGGATTTTTTGGTTATATGGGTCATATTCATTTATTTTTATGTCCCGTTAAAGATGTTGCTTCTGGCAAGAACAAAAGAGAAACAAAGGGAAAAAAAATCACATCTTGCCACTTCACCCTACTTCCTATCGTGTTAATTTTTCACAAAGGCAATCGTGAGACCATGCAGATGGTGCAGCAGTTAGGATCACTTGCTGCTCTTTCAAATGATCAGATTTAGGTTAACAGCATCAACATCAGGCAGCTAACAAAGTCTGTAATTAACTCTGGGGAACTGAACACCTCTTCTGGCCTCTTCAGGTACTTGCACACATGCACACACACATACACACACATACATATGCACACACATAACTTCTAAAAATCAATTAAAGTACTTGTTCATCAACTTCAATGTTCTTTGCTTATTTTGACATACCATTTTCAATGGATTTCTTATTTAACAAGCCAGACTGTTTACAATGCTAATATGACAGCTACAAATATTATCAATATCACATAGTCAAGACATACACGTTTCTACATTTTTATAACCCAAACAGGGCTGAAGCTGTGTGATGTGTAGATACCTATAGAATTTTCTGATAGTGACTCTAGTTCTTATAGATACTCAACATGTACCCATCTTACAGATTAGGAGAACAATGCACATGCCGTATTAAGAGGCTCTGGTCACGGTGTGGACAGAAGAAAATCTTTGAATGTCTGTATATAGGCCAGTGATATATTTTTAACAGAATGCTTTTTGTGGCATTAAGAATAAATAAAAAAGAGAAAGCTCTTAAGAAAAGTTAAACTCTTTGAGAAATGATTATCCATTCTTTATGTTATGCCCAATCCCTTACACATAGTCCACATACAAAAAATAATAAATTATCTAACAGTGCAACCACCATTCAGGCTTCAGGTTTTCCCCCTCTCATTATAGTTCTGACTATTCCTTGACCATTAGGCAAATCCTCCTTTTTTAAGATTAAGTTCACTGGCTGGTAGTTTGGAGACATAATTATTTACATGTCATTTACTTGAGTAACATAAAAGTCAAGAGGTTGGGAATCAACTAAATTTCCTCTGCTTCTTACACATTGTATTAACTTTCAGCAAGTCCCTCAGGAGTTCTGAGATCAGATTCCTTTATTGTAAAATGAGAGAATTATTACCTACTTTGAAATGGAGTCTATAGAAAATAATTCATTTTTCAAAAGTTGAAATGAGGAAGCCATATGTGTGGTGAAAAGTTCTTTTTTCATTGAGGTATAATTTCTTGAGCAATTCATGAAATGTCATTTAATTATATTTGCTTTTTAATAGCATGTTTCAACAAGGCATCGTTAGAGAAGAACAAATATCATCTTGTAATTAATGTTTCCTCAAAGAATCTTTGAAAAGTTATAAAAGGAGAAAGCCATATGTTTTTAGTGGTTTCAGATCCTAATGTAGTCTTCTTGTTTGTTCTAAGAGAGATAATTTTGTGTGGTATCAAGCAAGTCTTTTTCATTATTAAAGTTAATTACAGTAGTTTATTGAAGCACTCTAGGATATGGGAATTTCAATTGCAGGAAATTCATTTCACAGTGGCACTTATGTAAATGGCATCAACTCACTCATGGATTAATAAACTATTCACTATTGTCATTTCCTGGTAGGACATACTTTCACAGAGCAGGAGAAAGTTGAACAACAGGTACCGGTAATATTGTGTCTTCGGATATGGTCCCAAAGTTCTGAACTTTACACTGAATTCATGGGAACTGATGCAGAATTGAGGAGAATGGGCTCTCTATTCTAGATTGAGCCCGCGGGCTCAGGTGGACATGCCAAGTGCATCAAGTGCAGAATGAACTTTTAGCCACACTTCCTTCTCACATGCACTGACTCAGGAAATACTGCTTCATGGGCTGTAGCTACTTGTCAGATTTATGACTCAACAAATACTTGACAAATGAGATTTTCTTGCACAATTCAGGCTGCTCACTCATAGTACATAGGACCCTGAACATAATCATCTTCAGCTCAGATTGACTGGTCATTAGACACTGAAGAGGGTCAGAGATGAAGCAAGTGGAGAAACAGTCTGACCTAGGATGCATAGGGCAGCAACGTGGCAACAGACACCAGGACTTGAAATTTCCCTCCCTCTCTGCAAAGTCAGGCCCATGACTATTTTATGCAAATAAAACATGGAAAATCATTCTTGAAGGCTACTACTTAGTGCCAAACATTGTCTGGTTTTCTTTGTGTCTTATGGTTGATATTAGTTTACTTTAGAGAGCAGCTTTGTTTCCTATTCATAGCAAAGCAAAGGTCTGAGATGGGAGTCTGGGAGTGAGGATCCAGGTCTGGGTGAAAGAGATAATGCTATCATTAATATTCCTTTCCTCCCTCAACTGAGAGTGGCAAGAACTCACTAAAGGAAAGAATTTTTATCATGTAGTCTGAGAACAGAGGCGCCTGCCACTTGGAGGAGAGACCCACTTCACTTTATCCAAGCTCTGCCTAAAATAAAGTCCTGACCAACAGGATATGAATATCAAATCTCTAAAGTATAACGTACGACAATATCTCAAAGAAAAAAACACTAGAAAAAGCTAGCATTTAGTCATTGGAGGAGGAGTCATCATCCCAGGGGTACTGTGGGAGATGTCTTTGGCCAGAGAGAACTTCTTGGCAACTCTGTTGACATTTCTCAGCTCAAGCCAGCTCACATGGGCTCACAGAGCTGATTGCTAAATTGTGGGAACTTTGTTAGCTACTTATCAACTGTTGGTTACAAGAATTAAGCCATAGTGGGAGAGAGTGTTTGCATAATAAAAATAAGCAAGTGGAGTACATGTGAGCATTTATTTATGTGTTTGTTCATTTATCTGAGAGCTGGATTACCAGTTCTCTTCAGAACATCACCTTGGTTCTCCACCTCTTTGTCCTCTACTGACATTCCTTTGCTTCTTTCTTTCTTTCTTTCTTTCTTTCTTTCTTTCTTTCTTTCTTTCTTTCTTTTTCTTTCTTTCTTCCTTTCTTTTCTTCCTTTCTTCCTTTCTTCCTTTCTTTCATGATATTTTTTCCTGCCCTCCTCATGGAGGCAACTCTCACACAACAAACGTGCTTAGGAGTTTATTCTCACCAGAGGAGTGAGAAACCTTTTCCTTTCTTTTTGAACAGAAGTGCTAGTATCTGGGGATGAACTGCACCAAGACAAAGGATTCCTTGTTCCCAGTGACTAGTTCTCCCAGTCAGCTCCAATTCCAGAACACATTATTTGCTAAGCAGCAAGTAAAGTCCGTGTGCCCTAGAACTACAGTGTATATTTGCAGATGGATTAAATGCTCCTAATACAATGAGGGATATGTAATTTAGAACCGGGTGGAAGGCGACAAGGCTGCCCCAACCAAAATCTGTACATGGTTTCAATGAAACATGCATTTCCTAAAACAGAGTAATACAGGGGTGTTCATGAATCAGACCGTGGGCTTCGAAATGATGCAAAATGCATTTTATGTTATACACTGTCCTAATAACTGAAGCTATAGACAAATCTCCTACTTCCTGGTGCTTTCTTTTGAGACTGAAACTACTTTTGTCAGCGTGACAATATTTTGTTCCAGGAGAAGTCTTACACTGATGTAAAACTATAATTCAACAAAGACCTGTGCTGTTGTCCTCAGGAAATTCTTGTATATGGGTTTATCTAAGCCGTCAGTTTGCTCATGCGGTTTAAAACCTCACTTGTCAGGCAGCAGTTTGATTGTCAGGATCCCAGTCAAGACCTTCTCATCTCTTGTCAACCAACCCTAAGCTATTATGTCAGCACCTGTGTCCAGTTCGGGTCCATTCCTGCTTTGACAGACAGGTGTGAAGCCTTTGAGATCAGCTCCCTAACACGGTCTAGACAATAAAACCGTCAGATCCTCCACCTTGTTGCCACTTAGCTTTGCTTTATCAAGGCTACTTTTACTTATAATTTTGAAGACTTGGCAATTGACACATTCCATTAGATAAAAAAAAAAAGAAGAACGAGGAAAGTCATAATTACCACTTTGATATTGTTGCAACTTAACTTTCCATATCATGGACTGACATATTTATCCTGGAACTATCTGACTGTACATTGTTCTCCAAACTTGGTATTGTGGTTTGGATATAGTTTGAATGAGTCTCCTAAAGGCTCATGTGTTGGAAGTTTCATATCCCACCTCTTTACTAGTCTTGAAAAGTGGTAAGTTCTTTAAGAAGTTGGATCTGGTGGAAAGTCTTCAGGTTATTGTGAATATGCCCTGAGAAAGGGTCAACATAATTATCATGGGGCCCCAGATGCCTTCTGACTTCCTATCTTTCCATGTAATCGCTCTCTTTTATATTCTTCAACTATGGCATCATCCTCCATGAACACCCTCACTAGAAACAGGGCAGTAGGTTAGGCTTTAAGTCTCCAAACTGTGAGCTAAATAAGACTCTTTTTTTTTACACAGAACGTAGCCTTGGGTATTTCATTATAGTGACAGAAAATAAGAAGATACACTTAGCAAATACACATTCTGTTTCCTGTGACATTTTGATTTAAGAGTATTTTACTTTATAGTGGTTTATTTGCTTTAGGTTTAAGATTTCATAGCACTTCGATAAGCAAGATGCCTGAAGCAAGGAAGGTGAGTCACCAGAACTGGATGTACACCTATTCTGAGAAGGGGAGAACCTGGCAAGAAAGTAGAAATGATTTCGTTGAAATATTCTAGACCAAATAATAATTCATGGACCTAAAACATTGCCTTTTTCTAAAACAAACTGTTTATTGGTTACACCATTGGAAGACGTGCAAGAAACCCTAGGGTGGCGTGGAGGATGGGAACCTTGCTGGACTGGAGTCTGGAGATGCGCCCACCGGCTCTGCTGTAGGGCTGAGCGGTGTAACCTCAAGTGGGCTGGTTGGCATCTCCTTTACCGGTGACGTATTTTGCCCTGGAAATATCTGGCAGCTTGTTGTTTTACAAACTTGGTGCTATGGTTTTAATATAGTTTGAATCAGTCTCCTAAAAGCTCGTGTGCTGGAAATTCTACACCCCACCCATGTGCTAGTGTTGAAAATTTGTAGTACCTTTAAGAGGTGGGGCCCAGTGAAACATTTTTTTCAAATTGTTTCTAATTGTTCTACAAATGTCAAAAATGATTAATATTCCTATTAATATGGGTCGTTAGGCTGCAGAGGAGGTCATGAAAAAGGAAAATTGCTAAGCAAAGCTTCAGATGTGGTAGGAATTAAAATTGATGTTGAATATCTACTCTGGGCCAGTCAATAACCTGACTTTTTCTATTTCAGAACTCACAGCAACCTCACAAGGAAGGGTTATCAGCCCTGTGTAGATGTGGTGATTGAGAATCACAGGGGCTGTCCTAAATCATAGGCAGCAAATGAAGGAGTGAGGATCCAAAGTTGGGGCAACTGCCATTAACCCTGCACCCTTCAACTGGCCACGTGTGCCCACTAAAGGGCACCATCACTCTGAGTACTTAATGAAGTGTCATACCAGGCAATGGGGGGCACAAAAGATATCTTCAGAGTATTCTTCAGATTTCACTTTTGATAAAACTCTTTTAAGTTGCATCAGTTATTTTTTTAATATAAGAGAAACTCCAGTAGAAGTACCATTAACGGGTTTGAGACAGAGTTTAGAATAGTACTTCAAACAGATTAAGTCTAGCAAAATTACATTTTTATGTGAAAATGTTAACTACCATTATTAAGTCTACATTTTGGACTAGACACTGGGCTAAGCGGTTCCAATTAGCCCTTACTCTTTTTGTTCTAAATTTTTTCTGTTGACTTGGTTTTGGATGACAGAGACACAGAGAGATGGCAACAAGGTCACACAGCAAAGTTAGAGATAGATTCAGTGCCCAAAAGGAACACATTTCATGGTCCAGATCATGTTGCCCTTTAACTCCATGTGAGGGATAAAAATAATTCTATTGGCTATAGAAAAATTTGCAGTAGAAGAATGTGTTCATGTAACTTTTTATGTTTACAAATTTTTAAATATTTTATTCATTATTATTTTGTATGTATGAGTGTATTGCTTATATGTAGGTAGGTTCAACAATGTTGTACAATGCCACTGGAGGTCAGAGAGGGCATCTGATCCCCAGGAACTGGAGCTACAGGCAGTTGTTAGCTGCCATGTGGATGTTGGGAATCAAATCCAGATCCTCTGCAAGAGCAACCAGTGCTCTTAACCACTGAAATATCTTTCTAGCCTCATGTTTACATTGAAGTTTAAAGTTTTAAGTTTAAAGATTTGCCAGATCTAAGTTTTGTGGGGTCCAGAACTCATAGTCTCCTGTGGCCTCTCTCAAAGAAAGAATACAAGTTAGAATACAAAATTGAGTACAGAAACACTCTCATCTAAATAATAACAACGTATAAAGTTAAAAAATCAAAATATGAAATACATGAAAATGGTATATATTTTATTAAATAAGTGTGGTTTTATCTTGTCAAGAGGCTAACAATGATGTTTAGGTAAGAGCATTGGCATATTAGGGGCTTTAAAGAAAACTGAATCTGAAACAGACATAACAAGATGGGAGAGATAAGAGGAACCACTGAGAGAGTTCATCAGACTCACAAAGTACTTTCCAGAGTTGCTCTAATTTTCTTGTCCTCCTTACTTTCAATGATGGTTTAAGAATACAAAGTTAAATATGAGACTTTGGTTTCTCTATCTTTAATTTTTAACCATTGCCTCCAAAATACATAGTTGGAAGATTTAAAAAAAAGTTTATTTAAAAGATATGCTTAATATTTAGGCTTGAATAAATGACTAAGGTAAATCTTATGTCTCGGGATGCAAGTAAAATATTATAGCATAGCTCTCCATTTGAACTGAAGAATGATCAGAAGGCTAATTTTGCCAGATTTGAATTAACTCTGAAGACTGTTCTTTTTGTATAGAATATATTGCTACCTACAATGTACTGTTAAAAATACTCTGTTTTCTAAATTTGGATTTTCAACCACAGCATGACTTTTAAAAATTAGAAAAGGCTCAGTGGTGAGTGAGAACAGCATGTATTCGTACCTATGGACATTCTACTGTAAAACAAATAATGAACAGAAAAGCATATCCAGAACATCCAGTAGAATGACTGTTTTTTTATTTTGGAAATTATTTACTGTGTTCTACTTAAATATTAACAAATTGACATTAGATATTAAAAATAACTGCAGTTTGGGTTATATACTCCTGATTTCTTCTTCATATAACTGAGCTTTTCAGATAATTTTCAATAGAAAGAATGAAAAGATAGATTCATTTACTATTTTAGGATGCCTACTTAATTTTTATTCTTATTGTTTGAAAAATAGCTGTCATATTTATTGGTTAGAAGGGCTGAAGAATCTTTTGTAGTTCTAAGCTTACACACTGGGGCTAAATAAAGATGACAGTCGTTCTTCTATCTTACACGGCTGTAAAAAATGAAAACCTCCCATACCATCCATCAATTCAACTCTTATTTAATCCTGATGTTGACATACAAGTCCATGCATAGCTCAGGACCACATCAGGATAGAAGAGGAGAGAGTTCTCTCAACATGCAAGGGCCTTGTGCTGATGGCATTAGAGCTGTGGAGGAAGACGATCTTCTTTTTATTTCAGACAGCACAGTCTTCTAAAGCTTTTCTGCTCCTCTAACAACGCTGGTCTCTAATGTTTACCAACCCATGATTTATAATAAATAATTGTTGACATTAATGATATAAATTTAAATTATTCAATTATATTTTATCTGTTAAAACATTAGCTATTATTAATAGCTTCATGCATAAAACTTGTTACTTGACCTAGTTAGCTTTAACTGTCAAGTTGACATAGCCTAGAGTCACCTGAGAAGAGAGTCTCAAATGAGGAAGTGCTCAGATCAGATTGGCCTGTGGGCATATTAGTTGGGGATTGTCTTGATTGTTAATTGACATAGGAGGTCCCAGTGCACTGTGGGAAGCACCATTCCTAGGGAAGGTATGCCAAGTATGGGCCTAGGAGTGAACCATCAAGCAGCGTCCCTTCATGATTTCTGCTTCTATTTCTTGTTTGAGCTCCTGCCTCAGCTTTCCTCAGTGATGTACTTTAACCTGTGACGTCAAACCCTTCCCTCCTGTAAGTTACTTTTGGTCAGAGTGTTTTATCAGAGTAATAGAGATGAAACTAGAACAGGATAGAACAGGATGAGATCTCTCTGTCATGCACAGCATGTTCTACAAACACAGGCATTCTGGTAGAGTCTGTGTAACCTTCACATTCCAATCAAACACAACCATTTCAGTCAAATACTGATTTAAATGTAAGGAAACTGAAGACATTTCTGAGTATATTTGAAGGGAATTAATTTTGTTCAGGATGGAGATAAACTTATCCTGATTCTTCATGCCCATGCCATGCTGGGATGGATGTCTTAGACACTTCCGCCATTAGGAAGTTGGGAGAATGTGTGCTGTGCGCTAAACAAAGGAGAATTTGTAGAAGGTATTTTTACTAGAGTAGGTAATATAAGCCAAACCATTCAAAATGTGATTGTGAACCAATAAATATCACTAATCCTAATCTAAAATTAAGTACACTCAACTTCCCCTTAGCAAGATCCCAAAATACTTAGAGCCGCTTGTGTCATCCAGCACAGGAAGTGAAAAGCAAGGAAGTGGGAGAGGCGGGGAAACAAAGTTCTAACAACATGATTAAAATGTGCAACTCCAGCGAATCTTATAAAAATATGAGAACACATTCTTAGATTTCCTCCCAAGGCTTTGGCAAAAGTTCTGCGCTACCCAGGGGTTGATCAGTTTTGTGGTACATTCATCTATTACTGTTTCGTAGTTCTGATCTATTTGGTTAGCACTGTTTCTTAAATTATGTAAAAATGTTCATTCTTGTGTTTACATTAGTAACAGACTTCAGTAACTAGGAACTATGACAAACGTCAGAAAGTACTGTTGCACAGCCAAGTGATTAATCAAACCTACGTCACCACAATGATTTATTGTAAAACATTTTTAATAGCTTATGCTTAAAGAGATTTTTTTCTTGATACTAAACTGGAATTTTGATCCAATCATAGAGACTTCCACCTGTCTTGGAATTTCTATCCAAGGTCTAATGCCTGCTCCATAAAATTTTCATGCTAAGTTTAATTTTATCAGATTTGTAACTGAATCTCATTTGTAACCTTCTGCTGTAGCTTCTTGAAGCAAGTTCTTTTGGGAAATGTTCTGACTTACCTTCAGAGTATCAAAGCTCTATTATTCTTTTTCTTTGGAGGCATCTGTGATGGAAATGCCCTGGGGAAAGGGATTTTAAAGGGACATTCTCAAATCCTCGGGAAATTCCACGTGTGGACCAAGCTTCTTAGCTGAGCCAAGTCATGACACTGTTGAGGAATTTATGAGTCATAGGACTGACAAGCTGAGGTTAGAACAGAGCCAATAGAAGGAAACTGGCTTTAGACACAAGAACTCTTGACAGTTGAGCCATAATAACTGTGGCAAACAGTTCTCTTGAATGTTCTCTATATTATGAGAGGCTTTAGATTGATATTTGGTGAGAGAAAACCCCACCAAAGTCACTTAATAGTAGCTACATTTATCTGCAGTAGGATTTCTAGGCTTGGGAGAGCAGACCTTGATACCTTAACCCATATGGAAGAAACTTTCAAAACTGTCCAGGTAGAAATGCTGCTTTGATTGTGTGCTAAAGAATGCCTGGGTTGTGTCATGCCAACAAGTTTATTCAACACAAAGGGAACAGTCTGAGTAGTGACTCAGAAACAAGAGAATCTGAAACAATATCTGAAGATGAGTCAAATATTTAGGGTCATTTTTTACACAAAGAGCCAGTAAGTGGTATGTAAGTTCTTGTAGTGACTTCCCTCAACACAGTGGCCACTGCAGCAAGTCTGAGTTTCTGAGTGTGAATGTCCTTTTTTCCTCTGGAATCTTCCCTCTCTCTCCTTCATGCCATTTTTTTGCCTTAAAACTCTAACTCAGCTTTATTTGTCAGTTTCTAAATCAATTTCCTTAAGATAGAAGAGAAATCCTGTCTGTGTGCTGCTACGATCCCCAGGATTATCTGTAATGCTTGGCACATAACATGGTAGAGTTTGGTAGACTATTAATAACTAATTTCAGCAAATAGGATTATTAAGCTAATAAGAATGGATAAGTTCAGAAGAAAAGTTAAAAGGTTTAAAACATTAGGAACTAAGAACTAACAGTAAAAACATTTGCTTTGCTTTTCTGGTCAATATAGGTTTGAACCCTAACTTCTCCGTTCATACATCTTCTGTGAGCTACTGGTCATTTCTGCATTGAATTCTGGGAAAATACCCAGGTCAAAATAAAATATTGACTGATTAGAGCTGCTGAAGGAATCTTCAACAGTATTAATTATACCTAGATCATACAAGATGATCAATCAACAGTGGGGATTAAACAAAGGAGATTACTTTTGTATTTTAGACTGTCTCATGCAAGCTTGCCCCTGCATCCTACTTCATATGTTCAAGTGTGAATTCTCAAGTATATCTCTGAATATGATTATGCTCGGAGATAAGGCCTTTAGAGAGGTGACTGAGTTCATTTCAGTTGTCACTGATATGATGGGACTGGTGTCTTTATAAGAGGATGCATGCACAGAGATAAGACCACATGGGGACACTACCAGAAATCACTTACCTCTAGGCCAAAAAAAGAGCTTTCAGAAAGAACTAGCCCTCCATATCTAGTTGTAGGTCTCTAGAACTGTGAGGAAATCAATCCCCTGGTTTAAGCAGATGAACCTATGGAACTTTGCTAGGACATTCACAGAAAACCAACATTTCCAGTGATTCTTTTTCAACATGAACTGTTACTTTCATCATTCTCTATTTCTTGAGGAAATTCTTTCAATACTTTTTTGTTAAAAACTAATAGAGGCATAATCCTGGAAATAGGTATATATCTTGATACTGCATATTGAAAAGAACAGAAAATAACTTTGGAATGTCACTGTACTGCCAAATCCAGATTTGCTCACAGAGGCACACCAGACAATTCAGATTAAAGAAGTATTCTGAATAAAGAAGATCAAAAGGCATGGCAGTTAAATCTAACATATGACACTCTGAATTGAATCTCATGGTATTTCTATCTATCTGTCCGTCCATTCTGCTATACAGGGTATTATTGGGATAGTTGTTCTGATTTTAATATTATCTATAGAATAAATAATACCTTTCTACCACGATTAATTTCTTGTTTTGTTAACAGTACTCTGGTTTTATTTGAGAATTTTCTTGTTTTTAGGAAATACTTGGAAATCTAGGTGAAAAGTAACCTGGAATTTCTTATACTATTCATAAACATTTTCTTTAAAATTGGATCTTTTTAAAAATATATGTATTATTAAATCAGTAATATAAATTTTAAAAGTAAGTTGAGAGATGTGTATATTGCTCAACATTCACTGCACTGTATCAAGTGAAAGTGTCAGCAAGCTGAAGATTAGTTAAGAGGCTAGAAGGCATGTTTTGGTCTAGGTTTGTTCCAGTGCAAAGTGCAAAGTGCAGGGTGCATACTGGATTTTCTATAATTTCCAGTAACGCAGTGCAAGGGTGAAGGGCCACTAGGCTTAGTGTTGCAATAGCATAAGAGGTCTCACCAGCCCAGGTCTCTAAAAAAACCAAGCATGCCAGTGTGCTGATGAGGTAAGGAGCGGGAAAGACACGATTGGGGTAATACGAATTCCCGACCGGCTGGCGTGCAACTGCGATCTGAGCAGCCATAAGCTGTCTGCATCACCGAGTGAAGGTAGGCACATGCTTCTCATTAACAGAGTTCTCTGTTGCCTGTGATTCATGGGAAGGAGGACCATCTAAAGTGCTTTGAAATTGGCTCATTCAAATATGTTCTCTATTTGTGTTTATTTAATGTTGGCAAGATTACTAGATGACTTCTGTGGGACCTAGAACTAGCTTGGTGAGATCCTCCACCGTAAAAACAATATTTATGTTTTTCTGTTTTAGGAAAAAGTTAAGAAATATTTTTGTGGACCCTTTAAGTTTCATCTTTTTTGTTGTGAGTAAAAAATAATAATGCTTTCTTTCACTCTAAATCTTCATTTTGTCCTAATTTTAAAAGAACATCACTTTCACAGGCTTCTAACATTATGAGCACTAGGATTATACTTACTGGGTTTAATGAGTAGACGAGGTCTGATTTGAATTGCATTTTAAATCATTATACCATATGTTTATTTATTATTAAACTACCACTGGGAATCATCATTGATGATTACTGCCTATTAACACTGAAGCAGATAGCCTGTTTTTACTAGTGGTCTGTTGATAAAGACATGGACGATAATCATATTCTATGCATTTTGGAGCTTCCCAGTGAACCATCATCCATTTTGAGATCTCTGTCTACTACAAATAGTGAGATTTTAGCATGAAGTTTCTCTACTTGTCTTTTTTTCTTTTATCAGCATTGATCACTTTAAAAAACATAAGACATTTCAAAATACAAAGAAAGACATCTTTGGAACAGTCCATGTTTCTATCAGTAATTCTATTAGTAATTAGAATCAGTACTGATAGAATTAATACTAATTTGATTCTACTACTAATTTGGGGGCTGGGGATGTAGTTTAGCAGTAGAGGGCTTAGCTTAGCATGTATATGGCCCTGGGCTTTAATAATTAGTACTACAAAATGTAAAATACCCCAAACCCCAAATTTAATTTCTTATATGAAGTTTCTGTTGATAAACTTGCAGTTTACTTTCTGAAATAAGCAAGTATTATATTATTATAACATTATTTTAATGTTATATTATTATTCCTAAAAGTATCATTATATTATTACAGAGGGTAATAGAAACTCAAATACAAGGAAAGTACCATATGGAGAATCAATATTAATTATTAAAAGAGTAGGTGTTAATATATGTTTTGAGACAGGCTTTTACTATGATATCCAGGCTGGTCTAAAACTCTCAATCTTTTTGCCTCAGGCTCAAGAATAGCTAGGATTACAGGAATGTGCTTCCATGCTCAGCTAAGATTTAATGTTTAATATAGAAGATAATACAAAATAGTCAATGAGAAAGTAATTACTGTGAAGATTTGACTTCAGGTAGGCCTTTTGTTTGCAACCACTTTTTTCTTAACATTAAGACATTTTCTGTATTTTTCCGATTCATTAGATTTTGTTCATACATAAGCATCTAGCCTGATTGTGATCTTTGCTGCAGTCAGCTCAATTTTCTTACTGATACCATGGCTCCACTGTTCCTAATATGTACAATGCCAGCACCAGGTGACATGTTGTCTGCATCTGCCCTTCCCAAACTGAATAGAAGGCAAAAACGAACTCAAAGTGGATTCCACTGTAAAATTTTTTTTTTTAAATCATAGAAATATTTTCAAAGTGTTTAATTACTTTCTACAAATGTAGACTGTCTAGGTGCTGAACACACAGTGGTCGACAGAAGAGCGGGCAAAAGTGCTGGTGTGTGAAACATGGTGCTGACATCTTTTTACTTTGGGCTGTTGAGCTGCCATGCCTGTTGTTTCTGAATTGCAGAGTAATGTTTTCACATATTTGACATAAACAGAGTCTGAAACACACTCTGGAGACCTCAGCAGTCTGGAACTGCAGAGCTACTACCGGCAGAGGAACATTCCTTTAGTCGAACGGGGTGATGGAAAGTGAAGCAACTCTGTGCTCATGAGGTGAACCCTAGAAACCTGACGAAGGTATTCTGGGACCCCCTTTCCTAGGGACATTTGAATTCAAAGGACTTTGCCAGTATAAGTGGAGTACCCAGGCCTCCACGATTCTGAGCAAATTCTCTTAAGATCAGTTGACCACTGCCTTAAAGGACCATGGCCATGGGTATTTTCACTTATTAAAAGAGCCAAATGACAATTGTTCCTTTTTTTTTCTATTAAAAAATGAGATTCAGCCAGACAAAACTGTTGAGCTGACTTTTCATGTTTTTATCCATCAATTCCATGACAAATTAAGAATTTTCATGGAGGAAAGTCAAGTCATTTGGTCAGGGTAGTCCAAGAGAGTCCTAAAATTACACAAGCTATTGCCCCAACCCTTAATTGCCTCCCAGAACCTGAAGGTAAGACTCTCTTGCTAAAGACAGGACACACTTCAGAGACCAGATTTAGAGTAATGGAGCTGGAACTGATCTGGAAGCCACTTCCCCTAAAGGCTAGAACTCATAGTGCTCTGGAGAACACTATGCAAGTAGCCAAGGGATAACATCAATTGATGGCCCCAAACCAGTGTCATGACCAGATGACCACATTGATGACTGGCACAGCATTCAACACTGGTGCAGTAGTTGCACTTTTATCTGGGGGACAATCAATGGCTATCTAATTGGTTTTAGAGCCCACTCAGTTGGAGGAATCTCATGTGTGGTACTGTAATCATAGTCAAATACACATGGCTGAAGAGGTCATAGATCTTAGAGAGACCCCCAGGGCTGTCACATCCCTAGGCTAATGTAACTTCTTACTAAATGCAAATCATGTGTCCTCATATTTACAGTCAAGTATCCCACTCACCCCTCATCAAAGAAGCTTCTTTTGCTTCAGGCAGAGACTAATACAGACTACTACAACTGGTCACACACAGACATTGCCTGTGGATTGCCCACACCTAAGCAGCACATATACAATCCTCTACACACAAGGCCCATGCAATATAGAACAGGGGTAAAGAAATCTCAACTCTCCTTAATGAAGCTACGTCATTCAACAGAAGGCCAGTAACACAAACGTTCACAAATGGCTATATCACGGAGATTAGGAATCTGCAGAGTGTGGGTTCCTGGACAGGACTCGTATTAAGTCTCACTCATCCAGGGCTCAGGGACCATTGCAGAAGAGGGACAGAAAGATTGTAAGAGCCAGGGAGGAGGGGTGTGACCATATAAAAATAGAATCCAACATGCTCCTGGGACCCTGCTTTTATGAACCTACAGCAATGGTTTCAGCATGCTCAAGATCCATGCAAACTGAAGCAGACAATAATTCAGCATGGCACTGAGGAAATGGATAGTAGACCTCAACCTTTGCTTAAGAAATATTGGCAACTGATTGTTGTTGGATATGGATAGGCTAGTCTTCCTAAAGCAAGGGACTCTGTGTTGACTGACTAGACCTCAGTAGATGAACCTGTACTGAGGTCACTTGGGAACACTAACTTGACAGAACAGACCTTAACACAGATGAAAGAATGTATGGATTCCAGTTGGGGGGCTATGGGGTGTGTCGGTGGGGAAGGGATATAAAGATAATTAAGAATGGTTGAGATGTTCTGTATGAAACATACAATGATTCCATAAAAACATATTTAAAAGAAATAAGTGAAAATATTCAAACAGTAAACTTCAAGGATTGTTTCTTAAAATAATCATAACAGAAATGTCTTTACTTTTCTTAATTCATTGTTTTTATTTTTAAAGATGAGGGTAAAAAATAAAGAGTAATTCGTTTGTGATTCCCAAAATAGTTCCCAGTGACTGTGCTGTTAAAACTAAACACAGTTCAGAGCTGTGGCCTCTGCCACTGCCAGTCCCCATGCCCATCTCATCTACTCTAGCCAGCTCTACAGTTTTCTGTTAACTATTATTACTTCTTTGCAATAACGATATGAACAGATTGTATTAACATTGCCAATGAGCAAAAAATGTCAATAACTTGCTAAGTTTATCTGCCAGCAGCTACACTAAAATCATACAGAAGTCCAACTAAAAGAGACGGATTATAAACCAGAGTGCCCAATTCTAAATGCCATGATCTTTATTACACCACTTTGAAGACTAAATTTATTGAATAAATTAGAATAACACAGACATTACACGACTTTGACTGGCCAGGGTGTCAGTTCGAAATGTTGATAATCGTGTGTCCATGAACCTTGAAGAGCTCGCGCCATCCTGCGGTTTCCCTCTGCTATGTAAGGCAGCCTCGTGAGATGCATTTACAGTTACTCAGGGTTTAAAAGTTTGACCATCTGGTAACCTCTACAGATAAATAAACTTCAAAGAACTTATTGCTCTAGATTTGTTTCATTTTAAGTTTGATTATATGCGCCAACTAAAGCTAGCATGCAGCCAATGTAGAAATGATTCTTAGCTTTGAGGCCTGGTCTCACTGCTATCCACTTTCTCCTAGATGTGGTGTTGTTATAGGTGAACTGGATGGCTGAGATTAAGAAGACTGAATATGTAACCTTTTCTAATAGTTGAAATAATACTTTTTTTTTTCACAAATGCTTTTTTTCTTTCTTTCTTTCTTTTTTCCTTGCAGTACTGAGGACTGAACCCAGGGCTTCACACATGCTCAACAAGACCTCTACCTCTGAGTTGCCTCCTCAGTCCCATAAATGCTTTTCATAGTCTAAAGGTAAACAAACTTTTTCATAGATTAGACGAGTGGATGACATTCTCTAAGGAAATACAACACACAAATTCAAACATGAATCTATAGATTTTTATTTCTATCAAGAATAAGTTTGGCTTCTGAAAATAATTTTTAAAATTATATTTAGAGTATTTCTGGGGCTATCAGTAAACCTTGAAAGTATAAAAGTTTTACTTAAGGAATAAATGAAAGTTGGATTGGGAAGAAATAAACATTGAAGGTAGGCAGTCAGCAAATGAGTGAAATGTTGACCAGGGTCAGGGTAAGAAGATAATGTCCAGGGTCTGCCTAAAAGAGGAAGACTAATTTATCATGTACCCTGACAAAAGCTACAACTCGAAAAGCTTTTCTCTTACTGTGTATGATCCTATAATTTCAGGCATTACAAAGCAAAATTCTCTACTTTGAACATAAGCAAATGAAAAATATTTTTTGCCTGAGACATTTTAATTAAAAGTCAGACAGTACCTGAGTTTGTAACTTGAATGCCTAGACTCTAAAACCAACAATAAAAGCCCTACATCCTTGAGGTATGGCCTCTGTGTCTTGGGCTTCCCTTCATGAAAAACTGTGAGAAACACATTTCTGTTCTTATAAATTTGTAAACACTGCAAATATTATTATAATAACTGAAGACATACTAAAACAGTGAGAATAGTGCTATGTAAGAGACTGTAGGAAGTTTATGTCTTTACCTCTACATTATTGATTTTATAATAGTATAGTTCTTTTAAGTTTCTTTAGTTTTTCATGCTTTTATGTCATTTTGTAGTTTCAGAAAAACAACCTGAAAACCAGAGTCTGCTAACAAAATAAATTTTAAGGCTTTAAAATTTTGTGAAGTGGCAAATGTATTGATTTACTTACAAACATTTTCAGTGAAATTTATACTTTTGGGAAAATGGGAAAACTCATTCACCTTCTTTAAAACTTACTTGCTGACTGTGTGAACTTAGGAATATTATTTATGCTCTCTAAACTTTAGTTGCCTCATTGATCAGTGGTGCTCTGGTGCCATTTGTGTTACATAATGGTCATGAGTTTTAAATGATACAGTGTATGATATATACACTGTAGTGTATGACACATATATGGCTTATTGCAGTGGTTAGTAACAGGAACAATTCAATATATGTAATTGATTATTTTGTGATTTTGTGATAAACCTAACCACCCCATCATTAATAAATCAGTCATCACATATGACATCTTTTCACAAAATACTTTTGTTGAAAAGAAACTTGTTCTACAGACGAAAACTAAAATTTGAATCGTAGAGATTAGGCTCCAGGATTTTCCTAGTCTGTCACAAGGTGGCCCCAAAGTCATATTGTTCATGAATCTGTGTTCATGGAAACTGAATCAAACCACAAGAAGGTGGTACTGTAACAAAAATCCATAGTAATAATTCAGGGTATGGGTGGCCTGCTTCATAATTAGTTGTTTGTTCGGCCAGAAGGAAGAAAAGCAATCCTTATGTGCTTAAAATGTACAAGGAAGCTGTTAAATGCATCTAGACATGTTTCTTCAAGTAGTCGATATTACATCTGATTGGCATTCAGTGCTTCAGTTACTACATGGCCTAGTGATATGCAGGAGTGGCTGCAGAAAACCTGTCATCTTTACCTTCTCCCTGTTTTATAGCAAGAATTACTTAGTTTTTTCACTATATCAAAATCCTGTCATTTTTATTCCCTTTTCTTTGAAATCTAAGGTAAAAATGTAGGTTATAAATCTCTCTTGTTGTTTTATATCTGGAAAGCCCCAGATAAAATTCTTAAAAGCGAATGGCTATTCATTACTTCTTCCTCTCCTCTTAGAGACCTTGACATCTTAAAGGAAGCCTCAAAAAAGTATCTTCCTGACTGCAAAACATTCCTTCTAGACTACCAGTATAATGATAGATGAAATACTCGGAAGTTGGATAAAATTGATAGACAATATTTGACAATAAATGACAAATATACAAGATTGACATCCTAGTTTTACTTAATCATAGTGGCTCAGTTAAGTCTCTTCAGAAAAATCATCCTGCTGCATGTGTGTGTGTGTTTACTAAAGATAACATGAACATTGTACTTGGCACGTGGTAGGATTTAAGGGTACATTTTCTTACCATTTCATTGTGCTTTGTTCACAATGCAATATATTCAAGGGAACAATTTTTGCTAAAAAGATCCAAGCATAACTCTGCTGATATTTCTCAGTGTATTCTGAATTAGGGTTTAAATACTGGCTAAAAATGGTCCAATGTCCTTCAACTCTGCCTATATGCTTGTTTGCTTGTGCAGAGTGAGAGATGGTTGAAAGTAAGAGACTGCTCAGTTTTGGAGCAGCACAGCTTGTGATTTAAGGGATAGTCAAGAATGCAAAACATAATTTTTGAAAGTATTCACAAACTTCTAAAAACAAACAAGGGTCTGGGGTTGTAGTTCAGGGGTAGAACTTGTGCTCAGAACGCAAGGTAGGCTAGATGTAATCCGAGCACCAAAACCCAAAATAAATTCAAGTTAGGAAAAGAGTGAGAATCTAGATTTAATTGTGCAGGAAATAAAAGCAGAATTTAGTTATCTTCAGAAGTCTTTCCTGCTTTGGCCTGATAAATAAGATGGCAAAATTAAACAATCTAACTGTGGAATAGACAACTGCGCTCAGAATGAATTGACTGTTCTGCTTAGAATTTCCAGCTTACTTTTCAGTGTGAACTGTTTACCTTTTATTGCCTATTCGTAGATGGCAGGAGTCCTTCAGGTAACCATGGAGACCAAGGCCTCAGAAACACCATTTCTGACACTGGCTGCACAGCATGAGTTTAATTCTTACCATTTTACAGAGAGCTGAACAATACTTATTTTCCAAAGTAAATATGTAGTTAAGACAGTGACCTTCATCAAGAACATTTCAAGGTGAATGCAACTTACAGAAAATAATAATAATAATTTCACTAACAGAAAGAATTAGAACAGAGATTGTTTGAGTGTACCTTCTACCTGTAATCATAAATGGTTATTTATAGATTTATGTACTCGGAACTCTACTGAATTTCCTCCTTTCTTTCCTTTGATAAAAACTTTCCTTCTTTCCTTTCTTGGTTTCTCTCTTTTTTCTTTCTATTTTTTTGGTATTCTGCGAATCAAAGTCTAGGCCTTGGGCCTTGCATGTGATAGGTGAGCACTCTCTCACTGAGTCACATCTCCAGCTCAGTTATATATTATATACTATTTTACCTAATAGAATTTTTATAATACAACTACTATATCATCCCTTGATAGATCATTTATTTTCAAAATGTTTGAGTATATACTATTTTATTTTGCAATAATTGAAAGATACAAAAGACAGAAAGGGTATCTTTTGCCAAAATTGTAAAGAACGGACCATAATTCAAAACACAAACACATATGTATAGCATGAACATCTGAACTAGACATTTACTACTATCATTAAATCTTGAATGCCTCTCCATGATTCTGCCATTCTGATTCCAAAGAGTTAATTATATTTATAAATCTTTATTCATTCTCTTTGTGGAAGTATAGCTTTTTTTCAAAACTGGCCTTGAAATTAATTTGAGTATACTACATCTTTTACTTTTTTAGGACACCACATTAACATTTTGACAGTCATAGATTAATCTAAATGTTTTCAGCATAATTCCCATATACTATGCTTTCTGCTCAGAATCTAGAAGTTGGTGGTGTGGCTTTTATTTAACAGTTAATCGTGATTTCATTAAAATCCCTGACCTGGCTGATTCAGTCAGGGAAACTCAATTTAAAACTGTATTGCAAAGTTAGATTTCTTAATTTTAGTCAAAATTTGAGACTGAGTAGGATTCACATCAAGTATGATTTCTTCATAATCCTCTCTCTCTTTGTCTCTGTCCATTCATGAGTTGATAATAGGAATGTTGAAGAAAGTAGTAAAATAAAAACTAAATTCTGTTTCTCTCAGAGCCAGCACATTGCAAACCTTCATTCAAGTTTCACTTGGTTGTCTTACACCATACCATCCAATCCATCTAATACTCTTCATGTGAATTGTTGATAGAATTGACCAGGTATTTGTTGAACACCTATTGGTGTTCCTCAAACTGGAGTTTTCAATTATGAAAGGACATAATTAGGGTGCAGGAAACCACTCAACATAAGGACTTTCATGAAAGCATTTATCATCTGATTCACTCAATAAAACATTTCTATAGGCCTGTGGGCTCATGGCTCTCTGGATTCCTGTCTTCTGTACTAGAAGACTACTGCACTGAGTAGATGTGAGTGGAAGAAGACCCAACACTTCATGGTCTCATCTTTCATGACTTCCCTTACACAGACATGCACATCTGAATTACACAGACATATATTTCTCTCATGAAGGCTAGATGGCACCTGAAGGAAAGATATATCTGAGCCTGGGATACAGCCTCTGATCCAGTAGGGAAGTGTCCAGGAACCATGAGGGATGTCAAAGGGAAAAGGAACCAGTGTGGAGTAATCTTCGTAGTGAAAGGGAATATGAGCAAAAGTTTCTAGAGACTGAGAGGATTTAGTCAAGTGGGCATGTACAAGAAGAGAATTCCAAGCCAAATAAAGAGCCCTAAAATGAGCCAAAGATGGTTTTTAAGTTGTCATTTAACAATATTTTAGGCAGCACATACATGGATAGAAACAAAAGAGTTTAGGTGCTCTTCTTTTATCCAAATGATATTGAGAAGCAACACTTATAAGAATTGGTAATTAACTTTAACTTTACATATAGGTATTTGGAATTTTAAGAATGCCTTATAAAAAGTATTCCAATCTTATTTCAAAAGGCTTCAAAACTAATGTGTTCCTAGGACTGGGGAGATGGATCAGTGGGTAAAACATCACTGTCAAATGTGAAGACATGACTTTGAATCCCTGGAATCCACAGAGTTGGGCACAGTGTTTTGTGGCAGGACAGGAGGCTGAGCCAAGAGACTCTGGAAACTTGTCAGCTTGATGTACACAACTGCAAAGAACAGACTGCCTCAAACAAGATGGAATTTGATGACTAACACTTGAGGATGTCCTCTGAAATCTATAGTACACTGTGGTGCACAGGTCCACCCTCACACAAGTGATTATGCATACACAGCACACACATTTACACCTTTCATAGATATACAAATAAAATCAGTGCCTTCCTGTAGGTAATCTTGAACATTTCTCTTGTTCTGAGTCAACAGTTTCTTGATGTATTATATAATAATGATAAAAGACATGTGTGGGGACACAAATCTTATATTTTAAAGCTAGTGGTAGCTAAGAAAGAGGAGGGGGTAGACCGAGAGCTTCCCCCATGTGTACATACACATGTTTTTGTGGAGAAATAGAGGCCTTTCCTCTGTTACTTTTAAGTCTGCTCTTTTGAAATTGAGGACTAGGCTTGACTGGGATGGCTAAGGTGATAGAAAGGAATTTTGTCAACTTTATACTAACCTGGAAATACTCTTGGAAAACTGACCATGGTGAAACATTTTTTTCTTTTGGTCACCTACCTTCATTCCTATGCCTTTTGCCTTCCTATTTTCTCTGTAACTCTGGAACCTAGACTGCTGTCACTATTCTTTGAATCACCAGGACCCACTACCCAGAGGCTCACTTTTCTAATGAAGATTACTAATCTATTCTCTATACTATTTGTTCTCTATTTTAGTGAAGCACATTGAAATAATTCATTGATCCAGTTATGCAGATAACTCGTAGTGAAATAACTCATTGATCCAGTTATGCAAATGAAGAAGCTAAAGCCTTTTTAAGTTATTTTAAAGAGAATTTGAAGAATTAAATGCTATCTCTAACAGGAAAATGGTTGGGATCATAGCCTTATTTCAGACAACTTTTAAAAAACTTATTTAGAAGTTTACTTATTCTTTGGGCATTTTATACATTTGTACATGTATTTGGTAGTATCCACCTCCCACTCTCCATCCTTCAACTTCTCCCAGACCTTCCTCCTCATCCCCTGTTCCCCTCTTAACTTCATAGTCTCTTTTTAAAAACACTGATTCCTTGAACATTTCATACAATGTAGTCTGATCATATTCAGACTCCCCCTCCGATCCCTGCACCTACCCTAATACCTTTGACTTCCTGTCCTCTCTTTTTTTTTTTAAATTTATAACTCACTGAGCCCAGTTAGTGCTGCCCATATGCACACAGGTGTAGGGTTATCTGGAGTCTGGGAAATCTAGCTGAATCCATTCCCCTACAGAAAACTGACTCCTCTTTCCCCAGCATTCAGCAACTGCCAGTAACTCCTCAGCAAGAGGTAGGGCTACATAAGCCTGCCCCCTCCCCATCCACACTGGAATATTGATTGGCTTGATCTTATTTAGGTCATTTTCAGGTTACCACAGCTATTGTGAGTTCCTGAGTGCGATGGCCTTGTCATGCCCAGAAGATACTATTTCGCAGTAGCCCTCTCTGGCTCTCACAATCTTTCCACACACCCCTTTCACAATGTTCCCTGAGTCTTGTGGGGAAGGGATGACATTGATGTTCCTTTTATGGCTAAGCTCTCCATGATTACTTATTCTCTGCACATTGACTATTTGTGAGTCTCTTTGTTAAGTGTTATTCACTGCAATAAGGGGCTTCTAGGATGTGGGATGGTAGATGACCTAAGTAAGATTTATGGGTATAAGGATAAATATTTAGAGAACAGTTTATGCTATGTTCATTTAACAAAATAACACAGAATTTGGGCCAGGTCTACAGTACCAGATACGAGTTCTTTCCTGTAGAACAGGCCTTAAATCTAATCAGAACGCTGTTGATCACTCCCATAATATTCTTGCCATTATTGTACCAATGGGCATGTCTTGCCAGGCCAGCAGTTCACAAGGTTCATACTAAAACTGTTGATGACTTTTCTCTCCCCGCAGCCTTCAGAATACCTTCCAGCACTATGAAAGCTGGCCAGTGGGGAGGAAGTTGCTAGGCCACTACCACCTTGATTTCTCCATATCCTGTGACCAAAGTATGTGTTATGAAGACTACTTTTGAACAACACCGTACAACCACACAGAGCTCGCACACACACACACACACACACACACATACACACACACAAATGCATATATGCCTGTTCACACATACACATGCACCCTTTTTCATGCCATGAAGTAAAATGCAAGAAATAATCTTTGAAGCCAAATGCACCCTTGCTTCCATCTTCCCGCCCTTTCTCCCAATCTGCAGTGTTACATGCAACTCTAATGCAGGAGGGCTTTATGTTATAGACTAACAGTGTGCTCGTGAATTCCATTGTGCATTTCTTGTAAGTCATTCATCATTTCACTGGAAGAAATTCACCCTTACAAAAAAAAAAAACAGCTTACCTTCATCCAATTCCAAGTTTTAAATGAAAGTACAAAAGTGTTCACTCTTCTTCATAGTTAATCATATCTCCAATCACTCTGTCATACACCTAATAGATGTGCTTTTGATTTTAAACACAGAAAGTATGGTGGAATTAGGCCCATTCCTGGTTATCTTAAAGGATTTCAGTGTTATTAAGCCAATTCCTTTAATCTGGGATCCAGAAAAGTGCTGGCTGGCTTCATGATAGATTGAGAAACAGAGTAGGGAGGGCACAAGATTTCTCAACACAAAGAGCAGAAACGTAAAAACGGAATCAAAGGCCTCTGATTCATTGTCTGGCGTTTTCTAGAGGCACACCACACTTACAGTGTTTAACTCATAACCAAATGCCTCCAAATACAACTAACCACAGGGTCTGTGAAGGAATGAGGGTATTTGAGGAAAAAATATACAAATTGTAGCCTCTTGAGCAAGTACTAAGCATGTCCCAGACTCATAGTGATATCTTAGTGTTGTTTGCTTTAAGGAAATGAGAGGCACTGGGGGCTATTCTGTCCCTGTCTTGAAACTAAACTAAAATGGTTGTTTCCAGATAACTGGCTACTTCCAAAAAGAGAAGACAAAATAAAATGAAAGAAATGCAAACCGAAATAAAATGACAATTGAACAATGGAAAAATAAATGCTTTTATAATTCCCAAAACACCTGGAAGAAAATATGTCTCTGTAGTCAGAAGATTTTTTTCCTCTGTTTTTGAAAGAATGGTCACAGTTTTCACTCCTAAAATTAGAACCTAAAACAAGGACTCGGGTCCTTGTAGGTGATTGGTAAAGGAATCCAGAACAGTACTGTGAGGGATGGGAGAGGCAAAACAATAAAGAATGGGGGCCAGTGCTGGTGTGCCCCACAGAGTCGCCACCACAGTAACCTGGTTTCCATTCCCTTGAGATGTCTAAGATTTCATGGTGCCTCCTAGTGTTATGTGAGTGTGGAGTATGGAACCGTCAGTCCTCTTTGCAAGTGTGGAGCTCCACAGAGGCACTGTCCCTTGTCCTACTCACCTTCACTGAAGAAGCATTCCGAGTAGGCTTGGGTACCGAGTCTAATGGAACAAGATATTCCTACCACGGCAACTGACGGGGGATCATCATGGATATTTTATATCTCTGTCATTCATACCTATTCTAGAGTTTCATTATCTTTGGTTAGAAGCTGAGCTGACTTGATTTGCTTAACTGTTTGAACAACCTAGACTTTCAGCTTTGCAGGATTTGAGCTTTCAGTTACCTTGTTCTTGTCTGACCACAGTTGTTGGAATTGCTCATTTACCTTTTGTTAATATAACATAGAGACTCCACAAGTCTCCATAAGAGTCGTCCTTATTTCTATGACAGGGTCTAGGATATTTCTAGTAGAGCAACACCTTTATTTATCTGTTGGTTCACAAGCATGAAGGGCCAAAGTCACCAGTGGCAGCTATTGTTTTAAGTCCGGTGGAATATTCTCTGTATTCTGGTGCTGATTTTTTCCCGGGAACCAGAACCTTTGCGTTACCGGAGTTCGCACTGCAAGTCCCGTAAGCACAGAGTCTGCTGGCAGATCACTGGGCATAGTGGTTAAGTCAGTGTTACTTTCTTGCCTTATTTCCAAGATTCTTATATCTATTCTGGCATCATAGTGGCGGACATTGATTGAATGTGTGTGCCACATCCTGGACAACAGACCCAACCTTAGAGTGTCTTATCAGTTCTGGTTTATTTCAACTCAAAATAATGTTTATACTTGACAATGTCTCTCTGCAGTGTCACAGAGGATAATCATACGCTTTAGGTCTCCACAAGATGTGGAGAACTCTACCCCTTTCTTCCATCTCTCAAAGCACTCTAATATTTTCCTTATCAAAATCTCTCCTGTCAATCCCAGAAATCCTTGCCAAAAAAAAAAAAAAAAAAAAAAGCAAAACTTAAGGCCTAAGCACACTTGGCCTCTCCCAGTTCTCGTACCCATCGCGCCTCTGGTTTTTTATTTCATTGATCTTTTCTTAGACATTCTTTCCCATAAAAGTATTTTCCCTGCATTTTCAGTGAAAGATAATTCAGTTTTTTTTTCTTTTTTCCAGACTATTCTGCTTTCCCTCATCTAGTGAGTGCAATAAAGACCTGGGAGTACTCTAATTCCAGCTAGAGAGGGAGGACAGAGGAAGAAAAATGGAGAATGAGAATGTCTACTCATAAATATGTCTGTTCTTGCCATACCTATCTACACCAAAAAAACCCTCATGTCTCTAACCCTAGTTCTTTTCCTTCATACAGGAATGGTGCTGCCCATTCATCAGAGCATCTTGGGAAAACGGTGCTGATGCTGGCTTCCACTTCTCCCTTGAGCATTCCGTGTTGCCTCTTTCTCACATTAACCCTCCAGGAGGGTTTATTTATACTTCAGAGTTAATATTAACCTCTGATAATTCTTTTTCTAATGGGTATACAGTTAGTAAAAGATCAAATCCTGATTATTGAGTTGAATCTTTATTACCCCAGTTCCTCAGAAGGCTTTGTTTCCCTCCCAAGTGATTTGCAAACTATTACACAATCCATTTTATTGTGGAAACAGTGATGTGATTTTACAGTCTGCATTCCTTTAGCTTAAGCTCTCCATGTTATCTTTGGGTGAGTCCTGAGGCTCTGCTGTGACAAGACTTTAATCTCACGACAAAGCATTCTATCAAGAAGCATCACTTGCTATTTAGAGTAAAGGCTGGACACCATCTTTTCAAAGTGCCTCATGTGTTCTCTGACCCACCATTCAACACCTCAGTACTCTGTGATGGACAACATTGCAAATTGCTGCATTTCTCCCCCTAGCAATTGTATCACTTTATCAATATAAGATTTAAAGTTGTACAATTATGTATTGATGATGTTTCTTATCTCTAAAAATATACATGAGAGTGGATATTAATAATAATTATTCAAAATATCACATTCCTCTTCATTAACTCCTTAGCTTAACATGGAAAGTTTTTGTTTCTCCATCAGTTATGATGAATAGTTTTGCTGGGCAGGTAGTCTGAGTCAGCATCTGTGTCCATTCAGCACTTGAATCACTTTGTCCTAAGTTCTTTATTGCAAAAAGCAACGTAAGAGCAATGGAAAAGGAGAAAAGCACAGAGGACTGAGGACACTGTGACACATGGGTCTCAGGTTGGCGTGTTCTCCTCCTTTTGGACAGCTGAGTAATGGATGAAGGGGTCTGTCTACATGATCTGGAGAATGGGAATGAAATGACCATGAAAGATGTCATGACGTTGAGAGGAAATGGGATCAAGTGTGGTGGGGCATACAAATACAGTGCTCATGTGTGAAGTTCTCAAGAATAAAATTTAAATTAAAATATACAAATAAAATAAGAGAAAGACATTAACCTGTGCCTCAATGAAACCCTTGGATGTTTTGAATAACTACTTGGGGGTTGGTATTCACTGTTTTATGAGAGTATTAGTATATTTTTTACACTTTGAATAAACCCAAGTCTCTTTTCCTAAATATCTGAATATATTTTAATTTAAAAATTACTACCAAATTATTGAATTGTTGGAATAGTTACACAGGCCACTATACTCATCCAGCAGAGAGAACTTAAGAGTGATTATGGGATCTCATTACCAAATTTAACACAGTAACGACACCTGGAGTGCAGTCAGGAATGGTACTCTTTGGGGCTCTAATTGTAGCACTGATAGTTAATCTCTAAAAAGGATGGTAGGCATGCGGCTATATATTACATTATTGTACGTTGTTTTACATTTGTGAAATATTTTATAATAGTTTTAAGCCACTAAATTAAGGAAATAAATAGAAGCATTTAATCTGCCAGCACCAAAGATGTTTTATTAGATCTATATCAGCTTAAAACAGTAATTACTGCAACAGTGTGATGGGTCCTAGGGAGTTTTCATGCAAGCTCTGTAGTTTATTTACTTAGTAGGAAGGAGCTATCTGCAGGTCATGAAAAAATGTTGCTGTTTATAGAAGGACTTTTTAAAATTAAAGTATTTATGTTCTTCTCATTTTATATATTAAAATGTGAAAAGACTCTGATGTAAGACGATGAGTGACAAGCATTGCAAGGATTTAAGAGTTCAGACAAATGTACTAGGAATAAAAGTGTGATTTGAAAAGATTTTTTTTTCTAGAAAGTGACTCTAAACAGGAGAGATTTTGCACCTAAAGGACATCAGGCAGATGCATCCTCCATTATTCTTATTTGAGGAGGAAGAGGCTATAAACTGGGGGAGAGAGGAAAGATTCAGGGTGCCACTAAATATCCTATACCACATAGTCCAGGCCCTCACCCACCCACCAATGTGCATGGAAAGGGAGATTTGTGACAGCATAGTCAGTGGATTCTGGAGAAGAGACCTTCTGTTCCTCTTCCCGGAACAATGTCTTGAGGACATGAGGAAGCTGAGTCAGCTCTGTGACATTGGACAGTATTGTTTACTATAAAGGTCTGGGCAGACGAAGTTCCAAATGGCCTCAGAATTCTTCTATGCCCCAGCAATAGTATGGACGAAAAATGACAAAATACCCTTTTCTCGGTCCTGTTGCAGGAGAGTGGATAGATCTACTGCAGCTAAGTAGTTGTGGCCTATAAGAAATACATGCATGACTGCAGGGAAAATCTGCAGGGACAAGGAGACTGGTGACCACAACTTCCAGAAGAACACTCCCACGCTTTCAGTTCTATAGAAAACTGTAGAAAAAGAAAGAGCCCAATGTCAGGATATTCTGTGTGTCTTCCACTCTGGCAGGAGAGGAACTGCGTGCTACAGAACAAACATATTTCATGTATATTTATGAATATGGGTTAGAATTTTTATTCATTTTACCAAAAATTATATTACTGAATTGATGTTTTAACTGAGAAATAAACCAGTATTAATAGATGACCTACATTAATTCAAACATATTAATATTGCTTTTAAGCTGTGTCACAGACCTCAGTCCTCAGTTGTTCTCTGCTGTGTGTTGGGGTACTCATATTTCGTATTATAAGTGGAGGTTATCCAGTAACATAGACACTTGCATTGATATTCCGGGCATACTCCTGTGAGATTATTCTATTTTCCTTAACTCTTCTATTGCTTAATTTCATCTACACATGGTGCTAATGAATTCTGGCTTTAGAAAAATTCTAGCTGACCTTTCCAAAGTTCAAATGGTGCTCTGCCTATCTCTAGACCAAGGTTGGCACCATATGTTGAAAGTCTTAAGAAACTATAGGGTCATCTTTGATTTTAGGAAGCTCAAATTTGCCCTACAAGTTTCAGATTAATATCCTTTCTTGAAAAAAAAAATCTTTGCAGAATTCATCATCTGCTTTTCAACTTCTACCTGGGTACCACACATTGGTTTTATCTTTTTAGAAGAACATACGAAGACTCCTCCTTTCCAAGGCACATTATTAACTTCTCTGACTTTTCAGTAACAGGGTATTTTGTTTTTCTCCTTCGTATTCACCAGGAGATGAACATCTATTTTTTTCAGACAGTTTGGAAACTAGTATTCATATTCAAGAGGATACTGTTTTTTCTTATGTACTTATGTCCTTGCTGGTAAACTTGAATCACCTCCAACCACCTTCCACAGATCATAATCACTTTGTTCATGCACACACATGAATGTAGTATGCAGACTCTCTTGGATTCATTCACTTTGTCATATTTTATTCCTGCCTTGTTCATGGAGGGATGTTTAAATTCAACTATCTTTGATTTAGTTTAGCACACGAAGCCGATGTTCTACAATGAATACTATACTCACCTACAGAGGTGTTGCATTCATTGTGGCAAATCCTAACAGTAGCTATGTCCCAAACTCTGTAGACTGCTCCTCTCCCTGGACTCAGTCTTTGTATTGTAGCATATACATTAATATTTGACCAAAATTTATCTGAAAGTTGTGCTGAAATAATCCTGCAAAGGAAGAGAGATAAACATTAATGCTTTTTACAAGTAGCAATCAAAATTGCTCCCTTGAAAGGTTGCATACATGAATTAAATAAAGTTTGTTGCCAATTATGAGCACAGATGTGCTACTGTAACTTTAAATAAAATGATGCTGTGTTACTAAACAGTAAGAGTCTAAGTTAAGTACTCCATGTTTCTTTTACAGCATGAACACATCGCTGACCAAATTAGCAATTCCCTAAGCCAATAAAATGATGGTTGGTAAGGATAAATACCACAAACCACAGACAAATGATCTACAATACTTTATGGTCATGGCAAATTTTAATTTTTAAAATATTCATATTATAAAATAAATAGCATGTAAAAGTCACATAATCCTTGACTAAATTTAAGTAATGCTGTTTTAAAGGAAATTTTAGAGTGATTCAAACATATTTATTACAACACTTTTTAATTATTTGACATTTGCTTTTGGTTTCCTGATACTGAAAAAAAATGTAAAATGTGGACATTTTACTAGAAGGCATCCTGCTTCATTGCCTGCAGACCATTGATTATAAATCCCAGCACATCTGGCTCTGTCCATATGTTTGACCTTTTAACCATACTCCTCAGATACTGGCTGGTTTCTGATCACTTCCATTGTCTGAGAGTTGGCTCAAAGTTACATGAATCTGACTTGATTTATTATGTGGATACAGGCTCTTAGGCAAAACCAGATGAAAAGAATGGACTGCAGCGAGATTGCTTCAGTGAGCACAGGGTTGTGGCAGAAAGTGAAAACGCTTTCAGGAGCCAGGACCCAAGAGTGACTAAATAATCCTCGATAATGCCAGTAGAAAATCTGTACGGAGATCTAACTCAATGGGGAACTTGAACTTACTATTGAACTCAAATCTCCAACTGTGAAAAATCTATATTATAAATGATGAAAATAATTCATTTCTTTTGGGCCATTGAAAACTTAAGTGAATTACTATGCTTAGTACAGTACTAGTTTCTACATCTATTGAGGCAGATAACTTCTTTTAAAAATGCAATCATTACACATTTATATGGGCAACATATACCAAGGAAACCTGGGAATACAGAGATTCGGCTTTTGTCACTAAAGAGTTCATGAGCAGGAGGCATTTTATAATAATGATGTCAATAGAATTTAATGAGCTTTCCAAGTCTTTTTGTAAGTAAAATAAATGACATTACTCAACTCCTCAGGCTGCTGTGAGTATTATGGACATTACCATTGGCACATTAGCACTCATTATCTTTATAAAAACTCAATTCTTTGCTCTCTTCTTTTCAGACACGAGTAGCTATCATTTTAATGGTATCTGCTTTATGTCATACACTTTAGCCAAATAATATTTTATTTAATCTTCCTACTAACTCTCTGAAGTAATTACTATTCATCCTGATTTACAAATAGGAAACCTGATTTTCAGAAATGCAATTATTTGCCCGATTTTAGATCTGCAATGTAAGGTACATTTTCCTCCTAAACCATATAGTCTTATAAGTAGAGACTGGTCTAAACAACTGGGATTAAACTGCTTAGTCTTCCAGCTTTACTTTCTGGAGTACTGGCTCTGTTAATCTAGTAATTGCTCCTTTTGAGGCAAAGAAAGACATCAAAATAGAGATCTACTATAACCCCAAAGATATTGAAAACATAAAGTCAATTCAGTATACTTTTCTAACATTTTCTTTCCTTTTCCATCCAGTTCGTGGAGAAGACAAATTGGTGGCCCTCGGTGAACGGGGAAAAGGTTTCTGAGCATTGTATTTCCCAAACCCAATAGTTGTAGGAAGAATCTTTATTTATAGGAACATTTTGACACAATTTAATCTGAATTTATTACAAAGAGCTGAGCAATCAGGAAAGAATTTCACAAGTACGATCCAAGAAGAAGTGAAGATAGGTGAACTTGCAGGGTAGAGCCCTGCTCTGCTGGGGCAAGTTCTTTGTGTGTCTCCTTGATCCATACATCTTTATCAGTTTTTACCCAGCTCTTTCTCAAAGTAAACCAAATTTGATCAATTTTTCCTGTAAGAAATGCTCAGCTCTTTCATTCAGTAGAAAGTTGAATTTATTTTCATTGCCTTAGGAATTAAATATTTATTTGTATGATATATTATTTTTAAATAAAATTAGTAAACAGCTAAAAGTTATCAAATGATTAACCATGTTATTCAGGGCTGTTATAAATACTTTATATCATTCCATTTAATTGTCAACACAGATTTATGATAGAGGCATTGTTAACATCCCACATTCACAATTGGGAAACAGAGGCCCCCGAAATTTAAGTAAAATGTTCACATCAATAAAGTTAGTAAAAAGAAAAAGCCAACCAAAGGTAATTTTTTAGCAAACAAAAAATATTTAGCATTGTCTTACACTACTATGCTTTTTGTTGTTGCTGTTTTGTTTCATTTTCAGTACTTATTTTTTATTGAATTTATGCATATTTCATACAGAGCATCTTAATCACCTATATACACCCTTCTCCTCTGGCACCCTTCCATAGCATCCCCTCCCACACACAGGGGAATTCATGCACTCTATCATTGATGTTAAGGCCTATCAAACAAAGTTAGTGTCTCCAAACATCCCTCAGTGCAAATTCATCCATTGAGGTCTAGTCCACCTATCCAGATTCTCTCCCTTTATGACCAGCTATTCCTCACCCAGAAGTAATCAACTGTAGCCCCAACAGGACCAGGACTCACTGTGTAGAGCAGGCTGCCCTTTATCTCACAGAAATCCACCTGCCTCTGGGATTAAAGGTGTGTTCCACTATGCCTGGCTCCTTCTATGTTCTTTAGAAAAATAGGAAAATAACTGGGAGATTAAATGTCACTGTGCAATACAATACTAAAGATTACCATTGCCCATGCTTTTAATGCTGTGTACACATGTGGGATATTATGGTAGCACAAAGTGCTCATGGTTTGAACTTGCTACCTCATCCACAATTTAAGATACATTAAAATGCTTTGATAATAATGATCACTTTGCTATAAAACATGATCTTTTCTTTAACTGCTTGCTGGTTGTTAAAATTCTTAAGTTGTTCTTTTTATGACAGAGAAACCACATCATACTTTTTTAGTATTTAAAAAAATTTAGTATTTAGCCATCAGTTAAGATTATCTTTTAGGATATATTCCTATATGCCAAAGACATGATTTATGCTAAAGTTTCAAAACACTGAATCAAATTTTATTTAGTCCATCTGTGCGAACACCTGTAATTGTTCTGCCTGATGAGACCCTACTTACTCTTCTCTAATGATTTTTACTTCCGGAAGAATTCCATTTCTGACCAGTTGCAGGAGTGTCCAGCTTACAACATTGCAATATGATGTTTTCTTCTGCGAATGTGCTGGGCTGCATTTATCGCTCTCCTGGGACACATGGCCTGAAGCCTGCAGGTTAGACAAGCCTGAGAGAATAAATGAATTAGCTTAATGTACTGATGCATTGATGTGGTTTGTAATGTTTTTGCCCAAGCCAACCATCTTACTCCTAAGTGCATTTTTATTGCTTTATGGATGCAGAATTTTGTCCAGACAGTGCTTACCCTGACCAGCTACTTGTGATATTCATGGACTTTATGTGAGAAAGATGGGAATGCAAACTGGAGCAACACATGGACTATATTAGAGCAGAAAATTCTTTGGAATTCAGTGTATTCTAATCTGCCAAAAGTAATGTGCTATTTTTGATAGAGACGAGTCTTAAACTTGCACAAGATTCATTTTTATTCTTCTGTGAAAAACAAAATAGATCTATCTTAACTGAACTTGAAGACCTATTAGTTCAGTGCATGGGAAAACATACTAAAAAATATATCAATACTTCTTGCTTGGCATGGAAACAAGATAATAAGATAGTAAAACAGTAGACTGTATGTCCAAGCTTGGCATTTTACGCCATTGGCATCCAACTTATAACTGCATTGTATTTTAAAAATTTATTCATAAATTCATACTTTTAGTGTCAAGGACATTCTCCCCATCTATAAAACTGTCTTTCTAAAATATGAGATTCCTACAAAGAAAAAACAGTGTCCACACACACACACACACACACACACACACACATCCCTAGTGTGAAGCAGTGTGCTGCAACACTGGCTTTGGAGAGCAAACATCGTTAACAAATCAGTTGACAGCTAAATTGGTGATCTTAAGAAATTTGCTTACTTTTTATTAACTCTATTGCACTAGTTTAGAAAGAAAATAATAACTGTCCCATAGAGTAAATGTGAGCATTGGACAATGTAAGCAAAAGTCTTTCCTACACAAAAAATGTTATAAAACTTTAGTTATTAATATACTTTAGCATTTTATGGTTCAGTTACTCTGAGTTAAATAGAACTTTGCAAATATTTATGCAAAGTTGAGTACTATTTATCTTGTCTTTATAGAGAAATACGCATTGTGTAGCAAGAAAAGATTGCAGTAGATCAAGAAACATCATGCCCCCAGCTGCAGTTTTGCCAGCCAGCCCATTTGGCCAGCAGAAATGTTTCTTAACTACCTTTCTCCTTTTCCCAGATGCAGTGATCATCTCCATTTCCCAGAAAGTAAAACATGCTGATTCTGGTGAGTCTATAAACCATTTGTATAGTACTTCTCTCTGTATTCTAATAAGTGCCTAAATTGTTCTCCAGTTGTTTTATGAATATTGTTTAAAATATTCAATGATACATATTAAAATATAACGTTAATATTATTCAAGACCAGCACTATTGACTAAACCTCCCCACCCCGACTCAAGACTCAGGGAACACTGAGAAAGGGGATGTAAAGAGTGCTTATGCCAGAGTTCAGGAAGGGCTGCTGTGAAACTGTCTTCTGGAAATGACAGGACAGTGGCAATCATGAACTCACAGTAGCTATGATTACCTACACAAGACCTCCATGAGATCAAGCCAGTAAATATTTGAGCATGGATGGAGGAGGGACTTCTGAAACCCCATCCCTAGCTGGCAGTGGATCGCTTCTAGAGGAGGAAAAGTCATTTTTCTTTAGGAGTATGGCCCCTGTTAGCTTGGTCATATTCGAGTGGATGGCCCTACATCCATGAGTATATGGTCAGTACTAGTTGGACACAGTGAGTTATTTAGAAGAAGAAGAAAAAAAGGACATGAGGTTATGCAGGTCATGTGGGGGTGGGTCCAGGAGAAATCGGGAAGTGGGGTAAAGGTTGGTTATGAACAGAGTATACAGTATACCTTGCTGCCCTTCCAACAACTCCTCACTCCCAGACCTAGTTTGGGTCTTGCAGCTTGTGCACCATATCAGCCTAATGAGTCTCCACTCCTCACATACACTATCTTCTCAGCTAGCTGGGATAGTGAAGCCTGTGCGCCATCCCCAATAGGCCCAATGGGGAGCCACATTTGTACTTTCTTTATTGCCACTGAATTGGAATCACCATGTCCTGAATCCACCTTGTGGATCAGAATCCACACAGAGTATCTAAAGTCTTCATACATCACCTGAAATCAACAAAGTTTGGGCAGTAACAAACGCAGAATCAAATTTTCACTCATCAAAAATGGGCTAGAATGTCATTTCAGACAAAGAACAAAAGAAAACTATATGCCCAGGTCACACTGCAAAAGACAAATGACATAAAAGACCAAGACAATATGCCCCTCCCCACTCACAAATGTTCTACAATGGGAATTTCCCAGGTGAAACTCAGGCCACAAAATTTCAAAGAACAATCATAAACATGATCAACAAATTCAATAGGCTGTAAAGAACGCATGAGCAAACACAGCAATGTGCTCAAAAGGAGTTCTCAGCCAGTGCTAAGTGTAAAGGGCTGAAGAGCACTCTGAAGGTTAAAAAAAAAAAAATGCCACCACACAGTGAGAAGGTTAAAACTGGCTTGATCCTCCCACCATCATTATCTAGATTAGTGCAGGAAGGAAAAGTAGTAAGATCCAAACCACACTGAGGGGTAGAAGTGAGGAAAAGATCTATGAGCAATCACAAGCCTGCAGGTACTTGAGAATGATTAACAAGAGCAGTTTCTCAAGAAGCAGAAATTTCCACATATCTGGAGTGTTAAGGAAACCAAAAAAAAAAAAAAAAAAGAAAAGAAAAAGAAAAGGCGGGTGGGGAGGGGGGAGGATTTGCGTTGAAGCCTTTCTGGATCAGCTAAAAGCTTAAATCATGGATTACAATAGTTACAATTTATGCTTACTATGTTCCAGGACTATTTTATTTGCCTGGTACAGATTGTAAAGGTATTTTGTTATTGTGTTAATGTAATAATTTAAGACGACTGAGGAAATGATAGCCCAGAAATTTTAAATCACTTACTGAAGACTATAAAGCATCACTACTATAAAGTAGTGAAGGCAATAACCATCTACTAAATCAGCTTTCTTACCCTCTGTCTACCAGAAAGACTCCCAAATATAAGGAATGCTTTTCACTTAGGTGGCTTAATTCTGTTTTCATTATATATAAAAATAAAAATAAACTTTTCTACAAATTAGCACAAATACTGTCCTTCGCCCAGACCCACCTGTTAAAGTCACCTGCATGCTGTCAACCTCTCCCTCTCCTGTTTGCCTTCCCTTCCCTCTTTACCTTTGATGTTTTAGCCAATGGGACCATTGTGTAATAGTTTATACATCCTCTAGTGGTTTGTTGCTAACCTTGATTAGCCCATTAATGGGGTTCAGTTAGTAAGAGGATCAACAAGGGAAGGTGTCAGTTTAGTTTGGCTCTACCTTTGTGATTTTATGCACTTATAGTTAATGATCCAAAAGGCTGCTGACTCTTCTGTTTGCAGTGAAAACAGGGTCTTACCCAGGCATACCCAGCTTAAGGTGGTATGAATTTTTCACCCGACAGAGCAGGTGGGAGAGGAATTTGAAGAAGAATGGAATTTAGCTTGTATTACGAGTGTACTGCACATCAGTCTAGCCACTTTACATAAAGTATTGCCTGAAAGAGTCAAAGCAACCTTTTAAAGGAAGAAGCATTGCTTCAGGAGGAAACAAGACTACTTTGAGAAAATCACAAAATTCATACCAATTCATTTCGGTTTTACTTGATTGCAAATTTGTGCTCTTTGTATTATGTAAATTAAATGGAAAAATGTCGGGAATTACAGAGGTAAGGAATTATGAGACTCCAAACTTCTTGAATGACTCATTTTTTATAATAAAAACCACTCTTTGTGAGTGATTGCTAGATACTAGAATCTTTGCCGAACTTATCACATGTGATATCTAATTTAACCACCATATCTTGAAATAGGTATTTTTATCACTTCTAATTTATAAGAGTAGAAAAAGAAACTTAAAAAGATTAAAAGGGAATTGACTAGAATTGGAACTGGACATCAGGGAATCTCCCTAGGTCTCCTCATTGCTCCTCTGTATCTCATGGGTATGTGGTTAGCAAGTGTAAGGTGCTCTGTTGTCCAGACAGTTCTCCTAATCGAGGAATCCAAAATTTCTACTGATTAAGACCCAGATCTTAATAAATGACCATAATAGCAGGGTAAGCCAATTTAAGGAAAATATATCTGGCTTTCTAATACATGGCAGCATTTCATTCTAAAGAACTGTCACAGAAACAAAGCTTACGACAGTGCTAATCATTTTCAAACAATTTCCAAATGTCTATGCAGTTAATTAAGCATGAAGAAAGATCATTTTGAACTCTGTAATTCCTCAGAGAAGCAATTATAAGTTGTTTTCTTTTTCCTCTCTCTCTTTTTTGAGTCAAGAATTTGATCTGGAACATGCTCATGCTTCAGAACTGCACATAATTTTCTCCCTGCGTGTTTGTGGTTAACCATCTTCCTCATGCTCCACATAAACTCAGCCAAGAGTTTCAGAGTTTGAAGAAAAATCTCCTTGTAACAGTAAATAAATGTAAAAATACTGGGGGAAATATGTTCTGGAGTGAGGCACTCAGGCTCTTGGTCTGCACTGGTCAGTGTGGTAGACACAAGCCACAGTGACTACTTACACTTAAATTTAAACCAAAGGAAAACAAAAGCCTCAGCTCCTCAGTCGTGCTAGTGAAATTTTAGGTGCTCAGTAGTCACATGCTTTATGGCTACAGCCTGAGAGTGACCTATAGGACCCTTCCCTCACTACAGTAAGCTTGACTGGGTAAACCTTGTGCTAAACAGCAATACTTAAGCTTTTTGAACTCTTCAAGATTTGAAAATAATGGAAGACCCCTAGAAAACCCCTTTCAATGTACAGACTATATGAACTGATATTTATTGCATTGAAAATTAAATGGAAATTTTTAAATAGCAGCTCTCATTCCATGAGTCATCAGAACACTGGCATCTTCAGATCTTCACACCTCTGGGAAACTCTCGTGGAGAGTCAGGCAAGTGGTGTCTGACAATAATGAAAATATTGTTATCTCGCCAATGCTCTGAATATGTCTCAGGGTCTCCTCTGACCCAAGACCCCCATTCTGGACCTTGCTTTGGTAGTTTCCAGCTCCCATTTACTTCTAAATGTACGTGTGTTTGTTTTGCCCAAAAATTCTGCCAAATTCTTAGTGTTTGTGAAAGTAAAATGAAATGATCGTGATCTTTAAGCCAGATCCTCTGAGAAGGCGAGAAGTGAGAGGCCTCACTCAGAGACTTCTGAGAGAGGTGAGGCCCAACCCCCTGATGAAGACACTGCTGCTACAAATTAGGGGCAGTTAAATGATCTCTGTTTTGGCCTTCATACAGTTTCTAAACTTGCATGAAATTCAACAATATCTAAGGCTGAAAGCATCCTGATGATTCCACTTAGTTCCCTCCTAATCGCGTTTGTGTCACCATGGTGTCAGTATGCCAGGAAGGAACCCCTTAAAGACGACGATGAAGAACAGATGATCAGTTCCAAGATCCCAAGATCAGAACCATCTCAGAATGATGGATTTGGGATTATATACTTACAGGTTGTTTTTCATGGTCCTAAACACATTGCGCAGTGCCACATACTGCATGCTCTATTTTCAGAACAAAGAGTTTCTCTATTGATACACTCTTTCCACAAGAGGAATCACGGAGTAAAACTGAGTTCCTAGCAAAGTTCACTGTAATAGTATAAACATGATAAACTTTACAAAGGTATTTTTAGCAAAGATGGCTCTTTTCTGGGAAGTTTTAGATAGTTATCCAGGTAATGATCTGACTTCTATAAATGACATGATAGAAGTTCAAGAGAAAGATTCCACAGTTTTTATTAGTATGTGTGACCCCTGCTACAATGACTTTCTATACACATGTGTGATGTCCGAGGTATATTCCAGAATGAGCTAAGAAGGGCAGACTTCTGGCTGCTTTGGTAGGTTAGGCTCTCCTTGCTGAAAACATCACCCAAGAGTTGTTGCCTCTTTTCTTCTGAAGATTCTTTGCCAGTCATTGACAAAGTAAGTTACTGTCAATCTCTTTACACCAACTAAACCCTGCTTCCTCTGCTTTCTAGATAATAACATCCATGAACCCTTCAAAGATGTTTTCTAGGTGAACTGAGTATGTATCCTCAAAAATAGCGATCTTTAAAATTATTGATCAGGACCTCATCTAATTAATTTTTTAGCTTTGCTTGACAATGTATCCATGATTTAAAAAACTCACACAAATATAATCTCGTATTGTGTTGGGAATATGCTGTGCTTGGCATCAGATGCAAGCATTGCCATCCCAATCTGAAGAGAAACGAGAGACTTGTAAAGCAAGTTGTCTGAATTGGATAGTTCTATTACTACAAATTGTGCTGGTTATCTAGAATGTTGTTATTAATTAATTTTCAAAAGTTGTTTTAAGTCTTCCAAAAAACTATTTTTAAGCTATCTCAAGAAGAGTCAGCATTAGGCTGACATATAGAATGACATTCAAAATGCACTATATCTCACTTTTAGTTCTTGAATGTTCTCTCTGCCCTTACCTCTCTTTACTACCATCTTCTTATCTCTCCCTTTCTTCTTGGTTTTTGAAATAGGGTCTCACATGTATTCCAGGTTGGTCTAACTAGAGATCCTTCTGTCTCTACCTTTCAAGTTCTAGGATAAGAGGTATTCACTATCACTTCTGGCTATCTTCTTTATTTCAACTGATGTCTGAATTATCCCTTTTAATTATTTTTAAAATTTTATTTTATGTTTATGAGTGTTTTGCCTGAATGTAAATGTACCACATATATGCAATACTTGTAGAGGCCAGAATCATCAGAACCATCTCAGAATGATTGATTTGGGATTATATACTTACAGTTTTTCAAATCCACACTCAGTTGAAGATAAGGCATTGGCTCTGCTGGAACTGGAACTGGAGTGACGGACAGTTGTTAGCCACCATGTGAGTGCTGGGAACTGAACCTGGATCCTCTGCAAGAGCAGCTAGTACTCTTAACAACTGGGCCATCTCTCCAGCCCCCACACTCTCTCTTTATGTTAAGAATTATATCAACACTTTTCTTTCGGGGCCAGCGACTTGCTCTTGCAAGAAGATGTAGTACAAACTTGTTTGACTATCTCCCTCTGCATTCAGAATCCAGTAGTTCTAAATGTATGCTCTTGTGTCTTCTTAAGGAAGTTCCAGCTTCATGGTTCTTCTGATCTTCATGAATGGGACTTGGACAGTTTCTTCCAGTATATGGGTGTGCCTCAGGATCATATGCAGTAAGAAGTGTATGGAGGAGGGGGAGTGCCTCTGTGAACTTCCATTCTCAGTATACACAGTAATATCAAAGTGGTCAACTGCCTCTCAATTCTGAATATCACTGTGTCTGCGGGGCTTCAGCTGATAAAGCAAGAATGACAGAGTACAGCCAACCATTTGCTATCTGTTAATACCTACACAGAGTTGTTTGCTACAGGAACTGCTGGGTAGCAGGTAAACTCAAAGGCAGAGCCCACGAAATAAAACAATTACGAATTATAATGAGCAATGAAGAAGTCAATGGACTGTCTATGGATCTTTCTCTTGATCAAGAAAGTGAAAATGGGGATTCTAGGCAAATTGTTCTAAAGAAAAAAGAAACAGGATGAGCATAGGGCTAAGCAGAATTTCTTCAGTCTGATGTCGTTCTGGCTCTCCTGACATTAACTTCTTGACATCTCTTCACAGATATCTTTGGTTTTAGTTTGTTGGTTTTTGACAATACGATCAAGAAAAGTGGTTGGTGGTTTCATTGATAAAGTCCCTTATGCTGCTAATTTGATGGTTATTGATTAATCAACATTTGATCATTACAGAGTCTTTAGGAATACCACTGTCATTGCAATAAAACACAACCACATGATCTTTGGTTGGTCTGACTCAGTGCATAAATTGCTTTCCCTTATGGCTAAGGGCAAGTGAAGGAACTGAATCCACACTCAGTTGAAGATAAGGCTTTGGCAAGTATTTCTGACTGGAGGAAGCTAAGAAGAACCACACAACAGCGAAATCTGAGAAGAAAGGAGATCCCACTTAGTAGTTTAGAGACACAGTATCATCCTTAATGAAAATAAAGCTGATACTAAGACACTGTAATTTGTACGTATGGCAGGTAAACTGACTGCAGAATCACCTACTCATTCATAAGGTGTGTAGGACAACCTCTCCACAAGATTTCATGTACTCTGTCATATACATCACAGCCTATCATGTCAAATTTGTATCCCCAAATGTCCTTCAGCGTGGGTCCATTCACTGGAGCCTGATGATACAGACAGTGTCACACCTTGAAAGAATACTGACTGTCCTTCTCTCAGCAGTTCTTGGTTGCCAGTAATGACTCAGCTAAGGCTGGAGCTTCTCTCCCACTTCCCTGCTTCTGTGTCTGAGCTTGAGTGGATCTTGTGCATGCTCTTACAATTGCTGGAGTTTATATGAGTAACTTCCCAGCTATCTGAAAAACTCCGTTTCCTTGTGGTCATCCACCACCTCTGGCTCTTACAATCTTCCTGCTTCCTCTTCTGCAATGGTCCCTGAGCCTTTTATATATATATATATATATATATATATATATATATATATATATATACCCTTATATTTACAGATAGTTATACCTGTCACCATTCAACAAAGAAGATACTTTTCGTAACAGATGGAGACCTTTACAAAGTTCTGCAATGAGTCAAATGCAGAGAATAAGTGTTTGTGTGGTGGCCGGTCCTAAGCAACATATCTACAATGCAGCCTCTAACCCAAGGCTTAGGGAACATAGTGGAACAGGGGGTGGAAAGAATATCAATGCATCTCTCAATTCTCACCAGTAAGCTTCCTCATGCCACAGATGGTGATTAACCCAGAAAGCCACAACTGGTCAAAGTATAGGGAACAAGGCCTGCAGAGTACTTACCAATAATAATTTTTACCTGATATATTCAAGCCATTAGGGCAGTGCATGTTTGCTGTTCTATGGAAATTATTTTCCTCATAATTTCATGTATTGGCATGCAGCTTGTGACCTGTTTCATTTGAAAACATCTGTATAGAATTATGTTCCTTGGAGGTCAGATGTCTTCTTTTCCCATGGACTAGGGCTATTTAAATGAGTTCTGTGAAGTGGGCTGATGAAGTTTGTTTATGATCACAAGTTAAACTAATGCTGAGTGAATGTTTCAGCAGCTGGGCCTTGTTAGAAAAACAAGCTGAGGCCACTCACATTTCTTTACGCAAACTTTACAAGTGGCTGCAAGGGGAAAAGGCTTGGGAATTTTTTTATTACCCAAGACTATTTCTTCTTGTAATTGAGAAATATGGGAAATAACTAAAGGAATACTTTGCTTAATAATTGGTTTTTCAAGTAATGCTTTTGGTCAAACTTTTAAATTCAGTAAATCTTAAGTGCCTATTCTGTGTCAAGTATGAATTAGGTACTTCAAAGAATAGGGATAAATACTCTGGTATTGGAAGCCCCATGTGGCATAATAAGAGTTACTGAATGACCTTGTGGTAATGCATAGGTGAGTTAAAGAGATTCAGGCAGGGTTTTGAGGAAGGAAATATATATAATATTATATATGTAATATATATTATTATATGTACATATATACATCTTTATGAAATCAATATCAGAGGTTTAAAAATTTGGGAAAATTTTTCTCAATTAGAAATGGAATTAAAATTTATGAGTCCTTATAATTGATATTTCTAGGCTATTTTTGAGTTGCACTTACACAGAAAACAACTAGACAAAGTAGCTGAAGTACTTGTGAAAATCTTTTAAAATTGCCCAGTCAAATGGAACAAAAATGGAAGCGATAATCACAGACTTGAAGAAAATCAGAAATCAAAAATTAAAAAAATATGGTCCATGAAAGACTCTTCTGTCCCAAAGAGCCATTACTAAGAATTTTCTAATCCACAATTTTAACTCTTCAGCTTTTTCTCTTTTTTTCTCAAAATATATATTTTCACTAAAGTTTTGTGCATTTCACACAATACAGCTTAATCATATTTAGACCCCTACCCCATCTGTGCCTCCCCATAACCCACCCACTGAATCTGTGTATTCTGTCATATGTGTTAAGGCCTGTTGAGTCAGGTTTGTGTACTCACTCAGATGTCCCTCGGCGCAGGTTCATCCACTGGAGCCTGGTCAGCCTGTCTAAAGCCACTCCCTTAAAGAAGATCAGCTTCCCCTACTGAGCAGTAACCAGCTGCCAATAGTTCCTCAACTAAGTTGGAGTCTGCTGCCAATTTCCCCAGTTCTATGCTGGGAATTTGTCTGATTGAGTTTGCGTCGGTCTTTTACATTGATATAAGTTATATGAGCAAGTTCTCAGAGGCCTGGAAGACTACTATTTCCTTATGATCATGTACCAACCCTGGCTCTCACCACACCATCTTCTGCAGTAGTTGCTGTGTGCTGGGTGGGGAAGTTTTAATATGAGAGCCCTATTCAGGAACATGTACTCTGCAGTCTCTTATTCTCTACAGTTTGACAGTTGTGGCCTTCTGTGTGCATTGCACTCTGTCACAGGAAGCTTCACTGGTGAGAGTTGAGAGATGCGTTGGTACTCTCTCTACCCTCTGTTCTGCTCTGTTCCAGGAGCCTTAGGTGTATCGGTTCCACTATAGATGTGTCAGTTAGGGCTGGGCATTTCTAAGACACATTCTCTATGTGTGACCAGTTGTGGACCTCTGTAATAGTCTCTATCTGTTCTAAGAAAAGCCTCTTTGATGAGGGGTGAATATCATACTTATCTGTAAATATAAGAATACATATTGAGCAGACAGTAAGAAATCACATTTGTCCAGGGACATGAGAGGGGTATAGTTTTCTCTAGGACCTATAATATTCTGTTTTTTTTTTGCCATAAAATAGTTCTTTTTATTCTAGTGTGTTGAATATTGAGTCTTCCCAAAGTACTATTGTCTTCAAAATACACTAATCATAGAGCTATATCTTCTAAGAACACGTAATGCAGAAGGCAACTTCTCACACTGTGCTAAAACTTTTCCCTTTTTGATCTCAACAACTGTAAGGTGCCACATAGCTGGTATATTCACTGAGTAGCTAAGGTGATTAATCATTTGAAATACAAATATAAATTATACTTTTTTCTTTCTGAATCACCTTGAAATTTCTGACCCTACAGGCTTTAGTACCCCCACCCTGTCACCTGTTCTTGACTTTGTTTACAATCAAGACCCAGACACTAGATCTAGTCCCATGGTTTGAATTGATGCCCACACGCTAAAGAGGCTTCCACAGACAACTTCACCTCTCACCCACTCCCAGCATCAGTTTCATACATGCAATTGTTCAGTTTTCTATTTCTCCACACCCCACACCTAACCCCTTAGTAACTCCTCTTGACTCTAGCTTCAGCATATATCACCTCTGGACTACTTCTCACTCCCCCTTCTGTTAACTGCCTTGACCCAAACCATCACAACCTGGCATAACTACTGTAGTGGTCACAACTTGGCTCTGCTCTTACTCATGACCTTGCTATTCTCTAACCCAGACAAAGCAAGGCCTTTTACTCCCGTGTTCTCAATCCCGCTACAATAAGCAGAAAGACCCCAATCTCCCATAGCAGTTAGATCTTTGACTGTCATGTCTCTGACAACCTTCTCAACTTCGTTTCTGAGACTCTTACCCTCATTTGCTTACTGTTCACAGAACACTGCTCTTGTTTCACCACCTGCCTGAGTGAGTGTTGCCCAAACATGCACAAGACTTCATTTCTTGCTTTTCTCAAGGTTTCTGCTTAAATAAGTGTCCTTTTCTCAAACAAACAAACAAACAAACAAAAAACTCTAGGAGCTGAAACAGTTCATCCAGAGGTTAAGAGCACTGGCTGTTCTTGCAGAGGACCTGGGTTCAGTTCCCAATCTGATCCCCTCTTCTGATCTCTACAGGCATTACACAACATGGGTGCACTTACAAGCAGGCAATATTCTCATTCACATAAAATAAAAATTAAAAATACATTTAAAAAACTCATTTTGGAACAATTTTGTTGATCACATTTTTTTCTTTCTCAATTTCCCTCATTTTTTTCCCGAAATAAACATTAGAATATATGATAATATAATTTGATTATTATATTTGGTTATTTATTTATTGTTGTCTGACTCTCCGCTATATAGCTCATGAGGTCAAAGCTTTGCTATTTCTAGAGAGGGGGGAGAAAACAGTAGGCTTGGTCGTGGGATTTCACCTCAGAACTAGTTCCATTTAAATGGACATTTCTTTGTTATTTCTATATATCAAGGTCATTAAATCTCTGCATTCTACTGTGCCATTGTTTGTGAGGATAAAAATGGAATGTGCATTATGAGTTGGTGTATTAGTTACTTATCTGTTGCTGTGCTAAAATACTCTCCAAAACAACTTACAGAAGCAAGAGATCATTTCAGCATATGTTTCCAAAGGGGAAAGAGTCCATCATGGCAGGGAGGCGTGGTGTCAGAGCGGAAAGCTGAGCGCTCCTATATTCAAGCAGGCTTGGGATGCATAGAGCAGCTGTAAAACTCAGGGTTTAAGAACTCTCAAAGCCCAACCCCCAGGATACACTTTGTCCAGCAAGGCCACACTCCCTAAAGCCTCCTGCAACAGCACTACCAAATGTCCACATACTTGGATACTATGGGGAACATTCTCATTTAAAACACCACAGTTGGCTTCAAAATCATGCAGCCTTCTATTTTAAAAGTGCTTTAAATCATACCAGGATCTCAAATTTTTAAAAATATTTTATTATTTTTATTTTATGTTTGAGTGTATAGCCTGCATATATGTAAGTACACCCATGTAATGCAATGCCCTTGGAGGTCAGAAGAGGGTATTGGATCACCTGTAACTGGAATTACAGATGGTTGTTAGCAGTCCTGTGGGTGCTAGGAATCAAACCCATCTTCTCTGCAAGAGCAATTAGTGCTCTTTAACCACTGAGCCATCTCTCCAGTGCCCTGGATCTTAAATTAGAATTTCCTTCTGTAAAATTTTATTAGAAATCAGTTTCTTTCATTTTTTCATTTCTGACATATGGGAGTATTCATTAAATATTTCTTGCAATATTCTGCCTGATATCAGTTCTTTTATCTTTGCTTGGTACGAACGTATGGAAAATGACTGTACAAACTGTAGATTTGCAAAGAGACCTTAACAATTATGGGGGAAGTATAATGGGTTTTTCCTTGACTTTCAGATTTTCTGTACAAATATTGAAAGCACAGTTGGTAAGGATAAAGAATTGTGGAAATAAAAAGAGTAAAACTAAAATTTATTTTGTACAGTATAATTTTAAATATAAATATTGAGACTAGAAGTATTTTAGTCTTAGTAAAAACACTTACCACATGTAGTTAGAATAGTGTATTGCATAACTTAGGCTTGGCTAATAGATGTTTTTCTAAATTTGATTCGGCACTTACATGTTGTTCTTTCCTCTTTCAGTGCCATGGCGTATCTCTGAAATTCCTTGAATGTGAAGTGTTTTACTGGAGTTATTTCCTTTAGGTCACTGTCGCCCTTTCTGTGACAGTCACTTTGTCATTGGTGTTCACAATCCTGTCTTCACCAAGCTCATTAGCTGCACACAGTTGGTCCAGTGACAGCATCTCTGTTCTCAGGAGTGGCTATTTTTTCTACAACTCCATTTACATTTGAATTTTCATGTCCAGTTCTGTTACTTTCTATCTACTGTCTACATTTGCCTCTTGGATGACAAATTTTTATAGCTAATGATCCATTTTCTGAAATATTATACAGCCTTGGGACTGAAGAGATGGTTCAGTGGTTAAGAGATGGTTCAGTGGTTAAGTTCTTGCAGAGGACCTGAGTTCAATTCCTAGCACCTACATGGCAGCTAAAAACTCATCCTTAATTCCAGTTCCAAGGGATCCAACACCTTCTTCTGACCTCTGAGGGCACTGCACAACACAGGTGCACTTACATACATGCAGAAAATACACTCATAAACATAAAATAAAAATAATAAATAAAATATTTAAAATAACACCTGATCTTATCAGCAGAGCACAGGGAATTACCAAAACCCTACTTGTTGATGTCTGTGTGTGAACTGAATAAGTGATATTCAATAACCAATCACAAATGTGCTCTGTAAGAAGTGCCATCGTCTGCCACTGAGCATGATGCTCACCATAGTGCTCTGGGAACTGAAAAGCCAGAAGCCAAGCTTGTACCTCATGGAGTTTCTCACTGCTAAGACATCATTACAATGGAAAATTTGACCTGTGTTGGGGGATTGATGTTAGTCAACTAAACTAGTCCAAGTGAAGTTTGTACATATTGGAATTGGAATAATGGAAAATAGAAACTGCTATTATATTAGACTCATTGCTCACCCTGTTGTGAATACAAAATAGATACCCTGTGCTACATCAGCGTCATTCCCCATCTGGGTGTTATTTGTCATTATGTCACATAATTGCAAAGTCTTTTCAATATCTGTTGCTCTTTTACCTTTAACGTATTTCATAAAGACAGAAAAATCTCACATCAGAGTTCACAAAGACAGAAAATTCTCACTTGTGCCTTTGATCTTGGAACATATCCAGTGCTCCATGAACCCCTTAGAGGTTCCTGGCCACCCAACACTGAGGTTTTACAAAATATTTATCAGTTGTTAGAGAGTTGGATGATATTTCTTGGAGATTTTAAGTCTATTAGTATTTACAAAAACTACACCATACAGAAGTATTCAAAACGTGAAAAAAGACAATTTAAAATTTAGATTTCTCTGTAAGGTAACATCCTTTTGTGGAGTCACATATTGACACTATACATATAAGGACTTGTTCTGCATTAAAAAATGTGTTATATCTTGAGATAAGATTCAAAGAACTTATAGAAAGTATGCTAGATATAGGGGCTCATGATATCTGTTTTAAAATTACTCTTTTTATTTGGCCCTCTAAATAATATAGTACACCCACACTCACATTTGTTTGCGTATGTAACATGTAGCTTTAAGGCTAGGATCTGTATGTATATGAAGAAGAACATTTTTTTTTCTTTACTTTCTGAGATTGGGTGGTCTTTCCATACATTTTTCTTTGAACTTTGTGATTTCACTTTTAAAGGTAATAAAATTGGAATATCTGGGCCTGTGCTGTGGCCCTGTGGGAGGCCACAAACCATGGTGCTAGGTAAGATTATCCCACTGCCCGGGTTCTTTGCCTCCACAGGGGTCAATATTACCCTTACAAGGAAGTGTGGTCTTAAATGCTTAATGAAAGTTGTATTTTCAACTCTCAGTGGACACATTGAATAACTTTAATATAATGAAAATAAAAGCCCAAGTGATTAAAAAGATTTGCAGGCAGCCTGGGAAAATGCAGTCCCTCTTCTAAGTAAGATAATGAGATTCTGCACCTTGTAATCAGAACATAGGAGTGTGTTATCATTTGTGCATTTACTTAAATACATGCAATAAGTGCTTCTCATGTATCAAGTACTGTTTTGTACTGAGGATAGAATCTGCAGCATCAGATTTTGAGAACTTCCTCCAAAGAATTCATCAAAAAATTCCAAATTTATTTTTAATGAAAAATTATATATAAACATTATATTTCTGTATTCTAGTATATATAATATATTATGTATGCAAGTATATAAGATATGGTGTTTCAAATAAAATGCTTACAGCTAATGTAAACCTGCTATACACATGCAGTTTTAGTAAACATGCATACATACACAAGCACACTTGTTTATGTCTGAATACCACACAAGTCTATATTTAAATTTATCGTTATTATTATCCCCAGAAGGTGACACTATCAAAATGTAAATTGGCCTCTGACTTGCCATAGTTTTGAAATATGCTTTTCCAGATTTCTAATGGCGTAAAAGTGATATACATTTAGTAGAAACCATATTCCATATTTTGAACATTGAATTTTGCCTTGTTCTTGGGTTTTTGTATTTGGGATGATACTCTCAGTGCTTGGAAACAGCAGTGAGGCACAAGTCCCAGACAGCCATGTATCACAGGGATGAACAAGAGATGGTCTACATTGTACTACATCACTGGGCTGTGATGGTTTCCCGGTTAGACGTAGTTACATGTAGATGCCTTTTCAACTTATGATGGGCCTTTTGAGGTATAGCCCTAACACAAATCATGCAACATCTTTATATCAACTGATTAAAAAAAAACACTTTGGCAGTTGATATTAGTACTGTGGAGAGATCCTACATCCTCCCATAGTTAGAAGAACGTGTAAGCCACTCATGAATACAACTGTCCTTGTGGAAGCTTAAGGTAAAGCACAGGGCTGCAGATGATGAAACCCAATAACAAGTGGGCTATTGGATGGGATAGGCCCACACTCAGGTGGTAGATTCATCCACTGTGATGCAGGCTGTAGATCTGGCTGGAAATGACTCTGTTCCTTTGTGGAACTGACTACAATATCATTTGACACTGGATCTAACACTAATCTGCATCAAAACCTAATAAGAATTTTCTCCATAGATGCCAAGAACCACTAGACTTAGTAGGGGTTTTAGATTTTGAATGGCCCTATAACTCAGCTGTTGTCTAAGAGCAATCATGCCCATCCAGAAACTCACCATGAGTCATACCAGTCTTCACTTTCACATGCAGAGCAGCAGTCCCTGGTATCCTTAAATGACCTTGTAATTCAGCTACATGTCCATTTAGCTACATTCCAGAGGCAAACCTGCCTTCCCTGGAGCCTCAACAGGAAGCATGCCTAGTTCCCCAGCATTAGGCTTCAAACCTCTAATTTGTCTGTGGATCCCAAAGCCATCCTGTAATTTGGTTCTAGCTCTTTTCAGCTGCAGCCAAGGGCTGGATCTTCTTGCCCAGGTGCTTACACTGAGGCCCAGCAGGACCTATCCCAGAGGTTCAGATGAGGCTTCACTTGTTCTGTACCTGGTAGCAGCCTGGCACTCTGAAGCACACTTTTGTCCTAATATTAGTTATGCTAGCCAAGATTTTGGGGGCAATCCAGTTTTCTCAGGGACTGAACAGGATCTGTGCCCGTTTAAGTTATTTCATATTAGGCCCCCACAGGTCCAGCGGTAGCTATGTGAACCACCTTCAACTTCTTTCAACTGTGGTCCTGAAGGTGGTCCCATTAGTCTATAGACTCAATAATAGGAGGTATTTGCCTGTTCAAAGCATATCGTAAACTTCTAAATTAATCCCTCCAATGCAAAAACACCAATAAACAGCTACACAGATAACAAAGAGCCAGAAGTATATAATATCATCAAAGGAAACTAATAAAACTCCAGTAACCCAAAGAAAATGGAGACCTTTAAATTTCCTGAAAAAGAATTCAAAATACAATAAAGTTCAAGGAAATACCAGTGAATAGACAACTCAGTGATTTCAGAAAAACATTGAGCGAAGAAAATTAGAAGTATAACAAAATACAAAGCATAAAAGTTAAAAAAAGAAAACCTCTGGACTTGAAGATCACAATGACAGAAGTGAAAAATGCAACAGTGAGCATCAGAAAGTACATTTGCTCAATCAGAAGAAAGAATCAGCAAACTCAAAGACAGAGCATTTGAAATCAGCCAGCGGAGGAACAAAGACGGAAAGGCATGGAATGTGAGGAAAGGATAAGAGAACTTGTCCCTGAATTCCTATAGCAAACCTATATCAAACCTGTGCCACGCAGAGCTAGGAGGCCACTGCAGAACAGGGGGTAGAAAGAGTGTAAGAGCCAGGGGTGGGAGGGTGGAGGTGGGGAGTGGGGAGGGTTGATGACCACAAGGAAACACTGTTCCAAACGCTGGAAAGTAACTGCTCGGAACTCACAGCAATGGTAACAGCATGCACAAGACCCATGCAAGCTCAAGCCGGACAAAATCGCAACATAGCAGTGAGGAAGTGGACAAGAAACCTCGGCATTAACTGAGGAACTGTATTAGCAACTGACAACTACTGGGAGAAGGAGAGTTGATTTTCTTTAGATAAGTTATTCAGGATCTAGCAGATGGATGCACACTGAAGGACATTTGGGAACACAAACTTGGCCCAGTAGACCCTAACATATATGACAAGAGTATATGAAGTCTGGTGGAGGGGCATGTATGTGGAAGACGGTAAAACAGGGCGCAGACAGGGGAGGGGGTCTAACTACAATCAAGACATAGTATAGGGAATTGTCAAAAATTCAATAAAAAGATTTAAAAGAACCAAAAAAAGAAGAGCTTTAACATGTGCCGTTGTGAAAAACTGGATATCTGCATGAGAAGAATGCAATTTGATCACATAAAATCTTACACGATATACAAAATTAACTTGATTAAAGAATTAAACATAAGACATGTGTATTAGTCACTTCTCTGTTGCAGTGATAGAAACACTGACCAAGGGAACTTATAAAAGGAAGATTTATAAAAGGTAATTTATAAAAACGGTTCCAAAGGGCCTGCGTCCTTTGTGGTGGGGAAGCATGGCAGGAGACGTGGCTAGGGCGGAAGCTAAGCACTCACGTCTTCAAGCAGGCACAGGACGCAGAGCTGGACTCGGGATTCAGCAAGGCTGAAGAACTGAGCATGGCCCAGTCCCAGTGGCGTATTTCCTCCAGCATGGCCACACCTTCTAAGTCCTCCCAAACCAGTGCCTCCAACGGGGGACAGAATGTCCCAATACTTAGAGCCTATGGGGGACGGTCTCATTCAAAACACCACAACATGAAATAAGAAAATAAGAGGAAAAGTTATTCAACGTCAGTAAAGTCAACAATGGCGTTTGAATATGGTCTCAAAAGCAAAAGTAAACAGGCTATATACTGATTCATTCAAAAAACCTTCTGCAGATCAACAGAACAGAAGGAGAGACAAGTCACAGAATGAAAGGAAATATTTGCAAATCATGTATCTGGTAAGAAGTTAATATCCAAAATAGCAAAGGCATACAGATTCCAATAACAAAAAATCAAATCATGCAGTGAAAAATGATCATTACACCTGGATCAGCATTTTTTTTAAAGGAGGACAGGCAAATGGTGAACAAGAACACTATGACCAGTCAGGGGGAAGCAAATCCAAATGAAATGAAATATCATCTAACATCCCAAACACAGCTATCATCAAAAGTATGAAAGAGCTGCTAAAGATGGGAAGAAAGGCGGCCTTTGTAAACAGTGGTGGGACTGAAAATTGCTATAGTCTTTAAGGAAAACTATGGAAGGAAGTTCCTTAAAAGTTACTACCCCACAGTTCTACTTAGAGTATACAGCCAACGGAAATTAAATCAGTATCTCAAAATGTCAGTGTTTAATGTTGATTATGGCAATATTTATTCACAATAGCCAAGGTACTAAAGCAATCTAGATGTCTTTTGGCAGATGGACAAAGAAAATATAGTGTGTGCATGTGCATGTGCGTGTGTGCATGCATAGCTATTTTATTATTTTATTATTTATTGTTCATCCAAGAGGAGGAGGGGCCATGAAAGCCTTGCCTATGAAGGATACTATGCTAATATGCTGATCTAAGTCAGGTACAAAAAATAAATACTGTATCATCTCACTTATTGTGGAATCTAAAATTGTAACCAAATAATATCAGAGAGTATAGCACTGATTGGCAGGAGCTGATATTGAAGGGTGGGAGATGGGACAAACTGACAGTTTTGAATTTTAGGACACAGACACTATGTGTCTGTGATTAAATACTACTTTATTATTTACTTGAAATTTTCAAAGGAAGAAGATCTAAGTGCCCCCTCATCATCCCATATGTACATGCATACTCTCAGAGGAAAGTCATGAGTGGTGATGGATTTGTTGACTGATTTGATAGGAAACATTACTATATATATATATATATATATATATATATATATATATATATATATACACACACACACACACACATCAACACACATTATGTTGTGCCAGTGAATATATATAATCTCTAACAATTATTCTTAGATAAATCTAAGTGAAAAAGGTGAAGTACTCTAAACTCTTTTTAGATCTTTGAAATTTAGGTTCATTATTCTTTGATCTGATGTTACTCCTTTCCTCCTTGACTGCTGGGTGATCATGACTCAGTAATCATCTGGACCAGGAAATTCATGTCCAATCATCTGCTTCCGAGGAAACTAATGGGTCTTCAATGTCCTTCACCCCAGGAAGGCAACAGTACCAAAGACAGAAATTCCGGAAGAGCTTGTCAAATATACAAAACCACACCAGATGCCATCTCTGTATTTGAATTCAGAACTTGTTTTGGTGGTGGCAAGACAACTGGTGTAGGCATGATTTAGGATTCTTTGGATTATGCAAAAAAACAAGGCAAACACAGACCTGCAAGACATGGCCTGTATGAGAAGAAAAAGACCTCAAGAAAACAAAAGAAAAAATACAAGAACAGAATGAAAAAAACCAGGGGCTCAAAGGCCAGCTTTGGTGCTGGCCAGAAAAGATCCTGCAGTGACTTGCTGCCTCGGTGGTCCATTCTTTAAGTCTGTCTTCCAGCTCTTCTAATCTAGACTGCATTTTATAAGATGTGGGATGGTGACAGCTTCGTTTGCTTTATTCCAAAAAATTTCCATTTAATGCTTTATTTTAGGAAGAAATGTCTTGTAGGAGGAGTGAAGGGGAAAAAGTTAGAAAAGAATTAACAAGTTTAACACCAGTCTACTAGAAAAATAAAACTATAGCTCACCATCCAACACAACCTTGCTGAACACCCCTAAAGTATTAATTGCTGTTTAAATAGGAAGATTATAAGATTGATAGGCAGCAGTCAGCTTCGAAGCTTAGCTGTCTAAGGAAAGTAAATGATTCCTAACTTATAACTGACAAGGAAAAAAATATGGTAAACAACAACCATGTTACCACATGTGCAATACCAACTTTGGCAGTTACCGCCACTTGGCATATTTACATGCCAGGTATTCATGTTAGGGCATCACCTGCACCACTTGATGGTTGGTGGTGGGGTAGTTACCATTCTTCTTGTTGTTTTATAGAGGAGAAACCAGATTCTCAGAGAGTTTGGGTGATGTTCTCAAGGTCACACCTTCAGTCCATTCTAAAGCCAGTGTCCAAACCTAGGTTCATCTGTTTGCAATATCTGTGCTGCTTGGTCCCTCAGGCTATTTCCACATTTTCACTCAGAAGAATCTTCTAAAATCCATGTCCTTTTGTTCCAACAAGAGGTTCATCACTTTCTTGTGCTACATGTAAAGTAATTAACAATTTACCCTGGGGCCTTAATCCCAATCTACTCTTTCATGATACAACACTGAGAGTTGAATATGCTTATACATTTGATGATTGATATGTTTATTCCTGATGAAGGTGTTTTACATTTTAGAAGCTTTATTTTTTTTCTATATACAGAGAATTGTGATGTAATGATTCCTTACATAAGGAATTTTATGATTCTGCATTTAGTAGAAATGACAAGCATTTTAGTACCTAAAACCATATTCCCAAATAATGCTCATAACTGGTAGCTTTCACTGGCAAGATCTGGAAAAGATGTGTTAGTCAGACTTTCCTAGCTGTGACAAGTGACCTGAAAAAACCTGAAGGGAGGAAGGATTTGTTTTGGTTCACAGTTTCTGAGGCTACAGGTATATCATACCTATAGAGCAGGTATGATAGAACAGGGAGAGAAGGCCTGTACTAAGCGGCTTTCTCCTTTCCTTCTTATTCATTCTGTCTGGACCCTGAGTCTATGAGATGGTGCTACCCACACTGAAGAAAGGTCTCCTCCCCACTTAGTTAATTCTTTCTAGAAAAGACGTCATTGACATATCCGAGAGGTGCGCTTTACTAGTTAAGTCTTTCTTAATCCAGTGAAGTCAACAATCAAGATTAGCCATCACTAAGGTCTTTTGAGAAGAATATCCCTAAATGCAGAGTAATGAAGATAACTAATATTACCACTGTTTCATTGTATTACTAGCCATTCCGAGCCATTTAATATCTTACTACGATTTAGTGGATTTAGTGTAATAATGATCTACTAAGTACTGAGCTGGTGTCTGTGAGTGAAAAGAGAAGAAAAAGGATGTAAGTGATATTTCATAAATGCTGAAATGATTTCTGATAAGATTCAACTTTCACCCTGTGGAAAGTCTGTACTCTCAACAAAGGAATGATTGAAACATTCATTATTGAGATCCTCTTAGGCATCTAGCAAATTAGCCTAAAAAATTAAGAAAAAAAACATACAGGGATTAAATTTGAATGACGTATGTTTATTATTTCTAAGGAATAGGTGGATGATAAGGCTTGTGGAGAAGGATGACAAGTCTTATAAATGAAAAGACATAGCCCCACCTATCAAGTCTTAGTGATGCTGTGAATCTGGTCCACATGGAGTAGAAGAGTTAGGAGGGACGCCCAGGTAAGGGTCTGGGTGGCCAGCATTCTTTGTCCCTATCATTGGCTGGCCCCTAAGGGGAAACAAAGAGCTGTGTTAGACTTCTTATGACTAAATAAAAAATCTTCTAACCAAACAGAGGCAAGTATTAATCTCTGTTAGGCATGTCTCACCCCAGACCCACAGGATAGCTATGAATGTGGCCTAACACAAAGCCCTAAACTTGTTTAAAACATGAGATTAGTTTTTGCAATGTTTTAAAAATGGAACTGAAATGTGAGGTTCTTAAGTGTAAACTGTGTAGATGGCAAAGTGGGGCAAGGTTGAAAGATTAGACACATCTGCAGGTGGAGATGTGTTTTCTCTTAGGCCTAAATTTTAATCTTGTTTTGAAAATCTTAACTCCAACCAAAGTCAGAATCATGCCTAATTGGCAAAACACACAAAGGAATGGAGATTAAGAATGCTTACAATCTAGTATCAAATGATGTTGCTCTAGAATAATACCAATTTAATCTTGGGGAAAAAAGAAACAAGCAAGCTATAGCAACATGAAAAAGAAGCATTTTATGAGTTGCAGATGTTATGATTTTATAACTAGACAAAACAAAACAATCAATCAAGTTGATTTTAATTTGACACAACATAAAAGTTCAGTCAGCTAATGGGTTTTAAATTAGCATGTGTATGTCAAGAGTTTTCCTGTGAGAAAGGAACGCATATTAGACGTATAACAGAAAAAACTCTCACTTTCAATCATAGCAGTTACACCTACCACAAAAACATTCTAAGAATAATCTAAAGAAGAAATTATGAGGATTTAATGAGGAAAGCTGCAAAGTACCATCAAGAAGGTGCCTGTGTGCCCACAGATGGGCAAATCCACACACAGAGACACAGACAGACACACACACACACACACACACACACACACACACACCCCTCAACTAAAGGAGTATCTGATTCTTAGGCTTAACATTATCTAAATCAATTTTACTTAAATTAATCTTTAAATATAGAATGGCAAGGAGATGTGAGTGGCTTCATTTTCTTTGGAAATAGTCAAGTTGATTCCAAAGTTCACTTTGTCATATGAACATTTGAGAAGAGTCATAGAAAGTTTGAAAACAAAGTTACAAAAGGAACTCTGACAGGAGCAGACTCCAAGCACATAAAGGAGCAGGGACTTTTAATTCTGACAGTGGCTGGTGAAGAAACAGGTCTTAGCCTGGTGAAAGAAACATGGGAATTACGGTCACACAGAAAGCAAACAGATGCTGAAGGGGGTGTATAAAACCAATGCAGGAGGGTGAAATTAATGGGAAGATGATTATAACTGGAGAAGGTATGGATTATCTGAGAAAAGACGAAGCTGAAAGTCCTCTGCCTCCCTGTAACAAAGGAAACAATGGATCAGACATTTACATTTGGAAAAAATGAGTTTGGGAATGAAAAAGTGCTACAGAAGAAAGATGTACGCCCCAGATGCCATAAAAGCAAAATCTGATGAATTAACTACACTAAGCATAATTTTCCTTCAGGGATAAAAACAAAATTGCATAAAAATGGAAAAAATGTAGTGAGTATTTTAAAGTGTATTAAGCAGAAACATGTTTACTTTTATTTAAACATTTACTCTTCGATTTCATAACAATAAGACAAAGAATTAATAGAAAAAATTTCAAAGGAAATAATGACTGAAAATACATGGACGGAAGCCCAGAATTACTCACAGAAAATATGGACTCAAACAATGAGTTTTAGTTGTCAGTTATTAGCTTGACAAAGATTAGATCGTTTGATATACAGCACAGTCCATGAGACGGGCATTTTCTTAGACCAACAAAGGGAAAGATAAGTAGTACAAGTTCTTTGGAAATGGTTTGGCAATGATATCCAAGCATTCTGTGATCAGAAACTCCTGTTTTGTGAAGTCAGGCCATAGATACATCTGAACACATCTCCACAGATAAGTGAATATGTAAATATTCATTAAAGTTTGGAAACACATAAATGTCTATGAGAGTAGACTAGCTAAGCAAGGACACGCCACTGATAAAATGATATATCCTCACTTCCTTGCTTGGAAAGTAAATAAATAAATAAACAAAAATAAACTGAAAGGAAACAGGGCTCCCATGAATGTGCAAGCAAAAGGCCATTTCTGGGAAGATATAGGCACTAAAACTGGCAAATTCACTCTTCTAGATGAAAACCTGACAACTGAAGGCTTGGTGATAGGAGAAACTTTCTTTTCTTTTTTTCTTGTTTGTAACTGTTTATGGTTTGAATCTGAAATGTTCCTACCCACCCATGTTTTAAATGCTTGTTCTGTAGCTAGTAGAGCTCTTCAGGGAGGTGTAAAACCTCTAAGCTGGGTACTGGCTGGTGGAAGGTGGTCACTAGGGATGAACCTTTGAAGGACAAAGTTTGGCCCCTGGTTCTGACCAGGCTCTCTGCTTCCTAGTCTGTCACAATATGAGCATCAGTCTTTACCACACGCTGAGATGCTTTGTCCCATCTTCCCAGCCACAATGGACTGAAATCATCTGAAACGGAGTCAGAAGACCCCTTTCCTACCTGAAGTTTTTTCTGTAAGGTATTTAGATCACAGAAACGCAAAAGTGAGGAGTACAAACTGTAGAGCCCTTTGTGGTGTTTATATCTTTACCACAAACATGTTTTCCTCCCAATAAATATTTATTGGAATAAGTCTTTGACTCCAGGTAAGACACAGGAAATGAAGCAGAATGATGCCACAAACCGCAGTTCTTTTTGAACCAGATGCTCCCGGATTATTACTTATGAGACTCCAGGAGGACCTGGATACGCCCACCCCTCCAATACATTTTTAATAAAATCTTCATAGCACACAATTTTCATAAAGGATTTTATCAACTGTGTTTCTTAACTATTTACGAGTGTCTTAGTTCATCTTCCCCTCTATAAAAAATATACCATAAGCTGAGTAGCAAAACAACAACTCAAAGGACTTTTCTAAAGCTCGGGAGGCTGGGGAGTCCAAGATCAAGGCAACAACAGATTCAGTGTCTGGTGAGGGTCTGCTTCTGATGTTAGATGACACCTTCTCAAGGCATTCTCACACGGAAGATGAAGATTCTCAGGTGTCAGAGGAAGCTCCTTCCATAAATGCACTAATCCCACCACAAAGGCTTCACCCTCAAAATCTAATCTTTTCTCAAGGCCTCTCTTACTGATGATTACATGTCAGCATATAGTCTTGGAGGAGGGCCTAACATTCTAATCATATACTTTATCCCATAGATGAAAGATCCATAGAGGTTGGAGAGAAACCTCACAAGACTGGTATTTTAGAACAATACAAATAAGTGAGACTGAAATTGGAACCGACTGGAGTCAGGAAAGTTATTTGGAGTTTGTTTCTGTGTGCGGGTAAACATTGAAGAAGGCCAAAATTAAGACAATGGAAAAGGAGAGTTCAGGAAAGACTGAGAAGCAAGTAGAAATGGCAGGAATTAAACCCACCTTGAGGGGGAACTAAGGGTGACAGGGTCAGTTCCTGGTGGACTGAGTACAATAAAATGGAAAAGCAGAGCAGTAGTATGTTTGGTGGAGATAAGGAATGGTTCCCACTCTTTTTGGTTCTCTGGTCCACAAGGTTAGGCATAGTTATGTGTGTTCAGCCAGTGAGCAGGATGGGGGTTAGAAATGGAAATTCAATCAGTAACAGATAATCAGTGATGACCAAGAGAAAAGAAAATCCCGTGTGAGCTCAGAAAGGACATTTGGCTAGAATGAAGTCATAACCTATTTCTTTCTGTTCACACTAGAAAGAAAATACAAGAGACAGGTGTCAGTCCAGATCCAGATTACAACACCTGATGTTCTTCTGAAGTAGGCTGGGGCTGGGGGCTGTGTAGTCAGGATGACCCAGTGAGTCTGAGGACTCATTACTGTGTCACCTGGCACACATCCCCCAGAAACAGACAGTCTCTTTCTGCAGATGTTCTGTCTTAGCATCCTACAGAGGTTGAGTGTAACCAGAATGGGGCTTGCCCTGCTGGCTGAAAGGGAAGTAGAGGAGGCAGTCCCAGATAAAAATCAGAATTCCTGGCTGTGTGCCTTGGCTTTGCCACTAGCTGCGTTTATATTCTTTGGCAAGTCATTTAAATTTTTGGTTGATATAAAAGCTTCCTCTACAAAATGAGGTTAAATGTGAAGGAATTGGAATATACACAGATTTTGTAAATGAGTTGCAGATACTCTGGACTTGAGGACTATGGAAAAGCCTTCTTGACTGGGTGATATACACAAATTCAAGGCGTTGTTCAGGCTGGCACCTTCCACCAAGCCTGACAGACAACCTGACTTCAATCCGTCAGACCCACATGATGAAGGAGAGAACTCCTTCACGTTGATCTCTTACCCTTGAACACACACAAAGAAGTAAATAGAATGCAATAAAAATAACTGCAAAAAAGTTTAGAAGATATACTGCAGATCTTTAAAGGCTAGGTCAGGGGAAGAACAAGGACCCTCAGGGCAAGGGGAACTGATCTAAGTAGAGGATATCATGAGGGATGAGACTAGCTTTTAGGAAGACTAAGAAAGCTGTCTTCTAGAGCATAAATGAATAAAAAGCACTTGCTTCTACTGTCTTTTCAATCAACTGCAAATAAAGTAGATACTAATATTGACATTTTACAGAAGTCTGAGGCTTGGAAGTTATTTGCTCCAAGTCATTTAACTTATAGATGGTAAGACAATAGCATCTCTGCTCCAAACCAGTTTACCTATTAGTTTTAACCACTGCCCATTAACTCATTAAGATCAGTTGATGGGTAGAATTGATAGAAGGATATACTTTTCTCAACATATACAGCATGTTATGTTTGAGAAAAAAAATTAAATCTTGAGGGAAATATTATGTGAAACATGTAAGATGTGGCATTAGGAATATAGATTCTGCACCTCAAGCAGAAGGAAATAAAAATGTAGTCGTGAACTGGGGAAATGGCCCAGTGAGTAGAGTGCTCTCTGTGCAAGCACTGGGGTCAGAGCTTGGATCTCCAGCACTCGTGTGAAAAGTTAAGCTTCACAGGATGTGCCTATCACCACAGGGAAGATACAGGACTGTCTCCCAGGGGTCCGTGACCAATCTGTCTGGATGAACTGGTGATCTTCAGGTACACTGAGAGGATTCATTTCAAAAAATAAGATGGAAAGCAATAAGGAAAGATACCTGAAGTTGACCTCTGGCCTCCACATGCTCAGGCATAGACTCACACATACACAAACACACACACACACACACACACACACACACACACACACACACAAATGTACTGGTAAATTCAGTTAATAACAAAAATCCAAGCCTGGAGGAGAGATCTAGTCCCCCTATCTGAGGGGTTATTGGCAACTGATGGCAGCTAGGAGAGGGAGAGTCTATTTTCTTCAGGAAGACAGCCCTTTGTAAGGCTGCCCCTGCTCCAACAGATGACTCTAGATATATGTACATACCGTCAGTCACCTGGGGCTCAGGGTCCATTGAAGAAGAGGGGGAAGAAAGACTGTGAGAGCCAGGAATGGTAGATGACCAGAAGGAAACAGTTTTCCAGGCTTCTGGGAACTTGCTTATATGAACTTACAGCAATGATGACTACATTCACAAGACATGCAAATTAAAACCAGACAACACCCCAGCATAGAACTGGGGCAATGGGCAAGAAGACCCAACCGTAGCCGAGAAACTATTGACAGTTGATCCCTTCGGAATGAGGGGAGTTAATCTTCTTTTAAGAGAGTGATGTTAGATAGGCTGAACAGGCTCCAGGGCATGAACTCAAACCAAAGGGACATCTGAGAACACAAACTTGACTGGATAGGCTTTAACACATATGACAGAATGCATGAAATCTTGTGGGAGGGGTCTGGAAGGGTGATGATACGGGAGAATGTCTAAATATGATTAAGATGTATTGTTTGAAATTCACAAAATTCAGTAGAAATATAAATTGAAGAAAAAAATTAAAAAAGAACACGGGAATAAGGATGGGGAGGACAGAGGAGGACTTAGAGGGCAGAACACATTGTATGCATATATGACATCCTCAAATTGCAAAAGGTTAGTCGATAAGTTAGTCAATCAGGAAACTGAGTGTTTTCATTTATAGTTTCCCTTGGAAACCACTTCACACTTAGGTTTTACTAACAAAGATCTATCTAAGGACAGACACTCCTAGAAACACTGACTATACTACCCCTCTCATTGTTCGTGTTGAGGCAGGCATGCTTCTTATCATGTACTTATATTATTTGGTAGACGTGTTTCCATTGAAGGTTCTGATTTTTATATATGGGTCTTTCACATTACTAGAGTCTACAACCAAGTCTTTTGTCTTATGAAATTTAAGAGTCAGCATCAATGTCCTACTATCTTCAAGCCTCACCTGACTATACCCAACATTTATTTATGAAGTGTCCTCACTTATTTTCTGACTCTTCCTCTTTTAAAGGGTAGACAGAAGTTCTTGGGGGTTTTCTTTGACATTTTGGAAAATGAAGCTATTTATTTGAAAGAAATTTCCCATGTCTAGTATTTCCAGGTGTCTTGTAGTATAGAAGCTTTGTGCTATATTTTTCTCTACATAGCCCAAACATTCACAACTCTTCTGGGAACAGATCTCTTCAAATCTTAGGAAAGTCCTTCTGAGCTGTCTGTCAGCTGCTCTGGAAATTGCCTGTCTTATCCTGGGGGTGTCTGGTACATGTTCCTATTCTCTTGACCACAGCTGGCAGAACTATGAATGGGTGCATGACTCACGCATGTCAACTAATCCCTTGATCCTAAAGTTTACAACTTCATATGATAAAATACTCTTAATCTTCCATTTTTGGTTCTTTCGTTTGACTCTCAGTAGTGTTAGTACGTAACTAACTTACATGATCTACATTGTTGCCATGATGTGTAGCAATAAAAATTATCACCCGCTCCAGACAATTTAGTGGTTTGGTCTCTCTAACTGTGGATGAAGACAATCCGAATAGGTACTATAACACTGCTGTTACTGAGAACTAATCAGGAAATGATTTTATAATTTCAGTAATAAGAACAGCACCTGTTTTTATATGTTTACTTTTAAAGCAAGTTAACTATACAATGTCATCAACTTTGAGGGATATAGTTTTCTATTTTGTTTTGTTTTCTTTGCTCTGCTTCATGTTTACAAATGAAATGGTATTTTGTCAATATATGCATAGTATATCTCTAGACATCTCTCTGAAGTTTCTTTAGGAGGGTAGATATATAGCTCAGTTTGTACAGTGTTTGTTTTGCAAGTACAAGGACCTGAGTTAAATCCCAAGAACCTATATGAAAAAAAAAAACCTAGTATGGGTAGAATTCCAGCAGTGGAGAGGTGAATCAGGCAGTCTGCCTGATTCACCGGTGAGCTCCAGGACAGTAAAAGATATTGTGTTGATCAATTATTGTCAACTTGACACAAACAAGAGTTACCGCGGAAGAGGAAACCTCAACTGAAGGATTTCCCAGATCAGGCTGATCTGTGGCTATGTCTACAAGGCATTTTCTTTTTCTTTCTTCTCTTTTTTGATTTATTTATTTTTATTTTATGTGTGTGAATGTTTTGTCTGTATGCATTTGAAAACTATTTTATCGAGTTTTTGTGCATTTCATATAATAGTTCTTAATCAAATTTAGATCCCCCATCTGCACCCTCCCCGCACACACCCCTGCCTCCACCACTGGATTTCATGTATTCCATCATGTATATTACATCCTAGCCGGTGGAAGTTCATCCACTGGAGTCTACACAGCATATCTAAATTCACTTCCTTAGAGAAGATCTACTCTCCCTCATCCAGCAGTAATCGGTTGCCAATAGCTCCTAGGCAAGGCTTGGGGCCTGCTGCCCATTTCCCTAATTCTACGCTGGGTTTCTGTCTGACTGAGTCAGCATGAGCCTTGTGCACATTGTCACCATTGCTGTAATATTATATGAGCCAGTTCCCAGCAGCTTGAAAGTCGGTTTTGTTATGTTCATACAGGAACCCTGGCTCTTACAATCTTTTCACCCCTGTTCCACAATGGTCCCTGAGCCATGGGTCGGTGAGTTTGAATAGAGGAGTCTCCCAGCTCTTCAATTCTCTGCAGCAGCATCCTTGAGCTCTTTCTTAAATCTATGGGGTCTAATGTTTCCACCCTTTATTAATTTCCCTACATATGACTCCACAATGCTCTAGCTTAGACCATCTACAGTCTTGACCAATGCCGTCTAATAGATTACTCAAAAACAACTTCTTGAACTGGGGAGATGGCTCAGTGGGTCATACAAGCCTAAGGTCCTGAGTGCAAATCCCCAGCATCCATGTAAAGCCAGACACGATGGTGTGCTTGTAATCCCAGTGGTCCCGTGACCAGACAGACGGTGGAGACAGAAGAATTCCTGGAAGCTCATGGGGCAGCTAGCATGGCAGGTACAGTAGAAAAAGAACAAAGAGACTCTGCCACAGATAAGGTGGAAAATGGGACTGACACCTGAGCGAGTCCTCTGTCCTCCACACATGCACCACTGCACGTGCACACTTATACACACACATTCACACACACACAAATGCACATGCATACAAAAAATGTAAATTTAAAAAATTTAAGACAGTTGTATTATACAATTGATAATTCCCTAATCCTTTTATGTATATGTGTGTGTGTGTGTGTGTGTGTGTGCAAAATTTTGAGACACTGTCTCCCTGTAGTCCAAGTTGGTCTGGAACTCTGCAGCCCAGGCAAGCCTTGAACTCATGATCTTCCTGCATCAGTTTCCCAAGTCTAGCATAAATATAATTCAGTTTTAGAGCTTATGACAAATGAAACTCTCTGACAACATTGTTTCGGTCTGGAACAATGTAGATTAAGAAGCCTGTTTTATGCTGAGAGACAGTGCTGTGGGGTTCCATAATGGAGTGGTGGATAGTCTTTGGAATTCAGAAAGTTAAGCAATCTATGGACCAAGTTGTCAGTAAGTCAACAAAAAATCATACGAGATCATTAAAAGTAATGTCAGAAATGGAATGTATGAAATGGAAAGGAAAACAGTAATCACACGTACACACTGGGAAGTCAAGACAGAGGATACGAGCAATAGCAGAGGTAGAATCAGGAAAGGCAACTGAGCCGGACAGGGAAACACCACCTACAAAGTGAGATTTGAAGGTTATCTTTCCTACATAATAGAAATTTTATCACTTCATTTCCATTTACTCTTCTCACAAGCAGCCTTTCTGAAAACAAGGTTGAAGTCCTCAGAATGAGTCAAGAAAGCAGTCAATTCCAGTCTTCAGTTAACATAAAAGTACTTGGAGAAAACTCCATAGGTTGTCCAAATTCAAGATGATGCAGAGGGCTCTTGGCACTCATTAGATGTGGTGTTTCTTGTGTGACCATTAGTTAGGGGGCTGAAATATGAACAGAGCAGCATGTAACTACACACAGTGTTACCCACATGTGGGCTCTTTTAAGTAAAACTTCTTCTTAGAAAACACACCAAAAACTAAGGAAAGTAATGAAGCGTATTTGATTGGCCAGTTGAAACTTAATAGCCACTTTTAAGCATTTTTACATGTATTATCTAATAGATCAAAGTGAAACCAAATGAAAACCTCCAAGTCTACCATAGTCACTGCTGGTAGATATTCAACCATCCCAACAATCGGATCCAATACCCCTGAACAGCATCACTCTGCTCTTCTATAGCTTTAAAAATATCCAAATTTTATTTTGTTTCTCAGAAGTAAATGCAAATACAGCCCTGTCAGCTACTTTGAACTCTCTGTTCTTTCTTAAGCCACTGATTTGCAAATTCTATTTGGACTTTAATTTCTAGAAATAGATGGTTACATTTTCTCCCAAAAGAAGTAGAATATTTTTCCTTAAAATTTCTTTCAATAAGTGGACAATGACCTGTCTAGTTGGTCAGCATAAGACATGCTAGTCATTTTATGTCACCTTTATGTTCAACAGGGATATTTATAATGTGTTTCAACTTGCTATCACATTAAATAAAAGGTATAGAACGGTATTTCTTGAGCAAGAGACTATTGAAGAGTTATTGGAGATACTAAATGGGGGTCTATCCTCAATTTCTGATTTATTGGGGCTCAGGACAGGCTAGGGTTCCTGGTCTAGGGACTACTGTTTGGGATTCTTTGGAATACAGTTATTCTAATCTTGTAGTTTCTGTGATATAGAACAGATCAGTATATGTTTCTAAAGATAGCTGCCATCAAAATAACAATGAAAGAACTTAAAATACCAGCATTCTTGGCTTTAATTGTACCTCTGCATGATCTTTTTTATAAAAACCATCACCCATTCAGCCTCGGGATCCAAACAAATCAATTTCCCAGTTTTCAGTGTGACTCTGAAAAGAAAAAAAAATGCATTTTGGTAAACTGGCAACTGTATTTATTTAATAATGTATTAAATATACTCATTATAATATCTGTAACATGAAGTACATATGCTTAAAATGAACACATAGATTTCTCTGACTAAATTAATGATATTGTTAGAAAGTGACTTTTGGTCCCATCAGTGTACATAGCTAATTTTTTAAATTATATTTTCTTTTATTTATTTGTCTGTGTATGTATGTGCATGCATGTAGAGGTGCATGTACAGGTCTCGTAGCACAGGTCCCAAGGATCAAACTCAGGTCAACAGGCGTGGTCACAAGAGACATTATCCACTGAACCATCTCACTAGCCTTAAGTTTTTAATCAATTAAAGAAATATATATATATATATATATATATATATATATATATATATATTGTTTTTTGAGAGAGAGTCCATGGCTTTTTTAAAATGAGAGCACACATAGTAGGCAACAGTCTTCTCTTCAGGAATAATAGCACCCACAGCATGGTCTGTAGTCTCTCAGTCTAGCACAGTTTGTAAGGAAATGCCAGCCTGGAAGACCTTCATGCGGTGATTTCCATACCACCCTTTATCTTTGCTACTTACATGACTTCTTTTTTGTGGCAGTAAATATCCTCAGGTATCAACTGGATGCTTTTAATGAATTTGGGGGAAATCAGGCCAGAATTTATCTTAATACACTGACATCGTAACTCTTGAGTGTTCCAGGAGCTAGCTGTGGAGAAAAGAGTACACAGCTCCTCAGTGAGAACAAAAAAAAACTATGATGCTTAAGTCTTTATTTGAAAATGGAGGCCAATGCAGCAGGAAGCTCAGGTCAACAAACAAGGCTAATCATATGATCTTATTATGATCAGTAAACGTTTGTTAAACATTTGCTATGCCTACAAAGCAACAGATACACTGGGCTTTTATTCATTGTCTAAAGATATAGTCAGTAACTAATGGTAAAACAGCTTGAATTTTCAATTCTAAACATAAAGATTGCATGTGAATTTTATCAATTGAAGGTGGCAATTTCCAGCTGCCTGACAGAATTAAATTAAATACCCTAAATCTGTTTGTAGCAGTATTTCTGGTACCAACTCTAAAAAGAAAAACATGGAGTCTTATAGCCAATTAGTTCTAGGAAGTCAAGCACATGTTTTCATTTAACTAAGTACTCTCCAATCTAAACATAGACCTGCTTAGGGTTTAATTTGACCAATTTTGCAGTTTTCTTAATGCCCCAAACTAACCCATTAGATTTGAAACCTCTTTTTTTTCCCCCCAGTTCCCATGTGGGGACAGAAAAGCCTAGTTGCTTACGGAAGATGCCCAGGACAAGGACAGCCAACAGGAGTACGGACAAGCGCTCAGCAGCCATGTCTGTCTTTGGCTTGATTCTGGTCTGGATGATGGAATCAACACTGCTACAGCACCTTTTTATGCGCTCGCTGGAACCCTGGGAATTTGTGTTTCTCCCCCCCCGCCCCTCCATTGAAGAAGAAAAGGTTACTTAATTAAGTGGTATGCTTGCCACTTTATAAGCCAATAAGGAAGCTGGGCTTGGTTTTCAGGGTTTTATTTTAATGGAGAAATTGAGGGCAGGTTGAGATGAATTTGACAGGGGTGAAGTGTGAAATTATAAGGAGTTCAATGCCATTTACTCAATGATCCTAGCCATGAGAATGTTGACGAATCTTTACAAAGCCCGTGTTTGTGCAAAGAAGAGAATTAAATTACTTTACTCCAGCAAATATTTGCTTTTGAACTTTGTATATATTTGTACAGTCCCATTTGTGGTTTAATTGAATTTTCCCTGGTGAAACTATATTTATAACATAAACTATGAAGATAAGGGAGTTCATATTAAAATAACCTAATAACTTGTATCCTATCGAGAACAGCAAACTACAGTTACTTGGAATTTGAAAACATTAGATTCCTTGTATTTGAGGCTTAACTCCAAAGGACTGTGAGATTTTTTTTTTTCCATAAGAAGTTTTATAATTGATCTTAATTATCTCTAACTGACTGGACTTTGTTTTGGCATTTATAAATCAAACAGTCAAGTATTCATATTAGTTTCCTAGGATTAACATGGGTTTCCACAGATAGAAATCTTTTGCCTTTAGTCTGGATACCACAATTCCAAGATTAAGCTGTGGGCGGGGTTGGTACTTTTTCACTTCTCCCCAACTTCCAGTTCTTAGATTCTCTCTATTCCTCCTTCCACAATGTTCCCTGAGTCTTAGAGTAGAGATAGGTTGGAATAGATTGATGCAACCATATCTCAGTCACTTGTTCTTGGCACTTTGAACAATGTATGAGTCTACATTAATCATTACCTTCTGTAATGAGAATCTTCTCTGACCAAGGTTGAAAGCAGCACAAATCTGTGGATAGAAACATAAATATTTAGAAGGAAATTTGAAAATATGATCATTTAGCAAATATAATAATGGGTTTCTCTCTAGGGCCTATAACTTCGTCTTTAGCCTTGTTTTGTAACCATGTGTATAATACTAGACATGAATTCTCTCCTGTAGAATAGGCCTCAAGTCCAATCAACAGAGTGTTGGTTACTCCCGCCCCCCCATCCTAGCTAGGTTTCTGTTGCTTCAATAAACACTATAACCAAAGCAATGTGGGGAGGAAAGGGTTTATTTTCTTGTACAGGTTACAGTCCATCATTGAGGGAAGCCAAAGGAGGAACTCAAGGCAAGAACTTGAAGCAGAAACCATGGAAAAAGCTTCCTGATTGTCTTTCTCTCTTTGACTTGATCTTTTAGCTTTTTATAAAAGACCAAAGCCACCAGCCCCACAGTAGGATGAACCTTTCCACATCAATTAGCACATCAAAAGTTGGGGGGAAATCACGTAGGTCAGCACATCCAGAATGCAATGGATAAACCTCTCCCTGAGAAAACCAGGTATCTGATTTTCTCCTACTGCTGAAGATACCATCACACCCCATGAGCAATCCTACCTCTATTGCACTAGTGGGCAAGTACATAGCACCCAGGATTTAGAACTTGGTAAGACCAGTGATGCCCCCTCCCCCAGCCAATCAGGCTCCATAGCATCTTCCAGCACTGTGAAAGTTAACCAGCAGGGAGAGCATTTCCCGGTCAGTTCAAGATTGATTTCTTAATCCTATATATAACCAATATCTTTGGAAGTAGGATCTTACCATCCAATTATGGTGAGCAATCAAGGGCAATGGAAGAAGCCTGTGCTGTTTTGGAGTCCTCTGGGATCTCCCTGACTAATAGCTCATAGGGAGGTAACCTGTCTCTGGCACTGAGATTTTTGTTTAGTACCCCATGTCTTCTGGGAGCAAAATTGTTCACCATGCAGGATACTATTGTTCAGACTCCACTTCTAAAATCATAGTTTTAATTCATGTACAAAGTAGTAAGTTTTTAGAAGGTCTCTTCATGCGTCCTTAGTTTTCTTTAGCCTGCTTCCTGCTGCCTTCTTTCCTCTACCCACCTGCCTATGCCCTCTTAATCCTTTAGCTCCCAGGATCCCACCCCCCGAACCACTCCATTTCATATCATACGTGTTCTGCTATTCCCTCTTTTTTGTTGTTGTTGCTTTTGAGACAGGGTATCCCCGTAACCAAAACTGGCCTGGAGTGCACAAAGATCCGCCTGCCTCTGACTCCCAAATGCTGGGATCAAAGGCGTGTGCCACGACCCCTGGTCTGCTCCCTCTCGTTAAGATTTTTACTGGAGTGTAAGAACATGAGTTTCCATGCAGCTTTTTCATCCACACTTCATTCTGGTCAGTCCTTCCTCTGCCCCCTCATTTCTCCATCTCTACCACTCCCTACCTAGTTGTTGACTTATTAGCTCCTGGCAGATATACAAACCAAACCCTGAAAAATAAGCAAAGAGTACTACTGCTCAGATAATCAGATATAACTTTAAATTCTTGGAGTCTCATTTTTCTTCTGTATCAAGTAAAGATAATGAAATGCTGAATAACATTACTGTGATAATAAGGAAGTTCACAAAGATGAGATAATACAGTTCTAAAAGTATCAAAATAACTTCTTCTTCTGAGAACTTGAAACAGTCATATAGACATGATGATAATTAAAGAGTTGATTTTTTAATATATAGTTATCTTGCTTATCAAATATAGTTCTTTGATTGTAAATTTATTAAAATTTATATCGGATCTGGAACAGACTTAGTTTATAATTATATTTGGATAGATTGAGGGCCTGGAGAGATGGTTCAGCAGTTAAGAACACTTGCTATTCTTCCAGAGGACCTGGGTTCAATTACCAGAACTTATATGGCAACTAAAAACCATCCATAACTCCAATTGCGGGATCTGACACCTTCTTTTGACCTCTGTCGGCACTGCATGCACTTATATACATGCAGGTGAAACACATATATACATAAAATAAAAAATAATAAATAAAGTATTTTTATATAATTAGATTGTAAATGTCTTAGGTTCCATAAACAATCTGCTTTATTGGTTAAATTCTCATGCAGTCCCTTTTGTAAACTGTGATCTTGTTTTAGTCTTGAAATGTATAACTACAATGACGTATAATGGTCATTTATTGTATTCTGCTTCATGCCAACCCCACACCACGCTGTTCTTAAAATAAGAACATTCATTTTTCCCCTTTTTTCCAGTCTCTCAGATTTCTGAACCAAACTCCTGTTTAGCTACCAAAATATGAAAGTTTAATTATTTTCCCTTCTTAAACTGTCTGACTTCATTTTCTAATAGTGGTTGGAAGTAACAGTAATGATATTTTTTTGGTCTTTTTTTTGAGTCAGGGTCTTCCTGTAGCCCTAGGTACCCTAGAACTTGCTATGTAAACCAGGCTGTCCTTGAACTCATAGAGATCTGCCTGCCTCTGCCTACTGAGTGCTGGGACTAAAGGCATGAACCACCATACCTGGCTCACAGGAATGATTTTGAACCAGCTCTCACATTCGAAAGAAAATGAGTACAAGATAAAATATCAGTAGGATGCCCACAGGGAGATGAGAACCTGGCTAGATAGAGCCTGGTAGACTTGTTTTCCTCTCCTTTAGGGACTGTGGATTCAGGTCAACGTTTCAGATTCAAACACAACCAAAAAGTGAAATCTAAAGCTATTGCCTGCAGGAGCCACCCCTAGCATAGGAACTATTAGCAACTGATGACAGTTGGGTGAGGAAGAGTAGATCTCCTGGAAGGGAGTGACTCTAGATAGGCTGACTAGACCCCAGTGGATGAACTTGCACTGAGGGATATCTGGGTACAAATGCTTGACTGGATAGGACTTGACATATATGACATGAAATTGTGTGTGAAATTCAGTAGGGAGGTTATAGAGGAACATGGATAGGGGAGGGGGTTTAAATATGATTAAGATCTATTATATGAAATGCACAAAAACTCAATAAAAATGTTTTTTAAAAGCTGTTGCCTGACTCTTAAGTGATTTTTTTTAGCTTAATATAAATAACAGCAAATTTGATTTCTTGGCCTAAGTTGGTTTCATAGTTTCTGAAGAATAAGAAAGCAAATATTCAAAACAGCTTCTCAGAAGGTCTGATGCTCAACTGTGCTGAGCATGTCCATCAGGGTACAGTGTGTTTCTCCTGCTAACTTTCACTTTTTTCCTGATTCTCAGGCATTCTACTCTTTAATAATAGTGCATGTGCCCTTGCCTTAAGGTCTCATTTCTAGGAAGTGTCTAATTTGGATTTCTCCAAAATCAGAATTTGACATAAAGACCTAGCAGTAGCTTACCTCAGAGATGATTATGGAAAAAAAAAAAACAGAAAGAGAAATCAGGAAAGAGAAGAACAGCAGAATGGCGTGATAAAGTAAAACTATGGGCTAATTAGGTTACTTTATTTATCCTGGAAACACATGCAAAATTGTCCCTCCGTTTAAATCATGGTAGAGTAAAGCTAAGCAGCCTAATGTCCTTCTTCAATAGATTGTATAGAAGACTAGAAAAATGCAGTGTTTATTAGCTTCCATCTTTCCGTGAGAGCTGAGGGTGCCTCTGAGGCCCTTGCATCACATAGACCTTCCTGAGTTCAGCAAGGCGTCTGCCATGTCAACTTCCCACCTCCAGGTGGCAAATCTCTGAAGACAGGCAGAGAGACAGAGAGCATAATTTGAAAAGCCAGTGCCCACTGCCACTAGTGAGCTCACTGGTGAGTAGAGTGCACACCAAGTGGGGCATGAATGTGACGATCAGATAGTCTCTTAGTACGGGCAGAGCCATGGCATCGTGTCTTTTCCTGGATTCCACACTGTACTGTTGTAATCTGCCGCCGCTGCCGCCTTAGTGTTTCTTTGTTACTTCTAGTGTCACCCACATTTCCCCCTCTTTTATTTCCCTTACAAGCATGCTCAGGGAGCCTCAGTCAAATAGCACGCCAGCCTCTTAAACTGTGATGTACTACATCATTTTCTTTTCTACTACTTTCAAACCAAGACCACCACCTCACACATACCATGTGTCCTGTTTCTTGCTCTTTACACCCCTCATGAGAGATTGTAGACATGTCCAAGATCGTAATCTGAAACTGACTCCAAAGTCGATCTGATTCTTTGAAATTTGCTTTTAGCCACTGTGTGGATAAAAGCGCGTCCTCTGTCCTTGCGTCCTGTGTTCCATATTGACAAGCATAGCAGCCTAAACAGCAAGGTCGCATGTCTAAAGGTCTTGAGTGTGAACTGTGGCTTTACTGAACCCCTTCTATTCTAAACATTTCCAGTATTCAGTAACTTGGAGCTGGAGAGAGAATTTATAGTGCTTCTAGATATGCCTGCATGTGTTTATTTCTGTAGTTTACAAGTTTTCTTCCTTCTATCATTTATAACTAATAAACTTGAAGATAAAATCTATTATAACTTTCATCCTCTTTAGGTGTGGGGGGGCGCAGAGCTTGTTATTGAGATATGTTCTTTTTTGACATCACAACTTTGTCCTTAGAAATTGGAATATTGCTCCATCCTGAGCAGCCAAGCCACTCAAAGACTTTTTTACAAGGTATACAACAATGTCAACAGGAAGAATGGGAACCAATGCAATCAAACCCAATGTACATATATCAGTATTTCACATATTGATTAAAAGAATTAGAACAGTATTAAAATGGGAAATAACTTTATATATAAGAAGATTAGAAATCTAAACCCAAATCTCAATTAGATCCTCTTGTAAATAAAGTCCTTGACCAGGCATGGCTTTATTTATGATGATGCAATTTGACTTTCAAAGAAAAAAAATCATATTGTTTATCATCATTTGTCAACTTCATTAAATTGTCAATATTTGAAAAATCATTTAGCAAAGGCAATGAAATTGGATCTTTAGTTAGCTAAAAGAATGTAAATGTATGTAAATGCTTTAAGGGGATAGTCTTGGGTAACAATGTAGCACAGGACTTCTTATAACAAGCACACACACACAGAAAGAGAGAGAGAGAGAGAGAGAGAGAGAGAGAGAGAGAATTGGTGAGAGCTAAGGGGAATGAGACAAACCACTAGGTGGTATCAGCCATGACTTAACGACTTAACAGTGTGGTGTAGCAAATTGAATGCCCGTGGCATGGCTGAAATTCAGGGGTGGAGGGAGTGGATTTGAGAAACATTGATGTAAATCATTGGATTACGTAGATAGCTCCCCAAGGAAATAAGGAAAACGTTATTTTTAAACATTATTTTATTTTCAAATTCATTGCAAAAATGCCAATAAATATTTTAACCTCTCAGTTCTAAGACACAGAGACATTAAACAAGGCATTGTGCCTTACAAGAAAAGACATAAAATGTCCAAGGGTTATTTACAACACTGTAGTTCTTAAAGTTTCAACAGAAAAATGTTGACAGTGGGTTGTGAAACAATTTCAATAAATAACAACTGATAGACTTTTTATAAAGAGTTACAAAAACAAGTGTGTAAATACATTCTTCATATTCATATACTGAAATGACCCCCCCTTTGTCTCTTACTGGATTACCCCAGCCTCCATCACAATGGTGAGCATGTTAGGGTGCCTCAGAAATATTAATAGCCTGACAATTTCTGAAAGGCTTTTAACTTAAAATTAAGAATCAGAATTGATTGACATTAGAGTTGACATAAAATAAACAATAAATATAATAGCGGTGTGAAAGTAGATTCAATCACAGCCTTATTTTACACATAAAATAATATAGAATACTTTTGGAAAGCAAATAAATATGAGCTTTCAGAAGACTCGTGTGTCTTTCAAGGCCCATCCGGGTGGCCTCCCCTCCTCCTCAAAGGCAAGGTCCTGCTTCAGGGAACGCTCCGAAGGCTTCATCAGTTCCGGCTCAGCTGGAGTTGCCACTGTCAGGAGAAAATGGATGTCTTCATTAGGTAACTGACTGCAAGTAGTCTTCTGTCCCTGAGGGGCCAAGACTGTTTTGAACGCAGCCTGGCCCCCAAGTGGCCACTTCCTGTCACGGCTGTGAGGCAGAGCATCACTTCAGCTCGGGTAGGCGCTCTCTTTCCAGGTCTGCAGTCTCAAACCGCAAAGCCTGTTACTCTTTGCCTCTCACAATGAGCCTCATTTAGTTCATATGAGAATACTCTTCTCTGTTTTACCATGTCTCAATCTAGATCTTCCTGAGATGCATGTGAATAGGCTGGGTGGAACCCAAATCTGTATGTAATGTGCATCACGGCAAAATTCCCGCTTTCCACTATCATTAGAGCTCTATTTCTGAACACCACCGACCAGCTTTTCCGAAGGAAATGGGAGTAGGAGTCTGTGTTTTTTAGCAAGTGGGAAGCTCTTAGCACAGCAGGCCAAAGCTGTTGAGAATTAAAAAGAAGGCAGCGGTACCTACATGTACAGAGACAGGGTACAGGTGGAGAGAAAAGATCCTGGAAAAATCCTTTTGGCACCTCACTACATTAATAGCACGAATGGATAATATAATCATGATAATTTAAACTACGATTTTCTAGTCTCATAGCTAACCTTGAGTTTCCCTGTACAATTTTCAGGGGTCAGACGTAAAAACTCTGACCCCTGACACCAGACACAAGCACAAACACCAATCACAACTCACTTCTTCAGAATCTTCTGGATGATCTTTTCAACCATGGGGGCTTCAGGATTGAGACAAACTTCGCGTCCACTTTTGAGAGTGGCTCTGCAGAGAAAGGAGTACAGGTAAAAGGCGGGAGGTCTGGCTGGGCTGGGGTGCAGGCAGCAGGAAGGGAGGGACTGTGGTCTCAGAGTTGTGGGAGCACTCACATGACTTCGGTCTGGGTGCAGTGGGCTCCTGGGGGCGTCACCTTCACGCTCTGGATGTTCTTGAATTGGACCCCTTGTATGGTCTGTAGGCACTGGCAACGCAGCTCGGTGGCCGCCGGCGCCCCTGAGGGAGAAGACACTGGGTTAGCGGGCTGCGGGCGGTAGTGCTCCCAGCCTCATCCGGGGACGGCAGGGCGCGGGTCCTACCTGTCGTCTGGCTGGCGGCCAGCAGGAGCAGCAGCAGCGCGGAGCAGAGCAGCGGGACGCCGGCGCGGACCATGGTGCTGGGCTGGAAGGTCGCGGGAGCCTGGAGTGCGGGAGCTGATCGATTCGAGGCGCTGAGCGCGATCTGGGTTCCCTGGGCCCGGTGAACCCCTTTTATGCACGGTGGCGGGAAAGTCCCGAAGTCCGGTATCTCTCATCCGGAAGGATGACGCTGCCTGGTCCCTGGACTGAATAGGCTGGGGACAGACTCACGGGTGTTGCACGCCTTGCCCCTCTGCCCAACTCCCTGTCTGTAGGACCCTGAGCTGTTGGAGACCCGCCCCAAACCACCAAGAGGAAGGGTGTGTCCCACTGCGCTGGAGAGCCTGCCTGCAAGGGGCCCTAGGTGCAATGACTCCAGTCCTAGGAAGAGGCAACGAAGAGTTGAGGTTGAAAGGGAGAAATCCACTATAGAGTTGGTCTTTAGAAAAAAACAGTAACATCTTGATAATTCTCAGCTTGGCGGGGGGCGAGGTGAGGTTCAGGAAGAACTGAGAGGACTGAGATTTTTCTTAGCTGTCTCTGCCTCTAATTTTTAAGAGATTTTAAAATTTATTTACATATTTTTATTTTATGCGTGAGTGTTTCGCATGCATGTATGTAAGTGCACCAGAGAGGCCAAAAGAGGGCATCAGATGCCTGGAACTGAAGTTAATGGCTATTAGCTGTTAGGTTGGTTCTGGGAGCCAAACCTGGGTCCTCAGCTACCTCTGAGTTACCACCTCTCCAGCCCCTGCCTGTAATTATTTTAACTGACTTTTACAAGTGAACATTTTGGTTGGGTACAAAATAATGGGCTTCATTTAACATTTTCATGTGTGTGTGCGTGTGTGCACACGCGTGTGTGCACATATCAAGGTATCTGCTCATATCCATCACACACACTGCTTTCCTTCATTGCCCCTCCCCCTCCTGCAGTTCCTTTCATCTCCCTCTTTATGATATATATGCATATATATGGAAGTCGAGATCCACATATCAGAGGAAAGAAACATAGTGTATTTGTCTTTCTCAATCTGCTGACTTCTAGTAATATGATCAAAGTTCCATCCATTTTCCTGCAAATGACACAGTGTCATTCTTCAGGCTGGAAGGTACCATATTTTCTTTATCCATTCTTTTGTTCATAGGCATTTGGGCTGTTTCCATATCTTGACTATTATGAACTATACTGCTGTTAACATGGATGTGCATGTATCTCTGTGGCATGTTGCCTTTCCATTGCCGTCTGTTTGCATACTTCACATACATCTGAAATGAATTCTACAGAATTTCAGCCAACCTCACAGGCTGCAAAGAACACTTGCCTTCTTCCTTATGTTGCATCTTCTCAAATCATCTTTACAGTATCTTGTTTATGCTTTCCATTTGTGGAAACAGAAATCATCACCCACAGTTAAGCCTTGTGTTAATTTCAGGGAGGGTGTGGGGGCTGTAGCATGAATTCTTCTGTATCCAGCATAGTTTCTTCTCTCTGTGGTGCTGGAACTTTTAAAGTTGAAATTGCCCAGAGATCTATTTTTCCTAATCTGATGGGTTCAGATTTGATCTTCAAAGTATGGGACCACACCCAAGCTCAGCTCTATTGTCTATCTTTGGAAAGCATAATCCATACTCAAGAGGAGGTGGACACCAGGTATACAGTACTTTGGCCTCTGGGGCAGCAAAACCAACCTGTACAGGTGAAATAGGAAACAAACTCACACATAGAATCCCAGTCCATCAACTTCCTTGGCATTCAGGGTTGGCCCCTCTTTCTCAAGCAAAATTGACATGTCTATTTTCTGATGCAGAATTTCAGTCTTTCAGCCTGATACCTACATCCATACATCCATACCTTTTTCTCCAGAGGTTTTAGAGAGCTAAAATTCATCATTGGGTTCAGAGGTTTTAAGAGTGACTTTCCAAGTTGATTTAAATCTCTCTCACAGAGATGCAATATATGCTGGGAGCTGGAAGAGGAGAAATGACCAATCTCTGTCCCAGGGCTCACAGCTCCAGGACAGGGGTTCATGCAGCTCAGCAAGTCAGTGCCAGTGCCCTCAGCCAACCACAGGGCATGTAACGCTTCCTTGCTGCAGATCACCTGCAACTTGTTAAGCCTCTCAGTGGCCTCGTGGATGAGAAACCATGAGAGGTGAGTCAGCATATACAGAGCCAGCATGGATTAAGTGCCTTACAAAGGTCTGTTAAATAAATAAAATGGACATAGTTTTGTCCAATATTGCCTAAACGGAAACCCAACCTACTGAAATTCCTTCTATGAAAGAAAGAAAAATAACAAAGTGGTTCATTGTGTCATTTACTAAACCTAGCTCTCATTAACTGCATAAAGCATCATTAGAAGTAGTGAGCCTTCAAGATGTGAAAGCAGAGCCTAGAGAAGAATGTTCTCATCATACCATGTCCTCGTGCAAAGTTCTCAGTGGCTGACTGGTGCTGAGAGTGACGGCACCATCATAGCAAACCTTAGTGAAAGGTATGGTAAACCCTGAGGCGAGCATGTGCACTTCAATACTTTTCAGTAATTTTCTTTCATACCCTTCCCCATGACTTGAATTCCTCATCCAAAATGATACCAAAGAGCACTGACACAAAAGGGGGCGGAAACACAGAGTTTCTCAAGCTATGATATGTGTTGCAGACTTTTAAAATTGATTGGTTGGTTGATTGAGTGACTGATTGATTGATTGATTGATTGAAGCATTGGCAGGCTGTAAGTTTGTAGCCCAGGATAACCTTGAAATTGTGGTAGTCCTCCTGATTCAACCTTGAAAGCACCTGATGAGTGACACCACATCTGACAATGTTTCAGACTTCTAAATTCAAAAAAATCATTTGAGGTACTGGAAAGATGGCTCAGCTGTGAAGAGCTGAGTTCATCTGGGTTCAGTTCCCAACATCTACATGGTGGATTATAGTCTCCATAACGCCAGTTACAGAGGATCCAACACCTTCTTCTGGCCTCTGAGGGCACTGCACAACACGGATGCACCTACATACATGAAAGCAAGACATTCATACACATAAAATAAAAGTATATAGAGCATAAAAATATTTTAAATCAATTGAGGATTTGCAAAAAGTGGTAAAATCGATGGTTATGTTTATGGCTTTCAGAAGGAATAGCCCAAGTGCACTCCGTTGGAAGGTGCACTTAGATGGAATTCTTTTTTCAGTGGGAGGGGGCAACTATCATTAAATTACTTTGCCATCCTACTTTTGATAATTCTGTTTGAAAAAAAGAAAGAGTAAATGTCTGTCTTAATTATTAGGAAGGATGTACAAAGTGAATGATTATCCTTTTTGTTAATTGTTAGTTCTTTGGCAATTATGATACATGTATATAACACATTCTGATGACTTTCTCCCTAACCCTCTCTTCTCTCTGTCTCATCTCTATCAGCCCTGTGCCTCCCTAACCAGTCCATTTCCTGGGTGTTTTCAATAAGATCCTATGAGAATAACTAGGAAGATTAAAGGGAGGTTAAAGTCTGTATCAGGGAAAAGGAAATGAGAAAAAAATCTGAAGGCTATGAAATATGTGACTAGCTGATGAATAATAAAGGTACAATTGAGTGTTTGTTTGATTACTCTTCTTATTGCCACACTGCTTCTAAAGTTTAGTGGGAAACTGACCAGAAATGTGAAAGTAATTCTTTGAAGCTTGAAAAATGTATTGATATATTTTCTGATTGTACTTGTAACACATGATTATTTTTATACAGTTTATAAAGTTAGAAAGGCATGATTTTTTTCTTATCGTTCTGAATTTCTGTGTGCGAAGCAAACACTAACAGCTTTCTATTCCCTTTGACAAACACAGTACTTATAACAGCTTACAAGAGCCTTAGTAAATATGAAACATACTGTTTCCTTTATTTAGTTGCCACACACACTGGTGTTACTAAACCTCTATACACACCCCAAGACAAGGCATTTATTTTATGCTCTTCTAAGCACTTTACAAACATTGACTCATTCAATATTAAAAACAATACCATAAAGCAAATATTATTGTTACCTTTATGGAATTTCAATGAAGAAACTAAAGAACAGTAGTTATGTGACTTCCACAGGCACTGAGCCTGGGAATCAAATCCATAGTGAGAAAAGCTCTGTGACGCAGGACTAGTAACTTCAGGAGAAGAGTGATTTTAGCAGCCTCTTATCTCCATGGTTGGATGGTACAGATTTCTTGACTCAAAAATAAAATACCGCAAATGGTGGTACAGCTTCATAGTTCTGTTGGTAACTTTCCCACGGAGAAACTTGGAAAACTGCCCCTTTACCAATTAGTGAAAATTCACACCATCAGCAGAATGTCATGTACTCGCTTCTATGACATCACAGGCAGACATTCATTGATACTCTAAAAGTTCAAAGCCAAAGTCAAATCTCACACACACACACACACACACACACACACACACACACACACACACAATTCAGACCCATCCAGAAGAGTATTACATAGCAGAGTAATATTCTTCAAAACTGTCAAGATCATAAGAAATAAAAAAAAGTATAAAAAGTAAGGAACTCTCACAGAAGAAACTATGGAGATGTGACAATTAACTGCAATATGGTACCTTGGATTAGACCCCAAAACAAAAGGGAGACAAGAATAATATAACTGATAAAGTCCAAATGAAGTCTCTCCAGTAAAAAAAAAAAAGATGTGTCCAGTTGATTTCTTGTATTTGACTAGGAAACCATGGTAATATACAATGGTCACAGTAAAGGAAACTGGGTGACAGTTTCAATAGATACTGTACTGATTTGCAACATTTGTAAATTTGAAATTTTAAGTTCCTTTCTAAATCAATTTAGAATAGCACCAAAAAGAAAACAAACATGCTGCTTTACCTGTCAGCTTTCAAGAAGGGAATTTGGATTTTTGTTGAGTATATACTTACTTAAACATGAAAAACCAAAATGTCTTCTTAGTTGGGACACTTCCTCATGTTTCATAGGATTAAACAGTTTGATTTCAGCATTGATCATGCTGTCTGAATCTCTCACATATTTCTTGTAACTGCAGAAAAACAGAAAGTGTTTGCTGTAATGATCATCAGATCCAACTCAGCACTGACGTACATGCAAGTTCTCGTGGATAGTCAGACTCCAGTTCGTACACATGAGCTGCCAGAAGAATGAGGCATGCCAAGAAGCAGCCATTTGCAGATTAGCATTAGCACGACACAACTCCTGGGAATAATCTAATCAAAATCACTTGTTTCTGTAAACAAAGTACAACAGCAATAACAGAAAAGGTTCTCTGGTCATCATCATTTCCTTAATAACATGCCTCTCGAATCAATGACATCTCCACAAATCAAAACTGAAAGTGCAGATACTCTGTAGCCTAATATAATAAGCAAATTCATTCTCTTCTATGAGTATACGTTGTTTCTTAAGGCATGCACTTTTCAAGACATGAATACTAGACTTTCATGCAGCCTTTAAACGCAATAATCCTTAAGAAATGAAAAAAAAAAAAAAAAGCCAGTAACCCGAATGGTTGAATTCTGTTTGTCCTGTAACCATCAGGGATCCATTCGGATCTGGCAAGCAGGGAGACTCCAGGCTCACGTTTTCCTGGCTCGCTGTTTCCACCAGCCATCACTGCAGGTTCCTCCTCTGGCAGGTGTGTGGCCCTCCAGTGCTTTCTCTGGATGGTAGGAAGTGGAAACACTGCCTCATCCTGAGAAGTAGCCATACTGCCTGGAAGTCAGGAGCGGGCAGCATGGCTTATTTTCTACTCCAACTTGCCTTAAGAATTTGTGTCCTCTTGCGGGCTGGAGAGATAGTTCAGTGGTTAACAGCACTGAGGGCTCCTGCAGAAGGCCTGGGTTCAATTCCCAGCATCCACATGATAATTAACAACCATATGTAACTACAGTTCCAGGGGATCTGATGCCCTCCTCTGACCTCCATTACCATTGCACGACATGGTGCATCTACAATACGCTTGTACACATATAATAAAAATAATAAATAAAACAGTTTAATAAAGAATTTGTGTCCCCTCAACCATCATCCCCAGCTCCCTGAAATGATCTCTACTCTGTGGGGGTAAAAATGGAGAATTCCAAGCATGGCATTGAATTTTAAGATTTATTTGCCACCCAAGTCCAAGTGCATTAGTGTGTGCCATGATCAGTATCAGCTGCCTTTCTTAAGATCCTTAGAGGCAGTTGAGTCTGATTCTTCTCTTTTTTCCTTCTGGTGGCACATCATAGTTAACCTTCTCTCAGTCCAGGAAGTTCAGGTGGAAAAATAAAAAACATTTCTTAGTTCTTTTCTATCCAAGCTCACTCCCTAGCCCTGCTGATTGGTTTAGTTTCTAGATGTAGGACATCAAGAAACTTCTTTTAAGTGTCACAACAACTTCAATTTCCACTTTTACTTACTTTAAATGGTCGTTATGTGAATAAAATCTCTCATTTGAGAAGAAGTGGGCACTGACACAGCTGGGCCAGAACCAGAACTTGCACGTAGATGAAGGCAATGAAAGAGTGTCCTACCGGAACAGGCAGACAATGGAGTCTGAACTTAGAAAGTTCTGAGGTCAAGGTCAACTAACAAGCCCAAAGGGCACAAATGGTAGCTGAAAATGCATCCAGAGTCAGAGGACCTCGGCCATCCAGATCTAGAGCAAGAGGGGGCAATGTCAGAGGAAAGCAAGGGAGTCTTGGCTTGCCTGTCATGGAGGAAGCTGGAGTTCTGTGCAGCCATCTGCTTCGTTGTGGGTGGGACCATTCAGTCAATTAAAGATAGAGTCTTAGCAAAAACTGAGAGAATGATAGCTTTATACTATCCAGTTTTTATTCATTCATGTGGGTAAGGGATATGAACAGGTAGCAGACAAGATATAGTTAGATGAATAAAATAAACCTAACTTCTTATTTTAAATAGCATTTTTATTTTTTGAAAGTGTCATATATTTATACAGTGTATCTTAATGATGTCCATCCCCACTCCCTCCTCCATTTCCCACGAGTGCCCCCTCATTCTCTCTGCCCCCCCAACTTCACATCCTTTTAAATTTTTTGCTGTTATCAATAGTCGCCTAAGTCCCATTAGTGTTGCCCATATGCACATGGGTGTGTGGCTATCTACTGGGAATAAACATCCTACCAGCAACCACATCCCCAAAGGAGATCCAACTTCTAAGGTCAACTTTCTCCATCAGGGCTGTTCATCTATTTTTATTACCCTGGTATGATAGCGTGATGATATTATCAGTCTCAAATACTTAAAAACAATTCTGCTAATGCTGGAGACTTTCCATACATTAGCTTTTCACAGATTTTTTAAATATATATTTTCTGAGAATTTTATACATGAGTACTGTATATAAACACAGTCATCCTTACCTCCTCTTCTCCCACTCCCAACCTTTTCACTTGCCTTCAGTTTTGTTATTTCTTCTTTAATTATTATGTGTATATCTATGAATCCATTTAGTGGTGCTTGTATTTACATGTGTTTAGAATTTGGCACTTGGGATTGGATAACCTATCAAGGAGCTCAACCCTGGGGAAAACTGCTTCTCCCTTTCTCAACAGCTAATTGTTGCCAGTAGCTCATCATCTAAAGGTAGAACCTTATGAAATTTCCCCATGTAGCTGGTATGTGAACTAGTGTCATTCTGAAGGTCTTCTTTAGGAACTCGTTGTTGAAATGTCATGGATGGAGCTTCCCTGTCATGTCTAGAAGACAGTATCTAAAAGCAGGTATCCCGGTCCTCTGGCTCTTACAATCTTCCTGCCCCTCTTCTGCGATGTCTCTGGAGCCTTAGGTGTAGGGCCCTCATTGTAGATGTATCAAGTAGGACTGGCAACCTACAGTCACTCATTCTCTGCATTTTGACCAATTTTGGATCTCTATACTAGCCTCCTGTTGCAAAAAGAAACTTCTTTGACGAGTGGTGAGAGCTATGCTTATCTGTGGGTATAAGGGTGAATATTTAGAATATACTTAGAAATTACATTAGTTGAGGAATGTGGCAGCAATAGGTTCTCCTCTAGGGATGTTCTGACAGGGAAAATATATATAAATTGTGTTGTTGCATCTTGTTTCTTAAGTTTGTTTCCTGAGCTATCTGGAAGTGGGAGCTACTAAATAAATGAGATCAGACTATTATGGCAGAAAAAGAAGAAATGCAGGCTTGCTAAAGTTACCAAAGAAGAGGAAATGAGAAAATTTCTCTTGGGAAATATTACATAAGAAATATCCTTTGGAAATGAAAACATCACTATGGTTTTGATATTATAGAAACAAAATTTAGGAACTTGAAGGTGAATGTGCAAACCTCAAATGAAAATAGCATAAATATATCATAAAGACACCACTGTCAACTAGGAAAAATATGAATCATCATAAAACCTTGATTTTAAGTATTTTTTCTCATAGTATATGTCAATGTTTATTATCGTTCGGTTTCTTATCAGAAATAGCTTTGTTGTTTTTTCTTGTTTCTAGGCTTTATCCATATCATCAGGCAATATTTAATGAATGTGAATTATTAAGAAAAAGTTTGAAAGAATTCTGAGAGTGGGAGGGGCTCCATGGGAAGTCACCCTCAGGCTATTGCTGAGGAAGAGCCTTCTGACAGGATTTCAAAATGCTTGCACAGCTGATTTGTAACTGAGTTAGTTCATTGATCTCCTTTTCTAAATAGTTAAGGAAACTAAAGAAATGTAGGTCCAGTTACACATGGTGAAAATTATGGTGAAACTGGAGAAACTGTGGCTTCTATTGCTTCTATTTTACACGTTTTATACAGTGACTGCTGATGTCTCAGTCAAATGGCTACTGTGCTCCCATTATAGCACAGGTATGTGGTTGGAGGATCTGAACAGACCAATGCTTAGCAGACTGCCCAACAGTAACAGATGGGACAGGAACTGAAACACCAAACAAGCCATGATGGTGCCAGGACAAGAGTGTGTTCAATGTTATGAAAAACTTGGTTGGCTCTAAGGTTAGAGTTGAAAACACTGTCTTTAGTGTTCAATCAACTTTCTGACTGCTCAGTTCCTTATCCTCAGTGTACCACTGCACCACTAGTCAGGCACCCCACTAATGTTCCTCTCTAGGTAGTTATCACTTCATGAATATTTACTTAGCAATACTCTGTCAAACTTTAATCTGGAATAAAAAATGAAGAGAAGGATTAGATTTGACTCCTGTTGTCTGATTTATATCAAATAAATGAATCATTACCAGGCAGCTTAACTGCTGTTGTGATGGAAGATGTATGCGTACATAGCTTTTCCCCTCATTTCTTAACAGCCCCAGTAGATATCTTTAGAATTCCTGGAGAAAGAAGACTGACTTTTCCAACACAACTAATAAGAGCTAATTGTTCTAACTCTGCTTGATACCTGTGCTGCTTCAGTTTTTATTGCCTTTATCACAAATGCTGGATAATGGTGCAGTTCCCATATCACATTGCCTCAGAGAGGAAATATCTGGCAAGGTTATCTTGTTATTTGAATGTGTTTTCCTACACCAGTTCATATACTGGAAACTTAATCCCCAAGAAAACAGTGCCCAGAGATAGGGGCCTTAAGAGCTGATTCTGAGATCTGTGACCTCTCAAGTGGATCAATGCTGTTAGAACAGAAGATTCATAGCCAAGGTGGGATCCTTACAAGGGATGAGTTCAGAGTTCAGCCTCTCCCTCCTGCTTTCTCTCTTCCCCTTTTTCTCTTGTTCTCTCTTTCTATGTGATATCGTCCAACATGAATTCTGCAGCAAGAAGACCCTCAGCAGCTGAGGACCCTCGACCTTAGACCTCCAGAGTCACTAGGCAAATTCATTTCACTTATTACACAACATGCCTTCTGCATAAGAGGGACTAGACCTAAAAAAATAAAAGTTTGTCCTTTTCTTTTTTTCTAGAAAGATGGATTAGCCAGGCTCCTAATCATTAGGTATCCCTTCTATTTTATATGATGGTTGATGAACATCCTCATTTTGTTATGTCAGTCTTACAGTTGTTACCAAGAGTGGAAAATACCATAAGTGTCTATTGTGTTAATTATCCCCCACCCCCACCCCCGACCCAGCCCCTGGGACCATTCTGCACCAGGCTCTGTGTTGAAATTTCAGGCTTTAATATTTTTCAACTTATTGTTTATTTTCCATTGTTTATAGTTGACATGAGAAAAATATCTTTAAAACTAAACCCCTAATGCTCTATGTATCACAAAGGAAGCTGTTTTGAACCACAAAAGCCTTAGAAGGGGGAAGAAAACAAAAATTACAAAAATGCAGAACAACTTCCAAGAGTGCCATGTACTTCTGTGTTTTTTGTCTTGTTGATGAGGGCCATCACTATGCAGTAAAGGCCTGTTTATAAGCATTTTCTTCTGAAGACCTCCCACTGCCACCTGGTTTGCACGGATGGGAACGGAGGGAGTTCAGGTACAATCTAGCTTTATCGCTCCTCCATAAGTATTCAGACAAAAGGGTACTGCTGTGTTTCTTGAGCTTTTTCTGGCAGCAGCAAAATCCTCTTCCAATGCCCTTGCTGATAAACACAGCAACTGGATCTGTTCTCAGAGCAGTTAAGGCAAATAATTTTAAAGCAAACATGTATGAGGCCCCAGCATTCCAACATTGGTTGATTCTGCAAAATTGACTTGGATCCTTGACACCTGGAACCACATCTACTAATTATTGAATACAACTAAGAGTTTGTTGAAAGCAAGGAATGAAATGGAAATGAACAAAACCAATCATACACCCATCCCATCTCATTTCCAGTTTTTTCTTCCTCAAGGTTCATTTGATATGGTTGCAACTTTTTTTTTTCATCAAAAACTTCTATATTAAATGCTTTGCTAAGCACTCTAACCTTACTGAAATGGTGTTTTAAAAGCAGTATTGATAGTAATGAAATAATTGGGTCTCAATCATTTTTAAGTATAGACCATGTCATGTATAAGGAACTACATGGAATTTTGCATATATTATTTATTTAATCCACAATAATCTATAAAGTGTCAATTCATATCCCATTTCATAGATCAGGAAACTAAGGCACAAGAGGTGACTGTGGCATAGCCTTGGGTGCCATGCTAAACAATTTGGACTTTGAACATTTTATGAAGAGAAATTCCATGCTTGTATCTGTGTTTTGGAAAGACGATTTGGGTAGCAGTGCTTAAAAGTGGTACTGAAGGTGAAAAAAGCCAAGCACTTGGGTGATCATTATTCTTTACCTCTCCCACAGATTCTTGAGCCCTGCAGAACTCGTGATTGTGGACAAGTTTAGATGATGTTCTGGCACTTTGGAAGCTCACACAAATTGTAACGGACTCACTGGTCATTCTAAAGACATTCTCTCCATTAAAGGACCCAGAATGTACCATACTCAATTTCCTCTTAGGAGCGTAACCCTAACACTGCACAAACACTGTCATGCTGGGTCGAAATTGCATTTGCTTATGAGTAAGGGTCTATAGCTTCTTCCTGATTCAACTAGATTCTGCTTCCTGCCTAGTATATTAAGTTGAGTAATGCTCCTACCTCCAAGCTCTCCACGCCCCATGGGGTTCTTGTTTTTCTTATATGACAAAAAAGACTTCACACATATATCAAGGATATTAAGACAGAAAGGTTATCCTAAATTAGCCAATGCAGTTCCATGAATTTGTAAAGGTCTTTAGAAGAGGTTAGAGAAGAGAAAGAAGCAATAGCTAATTAATATACACACATTGCAACATCTTCCCAAAGTGTGCAGTTGTTTCCTAAAGTATGAATGCAAATGCCACCTGCACCTTTCCTGGTTTCCACAGCTGCTTAGTCTACAGTCTGAGTATCTCTGAGGTTATGTGATATGTTAAAGAAAATTGAATCACAAGTAAGGGTCTTCTGATTCTTACAATACTGGGGAATATTTATCTAAGACATCTGCATACTTAGGGCAACACCAATGACCTGTAAGCAGAATATAGTAGGAATAAGCGCAGTAAGTTTGCCAAGTGAAAGATCTGTTACAGGCAGTAACGCGAGAACAAGAATTGTTTTTAAGATTTCATTTTTGTGAAATATAAACATCCAAGAACCAATAAAGAGAAACATATTTTCATATAATTCCTAAAAAAATCAATATATTAACATTAAGTCTTCATTCTGGTTTCATTTTATATGATAGTAAAATAAAGCAGAGAACTTAAAGAAATAGAATCAAAGTCTGCATTATGTATTTGTTTTGTAAAGACAGCTTAGTAATGTTTAAGTGCTATTAATTATTGGTAAAATAATGCAAAACTGAAATGTAGTTTTGAGATAACACAATTGAGGAAATAAGCAAATATGCATCAGCCAATATGCAACCCATGAAACCAAGAAAACTCAATCCGTAGGCCAAAACTGCCCTCAAAATATGATTTGTTTAAAATTCTGGAGATGTTTTCTTAGATGAAAATGTGCTGCCGGCACTATTTTACTGTATTATGAATAAATACTTTGCGTAATAAGTTGATTCACTGCATTTATTTGAGACCTGAAGGATAATATAAACTCAAGATTGTAGTTAGATTAAAAATGCACAGAACTCTAATATCCAGCATAACAAACTGCAGAATTCGGAAGGCAATGCCTAACTCTTCAGAAGTTTTTTGATTATTTTCTTGTACTTGGTGGTCTGCGGGTCCAGGCAAATTTTACTCCCGTTCTTCAGGGTGGCTCTGCCAGGGAGAAGAGAAGGGATGAACCTTTCAGAGCCTTGCTTGGAAGCTAGGAGGGGACAGGAAAGAGATGGACAGAGGAAGAGTAAGCTGTCCCGTGGGATGTGGACAGGACTTACATGAACTGGGGAACTGAGCAGTGGCGTCCCGCCTTGATCACCTCCAGGCTTGTGATGTGCTTGTGATGGACACTGGAAGTAGTCTTCACACACATACAGTTTAGGACCTCATCGCTTTCTTCAGGAGTAGCTGAAGGCAGAAGGTGAACAAGGAGATTGAAATAAGCGTGGGAGTCGTGACCCTGTCAGTGGCCAGTAGTAAGTCAGCCGGATCTTTTCCATGGCCTTGACCAGAGGATCGCCCCTCCTTCAGAAGGAAGGTAGGAGGCTAGCAAGCCAACACAGTATCGTTAGCATCCACCCCCGGCCCCCGAGGTTCCTGGGACTGTCTCCCCTGCCCTTGGATCCTTCCATTCTCTCTCACCACTGATGAAGCCAACCACCGCTGGCAGAAGCAACAGCCCCAGAAGCAGCAGTCCTGGGCCTGGCCAGAGTCTGTGACCGTGGAACATGGCTGGCAGGCTCACGTCTAGAGGGTTCCAACAGAAATGCGGGTGCAGGGAAAGTGGGGACTGAGGGTCCAAGTGCAGGCCAGTGGCTCCAGGGACTCTGAGCCTTTTATCTCCAATGTCAGTCCAGTCCGGAAGGAAATCTGGGATGGGGAATGAGGAACTGCTGTGAGGAAGCAAAGACACTTGGGGAACTGTAGCTGGGTTCTGGCCAAGCAAGATTAAAAGAAAACAGAAAAGGAAAAAAAAAAAGCTGGAATCAGCTGTCTTGGCAGTAGGATCCGTCTCTCCAAAAATTTACACAACATGAAGCTAGAAACTGTAGAACTTAACTCTTACAAGTGGTATGTTATATGTTGTGTGACAAAGTTGTCTGGGGGCCAGCATGCAGCTTACAGAGCACCTACCTTCAGGGTCAAATTGTCTCCTTCCCAGCTTCCAGTTGCATTACCACAAAGTACCAGTACTTTCCTGAATATCGTGTTTATTACTGTTGTTGACCGTATTGAGTTTGACTTCTGTGTGATTTAGAAATGTGTGGTTTGAAAATTATTTTCTTCTCCTAAAAGGTTGAATCTAGACAATGAGTTCTGAATTTCACCCTCATGTGGAAGTTTTCCTTTGAATCTTCAATTAAACTTAAGAAACTTCACTAACCATTGTTTAAAATACTGCACGAAGCAAGGACTGTTTTCACTCTCTTCAGAAAAATCACAAAAGTGACATTTGAATGCATTGCTTTAGTCAAATCTTTGAGCCTGGGTGTTTCTCCATTTAGCTCCATCCTGGATAACAGAGCAGAAGAGGGGATGAGGAGAGTGTGTTGGCCTCTGTTTCCCAGTGCCTGCTGCATCTTCAGCTAGTACCAGAGACAGGACTGGGCTGGACTGCCTGCCAGTGGTAATGCTGGGAGAGGATCAGCAGGTCTTTTGGTAATTGAGAGTGAAAATGATGTGGAGGTGATGGTGGAGTCTACGCAACAAACACCACAGACGCGATGAGGTGTGGACAGGAACTCTGCTTGCAAAACAAATGCCTTGGCTCCCAAAACATACCTTCATTTCAAAGTTAGAGGCTCTGTCGCATCTTAGCAATGAAGAAGAGCCTCAGGTGTTCTACATGGAACTTGCTGGCATCCTGATGTTCAGCGGGACAGAACTTCTCGTGGAAATGTGTAATTTAAGTCTCTGACCTGGAATTTTCTTTCTTTATGACTTGATGTTTCCTTTGACTAAGTCATTCGTATTTCTGGTGCCAGCTTAAATCTCCCTTGCTCAGAGGGGCCTCTTCTGACAGCAAAGCTGGTTATGTCCCCTTGTCCTGTCTCGTAGCATCCTGCTTTTCCTGTTTCTCCAAGGTAAGGCACAGATATATATTTGTCTGTGTTTGTCTTTAACCATGTAAAGCTGTATCCGCCTTGACCTTTATCAGTATCTCAGCACCCTGGTAGGGAGTCCACACAAACAGACACACTGGTGAAGACAGTAAGGGATGAAAATGCATCAGCATTATTTTATTTTGTGTGTCAATAACATGATGTTATATGTCATGTGATCTTGTTAGGGAAGGAAGAATCAATGAAAGTGTCATGATAAAGTGGTTAAGAGCACAACTGCAAATCTCTACTATGGGCTTTAGTTATCTAGGCAGGTTTCTTCTCTTTGCAGTGTTCGGAGCCTAACTCAGGGCCTCTCACACACCAGGCAAACACTCTACCACTGAACTACATATTCAACTCAAGGCAAGTTTCTTAATTTCTCAAACTTCAGGTTTCTTTCCTGTAATGGGGATGCTACTAGCACTACTAATACTCATTTGCTAACATTTATATATGGGTTATTGTGTGACATACAGTATTTGAGCATTTTGAATTTAACTATTTTAGTCCTCACAGCAACTGTATGAAACAGGCAATAGTGATCTCCATTTTAGAGATGAAAAGGCTAAGTTGCAAAGCAAATAAGCAACCGACCGAAGTTAAACAACCAACAAGTGTGGAACCAGGTTGTCTAGCAAGTCTGGCTCCAGAGGATGGACTCTTACCTAGCTGATAGATGCCTGGTAAGAATTATCTAATTCAGAACTGGAAAGATGGCTCAGTGGTTAAAAGCACTGACTGCTCTTGCAGAAGACCCAGGTTTGAATCCCAGCACCCATATGGCAGCTATCAACCGCCTGTAACTCCAGTCCCAGGGAATCTGAGATCTTTTTCTGTCCTCCTCAGGCATTGCACCACATGGGTACACTTACATATATGCAGACATGACACTCATACACGTAAAAATACATTTTTAAAAAGAATTATTTAATTCATGTATGTAGAATACTTAATATGCCTCCCATTTTAAAATTATTAATAATTTTTGGCTAATATGTATTAAAACTATACAGATTATCAAGTTAGTGACTTTAGTTGGCAATAATGTGAAACACTAATTGTTTTTTTTAAAAAATCAAGGGCTGGTAATATGGCTTAGTGGAAGAGCACTTGTCTTGCATGTGTAAGGTTTTGGCTTGCTTTCTATCAGGGAGAAAGAGAGAGAAATACAGACTATTAAAGCTCTTACACCCGTACAAAACATTTAACAATAGATAAGAGAGAAGGCCTATCACATTTTGTTGCTGCAGAAAGCAGTGGAGATTTTTTTTAATGTAGTGTAATAATCCTCATTTCATCGTGTACTTTTTGTGCTAAAAATGTTATACTCATTTAAAAGTAAATAACTGCTTACAGATCTTACTTTTACATATTTATCATGGTGATGGTTTGAAGGTTAAAATAAATATTAGAAAACATGTCAGAGATTGCTCTGAAGCAGGAATTCTAGGTCTAAGACCCTGAAAAAACTCTGTGTCTAAATTTTTGAAAAAGTACTTACGGAACAAGTATGCCATGATTGTCTCTGTGAGATTACTATTACCATTGACCCTGTGGAATATGTTAATGACCTTGTGTGCATCTAACCCCAAAGTAGAATACAGAAGCAAATGTGACATGAATGTGTTTGAAAAGAAAACGTCACATAAAGAAATGCAGAACATAGCACATTGTTTAGTAAAGAATTATAGAGTAAACCACAAATTGTATGTTACAATGGCATTTATTCATTTCATCTTCTTTGTGTCATGTTTTAACCAGTGCTCTCAAGATAAAATACAATTTCTGTGACAGAATGTAAAATTAATTCAAATTTTCATAATAAGAAATGACTCTAGAAAGTCAAGATTTCAAAATCCTAGCCTTCCTGGATAGTAAAATGATTTGGCAGAAAGCCAGTAGATTAAATAGCTGGTCATTAACGGTCCAACAGTTTCAGAACCATTTTCTTGATCCCAAGAGCTCCAGGTTCCAGACAGATTTTCCTCCCATCTTTCAGTGTGGCTCTGCAACAAAGAAAAGAATTTTCTGCATATTCTAGCATCCCTGTCAGAAGAGATCCACAAGGATTGAGGACAGAGTGTAGGCAAGGAGGAGACAGGGTTCCCTAACCACAGTAACACAACACAGAACCAGGAACTCACATCAATTCCACTTTTTCACAGTGGACTCCAGGCCTGATCAGCTCCAAACTGATGATAGCATTGGGCTGAATTCCAGAGACTGTGCTCAAACATACACAGCGCAGTTCGGCATACGGGTCTATGCCAGTGGCTACAGTAGAACACATGAGTCAGTGATCATGAATTAGTTTCCTCACTTTCCTTACCTGCAAATTGAGGGTGCTTGCATCCTTTTCCTACCACCATTGTGAATATGCCCTGTAAACTTTGAATAGCAAGACTAGCAGATGGCACCCCACAGGTGAAGTGCCCATAAACGTATCTTAGAATTACTAGTATAAGTGACAGTCCCAGCCCCAGAAATACCAGTGTGGTTAGTCTCCCTGCTCACTCCCCACCCTAGTAAGTCCTCCAAACACAGCTGCAGGGAAGCAGTCCCTTACCTTCACTTACCTCTCCCTAAATCTTCTTTGGATTGTCCAGTGGTAGCGGGAACCAGTGCAGCAAGGAGCAAGGACAGCCGTAACATCACACGTAGGTAGTGGAGCGGGCTGGACCTGGAGAAGGATGTTGTGGCACAGAGTCTGAGACCCATGATGAAGAAGACTGACCTAGAGCTCTTTCCAGAGCCAGGAGGCCTCAACGTGAGGGTGAGTTGCTGTGAAGTTTGCAGCTGAGCGACTCCACTAGCCCTCCAGACCTCTATTATACCCTGGAAGAGGCAGAGAAAGGGAAGTGAATGGATGTGGTTATATGACCATAAAAGGATGGTCACATTGTGCCCCACCCGTGTCAACCAGATTAGAGTTCTTGCTGAATGAGTTACCTTTGGTACAGTTCACATTCCTATCCTGCTTTCAACATCTGACTCCCTTACAGATGTATAAGCTCCCTACTTAACAGTAAGACCCAGACCAAAACACTACAAGTATTTGTATGAGCAGGTCGCCATCTGCCACACCTTTCCTATAATGCAGTTTATACACTTAATAGACACTATGAGAACTTGCAGTCATAATCATGTGGCCCTTGGAAATGAAAATGATCTTTTGTCTTGGTGGTTTATAAATGCCAGGGTTTGTTTGGCATATGTGGGGGAAAATATGAGCTAATTACCATAAAAGTCTCACTTTGGATCCTAGCTTATGGGTTTCTTTCATTTTCTAAGTAAATTATCTTTTGGAATTGCATCCAACAGTAGAAGCAAACTAATTCTCCTCTGTATTATAAAATATTGCTTCTGCTGTATGAGTATACCTGAAAAGCAAGAGTCATATATTTTTGTCTGTTATTTTTAGTGTAACAAACATAGCTAATGTTCTCTATTGTAAAGTAGTCATACACTGTAGTTAGAAGGGAAATTAAACATGTGCTTCTTCCATATTACTGCTTCTCAGGGGAAACCAACAGCATCAATTTGACATGTCTACTCGATCTGCATTTATATGAACATGAGTACACATCTACAGAGACACACATTAAATGCACAGAAATCTTCCTACATAATGGAAAGACTTTAACATTTTCCAGAAAAGAAGGAAGGTTGTCTATTACAAACAACCTTCCAAAGCACATGATTGATAATATTTATTGGCTTCACTGTGCATTTTTTCTCTCCATACTTAACACTTTCAAAATTCTTTATTGATATATTTAATAAAATTCCTCTAATTCTTTTGATGAAATGATAAAAAGTATCCTTTTAGATGTGAGACCTCAGTCTTACATTGTAGACTACGCTGGCCGTAAATTCCTTATGTGCCCAGGATAGCCTTGAACTCAATCTTCCTTCCTCATCCTCACAAGTGCTAAGACTTCAGGCATGCACCATAATGGCCTACCTTAATTCAATCTTTTAAAAAAATATTTTAGTTACTATTTTTAATTTTATTTTCTGTGTATGAGTATATTGTTTGCATGTATGTAGATGCACCGTATCATTCAATGCTTATGAAGTTCTGAACCCCTGGAACTGGAGTTACAGATGGTTGTTGTCACCACGTGGATGCTGGGAATCAGATACAGGTAATCTGCAACAGAAGTCAGTACTCTTAACCACTGAGCCATCTCTCCAGTCCCATTAATTCAATCTTAATAAATGTATCTTGTCAAAAAAAGAAGACATTGTCAGCAAGGTTCAGGAGGAAGCAACAACAAATTAATTGTCATGAAAATTTCACAAGCCATATTAGTCAGCATTGAAATAAAAGGTCTATTTGGGAGTTTCTGTTTGTTTGAGAAATATTAAGCATCTATTATGTGTCAGACACTATAAAATTCCTGTGTGACTTATTTAACTCTTTTTCAAGTAAGACCTAAAATATTTGCCCAAAGCAATAGGATTTTAAAAATGCTCCATATTCACTACTAAAACTATTATTAATTGCTATTTCTGTCACTTGTATAATTTCCTCCTGTTTCCATGATGAAAAGCACAGAATAAATGGTGCTATGGTGTGCAAACCTGTGTAAACAGTAGTTTTATATCAGTTATACAATTAAAGACAACTAGTTTGTGCAACATTATAATTTAAACAAGTATTAGAAAGATAAAGAAACCAGATGCTCTTGGTTTTAAAATAACTTGATAGCCTCTTTATGAACCTTTCATTTTTATCCTGTTTTTCTGTGGTTATTTACTTTATCCATTTTCCTTTCAAGCCACCTTATAAATAGCAATCATTCAGGAAACAAGCAACTTTTCTATGACCCAAAATAAAAACCTATCTGTTGGCTATTTTTAAGGATACTTGAAGACAATTATCCAATAAAATTAAGACACATTTGCCCTGCTTGACACAGAGCATTTAGAAGTAATATCTCTCAAATTCTTCTAATTATTAAGAAAATAAGCTATCACCTGAAAATCAGGCATGAAAGCAATTGGAATAGGTAATCTTAAAGTCAGTAAATTTTTAGCTCAGTTTGTTAAAGTACCTTAGGACTTTGAAATACTAGGCAGAAAAAAGTTTTCTGTAAGTGCGGAAACCAAGTGTTTCCTACATAGCTTGGAGTTAACAGTAATTGTCTAGATCTCCATAATACTGGCACTCATATTAGTTGAGGATTTTCTGTGGACTTCCCAGAGGGAAGTGTGACTGAGGAGGAGGGGGTAGTGTAGAGAATGAAGGAAGACTCTTTCCAGATGTTTTTACCTAGGAACACTGCTAAGTTTTTCAGTCCTGAGAAAGTTTATTTTGAATAATTGCATTTGTTGAGCATCAACTACATGCATATTACTGACTTTCACCACAAAGATATTTGTTTGAGGAAACCCTAATATAGACTTGTTTCGGAACCTAAAGACACATTATTACTAAGTACCACTAATTCTCTTTGCTGTATTCCAAACCTACCTCTAATTTAGTGGCTTTAACATAGTTCTTTTTTCTTTTCTTTTTTTCTTATTTAAAATTTCTGACACTTCAGCTCCTAGTGTCATTCCTTTCCTGTGTTCCTTTATTGGGTCTGGTCAAACAGCTACTGAAACAGCTGAAAATCAAAATGGCCTCCTTCACGCAGGAGCAGATTGTTGCCGGCTGCTGGGGTTGAAGAGCGGTACTGGGAGGGAGGAAGACTCACTTCTCCTCATTCTTCTCTTCCCTTTCCCTATCCTGTGCCTCTTTCTTTTCAAGAAACTTATTGCCTAGTGCTGATGAGATGGCTCAGTTGGTAAAGGCACTTCCTGATAAGCCTGAACACCCAGGCTTGATCCCCAGGAAGCTCATGGTGGAAGGAGAGTACCAACTTCTACTGCAAGTTGTCCTCTGACCTCCATATATGTACTGTGACACACATGTGACCCCAACACACACAAAATAAATACATGGAATTATTTTTTTTTTAAAGAAAATCATTGACTGATGGGAAAACAATGTATTTTCTTAAAGACCTTAAAAAACTGAAAACCCTTTATCATAACCATCTCCAAGTCACAAAGATCCTGCATAGGGCCTGGTGTGCTATGATTATAATAAATGTCAATAAATTTGTATTTGGTTAATGAATAGTTATAGAAATGATAATGGGTCATACATTTTGATAATGTCACACAATTGTATAGCATATGGAGTGTCTCCAAACCTCTTAAAATAGGTTCAGAAATAAATTCTTAGGAGCATTAAAATTGTTTGTATATATATATATATATATATATATGTATATTACATAAATCTGAAAAACTATGCTGTTTAAGCTATCCAAGTCTCAGTTCTCTCACTGTGAATAGAAATTTGAAATAGAAAGCTAAGGAAAAGATCTAACAGTAACTAAGCATTCCCTTTTCTCCCAGGACAGCCTTAGTTCTTGTGGATCAGTGTTGTTACAGTAATATACAGATGAAAAAGCCAAAGAATGGAAGTGCTGAATAATTTGTCAAGGTTACGTTGTAGAGATACTCAGAGCTATATTTGAAAGGCAACAACTCTGACGTTGTTCTGTTACTACAGGTTGTATAAATGGGAACAGTGTGTCTTTTTATAGAAATGAATCAACTGTTTCTCTTTTTCCATACCAAGAGGTAGATCAGAAACAAGCATTGCAATGTATTCGGCAAGGGGAATCATTCAGCCAGACAGTTTTCCACAGGGGTGAGGATGGAGTGTCTTTGTAAGTTCTCTAAATTTGTAAAACAAGATTCTAGAATTGATAGAAACAAGATCTTAGACCTAACTTGTAGCTCTCTCTCTCTCTCTCTCTATATATATATATATATATATAGAGAGAGAGAGAGAGAGATAGATATAGATATTTGAAGTATGAACAGTCCTTCTCAGAAATATAACATTAATTCTGGTGACTGAGAGTGAACCAGGACTGTCAGGCAAAAACCAGATGCATAGTGGACACTCTGCTTCTCTCCTTGGTTTAGTCATGGAGGCTCTAGAAATCCCCAGGTGTCCATTCTATGTGGTAGATTTCTCATCCAGGAAGGACTTTTGTGTTAGGTGTGTGATAACTACCCGCAAAAATTCTTTTCCTTATGCAAGCATTAAAAACTATGACAGAAATACAAAACCACTAGTCATATTTTACCATAGATCTTGTCATCCCTTCAGGAATTGAAGGATTATGTGAATGTGTCATACCCAGAAGCAAGAAGGAAAGTCTGGATGAATGAATACAGAACATTACAAACCAAAAATTGTCTAAACCAAAACAATTGCATAGAGTAAATTTCATCCAACCACAGATTTAAGTCCAAGTGATCTCATGTGTGTGAGAGAGTTTCAGGTGAATAAGAGTGAAAATGGTATTTAGAGGTTGGTGTGAAGAAGCAAACAGACATCTCCCTAGAAGGTAAATGTTAGATTCCTTTTCCTGGTATGTTCAGCCTTGAGTTTCCTGGTGGCAGGATCAGCTAGTTATGGCACATCTGGTGACCAGCAGCTGTTCCTGAGGCTTTTATATAGTCCGCACCTAGTACTGCACTGGAATCCATTCTTTCTTTGTAGAATGACCAGTTGTAGAATAGGCAGGACACCGAGAATTTCAAATGAGGGTGAATCGATTCCTAACACCCACATAACAGCTAACAGTAGTCCTTAACTTCAGCTCCAGAGGGATATGATGCCCTCTCCTGACCTCCGAGGGCATTGTACAACATGGGTGTACTTAGATACACACAGGCAACACCCTCATATACATAAAATAAAAATAATAAAAAATTTGTAAAGCCTGTATTTCAGCATCCAGAGGGCATTCAAATATCTTTTCACTTATTACAGTTAGGCCCTTTTCAAGAAGAGATTGTTCAAATCAGAGTTTGTTCAAGACACTGGAATTTAGAGTTCAAATACAGCAATCTGGTTTGTTTCTTCGTGTTTCCCATTACTTTATGGGGTATTATTTGAGATAGTTAAGAAAATACTGTACAAGTTCAATGATTTACTTTAATATAGAGGTATTTTTTACATTTGAAAATTGCTGAAATATTTGTGAGCAAAACTGTAACTTTTAAATCACTTTAGATTTCATCATATCTTTCAATCTCTGATTTCCTCTTTTATTTAATATGGATACATCAATATAGAACAATAGAGAAGGTATTAGTTGAATTTATATTTTATATGTCATGAGAGAGATCAAATGATAAAAACTAGGTGTGTAGCTGATAATATATTAGATACACCAATATGTTCAAATATATGCCAATATAACCCATATAAATGTTTTAGTCTAATTGTAGTGTATATATATTTGTATACAAATTAACTTAGTTGCCATTTTCTTGCTTTTCCTAAAAATGGGATGTTTATAAGAATTTCTGTCTTAGTACTAGAGAGACAATGAGGCTTCTTTAGCCTGATCACTTGTCTATTTAAATACCTGTCATGCCCTAAGAACTGTCCTAGGAACTGAAATAAACATGTCGCTACTCTCATGGAGTATGTATGAAGTTGTAATAGACAGACACTAAACCCTTATACGCAGCTACAGTCCTTGGTAAGAAAATGTGACAAAGGAAAAATGCAAAATACAATGAAAGAGTGAAAAGAAGCCCTAATCCAGTAGGGGTGGGATCAGAAAGTGCAAGGGTGGAAGTCTACCAAATTAAGGACAGGAGAGGTGTTGGGGCTGGAGGTTTATCACTAGACAAGGAGAAAGGAGGCAGGTTAATCAATACCTACCATGATCCAGATTGCTGAGAACCTGAGTGAGAATAACTTACTCACTCACTTGGACTGTGCTACATACTAGGCATACAGAGATAGCTGGATTTTTGTTGATGTTTAAGAAGAGTTCTTTGAGAGTAGGGTAAAGAAACCCATAGACAAATAATAGTAATTCGGCATTTGTTGTAACTCAGTTTAGCATCTAGAAGATGCTATGTAAGCATCAAAATGGAAAACACAAGCTCGGTTAGCAATGGCAAGGAAAACTTTATTAAGGGGGTATTACTTGAGCCAAATTCTGAAGGATGAGTAATTTTCTTCCTGTAGGCCATAAAAGGGCCTTTCAGGTAGAAGCGCAGCAAATGTACAGACCCAGACGAGGAAAGAAACAAGTCTGGCTAGAGAACCAAATGCCTACCACAGAGAGTGTAAGGAAGACACAGGATTCAACAAGGAGACAGCAGTGAGATGAGAAAGAACCTCACCAGCTGTGCTTTAGCAACTTTCATTTCATGGCTAGGGGATAGGGAGGGTGTTAATCAGCTTTGTGTCACTGTAACAGGTATTTTCTATGGTCAGCTTTAAAAGAGGGAAAGTTTATTTTGACTCACAGTTTAAAAGATTTGAGGTTTCAGTTCATGACCAATTGGTCCTGTTGCTTTGGTCTGTGGCAACACAGTATATCTCATAGGAGTGCATGGTGGACAAGGCCTTTTGACGTTATGGATAGGTGTGGGGGAATGAGGAAGATGACAGACAGGTATCCCAAATCCCTTCAACAGGCTTGTCCCTGATGACCTAAATTCTCCTCCTAGGCTCTCCCTTCTAGGAGGTTCCATAAGCTCTCAACAACACCAAGCTGGGACTCAGCCTTTAACACATGGGCCTTGGAGGTCATTTGAAAGACAAACTATAGCAGAGAGCTGGAAGATTTAAGATGGAGAAAGCATATCATATTTGTGTTTTCTAAGGAACCCTGGGGCTACTGAGGTTATGAAGGAGTAGTTGGAAGAGGAATAAACTTAGAGAAAGGTTAAAACAATGCTAAAGATTATGGAAACCAGGCATTTCTGCAAGTCAAAGAGCTATAGAGCCAACTTTGTGAACGATGCAGAATTAAGACAATAAAATTCACTGTCACTGTAAGAATTCAGAAACAACATGAGTGAAGTTTACAAATACTTTATTTTTCTCAAAAATAAGTAATATAAACAAATGAGACACATCAGAAAAGTACAATTTAAAAATTATGAATGCAATGCATAAATGTATTTCCTTATAACAAAGTGGTAAAATTTTTAAAAGATACAGTAAGACATCTATGCACCTCAGCGATGCTATATGCATTTTTAAATGTGCTAACTATATCTTCAAAACTTCATTGTTAAGTTTGCTCTTATTTAAAAAAATTTTAAATGTTTTCCTATGAAAACTACAACTCAGGAATTTATCTGTTTCTATCTCCTTCATCTATCTAAAACATATTTTTAGTTATCTGAATAATACAACTAACAAAATAGCTAATAAATAACATATGATCAAAGTTTGATGAGTAAGTCATGACATTATGCCATACTAAGAAGACATCAAATGTCTAACATTATAGGAAGAGAATACATTTAGTCCTTCTAGAACTTACACATTTAGAAATTCTAAATAAGGAATGTAGTCTACACAGTTTTCTATAATGATATGCCGACTTTCTAATACAATATAATTTATATGCTGCACCAGGGGCAGGAGTAAGTGAGTTCTCAGCACATTATCTAACACACAGTAAACTATTTTCTATTCCATTAGAAGAGGGAAGGATAAGCGTCCTCCTCCTTCAACAGTATTCTAAGAATCATTGACCTGTTAAATCCACAGCCTTTTCATGAACACTATAAGGTGTGTAGTATTGTGTGTATGTTTTTCTCTTGAGTTACAATGCAGCAGTTACCTTTAGTTCAAGGCATTTTTAATAGTTAACAACCAGTGATTCTTGATTCACAATCTAGCTAATTGCCAAAATTTCCAATAGTGTAACAGATAATAGAAAAAGATAGAAATGCTATTCTACATACTTTCAAAACTGAGCAAAAAGATTTAGGGAGAAAGATTTCCTATCCTCTTCAAAGTAGGGACTCCCCAAAGAACATTGCTGAGGGGAAGAAATTCAGTTGTTCTTGTCTTCACAGGCCAGAGTCATCGTCAGAAAATTGCTCTGTTGAATATTGGGCGATTTCATGTTCATTTCTCTTAATGGATTTTCTTATTTCTATTGTTGGGAAAAAAATTATATCAGTAACCAAAGTTCAACACTCCAACCCAACACACACACACACACACACACACACACACACACACACACACACACACACAATGTAAAATCTGCAATAAAGATCCCCCCAGAACACGGCAAAACATTTCCTTCTTAGCCTTTTTTATTCTAAGCAGGGTTTGGAATGTGGTACCCAAATCCCACATCATGTAGGGACAGTAAGGGCCGTGCCAGTCTTAAAGAGCAACGTGACAAATACCTGTCCAACATTTTCTTTATGATTTTCTTGATCACAGGTGCGTCTGGATCCAGGCAAACCTCCTTTCCATTCTTCAGGGAAGCTCTGCAGATAGAAAAAGAGGATGCACGCTTGAGCCACAGCTACTGGAACACCCTGGGTGGAGGCCTACCCTCTTGCCAAGGTCACCATGCACTAGCCATTTCAGAGGAACTCACATCACTTGCACCTCGGGGCACTGTTGACCTCTGGCGATCACCTTCAGATCAGCGATCATTGCGGGAGAAATGCCTGGAGTTATGGTCAAGCAAATGCAGCGCAACTCCCTCACCACTGACGTATCTGAATCAGCTGTGGAGGAGACAAGGTTGGAGGAGCATGCTCGGAGAGCCTTCCCGCTCCTCGGGCTCGCAGCCGCAGCCGCGCAGAGGTTGCTGCGCGCTGGCCCGCCAGAGTGCGTCCCGGGGAATAGGGAGTTCTCACCTTCCGCCAGCAGCGTCGGAGGCATCAGCAGCAACAGAAACCCAAGCAGCACAAACAGCGAGCTCGAAGGGCCCGGGATGCGGGCGGAGCGGTGGGACAGGAGGCTCATCGCGGACAGGGAGCTCAGGTTCAAGAGGAGCTGGAGAAGCGTGGAGATTTGAGGTTCCCAGAACACTGACTTCCTCAAGCCCTCTGAACTCCTTTTATCTGCCTTCCCGTCGCCTCTTCCTCCAGGCAAGAAACTCAAGCTTGGAGGTGCTGGGGGAAAGTCCCTGGACTTGGGGGTAGGTGTTGACGGGGGCGGGGGGAGTGAGCGGGGGCGGGGGCGGTAGGGGAATTGGGGAGCAGGACTACTGAGAGGAGCCGCCTTGAGCCAGAAGTGATGAGGATGTTGTAGCCACACCCCCACGAAGAAGGGAGCCAGACAGTAGGAGCCTTGTGCCTGTGCCTTGGGTCAGTAAAGACTAGCTAAGGCTTGTGCCTAGACCTTGGGTCAGTAAGGACTAGCTAAGCAGCTTTGGCAGTAAGCACAGACCTCTGCAGATGCTCTTCCTCTGTATGGAGAAAGGAAGACAGGAAGCAAAGGAAACTTTGAAAACTTTCTGTAACTCTTTAGCTGCTATTATTACTGGAAATACTGTTAGTATTCAGGAAATGCAATCCGTGATTAGAACTGCACTAATCAAAGTCTTACCGCTTCCTTGTACACATGTCATTGTAAGGTTCCTAGCGTTACTTACTGAGTCTTTGGAATTCCATCAACTTTCTAACCCAAGGAAATACGGTGAAAGTGTCTTGCCTTCCACTTGACAACAGTGGCAGAAATGTCCTTCAAATTTAAAGCTGCTTGCTGAAAGCCCTATGCTCGTATTTCAGGGAGTGTGTGTGTTTGTTTCTTCTTGGCTTAACAAATGAAATCCATGAAAATCACAGTGGAAGATGCTGGGGCTCGCTTCTGGTAGTTACCATTTGCTTAGAAGCAGTTTCAGTTTCCTCAAGGTAAAATAGCGTGGTTTGCAAACAGAAACATGAGGGTCCCCTGCTGCCCTCACTTCTTGTGGCCAGGCGTGAAGCTAATACAATTCAGAGAAGCTGATGCAACTGAGAGATTCATCTGAACTCTCATGTATGTAAGGGTTTGGATCAACTTGCCAGCAAGAAAGATCGAACTCATTCTGACTCCCAGCAAGCAACATCATTGAGTGGGGAGGAAGACTTTTCCTGGAGGCTTCTGGAAACCTTCCAGCTGCATGACCCAGAATGCGTAAGGCTGCACTGGAACTCAGAACTAGCTATCCCATGGGAATGAAAGGGGAGATGGCTTTCAGAAACTAAAGGTTTATTAATGATCAGTTCTGCAGGCTCTGGCAGGCATGACTGTCACACTAGGTGACACACAGGTTTTCTTTCATGGAGATCTAACTAGATCTATATAGCTCCTAAGATCTTTGACCTCATAGTAGGCCAGCAGATTCAGCTGGAAATGTGACGGCTATAAGAAAATAGGTATGAAAGGAAACTTTTCCTTGTCCCTTGTGACCCTGGGGAACTTCTTTAACTGACCCACTCATCCGGCTTGAAATAATATCACTAGTATTTCTGAGCAGGAAGGAAGGAGGTATCTTAGACCTTTTGAAATTATATTCTGGAAGGAAACTTAAAAGTCTGGTTGAGAGAAGCTTGACTGTTTGGTGATCACACTGAGAGAAGCTAAATGGGAGATTCGGAGTCCTGTAGTTTCCCTGATACCATCAGCATCCTGTCTGACTCAGCCAATGTAGTCCTTCATCTTTCTGGTGAGTGGTAATCTGTAGAAAATAGCCATAGGCTTATTAAATTGACTGTTTGGAATTAGAATGTATATAGAGACAAAAGACAAGCCTCATTTCAAAATTCAAAAAATGTGGGTAAGGACAATGAGCAATTAAATTCCACTTAACCACAGAGGAGAAACCACATTCTATTAAGATTTTGTGTAAAAAATTAATGACACTGGCATTTGAGTATATAAAGTGTGAGTATGTGTGTGTGTGTGTGCGTGTGTGCACTCACACCTACGTTAGTTCCAAATGAGCTGTTTTAAATATAATAAAGCATACATATCAGTTTTGGCACCAAATGATAAGATTGTATAAAGGCCACAACATGAGAGAGACAGTTCCTCTTAAAGCTATTACGGAAGTGCTTTCTTCACCTGATTTGCACTCTGAATCCATTTGCCATGGATTATTTACAGAACAGAGGGAGAAAAAAAATGTCTCTAGCTGGCAAGCAGGTAGTAGAAAGTCCCCTCTACAAGTAGACTGTTGGATTGACTAACCTGGTTAGGAAGAAATATGTAACCTAACCTTGATTCGCATTGAAATTGTTCTGGCCCACTCCCATGCCTGGCTTCTGTCTAAGCATGCCTGGTAGAGGCTTTATAAAAAGACAAGTGGGAATGTGGATGTTCCAAAGAGCCCTCAAGTTTTAGGATGGCAGCACTAACCATCAGTGGAGACAGCATTTTAAAAGCAATTGCTTCTATGTTACCAATATAAGAGAAGCGAATTGTCTTAACTGCATGTGTCTAGGAGGTAGAGAAAGGCTGTGTCATTTACATAATAACTATAATAAAACAACCAAGAAATTGACATTCATCCTTATAGCCTGAACTATTTGCTATCATAACCTAATTTTACCCAGAGTTATTTAGTATGGATGGAACGTTTGAAATGACTTGCAGTGATCGTACCATTTTTGTGCTCATTATTTTTTGAGCCACACACTGATTCTTGGAAGCAATTAAGAAAAATTGTCTTCCCTCTTAATCAGCTATGGAAAGTAAGGCCAGAAAAGGAATTACGAAGTAGAAAAACCCAGAGTTAGAAGTTGAGCCCTCAGAGAATCTGTCATCAGAACTTTTTAATGGTTTCCAGGTTCTAAACCACTTTCTTCATAGTCATTGGCAAACATTCTCTCAAGAGCTCTCCACAGTCTGGTTAACCACTTTAGTGCATTGCCCAACGTCATAATTTCAAACTATTGAAAATATTTGTGCTTATCTTTGAGGACCACAATGATATCAAAGATCCTTTTGGAAGGGCTTTTGACTTACAAGTAACTCAAGTAGCTACTCTTCACTTTAAGACAAGTCAAAAGTCCTGTGTGCTCTGGGAAGGCATTTTCTGGCAAAGCCATTTGAACTACATTATTTCACCTTTGGTCTTTGAATACCAAATATATTCACTTACTATGACAGCTTCATAAGATAGACTTTATAATCCTTCATTAATTTTGTCATTTTCTCCTTCACATCCACTGCATATTCTAAAATCAAGGTTGGTGTTCCATATTTCTCTGATAACCTGCAGTAAATTCCAAGTTCAATAAGAGTATGATCTCTGAGCATTTATGATGTGTAAGAAAAGTTGCTTTTCTTTTACACTGTAATGTATATTAAAAATATTAAAGTTAAGGAGAAAGGATAGAACAGTTGCACGTCCTTAACCACTCTATTTTTAGAAGTCTACTATTTTTAATTGCTTACTGCCATGTTGGAAATTATTTCTTGCTTATTTATAAAGAAAATTCAAATGATATTTCCATTCTTTGGAACCTGAATTATTCAACCCAGACTATTCAGAACACAGCAAGATATTTAATATTAAAAGAAAGGAAATCATGCAACTAAAATATGAACCAAATTATATCTTTTCTGTGACCTTGAAATTGTTGGAAATCAACAATGAAGGGGAAAATCTAATTAACTAATATTTTGTTCTGTGTTAATAGTCTGGCAGTGTTACTCTAAAATGATCTTTCCCAATAGATTAGAATGACCCCTAATTATGTGACTGATGATATGATATGGGCTTTTTCAAATACTTTTCTAAGTTTCTATTTTCCTTTCTGTCCATCACTATATTATGTTTAAAAAATGCTCTAGCTGTAGTAATTAAGGATCTTGACATATCCACATAAAGAAGAAAATAAGAGCTTGTGGAAGTCACTTCCCCATATACAAAGAGCCAGTAGCTCTTGGGTTAATTTGGGTTAATGTCACTCAGTCTGTCTTCTTTCCAGAGTGGACTTGGCCACCCAGCAAAGAGGCAACATATAGATGCTAAATTACCATTCAGGGAATGAGTTGGCTTCAAAATTTCTCCACCATTATGGCAAATGCCAAGAACGTTATCTTTCTTTTTCTTTTTGTCCATTGTCCTTCATTTGTTTTCCTTTCTACACATTTCAGATGAAATCTTCTTGAGAAGGGAGTAAATCAGTGAACCTTGCTGAGCTCCTACTGGACAGGGTTCACAGTAACCAGAGCTGGACACATCCTTGCCAACTTCTGGGTAGAGGGCTCACCAGTACTCTATATCTTTTGTGCAGTTGTCCAGGATTAAATGCTTTTGTGGACAATAACAAATGATCATGGGGAAAAAAGATAAGAATTAAAATTTCAAATGTTTCTAAGAGCCTCAGGCTTGTCAAAATAGAATTCATGGCTTTCTTCAGAAATTTGGTCTAGGCTAGGCAAAAAGTACAAATTAGAAGCAAAACTCTTCAGTGGCAGCTATTTTTGCTAATTTTAAGAGCTGGTGGGATGGCTCAGCAGTTAAAACACTTGGTACTCTAGCAGAAAACTCAAGTTCAACTCCCAGCACCTATATCAGGCTGCTCAAGGCTGCCTGTATTTCTCCCTCCAGGGGATCTGACACCCTCTTCTGGCCTCCTTGCATGCACGTGGTGCACATACGTACACTCAAGCCCACATACACAGACATAAAATAGTTTTGTACAGTAAAATGAATATTAACTAATTTTGAGAAAGCATTTGAATAATACTATAAATGAAGTTTATAAGGAAGTCAGACTTCTGACATTGTGCTCCACAATGGTAGCTGCCTGGTTGTTTGTGATCACTGCAATCACTTCTCTACCTTTTAGCTAAGAACAAATGTGGCCTCTGACCCCCCCCTGACCCTCACACCCATGCTTTCCTTTTGCTTACTTCTTGGAAGTACATTCTCCCCTTCATAACCTCACTTTGTAGATCAGTATTTCTCTCTCCCTCTCTCTTATTTAGTATGTAGTAAAACTTCATAGTTGCTGCTTTAACAAGAAGAGCTGAGATGTATTCACAGATGCATGATTTATGTACTTTCTAGACTTAAAGTCTGCTTTCCTTATCATTGCATAAAAATTAGCAGAGACCTAGTATTTGATAAGTATTCAAATGACTGTATAGGAGTTAAATATTCTGTATAAATGGTTCACTGCCACTAGTCTTTTGTTAAACAGGCTTATGAATTCTAATGAATAGCTATTTCATGCACATCTAAATATCATTTTACAAGAATCAAGAACTGGGAAATTTAAAACATGTTGCAATGCCAACTCCAAAGTCACAAAATCCTAGAAATTCTGGCTAAAGTCAAACTGTGAGTCCCTTGTTAGCCACTTGGGACTTTAGAGCATGGTCTCCTCTAAAGAGTAAGTTAGTGAACTTGCTTTAATGGAATGAATGTTTTACTTTGAGTCATCTGGCTTCCAAAAAATTCACCATTAGTAAATCAAGCTGGTAAGTCATTCCTCAGGAACATAGTGTTCCTCGGGGATAGTTTTCATTTTCTTGCCTAATTTAATTTGCAACCAGACCAATAAATGCTATGACAGAGGAATATATCATTGAAAAGAGAAATGCAGTGGTAGTCAATATGCTAGAATGGACCACAGGCTGACACCTGTCTAATGTGGCTATATAAAATAGATCATTGTAACAAAATGTGAGTAAAGAAATACAATCAGTGGTGATTTAAAAATAAATCATTGTTCTAGCTGAGGATTATATTGGAAAACGAAACAACTGCTTCTTCAGCCATGAATTCTTTCCTGCCCGACTAGATTTTAGTCTTTCTTAGGGCACAAACTTTCTGTGTATCCTCTTAAGCAATTTATCATTTTTTTAAATGAAAATACTAATAGACTAATACTAATACTCAGCTCTACAAAATTATGAAAGGAATACACAGAATGGCTATGAATACTTTAAAAAAAATCTTTTGTATGTTACATTTTAAACTAAGGTAAAATTTACATAATGAAATGCATATATCTTAAGGGTTCGGTGTGATGAGTTTGGGAAAATGTAAAGAACTGTTCAAGACAGACCCTTTCATCTCCCCAGGAACATCAGGGTTCTTTAAAAAAAAAAAAACTCTTCTGCAAAGGAAACCATTATTTTTAATTCTAGTATTGACCATTCTTAAATGTCATGTACGTTTTTGTGCCGAGCTTCTTTCATTTAACTTAGTGCCCTTACAATATATCCATGTCATTGTGAATATTAGTAATATATTCCTTTTATTTAACTGACTATTCACTGAATAATTCAATGAAATATTCTGTTATACAGATTTGTCAAATTTTATTCATTCATTCATCTATAGATATCCATTTGGGTGATTTCCACTGTGGAGTTAAAACTTTGGTGATTATTGGGCCGGTGAGATGACTCAGTGGAGAAGATGCCTGTGACCAAGCCTGACAACCTTATTTCAGTCCTTGAGACTCCCATAATGGAAAGAGAGAACCAAATCCTCAAGTCGTCCTATGACTTCCACCACATGGTATTCTCATAGTCATTCTCATAGTCTCTCTCTCTCTCTCTCTCTCTCTCTCTCTCTCTCTCTCTCTTTCTCTCTCAATTAAAATGTAACTTTTGTTTGGCTATTACAACTGATGAGGCTATAAAATTATTACATAAATATTTGTGTGTGTGTGTGGTGGGGAAAATATCAGTAGAAAGTCCTCATCATTCTTCCCTGTGAGACGTGGCTCTATTTTTTCAAATCTTTAAAGTTGAATAGGCTCTGTGGCTGATTTAGAGCAATATAATTTTGCAGAAATGTTATTGCATAATCTGAGAGAGAAGATCTGCAACTTGCATCTTTGTGTTTTAGAAAAGTTCCTCTTGGACACCACCTAGTGTGCTATAAGAAGCTCAAACTATGGGCAGAGACCACACCGTCAAAAGGAGCCTGAGATCGTCACAGTCTTTCGTTGCAATGCAGTACACTCATTTCTTTACAGATTAAAAAAACTCTATGACAGTGTCAAAAAGCAAAAGTGCCAGATATCTAATAATATTACCACTCCTTCTACTGCATAAAACAACTTACGCCTTTAGGAACTAGCTCAAAGCCTCTGTGAATTGTAGGCCTGGATAATTTTTAGCTGTGAAACCCTTTCATCCAATTTGGAAGGGAACCCTTCTTTTGCTAGAAGTAAAACAAACACTTAGGAAGCCAGCGAATGTGGAAGAACCCAACCACTATCTAATTGGATTTAAGGTCTGCTTCATAACATGGAGCCTGTATCTGACCTTGATATCAAGCCTAGGAACCTGAGGCTAAACAGGTCATCGGGGAGAGCCTAATATTCTTATTCTGATAAATATAGTATTAAACTAATTCCTAATGAGTTATTGTTATACCATAGATTAATGCATCTCTCAACTCTCAGCAGAGAAGCTTCCTCATGCAACAGATGGTAAAACAGAGAAACACAACTGGTCAATGTAAAAAGAATAAGAGGCTACAGACTGCTTATCCCTGAATAGAACATCTGTATAAAATTTCCGCCTCCCAAGGCTCAAGGATCATCGCAGAAGAGGGGACAGACAGACTGTAAGAACCAGCGGTAGTGAATGACCACAGGAAACAGAGTGTTCCAAACAGTTGATGAGTTACTCATATGAACTCATAGCAACAGTGACAGCATGAACAAATCCCCATGATTTTATACATCTTAAATTTTCCTATATAAAGGATTCATTTATCATACTGAAATGAAGATATGTATATATCTTCCTTCCTGGTATTTATTTTTATGTATTTGTTTCTGCCTTAATATACTTGCAGTCATTTATAGCATTATGCAAGGTTCATATTGTGAGGTGGAAATAATTCTCATTCTCCTTAGAGTAGGTAAAATTATTTAGTAATGTTATTAAGTCATCTGCACATTAACTGACATTTTCCTTCTATTAATTTCTGAGTAATGTTTTTGTGTGTGTGTGTGATTAAGGTTGTACCTATTGCCAGTTTTAAGTAGTTAAACGTCACTTAGTGGGCACATTTAGGAATTTTTTTCATGAATGGATCATTATGAAATGTCCTTCACAATCTCTGAAGATACCACTTTCTTTGCAGTCTGCTCATCTAGTATTGATAAGTTGTCTTTGGGCTTCCTAAGAGTATGTGATACAATGTTAGGGGGCCCATCATTTCACTTTCAATTTACATATACCTTTATTGAAAGTGCATTTAATATCAACAGCATGTAGACATATTTTGTTTATCTGTTGTGACAATCTGTCCTGTTATTGAATTTTACTTATTGTATATGTAATATAATGATTGATATGGTTAATGTTAAATCTATCATATTACTTTATGTTTTCTAATTTCTTCTACATTTGTATCTGTGTTGAACTTCTTGTGCTTATTCAATGAATTCTTCATTTCTAACATTGTATTTCTCGGCTTAAGATTTTTTTATGATTTTTAATGTGTTATGATTTGCATATCATATTAAACTTATAAGATTGTATTCTACTTTACATCCTTGAACATGTTTACAGAAGTTACTCTAAAATAACTTTCTGCTAGTCTTAACACTTTATTTAATATGAGTCAAATTTTAATGATTATATATCAAGGCAATATTATTTTGTGTTATGAAGGGCACTGACTGGTTCTGAAGCACGAGTGCAAACATTCCTATTATAGTATAAACTCAGATAAACTTCCCTATCTGCAGTCACAGAGCGGCCCATGTCCTCTAAGCTTCACAGTCTCAAGCTTAGACCTGCCCAGGCCTAAGAGTAACTTCATGGGTTCATAAATACAAATTTCATTACTTTGTGTTCATTGGAGGATAAATCTAAACAAGAAATCTTTTCTTCCCCCACCCTTAGTCTTTTGCCTCTTTCTGGGAAAAAAAACAACTTCCAGTACTCAAGAACACTGTCTCATGTCCTTGCACAAAATTGCTAACTTTAATGATTTTGTCAGCAAGAAATTTTCATTATGTGTACAAGTAGGTTTCTTTCATTTTCTTTTTTATGATACGCAGATAATATGCAATACTGTAACACCACAAAGAGTGGTGAAGTTATTCAATAGTTTAATAGTTATTTATTTTATACCCTGTTCTTTTGAGTTTTTATGAAAATTTCATACATGAAATTCCCCCTCCATCTCCTCCCATGTTTTCTACTCCCTCTTGAATTCATGACCATTTCTTCTTTAAGTAGTATTGTCACACACACACACACACCCTCACAGAGCCTATTGAGTCTATTTAGTGCTCCTTGCATGTATATGTACTCAGGGCTGACACTTGGGATTAGAAAACCTTTCATGGTGCTTGTCTCTGAAGAAAACTGATTTCTTCCTTTCTCAGCAAAGAATTCCTTGAGTTTTAGGTTTCTTAGATATGAATATTGAGTTTCTCTGGGACTGTCTTGCTGTATTTTATTATACACTTAGCACTTTAACAGATAACCAGTACATAAGTTAAGGGTTGTCCCATTTATTAACTTAGGTAGTTTCTCCTATCTTTAGTTTTATTTTTTTCTCCTTTCCTTTAACTTTTTTGTGCATAAGACTTCTAGAATGTCCACCCCAACTTTGTGCCTGTAGGTCACCATAACCTATAACAAAATCTAAAACTCTTTAAAAACCAATAAAGCTAGTAGAAGTGTACAGTTAGAAGCACGAAGCATATGATATATGTGCTTATGTACATACAAGAAGACTGCACCAAGCTATAGCTTAGCGGGTAGGAGAGATTGCCAGTTTCTACTCACTACTGCCAAAGTATGTATAGACGTTTCTTTCCTACGGTTGACGTTCTAAGAGATTTTATCTTTCTATTTTGTGGAGAGTATAAATAAATACACCCTTGAAAGGGAGTTTTCCACATACCATATTTGGGAATAAACCTAGGGAAAAATTTAGATAAGTAGATAGCCACAATGACTTCTTGATGCTTCGTGAGTGATGTGCCAGATGCTTTTAGGGATGCATCATCCATGGCAGAAGGCAAAAGCAAACCTTTAATTTCTCAGCAAAGGAAATGCTGCGTTTATTTGCATAGGGTTAGATGACTTTCAAGTTTCAAGCTAGGTACCACCAGCATTATGGGAATGACACTGTTAAATAGTATCTGCTGACTACAGTGCTGTGCAGAGGGAGAGAGGAGCACAATAGCTGATATTTCATAATATCCCATTGCACAAGCCTCTCCTGGATTACAATAGCTGACTCTATTAATCCTTTGACTTCATGTTTATAAGATATTTAATAATGTCTAAGACAGTTTGAAATTTACAGCTAAAGGGTTCATTAAATCAATAAATCAGTCAAATGTGGATTCACACTAGTGTTATAGTCCATTCTTTTCATGGATTATTAAACAGTAAAGTTGACATTGTCAAAAGTTAAATCTTCAGAGTCAAAATTAATTCTGATTTGTCTGTGCCTATTTTTAATTTTTCTAGACTAGCCACATTCTATCCTTCAGACGTGTTTCCCTGGACTTGTTCTACACTCTTCTCAGGTTCAAAGCTTTTCCCTGCATCTGGGAGAGCATTCTTTACTGGGGACGTTTTACTGCATCATTTTTCTGTCCTGTCATGTACAGTGCATACTGAGGTGGCCGTCAGCACCTCTGCCAACCTCATTCCCTACTGTGCTGTCCTCAGCCAGGGTAAAATAGGCAACATAGGAAGCTGTTACAAAGTAAGCCTGGATCTCCCAGATTGCTTCTATGACTGCCATCTTCAAAACAAAGAATCCTAGAATGTTGAATCTTGAGCATATGCATTTTAAAAAATTCAGACACTCATTTTCTTTATCCTTATATGATAAATTATATAGAATTTGAAAATTGGCACTAATATACAAACCAAAGAACTATAAGATCAGCCAACAGCAGCCCAGGAACTTTTGTCAAGAACATACAAGAACCTAAAATTATGTGGTCCTCCCTCTTTGCCTATAGAATTTGAGGAGTTAAATTACCTGTCCAGTTAACAGTTATGTCCTAATATTATATGGAAATGCTAATACCCAGATTATCTCATAAAATATTGACAAATTGAAGGAATAACACTTTAAGATTTTAAAACAAATTATAACCACAGTGAAGTTTGTCCCGGCATGTAATAGATATATAAGCCAAGGCAGTAGAACTGAGAGCCCAGAAATAAGTCCAGAAAACTATTTATGACCAAATGGTTTTCAACAAGTATGCAAGATAATTAGATGAAGGAAAGGGCAGTATCTATGATAAATGATGCTGTGCAAACACATAGCCACATACCAGAGAGTGAAAGTGAACCCCTGCTTCATAACATAAACAAACTTAACCCAAAATAGACCAAGGAATTAAACATTACGTGTAAAAATTATAAAACTCTTAGAAGAAAATGTAAGTGTTGGTGACATTGGATTAGGCATTTGTTTCTTAGATACAGCTCAAAAGCACAAGCAACAGAAGAAAATTTTAAATCTTCCTAAGTGCATTTTAGAAAAATGAAATATAGTGGACAGCCTAATGGATAGGAGAAAAATACTTGCAAATCTTATATATTAGAAGCATTTAGCATCCAGAATATACAAAGAAGTCATACAATGCAACAGTAAAGAGGCAACACTGTCAAAACAGAAAATTATTATAATACACATTTCTTGAAAGAAGATACAGAGGGGTGTGGCTTAGTGACAGAGTACATGCTTAGCATATACAATCACCCCGTGCAGAGCGCATGTCTCATTTTCTTTGGAAAAGAAACTCTTCCAAGAGTTTATGCTAGAGAAGCATTCCTACAAAGCATTAAAGAAAAGAACGGTTGTCGTATATGATTTCTGGCTTCTTTTCTCACACAGCCTTCAGAACAATACATAAGTTTTCATAGCAATGATCTTTGTAATAATTCTATAATGATGGTGATGATGATGGTGATAATAATCATGATCACCATTCATGTCAAACAAAATTTTAAAGCAATGCAATCTTTTAGAGCCTCAATTTCTTTCTCTGACTGAATGTCATGGAAAGCCTTTTATTTAGTCTTGGTCAGTTCTTTCTCCTGCTCCCTACAGAAATAATTTGAACCTTTGCTAAAGTCTCTTCAAATCTCTCTCTCATTCTCTCTCTTTTCCTCTTTGGCTCTCCCTCTCCTTCTCCCTCAGAAATCTCAATTTATTCCTTCTTCCTTCAGAGTCTCCTATATTAGTATCTGGCTTTGTATATTTTCATTTTATTCCTCCAAACACTCAGTTTATATTTATTGAGACATTTCACTGTGCCATAATGGTTTTCATGTATTTTTGCCTGTTGTTGCTTTCTCACTAAATAATATATTAAATTGCAGTCACAGAGACTAGAGAGCCTGCAAAGCAAAAATATTTACTATTTGGTCCTCTACATAAGAAAGTTCATCAATCCCTAGTATGGCTGAGAAACCAAGATGGATTGGACTAGTATGGTATAGATATCTAAATGGAGATGTTGAGAGATTAATATTTTATAGATTTAGCCTTTGGGACATGCAGATAGGTCGGATGCAGGCAAAGGAATGTTAAAATCCACTCCCATTAGTTTGATGTACATGATTGGCATAATGGTGGTGTTGACTGACATGTAGAAAACTGAAGGGGAACATACACTTAAATGACAGAGAAAGTTAGAGATGTCTGTGAAATAGCCAAGTGTGGATGTCATGGAAGGAGTTATTTATCAGAGCCTGGACTCAGGGAAGCTATTGTTCATGAACTCTATATGTGAAGGACATTGCATGGAGAATTACACATGGAGTCCTTTTACTGAGACAGCTAGAAAAAGACAGAGCTGAAATGATCATCAAGAACTCCAATGGAGGTCTTTGTGTGTTCCAGTCACTTCCTTCCTTCTGCAATACTCATCACTTTCATCTTCTCCAGTTCTATAAATAAATCTTATGACATCCTTGCAAAATAAAATCTTTGATTTGTTGTATATGTATAAGAGATAAAAGTTTCAGAAAGTTAAATGGCTCGTTATAGATCTTTCGAATAAGAGTCTCTAACTCTAAGGGCAATTTTGGTCTTTCAGTTCAGCCACTTTGCTTCCCTCAATGTGTCTTCATGCTGGTCATTGGTGGGACATCAGATGTCATTCCCCATTCATTACTTCACTGTTCACTCCCTCCTCGAGGGAAGCCTGCCCCACACCTTGCATGTATGCTCACAGAACTGTACCTTTCCTGAGAGATATTCAAAGAGAGTTCTTGCAGGCTGTGTGTGACTCTAATATCCTACCAATGACAATTATGCCTTACTGACAAATAGCAATAATAATTTAAGCAAAAATGAAATTAATTTAAAAGATACTTGGGGACTCACAGAACTCCCAAAGTGGATCAGACAATAGAGATATGGCTCGGAGCACTGGCTGCTCTTGCAGAGGTCCCAGGTTCAGTTCCCCACACCCACGTGGTGGCTAACAATCATCCATAACTCCATTTTCAGGGGATTCAACTCTCTCTTCTGGTCTCCATAGGCATTGTACAACAAGAATATACTTATATACACACAGCCAAAACACTCATAGACATAAAAAATAACATTTTACAAGTCAAAGGAGGATCAGAATCACTCTCAGAAGATAAACATGAGTAACTTTATCCAAACCCCACAGAAGAACCAAACTAGTGAAAAGAACACATTTCTTCACTGATCATGATCCCTACAGCCTGCAGCGGATGTTTTACTACAAACACTGTAGCTTCTGCTGCTGTTGCTGCTATCGAAAGAAGTTATATCTGCTCCCACCATTGCCTATTGCTCAAGTAACTCCACTCCGTAAGTGGTCTCATCACATGACACCATTTTCATTAAGAACTGAAACCATGTGGGACCCCTGACATGTCTCCACAGGCATCTACTTAAAGCTAGGAGAAAGACAAAAGTGCCTTTTCCACATTCTTCATTATCTGTTGGTACCTAGTAAGATCTCAACTATAAAACAGTAATTTGTAGTAAGTTACAATTTTACCCTCTAACAACTTTCTGGCCAAGTATTAATCAATAGTTGTATAACAGATGTGTTTGGGTCATTAATCTCTAATAATCTCTAAGATTTATGGTAATACTACCATGAGTCATTTAACAATTTCATGTCTTCACTCCTAAATAGCCAATTTTCATTTCACAGGAGAATTATAGTAACCCTATCCATGAATGCTGCTTCCATATGTTCTACTAATAAAGTTGTAATGAGAAAAAGAAGAAAAAATAAATATAATGAAGCTTTCCTCAATTAAAAGCTATTAGCATTTAACTCATGAGCTCTTCTTTAAATACTCAAGAGGAAAAGAGATTATTGAATATTTCAATTTTCTCATCATCATTAGCTTCTGGTAGTCAAGGTAACTAACTTTCACTAGGCTAAATGTGGGATAATGTAAAAGGATTTTAAAGAGGATAGAAAGAGTCCAATGAATGCCATTCTTACTTTATCCCAAGATGAACTTTGATGCAATAGAATCCCAGTGTCTATCTGTCATTTAATGTTATAGTTTTATAGTTTCTTCAAAGGAATTTCCACCTCTCCCTGGGTTAAAATGATCGTGACCCAGAAAGACCAATTTCTGTCAAGCAAAATGATGCTGCATTATTGCACAGGCCACTGATCACCAACAATTTGAGTGGCAAGTCTGTTCTCACATTGGGTTTAGCCATAAGAGACATCGACAATGTCTTTAAGACTATCCTCCTTTGGCCTTCAGTTCTATAATAAAGACTCATCACTTAGAAAATAAACTTTAGTAATTCTGAACCTGGCTTATCATTAGGAAACTGAAGCCTGGTGCATTTAGATCCTTGTCACTCCTTGCTGACTAATTCTTTGTGGCTGTTTTCTTAATTCCTCACTAGGAGAGGACTAAGTAAACCACTGCCTCTTGATATTATGTGAGTTGAGGTTATGTGAACTCCATTTAGAAACTTTTGCTTCCCACAGCTCCCAAATCTTTTAATGAGAGGACATGATCTTATTGCCCTCGGTATCTTGACCACATCAATCCCTATGTCAGAGGTGTGAACTGAAGATCCAAGGCTGGCTTGATAGTCTTTTTCTTTTCCCTCCTTTTTAGGCCTATGGTACCACTTTCCTCTCTAAATTTTCTGAAATTGTAATTTATACCCAGAATGGTAAGAGTGATATGGTCACTTAGCATCCCCTGGCTCTTCCCAGAAGCATTTAGCCTCAGCCAGCATCTGCTCTCTTGTTTTCCAAGTGAACCCAATCAGTCAGAATCTGATCCATTGCTTCTCTCTCTGCTGTCCTTAGAAACTACCTACTCAACATCAGTAGAGAAGAACTTTCTATTTCTCTAGCCTTTTGATGAGTGTTAAAGATTTTTCCATCCACATACATTCTTTTCTATGTGTTTCCTTTCCTTTCCTCCCTTTCTCCATGTTCCAAATATCCATTGACCAGTCTATGTAGTAAGGCTTTTAGAGTAGTAAGTCTTGGCGGTATTCAGAATCATTGAATAACCTATTGAGCAGGGTCTTGTCAGTATATTTTCATCAATATCCTTCTTGTCACCTGATTATTCCTGTTCCAGATTCCTGGGGTTATGTAGCCTCTTCTGAGAAAAGGGTAGTCCTGGAATGGTAGTCATGGCGAGATAAATCAGGGATATTTCTGTAGACATCAAGACCTCATCAATATCCACTCCCTCAGCTACAGCTCAACCTTGGGAAAAGTCAGCCTGAGGAACGAAGAAGATGCTCAGCTTTAGATCTGTTTGTTACAACTGGAAAACCCAGAGCAGCAAGAAATTAGTTAGGGGTCAGGGAGAGTGCTTCCTGGGAAAGAAGATGGAATAGAGTGATATAATGAGAAAAGTGGAATAATGGAATAGGGAATGTTAAATGCGGTGGAGGATGGGAGGGGAGAGGAGAGAGTCAAAGGAGGGGTAACGGACACAAAAGGCCTTTTGAAAAAGTCATATGGGAACCTATTACTATAGAAGGTACTGAAAATATATACATACGCAATTTAAGGAGTTTAAATAGAGTCATCCTGCAATGGCGGGGAAGACCCCTACCAGACGCCACAGGCTAGCAAACCCGTAGCCCAATGCTGGGCTTCTTTGTTGGGCATAAAGTAAGGAGGGCCTAGCCTAAGGCCACCCGCTGGGAGGAATAGAGGAATGGTTCCTGTGGCATGTGCGAGGGTTCTTGTAGCAAAATGCTTTTGTGACCTGTAGCAGACTCAGAAAGAATCGAGAATAGTTAAGAATTATGAAGAAGGTGTTGTTATTAAGTGCTCAGTTCGTAATCAAGAAGACCACAGCAAAATGCTCCAAGTTGCAAAATTAAGGAGCAAAAAAATGGCTGAGCATCAGCCCTAGTCAGGCTCGGGAGTGGAAGCAGGAACAGTAAGAGGAAGGGGTGTGGTTATAGATCCGGTGGTTCCGCGGTGGTGGGGGCATCTGCTGCATTTGCAGGTGCATCTGTAGCAGGTTTGACACTTCTGGCAGGTACCCAGATGGGGAGGATGAAGTTTCTGGAAAGATACAAGCATAGCCTCGACCCTGTGTTAAGAGTGGGTGAGGTCCCTTCCATTCATTTGTGAGAGGGTCTCTCCAGCGAACAAGGGTCAGGGGGGTCATGGCCGGCTGAGATCTCCAATGGTTTATAGGCTGGAGAGAGTCCTGCTTCATCAAAGGTAAGAAAATTAAGGGTGAAGAGAGCTTCTACCAAGGTAGATGGGGATCCCTGGGTGTCATTGCAGTTTTCTGCTTCATGAGTTCCTTGAGGGTTCTATTCGTCTTCTCCACCATGGCTTGGCCCTGAGGATTATAGGGATGCCAGTGGAGTGTTTAATCCCCCAGGATTTTATGAAAAGCTTGAATTGGGCAGATGTATATGCCGGGTCATTATCTGTCTTAATCGCCCAGGGTACACCCATGACCAGCATAGCAGTTTTTGTTTCCTTAATGGCATGGGATGCCTTCTCACCTGAAAGGGTGATAGCAAAGACAAATTTGGAGTAAGTATCCACTATAACATGGATATATTTAAGATTGCCAAAAGAGGGTATATGGGTGACATCCATTTGCCAGATGGCATTTGGCATAAGGCCTCTAGGATTAATTCCCTGTGGTTGCAGTGGGTCTAAAGGGGCCAAAGGAGCACAGGCCTTACATGTACAGATTAGGTGCTTACATTGGCTAAGAGAAAGCTCTGGGTAGAGGACCTGCAGATTAGAGGGGGAAAGATGAAATGTTTGGTGTAAGTGTCTAGCTTGTTCTAGAAGCGGCAAGGAAGTGACAGCAATAAATTTGTCTACCGATGCATTCCCGTCAGCGATGAAGCCAGGCAGACCTGTGTGTGAGCATACATGCTCAATGAACCAGGGATGCTGTCTATTTTCCATTAACATTTTTAAAGCATTTATGGCAATATCTATCGGTTTATGTGAGGGCCTGGGGTTAGCCAAGAGGAGTGTCCTTGCCATTTGGACAGCGTAACTGCTGTTGGAGAAAATATTGACAGGTTCCTGTTGACAGAGTTTTAGGACTCTGAGAATAGCATAAAGTTCACCTAATTGGACTGAATGAAGGTTGGCAAACTTAATAGCTTTGTCTGGCTGGTTGGCTTTTTAAATAACCAATCCATAAGAATGTTTATTAGCATCTGTAAAAGCCAAGACTGCCATGGTAATAGGTTGACTAGAGGGTGTAGAATAGAGATTGGTCTTTAGGGGTAGCACAGCAACTGATTGAAGTAATTTGTGAGCAGGGAAGTGGTTGCCTATATCATTAGGGAAACCTGCCACCAGGATATGAAAGAGGTGGTCATCCCTGAAAAGGGACTGGAGTTCAGTCATGGATATTGGTAGAATTATTTTGGAGGGCTCTATGTTATAAAGTTTGTTTGTGTAATTACAGGTTTTGATAGCCAGGAGTATTGCCTCCAGTTTGGTGGTGAGTTTGTGGGTCTGTGACCAAGAGGGGTAGACCCAGTAAAGGGGGGCTTGTTTTTGCCAAATGACTCCTAGGGGAGATTTCTCTGTCCAAAGGATTAAGTTCTGGAACAGGAGAGTTGGGTCATATCTTGCTAGGGTAATAGAAAAGAGTTGGTGAGAAATTTCTTGTAAGAGTTCTTTTGCTTGTTTGGTCAAAGGGATTTTCTGGGAAGGGCTATCTGAGGTTTTTAAGGAGGTCAAAAAGGGAAGGAATTTGGCTGGAGGAATGAGCAGAAAGGGTTTAAGCCAATTAATTTGGCCACAGAGTTTTTGGAGGTCATTGAGAGAATACTTATCCTTTACTAGAAGGTTTGGAGTGAGGGGTTGGATATCAGCGGAAATTTTAAACCCTAAAAACCCAAAAGGGGAAACAGTTTGAAATTTTTCCTTGGTTATAGTTAAACCTAGATTTTAAGGTCCTCAAGAAGTATTTTGAGGAGATCCAAGAGAACAGCTTGTGAGTGGTGAGAGATTAAAAGGTCATCCATGTAATGTATTATGAGGCATTTTGATCTGCTTCTCTCTGTGGCAGTTGACACAAATAATTGACAGATGGATGGGCTATTTTTCATGCCCTGAGGAAGGACTTTCCATTGATATCTCTTAGCTGGGACAGTATGATTAGGTTCCCAGACAGTAAAGGCAAAGAAAGACCTGTCCTTGACAGCCAGGGAGATAGAGAAAAAGCGAAAAAGCAGTCTTTAATGTCTAATATGACTATATGATGTTTGATAGGAATGGCTTCAGGGTGAGGGAGGCCAGTTTGAAAGGAACCCATCTTTATCATATGTTTGTTGACCTGGCGAAGGTCCTGAAATAATCTGTACTTATTATTTTTCTTTGAGATGATAAAGATGGGGGAATTATGGGGGCTGATAGAGGGCTCAATATGGCCGAGATCAAGCTGTTCCTGCACAAGGGATTTGAGGATGGTCAGTTTAGGTTCTAAAATAGGCCACTGTTTGACCCATATGGGGTCTGAACTATCCCATTCGAGGCTCATGGGAGCAACAGAAGGTCGAAGGGTGGTCTCTAGAATTGGGCGTGCAACGGAGTGTCAGATGGCTTAGTGGGGTTGGATCGCCGAGAGGCTGATGGTGTCATCTTAAAAGGCCTTATCGTCCGTAGTGATGACTACACCCATAGTTGTAAGGATGTCTCTTCTCCATGGGGTATTAGGGATATCAGCCACCAGAGGGTGAAATTCTCCTGTGTTGCCATCATAATCCTACCAGGTGACCATCTCCTAACTTGTCTAGTGGGCTAGTGTTCACCAACACTCTGGATGTTAGGTCCAGGCTTATATACCCAGCTGGTCATACAGAGTGCATCATTAGCAGAAATAATAGTAGCATCTGCACCTGTGTCCACAATACCCTTAAATTCGACACCATCCAAAGAAAACGAAATACGTGGAGTATGATCATAAACTGGGAGAGCCCATCTTAATAACAACACCTTCTTCATAATACTTAACTATTCTCAATTCTTTCTGAGTCTGCTTCAGGTCACAAAAGCATTCTGCGACAAGAACCCTTGCACATGCCACAGGAGCCATTCCTCTATTCCTCCCAGCAGGTGGCCTTAGGCTAGGCCCAACTTACATTATGCCCACCACTTCTTCTTTTGGAGTTGTTTACTAGGGCAGGTCTCATAGACCCCCAAACAATACTGGCTATTGCCCCTACTCTTAGTTAGTCACCAGAACTTGAAGGTAAGTTCCTATTGCTGAAGATACTACATATGTTGAATCATAGAACAAACAAGTAGAAATCAAGTTAATATTGACCTCAAAGTCTCATCCCTACCAAATAGCTTTCATAGTGCTGGAAGCTGTTGTGCATGTTACTTGGAAAAGAAGAAGTAACCATAAATCCTGCCCAGCTGTGGACCCTCAGAGCTACAATAACAACTGGCTTGGCAAGATATATCCACTCGTGGAATAGTATCTGATTAGATTTAAGGCCCACTTCACAAGATAGAACCAATACCTGGCACTCTTATTAGAACCAAGAACCTGTGGATAGATAGGTCCCAGGCTATAGGAGAGAACCTACTACTATTATCCTTCTAAATGGACATAGTATTGAACCAAATCCTGATGACTTATTGTTATACCCCTAGATTAGCACATCTCTCAACTCTCACCAGAGAAGCTTCTTCTTACATCAGATGGTGATTAACACTGAGACTCACACTTGATCCACATGTAGAGAATAAGAGACTGCAGAGTGCTCAACCCTAAGGGCAGCACTGGCCAGAGGTCACCTGCTATGCAGGTATGCTTCTTGTTTGCCTTCTCTCTAACCTTTCCGTCAGTGACCCTGCCTCAGTTTCTAGGCAAATATTGCCTCATGCTTGAGTTAAACAGCCCCAGTAACTTGTCTTCCTCATCTGTCCTCCCATTCATTTTCTTCATTATCCTCTTCTTACTACAAAGCAAAAACAAAAATAAAAACCTTGGCAGGGTAATAGATCCACTGAGCTAAAAATATGGAGCCAGACTCCATACTGCAGCCATGAAATTTACCCCATTAGTGTTTCTTTTGTATACACAATTGTCACTGTAATAGACAATTGGGCTTTAGCCTTTTTCTCTGGAAGAACACTCTCATGAGGAGTCTCTCTAAGATTTTCATCTTATCTCCCTCTCTCTGAGGAAATTGCTTTCCTGAGAGTCTCACAACAGAAGTGATTTAAGCAATTGATTTATGTAAAAATCCTTGTTTCAAATACAACCACAACAAAGTTCTGCTTCAATGTCTGACAGTGATTTATTTGTAACTGATCGACTCATCCAACATTGGGGATTATGTGAGCCCCCTGATATTTAATGACAGAGGTAATAATGACTTGTCTGCTGAGTCAGCTGTATGAAATATTAAAGTGTCAAATGTGAGTTCGCCAGTAAACACAATATTAATTTCCAATTACACATCTAAATGACTGGGATCCTTGTTTCTGAGGAAGGTTTTGTCAATTATGGTTGCTTTAGTCATGTTGATACCTGAAATACAGATCTTAGTAATTTGGTAAATATTGAATTGTTAAGTGGATTCAAATCCATTCAAGCATACTTATGGATCATAGAAACCCTCAATGGTATGACTGCATATAAGCTAATATTCAGGAGATTTACTAACCTTCTAAATGTATATATGTATACTAATGTAGAACATTCTACAAAGAAAATAAAAAATAGAACAACTATATATAAAACACATTCTAGCAAAATATTTGATTTCTTCACTTCAATTATTGTAATTGGGTATACAAGTTTACCACATGCTATACAATTCATTTATTATGTCTCTACAACCAGGATTGTTGTTCTTTTCTGAATTCTTTGGTGGCCATATTAACTAACACAGGAGTTTGGTTTCTTCTGGTGATCACTGCTGATACTGAGCAAAGTTGATTTGAACTCTCTTCATGTTGCTGAGACACATGATACCAGGCAATGGCCTCAAAGGAAAACAGGATGTGGTGTGACATGACGCACTAAATCCTCTGCTGAATCAGGCCTTTAATTTTTCTCAACAGCCTTCCTCTTTCATCTGGCATTTGATCTGATTATCCTTATTCATGAAATAAAAAGGCTTAACTAGGTCAACACTAGAAAGACTATAACTGCTGGCACTCCACTTACCATTTACACTAAACAAGCATTTCACAGGTAAGAAAGAGCAGTATCTTAACACTTGCGGCTGAGTAATTCTTGTGTCTTGACTCTTCTAATCCTCTTCTTGTTCCTTTTATTCATTATCCCATCACTAGTTAATCCCCGTCCATCACATAATAATAACAGTTACTAGCTAATGACAAGGACTTTGTGCCCAGTGCATTTTATGAATTTTTTTCCTTTAATCCTCCAAAAATTGATGTTATCCCATGTTTTAAGAAAGGTATAGAGTTTATACAGGTTGAATGACTTGAGCAAGCTTATACAAGATGGTAGACCTGGTGTTCCAAACCAGAAACCAAATTCAATACAGGTAACCATTGCCTTGCCTCTCTTAAGGTTTCCTTTGTCATGTGCAGCTTTGCTTCATTAAAAAAGAGGGATATTTGACTTAAAACAGGTGTGCCAAAGATTCTACTGTATATTTTTCATGATCCCACTAGTCACCCTGTCCTTTTCTCCAGTCCTGTTTCACCATCTTCTTTCTCTGTGAGTACCTGGCTCCTTCATGCACAAAGCTTTTCTTCCAACTACAAATCAATATTAAAAGAACTGTGGCTATAGCAATAAGCCTGATAGAGTCTCTTTCATGGAATTTGAGGGGTGAGGTTATGGTTGACAAGGAATAAAAGACTGTGTGTATGTGTGTACACATACTTACATATTTTGTACAGTGCTCCAAGAAGGATTCCAATACTACAATCTTTGAGCAAAAGCCTAAAACAAGTGAAGATGAAATCACAGGGCAACAGCATTCCAGACAAAGAAATCAGCAGATATGAAAATTCCAGTACAGGAATTTGTTTTGTGTAATTTTAAGATCAGTGTGACTGAACAGTGTTAACAAGAAATAGTCACAGGTGTCATTTAGTGCTTTATAGGGTAGGATGAGAATTTTGGATTCATTCCAGCTTTGTTACAAAGCCATTTAAAGGATTTGGGAATGGAAGGGAAAATGATCTTTCTTTTTAAATGTTTCCATGTGCTACATAAAAAATAGAATAGAAGGATGCAAAGAAAGATGAAGGCCATGGTTGAAGCCTGTTAGAATAGTTCAGGAGTGAGGAGATGGTATTTTGGTCTACAATGGGTTCCATGGAGCTCGTAAGAAGTTCTTGGGCCAAGGAATGTCTTAGAAAGGAATATCTGACAGAACTTCCTGGTGATTTAGCTGTGAGGCATAACATACATGATGCAGTCTGAATGACTCTGAGATCATCTGGCTAAGCGGAAGCATGCAGTTCCCATAATGAAGACAAGGAAACCCAAGGAGAAGACCATGAATGGGAAATGGCTACGGATTTTCTTTAATTTGGGTTCTATTAGTAATAGAAATCTCTCTTATTCAAGAAAAGACTTGAAGGGCCCAGGAATCCATTTAAATTGGCTTCTCTAGTAATTGATTCTTTAGAAACTGAAAAGTGTTCAAGTCAGTCTTTACAATAGAAACTGTTCTTTCTTAAAGTGTTGCTATTTTTTTTCCATATTCGCTGCCATATAAGCAAATCTCAGGTATGCTTTTTCTTTCCTGGATTACTTCAGCAATTCTGAAAGGTTTCTGCTTTCATCCAGCCCTTTCTTGTGCATTTTGCACTATTAACTCACATATCCTTTACAAATAGCAAAGTTAGGACTGGGGCGATAGCTCAGTGGTTAAGAGTACTGGCTGCTCTTGCAGAAGACCTTGGTTCGATTCCCAGCACTCACATGTCAGGAACAACTGTCTGTAACTCCAGTACCAGGGGATCTTCAGACCTCCTTGGGCATTGTACCATGCGGGTGCACTTACATGCATAGGCAATGCACTTATACATATAAAATAAAGATGATAAAAAAAAAAAAAAAAGCAAAGCTTCAGTCCATCTCATTTGCCTCCAAGGCAGCAGTCCTTAACATGACCTGCAAGGCTCTGGCTGTCTTCAGCCAGCATGTCTCTCTACCCTCATCAGATAACAACTCCCACTTCCTGTGTGCAGCAGACACTGCTCCATGCACAGGCTGTCCTTCAATTCCAGGTAGCACTGACTTCCTCCTGTACCCAGGATTTGCCTTTGTAATGCCCTTTTCTGTGACCTTTCACCTAGTTAACTTTTACTCATCATCAACCTCAACTCTGTCACCACTTCCTTAAGGGAGGCTTCTCTGCCCTTTGTGACTAAGACAATCCTCCTCATGGTAATAGATTATGAAATATACATAGAAAGGTAGGCCTAGAAATTTTTAATCAAGGAAATATCATAGAGTGATATAAAGAATGTTCAAGTGGATTGCACAGTATGTGGCTTAAGTATCATCTCAAAACCTCTTACTTCTAGCCTTACTAAAAAGACAATGTATTTATCTTGTACTTTCATAGCTGCAATATTGTATCTGTGTTTGTCTTCGTGTGAGAAAGACAGAGAAGGAAGAGTACTAGGGATTGTCTGTCTTTTGCCCCATAAGCACCTTAAAGGCAAAACTTACTGGTTATGGATCAGTTCATCCCTTAGCTCTTGATCAAGTGGCCAGACCTCATCTCAGCATGCAAAGCATGTTTCATGAAAAGCCGGGAGTAAAGAAGACAGGCGTAGGAACTATGCTTGAAGTAAGGTCAACCTGCACTGCCAGACTTTATAGTACAACTACCGTAGCTTTGGCAATGCAAAATTGTGTGGACAGACGTATCAGCTTCATGTTTGAAGACAACAAAGTTTTGCATAACTTTTATTTACTTTTATAATTTTTACTTAGGTGATAAAATGTCTTCATTTGCAAGTGCTAAGTGAAACACTAAACTCAGGAAAACTAAGCATACTCTGAACTGAGTTAATTTTTGAGAAGGTACCAGAGTTGATATCTTTGCTTGTGGATACTTCTTTCTCTTTGAAGCTTTTGAAATTTGCTCTTGTAATTGTTGTTTCTGGTCTATTATATCAGCTGTTATTTGTTTCCAAGATGAAGGTGTGATGACCAATATAATGAACTGAGGGAAAATTCAAGGTTGGAGTGGTGGACACTCCAGTTATTTTAAGTTCCATAACCAGGATACTTGTCAGATAAACTCAGTCTATGTTTTACATGTGCAGAGCTGAGGTGTTTTAAAGCTAGTTCTGTCGAGTTGAGCATCCAGTTATGTCCTCACTCTATATACTAGGGCCCTCATAGCTTGTGTTTTCTCTATTGGCTGGAGTTTTGACTAAGTTTCTTGCTGAAAAAGGGTTGGGAGTTGAGAATTTCCTCTGAGCCTTTCACAGCAGTAGAGACTGTGACTCCCTTTGTTATAGCTGGCAGCTACATGGCTGTAGTTCTCACTGGGGGCAATCACTCCCACACTTAAATTACAAAAACCACCTCCTTCCGTACACACCTGTGTTCCCACAATCCATTCTCAAAAACGTGGCAGACACAGCCACATACAATGCTAAGTTAAATGTATCTCGGAACTGTAAATTCTGGTAAAGGTCTAATTGCCTCTTTGGGGATATGGCAATGTGTAGCTCGCTCTGTTGGACACTGAGTTGATGGTCTAGACCCTCAGAGGAATCAGATTGGATCTGAAACTGAAAATATATTCTTTTAAAATTTTGCTTTCAAAATTCCTGTATTTTGAAGCAACAAAATAGTATGAAGTAAATTTGAAAGATTTTGAATAATTTTGATTCCATATAGTATATAAATAATTCCATAGTTTATCTTTGGAGAGGCAGGTTGCCTCATTTATTTAAGGAATAGACAAATATGGCACTTTCTATAACCAGTCCAGCATTCTTTTCCTATCATCTGCCTTGAACTTTGTGATTTTCCTCAGCATCTCATGGTGAACTTTGTCTTCACACTGTAACAAAATTGTTTTGACTTCAATAAAATATCTTGCTTGGTGTTACCTTGTAAAACATGAATGAATAAATAGCATATAAAATATTCTAGGGATTTCCACAAAATATTTCCTCTTCCTCCTCTGTTCCTTCAATAATAAGATTATCTATCTTACTGGCAGTGCAATAAATGGAGAGCTGAATCTGCCAGAGGCAGAATCTGCCATGGCACCCTCAGAAATGCCCGCTGAACCGCCTGAGTAATCACAGAAGAAAATGAAAGAACTTCTCCAAGAAATGTTTTCCAGAACTCTATTCTTGAAATAAAGGAAGTCATCACTACTTAGAGAACTTATTTCCTGTAAGTTCCATTGTGTAAAACAAAATGCAAAGCCACACCTGCCTACTCAATCTGCTTGACTGCTTACTCTACTCAGGACAATGCAAATGCGGTGTGAAGTATGTTTAGCTTTTGAAATGCGGATCATTGTTATTCTAATACTAACGGGTTGTTAGATACCTGGGCCATTCATTCTTAGGGGTGAAATCCTAGAATGTCAATTTACAACTAGGAGCAGTGGACATGGACATTAACACATGTGGCTGGTCCATGATTTAGCCATGAGAAAAGGGACTTAGACTTCTTCATCACCTGTGTCATCAAATTCCTCCAGTTTCCCTCTGATGTTTCCCCATTATTGAAGTCTTTTTAATTGGAAAAAAAAAATCAGCCATGCATATCTTACTGCGAAATGTATTCTGACTGGGTGATGGAGCCATTGTTTGGGGCATTTTAATTCCTGTGTGTAATGAGAACTGAACGGCAGCTGCCCTTACAAAAAATTTCATACATCAGAATGTAAAAGAGTAATCTGAAGGAGAAAAGAGCTGTTTTCTAATCAGAACTTGAAATTGCAAAAATTCTGCTAATAGAAAACTTGCAATGCATTCGTTGAAAGGGGTCTCTAGTCTTCTTTGGGTAGAGTGCTTTGAAACTTCAACTACACTGCCTTGTCTTTTAAACGTTTTTCAATCTTATTCTTATTTTGCATGATTAAAGTCTACTATATAGCTATTTTTGTAACCAATTCATGCTTTTAAAAGTGTTTTCTGGACACAACAGGTGCAATATGAACTCAGAACCGTTGTGATAGCATGCACAAGATCTACTCAAGCTAAGCCGGAGAAAATCCCAGCATTGGTATATGAGCAGCATGAACTGGAGTCAGTAGGTTTATTTAAGGAAAAAAAAAATTAATATGGACAAAATACATCTTATAGAATTCTCAAAGAACTAATACAAATTTTAAATAAATGTATTTAAATATTATTGATATGTTTAAAAAGCTGTACATATTTAAAGTAGACTGCTTTATTAGTTTGGGGATAATTATACTCATATAAAACAGTGGTGCTAAAAAGGTCTTAAATATGTCCATCACTTCCTAAAGTTTTTCCAGCTCCTTTGTTGTTATTATTGTTGTTGTTTATATTATGAGAAGTAAAAGCACTTAACATCAGAGCTACCCCTTTGAGTCATTAAGCATATGCTGTAGTACTGTTAGTGATATACCAGATCTCCAGGACTTAATATTTAGCATAACTTAGATGAATCTTGACAATTACTTCTCCATTTCCTTTTCCTCCAATGGCTGCAACCACCACTCTATCATCATCTCCTAAAATTTTGACTATTTTTGTATTTCACATCCATGTGAAATCATATGGTATTTCTCTTTGTCCACCTTACCTCATTGAATATCATATCTCATAAGTCTAACATCATATCTCATATTGTTGCAAGCAGCAGAATTTCTTTCTTTTATATAGCTAAATAATATCCCATTGTATGTTGATAAATTTGTGTGAAATATATGTTCAACGTATAATTATCTCCATCTTTGAGGTCATCTGTTGAAGGGAGGGCATTTAGATGTGAATAAATACAAAGAAATACAAGTGTCTCTTTATGATTCTAGTCTAAATTCCTTTGAATAAATAGAAATGAGATCATTGAATCATACATTAACTCCATTTTTAAGGAAATATTGAATTGTTTTCCATAATGACTATCATTTTGTGTTTTCCCCAACAGTGTGCCTGAGTTCCCTTTCATCTGAATCTGCATACCTGTCATCAGGCAAGAGGTGACAGCTCTCTGTGACTGTGATTTGCATTGTTCTGAGATTAGTGATCCTGCACACCTTTATCTGTTGGACATCTGAATGCCTTCCTTGGGAAAATGTCCATTCCATACTCATTTTAAAGTAGTTCGTTTTCTTGATATGAAAAGGTATAAGTGCTTTTTATATTGTGGATATCACCTCTCTTTTCTCCCACCTCCCAGGCTGTCCTTTCATTTTGTTGACTGCTCTGTTGCGCAGAAGCTCTTTAGTTTGATGTCATCTACTTTAACGCTTGATTATTTTTGCTTTCATTGCCTATACTGTCCTATGTCTAAAAAAATCAAATGCCAAGTAAGTATCAAGGACATTTTTTCCTTCATTTTTTCTAGATATTCAACCCACTTTGAGTTGAGTTTTGTGTGGTATAAGATAAAGTCCCAGTTTCATTCTTCTGTATGTGGTGTCATTTTCTCAGCATCATTTAGTCATTCATTTTGTGCCCTTGGTCATTTTATCAAAGACAAATTTACTATATATTCGTGGGCTTGTTTCCAATACAGCTAACATACTGCAATGCCCAAGTCACAGAATCCTCTCAAAAGACCACCAGGGAGGCCAAATCTGATGTAATCGCACAAGGATCTTTATTTGCGATCTCGAGATCTGTCCACAACCCAACACACAGAGGCAACGAGTGGGAAGATAGTGGCCCTGAGTGAAGGGGGAAGGAACCTCTTATAGATTTGAGACAAAGGGAGGAGGGTAATTGTGGTGTTACATTCTGGTTGGTCAGGAAAACCCATGCACGCCAAGCATATTTTGAACTGATTGGTTACAAAGGCTACATATACCAAAAATGGGTTATAGGAGGCTTGGGGTTTCTCATTGGTGGGTACTATTCTTACGATAAAGGAATTTACTGTCAGTCAAGCTCACTGCAGGGTCCTGCTTTTCTTAACATGCCCGGGCTTGTTCCTTTTCCCTCAGCCCTTGTAGCCAGAGGCTTGAAGTGGGCAAAATGGAGAAGTTGGCCTCTAGTCTTAAGATAGAGTCCAACTTAAAATGGAGTCACTCTAGCCCGTGCCCCACATTTCCCCCTCTTCTAGTAACTATGGAAGACCCAGTCCTGGGTCTGGGCAAAGGCCTTGGGCAGAGGTGTCTAGGGGTTGATCCTAGTAACTAAGGAAGACACAATCCTGGGTCCGAGTGGTCTCTACTGAATGGATCAATGGGCTGATAATGAGATCTTAATACCATCCAGGCATTTAGGGGGTCTTTTTACCCTCAACTGCCTAATTAATTTCTTTCCCCTATTTTTATTATATTATTCTCTGAAGAGGTCACCCCAACTGCCGATAGGGAACTGGGGCACTGACCGCTCTGGTTTCCTCACAGCTGGACAGGGTCATAGTTTGTGGCAGTTTGGGGGTACCCCCTCAGTAAGTCTATCTAAAAGACCCCTGAATAGCATAACTATACTATCTAGCATACAATAGCCAATAAATGGCAGTTACACGGTCATATCTATCTATTAAAGCTCTTTGGACAGTGTGTCTATGTTGTTGCTATCTCTGTGTTCATATGGAAGTTAATTATTTGCAGGAGGTGGACCTGTGTAAAGCTAAAATCTCTGATGGTACCCACAGAATTCATTTCTTTCTTAAGCTAAGTGGGAGATAATTTTGTAAATCATTGACAAGGCAACAGCTCCTGTTTTCACTCAGAGATACTAAATTCCTCAGAAGCAACTTCCAGATGGCAGGTCATGGGTGATTATCTCCTTGAGAAGTCTTTACTTTAAGCAGTAAGAGATTCGAGCAAGATGTTTAGAAAGTAATACAAGATCACAAACTAAACTCTTTCTTCATCACTATTTCACGACTGTATTTTTTTTCTTTGTAGTTGGTAATTTAAAAACAAATATCTCATTACAACTTCAAATATATTAAAGAAAACAATGCAGGCAGTTCGCATGTGCACGGACAGAACGTAAAAGAGAATTTCAGTTGCTGATGGAGCCAGCAGGACAACATCAGTGGAGATCACAGCAAGAGGGCCTGAGGAGCCCAGTCAGACACTGTTCACGTGGATGCTTCTTCACATTAAATCTGCTGTGTGCTTTGTTCTGCTGAGGGTCCAGGATTCCTTCCATAATACTGCATCTCTGAAAGAGGTCATCAAATTACATGGGACTCATGTTTACAGCTCTAGATTTATAGTTTTCAAAGAAAAGAAAAGTGAACATTTCAAATATAGCATATTTTATGCTGTGGTCTCTTACAAATCAAACTTGCCTGATATATAGTTCTCAGTTTTACAGCGTGCACATTTTTTTATTGTTAGGGACAATATAGCAACTCTGTACTTAAACTTCAATGAAGGAAGTGTTTTATAAAACTCCAAGTGATAATTCAACAGAGATGAATCCTAGTGGGAAAGCACCTGTTTCTTTTCAGTGTGAAATTCTCTGGCTTTATGATATGATTTAGCGTACAAGCCCACAAACTAGAGTAGACTAGATTTACTGAAAGGCTTTTCTCTTTTTGAAATAGAATATTACTTACATAAACTGGGCTGGCCTCAAATTTGCTATCCTGCCTCAGCTTCCCAAGTATAAGAATTACAGGCATGTGCCACCATTCCTGACTCTATTTAAAGATTTACAAGGCTGTCTTACAGCTACTTTGCACCAATTGTAAATTCAATTTATTTGTTCTAAATACTTGCTTATTTGAATTTCCTTTGAGAGAAGTTCTTCAGCTATTGGAACATTATAACATGCATATTCATACATATGAACAATTTGCACATAGACAAAAATAGAAGGGACCCCTGAAATTAATATTTTTAAATAGTAATTCGATTCTCAGAATCTTGAATGGACATATTCGGTTTTAAGTTTCTTAATAGGAATCATAAAATATAAGATTGCTTCCATGAAACCTTGGGAAGTTTATCACTTCTTTTCCTTCATGTCATTGTATGATGAATCAACTTAACAAACTGAACATTTTCCCAAAGCTATGAGGAGAATTTGAGATTCATAGATTTTTAGGAACGTAGACATGGTAGAATAAAATGAATTATAAGCGAAAAGTCAAAGGACTTGTGTTTTACCCCCAATTGCGCTCCTAACCTACATTTGGAGCCTCAGGTCAGTTGTGTTCTCAGGGTGTTTGACATTGGCTTCTCTCTTTATTCATGTTTGGACTAGAATGAGTAAGCTGGGGTTTCCAGAAGTTAAATTAGCTGCTCAAAGTCACCATCCAGTAAATGGTTGAGACAAGATTTAATTTCAGGGAATCTAATTGCAGGGTCTGATTTCTTAACCAATAATACTCAGAGGACATAGACGTATGGTCAGATAACTTTCTACCAAGGTGACATGGTAGTCCCATAGGGAAAAGACGATCTTTGCAGTTATTGATGCAAGAACAACTGATGTCTCCTGCACAGCAAAGCAAACTTTGATCTTTGTTTCACATCAAATACAAAGTTAATTGAAAAAAGTATCACATCTCATATCTTAAATATAAATATTATTTAATTTGTTGAATAAAATACACAAGAAATTTTTGTGACATTGTGGTATATAAAACTTCTACTTAGTCAAGACAGTAAAAACACTAGTCAGAAAGGAAAACATTATAAAATGTATTCTGTCAAAATTAAAGCTGCTGATTTTCAAATGAAAGTGTCAAGAAAATTAAAAGGTAAAGCACAGACCGTGAAAAAAATATGTGTAACATACATATATGACAAAATTTAAAATAAAAATATTTGAGAACTTATGAAGCTATATAAAAAGAAGAAAGTCCAATAAAACTAAGGAAAAATCTGAGTAGTCATGAGGGAATAACAAATTTAAATCTAAATGAGATGCCACAAAACAATCATTGAAACTTGAAACATGATTCAATTGGAAAATGATCCAGAGAGGTCATGAAGCAAATAAATGGCCGGGGAGGTGGGGTGGTAAGTTCATAGGAAAGAGAGAGAATGCATTAGTATGCGAGGGAAAGTGGACTTATGGGTAGGAAGGGTTCACTGCGGTGGGAATGTGAGGGCAGAGCGGGGAGAATACGGGAGAGACAGCTAAAACTGAAGATCTTCATAAAAAGCTACATAGAAACCTCCCACTCTTGAAGCTTCTTAAAGTGTATGCATATATGTATAATAAAGGGAAATTAAAAGGAGCTACCTTATAATGGAGGACATTGCCCCTGCTAGGCACCATAGGCTAACAAAATAAAAGCCTAATGCCAGGAATGGACTCCCTCTTTTGAAACTTTTGTTCTCAAACAATATTGGACATTGCCCCTGTTCTTGGTTCACTCACCAGAACTTGACAGTGAGATCCTATTGCTGAAGACACTAGAGCCATAGGAAGAATCAAGCAGATAATGATTTCAAAGCTTCATTTCTACTGGCTAGCTTTCATAGTGCTAGAAGGCACTCTGTATGCTACTGGAAGGAAAAAAAAAGTCATTAACCTTATCCAGCTGTGAATCCTGCAATCCTGCGTACTTCAACAACTAGCCTATCAAGACATGACCTCTGATGTAACAGTGGCAAGAATTTTATGGGAGTAACCAACTACTTTCTAATTTGATTTAAGATCTACTTCATAAGACAGAGCCCAGACTTGACACTGATACCATGTCTGGGAACCTGTGACTGGGAAGGACATAGGCCATAGGATGAAGCCTAATAGGATTATTCTGCTAAGTAGACATAGTATTAAAGTGACTCCTAATGACTTATTGTTAAATCCATAAAATAATGCATCTCTCAATTCTCAGCATAGAATCTTCCTTATGCAGAAAATGGTAATTGACACAGAAACTCACAACTGTCCAGTGTGCAGAGAATAAAAGACTACAGAATGACTATCCCTGAATAGGACACCCATTTCAAACTTCTGCTTCCCAAGGCTCAGGGAACATTGTGGAAGAAGTGGTGGAAAGACCATAAGAGCCTGAGGTATTGAATGATCACAAGGAAATAGAGTTTTCCAGACAGCTGGTCAGTTGAACTCACAGCAATGGTGACAGCACGCACAAGTCCCACATAAGCTCAAGGCAAGATAAATTCCAGTATAGATATGGAGAGTGGGTAAGAAACCCAACCCTACCTGAGGAACTAAACTAATGACTGCTGGGAAAGGGAGAGTCACTGTGCCTTTTAAGGGTGTGGTTCTTAGAAGGTTAACCAAGCTCCAGTGGATGAGTTCACATCAAAGACCATTTGGGGACACAAATTTGACCTATAGGCCTTAATATATAGTATTATATATCATATATATAACTATATACTATATATTTATACACACACATACATAGTAGGGTACATTAAAATGGGCAGGGGGTAAAAATGGGGTTGCAAACAGGGGAGGGGACCTAAATATGATTAAAATATATTGCATGAAATTTGCAAAACCTCAGTTAAAAAGGAAAAAAATTGAAACAGGAGCAATACTAAGTACTGGATGCAGGGAGCGGTCAAACGCCATTACAAGATGGCGCCGGCTTCCACAGCAGCGTGAGGTAAACAACTCTATATTTGGCCATGCTTGGCGCGAACCCTATCCCGAGAGTGCGCATGCGTGTGGGTTTGAATTGTCCCTAGCCAATCCCGTGGCATTTTGCTTAGGGCGCGCGAATTGCAGCCAATCCTGAGGTACTATGTTGCCCTTCAAACTATAAAAGCCGCAGCACAGGCTCACCCCTTGCCCCCCAGTCTTCATTGCCCATCTGTTAATCAAGAGCTCTCCAATAAACTGTGATGCTGGAAGACTCCTCGTGATCACGTGCTTTCTTCCTCTGCTGGCCAGAGGCGTTCGCCGCAACTGGAAAGGATGGGCTTCTTATCTGTTGCTGGAGTGAACACACACAGCGATACATCCACTTCAGAAGACAGTTTATCAATTTCTTATTAAACTCACTGTAGTTATATGCTTTAAGGAATGCCTCTGTGGGTATTTATCCAAGGGAAATGAAAGTGGATACCTATAGTATAGTACTTATTCAAAATAACCAAAAGCTAAAATCAGTAACATAGAAAAGTGTGAGTTATACTCATAATGCAGAATACTTCCCAACTACTAAAAGGAATGAGGTGCTGCCTAATGTGAATACATTTCACCAACATGTTACTGAAAGAAACCAGACATAAAAGCATAAAATATACTCTATGACCTCTAAAAATATTATTAATATATAAAAAACAAAATCTTGTGACAACATAGACAGAACTAGTTCATAGTGTTAGGAGAAATAAACCACGCAAAAAGACAAATACTAATAATCTCACTAACGTGGAATCTAAGACAGTTGACCTTGTAGAAGTTGATGACAGAATGGTGTTAACAGAGGTTGGAGAGCATGAGAGTGGTGATGGAGGATGTTGGTCAATGGATACTGAGCTACAGTTAGACTGAAGAAATAAGTTCTGATGTTTTGCTACATGTCAGTGTGATGCGTGATAATGTATTACGGAGTTCACAAAACAAACTAGAGGAAGGGTTTTTAATGTTTTCACTGTAAGAAAATAATTCTTTTTGGAGGCAATATTTTTAATACTGATGAGTACTAGTCAGTGTACACACATACCAAGACATCATGTGGTACCCTGTAAATATATACAAAACCTATGGAGCAATACAAAGTTCTTTAGCAGTAGAACATTTATCAGTGTTTATCTGGTCTGACAGTAGCAGTGACAAACTAAAAAGAATGAAAGGGAACTTTGGAGGAAGAATACAAACATTCGATGTCTTGACTGTGGTGTTGGATACATGGGTTGATATATTTATCAATTATCACACTTTACAGAGATGTGTTTTTACTAATACAAGATATACCTGGCCATGCTTCTTTCTATCCTTGCTCAAATAGAATACCAGCATGGAAAATTAGAGGATATATTCAAAGGAGGAATGAAATATCTTCACTTCAGAATTGTAGATTGCAAATATGGGCAGTCTATCTCCTTCTGGCACTGTGAATACTGTCCAGACATCATCTGCTGCTCAGACCTCAGAGGCACCACAGGCAGACTCCAGCAGGCACTGCTGTGGGACGCTGGACAGATGTGTTCGCTCAGTGATCCACACAACGTGGGTCGTTTCTGATGCTACACGTCATCATCTGCTGGTTCTGAGGTCAGTAATATCAGTCCCACTGGGAATTTTTATTTCAGCAAGTAAACTTCAACAAATGATATGAAAGGATTGGAAAGATGACTGATATACAGCCATCTTTAGGAAACCATCAAATAAAATATTAAGCCTGTTTGAAAACAAATGGCATAGTTTATGAGGATGAAGTAGAGAGAAAAGGAGACTAATTTTTAAGATGCATAGTGATATACACCATTCTTAGAAAAAATAATAAATTTAAAATATAGAAAACATTTAATGTGGAAAGCCACGTGAGAAACAAGTCAATCATTTATGCCTCCCCACTTCTTATTCTTAAAATACTCTTCAAAGGTAAAAAGCTGTTTGCTTGTTTTGACTTAATGCACAGTATTTATTTAAAATCAGGTTTATCTTATAAGCCAAATAACAGACTTTTAATATATCTTTAGTGAATAGCAACAAATTCTCAAACACAATTGCATTTATTAATTTTTAGAATTTTCTAAAGACATAATAACACATTAACTTACAAACAACTACATCCAAAAACTTCATGTAAAGCCTACCATATACACACACACACACACACACACACACATTTTAGTTTTACTTTTATTTTATTTATTTATTTATTTTCTAGACAGGATCTCGCATAGCTCAAGCTGGACTGGAACTCATTATGTAGACCAGTCTGTCCTCAATCACAGGAAGATCTGTCTGCCTCTCCCTCCCAAATGCTGGGATTAAAGGCACACACCACCACATACGTCATTGAGTTTTTATTTTTATAAGCTGTTTTTATTGAATTTTATCCAATACTTCTTTAAAGAGGTAGCTAGATTTATCAATTTTGCGCAGAAGTGGGAGGAAATCTTCCTTCATGTGAATTCACTTATTCTGAAAGTTTTGTTGGTTACAGCAGAATATATTTTAGGCTACATTGTTGAACACTTAAAATATTTGAATTATTATGTTTTCTTGGCAGATTTTTCTCATCATAAAATAACTGTATTTTATAAATATCCAGTATACATAGTCCTGTACTAGAATAGCTACAACAGTTACTGTGTATTTGTTTATCTATATTTTAACTTTGAATCATTTGTATCTGTATATGTGTGTATGTATCTGTGTGTGTTTGTGTGTGCATGTGTATCTGTTATATGCAGCTTCCACACACATATTTCATATTGCTTACTGCCATTAACTTTTAATTAGAATATTTTTTCCATTTGTATATCACATTAATATAGGCTTGTGAATTTCATCTCATCTGACCTGCTTGTTCTCTCTGGTTTTCCCTTTGTCTTTAATTTCATGGAACTTAAAAAAAAAATCCTTCAACTTTTCTAACTCCTAGTAAGCACAGTATTTCTGTGTTTTATTAATTACCACAGAAATTAAAGTCTAAGTTGTAACTCACAGTCTGTTTGGACACTGTCCATTCTTGAGAATATGATTCACTCTATAATAAACCTGCCTCTCTCCTGCACTAGAAAAAGAAAAGAATTAAGGCATAAATTCGGAACTAGTTACCCACTGTTTTGTTGTGGTGGTGGTTTTGTAGACCCACTGATATTATCATAATGACACCAGTTACCATCGCCTAAAAGTGTTTCCTGCTCTAATTTTCTATATTGAAAAAATATCAAATATCATTTTCAGGAAGCATTTCTCTGTATTACAAATACTTCAAGTAATCTAATTTTGATGTCATTTTTCACACGTGCAAAATCATACATTTTTTGCATTTTAAATACATTGTCATGATAAATACTGATAAGCTTTCACATCAATACAAATAAAGGTATGTAACACTGTGCAGAACACAGGATTCATTCCATTGATATAGGGAGAAAAAGCCTTAGCTTCTCCCACAAGTACACACTGACACAGATATAGCATATAGGAAAATGTATAATACATTTAATAAAATATTTAATATAACAAATACAAACATTTAAATACACTATTCTACAAGTAGTAACCTGAGCAGCTTACTTCCTTGGTCATAAATACAGAGATAGTCACTTAAAGTCAATGCTTGGAAGCATTTTGAAAACAAGCAGTGAGTTCAGTTATTCAGTATTTCTATGATCCAGGGTCTGCAATATTCATGTTCTCGAAATCTCCCTTGCTCTGCTCTACAGATCTCTGCACCAAGGAATGTGGGTCAGGAAACGGCTCCAAGGCCTACAGTGCAGATGGCATGAAGGAACACAGATCCAGTGACCTTCGTGTCATTTTACCAGACGTGTCAACATCAGATGTTTGCCTTCTCTCCTCAGCTCTACCAGAGAAAATAACTTCCTCTAAGAACCTCTAGCTCAGAATCTAGGTTAATAATGTGTTTTGTAAACCAGCCAAATTTTCTTTTTCAGAATGAAACCACAGAGGTAAACATGGTTGAGAGTTACTAATACTCATAACAAGGAAGAAGGAAACTTGGCAGAAATAAATTCAAAAACTTCTTATGGAGAAATTATAAAATTCCCTTATTTTTCCCCATTAAGAGAAAAAAATCTACAAATAACTATTTCCCTATGAAAGAAACAATAATACCGGGACTAGTTATGCATCTCTACAACAAAGCATCTATCAGATCTGCTTTCCAAAGTGGTTATGTGCAGAGCCATATCCTCTGGTCATCATTGCTCCAGATCGTCACCAAAACTCAGGTTCACCGTATTCACCACAGGCAACTCTTTAATGAAAACAAAATGCCCCCTCATTATTGTTTAAACTTGATTTTCTTGGTTGACTCTTCTAGCTTGTTTTCTGTTGGTATGATAAGCACCATGACCAAAAGCAACGTGTAGAGGACAGGAGTTACTTCAATTTACATTTTCAGCTAACAGCCCGTCACTGAGGAAAGTCAATGCAGAAATTCAAGTCAGGAGCTTGAAGCAGAAACCACAGAAGAACGCTGCTTGCTGGCTTTATTTCCTCCAGCTGTCTCATAAAACCTACGACCATCTGAGCAGGGTAGCACCACCCTCAATGAACTGCATCTTAAATCGATTAGCAGTCAAGAAAATTTCCCCACAGACATGTTCACAGGTCAACCTTATGGAGGCAATCCCTCAGCTCGGACTGCCTCAGATAACTCAGAGCTGTGTCAGGTTGACAGCTGCAGCTAACTGGGATAGTGACAAACAAGATTAAGCATCATCAAGTTTGTGCTCATTGCTTGCAGTCTGTAATATACTCTAGACAACTGCAGCAAAGTTTTCCATATTAAAAATCTATCTGTTAGGGGATAAGAGATGGTCCAGTGGTTAAGAACACTTGCTGCTCTTCCAGAAGACCAAAGTTCAGTTCTTATTAATCATATCAAAGGGCTCACAACCACATGCAAATTCAAATCCAGGGGATCCAACACCCTCTTCTGGCCTCTGTCAGCACCTACACTCATGTGTGAGAACACACATATAAACAGACATACATACACAAAGATAAATAATAAAATAAATCTTTAAAATTAACATTAGAACGTTTAGATGTGCCAAATTTGATTTTAACGTTGTTGATTCTTAGTAGATAGTGTTACCATTTATGTTCCCTCTATCGTGAATCTCAAGCCTTACTTGTCAGAAGTACACACATGCTCACTCACATATTTAATATACCTTGATCTCCCTCTCTTTCTACCTGCTTACCCCAGAGAGGCATGATGTAGAAAGTTTGAAAGGGCAAAGCAGCTCTGGGACAGCCTGACACACTGAACCCCATGTCAATAGATATCTCACTATACAGTGATATATAACTTCTCTGTGCCTTGGTATTTTCATCCTTTAAATGTAAAAAAAATGATAGCACTTATGTCATAAAGTTATAAAAAATGTAGTTCAGTTAGACTAGTGTTGACTCCAGATTGAGCAATTTATGTTAGCCACAATTATCAGTCTAGACAATATTTTTAAATCATACTACCATTTAGAACTTTTGAACTGTAGTTTGGTTTTAATATAAAATATACTTTGTAAGAAGTTCAAAAGCAGATTCCATTCTCAAGCTGTTTCCTCCCAAATAGTTTTTAATTATTGTGGTATAACATATGACCACAAATTCCTTACTCCTCTCTAACAGGAGATGGAACTTAATTTCCTTCCCTTTGAATTTTAGATGGATTTAGTGAATTCTTTCTGAAAAATAGGGTCTACCAAGAAAAAATGGTACATTAACAGTAAAAAATATTGGTTAACAACTCCTTAATTAGAAAAATCAAGGTTATTATCACCAATTAAAAAATAAAGCTATGCCAAGCATAGTGGCACAGTCCTCTAATGCTAGCACTCAGGAGACAGAGGCAGGAAGATCTCTGTGAGATCAAGGCCAACCTGATCTACATAGTGAGTTCCAGGCCAACTTGCACTACATGAAGATACTGTCTCAAAAAATTTTTTTTAATTAAACTTAAAAATGCATTTCATGTCCCATGTGAAGGACCTTTCATGTCTATGATAATTTTCCTTAAAACCCTCATGAGAATACCTCGGACAAAGGAATAAAGGAAAACAAAGATGTTCTCCCAAATATCTGATTAAAGCTCATCAACTGGATTGAGCTCTTAAAAGACAGAAATTAGAAACAGAGAATATGAAACATGAAATATGGTGTGTCTGGAATTGGGGATCCAAATCCATGCCATTGGGAAAAAGGACTGTGGTTGAGTTCATAGTACAGTACTAATGTTATTCATTAGTTTTGATAAACTGACCACAATTTGAAAGATTTTATCAGGGCACCAAAGTGAAGGCATGGACGGAATACTTTATGATCTCTGTAAGTCTTCTATAAAGAGTTTCTGCAGGGTGCTTATCATAAAGTGGTATTGGACCGTTTCTTCATCCATTAAGATGATTATGTAATTTCTGTCCTGAGCATGCTGTGTTACGTTCCTTGTTTGCATATGCTGAACCATCTTTGCATCTCTCTAATAATGCCAACTTGGTCATGATGAATTATACTTTTTAACATTTTTATTGAATCATTGTGTATTTCATACAGAATATCTCAATCAGTCTTAATCATCTTTATATCCCTTCCCCACCAGCATCTCCATAGACCCCCCAACAGGAATCCATACATTCTTTCATCTGTGTTAAGGTCTATTCTGTCAAGTATTCTGTCCCTAAGTGACCTCAGTACAGGTTCATCCACTGAGGTCTAGTCAGCCTACTCAAAGTCCCTCACTCTAGGAAGACTAGCCCATCCTCACCCAACAATAATTAGTTGCCAATGTTTCTTAAGCAAAGGTTAGGGTCTGCTACCTATCTCCCCAGTGCCATGCTGGGTTTTGTCTGCTTGAGTTTGCATTGGTCTTGAGCATGCTAACACCCTTGCTGTAGGTTCACAGGATCAGAGTCACAGGAGATTGTAGGATTCTGTTTTCATATGGTCACGCCCCTCCTCACTGGCTCATACCATCTTTCTGTCCCCTCATCCACAATGGTCCCTGAGCCCGGATGAGTGAAACAATATAAGAATCCTGTCCAGAACCAACACTCTGCAGGTTTCTAATCTCCATGATTTAGGCATTTGTGACCTTTTGTGTTGTTGGCCCAAAGAAGCATGTGGGAGCTTCATTAATGAGAGTTGGGATTCATTAATGACTTCTTTACCCATTGTCTTATATTGTGTGAGCCTTGGGTGTAGAGGCTACACTGTAGATGTGCTGCTTGACAAATCATATTTTTAATGTGTTGTTAAATTCAATCTGTAAATATTCCCTGTCCAACTCTTCCCACATGTTTTGTGTCACTATTCCTCAGGAGACATGAAAACATATCTACTCACTCCAGATAGGAAACCAACAACAGACCAAAGTGAGGATACCACCAAAATCCAGCTTTGTGACTCAATGAGTTTTATGGAAGTTACTTGCAGGAATATATGTAAAGGGTGACTTACAGGAGCAGAAATCACTCACTCAAAGATAGATACCTGCATCACCAAAGTCCATCCCTTCATGCGTGACATCTCACAAAACCTGGAAACCTGGAGCACACTGTATAACTTGCAGATAGCTTAGCAAGTTAGAGAATGTCTCTTTCGGGTAGTGTAGTTGGTCTCTGCTTCTTCTACAAAACTTGCATGGTCTCTGCCTTTTCTAGGCAGCCTGGCTTATCTCTGCTTCTTCTAGATGGCTCGACTCCTCTGAGCCTCTTCTAAACAGCTCAGCTTGTCTAAGTGTCTCAGCAGTCCTTAGGGCTTATTATGCTTGGAGATGGAGGGGCCTAGTGAATCTGGTCAGTTTCAGGGATTGGCTGAAACTTTTGAGTTGTTTTCTTCCTTAGATTAATGACATTCCTTGAAGCATAGACTATTTCACCTCTCCTTAGAACATCTGGTTTGTTATTGTTACCTCCAAGATGGAAAATCTTTTCTCAGAGGAAATTGCTACACAAAATTCCACCCCTTCCTCTAGCTCTTAAATACCTTCCACTTCCTCTTCCACAATGGTCTCTGAGCCTTTGAGGAGGTGACATTGAAGTCTGACTATGGTCCTCTAACTCTAGCTGGGTACTGAACTTTTGTGTCTTTTGATTTATCTCTCTGTTTCCAGAGAGTGACTGGTGGGGAACCTTGACAGCATTTCTTTTGCTACAAAGCACAGGTGGAAAGAGGAAGAAAATAGGAAACAGAAAACTATTCAAACAGATCTTGATAGCAGAGGTAACATGATGAGAAGTGATGTTGGAAAGGACATTACCCAGTACATCACACCCATTTACTGAAATAATAACAATTCTTTCTAAAGACATTATGTCAGACCGGTTCTTCCTGACCTCTGACTCCTAAAAGCCTCCTGTCCCATCTTCTCAATGGTCCCTGGAATATAGATTTTCAAAATATAACTTAATAATCCTCTAAATCTCATTATTTATTATAATGTCTCCATTTTCAGCTCTAATTTTACTCATTGAGTTTTCTCTCTATCTTTTGCTTAGTATAGCTAAAGGTTTGACAGTCTTCACCAACCCTTGTTTTATTGATTTTTATTTTCATTTTCATTTCATTAATTTATGCCCTGATGTTTATTATTTCTTTCTACCTACAGAGTCAGATTTTGGTTTGTTAACATTCTTTAAGACTCTGGGGTAAGTCATTAAACTATTTATTTGCATTTTAATTATTTTTTACCATTTAACTACTTTTATGATTTTTAAAATATATATCGCTATAAATTTTCTTTATAAAACTTCAGTTGTATTCCACTGATTCTGGTATGCTGAGCTTCTGCTTTCATTTGATTTCAGGACTTTTTAATCTCTCTTGATTTATTAAGTGTCCATTGCTCATTTAATAGTATATTGTTAAATCTCTGAGTCTGTATATTTTCTATCATTTCTCTTGCTGTTAATTTTCTGGTTTTATTCTATTGTGATCTAATAGAATATAAGAAAGTTACTTAAATTTTCTTGAATGTGTCAAGATTTGCTCTATCTCCTAAAATATGGTTGATTTGGGAGAAAGTTCCACAGACTGCTGAGATGCATGTGATTCTGTAGCTGTTGGATGGAATCTTCTTAGGATGTCTGCTATGTCCATTTGATCTAAGATGTCATTTAACTTTGATATTTAAGATCAATGTATGCTTTCATATCCAGTAGGGCTTGTTTTATGAAATTTTGTGTGTCAGTATTTGGTACACATGTGATTAGAATGAAATCCTCTTGAAGAGCTGTCCCTCTAAATCAATGAGAAGTGATCCTCTTTACCTCTTCTGACTAATTTTGATTTGAAATCTACTTGGTCAAATATTAGCACAACTATTCTTGCTTGCTTTGAGGTCTACTTGTTTAGAATAGCTTTTCTGTCCTTTTATCCCAAGGTAGGTATTTTCTTTTCCATTGAGCTATTGTCTTGTAGACAATAAATAGATATTATTTTTAATCCAATCTTCTACTTTATGTCTTTGATTACATATTTGAAACCATTATCATTCAGAGTTATTATTGAAATGTGTGAAAGATTTAGTCTTTTCTGTCAAACAAGTTTATCATTTGGTGCCTGTTACCCTTTACACACACACACACACACACACACACACACACACACACAAAGTTCCTTTGTTAAGAAATGAATGTTTGTTCAGCTAGATATAATCTACCTCATGGAATTTCCACAGGTCTAATGCCTTGACTCATTGTCACAATTTCCTGAGATGATTAACTATTAAATTGTCCTCCATGTGCCTTTTCTTTCTTTTCTTTTATGCCATTTTCCAAACTAGTCAGTTGAGTACAGATCATAAAGTTGGACCTCAGCCAGTGAGGGAAACCCCATGCCTCTTGCATTACGGATAAATGGAGAAAGCCATTTTCCATTTTTGCAATGTGTGTTGCTCCTCAGCTTTTCGCACTCACCATTCTGAGAAGAATAAATATTTGTCTTGCAAAAATACATTAATTTCAGTGGTGATCTCTTGCTTTATGACTCAATTTTGTCTCTAACAACTTGCGGACTTGTCCAGGATTCTAGAGCACTGGAATAGGTGCCCAGATGCCCTTCTAGGGGAGATACATTCCTTGGCCTTTTTGCAATGGCCTCTGGGCCACTTTGATATCCTGAAAGATGGTAAAGATACACCATCAGGTTATCCGGAGGTTGAATGGTAGTAAATGATCCATGCTGCTGAGATGAAGCAAATGTGGACCGCTGACATGCAGTTCTGTAGGTATCCTTGCAACTGCGTAAGGTCTCCTGGCAGTCCTTTGGACCTAGTCAGGATTTGCATTTCCCTGTCCATTGCTGAGAAACACCAAACATGGGAAATTGCCCTCCAGAGGAATCATTTGAGGCTGGATGAAACATTAAAATTGAAAGAGAAGAAACCTCCATAGAAGGAAGGTTAGGGCTCTGATCACCTGTTAGGGCTTAAGAAACCTCCATAAAATAGGGAGGCTGAACCTATCAATTCTCAAAAAGGCCAGGAAGGAGAACAATCAAGACAAAAAAGCTCTAAAGAAAATGAAACTCAGAAGAGAATCCCCCAGGTAGCACTCTTGGACCTATGCTTAAATAACTTAGCAGACAACATCCATGGTAAAGTGAAAAAAAAGCAACAAATGATAAAGTATTATAACTTTATTTGGACCCAAGAGCAGATCCTTAAACCCTCAATATTTGGGTCCTGATTTGGAGCAGATAAGGAGTGGGTCTGTCAGCTCTTACTGAGGCATGTAAATGAAAAATCCTGTCTCCCAAGAGGAGATTCATTATGCTCTCTGCTGAAGAAAAGGCCCCATAACTGTATTCCCCTTAAGAACAGAAGGTAAGGCTACCCATACAGACTAACAATGAGAACAAAACTGGGACCCCCTTGCTTGTTTACCCCTACCCTGTAATTAAGAACAGGTCCCTGAACCCCTAGATCCAGGTGATATATCTGCCACTGCTCCCTTTCCCCCTTCTCTTCCTCAGAGATCCAAACCCGTCAACTTAGACAGACCCTGTGTTAGATCCAACACTCATCAGATCTCAAATTAGATGACCATTCCTCACTAAAATTGAGACTGAACAATGTACTAATCTCTCATTCCAGGTCTCCAAAGGAGTGTGACCCTGATAAACTGAGACTTCTCCCCAAGCAACATACCCACCAATAGACGTTCCTCTAGGATGAGTAGGAATTGGAGACGTGACTGTTCCTCCAATTGGTTCTAAAATGAGAAAAATTTTAAAAGAACTTAAGCTTCTGTTGGAGAGCTCTTTTGGAATAGCAGAGCAGCTAGACCAATATTGGGGTCCCAGCTTTATATTTGGGTCAAATTGATGTCTATCCTGAGCATTCTATTCACAGGAAAGGGGAAGATGATGATCAGGAAGGTTGCACTGGTTATTTAGAGATGAGACAATCCAGCAAGTCTAGGGATCATTGTACAAAAAATTAAAAACTCCAGTCAGAACCCCTGATAGGACAACCATAATGAGGTCCATCAAGAAGGGTCCTGAAAGACCTAATTATAAGAGGGATAAGAGTCCCTTCCTTGACTTCCAAATGTCAATAAAGCTTTCAAAATCCAACAAGGAAAACATGAAGGTCCAGCTGAATTTTTAGAGAGGTTAGAAGACCAGATGAGGAAATATTGTGAATTAAATACTGAAGACCCTCCGAGTTCAAGGGATGCTCAAACTCTGTTTTGTAACTGATATATTGCCTGATAAATCTAAGGAACCTTAAAAGGTAGCAAACTGGAAAGACAATTCAATGGAAGAATTACTTTGAGAGGCACAGAAAGTATACACAAGGAGGGATGAAGAGAAACAGAAACAAAGCCCAAGAAGAGGATCTCAAAGAAGACTTCCCAAATAAGGGAGGAGGAGTGAGTGAGAGGAAGGGGGAGGATAAATGTTCCAAATGTGGAAAGGTGGGACAGGGACACTTTAAGAGAGAATGGACAGTGGAAGAGAAAGCAATCCCATGTGTGTGCGTGTGTGTGGGAGGGGGTGTCCAAAGTCTCTATTGCAATGATGGGAGCCTTTAGTAAACTTAAAAGGGATTTTTCTCCTCCCTTCTTTGAGAAAATCCCAATTAATTCCAATGTAGGGAGACGATGGCATGATTTTGTTTTCTCCAGGAATCCAGAATGAACCTGTTAAGGAAAGATTTGTTGTTTAAATTAAGGACTGGAATTAATACACTTCAAAATGAGATCAAAGTCTCTCACATCCTCATGACTCCCCTGGACTCAGAGAAAATTAAACAATTATTTGGGCCCAGAAAAGAAATCAAGATGACTTACAGAGTTCCCCTATCCAAATTTAATTGAAATATGATGGGGAGATATTTAGGACGGAACAGTGTCCTATTTCCCTGGGAGTGATGTTAGGACTAAATCCATCATTGAAGGACTTATAAGGATACAGGTTTCTTGACCCCTGTGTGTCCTCCTTCTGGCAACAGACAGTAGGGATCTTTTTGTCTTTAAATGGGAGAATCTACGTTCATCAAGGAAACAGGAAGGAGGACTGTTTTACCTCAGGGCTTCACAAACTCACTCAACCTTTATGGCCAAGTTCTTGAACAATATTAGGGAAATTCAACCCATATATGTCTGTTCCAATATGTAGGTAGTAGGTAGTTCACTGCTATAAAGAGATGACCAAAGTGAAACATTTAATAAACCATTAGATTTATCAGTTTCCTTGACAGTCAAGGACTGAGACTCTTCAAAGGAAAAATTGAAATTTACAAACAAGGAGGTTAAATACTTAGAATTTCTACTCAGTCAAGACCAAAGAGTCTGGAACCAGAAGGAATAGAATGTATCCTTTAATTCCCCTACTCCAGACCAAAGAACTTCTGGTACTAATAAGATACTGTTGATTATTGATCAATTTCTATACTCTAAGATCTACAGACTTACTTCTCAAGTTACTAGAAAAGCCAGGTCCCTTGTCAGGTGCTCTGGATAGCTTCAGCTTTCAACTTGACAGACCTGGGACGAGAGAACCCCCACTGGGGAATTGACTCAATCAGACTGGCCTGTGGGCATGTCTATGAGTCATTTTCTTGGTTATCGAGTGATGCAGGAGGAACCAACACACTGTGGGTTGTGCCACCCTAGGCAGGTGGTCCTGGGTTGTATAAAATACCAGGTTGAGCATAGACCAGAAGAGTAAGCTAGTGATCAGCATTCTTCCCTGGGCTCTGCTTCAGTTCCTGTCTCTAGACTCCTGCTCTGGCTTCCCCTGAGGATGAACTGTGATCAGGACATGGAAATAACTCCCCGCTCACCTCCTCCACAAGTTGTTTTGGGGCAGACTGTTTTATCACAGCAATAGGAAGCAGGTCAGAACATTATAGAAACCAAATGTTTTAAAACAAACTAATAGAGGACCTTAAACAAGTCCTACTTACTGTTCCTACATTAACCCTATCCACGTCAGAAAAACCATTTCGCTGATTTGTCAGTGTTAATAAAGGGACAGCACTTAAGTCCTGACCCAAGAACACAGAGGGCAGTTACAACCTTAGCATATTTACTCAAACTACTAAAGCCAGTTGCCTGGGACTGGCCAGAATTTGTCCAATCAGTGACAGCCTTTGTAGATGTTGTAATGATTCATATTATGTAGACAATCACTGGGGCCTTCAAGCCACGTGTTGTGCTGTTCTTAGAATTTATGGGTCCATGGGTATTTATAACTTGACCAAACAGGCTTTTCAAGCATAGCTTCTTTTTTTTTCTAAAATAAATGACATGACAACATCCTTGGGGAGGAAATCCAAGACTGAAGACTTTCCAGAGTGTATGGGTTGATAAAACAGCAATAACTAATGTTGAACACTTAAAGTATTTACTGGTAATTGTTGATCATCAGCCTCGTTGGGTTGAGGTAATGCCTCCACCTGGGGCTACTGCTATAATGTTAACAAAGCACTTTTAGAAACATAATACATAGATTTAACATCATCAAAAGCATTGACTCAGATAAAGGAGTCATTTCCCTGCAACCATTGTCAAAGGATTGTCCCCAACTCTGGAAATAATTTGGGAATATCATACCCCCTTGGCCTTCCTCCCCCTCTGGTACAGTAGAAAGATATATCAAACTTTTAAAAGACATTTAGCCAAATTAATACTTGAAATAGAACTACAGTGGTCTAAATGTTTCCCCATTGCCTTCTGGAAACTCAAGAGTGCCCCTCAGAAGGACAGGGGACTGTGCTCTATGCTCTGAGTCCTACTGAGGAAGCTTCAAAGATTGAAACAAAGGACCAACTCCTCAGGAAGTATGTACTTAGGTTTTCTTCCTCTCTGTCCTGTTAAGCATCAAGGGATATTAACCCAAACATCACTGCCAGAGTTTCCCATGCATCAACACAAGCTCAGTGATTATGTTTGGATCAAATCCTGGAAAGAAGGAAAACTTGAGCCCATTTGAGAAGGAGATTACCAGGTCCTATTCACTACTGAAACTGCCTTGAGCACTGCCAAGAGGGCTGGACTCAGCACAGTGGGATCAGGAAGTCACCAGCAACTGAAGGGGTTCCATCCCTGATGACATCATTCCTGCCCTTCTCATTCCTACCTTCATTGCCCCCCTACAAAACCAGTGTTCTCGGTAAAGAAATGATCCTGAAAAGTTACATGGAAGTCAAGGACTTCAGCAAACTTTTAATATTGAGATGGGATATGGAGATACAAATGCCTGGCTGGAATGGGTTAAATACTCCATCTGCACACTCAATAGAAGCGTGTTACATATGTGCATGTGGCTGGACCTGCAGAGCTGAAATGGTCCCCTTCCCTTTGGGATGGTCCTTCCATCTGAGTGGCATGCATTGCCTGCACTCCCTCTTCTTAAGACCAAGAAGTCTAGGCCAATGAGTCTTTTCAGACTTTGTTTCTATTGGCTACTTCCCACTTCAATCAAAGACATGGGCAATTGGCCATCTCTAGGGGCTAAAGAACCCCCATCTCTCATGAATAATTACACTTTGTGCCAATTTAGGTGGGAAGAGCCCTTGACTCCATTGGGCAATGAACAAGGTGCATGAAGGCCAGTCTTCGGAAAAGATGACCAACCACTTAGCCCTGATGATCATACATCTGTTGGTATTGTGGAGGACTCTTATCTGAAGCCCGACCAGTTCACTAGAGTGGGACTTCAACTTCAGTTCAGTTAGCCATCTTTTTCACCTTTTTCACCTTTTTCATCTTTTTAGATACTTCAGCCTTCCTCAAAGCCCCCCACAAGGGAAGGGAGTTCTTAACTTCAGGATGTCCATTTGACCCCCATATTTATATGAATGATATAGGAGTGTCCAGTGAGTCCCAAATGAATTCAAAGCTCAAAACCATATAACAGACAATTCAAGTCAGCCTTGCCCCATCAGTCAACTGTTAATAAAAATGTAGACTGTGTCAACTATATTTACTGCAACCAACAAAGTTTTGTTAACTCTACCTGAAATGTCAAGGCGAATAACTAAACAACTGACCAGCAAAGTGACTTGGGAAAATGCTTTGGTGTTTGCTATGGTTTTAGCTAAAAGAGGATTTGTATAATGTTGAGAGGACAGTGTTGTATTTCTATCCCAGAACAACTTCAGATGGGACCATTACCAGGGGTCTTCAGGTTCTTAAGGATCTCACTAATGAGCTAGCAAAAAATTCAGGAGTAGACAATCCTATTTCTAACTTCACAGAACAATGATTGGACAAATGGAAAGGAATGATGACCTCAGTTTTAGATCCTTAATTGTAACAGTTGGAGTCAGAATTCTATTAAGATGTTGTATAATTCCTTGTGGTAGGAGCCCAGTGAAGCAACCTATAGAAATAGCCATTGCTAACCACCCTCCACTCCCATACCCACACAGACATTTTCTTCTAAACACTCACGAAAAAGAGGTCCAATCCCTTCTAGCAGAATCTGAAGAAAAGAATGTATAGTAAAACTGGGTTAAATCGTGACAGACTTCATTTTTTTCAACCCATCAAGTGTAACAATTGTGTACCTGCTACTCCTCACATTCGCCCCACCACCAGCCCCTTGGTTCCTTTGTTTAGAAATAAGTCTTCGTTCAGCCAGATGTACCTCCTGGAATGTCTACACGTCTGATGAGCGGACTCATTGTCACAATTTCTGGGAGTGGCTAACTGTTGAACTCCCCCTGCTCTCTGAACTCTTTCTTTCCTTTCACACCCTTGTCCAAACTAGATAGCTGCACACAGACTTGTGGGGTTGGACCTCAGCTAATATAACCAAGGATACTTTGTCTTAGGGATAAAAGGTGAAAGCCATTTTGTCTGTGTGTGTGTGCTTGCTCTCCAGCTTTTGGTGACTATGCATCATTCTGAGAACTAAAGTTTGCCTTGCTAAGATAACTTAATTTGAAAATCTTTTCATTTACAACCTCTATTTTATCTCTAATTAAAATATGTATTAACTCCTGGAATTTTGTGGTTCGTATTGATATGAGAAATTAATGTTTCTCATAAAGTCACAATTAGAGCACCTTTGTCTCAGGCACTCTTATTTTTATCTAAAGATGGTTTTGAGGAAAAGGAAAATAATTTTATTTTTAATACATAACTTTTTACTTTTAACTGACTACTACTTTTTGTGTTGTTAGTGTTAACATATTTGTTTCTTACTTTGATTGATATTGACTGAAATGGTGCTTTGGTTTATAAATTACCGCCTTCTATACTTTCATTATAATACTTATATAGATGAAAAGAAGGCTATACAGAAAAGGAGGAGAATAATTTAGTGTAGTGTTCAGAACCATAGTTATAATTCTGATTTTTTCCACCATTACATATATACGCATTCGTTTCCTTTAACCAATTTCAAAAGTTTTAGAGAAGAAAAGTTTATAATTCTATCAAATAGTAAGTTCTCCTCCTACTTTTACAACAGTAAATTATTTTATGATGAAATTCTCTATACGCTAATTTATTTAGTTCAAGTGGTGCAGTTTGCATATATTACACTGTTCAAACCTCACACTCTCTAAGACTGCATTTTTTTAATATTTAAAACATTTTTTTAAAATTAATACTTCCTGAATTGGAAACAAAAAAACACTATCAAAGAGGATGATTTCACCTCAACAGAACATTTATCAATTTCTTAAGACATTTTTTATTGATTAATTGTGTCTTCTACAGGTTAGTGGGGAAAGGCAGTGACGCTTTATGGATTGAGTGGTACGGCTAAATTTCCTTTAATACACAAGACAGCCCTTCTCCAAACACTAAAAGAATTTTCCTGACATAAATGTGAAGATCCTATCTGTAAGATCAGGGGACAGATGCTCTGACAGAGAACTTGGAAACTAAACAACTTGTTAAGTTTTTTCATTTGTTGTTGAAATATTCTTTGTTATTGAATGTTTGTATATTTCATAGACAACATCTAAGTCGTCTTTACACCCCCTTCCCCATCAGCACCAACCATAGCTCCCCACTGGATTTCGTGCATTCTGTCATTTATGCTAAGGCCTATTGCATCAAGTTAGTATCCCCCTGATATCTCTCGGTGTAAGTTCATCCATTGGGGTCTAGTCAGCCTGTCTAGAGTCACTCCCTTAAAGATCAGCTCTTCTTCACTCATCAGTAATCAGCTGTCAATAACTCTGCTAAGATTGGGACTTGATGCCTAATTCTCCAATTCTATGCTGAGTTTTTATCTGTTTGAGTTTGCATGGGTCTTGTGCATGCTGTCACCATTTCTGTAAGTTCATTTGAGCAAAGTCCAGGAGCCTGTAAGACTGTTTCCTTTTGGTATTCCCTGACCTTACAATCTTTCTGCCCATCTCCTCCACAATGGTTCCTGAGCCCTGGGTTCATTGCCCTCTGTTGCAGGAGGGAGCTGTGTTAATGAGAACACATTAGTATTCTCTCTACACCTTGTTCCATTAGGTTCTATAAATGTTAGGTGTAGAGGTTCCATTGTAGATATTTCACTTAGGGTTGAGCATCTCACAGACATTTAGTCTCTATGTGAGACAAGTTGTGGTACTCTGTAATAGTCTCTGTCTGTTGCAAAAGAAGCTTCTTTGGTGAGTCATGAATGGCATTATTGTCTGTAAATATAAGGATCCATATTTAGCACATGGTAAGAAATTCCATTTGTCTAAAGATGTGATAGCCTTGGGGTTTTCCCTAAGATGTATGACCTCTCCAGTCATGTGTACTTGGCTATGTTTAAAGTTCCACACATGAGTTCCCTCCCATTGAGTGGTAGTTGTTGATTACTCCCCCAATAAAAGTGCCAATACTGCCCCAATAGAGTTTACTGTGCTGGACATTTTTGTGGTTATTAGGCCTTAAAGCTGGGATTGGACCATCAACTGATGCTCTTCCTCAGCAGTTCCTATCAATACTATGACCACATATGACATGAAGTGGAGCTATGAGATTTCAATGCATGTGTGGAGGAGAGCTGGGAACATCATTCTCACATAGTGAACATAATTGTTTCATCTTAATGTAAGGAGAGATGGCAGCATGTTTTCCCCTCACTCAGCACGCTTGTTCTTTAAGCCCACTCAGGAACAAGATAAACTGATTTTTAAAAAAATATTAAATCATAGACAGCATCTATAAATGTGATTGTGTTATGATCGGTATACAGAACATGTTCACTTATAAAGATGATCATATATTAAGTGTCAGTGGAATCAACCCAGGTGATGCCCCTACCTTGTGCCTGTGTGTGTGTGTGTGTGTGTGTGTGTGTGTGTGTGTATTTGTCTGTGTGTTTGTCTGCGTATTGAAAGCGATATCTGAGAAGCCTGTGGATAAGCCAAACATAGATTCACAGTTGACCTTGACTTTCCATTTCTGAATGCCTACCATCATTCCAGAATCCAAAACTAAAAGCACATAGCCAGCCAGTGCTTCATAGCTCCCCATAGCTCACTTCCTTGTCTGCCACCTGAGAACTTACTCCCAGAGATAGAGTTCACCTTGAGAGTTAAGCCACCAGGGCTACCCACAGATGCCTGAAAATACTGCTTCATCCTATTTTAAAATTGCTGTACCATTGGATTTAAAAGTTCATTAATTCCAAAATAAAAATCATGTTATTACTTTATAGCCCATCCAATTAATTACCATATCCTATACAACTTAAAAGGCCAAGAGGAAATTTTTCTTCTTTCATAATCTTACAGTCATAATATTCATTCATAGAAATATATGAATGACATTGTTTCTAACACATGTTATTCCTTAGTATGCCTACATTCACAGTTCTTTAGATTTAGGGAGTATAGTGGATTCCACCCCAAATACTGATGGAACTCTGGCCATGAGAGGTATACATGAGCTTAGGAGTCTCCATTCTAAGGTGTGTCTATTCATTATTGGAAAGTACGATTATAGTTTTTTTAAAAATGCCCCCCCATTTCAAAGATCAAAGAGCATTTGCATATATTTTCTTCAACAAATTTTAAGTTTTCATTTGGAGTTGGTTTTGCGCATGCTATGCAGCGAGGAGACTGTTTCATTTTTTAAATGATCACTTTCCAGCCCCATAAGCTAAGTCATCCTTCTTTTCCCCACTGACTTGCAGTGTTGCCTTTGTGATGTTCCTGTGTTCTGTGCCCACAGGCGTTTATTTCTGAGCTCTCTTCTCTGGTTTATTGATTTGCTTTTCACTGTATTTGTAAGTACCACACTATTTTAATCATACATTTGTGTCAATTATTTAAATGCACTATGTCTGCTGTTTTGTTTATTTCCTTGCTTCTATTTTGTTTTGTTTTGATTTTTTACAAGCACCCTGGCTAGTCAAGGCTCAATTTCAGATGAATTAATTCTGTATTCAATTTATCAAGTCTCATGAAAATCTTAGCTAAAATTCTTGTTGACATATTATTCAATGTAGGAAACTTGGAAGAAATCTCTATTTTTGGAATTTTAAGTCTTTGAATGGTATTTTAAAAATAATTAGCATTCATTTCACCATTTGTGATACTTTATAATAATCTCCATCTGTTGCAAAGGGAACTTCTTTTAATGAGTGGTGAGAGGTACATTTCTCTATCAAACCCAGTCTGCGTGATGTCCAGCCCTATATGACACACCTACATTGCAACATCTACCCCTAAAGCTCAGGAAATAGAGCAGAATAGAGGAAAGAAAGAATATTGGTGCATCTCCCAGCTCTTACCATCAAAGCTTTCTCAAGCAACAGGTAGTGATTAACCCAGAAAGCCACAAGTGGCCAAAGTGCAGAGAATAAGAGACAGCCAGTTTGTCCCTGGGTAGGACGCCTCTATCAAACTTCTGCTACCAAGACTCAGGGACCACTGAAGAGGAGTGGGCAAAAAGATTATTAAGAGCCGGAGATAGTGGATGACTTCAAGAAAACTGTTTTCCAGACAGCTAGGAATGTTCTTATATGAATTTACAGCAACAGTAACAGCAAGCACAAGACCCACACAAGCTCAAGTCAGACTAAATGCGAGTATAAAAGTGGGGAAGTGGGAAAAAGTTCCAACCTTAGCTTATCAATTACTGACAACCAGTTATTACTGGGAGAGTGGGAGTTGGTTTTCTCCAAGGATATGACACATGATAGATTAACCAACCTCCATTGGATGAGCGCACACTGAAGGACATTTGGGACATGAACTTGGTTCAACAGACCTTAACATATTGACAGAGCACATGAAATCAAGCGTGGCGGTGGTGGGGGGGGGGGTAGTAATAGGATGGGTTCCGATAAGGGAAGGAGATCTAAATATAACCAAAATAGATTGCACAAAATTCAATTAAAACACAAAAAATACAACTTATTGATTTTTTGTGTAATTTACTTATCACACTATAAATTTTAAAATGACCTTATAATGAAGATATTGTATACTATTTGTATGTGTGAAGAAACCAAATCTCAGATTTTTTTTATCTCAAATGTCATGAATACACAACAGCAGAATAGGAATTTAATGTACATCAGCCTCAATCCAGCTACTCCCCTAAATGTTTCAGTTTTCATTTTGTATACATCACGAGAAATGCTACCCAAGTTCTCTACTATAAAGTGTCTCTGGAGCAGAATCTTCCCTGAAAAGAAAGAATTCATGTTGCCACATATCACTTGACTGTAACAACATGGTACTGCTTGTCGGCAGGGTATTTCATATGTTTTATTGTATGTAATCTGTAGTCATTCACTAGGATTGCTTTAACAAACAACTACAAGCTGGATAGTTTAAACAAAGACATTTATTGCTTTGCTGATTAAGAGCCTAGATGTCCAATATCAAGGGATTAGGAGGGCAGTATACTTCTTGCTATGAAAATCCACTTTATGCCTGTCATTTTCTTCAGGTAGTTTGCTGACAATCTGTGATTTTCTTTGACTTATAACAGTATCACTCCCATCTGTTCTATCATGTTCACAAAGTATTAGCCCTATGTACACTCCTATGTTCTTTTTTTATAATAATGTAAGTCATTGAATTAGGGATTCTTCTTACTCTGACATTACCTCGTCTTAGCTTACTGATTGCATCGTCAGTAACCTTACTTGGGATTCAAGGCATATTCTGGGCACTGGAGGTTTAGAATTAAACATAATGGATTTTGGGCTAGAAGATGCAATTACCTCGTTAACATTGTCATACTAGTAAACTATGTTACTTAGAAGGCTGTAGAAAGACTGATTTTTTAAAAATTATAGTAATTATATATTTCCAAAGCAGAGAATGACTATAAAAAATAGTAATGAAGAGATTAGCCCTTGGGGAAAAGTTTGTGTAAATCAGTGTTTTTGACTGTTTCATATGGGGTCACTTCTGACAGCTTACTCTTTGCCATTGGATAGTGTGGAGCAGTGGAAGCCTGCGTCAAAGGTGAGAGCAGCTCTCTGCACACTTTGCTTTTATTTGTCCTGTTCCCACCTAGAAGCGTTTTCATAGAAACATCCATATCTTTGAAGTCTGGTATTAGCTCATTAGTTCAGTTCTGGTGTTGATCTCACAAAGCAGGATTGTCATGACTAGTAATTCTGTCACTCACTCAAGAATGTACACTGTCCTTGATAAACTTCATCTAACTTATGGGGAAAAATAAATATCACTTCTTCCCTATTCAGGAGTCCTTTGATAGCAGTCATCCAAACCACTCCTCATCACTTAGAACTATGAAGTAATGGTTACAATAAACACCTAAAACTTAAGTTAGATAAAACACATTTTTGTTTTTTAAAATAGGTTCTTACTTATGTAGCCAAAGCTGGCCTTAACTTTGCAATCTTACTGCCTCAGTCTTCTGAGTACCGCATCAAGGACCTTATCACTATCCCAGTTAATAGGTAAAACATATTTTATCAGCAAATCTCACCACTGTTTCTGACAACCTGCCAACACACTTCTTTTTGTTTTTTTTAAGACAGTGTTTCCCTGTGGTCCCAGATGGCCTGGGACTCTCTATGTAGACCAGCCTGGCCTGGTCTGCCTGTCTCTGCCTCCCGAGTGTTGGGAACCACCACACCCAGCACAATACGCTTTTGTAAGGAAGACAGTGAATTAAATATTTTTAGAAAATTAGAGAATGATGGAACGAGACAGAAGAATGGATGGACAGATGTTGCCCTTCTCTGTGCTCTGAAGTTTCTAAATGTTTAAAAAGTATTAGAGCTGTTATCTTAAGCCAATATCCACTATCCATGTGATCATTCTGCATAAAAAACACAAAGAGAAATCATAATGGGAGAAGCAGTGATAACTTAGCTTCAGTGTGGTAGAGCAGCTGGGTCGAGGGCAAAGACAGACAACTTACATGCATGCCGTAAGGAAAACGGTTCCCACAAAACTCACAATGTAGGATTTTCATGAGTAGTAATTCTGTCACTCAATAAAGAAAGTACATTTATGGAAGTAAAAAAAAAAAAACAACAAAAATCATAAAACTCTCTGTTTGGAAAACTGTTAAAAGGTTTTTGCTCTTATGAACTTTGGCTTTGACTTCATGTAGCCCAACTTTGCAAGCAGCAGTCTTCAGGAGTTGGCAGACACTGGCTCATCAGAGCAGATATCAGGCATTTTGAAAGTTTATTAATCAGTTATAAACCACTGATAGCTTAACAGAATATGTTGATTGTACATCTTAGGAACTGGCAAATGCTGAAAATGAGGTTTTGCTTTTGAAGAGCTTTTTTCAGAGCATCACTGTCAGAAGCCATGTGTCAGTTATAGAAACAGACCTCAGGATCATGAAAAGAGCATAATTACCAGGCAGTTCCACAAGGCACGCACTGAAACCCACTGATGGTTTTGTCCTGTCTGGCCTTCCTGAGTCTTGCTCTTAGCTGATAAGGAAGCGTGACAGGAAGAGTAGACAGACCATTTCCTAGAAGATATAGGTTTCCTATGACTGGTAACGGTCTCTAAAATTCCGTAATAATCTTGATAGACTTTCCTTTGAACTGCATTACAATTCACCCAGATGTTTCCACACGACCTCCCTTCACACCCTCTTCGTGTCCTGCCACCGTGTTACCTCACACAGTCTCCCCCACATCCCTCCCTATTTCCCACATGCATTTTACTCCAATAAACCTGAAGACCCAGCCCTATATTAACATTGCTTCCTGGAGAACTCAGCCTAACTCATACACATCTACGGTCAACTTTACTTTCTCCCTAGTTTAGTATCTTGGGATGATAACACTGCCCTATATTTCATCATTCCAATCTCTTCTTCCAAAAATATTCACCTGCAATCATATTCTCTATGTCCATTTTCCATGATAGACTCCATTCTCTGTTCCTCCACATTCTATTTTCTACTCTTAAGGGAGTGATTACTGCTGATTTACAATTGCATATGAAATGGGCACTGAAACATGCAGGTATTTCAAACTCAGGGAATTGTCATATAACTACAACAGCTTCTGGTTCAAGAAACATTACCAGCATTTCACAATGCTTTCTTGTTCTCTCTAATCACAACCTTCATCCCAAGACTTACTATCATTCTGACTTCTAAATGTATATATTACTTTGTCAGTTTGGGTTTTTAAACATAGTAAATATAGGCCCATAGCATGCAAGTTTTGTGTCTAGACATGTAAACTCAACAACATGTTAGTGAGATCCATCATATTTGGGGGTATAATTATGGGGATATTTTTACTCAGTCTTGCTGCAACACTAGAGTATTTCTTTACAGACTGTTATTAATAAATTTTGGGGATAATTTCTAATTCAGGACAACCAAAATAATACTGGTATAAATACTCAACTACATGTCATTTTAGGAATACATGTTCACAATTCTATTGAGTTTACTCAGGAAGGGACTTAATGGGTAAGTTAGCTTTATGTCACTTTGACAAGTATCTTATAATAATAATAAATAATAATACATTTGAAAGGTGAAAAGTTTTATTTCGGTTCCAGGTTTCAGAGCTTCAGCCCATGTTCAATTGGCCTCACTGTTTGGGAGACTTCATGGCAGAGGTAAAATGTAGCAGAGGCTGCGCATCTCACGGTAGCCAGAAGAAGAAAAGAGAGAGGAAAAGTTGGGGGCATAAATATAGCCTTCAAGGACATGTCTCAACTATATATTTTTATCTCATTAGCCACCATACCCTAAATGTTCTGCCATCTCTCAACAGTGTCACAGGCTGATGACTAAGCATTTGGCACATGGGCCTTGGTAAAGACATCCAAGCCACAGCACTTGGTCTTAAGTAGAACATTTATCGCTTGTAGTAAATGAGATCACTTTTCCCAGCTGTAACGTTTACACTCCCAAGACAGACTTTGATAGTTCCAGTTGCTCCATATTGTCACCAGTCAATGGAATTGCTTTTTAATTTTAGCTATTCTTATGGGGGTGGTCATTGTTCACCTGTAAAGTTGAGTTGGTACTTGCTTTGTCCCTGAACCTTTATACCACAAGGAGTGATTGTCATTAATTTTAAAGAGATGGTAAATTTATTATTATTGGTATTATTATTATTTGTGTGTTATATGTGTGAAAGCAAGCACACATGTGCCACACACAGTGCACATGTCAGAGGACAATTTTCAAGACAAATTGTTCTTTCACAGTGGACTCCAGGGATTGAACTTGGGTTATCAGACTTGTATTTCAAGCACCTTTACCCACTGAGCCACTTGCAAACATAGCTGTTTTCTATTTTAAGTCTGTTCTTTTATTAAGTTCCACTCTACCCCTGAATCAAAATGTTACTACTTTTGTGTCCTTCTGGCATGGATAGAATAATAGTTGTCTTCAGTTCTTCTTCCAATTCTTGGTACTCATTGATGAATACACTGACCATTTACCAAAGAAATATGTTATTTCCGAATCAATTATGCAAATTTAGCAAGTATACTGAATTGAAAGCATTCTCTGCTTCTCTCACTCTCTGTTCCTCCCTCTCTCTCTCTCTCTCCCTCTCTCTCTTTCTCTCTCTGTGTATGTATGCATTACATACATGTGTTCATGTATATGGATGGATGCACATATCCATGTACATACATGCGGAGGTCAAAGGAGTGCATCTGGTGTCTTTATTACTCTCTGCCTTATTTAATTGAGATAGGGTACAAGGTCTTTCATTAAGTATAAACTAGAAGCTTGCCATTTCTGCTGGGCTAGCCTGCCAGTGAGCTCCTAGGATCCTCTTGTCTCTGTTGTCTAATTCTGGAGTTGCAAACACATATGGCCATACCAAGGTTCTATATGGGTGCTGGGGATTCTAACTCAGGTCCTCATGCTTACATAGGAAGCACTCTTAAAACCAACTGAGTCATCTCCCCAGCCTCTTGAATGTGTTCTTTAGAATCTGCTATAGCAAGCTCTGTTCGTGCACTTATTACCATAGCAACCAAGCAAAGGATGCAGAAATATTATATTGCTCCTATTCATTTGCCTCAAGGATATATGAGATAAGAGGTTTTTCTAGGTCATTCCCAGTTCTGTTGTTTTGTAAAGATAAGTGCTTTATATTTCCTTTCCATTCAGGCCCAGTACATTATTTTATTTTTATTATTGTTGCTATGGAGTATAGAAATTAGTCATGCACACTATCAAAAAGGACCCAAGATCACTTTGGAATTTCTAATTCAGAGGCCATTATAGTTTGGTAGCATGGCTATCATTATGCTTTGCATAAGAAATTATTTCAAGGACTGAAAAAAGTCAGAAATAGGTTTTTTAAATTTCCTAAGGGCCCCGATTCTGCCTTTTGCTTTTAGCACCCAACTGATCTTGATTTCAAGGCTACAAACACAAATTCTTCATTTCGTCCAGAGCTAGAAAAAAAGAATAAAAACAAAATTTGAGCATACATAAATGTTCCTCATGCAGTACAGTATTTCAAGATCCAAGGAAATAATGTATATTAAAACTCAAATTTCTTATTTTTATTTTTTATTAAATTTTTGCAACTTTCATACAATATAATTTGATGGTATTTAGATTCCCCTCTCCTGTCTGGACCTCCTGTGTTGCCCCCCCCCACCCAGTTTAATGTTCTCTCTCTCTCTCTTTCTCTTTCTCTCTCTCTCTCTGTTTCTCTTTCTATATATGTGTGTGTGTGTGTGTGTGTGTGTGTGTGTGTGTGTGTGTTTAATGTAACCTATAGCATCTACTTTGTGTCCTTCAGTGTGTTCATGCACTGAAGCCTGGTTAACCTGCCAAGAGTCCCATCCTTTCAAAAGACTGTCTTTCCCCCTCTCAGAAGCCTTCAGTTGCCAAAAGTTTACAGACTACCCTCTACCCTGATCTCAGTACAGTATTATCCACAGTCACCTTCACCACTGGATTCAGTGCTTGTTACATGCTTGGAAAATATTTTTGCAGTCACATCGGAGAGTATTTTAGTAGACTGACACATGTCACTTCTTCTAAGAGAAACACAAATGAATTGGTTTCATTTCTTTAGATTGTTTCCCCAAGAAGTGACAGTAACTAAATGGTTATTAGCTAAATTTCCAAATTGTCATTTTCACAATTTAGTGCTTTGAACATAATAAAAATATGGAAACATGTCTTTTCAAATTTTACAAATTTTATTTATGTATTTATTGTGTGTATATGTATGTATGTGTCTGTGTATGTGTGTGTGTGTGTGCATGCAGATGCTACAGCATGTACATGTGGATGTCAGAGAACAATTTGAAGGAATTGGTTTCACCTTCCACACAAGGATCCCAGGAATTAAATTCAGATTGTCAAGATTGGTGGCAAGTGCCACCTAATTAAACACGGAATTTTCCCTCTGTGTGTATATTTTTGTGTGGGAAGGTGCATATGTGTACAGGTGTGTACTTCCAAGTGTACGTGTGCATGTGTGGAAGTCAGAGGACAGCCCTGGGCATCATTTGTTGATGAGAATGAGAATCTTTTGATTCTCATTAGCCTGGAACTTCGCATGTAGGTTAATGAGCTAACAGAGCTTCTTGGCATCCACCAGTCTCTGCCTCCTATCTTGTCGTAACTGGGATTACAGGTGCCTGCATCACTGTACCGGGCTCTTTGCATGAGTTCTAGTGTTCAAACTCTAGTCTTCACATTTACAAAGCAAACACTTTATTGATTGAGACATCTCCCACCCCAGAAGATTCTCTATAAAAATAATATTTAAAGTCTTACGAAGTCGAAACTCCCTAAAATCATTTGGTGACTAGTGATAGTATAGCGTAACAGCCACTATCACCATGACAACAATAAAAGTACCAAAATGCTCGAGGGGCTGGAGAGCTGGTTCAGGGATTAAGAGCACTGGCTGCTCTGGCAGAGGACTGGGTTCAGTTCCGAGCACCCACATGGTGGCTAACAACCATCCATAACTCCAGTTCCAGGAGATCTGCCACTCACTTCTGGTATCTGGAGTTCTTGCACACACGATGCACTTACATACAGGCAAGCAAAACACTCAGACACAGAAAAATAAATAAATAAATAATTTTTTTAAAAAAAGCTCTTGACCTGGCCAGCACATTAACATTTCTAGTAGGCACAGCAATTCTTAAATCTAATCCCTTGTAACTTGGTGCTTCTCCAAATATATGAGTTCTTAATGACAATAATCATGCTGTAGTTGAGTAAATATTGATCCTTTGAGTTGACACATTCAGGATCTCTATGGAAGGGGACAGAATAAGAGAAGTAGAAAAAAGAAAAGATGAAATAGTCTTTGCAGCAGTGTAACGTTGGCACAAAACATCCAGGGCTGGTCCTCACCCTTATCATAGAAACTCAGTCAAAACCAAATTTCTGATACCTCTAGCAATGAAACCCTCAATGGCTCCTCTGACTTTCAGAAAGAAACATGCAAGAGCAGAAACTGCTCAGCACCGCAGAACTTTGGGAAATTTTCTTTTCTTTTTCTGTGTTTTTTTCTGTGGTTTAGTGTTGTTCTCTAACAGTCTCGTCTGTGTATAGAATGTGTTTGGGTCGTTTTCACCCCGTTACACTCTCTCATCCTCCCATTTCCATTGCATTCCTTCTACCCATTTTCCTACTTTTTGTCTGTTTTGTTTTGTTTTCCTTGTGAGTTACTTGCATGAGCAGGTGTAGGAGGCTATTACAGGAGCAAGGGCGGCCAAACAATGGCTACTCCAGTGAAGAAATGACTTCCTCCCCCAACAACTAATAACTGCCCATAGTTCTTCAGGGAGAAGAGAGGCTTCACAGGCCTCTTCCCCGTCCACAATGGAATGTGGACAGGCCTCTACTGGTTTATTTTTTCTGCTTCCTTTTCTGCAATGTTCCCTGAACTTTGGAGGGGAGATATATATGTCCCACGTGGGGTTGAGCATTTGATAGCCACTTATTATCAACACTTTGGGAATTATGTGTCTCTGCATAACCATTGCCCATAACTTAAAGAAGCATCCTTGACCACAGCACTAATCTGTGAATATAGACAGATATTTAGAAGGCAATTGGACACTGCATCCATTTAGCAAATCATCAGTAGTGGGTTCCACTCTAGGGTCTATGACCTCCCCAGTCATGGACTCTTGACTAAATACATTTACAGTAATGGGGATGAAATTTCCTCCTATGAAGGAGGTCTGAAATCTAACCAGAAAGCAGTTTGTTAGCCCCAAAACTGTTGCTTTACTTTTGCACCAGTGGACACATCTTGCCTGGTAGATTGGCATTATAGCACTCAGGACTCACAGCTGAGTAAGACCATTGATGATTTTTCTTCCCCAGAACCTGCATAGCATCTTCTGGCACTGAGAGCTAACCAACTTCTGGGTGAGTTGTAGCTTGATTTCTCTATGCCTGCAACTGCATAAAGGATGTAGTATCCTCAGCAATAAGGTCTGACCAGAAAGTTCTGGCAGGCAACTCAGATCAATGACAATAGCCTATATACTTTTAGAAAATGGCTGGGCCCCCATGACCAGCAGTTGAGAGGAAGGTATCACATACCTGGTACTAAAATTTTCATTAACCTGTACGTCTGGAAGCAGCAAACATCATCCATCCATGCAGTGTACCTCCATGCAAATGCTTTGTTTTCTAAAATTATATTTTAAATTAGTTTATAAAATAGTAATTCCCATATGACTTTTTATAATCCTTAATTTCATTTCAGTCTAATCCAGCCTTTTCTTACCCAACTCGCAACTCCCCTTAAACCTCTCCATCCCCATTAAACCCCCTCTACTTTAATACTACATGTGTTCTATTATTCCTCCCTTAAGGCCTAACCTATCCTTCTCAATGGCCCTTTTCTAGCTTCCTGGCCTCTACAGGTACTCTGAGTTAAAGACACAAATGTAAAAATCCAAAGATAGGATCCACATATGAGAAAGAACTTGAGGCACTTGTCTCTCTGAGCCTGGACTACTTCACTCAATAGTTTCCAGTTTCATCCATTTTCTTAAAAGATTAATTTTTCTTCACGGCTGAGTACAGCTCCACATTTTTATTATTCATTATCAGTTGATGGGCACATAGGCTAATCCTATTTCATAGTTATTATTAGAGAGCAGCATGAACCTGGCTGTACAAGTATCTCTGTTGTAGGTTAGAGTTTCTTTTGGTAGATGTCCAGGAATAGTATATCTAGGCCATACAGTAATTCTATCTTAACTTTTAGGGAAAACGCCACACACATTTCCATAGTGACTGCACCAGTTTAGACATCTATCATCAGTGTATAAAGAGTCCTCACTTCCCACATCCTAGTCAGCGTGTGTCATATTTTTTTCTTGATGATAGTCATTCTGACTGGGGTGAGATGGAATCTCAAAGTAGTTTTAATTTGCATGTCCTTGATGGCTTTAATACTTTTTGAATCTTGGTAAATTTTAAATGTCTCATGATAAATTGAGCAGAAGGGAGAGAAAAAGACTAGATGGAAAGCAAGATAGATAGAAAGAGAATTTCTAACTGTGTAAACACTTTACCTAATTAAAAAGGGGAAAGAAATATAGATAGGACCAGCTTGACCACAGACCCATGCTTAAATTGGAAATTCAATACAGTTTACCCAAATACCTTGAGCTTTCCTCACCTACGTCTGCTTAACATGCAACCCTTCTAGAATATCTGTGATTCTGTTTGCCAAGTTCCTTGTTTGGGGGGCTAAAGAGAAGGTCTTTGGGTTATTTTACAATCATACTGGAAACCCTTCGAACTAGTCAGAGGCAAGTACAATGCAAAGGGCAAGTGCAGGTAACAGTCAGGAGGGAAGCCAAAGGCCAGAAATTCAATCTCCATTACTGCCCCTGAAGAACAAGCAAAGAATGTAGTTAGGAGGAAAAAGAAAATGCCAAAAAGCTGTGGTTGCCAAAAGAGGGCTAGGCAAGAAAATTATAGGACTCTAGGACAAAGGCATAAGCCAAGGTAAAATGGAGCTTTCACCTTAATGAATGCTACCCAGGCATGCTGAGTTGTAAGTCAGTCCACATAAAGTTCCACTAAATGAAATTTTGCCTTGATATGTTATTTTCTGTGTATGTCAGTCCATCTTTTTCTTCCTTCACATGTCCCTCTCTGTGTCTTTTGTTTTTTATTTTGCTTTGGAAGATCGAAAAAATATTTTTCTCACAAAGAAATTGACATTAGAAAACTATAATGAACTATCAGAGCCCTTGTCATCATAGCACAGGGAACTAGAAAACCCACCCATGATGTAAATGAATAGTACAGGAATGAAAATAAAGAAAGGGAAGAATGTTCTAAGGTTTTCTTCCTTATTCAGATACATGAGTGAATACCTGGTCAATTATAACCAACGAAAGTTACAGAAGAGTCAAAGAACCCACTTCTTATGAAGAGACTGAAAGTACAGGGACGTCTGCAATTTTGCATTCCCAAAAACAAACATCAGATTGAATCAATATTATTAAATGGCTTGTTAATATTACTTGGTAAGATGGGAGACAAAAGTATATTTTTCTTTGATTTAAAGATAGTAATATAGTCAGAAGTTTCCACTTCAAGTATAACCACCCATATATTTCACAAACATCCGTAACTAACTTTAAGGCCCAAACTTTCCAGGGGGATCTTGGAATGTGATTTTTTTAAAAATAGAAATATGTTTGTCAGTCAGCGAAACTTTGTATATTTAAGAAAGTTTAGAAATGAACTATTCACAAAACTTGCCTGGCATCTGTGAAGAACTTTTAAAGTGTGGAAACTTGGTGAGGAAGAAGACTCCCATCCATCTGAAATAAGCTGCTGGAGACCCACAAACATCCGAGCAAAACTAGTTCAGCACTCTAGTAATGTGTTTCTATGAGAGTTCTCTGGAAGGGATTTGAGAAGCATAAAGAAATCCATAAATTGAATTTCTCCATAAATGTCTAATTTAATAAAGTATTAAAAATATAAAGGGCTGGAGAGATAGCTCAGTGATTAGGAACACTGGCGGCTACTCTTTCAGAGGACCCAGGCTCCATTCCCAGCACCCACATGGTGGCTAACAGCCATCTGTAACTCCAGCTCCATGGGATCCAATGCATTCTTCTGATATTCTCAGGCATTTGTATGACATGGGTGTACTTATACACATACAGGCAATACACTCATACACATAAAATACTAATAGATAAAATATTAAATATATATATATATAAGTAAAATGGTAGAGTAAATGGGGCATATAACAGAAGATTAGCTTAAGATATAGACAGTAAAATTATATCATAACACAAACAAAATGACCTAAATACATATACCTGTGAAACAGAATTGTTAGATATGTTCAAAGTTTATCTTTACCCTAACACTTACTTTTAAGTTATTAGAATAACCCCCTAGATATGGCTAAACTTTGAATGGACATTTCTATTAAGGTCTTCCCATCTGTATACTCCATCAAAGGTAGACATTTTATCTCTTATTTATGGAAAATATTGTTAATAAGTCATATCAACATATATTCGACTTGAAGTTTACCTAAGAGAAGTAAAACACTGATGTACCTCTTTCTTTACTCATTATGAGATTTGGAAAACTCCTGACTGTCCACTCTGAAATCTTGAAGAACAGAGTTGAACCAATATTTATTTTGAGACTTTGGAGATATCCTAGTCATTGCATATAATCTCTGCAAACTCAACCAGGAATTGCCAACCTTAGACTATTGTCAGTTTTTTAAACATCAAATGGTTTCTGGAGCTTTCCTCTATCTATTGTAAGGTAAATATATTCATGAGCAATTTTCATTTACTGTATTACAATCACAATCAAAATAGTTGTTCATTCTTTTGAAGTTTACAAAGATAACCTAGATAACAAAACAAACATTTTGGCGTAAAAAATCTTATTCATCAAAATCTTAAGAATAGCTAGGCATGCACAACATGAATCCCAGCATTTGAAAGACAGAGTCAGATGGATCTTTGTAAGATCAAGGCTGATCTGGTCAACATATCAAGTTCTAGGCTAGCTGGGGCTAAAAGGAGACCCTGTCTCAAAAAAAAAATCTTGAGAATAAAATACTTTCTTTTCTTTTAGAGAATTTAACTGTTAAACCTATTTCTGAAGTCACTTCTAGCTTTAAATAAGTGAACTTTGAAAATTATTTGGTTTTGTATGTTATATGTTCAATGCATGTATTATGGCATTTATGTTTAGTGAAAGTTTAAAGTGAAAACTTTAGATTCTGGAGAGATGGCCCAGCAGTTAAGAGGACTGGTTGTTCTTGCAGAGAACCTGGGTTCAGTTCCCAGGACCCACATGACAGATAACAACCACCTGTAACTCCAGTTCCAGGGGATCTGATACCCTCTTCTGACCACCACAGGTATTGTGTGACATGGGTACACTTACATACATTCAGGCAATATACTCATACACATAAAATAAAAGCAATAAATAAAATATTTAAAAAATAATGTGAACACTTTATTATTATGTCTCCAGAACTTTTAATTTTGCTTCTATTTGGGAAATTAGATTTGTAATTTTAAGGTCTTACAAATAGATCAAAGGTCTGTGGTAATAATTTGCTCAAGTTATGTCTTAAGTGTATGTAAAACTACAAGCCATGTCTGTATATCTAACTTAACTAGCATCATTGAGAAGTCTGTGTCTGTCCACACATAATCTATGCGTACATCTAACTTCACGAATACTGAAGACAAGGCATCACTGTTTTAGAGCGGCCAGTTCCTCGGCACTCCCTTCTCTGTCGCTCGAGTTCTTGCATGCTTTCTTCACTTTTCTTTTCCTTTGCCAGTGTGTTTCCATGATACTGAAGTTCCAGCTTAGTCTAGGTGATTCCCTTCCCTTCATAGTGAAATATAGTGAAATATTTTGTTGTCTTGTAGTAAGTAGCAATATATATGGGGGAGTAAAAAAATCATTTGGAATATTTTTAATTTTTTTATTGAACCACTATGTGTTTCATACAGAATATCTCAATCAATCTTAATCATCTTTACATCCCTTCCCCACCAGGAACCCCCCCACAGTCCCCTAACTGGAATCAATACATTCTTTCATCTGTGTTAAGGTCTACTGTGTCAAGTTAGTGTCTCCAAATGACCTCAGTTCATCTATGGAAGACTAATCAGCCTACCCAGAATCGAGCTCCCACATTCGAAAAAGGGCCAGTAACACTAAAGATGGTCATAAATAATTAAATCATGGAGATCAGGAATCTGGACCGTGTGGGTCCCTGGACAGGATTCTTATATTGTCTCATCCACCCAGGGCTCAGGGACCATTGTGGAAGAGGGGGCAGAAAGATTGTAAGAGCCAGGGCAGAGGGGCATGACCATATGGAAATAGAACCCTCAAGCTCCTCGGACCTGCTCATAGGAACCTACAGCAGTCACTTCAGCATGCTCAAGGTTCATGCAAACTCATTTGGAATATTTTTAAGTGATAAAGGTAATATTAAAAGGTAATTTTTTTGAGTCTGTTGTAAGGTTCTCCAGGTTTGTACAGATGTTTCCACTTTGAGTTCAGTGTTGAGCCCTGATCAGATCACAGATGTGTACTTGCCGTGTTAGGAAGTGTTTTCTAATGAGGTTGAGAATTAATTCCTTTAATTAACCTTCAACTGACTCTGAAAGCTCCCTTTATTAGACTGGAATGCACCGAAGTGTTTCAGTTCAAATTCTAACTCTTTCAAAGAATCTGGTTTCCACTTAGCATTACTTGATCTGATACTTGCTCTATTTCATACCAAACACCAGTCACTCTGAAATTCTTTCACTTCTCAAATCCAGTCACTACATATTACTTCCTCTTGCTGTCTAGACCTCCCTTTCCGACACGCCATCTTATGAGCATACAGTTCCTGACAGAATTCTGAGTCAGTTACATTAAATAACCTCTATCTGCTTTCAAAGAACCCTGCTCACCTCCAAACACTCGTTAAAGCTACTCATTTGCTGTCTTTATTCACTTCACTTACTATTACATCTACAGGGCGAGATGCTGCAAAGGATAGAGGGCCGAAAAAGAATACAAGGGGCTGAAAGAATAGCGCAATTGGTCAAGTGCTTGCTTAGGTACACACAAAGGCCTGGATTCAATCTCCAGCAGAGCATGAAATTGGCTGTGCTGGCCCATGTTTGCATTCTCAGCACTTTGGAGGTGAAAGCAGGAGGAAGATTGGGCGTTCAAAGTCATCATCAGCTACATAGCAAGTTCAAGGACAACCTGAACTACATGTGACTGTAAAGAAGGAGGAGGAGGAGGGGGAGGGGGAGGAGGAGGAGGGGGAGGGGGAGGAGGAGGAGGAGGGGAAGGGGGAGGGAGAGGAGGGGAAGAACTTTGAGGGGGAGGAGAGGGAGGGGGAGAGGGAGGACGGGGAGGAGGAGGGGGAGGGGGAGGGGGAGGACGGGGAGGAGGAGGGGGAGGAGGGGGAGGCGGAGAAGGGGGAGGGGGAGGAGGAGAAGGGGGTGGGGGGAGGGGAGGAGGGGGAGGAGGAGGGGAGGAGGGGGAGGGGAGGAGGGGGAGGAGGAGGGGAGGAGGGGGAGGGGAGCGAGAGGAGGAGGAGGGGGAGGGGGAGGAGGGGGGAGAACTTTGAGGGGGAGGAGGGGGAGGGGGAGAGGGAGGACGGGGAGGAGGAGGGGGAGGGGGAGGAGGAGGGGGAGGAGGGGGAGGCGGAGGAGGGGGAGGGGGAAGGGAGGAGGAGGGGGAGGGGGAGGAGGGGGAAGCTATGGAAATGAGTTTTAGGCAGAGCTCTGAAGAAAACTGACACTTGCACAACATGATATGAGAAGAAATACAGATGGGGAGAAATTGCCTCTAGAAGGAAATAATTTAAATGCTTCCGAACAATGGCACTGGAGCTGAATTTCCAGTTAGTTCCTGTAGGTGGCCAACCGATATAGGAATCATGGTTTGTAAGTCACCACTTTGAAAACACCTAAATGCTCATTTCCTTACCTTAAACATTCTACAGCATGTTCTCTAAATACAAAAGGAATTATTGACTTCTGATCATCTGGATTTCATTAAGCTGATTAATGAAAGTGCTTGAGCCTATCTTTATTAAAATATTCAAAACCCTTATTGGTACAAGAGGGTTTATGTAGATTTGTTGGTTTTGATTCAGTGTAATAATCCATCTGGTATAATTCTCCATATCCAGAATAAGGACTACATTTTTAAATTTTTTATGTATTTTTAATTGAATTTTTGTGCATTTCATAAATAATATCTTAATCATCTTTATAATCTTTCCCCTATCCAGATCCCCCCATAGCCTGCCCCACTGGGTTCCACATATTGTATCATAAATGTTAAGAACTATTAAGTCAAGTTAGTGTACCCAAATATCCCTCAGTGCAAGTTCATCTACTGGGATCTAGTCGGCCTATCTAGAGTCTCTCCCTTAAACATTACATTTTTCTTAAAAGCTAAGGAGACTGCATTGCCTTAATAGACTTAATATCTACTGGAATCTACCCCACTTTGCTCTTCCTCAAAGATATTTCAGATACTCCTGGGTCATTTAAGTAAAAAAAAAAATAAAATGATGCTAATGAGTTTCATCTGCAGCTGTTTATATTAGAATCACACTAATTCAATTGCATTAAATTAATTGAGAAACAAGGAGCATTTGTTTTACAATACTTAATTCTATTCCATGGTTACTGTACATTTTTCTCATTGGCAGATCTTTTATTGGCTTTCAGGAATGTATAATGATTTTCATCATAAAGTTATCATGTGGCTTTGTTAGATTCCTTTCCTAACGCTTCAAACGGTAATGCTAATTTACATAGTTGCTCTAAACTACTTTTTCTAATCCCTTGCTTCTGAAGTACAAAAACAACTTCATAAACTATTCTCCTGCCCATCCAAATCCTTTAAGTCATTTATCTTTATGTTATGTTGAAGTCTGCCTTGCTAATCATATGATCTGTAAATGGTCATTTATTTCTTTCCACTGATTATTACTTTAAAAAAATATCTTTGATCTTCAGACCAGTGAGCTATCCTAGCAGGTAAGGGTACTCTCTGTGAAGCTGTAATGTGAGTGTGAGTCCTAGAATTCACACAGTAGAAGGAAAGACCTAAAAACCTCCTCTTATCTCCACACATACACCATGGCGTGCATGCAAGCACATATGAGCGCATGCGTGTGTGTGTGTGTGTGCGCGCACGCACACACACACACACACACAGAGGAAATAAAGGTTAAAAAAGTAAAATATCTTTGTTCGCGACTAATTTCATTACTTAAGATATTTTGACAAGTTGAGTAGAAATGGTGATAATAGATTCCCTGTTTCATTCCAATCTTAAATCTTATGATTTTAACATTTTATCATTAAGTATTAATCTAAAGTCATATTTTATTTTGCCAGGTAACATTTTAGCTTTAAAATACTTCCTTCTCATTCTGAAAAAGTGTTTCTCGCTTTGGCTTTGTTTTCAGCTATAGAGATCAAGTCAAGCCTGCTAGGCAAGCACATACAAAATGTGCATGTGTGTGTGTTTGTGTGTGTGTGTGTGTGTGTGAATAACAAGTTTAAAATTACTTTCCTTGTAAAATCAATGAAAAGCTGTCATCATCAGAACATATCTAAACTAAATTCTAAAGACATTTTTGTAGTCAAAGGAAGTTGATCCAAAATAAAAGACAAGACTGAGACATAATACAGAAAGAAACAGAAAACACGTAAATTTGTCAAAATATAGGTAAATCTATGGTCCTCATTCAGGCATACTTGTGGAACTTTGAAAAGGTAGAATGAAAATATTCAACAATAATTGCTGGGTAGATAGACGTAAATCAAAATTCCAAGAGTCTTGGTTTTTGTTAAGATTGGGAGGTACTGGGAAACTGGATTTCTTGAAACTGCCATATTGTCTGCCATTTCTGGAAAGATTTTGGCCAGTCATTTCAAACGTTGTCTAGGAACCCTTATTCTTTCTTTCTAAATTTTGCAGTTATTTTAACAGTATCAAAAGTAATGGGTTTAATTATGGTATTTTCATACATCTGTGTCACACTGTGTTTTGTTCCAATTCATTTTCTCTTTTGTTTATAAAAATCTAATTAGACATCTATGAGCACATATTCCTTTACTCTGCATGCCTTTTCACTTCTTTTTCTGGTTTAGAAATCTTTCTGTCTGTCTATCTGTCTTAAAGCAGTTTTAGGGATCCATCCAGGACCTTACCCATGCTAATGAAGCCCTCCATCACTGAACTATACCACTAGTCCAATCTCTCTAACATGAATTTCAGATAAATTTATTTTGTTCTATTTTCTAAATAATTCTTTAATTTTATTTTTGACTGTGATTAATCTGTTGTGAAACTCGTCCACTGAGTTATTGAGTTAAATTATTATATATTTTCTTATTTTCACAGTGTGATTTGTTTTCATTGTGCTTTGTCTTCAATCATACTTCAAGCCTTTTCTTTGTGTGGATCAAGTTTACCTCCCAGTTATTGATAGGTACCTTACAATGTGTACTCTCTAACTTCTTTAGCCTTTTCCTTGTGTGGATCAGGTTTACCTTCCAGTTATTGATAGGTACCTTATAATGTGTACTCTCTAACTTCTTTAACCAAATGTTGAGCTGCGTTTAGACATTCAGGCATGTTAGCTGAGTGACTGTAAGTCTACAGTCATCCTTATTTACAAAATGGAATATAGTCAGAATTTTAAAACTTCCCAACATTCAATGGAAGAAATTACATTTGTAACCCATTTTTTGAAAGGAGTTCTCTTTTTCTATTTTGCAGATTTACCATTATACTCTGATCAAAATAAAATTTTAATATGAATAAGTAAATTCCCAATGGATTGCAAAAGAAAGACAAATACCCGGTGACATTTTAGATAAGTTATATTTTAAATGTCTATAATTACATTTTTATTTCCATATTATTGAAAGCATTAACAAAATTCTTTGGGAACACACAAAAGCATTTTAATATTGAAATAATAATCCATTTTTCAAAAAACTCATAATTATTTAAATAGACTTAAGAGAATATGTTTGTATGTAATATATATGCTTCACTCATCAAGACATCACCTTGCTTAGAGTACCTGGTGAACTTGTGCTTCTTGAGCCAGATCGTCCTAACTCAGGCCTCTGAAACTCATCAGAACACTGCATAACAGGCTTATAACAGCAAGAGCAGTAACATCAAATCTAGGACCGTCAGCTCAACTAAAAGCTAAGGTAAACAATATGCTCACACTAAAAAAAATTAGTTGTTATCTGAAATGAAAATTTAGTTGGTTGGGTTTTTCTTCCTTTATTTCTTCCGTTTCTTTTCTTTTCAATAAATTCAAAAAGCCTGATCAAAACTTTCCTAATTTAATGTATCCCTGTAACATCTATATAATATTTTCTTACCATCTCTCTTCCCTCTCCAGTTCCCAAATTCATTGGCAAATATTGCTGAATTTGATGCTTAAATAGACACATAAATAATAAATAGATGAATAGTCACAATTGGAAATAATTTTCATAGTCATGAAAATAAGTGTTTACATATGCCCTCACAACACACTTGTGAGGTAGGATAGTTGCTAGTACTTTATCTCCAGTTCAGATAAAAATGGGAAGTCATGTTCACATGAACAGGAACTCATTGATCTTAGTCAATAGAACTAGGGTTATCAGTTGTAAATAAATTCAGGATTTCCATTAAACTTTGAAATTCCTACAAACATCATGTCCTATCATTTTTATATGATGCTCATGCATCACATTTCCAGCAAAACAATACCTGATATTTCCTGCAAATTCAAAAAAAATGTTTATACTAAAATAAGATTATTTACCAAAAATGACACATTGGACATAATCTGAATATAGAGCAAAACAATGATAAACTTAATATAGACTTTTTTAAACCAGATATACCATATACATTTAGTGTGTTAAATATCAAAGATGTATCTATGTGTTTGATGTTTTACAATTGCATAATAAAAATGCTTACTTTTGCCCTTTGTCAATACCTATGTGCAGTTTTCTTAAGTAACCTATATTAATTTCATTTTACACAATATATCAAAAACTTGTTTTAATATAAGTATGTATTCCTATCACATAATAAAATGAAAAATTTATTCATTGTTTTACTGAGATTCAAGCTTAATAGCCCATCCAGTATTTGTTTGGTCACCTTATAACAGACACAGTATATGAAGCAAAGCAGTAGACTTTTGTTTCCTTGGAATCTTTACTGAAGAATTTTTGGGTGCTATGTAGAACTTTTTCAAGAATCTTGCCTCTTGACTCTGAAAGAAAATACAAAAAAATAATTAAATATTATTAATGTTCTAATATGAAAGAAATTAGAGTTCTTAAGAATGTATTTTCTCATACCTACTTGTACACTTACATATATACAAGCACTCCTACCATAAAAAACAAAAATAATTTAAAGACTTTAAAAAGAATGTATTTTCCAGGGCAGGAGAGATGGCTCAGCTATTAAGAGCACTTGTTGCTCCTGTGGAGGATCCAGACTCGATTCCCAGCATCTACATGACAGCTAATAACTATCTATAACTCAAGTTCCAGGAGATCCAACACCATCTTCTGGCTTCCACTAGCATTGCACTTACATACATGCAGGCAAAACACTTACAAACATAAAAATATAAATAAATAAGGATTTTAAAATTTCTTTTGTATATTTTCATTGAATTTTTGTGTATATCATACAGAGCATCTTAATCATCTTTATTCTCCCTCTCCCATCAGCATCCTCCAGTATTCCTCCCACTGGATGTGATGCATTCTGTCATTTATGTTAAAGCCTATCAAGTCAAGTTAGTGTCTGCAGACATCCTTCAGTGCAAACATCCACTGGGGTCTAGTCAGCCTATCTAGAGTCACTCCCTAAACAAGAACAGCTCTTCCTGGCCCAACAGTAATAAGTTGGCAGTGGTTCTCCCGCTGCCCATTTCCACAGTTCTATGCTGAGTTTTGTCTGCGTGAGTTTCCATGGGTCTTGTGTGTTGGCTGTCACCATTGCTGCATGTTCACATGAGCAAGGTCTCAGGAGTCTGTAAGATTCTATTTTCAAATGGTCATGTATTTCCTCCTCTGGCTCTTACATTCTTTCTGTCCCCTCTTTCACAATGGTCCCTGAGCCCTGGGTGACTGAAGTTTAATATAGGAGTCTTATCCAAGGACCCACACTCTGCAGACTCTTATTCTCTACGCTTTGGCCATTTGTGGCCCTTTGTGTTTATTGCCTTTTGTTACATGAGGGAGCTTCAGTGATGAGTGTTGAGAGATGCATCTACAACGGAACCACAACACCCAAGGGTCACGGAACATACTGGAACAAGGGGTAGAGAGGCTACTGATGCATCTCTAAATAAAAATTCTAAAATATTTCCTTCTTTCTTGAGAAATTAATACAATCTTAGACACTCAAGTAGTGGAAGGAAATGCCTTATACTTTCAACTGTAAGTAGGGAGATAAGCTATCATCCCAAACAGGATATTTCTGAAGATAAAGGGACCTTTACCACTGACACAGGACACAGGAGCAAACCCAGACATCTCTGGCCAAGCTAAAGTGTATAGTCTTCTGGCAAGCTCTACTTCTTCTTTTTGTTCCTTTTAATCAAAATGTTAGATTTTCAGAAACGGAAGGATATTATAGGCAGACTTTATTTTTTGAAACAGGCTCTCCCTGTAGCCCCAGCTGGCCTGTAACTCACTATGTAGACCAGACTGGCCTCCTACCTCACAGATATCTGCCTGCCTCTGCCTCTCGAGTGCTGGAATTAAAGGCAGGCACCACCACGCCTGGCCTATAGGCTGACTTTTTATGTAAGCCTCCAAATCTCAAAATGAAAATTTGAGAACACCAACTTACCTCTTCACAAAAAACTCCACAACCCTCTGTACCCACTTGCTCTTGGGGTCAAGACAAAACTGTCTTCCACCTGCAAGCTTTATGCTGAAATGAGAGGGACATTAAAATCAATATTTAACTGTTCCAGTTTAACCATGATTCCTTAAGTACAGGCACTAAATGTAATTCTAAAGTGATCTTCAACTACTACACCTGCACATACACCTACTAGGAATGCCAGACACTATGCTAAATGTTATATACACAGGATTGTTTGCTCTTACTTCACTCATTTCTGTGTTCTTAGTACCAGGAAAGTTCCCAGACACTCCCCTTTTCTTAATTTTAGGGTTTTTAAAGCAAATCATCATTATCTAGAGTACTTACATGATTTCTGTATTAGGACATTCTGGTCCCCCCTTAATCACTGTCAATTCTTTGATAACTTTGGCATGGAAGGGTTTGGAATGAGTCTTCTTGCACTGGCATCGAAGTTCTGTATCAACAACTGTTGAACGTGTAGCTTTAAAAAAGTGGGCGGGGAGAGACTAAGATTAAGGTTCGATATCATCAAAAGGTACTCTGTTGGCTACTCCCCCTTACTTCTCAAGGTCATCATTTAAGAGCACAGAAAATGTCACATTGGGAATAAACTCATTACTGACATTGAACCCCTGATTTCAGTTTTGTTCTTTGTTTTAAAAAAAAAGTTACAGAAAAACACCTGAATGACATTTTGCAGAAAGAATTGGAACTGTCTTTGTATTATGTTGACATTCTCATGATATTTTTTTCTTCCTTCAATATCACATAATCATCTATAATGCCAAAATACTATATATCTTAGGCAAGCTAGGATTCATCAACATAGAGACCACTTTCAGAGGGACTTAAAAGAAACTATGATTGACACAAAGATGTCACAGCTTAGTAAAATCCTCCATGCATAAAAGAAAAAATACAAAATGATATACTATTTGCATTCTAGACTGTATTTATTTCATAGGAAGCATTCCAAGAAGATGTTTGATAAGGGCACCTTTCAACCTAACAGGTCAGTCACCAACTATCAGAGCTTGTCAGTAAATACTACAAGCACTTAAATTATCCAAGTTACCTCAGTATTAACAGACAATTTGGATAGCTGTAGTACTCAACAGGATATTCAGTATTCTATAGATTTATATTAAATATATGCATACTGTGGAGTTTGAACTATTAAAACAGAGCATCTATGTTGATCAAACTTTACACTTTCTTAAGTGTTGTAGAAACCTTTGGTTTAACAATAAATAACTACAAAGACTTTATTTTTCTTCCTTGATCTTTCTTCTATCAATGCATTAAGAATAGCCTTGCTGTCTGAGACTCACACTTAGACATAAGAAAGCTCTGTGGGTCATAAAAATATGCTTACCTTCACACACAGCTGCAGAGAACAGAAAGGCTGCCCAGAGGGCAATAGCCTGCTTGGAAGTCATGTAACTCAAGGTGATGTGGTTTCTAACGGGCTCTTGTACTGGCAGCTTGTGGCCTCTGCTGTCTTGAAGACCTGTGTTGAATGGAGAGCTGCTGTGGTTTTTTATAGCATCACAGCTCTAGAAAACCACCTGCACTCTCACCCTTGCTCTGTGCTAGAGGAAGTTCCATAATAAGCAGTGCCCACCCACCACTTCAGGATAAACCCCAAGTCATCAGACTTCCTTTATTGGGTTTTTAGCAGATTCTCAGGGTAACTGTTTTAATAAACATAATCTTAAAATTTTAAGATTTCTGCTTCAATAAATCATTAGCAATTGCCTTCCTTATAATTTATGGATAAATACTATATGACTACATGAAGAGCAGAGGTATTCAAATAAGATCATTACTGATTACTTTTCTGATAAAATAACCTTTTCATTAGGTAAATTATAAATGTTGTGAAAATAGTGAGGGCAATCTTGTCAATCATTTTATTGGGTAATTTGTATTATGTCCTTTCTAAGAACTTTGTGGAGTTTTTAAGAACTGCTGCTCATAGAGACCATGTTACAACTTATTATAATTGGCTATTGGTGTATTTAATAGAGGTAAAGAACACACCTACTACATGTGAAAATTACTCAGTTTTCCTAACAGTTACATAGTCACACCTCAAGTAATGACTGGGAAATCTAGAGATGCTAAGACTAAATGTTTTATGGTTTGGGAGCTTCATTCATCTCTTGCCAGCTTATTACATAATTGGTTTCACTATGACAGTTTCATACATGCATAGAATCTGCTTGAGACAAAATATTATAAAAGTGTTTAGTTTCAAAAAGTGTTTGGCCTCATTTACCTAAAGGCTGACTGGTTTACAGGGTGGAGAAATAATACTAGATTATTTTTTCCAGCCAGAGGCATAAGAGACTATTCTAAATGCAACTTAAGCAATGCATTGAAGGATTCGATAGAAGGTGATGGAAGGGCGTGGAACACCTACGTAGGTGCATGGTAGGTCAGGACAGGATGTGAGATGCTAGGTGGTCACTGCAGGACATGGAATCATTCATGCTGTAATTACAGTGCTATCTGTTCTAGAGGGGCAGTACAGGTCAGACTCCAAGAGGCTGCACACCCGGGATCCCAGGTGTTACTACATAGAAACATACTTCATAATCAAGGATCTGCTTTCAAACTCTAACCTAGCTACCCTTTTTCTGCTTCTCCACCAAGAAGAGCAAGACTAACTTTTAAGGATTTTTTCGCTTAAAATCCAATAAGAAGAATGGAGTAGTAAATTTTCCCAGTTCGTAAAGACATGGCTTTAACAGGACGTTTCCATGAAAAGTCCTTTCCATTCAAAGGCCTTGATTTCTTTGGGTAAAGAGTACCAAGGAAGGGTTCTTACTACAAAGAGTTAAAGTTTGTCTCCTTTTGAACATAAAATTACACACAACTAAGTTTGGTTTAATGCTTTTCTTCTTTTCTAGGAAGTACAACATCACAGTGAACTCACCCAAAGAAGGATCTGTAGAGGGAATGTTACCATTTCCAAAAAAAAGGTTACTTTCTGAACTGGTTTCTTCATCTGTCTCTAACCAACCTCAGCCTAGAGGTGCATGGATAGTTGTTCTATATCAAAGCAAGTGTTTATTCTATATACTGACGTTTTTAACTGTAGCATCCAAAACTTGTCTGCTTACTTACTTACAATAATATACATTGATTGCTAATGTCAGATATTAAAGGAAGTGTGAATATTGTGTAAATAAGATTCAGCACCTGATCTCAAGGAGATTGGAGTCTAGTTCTGTTTATGGACAATTACTAATAGGAACTAGTATGGTGTAGTGCTGGAAATGTTATGTTATAGAGAAGATAATTGTAAAAAATTCTGGAAGTCAAGAAATAGAAATTGGTGGTTTCACTGGGTAAAGTTTTTCTGAAGAAAGAACTTCAAATTGCACCTTGTATGGTGATAAGAAGAGACCTACAGAACTGCTTTTTTAATGGAGAAAAAAGTTCACAGTAATAAGATTTTAAATAACCCATTTATGTTCCTGAAATTTTAGTAGATGGAACACAGTACATGGAATGACAAGAAGAAAAAATTAGAGCCAGATACATAAAACAAATGCTCAGACCATAAAGAAAGCTGTCGGTGTTTACACCAGTGATGTAGTTAGTGATTTTGTTAAAGACACTCCAGACAAGATTCATTCAGTTTCTCATCACTGAGCCCCATTCATAGCTGCAGCACCACTGTGTGCAGAGTTCTTTGTATAGATAAATACTCCTCCACTTTTCCCCTGGGACTCCTTTGCATTTGCCCTTACATGGGCATCTCATTTCTCTCCTTCTTCTTCATCTCCCCACATCTCTTCCTCATTTCACAGTTCCAACTTCATCCTGACCTCATCCTTAGAGGATGAACTAGTGAGTTTCCTTTAGCCTTGCTGCTTCCTTTTTTATTTTTTCAAAATGGATCATTTACAAGGCAAAAGAAAAACCGCTTTGCAAATGCTATTGATCTCTCAGAATGTAACCTATGTTGTACTAAGATCCTGTCTTTCAGAGATAAGAATGAAGACACAGTAATGAAGGGGGCAGTAATTCCACCTTGTTCTATTTGCTGAATTATTGCATTATGCATGCAAAAAAAAGGCTTAAATTGAAACAAAAAGCAGTAGTAAGCATCCTCTGAGAAGAATTTGCTGTGAAACAAAGCAGAGCTGAGTACAAAGTTTGAGAAGAGCTCCACAGATGCACAATGATGTCTTGTAAGCCTTTAGAGATGAAAGCAGAACTCATGGACTCTTCCCATATGAGCTGTTTATTTAGCTTCCATTTGGCTCCTGAGCCACAAGAATCATTAAGTAAAAAGACCAACACTCAGAGACCCACAGACCTTTTTATAGGTGTTACAAAGCCTGTCACCCTAGAGAAGAAAGGTTTAAAAAGATTCAAAAGAGATGGTCATGTGCTGAGTTCTTCATTCACCAAACTCTATTTTACAAAAATCTGTCTCCTCACTTCCTTACCTAAACATCTCCCTCATCACACTGCAAACTGAAACTTTAGAATTTGAAAGTTTTATAAGCCTGAACAAGGTTGGATTCACATAGCAAAGAAGAATGTGGCAGAGAGAGCAAGGGCATGGAAGTGAGATGAACTTGAGTTTGAATCTTGTCCCATGCTCACTACCCATGAGATTCTGGGCAAAGGGGATTCTATAACCATGCATCAGTTGTTGCTGATAAAAATTCCAGATTCCTACAGATTTGTTTTTCTCCATTTCAAGACAAAAGCTGCAACTCACATCTATTAATAGATTCTTTTCTTCCTGTAATAAAAATTAGTCTCAGCTGAGCAAACCTCTAGGTTAAAATAGTATAATAAACATTTATCAATGAGTTTTATTTATAATGTTCTTAATGTGATAAGCATATTATGAGCATACCCCCTGAAACTTTAGACAGTAAAATTCAATGGAAAGATGTAAAACATACACTCAGTTATGTGTTTTGTGACTAAGATGATATGATCTTTTCCAGCACCACAAGCACATTTCAGTTCCATCTCCATATTCATATATATCCAGTTAACAATTTTATTACTATGTCACGTGGTAATTACCGCTATTACCATTCCACTAAACTTGTCTAACCACTTAAGTAAATGTCTGGCAAAGTTAGAGATGTGAAACGCATTGGTATTGAGCAACATCTCTGAAGATATCTCCTTCTTTGGTGGAATTAGAAGACTGTAAGACAGGTTAGGAAGAAAGAATGTTTGTGGAAACAGACATCTGTTATGGACCTGGGAAATCACAAGTTAACTTGTCTTTAACATGGGAGAGAAAAGTCAAGCATGAACATTTACTTATAGTAATTTCTTTTCTCTGTCAAATTATTAAACAAAAGTATGCATATACTTATTTGTTAATTTTTTCCTTGCCATGCATAGTTATTATTTACTGCTATATGTATAAGATATCATTAGAATAAAGTGATCATACATTTTTTATGAATTTCTTCCATTCAAAGTAAAGATGATAAAAACCTGAGATTATTTAACAGAAAGAGAATTTGCTATGCCAAAACTGGCAGGGTTGATGTTTGTGTTTTAATATGCCTTGGAGCAAATAAGATACATACCAAACAATTAAGTCAAATGTCTAGAAAAGTGTCAGAAATACTCATCAAATTTTACATCGAATTTTTTCCCCAAAATTTCCTTTATTATTTTTGCCTGATGTTCTTATTGCCTGGGGAGATTTTTAAAAGATGAGTTCAGATGAAATTGTTCATGATAAGAAGGCTGACTGTAGAAAAACATGTCAGAGCTCCTATGTTGTTTCTAACAACTGTTGCTTATCTAAGTTTTTCTTTTTCAAGTTCTAATTTCAAATCATGTTTTGCCTTAATTCCCTCTCTCCACTCCTACCTTCGGGGTTTTTAAGTATCGATGAAAACCTTTGAAGCAAATACAGTTTTCACATCAACAGTTTCCATGTGGGTGGTGATGAGCTCCCCAGGCATGTGCTGACCATTGTGTGCATCTCGCCCTTAGTACTGGAAACTCCGGAAGGTCAGGGACCGGGCCACCTGATTTACACTGGGCTCTAGCTTGCAGGCAGTGCCCACATCACAAGTGCTCCATAAGCATTTCTTGAAAGAAAGCATAATTTTCCCTGTTCCTACAACTTCTCTGCGCAAGATGCTTGGGCCAGTTTCCCCTGGGAGACAGTTACTTTATTAGTATGGAAATTACCGCTTTAGTTTATTCTCGGCTTTGGCAGTTGTGGGCAGATAGAACGGTGAGCAGGGCAGCAGTTTCCCACCTTGAAGAATCAATGGTCCAATCTCTTCAGCTTCCCCCGACTGCAGTAAAGGGTAATACACGTCAGATTAGTCAGGACAAAAGGTAGAGAAGAGCGTATGTGGACTACCAGCACCCAAGATCCACTCCTGGAAATGCGATCTATGGTCTCCATCTCTTCAGAACCTACATTTCACAGACGGGGGACCCAGTGAGTAAACACGAATGATGTACTGCAGCTGGTTTAATTAGCTTTGACTCTGCTGAGATCAACACATAGTTTTCTTTTTGGTATATTCTTGGTGGTTCTTAATTCTTTTTATTTTAAACATTTAATTATTTTAAAATGTAATGAAAGGTATGAGCACTCAACTGGTTACCAAATTTATGTAAGCTCAAAGATACAAATTTGTGAATGAATATCAGGAACTTCCCCAGCTTCCCTTACAAACCTATAAAGGCAGAACTCAATTAAGAGTAAGTAGAGGTATAACACATAAAAATAAGCTAATGGTCAGCTGAGCTGACTATCTTTAAGAAATGTTAGTTTAGGGGCTGGAGAGCTGGCTCAGCGGTTAAGAGCACTGGTTGCTCTTTTGGAAGACTGAGTTAGGTTAACAACCATTCTGTAACTCCAGTTCCAGGGGATCCTCTGATGCCCTCTTCTGACCTCCGTGGGCATTACATGACACGATGCACTTACATACATGCAGGTAATAGACTCAAACACAAAAACTTTAAAATAAGAAATGAAAAAAAGAAATGTTAACTGAGAGATAAACAGCAATTTATATCTAGTTCTTTCTCTCTCTGACTATGACCTGGATGCAAACTCTAGAAAGATATTTTTGGAGTTCTCAAGACAGGAAATAGAGGTGAGTAAGGAGCTAAATAAAGAGAAGGAACAACAGGATGCTCATATTATATGAAGTCGAGACATGAATAACCTTCCTTTTCTTATCATTCATAGTAGTGAAACCAAACCCCTTCAGCAAAGATTGGAAGTGGGCAGCATTGTCAACTGATTCAGCCCCTTCAGTGACTCTGCTAAAGCAAAGGCAATAGAAAACTCTGGTAAAGGTGAGTGTTGATATTAATGATTCATCATTCCCTTCAGATCCCCCAAGTAGACAAGTAATTCAAGTGAAATCTACATAATTAATTGCCCATTAAAAGGGAAACAGAAATAGAAAACAACTCACATTGTGCCATAACATAGACACGAAGTCCAGGTCAGTCCCCCAAATTCATAGCAAAAATAGTGATATAAAGCTATTAATCATTTCTCTTAACTTGGTACCCCAAATCTGATTTCCAGATTGGACTTCTTTGCTGCTTAGATGGTTAATTTTCCCATAATAAATATGATTTATTATTTGTCACAACTATTCATCTACAATATGTTTTTCTTGACTCTCCTACATTTCCTATTAAACTAAACCCCTCCTTCTGGTTCCTATATTAGGAAGGAAGAAATCATCACCCATAGGCTCTTGTCTCCTCTAAAGCTGGTGGATAACTTTCCATGATCTTTCTTTTCCCTGAGAGTGAGAGAAGGATTTGGAAAATACTGCACAGTCTCCTACAAAGTTAGCAATAACAGCAAAATAGAAGTGAGGAAGAGGAGTTGGACAAGAAATAATATTCATTCAACCATGAAAACACTGCCAAGAGACTCAAAGAAAAATGAAGCAGGCGTTAGAGAGCCGGAGTCAACAGGAAGTATTAAAATGGCACAATTCTTTTCTGGGTTTGACCTATTTAGACTTTAGCAATGGGTGTAGAGTTGCATTTTGGAATAACTGAGCTGGAAAGATCTTATTATTGAGCAGATATTATTTTATTCCTTATGCTATTCACAATAACCTTATATTCTGATATTGATCATGCTCATTTTTTTCTTCAGATGGTAAAACAGACTCAGACAGGTTAAGCAACCTTAAAAAAGAAGTTTACTCACCAAATAAGAAGCATAGTTATGTTTAAGGCAGTTTCTCTCATGTGTCTATAAATCTTATAGACTATTCAAGTAAATTTCTCTTTCTCCCAATCTTTTCTTCTTGAGAAGATTTAGAAGGAAGAAAATGAGGCTCTTTATTCAGTATTGGCATGGGAGCACCACTATCTAATAGAAAGACTAGCCCGCCTCCTGCCAAGGCCTCAGGCTTTTCTTGCAGATGGCAAAGGTATGCCCCACTGTGTTCTCTTCTATATATTATCCTGTGAAGCTCAGTGCATAGGAAACAGATGAAGAACTTCCTCTCAAACTTCCTTGACCATGTGTGGTGGGAGAGAGCATTTGCCCAGCACTCAGATTTACCAAAGCTTTAAAAGAATTTGTGCTTGTCGCTGAATGTCATTGACAAAATTCTCATGGTTGAAAGAAAGGCATAGACTTAAGAAAGCTGAGGACTAGAATGGGAGGCCATGGGATTGTGAGACTGATCATCAGGCACGGCTACTGCCCCACAGAGAAGGAAGTTTTTGTTGTTCTTTGTCCACCAGACGCCATTTCCTCTTATGGACTTCCTTCTGATTCTTAGACATGTTGGAGCTATTTGGTCCCTTGTTGTGAAATCCATAATGTGTTTGGAGCTTGGGAGGTGGTGCTATTTTTTAGTAAGAAAAAACAAACAAAAATAGCTTCTCCAAAGAAAAAACATCAAACTTAGTGGATATCACTTGAAAATATATGTAAAGAGGCCCTGGTGTCTCCACTTGCAGAGCACCTTCCAGATGGAAAATACTCCTGCAGGAGCTTGGGGGGATGCTGGGAAATGACACAGCAAAACCAGAAATGCCCATCCTTACATAATGAATTAGCTTGATAAATGTTACAGAAGGGAAAAAATGTAGCTAGTCAGGGTTGGAAAGGTAGGGCAATGGTGCGTGATGGTGGGAGAGTCGACAGATGCGGCGCTGTGGAGCTGGCTAAGCCTCCATGAGAGGTTGACACTGAGCTGAGTTTCCATCTCAGGCTCGGTGACTTTGTAGGATAATGGTCAGTGAAAGGAGTATGTGCAGTTAGAGCTGGGGCCTGGCATATTGGAGGAACGTTTGGAAGGCCAGTGAGAGTGCAGGGGCAAGATTTAAAGGAAGGGAGAACAGAGACATAATAGGCCATGGGATCGTCAGCAATTTGGACGTTCACTCTGGAAGCCACTGCATCTTCAGAAAGACAGTGACAATCTGATACTAGGTGCTGGGGGAAAGAACTCGGTGTCTGAGGGCAAAAGAGATGCAAGATGACCAGTTAAGGAGAACTGTGGAAATCAGGAGAGGGGTTAAAATGATCCACTCCAGACCAGGGTGGTGACAGCAGAGGTGGTAATTCGAGGTCAGATTCCATGTAAGAGACGTTACAGACAGCTTGAAATTCAGAGGGGTGGGCTATTAGATGAAATAAGGGAAACTGGCTTGTATTTGGTTACATTATTTTGTTGCTGTGATGAAATACCTGACAAAAGCAATTTAATGAAGGAAGAGTTTATTTCTCCTGGCAGTTTGAGGGGATATCTAACAATGGCAAAGGCATGGCACATGAATGTGAAGGAGCTGGTTACATTGTGTCTACTGTCAGGAAGCAGAGTGATGCATGCTGGCCCTCCACTCACGTCTTCTTTCTTCCTTCCTATTTGGTCTGAGCCCCTGGCCTATGGGATATGCCCTTCCTCCTCAGTTAAACCTCTTTGATCCTCCCTCAAAGTCACCCAGAGGTGTGTCCCCTAGGTGATTCCAAATCCAGTCAAGTTGATGGTGAAGATGAACTATCAATCATGGATGATGAAAATTTTAGCTGTGGGCAGTTGGAAGGACGGGGTGTCTATCGCTATACACACTTGAGAGACGGTACCTCAGATAAAGTTGTAGGAGCAGTCCTCAGTTGTATTCTGAGTACAGTTTCTTAGGTATCATAACTATGTAAAGTAGAGCTATGGCCCGTACAAATAATCTGGAGACAGAGAGAGTTAGAACATGTGGCCATGTAATTATCTGTGTTCCAATCACTGTAGTATGTTGTTTTTTGTTTGTTATTTTGGCAATACTGAGATTGAGCCCAGGACCTCCTGCATGCTGGGCAAGCACTCTAACACTGAGCTACAACTCCAGCCAGAGAGTAGTAGACTCTCTACACAAGTTACTTCGTACTGAACTCATATAGCTGGTGCTGTTGTCTCCACCTCACAATGGAGGAAACGTGCTCAGAGTATAAAAATCACAATTGATAGACAGCTAAGTTCAAATCTGAATTCAAATCACAGCCCAGTACTTTTTTATCTCAAAGCCTGGAATCTTCTCTGAACAACAACAACAAAAAAATGGAATCCAGGTTGAGTGTGAAGAGTGGCCTGAATGTTAAAACTATAGTCAAATATGAAAATCTGATGAGTCTGAATTTTATTTCTTGAATGGGTATGCTAACCTCATCATTAATCTGTTCAATAACAAGTATGGTTTGTAAATAGTCTGTTCAATTGGTGAAATTATGGAGAATGTCTCTCCAAGGCCTCACAAAACCCTCCAAGCTAGGGGTCCTTAAATAAGTTCACATTCACAGTCACAAACATTTTCTGATCAGATGGAAAACAGAAAATGTAGCATTCACCTTGAATTCTTCTGCCAGTCTGAACAGTCTAATGCACTATGAAACGCTTATATCTTTGATAACATGACCACATTGCAATATATTCGTGCATTCTAAAAGTGTTTATGAAAGACAGCTAATTTTAAAATTCCTATTTTGTTCTTATATTCATCCCTTGCATGTAGTTTTCTTTTCACATCTCTTCATCTTTCTTCGACTTCACCTCTTCCTCTTCCTCCTCTTCCTCTTCATCCTTTCCTCTCCTCTGCTGCCTCTTCCTCCACTTCCTCCTTCTCCTCTCTAGCTTTCCTTCTTCTTCAATAGATTGCTAGTCCTGACCTCTACAGGACTCTGTGGTAGAACCAAACATAACCAACCATTACCTGCATTCAGGAAAAGACTATAGTGAAAGGTTAAAAAAAAAACTGTTTCTTTAAAAAAAAAAAGCCTTTTTTCACTTATTTATTTATTTATTTATGTATTTATTTATTTATTTATTTTTAGCCAAGCTAAGATTAAAAGGCCCGTTGAAGTCATGATTTACATCAACTGACACAATCATTCTGACTCCCCACACATTACCCCATTCTGCTTTCAAATAGCATTTTCCCTTTGTCCGTCCTTTCCTTTTCTCTTCTTTTCTTTTTTAAAGGGTCTCTTTGGTCACAGCCCCACCCAGAAGTCATGATGTGGACCAGGGTGGCCTCAATCTCAGAGCTCCCCTTGCCTCCGCTTCCCTAGGGTTCTTTCTTCTTTCTTGCTCCTTTTACAACACTTGGAATTTCTAATTATAAATATGAATTGCTTTCGGTATAGGATATTGAGGAAGTTTTTAAGTGTAAGAAGAAAATAAGGATTATTTATAACTTCACCATCCAGAGATAAATATTTTATATATAGCTTGCAGAATTATATGTGTATTCATGGGCACATATTTCAAAATTGGGACACCAGACATACAAGTCTGCTTAACTTATTTTTCTCACTGCTGTCAGTATTTTCCCTCATTCAGGAACTCTACTTCAGACGTGTCGTTTCTGTGACTGCAACTCACTTTTCCCAACATCTTTCCAGCCTGGCTGCACACTCAGGCTAAGGCCGTCATAAGAGTTCCTAACTCGCCCAGATTCTAGTTTCTGCCACTCTGCTTTCCACCCACTTCCACCAAATGAGCTTCCTGGGATGAAAAATCCCATCTTGTCTTTTCTAAGCTCATTTAACCTTCACTCTCAACCCTTTGCCATAGTCTTTGGGACACAGTTGATGTTCCTTGATGTGAACGAAAATGTTCCTAGAAAACCCTGAATCTTGTACTGAATTTCCTGCAAAACTGATCAAGAGCTTGCAGCTAACCAAGGCTGCTTAGCACTTCAATGACTATGGACAGTTTGAAATGGTGCAAATCCAGAGCAAATCCAGGTGCAAAACCTGCTGGACCATGGTCTTTTAAAATTTGTGTTATTACTGTAAAAGGTGAGGGTGCATGTACCGAAGCATGTATGTGGGAGGTGGGAGGACAACCTGATAGGGTTGATTGTCTCATTTTATGTGGGTCCTGGGAGTTGAACTCATTTTATTCAAGACCAGGTTTAGCCACTCCTCACCCACCTCTGTTTCTGACTTAATATCCTTGTGACTAACAAAATGCATTAATTTAAAAAAAGAATTATTTCTCACCAATCAAAAGGCTAAGAATGCCATCAGGTCACCTCTGAGGTTTATAGGTGAGCTTTCTCTTTCACTGTATCTGCCTACTTACTGTTTCCACCAATGTATTTGAAAAGTGTCTGGATTTATAACTTTTCTCTGTTATATTACTACAAAAACTGAATGAAACAGTTGCCACATTGGAACATGGAATTTGGGGTAACCTGAATCTGTGTTCCTGGGCTATGGTTACTCATATTAGGCTCCAGAATCAATGATCTCTTACCCCCTTTGAAGTGACAGTTATGCTTTTTCGTTGACGTTGCCTAGATAAAGTTCCTCCTCTGCATGGCCCCTTCTGGTTTCTGTCGTCTCCTCTCTGGTCCTATCTGCCTCCCTTCCTGCTTTGACGTCTCCCTTTCAGTGTGTGCCAGCTCCTTCTGGAACTCCCTTTTGCTTCCCACTGTTTGTTCTCAATACTGTTTTTCTCAAAGATCGGAGAAGTGTGATCCTCCTACTGCTCTTCAACCCATCCTGTGTAAGCAAAGGTCTGCAAACCAGCTCCCTGAATGCTACAAACATCCTTCCAAGCCCGATGTAATCTCAGGCTCCAGAGTGCATCAGAAGCAGCTGGAAGACCCCTGAAACATGGACTAGTCTCTGGGCCTATTTCAGGAGGCTGAAGACCTGAGAACCTGTTCTTCTACCAAGGCCTGATGATACTTGCCTAGGGACAGAATTTAGGGTCTTCTTTTTTAGCCCAATGTGCTGTATCACAAACGCTTCTTAGTAATTCTTGTACCTTTCTCAATACTGGCTTCTCTAACAGGGTCTGACTTCAGTACCAAGATCCTCACACATGATAAGCACATGAAAAATTTTTCCAAGGACTGAGGTAGAGTTCAGAGGGAGTGTGCTTTCCTAGAGAATGCCTGAGACCTGCTTTCTAATCCTAGTACTGCAAAAAAATAAAATAAAATAAATTAAATAAAGAACTTTTTAAAATCTCCTGATAAAGGAGCTCTCCCCAGAGTCTCGAGCCCAGTAACCATTGCTTCTGAGGGCTTCAGTCCAATCTCAGATTCCCAAAGCATGAATCAGTGTAATGTCCTGTGCAATATCATTTGTTGTCATACTCCAGGAGTCATGGGTATGAACCCCTTGACCACGTGTGGAATTTCCCAAGGATTCAGGAAATCTCCCTTTAAACCCCCTTTTCAATAAATTTTCCATCACATATGTCTCAAGAAGAAGAATAATAAGAAATTGTTTGCCTGAGAGTAATTGCCAATTGCCTAAAGGTGTCTCACTGTCAGGAGCCACTAAGAAAGACATGGGGTTGGGGATTCGAAGGGGTGCGAAAGGAAAGAGAGGAGGAGAGGGAAAAGGAGGGGAGGAAGGAGGAGGAAGGAGAAGAGGAGGGGTGGGGAGGGGACAGGAACAAGGAACTTTCTGGTAAAAAATATTCATATGAATATTATTTATAGTTGGTATAGCTGTAGTGCCCAAGAAAGGCAGGACTGATGTTGAGCAAAATGCAATGTCATTGACAGAAAGCTCTTTTGAACATGACCTAATAGAGGCTTTTTATGGAAGAATACCTACAACTGTGCTAACCACATCTGCTTTCCGATCTAAATCCACCCAATTTAGAAAATCTGCTGTTCATTCACCTTCTCATAAACATGAGTCCGGGACCACAGGTCTGCCTCCCCCAGATGTTCTGGTTTCATTTTTGCACACTGATCTAACAGGTATTAAGATAGACTTTTAAATGTGCTAACAACTTGTATATTATTAATTTCTATAAAAATGTCTTAATAATTTTATAGTAGTTGAAAATAACTCCTGCTGGACCATGGTCTTTTAAAATTTGTGTTATTACTGTAAAAGGTGAGGGTGCATGTACCGAAGCATGTATGTGGGAGGTGGGAGGGCAACCTGATAGGGTTGATTGTCTCATTTTATGTGGGTCCTGGGAGTTGAACTCAGATGCCAGGCCAGGTAGCAAACACACCAGCTGAGCAAGCTCACTGGCCCTGGCCTCATGCTTCTGAAGAATTCCATAGAAGAAATTTCAATTGCTTTAGGCGGTCTTGGTCTAGATGAGCTTAGAAGCTAAATTTTCTTTCCAGTACCAAAAAAGATGAAACTACTCCCATAAGAATTGTTCAGCACCCTCAACCCTCCATAATTTCTGGAATGTGAAAAGTATGAAAAATGTAAAAAGTGTACCTAGCCCTTGAGGTGCTAATTTTGGTTGATCTCTTCCTTGATTGACACCATCATCACTAAGGCACAAATGAGTTAAAACACGAAGACAGGTTCAGGGATTGAACTAAATAAGGTGACACTGAGGGTGACTTACCTCTTAGGTGATCAGCAATTAAGAGTGATTTATAGGTATTTAGTCAACAGAATACAGACATATAGAATATTATAGACACATTTAACCTTAACTTGATCTATAAACCATACCAAGTATGGAGATAAAGAACATTTTCCTTCCCTGGTTGAAACAGAAGGAGGAGCAGATATAACCCACATAGCCCTTTCTAACATAAGCAGCACTTCAATAACCACTAAAGAACATCTGCCTATCACTGTAGCAGAAACTACCCAGGCCTGGGTATCAGGCAAAACCCATTCCCACCGCATTATTCCAGCGCAGTTGGAACTCAGTGACCTAAGAAGCTACACATAGACATACAAATATTTTGTGCCATAAGTTGACCAAAATTACAGACTGTCAAAAATGAATCATTCTTATGTAAAGTGACAAAGCTGTGTCTTTGAAGCTTTGGTGATTTGATCGCACATATTAGTTTACCAAAATACATGAGCATAGAAGAAAGCCATTACTTTTCATAGAATACAATCGTGGAAAGGCTTTGGTCCTTTGTGTACTGAGAGGGGGTTCTGATATTACACTGTTCTTTATTACTCTTTCATTCATCCATTGAGTTAGTATTTATTGAATGCCCATTAAATGTTGGTGTTGAGCATGATGATAGGTACAAATGATTTTTTTTGTTGAAATTCTCTAATGCTTTCCACTAAAATTTCTTGATAAATCTGGGCATGTGTTATAGGACTGCAATCTTGCCATTTGAAAGGTAAAGGCAGGAGGATCAGGAGTTCAAGGTCCTTCTTTGCTGCATAATGTTTTCAAGGCTGGCCTGGGTTACATGAGACTTTGTTTCAAAACACAAAACAAAAATGTTTAAATTCTTAATAAAAATATGGAAGTACTGAATTTGAAATTATTTGTGGTATCAATATTACTTTAAACATAAAATTTATATTAAGCATGTAGAACACATTTGTGCACCTTGTTACAAAAGTGAAAGTACTCATAATATCATTGTGGTACAAAACTCTGACTACACCTGTAGTAAAGAACAGAGAGTAGGAAAGAGATGTTTATCCTGTAGTTCAGTCTACCTCTATTTCAAGAATGACTGAAAACACGTTCAGTCTTTATGTTTATCTTGCAAAGGTCAGAAACCAACAAGCTATAAATATTAGTTCTCAAATGGGGAAACCATTCCTTTATGTGCACTTACTTGACAGAGGGACAAAGTAAAGTTCCCTGTAAGGTTATGGTGCCATACAGCTCCTATTTGGACTTAATATTTCCCTAATCCCTTACATTTCCTGTCAGTTATTGATCTAAATGATATTAGCGGTTAACAGGGTGTAATTGGTACATGAAGGAGAAAGCACAGGCCAGCCCTGCTTTCTCATAGACCATGAATCATAATCTTTAATGGAACATATTGGCAACTGGCAGTGATGAATGGAGACATGAAATAAGAAAGCTTGCATATGTTAGGTATATACTCAAGCACCATCTGGTACTACCATCCTTTGAGTTACAGGGATTATATCAGCGTGTGTAAGAAGCCACGTGGTCAGCATGGATGGGTATCTCCCAGGAGAATCAGTTTTCATGGCTACGAAATCAAAAACTTGCTTTCGGGTACATTAAAAAGAGTAATGAAAAAAACTATTAAGTAAAAAATATCCCTTGAATCTTTAGGTCAAAACAAATCATCTGAAAAGAGTTTCCCACTATATGAGCCATCAAGTCTCTAACCAGCAGCTCTCTCCTGTGCTGCTGAAAGGATTTCCCTGCAAGGGAGAGAAGAAATGACCGACCTCGGTGGTCTCCCAGTCAGTCCTCACTCCCACAACCTCTGCTGAGCTTAACAGTTTGTTGTAGTCATGTGTGTTAATGATCTGTTAAGACAGACCTGTGTCATCTCAGCAGTCTTTTTCAATTGATTCAGTACATGGTTTTAGCACAGTGCAAAAACAGTAAGACACACAATACTGTATCACAAATGTGAGCTTAGGAGTATTCAAGCAGAGCATCAGTGGAAAGGCCTGGTGTTGATTCCTACCCAGGGTAATTCTATGCTATTCCTCTGGATGTGGGACCCACATTTTCTTTTATTTCTCCTTTTTCAAAACGTTTGAGTTGTCTTTTTTAATATAAATAACTTTTAAATGGTCAAAATTATTTTTTTCAGTCAGGTGTGGTGGCACATGCCTCTAATCCTAGCACTTGGAAGGCAGAGGTGGAGGATCTCTGTGAGTTCAAGGCCAGCCTAGGCTACCATAGCAAGTTCCAAGACAGCTGGGGTTACAGGGAGACTTTGTCTCAAAAAGACCAAAAGAATTTTTTTCGCTATAATATAAAAATGACAGTTTCAATGGGGAACAAGAAATGCAGGCATCAGTCATGGGGTGGAAATTACTTTTGTCATGGGGTGTTCTCAGTTCTCCTAAAGGCTCACCACATGGATATTAAATATTATTCAGTTCACTTCTAAAACTAGCCCTAAAGTGACCCTACATCACATGAGTCATACTGAAATTTCCAAACTGATTTTTCCAAAATCCAAAATGAGCTGTCAGTACCAGACATTACATTATACACCCTGTGGGATTCATTGGCATTTATTACATGGATTTAAATCTATGACAGAGAAAATTCTATTCTCTAGAATCTCATTGAATCTGGAAAGGTTTTTGCTTTCCTTGAATAAATGAGAATTTGGGACAGTTGTAACAGGATATTTAACAAGGTATTTATTTCTGTGTCCAAACTATCCCTACTGCTCTCCGTGTGTTTTATAGTCATTTTCATCATCTCTGAAGCCGGTGCTCTGAGTCTTCCCTCTTGCTGATGAGGGCACTGAGGCAGAGAGGTTGTGCAGACTGCCAACAATCCTAGAAGAAATAAGAGGAAGAACTTAACTTCTGATATCTAATTCTAGAACCTGCCATCTTAATGTAAACCTTGTTGTAAACAGTATGCTGCAAGGTGTTCTGAAGCCTAAGAACAAGGCCTCTCTTTTTCACCCATAATGCATGTCCGATGTGACAGCATGAGCCTTAATAAAGGAGCTAATAGTATCCTAATAAAGGAGCTAATAGTACCCTAATAAAGGAGCAGCAGCATATGCAATGCCTGCACAGTGGATAAATTATGATAAAATGGTATATGCGTTGTCTGCCAAAGCCTTGGTGTTGTAAAATATTAGAAATATTTATCTAAACGTCTTTGTTTAAAGTTCTATGGTGTTTAGATTTTGAACTACTAAGACAACTAATAAATAATCATTAATGTTGAAGGTTTTTTTCTCTCATTTGTGGAAGCTAATAAAAGAGTTCACTCTGTTACATATAATCTAATTATACACAGGAAACCAGCTCCTGACCACTCAGCGTAATGTCTGCGATGACAGCTATCGTACCCTAAATGACAAAATGTGCTCTTCATTTTTCACTCAGGCAAATGTTTGCTTTTTTGGTATGTTCCAATCCTGGAATGCAAGCATCATTCAAGGATTCAGAAATAGTGTGACAAAGAGCTTCTACTTATAAAATGAGATGAAATCTGTAGGCATAAAATGGACGTTAGTAGAGAACTGAGCTGTAAGTCAGAAGCTCTGTAGAGAATTCTTACCTCATCATCAGTTGTAGATTTGGCATCTTATTTATGGAGTACCTTAAATATATTATTTGATCCTTTTTCCTCTCTTCCTGGGGGATTCAGGTAATTTTTTCACAATGAAACATTCATAAATGTATTAACTATTAAAATATCTTCTGCATGTTTTACAGTTCAGATAAATCACAGATAATGAAGTCTGTTCTGCAATTTAAAGACTGATCATGCAACACTCTAAATTATTTCACTCAGTTTCTCTCCCTTAAAGTGCTTCCAGGTAGTCTAAACTAACCACATCAGAGAACTAGGTTCTGGGCACTTGCTAGTTGCACACCTGACCTTCGACTATGGGAAAAATCACTCAGTCTTTGTGTATCAGAATCTTCATCCTCTAAAGTTGGTCAGTCTTGTCTTCACTGATTCTTACTCCAATTGTCCTAATGGCACATGGAACCTTAAAAATATTGGTCTTATTTGCAGAGAACTAAGAAAATATCACGATCTTTGAAGTTCCTCAACCAAATCATCCACAAAAAAGATGTTTCTCAAAGTATAACTTTAACAAAGCCATGCTCTGAATATTTTTGTGTCTTTCCTCATAAAGGAAAAAATGCCAAATGGTGTGTATTTTAGAATTTAAATTCAAATTTCAGGAATACATTGGTTTAAAATCATATCACCTTTCAAATACATGAGCTAGAACAGAACTAAACTGAACTCGCCACTCTGAGTAGACTCACTCTGAGTTAGTGAAGACTCTAACAGTGTTTAATATACAGTTAGTGTTTATCTCAACTGTGGTATCGGGTCATCTAGATTTTAGTGTACTAGAGTGTTATTCTCACATTTTACCTCTTGACCCAAGATAATTGACCATCCCTAAGAGCAATAAATTTGAAAAGTATTTTAAAGGGTGAAAGATCACAATATATCTAGCAGAGGCTAACCGAGACAATCCACATTTATACTTTAATAAGAAAGTGATCATTCTCAGGGCCTTCAATCTTTAGCAATTCTTAAGAATACAACTAAATGTGATTCCAAGAAGAACTTTTAGGAATCATTCATTGATGTTTCTGAAGAATATTTTCAGAGCAAAGTCATATCAACAAGCACTGTATTACTAAGGCTAAAATGATCAACATTCCTTCAATAATAACTAACTCAGGGCTGCATTCATTCAAAAGAGACATGATACCAGAAGTGAATCATGGAAGGTTGGGATACTTCTGTTTAGTAATAATACTCACCTCTAGCTTCTCGGCTTCAGGATCACCTCATCCTATCATTAATACTTTGTGCTTGTCTTTGGAAACCACTGAATCTGTCAAACTTGTATTTACTTACATTATTTTCTACCTTTGAACTACATACTCTGAGGGACATTGAAATATTGCACATTCTTCTATTTAGAATACAGGTGTACCTGCAAAGTAGCCTGCTTCGATGAGCTTCAGCATCAGTTTTCTGAGGCAGTAGTTTTTCTTCCTTCTCTTGTTACCACTAGATAACAGCCTGATGACAAGATGAAATAACAATCCTTAAGAGAGCAATCCTGGGGAGGGGTAGGTCTGAATGCAATGAAATCTACCTGTAGTCCCAGCTACTAGAGGGGATCACTGGAGTTGAGAAGGCTTCTTGGACCAACATGGCAAGAACCTGACACATTAAAAAGAAGAAAAGAACCCAACTCAGATACTTCCTTGGGCAATGTACAACAATATGGAATGGAAGTCACATGCACTTTAGAGTTGGATGCTTTCAAAGAAAAACCCTAAATATGCTACCCTATGTGTGACATTGACTAAATTTTTCAAATCCCTCTTTCCCAAAAGGTTTTCATATGTAAAATGGGGTTATCAGTTACCACTTCAAAGGGCTGTGTTCAGAACAGAAGGGAAAATATTTGAAAAAAAAAGAAAAACCAAAACCACCTACCACAGTTATAAGCATAACAAACATGGTCAAAAATACCAGTTTCCTACAGTAACATGAAAATGCCAAACTACACATGTAGAAATTAGAGTCTTTTACAGGCAACCTAAGGAAGTCCCGTCAGTGACTGCTTTGCTGAGTGTGGAAACCTCACTCTTTGTTCAAGCAAAAGAGAAAAATCAAGCTTAAAGAGGAGAGAAGTAATCAGGTTCATTATGGAACTGTGTGAGAGGGAACTAAGCATACATTTAAGGAAAAACCGGGACTGCAGCCTGCCTTTGTGCCACTCTAATTAAGCTCCACAGAGAATGTGACAAGAGCACATACAGTGTGGTCAGACAACTCTGTCTTTCAACCCTGAATGCATCAAACTTAAAACAGGCATCACATTTGGATGGTTATGTAACTATAGAATCTCTGATTTCTTGTGTGGAAAATTTGAAATGTTGACAACCTCCTTGATGGACGAACTGATACAACAAATATATGCGATGCTGGGCATGGGAGCACACACCTTTAATCCCAGCCCTCTGGAGGCAGAGGCATGTGGAGCTCTGTGAGATCGAGGCCAGCCTGGTCCACATCATGACTTCCAGATGGGTTATAACTAAGAAGACCTTGTCAAAAAACAACACCAAAAAGAAATCAACAAGTATATGTGGTATAAACAATAGACAGTAGCCATTCAATAAAGACTATCATTGCTTCCATCTACTGAGAGAATCCCTCTTGGTTGCTTACTTTGAAGTCTTACAATCAAATCAAATTCTAAGTCAGCTTCTAATGGGTCCAGTGTAGCCAAGAGCCCTGTCTCTCATTTTGCTTATTTGGAAGTATGAATGTTAGTAATTTTCCAGGAAGTTGCTAAAGAAGACAGCAGGACATGGAGAACTACTTCCTCTTACCTCACACGCTATGGCCCCGTCATGAGACAGCATTTCTTGTCATGATTTGGAAAGCTTGTTCAGCAAGTGAGAACATATGCATTGTCATTTGAGATAGATGTGGCAATTATTCTGCCAGGATTCTCTATCCTAGAAAGTCTAAGAAGTCATGAAACTAACTTTAAAGGTTAACAAATGGTTAGAGTTTCTAGTTCCTTAAAAAAAAAAAAAAAAAAAAACTTCCTCCTTTCTCTATCTATCTATCTATCTATTTATCTATCTATCTATCTCTATCTCTGTGTTGTTTTGATTTAGGGGGGATTGTTTTTGAGACAGGACATTATGTATCTTCAAACTCACAGTGTAGCCCAGATGACCTTGAACCCACATGGTGCTTTTTTTTTTTTTTTTTAATATGGTGCTAGAGATCAAAGATCAATCCTAAGGCTTCCTGCATGCTTGGCAAGCCATCTATAACCTGAGCTACATTCCCAGCTTTCTTTTTTAGTATTTTCAGACTTCAACATTTACTCTAGCGCTTGCTTCCAGTGAAGATTTCTTGGCATTCTCATTTATACTCTCAAATCCAAGCTTAAAAGTTACAGGGAAAAAAAAAGTTATAAACCTGAGCCTGAAGAACACACTCTCAAGTCAGATCTCACCGGACTGATCGCTGATTTCTAGACCTCTCCATCAGTGCAGACCTGACCAACATTTCTTCCTTTCCGTATCTTCTTTGTCAGTCTAAGAAGAGACCAGTCATGCCTATCTCCTAATATACTAAAAAATTAGCTCTACAAAGAATTAAGTTGGTAAAAGTTAAGGTGCACAATTAATGATAAATAGTTGGGAACCGTCATTGTTTCCATGAGTAAATCAAACTCAATTAGCAGATGAGTACCTGAAACTAAATTAATCCATGAAAAATGCCAAATTCAACCCCCAAACTTATCTGAAATGTGTGTATGTGTTTGTACCTTTACTTGTAAGGACAAACAAAACAAACAACAAAAAAAAGAAAGTTCTTTACAAATTTTTCAAAATTTTTGAGCTTTCCATTACATTTGGCACAGATTTGCTCTGTCATCCAAGGGCCAGGATGAGACCAATTAGTCAGGACACTGATCACAAGTTAAATTCAAGAATTCTTGGTAGTCTGGCAGGCTTCTTCCTCAAACCTAGTCGTAGAATTCATTTCCCTTTTCCCAGTGACGTCAATATCATTCCGTGTCCTGACAAGAAAACAAAATGTTCTTACACCTGCACATGGTGTCAGAATTATTCACCTAACATGAATATGCATATATTAGAATAACTGAGGCGACTCGTAGAAATCAAGAAGGTCAGACCTTTGTCAGAAAGGACCTGATTCTTAGAACTATTGCTTCATCTCTCTATTTTTTTTCATCATAAATTCAGAAAAACACACTCCTCCGAGATAGCCCGAGAGTCATAGCAGATCAGCAGAAGATCCCTCTTCTGCAGCCTCCCAGGGCTGCCACCTGCTGCTTCCTTTCTTCTTCTGTAAATGGGGAAATAGCACTTCAGAGGCTGCTGGGAGATGAAAAGATTGACATCATTGTCAAGCCCCAAACCAATTGGGCATTGCAGACACTAATATTAATATTGAGCATAGCAGACACCAGTTAGCCTTCATTGTAATCAAATGGCCCTGCTAGGCGTGGTAGTACATGCCTATTGTCCCAGCACTCAGGAAGTCTCAGAAGAGGAGTCCCTCAAATTCAAGGGTAGACTGGGTTGCGTAGCAAGAGAGCTAGAAAAGAGGCTGGGATTTGGGGCTGTGGATGGAACTCAGGGTAGAGCTCTTACCAGGCATGTGTGAAGCCCTGGGTTCGACCCTCAGTACTGCAGTTATATATAAGAGTGCAGATAAGAGGGGAGTCTAAATATGATTAAGATCTATTGTATGAAATGCACAAAAATTCAATAAAAATACGCAATGAAAAATAAATTATAGTCTATTAATTTTTTCTAAGCAGTAATCTAAATAACATACATTATTCCAAACTAAGTCTTTAACTCTGTGCTGGACTTTTCTACTGTAGTTTTTGCATTGCAGGACATGGGTGCACTTACACAAATGCAGACAATACATTCACACACATAAAATTAAAATAGTAAATAAAATACTTTTCAAAAAAAGGTATTGAAGTCAGAAGAATATTTCCAAAATGTCTCCCCAGACTGCTACCATGTCTTTGTTCAAAGAAACTGTCTTTCAATGATACACTTTCCTAGGACATTCTCTGATGTTAAGTTTATTATACACAGGTGGCACCTAGTCCAGCAGACAGGCAGAAAGTATGAACCCAAGAAGTGCTAAATTAGAATTTTAGCGCTTCTACTTGCTGTCTGTAATATTCTAAATCACTTCTGGAGTCCCAGCTATTATCTATAAAGCATGTCTCTGTTTAAAAAATTGGTGTGAAAATTATGTAAATAAAGCAGCATAAAAAGCTAGTATATTGCCCAGTGCAAAGTAAGTCCTCGATGTAGATTTGAATGTTCATGTTCTTTGTAACCCTTGCTCTACTATACTTTTAAATTCAAAAATCTAGATATGAACATGTCAGTCCTATAATCACTACAGCAGTCCAATGATTCAGCACACTTTACACACTTTTTTGTATTTATCTCATTGGAAACTGGGGTTCTAAGGGCTTGACATTTGCAAACTAGATAAGGTACAGAGCTGGCACAGGACACAGGCCTTCAGGCCATTTTTATCCTTGTGGATCCACATTCAATCATCAGACCCTGAGGAACTTTTGCTAAAATGAATTCTGAAAATAACTACCTGAAGATTGTCTCTTTGATCATGAATGCTATGGAAAGCAAGAGCATGTTTAGTGACCTGCCGCTCACTATGGAATCAATCATCACTAGTGGTTCAGAGGAGCCGGATACATGGAAGGTTATCCTCAAGAAAATGGCCAGCACAGTGGACTGGATCAAAGCCACAGTAAACTGTGTGTATTCTGGGAAGGGAACCTGTCTGACTCCACAGTAAATGCCAGATGGAACATTCCAGATGAAGCAACTGACATACTTTATGTAAATCTAGGTAGGAACAGCTTGCTAAATTTAAGTTTGCAATGGTCATGAAGAAAAGGAAAAGAAAAGGTCAGCAGAAATTGATTAAGGCAGGATGTTATCTTGCAAGAAGAAAATCTATTGTTATCCTGTCCTGGTCCTTTCTTTCTCAGGGGGGATTTTTCTCTGCTTCTGGCAACACATCCTTTGCTGCCAGCACCTTGCTGATCTTGAGTGCTATAAGCACCATAGGAGATGAGCCCTCATGAAGGCTGCCAACATTTACCCAAGCCGCTGCTAAAATGCAGCTTCTCTTGGGATTGAGGAATGCTGTCTGGTTCATTTGCAGGTGAGTCTTGGTAATTTAGATGAATAGCTGTCACTTACTGTGTACTCAAAGAAATTTCTTTAATGAAGAAATTCTACTTAACATGAGTAGGGTACTGATTGTGACTTTACACAGAAATCCAGACAGCCAAGGCCTGGCCTTCAGTCTGAACTGCTCATAGTAGTGAATGGGACATTGTCTCTCCCATCATTGCTTATCTGCACAGCAAACTATGCAGAACAAGGGCTAGGTCTTAGAAAGTTCAACATGGCTTATACAGGACACATGAATAACTTCTCTTTGAGGAATCATTTTTGTCTAAATAATCCAGTCACTATTTCTGACATAATTGTTAACGAAAGGAATTTAGACATCTAGGTATACACAGTGGCATAGCAATATTTTTGTTTAGAAATCCACTCTTCTGTGTTGCATCAAATACATGAAATGATTCTCATCTCTGAGGACATGCTTCCCAGAGTTTTCCAGATGCTCGTCCACATTCGTTTCAATGACGTTGCCTCAGTGCAGGAAAATACGATTCATTTTCATTCCGTTTATGTACATAAGTAAATGAGAGGTAAAATCCATTATTTGGATTCTACTTCTGATCCAGTTAGATCTCATGTAGCTTGTTTACTGCTTTTCAGCTCTGCCTGTTCCAAGATAGCTCAACCTTAACTTGAGTCAGCCAGCGGAACTCTTTATGTGTTGAATTTTATATTTGTTTCTAAAAAAGTAAAATTGTTTCTAAAATATTTCCCCCTTAATTAGAAAACATCTGGAATGTCAGTACCCTCTTCTAAAGTCCAGACAGCAAGTGTCTTTTATAATAAAAAGGAGGGATACGAAAGCCATAGGAGCAGAGGGTTTGAGGGTGCTTCACCGTCAGGGGCAGGGAGAAGCCTCTCCACAGAGAATTCATCTTCAGCCTCCCCATTGTTGAAATCTCTTCCTTGCTTCCTCAACTCTTTCTTGATTTTATAATTAATGACCTAATTGACCTTTATCTAAAAACGTTTCAAGGAAACTCCAATTTCTTATAACCACTTAGTCAGAAAAACTATAAGGTAAAAACTCACAAGGTTTTCCCACTGGTTGTAAGTAAATTTCTACTTTGGCTTATGGATTATTTCTCCAATGACCGCCTTTCTAGCATGTCTTCTAAATATCCCACCCCAGTACCTGCCATGATAATTGTGACTTGTTCTCACACCTTCGGAACCAGAGAACAGGAATACCTGAACTTGGCATGCACTATGCCGGAGGGTTCTGAGTTGGGAATGCCACAGAAGACAAAAGAGAACATGCTCAGCAGATTTGTGAGCAGCATGAGCTGGCCATTCTCAGTGACAATTACTGAAGATCATAACCACAACATAAGTCATGCTTTCCTTGCCATCTAGTCTGCAATTAAATGTGAATTCTAGGATAATAAGGATTTGTGGGGAAGCTCAGTACATGACTGTGTCCAGCATATATAGTAAACTACAAGGAAAGAAGAAACTATTTTTAGAACTGAATATATTTTATTGTTGTTCTTGAAATAAAGTTAATATAATAAAAAATGTGGTACAATTGTTCCCAAAGCAGAAATGAAGGCCTTAACCATTCCCAACAATGCATTATGAATAATTTCTAAACTCCTGTTTGCCCACTGGAAAATGAGAGATGGGACTGATTGCTATTTAGGTAACTTTCACTTGGAAAATACTGTTTCTTTCTACCTAAACTCAGTCGTTTGATGTGCTTACCCCAAAGCATGAAGACTTTGGTCACTGACTAGAACTCTGTGATTCTAGTACAATGAAGTGGCAGCTGTACAAGCAGACTCAGAGCCAGTCACTGAGAATGCCCACTCAGACAGAGGATGCTACACCAATTCAGGACATTCAGATAGGACTGGTTAGATGATGGAGAAAATTCAAAATCTTTTTACATTGCATTTCTAGCACCACAGCTTGCATCAAAAGAGCTACCTTCATGAACTAGTCCAGTGAAAATAATTTTAGGACAATTATTCTCTACCAAGAAGCATCCTGAATGGGGGAAAAATGGCATGTCTGAAAGCTAAGGGGAAAAATTAGACCACCTAATACAGGACAGTGCAAGTGGAGGAGCTGTGTGCTCATACAGTCTATCAGCGGAACTCAGATGGTCTGTAAATAAAACCTCAAAACACTGGCTGGCCAGCTACGGGCTCCTGCAGGATCAAGGGACTCTAGTTCTCCTGTTGCAAAATACTTGCTTTTGTGGATGTTTTATTTTAATGAAACGTACTTCTAAAGCATTAATGGCCATCACATTTTCACTTTAGGGAATTAGGTTTCTCTTTGGTTAAGAGAAGAGGTTTCTCTAGTGGGAACCTGGATAGACTGAATTGGGCCTGTCCTCAAATAACCCAATAATTCTGTTTCCAGGCTTAGATGATCTTTATTATTTTGTCAGTGAAATCCAGCCCAATTCACTTTACCCAAGGCAGAGAATAAATGTGTGAGACAATAGAGGGTCAATGACATCGCTCTCAGCCTCACATCTCAGACTTTGGCATTTATGTGAAATGCATTCCCATTAGCCCTGGCTTACATGAAAATTGGAAGGTAGGCTTCAAAATAAGCAAATAATATTCATCTGTTAAGCACAAAGAAAACCAGAAAACGTTTGGCACTAAGAAGAGGTCTTCAAGAATGATTTTCCATGTTGTATTTGCATAAAACGGTCATGGGTCTGACTTTTCAGAGAAGGAAAGCTGCATGTCCTAATGTCTGTTGGCTGCTCTCTGCATCCAAGTTCAGGCTGCGCCTCCTCTTGCTTCATCTCTGCTCCTCTTAGCTGCTTAACGACCAGCAGAGCTGACTGCAGATGATTAGCATCCTATGTGCTATGAGTGAGCAGCCTGAATTGTGCAACAAAATCTCATTTGGCAAGTATTTCAGTTTATTGAGTCATAAATCTGACAAGTATCTACAGCCCATGAACCATCATTTTCTGAGTCAGTGCATGTGAGAAGGAAGTGTAACTAAAGGTTTACTCAGCACATGGCACACTTAGCACGTCCACCTGAGCACACAGCCTTGATCTACAACAGAGAATCCTTTCTATTCAATTCAATGACATCTGTTCCTGTGAATTCAAGTAAAACTCAGACATTCTGGATCATATTCTAAGACACAGGATGAACAGTGCCTTCTCCCATCTGCTCTAACTGCGAAAGTGTCCCACCAGGAAATGACAAGAGCTATTCACTTATTAATTCATGATGCCCTTTACATGATAAGTACAAGCTGAGAAAGAATTTCCTGTTATTGAAATCCCAATACCTTAGAAATTCTTCAATGAAGAAATACAAGTTTGTGCTTTCCGTTAGCAATGGAAAAATCATTCACAACATTAATCAACATAAGTGTCTTAACACTTAGACTCCTGAACTATCACGTGATGGCTATGTCTCATGAGTAAGCTTTTCTTTCGTTGAGGAACCAAGATAAGCACAACTGTGATATTTCATTTTTCCTGGTCATGCCTCATTTTTTCACATTACTATAAAATGACTTTGATTAAAATGTTATTCCACTACTTTCCCTAGAAACAATATTTGAAAAAAAATATATATGTTTGTGCCCTGGCTGTGGATATTCTTCTTACAAGTCTTAAACCCTGAGATTCTGTCCAATCTCTGCCTCAATATTCTCCCCTTATTCATTCATTAGGAGTCCTAAGCACTAAGCTTTGAAAGTTAAGAGAAAAATATTCAAAGAAAACCTTAGGAAATGATTAAAGAATGCAAAGAAATAAGTACTTGTTTTCAAAACTCTGTTTCTCAACTTTTAGACAAATTTTTTGATTATGTGTGTGTGTTTGTGTGCTTGTATAGGGGTTTGTGCATATGAGTGCCAGAAGAGGTTATCAGATCCCCTGGAGCTGAAGTTACAGGCAGTTGTGAGCCACTTGATGTGGGTGCTGGAAACCAAACTTGGGTCTTTTTGCAAGGGTGGTATGTGTCCTTTTCTCAAAAAATATTTTATTTTAATTTTATATGCATATGTACATTGCCTGCATGTATATAACTACAACCAGCTCATGTAAAGCCCACAGAGAACAGAAGAGAGCATCAGATCCCCTTGAACTCGAGTTACAGATGGTTATTAACTGTCATGTGGGTGCTGGGATTTGAACTCAGGTCTTTGAAGAAACAGCCAGTTCTATTAACCACTGAGCTATCTCTCCAGCCTACAGTGTGTGTCCTTGATCACTGAGCCATCTCTCCTGCTCCCAATTTTTCTTCTAACAGTACTTTCAAAACTCCTCCTCTTGTTCTAATACTCTCTCATTTCACCTCCACGGGAAGCAGTACAGAATATATCATTTCTTTTTTGTTGTCAGTTGGTTGATTTGTTGGATGGAGACAGAGACTTGCTCTGTAGTCCAGGCTGTCCTAGAACTTACTATATAACCCAGACTTGGCTTAGACTCACTATGTAGCTAAGGCTAACCTTGGACTTGCAGCAATGTTCCTGCCTCAGCCTCCCTAGTGCTTGGATTGTAAATGTGAGTTGGCACCCTGGCTTAGGTGTATACTTTCAACACAAGGGTCATTTTTCACTTCTTTCTTTTATGCTTATATTCTAACCCATAGCCTGGAGCTCTCCTTGTCTGTTAATCTGTGACCTTCTGAACCGTAAGTTGAGCTCCCACATAGAAGGGATTGATTCTCAGATCCGCCCTCCAACTGCCACTGTATATTTTTATTGAATTTTTGAGCATTTGTTACAATACATTTTCATGTATTTAGACCTTTCCCCTATCTGCACCCTCCCCCGTAGTCTGCCCACGGGATTTCATGCATTCTGCTATATATGTTAAGGCCTATCGAGTCAAGTTTGTGTACCCAGATGTTCCTTGGGAGACAGAAGGCCACAACTGGCCAAAATGCAGCGAATAAGAGACTAGGGGGAGCATAAGAGACTGGATAAAACTCGTAAACTAAACTCACTTACCCAGGGCTCAGGGACCTTTACGGAGAAGGGTGGAGAGATTGTAAGAGCCGCAGATGGTGCATGGCCATGAGGAAGCAGAGTCCTCCAGACTTCTGAGAACTTCCTCTTTGAACTTATAGCAATGGTGATAGCATGCACAAGACCTATGCGAACTCAATCAGATAAAAATCCAGCATAGATCTGCGGAAATAGACAGGAGGCCCAAACCTTAGCCAATGACTCTCAGATTCTTAATTAGCTACTCAGTGTGGGTGCTGGGAACCAAACTCAGGTCTTCTGCAAGAGCAGTACATGCTCTTAATCACTGAACCGCGTCTCCACCTCCTGATTTTATTTATTTTTTAAATAATCTTTTGATTAGCACACAAAGAAACAAGTTTCACTATGATATTTTCATGTATACGTATCATTAGATTGTTTTTCTTTTTCTAATTGAACTTTTGCAATTTTCATACAATATAATTTGATGGTATTTAGATTACCTCCCTTACTTGCATTTCCTCTTACTGCCCCCTATCCAATTTAATGTACTTTAATATATATATGATATATGTATATATATATATATATATATATATATATATATATAGCCTATAGAGTCCCCAAATATCACTCAGTATGGGTCTATTCACTGGGCCCACCAAGAGTCCCATCCTTGAAACACACTGCCATTCCATTCCCTCTCCCAGCAGCTTTCAATTGCCAAAAGTTCCTTAGGTAGGGTTGGATTTTCCTACCTGCTTCTGGGTGTCTATGCTAGCAATTTGTCTGTTGTTAGCTTGCATAGGACTTGTGCATACTTTTGAAAGTTGCTGTGAGTTCATATGAGTAACTGACCAGCTGTCTAAAAAACTCTGTTTCCTTGTGGTTCTCCACCTCATCTGGCTCTTACAGTCTTTCCACCACCTCTTCCGCAATGATCCCTGAGCCTCGGGAAGCAGAAGTTTGAAATGGGTGTCCTATTCAGGGATAGGCCTCTCATTTTCTGCATATTGGCTAGTTGTGGGTTTCTGTGTTAATCATCATCTTCTGCATCAGAACACTTCTCTGGTGAATCCTCATCCTTCCTCTATGTGCTGATCTTCTTCCTCTTTCCACTCTCAGGAGATGTATATCCCCTTATTCTCCATCTCCATCTCCTTCCCGGCTAAGTCGCACGTAGATAAAAGAAAAGAGGGAGCCATGCTGCTGCCAAGCAGCCAGCTACAGGGTCGTCAAATCTTCTCCCCGATTAAGATTAAGAATGTTATTGCATAAAAACGTGTCTGTTTCCCATGTGCCCTCAAGCTGCAGGAAGTTAATCCTAAGAAGAGAAAGAAAGAACTTTAAAGGCTGATCCTTCTCAGGAGTTTTGTTTCTGAATGTTGAGGCTGAGGTGCCTAACTTCAGGAGGGCAAGTTGTATAGGTAAGCTGAGAACAGAGGATCCTGAGAGAGGGTAGCCTGGAACCTAGCCTATGGCCCCATACTGGGAAGAGCCAGAATCAACACTTAACCTACATGGAGTAAGCAATTCCTTGTTCAAAACCAGGCACCTTGAGAAGACTTCTTACAGATGGCAATGTTAGTGGCTAAAGAAGAAAGAAATAATGCTCTAATGTTGATTCACTGAGCTGTGACCCTGGCCCTCAGCAGGCCCTTCTCTCTTGAGGCTCGTAGCCACCTTCCCCCTCACAGCTTGTTACCATCCATTTTTTGAAATCGTGAGCTTCCCATATCCAGAAAAAAAGTGAAAATATGTCTACAGTTTTAACAGCATTATAAATCTAGACTGATGTGGAAGAATCACCAGATTAAGAAAAAATGTTACTATCATTTTTAGAACCCAAACCCCACCCTTCATTCTAGTAGCCACTTCCTGATTTTTTTCAGGAATCATTCCCTGTCTTTCTTCAAACCCTTACCTTCTATATGAGCATTCCTAAACAACAAAACTCATTTTGTCTGAGTTTGTTTTTCATATATGCAGAATGATACTATTTGTATTTCTTGGCCCTTATTTGTTCACTCTGTGGTGTTTGTGTGATTCACTGGTGACATTCACGTAGCTATAGCTGGTTTGTTTTCTTTTCCATTACTGGCCGAGCAGGCACTAGAAATCAGACAGCCTAGGTTTAAATCCTAACTCTATCATTACTCCCATGCATGACTTGGTACAAATTAATTCATCTCTCTAAGCTTTAGTTTTCTTTACCTGGAGTTAATTTTGAGGTGTAATATGAATTAAAGATGATCTTAGGTGGACCTCCTGGGGAAACAGTCCGAGTTCGCAATTTGTATGCATGTGGCTTATTGGAGAAATGAAGGGTGGGCAGAGCAATGGAAAAAGGTTAAACAAAGCAGGTTGGTACAAAGGAAGGACTTGAATAGTAAAACAGGTACATCAGAGACCACAGCAGACCCAAACAGGAGCTCTGGCTCTGGGCATCCCAAGATGCCTCAAATCCACAGAGTTTCATGCTCCTACATCAATCATGTTCTGGGTATGAACTACCCTCAGGGAGAGGACACAGCCTTCAACAGAGCAGCTTCTGTAGGCCAAAGATAATTCCTGAAGGAGTTGGCCAACAACTATACTCCAGCCAGGTGAGCTGACAAACTAATCTGAATGGGAATCTGGACCAGCCACCACAGTGTCCAAACTTTGGTCCAATTTAGTTTCTTTTCCTTATATGGAATGGTACATAATTGTCCCAACGCTTTTCTTTACCAGCATGCAGTGTTATGTCTTGTTGCTAATGGTGCAAAGGTCACTTTCTAAGATCTTTGAAAATTCTGTTTCCTTGGTCAATTTTATTTAATTAAAGTAAATTTATATCAGTGTATATATAGCTAACTAATGGAAGAGGAGCAAAAGGAGACACCCTGAGTAAATGTCAACAGTGTCTGTGAAGTTATTTGGTCTTTCTCCTCTTTCTCATACTTGAAATGTCATCTCCTGTCTGATCCTGAGGGATACATTGTCTATTCTGCCTCCTTCAAGATACATCAAGCTATGGTTTCTTCTCAGAAGCTACCAGTGTCCTTTCTATGTGAACCTCAAAAGCTGTCTCAGAAGGAGCTGCAGCTTCAAGTCCTGGGTCAAGTCCAGGGCTTGTGAGATCCTCAATTAGCTATTGCCTTCCCCGCATGCTTCACTTTCCTCATGACTCTTTTTGAGAACTCAACTTAAAGTACTCATGTTTCTATCTTATTTTATAATCTATAAAATGAATTTTTCTAGTACAAGAACCATGGGTCATTCTCCTCTGTCTCCTCATTGTCCAGGTCCACCATGTGGTTTCATCCCTTGAATACACCACAAATTCAGGACAGTAATCCAGAATCCAAGTAGCACACTAGCTTATTGGAAAAAATTTTCAAAGACGTTCATTGGAAATGAAACTCAACACTGGAAAATTAGTTTAAAATAATAAAACTAGCAATTCTTTCCTTAGTTCAATACCCTTCTGCCACACATCCACAATGTTTGAGAAAAGGAGTCCACTCACCACCATCGCTTCCCTACACAGAATCTCAATTTCCCTGTAAGCTTTAGGAAAGAGGTAAAGCAAAAGAACAGGAGGAGGAAGAATGTGCAAAGGAGGGAGAAAAGTAGAGGACAGGAAAGAGAAGGCAAACAGAGAGGAAAAGGAAAATAAGAGAAGGCAAAGGTCTGAATAACTATGGAGCAGTATAGTCCACTCTCAAGTCTTTGGAATACTTTACTCTCAAGAGAAAGAACAATAATAGAAATGAGGTCGACTTTCTAAAGCAAGTACCTTCTAGAATAATAAATGTCAATGTGTATACTGCAAACCAAAAACTCTGCTTTTTTTATCTCCAAGTTCAAAAACTAAGTTTTTTATAGTTTAAAAGTAATCGCTTGACCCATTTTCAGGCATTGTGTGCCCAGAGATATCAAAGTCTACTTTTGTTGAGACAAACATAATAGGATTTGTTTACTTTTGAAGTTTTAATTTTAACAAACAGGAAATTCAAGCCTTGGCTGTTGCAATAATGGGTATGTGTGGCTACTGCCTTGTGGCAGCCCCAGATGAATTTTTGATGAATGACTATATGGTAAGATTTGAATCATCAAATGACACCAAATGACAGGGTCGTTTTAGATGTAATTCATGTAGAGAACTTGTAAAGGAACAGAGCCTTCACCTGCTGCTGACCCCATGTCTATGTAGACTGCTTGGAGCATATGGTGGTCACTGTCCTCCTCTGTCCTCTGTCCTGCAGAAGAGGCTTTTATTATTTAATATCACTTTATCACGTCGACTAAAAGTAAAGTAGACTCCACAAAACTTATAAAGAATGAAATAAACAAAATTCCTTCTTATTTTCAGAAAGCTATTTTAAGGGGAAAAAAAGATTTGAAATGACATCCATAAATTTGGATTCTAGCCGTGGAAGGGGCGCAGAGGTAGAGCTGAGGGAACTGTCCTAGGGCCTGGGTCACAAGGTTTCAACAGTAAACCCAGTCTATTCACAAGGTGAAAAAGAACGCTTTCCTTAAGGCTTAGGCCTTAAGGATGTTGTGGGCAACCAGGTTTCTCTTTCCCAGAACCACCTTTGTCTACACAGAAAGGACCTTACATTGAGGTCACAGCTCAATTCAGTGAAGCAGAAATGTGTTTCCTCCTGTGGAACTTAATCTCCCTCCTGAGTGGCTGTTATTCAAGTGATCATATGGCAGTGCTCAGAACCTGTGGAATCTGGGGTCAGTGGCACATGAGGGAAGTAGGTCAACCTGGCTGCAGTCTTGTAGGGACAGGCCTGGAGAGCTGTTCCTCCAGGCTCAAGCAGGAAAATTCATGAGCATGGCTGTGTGCCGCTGGTGTCACAGTAAGTCTTAGTGACAATGTTCTGCCTAGACCAGATAGTGCCCACTGAATTTAGGGTGTGCTGTATCTGTTGCTCCCCCACAACACAAAACTAGCAGAACCGCATGTAGGTCAGAGAGGAGGCTCAAGTCATCACGGTGGTAAGCCCTTCCAAGTTCCAGGGCAGGTCAAGGAAGAGCAGTGTGAATGGAGCCAGTGTTTTAGGTTTGGTGCTCCCTGATGCCTGGATTACACTTTCTTGCCTTAAGGAAGCTAGATTTTATTGATTCTAAAGCAGAAGATGTCAAGAACTAGTGTTTTGTTTTTGTTTTTGTAAAGACATAAATCAATTGAGATCATTATAGCAATTCTGGAAGAGAAGGGTAAGAGAATGTCTTTCAAGAGAAAGACCGGACAATGAGAGAGAAGAGAAATTATTAACAACTGGCTGGCTATAAAGGTGTGACTTTCCACAGAAAGGAGGGTCCCAAACCCTCCTGTCAGGTCCCCAGAGAAGTGACAGGATTCTGGGAAAGTGTTTGTCCTTTACACAGAGGAAAACTGGGCCTAAGATCAGGAATTCCAAACCTGGTAAAAAATTCAGGTTTGGGATAAAAGAATCTCTGTTCCAGATAAGAGTTTTGTGTCTCCCAGCATGCAGCTCTTCTCTTCAACGGACAGGACAGGCCTATTTTAGTGATACAAGACCAGAAGAACATTCTCCAAATGTCTTCCTTGAGTAGGTTTTCTCAGACCTTAGAAGTAAATGTGTTGGGAGGTGAGGTGGTAAAAAACCAAGAGGCCCACTAATAACTGAAACTAAGTATGCTACTGTTCTAGTGGGATAGAAAAATAAGGATCAAAATTAACATTCTTTAATTGCTTCTCAAAAAATACAAGTTTTCCTGTATACTCAAATTTTTAGTATGAGAATCGTCATAACTTCATAAGGCTTGAAAGTTCAATATCATGACCCTCAGTCAGAGCAATAAATATTTGAAAAATAATAGGTAGAGATGGACTGCTTTATTAAGGACAGGTGAGAACCTGAGTTTAAACTTTATTTTGCTCTGGAGCCTAATCATAACTGTGACAGGAATATGGAAGAGTGGATAACTAAACTGTTCTTTATGTTTCAATGGATGAAAAGTACTCAAGATGAGGAAAACTACCTGTAAGAAATATGTTACACTCCAGATGCCCATGTGTGAACAGACATCTCTGCCATGCAAAGAATTTCAAGCCTTCACAAATAATTCATCTATGCAAATTGCTATTGACTTAAAGAAACTTTTAATCCTAACAAAGGTGTCGCTATTCCTTAGTAATGTGTGTAAATAGTATTTGACCTACACAGAGCCAAGACAAAAACAAAACAAAAAGACCTGGAAGTGAGATGGGCAGTTAGAGGAAGTGGGAATGGGCTGGGGGTGAGTATGACCAGAACGTATTCTATACATATATGCAATTGTCAAAGAATGTTAGTTTGCAAAATTAAAGAGGGTCACTAAGATGGCTCAGCAGGCAAAGACTACCACCAAGCCTGAGGACCTGAGTTCAATCCCTGGGACCCATAAAGTAGGGAATAATCAGCTCCTGAAAGTTGTCCTCTGATCTCCACATGTGTGCCATGGAATGTGCAGACATATAATAAAAAATTAGTTAATTAAAATATAAAAAATTAATAAAATAAAAAATTCTATTACAGGGGGACTAGATCAAAGAGAAGCAAGCTGATTAAAAACAAGATTGTTAAATATCAAAATTTTTAGTATTGTTTAATTGATTCTCAAAAAATACAAGTTTTCCTGTATACTCAATTTTTTAGTATAAGAATCGTCATAACTACATAATTTGTTAAATAAACAAGTTTTTAATAATATAACAAGCTTATTTTTCTAGAATTTTATACCACTTTATATACATGCATCACTGGATATGAGACAAAGAAAGATCCTGAGAATTTATAAAATTAAGGCTGTCCTGTTTTTGCAAAAGTAATAACAAAAATAAAAAATGGTTTATTTTTTATTTACTGTGTATGAGTGTTGTGCTTGCATGTATGTAAATGCACCCATGACATGCAATGCTCACAGAGACCAGAAGAGGGCGTCAGATCCCCCGGAACTAGAGTTACAGATGGTTGTTAGCTGCCTTGTGGGTGCTGGAAACTGCAGCCAGGTCCTCTGCAAGAGCAGCCAGTGCTCTTAACAGTTGCACCATCTTTCTAGCTCTGTGCCAAATTTTCCTCCTACGGGATTCTGAGAGGGCAAAAACACCTATCAAAAACTCAGTGCAGAAACCTAGCAAAGTTCACGGAAACTAGAAGGCTGCCGTTGTTTTAATATTTTAAGCACGGGACAGAAATTTCCTGGAATAGATTCCTGTAAACCACCACATGCTATCCTGGATCAGCCACACAGGAAAGAGTAAAAGAATTTCCTGAAATAGTTACAGTAAGAAAATAGAAATTGTGGGGCTGGACAGATGGCTCAGCGGTTAAGAGCACTGGCTGCTCTTGCAGAGGACCTGGGTTCAATTCCCAGTACCCACGTGGCAGCCAACAACCATCCAGTTCCGGGGTAATCTGACACCCTCTGCTGACCTCTGAGGCACTGCATGACACTGTATGTATTATACACATGCAGGCCATACACTCTTACACATAAAAATAATAAATATTTAAAAACAAAGAAAACAGAAAGTAGAAAGAAAAGATATTGAATCGTTGGATCATTGCTATTAGCATGAAACATCTATAAATTCATCTTCAGAAACTATGTGTTGAGTCGGTTTCTTAGTAAAGATTTAAATATCCTGCAGTTTACTGTCCCATTATCAAAATGGTCCTTTAGCTCTTCTTGTTCTTGTTTAGTTTCGGCCTGATTTGGACTCCATAATGGATCAGCTCATTCTCCCTTGCTCCTCTCCTTGAATTAAGCTGTCTGTCAAAGCCCTAACTCCAGCGAAGTTTAACTGTACCTTAGCTCCCTGGATACGAGTGGAGACAAACGTAACCATGCTGACTGACTTCTGCTTCAACTCGTAATCACTATGCTCAAAAGAAGCCCTAACAGCCTTTCCTTGCTCGTTATTATACTGTAACGCTGCTTCTGTGCTTTGTCATGGCTGAGTGATCTTCCCATTTCATTCAACGGAAAGAAGCAATCAGAAGAGAAATTCCCTTGCCTGTAATCATTATGGTAACCCACATGTTTTGCCTCCTATTACAGTGAATCAGCCATCTCTTCAGCTTCCAAGGGCCAAACCCCTCTACCTGTGTGTGGGATCCTCCCTACTTTCGGTTACGCAGGGTCTACTCTGACTTTTCTTCACTGAAAATCCTTTCTTGATTCTGTTGTGTAACTTCCCTCACAATAGAGCTGTTTCTAATGCAGCAGTCACTAGCGTGTATGACAATTTGAGTTGAAGTCAACTCTAGTTAAATAAAAATTCAGTTCTTCAATCAAGTCAGTTACTTCAGTGACTTTCACGAAGCCTCCCCCGCCGCCTCCGCTCCTCTGCCTCTCCCACACCTTGGGCTGGGTCCTGCTCCAGCCTTCTTGAGCCTCCCTCTTCTTAGCTGCTAGGCACATATGCTCTGCAAGTTCCCACAGTGTCTTCCTCTGCTTTGCACAATCGTCATTACTTCCTTCTGTGCCTGGGCAAAGTGTTCCCTTTTCAGAGATGTCTCCTGACCAGACTATAACCCCCCAAACAGACACACATGCACACACACACACACACACACACACACACTCAACCCTTCACACCACCGCACACCCATGTGCTCATTCTACCAACACTGTACATTTTTCCAAATGAAGCAATGAAACCATAACGATTAAAAGAAGCATTTTTACTAAGTTGATAAAGCTGTCAGAGAAATGCTGGCCTTCTGTACTCTTGTCTTTTGTTTTCAGCTTTCTTTGTAGAGCAGCAATGAACTGCTTACTGCCTCACAGATGTAAACATTATAAGCAGTTAAAAGTGACTAACTGCTTCATTCTATGTTCTAGCATATCTATTCCTGAGTTCATCTAACAAAATACATATTATTTATTATAAGTTATTTTTCTTATTCATTCCTTAATTTAGGAAAGCTTTCTTCTATAATCCCCTTGAAGGTCTGACATGCCATTGGCCTGAGGTTCTTCTCTTTCCATTATGCCTTGATGTGTACATTTGGTCTTTTCATGATATGCCACATTTCCTGCTTATTCTATTCCTGTGTTGCTTTTTGTTTTATTTTGTTTTGTTTTAAATTTTCATAGTCTTTTCTTGAGGAGTCCCATTCTTCAACTGCGTCATTCAGTCTTGACATTCTGTCTTCCATTTTTGTGAGGCTTTCTCCTGTTTCAGATTGACTTGCTGAGTTTTTCAATTCTGTCTTCATTTCGACTTGGGTTTTCTTCAATATTTGTCTCTTTTGTGAATTCACATTGTAAGTCCTGAATTGTTTTTGCTATTTCATTTCACTGCATATTTGTGTTTTCTTTAGTTTCTGTCATGTTTATGCCTATTCTCTTTGAGATCTTTGAGTTGTGTTTAAGTTCTTTGATCATGTTTATGATTGTTCTTTTAAATGTGTGTTGTGGGGATCCTCAGGGTGATTCTAATTGTAATACACTCTGTAGGACTGGTGGGTTTTGTTGGGGACATATTTTCTTGGTTTTTCATGTTATTTGTGGTTTTGCATTGCCATTTGGGCATATGGCTGTCTTTTGTTGGTTGTGTGTTCAATTGTGTCTATTCTTCCTTTGTTTATTTTGGTTCTGTTTATATTGTTGGCGTAGCTTAGTTGCTTTTTGCTAGGTATAAAAAGTTAGTTGGTGTGCGCTTTAGGTTCTCAAAGGCTCATCTGTGTCAGGCAGATCAGAAGGCCAGAGGAAGGTGGGGGTGGAGGCAGCCTATGGAGGCTCTAACAAACTACACCAGAGGATTAGGTAATCTGAATTAGGAAACTAGTCCAGAGATCTGTGGAGGAAGAGCAGGAGTGGGCCTGGGCCCAAGGCTGGAAGAAGGACAAGGTTCAAGGGAGCTAGTTTTCATATTCTTTGCAGCTGCTTGGAACATGCTATGCCTACACCCTATAGAAAAAATAAGGTCTTATACTGCCTTTCCTTCACTAAATTATGCGTGTACAGAAAGTATACTGCATCTATATTTCATTTGGGGGTATTAGGAAATAACACAAAATATTTGTTATATTAGGAGAAGTTTATATTTTGAGATGGTAGAGAGCGGGTATAAGCCAATTCCTCCATTATCGATGCACGCAACAGGGGCAACACAGTACAGGAATGTCAGTGACATTCATTCACTCCTCTTCTACAGCAGATTACTCTAATATTGCTCAGATTCTAAAAGCATCGAAAAATCTACTAAATTATTCTTCCTGTCCATGGGTTTTTCTTTTGAAGAAAAAAAATTCTCATTATAATTGAATTCTCTGAAAGTACATTAGTGAATTTAAATCCAAATTAGATTCTCTGAAATGAATTCTCTGTTTGTTAAAGAAGTCTATAACTTACCCAGTGTGGTTACGCCTTTAATCTCAGGACTCAGAGAGCAAAAGCAGAGGGAATCTCTGTGAGATGGGGGTCAACCTGTTCTACAAAGCAAGTTCCAGGCCAGCTATACCTACAAGGAGGTTCTGTCTCAAAAAAAAGGAGGGGGAGGGTGGGGAGTCTGTAACTTGATCATTTGTGAAAATAAAGTCTGTTAAAGAACTGTCACACACTGTTACATTGCTGCACTGTTGATTTTAGTGTTCAGTTTTTGTTGAAACTTCACCCCACAGATGTCTTGTGTCTCAATAAAAAATACACACAGAACACTCATGAGCTAGAACTGTTCTCTCATTGACTAGAATAATTAAATACCACAGACATGGACTCAACATTGCACAGAGCTGAAAAAATATCTTTCAAATTCTGATACGTAAAGATAACAGTGTCCACCAAAACAAAGTTATAAACCAAACCAGACTATGCATTGAAATATATTTTGCTTATTTAAAAAGTAGAATTCGTTGAGACCTTGAACCATGTGAAATACCATGGTAGCCTGCCTCAAAATAGTTTGAAATAAGAAATTGTGTAAGAGGATCGCCTCCTGTGAACCTACAATCGTATTGCTAACCATTAAATAGATTGTATTGTATCTATAATCAGACATGTGAGTATTTTCCACAAATATTGTCAGCAATATTTGTATCACTCTTATAGCATGAATCATAGTGCTCTGCATTAAATTTCTTGGATATGTGCCTGGCCTCATAACCACACACATATGTCCACTAAACAAATTTTTTAGCACTTTCTGTGTATTAAGTGCTGGGAATCTGAGAATCAGTATAAGGATCTTTGACCTGTGTTGAAAAAATTGTCTAATTTTGCAAAGATTTTATATACTTGTCTGTGTTCCTCTACATCATGGCTTAATATAGCACTGCACAACGTATGATGGCAAATTTTAACAAAAGAGAGCAACAAGCTATCAAGAAAAATCAATATACATTGTGTTGGTAGCTGGATCTATCTGCCCAGCCTTTCACAATCTTGGAACCTTGGGTTTTTCTTTCTTTGTTTGTTTCTGTCTTCTAATTTTTAACTTCTCATTGTTAAAATAAAGCCAGAGTAGGAGGTGAGAATCTATCCGTCTCCAGTGACAGTAAATGGAGTTCAGAAATGTTCCAATTTGAGGCTGTTGTGCCCTTTGAGCAGAACTCTGATATACTAGAGTTCTCTGAGCCTCATTTGTAGCATTTGTTCATGAAAAACATGGATTAGCAGTTTGCTTTCTTTCTTCTTAAGGATTACTAAAGGAGGCAGCACACAAGCCAACCAGTTCAGTGCCAAAAGCAGGTGCAAGTCACTCTGCTTTCTCTGCCACAATGTTACCTCCTGTTTCCTCCATTTCATTTGAATCCAGGCTGACCAACATCTTCTTTCTGCACTCCTACAGGTAACCATTTTCAGGAGCTGAGTTCAGAAGGCTGTCCACCCCCTTTGCCTATCTGCTTCCTAAATTAGTTGTATAAATAGTTTGGAAACCAGAACACCCCACTCTTCCCAACCCCCTTTCTAGGAATGTTTTGAGTTCTATGAGCCCATCTCTGACATCCTTTGGTGGGCCTTCCCGTCCTCAAACTTACTCATGTAACAGTCTCCAAAGCTTATCAATAACTTGTCATAATAAAATCATTTAAATTTTTCACTACCTATTTAGTGATGATTATAACTTCTATCTTTGATGAACTTCTGGGGGATTGTGAATTCACATTGATTAAAACAGGTAGAATGTGTCCAATAAGATAGCTCAGCAGGTAAAGACATTTGCTGTACAAACCTGATGACCAGAGTTCAATACCTAGAACCAAATAAACACGGAAGAAGAGAACTAATTCCATAAAGCTGTCCTCTGACCTCCACACATACAGGTCATAGCTATGTGTATGACCCTCCCCAAACACACACATAAAAATCAGCAAATAAATAAATGTTTTAAATAGGTTGGATGTGGATCTATAAAGGTCCAATATGTTTATTATCTTTCTTTACTTAAGACTACTGGGGAACACTTAGCCTGGCTACCTCTACCTCTCACTCTGGGCATATTTCTTCCCTTGGTATCATGTGCCCTTTGACCACAATGCTTCAGTTTACTTTTTTAAGTCTTCTGTTTAAATATATTTCTACACCTTGGGAGCTGGAGAGATGGCTCAGAGGTTAAGAGCACTGACTACTCTTATAGAGGACCCTGTTTGATTTCCAGTACCCACATTGTAGCTAACAACCATCTATAAGTCCAGTTTCAGGGAATCCAATGCCCTCTTCTGAACTCTGCAGGCATTGCACAACATGGGTATACTTACACACATGCAGGCAATACACTCGTACACATAAAATAGAAATAATTTTAAATAAGATCTCTATACCTTCTGTCTGATTTTGATTTTATTGTTAGTATTTATCAGGATTCTCTTTGCCCAGATAATAATCTATTAGTTTATAATTCCAGGCCTATTTCTATGTTACAGAATATGATTTACTTTTTCTTGGATATACCCATGTCTACAGCATATGACTCACCTCAGCCAATTATATACTAATGAGCACATCCTCTCCCTCTTGGCTCAGTATCTCCATTTTCTTTGTTTGTGAACTGGACTGCTGTCTACTTCATTGTCCATGCCAGAACTGGAATCTCATTTTGATTCTCTTTCTATTAACATCTTAGCAACTGCCAAGACCTATCCACTGACATTTCAGCTGCCATGAACTCATCATTCCTTGCCTAGATTCTTGAACACCCAAGCTCTTGCTTCTAGTCTGGCTGAACTCTAGTCATTCTCCATGCTGCAGGCAGAAATGACCCTGTTAGAACAGAAAGCTGATCATCTTCTCTTTCATCTGAGATGAGAACTAGATTTAAGTTAGGAATTAAAAGTTACAGAGCCCTAGGCTGGAGAGATGGCTCAGCAACTGAAAACTTGACTGCTCCTGCAGGGGACCCGGGTTCAATCCTCAGCACCCCCATGGAGACTAACAACCATCCTAACTCCAGTTCCAGGGGATCTGACACCCTCTTCTGACCTCCACAAGCATTGCATGACAAGGGTGCACTTACACACATGCAAGCAATGCACTCATATACATAAAAAATAGTTAATTTTTAAAAGTTATAGAGCCCTATGTGAATAGGCGCCTACCATAATCTCTATAACCTTCTACCACACTGTCCTCATATCTAAGAGTCAGTCAAAAGTAACACAGTCTGTCCTGTGGCATCTAGATTTCTATAAAGCTTGTTTCTTTTTTATTAAAATTCCAGAAGCTAAAATATCCACATCCTATGATCCAGTAGAAATGCTTTTTGTTTCTTTCTTTCTTTTATTGGCCTGAAGACCTCTGCATTTTACTTTTCATCAATTATATATTTTAAAAATGTAAATTTTACAGGATTTTAGGTGGCGGTTCCAGTTCTTTCTGGTCTGTACCAGTATGCTGTATGTTCTATGAGGATATGAAGGGATCAGGAAGCATTGATACAGCGTAATGCAGTCCCTGCCTGTTATTCACCTCTGCCTGAATCTACTCCAAGAACAGAGCTATCTGTTTCACAAAGATTCATTCTGATTCATGCTGTAGGGCCAAGCCAAGTTGGTTTCTGCATCTTCGTGCTCAGCTGTAGGCATACTGAGTTTCCTCAGCAACATTTTTACAGTTAGAGTGGTAGACAGATAGGAAAATGGTTTTATTCATTTTTTTGTCAGGGCTAGGGATGGAACCCAGAGCCTTGGAACTTGCTAGGTAAACATCATTGAGGTAGACTAGCCCTGTAAAGTAATTGTAGATATGTAAATTTCATATAGTTCAGGTCTCTGTATGGAAATTAACAGTCCTCTTCAAAGATTATCTTCTATGTCTCAAGTTGTCAAACTAAAATCAGTTAAGCCTTTTTATGGTTGATCAGTGTTAGATCTCCAAGTCTAATCTTCAAGAGATTAGGAAACTGACATTCAAAAGGAAGTCTGTACTGAAGCAGTTAGGAGCCGGAACTCGGAGCAGAACACAGACATCACGCCCTCTGCTCAGCAATTCCCTACACAACTGTCACCTGCATAACAGCTATATTAACAGATGTTTGTTCTTCAGACATTCTGGGTACCATTTTTGTTTTTCTTGTTGTTTGGGGTTTTGTTGTTGTTGTTTTGTTGTTTGAGACATAGTCTCTCTGTGTGACTCTGGCTGGCCTGGAACTGACAGAACTCTGCCTGCTCTGCCTCCTGAGTGCTGAGATTAAAGGCGTAAGTCATCACCCTGTCTTATATTAATTAAAAGCTTTTCAATTCCTTTTGTTTTGCTTTTCTTAAACTTTTTATTGAATTTTTGTGAATTTCATATGATTATATTTATATCTCCTCCCCTGTCCTCAACCCTTCCCATATACACACTGGATTTCATGCATTCTGATAGGACCCTATTGATGAAGACAGGACATACTTTAGGCACAAACTTGAAGCAATCAAGCTGGAGCTGACCCAGAAGCCTCCTCCTAGAACACTAGCTCTCATGGTATGAGAAGACACTGTGCAAGCTGCCAAGGGAGAAAATCAATGGTCCTACCCAGCTGGAAAGTCCGAGACCTATAACGATGACTGGCCTGACAAACTCTGTCTCCTGGTGCAGTAGTGGCACACTTATCTCGGGGATAATCAACAGCTGTCTAACTGGACTTAAGGCCCAATCATTGGAAGATAACTCATGTGTGATTCTGTAAGCATAGCCAAAAACACATGAGTGGAAGGGTCATAGATCTAGAGAAAAACTTACTTTTGTCACAGCCCTAGACCAGTGTAATTTCTACTGTATTCTAAATATGTATTCCTATATTACAGACAAATATGCCTCTCACTGCTCATCAAAAAAGCTCCTTTTTTGCAACAGATTAAGATTGTTACAGAGTTCTACAGTTGGTCAAATGTAGAGAATAAGTGTCTGTGAAATACTCGGCGCAAAGTGACACATCTACAATGTAATCTCTATACCTAAGGTACAGGGGACACAATGTGACAGGGGGGCAGAAAGAATATTAATATATCTTTCAGCTCTCAACAGCAAAGCTTCTTCATGCAACAGATAGTGATTAACCCAGAAAGCCACAAATGACAGAAATACAGAGAATAAGAGACCACAGAGTGCTTGTTCCTGGGTAGGACACCTATATCAAACCCCTGTCACTCAAGGCTCGGGGTGCCACCCAAGGCTCGGAGATGTTGCAGAAAAGGAGGCGAAGAGACTTTAAGCACTTCCAAAGCCCTTTAATAGCAGGACCCACATCGAACAGAAGCTAGTGCTAAAGCTCCAGGGTCTTGGGTGGGGGCAACTTCAGCCCACAGAAATCTACCTGCCTGACTGCCTCGTCTCGTCTCTTCACAGCCGTCCCGAGTTCCGCTGTCTTCCGTTGTCCCCATGCCTCATCACCCACACCGTGCCTTTGCCTGGTCACTCTCTGGAACACTTCATCCACCTTTCCAGCACTTTCTGCTCCTGTTACTGCTGCTGCTACTGTTACCAGTTCTGGAGTCTCCTCTTCTTGTAACTAGCACTCCCCATTCTCCCCAAGGTAAATATCACATCAGGCAAGAAAAGACCAACAGAAGAGGACTTTTATTGAGTTTAATGTTATGATACCAAGGGGCGGCACATGACGTTATCTTTAGGTTGACTTGGTTCCTTGGTCAGAAAAAGTATGTGGCATGAATATGGTATGCAAATGTGGCATTGTAGTCGGTATCAATCACAGTACAGATTCCAACTCCACCAGTCACAAGCTTTACATAAGGACTGATCATGGGCCTCACATTGCACAATTCGTAAGTTTTCTGCTGAACCACTGAAGGAAGTTTCCCATCCACAGCTCCATCCCTGGCCTGAGTAAGAATGACTGCAGGGTTAGCAGGGTCATCTGGAGTTCACTTAGCTCAGATGACACCTTCCAAGGCAGGTGCATGCTATCTGGAGCAGCCATAACTACAGAAAGGTCTTCTGGAAGAGAAGTCACAGCTTCAGTTGCAGTGGTCCTTGCAGCTGAGATAAAGTGTTCCTCAATGGTGGTGGAGAGTTCAAAGCATCAGGGTTGTCTAGGAAGCAGGAGAGTTGGCTGCTCAGGAGTTGCTTGGCTGTCAGTTCTCTACTTGAGGAAATCAGGCCACGGGAATACCTCTACCAATAACTGCTCAGGAGGTTGAACTGCTGACTTATCCCAATAGTTCAAACTAGTCAAAAGAAAAAAGATCAAGGCACAGATACATTTAAAAATTAACATGAAATTAACCTTCTTTGTGCTCAACAGAGCTTCATTCTCACAATGCTAAGCTGTGCTTAAATCTTGGCTAAATGGTCACGAGGGATGGCTGGGTCCCTCTGGCCTGTCATGTTAAGATCTTTAAATAAATATTTGTTTCCAAGTGGATGGTACATTGGACCTTCCTATACTATCTTGGGAAATTTTCTATGAAGTTACTTCAAAATTGAAATTAAATGCTGACAGAAAATTATCTAGTAATTTTAAGTAACATCTCTCTGAATATTAAAATTCAGGTAGCAACTGAGTATGTATATGACAATGAATCATTGGTAAGATCTGTCTTCAAGAGTTATGCTTTTAAATGAATCATTTGAGTTATATTTATTGATATATAAACATTAAGTAGATAAGTACTAGTTAGTCTATTAAAACAAATGCTTTCTTTTCCTAGTTCCTGGATCTCAGTGAACTCAGAAGTTTACAAACCAGGAAGCCTTAAGGGGACAAGTAGGAAGACCAACGATTTAAGTGTGATGATGTTTCACGATAAGAGAACTTTGCAGAGGGATATATAGGTCAATGATATCTTCCTTTTCAATCAGTGTTTTCCTTCTTCTAGAATGTGCCTCATTTCAGGCTCTAGAAAAACAGTCTGCAGAATGCATGAGAAAGGAAAGAGTGAACTTCTCCAGGGCATGTGGAAGAGCCCATGCTGGATTCCACAGACACTAATCATGTCAGTGAGTGTGCACTCTCTCATGCTTCTGGGGCCCCTCCTGTGTCTCTTCATCCAGCTCTATCTGCCACCAATCAACCTAGAAGTCACACAAAAAGCAATAATGGAAAATATTATTAACCATAATGGCCCACTTGGAGATTCTAGAACCTTCTCTGGGACCTTTTGGCCCAAACAGCATTCTTGATGCTCCCTCAGTAAACTGTACACCCAAGACTTCCTCCATGATGCACACGATACCATTGTCCTCTCAGTCACTCAAGTTAAAAACCAAGAACTTATGCTCACTTCTTCTCTGGTCCTGCCATAGTGCAACTTAACCCATAAGTCCTTTTATATTCCAAATGCATCTCAAACCTTTCTCTTTTCTTAATCTTCACTACACCTGCCTAAGTCCAAAGATCATCCTTTCTTACCTGGACTATGATAGCAACCTCCTAGCAATCCCCTTGCTTCTACTTTATATGGCAGACAGGAAAACCCATTTCTGTTTTGCTTATAAACTTCCAATGCCTCTGCTCTGTGTCTAGAATAAAGTATACACCTTGTCATGGTGACTCAGACTTCTCAAACCCTTACCCTGGCCCTCAGTGTCACTGACTCTGCTCCGGCTGCTTGTGTCTGCTTTCTGATCCCAGTCTCAGTCTGACTGGGGCGGAGTGTGTTCTGCCTGAAAACTCTGTCCCAGAAAGCTACATAGTTCCAAGTCAGAGCTCAAGATTATAGACAACTGAGCAAAATCAATCCCCTCTGTAAAATAACTACTGTATTCAACCCTGTTTTACTATATTTTAGGGTCCTTCTGCATATCCCAAGATGGCTTCAGACTTGCTAGATAGTCCAATCTGACTTCCAACTCACAATCCTCCTGCCTCAACCTCCTTAGCTCTAGGATTCTAGTTGGGAACTTATCACACTTGGCTGCTGTATTTATTTATTTATTATTTACTATTTTAGACCTCATGAAAACTCTAGTATCTGAAACAGTCTATCATGTAGTAGGTGATTGCTTTTGTACAATTTTTCTTTTCTTGTCTTTTACCAAGATGATTAAAATATGAGAAAAAAATTAAAAATTTACATTCTCAAGGTAAATAGGACATATCCCAACTTAGCATGAAATGAAAAGAGGTGATCAATACTACTTGAGGTCTCTGCAAACTATTTGCAGGTAGAGCTTAAAGGAGATGTCTATTGATTCTCAGTTACTGTGATTTATTATAATAGGAATTATTTACTTCTTAAGATACTGTGTAATCACTGCTTTTCAGAGTATTGCCACTTTGTACTTAACAAATAACAAAATAAAATGTGGTAAAATCAAAGCATGTCTTACTCAGTAACTGCTGCCACACTGCCCAAATCCCTCCTATTGGTCTGTTTCCATCTAAGGTCTCAAAACACCTTTTTACTTTAAAAGATGCCTCTAGAAAAAAGGGAGACATTTAAGGACACATCCATTGAATTTTACATGTAAAACAAGGAATATATATAATGAGTAGATTAGTAACCCAGATTCATTTTAGGACTAGGGGGTTTCTCACATTAGTTTTGAAATGTATGTTTGTTTCTCATGAGTCAGATATATTGAAAGATTCCATTATATAGTTATAAGGCACATTCAAAGTGATGACTCAAAACTTTTTCCTTTTGTTTTGCTTTGTTTTGTGCAGACGTTTCTATTGACCTAAGATGTGTCCTTTGATGTGTAGATAAACAATAGTTTACATGAATAGCAGCTTTGTTACCTGAGTAGACAATCAGATCTAAGGAACATGAATCCTGAGATTCTTTTGTGTGGTCTGGATGAAAACAAAATGTGATGATTGTGGTTAAAAGCCCCTCTGAGGTAGTCTGTCCCTCTATAGGATTCTGAACCACTGGAGAAGCACCCCAGACAGGATGACCAATTAAATAGTAAAGTATGATTCTCATGGTGAATACAGTGACACAGAAAGCAACCATTTCTGTTAACTGAAATAACTACTTGTTCTGAACACCAATACATCTTTGTTCAGTCTCAGACTTAGGAAAAAATATGACCCAAAAGTCTTTAACACATCTGTACTCTCTAGAATTTTTGGTTTACTGGTATCAAATTTATACTTCTGCTATTTCAGAAAAGAGAAGGTGCTATGGAATATGAAAAGGAAGAAAGAGACATTGTTTGAGTCTACCATGCACAGCAGATGATTAAGATGCTATCTATACTGAGCTTTTGAGAGAAGATCGTAAGGCATCATAGTATTTAAAAATAATGTCAGGGATTGGGGATATACTCAGTGGTTAAGAGTACTTGCTGCTTTTTCAGAGGACCAGAATTCAGTCTCCTGAACCCTCATCTGGCAGCTCACAACCACCTGTCACTCCAGCTCCAGGAGGTGACCTCATATCCTCTTCTGGCATCAGTGGGCACCCTCATGTACATGATAACACACACACACACACACACACACACACACACACACACATACATAGAAGTAAATAAAAATAAATCTTTTTAAAATAAGACTGTCAAGCTGGGAAAATGACTAAGTAGGTAAGAATGCTTGCTGTGCAAACATGAGGACTTGACTTCCCATCCCTAGCACCCACATAAAAAGCTAGATGAGGCTGTGTATGGCAGTAAAGGCAGCATTGAGAGGCTTAGGTAAACAGATCCTGAGAAGACACTAGTCAGCAGCAGCCAACATTTCGAGCTTCCATTCAGTCAGAGACCCTAATGGGATAAAGAGAAAAGTGACAGAGGACAACACCCGAGGTCCTCCTCTGGCCTCTGCATGTATGGGCTCAAGCACATACATCCACACATGTGCTCTACACATGCACCAAGAACATTTTTTAGTTAAAAGCAAAGTCTCACTTTCAAAGTCTCCCATGAAGATGCCCCCTTCTCCAGGGTATTTATTTAAATGCTGTTTGTCAAGGATGATTCAACAGAAGGACTAGTAACTCTGCCACAGATACTTAAGATGTTTCCAATTCAGTGCAACGCAACCAGTATTGGATGAGACAACTTGTGGGGAGCAGTGGTCGGACAACACCACCACAGAGGGCTGTATTTTTCAGTACTGTGGATTTGTACATTGTGGATTTATGCCCACAACAAGGAATGGTTTCCCCCATCTTTAGTAAGCCTTGTCACGGGGTAGGCAGCAGCACTGTTGAAAACTCACACTTTCTAATTCGTAACGCAGGTGCCAGGACTTTTACTGTCATCAAGTCCTCATTACATGCTTTGATATGCAGGAAACTGATGTGACAGGGTCAGTTTATGTGACAAACCGTGTGCTGAGTTCCAATTCACCCGAAGGGAGTGGGAATAAGTATCTCAAAGGAGCCAGTGACAGGACGAGGCTTTGAAATGGCCAGAGGCCAGAAAGCAGATTTTAGTCTGAATGTCTGAAATTTAGGCCAGCATAGAAATTTTCAGCAACTAGAGGAGGAGAAGACAGGAGTTTCCAATATGTACAGCATTTTCAGATGCTGGGATTAGTATACCATGTCAACTCAGCACCTCTTCCTCTTGTTTTCTTTTTCATTTCGCCCAGGTTTCTGCCATTATCTGTGTTGATGCATTCCGCAGCTGTCTCTGCTTAGCCCCGCACTATTGGCACCAAATGCCACCATGTAAGTGGGGATGAGAGCTTGGCTCCCACTCCTATGTCATTAATTCACAGAAAATGGCTACAAGACCATTGAACCTGCAATTTCCTTTGCTTAGAATGTTTTTCACCCAGAACACACGTGCTCAGCCTCTCACTTCTTGCAAGACTAACCTTAAATGTGGTGTTATCATAAAGGCCTCTTCCCACTGTTTATTCCTTCCTTCCTTCCTTCCTTCATTCTTTGTGATGTATCTCACTACGTGTCCCAGGCTACAATTAAACTCAGAGGCTCAAGTGACGCTCCTACTTTGGATCTCTGAAACAGCTGGAGCTAGAAGGTCAGTCCACCACACCTTGCTCTTCTTCCTCCTCAAAATGATACTTCCCTATGGGTAGATTCATTCAGTTTCCATTTGTCTTTTCATAGTCCTGCTAAACCTCCAACTCGGGGTGTGTGTGTGTGTGTGGGTGTGTGTGTGTGTGTTGTGTTGTGTCTGTGACTAGTTTACAAACTCTCTGGAGAGAGGACTTTCATTTGTTCTTTGCTACATTCCAAATCCTGTAATTGGCATAGAGGAGTAACTAAGCACATTTTAATACATTAATTAATACTCAATTAAGTCTGATCGTTCTTAAAAACAAGTAAAAATACTGGGCAATTGGAGAAAGAAAGATTCAGAACCATTTATACCTCTTGGTTTTACTCTCTTCTGTTTCTTCTAAAGGCTCAGTAATGGCTTCCTTCTAGGGAAAAATTACAGTATGTATGAAAGCTCAAGTTCCTTGTGTTCTTGAGATGACCATAACCCTGTAATTTCCCCAGAGGGAACATTTGTACAACGTGTTCACACATTTCTTTGTCGGGAGAACAAAGCCACGGCTAAACTATGATAAAGTCTCCATGAAGATGTAGCTGATAGCAACTGCTTCTCTTAGCCTTTTCAAAACCAGAATCTCCAGCCATGATTTTGTTTGTCTGGCTGATGTAACCAGGTTAGGGAGTTTGTTTAAATTCTTAGAGCACTAATAAAATCTAACAACCGTCTAAATGCTCCAGTCTTCCTTCATTTTTGCTACATGTGGATATAATTTCTAAGCTCTAGGAGTCCTACAGGCAATATGGGCTCACCTGTAAGACCACTAGACTAAGCACTAATGGTAGAGGCAGTGTTCACTTTCTCCTTCTGTCCTTGGCTTAGATGGCAAGCCACCAACATTCTAGGAGCATTTGTAAAAATTAGTTTCTGAATGATCTTTGAAAAGGGACACCTTCAGATGAGCATCTTAAGATATTTTATTTAGAGTTTCTGCTTGTGTCATAAAGTATAGTTCATACATGTATACTCTGTGACTAAAGATTGAAGTTCTCTACAGCATGACATAATCACAATAATGCTGTTTTTCTGAGGAGATATAAAATTGGTGAAGTGGGAAAATAAATACATATTTCCAAGTGCTTTTTTTAAATGCTTTGTTCAGATGACTTAAAGCCATTATTTCCATTTCTATTGACACAGCCTGATGGACTTGTCTGCTTCACTGGGCCACAAACATCTCAAGAAATCCCTGGTTCTTGCATTATATTTTAGTGGTACATGGAGCCACACACATCCTTTGTGTCTCTTTGTTAAGCAATGCCGTGTCAAGTCAGCTACTTGCTCTGGAAATAGCTTTTCCTGAAAGTTAAGGCTGCAAGCGATGTGGTTCATCTGTGAACTCTTGTACTTTCTCACTTACTTCAAGATCTGTGCTTCACTGTTCACACTGCTCACTACTGCTTCCCTTCTGGCAAAAACTTTCCCTAAAACTGCCCATTCTAAGTTCTGAAATGCTATCGTTTTCTTTTCCTAAAAGTTTATGACAAAAACTGGTTAGTGTTCTAAAAATAACATTTCTTCATCAACAGGTTTCTCTTGTAGTCTATGGAAAACTGATAGCCAACAACCAAAGTCTAATTTATGTGAGTCTGACCTCATTATTTCCTAGCTAAATTTATTCTCTCTCCATTGATGACATTATAACTGACTCAACATAGTCAACTGAACAGTATTAGCTTTGAGTACTCCCTCCTACCTCCAAGAACCAACTAATCCTGATGCTCAACTGATTTTTAGGGTTTATTATTTATTTATGTGTATGTACGTGACTGTGTGTGTATGTGTCTGTATGTGTGTGTCTGTGTGTCTGTGTGTGCTTGATGTGAGCTCTGGGAACTGAACTAGAGTCCTCTGAAAGAGCAACAATTGCTCCTAACCCCAGAATCATCTTTCTAGCCTTTCAATTTATTTTTGTGCATTAAAATTTTCTGTTTTCTATTTTCAGTTTATAACTGCTGACTTTTAACTTTCTTCAGTCCTTACACTGCAAAGTCTAGAAAACTAATTCCACCAGTAATCTAGAGACATGGGCGCCACCCAAATCCCATCATCACAGCCTAAATCACTATCTCCTACAATGAGCATTTTAGTAGTTTTCTACCCAATCCCCTTTCCTCATAAAACAAGAAGCAGAATTCACAGAATTCTTCCTCTCCTTTTAAACAACATATTCCCTTCTTATACAATACTCCTGCCACCTGGACCTCACCCCCTTCCTGTTACCACTTATTGCAATGGCTACAATGCATGAGATTTCTCATAGGCCATACCAGGCCTAGAAAGGTGAGTGAGAAGCTCTGAAGACAAAACTAAAGACAGGTAATTGTGAAGAAGAATGCTTATAATCTGATCTACACAGAAAGAAGTAGATTCCAAACCCACCACTACCATAGTGGTGACCCTGGAAATCAAAAAGAAAGACCTTAACTCTCCCAATCCCAGAAGCCATTGCTTGCCAGCAGTTCCTCTGGTAGGGCTGAGGTTCCTTCCCACTTCCCCACATATATGCTGGGATTTTGTCTGGCTTGAGCTTATGTGGGACTAATCTATGTGGTCTCCATTGCTGTGAGTTCATATGAGTAGCTGCCCAGTTGTCTGGAAAACTGTCTCCCTGTGATCGCCCACCACCCACCTCGGCCTCTGGCTCTTACAATCTTCCTGTTCCCTCTTTGGCAATGACCTCTGAGCCTTGGGAGGCAGAAGTTTGATGTAGGTGTCCTAGTCAGGGATAAACCCTCTGAAGTCTCTCATTTTCTGCACCTTAGCCAGTCTTCTTTAAGGATGTGACTCTGGGGAGGTTAGTCAGGCTCCTGTGGATAGACCCACACTGAAAGGTATTTGGGGCCACAAATTTAACAACAGTTATACATACAAATCTCTCTCTCTCTGTCTTTCTCAGATAGATAGATAGATTAGAAATAGTAGTAAGCTACAGGAGGGTGGTCTAAGTATGATCAAAATATATTGTATGAAATGCACAAAAATTCAATTAAAAACCTGAAAAAAAGAGAGATTATCTTTCTGTTTTCACTTTCATGTCTCTTTCCTTTGTTTGTCACAATGCCTAATATTTTTATGAACAGTTTGGCCTGATTTATTGCCTTCTCTCTCTCTAACACTAGCAAATACCAACTTAACATTTGGAACTAAGGAATCTAGATCTTGGTTTACAGAGGCCCTAATGAAAGAGCATATACATCCTGGATGAGGAATTTCACACTCTGAGAACTCAAGATTGCTGAGCTTCCTGTAGGCAGATAGAAAAGCTACTGGACCCTTTCATCATACAAGGAGATTTTTATTGCTCTTACTGTTAAATGATTCCAAATTATTTCAAAAGGCATCACTGGGTCAGTACTGAATTTGGGCATGACCTACTACCACCTACAGAATTGTTTTTGCTTGTTTATTTTAGGGCCTTTCTTTTTTTTCTTTCCCAGGTCAACAGATGACACTGTAAAGAAAATAGATCAAGTTACATGAGGATCATTCAAAACCTGAAGTAACATTTTTGAAAGATAACTTGTATAGGGTGCTAACCAGGGCCTTGCACAAAATATTAGGAAGTGGATGTCATTATTGTGTTAATTTTGCCAATGTAGAAAGTGAGGTCATCTAGAGTGAACTTTCAGATAACTTTTCCCAAGTCACATAACCTGTCAGTGGTAGAGCCAAGATTTAACCCTGAGACTACATGTCAATCCATTCTTACCAGGGTTTCTCCAAACGGCCTTTGTAAGAAAGCAGCTCCAACCCCATTATAAACGACTCTAGGGTCACTTGTTTTAATTCATAGCTACTCGCCATGAACATTATCAAATAAAGACTCTGAAGAGACTTGTTTACCTTAGAATTACACAAACTTACTACATCATTGCCATCCTGTTTTTGCACAACCACCACTGATAACCCAACAAACACATGGTTGCAGAAATGCCCATTCACCATGATGGCAGAGGACAGGATCTTAGACTCCCTTCTTTGTCTTTCTGGCTCCAGACACTGCCTATTACAAAGAAGTTTGTTCCATATTTTCCAAGTGAGTCACACGATACCAACTCTTTGTCACAAGTCTCTAAATATCTATGGCCAATTTGACTGTGGTCATTAGTTTGGCCTGGTGCTGTTATTTGGATGAGTGTACCCCCAAAGTTCATGTGTTAAGGGCTTGGTCCCCAGCATGGCACTTTGGAAGATGTTAGAGGAGGTAGAACTTCATCGAAGATTCTTGAGTCATTGATGTGTGCCCCCAAGAGGAACTGTCAGCTCACAGTGTCTTCTTTCTCTTCTTCCTTTGTCACTTTCAGGCTTTTGGTAGAAACAGTTTGTTCCATCACATACATCCATCAGGATGTACAACACTTGCTAGAGACACAAAGAAATGAATTTATCTGACCTTGAATAAAAACCTCTAGAACTGTGAGCCAAAAAAATGTTTTCTTCTTATAAGTTAACTGCCCCAGGTATTTTATTATAATAGTGTGAAGCTGACTAATATATCAAACTGAGTGATCCTATAGCTAGGCTTTTCAAAATCAGTATATATGATCACTAAGAAAAGTGTTCCATGTGCATGAGAGTAACCCTCTGGTTTCTGAAAAGTGAAAAATAAAATTATAGCGACCCAAGTCCATCTGGCTGCCCTTCAAGTTTATTGAAAGATTTTAAAGGCAGGAAACAGAAAATATTTTAACCAATGTGTTCTTAGAATAAACCATTGTCTCTAAATAAATAAAAAGAAAAAATCAACCTAAGTTAGTCCTTTCTGATCCAAGTATTTTAATACCTTATAGTTCTGGGAAGGACAGCAATGTCCAGATACATGGTCTTGAATCCCTCACTGTAGAGAGTTCAGAGTATATCCTGGCTCTCATGAGCAGTGTGGATCTGGATAAATTATATGCCTCTCCTTACATTAGTTTCACATATGTAAAAGTGAGATAATAAAAGCTCTATTCCAAAAGGTAGTCATGGGCAACTAAGCAAGATAAGACATGTTAGGTGCTAACCTCAGTACACGCACATAGGAAATACTTACTAAAAGTGACCATTACTAAAGCTGAACTGAGTATAACATGGCCTTAGGCAAGTCATTTCTTCCTTCCAGGAGCTTGTTGTCAGGCCTTGAGAGTTTCTGCTTGCTTACTCTATCAAAAGGAACAATGGAAAGAAGTTGGCATCATTGAATGGAGCAGAGAAGGTCACAGCCTATCTCAACATGACTCACTAGTTCTGACAGAAAAAGGTGGGTAACCAATTCCAAGACCTTCCAGTTTCACCAGTCTTAAAACCATTAACAGAAATACAAAGTAGAATTCCCTGAACATGACAAGACTAACCAGGAAAAGAAGGCTCCCTTGATATGCCATTCACCAGGGCAGAATCAAGAAACCCCCTCATCAGTAGGCTGCTCAACAATGCAGGCTCAGTTTGGAAAATGACTTCTATATAGAGAGAAGTAATTGATAAGATATTATGAGCACTTACTGTTGAGTTTTGGAGCAAAGAACTTGGCATACAGTCTCATAGCTGGTGTTCACAACCACCTAATGATGTAGCTAAGGTCTTTACACAAGTTCTCCAGGCAAGAATGCAGATGCTTAGTCCCAGGAAACAGCCTGAAGCCACAGACAGGTAAGAGTGTGTTTTCTCTGTCTGATTCTAGGTAATCTAGTTCTAGAACCTCTACTTCTAATCAGTTTGCTGCACTACCTACCTGGGCCAAACCCACATCCCTGGTGAGATAGTCCATTATAGGAGGCCTATAGCATGAAGTATACATGGGAGTTAAATACAGGCTTTCAGTGTCCAGATAAACAACCAGAATGCTACATTTTAGGCACTGTAAACTGTTATGTTCACCAATACTGGCCCGTGTTACAGTGGTTTTCAGACATCAGAAACTCGTGTTTCCTTGAATAATGCCAACTGAATACATCATTACTCAAAAAGAAATCCTACCTGTGTATGACCTGTTTGTGAGTCTTCCTGATCTCTAAATAAGGGTGATTCCTTGATCCCACAATCTCAACTTTCCTCTAAACCAGTAGTAATCCTACCATTCAGTCCTTCTTAAAGCAAGACCCTGGTGAGGAGATTCAAGTGTCTCAGCTGTATGGATCTTAGGTGAAAAGATTACGTGATATTATAACCAGATCATGACATTGAGAGCAATGAAATCAACCACAGAATTTAGCTGTCCTGCAACCAGGGGCCTTGCAGCTGAGTTACTTACCTGTTTGTACCGGCATTGAAAAGAACCTGCTTTTCAATAAGTACTTTTTTTAAATTATGAAAATATTCCATTTTACCTGGCATAAATATAGCACATCAGCCATGTATACATGAATAAATTAAGGAAACATTTTACATTTTATTTTTAGAATTAAAAGAAATTCTAAGTAAGATATTTAAGAAAGTTTCAAAGAAAAATGACATGATGCAGAGCATACCCAGTAGCTATGTGGATGATTTTAGTGCCCCTTTATATAGCCCAGTAATCTTCTAAGTTGATGCCGTTGGATATAACCCTCACCTAGAACTACTGTAGGGAAAAACATCTGAATTGGGATGGGTGCACATGATGGTCCGAAATTGTGTAGTCCTATCTATGCAGCAGACTCTGTTTCCATCTAATCTCCATTGCAGCTCCAGGACAGAGATAAGGAAAGCGAAGCAATGAGACACAGCAACTCCCCCAAAGTGCTGGTTTGTATCAGCAGGATCTAGACTTGAACCCAGATACACAGCTCCAGCTCTGAGCTCTTTGACTCAGTGTTATTCCCAACATCTCATGAAGCCCTAGCTGAGGAAATCCGGGCCCTCAGTTTCCTTTTAGGAAAGATGACAAAAGCTCCCGAGATGGAGAATGACTGGAAAGACACTAAGTAACTGGCCTAGCCAGGGTCTGTCAGAAGGGCATAACCCCAAAAAGCTACACCCACCAAGAGAGGGTAAAGTCAGGCTACCTACAGGTGCTGATGAGTCCCCACAGCCCTCTGGGCTACAATGTGAGCCCTCTGCAGAGTTAACCCTGCAGAGAAGCCTTACATCTGGTGATTGGTGTTAACAGAATAGATAGTCACGGGCTTCTGCCATTCAGATAATCACATTCTGAAGCTCCTTACTGAATGCCATTCTTGATTTTCGCTTCTTTCAGATTTGTTTTAAATACCTTTAAGCATTCCATTTTTAGGAAATTTCTAGGATTACACATTGTTTCTGTCTTTGCAAACCAAGTTGAGCAGATCATAATCACCCAGCCTGTGAAAACGAGCCAAACAAGTTCAGGGGCCAATGTGCACTGCTCTGACTCAGACCTGGCCTCTCTGAGGTCTAGGGCATGGTAATCAGGGCCTTGCATGACTAATGCCCTCCACTCAGGACTGCGGGCCTGGTGTGCAGACAAATAGAAAGATCTGTGCTATGACAACAGATAATCCCCACACCTACTGTATATATCAAAGCAAGAATTTATGTCTTGACATTTGTGCACTCACAGTAAAATGCAAGGTCAAGCTATCTGAGGTAAAGAAATCAGAAAAATTAAGACAAAGATAAGACTCTTCTAAGTTTGTCAAATAACTTTAGGGAAAGTGGTATTATTTAGAAATTCCTTTCAACACAGCATTTACTGAACATCTAGTAGGAACCAAAATATATGTTAGTTTCTTAGAGTACAAAGATCAGCAAGTCATAGTCACCATGAATGAACATCCCAGTGTTGACTGAAGCAACAAATATCTAAGACATTCTTATACAATGAAGCAAAATTTGTCCTCTTTTCTCACTGAGGGACATCTATTGTGAAGGTAACTTAGAAAACTTGTTATAAATGGAGCTTACTCTCTTGGTCTTGATTTGGCTGGGGGTGGGGGTGGTGGGAGGGGCAGTCTTTTTGAGACAAGGTCTCCTTGTAGCCCCAGCTGGCCTGGAATTCACTATACCTTGAACTCACAAAGGTCTGCCTGCCTCTGCCTCCCCAGTGCTGGGATTAAAGTGGCATAGTCTTAAATTTTTAAAAAGACCAGGAATATTGTTTTTGATTGTTTAAAAAGATGTAGAAAGTTTTTGATGCTAAAAAAATGATACCAAGAAGAAAATAAAATCTCCATGATTCAGAGTAAAGACATTTCCATGTAAATCAATCAGTTTGCAAGCAAAATGTTCCCGATACTCAACCAAGCCCCATGTCTGTCTAGTTCAGAGACAATCTGAACAGGGAATCAGGACAGTGGTGTAACAGAAACTGATTGCTGCCAGTTCAATAGGCCACCATTTCCCCTTCTAGGAGGATCCTAGTTTGCTCATGTAACCCCCGGAATTTACAGTGATAAATAAATTCTAAGGCCTGGTAATGGATTATTATAACTGATTTGAGTCCATCAAGAAAATCCTACTCTGATTTGCCAGTGGGGTGTGTTGGCTTAGGGGTTGGTTAAAATCTTTTCTTGGCCTGTTAGATGGCATGGATGTTTACTGGGAGGCTCGTGGAAGCCTTTCTTCTCTGCTAATGTAACAGCTTGTGATAGAGATGTGTTCTTTCTGCCAGTGTCACTGTGCCACGAAGTCGTGGTACGTGGAGCTGCCACCATCTTGTAACCATGATAAATGATGCTCTCTGAGCTGCTAAGATGGCTCAGCAGGTGAAGCTGTCAACATGAGTTCAATTCCAGGGACCCACATGAGGAAGGAAAGAACCAACTCTCTGACTCCACACACACCATGGCGCGCACACACACACACACACACACACACACACACACACACATTGATAAATAAATGTTAAAAAAGAAACAAATTAAAATATTATCAGTGTCAATGGGATAGGGTTATAAGAGGCTTGATAACATGATCAAACTGCTGAGAAAATCTTGGGCCCAACCATCTCGTGGTTTCCTGTTATATGAGACTTTAATAAGTAATTACTTATGCAAATGAGCAAACTGCCTTGTCTGAGACTCAAAGAGAATAAAGAGAAAATGCTGGGATTTCAACTCTAGGTATATCAGACTACAAGGCCACTGGTTTGGTCTTTTGTGCCAGGATTAAAGAATTGGAAAACTAAGAAGGTCAGGCATAGATACTCTGCATCCCAGCTACCTTTGCAAAGTTTCCTGCTACTCAGCTACCATGACCATCTCTGACACATATACTGGCAATTCTCAGGTTGGTAAAGGAGTTTCTGCTTCCATGCCCTAAGTAAAGTCAATCAAATAGCAGTCCACTGCATGTTGAACAGTGGAGTTCAGAAATCAATCAGACAAGACAGTTTGGTTCAAGACACCTTAGGGATTCAAATCTAAATAGCAGAAATATTAACAGTTCTTGCTGCCTAAAAGAAGATGATTGATTTTTTGTTGTGTAAAATTATTGTCTTTAAGACTTTTTCCAGATCATACGAGGGAGGTGGCTAAGTGAGTTAGAGCACTTGCTGCACAAGCATGAGGACCTGAGTTCAGATTTCCAGTACCCATGTGAAAAAAAACAAAACACCAGGTGCACCAGGTGCACCGCACATCTGCAACTCCAGCGTTGTGGGAGGCGGACACAGGAGGAACACAAGGGTTTACTGGCTAGACTGCCTAGCTAAAATCCAGCGGTTCCAGGGTCAATGAGGGACGCTCTCTCTACAAATAAAGCAGAGAGTGATGGGGTAGGGCAGCTGTCATCTTCCTTTGGCCTCCATGCAGAAATCTGAACACACTGACACATGCACACCACAGATTTTTTTGTTACATTTGTTTATTTGTTTGTTTTTGAATGAGGATCTCATTACATAGCCTTGACTAGCTTGGAACTCTCTGTGTAGACCACACTGACCTTGACCTCACAGTGATCCGCCGTCCTTTGTCACCTGAATGCTAGAATTAAAGGTGTGTGTCACCATGCCCAATCTTAACACACGGTTATTTTATTAAATTACCCGACAAATTTCTGAAGGTATCCACATTATTTCAAATATTTTATAGCTTCCTTTATTAATAAAATTATAATCATCTTATGCTGAGAAGAGAGTTATACATTTCTTAGAAGTCCAAATATTCTAAATCGTGGGTAGGGATGTGACTCAGTGGTAGAGCACTTGCCTAGCCTGCGTGAGGGCATCAGTTCAAATCTAGGACTGGTAGGAGAGTGGGTGTAAAAGCATGTGAAACAAAAGAAGTGACTTTCTCCACTCAAGGGTTAGGATGTCTGTGGCCCAAGGAGAAAAAGAGAGTGAGGGTTCTTCTATGAGAGTTTTCTTTTTGCCACAACTTAGGCAGGGGGTGGAAGGAGATTGTCTTAGAATCAATGACAGTCTCATTTAGAGTCTGGCTACTCAAAGTGTTGTCCGAGAGCCAGCAGCATGGAAATCTATTGCCTGAAAATGCAGGACCTGGGGCTTAGCTCAGAGTGACAGGGTCAGCACTGCAAGATAAGAAGACAGGCGACTTTTCCCTCCCATTGCAGTTTGAGACGCAGCAATTGGGAACAACTATTCTCTGGCCACAGCTACACCTTGGATTTTCTGTTGAGCTTATAAAAACACTATTTGATTCAAGCCCAGACATTCTAATTTAATTGTTTAGGGTACAGCAGGAGCACTAAAGTTTTGCAAAGGATTGAAGTAAGCAGCCAGGACTGAGAAATGCAGGCTTAGTGGGTTGACAGGAGCACTTCCAGTTTCTTTGTCCTCCTCAGAGGCACTGAGAAGCACACAAATTCCTGTATGCTTGAAGCCAAGAGGTTCTGGAATGAATGTTCTTTATGATCAAATATAATACAGTCATAGCGTGCTGTGAAAGTCCGAGTACTTTGCACTCAGCAATACTATTTCCTTGCAAATGCACATGCACAATGCACTTTCATTTTATCCTTTAAATATTTGCCATACACTATGCTAGACAATCATGTCCCACAAACTCTACAAAGAAAGTAGTTATACCTCTTTCACAGATTTGGAAACAGGCTCAGAAATGTTAAGACATTTTCTAAAGTATCACATCTGATAAACAGTGTTGCCTGGATTTGTGGGCACATTTCTTTTTGTCTCAAAATCAAAATGTTTTCCCTTACCCTGACTACTTAGATATAAGCACAACTCGTATTTCATATTTACCAAGTTTATCACTTCAGTAAATATACAAGAGCATGCCTTTCACATAGAAGAGACAATTATTTGATGTAATTACTGTTTATTTACCAACCGTATACATTGCAGAGCTTAAAGGAATATAGTCCAAGCTCCAAGTTTTGGCCCTGGTATAGATGAATTTTAAGACAAATAACTAGAATAGCTTCATCTCCTTTATCTCATTTGCCTTGCCCATCCTTACCCTGAGGCCTTTTATAAAGTAAAGTTCAATTACAATGAAATTAAAGGATTGCAGTCCAAATAAAAACCTCTTGATTACTGTCTTCTGAACATATTCAGCTATCCAATCTCCTAAACTAAAGGAAGTAACCAGGAATAAACAAAACATTATTGTTCCATATGAATGCACAGATCCTTGAGTGGTAATTCTTCCTAACAAGAATACCCAGTAAGGAAGATGGAGAGCTGGTTCTTCAATTAAGAACACTGGCTGCTCTTGCAGATGACCCCGGACTGTTCCTAGCACCCACATGACGGCTAACAACTATTTGTGATTCCAATTCCAGGGTATTTGATGCTCTTTTCTGACCTCTGCGGGCATTGCATAACACTGGTACACTTACATACATGCAGGCAATACACTCATACACATAAAATAAAAATAATAAATTTTTAAAAACTTAAATACCCAATAAGATGTGGTTGGACCCTGTTCTTACACTACTTGTCACTCCTATTTGGAACCTATGGTGGGGCTTCTTTTTGAACTCTAATTACATGATGTTCCAAGCAAGCCACTTCTGCAATTTCAGAGCACCATCTAGCCCTCAGGTCAAAGAACTGAGTCTGCCTGAAATGAATTTGGTAGCTCACAAAAATGACGAGGAAAGATGGGAAGATCAGACTCAGAAACAGTAGACAGCACACAGATGCCCAAGCAGCTAAAAGTTTTGCCATGAAGTCTATTTGGTAGCCATTTCACATTCAAATATTTTGTTCCAAGAATATACAAAGCTCTGGGGAGCGCTGGGTTCAGTTCACTCCTTCACTCCTCTCCACAACCTGACAAGAGTAACGCTACTGAATTCAATTTACAAACGAGGATGTTGAGGCTGAGGAGGTTAAAGGACTTGCATATAGCAGTGCAGACTGCTAGTAGCTGCAGCCAAGTCAAGAACATGTGGTTTTAGGCCAACACTGCCACCTAGAGAGATGATGGAATATGTCTGTTTCCAGGGATGCCATTTCAGAGGAAAAGCTCTGAACAGGCCTGGCCAGCATTTGATTCCTTTGATTCCCTCCACAACACAATATTGATTTCCCTTTAAGGAAATGCCTGTGATTATATGCATGAGGTTTGAGGGTTCTGAACTGTTTCTAGCTTCAAGAGGATAGTTGGTGTAATCTCACACCCTTTGCAACAATGGTCAATTTATTCTACCTCAATCTAAGTTAAAATCCTCACGGTTATTTATGAGGGATTGTCAGAAGGGATATGGAATGGAAATGGGCAGGGAAGTATATAACTCAAGTTACTGCAGGGGGTCTTCTTAGTAACTGTGACGTCATAGCCAGCAAGAAGATAAAGCAGGAATGAAGACAGAGTCAAGGCCTGGACCAACATATCTAATGGAGCGTCCTTTGGTTTTCAGTTTTAATAGTAAATCCAAAGTATTCTTTTGTTCCCATTGGGCTTTATGAAACAGAAAGGTCTTAGCTGCTATGTAGATACCAATACTGATCATTTCCTTGTATTTTAATCATTTTAGGAGAGGAGTTTCTTTTTACATGCAGCAGTAAAGGAGGGCCTCATTGTGGACAGCTTCATAAGGGTAGAGAGGTAGAGTTGTTACTTGTATGGCATGTTGCTAAGACAACTCTTCACAGCTCATCCAGAAGTCATCATCTGCAATGCATCAGGAGAAGTTAACATGAGTAAGTCATTCCTGCTGATACAGTCATCTTCTCATTCACCTACGTTCATCACTGTATGAAACACAATTTATGTCAAACTTAAGGAACTCAAGCTTCATTTCCTGCATTTTTGGTGGAAATGTGATCAGTGATGGGTACTTTTCAGACTCAGAGCAGGAAATTATGTTGAGAAATAAAACATGACCAAAATGATTGGTTCTTATGTTATACAAAACCATTTCCCCCATGAAGCTTTTCATACCATTTCAAGGAATTAGCCAGGTGTGGTAATGCATGTCTGAAATTCCAGTATTCAGAAGCAGCATGAATTTGACACCAGACTGAGATATTTGGGAAATTTTTTCTTGGTAAATATAAAATACAATGCAAAATAAAATAATAAACTTATTCAGGGAATTATTTGTATGCAACATGACTCGATCTTTTCACTGGGCTATTTACCCAGAGTGGAAGAATTTGGTTCCCAATGATGGACAGCTCTTACCATCATAAAGACCCCTCTCTAAAACTAGTTCCATTCACATTTCAGCCTTTTTTTTCTGTTCCTGTCCACTGGTCTTTCTGCTAACTCCCAGATGGTTGGCTCAACTCAGTTCGAGATAGGAAACCTACAAGTATCAAAATATCCTCACAAGGGCTGAGAGAGATGAATCTTTGGATAAAGCCCTTGCCTGGCAAATGTGGGGAATGGAGCGAAAGTGTGTATCCCAGCTCCATGGTAAATGTAGGGCTGGTACAACCCTCTGTAATTCCAGGAGGCAGAGATGGGATCCTTTAGCTGGACACACAAGCAGAATTTGTGAAAGGTTCAGGGAGAGACCCTGCCTCAGTAAATACGGTGGAGAAAAATCAGGTCCAATCTGTGGACTCAGAGAGGATAAGATAATCAGCTTGTGACCGTGAGATCCAGTAGTAAATTCAAATACCCAGTCACCCAGGAGTCAGTAACTTGATAAAATATTAGAAAAGCCTGCTAATGACATATCTGAACACTACCTTAGAGCTAACATCAAGGATGGGCACCATTATCAGGCACAGATGCTTTGAACCCTGGGCCTTATGTGGAGCAGTGCCAAAAACTGTATGACTATATGAATTCAGCAGACAAAGGATGGTGCAGAAATGTCCATGCTTGATACTGGTCCCAAGGGCACACGGGAATTTGTGCTGTTGCTCCTAGAAACTATGAACTCTTCAAGGTAAGAAACTTGTTCCCTAACAAAGAAAATACTACTGTCCGTGAACAAAACCAAATTCTGAATGGTTCTTAAGATATGGCTTCTGGCAGTGCTTCAGTCTGTATCTGTCCATTGCAGAGCAGGAAAGAGCAAGAGTCACCACTGAGGCAGGGTGACCCAGATCATCATGAGAATGTGAGAGACTATGCATGATACAGGATGTGCAAGAAGGAATATGTCAGTGTTGCTGGGTAAAGACACTACACATTCATAGGGATTAACATCCACCCCGTGGAGCATGTTTGTTTGAATAAGACCTCCAAAGTACCAGCCAATTCTTCTCATGTGATTAAGAATGATGTCATTAACAAGAAACACCAATATGGTGGCCTCAAAGATCGCTTTGGATTACATTATGGCAGAAGGCTGGAGAAACTAGGGAATAATTTGTGAATATATTTGATTGTCTAATCCATGCAAGTGAGAACTCTTTTATTTTTCTATTTGTTTTTATTTTATGTGTATAAATGTTTTGCCTGCATGTATATAAGTACATTTATGCATGCTATGGCCACACAGCTCAAAAGAGAGAGTCAGATCCCTTGGAACTGGAATTACAGATGGTTGTTAGCTACCATGTGGGTGCTGGGGGCTGAACCCAGGTCCTCTGCAAGAGCAGCCAGTGCTCTGACCCTCTGAACCATCTCTCCAGCTCCAAGAAACTTCTTTTTATGACACCAGAAAAGAGCACTTTCACCAGATCAGTGGCTCTGCACAATGTGTTTGAGGCCAGGCCCATCTGCTCTATCATGTGTGAGGGCTGCAGTGGGCTGGGTAATCCTCCCTTGGTGAAATGTGTGAAGACAACCATCCACTAGTCTCATTTCCTTTCTTCAAGAGCCATGCCAGGAAATGAGCACCACCATCCCGTGTCCTCTAGCTCTTTAAGAGTGGTTCTAACTTTCAACTCTTTGGGTACTCAAACTGTGTTTTGGAAAGCAGAAGCATGACTGCAATAGTTCAGTTCATGGGCTCACCAAATGAGAAAAGAACAGGCTTCCCACAGGACGTGGTGATCAGGTGGGTTTTGGTCACACACTCATCATGTCCACTTTCCTGACCCTATTTCTAAAAATCAGTAGAGCTGGAGGCTGATTTACATACAATAAAATCATCAAAATCATGAGAACAATTTCACAGCTATTGACATGCAGTTCCCATTGTAGAGCCATTATAAATACAGAACACGCTATTTACTCCCCAAAGTTCTCTTTTGTCCTGGTCAGTCAGTCCCTCACATCACCCTCAAATTCTGGCAACCATTTTTCTACATCCTGTTGCTACAATTCTGTGACTGTAAAATGCCTTACAATTAAAATGCTGCAGTTAGATCGTCCTCTGACTGGCTTCTGTCTCTTAGAATGATGACTTGAGATTCATTTCTGTTAATGTGTGATGATGACGCTCAAAAGTATTCCACTACATCCTCATAGCTCTCAATTCGTTTAGCCCTTCGGGATTTGTTTGAATTGTTTCCATCTGGGGGTTGTCTATTATGAACAAAGTGCTACGAACATTTCCAACAAAGTACATAAATATGTTCACATTTCCCTTTTCTCAAGAAGAAAAGTCAGCAGCGTGGAATCTGAAATTCCCACAGTTCGGTAGCTCCTTGGACCCCTGAGGCACAAGCTCTACAATTTCTGAACCAAAAGGGGCTGGGGGCGGCACTGACAGGGTGACCACGCGGTTTGTTCCGTTCTATTTGCACAGTGTTGCGGCATAACCCTTTCTGTCTTCCCGCTTCACTCTCAGCAGTGATGTGACCGAACTGGAGGATTTTATAAACATATGGAAGACTGGAAGAGCTATTTCTCCGTGGTTTACTTGGAGAACTCATGAAACCACTTCCTCTTTCCACAAACAAGCTCTCTCCTGCGATCCTCCTCTCTCTTTCTTCCTTCCCATTTTCATGGTGTGTCTATCGTGGTCCTGAGTCTTGGGTGTCTTGCTAAGCCTGGAAGTTCCATGTGTACAGGCTCTAAGAGTCTAATACATCCTTGCTGCCCTTCCAGGGTACCATCATGGAAGAAGGCATAGCTGCTCCAGGATACATTGATTCTGTACTGTTCTATCCAGCCTGCGGAGATATCTCCTCCTCATCTCTTTACATGCCCCAGTGCTCTGTTTTCTACACACACACACACACACACACACACACGCACACACACTTCCTTTCAATACTTCTGACTTTAGGGAAGCAAAAATCTAAAACTCTGGTAACTTCTACTTTCTCCCTCTCCTGAGACAAAGAAGCGCTAGAGAGGAAGAAAAACTATGAGGAAACATCAGTACATAAACATAAGCGACACTGGGATTTTTGTGTCTTGGAGACTACTCGCCGGTTTTGGAATAGCTGCTCCATGAAGACTGGAAGAAAGAAAGGGGCGGGGGGGGGGAGGACGGAGAGAGGGAGGAAAGGACGGAGAGAGGGAAGAAGAAAAGGAAGGGGTGGGAGCGAAGAGGATGGCAGGAGGGAGCATATTTGGGGAAAGAGGAGAAGCAAATGACTTCATGAATTCCCCAGGTGAGGTCATGATGAAATAGGGTCCCCCAAATATTCACACTTTTGTAAAATCTCCAAGAATTATAGGTTCAAACCAAACTCTAATGCCTACCTGAGTATGAGCTGGAACCTTTGATTGACTCTTATCAAGCCGGGTCTCTGAAAATAGCAAAGGTACACCCACTTCATTGAATAATTGCAGGGACAGGGCAATGAAGGGTTTTAACAGTACCTCACACCAAGAAAGCTCGTCTCATTCTCAACAAGAGTGTGACAGAAGGAAGGAGCTACTTTGGAGATAAGGTGGCTTAACATAGGTGTGTAAACGTGTGTTTGTGTGTGCACATTTCACCTGAGCCTGAAACAGCAAGTACTCTATAACTGTGATTTGAATGAATTCCGACCGTGCCTGTGTGGTGTTAAACAAGGAAGTTTATTCATTAACGTTTTGCTCTGTGAACAATGTAGGAGCAGTCGCTCCCAGCCACACTAAGGCGATGAGACTAGAGGATGCAGGGTTTTCGGTTTCTACCAACTCTAATACCTAGTCTATGCTTCTTTTTTATTATTTTAGCCCATCATGTTCATAAAGGCCCTGTATTTGCCACCCCAGTTTCCTTTATACGGGCTGGAGAATCAACCTGACTACTACGCCTCCTCTGTCATGAAACAAAAGAATAAGGTGCAAGCAATTAGCACCATCAGTCACCTCATCACTGACTTGGGCAGAGCTCTGTAAGACTCTTAGTACCACAGGTCCTCATCTGGGCTATGGCTCAGTCCGCAGGACCTCCTCTGCGTTCCCTAACATGCTGTTTGTTGATAGTTCTCAAGCACTGAGACAACTCTCCTGAAAAATAAAAACTTCAGTCTGTCACTAGAGGGCGCCACAGTCCAAGCCCTGAAATGGGGCTGGCGCTGCGCGGAAACTTACAGGACTACATTCCGCTGCGCTGGGTTTTCCTGTAACGTATTAAGTTAATTTGTAACATACGGTTTGAATTTATGTAGTATCTACTTGAGTTTTCTTGGAGAAATGCTTCTTATTTATTCTTGTATTTTTAATTGATGTCTATAATTATTTTCTGAAATAACAGTGACAGAAATTGAAGCACAGCCGAGCCTGATCCACCCCTGTTCAGCCCTGCTCCATTCTGAGAGAGAAGCATGTCAAAGTGGAAAGACCAGAGTCAGCGATCTATTTTGATTCTTGAGATGATTGTTTCGCACACTGTTGTCACTGGGGAACATATTTGAAAGGATTGGACAGGATTCTGTGGCACGTAGGTAATCAACTGGGTGAACAAGAAAAATTCACCTTTCTGAATTCTGGATGCTCTGATTGGCCATACTGAATGATTTTGTGGGCTTATATAAAATACTGTTTCTTAAATGCAGCTAATAAAATAGAACTCCTGTGCTGTGATGGTAGGCACTGCGTTCTTGATAAGCACCTGTGTGTAGATTCAAGTTTCAGAACCACTGACTTCGCTCCCCATCTCAAAATTCAACTGGGAGGGGTAAGACTTGCTCTTTCCGTGACCCTCTGGTCTTTCTGAAGCTCAGCCACGAACAAAGGTCCTGGAAGTAAAGACTAGAGAGCCAGCACCCCAAACAGGAGCTAGCATTGGGGAGGGAGCGTTTGGGCCAAGATACCGACAAGGGAAGAGCCGCAAACCGGCCTCAGGAGCTCATTGCAGTGTCTAGTCCTGGATCAGCAGCGGTGCCCCGGACTGTCTCAACAACCAGAGTTCGTTTCACTGTGTGCTTTCTACACCAGAAACTCTAGGTTGTGGTAGCAAGTCTTTGAGTGATGCTGCTATACCCTAACATTTGAGAACCTGTGCTCTGTCTTGGGTGCAGTCCCCAGGGACTGCTGAACTTGGAGAACTTGAAATTCCGGGCCTTGCTTTCTTTCAGGCCTTTGTGGGTTACCGGATATGCCCTGGCGGTAAAACTAGGTTTCTCTTCCACAAATCCAACAAAATCTTTAGCAAGAAGCCCCTCTTGAGAAGTCCTAGGAGCCATTAAATAATGTCTTTTTCTTAAGTGTGTAGAGGAGTTTATTTTGTTCTCAGACTATTTTTCTAAGGCATCACAAATTATACATCCAAACTCTTCCATGGCAGAATATTTAATATTCGAAAGGAGAGACTTTTAAAGAAAACTGTTGTGGATTAACAGAGAAAGAGAACTTTAACCAGTGGGGAGTGGGCACATCACAGAAACCATCTATTATAAAGTTTGGAGTCGTTCTGAGGATTTCTGGTTCAGTTTTTCCCTTTCTTGTAGCTACCACAGTCCTCCACCACCATCCCTCCTCCCGCTGTAGAGTGAAAGCTGTAAATTCCAACTTGCTGATTTCCACCTGTGAGATACCACACAGTGTTAGTAATCAAGAAGAATAAATGTGAAACTGGTCTTTTTGACAACACAAAAAACATCATGATTATTAAAACATCAAATGTATGCTGACTATAAAATCTATTATGAAATTTCTATATGAAGACAAAAATAAATTAGGGGCTGGAGAGATGGCTGAGAGGTTAAGAGCACTGGCTGTTCTTGGAGAAGAACTGGGTTTAATCCAGCACCCACATGACAGCTAACAAGTTTGTCTCTCCAGTTCCAAGGAAATCCAGCACCCTCTTCTAACCTCCACAGGCATTGCACATCACGGGTGCACTTACATACATGCAGAGGAAACACTCATACACATAAAAAATAGTAATAAATAAAATATTTAAAACAAAAACATCCAATAGATTATTTTCCTGAGTTTTCAAGCTTAGATTTATATTACAATAAGCTTTGAATTTGATAGTTGAATAATCTCAAAACTAGTAGGAAATTTTGAATTATATTTTTAAAAGACCAGAGTTATCAGTGATAGATGCCTTTGTTGGGAAAATGAGAAAACTTCAGTTATGGGCAATACGTTCTTTTTTCATACAATGAAGCAGAAAATTTATATCAAATGAAAATTGCTTTTCTCTAATATAATTTCAAGTACTCCAGTAATATAAGCTTGGGACATGCAGTTTTTCATATCAGACTTTAAAAAGTTTATTATTAAATATAAATACATTATTACCTGGCCCTACATTCTCTACCTGTTTAAACCACAATAATAGTCTTAAATCATATCTTAAGTTTTTATATCTACTTTTATTTTCTAAATGAAAATGGTTCAATATGATGAGAGTCTTGACTAAGGCCAGAAATATACAAACAAGTCAAAATTGACTTCAAACTAAAAGCTCCACCTTCTCTTTTGTCTAAACAATATTACAATATCATAAAAATCAACTAGGATTTGTAGAGGACACTTAAAATGTTGTCCTATGGCATCTTGTGGCTTGTCTTTCTTTGTTTATTCTTTATTTTCTGCTTCTACTTCTGAAATATCCTATCGGACTTTTGTTCCTTTTCCTCACCCCACCCCCACCCCTCCAGAATGAAAACATTCTGGTAATGATTTTTCAAATCAATTCTAATTATCTGCCTACATATAAACTCAACAGAAGTTAATGTAACAACTTCCATGCAAATGTGGAAGTAGCAGGGCATGGCCACAGTCTGCATCTTGGTTTTTAGCCAAATCTCATGTGTCCCAGGCCAGCCTTTACCTCGTTATATAGCTGAGGGTGACCTTGAACTTCCAGTCCTCCTAGCTCTACCTCCTGAGTGCTGAGATTACAAACATGGACCATCACATGGGGTTTTATGTGTTGGTGATCAAACCCAGGACTTCTGCATAGCAAGTACTCTCCAACCTGAGCTCCAGCTCCAGCCTGCTTTATGCCCTTTTCAGGAAAAGACAATCTACCACACATGGTGCATAGAGAACTAGTAACAGTTCTGAATGTATAGTTGCTACAGCAAGAAAACTTACTTGAGTATGAAACTGATAATCCAAGGTCCTCATTAAAATAGTTCTAGCAAGTCCTATGGTACACAGACAATGGAAAACCTGCTGACATGCTCCTTGTTGAAACAGAACCTGGACCAACCCATGAGGCAACAGATTCAATGTTCTACTTTTTTTTCATTTGCAAAATTAATGAAGTCCTTTTTAGTTCCTGATGGTACCTAAATACATCATCTTTATAATGACAAATTGGAAGATCCAATTGTTATAACCTATCAACTCATCAACTCAGTCCTGTTTGCTCTGTGACATCAACATTAACATCAAGAGCCTCTCCCTGTTCTGGCTGAATATTTTGATAAGCAGGACATCACAGAAGAGGACATTCTTCCATCTACTCCCCTTCCAGCAACTCCATCCATTCTCGTCTGCAGTGGAGAGCCAGTCACTCCACTGCTGGTGGGTCTTGGGAGCTCTTCAAAGCAGCAGTACCAGAGCTTCCGTGGGAGCCATGAGATGCCTGAGGGTGCCATGTTAGCTGCTTGCACAGCCCTCAGCATGAGAATACTTTCACAGATACAGGTGCTTATTTGCTCTGACAGTTCTACCATGAAGCAGACAGATAATATTATCATTTTTATTTCCAGCTCCCATGCAATTAAACAATGTGAAGAGGACCCAGTTTTGGTAAGAGTCAAGGGAAACCATTCTTTTAGACTTCTTTCTCTCTCAGAGTGTTTTTTTAGGTTAAAATTTTTCCCCCAAATATGACATGTGCCCAATATGGCTTCTATATATGATTATAGATAAACTCAGCTTCATGTTTGGAGCCTTAAAAACAGCTTCATCATATGTTTAGTAAATTGTAAAATAAGTCAACATTCAGTGAAACACTTCCTCCTTTAATAGAAGGCCTAGTCATAAGGACTTATCAAAATAAAATATAACATCATGTCTTTCACCTAGTGATGTAATCCAAAATAAAACTTCTGATATTTATCCATTCAGTCAACAATTACTTGTGTATTCACTGCATTCCCAGCATAGCTGTGATGATCAGGATCACTGTAATAAACAGAAGAGACTGAAATCCTTGTCTGCAAAGAGTGGAGAGAGATACACAATAGACACATGGAAAACTCGGAGCGGTATTGTGGAGAAATAAAACAGGGAAGGGAGATGAGCAGTGAGACTGCAAATGCGCGTGGCCAACGAAGTAATCCCTATAAAGGTGACAACTCTGTGTGAACCCGAGACAAACTATACACAGTCTCATCCGGAAGAAGTGTGGCAGATGGACCCACATTGTAAGCACCCTGAGGAATAGCATGGAGACCAGTATGCTGGGACAGACAGACAACTGGGAGAGGACTTTGTGATCAACCCTGCTAAGGAACAAACCTAGGACTGCCTGAGAGCAGTGGCCTGTACTTTAACTTTTACTGAGTTTTTGAAACAAGAAGCCATTTGAGGCTTTCAAGAGGCAAGAATGGCATGGAATCTTCATCTGCAAAGGGCTGTCCTGGCGACAGCTGATTTCAGACTGTGTGAAAGCTGCAAGAGAGAAGTAGGAGACCAGTTATTAAGTTCTTCAAAACCCATAAATGTGACAATGCTGCCTCTCACCAGGTGGCAACGCTTAGGTGTTAAGACCTGGACCACCCTAGACATGTGTTAAAAATAAAACAGGTAGACTTTTTCTCATGGATTAGATATAGAAAGAGAGTCACTGAAGACATAAGGTCTTATGGCCTAAGCAGCTGGAATAATGAGTTTACCATTATGAAGACAGAAAAAAATGCAGGTTGGATACAGCCATCGGAAACCCACAGGTATACCTTCAATTGGCAATTGGATTTAAGGATGCAGAGTTCAAGCTGACAACACAATTTTAAGTCACACACCTAAGACAATAGTCGTGATGAGGAAGAAAAGGAACAATTTCATCTATTAATCTATAGTTTATACCAAGTTGTTTAGAGCTGCTTTATTCATAATTATCAAAACCTGAAAGTAGTGCGGGTGTCCAACAGAAAGATAATATATGAACCATGTATGTAGAATGGAACATTATTTGGTATAAAAACGAACATATGAGTGACAGGGGCAACAATGCAAACAAAGTGCACAGGAATGAAAATAAGTAAAAGAGAATTCACATTCCACCCTGCCATCTATAAGTGCAAGGAAAGACGAAGCTGATCATTGTGGCAATGATGGTTATCTCTTAAGATTACTATGGCTTGAGAGTTTAGATGGGAAAGGTCTCCTGCATGTTGCTGACTTCTGTTCACTGAAAAGGATTTGGTTTACACTGGTATGTACATTTTTGTCAAAATGTCAAAACTCATCCAGTAGAACAGTTAGGATTTTTCCATTCCTCAAGAAGAAAGAAAAAACAATAATTATTCATAAAACTTGAACTCTAATTAATAAAGTTAATGATATACATGCAAAATCATTGAGGAGTACAATGAACTGATTTCTATAGCTGACTTCAAAATGAATCAAAAATAAGATAGCATGACAGACTGGAAAGCTACGTGACTTTACATAAGGGTGACTATTAATTACACGACCCAAGAGGGAAGTGCGGCTGCTGCAAACGAAGTCTTTCTACTTCTTTGTAGATTTAAAACATTCTGCAATCGCTTTTGAAAAAAAATCAGCATGATACAAGTCTAGACTTTCATGTCAGCACCTTTTACACACACACACACACACATTCACACACATACACACACATACACACACGCACACACACACACATGCACACGTACACTGGAAGACGATGGCTCGCACTTCGCCCATGCTACCTGCTAAGCTATTGATACCTTCTGATAGAGTAGCAAGAAGGAAAACTTCGTGGGGATTAGGCTGGAGAAAGACTTATCAGAAACGAAAAATTATGGGAAAGAAGAAGCTTATGTCCCTTAACAGTAACACTTCACACTCTTCTTGTTTGCGCGGTCTGAGTAATGAGCAGTAATTCTTACCTTTGCTCCTCTAGCTGAGGTGTTTCATCCTTCACCTGCATTCGAGTTTTTCAGCTTTAATTTTTAACAGTTTAAAAACAATAAGCCTGGACAGAGCTTCTTCCAGTCCCTTTGCTCGGCGTTCTTTGAGCTTTTGGGCTGTGTGGCTAAAAGCCATGATTTGAGGCAATTCTCAGACAATGCCTCAGATATTTCTTCTGTTTCTTTCTTTTCCTTCTGGAATCATTGTACATATGCTACACCTTATATTGCGGCCTCACAGGGCTTGGCCATGCTATTTCATCTTCCACAGTCTTTCCTTTGTGCTTTTCAGTTTGAGAAGCTTCTAGTGGCATACCCTCAAGTCCAGAGATTCCTCAACCCAGCCTGACACTAACAGGCCCACCAAAGTATTCCTGTTCCTACTGCAGTGTTTTTGATGCAAACCATTTCTTCTTGTTCTTTCTTAGGGTTTCCAGCTCCGTGATATGTGTCTGCTCTTGCATATTATCTAATTTTTTGCATTATAACTCTTAGCATTTTTGCCAATTTTCAAATTTTCCTGGTCTCATAATCCCAATATTCGCACCATATCTGACTGGTTCTGATGCCCATTTGATCCCTCCAACCCATCTTTTAGTATGCCTGGTCATGTTTGCTTGATAACTCACTAAAAGGATCATCAGTTCATAAACATTTATAACGGGGTCGGGGGCGTCCTGTCATTTAGTAGCCTTTTTGTAAGCCTGGACCCTGTGCCCTTCTCAAGCACTCATCTTCCCTCTTGGTGTTTCGGGATGTCTACAGGGAGCTGGAGTTGGGTGTTTCTCTTCCCTTAGGTCAGTTTGGAATTGGTAAAACCCCAGTTGGTTAGCGTTTTAAGAACACCAGAATGCCCTGGCCTATTTCAAATGATTACTTCCCCCTTTCCCTGACAAAGGGATCCTTCTCTAACATTGACCATAACAACCTGGTGGAGCCCCTGGAGGTAAATTCACCAAACTTTGTGGTTTCCCCATAACTGAGCCCCTCAGGAGGCTTTCACCCTCAGGCTTGTCTGTGCTCAGCTCTGGCAGTTCATGGATGATGGTTCTGGCCTCACTTTCCCAGCACAGCCTCTCACGGAGGTTTATGCTCTTAGGTTTCTACCCAGTTAAGTTGTGATGCTCTGGCACAGAAAGAGGTACAAATTGAGCAACAGCAATGTGCCTTGTGACCTCACCGAGAGAAGTCAGGTGTTTTTTTTCAGTTTGTTCAGCTACACATCAGTTAATCCCTGCTTGTGCACCCAAAGGAAAATTATTCTGAAGCCAGAAGCCTGTAAACAAATCCTGAGCTCCTGTCTAGGAGAGCTCAGTCTTCTACAAGCCAGGATGGTTGCAGGACACTGATCAGGTTACACAAGGCTACACTGTCCTGGCTCAGTGATGCCTCTGCACTCCCTGCTGTCTTCTTCACCTACCTCTGGGGTGGGTGTCAGATGAGTGGGGTAGCTGATAAGATGCAATAAATTTATGTTCACACATGAAATTGGGAAATGGGAAAGAGGTGGTTCAAAAATTATCTTCCTTTATCCTTTCTACCTCCTATGAAGTAGGATTAGTCTCTGGGAAGACGCTATAGAAAGGTGCAGGGTAGGTCGTGTACTTGTTGGAAGAGACGGGTGTAATTATTCTAGTGAACACACAAACTTACTTCACTTTTGTGAAGATTTCACAGTTCCGTGTTGACTCATTCAGTCCTCACACCATCTTACGAAGTGAGGATTATTATTTTCAGCATGATCCCTACCCCTCAGACTGAGAAATCAAGACCTGGAGAAGTCAAGCTGGAGATGGGATTTCTGTTGAAGCTGTAAGTAGAATGATCTCTGGTCCACAGGCCTCTCCCCGGGGTCCATTTCAAAGGCATCAGACAGGCTAGACTCCCTGACTCTGCATTTCAATTCACTTCCACTGGTACTGCTGAAAAAGACTCTTCTACAGTAGCTTCCTTGCTCCGAATTCTGCTTGCAGCAACATGTTGAGAAGTCAGAACTGTTGTCTGCAGGATAGAAAATGACAGCCTAGCGAAAGGAATGTCATGTTTCCAGGTGTGTCCAGGGAAAGAAGACTTAGAACATAGAGTTTCTTCAACACCTTCTTCTCTTCCCTCCAATTACACCTATCCTATATTCTCTTTCTCCACTGACAGACATAGTACGAGATCAAAAGAAACCATCCCTTCTTCCCCCCCCTCAACTCTAGGTCAGCTGGCCCGCGCAGGGGTGTCTGCCAGCAGTCGATCTTAAAGAAGCAGTGCACTTTTTAAAATGTAAAAGAGAAAGTAGTCCTGACAACACATACTTCAAAGAACTGTCTTGAACTCGTATCAATTACCCGGTGATAACTTCACCATTTAATAAGAAGCTGCTATTGCTAGATTGTTCCATAATTAACCCTGGCATTGAAACAGAAACTTCTGTCCTCTCCCTCTGCTGTTCCTTCTGATTATCCTGCTTCCCCTCCCACTCTGTTCAACTTGCAGTACACCTAAGACCTTACATCAGTGTGTAACTGCACACTGACTGGTGTCAATTTTAAATAATGTCTGTCTTCAGTTTGATAGTCTAAGGCTCATAAAGTCTGCCTGTGTCTTTTGCTGACTGTAATATGAGAAGCTAGTGCAATAGAGGGACAAGGCAGGACGACATTAATATAGATTGCCCATATTGGCAAAGCCAATTCTGTCTAAGTTGAAAGCCTAAACTCTTCATATAGTGTCATGATGCCTCCAACATAGAAATGTTAGTCTGTGAAAATAAATCTTCCTTAAATTAAAAAAAAAAAAACAAACTATAAAGCAATGCAAAACTCTGGAGCCTAACAGGCAACAGCAACTGCTGCTATTTCAAAACTTAGCCTCCGGCTGGCTGACATTCCAAAGTCTTTCACCTTTTGAACTTGTAGAGATGCTCTGACATCTCTGTCTCTCTCATAGCTAGATCTCAGTTTCCGTCGAGAGATCTGTGAACATCAACCACCTCTGGCTCTTACAGTCTTTTCATCCCCGACTGCTTCAATGGCCCCTGAGCCTGGTGAGCAGAGATTTGATATAGGTGTCCTATTCAGGGATAAGCACTCTGCAGTCTCTTATCTCTTCACTTTGGCCAGTTGTGACTTTCTGGGTTAACCACCATCTGTTGCATGAGGAAGCTTCACTGGTGAGAGTTGAGAGTTACATTAATATTCTTCCTACCCCTTATTCTGTGTGTTCCCTGAGCCTTGGATGTAGAGGTTCCATCATGCATGTGTCACTAAGGGCTGGACACCTCGAAAACACTTATTCTGTATATTTGACCAGCTGCAATAGTCACCATATGTTGCAAAAAGAAGCTTTTTTGATGAGTGGTAAGAGGTACACTTATCTGTCAATAAGGATATACATTTATAACACAATGAAAGAAAAACAATGTTTGTCTAAGGATGTGACAGATGTGCAGGGTTTTCTCTAGGATCTGTGACCTCTTCAGCCATGCATATTTGGCTCTATTTGTAGTGCCATACAGAAGTTCCCTCCCAGTAATATGGCCTTATGTCCATGTAGACAGCTGCTGATTAGCACCAGGAAAAAAAGTGCCACTGGTGCATCAGCAGAGATCATTCGCTAGGCTGGTTATTGTTGTGGTTCATAGACTTTACAGGTGGGTGGGATTATTGTTTGGTTTTCTCACTTAGAAGTTTGCATAGTATCTTCTAATGCTATGGGAGCTAGTCTTTAGGGAAGAGGCTTCCAGGTCAGTTCCAGTTCAATAGCCTTGAACTGGAGTTCAAGCCAGAACTTGAGTTCTGCATCAAAAGTATATCCTGTCTTCAGCAATAGGGTCTTACCTTTAAGTTCTGGGAGACAATACAGGGCTGTAGCAATAGCGTTGTTATTTTAGGAGTCTCTCGGACTACCCTGCCCAACAACTGGAAGGGAGCTTTCCCTTCCTTGGCACTGTGTTTTTAGCCTCCAGCTATCCACATGCACACAAATGTATATTCTCTGTGTATTTTTCAATATACTTTTGAACTAACATATTTCCCCCTGTTTTTTCATATCATCTAAGTATTATTTATCTCCTCTCTCTTTCTCTCTGTAGAAGCCTCTCTATCACCTCCCCAGTTAAAGTATCCTCATTTTCCCCATTTCCTCCTTTTATGAAATTAACAGTAGAAGTTATCCATGAAGAAAAATATTCATAAATTACAACTAAAAGAGAGCAGAGGTGTTTTGTATATTAGATAACACAGACTGGACTGCAAGTTAAAAACTGTTACAAGAGACGAAGAAGGTAAGTACATAATGATAAAGGGATCAATTCACCAAGAAGACTGAACAGGGGAAAAATAGCAGATAGCCAAACAATAATGGCAGCTGCCATCAGTTCTCCACTATTAGCATTGACCAGATAGCTCAACCAGACTTAAATTAATAAAGAAATATTAGAATTAGCCAGGTGTGGTGGTATTCAGAGGCAGGCCAGTCTCTGTGAGATCAAGGCCAGCGTGGTCCACACAGCAAATTCTAGGCAAGCTAGGGCTCCAAGGAGACCTTGAGTCCCTCCCACCACCAAAAGAAAAAGAAAAAGAAAATGTGGAATTAAAGTGAACTAGAACAAATGAACCTAAAACACAGAACTTTTCATCTAATACAGTGAAACATATATTCTTCTCTAGTGCATCTGGAACATTCTCCAAGACAGACTATGTGTTAGGCCACAAGACAAACCTGCACAAATTCAAGAGGATTTAAGTTATATCTAATATTGTTTCCAACCACAAACTAGATGAGGAACATGGCAAACGGTACACAGGCATGGTCTGCTAGAATCTCCAGGGCACAAATAGAAGATGAGATGCAAATATCTCTAGTTACAAAATGAAGGGCTCTACAAAGCAGAAGAGAAGAGCAAGTCCAGAGTCTGGGCAGGGGATGTAGCCCATTTGGTAGAGTGCTTGCCGAGCTTACAGAGTCCTGGGTTCTATCCCCAGCACCAAATAACCAAGTGTGGTGGTGCACACTTAGAAGCCCTGGTGAGTAGAGGCAAGAGAATTAGAAATTCTTGAATTCCACAACTACATAGCCAGTTCCAGTCCAACATTGCATACATGATACACTGTCTCCAAAAAGATGACTTATAGGTGTAAGAAAAGATATTCAACATCAGTAGTCATCAAAGAAATACAAATTAAATCACTGAGATATTATTTAATATACATTAGTATAACTATTAGAAAAAGGCAAGAGACGACAAATGTTGGCAAGCTTATGAAGAAAGGGCTAGTACACTGTTGAGAAGATGCAGATTGATACAGCTGTTAGAGAAAACAGTACAGAGAGTCCTAAAGAAATTAGAATTAGCACATGATCCAATAGTCCCTCTTTTGAGTATATATTCAAGTACATGACATCACTTCTTTGCTGTGAGCATATTTACACACCCATGTTCATCATAACAATACTCAAAGTACTGAAAAAACATAACTGTCCAATGATGGATGGGCAAATTAAAAAAAATGTAACATAACCACACACATGACAATTATTTAATTTTGAACATGGAAGTATTTGAACATTATGCTAAAGGAAAATATGGTGTACTCAGAAAGAAAAGCATCACTAGTATGTAAATCAAAGCATCACATGCTCTCACTAGTATGTAAATCTAAAGACCAAAAGGTCAAAATATAGAACTTAGGAACTGGAGTTTTAACTCACACCCAGGTCCCAGATTTTGGCACGAAAATGATAGGAATTGGGAGTTTTGAGGTGAGAGCTTTTTCTGGGTTAGACCCCCCTCCCTCAAACGTTAGCATTAGGAGTTGAGTTGAAAGTAGAAAAGAAAATAAACCAAACTCATACAATCCAGATTGACATTTATTAGTCAATTAATGGTGACTACTGTCCAGTGAGAGACTGCAGTAGCCACACTAGTCAAGCAGCAGAAAATCTGAAGTATTTTTTTACATGGAAATAGCATTATGGGTTTTGGGTAGGGGATTTAGGGCCTGTGTTTCCCAATAAGGGTCTCTGAAGGGCTTGTTTGCAAAGCAGGGACTGTTTGCACAGCTTTATGGCAATGGTTAATTGGGGTCCCAGACAAACTTGTTTGCAAAGCAAGAATTGCTTAATCATTCTGGGTTTATGGAGGTCTCTCTTCAATAGAGAGGAAAATAAAAGATAGAAAATAAAACAATAATTTGCAGGGTAAATGGCCTGGGATATAAATTAAAAGAGACAGCATGAATAATTTACGAGAGTTCAGAGATGTAAGGTACAACATGAAAACCTGTATTTAGAATTTGTGTTAAATAATTACTTTAACTCTGCTTGATTTCCAAAAAAAGTAACTAAAATGATAAATACATTTGGTTCACTATAATGTTCATTTTGGAGCCTGTATGCATTTCATAATATGTTGTAAAACTCAAATATACATAAAATGTAGCTTAAAAGCAAACATAATAGGAAAAGTAAGTTAAAAACCGAATTTTGCTAAATGGCTATTTAGAAAAACCTCCATCCTTGTCACAGTCCACTGGATTTCTTTGTTTTGTGTCTAACCAGTTTCACTTTGGACTGCTGTTCAATTCATTGAGTGGAAAATGCTTCTCTACTTCTTTCAGTATATTTGATTTAAAACAAACACATCTTTATTTTATCTCTTAAACTTTACTGGAACACTATGATGCCTTGTGTTTCCTGCTGTCAGTGAAAGTTGAAAAGCGGTGTGATTGAAAATGAAATTTCCTCTCTTCTCTGGCAGAGGAGACTGATTGGAATTCCTTTCATGGCTAAAGACTGTTGTTAGCTTCTCAAGAGCAGACTGACTCTCACTTTCCCCATCTTACGATCTCCACATCTGCCTAGCACACATAGACCACTTTTTCAGTGAATGACCAAGCCACTCTCTCCCCACTCCAGCCTATGTATTGTTGAATAACAGTCTATGCTAATATAAGTTGTCTCTTAGAAGACAACTCTCAAAATTGAAACTACTTTTATCACTTCTTAATAAAGACAATGTCTTTTCCTTGTTCAAGTTATAGAAACACTGCATGGCATTTTTTCTCCTTACTAAGGTAAATCATGGCCTGACTCAGAGTCGCTGTTCACCCTCATAGTATAACTGCTAAAGGATGAAGCTAGTAAAAAGCTTGACTATCAGGGCTGGAGAGTTGGCTGAGTGGTTAAGAGAACAGGTTGTTCCTCTAGGGGGCCCAGGTTTGATTCCCAGCACCCACATGGTAATTAACAACCATCTATAACTCTGTAACTCGAATTCCAGGGGGGATCTGACACCCTTTTCTGACCTCCATGGGCATTGGTTGACACAGGTGCATTTATATACATGCATGTAATATACTCATACACATAAAATAAAAATAAAGTATTAAAAAACTTGACTATCTAAAAGTTTCAAATGACTTATACATCAATAATATCATTGCTTGAATTAAAGTTTTAGGGGAATTTTAAAAGAAAATTTCTCCTTTATCTTATTCTTTCACAAAGAGCCTTTAAAATCAAGGGTCTAAAGTCTCTGTTTTCACAGAAAAGCAATTTCACGAACGTTAATGGAAACCTCCAGTAATATTTATTCTTCAAGTTCTACATAAATTTTGGGGATTTTCCCAATGGAATTAATCTATTGAAGTTATTATAATTCATTATCATCCTTATGGCAAAAATTCCCAGTTATAAAATACGCTTATTTTAAATTTTACGTATTGGAAAATAACCTCTTACCTCATTGTAAAAGCAGCTTCCGAACTAAGGTGATTTCCCAGTTGGATTTTATTGGCAGTCCCCTCATTATCCACAACTACTCTGCTTCCTTTTGAACTTCCCTTAGCCTCTAATGGTCAAGTACAGGAAATGGAGTAGAAGGCTGTGAGTCAAACTAGAGTCACCCACTGCTCTTTGGATCACATAGTTTAAATGGATAACTGTTTGTTTTCTAGATTTCAAGTTGTAGTCATCTCTGAATATTTTTCAAGAGTGATTTCTCAGTTTGTGGAAACTATTCAGGCTAATCCCAAGCTCTCTTTTTTCCTTTTGTTTCATTTCTATATGTAATAGGAATGAATTGTGATCCAATTATCTTTCTTACTTTCCAATTAATAATATATTGATGTACATATACATTTGTATATGAAACACATAGCCCAAAATTTAATAGCTTAAAATAATACCATTGATGTGACTCAAAGTTCTGTTCAATTGGCAGCTTGTGCTGTGTTCTGCTGGTATCTATACTCATTTATGGGCCTTTAATCAGCAGTAAATTAGTTTAGGGGGCCTGATTATGGACTGTCAACTGGGGTAATGGGGCAACTGAACCAAGGGTCCTTATCATCCTACAGGTTAACTTTGGCTTGTTCATATGGTAGCTGAGAGCATGAGAGCATTAAGGGCAACGAACAGGAAGTCTTAGTACAAAAATGACTTTCACATCTTGTAAAGTATTGATCTAAAGGTTAAGATAAATCACATGACCTAGAATCAGTGTAGACAAGTTCTTCCAAAGGAAAGATGAGGGTGGGGTGACTTAAACAAATCAAAGTCATCGTTATGACAGTCATTCCAACACTCACTTTAATGCATTGAAAGAATTCTGAAAGAACTCATCAACCAAGGAAACACTCCACTTGAGGACGCATTTTCTTCTGGACATGACATCATCAATTGCTAATACAGATTATGCTGCTGGAGAGCTGAGCCACAGAAGTGTGCTGAGCCCACAGAGCTCTGGCTGGTTGAGAAAAAATCACCAATGGCAATGCTTTACGGTAAAGAGAGTAAATACACTCTTAAACTCTTTAGGATTCTATAGTGAGCAATTACTTGTGGTATTAGAAGGCAAGGCTAAAATTTCAATTGGATTATTTTATTGTATATTTCAATGAAACTAAAAGAAATGACTTGTGCTATAGAACTGATGATATATCACTGAGGCACTATAGATATGTCAGTAAAATAGAACATAAATTCTAGAAACATGTTTGAAATTATGTATGTGCTTATTTGATAAGAGTGCTACTTCATAAATTTGTATTTATTGTAATATGAAAATATTGTAACATTTATTTATTCAACACATTTTTATTGTCAGTGTTATTTATTTATGTCAGTGCAACCTTTCTTCAGCTTCTCTTTTGAGCACTGAGAATAGAGCAACAAATCTAGACCCTTGATCTCTTAGAACTTGTGTTTTAATGAGGAAAGATAATGAGCTAATATAAAATATAAAATGCATTTAGGCAGTGATAACTGCCCTAAACACAATACACAGGGTGCTGTAATAAAGACTAAAGTTTTCTTTTAAAAAGTGGTCATAGGGAAGGCACCAAAGAGAAGAGCCCATGTGGTCAATGGGTGAGCCAGGTCATGTAGGAAATGGTAGGCCATAGCAAGGAGTTCAGATCTAGATTTTTTTTTTTTCTCACATGTAGGGGCCAACCACTAGAAAAGTTCTTAGCAAAGGAACTCAGCATGATGTGATCTGAACAGTTTATAAAAGATAATGAGCTGAAACAGGACAGAGAGGAGGCATAGAAAGCAGTTAAGAGGCCTTCGTGGTAGCCAAACAGATCCGATGCTGGCCTGATGCAGGGAGGTAGCAGTGGACGTGTGACATCAGGACTCGCTGATTCACTAGGAACGGAAGGAGGGATAGGAAGAAATCAAGGGCTCCAACTGTCCTGAAAAGCCATGGGCCTGCCCCGCACCATGTGAAACTTATGGATGAAATACAAAATGATACAGACAGGATTCTTGCCCTCATTTGGAGTTTATACTTTAGTTATTTAATAGATATGGCTTATTTAATAGACAAAAGTCTTTAAAAAGACAAAGTTAGATGAAAATTTTATGGATTTTTACATAGGAAGTCCAGATAAATTCAATTTGATGAATAAGTTATATCTGGAAAATACCTAGAACGTATATACATAGATGTTGGAAAGTTTTTTATTAGAGTATAACTGATAAAAATTAATACATTTGGCTATTTAAATCTTTAGAAAAAAATTGTATTTATCCCTTTTATGTGCACAAGTGTATCGCCTGCATGTCTGTAAGCACACACATGTTATGCAATGCCCACAGTGGTCAGAAGAAGGAATCAGATCCCCTGGAACTGAAATAATGGATGGTTCGTAGCCACCATGTAGGTGCTGGGATTCAAACCTGGGCCTCTTCAAGAGTGGCCAGTGCTGTTGACCACTGATTCATCTCTCCAGTCATCTCTCCTGGAGAGATTTAAGTCTTAAAACTCTTATATGTCAAAAATACCATAAATAAGACTGCGAAGTAAACAAATAACCTGGGGACTAAACTCACAGCACATACAATAAAGAACCGATACACTTAATATGTAAAGACATCTTATAAACCAATAAGAAAAAGATGAGCAGAGAATAAAATAAGCACCTGGGCATGGTGGTGCATGTTTTTAATCCCAGCACTGTGGAGGCAGAGGTAGAAAGATCTCTGAATTCTGCCCAGAGTTGTCTACATAAGGAATTCCAGGCCAGTCAGGAGTACATAGTGAGACCCTATCTCAATTAAAAAAAAAAAAAAGTAAACAAGGTAAATATAGAGGGTTTAATCTTAATGGTAACCAAAAATATACATGTTTAAAATATACTGTCTTCCGATGACATGTGTACACAAGTAATCCAGGCACGTACGAGAATGAAACAAGAGGATAAAGAGGTAGAAGCCAGCACAGGCTACCAAGGGAGACCTTGTCTCAAAAAATAAAATACAAATCTTTAACCATTCAAATTGATAAATGTTTGAGAGAAGCAAAATAACATGACCTTCTACTGCTCTAGGGCTTAAACCTGTCAAATATTTTTTAAGAAAAAATTTTAAGCGCCTATGTTCTCTTATATGGCAAAGTCACTTTTAAAATTTTATCTAGAGGCCATAATCACACTTGGGTGCAGTTACACATAAACATTGTCTGTCTTGTTTAACAATATAACTTTCTCACAATAAAGAACTGGTAAAATAAATAGTGGTTTACACATGTGACACAATACAGTGCAGCTAGTTAAAATACATTGCAGGTTAAAATAACCTGACGACATGTGTGAAATTGTTCACAATAACTTTTAAGTGATAAAAGCAGGTTATAAAACAACAAACTCTAAGTAACTGCTTTTTGATAGATTTCCATAGAGCAAACATGTCAATAAGACATTTGGCAAATCGCTTATGATAACTGTATTTCAGAGATTAGCTTGTGGGTCATTTTTTCTTTTCATTTCGATGTTTTTTTTCAAACTTTTCACATTGTACATGTGGAATTATATAGTTTGTTAAAAATAAAAGCTACATAGACAACAGTGCACTCACAAAGCAAAAGCGGCACTGGGCCTAAAGGAGTCTAGCTGGAAGGCACAAATCAGAATAAAGCCATCGAAGATGCTTGCAGATAAAAATGCAACACAATGTTGCCCAGACACAGTCAATAAACAAATGATCCCCTCTGAGTACAGACTTGGGATGGAACAAACATTTGAGCAAGACATTCTAGAACCCAGGAGCCATAAACCCTGCAGGTCCTGTTCCTTATCATCCAAAGGTCAGTCCACACCAGCAAACACACACTAGGAGGTTGTAAGCCACCGTGGCAACCAAACGGACATAAGCAAAACCAGGGCATGCCTGGACCTAGATCTAAGTCTGTAAGCACTCTGAGGTCCAGGAAGCCCATTTGCCCAAAGAATAATAAATGTCAGTATCCCTGGTCTTTACACACAAAGCTGATCGAATCAACTGTCTGACCTTTTGCATACGTAGAAGCCAATGTAAAGTGTCATACATACAAGTCAAACAAGCAGCGTCTATCATTCTGTGAATTCGACATTTACACACAGCACATCAGAAGTCCAACTCAGTCTACTGAACCTTAACTAAAAAATCATACTAAATTCATTCTGAAAACTCAAAACTCAACACTTGAAAAACAAACTTTTCAAACTTATCAGCAATTTCCTTACAAAACAGTAAAGTACAAATAATTTTTAAAACTGTGTGTGCATAAAGACACGTTATTTCCACAGCCTCATCATCTGATCGTCTTCTTTGTTGTTCCTTTTGAAATCCGAGGTATTGAAAAGCGAACTTCCCACACCTAGTTCAGTAGACGAATTGATGTCTACCAGACTCTTCAGTGGAGCTTAATTACACGCACGCACGCGCACACAGAGGGAACCTATTCAAGACCCAAGAACTACTAAGCCAGATCCTGCAGGGTGGTCAGGCTGGTGGATGTGCTGGGGCATGCTGAGGTGTGAAAAATCTGCCTTGAGGAGCGAGCTAGGTGGGATACGGGTGGTGACGACCAAAGAAAAGAAAACTAAGAAATCTCAAGTTCAAAGATGAATTAATTTTTCAGGAGAAGTTGAGTCCTCGTTGGCGTGGCTTGTCCTTAGAATGGGTGTCGAGGATCCGGGCAACCCGGGCTCACTTCTTCCTAACTGTATCAGAGAGCTCTGTACCTGTCGGCTGCCCCAACGCAGGAAAGTAAACACTCCCAACATGCACTGAGGCGCTGGGCGTGGCTGGGGTTGCTCACAGGCCCGCGGTGGGCAACCTGAGTAATAATTAACAGCTGCGGGTCTTGCTGAAAGCGCGTGCAGAGCCCAGCCTTGGAGCCCTCCCCGCCAGCCTCAGACCCGCGGCGCAGGTGAGCAGGTGACTGACAACCCAGCCCAGGACAGCGACCTGCGACGCTGCCGCCCCACAGCAGGACGCCTCCAGGGAACGCTCTGCACGGGTTCAGTGCAGCAACTAACTACCCCGAGAGACCCCTCCTGCCCCGGTGGGAAAAACAGGTGAATTTGAGGGTGGGAGAAATAACCCCACTCATCCACGTCGGGGGTGATGGTCAGGGCAGGTTATTAGAAAGTAGAATCTACATACAGCACGGGTGATTGGGGGCGTGTATCACCGCAGCCTGAACCTTAGTGTGACTCTGCCTTTTGATTTTCTCAGAAAACCCTTTCCTGACCAAGGGGGGCTGGTGTGGAGGTTGGAGGAAAGTCAGCATGGAGCAGCGTGACCCTTTACCTGGGCAGCCTGCATCCCACCCTTGCAAAAGTTCTAGACTTCTGGGTGAAACCTCTTTTTTTCTTCCTCTTCTTGCATTTAAAATGTGGTGTTGAATGATCACATCACGTCAGAATGATCCTTTCAATTGAGGATTCAGTTAAATTTTCGTTTCCACAAGACAGATCATCCTCAAGTGATTTAGGGTATATTGAAGACCTCCCCAAACAATAGCTGTAATTATGTGGAGGCCCATGAGTGAACATGAGGCAGGAGTCTCAGGTTCAAGTCTTGGCTCTGCTGCTACAAAACTCATGTATATATTCATCTGTCCTTTCTGAAAAAAACATTGTAATGGAGAGTTGTGCCCTAGCTCTCGTATGGAGTCCGTGGCATTTATGTCTCACAAGAGAGAGGCTGCATTTGAATAACTGATCAAATTGGACCAATAATCCATGTTCTATTGTAACATATATTAAGTGGTTTATATTCAGATGTTATCTACTTTTATTTATATTTATGAGTGAGAAACATAAGAATCTGATATCTATTCTTTGTCAGCTTTTAGCGATCTTAAACAACCAGGAAGTGGCTTTATTTTATGAAGTGTCATGTGAAGGACACTTTTGTGGATATTGCTGTTAGTTTTATAATATTGCTAATGGGTTTGCAGTTAATCTTGACTGAAGATCATCATTGTTTTAAGGATTCTTTTTCCTAACTGTAGAATTTGAATTTTCTAATGCACTTTTAATTAGGTATTGACTGAAGAACTGTGAATAGAATTCTAAAACCAACCTAACTATGTTGTCTTCTGGGGTATTATGCTGGTACAGTTCAGCTTATAACGTTATCAAGTTGATTTAAAATATATTAGAGTACTACTATTGACTAAGCATATTTCATCTTTTACACTGAAAATATTATTGCTGAACACAAATCAAAGTATTTGAATTTATATTTTTAACACATGTCTGTATTAAGAATAGCATCCCCAATTAAGATAAATCTATTTAACTATATTTAATAGTTTAATAGTGAGATTAATCTATCTAACGTTATAACTAGGCATAAGTCTTCCTAGTTAAACTGTTTTAGTATGAACATAGTATGTACATATTTAGTATGCACAATTCCTAAGGTGTGGCACCTTATTAGAAATTATAGAATGTTTTAATCAACCAGAGAGAAAAATAAGCAGCATTGTTTAAGAAAATTAAAATGTTCTACTTGTGTTCAAAACAACATATCATATGATACATTATTAAAGGTTTTATTTTCAATTCTTAGTTTCCTAAAATAAGTATTCTATCATTTTAATTGAACTAGATGTTTAAGGTAACAGTTTATTTACTTGTAAGGATTTTGTTGATTGAAATATTGATGAGTAATTCAGAGATTTTAGAAGCTCTTGGGCTAGGACTTTATATGAAAGTTTGTATTTTAAGAAATATGCAAGCCTCTGAGAAAGGTTTTCTCAATTTTCTCTCCTTATATTAAAATCTGTAGGGAGGGAATGATTCTGTTGCAGAAATTGATCCGTATCTTTGAAAACTGTCAATTACAGTGATTTCAGACCAGTTAGTACCTCTGCCTCCTACAGTTGTATGTAGGAATGTCTCCTCTTTATAGGAATCATGACCATGCTGTTAAAGTAACTCAAATGATTGAAGGAAGATTTCATCATTACCCAGAGTCCAGTAAGTGGAACTCTTCTGAAAGGGAAAGAAAGTGTTGATTCTTTTATAGCCAACAGTGTACAGAAAAAGGCTTTGGGACATCAACTTTTAGAATTTCTTCTTAGAACCTCAGATGCAGCAGAGAATTTTTGGAACCCTCCACAGAAGGTGCCCTCGAGCTACTCTGTCCCAGCAGTGGAGGGATCGGGTGCCTGAAGTCTCTATCTGGCTATCATACATCCGTTTGCCTCTCCTTCCAGCCTTGCCTTCCTCAGCTCCCCAGATACACTCTGGGCATTGCATCACTGATGTGAAAATATACAGTAGATTTTAGAGATTTGGTATTTCCAGTGAGAATCTGTGTGAACTAATAGCAATGGCATGCACACACAGAAGCGTGTTTGATCTATATCCTATTTAATACTGTCTTAAAGGATTGAAATAAAAATGTTAAAGCCAAGTGTGGTGACATATATCTATAATCTCAGTACTCAGGAGATAGAGGCAGGAGGATCAGGAATTCAAAGTCATCCTTCATTACATAGCAAATTCAGAGCCAGTTTAGGTTACGTGAGATCCTGTTATAAAAAAAAAAAAAAAGAAATAATTTTTATTTGTATCTCAAGACAATTTCTAGCTGCAACCAGTCACTTAATAAAGTGATTGTTGTTCAACTGTCTATAAATAAGACAGGTTTTAGAAAAGAGCCAAGTATTTCCCAGAAACTACATTTCTATTAACTCTTTTCTTTCCTTTAAAAATTTAGGATAGGGACTAGAGAGATGGCTCAGCAGTTAAGAGGACTAACTGCTCTTGTAGAGGACCCAGGGTTCAATTCCCAGCACCCACATGGTGGCTAACAGCAGTCTGTAACTCCAGTTCCAAGGAAATCCAACACTGTCTTCTGACCTCTGTGGGCATTGTGCAACACAGGTGCACTTACATATATGCAGGCAATACACTCATACACATAAAATACAAAGTAATACATAAAATATTTTAAAAATAAAATAACTGGATAATGAATGGAGTAATAGATAGCTTAGAGTTTTGTCTCGGTTCCATGAAGTGGTATAATTACACATGGTCCTGTCCTGTTCTTCCTTTCTCCCAGGTTCTAGATCACAGCATTGAAAATACAGCTTTATTTTAGAGCTGAATACATATTTCTAAATTACCATTGCTTCTTCAGGGCAGAATCATTTTCTCTTAAAAAAATAGCCCCATGCTTGTAGTCCTTGATATAATCTTACCTCATAATTAAAATACACACTTGTCCTTCCCAGATGATATTTTCTAGGTTTATCACTTGTTTCTTAATTCCCCCTATTGTGGAACACCTGTAATGTAAGATAATTTTCTTACATGTGATTTAAAATGTATACATGAAATCAAAAAGAAAATCACTCATCCTCTAATAACCTTTAATTTTAATTATTAATGTTTTAATGTTTCTCTATAAACTGAATATATCAATGTTTTATGTATTTTTCATGTATTTACTTCATATACTCTAAATGGTAGAAAATGAAGTATCAATAATCCTGTTGTAAAAAAATCTGGTAGTTCCCTTAACTAAAATAAATATGATTAAATAAGGAAAGGAGGCAGTAAGTAATTAGAAAGCTTCAGGCAATTTACTCTGAGAGTTCAGATGCTAAGGAAGTTTTGAGAATTGATTAATAATGTTTTATTTTGTTTTTCTATTTGCTTAGTTCTTTTTTAAAACCTGAACCACTGGCCACAAGTCCGGTTATAGGCACAGAGAAGGAATTCAAGAAATTGTTGGATATCCAAAAAAGTGGACTAAAATTTCCACTGTTAAATAATAACCATTTATGTCATCCATGGTTGGACACCAGGAAGGTATTTTAAACGACTGGCTCATTTGAGTTCATTAGTGCCTGAGTTTTCCTCCCCTCCTGCCCACACCCTCTGGCCTCATTCTGGTAATAGGGTAACAGGCAGATCCAGGCATGTCCAGGTCTAGGCAGGGGTACAGAGATGGGGGAAGTGAACAAATAATGCTTCATCCACTCTCGGGAGATGAGTGCTGTCTTCCAGTGTCTCTGAGTCTCCTGATCCATCTGCCTGCTCAGAACAATTCTACCTTCCTGGCCTTCTTCCATCCAGCTTCCTTAAATCTGCCTGTTATTTCCAGGGCTGTTTCTCAAGGATTTGAGTTTCATTCTATTTGGTAAGATGGAAAAGTAAATAACCAAGCTTATTAAACCAATGCTCTTATTTTACAGACGATCTGGGCCTGGGAGTGACTGTGATTCAGTCTCCAGGTGAAGTGCATGTTTGTAACAGCTATCTTCTTCCTCCTCTAGTCACGGTGTGTTGTGCTGTGCCAAAGAGCCAAACAAACCAAATGCCCACAGAATGACCTCAGAGATTCTGGACTTGTAATTGTCCCTTATTTTTGTAATTCCTCTTTATCTCTGCCCCTTATGACCTCTGTTGTCTTCCTGCTAAGCTTTTATGATAACTAACTCAGACCTTAAACCTTTAAGCCTTTATAATCTAGAGCATTTTCATAAGAACTCTACCAGGTTTGATTTGTTGAGTCAATTGAATAGGAATAGAAAATAGTTTATAGATTTTATAGCTCTGTGCCTCATTTCCAAATTGAGGAAACCACTGAGACTTTGCCAAATCATTTTATGTTTTAGTCACTTGAACTGTTTGAATATTTTAGCCAGGTTTTAGATCAGACATGACCAGTGTTATTATTTTTAAATAAGATTTTTTTCTTTTTTTATATTTTATTGAACTTATGTGCATTTCATACAGAACATCTTAATCATTTTATACCCCTCCCCTACCCACCCTCAATGCAATTTCAGCCTATCTAGAGTCACTCATTTAAAGATCAACTCTCCCTCGTTCAGCAGTAATCCATTGTTAATAGTTCTTTGGCTAAAGTTGAAGCCTTCTGCACATTTCCATAGTTCTGTGCTGGGTTTTTGCCTGTTTGAATTTGCAGAGGTCTTGTGCATGCTGAATTTGTTGCTGTAGGTTCATATGAGCAATGTCCCAGGGGCCTGTAGGACTCTGTTTTCATACGGTTATGTACTTCCTCCCCTGGATCTTACAGTCTTTCTGCCCCCTCTCCTTCAATGGACTTCGACCCTGGGTGGGTAAAGTTTAATATAAAAGTCCTGTCCAGGGACCCATATTCCTCAGACTCTATTCTCTATCTGCACTTTGGCCATTGGTGACCTTTTGTGTTCACTACCCTCTGTAGGGACCTTCGCTGATGAGAGTTAAGAGATGCATAAGTAGTCTCTCTATCCCTTATTTCACTATGTTCTGTAAACCTTAGTATGTAGAGGGTTCAATGTAGATGTGTCACTTAGGGCTGAGCATCTCACAGATACTTATTCTCTGTTTGGGACCAGTTGTTGTATTCTATAATAGTCTCTGTTGCAAAAGAAGCTTCTCTGATGAGTGGTGACTGGCATCGTTGTCTGTAAATATAAGGATTAATATTTAGCATATAGTAAGAAATTACATTAGTCTAGAGATGTGACAGCCTTAGAGTTTTCTCTAAGATCTATGACTTCTCCAGCCATATGTATTTGGCTGTTTACAGTACCACACATGAGTTTTTCTCCCATTACATGGACTTTACGTCCAAGTAGGCAGCTCTTGAATATTCCCAAGATAGAAGTGCCATGACTGTACCATGTTGTTTGCTGTGCTGGTCATTGTGATTATTAGTCCTTAAAACTAGGATTGGACCATTGATTGATTTTTTTCCCTTAGCAGTTTACATAGTGTCTTCCAAAACTATAAGAGCTAGATTTCAGGGATGAAGCTTCAGGTCAGTTCCAGCTCCATTGCCCTGAGTCCTGGGTCCTAAATATGTCCTGTCTTCAGAAGAAGGGTATTACCTAGGTTCTGGGAGGTAATCAAGGGCCGTGACAATAGCCTGTGTAATTTTGGGAGTCCGCTGGAATACTCTGACCCACAACCCTCAGGGAGCCTTCGCCTGTCTGCCACCGTTCCTTGCTGTGTAGCCTTCAGACTACACAGCAGATACTGTGTGTGCAGTTGATCAGTAAGCTTTTGAACTGATGCCTTTTCCTCTGTTTTTCACACCAGCTGAGAGTTACTTGCTTCTTCTCTCACTCTCCCTGTGTAGCCCTCTGTCCCTCCTCTCCAGTCAAAGTGCCTGAATTTTTCCCATTTCAGCCTTGGTAACACTTGTCTCTCCTACGGTCCCGCCTTGAGCTCCTTTCCCACCTTTTCCCTCGTGATTCCTTGTGTGACCTTCTCTCTACCCCTCCCGGTTAAATACTCCATTTTCCCTCCTGTCTCCTGCTATCCCTGTCTCTCAGGCTCCTTCTTTCCCTTTACTGCCTTGGTTTATTTCCATTTTTCTGGTACCTGCAGTTATATCAGGATAGATATATACTCACATAGAAGGATTTGGTGTTAAGATCCCCAGATGAGGGAGAACATACGTTGTTTGCTTTTCTGAGTCTGTGTTACTTCAGTTATTATAGAAGTTTCTAATTCCATCCATTTACCTGCATATTTCAGGATTTTGTCTTTCTTTACCACTGTATAGAACTCCATTGTGAAAGGTGCCACATTTTCATTATCCACTTGTCAGTTGACGGACACTTAGGTTGCTTCCATTTCTTAGCTACTATGAAAAGAGCAGTCACCAACATGAATGTACAAGTATTTCTGCAGTAGGATGAGTCCTTTGGGTATATGCCAAGGAGTGGTATAAACAGGTCAAATGGTAGATTCATTTTAGTTTATAAGAATTCTCCTCACTGCATTCCACAGAGATGGCATGAGTTGCAATTCTACCAGCAGAAAAGGAGCATTCCTTCTTCCCCACATCCTCTCTAGTGTTTGGTTTCACTTATTACCTTGATCTTAGCCATTCTGACTGGGGTAAGATGAAATCTTAAAGTGGTTTTAATTTTCAGTTCCCTAATTACTAAGGACATTGAACATTTTTTAAGGAGTTTCTTAGCTGTCTGTATTTCTTCTTTGGAGAACTCTATTCAGATCCATAGCCCATCTTTTAATTGGGTCGTTTGTTTTCTTGTGTTTTGTTTTTTGAGTTCTTGATATATTCTGGATATTAATCCTCTGTTAGATGTGTAGTAGGTAAAGATTGTCTCCTATTCTATGGAGTTTAATTTTCTTCACTTCCTTGGTTGTTTCTTTTGCAGTACAGAAGCTTTTTATTTGAATGAGGTCCCACTTGTTGGTTGTTGACCTTAATTCCTGAGAAACTGATGCCGGATTTAAAAAGTTCTTTCCCATCCCTATATTTTGCAAGTTACTGCCTGTGTTTTCCTCAAACAGTTTCAGGCTTTCAGGTTTCACATGAAGGTCTTTGATCCATTTGACGGTGACCTTTGTTCAAGGTGAAAGATAAGGGTTGGGTGTCATTCTTCTACATGTGGAGATCCAGTTTTGCCAGCACCATTTGATGAAAATGCTGTCTTTGCTTCAGTGAGTGTTCTGAGCCCCTTTGTCAAAAATCACATGGCTGAAATTCCATGCACTCATGTTTTGGTCTTTGATCATGTTCCACTGATCACTGTGTCTGTCTCTGTTCTAGTAGCATGCTGTTTCTCTGACTATAGTTCTGTAATGTAGTCTGAGATCTAGTATGGTCATCCCCCCAGCATTGTTCTTTGTGCTCAAGATTGCTTTGGCTCTCTGGGGTCTTTTGTACTTCCATATGAATTTTAGGATGTTGTTTCTTCTAATTCTGTAAAGAATGTCATGGGAATTTTGATTAAGATTACATTCAATCTATATATGGTTTTGATAGGATGGTCATTTCCACAACATTAATTCTCCCAATCCATGACCATGGGAGGTCCTTCCATCTCCTGGATCTCTTCCTCAATCACTTTCTTCAAAGATTTAAATTTTTTATTGTAGAGATCTTTAATGTCTTTGGTCAAGTTCATCCTACTTATTTTTTGACGCTGTTGTGAATGTGAGGATTTCCATATACTCATTCTCCAATTGCTTGTTATTGGTATATACAAACACTACTGATTTGTATGGATTGATCTTGTAACCTGGCCACTTTGCCAAAAGTGTTAATCATTTCTAGTTTTCTGGTGGAATTTTTGGGATCTTTTATGTATAATATCATATCATCTGCAAATAAGGGTAAGTTGACCTCTTCTTTTCCAATAGTACTCCTTTAATTTCCTTCTTTTGTCTTATTGCTCTAGCAAGAGTTTCAAGCACTATATTAAAAAGGAGGGGAAATAGTGGGCAGCCTTATCTGGTTCCTGATTTTAATGAGAATGCCTCTGGTTTTTCTCCGTTTAGAATGGTGTTGGCCATGAATTTTTTTGTATATATCTTTAATTATGTTGAAATATGTTCCCTCCACTCCAATTCTCTCTAGGACTTTTAACATAAATGCATGTTAGATTTTGTCCAAGGCCTTTTCTGCATCTGCTGAAATGACCATGTGATTTTTGTCTTTGAGTCCATTTATATGATTTATTACCTTTCTTGACTTATGTATATTGAAACATCCCTGTGATCTCTGGAATAAAGCTGACTTGATCATGGTAGATGGTCTTTCTGATGTGTGTCTGTTTGCTGTTGTTTGCAAGTATTTTGTTCATAATTTTTGTTCTACATTCATTAAGGATATGGATCTATAGTTTTCTTTTTTCATGGTGTCCCTATCTGTTTGTAGTATTAGAATGATGTCAGCTTTATAGAAGGAGTTTAAGAGTTCTCCCTCTATTTCTATCTTTTTCAACAACTTAAGTAGTATTGGTCGTCAGTCCTCTTTAAATATGTAGTGGAATTGTGCTGCAAATCCTCCTGGACCTGGCCTTTGTTTAGTCAGGAGATTTTCTATTACTGTTTCAATTTCCTATATGTTTTCACTCTGTTTAAGCTGTTGATGTCTTCTTGGTTCAGCTTTGATGATTCCCACGATTTTAGATATACATCTATTTCTTTTAAGATTTTTATATTTAATAGTGTACAGGTTTTTTAAGTATTTTCTTAGAATGTTCTGGATCTTCTTTGTGTCTGCCATGATATTTCCCCTTTCATTTCTGATTTTGTTGATTTGAAATTGATCTTTCTTTCTTCAATTAACTGAGCCAAGGGTCTGCCTATCTTGTTTATCTTTTCATATAACCAGTTCTTGGATTCATTGATTTCTTTGTATTGTTTTCTATTTTTATTTGTTTTCTATTTCATTAATTTCTGCTCTGGTTTTTGTTATTTCTTCTCTCTTCTGGGTTTGGGTTTCATTTGTTGTCGCCTTTCCAGAGTCTTGAGTTACAGTGGTAAGTCATTTATTTGTGCTCTTTCTGACTTTGAATGAAGGCACTTAGAGCTATAAACTTCTCTCTTGGGACTGCTCTTAAAGTGTTCCAGAGGTTTTGTTGTGCTGTATTATCCTTTTCATTTAGTTTCAGGAATACTTTTCTTTCTTTCTTAATTTCTTCTTTGACCGACTTATCCTTCAGAAGTGTGTTGTTTCATCCCCATGAGTTTTGTAGTTACTAGAGCTTCTTTTGCTGTGATTTTAAGCTTTATTGTACTGTAATCTGACAGAATGCACGGAATTACTTCAATTTTTTTGTATTTGTTGAGGTTTATTTTGTGCCCCAGTATGTGGCCAATTTTAGATAAATGTCTGTGATCTGCTGGTACTTGGGTGGAATATTTGGTCGATGACTGTTAGGTCCATTTGGTGTATGGTATTGTTTAATTCAGATGCCTCTCTGTTTATTCTTTGTCCTAGTGACCTGTCTATTGGAGACAGAGGGGTATTGAAATCATCTACTGTTACTGACTTGGGATTAATCTGCATCTTACAGTCCTGTAGTACTGTTTTTATGAAACTGGGTGTATCAGAGGTTGGTCCATATATGTTTATAATTGTAATGTCTTCTTGGTCAATTGTTGCTTTGATTAGAATGAAGTGACCTACTTTATCTCTTCTGCTTAGTTTTAGTTTGATGTTAGACATATCAACAGAGAAGAAGTAGTGACATGAGAGTCCAGAACTCAGCAGAAGACTGAGTAGATTAGCACATGAATTCATTTACCCACACAGCTAGAAAGAAGATGGAATACACTCTCACAGCTGTATTTAAAGATCACATAAGAAAATGAGCAGAAAATACTAATATGTTGAGGCTTGTGAGATAGCAAGAAAATAGGGCAGAGTTACTGTTTTGTCTCAAAAGCTTAAGAAGAAAAATATATCAAACAAGTAAGAGAAAAATGGTTCTCATCAAATGCGTCTCCAAGGCAGAAAAAGTATATAGTTTGGCAAAGTACAGACCATTTTAATGTGGGAGGAGAGGTTCAAGGAAGGGAAAACTAAGCAAATAATCTATAAATAGATGGCAAATAATCTATAAATTGATTATTGATAGGAAAGAAAGGTATTGTTTGGGCCACAGCATCATCACTGGCATAATTTTAGTGTATGACATCTGCAATGCTTTTTGTGGGTTAGCAGAATAAAAAATAAAGCAAAACCCTCATTTTAGAAGCTAGAGCAAGGGGTATGTAACCAGTCATTCAAACAAAATCTTATGAGTGGGTCAGGGGGGTTTGTTGGGTTGACAGGCATGCTATGTCTCTGTCCTAGGGCAGCCTCGCATGGAGAATATTATGACCTAAGCTTTTGTCCCTTCAGGCATGAGTCTTCCACGTGTCCTCTATAACACAGAACCTGGGCAGTGATGTGCCATCAAAGAGATCTTCTCATCTAGAAGAGTACCATGATTTGAACCAAAGCAATAGAAAAGAAAATAAGGTGTAAATTAGTAACGACAATATGGGAAGCCAGAAATTAGAACCAGAGCAGTGCTGATCCAGCAGGGGAGGGAGACTTGAACAGGCTGCATGTGAGTAGATGAGTGGAACACATCTAGATCTACAGTGAAGATGCCCTTCTGACTGAGGTGAATTGATGGAAGGAGACTTAGCGGTGTGAAGTATCATTACAGGGCCTGGCACTGACGAAATGTTTTAAGTTTTGTGTTTGTAAATATAGATTTGAGCATAATTAAAGAAAACTTAAGTGTCAGGGTAAGAAACAGGCTATATGCTAAGAATGAAATCCAAGGAAGATTTGGTACCAAGAAAGTGATATGATGGCCTGAATTGTAAAAGCATTAAAAGGATGCTCCAGTCAGACACTTAGCTTAGAGTCTGAAGCAAGATGCCTGATGATATTAGTAAGTGCTTCAAGGAAAAGAGTGCATCAGGGATTTTTAAAAGAAAAGCAGAATAGCTCTTCTTTCTTCTATTTCTCCCTCACAGGCTCCTGGGAAATTAGGATATATAATGTCTTTCACTTTTCCAACCATACACAACCAACCTGATTTGAATTTAAAGGATATTTCATATAGGTGTTTTTTTGTTTTGCTAAGAAAACTTAAATTTTTTCTTTCCAGCCCACCTTTTGATTCTGATTATATTACCAGAAATTCTCTAGGATCAGAGCAATGATGCTTACATATTTATTTCTGCAAAATAAACTAACTAGAAAATATACTTACTATATGTGATCACACCCTAATGGCATTTATGTGAACCATAAAAGAGGTTATTACTGATATCTGATGTTTCCAGAACCTGTAGGGAACTTGGAGGATATTGCATCATCCTTAGTCAACTCTCAAGCCAGAGCTTGACTTCAGCTGCCTGGAATCTTGACCTGACCAGGGAAGGGTCCAGCCATTTTGAGTTGAGTTGCTGCGATAGAAGAATATGATCCCTCATACCAGTCTACCAATCCACACACAAGACAATGCTTCCTAGAAATACAAGAACAGACATAAATTTTCCAGTTCTATCTTACATTGAGCTATTGCATGTTTAATTTTTCCATTTACACAATATTTCTCTCTCTCTCTCTCTCTCTCTCTCTCTCTCTCTCTCTCTCTCTCTCATTGCTCACACATAAACTATCAGAACTATCATTTAAACCTCCTCAAAACATTCTTTACATTGGGGACACAAACAAATATTCAATTTAGATACAAAATGAACATGAATGTCTCCCAGGAACTAAATATTAATGTTGTTCTAATGTTTTAGGGTAGCCCCAGGACATCTTAAAAAGGGAAGAAGATGACTATGATGACTCACCAGTACCCTTCTTGGATCTTTGTCAATGAGAGGACATTCATAACCAGGTAACCATATACCTAGATGATGTCATCCTACTTACCATCACTTGTAGAATATGCTATTCAGACTTTTGTACACATTATATATGACCAACAAGATCAATACTGTGAATCACCAACTGAGACACTGAATCATAAGATAAAGAAGTATATTCCTAAAGACTGCTAAACCATACCCTGTCATAAAATAACCACTCATATTTCATTAATGGTTGTTTGAGTTCATTTGGAATGATATTTTTGATTTAATAATTGAAGCAGTTATAAAGACTAAGATTAAGTAGAGGTGCTAAGGCTCCTTACAAGTGATATTAATATATCCAAACATTTATCCCCGAGGCCAGGAATTGTGTATTGTAGCCTAACCTTTCTCTATCTGTCCCCTTATGACACAATTCATTTTCCTGTTGGCATAAATTGTTTAATATGTGTCCAACATCCATAACTATTTTGCTAGACACAAATAAATGACATCTTCTTTCCTTTGGGAACAATAGAAGTTTAAAAACTATAAAGATGAGATCTGAACGTGGCTGAGCAAGAACAGATGCTGAGACAGGGAAAGAAGCAGTGAAGAATCAAGAGAATCATGCCCCAGGTCATGCAGGGTCTGGGGTGGGAGCTAGAAGCCAGAGGAGAAGTGGGTACCAATGATGGAGAACAGAGGAAATGTGTGTAGAGTGGGTGTCCTTGCTGTACAGCAAGGCAGAGGAGGGACAAATATGGTCAAAGCCACCACTAGAAGATAAGGCTGAAATCAAAGGGTGGGAAGAAAACATCAAAAAATACCATTAAATGTAAAGGATTCCATTATTCCTTCCTCAGATACTTGCTGACTACTTACTGTGGGAGGTAGTACTCTCCTCAACATTCAGCAATGAGCCAGACAAAGCCCTCACTTTCAAGGGAGAGAGATGCAGTCAGTATGAAAGATAAATGTTGGAATTAATGAAACATAAATTTATAGCAGGAAATCGAGTCAAGGATCCAGGAGGCAGATAGGAAGAATACTAGGGGATGCTCCAATTCAAGATAAGCTGGAGCATCAGGGAAATTACCAGAGAACTGACAATTCAAGGTAGAGATGATGCTAGCCCAGACTGTGGCAGACATGGAAGCAGAAAAAGGCACATATGACCTGATGATAGTTGGTTCTTAATATCAGTGTATGTCTGCCTCTGTGGAGTCAACCAACCTTTGCATAGAATTAGTAGAAAAAATGTGCATCTGTATTGACCATGTGTAGATGTTTTCTTGTTGTCTTTCTCTAAATAATATAATACACCAATTATTATATTGCATTTACTGTGAACTAGATTATATATAAGTAATCTAGAGACTATTTAATTCTATAGGGTATATGATGGTGAGGCGCATATACTATGCCATTTTTTGTGAAGGACTTGAGTACCTGTAACTGTTGGTATTTGTGGGGGACCTGCAACCAATCCCAACAGGTACCAAAGGACAAACTGTATTTTAAAGGAAGGTACAGTAGGATTTCCTGAAGGATTAGATGTCAAATATGAAGTAAACAATAACCAAGGAAACTTCTAAGGATTTTGGCCTAAATGAATGGCATTAATATGTTCTGATGAGATGAAGACTGCAGGGGGCAGAGTGAGGGTTTAGGGTAGAAGATCAGGAGTTCAGTCCTAAGTGTGCAGCATTTGAGATTGAATAAAATCATCAGGGAATATCTATAAATATGAAAAGCGAGCAGAAGAAATGTGGAGACTAGACAGAGAGGAAGGGCACTTAGAAGAGGTTATATGTCTGTAGTCTGGAAGGTCAAGGAAACAGAGGCATCAACACAGATGCAAGAGGGACCTGAGGAAACAAGGTTAAATGAAGGACTGAATTTGTTAATGTCTTGAGGAGTCCTCTTCGTCCAGCATACACAAGTCCTGCTCAGGCTTAAGACAGGCAAAATCCCATCATAGGTGGGGAGGTGGGCATGAACTCCCACCCATGGCTGAGGAACTGTTGGCATTTGACAACCGCAGGGGAAGGAAGAGTCAGTTTTCTCTAAGGATGTAGCCCCTGCTAGGTCAAACATAATCCAGGGAAATTTCCATACCCAGGAGTATTTGGGGACACATATTGGACTCAGCGGAGGGGAGAAGGCAAAGTTAGGTCACTAAGGAGGTGGGGTGGATCTGAGAGGAATTGGGAGAGAATAGGATCAAAATAAACTGTATGAAGTTCTCAGAACACTAATACATATTTTTTTTCAAAAGAGTATTTTTAAAAACAGTTTTATGCACAGGTGATTGAGAGTGACCATAATGTCCACATAAAATAAAAGAAGTGGGCAGAAAGAAGGTGGGGAGGTAGGAGATGATAGTCTCTTTACTACATTTGCTTTTTCTCAAAGAGAATTATAGAAGGAAGAGAAGCATCTGTAAAGATACAGCCTACACCACTATTCCTTTTAGCATATAGACCTTCTGTTCAGTTAAAGTTTAACCAGCCAAGAAAACATATTCTCTACACAGGAGAAGAGACAATACAGAGCCTTGAAGGAGAATGTACCAGCAAGCAGAATCGTTTTCCTGTTATTCTGCTCTGCTCAACTTAAGTCAGGTCATAAAATGATGACCCCATCTCTCCTGCTGGAACATTGCTCTACGTCTTACATTGCAACCCTGCCCTCCATCTGTGTCAGCTGTAGGACAGCAGCTAGCTGTCTTCTGTATTCCAGGAGAAGAAGGGGTTCTCTCACTCAGGTCTTGAGTTGCTCGGAATTCCGTCTAAACAGGCCTGTGGCATCCACAGTAGCAATCTTTATTCCCCTTATTGTGCTCCCAGGGGTCCATATGAACCAAGACCTGAGAAAGCTCTGAGACACGTATGATGGACAAGTCCCTGTGGTCTTCCTGACTCTTATTTACACTTGGAACTCTTGTTTCGCTCTGTAATTTAGGCCACTTAAATGCATGTGTTTCTCTATCATCTCTGTTTCGTGCAGTCCTTGAATAATCATTTTCTCTAGGACAGCTTTATCCTGAGTGTGTGTGTGTGTGTGTGTGTGTGTGTGTGTAGGCAAAAGGCCAATGTCAGATGTCTTCCATAGGTGGTGTTATTAGTTTTGTTAGGGTCTCTCACTCTACTTGAAGCTTACCAGTTTGATTTATAGACTGGACAGAAAGCTCAAGGAATCCACTGTCTCTGCCTTTTATAGATACATGCCATGCCAGCCTTTTACATGGGTGTTAGGGATCTGCACTCACATCTTCATGAGAGTTCAGTGAACTCAGGCCCTCATGCTTGTGTGGCAAGCCCATTACCAACAGCGTGGTCTCTGCAGCCCCCAAGACAGTTTTATCTCTCACCTGTCTAGAGTTGCTGATTCTATTCTTGGTGGATTTCTGCCAGTCTCATTTGTAGCCGTGCCAGTGATAATGTCCCATTCTGGATCACCACGCCCCCTTCTTCCATTTACCTGTTTAATGCAGAATGAGCTTAGATCCTGATTTCACTGAAGTAGAGACTTGTTCATACACTGTGGTCACTGTTGCTTCCTTAATAAGGTGATATTGTTTCCCAGTTTCAGCACTTCCCATTTCCTATGAAATTTTTCCTAAGCCTCAGCAAAATTTTAAATAGTCCTTGTTAATTATTTGTGTATTTGTTATTTTAAAATATTTGTTTCCTAAATATAAAAGTAAAAACATTTTATAAAGTATTATGGTTTAGATATTTATGTTGCATTTTTTTACAGAACTGTAAAAACAGAAATATTTTAAACATGTAGATTTAAAGACCTATCAAGCATTCATGGGAAAATGCACTTTAATTTTAGTCTAATCATCACCTTGTAAAGATCCCACTTTACAAAGTTAAGATCACATTGTATCTTGTTTTAAAGTCTTGTCATTAGATTCCAAATATTTCCTGTACCATTAAAGACATTCTTAAATTGTTTTAATGATGGAGTAACAGTCGATGATATAGAAATGCCATCCTGTACTCACTCCTTTAGTTTCTGTCTTCAGTACAACTCTGGATTGTTTTGTTGTTGTTGTTGTTGTTTTAATAATACTTAGGACGAGTTAATAGAATCAGCCCTGGATCAAAGAATATAAGTAAGGTTATTGCTATAAATTAGCTTTCTAAAAAAAAAATTGTGCTTGCCAACAGCTGAAAGCCTCCTGGCCTCTCTCCTTTGTCTCATAGGTGAATATATCTTCTTCTGGGTACAAAGTAAATCCTTTAAGGGTAAGAACCACCACCTTTTGCATAATGTTTCACAAAGTTGGACTGTAGGGTGAGTTTGATATATGAGATGATTTTAAAGGAACAGATTATCATTTATATCTGAACAGTTATGGAAAGTATATAATTAGAAAGATAGAATTAGTGCATGTGAACTTTTACTTCACAGATTTTCCGTAGGAAAAAAATAACAAACAAAAGTGCAGTCAGTTAGAAAATTATTGACAGTAGCTGATATTTTAAACTGACCCGCGTTGTGAAAGCAGCACATGGATAAGTTCAGCAGCACTGCCATAGCCCAAACATCTTTCCTACATATCAGCCTTAACTAATATTTTTATTCCTGAAAAATAGTTTTGACAAGTACTTTCTAATACTCAGCCATGCTGTAGAAGGAAGGAAATTCACACATTTTGAAACCCTACATACATTCCTGTTTTGTTATTTGTCTACAATAAAATACGTCACAATGAAATCATACATTCTAGTGGGACATTTCCAAAGAAGATGCTGAGATTTCACTGACCTTCATTTTGTGTCGTATTTTGGGTTGGTAAAATGAAGGACTTGTGGTTTGTCTTCTGTAGTCCCAGCCTCTTTCAGGCCATGGGTTCTGTTTGTTCATTAAAGCTCCACATGATGGCGTATCATCTTGCTGCATCATTCTGCAAAGTGCTTCCAAATAGAATTTCTCTGCATGTGGTCCCAATACCACCTGAGTCTGAAGCAGTGTCATTAGCAATACAGATCCTGGGCTTTATCCAGAACTTGTCAGGTGACCGACCTCATGCATCCTGCACTCTGAGAACTGCTCAGATGAAGAAGATAGGAAGTTCTGGCAACTTCTCACCTCCTGACATAAGCAAAATTCTAGGAACCAGATAAATCTTTGTAAAACTGTCACCAAAACTTTTAACAGTACTGCTGGCCAATTATGGTGTCCTGCATACCATACATCTGGAAAACACCCCCCACTTGTTTGTTCACTTATGTAGTTTTTCAGATCCCTCTCTACATTAGGCATTGTGGTAAACAGGACAGAAACTGTCAACTTATTAAGATATTTTCATTTTCTTGCACAGAAATATGGGGAAATCTTAGAAATTAATATTTTAAAAAAGATTTAAAGATAAAAAAAATAGGCTCCACCTTATTGAAATTTTGGTTTCAGCACATTTTATGAGAATTAACGTATGATCAGTAAAGTGAGAGAGCCTGCAGGTTGCTGTACCCCGGACAACAAAGTGCTTGAATCTTGCAGCTAGGTAACAGTTCTCTGAGCTTCAGCCTTCCTGGCTGAAGGGTGTTGGCATGGGTTAACTTTATGCTCCAGCTCCAATGACTGCACTCCAGTTGCTGTTTCATCGCCTCGAGTCAACACTGTTCTACTGGTTTACACATAAATACTCCAAACTGAAAAGTGTTTCCATGTGGTTGCTTTAAAAGCACCTTCATTTTACCTTGTAAATCAGGACACTAGAGGTAAATAAATACCAGTCCTGTATTTAAAACAAAACAAACAACAACAAAAGACACTGAAAAAAGAACCAAAAGTTCAAATCCAGTTTCAAATGCAGGTCAGATTTCACCCTCAGAACCTGTTGGGCATTCTGTTTTTGTTAGGAACCTGATATCAACCCTTGCAGGCTAGGACTCTTGTAACACCCAAAAGGCACATGCGCATTCCTGTTCTTGGTAAATAACCTTAATTAGAATGAAGTCATAAGTTTATACAGAAAGTACATTATTCCTAACAGCTTCTTTTTCCAAACATGTTAACCAGCATCCTTTGCTGAAACAAAAGAACCAGCCACCTACACTATTAAGGGCAAATTAAACACAAAGAGCCTGTGTGTTCCCAAGGCTGGCTCCAACCTGGCCCATAGAGCCAGAGGTCAGTGTTTGCCCAGGAGTCCAGAGTCTTCTCTTGATCAAAGGAATAAGAGTAAACACGAGCCCCAGCCAGCCCTGATAGGATTATAAAGAGATGGTATCACTCTTCTGAAGGCCACTGGATTTCCATCTTTAACAGAGGATACTGAAGACTTCTCTGATGTATTTTTATAGAGTAAAGCATTTCAAATGAGCCAGAGGAAGATTTTTGAAGCATGTGCTTAGAACCATCTTCTTTAAGAATTAGAAGTTTTTTATGGGGCGGCGGGGAGTGGTCCTGAAAAGAAGGCTCAACAGTTAAGAGCACTGGCTGCTATCGCAGAGAACTGAGTTTGATTCCCAGCACCCACATGGTGGCTAACAGTCAATGGTAACTCCAGTTCCAGGGGAATCTGATGCCCATTTCTGACTTCCATGGGTATTGTACAACATAGGTCCACTTATATACATGCAGGCAGTTCACTCATACACATAAAATAATAAATAAAATATTTTAAAATTAGAATTGTTTCTATATAAGACTTGTTTTAAAACTTTCACATTATGTTATAAAAAAGTGTTATAAAAACTTAATAACACATATGGGACTGTGTCACAGAAAGAATACCCAGATATGTGAAAAGAGGATATTTCTTAAAATTTCTTTATATCCAACATTTTCCAAAGCATATGTTGTCACTAATAGTTGAGCATATTAATGATAATCATTAGTAACTCACAGTAAAATCCATCTGCTGCACAACTACTTATTTTATCATTTCGTCAAGTTTAAAAACAATAGCTTATCGAGATTCACTGAATCGATTTCCACAGAAAGTCTGCTGAAGTCAAAATTCAACCGCCAGATGGTTACGTTATTATACGATTTATTTTAATTTCTAGATGTCTGGGCTGCATTTCCCCTAAGAGCAGGTCAGGATTCAATCCTCCATATTTTATTCCTAAACAAATGATGTCTGGGGTATGCCGTGAGCTGGAAGCTGTAGCACAGAGACACTGGGGTGCTGATTCCAGTGGAACATGCTAGAAAGGGGCCTGCTCCCTGAGGCTGCAGCTCTCCACTTTGAGCCTCCAGCAAAATTACCTCAAGGGCTTGTTAAAATAAGGAGTGCCAGGCCCCTCCCCAGCATTCCCCGGGTCATAATTCTGGGGCAGGATGGGTACATGTCTGAGTTCCTGGGTGGTTCCGATACCATTGCTCTGGGGATTACACGCCTATGCAAACTGAAGTAACTACCACGCCAGAGGGAAGAACCAAGTTCCATAGAAGAACAACACCTCACATTAAGTGAGTTCCAGGAAATCTACTCCCTAGAAGCTGTCTACTGAGGTCTGACTAGGGAGGGAGCTAACACAGTTCAGAGGAGTAGGTGCAAGAGCATTCCTGACACAGGAAGTCTTCCCAGAATCCTATGACCGGGAAGTGCAGAGAAACAGCAACCAAAAGATTCCAGGGCGGCTGAGATGTAGAACACGCAAAAGCTTCTCTTAAAAGGAAGTTCTAAAAGAAAGTAGGAGAGGGTCCATGTGAGACTCGTGTGCCATGGTAAGGATTGGGGGATTTTACTCCAAGAGCAATGGAAAGACATTTAAAGATGTTAAGCAAAGCAGATGTTATAATTAGACCTGTGACTGTATGAACATAGTGTACGAAATAGATGACAGTTACATAGACCAAGATGTATAGTTGATTAGTATATGTTATAAATGATAAGCATCAGTGGCCAGTTATGACAGCATCACTGCGGAGCAATTGCTTGTTCAGCAACAACAACTGTAACAGGCTGTGTGTCAAAGAGTTCCTGTCTAGAGCTCATGCTCAGATCAGTAGCCCCAAGAACGTTTGTCTCCCTCCAGTAACAACCCCAAAGGCCTGGTGAGTCTGGACAGCATATCAAGAAATAAGTGGAAGACTTCATTAGACTTCATTTAGCTCTCCGAGGGACTAGGTTCATCAGTGCATGAAGCCATAATTTATCTTCATTCTCAGTAGACACAAAAATCCCTCCTCATCCACACAGAAAGGACACTTCTATAGCACGCTCGTGCCTGACTGAGCAGTGACCAATATTCTATGGCACCGCTATGTTTATTTTTCCAAAATTTTCCAAAAATTGCATAAGGATTATTTTATAAAACCTTTGAAATGTAAGAGTGAGAAGCAAGACTTTGGGACTACGGTCTCATCTTTCCAACCAGCCCCCCAGCACATCCCATCAACTCCACTTCCAAAACTCAACTGCTTGTTTACCTTCTAGTTGAAGCTGCCATGATCTCTTGCTTGGATGACTGCAACAGCCTCCTCCTTCTCCCCAGGCTTCCATTCTGTGTGCCTGGTGCTCATTCTCCTCCAGCAGCCAGACAGTCTCTCTCACCATCTTACCCCCGAAGGTCTCTTGTTGCATTCAGAATGGGATGCAAAGTCCTCGCTATAGCCTCTGAGGCCTCCAGGACCTCCACAACCCCATTTTGAAACCCCCTTTTTCTTTCCCTCAAATGTGCCAAGCATAGTCCTGCACTCAAGTCCTGACACTTAGTTGCCTGCCTGAAAGCTCTCCCTCACTCTTCAACGGCTGGGTGTTCCCATCACTGAGGCCTGAGTTTACTATTTCCGACCTGAGCACCCTTGCTAGCATGTCCTTTTCCTACGCACTGTATCACAATTGTGTTTTGTTTTTAGGAAACATGCCCTCTATGAACTGATAATATTGCTATGTTCTTTTTCCTTTTCTTGTCCTCTAGAGAGTAAGTCTCACCAGCAGAAGGCTCAGTGGTTTGTGCATTGCTATACCTCCTACAACCTCTGGTACACTTTTGTCCCTCAGCAAAGACCCACTGGGTAGAAATAAGTATGAGAGTGGCAAGCCTCAGAGACCTTAGTCAAGACATTAGTATGACTCCACATGTGACCTCTTATGAATGGCAGATTCTCAAGACCCACCTGGGCCTACTCAGTAAGAAACAGCACAGGTGCACCTTAGCAATCTATTTTGGTAAACTCTGGGCAATTCTGCTGCTGACATAAGGTTAAAAAGTACATATTTAACATAATCATACCAACTAGTCACTCCCATGTCTCTGCAGCCTTCAAACACTGAATGCCTGCTAGTCTCTTCCTCCTACACAGACAGCTCCAACAGGAAACATGCTCAGTCTCACACTGGTCAAAGTACCGAGTCTATCCTTTAGATAAGGCATCAAAGCATATGCCGATGTGTGAGTAATATCTAGACTGTGAACCAACTAGGAAAAGCCCTCCTTCACTCTCTTTCCTGCCTACCGACCATACAAGCTGCCCCAAGAACCCAGCTGCTTAAGGTGGCAGAAAGTGAGATCTGACTGGCATCCTCCCATTTAAACTGCCGACTAGACAGCAGGTTGTCTTTTAAACTTTCAAAACCAAAATATAAAGGGAAAAGAAGTTAAGTGCCCCCTCTTTCCAAAGGTAGAAAACATTCCAGAGTGTAAGGCTTTCAAGTATTGATATTTACCCTTGCGAAAAGAACCTCTTTGAAATGGTCAGAGCCAGGTATGATGGCCCAGGCCCATAATCCCAGCATTTGGGAAGCAGAGGCAGAGGTTCATGTGTTCTAGGCCAACATGCACAAAAAGCCAGATATCAGATTGCTTTCCTCAAAAAACTAGCTCTGAAAGAAAAAAGCCAGGCCCTCTTTGCGTCTCCTTCTCTGTTCTTCCCACACCTCGTCCTCATTGAGTGGCATTGTCCAAGTTATAACAGCCCTCTCATTTGGTGGAGTTTGCATAGCTAAAGTATTTGGATCATTTTTTTTTTCTCACAGGTACTCTGCACTCTAAGTTTGCATTTGATACCGTGACATTCCTTAACCGTTAATCCTCATATGCTTACGTAAATCCTAGGAGTTAAGCCCTAAGTAAAGCTGAGACTTCCATCCCATCAGTGGCCCCAGCACTATTTAATGCAGGGACAATCTTGAAAGAGATCCCAAAGTTGCAAAATAATCGAGAGCATCCAGAGTGTGATCAGGAGTGGAAAACGAGAGAGCTGGTTTCTTACCTTCCTGACTAGATCCCAAGTAAATGTGGGAAACTCCTGAGTTCTTTCTGTTGCCAGTCATCAGCTCTGCGGGAGTGAAAGTCAAAGGATAGAACTGCCTAGAAGAGAGGAACAAACAAATCACAAATCCTCCACTGGCCACATCCATGATTCTCTGTAGTGGAGTGGCTGGAAAAGCAAGGAATGTTTTCTGCTTAAGGACAGCACCTTCACTGCAGCTGTTCCTCCCCAGCACTTTGAAATCAGGGGAGTTAGGCAAACTGGCAGCTTTTTAATAATGTAAGTTTTCCTTTCATCCAGACAACCCTCTTCTCCCCAGCCTCTCAGCTTTCAGACTTTGGAACCTAATGGGACCCATTTGCAGTGGAAATGTACCTAACCTACCTTGCTAGCTGAGGATGGTTTATGAGTAGGTGGTAAGACATTCTTCATCATTTGACTCAGAAGAGGAGGCCCAAGGCAAAGAGGCCGGGCATCCAAGGTCTCTTCTGGAAAAGCTCTTGCTGAAGTTTGCAATTTCAATTCCAGGATTCAAATGGACAGTAATAAAGGATAAAGTGAGTTCTGAGAACTCTGCAGTGCCTCAAGCCTTTAGTAATGTAGAATGACCATTTGTGTGGGTGGGCTTAACAATAAACCTGTAAAGGTTTTCTTTTTCTGTTATCCTCATATTTCCTGGTTCTACCTTTCAGGAAATAGAAAACCATTTAAACAATGAATTATGAATGTCAGTTATGAAAATCATGAATATATTACACACATTTCACAGGTTGGAAAGCATATAGCATTATAACCCACAAAATTAAAAAAAAAATACAAACTTAATCCCAACAAGTAATTAATTATATTTACATGCTTAATTCCTGGTTGTTTTATACAGATATATAAATTTTTTATTAATCTCAGCTTTTTGAACTTACCGTATGAAATTATTAAATAATCTTCCTGCTAAAATTTAACATTATTTACAAAGTCAATGGGAAAAAGAAACCAAATGTACAGAAAATAGACTTTTATTCTGCCTCAGTTTTTTATGTATAGGTAGACCAGACCGTGCCCAACTGGGCATGGTGGTGCATGCCTCTAATCCCAGTACTTGGGAAGAAGAGGTCTACTTGAAAAGTTCCAGGCCAGCTGGTACTACGGGGAGATCCTATCTCAATAAAATAAAATAAAATCATTTTTCAGCTCTTAGACATGGCAGGACCCATAAAGAATGTGACTGAATGCCAGTGTCATGTGACAGCTTCAGTGACTGCCTGACTCAAGTTGTGAACATTTTTCACCAAGTCCACCAGGGGCAGAAGTGATGCTGATGCAGGCAGACACAGGAGACACAGCCACGTGTGGCCTCTACTCGTTCTTGGCAGCTGTGCCGAGTCATATTTTGCCCTGGTACTACTTGCATTGTGTGATCATCTCTGAAGTTCATTTTGGGTTATGGTATGCGACCATATCAGTACTTTGTTCATATTCCAAGTTTTAAGAATCAAGAATGCGTCAAGGTTTATTGGTTTCCAGGAAAACAGTATTTAAGGGTGCCATGACCCACTGAAATAAGGGAACTCTCCTGTTGCAACTAATATTTGACATCCCCGTGTCTGCGGCTATGAAGAGTTATCCACTTCCTCCCATCATCCTGTCTCATGCCTGTGTTTATTACAGTTTTGCAAAATCAAAGGAAACATGTTTTTTTTCTAGACAGCTAAATAATATTATAAGAGGAACTCATGTCTTGCTAAATCCATTTTCAAGGCCAATATCAGAGTGTGGGCCACTCCCGTCTTCTGAGTAGCTGCAGTTCAGGCCACAAAACGCAAAGTACATCTAAAGCACTTTACAGCTAATTCTGCATCCACTATGGTTCACAAAAGCCAGGCTGAACCCAAAGACACAGGCACCCTCAGCACCCCCATTTCTCCCTCCGCCTCTCCCAGGATCTCTTCCCTGCAGTGCCTATGTGGGAATACCAGCTTCTGTGGAGGAGAAGCTGATAGTTTCATGCATCTATTTAGTTAGAAGTTCAAATTTGGCATTTCTCAGTTTTAGTAAAACACCATTCCCTTAAAGATACTTTAAAAAAATGTTGTAATGTAAATTTTATGTTCTAAGAACTCAGTTTTTTTTTTTTTTAGCAAATACATTTTTTATGTGTCACATACAAGATGTGTTTCAACGTTTTGTAGGCTGCTTCAGTATCTCTGTGGCTTTTAGACATCCCGGATTCGCATATGAAGAAGACCACATGTAAAACCCATTTCAGTGCTTTATTGGGAGACTTGAAGAGCCTGTACTGACCAGCTGGTTTGTGCTAGGTGGTGAACACTTTGGGAATTGAGGGGGAAAGATGCAGTTTGTTTTTTATTCTTTAATAAGAGAGGGTTCATTTAAGTGGGCTCTGAAAATTCTGCTAAAATTACTACTGACAGGTCACAGTGTATATTTAATCAGTGTTCCTGTTTTTGGCCAAGGATGCCTTAGGAACACTTTGAATTTCCTGGAAATGGGTATCTAAACTGCAGATATTTTAGAGCCCTTCTAGACTCTAGAGATTCTTCCATATACGTGGACATTCAGCTACCTTCATGGGGAACACTGGCCTTGCTTGTGGATCTGTACCCCACAGCATTATGACAACCTTGCTGTCTCTCTCTGGTCTTGTGCTAACATTTGCCTTCCACTCTCTCCCTACTGATTCTAGTACTATTCTGCCTTCCTCTTACCTTGAACTTTCTCTAGCTGTCCATTCCCTGGGGAATGAATTTTAGGTTTCTTAAAGTGATTCCTAGTGACCGCAACTCACAGAGCCCCAATTTATATGTTATACTCTTGGAATCTCAACTCTGAGTTTTCCTCACAAATTACAGAAATGATAATATGTTCTTGTTAACTTTCCTCTGACCTATTGAACTCTTCCTCTTTAGTTATTTCCTACAAAGTTCACCCCAAGTAGCATGTTTCTTAAGCTGTTGCCCACCTTCCACATATAAATAAGTTTGACTGTGCTCACACAGTGATTCTTGAGTGTTTGAATGAATTATCATTAATTCAGGTCTTCAACTGAAACACATAATTTGAATTAGTCTGCAGACACAGAGGACCAACTAGACAGTAACTCTTTAGCTTTTAAGCCCCCTGTTCAAATCAGTCAACTGAGAACATTAAAGGCTAACATTTCTTTCCTAATGTTATGTAAAACCATTGCTTCAGGTCCATAAACTAATTATCTTTAAGAAGTACCCAATTAAAGGTACCTTTGCAGTAAGACATAGTGACCCACGCCTTTTATCCCAGCACTAGGGAGGCAGAGGCAGGTAGGTCTTGGTGAGTTTGTAAGGTCAGGGTTCGTCAAGAGACCCAGCAGACAGAAGGGACGAGAGACTCCGCTGGGCTGTAATAGGACCAGTTTATTAAGAGAAGACCAGATGGACTAGCTTTTCCACACGCGGGAGTGGAGAGATGCTAGCCCTCCAGGGGGCCTAGCCTCCCTGAAGAGATGGGGGAGACTAGCCCCCTCATCTTGGGGCCTGGGGTTCCGGAACGGGCTGACATGCCTGGCTCCGGATTGGGACTGAGAGAGAGAGAGAGAGAGAGAGAGAGAGAGAGAGAGAGAGAGAGAAAGAGAGAGAGAGAGAGAGAGAGAGAGAGAGAGCTGCTCAGGGCAGGTGCGAACAGCTAACTCTCTGGGAGAGTCATTAGCCCCACTTAGCTGGTCAGTAGGCGGGAATTCAAGAAGTTGTAAAAGTCAGTCCCCTTTTTTCAGGTATCGTGAATTCTGGTTGTTTGGCTGGAGTTGCCAGCCAAGGTATCTGCTGGAAGGAGGGAGGATCCTTCAGTCACATCTTACAGAGTTCAAGGCCAATCTGGTCTACATCGAGTTCCAGGCCAGCTGGGGCTATAGGGAGACCCTATCTCAAAAAGACCAAAATAAATAAATAATAAAAGAAAGAAAAACAGGTACCTCTGGAGTTCGTTCACTATAACCATAGTTTTTCACAGAAACTTCCAAATTTTCTGATTCCTTATTTGATCTTAAACCATTAATTTTTCTAACTTAATTTTAATACTTTAGTTTATTGAGTTATAATTCTTCAAAGTACTCTTAATACTAAACCAAAAAGATTCTGCTTGTGGTAAGAAAATCATGGTGGTTTCCAGTTACCCTGAGTTATGAAGTGGAGTGTGGATTGGCAGAATTCCTCTGCAAAGAGCCAAATTATAACTTTTAAGCTTTGTGGACCATATGGTTGCAGTCAAAGCCACTTCACTCTGCAGTTACAGCAAGAAATCAGCCACAAGCAAATTAATGTGGCTAGAGTCCAATAAAACAATATTTATTTACAAAAACAGGCAGCCAAGAACTATGGGTTGCCACTTGTTGGAAGAAGGTTTGGTCAGACTCTGTTTAGGAACAGAAGCATTTTCCAATAGTACGTGCATGACCCTGAAGTAACACTTTCAAGGCTTGGACAGTACCATGAGCTGCAGTTTTCTCAGAAGAAAAAGAGGGAGAGAGATTATGTAAAGCTTCATTTCTTTCATAACAAGCCACAGAGTTCAGCATATCAGGTGTTGCATTCCAAGTGAATCTGAAATTTCTGTGTGCTGCTCTGGCATCAAGAATGGGAGCTATAAAAGGACTGCTGGATAGTATAATTTTTAAGGAAATATCTCACGGTAATGATCCCAAAGGAACAAAACCAGTGTGTCCAGTGATATTTTAGAACAGAAATATCTATTCTGTTATATAGTCATATATATATATATATATGTATGTATCCATTAATATTAACAATTTAAAGTAAGCCTCTTGGGAAATGGGATGGCCTTCAGTAGGATCTCTTTCTGTGGTCATTGTGTGGGGATCTCTTTCTGTGGTCATTGTGTGGAGTATATTAATCCCTGAAATTGGAAATCACAAGTGAGAAAACGTCCATACAAAAAGCATGTTTATATGATTTCAGACATGTAAAAATTGATATAAATAAGTCTTTAATTCACTATTCAAACAGTGTTTATTGAGTAATAGCTTATTATGAGCAAGTGTCTGCTCTAAGCCATAGAACCAACAACAGTAAATAAAACCAAACTTTCTGCTCTTGTAGAACCAGTACTCTTAAGAAAATGACAAAAAGATGTTTGAGGATCAAAGAGATTTTGACAATGGAATATTTGGAATTATGTTGTAGGATTCTTGTCAATAAATTAGGTAATATTAAAAAACTTTTTCCCCTTGTTTATTACTATAATTTTTAAGGAGAGAATGTTATGATAATTAGATATTAGATAATTAAATAACTAGAATTTGAGTTCTTACCATGTATCCAATACTATGCTACCTGGACTACACAAAGTCTGAATAAAGCATCATGCATCCCTCGTGGGCTGCATTCTAGTGGAAGACAGAACCCACAATTAAAAGGTCAAATTTATAATAGGTTAGAGGATGACTCAGAGGCAAAGGAGGATGGCAAGATACGAAATGTTTGGAGAGGTAGACATTTAGAATGAGTGATCAAGAAAGATTCTTATGTAGATGGCTTTTGATTAAAGAGTTTAATGAAATGAATGTGCCAGCACCATGATGGTGGGGGGTCGGGGAGTCATTCTAGATGAGGGATTAGCAAGTTCAGAGGCCTGAGACAGGGCCTGGAGTAATCAAGGAACATCAAGAAAGCCTCAGGCTGAGTGTTAAAAGAACAGTAAGGAAGGAGATGGAAGAGGCCACAGAAGACTAGATCCAATTCAGTCTCTCAAGTCACGATAAAAACAGGATTTTGAATTCTCTTTTAAGAAGATTCTTAAATTCTCTTTTAAGAATCTAGGGCGAAAGAGAGAGGTGGCCAAGTTCACATTAAAATAATCCCTGCTGTTAAGAACATACCATAGGTACAGGGAGGCTTGAGGATGTCATTGCTGCAATCCAGTTGAGACAGTAAACCTCTCCAGAAGTGAAGGCCAGGTGTGGGGGAACCAGAATTCACTGCCAGGCCCATCTGTCACCGGGGTGAGATTTTTCTGAAGCAGTGAACATTAATTAACCCATAGATTGCTTGAGGATTGCTTTAACCTCAGTGGGAAGCACAGTGTCAGGGCCATAATGGGTGCTTGGGGGAGAGTGGTTAAGTGTTGTGAACTAAAACAAAAGCTGATATGAAGCCAGACTTGCTTCCCAGAAGCCCCCTGTGCAGCATCTCCTCTCAGCCATCCTCCTTTCTCTGACTTTTATTTAGGAACTAGGATCTTCAATTTTTGTTAACTATCATAGAATCTTCACATTTCAATGCTGTACCTTGAGCTAAAATGACTGGGCAATAATGATTCCATAGAACCGTCTTTTCATCTCATACTTTTATGAATTAGAAGTTTTATTAATTGCCTTTTACCATTTCAAGGCCTAAGATTGATTGTAACTGAATATAATGTTCATTTTTTTAGGGAACAACTTAATTCTTTATTGAAGAACTATAACATTTTTTATGCGAACCAGAAAAATCTGCATATTTTATATGGACAGGTAAGCCCATTAAAGAAATGCAACAAATTTACCAAAAACAAATTTTAAAAACGTACAAATGAGTCAGGATGAGTTGGATGCTATAATCTAGCAACACAAGTGGTCTGAGAGAAACAGGTGACCCTAATTTATTCTGATTTCCATTTTTAGACCATGTCACAAAATACTCAGCCTGGAATGCCTGTGACTTTCTAAGCATTTCTAGCATTGAAAAGTATACAAAAAAATAATAATTTTAAGAAATATTTGCTTTCTATTTTAAAAATGGAATTTTCTCAAGTAATAGAAAATGTTATAAATAGTAAATTCACTACCTTCTTACAAACACAGCAAGATGTGCATAGAGAGTTATTTTTTATGACGCCATTTGTAATAGAGAAAATGTGGTGAAATCTTATGTATGAATGTAGACGTAGTAAAGTAAATCATCGTGTGTCTGTAAAATGAAGTTTGGTTTGTTTATTAAAAAGAGTGAGTTCAGTTCCAGTGAATGTGCACTATCTCATAATTACAGCACATTTTAAAATGTTAAAGAAATAATTCAGTTATTCTTTAACATTTTTCAAATAATATTATTTTTGAATTTGAATTTTCAAATATTATATTATTTGAAAAATAATATTTTCAAATAATTGACTTTTCATAATAACTGTAGTTAATGAATTTTAAAATATGACTCTTTAGTTTCTGTATTCTTAAAGTTTCTATGACAATATATTACTTTAATAAAAGCAAGATCACTTTACATATAAAAGAAAAGATAGGTTAGAAAATAAATTAAATGGAAGCATGCTTTGTTCTTAGTATTTCTTTATATATATCCTCTATCTATACATGTTTGCTCATTTTTCTTTGTTTACACATTTAGTCCTTTTGTTATGTGATTTCTAACTTAAAATGAATTCTTCAGATACTATGAACTTTTCACAAATATCTTCAAAGTACCCTATATTTGTGTGTGCAGTGTGTGTGTGTGTATGTGTGTGTTATATGGTATATGTATATGTGTGTATATGCTACATGCACTTGAGTGTGAAGGTGAGTGTGCCCATATGTCCATGTGCAGGATGTTGAACGTTTTCCTCTGTCACTCTTTACCTTATTGCCTTGAGACAAGGTCGCTCACTGAACAGAACTGGAAGCTTTCCATTATGGGCTAAACTGGCTGGCCAGCCAACTCTTGAGATCTACCTATTTCTTGTCCCCAGTGCTGAGCTTACAGACATATTCAGCCATGCCTGTTTTTTTATATGAGTACTAAGAATTTGAACTATATTCTTCATGCTTGCAGAGTGAGCACTCCACCCTCTGAGCTGTTTCCCCAACTCTGTTTTATATTTTATATTATGTTTTCAATCACATTTTTTCTTTTGTTTTACATTAACTGTGAATAGTCAAATTTTTCCTGTTTACTCAAATAACTAGCTAAGTCTCTCCATAAATATTTATTCTAATTTCTAGTTCAATATAGTTTTTAAACTTAGTGTAATTTTAACCACATTTAAAGCAATAAATTTTTCTTAAGAACCAGAGGTTGGAAAGCATTTTAATGTACTTTGCCTATTGATGGGCTTGCCATTAACACTGTTCCTTACTCTGCTGGATATAACTGTTTTAAAAATAAAACAGTGTTTCAAAAATAAAATTATTTTTCAGATAAACTTAGAAGTCATACAATTCATCCTGAGAGATGTTTAAGCCTACTAATATCTCCTGTGAACTTAATTTCTACATCTTAAGTTAAGGCATTTACTTTCTATAAATATGTAATAAGAATTATGGTGGTTATTGGTTTCTTTCTTAGACTGAAGATGGACAACTAATTCTTGAAGGAGTGCTGGACATTTTCTGGGGGGTGAAACGGCCCATACAGCTGAAAATACAAGATGAGAAGCAGATCTCTTCGCTGGCTCTGTTGAAGTCACCAGAAACCTTTGCCAGAAAAGGGTAAGCTATTTTTCATGTTTTTAATTCTTTAGGTGGCCCTCAGAGCTGCTTTTATTTTATGTATTTTTAAAGAAGGTTGGTTATGCCTGTGTGCACCTGCTTATAGACAATTTTATAAACCTCCTACAACTTCATGAATTAAGTGTTCAGATACCAGGTCTCTTTGAGATTATATCATTTGTGAAGGGTCCCTAATTACCACATAGCAGAGGAAGATCAGACCTTTGTTACATGGGCTGCAGAGTCTGTGCTTCCTGACTCCTCACCTGCATTGCTCCTCCTGGGAATCTGCATTTCCTCACTGGGAGAGACAAAATATAAATGCAACATTTGGATAGCCCTGGGCAGATCTTATAATTTAAACGTCTTCTTGGAAGAAGACTCATCTTGTTTTCTAGGAGACTAAATTTTGCTCCAGGTGTTCAGAAAGAACACAACTGTTTAGCCAAGGACAACAAAGTACATTTGTAGTTAAATATACAAAACAGTGTCCTGTATAGGCAGATGCGACTGTACCTTGAATATCCAATGTGGGTGGATTTTTGCCATTATCCTTCATACTTTTTAGAAAAACTAGTAAATATTTTGAATCATCCTTATAAAAGTGCCTTCCTTCCTTTCTCCTTCCTCCTTAATTTCCTCTCATCTCCATAATTATATACCTTTAGATACGAGACTCTCTCTTCACAATGTCTACTCTCACACACCGACTCTTCCATTACTAGATGAGTTGAAATTCTATCATAGGAAAAAAATGAAGAAAGAGCTGCCAGGATGATTTATTTGCCCAATCTGACCTTTGTCCACAGTGAAAGAAAATGAGATAGCCGTCTGGAGAAAACACTGTGATTTTCACCTTGTCACTATTTCTCAAATATTAATCTCCAGCAGTGCTGATCATTCTGCAACTCGCTGAACACACTGTGCAGTGTCTTACTTACGTAACTGCCTGGAAGCCGGCCTGTTTTCAACACCCAGCTGTGTAGCTCTCCTCTAACAAATACTTTCTAGTGATTTTATTGATTACTTATTTTATGTGTATGTGTGTTGCCTGCATGTATGTACGTGCCCCTGTACGTGCACTGCCTACAGAGGCTAAAAGGGAGAATTGAGTCCCCTAGAACTGGAGTTTCAGATGGTTGCCAGCTGCCACATGGGTGCTCTTAACTGCTAAACCATCCATCTCTCCAGTCCACTTCTAACAAATACTTTAAGACTCAAGGCAAACAACAAATTTCCAAAATCCTACCGTGACCCCTCAGTCCATACCGAGGTGCACTAACAACTTTTCTGTATCACCTCTAGAGCATGCAGTTTACTGTACTTTTACACATCTATGCCCCCAAGCAACAGTGTGAGCTTTTAGGTGGCAGGGAACACATGTTGAATCATCTTTGCATCCCAGTGCCCAAGACAAAGAAGAGAAAGAAAGGAAGGAGGGAGGAGACAGAGAGAAGACAGGATCAAATGAAGTCCCAAGAAAACTATAGTTAAATTACATCCACTTTGTTTGATTTGACTTATCTGCCACTTCTGAGTACTCTTCATGTGACTGCCAATAGGCCTGGGATCTTTTGCTTATGAAAGAGCACAAGAGGAATCACAGCCATGAAGCCAGCGTCCCTGACTTTCAGGTACTAGAGGACTGAAGGCTGATGAGTTTGAATCATTATGTAAATAGGGTGATTAAGCTATACTTTTAAAGAACTGTACAAGATACAAATTCACAAGATTACCAATCATGCTTCATTCACATTTACCTAAGAACTCATGGCAAAGTTCTCTGAGCACACAACTCCTCTTGGCATATCCCACTCTTTCTGGCTCATGAAAACTTAATAAGTATGTAGCATTAAAGCAGTATATAAAGGGGATGCAAGGTTGTGCTTGTGCTGTCATGCTGAGCCATCATTATTTTAAATAGCTCTCTGGAGATGTATTTTAATTTCTCAGATTCAAAATACTGGTTTCTAGAAATTCTAGAAACTCACTCACCTTTGGGTGAGTTTCAAGAACCTAGGTTGACGTTCATCCATATACTGTAGCACATTATAGAATATCATCCTCGAGGTGCGTTTTCTGTAAAGCTGATTTGCATTTTTCATTGGAAACATTACTGATGTATTACTCTTCTCATCACTATATCCAAATACTTGACAGAAGCACCTTAAGGGAGGAGAGGTTTACTTAGGCTCACAGTTTCAGAGGGTACAGTCCATCGCAGTCCAAAGCTTGGTAGCCGAAAGGACCTAGTACATAGCAGTGGGAGCCTGAGGCATGGTTGTTCCTATCTTGACAAATCAGGAAGCATAGAACCAGAGGCAGATACCACTTCAAGGTCTATCCCCAGCGACCTAATTCCTCCAGCTAGGCTACAACCCTCAAAACAGCACTGCTAATTGGGGTTCAGGTGTTCAAACACAAGAGCCTGTAGGGGTACATTTCACATTCAAACCATAAACACCTGGGAAGCAAGCGGGAGTTATTTCTCATTTAAAATTGAGAAAACTGCATAAGCCTAGGCGTCACTGTAGTAAGGAGACTTATGATTTAGGTACTTTCCATTGCTGTGGTAAACACTGACCAAAACCAACTCAGGGAGGAGAGGGTTTATTCGGCTTACAGCTTGTAGTCCATTATCAAAGGAAGCAAAGGCAGGACCTCAGGGCAGGAACCTGGAGCACAGACCATGGAGGACCACTGCTTAGTGACTTGTTCCTCTGATCAGTGCTCAACCCGCTTTCTTATACAGTCAGGGCCACCTGCCCAGGAGTGACACCACCCACAGTGGGCTTGGGCCCTCCCACATCACTCAACAATCAAGAAAATGCCCTGAGAGACATGGCCACAGACCAATCCTATGGGAGCAATTCGTCACTTGAAATTCTCTCCACACAGCTGTGTCAAGTTGACAACTTAAGATATCCAGCACAACTTAGTAGGACACTAGATGTTTTTGCAGTGTGTCAGATCTTTCTAGTGGGTAAAAATTATGGAGAAGAGACCCCTCCCTTATATATACATGTAGACAGTCCCTGTGTCTCTCTGTTTCTTTCTCTCTTTCACCCCCCAACAAACTCACATTCACACACTCCCACACACACAGAGACACACATGCACACAAGCATGACAGCAACATTTGGTTGTGATTAATTAGTCAAGAGGATGCAGCACAAATCAGCTAAGCTTTCAGGCAGGAAGGCACAACACAGTGGAATGGCTTTCCTTGGTCTCTGGCTCTCTGGTGGTGCACAGACAGCCTTAGGTACAGTTTGTTCTCTGTTTCTGTCTAATCTTAGACACCCTGCCTCTGGGTTGCTTCCCTTCAGGCGACTCATTTAAATTCTAAGCCTTAACTAAATTGCTTAAAGAAATTGATAATTCCCTCATTTGAAAACTTCTCCAGTTTTCCTTTTCACTAGTGGACATCTGTGGGCAGCACTTAACACCCCGTTCCCTGAGGAGGCCAGACTTGCTGTCTCCAGTGGCATAGTGCACACTGAAGGACTGGGACAGTGTGTGCTCAGCTGCAGGAATGACTGCAGTCTTGTGTCTTTCGGTTCACCCTTTGAGAAAATAATCAGCCTTTTTATGCTCATTTGTTTTAATTATATTAGAAATGAGTCACCCTGAGGAAGTATCCATGATACAGGCTTAAAACAAAGATCAGTGTGTTTGAACTGACCGCTTATGATTCTGTATGGAAATGATTTTATAGGAAGGACTTTGATCTTTCATATCTGGACCAAATGTTTTCTTTCAGAAATTTTTCATTAAAAAATAAAAGAGCATCCTGGACGTTATTTTTGCTTGCACTGGTTTTCATTTTCATTTTTAATCTTCCCAAGGTCACTGTAGACATGTTTTAGATAAGTCATGGTGGAATGCAGTGGAAGAGAAAGGGAGCAGGTGTACATTTGAATTGCATCAATGCTCTTCGGGACTTTGCTTACATTATGGTTAGGGAAATGACTCCCTTCTATTTGTCTATCAAATTTCTACCTCAATTTTACTTTGCAACTCATTAGAAAATCTCTCCAGAGTTGAATTTGCCCTTGGTATACTTCCTGATGTTTGATCAGAACAACACAAACACTTTCATGTTTAGACAAGTTCAACTTTTCAATAGTAAAGTTCCAACCAGTTCTCTCTTGAAATTATGGGTGACTGCCCTTAAGCTCAGTCATGTGTACAGTAGTATGGAATGGTTCCCAAATTACGCAATCCTGAGCTGAAAAGTAGCTGTTCTTTATTTCATCAATGGATGGCAGAGAGGAAAAGAGGCAAAACGGCATATATGGAACCATGTTTGAACCCCTTGTTTATGTGACACCACAGAACCACCAAGAAGTTTTTGTGTCCATAGTGATTGGCGTTGATGAGAATTCTCCAGTCCCCCTGTAGGAAACAGCATCGGATTGCTTTGGCTCTATACTTTAGCCTATCATTAGTTTTGCTTTCCATTGCTACCCCTCTTTCTATAATAATTAAACCTGTCTCCTTCCAAAACTGGAAGACATGCTTGATTTTGTATACCGTCAGAATCCGTTGTGAATAGTTCCCCTTTGAGTATTTATTACATGTACTTCCTAGACTTTACGATGTTGATTTTAACTGATTATATTCCAGATATTAGAGTTTGCAAGAAATTTTATTAACAAAAATATTAAAATTGTATTAGCTTCTTCTTATAGCTATAAAATCTGTAAAAGACTTCAAACACCAAAGAGAAAATGATAGTTTTGTTTTCACACTGACTATAAGACTATACTAATAAGATGTTTTCCCTCTGTGATATTTAGGTAGAGTTAAGGTTACAAATTCCTTAGATGTGAATATTCTGGATTCATAATATTAGGGATTTTATGGAAAAGACAAAAGTAGAACTAAAACTCTTCCCATAAATCATAGTGTCCCTTTGCCTATAGAGATCCAAGATTGTCTTGAATCTATGGTTGTGCCTGACCGACTAGAAATGAATGAGGATAAAGGGACACAGTGACAGTCGTGACGATGAAACCAGTGGAGACAAGTGTGGTTCTGGTGACATTTAGGTGCACACTGAGTGCCTGTATATGTTCAAAGAATTGTTTCAAGAATATTGCATGAATTAACTTGTGAAATCCTGCCACATGCTATGATTATTCCTATTTTATAGATGAGGACTCAGGAGGCCACAAGAGGTTAAGTAATTTGTTTACAGCCAGATAAATAAAACAAAAATAGATGTCAATCTGCTGCTAAATAAACTGTCATGTTTTATTTATTCTGGGCACTGGAATGCTTCAAAATGTATTAATATTCCATATAAGATTATAATTTTCTAGTTCCACCTATGTTTCCTCTTTGTAAGTTCCATTTTATAGCAGTCTAGGCCTTAAAGATAAGTACCATATTTTATCATGTTAGAGTTACTTTACATAGTTCTTTTGATACTGTGGGTACTTGATATTAGTGGAATGGGCACTTTTATATCTAAACTCTCCAAAAATATTGCAAAATATCTATGTAATAATACCTTACAATGGTTACTATTAATTTTATTTGAATATATATTCTACAGACTGTATATAACTTGTGTGAATTATTATGGTAACATGACAAAATATGTTCCAAAAACTACGGAGTATGTTTAAAACACACACTGATCACACTGGTATGACCACAATTTTTGTAACATTATACATTTGTTGCAAATTTGGATAATATGTCTGCCCACTGAGTCCCACAGTTATAACATCAGTATTGTAAATCTCAGAATTATCACTTACCTCAATCACAGAAAATTATTCTCACAAGATTTGTCACTTTTCAGGAGAATGACTCGCTGGGGGGAGTTTGATGATCTTTATCGTATTAGTGAACTGGACAGGACCCAAATCCCAGTGTCGGAAGGAAGGAACTCGCAGGAAGGTCAGTATTGAAGTCTTACCAAGGTGGGGATTTTTTAAATCAATATAGAACGTGACTTCTAAGTGTTTCCCTTTACACAGCACTATTAAACACAGTAGCTTCATCACCATATTGCTCATGTGATGTTTGGATCCTTAGTTTCCCATATAATATTGCATTGATTTTTATAACGTCTACATATAGTCACTTATCTTTATTAGAACAGGTTTTTATTATAATGATATCATTAGTTTATAACCATAAAATTATTCAACATTTTTCTCATGGATTTGTTCCTTACTATTCTCATTAGCTTCAGGTTAGGCCAAGCCTAGTAGAGCTAATTTCAGCATTTTAGAAGGTAGTTGATACTTCAATATGTCTCTTAGAAAGAGACACCTATGCTGCAGTCTTTTCTATTTTGATAGTTATTTAAATTTGTGTGTGTGTGTGTGTATTGTTGTTGTGTGGCACATGTGTGCCATGAATGCCTATGGAGAAAGAGGTCAGGTCAGGTATCTTCTTCAATCACTCTCCACCTTATTTTTTAGAGAGTATCTCAGTTAACCTATAGGTCTCCAATTTGACTGAGGTGCCTGGCAACTGAGCACCAGGGATCCTTCTGCACTCAAATTCAAGACCCATGCCACCATTTAAGACTATTTTTTTTGATATGCGTAGGTGCTGAGGATCTGAATTCAAGTCTGCTTGCTTACAAAGAAAGCACGTAATCAATCCCTATACATTTTTAGAAGACAAATCTACTGAAACATCAAAAGATTGTAGGTCAAACCCTACAATCCAGGAAACAAGGTCAGCTCCCATGTCTGTGACGTTTGCTGTAATAGCGATGAGATAACAGCAGTTGTAATAGTGACATTAGGAGCAGTAATTTGCAAAGACTGTTAAGTGCCAGGCATAACATCTTGTATTTTACGTGGATTTTTCTGTCTAATTCTCATATAGAGAGGTTCAAGAAGCAGCTAATGACTGAAACTGGGGAACAGAGTGGTAACACTCATGTTTCTGAGCTGAGGCCTTGATATTACGAAGCCAGACTACTGGGATTAAACTTCATATATTCACTAACAGCTTCCAATATTTTGTTTCTATTTTTATTTCTAAAGCATTCTCAGTTCTGCCTCCTCTGCAGTCTATCTCCATAAGAAGTTAGATCCTGGGACTGGAGAGATGACTCAGTGGTTAATAGTACTGGCTGTTTGTAGAGGACAGCGGTTCAGTTCCTAGCACTACATGGTGACTAACAACCATCCATAACTCCAGTTCCAGGGGATCTGATGCCTTCTTCTGATCTCCATGGACATTGCATGACACTGGCACATTTACATGCATGCAGGCAATATATTTCTATACATAAATTTTAATTTAATTATTTAAATATTTTTAAAAGCTTAGATCCTACAGCAAACATGAATTTCTTACAGAGTTCCCTCACCTTTTGTCTTATGAGCTCTTGATATCCTCTTATGTATAGGACCTTCCAGTTAGCTCTTGGAAAATAGCCATTAAACACTTTAGTACCAAAGATAATATATTTTACAAATCTATGTGTGTTAAAATACAATTCTATGAAAAGGTGAATCTTACCTATTTGATGATGCTCTAATTGCAATAGAAATATATTTGAAATTCCAAACTAAAATAGAACACAAATGCTACCACCTGGCCCCATTCTTACCTAGAAAATGATTTTTGAGTAAACTGGAGAACATACAAAGGGAGCTTTGAGTCAGCGTCTTAGGTGGGAACACATTGCAGACCTATCAGGGTCCATGTATGCATTCTGCCCACTCAGTAGATACCAGATCAGTTCACTGCTATACTGTGCTTCATACTCTAAAATCTATAGACATCATAATCGTACAGTAGCCAATTTTGATTATTAGATTATGGATCACTGTTGAGTATACATAGCCCAATGAGAAGAAATAATACAACAGTGGTCAATTTAAGAGAAAAATCAGCCAGGCTTAACAGCACTTGGGAAGTGGAGGCAGGAGAACCAAGAGTTCAGGGTCACCCACAGCTACATGGTGAGACTGAGATCAGATGAGATGCTATATCAAAAATAAATAAAACGTAAATTAATAAATGGAAAAATTCTGAGGCACTAGCCTACATGCTACATACCATAGGAATGACTTCTCAAGAACGTTTCAGTAGTTTTACAGGGACCCTAAGGCCCAAAGTCCATCTGCTCAGGAAAGTCTAATGAGCTCGGAGTCAAGATGAAACAGAGATCCAGTGCCGTTTCCATCACTCAGAAGCACTGTGCCCATATAAAAGCCACCGCAACCTACCATATTTAAAAAAATTTTTTTTTCTGTGTGTATGAGTGTTTTCATTGCATATATGTATAAGTGTACCATATGTGGACAGTGCTCTCAGAGGTCAGAAAAGGGCAATGGATCCCCTGGAACTGGAGTTACAGATGGTTGCTAGCCACTGTGTGGGTGCTAGAAACTAAACCCGGGTTCTCTTCGAGAGCAGCCAGTGCTCTTAACCACTGAGCCATCTCTCCAGCCCCTCACCATATTTTGAATCTTACCTGCATGAGACCAGACTGATGGAGGGCCAGATTTTTCCCAGATTTTACATGCTGAAATTCTGCATAATTTACTCTCCCCAAAAAGTAAGAATGAAAGAACACAAACCCCATCACATGATCACAGTAATCATGTCCTATGAGACAAAATTCAGTGGCAGAATTCACTGTCTGACCAGTCCTAAGCAGCATCTAATAAGTAAACATATATCTAACCAGTGTACCATAATACATGTAAAAAGCCAGGAAACACCAGTATGCCTAAAGTTAATAAAAGCATACCAATCTCCCTAAGATGCAAGAAGCTAGGCAGCCAAATGATATGGGCTTGTGATCTTTATTCTTCCCAGACTATTTATCTTATCACAGCAGCACTCTGAAGCCATATGAAGATGAAGAGCCGGAATCCCCATTGCTCTATAGAACCATGAGTGAAGCAGCTCTAGTGAGAAAAAGGATGAAGACTCCAATGACAAACAGAAAAGACAGGCAGAACCATAGGGCCTCCATTAACGGACACTTCTATAACCATGAGGTGAGTTACAATTCCGTGAGTGTGAAATAGCATCTGTTTCACTAACGATAGCATGTAATTCAACTTCTAAATTTAAAACAGTAATAGCAATGGCAGTAGATATCTAACACTTTCTGTGTGCTAACTAGTAAGCTAAGCTCTAAGCAGGTTCTTGTTTGTTTCCTTTTATTGGGTAACCCATGCTTGCCGGGAGTTTGCAGGCTGGCTCAAACTCTCCATCCTCCATCCTCCACTTCCCACGTGGAATATGATAGACCCATGCTATTATGCCTAATTTGACACATATCTTTAATAAGTTATCTCATTAATCATTAAAACTGTGCTGTGTGGTAGGTGCCATTATTTTATCTTCTTTACACAGACGTTAAGCAATTTCTCTTAGGTCACTCTGCTTTTAATAATAACTCCAAACTTTAACCCACATTTGTCTTACTCCAGAACTCAAGTTAGTAACCATTGTGATAGGTAAACTCCTCCTAGTGCTGGGCACTAAATCAAGCACTTGAAATAGGCAGATGAGTCAGGTGAGGTCTCTGCCAGCCTGGGATGCAAACCTTGGGCAGGTAAACCAACTACCAACAAATAACACAAGGGTTCCTACAGAGAATGGTTTAAAGGACACTTAAACATTGACATTTAAATTAAAAGAAAATGTCATCTTCAGCCAGAACCTGTGTATACCACCAAATCAAACTTCACATGGTACATATTTCCATCTAATACTGGAAGATGTTTCTGCAAGTGTGGCTATGCTTCAGGTAAAATTTGCCTTCTGATTTCTTTTGCTAATATGTATAAAATTTATACATACCTTTCTCTAATATTTAAAGACAGTTTGCTTTGTTGAAGATATATCATATTTCCAGAATTCAAAGATTTTTTTAATGTTGTATATTTTATTAATCATTCATGTATTCATCTGACAAATATTTAAGAAGCAGTTACACTGTGCCCTATAATAAGAAATGCTAACTCAGTTCTCTGTGGGCTTTTTCCTGTATGGTTTTCTACATCCTGCCTTCTTTTCCAGCCTTGGGAGGTATTAGTAATATAATTTTGAAGTCCCTCCTTTGTTTGTCCAAATTAGTTTTGATTTTTTTTAATTTTCAAGACTTAGCCCTCTAGCTGTATAAAGCAGCACTGGCGAACCCCTCAGAGCTGCAGCTCTCTGATCTGCCCCCCCAGGTTAGCCCACATGTCATCGTCTTGTGGGTTAATTTGTATTAAAGAGGGAAAGGCTGCTTCTCCAAATGACTGTCTTGAAGATAGATATCATATGCTGAGAAAGAACTCACACTAAACCAGCGGCACTCCACAGTGGTTCCCTGATGGAACCTGGAGCCTGACAAAGTTAAAAAGCACTCAGCCTCTCAGTCTTAGTCCCTTCATGCCTCCTGTTTTACAAAGAACATGGGTCCAGCCCTGATTTACTGATCTCCCTGTTTAAGAGTCATTTAACATTCCCATGAGCCACGTCAAAACCCACTCTGTTCTACATCCGAACCCACCGTATTTCCACCAAGTCTGGAACTTTCCGGTTGCACGTAGAAATGATGTCTAAGAAAACAAAGCTCTACTTAGTACTCTTTTTTTATTTTAAATACACATTTCATTCTTTCCGTCACCCAGTGAATAAATCTTTCCTCCTTTTCGTGCTCTGGCATGCACAGTTGTGTTTCTCCCAGGATGAGTGCTGTGGATAGCACACACCAGCAGTTATGTTCTTCAGAGTTTCCACCCAGTTGCATTTCTTATTTAAACATATAACATTTTTATCATAAAATTTATTTTTTTTACTTCTTGCTATAAGAATTAAGTCAATTAATACTTATGAAAGGCTTAGAATAGATTTTATACAACCTTCCTTTTTATTATTCATATAATTATTAAATTGTATTCTTATTGTTCATATAATTATTAAATCAATGTTTATTTGAGAATTCTTTGACATCCTCTGGAGTAATATCATCACTTTTAGGACTTATCCTCTCACTTTAGGTTCAACGAACAGACAGTCGTTAATTTGATATGATTCATATGGATCTGTTGTTGTTGTTCTAGACATCTATTTTCACCCCAGCCTTTGGATCGGAAACTAAGGTCAGAATAAACAGTAACATGAGAACTGAAGAGGTAATAGAGCAACTTCTACAGAAGTTTAAGGTAATCTTTATCACTAAGCTGAGCTGTAAGTATCTTGAGTACATTTTAATGGAGACAGAAATGAACGCGAGACCTGTGGTCTTGAAAATCAAAATCATGCTCCGTTCTGAAGAGCTTTGCCTTTAGACCAACTCCACCCTAGGAAGTCACATGATTCCCTGGGCACTAGTTCATGTCACATCTGAATGTGAAAAGGGAAAGTGGGGGGGTTAGTGCATAATTTGGGTCTGACTGGTTTGGAAAGCATCACAGAGGAACAAATAATCATATTTGCTCGTATTTTCCATTGACAGATTGAGAATAGCCCTCGGGATTTTGCTCTTTACATTATTTTTGCAACAGGAGGTAAGAAAATTTGGTCATTCTTTGTACCTGGCTCTGGTTCATTACAGTTTTCTGCCCATGAAGAAGGCAGAAGAGCAGGTCACTTCATTGTGTCAAAGGGAAAAGAAAGAAAAGAAAAAAAAATAAAAAGAATAAGGACACGGGAGGGAGAAGAACATATCTTTATTGTTGCTGTCTGCAACAATAAAGTTGTTGTGCTGGGAATCTGTGTTTGTTGTTGTTGTGCTGTTGGTGTGTGTGTGTGTGTGTTTGGTGCACGGACTCAGCAGGCTAAACAGTTTACTCCTGAGCTATACTTCTAGCCAGGAGAATTGGATCCAGAGTATAATATATGTCCAACAACCTCAGAGAAAGATAACCTAAGAATAAATATCTTCAAAGAGTTTATAATACAAAAGTGCTTTCTTGTTTGGCAGACAGGATGTTGCCTTCATGGAGATCAGAGCTGTCAGGAATCCATGGAGTGTTCTCTGGGAGCATTAAGGCACTGTGTCTGTTCTCCTCTGCACTTTCTGCCTCTTCCTCCTTCCTCTAGCTCTTAGGAGAGTCGTGGATACATGCAACTTCTCTCTCACTTGTTAGTTTGCCTTTTCTTACTCCTCCCTGGGTCTGACACACTAGGAATATGATCTGTCTCTCAGTACAGAAAGTGTTCTGAACTCGGTAGGGTGGACCAGGAATATGTTTCCAGTAATAATCCCACATGGTCATAAAGCAGGATCATAAAGTAAGAAGCTCTGGAATGTCAACAGTGGGACAAACTGGGGCTGAAAACCCAAGTTCAAATTAGACTTAAAGGTCAAAGAGGATTTAGCTGGGCTCAGGAGAAGAGCAAAACTGTGAAGGTTCCCCTTGCTTCAGAATAGGCAGGGGAATTAAATCAGCGAATGCTGAATTGGAATGGAAACTGGGATAAATCTAATCCAGGGGACGAGAACAGATTTGACTATTCAGCGGAAGGAAGTGAGGGAAGTGGAGAATAAAAGATACATTTAAAGATGCTGGGGGCTTTTCCTTTAGGGTTAATTTTGATAAAAATGAAATCCCACATGTGAAACTACTTTGACTAAAAGCCTGATGTACTTTTGTGGTGGTGTGTTTATTGTGGGAGTTATTTCCTGTGCCTTTTAAAAACTTGAAGTTTTTAAAACTTGGGAATATACCAATTTTTCTTTGTTATGGTTCCATGACTGAATGTGTGAAACCCTCAGATAAATGAAAAGTTCTCTCACAGACATTCTATGTTGATATCCCAATGCTTGGGGTAACAAGGAATTGAATGCAAAGAGAAACAGAAGGAGAGTTGAGGATAATTGTGAGGTTTGGACCACAGTGACAATAAAAGTAGAACTATGTTAGCAGAACTTGGGAACAGATGTTTGTTGAATGAATGAGTGAAAATTATAAAGAAGTAAGACATGTGGCTTTCTGAGTGGGACTAGAGATTTATTTAAACAGTCTAACAACAAAATACGATTGAAATACTAAGCAAACCATATGTTAAGCAAAAGAAGTTCACTTGTGGTTTATGTAAAATTTTTAATTAATTTATAGTAATTGTAAATTAATTTATAGTAATTCCCCACTTATCTGCAATTTCACTTTCTATGGTTTCAGATGCCCTGGGTCAATCATAATTTAAAATTATTAAACTTTACCAAAAATGAAAAACACACAAAGTTTTAAATCATGTACCGTTCTGAGTAGAGCGATAAACCTGCTTGCATCCTTCACTGCCCCTCCCTGAATGCGAATCACCTCTTTGTCCATCATATCCACGCTGTGTACACTGCTCCCCACTAGCCCCTCGGTAGCCTCTTAGTTATCAAATCAATTGTTGAGATACCTCAGTGCTCATCTTCAAATAGCACTTTTTCCCCCCCAGTGGCCTCAACATACTAAAATAACGAGGCTGACATGTTTACTAGAATGTGTTATGATAGTTGGTCTGCCTTGTTATTTGTTATGTTATCCTCTTTCTGTGATTAATTCATAAATTAAACTTTATCGTAGGTAAATATGTATGAGAAAAATAGCTATGTAGGATTCAGCACCACCTGTAGCTGGACATATGCCCTGGAGGATATGTTAGAACAGATCCCCCATGGCGAAGGAGGCACTATTCCACTTGTTTTCTTTTCTTTCTGAATGAGTTACTTCTAGGCCCTATTGCTTCCAAACCCAGCAAAAATGAAGACAAAAAATGACAAATTTATCTCCTTTTCTCTCTTCACAGGATTAACTCCTTTGTGTGGTTGATTCTCTTTTATTTGCAGAACAGAGAAGACTAAAGGACACAGATATTCCACTACTGCAAAGACTCATACAAGGACCGTCCAAAAACAATGCTCGAATTTTCCTCATGGATAAAGATGAAGAAGAAATTAGCAGTAATGTACGGGCATCGTCACCCTCAGTCTATTTTTGCTCTTCCCCTCTGACTCAGTACTTCTGAAATAATACGTTCTGTTTTCTGTTTTGCTTTTTTCTTCCTTTCCCAGGTGGCTCAGTACATTAACTTTCACTTTTCTCTCTTGGAATCCATTCTTCAAAGATTAAATGAAGAAGAGAAAAGAGAGATTGAAAGAATCACAGCAAAGTGAGTCAGGAGCGCGCACCTGGGTATCTGGGCTTTATTGGTGTCGATGCACCGCAGGTATCCATTTTTAATTCTCTTCCTCTCCTGTTTCAGATTCGACACAGAAAAGGCCATTATTCGGAAATGCCTTCAAGATAAACACGGGATGAAAACAGAAACGGCAGTTTAGCTGCAAAGGCCCCTATGGCTAGCCCACCTGAGCAGAGCTAGACTGAATGGAGAGCTAGCACTTGCATTCAAATAGGTATGACCCTGAAGCTGTAGAAAAATTGAATGCCAACCAGTTGTTTCTCTTTGAAATGATGAGGTTAACTTAGGTTCAGACTTGGACTAAAACTTAGTTTCAGTAACTGAAAGAAGCTCGGATACTGTGTATTCCAAATATCTTTTACAGTGAATCATGTAAATGAACTCAGATTTAAGTGGCCTCTTCTGATATCATGCAGTTTCAACTTCTTTAAGCTTGCACTCTCAAGAGAACTGTGACTTCAGCTGACTCGACGATGACTGGAAGTAAAAACTTCCAGCTCAGGAAATCAATAAGCACATTCTTACACCATCCAGGATCTGAGGGTGGCCGTGTTTCACAGCTCCGTAAGCACTCTGTCGTCTTTATACAATTTGGAAACATATTTATGTGGTTGATGATTTGTAACTCTGTAATATCAGAGCTATTTGTCTTTTGGTAATAAAAAGATTTGGGGCTCTGTAAAGAAATCTAAATTCTGATTTTTTTCACCCTACAGCCTCCATTTGCCTTTCTGCTCTCTGGGTTCCACTGATGACTTTCAAAGCTTTTAAGCTTTTAAAAAAATGACTTGTGTTCATTCCCTTTCTTTTTGCAAACAAAAATACCACAGAGACATAGTGTTCTATGGTAGCTAAAACAAGAGTGCATCACAAATACCTAGCTGCTGCTGAGTGATTACAGTGGATACGCAAAGCTGCTGTAGCTGATCCTGAGTGTCTTAGTAGTCTTGTAGGATATTCTCTAAGACTCTCAAGGTGTGTACAGGCCTGCTAAGCCCACTTGGATAAAGTACTATATAATTTTATTTATGAATGCTGGATTAAAAATTAATTACAAGGCTGGGGAGATGGCTCAGTGGTTAAGAGCATTGACTGATCTTACAGAGGACCCGGATTCAGTTACCTGTACCCACATGGCAGCTAACAACCATCCATAACTCCAGTTCCAGGGAATTGCTCAACACAGGTGCACCTACATAAATGCAGGCAATATACTGATACACATAAAACATAAAAATAATTTTAAAAATAAAATGAAAATAAAATTGAATTTTATACAATATTCTATTTCCTAAACCACTTCCATTTGTATTCTTTATGTTAAATCAGTCACATTACCTGTACTAACAAGTAAGGTTGTATTATCAACATTAAAATGTAAAGCATTTTTAATAAAAAGCAATTAGTATTTAGTATCACCAGAATTGAAACTGAGTAGCTGTGTAGGGACACTGTGGCCTTAGAAACAACCTAGGAACTCTCCCTTCCTGAATGAAACAAAGGCCTACATTTCTAATCCTTTACCTATTGATTAGTAAGAACATGTTTCCTTTCATTAAAAACTTACTAAAAGATCATTATATATTGGAAATCTAGCCAGGCATGGTGGCATATTCCTTTAATCCTATCATTCAGGAGGCTAAGGCAGGAAGATTTCTACAAATTCAAGACCAGCTTAGAAGACATAGTGAGCTTCAGGCCAACCTGTGCTGCAGAGTAAGGAAGAAAAGTCAAGATGTATGTATCTATGCAAGACATATATGTGTATAGAAAGTCTACAAAATGCACATAAAACTCACTGAGCCATGCATGGAAAAAAAAGTAGACAGTGTGGAAAGAAAAATCACAGAAGAGAAGATGCAAATAACTACTAAGTGTATGAAAAATGAATTTCAGCCATGATCACCTATATTCCTACAGTTATCAGTGTGTGATCAGAAACTGTGCAATGATATGAGCAGCAGAAGTTTAGCAGAAAGAATTATTAAAGTATGATAGGACAGACCAGAACAGTAAAGACAGAAAGAGAACTCTAAAGGGAATCCCAAGGCTAAGGGAGAGAACCCAGAAACAAAAATCTTGGACTGGGGAATTCTGCATTCCCTAGGGCAGGGGCAGACCCAGCCCACCGGATGGAAACTCTCCGGGCCACCTAGGCCAGACCTACGCTGCACCTGCCCAGCAATCTGTGGAGTGCGGACCAGCCAGGGTAAGTGGGCAGAGGGACCTGGTACTCTACAGACGGGCATAAAGAAAAACTTCAAGGCTGGTGCTGTAGATGCTACTGAAATGGGAGCTGGGGTGGCCTTTTTTTTTTTCACCCTAAGGACCTAGTATAACTATGATGTGGATGGGGACAGGTCGGGGCTGTGGAGACATAGGTCAGGCAAGGGTTCCTGAGGTAGCCGCCCGGGCCCCACACTGCCCTCTCTTGAGAGTGCACAGGGGTGAGGGGAAATGTAGACAGCTATTTGGGTGAGGACCTCGTCTTCCTTGGCTCCAGGTTGTGCCATTGTTGCCTGAGCCACAAACTGGGGAAGCAGGTCAGGGAAGAAACTCTGGTGGGGTTGCACTTTACCAGCCACTAACACTGTTTGCAGAGTCATGAAGGAAAGCCCAGTGTCCGGGAGACCTGCCCCCGGGAATCACAGACCTCTTCCCCTGCACTGTCTCTCTGCCCCCTCTGCTGGCAAAGTCTAGCATCCTGCAAGTGCAACCCGAAAAGGAAATGAAACCGGCCTACCTCCGTTTTTACAGTGCTGGTCACAAAGTGAATTTGAACTGAGAAAATAATAACTGTTGTATCAGCACAGAAAACGCTATTAACAAAGATTAAACTACTCAACAAATCATGATGAGCTGGGTTCCAGTAACTGACAGAAACACAAATGGAGATCATTTTTCTGGAAAACAAGTTTGTAGTAAAATTTACCCTTTATTTATAGGATTTTATCAAAAGGAAATCACCAGCGATACAAAGACATGAGGCAAAGGTGTTTGTGACAAAAAGAAATGAAAAGACTAACTGTTCAAAAGTAGAAATAAAAAGACTTCTAGAAGTAGAAAAGAAATATTTACTCAGAATGTTACAATAATTAGATTAAATAAGATTTAAAAAATTAGATCCGTAAAGTATTTGCTGCCTGCTCTTCCTTAATCTTTCTCACCTGCAAGTGGGTTGGTCTTAATGATTTCTTTTGGGTTTTTGTTTTGTTTTATTTATTATATTTATTTTATGTATGTGAGTGTGTGTGCCTGCATATTATGACTTGTGTCATGCAATGCCCCTGGAGGTCAGAAGACAGCATCAGATCTCCTGGAACTGGAGTTAGGATGGTTGTTAGCTACCATGTGGGTGCTGGATATCGAACCACGGTCCTCTGCAAAAGCAGCCAGTGCTCTTAACTGCTGAACCATCTCTCTAGTCCCTGCTCCACTCTTGAAACACCAGAAAGTGACGTTTGCTTTTTATTATCATTCATTAAATCAATTCACGAGTGATTTGGCCTTCCTATGTTCACCTTTATATTATCCTGTGCTTTTTTTTTTTAATTATGTGTAAATGTGTGGGTCTGTGTGTGAGTCTGTGCCCATGTGAGTACAGGTGCCCACAGAGGTCAGAAGAGGACATTGGATACTCTGGAACTCAAGTTATAGGTGGTTGCTAGCTACCCATTGTGGGTGCTGAGAACTGAACACGGGTCTTCTGCAAGAGCAGCATGTGTTCTTACCACTGAGCCCTCTCTCCCCTCTCCTGCTGCACTTTTCACAGTGTGCTGAACCCATGGATAGTCATCAACTATGATTGTTGTGAATGTATATGAGCAGGTAGACAACCCTCAAGCAGGAAAAACAATCACTTAAAATCAACTAAAGAGCATGGCAATAGAATTTAAACTTTTCTTTAGTCCTCGAACCAAAATAATTTATTTAGTAAACACTAAACTATTAGTGTTTGTTTTGTTACATAAAAGAATCTATAAAAAGTAAAAATGAGAACAATTATAAGTTCTTTTGTCACTTTCAGCAGAATTTCCAGAGAAGTCTAGTCATCACTTAATGTTTAACTTAATATAAATGTAGTGGGAGCTGTTGACCGTGTCAACACTCCACATACAAGACAGGGCAGAACCCAATCCAGGTTGGAAAGGTGACTTTATTGATGAACTTTCCATCAAGTCATTTACAGACGTGACAAAGCAGCTAGTTCCACTTTAGCCTTGAGGTCTTCACTGCAGGGACCCAGCAGCCAGTTTCCAGCCAGATGTAGCCTCACATTACATCAGCCTGATGCCTTGGAAAGCCTTTTGAGTTCTTGTTTGTGCTGCTGCTCTTGAGAGGCAGACCTTGTAAAGGGAGGAGCCCTGAAGGGGGCTTGTATGGAAGGTTGTATATAGTTTGCTGAACCAGAAAAGAGAGACTTAGGGTAGACTAGCCACTGTTCCTAGGAGTACAACATTGTGGAGCTAAGAAATTCTCTTGTTGATTGTCATTTTCCATATTGTTGATCTCAGTGATGATCCTACATTGGCACTTTCTGAGATAATTTAGTCTTCCTAGAGAGACTGGCACTTCGTGATGAGTTTGGGCCCCTAGGGGGGGAAAAAAGTATAGCTGTGAGAGACGAGGAAGAATCAAAACCACTACGATCCCTAAACAGAAGTCTTCATGCTTCTGAGCTGGGTGCCTGAGATGGCCTCCACTGCATCCCTTCCTCAGAGTGTTAGACAGACCTCCCACAGGTCTGGACTTTTAAAGACTCAATTCATAGCAAGTCTTTTCTCACTTTCAGAATTTCAGATCTGGAATATCCGCAAATGGCTGGGCTATTCTGCTGCAGGATGAGAACACATCTTCAGCATCAATTTCTAGTCAATTTTAGCACTAGTCTATACTGATCCCTCCTCCATTGCATTCTGAACATTGGGGGGAGCAGCAGCACTATTACTGAATTAGAGAAGCTTCACCCACAACACACACTCAAACTCCCATTAAGTCCAGTTTTCCCCAATATTTACATATATGGTTTTTGTTCCGATTAAAAATCATTAATAGAAGTCCAGACAGACAGGTAGGTAAGTAGGTAAGTATAAGGATGGATGGAGATAGATGATAGATAGATAGATAGATAGATGATAGATAGACTGATAGATAGTTGATAGATAGATGATAGATAGATAGATAGATAGATAGATAGATAGATAGATAGATAGATAGATAGATATGGAATCTGCTTTAGCTAAAGGGGGAAGGGTTCCTAGAATGCTGTAAGGCATGTTCACACACACACACACACACACACATAAACATTCTCACACACATTAACAAGCACACATGTATACACACATTTTCACACAGCTGTGAGGGAAAGCTGACTGGTGTTTCTAAGAGCCCCTGAGATCTTTGGAAGATGGCTGGCGGGTCACTGATTTAGTCCCTCCTGACACCCCAAATAGAACCCCACCACCAATCAGGTGGATTAGAATCTTTTTTAGGCTTGCTTTGAACAAGGCTTCTGGAGTTTGAGATCCTTCCTTCTTTGATAACTCCTGATTTTTTAAAATATAAACTACTTTATTATTTTTACTTTATGTGTATGAGTGTATTGCCTGCATGTGTGTAAGTACACCTGTGTTATACAGTGCCCACAGAGGTCAGAAGAGGGTGTCAGATCCCCTGAAACTGGAGTTTACAGACAGTTGTCAGCCACCATGTGGGTTCTGGGAATTGAACCCAGGTCCTCTGCAAGAGCAGCCAGTGCTCTTAACCATTGAGCCATCTCTCCAGCCCAATAACTCATGACCTTTAAAATCAATTTTTATGGGAAGTTACCACATAAGCGTAACCCAAGATTTTTAAATTTAATCTTGTTCATTTTCTCTGAACCTAATAATAATATAGTCTTTTCCATATAAGACTTTTCTGACCTCATTTATTCCACAGTTCCTTGATAAACTGTAATCGTTATGATAATCAATGTGTGAAAATTTATCTCTGGCTAATTAGCGTTAGGTAGGAGGAAGGGTCTAGGAAAAACATTTTATTAGCTTGCTTGTAGTGCTGTGGATTAGCTCACACTATGCAAACTCCCCATCACTGAGCTATGTCCGGAGTCCCAGAAGAATCTGAACAAGGAGGATGGCCGAGTTTGAGATGAGAACCTGACCGCTCTGCTACGAAGTGCCCAGTTGAAGATAAGCTCCCACAAGACTGTTTCATGAAGCACCGGGCAGGCGCAAGATGGCTCCTGTATTAATCCCAACCTTGGAAAGAGTAAGGTAAACAGATCAATAGAAATTCAAGGCCAGCCTGGATAGCACAGTGAATTTCAAGCTAGCCTGGGCAAAGACATGACAACCTCGTTTTAAAAAAATGAAAAAAGCAAAAAACATGGGCTCATAAGATAGCATGTGGAAGACAGAAAAGAAAGAGAAGGCATCTCATCCTTAGACTGTCCAGATTTCCCATACCTTGACTTCAGAAGATGCTAGGCCTTTGGGGGACTGCTGAACATAGCACTAAGGTTTGCGATGAGCACTACTAATTGCCCGTCTACTTTTCTGCATCACTTGTGACATAGATATCAATTCTTTCTCCATTCTGTATATTCCCTACACATAATAATTTGCTGATACCCTTTTAAAGCATTTTTCCAGGGCTGTGAAGATGGCTCAGTGGGGAAGAGCACTTGCTGTACAAGAATGAAGAGAGGTCTTGGCTTCAGATCCCCAGCACCCACATAAAAGCTGCAAGTGGTTGTGCACACCAGTAATCCCAGCATTGGAGAGCAGATACAGGTGAATGGGGACATGTCAATCCCCAGAACTGTATGGTCAGGCAGCCTAGCCGAGACGGTGAGCTCCAGGTTCAGGTAGACACCCTATCTCGTTGAAATACTGCAGAGCATCTTCCTATGGCCTCTTTATGTATGCTCATAGGCTCTCACCTACACCACACTCAAAAATAAAAATAAAAATAAAAATAAATTAACAAACATGTTTCCGATATTGTAGAACATTAAAAAAAACATGAAACACTGTTTCAGCAGCAAGACACAACCACTGAACCACAGAGTTCTGAGCTGCTTTGCATTTGTCCAGTACCACGCCGTTTTTCAAACTTCTGACACATCTTTCTTTTCTTCCTATTTTTGAGACAGGGTTTCCCTGTGGAACTAAGGCTTGTTTGAAACTGGATTCACTTGCCTCAGGCTGCCAACTACTGGAATTTACAAGCTTGTACCATCAGACTTGGCTTCCCAGAGAGTCTTGAAACCACCAGTTTCTTTTCAATAAATTTGTTCTCACTTAGTTTAGCCAGAATTTAATCCTACTATTTACAATAACAGAATTTCTGCTAGCACACCAGCAAAATCCTATGCAAACATCTGGAGAAAATATCTTGGAAAATACAAATACCAAATGTGGTGGCACAGCCTGTAAGCCCAGCACTCGGGACACTAAGGCAGGAGGCATGCAAGTTCAAGACTTGTCTGAACTCTTTAGAGAGACCCTATATACAAATTTTTAAGTCTAAAAGAAGTTGAAGATATAGATCAGTGATAGTTCACTTGCATGTGTGAGGCCCAAGGTTAAGTCCCTAATACTACACACAAAAAGCAAAGACACAGAGATTCCCGCCCTCCCAGGAAGTCATTCTGAAAAAAAGTAAAAGGAGTATGTACATTCACACTGAGACATAAGTTTAGAAAAACTTCAAACAGTTCAAGAAAGAGCACAGCATGGGAAATAGAAACATGTTTACTCGGGACTACATGGAGAAGACATCCCATAAGGCCAGCCAGAAATCTGGTCTAAAAATAACTCAGTCCACACATCCAACTGAAAAAGAAAGTCAGGAGACTTTTCAAAATATCACATTAAGATGATGCAACATTCTGTCACAGAAATTACAGGAGTAAAAACCTGAACTACTTTAGCAGTATGATAAAAGTGTTTTGTACTTTATTTGTGAATATGGAAAACCAAGACAAATTCTCTCAGAAAGGAAGGATGAAATAGGAAATCACAGCTCAAAAAAACATTAAATTGATGCACCACGATTTTAGGCAGTTAATAGTAGGTTACAAAAAGGCAGGATTTCAGACAACAGGATAATTCTCTGACTTCCAAGTCAACCCATTTTTGGTGGCATTGTAAATAATATTACCAATAAATTTGCTATCAAATAAACTATCACTTTCCAGTTTTTAGTAACAACCTAATAACAGAGAGCTTATACGTTATAGTTACAAAGTAGGTTCTATTACTCTAGACGAAGTAGAAGTAATGGCATACCTATCAAACGATAAGAAAGGCTGCACAGAAATTAAAGGAGGTTTAGACATGTTAATAAGTTAAGTTGCAGAACCAAGAAATAGGTTATAACCAGTGAAAGGATTCATACTACTTTTACTAAGAGAGACAGAGTTTGCAGGGAGAGGGGTCAAAATGAGTGTATGTATACTATACTAATTAAATGCTGGTAATATTTCTTAAAACTATTACAGGATTATAATTGCAGGGGAATGAAAACAGAACACTTAAAATTGGCTGTTTCTTGAAAATATAGACTGTGTCCTACTCTTGTGCTTAAATGTTTATTATGAACTATATTCATATATTCTTTACATAATTTTCAAACTTATGTAGCTTATCAGAAGAAACTGTGGTCCATAACTCAGTGCACCCTGATCGACATATATATTTAGATTATCATCCTGCTTAATCAGATTATGGTTCTTCTTCACAAACATATCACATGAGTGCAAGAGCTTTGACAGTAGATTCACTAAGATGGGAATACTTTCCTAAGTATAGACTAATTTAAAACATGTTCTTTTCATATAAACTTGTGTTAAGCCACATCTAATAGCAAAACTTACCCTTTCCTGTTAAATTTCATGCTGTTCTATACCCATCATTTCAAGCCATCTGAGCTTCTGTTAATTCATGGAAACTTTGTTTTGTTCTCATACTCTGTTAGGTGATAGTGTAGCTCCAGCTGTGGTGGCCGTTCCTCATACAGAGGTATGAATGGACTACAGAACTTCTGTGAACAGAATCTTCTCCCTTGGGTCTGCCAGTGACTGCAATTCACAATGTTTCCTGGAATATGAAACCTTCTTCTTTGGAGGGTCTAGATTCACCCTGATTGTAAGTAGGTGAATAAACAGGCTATACACACTAGGCTATTCAGACTGAGTTTTTGATTTGTTTCTTCATTATGTTTTCTTCTGACTCTTGCCAACATTCTGACATTGTCTTTGGTTCTCAAGTCTTCCTTAGAAATCTCCTTTGTTTGGGCTTCACTTCTTAAAATGTATCTTCCATCTGGCCTACCAATGCTTTCCCTTTTCACTAGCCATAGCAAGAAATGCTGGTTTCAAGCCTGCCCACTTTCTCTTTTAACAGGCAGAACAGGTTTGAGTAACCATCTCAGGAAAGCAAACAAAGGAAATGCCTTGTAGGTCCATACTGCAGCTAGCCTTTTATAGAGAGCTCTGGGAGCCTCCACAGGCTGCCAGCAGGCTGGGCCCTCTCATTTCTGTAATCTTGGATCCACAAAGACTTCTGGGAAGTTCTGGGGAATTGATTCTTTGTCTCCAGTCAAACATAGACTCCTTCCACAAACATACAAGCCAGAGGCATAAACTTTTAATGATAAGATTCCAAAATATTTTCATCCTTAATTCTTGCCTTTTCGGCAAGCCCTTTTCATCCACCACAAGGTTTATTTTTGAAATATGCTAGCCTTTCTATGCCCATATTTAATATCTCCCAGTCTGCTCATTTTCTTTAATATTATGTCATTTTGCAGTGGTTTCTTAATTTCTGCTACCACCCTTTGTTTTAGAAGTCGGACATATGGAACTATTGGGAGGGTTGGGAGATATCTATACATATTCACCTCAGAAAAATGGCTCCTAATGTGTGGTCTCCAAACCAGCAGCATCTCCAGGGAACTTGATAGAAAGCTGTCAGATGCCACCCAGAATGACGGAATCAAAACTGTGGGTGAGCATTCTTCTTTTCCTTTAGCAGCCTTCCAGTTGATTCTAATGCATGCTAAACTCTGAGAATCATTGCCTGGAATAATCAGCTAAAGTAACCTTGACCAAACTTTAAGGGTAATGCATGACACTGTATAGTTAACATCTTATCTGAAAATCCTAGCAACTTTTAATTGGTATAATATAGCATTCAGATAACTTTTATTTCCTCCTTTAATTTGGAGGAGAAATCCCAAAAAGAATGAGGAATGACCTTTTAAACCATTTAACTAAAAATTTTCTACAGCTTGCCTACCCGTGGCTACACTGTATAGATGCCCCCAGTTTATGATTCAGCCCTGCCCCACACAGCTCATCAGCCACACAAACTGGAGTATAAACAACCATATTCAACAATGCATAGTGCTGCTAAGTTGTGACACTGTGTAAGTGTATTGGATGCGTTTTCAACTGATGATTTTTATCCACTAATGGTGGATCTATCAGCACGTAACTCCACTGTCAGGAAGCATGATGGTTTCAGGAGGCATAAGCAAAGTTCAGAGAAGCAGCAGAAAGGAACCACTGCACGCAATTAAAGGTATGATGAAAGGATATTGTTTTTGAAGATACTTCCTAGGACCATTGCTAAACTTCACTCTGGTCCTAACCAGCCCCAGCCTGTCTTGGCAGTGTGTAGAAATGCTTGTGTAGACCCTGTTGCCTCATGTATTTAAATTCTGCCCTGAGTCAAGTTCTTAGATGAGTTGTCCATTCTGGTCTCCTGTGGATTCCTCTCCAAGACTTTACAGGAATTTGCTGAACCACAACCTACCATGATATTCTCAGAAAACTGAGTTGCACAACTTTACAATCTTATGAAAAAAATCACGTACTTGTTAATTACACACAACTACATTAATTATAGAAAATCAGTCTACTGGTGGCTAGTTTGGCTTGTATGCATACACAGTCTGGTCCTGCTGTTCTTTTAAACTCTGTGTGTTCTTCAACCCCACCTTTCATGAATTTCTGCCCACTGAGAAAACAAAGTCCTTTTTTAACTGAGTCCCAGCTCCTGTTCCCAAACAACAATGGGTGATTCTTTCTGATTGTGCCCCAGAAATTTCTAGAAGAAAAATCCTACAGTTTTCTTCATCATTCAAACGTTATTTTTCGTTTTTATAATTTTCAGGGGCACCGTTTCCCTAGTTATGACAGGTCTTCAGTTCAGCCCTCCTTCCACTCCCCAATCTCAGTACACTCTCTCATCTGGGTCACTCTAGTACCTTCAAATAAACATAAAGATTAAGATACCCGAAGCCCAAAATAAGCCACTCTGATCCATCTAGACTGTGAGTTTTCCTCTAATGTACTCATAGCCACAACGGGATAAGGGATTATCTTGCTGCAACGCTCCCCAGACTGTGTACTATTGCAGGGATACCTCTTCTTGAAAACACGTTTCTCTCTTTTCTGAAGAGCAGCACATCTCCACCAGGCGCACAGCATCCTCGGCCACCGACTGGAGCTGTTTCTCTGTTGCATGTGGTTTCTGCTTTACAAGGTTGCTGAGAAGCCTGACTCAGAAATAATAGAATGATCCATTAGTTTTCTTTGTTATTGTTGCTAGAGTAAGCATCTTTGCTTTCTGCTATTTTGCTGTATATGACTGAAAGGCAGTAAATTAAAATTTTTCTCTTTTATCATGCATTCTAAACAACTAACTTCCAAATGAACACCTCAAGTACAGTGCGGTGGAACGGGGAGCCTCTTGTATGTTATGAACCACAAAGCTACTGAGTGAATCTGGAAGTATTGCAGCTTGCCTGTCTTCTCAGACTTCCCTCACAGATGAGCTTCCCCACAGCTGGCAAGACTTCAGCTACTTTGAGCATTCACAATATCAGTTCCATCTATGTCTCCCTACAATGCACATTCAAAGCTCCAAATTAACATTGCTTGTAGTTACTTTTAAAAAATAATCAAAAAAACTTTCTTATTGCTTTAGAATAAGAGCGATGTATCATAAGGAAAATGAGGGATGAAGAACAGGGATCGGGGGCTAGCGAGATGGGTCAGTGGGCCCAACAGCTGTCTCTTCTAGTTGTCTCAACATGGGCAGCTGATCTGAAATAAGGCAAGTCACTGAGGCATTTGTGTCCAAGACTGAGACCCTGCCCACTCTTTGATGTCCCTTAGCCACTGCCAACAAAGTCCCAAACATCTTTGGTGCCAACACAGGTCCTGCAGGGGAGATAGGCTCTCAGAGCAAAAGGGAAGCAAGAGCAAGGAGAATGTGGTCCTCTTAGATCCCAAAAGTCAACTCAAATGGGGCCCACAGTCCTACAGATGTGCATGAAAGCGGCTAGCAGACCAGCGGGAAGCACTGAAAGCAAACTTCCTGGTGGGTCGCTGGCATGCTTCCTGAAAATCCCTATTCCAGCGTCCCCACCCGGTGCTTACCCCCTCCCCTAGCTGACAACAGACCCTGATGATAACACCATGCTGTGGACTATAAGGTAGCACAGTCCACGCCCTTTTGGAAACAAAATATAGCTGGTTTGAGAAGCATAAGATTGCTTCTGAGAACGAGGATGGCAGATCCAAAGGAAGCCAGGCCATCTTATCTTTGCCTATGTCTGCCCCTAGTTCTAAGTCCTAGAAATCTAGGAAAACATAGATATTAGGATAGAGAGTTATACACACAAATTTTCTTTGTAAAATTTATAATAGATATTGAAAACAATTTTCATCTTCGGCAATAGTAAATGGTTCAATTCATATAGCAGAATATTACAGAATCATTAAAATGCTATTTTTGAAGAACAATTAATGGCAACATGTGTACATTGTCACATTTAAAGAGCTATGTTTTTAAAAACAGAATCTTTTGAGTATATAAATATTTGCTATATTTCAGGAAATGTGTCTATAATTTTCTTTTTTATTTCATGTTATGATTTCTGCTGGCATCTAAAAGCATCCTCTGTCTTGCAATTGTAACAGTGGTTTCTGATTCTTTGAATAGATCTCACAAACTCATGAACCTGCCTCCCAGAAGCCAGGAGTATGAAATCTACCCAGTGAGAGAGGCTTGATCAGTGAGAGCCCTAGGGTTCCCCACTGGGTCTTCATTAGATTTGGTTCTGAGTCATGCAGAAATGGGGCAACTAACTCTGAAAAAGCACCAGGAAAGTACTTTTGCTGACATCCCGCAAATCATTAGCGCATATCAGCTCGGCCATGGCAGCACCTTCTGGAAGTCTATCATCCACAGTGGAGGGGAGGAGTAACCCTCCCCTCACAAAACAACCCAAGCAGTTTTGCCCTTTGGGGAACTGATGGGCAGCGGAGCCTGTGACAGTGGTGACTGTGGGCAAGACTCCCTGTAGTAGTGCCAGGGATGAATGCCTAGAGAGCCCACAGCCCCGCATAAGCTCCCTTCTGAGAGCTGCAGGTGATTGCTGAGACTGAAATTCTGCATATGCAGAAATGGCAAGACCTGCCTTGTTAATCATCTAGAACAAGGACTGATGGACAGGAAGCAATTTTGGAAGTGTGCATCCACCTATAAATATGACATGATGTCATACATTCCCATGTCATGCATGTATTTATAGCATGCATCTCTACACTGTTGGGATTCAATGCTTATAATTTTCTTCTCTACTTTTTATAGAGATTATGATTACCTTATGCTAAAACAAATCAATATTTTAGTAAAAAACAGAAACTGTAATTTTTTCTTATTCAACTGTCATATATATATATATATATATATATATATTCAATTTTCATTCTAAATTAGGCCTAACTTTGACCCTTCTTGAAAAGAAATTCTGTCTATGTTGGGTCATTCAAGTCTACATATTTAGGATATATAGGTAAATCAATTTATACTACCTATGAATAATAATTACCAGATTTTATCAAACTAATTATTCAACTTGAGACATTCAGACTTCTTCTCATTGGAATTTTGAGGATTTTCTATCATAGTATATTTCCCTACATAAACAGTATTTTTGTGGTGCTGAAATCCACTGGGCAGTCCACAAAAGAATAGTATAACTTATGTCCTAGATCACAAAAACTAACCATCATAGGTGCTTTGGAGAAAATCAAATTGTAGACTTGGATGGCCCGCCGTTTCTGCACATTTGCTTGCTGTTTCTGAGGTCTGGCATCTGGGATCAAGCACTGCAAGCAGTCAAAGTAGATGTCAGGAAACAGTTTTCTACTCGTTCACTGCAAAATCTGAAAGGGCATAATCTCTGGTTTAGATTAGTCCTTCCACCACTGGTCTGTGTCAAAGTGGGTGAGATTCTTAACCTCTCTGGCAATCATCTGTTAAATGAAAATTGAAAGGTGTATGTTGCAAGGTTTTTCTGAGAAACAGAGCATAGTAAACATTGCGACTGAGTCTAGTACCTGACACACTGAAGGTATTCAATAAACAAGTTGCAAAGGAAACAAAACAATCTATAACAATAATGATGCCGGACCTCTTGCACCATAGCTCCAGCTATGGTCCTCCTGGACCGCCACAATAAATGGGTAATCGTCACAGTGTTTCTTCTATATATTTACCTTTTCACTTAGCAAATAATCGGTGAGGTCTTTTTACTATTCCCATGAGGTTTTCGGTTACAGATTCAGTTGTACTAGGGAAACCTAACAGAATTAGGGAGGTCCCCTCACACACACTCTCCTCTTTTCTGACTTAGAACTACGAGATCCAAAACGCTACTTCCCAAAGGCTCTAGTCTTATGTCTGAAAATTTCTCTTCTTTCTAGCCTCCTGTTGCCTGCACTAGGTAGAAACACTGCTTTCCTCCCCGGCAAGTCAGCTAGCTTCTGGATGCAATTCCCTAGAAAGGCCAGTAGAGGGAAGACGAGCACAAGTACTGAGTTCCCGAAGCTCAGCCTGCCGGTCATTGAATCGACAATCAGCCCCTTTGCAAGAAGATTCTCGAGAATCTCCCTCCACTGGATTCAGAATGTCGAGAACTGAGATTCAGGACAGCAAAATCAGGGTGTCAAGATTACTTGTTGACACTCTAAATATAACAGCTGCCGTTTCTACAAGGGGGACTCCCCCACTCACACACATCATCTTTAGTGGTCACTACTTACCTCTCCTGCCCTCTTCTGCTCACTGGCCCCAATATCTACCCACCAGCATGACTTTCTTTTTAAATAAATCCTCTAGACTTTTCTAATCCTTAGATTTTAATTTATCTTTTAAAATTTTAAGTCCAATTTATGGCCCTCAATATTGACAACTTGTTTCAGGTTTTCATTCCTGCAGTGGTCTTTTAATTTTCACATCATTTCATTTGCAGCATAGCCTACTGTTTATATACTATTTTAAAAGAACTTTTTTTCTAAACTACTTTTTAATTTTTTAAACTTTGATTTTCTACTTTTTCTTTTTCTCTTACCTTTTTCTTTTTCAGTATTGAGTATTGAACCTAAGGCCTTGCACATGCTTGGCAAGTACTCTGCCACTGAGCTATGTCCTCAGTCCTCTTTGTACCTTTCCAAATTTTGAGAGCATGTCACTATATAGACCAGGCTGACGTTAAATTCACTGTGTGCTCAGGCTGGCCTGGAGCACGTGGCAATCTTCCCAAGTAGTTAGAATTACTGTCCTGTCCCACCAGGCCTGACTTCTGTTTTCTTCTCTTTTTCTCTTACTCACTGGTGCTTTTCCATGACCTCAACTTCTGCTTTGTGCACCTGTTGTGTAACCTCAGAACAAATCTTCCTGCCTTCTCATCCTTAGTTTCTTCAAAATTAAAATGTTCTGATAATACTACCTACCTCATAAATTTGCAATAAGGATCTGACGAAGTGACATTATAAAGTGGTATCTAACTTTGTCCAGTGAAGTTTCTCAAGACGCAGCAAACCCTACTTTCTAGAAGGGAAATTGACTGCTTATGTTCTGCCATCAAGTTTGAATTCAGAGTCACAAGCTAAATGTTACAAAGAGTCTTTAGTATTTAGTGGAAAGTTCCAATATGTAGTCAGTCCAGTCAAGTTTCACCTTGAAATGATAAGACTTGAAATGTCGTACTGGTTTATGAAACGTAAGTAGTAGTATGAGACAGAAAAACTAACAGCCTTTCACTTGCTATGAGACTATGTTCATTCCAAGGTACCAAAACTTTGCCTCAAGTGGAAAGATGATATTGAACTAATATTATTTAGACTCTTTTTCGGTAGGAGGGTAAATAAATTCACCAGAAACAGGCTGCTGCTCCTGGTGATCTTGGTGGAGAAGGAGCGAGGAAGACCAGGGCTTACTTCCCTTCAAACAGGAAGAGGTCTGTATGAGGAGGCATGTGTGGGTACTGTGAGGAAATTGCCATTGAGTTAGAGTGTACATAGTGAACCCTACTGGTCCAAGAAACCCAGATCCTTTGGCTTTTTCGTAGAACAGAGTCCTCTTACGTTGCCTCTTCGCCAGTAAAATTCATTCCAAAGGAGACTACCAGCCCACGAAAGTGTCTTCATTCTAGGTTCAGGAAGAGAGCAGAGGCAGTAGGATGACTAGTGCTGCTCTGAAAGAGCTTTCTATGTTGGCAGAAGCAAAGAAAAATTGCCTTTTTTTAAGACCTTATAAGAATTCCATCCACATCATTGGTGTGAGTAGGACAGAGAATCCGTGGAAGATCTCAGTCAGCTGTGTTCTCAGTAGCAAGCAGACCGGCTTTCCTAGTGTGAGCTGCATGTGCTCTCCTCAAACCCATCCTGGATCATTCATTCCACCTTAGGGTTGCAGCCTAAACCCCCAGGTCATCCTCCTTCGCACTCCTCATACAGATGACTTCTGCTTCCTTAATAAGACCCAAGTCCCTGCTCTCCCTGACTCTTCCTCTGTCTCTCTTGTAACTTGAGCTTTTCTTTTGGGAAAAAAACCCCTTGTTCATAGGCTCTTCTCTGAATTTCTCTTTCTTCCTCTGTATAAAACATGAATCTCCCTAGGATATTGCTTCCTCCAAGGCCTCTCAAAAGGCTATTTTTGCTTGGGCACCATGAGAAAGTCTTTTCTGGGAATGTCTCCTATCTTACCCAACCTTGTGACCAAAGTTAATACTATGTTTTGAGATCATTTAACACCATTCAATCTGACTTCCTACTGTGTAATCCACTTATTAAAATTTAGCTAGCTTCTAGGAAAACAATGTAAATCTTTACTAGGTCTTGGGCTCCCCATGTAATTAACTTTTAGAAGCTAATCTAAACATACCTTTATGTTTAGATACCTTTCATCTTAAACTGCTTTCCCTAATTCTCCCCCATGACCCTTCCTTGTCCTTGGCTCAGAATAATGTGTGTGTGTGTGTGTGTGTGTGTGTTAAAAATGTCATTGCTTAAAGCAATGACTGGGCTCTCACTGAAAGCAATGAATTATCCACAGATTATGTTGCAAATATCATTTGGGCTTGGATTGATAATATCTGTTTGAAGTTTTGCATGCAGCTGTGTGTCTGAAAAGGAGAATTCTTCCTTGATAAAACAAAGTTCCTCCTTTTCCCACATCGTGCTGGATGTACTAGTTAAATAAGCGTAGAGTATGTCCTTTGTTGGAGGAACAGTTCCAAGAGAAATCAGAACGGTTTTGAGAACTGGTCAGGTTCATTCTTCATTTACATGGCTTCAGGAGTTCAGACTTTCTTGAATCTGGCACCACCACATCATGGCATCCTCCACAGGGCACCACGTGCTCCAACACCTGGCTCACTTTTCCTGCTTCTAACACCTTTCTCCTTTCCCATTTCTTGAAACCTATTACTCCTTTTAAGTATGCCATTAAGCGTTACCATCTCCTTACCTGCCGCAGGGAGAGCCTGGCACTGCCCCTCGTTTCTGATGACCTCAAGATTAGCTAATATCCTTGCTTTCAATCACTGCCTTCTCATTTGTCCCCTCTGTAATTTCACAGCCATGCTGAGGACCCACACGTGACAGGATAATTGTAAAACTTACTCGGTTCCCTCTATCCATGTCCTTTACAGCACGGCTTTTCAAGTTCCTCCTAATACCAAGTGAAGTCTGTTTTCCTGTTCCTTTCCTCTGGGCTGGCCACATTGCTCACCTCACAGCAGAACTGACACCGTTCAATTCCAAATCTAAATCACCCCTCTGTTTCTCCCAGCTCCTACATCAAGAAATTAGACTAGCCTGCCAGGAGCAGGAGAGAGCAGCCATCCTAGCCAAAGCCAGCTAATGCCAGACCACCCCCAGCTGACGGAGATGCTGGCTGCAGACACACAGGCAGCATCACCGGAAAATAGCTGGTGCTGGACCAGGTCAGCAGATTCATGCAGATACTTGAGTAATAACAATTTATGTTGTGTTAAGCCACTGCATCTTCGGGTGCTTTGTTATGCAGCAAAGACTAACAGCTAACATCCAGTGAGGAAATGGTGAGGTGCAGAAATCTTGACAACAGACTGCAGCAGCAGAGGGAAGAGGACAGCATAACAATATGACTAAGTATCCTGACAGCGTCTGTAGAAGTAGACATGAAAAACAGCGCTGGATCGGGCTCCTTTGCCAGCTTTATCCAGAAACGTTTTTACATTGAATGTGTTGAGAAATTCTACCCAAATGTGAAGCAATTATATTCAGCTGGCAACATATTTGAGCAATAAGCATTAGAGTAGTTGTAATAACAACAATAACAATTGGTAAAACAATAGCATCTGTATGAAATCTTATGATTGTATAAATGCTACGCACATGGTTCCAGGGTCACAGGCAAGTTTGGAAGGCATTGTTCTCACCTTTTCCTACAGATCCACGGCAAAGCAGGAATATCATAACCCTACCTCCTCCCCACTTGACAATCAGATAGTAAGAATGTGTCCTTACTCAATAGATGCAAAGTATCTGTATTTTTCACTCAAGTTTCAGAAGTAGAGTTGTGATTGGAATTGACAAAGAAATAGGTTTCTAGTTAACAAAAAAAGGTGAACTGTTTAATAATGAAACATGTCTAACCATACAATAGGCTACGGTAAACAAATAATTTCCATAACTGGAAATACTTGTAAAAAAAAAACTATACAGTGTATTTTAGATTTAGATTTCCTAAATTTGGTATAGGAAAGACCTAAAATTCTTTGCCTTTTCATGGGAATTTGACTTTATATCTTCATAGAAAATATACAGTATTTACATGCTGTGAGTATATTGTGAGTCTAGGGATATTTTATTTTTTTGTATTATAGTGGGTTACTACAAAGCCTTATCTGATACAAAGAACTGTATTACAAGAAGAAAAAGAGGGTCTGGGGATGTAGTTCAGTTGGTAGAGTGCTTTCCTAGCAGGCATGCAGCTCTGTGTGTGATTTGAAGAATCATAAGCCGGGTGGTACATGCCTGTAATCTCAGCATTCAGGAGGCAGAGGAGGACCAATAGTTCAAGGTGTTCCTCAGCTACATAATGAGTTGGGCCAGCCTGAACTACATGAGACCCCTGTCTCAAAAAAGAAAAGATAAAAAATCAAGGATTCAAAGAGTTTAATTCATTGACACTGCACTGTGACTCAACTTTCAACTCCTGCTTGTCACCCCAGAAATTCCCTCCTAAACAGATGCTGCTCTTTACAGTCACAGATATGATGAGTCAACATAATGTCAATCCACCATTCGAATGGAACAGTCCAAATGACTTTCCCAACATACACGTCCTGAAAAATCTTAGTAGGTTTTATGACCTAAATGGTTCTTTTTTTAAAAAATTCATTTTCTTTATTTAGTATAATTGAGTGTGTGTATGTGTGTGTGCATGTGCATGCACGTGTGCATGTGCAGGAACATGCATGTTGCAGTACATGTGTGGAGGTCAGAGGCCCATTCTTGGGAATCAGTCCTCCTTGTACCTTATAGGATTGAAATTGCACACAAATACCTTGGATTGCTGAGGCATCTTGCCAGCCTCTAAATTATTCTTAAGAACAAACTAAACAGATGACTTTATTGCAAGATTTATCTGACTTCTATTTTTAGTGTGAGGTATTACTTTCCTAGAAGAGAAAGTAAATAAATTATCTACAAATTCATTTAACAAAATGCTTTTTGCATAGAACACCTCATATGACTAATGCTCCATAGTTCACATTTTGGAGAAAACATATTAATGCATTCTCCAATATTTTCTGATAAATTTGCTTCATTCTCATTAGTCAAACAGGGTAGCAACCATTGTAGCTATACTTTCTAATTTGCATAATGTACTTAATTCCACTTTGATTGCCAACAGAATATGTAGCTGCTGTATTCATAATGCAAAAGTCATATTGGTGGCTAACTTAAATTTCTTTATCTTAATCCCTTTGTTAGTAGCAAAAAATGAAGTGAACACATTCTTACTTTTGCTTTTCAAGTTGGAGTTCTTTCTTCTGAGCTTTGCACAACTCTTCTTTAAGGTTGATGATTTGGTCACAAGATAAAGGTGGAGCAATATAGGTTCCATCAACCTGCAGATCATCAAAGCATGGCTTCCTGAGGGCATACGAGTCTTCACAGCAGTGGCCCACTCCATCATTGACAGGCTCAGCACTATGTCTTCTGCACAAAACTCCAAGAATTAGCTTTGCCTTCCCAGAAGAGAATTAAAATGAGAGTCATGTTATGTTCACCTCTTTATCTACAGAAAATGAGATTATATTTACGCATTCTCAAATTCCACTTTCTTCTAGCTCTACCAAGATTTCATTTTGGGGAAAACCAAGAATGCCAAGTATAGCCTGAGACCCAGCTTCTGCTCCTCTGCCTGCCACTTTCAGGCGGCAATGCGCTTGAACCCATCTCTGGATTCATTCCTCTGTTAACTGATAGACCATCTTGAAGCAATAGCTCCTTAGACCCACCCCCAACACCACTAATTCAGCATCAATCCTCAACCCGGTGTGGTTCAGATGTACAGCTGGTCATGGCAGTTCTCAAGAAGTTTGAACAGCAGTGTCTTCCAGGGCTTTATAACTGGACACCTGCAAACAGTTGCAGAACCGGCACATAAGCTCTCTGAGTGTCTCTAAACGAATGATGAGAGACATCCTTGCATCCTATTCCAGCTATCGCCTTGTTTTCTTGTCCCCCTTTTTTAGCCATTTTATGCCTAGAATACAAATACATGCCCTAACACTGTCTACAAGCCTGCCTGGGAATACACTGACCACCAAAAGTTCTGTCACTTATGTATGTGAGGAGGAAGTAATTCAAACCAGTCAACCCCAACATTTATTGCACACTTTTATATCCACTTTAGAAGTAACCAAGATTTCCCTCAAAGCAAGGCTTTAGGAATATATACATCTAATCAAATGAGTTTCCTGTGGTACCGTAATGAAAGATTTAAAAGTTTAAAAAGGAAGGCATGGCTAGATAAAAAAAAATTTACAGTTTAAAGCTCAGACAATTATGTTTTATTAGAGGAAAGACCTAGTCAGCATAAAGGAAGTGATCTGCATAGGGCAGCAGAAGCTGTCGCCAAACAAGACTCAAGAGTGTTCAAGCCCATGTTTCTTCACAGACCTAGATGCTAAATCTCTGGTACTTGAGCTCCTGTTATCTAGGGACAGTCTCCACCGTGCATAAGGAAAGAGTCACTGTCCTGCATGATAGCCTGAAGGTGTCCCTCGAGGCCAGCCCTGCCCTTCCCTCCATCTCAGTTATACTAACAGCTTTTTAAAATGAACCCTCTTTGGTATTTTGATTCAAAAAGAGAGTAGCCTTTTACTGCACCATCATCCCTGCAACTCCAAAGCTGTTGCTCCTTGTCAATGAGCAAGCACACTTGGGTTCTAACACATCAAACACTCAGAAGTTCCACTTGCAACAGTCTACAGTCAGCAGACTCTCTGAAATTGCTGTCAAACTCAATTTTGTCAACTTTAAAACCCAAGCAGTAGACCCTGCAATGAGACCCAGGGGAAAGCCTGGTGGATCTAAGCGCCACAGTCTTGAGAGGTGACAGTCTTCTGCTGCTAACTAAAGGCAGTTGGCATGAGCTGCCTTGAGACTTTCTCCTGGGAATTATTAGGCTCTATTGGCAGTTTAAGATGTAGCCAGAGAAGTGCGGCTCGTTGCTGGGGACTAGAGAGCGGAACTTCCGAGAGCAGGCAGAGCCTTCACTGCTGTGCTTACCGTGTCCTCCACGCAGGCAAACTGCTGCTCATCACCTAAAGGGCAGCATCTGCTGGCAGCAGCTGCCATCCTCTTCGTGAACACCACCAACTCTTGTGCAGACAGTTGTGGAGCTTTCTTAGTATAAAGGATTATGAGCCTAAAAGAATAATTTCTTCTTACTCTTGGCAATGGGTAATGCCCATTGTTCTATAGAGTTTCTCAAAATATCCAACATCATCTCAGGAGGTATAGGAGGAATAAGGCATTGAACTGGCCTTAGTTATAGCCTTCTAGCCTAGCCCCTGTCCTGATGTCTCAGTGGTCAACTGGACACGCCTGGCATTTCACCCTCTCCTGCCTTGCTCCACCCTAACCCATCTTTATTGGACTTTTCAGGAACACTGTAACAGCTGACTGGGGTGGCTGCAAAGTAAGACTCAAAGTAAACAGCTTCTGAGATAAATGGCAAGAAAATTCCAGGGATGATCTCCATGTGTTTAAGAGGAGCTACAGCAACCATGAAGAAGTGGTTCCTGTTCTCCGGGGCCACACCCTGGTGAGCGAGGCAGATGAGCACTCTGTGTGGAGAGCACAGAATGCCACAGGTACTGAAGTGCGAACTGAAAACTAAGAGAAGGAACGACCCTTCCCTCCATCTTTCTTAGTGTATTTCTTTAGAAAACTTCACAAGTATGCCTCCTCTCTTTGTAGTGCATATAAATATTTTAAGCAGCTATTCCTTTTTTATCAACTTCATGATCTAGAAATGCTCGTGCCCAGAAGCTAAGGACATAGGTAGCTTCTCTTTCTCGTAGCATCTGTAAGAGGATAAGCAAGAGCTTTACTTGCAGAAGAACTTTGTTCCAAGTTACAACACTACCTCCTTGTTTAAAGATGTAAGGTTTTTGAGTTGGGGAGGTGACGTTTTTAGTCTCTGGGTACAGCTACTTAGTTAATACAAGTAAGGTAAATTACCAGGCAAAGCTAGGGTGACTATGTATGACAGGTGGGACTGTCAAATCCTCTTGAAGACTAGCTATGGTTCAGAACGGGTTCATTAGTTATTGTTCATAACAGTTGTGTCTACTTAGTTATGTTCAGGGAGTACAATTTCTTTATCTTGAAATCTCTTAGTAGACAGCCCGTGATGCTCATCAAATTCTAGTTTAATGTTCATTCAATTAAAAAAACAAACTCCTTTGTTCCTGTACTACCTTGGTAAAATTTGTTTTTAATTAAATTTCCCTAATAGTGCATAAAAGATGATGACGTCTCTTCCCATTCCAGAGAGATCAGACAGGCCATCAGCAAGGACTTCTGTGGGAGAAATGACAATGCCTCTGAATGAGCCACGTGAAGGGCAGTGGGATGGTGGGGAGGCTTTGCGAAGTCATCAACTGTGGTTTTGTTTGGGAGGAGCACTTGGATAAAAAATCAGGTTTATATTGTTTTAAGGTAAGGTTTCTTTATAAAGAATGTCCTGGGGGTGAGCATGAGACAGAGCAGGGGATGAAAGAATTCTAAGGCCATTCTGGTAAGTTAAGTAAGAGAAAAATGACCTGAACTAGAAGATCAGTGGTTGGTATTGAAAGACCAAAGAGAAGATTTTAAAGAGAAAGACTTTTAATGAGGCATTAAAGACAGCAAGCAATTGGAATTAACTAAGGCATCATCGTAGAAATGCATCCAGTGAGACAGACTCCTAAACAAGTGGTCGTCAGAATGAAGCCGGAACAGTTCCAGCATCCTTTAGGCACTTGTTAGAAACATAGTTGACTGGATTGGAAGCTCTGGGGATGGAGTCTGTTTTAATATTTCCTGGAGGATTTTATTGTATCTAACCATACGTCTAATCCTTACACTGGGCATTAACAACTGAACACAACATAAAAGAAAAATAATAAGCCAAAACTTCTGCTTAAATGAGCCAGAATACTTTGTAATCCATTATACTGGACATTTAATTTAAGTTCAATATTATGAGATACTATATCAAACTGAACTTTTCTTTAATATCGTGCTTCTAACTAGATTATTACAGTAAGACCTTTGAGAGTTCTAAAGTAGCTCTTTTTTTTTTGATGACTTAATCTTTGATATACAATAGGCTATTCCAGGCTCTTTATACCCAAGAGGTGTGCAAGTTGGCAAATAACCAAGGTTATCTCTACACTTATTTATAAAAATATGAAATTTGCCTGATGAACCTGACTTGAAAGTCACAAAGGAACCCTGAATTCAATCTCTATGGAAATGTTGATTCCAAATCACAAGCAAAGTCTCAAAGTAAATAGGCATGAAATTTCAGGATGCCCTAACTTGCTTCATCTCCCAATGACATTGCCAATGCATCTGATCACAGAAAACTATCCTGGCTCATTAAGGCAGAAGCTTTGGCTTATTACTTTTCTTATGTTGTGTTCAGTTACTAACGCCGTTAGGAAAAGCAGGGTAGAAGCTCCCAACACTATGTAAACCTCTTAGCAACTCTCAGCCTCAGGAATTTACCAAGTCACTAAGAAGGATAAATCTGAGCAATATCTTAGGCGCATACCTGTCATGGAAGTTATTACCTCCTAATTTTTCATGTAAATCACAGTGAGTTTTTACACGGCCATGGCTTTCATGTACCACTCTTTGGAATATCTCTTTCTGAAAAATAGACATCATTAGTGTTTATGTAACGTGGCGACAACATATGTTGAAGTAAAGACTGCAAAAGAATTTTCTCTAACAGTTTAAAATAAATATTTTTTAAACCCAGGGCTTTATTCATTTAGTGAGTTTACAAATCATGACACTTGTGTTTTGTAGTGAATAAATGAGACAACAAAATTGATATTCACTTTGCCATAATATAAATTCATTTGTGGGACTAACTAAGTGCCAAAATCCATAAGCACAAAGCAAATCATTCATCAACCTGGAAACAGAAATATAGAGTTTATAGATTTATCTGATTGGTCAGTGTGTGTGTGTGTGTGTGTGTGTGTGTGTGTGTGTGTGGTTTGCATTTGCATGTGTGTGCGTGCATGAGTGTCCAATGGTTAATTTCATAGTTAATGGAAATATATAAACACAGCTACGTAGGTATAGAAATATAGTTGTGTGTTAAGTCGCGGTTTAATATAAATCTACATTACTCGTGAATACGGGGATGTGACATGACACAAGTACACACTGAAATGAACCAAATGGGATTTTCTGGGCTAAAGTCAAATCAAAGAGTTCTTAAGCCATGAGAGTCAATGCCAACGGGGAAGTACTAGTACGCTTGCAGGGCTAACTCTTTGGAAAGACCCCTTCACATGATATGTCTTAAGTAGCAGACCTTATCCGAACAAGCAGTGCTTGTTATACAGAAGATTCTCTCAGTTGCAAGCAGTTGACTGGAATTCTAGTCTTACCCCTGTCTTTACTGCCTGCACAACACTAAGCAAGTGGTCTGAGCCTTCTGAAATTCAATCTTCTTATCTGCAAAATGCACTCAGCAACTGCAGCATTGCCTGTCTTGCCCAGCTACTGAGAGCTCCAAGCGGATGCTATTGTAAGGCTGCTTAGTAAACCCTTCACGCATGCTCCTGCACCGTGTCACAATTGCAGATTATTTTAGAAGCCTAGCAGTGATGTTTGGAGAGGGTGCTTTTCTACAGGAGACTAAGACACCCGGGTAAAGCCTTCTTTCTGCTAACAGAGAAACACCAGATGCACCTACTTGAACCCAGACTAACCTTTACTATTTGTGCCTGCTTTTTCACTCCTGCCCAGCCACAGCCCTCTGCAAGTATGTAAACTGTCAATAGGAATAACAAAATCCAGAAGCACTCAGGCCTTGTGACCCCTGGATAACTATCACCAGTTGAGAAAGTTTATGGGGATACCAGCTTTTTCACAACAAATGCATAGCAAGAGCTATAGTCAGATTTCTGACTTGAAAGTGAAGCATGTCCAAGTTTGCCTGAAGTGGGACCTCTCATACCCAAACAGGCTGGCTGTACTGCTTCGGTGACATGCACGAACCTGCATTCACTTCAGGAAGAAGACAGTAGAGGTTTCAAGAAACAGAGCCTGTATGGCAGACAGTCACTATGGAAAGTGTGATGATTTGACCTTGGCTTAGCAATTAGCAGGGATATGTAAAATCATCTCATAAAAGTACGGCACTGCTCACGACACTGGAATTTTTGCTGTTTGTAATCTCTCAGGAGAAACACGTTAACAGGAGTTTACCCCGATGCTATGGCATTCCAAAGGGTTTTCTAATTTGCAGCACTTCTCCAGTAAGTTTTCATATGCCATATGCACTCTTAAAATCACCGGAACTGCCAACTCTGGGTGTCTTCTTGAATATTCGTAAAGAAACCTGTATCAAATAAGACGTAAATAGATGACAAAAATTAGAACTCAGAGGCCGTGCATTTTCTTTCAAAATGCAATGATGACCATGAAATTTAACTGACTTTAAGGCATTTGGAAACCTTGGGAAGCTGTCAAAGGGACTTGATTGTTATGTTTTGAGACAAAGAAAGAAATCAATACAATTACACAGTTTTTCCCAAGTCACATAGTGGAAAATGGCAGAGATCGAGAACTTGAACTTGAAACATATCCGCCAGTTAGTAGTTTCTGGCTCAGATTCTAGTTACTTTAACGTGAGATCAATTTCAAGTATTTGTGCAGGAAGACATGTTTCCCACTTAGCTTTGGACTTTCTCTTCCAAAGAACAATCTTTCTTTGAATGTGCTTTTGGGGTAGTAAATCAACATCTTTCCCTCTTTTCCAAATGAACCTCCAAGTGTGAGTGGTCCATGTCTAAGCTACTCCTTCACCTGGATCGTAAGAAAGAAAGTGATTCTAGACTGTTTTCAAAACACAGGAGTACGATGAGACCCTTGATGTCTTCTTGTCAGTGCCTCAGTTCAGAGTTGGAACAGTGCTGTTTGGGGACCGGCAGAGATGATGCTGTCAAAGCTAGATAGAGCTCGGGTTCCTCCACTTCACAGTTCCGTGCGTTTTTCACTTGGTCTAATCAACACAGGTCTGTTGAGTTTTCAGTACCAAATGAAAATTTATAAGGGTTGGTTCAGATAGCAGGTTCACTTTTATTAGTCAGTATTAAACAGAATTTTGAAAATGTAAGTAAAGTCAGTTAACACTGAGGAAAACCTAATTCTCGCTGCACAGAGTGATTTCGGAAACATTTTAATCACAGTAATTTTGTCTTACTACTATATATTGAAATCAGTTTGCTATATGCAAATTAACATGCATTTCTGATGTTAATAGCCTAAGTCTTCAGTGTATAACTCTTGCATACATTTGATAGTAGGCATTAAATTAATTCAAATAAACTGTTAGTCAGGTATACCAATCTGGACCTGTTAGTCATCTCTAAGTCCCTCAGAACAATGTTTATAAACACTTATCACTGTGATCTTTAAAAATAAAAATCTTACATTGGTAGTCAAATTTGAAAATAAATGGATTTATAGTTTATCTTTAATGCAGTGGGGGGGCAACCATTTGAACCCACATTCCCACATGGCAGCATGAGTGGGCTGAACAGCTCTGGCAATTTTGGATTTCACAAAGCCTCCCTTCTGGTCCTAGTGCTCACTTGGCCTCCCAGCAATTCCCTCACTGGTCCCACTGCTTGCCAGTTCACACTATGTCTCAATGAATTCATAGACATACAGTACATCACTGGAAAAAAAAGCTGCATTACTCTTGTAACAAGTCATCTTGGTGGCCAGCGAACTGTGTGCACACAGATTGGTCTTCTGTAAACCTTCCAAACGGCAAAGATGAGTTGATAACACATTCCCCTCGGAATGGCTCTGGCTGTTCACAGCACTGAGAAATCTTGCTAGATAAGATGGTCTGGTGAGAGCAGGTATAGTTCATAAGCTGGCTCTATGGAACATGAAAGGGAATGGTTATTCTTAGATTACTTCATTCTGAATTTATTTTCTTATTATTTGTAGAAAACCAGAGGGAAGCTAGGTGCCATATGCTACTTCATCCTAGGCAAACTGAAAGACCACAAGAGACATTTATTGTACCTCATTTTATAAAAAAAATTTAAAAAAATGTCTATTGACCCTACTTAACTGTCTCAAGCTCTGCATCTATTAAAAAGACATGAGAAGATAGACTGTAATAATGCTTCCACCTTAGCCTACAAAGTATAATTGAAGGGTTTTGCTATCTTTCCATTGTTGTTCTTGTTATAGGATCCCAACCTGGGAAACAATTTGCCTCTAAACCATATTACATTTGGCTGCTCTATTACTGAATGTATTGTAGATTACTTATACACACAAATAATCGGATGTCTGTGTGAATCAGCTAGTGTCTGCATATAAGGAACTTATAATCTATTTGAAGAGTCAAATAATTAACATAATCATAAAACAGGGTAAGTTGGATTATTTGAAAGAAAGAGAAATTGACAGTTCAACTGACATGGAGGTCACAGTAATGACCTTGAAGGATCTGAATCATGAAGGAAAATTCGAAGGTAATTTGAAATTGTTAGGTTTGGGGACAAAGAGGAAAGGCATTCTGGAAGTATTTGCTTATATACACAAAATCTTAGCAGTAAGAATACACGACATGGTTGAGAAATGGCATATGCATAAGGGTATTTGGAAGTTGTTCAGAAAAACAGTTGAGGCTTGGTTAGATTTCAGAGTTACTGACAGTAGAACTGAAAAGATTTTTATAAAGGGGAGCAAACTGAGTGAGGAGAATCTAGAATTTGGGGGGAAAGTGGGAAGGTTAATTTACTGAAATTTATATTCAGGGGCAGGAACAGACAAGAAGCATGATTCAAAAGGGAAGCCATGAGTTTCCTGTGGGTGTTTGGAGTTTAGAAAGACTTAAGTTATCTGAGGCACTCACACAGAGATTTACCCCATGCAGTAGAGGGCATAAATTTGAAAGGTCGGTAAAGAACAGCACAAATGAATAAATCTAAGAGTGGTAGGTGGAAGTCAAAGCACGGGGTCAGTTTGAGACTGTGAAAGACAAGTGCACGCTCTCTTGCTGGCTCAGCAGAATCAAGTTTCTCTCTCACAAGGACCTGTCAGGAAGGAAAGGCGAATCTCCTCAGGCAGTGCTTCTAGGAAGGAAGCACAGGCTTTATCTTCTACCTGTGACGTCAGGATTTGCCTTTAGCATTAAAAGGTAGCTACTGGAGTGGGGATATGGTTGGAGAGTAGAGACCAGAGACTGAAACATCAAGATTAACATAAAAGAAACCACTATCCAGGAAGACAGACCAGAAGCCCTTCTTAACCTGGACTTCATCTAATGAGCAAAGCATGCTTGAGGAAAATCCCATGATACACACGTGGAACAAGCAGGTGCTATGTAAATATCCCTTTAAGAGGCATGCCCCTGAAGGCTCAGTGCTTTTTAGAACTTCTGCCCTTAGCTCAGTAACCCACTCCTATTTGCAGAAGCGATTTTCCTTTCTTAATAAACTGTATCTCCATTTGTAACCATGTGTCCCTGGTACAATTCTTTGATCTGGGGCACAAGAACCTGAATACTTTGACAAGCCTGTAACAGGGAGTATTATAGGAAGTCACCCAGGAGATCCTGTAAGTTGGACCTCAAATGCCCATATCACTTCTAACCAGGACTCAGGCCGGTGGCCCTACCTTGTTCTCAGACATACAGGAAATATATTCATGTCCAGAAACTGAAATAGCACATTCTTGCTCTATGGCTTCCCAGATCTGCCAATATGCACATGGTGAGAGAGGAAAATTAAGAACAGCCCTGTCAGAAATACTGAGTTTTAGAGGGTAGTAAAAGATGATGAAATGATGACAGAAACTGCTATCTTTCCATTGTCGGGTGAAAATTTTCCCCACCACGTATTGTTGGAAAAATAAATTCACACCGTGACTGACAGACTTAAGCACCATCCTTGGTCCTTGATTTTGCTCCTTCCTGCTCTGTAACTGAGAGTTTTTCTCACCTCTTTGTGCCTCAATTTTCTAATCTGTAAAATGGGTATAAAATATGCACAAAGTAAATATCTATCAAATAAAAATGAAATGCTTAGACTTAGTACCAGACACTGAGGAAGCCCTTTTTTTCTTCTGTGCTGGGAACTGAACCTAGGACCTTGTGCAGGCTAAGCAAGTACATTGCTACTAAGGTACACCCTCAGTCCAGTTAGCACTATAGCAATTATTTTGTAGTCTAGAATGTTGTTGTTCCTATAGTGCTGCAAATAGCGAAGGTTGAGTAGGGGAGAGTCTGACCATGTGGAACTGAATTCCATTAATTTGTAACTTAGTATTAAAATTAATGATGATGTTAAGCACACTCCTTTTGGGGTCAGTGTGAGGCTGTGAAAGAGTGATGTGATGTAATAAGCAACAACAACAATAACAAAACTCATAGAACATAACTCTAATCAATGCAGAGAAATCTCACTCCTCGGGTCATTAGGAGAAATATTCTCATCAAAAAAGGACTAGGTCAATATGACAAGAATGGTGGAAGATATGAAGGAAATGATTGGGTCTAGGGGTGTAGCTCAGTGGTGGGTCACCATCCTACCATGTGCAAGGCCCTCCGTTCAATCCCAAGCACAAGAAAACATAAGAAACAGAAAACAAAATAAACCGTTGTTAAGTGAAGTAGTTATTACGGGGCTGGAGAGATGGCTCAGCGGTTTTGAGCACCAGCTGCTCTTGCAGAGGACCTGGGTTCAATTCCCAGCACTCATATGGCAGCTAACAATCCTCCGTAACCCCAGTTCCAGTAGATCCAATGCTTTCTTCTGACCTCCTCCAGCACTGCATGACATGGGTGCACTTACATGCATGCAGTCAATACACTCATACACATAAAAATTAAGTATAATAAATAAAACTTTAAAAAGGAAATAGTTATTAACAAAGCTATAAAAGGATGGGCTTATGAACAGTGGCCAACCAAACCTCTGTTCAAGCAGCTGACAAAACTGAGAGGTAATTTAAAACAACTCAAAGCATAAACCCACCAAACAAGTATAAGAAAGGTGTTTCTAGAAGGTCAGTGTCACTCCTTTGCAGAACCAATTGATTAAAGAAAAAAAGCATAAGAAAAAGAACATATAACTACACAATTTTTTATGTATGATGATTTTAACTTCAAATGATAGTGTGATCTAGAACTCTGTATCCCTACATGACAGAATGCTGGTAAATGAGACTTCTATTTATGTTGGTTTATTGAAGTTTTGCAATTTTCATATAATTTGATGGTATTTCCATCCCCTCCCCAGATTTCCCCACCCAACTTAATGTGTTCATATATATAATTAGGGCCTATAGAGTCTAATTTGTGTCTCCAAATGCCCTTTACTGTGGGAGACTTTTAAAAAGGGAATACCGTTAAATATCTGACAAATATAAATAGTTGGTTTTTATTGATGCACTGAGTTGATGAATACCGAATGATTGCCACTAAGGGCAAAATGCCATGCCGCAACACCAAACCACCCTTCAGGACAGGCTCGTTTAGTAACATGTACTATTGGTTTCTTAACATTGAACTCATAGCACTATAACTCATGCAAGAATGAAGTTCATTTAATATGTGTATTTTCTCTGTGAGGCACATCAGTCTTTCCTAAGCACTTCATGAATGTGCTTTGGGATAATCCTGAGCAGAAAAACTACCAACAAAAATGTTGGCATTAATAAACCACATAGAAAGGATGTGAGAGCTAAAGCAGGACGCTGGAGCAGTGCTTTGGACCTCGGGTGGGATGGTGAGCTTTAGGCAGCTGACAAATTTCCTTTTACACATTTTTACCAAAATTTATCTAATCTTCAATGAGAGAGGGCCTTCCAGTCTGCACTAAGAGCCAGTACTCTGGGGGATGGGGCTGAGCAGTAGAGAACTTGCTTGGCAGGCATAAGGTCCTGGGTTCCATCCAAAGAGACAGCACACCTGAGTAGGCAGGACAGATCTAGTTGTGACCTTGTCATTGACCTCAATGCCAGAAACGGGCAATGGCAGCTACTGCCATTCCTGAGTGTCAGAGCTGAGTGGGGCAGACTAACCTGGGATGTGACAACTGCAATGGCTGACAAAAAAACACTGTTCTCAACACTCTGTCCCCAAAGAAGAGAAATTTGAGGATTTATAATCTTAAGGATTCTCCCGTTGCCTATTTAAACTGCTCTTGCAATTCATATCTTCTAATCTGTCAGGTGATGGGATTGTGGGCTCAGTGGTTTTTGCAAAGGACTCGTGAATTTTCCCATGAAGTCATGCTGTTAGCATGCCTTTGCTTTGGGATTTGTCATTTGTTTTATTTCCTTGTTTGACTATGGTGATAACTAATTCAGCTTTCAGACTTGCAGAATGAGTAACAATATGACTTGCATCCTAGTAAGGCTTAGGAGGATTCAACAGCCTCGGCTTCTTCCTTCACTGGGATCTGGAGATTTTGTATCTGGATATGGAGCAGGTCTTTGTTGATGTGTCCATGTCCTATGTGCCTGACACCACATTTGTCCTAGATAGCTTTTCTTAGCTGCGGGGCTGGTATCAGATGCAATTCTAAGCCTTGTAAAAGAAGCAAAGGTGAATGAAATATAATACCAATTTGGAAGAAAGTTATATGCTAGTTCTGAAAACCTTAAAGAGTAGAGGACTAATTGGAAATAAGAGAGGAAAACGTAGGAAAGTTGTTTCATGAATTGGGACAGAAAGGAAGGAAATGCTATTCCAGTAATGAGAAATGACCATTACTTTCTCAGCTTCATTATTTGCCATTAAAACATTATTAGGAATTTTGAACTTGATGATGGAGAAATGGCTTAGTGGTTAAGAGCACTGGATATTCTTGCAGAAGACCCAGGTTCCTTTCTGGTTCCGAGCACCCACGTGGCAGCTATTAACCATCCAAAACTCCAGTCCCAGGGGATCAAATACCTTCTTCTGGTCTCTTCAGACATTGTGTGCATACATAGAGGCAAAATTCTCAAACACATAAAATAAAAATAAGTAAATAAATAAATAAATAAGGGTTTTTTTAAAAAGTTTTACACTTTTTAAAGACTAAGGTGAATTTTAAGAGAGGGTCTTCAAGGTGCTGAGAATAAATAATGCTTGAGACTCAGCCCTAAGCACAACATTGACACCACCCCATCCAAGGCCCAGGGAACACTGAGAAGAAGGCTGTGGCAAATAAGAACCAGAAAATAAGAAAGGCTGGGAAACGCCAGGCCCTAGGCAGACGTTGTGATCATGAACTCATAACAGCTGCAGTTACTTGCACTGGACCTATACAAGACTGACCTTGTCAACAGTCAGTCATGGCTGGGGTGGGGCGCATGGGGCCCTACCACTGACTGCTGAACTAAAAACTGTCATTGGAAGAGGTCATTGTCTTCTGTGGTCTTTACTGTGCTATGCTGAATTACAGTTATGCCTGAATAAAAACAGTCCGACTCTTAGCATCCATTTTAAAGCCAAACTGTTAAGAACTTGTTCCATCAGAATTTTCTGGTACCTGTGTTCTCAAACAAGGACTCATCCATTCTTTTATTGAAAGAGTAATCAACATGAAATGGGGAAGTAAAAGTCTAAACTGTATCAGAGAAGAATTCTGCCTGTTTTGATCTCTATTGACCTGAACCAGCATGCACATACCACAAAGAGACATCATCAGTTTAATCCCATCTATTGTTTGAAACACAAATGGGACAAGCTTCGGATCTTCCTTGTTTCCAAGGAATAGCCTGTACCATTCACAGCACTTTCTTGAATATGCAAAACACACAGACACACCACACACAGTATCATATTATTTGGGGTCCAGGGCAAGGAAGACTTATGAGCTACATGTTTAGGTCACAGAAGGAACTCATGACTCAGTGAGCTTGTCTACATTATAAACATGCCAGGATAGGATTCACTTTTGGTTGCAAGGTTAAGTAAAGCCATCTGTACAGAGCATGTCCATATTGTAAAAGTCATTCTTATAGTCTTCAGTTGTTTACCTATTACCAAAGGATCGCTTCCAACACATAGTCACTTAACTAGGTGGGTTTGAAACAAAACAAATAGGCAAGAGTATGAGGAAGAAATTTGTGGGGTGGGGAGAAGTGGACCCGGATGGAAGGACGTGTTAGCAATCAGTATAAATTATAATCGTGTATGAAGCTATCAAAAAACAAATTTAATTAATTAAGGTGTTTTCAAAATTATAAATAAAGAGGATCTTACCCTGCCCAGTGCACATGCTGCTGCGTTCCCTTCACTGCAGGTTTCATGCAGATTTGAAATCTCTGTGGTCAATTTGGCAATTTCAGAAAAATTAGCTTTAGGTTGCTTTTTAGTGAGCAGAACCAATTCTCTGTAAATAAGAAAAAAAGTACATTTTAAACAGTATTTTGAATTTCTACTTCAGGTAACCAAATGCATGGAAACGCATTCACAAGTGTGAAGAGTGAACATTTTAAATGGTTTCTATCTCTTTACTGATAGTACCCAGAGCCACACAAAGGTCAAATCTCAATAGCATGTGATTAAAAACTATATCAAATAAGGTAATTTTCATCATTTAAGTATCTGCTCAAAAAAACTGAATTAGAGCAAGGCATGGTGGCACACACCTTTAATCTCAGCACTAGGGAGGCAGAGGCAGGCAGAGATCGAGGCTAGCCTGGTCTGCATAGCAAGTTCTAGGGCAGCTGAAGCTACAGGGAGATCCTGTCTCAAAAAAACAAGATGAAAACAAAAAAGTTGAGTTATTTATGCAATAAAATATAAGACTGGTTGGCTTTGGAACTGTAACCACTCTTTTCCTACTTAAGCTTTTTTTTTTTTTGACACAAAGATTCATGAATAAAATCTCTGAAGTGGACTAGCATGGTGGCTCACACCTAGCAATTGGGAGGCAGAGGCAGGCAGATGTCTGTGAGATCCAGGCCAGCCTTATCTACATAGCAAGTTCCCAGTTAGCTGGGGCTGCAGAAGACCTGGTCTCAAAAAAAAATAAAAATAAATCTCTGGGGTTTCTTTGGAAATAGAGAGACTGGTCCTGCTCTATAAGGAAAATTTAGCTTCCAGAAAGTTCAGTAATATCACACAGTAGGGAAAAGGGTCATATAAGAAAGATGCATGTTTTTAGACGTCAGCCTGGAGAGAATGCATTAAATTCTCCACCTCCCCTGCCACAGTCCTTGTTCTTCCTATTTTACATGGTTCAAGAGAAAAGAGGATGTTTTGTTTCTAGCCTTTACAATAAAAAAAATTCACTAAGTCTATGCATATTTTTTTCAATTAAACAAATCCAAATGTAACCCAGGCTGGCCTTGAACTCACCGTATAGCCTAAGTTGACCTTGAACTCTTGATCTTCCTGCATCAACCCCTAAATGCTGGAATTACAAGCAATGTGCCACCAGACTCAGCCAAGTTCTTGTATCTTCTCTTTAGATTTATTCTTTATTTATGTATATGTGGGGTGGGGTGGGGGAGGACTGAGATGAGTGTAGGAATGTGTATATGTGAGTTCAGGAACCTAGAGTCCAAAAGAGGGCTTGGATGACCTGAAGCTGGAGTGACAGGCTGTGGCTGTCTAACGTGGCTGTTGGGAACTGAACTCAAGTTCTCTACAAGAGCAGTACATATTCATAACTGCTGAACTACGTCTCCAGCCCTATGTTCCTGCATTTAATGTCCAAATTCTGCCATGCATTTGAGCAGATGGGTAAATAAATTGAGACAGAAGATGACAGAACAGCTGAGAAATCTGTGATTTCATTCACAACCCTAAATGCCTTTTTTGAACAACTAAGCAGAATATGTACAGAGATTAGAGTCCAGGCTTGTATTGACAAACATTATTAAATAATGGGCAAATGACTTCAAAGCAGTTTAGGTAAAAGAACTGACCCAGTAGCAACAAAGTCTACCAGTCCAAGTGATAACTTACACTGCTTTTGCTACTTTGTGGTTGAATTTAACTCCAATTTCACATAAGTGATGATGCCTCCCAGATATTTCTCTAATATATTTTCTGATGGGTTCCAGCTGTACACATACACACACAAAAAAACACAACTCATTAAAGAACTATAATACTAACAGAAAAAGTTGATATCATTAGTAAAGGAAAAAAGTAAAAGTAAAAATTTATTTCCTCAAAATTAGAATGTCTTTCACTGACAGGCTTAACAGAGGCTAAATGCAAAGGCATTGCATGGTGCTTCTTTTTTTACAAAAATAGTGTCTCACTTCCCCAGAGATCACACGTCATTTAACCTCATAAACAAACTAAAGCCTAAAGGGCCATGAGCATAAGCTCAAAATTGTCTGACAGCTGCATTTTCTTCCAGCCAAGTTATTAACCCTTTCGTCTTGGACATGTCTTGACCTGCACAACTAAATTAAATGTCTCCATTCTGCACTATGTACCAACTTCTTACCCCCAAGAGTTCATTCTCCTTAACCCTAGACTTCTACTTTTAAAACTATCAAAAATAAGTATTACCAAATAAAGAAAACACAATTATGCAAAGCAAAGTATATTCACGTTTTGTTATGATAGAAAACTAGGAAGGCAGGTAAGATGGTTCAAGGACAGAGTGACAGCTTTGTAATGACATTGTTTTAAGAAAATTTATATTTATAATGAAAAATAGGTGTGCTTAAATCTCCAGTCAAAAACATTCTCTCGGGGTGCAATATGGGCCAGTCTGGTCCACACAGTGAATTCTAGGTGGGTTTAGACTCAGGAGACCCTATCAAAACAATTGTCTCAGGGCAATCATAATAATGTATGAAATAATCTCAACTTAAAAATCAGTAGAAGGAAATATAAATCAGTACCTCTATATGACAGAAACGTGTTTTCTAAAAATTTCAGAATAACTATATGTCTTCATTTAAAACATTGTGTTAACTGAGTATTTCTTATTTATTGAAATGCTAGTTTCAAGAACAAATCAGAACATGTATATAAAGGTGATATTCAAACCAGAAAACCAGTATAGTTAGAATAATTGTATTTAATAAGTATTATTAAACACTACTCAGTATAGGTTATAATTAATATAAATATAAATATATAAAATATATAATTAATTATAAATTCTTTTTATTATCCATTTTGTTATACAGCACTCTTTCAAAATGAAACCCAAATATCTATTTTCATAAATGTTTCTAATGCTTTAAGTTATAATTGCATGTTCTGATCATAGACAGATTTTCTACAACTGATTATGTCCTTTTCTCAGCTGACTTACAGCATCTGGTCATGTTTAACACCACAGGGCTATGTTGCACATTTACAAAAAATTTTCACTGAAGATAATTACTATGAAGACAACTTTGGAAATTAGAAAAATTAAATACAAGTTACCCACAACACTCACCCATATGGGAGGGAAACTTTCTTTGGAAATTCTGGACAAAAATTATATGCCTGAGTAATGACAACAGGCTTTCAGGTTTTAATTAAAATGAAACCAAAATGAAAGAGAAATGATTGCCTTGCTTAGGAATGGAGATGAGGCTTCTGCAGGGAACAGAACTCACCAGAGTCATAACGGAGAGGGAGGGGAAGACAAGAAGTACACACAAATCATTTCAACAATGATAGTTACAGTCTCACAGATCCTTAGCCTATGGCAGAGTCTTTTTAGATACATTATTTAATTTTTTTTACAAGGAGGAGTTTAGTGGGAAGAAGAGATAAAATTCAGAGACTCTGCTGGTCCAAAATCCACAGTTGCCATAGGAAGACCCTAAATGAGGTTTAGAGGAAATAAGATAACTTCTCACTGAGATCAATGAAGATGGCCAGGCAAAAACAGCTGTATTTGCTTTGAATTCTTCATCAGGAGAATTATCAAACTAGCATTAGTTTTTAGCATGACATTTGGAAAATCTGCCTTTTGCCTCCTTCAGTAGAATAAACCCGATTATATTATATTATGTTAATTATTTAGAATCTTTTTAATATTTAGAACCTTTAATGAGCATACACAAAAATATGCTTTTATCCTGGAACTAATCGCTGTAAAGTGTACGAAATGTCCCTTTCAGAGTGGTGAGGTCTTACAGTGTCTCAAGGAACAGAGCGTGGGGGAAGTGACTTGTGAGACTACGTTACAAATGGCCACACTTCACCTTCTTTATTTACAAGACTCCTGTTTGAAACCTTTGGCTACAGGCAAGCAATCAAACTGTCTTCTGGCTACTGGTCCGTGACTAGCCCAGGCAAAGGCATTACATATACACACTCGAACCATTATACTCACTCGAACCGAACAAGAAGAAAGAAATGTTGTGCCAGTGTGCAGGGGTTTCGACTTGCTCTGAGTCCCACATCTAGAAATTATCTGAATGTAATTACTTAAAAGTTCTTGAGCCAGAAACCCAGGAAGCTACTCTTTCAATTTTCGATCCATAGAAGTTAATCAGAAGAAAATAATTACCATTGTTTTACATCACTAAAATTTGAGTTGTTCTGTTTGAAACAATAACTGCAATATTTAAATATTTGTTTTGAAGTAATGTTTATATGAGACCATGCTTCTAAAACTTCAGGACTTCATACCTTTGCATCTTTTTAAAATGAAATTTGTTTAGTATCTATGGAGAAGAACTTCAGATGTTTCACTTCTAACAAGCTGTAGGTGCCAGGTTGCTGGTCCACAGTCCACAGTTGCCATAGCAAGGCCATAGTTCACAAGTGAGACATACACACAATACCTTTATCTGAAGGCATTCAGTCTTATTTTCTTCTTGACAACATGACTGAACAGCTGTTTCATAGCAAGCAGACATGGTCAAAATAGTGGGTCCATATAAGAATGGGTGCCTTCTAGAAGTTTCATAACTATACCTGTAATTTGAGAAGTACAAAATTGTATGATTTGGAATTCAAGAACATATGCTAACACTATTTCCTTTTTAAAAAAATGTTCATTCATTTTTGTTCTAGAAATTCTGGTGACTTTGATTAGGTAGCATTTTGTTAAAAGCATCAAATGTTCACTCTGAGCATCACTGGAACACATTCCTAAAGTGACCAAGACAGGTAGAGGAAAATGAAATAAAAAATTAAGAGCCCCTACCTTCTTGCTTTTTTTTAATTTATTTGTTCTTATTTTATGTGTATGACAGTTTTGCGTGCGTGTATATAAGGACACCCATGCGCGCAATGGTGAGGGGGCCAGAAGAAGACATCAGAACTCCTGGAACTGGAGTTACGGACAGTTGTTAGCCACCATGTGAGTGCTGGAAACTGAATCCAGGTCCTCTGCAAGAATATCCAGTGCTCTTAACTGCTGATCCATCTCTCCAGTCTCTTTATTTTTTATTTTAAATTATATATAGCACATATATTATGAACAGTTTTTTTGGCTTTTGGAGACAGAGTCTCCCTGTAGCCTCAGGTGGCCTAGAACTTGTTATATAGATCAAGCTGACCTCAGTCTCACAGAGATCCACTTGTCTCTGGCTCCTGGGTACTGGGATTAAAGGAGTACTCCACAATGTCTGGCTCCCCCCATTTTTATAGAGAATAAGAGGTAGAAATTCAGCAGTCTATGCTGCATTGCAAGTGCAGGATTATAGTTAGCACAGAGGACTTAAGTATAGAAGTATTGGTGGGTGTTCAGAAGTTTCTCAGTACCACTCAGAAGTTCTGTCTAGACTAAGAAAGTCAATGCAACTGTGTCCTGCGACCTCTCATTCAGTATTTTAGTTTGTTGCTAAATTCCCTGAAACTATGTTTCTACATAATAATCCCTAGAGCTTGTTCAAACTGTACTCCTGAACACATGGCTGTGCAGTCAACAAAAGTCAGTACCATAGACTAAAACTTATTTGCTCACAGAAATACATTTTCTGTTCCTATGTATGCAGGAAGACTATTTTTTCAGCCTTCCTGTGTTAGGTTGGCTGTTCTGACCAAGAAAACATGAATGCACATGAAAGGGAAAAAGAGAATAAAGGGGAGGGAAGCTTAAGTGGGAAGACAGATGTCAGGGCAGGGCAGAGGAAAGGGGGGGGAGGGATAATTAACACTAAGGAGGTTTGGAAAAGCCATCTGGAAGCCTATTTTATGTTGTGTGTGTGTGTGTGTGTGTGTGTATTCATATAAAAGAGTTTAATTGTAGTTACTGTACACAAGGGTTTATGCTCATCCCAGAACTATAACCATAGGTTGTCAAATAAAAATCCCAGTGCCAGATGTGAATAGCTCCCCTTGAGTTTGATGAAGAGAGCTCTGGAGGTCCCCCAAATAGCGTAGGCCATTGTCATTGCTCTTGATTGCCCTTCAGAACTTTATAAGACCCTATTTCTGAAGATACAGCACAGTTTGATCGCAGGGCATGAAGAAATCAAGTTGGTGCTGACCAGGAAGCTCCCTCCCGTTAGTTTACATAGTACCAGAAGGTGCTGTGTAGACTGCTGGGGGTGAGTAGTCATTAACAGTCATGCCCAGCTATGAAACATAGCAATGACCTGCATGGTAAGTTATACATCTGGGTACAATAGTGGCGCAAATGTTATGGGGGGTAACCAACCACTTTATGATCAGATTTAAAGCCTGCTCCACAAGAGGAAACACATGCTAGGTCTGTAAATCCAGTCAAGAATCTATGGAAGGGGAGTTCACAGGCCCCAGGGGTGAATCTACTATTATTCTGCTAAACAGATACAGTCTCAAACTTCCCTTGAAATCCATATATCTATTCCCACAGATTAGTACATCTCTCAGACCTCACCAGAGAAGTTTCTTTGTATAGTGAGTGAGCAGTAGGCAATAGAGAAACTCATAACCAGCCAAAGTGGAAAGAACAAGTGTTAGTTGGAGTGCCATGTACGAACCGGACAGCTATATCACCTCCCCACACCCTGACAAGGTTCACAGACGACAGAAGAGGCAGCAAAGGAGCCAAAGATCATGATGAACCAGAGTGAAACAGTGTCTTCCGGACGGACATGCCAGGACTGCTGCACTCATGAAGTCACAGCAGCTTTGGTTGCCTGAACAAAACTTGAACAAGATCAAGCCAGTTGACATTCTCACATGGAGGGGAAAGGACTTTATGACTCTCTACTCTAACCCAGGGGCTGTAGAGTGTTGATGATTTCCAGGGGAAGTAGAGTCAGTTTTCTTTAAGGATGTGGCCCCTGGTGGGTCAACCATACTTCAGTGATTGACCCCGTATCCAGGAATATACGGGCAGCACAAATTTGACTTGATGAGTTATTTCAAAGAAATAAAAACAGCACAGGAAGCTGGCGTAGGTAGGGAGGTGGGATAAGCGTAGGGGTGAATATGATCAAAATATATTGTATGAAATTCTCAAAAACTAATAACAATTGTGGGGAATAAGGCCTCCCAGCAGAACCCCCTCCTTGACCAACAGTCAAGGTACGCTAAAAATTCTTGCCCCACTAATATGGGGAAAGAGTCCCTTTGCTAATTGCCTCAAGTTAATATCCTGTCAACATGTTTACGAGGCCCTGCAGACTCCTGCGGAAAGTGCGGTTTGTCCTAATAGCACGTCTCCATTTCCCGTTCAGGCTGAGTCATGGGACCTGTAACTGACCAAGTTCCTGGTATAAGATGTTCCGGTAAGATAAAACTTGGTATGAACCTTTGACGGAAGAGAGATGTGTGTATATATATATATATATATATATATATATATATATATATATATATGAGTGCTTCACAAGTAAAGGCACGTCGCCATTTTGTACCCTATGTGTGTGTGTGTGTCTACTCTTCTCTTCAACCTCGATGTCCCTCGCAGAGACTCAGATCCAGGGCCGTGCAGGCGCGGCAACAATATTAAAAACATGAAGGGATATGTTATGTCTCATGACTAGGCTTGGTCACCAGCTTCTCTGCACAACTCTTGACTCTCCTTTCTTTGAAAATACAGATGTGTAGTGCTAAGGCTGAACGAAGCAGCTGAGAGACACGAGTTACTCACTGCATAAGAACAGTGAGGATTTGAGCTGAGCTGAAAAACAAAATGAGTTGCCAGACGCCAGAGTGGCCGAGTAAGACTGGAAGCCAGCGTGGCGGGGAGAGTTACACCTTTACTTATTTACTAGGGTGTAACCTAAAGTTAAAGGAAGAAAGAGCCACCTCTCTTATGTTCCATTGTCTCTCCCGGAATCAGGCCAGTCAGCATTCAGAAGAATCAACCCAGGGGCTGACAAGATGACTCAGTAGGCAAAGGTGCTTGCCTCAAAAGCCTGGTGTCCAGAGTTCAATCCCTAGAATGCATGTGAAAGAGGAAGAAGAGAACCGACTCCCCAAAGTTGTCCTCTGACTTATACATTCACACTGTGACATGTTCAGCTCCCCACTGCCCCCCCAAACACATACAAAATAATAATTTTTAAAGTCAGTTTAAATATGAGATCAGCTCATTCCTGAGGGGATAGTTTTATAGAGTTTTATAAAGCCTGGAGCAATGATGGAGAGGTTAGAAAGAGACTGGGAGTGGGAATGTCCTCAGTCAGCACTGCATCAGAGAGAAGAAAGCCCAGGATTTCTCTTTCATCCCCTAGTAAAGAGGCTTTAGCATGGCAAGGCCTCTGCGGGAGGTCCCTGTAAGCAGACATCCAAAAGGAGGCATTGACTGAGAAATGCAGCTGTTTGGGAGCAGAGTGGCCAGACGGCCAAGTCCCCAAGAGCAGCCTTCAGTGCACTGGCTGTGCTTCCACCGTGCTGTGGGAGAAATGCTTCAAGATTGCCTGGAGCTTGTTGTGGTAAACAGGAGTCTGCAGAGCCCTTTAATAAAGGACATGTCTTGTACTTTGGTTTCTAACTAATTCCCCTTAATGGCAGGTGCTTTGGAACCTGCCTGGCACAGCCTTGTAGTCTTTTCTTGCTAAGTGTCTGGGGCCACTTAATTCCTTCTGGAAATTTCAGAAATCTCCGAGGGCAGTTCTGGCCCTGTATGGGTGAATTCAAAGGTTTAGGCTATTCAGCACCACCCTATCCAGCCTCTTCATTTCCCCTCATCTAGATGTGCCTGTCGAAAATCTAATACCAAATCACAAAGGCTCCAGCACTTTGGCTCCAACAGTCAGGTATCTGCCTAATTCCCCATGTCTGTGCCTGACTTGAATAAGAGGCACAGCTGCTTTCTTTGAGAGCTACAGTCATGTTGCTCTTCTTCCTGTCTCTGAAACCTAAGTATTTATCAATACCTAACTCTCAACAGACAGTTTCATGCTAATCAGGATTCCAGCTATGAGCTTGGCCCTGCTACAGTGCTGTCCACTCTGCCTGGAATTATGCAGTCTGGTTTTCAGTTGACTGTCTCTGCCTGTCGATGCCCTGCTGACTATCCACTGAGGGATCTCCCAGTACTAGGTCCTGTCAGTAGTCTCGGTCTCCAGTCTGCTTTTTATGATCTGCCTAGCTGACTGCCTGTTTGCCCAGGCTCAGTTTACCAGTGGGAAGGAAAAGGAAGACTTGTGCATGCTCCTCAGGGGGTCAGGTGGGCTTCCTGGGAGCCAGCTGGAGCCTGCCCCTGTTTTCCCCAGATCCCTGTGCTCCTGTCTGGTCAGGCTGGCTGCTTCATACTCAGACAAGCTCTCTTACTTGCTCTCCTCCATGTTCCTGATCTGGCCATTTAAATTCTGACATTTATTTAACTCTCATAAACTACAAGGCTTTTAATATCATTTGCTGCTGGTCTTCCTAATCAAGGAAAGGAGCTCTTTACAAGTCCTAGTCGTTTCCAATATTCCAACGCAGACATTTTCTTGCCTATCAATCCAGTAAGTTGACAATTGCCATTCTGAAGGAGAAAAATATACTGTAGCTCAAATTTCCTCTTGAACATCATATAATAAACATTGCAGGCACTGGAGAGATGGCTGAGTGGTTAAGAACACTCTGCTATTGCAGAAGACCCAGGTTCAGTTCCCAGCACCTACGTGGTAGCTAACAATCATCTATAACTCCAGTTTCAGAGGACCTGATATCCTCTTCTGGCCTCTGTAGGCATTGCACACATGTCGTAATTGCATACATGCAGGCAAGACATACACATAAAATAAAAATAAATGAAATTGAATATAAAAATTGTGTTCTCAGAGAATTTTAAACAAAAAGGAAACATTGGAAAATACCGTTCTTAAAAGATCATGGCAAAGAAAAGTGGCCTACCTCTTCTTTAGGGACTCTAGATTCTCCCCCTCCGTCCCACAGGTCAGCTCAGGCTCTGGGATCAGGAGTGTATCATTGTTAACTGCATCATCTTTCTTAAACGACAGGAAGCACTTGAGTCTTGCTGTGTTATTTGTCTTACAGCAATCACTGAATGCATATTTGTCAAACATTCCTTAGTTGTTGCAAATATACCTGAGGAAAGTAGTCATCTGTGGGAAGAAATAATAACTTAGAGGGGAAGCATATACGACTTTCCCACCAGGGGGGAGTAAGAAACTGGCTACATGGTGCTGAACTTTGAATCTAGCCATCTTTGTGCGTGTGTGCATGTGTGTGTGTATGTGTGTATTAATGTACCTGCAGGTGTGTGTGCCTGTATAGAGGTCAATGTTGGAGGTTTCTCAGTCACCCTTCACCTTATTTCTGAGAGAAGGTCTTTCACTGAACCTGCCACTCACTAATTAAGCTTAGACTGGCTGGCCAGCGAGTTCAGGAGATCTGCCTACTGCTGGGGTTACAGAAACGTGCTGCTGTGCATGGGTTTGGCATGAGTGCTGGGATCTGAACTCAAGTTCTCACGCTTGCACAGCAAGCCCTTTACCAACTGAACCATCTCTTCAACCCCCGGTCATAAACCTATTGAGTGAAAATCTTTTAGGTTTTAATATTTTTACATTTATTTTTTGTGTATCGGGGGGAGTATGCCACAGAACTCATGTGGAAGTCAGAAGGCAACCTGAAAGAATTGATTCTTCTCTCCTTCCAGTATGTGGGCCCTGGATTTCCAATCCAAGTTGTTAGACTAGGCGGCAAGTGCCTTTACTTACTGAGCAACCTCATGGGCCCCTTTTGGTTTTTTTTTTTTTTTTTTTTTTTTAAATCTAAATTCAGACATGCTGACATGCATAGAATTTGTCACTTTCCCTTCTCTTTCCTGTGTAACTGATTTATTTTCAAGCAATTCAGATGTTGGGTTTTTATTATTTATTCATTTTAATTTTATGTGTATGAGTTTTTAGCCTCCATGTACGGAAGGACATACATGCATGCAATGCCTGTGGAGGCCAGAAGATGGCAGCGAATCCCCTGAAACTAGAACAGTTGTTAGCCTCCATGTGGGGGCTGGAAAATGAACCCAGGGCCTCTGCAAAAATAACCAATACTCTTAACCACGGAGCATCTCTCCAGCCCCACGATGTTGTTTCTTTAAATTACTAAATGTAATTCAGAATATTCAGGGTAAGATATTTTTAATGAGAATTCTCCACTAAAAAATAGCTACTCATTTGCTTATTTCCTATTCATTTTTAGTTTTGTTTCCATGGAACTATAAGATTTTAACTTTGAGGCAATGTGTGTTCACTGCCAGCTATCCAATTGGAAATGCAATAATTCAATGTTTTCAAATACCTTGAGGTGGCAATAAATGTTTGGGGCCTCAGCTGGCTTATGCGTTTCAGATTTGAGGGGTAAATGCAGAAGAAGTCATGTTTGAAGTGGAAACAGGAGTCATGATAAAGCATGTCTAGCCATTGCCCAACCTTCATTTACAATGTTGACTGATGACATCTCCAGTTCTGTTCAGAGTCTAGCACACGACAGTGGCAGGCGTTAGCCCCAAGAGATGAAGCAAAATACCCTCCACAAATAGAGCAGAAGTTATTCATTTATATGTTAAATTACGTAGCATGAAAATAACAGACCCCAAAACTTTGTATTGTAAGAGCATGTTAATGTTAGTCAAGATTTTCGGGAAGGGAGTTTCCATGGGTAAAGTACCTGTTGCCAGACCTGATGATCTAAGTTCAATCTCTGGGTCCACATGGTGGAAGGAGAAAACTGACTCCCACGAGTTGTTCTCTGACCTCTAGGAGTATGTAACTGAAAACTAAAAGCACAAGTTTCCCAGGGGAATTTCTGAAATTTGCTAATCACAAGACAAAGTTTTGTAATGAAGCAATACTAGTTCCTATTATTTTCTACTGACTGGAAAAAGAATACATAATATTTGTTTCTCTTTTCATATTCTCAAAGAAACTTCTTTAAACTTAGTACCTCAGCTTCCTAAAGTTCTCTGTAGGAGGGTTTCAGATAATATCATTCTGGTGACTCAGGCAGAGGGGTCAACAGAGATCAGCACATTCGTATCCATGGTAATGACTTATTGTTGAGTGTTTGGCCCCAGAGACTGGTCTTCCAGAGATAAACTGATTAAAATTAGGTTTATAAGAGATAATAACTGAGATTTGATTCATATGAGTGTCCTGTGGAATTATTTAGTCAGTCTCCTGCATAACAACATCTTTTGTTTATAATCTAGCTTAGAAAGGGAAATAAAGCAAAGTGCAATTCACCTACCAACTGGTGAGTGCATTCTGAAGGTGACTCATGTCGTTTAAGATTCTTACACTTTTCTGAATGGTCTAGCAAGTCTTTGACTATAGTTTGCACTTCTTCATAAGTTGCTTTCTGAAGAAACTGAGAAACCATAATGCTGGTGCTGAAATGTAAGATTTGTATGTTGACTATATGATGACATTCTCCCCTTTTTTCTTTATTATTATCACTGCTGTCTGGTTCACCCCAAACTGATTCACCCCAAATTCCAAACAAAAGAATACTGATAACAAAACTCACCTGTCTCTTAAGATTTCCTCTGAATGATTCTGGCTATTAATATGCCACATGGCTGGAAAAAAAAAAGTTTTATTTGCTGCTGTGATCTGGCTGTTTGTACCCCCGGCTTTCATATACTGAAATCCTAACCTGCCAGGTATTAGAAGGTGAGAGCTTGTACTCTAGTCAAAAGGCAGAACCCGCATGAGAAGAATAGGACCCTTATAAAGGAGGCCTATGGGAGCTCATTCTTCCCTTCTATTGTATGGGAACAGCAAGAAAACACTTACGGACCTGAAAATGGATTCTTACAAGGAACCAAATACGAGAACCCTCACCGGATGCCAAGTCTGCTGATATCTTGATCTTGGACTTTCAGCCTCCAGTACTGTGAGAAATAACCTTCTTACGTACATGTTCTTCCCGCCTTATGGTGTTTTGTTACATCAGCTTCAACGGATTAAAATATTTGCATAGCAAGAAATTTCCCAGACTGACATCCCCCTTTAAACTCTGAAGCCTGCATTTATACATTTACAACTTTCTAGATTTATTTTCATTTCCCCTAATAATAAGAGCAGTTTAAAAGAATATGTATTATCTTGAATTTAAGCTGTTTCCTGTGAAGAATTTTTAAAAATATTTGAAGATGTGTGTAGTTGAAATCTATCTTTGGTTTTCATTTGAACTGCATGCACTTGTTTTTACAGTTATGAATTAAGGACTGGAGAGACAGCTCAGTTGGTAAAGTACTGGGACCTGAGTTCAACCTTCAAAACCCATTTTAAAAAAAAAGCTAAGAGTGGTGATACAAACTTGTAATCCTAGCTTTGGTGAGGCAGAGACAGGCAGTTCTTTGAGTTTACTGACCACCTAGCTTAGCCTACTTGGCGAATTCCATGCCAGTGAGAGATTCTGTCTCAAAAACCAAGGTGAGTGGCATCTGAGGCACAGATCCAAGACAGTCCTCTGGCCTCCACATGCACACACACTTCATCATGTGTGCACATGCATACACACACAGAGAATGTCCTGAATTTGTTGATCTTGATTTGGTTATTTAACTCTTTTACCCTTTCATTAAAAGTTATTAGCACAATCAAAAGTAAATGTTAGTAATGGGAATAAAATCCCAAACATTAACACTCTGCCTGGTTTGCCGGTCCCCTCCTCTTCAGCACACACTCGCTCCACGCCCCTGTGCTTCAAGGAAGTAGTGTCTTCCTTCCTATACTAATGGCTTCTAAAAGTGCAAAGGCTCTCTCTTAAACAAGTATGCCATCATTAACAGTTACTATTGATATAGAAAATAACGGTTGTGGCGGAAGCTCTCCAGAGTTCAATTTCTATTTACAAAAAATAGAGAGAATATAACTCCTTGGGTTTATTATGATGTAAAAGTTTTACTACATTGGGAGGGCATTAAGCTTAAATAGGGGTGGAGAGGCAGTTCGGTTGGTAAATTGCATGTTGAACAAGCCATGAGACCCAAGTTTGGATCCCAAACATCCTCTTAAAAAGTCTAGTTCATCTGTTCTCCAGTAATGGGGGATGGGGGTGGAAGGGTCCTGGGGCTTGCTGGGCAGCCCATCAAACCCATCAGTGAGCCCCGGGTTCAGTGAGAAACCCTGAAAAATTAAGGGGGTTCAGTTAGAAACCAAAAAATAATTAAGGGGAGAAGTAATTGAGGGAGACACCTGATGTCAACCCCAGCCTCACACAGGCACATGCGTCACACGCATGCACAGGGACAGGCAGCCTGCACACAGGCACATGCATCCACACGCATGCATAGAGACAGGCAGCCTGCACACAGGCACATGCATCACACACATGCATAGAGACAGGCAGCCTGCACAAAGGACTAAATCCCAACATTAAATGAAGCTTTGAGCACAGTGCCTGGTAATAGGTTCTGAATACTGTAGTTTGTATTACTATTTCTAAAGTCATTCACACTTTTCAGTTAACTAAATTCACTTAATCTATTTCAGACATCAGCTTCTTTCCCCTAGAGAGGAAGCCAGGAAGGAAGGCCAACGTGAGCTCTTCCTGGATGTGTGGTTTCAGTGTTAACTCTCTGTACTCATTCTGCACACTAGTGTCTCACAACATTCAGTGACTCTTTCGTAATAGTGATGGCTGCTGAGAAAGATAAGCCTTTCCATAGTCATTACACGCTTGCCATATCCTTATACCTGGGACACACAGACTGTAGTCAGCATTTCCTACCTGCATGAAGTAGGCTTGTCTGAAGAGCCTGACATTTAATGTAGCTGAAGAAAACAATAAAAGATATAGATTTAATAATCTTCATTATTTCAGATAAATTTTTATGGAAGTTCCACCACTTGAGAGAAATGAGACTTTACTTATATTCTTTCCAAGAAGTTATGATTAACAATTAACTTTTCTGGTGAATATTTTTTCTAAGGCTAAGCGGATACTTAGAAAATTGAGAAAACTCAAGACAAGGAAGAAATTTTGGTGTTCATTAATGAGTACTGGATTTTAAAGCAAATATGCTGATCCCATTATTTATTCAAGATTACAACACTTGGGCCTTGTAATAAAAATTGATAAACATGTCTGGTAAATACTCGTCTACAATATCTCATTTCATAGAAATGCTTGCTGACATGTGCAAAGTTCTAAAGTGGCAGAGGAGAAGGTAAACATGTACTTCCCCAGGTCAGATAATGGTCAGGACTCAGGTGTCAATGCAGGGAACATTTCCAAGTCTCTTAGAGAGAGGAGGGGTAGAGGACACAGGCACCTGAAGCAAACTCAAAAGACTGGCACCTACCACCAAATGGTGACTGTCGATCTGACTGTCCTATGGCTTGCAGTACACCGCACTATTATCGCTGCCTGACTAGGAACTGAGACTCAGACTCTTACCATTTGCTCATGGACTCAGATGAAACTTCAAGTCTATCTGACTTTAGACCCGACAGCACACAAGAGCTGGTGTTTGCACTGTCTGGCGTTCTTCAGCTTGGCCCGTTGTGCCATTGGTCCAGTTCTCAGGTCTAGGAAAGAAAATAGGTCACTGATGACTAAAGAGAAAGGGCAGATCTATGGGAAGTCGAGAATGTTGGAAATAGGAGATCATTGATTACTATTTCACCCTTCCTACCATCAGTTTCCTCACTTACAAATGGTGGATTTGGCTCAGAAAATCTCTGAGGCTACAGTCCATTACTTGATTCTGCTACCTGCATGTTCACATTTCTGGTTTCTGAAACAAGTATACACACATGTTGCAAATTATATATATTTATATATTATATATTATAATTTATATACTATGTATATAAATTATATATTCTATATTAATTCTAAAACAACCCTAAATTGGTTATCACTTGGATTTGGGACACATCAACTTAAAAATATGGATGACCTATGAAACAGAAATCCAGGGTTAACAGAGAGAAGGCTGCTTTTGGCCAGTTATCACTAGCCTTTTGGGATCGATCCTTTAAATAGTCTTATAGTGCTCAGCATCTCTTTTTTACATTTGTTTGCTTGGCTCTGTTTTTTATTTTTTGAGACAAGTTTTCATTATGTACCCCAGGCTGTCCTTAAAAGTGTGATCCTCCTGCTTCAGCCCCTCCCCCACAAGTGCTGGGATTATCAGCATGCAACACCACATCAAGCTTACCACTTTTGCCATGCATTCTTGGAGCTCTGTCCTTCTAACTTTAAGCTTCCTGGACTTATCAGCTATGGACCTGATATACTAGCTCCAATGTCTTGAATGAACACTGCCTGACCGCCAGCCACAGCAGACATTACTAGCTGCTCACCATGGCTCTCGCCCTGAGCCAAGCTCAGCTTAGTGTTCCTCATAGCACAGCCACTATCAGTAGATTGGAGTTGACATTGGAAAAGCTGTTATGTGTTTGTTAAACTAATTTTACCTTTAAAAAACTATCCAGCTGGAGAGATAGATCATGGTTAAGGGTACTTCTTTCTCTTTCATAGGACCAGGCTTCAGTTTCCAGCACACACACAGCAAATAACATCTGTCATCCTTAACTCCAGTTCTGGTATCTGACACCCTCTTCAGGCCTTCCTGGGCACCAGCATGCATGTGGCACACTTACATATACGCAGACAAAACACCAATACATTAAAAAAATATCCGAAGTTAAGTCTCCATGGAATTTTTCCTCTCAGAGATATGTGAATCCCTAGTAAGATTTTCTTGAAAATGCATAAGGATGCTGCCTATATGTTCTATTAGTGACTAAAGGTACAATTTCAAATCATTGGAAACACAAGTGGGGAGAGATTATTTAAGCAATGGCCAGTGATGGACTTACCATTTAATAGAATACCACAGAATTTTCTGGGGAAAAAAAAAAAAACCTTGCCATGCTGGACTTTGAGATATAAAAGAAAGGCAACCACAAGACACAATGATGATTTGGAATTTTGTTTGCTTCCTGAAAACGGGGTCTTGCTATGGAACCCAGTCTGACTTCAAACTCAATCCCCCTTCTTCAGCCTCCTGAGTGAATGCTGGGATTGCCGGCATGCCCTACCATACCCACTCTGTGATGACTTTTTGTTTTATTTGGTTTTGTTTTGTTTTGTTCGTTTTTAGAGACAGGGTCTCCCTGTTGCCCCAACTGGCCTGGAACTCACTATGTAGGGTTAGGCTGTCCTCTATCTCACAGAGAGATCGGCCTGCCTCTGCCTCCCAAGTGCTGGGATTAGAGACATGTGCCACCAGGCCTAGAAGTGATGACATTTTAGTAAACACTATTTGTACAGCAAACCTTATAACCTAATTCTTGCCCACATCACAGAAACAGAGTTCAAAAGGACAAATAACCAGGACTGGGTGGCAAAAAAAATAAACCTTGGCGGTAACTGCCTGTTCTTAGCAAGCACTATTGCACCGTGCGGTTTATCATATTTATAAGCATCTCTAGTGTTGTAGAATTATTCCTGTGTCAAATACAAGGATGATGTACTCATTTACATGAGTTCTGTGTGAGCAATAACAGAGTAAGTTTGGCTTACCCTCACTCCAAATCCTCCTTTCTCCAGGCAAAATTACACCTCTACCATAAACCATTCTCCATTCTTCTCCCTCGTCCCCTCACATGCTACTGGTCACCTGATTTGCTTGGTGTGTTCTCTGGTATGGCATGGTTCTCTTGGTATGCTCTCCACTGGTATGTCAGTATCGTCTGTGACAAAACCTACGTGATGGCAGCAGCTTCCAGAGCTTGGGTTTTACATCTGTTGCTCTCAGCAGAGTCTTGTGCCCAAAGCAGAATTCAGTGTTAGATACAGAATTGAATTAGCCACTTGTGATGTGTTTCACTCCTGCTCAGGAAGTAATCTATTACCCATTGTTTAAATAAAACTTCCTTGTTATTCTCATTGATAAGTAATCAAAGAACAAAAAGGCTTTAGGGTGAACACTGTCATTTGCTGGCCAATGTACTGGGTAAGTTATACAGTTATGTCTTTAACTTCTTTCTGGTATGGTACCATCCTGTACAAAAAAAAAAAAAAATGAAGGTCTTGGAGCCTGAGGCCCTACAGCACATCTAACAGTAGTAGGAATTTGAAGAAATGCCTCGTGCCCAACACACACACACACACACGCACACACACACACACACACACACACACATACACACACACACACACACACACACACACATCTTCAGCTTAACACGAGTACCAGAGCAGAGTATACATATTCAGGGTTTTTTCTCATTCTTGTACCTATGACAGCCTTGGTCCCTGCCTGCTTGTTTTCTTCCCCCAATTCAGCAAGACATGAATCTGTGTCCATCTGGCTCACCCTATGGCCATTATGTCTGACACACGGGGGGATTCTAATATGTAATTTTGAATAAATGAGTGAGAGTACTTTGATGGTGTTCTAAAGGTTATGCCAAAACAGCTCTGTGACTGTCACTGTAAATTACCTAACAAATAATCATCATCTTCAGTCATAGCCATTGAAGAGCTGTCTACATCTTTCAAGTTCAGAGAAGTCTCGACAATTCAACTGTGATCTCATACTTGCCTTCATCTCCTGAGTTCTTGTCTTTGATGACATTACTGCTAAGTAGTAACAGCTCCTACATATGGAAGTTTTACTGTGGGACACAGAGAAAAGCCCCACATACACATATATACACACACACACACACAATACTGCTGCTATTGTGGATGGCCTTGTGGTTCTCTGAATAAAAGACTTTTTTTTAACTTTTTTATTGTGAGTGTTATGGATGTGTAAGGATAGAGGGGATCAAACTCAGATTGTCACAGTTTTACCCACTAAGCCATCTCTCTCGCCTTGTATAAAAGAGCCACATGGCTAAACCTACTAAACCTATGAAGTCATGTTAAGAATATTGTTGTAAGGACTGGAGAGATGGCTCAGTGGTTGAGAGCTCTGGCTGCTCTTGCAGAGGATGTGGGTTCAACTCCCAGCACCCACATGCTGGCTAACAACAGTTTGTAACTAGTTCCAGGGGATCTGACACCATTTTCTGATCTCCACAGGCATTGCATAACATTGGTGCACTTACATTGATGCAGGCAAGACACTCATACACATAAAATAAAAATAAATAAATAAAATATTTTTAAAAGAATACTGTTCTAGCGAAGCATGTGGTACATATCTTTAATCCCAGCACTCGGGAGGCAGAGATGGTGAATATCTGGGCGATTAAAATCTGGTTTACACAGTGAATTCCAGATCAGCTGGAACTACACGGAAACTTTCAAAAAATGAACAACAACAACAACAACAAAAAAAGAGCATTGTTCTGTACTTAGAAAACACAAACTTTTTAATCTCCCCAAGTCTCAAGTCTCTACAAAATACGAATAAACTGATACGTTCTCAGTCATTAGAACTATGTGAGACGATCATATGAAGCACTTGGGGCAATGCTAGCACATGCAGTAAATGCTAACTATGAATAGCAGCTGCAGTGGTACAGACGCATGCCCTTGACTCCAGAGTCCCTCCTCAGGGCCAAGAGAGGAGATGGAAGCACTCTTCTCAGACAGGGATACTCAGAGTTCTGACCCCCAGAAAACAAGGCAGGTTCAATTGCTGTGCAAAAGAACCTAGCAAGAAAATGAATCATGGCTGGTTAATTTTGTATGTGAATATGTGTGTTTTCACGTGTGTGCAGGAGCACAGGTGCATGCACATATGAGTGCACGTGTGTCTGTGCATGTGGAAGCCAGAGGTCAACCTCAGGTATTGTTCTTCAGGATCTGTCTACCTTGATCTTTAAGACAGGGTCTCTTACTGACCTGGATCTCACCAATGTTGGCTGGCGATGGAGCCCAGGGACCCAGCTGTCTCTAGCCCACTTTCCAGTGTTAGGAGTATAAGTGTATACCACCATGCCTGGCTTTTTGCAGGGTGCTGGAGATCAAATTCAAGTCCTCATGATTGTGCAGCAAGTACTTCACCAATACACTGTCTCCCAGCCCCATGATTAATTAATTCTTTGATCAGGTTAATAGAGGACATTAGTCTCAGAAATAGCTTTATATTCTTGTTTTATTGCTCATAGTGTAACATGATTCAAGTAAAGGTTATGGGAGAATTCTTCTACTTCATTCTTCTTAGGAGATGTAATTCACCACAAGATGGTAAGATAGTACAGGCTGAAAAGAAGAAAATATCCTTTTTTGCATCAAAAAAATCTGAACTGCTTTAAATGAGGTCATATATTTTATGAAATGACACTAGCGGCAGCCATGTGCTACACATGGAATTGAAAATCTGCCCTCTACTGGAGTGCAGGCTAAAGAGAAGTCTCATAAAACCCCCAACTGTAAAACACTTCCTGCTCTGCAAATAAGTCCACCAAAAGAGGCCTTTATCGGAACATTGCAGGCCCTAAGCCCTTTACAAGACATTCTTCCGCTACCCTACCCCACGACTCTAATATAAGCATCCTTAAACTCCTCTGTTACTTGATTCCTGTGGCTGCTACAGATCCCCACCCCCACCCCAGTCAGCTCCCGCCCTCCTGACTATAATAAGGTCAATCTGGATTGTCAAGGTTGGTGGATCATGTTTCTACCTGTGACTCCTATTCCTAACATTTTGGTGCTGAAACCCAGAAGGATCTTCTAATTCTCTCTAATACCCCTTCTCCTCTCCTTCTTTCCTTCTACCCTATCGGACTTCCATCACCAACTTCAGCTAAACAGCACTGGTATGTGACCCAGAGACCTCACCCCATCTGGCGCCACAGGTTAAAGCCTCACTGCCACATAGGTGGAGAAGGCCTTTGTCCTGAAGGTCATATCTGTTGCTTCTAGGTACCTAAAGCTGCTGGTATCCTTTCCCACAGGTCAGTGGAAGAGAGAGAGGCAAACCACATCCAGTATCTTTCTCAACCCAGACAACAGTAAATGTAAGGATCCAGACATGTTCAGAGGCACCCTAAACCTCTCCTTTCTAGACTCTGGGGGTCCTGTCTTTCCATTGTGGTGCCCTTGACCCAAGGACATCCAGTTTTTGTACCAAAAGCCCTCCTAGCTCTATGCCTACAGGGGAAACCTTGTGGCCATGAATTCGGCCTTCTCCCACTTTCACTGCCTACTATGGGTTCCCAACTACTAATCCCAAAAGATAGCCCACTGGCCCTTACTTAAATGTTTGATCCACTTATACATCCACATACTTAGATAAATAACATTTATACAGACTGAAAATACATCTGCAACATTTACAACATTCTCCATTCCAACTTTCTGATATGGAGAGAATGGGGTTTCCTCACTCAGAAAGAAACCCCCATAATCAATGGTCAGCTTATTCATTACCTGTTGGAAACGGCCCAGTTATCAACAAAGGCAGCTGTTATTCACTGTAGAGGGCATCAAAAGGATAGAAAATATATCTCTATAGCCAATAATGACGCTGACCACCTGGCTAAGGAGAGCGTGCCAACTACCTTGTTCCCCAGCATCTGTTTAACCTTGCCCCTGAAAGGACCACAGTCACAAAACCTCCTCTTGCGTCTAATAAATATTCTTTCCCTTTTCCATGCAGATGACACCTCCCTCCTCTCCTTTCTAAACACACAATTCCAGCTGACCACACAGGACAAACAATTCTTGTGGGAACTCACTATCTCCTGCCAGGTCTGTCAAGAGATTCAACCCCAATATCAATATCACTTCTCCCCACTACCCATCAGACTACAGGGTACCTCCCAGGCCCAACTGGCAAATAGATTTCACCCATATAAACCCCATAAAAAGTCATATGTTTCTCTTGGTACTTGTAGATACCTTAACCAGATGGGTTGAAGCATTCCCCGTGACTAATAAGAGGGTTTCCTCCCTTCTCACCAGAGAAATTATTCCCTGCTTTGGCTTACCTACCTCCCTACAGTCCGACAACAGTCCAGGGTTAGACTCTAATGTCATCGGGGCTGTAGTCCACTATCTCCAGATAGCCTGGAAACTTCACATATCGCACCAGCCACAATCCTCAGGCAAAGTTGAGAGGACTAACAGGACCATAAAAGGAACTCTTACCAAACTAACAATGGCGACCCACCTGGACTGGGTAAAATTACTTCCTTTACCTCGCCTCACGCTTCCGACCCTCCTTTTGAGCTCATGTAAGGGCGGCCCCTATCCATTCCAGGACTCCCACCTGCACCTCTGTTCTCTCACGCCATGACGGACCCCTTGCTTACTTTCTTACGCGCCTCCCTATGGAAACATACTGATCTTCTCCCACCCGCCCCCCGGAATCCACCCACCTCCACACCTTCAAATCGGGGACTCTGTTTCCTTGGCCTCCCTCCACCTGCTGAATACCGCCGAAAGAGGAAGGGCCTTTTCTAACCACTCTCACTGCAACCAAACTGCGGGTCCACATGTCACAGCCCAAAAGACCCCCTCCTGTTTCCAAGCAATGTCAACCAGTTCTACTTCCTTAAAAATAATGGAACTCCCACCTACACCCGAACATGAGCATCCCATCATAACTCCTAATGGCTCTCACTCTGCAGCAGCGCCAGTTGTTCCTGACACTGCAGGACCTCTGGCTGGCTCCCCTACCCATCGCGACACTTGATGAACTACTGAACGCTGCATGGGATAAAGGAACTTTCATTCCCTTCACCCCAAACCAGATGGAATTCTCCTGCTTGGCCCTTGATTTCATCCGTTTCTCTTCACCTTCCTCCGAGACCCCATACTAATACCTGGCCATGACACCCATCTGGAGCTTTCTTCTCACTCTCCCCTTGATTTCAGACCCCACTAGCTGGATGCCCCTCGTTAGTTGAGCCCACCAACTCCTAAAAATCACTGACATCCCCTTCTCTTCTGACTGCTGGATCTGTTTTTCCACCAGGGTTCAAAGGTCCCTGACTGTCCCAGTCCCTCTGCTCATAGACAGATTCCCCCATGAAATAACACCTTTTCCTAATGACCAGCCCATTCCCAAACCCCATACCAATAACTGGCCTTTCAGAATGACTTCACCTTCTTCACAGTCCTCTACTCTTTCCACAAACCTGAATAATGGGCTATCTCTCTCCTCCAACTAATCGACTCACCTGGCATATTTTCCATTCTCATTTGGCTTACTTTTGTAAAATACACCAGTCAACAAATGCCCAACTTGCAATCCTTTTGACACCCCTTATGGGTGACACTCTCCTGTTCTCACGTCTCTCTTTGCATATTTTGCTTTCTTGGGTCCCCCCTCCCCTCAACATTTCTAGGTAATTTCACCTCAGTCTATAACCACACCCTCTGAACTCAACCCCCTTCCAATCATCAAAACAAGGACCTCTCTAAAAACAATTTGTTCTCTACCACCCTAAAATGAAGCAATGACAAATGGAACAGCTCCGTCTGCCTCTCTGGAGCCCTGCCTCGCTGCCTGTCACCATGCTCCCACCTCTCCACTTCCTGCTGGATGAATGTTTCTCTTTGTCACATATCTCTTGCCACCCTCTGGATGTGTTGCCCTCATCCAATTCAGTCCCTGACTGCAGGGCCCTATATTTTTTTATGACACTAACAATAAAGCTCTCCCCATCAACCAATCCCTATAACCCAAATCATTTTTAATTAAAATCCGTTCTAAATCTCGATATCCTTCACCTTCCTTCCATCACTAACCCATTCAAGTGACTGCACTGTCAGGCAAATATCTAATTTGCTAAGACGAAATTACCATCCAACCCAATTGGTCCACAGCTTCCAAAATCTCATCGCTCTACATTGTCATATTCATTCTGCCTCATGTCCTCAGGCATTGTCTTCCTCTACAGTTCTTCCACATAAGCTTGTGTCCTTGACAACCGGTGTCTGCACCCTAGTCTTCCAATACCCTGACATCCAACTCCTCCCAAACCACCAAATTGTCTCTGTCCCACTTATGAAATCCCTTCTGTCTTCCCCTTCACTCTTCCACCACAAAGGTCCCCTCGACTCCTTCCTATTATGGCTAGACTGGGCTTCTCCTCTGCCCTCAGCACAGGCATAGTCAGAATAACCACCTTCACCCATTGTCAACAACGGCCATCTAAAGCCTGCTGAGACTCCCTAGATGAAACTGCAGCTTCCATCACTACCATGCAAATCCAGATAGGCTCCCTATTCTCCAAAACTGAAATGCCTTGGACTTCCTGACTGCTGAAAAAAAGGAAGTACCTGTCTTCCTCCAGGAAGAACGCAACTTCTACAGCAACCAGTCAGGAATAGTCAGAGTTGCTGCAAAGAAACTGTGAGATCTGGCCTTGGAACTTCGCAAGTATTCAGAAATGGGAGGACTGCCGTCTGGCATGAGACAGTGCCTGCCCTGGCTGCCCCCTCCCTTGACACCCCCAGTTCAATCCTCCTTTTAGTCATCATTGCGTCAAAGTCATCAACTGTCTCCAAAGATTGTTATAGAGTTACAGGACTGCAGTAGCCTGTACAACTACCCAAGCCACCATCTGGACCAAATCAAGACTGTGTTTCTGCTCCTCACAACCAGAGGACACCCTTATGCCCCTCCTCCAAAAGACCCCGAAGCCCCTCCCCCCACCCTACAACACCGTCTTTCAGCAGGTAGCAGTCGGACAGATCCGTAGTGCTCCCACACCAATTTAGTCCTCTTCGGAGTCTGGAATAAAGTGAAGTCCCATAAAACCCCAACCATAAAATGACTTCTGTTCTGCAAGCAAATCCTCCCACCAAGAGACCCTTATCAGAACAATGCAGGCCCTAAGTCCTTTACAAGATGCTCTGTCCCTACCCTACCCCCAGACTCTATTTCTAAATACAAACATGCTTAAACTCTCCTGCTGTTTGACCCATGTGACCGCTACAGTCAGATCCCACCCTTCACTGATTACATAAAGATCAGTCGCGATTGTCGAGGTTGGTTGCTCGTCTTTTCTATCTGCAGCTCTTGTTCCTAATACAGGCCTGTCTGTCCCCATACTGGGCATCACTACTACTGTCTAGAAACTTGTGAGGTGAGTGTCATGTAAACTGCAGGAGAAGGGATCCGTCAGAGATATAATGTATATCACAAATATATCTCTTTTGTTTCTGTAATTACTATAGCAAGGCTCTTGCTCTGTATGTTGATTGTGCCTCAATAGAGTGGTTTTTAATGGGACTCTCAACAGAGACTTTTGGCAGAAGGTTACTGAAGTCAATCTATCTGTCTGTCCTCACTGAGGATTTATCCCTCCTCTCCCCTCCCCTTCACCCCAACCTGGCTTTCTGAAACAAGGTCTTACTCTATAACCCCAGCTGGCCTGGAACTCACCATGTATCCCAGACTGGCCTCAAACTTGCATCAATCTTCCTCCCTCTGCCTCCCACATGCTGGGATTACAGGTGTGTACCACCAGTCTTGGTTTACCTAAATACTTTGTACCAACATTCAGAGATTCCATTGTCTATTTTTTCTCATTCAAACAAAAAAAATACAGAAAGGCAGAGAAGTGGATGCCTTTGGGGGATTCAGAAACTGAACCGCCCTGGCACAATGCAGCATTGCTACCCAACATATAATGACTGGCATCTGGAGAAGCATGAGAGGGCCTATACTATGCTCTGTGAGCTCCAAGGAGCAGAGGATTAATCAGAAACAGACATTTTCAGCGCAAGAAGAAAAAAAAGTCAGGAAGGCTAAGAAGTCACGTGAAGCTTTCGACATTTGATTGAGATAGAAGGGATTACCTCTAGTGTTTAAACTTGTTTCTCAAGCAGCTTCACTTATTGATTTTTGAACCCTTAGAGAAAAAACAGAAATAAAAACAGGAAGAAAATTTTAAGCTACTAATATTTAAATTTAAGGAAGCATGTTACTCTGCAGTTTGAATGAAAATACAAATCACTTCTAAAATATATATAGAGAGATCATTGTTTTTTCAAGTAAACTAGACTTAAAACAGACACTGAAGTCTTTTTATGAACTACAAAAAAAAATCCATCCCTCCTTTTACACAGTCCTTAAGGATGCACACAGGTAAATGCTAGATAGTGCTTAAAGTGGTCTATTTTAACAAACTAACAATACTAAAAAATCACTCAGAAAATTAGAGGCTTCTCAAGCAGAATAAAAGATGTGTGTGCCTGTGAGTGTACATGGGGTTCATGAGTGTGTGTGAACTGTGACGGGCTTACTGCTGCTGGGAAAGAAATAATGTGGAAGGAAACTGAAGAACACTCATCAGGCCCTCCACAAACCCATGCACTGGGGTTGACCTTCACTGGTAACAGCCGCACAGCATAGCAAGCTGCTACAGACTCCACAAGCACGCTCTGCTCCCTTACCTTCCACTCCCTTACATGCTATCACTGGTGACCTTGGGAAGGTGCAGGACGATGAAGCAGCTCCCACTGAAAGCCTTCCCTTCCTCATACCCTTGCTGCTCTCCTCCCTTCAGTTGATTATGATTTCCTTGGTAAATCATCTTGACTACACTGTATTAATATGACAAATAATTCAGAATAGAAGAATAAAGCTCAATGGTATAATTCAAACATAGTTATCATCATCCTTATCTACAGATGATGAACTACAACTTCATCTAAATTTCATGGCCAAGGCTACAGGGTTTAGAACCCAGATTTGTCCAACAGCTTTCTTATACCATGTCATCATAGCAGAAACCATCCAAAGCCTCTATCAGGAACAGCTGAACTTTATTTTTGTGGCAATTGTGCTCTCAAACACAGGGCTCTTAGGACTCAGCAAAGAGGAGACAGGTCCCAAAGGGACTTGTACGCACTGTATTGTATTGTATTGTATTGTATTGTATTGTATTGTATTGTATTGTATTGTATTGTATTGTACTGTGTTGTATTACATTACATTGTATTGTACATGTTGTACTGCGTTGTGCTAAGTATTACCAGGGACACCAGTTGAATCCCAGTGGAAAAACAATTCAACAACCTCTTCACTGAAACAGGCTTCAGGCTCCTGGGCTTTACAGCACTTCTCCTGTGCAGCTGTGAAATTTGTCAACGAAGACAGAAGATCTTCATCTTTCAGTTCAGGCTTCTGCCTCACTAAGTTGACAAGAAACCTATGCTCAAAGACACCCAACAGAATCAGTAAATGATTTCTTTCTGTGGCACCTCTTCCCCAGAATGTTTGTTATAGAACCACATACATGTCTTGGGTTTCAAATTAGGGACTGTTTAAACATTTTGTTTAAATATTCCATTTTTTGCAATGGTATTCTGAAACTTTCTATGAAACTCAGAACTGACTTATTGAGGGTTATATAATCACAGACCAAAATGGTCCTTATTATGTACAACACTGTAGAAAATATTAGATCTTTCTAGGAAATTCACATCCAAAATCAATCCCCCTTCCTCAGTACCTGAATGCTATACTTGGGACAGAGTAACTAAATCCAAAAACATGGGCTTTTTTCTTGACACTTAAAGCATTACTTAAGAGAATGAAAGTCAACTTCCTACCCTTTTGATCCCTCCTATTTCGAAACACTGAGATTCTCAAGCCAAATATCCTTATCATCTAGGCCAGGGAGATGACTCAGAGGGTAAAGACACCTGCCACCAAGTCTGATGATCTAGGTTCAATCCCTGGGACCCATATAAGGGAAGAAGAGAACTGACTCCCACAAGTTGTCCTCTGACCTTCACTTGCATGCTGTGGTACACACATGTGTGATGCACACACAAAATTACATATTATATTATATTATATTATACTTATTATGTTATATTATATTCGAATCTCAAGAAAATCCAACTAATCTTGAATTTGTCCAGAAACCTTCTGACTAGCAGCCTAATCCACCTTTTCAAATCACAGCCTGGTAGATGGGTTCTTCAAACCTCCTAGGGAAAAAACAAGCCTGGTTTTTACTTACAAACAATGATAATAAATACACAATGCTGTTTTGTATGGCTAGAAAAGCAAAGAATTCATTGGACAGAATAGATTGTGTTGGTCAAAGTACAAAATCATCAGAGAAAACTTCTAAGATGGGTGTGCCTACAGACTGAAGAGGAATGGGAGAGGATGTTCACACCTGTGTTTCTTGTTCTGAAGGTCCTCATTCTGAGCCTGACACCAGTCTGCATGAAAAGCAGATGAATCTTGAGAGACTGATGGAGGCACATATGTCCTGTCAGCTTTCAGACCCTCGAAGCATGGCCTTCTGAAGGCAAAGTTGGATTGGCAACAGTGGTCTACAGCAGGATTGATGGTTCGATTTTCATTTATTCCACATAATTCTCCAAGAACTAAATCTGCCTATACCAATGAGAAATGGAACTCAGATATGATTTTAAATTTAAATGAAGTTTTTGAAAAACATGAGTAGGTGAATAACTAGATTGTTCTAAGATTCCCGTCAACCTTACTCAGAAACACATAACACTATGGTAACATACCAAGAAACATGAAGCCTGGGTGATAAATGGCAATACAGCAAAAATTCAAGCTACATCAATTTAGAGGTCTACAGATTAATTTTTTATAACATAAGCATAAATCTTTAATTGTGTGCTATGAACTTTGATGAGGCTCTTCAAAGTGATAACTAAACCTTGGTCCCTGGCTTGTAATTCCCTGCTGGACACTCTCCACCCCATTCCCAAAAGAATGAACAAAAAGTAACACTTCTGTTCTGAACTCTGTCTTTTAGAGCCAGAGGGAAAACATGTAGTATTATTTAAAATGATAGTTTCTGATCTGGGCTGTAGTGTGGTAATAGAGAGCTTACCTAGGACTACAAAAATAAAAGAATAAAGTTTTCTATACCATTCTGGAACAATATCATGATTCCTAAAGCATTTGTCCTGACAAATAAAAACTGACACAAATAAAACTAAGAAAGACAATTAGGCGAATCTTTGAAAACTGCTTAAAACACTCTCCTTTGCTTCTCAGGGTTTCACACTGTGAGTCAGAAAGAAAACAACACTCCTTGCTTGACAATGTGGATAATTATTACAACTCCACAGCGTGATGGAGGGAGAAGTCGTCAAGTACCGTGCCTACCTATAACCCCAGTATTGTCAAGGCAGAGGCAGGAGGATTGCCATGGATTGAGGTCAGTTTGGTCTACACAGTGAATTCCTAGGCCAGGGAGGACTACATGAGGTGCCTCTATACCAAAAAGCAGCAAAAAAGAAGAGTCACATGCATGAGCCATACTCACAAAATTATCAACACAGGCAAATTCTTCATTTAGGAAGCAGCAGGTTGTTAAAGCTGTCACCATTTCCTGACTAAAAGAGATCAGTTCTTCCGTGGAGAGCTGGGGGGCTGTTTTGGTGAATTTGATAAGGTAACTGAAAGAAAATACATCCATTTGGTTCTGATTGAAGCTAGGTACGCACTTTTCCTTGGAAAGCTACTGCAATCCAGTTTGATAACCCATCAGAGCTAGGAACAATCCATGCCAGGGCAGTGTGAACCTTGGCCTTCCTAGCTCTATAGAGAAATGTTTCTCTCCTTTGCTGCTTTTCTACACTGCGTCTCTGAGAGCTCTGTATTTTTCACTCCCCTTTTCTCTCATGGCATGGGATCTCTTAGATTTGTTTGTCCTGACTTAGTTTTGAAGACAGACAATCCCTGACAGAAATTACCTTGGCCTATAAGTAAAATCCTTCTTGAAATTCTTCGTGTAGATAGTAAATGTTTTAAGTAGAGCATTTGAAATACATGTTAGGAAAAAGGTGAAGGAAACTAAGATCTTAAATGAACTGAGCTTGAATTCTCAGCTAACAGCAACTTAGTAGGAATAATGAAATCCCACTTTTAACTGTGTTTTGAATGGAAGATGTTTAAATAAACACTGCACTAGTGTAATTGATTTAAAATGTCTAAATTAACTGAGTATCATTTGTGAATGCTCACAAGGGCATCAAAAGAATAAACACCACAATGTTAAGAAAACCCAGAGATATTTCTATAGGCTCAGGTGAGAGGCAGAACCCCTGGGCATCACTTTTCCAGCAAACAGAAACAACTAAAGTTTGCTCTGACCCACTCTCAAATAGGACAAAATCCAAAAATCCTGATTTAGGAGTGAGAAAGGCAAGTTCCAATAGAAAATAAAGCGTTATAGAAATGCTTTGTGGAGAGTGCTCTATTTCTTTCATTTCTAGCTTCATTCTGGTCAGGGATTCATGTGATGGCTCAGTGTGAATTCTTGACTTTTATATCCCTATTCCTTCTCAGAGTTTATGAATTGGACATAACTAAAAGACTGGCCTAATTTTTAAAAAAACTTTAATAAATTATTTGATCCTGGTCACAAGGGCTAACCCAACTGTGCCAACAACCTACTGGCGTTGCAGGCCATCCTTCCCCAGAACCTGGAAACGTGTACATTCCTGTTGCACCATTGTGAAGCTTTTCTCAGTTGTTTCATTGAATTTCTCCTCCTGAAGATTAAAAATCATCATGGTTACAAATGTTTTATCTAAAATTGGATGATAAGCTTTATGCCACTGTTGAGCGGCTTCTTTGTTTCTAGAGTATTTTCAAACTTACATGACGATGTACTTTTCACTAAACAAAGGGAACCTTTATAGGCGCATGCAGGAACTGAAGCTTTTCAATTGTCCATAGATAGATTTCTGCTAAAATTTTACATTTCAATTCACACATCATTTTGTTGATTCGTTAGAGCTTTAGGATTTATTGGTTATAATTTAAATTTCATGTTGGCAATGTCTAGACGTGATTCTGACTTTGAACTGTCCAGAGAAGTTGTTAAGTAAACATGCCTTGTGAACTTTAGTGACTTTCCTTGGAAAACATTTTAGGCATGTTTATCTTTATGTCTTTTTGCAGATTTGGAATTTAAAATCTCCAATAGTTGTCTTCAATTATTTGATGGACTTTCTTTGGCAAAGCATAAAATTAGACAATTTTTAGGAAGAGGTATATTTAATTGCATTAGAGAAGCAAATGCATATTATAAAATGAGACCACTTGTCAGACTATCCCAGTGCCTTCTTGCTCCCATTCATTTCTTCTGAAAATTTAGGAAAGAATCCATTTATTTCCAGTAAAGACATCCACTGCCTGTGTTGTGTAGAATATGCTGACCAAATATGAGAAGCACTAGGATAGACCACAGCAGCAAGAACTTCTGTATTTATTTTTCACTGTCATCTCTACCTCATCTAACCAGATGTGGTTACATCTGGTTCACATTTGCACAACAAATATCTGCTGAATGAGTTAAACTATGAAGAATTAATTTGGGAGTACCTGAAGACATTATTTGCAGGGGCTGAGAGATGGCTCAGAGGTTAAGAACACTTGCTGTTTTTCCAGAGGACCCGGGTTCAATTCCCAGCACCCACATGGCAGCTTAAAACCACCTGTAACTCCAGTTCCAGGAGATCCAATGCCCTCTTCTGGCTGTCGGCATTACACAATACAGGTGCACTTACACACATTCAGGCAAAGCATTCATACACATAAAATAAAAATGATAACTGTATAAAAGACATTACTTGCAATGTTGATGATTGTCTTAAGGCCTTGGAAGAGTCCTATTCTTTTACATAACAATTTTTGAGTTGCTACCAGAGAACCACACACCATTAGATGGACATTGTGGGACAAATTGTGTCTCCATGTAAGAAAATAATGTCCTAGTTATTGCTTATTATTATTGTTCATCCAAAGCTCAGTCTAGAGATGCTTAGTAGGACAGTGGAGGACATGAATGAAAACAGTTTCTTATTTCATTGCTCAAATTTGAATGATTATAAACTTGCTTTCATAAGTGAAAAAAAAATAAAGCAAAGTAGTACATAACTAAGGAATTAGAAGAAGTGTCAAATACTTAATTTCTACAACATATACAAAATGATATGCTATGAAAATAGAAGAAATAGGAAAAGCTTTTTTTAAGTTCAATATGAAAATGACTTACAAACAGAAACACATTTTCATAAAAACTAAAATGAAAATATCAAAAATTTTATGGAAATCTTTAAATACAGTTTTAAAAATCAAATAAATCTAGGGGCTGGAGAGAGGGCTCCAGGGTTAAGAGCCCTGACTGCTCTTGCAGAGAACCTGAGTTTGATTCCCGGCACCCACACAGCTGCTAACCGCTATCTGCAACTCCAGTTCAGGGGAATCTGATGTCCTCTTTTGATCTCTGCAGGCATTGCATGACACGGTGCACTTGCATTCATTCAGACAATACACTCACACACATAAAATAAAATAAAAATAATAAACATATTTTAAAAAATCAAATCCTTGCTTCAAACAAAGCCCCTATTTTTCACATATAAACCTATTACAGCAAAGCTAATTTGCATGTGCAACTCTGGCAAAGGTGAGGCTGGAATAAGATTGTTCAAGTCTTACTCTGGGACTTTACCCTGGTTAAAAAATATATCTTCTAAAAGGCTGCTGGAGAGATGGTGCAGAGATTAAGAGCAATGGCTACTTTTCCAGATGGAAACTAAAAACCATCTGTAGCTCTAGTTCCAGGGATTTGATGCCTTCTTCTGGCCTCCGTAGGCTTAGCACAACTTGGGTGCACTTACATACATGCAGGCAAGACACTCATACACACAAAATAAAAAAAAAAAAATTTTAATTAATCTTCTAAAAGTTAGCTTAGCTATTTGGATCAAATATGTTTAAAAGTCTGTGTATTTTGACCTTGTAATTCCTCCTTATAATGATTAATCATAAGTAAAACATCACAAATATTAATGAAAATGTATGGAATGAGATTCTCATCTCTGAATCATTTCATAATTAGACATTCATAATGTCCACACATAGCAGGTTAGCAGTTGAGCACATTACTTCACATCCTTATGGAATACTATCATCTAGCTAAAGAAGTATCCTTTGATGACTGTTTAATGACAAACATTTCCTAGATTAGAAACTGGTAGAATAAAAGACCAGATTCTCCTGGGAGCCCCTGGAGGTATCACAGACTTTCTGTCCTGCATGGCTCATTTTATAATCATGTTTTGGGACAGAATAAATTTCTGATCATTAATTCATTAGCTTTGCAGCCATAGAGAAAACAAATGTAGCACCATTTATAACCAAAACAAAAGGTATCATACTACTAATAAAAGCTGAAACATTTCCTAAGAAGACATATAAATACAAATGGAATGAAACGTGAAAGAAAATATTAATTATATATTGATTGATGATAAAATTAGAAGGCTTGAAAAAATTTTGTTGTTACTTTTAATACTTCCCTATACATTTATTACTTTTAAATCATCCCCAAAGTCAATATTGCTCAAAAATAGAGCATAGAAATATTTACTAAGAAATAGTTTTGAATGAACACAATGGGTTCAAACACTGAACTCTGTTCCTAGGAAAGAAAGGGAGGCAGGGCTTCAGAAATCCAGTTCAAAAACTTATTCATAAGCCAGATTGCTAATGGTCTTGCCAGTGGTCTTTCACTGATCTACGGTGGACTCACGCTGGCCCATTGTGTCCATGCTCTAGACTGGAGGAAAATTTCAATATCAAAATTTCAGTATTCCATATGGTTGATATTTTTCCTATGTTTCTGAATCTGAAATAATGGAACATACTGCGTGACGGTAACAATCCAGAGGGTTTTCTCCGTGGCAGCAATCTTCTAGGAGATCCTTATAAACTTTAGTGATTCTTAGGAGCTCTGGTGTAGACAGGTCAGCGTGCCTCCTGGAGTATTCATAAAGGAATCTGAAGTGTACAAAACAGTATGTTAGCACTTACACAGAGAACAGAACACCAGCCCACATTCATTTACTCTTGTGAGATCAAATACTGTCTGTTCTCAAAGCTAAATTTATAATATATTTAGTTCAGGAAGTCATTTAAGAGGAGGTTTACACTATAGATAACTTTACAAGTTTTCTTCTGTCTTATTTTTCAGACTATCATTCTTTTTTACTCACAGAAGACAGACCTACTGAAATTATTAGAACAATGGAACACATACAGCATCTCAGCACTGCATGATGCCAGCTGTGCTTTGGAAAACATACACGGGTGTAATTCTGTTGGAAAATGCATCCAGACTTCTGACTTGGAGTGGTGGGGATGCAGTGTTCTCACTCCCAGGAGCATCCCTGGTGAGGCATAAGAAGCAGCCTGTAGCCACTGCTCCCTCCCAACCCCTCCACGTTGTTCTGTGACCTCCACACACACACTGAGGCACATGCCCCACACCCAACAAATTCAATAAATAAATGTACTTTAAAAAAGAAAGAAGAAAAAAATTGGAAAGATCCCAAATAAATAACTTCCAAGTCTTTGGACATTAATAAGAGTGCAAACCCCAAAGAAATAACAAAGATCAGGACAGAAATTAATGAAATGGAGATTAAAAGAATGACACATAGAAACAATCAAACAGATTTACTTACTTGAAAAAAGTAAACAAGACAACAAACTCATAGCTAAACAGACCGAAAGAAAGAGAACACAAATTAATAAATTTAAAGATGAAATGGGAAGGATACTGTAGAGTCCACTGAAGACTAGAAATTCATTAGAGAATCCTCTGAAGGCTTATGTTTCAAAACGCTGTAAAATCTAGAACAAATTCATAAATGTCTAATGCACATATGACCTATCAAAATCAAATCAAGAAAATATGAACAAATTAAGCAAATTCATAACTAATGAAATTGAAACAATAATAAGTCTCTCCACAAAGAAAATCCCATGACCAGACAAATTCGCTGAAGAATTCTATCAAAGTTTTGAGGAAAGCTAAACCAATAGTGCTCCACAAACTGATCACAAAATAGAAAGGGAAGGACTACCAGACTCACCCATGAAGCCAGCATCACCTCGACGCCGAAAGGCAGAGCCGCGAACATCGCCACAAAAATACCCACTACAATTCTTTCAAAGTGAATCCTAGAACACATCAAGAAGATCATACACTGAGACCACATTAGCTTCAGTCTAGAGATGTTAGGTTGCTTCAAGAAACACAAAGCAATAAGTATGATTTCACATGTTAGAAGACTTTAGGACAGAAACCAAATAATTACCCTAATTGATGCAGAAAAAGCCTTTAACAAAGTTCACTTTCCCTTCATGCTAAAATCCCTGAAGAAAATAGAAATAGAAAGAACACATCTCAGCATAACAGAGGCTATGTACCACAAACTTCTATTTGCTATACTAACTGAGGGAAAACAGAGTATTTCATCTAAATTCTGAAATGAGACAAATATGCCCACACTCTCCACTCTTGTCCAATATAGTGTACAAATCTGAGCTAGAGCAGTAAGACAAGAGAAAGAAAGAAAAGAATAGAAATAGGAAAGAAGTCAAGTTATCTGTATTTATAGATGGCATGAGTCTGTAATTTAAAGACTTAAATAATTCCCCAGAAAACTCTCAGAACTGAAAACACTTTCACCAAAGTAGCAAGATACAAAGTCAGCCTAAAACACTCTATAGCTTTTCTGCATACTAATAATAAGCTTGCTGAAAAAGAACCAGGAAAATTCCCATTCATGATAGCTTCAAAAGATATACTAGAAATGAACTTAACTAAGGAAGCCAAAGACCTCCACAGCGAAAACTTTGACACTGAACAAAGAAATGAAAGAAGACACTAGAAGATGGAAAGATTTTCTATGCTCATAACTTGGATGAATTCATATTGTGAAAATGGCTATACTACCAAAACCAATCTACAGATTCAATGATGAAATCCCCAATGAAAATCCCAATAATAGTCTCCACATAATTTGGAAAACTAATCTTCAAAATTCATGTGATAGTGTGAAGGACCCCAAGCAGCCAAAGAAATCCTTAGCAAAAAAAGTTCTGCTGAAGGTATCACAGGACCTGATCTTAAATTGTATTTTGGAACCATAGTAAGAAAATAGTACAGCATTTGCACATGTGTGGATCAGTGGGATAGAACAGAAGACCCAGAAATACATGCACACAGGTACAGCCACCTAATTTTTGACAAAGTTATGAAAAACATGTATTAAAGGAAAGACAGCTTCTTGAATAAATGATGCTGTGGAAAGTGGGGATGTTCGGCTGGGAGGTTGGAGGGTGAGACGTGCAGGGAACCATGGGGGCAGGGGAAGAGGAAACTGGTGGGGGGGATGTTGTGGAGAAGATGATGGGGAAAATAAGGGCTTAGACTGCGGACAGAGGTTGGACGGAGAGAGAGGCGAGATGAATGGAGCCTGGGTGGTGTGGGAAACCAGAGGGAAATGTGTTGGCTCAGGAAATACATATATTGTGTCTAAACAATGGTGCCTGCATATACCTGGGGGACAGATGACAAAGAGCACAGTGCCAGAGAGGAGAAACCTCCCTTCAAGCAGTTGGTCAGAGTAGTCCAAAAGACTCCCAAAATAACATTGGCTATCTATCGCTGGAGCACTTGGTTATTTCCCATAATGCAAAGGTAAGACCCTACTGCTGAAAACAGAACATAATTTGAACACAAGACTTGGAGCAAGGGAGCAGAAATTGACCCAGAAGCCTTCTCCCTGAAGACTAGCTCTCATAGTTCTAGAAGATACTGGGCAAGCTGCTAAGGGAGAGAATCAATCAATGGTCCAGCCTAGCCCGAAAGCCAAATGACCATAATGACTGGCACAGCAAGCTACCTCCAATTCTGCAGCATGGCGCTGTCATCTGGGGGGGGGGGCGTGATCAACAGCTGTCTAATTACATTTAAAGCCCTCTCAGTGGGAGGGAACTCATGGGTGGTGCTGTAAATACTGCCAAACACACATGGCTGGAGAGGCCGTAGATCCTAGAGAAATCCCTATCTCTATCATATCTGCAGACAAATGAAATTTCTTACCAAATGCTGAATGTGAATTCTTATATTTACAGACAAGTATACAGTACACCACTCATCAAAGAAGCTTCTTTTTGCAAAAGAAGGAGGCTACTGCAGAGTTCCACAACTGGTCATACACAGAGAATATATGTCTGAGAGATGCCAACCCCTAGGAACCTGTAGACCTAAAGCGCATGCAACATTGCAGAATACAGGGTTGAGAGAATACACTAATACATCACTCAGTTCTGACCAGTGAAGTTTCTTTATACAACAGTGTGATGCACACAGAAGGCCACAACTGGTCAAGTTTTAGAGAATAAGAAACTACAGAATGTATATCCTTGGATAGGAATCCTATATTAAACTTCCATGCACAATTCAGGGACCATTTCCGAAGCGGGGCAGAAAGAATGTAAGAGCCAGGATTGGTCTGTGAACAGAGAAGCAGAGGCTTTCAGGCCACTGGAAGCTTGCTCATGTTAACTTGTGACAATGGTGTTGTCGAGCACAAGACATATGCCAACTCGATCAGACAAGGGCCCAGAGGGTATAGGGAAATGGACATCCTGCTGCTGGCCTAGCCTGAGAACTGTTCAGAGACTTATTTCTGCTGGATGGAGGGGGCATGGACAGACCTTCCTTAAGACCTCTAGATAGGCTGACTAGACTCCAGTGGATGAACTTGCACCAAAGGACATCTGGGTACAAATGCTTGACCAGATGGGACTTAACATGTATGGCAGAATACATGAGGTCTGTCGGGGGCGTGATGTCTGAGGGCATGGATGGGAGGCGGGGCTTAAATTTAATTAAGAAATGTTGTATGAAATGTATAAAAGCCCAATAAAATATTTTTAATTGGGAAATTTTGTACTTATTTTTACATGTTTGACCATAGAATTAAAATAGTTAATCTGAATAAAATATTTAGTCTACTGCCTGGTACATATCCAGTATTCAATAAATTTTAGCCACTACTAGAATAACAGTTGCTTTTGGTTAAAATTCTGTGTTCTGCGGCCATGAATTTTGAAATTATCTGTTACCCTGTAAATTAAATGGTGCCATATCCTCCCACCTAAATTAGCCAACATAACAAATTCATGATTCTTTCTGTTTGTAAATTTTCAATAGAACGTTACAGTACTCAGCAAAGAAGTTGTTGGGGTTAGAGTCTCGTTCTTGACACACGTTTTCACTGTCAGTAAATTTCGGTTCTCTGAGAGATAAGTCCGCTGGTCTGTCATCTTTACTTGTGTTAATTATGCAGTCCTCACGTTCTGGTGTTTCCTTTTCACAGCATTCTTTGATTTTGCTAGAGATGGAATTTTGTTTTGAACAAATATGTTCCATTACCCGTCTCTGAATCAAATAAGAATAAGGAAATGCTTTACTTTCATATTTTCTTCAGGGCTGAATTTTCCTTCCTAGTGCAATGGCTACATGCAAAGCTAATCATGGTTTCATAATGGGAATCACTTCATCGGGTGATTAGATAGATCATATTTAAATCCCATACTGACTTAATGCTCAGAGTTACAGTAATGCAAATGTTTTCTCCTCTTAGGATATAATGATAAAAAAGAGGATCTGTTACAAATTTACATTCATTGTTGAGTATTAATCTTTTAAGTAACTTACCCACTCCTCTGACACATTGAATCTTTGCAACTCTTTAAATTACTATTTTTTATTTTTTTGACAGAGAGGATGGGGAGGGTGGGCACATATGCCTGTTACTGCATGTGTATAGAAATCAGAAGACAACTGGCAGGAATTGGTTCTTTCCTTCTATTATGTGGGTCCTGAGGACCAAACTCAGGTTCTCAGACTTGGCACCTATGCCCACTGAGCCATATCACAGGCCCCATCAGAGTTACCTGATCTGTCCATGAAGACATATTAATGTACTTCCACAAATCTAGCTATTCTCTTGTGAACTAAAACTATCTTGTCAAGCTATTAAAATAGCAAAAACACACGTTTTTGATACATGAATGAAGGTTGGTAAGGAAATGAACCATTACAGAAACTATTAGATGAAGACTTCCCAAATACAAGATGCTCTTCTATGCCTGGAGTCATTTGCTTATGACTCCAGTAAACTAGAAGCTGTTCAAAGCATCAAATAATATACAAAAGATAAACCTTTCTTTTGTCCTCACCCTTCATCACAGCTCTTACCTCCATGGAAAGCTCGGGACTAGGGACAAAGTAAGGCTCTCCGTCTGGACATTAGTAATTTTAAAAGCTGACTTGGCACATGACCTCCAACCCTGGACTTTCTTGCACATTCACTGCACTCTGTTCCAGACTCGCTGAGTATTCATTCCCATCCCTAGGACCTTACTCAAGCTCCTCCACTATCTGTACTCTTCTGGGAAGAATGGGACGAATCCCCAGGTTCAAGTGCGGAGTAGAACAGGGGTTGACTCCGTGTTGCCAGCAACCGTCCTCACCTCAGCTGAAGCCATGATTGCTCTAAACACTGCACTTTTTTATTCCCTGAGATCTCATTTCTACTTTCAGTTAATTACAATTGAGTTTCTTTTATTTCTCCATAAAGACATTAAGAGTAGGAAATTTGAAATGCAATATAATTCCTTCGTCTCAGCATCAAGTCACAGAAATTTTCAATTATTATACTAATTTAGTAAATTAGATTTAATATTATAAAACCACATTTCCATAAACAACCAAATGCTTCAAGAATAAATTATGAGTGGCATCCCTTTAACTGGGTTACATTTGGAAATAAAATAATTTGAGAGGACATCTTCTTTCCACTACTTAATATAAAGCAGATATTTCTTAATACCTTAAAATTGACATTATTTAATTAACATACAGTCTCCACTGTAAGTAAAACAGTTAAACAAATTAAAAGCCATCACAACAAACCTTAATTTAAAATATTTATATTTATTCTTTAAGAATTTCATACAATGTATTTTGATCCTATTTAGACGCCCCTCCCACATCTCCACCCATCTTGTTACTCCCTCTAATTTCATGTCCTCTATTATTTTTATTAACCCTATACAAAGTCTAATTTGTATCCCCAAATGCTCTTCAGTATGAGTCCCTCCCCTGGAGCCTAGTCAAGAAAGTTTAATTTTAACTAAGAAGAAATCTGTGTATTTTTAATGAAATTGTATTACATTTGAGTGAATGAACAATTCAGACTCTGAAGCAATGCGTTAACCCGTGCATTCCCTTTGAAAATCACTTTGAGAGTTATCAGAGGTTAGGTGGGTGAGAATTAGGGAGATGTTGATCAAAGATGCAAAATTTCAGTTGTGCAGGAGAAATAATTTCAGGAACTCTATTGTACATCATGGTGACTATAGTTAATAACAACATATCATATAACTTGAAAATTACTAAGAAAGTGAATCTAAAGTACTTTATCACAAAAAGATAAGCATATGGAAATAATATAGTAATATCTATAGTGAGTAATTTGAATAAGCCACTCCACAGCGAACACATATATTAAAATATTATTTTTCACCAGGTATGGTGGCCCATACCTTAGATCCCAGAACTCAGGAGGCAGAGGTAGGCAGATCTCTGTGAGATCAAGGCCAGCCTGGTCTATAGTGATAGGAAGGGATATGGACATTGGATAATGGGTACCAAGACACAGAGAGGAAAAATAAATTTTGTAGTTCACAGTCACCGATTATACATTTTATGAAGAACTAGAAGCGAAGAGCCCCAAAGTCTCTAAACATAAAAAAAGATTGGAAATACTAATCAATACACATTGTGCACATGTGTATCACATTTTGTCCAGTAAATATGTGCAATTATAGGTGATGTTTAAATTTTAAAAATAAATGTTAAAATAATTAGTTTTACTTTATTTAAAAAAAAAACTGACCTGGTCACGGACGCACCGCATGACATCCCCTTCACAGCACGCACCATTCATGGAGGACACATCTTCTAACAGGGAAGTAAGGTCCTTAAATCCAATCTTGGGGAATTTCTTACTGAATATAGCAATGTTTCTAGAAAGATAATTGATAGACCTCTAAAATAACTTGAACAGTAAGTTCTTTCCTTATGTAGTACAGATAGCTTTAAGACAACTGGTGCCCATGATCTTGCACAGATGTCCTATCAAATAGTTGATGGTATTGTTGAAGGTCGTATGATCACTTAGAAAATCCCAACCCTAATTTTACACCTACCAGCCCCAGCCCTAGATTCCAACCAAAACTGACCTGAGAGGGGTGCTCACTGTCTTCCACAATTGCTGTATCGAGACAGTCTATGTGGGGGCCAATACTTAATGATTGGAAAGCATAGAAAATCCACTGCATTCTAACTAAAATGTCTCTCAAAATAGCCTCCTTTCTCCTTGCCATCCCCATCCCTAAGCCTTCTCTCATCCTGTCCTCATGACCTGGTGCTGAGTCACCCTAGACTCAGCCCCCTCAAAACCCGGAGGGAACCCGGAAGACTACAAGTAAAAAGTCATCAACTGTTTTGCAACAACAAAAAATGTGTCACAGATAAGAAAACACAAGGAAGGACATGACTCTTAGTGCAGAACTCACATGGAGTTTAAGACTTCGGGTCCAAATTTTAGAAAGGCTCCACAAACATTCTTTTGATAAGAAGACAGTCCTTTTAAATATTGTGTGATGGGAACCGCCTGAAAGAGAAAGAAAATTCTGCTGAAACAACTCACTGCTTTCTTATTTTTTTTTAAATTACGTGTTGATCAAACTATTGTAGAGATTTTTCAGCCACAGAAAATCTATGGGACTTTTTTGTCTTAGTAAACTTGTGTCTTGAAAGGAATACATCTGTGGCCTGCTATAAAGATGTGGCCAGCACACCTCATGACTACTTTACTCTTGGTAGGAGAACAAACGTAAGTCACCATACATTCTGAGCTTGACTGTTCCTACTAACCTGATTCTATCACCCTGGACATTCACTCACTTGAGCTTTCTTCCAGTTTATAAGGAAACAAAACCCAAAGTGATACCCTGGAAATCAGTGAATAGCTTTCAAGGATCTGAAGTAAAAAATACATTTTTCTCAGCAGCTGTTGACCAACCAGCTTAACATTAGCGAGGGTGGTAAGTTAATACCAAATATGGCAAATGAACCTTTTTAATCATTAATTTCAAGCAAAAATCTTGAAGATGTGGTGTTGATTGATTCCTCATCCTTTTAATCAAACCTGTGCAACACCCACCTTGGCTTGAAAGCAGTTGGCTTTCTGTTGCTCCTCACAACAGACCGTCGCCACCTCCTCAAAACGAGCAGCAACAGTTAGAAGAACAGGGGCGAAGACAAAGGGGTTCCTTCTGGCAACTTCATACATGTAGCTATAAAAACATTAAAGCTATTTTTGAAGGAGAGAAGGGACAGAGAAGAGTGGTTGACAAGGAACAGGAAGAGAAGAGAAAGGGAGGGAGACGAAGAGGACAAGGAAATCAAGCTGTGAGGATGAAGGTAAAAGGAAAAACAAGTTCTCATTGCTGAAAAGTTCAGCAAGAAGCAGCATGACTCAGCCCCCAGAACGAGTCCTTTGGAGTTGCTGCTCCAAATTAAGGATAGTGATTGTGGGGCTGGAGAGATGGCTCAGCAGTTAAGAGCACTGGCTGCTCTTGCAGAAGAGGGCCTGGCTTTGGTTCCCAGCACCCAATGGCAGCTAGTAACCGGTTCCAAGGGATTCAATACCTTCTTCTGGCCTGCACGGGCCATTGTATACACATGGTGCATTTACATACATGCAGGCAAAACAATAATACACATAAAGCAGAAATAATAAATAAAATATATTTTAGGAAGATGATTACAGTTCTAACCCTGAACTCCTTCCCTGTCTTGCAGCCTGGTGGGCAGCTGGTCTCTCTGGCATATTCAAGGAAAAGAACTCTCTGGTTATACCCCATCTGAGACAGAAGGGCCATATTTACTTAGGTTCAAATAAGCTTGTAACAAGTTTCACAGCATATCAGTCTTCCATTAAAAAGGTCTCTGCTTCACTATTCTAAATAAAGTTTTGGTTACACTTTCAATAATTCAATGTCTTCCTAAATTAAAACCTGCAAATTCTCTTGGAAAGAAAATACTTCCTCTACCGTGTTTCTTGGCTATTAACTGTGCGTATTAGCTGCTTCATGATTTATCACATTAGAAGATACACAACACTAATGTGAGGGTCTTAAAAAGAGGGTTCATATCTGACCAACTGTACCTGTACCCTCACCACTGAACAGAATCTGACATAATACACAGCAAATGAATGAATGAATCAGTCTATCCATCAATGAATCCAGACGTGCAAAAGCAGAGAAAAGTAGATGATGCTTGAAAATAGAATTTTAAAGGCTCAAAAATTTGATTGAATTTTAACCTAAGAATAACTTCAATTAGATTACTTTATATTAAATTAAACTTACTGATTTAGGAAAGATTCCCTATCATTTTTATGGGTCTGGCATTTCTCTTCTGGATCCAGAGTAGGGAAAGGAGGCAGAAATCCTACGTTAGCTTTCTTGTTGTAGAGGAAACAGAGTCTTTTTTCAAAACCAACTTTACTGCAGCAGTGAGAAAAATTATGCCTCTGGGGCAGCCCCTCCATAGCACACATCATGTCCTGTACAGCCTCACTCTGAAAAACAAAGAAGAAAGGACAGTCTTCATCATGGCAAAGATCTTCTACCTTCTGCAAAGGAGCACTGGACACAACAAAGGATCAATGTCAGCTTTGAGGAAAGAGTTGCAATGTTCCCATTGTTACCAGCAGAACGTCTTTAACTGTATGCTTGACAACCATCTCACACTTTGAGAAACTTTATTCTAAAGCAAGATCCCTTAACCCTGTTCATCTTTCTTTAGTGGCTGCATTTCACTTCTGCAATATACATTATATTGGTAAATTGTCATATGCTCATTAAGCTTATTGAAAGCATTCTGGGACTGAGCAGTTCTTCACTTATTGTAGATTCAAGCATGTTTCTTTCTTTTATCTTTCTTCATTTTTAATATAATATTTTAATTATTCATTGATAATTTCATACATGCACCATGTATTTGAATCATATTCACCACCTCCTTGTCCCTTCTTCCTCCAGCTCCTCCCAGATCTACCTCCTACACCTCCTGTTCAACTTTGGATCCTGTTTTTCTTTTTGATTTTTTAAATCCAGTTACTGCTGCCTAATGAATGTGGGGCCATCCACTGGGACATGGCGAGCCTACCAGGGACCATGCCATTAAAGAAAACTTACTCTCCCTCCTAACAATCATCAACTGTCAATAGCTCCTGATCTAGATATAGGGGCTTATGTGCCCTCCTCCACTCAAGTCGTGCTTGTTTCAAGTTTCTTCCAAAGCTCCCTGTCCTGGGGAAGGTCCCCCTCCTCCCAGCTCTATGACAGGGAGAAATGAAAAGAGCTAATAGCTAAGGATATTAAGCACATTATGCACTTGAGAACAGCTGCAAGGAACTGTTTCCAATAGAAGCTATTATTGTTTATGCCATCTTATAAGAATGCCTGCTCTGGGAATGAGAAGCTGGAAGCTCATCCATGGAGACAACATTGTTCTCTGCCTGGAAATCTCTGGCAGAGACCCCAGCATTTCTGTTGGATGTTGTAAATGCCCAATGTGAAGAGGCTACTTTTGTTTGTTCTCTCAGTCAGACTGCTTCGTTCGCTTCTACTGGATATGATAAGTGCCTAACTTGATGGTGCTTTTCTATCTGCTGCTTTAATCGATCTGCTACTTACTATTTATTCTTTTACTTTTTTGTTTGCTACCTGCCTGCTAAATTCATTCATTCAAAACTGAAAGCAAAGCAGCTGTGGTGGTGAATACCTTTAACTCCAGAACTCTAGAAGCAGAGGCAGGTGGATCTCTGTGAGATGGAGGCCAGTCTTGTCTGCATAATAAGTTCCTGGCTAGTTGGGGCTATAGTGACACCCTGTACCAAAACAAAACAAAACAAACAAACAAACAAAAATCTGTAAGCACACAGTTATTGAGGACCATTCTCAGTACAGAACAACTTCTATTAAGAATTTTCTCCTTATCTCACAAAGTCACAAAGTCAACATGGGTTTGGTCATGGTGTTTCATAGTTTTTTGAGATGCGCATAGGGACTCTATCTGGATGAGACCCAAAAGAGGAGATGTAATGGTAGAGTACATAGTGAGAAAAACTACCAAAGAGAACCTCTGTACTTTTGCATGTATCTCAGAATGTTTTGCCCGTGTAGATGTGATATACTGTGTCAATAAGGCATAGGCAGATTAAACAGACCAAAAGTACATAGCCCAGTTTTCCTGTCTGTAATAAGACAGACTTGCATTTCTCATAAGGAAAGTTCCTTAACCTAAATACTGAGATTAGGCAAAATAAAAATGATATGCTGGGGTTGGAGAGATGTCTGAGTGGTTAAGAACATGTACTGCTCTTGCAGAGGTCCTGAGTTCAGGTCCCAGCACCCATGTCAGTGTCTCACAATCACCTGTAACTCCAGCTCCAGGGACCTTATATCCTCTTCTGGCCTCTATGGGTACTTGCACTCATGTGTACATACCCACATATAGACACACAGATAGATACATAATTAAAAATTAAAAAGAAAAAATTTAAAAAGCGATGTGCCTAAGGTATCTTTCTTAACCTTCGTATGGGTAGAAATTACAAGCAGTTTACTTACAGCTACTTTTGAACACTCTGGGAGAGTTTTGTCAGCCAAGCATCTATCCTTGTATTCCATCATGACGCGCAACAGCAACTCCACCTCTTCAAAGGTTACTTTCTGAACATACTGAGCAAATGCAATTATGGCACTGCAACAGTTCACACAGGGTACACAGTGATCGTCTGCAGAATTTCTAATTATGTCTAAAAAATAACCTCACAGAAATGGCTACTTGCTGAATAGCCTCAACGTATTATCTGAATATGAGGACTATAAATGTTCCATCTTCTTGACAATTCAGTTGCCTCACTTGAATTTTATAATTATTGTTTTATTTAGTTTTTCCATGTGGCTGATACTTAATTAAATTATCTTTGAGAAACATTAACCTTCCTGTAATATATCAGATAATATTACAATGAACATCATCATCAAAGGGAGTCTGGTATAACTCACAGGGATGCAGTGTTCTCTTCTATAAATTTCTGGGTAGCACTGAAGTGATCTGAAAAGTAAGAATATTTAGATTATTATATATCCTGTTATTTTAACATTTTCCCAATATATGACTAGTAAGTGTACAAGTATAAAACTCTTGTGGTAGAAAATAATTTATCACATCTAATAAGCAAGATATAAGTCACAAGAACCAAATATGCAACCCAATCAATTGATTACATATTCAAAGTATCATTAAATTGATTTGATTTGAATTAATCTCAAGCCAACCAAATTTTAGATTTGCCAGTAATGGCTTCCTTGATACAACTGTCAAAGACAAAGGCCTTTTCCGCTTGAAATATCTATCATTCATGACCACAAAGGTCATATGAAGATTAACCAATAGGTGATGTAATTCCACAAGAAGGCCTGATGAGAAATGCCACGTATGCTGACTCTAGGTTAGCATAGGTTATAGCACTTGGCAAGTGATCTTTAAGGTCACCTGAAATCACAGATTATCTCTCAAGAAGCAGATACTAGTCAGAGAACATTTACATTTGATCATGTAAACTACATTTATAAAGTCCTTGTTCTGTTTCATAAAATGTCATGCTGAGCACTATGAGGTGATCAACAATGATCAAAAGAAGACATATCCCTTGGACTTTGAGTTTCCAAACACTCTCGTAGTGGAAATAGCTTGTGCATATATTATGATCTAATTGTAATGTAACCAAGAATTTGTCATAAGTGTTTTATGATCTCTGGATGAAGAACCAGAGAACAATTATGAGAAGTACCATATGAACTAAGTCTGAAAAAAGGTGTAGAAACAATGGTTAGCAGAAAAATTAGGAGCCATGTCATTTTGCACGGAGAGAATAACTCAAGTCAAAGCACAGAGGTAAGAAATCTGGGATATGTTTGGGGAAACACAGTCCAGTTCATAAAGAGGGATAACAGGATCTCTTTAAGAGAGGGGGAAAATAGGTTAATTTGTGGGGGTCTTACATAGAAAACCGTGAAGTGTGGGCTTCAGATGAAAGCCACTGGAATGTTTGTATAAGACAGTACTGTGATCAAATCTGCACACTAAGAAAGCCCAGCTGCCTAATGACACATCATGTGTTCTGGGACCTCCTCCTTCACTGTCCAACAAATAGAAAGTGAAAAGAGCTATCTGTCAAATGGACATGTTGAATAATAAATGAATGGGAGAATTAGGAAACTTTTGTCCTACTGAGAAAATAGCAGGACCTAAATATTGGTGGGAGAAATGAAGAGTACAGGTACAAAAGACATTAAGCCTACAAAAACTAACAGGGTGTTGAAATGGGTTGTTATTAGGGGAAAACAAAGGAAAATCTCAAGAATGCTCATCTCAAGTCCTGTGGCTTATCTCACTAGTAGGTACTTTGTGAGTTGCCTGGTAGAGTACCACCCAGACCACCCCGTCTGGGTGACTGTGATGAACAGGACACCTGGGCAAGTTATAAAAAGATGCAACTTACTGGTCAAAGAGATTGAAAAATGATCTTCCTCTGGACAGACAAAGTTAAAAGTTTCCCTACTTTGGTAAAGGAAATGTAAAAATTGCCCCTTCCTCCAGACTGATACCACCTGAACAGCCCAGTAAGGCAGGTATTCACCAAAAGCAGTAGAAGGAAGCAGGGTCCTGTATACCGTATGGGCACTTACCATCTAGTAGGGACATGTTAGACAGACAATATTTTTAAATTTACATATATATATCAACTTATAGATTATATACATATATATGTACATTATGTCAACTTGTGTCTATGTTCCAGTGTTACCATAAATAGACATGCCACAAGAAACTAGTATTTTGAAGTCCAAATTACATCATGAGACAACAGTTTCTATTCTATAGGTTGCCAATCATTTCTGGGTGTAAAAACAGTATAGACTGAGTAATAGAATCACCAAAATGAAAACTTTATAGAAGACAGTTTGAAACGACTGATCAGTACACGTAAACTAAGAAGATGGAGAGAAAAACTACATGAATAATTACATTGAGGAAAAAAAAGTTTAAGAAAATGAGCTGTCCTGATTTAGTCGTTCCTACTGATATACATATAAAATTCTTACCTACATCCTGAGGTTTTGTGGGTAAGGTTAAGGATTCAGACAAAGAGAGCAAGAAGAAAATAAAGCCTGCAAGTTTTAACAGTTTCATGTTTAAAGATAAAAAAGAAACTGCATTCACAGAAGAAAGTAATGTGGTTGAGGAAAATCAACTTTTTATAGTATGTGTTGATCCTATTTGTTAAAAAGTAACCTAGTTAAACTACTTCTGAAATAAGGCATTTTTTTTTTGGTCAAACTGCAGTTTTCTTGCTAATTATTAACTAGGAAAAATTACTTATGTGCTTCACTGAAAAAAAAAACTCTTGAGTTGCAAAAAAAAAAAAAAAAGGTTCACAGGCTGTCAGTATGCACAATACCTAATCAAATATACAACCAAAAACACATGAAATACCACAAAGATTAAAGGGAGAAATTATTAAATCTATCAAAGAGGAACTGCTACAACACCTTAATGACAGTAAGTTTTGTGGACTAGAGAGATATCTTGATCAGTAAAGTGCTTACCTTGTAAGTGTGAAGACCTAATTTCAGCCTCCAGAACCCATTTAAACACTGGTTGTGGTAATGCACACGTATAATCTCAGTGCTGAGGAGGTAGGACGAGAGGATTCCTAGGACTCACTGACCATCCAGCTTATATTACCTGGTGAGTTCCAGGCCAGTCAGAGTTTCTGGCTCAAAAGATAAAATAAATAGCCAGTGCCTGAGGAACAGAACTTGAGGTTATCCCCTGGCCTCTACAGGCACACACACACACACACACACACACGCACACACACACACACAAAACATTACATTTCACTTGCAATAAAATAAATTTAAGCCTAAATTAATAAATGTTCAAGATCTGATAGGATTAGAACAAAGAAAACACTGAAAACATCAAATTCTAAAAATCCATAGTAGAGCAAATACTCATATAATCAAAGCTTCTGAAAAACAATTTCCAGACTGGTGATCTTAAAAATATTCATGTCATTTGCACCATTCACTCGAATCCTCGAATTAAGAGTGAAATTCTACTTGTAGAAATCTTTTCAGTGTGTAATTATTATCCGTGGGCTTGTCATATACGGCCTTCACTATGTGCATTCCTTCCATATTGAAAGATTTGGTCATAAATGGATGCTTATTTTTTTCAAAACAACATGGCTTCCATCCTTTATGCTGTAACGTGTTGAGTCATATTTATTACTTTACTTATGTTGAAGAAGTCTCCTTCTCAAAGGCAACTTTCATCTGATAGGCATGAATTCTGTGTGTGTGTGTGTGTGTGTGTGTGTGTGTGGAGAGAGAGAGAGAGAGAGAGAGAGAGAGGGAGAAAGGAGAGGAGGAGACAGAGAGAGAATGAATATGATGATCTTTTAATGTACTGTTTAAATCAGTTTACTGAGAGACATTATTCATTACTGAGGATATTTTTCCTTAGGAATATCAGACTATAATTTTTTTTCTTGTGTTGCCTTTCTCTGACTTTGGTATCAGGTTAATGTAGGCATTATATGTGTGACCATGGCCCAGGAGTACAGATTAGGTTACTTCAAATACCATCTTTGAACACAGTAACAGTTTTATGAAGTTACCATAGTAAGAGAAGAAAGAAAATCATAAATCAAGGGTTTCAACATTTTCTGATTCATTGACGGGAATATCACATAGGCATGCCATAGTGAAATGGGGAAATCTCTATAATTAATGCTTCAGATGTTATCTGATGAAATTCCTAACTTTTGATCTGTAGAGACTAGGGGTCAGCTTGTACATTCCAGAAAGGATTTTGCCTGATAACCCTAAGGATGTTAAATTCAACACAGAGGTAAGCAATGAATGGGTATTAAGGGAGCTAAAGTTAGTTCAAGACAATTTTGTTCTGGACCTGTAACATTCCAGCTCTCCATAATCACAGAAATACTCACTCTGTTTGGACATTGTGGAAAAGTGAGAATTACTGGCATTAGTTCTTTAACTGTATGGTAGAATTCAGCTTTGCAGGCATCCAACAGAATATGGATTCTATTGCTGTTAAATAGAATGTTTGGTGTGAATCTGTTAGGTTCATTTGTATAATTCAAGCCTAAATCTCCTTGCTATCTTCTGCCTCAATGATCTATGTATGATTGAAGCTAGGAAATCAAAGCCTCCTTCCATTGAGGTCTATCTCTCCCCTCAGATCTATTATTTTGCTCTGTATACTTAAGTGCTCCAATTTGGGTACATACATATTGATAACCTGTAGATCTTCCTGTTATGATATGGTCTCTTCCTCTGGCCATCACATGTTCATCCTATCACCACACTGAAGTAGAGTTTCCCTTGGTCGGGTAGCCATGACAATGAAATAAGCAGAGCAATACAGAAATAACTAGTCTATCGTACTGATAATGGAGATTTTAATCCTCCCCAATAAAAAGAGGAAGGGAGCATAGCAGGACCCTCACCTGGGCTTCTAGCCTCAGCTGTGCATGACCTCAGAGTACATGAGAACTGGAAGGATAACTGAAAGGGGGCTTCATGGTGCAGTTTCTGTGAGGTCATCATCCAGAAAAGTGAGACTGTGGTGATACAGCTCTCTGGGGTCACTAGTGCCTCTCTAAGTAATCCCTCACCCATGATCTGTAACTAAACACAATAAACCCATTGGGTCACCAAGTTGGACTTTGTTGGAACCCTACTTTGGTCTGTCACTAGTGCCCACTCCGAGGTAAATAGATATTTGTTCCTGTCTCCCTGGGAAAGCTTGAGATGATGCTTCTTGATGGCTAGCTCTTTCACTGTTATGTGATTATCTTGTCCTTTCTTACAGTTTTTGACTTAAAGTCAGTTTTGTCCAAGCACTGCTGTCCCTGCTCGCTTTCGTTTCCATTAGCATGGAACACCTTTTATCTTCATTTAAGTCTGGGTACTTAGGAGTGAAGGGAGTCTCATGCAAACAGCATATAGTTGGCTTTTTCATTTTAAATCTAGCCAGCCAGTCTATATTTTTAGGTTGAACTCAACCCATTTATATTCAAAGTAGTTGTTGGAAGGTACAGACACACTACCACAATTTTGTTCATTGTTTTCTGCTTGCTTTGTGAGTACGCTTCTCTTTTTTGCTTATCTTTGCTTATGGTTTGATTGTTTTCTTAACTATTTTGCCTTCAGACTTTCCTTTTTATCTTCTATGATCATACTGAAGATTCTTGCTTTGTGATTACCATGAGGGTTACACAAACATGACTATCTATTCTCTTCTACCAGTCAGTCATATACCTTTGTATATTTTCAGGTTGCTAATTAGCATTATTTTCTTTGAGCTTCAAGAACTTCCTTTAGCGTTTCCTGCAATGTTGGTCAGATGGTGATAAACTCTGTAGCTATTTCTTCTCTAGACAAGTTTTTATTTCTTTCTCATTTCTGAAGGACAGCTTTTCTGAAGTGCTCTTGCTTGGCAATTTAATCTTGCCACTTTTTCTGTATTATCATATATATATATATATATATGTACATATATATATATATGCATATATATAGTTCCCAACCTATAAAGCCTCTCCTGAGAAATCCACTGTTAGTTTTGTTTAGGCTCCCTTGAGTGTGATGTCCTGAATAGCAGTTCTTGCTATTTGCCTTTGAGCTGTCCTTGAGTGGTTCTTGCTGAATAGCCTTTGATTTTTAATAGTTTGATTATAATATAGATTCTTCTTTGTGCTGAATTATATTGGAGACATCAGGCTTTCCTATGCTTGGATGTTGTTGCTGTTCCCCGGATTTCGGGAAATTTTAGCCATTAATATTTTTCAGTATACTTTGAGGCCATTTTTCTGTTTCTTGTCTTTCTTACCTTCTTAAGATCTAAAACCTTAGTTCTAGTGTGCAAATGTTAGTTCTTTTGATAGTACTCAATCATTTTGATAGACTTTTAATTTTTTTTTTGAGACAAGTTCTTACTGTGTAGTCCAGGCTATTCTCTCAAACTCACTATCTTGCTGCCTTGGTCTCCCAAGTGCTAGTATTAAAGGTGTGTGCTTGAGCACCCTGCACTCCCATGGGCCTTCTTTACTCTCTTTCATTTTTTTCTCCTCTGAATAATAGTTTCAAATGCTGCAACTTCCCACACACTGGTGTTTTCTTTTGCTTGATCAAGTCTGTGATATACGCTATCTGCTTAATCTTTCAGTTGAATTCTCAAAAACTCTAAGATTTCTTTTTTTATTGTTTCTACTTCTATGTTTATTTTTTTTAGATAGGAACTCATTGTACAGCCCAGGCTGACCTAGAACTGAAGATCATCCTGCCTCTGTCTCCTGAGTGCTGGGATTTCAAATATGCACTACTATGCCCAACTTATGTCAAGCTTCATTTCTCTATGTAACATTATCCAATTTTTATTTAATTTTCTAATCATATCATCTTGTAGTTCACAGAAATAAAACAAGGTTCTTCTGAATTCTCTCAGTCGTTCCACAGATCTCCGTTTATTCAAGGTCAATTGTTGACACTCTAGTCATTTGATGATGTCATAATTCCTGACTTTTCATAATCCTTGCACCCTCTCAGTGTCACTGTGCATTTGACTGAAACCACCCCTCTAGACTTCACAGGTATTCTTTGACAGAAGCAGACCCTCATTGTTTATGGGAACCTGAGATGATTGGACTGGCTTCCCTGGCTTGTCTTTCCGTACTTGTCAAAAGATAATTTTCCACATTGTATGAGCTCATTTCCTAGCATTTAATTCTGTTTCACTGACTTATTTGTTTATATTTGCACACATATTTTATTTTGTTATGGATGCCTTATAACAATTCTTGAAATGGTTATAAAGCAATTGGCCCTGAAATTGTCTCTCCTTTTCAACGCTATTTAGGTTATGGTAGATCATTTCCACTTCTGGCTGAATATTCATTGTTAATTTCTAAAAAAAGAAAAATCATAAAATAAAATAATCTCTGAGATTTCACTAAGTCAACTTTCCAAAGATTGATATGATATTGTTTGATATGATCTAACCTCCAAATAAATGCATACCTCATTATTTCTAAATGTCTTTAATTTTTCTCAAACCTACTTTGTAGTTTTCAGTCTACCACCCATTCATATTTGCTGCAGTATCTGTCTCCCAGTACAACAGGTGCACTCCTGAAAGTCATTCATCCTGAGCTGGCATACACAGTCCCTTTGCCATATTCCTTTCATGGAAAGGCTTTTCTTTTACTGAAACTGATGAATGGCCACTCACCTTCCAGGTTCTTCCTAAATGGTCGTGGCAATTTCTCCATCACACCAGTCTCACCTCCCTTTGGTTCTCTTACAATCGGTCGTCACCTCCCTTATGGTTGTAACTTGTTGGGTTGCTATTTTTCTCTCTCTACCAAAGAACCTGGGGATCAGTGACTACACCAGAACAGGACCTGCCAGCCAGTGAGTGCCCACTTAGAGACTTAAAATAAAATTGAAAAATATGAATTACATTTGATCAAAGCAACTAACTCCACAGTACAGTTAACGTATCTTTTAGAATGTTCTGAATAGAGAACTGAACGAGGTTAAGAAAAATAGTTGTTGAATGAAAGTACTACAATTTTATTTCTCATTATCTGTTAGATGATTTATTAGTAGACTTAAGTAGTCATATTAGGAGCAATGTGACCCAACATCATTCAACAGTGCTCATGTTAGAAGTGTTTTTCCCAGGTCACCAAGGCATCTAGGCCTCAGAACATTAAATGCAGATGTGGGTGGTTTTCATCTCCCACGGTAAGCACTACTCACATTTTTAATGGAATCTGTTTCTGGCAATGGCATGTAAGACTCTCTACATTATGTTTTCAGGTCTGGAGAGATAGTCCAGTAGCTAAGATGGCTGTTCTTGTAGAGGACCTGGGTTCAGTTCCCAACAACCACGGGGTAACTAATAGCTATCCCTATCTCCAATTCCTAGGGATCTGACACCCAAGAGTCCTTTTTGTAGGCACTGACTACCAAGTGTCCTTTGCAGGCACTGCATGAATGGGTGCATTTACACATGCAGGTAAAACACTCAATCACACAAAAATAAAAATAAATAACTTTTAAATAAATTATGTTTTCATAAGCAAGCAGACCAGGAAAACAGAACCAGTTGGAAACACTTTATTTTTATGACAGAAAAATCTCTCATGCACATCTTCATCATGTTCTTAAAGCACAGCCCGTTATAATTAAACAAAAAAGCTCACAGCAAACCATCTGCTCATTTTCTCTTCTTCGCTTCCCTCTGCAATAGAAACACAACTTTGTGTTAGGTATTAAATAGGCACAGAAGGCAACACAGGCTACTATTTTGTGTCAGCAAAGGGCAGGTATCTAGGAAGACCCTCAGTGGCATTCTGTGTTGCCATTGAAGTCTCCTAAAATGTTTGCAGTCTTTAAAAATAAACCTGTTTTATTGGATTACATTTATTTTTAAGAAAGTTAATAGTATTTTTTTAGAATCCTGATCACTATGGATTGATATTTAGGGAGAATGAACATTATTTTTAGGTTTGGCTCAAATGTGTTTACCTGAAGTAAGTTAAACTCCCAAAGCAGCACGAGTTCTTGAAACCAGTTTTGGACCCTGAAAGTCATGGACATAAAAAGATACTCAGATAAAGGAATGGATGATTATACGAGTCATTGTGGAGTTAATTCTCTGCAATGTAGAGTAACCCTTTATAATGTGGAGTTAACTCTGCAATGTGGGGTAAACTCACAGGATTGTAGATTAAACAAGTTAAAGACAAAGACCTTAAAGAAATGCATATCTGCTGGGACTGAGAAGGCCACACACAGCAGCAGTAGATGCCTGTCTGTCCTAGTCATCAAAGCCTTGCCTGTCCTTTCCCCCTTCTCTACAAAGCACAAGTCCTAAGAAATGAGAAGGTTATCAGAAAAAGCACTGCTGTCACTTGATAATATTCTTCACTCATTCACTTTCTTCTCAATCAGAGCATGCTAAGCATTTTCACACTTATCATAAATGGTTTGTTCTTCTATCTCATCAACTGTATCTATCTGAGTAACTGTGTCTCTCACCCCACTCAAAACATAGATGTATATATCAAGTCCACATACTCAAGTACATCTAATTATATTATATACAGAAAACCCTACATTTTTAAACATTTCTACTACTAGCTGGTTTCCGATTTGAATACAAGAAAACACCCAAATCTTAACATTGCTACATAATCAGATAAAACTGGCAAAAAAACAAGAATGTAGACTATCTTATAAAAATACAGTGAAGCTTATAGATGACACTTAGGTAGGAATCCAGCTGTCTAAGAGAACAAAGAAAATTAATTGGAAGGGGAGAGAAGAGGGAAGATAGAGCGAGAGAGGGAGGATATGCTCCAAGTACATTACACTCTTGCACAAAAATGACCTTAGGAAAATAAAAAATTTAAATCCCAATAAATGTGTTCATTGTAACCACCTAATATGTTTTTGATGCTAGATTCAAGTGTATTTAGTAATATAAACTAAAGATTTACAAAACAGCTTACTAGCTTGATTGTGACAGTCAGTTTACAGAATATATATATATATATATATATATATATAATACATACAGCTTTTACCTCAATAAAGGTAGAAAAATAGTTTTAAAATGTTATGTATAATTCTCAAGTTAAAAAAATTATAAATCCAGCTAAAATTATTAAGTAAAAGGACTCATATAATTCTTATTTCTACTTTGATGATATCCAAAGGCATGCTCTTAAATTAATTCATGTGTATTTTCTATAATATTCTCCCAACATCTTGGCTGTATAATTAATATGTTAGGGCATCTTTTTATTCATTTGTTGAAATTGATCAATTTTAGGTCAGAAACAGTCTAAATTATCAATTATTTATATACACACTTAATCCCTTTCTCTTCTAGGAAATAGAACAAGATTACTAATTCTCTTAATATACTTTAAAAATTATAGCTCTTCCTAGTAATTAGAGAGAAAAATGTTAGTTTTTAAATCATAAAATTTCCAGTGAAATCTGAATTTGTCATTATTTTAAAGTTGCAGATGCAGGATATTCTTCCCATTCTTCACATGGAATGTTCCATACCGAGACTGTGAATCGGGAGCCTGCCATACATACCTCTTCTGCGAAGCAGGCTTCCTGCTCTTGGCCTGGGCAGCACTTCTCCAAAAGGCCAGAGAAGTCAGCAGTGACAGCCTCATGCTGTTCCTCTGTCATTTCTGGCTTTTGCTTCACAAGATTAATGAGAAGCCTGCAGTTTAAAACAAAATAAAATACAAGGAAATCTGCTACACAATGGCATTTTTCTACAATTTTCCTAGGAGGAACTTTCCAGGGCCCTGGCCACTCTCCCATGAGCCGTCTCTTCTTCCACTCACACAGTGTTCATCAGAAAGCCTCAGGCTGGAAACATACAAACCATGGGCCTGCCCTGCTGCAGATTACAGTTGAAATCTTACATGATTCTGCATGCTTCTGTGGAATGAAGTGTGGTCTTTGTCATATCCTCCTACATTAACCTTTCCTGCCCTCTCTTCTACACTGCGGTTTACCCATGTTCACGGGTCAGTGTCCAGATGCTGACACCTCCGTTACCACCCTTATCTGAGGAGCACTGGCTACGCGGAGTTACTGTTGACAAGGCAATAAAAGTTTGCCAAAGGAGGCACTATTTGTACTACATCTTGAAGCATGCCTCAGAGATGACAGCAAGGGAAGAACAGGTCTTCCAATGAAGGAAGCCCGTTTACAAATCCAGCGAATATTAAATCAAAATGAAAATACATGGATGGCTGTTTGAAGAACACAAGTTTCATTGGCTATACTCCTGTCACCACTACAGAATGGCTCTTACCATGAAATGAAATACACATTTCATTTTTTAACAGTTATACTATATGGCTGAGTATCTATGATATTTTCCTTATAAATACAATTATCTGTTTCCTACATTTGGGAATGGAAGTAGCCAGATTCACTGCAAGGATTCATCCAGATCTTCAAAATAGATTGCCCATTTTCCCTCGACCCACAAATCCATCACAATACAGAGACAGTTTTTATAAATAGGAAATGTCTGCCTTGGAAAATTTTTCCAGACCTACTTCCCCACAAGACTGTAAAAAGACTAAACAATTAGTTTCAAAAAAACCACCTTAAGTGCTTTGGGAACAGTAACATTTTAGCAAAACCAAGAGTTCTGAATAGGTCAGGTTGGAGTCTCAGCTCCCCCTGATGTCAGTCTTCTCCATAATAGAAAGAAACAGTTCTTACTCTTGTTTCATTGTTTGCAGTGCTCTACCCTGAGCATGGCACAGATCCTTGTGGAAGATGAATTTGTCACCAGAGAATGGTGGAGGGACATATGTTTCGTCCATCACCATGCTGGTGATGCATGGCCTCCTGTTGGAATAGGAAGAGTTGCAGCAATGGCTGATACCAGGGTTCACAGGATTTACTTCCTGTCTGATACACAAGTGTCCAATGAAAAGGTCAGCCTGTTAAGGAGAATAAGAAAGAAAAAGTCAAGAGTTGGTTCATATTTCCAGAAAGCTCAAGTAGTCATACCTAATATCCACCAAATTATGGTTAGTATTATAGGAAATTTTGCCGTATAGCATCGTTGCCTTTATTACGGCATGACATGACTTCATTGTTTACCCATTTGTTCCAGCTAAAGCTTAATATATACATATTACACATGTGATGTTAAGGAAAACCCTTCAACTATTTGTATCAGCTACTTGAAGTATCCTTCTAGTTACATCTAGACTTCCAAAAAGGAACGTCTCTGCCCTAATGTACACAAATCAACCAGTAGCTTGTTTTCTGTATATATCTAGTTGCATTTTGTATTTTTAAATTTTTTTTTTTTTTTTTTTTTTTTTTTTTTAGTGATGTGTATGTGACTGAATGTGTGTATGTGCATCTGAGTATGAGTGCCCCTGGTGGGCCAAGGCATCAGATCCGCCTGGAGCTGAAGTTACAAATGGTTGAGAGCCACCTGGCGTAGGTGCTGTGAACTGAACTCTGATACTCTGCAAGGGCTATACACACTGAACTGCTGAGTCATCTCTCCAGCCCCTGAGTTTTGCTTTTTACATGTAAAAACACTTTGTGAAGGGTAAAACAGAGCAAACCGAACCTTTGCAGACTTTCTACACACACACACACACACACACACAGAGAGAGAGAGAGAGAGAGAGATCATAGAAAAGTATGTGTGTCCTCCTATCTTCTACACTTCAAAGATATTTCCTAAATGCCTAGTTATAAATTTTAATTAGTATTTGCATGTTTTCTGTCCTTGCTATTACCAGAAAAATGCTTTGTGGATTATTCCAATTACCTAGTTTAAGACAGCCATCCCCCAAGATGGTATACTTTTTATTCTCAAATGTCAAATGAAAAACGTTCAAGTTTAGTGGTAGAGGTCTCCCTTCCGGTGTAGCATAAAAGCTAAAGCATTTACTAACTAGAACATGGGACTTACCCTCTTCTTTACCATGGGAACAACCTTTCCCAAATACCATTACACTAGTAACACTGGACTGCCAAAGACAAAAACCCAAGTATGGCTAAAATCAAATGGCTAATTGGAATCTATCAGAAGTGAAGCTTCTCCTTTCTTTTTAATATTAAAGAACTTGGAGAATGGAAAAGACACGAGTGGAATAATAGCGTGTTGGCTATTCTACTTCCTATATACAAAGTTTGCTCCTGAATAAATTGGTTGATCTTCCACCAACCATTCTAGAGCTGAGTTCCTTGAACAAGCCAAACAATGCCATCTCCAGAGTGTTTTCTGCCATTTCTCCTGCAAGGAAACAGGAGGCTGCTTCAAGTCAGACAGAGCAAAAGCGAGATGGGACACTCACCGCTGCTTCACCACAAGCAGACCATTTATCCTCACTGAGCTGGCAACACGTGGCTGCTATGTTCACCATCTTCCTAGTGAGATCTATCAGCTCAGCTGAGGTCAGCTGAGGTACTTTCTTTGTGTAAGCAATGAGAAACCTGAAAGAAGTAATTTTTACTATGTTATTTGTGAGTTTGGTGACCCCTTGCCCCTTCTCAAGGACCTACTTTTGGTGCCGGAAGACTCAGGGCTATGGCCCATCTTTTGAGAGCTGTTTACTTCCACAATCATTCTCTAATCCCATCTTCCCCACATGCCAATGGGTAGCAGACTCCCAGCAGGCTGACTTCTCTTCCCACTCTGGGTGCTTCCTTGATTTCAATTGTGATCTTTTAGCGTTATTTTCTGACAGTCTGTGGGCAGATAGCTTTACTGCAAAAAATTTCAGGGTTTTGGGAACCTGAAGCCAGTTCCACAGATCAGACTTCACAAGCCATTCCTCCTGCTCTCTAAAAGTGGGGAAGGCTATCCTCTGGCAGAAGTCAGCTAATCAAATTTATAACAACTTTCAACAGTTAGGGATTGAAATGGGAGTAGCAATGACTCATGAATTTAAATTGGTATTTCCTCACCTGATAATAAATTTTGGTCACTGAAAACATTGTAAATACATACTGGTTTTGTAAGTAGTATTCTCCTAATTTCTGGAAGAGGGCACAGCTTTGCTTTGCCAGTGCTTGGCTCTCTTGAATATGTTTCTGCAATTCTTCCTGAAAATACAAACATTATAAACATGCATTTTTTTCTCTCCTTTTCAACACAGTTTTATACATGCAGTTGTATAAACGCTGTGCACATTGGAAAAATGTTTTTGGATAAATGAATGTAAACTCTACAATTGAAAAGTCAAAATGATTTACAAGTGAAAATAAAATACCATTTTTGTTTCATTTTTTTAAATTTTAAAACAATTCTTTATACACACAAGCATATATAATTTTATATATATGCTTCTTGAATATTCATGAAGATAGCTGAAATGTACAGGAAAAATATCACATTCTTGGAATTAAGACAAAATCAATTGCCTAACTATTTCTACATAATAGCACATATTGACATTAAAATCAAATAAATAAATGAAGCAGGAAACCAAATATAATTTCTATGAATGATAAAGTTAGTAATACAACTTAAATTATCCTGTAAAATGTCCTTTTATGAAATCACGACATTTGTAGGAAAACAGAACTAGAAATCATTATGTTAAGTAAAAAAGTCAGACAGTGTTTTGTTGTATTATGAGACCAATCTTATTAGAAGTTTTTTAAACATTAAAGATTATAAAACATGAATTTTGAGAATTAAGATAAACTTTGCAATGATTAAGTTTAAGATTTTGTGAATCGTGTTATTTGGTGGCAGAATTCAATCATTGAATAAAGGGTTATAATTCTTCCTATACAAGACTGTGCCTTTCTGGAGCTGTCAAAAATAAGTATTTGTATTCTGTGTATTCAGTTAATATTTTTATTTTTTAAGTAAGCTATTGGCTGCTAATAAATAATAACTACTTACTAGCTAGATTATTAGTTCATAGATATAACTAGTTAATTACTAGTTAAGAATTAGATGCTTTTGTAAAAACTTTATAAAAAATGTTGTTGTTGTTGTTGTTGAGGAGGGGGTTCGCACATACCACAGCAAATACAGGGCGGTCAGAGGACAACTTTGTGGAGTTGAGTCTCTTCTTCTACCTTTTACGTGGGTTCCAGGGATCAAATTCAGTTCACCAAACTTGCACAACAAGCACCTTTTTCCCCTAGTGAGCCATCTCACCAGGCCATAAACAGTATTTTTTTAAGGTGCATATATATTTTCCAGAGTCTCCCTAAAATTCTAGAGCAACCTACCTCATTGTCCTGGCAAGTAAGTGGATTTTCAGACAGGGAACACTTCTCCAGTTGCTCTTGGTATGTTTTAGCAATTCTTAGAATTACTGGGACAGCAAGCTCAGGATGTCTTCTTGAATATTCATGAAGATAGCTGAAATGTACAGGAAAAATATCACATTCTTGAAATTAAGATGAAATTAATTGCCTAACTATTTCTACATAAAAGCACATATAAACATTAAAAATAAAAAAATAGATCAAGCAGGAAACCAAATATAATGTCTATGAATGATAAAGTAGTAATACAACTTAAATTATCCCATAAAATGTCCTCTTATGAAATCATGACATTTGCAGGAAAACAGACGGAACTAGAAATCATTATGTTAAGCAAAAATGTCAGACTCAGACAAATGCTACACGTTCTCTCTCAAATCTAGGAACATAGATATAAAATTATACATGCCTGTGTGTACAGAGAATTGTTTTAAATTTTTTAAAAAATGAAACCAAAATGCTATTTTACTTTCACTTGTGAATCTCTTTGACTTTTCAATTGTAGAGTTTACATTCCTTTATCCAAAAATATTTTCCAGTGTGCACTGTGTGTAAAATTGTTTTAAGCAGTGAAGATCTAATGCTGTATGAGAGAGAATGCCTTTCCCCTCAAAAGTGTGTATTTATAGGGAGGCAGAAGCAGGCTTAAATGGGTCATCTATCTCAGAGAGTGATAAATCAATGGAGAAAGATGGAGGACAGGAAAAGAGGTGACACCAGGGTAGATGGGGCACTGATTCAGCATGTGGCCAAGCAAGCTCTTTGGATTGTAAATTGGAGCAGAGATCTGAGTGAAGAAAGAGGAAGGGCTTGGGGGGATGATTGCTCTCAGCTGAGAAAATTTACAATGTGAAGACCCTTTGCACTGATGAACTGCTTCTATGACTCAAATGATTAGCTTTAGATGTGGATGCACACATAAACAAAAAGATAATTTTTGTTTTAGTTTACATAATTTGATTTAGCATTGCAAATAATGTGTGAATACCTGATTTTAATGCAACAAAAGAGTAACATCTCTGGGGAATAACAAAAATTGAGCCATTATTTTCATTACTGCGTTGGAATCAGACTCTTAAATTTAGAAAGGCCCTTGGAGATCATTAAATATAATGCCCTAAAAGCTGCACAAATCCCTCTTCTAATAGTGTCCGTGGACAGATACAATAAAGAAAATGTATTAACTTGAGTGCTTGCTTCCCTTAAAGGCAGATAGAATGAAAATATGCCTATCAATTATATTACAACAAACTATTGTTCTGCAAATGTCTCTAAACATGCTTTCGTTTCCTAAAAAAATCAATAAATAGTAATGTTTCCATAAAAAGACCTTCAAGCTAGCTCTATCTATTGAGCTGTATTATGGGGAATTGTTCTTAAGGCATGCATAGCAAAAGAGTATATTCATGATTATGAACCCTTCTTAGTTTTACATTTAATTTAATTTAATTATTATTACTGCATGTGTGCCACATACATGTGGAGGTCAAGGGCAACTGTGGGGAGTTAGTTGTCTCCCTCCACTGTGAGTTCCTGGGATTGAGCTCAAACAGCAGGCTTGCATGGCAAGCCCTTTTATTTTCTGAGCCATCTTGCCATCCCAAGCCCTTCTTATTACAAAACTACCTAGTACCTAGATCCTTTTGAAAGTTCAATGGTGGCCTTCATATACCAATTCAAACAGAAGGAACATCATTCTCATCCCAGAAAAATTAATATAATTATAAATAAATATAAATATAAAATAAAATAGTATAAGCAAGCAACTAATGACCGTAATTGTGAAAGCCTCACTCTTATAAGATAGATTTCAGTCCCTCTTCACTGGCTACATGCTTGTATCTCTTTGAGCTCACATCCTCACATAATGAGCTCAAACACCATTCCCAATTTCAACAAGACACAGTTGCTGGTCACAGAATGATCTGTATCACTGTGTACAGACATTTGAGAGTATTACCTTGCCATAAACATGATTTTTTCCTCCGAAGAAAACTGGCCAAAATTTCTATCTCCTAAAAATCTGTTTAGATTTGGAGATAGACCTTCAGGCTTGTCGTCATTTTCTGCATGAATTATGCAGTAGCCGAGTTCAATTGTGGGCAGTGCACAGCACTCTGCTATTTTGCTTGACAGAATATCTTGATGAGAACATATGTATGACATAATGTTTTCCTGTAGTGGGAAAAAGAATAGAACTCGAAGATGTATTTGTTAAGGTAGGACCTCAGGACCAGAACAGGAAGAGAGGGAAGGAGAAAGAGGAAAATCAAGAGTCAGTAATAGAAGCCTTTTGCCTCATCTCTCTCCCTCATTTTGTTTTTTTGTTTCTGCTCTTCCTTCCAGTTCTCTTTGTTCAAGTTCTCTTTCCATAGCTGTCATCTAAATCCCATTTTCCATTTTACTAAAAAGCCTTCAACACAAGAAGAACATGTGCTAATCAAATAAACAGCATCTTTCTATTAGTATTCAAAGTTTCAACTAGGCAATATTTGCAGCTGGTGTTAACAATCTGGAGAACTTTGATCAGAAGAAGCTGCAGTAACCCCTATGCCCTCCAGAGGGCAATCTCTAGACAACAATGAGCTAGCAGTGCAAAGTCCTGGAACCTTAGATAGCTCTGGGGTTGAAATTCTGTACATTCTCAGCAGCAGCAGTTGAAGCATATTATTCGGTTTTCAAAGCCCTCTTGAATATACTGAAATTAATTTTTCCACTTTAAATGAAAAAATAGTGGCGATGAGCTCCAAAAGTTAACAGCTAACTTTTCAAATGTCTATGAAAATCAATATAATTGTCATTTACAGACAATGGAAATTGACCTCAAAGAAAAAACAAAATACTTTTTTGTTGGTGTCTCCTAACATGTAAATAAATTCTTTCACATGAGGAAGTAAGTGAAGCTATAAAATCTGTGCTTCCGAGTTCACCCAGTCCTCACAGCCCGGTCTCCTGCCTGAGCTAGAGACCTTCCTGCTCTGTCTCATCCTTGCGACTTCCTTGACTACCTTTGCCAGTGCCTTGAGAGTGAGCTAAAATGAGTCTTTCCATTCCCAGTTTCCAAGTCACTTGAGCCTTGAACAGCAGTGACTTTTAAGTCTCCAAAATGTCAGAGGGAAGGTTGAGAGGGGGAGTAATTTGATCTACAGAGACCTCTTGTAACATATCTAGGAATCCAGGTAATTATTAGCCCAACAGAGTCACACCACTTTCATCATCGCCAGCTGTGGAATCTGTTGCTAAGAGTCTGGAGTGTTAATTCTCCCAGAGTCCTTTAGTCACATCTCCTTGCCATGAATGGGTTTTTCCCTCACAGAATAGTTTCTTGTGTTATTTTTATTGTATTAATCCATTTTACAAAATTGCAATAGATTGCCATCAATGTGCCAGACATTGTCCTTTAAAGACAACAGCCAGCAAGAGACAGTCTCCAAGTCCGAGGAGCCACTGTCTTATCTCTCCCATCAGACAATAAATTCCTCCATGTCAGCTTATGCTTTCCTAACAAGTGCACCTTATTGTGAATCTAGGTGACAAAAGGACGCAATATATATCTGTCAAATAAAGAAGTGGTGTCTCAGTCTCACAAAAGGGATCAGGGAGGTGATAATCCCTGAACTGAAAGCCAAAATAAAAAGCATGGCTTAAATTTACTATCAGGAAGACTGTAAGTTCAATCGGTGACCTAACTACCATACAGTATGATCAAGTCAAGCCAGGCCGCCTTCTCTTTTAAGGTGAGACATAAAGAAAAGAAAGCAGAATGATCCCTTAGGAGTGACTCGTACCCCATCATTCAGGCACTCCAGCACATTTCCTCTGCAGCACTCCTCATGGATATGGGCCACATCCAGGACCAGCTTCCGGATTTCAGTAAAATTTGCTTTGGAGAACTTTTGACTTAGCTTAGTAATAGTTCTGGGAGGAGAAAGATTGCAAATCAATCTTGAGTCTGAGTGAAATGCATTTATTTATAAAGTTGGGGGAAAGAACTGGAATGTTTAAAAAGAAAAAGCAATGTATCTTAAGTATCAGCATTTTCTTCTCCACCTTTTGAGGCAAAAACCCCACAAATTGTGACCTGGCTCTGTATGATTTAGAAATAATTCATCTTTTCTTAAAGCCTTTCTTGGGAATTAAGATGAGTTCTGTCTTTGCTGTTCATCCCTGCCTGGTGTTAAGCTCTGAGGATCATTATAACAAGAAAACAGACTGGTTGTGGTGGCATAGTCCTATAATTCCAGCAGTCAGAAAGTGGAGGTAGTAGAATCAGGATTTCAAGACCAGCTTGAACCACTAGATTTTGTCTCAAAAGGAAAAAAAAATTAAAACATAAGCCTGTGGAGAGGTGGCTCAGTGGTTAAGAGCGATAGCTGCTCTTGCAGAGGACCCAGGGATTCCCAGCACCCACATGGCAGCTAGCAACCATATGTGACTCCAGTTCAAGGAAACCTGACACCATTTTCTGACCTCTGTGAGCATTGCATGACATGACACACATACACACATGCAGGCAATACACTCATACACATAAAATAAAAATAATAAATGAAAACAATTTTAAAACTCTGTAAGCCTGGTGTGGTGATACATGCCTTTAAACCCAGCAGAGGGAGAGGGTTCACTGCGAGATCAAGGCCAACCTGCTTCACATAGAGAGTTCTGGGCCAGCTGGGGCTACAGAGAGACCCTGTCTCAAAAGCGAACAAACAAGAAACAACAAAGAGGGGCAAATGATGAGGAGTGGAAAATTCCATGAGAATACTTGCTTTTCAATTAATAGAAGAAGAGAAGGAAAAAAACCCTTTTGAGAATCCATGGAGAGTGCAGACGTGCGAATCCATGACATGCAAGAAGATAAAGGAGCAGACGGAACGCTTCAGACACATCATCATGCCAAGGCACGGTATAGTCAGAAGCAAGCGGGAGACAGGGACTCTGCCTGTCTGTGGATTCCACTAGGTCTGAAGGGACGTGTGAGATGGTCCTGTTCCCTCCAGTGAATGGTCATGCTGCTGCACTTGATGATGGATTTTTGAGAGCATATGACTTTAATTACTGATAGATACATTGTAAAGTCACTGAAATCACACCTTCATTTCTATTGTACTCCTAAAATAGATTTTAAAAGTACTTCGGGGATCAATCATTAAATTTCTAGCAGAATTGGGAGGCAGCTAAAGTATAAATCTGACCTTTTCTAGGAAAAAAATTCTAGCCCGTCCTTGGAACTAACTGCATAACTTAAACTGTATGGTTAAAGATTTCCAGTCTCTATTGTGTATCATGCTTTTTAATATGTCATGTAACAATCAAAGTCTGGTTGCACAGACCTTTTACATTTGATTAGAGGCTCAATACACTTTGGGGTCTCAAATGTTTCTCTATATTAGAAGAGTTTCATCATGAAAGAGGGAGTATTTTTTGTTGTTTGGTTGGTTTTTATCTTTTCGAGAAGGTCTCTGTGTAGCCCCAGCTGGTCTGGACCTTGCTATGTAGACCAGGGATGGCCTCAATCTCACAGAAATCAGCCTGCCTCTGCCTCCAGAGTGCATAGATGAAAGGTATTCACCACCACTCCCAGCTTGTTAAGAGTGAGTACTTAAAGCCAGTTATGCCATTTCTTTTAACCTGACACTGGATTTTATATTATGGCCTTAAGGAATGATGAGCAGAAATTGACATAATGGACCTTACAGTGGAACCAGAAGCATTATTAACATGAAGGATTTCTTGTTAAGCTCCAAATTTGCAATGTCTCTCTGTGAAGGTTTACCTGCTTTGTAGGAGTGCTAGGAAAATGTGCTCTAATAAGGTATAATTCCCCTTCAGACAGGAACTGAAAAGTAGCTAGAAGAGGCAAACAACATAAACTTTAAAATTCTTCCCCAAAGGTTTATTCTAGTGGGGCTTTGGTAAGTAAAATGGCAGACTGATGTAGTAACATTCTTCTAGTCCTAAGATTTCACTATTCTAATCACAATCTCTCTCATCAAAGGTGATCTCACTCTGTAAGGCTGACACTGAGGCAAAGAAACTCCAGAATCTGCCTGCTTGCCCCCAAGAGCATGAACTTACATGGCCTGAAGGTTTCGGGTTCCAAATTTTCTTATAACTGCACACGTATGCTCATTTAACAAACTTCCTTCTCTTAATTCCTTCATAATTGGTGCTGTCTATATGTAGAAGAAATAAAGTGTTAGTAAATTTTGTGTTTCCTTTTCTAAGTTTAAGAATTAGAAAAGCAATGAGCAAAACATGAATAGTCATCAAATATTTGTACTAAAACATTAGGATGCCAAACATTTAAACACATTTTTCTTTCTGACTTTTAGATTAATATATATTAATCTATATTTATATAGAAATATAATCTATAATCTATATAAATATATATATATATATATATGCTTGAGACTTACTTGAAATACTTCAAAGCAAAAGCATCACAATTTTGAGACTAGAGTCATCTGCACCTTCCCAGCAGATGGAAGCCTGCTGATTTTCACTTGAGATGGGTGCTAAAGAGATGGCTTAGCAGTTACAAGCACCAGCTGCTCTTACAGTGGACCCAGGTTCAGTTCCCAGAATCCACATGATGGCTAGCAACTATCTATAACTCCAGTTCCAGGAGATCCAACACCCTCTTCTGGTGTCTGCGTGCACTGCCCCAGATGGATGCACTTACACGTGGGCTAAATACTCGTATACATAAAATTTAAATTAATTAATTAAAAAGTTTAAAAAGAAACTTGAGATCGCATCACAGCCTGATACTGGGTAGAGTCAAGGATCTGGGGAAATTCTTGGGAGCGCTGGAGGCAAGTAGTGACTCCTGTATATTAGTCTAGACCTCTGAACTCAAGAAAACAACTAACTTGTCTAAACCTTAAGCTCTCTTGCTCGTTACATGACAGTAATGTACCTCATTTGTTACAAGAAAAAAAGAAAGAGTATGAAGCATGATCACAGCGCTCAGCCTCTTCTCTCCCCTTCTGTTCACGGTTTTCTTCCCATTTTCTTTTATTTCCATCCTCACCTTTTCCTGTCTTTCTTCCTCCCACCAAAATCACTTCAACATGTGAATGCACACATGAAAAATAGTACATCAAATGTTTTTGCACAAAAAACCAAGCCAGCTATGATGGTATATGCCCGTAACATCCCAGCACTCAGGCTAAAGTAGGCTTGCCACAAATTTGACACCAGTCAGGATCACATGACAAGACCCTTTCTCAAAACAAACAAACAAACAAACACAAAGCAAAACAAAACCAAAGGGCCAGACTGCTAGGACACGCTCCATTTTGCAAGCATGCTGCATGTAAACTATGTACCCCATTGATTTTGTTTCTTTGGCTTCGGCTGAACTTGGTGTGTGCTCATCACCTGCCCATTATCCATGAGGATGTTTGTTTTATATGAATATCATCATATCATCTCATGTTTGTATGAGAAACTGTAGCTAAACATTTCATTGTCTCAATCTGCTATAGAGGCACAAACCCATTGCTTGTAAACTTCTAGTTAATAAATGATCTCTTTCACGTAGATTGCTGTTGCTTCTGTTTTCTTTAAAGAATCAGTAAATCCTGGCTCATGAAGCCACAAAATACCTACATTTTTACCTTGACCTAACTAGTCTTATAAGGGTTGTTTCTAATTATAGATATAAAATGAATCCAATAAAGGGATGTTCATTTAGAAAAAGAAGAATTATGCTCTATTCTAAACATGATGCTCTTTACTGAGGCATGTTTCCATTTAAAATTTTGTTTTCTGAGCTATAGCCAGACTGCATTTTGGTTCAGACAGCCACAGAAATACCTTGGTCTGGAAGCATTCCTCTGCATTTTCAGCTTTGCAGCAAGATGGAATTATCTTGTCGTATTGAGCGGCCAAGGCAAGAACAGCAGGTGCATAGATGAAAGGATGCCTTCTTGATACCTCGTGGATGAACCTGGAAGACGGACAGTGCTAAAGGTTTGCAAACCTCAAAGCAGATACAGTGGAGTGCCTGGCACTGGACTCTGACATCTGTCTAAAGAATCATATAACAGCAAGTACAACAAAATGCATGGGCCTTTTTTACTGTGTTCTTACGGGAAGAGAGTCAGTTTTTCCCAGATGCTGTCAAAAAAGTTTCCTCTCTAACCAGCTCAGGGAGGAAGAAATTGATCCAACAGATTGTTCCTGTTTCTATTATGAAAACAAATAGAAACACTATGATTCTTATTAAAATGTCTTTTTCACTACGTCTACGCAGACCAGTCTGAGAATCTGCAGGGACAGACTTCTACTAAGTAAGGCAGAAAGCGGGACTCTCTTCATCAGAGCAAGGCTGAGTGACAAGTGACCACTTGGTACTCTCCACAGCCTCCATAGCAGGAATGGGTTCTCTCTCTCTCTCTCTCTCTCTCTCTCTCTCTCTCTCTCCAAAAAGAAATTTGAGTTCAAATGTAGCAGAAATATGCACTTAGCCAACTGTCTGACTTTTCTAAGCTTCCATTTCCACATTAACAAAATAGGAAAAACCAGAAAGGATGTCAGGTGTGGCAGAACACAACTTTAATCCCAGAACTTGGGAGATAGAGACAGGAGGGTCAGAGGTCCACCCTTAGCTACATAGTGAGTTCAAGACCAGCCTAGGTTACATAAGACTGTCTAAAATAAGATAAAATAATAAGGTGTTTTGTTTTATTTTCAAAATGAAATAAGGGCGATAAGGGAAAAAGGAACATCAACGGCTGTAAGCATTCATCCAACACCTTACGCTAAGCACGTTTTTTTCTCACAACATCAAGTATGCAACAATTCTTAGCTATATTTGCATATTTTAACTACAAATTTGGTGAATGTGGTACATGAATATTTGGCATCATGGGAGTAATTTTGGACAATACTAATGTATTCTCAGGCACTGTAAGAGTGGAAGATTAAAAGGAGAAAGCAGATATATCTCCTGAGGCTGAAGGACCAAGGTCTGGGTCTGTCTGTAGTCTGCTTTGCATCTCACAAGTTGTGTTTAAAAAGGAGCTTTGCAAAGTGCTCTCCCACCAGACCTCAGCAGACACACCCCACCTGTTTTTCTAACTTCTGCATTCTCTAGAGTTCACCTGTAAACTGTAGAAACACTAAGTCCTGTTGGAGATCCTGTATGTATTTTCCTTACCTGTTCACGAACATAGCCCTGTTTTCTTCATATGCTTTGCAACTCTCGACAGGTTCTGGGAGCTGAAAGGGCGCAATGGAGGCTGGCGCAGTCTTCTTGCGCGCAAGGAGACACTGATGTCTTTCCTCGCCACTTTGGCTACAGCAGTCTGAAAGTCCGTACTTTTCAGAAATTTCTTTTTCATGGCAAATTTCTTCCATAAAGACAGATAGCTGTTTAAAAAAAGCTTTTCATTTTTAATGAATTGCAACTAATTTTAGTGAGAAATTTGTAAAATATGAAGTTTTCTAATATCTAAAATCAGACTAATAGATTAAGAAAATTTCCCGTGCAAATTCCAATATTTTTATTTTGATTTGATGTTGTTTTTCTTTGGTGATTTTTAGAGTGATGGACTTTTAATTTCCAAGTTTGAATAATACATATGACCGTGAGACAGAATTACTTTCTTTTAAAAGGAAATGGGTCATGCAATAATTTGTCTTTCCCGTCTATTTCAAATTAACTTATTGTACTCTTCTGTGATGTCAAAATTGTCCCTAAGAAACTCCTTTTTATATAAAACATGTTTCAGAAATTAGGTCTTCCTTCCATGTGACTTTCTTTATTATTTATTATTTTTATTTTATGTTTATAAATGTGTTGCTTGCATGTAGGTAGGTGCAGCCATGTTGTGCTATGCCTGTGGAGATCAGAAGAGGGTATCAGATCCGTTGAAATTGGAGTTACATGTTGTTGCTGACAACCATTTGGATACTGGGAACAGAACCCAGGTCCTCTGCAAGAGCAACCAGTGCTCTTAACCGCTGAGCAGACTCTCCAGCCCCATGTGGCTTTCTTATAATAAGACAGTGATCTAAAATTGAATATTATTTTCAGCTAAAAATAAAAAGGATTTCAAATAGAATAAAAATAGAACCACTTTCATTCATCGTAATTATAGATTTGGCTGCAATGTTTTAAAACACTTCCTTTTTTAGTGCCTAAATTTACCAAGATCAAATAACAAGACCAGCATTCAGAAGGAAGCCTGTGAACAATGCACATTTCATTCATCTCAAGAAATTTTTTATTTTAGTTTTTGTAATTACTAGTAATTATTGAATCCTAATAGCGACACATGACTTCTAACTTTTGCTTTTTTTTTTTTTTTTTTTTTTTTTTTTTGCTGTTGTTGTTCCTTAGTTTTTTGAAATAGGATTTCTCGATGTATCCAGGGCTGGCCTTGAACTCATTATGTAAATCAAGCTTACTTCAAACTTACATCAATTCACTAGCCTCAGCCTCCCAAGTGCTGGGATCATGCTGCCATGCTTTAGTTCCATCAACCTTTCTAGGACCCTGTGAGCTAATGGTGGGCCTGGCTGAGAAATGCCTTTTGCTGCAATAGTAGCATGAGCAATAAGGGTAACCAACTGCTCTCTGCTTGGATTTAAGGCCTGCTCCTCAGCATGAAGCTCATGTCTAGCACTGTAAACTGAGTCAAGAATCCATGACTGAGTGAGTCATAGGCCCTAGGAGAAAACCTATCTCTATTACTTAACTAACTAAATGAATGTGGAATCAAACTGCCTTCTAAGTATTTATCTTTATACTCATAGTTTGGTTATCTCTCAGTCCTCATCTGAGAAGCCTCTTTTGGAGTGGATGATAGTTAATAAGAGACATGCAACTGGACAAAGTGAGCACCTACTCCTCCTCCCGAAGCTCAAGTATCATTGAGGAAGAGGGAACCAAAAGACTGTAAGAACTTTAAGTTGGAGAAGGACTACTGAGAAAAAGTGTTTTCAAGACATGATAGGCCAGTCACACACATGAACTCAAAATGGCTGTGGCTGCCTGAACAAGACCTGCATAAGATCAAGCCAGTCAAAATGTCAGCATGGATGGGAGGAGCTCGTGAAGCCCCATCCCTAGCAGAGAAGTTACTGGCAGTTGTTGTTGGCTCGAGGAGGGGGAGGCAATTTCCTTAGGGATGTAGCCTTGCCACATGCTCTGGTTGATTTTCCTATACCCATGCATGGACTAGAGGCACTAAACGAACTTAGTGGGCTAAAAAAAAGGGGGGGGGGACATGAAGTTGGGTGAGAAATGTAGTGGGGAGGAGAGACTGGGAGGAGTTTGAAGGGGGACAGGGAGCACCAGGCTATGATCAACAGGCATTATATGCATGTTTGAAATTCTCTTTAAAGGAGATTTCTACACTGTGTCCCAGAAACATAAACTTTTGACTACTTAAGCTTCAATTGTGACCGAGGGCTCTGGGCCTTTTGCTCCATACCTGAATAACTCCAATAAATACAAAGTTCATTTCTACACTAAAATAAAAGTGATGACTATTTCCTATTGAGCTTCAACGGTGCACACCAAAAACCGATTGTTTATCTGAATTCCAACTTCCGTGAGTATTATATTTTGATGATCCTGTAGGTTTGCTGTACCTGACAACCCTAATAATGAGCTATAAGGTTTTCGTTCACCGTGATATGGGAACAGTGTGATGAAATTGCTGATAAGCTTAGTTCTGGAGACAGATGGCATCATTTAGATCAGTGTTCTGCCAATCCCTGTATCCTCAGCGTCTCTGTGCCTCAGTTTCCTCTGCTGGAAAATTATCCACAACCTCATAAGATTATTTTGGAAGTTTAATAAATTGACATTTATAAATGAAAGTGTCTGCCAATAAGCTTCAGCCAAGTTCTGTTAAATCACTGGGCAGCTGTTCCGATTGGCCAATACTGTCTTCCAGGCCTTATTTTGATTAGCAATGTGTTTGCAGCAGTCCATAGAATGACGTCAGGCAGGTTGTGTGTTTATAAGGAAATGAACTGCTACTTTATTACTACATAAATCTCCTTGACAACCCTGAATTGGATTTAATGTCATCAATCCACTGTAGGTAAGGGAGCTCAAAAAAGGGAATGTCAGATAATCTTACTCTGCAACTATAGCTCCTAGTCACCAAGCTAATATTGACTCTTTCAATAGTTATCTGTTTTTCAACAGTGTTGTTCAGGATTTCAGAATTAATCTAATTCTTCTTTCACACAACAGGTTTTCAAATATCTACGTGCCTACCTTCCCTCCATCTTCTGCAGCCTAAATTTTAATGAAGTTACAAAGTGACTTCTTATTCACCTACCTGGCTTTCTAAACAACCTCCATGTTGCTCGCCACCAGTGACTTCCTTAATTGTAGTCATTACATCATTCGTCATTTTTCTCACTTCTGCGTAAGTAGCTCCTTGAACAAACTGGGAAAAGAATATGGTGGCTCTGAAACAAAAAGCACATGCAGCTCCTTAAGGCTGGATGCATCACAGAGTGCTCTCAAGTATAGCTTCTTTTAGCTGTGTGTGTTCTAATCTGTTTAACAGGCGACCTTTGCTAAAAATTAGGTTCTGGTCATTCAGAAAGAATGTCAGTCTTCTTTTTAATCTTCTCTCATAAATAAAGATGCAATTGTTAAATGTCAAAAATAAATGGATTCCCCAGAGTGTGGTTCGTCCTTTTATTTTTGGTCACCTGTTCACTGCAATGCACTCATAACTGAGAATCTCTGTATTTTTTACAATATTCTTTATTCTTTGCTTCTTAATTTAGTCATTAGACCTCAATTATATTGACCTCCCAGCTTGATTAAATCTGATGTGAGATTGTGGTGTTGCCAAGTTGACTCAGAATTCTGTTTGTCCCAGATTTCTGCATGCAATCATTACCAGAAAAACACCTTTAAATTTCTCACTAGAAATTTCAGAAGGGTATGATAGCAGCAGCATTCAGAAGAATAATGTACTCTCCATATTTAACAAAAATCAGAATATTTTATCTCCTGTGATTTGCTATTAAATAGCCTACATAATAGAGGACATTACAATATCTTTCTACTGAGGCTACTAAGAAAAATTCCTGAATTCATACATAGTTGTTACTGATGAGAAACTAATCTCCAGTTTTGAAAATCTGATTTACTTTGCCCCATTGAATTCCAAGTAATATAACACATTGTCCAAAGTTTAACTTCGTCTATATCAATTTGATATTCAATATAAATAACTTCTTGAGATTGTCCATTTGCTTCTGTGATTTGAAAGCTCATATTCTTCTAATCACCCAAAATTATCTTCTCATGACATATCTAATTTGTATTTATACATATAAAACTTACAGGTTAGCTGAATTTTTCTCTAGAGAGCACTGGGACGAATCCAATGTGGAAGCTGGGAAACAGAAGAAATGTATTATAAGTGATGTTTCCAACTAGGAAAGCAATCATTGTTGCTTGTATTTGCATTTAAATTTGAACTCTACAATTTTAGAATTTGAGAAGTTATTGGGGATCATCCAAACATCTTAACTCTACACTTAAGAAAATTAGAAAATGAAGGAATGCAGTTAACCAGAGTATTCAATAACAGACCTACACTAATATCTAGATTTCAGGCTTCCCAGTTGTTTGGTTCCCTGGTAGTGCGATATTCTACCTAGTTTATTTCAGCCAGTCCTTGAACATAATTACATCACAGTTGGCTCATTCATATATCTGTCATAGTACTTCTCTTCAGACAATCAAATTTTCTTCAATTAAGGATAAAGATGTTACTTATTCTTTTCTATCTAAGGAGATTTTATATGGAAGAATCTAGAAGCATGGTTTGGTATGCACAGATACTGTCTTTTCCAAGTAAATATGTATGCCAGTTAAATAAATGATTTCAAACAATCGTTCCATCATGAAACATACAAAACATTAATTGATAATGTCAAACACTGCTGTGATTTTATAAGTCTCATAAACTTATCTTTATCTTTCATTTAAAAATACGTACCAGTTATATGTTTTCCCTGTATACAACAGTAAAAATTCATGAATAGACGCAAATGTAAAATTGTTATGCAAATAAATAACACAAAATCAAAATATCTTACCTATCTGAAATTCATTTCTATGCGGGATTCTGGATTCAGCAAAATTTACTAGGAAAATTAAATAAATTGATGCTCCCCAGTTCATGGCTGCTGGTTACTTTGCTGTTGGTATGGGTAGGAGGAGAATATTGAAAAGCATCATGCAGAAATTCCTTTATATCCCTCACAAGAATGTCTGTTAACTAGTAACTTTCTGTTGGCAAACACATCACTGTATTTCCTTACGTTGAAAATGGGGCAATTTGCCAATAATTAACAGCATCCGGGTTATTTGTATCTTATGTTCAAGGACACAGACCACTTCAAAGTGGAAAAAGAAAAATACCTTGCAAACATGACAAATGTTGTTCTTCAACTAAACTATTTGAATAGATAATTTTCCCTAAATTGCAAAATAATTCATTTCTTTCCACATAAAAAGTTAATGTCAGATTGAGTATGCAACTCAACTCAGCACATTAATTCTTTTAAGATATTAACAGAATGCTTATAATATGCCAGGCACTGATAATATGTCTGACCAATTCAGACTCTTCATTAAAGAATATCTGCCTATTATTTAGTTCAAAAATATTTTTCACCTTATTTATATGTCAATAGGGGATATATTTTATTTAGTATACCAGATCTAGTTTAACAAAGAAAACTTAACAACAAAAATTCTGATGAATCAAGTAATATAATAATTTTTTCTGTTGCAAAATAACTTTGTATATATGTCACAGATAGATGGGCCACTCAGCAGTTCATGATGAAACTAAACAATGGGCCCTGATACAGTTCTGACTCTAGGAGAGGTTCATCTCATACCTTGCCTCCCTCATGATAGTTTTTTTTTTTAACTTTCAAACAGTTTTACTAGCTCTGTTGCAGGCATTTAAAAATTGGGTTAGGACTCACAGCTGTTCCTATCCATGGAAATCTTTAATAAAAGGTGAACTATTTATACAATCTAAAGAGAAGCCAGAGTATCTTAGAGTCGTTTTTAATTTGACTACACATTAGAATTATTGAAGAACTTTGTGTGTATAAGAGACAGAGTCTCCCAGCTGGCCTGGAACTCACGAGATCTGGCTGCTTCTCAAGTGCTGGGATTAAAGGCATGCATTACTACACCTGGCATATTAGAGAACATTTTAAATTCTCAGTGCTTACTGCTTACATAAACTGTATTCAAGCCAATAAATCAGAATCTGTGAATTTAGGATACAAGAATCAATGTTTTCTCAAACTTCATAAGTGATCAATTATTTTAAAGTCAAGATTATAAAAACCAAATGCTTTACACTAGAAAATGAGTGTAATACATTCATAAAACTGTGTATTATATAGCTACCAAACTAATTTTGTGAAGTAGCATTGAGTGAGAAGGAAAGATGCTCATAATATATTACCAAATGGAAAACAGGACAAAAATAATACATACATGATAGCATTTTGTGTGACTTCTGTCTGCTTTACTTCTCAAAATAAAGTGGTTGAATAAAACGCAGAAATAAAGACCAGCATAGTGGTGCACACCTTTAATCCCAACACTCTTGAGGCAGATGGGATCTCTGTGAGATTGGAGGCAAACTAGTCTACATAGTGAGTTCCAGGCCAGCTGGAGCTACAGAGAGACCCCCATCTGAAATAAACAGAAATACAAATGAAAAACAAACAAAAAGAACAACCAAAAAAAGAAAAAAACAACAATAATAGACTACATTTTAACGTGAATTTTCTCTGAATGGTAAGATTTCAAATCAAGTGAGTCTCTCTCTCTCTCTTTCTCTCTCTCTCTCTCTCTCTCTCGTGTGTGTGTGTGTGTGTGTCTGTCTGTCTCTTTCAGTGTTCAATGAAAGAATAATACGCACTTTTAAGTAAACTGAGTGTATCTTTAATTTTTATTCTCTGCATGATTGCATAATACATCAAGTTATCAAATATTTAAACAAGTGTTCAAATCAACAGCAGCAGCTGCAGCACACACAGACATTCATCACGACATGAGCCATGATGGTCAAGTAGAAGTCCCACTGAGTTGTTATCTTTTGTTTTGTTCCATTTCCATTTGTGTTTTGTTTTCTGCTGTGGGACAGATACTCTACATTTCATCTCTGCTCACAGGTCTCTGCTCACAGGCACAGAGTCTGATTGCTTCCTCTCCAGGAACTGGGCTTGCTGCCTTTACCCAGCCATTTAGATCTGGAACAGTATATGTGAGGTAGAGCTATTTCTGCTATTCCTAATGGGGAACTTTACTCAAAAATATCGAAACAACAGCATTAGTGATCATGAAGCTCTGGTTATAAAAGAATTGATATATAATTTTATGGCACAAATTACAAAAAGCTTAGTTAAACTCAGGTATAATATCCCAAAACCTATCCCAGAGCCTAGAACAAAGGGAGGACTCAACATTTGCTGATGAATAATGAATGCATTTATCCAGAGACAAGAGTTTAAGATAAAATAAGAGGCTCCATTTAGTAAATTCCAGGTTCTATAAACTGTGAAATGTTTGGTTTAGGTTGGTTGGTTGCCTGACTTGCTGGCTGGTTGATTGGTTGGTTGGTCAGTCAGTCAGTTGGTTTAGGATTAGTTGGCATTGAACTTGTGATCATTCTACCTCAGCCTACCAGGTCCTGGAATTACAGGTGTGCATTGCCACTTCTGACTACTCTGAGATCTTTGCAATTTCACAGATTTTATTTTAAGTTTTATGCCAGTAGATACATAATCTGCAAGGACAGATATTGTAGTTTCATCATCTTATCTAAGGTTAGAGGGAACATGTATAATAATGCCTAGAAAACAAGAGACCTTTACTAAATTATGAATATTCACATACCATAAATATGCATATAAATAGAAAAATAATTGCAGATAAAATGTGTATATCAAACTAGAAGCATGATATGTCAGCCACCAAATACATTGCTTCTGGGACTGAGACAGGAGGAACAGCCCAGATCAACTCAGATCCTGTTCAGCTCTTTCCTTTGAGTTAACACTGGTTTTGTATTAGCCTTTAATCTCTTGTCACAGTATTCTCCCTTAGACAGCAGATCTCTGCAGTTCAAGGCATGTGATCGAAATGGTGATCCATGGTCATGATTAAACATCTGGATTTGGGAGCAGGTTTAAAATTTTGCCCTGCCACTTATTTGCTACATGATGCTGTATAAGCTTTCTAATACCAACTGCAAACAATCAGAAACCTATGTGTGTCACTGCTCAAAGTTCAGGCACAAATACTCAGTTCACACCAAATACTTTTCCATTGCTGTAATTCTCATTCTGTTTGCTTCGTCCTGAATCTATGAAACTGCTGAGAACAAGAATGGCTTAGAAAACTGGACTTTGCTATGAGAAAGGTTCTAGTCTTGATTGTACCAATTATCATCCATATGACAATAGGCAAATAATTCAATCAAAGCTTTATCTTCATCTTCTATAAGTGAGGATGATGATAATATTCACACCCTCTTCATAACCAAGTGTGGAATAAATAAATAAATTAGCAAGAGTAAATGGCTCCAAATAGGTCCTTATATAGAGTAGAACTCAATAGATGAGAATTTTATGATTCATTCAATAAAATGTTAACTCACATACCAGACTCTGTTTTTTACTGGGAATAGTCAACAATAAGAATCAGACAAAATTTCTGCTCTGGCTGAGCCCATGTCTCATAAAATAGACAGACAATTGCATCAGCAACTATCACACGATGCCATGGATCTTTTTTTGTCAAACAGAATGAAAACAACACCTGGACTCCTTGGAGAGGTCAAGTAAGATTTTTCTAGAGGTAGTAACATATCAGGGAGAATTTAGAAAATGGAGGTAGGTCAAATAAAGAGGCCTACCTCCAGGTATATAGAAGGAATGGAAAGGCCCAATGGTAAGGGAGAGCAAGGCATATTTAAAGAATTGAAAGAAATGAAGTTTCTATAAAATACCAAGTTTAGATGCTAGAACTTAACAGGTAGGAATATAGTTCATTGGGAGAGTGCTTGCTTAACATGTGTGAGACCCTAGGTTCAACTTTCAGTAACATAAAACAAAGAAAGAAATGGTGAAACTCAGTCTATCAAGAAAATTTTAAATTTTTAATATACTTTTATTGAATCATAGTGTGTTTCATAGAGAACATCTCAATCAATCTTAATCATTATTACATCCCTTTCTCCACCAGGAGCCCCTGCCATAGCCCCATAACTGGAATCCATACATTCTTTTATCTGTGTTAAAGTCTATTGGGCCAAATTTGTGTCCCCAAGTTTCCTCAGTGCAGGTTCATCTACTGAGGTCTAGTTAGCCTACACAGAGTCTCTTGCTTTAGGAAAACTAGCCCATCTCACCCAATAGTAATCAGTTGTCAATGTTTCTTAAGCAAAGCTTGGGGTCTGCTACCCATTTCCCCAGTATCATGTCTGGTTTTTGTCTGCTTGAATTTGTATGAGTCTTGAGCATGCTGAAACCATTGCTGTAGGTTCATAAGAGCAGGGTCCCAGGAGTTTGTTGGATTATGATTCTATTTCCATCTGGTCACCCACATCCTCACTGGCTCTTATAATCTTTCTGCGCTCTCTTCTGCAATGGTCCTGAGCCCTGGGTGAGTGAGATTTAATATAAGAGTCCTATCCAGGGACCTGTACTCTGAAGATTTCTAATGTCCATGATTTAATCATTTGTGATCTTTTGTGTTACTGGCCCGCTATTATATGCAGGAGCTTCATTAATGTGAGTTGAGAGATTCATTAGTGTCTTCTTTATCTCTTGTTCCATGTCACATGAGCCTTGGGTGTAGATGTGTTGCTTAAGCATGGGCAATTCACAGACAATGTCTGTGTGTGGCCAGCTGTGATACTCTATATTAGTCTCTATCTGGTGCAAAAGAAACTTCTTTGATGAGTGGTAACTGGGATACTTGGCTATAAATATAAGGATACATATTTTGCATTTAGTAAGAAGTTATATTAGCCTAGGGAAGTGACAGCCCTGGGGATCACTCTAAGATCTATGACATCTTGTCATGTGTATTTGTTTATGATTACAGTATCACATATGAGTTTCCTCCCATTGAATGGACTCTAAGACCAATTAGGTAGCCATTGATTGGTCCCACGATAAACATGCCACATTGTTGAATGCTGTGCCAGTCATCAATGTGATTTTTTGGTCATGAAGCGGGTGCTGAGCCATCGATTGATGTTCTCCATTGGCTACTTGTATAGTACTCTCCAGAGCTATGAGTGTTAGCCTTCCTTCCAGGTCAATTTTATCTCCATTGCTCCAAAATGGGTCTTTGAAGCATGTCCTGTCTTCAACAATAGGGTCTTACCTTCAAGTTCTGGGAGGCAATCAAGCGCTGTGGTAATAGCCTGTATAATTTGGGGAGTCTCTTGGACCACCGTGGCCAGCAACTCAAAGAAAAGTTTCTCCTGTTTGGCACTGTTTCTTGTTATGTAGCCTTCATCTCTGCACGTGAGCCCGTGTAGAAATATTGTATGTGGAATTTGTCATTAGATTGTTAGACTAATATGGTTCCCTTTGGTGCTTTATACTACCTAGGTATTCTCTCTCTCTCTCTCTCTCTCTCTCTCTCTCTCTCTCTCTCTCCTCTCTGTCTAACCTTTCCTCCATGTCTTCCCCATTTAAAGTGTCCCCAGTTTTCCCCATTTCTCCCTTGATGATACTAGTCTCCTATGACCTCACCTCCTTTGAGCTCCTTCTTTCCCTTCACTCCCTATTTCCTTGTATAACCCTCCCTCCACATCTTCCATCTGAAATACCCCCTTTAATCTATTTCTCCCCTAGTAACACCTGTCTTCTTGTCTTCTACTGTTCTTCTCTCTTGGGTTCCTTCTTTCCCTTTACCTCCCTGGTTCCTTTCCATTTTCCTGGTTCCTGTAGTTACATCACGATACATACTCACATATAATTGTTTGGTGCTGGGATCCACAAATGAGAGAGAACATACGTGTTACTTCACTTAACATAACAGTTTCTAGTTCTATCCATTTACCTTCAGAGGGCTGGTATAGCCATGGAGTGGATGAGAAATTATAGAGAAAAGCAAAAACTGAGATACACCAAATAGTGCAGAAGAGATAAAGATGAGCTTTGAACCAGAGTTTGTAGACTAACTGCAAACAACCTGAAACCCATATGTGTTGTTGCTCAAAGTTTAGTCCTAAGTACAGAGTTCACATGAAATACTTTTCTATTGCTCTAATTCTGGTTCTGTTTGCTTTTTCATAAATCTTTGAATCTGCCTAGAAGCAATATGACCTGGTACACTGAACTTTGCTGCCAGACAGAGTCCGATCTTGTTTCTACCAATTATTAGCCATATGTCATTAGGCAAATAGTTTAATCTTACTGATTCTATATTTTCTCACTTACATTATGAAAATGATGTTCCCCTTCTCCTTCAAACTTATTTTTATATGTAGATGGAATAATGTACTATAAGTACCTGACAGCTGCAAACATATCTGAAAAGATGAAGATAGTTATTTTCATTATTAACACTGGTATTTGTGTTAAATGTTAGATACATCCTTTCTCAAAGCAGTTAGGCTTCTAAAGTTTCCCAGAAAATGTCTTTCACTCTTTCAGGATCCTTTTCTTTTTCTTTCTTTTGGCCTTTTGTTTCTCTTGTTTTTCTCTGTGTGTGTTTGCTTGAAAGCATAGTTCTTTCATTTCTTCTACCCTTATCCATCAATACTTAGAAAAATTACACCCATTCTTCAAGGTATATATCGTACAATTCTCCATGGGCACATTTCTGAGTGCTCCTTTCGTGGATGAGATTCCTCACTGACAATTTCAAACACTCTTTAAATTGTTTTCTCATGGACCTTCTTCACTGTTATTTGTGAACCAAACAACACATCCTAGATGGCCAGTTTCTTAGATTCAGTGATTCATCTTTGTGATCCCATGGTGTTCAGCACAACATCTGGCACAGAGCATCATCTTTGTAAATAAAAATCAAATAGAAGTGAATCAAATTGTCATTAGGAGCTCTGCCTTCATTGTCCTTACACACTGACGTGAATGACGCATCTCTCATGCTCTCCTAGCAACACAATATTATTGACATGTTTTTCTTATATGTTATTTTTTTCTAATTCCTGGGGTTCACAGGCTCCAGAATAGAAGTGAGAAGGGAGTGTATATAGGATCTTAAGATGAAGCCAATGTGCCTTGTTATTAGTTGTGGAGCTTAAAATGAATCCTGAAGAGAAGATAGAACCCAATTGTCAAGGGGACCAATGTTCCAAAGTCTATCAGGCCAATATGATCCACTTTTCTCTGAAGATTTAGTTATATTCATCCCAATATTCATCACCTTTGGAAAGAAAAGAGAATCATGACGACTATAGTCTTCATATTTCTAAGAACTTAAGGACAGAGAGATAGCCCATATTTGTCCTTTATTTTTTCCATTTTCTCTGATGCAGTTAAATTCTCTTAACTCATCCTGTACATGCTTCCTGAGCCCCTATAAAAGAACTTTTCAGGGAACTGCTAACTTTTTGAAAGAACCTCCAGCACAGGATTATGTCAAGGAACTAGAAGTGCGGCCTGGAAAGACCTTTCAACTGTGTGTGGTCATGTGTAAACCACAAGGCAAGCCTGACCACTCTCTGCTTGCTGCCTGTTCTCTCTTCCTTGGACTCTTCGCATCTAGCCCTGGCTGTAACACCACCGACCCCCTAACTGGTTTCCTTCAGCTTTGCCTTTTTTTTATTTTTGGTTGAACTGATCTAGAGTGTGCTCCAGAGGAGAAGCCTTCACCTTTCACATTTGCTTCAAAGTGTTTTTCTCAAAAGAAAATCAAAACAGAAAAAAGACTGTTTTCCTTCATCAAAGGGATTTTATCTTTGGATCTTTGGTGTTTAGAAGGGAAACATTTCTTTCCTCTGTCTACACAGGAACAAAGTGAAAGAGTTCAGAGTAAGATTAGGCAACTGATCTGTCAAACTTAAAAAGATAGAAATATGTCAAGGTCAATAAAGGTGAACTCAGACATCAATATAGGTCAAACAGAGATACAGCAATGTCTGTGAAAGGCCAAGTGAAAATCAATTTCACAAAAAATGTGAGTTCTGTAATTCCAGAATTTCTCATTCCATAGGTTGACTGTTTTTGACAGGTATGGTATGGGTCCTTACAACATCAGACCTGGTCCACACAATCAAATTATAAACTAGTTGAGAAAAACATCACATCTGCAAGAATATGTGAAAAAGTCCTTCCTAAATAAATTCCCTGTGTTGACTTTTTTGAATGGAGTCCAGCTCTTCCCGGCTTTTATGGTAATATAAAGCATAGGAGATACCAAAGGAGTTCCTGGCTTTGTGCCTGTATAATCGCTGGATACACCTTTTCCCTTAGGATCTTTGCCTGCTCAGCTGTCGCAAAATACCTGAGATGGGAAAATCTATAAATAATAGAAATGTATTTTTCAGTTCTGGTAAGTAGGAGGTCTAAGACCAAGGTCCCTGTAGATTCAGTATTTGGTGAAATTCAGTATTTGGTCCTAAATAGTACCATCTTGATGTTCCCACGTGGCAGAAAAGATGAAAATACAAATGGGCCTAGGACACTCCCTTTAACCTCTTTTATAAGGGTAATAGTAACAGACCTGAAATTGTATCACTCAGAAGGCTGAGGCGAGAGGATTGCTGAAAGTTTGAGGCCAGCCTGGGCTACACAGTGAGATTGTTTATCTAAACAAGGAACAACAATAAAAAAGTACTAATTCGTTCATGAGAACAGTGTTCTTATGACTTAATCACTTGCCAAAATGTCTTAGCAGTTACTATTACTATGGGTATTGGGCCTCCACATAGAAATTCTGAAAAGACACACATGTGCCAACCATAGCACTTAGCCAAACTGAATGATAACCCATTGCTATAGGTGATTTAGAAAAAGAAATCCCAAGAACTATGCTTTCATAACAAGAGAGTCTGCTTGCTCTCCTAGTATGTGAGGGCATAGAGAAAAACGAGGCCAAATACATCCCAGAAAGAAGGTCCACACCACAAATTGAATTCTTCAAAAATGTCATTCTTAAACCTTCTAGCCAACCAAGCAGAAAACTCAATCAATTTAAGTCACCTATGTTGCAGTATTTTATGACACAAGTCTATAAGATTGCATTCATCCCATGATAAAGACATGAGCCTAAGAACTAGAATTGGTATTAAGCCAATAATGCCATTTCCCAGAAGACAGACTACTGTAAACAGCCCTTCATTTAGAAAAATATCCTCCTAGTTACACCTCCTAGGTATATCTAAAAATAGTAATAATGTATATGTTCTCCTGTGTTCTGAGGGAGATTGAAAGTTTGTGAGACCCCACTGTGGTCTCACAATTTCTGCTGTGAGAGAATAAAATGAATCAAGACATCATCACTTCTATCTGCAACACTTCAATCTACCCTTGCATTAAGTCTATTTCAACTCAAGTGATGCATCCACATCAATCTAGCAATCTACCCCTTCATTTAAAAATGAATCAAGACATGATCACCTCTATCTGCAACACTTCAATCTACCCTTATGCAAAGTAAGGGAAGTCAGCTCTCTCATGCAAGACAGTTGTGCAGAGCCAATTCTCAGACAGGGGGGTTGATATCTAGACATTCTTAGGAGTGGCCTAAAATATATTTTTCTTATTGAAATAAGACATGGAATAACCTTACCCAAAACTTTGCCTAATACTCTTTCAATGATGTTTGTGACTGCTATATTCAACTTTGTAGCTCTTTAAATAACAGTTCCAATTATTCTAGTTGAGATGGGGGAGGACTTCTCTCTCCCCAAATAGAATGGACTTCTTTAATACTTATGACATCCAAGGCATACAACTATTTCCTCACCAATGATACAGCTCCTTAATTCAGCTCTTCTCTTGAAGCTGGTGTTCAGCACAACATTTTTAAGAACCAAATTTTTAAGAACTTAGCTCTCACATCGTTTTCTCTTTCCAGCTTTGGGCACAGACTCTTAGTCCCCAGATCTCTAGCTCTGCCTGGCTATAAGTTCTCCAAATTGCACCATGCCCATCCCCTACATTGGTACTATCTGCAGTCCCTCCTTCTGCTGCAGGGCTAGGCTTCTGTGCTCTTTAATAGAGGCCCAAACTTTTGAAGACTGCCTCAGAAATCCTGAACTCAGCCTCTGCCTAGCAATCTTCCCAAATTGTGCTGTACCTGCTGGCTAGAGGGGCCCAGACATTAAGAGAGAGACTGAGAGGATCTGATCTCCCTTATTTGTGCCTCCATGGGAATTACTGAGCAGCTGAACTATAGTCATCTATAAGAAAACAACCAAGTCACAAGTATACAAATCAGACTTCAACTCAACAAAGGAAGACTTGAGCATCATATCAGAATTACAAACAACAAAAGAAATCCACATGCCAAGATCACAAGGAAAAAATAATAGTATGAAAAACCCAAATAATATGTCCCTACCAAACATCAGCAGTCTTATAGAAGAGTTCTACAATGAGAACACCATAGAGATAACCCAGAACACAAAGTTTAAAAGAACAATCATAGACATTATCAAAGAATTCGGTGAATTTAAACAACACACAAAACAAATCACAGAATTAAAAGAAGACTATATCCAAGGGACAACAGAACAAACTAAACGAAGGTCTAACTGGGGAACCACAAAGTTAGACCAAGACTGCAAACAGAAATTAAAATGAGAGGCACCAGAATATATCTTTCAATAATAACTTTAAATATCAGTGGACTGAACTCCCCAGTCAAAAGACACAGGCTGTTTGACTGGATCAAGAAGCAAAATCCATCCTTTTGTTGTCAGAAAGAAGCCCATCTCACCTTCAAGGACAGGCACTACCTTAGGGTGAAAGGGTGGAAAAAAATATTCCAAGCAAATGGCACCCAGAAACAAGCAGGAGTTCCAACTAAAGCCAATCAGAAGACATAAAGAGGGTAACTTCATTCTGATCAAAGGAACAACTAATCTAGAAGATATTATAATTGTAAACATAGTCACCAAACTCTGGTACACCCAACTTAATGAAATCAGTTTTACAGGACTTTAAGACACAGATTAACCCCAACTCAGTAATAGTAGGAGACTTATCCCACTGTATCCATTAGACAGGTCAACCGGATAGAGAATAAACAGAGAGAAATCTGAATTAAACAATATCATGCATCAAATGCACCTAACAGACATCTACCAAATATTCCACCCAAATACCAAAGAATACACCTTCTATTTCACACCCCACGGAACTTTCTCCAAAATTGACCACATACAGGGACACAAAACAAACCTCAATAAATACAAAACATTGAAATAATTCCTTGCCTTCTAAGAGACCACAGTGAAATAAAGCTTAAAATCAACACCAGATTTTTAATATATTAAAACACAAATTTGCATGATCCAAATTCGTGTAAAATTCAATTTACTATATTTGCTGTGTGGGGAATCTAGAGATCAGTCAAGGTTCTGTATTTGTAGTTTGTTGGATTGTATCATGAGACTATGACAGCTGCATTACTAGGTGAATGGGATTTTTCGGATCCATTTTAATATTGTGGGACTGCCATTCTCTACATCTGTCCATGACTCTAACAGCAATACATAACACATGACACTACTGTCTTCTTTGTTGTCAAATGAAACATCTTGGCTAATTCTGTGTAATTCTAATCTTATAGATTTCAATAGAAAGGGAGTAATATTTCCATTACTCATGATTTAGTGGCTCTTAGGAATCAAACTGATCAAATAAATCTTCTTGCCTCTACAGTTCTCTATTACTATCTATTTAATCTAATGTTTATAACATTATCATGAATAGAACTAAATTATCAGTCATATCACCATGAATTCTGGCTTCTGATGACTGTCTTCCATGTTATTACCATGTTTCTTGATGCAAGTCTCTGGTCATGTGACATTTACTATTCAGATTTCCTGAGCATAAAACTGTGTTCCATTTTAATGGTCACTGTACCTCTGCCTTAACAATCACCATAAGGAAGGATAGATAAGGGCCTGCAGTGAAGTGAAAAAAGTAATCACATTTCTGCAAAGAGTATTTGTCAAGGATTAATACCAACCTCCTGGAGCTGGAGAAGTGGCTCAGTGATTAAGACCCTGGTTCAAATCCCAGTACCTACACGGTGTCTAACAGTCGTTCAGTGAATCTGACTCCCTCTTCTGTCTTCCATAGGCACTGCATGACATAGATGCACTTAAATACATGCAGGCATAGCATTAACGTATACACATAAAATAAAAATACATATTTTTTAAAAAATTAAAAAGAACAACCTCAGGTAATACAATGCCACCACACTGATGAAGATAAGACAGGGCCTACCACAAGGGTCAAAGGGCATGGTGGAGCAATAGTATGGGAGCTGGACAGGTTATCAACTTGACATGTTTGGGAAGAGAGAATATCAATTGAGGTATTTGTTCCAACTAATTGACCTGTGGCATACCTTGAAGAATTTCCTTGATTGCTGAGTGATGTTAAATGGGCCCAGCCCACTGTGGGTTGTGCTACCCCTGGACAGATGGTGCTGGGTTATATAAGAAGGCTGAGCACAGGCCAAAGGAACAAGCTAGTAATCACTCCTCCAGACCCCCATCCCCTCTGATAACGACACTTCTTCGGGCTTCTGACACCCCTCCAGACTCCCATCCCCTCTCATAACAGTGTTTCTCCAGGCTTCTTGCCTTTTCACACAATCATCCTAAACTGTCTTACTTTTCCCAAATTGCATACTTTTCCAATTCAGCTAACAACCTTTAAAGTCATCCCTTGCTCCTTTGCTCCAGACTCATTTTTAGAGTCCCACTACTAAGGAAAGGCCATGTTTTATATGTGCTTAGTGTCTCATTCAGAATCATCTTAATGTTGAAATATCATTTTAAATGTTTACTATCCATAACGCTGAGGAATGTCAACATTCATTTTCATTGTGCTGCCTATAAGGAACTAGAAGTCCTACGCTGAACTGCAGAAACTGGGGAAATAAAACTTTCCTAGAACCTATAAAATTGTCAGGGTGACCATACACCTTTAGAAAATAGCAATCTTAGACAATTAGATTAGATTCTTTTCAGGTTTTATTAATATCAGTACAGAGAAAAGAAGTCAAATTTATGTTCCTTAGAGTGTTGATTTTACATCAACAGAAAAGAAAGATGAATAAGTTCTGAGTCTTCTTGTCTCTCTTTATCTCAGGGTAGGCTGAAAAACAAAAACAGAAATATAAGAGTTCTTTCTAAAATGGACTGTTTTCCAAATCTATTTTTAGAAATGCTTAATTTCTTCTGCTCTTTTTGCAGTTTTCACCAGTGTAGACAACCTTGAGCTGGTCTAGACTGAGCTGAACTCCCTTTCTGTTAGAGAAAGGCAGATGACACACTGATAAAAGCTATATATCCCCCCCAGCTTCCATCAGATGACACACTGATAAAAGTTATATACCCCCCCCAGCTTCCATCAGATGACACACTGATAAAAGTTATATACCCGCCCCCCAGCTTCCATCAGATGACACACTGATAAAAGTTATATATCCCCCCCCCCAGCTTCCATCAGATGACACACTGATAAAAGTTATATACCCCCCCCAGCTTCCATCAGATGACACACTGATAAAAGTTATATACCCCCCCAGCTTCCACCAGATGACACACTGATAAAAGTTATATATCCCCCCCCAGCTTCTATCAGATTTCTCAAGTTTCAGTCAGAGGTCTCACCATTTCCTCATAATCTACATATTATGCAATTTGTTCTAAATAGAAGTGATCATCTCAGAAGCTACAAGAATGTTTTCTATTTGGGACTGAAATAAATGACATTTTGAAATAACCAGTTTTTTGGAGGTTCTTGTTTAAATGTACAATAATTATGTATATTATCATGTGGGCAAACAACCTGCTTTTAACGACTTATTTCATTTGTTATTCTATCTTTTAAATTCCCCTTCAAAATATTGTAAACAAAATTGGTTATCATTCTTATGTTCAAATATCTATATTTTTAAAAGGGGTTTTTTGTCAAAAGAAGAGAAATTCTGTAAAACTTGACATGTTGACACTTGGAAATTTAGTAGCAGATTATTACTATAAAGTACAAGTTCGTATAAAGTATAGTTACCTGAGATGCTTGTGATTATGCTGTTTTTAGGCTAATGTAGCTTGGCTTGCAGCAACAAGTTTGGGGCCCTGAACACAAAGAAACGACAGATGTTAGGACAATATCAGTAAGACTATTAGAATTTCAAATAGCATTTACATAGTCATTGGTGATTACAAAATAAATTTACATGCCTCCCATCATTTAATTGCAATTTACTACTAGAACTTTTAGAACAAAGATCAATACCACCCCTTGTATACCCAGAAGAAATTTTAAATTTAATGTTAGATCATGGGAGAAAACATTAAATGATTTAGACATTTAATTATAAGTTTCTCCTGCTCGTCTATGAAATCAATTAATTAAAAAAGCAGCATTTTCCAGAAAAATGTTTAAATAAGCTAATGGTTTGTTTTACTGATCAAAAGAGTTTAGGCCTTAGAAATATTTCTATCTGTAGTCATAAGAACAACAAATTTGGAACCAAATTGGCATCATAAACATTTAATACACCATGATGTGGCAAAAGATGAAAAGAATCAAGAGCTATATAAATCAGTTTGTATTGCAGCTATATACAAAATGGGTTCTCTGCTCACATCATTTAGTACATGATTTCCTAAGCCCTAACTGGACAAAATGCATACAAATGGAAACTAAACATATCAAAATGAAAATGATTCCATTACCTCTTCAGCAAAGCAGGCTTCCTTGTCGTCAGCCTTGCAGCACTTCTCCAGAAAAGCAGCAAAATCTTCCATAACTTTCTTGAGCTGCTCCCCTGTAGCCTTGGGCTTGTGTTTCACCAGCTCAGCAAGTGCCCTGCGTTTGGATAAAAGCAGAAACAGCAGAGAAACGCTTATTCTCATGCAGGAAATGACATTACAAGTCCCAGAGCCAGGAAGTTTGAGCATGCCACCATCAGCCTTGATATTCTTGTCTGCATGGGAGGATGATAAAACCCACTTTGCTGTGGCTAGATCAAATGAAATAATTGGTGCAAGTCACTCTACCTTTTACATGGTTTCAAATCTCCAAAAAGGCTTATATCATTGTATTTACATATTTTTCAGATTTTAGAATTTATGCCAAATTGAACCAAGATCTTTAAGATGATCCTTAAAATTGTAATCATATTAGATTTAATTTAAAATTTTTCATCTAAGAATCTTGATATTTGCCCTTTAAAATTTGCCTGTTCAAGGTTAATTATTGGGCAGGTATAAGACAAGACAAGGCTGCTGGTTCTCTTTCATTGATGTCTATAAAGAGAACAGTACAGGAGAAAGAACAAAGGAAGTTTTGTAAGTCTGGACCATGATTATTGACCACCAAAGGTGATAACAACTCGTTACTAATTTTTATGCTATTCTAATGCATGACAGCAACAAGGAATGAAGCCTCAAATTTTTCATTTCTTAATGTTTCTTATTCAAGTTCCATTTTCAGAAGTCAATACCTGTGGGTTTGTCTCGCCTCTGGTGTCACCATGGAACAATTGAAAGTAATTATTCAGGCCTTAAAATAAATTCTCCTCTGAGTTCTACCATTCATTTTTCTATCTATACGAATTTGTCAGTTAGTTGTTTAGTTTCTTTCTACTGGGCCTGGGCTTGAGTTGTATTCCTCTGTGGTTTTTATCCACAGTACCACTCTGAACTTGTAGGCACAATTCTAACGCTGTTTTTTTCCACTAATAAAACAAGCATTCACCTTCTTCTCGACACTTCTATCAACTCAATAAGGCCCATGTTTAAATACTTATCTCTTGGGAATATAATCACTACATCAAAAAGTTTCTCATTTCAATGGCCAGTTCTCACTATCAATACTACAGACACAAAGTAATAAAATATTCCTCACGTTTGCTTCTTTATCTGCTTCTCCTTCTCTGGAAGTGTGCATGTATCAGCGTGGAAGGTGAAGGACTCAGCTTTGAACTCTTTAGGGACATATGTCTCATCAGGTGGCAGAGCAGAAAAGCATGGTCGCCTGTCCACCAGGGATGAGGTACAGCACTCGGTGACTTTCTCACTCACTGGAGTCTTCTCATGCAGCACACATACACGGTTCAGGACGATAGACAGCTAGAGAATAGGCAGAAGATTAGAAAATCCCTAAGTTTTCCTTGAATAGCTACTTTCCAGTGCACCAAAGAATTGTCATATTTAATTAGCCAAGTTTGAATCCAAACTTGATTGACATGGTGATATAGCTATCTTTGAAACTAAACATAAGGAACTTCTAAAAGCTGTCTCTCTTTTAATTGAATATGAGTGACCAAATCTTGGCAGCTTCTCTCTCTCTCTCTCTCTCTCTCTCTCTCTCACACACACACACACACACACACATACACAATTAGTACACTCCTGCTTTGAAAGTTGGATTTTTCAATATCTAATGACCAAAACCCATTAACATTATTATAGTTTAATATACTCACATAGTCTTCAACACAAGGCAGTCTCTGTGCTTCAGGAAGTGAACAACATTTGGTGCCCACTTTTCCTAAGTGTCTTGCAGTTTCCACAAGAGTTGGAGTTGGCACCTGAGGTGTTTTCTTGGTGTAACGAACTAAAAGCCTGTTTAAAAATAATAACCTATGTGTTTTCATCCACGCAGGAAATGTCCCGATGCATTGTAATTCAAGAAGATAAGTTATTCTGAAACCAACGAAGGTGCTATTCTCCATTAATCAAATTATCTTCACTTCCAGAATGATTGCATAGTGTTGGAAGAAGAACTTGTCCTGAGCAACTAGTTAAATGTGGTTATAAAAACTACTATACTGTATGACCTTAAACTTAGATCTGTACTTCAATCTTACAAAAGTGAGTTGCATTCCTATAATTCAATGGTGTTAATAGACTTATCACTGCTTCCTTAAATAAATTGTCATGAAGTTATCTTTATCAGCACTGTGATAAACTTAAAATACACAGGAGGACATATACCTGACACAATAGAGATGGTGCAAGATTAAATTAAAATAAATAATGCATACAATTATCCTGGCACATTATGTTATTATCTAACATTTACTATTCAAACATTTAATAATATTTAATAATCATACCAATAACCACTTAAAAGTCAATATATGATTGTAATCTACTCAAGGGAAGCAATTATGTCATCCCCAAACTCTAGAGTTAGGAGAGTACTAAAAAGGTATATGACTTTCAGAAGCACTAATGTGTGCCTTCCTGTGTTCTGACTTTCTCTCCATCCATAAGGTTCTATGGTATGGAACTGGGATATTACTCCAGCAGGCCATTCTGTCTCTAACTCCTCTAGGAAGGAAATTCCATAGGAAAACAAGATCATAGCTGACAAAGTTTGGTTAAAACTCACAAACACCCAACCTTTCTCAAAGTGGACTATTATTCACGCAATATTCCCATATTATCTAAATCTTTTAAATTATATTTTGTGTCCAGCATTCAGAATACTTCTTGAGCTTCTACTACTCAAAGCATTCTACTTCTTCCTCTATAAAACACTGTGCTATTTTATCTGTTCATACACTGCACCTAACCTTCAAGACACACCCCTAGTTGTGATGTTCCAAGATTTCCTATGAATCCTCACAGCCTGATATGTACCATCTCAAGAGATGACTTTTTTTAGATTATACAACAATATGGGCCCCTTCATCCCATCAAAGGTTCTCCACAATTTCTTGAAAGAAGGATTAGAAATCAATATTGTATTTCCATTACTAAAAATCATATACTAGGTGGCCTAAATACTATTTTAAATAATAACAAATTGATCAAGAAAAGAAAAGCAGCTAGTAAACAAAAATACTCACGCATTTTGGAATCCATACTCTCCAAGCTTCTCAAAAAGTTCACAGTTTTCTTTGACTAACTTTTTAGGCTCATCTATAAGAGGCTGGAGCTCCTCAAACTGCAACATAAAAGAATTGTGTTTGTGACTTCTCTCCTTGAGAACCCAATGCAGGTCATTTTTCATCTCTCCCTTCTTTCTGTCCAAAGCTATGGGACTAAATCGTCAACATCACATCTGTCATATTGCATTTAAATTGTTCCTTTCATTTCTCAGGCCATATGCTTTAAGTAAGGATGAATCTTCTAGTTATACAACTTCTCTTTCCATCACTAAGCTTCAGGCTGCTCACCTATAGAGTAGAGATGAGGCAGTGCTCACCCTAGAATTGTTCTGTAAACCAACTAAGTAGATGAAATTAAAATAGCACCTAGAAAACAGTAAAAGTTCAGTAAATGACAGCTATCATTGTTAGATAACCTCTCTGAGGACTCTGAGATGAGAAATCTTATGCTTATCCTCAGTTGCAATGTGATGCCTGACATTTGGCAGTTTCTTTGTGAAAAATGATGGACTTTTGACTCTAAATAGTTCAGAAACCATTGTAGGCTGTTAGGTACCCCAATGTTCTCTAGAAAAAGAATTTCTCGTAAAGCTGTTCCAAAACATGTGTTTAAAAATATGCTAAAGAAATAGATTTTACAAACTCCCTTGGAATATTAAGTTGAGCAGTTGATAATTTGAGGGGTTGTGTTATTCATCTTTAAATCTAAGTTAAAGGTTTTGTTGACATGTAAACTAACTTTCTTTATTCTCGGGAGTATGAAAAAGAGAAAACTTAGGGGCAAGATTTTGTAAAAGTAAAGACTCTTCTCCTTGTATCTTTCTTTTCCAGGACAATGCTTTGTTAATCATGTTATTCAAGGTATTTTTTTCCTCTAATGTTTAAGAAGTTTAAAAGTTCAGAATTAACTCCATCTCAAAAAAAAAAAAATCTACATTACAGTACATAACAGTTCACATTCCTTCACCACTGGTCTTTCAGCACCAGCCTAGCTCTACGGTTCCCTTTCCCTGTAGAGACCTACCACTTTGCTGTAGCATGCAGGAGGATCACCTTCCGCACAGCACTTTTCCAGTGTGTTTTCATATTTTTTAGCAAGTCTCAGCAACAAGACAACAGAGTAGTCAGGGTGCCTTCTTGAATATTCATACAAAAACCTAATAAGATGAATACAGATTGAGTTAATAAACAAGCAAGAAAAAAAGTGAGATAACTAACCTCAGTAGTGACTCATATTCCAGATGTCTGAATATGACTAGGCTCCATGCAGGAAGCTACGTAGCACAGGACTTCGGGTCCATAGATAGTTAAGTCTTCCTCAGTTCAGCTTTTGCCACTGCCACATATTTTAGTGTTCCACCTTAGCTGACTTGCCAAAACTGTCAGAGCATGTTTCCTCCATTGTAGAATGGGGATAAAAGCTTCAATCATCTCATACAGTGAGTTAGGATAAATGTAAGGCACAGGCTATCAAAAAACATGCTGCCTGGCACATATTAGATGTCTGATTAATGCATACTTAGCTTAGTTTAAACTATATCCTCAAAGTATCTTAACAGATGGTTAAATAGAGATATAGTCTTACATTTTCCATTTTCTTCTTGATATGAGTAAAACCTTGTAAGGTACATAATTGTATTAAATATTATTTAGTGCATAGGATACATGCATAATTCAATAATTACAGGATAAAATCTATCACTAAAGATACTGAAGCATATAATCATATGCTGTCTGTTTCCTACCCTTGCTGTACTGTGAAATTCAGGTCTTTTCAATCAAATATGAAACAACTAGTGTCAAAATCATTTTTTAGATCCTTGGTGCCATCATATAAATGGGTAGTTACAGGCAGAAAGGTAAATAAATAGTTAAATAATAGACAGTAAATTCACAAACTTTAGATACTTAAGAAATATGCTTTTAAGAATGATTGAGTGCTACATACATTTCATATATTTATAGACTATTTACAAAGATAGCTCTGGAAATATCCCTAAGAAGTAAAGAACATGGAGTTTCTGCTGAGAGCCTATGTTATTTCATGTCAGTATTTCAAGTGACTTATTTTTCTTCAGATGAACTTTAAAGACTGGAAGAAGCAAGCCTGAACAAAATTTCTGAGAGCCATGCAACAACCCTAAAGCAAAGCCTGGTATGTCTTGCTAAATTCATAAAAGCTATGAAAGGACAAGCATCTACGTACGTGCCCAGGAAGACATCTTTTGCCTCAGCATAGTTTTTGCAAACTTCCTTGTCCTCAACAAAATCAGCAGCTAGTGGAGCGAGGTCAGCGGGTATGTCATCATTCTCTAGCTCAGCGATGCAATGGGACTTCTGCAACACTGGCTTGTCACAGCATGCCTGCAATTTGCTGGAGAGCGAAGCCTGGTTTTCACACATGTACTTGGCAAGGTCTGCCTGTGAGAAAGAAAAGAATTCATCACAAATTGTCACTGTTACATTTTCTTGCCATATCCACCTCTGTTATGTGGGGTAAAACACAATCATTGTGTTCTAAAGTCAATCATAACCTTCTGTAAACACAGTCACACTTGGTGCTCTGGAACTTGGAAACTTAGATTCCATGACTAAAGCATTCCAACTCAATTCAAAAAAAGACTATTCAGGAACAAATTATTATTTGGTTATGTATTTTAAATTAATTTCAATTATTTATTGATCCTGTATTTCTCTTACTGAGGTACTTAAGGTTCTTTTTCAGTAAAATCAATGCCATTTTCCCAAAATGCTTCCCAAATTCAGTGTAGACATTTTAAAAGTAACTCATTAAAATATGAGACATTATTTGAAAAATGAGTGATCTTCACAGTTGTAGATCTTGCTTATATATTTAAATCTCTGACTTAAAGTTTTCCAGGAGGCTTCCAGGAGGCGTCATGAAAGACGAGGATTCTGGTGTTTGATCATATTTTTAGACTTTGAACAAAGGGAGATACTAGCATAACTTTGAAGAAAGAGAGAACATGCTAAATATCTGTGTACCCACAGAGTTAACTAGAGGAGAGGCTACAGGGGTAGAAAGACATTCTTTGCTAAGATCTTTCCAGCACCAGCTCTCTTCCCAAAACTTCTTAGAAAACCTTATAACTAACAGTTCTCTTTCAGTTTAAGCCCTTCCCAGAACATAGGAGTTTCAGGTCATTTAACAACTCAGGAAACAGGTTTGTTTCTTTTTTTAAAGTGCCACAAAGCAAGGAAAGATTGGTAGAGCAAACAAGAAAGCAGAGCCAATGTCAACCTCCATCAGTCATCAGCAACAAAACACATCCATTCCCTCAATCTAGGCACGTAACAACTCCTTACCCTGTCATCCGCGCATTCAAGCAGGTCACCGTGGCAGCACTCCTTGGTGATTTTGGCAAGGTCTGTTACTACCTTGGTAATTTCTGCAAAGTCAGCTTTGGGGAATCTCTGGCTCAGCCGAGCTACAGCCCTGAAAAGAAAATTTCCCCAATAAGAATTATTGTCATATGACATTTTTTATGAGAGCAGTAGGGAGACACTATTTATAAAAAGGAAATTCAAAATCGACTAAAATAAAAAAGAAAAACTCACTAGTTATTGTAATATTGGATCTGAACTAAATAGTTTCTCGCGGGCTCTCACTCTCAGTTTTTTTCTTTTGTTAGGTGCAGCACAAAGCTATTCTTTGCTTTAGGTGGATTATCCACTGTAAGAAAACTAACAGCTCACAAAATAAGAAATTGAAGCGGAATCCCCCAGGGGTAACGGTACAGGGCACATGTGAGTCCAGACCTGGCTTCTATGCGTACTTAATCACTTCTTAGCAATGTGACAGGCAAACTGTAGCTTTCATGGCCTCACAACATGCTAAATCAAAGGACTCAGAAGATTCAGTTAGCTAACGCACATGAAAGCATTTTACCATCTAAAAATGAAATTTCATCATCTTTTCTTTTTAATTGAAACATATTCTTTCTGAATTATAAAAGTCTGTAAAAAAGAAATTTTGTAACTTCTACAGAATTAGGGTCTTTATCATGTATCCTTTTACCAAGAAACTTCTCCCACACAACTTCTAAAATCTATGACATGACAAGACAGGCTATCATCTCTTTTTTTCCAAAATGATTTAAATCGCCTAACTGTGATAAAGAGACTGTTTTTTAGAACCAGTCATATAGCCTGTGTAATGAGTATATTGTTTCATGTTGGGATTGTTGTATTTGTCAATTTGATTGGCTCTAATAGTTCAGGTGGTAGGAATGATGCACAAAGAGGATTCCACTGACAATTTCTAGAGAACATGTGAGATATCTACCAGTTTCCTTTTTATCTCCTGTTGTGTTGATTTGCTGTTGACTAACAAGTGAGGTACTCATTAGTATTAGCACATTTTTCTTGGCACATATATTGAAGGATGTTCCAGGAATCAGCTATATAACATCAAAAGTAAAGAGAGACTCAAGTGAAAACATGAGATTAAGAGCAAAATTGGAGATGTGAGAAAGTTGGAAATAATAATTCCAACTTAGTGGCTGAATTCAATTATCAGGACATAAGAATGATACTTTCAAATTGGGAAAAAAAATAAATGAAGTAAAAGACCCTGACTGTGATATCTTTAAGCTATTAAAATAAGATTCCCATTCTTTATGAACAAATGGGATGATAATATATATGTTGTTTCTAGAACAAAAATAAATGTCTTCTAAATTATTTTAACAATTTGGAAAAATATGAGCCAAAAATGTCAAATTATTATTAATATTCCAATTTTACTTCCGTCAACCTTTTACCCTTTAGATAAACAAAAAATATAAATTTAATAGTGGTGTATAAAGTGCCATATAAATATACCCACTTGTGGACCGATCAGTTGCCACTATGTCATGATAAAGACACAAAGTATGCTGTAGATACTTTACCATGCTTTGTACGCCCTTTCTCCAAACTGCTGGATGCTGGAGCACTTCATTCTCTGTTTGGCAGATGAGGTCAGTGCTTTCTCCTTCAGAGCATCAAGCTACAAAGAGGAATCCATTTGAAAAAAATTAGAAAATTTCTATACAAGATACCCCTACAAATTCTGATGATGCCATGCCAAATTAATTTGTTTTGATAGGGGATTGAAACCAGGGCTTTGTGCATGAGAGGCAAACACTGTACCACTGAGTTACACCTTCTATCCAAATTAAAACTGGAAGGGGTGTTTTAGGGGGCTTTTGTTTTTATTTTGCTTTTTGGAGACAGGATCACCCTATACTCCAGTGGGTTTGGAATGCTGCATAGAGAAGGCCTACTTGGATCTCACAGAGATCCACCCTTACCTCTGCCTCCCAAGAGTGCTGGAATTAAAGGCCTATGACACCACACCCAGCATCCAAATTAAAATTTAAAGAGATAATTTACACCTAAATCACAAGTACTCACTTAGGCAAATAATTATTTTGCTATATAAGAAAAGGAAAAAAATCAATCTGATGACAGTGAAGACCTTTAGGTAGTTAGAAAGCATCAGGAAAAAGGCCCTGAAAGGGGCAATGTACACTAGATCACAGGGCATACAATTTTGCTGACTTCCTAATTCTGCATTTAATTCATCCCAGTCCCTCCTCCTCACTTTGCATAAAATCAGTATGTGTTCAGAAAAGCAAATGAAGCACATAACAAACATGTATGGATAAAATGAATAAACTCCAACTTCTTCCAGTCACAGTAAAGTTCTCTGCTTTGAATTTCCTCTCCAATAAAATGTTTCATGGAAGAATTTGGAAAAAACACAAAAACACAAAAAAACAAACACCTTTGCTGTAGAGTGTGACAAACATTGATTCACTGTGGCGGTCACCACCATAAGGAGTGGTAGGATAATTAAATATATGCACAGAGATTCCTTATGTCAGAGAAGCACTGGTAAGTCAGAGAAAGTAGTGCAATTGTTAAGAGGCCTTTTTGAGAGAGAACAAAAATCCATTGGGCACATAAAGTGAAAGGAAGACTTTTCTGATCACGTAGAGAAGTTTCTAACAGAGATTTAGGTTTCTTAATTTTATCCAGAAGATGAGCCTGGATGAGTTTGGTATACAAACTGGTTCTTTCAGCTGATTACCTTGGGTGTCAGACAAGCAGCTTTGTCAGCTTCTTGGCAGCATGCAGCCATGATGTCTCTGTACTTCTCACCATAGTAAAGGAGTTCTGGAGCGTAGAAGTAAGGATGCCTTCTGGCAACTTCATGCAAATAGCTGGATTTTAAAAAACAAAACAACCAATCATTTCCCATAGCATATAACATGACAGAAATGATCATGGTCAATCAAAACCTAAAGATCTGTAATTTTCCAATTTGGTTCACTGTGGACCTGATGGCCTTATCTTTGCTGTTAAACTTTACGTCAGCGAAAAGGGAGTCTAAATTTGTGTGTTTGTGTGCAAACACTCCTATGTGTGTGCTATTTGCAAATCGGTAAATTTGGGCGATGTAATGTTGGTGACAAAAAATGAAATCAATCCAGAGAACACGTGCACGTGTGTGCACATGTATCTTCAGAAGATTTCTTAAAATATGTTTAATATTTTTAAATCATTAAAAATTTTAATTTGTCAATCTCAGATTTTTCATATAATATAGATCATATCCACTTTCAAGATCAAAAGATTTTAATGATGTTTTTTGATGTGCAAAATTTTGTGGTATCAAATATTACTTCTTTAAATATCATCACGGGATCAAAACTTCCAGGTCTTGATGTTGACTGTTTAGGGTTTGGGGTATGATTAATTTATAATATAAATCTTACTGACAGTTATTCCTTGCTTTTTTTTTTCAGTTCTTTTGAGACAGAGTCTCCCTGTAACCCCCAACAGGCCTGGAACTCTCTATGTAGACTAGGCTGGCCTTGAGCTCACAAAGATCTGCCTGCCTCTGCCTCCCAATTGCTGAAATTAAAGGTGCGTGTAACCACAACCAGCTATTCCTTTTTTAAAACTTGAAACACAGATATCTCATTACTTACTGTCCCATAAATGAGGCTTGATTTTCCTGAAAGGCGGCACATATGACATCAGGCTCAGGTCTCTGGAATGGGGGCAGGCTGGGGTTGTCATCTTTGTGTTTCAGGAAGCATTCATTTCTTTCAGGTTCTTCTTTGGCACAGCAGTCAGCCAGTTCACCATAGTTGTCGCGAAGACTTGGAATGCTGCATAACTTGTCTCCAAACAGAGTGTGCTAAGGGAAAGACAGTAGCCGCCATCAGGTTATTGAGTAACACCTGACTTTCCTGATAGCCAAAGATCAGTATAAAAAATTGATTGTACTGATAAAGTTTGGTTAAGAAAACATATACATTGTATGTATATAAATAGGTGATGAATACCGGTGTTGAAACACCACATGGCACCCCTGAAATATGTGTGACTTTATGATTTTCTATTACTTAAAGATAAATTTAATTATGAGAAAAATTGTTAATAATGTATTTTTAAAGCATGAAGGAAAAGGAAATAATATAAAAGTTCAGTCCCAAGTTAACTTTCCTTTGATTTGACTATTTCTGTATACTTTTCATGATAATTATCACAGTATTATTTGTGATAAATAAAATAGGCAAAGAGAGCTACTGGCCATAAGAAATGTTACCTTATTCTCCTTCTGATACTACAGGTTGGAGAGTAATCACTAATAAAAATCAAAGGAAACTAGTCTTTTCTGTAGCAGGTGAATTTGTATTCAAGAGCGAAGTCTTCACATGGTTTCTCATTTCATCTGTTCCTTTTGGAGAGCTCCAACTTTTTAGTAGTTATTGTATAAAGATGCAATCTACTATATATAGTGACTGCATTAAAATGAAGACCCCTTTTTTAAATTCTAGAAACATTTCCTTCAAAGTACCTCCTTCATTAAATAATTTCCTCGTTAATTTTTACTGTAAAGGTCATTTAACCCCATGGAAAATATACTCATCTAAACAAAATTCATTATTTATCAAACACATATATTTAGGGATTCAGATGCAGAATCCCAAGATTTTATGTAAAACACTAGCTCTGCAGTGAGGAACATAGACACCCAAAAACAGGCAAATAAGGAGTAGCCCCGTGATAAATAAAAAATGGCCTTGTCCCTATATAGATTGAGGGGTCAGAGAGGCATAGGTCTCTTGTTTTAAAGACCTATTTGCAAATAACAAAACTTCAAGTTCTTCTAAGTGACTGAGAACCCTGCTTTTTTATTACATGTAAAAATATTAATATCTCTAAAAGAAGACTAAACTATAGTATTATTTTATCCAGATAATAAAATTAACATAGAAATCAGTTGGTGAATTCTGATAAAAATCATGCTATTATCTCAAAAAGATATCAGACCTAATATCAAAGTGTTCGTATCACAAAAAATTAGTAAGTACACAAAAACAAGTGACCACAATTAGCCTTTGAGAAAAGAAATCAAGCTTAAGGTCCTGAACTGTTACAAATGACAAATTGTCATGTAAAAACATGACTGCATGTGTAGTCTCAAAGAAATTTATTTAAAGCTATGGGCATAGCTACAGTGTCTTTGATTGCCTATGAATTTCATCATTTAATAATAAACTTTTAAAAAATAGAAGAGATCTTTTCTCCTTTGAAATACTCAGAAGTACTTACAAGAAGGAATTCTCAGAAAACTCAAAAATGTACTTACAAGTGATTTTTCACAGTTTGGAGCTGACTCATCAGCAACACATGCTTTTGCAAAGTCAGTTATTTCATGCACTAATTTCACATGGTCTTCATATGGGCACTTCTGGAGATACTGAGAAAAGGCAACCAGAACTCTGAAAAAAAGACATAGAATTAAAACTTCAACATAAAACAAGTTGCTATCCTAGGCATAAAATTGTGTAGATGTATATAGTCTGTATTTTAACACATCTCTTTCTTGCAAAAATCTAGAAAACCTATTCCTATCAGATCTTTTTTGAGGCATGACCAGAAACATGTGTTTTCACAGGCAAAAAGATTGCACATTTCTACCATTCTTAAAAACAGTGTGTGTGTGTGTGTGTGTGTGTGTGTGCGTGCACGTGTGTGTGTTACTAGATATATTTACATAGGGCAAACAATCAAACTATTCTAAATAGATTTCATTGTCAAGGCTAGACACTATCTTAATCCTTTTTGAGTAATTTTTAAAAATCCATATACCTCTTTTAATTAGGATATAAGATGATGCTGACTTTTTAAAAACAAACTACTTTCAGAGGCTGGAGAGATGGCTCAACAATTAAGAGCACTGGATGCTCTAACAGAGGACCAGGGTTTGATTCCCAGCACCCACATGGCAGCTAATAACCATCTAACTCCAGTTCCAGGGGATCTTATGCACTCTTCTGACCTCAGTGGGCATTGCATGACATAGGTGCATTTATATACATGCAGGCAATACTCATACACATAAAATAATAATAAATATTTTAAAAATCTTATTAATGGTAGAGCATTTGCCTAGCATGTGTAAGGCCTGGGGTTTCATTCCTAGTACTTTAAATACGAAAAAAAATGTTCCCAAAATACCATAGGGCTGCTTGTTGTGTAAGGAGGAGTTCATAAGTGAGCTGCCCAAGGAACTATATATTATAGTCCTTTCTGCTGTGGCAAATAATTATAAAATAAAAACTAAAATTTAAGAGTTCCAAGTTAGATAAGAGTTCTAGAATGTTGATCGTGGCAGCCATCAGACATACCCAGTAAAATACATTTAATTAAAATTAAATCAGATGTGACATTTTTCTACTCAGTTACACTTGGCCATATTTCAAGTGCACAGTAGCCATAGGTGTTCCCTGGCTACCATTTTGGTCAGCTCAGATGCAGACTATTTCCAGAAATGCAGAAAATTCTATGGGATAGCCTAACTCTGCAGTTTGGACACTGAAGGGAAGAGAAGAACTTTAGAGCATGAACTAACACTATTAGAAGCTTTAGATTTGATTAACTTACAGGCCTTTAAAATGTTGTTCTCCCAAGTCATTGAATCGATGAGCAATCTCACTCTTGTCTGCAGAGGCAGGGAGAGAAAAACCACAAAGTTTGTTCAAATATTAAAGAAAACATCTAGTTATAACACTACATTTCGCACTTCTTCCCATTCACTTTATGTTATTCTTTTGCTCTAAGATGTGGGCCTCCGATCACTACAGAAAAATCTTAAGATGACAATGGCTCTTTTTTCTACATTTAAAGAAGTATTCAATCTTCCCAGAATACTATTTTTTTAATTCTTAAGTATTAATAGATTTGTACTCAAACTTAGATATGATCTAATAGTTCTGTAGTTTCTATAAGTAGCTAGTAAGATAATATGAAATAAAAGGAAATCCAAATGAAAGTTTCATTTATAATATTAACAACACAAATTTTTGTTTTTTAAATAAAGTATGGTAGAGTAGAAAACCTTTGAGATCATAATGAGTTCTGTCTTCAGAACTGTGAAGTTTAAATCACTCTGCTCAGTATTCCTTCAAAGTTAAAATAAAATTAAAACTAAACTAAGAAGAAAATCCCCACCAATTTTGTCATTTAAGATGTTTGAAATACATGTAATAATATAACCACACAAGGATTTTCAAACATAAAACATCACATTCTAGAACTATATGCTAAAAGAAAAACTAACTCTTTAAGCATGAAGCATTTGGTGAAGCTTTATTTTTACTAGGAAAGTAAAATAAAAGTTGAGCTGTGAAAACATAAGATTCTTACGTGCATCTCGACGAAACACACCCCTGGAATAAGCAGAGTTGAAGACAAAGAGAAGGAGAAGGAAAGTTACCCACTTCATGGTGCCAGAGGTTTGTGAGGTTGATAGGAAAGGTGGGATGAGTAGAGAGGAGTTAGCACTAATATATGTCTTTCACCAATAATTGTAGATCATTAACTAGACTCATCTTGAATTTCATAATCTCCTAACTGATTACAAAATCATACCATTCTTGCCAAAAAGTTGTTTGACTAAATCCCTTGCGCATATTTGCCATCTGGAGCTGTTTTCTCTACAAGACTTTGTCAGTTCATTAAAGTTATGTAAAACATCTTATCAAATTTTACATAAGAGTTTAAATGATTTGTACCTATTATCCGTTACAGTGCTCTTTATCTGCTTTTCCCAATTTGAACGTTTCAGTTTGGGGCTTTGCATGGACCTATGACATTTTCAAAAAGCTAAGACCTGAATACCGAGTATTACTAATTCCAAGTATGCTTTTTCTGTAGGCAATGAAAATTCACATGGAGAAGGGGAAGAGAGATTAATTATAGGATCCACATCTTCTCGTTCTTTTGAAATTAGAAATTATTTCTTCTGAAAAGCTTCCATTGCTTCAAATGCAAACATAGAAAAAAGCCACAGTAGTAATAACAACTGTGATGGATTCTCAGAAGTTCCATGACCTGTCTCATTCTTGCCTATGTGTGAAACAGGCTTAGGGATAGAATGCTTTGATGCAATGTGAGTAACCTTCATGGAATTTTTTTAGTAGAAGAAACACTGGGAGAATATGGACCTAAATGACAGTGATGTTGATATCTGCCACTTTAATATGCACAGACAGGTGGAGCCCTGATCACATCTCTACAGGTTAAAACCTTTACCAGTCATCAATTTCTTTCCATTCCCCATTTCATATTTTTATTTCCGTTCTCCCTTTTAGCAACTAGAAAAGGGATGTGTTATTCTTTAATTTTACTTTGTTTCAAAATAAATGTAACATTAAGAATAAAAATGAGCAAAAATAATAAATGCTTTCAACTTTTTCCATCCTTTACTCTCCCAGCCCAAAGACAGGTCTCTGCTCCTTTTTCCCTCTGTTCTTTTGCTGAACATAAACTTCTGCAGTCAAACAAGAGGTTATTTGACTTTGTCTGAAATAATAGAATGATAATTAGAAGTAGGACAGTTATTTCATTTAACTAAACAACAGACTTAGTCAAGACTTGTCCATCAAACTGCCCACAGCACCTGCAGACACAGGGACTGCTCAGTAGCAGGAGAATCATTTTTTTCATATCCAGCCTCACAATGAAAGAAATATATTTTCCATGAAGTCATTTTATCTCATGTCATCTTCAGGAAGGAATTTTAATGATAGAATCAAATGCAGGAGAGAAAAAATAATAATAAATGTGAGGAACAGCTGTTAACCTGTTTCATAATGACTCAATGGAGTCCTGAAAGAGAATGCCAGACTTTTCTTTTGAAGACACAGATAAATGGAGGTGAAAGAACATCTGCATGTGGAATTATTGCTACTGAAAACAATGTAAGCCTAGAAATATATAGTAGAAAATGGAAAAAAAGGAAACTAAATAGAGAAGACAGCTCTATCTTGGATAAATTATGAATTTTTCTTTAAGCTTCCTAGAAAGAATGGTCATAATTTCTTTGAAGTCAGTGGTCCTGAGGCATAAGCAAACATCCAATTCCTGTCATTGAAATATTTGTATTACTAGTTCACAAATCCAGGCTTTTATCAATCACACAATATGCTATGTGTGTATTTTTTCCATTTGACAATTGAATAAAAGATTATCTGTGTGTCTACTATGCATTACAACATTATATTATTATAGTGTAATCAGACATGCCAGAGTCTTAAAATATCAAATTCATTGCTATGGAATAGCTGGAATTGATCTACTCTGTTTGATGAAGATCCAATAATTTTACAACATAAATTGACAACACCTGAATCTTTCCTTCTCAGTGCAATGTAAAGGGAATACACAAATACAAAGTTCTACATGTGTGTATCCTAATTTATCATTATTAGTAGAGAAATTAAAATGTTCCATTCTTAATATCATGTGAATGCTTTCAGTTCATCTCGATTAATAAGAAACAGTCACGTTTTGTGGATTCACAAAGAATTTATGCACTTTCTTCTGAAAATCCTGGTTATTAATTCTGTATGTACAGTCTATACTCAGGAATAAAGCCACATAATTGTTAGTTATTTCTAAATATCTTATTAGTCAAGTCTTTCATCTTTTTATCAAATTTTTGAAAATTTCATACAATGTATTTGACCAAATTTAGATCCCCTTCCGAATCTGCACCTTCCCCAACTCAACGTTTAGTCAGTCATCAAAAAACTTTGGCATGAGAGAATCTAGGTTCTAAGTAAATAGAAAAATAGCTCAAATGATTTTAATGCTTTCTCATGATTATGGGAGTGTAAAAATGGAGAGTGGTTGAGAAAATTCTTTGTTCTAAAAGTAGAATAATAGTGTGCTAATCACTTAGAAGTAAAAATTACCCCAGCTGAAATGCAAATATAACTAACTAAACCCGAATTTCAATCTCTTTTGGCTTTTGCTTTTCATTTGGTTGAGGCTTCTTTTCTCTTTTTCATTCTTTTTTACAACTGGATTTTTTCGATTTTCATACACTATAATTTGATGGTATTTAGATTTCCTCCTCTACCCATACTTCTTATCTCCTCCTACCCAGTTTAATGTACTCTGCCATTTATAATAAGGTCTATAGAGTGCAGTTTATGTCTCCAAATGTTCTTCAGTGCGGGTCCATCCACTGGAGCCTGGTTAACCTAGTAAGAGTCCCATGCTTGAAACTGACCATCTCTGCTCCTATTCCTCCAGCAACTATCTGTTGCCACAATTTCCTTAGGTAGGTCTGGAGCTCCTTATCTACTTCCTCATGTCTATGTTGGGATTATTTTTTCTGGATTCATCTTACATGGGACTTGTGTATTCTGTCACTATTTCTGAGTTCATATGATAACTAACCAGCTGTCTAGAAAAACTGTTTCCTTGTAGTCATTCACCACCTCTGGCACTTAGAATCTTTTCACCCCCTCTTCCATGATCCTGAGTCTTGGAGGGCAGAAGTTTGATATAGGTATCCTATTCAGAGATAAGCACTCTGAAGACTCTTGTTCTTTACATGTTGAGCAATTGTGGGTTCCTGCATTTATCACTATCTGCTGCATAAGGAAGCTTCTCTGGTGAGAGGTGAGAGAAGCATTAATCTAGGGACATAACAATAAGTCATTGAGTCTGTTTAATACAAAAACTATTTAGTAGAAAGCTAGTATTGAGTTCTCCTATATGTCCTGTGACTGGTTTAGCCTCAGGTCTGATATCAATGCCTGGTACGGCTCCATTCTAGGAAGCAGACCTAAATCCAATTAAAGAGTGGTTGGTTACTCTCATAAAATTTTGTCACTATTGTACCAGTGGGTATATCTGACCAGGCCAATTGTTATTGTAGTTCACAGGATTCATAGCAGTCTAAGGATGATGATTACTTTTTCTTTCTGGTAACTTGTATAGCACCTTCCAGCACTATGCCAGCTAGCCAGTAGAGATGAGACTGTGAAATCAGTGCCAGTTTGATTTCTCCTTGTTTACAGCTCATGTATGCAGTATCTCAACAATAGGGTCTTACCGTCCAGGTCTGGTGGGTAACTAGGAGCAGGGGCAATGGCCAGGATTGTTTGAGGGTCTATGGTACTCCTGGTCAATAGCTTCTAGAGAGGGAATACATTCCTGACATCGGGGTTTTTTTTCTTTAGCCTCTGATGTCTAGAAAGGGCAATGTCTTCCTGTTATAGGCTAACTCCTTTTAATCTCTTTTCCTGATGAATATACTTTAAGAAGGTGAATTCTCTCATTGGAGCTGTCCCTGATTCCTTTGCCACATCAAGCATAACCTTAAACCAGTACCCTCCTTCTCCCTTCAGATTCCTGAAGCATCTCACAGACTCTCTCACACCAGGCTTGCCCTGAGTCTGACAATCTTGGCCCAATTCTCGTGTTGCTTCCACATGATCAAATAGAACTTCTGGATTTCCTCTTAGAAGTGAAACATATCCAGGAAAATATGGCAGCCATATCTAATACTATCCTCAGAACTTTACCAAGGATTTCCTAGGAACAACTTTTAACCCACAGACATTTTAAAATATAGGAAATTTGGATGAATTTAGAAGTAAAGTAGGGACCAGAAAATCTTTTCTTAACATTTTTTCTATAATACAATGGACATATGCCAACCTCACCTAACATAAAAGGCTAGAAATGATTTATAAGCTAATGAAGGCAGGAAAGTGAAAGATCATTAAGTATCAGACTCAACATTTGAAAAATCATAAGCAATTTAATTTCTTAATCACTTATGAAAATATATTTCAAAGTAAAAATTATTCAAGGTACATAAGATTATACAGGTTATTTATTTTCTAATAAATTAAACTTGTAATTCAAACATCACTTGTCCCCTTATCACTCCCACAAACCATCAAGTGCCCCCAAAATAGCCACTTGAATTACTTAGAAATACAAAATTTGCTAAAGATATCATTGGAGAAGAGTTTACATCACAAAACCCACATTAGGTGGGGTTGTGGTGTAGTCAGTAGGCACCCGTTCTCCAGATCATTGGCAGCTGGTCAGCTGATAGAAGAAATATCACAAAAGATGTTTAAGCAACATTCAAGTTGAAAAATCAAGAAAATCATGGATTTTTGACTTGGAAATCTTTCTGATCATGTTCACAAAAAAAAATCAGTGATGAAAGGTTCTAAGTTCACAATGATAGGTCTGGCCTAGAAAAAGTGATCCTCATAAACAGCCTATTCCTAAATACTTGGAGCCTCAAAAAAAAACTTTTAAGAATTGCCCAAACTGAGGCTTCAACTGTTGAGATTCCTTTCCCCCTTGTAGTGCTGGGCAAACCCAGGGCCTCATGTCATGCCAGACATACTCTACCACTAGGTTATGCTTCTCGCCCCTCAGCTGTTAGTACCTCAGAGATGAGACCAATTAGACTGCACCTTGTACTGGTGGACACATTTGGCAGTGGTATGTCAACTTTATCAACTGCAGAAGTTGTTTTACGATGATGATTTCCAAATTGGCAAACAGTTTGAATAGTTTCCATATGACAAGCATGGCTAAAGCAGGTGACAAGTTATTGATAAAAGGTCCAGTGTTGTTTTCATTTTTTCATCTTTTGGACATGGACTTTAAACCCTTAAATCTTTAGACAAGGTGTTTATGAAGGTGATGTACAATAAGGTAAATGGCGTGCCTATCAGAACTAGAACAACTGAAGAAAAAGGATTCTCAATGAAATTGATAAGCATGATATCAAAACCCATCATTTACTTGATGCCAGTCAGAAGGAGATGACGATTTTAAAAAATGGCCTAGATTCTCAATGCCAGGATCATACTCACTGGCCTTAAATGAAGACTCTGCAAGGTTAGAGGTCATCTCTACCTGCAATGCTGCAGAGGCGAGGAACCCAGAATACCAGCTCTCAGAGTTAAGGATAGTGTACATCATCCACACAAAGGAATTCCAAGAAGTAGATCAGGACCTTCTCTATGCAAATCTCTATTTTGAGAGACTTGATAATAGGTAGGAGTGTGGAGAATAGATGTGGATCAACAGCAGATTTTGCTGGAAAAGGAAGCTAAGCTCTGCCACACGAAAGAGATCAGTGTCTCATGCCTAGTGGCATACCTATTATGAAGCAAGGCAGGAATATCACAAATCTGAAGCCTGCCTGACAGAGGCCTCAAGTGAGGGGCTGCTGGCATAACCTAGTGGCAGAGTACTAGTCTGGCATGACATGAGGCCCCGGGTTTGATGCCCAGCAATTACAGGGAGGGGAAAGAATCTCAACAGGCGAAGCCTCAGTTTGGGCAGTTCTTAAAAGTTTCTTTGAGGATCCAAGTGTTTAGAATGACAGAGACAAATGACCATGTAGATGCTGGGCAAGGACTGTAAGGTGGGACTCCAGGGCAGGGTCAGTAAAAAAATGATTTCTTTAATTAACAAAAGAAAATATTCCAAATGGCTACTGTAGCTGTAGGTTTATATACATATATATGTGTGCATGTGCATATGATTTTTTTCCATTGCCTTATTTTCATTGTACATGGTACTGAATTCTATAAGGACATATTTTATAAGTACATAATTTATTCTTACATGTCCCCATCTTCCTTTTCTTGTCCTTCACATCTGGTCCTCTAGACAGTTCCCCTCTACATTCATGTAATATGTATATATACATACATATATATTTATTTATTTATATGATTTAATGTATCTATAGAAAATCTAGGAACCACAAATGAGAGAAAATGGGAAATTTATCTTTCTAAGACTGACTTAATTTGCTTAATACAATTATTTCCAGTTGTATGCAAGTTCTTGGAAATTACATAACTTTTCTTTAAGGCTGAAAAATATCTATTGTGTGCATGTATATAACTCCTGTTCTTGGTCCATTTCTCTAGATAGACACCAAAGTTGGTTTTATAACTTAGTTACTGTAAATAATGCTCCAGCAAATAATGATGTACAGGTATCTCTGTGACAGGTAGATTTGGAGTCCTCCAGAGAGGAACCCTGGAATGGCACAACCAGGTCATATGGTGGACACATTTTCAAGTTTGTGAGATGGCTCCATACTAATTTTCATAGTGACTACATATCCTATCAGTATAAAAGGGTACCCTTTTGTGCACATCCATGTCAGCATTTGTTGTTATTTGTTTTCTTAATGACTGCCATTCTTATTGGAGTGAGACAGAATTGCAATGTCATTTTAATTTTCACTTCTCTGACAGTTAATGAGGTTAACGTTTTTCACGTTTAGTGACCATTTGGATTTCATCTTCTGAGAATTGTTCATCTCCTTAGCCTACTCGCTTTATTGGGTTGTTTGAGTTCTTGTTATTTAGTTTTTTAGTTCATCATGTATTCTGGATATTAATTCTAGGTCAGATATATAGCTAGCAAAGTTTTTTTCCCATTCTATAAAGTTGTCTCTTAGCTTGATTATTTCTTTTGCTCTGCAGAAGCTTTTTAGTTGCATGAGGTCCCATTTGTCAATTATTAGCATTATTTCCTAAGCAACTTGAGCCCAATTCAAAAAGTCCTTACCTATGCCTAGATCTTGAAATGTTTTCTCTACTTTAATTTTAACAGTTTCAGATCTTTAGGTCTTATACATAAGGTCTTTCATCTATTTGGAGTTGATTTTTGTACAGGGAAAGATATATGGACCCAGTTTCATTGTTCTGCATGGGGATATCCAGCCTTCCCAGCACTATTAAAAATATATTTTCTCCAAAATATATTGTTTAGATCTCTGACAAAATTCAGGCGGCTGCAGCTGTATGGGTTGATATCTGTTCCACTGGGGCGTGTGTCTGTTTTTGTGCCAGTACTCTGCTGGGTTTTGGTTTTGCATGGTTGCTTTGGGTGCACTGTTTGTACCATGCCTTGAAATTGGGTATGAAGAGACTCCAGTACTATTTCAGCACTCATTTTTTTGTGATTTTGAGACAGGGTTTCCCCTAGCCCCAGTTAGCCTAGAACTCACTATGCAGACCAGGCTGGTATTGAACTTACAAAGATCTGCCTGCCTCTGCCTCCCAGGTACTGGGATTAATGCAACAGTAACCAACACTATTCTTTTTCTTCGAGATTGATTTGACTTCCAAGCATCTTTTGTGCTTCCAGATGAATTTTAAGATTGTTTTTCTATTTTTGTGAAGAATGGTATTTGAATTTGATAAGGATTGCATCAGATCAGTAGATTGCTTTTGATAGTGTAAATGTGTGCACAATATCAGTTCTTCTGACCTGTAGCATGGCCATCTTTCCTTCTAGCATCATCTTCCACATTGCAAAATTTTCATTCTGAAAGTCTTCTCTCCTTGGTTAGGTTTATGGCAAGGTATCTTTTCAGCCTGTTGAAACTTGGGTCGCCTTCCTAGTTTCATCGGTTTGTTCTTTGTGTGCCAGATTAATTTTGCGCTCTGCTTCTTTGCTGAAAGTTTCTATCAGATCTAACACTTTTCTAGAGGAGTCTTCAGGGTCTCGTGTTTAGAATCATTTCTGCACACAGGATAATTTAGCTCCTTCCTTTTCTATTTGTGTCCTCCGTGTTTCCTTTTCGTATTGCTCTATGATTTCAAGCACTGTACTCAATAGTAATGAAGACAGTGTGCATCTTTGTCTTGCTTTCGATTTTAGTGAGAATGTTTTGCATTTTTTGCCATTTCAGCTGTCGGATTTCATCACATTTTGTAGCTGTGTCTGGTGACTCAATTTTTCTTAATTTTGTTAGGATTAGTATTCTGGGCTTTGAAGATTTGGGGGGAACTCTTTTTTGTTTTGGCAAGGAGTTTTTGTTGTTATTCTTTTTGTTTGGTTTGGTTTGTTGGTGGTTGGTTTTTGAGTCAGGGTCTTACTATGTAGCCCTGACTGGCCTGAAATTCACTATGTAGACAGAGATCTGCCTGATTCTGTCTCTGGAGTGCTGGGATAAAAAGCATGCACCACCACACCCAGTGAGGTTTTTTTAAAGGAAGTATTCTGAACATTTGTATTTCATTGCTGTTATACTTTCCGCACTGTGAACTTTCATTTTCATTTTCTTCTTCCCTGGGAACCACTAGTGTTAGATGTGTGAGTCACTGTATACAGATAATATTGAATTTCTTTGATTTAGCTGATTAATAATCACACTGGTGACTGCTCTAAATTTACATCCTTAAGTTTAAACTTATCTAGAATGTTCCTTTATAGCAGGGAATATATCTAGTGATATGGAAAACTGTGCTGAATTGGTGCAAGACTATTTATAGATCGAGTTATACCATGTGGAGAATCTTAACTTCTTTGATTTTTTTTGTTTGTTCACAATCTGTAAAACCAGATTTTTGCTGCTATAGTTCAGTGTTATTAATTCATATGCACATGTGCCCATCTGTTAACCAAATGCAACAGAATAGAATTAGCTAATAAGATAAATGTTTATACTTAAGTAGCTTTATAAATTATTCTTTGATAATTTCAAACATGCATATAATGACTTTTCGCCACCCATTCTCCTCCCACGTCTCCCCTCTCTCCTGCCAGAAACAACATCTTAGGAATGAAATTTGAGAAGCCTCTAGATTCTGCTGCTAGATCAGTTTTAAAACCACTGTACAGAGAACTCACCACAAGACTATTATATAGTGTTCTTCACTAACAAGTTTGGCTGTGCTCAGGGAAAAATCAAAAAAGCTATGTGAGATCTAGTTTTCATATGACAGCTAATTTTCTTCACTGTATAATAATAGTCTGTAGACTATTTTTACTCAAATTACAATTCTTAAAGAAAATTAGTAGTTCGCACATTCAGCAACCAAGCTTTTACGTCTCATTCTTCACTGTCCTGTAGTTTTACTAAGTTCAGGTATAAGTAGAAATGGGGTCAGCAGTGGAAATTGGGGTCTGAGTCAGCATGCCTACAAACCAGACTTGTCACCTTTGTGAATCTCAAATGCCTATCAGACTTTGCCTTATTTGGATTTCCCTGTTTCCTCTCGAATGGTTCTCTGCTGGGAAGAAAATAGCAGTGGTTATTTTTAATTAACAACGCAGAATGATTCATCTGTTCTTAAGCACTGTCAATGCCTCCATTATGTATAGTACAAATTTCTCTATATGTAGCTAAGAATGAAAAAAAATTTCAAATTTATAGTGTACACTGGCCAACAGATGTTCATAATTGCAGCAGTACCTTTCTGTCTTCTGGGCACTGTGCCCTGTCCCTCCCCTTTCCTCCTGTGTCCCTGTGTGGTGCCCTCCACAGTCACTTCTTCATGATTGCTAATAACATTAGATTTGACCAGAGAAATCTGATGACTGTAGCGGAAGCAGGAACTGGCCCTGCCCTTCTCATTTTAACCTAACAGGAAGAGCTGAGATAGAGAAAATGCTTACTTCCAGGATGATACAGGATTTTTTTGTTGCTGTTGTTGTCATCACTGTTTAGCCAGAAAAGGATAAAATGAAGTGAAATGGTCAAACAGCATTCATTGTGGAGTTTTATTACAGAAAATAACCTGATGTACTCTACTACTTTGTCCCCACACAGTTGCATAATTGTAAATGGTCACAGGCTCTATGTTTACCTTTACTGGGTGAAGTTCTAACCAAGAAAAGTGTTCCATGACTTCAGAGAGCACCCTGGCACTGGCAGTCAGTTATTGGGGCTATATTAACATTGTTAATGTTCCAAGGAAAACCTGCAAAGATATGTTAAAAGTGGGGTCAGCATTTTGAAAGTAATCAATCAATCACTGTGAATACTTGAGTAAAATGCTAGGTAGACTAAGCTGCCACCTAGGATGCCTGTGCTGGGTGGAGGAAACCTATACAATGACACTTCTAAATCCCCTTTTGTTTTGCTACCCAAATTGACATATGAAGTTTTACTGCTAGAGAATTCCTTCTTTACCGAGAGATAATCTGTAACTATGGATTGTATTTTGAAGATGTGGTGGCACAGGCCTATGATCCTGGCACTTAGTCAGTCTGGGCTACATGAGACCCTGTTTTTAAAAAACGAAAAATAAAGTAAAAAAAAAAATAACCAATAAAAACAAGAAGAGGAGGAGGAAGAAGAAGAGAGGGGCAGAGAGAGAGAGAAGGAGAGAGAGAGAGAGAGAGAGAGATTTTGAAAACACTTAAACTATGTTTCAATAAAGAAGTAATGCTTGGATATTAAACATACATTAAATTACCATCTTCAGTTTATCCTATCTTTAAATTTTCTTTCACCAATAGTTCCTATGGCAAAAATGTCCTTTTTCTGCCCTTCCCCTTTGCTAGACTGGGCCCTTGGAATTTATGCCACTCTGCTCAGATTTCCTAACCATTTCCTTCCAACCTCTTAGATAATAACTCTGCAGTTTAATTCAGCCCAGTTTTCAGTTAGCTATAGCCTTGGACACCATATCTGTTCAGTATCTCCATGCCTTGTACATCAACTGGGATTAAATTCCCTCTAGGGTCCTTCCACCTTGCATAGTCCATGACTCCCTCCTGTGTGAGCATCTTATAGAATGAGACAAGATCCTAAATGTAGAAACAGGGCTGTGAAGTTAAGAATTGGGGTCAAAGCTACACAGCTGCTTCTCAGGCAATCCTCACCATGGAGATCAGCTAAGCATTTTTTTAAAAGAAATGAAAAAGTTACTAAACTTATCTAAACTGTATCATGTATTAATAAAATGGTTATTTCTCATATTTTAATAAGTTTCTCCAATTGAAAAAAATGTAGCAAATGCCTAAATCTATGTTTATCTATTCTTCATAAATTAATAACAAATAGGATGTAGAAATAGAAGTAATATTAGTATCTCTACTCATGATTATTGCTAAAACTAAAAATCTACTAGAAGGGGACTCCCTGCTGAGTCTGTTCAGTCTTTATTTTCCAGTGTTATCTAAGAGACTTACTACCTAGAAGACTGCAGTTAAGAAGGCAAACTTTTGTAATTTCTTGTAAAACAGAGAGCATATGGCTAAAATATTCTTATATTGAAATTCTAATGGATTGAGTATTAAGAGTATTTTCATTACAGGGTAATTTTTGCCCTTTATCACTTTTAAACTTTAGAATTTGTTGTTTCGTAATCTCCTGGGGTCAGTTCTTAGATAAAACTTCCCCAACCTATCACCCAGCTAAAACTTGAAATTTAAGTCCTGAAATTTCTGTGAGTTTTTTAAGTAGCAGTGGAAGGGCTAAGACTGAGAAATGGGGTATTTGATCTGACACTTCTAAACTTTGCATGTACCAAATAAATAATTGACCTATTTTGCTTTTTAGAATGTTAGAGAGCTTTATCTCTAGATTAATTATAGTAAACTACATAATGCAAGTGGTGGAAATGTGATTTTCAAATATTATTGGGTATATATGCATTTGAATTGTCTGATTGGATTTTTATTAAATAGGCATTGATAAAATTCTTTTATTAGAGTAATATATATGGACTTGAAGGGATTTTTGCAAAAATAGTTCACTTGATAGTAGATGAAAAAGTATGCAATCATATAGCACAAAGAATTGATTTCAGTAACCTAAAATCGCGCTCTCCTTCCCAAATGCTTGCTGTCATGATTGTGGTATATCTCATATACTTAACTTCAATAACTTAACTAAGTAGCCAAAATGCAAATGATTACTATTTAATAGTTTTAATTTTTATATCTACACTTTCTATAGTCTCATATTAAAACTATGCAAGTTAGCCTTTTTGTATTGTCTTAAAGGCAAATGGCTGTATTGATCAGTCCAAACTTCTTTCTGCAGTTACATGGGAAATTGACCAAAGTAAGCACATCAGGAATGATGATATTTAACAGTAAATATTGCCCTGGCATCAACAAACACAGTGTTCCTGCTGACAGAGCACACAGATAAAGTGACATTCCATTCTCGATTCATCTTCTTTTCATGCTCAAAATGTATTGAGTGGCCACTTACATGTGGAGTGTTTACTGGACTGTGAGGATACAAGATGAATGAGACAATCCTGACTTCAAGGAGCTCACACGCTAGTGAGGAGACAGACGGACACATTGAAAACTAATTACAACACAACATTCAAGGCACTATGTATATAGAATACACACCATAACAAGAACAATAGAGAAGTTCTAAATCAAACTAATCTCATGCATAAAGATCTGCAGAGTCTTAATCTCTTTAGCTACTTTGTAACTCAAAAGTCTATAAGATTTCAAGTTTGCATTCACTGGATGTGTTTGTGCTTGTGAAGGAACTTCATCAGAACAAATGGAATGAATAGGCAAAAAACTTAGGGAAGCAGGAGAATGAGCAGTATGGACATGGCCAATTTCTAAACAGTTGACAGCAGACCAAAGCCAACAGTCAGACCTCACCTTAGAAAAGGATGGGACTTCAGGCAGGAACATTAAGCAATAAAAAAAGATAAGCTGGCAAGCAAAAAATCAAAGTAGAATTTGCAATTATTTGGGTTTCTGGGTAAATCTAAGTATGGGGATGTGTTTATTTTAAGATTATGAGCACCTTCAAAAGATAGTATCCTTGTAGGTAGCTATAAAAAACTGAGGAAAGTGTTTCTCGAAGATTGCTGACAAGTCAGTAGATCCCCAAGATATTTAAGGATGAAACACTGCTCGTGATTCAAGCAGTACTTGGGAATCCCATGGGCCTGAGAGTTCCAGAGGGTTTTCTTGGGGATGTGACATATGAACTACAAAGTTTGTTAATGAGCATCAATCATGAGGAAACGAGATCATAGAAACAGCATATGCAAATTCTTAAAGCAGAAAAAGAATGAAAGAAACCATGAAAGGCTAGACAGGGTTAGGAAGTCAGTGTGAGATGAGATGGCTGCATTGGAAATGACTTTGTATCATATCTGAGCTACAGTTAACATTTCAGCTTTTATTCAAAAGCAGTCAGAAGCTGTTGAACAATTTTATTACCTGAATGACAGAATTTGCTTTATGCTTCAGAAAGATTGTTCTGACTGCTCTATAGGGAAGAGTTTGCAGAAGACAAGATGAGTGTATATAAGAAAACTAGTCTGGAGGCTTGAGATAGTTTAAGGAGAAAGTGAGAGAAGCTCATAGTGGAATCTTGAGAAAGATTAACAACTCAGGAACGGGTGACCAGAGATGTGAGAGAAGATCAAGACAGTGTTATAACAAGCTACATAAAGGAAGAGGGTTTGCAAAGAAATAGGTCAGGCATTACAAATATTCCTGACAAGAACTGTAGATGAGAATTGACAAGCCACCTGTTGTGCAGGGTTTACCAATATCCTTAAGAGAGTGCTCAAGGACAGAGATGTGACAGAAAAGGGAAGGATAAGAAACTGACATAGCTAGCACTCCCAAGAAGTTTGTATTTGAAGTGGGGCAGCCAAAGAGGACTGAAGGCCCATGAAGAGTTGCATTGTGAGCACCTAACAGCCAGTGAGAAAGATTTTGCTGAGAGACAGATAAAACAGGCAACAGAGATCATTGGTGTATTCATAAGAAGGCTGAAGACAGCTGGAGAGATTGGCTCCAAGGTTAAGAGCACTGGTTGTTCTTGGAGAAGATCAGGGTTTGAGTCCCAGCATGCTCATGGCAACTAACAACTATCTGTAACTCCAGTTCCAGAGGATCCAATACCCTCTTCCAGTCTCCATAGGCATTACATGCACATGCAGGCAAAACACTCATAACACATAAAATAATAAAAATAAATGATGTTTAAGAAGGCTGAAGAGACAAGATCAAACATACACATAAAAATCAGTGGAGGAGTAGTTCTATTAGCAATGCTAACAGAAGTAGATAGACATGGAAATAGGTAGACCTGCTCATTCACTGTCAAAAGGATAGAACGCTTGTAGCATTTTCTCAGTAAAGCATGGAGACTGAGAATGAAGAGTTTGGAGTTCAATGTCTGGGAAAAGGAAAAGGTTGAAATAGGGAATGAAAGTGCCTTGAACAGAGAGATGTGGTGCCTTGGGCTAAGTTAAAGCCTAAGAAAAGTCTCTCTATGCCATTCCATTCTCTCAGATCCCTTGCCACCTCATCAACAATCCCTCTCCCATGTCTTTGCTCTCTAGCCCCTCTAAGAGCTGCTTAGACTCCCCACCAGAACATGTCCCAAGTCCTCACCATGAACCAGCCTCTAATTTCCATGTACTTTTTCTCTAATAAATAACCATGCCAAAATACCCATTTCTTAACTTTCTGGCAAATTCAGTAAGGTACGAAAGATCAACCATTTCTCAGACTTCACAAAACCTGAAAACCTCTCTTTATCTTAAGCCTAGTCTCCCTATTTCCTCACTACTCCTATAAACCATACCTAACCTCCCTGAAATACAAAAGAAGTGCCTGATCAGTTGTTCCATGGGTCTGTAAATGTCACCACATAGGTCCTGTCCACTAGGACAGAAGGTTAGTTGTCTTCTGTAAATAGTGGGCAAGGCCTGAACTTTGGCACTTGAACTTTGGAGTCTATATTGAGCTGTTCAGGAACTGCTTTTCCTGTCTCTCTGTTTTGAACCATTAAGGTTGTTATAGTAATGTTTCTTTATAATTGAAATGTTACAGTTTGTGTTTTACATTCCCACCCTAAGAAGTTCCTTGAAAGTGCAAGCCATGTCTCACGTTCACTATATCCAAAACTCAGTCTAACACATGCTTTGGATCAAGAAGCTATTCAGAACTTCCACTGATTTCCAGTTTAACTTGACCAATGAAGAGGCAACTGCACCTGTGGTAAGTGGCCATGAGCAATTTGACATATGTTCTCCCACACTTTTCTCATTAGAATGCAATGTGTGCTCATATGGTTAGAGGGACAGAGTAGAAGTAAACAGGGCATGAAGGAGCAGAGTTGTCTTCACTCCTGACCAACTAAAGAAGCTAAAATCATTCTGACCATTAGGCATAACAAGGACTCTTTAAACAGTCCAGTCATGTAGCCCACTGGCCTACCAACTACAATTCATCACCCAAGTGTTTATCACTCCATACAGGTGAGCCTTACGACTATCCCATTTTTGTCCTCCCCATGAAAATCTAAGTCACAAAACAATAATAATTCATATGTACATTCTTTTCCATTTGGGTTTGTAAATATAAAAGGAGTGCTGGAGACATTCAAATATAAAGGTCTTTCCAATGCCTCAGTCACCCTACAAAGGTTATTTCTGGCCTCTTACCAGTCCCATGCAGTGCTTCTAATCAGTTAAATTAAAGTGACAGTCACAATATCCTATACCAGTTGCAGAGATGGCTCTTTGGCTCATTCTCAATATGACTTAAAATGGTAATAATCAAAGCTGAAATATACCTGCAAGAATGGAAGGGGAGACTGGAGAGCTGGCTCAGCATTTAAGAGCACTCTTGCAGAGGGCCCAGGTTTGGTTCCCAGCACCTAGAGGGTGGCTACAACCATCCATAACTCCAATTCCAGGGGATCTGATGCCCTCTTCTGATCTCTGTGGTCACTGCATAACACGGGTTCACTTTCATACATGTAAGTAATACATTCATACACATAAGAAATAAAAATAATATTTTTTAAAGAATGGGAAAGGGAAGATATTGCTAACATTCCTTTGCTCAAAAGGAAAACTCTCTTCTAGACTGCATTAACATATTTGCTTTAATTTTAAGCCAAAACATAGATAACTGTAACATAGCTATTTCTAACATTCTTTGTTAGCCACACACTATGGCATGGCTATCTAATTTATTCATGCCTTGGAGGCTGTTCTGTTTGTAGCCATGGTCACTCAGGAAGAAGTTCTGTACCCCATTAACTCAGACTTATTTCCTACTTTCTAAAATCTCTGTCCACCTTGATATTTCTCCTACAAGATCTTTACTTTTATAAATCTCTACAATAATATCCCACTTCCCAATGACCTTTAGGATAGATTCCACATAAGATTATGAAGTAATCAGCACTGTAACCAGTAGATTTTAATTAACTAAAATGAAGAGAATAGAACTGAACAAAAGGTGCTGAGGCTAGAGCTCAGCGGTAGAACACAGGTACAAGGCCCTGTATTCAATCCTCAGCATCACAAAAAAGAACAGTAGTAAAGAAAAGAAACTGATCAAAATGCATTACAGATAGAAAAGTACTATTTGCAAACAATTTGCTCCTAATGTATACATTTTCTCACTATGTAAAACCTGTTTCTTACTACAGTGACTGCCAAAAAGCAAAACAATGATCCATTCCTTCTCATGAAACCCGCTTGGCATCATAATGCACAGTGTGTCAGTAGATTCAAAGCCAGTTGTTCATCTTCCTACTGACACATGAAATTTTCTCCAAATTTATTTTTACTATATTTTACTTAATATTTATGTATACATATAATGCATTTTGATCAACTCTATCTCCTTCACTCCCCTGAAAATCCTCTCCTATCCTTCCACCACATTTCCCTCCCAACCTAATGAGCTTTCTTCTTTGTAAGAAAATACCCACTTAGTCCATTTAGTGCTGCCTGTGTATATATGTATATGGGACCGTCTACTAGAGCATGGGTTGTATCTGAGAGCTGCATTCCTGAAGAAAACTGACTCTCCCCAAGCAGCCATCAGTTGCCAATAGTTCCCCAGACAGGGGTGGAATTTTATGAGCCCTTCCCCGTCCATGCTGAGATTTTGGCTGGCTTGATCTCGTACAAGTCTTGTGCATGTAGTCCCAGGTGCTGTGAGTTCACATGTGCAACTGTGTTGCCATGTCAGGTAAATAGTGCTTTGCTGAAAATGTTTACTTTCTGTGGCTCTTACAATTTTTCTGCCTCCTCTTCCGTAAAGATTTCTGAGCTTGGGTGGAGGGGTATTTGATTTATAATCTCATAATCTAATTATCCATGTCACCCATCTTCATAGCTTTAGAGTAACGTAAGTTCTAAATATTTTGATCCATCATATTGTTTTAATTAAATTTTTTATCCAATCTCACATTTATTCTTACCTCCTAAGACAGTGGCCCTGCTCTGATTTAGGCTCTCACTAAAGCATGCCAAACTCCATCAACTCAGAAAAAATGTCCATACCTCTAATCTCTGACTACTCTAATTAATTCTAACATTATACTTTAATAAGTTTTAGTGACTCCCCATTATTCTTTAAGTGACAGGATTCTTTGATAGTCACAATGTTCTGTTACCTGAGTCGACTAGTTTATAAAGTCCCAGAAAGCAGAGCTCTGTCTAAATTTATGCATCACTGCAATACCCCAGGTGACTAGCAAATAACTGACTTAGAAAACATTCCAGTAATGTTTATTGAATTGATGAATGAATTAGTGAAAAGAACAAGAAGGAGTGGTCACTGAAGCACAATCTTTTCGTTTCTCTTCCACATACAAATTCCATTAGTAATTCAATCACATTTGTTGTAACATTTTTTGCAAACCAACCAAAGTCTAAAATACTATGTTAGGTGAAAAGATGGATAAGGTACTTTGAGGTCATCCCCTCTTTCCCAGTCTACATGGTCACTTCTACTTACTGGACTACCTTCTCCTGTAATTTCGGTATATAAATCCTCCCATCTTTGGATCCTCTCTCCTCTAGTCCTATGGTTTTTTAATTTTTTATTTTGTATGAATGTATTGCCTGCATGTAAGTGCACCAGTGTCATTCAGTGCCCATGAGGTCAGAAGAAGGCATCAGATTCCCCTGAAACTGGAGTTACAGATGGTTGTTAGCCATCATGTGGGTGCTAGGAACAGAACTCGGTTCCTCTGCAAGAGCAGCCAGTGCTCTTAACTGCTGAGCTATCTCTCTAACCTCCAGCTCTTTGTTGATATCACTCTTTTTCTAATGATTTCTACTACTCTGTTTTCATTCTTAGCTATGGTTCTTGACTTTATATGGTTTTATTAAGTTGCAATTATTTTATATGCATACATAAATGTCTTATTCGTTATATTAGAATTTTACATTATTTGATAGTAAGGTTACAAGCAGTAAAATCTCAGATATCTTCACATTTGATTGGAAATACACTAACTCCACCGAACACTGGGTGTGTCTGGAGGAAAGGGGACCAGGACCGTCATTTATTCAACAAACATTACAAAATGCCTGCAGTGTGCCAGCCCACATTCTCAGTAGCACTTATGAACATCAGTGCATTTGCCCCTCTGAAAACATTACTTCAGAACATCATTAGTGTCTCATTTTATAAACCAAGATAAGGTAAAATAAGAGAGATTAAGTAACTTGCCTAAGATCAACAACTAGTGTAGAGCTCAGCAAGGATTACAAACTCAGGAAGCCTTGGGCATAGGAACAATATATATATAAAATCCATGACAAAAAATTAGAGCGCTCACTAATATAGCTCAGACTCTTGGCCTGGCATGCGCAAAACCCTAGGTTCAGACGTCAGTACTGAAGAAAAAAACAGTGAAGCCATTTACTGACAGTCCCTCAAAACTATTATAGTGGCAGTGTTACAGTTACTGTGCTTGTGGATGAAAGTTTCCAAGGCAAGGAGGAGTGTTTCTTCTTCAGAAGCGATATGAGAAAGAGTCCTTTTGTCAAGTGTATTTTTTTTCTTTGTTCTCAGATTCTCTAAATGTCATGAGGACCCTGCTTTGTTCCTTCTCTGTAAAACTCCCAACGACTCCAGCAATAAAAATGTTGACAGAGGATGTGGTACAAACTGAAGAGGACAACAGACACTGGTAACCCCACTGGAAATGGTGCCCTGATGTATCTGTGACTCAGTGGAATACTACTCAGCTGAAGGATGAAATCCTATCTTTTGAGACACCATGAAAGGACCTGGGAATTAAGTGAAATAAACCAGGCATAGAACAGCAAGTACTGCAGGATCTCCACATTCATGGATTCTAGAAAAGTTGGGTCTCACGCTGTTGAGAATAGAATGGTGGTCACCAGAAGATGGCAAGAGTTGTAGAAGGTTAGAGTCAGGAAAGATATATCAATGGAGATCATGCTAAAGTTAGATGGGACAGAAGTTCTAGTATGCTATCACATAGCCCGTTGACCTTACAGAACAATAATTTTCAATACATTTTTAAAGTTTACACCATTAAAAAAATGAAGAATTTTTTGAAGAGATAGGTAATGTCTAATTCTACTTAAACATCTAATAATGTGTCGAGCTCAAGAGATGGCTCGACACATAGGGCTCTTGAGTTCAGCCCCCAGCACCACATCAGGAGATTCAAAACTGCCTGTAACTCCAGCTCTGGAGGAATATTATATTTGTGGCCTTTGAGGGCACCTGCATTCATATGCACATGTTCGCACACAGATCCACACATATACACATAATTTAAAATAATAAAAGTTTGGGGCTAGAGAGATGGCTCAGCATTTAAGAGCACTGACTACTCTTGCAGAGGACCTAGATTCAGTTCCCAGCACCCACATGGCATCTAACAACCATTCAGCTCCAGAAAATCTGACAGAGTTTTCTGGCCTCTGCAGGCATAGAGGCGATACACTCATGCATATAAAACTAAAAAATAAACGAAATTAATTTTTAAATTAACAATAAGTTCAAAATAAATAAAATTTAAAAAATAATATAATGTGTCCTTGTATTAGTACATCATATGATATCCAATTAATATGTATAATTTTCATTTTCTGTTTTGTTGTGCTGGGGTTTAAACTCAGGGACTTATGAATACTATGAAAATGTTGTGCCACTGAGCCACTCTTGTAGCCCAATTTCTATGTTTTGAGGGATCAATTAAAAGTGAATTATTTTAAAATTTAAAAAGTAGTCATTACTATTCCAAATAACACATAGTCTCATCGTATATGCAAAATGGAATCTGCTACTTCATATTACTATTTTAAGAACAATCAGAACCAGTGAGATAGTTCAGTGGATTAAAGATGCTGCCACCAAGCCTGACAACCTAAATTAGATCCCTGGTATCCACAGAGTGGAAGGAGAGAACCAGTTCCCTCAAGTTCCCAAACCTCCATACATGAGCCACGGTATAAATGCCCACACACACACACCCACATGTGCCTATGAAACAATTTTTAAAAGAATAGTCAATAAAATTCTTTGTTATGCTATTTTAATATATTCTTTTCAGTTATTGCATTGACCCTGCTGATAGACATGTAGAAAGAATAGTCTTTTAGAAGTCTAAAACAAAATCCCAGCCCTCACAGGCTCACTCTGTGTAGGAAGATGAGGTTTGAATTTGTTTTCACCCTAGTTGTATTGTTGATTACCCTTCAAACTAAGTAGGTTAAATGAAACATCTGTGGAATTTGTTTGAAGAGAGACGGTTTCTCAGATGCAAAACCACTGCCTTAAGTGAAAGCAGCGTGGGCTGGAATGGTAAAAACAGATGCAAGTCAGGTGAAGGGAACAAACAGAAAAGCATGGTGCTCATAGGAATGAGCTCCCTTTCATCAGTAATTATCTAGAGGCTTTCTGGAGGAGATGCTGAGCCTCTTGCTGCTGTGCGCATTTTATTTCTAATTTATTTATCGAGTGCGTTCAAATGGCTACCTAGAGTGAACGGTACTTCCCACCTGTTTCTGCCCTTAGCTGTAGACACTGCCTAAGATACTGCTATGTAGTTGTTGAGTACAGACTTGAGAGCAGACTTCCCGAGTTCAAATGCCAGTCCCACTGACTAGCTGAGTGGAACTGGGTAAATTATTCCACCATTCTGTGCCTTGATTCTCATTCCAGCTAATTAGGGATAATACTAATTCATAGAGTGCCCATAAGGATTAAATTTGTTCATTTACAAAGAGTATAAATAGCGTCAACACATGTCGACATGAAATTTTTAATTTTTTGTCTATGTGTACGTGGTGTGTGTGTATGTGTGTGTGTGTGTGTATGGTGTATGCATTTATATGTGTGCAAGTGTATACACCCGGGCACATACATACAGAGGCCAGAGGAGGATAGGGGTGCCTTGTTCTATCACTTTTGATCTTATTCCTTTGAAACATGGACTCTCATTGAAGCTGGACCTAGACTGGCAGCCAGCCAGGCCCAGTGATCCTTCTGTTTCTACTCCCTCCACCCTCAGTGCTGAGGATTTGAACTCAGGTTTCACGATTGCACAGCAAGTACTGTTATCTATTGTGCTGTTTCCCCAGCTCCAACACTCAGTAAAATTTAAGTAAGTTAATGATTATTGCCATGAAAAAAAAAACAGTCTAGGACTAGCATAGGGTCTTCAGAAGTCTTCAAATGAAATCTCAGTTGCAAACACTTAACCAAGAACAGCTAACATAGCAAAACAGTACCTGACTAGCCACAGACCATCCTACAGATGCCCTGACGTTGTCCACCCAGGGATAAGACAAAGTTCTGTGGGTCCAAGTGGCCAGAGACTTGACTTATCTGAGTCTTAGAAAATGGGTACAATGTGGATATTTTATGATTCTCTTTACTCAAGCCAATTGACTTTTAAAAGACTTGAGCAGAATTTTTGAATTAGAAAGTCCTTAGAGACTATTGGTTCTGTATCCTTTGTTTTACAAATAAGATATAAAAGCCAGTTAGTCAAAGTCCTGGATAGGACTCCTGTATTTAACATCACCCACCCAGGTCTCAGGGACCATTGCAGAAGAGGGAGAAGAAAGATTCTAAGAGCCAGGTGTGGTGAATGACCACAAGGAAACTGAGTTTTCCAGACTCTAGGAACTGGGGAAATGGTAAGAAGTCCCAGCCTTAGCTGAGGAACTATTAGCAGCTGATCACTGCTGGGTGAGGTGCAGTTGGTTCTTTAAGGGAGTGATGCAGATGACGCTCCAGTGATGAATTCAACAAATATTTTTTGATGACTTACTATCTATCAGCCTCTATTATAAGTGCTAGAGATTCAACATAAAATAAAACTCCTCTATTCCTTGAACTGAAAGAACTTACATACTAGTACGGAAAACACAAATAAGTAAATAAATAAGCAAGCCAGTTCTTTTCAGATTCTTAGGCTGAAGATAATAAAAAAGATAAAAAAAAAAAACAGGCCCCATGATATGAGCAGTAAAGGAATGTCGTTATACCGAGGGGTTTCCGAGAAGGTTTGTCTAAGTGTCTAAATGTCTCGATATTTTAGTTGCAATCTGAATCATGACATAGGTCAGCCATGATGAGACTGAAGGTGGGATGAAGGGTCAAAGTCAAAGACACAGTAAGTGATAAGGCTCTGAGAGAGGATGAACAGGAGGCCAGGGTGGCTCCATGGAAGAAAAAAGAGAGAGCAAGGGAGATGAGGTCTGAAGTGAGGCAGAAGATGGGAAATATGGACTTCAATAAGGAGGCTCGACTTCATCTGGTGGCTGTGCAAAGGCACGGATCAATTTTTTAGAAAGCAGCATGAGAAGCTCTGCTCTAAGCTTCAGGAAGATCACTGTCTAAATGCAGTGGACCATGGTGGATGAACAAAGAAGCTGAGGCTAGGAAGCCAGCAAGCTGTAGCACTACCCCAGGCACAAGAAGTTATCTGTACAGATTAGGATGACAGCAAAGAAAACAGGTGGCAGTGGTCAGATTCTGACTCTTGAGGAGTAGAGTTGTCAGCACCTACTAACAAATTAAATGTAAGATATAAAGAGAAAAAGATGGACTCAATAATGACTGCTAGGTATTGACCTAATGAACTAAGTCTGGGGGAAGGCAGACAGAAAACATTAAGTGGCAGGGTATATGCTAGATTTAGGGGAGGGGGTGGACTGATGACTCAGTGGTTAAGAGCACTGACTGTTCTGGCAAAGGACCCAGGTTCAATTCCCAGGACCCATATGGCAGCTGACAACCTTCCCTATCTCCATTTCCAGGGGATTCAATACGCAATTCAGGCCTCTACGGGCATTACACACATGTGGTGCATCTCAAAATATTCATGCACATAAAACAGAAATAAATATATATCTTGATCCTAAAACTTAAGTAGCTTATGCAAAGAATAGTAACGATGAATAAAGTTATTAGATTTGGGCAAAGAGTTCAAAAATCTTTCTCAAGTTTATGTTGTGTCAGAAACAGTTTAAGGTTTTTTAACATAAAGCTTAACGTAACATTAACTCCTTGCAAAGATTTTATAAATTATAAGCAAAGACTAGAAAAAACAACTTTAATATAAGACAGGAGGACATGAGGGCTAGTTACAAGCAATATGCATGTCTCTTCATTCACAGCACTTTTAAAATTTGATTATATAAAATATTCAACACTAAACTTTATAGTCATCTCTGACAGTGGCAAATGCTTTTTATATACAAAAAGTTTCCAGTACAAATCATTCACTGTATTAAAGAATGAATTCACCCAAACTCTTTAACTATATTATCAGCTAATCTACCCCCAAAGGCCACTGACATGATGTTTACACCGTAATCCCTTACCACAGACAATTTGCAAAGTCCAAGCAGATGGCAAATACCCCACAACCCTAATTGACAAAGAGTGAACTATGTCCATTGAAAAGTATACTCTGGGCAAATGAATTACAGAAAGTCCACACCACACACACACACACACACACATACACACACACAAATGCCTTCCAAGGACTAGCCTGGTTTTGGGAGAAGGAGACGTGCTAAGTCCAGTAGTTGTACATCAACTAGGAGATTTCATTCTGAGAGTCAACAAATGAGTCCCAGCATTCTGTAATGTGGGTGACAGTGCAAGTCTGGAAAGCTGCAGCGACAAATACAATAAACCCATAGTTCACCTAAAGAAGACAGTGATTTGATTTGGAGAATTGTGTCTTACACTTTTCACAAATTATGAAAGAAATAAAATTATCATGGTTTTCAGATTACATGATCATCTATGTAGAAAATCTGAAGAGATCAACCAAAAGTTTCCTCAAGCCACCAAACAATTACAGAAATGGTTTCAGAATATAGGTTTAGCATACAAGAATTCATTACTTTCCTACTTATCAGCAATTAATAAGTAGAATTTGAAATTTAAAGGACAATTATCATTTATATAAGTTGCCCCAAATTATATCTTTAGATATTAATCTATAATAAGACTTTAAATAAGAAACTATCTATGAGATTTGTGTAAGAAAAGCTATCTTAGGACTGAAGAGATGGCTCAGCAGTTAAGAGCACTATCTGCTCTTGCAGAAGATCCAGGTTTGAATTCCAACACTCACATGGTAGCTAACAACCATCCGTAACTCCAGTTCCAAGGGATCTGATGCCCTCTTCTGACTTCCATGGACGCTGAATGACACAGGGTGCATTTACATACAAGTAGGCAATACACTCATACACATTAAATAATAAATAAAATATAGACAAGGGAAGCTATAAAACTTATTAAAGAAATCAAAAAATGAAATAAATGAACAGATGTGCTGTGTTCATCAGCAGGAAAACATGGCATTTTCTCAGTTTAGTTCTTCCCAGGTTGATTATTAGAGTCAATATAATCACAATAAATATTCTATCATGGCATTTTACAGTAACTGACAAGCTGAATCTAAAGCTCATATGAAGAGGCAACTAATTCACAATAGCTAACACAATATTGAGCAAAGTTGGAGAACTGACCCCTCGACTTTAAGATTTACTACAAGCTACAGTGATTGACTTTAGGAAATAACTGTAAATACTGCATAACAGAAGAATATGCAAGTAGATACAAGGAATAGAAAAGAGAACACAGAACTAGAGTCACATAAATACAGTCAGTGATCTGTGACAAAGTACTAAAAGGAATACAAAGGAGAAAAGGTTTTCAACAAATAAACAGCAGAACATCACATGCAGAGAAAGTGAGTGTAGACAAAGTCTATAAATTCACCAAAAAAAGTAAGTTGAAATCTAACACAGACTTGAAAACAGACTTTGAAACACAAAACTGTAATACTCCTAGAGGATAGTAGAATTAAGAATGTAGATGGCTTGGGTTTGGCAATGACCTTTGAGGCAAGACCCAAAAGGCTCAAATCTATAAATGAAAGAAATAATAAGCTGAATTTCTTTAAAATTGTTTTTTCAGTCTCTGAAAGACATTGTCAAAAAAATAAAAGGACAAGTCATAAGCTTGGAGAGAAGATATAACTAGTTCTTAAAAAACATACAGAGGCTGGTGTGATCATGAACACCTTTAATCTCAGCACTCTGGAAACAGCGGCAGGCAAATCTCTGAGTTCAGAACAGCCTAGTCTACATAGAGATTTGCAAACCAGCCAAGGATACACAGTAAAACACTATCTCAAAAGACAACAGAACAACAAACAAACATGTAACTGAAACCTTAAGATTCAGTAATAAGGAAGCATCAATCAATTAAAAATGAACCAAAGATCCTAAAAGACACATACATCATCAAAGATGTATTGATAGCAAATACCAATATGAAAAGATGCACTATAATTACGGTTAATCGGGGACTAAATATATCTCAACTAATACATCTCTCTAAGTATATGATCAACATCTCTCACTCCTTGCTAATTATTTCAAGGAATTGAAAACTTAGGTCCATGAAAAATCTTGTACATAGATATTATAAAATATTTATTCCTAAATGTCAAATTTGGAAGCCACTATAATGCTATTTATTTATACATATTCTCACTTTGTAGCCTAAGCTGGTCTCAAACTCATAGTAATCCTCCTGGCCTACCTCTCCCAAGTGCTGAGATTAGATGTGGGAGCCACCATGCCCAGCTCCAAGATATCTTTAATAAGTATATGGATAATGAAACTGTAATATATCTATGCATATTATTCAGCACTAAAACAAATGAGTTATAATTCTATGAAAAAACATGAAGGAATTTTAAATGGATAATATTGACCTTAAGAAGCCAGTATGAAAAGGTTCCACACTGTATGAATTTAAGGAAAGAGTAAGAATTAATGAGCAGAAAACATCAGTGTTTACTAGGAGTTGGAGGAAGAGAAAGAAAAATAGAGAAAAAGTAACACTTCTCAGGACAGTATAACCACTTCGTGTGATTCCATAATGATGTTTGCATGTCATAAATGTCCAATCATGTAGACTGCACAGTACTGAAGGCTGGGCCTGGTATGCAGGCATGTAATTCTAACTACTTGGGAGGCTGAGGCAGGGAGATCATGAGTTCAAGGTCTGCCTGGACTACAGAGTGAAAATCACAACATAGGGAACATAGTAAGACCCTATCTCTTACAGTTTTGTATTTCAGTTCAGGTCTGCGAACATTTCAAGTTAATTTTTTTAATAAAAAATATTTAAGGGCTGGGGTTTGAAAGTTTAAAGGACTATAGGTTGGGTAACCAATATTGAAAATATATTTTCCATCACACACACACACACATATATATATATATATATATATATATATATATATATATATATATTATACATACACACACATGTAATGCAAGTATAGGTGAGCAGTAGAGGGAATAGAAAGAAGATGGCAGCACCTGCACCTTTTCCTCAATTGTGCTGTGAATCTTGAATTCTCTACAATATTGTCTATGTCTTGGAATGTAAATAAATACAATGTTTGCCTAGCATGCACAAGACCATAGATATGATCCCTAACACTGCCAAATTTTACACCACTCAAATAATTAGAGAATCAGGCAAAGACAGGATACTCATTCATTAGTACTAATCACAATAACACTTCCATAGTAGATATATCATTTTAAAGATTGAAATATATGAGAAAATATACAATAGACCTTTAGAATGGCCTTTTATTTTTTTGAGACAGGGTGTCCCTCTAGCCCAGCTGGCCTGGAACTCACTCTGTAGACCAGGCTAGCCACAGTCTCACAGAGAACCTGCTTGCCTCTGCCTCCTGAGTGCTGGGATTAAAGGTGTATGCCACTATGCCTTCTTAGCTCTCATAAATTTAATTCTAAATTATCATAGTAATAATTTACTAGAGAAAGCTATGAAATATTGGACGCCCAAAAATTGACACTGAAATGTATCAGAAACTGGCCATACTTGTTAAGTGACTGGCTGGCATATTGTGAATATAGAGCAGATATTTGCTCAGTGAATGAGAGAACAAGGAAGTGACTCAAATCACATCCCAATATCCTCAATTAAAATATATGCCTCACTACAATCAAAAATCGGATATGTAGAAGATCTTTGCAATTGCTTGATAATCCTCAAAATTTTGTATGCTGTATTTGCAATTACTTTTTCTTTATGTGTCTTTGTCTTTAAGACAGATGTTTGTCTACTGTTGATCTGATGATCAATAAGAGATTTTGTTAACCCCAACCAAAAAAACTAAGATATAACACGATCTTTACAGAAAAAAATAATCAAAAAAAAAGTTTATAAACATTTTCCCTAGAAGTAACAGTTCTCCCTTAAAACAATGCAATTATTATCAGACATCTTGCTACGTGTGTCTCCTCCAGAAAGATGAACATGTGATGTGTTTCATCAATGTAAATTCAAATCAAGAAGCTTGAACTTGAGTTTTCTTGTCCTCTTGTAGCCTTAGGTAAGTCAAATCTGTGTAGTGAATCCAATGTGGCTCAAATAATCCAGATAGCCTATGATTCCAGTGATGATCAAAGTATTAAATTAGATTAAATTTGCCTATCTAGTATGAGACTATTTAAAGTGATATTAGACGAGTAACTCAATTTTTTTTTTCCTTGAAAATCAGTGAATTCATTTGGCTTATGTACAGAACATAAGTGACGGTTACTCAGAGGAGCATAAGGACCCCAAAAGAGCTTTATAACCACAAAGTCTCACACATCATGAATGACTGTTGTAGAAGCTGCATCTTAGGGCCTTTCAGCTAACTTTCTACTTCATTTTATATTTTGTTAGTATATATTAATTTACATAATAATAGGTTTCATTATTACATGGGAATATGACTAACAGACATATATAGATATAACTCAACTATTTAGGTATTCATTTCCTTCTCCCTAAAACTACTAGACCAAGTAAATCATGAGGTCTTTTCCATCATTTTGATTACTGTGAACTATTATAAAGTGTAAATATTGTCCCCAGTGTCTAAAAACTAACTAGCTCCTTAGTGTTAGAAGTGATGGAATAGGATGGAAAAATCAAGTCTTTGCTCTCCAAAAGAAACACTTATATCACATTTATTGCCCTTTTCTAAGTTTTTTACATATTTGCATACATTTGATCCTTATACCTAAAGTAGATGCTGTTATTTCGTTATTCATATTTCACCAATGAAGCATCAGGGAAAGTGGTTTATTTTGTTCAAGGGACCATAACTAGCAAGAAGTAGAGTAAGGATGCAAACTTGGAAGTTTGGCTTCAGAGAGCTCAGCCATTCTTTCTTGTGTGTCCCTGAGTCACAGAGCCCACATATTCTAGCCTTGTGGTGAACTGACTGTTTTAGACTCAAAAAACTATTCCAGTCCCCTACATATTATCCAAGGACAAAGGGCTAAACAAATGTGTTGTCAGAGCTGCAGAAGGAAATTAGACTCAGGCTCCTAACATTCATTTTGACTAACTTTGTGATTCAAAGTAGCCTAACTTTGGAAGAAGTTTTCTAACCAAGAAATCCCACTGACCACTATATTTGCTATTTAGAAAATGAGAATCCCATAAGGAATTCAGACATCTTGACCACTTTCATTACAGGCTAAACTTCCACGCTGCCTTTCAAGAGTTTCCAATGTGCCTGGATTCTCACTCTTAGTAATAAAATGTTTCTCTCTAATTATTTGCTTAATTAATATAAATTAGTTACTTTTTAGAAAAGTAACCAATATTTTCTGTCTCCTCTTGTAACAAATACATTTAATGAACAATCCTATCTACAACAGTGTTGGTCAGCTTGTTGCTTATAGAGTTAAATCGTTTAATCCTTCTATATAGCAAATTACCACATAAATTTTATGATATAAAATGATTTTTGTTTAGTTCTACTATTCAGTATTATCTTTAGCTAAAACCATTTATGGACCAAGGTATAACTCAGGCATAGAGCATTTACCTAACATGCAAAAGGTTTTAGGCTCTGTCCAGGCACTGTAGAAAAAGAGTTTAATTGAATATGGCTTAATGTTATAGTTTCCCATTTAATTTCACAAAGAAAAATTTCACAAAAATCACTTATTTGTCTACATTTACTTTTGTTCAAATATGATCTTCATTATTGAATTAAATAGATGTTGGCTAGTCTTTTATATCAAAATCTTATAAGGATTGAAATAATGCTATATACTTCTAGATTGCTGAATAAAATTCTTTTAACAGCACTGGAAGGCAATGAGGAAAGTTTGGAGAGGAGAACAAGCCTACCCAAGATTAAAGTACTGGTAGGTGGTAGAGTCAGGGTAAAAATCTGATTTTTTTTTGAAGCTGGAGTCTAGTAGGCTTTCAGTGTCCTAGTATTCACTTAAAATACTTAATAGGAAGGGATGGGTTGTGGGGGGATGTGGATAAGAGAGGATAATGGGAAAGAATATGATTAGTGTGCCTGAAATTATGAAAGAACAAATTTTTCAAACTAAAATAAAATACTTAAAATTAATAACCAATGAAAGAATGTGAATATTTGCCAACTACTGCCCAAAAAAGCATGAAATGCACAGGTCAAACATAGAGGGCAAATAAAAATGTATTTTTATGGTAGACGAACGGGTATAATCTGAAGATAATGGTTACCAATTGTGATTCAGTTATACAATTTACAAAATAAAATGCAAATCTATCTTTCAGAATCCATCAAAGAAAGCAGAGAACTCATCACAGGAAAAATGGAAAAAGGGAAACCAGAATGAGAAACCTGAAGGTGCTAACAAAGCATATATGCTCCTGCCCATCGAGCACCTATGAAATGAGCTTTGATGAGGTTCAACCTCAACTGCATTTGATGCTTTCTTGAGAACATCAGTCTTTGATTACTAAATGATAATTCTTCTATTGAAAATGAAGCACCTAGTTTACAAGATAAAACTGATATCTATTCCTGTTTCAGCAACTAAGAAACTAACAAAAAAGTGACCTAACATGGAAGTTTTAGTAATCAAGTCACATGCCTAATCTTGCTGTTACAAGACCACTGAAGATCCCTATCAACTTGGATAGGCCATCCTACACTGAGTTCAATAAACTGAATTAAAACTCAGCCCCAAAAATAATCATTTAAAATGAAGCATGAAGCATGGATAAAGGGACACATAAGATCATAAGCTATAGTCAACCAGCTTTATGACCCAAAGTAACCTGAAGTAGTAAAGTAGAATGGCATGATTACCTAAACCCCAGCTAAACATTACTGATTAAAACGTGGATGGTGGGCCTCAGATTAAGACACTTGTACTTCTGTTAAAGAGAGTCAAGGTTACCATTGCTTCTCTCAGCAAATCCTGAAAGCCCACACATAGTGACATTTTAACAGAGCATCACCAGAGTCACACTGATTGCTTCAGTTTACATGCCACTGGACATAGAACTTTGAACCAGCCATTTTGTTTGGAAAACTTGTAAGATATTGTATCTCTTTAAGTTAAACAAACCCTTGGACATACACACCTGCTGTTTAATGGATGTTGTCCTCTAAAATGGAAAATTTCCCTGGTAAGAAATTAGTGGAAGAGTACAGACAGCAAATAATAGTCGTCAGGTTGCAAATGCTCTAATATTTCTGATCTTTTCTGTCACCTACATTTTATATAAAACACATCTCTACCTCTAACTTTCTGTTTTACTCTTCAAGATACTATTCCTATTATAACTATTTTAAATTAATGTTAACTTATGATATCATTAAATATCACAAACTTCAATCTCTTCACTAAAACCCTTATTGAAATGAGGAGGTATTCCTAAACAAGTCTCATAGTGTAATTCTGTTTTTTATTTTACTAACACATCATAGGTTTTTTTTTAATGATTGAAAAATGCAACTTCTTCATAAGTTAAGGACACACAATTCCATAACAGAGAAAGTTGAAATCACTTAATTAAATAAATGAAATTAATTACCCATAAATGATGACAATAGTGTTCCGAATATTAAAATAATACTGCGCTGTGCTTACTATTTATCTCAGAGTAAACGTACTGGAAACACCAAAGAGGAAATAAACAGTGATGTTTAACAGTGATTTCCTCCTTTACTGAACAATGAAAGGAGCTTGCATTTACTTACTGTTCCAGGTTGTTCTGCTTCAGACCAGGCTACAAGTCAGGGAGTATATAATAAAATAATATTAACAGTGCAAAAATTGTCTTTGGCAAGTGCTAGGTAACAGTAGTAAAGTAACAGTCATAATGACAATTCACGTTAACTGTTGTTCTCACTTAAATTTCCTAACATAACTCAGTTATAAGCAAAGATATGACAAAATCTCAGGTCTACCTTGTCAATCTATTTGATATAGGCCAAGTTATATGAGGCAAGTCAATGCAAGAGTAGGTGATATTTGGAGAGAAGTCCCTCCCCATAACTTCAGTTTAACATCACTATTAAAATACAGTTTCCCATAGCCATATGTGTTCATGAAAATGTTTTAAAAGAATTTTAACCTGGGGCTGTCATGGTAGTATATGCCTTTAATTCCAGCACTTGGGAGGCAGAGGCAGGCAGATCTCTGTGAGTTCAAGGCCAAACTTGTCTGCACAGTAAGTTCCAGGCCAACCAGGGCTATGTAGTGAGACCCTGACTAAAAAGAAAACAAAAAAGAATTTTAATTCCCCTGCTATTCAGTGGCCACTGTCCAGGTCACCATAAAGCCTCATTCCCTTTCAACCTATGCTAAGCTGAATTCACATTTGTAACACCCAGTCTGGCCTTGGTAGACAGCTGAGTTTCTAACCTCAATGTTAAACTGACTAAGCAGCTAACAGAGCAGAGAACTTTTGGGATCCCATTTGTCATGACAACTAGAGGAAAGTTGTTTGGGCTTTTAAACTAGGAATATTTGTAATTTTATTATTCCTACAAGCTAAAAGGAAAGAAGAATCAGAGCCATTCAGGGGAGTTTCATGAATTCTAGAGGTCTGGGAACCTCAATGCTACTGTGGCAAAAGAGTCTTCAAGTTCGGGACCCCAGTAGAGGCAGGCTCTGAAGAAGGGCAGCATAGTACTAAGAAGTGAGGTTCTGAGGCCTCCTCTTCCTGCAGAAAGCAACAATCAACACACACCTTGATTCTGAACAAGAATTTCCCACTCATCTTAAACTGCATTCCTTCCCAAATGGAAAGACTGTCAGAACCGTAAGTGTGGCGGGCACAACTATTCATGTCTTGTTCAGCTCTCTCTGAACAATTACTGCCCTATTATTGCTGAGAAGTCCCATTTCAAGTGATGACAGTCCCAATAGGAAAGAATTTGTTCCCTGCATATGAAAGGTCATAGTCAGTGACATGCAGCTAGCCTCTTCTATGTTGTCCTCAGTGAAATTCCATTATTCTTGTTGCCTACCTTTTTTTGGAAACCAATTATTTACATTCTTAATTGTTGATAGCCCTTTTTATCTTCTGACCAAAGACTTGTTTGCCCTTGTTAAATCAATTATTGCATTCTTTTATTATTTCAGTCTCTTTATACTTTATTTCCTCTTCCTCTTTCTCTCTTTTGTTATAGTAATGTATTAAGTACACCTACTTCAAATTACAAACACTCTGCACACTCACCTCCTATTTTCCCCAGAATATTATATGTATTTGTTATCCTTCCACTCAAAAACTTAAATTTTCAGGATCACATCAAGTTCTATGCCAGCCTGCAGCCTGGTGTACATGGTGAGTTCCAAGCCAACCAGGGAAATATAGCAATACCCTCTCTCAAAAACAAAAATTAAAGTATAATTGTTCTTCATTCCCCATAAAATGAAATCCAAGCTCTTACAACATATAAGGCTCTGTGTTCAGTAGAATGGCAAGTAACCAAAGAGGAGCCCTCAAAATAGGAATCATTTAAACAACATGGAATGACACATGTGAAGCCAACACATCAGTGAAACACAAGGTGCTAAAAGGAGGAGGTTATACATGACTGGTATTTAATAAATGTTTATCAATGACCTAGATGGGTAATTTTATTAGAATGAGGAAGTTAATGAAAAAGATAAACTAGGCATCTGATAGAAAAAGTGAGAACACAACCATGCCAACAGACAAACAGTCAAACAAGAAAGAATAGTGAATTTAGAGAGCACATGAAGGCAAAGAAAGAAGCATCCACAGAGGTTAGCTGATTATAGTAGTGATCCAAAAGAATCTCTTCCGTGAACAGAAGGAGATGAACCTTGGACTAAGCGAATGCACATATTTATGAAGCAAATATGTCAGAATACAGCCAATTTACTGAAGGCAAAGAGGGGAAGGCAGAGGCAAATAATAGACTAATAGACCAACAGAGGGATGACTAACATGAAGGTTGCTTGAAAAACCCATATGGAATCTACTAGTTTAAAAGCTTCGTGTGTGTGAGTGTGTGTTTATACAAAAGTGTTTAAACCGAGTTCTCGACCCAGAAGCCATAGGTTACCAAAATAAAAAGCCCAGTACCAGGTATTGGGGAACTTTCATAGTGTTGATCAGAGGTGTTCCAGGTCTCCAAAACAATACAGGTTATTGCCATAGTTTTTAGTTGCTCATCAGAATTTAATAGGAAGACCCCATTGTTGAAGACACCACACAGATTAGTCACAGAACAGGGAGAAATCAAGTTGGTGTTGGTATTGACCAGGAAGTTTCCTTCCTTACAGCTAGATTTTATAGTAGGCTGTTGGAGGGGAAAAGTCATCAACAGTCTCACCTAGCTGTGACCCCTGTGAACTACAATAATGACTTGCATGGTAAGACATGCCCACAGGTGCTATAGTGGCACATATGTTATGGAAATAACCAGCCACTTTATGATGGAATTGAAGGCCCATTCCATCGAGAAAACACAAGCCTGGGACCACAAACCTGGCCAAGAATACAAGGAGGGGAGCTCACAGGCCTCAGGGGTGAACTTACTACTATTTTTCTACTAAGTGGACATAGTATCTGTATCTCTCTACCCATAGATTAGTGCAAGTCTCAGACCTCATCAAAGATTCTTTGTGCAGTGAGTGGTGATTAATGCAGAAATTCACAAAAGGTCAAAAAACAGAGAGTAAGTGTGGAGTGCCCAGCCATAAATGGTGGGATATATAATATATATATATGTATATATACATACATATATATATGTATATATATAATCCCTTCCTCAAGGCTCATGGATCCTCAGAAGGAGAGTGGGCAGAAAGATTGTAAGATCCAGAGGTCTAAGAGGACCTGAGTCAAAGACTGTCTTCTGGATATGACAGGACCACTGTACTCATGAAGGCACAACAGCTGCAGTTGCCTGAATAAGGCATGGGCAAGATCAAACCACTCAAAATATAATGGACATGGAAGGGATTTAGAAGCCCCACCCCTAGCTGAGGATCTATGGAGACTTGCTGGCTTCTGGGAGATAGGGAATCAGGTTTCTTACAGGGTGTATGCCCTAGTAGGTCAACTACACTCCAATGGAAGACTCCACCCCAAGACTATAAGGGCAGTACAAATTGGACTTCACACATTATTTTTTCAAAGTACATGAAGCTGAAGGCATGTAGGGAAGTAGGATGATCTGGAAAGAGTTAGGAATGAGAGGGGGTGGTGACAATGATCAAAATACACCATATTAAGTCCTCAATGTGATAAAAATACTATGTATTAAATATATACACATTTAAATATGATTTTTTGAAATTGTTTTCTTTTGTAATTTCTTCTGTGTTATCTTCTTATTCAATTCTTTGAGGAAAGATTAAATTGTTATATAAGGAATACAAAGAAGTGTTAATATCTATTTATTATTATAGAATTTCCAAGTAATACAATGAGCTGGAGAGTTTTGATTAGGAAAAGTTTTACTGCTTCATATTGTTCTTACATATCAAAAGCAAAAAAATGGAATGGTTCCAAAAATTCCATTTCAAAATGGAATGGTGTCATCTTCTTTTGAAGATTTTAGATATAGAAAATTCTGACTGCAAATAAGGGACATTCCATTCTCCTTAAAAATGAAATGTGAGGAGACAGCTGTTGGAGCAATGGCTCACAGAATAAGAATGTGTACTGCTCTTTCACAGGATCAAGTTCAATTTCCAGTACCCATTCAGGCAGTTCACAACTGCATGTACTCCAGCTCCAGGGCATCTGACACCCTTTTCTGGATTCTCTGGGCACCTTGCACATACATGCACAAACCCACACATAGACACATACATACATATACATAATTAGAATGAAAATAAATCTTTTAAAAGCTAAATGGAGAGCTAGATATGGTGTTGTATATCTTCAATCCCAATACTCAGGAGGAAGAGGTAGGCAGATCTCTATGAGACTGAAGCCAGCCTGGCCTATATAGTTAGTTCCATGTCAGCTGGGGCTACAGGGAGACCCTGTCTCAAAAAAGACCCTCCCCATAAGACAAATCAAAACAAAATTCAAATGGAAAGTCTTTCCAGAGGATCAAAAAAAACAGCAGAAAAAGAGAAATTCACAAGGAATGAAGGTAAGATGAATGAATAAACCCCAAGGTCATTTGGGACTTTTCAGCCACTAAAAGGGATTAAGATGGAAATTCAGCTCGGCTGAGGAGAAACCCGAAGAAGTTCTGTACTGCTTCTCACTTAAAACTCTTTGAAAAACTCCCCCACAAAGCATTCACCTAAGCTAAAATGAGGAGACCTCCTGGAGGTAAAATAAAACACAATTCCATAATGGCAAGAAAGTTCTTAAATAATAGCATTGAATGTTCTGTGTGTGTAGGTGTATGCATGTATGTGCCAGTGCCTGTGGGTATGTGTATTGTATACAGGTGTGTGGAGACCAATAGACAACTTCAAATGTCATTTATGAGGTTCTACCCACCTTTTCTTTGGAGGCAGGTTATCTCACTGACCTGGACCTCACCAAGTAGGCTAGGTTGGCTGGCCAGCTCTGCCTTTCCAGGACTGTAATTAAAAGTATGAGTCACAGATTCATGACTTTTTAACATGGGTTCTGGGTATAAACTTACACCCTTGTTCTTGTAAATCAAGCACTTTATTGCCTGACCCATTTCCCCAGTCCTAGTATTAAATCTTGAGTTTCAGTCACATCTTACATGCATGAATAAGAGGCATGTGCACTAAGCTCATAGGCCAGCAGATGGGCTTGAAGTTGGGGTTGGACAACTTTGTTTGGTGAATTCATCTACTACGATGGATGAGGGGAGCCAGAAGGATGAATTGTGTCATGTGGAACTACACAGGCTTTCAAATATCCTCAAAGAATAACATATTGTTGTAGGTAAGATAGCATAGACTTCTGTAGAATAAGAGAATTACATTCAAGAGCACTAAAGAGTAGACTAAAAAGTAGTAAAGTATAGAACCTTATGTATTTGGCCAATTTGGGAAACTAAATCCTAACCACCCTTTAGGTTAAGCACCAAATCAGAAAAGAAGCGAAGTCCTGGCCAGTGCCATCATTGTGGTCACCAGTCTGCCCGTGTGGTGACACAGCCCTGAGTTAAGAACATGGTGTTCTAAGTGGGTCTCAGGAGGATGGCCCAAACCATCAGGAGGTAACAGTCCCTTTGGCAAGAGTTTATCAGTAAGTCCAATGTCACAATGAAAACTCATCTAGAACACTCACAATGTTTTATCCCAGAGAACCCACCTACGCATGTTTGAATACTCTGTACTCTCCTACAGAGCTTACCAGTTGTACTGCAAGCTTGTTGACTCTGGCCATGAAATACTAACCACAGAAATTAGAGGTCACATAACGCCAAGTTAAAGAGCTCATCAACACCACCTCAAGAAGAAGGCAAGAGCAGGAATCTCTTCCGTCTGCTTTTTTCCACCTCTGTTGCCAAGATTTCCACATCACTTCCGATAAAGTTTCTGTGTTTCCTTATTTCAAACAAACCTCTGGCATGTATCACCAAAATACAGGAGGTACTAACTTCCCATCTCTTATATGACTCCCTTTTTCTTCCTTACATAGAGAAATTTTCTTTGCCATCCCATGGGACTGGAAACTCTCTGGCCATGCAGGAAGGGAGTACAAAGACAAAATAACCAGTATCATTTACTATTCTTATATCACTCTGATGAATGTGTCCCAAGCACATACAAGATTTCATTATCTGGAGAAAAATGTTTCAACGTTTCATGTATTTTACAATGAATTTCCAATCATCTAAATGCCCTCAACAGTTTGTCAACTCAATCGAATATTATTATGAGCATAAAGAGGAAGCTCCTTACGAATAAGAAATTACCTTTCTTATTATATATATTATATTATATATAATAAGTATTTCCTTGGGGAAGGAAGTGTAACTTGGTGGTAGAGTGATTTAAGTGTGGTTTTAAGTAGACATCACCCCTCAAGGCTGCTAAAGTTTTTTATTATTATTTGAGAATGTGTTCTTTGCAAAGTACTCTGGGCCACTGCAGGCAAATTTTCTGATGAGGGCTAGGCAGAGTCTCAAGATACAGAGGAAGTCTCTATCAAGTAGACAACTGGTGGACAACACATGAGTTTGATCCCATCTATGAGACAAAGGAAACATAGAACTCATGTAGTTTGGAAGTTAGGAAGATAAGGTGCTAGCTTTGGGACTGGAGTGAAGTAACAGAGGAAGTCTCTATCAAGTAGACAACTGGTGGACAACACATGAGTTTGATCCCATCTATGAGACAAAGGAAACATAGAACTCATGTAGTTTGGAAGTTAGGAAGATAAGGTGCTAGCTTTGGGACTGGAGTGAAGTAAGAATCACAATCACAGTTTTAAGGGTTAAGAAGGGGAGAGGTGCTTGTTATCTGCCAAGTCCTGGGCCATTGTGTGTGTGTGTGACATGGGTAGCTGCACAGGGGCCAGTACCCAGAACAGGTTCATGTTTGGTTTAACGCTCAGCTTCACCAATCTTTACATTCACAATCATTTTTATCAAGGACCACCATACCTTGATTTTGCACTGAAATGAACAAATTATATAGCCATTCCTCCTGGGAACTTTTTAAGTGTGAGTTACCACGTTGTAGAATTTCAGAAGGTCCCTAAGTATGGTAAACTCCTTCAACATTTGCACTAGATCAAAGTTGGACCTTTTCAAACAGTAATTGTAATCTTTCCAGACAAAGAAATGTTCACAATTGCTTCACTAGTAACCTCTTCATTTCATTTCTTACCTTTTGCAACTCTATTTTAAATATAAATACTAAAACTTCACATAGAACATGTAGTTTTCTTATCACTTTCATTTCATTCAATGTCTTCCACCACCTGTTTTTCTGTTTCCTTTTCTAGGTAATCATTCATGCTTCTACAGCCTCTTTTTTCTTGTTTCGTAGATTCTTGCATTTCTTCTCTTATCTCTAAAGGTAACTATACATTTTTATGCCTTTTTTTCATCTGTACTTAGTCCTTCTTGTTCTCTCTGAATTGGGTTGGTTTCTTGTTTCATGTTGTATTTCCAGGGTCAGAGACACCTGTCAAATATCAAGTCATCATTGATTGTCTATACATACCTACAAATAGCGCAGCAAATGTTATTTGGAAGTTTTGTAGGTTTTGTGTAACTGAGTGGCAGTGCTATGCTGCAGGGTGACTATAGGATCCAGACATTCTGTTGTTCTTCATTCAGGTTTGCCCATTTCCTCTGAGAGGAAATTTCCTTCATATATGTCCAGTCACCAGTTTTTGGTAATCAGTGAAGAAAAAAAGAGGCTGGAGTCTCACTATTTAAAATATTTTAACATGCTGGGTGTGGTGTTATGTGTCTTTAATCACAGCCCTCAGGAGGCAGAGGCAGGTGAATCTCTGAGAGATCCAGGCCACCCTGGTCCACTTAGTGATTTCCTGGGACTAGGGAAGCCCTGTCAAGAAAAAAACAATAAAATACTTTTTCTTATCTTCCAATATTTTATGTAATGTGTCATTCTTGCTTCCTCCTGAATCCAGAGTTTCTGATTCAAAACTTTTTGGGGGTACATCTCTAGTCCTCTACTATGGTAAGGGAAGGGCGCTTAACTTGGGTGCACGAAGAGGAGAGAGCTCTGAAAACTAGATGCTCTTTCAATTTTCCTTTCTATTCAGTTATTCATGCCCTCTTTCATCTGCCTTTAGAGTTACAGGTTTCTCCCTTTTCTGATAATATCCTCAATTATGTGGCAGATGTCAGTTGGATTCTTATTGGCCACATACTGTCCTGGTTTGCTAGGAAGATAGTAGCAAAGTACCAAGAACTGGATGGCCTAAAGTAGCTGAAATTTATTTTCCCAGTTTTGGAAGCCAGAGTCTAAAATCAATGTGTCATCTGGGCAATCAGTGTGCTCTCTGGTGTTCAGGAAGGACCATTTTATTGGCTTCCAGCTTCCAGTGGCCTTAGGTGTTTCTCGGCTTGTAGATGCATCACTCTAATCCTATACCTTTACACAATGTCTTCTCTGTGTATCTTCCCATTAGTCTCATGCTGAATGCCTATTTCTGTGTCCAAATGCCTCCTTTCTGTGAGGTTATCAGTCAAATTGGGTTAAGGTCCACCCCAACATACTCATCCAAACTTGGTTAAATCATCAAATACCCCATTTCTAAATGAGGTTCCATTCTCAGCTACTGAAAACTAGAATCTGAACATATCTTCTTTTCTTTTTCTTTTCTTTTTTTACACTAAGTTGCCCAAATGGAGCTCTCTTACCTCACCTTCCAAAACAGTTGAATTACAGGAATGCACCACTATACTGAGTTTTTTAAACATATATTCAGGGATTGGAGTGATGGCCTAGTGCTTAAGAGTGCTTGCTGCTTTTGGAAAGGACCAGAGTTCAGTCTCTAGCACCCATGTTGGATGACTCAGGACCACCTGTAACTCCAGTTCCAGAGGACCCAGGCTCAGTTCTTAGAACCCACATAGTGGCTAACAAGCATCTGTAAGTTCAGTTCCAGATGATCTTATGCCCCCTTCTGGCCTCTACTGGCATTGCATGCACAGATGTACTTACATGGAGGTAAAACACTCACACATTAAATAAATAAGTATTCTCACTCAGACAACTGATATAATCTTTTTCCCCATAACCATTCATGCATTCTCTCCTCACTAAGTGGAGAGAAAGCAATAAAATTCTAATTTTTGAAATATATTTTCCTACTTTAGAGTCTGTTTGATAACAGTCTCTTTCTATTTCGTTGTATGTTTAAATATTTCAACTCACCCCATTCGGCATGGTAGCTCTCCCTACATGGCATGAAATAGTATAAAAGGAGAGGGGCTGTGAGTTCTCATGGTCTTGGGGAAAGCAGAAGGACTGTACTGTGTTTCCTTCAGCTCTGCACTGCTCCTGAATTTGGCCAGTAAGGAACCATGACTGCAACTTTATCACCTGTTCCTAGATCCGGAGAAGGGGACTCAGGAATATGAAACACATAATGTCTCAGCCCATTCACATTGTCCCACCCATTCTGCCCCATGCCAGGGGCATGTCTTCTCTGTAGACTGGTGGACACTCAGTGCATCAAAGGGATGGCAGATTTCCCCTGCAGTCCCAAACCTGTTTGCCATTTGCCAATGTGCACTCAGAGATGAGACCCAAGAGTTCTAGGTTGCAGAATGACTTCATTATTTGGTAAACCATTTTGTGTTGTTTTGGCGTAATTACCAAATATATATATACTAATGTAGCATTTAAAATGTTCTCCTATTACTCTCAGATGTGTGAAAAAAGAAGTAGCCGTGCCCTCAATTGATCTGACTCTTCTCCTGTCCATTAACTCCATGCTGGAGTGGGAAGCCAGGATGTGAGTATCACTGATATCTTGCTTTCTCCCCTTTACAGTTACATGGAGACATAGCATGTAGATTAAGGCTGTGCTGGATATGTTTAGTTGCCAAGGTGGCACACCAGGAAAGAAGGGACCTCAGTTGAAGAATTTCTTTGATTGGACTGACCTGTGGACATGTCTGTGAGGCATTTTCTTATTTGCTGGGGGAGGGGGTTCCCACTGAGGGTGTGCCACTCCTGGGCAGGTGGTACAGGTTTGTATAAGAAAGCAGGTTGAGCACAAACCAGGGGGCAAGTGAGTTTCTGCTTGAGATCCTGCCTGGCTTCCCCTGATGAAAGGCTGTGCTATAAGTTGAAATAAACCCTTTCCTCCCCAAATTTGATCATGGTATTTATCATGGCAATAGAAATATAACAAGGGGACAGGCTATCTTCTTTCTTCCAGTCCACCTTATGCCCAAGAATAGCCAATCTCATGGTCTAAACATAAAGCAATCATGTTTCAAAGTTCAGAAGAAATTCACTAATCTAAGTTTACGGACCTGCTTCTTGATATGTTTATGAAAGATACATAATTGGAAAATGTTTTTTCTTTTTCTATGAAGCCTAGACTTCATGAGTATTATGGCCTCTCTGGCAACCAGAAGTGGTTCCATTCTTTTCTTTTTACTTGTTATTTAAGAATTTCAAAATTACACATTAATAGAAAAATCAAGTATTTGTGTCAGATTCAGGAATTACCAACACTTTGTTATATTGTTACACCTGTAGTCTACCTCCTTGTGCTTAACTCTTAAAATAAATTTCAGAGGTCTGGTGATATAGCTCAGTTAGTAGAATACTTGCTTTGCACGTACAAAGCCCTGGGTTGAACTCCCAGCACATGTAAACCAGGCATGATGGTACACACACACACACACACACACACACACACACACACACACAAAACCTCCCAATACTCAGGAATCAGAGGCAGGAGGATTAGAAATTCAAGGTCGTCCTCTGCTATATAAGGAGTCTAAAGTCAGTCTAGGATTCATTCATGAAAGCCTGCCTCAAAAAAAAAAAAAAAAAAAGAGGGGGTGGGGACTGGAGAGATGGCTCAGAGGTTAAGAGCACTAGCTCCTCTTGCAGAGGACCTGGGTGGTGAATAACAGCTGTCCATAACTATGGTTCCAGGGGATCCGATGTCGTCTTCTGACCTCCATGGGCATTGCACGACACAGGTGCACTTACATGCATGCAGGCAATACACTCATACACATGAAATAAATCAATTAAATTAAATAGTAAATAATAAATTTAAAATATATTTATATTTCTCTTTATATATCTGCCCAAATCCTACCATCGTCTCCCATTCCAAATATGGCAGTTTGGTGTTTGGGTTAACTGGGAAATAAAACTAAGCACAGGAATGCATAAGAAAAAACTTTCCTGGCAGACTAGGGACATGTAAAATTAAAATATATACACTAAGTCCTTTTTTATGTTTTAAGTAAACTAAAATCAGACTGGAAGTTACATATTTACTTTGAATATGATTATGTTTTAAAAACACCTGTTTGGAAAGGGGAATACAAACTATAGATACCCATTTGTAGAAATGAATAGGGAATTTCCCCCTTGAAGTTTCCAGTTATTCTGTAACTATTTTAATTCTATAGGGGAAAATATTTTTAAAAGAAAAATTATAAATACTAAATATTTTCTTAATGTGATTTTCTGATCCCTTTGTTTTTCATTTGATTCAGTGGTCTTGCCAAATTAAAAATATTTCCGCTGTTTATCCATCTATGCAGTGTATACCAGGACTTCCAGATGGCTTCTTGTAACAAACTTAAAGCAATCTTGTTTCTATTAAATACACTCCGTGAAAAATTTCAAAAGATAAATGATGCAAATAAATTATGGCAGGGAGACCAAACAGTTCAGAATGTTTATATATCTTTTTTCTCTCTGTGGTACATGGAAAGTCCCTGTAATACTATTTAAATTGTGAGAAGCTTCTCCTAAGCTTAAAAGGGCATTGAACACAGAAAAAGCAAACCTGAATTCTAATCTCATTTCTGCTGTAATGTGCTGTATTATTTGATAACTTTCTAGCCTATCTGAATATGTTGTCATCTACAAAACCTAGAGAGTATAGATCTCTCGATCACAGACAGTACAGCTAGGCACAGCTAAAGTGCACATTGTTCGTTTAACATTTCTGGTTTTGAATGCATACCGCGTGATTCAAAGAGAACTAGGCAGTACTTACGGAAAGTGTCTTATTAGCAGCAATATTAAACAAGCCTAATTTAATTCCACAAGCTCAATGGAGTTTAAGAGAAAAGCAGCATGTTCAAAAACAAAGTAATAAGCAAAAGACTAGGAGTTGAAAAATACCAAAGTCTGTGTAAAAGAAAACTGCTGAGTATTTCAGGGGAATTAGGTTTAATAAATCAAAAATTGTATATAAATCATGCTTATAGATAAATTGTATGATAAAATGGGCTTTCCTAGATAAACCTCTTCTAAGGATTTGTAAGCTAAATTTCAAATGGTCATGTATTCAAGAAACGAATCTTTTGTAAAAGACAAAAGATAATAGCTATGCTTCAAAGTTTTTCTCAGAATATTAGAGTATTATGAAAGTAGAATTTGTTGGTATTATAACCACATTGGCAATCAGTTGTTTGGAGAATCTACACGGGCACGCATGATCCCATACTGATATGATTATTTTGCTAAGATTCTACTAAGCTTTAACCCTAACAGTGAGTTAACTGGTATGCTTCTACATGTACTATGCTAATAGCATGTACTCTTTTGTTCATGGATCCAATTCTGTTAGACTGCTTGTAGGTGATCAGATCATATTTATGGAGCTGACCTGAACTTGTTAGGTCACTAAGCATACAGGCTTCTACAAAGAAAGCTACTCAGTTCTGATCAGGGCCAAGAGCCCAGGAAAATTGCTGCTATATCTTATAGGCAATTATTTAAATGTCTAATGCACTCGAACTGGCCCATAAATTATAATGCAAGAAATGTTTGTGTATAGGTGATTCATTCAAAAGAAATGAATAGAGAAAGTTTGTTCTGTTCTCTTCTAGGAATCAACAACATATTGAAGGGAATAGAATGTATATGAACCCCATAAAAACATGTAATTTTCTTGATTCATAGACATCTTAGGAGAAGATATCACACATGTTAAGAGACGGTCTCCCATTACCTTTGTGCACTATTAAGCAATCCAAATTATTCTTGTCAGCCTGCCAATATTTCAGCTACCTTTGATTTTCTTGGTGTTCATCCAAATGTTTGTCTTTTCATGTCATGCTCACTCCATGGCCATCATTTCTAAACATTAAGTTCTTCCACCTTTGGACCTTAGTCCCTTAATGGATGATAGGCATTTCCATAGTTTCAGATGAGAGAGGAGCTATTCCATCATGATTGAATACAGATACTTGTAATGCTATACATTTATTGAACACTTATCATATGCCAAGAGCTGTGTTTTACAGTTTTTATTTGAGATTAACTCGCACAGGAAATGAGAAAATTGATTTTTAGAGAGGTTAGGTAACTTACCCAAGGCCAAAGTGCTAGTTAGAAAATAAGCTATAATTCAAACCCAAATCTGATTTAACCACTTAGTATTGATTATGTTGGTAATAGAAAAGCAAATTATTAAACTTTACAATATGCTCAGTATCCCAGGAACACAAGCCCTCTAGAGCATTGTGGCCATGTCTGTAAATCCTGGTACTGTAGAGCCTGAGGAAGGAGAATTGAGGCCTAAACAGTGAAAAGAAAAGAAGGGAGGGAGAGAGAGAGAGAGAGAGAGAGAGAGAGAAAGAGAGAGAGAATATGTAATGCATGTTTATACCGGATATATATATATATATATCCACTTTTTTTTCCTACTTCCAAAGCTACAGCTGAAGAAGAGGGAGAAAACGATGGAAAATTATCTTTTTAAATGCTGGTAAACCATGTTTGAAATTTCTGTGATAGTTTAATAGGAAAACAGAAAGAAAGCACAAAAACTCAAATTGAAAGAATATGTAACTAGAATCACAACAGAGATGATGAAAACAGGGTCTATTTCTGCTTTCTGGAACGGCAGCCTGTATGGTCTAGCTCTAAACAATCAACACCTCTCACAGCCATGGAAAATGGACAGGAGACAAAGGGAAGATATAGGTTTTTCCAAATATATGATTTATAAACTCTTAAAACACATAAAAATAGGGGTGAGAGGAATGGCTCAGCAGTTAAGAGCACTGGGGCTGGTCTTGCAGAGAACCTGAGTTTGAATCCCAGCACTCACATGGTGGCTAACAACTGTCCTTAACTCCAGTTCTAGGGGATCCAATGCCCCCTTCTGTCCTCTGTGGGCACTGCATGACATGGGTTTACTTATACATGTGCAGGCATAACACTCATACACAAAAAAATAAAAATAAATAAATGTTTTTTTTAACATACAAAAATATAACTGTGTGAGGCGTGAAGGCAGGAGCCAGGGCCTGCCACTTGAGGAGCGGGCACTGCTGAAGCTCCTAGTCATTCTGAGGTGACACTAAAGCGAATTCAGGGAATTTATGAAGAAGATGGAGATGAGGCACCTCAGCTGTTGAGCCTGAGACCACTGTTAAGGTCATGCTGATGTGAACAGTTGCTGACAGGAAGAAGTAAACAAAAACAAGAAAACTAAACTCTCAGCAAACATGCCATTCATAATACAGTATATATGAGATTATGTCTATCATCTCCTGAGTATGTCAATATTAATAATGTACAATCTCTTGGAAGGCAATGTGGCAATATGTATCAACATGTCTGTGCTATTTGACAGTACAACACTTGCTTGACAATTTATCAAAGAGAGGATTTGAAGATGTGCCCCAAATTTTATGTTCCCAGAGGCTTATGACAACATTAGATTTCAACTGCATGCATTACTACATCCTGTGCAGATAGGTGTCCTTTCTATACCTATTCCCTTGAGGACTCGCACAAACAATCATTCTTGTACAGAATATCTTAAACCCAGCTCCTGCTTAGTTCATCTTCAGCAATACAGTTAAACAGAAAAACTTAAAAGATGAAGCTGTAAGCAAGGAAAAGAAATCTCAGACCCATATACTCCACAATAGATATTCAAAGGGCTAAAGAAGAGATCAATGAGCTTGAAAATAAAAAAAGAACAAAAACAAATAATTAAACTTGAAAATGATTGTGCTTAAATAACCTCCTCTAAGATGCCTTCCCAGAAAGCCTCTGATGCCCAATCACCCTTCCATCTGTGAGCTTAGTTGCATGTGCTTGAACCCCTAATTCACCATGCTCACAGTATTGCATTAACAGTGGACTGTTTTTTTCTCTTACTTTCCACATGATGGGTAGCCATTGAGATGCTCTGAGATCCCTAGCACCTACTCAAAGATTTCAGTACTGATTTAAATGAGTCAAGGGGGGCAAATTGAATTAATACTTTTTCAAGGAAAAGGAATATATAGCATTATTATGGAGACATGACAAAAATGTATATGTATATGTTCATACAATTTTAATATAAATAATAAATAGCTTGAGTGTCCTCGCTTATGGACAAGTTAAGGTGTGCACTCAGCTTTCATTCATTTTTTGGGTCCATGTGATATATTTTCCATCCTAACCTTAGCTGCAGGAAACTGACCACAGACAGAGTATCATTGGCTGAGTCCCGGGCCTTCTAAATTCCATGGGGTTCCATTACTGGAAGCCTGGTTGGAGATGAGGCTGCTGGAAACGATGAGGTCAGAGTGTTGCTGCTTGCTCCCTGCCTGCCCAGGCATCTTTCTGTTGGAGGCTCTGGGTCTGAATGAGCCACTAGCCATTCACACACCTGCCTCCATGCTCTGTTCTCTGCCACCTTTTCTTACTTCTCCAGGCTGGGCAGTAGTACTGTTTCCCCACTTTGCTATCCTGGAGCAATTTTGCCACACCTTTGTGAACAATCTTCTTGAATCACCTAAGTGATTCTTAGGACCCTGACTGTTCACAAATTTACACAAAAATCTTAAAAGGGGGAGACATTTCATGGTTGACATCAGGGTCCTATAGTAGTGTTAATCATCAGAGCATTGCTAAGAGTTTTATTGTGGGTAAGGATTCATAATTTTGGAAATTAATAATGTAAACTATAGCTAGAAAATATCCAACACAAGTTATCTGTTTTATAGAAGAAAATAAGCTATTATCCAGGAAAACATTATCATTATCAGTTTATTTCCCCACAGCGGTGATACAATTTAATTCCATAATTTTAAAGAATAAATACTAAGAAACACTGGATTGTGTCGCCATTATACTATGCCTTTTTAAAAACACTATATTCTTTGTGAACAGCATTTTATGCATAAATACTGGGAGAGTGTTTATTGAATGAATTAATCACAAAGAGCACTATAAACCAAACAGAAATTGCATCCTTCCACTTACATAAAAAGGAAAATTTGCACATTGGAAATATTAAGTAACATCCTAGAGGTAGCACATAACAAAAACATAGTCAACCTGAAGAGGAATCTGAAATAGTAAATACTCACGAATAAATAAAATATTGCTGTTTATAGACTAAAATCACCGGACTTATATAAAAACAACGAGGACCATTTGTTAGGTATCCATATAAGGTACTTTACATGTGCTTGTTTCAAACCTCACATTCCTTAAAGTGGTCAAAGAAGGCTTCTAGGAGGAGGTAATAGCCCATCAACTTAGAAAGAAGCAGGAATCATTCATGATTACAAAAGAAGGAAGTCCAGCTAGAATGTAGTCATGTGTACAATCACATAGGCAAAAATGTGGGACACAGATTAGGGTCAGGGACTTTATGAATTTCAGTACTGAATAATGGGTACAGGGTAGCTGAGAGAAAGTAGGTTCTTATTGGGAAAAACAAAAGGAGACATCATTGAACACACAATTACCATCATATAATATTAAGTGTATATGGAATAGTGGTGCAAAGATGATTGTGTTATAAAGACTAAACTAAAAGTGACTGATAGGGTACAATAAACCTCAGCTTAGACACAATAAATCTCAGTTTAGACACTGGTTCTTACTGAATGGCACTACTGCACCAGACTAGTTTCTAAGAAAGGCCACCAATGTTTCAATATATCCAGTCTATCCAGCTGAACTCCAAATGAATTATAGACTACATCTTTGAAAATATATGAATCCTTTGTCTAAGGCCTTAGCAGTGCTCACTAGGACAAGACTGCCACCTTGTGTTGTTTTATTGGCTGTTCACAAGCCTCAGCATGCTTCCTTTTCATGCCTCTTGAAGCTTCCTCCCAGGAATAATATGAAAGAGGACATTTATTAGCAATGTTTTTCCCAAATATAACACAAAGGAAGCCCAAGGCCTTTTTTCAATACTGTGATGGTAATGATAGATGCCTGGGATTAGTAGATTGACTATAACATGCTAGAAAGCATGCCTGGGTCTTGGGAAATCCTGCTAATGTCTTTTTAACACATTTATGTATATAATACAACTGGAATCATGATGTAGGAGCTGAAGTAGTTAAGCATAAACCTTCCTTGTTCATAGATGTGGTAGTCCATATTTAACAGCAAGTTCTTAAAAAGGATTCCAAGAAGTTGTTTGAAAGTACATTCCTTGATGTCTACAAAAGAGGCCACAAGCCTTGGCAAGCAGACCAACTATTTAAACTATTTTTAAAGAATAATGGAGAAAGAAATTTCTTTAAATTTGTGGAGGAGGACCATGTATTGATTCTTCCTACGTCCTCTCCCATGGCTCCATAAGCTGTTTTGTTTTAATCCCACCCCACCCCCACCTTTCTGGCTTCATTTTTCTCCCCTTGCATTCATGGCAAAAAGAACTCCAAACACATAACTATTTTCTCAGTCAAAGTAGAAGCCTGTCTTCTGTCACTGAACATCTAAAAGTACCACTGAACACTCATAATGGGTTTATAATGAAAACTGACATGTTGGCCTAAAAAAGAGACTGATCTTGATCAGGGACTTCTAAGTTGAGAAACAGGATGATTACTTTCCAAGGCTGGAAAACAAAGATGATCACTCAGAACTTATTGAAAATCTACAAGAATCAAGATAATGTGGTACTGGCATAATGATGCACACATGCGTCTGTGTGATAGAAGAATCCAGAAGTAAACCTACGTATGTATGGTCTACTGATTTCCAGCAAGGGTTTAATGATCAATAGTTTTGTCAATAAATTCTGCTGAGAAGGTTGGATAACCAAAGGCAAAATAATATTAGACTTTTACATAATAGTAGATAACAAAATTTAACTCAAAATAGATGAAAGGCCTGCATGTCAGAGAAAACACACACACAAACCTCTTAGAACAAAAACATGGGCATAAATCTCTGTGATCTTAAATTAGACAATCGTTACTGGGCTTTTGGTATCAACTGTAAAACAACAATCAAAAGAGTAGATCAAGGGGACTATATCAAATTAAAAACCTTTATGATTTCCAGAACACCACTAAGAAAGCGAATTCACACAGCAAGGGAGAACATTTTTCCAAGCCTTAGATCTGATAAGTGACTTGTTTCTAAAATACAGAAAGAGCTATTACAACTCAATAAAATAACAAATAGCCAATTTAACAGTGAGCAAGGAGGTTCCATTGAGATGGCACAGCTGTGAAAGAACTTGCTGTGAAAGCCTGATGAATCTGCTGTGAAAGCATGATGGACTGAGTTTGATCCCTGGATCCCATGGTAGAGGGAGAACACTAACTGCTGAAGGTGTTCCTGTAAACTCCACCCACCTGAGTGGACCTGCACTCACATTCACATATCATAAACACACAATAATAAATAATTTTTAAACTGAGCCAAAAAGGTTCTCTAAAATGGATATTCAAGTAGTTAAAAAATGTATAGGCACATGAAAAGATGCTGAACATCATTAGTATCAAAGAAACACAAATTAAGACCAGAAAATGCTGTTTCCCACTTTCTAAGACCAGTATACCGAAAACTGTGCACAATAACAAGTGTTACTGAAAGTGTAGAGAAATATGAACTCTCACACATTGCTCATGGGCTTGTAAAACAGTAGCAACCATTTTGAGAAAGAGACCTATAGTTCACAAATGATTAAACATTGAGTTATCATGTAACTTAACAATTCTAACAGTAGGCATATGTCCTACGGAAATGAAAACATAGTTACACAAAGAGGGATCCATTAATAGTCACAGTAACATTATTCATAATAACCACAAAGTGAAAAGAACTCAAATATCCTCAACGGAAGATTGGTTAACAAAATGTGGCATGTACATATGTAGATTACCAAAAATGAAAGGAAATGAAGTGGTGACACATGCCACACATGGATGAGCTTTGAAAAGTTTGTGTTGGGTGAAACAGTTAATCACAAAGACGACAGGCCTCATTCCATTTAAAAGAGTTTTCAAGAATTGGAAAATGACAGAGAGTAGATTAGAGGCTGCCTGGTGCCAGAGAGAATTAGGAGCTTGGGGAGTGATTGCTAAGGGATATGGGGTTTTTTTTCTGGGGCAATAAAATATTCTGAAATTGTAGTGACAGAAGCATGTGAATATACTAAAAGCTCTTGAATTGTACATTTTAAATGGGTAAATTATATGGTATGTGAATCATATTTCAATAAGACTATTTGGATGATTATATATTATATATAATCATCACTCAGGAATATTTTGCTTTGAATATAAAATCCAAGAATCAGGTGGTGATTCTGAGATGCCGTAAGACAGATATGAATGTAAAGACTGAAAGTCTATGAGTCTCATGTCCATGCCCTTCAGGAAATGTACTTATACTTATACATTTTTTGGTTTCTTGAGGGTTAGTAAACACATGAAAGAAAGACATAGTCCAGCATGGTAGTGCACGCCTTTAATCTCAGTGCTCCAGAGGCAAAGGCAGGCAGTATGAAATCCAGGCCAGCCTGGTCTCCATAGTGAGTCCACACCAGCTGGGGCTACAGGGAGACCCTGTCTCATCTCAAAAAAGACCAAAAAAAGAAAAGAAAAAGGAAGGACACATAAAGTAATGAAAGTGCTGCAAAGGTTCCTGTGACGATGTGAAAACGCAAGTTCAGAAGTCATTACCACTGACACAAAGAGCCCATTTTCAGGCTCCTTTTGTTATAAGATGAGAGAAAATGAATCAATGTTCTTCTGCCATAAATGAAGTACTGATAAGCTTAGATCCATTTCAGTTTCTTTAACCAGCCTTAAAATAACAATGACCATGGTCCAGAAATTGCTTTAATTCTGTAGAAGCCTTATTCTTAACTTAATTACTCTCAATCAGCCCGAGAAATGTTGCCACTTTGTATAGACCTGCAACATCTTAATAATGAAAACTTGGAAACTTCCAGGAAAGACTGGACTAAAAGTATGTCTTGACGAAGGACAGAGTCAGAATAAGAAAAAATAGGCTTTGTATCCTTAAGAGAGAAAGAGTTCCAGAGACCAACAAAGGAAGTGAAAAGATTCCAGAAAAGAACAGGAAAAACAAAAGTGCCACCCAGAGAGGCAAGCCTAACACAGCCCTCAGCTGCTCAGTTCCCTGGCAGAGGGCAGGGGAACAGAAGCAGCTTCCAGAAGACAAGCTGACAAAGAAGGCAAGCAGTCCTACTTTTGTAACAGGCCCAGGGGCCTCACAAGCCTCAAATTCAACTTCAGGTTTTGATGAGATAGTGATTCCTCCAATAGATGGTGGGGGTAACTCCACTTTATCAGACCATATGACTGGGATGACGGTGGCTGGATGCCATCTTGAGAAAATCTATTGCTAAGAAACTGAGTACTCCAGGGGCCTGAAATCAGAAAACACCCACAGGGTGGGGAGCCACAATGTGTTTGGCCCATTACAACCCCTGGGTGAGGGAATGCCCAGATAGGCAGTTGTGGAGAGAAGAGCTGGATACTGACAAGACAAAGGGTAGAGGATAGCTTGGGAGGATACTTGGGAGGAGGCTAGCTTTAGCCTGGGGAGAATGTACATAGAGAAAACCTTGCCCTTAATGGCCAACGACAGATCTCACTGGCTGAAAATAACCCTGGAGTTTCCCAGTTCTGAGCCTGAGACAAATGGGTGAATCAAATTCTGAACCACCTATTTGTCATTCACTGCCACTGAGCCCAAAAACCCTAAAGTTCCAGGAATGTTTCCACAATGTATCCCTCCAGCACAGAGATCAACACTAGGAGGCCCTCAAAGTATTAAGGCATGGTCCAGCGGAGCCTCTTGCTACACAAAGAAGGAAAAGCACTTAAGTTGAAGACAGCTCTGGTGCGCGCAGATACCTTTCCAATACAAGCTCAATCATAGCAAATAGTCCACAGGTTTGGCTGACATCTACCCCATGCATCTAACTGCTAGACCTCCAATTTTTGAGAACTTAGAAAGAAACTGTCCCAACACTTCTCACCCCTTCCCCCGTGTGATTCTGATTTCTTTTCTAGACAAGATTTTTCTTCATTACAACTTAAAATTTTTAATGCATTTCTTCTTCATAATCATCTAATTTTTTCTATGTACTTTTTCCATTTGGGAGCAATATATTTTTCTTTCACTTGGTTTGTTCTTTTTTAAGATTCATTTTCAATTTTTATATGTATGTTTACCTGCACATGTATATGTGGTGCCTGTGGAATCCTCTGCAGCTGGAGTTAAGATGACTGTGAGCCACCATGTGGATGCTGGGAATGGAACCTAGGCTTTCTGTAAGAGCAGTAAGTCCTGGGAAAGCAGAAGGCAGTACTAACTAGAGAAAGAAAGAGTACCAGCTGGAGGAGAGGAGGACTTAGGTGGGAGGGAAGTGGGGGAGGGAATGAATGAGAAGAAAGTATAATGACACATATGTATGATAATGACATGGTGAAAACCATTACTTTGTATGGGTAATGAAATAAAAGAGTTTTTTAAAATTTATGTTATGTAAATGTGTCTTGCCTACATGTATGTAAGTGCCCCCATGTGTAAAATGCCTATGGAAGCCAGAAGACAGTGTGATATCCCAAGGAACTGGATTTACAGACAGTTGTTAGCCACTATGTGGATGCTGGGAACCCAGGTGCTCTGCAAGAGCAGCCAGTGTTCTTAACTGCTGAGCCATCTCTCCAGCACTGAAAAATATTTATCTTTACTTAGATGAACTATTCAAGATTTCAAGGAAGAAATCACAAAGTAATATTTTAAGTTCTATATCTATGTTTTATTCTTAAGGTTGTTTTTAGCATTTCTATATATGACATAGATTACTTACATTTTTCTGAGACAGGGTCTATGAAGCCTAGGCTTGCTTCAAATTCATTTCCTCCTCCCCTAGCCTCTTTAGAGCTGGAATTTCAAATATGTGCCAGTTTAGGCTAAATTTTAATTGGAAATTGTTTCTTTAAATTTTATAAATCTAAACTGATATTCACCAACTGACGAACTTATATACCAATTAGCTTTTGCTAGGTTATGATGTGGTAAGAAAAATTCCAGTTTCTCGGGGGTTTATAGCAGCAAGCATGTGCTATATACTATGCACATCAGCTGTGTTCCACTCTCTCTTCCTTTTTTGATGCATAGAAGTAGTTTCTTTGAGGAACTTTGTAGACAGTACAAGTGCAGAATGGTTTTCAGTACTTCTAATCAGGAAGGACATTCCTCAGTCAACTTCCACCTCACCTAGCCATATCACTGAGCCAGGAAGCACAATATTCCTCTCAGGAAATATATCATGAGTCACGTGGTTAAACCTAATGTTGCAGGAGGTGGAGTTATCACTTTTCAAAAGAAAAAGAGCAAGCATTTGCCTAATTTGCTTCTCCATTAGTGTGACAAAAATACTCTGACCAATACCAACTTGGGGAGGAAAGGGTATATTTCACTTACATCTCCCAGGTCACACAATTCATAAAAGAGTACAAGGTAGGAACTCAGGGCAGAAACCTGGAGGCAGGAACTGGAGCACAGGCTATGAAGAAACCCTGCTTACTGGCTTGCTCCCCTAGCCCATGCTCTTAGAAAACAACCTGCCCTGGAATGGCACTGCCCACAGAGGGCTGGGCCCTCCCACAGTACTCAACAATCAAGAAAATACCCCCACAGACATGGACACAGGCCAGTCCAATGGAGGAAATTCCCCATTTGAGGTTCCCTCAACCCAAGTGTGTCAAGTCGACACCAAAGCTATCCAGCACAATTGGCCCTTTGTCAACTTGACACACAAAACATATCACTCTTAAACCACTCTTTCCCTTTCTTGTCCCCAAGATATGATGTTAACATTAATATCATAACATAAGACAATAAAACCTTAAAATCCCCACAGTCCTTAAAAGATCCAAACACTTAAAAGTTCACAGTCTCTTTTAAAACTCTCTTAACTGTGGGCTCCTGTAAAATCCAAAACAAGTACTATCTTATTTCAAAAGGAAGAATCAGGCATACCCAAGCAAAACCGAAGTCCAGCAAATAGCTCAAGGCTGAACATCTGGGATTCACTCACAACCTTCTGGGCTCCAAAAGGTTTTTGGCAGCTCCACTTCTCTGGCTCTGCCGTCCACAGCTCTTCTCACAGACCCAGGCTGGCTCCATTCCCCACCTGATGCTGCTCTTGGTTGTCATCCCACAGTCCTGGCAGCCTCCAAAATCTGGGGTCTCCACTGAAACAGAGGTGAGCCTTCACCAATGGGCTCTTCCGGCTTCTCCTGGTGCAAAACCTCAGACTCTTTCCATGACCCCTGCAATCCTGGAGTCTTCACTGCAACTGAAACTGTGCTTTTACCAATAGCCTTTCCTGGCCTCTCACAGTGCCAAGTCTCAGCTGCTCTCTGTGACCCCTCATCCCTTCATGCTTTCAACATCAGAACCATGCAGGAAACTCTTACATATTACCAAGCCCTGCTTCCACCTTGACATGGAGGTCCTTGGGCCACCTCTGGACCATGGCTTCTGTGTGCTGATCCTCAGGAAATACTCCCCAGAAGATTTCATCATAGTGATGCTAGTCTCTTCTTATTTACAACTAATTTCTCAGCCCCAGCTAACCAACATCAATTGTCCCAGTAAAACAAAGGTTATACTTCAAGTTCTGGTCTCTTCTTAATCACAGCTAATTCTTCAGCCTTAGTCGACCAGAACCCACAGATTCTCAGTTCAAAATGTCACACAACAGTCCTGATAATCTCTGCTTCCCTTTGAAGCTTCACAAGCCAGGCCTCCATCATCCATAATTCTTTTTAGCATAGCTGTTTCAAGCTCCACAGCAACAAACTCTTAAGAACTCAATAGCTTTTCTAGCCCAAAGTTCCAAACGCTTCCACAATCCTCCCCAAAACACCAAGGTTAGTTCTGTCACAGCAATACTCCATGATCCTGGTACCTATTTCTGTCCTAGTTTCCTTCTTCATTACCATGACAAAATATTCTGACCAATACCAACTTAGGGAGGAAAGGGTTTGTTTCACTTACATCTCCCAGGTACCACAGTTCATCATGGAGTCCAAAGCAGGAACACCTCATACTGGCTTGCTCCCCTGGCCCATGCTCAACCTGCTTTCCAATACAATAAACAACAACTTGCCCGGGGATGGCACCACTCACAGAGGGCTGGGCCCACCCACAGAACTCAACAATCAAGAAAATACCCCACAGATATGGCCACAGACCAGACAATTCCCCAGTTGAGGCTCCCTCAACCCAGGTATGTCAAGTTGACACCAAGTTATCCAGCACAAAGAACAAGCATGTAAGATCAAGGAAACATTCAAGATTATGTGTTTCAGTCTCGTATTTCCAGATGAAAAATCAGAATCTGAAGGCGGGAGCAGTATTTAGAGTTCTATAACGGATCAGAGTCCCTTCAGATCCTCCTATAGTAAAATGCAAATGAAGAAATGGGGTAAAACAAATTACTATGTATCTGCACAAAAGAAAAGTACATACCTAAAGTAACCTTTTCCAACTACCAAGTTCAACTTATGCTACTAATTGAAAAATACCAGGTATATCAACCAACGTATTTAAGTGGAAAAAAAAATTACTTGTATTTATTTGGAGAAACCCAAATATATTTCAGTTGTTTTGATAGTAGGTTTAGGAGAATCGTGGATGAAATGTTTATAATTGCAGATTAAGCCTGAAGGTATGCCATGCCATTATGGGCAGCACAACAAAACTGGAGAAATAGCCTTCTAGTATCTGAAAACTGTGATCTGATTGAGAAGTCACACACGGGGTTACAAATAAGTGAAATTCAAGGTTAATCTTTAGTTTTTCAATTCTGTCTTAATTTTTAGTGTAATAAGACATATCATCTGACACTTCTGATGAACAGCATCTGTTCTTCAGTTGCAGTCTAGGAAAACTATAAAAGTTGGAAAGAAGAATGAAAGAAAGAAAGAAATCTGTGATAATAAATTGGCCACATGGAATTCACAATGGAAAGCACTATATAATTTTTAAGTTACTTTGTATACATTCTCTATATCAATAAAATTTATAATAAACGTATATATATATAAGTGTATACCTTGCACACAACTAACTATTAAACATTTACTAACAAGAACTAGAAATAAAGTTTCATCAAAAGCTCTTACGTTTCTATATTAAAATGCCTAAAAAGAATGCAGTTCTGTGTCTAGTTGTTATGCTAAATGCAAAGATGTAGATTTCCCCCAGGAATTTAAAAATCCAGCATAGAAAATGATTGGCAAAGCACTATGAGCAAAAAAGAAGCAGGAAATGTAGAAGTGAGGCACAGATCAGTGCACTTTGGTAGAAATGTCAACCTGAGATTCCTAGACATCAGAGAGTTTTACCACAAATTAAGACTTAGGATCACTGTTTATCACAGTGGTAAATTCTCTCTCTCTCTCTCTCTCTCTCTCTCTCTCTCACTCTCTCTCTAATGCTATACAGGGGCAGGTACATTCTAACGGTATACCAGAGGGAGGACGGGGAAGTCCCCAATGTATGTGGCAGCCTCAGAAATTCTTTGAACTAAGCAGTAGCTTGAAGAGTCTCCTTAGTGGAATAAAGCCACAGAATGAAAGAGGGAAAATCAGTTTATCCTGGGCTCCCATTTTTAGTTATCCTGAAAATCAAAGTTTAGGTTTCTTTACAGGGCTGTCAGGAGTATATGATTCAGGAAATTTCACAGGTAGCCCTGACTATTATCTTTCTGAATTCTTATGTCTTGGAGATCTGGCTGAACTTTAGATTAGCAATACAGCATCAGCCAAGATGATGAAAATGGACAAATATTGCATGTTTCATATATATCAATATTATTAATCCAAACATGAAATGCTATTATTCATAGCAATACAGATAGGATAGAATAGCAAGTCATTATTTTAGATGAAATAACCCAGACAGAGAAAGACAAATACTATATATTTTAATTCATTTACTGAAAGTAATAAGTTAGTCTAATAGAACAATGGAATGGGGTAGTGGTCATTAAAGGCTGAGAAGAAAAGTGGAAGGGCAGAGAGCAAAAAGATTGATAAGGGCACCAAAACACAGATATGGCAAAACAATAATGGCTGGGAGGACCGGCAGGATGGTTAATCAGCTGAAAGTGCTTACCACCAAGACAGACTACCTGATTTCAATCCCGGGCACTCACATGGTAGAAGAAGAAAACTGACTACCACAAGCTGTCTTCTGATCTCTCCATGGACACCCACACATGGACACACACAAATAAATAAATGTAATAAATCTTTTAATGACTAGGAAAAAGTATAAATTTCCCAGTTCATAGCAATATTTAATGGTTGAAAAGATGGCTATGCTTATGACTCAGATTTGGTTATCACACATTGTATACATGTAGAATTACTCCAGTGTAACCATAAAGATGTATAAATATTGCCACAATTAAAAGGAAATTCAAATTAGCCTTGGATTAAACTAAATCAAAATATAAATTTTGCAAGTTTTACAAGATAAAGAGAAGAAAGCATGAAGAAACTGAAGGAAAAAAAACCACAAAAAAAATTTAAGAAGACAAAACTATGAGCTTTTACATCCTTAACCTAGAAACAAATTGTGGACTAAGATGTTTTATGACACAGATCAGTAACAGTTTAGATTCTTTAAAGTTGTTACAGTTGTTCTCTAAGAGAAGCTAAGAATGCTCCCAATGGACCATTGATTGATTTCTTCCCTTAGCAGCTTGTATAGCGTCCTCCAGAACTATGAGCTAGTCTTCAGGGAGAAGGCTTCCAGGTCAGTTCTGGCTGTCTTGCTCCAAGTCCTGTGTCCGAAGTATGGCCTGACTTCAGTAATATGATCTTACCTTCAAGTTCTGGGAGGTAATTAAGGACTATGACAATAGCCTTTGTTATTTTGGAAGTTTTTTATACTACCCTGACTACAACTTGAAGAGAGGTTTTTGCTGCTCACCGTGTTCCTTGTAATATAGCCTTCAAGTATACACATGTACTCATGTTCAGACATTGTATGTACATTTTTCCAGGGGGTTAGAGGTAATATATTTCCCTATGACAGTGGAATGTCACCTAAGCTTTTATTATCTCTCCTCTCTCCCTTCTAACTTCCCTCCTCCCTCCCATTTAAGAACCCCATTTCTCCCTTAATAATAACTCCTATTGTCACCCCCCACTTGAGTTCCTTCTTCCCCTTTATCCCTCTGGTTCCTCGTAAGTCCTTCCTGCCTCCCTTCCCACTGAATACTCCTGTTTTCACCATTTCCCCCTTGGTAACACCTATTTCCTACTATTCTTCTCGTTTGGACTCTTTCTTTCCCTCCATGATTCTTTTCTATTTCTCTGGCTCTATATATTCACATATAAGGGATTGGTGCTAAGATCTGCAAATGAGGGGGAACATATATCACTTACTTTTCTGAGTCAGTGTTACTTCACTTAATTTAACAGTTTCTAGTTCCATTCATTTACCTGAAATTTTCACAATTTCCTCTTTCGTTCCTTACCGCTGAGTAGAACTCTACTGTGTAAGTGTACCACATTTTTATTATCCATTCATCAATTGAGGGATATTTAGGTTGTTTCCATTTCTTAGCTATTGTGAAAAAAAAAGCAGCAACAAACATGAATGTACAAGTTTCTCTACAGCAGAATGAGTCTTTGAGTATATGTCAAGGAGGGGTATAACCAGATCATATGAAAGATTCATTTTTATATTTTAACTTTTTTATATATTTTTATGTGTATGAGCATCATGCCTGCATGTATGTAAGTATAGCCATGTTATGCAATGTCTGCAAAAGTCAGAAGAGGATGTTTGATCCCCTGGAACTGGAGTTATGGACAGTTGTTAGCCTCCATGTGAGTGGAGAGATTCAAACCCAGGTTCTCTTCAAGAGCAGTTAGGGCTCTTAACCGTTGAGCCATCTTGCCAGCCCCTCATTTTTAGTTTTTATAGAGTTCTCCATGCTGCTTTCCACAGTGGTTGCACAAGTTTGCATTCCCACGAACACTGAATGATTGTTCCTCACCAGCATTTGATGTCTTTTGTTCTCTTGATCTTAGCCATTTTGACTGGATAAGTGATTTTGATCTTCATTTCTCTAATTACTAAAGATGGTGAGCACTTTTAAAGGTGTTTCCTCACCATTTTTTGTTTCTTCATTTGAGAACTCCCTGTTCAGATCCTTAGCCTGTCTCTTTATTGGGTCATTTATTTTTTTATTTCTTTCTTTTTGAGTTTATTGTATATTGCTGAATACTAATATTAATATTCTGCCAAATGTATAACAGGTAAAGATTTTCTTCCATTATGTGGTTTTCCTCTTCACTTCCTTGGTTGCTTCTTTTGCTGTACAGAAGCTTTTTAGTTTAATGAGATCCCACTTGCTGGTGGTTGATCCTAATACTTTAGCAACTGGTGTCCAATTTAGAAAGTCCTTTTGTACACCTACATTTTGGAGGGTACTGCCTATTTTTATTTCTAGATGTCAAATAGTTTCAGGTTTCTAATTGAGGTCTTTGATCCATTTGGAGTTGACTTTTGTGAAGGGTGAAAGGTAATCGTCCTATTTCTTTCTTCTACAGGTTGGAGATTCAGTTTTGCCAGCACCATTTGTTAAATATGCTGTCTTTGCTCCATTGTGTATTCTTGGCACCTTTGTCAAATATCAGGTGGCTGAAATGACATGCACTCATGTTTGGGACTTCTATTCTGTTCCATTGATCTATGTGTCTGTTTTTGTGCCAGTACCACGCTCTTTTTACGACTATAGTTTGAGATCTGGTATTATGATCCTCCTCCCCACCACCCAGCATGGCTCTTTTTGCCCAAGATTACTTTGGCTATCTGTGGTCCTTGGCAATTCCATTTGAATTTTATGATGGTTTGTTTTGTTTTGTTTTTTAATCCATGAAATGTCTGTGAAGGATGTCGTGGGTATTTTGATTAACATTGCATTGAATATATAGATTGCTCTTGGTAGAATCATCATTTTCATAATATTAATTCTGTTAATCCATGAGCATGGTAGGTCCTTCCATCTCCTGGTGTCTTCCTCTATCTCTTTCTTTAAAGACATAAAATTTTCTTTGTAGATATCTTTAATATCTTTGGTTATGTTTATTCATACATATTTTATATTATTTTTGAGGCTATTGTGAATGGGATGGTCTCCATAAAGGATTTTTCTGATTGCTTGTTATTGGTATATAAAAAAGTTGCTGATTTCTATAAGTTGATTTTTGTAACCTGCCACTTAGCTGAAAGTATTCATTATTTCTAGCAGTTTTCTGGTGGAATTTTTGGGATCTCTTGCATATAATATCATATCGTCTGACCTTTTCTTTTCCAATTAGCAGTTCTTTAATTTCCTTCTCTTGTAATATTGCACTTGCAAGAGTTTCAAGCACTATACTGAAAAGGAGCTAAGATAATGGTCAACCTTGACTAGTTACTGATTTTAATGGGAATGCTTCCAGTTTTTCTCAATTTAGAATGATATTGGCTATGTGTTTGTTGTATATAGGTTTAATTATGTTGCAGTATGTTCCCTCCAGTCCAGTTTCCTCTAGGACTTTTAACAATGAATGCATGTTGGACTTTGTCAAAGACCTTTTCTGAATCTATTGCGATGACCATGTGATTTTTGCCTTTAAGTACATTTATGTGATTTATTACAGTTGTTGAAATATATATTGAACCATCCTTGAATCTCTGAAATAAAGTCTACTTGATTACGTTGGTTGATCTTTTTTGATGTGTGTCTGTATGCGGTTTTGTATTTTGTTCATAATTTTTGCATCTATATTCATTTAGAAATGGGCCTATAGTTTTCTCTTTTTGTTGTGTCTTTACCTGGGTTTGGTAAATGTCTGATATAATTCTGCTGTGAATCCATCTGGGCCTTGGCTTTTTCAGTAGGTAGATTTTGTATTGCTGTTTCAATTTCCTTATTTGTTATGGGTGTGTTTAAACTATTGATCTCTTCTTGATTTAACTATGGTGGTTTCCATGAATTTAGAAATTCATTCATTTCTTTCAGATTTTCAAATTTAGTATAGGTTTTTAAAGTATTCCCTTATAATGTTCTGGAATTTTTGTATCTGTTTTGATGTTTCCCCTTTCACTCTGATTTTGTTGATTTGGAGTTGTGCTTTCTTTGTTAATTTCATTAATTTCTGCTCTGATTTTTGTTATTTCTTCTCATCTACTAGGTTCGGGTTTTGTTTTTTCTTGCCTTTCTAGAGTCTTGAGTTTCACTGTTAAGCCATTTATATGTGCTCTTTCCGATTTTTTTTTTTTTTTGGTCTTTTTGAGACAGGATCTCCCTGTATCCCCAGATGTCCTGGAACTTGCTATGTAGACTGGGCTGGCCTTTCTTTCTGATTTTTTAATGTAGTCACTTAGAGCTATAATCTTCCTTCTTAGGACTGCTATGGAAGTGTTCCAAAGGTTTTGTTGTGTTACATTATTATTTTTATTCAGCTCCAGGAATACTTTTATTTCTTTCTTAATTTCTCCTTTGACCCATTCATTATTCAGGAATGTGTTTTTAACTCTCAATGAGTGTGGTTACCAGGGTTTCTTATAGTGTTGATTTTAAGCTTTATTGCATTGTGGTCTGACTGAATAAATTTTTTCATTTTATTATTTTTGTATTTGTTGAGATCTGTTTTGTGTCCCATTGTGTGGCTAATTTTAGAGAAACTTGTATAGGCAGTTGAGTATAAAGTATATTCTTTGGTGCTTGAGAGGAATGTTCTATAGTTGTCTGTTAGGTAGGTACATTTGGTGTAAGATGTCATTTAATTCAGGTGTCTCTCTGTTTATTCTTTGTCCAGTTAACCTGTCTGTTTGAGATGGTGGGGTATTGAAGTCACCTATTATTACTGAGTTGGAGTTCATCTGTGTTTTATAGTCCTGGTGTACTGTTTTTATGAAATTGGGTACATCAGAGTTTGGTGCATTTATGTTCATGATTGTAATGTATTCTTGGTCAATTGTTTCTTTGATTATAATGAAGTGACCCTATTTATGTCTTCTGATTAGTTTTAACTTAAAATTATTTTATCAGATATTAAAATTGCAACACCTGCTTGCTTCTTAGTGCCATTTGCTTCGAATATTTTTTCCATCCTTTCACCCTAAGATAGTGTTATCTTTGAAAGTGAGAAGAGTTTCTTGAAGACAACAAAAAAGATGGATGCTGTTTCTTAATCTATTCTACTAGCCTGTATCTTTTGGCTGGGGAATTCAGTCCACTGATATTTAGAGTTATTATTGAGAATATCTATCTATATATATATATAGATATAGATATAGATATAGATATATTGGTTACCATCACTTTAATTTGTTTGTGTTCTTGGTCCTATTTTGTGTTTCTGTAATTATAACTTCCTTTTTTTTCTTTCTGTAACCTCTTGGATGTATAGTCATTCCTATCTTTGGTTCTTTGTACTGCTTCACATATTCTTTGTAGGGCTGGTTTGGTAGACACCAACTCTTTCAGCCTATTTGTCTCATGGAAGATTTTCCATTCCCCTTTGACTATGATAGATAGTTTTGCTGGGTAAAGTATTCTGGGTTAGCATCCATGGTTATTTAGAACTGAGAATACTTTGGTCCAAGCTAGAATCTTCTGACTTTCATAGCTTGCAATGAAAAGTCAGATGTAAATCTGGTTTTCCTTTATATATTTTCCTCTAGCAGCTTTCAGTACTCTTTCTTTGTTCTGTACATTTAGTGTGATTACTATGATTTGCCGTGGGGAGTTTCTGTTCCGGTCCTATTTAATTGCTGTTCTATATGCTTCTTGTATCTGTATAGGTGTTTCTTTCCTTAATTTAGGGAAGTTTTCTTCTATAATTCTGTTCATGGTGTCCAATAGTTCCTATGTATTCCATTACTGTGTTTTCTTAAATGTTTTATATAGTCTTTGCTTGAAGGGTTCAGTTCTTCAACTTTGTTATCCAATCTTGATATTCTGTTTTCTGTTTTATTCAATCTGCTTATGAGACTTTCTTCTGTCGTTTCAAATTGATTAATGTGTTTTTAAATTACATCTTCATTTTGACTTAGGTTTTCTTCAAAATTTCTATCTCTTTTGTGAATTCACTTTTCATGCCCTGAATTTTCTTATTTCAGTCAGCCGCATATTTCTATTTTCTTGAGCTTCCACCGCAAGTTTATACCTATCCTCCTTGAGTTCTTTGAGCTATTTGTGCATTCTTTAAGTTCTTTGATAATATTTATGATTGTTCTTTTAAATTCTGTGTCATGGGGTTCCTCAGGGTGATTTTCACTGTAGTACATGTCCATGGGTTTTGTTGGAGACATATTCTCTTGATTTTTCATATTATTTGTGGGTTTTGTTGCTGTTTTGGAATATGGATGTCTTTTGTTGGTTGTGTTTCTGATAGGAAATTCTATGCTGACTTTGTTTAGTTGAAGTTTGGTTCTGTTTATATTGTTCGTGCAGGTTGGCTGTTGTTTGCTGAGGTATGAAAAGTTAGTTGGTGAGTGTTTCGGGTTCTCACAGGGTAGTAGGTTGATCTGGGTAGGAGGCAGGTCTGTGGTAGGCAAGTGGAGGGTAGCAAGCAAGGGCTAGACAGGGGCTGAGGACAGCCTGTGAAGAGTCTAACAAATGAAGCTGGGGAACTGAGCTAGTCACAGTGCACAAGATCAGAACACAGTGTGCGGGTGTGGACTAAGAGGTTAGTCCAGAGATCTGGGGTGGAAAAAGAAGGAGCGGTCCTGGGCCCAAGGCTAGACGTGGAACTCAGAGCCAGGTGAGAGTGGAACTGTTTCAGCTGCTCGGGAATCAATGCACAGTGCACAGGATCTGACTTACTAGGGTGGTAGGCAGTTTTGAGGCAGGCAGATCAGGAGGCCAGGGGCAAGACGGGGAGTGGGGCTAGCCTGTCTAACAACGTATGCTAAAGGATTAAGCTAGTCTTGGTTAGGAAACTAGTCCAGAGATCTGAGTCTGAGGAGCAGGAGCAAACATGTGAAAAGAAGTCAAATGCCTTTGATAAAGGATAAGACAGGCTGAAGAATGGTTTTCTACTTACACATTGATCAGCTACTGTGTTGGACTGTGATCCATAGGTTGGAGAGATGGCTCATTGGTTAAGAGTACTTACGGCTTGCTCTTCCAGAGAGCTAGAATTCAGTTCCCAGCACCCATGTCAGGCAGCTAACTACTGCCTATAACTCCAATTCCAGGGAATACAACACCCTCTTCTGGCCTCTGTGGACACCCACATGCATATGTCATACATTCACATGGATATACGCATGCACATAAATAAAAATAAAAACATTTAAAAATATTTTATTATTATTTTTATGTGTATAAATGTATTGTCTGCCTGTATATAAGTGCTACTATGTCATGCAATGTTCACGGAAGTCATAAGAGGGCATCAGATCCCCTAGAACTAGAGTTATGGATGGTTGTTAGCTGTCATGTGGCTACTGGGACCCAAACCCAGGTTCTCTGCAAGAGCAGTCAGTGCTCTTAAATACTGAGCCATCTCTCTGGCTCCTAAAATACATTCTTTTAAAAGTACTATAGACCAAGAATAGAGAAACATGAAAGCTCATATAAATATAATTTTTAGACTACCTTTGAGATGCTCCCAAAGGAGCAAGCTTATAGACACTTATGTATATCACTAAACATGTGTAACATAGCCAAAATTCAAAAGGATCACATATGTGTTGCTAAGATGGTTCAGTTAGAAGATTCTAACCACCTACAGTAATGGGAGAGATGCCATAGAGGAAAAAAGATATATATGTAAGTTAAGACTCACTGTTAGCACTGGAGTGCACCGTGTAAAGGAGAAAGGTGCATTCTAGGAAGTATGAGTCTTAGTTGTTAAGCCCTAAAGCTTGTTAGGACACAACATATTTCTGAAAAGTGTTATTAAAGTGTTTGCCATGCTTGATGTTAAATAAACCAAAGGTACTTTATAGAAGAGCTGTGGCATGAAGGAAAATCTCCAATAAGAAATCTTAAGTTTCATAGAAACCCATCTTCAACTTCAAACTAAAGTACAACATAAGTAAACAGAAACAGCACCTAACACTACAGTTTTTGTCCCACTTAAAACTCTAATGGTTATCTTACCATTGAAAAAGTGTCCTACAAATAAAACCATTATAATTTGGTCAGTCAACAATAAACCACTCATGGAAAACCAATCAATAATAAATTTTGTACCTTAATAAAAAACTTGAAAATGTTGCCATCTAGTGGCTTCTTATTTAAAAAAAAGACTAACGAGTGACTCAAACATATTTCATAGGGAAAACATTCCTTTTAAAAATGTTCCCTTAACAATTCTCAACTATACAAATATTATACATGTATTTCTGCTTTAAGAGAAAGTATTCTGGATTCTACTAGATTTTGAAGTTTTGCTTCATCCTGGTCTTGTTGATCAGCTACCAGACAGGTGCAAATATCTCTAATTCACATGATAATCATACCTTTCTCTGAGTCCTTAAAAAAATTAGTAAGAACATCCATATAAAACTGTTTAAAACAGCAGAGCCTATATTTTTTTTAATTAGTAACAATAATTACTTAATATGGAAAGAGTTGAACACTAACTTGGGTTCTCAGTGGGACTGCAATTTGAATACAACAACCCCTAACATGATGACAATTTTATTGGCAGTTCTAGTTTGAACCTCATATTTTTCTTGAATTTGTGGAAACATCGTATCAACAAATAAGATCCAGTAATGACTAGCATTCCCTAACTTTAAACAATCACTGAATCAAAATGTGATTATGATTTACTGTCACAGTATTTATAAAGTCCAGTTAATGCCTAATGTGATCTTTTTACCATTCTACAAGAGAATATAAAGCATTCTATGATAAAAATAAATAGAAATGGAGGAGAATTTCACCAGTTAACTAAAAAGATTGAAACTCTTATACAAAGCAGTCAAGCCTAAAACTATCTGCCATGAAAACAAGGAGTTCTGGTTATAGTGTCCTTTAAGCTATAATATTGCTATGATTTATTTTATTCCTTAAGATGGTCCTTGAGACTTAGTTGAAATTGATCCCACCTGCCCAATGAAGCAAAATTCATGATTTTAAAAATATGTTTAACAAGTGTTGCCTAAGATTTGCAAGAATATGATGACAAAATTTATGTCAGTATGAATTTACAGCTAGGCAAGCAACTGCCATCATAAGATTAGTCAGTAGACTGGAGTCAATCAGGGGAAAGAGGGAACATGCCACAAGATGGTCATGAACACCATCTTCATAGTTTTAATTAAAAAAAAACTTTGATGAATAAAATGGGCTTCTTCTAGATTGTAGAAAATTCTGGATGGAGCAATGTTGTAGTCACCCTTTAAGATGGTTCCAGTTATTCCTGGAGTAATTGACTGACTTGACTCCTGACATTCATAAACGGCCCCATATTGCAAGGAACTGAGAGTGAACCCTAAATGAGAAATGAAGGCCCTCAGTCCAATAGCCTACGAGGAATTAAATACTGCTAGTTGCCCTGTGAGAAGCTCTAAAGCAGATCACCTGTCAAGCAGGTCCCCTTTCATAAAGGCTTCAGATAAGACCCTAGACCAGCAAACACTTTCACTTCAGCCTTATGAAGGACTTAAGAGAAGCTACTAATGGGTATGGTAATTTGTTGCATAGTGATAACTAATGCAACTGATCAGGGTCTTAAACTACAAGCTGTAGGCTGGTTTTTCACACATAAGATTTCCCTTTTTTAAACGTAATTCATTTATTTTTATTTTATGTTTATGAGTATTTGCCATCATGTATGCAAGTGTTCCATGTGCAGGCAGTGCCCATGGAGGCCAGAAGAGGGTGTCAGAGTTCCTGGAACTTTAGTTATGGACAATTGTTAGCCACTATGTAGGGGCTAGGAACCAAAGCAGGACCATTGTGAGAGCAGCCAGTGATCTTGAGCACTGAGCGAGCTCTCTAGCCACCAAGAATTTCTTTTTTTACTATGTATTTTGTCATTCATTCTTTGAGAATTACAGACATATATACAATATAATTCGATCATATTAACTCCCTAACCCTCCTTCAGTTCGTCTCGGCCTCCTCTTGTGAGGTCAGCATCCCATCTTCATGTATAAGAGTTTATTTTAATGAAAGAAACCAAAAAAGAGTCAGTAACAAAAGAGTCAGATCCATGGCCCCAGAGACTAAAATATTCATTTTCTAGATTTTTACAGAAAACACCTGTCTGTTCCCTGACAGACTCAGGGAGTTAGACAACTGCCTTTATTGACTAGACTACAGAAGTAAGGTAAATGAGATAAAATTAGATACTATTAATAAAAAGGCTTATCTTAATTGAAAAATTCAATCTCAGAAATTAAGATGATTGCATGAAAAGGATTGGTAGATCTTAGCAGATTGCAGACTCACAAACAGCTAAATGTAATGTGGATAGTTAACATAAGAGTTAACATAAAGTACACTTACATAAATACAAAGTCAGTTCATGTAAGAGACTATGACTTCAACACTTCTCTGCGTTCGTAAATATTTTAATGTGAACCATTTGAAAACCATTTAGAAACAGTTAAGACTTCTGTGTAGGGCTTCTTAAATGTATTTCCTTAAATAACTGTAGCTAATTTTAAAAAAATTAATCGACATTCTAAATGAAATCAATAGTATCCAAGTTATGCATTTCATCTGTAGTCATCTCTATAATTTAATATAATTCTTCCTTTTTTAACTCCTACTTTGATGTCTTTATATCTTGTATTTTATTCCTTTCTAGTTCTTTTTGCATTTATTCTCAAAGGAATTAGGAGGAAAGGAAAGACTAGTAACCTACACATGACTGAATATGAAAGTGGGACACAGTTAATCTGTTTAAATATTGAGTCTTTAATTTGATTATCTATCTATGAATATATATATGTAATATATGCCTGCAAATGTGTCCAACCCAGATCTTTGAAGTGAAAATAACTGAAAAATAAAAAAGGGCCTAGGAAATGGTCAGTCAGTAGTGCTTACTACATAAGCAGGAGAACCTTCGTTCAGGTCCTCAGAACCCAGGTAAAAACCCAGGAACACTGGTGTGTGATGGTAATCCCAGAGTTCTGGAGGCAAAGACAGGAGGCTCTCTAGGGCTTGCTTGCCAGCTTATCTAGCCTAATCAGTGAGCTCCACATTCCATAAGAGACCCTCTCTGAAAAAATAAGGTGGAAAGAGATTGGGAAGACACCCAACAATGACCCCACACCTTCATGTCCATGTGTGTGCGCAGACACAAGCACCTATGCACACATAACATACACACACACATGCACACACACACACATACACATACACATGAGAAGGTACTTTTGACTAACTCTGAATTTACATTTTTTGCTTTTTATAAATGAGGCTCATAAAATATACTGTAATTTATTTGGATTTAAGGAGTTTTGAAGACTGAGTCTGAGTTATCATGTACCCATAGACAAAATTAACACTATTCAGCCCTTAATTGTATAATACACTCCTCATTTTCTCTAGAGATGCTTCAGCTTGTTTGAATTTTATAGGCCGTGATTCTTTGTTGTTTACTTCAGTCTCTGAAAAAAATGGTTCTAAATATGGCAAGCAGTGACAGATAGAGCCACACCAGCTAGAAAGAAGACAAGCAAGGAGGCTCTGTGATGAAAATAGTGTTTGATGACAAACCTTGAAACACAGAACTGAGGAAGTACTGACAAAGTTCCCTTGGAAAGACTATTTCTGCTTCAAAATGAGTGAAGACTGACTATTTTCACACTCTAGAGGGAGACGTAGACTTTGACTGAGCTGATTCAGTATGAAAAGGCAAAAGAGGTCAGGACTGCAATGATAACACTTCCGCTTATGTTAAATCACTATTTGAAGAATATTAAACACTCTTTGTTTCTTGAGACAAGGTCTCACTGTACATTCCAGGATGGCCTTGAACCTGCTATGTAGCCCAGATTGACCTGAAACTCAGGATCTTGCCTCAGTCTCTCAACGGCTGGGATCACATGTGCTACCATATCTAAAATCTACACATCTCTCCCTCAGTGTTTGAGGCTGATTCCAGGACTCCCAGACTACCAAAGTCTATGGATGTACAAGTCCCCTAAGTGAAATTATGCAGTACCTATTGAAGCCTGTGAATATCCTCCTGCAGACTTTAAATAGAATCTCAATTGATTTTAAAAGACAATGTAATATAAATGTTATATAAACCGGTTTTGTTCTACAGTTTGCTCTACAACTCAAACACTAGTAGTCCTCAACAATAAATTACATTTTATATTTCAATCGTATATTATGTCGTTCTCTAAAAACCTTTAACTGCTAAGGATATAGGTAGAAATCACCATTATACTCATTATGAGTGTCTGCATAAAAGGATTATTTCTAATAAAGTTGAATCTGGTTGCTAGTGATTTTAATAAGTTAGTGAAAAGAAGAGAAAACTTGCAAGTCTATAAATTAATGTGTTTATTAAAATGAAACTCCAAACATACATAGCTAGCATGTATATTTATAATATGTAAATAATTTATCAGAGATTATTTGGAATCTTCAGTACAGTCAGAGGATGGCTTTCAGTGTTTCTACTTATACTCTTTAGGGTATGCAGAATATAGTAATGTAGGGTTTACAGCACCTTTTTTTTTTATTCATTTACTTTTATTTCATGAGTATGAGTGGTTTGCCTGACTGTATGTGCACCTGTGTAATGCAGTGCCTGTGGAGGACAGAAGAGGGTGTCAGATCCCCTGGAACTAGAGTTACTGATGATTGTTAGCCCCCATGTACGTACTGGGATTTGAACCCCGGTCTTCTGCAAGAACAGCCAATGTTCTTAACCCCTGAGACATCTTTCCAGTCCCATTTGTTGTTATTGTTACTGTTGTTGTTGTTGTTTTGATTTTTGAGACAGGATCTTATAGCCTTGCCTGGCTTGGAACTCTCAATATAGAAGAAGATGGCCTTAACTTTTAATAATCTTCCTGCCTCAGCCTCCCGAATTAGGTATTACAGGCATGTGCCACTAGGACAGGCTGGCACTTTTGATATGAGTTCTTCTATTAATCATGGTTCTCTAGAGGAACAGAACCAATAGGACAAGCACACATATATTTATAATTATATACATAATTTGTTAAACCACCTTATGCTGCAATAGTAACAACAATTGTCTCACACCTGAGAGGCTGAGAACTTGGTGGTTGCTCCGTCCATGAGACTGGGTGCCTCAGACGTGGGGGGCTCCTGGAGAGCCACTGGTCCTTAGTCAGTGATGGAAACCTGAGAATGCTGGTTCTGGTATCAGTGAAAGAAGTCACAGCAGTGGGGCAGCAGCAGCAGCAGTAGCAGGATAAATCAATGGGACTGCATGGGGTAAGGCCAAAAGAGCAAAAGATGAATAACCTTCCTTCTCTCATGCCCATTTTAGACTGCTACCAGAGGGCGCCATCATGCGGGGGTGAGGAGCTTCCCATATCAATTAATCTTCAGTAAAAGTTCCCTACTCAGAAGATTCTAATTTGTGGCAATTTGATATTAAAACCAATATCATAGTTCTCTTGGCTGCCAAATATAGGCCAGATTCCTGGGCCAATTAGAGATGAAGTACCTCCAAAATTAGTATTGTTTAATATATTTTAAACATTTAATTTTATATTTAATATTTAATATTATTAAATGTTCTTTTACATATTTATTACTAATTATATTTTTAAAAACTTTAGGTTCAGAGACTGCTTTTATTCTCCTCCTTGTTTTTAAAAATTATAGAAAAAAGTCATAAAAATAAAAATGTGTTTGGAATACCATCCCTCAGTAACTGATTCTTTTCCTGTGTTCCCTTTTTATTGTGCCTGTATTTGTATATATTTTAAAGTATATTTCATGGCAGACAAAACGTTATACTTTAACTTTTTCACTTAAAATAGCATTAAAATGTTTTTGTATTTATTTCATGGATTCATAATTATATCTCAATTCATAAAGAAAGGCTATATAAAAGAGATGGGGTAGCACCTGTGGAATGCCAGGTAACCAATTCTGTCTACAAGGTGCCACATAAGATATCATTTCATTCCAGTAAACCTCACAAACATTGGCATATGATAAAGCTACAACGATTTGTTAACTTACATGGAAAAGAATGACCATAAAGTTAATTTCTTTGTGTTAACTTCTCTCCTTCCTGGTAAATTACATTGAGTATCTGATGAGGACCTTGCTGGGTTAGTGTAGCTAACAAACAGAAGGATCCCATAACGGCTAAAACTTCTAGCGAGATAAGATAGAGTCAGAGCCAGGGCCAAATGGGAATAACTGCTTTGTCTTTGGGATTCCTCCCCTCCAGAAAAGGTTTCCATTACTGAACAACCTTATCCTCATCTGACACATTCTTTCATTAAATGTACCAGTAAATTCATTCTACTTACAATTATATGCTGTGGGCCTGGGAAGCATTCTCTATCTTATCCTGAACCATTATACTTTCATTTTACTGCCTCCCTCTTGCATAATTTCACCAGTTTTAATTATTGATTCCCTATGATTCCCAAATATTCCCTACAAATGGCAACATTAGTATTCCACTGAATTCTTATTCTTTAAGCAATTTTCTATTCATTGGACATTTATAATTTCCCTTTTCTTCCTTAGTATTTTTCACAAGAATAAATTCCTATAATTATTACAAAATCAAAAGAGAACATATTATATAGCTTTTTATATTTATTGCTATACTGATTAGCTTTTGTTGTTTGTGTATTTTTTTTCCAATTTGACACAAACTAAAGTCACCTGGGAAGGGGAAACCCCAATTGAGGAATTTCCTCCACCAGCCTGGTCTGTGGGCATGTCTGTGGGGGCATTTTCTTGATTGCTAGGTGCCATAGGAAGGCCAGGCCCACTGTGAATAGTGCCATCCATGGGCACATTAGGCCTGGCCTGTATAAGAAAAGTAGCTAAGCAAACCAGCGGGGAGCAAGCCAGTTAGTAGTGTTTCTCCATCATCCCTGATCCATGTTCTTGCCTTGAGCTCTTTCCCTGACTTCCTTTAATGATAGATTGTGACCTGAGAGTTGAAATTTGAAATAAACCCTTTCCTCCTCAAATTGCTTGTTGTCAGAGTGATTTATCACAGCAATAGAAAAAGTAACTAGAACTATGGATTTCACAAACAGATTGAGCAATTTATACTAACAATGGTAAATTAACAATTTCAACATCATCTCACCATTAATCACTTCAGTTTTCCTGAAATGTTTACTACAATAATAAGAATCAAACTGTTATTCAAAATCATGCTTATAATTACTACTGAAACTGAACATTTTCAGATTTCATGATTAATTTTTGTTAATCAACTTGTATTATTTGTTCATTTTTATTGGAGGCCTTATGCAAAGTTTATCACATTGTATGAATTCTTTTTATTTAGGGATGTGCCTTTCTATTTATGCAAATGTGTGTGTGTCTGTGTAAATGCATACCACACATGTGTGAGTGCCAGTGGAACCCAGAAGAGAATGTCAGATCCCCTGGAGCAGGAGTTAAAGAGAGTTGCAAGATATCTAATATGGATATAGGAAACTGAACTCCAGTTCTCTGCAAGAACAGTAGGTGCTCTTAATGGTAGAGCCATCTCTCCAGCTCCTGTATGAATTATTTTATGATATAGATATTATTTCTGACACTATTTAGGCTAATATTTCAGAATTAATTTTAAAATGCAGATGTGCTCTTTCATATTTTACAAACCTCTTTAAGTTGTATGCAAACCATTTAACATACTTTAATTTTCACCTTTTGAATAAAATCTTAGTTTGCTTCCTCTGATTTAAATCCTCTGATATAATTTTTTTAATGCCTGATTTGTCATATGTTAAATGATTACAATCAGCCAGCTTAGGAAATGCATCAGTCATCCTTAGTAGCCAATCAGTTCCTACTGCCTCACACTCCACTGCACTCTGCTTTATACTGAGCTGTCCCTGAAAGAGCAGCTCACTTGCAAACCAATGCTCACATCAAAACTTCTTTCACTGAGAATTTTGTTGAGGCTCATATTCAAAACCACTGTTTTCTCTTTCTATTTTTGTTTTAGTACATATGGCCAGTCTCTCCTAAGTGAAATAGCATTTCTGGAGTTTAGAGAACCATTAGCTATCATTTTGAGATGTTCTTCACAGGAATCCCCAAACTGATTTGACTAGAGTAAAGACTCTATGCTTTTTTCTGTATATACATATGATATTATATATTACATTTTTCATCATTTGAGTTCTTTTCCATATTTATTTGCCTCTAAAAGTGTCCCCAAACTGATACTTAGATTTATTGAAATATGCTAAAGAAGAAATTCTTAAATGAATGTTAAATTTTCTATTACCAATATCAGATATCAAACATTTGCAATAGAAGAGTGGAAAGAGGAAGGGAAGATGAGAGCCAGAAAAAAATAATACAACTTTTGTAGCTTTTTATAGCATATACATGAAAACATAATTGTACTTCTTATGGGTATATGACTGTTGTTTTCATTTCCAAGATGCTTTCTGTCATTCGTTTTGTTTTGTTTTGCCTACTATGTAGCCATGGCTGGTCTGGAACTCAGAGAGCTTCCTGCCTCTGCCTCCCAAGTCCTGGGATTAAAGGCTTGCACCACCACACCCAGTCCACCTTTTGCCTTTCTTCATAATAAATTCCATAATGCAACCAGGTCAATGGAAGGTTTGATTTTATACATCTTCCAATTCTTATATTCTAAATACAAGGTTTTATTTAGAAATTTATTCCTAAATTCTAAAAACAGGAATGTATACACTTAGAATTATACTGACCAGGGCAACAGAGAAAGCCTTGCAATTATGCAAAATTGCCTTTGCAATTATGTTAGTTTTGTCTCTTCTGTGTCACTAAAACTCTTATGCTTGTTTCTAAGTTGCCATAATAATCATCAGTAGCATAATTCATGCATACTGAAAATGGAAATAGGAAAAAAATGTGAAGAACAGAAATTCCTGGATTAACAAGTTTGAGACAACGCACTCTGTGTGAGTACAGCTACAACTGTAAGAAGGAGCTATTTATTTCAATTTCTTACTCATTAATAGTATTAGTAAAAATTGGGGGTGGAAGATGGGAAGTAGAGAAAGAACTGGAACATTATGCATATGCCATGATCATGTTTACATGTTCCCTGATATTCACTCAGTGCAATCAAATCACTCTGGAGGACAATGTTTTTTTTTTTTCAGTCATTACCACCTTTAATAAACTTGAAGGTAGAATTTTACACTTATTCATACAGTGATACAGTTTTCCTGTTAAGGCAGTGCAACCAATGGGCATCATGCAAAGTTATAGATTATCACAGTTAATCTCAAGATTTTTTTTAGGTAGAATATTTCAAAAATATATGAAAAGCTGGGGCTGGAGAAATGGCTCAGTAGTTAAGAGCACTGGCTTCTCTTGAAGAGGACCCAGGTTTAATTCCCAGTACCCATATGGCAGCTAATGACCATGTTCATTTGCCATTATTTGGATATAATTTTCAGTATCCCCCGATGCCTCAAGTATTGAAATTTAATGTCCATTGTGAGGTATTAAGAGAGTAGAAACAATCCAACAATGGTGTTTGGAGGTGAGGTGTTTGCTTTCTCTTATCTGTGCCCAAAGAACCTGAGAGGACAGCTTATGGGAAGAAAGATTAATTCAGGCTCACAGTTTCAAAGAGTTCCATACATGGACACTTGGGCAGAACATTATGGTGGCAGGAGATTGTGGCAGTGGAGCTTCTTCACTTCATGTTGGACACATAGAACAAGGAAGAAGCCACAGAAAAGATGTTCCCTAATACATTCTTTAGGGATCTACATCCTATAACTAATACCTACCTCTTAAAGTTTTACAACCTCCGTAAACAGTGTCATCATCTGGGGATCAAGCATCAACTAAATGAACATGTAGGCAATATTTTATATGAGAACCACACAGGGGTAAGAATTACACAAAGTTATTATAGTGGAGACCTTATGATAGCTTCTTGGTGGTTTCATAAGAAGGAGAGAGATTAGGTGAAACATACACATGCATTCCTGACTCTCACCACCAATGCTTTGCACTGCCTTGGTATTCTGCCAACAAGAAAGTAATCACCAGATGGAGGCTCTCTACTTTGGACTTCCAAAATCATGATTCAAAATACATCACATTTTTAATTATTTTTTAAATTATGTGTGTCTATGTTAATGTACATGCATGTGTGAGTACAGAGGAAGTCCAGAGAAGGGCACTGGATCCTCTAGAGCTGATTTAAAGGAGGTTATGAGCCACCTGACATAGGTGCAAGAAATCAATTCACTTCCTCTCAACAGAAGAACACTTTTCTTGTTGTTGTTTGGGGTAATTGTTTTTAGAATTTCACAAGTGCGTACTTTGTTTACATCATTTCCACATCTCCCACCCTCTGCAGTTCCTCTTCCCATGACCCCCCTCACTCCCTCTCAATTTCTTGTCCTCTTCTTTGATTATTATTACTACACATACATTCAGACGTTTAGATAAGCATATATTTTTTTATATAATGCACTGAGTCCATTTAATGCTGCATATTCTTAGCCACTCAGCCATCTCTCCAGCCCAGACCTCTTTCTTTTAGAAAACATCCAATCTATGGCATTTCGTTATTGGCAACAGAGAATGTGATGAAGTATCCTTTCTACTGTTCTAACTTCAAGATAAAGATTGATAGAGAAGGCACTGTTTAGAAATTATGCAAACTGTTCCCAAGCTAATCTAAGTATTTTCAATGAGTCCCTATTTCTAAATGCTTCCATTGTAACTATTTTATTAACAAGATTAGTGTCTCCCTGTTCAGACCTAACTTTTGTACTTTATTCTCAATCATCTTTGACAATCTTCTCCTATTCTGGTTAGGCTTTCTTCATTCATTTATTGTTTGCTAACTGTTTGCCATACAGATGATACCACATTGGAGAGATGGTCTCTAGAAACAAACAAACCATTATTAAAATATGACTTCCACCATTTACTGTGAAGTTCTTTAGCCTTTCATTGGCCTTTGATACCTCATCTGTCAAAAGGGTAAAATACCATTTCATATGTGTGTTGTAAAGATTTAAAGAAGTAGGCCAGTGGCAAGATGGAAGATAAGAAGCCACATCTGTGAGGCTGGATGGATGAGGCAAACTCATAAATACAATTATTATACATTGGGCAGGGTGTGATTGTGCATGACTTTAATTCCAGCACTTGGGAGGCAGAGGCAGGCAGATCTCTGTGAGTTAAAGTCCAGCCTGGTCTACATAGCAAGTTCCAAGTCAGCTGAGGAAACAGGGAGATCTTGTCTCAAAAAGACCAAAAATATTGTATCATATATAGAAACTAAAATAGATATATGCATTCATATTTACATAAACACACATATATGACATGACTGTTTGGAAGAAGGGACTATTGATTATTATAAAAGTTCTATAAGAGATTTCAAACTTCATACCAAGAATAACAAATAGCAGTTTAAAGATTTTTAGGAAGAAAGGACATCTGACCATATCTAGATTTGAAAATATGTGGCTGCCACGTGGAAATTGGATTGAAGGACAAAAAGGAGAACAGTATGTCCACAACAATCATCCTGCCTCAGCCTTCCACAGTGATAGATTACAGGCCTGAGCCATCACACCAGTTTACTTTCATGGTATTATTTATTCTTTTATGTATAAAAATGCTTTGGCTACAGGTATATTTGTTCTGTCCTCACTCCCCTACCAATAGCATCTTTCTTCTTTTTAAACTTTCTTATTATCTATATGTACTACATCTATATATACTATACATATATATTCTATTTTGTACATCTAAGAGACAAAACCTAATATTTGTATTTAGTGTATCATGGGACTGAGGACTATCCATGGTGTTGACAAATACAAGAGGGAAAGAATGCAAAAGTAAGGAGAGAGAAAGAAATCAGGCAATGGCCCTAATTATCTCCATTGGATTCCTGGAGCCAGAAAAGCTATTCAAATGTCAAGGCACTTGTGTCTTACATCAATGAGCTATGAGGTATGGCAGTTCCTATGTGCCTTTCTGCAACATAGCAATCTCTGATCATACAGAAAGCCAAAGGTGATCTACTAATATACCCCCAAGCAGCTCAGTCAGTCCTTCACTGAAGAATTAAGGTGACTATCACAGTGTCCACCAGACTGGGGTGAAATAACTTGATTAAGATCGTCCAAGAAATCTGTCCATTCTCAGATCTCTAAATCCTTGCCAGATTTTGACTAATACTATCTACTCATAACTCCTTGTAGGTATGATCTCTTCAAAAGAAAGATGAATTTTCAGTTTGATGACACATTGAAAGGAGTCTAGGAGAAGAAACGAGAGTTGTTGGGAAATGCAGCTCAGTGATAAAGAGTTCCTGTTTAATTATGCTGAAGCCTTTGTTTCAGTCCCTATCTCTGGGGGAGGAAGATGGGAAGAAGGAAGAGAAGGAGAAGAGAAGAAGAAAAGGAGGAAGGGGAGGGGGGAGGAGGGTAGTTCTAAATTAAAATCTCTATAGGTGGCAAACACATACTTTGGAAAAATATATCCCTGTTAACAAACAATACTGGGAAAACTGTATATTCACATGTAGGAGCCAGAAACTAGGTGCTTATGTCTCACTTGCTATAGAAAATCCATCCAAAATGAATCCAATGTCTTAATGTAAGACCTAAAACTTTGAAACCATCAGAGTAAAGTATAAGAGAAAGACTTTAAAATGCATAGACTTTAAATCTCTCTGTCTCTGTCATCTCTCTCTATCTCTGTCTCTCTGTGTGTAAGTGAAAGGATAACTTCAAATTTCATTCTTTATATTCCGCCTCACTTCAGACAGTATCTCTTTTTACTTGCCACTGTGTCCACCAGGCTAGCTGGATGGAAAGTTAGGTATTCTCATGTTTCTGACTCCCAGCTCTCCATAGAACTGGGATTTCAGATGCATGCTACCACATCCAGCTTTACACCAGTTCTGGGAATCTCAACTCAGTTTGTCACACTAACATAGGATACACTTTACCCACTGAGCCATCTCCCCAGATCTATGCAGAAACTTTCTGAATAGAATTCCAGTTGCTCAGGAAATAATAGCAGGAATCAACAAATAGGATGTCATTAAATTAAAATGTTTCTGCACAGCAGAGGTAAGAGTTACCTTACCAGGATGAAGAAATAGCCTGAAAAGGGAGAAAATCTTTGCCAGTTGCTCATTCAATCAGGGATTACTATTCAGAATATATAAAGAACTTAAAAAATTTAAACACCAAAACAGCAAATAATCTAATCAATAAACAGACAAATGAAGTAAACAGGCAGTTCTTATAAAAAGAAGTACAATGACCAGTAAGCACATGAGAAAAAAAAATGTTCAACATTACATTTGGCCATCTGGGGAACACAAATCAAAACTACATTGAGTTTCTATCTCACACCAGTCAGAATGGTTCCCAGCAAAAACAAACAGCAATTGCTTTCAAAAATGAGTGATTTACATGTATTTTTGGGAATGTAAATTAATCCAGTCACATAAGAATCAGTGTGGAAGTTCCTCAAAAGTAAAAGCAGAACTTAAATATATAGCTCAAGCTATGCTATTCTGAGTATATATCTGATGGACTCAAAGTCAGCATACATTGGAGATACCTGCATACCCACATTAACCAAGTTATGAAATCAGTCTAAGTGCCCATCAACTCATAGGTAAATTAAGAAAATGAAATGCACATACACAATGGAGTTTTGTTTGGCCATAAAGTAGAACAAAATCATGTCAACTGCAGGAAAATGGAGGGAACTTAAGCCAAATAAGACAGTGGAATTCAGTTTTGGAAAAAAAAGACATGAAAGTAAAGATGGAGGAGAATCATTTGGAAAGAGGAAGGGGACCATGGGGAGAGAGGACTATGGAGAGAGACAAAGGGACACAGAGGCAAGAAGAGAGGTTAATATGGCCAATGTCCATATTATACATTATGGAACATGTCATAATGAAACCCATTTGTCAGGCCATCAAGATGGCTCAGTGAGTAAAGGCATTTGCTGCCAAACGTGATGAACCTGAGTTTGATCCCTGAAACCCACAAGGTACAAGGAGAGAACTGACTCTCAAATGTGTGCCATGCATACACACACACACACACACACACACACACACACAATAAATAAATGTTTAAGAAAGAGAGAAAAAAGAAACCCATTTGCCATACTTTTCTGTGTTTTCTTCAAGATGGAAAGCAAAGCTCTGGGGTAAACTGGGTCACATTCTGCCTCAAACCCCATTACCTTGTTGCTGAGTAAGGGATTGTTCCATCTCCAAATTACCTGAAAACATAAAATGAGACCAAGGAATTGTTTCATCTCCAAATTACCTAAAAGCATAAAATGAGACCACATCTTTAATTATTCTTGTGTTCCTGAAGGATATCTTTTCAATCCTTCCATGTCTGAATTTACCCCTCTTCGATGTTTTCTTTTCTAATTGATGTTTTAGGTTAGTATACGAAGGAATGGGTCTCAACATGGAGTCGTCATATGCATTTGTCATTCTATTTTCCTCTCATTCATTACCTTCCCCACTTCCCTCTCCTATTCCCACTCCAAATACCCTCATCTTCCCCCACCTCCTCCCGACTTCTGCTTCCTCTCTTTGTTTTGTTTTGTCTTTTGTTTTTCAAAGAGAGTCTCTCTGTAGCTCTAACTAGCCTGAAACTCATATAAACCAGACTGGTTTAGAATTCACAGAGATCCACCTGCCTCTGCTTACTGAGTGCTGCAATTAAAAGCATGTATGCCCAGCCACCCTTCTGCTTTCTTGTGTGAATATGTGTGTATATGTGGTGTATGTATAGTGTGTAGTGTATGTGCACATTTGTGTGGGTGTGTGCATCTCTGTGCATGGAGAGGCCAGAGGAAGATGTGCCATGTCCTGCTCTAACACTCGCTGCCTTGTTCCATTGACACAGGGCCTCTTGCTGAACCTCAAGATAGGCTGGCAGTAGCAAGCCTTAGCTATTCTCCTGCCCCCCCCACACACACAGTGTTGCAGTGACAGGTCATGCCATGCTCAGGAGCTGGAGGGTTTGAACTCAGGTCCTCATGTTTGTGCTGCAAGCTCTCATACCTGTTGAGCCATCTCTCCCACTCTGCTTCTACTTTCTTAGTACATATGTTCTATTACCCAATTTGCCAACATCCTTAAGGTCTCTTCTTCCCCTCTTACGATTGCTTCTAATTTCATGACCTACAAACACATACACACACATACACACACACACACACACACACACACACACAACTGTAAATTGTAAATAGAGGTCTGACATGTGAACAAAAACATAATGTTGGTCTGAGTTTGCCTTATTTCACTTCACGCAACGATCTCCACTTGCGTCCATTTTCTATGACCGTCCTGCAGATATCATGATTTGATTTTTCTTTACAGCTACATAAAATTTCATTTTGTACATGTGCCATATTTGTCATATTCACTCATCTGTTGACGATCACCTAAGCCAATTCTATTTCTTGGCTATTGTAAATAGTGTAGCAATGACTGTACAACTGTCTCTGTGGTGTGCTGACTTAGAGTCCTCTGGGCATATACCCAGAGTAGTATAGCTGGGCCATATGTACTTCTGTTTTGATTTTTTGGAGAACTTCCATGCCGATTTCCATAGTGACTGCTCAAGTTCACATTCTCAGCAGCAGTGAATCAGCGTTTGTATTTTTTCCACATCCTCACCAGCATTTGTTATTTACTTTTCTTGATGATAGCCATTCTGACTGGGGTGAGATGGAATCTCAAGGCTGTTCTAATGTGTTCTTCCCTGATGTCAAAAGATGTTGAACACTTTATCAAATATTTATTGACCATTTGTATTTATTCTTTTAAGAACTATATATCCAATTCACTAACAATCTATTGATTGGATGATTTGGGGGAGGTTGCTGTTTAATTTTACAGTTTTTTTTTTTATGTCCTGGATATTAATCCCCCATTGGAAAAGACTTTTCTCTTAGTTTATAGGTTGTCTTCTTACTCTGCTGATTGTGTGTGTGTGTGTGTGTGTGTGTGTGCTAACTTTTTAATTTCATGCATTCCCATTGGTCCCCTTGGGCTGGCCCAGAGCATAGGGACCCCTGACATTGATCCAGTTTTCCTAGCCAACTTGTTAAAGAGGCTGTCTTTGCCAATGCATTTTATGAAAGTTTTGCCAAAAGTTAGGTGGCTGTAACTGTGTGGATTTATTTCTGCACTGTCTGTTCTGTTCCTTTGCTCATGCCTGTCTTGGGGTCAAAACTAGGCTGTTTTTGTTACTGTGGCTTTGTAATAGAATTTGAGAACAGGTATTGTGGTGCCTCTGGTGTTGTTCTTTCTGCTAAGGAGTGCTTTAACTCTTCGGGGTATTTTGTGCTTCTATATGAATTTTAGGGTTCTTGAAGTTATTTTGAATGAGATTTTTCTCTCCTGAATTCTTAGAAAGCAAGCTTTCATGGATATATATAATCAATCATGGGACTTAGTCACCTATCTTATCACAGAGAAGTTAGTGGTCCTGTAGTCACCTACCTCTTTTCCAGATAATATGTCATTCCCACTGCTTTCCCTCATGCATAGCAACACATCCCTACCTCTGCCACAAGTCAGTCCCTGGAAGAGATCCAAAACAACCAGAAGTAGCTCTAGACATTACTTGAGACAAAGGTCTCTTTAGTATTCACAGCACCTCCTCACACCACTATTTTCCACAGCAGCATGTTTAACCTTCCCTTATATGAGTTTCCAAGTTCTATGTCTAATTAGAGGTCAAATCCTCTCACTAACCCCATCCCAGCTGCTTTCCTTAAAGAAACATAAACAGCCACTCATCCCCTCCCCATCACACTCTTTCATTTCCTTCCTACGAATCAGAACTTTTCCCTTCCCTGTCTTCCAAACATTAGTAAGTCCAACATAGCAGTCAGAACTTAACCAAACATATGTCATGTATCCTCAGAGATTTCTCTGAGCTCATCCTTTACTCTCCTACTTTTATCTGTCCCTTGAAGACAGCACTAAGCCCCTTTTAAGTGCATGTTTGTTGGCAGGTAAGAAGTAAGTTCCTTCCTGATGACTTTTGTTTTCTTAGTAAAATTTGAGAGATCATCTTCTAAAAGTGATTGGATAGTTGGAGCATCAGAAAGTTGTGCAGTATTATATTCTATTTCTAATCTGTCAGGAAGCCTTATTGACTCATTTCAAAATTTCACTTGAACTTGTACACTTCTAACTACTCCCACTGCTAAAATAATGGCCTAAGACAACATAGTACCTTTTTAGATCTATCAAATCAGCCTCTGTCTGATCTCCATGCATCCTTTGAGTCACTTCCATATAAACAACTAGGATGATATTTTCAAAGCACAAATAATAGTGCTCTATAGAATACAATTCAGAGATAGATTCTTACAATGGCCCTCTATGATTAACTTTTTAAAAATTTATTTTATTTATGTATGTATGTGTGTGTGTGTGTGTGTGTGTGTGTGTGTGTGTGTGTCTGTACATGTGCATTTGTGTGTCCATGGAAACCAGAAGAAGGACCTGTAATTACAGGCAGTTGTGAGCCACCTGAGGACTGTGCTTAGATCCAAACTAAAATCCTTTGGAAGAGCAACAAGTTCTCTTAGCTGCAGAGTTATCTCTCCAGACCCTGGGATTGGCTTTTACTTGATGCTTAGACCCATCTGGCACCATACTTTCCATAGCTCCCTGAAATAATGGCAGAAACCATCCTTTTCTTTCCCCTTGAAGCTGCCATGATTTAAACTCAATAACATTTGGGATCACAACTGATTTTGTTCACTATTGTATCCTTAAGTTCTAGTCCAGTAATCTATACATACATAATAGGAACTCAATAAGTCTGTTAAATAAATGGAAGTTTAAACTACTAGCCTTGAACATGTAAGGGAAATGATGTAGGAGCAGACTGACTCCACTCACAACAGGTATGCACCACTCAATACTATTCTTTAACCTAGACAATAGCAATAACTCATAAAATAGAAGCCTTCCACTTTGAAGTTACTATCCACACACCCCAGATTCATTGTAATTGATGCTCTAAGTCTCCACTAAGAACCCGGTGCCTTTGCAATTCCAACTGTCAGAGAGAAGGAGCCAAAATACACAGAAGTAAGCGATCTGGAATTTGCCATTGTTGAAGCTAGCCCTGGTATTTCATCTGTGAGGGCAGAATTAGTAAAGTAAAACCTTATGAATAGCCAATGATATGAATCCCTCATGTAAGGTCCACTGGTTTTGGTTGAAGCAGTGGTCCATGACCAGAAGTGGGTGTTGGGTCCCTGCAGAATAATAAAAATGAAGTACTTTGAAGTGGGAATGATCATTAGTCCTTTTGTCTTGAGCAAGCCAAGAATCAGAAATAGAAAACTAAATATACCAAAGTCTAGCACAAAGGACAAGAGCAGAACTATAAATTGGGAATAGAGCCAGAGTGAGAAGCCAGATGGACCATGAATGCAATGAGTGCAAATGTGCAACTGGGAGGCATATGCAGAACAATTACGTGAGCAGATCATGGCTGGCATGTGACTGGGGCGATGGCCAGGTTTGCTTCATTTATGGCACACAACTGGAATAGAAACTCTTCCCAAAAAGAATTGATACCTTCCAAGGAAAACGCTGGGAAAAGCTCCTAATCATGAGGGGTCTGAGGAAATTTCCTCCAGTCAATTCCTGTTAACTGGACCTCTCTTACATATTCATCACATGATGCACATAGAATACTGGGGAGCTTCAGGCACTTTAGCACTCCTCATTTCTAGAGCATTAAATTCTCTAAATTGATTTCTGTCTTCTTTGTTTGTTTGTTTTTGAGACAGGGTCTCATTATGTAGCCTTGGCCTGGAACTCCATAGGTAGACAAGGCTGGCCTCAAGCTTACAGCTTGCCTCTGCTGGGATTAGAGGTGTGAGCCACCACCCAGATTTCTTGCTCCTTTTTCTCACTGCATTCTTGTGTTGATGCATTTAGGATTTCTCACTGTTTACTGACTTTTTATCTATTATTCATTCCTTGCATCTGACAACAGTTCATCCTCTTGAACTCTAGAAGCTTTTCCTTAGTCAATCTTTGCACCTAACTTTGGCTTCCTTTTTCTTCTACCTTTTCCAGATAATTAACTAACCTACCTGATTAGTTACCTCTGGGGCCATTGAAATTCAGTGGCTGCTGTACAAAAAAAGTGTATATGACAAGATACATAGGAATAATCAATTTTATTCAAAGATCACAACTACTACCAGATCCCAGACATATGCATTTAATAAAATACTATTCTCTTCAAAAGAGGATTTAGTTTCTTTTGAAGAATACGCATTATATCCTATCACAGAAAATTTGCAACTTGAAAGACCTTTAGAAATGAGTTAATATAATTCAGTGTCTCATTCATAGCATCGATATTCCTATTGATTTCAAAGCTTAAGGAAACAACTGTGAAAACATCATGCTATAATTTGTGCTTGTCTGGCAAAGATTCATGTGTTGGGACCTTGACCTCAGTGTAGCAATGTTGGGAGGTGTGATTTCAAGAAGTTGAGCCTAGTGGGAGATTCTTAGGCCAATCAGGGGTGTGTCTTTGAAAGGGATCCTGAGACTATAGCCCCTTTATGACTTCCTGTTTGGAGATGTCATTTCTTGTTCCCATACATGCTTCTACTATGATGAAATCAACTATGATGTGATGGGACCAAGAAGGCTCTCATCACTGGCTAAATCGCCTTGATGGAGTTGTCTGATTTTCTAAAACCTCTTTTCTTTGTAAAGTTAGCCTGCCTCAGGTATTTCATTACAGTAACTCACACTAATAAATGTAACTTACTGAGAGAAGTCAAGGATGATTTCCCTGAAAAATGATACACAAGGAAAATTCAGAAGAACATAAGTAACTATTTGAAAGAGGGAGCACAGAGTGTGGAATAAAGCCTGGAAGAATACAGGCAGAAGTACCTATTGAGCTCTGAAAGGTGGCTTGTTTGGCTGAAATAGAGCAAGCATGGAATGGGACAAGCAAGAGGCAGTGAGTTTTGAAGACATTCCTAAGGATTATGGACTTTATCCTAAGAAAAGAGATAAACTATTTTTATGAGCAGCATGATATAAAAATGTTTGTCCTCTTAAAAACTTGGTTTGGGGCTGGAGAGATGGTTCAGCAGTCAAGTGCACTGGCTGTTCTGGTAGAGGGCCAGGATTGGTCCCCAAGACTCTAACGGCAGCTAACAACCATGTATAACTCTAGTTCCAGGGGATCTGATGCCCTCTTCTGGCTTCTGTGGGCACTGCACAACATGGATGCACTTACATGTAGGTGCAACATTCATACACATAAAAATAATAAATAAAATAGTTTTAAAACTCAAGTTGTTAAAAGAAAAAAACACTTCACTCTGTACTTTTGCTTATGGTCAAAGTGGGTGACCAAGGATTGGATTTATCTTCTTCCTGAAGCAACAAAGGGGGGAAAATCAGATAAAATTTATGAAACAATGACTTTCAAGACACTGGATATCAGATAACGAAGGATTGTGATACCCTTCAGAAGATGAGATGACATATATATATATCCAGCAAATTGCCTAGAAGTTTCTTCCTAGAATGTAGGGAGGGGGGAGGGGAAATCTGGAGGTGAGAAACTGGAAATCTACGAAAGTTGGGGAGGCTTGTAGAGTAGGCAGGGAAGCATCCCAGAGAAGGGAAAACTTCAGAGAGAAATCCCAGAGATCTTAAGAGAATGGGCACTTGAATGACTGGTTGAATTCAGTCAGAACATACATGCAAAGTCATTATCCACATGCATGAGGGTCACATAAGAATTAGAGGAAACAGTATTTGTAGGTTCTGAAGAACTGGGATAATGACTGCACTAAGCTGTCAGAGGGGAAAATCTCTGTTTAGAAGACATCAGACAGGAAATAGGAGGAGTCTTACCCAGATTTAACCGTACAATAAACGTAGGTTTGGTCCCATATAACATAAGTTAGCAGCAAAATTTCAACAAAATAGTGATAAAGAGCAAATTAAAAGGCAATCACAGGAAAAAGATGTTTGCTGTAATAACCAAAGATAAAGATGAGCATCAGTTTCTCCTCAGAAGCAATTCGAGGTAGAAGGCAATATAAATATCCTAACGTGATAAAAACAAACACCCATCAACCCACAGTACTGTACCCAGTGAAAATAGCCTTCAAAAGCAAAAAATGAAATGAGGACTTATTCAGATGTCTTTTAAAAAGTGCAAGAATTCATCACCAGCTGAGTTGTACTACAAGAAAGGTGGAAGAAGGGCTGGAGAGATGGCTCAGTGGTTAAGAGCACTGATGCTTTTGCAGAGGGAGCCGGGTTTAATTCCTAACACCCACATGGTGGCTAACAACCATCAATACTACAGTTATAGGGGATCTGATGTTTCTTCTGACCTCCTTGGTTATTGCATGGCATGGGTGCATTTATACACACACAGGTAATACACATACTCATACACATAAAAATAAAATAAATATTTTTTAAAAAAGAAAGATGGAGGAAATCTTTTTACCAAAATTAGTAATAATTAGATAATGCCAAATGGAATCCCAAATCTATATAAGGGAACTTCTTCACCTTTAATTCTACAATTTGGAATAGCAGACTCTGCATCTCATCTTCAGTATGATTATTCTGGACCTAACATTATTATTATTATTATTAAAGAAACCCCTTGAGTCTCTCTTCAAGCATACATGTCTAGATACAGGGATTTAGATTTAAAATACTGAGTTTGTGTGATCTTTATTTAACAACTTTTAACAGTTAAAGGCAGATAGCCCATACCAGAAATCTGTGCCATTTATTCATCATGGTATGTGGTGTGCCCTAACTTTGCATTCACTAGGCATTTCATTCTAGACAAGGATCTTTTCCTTCCATGAATACACCCATAGCAGAAAACCAATGACAATTCACATTTTTATTACATTTATTATTCAATGTGTATGTTTGTATATTGGGCTGCGAATCATATGTGGGAATTAGTTGTCTCTTCCTACCATGTGGGTAATGGGAATCAAACCCAGGTTGTCAGGCTTGAGTGCTTTTACTTTTACTCTTACTGAGTCCTCTATTTTCTTGAGAGGAGCTGTCTATAACCACTTGTGGGGCTACCTTGTGAGATTTAGACCACACAGAGTAGAATGCACTTGCATTCAAGCAGAAAAGACGAATTACAAGAGATTAAGTGGTTTGCAGAATTCTTGTGCTGGATGTAAAGAATGGACTTTAGGTGAGCTTGTGGGCTTCCAAACTTAATAACCAAAGCCACACCTTAGAAGAACACTACCAAGGGGATCACTGTTCTGGCCAAGATCAGGACAGTGCTGCTAAGTTTAAGACACCTCTAATGCATGTCTTTAAGACTATTGCACCTTGGCTGCTAGGTCTTTTAGGTGAAAAATCACACTGTCAGTTATAATCCATAACGTTCCTGTCAAGTCTTGTGATAAGTTTTTTTGCCTTTCACATGGCATGTAACTTTTTGCTGCAAGATGACCATGAAATAGCGAGTAGAAAGAATTACAGAAATGTAGTGGGGAGTAGGAGAGACACGTTCTACAATCTCACGACCAAGTCCTAGTCTCTAGATAAGCCTCTAACCAGGCACTGGGAATGTCCAGCACTTTCTCAGTAGTTTTTCCTAAATATCCTCGAGGTGGATATTTTCCTTTACTACTAAAAACCAGAGACAATTGGACTTGGATGTTTTGACAAAAATCCCAATTTAGCCATTTCTCCTGAGGGAAAATATTGTTAAGAGACTGCTGTGATAGATTTCAAATTGCACCCACCCCTGTATCCCAACTGGAAGCATGAGGGAATTCTCTGAGAGGTAAAAACCACAAAGGTGTTGTTCTGATTTGCTTCTCTATTGCTGTGATAAAACACTGACCAAAACCAACTTGGGGTGGAAAGGGTTATTTTATCTGACAACTCCCAGGTCAGAGTCATCACAGAGGGAAGTCGGGACAGGAAACCAAGGCAGGAACTGAAGAAGAGACCATGGAGGAATGCTACTTACCTGCTTGCTCAGCTACTTCTATTATTTTTGTGTATATAAGTGTTATATGAGTGTTCTGCCTGTATGTATGTAAGTGCACGCATGTTTACAATGTCTAGGAAGCCAGAGAGTGATAGATCCCCTGGAAATGGAGTTAATGATGATTGTTAGCACAAGATGGGTACTGGGTCTTCTACAAGAACAGTCAGTGCTCTTAATTGCTGAGTCATCTCTCCAGCCCCAAAACTACTTTTCTCATACAGTCTGGGTCTACCTATTCAATGATGATGACATCACCCCCAGTAGGCTGGGCCCTGCTACACTAATCATCAAGGAAATGCCCACAGGCCAGTTTGATAGAGGAAATTCTTCAAGTGAGGTTTCTTCTTCTCAAATGACTCTACTTTGTGTCAAGTTCACAAAAATTAAGCAGCAGAGGTGTGTTCCTCCTCCCTTGTGATTTGTCCCCCTGAAAGTTCTTACTACTTAGGCTTGTCCATACAGTTTCCAGCAATGCACAGATTATAGTTCAGGCTTTCCTACCCAAGCACTGGTTCCTCCAGAAGTCTCTGCTCATACATTTTTCTGTAGATTCTCCATATCTTCAGGTCTGTCTCTCTGATCTTGAGGCGGTTATTTTCCTTAATAACTCATTGTCCTGGCCAATTTGAAAAGAGCTGATATTTTTATATGATCGCCTTTCTTCCTTGGTGGATTGAGTGGCATCTTCTAAACTTCTATGTGCCAGTTTAGAAACTCTTCCTGTCTTTTAAAACTCATTGTGATGTGTACAGATGTAAAGGTTTGCTTATACTTTTTTTTTTTTTTGGCTTAAGTTGTATGTTCTTAAGTTCTTGTGTATATGAAGTTCCAGGAGATCTGTAGCTGAAGTCTTGTGTATATTTCAATGAATAAACTTTTTCTTTAAAATTCCCTGGATTCTGGGGCTGGAGAGATGGCTCAGTGGTTAAGCGTCTTTATTGCTCTTTCAGAGGACAAGTGTTTGATTCCCAGCACTCACAGTGCATGATTCACAACTTTCTGTTACTCCAGCTCCAGAGAACACTCTGGCCTCCTCAGACATACACATCTACCCATACATAGATATACAATTTTAAAAATAAATAATTTTTTAAAAATTCCCTGGATTCTATCTCTAGATCACTCCATAACTTTCCACTGGACTAAATTTATTTTGAGAAAGACACAAGCCCAAAATTGTTCTTTTAATAATGTTAACATTCTTACTTGTTTTGAGTCTGAATCCTGAAAATGTTTCTCTTCATGCTCAGCTTGAAAGTTACAAAATTCAGGAACACAACTCTGGATAAGAATTCTATGCAATAATCACTGTAAGCCTTCTGAAGGACAGAAATTGCTAAATCAACAAATATAAAATTGAGTACAAACTTAACTGCAGTTATCTCATTTGTGCAGTGACCAAGACTTACTACACATTATTTTGTTGTAGATTATCCTTGGAGTATTCTTGTTTTCCTATTTTCTTTCTGTTATCCAGCAATCTCTAAGTTTTCTCAAACTTTTATTTATTTATCCAGCCTAGGAGTGCATGCAGAAAAACAATACTGATTTTTATGTGTATCTAAATAAAATTTTGTGCAAAAGAAAATTTAACACAAAAATCATACAGATACAGAGTTGAGCATGGTGGCATATGCCAGTAAACCAAGCATTTGAGAAACTGAGGTAAGAGGACTGAGAGTTTGAGACCAGACTGGGCTACATAAAAAGACCCCACATAAAAGACATAGTTATTATCCAAATAACACTGAGTTGAATTATTTATGTAGCAATTCTGCTCTACTAAAGTGCTCAGTAGTTAATTATTGTTTGTTCTAGAGCTAAAGGCCCTGGACCTCAGCTTATTTTTACTTGATTGTAGTTCTATCACTGTGGGCTAAAAAATTAATTTTAGAGAACAATGACCAGAGGGGAAAAGGGAGCACACATCATGTCACATAAAACATGAGCGACAAAAGGATGCTATCTAAGGAAGAGTGGTCATTGGCGAACAAACTTGAAAGAACCATTTCAACAGTTAAGGTTCTCAGCATAACTCACAAGGCCTGAGTGATCTGTCTTCTGTTATCTTTCAACACCCATTCTGGAAACTTTTTTCACTCATTTTCTGTGTTTCTGATCTTTTAATATATTCTGTTCTATTTATTTATTTATTTATTTATTCATACATTCATTAATTTGGGTGCTGGAGTGCACCCAGTGCACCCATATGTTCTAGGCACATATTTTACCATGGAGTCACACCTTCAACCCCATGCTTCCATTTCTTGACTTTTTTCAATATATGTATTTTTATTGAATTTTTATAATTTCATACATATTAATCATATTTAGACTCCCCTCCCTTATCTGCACCCATATACTCCCCCACCAGATTTCATGCATTCTGTCATAAATGTTAAAGCCTATCAATTCAAGTTTGTGTCTCCAGATATCCCTCAGGGTGAGTTCATTCACTGGAGTCTGGTCAGTCTATCTACTGTCACTCCCTTAAAGAAGACTAACCCTCCCTCACCCATCAGTAATCAGCTGCCAAAGCTGGGGCCTCCTGCCCATTATATTGTGTGCGTGCATGTGTGTGTGTGTGTGCGTGTGTGTGTGTGTGTGTGTGTGTGCTACAGCTTGCAGATGGAAGTCAGAGTACAACTCGTAGGAGTCAGTTCTCTCTTCCATGTTGTACCCAGCGATCAAACTCACATCATCATGCTTGGTGGCAAGCACCTTTACCTACTGAGCCGTCTCTTCACGCTTCTTTTTCAAAAAGATTTCAAATATTATTCCTCTGGTTATGAATATTATTTTATTTATCCTATCCTCTCTTCTTTCCTCCTCCCCACCTACAATAATAGATCTCTCTTCAAAGAAAAGACTATTGTTGATATATCTTTCAACTGTCAAAGTGTGATTTTTTTCCTCTTTCTGTCCTTACCCCATGGAAGTCCCACTTTCCCAAGAAAACAGAAGGTCACAGTTCAGATCTGTAGCAGTCATTTCATGTGCATGCCTGCAAGCTGCACTAGTATTTGCTTTAAGGTGTAAGGACTATGTTTGGTTTGCTAGCTATTTTCTTACCTAACATGGTGCCTAGTACATAGAAGGTAGGCAACAAACACTATTGAGTGAATGAAAATTCATCTTTATGATGAATACCTATAAATTTTCAACTCACAGTCCCAAATTTTTAAAAAAAAAGCACACAAAAGCACAATAACAAATACAAAAACAATTGATATAAATAAGTGAATAAACTTATAAAAAGCATGCATGCATAAAGGCACTCAAAATTCTAAGAACTTTGAAATGTCATGACAAAATATAGCAGTCATCACCAGATTCAGCTATAGGATGAAATTTGTATTAAATTGACATAGCAATCACACATTTATTATACATTATAGATAACATTTAGTCCCTTGAGATGATGAAGAAAATACTGACATGTTTTTCAATCATGCTTACTAGTGATGAATAAGCAGCATCAGCCAATTTATTTTTATCAGTCATATGGTGATATTCTAGTCCTCATTTATACTCTTAGTTTTAGACTGGAACTTAAGCAAGGCAAAGGGAATTCTATTAGGACTCCCTTCAAAACTTTTAAAAACATACTTCTTTAAAAATATTTAATTTTTAGTTATGTGTATGTGTGTGAGTCTATGTGTACACGTGAGCTTAGTGCCTATGGAGATCAGAAAGGGGTGTCAGATCTTCTGCAGCTGGAATTACAGGTGGCTGTGAACTGTCTGACGGAGGTAGTAGAAACTCAACTTAAGACCCCTGGAAGAGCAACAAGTGCTATTAACCACTAAGTCATCTCTCCAGCCTGTCTCTTGGAAACTTTAATTAACAAATGTCTAATACTAAAAGCATTAGGTAAAGTCAGGACTCAAAAATTAATCTGAATCTGGGAGTGGTGGTCCACACTTACAAACCCAGCACTTGGGCAAGGGGATCAGGAGCTAAAGGCCAGGCTCCACTACATAGAAAATTTGAGGCCAGCTTTGGCTATGAAACCCTGTCCCGTAAAACAAAAATCGATAAACAAAACCCACTATCTTTCTTAATAAAATATGCATCCCCAAGGACGATGACTAACTACGTCCATGGTGGAATGCTATCGTTTAGATATGGCTTGAGTCTGTCTTCTCAAAGTTTCAAGTGGCAGAAGCCTGGTCCCACTGTGGTGGTGTGCAGTTTGAAGAGGTTGGGCCTACCAGGAGGGATGTGGCTCATTCAGTCTACTACCCTTTGAAGTAATTAAGAATGTCTCCAGAAGAGCAAGAATGAACTAGACCACTCCCCTAACTCTCTAGCCTCTTGTTTGGAGAAATGCTGTCTTGCTCTCACATGCATACCAACCATGATGTTTTTCAGTACTCACCAGAAGCTGACCCAATCAGACTGGTCTTGAACTTTTAGCCTCCAAAACTGTAGGCTAAATAAACCATTTTAAACAAAGGTAGTTTGCATCAAGCATTTTGTATTATAATGAAAAAATGGACTAATATAAACAGTTACTTGTTACTAAGATTCGTTAAACATGAGTCTATGCTATCCAGACAACTGTATGGAGCAAGGTTATGTTAGTTGCGAAGAACTTAGCTTTAAGTCAGTTTAAGTGAGGATGCCAGAGTAGTTGGGAAAAAATTAGTGGTACCTTAATAAAGGGCAATGTATATACTCAGGTTTGAAATGATACCATGTGGACTGACTCAGATCTTAATGCTTTAGCCACATGGTAGATAGGTTTGTTGTTCCATGCTGCATCAAGCATATTCAGCAGCAACTTCAACCTTAGAAAAATTTTCATTGTTGATTTTGGAAAAGTGATTTGGCACTTAGGCCTATATTTTTGTGACAGAGGGACAAAAGAATCCCATAACTGACAGCCTTCTCAGGTAGTGGAAAGGCATTTCCTGATAAGATGGGCAAAAACCAAAACCAAACAATTAACAACCAAAAAACTGTTTGCTACATTCTACGGTTTGGCTATTCTTTCTACATATAACATTTTAAAAGTTATCCCTCCCCAATAAAAAGTCATTCCAGACAACTGAAATATTGTCTTCCCAAAGGTGAGACATATCAATGTTTTGTTCAATTATTGTATCTTTTTTGAAAACCAAGATTTCTGATGGTATATATTATTATTTTTTGCCAAGTTATATACTAAGGTGAATACAGACACAATAATTAACTAGTAGATGAGATTCTTAGTGTTTTATTTTAGGTTTTGCATTTTTCTCTCTAGAAAGCATTTTTGCCTATACAGAGTATATAGGAACTAAGTAATCACAGGTCTTTGTGAGATTTGGTGTTTTCTTAAAATTTCCATTGGCAGCTCATCACTTTGCTTTTTGGTAAATGTGGCTTGGAAGCCAAAAGCAGAGACAGTTTATCAAACTGCTTTGTGTCCCTTTGTGATAGTTTCAAAGGTTATAATGCTATGTCTATCTTTCAGCCAGCCAAACTTAACTAAGTATTTCTATTTTGATCTTTACTTGCAAAATATTCAGCTAAGAAATACATTTAGAGATAATGCAGTTGAGTTATCTGTCTCCTTAACCTCAGATCTCGTCAGTACATGGTTCCTCACAACAGGCCTTACTTGTCAACCTTTGCCAGACAGTACATATATGTTCAGCAAGAGATGCAGGAGATGCAGGAGATGAGGACCAGGGTTTCTGAGAAGTTCTCTGTGTTTCCAACTCTCTACATGTTTGTACTTCCAGCTACAATAGAGGATATAGGTTTTTACGCCTGGAATATATTTTATTTAACTTAGTCTTGTGGACTACTGAAAGAATATGTTTAGTAATACAATTCTCCTTCAACATTCAGATAAAAGTGACGTTCATCCCTTTCCTGCAGGACGTCATTAATGGACGCACTCCTAAACCCTGTCATCTTTCTACTACTTCTCCCATCTCCCCCATGCTTCAGTTTTGATATTGATATTTGTCTAAACCCCAAACTGCAAGGGCTGCTGTTCTTTTTGCTTCCTAGCACATAGTACATATGTCAAGCCTTCTAGCCAGGACCAAGGGATCTTAATTACTATACATTCTATCTATACACATGGCTTTACATTTTTAGGGGTGTCATTTGGTATCACTCTATGTACTAGTCAGGAGTAAAAACCTCAAACCTTGTCACATGTTAAGATTTCATACTCTTCCAGTTTATTGGTTTTGAATTTTATATCACTTTGGATTTAAGTTCAAGGAATTCAGGGCTGAGGATACAGTTCAGTGATAGAATGTTTGTCTAGTATGAAAAAGGCCTAGGTTCAATCCTCTGTACTGAAAGAGAAAAAAAATCAAATTCAAGGAATTCAAAGTTTGAGTCACTAAAGAGTTATTGATAACATTATAATTATTACTATTACATTCTTTCAGTTTTTATCAAGTTGTAGAGTTGAGTTTTAAATTCACAGCATATCTGGATGGGCACTTCATCTACTTGCTGTCTAAATTTGCTGCAGAAAGATCTACTGTTCATGTATCCTGCAAACCATTCTTTCAAAATATGACTGTTTCCCCTGTGTTTATCTCAGAATTTGTGGCAATGTCTTCTGAACAGCCACCCAAACGCCTCTCTCCGACTGTGGAATCAGCAACATGTTTTTCAAGGTCACCATGTTCAGTGGTATTAAGACAGTAGAAAATGAGCTTGGGAGGACTCCAAGCTTGAAAACAAATGCACTGTTGCCATTCAAGCAATGATTAAATTAAGCCCAGATACAAAGTCAGTAACATACTTCATGTGGATTCATTTGACAGCTTCTGTTAGTTTTCTATCACCCTCTCCTGAGATATGAACCTGACAAGCAACTGGGCTCTTCTTATGAACCAAATGTACATGCCTCTTAAGGAATTTTGCATCTCCTTTTCATCCTACTGCCATCCAAGAAGATGCAGGAATGAGTAGGTATCACTGCTACCTGGTCTTCTCTTCTTAAACATATTTTCCTTCCATTTCTACTTGACTACAATTGCCCATACCATGAAAATTACAGGTAGAAAGCAGAACACAAGCCACATGCTCTTGTTTTTGAGTTTCCACATCTTCCTGGGAATATTTGTTCCTTACTTCTAGGGACCTCAACTTTGAGACAGGAAATTTCAGTTATAGGCTCTTTTCTCTTATTGCAGTACTATAATCAATTATAATCCTGTAATCAATTCTAGGTTCACTCTCTGTCATGTCTAAAAAGCTAGATGTAACTTGAATTTTTAATTTAAGAATCAGCTAGCTCTTTCTTAATAGCATTGGCAAAAACTTGTTAAATTTCTGATTCCTGAACTAAACACCATGGCTGGGCAATAAGGTACTTAGTTGTCCATTCATGTGGTATGCAAGTTAGGGTTAAGCAATGGATGAATGTTCTTGGGGCAAAACAGGGGCAGGTCTGTATTAGGCTAAATTCTCAAACTTTAGTAGCTTAACATAAAGAAATACACATGAACTGATATGTTAATTGGCAGCAAACTCTAAATACTCAGAAACTCACGAGGCTTCACAATAATTAACACGTGGCTTCCACTGCAAATGTATTCAGTTGCCTTGACTTAGCAAGTAATGAAGAGATGCTTGCGTGTTTTTATGGGCCAGCACTGGAACAAGAGTACATCACTTCTACTCACATTCCACTGCTCCAAAGCTAACTTCCAACCTATCCTGTGTGTAAAGCTGTTTGTAAGAAAGGCTGAGAAGTTTTAGGTCTATGGAAAATCAGTTTTTCTAACCTTTTCAAATATTCTTATGCACTTCTATTTCTGCCAATTATTTTTGAACTTGACTAAAAGCTTGCGAAAAATGTAAATTAAAAAAAAAACACTAATACTTTCAATCTTTCAACCATTTGCCGTGGCTTTAGTCTCAATATACAGGTGATCTGCTTTTCAGTTCTTCCAGTGTTTTACCAATTACTCTGTGATTGCAAATATGGTCTCCTTTCAGCCTCTAAATCAGTTGCTTACTACCTAGTGAAATGTAATCAATACATTGTCCATGGAACATACGGTTATTTTGTTAGCAATGTAATTTTGGTATATACTTCTGGATTAGTTATGATCATTCTAGCTTCTATAACACAAGAATTCTCAAATCTCTATTTTACTCTTTTACAAGAAGTTAAAAAAAGGGGGGGGGATGCTAATTGGAATGACTCTCTTCAAAACAGTGCTTCAGCCACTCTCTGATTCTGGGATCAGCAACAAAAGGTTTTCAAGGTTATAAGGCTCACTGTTATCAAGAAAATGAGCTTGGGAGGACTCCACCAAGCTTGAAAATGAATGTCCTGCTGCCATTCATATTTTATTTTCTTAAGCACATGATCATAACGACAGGAGAAACTGAAATTCAGCTTTATCTTGTGCCTTGGGAGAAACTAGTCAATGGCTAGGTAATCTTGGTTACAAGGTTAACAAAGGGAAAAAATATTATATATGACTATACTAATAGTTTTGGCCTTATCTGATGACAAGTCTCAACAAGATTATGCATTACTATTCAAAAAAGCAAGAATTGTTCCCCAAATAATGAAGTTACATTAGAGAACATTTTTGATCCTGGGATATAGAAGACCACCAAGAGTTGATGAGTCAGTTTTGATGGCAAAAAATAGACAATGAAGACAATGAATATAGTTAAAAAAAAAAACAATTGTGAAGGAATGAAATCAAGAGAAAATTCTAAGAAGGAACCAAAATTTGTAAAGGACTGAAGGCAGAAAAACAAAAAATAACCAAAAAAAAAAAAAAAAAGGAAGAGAAAGAAAGGAACTGTCCAGGAATACGGGTGGAGAGTTAATCTTGCATAAGAGTAAGGAGTCTGTCATTCCCTTGATACTGACAAAAAGATCAGGATACCTGTAACATTTGGAAAATTGAAGGAATGGCCTCACTCTTCTTGTGAAACCTGAAGTAGTCATATAATGAAATGAGGCTTGGACTTAAAGATTGCAAAAGTATTTAAGTGGAAGGTAAGACAAAGGTGCTGTAAGAGCATATTAAATGGAAGAGATCCAGTTCAAATAATAGAATCCACATCAAAAGCGGTAAGATACATAATATAGTGCTCTGTTCTACACTGGAACTCATCAAACGGTGGAGAGGAAATGGCAGTGGTTAGCACTTTGTCTATATATTTACTACAGCACTTATTAAACAGTAAAGCCCCTGGAAACAAGAGACCTTCACAGATTACGCACATAGTAGGCACATGATGAATTTTTGCTTGAATGAATTGATTTAGTCATCGCCAATTCTGCTGTGGTACGCTTCAGAGTACTGGAAACTGCCCACATTTCATATGGTATGCCAGTGCTAAAAAGAAGAAAAATGCTAAAAAAAAAAAAAAAATTCAGTCATTTGGCTAAACTTAGCACTCTTAAAATGGCAACTCTTGTCAGTTGAGGCATACTTTTTATCTTGTGCCAGTACATCTGTCTTTGATGTTTGCTTCGTTTTCCTTATGCCACTACACTCATACTAGACCAGAAATGGCTTACTTCTGAGTTCCAGAAGCAACACAAACCGGTGGTGGGAATGCGGACTTAAAATTTCAACACTTGGGAGGTAGAGGAAGGAAGATCACTGATTCAAGGCTATCCTGGGCTACATAGCACGACCCTGTCTTAGAAATAAACGAAGAGTTGCATTTCAAACGGTTTGCAACTTCTTCAGACACTTGAACTCAGAATCCAGACAGAGAAATAATACGCAGATAGTTATTTATAACGCTCATTTCAGACATAAAAAATATGTTGGAAATAAGTGGAATAGCTAAAAGGGGGCAAGGGTGGCAGTCTGGAACAGCTCCCACATCTTCCTCTTGGAACTGTGGTGATCTTAGGCATCACCCAATTCAGTTCCTTCGTGTAAAATCAGATTCACTGTGATCAGAGACTTAAATTTAGATGAGGGCGTCTCTTCCTCCTTCCTCGAAGCCATCTCTGAAGCCCCAAAGCCCTCTCGATTTGGCGGTGGAGAAAATGGCCAAGACTGAAAGTGAGTGCCGGAGGTCCGGGGCCAGGCTCCACCTCCCGGAGCCGGAGGCCTCGCCTCCCGCAGACAGCTTGCAGCCCATGCTTGGGCGCTCGCCTCCCACCTGGTCTCGCGGCCCCGCCGCCCCCGCACCCGGGCACGCACGGGGGTCCCTACTGCCCAGTCCTCGAATCCTCACTTTCGACTGACGGCGCCGCGCGCGCGGACGCTCAGGCGCCGGCTGATGGCGTCACTCACGCTTCCGCCTGCGGCTGCGTTCTAATCAGAAGTCAGGAAGGAAGGAGGGAGGGCTGCAGGACTGTGTGTGTGTGTCTGGGGCAAGTGGCGAGGAAAAGACAAGCCGTCCCGGCGCTCGCTCGCGGGTGCTCAGGCCGTGGCCGCGGTCCCTGCTCGGGCCCGACTGTCCCGTCGGAAGCCACGCCAGGCGCACTGCCCCAGCGGCTGATCCAGTTCGCCTCCGCGGGCTCTCCCGGGCACGCTGCTCGCTCCCGCCTCACCCCCCTTCTCCCTCATTCTCGCTCCCTCCCTCCCATCGCCAGGCTCCCCGCCCTTAGTATCGCGAGACGAGGTGAGAGCTGGCGGAGCGGCGGCGGCGGCAGCAGTAGAGGTGACCGAGGCGGTGGCGGCGGCGGCGGCAACTCGGAGCGCAGTGTCGGCCCCAGCGCGGCCGAAGTCGCGGTCGAGCGGAGCCCCTCGCCCCTCCCCCGTCCGCGCCCTCCCTTTTCCCGCGGGGATGGAGAAGGCGACGGTTCCGGCGGCGGCGGCGGCGGAGGGAGAAGGGAGCCCCCCGGCGGCGGCGGCAGTGGCGGCCCCCCCCGCGGCGGCGGAGGTCGGCGGCGGGGCTCGCTCGGCCTCGTCTCCTCGTGGGATGGTGCGAGTCTGCGACCTGCTCCTCAAGAAGAAGCCGCCGCAGCAGCCGCAGCACAAGGCCAAGCGGAACCGGAGTTGCCGACCCCCCAGCAGCAGCGAAAGCAGCAGCGACAGCGACAACAGCGGCGGCGGCGGCGGAGGAGGTGGCGGCGGCGGTACCAGCAGCAACAACAGCGAGGAAGAGGAGGACGACGACGACGAGGAAGAGGAGGTTTCTGAGGCAAGGGCCTGCTTTCTCTGCGTGGAGGGAGGAAGGGACCTGAGGGGCCGAAGGTGGGAGGGGACTAGCCGTGGGAGAGAGCCCTCCGGGTTTGGAAGTGTCCCGGGGACCGGGCTATCCACTGTCCCCTTTCTTCTTTCGGCCTGAGTCGTGAGGTGTGGGAATGTGGGGGAGGGTAGCTGACACGTGGGGGTGGGAGGACCACAGAGTGCACGGAGTTGGGGTAGAGCCTGTGATCCTGGGCTGGTCCCGTTGGTTAAGGATGGAGGGAACTGCTTGGATTCCCAGGTTGCACACCCGGGCAGGAGGGTGGTCTTCCCGGGGCCAGTAGGGCCACCTCATTCCTGGAGCGTGGGCGGGGCTAAAGCGGGAGGGGTGAGATAATAGGTAGATGAGTCTCTTGGGGAACTACTAGGAGGTTGCTAGATTTCTGTCAGTATGAAGTTTAGAGAGCAGTACGGGAGAGGAGGTAAGAGTGTAATGGACTCGGAGCTAAGTATTTGTGTCGGAGAGACACGTGAGAAGCTGTACTTTTCCATACTATTTTACTGTACTGCAGGTTTTTTCTTTACACTGTTGTGGCTGCTGGAGTAATCCTTTCTTCCTAGATTTCTCAAAGATTCTGGATGAAATGATCTTCTGTCCGTACACAATTACAGATAACTTAGAAAGACTGAGCCTACATACACCGCATCTTCAAATGCTTCCTTAGTAAGAAATAATTAAACTAGGGTCTGTTTTCCAAATAAACTGGGAAGCAGAGTCTACTTCGCACCTAGGTTTTGTTGTAGTGAGTTGGGATAGGGAGGCCTAAAGATTTGTCCTAGTGATCTGGTTTCATAACTGCTTAGAGTTTTTTCTGGGTCTGCAGACAGGCGGCGTTGTAGGACCTTACTCAAAGGAGGCCTTTTAACCCAAAAGCTTGGTGAACACCCCGTACTGATCACCAAGAGCTCTTGTCGCCCCTCTGATATGGAAGCTATAAAAATCTTAATATGGAGAAAGAAGTAATTTATGGCAGCAGAAAGAAGAAGCTTTAAAAGTTGATTAGAACTTTGTTCTAAGAGAGACTAGCCTAATTATCCAGAACTGCTTGCCACTTATTCTCATCCCCAAACATAGAACCTGGTGAACTGCCACTTTTCTGAAGTTTTCCCTTTTCCCAACCAAGTTCTGTTTAAATAGAGGCTGAGGCTTATCTAAACCTTAGACTAGATGAAGTGAAATAGGTGGAGGTCTAAGAGTTCGAATATATATACCCCAAATTCTCCTTCTATTATTTGTGTTTGGCCTGTTTTGGGTAGGTTTGTATTGATAGTTTTAGAATTGGCTTAATTGGCTGATTCAGGACAGTGTAGTGCTCAGGCTTCATTTGAAGCAAAGAGAAGGCTGAGGTTGTGGCTTAGTATCTAGCAGGCCTAAGGCCCTGCCATTAAAACAAACAAAAGAACCAAGACGAAACCATAACTTTAATAATAAAACAGTGAAGAGAAAGGTGTGATAGAATCCTTATTTGCTCTAACTTAACCCGATGTAGTAATTCTTGTCTGGGGACAAGTGGGAAACATTTTTAGAGATAATCTAGCCCAGCTTCTTTATTTTACAAATGAAGGCAACAAGGCTTAAAGGAAACTGGTTGCATCTGATGGTTGCAAAAGTAGAAATCAGTTTTTAAACGCTTAGACCAGTATACTTTTTAAATGATAATTTATTTCCTTCTGTCTCCCTTCTGATTCATTTCAAAAACAGGTACAGAATTTAAAGTTAAACAGGTGTGAGAAAAATACCAATATTAAGATTTTAAAGTTTTCCAACAAAAATGTCATGTTCTGGTTTGGAAAAAAGTCATTGAACTTAAATGTAATTCTTAGGGAACTATTCTGCTGCCATCTCTACTTACCTATTTTTGTCCATTGGAATATAGCTTAATTCCTTAAGTCCTTAATGGCTCTAAATGTGTAGGTTTGTTGTCTTTTTTTTTTTGTGGATCTGGTTTCTTTTCTGGTGTGTGTGTGTGTGTATGTATGTGTGTGTGTGTGTGTGTGTATGTATGTATACCAACTAAGGAACTAAGGTACTGTTGCTTGTTCTGTTTTGTTCTGTCTGCAGAGTGGTATAAACAATAGTTTTGTCATTTGTTATGAAGGTGAGTCAGGTGAAATATGTGTCAGAAAGTTCAGCCACTTGAAAACTGTACATGTACATGATGAGAAATAGGCAGACAGAGGGGATAGTTTGTCTCTGCACTTGCCTCCATTCTTTTATCAAAATGAAGAAGTCTCACAGTTACACTGTAAACCAGAGTGGTAAGTTGTGCAGTATTTTACTTTTAATTACCATTTTCCTGGCATATCATCAGAACTTTAATTTTCAAGAGTGGAAGTGTTGTGACTAAAATCAGAGTACATGGGTCAACCCCCCCCCCCAAAAAAAAATAAAATTTCATTGTTTTAACCTACAGAGTTTAAATATGTGGATAGCAGGATCCTTGAGCTGATTCCTTGAATCAAAAAAAATCACTGAAAGGTTAAAAAGAAATAGAAAGTTTATACTCCTGCAGTGTTTAACTTGAAAAAGTGAAGGATGATTTTAACAAGACAAAAAAATTTTTTTGTTGCTATTGAAGAAATGTTAGCTGGATGTCTGTATCCATTGAAAGAGGAAAAATGGGAGAAGAGGAAATGAATTTGAGCTTTATTTGAATGCCAAAGTACCAGGTTATAATTCCTATTTGAGCAGATTATTGAGAAGTGGATTTTCCCCAAAGTATTTCAGTATTCTTAGTGTCTCATGTTTTATATGTAGTCTGCATAGCTTCAGCAATACCTGTGGAGGGGATTATAAATAAAATCAAGAACTTTCCCTTTCTCCCTTTCTATCTGACACAAGACCTTAGATCTAAATTGGAAATGTATAATTTTCTTGGCTTTTGGTAGACTGTTTATTGAATTGTAAAGAACAAAATGTGTTTCCCAACATAAAAGCTGTGTTGTACTTAATTTTATATTAGTGGGCTAAAGTCAATTTCTTACTCAAAAAAAAAAAAAAAAGTTGAAATTTCAAGAGTTTATGCTTTATTTCAGAAATAGCATTTCGTTCTCTTGAATGCATTTTTTGGATATGATTACAAGTCTGTATTTTCTACAGCAGAGTTCAAAGTGGGGAAACAATGGTAAAGGTAGAAGTTGAAGTGTAAAAGTAGTATTTTTGTTGAAGAGGCCTAAAAGTATGTAGAAGTTGATCAGAATTCCCCCTATAATTTTAGGTAACCTCTGGTTTTAAAATTAAGAAATAAGGGAGCTGGAGAGATGACTCAGTGGTTAAGAGTACTGACTGCTCTTGCAGAGGACCCAGGTTCAATTTCCAGCACCCACATGGTGGCTAGCAACCATCGTTAACTTCAGTCCCAGTGGATCTGACACCCTCTTCTGACCTCTGTGGGCATTACACGACATGGGTGCACTTGCATACATGTAGGCTAACACTTATGCACATAAAATAAAACAAAAATAATAAATAATTTTTTAAAGTTAAATGTTAGATTCCTCTGTTACAAATGTGTGGAATCTCAGATTAGCACAGAGAAACTTGCCCTAGTTCCATTTCTTAACCTCATGTAGCATTATTTGTAAAACAGACGGTTTTGAAGAAGTTCTGTAGTCCTAATTATCGTCTCTTCTCCTATTATGATTAAGCTCAGGAGTTGATTTAAAAAAAGAAAAACGGGCTGGAGGGCTGGCTCAGCGGTTAAGAGCACTGACTGCTCTTGGCAGAGGACCTGGGTTTGATTCCCAGAGCCCACACGGTGACTAAAATCTGTCTGTAACTCCAGTTCCAGGGATCTGACGCCCTCTTCTGACCTCCATGGGCATTGCACGACACGAATGCACCTACTTGCTTAGAAACAGTGTACTCATTCACATTAAGATATTTTTAAAAAGAACATAAAGACTTATTTGAGTAACTAGTACCAGGGTTTATTTAGGAATCCAAGAAAAAGAACAGAGTTTGTTCTTTCTTGTATCCAGAATAGCTGATGTTTGGATTTCAACATCTTTCAGTTTCTTAATTACTAAGTTATGAAACTCTTCCCTAGGTATTAGAAAGCCAGTTAAAATAATAGACATTGATTATTGAATGCCTGATAGGTGCTTTAAGCCTCCTAGTTTTATGTTTCAACACAGTAGAGTAAAAACTAATATTAACTCAGTGCTTGCTGTGTGTGAAAGCTAACTAATGGTTAAGAGCCATGTACTGTGGCACTTGTATTCAGTTCTTTGATCCATTACTTGTTTTGTGGCCTTGAGCCAGTTACTTAACTGAACTCTTAATTCCTTTTTTAACGTGAATGGTGATAATAATAGATCCTTCTTATAGCATTGTTGAAAGAGTTAAAGGAGCTAATATAGTTTTCATGTGTTCTCATTTTATTTTCACCATAACCCTATGAAGTAGGGAAAATGTATTGAAGAAGTACTTTTGCTTAAAGTTTTAAAGGCCATAGTATTCATTATTCAATAACTGTTTCAAGTTTCTGCTGTGTGCTTAATCTGCATTGAGTAAGCAGTAGTGAACAAAAGTATTTTAAGACATACATGTTTAAAAATGCACCAGTGAGTAAACCTAAGTTGAGAAAAATGCAAGAATGAAGTTAAATGGTTAATTATATATTCTGTCTAAGGTGAGTTTCAGAGGTATAAAAATGTAGGGACAGGTTACTGAAATGGTTTAGTGGGTAAAGACACCTGCCAGAACAGACTCCATCCAGCAAGTTGTCCTCTGAACTCTACATAGTTTTGCTGTGCCCCCCCCCCACCTGTTTTATTTTTTGTTAGGACATTTGTAAGGTGAAAAAAACTAAGATACTAGTTTAGAAGGGGTTTAAGTGACTTTTTCAAGGTCATATACCTAATAAGTGTTAGAACAGGACTTAACCTGGGTTTGTTTGATCAAAACATACTTATTCATTTATCACTTAGTTATGAAGAATAATCTGTTTTTAAGCTAAAAAAATATTTCCCTTAAAATAGAGGGTGTTGACTTGTGATCTGGGTAGAATGAATAGCAATGAAATTGCAGTATTTTTCTTTTTAGGTTTTTCTTTTCTTTATCCCACAGTGCTTAATAGGTATGTTGAATTTTTTTTAATTCGGTGCCCAGAAAGATCTGTGACCTCCTCCTCTTCCCCTACCGTGTTGGTGTTTTGAAACATTCTCACAGCAAAATAATGGGGAAACTAGCATCCATTTATTTGGATTGAGCTTTTGCAAACTGCTGAGAAAGTAATGTAACAGAGAAGGCTTATTTGTGAAGTAGTGGTTTCAAGATAAACCAGTTCTTTCTGGTAAATCAACCCTGTGTCCAATCTCACTTTCTCAAGTCTTTACCCCTTTGATAGAGGAGCAGTTTCTTTCTGGAGTCCTGTGGACTGTCAGGCATGAAGGCAGAAGCCCTGCCTTACACGTGTGTTTCCTACTGTATAGCAGTAGTGTGTGTATAGTTTAAGTCTTAGTGTCTTATCTATGCCAGGTTTTCATAAAAACCCAATCTCAAGTACGAATATAAGTTTTCCTTTATTGGCTACTTACTACGGGAAGTGTTTGAATTGTCATCTCTTAAAAGAATTTAGTTGTAGCTGTTTGTATTGGATCTGTGTAAGACATTGTAATTGGATTGTAGTTCTGTTTATTCTAGTTTCCTGAGCTTTGCTGTCACCAGAAGTGTATGCAAATGCTTCTAGATGTGATAAGGTGTTCTTTGGTTTTTAATAATCTATTAACATCCTATTTAAAATTTTTTCACAGTCACTTAACATTGAGTAAATTTTTAAATTTTTGATGGTTGTGTATTTCTTTTGTACTCTTTCAGTAGCAATTGACTAATTATTGCTTCTTAACAATTTCTTTCCTTAGTTTTCTTTTTCTCCTGTTTTTGTATTTACTAGCTGTCTTGTGTTGATCTTGCTTTCCCCATTCACCTTAGTAAACATCCTTTGATTATTTAATACTCCATTGCTTTTTTGTTTTGTTTTGCTTTTTGTATCTGATGTTTGCATGTGATTTTTATCTCATATTCTGTTTTGTTATATTACCTGCATGCCAGTTCAAGTTTATACCTCCAGTTTAAACTTTTATTCTTCAGAATCAGGTGCAAGCTTCTAGCCATGCAACATTTGTGCACATTTTTCTTGCCTTAGGAAAATCAACTCAAAATCTCATCCAGCTACTACATACAACTCAAAGTGAAAGTCACCTTGTATATTACATATTTTGTTAATTCATCAGTCTACAAACTTAATGATTATTGTGTAGTGGTGAATAGGATGGGGTAATCATGACTAAAAGAAAAGACGCACACAGTAGTCATTGGACATATTAATAATGAGATCTTTTTGGGACAACAGTTGTGAGAACTCAGGCCACTGTTCCTGTTCCTTAGTTTGACTTACTTTGCCCAATAGGCTGTTGTCTTTTCTTTGGACTGTTGTCTTTAGTTTCTGAGACATCATTTAGTGGAGGCTTATGACCTATACGGCTTCTTAAAGCTTAATTCTAAGTTTGAAATTGGTTAATTACACGTATTTATTTGTGTAAGTACGCACACAAAACACATACAAACACATACACCTACACATGCCATGGCATGCATAGGGAGATCAAAGGACAATTTTGACCATGTGGGTCAGGAATTGATCTCAGGTTGTCAAACTTGACAGCAAGCACCTCTACCAGCTGAACCATCTTCTGGACCCTGATCACCCTAATCATGAGTTCTGGGTCATTAATGGTAGCTTGGTGAAAAAACTCAGAAGTTTAAGGCTGGACACGCCTTTAGTCCCAGTGCTTGGAAGGCAAAGGCAGATGAATCTCTATGATTTCAAGACCACCCTGGTCCACATAATGAGTTCCAGCAGGCAGCTGGGGCTACAGGGAGACCCTGTCTCAAAAACAAACAAACATAGACAAAAAAACACAAACCAACTCTGAAGTTTGAGAGATTTCTGTTCTGCTTTCCTTAAATCAAAGATATACGATATAAACAGTGTAGCAAAAGATCTCTTAATATTACATTTTTAAAACCTATTGGTTCCTTATTTGTTTCTATACTAGGCCTATTCCTTCTCCCACACATTTCCTGGCTACTTGAGGACATCTGACATAATACTTTAAATTGATCTATCACTGAGGGATTAATCAGAGAAGTTAAAAAGATTGGAGATTTATATTTAATTGATTAAGCAGGTAGGAAATTTTTATATATATATTATTTGTTAACAGGGAATTAATTGGCTTATATGATTGTGAAGACTGGCTAAGTAAGTCAGATTTGTCAGGCAGTAAGGAAGGGAAGCAGCTTGTCAGCAAGCTCATGGCCATGGATTGGAACTTTCCTCCTCAAACAGGAAGAAAGATCCAGTGAAGATAGAACAATTGTGCACTTAGTTTTCTTTTAAGAAGAGCTCATTTTATTAAATCATTTTCATCTAGCAAATCAGCCTAGCTTGATTAAGGATTAACATCTTTAAAATCTTAAAGCTATACCTAGATTAGTATTTAGTTGAATAAATGAGGGAAGGTATTACTTGCTTCAGAATAGATGTGCTCCTCCTTTCACAGATTTGTATAACCAATTTTATACATCAGAAACCATCACAGTCAGGAAAGCAACACTCAGTCTGATCTTTGCTACTATTTTGCAGAAAAAAAAAAATCACAAAATTGAAGTCACAAAATTATTTCCTGGTGTTTTAGAGTACTGAAGCAGCTGCCTTTTCTAACCTGAGAAGCACCATATTCCTGGGTCTCGTGTAGGTTGGGACTTGCTAAAAGTTCCCTTAGTTTAGCACTGCCCTCTCACGTCTGTCTCTGCTTGCTCACTGCCATGTTTGTAATTGAACTGATTTATGTTTTAGCTACGATACATAGCTGGTCTACACTAATACTCTCAGATGTGCTTTTCTAAAAAATGTTTTATTATTTTTATTTTCTGTGTCATGCAGTGCCCGTGGAGCTCAGAAGAGGGTATCAGAGCCCCTGGAACTGGAGTTACAGACAGTTGTTAACTGCCGTGTGGGTGCTGGGAATTGAACCTTGGTTCTCTGCGAGAGCAGCCAGTGCTTTTAACTGCTGAGCCATCTCTCCAGCCGGAGTTGTGCTTTTATTTGTGGCCATTGAAGTTAATAAATATATGATGTGCTCTCTTTGCTGTTACAGGCAAGTGTTTTGCCAAATGTTTTCCAAGTACAACAGAGGCCATTAGCTCTCCAGCTTGAGATGTTTCCAAATCTGAGAGTTTTTAGGCGTTTATGTTAGCGCCTTCTGGTTGACTGTATTGATGCGTTATATGAGGGATTTGAACCAAAAGACACAAACAATTGTAGTTCACACAGAGAAGAAGTGGTTTTTTTTCTCTTGTTTTCTGTGGCACACTAGACATAGTTCTTAAATTCAGTTACAGTCCTAAGTTCTTGCTGTCTTTGTAGTATACTGCCCCTGAAGTTGTGTTTCCCAGTGTCATAGACACATGTGGCTAGTTGATCCCTTCGCATGTGGCTAGTGGCATCAGAATATCTGAATTTTTAATTTTATTTAATTTTAAAATAATTTAGTAATCCTCTATGGCCAAGTAGCTACCATATTGGTGTAGATACAAAATATTTCCATAACCATAGAAAATTTTGATAGCTCTGTGTTGGACTGTTGACTTCATCTACAAAGTCTAATCTAGCTAACCAATATCATATCTATGTTCCAGACTAGTAGGACTGAGTTGTGTACCTGACTATGTCTGTTTGGTGAGAGGGCCTTTAAAAAGGACAATTAATGTTAAATTGGGACATATGGATAATTCCTAATCCAGTTGGACTTACTTCCTTTTAAGAACAAGGAGAGTTCATTTTTTCCTGAGCGTTCACGAAGTGGTTTCCCAAATGGTTCCTGTTGTTAAAATGATACGATGTTGTGTGTTGGGGGTGGGGTACTTTCCTCCTCATACTTCATTCCTCATATAACTAATAGGCTAATCTTCTGGGACTGTAAGTCATCACTTTAATATAGAATATATTATAGAATTGCTTATAGAATAAAATTCAATCTCTTAATTTGACTTGCAAGACTTTATGGCTGCTTCCATTGTTCCAGTTTCATTTTGTATCCCTTTCAGCTTGTTTATTATTTTCTTGTCACTTTGAGCTGGAAGGTTCTTAGCATCTGTGGACTTCTGGTTTGAGGTCTTTTTACTTCCTAGAATGTTCTTCCTTTGGCTCCTTTTGTTTTTTCTTATGCTTCTAGTTTCAAAGTAGAATCTGCTATCTCCACATTATTGAAGGACATTGCTCTTCTACACCTTTCTTTTCATTTTATACCTGTAAGTTATCTGTAAGTCCCATTAATCCTTTTCTAAGTTTTAGTAATAGTAAATATTTGAGTAGATTCTTAATGTCTGTTTATTATCACTTCAAAAAGGGTTGTGTGTGTGTGCTTAACATCTCCAGATTTTTAAGCCATTTATTCCTGGATCCACATCAGTATTAATCATTATTAGTTGAAGTTTGTGAAATTGCTATTTTTATGAAGTGTGTGATGTATATGCTTGTTTGCATGTGTGTGTGGTAGCGTATATGCATGTTGGTGTGTGTAGGTCTGAAGTGTCTTCTCATTACTTTCACCTTATGTTCTGAAGCAGGGCTTTTCACTTTTTACTGATTCAGCTAGTCTAGTTAACCATCTTATCCCAGGGAATTGATACCCCACCTTTCCTTCCCAGATGCTGGGATCACAGGTGGACTACCATGCTTACCTTGCTTTTACATGATGCTGGGGCTCAACTGTGGTCTTTATGATTCCACAACAAATGCTTTACTCACAGAACCATCCCCTGAACCCCTACAAATTGCTATTTTTATAAGTGGAGTTAAGTATCTCTGGTTTCACTTGATTAAATGTAATAACACTAACCTGCTTTGTTTGATGTATTAGAAGACAGTTCTCAGTCATTGATCTTTTTGTTGTCAGAAACTTGGATATTTAACTTGTCAGATATGCTCTAGAATCATCTTTTGCCAAGTGCCACAATTTTAATTAATTCATTCATTAATTTTGAGACAAGGTCTCACTGTGTAGCCCTGACTGGCCTGGAACTTGCTGTGCAGACCAGGCTACTCTCATCCTCAAACTCACGCAGTTCTTCCTGCCTCTGCCTCCCAAGTGCTGGTATTAAAAGTGTGAACCATGCTTTTACTTTTTAGGGCATTTTATCTTTAATAAAGTTACACAGTTTTCATATAGGTTTTATACAGTTATTGTGGATCAATTTATTTTTGGGTCTGTGTGTGTTTGCGGTGACATGGTTAGTGCCTTTGGTGGAGGCCTAGAAGAAGGTGGCATCAGATCCTCTGGAATGAGTTGCAGGCAGTTTGAACTGCCTGGTATGTGTACTAGGAATTGAACCCAGGTGCTCTGCAAGGGCAGTGAGTGCTCTTAATCACTGAGCTGTCTTGTCTCTCCAGCTGGTGAATTGTTTTACATCTCTTACATAAGACTTATGTCTTCTCTTCCATTACATAGTCTAATTAGTTATTGTTGCAATATAGGATTTTGATATTTTTATCTTATACATAACAACTAAGCTGAATTTTATTTTGAATTTTTGGTTGTGAGTCTGAGCCTTAAATGGTTGTGTCAGCATTCCAGCTCTGAATTTTTAGATTGTTATATTCAATCCAGTGAATTATTTTATCTTTAATTTTCAATTTATACTGGGTGTTTCTTTTTTTCCCTCTTATTGTATCAGTTTTGAATGTCTTCAAAATGTCCAGTTGTCAGAACTAATAGAGGCCATCATTGTCTTTGTCTTTAATGTGACAGCTGTTATGTCACCATTTAATGCAACTGTCTTTTATCAGTAATATATATCTCTCTGTTAGTTTACTTGGTTTTATCAGAAATATAAATTTGTTAATTTATTTTATGTGTATGAGCCTGCATGCAAGTGCACCTGTGTCATGCAGTGCCCATGGCGGTCAGAAGAGGGTGTCAGATCCCCTGCAACTGGAATTATAGACATTTGTTAGCTACCATGTGGATGCTGGGAATTGAACCCAGGTCCTCTGCAAGAGCAGTGAGTGCTCTTAACCATTGAGCTATCTCTCTAACCCTGAGATAGGGTCTTGATATGTAGCCCAAACTGACTTTGATTTCATAGTCCTGCCTCAGCTTCCTGAGTATGGGGATTATAGTCAAGTATTGCCATGCTTGGCTCAATTCTTTTTTCCCTCTGTTGCAAAACCTGCAAGCAAGCCCGACTTCTTTCCTTCCTCTCTTTGTAGATTTCTAGTAAAGAAGAATGCTTTTATGAAAAATATTGGTAGCAGCTTTTGTCCTTTTGTGTGACGTTATTAATTTCATCTAGCTTGGCTTTGGACTTGACCATTCCCATACAGTGTTAATGTAGGATGTACAGACTGAATATTTTGCAGTTCTCTTGCACTATCATTCTGGTACCTTGAATTTGTTTTGCTAATCTTTTTATTTGTAAGTATTTCAGTTTTCTTTCTTTCTTTCCTTTTTGGTGTTGGAAATGAAGGCCAGAGCCTAGTGTGCATCCTAGACAAGCACTCTATTAACACTGAGCTACATTTCCAACCCCATTGTCTATATTTCAGATGAGCTGTAAGTGGCTTAAAATTTAGGCAGTTGCTGTTCAAGAAATACCAAAATGGGAGCGCTTCTTCTTAATTAGTGGTATAGATATTTTATGTGGAAAAAAGTGTTTGTGTGTGTGTGTATGTATGTATGTATGTATGTACTTTTATTGGCTCTGGAGTATTTCCTTATCAAGTATCATGACTTATTTTCCAGTTTGGAAGTTTGGTTGTAGCTGTTCTTTCTGTTTTGAGCAACTCTGCGATAGTATGTGTATCTGTGTTATGGTAGGACCCATTTTTAGTGGTGAAGTGCTAGACAAGGTACATTGTCTGTTTTTTAAAAAATTTTGTGTGAGGAATCATGTGCCATGGTGTTCATGAGTGTGGAGTCCATTCTCTTCTACTAGGTTCAGTGATCAAAGCTAGCTTGCCAGGCTTGCATGGTCAAGAGCCTTCACACATAGAGCCATCTAGCTGGCCCCTTCAAGTCTGTTTTTTAACTGCCATTTTATTCATATTAGCACCAAATTTTTGAAACTAGTGATTTTGTTAGGAGTTTGATCTGGTAGGTTTAATGCCAGTTTAAAGGCCTTACTCTGTTCATACATATTTCTCCCTCTTTCTCCTTCCACTGCTTCATCCACAAGTATCACTTCTCTGCACATTCAGTAATTATAAATAACTCCACTTGTTTTTTTCATGAGTGCTTACTAGGTACCAGGCACAGATCTGATTGCCTTTCATGTGTATTTGATAATAGATAGATACTATGACTGCCCATTTTATAGTTGAAAAAAATGAAGACATACAGGTCCCTTTCTTAAGATCAGAGTACATGGTGGAAATAGAAGATGAACAGTATCACATCGAAGTCTGGCTTTTAGCTTCTGTGCTCCACTGCCTCCTTCCTATCATTTTTAACAGCTCATGAAATTTTGTGAAAATTGTAAAGCTTAGTAGTTATTCCATCTCATATCTAGGTCTGTCAGATCTGTAAGAATGATTTCTTAATATAATTTGACATATGGACCTACATTCTAAACTCTAAACTCAAAAAGACTGGTGAGTTTTATTAATATAGTTGTGTTCTGTTTCATCTTGTTTGTTCCTAACCTCTATTTTGAGAATATGCATGTGATTAATCTTGAGATTAATTGTGTGGATTGTAAAGGTGATCAGTATGATCTGCTGTCTTTTACTGTTGCTGAAACATCAAATATTGTAAGTTCTCAAAATGTGAATTGGGAAGAAAAGAGCATTCATACTTTTAGGTTAGGTATGAGATATAAACAGAATCTCTCAGATGCTCACACGAAGAGAGTATGGTTATCCTTCCTTTTACTAAGGACTTTGTGGCATAATATGTATGTAAATATTTGTGAACTAATTAGAATTTCCATAAGTACTGGTTGTGAAAATTGAAAGGTAAGGAACATTAGAGACCCATATGTAAAATGTGGTTGCTGAGTATTTAAGATACTTAACTCTTAAAAAAATTTTTTATTGCATTTATTTAGTGTGTGTGTGTGTGTGTGTCCGTGTGTTTGCATGCTCATGTGTCCACATAGGGAGGTTATGGACAATTCACAGGAGTAAGTTTTCTCCTTTTGTTACATTGTTCCTGGGGATTCAGTTCTGGTCATCAGGCTTGGTGGTAGGTGCTAACTTGGCAGCCTTTAGGTATGCTTTTAAGTTAGAAAGAAGTCTCTTATTTCCTTTTCCAATTTTATCTAATGTGATTATTTTGTTGAATTTATGACTTGCCAATAAAAGGTATGTATGTTATTTAATCTAGGTGGCTCTGATACGAGAGGTTAAGTATGTGGGTTCTCTAATGAGTCCACAAAATGTTATTTGGTTTAGACCAGTATGAAGATTGTAGTCCTGATTTATTAGATTTTTAGAATTAAGTGAAATATATTCTTAAATTTTTCTAGAGCTTTAAAATTTCAGTAGTTTATCAAACTATTAATGTTCTATGGCTAATAAGCAAATCATAGTCCTGTGATGTCTCTGCTATAGGCTTAGCAAGTAATGCTAGAATTTTGGATAAAAGAGCAAAGCATCAAAACCAGGATCTAAACATGATATTTTCTTTAAAAATTTTTAAATTACATTTTATTTTGTGTATGTGGGCTTGTGTGTGTGCTGATAGAAGTTGATTCTCTCCTTCATGTGCATCCTGGGATCTAGGTGAGGTTGTAGTGCTTAGTGGTGAGTGCCTTAATGTGCTGAGCATCTCACAGGCCCTGTACATATGTTTTCTTAATCTCAGAACCTTTAACACATTTTCCTGTCTTGCTTGTGGAGTATTCTTTCACACACAGCTACTTTACAGTTGAAGATTACCTTTACCCATTTCAGCTTAGCTTTTTGTTTGCAGCAGTACCTGAATTCAGTTGGGCAGATCCAGATTCTCTAATAAGCTTTAAGCTGTGAATATATGCTTTATGAGGAAGTTTTACCTACTTTAGCCTTAGCTGGGCCCTTTTGTCTTATGTAACAGGATATACAAGCTTGATATGTCAGCGTTTTTGTCTTGTGCATGAGCACCTTTATTTTATATTCCATGGAGCCCAGAAGAACAGCTTTGCTTGACAAGAAGGACCCATTCATTGTCTTAAGCAACCTATGTTGATGAGATTTATGTGTCTTAATGAAATATTAAGGTTCTCCTGATCTCATTACCATAGAAGTTTTTATGAAAATCTTGAAGGATAGACAATCAGATTCTACTGTCATTAAAACCCCGGCATATATGTATAAATATTGTACTTGACCTAAAAATAACATTTATTCTAAAATAACTCATTGTCTTTGGACTTTTTCTCTTAGCATTATTTCTCCTGGAAAAAAGATACAATTTTTGCTTTTGAATCCTCCTTTAGCTCTGTGTTTTGAGAAAATTATTTAACACCATTTTCTTTATGGTCTAATGAATTGTAGAGAAGTTTTCTTAAACTTTCCCCTCAGGATCTATTTTCTCAAGAAATTTTTACATCTGTACATATAGGTATATAAAAACAATATAAATCGAATATTTACTGATTCCTTTGAGGGGGTGTGTGTGTGTGCGCGTGCATGTGTGTTTGTGTATTTACATACTAGTAAGATGAATCTTCAGTTTATTTTTACATAATTGAATTTTGGATGAGAATTTGATATTACATCTTGTAATTGACATAGCATCTTTAGTGTTTTGCAGAGTTGGTTTTTATACTGATCAATGTTGAAAAAGCTGCTTTGCATAAAAGAATAGTACAAAATGTCAAATATATCTTTAGGGCCACTTCAGAAATGGTTGAAAATTTTTTCCTAATCCAAAATAAAAAATCATTTACTGTTTTTTTTTTTTTTTAAATGAGACCCATCAGCAGCTTATATGCTAATTTTAATATAATACAGTCTAAAAGATATACTTGAAGAATGATGGTGGGAAAATGTTAAAGTCTTTCTTTTCCTTATTTAAATCATTAATGTTTCTAAGTTTATAGAACTTTGTGCAGTAAAAGCACTGTAACTCAAAACATGTGCAATAGTCTTGCAGTGTTGGTTGTTGCATGTTATGACAGCATAAACAGTGCAAAGTGTACATGTGTGTTTAGAACTATAGTGAAGTCATGTGAAGCAACTTGCTTGATGTACATTGGTTTCATTATATGTTTGTCTTTAAATTTTTGTTTTTGTGCATTCAGAAATCTCTTGCCAATTTTTTTGCAGCCCACAAATTCTGTCATGTGATCTATGGAGGTTTTGACCCATAGTTTAAGAAGTTGGGCTTTAGGGCTGGAAAGATGGCTAAAGCAGTTAAGAGCACTGACTGTTCTTGCACCAGTCCATATAACTGGCTAACACCAGTCCATATAACTCCAGTTCCATGGGCTCTTAGACCCTCTTCTGGCCTCCATAGGCATTGCTTTCACATGATACACTTACAAACATATGCAGGCAAAACACTCATACACATAAGTAAAAATAAGTAAAATAAGTAAAAATATTTAAAAGGAAGTTGTACTCTAATGAATGAACATACATTACATGCTATAATACACGGCCCTCTGTGTTAATCACTGACTTATTTTCATACATGAAATTTTGGAGTAAAATTGACTTGTTCTTTTTCACTTAGGTTGTGGGCTTTAGTTTGCTTCTGTAAGAAACAGTACACCTCAAAATGTATTTAAACCATATATCGCACTTTGAAGATTGTTCAGAGGAATCTAAAATTGAGAAATAGGTTTTATGAAGCACAGGTTATGGATCCTAACTCAAGAGCCCTGAATTTCTTGTTGTATTTATTTTGGAGTTCAGTGACCCTTCCTGCTTTTTTTTTTTTTTTAAATCGCCTCTCAAGGGGTAAACAAATTGTTTTCTTATCTCTGTTCCCAGTAATCCTACCAAACAGCTAAAGAACTTTCCTTTTTTGGAGTTGCTAACATATATCCTTTGAGAGGCTGTAATTGATTAGAAAGTTTTATTTGTTTCTTGTTAATATGTGTGTATAAGTATGGGAGGTCAGATTACAACGTTCAGAAGTCAGTTCTCTCCTTCCACGGTGATTACCAGAATAGAACCTAGATTGTCAGACTTGAAGGCCAAGCTGTCTTGCCAGCCCAAATTGGAAAATTTTGAATGATCACCACCTATCCTTTGTTTTTCTTTCTAAAACCACTGGAAACTTCAAACAATAAGAACAACAAAAATCTTAAGGAATAATTAGTTATTATATCTGCTTTTTTCCTCTCTAGATAGGAGAAGAGTATCATATGGAAAGATAAGTTCTACTTAATAAAGAGCATTGTTATTTCCTCATGTTTCACTAACTATGAAGCTATAATTTGATTTCTTCAAGTACATTTTATGGATATTGGTTAAGATTTTCTTTTAAATAGTTGGACTTAAATAGATGGATTTACCATATTCCTTTAACTTAATTTCTCAGTGTTCTGCCTGTGATGTTTCACAGTTGATTTAAATCATAGTGCTAAAGAGCAGGAACAACTTTAACAAGGAACAAAAGGACTTTATTAGTTCTGTAACTTTAAAGTGTGCTTGCCTGTGTGTAGGGAAGGAATTCAGAGGATCCAGCTAAGGCATATGGTTATTTCCAGTGTAAGTAATGTTATCTGTATTGTTTTTCTTTAAATAATTTTGATCTTTGATTTCTTTTGTATGGCTGTCAGAGGAGAGGGGGCTGTGATATTCTAGCCAGACTTGGTCATGAGGCCACTATTTGTCTAAAACTATGTGGGGTATATTCACCCCCAAAAGGATGGATTATCATTAGAAAAAGAGGGATAGAGGGAAGACTTGTTTTTTACAAGGGTTATAGTTCACACAGTCTGCTGCAGGTAACCTTGGAGACTGGAGAATTTGAAGACGTTAGAAAGTTTGTGGAATTGGATTAACAAGGAAAATCCAGTAGAAATTGGAACCCAGAAGGTGAGTCTAGTTTTTTCCAGGGTAATCTTGAATCACTCTGCATTTGAGTCAACAGATAGAACTGAAATGGAAAAGAATTGAAGTGGGTAATTGGGGAATAATTAACCATTTTTTAAAAGAATTACTTCCCAAAGTGCTGGATCTTTTGGTCTTTATACCCAGTTTTTCTCCAGCCTACATGACTCTAGTAGGAATGGTGCCCAGGCCTGCAGCTTAAGAATTGTTTTCTTAAAACATAGGCCAGTGGTTTAGTACTGTTTGCCATCTGAGAGAGAAGTAAAAACACTAAAGCACACAACTTCAAGGAAAAGCAGTTTGGTCTATTCCCAGCCAGCTTGTGTTCTAATTGCATAAATCATATGGCTTTCCCATTTAAGGAAGAAGCCACTTGGGAAAACAAGTTCTGAACAATTCTTTCTCTTTAGAGAAATCCCATAGTAAATCTAAAGTAACTCTTTCATCAACATAAACTAAGATGATGAGGAGAATCAAGAGAGACGGAGAATCAGGAGAATGGAAGATTTAGGGTGAAAGAATAACTGATTTCAGGCATAAAGCAGACGAAAGCATCAAAGAGCAAATGTAACTAAAAATTTAGGTTTAAGCTGGGTTGGAGGTTAAGATAAGAGAATTCACATGAGTTCAAGACCAGTCTAGGCTGCATAGTGTGTTTGAACTACAGTGTGAGGTTCTGACTCAAATATGAAGACAAAGAAAGAAATGATTTCAGACTTAACAACATATTATAATGATCAATCACAGCTGTCATAGCTATACTAGAAAAGGATCAGAGAGCTAGAAAAGGTTAAAAATTATAAAGAAAATATATAATATATAATGGGTAAAGTAACAGTTTAGCAATAACCAAGACTGTATTATTGGGACCCGGCAGTTAAGAGCACTTGCTGCTCTTTGGGGGCACCAGAGTTCAGTTCCCAACATCTACATCAGGTTGGCAACAACTGCCTGACTCCTGTTCTGGGAGAAATCCAATGCCCTCTCTTGGTCTCCTCAAGCAGCCATGCACAAAGGAACGTAAAATAAATATTTTGAAAAAGACTGAAGTAATTTGGAATTGAGTAGAAGCTACTTGATATTTACAAAGAAAAAAAGAAAAGAAAAACCTGGAAAAATAAGAGAAAAGAGATAGGAGTTTCTGCATCTGTAAATATGAATTCTAAAAGTGGAGTGATCAAGAACCATAGGAGGGAGAGTAATAAGAAACAATTGAAGAAAATTTTCTGAGCTGGGGGAAAAAGAGGATGAATTTTAAAATTTAAAGAGTTTGTCTAGTGTCAGACTTGATGGATGGGAAACGATGCCTAGTCACGTCATAAAATTCCAGAACTCTAAGGATAAAAGGAGCCACCCGGGCATGGTGGCTCTCACAGTCTCAGTGCCCAGGGGTTGAGGCAATAGGACCTTGGTTTGAGGCTTGCCTGAGTCACTTAGCAAGACCCTATTCTTAGAGAGAAGCCTCATTTGTCCTTAAGGTGATATAATCCTGAAGAGTTACATCTCCTGGAGGCAGGGTATCTTTTGAACCTAAAAGAAGTAAGATGAGAATTGTTTTTGTCCCTTTGGAAAGAAACAGATCCTATGTTCGTAGCTTTTATGTCAACTAAGGAGACACTGTATGTCTTCCTCACGCAAAATTTTTTGGTCTTATTTTGATGTTACTTTAAAGTTAAATCAACATGCTATTTCTTTACTACATAATTATGGTGTCTTCTGAAAGTAAGCTGTAGATCAGGAACATGATCTTTTCTGGTAGGTAGATTCCTCTGTAAACACTTTGAAATTACATTTTCTTTATTCATTTATTTAATGTGTGTGTGCACACATGTACATGTGTGGAGGTCAGAGGAAAACTTGGAGAGTTGTTTCTCTCCTACCATGTTGGGCCCAAAAATTGAGCTTAGGTCCTCAGACTTGATGGTAAGCCCCCTTACTTGATGAGCCATCTCTTTCTCTGGAAGCAGATTGCTAATTGCAAATTTTTCAGTTTGATTTAAAAAAAAATCTTACAGTATTATGAGCCTTTATTGTTTGAAAATACAGATTACAAAAGATTGTAAGATGTAAGTATTTTAATTATACTCATTGTGCTTTTTCTAAGCAAGCTAGGGGTTGAAAAAAATCAAAGTATACAAAGTTATGACCCTGACATTTGAGAGCTACATTAAAAGCTAAGTGTTTTACTGGAATTTGTAAAATTTGTATAAGGTCCTCACCCACATTAAAATTAAAATTTAAAATTGGCAGTTCTTACGCTTTTAAATATTTTGTAACCTGTCAGATATTCCTTACTTAGCCTTCCAGTAATTTTAGCTCTTCACTAAAACAAATAGGCATATATTTTCTAAAGAAAACAAGAATTGATAGGATTTCTAACAATATTTGACTCCATAAGAAGTCAGTAGTATAACTGAAAGCTATGAATATGGATCAAATTTGATTTCATAAGATATAAAAGTGAAGTACCTATTACACACAAAGAGTAGGAAGTGATCCCTTATGTAAAACTGCATTACTTTCTGTTGCAGATTCAGAAGTGACTGGTTATTTGAAATTTATGGGGGAAGAAGTAATTGTAATGGTACTTCAGACATAGGTGTAGTATGAGATACTCATCATGATGGGCAAGAAGGCAGTGCAAGCAGGATGGGTGTGGTGGTTCACAACTTTAATATTACTTAAGCAGAGGCAGATGAATCTGAGTGAGATCAAAGCCAGCCTGGTCCACATTGTGCGTGCAGGCCAGCTGGGGCTAAGGGGAGACCCTTTCTCAAAAATCGTACAAACAGGCAAACAGAAAAAGAAGGTAGTACAGAGTTATACTGAATAAGATTAGAATTTTGTTTTGCGGTGAGTTGTCTCTATGTTGTCCTGGCTGGTTTTAAACTCTGTGTTCAAGCATTCCTCCTGTCTCAGTCTTCTCAGTTGCTGAGACTGCATGTGCATATCATCGCACCCAGATGAGAGGTCTCTCTTCCCAAACCCCCCCCCCCCCTCCTCTCTTCTCTTTCTGTAAGAGAGTAGTGAATGGATTTCTGTCTGTATAGCCATCCTGGGAACTTTGTGGTGTTATAGTCATGCTTTATATGATAACTCTTAGTGATCTTCTGTCTGAGGTCACAGACAAATAGAAAAAGGGATGGTACCTCTTTTTGTAGTTTCTAGCCTAGCCCTTTGGTGGCTAGAGACAGTTTCGTGTAAACTACATTTCTTAATATATCGAATTATGAACTTGAAAAGGGTAGTTTTGGTAATTGAGAGAATTGTTTGGAGGGCAAACGTTCAAGGTTTGTTAAGAACAGGTTAGAATTAGCATAATGGGATATATGTCTTGAGAGCATGCTCTCAGGGAACCCAGTGACAAGAATGGGATTCTGTGAGAACTTGGGTAGTTTGTAAATCCCAATTTTTCCATGCTTTTGCCTTTACGATTTTTTTTTCTTAGGTTCTAAATGTACACACCCAGGTCACTCCCACCTGTATCTCTTGGGGAGTATGTGTGTGGGAGTTGTGTATGTCTCTAGTTTTTGTTGTTTGTTGGTTAGTAGTGTCTGTTGCCTTTTAGCATTGGATAATTAGTAGACTGTTAGCTTGATTGAAAGTACAGTATATTTATCTTATTTGAAAATAAAATATAGAAAATAATTCCAGATTACTTTGGAATAAGTAATTTCTAGTATGCCTATACTTTTTATCTTAATTTGAAAATCTTTTACAGTGCTTATAAATTTAGGAGGTAGATGAGACTTAAAAATAAATATTTTGTCAGTTTTATATACATAGACCTTATTATAAATTCTAGAAAACTAATGAATTCATGGTGTGATCTATCATAGGGAAAGATAACAAATACAAGTATTTGACACGGTTCTTACTGCAGATGTGATCGGAGCTCATTTGTTTCTTACTTTGCTTGGTATGTTTGGCTACTTAAATTACATTTTTTACATATGTGTAATAATTTTCTTCTATAGAGTACTAAGTTGAATTTTATGTGTTATTAGTCAGATTAGGGAAGAATAGAACAGGACTATAGTAAGAAAAGGAGAAAAAATTAAGGATTTTAGGTAGATGGTAACTTGGTAAAGAACCAGGATAGAGTTCATCTAGAGTATGGACTTTTAGAGGGTAGACTAATTTTCTTTATCTTTCTGTATATGAAGTGTAGCATAGACTTTACCACCTGGGAAGTACTCAGTAAATGTTTATATAAATGAATACTAAAATGTTAATGGTGATCACATTTTAAAAAACTACCTGAGCTTTGGACTTCTTAAAATATAGGCCTGAGAAAATTTTCATTTAGAAAATGTCTTTAAAAATATTTAATGTATTAGAGGTTGAAAGTATTCTTCAAATATTAATATTCAAATTAGATCTAGGATATATGCTTGAAAACTGAGATAGAAACTGTTCAGTGTTTTATGTTAATAAAAGGTCATTAAGAGCTGGACTTGGTTGTGATACCAGCTCTCTAGAAGAGAGGTGGAAGCAGGAGGAACAAGTCAAAGTCAGCCTCTGCTATATAGCAATTCTGTGCCAGTCTTATGTGAGACCTTATCTCAAAAGCAACAAAACAAAAAACTTCAAAAACTCTTCAACTTGACCCTATTTTCCTCTTATATATGTAGAGTTTTTTAGGATAATGAAAAGATTATATTTAGAATTTCTCCTGAAAATGAATAACTTGACTGGGTGTGGCAATGTACCTCTGTAATCCCTGCACTTGAGAAGCTGAGGCAAGAGGACAGTGAGCTGCAGATCAACCTGGGCCCTATAGCAAGATACATGTGACATCTAAGACTTAATGGTGAGACACTGTCAAAACCCACAGTAATTTGAAAGTAAACCTGAAGTCATATATTAATAGATCTAACGGTATTTTAATGAGAATACATCTAGATATTTCCCAAGATTCTGTATTTTCATTATACTAAATTCTGGCAGAGACATCTATTCAGAGTTGACTCCCAAGATAAAAAAACAATTAAACCTTGGATGGAATTTTGTCTGTTAGCAGAAGTAGATTTTATTTTTATAGGCCAGATTATTTGATCCCATTCTTCTCTTTTCTCCAAGTACATTTTGATAGACTTTGCATAGCATTTCAGATAGTTACTGAAATTCCTGATCTAGCAAAAATATTATTTATAATTTTTATTAAAGAGAATGGCTTAATTTTTATTAAAGGTGATGGCTAATCTTGATTGTCAACTTGACACATGGGAAAAGGAAACCTAACTTGAGGAATTTTCTCCATCAGTTTGGCCTGTGGGCCTGTCTGTTTTCTTGATTTTCTTCATTTTCTTGATTGCTCATTGATAGAGAATGCCATTCTTAGGCTGTATAATAAAGGTAACTGAGCAGGCCAGTAAGCAGTGTTCCTCCTTGGTCTCTGCTTCAGTTCCTCCCTTGAGTTTCAGCCTTGGTGTCTCTTAATGATGAACTACAACCAGTAAGCCAAAAAAAGTTTTCCTTCTCATGTTGCTTTTGGTCAGTGTTTTATTACACCAACAGAGACAAAGTAGAGCAAAGTTAAACGAGAAAAGGTATAACTTTGAGGTATTCCTTGAAAAGTAAAAATGAGTAATTAAGTAATTAGCCTAGTTTTATGAGTAATACTGATTTACAGATTTTCATAGATTGTCAATGATACTTTGTATTTATAGAGAAGCAGTTTTATTTAATGGGTATAGTTAATTTTTATGCATATGCATCTTTAGAAAGCTAGTATTTGGTTATATCCTGGTATCCATAATATGTATGCCCAAGAATGTTCATTGTATTGTTATGAAATGTTAGAAACAATATAAATGGCTATCAATAATGGACTGATGAAATGTATGGTTCTTTATTAAGCAACTGTCAAAAAACCTACATATGCTAGGCTAAAAAAGATAGTGTAGGGTCCTGCATTTAACCAAGGAGTGTGTACAACAGTATCATTTCCTTGCACAGTGCAGTGGTGTGTTTGGAGAACTGGTGCCAGAATGCTCAAGTTCCTTATATAAAATATATATGCATATAGTCCATGTATATCTTCCTACATATATTTTTTTAAAGGTTAAGAGTAACTTTATGAAGAAAATGAAGGCTAAGTTGTAGAAGAAAGGATCTGGAATTCTCCTGTTGATGCCAGTCAAGACTTGGAAAACATTTATGTGGCTAGAGAGATGATTCAGGGGTTAAGAGCACTGGTTGCTTTTGGAGAGGACCCTGGTTTGGTTCCCAGCACCCACATGGTGGCTATCAACCATTAGTAACTCCAGTTCCAGGGGATCTGACCCCCTCTTCTGACCTCCACAGGCATTGCATAACAAAGGTGCATTTACCTAATTTATGTATGAGGCAGTACCCTCATACATGAAATAAAAATAATAAAAAAAGAAAATAGGGCCGACGGTGTATAGTATCTGTCTGTGTAAAATAGCCTTACACAAATATGTATATAAAAACATGTAGGCTATTAACTCTCATCTTAAGAATTGATAAGAGATTTACTTTTCTTGGTTTTTAAATTTTATGTATTTTTGTGATCCTGAGTATTGAACCCATAGCCTCGCACATACATCGTCAGTGCTCTAGCGCTGATCTCTACCCCCAGCCCCTTGAATCCTTTGTTTTATGCTGTGTTCTCCATGCATATATTATTTTTTAGGAAAAACTATAATTAGTAAAGGAGAAACTAAATTATAATGGTAATGAAAAGAATGTTACTATGATAAATCAGATATACATCTAGAATCTTATAGCTTGCCTGGGTTAGGATAGATAGGAAATAAAGGCATGAAGATGTACTGATGCTTTATACTATATATAGTCTGTACTTTAAAAAAAAATGCCATGTTTTATTTAAGGCTTTAAGATCTTTCATTTGTTTTTGGTTAGGCTATTGTACATTTGAATTTTATATTTCTCCTAAAACTATAGTTTATACAGTAGGACAAAAAACAATGAATACATCTTAAAAAATGAATTTGCGTGGGTTTTTCTTTCCTAGTAGTTTTTATGTGGGTAACTTTATATTGTCCTCCTTTTTTGAATATGTGGTATTTGAAATCTTACCGGGTTTCCTCATCTTTGCTAAAAGTAAGTAAATAAAATTTCAGGAAATAGACATCAACATGCAAAATAGTATTGCTTGCTTATTAACATATATACACATGCCTTTTGGTATTGGCTTCTTTTTCTTTATTAAGGAAACTAATGGTGGTTCTAGATGCTTATTAAACTTCTGGTAGTTTCTTCCCTCTTAATGTGAAGTTTTACTGGACATTTGAAACTTGGTTCAGTAAATAGTTTAACAAATTATTTTTGCTTACATATATTAGCATGTTAATTGTTGTTTATACTTTAATATCTTTGCCATTAGAAAAAATGGTCTGCCATTGAAATCCATTTTAGACCACTGGCAAGGCTTTATTTTATTTATTTATTATTTATTTTTGCCTGTGAGCTGAGCTGAAGATGAGTCACTTTTAAAATGAATCGTAAGGCAAATGTGTATATATCTCCTCTTGTACTTATTTTGTGGCCTTTACCATTGTTTAAACCCAGGACCATCAGAAAAATAAATACAAGTAGCAATAAAGGCCAGAAAGCCATAGAGTAGAAGGGAGAGTCAGTAAAGATACTTTTAAAGATGTTTACAGAAATCATTGTGTGTGCTCATGGTGGTATGTGGAGATAATATGTACCTGCTATGGTGTATATCTGTAGGTCAGAAAAGATAAAGTTGTGCATTTCATCCTCTCTGCCTTCAATGTGGAATCTGGCCTCCAAACTCAAGTCATTCAGCTTATTTGGCAAGCCTTTTTACCTTCTGAGCCATCTCTTTGGCCCCAAATTGTTTGACTTTGAGTTTTGGGAGACCTGATTTATCAAGTAAAAGATTTGAAAATCCTATATTTGGCTAATGGGGAAAAAGGAAAGCTCCAGCCTGCGAGTTCACTGAATTTAAACCTGTCTTTGCTTACTTATACTGAAGTTCTGAGGTAAAGAAAGTTTTTTTTGTTTTGTTTTGTTTTTGTTTTTTTAAAGATGAAGCAGTTTGTTCGAAACTTCAAAATAATTGGTTGTGAAGGGAGGAAATAAAATTCAACTTTTACTTTATGCCAGTAGAGATTACTTTTGAGAGGCTACCAAATAAACAGAACCATACATACATGTAAGTACTAGGTAGAATCTGGGGAAAACATTACTTATGATACCACCTGCTTGCTGTTAATTCCACTTAGTCCTACAATTCTAGATTTGAATGTGGCTTTGTCATAGAATTCTGTGCCTGGTGTGACACTTTGTTTATCCATAAAATACAAACATAGCACCTGGAGAAGGTATATAGTAGATGATTCTGAAAATAAATCTAGAGCCAGCTACCTAGATTTGTCATTTTTAGCACCTCAACCAAATCAGTTTACCTGGGGACAGCTGGACAGGTTGATTTTCTTCTATGCCATGGTTCCCAGATCTTTAAAGTGGACACAATAATAGAATCTTTTAGGACTTTGAAAATTAAATGAGTTAATATATACAGGACATTTCACTGGCATATAGCAAACTCAATATACATACTAATATTTTGTTACTGTCCCATAGCTGGGTTATTATGAGGATTAAATAACACATTAAAAAGCTCATTCATTGCCAGGGACAGTTATGGTGCCTTAGTACCAGAAACTAGCTAGTTTGCCTCATTTCATCTCCTGTTGAGATGAACCTGTTAGGAAGAAACCTTGTTTCTCTTGGCTGCCCCCAAAACACTTAACTGATACACAGTAGATATGCCAAGTTTCTCATAGTATTTGTTAAAAGAAAAAAATACTATTCTTATTGTGGTTAATGAATGGAGCTAAAAGCACTACCAGAAAATTAATTTACTGTGGTGTGTAGTGTCAGTTTGTTACAGGTTCTATTTATCATACACTTAAAGGTTTTTATAAACAGATTCGTTTATAGAAAATTAGTTTACCATTAAAAAAGTCTACATGAAGATAATTCCAATACTCTTAAGTCAGCTACTCTGGTTATGTATATTATATATTCCATTTGCTTGATGTTGCTGATTCCTAACTTAATGTTATCTTGCCTCCTCCTGGGTTTTCAATACAACCTTTAATCTCAGTGCAAGACTTTGCTAAGGATAAATTGCTACATTATCCACTTCTGCCTCTTTTGTACAACCAGGAAGCCAGATGTATTAAATAAGCCTTATACGTACATACATACCCACACATATACTTGTATACATAATTCTTTTTGAAATTTTTAGGCTTTTGTAATTTGAAATGGTAAAATAAGAGATTTTAATCTATTTTTTCTCTTGAAATTACTTAACAGAAGTTTGCTTTGTAATAGAGCTTCTGTATCTTTAAAAAAAAATACAAGAATGAGTCACCCCTGCTCTTTTGGTAGATGCCTGGCTGGTGAACAGCTAAGCTGCTTTCGGCATGTAATAGAACATTCCATTTCCTGTTCCCTTGCTGACACAGAGGAGTGTTCCTGCTGGCAATGATCTAATCATAGTGCAGTAAGAAACATGGCAGTTTGATAAAACATGGTGGAGACAGCGGCTGAAATGGAAGCATATGTTCTAGAAGACATTCTTGAGGTAGGGTTAGGTTTGTAAATGAAATGAAAGTTAAAATCTGAACAAAGAAATCTTACCTTCTAGAATTATTTTACAGATGAATAGATTAGAGGGGGAGCCGAGAAAGGCAGAGCATAAAGCAAGACACGGGGAGACCTTATTTCCTGTGAGAATGTACCACTCTGTTTCACATGATTACTATAATCTAGAATTATTTAAACTTCATGTTTCATACCTCATAGATATGTTTGGTAGAAAAAAGAAGGGAGAGAGGATTCAGACTTGATTAAAAGCCTTCTGCTGTTGGTGACCTTTAGATTAACTCATTAGAAGGTGGGGTCTGCAAAGCAGCTTTGGGTAGGTTTAGTATTATATGTCTTAGAATTCATTTGCATATCTAAGCTTAAAGCTATGCATATAATTAACTGTTTAAAATAGATTTTTTATAGCATTATCTTAATTGCTTAATTTAAGTGGTATATTCTGCTCCTAGCTTTTTCATGTGAATTTCTTATAAAATATATTAATTTTTTTAAAAACCCTAAAATTTGGTGACCTATTGCTATAGTGCTGTTGAAAATTTTCCTGTAATTTTAATTACATATATGTATGTGTGTGTTCTGTCAGTTTTAAATCACGTTATTTGAATAGAAATCAGTTCAAGGAATTAGATGTCAGAGTGAAACCATAATTAATTTTGGCCTTGAATGTAGCTACTACCAAAAAATTGTATTTGCTTCAATCGTATATCCTTATCTGTAGGGATGCAGGGCTTTTGTTTTGCTTTCTTTTGCCTCTTTAAGAAAAGAAAAAAAAGCTGGCTATACAAATAAAGAGGCTTCCTGGTGTTGAGAGGTATTTCTAATGCTTAGACTGTTAAGAAAATTTTTACTAACCATTTCACTGTCTTCAGGAAGAGAGTGCATTGTGGGGAGAGGGTTTGGGAGACACTGCAAAGGGAAGCTAGGCGGGGCTAAGAGGAGAGAAAAGCCTTTGCGCATTATAAAGTGCTGCATGATCAATGAGCATTTTCTGGAGTCTCTCAGTGTGTGCCTGGAGCTGACATTGCAGCAAGTCTCAGGGTTCTGCAGAGTGAAAACTGATTCCATTGTATTATCTACCTCCTTGCAGGCACCTACCAATGTGCTCTTTCCCCCTTTCTTAGAAGCTATAGTATGTGTTGAATTGTGTCGTTAATTTCCATTCTTTTTATTTTTTAAACAAAACAAAACTTTGACAAGATTGGTGAGTTTCCTTTAAAATGTTGTGAAATTATCTAGGGATAGTGTTATACACTTTAAGAGACTTAGTAATAAGAGATCGAGTGACTTCTTTAGTGATACAGTTTAAACAGATCTAATTAATGGTGCCTTAAATTTTTTATTTTTACTTTAAAACATTTGCTTTGACTTTTGTAGAAAGGTAATATATGGATTTTTGGTTAATCTGTTTGGCAGTTTTCTTAGGCTATCTAAATTATAGTTTATAAGAAATTATAGAAACCTTATTTTCTGAAGGAAGATGTCTTTAAGCTTATTTTTGTGCTCTAAATACATGTTCTTAATGCTGTCTTTTAACGATTACTTCCATTAGAATTGTCAGGTTAAAATTTTTACATTGCCTAATTTATTCATTGTTAATTTGGTTTCTTTACCTGTTGCATTAAACTATATTGATGAGTAGTTTTGTGTTTAAAATAGCATAATTCAATTTAGCTGACAGATTAGATATGAAAAATTTCCAGATAGCAATAAGACTCTTACAGTTCTTAGGATAAAATGCCAAAACTTTGCAGTGTATCATTTTTATAAAGTACCTTGTAATGCAAATAAATAGATAACATTTTATGTAATGAGCTTTCCAGAAAAACATTCTTTGTTTTTTTAAGAGCTAACTTTACATAAATGTTCATGATGAATAATGAAGTTTATCTATGTACCACAGTGTCAGTCTTAATTGTTAATGACTTGAAGCTATTTGAAGTTTGTTACTGTAATTTAGCTTTTGTGATTTTATTAAATATATGGAATCTTACGTTGTTTTCTTATATTAACTTCTGTTTTTTCCTTTGTAACTTGGCTCTTTGAATCATAAACGTTTTAAAGGTGTTCATTAAATCTTTGTAAAAGGGAACTTAAAATCATTAAAAAGTAAATATAGTACATATTCTTGTAGTGCTGTGGCTTAGTTTTTTTTAAGTTAAAAAATTTTAAATTTCTTGTGGTTTACTTTCTAAACCTCATTTCAGCATTTTAAATGTGATCACATGTATACACACACATATACACCTCAGTTGAATTTTATATCTTTAAGATCTTAAATGAAATAAATTTCTAAAATTCATAATAAAATTAGAAAAGGTTTAATTATAACTTACATCATTCTTTTCAGCTGTCCAGTGCAATGGATAAAAGAATAACTTGGTTAACTGTAATCACTAATTTTCTTTGCAAACCAGAGCAGTCTTAGGGTTTCTACTACACTTTTGTAAAAGGATTTAAAAGTCAGGAAAGGAGAAAATAACACATGATAGAAATTGGACTCTGAGCCAATATTGAAATACTTTCTTACATGTATTTGTTGTTTTTCATAGATGTAATTCAAACTTCAGAATTTCATGGTTTTCTTGTCAATTCTGTGTAATTAATAATGAATCTTAATAGTTCTTAGAAAAGTCAACAGGAAGAAAAAAACCCTCAAATCAATGATGTTCTTTTTCTTTCTGTATCCTAAATTTGCATGACTTAAGAGCTGTGTGCTTTTTATATGAAAGCCTGGAACATAAATCATGCTTTTAATTTTAGTTAAATTCAGAATCCTTTTAAAGTATATGCTTTGGTTTTCTTTTTAAATTAAAAAAGTATAAAAATAAATATTTTTAGTGTCAAGTATAATAATTATATTCCCAGTCTTATTCTTTTGCCACCCAAAACCAGGATATATAGGTTCATGAACGTTACGGATTATAGTATAATAAGGAAAGCCCTACTATATAGTTGTTCCTTGGGACCATCAGTTTGAACAATTGACTGACCCTTTTAAGGAACCTTTGGAACCTTTGGAACTGAAATAAAGATAATATTGAAACTAAGTAAACAGGTTTCTTATGTAATTCCTTTTACTGTGTTACCTATCTTGATAGCCGAGGGCTTTTGTTTGTTTTTTAAATAAAATTGAAAGACCCATAGGACAGTTACTGGTTTTCATTTGTCAAGATAGCAGATCACTCTCCTTGTAGTTCAAACAGGGAAATCTTATTTACTGTTTATTATTTTTGGTAGTGGTACTAAATCTCCCATGTAAGTAGCCTCTTTCTGAGATACTAGCTACATTTCTTTTTATATTATAAAACATATTGGCATATTAGTGCACATTATTTATATCCTGCATCAGTGAATTTTGTGACATTTTAATAAATATGTAAATTGTCTCAATTGATATTACCAATAATTTTCATTCATTAAAATGTTTTAGAAGTAAGAAACATGTTGGATGAGTGAATGTCCTCAGTTTACTCATATTTTTGAGTACATGCAGTGTGGGTAGGCACTTAAAAGTCAGTAATTACCTCAGTGTACTGCTTCACAAAGTTAAATTTAAAGATGCAGGGGAAGAAATGTCTTTAAAATAAAGTCTTAAAATTAAGGTGTATTATAAATGCATATTTGAATACTAACATTTTTCTTCATTAATTGTATCTTAAATAATTTGAAACCTACTTTTAGAAGTGGCCTTAGAAAGCCTGCATCTTATTTACTTATTTCTTTAAAGACAGAGGCTTACTTTGTAGCCCTGGCTGGCCTTGAACTTAGAGATCTTCCTGTCTCTGCCTCCACATGCAGAGAGTATAGATGTGCACCACCATGCCTCTCTTAGATTGTCATTTTATGTATATGTCTTTGTATACATACATAAATAAGCTTGTGAATCTGGGGCTGTTAAAAACATCCAATTCATTTTTTCTTTTTTGAGATGGTCTCCTTTTAGACCAAACTGTCCTTAGTCCACAGAGATCTGCCTGCCTCTGCATCTTTTATATTTTTTTATCTCTACCATTTAAAACTGTGTATATATACATACATATAAGCTTATGTGGTTATTTTTTTGGCAGGTGTTCCTTTTTGTTGGTTTTTTTGAGATAGGGTCTACTGTCTCAAAAAAAAAAAAGTGTCCCAGCTAACCTGATACTCACTGTGTAGACCACACTGGCCTGCTTGCCTCTGCTTCCTTACTGCTAAGATTAAAGGTATACACCGGAATGCTGGCAGGTGTTTGGTTTTTAAAGTCTAGTTTATCTAGACTTTACTGTCATAGAAATATTGGAGGAGTTGTAGATTGCTAAAAGACATGGTTATGGTAATAAGCCCTATAATATTTTAGAGAAATATGGAGACTCCAGGCAGTTTTCAAAAGGCAGAAATATGTATATCTGTTGCTTTCATATCAGAGTATAAGATTGAGATAACAGCTATGTAATAAACCACTAATCCCACATTGATTCATTGTAGTCTTGTAGTTAGTTTATTATGTGGAGCATGAATTAGAAAGGTCCTGTTTGCATACATACAACTACACTGGTACCTTCCTCATTCTGAATTGATAAGAAATTTGTTTTACCACTTCACTGAAGAGTTCATTCATATTTGAAGTAAATTTGGTGATTACTAAGTCAATGAGCAGCAAAGTCGTGCTTAACCATTGGTTTGGTGTAGTTTGTTGCTTCCACATTTATCAAGCCAAAGGACTTCGATGAGATGTTCTTAAGTATGAAGGCCTGTGAGTTAATATCTTTTTGTTTCATAAGTTGACTGGATTAATATTGACTAATACAGTTGGTTTTTAGATGTAGTCATGCTTCTAACTGGTTGGTTAGGTGTTGTATTTTGTCTGCACTAGTTATATGATGAGCATATTAGCTACCGTTTATTGAATATTTAGGTTATTAAATAAAGGGAGATCATACTACCTGCTTCATAAGCTGTTTAATCCTCTGGTGAGTCTAAATGATTCAATGAGGAAGTAGGGACATACTTCATGGAATAAATGTGATAATCTGTATAAACATTTACTACAGTGGTTAACACACAGTTAACATTTTAGATTTTTTTTTAAGCAGTGATAACTTTCATGTATCCTCTTTATACTAATCATTCAACATTTGACAATGGAAAGTTGAACTTCAGAGCTGATTGAAATAATCTTTTTAGTTTTAGCACTCAAAGTTTAAAAAAACATTGAACTTAGAAAGCTTTTATTGTCAGGCATGGTAGCTCATAACTTTAGTCCCAGCACTTACGAGGCCGAGGCAGGCAGATTCACTTAGAAGCCAGCCTGGTCTACATAGTGAATTCCAGGACAGTTGGGGCTACGGAGAGACCCTGTCTTAAAAACACAAACACACAAAGTTTTTGTTTATGAGAGTTATATATATCAGTATTTATAATACTAGAAATTAAAATGTAAAAATATTGACAGTTACTCAATGCGAATCCTTATTAGCATACATATGTTTAAAAATAAGATATTTTTCAAAGAAAACTAGGGAAAAGACTGTCAGTGTTTTCATATTTCTGCAGATAACTGAAGTTTGGCTTTAACAGAAGGCAATTAAACTGTCATACCTCCTTTTATATTCACTCTGATACTTTATTTTGGTGACATGTGAGAAGAAAATCTGATGTCACAGTGATACAAATATGGAAAACATGTTAATAACTCAGATAATTGTCAATATTCTTATTTAATACCTCTCCTAACCTTCACAGGTTGTAGTTTATTATTTTAAAATTCATCTTACATTTAGAGAGTGTATATACATACATGTATGTGTTATATGTGTACATTTTATTAATGTGTGTAGGCATGCAAATGTCAGCATGTGGAGGTCAGAGAATGACATGGAGGAGTTGGTTTTCTCCATCCACATATGGTTTCTTGGGATAGAGCTCAGATTGTCAGTTTTGGCAACAAGCATTATCACCTGCTGAGCCGTCTTGCCAGCCCACAAAAAGTTCTTTAAAGGTAGTTGCAACATGGAATCTGAAAAAATTGTCTTTGGATTTTGTGAGATATGTTAAATTAAAACCACTGGTGTACTTCAAATATGTCAGAATCATGCACAATTTTATAATATGAACTAGTCATTTAGAAGATAGTTTGATTTCTATTTGTTTTGTTTGCTTATTTGTTTAAATTTTACAATTAAAAAACCAATCAGGGTGAGGGAGATAGTCAGTAAAGGTACTTGCTGACAGCGCTGACAACCTTAGTTTGATCTCTGTAACTTACGTAGCGGAAGGAGAGAACTGACTTCTACAAGTTGTCCCCTGATACCTCCACATGTGTGGCATGGCATGCACATATACATAAGTGAATAAAGTTGAATTTAAAAATCATATTTTTAATATTACACAAGTGTCCAAAAATTTAAAAAGTTGCAAGCTTTGTTATGTATAGTATCAGATATATTTTCCAATCTAATTTTGCTTGAAAACCTGAATTTAATTGTTATCAACAGCTATTTTTGAAATAACAGGCTTATTTAATTCATTTTTGAGAGAATGTTCGCCATGTAAATCTGAATAAATTGTATACTTAAGAAAAAATAATGTTCCATGAGAAAAGTTACTAGATCCTTTTACACTTGTACATTTTGAGTCAGCTACCATATTTGTACATTCAGCAGAAATGCTTCTGAATTCATCATACAGAATATTAAAAAGTCATGTGGTTAATGATTGAAAAGACAAATTGCTAGAGTACATTGATACCACATCTGCAGTCCTAGCTGAGGCAGGAGGTTTGTGAGTTTCAAGATACCCTGATCTATCCATAGAGTTCAGGGCAGCCTGGGCTTCAAAGAAAAACTGGTCTAAATAAAAGAATAAAATAAAAATAAATACCTTTTACTGCTTTGTAAAGCAAAGGAAACTGGCTTTGTGTTCCTTTGCCTACCTCATTTTAAAGATTGTGAGTGCATGGTAGAGAATATGCTGAATACTAACTTCTATGCATTTGTATAATGATCTTGATTGGCATTAAGCCAGCATATGTATTCACCTTTACTTGTTTCAGTGTATTACCTGCACAGTGAAAGAGGTAAACAGCCATCTTAGTATTTCAGAGATAGTTTTTGTTGTTTTTGTGACAGGGTCTCATTTACCCCTGACTACATGAACTAGCTAATGAGGCTGACCCTAATTCTGATTCTCCTGCCTCAGCCATCTCAGTGTGAGGGTTACATCCCTGTGGTTATCAGATCCCTGGGGATCTAACAGAACTTCGTGCATGCTAGGTGCATGCTAGGCAAGCAAACTACTGACTGAGCCCAGGAAATATTTCTGAGAAGTCTTGGGCAACTATACAATGATATCTACTTCATAGAGGGTAGATCCCAGTGACTGTACTTTATTTTTTGTTTTAAACTGTCAGTTACCTGTAGATTGCCCAAATTTACAGCCCTTTGGAGGAATAAAACTAGGATTAGGTGATAGACTTAAATTAGCTTACTTCAAGTATATTTTAAAAATCATTTTATTGAATTTATTTATTACATAGTCCCAGTTTCTCTAATCTGTTTTGATACTTCCTTAAGAAGTGAGGAAAAACTATGGTAATCTAAACATTTCCTTAAAATGACAAGTCATCTCTTTATCACTCAGGATTACTAGAAGTAAGTAGTTGAAGGCTTCAGAGTGAAGTAGTTAGAAGACAAACTACAAATTAATAGAAATTGATTAAAAATAATATGAAGTGCCAGTCATGTTATGATACTGTTAAAAATAATTAAAAATGGAATTTTTATAAATTCCATCATGTCGTATTTATTTCAGTTCTGAATGATTAGAGATGGAGTTTGTAAGTTGTAATTATTTGATCATACATTCTGGCAAGTGAAACAGATTTAAAACATTTTTCAAACAAGCAATTTTCATCTTGGAGACTATAGATATTTATTTTTATCCTTCTGTCCTGACAGAAGGTTTTCATTCCATCATTCCTGAGACTACTTCAGTTATATGTTTATGAAAACAAAAAGTAAGTTCAGGGTTGGCAAAATGACTTCTTTGGACCTTGATACCGAAATAAATACTTGTTAAACATAGGAAAAGAAAAGCATCAGAAACATCTGTATGTTTCTCTATTTCTCCAAGGCTGATTATGCTTACTGCTTCCAAATTTTAATTCATTCTTAAGAAATCGTGTTGAGGGCTGGAGAGATGGCACAGTGGTTAAGAGCAACTTCTAGGATCCAGGTTGTTCCCAGTATCCATACTGGCCTAACAACTGTCTGAAACTCCAGTTCCAGGGAATCGATCTGATGTTCTCTGCTGGCCTCTGTGGGCATTTTACGCACAGGTACACTTACATATAGGCAGGCAGAACACTTATATGCATAAAATAAAAATAAAATTTAAAAAGTAGTGTTGAACTGATTTTGGTGTTCTATGATATGTGGCTTCCTTGTTTAATCTGACTTAAAATTTTTATTATTAGTAGTGGTATTTTGTCATTTAACCTCTTTGAGGTTTCAGCTTTGGTGCCTGCTTCCTACTTCATGATTTATTTCCTTACTAAGCATCATCCAGATTTTGATCATTTACATCAAATATTGTTGTCAGCCTAACTTAATTTCACTCATTCTTTCACATTTTTGTTTACATTTTCTATTGAACTAATCTTTACTGGTAACTAGATCTCACCTTGAATAGACCTGAGGCCACTTGCTCAGCCTTCTTCACATGTCTACATTTGTAATTTATGCTTGCCATTATAAGACCAAAATATAGGGCCAGGAGTATAACTCAAGTGGTTGAGCATTCAAAGAGTGCCTTTATTTAATAGATCCATAGTATCACAAGAGGGTGGTTTTTTTTTTTTTTTTTACATGAAATATGAGTTAAGATTTTTCCAAAATCATGTTCTGGGTATAAGTATTCACACATATTGGAAAGTTCCTCCTGATTTTTTGTTTTTTTTGTAGCCCAGGTGTGGCATTGTACACTTGTAATTCTCTACTCCGGAGACTTGCGGCAGGAAGATCTCTGGGTCAAAAGTATCTGCTACCTAGTGTTTGTTGCAAAAAAATTTTTTCTATCACATTTCATAATGTTTTTGTTGCCCTTTTGAACATTTTCCTCTGATTCCTTTTTGTTTTTCTTTTCCTGAAATAAGGGAAAATAAATATTGTATAGAAAGGTACTTAAGAGGCTCCAAGTATCCACAATATTAAGATTAAGCCATACACATACTAGTTTTAAAAATCTTTGCAGTGAGTCGTTTTCTTAATATATTATAAATTACTGTAGAACATCCGGTAAAACAGGTAGAGAGGAATGCTGAATTAGGTTGGCATTGATACTTTTTTTTTTTTGTCTTTGAGACAGGGTCTCCCTGTAGCTTCAGCTGGCCTGGAACTTGCCGTGTAGACCAGGGTGTCTTCTATCTCAGAGAGATCTGCCTGCTTTGCCTCCCAAGTGCTAGGCTTAAAGGTGTGTGCCGCCATATCTGGCGCTTGATATACTTTTTTTTTAATTAACTTTTTTCAAATTTTATTCCCAGCTTCTTCAGCTTAATTTGCTGCAAAGGATACATTGTATTTAGAAAAAAAAACTGAAAAGAGCTGAATTGTCTGTGGATTGGATCATAAAAATATTAGAGATCTTCATATCCATAAACAAAAATTTTTAAAAGCAGTCTTAACATAAAAGTGCAGCTCCCAGTAACTTTTTCCAAGTTTCACCTTCAGAAGTTGACTCTATTCAGTTTGCATCATTCTTAGAAGCCTTATCAAAATTCTCCTCAAGATCTGGAACTTCATCATCATCATCCTCTTTAAAAGTACGCAGTGCATGGGTACTTTTCCATCCACATATTGTTTGGACAGAGCTTCATCCAGTCTTAAGCTGGTCAGACTGTCTGCAGCAAGCCGGTTTGTGATGCTGGGAAGCATTTCTGTCCCAACATGGCCTGTAATGGTGAAAGTGTTTGCTGCCAGAGATGCCTGACCTTTCGCATTGTTAAAGTGAATCAATGTTCCTTGGTTTGCAAACATATTCACCTCTTCAATACCGGAGATACTGTTTACCCCTAACTTCTTTAAGGAGAACTGAAGTTACTATTATTTTTTTTCATCTGCTGTAGTTGTTCTATGAACCACCTCCTTTCTGCAAGGAATTCTTTTCCCATCGATGTGCACTTGTGCCTGCAGTCTGGCGAGTTTTTCCTTGTCCATGATAGTTTCTTTCATCCAATCAGAGCAGAATTGGTGCTGTCTGGGCACTAGGATTTGTGCTCAAGGGATCTCAGGCAGACCAGCTGAGATTTGGTGCACGAATGTGGGGACACAGCATGGCAACTACTTTTTAAAGTATTTCCGACTAATGGGCTTTCCTTTTTATTGTTTATTTTGTTCCTCTGTGGTGTATGCATATGCTTGTGTCACATTGTGTGTGTGTAGCTCAGAAGACATGTTTTGGGGGGTTGGCTCTCTTCTGTGCAGGTCTTGGGGACTTGACAGCAGGTGCCTTTACCTGCTGAGCCATCTTGCTGGCCCTGAATAGGCGCCTTCTTCTTTCTTTTTTCTTCTTTCTTCTTCTTTTCCTGTTTTCAGTGCTTGAACATTCTGACCTGGATGTATTAAATGCTTATTTATCATTTTAACTTGTTATTCTTGCATGGTAAAGAATTCCTGTGTCTTTGATCTCTTCTTAGCTTTAAGTAAATGTGTGAATGGAGGAAGTAGAATTAAAAACCATTTATATCCAAGAGCATCATCTAGGTAATAATTGAAGATAACAATTAAAATAATAATTAAAGATAGAAACTAATTTCAGATGTACTTTTTATTGTTTTTTATAATCTCTAAAATTTAATCTCAAGTTTTGCTAAACTATCCAGATACAAAAGTAAACATGAGATTTCTTAAAATAGTGACTTCAGTAGAAGTATGTTTGATGATAATTTATATTTCCTATATTTTTCAAAAACTAAACTGATTTTTACTATGTTACTTAGCATCTAAGAATCATATTCAAGCAAGGCATGGTAGTGCATTACTGTAATCCTAGTACACTGGAGACTGAGACAGGGTTTAAAGTTCAGTGTCCCCATAGTCTGTATACCAAGTAAGACCAACCTGGGCAGCAAGTCATGGCAACCTTTTCTCATAAAACCAAAAAGAAAAGGAAACAAAGCAAAAATTCAAGCTCAGTTTGGCACCTGACAATGTTATTTGATTGCCTAGTGAAATTTGTCTATACTATTTTAGTCTGAACTGTTCCATGATAGCCCACCTCTAAGCTCCAGATGTCCACCTGTTGCTATCCACATAACAGGCTTCAGGCCCTGATTTTCCACTCATCCCTTGGAGTTTTCTCTTGTAGTCTTTCTGTCATATGTAAATTTTTTCTTCCTGCATTTTCTACAAACTTTATGAGACCATATACATTTAAAATATTTTATAGTTTGTATCACATCTTTGATTAAATGGTAAGTTTTAAAAACACTGGGACCAGGGGTCTCCTTAAGCCTTAAAAACTTAAAAACTTATTTACATATATTAAATATGTGTTTTTATGAAATATATTATTTATTTATAGCATTTATGTATTTATATAAAGTGGAATTTAAACAAAAGTAATTTAAAGTAATTTATGAGTGTATGTACTCCTCCAAAACTATGAGAGCTAGCCTTCAGAGGAGGTAGCTTCCGGGTCAGTTCCAGCTTCCACTGTTCTAAGTCCTGCGTCTGAAGTGTGTCTTGTCAGCAATAGGGATCTTCAAGTTCTGGGAGGCAATCAAGGTCTATGGCAATAGCCTGTGTGACTTTGGGAGCCTCTTGAACTATACTACCTGGCCCAGAACTACCTTGAAGGGAAGCATCTGTCTGGCACTGTTTCTTGTTATATAGCCTTCAGTTATACACTTGGACTGATTTAAAGATACTATATGCATAACTTTTCAGTAGGTTTTTGTTCTAATATGTTTCTCTCTTTTTTTAACACTTCCTATGTATTATTTTCTATCTCTTTGTCTGTCTAACCCTCCCTACTCTTTCCCCAGTTAAAGTACCCCCATTTTAACCCTTAATGATAATCTGTTTCCTATGGTCTCCCTTCTCCTGAACTCCTTCTTTTTTACCCCCATAGTTCCTTGAATAACCTTCTCTATCCCCCTCGCATTTAAATACTCCCATTTTACCCATTTCTCCCTTCATAACACCCAGGGCTAAGGGATCTCTTGTGGAAGAGAGGGCAGAGAGATTTTTAAGAGCCAAGGGAGGAGATGCACAACCATAAGGAAATAGTCTTACAGGTTTCTGGAAACCTGCTCATATGAACTTAAAACAGTGGTGTCAGCATGCACAAAACGCATTCAAAATCAAGCAGACAAAAACCCAGCATAAAACTGTAGAAATGGGCAGCAGGTTAGAGGAAATGGTGATGGTAGAAATCTTGTTAAATTGGTTTTGCCCCACAGTATTTCCCAATATATTTTGGGTTGTTTTATTACCACCAAATAACAGGAGCTAAATTATATGTCTGAGTATGTCAAGTAAATGTTTAATAGGATGCTTGTATACCTGAATGTTTTCACATTTGTTCATTTTAGCTGAGTAGTCTTGAAAATACTTTGATAGGATTCTCTTTTCTTTTAAAAGTCAACGTTTACATTTATTTTTTTTCATTTGTTCATATTTAGTATGATATCTTTTCATTGTGGGAACTTACTGTCTTTTCATGTGTACTTATATTCTTTTTATAATTTTATTTTTGAGAATTTAAAATATGAGTATTGTATTTACATCATTTCTAGTCCTCCCTCTCCCCTCCCACTTTGCTTACATCCCCATTCAATTTCCTGACCTTTTAAAATTATTATTGTTGCGCATGTATGAGTGTGTGTGCACGCACGTATGCATGTGTGCAGTCTACTCAGTCCATTTAGTGGTTCTCATATGTGCATATATTTAGGCCTGTCCACTTGGGTTTGATAACCTATCAGGAACTTGTTCCTAGAGAAAATTGATTCTTTCTCTCTCATCAGCTTTTGATTGCTGTTCCTAGTGTTCTTACTACAATTGTTATTTGTGTGTCTTGGTGTTCTGATTATAGAATCATGAGATTTTTGTTTGTTTTTGCTTTTGAGACAAGTTAATTTTTTTTTTTTTTTTTTTTTTTACTTTTAACCTATGTGTTTATATTGTGTTTGTGCATGCATCTGTACCCATGTGGAGGTCAGAGGGCAACTTGTGGAAGTCAATTCTCTCCTTTCACCACGTAGGTCCTCAGGATTGAATTCAGGTCATCAGACTGGGAAGTAAGCCTCTTTACTTGCTGAGCTATCTTGCTGGCTTTTTCATTTAAAAAAAAAAAAAATATATATATATATATATATATATATATAATCTTTGAGAATGGATTTCACCATTTATTTCCAGGTCTCACTCATTCCATAGCTGGGCTGGAATTTGCTATATTAACTAGACTGGTCTGGAACTTGGGTGATCCTCCTGCTTCTGCCATCATAGGGTACAAATTTGAGCTATCCTGCATAGCTATAGTGGCCCAAGTTCTGTGTGAAGTGACCTGTCAGCCCTATTTTTCTCACTGTAGTATATGTTATCTATAATGTGCTATTTTCACAATGTAAGGCCCAATTTCAGTATATTACATTATGACACCACTGGGCTTATATTCCTGTGTGAAGAACAGTTAGTCTTGATTTTCTTTTTCCATATATTTTTTACTTTTTTTCGATCTCACATATATGTATACAATGTATCTTAATCATATCTTTTCCTTTCCTCTCCCCTGGAGCCTGCCCCTAACACATCCTCCTTCTTGTCAAATACTCCCTCCCTCATCCCATAATCCCCTGAGTCCACTTAGTGCTCTTGTTGTGCTCATGACTCTGGGACCATCCACAGGAACATGAGCAAAATACAAGTGGCCACACTGAAGAAGAAAATTTACTCTCCCTTCCTTGGAAGCCATTAACTGCTCAGGTAGGAATGGGACATCCTGAGCCCTTCTCTCTTCTATTCTGGAATGTTGACTGACTTGATCTTGTGCGAGTAACCACAGCTCCTATGAGTTCATGAGTGCAGCACTCCAGTTGTGTTTGTAAGACAGCATTTCACAACACTCCTGTCTGTCCTCAGGCTCTTATAATTCTGTCCCATCTTCTACAATTTTTCCTGCAATTTGGTAGGTAGGTTTATATAGATGTTCCTTTTAGGACTGAACACTCAACAGTCACTTATTTTCAGTTCTTTGAGCAGTTATGAGTCTTTATTAATCATTGCCCACTACAAAAATTTTCTCTAACCAAGGTCGAAAGTGGCATTAATCTATGGGTTATTGGACAGCATTTAGCAAAGTCGTTTGTTGTTGTCATCCCCCTTCAAACCCCTGTCCATGACATCTCCAGCCATGAACCCTTGACCAGGTTTCAGTATCAGACATGAATTCTCTCAAGTGAAGCAGGCATCTGATCCGTTTGGAAATTGGTTGGTTACCTCCATAATAATCATGCCACTACTGGGCGTGGTGATGCACTCTTTTAATCCCAGCACTTCGGAGGCATAGGCAGGCTGGTCTCTATGAGTTTGAGGCCAGCCTGGTCTATATAGCACGTTCCTGGCCAGCTGGAGCTACAGGTAGATCCTGTCTCATAAACCTGAAAAAAGAAAAATAATAATCATGCCACTATTACAACAGTGGACATATCTTGCCTGCAGATCTATATTACAGCATGCTGGGTTAGGTTACATCACTGATGTCATTTCTTCCTCAGTGGCTTGCATAGCAACTCCCAGCACTATGAAAGCTAGTTAAAAGGGACGAAATTTCCTCATCACCTCTAAATGATTTTTCAGTGTCCTGCAAGCAAAGTGTGTTAGAAACTTAGGACCTGGTTATGTTAGGCAACTGGCAGCATTGATAATAGCTTGTGTTGTTTGGGGGACTTCTGGAACCTCCCTGACCAGTAACTTGTAGGGCAGTATCTCACACTTGGCACTAAGATTGTCATTTAATAGCCCATGTTTTCTGAGAGTCTTTACTAGGTGAATTCCTTCCTTGTTCTCCCACCCTCATCCCTGTGTCTTGATTTCTATGAAGTAGAGTATTTACTGTATGACTAGGAATATAAACCTTGAGTGATATTTCTGTAATGATTTGCTTGCTTTCTTTTTAGTAGCTGAGAGGTATGCCCACCTAGGAAATCTATTTCAGAGCTGTTGAGTATGAATGGTAGGAAATGGGCTCAAAGGGGTAATTAAAATATTTGTTACTGAATATCCATAGATAAAAGAACATTGGAGTTAATTGGAAAATGCTTATAGATCTCTTCTATCTGAATATTGAATTGTATTAATTTGGGGGCACATTTTAAATGGAAGAAGTAAACTGTAGTACTTAAGATTAAATTGAGTATTACATGTGACATTGGGTAAGCGCTGTGGTAGAAACAATTCAGCAAAGATCCAAGCCCTGCCAACCAGAAGTTTCTTACTGTGTTATTGAGACCCATATCCAAATTAAGCTTAATCAATATTTAGATCAGTGAAGACTATTCTTTTGATAAAGAAATGATAATTGTAATTTTTGAATTTTAAAATATTCTGATGTTACATTTACTTAGGACAGAAGAAAAAAAAAAGTCCTATTTTTAGGATTTCGTTACAGATATGTGACTAGACTTTCACTGTTTGCTGCTACTTGTCTTTCAGTATATCAGAAAAAAAAATCATTTTATTAGAAAGTAAGAATTCACTGGAAAAACCAACAGCGAACTACTTAGAAATTTTTATGGACATGGATTTTCATGATTGTAATTTTTTGTCTAGAAAAATTCCAGAGTAAGATTTACTGGGCCAGCAAGATATGCTCAGCTAGTAAAGGCTCTTGTGTAAGTCTAGAGTCAGGAGTTTGATACACGGAACTCAAATAAACTTAGAAGGAATGAACCAATTCCAATCATCTGACCTCAACATGTGTTGCACATATCTGCATTCTCACATACACATCATATACTCACACAATAATTTATTAAAGTATGAAAGAAAAGCAAAAGTTTCTCCTACTTTTCAAAGTACACTATAATTTCCATGGCTTATGTGAATAATTGGAAAAGCTTTTAAATCAGGCTGTGTCAAAATATAACCAATAAAAAACAGCAAACTCTTTAGTTAAAGAAAGCTATTAATATTTTAGTCTCATGAACTGGTTCTTGAGAAAAGTACTAAAAAAGCCAGTATACTCATTATTTAAATATGTATTTTAGAACTTAGAGGAACTATTCTTCCATATGAATAATTTAATAGCTTTCATATTAAAGTTACTTTTTAGGTTAACTGACACAGTTTTCTAGAGCTTATCTAACCATCACTTACGATTTTCCAGGTAAAGCACTTTCATAGTAGGTATAATGCTTGTATATTAAACCACAGATACCTACTTTTATATAACTACAGGCTACTTGGATTTTTGTTTTTCCCCTATGCATCTGCACCTAATCTCCACAATGAAGTCTCACTGTAGTTTTAAAGTTAATCTTTCAATGTTTGTTTACAGTGATAGCCAGTACTTAGAATTAATGATTGCAGGATCTCCGGGAATACATTTGTATTAGTCTTAATTTGATTTCCTTAAAGAATGTTCTGCTTTTTGACTTTTTAATGAACTGTGTGTATTGTTTAGGACTACTGTATTTTCTCCCAAGCAAGGAAGTAAACATAGGAGGTGGTTGTTCCTTTTCTGATGAGATTTTTTTGTTGTTGTTGTTGTTTATTTTTTCTTTTTGAATGATAGGGGAGGAACATTGATTACATTTGGATGCTTATGATATTTGATATCTTTTGTAAATTCATTTTTTTTAAACTAATGCCTACAGAAAATACTATTTATTTTGAGGTTAGAATTTCTCACTGAAATTGAATCTAAAAGGATGCTAATACAAATACTCCAAAGCCTTACCCAAAAAGGTTAATTCATATTTCTATGGATTTTTATTTTATATAAAATATATTTCTCAGATTTAGTTTTTGGAATTTAATAGAAATCCCTAGCAAGTATAATATAGTATATATTTTTAAGCATGGCATAAAATGTACTTTTTTTCAGATACCATCTTTATAATCATAGAAAACAGTTGAAAGGATGAAGAAAAATGTCAGTTGATACCTTTGGTCTTTGGGGAAATATGTATTTGCCTCTGTAAGTGAACACATATCTAGTATTCCAGTATAACCTTTATTCTTTGTTGTTTGAGAGGCCAAGAATATTCTTTTCTCTTGGCTCCCACTGAAACATTGGAAGTTACTTTTGAAAGAGAGATTGCTCTTGTGTAGCTTAGGCTGGCCTAGAAATTGGAAACCTGCCTCACCCCCTGTTAGTGTTGAGCTTACGTTTGTGTGCCACCATGATGTCTTCCTTTATGTTACTGAGTACTTGTAGTGTTCTTGGGATAGCAAAAGATAACCGTTTAGGTTATGATTAATTGAAGTGCCTGTAACACATCCAAGAGAAGATAATCAAGGAATTTAGATGCTATAAAACTAAAGAAGCTGAGAAGTTATTGAGAGAGAAAAAATATTTCAAAGATAACAGTAAAACGGATCATTTTTAAAACTTGTATTTGTGGTTGAAGTTAACTTGACATATATCGTGGTTAAAATTAACTTGACATACATCTTAACAAACAAGTTGCAAAGAACAGAATATAATAGAAGACAGATTTATATAAGTTGACCAAGGAATAGAAGGTAATGAAGTAATTTGAAGGGGCTGACCAGAAGGTATTCTGAGTAGCGGGCATAGTTCATTATGAACTGGGCTTCTGGAGGGAAATGATCCCAAAAAGAACACACAAACTGTTTGAAAGAAAAGGTTCAGGGCTCTGGAATGTAGTTCATTGTTGAGATGTACTAGATAATAAGAAAATGCTTGAATTGTAGGGAAGGTAGATAGAAACAAGAACTAATAGAACAAGCATTTTAGCCAATTTATGTCTTTGTTATAGTTGAATTTAAGAGAAATACTATTTCCTTTTAAGTTGACATTTTAAACCTTTTTCTCAGATTTGATATTAATTGAATTGTAAACTCTGCAAACTAATGGTGATTATTGTCCTTTTCTGTTTTTTTATTGCAGTTAAGTATAACATAAAATTTACCATATCTACGTCTTTTAGTTATACAACTCTTAGACAATATGCTCTTTTGTCAGTTATCTTTCTACAGATAGGCTTTGAAATCCCTTAATAAAAATAATTATTGTTTGGTATAAATGAAATTTCTAAGAAACATTGAGGCTGGAGAGATGATAACTCAGCAGTTAAAAGTGCTGGCTGCTCTTGCGGAGGACCTGGATTCAATACCCAGCCCACATGGTGGCTAACAACCACCTGTAGCTCCAGTTCCAGAGGATCCAGCGTCCTCTTCTGACCTCCACAGACATTGCACAATAGTTGCACCGCCTACATACAGACAATACGCTTATACATATAAAACAAAAGTAACAAGTAAATAAAGATTTTTAAAGAAACCTTTGCATCACTAAAGTTCTGCATTAAGAAACTGTAAGAGAATAAATTACACAAGACTGAATGAAGATAATGATGATTATAGAAAGCAGAAACTACAATAAATTGGTTCTTTGAAAGAATCATTAAAATTGCTAAATTTGATTGAAAGGATACCAATTATCTATTGGCAGAGAAAAATGTGATATTAAAGTGAAGCCTGTCCACCTGTGTTAAAAAGTTAATTAAGGTGAGATTGCTCTGTTGGTAAAGGCACTTGTGTGGTTTTATGACCTGAAGAGAGCTGACTCCTGCAGAGTTGTAGTGTAGCCTCTGACCTCCACATGTTCAGTGGCACATGTGTGCCTACATACCCACAAACACACACATAAAATAAATGTAATTTTTAAATGGTGTGGTACTGGAATGATGTCTCAGTAGTTAAGAGCTCTTGCGGAGGACCTGAGTTTGGTTCCTAGCATCTACATAAGATGGCTCAAAACCACCTATAACTCTAGTTCCAGAGAATCTGTCACCTTCTTCTGGACTCCGTGGGCACTCCATACATGTTGTACACATGTAAACAAGCATCAGGCACACACACATACATATAAATAGATTATATATATTTCAACAGGGTCTCCTGCTGGCCTCAGTCTCACAAAGATCCACCTGCCTTTGCTAGGATTAAAGTCCTGTGCCATCAGGCTTGGCATATTTAAATAAGTTTTTAAACAGATAAATCTCAGTGGTCCAGTGCTCTCGTAACATATATGTGTTTGATCTCCAATATCGATAAAATTGTAAAAAAATAATGAGGGATTATTACAAATAAAAAATTTATGGGAATTTTAACTTGGATGAAATGTGAAAATTCTAGGAAAAACACACCCCATTCTTACTCAAGAATAAATACATACCCTAAGCACTCTATTAAAGAAATTATATTTATAATTAAAAGTTGTTCCCACAAAGACAGCTTAATGTGTAAATCTTATGAATCATTAAAGGAAAAATATAATGCTAATTCTGCACAAATTTTTAAAGAAAATATATACTGCGGGATCACACCCCTGTTGTGGAAACCAACATTACCTTGTACTGAAACATTATAAAAGATATTTTAAAAATAATTCCACTGGGCTGATCCAGATGGCTTAGGAGGTAAATGCACTTTCCTTCAAGTAGACTGCCTGAGCTTGTTCCCCAGGACTCACATGGTGGAAAGAGAGAACAGACTCCTGTAAGTTGTTCTTTTAACTCTGTTTGTAACTGTGCACACATGAATGCATGTACACTCAGACTAAGTAAATAAGTGTAATTTTAAAAGTTCCAGACTAATTTGTCATGAGTGCAAATACAAAAATCTTAGTAAAGTATTATCCAACAGCCTAGCAATATAATGCTATATGTAATTCAAACAAATATATAACCAATAGTATATAAAGTTAGTTGGATATTTACTGACTACTGTCATTCAGTGGCAACACATTCAAAGGAAAAAAAAAAAGATATTTTGTTATGTCATAGAAACAAAAAGATCTTGACCAAGTTTGACATTCATTGATGTAATAGTTCTCTGTAAACTGTGAATGCAAAAAAAATTTTACCTGGTAAGGAACATTAAACAAAACATAGCCAACAAAATAATTAATGATGATTGAATGATTTTTTTTCCCTAAAATTGAGAGAAAAATCCATTTTTATCATTCTCATTCACCATATTATACAGGTCTAGTAAGTCACATCACATTGCTCACAAAGACCTGTTGATCCAGGTTCAAGGGATCCGATGCCCTCTTCTGGCTTCTGCAGGCACTTGGAACACATACATATTTACACAACCATAGACAGATACATTTTTAATTTTTAAATTTTATGTGTATAGATGTAATGCCTGTATGTAGGTAGGTGCACCCATATCATGCAATGCCCTTGGCGGTCAGAAGAGGGCATCAGATTCCCATAAAACTAGAGTTACAGATGGTTGTTAGCCACCATGTGGGTGCTGGGAATTGAACTTAGGTCCTGTGTAAGAGTAGCCAATGCTCTCAACCACCGAACCATCTCTCCAGCCCTCAAATTTTTTAAAAAAGCCATAGAATAGCCAAAACAATTTTGGAGAATAAGGAAAAATTTAAGATTTGCTAGAGATAAAACATTACTAATCAAGACAAATTATAAAGCTGTATTTAAGATGGCATGTTGTTATTGGTAAAAGGATAAACACAGATTAATGGAGCAGTAGACAGTCTAGAGGAGGTTTGTAATACATGATCAAATGATTTTTGAAAGAGGTGACAATGCAATTCAATAAAAAAGTACAATTTTTTAATAAAGGATACCAAAATATTTATCATTTTGTGGAAAGAGAACCTACCAACTTAAAATTACTTGACAAATCACAAATGTCTGATAAAGGGCTTCTGCCTACAATATATTCAGAATTCCTACAAATCAGTAATGAGATCCCAGCACGCAGGAAGATCTCTGTGAGATTGAGGCCAGCCTCGAGTTTCAGGCCAATAGGGGCTATAGGGACACCTTGCCTCCAAAGACCAAAAAGAAACAAACAAAAGAACAAGAGAAGGGAACAGTACTTTTTGTTTTTATCTGCTCCTTAGAAAACAGTTGGTTGACCCGAGTGTTAACAGTTCCTGATATTGATACATTTAAAAATTATTAGGAAACTGTGTAATCCTAGCTCTTGGAAGCAGCTGGAGGGTCAGGGTGTTCAAGACTACTTGGGGCTCTGTTTCCAAAATAAAAACAACAGCAAAATAGGTTGCATATGTGCATGTTTATACCTGAATGACTCACACCAACAAATTAAAAGTTAATCCTATGTATTTCAAGTAATAAAAATTGTTAATAATGCGCTTTCTTAGCACTTTTGCTAGATGTATGGAAATGATGATTCTCAATTTTTTGGCTTAGGGTCGGGGTGATGGTGGGGGTGATGTGTCACTGTGTAACTTTCTAAGGCCTGGAACTAACAATTTTCTTACCTTAGCCTCCTAAGTCCTAGGCATGTGCCGCTACACTATGCTTTAATTCCCCATCCCTACCCTTGAAAGTTGGATTTTTTTTTTCCTCCTTAGTTATTTGCTGAAATTATGATATAAAACCACAAGGTTTCTCTTTTTCTTTAATGTAAGCACTAACAAAGGTATGGATGAACTAAAAGGCAAAATTCCCTTATTGATTTTATTTGATTATCTCCACTAATTGTCAATCTTGATGTTTTTGTTTATACTTGCACATGTGTAAATTTTTTGCTGTAAAATAAAGTATCTAGTATATTTTTATACTTAAATAATTTAGATATCTTTGTGCTTCATTATTCCTTCATATATTCATTTGGTGCATATTTTTATGCATTTTTCTTAATTTTTAAAGCATTCTTCTAGTCAAGTGTGATGGTGCATGCCTTTAATCCCAGCAATGAAGAGGTGAATTTCTGTGAGATCTTGTTGAGCATGGTCTATCTACATAAGGAGTTCCAGGCCAGCTCAAGTTACAAGGAGAACCTGTCCCCAAAAGACAAAAAGAACAAAACAAGAAAAGTTTCTAAAGATAAAATTTGCAGGCTAAAGAGATGAAATGTGGTACTGGGTGTATTAGCTGCTTTTGTGGGAGAGGACTGAGGAGGTGAACTTTGAGTATGCTAGATAAGTACTCTAACACTGAGTTCATCCTACTTCTTGCTATTCCATTGTTAATTAATCACAAATGTATATGCATATGTAAATCACAAATGTAATCCATAGCTTTGTGTGTTTCTATGCATACATGCTCAGATATTTTTGTGAATTTCCTAAATAGTAAATTTTATTCTTAAACTTGGAAGTTTTAGATTCTATCAAAATTTCTCCCAAAGTTTAGATATATTATCTATCAGTAGATGTAAAAGGATATCTCATTTTGATTGTATTAATTTGATTTTGAATGAAGTTAAGTAAATTTACTTGGTTTTTATAGTTTTGCTATTAATTGCTTACTCAAAATTTTATCTGCTTTAAATGAATATTTCAAGTTCCTTTATAATTCCCTTACTAACTTACACATTATAATCTATGCTATTTCTGCTGCCTTGTTGAAGTTTCTTGTTTAATGGAATCTTTAGATTTTTATTTTATGCTGTCAAAACTCTTACCAGTTTTTTCATATCCCTTGTATGTCTTTCTAGAGAGGCTTTCTTCTTTACAATATTAGAGTGATTTAGTTTCTTACATTTTCTTCTACAATTTAGTTGTATTTATATTTCTAGGAAATTTTAGTTCATCTGGATTTTCTTTAATGATCTGTGGTTGGAGACCTAATACAAATTTTCCTGTTTCATAATCATTCTTCCAAAATAAATCAATAAGTCTTTTTTCACAGTAACATGAAAAGGATCTTAGTCATATTTTAAAAGTCCCAGATACGTGTGTTCTGGATTCATTACTCTATGGTTTTGATTATTGTCATTTGATTTTATATTTGACATCTGGTAGGGCACCCTTCCCCATTGTCTTTTTCAAAAAAATTTTTTGGCAATTTTTGTGTATTTTCTCTTCCAGATGAACTTTAGAATCAACATGTCAAGTTCCATTAAAAATCCCTGTGGGATTTTGATTGGAAGTGCATTGAATTTACAGATTAATTGGGGGAGAATTGACATCTTTACACTATTGCGTCTTCCCATCCAGGAACATGGTATGCCTCTCCATTTCTTCAGGTGGTCTTTTATGTTCTTCAGTTCAGCTTTAGAAGTTTTTCATATAGGTCTCACACACTTCTTGTTAGGTATACTCCTGGATATCTTTTAAGCTTTTGTTACTGTGAATTACATCTTTAAAAAATATCTTAATCTAATGAGTTAACTGCTGTTATTTAGGTCAGCTATTGATTTTTTTTTATATTGGTCTTATCATTTATTTTGTTTTCAACTGATTGTCTTAAGGTTCTTAAAGGATGAGTATGTTTTCTGTGAAATGTTGTCATTTCCTTTTTCAGTAATTATACAAAGTTGTGGTTTTTTTGTTTTTTGTTTTTTTTCTCTTGCATTAGGTCTTACTATTGAATGTGTTTCCAGAACTGTCCACTACTATTTCTTATTTGAGCATCTTGTTGCTTTAAATATTCTTAAATTTTTAGGGCTATGTATATATTTTAGATTTGTGTTAGAGGAGTAAAAGCATACAGAAGTGTCTTTTTTATCTTAATGAGGTTTTTGATTTTTAAGGCAGGATCTCACTGAGTAGCCTAGATCTCATAGAGACCCCCTGTCTCTGCCTCCCAGTGCCTGGCACTGAGACAATCTGTATTCTTTTTAAACTGTAATAATACTTCAATGTGGTGATTTATACATTTACTACCTTTGATTGTAATTTAGGTATCTTTTGAAGGATATATTTAGATAGTTCCAGAAACTGTGTCACATATTAGTGATACACAAGTCACCATGCAATGCTGAGTATTTTCAGTAATTCTGGGAAAAGTTCCTCACTTTCTTAGGTAAGACAAGCAATGAGCAGGGAAGTGGAAAGAAGGGAGTTCTTCCTTGTTTATGTTAAAGACAATGTAAGAGAATGGGTGGTGTGGTACAGAGCAGAGCAGAGTATCTCAGTTGCTAGTATCATTTGAGAAGGCATGGTATAAGCTTGGCCCTCAGAAATTGAAGGGTTGGAAGAACCATTCCCTGCAGGAAGAAAAATAATCGCTGCTTCATTGGGGATTTCTTTTATCTTCTCTCCTATACTGTTGATATATTTAGCTTGCCTATATGTGTGTTTCATTTGGATGTTTGATGTATTTTATTTTCTTTCTGTTTGTGATTCTTGTTTAGGCTTGTTATAGGGCTATTTATGATAAGCTAGGAAGTTTTCCCACATGTTTGCTGGGTTTTTAAGTACAATATCCTCAAATATATGGTAATGCTTCTTAAATTTTATACAAAGCACCTTTAAAAATGCATTTGAACCCAGTGCCATTTTGTATATATGACTACACATGAGATTTATTCAGTGGACATATTCTATGTAGTTTTCTTACTTTTGCTTATTAATTTAAATGACTTCTCCTAGAAGATTATTTTGCTTATGCTTTTACATTTGTTGATTCATAGTTGTGCTCATATTTTTTGAATTTAGTAACTATTTTCTATGATACTGGCCTTGTAGGCCTATTTGCTTTTACTAGACTTGTCCCAGAAGTGGTCATCAGTTTTATTAAATCTTTATCTTCTCAATTTCTTCATTTATATCTAAAATATCTATGATATTTTTCTTTAAGGACACAGATGGCCAAATCCTATAGGAAATAATCTATTAATTGCAGTTTTTAACCTTCCTTTGTTTTGTTTCTTTCTTTGAGTAACAGTCTTGCTATATAGCCTTGACTGACCTGTATATGTAGAGTAAGCTTTCCTAAAACTCAGAGATCACCTCCCTCTGCCTCCCAAATGCTGGGATTAAGAGAATGCACCATCACACCCAGCTCTCTTTCTAATTCTTATAGGTGATTAAAAGACATAAATTATTTTTTCAAATAGACTGTGATACTGTCGCTGTTTAATTTTTCAGTTCTTTAAGCTTTACAGACCAAAAATATGGCCTTGCATAAATGAATTCTAATCTTTGAAATTTTGGGTTTTTGTTTAAAGTATGGTCAGATATTTGTTTAATTTTTAAAGACCATAGTTACTTTGCCCAGATATTTTACAATAGATATCATAGTTAAAATTATTTCTGAATCTTCTGTGTCCTGCACAGTTTGCATGTTCCTTATTTTCTCAGATAAGTGGTTAGAAAGTTCTTACTCAGGTGGATTTTCCACTTGCTTATATTTCAATTATTTGTGTCTGTGTTGGGGTATACATGGCAGTAGCACCTGGATATACTCATTGTCATCCACATTGTTTTCTCCACTGTATATTATATTGTTAGGTGCATAAATGTTGAGCTTACTATTGTTATTTGCCTTAGATTATTTTCTAGTTTATCATAATAACTTTTTATCGTGATTGCTTTTTCATTTTTCTATTTTTAACCTTTATTACTAAAAATTTCAGATATAGCTTTTAATATACTGCATTAGTTGAGTTTTTCCTTTCCCCCTTCCCCTCCTTAACATAGTTCCATAATTTTTTGTTTGGGTCTTTATACCTGAAATTCAAGATTATGGTGAAGATGTTGTATTTTTTTCTCAGACTCCCTTTTTCTTGTTCTTTGCTGAGTTTATTACTTTCTGATTCCTTCCTGTTTTGGAAATATGTGTCTTGGTCCTGTTTTTCTGTTGGATTAAATTGAATCAAACACCATTGTGACTTAATTATTGTCTTCTTCTAGAATATCAACTTTTGCTATTATTTTTAGTCCTGGCTTTCATTTTTTTAAATATTAGAAACTTTAGAGATATGTTTTTATATGATAGTATAGTTTTCTAACTTTTAAGGGATTGTTTATTAACAGTTACCTGACTTGCTAAAGCTGGACCATTGTTACGGTTTTCTGTACTAAATACTTGGTCCCCTGATTCCAAGGATGTCTGTTTCTTAGACACAGTGTTCTTTATAAAGAACTACTGAATCTGAACTCAGTAAATTCTGTGGTTTTAAAATCTCAAAAGTAGGAGCTGGAGAAATGGCTTAGCAGTTAAAGAATATTGGCTGCTCTTACAGAGGATACTGGGTTTGATTCTTAGCACCCACATGGGACCTTAACAACCATCTCTTAACTCCAGTTCCAAGGGCATCCGACCCCTCTTCTGACCTCCGAGGGCATTGCAAACATGGGTGCACTTAACATACATGCAGGCAATACACTCATACACATAAAAAATTAATACAATATTTTCTTATTTCAAAAGTAGTCATATGCTTAAAAGTGCATTTTACTGTATAGTTTAGAATTTAATTTTCAAACTAATCGTGCTTCAGAGCTTTCTGTTGTGATTATTTTATGACATCTATTACTGTATTTAGGAAATCCAATATAAACCTGTTATTTTAATCTTTTAACAGGTCATTCCTTACCATCACCCCCCATTTTCTTTGTACATCTTATAGCTTTAAAACTCCAAAATTTCCACAGTTGTATAAGTATAGAATTTTGGGTATGTATGTTATATGTATGTGTATTTCAAGTTATTTTATAGGAATTATATTCTGAAGATGTTTTTATGGTAACTGATACCAGAAAGAAACCAAATTCATAATTAGATTGTATCCTAATGTTGAATTCAACTGGTTTGGTTTTAGGTAAATTCTTTTAAAACTAAAGCTTTTTAGTATATTACAGAAAAATATACTTGCAAATTCTGGATTTGAGAATTTCTTTCCGTTTTTGTTTTAAGCATAATTTGAATACTTTATAAATTTTTATTAAAAAGTTACAGTAGGTTATATCAGTGATTTCATAATGAGTTGTAGGCATATGGATACTTTGAAACATGTGAAGTCATACTTTTTTAAGTTCTGTGCTAAAAAGCTGTGCTAATTGTATTACTGATACTTAGCACATTGTTGTGTTGACCTTTGCAGATAAACTAATGTTTGTTACATGAGCAATTGAGTATGACTGTAAAATGTAGAAATAATAGTTTGTACACATACTTTTGAAATCTAAATAATTTCAGATTCACTTTACTTTTATTATTTATATTTATTATTTCTGTCTCAGTACCATAATGAGTCATATTAATTATTGACTTTTTGAAAGTCCACCACCACTTAAAAAGATGTGCTCATGGGTGTGAATCTGGTAGGCTCATGTAAGTCTGAGTGCCTGCAGAAGCTAGAGGCATTGAATCCTCTGGATCTGGAGTTACAGGTGGTTGTGAACAGTTCAGAGTAGGTATTAGTAACTGAACTCAGCTTCTGTGGAAGAGAATGCTCTCAATCACTGAGCTACCTTGCTAGCCCTTATTCTTTAAAAAAAATTCAAAACATTACTGTGTGTTTGCATATGGAATGTCTAGTGTGTGGACACATGCATGCAGTGTTACACATGTGAAGGTCAAAAGACAACTCTTTCAAGTTTTGGTTCTCTTCTATCTTTGTGAGTTCTGGAGATTAAACTCATTGTCAGGCCTGTGCATGCTATCTCTCTGGCCCCATGGTCTTCCTTTTGATAAGAAACACTTCAAGTGTCTTTGATTTTATTTTGTCTTCACAAAACATCATATATAGGTTACTTCTATTTATTTTACTGAAGATTTTGTTTTCATGGAATAAGAAAATGCTACTCTAGTTATACTAATTTTTAAAGATTTACCTTTATAATTTTGTTTATGTATGTCATGCTGGTGGAGGCCAGAAGAGGGTGTTGGATGTTTTCAAGATGGGATATAGATTGTTGAGAGCATGTGATGTGGGTGCTGGGATCTGAACCTCAGGTCCACTGTTAGGAACAGCAAACACTCTTTATTACTGAGCCATCATCTCTCCAGTCCCATTGTTTATATTAATTTAAAAATAATTAATATCTGTAGTCTTGGGCTAGCACTTGGTTGGTGGTACCATAGAACACACCAGACTTGCAGAAAAAAAATGTACTCCAAAGGAAACTTAATACATGCTTGCTGAGAGGCAGCAGTTCACAAGCAATTTTCCACTGGTAGAGCCTGAGTACTGTTGCCATGGTGATGATGGCTGTGCCGTGTCATTATCTATCCAGCAACAGTAAGAGAAGCTTTGCAGTAAGGATAACGTTTAGCAGATGGAGTGGTTTCTGTTGAACACTAAATACTGCTACAAAACCTTGATTTTAAAAAATATTACTGGAAGTGGCCTGTTTGCATCTGGGGAGTACAAAATTTAAAATTGGAAAGTCCACAGGCATCAACAAGTGAATGTTGTAAATCACCACTCAGCAGGAAACTTAAGCCAAGTAAAGCATGAAGACTAACAGGACTTTACCCAGTGCTCTTCATTGTTAATCTGTGCTGTTGATACTTGCTTGGTTTCTAATGTGGGACCCTCAATTAAAATTTTTTTGCTTTCCCTGTCCACAGTCCCATGCACATGTCTCCTGTTTTTCATGTGTTTTTTTTCTTCTGACTTCCATACCTGAGCCTGAAATGATTTCTTTTGTGTATGACTATTCTGTAATATTAGCAATGTAAACCTCACTGTATTAAAAGTATCCAGCAGAAAAATAGCTTTGTGTTTTGAAAAGAAAAAATTTAACTCTGTCAGGCAATTGTATTTTACTGATGTTTAACTCTTAATTTTATAAAATAACATCAAAAGAATTTTATTAGAGTTCAGGGTCATGTATAAAATAAAATAAATTATGATTATTTTAATTACAAATTTATGTACAGTAAATCTGTGTTTACTGCATTCAGAGAACTTGCAAGAACAAATAGTCCTTTTCTGGGTTTGAGAGATAGATGACATTACGATAAAACATGAAGAATTTATTCAGTGTTTGTGGGCTAGCTCAGTGGTATAGTAGTTGCTTGCCTAGTATATTTCAGTGCACTGTGTTTGGACCCAGCAATGAAAAAAATCAAAAATCATTTAGTCACTATGATAACAGTATTATAGATTCAGATTAGTTTTTAACTTTCATATCTCCTTTTCCTGTTGCTTTTATGTCTTTATACACAACATTTATTTTTAAAATGATACCAGGATTCAGAAACTATTGTCTTAAATTATGTTTACTTAGCCTGAGATTTGAATATCACTGAATTGGGAATCTGATTTAGGGAATCCTATTCATGATGACAATTTCAAATCAATAGGAATTTTTTTTTTTTGTAGGCAAGCTATTCATTAGAGGATCTATGTCTTTAAATTTATCATTTTTATAAAATAAATTGGTTATAGGAATCAAAGTGACATTTACTAAAAGCAAGATATAGAAAAATATAAAAGCTTGATTATAGACATTTAATTGGAGGGATTAAGTCTGTCAACTTTGGATTGAAAATAACCTTTTTTCCTGGAACAAATGTAGATTTTTTGTGTGACAGGACCTTGTCTCTGGATGTGGTGGTGGCAGCACATACTGTAATCTCAGATTTAAAGAGATAAAAGGCAGGATCATCTTTAGCTACATAAAGAGTTTTGGCCTGCAACTTTCAGAAACAAACAAAAATAATTTCCTTTATTTATTTAAAGACAGGGTTTCTCTTTAGCCCCATCTGGTATGGAACTCTATATAGACCAGGCTCGCCTCTATCTCAGAGATCAGCCTGCCTACCTCCTGCTTGCTTTAAATTAAAGGTGTGTGACATCATAGACAGGGTCTTACCATATAACTCTGACTGGCCTGAAACACACAGAGATATGCTTACATCTGCCTCCTGAGTGCTGTTATTAAAGATATGTGCCACCAGGCCCAGCAAGAAAAGAAATTTTTAAGATCTTTTAGCTAAAATTTCAATGAATTGCCATCTTGAAATTCATTTTTGAAGTCTTCATCTTTGAAGTCTCATGTAGACAAAACTTTTAGACAATATCTTTGTGAAATACTGTTTGCCTTAATGATGAAATCATTCAGTAGCATACATAAATTCTGAAAAAGGAATTGCATGTTCCTTTTTACCACGCTCATACAGAATTGTTTTCTCCTTCCTTTGCATCATGGTTTTCCTGTCTATTTAATACTTTTTTTCCCCCTCCCAAGTATGCTTGATGCTTGTTTGCACTTAGAATTGTCTTTCCATAATGTATATTTATGGAAGACAATGATTATAATAAAATAATTTTTGCATCTGGGCATGGTAGCACATGCTGTTAATATCAGCACTCCAGAAGCAGAGGCAGGTAGATCTCTGGGTTTCAGGCCAACCAGGGCTACGTAGAGAGACCCTGTCCCCACAAAAGGTCTTTTTTAGTGTTTCTGTTCTCGCTTATTGCTTTGCACACAAGGTATAATTAATTGTAGCCAGTGTTTGGTAGAGTTGTTATATGTGATGTGCAGTTTGGATTAATTTGTAAAGTTAGTGAGAATATGTACTTTGATTCCTAAATGAAGAATTTAAAATTGGACTTTTCTAGAGCTGTGTGAACATTCAGTTTCTTACTACTCTAGCACTGAATTTCCTAGTATAAAAAGCATTAAACAGTTAGATGTTTAACTGGTCCTTGTTATGCTGTGTGTTAGAAATCCGCCATCCAAAATAAGGGTCATTGTATTTTTTTCTCATCTGTAACAGTAAATTAAATGTGATTTCCAGGGTAAACTTTTCTGGGAAAAACTTTTCTGTGGCTCTTAACTTTTTCCTATAGGAGTAAACTACTAGAGGCCATGAAAGCTACTTAAATATTTCATTTGAAGAAAATTTTTTAAATGCTGAGACTACATCTCAGTGATCGTCTAGCATATACAGAAAACTGGATTTAGTCCTTAGCACTGCAAAAAGAAATACATCAAAATACTGTTTAAATGTCTTACTGAGACCATTTAAAATGCTTATATTCTAGAATTTGGTTGTGGTTCTGGATTTTTATGTAGAAATTGTATAATAAATCAGATAGATTTGGAAATGCGTTTCACTTTTTTACTTGAACTATTTCAGCTGGGATCATGGTCAGGCGGTATACATGCATAATCTGGTTTAAATTTAAATAAGAATCTAGCTATTCTTTACATGTTTAAAAGATTATATTTCTTCTGTCAGTCTATCTCCCATTTATTGTGCTGTATTTGCACAAGATTTTTACAGTTGGAAAAGAGTATTGAGTATTTGTGTTCTCTGCTCCGTGGCTTGAGCCCAGAATTTTATGCATGCTAGGCAAACTCTATACCATGGAGCTGTACCTGCAGCTCTCTGATTGTGGGGAAAAGGTTAATGATGGGGAGAGGGAGAAATTCTTTACGTTCTTTCTGAAGTGTATATATATATATATATATATATATATATATATCTTCTTTACTCTCTTTTACTATATTATATTCTGTTACCCTATATTATTTCCCATTTGTACGCAACCTCATTTTAAATAAATAGTTCCTAGATAGTAAGTTTAAAAATATACACTAAATATATCTTTATTTAAGTGGCTTATTGGTTAAAAGCACTGGCCACTCTTGAGTGAGACCCAAGTTCAGTTCCCAGCACCGCTTGGAGGCTAACAACTGTCCCCAACTCCAGTGTCAGGAAATCTGACGCCCTCCTCCAGGCCTTCACAGTCATTGCGTGACATGGGTGCACTTAACACACATAAAATAAAAAGAAACAAATGAAAAGAAAATACAAGTGATGACTTTCAGAGTGGAACGGCACAATTTCAGTGTTAAAATGCTTTTAGATTTACTCTGTATTTTTGACCTTTCAGATACTAGACCTGAGCATGATTGTGTTCTAGGTTATTAATCACTTTTGTTTTTTTATTTTAGTTTTTGCACTGTTATTTAGAATGCTTTAAATTTCTGCCACGCATGTGGTGATTTATGTCTGCACATCCAGTACTTGGTAGGATGGTCTCTTGAATCGAGGATTTTGAGGCTAGACTGGGCAAAATAGCTAAAGTCTCCACAGAAGAAAGCCTGATGTGATAGGTGGACTTCTATTTCCTTAAATTTATTTTAATTAAATCTGGTTTATTTTCATTCTGTGCTTCTAAACATATAGTCTCTTATAAACTCTTCAGGATCTGGTAGGGAGACCATTTCAGGATATCCTAGAGCCAAAACTATTTTCCTCATAACACTGAGATGCTGTTTGTCATTTTTAATGTGTTGGCATTTATACTGGTTGTACAAGAGCTGTTGTGAGCAAGCCTTTTAGTTCTTGGATGTATGTGTTTATTTATTGGTATGTACACAGGAATAAGGGTTTACAGGTGACTGAGCTGCTGGATGTGCATGAAGTTCTTATTTGCCTAGGCTGTACAGTACTTAAGACTTTACTTTTGAAGTCAGTAGTGATGTTAATGAATGTGTTTTTTATAGTATTTTAGTTCAGTTTCTAATATAGTACATACTAAGTAATAGTTCTTGTGAACTCTTAAAGTGATGAAAGTAAAATGTTTAAAACTGTTCCTTTAAGAACTGGGAAGGATTGCTGCATTTAGGTTCATAAGGTCACATTTTCTCATGTTCACATTAAAATTAGAAACAATATATATGATTTCAGTAAATAAAATTAGCCTTCTGTTGAATAATGAGTTCTTAAGTTCTCCCATGTGTTTAATTTTCTTTTTTAGTTTAAACAATGGGTTTTGATGATGGGTTGAATATTTTTTAGGTTGGCTGTTGTACATATTGATAATTATGTTAAGTATTCCTCTTTCCCCCCCTCCCCCCTTCTCTCCTTTGTCTTCCTTTGCATTTGCTTTCTAGGTGGAGTCTTTCATTTTGGATCAGGATGATTTGGAGAATCCAATGCTGGAAACAGCTTCCAAGTTGCTCTTATCAGGTACTGCTGACGGGGCAGACCTTCGGACAGTAGATCCTGAAACTCAGGCAAGATTGGAAGCTTTACTAGAAGCTGCGGGTATGTGTGTATACTCTTCCTAGTAATGTCTCCTTTACTTACAACTTACTGATACAGTTCTCTAGAAACTAATATTATTACCAGTGTAAAGTTGACATGCTGTAATTCACCATATTAAAAAGGATTTCTTATGCTGTTGATTTTCAGTAGTCAATGAATTTTGTATTTTAGAATTTGTGTATGTACTAAGACTTAACACCTGAATGAGTACTCAGTTGTTAATGTTCAGGCACATTGCCGTGAAACTATGATGAGTCTCCCCATGTTTATATTCTTAGCTAAAACGATACTAGAATAATTAACCACTATTTTTCTGGTTTTGATTGTTGCTAATTAATATAAAATCACTATAATCCAGTACGCTTAATATGGTTAATTTTTATTGCTGCTTATTATTTTCTTAATATTTTTGTTACATTCTGGTTGTCTACTAAAATTACCTTTATGATCATGTATCTTTGTACATACCTGCAATACCAGCATCCACTAGCATTCAGGAGACTGAGGCTGGAGGGTTGTCAGCCTGGGCTATGTAGTTAAGATTCTATCTGTAAACCAAAAGAAGTTAGAAAAAAATAAGGTATGAATATGTGATCAGATCATAGATTAAAATGTAGTGTTTGCTTTTGTTTCTATCTTTTAGTAGTGATTACTTTTTTCTGGTTTGTCTTTATCTCCTTAACCTATTTCTCTTGCCAGTTCTGACTAATACTTGTTATATGGTTTCTAATGGGTTACTTGGGAAGTTAGAGCGATTCCCTAATTCTCTCATTTGGAAATGTGTTGACTTGATCTCAGTAGTGCCAAAATAGACCTTAATAAAGTTGATTTATTTAAACATATTTTTGTAAGATTCAGAATCCAGTATGACTTTTAATATTAGTGACACAGAAGATATTAGACATGCAGATCAGGACTGTTTTATCATTTGTACATCTCGATCAGCAGAAATAAAAGAAGACTGTTGTGAGCATCTTGTTGCTAAAATCATAGATGCTTCTTTTCAAGTTAAACCTTGGTTTTATAAGATACAGTGTTTGATATCTTAATATTTCTTTCTCCTTTTTTTTTTTTTTTTTTTTTTTAAGACAACGTTTCTCAGTTGGCTCACAACTTGCTGTGTAGACCAGGCTGGCCTTGATTTCACAGAGATTGGCATGCACCTGCCTCCCCAGTGCTGGGATTAAAGACATGTGCCATCATGTCTGACTACTTACTTTTTTATTTTTATTTTTTACAGAGAAAACCAAACAAGTATAAAATTTTCCTTTATAAACTTTAAACATAAATTTATGTTACATTACTGTACCTCTTCCACTTTTATAGAGCACTTTTTTTACAAAGATGTTTTTATTATTAACAAGTAGTCATTTTTATCATGGATTGTGTATTTTAAAGGCTATAACAGTGTTTCTTAAACTTAAAATGCCCTGAGAGTCACTTGTGTGCTCCTTTAGGCTCAAAATACTATATTTTTGACAAACTACCAAGTAGTAACAATGCTTCTATTCAATTGAATGCATATTGAGTGAGAGGTGTGTGTGTGTCTATAATATCCATTGTACTAAATTGAAAAAGTTCTGGAATCTTGATTGTAGAGAACATTAGTTGTCTAGGTCTGCTTTCCAGTTACTGCATTGTATCCACAGGTGTAGGTGGGCATACCACCTGATTTTGAGAAGCACCAGAGGTGATGCAAATGGGCAACTTGAATTAAGCATCATCACCAAGTTAGAATAATGAAGATTAGCTATAAGCTTGCTTTATAGGATTATCCAGAAAAGTAACAGTTTACGTTTCATTCCATTGTTCAATGTAATTTTTAGATGATTTTGAGTATATAGTAAATTGTGATGTGAGATACTTGTTATCTTTTTTTAAATGCATTGCATATTTTTAAAGCAGTTCCTTAAATCAAAAGTGGACATTTATCAGAATACAGTGATGGTGCTGACACTACTGGCGTCAGTGAGTCAAAAATAATTTTTCTAGAGCTCTTTTTCTTTCTGTTTCTCTGCTCTCTATTTTGGGAAGTGTTTTCCTACATGTGATAAAAATGACTAAACAGCTCATGACTCACAGTAGTTTAGCAACCTTTGAACATAGGTTCTTCTTCCAAAGACATGACAAATGTCTCAGAGAAGATTCTTGGTTATTGCAGCACAGGCTAAAGGTCCATATCTAGCACTAAAGTGTTCCTGGGAACCTCATGGCATGAGTAAGACTTTTTAGATTAGACTTAACATGGTTTCCCATATATATGTATATATTGTGTGAAGTTTATTTCTTAACATAGAGATTAAGTAACTTGAGTTTTGCCTTTTCTTTTTGGATATTTACATACGTGTATGAAAAAATATCACAGGAATAGGCAAATTATCCACTGCGGATGGTAAAGCCTTTGCAGATCCTGAAGTGCTCCGGAGGTTGACATCCTCTGTCAGTTGTGCGTTGGATGAAGCTGCTGCTGCACTTACCCGCATGAGAGCTGAAAGCACAGCAAATGCAGGGCAGTCGGACAAGTAAGCACGTACCTGGGATCATTATCAAGTCCATGTTCTTAAGGATGATAATAATATTTGTTTCTGCTTGATACTGTATCCTCATAATATGTAATATCTTATTTGTACTTATAGAAACCCTTTAAATCAACTTCATAGAATAAATGAAAGATGAATAACTTAAGATCAAATAGGTGGCACATGTCAGAGTACCATTTCTTACTAGCAAGGCTCACTTTGTAACAAAATATAAAAGACCTTTTGGGGGCTGGAGACAAGAATCAATGGTTAAGAACACTTAACTGTTCTTCTGGAGTACCTGAGTTTGGTTCCCAGCATATCAGGTAGCTTACAGCCACCTTTAACTTCAGCTCCTGGGAATTCCATACCCTATTCTGGACTCAGCTTGCACTTGCACACACATGGCATACAAACAGAGACATACAGGTGTGCGTACACTCTTAAATAAATTTTTAAAAATCAGAATAGACCTTTATGTCGTCTCATGTATTAGTGACAAAGAAATAAATGTTCTCCAATTAGTTGTACCATTTTCCAATTTGTGTCCATTTTAAAGGACAGATCATTTTTATTAGTTTTCTGAAGTTTTAAGAAAAATCATAAAGCTCATTTTCATGTGAATGCCCATCCCATCAAAGTGTCTTTATTTTTTTTGTCTCCAGTATTTCCTTGTTGTATGTTTTCACAGTTAATAAGAATTCAGTATATATTTTGCAATTAATGCGTTAAGGTTTTCCAGTATTATATAATGAAAATCACATTTCATATTTTAATAATTATGGATGTATAGTGAAAAGTTAACAGGAGGCATTTGAAAAAAACTTACTGTTACAACTTTTAATCTTCAGTGATTTTTTTTTTTTTTTTTTTTCCCCTCTGTCTATCTGAAAATATATATTGGGACCTTGTGGGAGATGGTTCAGTGAGTAAAGTTCTTGCCAATTAAGTGTGTGGAGTTGAGTTTGGATCCCTACCTAGAATACAAGTCTACCCAGTTGTAAACTGTAGAGGTTGAGGAGAATTCTCAGAAGGTTGAGGGCTAGTCTAACCTGCTGTATAGCAATAAACAAGAGACCTTGCCTCAAAAAGGTTGAATATGAGGAGTGATACCTGAGGTTGACGTCCATAAACACTGTGACATATACACACACATGAACATGCATGCACGTACATAAGAAAAAAATTTTAAAGCTGTATTATTTATTTCAGCTGTTGAGAATATAGAAATACTGTATTTTACATGTATTAGTGTATTGTCTGTATGTGACTATACTTATGTCTTGCAGTGCCGCAGAAGTCCCAGAAGAGGGTGCCAGATCCCCAAGAACTGGAGTTATGGACAGTTGTTAGCTGCCATGTGGGTGTTGGGACTCGAACCTGGGTCTTCTGCAAGAGCAGCCAGTGCTCTTAATCATTGATCCATCTCCCAAGCCCTCAGGATAGTTTTAAGAGAAAAAAATGTACATCCTTAGATGATTTCATGTTATCTGAGTATCAAAATGTATTGCCAGACTGAGGCAGATTACATACTCACTATGTGGGAGTCTTTTAGGACTACTATCATACAGTTCACTATTTATGTAATTGTCATCATTTGTATGTATACAGTTGAGTACATCTACATATGAGTATATTTGGGTTTATGGACAATCTTTTAAAAGAAGAGTTTTGAGCTGGGTATGATGGTGCATACCTTTAGTTCCAGCACTTGGGAGGCAGAGATAGGTGGATCTCTCTGAGTTTGAGGTCGAAAAGACAAAAAAAGATTATTAGACTGGAAAGATGGCTTAATGGGTGGCCCTCCTGCCCAGCCTGACATGAATTAATTCCTTGGTCCTACATGATAAATGTAGAGAACCAACTCCTAAAAGTTGCCCTCTGACCTCCACATGCATACTATGGTATGTATTCTAACATGCACATACATGAGGATATGCAAATAAATATAATTTTTTTGATAAAAGGAGATGGTCTTTTGTATAAAGTGCTTTTATGCAGCATCTTAAGAGCATCAAGGAGAGGTTTTCTAAAATTAGCAATATTCTTTGTTTTCATCTAGGTTTTGTTTTACTTACTCTTCTTCTAGGTTGACATTCTATCTTCATTTAACTTTGGTTTCTATTCCATAGTTAATGTCAGTTTTACCAATCTAAAATTTTGACAGTCTCTGGCCTTTTTCAGTGTGGTTCCAGCTGAGACTGGTGAAGGAAAACTGAAACAGTTAAAGAATAAAAATTTGAGTTATTTTACATTTTGTGAAATTGCTTTATACTGTGGCATTGATGTTTATTCAACAGAGCTTGAGGTGTATATAGTTAAAAGCAGTGAGTGCTATTTGTCTAATGTTAGTTAAATGCCTTGTTATATTCAAAATTTAATGTTTTTTGTTCAAAATTTGGAAGTTCAAATGTTGCTAGAGTAATCTTTATTGCAAAGTTGTTTTAAAGCTAACATTCATATAGAGGAATTGAATGAAAAGTCCAAATGGGAAGGAAAATAAATGCACAAAGAAGTAAGAGGTAAAGAAGTGAAAGTAAGAGGTATGTTTTTCAAAGGAGAACATGTTAGGGAAAAGATTATCCTAAACTTGCTTAAAAGTGGTCAATTCTACAGATTGTCAGTGTGAAGTGAGGAATTAAAATAATTTTAGAAAACAAGGTTACTTAACACTGCTTGAGAGTCTTACTTTGGTATAAAGATAAATACAATTAACAAATAAAAGAAATACAGTGTACAACACTAGTAAGAACTGCATATTAAAATGAATTGACCTGAGGACCTAAGCATGTTGGCATAGTTGTAATCCCAACACTAGGAGGCAGATGCATGAGGACCACCACAAGTTTAAGGCTAACCTGACCTACTGTATAGTGAGAACTTACACATACACGCCTATTATATAGTGAACTTATACACACGTGTTTGTGCGGAAGTGCTAGTGTAGTATTTGGATTACAGGTCTTGTGGTTTTTCTGTTTGGTGCATATTGTGGGCTTGTTGTTACTGTTTTGCAACAGGGTCTCACTCTGTACCTCTACCTTGCTATATAGATAAGGCTGATCTTGAACTCCCAGAGATCCACTTACCCTTGCCCACCAAGGGCTGGGTTTAAAGGTGTAAGCTACCATGCCTGGCCACTTTGTATTGCTGGATCATGAACTATTTTGACAGAAGGACAAGAAATATAGTATCTCTAGGTTGGAGCTTATTTATAATATCTTAAGAATAATAAGAAGGTCAGTGCTATAGCCAAAAGTGAAAGGACTAAGGAGGAAGATGAAATCAGAGAAGCAGAAAGGAAGTAGAGACCTGTGGGATCCTACCACTGAGAAGACCTATAAGGATTTTGACTTTCACTGTGAGACTGAATGATTTGAGCAACAGAGTGACATGTTCTACTTTTCCTTAAACATGATCGGTTTGATTCCCTTGTGGAAAAGAGCCAAAAGGACAATAAAGTTAAAAAGAATTTGGTTAATTTGGGGCAAGGATGATCTTGAGTCTGATTGGTAGTAGAGGAAGGGGAAAGATTATCCATGGGTACCTTTAGTAACTGAAAGAACAGGGCTGTCCATTTCAAGAGAATGATGCAACAATTGAATGTCATTTTATTTATTATCTTTTGGTCTTCTTGAGACAGGGTCTCCCTCTAGCTAAAGTTGGTCTGGAACTCACTATGTAGCAGGCTGGCCTTGAACTCATAGAGAGCCACCTACCTCTGCCTCCCCAGTGCTCAGATTAAAGGCATGTGTCACCATACCTGACTGAATTATATTTTAAATAAAATGAATAATATTCCTTTATTTAATTTTAGATTGAATTTCATTCATAAGGGAATATCTAGTGTTTGATCAAAAGACGTTTAATTGCAACCTCTATTTTGTATGTGAATTTTTATATTAAGTGATTTTTCTGTTTACAGTAAATTAGACTGAAAATATTTTGAATATTGATCATTGTTTAATTCAGATTGATATAAAAAAGCAAGTAAATATATAGTGCAGTTTTATATTCTACCCTGAAACACAATATTTTTCCCCTCATAGCCGCAGTTTGGCAGAAGCCTGTTCAGAAGGAGATGTAAATGCTGTGCGGAAATTACTCATTGAAGGTCGAAGTGTAAATGAGCATACTGAGGAAGGGGAGAGCCTCCTTTGTTTAGCTTGTTCTGCTGGGTACTATGAGCTTGCACAGGTTTGTATTGTCAGAACAAATGTGTTAAAAATATGTCATTTATTTAGAAAATAATAAACCCTATCATTTATTAAGTCAATTTCAGTAGTTTTGTTAGAAGAGTTTTGTGTATTATTTTTACTCTTAGAAATACATTGAGAAGTTGATAAAATTATTTTCTGAATATTCTCTAAATATTTTTCCCCCTAAGGTTTTGTTGGCAATGCATGCAAATGTGGAAGATAGGGGAATCAAAGGTGACATCACACCTTTAATGGCTGCTGCTAATGGAGGACATGTCAAAATTGTGAAGTTGCTGCTAGCTCATAAAGCCGATGTCAATGCACAGTCTTCAACAGGTTATGCATAATTTTTCAGTTTTGCTAAATAGTAGAGTCTTTTTTTAATAACTTTAATATGAAAGCATTCACTTTTGAACCTTTCACATTCCCTGGTTTCTTAGAAACACTACACATTTGCTTAAGTCTCTCTGAGGGTTAAAGTATATGTAATGTATATTGAAAGAAATTACTCCCTTTTTGTTTTTGAGAACCTCTTAGGTTCTTTTAATTAGATGAAACATTCAGTGGGAAGGATTACTCTTGAATAAGTTGAAAAGTATGGGTTTATATGTCCCAAACCCTGATTTCCTGGTACAGAGGAGAGTCAGAGGAGACAGAGAGAATAGGATAGGGTACAAGAGCTAGACCACACTTCTCTGCTGCAACTAAATTGTGGCTCTTGAAAAAGATAGTATTATAAAAACATTTTAGCATAAACTTATTCTTTTGTTGTTGATGCTGTTGTTTGTTTCAGTGTGTCAAACTTGGGCAGTTCTAAAATTATATGAACATGTGTTTTTTTAAATTTTCTTCAAGTAAACAAATTTTTTATGATTTAAACTCTACGTAAAATCTCTGTTAGAAAGTTGGTTTTTCTTGTAATATAGGAGATTTTTATCGATAGGAATTAATCCTTTTCCTCGTTCTGTTGGCTCATGCCTGCAATCCTAGCACATGGGAGACTCAGGATTTCTGTGAGTCAGGAAGATCCTGGCCCATGTAGTCAGTTCTACAAACAAAGCAAATAAAAAGAATTTTTTTGAAATCATTTTAACTTTGATCATTTAACTGATACTGGAAGATGAAATGAAAATACACATGTGTGATCAAAGGGAATGATAGATAGCTTACTGGTAGATTTTGAGTATATACTTAAGTTTATTCAAGGTACTGCTTCTGAAACATTTTTCTGATTAAAGTTAAACATAACCTTTGTGTGTCTGTGTGTGTGTGTGCGTGTATGTGTGTGAGAGAGAGAGAGAGACAGTGTCTTACTGTGTACCCCTGACTGACCTCAAACTCAGAAAAAAAAGTAAATGCCACCAGTCCAGGCTAAAGATGTCTTCTTATTCATTTGAAAAGGAAGTTAGTTTCAGGAATGAATTATTTGCTCAGTTCTTTTACAAAAAATCAGATATTCTTTTCATGTATTTGATTCCCCTCCCCCCCATTGTTTTGGCAGTATAAGGGATTGAATCCAGAATCTTCCCACATTCTAGGCAAGCATTTTGCCATTGACCTACCTTCCCAGTCTCTTTCCTTTCAATTTTATATTAGGTTCTGATTGAGGTATGAAGGCTTTTCTTAGATTCATGTAGTCCAGCTTGTCCTTGAACTTGTGATCCTTTTGCTTCAGCTTTCCAGTAGTTGGGATTATAATCCATATACCAGGCCCAGCTGCAAACTGGTTTTAAATAGAAAGGGAGAGCAGGTAAAGGAATGAATTATGTCTGTTACTTAATATTATGCATATACACGTACCCTTCTTTTTCAGTTGGCTTATTGCAGATTGGAACTTTTTTTTTTCAAGAAAACTGTTATTAGGGGCTGGATAGATGGCTCGGTGGTTAAGAGCACTGGCTGCTCTTGGAGAGGACCTGGGTTTGACTCCCAGCACCCACACGCCTCCTAGCCTCCTAGCACCTGTCCGTTACTCCAGTTCTAGGGGATCCAGCACCCTCTTCTGACTTTGTGGGCATTGTATGACACAAGTGTACTTAGACATATGCAGACAATACACTCATACACATAAAATAAAAATAATAAAATATTTTTTAAAACTTACTTTTATTTGTGTATTAATGTGTACCTCTGTGCCACAGTCTTTTGGCAGAGGACAGCTTGCTGGAGGTAGTTCTTTCATCTCAGCATGTGGGTTCCAGAGATTAAACTCAGGTCATCAGGACTGGTTACAAGCACCCTTATGTGCTGAATTACCTCATTGGCCCTAGATAAGTCTTTCTTTTTTAAGTATTTTATGTTAACATCGTTGTGTTTCTCCTTATTAAAACAGGCAATACAGCACTTACTTATGCTTGTGCTGGAGGCTACGTAGATGTTGTAAAGGTGCTTTTGGAATCCGGTGCTAGTATTGAGGACCATAATGAAAATGGTCACACTCCTCTTATGGAAGCTGGGAGTGCTGGGCATGTGGAAGTAGCCAGATTGCTGCTAGAAAATGGAGCTGGCATTAATACGCATTCCAATGAATTTAAAGAGAGTGCCCTTACATTAGCTTGTTATAAAGGTACAGTACAAATCTTTTTTGAAGCAGTTTTAATTATGTTATTTTCTAGTTATTTTTAAAATCAATTTTTAAATAAAAATAAGATAATAGTACGTGTCATTAAATGTTAGTATTTAAAGTATTTTTAAAGTTTATGATTCACATGTAAACATTGAAAATACGGTTTAAAATGATGTCAGTGAAAAGTGACAATTCAATTATTTTATTAGGACAAATTTTTTTTTTTTAAAAATGAAAGGGTCTGGAGTGATGACTCAGGGGTTACACTCAGTGGCTGCTCTTGAGAGGATCTGGGTTCACTTCTTAATGCTCACATTTCAGCTAATGGGTCTATAAATCCAGCACCAGGGTATATCTTTTGCCCTCTTCTGGCCTCTGTAGGCATTGTATGAACATGTGCACTTACGTATATGAAGACAAAATACTCATATACATAAAATCAATATGAATTGTAAAACCGCTATAGAAAGTTTAATGTGAATATGCTTCATGATAGTTTTGTAAATTGGAAACATTTTGACTTGTGCAAGAGTACCTATGATATTTTAAATATTGGTCAATTTGAAAATTAGTAAAACAGAATAGATTTGTATGTGGGTCAGGCATGCCTTATCTATAAGTAATCAGTGTTTTCGATTTCTCAAAAGAGCCACAAAGTCACATTTCTTTTACAGCCACAGATGTGACAGATGAGTCACTATAAAGTTTTTATTCTTTAAATATCATGTGTCTGCTGTATTTAAGATTTGATGACATCCATACCTGTACCATGGTTAATTCATAAATTGTCATTCATTATTGATTTGAGGTATTAAGAAAAAGCTTTTGCAACTGAAGGCACAAAATTTAAGGAGGTACTCACCCTCAAAGCTGACATTTTCCCTTGCATAGTTTGTAAATGAGTGAGTACCTTCTTAAATCCTGCAGCCTAGTCTTCGATTTCCTCATCCTAGTCTTGTCCCTACCATTGTTTTGTTCCATTATATTTAAGAGTGCTCAAGATTATGTTTTATCTTTTGAAGTGATTTCTTCTAAAAATGTTCTGGGATGAGACTACATGGGACTCTTCTTACCTCTTCTTGCCTTTTCTTTGTAGTCCTACCCTCCATTCTAGAAATGAATCTATCGTTGAATTTGCAAACTTTTAATTAGAAACTAGAGAACTAAGCAGATGAAATACATCTCTAATACTTAGAGGCATCAGTGAACCCTATTAATGTCTCTTCTTAAGAAGTTACCTTCTTAGGAGTTACAGTGACAAGGAGATGAAAAGGTACAGAAGTCAGACTGAGCATTGATGCAGATATTTGGTATGAGGGAAGAACAGAAGGGAATGCAAGGTGGATATTAAGGCAAACAAAGATGAAATAGATGTTCACTTATTAGTTCCTTTTTATAACTTTTTAGTGCTCTTTTGTATTTTTCCCTCTTCTCTAATTCCATTTTGTTATAAATTCATTATAGCTCATCCATTCAGTTTATAAGCAAAGTTCTGCTTTAAAAAGTTTGAGTTAATTATTGATATTTAAAGCACTTGATCTTGCAGAGGACCTAAGGTTGGTTCTAGCCTCCACACTGGGCAGCTCACAACCTTTTATAACTCTAACTTCAGAGAGATCTGACACCTCTGGTCCCTATGGGCACATTCACTTACATGCACATACTTGCACATAGACATACATAATTAGACGTAACAATAAATCTTTGAATATGCACATACTTGCACCTAGGCACCTATAATTAGAAATAACAGTAAATCTTTAAAATAATGCATATCATTATAAAAGGAAGTAACTTCAATAATAATTATCCCAAAGTAGTTCATGAAAGGTAATTTGTTCCATAACATTGATAAGTATAGCATGTCTGAACTCATAAGAAGTTATTGACAGGATATTCAAGATACTGGAAAATGATTCACCTGCAGCAAGAATTTTAACAAAAGGAGTTTGAAAGGCAGTTGGACCATTTTAGTAATATGTATCTGAAAGTTGATGGTGGCTTATAGTTGACTTTAGTATCATTCTTATAGTTTAATATTTAGGGTAGATGTAACTATCATTTTGATTTAAAAATGGTTTTTGAAAATAGAAGTAATCAAACACACTTTTGATTTAGGTCATCTAGAGATGGTGCGATTTCTTTTGGAAGCAGGCGCTGATCAAGAGCATAAAACTGATGAAATGCATACTGCTCTAATGGAGGCTTGCATGGTAAGATGGATGAAATGCATGTATGAAGTACACTTTTATATTAGGTAGGGGACAGTAGATCTAGTTTAAGTGCCTTTTACTTGGATGCAAAGATTCTATTTGTTGGAACTTTATTGTTGAACAGAATCTCAACTAAAAGATTGTTTTTAAGCAAAGTATGAAGAGAAAGCATGAAATCTTTGCACTTGGGAGTGTGAAACAAGGATTACCATGAGTTTGAGGTCAGGAAGACCTTGTTTCAAAAAACAATGGAAAAGATTATATCTTGCAGTTTTTTTTTTTTGAAAATGGATGATAATAGTACTCTCAAGCCTTGTATCTTAAATGAAGTATATATGATAAAGAGATGGATCAAAACAAAACCATAGGCAGATCCCTGAAATGTAAGACCTTCATGAACTTGAATGATCTAGTTTCTTCTTCCTATCCAATAGTAGTTTTTATAAGGATCTTAAATGTCGTTTACGAATTCTAAAATGTTAGGTGGTCGTTGTTGTGTACTTTCATTATGGATTGCTTTTCTTATTATTAATGATATTGGCAGTTTTTAACAATTCCTCTCTTATGAAGAATCAGTCACTATTTCTACCTTTTTACCATGGAAGCAAACTGAGGAGGAATATTCTATAGACTATAGAACTCTTCTATATGTACTAGAAGTGTTATAAGTAAATGTGTTTAGGCCTGACCTGTAATCCTAGTACTTAGAAAGCTGCTGCAGAAGAATTGAGAATTTAAGGCTATCCTTGGCTAGATAACGATTTCCAGGCAAGCTGGGGTTATATATCAACGCTCAAAGTTTTTGTGTCATTTTATATTTGAATCTGTCAGAAAAATAAAAGATATTAGTAAAGGCCAGACATTGGAAGTTTTCCTAAAACCTTTAAGTTGTTAAATTGGATTTGAATGGAAGTGTAGAATTTGACTTGAGTCTAAGAGTTTCTCAACTGCAGAAGTGTCAAAGGAACCATGGTATATGACAGTAGAGTTGTCTGATTTGTGAAGTTCAGAGGTCAAAATGGGAATAATGTTTAAAAGAAGATGAAATATGGGCTGTAGACACAGCTCAGCAATTAAGAAGAGCATGGACTGCTTTTGCAGAGGATCCAGATTCAGTTCCCAGCATTTTGTAACTCCAATTCCAGGGGACCCAACACCGTCATCTGGTCTCCATAGGTATTGCATGTACAGATTAACTTCTATACATGTAAGGAAAACACTCATATACATAAGATAAAAATTAATTTTTAAAAATGAAAAGAAGATAAATATATATGAGGCAGTACATAGAAGGGTAAAAAGAAAATATTCATTGATGTGCTGGAGAGATGGCTCTGGTGGAGAACACTGACTACTCTTTTAGAGGACCTGGGTTCAATATCCAACACCCACAGGGCGACTAATAACTGTTCATAACTCCAGTTCCAGGGGGATCTGATACCTTCTGATCTCTGTGGGCACTGCATGATGTTGGTGCACTTTTAACACACATGGCAAGCAATACACTCATAAAATAAAAGTAATAAAAAAATGTTCACTGAAAGAATTTCTTGAAGGTTCCAGTTACTAGGTAAACTGTGAAGAATGGCTAGCCAAGGGAGATAAAGGACAACCTTTTTCTTTTCTTTCTTTTCTTTTTTGGTCTTTTTGAGACAGGGTCTCCCTGCAGTCCCAACTGGCCTGGAATGGCCTGGAACTCATTCTATAGACTGGGCAGGCATTGAACTCACAGTGATCCTTCTGCCTCCCAAGTGTTGGTATTAAAGGCATGTGCAGCTAAGACATTCTTTAAAAAAAAAACTCTCCATTTAAATTTAAATGAAGAACAATAAAAAAATACTATGTACTCATAGTATTTCTTTAACACACTGTGTATCTTTCCTCTGTTTCAAACATTGTTTTCATTTGTGCCTATTCAAAAGATTGCTTATTCTTAAGACCTTTTGAAAACCTGAATTTCTCTTTAATCTAGATATTTTCATTTATCATATAAATGTATACCATATATACTTGATACTATCCATGGCTTTACAGTAGTTTTAGTTCATGTGCTTACTATTTTCTTTCTTGACAGTGAATAAACCTCTTTATTCAAAGAAGTATTTTCCTGTTGCTTTAATCCTTAAATTCTGTTTTCTACTTCTGTACTAAATGAATACAAGCAATGCTTAATAAATACGAGTTCACTAAACTATTAGGTGCAGACTTATTCTTGTTTAAATAAAGATTTGTAAACTTCATTGTGTAGTAATTGAGATGTTTTTTAAAATTTCAGGGTTTTTTTCTTTTTTTTTAAGAGTGTTCATTTAAATTTTTTATTTGCTTGTGAATAGGATGGTCATGTTGAAGTTGCTAGGCTACTACTTGACAGTGGTGCGCAAGTGAACATGCCAGCTGATTCATTTGAGTCACCACTGACTTTGGCTGCCTGTGGTGGGCATGTGGAACTTGCAGCTTTGCTTATTGAAAGAGGAGCTAGCCTGGAAGAGGTCAATGATGAAGGTTATACGCCTTTGATGGAAGCAGCTCGAGAAGGGCATGAAGAAATGGTAGCATTACTTTTAGGTCAAGGTAAGCATAGCTGCTAAAACACTACACCTTAAATAAGCTCATAGAAGAACAATTCTGTAAAAATAGTTTCAGTATTTCACCTTCTTAGTAGATTTTCATCAAGATGTTGCTGTCCAAATTTATGAATTATTTATTGTAAAATTGGCTTTCGTACTGTTAAACAAAATCAGATCGAATTTTTTTTTTTAAATGTAGAGCTTTCAGAGTTGTGTCGTGAAAGTACAAAGAAAGTGAAGGTTGATATGGATGTGTGTTAAGAGAATATAATGAGATTAATATTTCTTCCTAATATATTCAGCAGCAGAATATTTATTAATAAGTATGATATAGAGCTAGTGTTTATAGAATATAGGAAATATTGCTGTGAAGATTAATTTGATAAAGAATATACATTAGGCCAGGTATAGTGGCATTTACAATTGTAATTCCAGTGCTGCATAAACTGAGGTGGGGGGATCGTTCTAGTCCAACTTGGCTATACATATTGAGACACTTTCTGAATTAAAACAACCCAAGCACATTAAAGGAAGACAGCATGTACATCAGAAAATAGAGAGCTCAGAACATTAAGGAAATTTTCCTAGGGAAAGTGAAGCAATTTTTGTATGTTAAAATACCTTATATTTAGATGTTTTGGTTGCTTGAATTTATTTTTCTTTTAGTATTTTGTTTTTACCTTATGTTTGAATCACAACTACACTGCATGCTAATTATTTAACTTAACAAGTTTTGAACTCACTGCCTCAATATTCTCATCTGAAGTTTCTGGGAGGTGGGTGGTAGGGGGGAATCCTGAACAGTGCTTGTTACACAGTGACTATTCAGTGTCAGCTGTGGTGTTGATAATAGCAGTGATACTAAATGTTGTCACTTTTGGCAGGTTAACTAACTTCATTTTGTTTAGCTCTGTGTAAAATGGATCTCAAAATACTGTCTGTACAAAGTCTGGGGATTCATGTAGCTCGCTAGTAGATTTACTGTTCCTAAGAAATTGGGTTTGGCGCAAAAAATTACTATCAAACGGGCGATGTGGCTCAGTGGTAAAAATGCTTGCCTCACATGTGGTAGCCTGCTCCTTCCCTAAGTTAAAATTATTTAAACAAATATATTGAAACAATATCTCATCTTGAATGTGACGTGGGGGATACAAAGAGCTTATTTAAGTCTTGCTCCTGTCATCTGTCTCTTTATCATTCATTTTCAATCTTTATATGAAGAAACAGGTAATTATCCGAATTGTTTTATCATGACTTGTACCTTCTTTTTAAACAAATAGCTCAACTACTTACATCAAATAAGGACTTGTGTATGTGGTTTTTATAGTTTATTTTTGACTGCCAATAATAAGGAAGATAGACTTTTGTTAGTGCGCATACTCATTTTAGATCTACTTTATTAGAAAACAGTCATGTTTTGTTCATATCTGAGTCAATTCATGAACTTTCTTTAATTAGAATCTCTATTTTAGGAGCAAATATCAATGCACAGACAGAAGAAACTCAAGAAACTGCCTTGACTCTGGCTTGCTGTGGAGGCTTTTTGGAAGTGGCAGACTTTCTCATTAAGGCTGGAGCCGATATAGAACTAGGGTGTTCTACTCCTCTAATGGAAGCTGCTCAAGAGGGTCACTTGGAGTTAGTTAAATACTTACTAGCTGCAGGTATGCATTGTTTTGCATGATCTAAAAATAAATATGGTATATATTATTTACTTGTTGAAAAAACATAGGATACACTTTTCATACTTTGAATAATTTACTTGTCATAGGAAGTATCAGCATTTTAAATTTCAAGCACTTCTATTTTTCTATGGGGCTGGAGAGATGGTTCAAGACTAAGAGGACTGGTTACTCTTGCAGAGGATCCCAGTTCGATTCCCAGAACTCTTATTTGGTGGGGCTGACAGTGACTTGTAACTCCAGTTCCTGGGGAATGCGATGCTCTCTTCTGACCTCTGCAGGCATTTCTGTACAACAGATGCAGGCGATAGATAGATTTATACACATAAAATAATAAAAATAAGTAAATGAAAAGAAATATTTCCTAGTTATTTATGGAGAACATGTAGGGGTCAGAGGACAACTTGTAGGATTCAGTTCTCTCCTTCAGCCATATTGTCCTAGAGACTGAAATAAAGTTTTCAGGTTTGGCAAGTGCCTTACCTGCTGAGCCATCTCTTGCAAACCTTTCTTTTTGTTTTCCTTTAAAGATCACCCTGTCTAGATAGAAATAAAGGTATTTTGTCAGATTAGAGGAGAAATTTGTTATCTCAAAGAAATACCTTATATTCATTTCAGTATGGCTTTAACATTTACCATATTTTTAATTGCTACAGGAGCTAATGTTCATGCAACAACAGCAACAGGAGATACAGCACTAACATATGCTTGTGAAAATGGACATACGGATGTAGCAGATGTGTTACTTCAGGCAGGAGCAGATCTGGTAAGCTGTGTCATTTTAAAAATCTTTACATATAAAAGTAAAGACAGGAGCTAGGTTTGAAGCTCATGCATGTAATCCCAGTGCTTCGGAGGCTGAAGCAGGAAAACTGTTGAGTTTAAGACCAGTCTCAGGTTATCTAATGCATTTAGGGTCACCCTTGAATATACACTGAAGCCCCATTTCAAGAAAGAAAAGAAAGAAAAATAATTAAATTAATAATTAGATAATAAAACTCAGTGGAGATGGTGGGGGTGGGGCATATTTCATCCAACTTTGTTAGTTTGGTCCCACCCCCCAGTTATTTAGCTCATGTAGTCAGAAGGGATTTGTTTTTCTACATCATTTAATCATCATAGTTTTTTTTAAATATTGTATTATCTAATTCAGTAGCATTATCTTCCTACAAAAAGAAAATTTGTGTTAAGAGATTGTGCTATAAATTAATTTTTCTTTTGGTGTTTGTTTACTTTTAATCTTTTTTGATGTGATATAAAGAGGCAAATATAACTTCTAGGCATTTCCTTGTTGCTTGGAAAATAAATTGAGTTACTGTGTTCTGACCGTTATTAGAAAATAGAAGTGTTAAAACACGTAAGTATTCATTAATCTTTCCTTGCAAGTGATTTACCATTTGTATACAATGGGGTAAAATGAATTTTAATTATATTCATGGCAGATTATTAAAAAAATGTCATAGGGAATGCAGAGAGCAAAGAAGGTCAAAGAAATAAATTATCATCAGAGATACTATGTCTTAAGCTGGGTGAAGTTTGTAGAGCTGGACATGGGAGTATTTTGCCAAAAGAGAGATTTAACTAAAAAGGTAGTAGTAGAAGTATAGTCCAAGAACTGAGAAGTTGTTAAGCATGTATGTAGGGTGAGAACAGCTAGTCCTGCAGTTTGGCCTACAGAGAGTAAGAGTGAGATATTCAGAAGATAATAGAGCCAGGCCTGTTACACATTCCTGTAATCTGAACACTTGGGAGCCAGGATGGAGGAAGATCAAGGTCAAAGACAGCCTTAACTACATTGTGTGTTTGAGATCAGCCTGAGCTATATGAAATGTGTTCGCAAAAAATGGCCTGTGTTTGTGGAGAGGATGATAGATTTTAAACCTCACATTCAGAAGACTCTAGGCAGTCCTTGGACTTCATAGCAAAATTCTGCTTTTAAAAAAAAAAAAAGATGAGCTTGACATAAGTGGTTAAAGTGGTACAGTTATTTTTGTTGAGAAAGGAAACAATTTTAGATGAGTGTGTAACTAAATTTTTTCTCTATTTGAAGTCAAAGTCTAACTGAATTGAACTCGCAGTCTTGCTGCTTTAGCCTCCTGAGTCCCTAGGTTGATAGTTATAGGCTGCTAAGTCCCACTTCTCCAGGTTTTTAACTGTTACAGTAAAACATACTTTTATGGGAAAAATTCTTTTTTTTTTTTTTTTAATTTAATGTACTTTTCTTGTGTCTGAAAATGTAGCTCAGTGGTACAGCACTTTCCTAGTATATGGGAGGCCCTGGGTACAGTTTCCATCCTTCTCCTCTTCAAAGGCGATGTTTTTGCATTTCTTTCTTAATTTGTTCACAGCATGATACTTGATATATTTGGGTTCCAAAGTAAGTCTGCTTCCTTTTCTTCTGGTTTTTCATGAAAAGAGTAATTGTTCTCTAGCAATTAGATAAACAGTGAATTTTGTTTTGTTTGAAAACAGGAACATGAATCAGAAGGTGGAAGAACTCCTTTAATGAAAGCTGCAAGAGCTGGTCACGTTTGTACTGTTCAGTTCTTAATTAGTAAAGGTAAGTTGATGTAGAAGACTTTTGCTTTTCCTGAACTGTCTATCCCTATGTTAAGCCATTTAGAGATTTGAGGGCTATAAAGTATATTCTGAGGATGTTGCCTGATATGAAGAAGGGTTGTTACTAAAATTTGCAAGCTAATATCTGAAAATACACAAAATAGTTCCAAACTACAAAGAGTTGTTAGCTTCCTTGTTGAGAAAGACTTTTATAAAGAAAAAGTTTTCTGTGTAAAACATTGAATGTCTAAGTCTTATTCTTTTTATATAACGCAATATTAGCTTAAAAAATAATTTTCATGTTTTTGCTATTGAAAAACTTGTGGCAGATATCTGTCCTTTTTATTTCTCATGGTAGAATGTAGCAGGGTAGGGTGAGAGAGATGGTTCAGTGGTTAAGAGCACTGGCTGTTCTTGCAGAGGATCTAGGTTCCATTGCAGCACCCACATGGTGGCTAATAACTGTTCGTAACTACAGTTCCAGGGGATCCAGTGCCCTCTTCTGACCTCATGAAGGCAATATGCTCATACACATAAAAATAAGAATATTAAAATATTTTAAATATAGCTAGGTGGTTTTAAATTAAATGCAAAATATTTTCAGAATTAAAAACTGATAAATGTGACACAATAACTGAAGATTTTTTTTTCATTCATCGTCAGCAGTTCTTCTTTGAATATTAGACCTTACTGACCAAATAAATATACTTCCTAAATTATTTCATCAGTGTATCTGTGTACCTGTTTATGAGTATGTGTGTTTTAGTCCACAGAGGCCAGAGGTATTTTACCTCCTGGAGCTGAAGTTATTAACAAGTGGTTGTGAGCTGCCTGTGGTGCTTAGAGTCAGTTGATTCCTTTGAGTATTATGTGTTCTTAACTGTGGATCTATATTTCTCCTGTCACAATATACTGCTGTTTAAAGCAAACAACATTGAAAAATAAAGGGTTTTACTTCTTAAGGGGCGATACGCAATTTCAAAAACTATACTATTTTGTTCAGTATAAAAAAGTACAAAAGAATCACATTTATGACTTTATTTTTGGTCTTTTTGAGGCAAGGTCTCTCTGTAGTCACATACATCTGGCTTGCAACTCACCATGTAGAACATATTAGATGGCCTTGCTCTCACAGAGATCCACCTGCCTCTGCATTCTGAGTGCTGGGATTAAAGGCTGCACCACCACGCCTGGCAACATTTATAACTTTTTAAAGGTTTAAAAAAAAAAAATCAGAACTAGGAACTAAAGACCTGACTCAGGGGTTACGAGTTTGCTGCTCTTCCACAGTTTAGTCCCCAGGACCCATATGGTAGAGAAAGAACCAACTCTCCCACAAGTTGTCCTCTGACCATCACTTGTGCACACTGGAACATGTGCAGTCTCCCTGACATAATAATTATGTATTTAGAATTTACCGTAATTATGAGGAAAAAAAACCTTCAAATGATGTGACTTTTCTCCCCTTCATGTTTGTTTTAGGAGCAAATGTGAATAGAACCACAGCTAATAATGACCATACTGTACTGTCCCTGGCTTGTGCAGGAGGTCATCTGGCAGTGGTGGAACTGCTTTTGGCTCATGGGGCAGACCCTACTCACCGTTTAAAAGTATGTAACTCAAGTGTGTCAGGCAGCATTGTGAATTCATCTTGAATACCATAAAATAGCCATATATAAGTTGCATTTCTAATGGCTACATGTTAGTTTTCTCTTTTTTAATACAATAAAGTGTTACTGTATTAGAGTCCTAACTTTAATGTATCTGAGTCCTGTTACGTGCTGACTTATTTTTTCTTTTCTTCTTCTATTCTTTTAGGATGGCTCAACTATGTTGATAGAAGCAGCAAAAGGTGGCCACACAAGTGTTGTTTGCTATCTTTTAGACTATCCTAATAACTTACTTTCTGCCCCTCCACCGGATGTCACTCAGCTAACCCCCCCATCTCACGACTTAAATAGGGTAAGATTCAAAATTATTTTCTCTCTAATTTCCTTTTGATTATTGTTTTCATTTAAACTAGATTATCTTTGTTTTAATAAAGTTGTCTAACTGATAGGGCTCATAAATACCTGATAAAATATGTTCTGGGTTGTGAGGATTATGTTTTTCTTTTTCTATTTGGGTCAGTAACAACTTGAATTCAAAGCCGTTAAAAACCTTAAGAATGTTCAAGGAAAATAATTTGATGCAATATTAAAATGTGTTATAAGTTGCATGATAAAAGATTATATAGCAAAATCAGAAATGATTACTTATCCATTTTCTTAGGCCCCTCGTGTACCAGTTCAAGCACTGCCCATGGTTGTTCCACCCCAGGAGCCTGACAAACCACCTGCCAATGTTGCCACTGCTCTTCCCATTAGGAATAAAGGTCAGTTATTCTTCTAAGGACTGTTTTTTACATATCTTGGTGAAAATAAGAAGGTGAAGAAACTAGCTTTCAAATAATTTTTTTCACCAACAATGAATTTTACTGAGTTGGCATTTCCAAGTTGGTTTTTTTTTTTTTTTTTTTTTTCCTTAAAAAAAAAACAATGAGTAAAAAAAGTTTCCGGGAGAGAATAGTTATTTCCACTAATTCCTGCTACAATTAGGAAAAATTTTAAAATTCATATGCTCTTTTTTAATAGAATTCTAATTATCCATGATTTCTTCTAATAAGTAGTCATTTTTTCTTGTTAATCTGGATATAGTTGGGTGACAATTTTGTTAATTTTTATTTACCTACGTTTGTAGTAATGTGAGCATAAAGATTAAGAAGTTGGATCCTAAAATTTAAAGTAGCTGGTTTAACGTATATTTTATATCTGGTGTACCTTTTCTCAGCCAATAATTCAGTTATTTCAAATACTCATAGTGATTTCTTTAGAATTCCAAGGTCCATTTTTGACTTGTACATGTCATACCACTATGTTCTTAAGTCCCCAAATATATCACTACTAGTGTGATTCAGTTTTTCTTTTGAAAAGTTTTATGGGAAGAATTAAGATTTTTATATTTTGGTTTTCATTACCTATATTCTTTTACCAGTAAGAACTAAGTGTTTCTACCAGCTCTTTTCACTTACTACTACCCTGCCTAGAGTCTTGGCACCTTTTTCAGTTGATTGCTTAACCTGGTAGCCAGACCAGTCTGTTTACCTGGCTATCAGAAGATACAGAACGGCGTAGTCCAGCATCTTTTCTTCCAGGGAAACTAAATCGTAGTTCTCTCCTGGGCAGGTAGCTGTGTGAATATGTGAATTTATATCTCTTTCCTTTATCAGTCTTGAAGATGGTAGGCCCCAGCAAAGACATACCATTTAGTTGTATTTTAATTTCTTGGTACTTCTCAGTGGTTTGGGCACTCTTTGTGTGTATGTGTGTGTGTTTAAAAGGCAATAACATTAAATGTGGAAAAAGCTTGGCTTAGACATCTAAGTTTTCTCTACACCTTAATAATTTAGCATTATTTTTCTGCTCTTATGATTAGACCATATGAAATACCTACACATAGCTTTAGATTTACTTTAATTGCACCACTTAGATGTCACAAACTTGCATCCTTCTGATGTCTGACTTTAGCCATGTAATATTTTTAAATCCCATAATTTACTTTCAGAGCTAACTCTATGCACATAAAATACATACATTTTATATTTATGTTAGAGAAGGTGGACTTACGTTTAACTCCTTAAAAGTACATCTTCACCTTCAGTGGATATAACTTGGTGCATAACTGTTGGCACTAAACCTCCCAACAGTAACTCTGTAATGAGGATGCCATTCATGTGCACTTCTGAGGGGGTTTCTTTTTCACACAGCTGCTTCTAAACAAAAGTCCAGCAGCCATTTGCCAGCAAACAGCCAGGATGTACAGGGTTACATCACCAATCAGTCTCCAGAGAGCATTGTAGAAGAGGCTCAGGGAAAGTTAACAGAACTGGAACAGAGGATCAAAGAAGCCATAGAAAAGAATGCACAGCTGCAGTCCTTGGAACTGGCTCATGCTGACCAACTTACCAAGGAGAAGATCGAGGAGCTGAACAAAACCAGGGAGGAACAAATTCAGAAGAAGCAAAAGATTCTGGAGGAACTACAGAAAGTAGAACGAGAGTTACAACTGAAAACTCAGCAACAACTGAAAAAGCAGTACCTAGAGGTTAAAGCTCAAAGAATTCAACTTCAACAGCAACAACAACAGTCTTGCCAACACCTGGGACTACTTACTCCTGTTGGGGTTGGAGAGCAGCTTACTGAGGGAGACTATGCACGGTTACAACAAGTGGATCCTGTTTTGCTTAAAGATGAGCCCCAGCAGACTGCTGCTCAGATGGGTTTTGCACCAATCCAGCCTCTGGCGATGCCTCAAGCTTTGCCTCTGGCAGCAGGTCCATTGCCTCCAGGGTCCATCGCAAATCTTACAGAACTACAAGGAGTGATAGTTGGACAGCCAGTACTGGGCCAAGCACAGTTGGCAGGGCTGGGGCAAGGAATTCTCACAGAAACACAACAAGGGTTAATGGTAGCCAGCCCTGCTCAGACCCTCAATGACACGCTGGATGACATCATGGCAGGTGGGTTTATATTGTTATGAGCAGGTATCAAATATGATTTGCTTAAGGCGAGTAAGAGTGTGCCAGAATTTTTTGCCATTACTCAACTTGAGAACTATTTTTGGACTCTTGACCCATGTATGTCTTTAGAAATACTAGTTCAATCTAAGAAGTTCTCAGATGGATACAGGTCAAAATAGGGATTAGTTGTTACAATACAGAGGACTGAATCTGTCTTATAATAGGCTGGGAATCTAGGTTTTTTGGTAGTGTATTCATGTTTGATTTTTCACTTTGTTTTTTTTTTTTTTTTCCCACTTTAAGTTCACAACACTGGGATTGAATTTTGGCATTTTTGCTTCTGTATTCACACCAATAAAAATGGAAAAATTGATAAAAGTTGAAGTACAAAACAAGTAGGAAATCAGGAAGCCTATTTGTGATTTAAAAAAAAAAAATCCTCATATCCTAATGAACCAAACTTGACTGGTGGCTCTTTAAATATGAACAACAACAAAACACCTTTACAACAGTAATAAAGTACCATTCAAGTAGAGTTTGATTCTACTGTATGTCAGTGATTTTTATCCCCTGTGAATGTTAATGTGTAGTCTCTTTCTAAATGTGTTATGGGAAGATGTGGGCCCCTAACAGCATCATAAATGTGTAGCCAAAAAATTTTATTCTATTCTAAGTACTTACAACTTTAGAAGATTGTGTTAATACCTCTCATTTGGGGTACTTATTTTTTGTGAATTGTGTAACAAATCAGAATGAGATTTGATAGGGTTATATGAGTCATGAGAATGCTATACTAAGGAAAATTATTCACCTCCTTAAAGAAGGAAGGAAGCTTGAAAAGAAGGAAAAGAGAATAAATAGTTGTTGAATTTTGACAGTTACCTTATTCTTTCTTCCTATTTTCTTATTTATTGGATTATCTGAACCGTTGACTTTTTCTAATTTAAAACTTTATTTCAGATATATATCATGATGAAGTCATAGATGAATATGTTTCATCTGAAAGAAAATAACATTGTATAGTGTGTAGTTATGTAGGATGAGGTAATAGAAACTAAGAAGTACAGGTGAGACAAATTTTGCATTTCAAAAATTGCTATAAACTTTCTTAGTCCTTTTTTCAGTATCATCTCAGAAATAATATATGGAATGAGAAACCTCTGCTGATCTTAAGGGTAAAATTAAGTATATCAGGAAAATTGCTAGTAGTGACTGATAAGAATTGTAAAAATCTTAATACTCATGAGTATAAGATTTTACTATCGATTTGAAAATCCATGTTAATCACTAGTTGGTTATAATACTAATAAAATTTAAAGTCTTTAACATATTGTATGAAAATTGGAGCACAGTAGGAATACATTCACAATTGATACTATGTCCATGGCCATTAATTTATATCATAATTCTCTTTCATTTATGTTAAATTAGCAAAGGATTATAGAGTTAAGTGTTACTTATTGATGAAATGAACCCTGGGCATTCCAAACAAATGAGTGTTGAAAAATTGTTTTTATATGCTATCAGAGTTACTTGATGTACTTGGGCATAGTTGTCAACAATTTGTTGGTTGTAAAATTTCTTATTACAATGAGAATTCTCAGGATTTGTAAAGTAGCTCTTCTGTTGATTCATATATTCCAAAAATTTCTGTCTGTTTTTAAAGTTCTTCCTTTATAAAGGTGTTTTTTTTTTTTTTAATTTTATGGAACAAAGCATTTTAGAGAATATGACAAACTTGCCATTTTTGAAAAGTACTACTGTATTGTGCATTTATGGTGGTAAATAGAAATACCAAGAGGTGAAAGAGAAGATTAAAAAAAAATCTAGCTTTCTACTTGAAGTTCATCCCTATCTAGTATCTCTCATGTTCAAATGTACACATACATTTTCTCCCCCCCCCCCCCTCTCTCTCTCTCACACACACACACACGTACACACACATACCCATATACAATCCTTTCTACTCTCATTGTTTGCACAACTTCTGGTAGTATTTGTCCTTCCAGTTGACTAAAAGATTCATTTGAACTTCTTATTTTGGCCTTGTAATGTATTGCAGCCTCATATGACTTCCTTCTTCCAGTGCAGTGTCTGTTTCTTGTTCTGCAGTTCTCATTTAGTCGATTTCACATATGGTACCCTTCTTTATTATACTTAGCTCCCCCAAATCTTCAGTTTTCTCTTTTCTTCTCAGTTACCAAACCAAAATTAGTCAACTGTTTAACTTCACTTAACTCTTGCTTTTGTTTTGTCTTTAGTTACTGATGTTAAAACTTTTTGAATAAGTGGTTTGTCCCTCTCTACACGGAATCCTAAAATGAAGTCCCAAATGTATAGAACCCTTTGTTTTAGAGTTCCTTTGGTACTTAGATAATTACAATTTTACTTTAATAGATATATAGTGAATGGTTGAATGATAAGCAGTTATTTAGTTTTTGTTGTTTCAAAGAGTTGAGATGATAAAAGTAGCCAATTTTACTACCCCCCCCCAAATATCTAAAACTAATTTTAGTGTGTTCTTTATAAGTTATCCCAGTTAGAATGTGAATTGTAATTTACCAGTAGTTTAATTGTTCATGATTTAATAAAAATCATCAAGGGCTGAGGAATGTAGCTCAGTTGGTAGAGTGCTTCTCTCCCACAAGGAAAGCCCTGGGTTTGATCCCCAGCATTCCATAAAACTGGGTGTGATTATATCCCTACAATCCCAGCACTTGAGGTGGAGGTAGGAATAGCAGAAATCCAGGGTTATTCATCTTCGGTCACATTTTTCCATCTGTAAAAATCCAAAGGAAATATTAATATTAAGTAAGACCTATAGATTTTACATGATTTTAAATTAATTTATAGTATATGTACAGTTAACTAACTGATCTTAAAACCATGAGTACTGGTGCCAGAACTCTCAAGGTGGTTTCAGATCAGGATTTCAAGACTGAGACCCTAGCTCATAAAACAATAAATTTATATAATCTTTTCTTAACATGTAAAATTGATACTATCAAGGCCATTAGATTATCCGTTTGATATATACCCTTTTCTCTTGATCTGGTTCCTTAATGATTCAGAGTGTTTTGTTTTGGTTTTTTGTTGTCGTTCTTTGTTTTTTTCTTTTGCCTTTTAAGTGGACTAAAAATGTATGATTATGGATCGTGTGTTGCTATAATGTACAGTATATGTTTGTGCCTGACCTAAGGATTTCATGTAAAGTAGATTTCTTACTTGATAGTCATGTTTATAACTGTTAAAAAGGTCGTTTTCAGTATTGTTCTTGGCAAGATCATAAGCTCTTTTGCCTAATTTCAGATTCACCTGTGAATCATGATTGTTTTCTGTCTGATGTAGTTGACAACAGTTTGGTAGTACACATCCACACTTTCTTCAGGGATTAATGTCCGTACTTTAATAGTAACACTATAGCATTATCATATTAATACTATAGCATTATTAAGAGGGATTAGGAGGAATAATGGTCACATATTAACTTAAGAATTATATTATCAGGGGAGTAAAGTACCCTTAACTAATCTTCAGTATATTCTATGTCTCTATATTTAGTGTTCTCTTACCTTAAATAAAGATCTAACTAGCCATTCCTTAAGTTACATTTGTGGGTGAACATAAGATTACAGAAAAATCCTATGTAGAGGAACAACAGTCCATACTGGGAAGGTGATTGTATAAATATATTCATTTCTGCCCTAATCTTTTTCAATATTATCCTAAGTCAGTGTGATTGCCAGAATGATTGTTGGATCCCCCCCCCCCCCCGGAATAATTATTTTTATAAGAAAATACATTCTGTGCAAGGACTAAATTTTTATATTTGAAAAACTGTTTTCATGGAGGGTTACTGTTTAATTGCCCTGTCATAGTTAGTGAACTGTAGAAAATGTTTTAAACTGTTAGACTTTGAGGTTCTTCCTTCCCAAACAGTGAAATTATTTGCAGTATCTCTAGACTAGAAGATGTGAAATTTGCAAGTAAAAACGTCACTTTCCCCCTTTAATCTTTACTCTTTTCACTGTTTATTCCTTTTCTATTTCTGTTTTAGTGCATAAAATACTTTTATTTTCAATGTTATTTTGAGTTACAGTTTTATAAATACTTTTATTAAAGGATAATTTGTATTTCGGATGGATTATCATGTGGGAAATGAAGAATTACTCAATATACATTTTAATTTGGCTGTATCCCAGTCAAAAGTAACCAGAAAATTAGTTATTAGTTCTTAGAAAAGTAGTGTCTTAAAGACATTTTATTTCAAAACTCTTTACTATTTTTGAAGAAGTATTTCTGATTCTTTTCTAACAATGTTTCATCCTTATTAAGTGCAGTTGTTTTGTCCAACAGCAGTCAGTGGAAGAGCCTCTGCAATGTCAAACACTCCTACCCACAGTATTGCTGCTTCTATTTCCCAACCTCAGACTCCAACTCCAAGTCCTATCATCTCTCCTTCAGCCATGCTACCTATCTACCCTGCCATTGATATTGATGCACAGGTAAGATCCATATTTAGAAGAGATGGTTTTCACTGGAATTATGGCACCATTAACCATGTCAACCTTTATTGATTTTAAGCATTCTGGACTGTTTTATTACCTACTCTAGATACAATTGAAAATTCTGTCTTTAAAAAAATGCCCACCTTAAGCATGATGACTCATACCAAATCCTAGTATTTGAAAGGTTGAGGCAGAATTGCACAAGTTCATTCCAACTAGGGCTACGTAATTATTGCCTACCAGACCTGTCTGGACTACAATGTGAGAGCATGCCTCAATATCCCTCCCCCTTTGTAATCATAATCATAATAAATTATTCAATTAATTTAAAAATAATTTAAAATTAAAATGTCTAGAATACACTGTTGCTAATGATTATATGATGGTCTGGTTCCAGGGTTACTAATTATCTTTTTATTTTAAATTTAGTTTAGAAGGGGCTAGAATATAGAAAGAAATATTAACGTAAGATTAAAATGAAACTGGCTTTTGTAGTGCGCAGCTGTAATCTCAACATTTGGGAAATGAAGTCAAGAGGATCAATAATTCAAGTTCATTCTCACCTACGTATCAAGTTTTAAGCCAGCTTGGGCTATATGGCACTCTTTCTCAAAAGAACAAAAATTAATATTGATGTATATTTTCTTAAAGAGGTAATGCATTGTCCAGGAAAGGAAATTGCTGGGACTGGGACTATACATAGAGTGCTTATGTAATGCATTCAAACTCTTGGTTCAATCCCTAATTTTTTTTATCAAAGGATGATACTGTAACTTCTATGGGCTTTATATTTCTGTGTGCCATATGTTCTTGGTTGCATTATCTCACTTTGTTTTCTGGTTTGTTTTTGTTTTGTGGGGAGTGGGGTTGTTATTATTTTATTTTTAGACAAGGACTCTCTATCTACCCCAGGCTGACAGTATCTAGTCCAGGTTGGTCTCAAACACATAACAGTCCTCATGTTTGTGATTGAGAGTGCTGGGATCATAGGCATGAGTCACCGTATCTTGCTTTATATACACTTTTGAAAATTATATTGGTGCTGTGGAAACATAAAGTGAGTTTATGCAATTTACCTGATAACTGATTCCAATGAGTCAGGTTTTTTTATCTCTTTAGATTTTATGAACAAGTATGGATGAAAAAAAGACACTGTTAAACTTAGAAAGCTTGAGATTATTATGTAAGTAACTCCTAAAAAAAATTAGTTAACCAGAGATAAAGTTGCTGGCTATCAAGCCTGAAATCTGACTTTGAAACCTAGAGCCCTGTGTTGTTCGAAGGAGGGAACTATCTCCCACAAATTGTCCTCTAACTTCCACATGCATGCTATGGCATGAACACATAAAACAGTCACATACATATGCACATATGCGCATGCACACGCACACACACACCTTAATAATTATAAAATTACTTGAGCATGGCATCTCAGGTAAGGTAAATTTAGTTTGTTTTATCCTGAAAAAGGCCAATGGGTACCAGCCATGGTGGCACATGCTTGTGGTCCCAGCACTTGGAAAATAGAGATAAGAGGGTCCAGAGTTCAAAGCCATTTTCATCTACATGGCAACTTTGAGGCCATCTTGGACTACAGTAGACCCTGTCTCAAAGCAAATAAAGTCTTTAAGACAAGAAGTCATAACTTGGGAGAATGCTGAGTTATTGATATCTGGAGTGAAGGAATATATGTTATTAAAGCTTTTAAGTTTGAATGTCAGGAAATTGTTTGTCTATACCATTAAAACCATGTACTCCTGAACTATGAAAGTATTCTCTTTTTAGTCTATAGTTTTATATGTCAGGTTTTTTTTTTTTTTTCCTGTTTCTTTGTTGTATTCTGTTTTGTTTTTGAAACATTTAGAAATGCTGGGGAATATTTTAAGGAAATCATCGTCTAGTCCTCAGACCAGCTTGCTAGTGTTACCCTGATGAGATTAAGCATTTTACTTACTTGTAGTTACTTCATTTAACTAAGAGGACTGCGAAGCTGACTCATCCTATTTGTAGTCAAAGACACAATTCCATTTTATTTGGATATTTTTCTTATATATGTTATTTGTTGGCCAAGGGTCTTGCTGTAGCTGGCCTGGAATTAAGGGTCTACTGACTATCTCTTGGATAGACAGAATTATTAGTGGGTACCACTGCACCCAACAAGACACCATACTCATGTTGCACAGCCTTTTGTTAAAAACTAGCAAAACCAGGGGCTGAAGAGATGGTTCAGCAGGTAGGAGCACTGGCTGGCTGTTCTTGCAGAGGACCTGGGTTCCGTTCCCAGCACTCACATAGCGCCTAACCACCCTCTGTATTGGCTTCTGTGGGCATTGCATGTACAAGTATGCTTATTTTTTGATTGTATAAAATTTGAATGTAGTAGCCAGTAAAGGCAAGAAAGAACCATTTGTTTTCTTTATGGTCCTTTTAACACTTGTCCAAAGCCTCTTTGTTGTTGTATGTACTTGAGATATTTCTAAATTACATGTCTTTGTTATTCTCAAACTACTATGAACTTTTCTTGAGCTTGGAGTAATGTGAGGAAAATAATTAGAAAAATTTTACTGCTCCTTTACTCTCCATTATTACCTTCTATCATTTCCATCCATTATTATGTATTAAAAAGGGTAGATATAGGCTGGAATGTGGCTTTGTTTAGAATGCCTCGCATGTACAGGGTTCTGGGTTCTATTCCTTACCACCTGGTGTGGTAATGCATGCCTTAAATCAGAGGTTCATTGTCAAATCCTTTCCTGTGTAGCATATTTGAGGGCACCCTGGGCTATATGTGAGACCCTGTTGATAGATAGATACATATATACATAGCTAGATACATGGATAACAAAGACTCTGTCAGTCAATGAGTCAATCAATGGGATAAAAGACTAAATTTAACTTGCCAGATGGATACCAAGACTTAAATTGTACTTTGGCATTACAGCTCACATTTGTGATTCCAGCACTTAGAAGGCTGAGGTAGGGGGATTGTCTCAAGTTCCAGCTGAGTTTGGAATATACAATGAGGCCCTGTCTCTAGTCTGCCTCTTCCATTTTCAAAAACAGGAAAACAAATTTGTAAATTAGCTGAAATTGTGTTTTAGTTGCAGTAGTCAAAATATCATTTAGATGATTTTCTCTTATTTCTGCTTTTGCAGTCTAGAGAAAAGTTTAATTATAGTGATATAACATAAGCAATTAAGTAGGTAAGGGAGAAATTAACTGTATGTAATGCACATTAAACCATTCTTTCTGCTGAGTATGTTTGCATATTTTTAGAATCCTTGCCTTTGGGAGCTTGAAGTTGGGAGTTTGAAGCCAGCCTGGGATGTTTAGTAATACCCAGTCTCAAAAACAGCAACAAAAGAATTCTTTTTCCTTTAATTGTAGCCTATAATCCCACACCCAATCAGTGAGACCAGCCTATACTCCAAATGATGGTCTCCAAGAAAAAAATTACATGCCTTCTAATGCTTCATATGAACTTCTTTTACATAGGTTATTTGTTTATACCCTAAAGTGCTGGCTGTATTAGTGGATGAAATGGCTGGGATTGTGAAGATTTTGAAGACCTTTTAAAATGATTAGCTATACAAGTCTTCCATAGTTGTAAAAGTAGTTTTAAGAATAAAAGATTTGCCTTCTGTATTACAGATTTCAGGTTTTTAAAAAAATATTTACTATTTCTAATGTGTATGAGTGTATTGCCTGCTTGTGCAATGTCCATAGAGGTCAGAAGAGGGCGTCAGATCCCCTGGAACTGAAGTTATGATCTGTTATTAGTTGCCATGTGGGTGCTGGGGATTAAACTTAGATCCTCTGCAAGAGCAGCCAGTGCTCTTAACCACTGAGCCATCTCTCCAGCTCCAGATTTAACTTGTCTATTAACTTACTAAAGGTTGCCTTTTCCTTGGGCTTTGCTATGTATTTTGTGATCTTTTGTTTACTCAGAACTATATTCCATGGGGTCTAGAGAGATGGTTAGAGGTTAAGAACACTAGCTGTTTTTCCAGAGGACATGGGTATGGTTTCCATATGTGAGTTTATTAGCACCCACATGGTGGCTAATAACCTTCCTTATTTCCAGTTCCAAGAGATCTGGTACCCCCTTCTGGCCTCTGCAGGCATTGCATGATACATACATGTGGGCAAAACTCTTATACACATAAAATAAAAATACATAATAATTAAAAAAAAAACCTCTCAGAATTAAAGTCAGGTGTCTGGCCATACCATCCTGAATACGCCCAGTCTCAGCCAAAGTCATGTAGATATTTAAAATCCTTCCTTCTCTCTGTTCTCCTTTTAATTCAGAATTCATTGTAGAATACTTGGAATATTCAATGCCTAATAATGTTTATTGAATTTTTGCTTTATAATGTGTGAAATATATCACTGATCACCTAAAATTTTTCATACTTGCTTTTTTCAGACTTCGTATTTTGTGTGTGTGTGTGTTTAAGATGGGTACAGCTTCTATTAATTACCTTTTAGTTCCTAAAAGATAGTGCAGAACTTCATAAACATGATTCATATGCACGGACACTAACAGAGATGATGTAAGACAGACATACTTGGCATGATGTTCACTCAGTGCAGTCTGGTAGAGTGTCTTTGTGATATAGTCCGGAAGAGCACGGTTTTATTACCTAGAATGTGGTCCTTGTTTTTAAAAAGCCCATTGCTACAGTTGTGGTGGCGCAAGCCATTAATCCCAGCACTTGGGAGGCAGAGACAGACAGATGGATCTCTGTGAGTTCAAAGCCAGCTTGGTCTACATTGCAAGTTCCAGACCAGCTGGGACTATAGGGAGACCCTGTCTCAAAAGCCCCCTTCCCCCAAAAGCCCATTGCTAGATAGTGTCTTCTTCAAGGAAGTTATTTCTTAGAGCCATTGTTATTTCTTAGAGCCATCTTTTTTTTTTTCCCCTGAAACCAGACACAATTAAAAAAAAAAAAAAACTGAAATGAAGATCAGATACTTAAAATTAGAGCTGTCATTCAACTAAGTTTCATGTCCTTCTCCATTGTTGTAGTTGGTGCATCTCTCCCTTGTGGCCATCCCTGGTCTCTGCAGTCAGTAGCTCTGCTCTCTGCCAGCCTCTTCTGCAGAGCCGCTTTTGTGGTCTCCCTCTTCATCACGGACTAGTAGGCTTCTTATTTCTTGACTCTTGATTAATTTAACTTTTTGCCTTGTTTTAACTTTTTATAATGGAGTTTGGTATTTAGAGTTATTTACATTCTGGAAAGATATGCCTTTTCTGTATCACATACATTTTGTTGTATATGAGCACTATAAATTCTTTGTAATTAGTTTATTAGTATGGTTTGAATCTGTAACCTTTTACAACTGGTGACACTCATTCCTTCATTATACTTCACTTTTAGTAATGTGTCCTGGGCAAAGCCTACATGTAGGTTGAGAATTAAAACATACATATATTTTTCAGGATTTTGTTTTGTTTTGTTTCTGAGGGTAATGGACATATAAAATAGTTTGAGAATGAAGATAAATACATGATGCTTTCCAGTAGGAAAACAGAATTTACTGTGTGATCCCAGCACTCAAGAAGTTCAGGCAGGATTGTGAGTTCTTATACTAGCCTCATTGCATAGTGAGACAAAGTCTCAACAAAACAATCAAAAACCACTCCAAAATAGACAACCCAAAAGAAAAAAATAGAGTGAGATGCATAAATAATTTAGAAAAATTAGTCATTGTGTTAAAAGCATTTATAGGAAAGGAAGTAGGCCTAAATGATGTTTCCTTGAGTTGTCTAATAATTTTATTTCATACTTAGTCTTGAAATTTTGTGTATGTTTTGAGCATGTAGTTGACTGAACTCATCATTTTGCTTTACTTAAGACTTAACTGATTTTGGTGTTGAAAGTCTGTCATTACAGATGCCCCCTTGTTTTTTGTTTTTCTGTTAAAATATTTGCATTTAAATCTAATGTAAAAAGTACATTCATTTGCTCGTTTTTTGCAGACATCTTACAAACTTGACAAAAGTCAAAATGGCATATTCATAAAAAAAAGTGTAAATAAAAAAATCAAAAAGCCAGGCATTTTGATTTTGGTGTTCACTTGTCTTCCCTGCATGCATAAGTATCAGAATGACTTTGAGATTCTTTTGCAAAGCATAATGAGACTGTCTCAAGAAAGTAAAAATAAAACAGAAAAGGTTGAGTCTGTCCCACTAACCATATTTACTCACATAAAACTCTATAAACTTTTTCAACACAAGCTGAGAGTACTAGATGTATGAGGACTTACTTTACTACAATATTATAGAGATTGACCCCTAATAAATTCATTTTACTCATTTTCTTTATCAGGTTAAATTCTCCAATGTTCTGTCTCAGTTATAATCATCTTTCAAAATGTAGTGTATCTTAGACATATTTTTTATTCCTTAATTTTTAAATAATAGCTCATTTTTAAATACAGCTAAGTTACTTGGAAACAATTTTTTAATTTTAAGACTTCCTTTTCAGCTTGATTGTGTGGGTTCAAAATAATTTGTCCTATGTACTGAATGTTCTCAACTATACCCTGCATGTTGTACAGTTTGGTCTTCTCTGGCTAGTTGGACCTGACATATTCCTGGCCCTGTATTCCAGATCTTAGTGTTGAGCATGAACTTTTCTGGTGGTCATTTCTTGACCACTGATCATTTCCTCATGTACATGGGCTGATGAAAACTCAGGTGAAGATTTCATAGGATTCCTCTGCTAATCTCCAGACTACCCTCTGTTCTGTTCTCCTCATTAATCTGTGCCGAATTGTAGCTAGCCTAAAACCTTCAAACTGTCTTCTCCCTTATGGAAGACTGCTAGGCTTTGGCCCATGCAATTTCTATATTGTAATACTTTGGGTCATTTTTATACTCTGGATCACTGTCCTTCATTGTCTGTTTAAACAATTACCACTTCAAATAGTTTGTCATTTAAGAAAAAAAAAGTTGTTTGAGGCCAGACATGGTGGCACATGCCTGTATTTCTAGCACTAAAGAGTCAGAGGCTGAAGGATTGCTACACATTTGAAGCCATTCTAGACTGTTGATCGAAGCCTTATCTCAAAAATTTAGACAAAAATCTAAACAGTTATTTGAAATAATAGGAAAATAAATCTAGTCTGTTACTCTATTAATAGGTGGCAGCAAAAGTGAGTCCACACTGTTTCTGCTAATTGTATACTTGAAATTAACATATGTAGAAAGCTATCTATTTTTTACCTTTGGTGTTTTCATTAAGAACTGCTTATGAGGGGCTAGAGAGGTGACTCAGCATTTAAGAGCTCTGGTTCTTTTGCCAGAGGACCCAGGCTTGAATCCTAGTATCTTTATGGTGGCTAACAACCACCTGTACTCCAGTTCCAGGGGATCCAACACCCTGTTTTGACTTCTGCTGGCATTGCCTGACACTAGTGCACTTACATACATGCAGGCAATATACTCATAACACATAAAATAAAAATGTTAGAACATTTTCTTAATTGCTTATAAAGTTTATGACTTTAAAAAATAAAAATCATGGAAGCCGGGTATATAGAACATACTTCTGTTCTTATTTCTGAGGAGGTGGAGGCAAAGAGTATCCAATCAAATTGTCCTCAGCTTTGTAGCAGCTGTGTAGCAGCAAGCCTGAGCTAGTGTCTCAAAACAACCAAAAATTGATGGTAAAAAAAAAATCACTGGTTGGCCATTAATGGATGGGTACAGTATGTCCAAATGCTCTGTGTAAGCCTTTTGAGGTGGCATGCACCTGTAATGCCAGGACCTTGGACGGGGGCTGAGGCAGGAGGATTGTGCATTCTAGCCCATTCTGGGTCAAATATTGAAACAGGATGTTTTAAAAAGAATGTTTTTATGAAAGCTTGATGTTTTGATCCAATAGAGTGGCTCTTAAGTATCTCTGTGTATTTGACATTAGCACTGGAAAATTACTAAAGTAATTAAATTGATGCGTTTTGTTTTGTTTTGTTTTGTTTTGTTCTTGTAGACTGAGAGTAATCATGACACTGCTCTAACGCTTGCCTGTGCTGGTGGTCATGAGGAACTGGTACAGACCCTGCTAGAAAGAGGAGCTAGTATCGAACACCGAGACAAGAAAGGTAGTGTTTGTTCAACAGTTTTACTTTGTGGAATATTTGTTTAAAAATATTTTGAAATAATTTACTATTTAGCTACATACTGGTGCTTAGGTGTATTGGAAAATAGATACTCTTCTTTTGCTTAGCACATAGTGAGAAGATCATTCTTTTTCTCCAGGTTTTACTCCACTCATCTTGGCTGCTACAGCTGGTCATGTTGGCGTTGTGGAAATATTGCTGGACAATGGTGCAGACATTGAAGCCCAATCAGAAAGAACCAAGGACACACCACTGTCTTTGGCTTGTTCTGGGGGCAGACAGGAGGTAACATTTCCCCTTAGTGCCAGTTTTCTACTCAGTTGAGCCAGTATGTAATTAATTTTTTTTTTCCTGTAGAAAGTGTTTTGATATTTAGATTTATTACAGTAACCCACAATACTTTGTAGAAGCAAATATACAATATTAGCATAATCTACCTTCCTGTAAAACTCAATAGTGTTTAGAATCCTGTTAATTTAAGAAATTGAATCTGCCACTGGAATCCTGTGTATTGCATTTATATCAAGAGAATAGTTAAGACACTCCAAATGAATCAATGAGTGCCTGTATTCATTTACTCTTCTTTGTCCTTAGTACTTCAGAGAAACCAAACAACTGGAATTGATCAAGTGGGCCCAAGAAAATAAAACCTTACACTTACTTGTCTACCACCTGGAATATAATAATTAGCTGTTTAACCTAGTTATTTTCCCTTCCCTCAAGCTCATTCTTCTATAGAGTGGATATAGGCTTATTAAGTGAGTTACACTACCTCTATGTTTACAGGTTCTCTAGAAGTCACCCCGTATCATCCTGATTCATTTCTTGCTTGTCTTAAAAATCATCTTTTTCAGTGAGCTGGTTTTGGGGGCATGATGTATATATGGTATGCTTTCTGAAAAAGCCTGGTAACATGAGTTGAATTCCCACATCTCATGACTGAAGGAGAGAAATCATTCCATAAAGTTGTCCTTTGACATGTGTCCTGTGTCATGACCTTCCATACTTGCATGATTTTTAAAAATGGTCTATTGACAATAGTCTTCATAAAAGGATGGGAAATGGAGTACACAAAGATAGAAGGTAGCGATCCTTTATAGGTTAAAAATAATTACATCTCTTTTACATAGCCTTTATTTGGGCTGTTTCTATGATTTTTTTTTTTCCTCTTTTCTATGTGAGCAGTAACCCGGTTTGTGTAGGTTGCTGGGCTCGAACTCACAAGATCAGGCTGACATGGCTAACATTTTTACACAACATGCCACGGAGCCAGTCACTTACTTACATTTGAGAGAGATACAATGTACACACATACAAGCACATGTGTTGCTCTTTATTTCCACAATATGGGTCTTGGGCAAGCAAACCCAAGTCTTAAGTCATCAGGCTTGGAGGCAAGTACCCTTGCTGGCTGAACCATCTCAGGATCTACTACTACTACCACTACTATTATTATTATTGACAGTGCCTACATAATAAGTGTGATGTCCCAGCACTTGTATGATTAGATTGGAGGTGGAGACAGAATATGCTGAAGCTTGGGCACCTGCTAGGCTCTGGCAGCAGAAATAGAAGCTAACCTCGGCTTCAGCAAAGTGGAAGGCAAGAAGACTTTTGATTCACCCACACATTCTACATGCACTTGTCCATGAGCAAAATACATAAATAATTCAGTAAATAAATGCCACTTTGCCACTTATAGGCTCTGAAAGCAAAAAAAAAAAAAAAAAGTGATGAAATACTATATAGCCTTATTTACTGATGTATTCAAGAAATAAACACTGTTCATCAACATTTCCTAGTTAGGGTATATTTCTACTTTAGGATATATATTTCTGAGAGCAAGGATAAAATGATGAAGATACTAGTGCCTGTGTCAAACGGCATAATGCCCAAAAGATCTCTGAATGGGCAAAAAACACTTAATGCTAATAGTTAAGCTATCAAAGAAATGCACTTAAGACCCAGTGGAGAGATCACTACCCAACTATGAGATGACTGAAATTAAAGACTAACCACAGCTAATTGCGAAAGACTGTGTCAATCAGAACTCATGTATTGTTGATAGGAGAATAAATACTACAACCCCCTTAGGGAAAAAGCCTGTCAGTATCTTAAGTATGCATCTGCAAATTCGACTTCTAGGTAGGACTTAATACTGTAATTTTAGGCACAGAATATTAATGGTAGAATCTATGTACTTAATATGTAAATGTTTTCAGTTGTTTTGTATGTTAACATATTCGGAGGTCAGCAAAAAAAACAGTAAATGAAAGCTTTTAAATTTTAAATACATGCATATGCAATCTTTTTTCATGTTCTTCTTTATGACTATATAACCTATTTCCTCATAGCTCATTACAGCAGTTGGGTCCTAAATCTTCTATGAGCATTTACTAGATGCTAACATTTGTTTTAATAAAGTGAACTTTGTTGACATCAAAGAATCCTTGCTATCATTTGATGCTAATTTTGTTCAAAGGATGAAAGAACTTTCTCCTAATTTGGGTATATAATATACCAGAAAAGAAAAATCAGAAATGTACACTCTGGAAAGATCCTCACCTTAAGAAAACACATTTCTTAACTTTTTTCCCTAGGTGGTGGAGTTGCTGTTAGCTCGGGGAGCAAATAAAGAACATAGGAATGTTTCTGACTACACACCTCTAAGCCTGGCTGCTTCTGGTGGCTATGTAAACATCATCAAAATCCTGCTAAATGCAGGAGCTGAGATTAATTCTAGGCAAGTTCTTTCCTTTTTCTATAGGTGATTTAATGACTGTTATGCTATAGATATTTGGAAAACATTTTTAGTGCTATATTAAGACCATTACAAATTTAGAATCCAAATTGTTATGAATTTAACATTGATTTTATTCAAATAATTGAAATTGTTCACATAGCTGAAAAAAATCAATTTTTTAATGTGTTTCATTTCACTTCTCATTATACAATGGAAAAAGTTCACTTTTTTGCTTACTGTATAGCATGAAATACAGAAAGCATGCACCAAAAGTTTTCTAAGGAAGTTTTAGTGTATATCATTGTCAGAGTATGTTGTTAAATGTCTGTCTTTCATTCTCCCTTTATCTTCACCCCCAGAACTGGTAGCAAATTGGGCATTTCTCCATTGATGTTAGCAGCTATGAATGGGCATACAGCTGCTGTTAAACTTCTGTTAGACATGGGCTCTGACATAAATGCTCAAATAGAAACCAATCGGAACACTGCCCTTACGTTAGCCTGCTTCCAAGGAAGAACTGAAGTGGTTAGTCTTCTGCTTGATAGAAAAGCAAATGTTGAACACAGAGCTAAGGTAAGAGAAAGTACTTAGATTTCCACATTTTAATCTTGTCACCAGAGAGAAATAATTTCAGAAAAGCTAAGGGTTCTTTTAGATGTTTCAATCCATTGTCACTGGGCTGTTTCTAATTCAAGAGGGAGAGGGAGAATACTGATTGCCTACTTCCTTTAACTTTGCCTTACTTTTAACTGTTCATCACAAATTAATCAATGGGTTAATCTATTCATGAAATCAGAAGCTTTCAGAAGCTTCCCAAAACCCTTCACCTTGACAACTAAACGTAAATTACATAGCCTGTGGTGATATAGGTCCAAACCAGAGCACTATGAATTTATTGCTTTGATGTTTTGGTGCATAGTAGCATAATTATGATTTTACAGCTATCTAGTCTCACTTATTTACGTAAGTATATATTAAATCAGAAATTATTCTTTAGAACTCTATAGTTGTATTTCTTTATTAACTGCTAGGAATAAGTTAGCAACACATTTTTATAGGTATTCATGAGAATACCTATAGCTGAAAACAGTGGGCTATTTTGAACGGTTTCATGTCATTTATATACCACAGACGTAGATATTATATTGCTCAAATTCTTTTCACAGTACCAGTGATTTTAGGTAGAAATATAATTTTAATAGATGTGATTGTTAAGTCAAGCAAATATCAGTGCTGCGGTTTATGGATATGTAAAATATCATATTACTCCCTAGATGGCTTAACGTTTTTACTCTTTCTATTCTCTTCTGGGTTTTTTTGTTTGTTTGTTTGTTTTTTAATTTTTATTTTTCATGGAACCTAGACTGGCCTCACACCACTAATGGAAGCAGCCTCTGGTGGATATGCAGAGGTGGGCCGAGTTCTTTTGGATAAAGGTGCTGATGTTAATGCCCCTCCAGTGCCCTCCTCAAGAGATACAGCTTTAACCATAGCAGCAGATAAAGGGCATTATAAATTTTGTGAGCTTCTCATTGGCAGGTATGGTATTTGATTCTTTGTATATGATCATAAATGTTATTTTCTGGGCTATTACTGTGTAAACTAAACTGATTTGTTTCAATGCAACCTAAGAATGTCTTCTTTCTCTTTTGAGTATACATTTTCATGCTGCTATGAACACTTTTAACATCTAGCTACTGTCCTCCATAGTCATGTCTCTCAAACAGTTTCAATTTTTCCAGAGTATTACTCCAGAGTCTCAAAAGTCTGACAGTGATCTAAGGCTTACTTGTTAGTTTTCTCATTTATCTTAGTGTTTTAGGTTTTAAGTTGACAGCTGCAGAACTGTTCAAGTTATCAGTCAGGATAGTTTCTACCTTTAGTCACTTAAAACTTGCCTCCTGGCTTTCCAAAAAAAAAAAAACCAGTTTCTCTTTTGGCTTTTGTACTTTAAAAAGTCTTAAAGGCTTTGCATATTTTCCTAAAACAGTAGTATTTGGTTCTGACCACTCTTAACTGTTATTAGTAATTATTGTTATTACCATGAGCCTTCTTAACTACTTGGGTGCCAATTGAGTACTAAAGCAACCTTTTAAATATAAATGATTTTTTTTTGAAACTACGAACTATATATATATATATATATATATATATATATATATATATATATATATATATGGTTACAAATAACCTGAGACAGATAATACTATTTGTGTCTCCAAGATACTATTCACCTGATATATTGGTTATGGTACATCATCCAAGTTGCACAGTCATAAAATAAAAACACATAATTAATATATGAATAATAGGGTGGCTAAAATTTTTTTTAATATAATTCTTAGAAAAAATTGTATTTGTCCTTGAATATTAGTTTTCCTCTTTATATTTTCACAGTTGTTGATTTCTACTGCTACCCTTGTCATTCCATCTCATTTTAAGGGAGTTCTGTTTCTGTCATTCATTTTTAGGGGAGCTCATATTGATGTACGTAACAAGAAGGGGAACACTCCATTGTGGCTAGCAGCAAATGGTGGACATCTTGATGTGGTTCAGTTACTGGTACAAGCAGGTGCAGATGTAGATGCAGCAGATAACCGCAAGATAACACCTCTTATGGCAGCATTTAGAAAGGTAGAGCTTTTCATCCTCATTTATTTGCACATTGACTGCTGTGATGTAGAGAGCACTTCAGACTCTGCTTTAAAGTAGTAATTTTATGTACAAATGAAATGTTCTCTTGGCAACCCGGATAGATACCAGTTTTGCCAAAAAACTATTAATATTATTCATATTGGATATCAAACTTCATTTGACTTTGAAAAGAATATCCTGGACCAGCCCAGGAGATGACTCAGCAGGTAAAAGTGCTTGCTCTGCAACCCTGGCTACCTGAGACTAATTGCTGAAGCCCACATAAACATGATAGGAGAAAACCAACTGCCTAGAGTTGTCTTCTAACCTTTACATACTTCCCTTGTCATTTATGCTCATACACAGTAATAATAAATAAATATTAATAAGGGCCTGGACTTAAGAGCACTTGTTGTTCTCCTTGAGGACAGTACCCAGGTTTGGTACCCATCCATCATTTTAAACTCCAGTTGGGAGGATCTAGTTTCTTCTTCTGGCCTACAGGGTCTCTGTATTCACATGGTACACTTAGATCCATGCAGACATAACACTCATTCTCATAAAATACAACTAATAACATTTTAAATATAAAATATTCTAAGTAGCACATTTAAAATCTAGTTCCAGTCTTAGTCTTTCACAAATATGTGTGAATCTTTCCTATATTACCAGTACAGAGTAAGCTTTAGCTTTTATCACTGACTTTAAATTGTAGGAAAAATTAGTAAAAACCTTGCTACCAATACTTACTGAAAATTCAGTACTCTACATTTAGAAATAGAAATACAACTTTTAAGGAGGCAAATGCAGCTTTTTTTTCTGTAATGCTCTTGCATAAAACTTTGTACAATTTGTTTTAATTATTTGGATTAAAATAACCTTTTGATCACTTAATGCAATTTTAGCTTAATTTGTTAATTGGAAATACCAGATCAGTGCTTCCGGGATTGTCATCTCTTTGAGGCAGGATTTTGTTGGGTCAGTCTGGCTTGAACTCAGGATGCTCTTGCCTCAGCTTCCCTAGTGTTAGGATTATAGACACACACACTCCTACATTTCCATCTTTTTAAAATTGCATTATTTTAAATCTTTCATTGGGATATTACCTTAATGAGGAACACGCCAGGCATGCATAAGACCCTGGATTGAATCTCTAGCACCACAAAAATTCCACCCCAGGGTTTGGAGAGATGGCTCAGTGGTAAGAGCACTGGCTGCTCTTACAGAGGATCTGGGTTTGATTCCCAGCACCAATATGATGGCTGCCAAAGTCTGTATCTCCAGTTCCAGGGCATCTGACACCCTCTTCTAACCTCTGTGGGCATTGAACAATATGGGTGCACTTACATACATGCAGGCAATAAATACACTCATACATGTAAAGTGAAAATAATAAATACTAAAAACACTGAAATGCTGCAATTCATTTTAAAATCTTGTGAATACTAAAGGGTGGAAAATATTTGGTGGGTACAGGGGGATGTTGGTTTATGAGACAATTTTTCCCCGTTGCACCACCTGGCCTGAAACTCCCTGTGATCACCGGGTTAGGCTTTTATCACAGAGATCAGCCCCTGAGTGCTGGGGCTAAAGGCATGTGCCATTAAGCCTGGCACATCTATCTTTTGAAATGTAGTCTTGCTTTGTTATTCAAAATCACCAAAGTATATTGCTTCAAGATCTCATTTCCACTGTCAGCTCTTCATTTGAGTCCTTGTGTTGCTTGATCTTTCTCTTGATCTCCTTTCTTATGATTGTTCTCTTTCAGAATGCTTATGTCTTTCCTAATCTTTTCTGCTTACTCATTTTTTTAGGTAGTTTTAATCTGTCCTTTATAAACGATTTTCTTTTCTATCTCATAGAGTTTGTACCTTCTGTAATACTTCTGTAATCCTTTGTTATTTTTATCATTTCTTTTGATGACTTTGTTTTCTTGGTTAAGAGTGCCCTTTGCTCTCCCAGAGGACCTGAGTTCAATTCCTCACACCTACTTTTGGGGTGCCTCATAGTAGCCTATAACTGCAGCATACACACACATACACATAGTTAAAAAAATATATATATATAGAATATATATATAGACAAACTCCTATAATCTCTGCATTTGGGACTTAGAGGCAGAAGGATCAGGAATTATGATCAACTGTGTGTAGCATGTTTAGAGACCTGTTTGGGATATGTGAAAATAAACAACAACAAAAAAAGTAAAGATAAAGCATAGTTTACCTCATATATATAATCCCATCACTTTGAGAAGAGGAAGGGTAGTCTGCTGTATATAGCAAGAATGAGGATGATTAACTTAGTGGGATCCTGCTTTTAAAAAATAAATTAGAAAAAAATAGAAGTAAAACATAAGAGAATTACAGGGGTGACAGAATGGCTTCAGCAGGGAAAGGAACTTGCTATACAAATCTGGCAACCTGAATTTCATCTCCATGTAAAGGTGGAACGAAAGAACTGGCTCCACAAGGTTGTCCTCTGACTTCCATGTGTGCATGTTGTTTGTACACACATACCTTAAGAATAATTGAAGCTGGCAGCTGCATGTCCAGACTAGCTGAACAATAGGTATTTTGTCAGAGTAGTGACGCAGATTGGAGAAAGCACATCAGCTCTTTAACTGGTAAAGATTTTGAACTTTGTTACAGTGAATAATATAGTCATTGCTTATGTTAGGAAATTGTATTTTGTTTTTCGTATTGGACTGTGCATTCCATTTTTATCTGAAAGTACTGAATTGAGCTGGACATGTTGACATAGGTCTCTTAGTCCAGCCAGCCCTACAGAAGTAGAGACAGGACTTCCCCAAGTTCTAGGCTAGACTGAGTTAAAAAGTTTTTTGCTTATGGGCAGAAGTGTGTATAAGTGTGTAAGTAAGTGTGCCTGTATCATGCAGTGTCCATGGAAGTCTGAAGGCATCAAAATCCCTGGAAGTGGAGTTTTAGGTGATTGTTAACCACCATATGTGTTCAGGGAATTGAACCTGGGTCCTCTCTGCAGGAGCAGTCAGTGTCCTTAACCACCCAGCCATCTCCAGCCCCCAGAGTTTTTCTCTTCCTCCCCTCCCCTCCCCTCCCCTCCCCTTCCCTTCCCTTCCCTTCCCTTCCCTTCCCTTCCCTTCCCTTCCCTTCCCTTCCCTTCCCTTCCCTTCCCTTCCCTTCCCTTCCCTTCCCTTCCCTTCCCTTCCCTTCCCTTCCCTTCCCTTCCCTTCCCTTCCCTCCCCTCCCCTCCCCTCCCCTCCCCTCCCCTCCCCGACCCTCCCCGACCCTCCCCGACCCTCCCCGACCCTCCTTCCTCTCACTGCAGAACTGACTAACCTGAAATTGACTATGTAGACCAAACTGCCTGGGAGATCAGAGATCAGCCTGCCTCTACTTTGGTGTACTGGGATTAAAGGTTGTTGTCACCATGCCAGGTTTGGACTGAACTCCAGGTTCTCCCACCTCAGCCTTCCTCAGTGCAGTGACTACAGGGTTAGCTTATCATACCGAACTTCTAAGAATTAAAAATGTGGGCTGGAGGAATGGATCAGTGTTTAAGAGCACTGACTTCTCTTGCTGAGGACCCAGGGACAATTCTTAGCATCTACCATCTGTAACTCCAGTTGCAGGGGAATTCAGTGTCTATTTTGCTACCCATGGACATTGCGTGGCATGGGTGCACTTATATAATGTGCAGTCAGTACATTCATACACAAAAAATAAAAATAATAAAATATTTAAAATAAAGATTTAAAGATGTACAAAAGCAGCTGGGTGTGTTGGGTCATGTCTTTACTCCTAGCACTCAGGAAGGATGCAGAAGCAGGAGAATCTGAGGTTGAGGCCAGCTGGGGCTATAGGGAGACCTTGTCTCAAAAAGACTGGAAGAAAAAAAAATTGAAAGCAAGGAAAGGATGATGAAGCTTGCAAAATACAGTTTTATTAGACATCTTTCTCCTACTTTTCTTAGTACTGATTTTGGATTTTGTTCTTTTATTCAGAGTGTTTCAGAATTGTAGACTGTTCTAATATGTACTTTTTCAGAAGGGATGATGAGAATGAATAATTTATACATAACTCATTAGAACTAAAGGCTATTTTAATTTATAGTGGAAATATACAATTAGATCTTTACCTTGTACTGTTAATATTGACCAATGTCAAAGTTCGGACTGAATATGTAGCATCTGTTTTCAAACTGATATTTATATCTATATTTTAGGGTCATGTGAAGGTGGTGCGCTACTTAGTCAAAGAAGTCAATCAGTTTCCTTCAGATTCTGAATGTATGAGGTATATAGCAACCATCACTGATAAGGTAATATATCATTCAATTTCATGTATTGTGTAAGGTAGGGATTCCTTTTAATTAATAATAGCTTCCATGCCAGGAAAGCTTAGTTTAAGCAATAAAGTCTAACATGTAGCAATTTCATATGTAAAATAATTATAAATGAATTATGTCATTTGAGACTCTTGCAAATTACTTACCTAGTGAATCAATAAAATACTCTCTGCGGGGCTGGAGAGATTGTTCAGTGATTAAGAGCACTGGTTGCTCTTGCAAAGGACTTGTGTTTGGCTCCTAGCACCCACATGGAGACTCAACAACCATCTGCAGCTCTAGTTTCGGGGAATCCAACTCTTTTCTTCTGGCCTCTTTGGGCATTACATGCAAGGGTGCTCTTTCATTCATGCAAATAAAACATTCATACACGTAAGATAAAAACTTTTTAAAATCTTTGTGGTATAATTTCTTTTAAACTGGTCTTAAAGATTTCATTAGTCTTTAGTGCTGTCATCTATATGTATATATTTACCTAAATTTGTAATCTGTTTGGGAAACAAGCTCAATGGATTCTTCTTCCTTAACTAAAAATTGTTCACAGTTCTTTTAATAATGGTTAAGAAAACTTTAAAGACTTGAATATGACATAAAAGTTAGCATAACTGTAAATTTAAGAAGACAATTGTGACTAGAGTGATGGCTCATTGGTTAAGAGTACTGGCTGCTGTTGCAAAGGACCTGTTCCCAGCATCCACGTGGCAGCTAACAGCTGTTCATAACTCCACTTCCAGGGGACTCAATGCCATCCTTTGATGTCCACGGGCACTGCATGACACAGGTGCACTCATACAAGCAGTACACTCATAACACATAAAATAAAATAATTTTAAAAAGAAATTTTAAAATTTGCAGATAGAGATTTAGCTTGATGTTAGAGCAGCTGCTTAAATTATAAAAGGCCCTGAATTGAATGCCTAATATTAATTCATTCTGTCCCTGCTCAGATAAATAAATAAGGCCTGAATAGAATAAATAAGACTTGAATAGAAAAATAACAGTCTGCAACTGCAGTTCCAGGGCACCCTCTTCTGACATCTGTGGGTTTTGCACAAGATAGGTGCACTTACATACATGCAGGCAATATACTCATACACATAAAATAAAAATATAATAGGAGAAATACTATAAGAAGTAAAGAAACATTCCTTTGTTGTTCTTATGTTTCTTTTGAAAATAAAATTACTGAGAAAGTTATTTGTGCATATCATGCTTTCTTTGGGTGATTATTGGTTTATGTGTATTTTTCTCAAATTATAGCAATAAGTTTAGTTTCTACAAGTATTTTTAAAGCCATAATCTCTTTGGATATTTATATTTATATGTCATTTATTCTTATTTGTACCTTTACCCCCTTTCCACTGGTCTTTATTGCTCAATTTTCAGTACTTTAATTTTCATTATAGGAGATGCTGAAGAAGTGCCATCTTTGTATGGAGTCAATAGTACAAGCCAAAGACAGACAGGCTGCTGAAGCAAACAAAAATGCCAGCATATTGCTAGAGGAGTTAGACTTGGAAAAGGTAATGAAAATTTTTACATATGAAACTACTCACTTTTTAAATTTTTTGAGTTTTTTCCCCCAGGACTTGTAAGCCATCCATTGTTCTGTAGTTTATTTTTGCTTTATGTTTTGCACATAACTTTCCTTTCAGATTTGCTTAAAATCGTAAAAATTATGAATACTTTCAGGTTTCATTAAAAACATTTTCTTGGACTGTTTATTACAGTCATCAAGCACTTACTAATTCTCATGTTGGAGACCTTAAATTTGATTTCTAGCATCACAGGGAAAAACATAATTTTCTATCTAAAAATGTTTGTTATATGGATTACATTGATCTGAAGTCAGGAAGCTTAAATTTCATCTGCATTTTAAATATTTTTTGGTTTTTCATTTTGTGGATGGACAGATGACTCTATAGTAAGATAACTGACTGCTCTTGCTAAGGATCCAGGTCCACAGTTATCCTGAATGAACTCCAGTTTCCCAGGATCCTGTTCCCTCTTTTGACTTCCATAGGTACTGCATACACTTTGTGCATTTATATACATAGGGACAAAACACTCATCCACATTTTAAAAAATTAGGGCTGGAGAAATGGCTCAGCAGTTAAGGGCACTGGCGTTTTCTTGCAGAGGACCCGATTTGGTTCCCAGCACCCACATGGTGGCTACTGTCTGTAACACCAGTTCCAAGGTTTCTGATACCCTCTTCTTACCTCTAAGGGCATTTACACACAGGTAAAACACATACACATAAAATATAAGTAAAATTTTAAAGTAAAAAATAATTTTATGTGTCTGAGTATTTGTCTGCATGTATTTATGCGCACAACATGCATATAGTGTCCACAGAGGTCAGAATAGGACATCATACCACCTAGAACTAGAATTGCAAATGGTTGTCAGCTGACATTTTTGGTTTGGAACCAAATCCAGGTCCTCTGTAAGAGCAATCAGTGCCTTTAACAGCTGAACCATCTGTTTTACCTCTTTGATAGCTTTTTAAATTTTTTTTTTTCCTCGTGTGTGAGTGTTCTGCCTATGTGTACGCAAGAATACCTGTGCCATGGAATGCCCATGGAACTCAGAAAAAGGCATCAGATCCTCTGAAACTAAAGTTAGTGGTTGTTAGTGGCCATGTCAGAACTGGGAACCAAAGCTGAGATTTCTGCAAGAGCAGTCAGTGCTCTTTACAACTGAGTCATTTCTCCAGCCCTGCATGGGACTTGAAATATTTTTTAATTTTACGTGTATGAGTGTTTTGCCTGCGTGTATGTTATTGCCCTAGGAAGTCAGAAGATGGTGTCAGATCCAATGGAACTCAAGTTACGGGTAGTTGTTAATCACCGTTTGGACATTAGGAACCAAATTCAGGTCCTTTGGGAGAGCAAGTGCTGTTAACTGGGCTATCTCTCCAGCCCCTACATTGAATGTATTTTTAAATATTCCTGTTCCATAATCTCATTTTCACAGATTCTGATCATTACTTCCTGGCTTTTCTGCTTTACTCTGGACTTCCACTCCAGCTATCTTACCACCATTTTCCCTATCAGTATACAGCAGTATCCATTTACATCATGCTGTCCTTTCCTTCTTCCTTACTCCTTTCTTCTTACCCTGTATCCCAATAAATATATTTTAGGAAAAAATCTCTTTTGACAGTTTTTGCTTTGACTGCATTAATATTCAACACTATTGTGCTTGATAGTCATATTGTTGTCCTATATCTGTGAATCTTTTAATTCAGCCCCTGTAGATTGAAAATCTTTCATCCCCTTGCCACTACAGCTGTACTGCAGTTTTATAGACTTTTTTCTTGTCATTCTTTCCCTAAACAGTACAGGAAAATGGAAATTTACATGTTGTTTATGTTGTATGCAAATGTCATGCCACTTTATAGAAGGGATTATCTAGTTACAACACTATTATTTCCCTTGTTTATTCTCAGCTAGACTCTTTGCCTCCTACCCCAGTGAGTAAATTGGAAACTAAAGCATCAAAAGAAAAATTTCAAACTTTCTCCTTTCTCTTCCTTTATCCACCTGCTAATATCCATCCTACAAGTGAGTCATAAACTTTGCTAAAAAATCCCCTCCATTTATAAACCTAGATATCTATTTTTTCCTATTCAACATTTGTTATAACCATTCTTTTCTTTCTTAGATTATTTTCCTCTTTCCCTGAATCAGCATTCAGTGTTAATTATCTCTTTTATTTGAGTCAGGATTACTTGAGTCACTGGTCTTTCTGATTTTACCTCCCAAGTGCTGGGTAGAGATGTGTACCTTGTCTTGCTCTCCAATCACTTTCATGTAGGCAGATTAAGAAACTACTTCATCATTTTTTTAAAGGATTTATGTGCATATGTATGTGTCTGTGTGTGTGCCAGGTGTCCATTGAGTCCAAAAGAATGTGTCTAGTCCTCTGGAGCTGGAGTACAAGAGGTTGTACACTGCTGCATGTGAGTCCTCTAGAAGAGCAGCAGTACTTTTAACTGCTGAGCCGTCTCTCTTGCCCTTCCATGATAGCATGGTAATGAATGCCTTTAATCCCAGAAGTCCATATTGGTAATGTCAGCACTCCAGAGTCAAAGGCAGACAGTTCTAATTTGGAGGCTAGCTTGGTTTACATAGTGATCCAGGGCTAACAGTATTTGATATAGTCTCTGTATTTGACTTCTAGCCCACTTCATAGTCTTGGTTCTTTGTTAGGCTGTTCTTCTTCCCTGTCTTTTTGTTTTTTTAATAGTGATAACAGGGACTTTGTGACCTTGGTTGACTTCAAACTTGTGGCAATCCTACTGTCTGAGCCTCTTTGAGTGCTAGTTTTACACATGTGAAACAAAACTTGACAGTCATTATTTTTTTAAGGCTCTTGAAGATTCCATAAGTTTAGGGTCCAAAAGACCTATTAATAATCCTGGGATTCATTTTGTATCGTTGTCAGCCACATTAGTTTACTTAAATATACCAGGTATAATTTCATCTTACAGTTTTTTCATTGGTACTTTGCTTTGTCTGAAATACTGTACCTTCATAAAACTTAGCTTTATCACCTATTGAAAATCAAAATATGTGAGCTAAAGGCACTTACTGATAAGCCTGATGACCATGGTTCAAGAGCTGGAACCTATATTATGGAAGAAGAAAACCAGCTCTCGAAACTTGTCTTCTCTCCTTCACTAGAGCATGCTATGTACACAAATTAAATGAATGTATTGAAAATAAAAGATACCTGCCCCTATACATGTAAATTTTTGTTTATTTAGTTGTGTTCAGAGTTGAGCTCAAGGCATTGTACAATTTAATATTCAGTTGGCCCTCTATATTTTGTGGGTTTACACATATGTATTCAACCAACTGTGAGTCACTTATATTCAAAAGAAAACTGCATCCATTGTGAAAATGTCCAGATTTCTATTTCCATTGTGTCCTAAACAGTACCATATAGTTGTGCAATACTGCATTAGTATTAAAAGTTTCATAGAATTTGTAACATGTGGGATGATGCATGTAGAGAAACCCATTTATTTTTACAAAGGTTTTATTTTATGTCTATTCTATTTCCTGCATGTTAGTGCACCCATGATGTCATATGCAATGCCTGGTAGAGGTCAGAAGACAGAGTTGGATCCCCTGTGACTAGAGTTACATATAATTGTTAGCTACCAGGTGGGTGCTAGGAACTGAACCTGGGTCCTCTGCAGGAGCAACCAGTACTACTAACTGCAGAACCATCTCTCTAACCCCTGGATTTTCCTTTTTATATATGGGATTGAGTTCCTATGGCTTTTGGGTTTAGTGCTACAACCAATCTCCTGAGTATATCAAGGGACAGCTGTATTTGCTATGTTTATCACCTACAGAATCTCCTCTCTTTTTCTCTAAATTTAAACTACAATAAGGCAGAGATGTCTTTTTCTATGCCTAGCACTTAGGAGATTCTAAATTTTTATTGGAGTTAGGTGTTGTGAAACCCTGTGATCCCAGCACTTGATGGGGCAGAGGCAGGAGGGTTAGGAGTTTAGGGTCATTCTTGACAACATAGGGAGTTTGAGAACACCGTAGGTTATGTGTGAGATCTTACCTGGAGAAAACAAATATTCAGGTCCTTCCATTGCTTCTAGGTTGTACTCTAAATTTCTGTTCACTTTCCTGGGATTTTGGAGTGAGGCAGAGTCTCATTCTGCAGCCCAGGCTGGCCTCCATTGAGTCATCCTCTTGCCTCTTCACAGTTAAAGTGCTAAAATTACAGCATAAGCTGCTACACTCAGCTTCTTCACTTATGCATACCAAATTTACACATATTTTTCTTTTCCTAAAAGCTTTTATCTTCTCCCACATATACTAAACAAATACACAGCCGTTCCTTAGCAAATGAAATGAGGTATAGGCTTGTTAAAACTTTGTGAGGAAATATTAGCTATGTAAATGATACCATTTTTCTTGTTCTTCAGGATTTACCTTTTATCTTCATTATTAAGTTGTCCTACTTACAGCTTTTCCCTTTGAGAAGTTTTGTATCTTTTATCAGCAAAATTTGTATTCTGTACTCACAGCCACTGCAGTGTTCTTGCTGCATTACCCAATTTGACCCTGAACTGAGTGAGATCCAAGTGGATTACAGGCTTAAGACTATTTCCTTTGTCTTCAGTTTTACTTTCTTTATAGTACATCAAGGCTAACACTAGTCTACTGAAACCTTCCCTTAAAACTAGTTGGCCCTGGGGCTGAAGAGATGGATTAGCAGTTAAGAGTACTGACTGCTGTTGTAGAGGACTGGGATTTAGTTCTCAGCACCCACATGGGGGCTAACAGTGGTCAGTAACTCCAGTTCTAGGGATTCTGATGCCCACTTCTGATCTCTGGGCATTGCATGACATGGGTGCACTCATAATACATAAAAAAATAATAAATGGTTGTCTCTTTGTATCTATAGGTTTATATGTGCAGATTCAACCAAACATGGAACAGAAATATTTGGTAGATGCTGGGTATAGTGGCACACACCTTTAATCCCAGAACTCTCAAGGGAGAGGCAGGTGGATTTCTATGAGTTGAGGCCACCCAGGTCTACATACTGAGTACCAGGCCAGCTAGAGCTGCATAGTGAAACCCTGACTCAAAACAGAAACAAAAACTAACTGTGGTGGTGGGGAAGGATAACTTGTATGCTTTTATCATTATTACCTAACACATTTGGTAAAACCACTTTTTATATAGCATTTGATTTATATTAGGTATTATATAAGTAATAGAGATAATAACCTACATAGTAGAGAATGTGGGTAGATTCTCTGTGACTTCTTTTAAGAATAAACACTATATGTGCAACGAACTTGATAACTGAAGATTTTGGGATTCCTGGATCCAGTCCCCCATGGATGAAGTGCAAGAGCATTTGGTTTCTGTTTGTCTTATGTTCCAGGTGTACTATGCTGGAGGTGACCCATGGTATCTTAACTTCCAAACCTTTGAATTTCTGACTTATAGAGTTTAGAGGGTTTAAAAAACCTGCCAGATTATCAAAATACCAGCCTAAGGCAGAGTGGAGCAAACTTATAGTCCCAGTTCTTGAGAGATAGAGGCAAGAGAATCTAGGATAGCCTCAGCTTACATGAAAATAATCTCAAACAAAAGGCCATCTCCCTTCCTCCCAGTTCTTTGGGTTTTTTGTTTTGTTTTGTTGTTTTTTTTGCTTGTTTGGTTAGTTAGGCTGTTTTGTTTTGCTTTTAAATACATCCTTTACCCTTACCTCCATTCCTCCTCTCCCCTTTACTTATAACCTGCTCCACAAGGCCTTAAATTTTTTTAATGTATATATTTTACTTATTTTTATTTATGAGTATGAGTATATTGCCTACATGTGTGTAAATGACTCATGTCATGCTATGCCATCAGAGGTCAGAGGAGGGTTTCAGATCCCATGAAAATGGAGTTATAGATGGTTGTTAATCACCATGTGGGTACTGAGAATTGAATTCAGGTCCTCTGCAAGAGTAGCCAGTGCTCTTAATAGCTAAACCATCCTCCAGCCCCCTTTTCTTAAACATAGGTTCTAGGGAATGAACTGTGCTTAAAAAGAAAGCGCTTTCCCAAGCACAGATTTGCTTTTTTCAATTTTTTTTTTTTTTTCTTTTGAGACAGTGTCTAGCCCCAGTTGGAACTCAGTATATAGACAAGATCTCACAGAGGTCTGAGTGCCTCTGCCTCTCAAGTGCTGGGAGTAACAGTATGCATTACCAGGTCCAGCTGATCTTTCTTGATTATTTAGATGTACCTCCCAAGTGCTGAGATTAGAGGCATGTACTAAACCTCTCAGCCTAAGTACATGCAACTTCATAACGAAAAAATTAGTGAGTTTAAGCTTGGTTTGGCAATACATTTTTGTAATTTCATCACACAGGAGGCTGAATCAAACAGATCAAGAGTTCAAGGCCAACAATACATGCATAGTGAGTTCCAGATAAGGCTTGGCAATGCTTTACCCTAAAATTATTCTTTACCCCTCCCCTCTCTTTTGATACAGGGTCTCACTATGTTGCACAAACTGGCATAGCATTTGATATGTAACAATCCACTCTATAAAGGCCTGGTAGCTTTGAGTTTCAACTGTGTAATGTAGTCCAGTAGGCATGAACTGCCACACCAGCCAGCTTCTACTTGTTTCCTTCCCTCCCTCCCTAAGGATTGATCCTTAAGGGCTTTATTAGACAAGTGGTCCACCATTGATCTGTGTCCCCAGACCTTTAAAAAAAAAATACTTTGAAACATTGTGGATAAGTTGTGCATGCTGGCTTGGCACTTCAATTTTTTAGCTGGGACTACACATGCGTGCATGCGTGTGTGCATGTTCTGACTGGTTAACTTAAAAAAAAATTTTTTTTTTTAACAGAGTCTTGCTTTGTAGCATTGGCTGGCCTGACTGGTCTTAAACTCTTAAAGAGATCTACCCACCTCTGCTTATCAAATGCTAGGATTAAAGGCATGCATACACTGCCACCTCCAACCCTTAAATTTTAGAATTTTTTTTATTGATTTATTTATTTTTTTTAATTTGTGTAGCTCAAGCCTACATGGCAAGACCCCAAGACTCTGTTCCCAAAAAAGGGTGGGAGAAAGGAAGGGCAACTAACTGGCTTAAAATCTCTGTGTAGTTGGAGATGACCTTAAACTTTACTTTTAATATATATATTTATTATTTTTATTTTATGAGTATGAGTGTATTTTTATTTTATGAGTGTTTTGCTGCATGAATGTAAGTTTACCCATGTTATATAATAAATATCCCCGGAGGTCAGGAAGAGGGCTTCCAATCCCGTGGAACTGTAGTTTACAGATAGTTAGCCTTCATGTTGGTGCTGAGAAATGAACTCAGACCTCTGCAAGAGCAGCCATTGCTCACTCTTAACTGCTGAGCTATTGACTGGTTTTGCACTCGCTATGTAGCCTAGGCAAGCCTTAATCTCAAAATCTTACTACCTTGGCCTGCTGAGTGTTGAGTTTAGAAGCTTGTATATCTACCTTAAGAAAAGAAAATGAACCAGGTGTGGTGACATACACATTTCATCTCTATTCTCAAGAGGCAAAGGCAGGCTGCTATCTTGAGTTTGATACTAGCATGATCCATAGTATGTTCTATGCTAGCTAGGCCAGCCAAAGCTATGTAGTGAGACCTTGTCTTCAAAAAAAGAAAAAAGTGTGTGTGTATACACAAAATTTTTTTATTACATGCTTAGAATGTATCCTTGTCATTTATTACTGTCTGCCTCTTCTACCACCTCTTCAGTGGGCCCCTTCTTCTTGCAGATTTAGTCTCCCTTCTACTTCTGTGCCTTTCTAAAATGTGTATTGCCTGCATGTATATAAGTACACCCATGTAATAATGCAGTGCCCTTGGAGGCAAGAAGAGGACATCAGATCTGGAACTGGAGTTGTCTATGGTTGTTAAGTTCTGTGTATACTGAGATTTGAACCTTGGTTCTCACTAGAGCAGCCAGTGATCTTAACTGTGGAGCTATCTCTCCAGCCCTATATACCTTTAAAAAAAACTTCGATATGAGATATGAACTTAAAATGAACTTAAATGGTCTCTAAGGGCTGGAGAGGTAGCTAAATAAATAAAGTTTAAGAATGATCTCTAGCTTAAAGAAATCCTGCCTCCTTCCATAGTGCTGGGATTAAAGCTGTGCAGCACCATTTGTGTCTTTAGAGTGGTTGAAATATCAAGATAAAACAGTGAATTGAATCAAATTAATTTGAATTTTCCAGTTTGCTATCTCTCTATGATGAAATAACATTATGTGCCTGCTTTTCTTTACAGCAAGTTCTACTGTTACGTTTCTGTTTGTTTATCTTTTAACAGTTAAGGGAAGAAAGCCGGAGGTTGGCTCTTGCTGCCAAAAGAGAAAAGCGAAAAGAGAAGAGAAGGAAGAAAAAGGAAGAACAAAGAAGAAAACTAGAAGAAATTGAAGCCAAAAATAAAGAGAACTTTGAACTCCAGGCTGCTCAAGAAAAAGAAAAGCTTAAAGCTGAAGGTATTTTCTCCAAATAACTGTCCAGTTTGAGACTACTCCTGATAATCTATAATCTCAGTTACTTAGTAGGCAAAGGCAGATGATCACAAGTTCAGTTCTTGTCTGGGTTGCATACCAGTTTGAGACCAGTATGGACAACTTAGTGAGACAATGTCTTAGGAAGTTGAAACAAGTGCCTGGGAGGTAGCTCAGTGTTAGAGCACTTGTCTACCATGTACTAGGCCTTAAATTCAATCCTTAGTACTAAATGAAGGCTTAGTGGTGTATTCCTGTAATTACAGCACTTGGGAAGTGGAAGCAGGAGTGTCAGGAGTTCAAGTGATCCTTGACTACAATGTGAGTCCCAGGCTAACCTAGACTGCTTGAGACTCTGTATCAAAAAACCAAAATGCTATACCATTACTGCTGATAGTGATAACTTGTCTATTTGTAAGCTGTTCCCATGGAAAATCACCCATAAATACTTGAGTATTTTCCTAGGAAAAATATAATTGGTTTATATGATGAGCATTACATTATATGTAAGAAATTTAATAGATGATGTACAATATATAGTGCACAGTCATGTCTTCCAAACTGTGCTTAAATACTCTATAGCTATCTAGTACACTTTGAAAGCTCAGTTCTTTTCACTTCATTATCATTGAATGCTGACTGAGGTTCCTGTTCAATACTAACAAAGTTAACTCTTGAGTACTACTTCACTTTGTTCAAGTGCTTCAAGGTAAATAGAACTTGCTAATAGAGTGTATTACTCCTTTTACAGAAGAACCTGAAGTCTTGACAGAGCCTCCAAGTGCCACTACCACTACTACCATAGGAATATCTGCAACTTGGACAACTTTGGCAGGTTCCCATGGTAAAAGAAATAATACCATAACTACAACCAGTTCAAAGAGGAAAAACAGGAAAAATAAAATTACTCCAGAAAATGTTCAAATTATATTTGATGATCCACTACCAATTTCATACAGTCAGCCAGAGAAGGTGAATGGAGAATCCAAGAGCAGCAGTACCAGTGAGAGTGGGGACAGTGACAACATGAGGATTTCCAGCTGCAGCGATGAAAGTAGTAACAGCAACAGCAGCAGGAAGAGTGACAATCATTCACCAGCTGTAGTCACTACCACTGTGACCAGCAAGAAGCAGCCTTCTGTCCTTGTCACATTTCCAAAGGAGGAGAGAAAATCTGTTTCTGGCAAGGCTTCTATGAAGTTAGTTCTAATTTTTTATTTTTATTGTTTACAGTGTTGTCATTGCACACCTTGTTGCTAAAAGTTTTTGGTAAAACAAGTGACTTTACTGAGACCCCTTTCAGTTAAAGACTAAACTATACTTTAAATTTTTACTGATGAGACCCCAAACTATTTCACTGTGTTTTTATTCTCCCTCCCTCCCCCTCTCTCCTTTCTTTCTTCAACTCACTCAATGAAAAGTATTGATAGTAAAGCTATACATAGTAGTGAATGAGGTCCCAACGTTTTGGAAACTGAAGCAGGAGACTCACAAGTACAATGCCAGAATGAGCTACATGATTAGCTGAAGGCAGGCCTAACTATAGAAAAAGCCTGTGTCAAAAAAAAAAACAAAAACAAAAAACCAACAGGTATTGATTTCTAGTTTCACACTGTTTGTTAGGATTCTATTCTGCTAAATTGACCACCTTTGTAAGATTTTTTTTGGTTTTGTTTTCTTTTTTCTTTTTGAGACAGGGTCTCCCTGTAGCCCCAGTTGGCCTGGAATGTGCTATAGATCTCAGAAAGATCTGCCTGCCTCTGCCTTCTGAATGCTGAGATTAAAGACTTGTGCCACCATGCCCAGCAAAATACCTTCTTGAAACAGACTCTTTATTATTACATGTTAAATAATAGAGAAGTCAAAAGTAAAGTCTGTATCTGTTCACTTTAATTTGTCTTAAACAATAAAGATATGTAACTATTTTTATTATTTAAATGTTTCTACATCTTTTTTATATTAATATATTTTCTTTCCTTCGTTAAAGATTGTCAGAGACTATTAGTGAAGGGACCAGTAATTCTCTGTCTACTTGCACAAAATCTGGTCCATCTCCTCTTTCCTCTCCAAATGGGAAGTTAACAGTAGCAAGCCCAAAACGTGGACAAAAGAGGGAAGAAGGATGGAAAGAAGTTGTAAGAAGGTAAGTGATTCTTTGTTTTTATTTTTCATCTGCTGTCCGTGAAGTGTTACTTTACAGATAAATTCTTCCCATTGTCCCAAGGTTGCAGACAAACTCATATCCAAAAGCCAAATCTAGTCAACATTGATAACCTTGCCATATTTCACATGCATATAAAAAATGTTTAGTACTTTAAAAATTTAGAAAGGATGTGATTAACACAGTTTTGTGTGTGTGTGGTACTGGGCATTAAATTCAGGGTCTTTCCTATGCTATGTGAGTACTCCATGATTGAGCCCGTTTTTATTTTGAGACAGGTTCTTAGTTGTCCAGACTGGCCTTGTAGTAACTCTGTATCCCAGGCAGCCCTTGAACCTGTGATCCTTCTGCCTCAGTCTCACAAGTGAGATTATAGGTCTGAACCACCAAGCCTGGCTAATAAACTTTTTTTTTTTTTTACATAAACTTTTTCTTACGAACTTACTAGTTCAGTAATGGTGATTGATATCTGTAATCCCAGCACTAAAGAATCAGGAAGATTGCTACACAGTTAAGGCCTGGCCTACATACAGAGTTGCAAGCAATCCTGTGTTAAAGAATTTTGAGACTCAGAACATCTTAAAGGTCCTTAAGAAAGTAAACTTTTATTTGGAATAAGAGTTCTGTTAAACCAAGTTTACCACTACTGTTAATCCCAATGCACTATAGTTTTCATTTTACATTTTGAAACAAACTTCTTATCTTTACATATTTGTCACATACAATCTCCTTCTCATTCACATACAGATCTCTGATGAAATAATTAAAATCAACACCTAGGAGCTGGGGATACAGCTCAGTTCTAGTGCAATCAACTTGCATCAGTGAAGTCCCTAGGTTCAGTCCTCAGGAAAACAAAATTAGATGTGGTAATGCACATCTGTAATCCCAGTATTTGAGAGATGAAAGAAGTTTGAGGCCAACCTAGAATATATGAGACTGTGTCAAAACAGTAACAAGAACAAACAATCAAATGCAAGAGTGAAATGACTAGGCATTTGTATGTAAATTTAATATATATATTATGCTAAGAAGTTCTTAACGAAGTTGAAAATAATTACAGTTATAGATTGTCACACTCAAGGGAAAAAGAATTGTCAGGTATCTTAATCATACACATTTTCAAAAAGCCTTTAAAATCAATGACAATTTAGAAGTCCATTTTTAGTAACTTTCTTATGAAATATTGATTGATTCTCTTTTCAGACTTATATAGTACCTTTTAACATTTTTAAAAACAGTACTTTTTTTTTTGCCGTGTTTACTTATTTGTGTGTGTGTGTGTGTGTGTGCACATGTACCTCAGTGCTCCTATGACAATCAGTAAACAGCTTGTGAGAGTTGGTTCTCTCCATATACCATGTGAATCTCAGGGATTAAACCCAGGTTTTCAGGTTTTGCCCCTTTACCTGTGGAGCCATCTACCTAGCTCTGTTGTTTTTGAGACAAAGTTTCATGTTGATTAGGCTGGCCTTTATCTATTGGAGGTGGTCTTGTCTCTCCTTCCTCAGTCCTAGGATGATAGGCATGGACAACCATACCTAGTTTTTAATTATTTTATTTTTGTCACTTTGAGACAGGAGCTTACTGTGTATCCAATGCTGACCTCTAGCCTCCTACATACTATAATTACAGGCAAGCACCACAACTTCTAATGCTACATTTCCTTTTTTTTCTCCTTTCAGTAATAAGGATTAAACCCAGGGCCTCATACATAATACTGAAATTACTCTACCACTGAGCTATTTGCTAGCTCATCTACTTTTCTCTAATTTAAATATTTAAAATTGAAATGTTTTCAGGCCTAGTAGCCTGTAAGCCCAGTATACAAGCAGGATTTCTTGTTCAGTGTCATACTTAAGAGATTTAAGGCCAGCCTGGCCTGGGCTGTTTGAGATCCCATTTTAGATAAACAAGTAAATAATTAAAATTTTAATATTGCCAAGTCAGGCATGGTAACTCATTCCCGTATAATTCCAGTATGAGAGAGTCAGAGATGGGGACTGCTTGACCTCAGGGGCAATCTGAGTTACAGAATGAGACCTTGTCTCATAACCCAAGCTCCCCTTAACTTTCCATATAGCTCAGATTATTTTGAAAAAAATCCTGATCCTCTTGCCTCTATCTCCCAATACTTTGGAAAATAGCCTGGGCAGGATTTTTTGTTTGTCAGTTTTCAATAAGCTTTTCTTTTTCCTCTTATTAAGAGATAGTTTTTTTGTTGTTGTTTTTGTTTGTTTGTTTGTTTTAAGAGAAACAAGGAATTTTCATAATCATTCTTTGAGTTAATACAAAAGAATAAATAAAATACCCACAAGTGCCTACAAAATGCTTTTTTGATTCCTTAGGCTAACTTAGATATGTTAACCAGCATGCCTTTATGATATGTTATTACAACACCCAGTGGTATGATGGTGTATGTATTTGCTGTCTCTCCACTCAGTACATAGGCAAAATCTCCCTGTCTGTTGTTTTTATCACTAGCTTTGTATGAGCAGATTACATGTCTACATAGTGTGTGCTACAGGGATGTAATAAAGTGATAGTGAGATAAGTGAGGCTAAATTTAGCCTCTCTTATCAATGACTTCATATTGACTTGTTTGTTGCTCCACATTAAGAATAAACTGGGACTGAAGAGATGGCTTAATGATTAAGAGCACTGGCTATACTTGAAGAAGACCCAGGTTCGCATGCTAGCACCCGCATGGTGGCTAACAACCATTCATAACTCCAATTCCAGAGGCTCTGATGCCCTCTTCTGTGCTCCACGGACACTATGTTACATGGGTGCACTTAGATGCATACAGGCATAACACTCAAACACATACAATAAAATAAACAAGAATAATTATGCTAGGCATTGTGGCATGCACCTTTAAACCCAGCACTTAAAGAGGCAAAGGTAGGTAGGTTTGAGGCCAATCTGGTCTGTGTAGTAATTTCCAGGCCAGCCTGGGTTATACATGAGACCCTGTCTTGAAACAAAACATTAAATATGGGTTGGGGGTGGGGTTGTGTTCTAGAGTGATGGCTGAGTAAGTAGTTAAAGGCTACTCTTTCAGAGGATTTGAATTTGTTTACTAACACCCAAAATATAAGGTGGCTTACAACAGTTTGTAACTCAGGTTCCAGAGAATCTGATAACCTTCTCTTTGTTGAGCACCAGGCACACATATGGTACACATACGTACCTTTCAGACAAAACACTCATACATGCAAAAAAATAAATTTAAGAAAAAGAATAAATGTAGAAAGTTTAAGGATAGTCTCTTTTCCATATATAGAAAAACACCATAGTAATAATCTCTTACATTGTAATTATATCCACTCGTAGTAATGATTTATCATAATTTATTAATCTGTCTTTGAAACTTTTAAAACAGGTCAAAGAAAGTATCTGTTCCATCAACTGTGATATCCAGAGTAATTGGAAGAGGTGGCTGTAATATCAATGCTATTCGGGAATTCACTGGTGCACACATAGATATCGATAAGCAGAAAGACAAGACCGGAGACCGGATAATAACGATAAGGCAAAACTTTGTCTCATGTTTTCTTCCTTTCTGTTTTATGTATTATATATGTAACCATTTGAGCTTTCGGTAGAATTTTCGTTTGGTAGTATATATTTTGTGTGTTTATATGCACCGAACGTGCATGAAGGCATGCTTGTTTGTGAGTGTGGGTGTGTTTGTTCATGCTTGTGGATGTCAGGGGAAAACTTCGGGTGTATATCCTTAGGTATACTCCACTGTTTTTGTTTGTTTTGATTTATTTTACTTGGTTTTTGTTATTGGCAGTGGTGGTGATGTGGGATCTTTCACTGGCCTGGCCTTATAGGCTAAGCTAGCTGCTCTATGAATCCTAGTGGTCTACCTGTCTCTGCCTTCCTACCATTAGGGTTGTAAGCATACATGTAACAATGCCCAGCCTTTTTTTTTTTTTTTAAATCATGGGTTCTGGGGATCAAACTTGGTGATGTATTTCCTGAGCCCAATAGTGTGTGTGTGTGTGTGTGTGTGTGTGTGTGTGTGTGTGTGTGTGTGTGTGTGTGTGTGTGTGTTTATGTATGGGGTGTTCGCATGGGTGTGGGTGTGGTGGGAGGTTGTGGGGGAGTGTGGGTATATGTGTGTTCACATGCTGAGACTAGAAGAGAATGCTTCAGTGTCATATTCTATCTATATCATGTTCTTATTCCCTTGAGATAAGGTCTTTCTCACTGAACCTGAAGCTTGTTGTTTGGGATATACTGCCTGGCCAGAGAGTTCCAGGATCCGGGATCCGTCTTCCCTCCCCCAATCCATACCACTGACTTTACAGGCATGCATGATCATACCCAGCTTATATGTGAGAGTTGCTGGTCTTCACACTTGGGCAGCAAGCTCTTTTACTCATACCGTACCCACTGAGACATCTTCCCAGGTCATATGCTTTTTTTTTTTTTTTTTATGTTTTAAAAACAAGTTCTTCCTGTAGCAACAACTGGATTGGAACCACTATGTAGATCAGGCTGGCTTCAATCTCACAGGCATCTGCCTGCCTCTGCCTCCTGAGTACCTTCTTTTTTTTTTTTCTTTTTAAGTATAGAGTTCTTACTTTATCTCAAATTTGCATTTGAGATTTTGTTTCTCTGTGACTACACCCTTAGAATTCATGTTAGAATTTGAGCTCAGTAATAGGTTTAATCTGAAATGAATATTTAACTTGATTAACTTACAGAATATAGCTGTGCCTGAATATCCTTAAAATAAGGATGATGGCTTAAGAATTAATTAGGAGCCACTTATGATGGTACTCACCTTTAATTTCAAGCACTCTAGAGGTAGAGGCAGGTGAATCTCAGAGATTGAGACCAGCCTGGTCTACATAGTGAGTTCTAGGCCAGCTGGGGCTATGGGGAGACCCTGTCTCAAAAAAAAAGCCCCCACCCCCCCAAAAAATCATAAGGTTGTTAGAAATTGTACTGAGTTACTTTAAAGTAAATCCCAGTTTCTTTGGAAGAATTACTTTAATTTTGTCAATAGCAGTTGTAAATTTGTTTCTGAGGTACTTAACCATTCATTTCCTACTCATCTTTTCCTCTTCTCTTGTTTTTCCTCCGTAGTATAATTAGGTAGCTATAGATCTATCTAGAGAAAAGACAAGCTAATTCTCTTTCTGGGTACATTATTCCTTAGGTTTGGTTTCTTTACTCATTTTTAGACACCTTCCCCTATGGATTATGATAATATTCACAGAGAAAGTACCTGTGAATTATGTAGTAGACTGTAGTATACTGAATCATTCTAGAGATCTGGATTCAAAGTAATTTTTTTTTTCTATTCAGTTGTAAAGTTTTTCATGTTTACTTGTATTGGTGTTTTGTGCTTTAATTTTTGCACTGCTAAGGATTGAACCCACATTCTTACTCAAGCAAACTGCACTCACACCCAACCTCTTGGATTCTTTTTTTTTTCTCCCTTTTTGAGACAGGATTTCACTGTTGAGCTTTGGCTGGGCTGCAACTTGCTATGTGTGCCAGGCTGGCCTTGAACTCCCAAAGCTCTACCTGCCTCTGCTTCCTTATTGCTGAGTTTGAAGGTGTGTACTACCACCACAGCTGGCAGTTGATCAAACTATTTTACAGTAACATTGCAGGTTGCAGACTTTTGTGTACAGTGGTTTTATTAACCATGTTATATTTTACATTAGGAAAATGCGACCTTATTCTAAGGAAAGAATAATAAAATGAATTTTCATGAAGAAATAATCTCTTAAGATTGGTAGAATACGTTAATGGTATTTACCTAGTACATGAAAGTCCAATAACTCTTCCCACTGATGCAAAAGAAAAGTATAGTATTAATTCAAGGTAATTTATTGTTTGCAGACGATTTTAAAAATCACAAGGTTACTTTTTCACTTTCGTTTATCTGGGTATGTATGTTTTCAGCGAATGGTAGGCTTTATATTATTAGATACTGGTAGAAATTAGGACTAATCAGTTTTTGTTTTTGCTTTCTATTTTTTGTTTGGTTTCTTTTGATCATAATACAGGGGTGGCACTGAATCAACAAGGCAAGCAACTCAGTTGATCAATGCTTTGATCAAGGATCCAGACAAAGAAATTGATGAACTTATTCCAAAGAATCGTTTGAAAAACTCCTCAGCAAATTCCAAAATAGGGTCATCAGCACCTGCCACCACTGCTGCTAACAGTTCCTTAATGGGAATTAAAATGACGACTGTAGCTCTGTCATCAACATCTCAAACTGCCACAGCACTCACTGTGCCTGCAATTTCTTCTGCATCCACTCACAAAACCATTAAGAACCCAGTGAATAATGTAAGGCCTGGTTTTCCAGTTTCTCTTCCACTAGCATATCCTCCTCCACAATTTGCACACGCTTTGCTTGCTGCTCAGACTTTCCAGCAGATCCGTCCACCAAGGTTGCCCATGACCCACTTTGGAGGTACTTTTCCACCAGCTCAATCTACTTGGGGTCCTTTTCCTGTCAGGCCTTTGAGCCCTGCCAGAGCTACTAACTCGCCTAAGCCTCACATGGTGCCTCGCCATAGCAATCAGAATAGCAGTGGTTCTCAGGTGAATTCAGCAGGTTCTTTAACTTCAAGTCCAACAACTACAACCAGTTCATCAGCTTCAACGGTGCCTGGTACATCTTCAAATGGCAGTCCAAGTTCTCCTTCAGTCAGAAGGCAGCTTTTTGTCACAGTTGTGAAGACATCCAATGCCACAACCACAACAGTCACAACTACAGCAAGCAACAACAGCACTGCACCCACAAATGCCACATATCCTATGCCTACTGCCAAAGAACACTATCCAGTATCATCCCCATCTTCCCCATCACCACCAGCGCAGCCTGGAGGAGTTTCTAGAAATAGCCCTTTGGATTGTGGATCAGCATCTCCAAATAAAGGGGCATCTTCCTCTGAACAGGAAGCAGGTAGTCCACCAGTAGTAGAAATCACAAATAATAGACCTCCAAACAGCAGCAGTTCTGGGAGTTCGTCAGTTCATTCTACTCAGCAGCAGCCTCCGGGATCTGTTTCTCAGGAGCCAAGACCACCTCTTCAGCAGTCTCAGGTTCCTCCCCCGGATGTTAGAATGACTGTTCCTCCTATAGCAACAAGTTCTGCTCCAGTGGCGGTGCCTTCTACTGCCCCAGTGACTTACCCTATGCCTCAAACACAAATGGGATGCTCCCAGCCTCCTAAAATGGAAACCCCTGCTATTAGACCCCCCCCTCATGGCACAACTGCTCCTCACAAAAATCCAGCTCCAGTGCAAAATTCATCTGTTGCAGTCCTCAATGTCAATCACATTAAAAGACCTCACAGTGTTCCCTCCTCTGTCCAGCTACCTTCGACCTTAAGTACACAAAGTGCTTGTCAGAATTCAGTACATCCAGCAAATAAGCCCCTTGCTCCCAATTTCAGTGCCCCTTTACCATTTGGGCCCTTTAGCGCATTGTTTGAAAACAGCCCTACTTCTGCTCATGCCTTCTGGGGAGGATCTGTTGTTTCATCTCAGTCAACACCAGAGTCTATGCTATCAGGAAAATCCTCGTATTTGCCAAATTCAGATCCTTTACATCAGTCTGATACTTCCAAAGCTCCAGGTTTTAGACCACCATTACAGAGACCTGCTCCAAGTCCCTCAGGTAAATTTCTTTTTGTATGTCCAGCAGCCTGCAGCTACTCCTTTACAAAGATGATAATTCTTGACCATTTTCTGATGTTCTTCCTCTGAGTAGATATATGAACAGAGATTTTTGTTTTGTTTTTATAGTGCTAGAGATTGAACCATTGGTTTGTGAATGCTAGATAAGCACTTTACCAGTGAGCACACGGCTAGCCCAAGATAGTTCTATTTATTTTTTTGCTACGTCAAATTGTATTTAATGTTTTCATTTTTAATTTTTTTTATGTGTATGAGTGCTTTGCCTGTATGTATGTAGTTGCACCAGTACCTCCAGAGGCCTGAAGAGGGCCTCAGATCCCCTGGATCTGGAGCAGAGGATGCTTGTTAGCCACCATGTGGGTGCTGGGAACCAAACCCAGGTCCTCTTCAGGAACAGGTGGTGCTCATGACCACTGAGCCATTTTTCCAGTCCCGTATTTTCATTTTTAAATCTTCCAAAAGGCACAGTAGATTTTATTTTTAATTTCCCTTTATTCCCCACTCCCCTATACCCTCTTTAGAAATATAAAGGCTTTCCTGGCATGCTGACAGCTTGGGAAGCTGTAACAGAATTGCCTTAAGTTTGAAGCCATTGTGGACTAGTAGCAAGACCCTGTTTTAGGGAAAAGAAAAACAGTTAGGCATACAGACACACACACACACCCACACCTGTAATATCAGCCTTTGAGAGGTGGCAGCTGGAGAATCAAGATTCAGGTTATTTTCAACCATACTGAACTCACTATCTGAGCTATGTGAGGCTCTGTCTCAAAACTAACAAAAAGAAAGTAACTTATATTTTAAATTAATAAGTCAGTGCCACCAAAAATGTGTATTGATTTTGAACACCAAATAACTAACAATTTTATTGAATTTGACTTCATTTCTGCTTGTCTTTGTTTTAAAATAAGAAAAATGTCCAACTATGCCATCTAATGTGGTACCCCTTAGCCATTTCTTTTATTTCTATTTAAATTAATGAAACTTACATAAAATTTTATCCTCTTACTCAGGCTGGTCATATTTCAGGTGTCTAATAAGTACTTGTGGCTAATGGCTACTATGTTGGACAGCAAAACATAGAACATTTCTATTTTCAAAGGAAGTTCTATTGGACTACACTGATTTATAGAGGATCTAAAGATCTTCTAACTGTAAGCTATTGTTTTTTTTTTCCTTTGAATTATTTTTAGAGTTATAAAAGAGAAATTCCAGTTTCTCCTTGTAAACATTTTAGGTGACCCATGGAATATTTACCAAAATGAAGAAATTAGTATTTGGTAATGTTAATTGGCTGCAGATTTCTCCAGTTTTCAACTACTTATTTTTCCTGGTTTAGGATCCAGTGTCAGATGCCAAATTACATATAGAATTGTATTTTTAAAAGTGGATGTGGTGGTTCAAGTTTGTAATTCTAGCACTTGGGAAGTGGAGGCAGGAAATCAGGAGTTCAAGGTCTTTGGCTACAATTGAGTTACAAGCTAGCATACAGGCCTTACAAGATATCCTGTCTCAAGACAAAGAAGATGGTACTGTTGTAAATGGTTCAAGTAATTAAAGACAATTCATGAATTAAGATTTTTATTTTCATTTTTAACTATGTGTACATGTATGTGTTCATGTGGCCATTAGCACTGAGTACAGTGTCCTCAGAGCCCAGAAGGAAGGGGTTAGAGACTATAGATCTGGAGTGCTGCCTGACATGGGTGCTGTGAACTGAACTTTGGTCCTCTGTAAGAGAAGTACATACTCTTAACTATTGAACTGTATCTCTAGCCCTGCCTTTTGTTTTTTGAAACAAGGTCTCTAGACTACTCTGGAACTCATTATGTAGTCTAAGCTAGTCTCAGACTTCACAGTGATTCTTCTTCCTACACTTGATCTTAACCAAAAGGCTGAAAAGTGATATCCTTCTCCATAGCCTCCTAAGTGCTTGGATTAGATTACAGGCATGAATTGCCAGGACCTGACTTTATTTTGAATGTTGAGGCAGTGACTCTTTGTGTAGCCCATATGTAGCCTAGCCTGACCTCATACTTGTAGCAATCTCTGTCTTTGCCTCTCCAGTGATAAGATTATAAGTGGGCACCCCATGTCCTATTTATTAATTTATTTGAGGCAGAATCTCACTGTATGACAGATTCTGATCTCAAAATCTGGGTTTTAGTGATCTGCTTCAGTCTTACAAGTGGCTAGAACTATATCATACTATGTCTGGCCATACCTAGTACCTTTTAATCCTGGAATTATAGTCTTGTGTCACCCTGGTTCATGAGTTACTCAACCACATTCTCTCATTTTCACACTATTTTGGCTGCTTTCACACTGTGATAGAATGAGTAATTGTGACAGCGACCATGTGACCTGATAAACATAAAATATAAGTTTTTCAAGTTTGCTCTGGTTGTTTGGGGGATGGGGGGCATCTCAAGGGAGAGCCTCTTATATCCCAGATTGGCCTCCAACCTACTATATAGCCAAAGATGACCAAGGACTAATATTCCTTCTTTAACCTACCAAGTACTAGGATTTCAGTATAAAACATGTTTCGGGTGAATTTTTTTCCAGTTGTGTTTTGGGTTTCTCTATCTTTTTTTTTCAGATGAAGTCCCCATATTTAATCCTAAACTTACAAGTAACTTACAAGTTACTGTGTTGATCGGGCTGTGATGAAACTTGCAGTGATCCTCCTGTCCCTTCATCTAGAGTGCTGGGAGTATAGACATGTATCTCTATGACTGGCTATAAATTTCTTTTTCATGACAATTGGAATTTAGTATAAACACTTTGACTTTTCAGAAAATATGATGACATATTTATAAAGGCTAAAATTAAGAATTGGAACTGGTTGTGGTGGTACACAGGTATACTCTTGTAATCCAAGTGCTTATGAGGTGAAGGCAGGCTGAACATGATTTCTGACCTTCTTGTCTCAAAAATAAAACAACAAAAAAGATTTAGAGGCTAAGGAAATAAGGGTTTTTTTTTTTTTTTTTTTTTTTGAGGTAGGGTTTCACTGTTGTAACTTGGGCTGACCTGGAACTTATTATTTAACCCTGGCTGTCCTTGACTCACAGTAATCTTTCTGCCTCAACTTTCATTGAGATTACAGGTGTGAACCACTGCACTCATTTAGAAAGTAAGTTCTTATTTATGAAAAGGTATAGGATAAAATAAGACCAGCTTTATTAGTTGTCGTAGGGGTTGGGGGGGGTGCCAGGAGAAAAACGTACAGTTTTGGTTTGTCAAAGTTAATATTGAAGTTTAATGAAAATCTGTAAAAGGATGATATTACTGGGTGTGGGTCATTTGGAGTTAAAATATTTGTTCTTTGTTTTATTACTTAAGAAACATCTCATGTTTCCCTAAAACCATATTCCAGATCCTAATTTTTATTTATATTTCTAATTAATTTTGTTTTCCATGTATAATTTTTTTTTCTTGCCTTAACTTTTTTTTAATGTATATAATTTCACTATATTTTACACTCAGGACCCCACCTTCCACCCTGCAGGATCAACAACAGAACATCATATTTGCTAGCAAGCATTCTACCACTAAGCTGAACCCTTGCCTTTGCGAATTCTGTCCTGTATGCAGTGCATTCTTGAATTTTGTACCACCACTTCTCCCAGCTTCATGTCATACCCCTTTTCTTTTGGTTTAGTTTTTTTTGTTCGTTTGTTTGGCTTTTAAAGACAAGGTCTTCTGTACCCCAGCTGGCCTGGAACTTGCTTTGTAGACCAAGCTGGCCCTGATCTCACAGAGATCTACCCTCCTGAGTGCTGGGATTAAAGTATGTTACACCATGCCTCCCCTCCCCTTCCCCATCTCTCTCTCCTTTCTTTGCCCCCAAGTCTAGTTAGCATCTGCTTATATGTGCAGTGGGTATAAGGCTATCCCTAGAGCATGGACAACCTACTAGTATCCACACTCCCAAAGAAATATGGCTTTACCTCTCTCAGTGGCCATCCTCAGATAGGGGTAGGACCTCTTGAGTCCCTTTCCCTCCTCTCCTTTCTTTGTTTTTAAGATACGCTCTCACTAAATTTCCCAAGCAGATCTTGAGTTTTTATCCTCCTGCCTCAGGCTCCCAAATGACTGGACTTGAAGGCCGGTATCACCAAGGATAGTGATTGATTTTTTTTTTTTTTCCATTTTAACTTATTTTTAATACAGGATCTCTCACTGTGTAGGCCATAGGACTTGCTAAGTATCCTAGGCTGGCCTCAAAACACCTAGAGTACTGAGATTACAGGGATGTGCTTCCACAAATTTATAATTTTTAAGTTCTTTTAAATCACATAAAGGGGCTAGAGAGATGGCTCAGCAGTTAAGAGCATTACCCACTCTTGCAGAAGACCTGAGTTTGGCTCCCATCATCCTTATGGAAGCAAACAGCCGTCTGTAAGTCCAGTTCCAAGGGATCCAACACTTTCTTCTAGCTTCTCTGCACATTGCATGCATGCAATTGGTATATTGATATACATGCAGGCAACACACCCCAAATAACATAAAATAATTTTTTTTTAATCACATAAAAATTTAAAATAGGTGAGCATAGTGCCATATACCTGTAAACCTAGAACTTGTAAAGTGGCATCATGAAAATCAGGAGTTGAGAGTTATCCTTGACTGACATAGCAGGTGTTAACCTGTCCTTTGTGACACCCTAGCTCAAAAAATGTGGAAAAATAATTTAGCCCTTTTTGGTAGTGCACACTGGTAGGATATGCTGAAGAGGTGAAAGCAGGAGGATCACAATTCTGAGGTCAGCCTAGGCCACCCATTTTGATTTTCTTTTTTAAGAGATAAAATGCAGATTAGTAAATACGTGTACATTCCTTCACTTATATTATTCATTTCTTCCTATCTTTTTGTTATAATTGTCAGGGAGGAGGTTAGATTTTGAAAGGATCTTCTGTATAGATTGGCCTGAAGCTTACTATTTGGCCTACTTCAGCCTCTTGAAACCTAGGAGTGAGGAAATATAGGACCATGTCCAACTCTGTGAGGTTCCATGTGTGCTTGAAATAGGGTATCTTACAGTCTAGTCTGGTCTTGAACTTATATAGCTGCAGATGACATTGAATTGAACCTCCTGCCTTTATCCTCAGTGCTGGGATTACAGGTATATGCTGCCACAACCAGATAAGAATTTTTTTTTTCTAAAAAAAAAATTAAAATAGTTTCAGGTGTATTTGGACACTCTTAGCTTTGTAGGATTCTTTCTTTTAGGGAAAACTTGTAAATTATGATGGTCTTCTACATTGTAGGTATTGTCAACATGGATTCACCATATGGTTCTGTAACTCCTTCTTCTTCTACACATTTGGGAAACTTTGCCTCAAACCTTTCAGGAGGTCAGATATATGGACCTGGAGCACCTCTTGGAGGAGCACCTGCAGCTGCTAATTTCAACAGACAGCATTTTTCCCCACTTAGTTTGTTGACTCCTTGTTCATCAGCATCAAATGGTGAGTGGTATATATTCCAAAAGAAAAAGTTATATGTGTTTCCTTAAAAACTAAGAGTTTTAAGTTTCTCCAGGTATGTGATGATTGCTTGTTATTAATTGGTTTGTTCAAGACAGGCTCATTTGCCAGGCTGTCCTCACACAATGTAGCCAACAATGTCTTTGAACTTACTAGCTTCCAGCTCCTAAGTGTGGAATTAGTGGGCATGTGACTCTATCTTTAGGATTTTTAACTTCCTAATTTCACCATAATCTTAATACTGTAGGAATATAACTTCTAACTCTTGACAATCTGTGCAATATCAGTAGAGCTGCTAGGTTTTTAACTTGATTTCTTGATTCATACACTATCAAGCTGGGCAGAATGACACACAGGTGTAATCCCAACTACTTTGGAGGGGTGAAGCCAGAGAATTGCTGTGAGTTTTAAGGTCAGACTGGGGTTACATAGTGAATTTCCAAGGCAGCCTGACTGTAATGTGAAACCTGTCTCTGACACAAACACACGTTTCTGGAAATAATACATGCTTTTGGTCACCTTAGGCTATCTATCTAACCAGCAAAGCAAACTCATCTTCTGGTATGTACTATATATACCCTTTAAAACATTGGTAATCACAGTATAGCAATGTACAAAATACTTCAAGCAGAATAGAAGCTTAACATTCAAAGAATATGCATGTGTCCTCCTTTTTGTTGTATTGTGTTTTGCTTTAGAAAGTACTAGAGATTTAGAGATTGAACCTAGACCTCATAAAAGGTAGTCAAGGTCTCTGCCATGGTCCTACAATCCCAGCCTCCCCTTTACTTTTTATGTTGATACAGGGTCTCACTAAATTGTCCAGGTGACCTTGAACTCACTTTGTTTCCCAGGCATATCTAGAATGGGTGGTCTTCCTGCCTCATTCTTTTGAGTCACATGATTTATAGGTATTACCAGGCTCTCCTACCTTGTTAATAGATATGATTAGTGACATACATTTTTATTTCATCCCACCACTGGGAGGCAGAGGGCAGGTAGACCTCTGTGAGTTCAGGTCCAGACTCATCTCCATAAGGAGTTCCGGGAAAGCCTGGGTGACCCTGCATAAAGAAAATAAGTGAATAAACCATGTACTTAATGTTTTAATTTTCACATAGTATCTAATTTTGTTTGCTTTTAAATATTTTCTTCTTAATGTAAGAAGATTGAATCTCTAATAGTCTGAAGTTAAGACTGTTAAAGACCACAACTTGAGCTAGGTATGGTAGCATGTGACTGCTAATAATTATCGTTAATATTTTCATATTTTACCATGACATTTCTTGATATTTAACAAAATTTGAGGGCGCATGTACACATGCTCACTTGCACTATGTATGGTATTGACAGCTGAGTCCAGGGCCTCATCAATGCTAGATAAGCATTGTACCATTTGAATTATATCTCCAGTTCTAACCAAATTTTAATGTCTAATACTATCTTTGACTTTTAAAAGACAGGAATCTTGCTATGTGGTCCAGACTGACCTTGAACTTGAAGTCATTCTCTTGTTTCAACCTCCAGTTGTGCACCACCATGCTCTGCTTAAACATTTATTCAGAGAAGAAAAATCACTTGGAGGGAAGGGACAAGAATAGTGGTAAGGGGAGTGGGGAGTAAGAACAAAGTATAATGGCATACACATGGAAATGGCACAGTGAAATTCATTTCTCTTTATGCTAACCAAAACATTAATTTAAAATATTATTATATTTTGACTTTCCTCAATTGAATACGTGTTTAAGACGTCTTCAGAATTTTAAGATTTGGTTTTCAAAATTAGATATTCCACAGATGGTCATATTCTGTTTCTAAATATTTCTTCTCCAGATTCTCCTGCACAGTCAGTATCCTCTGGAGTTCGTGCACCATCTCCTGCCCCTTCATCAGTACCGTTAGGGTCTGAAAAGCCCAGCAATGTCTCTCAGGACAGGAAAGTTCCAGTCCCTATTGGGACTGAACGTTCTGCACGTATCAGGCAAACTGGAACTTCAGCTCCATCGGTTATTGGGAGTAATTTGTCCACATCAGTAGGACATAGTGGCATCTGGTCCTTTGAAGGGATTGGTGGTAATCAAGGTATGATATGTTATCCTTATTGAAAATTACATTTATTCATTTAGCTATAATATTTTAATCAATTTACTTTCATATTATTTTCATAGTTCAGTATTCCTATTGCTTTGGTTTGACTATTTAATCTCATTGTTTTAGTTCCAGACTTAAATGCTCCTTCCCATTTGCTTAGATTTTTGAGACACGGTTTCATGTATCCTTAAACTTACTGTGTAGATGAGGGGTGCCTTCACTCCCACATGCTGCAGTCACAGGTGTGTATCACCTTGCCTGCTGCAAGCCTGCTTTTATTGTGAGTTCTTCAAATAATGATGCTGTTGTTATTTTTTTTCTAAGTTATTTAGATACTTTTTCTTCTGTTGTGTTTGCTGACACTGTTAACTTTTCAATCGACATCTATAAACATGGAAATACTACTTTAAACATTTAAGAATAGACTATTCTGAAAGAATACCTGGTTCGATATAAATTTAAATAGAAAATTGAAAAATACCTTATTTAGTGTCTCTTGATTTTAAATATTGTTAACTTATTTATTTCTTCCTTTCTGTTCTTTCAAGACAAAGTGGACTGGTGTAACCCTGGGATGGGAAATCCTATGATTCACAGACCAATGTCTGATCCAGGAGTGTTTTCCCAGCATCAAGCAATGGAACGAGATAGTACAGGAATTGTAACTCCTTCTGGTACATTCCATCAGCATGTTCCTGCAGGATACATGGACTTTCCAAAAGTTGGGGTAATTTAAATAAGCATTTTTATTATTTGTTTAATTTTTTAAAAGATTTTTTTTTTTTTTTTTAATGTGCATGAGTATAACATGTATGCCTGGTACCCATGGAGGCTGGAGGAGGGTGTCAGGTTGCTTGGAACTGAAGTTACAGATGGTTGTGAGCTATCATGTGGGTGCTAGGAACAGTACCTGATACTTTGGAAGAGCAGTAAGTGCTTTTAACCACTGAGCTATCTATCCAGCACGTCCCCACCCCCAATGTTTTTCTTAGTACTAATCATTTTTCATTCAGAGTAGATAAGTATCTGTGAAGTTATTGACTACAAATACAGGTCAGAATCTGGCTAAAATAGAAATACTTAGTTATCTCAGTCATTTAGAGCAATGTTGTTTGGGGAGTTTTTTGTTTGTTTTGCTTGGGGGGTTTCTGTTTGGTTTTTTGTTTGTTTTTTCTTTGTTGTTTGTTTGTTGTTTTGGTCTTTGTGAGACAATGTCTCCTTTTAGCCCCAGCTGTCCTGGAACTCTCTAGGTAGACAGGGCTGGCCTTGATTTCACAGAGCTTCATCTGCTTCTGCCCCCTGAGTGCTGGGATTCAAGGTGCACACCACCACACCTGTCCTATGTGTTTGTATGGGGGTATGTATGGACACATGACTGTGTAGGCTAGAGTTACAGGGGGTTGTTAGCTGCCCCACTTGGATGCTAGGAACTGAAAGTTCTCCAAGAGCAACAAGTCTTAACTGCCAAACCATCTCTTCAGCCCATTTGTTGTTGTTGCTTCTTTGATTGTTTATTTAAACTCATATTGGCCTTGAATTTACTGTGCAGCTAAAGATGACCTTGAACTTCTGATCCTCTGCTGGTACCTCTTAAATGCTGGGATTTCTGGTATAAGCTGCAATGTTTGGCTTTAGTAGAATATCTTTTGTTGATTTATTTTATGTGTATGAGTGTTACACCTGTATGTGTGTAAGTACACCTGTGTTCTGCAATTTCCTGGGAGGACAGAAGAGGGAGTCAGAGCCCCTGAGATTGGAGTTAGGACAATTGTTAGCTGCCATGTGGATGCTGGGATTTAAACTCAGTGCTCTTAATCTCTGAGCCATCTCTCCAGCCCTTGTTTTGTTTTTTGTGTTATTTTGTATTTTGTAATAAGGTCTTACCTGTGTAGCCCTGGCTGTCCTGGCTAGTCTCAGATTTTTGGTGAGACCTCTGCTTTTGCCTTCAAAGTGCTTTTTTTTTTTTTTTTTTTTTTTTTTCCCCTTGGTTTTCTGAGATAGGTTCTCATTATGTAGCCTTTGCAAGATTGTTGATTTTGGGGTCAGCACAAGACCTGACAAAAAGAAAACAATGACTTGAATGTTAATCTCTTTTCCCTTCTTTAAGGGTATGCCTTTTTCTGTGTATGGGAATGCAATGATTCCTCCAGTAGCACCTATCCCTGATGGTACTGGAGGACCCATATTTAATGGCCCTCATGCTGCAGACCCCTCTTGGAATTCACTGATAAAGATGGTTTCAAGTTCCACAGAAAATAACGGTCCTCAAACGGTAAGATTGATTATTCAGCTTAGTGTTCATGAAATATAAAGACAGAGTCTAGGTGATCCATAGTAGTGAGAGCATAATGAGTACAGCCAGTAAAGAAAACTGAAGGAGATTTACCACAGCTTTAATACAGCAGGTGTGTGTGAGAAATGGTTCTTGAAGGAGTTTGGGACTAAAATTATGGAAAGTATTTTATATATTATTGTAGATACATTATAGATTTTTATGTAATAAGTGATAAAGAATTTAAGTTGCAAAGTTATCCTCATATGAAATTTTATACTGACATTAAAATTTACTAGTAACGTATAGTCTTTTTTTTTTTTTTTTTAACAGCATCATGCCAAAACTATATATAACTCAAACTTCATAGCAGTGGTTGTATATTTGCTTTTATTTAGGACAGGTTCTTAAGGTTTAGCTCTGGTTGACCTGATACTCACTAGATAGCCCAGACTGACCCTCATTTTAAAACACTACTGCTTCATCCTCTTGTCCTGGGATTATAGACATGAGCCACTGTACTTGGCTTATGCTTGTATATTTCAGCTTATTTTGTTATATGTTCAGCAGTCTCTTATGGTAAAGTAAATGAATTTTTTTATTTTTTATATCTTATTTTTATTACTTTATGTGTATGAGTGTATTTCGTGCATATATGTAAGTGCACCCATGTTGTACAATACTTGTGCAGGTCATAAGAGAGCACTGGATATCCTGGAACTGGAGTTATGGATGGTTGTTTGGAACTGTGTGGGTGCTGGGAATCGAGCCCATGTCATCTGCAAGAGCAACTAGTGTTCTTAACCCCTGAGACTTTGCTCCAGCCCCCAACTAATGGATTTTTTAAATAGAAGAATATTAGCCTGGTGTGGTGGCACATGCCTTTAATCTCAGCACTCAGGAGGCTGAGGGGAAGTGGATCTCTTTGAGATTGAAGCCAGCTTGGTCTACATAGTGAGTTCCTGGCCAGCTGGGGCTACAGGGAGACCCTGTCTCAAAAAGATGAAAAAAAAAAAAAGAAGAAAATCACATCTCGTTAGGATTTTTTAGCATTCTCAAGACCCTAGGTTCAGTCCCTAGCACTGCAAGAGGGAAAAGCTGTTACTGTTTTTTCCTATTATTTCCTATTATGTTGTGATATTTCCCCCACTTCAGTTCTTTGAGACAAGGTATCATGTAGTCCAGGCTGTCTTTGAGATAAACTCTGTAGCCAAGGATGGTCTGGAACTCTTAGTCCTCTGCCTTTTCCTCCCAAATGTTGGGATTAAATCTCTTACCATAACTGATTTTATATATATATATATATATCTGCTTATATGTTATTGATTGACTAAGACTATCTTAGTCCTTAGATACTTCATTGGATTTAAGAGTTTTATTTGAACACAAATATACTTTGAAACTGTATTTAATAAAATTCGTACTCTGTATTCATAGGTGTGGACTGGACCCTGGACACCTCACATGAACAGTGTTCATATGAACCAGCTCGGCTGATGAGAATCAGCTTATTAGCCTGCAGATTCCTTTCATTCAGAGGAAATCACAAGTGGCCGAAAACATTTTTTTTATGCCCCCAAATCATTCTACTGATGTGCTTGACTGAAGTGTGTAGGCTTTTTGCAGAAGAACTTACTAACTGACCTATTTTCTGTGAACATTTGTGACTGCTCATTCCCCTTCATCATCCGTTTTACCTTAGTTAGCATTTTTCTTCTCATTTTTCTTTTTTTCTTTCCCTCTTCCCCTTTGGACATAACTTTCTGTTGAAGCTGTTCTTTGGCTGGTTGGTTTTAGTACTGTAAACTGCTTCTGAGCAAACACGGAAATTTAGCAAAATTATGTAAACTTGATCCTGAAGTTTTAGAATGGCAAATAAATGTACAATTGTTTACATAACAGAAAAGGCTAAGCAGAAAGTAAATTTCAATATGTCAGTATAGAGGCTCTACTTTATGTAGACTTAAATTAATGTGAGATATGTACCTTCATATTCAGAAATCTGGATGTTTCCTTCATACATTAAACTATTAATAAGCATAACTTTTCTACTTGTGTAATTTAAGTATAAAGTACAGTGATGGGCATTATCAGTGGATGCTTCCCTGTGTTAGCTTTCCAAACACCCATCTTGCTCCCTTTTGAGTTTGTTTGTAGAAGGCATATAGAAGAAATCTCTGATTTTTCTGTGTCTTTATTACAAATTTCACACTTTTAGCACTAATACACACAACTCTCTTCAGTTTCTTCTCTATCTTTGCCACTATTACTAGTAAGGTTCTCTTGCTTGATAGTGAAAGGGATCGTATAGATTCCCACTGTACGGGTGCTACAGAGATGGAAAAGCTTCAGTGGCACCAGTGGTTTCTTCTAACCCTAAAACATTGAAACTCTCTGAGAAACTTAAAAGCCACCACAGTTCCCAGTCAGCATATACTGTTTATTATTAACCAATTTGATGTTTTACATTAGATGATACTGATTCCTAGTCATCAAGAGCCAGCATAAAATTTTCATATTTTTAGTAACTCAGTGGAAAGCACCTTATTTCTTCAACTTGAAAAGCTCCTTGCTCTCTACATTTGTATATTATCAATGCAAAGGATGAAACAGCTAACTTGGACCGGGTCATGAAAGTTTGGGGGTTGTTACTAAGATGATTTATGGTAAATACACAGATACACAGATTATAAAATAAAGTCTCCATTTAACCTGTTGGTATGTGATTCAGGGCCACACTAAATGAGTCAATGGGAATTTATATATTCCATCCACTTGAAACAATAAACAATAATGTATACAAGAAGAATGTGTGTCCTACCCTGTCTCCTATGGAAAAATAACTTACATGGTTTTAAAATATACAACTGAATATAAATGGGAAATGATGTCTAAATTTCAAGTTGTCTTTTTAATTAGGTACAGACTTCACACTAGTAAGACATAAGGTTCGATAAATGACCAGAAGTAATAATACAACTGCTTGGTTATTGAAGTAGATAACAGCACTTACCCATTTCATTAGCAGATGTTAAAATATATACAGTTGTTTATGTGATTAATACATTTAACGATTATTATATCCAAATTTGAGTTTTGCTACTATTCCCCACTCCTCCAGTTCTTTTTCTTTGTTAGGGTTCTTTCCTACCTGAAATAATCCTGATGGAGAACAAATACTGCTCAGTATTTACTATGGCACATTGAGTTGAGTTGTATTTCACCAGTTTCTTAACATGGAGTATCTTACTGAAAAAGAAAAAAGGGTGGATTTTCTTGACATTAAACTGTGGGGTATCAGAGTAGATTGGAGAGCTTCACCTTATATTTGGGATCAGGCTTGTAAAGTACAAGGCCATAGTTTTAGAAGTCTGGACTAGGAACATCTTTAAGTAACATTTTTATACTTCAGATGTAATACAGAACATTTTTTATTTGAAAAATGAAAACATAGCTTTTGATGCCATGCATGCCTCTAATTTTTTCCCTTTTGAAATTACATGTGTCTATTTAGACTACTTGTTATTTTTCCCCTCTTTTAGGAAGTGACTTAACTCTTGGAAATAGCATTCTTAAAACTCCAAATAATGTCCCAGTTATTGTGAAATCCATTTATACAACCATTCCACTTCAAAAATTATTTTATTGCTTACAACAAAATCCCATTTCATGTCTTTTCAGCATTTATTTGTAGCAATTATACTAACTGATTATAGCATTTCTCTGAAAGAAATTCCTCCTGCTGCTTTTTACCTTAAAAGCATTTTATGAGTAAATGCAAATTAATTTTTTCATAAATTAATACTGTTTTGTTATCTGGGGAAACTGTAGGAGTAAATAGTATATTATGTAATCCTATCTCATCTTATTCACAAAATAGTATTTTCTTTTTTGCTAAAAAAAATTATTTTGCGTATTATAGTATTCATTGATCTTTTTTTCTTTTTATTAACAATAGCAAGTATTATGCCAGGAAATTTTCTAAGTGAGAACTTTTTCAGTCAAGATTATTTCAAAATGATTAAAAGATCTTGCAAAGGAAAAAACCAGCTCACTCTTTTCAGTCATTTTATCTGTACTTTTAAGTAAATGCATCTGTCCAAACATTTTTCACTTTTGATGTTAATTCTTGGCATACTTAGGCTATGCCTTGTGCATTCTCTGTGTGGTCCTGCATATATTTGGAAATACACATCTCACTGATAATGCTTAAGGTAGCAGTGCTGGATTCACTCAGGTGATAAAATTCAGATGTTAGCACTACTTAGACTATACACCTTAATTGGGAAAGTACAAGTACTTATGTTTTAGGTAAATATAGAAAGAGAAAAATATTCTCCTGGCCTTGACAGATTACCCTCCTGATGGGACCAAATAGTAGGGCCCCTTAATAACTATGTTGTAAGAGGTTTCATTTTAGTCTTCTATTTTTAAATGAATTCATGATTTTAAAAAATAAAGCCAATCTTGAGTGTTCAGTTATTGGAAGCCTATGGTGAGAAAAAAAGAACTGTGTTCCAGGCTACCCTGAGCTGTGAGGAAGAAAAATTTAAAAAATGAGTGAGTGTTTAATACAGAGAAAAAAAAAATAACTGTTTCAACATTAAGAGTTTTCCTTTTGAAAAGTGAGGAGACAAGACAGAAATGCAAGTCTGAGTCCTAGGGATGATTTTAACAGTTTCACATGAGAATAATTTACTCTTGAAAGATTTTTTTTATTTTTTCCAAACATTTCAGAAAACGTATCTGGGGAATGAGAAATCTAAATGACTGCATAAGTGATAATCAGATTTCAAGCAGTGTCTTAATTTGCTATAAAAAATGCAAAGGTTGAAGATTTATATTACTTGGTTGAGTGCTTGCCTAGTATGCATGAACCTGGTTAACTCCCAGTACTGATTGGGATGGTGCCACATGTCTCTAATACTTGTAATCTCAGGACATAAGCAATGGAGCAAAGGTAGACCTTAAACACTTGGCCCTCCTGCCTCCACCTAGGAAGTGCTGGGATCCCTAGAATACACTACCACACCTTCAAAATACACTTTATATATCCACCAAATATCATAGCTTAGCAACACATAGTATTGGGATTTTGTGGGGTTTTGTTGAATGGGGGCGGCAAAAATTGAACCCAGGGCTGCTTCTAACACTGTAATCAGTTGATTTTCATAACTGTTATCAGCCCAGTGAAAGTTCAAAATTGGAAGTAAAATTTCTACTGAATGGATCTTGCTTTCACACTATCATAAGGAAGTTGAACTATCAAGGGCCAGCTGTTGATAATGGGATTTTGTGTGGGTTTCTTGTGGGAACAATATGTCTAGACTGGCTTCCCAGTTGTAGTGGTTCTCCAGCTCTTGACTACTGTGTGCTTGTTTATAGGTGTGAGTTACCGTGCCCACTTTTTATTTTTTAATGTGTATAAGTAGATTGCCTGCATGTGTGTAAATGCACCTGTATTATGCAGTGGCTGCAGTCAGAAGAGGGTGTTGTATCCCTCGTAACTGGAGTTATGGATGGTCATTAGCCACCATGTGTGTGCTGGGAATTGAACCCAGATCCTCTGCAAGAATAACCAGTGCTCTTAACTCTTGAGCCATTTCTCCAGCCCTCCCCCCACCCTTTCTTTGGGAGAAAATCTTGCTGCATAATAGCACAGGCTAGCCTGGAATTCAGTGGGTAACTGTTTCAAACCACTTCTAGTCACACCCATCACTGTCTCTCGGTGTTTTTTAGAATTATATTGGGGTTGAGACAGGGCTCACTGTGTTGCCTGGGTTGGCCTGGATTTTGAGGCAGGTTCTCATTGTATAGCTCTTGCTGGCTTGAAACTCACTTTTTAGACCAGGATGGCCTCAAATTCACAGAGATGTACTCATATCTGCCTCTGGTAAGATGGGGTTAAAGACTTGTAACACTACACCTGACTTTCAGCTGCCTTTCTTAATTTTTTTTTTTTTTTGCTTCATTTTATATGTATGAGTGTCATGCCTGTGTGTATGTAAAAGTACAACCCGTGTTGCACAGTGCCCAAGGATGACAGAAGAGGGTGTCTGATCCTCTGGAACTGAAGTTACAAATAGTTGTTAGCCACCATGAGTGCTGGGATTCAAACCTGGGTCTTCTGCAAGAACAGCCAGTGCTTCTAACTGCGGAGCTCGCTCCAGCCCCTAGTCTTTATTTTTTATGTATGAGTGTTTTGCGTGCATGCAGATGAAGTGCACCACATGTATGCAGCACTCATTCAGGCCAGAAGCAGGTGTCCAATCCCCGGGAACTGGAGTTGCTAATGGTCGTTAGCTGCCATGTGGGTGCTGTGAACTGAACCCCGGGGCCTCTGCAAAAGCAATCAGTGCTTTTAACTGTTGAGCTGACTCTAGCCCCCTGTTCTCTCTTTTTAAGGAATTCAGAAGTTGAGAAGAAAATTATATGTGTGTTAGAACTGAAGACAGAACAAGCTAATTGTAAATGCTGAGTTTTAAGAAGTCTTTTGATGTGCGTTGCACAAGTTCATTTACCAAGTATTAAAGATGACAAGTGATTTTAGTTTGCTTACCCAGATATTTGTATTGTTTTATACTGTATTGTGAACTCAAAAGACACAAGATAGCCTAGTGTTGGTTGCAGTACATATCAGTGATAACATTTTACCTTTTCATTGGAATTCATAATTTACAGATAGTTTCTCCAACATTCTGTGCCAAGTAGATTTCTCATTCTGATTGGATTAAGAAAGTATGTGTTTGGTGGTGCACACCTTTAATCACATTATTTAGGATGTTGAAGGTCTGCAAGATTGAGCCCATCCTGGTCTACAGAGTGAGTTCCAGGGAGACCCTGTCTCAAAAGAAGCAAAATAGTTTGAAAGTTTTTATTATTACTATTTTTATGTGTATGAGGGTATTGCCATGTAGGTAGGTGCAACTGTGTTGTGCTATGCTTGTGGATGTCAGAAGAGGGCATAGGATTCCACTGGAACTGGAGTTAGAGCTGGTTATTCACCATGTGGATACTGGGAATCGAACCTGGGTCCTTTTCAGGAGTAGCCAGTGCTCTTAACAGCTGAGCCATCTCTCCAGTCTCTTTTAAAAAATTTTTTTAATAGGAAGGATTGCATTGGTGGGGAAAGCTGGATAAGGGGCCTGGCCATCTGAGTTCAATTTGCAAGGAGATATCCAACTCCCGAAAGTTGTCTGATCTATACTCACACAATTGTTTTTCTTTTTAAAGGCATGGTGGACTGGAAGATGGTTCAGTGGTTGGTAGCACTGTTGCTCCTCCATTGGACCACATTTCCGTTCCCAGCAAGTAGATTCATTGGTGGCACACAGCCTTCAACTCCTTGACACCTCTGGCCCTTATGGCCACCTGCATTCATGCACATACCCACACACAAACAAGCACATACAAATAATTAAAAATAAAAACCTGACAAGGTATAAGGAAAGCTTATTTAATACAAAGAAATTATTTTAAAAATAAGATGGGTGCCAGCAAAATGGCAGTTGTAATGATGTTTGTGATCAAGATAGACAACTTAAGTTCCTCCCTGGCACCCACATAATGAAAGGTCTGACTGTAAGGTTGGGCTTCAAGAGATATAGGAGACAAAAGGGACAGAGCACTGTGAGCTGACAGAACCCGTTTATTAAGAGAAGACCAGATGGGACTAGCATCTCTGCACTTAGGTACAAGTACACAGGTTCATGAAATAAAAATGTAAAGTTGGAGGTGGTGGTGAACGCCTTTCATCCCAGCACTCCGGAGGCAGAGGCAGGTGGATCTTTGTGAGTTCAAGGCCAGTGTGGTCTACATAGCAAGTTCTAGCCTAGTTGGGGCTGCATGGTTGCATGGTTACCCTGTGTCAAAAACGACCAAAAAAAGGGGGGGGGGGGCAAAACAAAAATGTAATTAAAACAAAGTGAAAGAACACCTGGGCTGGATGTGATGGTACACACCTTTAACACCAGATCTCTGGAGGCATAGGCAGATACATCTGTCTCTAACCATTCTGCTCTTCATAGTTTCAGGTCAACCAGAGGCTACATGGTGAGACCATGTGTCCAAAACAAACAAGGAGGTAGGGAAACAAAAAACTATAAAAATAATCAAGTGAAATAAAATAAGGGCCAGAGAGATGGCACAGCCTTGGCGACCCAAGTGCAATCCTCAGAGCCCATGTAAAAGAAAGAGAACTGAGTTGTCTGTCACCTCCACTGGTCACACACATTATACATATAATAAAAATAACAAAAATGTGTTTTTACATACTCAAAATTTGAATAATTTAAAATTTGGTCAGTTCACATTACTATGTAGAGGACCTTTTCGTTATGTAATAAAGGAAGACTGAATTCTTGAGGGTCCTTACTGCCACTTACCCCCAGTGCTGGAATTATAGGCTTAAGCCACTACTGCCTGAATTTAAGCACTGGGGACAGGGTTTCCTTGAAATTCGTAGCCTCCGTGCGTGGTTAAGAAATTAAGAAATTGTGTGTGTGTGTGTGTGTGTGTTGTTTTAAATAACTTCCCTCTGAGTCTTAAGGCCACTTTGGAAGGCCAACTTTGTCACCAGTTCTCTGCAAGAACAGTGCAGAAACAGTTCACTTACAAGGTTTTTATAGATGTCCACTTAAAATTGATTTTTAACTTAAAATCCGTAAACAACTGATTTCGTTTTTTGTTTTTAATTAAGCAAGCAATACACAAAACTATGAGTTCGTGTAGCTTCCTTTTTACTGGAGGATATGTTTAATCTGTTTACGCTTTTTAAACACTCACAATACATTTTTAAAACTTGTGCTTTCAACAATAATCTTTAAACAGGTAAGACAACGAAATCGGGGTAGAATTATGCCTAAATCTAAAGGATGCAGATTAACAGTCGGACCGAACCAAAAACACGTGCAGCTCTCAACCATGTGTTCAATCTGGGCTCATCTCTATAACGGAAGCAATCGGGTCACAAAACGGACAAAGAAAACAGTTCCAGTACAAGTAACACAACTCGCATGGGTGAAAATGGGAACACCACAGCGAAGACAGTACCCAAGAAGGCTTGCCCTGCCCTGGGGAACGCCCCGCTCCGGCTCTGTAGTTCCGGTTCCGCCTGTGAGGAGCTCCACCCCAACCGCGGGAAAGTGTCCCCAGTGCCGCGTGGGATAGGTGGGACTTCCCTACTTCTTGCATCATCTTCAGTGCTGCGCAGTACGTTACCGCCTAGACGGAGAACCGGTCGTTCGTGGCTTTGGGCCCGGTGCGCACTCGTCTTCTGCGCAGCGCCTCGGACGCCTGTGCCTTGCGACCGTTGTGCGCGGGTCCCCGTAGGCTGGGAGCGCTGCTCGTCCACCCTCGTCATGCTGCGCCGCCTGGGACTTCTGTGGCCGCGGTCGCGAGCCGTCCCGCCACTCCCGCTGCGGAGCGTGCCGGCGCTCTCTCCCGGAGCGCGACTTCCCGCGCTCCCTGCCTGGGCCGCCGCGTCGGTGTCTGCGGCGGGCGCGGGCGGCTGGTATGAGGCCCTGGCTGCGTCTGCGCCGGTCCGTGCGGCAGAGGAGGTGATGCTCTGCGCGCAGGCCGCCACCGGCCTGCCCTGGTGGGGCAGCATCTTGTTCAGCACCGTAGTCCTCCGCGGCGCTGTCACCCTGCCCCTGGCCGCCTACCAGCACTACATCCTGGCTAAGGTGAGGGCCGTCGCTCCCCTGTTGCCCGAGTGCTTGCTTGGTATTCATCGTGGAGGCTGTCCCATTGCTAAAATAATTCAGTTAGCATTTCATGTGTTAAATAAGACATGGTGACCCGAGTACCTGCCACCTCATTTGTCCTGCCTACCCAAAGCACACATTTTTACTAGGTTTACTGGGAGACCAGTCAGCAGGAGAAATGAAGAAACTACTGTAACATTGGCGTCGTAAAAGTTTTTACAGTGTCTTTGGCCTCAAAGTATTCTAACTGCTTTTTTCAAAAAGATAGGGTCTCACTATGTTCCCCCAGTTCTATGGAGATCAGGCTGGCCTGGAACTCAACAGAGGTCCGCCTGCTTACCTGTTCTTCCCAAGTGCTTGATAGAGATTTATTTTTTATGTCTGACTGTTTTGCTTACATATGTGATGTGCATCACGTGCATGCCTAGTGCCCAAGGAAGGCAGAAGAGGGCATCAGATTCAGATGCAGGGCATGAGATGCAGACGTTGTGAGTGCCGGGTGGGGTGCTAGGATCCGAACCTGGCCCTCTGCAAAAGCAGCCACTGCTCTTAACTTTGCAGCCCTAAGTTCGACTTCTTACTCTTGCCGTATCACCTACAACCCCGTGTCTGATTCATTATACTGGTGACTTATCCTTTACGGCTTCATTTTTTCTGTGGACTCTTTAGCAGTACATTTTCTTGGTTACTTCACGGTGTTAAGAGACTAATGATGGCATAAACCTCATCTAGTGTGGTATGTGCTTAGACCCGGCCAGCCTCAATCTCACAGAGATTCACCTGCCTCTCAAGTACTGGGACTAAAGTTGCCGGTAAACCACATCTATAAATAATTTGAAGGAATGATGAGTGATTATCAGTAAAGGTCCTTTATATGCTCGTAAAAAATAATTTTTCTTTAGTTAGGTGGAAAATTTGCAACCAGAAATAAAAAGCATTGCCAAGCATCTTAACCAAGAAGTTGCAGTTTGTGCAAGCCAGTTTGGTTGGTCCAAAAGAGTTGCCAGGTATGTAATTTTATGCATATGAGGGGGATCAATATATGTAATGTGGAAATTATTAATGTAGGATTATAGATTTAGGTACTTTGTAGATTTGCTCCTTATTTAATTAGTTACTATTTGGCATGATAGTTTTATATATTGGAATAAAAACAAGTAAATGAAGAAACACAGATCTGATCCTAGCTCTGAACTCTAGTGACCACCTTAGCCTCTTAGTGCTGGGATTATACAAACAAACCACTGTGATGGCTTTGAATTCTTTTGTTTGTTTATCTCATGGTCTCACATAGTCCAAGTTGGCCTCTAGCAGACTACATAGCCAAAGATGACCTTGAACTCCTGATCTTCCTATCTCCATCTCCCAAGTGTTGGGATTACAGGTCTGTGCCACCACACTTGGCTTCTATTCTGGAAGGACTTTAGCCCACTGAAAAGACGGGGCTATGATCAAATAGAGATGGCAGTGAATTAAATATTGTATAAAGATATAGTATAAGAACGAAGTCATAGTGAGTGTCAAGAAAAACTTTTCATGGAAGTAGGTATACATTTTCTATCTTTTTTCCTGCATTTAGAAAAAAAGTTATTTTATGTTTATGAGTGTATTGCCTGCATATAGGTATGTGCACCCATGCCAAGTAATGCCCTTAGAGGTCAAAGAGGGCAGCTTTGAATGGAGTTATGAATGGTGGCATTATTAACAGGACTACAGATTTATCAGTAAAATGTGCTTTCAGCTATAATATTTGTAATCATGCCCTCCTCCCCCAATTTGGTTTGATTTGGTTTAATTTTGAGACATGTTCTCATGATATAGCCCAGATTTGTCTTAAATTGTGTAGCCTAGGGTGGCCTCAAGCTCTTAATCCTGTCTCCACCTCCCAGGTGTGCCACCACACTTTGTAAAATTTCCTCTTAAAATCTAATTAGTTGGAACTAGAGAGAAGCTCAGCAGTTAAAAGCACTTACTGTTCCCGCACAGGACCCAGGTTTGGTTCCCAACACTCATAGCTGTCAGTGACTCTTATTATCAGGGCATCCTGTGCTGCCTTCTGCCCTTCTCTGGCACTGAGCATGTACATAGTGTAGATATAACATACCTGGAGACAAAATGCTTTGTATACACATACATTTTTTTATTTAATTTTTGTGCATTTCATGCAGTACATCTTAATCATATTCGATCCCTCCCCTTCCTGCACCACCCCCATACCCCCCCCAGATTTTATTCATTCTATCATGTGTGATTGATATATGAGTTAAGTTTCTTTCCCCACGTGTCCTTTGGTGTGAGTTCATCCACTGGAACCTGGTTAGTCTATCTGGTGTCACTCCTTTAAAGAAGACCAACTCTCCATCACCCATTAGTGATCAGTTGCTTATAGTTCCTCAGCTAAGGTTCAGACTTCTGTCCATTTTCCAGTTTTGTGCTGGGCTTTTGTCTGGTTTTAGTTTGCACGGGTCTTGTGCATGCTTTCACCATTGCTATAAGTTCATATGAGCAAGTTCTCAACCTTGTGGTCATCCACCAACCCTGGCCTTACCCTCTTTCTGCCTCCTCTTTCACAATAGTCCCTGTGCCCTGGGTGGTAGGGGTTTAAAATAAGAGTTCTATCCAGGGAAAATTTTTAAAATGCATCTTATTGGCCAAAGATCATTAGAGTTCAAGGCTATAGTCTGACAGTTTCAATAACAGGTTTTGTTTTCTGCTTAGCTGTGGTACTGTGACACCGTTTGTAGTTTGGGTGAAACCCTACTAGTAGTCAACTGATGTTTTCTCTTTTTCTACCTCTCTGTAGGCTCACCTACCTGAAGAATATGAGGAGACTTGTTTCAGAGCTCTATGTTCGTGATAACTGCCATCCTTTCAAAGCCACTGTGTTGGTCTGGGTCCAGCTTCCAATGTGGATCTTCATATCTGTCGCTCTCCGGAATCTCAGCACAGGGGCAACATGGTCAGAAGGTAACTGTTTGAGGAATCCATCTCTCCAGTTTCTTTATGCTGCATTCCAATAAGAAAAAAAATATTGTTTTCAAAATACTTTTTTATTATTTAAGATTTACTTATTTTTAGTTTACGTATATGAGTACTTTTTTTTTTTTTTTTCCTTGCGTGTAATAGTGCACCATTTTGTGTGTCCATTGCCCAGGGAGGCCAGGAAAGGGAGTCAGATCCCTTGGAACTGGAGTTACAGAAGGTTGTGAGCTATGTATGTGCTGGGAAACAAAACTGACTTAGAAATCGGTTTAATATTATATGGCTATTTAGTGGAAAACTAGTATTGGGCTCTCCCCTATGCTCTTTGTGCTACCTAGCATCTGGTTCCTAAGCCTGATATCCCTGTCAGGTGTGGGCTCCTATGAAATGGACTTTAAATTCAATTAGAAAGTTTACTCCCATAATATTTTGCCACTGTTGCACCAGTGGGCATGTTTTGCTAGGCCAGTTGTTGTTGTAGTTAATAGGATGGAATCACAGCTGGTTGAATTTCATGTTAAATTTTCTCTTCAGGTAGCACCTTCCAACAGTATGAACCTAGCCAGTAGAGATGAGGCTTTGCAGTCATCCAGCTTGACTTCTCATTTGTTTTATAACTCTTGTGTGTAATGTCCTCAGCAGTAGGTTCTTACCATCTAGTTCTAATGCGTAAACAAGAGCAGGGACAATGGACAACAGTGTTTGAGGGTCTATGGGACTCCTGGTCAATAGCTTCTAGAGAGGGAGTCCATTTCTGGCATTGGGAAAACTTAAATCTTAATCTAGATGTCTTGTGAACAAAACTTGAAAAAAATGAAAGAAAACTGAAAACATTGTGAGTATAAAGTCCTGAGCAAACGCAGTGGAGCTTCATTTATTGGAATTGTGGGACCACTTGTGTTTATATACTTGCTGCTTCTCTCAGCTATTCTTAGTCACTCTGTTATTTTGTGCACAAACTATCCTAGCAGGTTTTTCTGTTCAGGAGCAGTTAGCTGTTGGTGGAATCCTCTGGTTTCCTGATCTCACTGCAGTGGATTCCACTTGGATTCTGCCTATCTGCGTTGGAGTCATCAATTTATTAATAGTGGAGGTCAGTGCTTTACAATAGGATTTTCTTATCATTTAAATCATTTAAATCATTAGGATTTCTGCTGCTATTTTTTTTATTTTTTATATATTTCTGCTATTCTTACATCACATACACATGTACTTCAGTTGGTGGATGTAGCTCTGAGCTACAACTGACACTCAGTGGTTTCTGGTCCCAGATCAGCTCTTGACATAGGTTAGTCCCTTTGCTTCTCTGAGTGTCTGAATCCATGTAGTTAAAATAAGAGCACAGAGCCAGGTATGGTTACTCGAACCTGTAATCCCAGCACTCAGGAGGCAGGCGCAGAAGCAGGAGAATTGAGGCACACTCAAAGCCAGGCTGGGCTACTTAACAAGACCATCTCAAGAAAAAGGTGATAATTTAAATACTTGGCCAATCTGATTTTAATCCCACTATATATCTTTATATATTATGTGAATTTGTTGGTAGGGAACAGTCAGTACCTGGGTGCCATTCTCCCTTAATAAATGTCTTATAATGATCTTTTATTTTCTTGATGAAATGAAGTAGAAATAGTCACTTGTGGTTTTGTTTTTTTGTTTTGGTATTTTGAGACAGGGTCTCCCTATAGCCCCATTTAGCCTGGAGCTCACTGTTTAGATCAGGCTGGCCTCCATCTCAAAGAGATCCTTCTGTCTTTTCCTCTCAAGTGCTGGAATTAAAAGCATGCACCCCTACGCCTGGCCCTTAGAGGGCCCTCAGTTGCCTCTTGTTAATCCATATGATTTGCTCAGCAGTTCACACAAAGAATGCATATAATTTTATAAAGAGCTCAAACTGAGTAGACTATTTACTGACCTAGAAGAAATCTTCAAAATTGTTTTCCTCAGTTAAACTCTCACAGACTTCATGTCCAGTGATCATTGGGAGCTCTAATGCCACCTTGCTTTTTTCAGTTGAAGAAAAATATGAAGTCTTGGGGCTGGGGATGTAACTCAGTTGTAACTCAACTACAGTGTTAACCTAGCATTCGGAAAGCCCTGGTATCAATCTCCAGCACTGTTTAAACTGGATGTGATTATGCATGAGGATTAGAAATTCAAAATCATTGTGACTAGATAGCAAATTCCAGGCTACCCTAGGATATATGGGAACCTATTTTTTCTTTGTTTATTTTTTGCTTTGTTTTTTAAGGAAAGAAAAAGGGAATCTAAAGTCTTAAGTGAAGTTTTATGAAGAAGGACTTCACGTGCAATGTAAATGTGTCTCCCTATCAGTGCTGTTCTAGTTTGTTTTTTGTTACTCTGATAAACACCATAACCAAAAGCAACTTGGGGAAGAAAGGGTTCACATGGCTTACAAGTTACAGTCCATCATCAAGGGAAGCCAAAGCAGGTACTCAAAGCAGGAACTGGGAGACTGGAACTGAAACTGAGACCCCAGGGAGCACTGCTCACTGGCTTGCTTCCTCTGGCTTCCTCAGCTACATTTCTTAAGACATTCCAAGTCCACCTGCCTAGGAATGGTACTGCCCACATTAGCTAGCAATTAAGAAAATGCTTCACAGACATAGTCACAAACCAATCATCTGAGAAATTTCTTAGTTGAGGGTCCTTCTTCCTTAGTGACTCTAATTAGTTTCCGTTTGACCAAACCTAAGCAACACAAGCACCTAGCACAGTGCTGAATAGTCGAAAGAAGGAAGTGATGAATTACTAAATGAATTACTGTCCATGCTCTAGTCCTTTCCTGTATGCCAGCTGATGACTAATAAAAGCTATCATTTAACATCTGTCGTGTGCCAGACATTTTTGTAAAAGGTTTACATGAATTAGCAAATTCTCCATATAACCCTGTAAGGAAGGTGTCATTATTAACTTCGTTTTAAAGGAGGGAAAGGGTGGCCCCAAAAGGTTAAAACTTGTGTAAGGTTATGTAACCACTGAAAATGCAGGGCTGCCAGGGAAGGTGAAACATGTTCATAATTTCATCACCTGGCAGGTTGAAGTAAGAGATTCGCACATTGTAAGACTGTGTGTTAAATGAGCAACAGTATACAAGATTGTCATCTGAACTTAAGTAGGTTGGCTCTAGACTTAGATTCATGCTGCTTCACAGCACACACATAGGAAATTCAGAAAGCATAGTTGCTGTTTCTGGCTTTTAAAAAAAAAATTTTTTTTTATGTATGAGTGTTTTGCCTATACGTAATTAAGTACACCCACACAGTGCTCGGAGAGGCCAGAAGAGGGTGTTAGATTGAACTGGAGTTAAAGATGGTTCTTAGCTGCCGTGTGGGTTTTGGGAACTGAACCCAGGTCTCTTAACCACTGGGCCATTTCCAGCCCCTGTTTCTTTTTATTCCTTATAACCAGATCACAAACTTTTGAGATAGATAACCAGTCATATCATTCATCAGTGTTATAATTGTTGTTTGTATTTTTGTGTGTTGGATATTGAGGCCTTGGCCTTGAAGAGACCAGGCAAATACTCTGCCACTAAGCTTCAGCCCTATCTTTTTAAAGTATTGGTGGAGGCTGATCAAAAATCAGTATTTATTTTATTTTACTGATGAATGTTTGGGTTTTCAAGACATGGTGTGTAGCCCATGCTGACCTGGAGCTTCCTGTATGTAAGCCAAGGGTTATCTTGAGTTCCCAATCTTCTTCCTACTTCCTAAGTACTAGCATTGTGGGAGTGTACCACAAAACCTGGAATTGTGCATGTATTTAAAATCTGTCTCTTTTAATTCGTATTTTGGTAATCATCGTGTTTATGTATTCTATTTTAGATTTTTGCACTACAAAAAATTGGAAAGTCCCGTTTTCAAATGTATGTTACAAACTGTGTCCGAACTGTATCAGTGTTGATGATTCCAGTTGCTGCAACAGTACCTTCAGTGAGTAGGCACTAGTGTTTCATATAGCATGTGCTTAGCTTCTGCTAATGGGGTTCTGCATCTTTGGGGCTTTACCTTACCACTTGACACCTAACTGATGGAAAGTTTTGTGGTTACTATTGTCTCTGTCATCAAGTAACATCTGAACATTGCCTGGGATTGATTGTTCTTCACTTGAATGTATTTAGTACTCCTATTAAACTTTTAGTTTCTCTGCCTCTATTTTAATCTTTCAAAACACCTTGCCTTATCTTGTAGTTGCCCTGTTTGAGTAGACTAGGCCAGAAAATATAGCTCTTAAAAAAGAAAACCTTGTACCAAGTCTGTATTGATTCACATATAGTTAACCTTGCAGCATTGCTGTGAATATGTTTCCCTTATCCAGTTTACACCTAATTAAACTTTGAAAGAGACAGAAGAACAAATATTTCTTTTTTACAGGGAGACCCTGTCTCAAAAAAAAAGTTTTCTTTTTACTATTACTTCAGTCCCTTACATATTCCCCACAGATACTTTAGAAGTTACTAAGTAGCTAAAAGCTGTAACCTGTGTATCTCCTCCTTTATTCAGAGCCAGCATGTAGACCATTAAGTAGAATTCATTTGTTAACTGGTAGTTGACATGGTATCAGCAAATATAAAAGTTCTTCATAGTACATTAGGAATCTGAAGCATTGTGCTTTGGGCAGCAAAGTGCTTATTTAAGCTGTCACTTGTCATTTGTTCTGTGCAAAATAAATAAGATTCTTTGTCTCTGAAATGACCTCATCTATGAGAATGAAATAAGAAGTATTATAGTACTTTTAAATAAGATGGTATTGTTGTAAAATACCCTCTAAATGTAAGACAGTTAACAGTGCTTTTCCGGAGAAAAGCGGTGCAACTGAAGAAACCTCAAGATGAAATGAGAGCAATGAGATTTCAAGGATTGGGTTCAGAGTTAATGATAGAAAAAGTGTATTCTTTCAAATAGAGGAAATCCAGAAGCATGTAGCTTTGTAATGATGTGTTTACTGTATGAAGACTTGAGAATCCTGCCCGATTCTGCTCCATCATGCAGAGCCTGCAACACCTATCCTCCAGGTCACAGCAGTCATGTCAGCTGCTGGAGCTTATCTTGTAGGAGTGGTAGAAGGCTCTTCAAGTACATGTGGCTCCTTACAAGAAGCATTGCCAGATGTCCCACTAGACAGTTGTGCTTGCATCTTGTTTGTTTTGGCCACTCCTAGCTACATAGGAGCTTGAGAAATATTTATAGTCCTCTTCTAAGTGTAAGCCAGGCATGGTGATGCATCTCAGCAATTGGGAGGCAGTGGCAGGCAGACCAGCCAGGTTTACATAGTGAGTTCCAGGGCAGCTGGGGCTATAGGGGAACTCTGTCTCAAAAAAGAGGACTGGAGAGATGGTTCAGAGGGTACGAGCTCTGGTGAGCCCGGTTCAGTTTCCCCAGCACCCACATTGTGACTCAACTGTTCGTAACTGCAGTCCTGGAAATCCAGTGCCCTCTTCTGACTTCCTCAGGCATTGCACAACACAAGTGCATCTATCTACATACTGGGCATACACGCCTACTCATAAAATAAAAATAATAAATATTTTTTTAAGAAGAAGATAGAATGTATCTGGCTAAAAGTTAGGGTTTTGTTTCTCAGCAAAAAATGGAATTGTTATTTAGATAGCAGCTTATAGTTGATATGTCTGAGTGCTAAAAAGAGAAAAAGATATTCATCCACATTGTACAATGCCTGTGGAAGTCAGAGGAGGGCGCCAGATCCCATGGAACAGCTTATGAATAGTTGTTAGCTGTCCTGCCGGTACTGGGAATTGAACCCGATTCCTCTCCAAGAACAGTCAATACTCTTAATGGCTCAGCCATCTCTCCAGTTGCCCCCTGCCCCTCCCTTTTTTAAACGTAATTTATTTGAATGGCCAGGTATGATGGTGCATGCCTTTGACCTCAGCACTCTAGAGGCAGGGGCAGGTGGACTTCTGTGAGATTGAGGGCAGCCTGGTCTGCATAGCAAGTTTCAGGCAGCTAGTGTTACAGTCAGACCCTGTCTCAAAAAAAAAAAGAAAAGAAAAGGTGGAGTTTGGGGCTGTCGCTCAACAGTAAAGAGCAGTGGCTGCTCTTCAGATGACCTGGGTCTGTGCCAGTGCCCATATAGTGTCTAACAACCGTCAGTAACTCCAGTTCCAGGAGCCAATGCCTTCTAACTTCTGTGGGCATTACATGCACTTGACACAGTTCCATACATGCAGGCAAAACACTCATACATATAAAAATGAATTTTTTAAAAATATTTTTATTTTCTGTGTACAAGTATTTTGCCTGTATGTATGTAAGTGCACCTGTGTGTGCAGTGCCTGCAGAGTCCAGAAGTGGGTGTTGGCTCCCCTGGAACTGGAGTTAGGGATGGTTGTTAGCTACCATGTGGATGCTGGAAGAACAGCAAGTGTTCATAACCGCTGAGCCATCTTTCCAACCCATACAAACAAATTTTTTAAGCCCTTATTTATTTGGTGCAGGGGTATGGGTCCATGTATCACGGCTCATGTGGAAGCCACAGGAAAACCTGCAAGAGTTGGTTCTCTCCTTCCTCCCTGTGAGATCCAGGGCTTAAACTCATTTTGGGCTTCATGGCAAGCACCTTTACCAGCTAGTACGTCTTGCCAGCCACAGGTCATCATAAATGGTTTATATATATTACTTCCTAATTCCCCCAATAGTACAGTGAGGTAGGTGCTACTATAATCTACTTCAGTGATGAAGCTGAGGCCCAGGTAGTTGCTCCCAAGTTGAGTACTTAGGCAGTCTCACCACATTTCTAGGTACTTTGGCCTTGTTTTAAACTGCTGTGTCTGCCTTTGATTATATATTGTTTCTGAAGATCTTGCTTTAGAACAAAAGCATGTTTGGTGTGGGTCATGTACTGTGCTTACCAGTCTATCTGAATGATCTCATTTGTTTCTCACAACAGTCCTCTGAGGTAGGTACAGTTCCTATCCCCATTTTATGGATTAAGAAACTGAAGCAAGAAAATAACTGATAAGAAGTTGGATAATAGCAAACAGAATTTGGATGTGGGCAGCCTTACCCCAGAAACAATTCAGCAGCCACATGGTTTTGCATCTGGGGCCTGACTACCTTCCAATGTCAAAGAAAAGTTGAAAACAGTTGCATGTATAAGACCGTTTTGAAAGACTGCAGGGCTTAGCTACTGGCCTAAATAGCCTAGATTATATCACAAAAGAAAGTTTATGATAATGCTGAAACTGCCTCAGAAGAAAACAAAGAACACTTTTCGGTACTAGACTAAGAAGCAAGTTACTGGGGCAGGTTTGAAAGACAAATGAGTAAAGGGAAAAATGGGGTGTAGGGCAGATAACATTACTGTGGGAAACAGCCACATCCCATAGTCCTACCACCTATGTAATGAGCTTGTCGGCACCCTTTGTAGTAATAAAGCTTAATATGTAAAGAGAGGAGAAATGCTCTTTTCTGGGCCTCTGCCATTAACTTCTCTGTCATCCACTTGCTGCCATAAATATTTTCTGGTTTGCTTTGCACCTTTTCTTGCCCATAGTTCCTGCATGGTATCTTAACAGCTTGTAAAGAATGCTTGTATTTACAGAGCTCACCCTTTTTTATTTCCTACTGTGTGAACCTTGTTCTTCAGCAGGCCCTAACCCTCATGTTCTCTCTTTAGTCACTTGTTCTCTACTGGCTGTGCTCCAGCCTCATGGGCCTGTCACAGAACCTGCTGCTGCGTTCTCCTGGATTTCGCCAGCTTTGCCGGATCCCATCAACCAAGTCAGACTCAGATACGCCTTATAAAGACCTCTTTGCTGCCTTTTATGGCAAGTTCATTTCAAGAAAACTGTGACAGTCATCTTTAGGGGATTTAAAAACAATTGCAAGTGTCACTTTCACGTATTTGTATTTAATTGGGTGTATTTAAATTGCCCATTTAAATTTCATGAAGTACTATGAATTAAGATATAGTTCAGGTATTTTGATAATAATTAAAATCTTTTAAGTATTAAAAATGAATGTGAAAGAGTATAAAAATAAGTTCAAAATGCCTGTCCCTGTTTATAAAATTGCGGCTTTTCTGAGAACAGAATTAGTTATACTATCATGTTAGATTGTGCTTAACTGCCCCACACAATAAAGTTTTGTAAAGAAAAAGGATCAAGTGAGACAGTTCTTAATACTTTGAATTGGCAAAAGATTGGAGGCCTGTTGAGGATTTGAAAAAAAAAAAAAATCTGAATAGTTTTGTCATAAAAATTGTAGGACTCAAAACCTGAGGACCTTGATTAACACCTGATTGTCCTTTGATGCATCCTACTTCAGTAGGATGTCCTTTGGCATGTCTTAGTTATGTTGTGGCTATTGCGTTATTATTGTTTGACTGAAGAGGGGCCTGAAAGGTTCTGTGTTGCTGACTCTGAAGATGGAAATGAGAGTATCCTAAGACCAGGAATGCAGATGGCAGGGTGGGGAGGGAGCTGGGTTGCAAGAACGGAGGACGGATAGCTTCTTTGAGCTAAGGAAGTCTAGCTGAGTACCTGCAAGACGGCTGTTCAGTCTGACTTGAAGGAATCGAGTACTACCAGCAACCTGATGAGACAGTGGAGCCTGATTCCAGATGAGGCAGCCAGCTCATGGTTTGTGTACTTTTTTTTTTTTAAGGTCTAAAACTGTAGACGAGGCTGGCCTGCAACTCAAAGATCCACTTGCCTCTGCCTCACAAGTACTAGGATTAAAAGCATGCACCACCATGCCCAGCTATCTGTACTTTGGGCCTCCAGAACCTGAATTAATAAATGGATTTTTAAATTTAAAAACATATTATTTTATCTGTATGAATGTATTACCCGCACGTGTGTAAGTGCACCCATGTCGGTGCACTGCCATCGGGGATCAGTAGAGGGGTTGGGGCCCTTGGAACTGGAGTCAAGGGCAGTTGTTATCCACCACATGTAGGCTGGGAATCAAACCTAGGTCCTCTGCAAAAGCAGCCAATGCTCCTAACCACTGAGCCATCTCTCCGGCCCCTAAATGGATATTTTAAGATGTTAAAAAAAAAAAAAAAAATTCTGGTTAAGAAAAGACTTGGGACTGGAGACATGGCTCAGTGCCTTAGAGCCTGGCTGCTCTTGTTGATTTCCAGCATTCACATGGCAACTCGCAACTGTCCAGTTCCAGGGGATCTGACAGCCTCTTCTGGCCTGTGTGGGCATTGTACCATGGGTGCATTATATACATGCAGGTTAAAGGAAAAAAGGAAAAAAAGAATTAGAAATACTAACTATAAACTGGAAGTGATGAATGTTGATTGGCCCAGACACTCAGGAAGCTGAGCAGAAGGATTACTTGAACCTACATGGGCCAAACTGAGAAAATATTCTTCATCTGTCTTTAATTTTTAGAGATTTTTAAATTTTTGTTTTGGGTTTTCCCTGCATATGTGTGCAGTGCCCACAGAGGCTAGCAGCTCCATTCCCTGGAACGGAAGTTAAGGACAGGTATTAGCTGCCATGTGGGTTCTAGGAACCAAATTCAGCCCTCTGCAAGAGCAATCGGTGCTCTTACCTTACTGAACCATCTCTCTAACCTCTCACATTTTTGTCTGGTTGATGTTGTTGTTGTTGTTTGTTATGTTTGTTGAGACAAGATCTCCCTGTAGCCCCAGCTGGACTGGAGCTGCTGTGCAGACCAGGATGGCTTCCATCTCACAGAGACCTGCATGCCTTTGCTGGCCGAGTACTGGAATGCCACCATGCCCAGCTGAACAGAAATTTTAACAATTAACCACAGAGTAAAGTAAAATACTTCGTGGGTCAACATAAACTGGAAAAATACCAACAAAACATTGAAAGATTCATTTTTGAAGAATCTGCCAAAACTCATAGACTGTTGCTTCTATTTACAAATAAAATTCAGATTAAAAGGCTCCTGGTTTTTTTAGCCGTTATTGGAATTGAAGACAATCTGGGAAGGTGTCTCAGTGGTATAGCATTTGCCTGGCATGCCAAGACTCTGGGTTCAATAACCAGTACTGCAAAAACCAAGCAAAACTCCTAGAATTAAAGACTGAAGTTATCACTTACTAGTAAACGTTAACCATGCCAGTCGTGATAGAGTATGCCTGCAACTGGATCACTCTGGGGGCCCAAGAAGTAGGCTAGCTGAGTTTGAGAATGGCCTGGGCTACACAGTGAGTTTCAGGCCAGTCTGGTTTACTTAGACAATCTCAAAAAATCATGAAAAACAGAAGACATATTAATAATTCTGGAGATATGTATGTAATAGCTAAAAGATAGGAGCCTAAGAAAGATCAATGACAGAAAAAAAAAATCCTTAAATATGAGTATGTTATTTCTGCTTTATAATGCTTAACATGAAAGTTTGGCTTGTGGAGGACCTAGAAACAACAATATGGTTTTTACCAAGTTTTAACTTTTTAGTATTACAAAAGTTAAAGATAGAGGCTTGAGTCGGGCATAGTGCCACACACCTTTAGTCCTGGGACTTGGGAGGCAGAAGCAGTTAGGTTCAGGGCTCCCTTCTGACTTCCTTAGGCATTCCATGTACATGATGCGCTTACACTCATAGAGGCAAAACAAAATACTAAAATAAAAATATTTTTTAAAACCTACAAAATCTGAATTAGTTAAAAAACAACAAAGAATGGCCACAAAATCCCCAAATGCCATCCGTCACTGGTGTTAAACTAAAGCTATATTCTCAGCTGTCCACCAACCTTTTGGAGCAGGAGGAGATGTTGACATAATTACCCCCAAAGAATAGCAACAGAAGCTCATTTTCATGTGTTCTACATGCCTTGACTGTCCAGTTGAGGTAAGTTTTGCACACTCAACTCACTTTTATTTTTAGTTATTGACTTTTATTTTTGTGTGTCATTTTGACTGTAGCCCCACCTGGCCTGGAACTCGCTATGTAGATAAGTCTGGCCTTGATCTCACAGACATCACCTGCCTCTGCCTGCTATGTGCTGGAATTAAAGGCATGAACCATCAGTTCCACTCACCTCACCTTTAATTAGTCCTTTGCTGCTGATTTTGTTTTAGAAGAGTGGAACTCTTGGGTGTTTTGGAATAGAAACACAGGTAGAAAAAACCTGAAATAAAATTGAAAATAGGTATTCTAAGAAAGCAACCACTCCTTTTCTCTCAAAGGCAAAATATAAAGAAATTTATGTCTTTGAAGATCCCTGCTAGACTTTGAAGGGCCAGAAATATCCATAAAAAGAGGTTACTATAGAAAAATGCTCAATTTGTCTGTTTTACCATTTTGAAATTTCACAGGCATGCTTTTATTATTTTTTTACTTTTTATCTGTATTTGTTTCGTGTATGTTTGCATGTAAGTGTACTTCTGTGAACAATGCCTTTGGAGGCCCGAAGAGGGCATAACCCCCGGAACTGTAGTGTCAGAAGGTTGTTAGCTGCTGTGTGTATTGGTAACTGAACTTGGGTCTTGTGGAAGAGCAGCCAGTGCTCTTAACTGCTGAACCATCTTTCCAGCCCCCTGTTTCTGTCTCTTGATAAGGCAATTATAATTCTTTTTCTTTTTGTCTTTTTGAGACAAGGTCTCCCTGTAGCCTCAGCTGGCCTGGAACTCACAATGCAAACCAGGGTGACCTCAGTCTCACAGAGATCTGCTTACCTCTGCCTCCTGAGTTCTGGGATTAAAGGAATGTGCCACCAATGGGCTGGCCATTGCAATTGTTTTTGCCTCAATCAGAAACTGGAAAAGTCAGGATTGCATTTAATTTGGCTTTGGTTTTTGTCTTCTGTACTAACTATAGCTGTGCAGGACAACTTCGAATGAAATGTGAAGTATGCCTAAGTTCATTTGACTGCATCTATATTTCTGCTTGCTCTGACTTGTACAATTACACATTTGAGAAAATTATAGCCTCAAGCTTTTTGAAATTTCTCTGAGTTTGAAGGCTTCTGAGCATGGGAATATTAAAAACATAAAATCTCTTATGTTTGAGAAATTTGCAGCTTATTCCATGCCATGTAAAGTCTCCCTCATGGGCTGGGGACATGACTCAGCAGGTAACCATGCTTGTTGCCAACTGAGCTTGATCTTCAGAACCCACTTGGTGGAAGGAGAAAGCTGATTCCTACAGATTCTTCTCTGACCTCTACACACATGTCATAGCATTTGTGTGCCTCCTACCCCCCACAAAATAAATAAATGTAATAAAAATAGTAGTAAAGTAAGACATATTAAAGATATAATCTACCTCATGAATTGCTTGCTGTAGCTGAGCGAGTCTGATTATGGATTTGTGTTTCCTTCCTGTTCAGTCTGCTCGCTCCTTAGTATACAGTTCCATCTCCTTCCTTGTGGGAACCACTTTGTGCTGCTGCTGGATACCTTTAGTTCTCTTTGGCTGGTAACATCCTACATGGGCAACATTGCCTTTCCCTAGTCGTTACAGGTAGTCATGCTGGTTCTGCTGCAACCACTGTATGTCTAGTCTGGTCTGCTTCTGTCACAGCTGTTAGAGATATGTTTTCCTTTTACAGATGTAATTAAAGTGTGTGTGTGTGTGTGTGTGTGTGTGTGTGTGTGTGTGTTTGTAAAATCTGGTAACAGGGTCATACATGCCGTTATCCACTTATTTCAGGAATGGGCTTGTTGGACTGTAGAGTGTACAATCTCAGTCCTCCTTCTGCCCTTTTTCTCCAACTCCTGAATGACTGTTACAAAGTGACCTGTACTGTTTCTCCTCTTTGTTATTATTTTGGCCTGGAACTCTACCTCTGTTTCCAGAGTGCTGGGATAAAAGGAATGCACCACCATGCTTATTTGCACATTTTAAATTCTCAAACTGCTTTCTCTTGGAGCTACTTTTCTGCTTTTGTTGTTGCCATTTTGCTGCCATGGTGGCATGTCTCTTGGCTTGAGTTTTAAAAAATATTTGATTATCTTTATTTTATGTACATGAGTGTATTACCTGCGTGTGTGTAAGTGCACCCATGTTGTGCAGTGCCCACAGAGGTTAGAAGGTGGTGTCAGATCCCCTGGAGCTGGAGTTTTGGATGATTGTTAGCTCTCATGCTCTCTGACTCTTTAACTGCTGAGCCATCTCTCCAGCTCTTGGCTTAATTTTTTTAAAGTTAAGTTTATTATTGGGGAGGGACACATGCTGTGGTGTGCATATGGAGTCATTTCTCGCCTTCCCTTGTCACCTGGATTCTGGGGATGAAATTTAGACTATCAGGCTTGCTCCCCAAGTACTTTTAACCACTGAGCCATCTTTATGGTTCCATTCTTTGGTATGATTTTGTCTAGACACAAGTGGACACTTGGATGCCCTGAGAGTACCCCAAGTAGGAGCTCCAGCCAGAGCTTGACAACTGTGTCTCAAGTCTTTGAAGTGGACAGTTGTGACAGCCATTAAGAACAATGATGGGGCTGGAGAGCTGCCTCTGCTCTTGGAGAAGACTCAGGTTCACTTCCCAGCACCAACATGGCAGCTAACAACCATCTATAACTCCAGTTACAGAGGAATCTGATGCACTCTTCTGACCTCCACGGGCTTTGCACGAAATGGGTGTACTTACATACCTGCAGGCAATACAGTCATACACAAATAATTTTTTTAAAAATCATCAGAAGAAAGTAAGCCATTTATTCCAACATACAGTTTTTTTCTACTGAGAAATTTAAGCCTCTGCTATTAATTGATGGGAGAAAAACTTTTGAAATTTAATGTTAGACTGCTTCAAGAGACCTTTTTCCTTCAAATGACTCAGGGCAAGAAATAGGGGTGACAATTCAGATTTCTCCTGTTTGAAGAAGTTGGGCTATATAAATCCAAATTTAAAAGATGGAAAAATTAGGGGTCTGACTTCAGAGATTGCTGCCCAGGTTTTTAAACTTTGGCTTGTTTGTGGACCACAAAGATGAATGCAGAGATTTAGAAGTAAGAACAACCATTTCAGTGTTCGGACATTAGAAACAATTGAACGTTTCCAAAATAAGCAATGGACTTTTCTGTTCCTCTGTTGCAGTACTTTGCAAATACTAACAAGGATGATGGAGAAGATGATTAAATGGAGACATTAGTGATAATCCCTAGAAAAGAGTAATCTACAAAGATTGTTTTAAGACACAGTGATCTTATGTAGCTCTGGCTACCCTGGTATTTATATGTAGCACACACTGGCCTTAAACTGGATTTAAACAACCTACTTCAGCACCTCAAACAATGAGCTTAAGGGAAGTACATCACACCTAGCTTATTCAGTGATTTTTTAAAAGCAAAAATTAAACCTTATGCAAAGGTAAGTCACCAATTATTAATAGGGATATTTTCAAAATATCAAAAATTTGTAGATTTTGGAAGTCTATGCCTTTCTGAATAAAAAATTGTGAAGTACACTGCTTTTGAGAATAGTATTTTTACACCTTTTTGGATGATTGTTTTCATTAGAAAAGATCTTGGGGTATGGGTGTGACTTGGTGATAGAAACTGCTAAATCTATTTAGGTCCCTGGATTTTATTCAGAGCCACACACATTACATTATTTTTAACAATAGTTAAAATAACAGAATTTTCAAAGGATATATGTGATAATTTAATGAAACAATAATGATTGGGCCGAAGGTATCACTGCGAGGAAAGCCTCATGACAACACTGAAAACAAGATTAAATTTTATTCTTTCCGTTTTGATGGATCTCATTGGTTCAGAGTGTCTTGCAGAGCACACATAATTAGATAAACTCAGTTCTTCAGCTGTCAAGCTCGCCTCTGCAGGTTGTTAGGCAAATAGTCCAACACTGCCCACTAGTGGTTGGTAGAAACAAGCTGTTGGCATTAGTCAACTTTCAGATAACAAAGGACATTTTCTTATTTTTTTTTCTGTTCTTTGTGCAGTTATTTCTTACAGGTTTTACTATACTTTGTGCTTTCAAGTTGAAATAATTTTTATGCTAATAGGAATTTATAATTCATAATAAACAGCCCTTTTATTGTATAGATGTGAAATCTGAGAGGTTAGATAAGTAACTCTAGTTCCTACAGTAGGTAGTGATAAAAGGGCTGGAAGCTGGGAACACAGTGTCTCTGGCCAACATTTATGCTAAGGTGATCTGCCTCCTAAGTTCAGCTGTTAACTCCTAGAAACTGAAGGTGTTTGTCCTGAGCTGTAGACTCAGTTATGCTCAGGAAGCACATAGCTTCTTATTCTCAACTCTCCTTGACTTTCCATGACCATTTATAACATGTTGAGCATACACAGGGCTTTGGCCCTTCAGACTCTATTTATTCCAATTAATGCTACAAGAATGAGATGTGAAGATGATTAAAATATCACCCAAATATTTTGTTACTGCTGGTGAGATAAAGCTTGCAATGGAGGCAGAACTTTCTGGAAATGTACTCTTTGTCCCTGACTGGCAGCAACAATAGCCAGCAGGATCTAACATAACTTAGAGCAGGCACATGTTCAGTGTTCAAAGTTTATGGCATTGAATAGTTAAGCTTGCTGGAGTCACTGGGGTTCTACTTTCGTCATCTGATGATGGCCCAGAGGTAGAATTGTGACCTTTCTGTCTACATTTTCCCTATTGTGTAAGTGAAGCCAGAACATCTGGACATAGGAACTGATCAGACAGGTAAGTCAAGTGGTTTGACAGCAGTGTGTAGATACACATCTCTTCTTCATTTGGTCTTACTCTTGACACCTTGAAAGCAGTTAACAATGGGTGAATTCACTTGAATAACCAAGTTTCCAAGTCTGGAGTAAGAGAATAACTGGATTTTGAATTAACCCATATCAGTTCACCAAAAATGAGACACAGATTTATGGTGATGGTGGTACCCATGACTTATGTACAGATTCAGCAGCTTTGTGAGGAAAAGAAAGGGTGCTGTAGAGAAGGGCCCCCTTTGCTGTTTCCCATTTCCCAGAATCTGGGGGAGGCAGTGTTAAAGACCAAAGAATGATGATTCCTCTTTCCCTGTTTCTTTTGTTTTCTTCTTGGATATAAATTTCTTAAAGTTCATACCAGTAAGAGGGTGAAACCCTTGTCTGGAATATTGGAAATTTTGAAATGCACACTTGGTCTGGAGAGATGGCTTAATTGATTAAGAGTGCTTGCTGCTTTGGCAGAGGACCAGAATTTGGTTACCAGCATCTGTGTCCAGTGACTTACTACCGTCCGTAACTCCAGCTCCAAGATATCCCGTGCCCCTCTCAGCACACAGAGATGTATGGCATTCATTCACACAGAGAGAAATAAAAGTAAATCTTTACTAAAAGCCCAATAAAGCCCTTTGCAACTAAAGCAGGCGCGATGCTGCACACCTGTAGTCTCGGTGCTGACGGGTGGAGGTCAGGAGGTTCGGGAGTTCCAAGTCAGCCTGGGCCACATTTGAGACCCCGCCCCCCAAATAAACCAAACTAAACAAACCTAACTAATAGCAGTTTTTGTTTTTAAACATGATAGACGTTCACATGTGCATGAGCATATATAGTATTTATGTAATGGGCACATACAGAAGCACTCTGTTAAATGTTTGTAGCTTTCCCTGGATGTCTATACACAAAAAGCCTGACCCTCTCCCATTTTATTTTAGCTCTAGAGTACAGAGACTTTGCAGTTTTGTTAGGTTAACCTGACCACTCAAGCTTTTCTTTCCAGTTTGGTGGCATAGTGGAACTAAGGTACATGTCCCTTGCTTTGACTAGAAGGCTTTTAAACATTTTAAACCAGTGTAAAGTGAACATAGTGGTGCATGTCTGTAATCCCATCACAGAAGAGGTGAAGGAAGAAGGATCAGGAACTCCATTTCATTCTCAGCTACATAGGGAATTTGAGGCCACCCTGGGCTGCAAAGAACCTTTTTTTTAAAAAAGCCAGTTGTGGTGGTCCAGGTCTTTAATCCCTGTACTGGGAGGCAAAGAAGCAGGTAGATGGGCAGGCAGATCTTTGTGAGATCGTTTATATTTTTACAGTAGTCTTTAAGGGACCCTCAACCCCAGTTCTCATCAGCGTTTTTTGTTTTGTGATGATACCACTCTCCCTGGGATAGGACACAATCTCATAGTTTTTATTTGCATGTAACTGATGGCCAAGGTGGTTGAACATTTTTTCCATGTATTGGACATTTGCACTTTTGAGAAGTGTCTGTTCAGTTAATCTGCCCAATTATTGATTAGATTATTTGTTCTGTTGGTATTTAACTTTGTAAAGCTCTTTATATATTCTGGATATTAATCACTTGACTGATGAGTAGCAGCAAATATTCGTTCTCATTCTGTAGGCTGACTCTTTAGTCGGGCAATTGTTTCTTTTGCTGTTCAGAGCTTTTTAATTTAATGAAATCCTATCTCTCAGTTCTTCTGGAGAATTTTTTTTTTTTTTTAGCACAGGGTCTCGCTGTGGAGTCTATTTGGTCTTGAACTCAGGATCCTCCTGCCTCAGCTTCCCAAGTTAAGGGAGGGATAACAGGTATGAACTACCATGCCTGGCTGGGAGGGCCGTTAGAGAGCTGCAAAGATAGAAGTGTTCATACTTGTAGGTTTTGTGATTGCCGTAGTTTGCTTCAGTTGTCAATTTGTCCTCAATTGAGGGATTTCTTTCATCCAGTTGGCCTATAAGCATGCCTGTGGGGCATTTTCTCCATTACTAATTGATGCATAAGGGCCCAGTCCACTGTGACAGGTACTATCCTTAGACAAATGGCCTAGGGTGTAAAAGAAAGGTAGCTGAATGTTGGGGTCCCTCTGCTCAGTGCCAGCCCCGATTGGGACGCAGGATCTCCGCCTTGAGGGGGTGAGAGGCACGGAGTCAACACACAGACCCTGGGAGCTGGATGGAAGCACGCAGAGGGTGAGCCGCAGCACACTCGTTTATTCAAGGAGGTGCAAGGGGCTTTATGAGTTTGATTAGCCAGTCTCCCTTATGGGGTTGTTCCCAACTGCAGCCAATAGTATTCTGTCTCCAGATGGATCATCTCCGTGCAGGTTTTCTCCAGATGCAGGGCCGAAGCTGGTGTCACACCTGACTGGAGCAGAGTGCCATGCCCACAGGAGCCACTTCCTTAGTCCTCATAGCAGGTGACCTGGCTAAGGCCCACCTTACATTATGCCCTACAGCTGAACATAAGCCTGGAAACGAGGCAGTAAACACCATTGCTCCATGGTTTCTGCTTCAAGCTCCTGCCTCGATTTCTTGTCTTGACTTGACTTGATGAGCTATAACCTCTAAACTAAAACAAACCCTTTCCTCCCCAAATGTGTTTATCATAGCCACAGAAAGCAACTAGAACAGGGGCCAATAATGTCTCAAGCACTGAGAGTGTTATCATAGGTTGATGCACAGTAACTGAGTATAGCACACAAGAGCACATGGTACCTGTAGTGAGGCCCAGATCACCCGCCTCCAGATTCCAACTTGCTACTACTATCTACTCTCAGCCAAAGGTATATTTTATATAAAAGTGAAAAGGGCTTAATAAGTATCTTAATTCTGTGTAAAAAGTCTGCATTGTCCTTTTCATCAAATGATCTCCCTCAGGTTGTGGGTTGACAAATGAATGAAAATCTTAGAGTAACCAGTCTTTACCAAAATGATCACCAGAGGGCAGTCAACACTGTCAGATTGTAATCTTACTGCATCCTGCAGAATTTCAGTACCACAGGTTTTCTGTAATTATGTCTTTTCTATATTTTCATCCTTTCTGCTTCAGAAACAAAACACCAGGCAGATATTTGCTTGTCTAATGCTTCTAATGTTTTAATAAGATTCCAAGGAAAGGATATAGTTCTTTGAGACTGTCCATATGTGATATATGCAGCACCACACTGGCTAGGTAGCTTGTTTGTTCTTTTAGGGTAACTTCCTGAGAGCATTCCGTGGGGATGATGTAGGGTGGACAGGACCCTGGACCCACTCTGACCCTGTCTCCAGTTCTGTCGTCTTATTCAGTCCTAGCGCAGCTTTAACGGCCAAGCAGAAATTCCATTCCCCAGAATAAAATATTCTCCATCTTGGTTCTCAGAGAGCTTTCTATGCTCTTACAACTTTGGGTAGCAATTCCTAATTCTCTACTTCGTGCTGCACTGTCCAACACCATCACCTGTTCAACTGTTGCTTTATTTCCTTTGCCTTACAAAGATAAACTAGCTTTGTTTTTTCTCCTTTTATTTATAAGATAAACCCGAGAAATTTGGGGTTTGTAATATATTTCTATATTTGTAATATAGAAATGTTTTTCTGGGGGCTGGAGGGATGGCTTAGCAGTTAAGAACCCTTGTTGTTCTTCCAGAGGACCCAGATTCAATTCCCAGTACCCACATGGCAGCTAACCATTGTCTGTAACTCTAGTTCCATGGGATGTGACACCCTCCTCTGGCTTCTGGGGCACTGCATGACATAGCTGTACTTACACACATGCAGGCAAATACACTCATACACATAAAATAAAAATTGTTTTGAAAGGTATTCTGTTTATTGAGATATATGTATGTCTGTGTGCGTGTGTTGGTAGAAACCTTTTTCTTTCTACCATTTGTTTTTATCAAATGATCTATTACTGTGTAATTTTAGAGGTTTTCTTTATAACAACTGTCGACAAGACACAATCCTCTCCATTAAACATATAATAGATGGATTGCAACCTGGCAAAGAGGCAGACAGTCTAGGTTTTTCCCTGGGTTCCTTGTTCTGAGGATCTTGACATTCCTGAAGGTCACCTACATTCATAGCTAAATTCTCCTGTTCTCCATTTGTGACCGCTTTCTGACAGGCCCCTGCAGAACTGAAGGCTGATCCCAGGTGAGTTCTGCCTGTGGATTCAGCTACACCCTCGTGTGTTTTCCTCACTATATAGCCACGTCAGGTGGTGCCCAACACCCCACTTCTTTCTTTTTTGCTCTTGGTAAAATATCTGTGGACATACATTTCGAGGTGTGAAAGAGGCACTTCTCTGCATCATGCTTATTTGGAGTCTCACAGCCAAACTGCCAAATTTCATGTGGCTATTTTTTTAGTTTGATATTCTCATGCATTTATATTACAAATTTTAGTTTTTGCTTCCTTTTCCCCTCTCATTCCACCCTCTCTCCCACTGGAACCTTTCTCAACAAGACACCTTCCTACTTTTACTTCCTTTTTTTGTGTGTGACTCACTGAGTTTAGAATTTCTTGCCCTAGAATGGATGTAGGGGATTATTTGCTGGAGCAAGGGCAACTTATTAGTTACTACACATTGAAGAAAATGGCATACCTCCTCCGACAACCGTTAGCTGCCAATAATCCCTCAGGGAGAGGTGGGGCCTCATGGGCTCCTCCCTGACCCACGATGAAGTGTTGTCAGCCCCAAAGTTGAAAATTTCCTTCTCTAACTCCTTCCATACTGCCTCCCTCTGAATTCATGATCTCTTCTGTAATTATTACCATTACACACACACACACACACACACACACACACACACACACACACACACACAATCTACTGTGTCGGGTTACTGTTGCTTGTATGAACATGATGTGTTCAGGGCTGACCACCTAGGTTTGGATAACCTTTCAGGGAATTCATCCCAGGATAAAAACGGATTCTTCACTTTTCAGCATCCATTGGTTGCATATAGCTCTTGTGAAATTGCCTCCATCCACCTTAGCATGTTGACTGGTGGTGTCATTATGCGGGTCTTGCTTAGGCAGCCATGTTGTTGAGATTTCATGGGTGCAGTGAAAAGACGGAAATGGAAACAATCATCCCGAGTGAGGCAACTGAGACACAGAAAGACAAACAGCTCAGCTCTCTCAAACCTGGATGCTAGCTTTGAAACCTTAGATATGCATGTTTCATTTTGACATCCACAGAGATCAAGAAAATAATAAATGGCCATGGGGGTGGTTCCTGGAGGGGTCAGAATGCAGTGATATAAATGGGTAAGGGGAATAGCAGAGTAGGAAGGGTTAAATGGTGGGAAATAAGAGGGCGGGACAGAGGAGCAAGTATAGGGATGGTTAACTTACACTAAAGGCCTTTAGAAAAAGCCATATAGAAACCAACCACTACAGCAGCTACTTAAAGTATATACATACACATTTTAAAAGGAGATTAAGGAGGTGGAGAGAACATTTGCTGTTCTTCCAGAAGACCTGGGTTCAATTCCCAGCACACACATGGCAGCTAACAACTGTCTGAACCTCCAGTTCTACGGGATCTGATGCCCTCTTCTGACCTCTCCAGCCCCACGAAATATTTCATTGTAGGTTTAAGCATGAGGGTTAAGTGAAAGACAGGTGCTCAGAAGTGTCGATGAAAGTAAGATACACCTATATAACTGCAAAAAAACTTTTTCTGGCCTGGGGACATCTCCTCAGAGACATTATCTCTTTATCCTCCTCAGTGGGTAAAGGCTCTTTCCACCAAGCCTGACAACCTACATTTGGTCCCCAGGACCCACCATAGGAGAAGGAAGGAGCGAAGTGATTCGTGAAAGTTGTTCTCTGATCACCATACACATGATGCCCACGTTTGATTTATTTTTTATTAGAAGGTCCTCCTTGTCCCTGAGGAATAAGCATTAGAACATAGAGGTAGAGCTGTTATTTGAAAGACTGACATTAGGGTCAACTCATTTGCCCTTCTGTCCATGTATCAGGAAAGAAAGAAAGAAAGAAAGAGAGGGGGGGGGGGAAGGAAGGAAGGAAGGAAGAAAGGAAGAAAGAAAGGAAGAAAGAAAGGGAAAGAAAGAAAGAAAGAGGGAGGGAGGAAAAAGGAAGGAAGGAAAGAAGGAAGGAAGGAAGGAAGGAAGGAAGGAAGGAAGGAAGGAAGGAAGGAAGGAAGGAAGGAAGGATCGGAAGACTAGATATTGTGGCACACACCTTTAAGCCCATGCAGATCTATGTGAGTTTAAGACAAGCCTGGTCTACATAGCAAGTTCCAGGCCAGCCAGGGCTAAAAAGAGAGACCCTGTCCCAAACAACAACAAAACAGACTAACAAAAAGACTGGACCTGGAGCTCAGAGAGTGCTTGTTTAGTGTACATGAAGTCCCAGTTTGATCCCCAGCACCATATAAAACCAGAAGGATCAGTGCACACCTGCAGTCATAGGAGGATCAGAAGTTCACAGCCATCCTTACCCAGAGTAAGTTTGAGGCTAGCCTGGGATACATGAGATCTTGTGTCAAAGAAAGGAAAACAAACAAACAAAAAACCCACTTAAGAGAACAAAACATACGGGAGGGTTCGTTTTTACTTGAAAATTGTGGTAGGGTGTAGAGTCTTTAGGGTATATGCCCAAGAATGGTATGTCTAGATCATATGGTAAATCCATTTCTAGCTTTTTGAGGAATTTCCACACTGATTTCCATAGTGGCTGCACCAGTTTGCACTCCCACAAGCAGTTGATAAGAGTTTCCTTTCTTCACATCCTTGCCAGTATTTGTCATTGTTTGTTTATGGGATCTCAGTCATTCATGCAGTGGTTAAGATGAATCTTAGTCACTTTAATTTGCATTTTCCTGGTGATTAAAAAATCCAGTGAGGGATCCCAACCAAGCCTTTTTCTTCCCACCCTTATCTCGGTGTTTCAGAAACATCAAGTCCTTCAGCAGGGAGCAGAGAGAAGCAGCAGGCGGTATTCTACTAATGACACAAGTTCATGGGCAAGGTGTAGATTATCTGCTCCACAAGGCTGATAAATGATGTGGATTAGTTTAGGTTAGGACTGAGGACTCTTGCATATCAGCAGATTTCCTGGGTTTAGACTAGATTCTATCCTTTGCTAGTCATTTGAATTCGGGCAAATTGCTTCAGATTCCTCATCTGCAAAATGAAAATGAGCTCACTTGCTGATTCAGCAAATAGTTACCAGGGCTTCCTATGTATTAGGCATTGTTTCAGGATTTTCAGATATAGTAGTGAACACAGTACCTGGTGGCTGCATTTATTCTTGGATGTTTTTGAGCCTGGAGAATAGAGACTTCTTTCGTGCAGTCAAACCTGAGCTCGTACCTCCTCAGTTTTCTTCCCCTTTCTCTTCTCTGTTGGGCCTCCCATGAGGCATATGTCCAGGGCCTAATGTCTTCGTACAGGTGTCTAAGTTCAGGTTCATTTTCTTCAATGATTTTTCTCTGTTTCTTGGTCTGCATACTATACCTTGGCCCTTCTTCAGGTTTTCTTTCTTCTACTGGCTCTGCTAGGAAGAAGAGGGAGGAAGGTGTGTTGAGATGGACCCCACTTGAGCAAGAGGACATATGGAATCTTTTGCTGAGAAGTGACATTTAAGTTGAGACCTAAATAAAACAGCCTTGTGTATACTTAAGGAAAGGATAAAAGTGTGAAAGTGGCTGGTTCTACTCAAAGAAAGGAAGAAGAATGCTGAGGCCTGAAAAGGTAGAGTGGGAGCCAAGGGGATGACAGGAAGCTCTAGAGTTCTTTTTCTCCTGGTTGTAAATAATGGAGAACTTTAAGTAAGATATGCTGAGATATCTTCTAGACTTGAAAATAATTAACCACTGATTGGAGAGTAGTAGGTCACTGGGAGTAAGGTCTGAGGCAGACAGACTATTAAGGAGGATGTTGTAAAACACTCAAATTTAGGCATGATGTTGGCTCAGCCTGAAACAGTTAGTTTTTTAATATAGTAGGAGGTAAAGTTGATAGAATTTAACTGATTATTAGATATGAACTATGGAGTAAAGAAAGTAATCCAGTGATTCCTAGGATGTTTGTCAGTACTAATTCCTGAGACAGGACAGGCTTTCATTAAAGGCAATACAGGGAGGTGATAATAAGTAATACTGTTTGAGGAAATGTAGAATGACTGGGCACAGTGCATGCCTGTAAGCCCAGCACTTAGAACGTGGAGGCAAGGGGATTAGAGTTTAAATTACAGCCAGTCTTGCCTACATGACATTCTGTCTCAATAAATAAATAAATAAATAAATAAATAAAGTAAAAATACTAGGGTACTTAATGGTTATGCAATTCTAACTGAATGGAATGGTTAGAATTTTGTCTTAGCATCATTTTGGTTTCTCTAGGACTAGTCATATATATATATATATATATATATATATGTATGTATATATGTATATATATGTATATATAAATATGCAACGAATATCTAACTTTTTAAAGTGCATTTTTTCTAGGAGACTGTATTTTGTTTTATCAGATACAAATTTCAACAAAAGGACATTTTTAAGGTACTGTGGTTATGAAAGAGTAGTATTCTCTTTCATTAAGAGAATTTTTTAAATTTCTTTCATAATTGATAAAAATATATATACATGTATGGGAATCATTTGCTATTCTGAAACCTGTATAACTTTTGTAATGCTTAAATCAGGATAAGTGGAGCTTTCTCCTCAAATGTCTATCAGTTCTTCATGGAGAAAACATTCAAAATCCATTCTTCTAGCATTTGGTAAGTATATCATACATCATCATTTTGCACCATCATCTTACTGTGCAACAGAACATCAAAGCTTATTTCTACTAGTTAGATTGTTAATACTCTTCTTGATCATGTAAATTATCTCTTTGCTAAAAATGGTGGGATCTTCTCAGACTGACTTGTAGATTCTGTTTGAAATCCAGGGTTGGAGAAAGAGATGAATCATTGCCTGGGGACCTCCACATTCAAGGCATTTGGTGGGAATTCTGTGCTCTTACCTGAGCTCTCTACAAATAAATGTTCTAGTTCTGAGAGCATCATTAATTTAAATATATTTATTTATTTATTTATCTATTTTTGTTTTACACATGAGTGTTTTGCCTGCATGTATCGTAAGTGCACCCGTGTTGTGCAGTACCCACAGAGTCAGAAGCGGGTGTTGGATCCCCTGAAACTATAGTTATGGTGGCTGTTAGCTGCCACGTGGGTTCTGTAACCGAATCCTTGTCCTCTGCAAGAGCAGCCAGTGTTCTTAATCCCCGCTTTTTTTGCCCATTTATCTATTTTGTGTGTGTGTGAATGCACATTCATGTATTACAGAACACATGTGGAGGTCAGAGGACAACTTTAGAGAGTTGGTTCTCTCTACCACATGAGTTCTAGGAATTGAATTCAGTTTGTCAGGCTTGGCAGCAGGCACCTTTGCCCTCCGAGTCTCTCACCAATCCCTCATTTGCTTGTTTTGAAAGTAATGCCAAATTGTTCTAAACCCCTCTGCATCTGCAAAGAAACTTTTATTGTTTGGGAAGACTTGAATTTTTTCATGGGGAAGTGGGAGAACTTAGTTATACTTTCAACACACATTGGCATGTTTGGAACAATACAAAAGGAAGTCAAAGAACTTAAGCCAAACTTATTCCATCTTAATAAGGTTGTGACTTGATGTTTGTTTTACCAGAAAATATTCCCATAAGTACCAAGTAATTGGGCTTTATTCTATAGCCTGAAGGGCAATATCCTGCACTTGGTGAAACCAACTGAAAAAGTGAATCCCAAAGATGGAATTTCTCCATGGAAAATATGTTGCTTACAGCCCTTGGTATTCACACCTAGGGCCTGTTGGCAGCTGTTTTTGGCAGGCTGACCTAGGCATGGTGGTACATAAAGGCAGTTTCTATGGAGACCTGAACTTAAATGCTATTGGGGCTTTGAGATTAAAGGCAGTGTCCTGAATTGTTTGGAGAGCCCAATGAAGGTTTCCAAACTTTATTGTTCTCCACAGAAAACACAGCCATCAAGATCTTGGAACGCTTTCTTACCCAGGTGTGTCAGAACTGTGGGAATGAATTAAAAGTTTCTAGTTTGTTATGTTATCTTTTCTAATTTTTTTTTACCAGCACTTTTGTAACATTCTGCTATGAAGAAAATTTCATCTTCTATTTCTTCCTTTCTCATTTTATTTTAATAAAAAGATAAGAAAATAAGGTGCACAGAATAAAACACGTAAATTTGATAGTAGATAATGGTTCTTATCATGAACGACTGTTAAATTATGAATAATTTATGCTGGGCAACATTTTCTCCACATCATTCTATTAACACATACAAAGGCAGGGTTGTAAGGTATGATGTAGGTGACTTCAGTTCTACCTATAAAGAAGGCTTTGGGCCAGTGAGATGGCTCAGCAGGTAAAGGTGCTTGCTGTTTAAATCTGGTGACCTGAGTTTGATCCCTGGATTCCTGGAAAGGAGATAACCTATTTCTACATCTGGGCATGCAGAATTGGGGCGCGACTGCCCCCCTGCTAGGGGGACCATGTCCTGAGGACATTCTTTTTTAAAGTGTCCTTCCTGACTGCATTTGAAACATTTGCCCTTGTTAGGGGTTGGAGTTTTGCCCTGGGTGTTATGGGTGATGGCCATTATAGCTTGAGTGATAGCTTCTGTGAATGATGCAGTTTGGGCCGCTAGGGCCCGAATGAGGGCTTGGGTTTGGTGCTCCGAGGTGCCCACATACAAGGTTGTACTCTGACCTCCATACGAACAGTGTGAACCCACATATATCACATGCACAGCAAATTAAAATCTTTGAAGAAGAAGGCTTTGACCTGTAATAGCATTCTCTCTCGTATATGTATATTCTTATATTCTCATATAAACATATTCCTTACTAAGTTGTTTTTCTTGTGATACAAACTGAGTAATCAGAGTGTTAGTAGAAGAACATATTTTTAATGGATATCTCATCGATAACTCCCCTTGGCCATCGAGGAAGATGTGATGGCCACAATAGCCAAAGGGAGTCAACCAGAACTTGGATTGTGAAAAGCAGCACCACCATCAAAATATGAGATCTGTTGATCTATTTGTGCCGGGTTCAATTCCCAGCACTCACAAGGGAGCTAACAATCATCTGTAGTAACTCCAGTTTCAGGGGATTCAACTCCTTCTTCTGACCTCTGTGGGTGTTGCATGACATGGGCGCATGCAGGTAATACACTCATACACAAAATAAAAATAATAAAATATTTAAAAAATAATGTGAAATTTGTCACTGTTTCTATAATGTGAATTTGCCTTTCATTCTCTTCCAAACATACAAAGTCTTTCAATGTAATTATATTACTTTTTTCTTTATTTATTTTTATTTTATGTGTATGAGTGTTTTGCCCATATGTATATTAGTGCACCTATGTCATGCAAAGCCTTCAGAGACCAGAAGAGTCTGTCAGAGTCCCTGGAACTGTAGTTATGCATAGATGTTAGTTACCATGTGGTTCCTAGGAATCAAACCTGGGTCCTCTGCAAGAGCAGGCAGTGCTCTTAATTGCTGAGCTGTCTTTCCAGATCCTCATGTTACTTCTTAAAGAAAGCAATGCTAATAAAATATTTTTTAAAACATAGTATTGGATGGACAAGTCCAGGGTGATGTTTACAGTGAAGATTGTCAGAGTCCAAAAGGTGTTACATTTTTATGTTCCTTGATTTCATGTTGACTTGTGGATTGCATCTATGTGGATTCTTTGTGAACATTATGTTGCTAAAGATGAATTCATTGTCACCCCAGAATTTCTGTATTTTTCCAGAATCCCTTCATCTTTTTGGAGGGCTTGCTTTTAAGCTTGGCTACATGTCTGATTTTCTACAGCATAGAAGTACTTCAAGGATGTTTTTACTACTCACTCTCACTCAACATTTTGTAAAGTCAATTCATTCTCTCTCTCTCTCTCTCTGTGTGTGTGTGTGCATTTTTCTTTCTTTCTTTTTTTTTTTTTTTTTGAGCCAGGGTCTCCCTGTAGTCCTAGATGGCCTGGAACTCACTCTTTGGACCAGTCTGATATTGATCTCACAGAGTTCCACCTATCTCTGCCTCTTAAGCAGGGACACACAGCTTTTTAAATTAAAAAAAATTATGTGTGTGAGTGTTTTGCCTACACGTGTGTACATACACCCATAGGTGCATTGTCCATGGATGCCAGAAGAGAAGGTATGTAAGTGCACCATGTGTGTGCAACACCCGTGGAGGACAGAAAAGGGCATTGGATCCCCTGGAACTGGAGTTAAGGATAATTGTTAGCTGCCATATGGGTGCTGGGAACTGAACCAAGTCCTTTGCAAGAACAGCCTGTGCTCTTAACACTGAGGCATTTCTCCAGCCCCAGGAATGAATATTTAAAAGACCTTGAAGACAGTATAAAAATATAGATGAACCTCTGAGACATTCTCAGTTAAGACCCTGTGTTGACAATGGGGAGACAATGCAAGCAGCTCTCCTTTATGCAGATTAATATTGAGTTCAGTCTTATTCAGTCCTGGTTGATAACTCTAAAAAGTTGCTGCCCAAGTTGGTGTTTCTTATGACCAAATTCATGGACGTACTGCATCTTTGTAACTTTTATTACCTCTCCCTATCTTTATTTGACCTTTACTCCACAAACATTTGCCCCAAATCCCATCTTTTCTTGGAGAAGCAGACTTGGAATACCAGCTTCATGGTAGGACTTCCTTTCTGCAGGAGCTTCCAACCAGTGGCCTCTGGCAATACCTTGTTGTGGCTCTTGGATGAGAACCCAGACAAGAATGTGCTGGAGTTCTTTTGGGCATCACCTGATTTTTCACTGGGCCAAGGAATGCAGCTGCCTTAGCGGTCTGCAGAGAAAAGCAAGTTGTTAGCAAATCGTCACCATTTCACCCTGCTGCTGCCAGAGGTGATTCTATCTCTTAGGTGAATTTTAGGGAAAGGTGTCCTAGAGTTGTAGGGAAGAGAAAGGTTGATGAAAGTTTGAGGTACAAGTTGCACTGGATGTTTCTTCTCCTTTTCCTTCCTCCTCCTTCTCCTCTTTCTTCTCCTCCTCTTCCTTTTTAAATTGTACTTAAATTAATACTTACTCTCCATATCCTCTAATTGTGAAGTCACAACATCCAGAGATGCTGGCTTGGTAAGTATGAACAGGCAGTAAGAAAAACGGAGCAGCAGAAAATTCAGTGTGCCAGGGACTGGGACATGAATTTTCAAGGAAGCAGCACTTTCCAGCTTACTGGTGAACAGTGGAACATTTCCCTTGCCCCTCTCCTGTTTCCTTTGCAGTGCTAGGAAAGGGTTGAGTGAGAAAGTTACGTTGGGCTGGTGGAAAAGGAGAAAGAACTTGCAAAGGTGTTGTTTTATAAACCAACTGGGGTCTCTGTCCTGTATCTTGTGTTTGGTTTGGGTTTTATTGAATCAGAGTTGAAATACATAAAAGCTGGGTACCAGGACTGAAAGGTTATCTGGAGTGAAGATAGTAATTGACTGTGACCTCATGAGAAGAATGCTGCTCACTGGAGACAAGTGGGAGGTTTACGTAGTGATGGTGGGACTGAAAAAGACGTTCACTTTTGGAGGAAATGTATGGGGGCGGGAAGCATGCCAGTGCTTGTGAATATTCTGAAGGGGAACCTTACGGGGCCTGAGCATTTAGCTTTGCATCGCTTTCTTTCTACTGCTGTATTTCCAACTTGTTGGGTCTAGAAAAGCTCCCTTCATTTCCATACAGGCTGCTAACTCTCCAATAGATAGAGATTCAATTACTTACTGATTCAATTCAAGACAAAGATTAGCAAACCAGAAACACTGTGCTACTGCTCTGTGATGACTGGAGTTTTTATTCTTTATACTTTTGGCAGAACTCGGGATGAAACACGGGACCTCATATGTGCTAGGTAAAATACCACTGGGTTATGTCCCCAGTTTTCTGACCCCCATTTTACTTTTAATTTATTGTTTTTTGGTTTTCATTATTTTTAAAGATTCATTTTTACTATTTAATTATGTATATGTGTCTGTGTCTGTGTGTAGTATGTGCACATGAGTACAGGTGCCCTCAGAAGCCAGAAGATGATGTTAGATCCCCGGAGTTATAGGTGATTGTTAGCTGCCCAACATGAATTTTGGGAGCTCAGATTCTTGAGAACAGCAGCAAGCATTTTTAACCATTTAGCCATATCGCCAGCCTCTATCTTTACTTTTGAGATAGAGGCTAAGTTGCCCAGGCTGGCCTTAAATTCACTTCATAGCCCACAATGGCCTTCAGTGTGTGATTCTCCTGCCTCAGTCTCCAAAATAGGTAAGATTATGGAACTGTACAACTATGCCTGGCTGCAGATGGATTTATGCTGACGTAAGCAAAAGAGAAGCCTGGAGAAGGTTAAGACTGCTGACCATTCTTGAAGGGGACCTGGATTTGGTTCCCAGCACCCACATGGTGGCTAACAATTGTCTGTAACTCCAGTTCCAGAGGGATCTGATGCCCTCTTCTGACCTCTGTGGATATCACATGACATGGATCCACTTACATAAAATACTCATACACATAAAATAAAAATTAATCAAAAAAGAAAAACTAGTTTTAAGATTTGAAAAGATAGTTTTGGGTTAACATTATGTTCTTCTCATTTAACAAAGTTCATGACACATGGAAAGCACTCACTAAATAACTGCTGAAATAATGTGTTTATTTATTTGAAAAGTATTCCAGAGACCATGTAAGAAACTGGAAAGAAAGTGAAAGAAGGAAAAAAAAAAGCAATTAGAGACACAAAGATATCTTTAAAAAAATCCTCTGCTATCAAATGAATCATTTGCTGATTAAGTCCCTAACGCAAACTGCTGATTACAATACAACAACGTATTGTGAGAAGGCACTTGCAGGACCTGGTAGGAGGACACATAAGAGAGCACCTAACCTGCCAGGACAGATGGAAGTGCTTTTCAGAGGGGCAAATACTTGTGTCAAAAAGGGCAAGAGAAAGAACAGTCTAGGGAAAACAAGAGACAAAGAAATTGTTTAACCGGAAAAGGATCTGCAGGGAAAGGAAGAACAGTAAAAAGAAATCAGAGTTTTTGTGAACTGCAAAGTGTTTATAATTATGAAAGTAATTTGGAAACACTGAAGGACTGGAAACAGAGAGAATACATTTTAAAAATAGGGTGGACTAGATCTAAGAAGTGCCTTCCAGTTTTAGCAGCTGTGATTCAAAAACGTTGAAACCTAAATTTAATACAATGACTGTAACATACAGACCCAGAATGAAAGAACCACCACTACTGTTTTACAGCAACCCAGGGCAGGGGTTGCTGACACTGAGGAGGAAAGGAAGGCTGAGTCCTCTGACCCTAGACTAGCAGAGCTCTGCCGCATCCCAGTAAGATCAGTAAGCTGTGAATGGCTTATAGCAGGAAGGACCCCATAGGAGGCTTTATAAGCCAGATCTGGAAGTACATATTCTTCCCATTCATCAGGACACACTGGCTAGAACCCAGTCACATGGCCATATCTAACAGGAAAGGCCAGGAAGTGTAGCCCCACTGACTGTTTAGGCTGTATTCAGCACTGTTCTAGTTTGGGACTTAGAATGTATTTTCTTGCCGCTAGATGCCTTCATGTTTATTTTCTATCTAGTTGTAGTTTACGTGGTTTATTATAATAACTCTCAAATTCATTTCTTCAAAATGTAAAACACAGGCGAAACAGATGTCTAAGCATGTAAAGGTCCTTGCCACCAAGCCTGACAACCGGAGTTTGACCTCTAGAACCTTACACCAGGTGAAAGGAGAGAACTGACTCCAGCATGCTGTCCTGTGACCTCCACACAAGTGCTGAGGCAAGAGCATACCCACAAAAAACAAATTTTAAAAAATTTAAGTAAAATGCAAGAACCAACAGGATTACTCAGTCCATAAGAATGTTTGCCTCACAGTCCTGAAGCCCTGAATCAGATCCCCAGAGCCCAGGGTAGAAGGAGAACCCGTTCCCAAAAGCTGTCTCTGCCCTGCACATATGCAGCACTGTGGCATGTGCACTCCTGCAGCACCCCTACACACACACATGCACACATGTGTACTTGGACCCAGAGGCACACATGTGTATAATAACAAATAAATATAAAAAATTTAAAGTAGAATACAATAAAAAAAAAAACAATACTAAATTTGGTTAATGTCAATGAAAATGCATTTTATAGGTTACAAAGGGTTTTCATGGGCTTAGTTTTTGTTGTTCTTAGGGTTTTACTGCATAGTCCTGGATGGCCTAGAACTTGCTGTGCAGACCAGGCTGGCCTTGAATCACAGAGATCTGCCTGTCTCTGCTTCCCTAGTGCTGGGATTCAAGGTGTTTGTGACCATACCCAGCAGACAGCAAACTCCTCTTGTGGTTTTTGTTTGTTTTGATTTGGTTTGGTCTTTGGTTCTTTTAGACAGGGTCTCACTGTGTCTCTTGTATCCTTTAAAAGGAAACACTTTATCAAGCATAGTGCTATGTGCCTGTAACCCCAGCACTTGGGAGTTGTACACAAGAAAATCAAGAGTTCAAAATTATCCACAATGATTGAGGCTGGAGAGATGGCTTAGCAGTTAAGAGCACTGACTATTCTTGCAGAGGACCTGGGTTCGGTTCCCAGCACCCACATTGAGGTTAACAACCATCCTTAACTACAGTTCCAAGGGATCAGAAGCCCTCTTCTGTCCTCTGAAGGTACTATATGGTACAAGTGCTCTTACATACATATAGACCAAACACTCATGCACATAAAATAAAAATAAATAAGTCAAAAAATTTTTTAAGATTATCATGAGTGAGTAGACAGCCTGGGCTACATGGGACTTTATCTCAATAAAAAAGAAAAATTAAATGTAAAAAAGAAGACACGATATCCTTTGACATAAGCAATAAACTGTTGTTGTCATTATTTTAAAAAACATGATTTAGAAAGGTAACTAATTTACCTGTAATTGTCCAATTACATTAATTCCAACAATTATTTAAAGACAGGAGCATTTTTTTGTCCTTAAAATCCTTCAAATAGAAGCTGGGTGTGGTGACCCACACAACTGATCCCAGCACTCAGAAGTCAGAGGTCTCTGGAATACTTTTCAAATAAATAAACACATTATTTCAGCAGATATTTAGTTAGTGCTTTCCATGTGTCATACACTTTGTTAAATGAGGACAGAATGTTAACCAAAAATTGACAGGTACATGCTTTCCTGAAGATATAGTCTAGTGAGGCTGATCAACTTAATATACAAATATTAACAAGTTCTATAAGTATACATATATCAACCACAAGTAGTCTTTTATTTTTTAGTACATGAGCAGAAGGAACTAATAATTCAGTAGTCAAAATATTGCAATTTTCACAGCATGCAGAATTATTATGTCCCATAAATAATAATCATAGCTATCTATTTGTACTGAGTTGTTATGATGGAAATACTTTAAAAGAGTTACATTTAGATATTGTTGAATCTGAATGAAAACTCCATTAGAGTACTATTCTCTAGACAAATTGATGTCTTATTGTGAAACTCACCTCCAGACCCATTTGCATAAATGTGTAATCATATCTGGATTGGGGACTCATACTTGACTAGCTCTGAGGAGACCCAGTAATGACAGGGAACTAACCTATAGCTCACCTCTCTTCAGAAAGGATAAAATGCAAGAGAAAGAAATCAGGCAATTCTTCTCAGATCAGGCAGCTTCTTTCCAGGTCAGTGATACGACTGAAATCTGTGTGTCGTGGTAAGCATCTGGGGGAGGACCGAACAAGAGCCTCTCCATCTGTGGCTTACAGTTTCCTTCCTCATTTCCTCTGCCATTTAAAAAATATTTCATTTATTATGTTTATTTGCTTTGCGTAGGAGTATATTTCCTGCATGTATGTAGGTGCACCCATGTTGTACGATGCCTGTGAAGTCAGAAGAAAGTGTCTGATCCCTTAGAACTGGAGTTATGGACTGTTGTCAGCCACCATGTGGGTGCTGGGAATAGAACTCGGGTCCTCTGTAACAGAAGCCAGTGCTCTTAATTGCTGAGCCGTCTCTCCAGCCCTCCTCCGTCTCTTATTCTTTCTTTTACCACACAATCATTATTCCTGTTTTTCACTGGATAAGTAGGGGCTCAGAGGAATTCTGCTGTAAGGATAATAAAGGATAAAGATTTACCTAAATCCAGTCACCAAAAAATAAAGCTGTATTTTACTATGGTTGGAAATCAGTGGCGTAGAAACACAATATAACAAATAATTAGATTTATAATTTCAACTGTCTGAAAAGAAAGCACTCAAGTTTTCAGGGGATGTAGTTTTGGTTCTGAATTATGAAAGAAATTGTTTGGAACTGTATGTTCATTCATTCACATAGGAAGTGAAAGAGTTCTGTGCTCTGACCTTGTGTGAGACACAGTGCAGGGCATGTGCTGAGTGCTGTGATGAGTAGCTGTCAGTGTTACAGAAGTGCAAAGAAAGTGCCAAGTACCTTTGCATGGTGTTCAGGAGGGAAGTTAGTGAGGCAGTGCCTTTCACATGGTCCTTCTAATGTCAGGAGAAATTCAGGGAGCCCCAAAACAGAGGAGGAATAGTTTATGCAGAGGAAGAATACTTTATGCAGTGCAGTTTGCAAGAGCTTAGAGGTATTGCTGGGCATGTGACTGGTACTGTCACTCTGGATAACACAGACAGCATTTCTATCGTAGCAAATTCTAGTGGGAATAGAGAGTTACTCTTCTTTAAGTTTAGGCACTGAGTAATAGGGAGTAATCAAAATAGGGACTATAAAAAAGAAAATCGGAAAGGAATTGTTTAGATACATTAAGTGTGAGATATGTTAGGAGCATCTAGTTAAATATGTCAATTTAAGTTATTGGAAACTGGATCTGAAGTTCAGAGAGAGGCAGGAGTTAGAGGTAGATATTTTAGAATCTTCAACATTTAAGAACTAGATAGAGCCTTGGAAGCAGGCATGAGAGGGGAGATCAGAGCACCCCACTGACCTCCCTCATTTGAAGGGAGAAAGAGAAACTGTCCTGTTGTAGTATGGAACGAAAGCCATCCAAGGAAAAGCAGTCTGAGAAAACAGAATGCTGTGCGGTAATCCCAAAGTGAAGAGGAATTAGGGACACATGTCCAAAGCCTTAGAGCACCCAAACAAGATTTGTCCTGAAAAGACTCTGCTGTTTTTGGAGGTCAGGAAGTCATTAGCAGTTCTGCCTGCAGGAGTTTCAGTAAATGGCAGGAGAACCTGCCAGAATACAGCTGGGCTCTGATGGATGAAAGAGGTGTGCGGGGGTGGATGAGGAGAGATCTCCCGCCTCCCTCCTTCAGGAAGTCTGGGTAAAAGGATGAGAAGGGGCTGTAATGAACACAAGGGACAGGAAAGGACAAGGGAAAGTTTTTAGTTTTTAGAAAGTGTGAAACTTGAAAACATTTTAAAAACTAGGGATAGAGTGGGTGGAATGGAGAAGGAAGCCTTACATGACCTGAGTAAAGGTGTGATTATTGAGGCAAGTGTCCGAGATAGTGGAAGAAAAGATGGTATGCTTTGGAGAAGGAAAAGTACACTTGTGTTTCTCAGATCCAGAATGGAAGGATGGAGTGATTAATTATCAGTGGTGGAGGGAATTTTGGAACAGCACACCTCTCAGTTTTTTTTTTATAACATAACATTTCGACCTATGATTTACAGGCCACCCAGAAACCTTTCATATGGTGCTTTTATTGAATCTTGCTAAGGGCCAAAGGAATGACAACCCTGTAGGTCAGTTGGTATCATTTTTCAGTGTGGGAAGCAAGTAACCAATGCTGAATTTCCATATTGGAATGACAACTCATACATCAGTGCTTCAACTGAACTACTCAGAGCAAATTAACAACTGTCTAGCTAGGATCTGACTTTGTGGTAATGAACACCAAGGAAGGCAAAACAAACAAATCACACCAAGACTTGGCCTCAACCTGCCAAATACCAAAGGAAAAGGAAAACAAACAATCAAACAAACACATCAAAAATGAACAGAGGAAGACTATTACCCATGAAGGCAGGTAATTCAGATTGACAACAGACTTTTAAGTGGCAACGTTAGATGTCAAATGAAAGAAGTAAAATCTCTTTTCAAAAAATGTGGTTATCTGATGGTGTGTGCCTTTAATCTCAATACTCGGAAGACAGAGGCAGGCAGATCTCTGTGTGTTCAAGGTCAGCCTGGTCTACCTAGCAAGATCCAGACCAGCTGGGGCTGCAGGGAGACCCTGTCTCAACAACCTCCCCTAAATATGGGATTATCAGGTGGGTCTGGTGGCTCATACCTCTGGTGATCTCAGCACTTATGAAGTGGAGACAGGAGAATTAGAGTTACAAGGCCAGCGTAGGCTACATAATGAGTTTATGACTAGCTTGGGTGACATGAAACGCCCTTAAAAATAATAAATAAATGAATAAATAAATGAGAAACATGGTTACCTATTCAGTATACTCAATTAACCTATAGCTTAAAGGCAGTTAATGTATGTCAAATGAAGACATTTAAATGTAACCTTGGGAAAAATTAGAAGTTAGCCTTTATTTATTTATTTATTTTATTTTATTTTTTTTTTTTTAAGACAGGGTCTCTCCATAGCCCCAGTTGACCTGGAACTCATTGTGTAGACCAGGTTGGTCTCAATTTCACAGATCCATTTCCTTCTGCCTCTTGAGTGCATGAGGTACTATGGCTTTATCCTTTAAAAAATTTTTAAATGTATTTATTTTTATTTTACCTTATTTTTATTTTAATGTCTGCATGCATGTTAGTTCCCCATGCCATGCATTGCTCACAGAGGACAGAAGAGGGAGCTGTATCCCCTCGAACTGGAGTTACAGATGCTTGTTAGCCACCAGGTGGGTGCTGGGACTCAAACCTGGCTCTTCTGCAAGAACAGCCAGTGCTCTTAACCAATGAGTCATCTCTCCAGCCTGGCTTTGTTCTTTTAAAAGAATTATTAATTTTTTGAGAACTTCATACAGTGTATTTCAGAGTCACTCACACCTCTCTAACCTTTCGAATTTGCCATATTTTGAGATAGGGTCCTAATCTGTAGTTCTGGCTAGCCTGGAATTCACTAGGTAGACCAGGCTGGCCTTGAACTCACAGAAATCCACTGGCCTCTGCCTCCTGAGTACTAAGACTAAAACTCTGTGCCTCTAGGCCTGACCTGTGTCCTATTCTTTTTGTTTAATGCCCACTAAGTCTAATTTGTGTTGCCCAAATACTCTTGGGTATGTGTCTATCCCCTGGAACATGGTCAACCTACCAGTCGTCATACACTTTAAGAAAATTGACTCTCTCCCCCAGCAGCTACCAATTGCCAGTAAATAGCTCCTTAGCTGGAGGCTTCATGCCCACTGCCACCCCACACCTCTTACTGAGATTTTGTCTGACTTGAGCTTGGTCAGGTCTTGTGCATTCTGCTAGGATTTAATTTCACAATGTGAAACCCATAACTGACACCTTTATAAGTGTCAAGAACCTATGGCTAGATAAGTCATAGACCCTAGGTGGGAACCTACTACTATTATTATGCCAAATGAACATAGTATTAAACTGACTCCCAATGACTTATTGTTATACCCATAGTTATAGTTATACACATATGCCCATCTCTCAACCTTCATCAGAGAAGCTTCTTTTGGAGGTAGATGGTGATTAACAAAGAGACCCACAACTAGGCAGAGAATAAGAGGCTGTGTAGTGCTCATCCCTAAATGGGACGTCTTTATTACAAACCCTTCCCTTAGGACTCAGGGATCATTGAAGAAGAGGGGGCAGAAAGATTGTAAGAGCCAGTTAGTCATTTTTATTGAGAAAATTGCTCTAACATTAAATGTGGAACAAGCATTCAAGGTGGAAGAAAGGAATGAGATGGAAGAAGCAAGTGACCAGAGAATTTGATAATTAGGGAACAACGCATACTCATTAGCTCTATAAAATAAAGACACTGGAAGCACACACGAAGTGCAAATAAAACATTATCCTATAAGAGTGTATGAAATATGAAGGGTGTGATGGGAGTGAACAATTCTGAGACCCTATTATGAGTCGAAGGAAGCTAGCTGTGTTGCTAGTTCTGTAAAGTCCACTTATGTATGCAGAAATTGTAAGGGCAAACTTCTAAAGTTACAGAAATCAAATGTATACAAAATCAAAGCAACTCAAAATCAGAAAACAAAAATGCTAAAAGAAAACCCAAGCAAGAGAATAGGAAAAAAAGTGGAAGATTTTTCACATAGTGTTTACTGGCTCTCTTTAATTAAAAAATCATTCAGTGCCACTTGTGAAACCCACTTGGAGTTCATAAGGAGGGAAAAAGGAGACTGTGGATGAGCTCTCCTCCATGCATGCTTCGGGGCCGGGAACTCAAGCATGTTAGTTCCATGCAGCATGAGCTAGAGAAAAAGACGGAAGAGAAACTGCAATCAAATTAAGAGAAAGCCGCTAAAACTAAAAAGAAACTTTGGAAGGTTTTGGATATAAGACAACTTATTTTATAATGCCAGCAATTATCAACTAGAAAAATACAATAATATTGTTGGTTTGGGTTGGCTTCTTAAAAAATATTTTATTATTTTTATTTTATGAGTATAAGTCTGCATGCGTGTTAGTGCACCCGTGCTAACCAGTGAGCAGTCTTTCCAGTCCTGCAGTCCTGGCTTATTTTCTTGTTTTTTTTTTTTTTGTTGTTGTTTTGTTTTTTTTTTGAGATAGCATCTTGTCATTACGTAGATCAGGCTGGCCTTGATCTGTACATTCTCTTGCCTTATGCTCTTGAGTGCTGGGAGAATAAGTGTAAACTATCATACCTAGCTAAGATACTATTCATAATGTCATCCAAAAGCAAACATTTCTAAGAATCAGTCTCATGAAGAAGGCAATTATCTTTCTGGAGCAATATTTAAATCTCCATTAAAAGTTTGCAGGATTTTCAGCTGAAGGGATGGCTCAGACCTGAGTTTGGATTTCTAAAACCCATGTAGAAGGTAGGAGAAACTATGTCTATGATTCTAGGGCTAGGGAACAGAGACAAGAGGCTCCCAGGGCCAGGCAGCCCAGCCAAAGAGCAAGTTCTGGGTTCTATATGAGACTCTCTCAAATAAGGTGGAGAGACAACGAAGACACCGAACGTCAGCTTCTGCCTCCTGTGCATGCATGTGAAAACACACACACACACACACACACACACACACACACACATATGCAAACACACCTTCCCACAAAAGCATAGATAATTTGAAAAAGTACATATGGTAAAAGCACTGACTTTTCTTAAACTAATCAACAAATTTAATAAAATTCCAGTAAAAATTTCATTCAAGTTTTCTTTGAATTAAAAAAAAATCTTTAAAATTTGTCTGGAAAAATAGAAATTAATAAATTAATCCATGCTTGAGAAAGAACACATAGGAAGAATTTACCATAACATACATTAAGGTACTAGACAATGGTTAAAAATTATTCATTAATGAATAAACACAACAATGGAAATGAAAAGAGCTCATAACTATCTCTGGTGTGTGTGGTACCAAATAGATAACTGACAGATAAAGTCACATATTAAAAAAGATGAAAGGGAGCTGAAGAGATGGTTCAACAATTAACAGCACTGACTGCTCTTCCACAGGACCTGGGCTCAGTTCCCAACTCCCACATCAGTAGCTAACAACCATCTGAAACTCCAGTCCAGGGAATTTGATGCCTTCTTCTTGCCTTCACAGGTATTGAAAGCACATGGTATTCATGCATACATGAAGGCAAAACACTCATACACATAAAATTTTTTAAAATCATATTTTTAAAGAAGGATTAAAGAACTGGTTATTTTGGCAACATTGAAAAAATTCTTGCTCTTTGAGGAAAATAAAATTGAACCTTTACAATGTATTTGGAGGTAACTCTGGCAAATTAAGACATCACTGAAAGTTAAAAACTATGAAACTAATAGAAGAAAATATTTCTGTGACAAAGGGATGACATTAAGACTTTTCAAAAAATGCATCAGGCCCGGTGTGGTGGCTCATGTCTTTAATCCCAGAGCTTTGGAGGCAGAGGCAGGTGGATCTCTGTGAGATCAAGGATCAAGTCCAGCCTGGTCTACACAGTGAGTTACAGGCCAGCTGGGGTTACAAGAAGACCCTGTCTCAAAAACAAAAACAAAACAAAACAAAACAAAACCAAAAACAAACAAAAAACAAAAATTCATCAGGAAAGATATAATTTGCTTTGACTATATTAAAATGAAGTATTTCTGCTCAATGAAGGAAATCACAGGTAGGGCTAAATAACAAAAGAAACCGAAGGAAGATAGATACTCTACTAGCTGACACTCAAAATGGACTAAAAAAGAAAGGCATTAATGATATTATTAAAAGGAAGGAAACCTAATGAAAAAAATTGGGTTCATGAGCTGAAAAAAAATTTAAAGAGGGCAGTCTGAATGACTATGTTCATAAAGAGAGGCCAAAATTCTGTGATCAGAAATCCCAGTATAGACATGAAGAAGTGGGTTAGAAAATCTCAACCCCACCTAAGGAAATTGTGGCAACAGATGGTTGCTGGGAGAGGCAGAGACAGACTCTTTCAAGCCTGGGGCATTTGTTAGGTTCACCTGACTCCAGTGGATGGACCCACACTGAGGACATTTGCAGACACAAATTAGACTGCATAGGCATATATAACAGAGAACATTAAACTGGGCGGGGGGAGATAAAGGAGAGTGGAGATAAGGGAAGGGTCTAAATATCATCTATGAAAATTGCAAAACTTCATAAAAGGAAAAGAAAAAATCAAAGCTAGAGTGTGAGACCTTGCTTATGTTCCCTGCAAACTTTACAAGTGTGCTTAGCAGATTGCGGTGAGGATATGTGGTGACTGATAGACGCTCCTTGTCCTGTGGATGTGAGCACTGGTGAGATCCTCATTGAGGTTATGTCCACCCAGTTAGCATGGAAGAGAAATTCTTGCAGAAGTCTGTGATGGAGACTGTTAAGTGTGTATGTTAGAACTGATGACAGTATGAACAGGGGGACAGTAGGGCCGTTAGCTTTCATGTTGCTTTACTCTTGTGGGCCTGAGTCCTGAGGGAGCCCTTAAAACTATATGGATAGATCTGGGCTCTGTGTTCCAGTCTTCAAAGCACTGCTTTGGGCTTGAACCACATCTGACGTGTGTCCACTGACTTCTTCAGTTGGTTTCGGCATAATGCTCCCATTATGACTGATCAGGCCCTTTCAATAGACATTACTGGAAAATGCCCAAAGGTCAAAGGGATCCAACCGCTTCCAAGGTACCAAGAGGAAACATAAAGACATTCCCTCTGAATCTTAAAATCATGTTTTCCCTCATTCAATCAAGCAGCATATTGCGGAGGAGAGAGGCACACAGCAGGCAGTCTAAAAAGACTGAGCATATTACAAGAGTTAACCTGGAAAGAATAGATTTAAATAGGAAGACATGGAAGTGTCTTTGCCCTCTATATCTGAGTGTGAAATTGGTGGCAAGACCTTGCTTATTGCCAAATATGTGGTTCATGCAATTCTTTCTCATGTTTGACCTAAACAGACAGAAATCTCATGGAGCTAAATTGAGGATGATTCAGAGCAGGAAACACATTTTTACCTGGAAACCAGAATCAAGAAGCTGTGGTGTATGTGTTTAATGAGCTTATGTACCAACCCATTAAACAGAGGTCCTTGAGGATAGCAGCAGCTTATATGACCAAATAATTTTTTGGCATGTGTATGCATGTGTGGTGTGTATGCACATGTGTGTGCCTATTCACATGAGTGGGAACATGTGTGCATTGGGTATTTTCGTTTGTTGTTTTCTACCATATATATTGAGACAGTCTCTCCCTTGAATACAGAACTTAGTGGCACAGCTAATCTGCTAGCCAGTGTATATCAAGGATCCTTGTTTCAGACTCCCAAAGACTGAGATTATGAAACCTACTTGGCTTTTATGTGGGTGCTGGGGATTTGAACTCTGGTCCTCACATTTCTGTGGTAAATGTTTACCCTCTAAGCCATCCCTCCAGCTTTGCTTTTAATAGTTTTAATTAACTGAGAACCACGAGTCAGCTTCACTCACCCAACAAGGTGGTCCCCAGCCCCCATCTTCTCTCACAGGTGCTATTTTATTTTATTTATTTATTTTGACAGCATCTTCCTGTAGCCTCAGCTGGTCTGGAACTTGCTATGTAGACCATGTGGACCTCGAACTCCCAGAGGTCAGACTGCCTCTATCCCCCAAGTGCTGGGATTAAAGACATGTGCCACCATGACCAGTTAGTGCTTTTTAGTTCTTAATGAAAGCCTTTATTTTCCACCAACATGTACACATTGATTTAAGGCCATTTTACAAATCTTTTTCTAGTTATAGCCCTCAAATACATCTCCCAACAAAAAAGTAACTTATTACAAGATAATTATTTCCTGCTCTTCATAATCAAAGAAATAGAATAGTTCAAATGACAACTTCTAGTCTACCTGAGCGCAGTGCTCCACTTCACTGCTTTGGTTTACTCCACGGGAAAGCTACCCTCAGCCCTGACACTTCCATTTATCACCTCCAGGAACTCAAAGTGGAGACAGTAGACAGAGAAGCTAGTGCAGTTTGGGGAAGACACAGGAATTTACAGCCCAGCTTTGTGTGTTTTATTGAGGCAGTCCACTTCACTGAGTCTCATTCGTTAAACAAGATCAAAAGAACTGCATTGCTGGTAGAATTTAGATGACTCACTATATATGGTATAGCTTGCTTGGGGGACGGCTCCCTGGGTGATGTGTTTGCAGTGCAGACATGAAGGGGACTTCACATCCCTGGAATCCATGTAGCAGTTGGTGGATGTTGTAGCCCACCTGTAAGGAGGCAGACACAGAGGATCTCTTAAGCAAGCTGGCTAGCTAGACCAGCCAATGGTGAGCTTTGCATTCAGCGAGAGACCTGGCCCAAATATGTAAGTTGGTGAGCAGTCAAGGCCATTTATCCCTCTGGACCTGCCATTCAGCTTCCTGCACATTTATCTTTCTGGACTCAGTCCTTCCTTTCCACTATGGCCTCATTGGTCCTGTGCATTGCTTTTGAAACTCCACTTGACCCTGAGGCTCAGCTCAACTCTAATCTGTGTCTTCTCTATAGAAGTCTCTAGTAGACCTCCAGCAGGGTTTGTTATCTTAGCCCCACAGAGATGTTCTTTGAAGCTCTAACATCCAGTTGTTTTGCCTTTAAAACTCCTTCAACTCTGTTGTAATCTATTTAATCCTTTGTAGTCATTCTCACACAGAGACAGAGAGGTACCTAGGTAAATACAAACGAGTAGATTTACTGTGTGATGTATAATGAGTCATCTGAGCATTGATGTTAATAGTTAATGGTAAAGGTGATGCTGTCAAGCCTGGTAACCTGAATTTGATCATGGTGAAAAGAGAGAACTGGCACCTACAAGATTTCCTCTGACCTCAACATGTGCACTGTGGCACACACATGTCCACAAATGCACGTACACAGACATAAATGATGAAATAAAATGTAATCAATTTTAAAATTGAAATAAAATAACCCATGCTTGCCTTGGTCGGCTATCAAGGGAATCGGACTACTTGGCAAATTGCTGACAGCAAAACTGACATATTGTTATTCAATAAATTCTGATATTTTGGAAAGACACATGGTGTTTATTCATGTTTTGGACCTGGTGCATTCACAACAAGACTTAAAGTCTGAAATCAAGATGCCAGAAGGATCATGCTTCCTCTTGTAAGGGAGAATCTTTCCTGATCTCCTCTACCTTCTAATGTTTACTGGCACTTCTTATTATGTCTTGGCTTGAGGATGTGTGGTGGTTTAAATGAAAAATACCCCCATACAGACTCATGTATTTGAGTACTTGGCCCTCCACTTGTGGTGTTGTTTAGGAGGTGGAGGCTTGTGGGGCACAATGCAGGATGGGCCTTAGCCAGGTCCCCTGCTATGAGGAATAGAGGAATTGCTCCTGTGGGTGTGGTGCTCCGCTATGGTTAGTCGTGAGACCAGCTTCTGCCCAGCATCTGGAAAGAACCTGCACTGAGATGATCTACCTGGGGACAGACTACTATTGGCTTCAGTTGGGACCCCACCCCATAAGGCCATTGGCTAACCAGACCTATAAGACCCCTTGCATTTCCTTGAATAAGCGAGCTTGCGGTGGCCGCTTGCCACCGCCTGCTTCTCACTCAGCCTCCGAGTCTGTGTGTTTTGATTTCATGCCTACTCACTCCCTTTCTGTGGAGACCCTTCATCCCCTGGGCTGGCCCCGAGTGCAGGGACCCCCAACAGAGGCTTGCTGGAAGAGGTATGTCTCTGGGGCTAGCTGTAATAGTTTATAGCTTTCTTTCTCTCTCTCTCTCTCTCTCTCTCTCTCTCTCTCTCTCTGTGTGTGTCTCTCTCTCTCTTCTCTCATCTTCCTATGTGGGGATGAAATATGGTCTCTCTACTGCCTCCCTCTGCCACTATGCCATACCTTCTGTCCTGTGATAGATTCCATCCCTCTGGAACCATAAACCAAAATAAACTCTTCCTTAAATTGCTTTTGTCCATAGTGTTTTAACACACCAGAAAAGTAACTAATACAGGATGTTTCAGCACATCTCTGCCTTGGTCTTCACACAGCTGTATTGTCTCTGTGTGCCTTCACACCATCTCTTCTCCAAGTGTCTGTGTCCACACTTCTTGTTTTTATAAGGGGACCAGTTATCAGATCACAGCCTATCTTACTCTAGTATGACCTAATCTTTAGTAACCATACCAGTAGCTACTCTGTATCCAAATAAAGTGCTAGGGTTTAGAACTCCAAGGTATGGATTTGAGAGGAAGGAATACAATGAACTCATAACAAGCAAAAAGGCAAAATTCTTCAGGAAAGAAAGGGATAAGGGATAACTCATAGCCAGAGAACTGACCAAGAACACTGAACTTTATTTGCCTGCTTTCTTTAAGGCTCTGAGTCACTGCAAATTGGGGGTCCTAGGGTATTCATCCTGTTGACAAGCTGTTTGGGGATAGGTCCATTAGAAACATGACTCTGTGGCAGAGGTGGTTTGTCATGTGGAGCTCCCCACAGGTAAAAGTTAGCTGGGTGACCAAAATGCAGCAGTGAATGAGCCTAGACACATGTTGAAAAGGACCTTTCTCCCTGGATTTACTTCCCAGAACATCACAGAAAGTAACTCCTTCTGAACCTTGGAACAGTGCTTTCTTTCCCAATAGAATGTGACCTTGTCCTTCCAGAATCCCAGATTTATGAGTTTTCCTGTTGGATTCCTTATTTTCATCTCCCTAGTTGCTAAGAGGAAAATCAGGATAATTCTGAAAGTAGAACTTTCAACCCAAGCCTTTTTATTGCTCGTTGGTTTGTGGTTTTGGGCATTACTCATGCATTTACACCCACAAAGTAAGCTTGAGCTGTTGAAATGTGGTCATTAATTAATCAATTAATCTAAGTAAAACCTTCCCTGTTAGGCACTTCTGCCCCATCTTTCCAGTGAGCTTGAAAACAGGTGGCAATAATTTCTGATCAGGAAGGTTCTTCTGGCTGAAGACTCCTGGTAGAAAAGTTCATGGAAAGCCTGGGGTGTTAACTTCTTTCCTGGTCAAACTCCAGCTGGTTTCAAATCCCTCTGCTTGCTTTGGCTTTCCCACATTACCTCTTTATGTGGGTGTTACAGGAACCTTCCTCTCTGCATCCAATAAAACCTACCCCTTCCCTTCTCAAACTTGCTACAAAAGGTTGGAAAAAACCTGATGGTCATTTTAATTTAAGGCCATGGGATAGACAAAGGTAACCAGGAGGACAGAGTGAGGAGTGGTTGGCACTCCTGACAGTGAGGAACATTTGGGAAATAGTACCCCAGAGAGATATCCCTTTTGTAATGAGCATCTGGAGGACTTTGTAGGAGTCTCATGGGAACTCAAGCTTCACCTTGAAGTAAAAGGAAGAACTGGCAATTCACATATGCTAAGAGTCAATGGTAAAAAGAAGTTATTCTTGTGTTATGGGTGGCAAAATGTTCATAAATCTGTGGCATTGTCTGAAAGACATATATAGACTAGAGAAGAACAAAGAAACACTTTCTACTAAGCACACAGGTGAGCATTGAACACAGACAAGGATGTTAAGATGAAGAACGCAGGGTGGGGCCTCTTGTCTCAGTTCTGCCATTGTCTAGTCGGAGAACTGAATGCAGAGGGAAGCATTTGAGAGACAGGAAGCTGATGAGCATTTCAAGGAGAACAAAAACAAATGAAGAAACTATACAAAAGGAAGGTCCTAAAAGCAAGGCTTTTCTTCTTGTGTATAAAGCATTTTGATCGCACTTACCCACCATAACACTTTCTTGTTTTCCTCCCACTCCTGCGGATGCCCTGTCTCTTCCCAATCAGGCCCTCCTCTCCATTGTCATGTTTTTCCTTCCCCTCCTTTCTTCTTCAGTTTTCCTTTTGTCTTCTTTCTGCCCTCCTCCTCCTTTTCACTGATTCACTGAGTTTAACTAGGGTTGCCTACAGGTTGCTGTTTATGCTACCAATCACTGGCTATATCACTGAGGAATATGTCTCTCTCTTCCTCTCCACCCATTAACAGCACTTACATTTTCAGGGAGGGATGGGACCCGCTCTCTGTCGCACTGACAGACCAATCTTGAGCATGTCTTGTGCTGATAATCAGAGCTGCTGAAAGTTTGAATGTGCAGCAGCCATGGCATGCCTAGAAGAAACTGTTCCACCGCACTCTACCTCTTCCTCTGCAATCTTTCTGACCTCTCTCCCAGGATGTTTTGTGAGCATTTGTGGGTTATATTTATGTGTTTGATTTAGGGCTGAACATTCAAACATTCACTTACTCTCAGCACTTTGACTAGTTATGTCTCTTCAGTGACTTCTGCCCATAGCAAGAATAAGCCTCTCTCCAGAGAGCAGGTCTCTGGATATAAACAAAAATATTTACAAGGTAATTGGATGGGCACATCATGAAGCAAGCACTTTTATAGGCAATTTGAACCAGGTTATCTGTTGATGGTACTTGGAAACATTATTGATAGAGAGTACTCTGTAATATTGCATTTGGTAGGGATATGGTTTCTAGAAGCAATCCTGTTGGGTTCCATAGACATGAATCTAATAAAAATGAGAGTTACACAGTACAGATTCCATCAGCCATTCACAGATGAAGAATATTAATGCCAGGTATGGTAGCATATGCCTATAATACCAGCACTTGTGAGGCAGAGGCAGGAGAATCTAGAGTTCTAGGCTAGTATGGGACACATATCGAGTTCCGGGCTAGACTAGGAGGCATAGTAAGATCCTGTCTTAGTAAACAAAAATAAAAACAAAAGAATGGCAAAAAAGAGAGAAAGAATGAAAGGAAGAAAGAAAGTGAAGTCATTCATGATGGTTCATGCCTGTAGTCTAATCAACAGAAGGAAGAGGAAGGAAGAGGATTAGAGCAAGTTGAAGGCTATCCCGTGCTACATGGTGGCCATCTTGGGCTATATAGTAAAACAAACCATGTGAGGAAGGAAGGAAGGAAGGAAGGAAGGGAGGGAGGAGGGATGGAGGGAGGGAGGGAAAGAGGAAGGGACAAAGTTTATAACTAAAAATAAATTCCTCAAAAGAAATAGGACAAAAAGGAAAGGAGTGAAAGGTGCTTTTTGGGTATTGAGGAGAGAGTCAAAAAGAAATTTAAGGTGCCAATAGTAAGAATTATCAGCAGTGTTTTATTTCTGTGCTCTGCATAACAAGGTGTTCACCATGGTCTGGGTGAATGAAGGCAGAAATTCAAGTAGAAATGAAATAACTTTAAGAAAACTTTTCTTGGCACTATAAGTTCATGTATGTATTTTTATATGCTATGAAGTTGGGGGGGAAAGTTAAATTTGTGAAGTATTGAGGCCACAGCTATAATATTAATAGTCAAATTTGTGAGAAAAAAAAAACATGTTTTATGGTATGCTAAATGCTACCATAACAGTACTTTTTCATGCTAACAAATGTTTGACTTCTGCCAATATGAACAATTACTCTTGCTGGCAAAAACAGTTCAAGTAAAAACAAAAGAAAGTATCATTTCTTAACATAGTAAAGATGAAAATTTCAAACATTTAATGGAAATCATTTGCACATTATTTCATTGCTATTTAGAGAAGTAGGATTTCTATGAAAATTTATGCTCACAATGAAAACAAGTTGCTAAGTAAATTGTGAAGGTCCCTTTTAGGTAAGAAATGTAATAAATAGGAGGCAAGCTAGGAAGAAAGAGATGCATGTATTTGGAAGGTGTTATGACTCTTTAATTCCAGTCTACTCTGACCCTCTCATTGTAGATAAGAGCTTGGAAAGACAGAGTGAGTCGCCTACCTAGCATTTACTTAAATCTTTTACTTGTTTAAGAAATTCAGTTTGGGGCTGGAGAGACGGCTCAGCGGTTAAGAGCACTGCTGCCCTTGCAGAGGACCTGGGTTCAGTTCCTAGCACCCACATGGTGGCTAACAACCATCTATAATTCCAGTTCAAGGGGATCTGATGCCCTTTTCTGACCTCCACAGGCATTACATGTCATATATATATATATATATATATAATACACATAAAATATAAATAATAAATAGATCAAATACAAAATAAATACAAAAACCGAATAAAAAAGATAATCAGGTTTGCAAATTGTCTCTGTTGGTATATTAGTGGCACTTTTATCTTGGAGGTAATCAACAGCTATCTAATTGGACTTCGCTCAATAAAAGGGAATCCATTCATGATACTATGAACATAACCAAGTACAGAGGGTTAGAGAGGTCATAGACTTAGAGAAGAACCTACTACCATCACTCTCCTAGACCAACGTAATTTCTTACTACATACATAATCTTATAATCACAGACAAGTGTAGCTCTCACCACTCATCAAACAGATGAGTTCTTGCAACAAATGAAGACTATTACAAAGATCCACTACTGGGAAAATGCAGAGAATAAGTGTCTATGAGGTGCCCAGCCCTAAGTGATACATCTGCAATGCAACCTCTATGCCTAAAGTGCAAGGAAATTGAGGAAGAGGGGATAGAAAGATTGTAAGACCCCAGGGGAACAAGACATTTACTACTAATCAATGCAGTTTAGACACAATAGAGAATCTGCACCCATGAAATCTTCACAGTATGGTAGCCTAACAAAACTGGCATACTGGCAAAGTCATTTGGGAACGACTTTGGGAAAAATTTCACGGAGTCCCACCTGCATATGAGGAGCTATAGTCAATCAATGGATACTGAGAGAATGAGAATCAATTTTCTCAAGGGACTAGCTATCTAAAAGATTATCTAACTCTTAAGTGGACAACCCTAAACACATGTACACATGGACACCACTAAAAGGATTCAGTGTAATTTATATATGTGTATTTATAAATATACACATGTATATGTAACAATAATAAAGACGAGGACAAGAAATTGTGAGATGTGGGGCATGGGAGGAACTGGAGAGGAACTGCGAAGGATGAAAATGATGCAAATACAATACTTGTGCATAAAATTCTCAAAAAATTAAAAGATGAAATTCAGTTTTGTTCTGTTCAGTGTATTTGTGGTTCAGATAAAATCCTTACCCAAACTTGCTTGCAATTAGAAGCTACCTGACGTTTCAGTTGAGAGATTTTTGAAGACACTTCAAAAATTCTTTGGCTCTATCTTCTGTCTTATTCTTGCCCAGAAATCAGGTTGAGTTTAATAGTTAACTTGACATTGTCCCTACAGCAAAGATGAGCAATCGTCAGATGGTTAGAATGGGGGAATGAGCTAGACATGCTGCTGCAGCCTTGAATCCCAGCACTAGGGAGGCAGAGGCAGGTGGATTCCTGTGACCCTGTGAGACCGAGGCCAGCCTGGTTTACAAAGGGACTTCCAGACTAGTTGGGGTTACATGGAAACGCTGTCTAAAAAGAGAACAAGAATTAAGGGAATAAAGGAGATAGGTTCTGGCATGCTGATGGCCATTGATCCTCCAGGCCTCTGCTCTTCTTTGTTGTGTATAGTCATTTGGTTAGGGCATTGTACTGAATTTCTGTGGCATGTAGAACACAGACATCTTAAATGATGCAGAGACCTTGGCACAGTCTTGTTTTGTATATTCTACTTTTCTTTATAAGTCAGCCATTATGGTAGTGATGTGTTTAGTGATTTTCTTCTTCAAATCCCCAGACAGGTCAATCTTCTGACCTTGTGACATGATATCATCACCTACAAAGTTTACATTCAAGAATCATGCAAATGAGTCACACACTTCCAACCCCCCAACCCCCAACACACACACAAAAGACAAAACTCTCTCATGTTTTAAGAAAGCTTATGATTTTGTGTTGGAACACTTTTCATAGCTGTCCTGGGGGTGCCTGTGTTCTACCAACTGCAGCCTGGACATGCTAAATTATTCATTGCATTCTTGAATTAACATTTGCAAAGCATTTCCTCTTTCTAATTACTGAATTTAATGCCTAACGAGCATCTGTAGAGTGGATTGATTCTCCGAGGGAAAAGGTGGACAAACACCCCTCCCAGAGTGGTATCACCCAGGACCACCTTGAGCAGAAAGATGAGGAGCTGGGAAAATCCTATGCCCCACCCACCCTGTCTATTGGCCTTGGATGTGAGAAGGGGAGGGGCTAAAAGTATTTAAACTGGGGGTGCCAGGAGGCCGTCCTTTTCTCCCCTCCTCCACGGGCCATTTGAATCTGTTCACCAGGAAGTTGCAAGATCCTAGCCATGTGGATTTACTAATGTAACTTGCGGAGGGGAGGGTGGGGCGCCTGTGTTCTTTAAGTAACCCCTCACCCACTGCTCTGTTAGTAAGCCCAAGTAAACTAGCTAGAATCTGTTTAACTGTGAGTGGAGAAATTTGTGTGTTTGTTGCGAGGCCTGGGGAGACTTTTTGGGTGGCAAGGCAGGGAGAGAGAGGCAAGTTAAGTTGGTCTGCCTCTCCCAAAGAGAAATTTTAATAACAGCATCTGACATATTATGTACTTTTTTTTGAGACAGGGTCTCTCTGTAGTTCCAACTAGCTTGCAATTTGTCACGTAGACCAGGCTGGCCTTGATCTCATAGAGATCCATCTACCTCTTCCCCTTGAGTGCTTGGATTAAAGGCATGTGCTACCATGTCCAGCATATCATGTACATTTAATAAATGTGTATTTCCAGGAATTGGTGGCTGTTTTAACTAAAAATGGTACTTGCATACACATGCACACAACATACCCCTCTGTATAAATATATGTAAGTGTAAATATTCTATATAGTTGGAAATCATGTTTTTTAATGATTGAATAAATTTAAAATGTTCAGTCATGAAAGATTCATTCTTCAAGGGAACTATCCACTACTTCCTTTTCAACTAAGGTTTCCTTATTGTGATAATGGACATTTGTGCGTTGCTAAGAGCTCTCAGATCTTGAGGAAACAGAACTGATGATGTGGTTGAGGGGGAGATAAAACATTGTGCCTGCCTGCAGATCTTATAGATCCCGTTCATCAGAACATGTCATACTTCCAAACAAACATTTATAAAACCTAGATATAGGCATTTAAAGTCAAATAGAACATTGCATGTTCTAGGAGAATGAGGTAAAGCCCTGGTAGTTCATGGCTGCATTAAAATAGACTATAGCAGAGATGTTTGTTTAACTTTGTTTAATTCAGTACTTCCCAGTCTTATGTCATCATGGAACCTTCCTCTTCAGTCCATATTGGTTAATGCCCAATGAAGGACTCCCAGCAGCTGACACGTGCACGTGCTCTGTACTAGGTGAGACCCATCAACACTCTGGCATGGAAGGGAACCATGGGCCCCATCCCTGAGGATTTATGTTCAGTTACTGGTTGATGGGAGGATAAGGGACATTTTCTTCAGTGGTGTAGCCTCTACCTAAAGTGCCCATGGACCTGTAAACAAATCCTCCCCTATCCTCCTCGAACCAACCCTAATGAACTTGTTGGGTCATTTGTACATGCAGACACACACAAAAAGATGACATTAAAGTAGAAGGGGCATAGTTGGGAAGAAAAAGGAGAACAGCAGGAGTGGAAGAAGGACAAGAGAGGGTCATGTTGAATGTGATTATATATTATATATGTATCATACATATTATATATGTATGAAAATGTCATAATGAAAACCTTTATTATATAACTAATGTATACTAATGAAAAAATTTGTTTATTTTTTGTCAATATCATACAGGAGTATAGTCTTTGGACCATTTTTATCCTCCAATCCCCTCCAGCTCTTTTCATGCCCCCCTTCTTCTAGATTTCCTGTCCCCTTCTTTGATTGTTATTGTTACATGTACATGAATACATTTATAGATATGCATGGATGTGTATGTATATATAATATACCACCTCCATTTACCCATAGTTAGGGCTACCCACTTAGAGTGAGATAACCCATAAGACAAAAGTGCTACTACTGAATCAATAGAGATTACTTGCTGGGTTGCTCATTGTTGTGATGAAAACATTTTTAAAACCCTAGTGGAAATATTGTTATGTGATACAGACTCTGGGAAATCCTGCAACACAGGATTTAGAGAGAAAGATCACTACTCTTATTCAAGGCCCTGAATTTGAACCCAAATATTACAACCAAAATGAAAACAAAACAAAAACACAAGGACTTTGTGGAACACAGGAATCCCTGTGTTTGTCATGAGGTTAAGACATCTGTCTTGTTCTCATTTTATCTCTAGCAGTGAATGCATGTATCTAACACATAGCTGCTTAGTAAATACTTCTGTGAGGAAAGAAGGTTTAATGCACTGGATCGAGAAAGGAAAGGGATCTCCTAGGATCCCATGAGATACCTGGCTCCCACTGCCTTGGAGCCTTCTGGAGATTGGCAAATGCCTCATACATTGCTTTTTATCTAATTCCCTCTGTTTAAAATTTCAAGCTGCTTTTTTTCTCCTATGATTTAAGAATATAAGGACCTGATAGCTACTAATCAGGATGCTTCTTCACCTAGTTCTTATACCGATAAATTGGAGTAGGTGAGAGAGCTGAATCTGATTGCTTCCTGTAATATAAATTTTTATATTCTTTATTTATAGTCAGTAACTTATTCATAATCTCCGTCCTCATCTTCCTAGCTTTATCTGAACTTAAATTTTTTTCTTAAATACTGTTGATGTGAATTTAAAAAGGTCCACAAATCCTTCAAAGTTCCTCTCTTTTGTTGGTAGAATCTTGTTCCTCTTGCCTTGAATGTAGACTGGACTTGAAAAATTCGTTCTATGAACAGGATGAGCTTGTGACAATGACATGAAAAGGACAGAGGCTTACTGATCCTCCCCACCCACCTCTCTGTCACTGTCTCTCGGAAGCAGCTAACTTTCATGCTCGGAGAAGAAAGACCTGGTGGCAAAGGGCCTCTTGCAAAGAGCCAGATGAGCCACAGAAGTGTTTGCTCCAGCCCAGGTGAAGCCCTCCCTTGAGTGTGTGGCCCCTACTGACATCTTAAGTGCAACTTTACAAAACAGCCTGGGTCTTTCTTTAACTTCAGACCCATAGAAACTGGATATTTCTATTATTATGATGATGATGTTACTTATTATATAATATGATACATATTATTATTATACGTTTTGGAATTATTTTTAATGTTTAAATGGATAGTAACTCAGCAGAATAAATAGCTTTCAAAGAAATAGAAATAAAATTCATTTGCAGGTTAAATATACGTCAGTCTCTATCCTTCTAATGGCACAGTTTTGGTTTGGCCAAGTAAGTTACTTGATCATCAATACTGATGCTTATTCTCTTCTATTTCAAAACAAGGCCAGAAAATCCTTTTGATAAATGGCCAGATATGAAACTTAGATTCTATGGTCTTCATAACTATTCAGCTTTGCTACCAAAGAACAATATAGCCATCGACAACGTAAGTGAACAAGTTTAGCTTTATTATAAAAAGAGTTTATATAAGAGCGTTAACAATTCAAATTCCATGTAAGCTTTGCAACACAAAGTATTTTTCGTTTGTTTTATAAGAATTACTTGTAATTTAAAGGCCATCTTTAACTTTCAAGACACTTAACATCAAGCAATGGAATAGCACAAAGATTTGGCTCAGGGACATGGTTAATTCATTCCTGCACTAAGCTAATGGAATTCTTGATTTTTAGCTGGTGTATTGGTAAATAAAGACAGCATTGTTATTCACACTGCGGCCATGTGGCTGTGGCTGTCTTCGTAGGATGCTGGCGGAGGCAATGCATGCATATTTGAAATAAGGAACTGGTGTGGGGAGCTATTATTGCCTTTCCCTCACCCTTTCTTACTTCTCATTGACTCGAATGGAAAACATTTTGGACTATGTGGATGTCAGAAATGCCCCTGGGATGGTGTAGGAAACAGACCTGGAGGTTCTAGCCCTGGGTCATGTGTAGCCACCAGAAGTAGAACTATAATTTTAAAACAATTTTTAAAATTTATTTGATGTGTATGAATGTTTTGCCTACACGCATGTAAGTGCACCACGTATGTGCAATGCTCACAGAACAATAGCAGAAGAGGACATTAGACCCCCTGGAACTAGAGTTAGGGACAGTTGTTAGGCACTATGTGGGTGCTGGAAACCTAACCTGGGTCCTCTGCAGGAGCAGCCAGCACTATTAACTGCTACACCATCTCTCCAACCCCTTTTTCTGATTATTGATTCCTTTGGATTTGAAAGTTTGTTGGGCCTCATGGGCCCAGACATGCGGCCTGTCTCTGACGCTCCACTTCTGCATAGGAATGACTCAGCAAGGCATAACAAAATGGCCACTGCCTGGCTGCAGCCTACGTGGTGAAAAATGATTGGTCCTTCACTTCCCATGTTTTTAGCCCCACCCTCTATCCTATATAAGACTGTGCCTGATGCAATAAAGCACAATCCTGCTTCCACAAGTCTCCCGGCTGGGTGTGGTGTTTTCTCGGGAGTGGAGAAGGGTCCTGGCGGTTGACACTCACCATCCCACTCAGACCCTGGAGGAGGAGGGCTGGACCGGCTTCTCCACCACCCTACCTGCTGGTGAACCCGGCAAAAGTTAACAGCTGTGCCCGTTGGATCCCTTTCTCCCAACTTTATCATACTTATGCCCAGGCAAAAATACTATTAATTTGGAGAAATACCAGTCACTTCTTATAATCTATAGGATTATATTTACTTATAATTCACCTTGTCCTCTGTGAAGCTTGATCATGCACAATTTAGTCCCAGAGTATCTCCTGGCCCTATGGAATTCCCATTCATATAATCCTTGAAAGAAAAAGAATGCAACTCAGAAATCGAGGTAACGATCTTGACAGTATATTTCTCACAGCAGAACTTGAGGGCTCCAGGCTGTGATCAACAGTGAGAGGGATGCACAGTGAGAAAGCACCCTGAAAATCCTGGCCTTCTGGCTGCGGGAAGCGCCAGGCATTGTCAGACCCAGAGCCTGAGCTCCTACTGGGTTTCCCACTCACTGCTCTGCTCACATTTCCTCTCCCTCATTCTTGCCCCACAGAACCCAGCTTAGGTTGAGTGGGCACAGTCCTCCAAGTGCTGGCTGTAAACATTCCTCAGAGGTCTGGGGAGAAGTGGTCTAGGCCGGGAGTTGGAGGATGTCTGGGTTTTGAAAACAGCAGTAGCTGCAGAGAAAGAAAGGAATGTGGGGTCCCTACTGAAGAGAGAAGCGCAGACCCCCACTTGTGCCGACAAGTGTTTACCGGAAAGGGCAGAGCAGTGGCGACTGCAGGTGACTTTAAGTTTGGATCCTATGGAAATTTCCATGTTTATTTTCCTTTTACAAATCCCACAGTCTAACTGCTCTGAAATCTGCTCTTGTTTTTATTGGATGTGAGTATTGTTCCTCAGGGTTACTTTTAAGAATGCGGCCCCTGGCCCATTTTGAAGCTCTGCCCGTTTTCCTTGAATATAAGCTTATATTTGTAACAGAGATTTTGGAAAACAGTTGTAGAGGACAGCATGGGAAATGAAGGACATCAGGGAAAGGATCCTATTTTTGAGCACATAGGCCAGCTGTGCAGTTATCATTTAGACAAGGTGGGAGCTTTAGCGGAACCAAAAACTCTGAAAAGTCAGGGGAAAGTTCTTCAGATGTCAGGCTATTCTGGCATGTTTTGATTTCTGTCTGATTTTCCTGGATTCTGGTAGAAACGGATAGAACAACAGTGACTTTTTTTTCCTTCCTGAATTCCATTTGTTAGACTGGGAAAATGGGACGCTAAGTATTACTTATGTAACGAGCAAAAAGTCCAATATTAACATGCAGTTAATAATCATAGTTATGATTTTTAAGATCTCTTGCTTCTCTTCCTCACCCCTCAACGTTCCTGGACACATGTGAAAAGCCAGGCGTGGTGGTACCAAGTTTGTAATGGCAGGACTGAGGAGGTGGAAGCAGGTAGATTTCCAGAGTTTGCCGCCTAGCCAGCTTAGCCTACTGGGTAAATCTGGGTTCCAATGTGAGAGACTGCATCTCAATAAAACAAGGTGGATAGTTCCTCTGAGGAACAAAACCCAGTGTTGACCTCTGGCCCTCACATGTACACACATGTGCACACACAAAAAACTGGAACAAATATCCTTAATTTCCAGCTGTGAGACTGACCCCTTTACTCAGTCTTTTCATTGTATAAACCTATGAAGTGAGATATTTTGATTTATTTATTTTTATTTCTATGTGCATGAGTGTTTTGGCTGCATCTATGTAAGTGCACTACATGTATACAGTGTCCATGGACGTCACAACATGGCATCAGATCTCCTTGAACCAGAGTTATAGATGGTTGATCGTTGCCATGTGAGCACTGGGAATTGAACCTGGGTCCTCTGCAAGAGCAACCAGTACTCTTAGGCAAAGAGCTGTCTCTCCAGCCCCTGAAATGAGAAATATTATACTCATTTTTAGAGATGGCAGACTGAAGTTCCATGAAGGTCCTAAGGATGTGCTTAATATTAAGTATAATCTAATAAATGAAAGTTAAGGTATTTGGATTTAAACATGATTTTAATTCAAAAGCCCATGGGCTTTTAGAATGGCTCCAACTCATGCATATAATACAGGGGGTTGATTGAGTTTTAAATTGGTTAATTATTAAAAATTTTTAAGTGCTTTAAATATTTATATATATATATATATGTGTGTGTTATAAAATGAATGCTAAGGGTGTCATAGAACCTCAGTATTTCATCACCTTAGACAACTATGTCAAAAGTTGTGTCTGTTTTCAGTTTCATTGACCCCACATGACTGCTCCCTTTATTGTCAACACTGAATGAATACCTTAAGCATAATTTTGTTTGTCTAAATTTGAAAAAAAATCTATTTACAGACATTATACTCAGATATTTTAGTGATTCAATAAGTAAAAATATTTATTAAGAGATAAATAAATTTCCAAGTTTTAGTGATAACATTTCCAAGTTCTTAAAGGCTGGTGGGCTTAAAGAACAACTACATACAGGTCTGAGGATGTAGCTCAGTTGGTATAGCCCTTGCCTAGCATGCACAAAGACATGGGTTACATCCCCAGTACCACATATACCAGACATGGTGGTATGCAGCTGTAATCCCAGCACTGGAGAGGTGAAAGCAAGAGGATCCGAAGTTTAAGGTCATCCTTGACTATAGCAAGTTTGAGGCCAGCATGAGATACTTGAGACTTTTTCCAAAGCAAACAAATAAATAAACATGACAAAACTAGATGCAAACACAGACTGGGTATATCATTCATTTCACATTCCAAGTCTAGGAGTGTTTAGGACTCAGGGGTACCACAGACTATGAGAACTAGACTTCAAGGAGAGCTTCCAGTTCTAACTCAATTATTCTAAGTAAGTCCTGTGTCTGAAATATGTTCTGTCTTCAGAAATAGGGTCTTACCTTCAAGTTTGGGGAGGTAATCAAGGGCTGTGGCAATAGCCAATGTTATTTGGGGAGTCTCTTGGACTACCCTGATCAAGAACTCAAAAGCAGATTGCTCCTGTCTTGTCATAGCCTTAAGCTATGCACATGTACCTGATGTTCAGTTAATGTATGCTTACTTTTCAGGGGGGTGTTGAGGTGATAATACATTTCCCTCTGACGTTTTATGACACCTAAGCTTTATTTATCTCTCCTCTCTCTTCCTGTCTAACCTCCCTCCTCTCTCCCAAGTTAAAGTACTCCCATGTCCCTCTTGATAATATCTGTCTCCCATGGTCCCCCTCTCTTGATCTCTTTCTTTTCCTTTATCCCGATGGTTCTTTGTGTGTCGTGCATTCCTCCCTTCCCAGTTGAATACCCCATTTTCCCGTTTCCCGCTTGCTAACATCCCGCTCTTACTGTTCCCCTCTCTCGGGTTCTTTTTTTCCTTTTTCCTTCATGCTTCCTTTCCATTTTCCTGGCTCCTGTTGTTACATCACACATATAGAGGATTGGTGCTAAAATGCACAACTGAGAGAGAATATATGTCATTTGCTTTTCTGAGTATGTGTCATTTCACTTAGTATAATAGTTCCTAGTTCCATCCATTTACCTGAAAACTTTGTAATTTCAGCTTTCGTTACCACCGAGTAGAATTCCATTGTGTGAATGCACATTTTCATTATCCATACATAAGTTGAGAGACATTTGGGTTGTTTCCATTTCTTAGCTATTGTGAAAGAGCAAACATGGATGTACAGGTATCTCTACAGTAGGATGAGTCCTATATGGATTTGTATATGTAAGATGCCATTTGTATTTGTAAGATGCCATTTAATTAAGAATTCTCTCTATTTTTTGTCCAGTTGATCTGCTTATTGGAAATAATGGGGTACTGGAGTCACCTATTATTACTAAGTTGGGGTTAATCTGTATTTTATAGTCTTGGAGTACTGTTTTTTTTAAACTGGGTGCACCAGTTTGGTGTATATATGTTCATCAATTGTTTCTAAGATTAGAATGAAGTGACCCTCTTTATCTCTGTTGATTTAGTTTTGATTTGAAGTCTATTTTCCCATATATTAGAATTGCAACACCTGCTTGTTTCTTAGTGTTATTTGATTGGAATAGCTTTTTTTCCCCATCTTTTCAACCTTAGGTAGTGCCTGTCCTTGAAGGTGAGATGAGTTTCTTAAAGACATCAAAAAGATGGATTTTGTTTCTTTCTTTAAATTTTTTTAAAATGTGTATGAGAATACTGCCTGTATATAAGTGCATCTGTGTCATGCAATGCCCATAGGGGACAGAAGAGGGCATCAGAGCCACTGGAACTAGAGTTACGGATGGTTGTTGGCTGCCCTGTAACGCTGAACCATCTCCCCATTCCCTCCCCCTGATTTTGTTTCTTTTTTATATATTTAACAAATATTTAAAATTTTTTATGTGTACAGGTGTATTGCTTTCATGTAGGTAGGTACACCTGTGTTGTCAATGCCCTTGGAGGTCAAAAGAGAGCACTGGCTCCCCCGGAATTGGAGTTATGGACAGTTGTTAGCCTCCATGTGGATGCTGGAAATCAAACTCAGATCCTCTGCAAGAGTAGTCAGTGTTCTTAACTGCAGAGCCGTCTCTCCAGCCCCCTAGATGTTGTTTCTTAATCCATTCCACAGGCCTATGTCTTTTTGACTGGGGAGTTGAGGCCATTGATGTTTACAGTTATTATTGAAAATTGTATATTAGTTATATCATTTTAAATAGTTTGTTCTTAGTCCTATTTTGTGTTATTTGTAATTACACCTTCTTTTTTTTTCTGTAACCTCTTGGTTATAGTCATTCCAGTCTTTGGTTCTTTGTATTTCTTTGAGTATTCTCTGTAGGGCTGGTTTGTTGGACATGAATACTTTCAGTCTACTTGTATCATGGAAGAATTTCCATTTCTCTTCAACCCAGTTTTGTTGTGTAAAATATTCTGGGTTGACAGTCACGGTAACTTAGAACTGGTAGTACTTTGGTTCAGGATTTTCTGACTTTCAAAGTTTGTATTGAAAAGTCAGCTGTAATTCTGATGCATCTTCTTTTTATATGTAGCTTGTTTTTCTCTACCAGTTTTCAGTACCCTCTCTGTTCTGTACATTCAATGTTTTTGCTATACTTTTGGGAGTTTCTCTTCTGGTCCTGTCTAATTGGTGTTAAATGTACTTCTTGTATCTGATTCCTTAATTTAAAGAAGTTCTCTTCTATGACCCTGTTGAATATCTGGTCAATGCCATTGACCTGAGGTTCTTCTCCTTCCTGGTATGCATAGGATTTGGTCTTTTCGTGGTGTCCCACCTTTCCTGCGTATTCCATTCCTGTATGTTTTAAAATTTTTTATAGTTTTTCTTGAGGAGTCCAGTTCTTCAACTTTATCCTCTAGTCTTGATAGTCTGTTTTCCATTCATTCACTCTGCTTGTGAGGCTTTCTCCTGTCTTTTCAAATTGACTTACTGAGTTTTTCAGTTCCATCTTCATTTTGACCTAGAGTTTCCTTCAATATTTCTATCTCTTTTATGAATTTATTTTTCAAGTCCTGAATTGTTCTTGTTATTTCATTCAGCTGAATATTTGTATTTTCTTGAGCTTTGGGTACAAGTTTATGCCTATCTTTTTGAGTTCTTTGAGTTGTTTGTCCATGTGTTCTTTAAGTTCTTTGTATATCTTTGTCTATTGCTCTCAACCTTACTTTTTTGAGAGAGTTTCTCTACTGAGCCTGGAGCTTTCTGTTTTGTCTAGACTGGCTGGGCAGCAAGACTCAAGTATCTTGATTTCTCTGCTCTACCCTAGTGCTGGGGTTACAGATGTGAATAACCACAACTCGCTTTTATGGAGGTGGTGATGATCCAAACCCAGGACCTCGTAAGTCTACTTCACCAACTGAGCTACCTCCTCAGCCTATGTAAATATATTTCAAAGATTTAATTATCTTTATTTTCATTCACGTGTATACCTATGGGCATGTGCATGAGTGCAGGTTCCCTTGGAAGCCAGAAGAGGTGTCAAATCCCCCTGGAACTGGAGTTACAGTCATCTATGAGTCACCAGAGAAAGGGCTGGAAACTGAATTCCAGTCTTCTGCAAGGACCATAGGAAATCTTAATCACTGAGCCATCTCTCCAGCCTCATGCATTCTGTTTTAAACTCAGATACTGTGGTCTCTCTGTCCCTTTCTCCTTCCTTCCTCCTTTCTTCTTTCCTTCTTGTGCTGGAGGTCAAAGCAGGGTAGCATGCCCAGCCCTGTCCAGCCCTTTCCCTTCTATTTTCCCTTTCTATTTATGTAAAGGAAATCATTGAGGATTCTGGTGGAATTTTCTTTGACTCTATAGATTGCTTTGGGTAGAAATGGTAATTTCCTCAAATTTTTCATCAATGTTTTCAAATTTCTGCTACAAAGATCATTCACTTCTTTTGTTAAAATTATTAATAAATATTTTATTTGCTTGAACATAATTTTGAATGGGATTACTTTCTTTTCAAGAATTATTTTTCTGCATTCATGTATTTTTTTTGTGTGTGCACATGTATGTGAGTGTGTACATGACACGGTAAATGTGTAGAGGTTTCTCCTTCCAGTATATCGTTCTGGGGATCAAACTGAAATCATCAAGCTTGGTGACAAGCACCTTTACCTGCTAAGCCAATCTTTTAAAATTATTTTTAAAAAATTTGTATTTATTACTATTGTTTTTAAAATTATTATTATTGTGTGTATGTACAAATACCACAAAATACATGGGAAAGTCAAATGACATTTTTGTAGAATCATTTTTCTCTTTCTATTTTTATTTATTTCCAGAAATTGAACTCAGATTGCAAGATTTGCATAGCAAGCTTCTTTACCCACAAAGCCATCTTGCTGACCCAGGGATTACTTTCACTCAGTATTCTTATCTTTCATGTTCCCAAGGAATAGCGCGTTAAAATTTAAGCACTCAGTGACTTATCTAGTCCAAAGTTCCAAACACTTCATAATCCTCCCATGAAACAACAAGGTCAGGTTTTTCAGAGCAACCGCCCACTTTCGGTTTGGTGCAAACTTCTGTTCTAGTTTGAATTCTAGTTTGCTGTGATAAAATGTTCAGAACGAAAACAGCATACAGAGGAAACTGTTTATTGTATCATATACTTCTAAGTGACAGTCATCATTGAGGGAATTCTGGGCAGGAACTCAACTTAAGAACCTAGAGGCAGGAAGTGAAGTACAGACTGGAGAAATGCCACTTACTGGCTTGCTCAGCTACTTTTCTTATCCAGCCCAGGCCCACCTGTCAAGGGATGAGATTGGATTGAGTCCTTCTACATCAATTAAGAAGATGCTTCATAAACATGGCCAAGAGCCAGTCTGATGAAAGAAATTCCTTGGTTGAGGTTCCTTCTTCCCAAGTAACTCTGATTAGTTTGTATAGCCTTACACTGCTTCTCATCTTAGAAGAAACACTTTCAGCTCATTCTCATTCAGAATTACATTGGGGATGATTTTTCAATGGTACTATCAGCATTTTTACTGAAAGATGTTGAATCTTACCAAATACTTTTCCTGCATCTACTGAAATGGTACCTTTTCTGGTCCTTAATTCGTTGTATCATTCTTAATAATTTTAATGTTGAATCATCCTTCAATTTACAGAATGATTCCCATTTTGTTATAATGTGTGATATTTTTGGTATACAGTTGAATTTGGTTTGCTAGTATTTACTGAGAAGATTTGCATCTATGTTCATCAGGGAGATGAGTATATAACTTTCTTTTGATATATTTTTTGGTTTTGGTATTAGTATACTATTGAGCCTTGTAAAGGGAGTTTGGCAACATTTCTTTCATTACAATTTTTAAGGTTAGTTTAAGAATAATTGGAATCAGTTCTTTAATATTTATTATTATATTTAATAAATATTTTAATAAAATAAAATTATTTTATGTGTGAGATTAGTTCCTGCATGTGTGTAAGTGCACCCATGTTGTGCATTTCTGTGAAGGTCAGAAAATGGTATTGGATCCTCTGGAACTGGAGTTGTGGACAGTTGTTAGCTGCCATGTAGGTGTTGGGAATCAAACCTGGGTCCTTTGAAGGAGCAGCCAGTGCTCTTAACCACTGAGTTACCTCTCCAGCACCCTGGAATCAGTTCTTTAAATGTGTGTTATAGAATTTTTCAACAGGAAAGCCACTGGGCCTTGGGCTTTATTCTTGCTTTTAAGATGGGCAATTTTCAGCTACTACTTAAATCTCACTACTCATTATTGATCTATTAGGATTTTCTATTTCTTATTGATTCAGCTATGACAGACTATATATGTTCAGGAATTTATCCATTTCTACTAAATATTTAGCATATTCATGGTAGTTTCTTACTGTCTTTCATATTTCTTGGGTATTTGCCATAATGCCTTCTTTTAACTCTCTGCTTTTATTTATTTGATGCTTTCTCTTTTCTTCTTGATTAATCTACTAAAAGTGTGTCGATTTTGCTTATTCTTTCAAAAACCCCTGGTTTTTGGTCTCATTGATCTTTTGACCATTTTATTAGTTATATTTTTCCTTACTTATTATCTGATCTTTGTTTTTGATACTGGTCATTTATTTATAAATTATTTATTTATTATTTGTTATTTTTATTTTATATGCATGAGTGTATTGCTTGGATGTGGGTAGGTGCAACTATATCATGCAATGCCTGTAGAGGTCAGGAGAGGACTTTGGATCCCATTCCCTGGAACTGGAGTTATGGATGGTTGTTAGCAACCATGTAGGTGCTGGGGATTGAACCTAGGTCCTCTGCAAGAGAAGCTGGTGCTCTTAACTGCTGAGTATCTCTCCAGCCTGATCCTGATCAGTTTTTATTCTGATTACCTTATTTTTAAAATATTTTTCTTTATTCCTGAACATTTCATACATGATTTCAGTGAAATCTGATTATATCTCCCCATTCTACTTCCCCTTGTATCCTCCCAAAACATCCCCCTCTCAACTTCATGTGTTCTTTTTGATGACCCACTAAGTCCAATTAGTGCTGTCCATGTGTTCATGGATGTGGGGCCATCCACTGGAGCACGGGGAATCTACCAGTAGAAACACCCTCAAAAAAGAATGATTCTCCATCCCCAAGCAGCTTTCAACTGTCAGTAGCTCCTAAGTAAATATGGGACTGGGAAAACATTTCCCCTATCTATGCTGGAATTTTGGTTGGCTTGATCTTGTGTAGTTAGCAGTACTGCTGTGAGCTTATGATTGTGATCCCCGTGTCATATCCGGAAGTCAGCATTGCACAGTGCTCCTACCCATCTTCCAGCTTTTATCTTTTTTCCATCTATCCTTTCAGGATATTCTGTGAGACTTGGCAGGGTGGGGTAGGAGGTGTAGATAAATATGCTCATTGAGGACTGAATGCCCGGCTTCCCATTCTCCATCCTTAGACTAGTTACATGCCTCTACATTGACAGCTGTCCCCTGCAATAGAACCTCTCTGACCAAGGTGACAGCATCCCAAGTTTGGGGGTATAAAGATAAATATTTAGAAGGCAATTTGATAACATTTGATAACCATTTGTATTCTTTGATCTTTATTTTTCCTTTCCTTCTATTAAGTTTTGCTTTTGTCCTGGAGGTAATTTGCTCTATTATTTATTTGAGATATTTCTATACTTCTATGTGCACATTTATTGCTATAAACTCCTCTTGCTGTTTTTCTGTATTCCATGGATTTCAGTACGTTGTATTTTCGTTATGTTCATTTTTAGAATGCTTAAAATTATCTTTTTAATTTTTCTAATTACACATTGGCCATTTAGGAACATGTCATTAAATTTCTATATATTTGTACACTTTGCATTCTTTTTCTAGGCTTTCTTTTTAGAAATTTTCTCTTTCTCTCTCTCTTCCTTCTTAGTTTAACCAAAAGTCCTGTCCTCAAACTCGGACGTTCATTGTTCTCATTCTAGTCCATTGTGCAAGTGTTTTTTGTAATTTTTGTTCCATTGATTGAATCTTTTAGCTCTAAGATTTTGACAGAATATTTTATAGAATAATCTCTTTGGAGGAATTCTAACTCATATCTTGAATTGTTTTTCTCATTTCTTTGTATTGTTTACTTGCATTCTCCTTCAACTCACCGAGTTTCCTTAGGATCATTATTTTTAATTCTTCTGGGAATCTCAGGAATTTCCTCAAGTGAGATCTATTTCTGGAGAATCACTGTTCTCCTATGAAGTGTCCTGCTTCTTCCATGTTTCTTAGCCCTTGTACTGATACCTGCACATCTAGTGTAATGTTTATTTCTTCCAGTTTTATGAAGCAGCCTTTGCAGGTTTTTTTGTCGGATGGCATATAATGTCAGTTGAATGTGTACTTTGTATTTGCTTATACAGGAGTTCAAAGGCGTAATCAGTCTTTGATGTCAGCAGTGTCTTTGATTGCCTCCCTTCAGACTACAGCACAGCAGTTCATGAGGTCATCGAATGACTTTGCAATAGAATTAGGCCTCCAAAGGTTTGTCTCCTCAGACTCCGTGGAGTCCTGATGGCATTTTGAATTGTGGCAAAAGCTGCCATAGTTTTAGTGATTTAGGACTGTTCCCGTGCCCATTAGGATAAGCACAACTAACACTAAAGATTATGATGTTGACAGCCATGGTCTCTGAGTCTCAAGATGTGAAGGAGAATTCCCCCAGGACTTTCAGGATACAGAATATTTCTGCACTGTCAGCACTAGATACTGTATTTCCAGACCCAAAGGATGGGAGAGGACCTTCCCTAGGTCCATGGATGAGCAGAGGGTGCAGGTCGGTAGCACCACTGTCCATGGACTCAGGGCTGTAGCGTCACTGTCCATGGACTCAGGGCTGTAGCGTCACTGTCCATGGACTCAGGGCTGTAGCGTCACTGTCCATGGACTCAGGGCTGTAGCGTCACTGTCCATGGACTCAGGGCTGTAGCGTCACTGTCCATGGACTCAGGGCTGTAGCGTCACTGTCCATGGACTCAGGGCTATAGCGTCACTGTCCATGGACTCAGGGCTGTGAACATAAAGAGAACTTTCCGTAGGTGCCACAAGAATCTGGAGGACTCTCAAGCTGTCCTTTGAACGATGCTTATGGACTGTGGCATGAATCCCACCCCTCAATATGTAGGAAATTAATAAAAATATTAAATAAATCTGTTTGGTTAATAAGCATAACAGATAGATTAGTTGATAGATAAACTAAAACATTTTTTCTCCTTTATCTTGAATTAGTTCCTCTTAATACAGTAGTATCTGATTGTCTGTAGTGACTGAATGCTGATAGGACTATATACTTACCTTTGACGAATTCTTCTTAGTGAGGTGAAATTCATATACCATAAAGTGAACCTCAATCAAATATATAATCCACTGCCATTTATGGAATTTATAATGCTATTCAACCATTCTCTCTGCTTGCAAGACATTTTCAATACTCCTGATGAAAGCCCATACCTACTAAGTGATCATTTGCCATTTCCTATTCCTTATAATGGATGAGGGGTATTCCATTGCATGCATCTTACCACATCAAAAATGCTCTCATCTGCTGATAGTCTTTGGTTAAGATTTTTAGCGCAGGAAAAATGTTAAGTATCCTATGTTTAATGTCAAGCAACAATCATGTGCTGAAAGATGACCTCAATCAAAAGGTACCACTGAGCCATGGGGTGCCTGCTGAGTGGCTTCCTATAGAATGCCGACACAGTACAGAGGACTTCCTTTCTTTTCCTTTTCTTTCCTATATGAGATTTACTAACTTTCCTCAGAGCTGCTTGGAGCTTGGAGAATATATCACTGTTGTAAATAACCATGAATTGAAGAGGTCAGGTGATACCTGGAAAGAGCCAGGGATAGTTCTCTTAATGAGGAGCACAGGGAGCCACTCCTGGTCTCAGAGAGTAGGACAGGATGCTTTCTGGTAGGAGAAAAAGCTCAGTCACTCCAAGACAGGCAGAGCAGGTGCTTCTCAGGGGCAGCCTGCCGGCATCTTCCAGAACACCACCTTTGCTTCTGCGAAGATGGAGGGCACAGAAAGGTCTGTGCAACTTGTGAGCTCCTGAGTTTCCCATCTTCCTATTTTCAGGGGTTTTCAAAGTGCTCCTACCAGAGCACTAAATTGTAGAGTAGAGAGATTTTAGAGCCTCACACAAGGGAGGGGTGGATAACACCAAACCTTTAGCCTCATCAGTTTCTTTGTTGTCGTTTTTAAAATAAAGCTATAATTGGTGTAGTGAAAACAAAAAGAAAATTACTATAATCCAGTAGCCAGGTATTTTCAACACAGGATTTATAGGGAGAATGTTATAGCCAGTAGATCTGAACTATGTTTATCTAGGCATCACAGACCTCCAATGGTTCACAAAGAATATTTCATATAGTAGGTTCTCAACAGATTTTTGTCTTAATGTTGGAACCATTATGATATTATATTAAGAGCTTACTTTTAGCTTGTTGTGGTGGCACCAAGGCTGGTGGATCTGTATGAGAGTCAGGCCTGTCTTCTCTATATAGTGAGTTCCAGGTCAGCCGGGGTTACAGGGAGACTCTGTATCACAAGACAAAACAAAAGCTTACTGTTGGATATAACCAGTGTTACTCATTGTACAAACATAACTGAAAGAGGACAAAGCAACCTGTTCATAGAGTTCATACAGGCCAGTACTTAAGGGCCCAGAGCAGGCTGGGGAGATAGATCTAGACGGATGGATGGAGAAAGTCGACATGTGCTCTAAGTCCCTTGGATAATAAAAGAGCAAGTAACTGTCTCTCTTTTCTCATCCAGGGCCAGAGAATAAGGATTTGTGCCTTGTATTTGTACCTTTCTCTGCCAGACCTCTTAGATTCTCTTTATAATTCTGGGAGCTGGAAAAATAGCCTATCAGCAATAAAGAATTTGAATAGCATACAATTACATTTTGGGCAACTGCTGAAATTAAGATCCATGACAGGAATGCTTAACTTTAAGGAAAAAAAATTCAAAACTCAGCTACTACGTATGTCATATGCCCTGGCGCTAATGGCAAAGAAGCAAAATGAAGTCAGCAGAAATACTGGCAGTTTAGGAAGTCCGGGAAAATGTTCTGTGCTGAAAGAACTCGCCACAAGTTTGAAAGCATAAATCAGCTTTGAGACATCATTTTCTTTGGATGTGGTCATTGAAGAATTTTTTTTTCTAGCTCAGTTTATGAGCTTAATCGGAATAGTTTTGCTACCCAAGTTCTATTTGGTTGTTCTGGAGGCGACAATGGCTTCACCCTGCTTCAGAGTTACCTAATGTCCCACATGCTGTCAGGTTTTAAAACCTGGGAACACATTTCATTATGCTTTTATTTTGTTAGCCTAATTCATGGTTTAAAAACAAGCACTTATCATTTTTTCAGCAACAGGTTTGTAACCCATGGGCTTGTTGGGAACAGATACAATCCGTATATATCATGCTTTGACATGTTTCTTTTCTGAGGAATCTAGAATTTTAAGAGCTGTGGAAGAAGAAAAATCATACACGAGTAAAGAGGAAAATTAGGAAGATATATGATGAACGGCTAAAGAAATGGACATAGTTGTAGTTTAAAGGAGATGATATTTAAAGGAAAATTATGGAAACCATTGACCAATAGGATTTTCACTTTTATTTAGGACACACACTGATGACCTTATTTATTATAAGTAAGGATATGAATATTGGAATTCTGTAGGCTTGGGTAGCATCTGTCTTATTTTTTTCCATCACTGTGATAAAATGCTCTGACAGAAGTATTTCAGGGATCAACAGCTTATTCTAGCTCACAATTCCCAGTTCCAGTCCATCAAAGCAGAGAAGTCAAAGCACCAGCAACTTGATGCAGCTAACCACATTCACAGTCAAGATCAAAGAGAAAATGAATGTATACTTGCAAGTACACAGCTCCCCACCTCCACTCTCATACAGCTTAGTGTCCCCTTCCTAGGGGATGGCGTCACCCACAGTGGGTAGGGCTTCCCACCCTAATTAAGATAATCCTCTATAGAGATGCCCAATGGCCAATCTAATTTAGACAGCTAACAATTAAGTCTAACTATCCCAGAGTCTCAGTTCCAAACACTTTTTAGCAGTACGTAACCTTGGCTCAACTCGTTAACTCATTTGATCTTCAGTTTTCCATATGAAAACAATATAATATTAGAAATTACCCCATGAGTTAGCTGGGAGGAGTAACCAAGTTAGTTTTGCACTCTAATGAACAGTAAAGGTCCAATAAAAAGTAAGGTCTTTTTATTGCTTGTGCTGGATAGGTTTAGTTGTCAATTTAACACAGCTGGGTTGAAGGAGTCTCAATAGGGGAAATGCCTCCACTGGACTGGCCTGTGGCCATGTCTGTGGGTGTGTTCTTGATTGTTGAGTGATGTGGGAGGGCCCTCCCACCCCACTGTGAGTGGTGCTGCCTCTGGGCAAGTTGTTCTGTGCTGTATAAGAAAGCAGTCTGAGCATGGGCCAGGGGAGCAACCTAGTAAGCAGCATTCCTCCATGGCCCGTGTTCCAGCTCCTACCTCCAGGTTCCTGCCCAGAGTTCCTACTTGGGCTCTCTTAGTGATGAGCTGTGACCAGGGAGATGTAAGCTAAATAAACCTTTCCTCCCCAAGTTGATATTGGTCAGAGTGTTTTGTCACAACAATTGAAAGCAAACTAGAACATTGCTCAAAGTCAAGGACATTTGAATACTGGAGTGAATCATCAAAAGAGTAGATTCTTCCCTTGTGACCACTGAGATGATGGCAGGGTCACCTCTGCCTGTCAACATCATTCTTTCCAGACAATACACTTAAATATTTTACTAACTTTAGGCATTAGTATACATAGGCAGCAGCTTTTTGTAGAAGTCCTTTTTACTATGTCAGAGTTGGCTTGCCATCTCTGAGGAAGGAGTGTTTCGCTATTAAAATTCCACGATCCCCCTGCTATAGCTTACAGTCAAGGGTCTTGATGGTGATGGTGCTGAACTAAAACTTGCAGTCGGAAGTCAATGTAAATTTCATCATAGTTTCCACAAATGAGACCAATTGCACTCATGAAGTCACAGCAGCTGTGATTACTGTGTAAGACCTACACAAGATGGGGGCTATCAACTTTCCATCATGAATGGGGAAGGTCATGAAATCCCACCCTTCCATAACGTGACAGTTAAATGTTGCTAAAGGAGGGGAGAATAATTTTATTCAGTGGTGTAACCACTGATAGCTTGTCCATGCTCTAGTAAATAACCCACCCATCCATGTTCATACAAGCAGTCCTAATAAACCCAGGTGAGACACACACACACACATACACACACACACACACACACACACATATGTATATACTTTGAAGTCAAGAAAGTTCAATGGGAAAGGGAAGAGGATGAGAGAGGGTAATGGGGGATGAACATGACACTATAGACATGTATGAAGTTGTCAAAGAATAACAATTTTTAAATACAAAAAATCTTTATTTCAGAGTGCTTTTGAGGGAGCTAAATGGAATCAGTATGGATGTCGGTTGCCTCCTTCATGTCTTAAGAGCAACAAACCTCACAGGGGTAGTTATAGGAGATGTGATGTGCATGGAAAAGGATGGAATTGGATAGATGAGTACCTATTAATTTTAATTATTAATGTATTATTGAGTGCTGAGTATCAGGCACTGATATGATCTGATATGATCAGGCTAAGAGATGGATCTTCTCCTAGAGAAATTCACATTCCTCTTGGAAAGACAAACAGCAATTCTTCATCAGTCTCTGAGTAGTCTGTCACTTAAGAAGGCTGAGTACAGAATGCCATGGGAGTACAGCATTAGAGGCATTCCCAGAAGTCTGGTGGAACTGTTCTACTTATTCATAAAACAAGTGATATTTGTTTTGATTGAAGGACTTTGATGAGAATCTAATTGGAGGTGGGGAAAACAACTTGCACAGTGGTTTGAGTATGGATGGGCTATTTTGGAGGAGACAGTGAACTGTGGGCTAAAGAAGTAGAAGTTAGGACTGAGAGAGTGTTTTAGTTTCGTTTCTGATGTGATAAAACACCCTGACAAAAGCAATTTGAGGGAGAAAGGGTTTATTTGGACTCAATAGTTCCAGATGGGACACAGTCCATCATGGTGGGAAAAACATGGTGGTAGGAGCATGAGGACAGCCATTATAGTGCACGTGTAGTCCAGAAGCAAAGCACAAATAGGAAGTGGGTCCAGGCTATAAACCGGAAAGCCTGCCCCTGATGTACTTCTTGCAGCATAACTTCCTCCTCCTCCTACTTATCCTTTCTCCTCCTCTTCTTCTTTGCTTATGATTCCTAGGTTTGGTCTCTTCATAGTGTCTGAAGAACTGCATGTTCTGTTCCTGGGTTTTTTTTTTTTTTTTTCAATTTAACAAAAAACTCACTCGTTGACTGAGTGATTTATTGCCTCTACCCTGTTTTTGATATATGATATTCTCTCTTCCACTTGATCCCAACTATTATTGCTGGGATTTTCCTTCAAGCTTTTTGTCTGACTTCTTGAAGTTTTCATTTCAAGTTTTATTCAGTTTGATTTTTGTTCAGAGGTTCTATCTCTATACTGAATTCTAATTTAATATCTTGAATTGTTTTACTTGTTTCTTTCAACTGTTTGTATTTTGGAGGATTTCATTCATGTCCCCTTTGATTTCTTTGAACATGTTTAGAATTAATATTTTAAAACCATTGTCTTGTGCTATCAGTTATTTTGCCTTTCTCAGGAAACATTACAACAGAGATGCTAATTTCTGGAGGAAACATATTATTGTTTGTGATGGGACCTAGGCATTTAGTGTAATTTCTTTGATGGTGCTTATTGGTTTGAATATCTGATCTTGTCTTTGTTTAGTAGGTGTTTGGATCTTTGTTTGCTGCTATCCCTGCTTGTCAGAATGTGGACCAGGTGAGTGGTGCTTGGTGTTCAGTCTTAGAACCACTCTATGGTGATGTGTGAATGGGGTGTAAGAAGCAGCCTCAGTTCAGCTAGGAGTAGGCACAACTTCTGAGTCTGAGGTTTCAGGGAAGACTCTGTGTGGTCCTAGAGCAGCAGGGTGGGCGAGGGTGATTTCTAGGTGAGCTGGCAAGTGGACAGGTCAGGGTTGATTTTTTTATTGGAGGGTTGGGTGTTTCCAATTCTATAGTAACCAAGAAATGTGCAAATGTATTTCTTGATTTTGTCTGAGCTGATGCATAAGCTGCATAACCCCAGTGATGCTGGGACTGTGGAGGTGGAAGCAAGGGCAGGTGAGGTTCTGTGGAACTGACCAAGCTGGACCTGAGTGAAAGAGCTACCACCCAAGCTAGACCTGGGAGTGTGGGGAGGTGGAGACGGAACGCTGGAACTTGGAAACTCATGCCTGGTGGGCGTGCAAAGCGCATGAGCTGAGCTATGCCTGAGTGCATGGGACAGAGGACAGGGAATTCTGGTGTTGGGAAACTCACAGGTCTTGCAGGTATACAGAGGTTTGTGACTTGAGCTAAGTCTTAGAGCTGGGTCAGCAGATAGGGAATGTCAACAAATCTCATTTTAAAATTTAGACAAGTTGAAATAAAATTTTTCTTATCCTTTGAGAAACAGCCAGTAAAACTCTAGACATATGATGCTTTTGAGAATTTTCAGTGGGAGAGAAAAACAATGGAAGGAGTGGAATAGACAATCTGGAAAGTAAGATGGTGATCCACTGAGTGTGTGTGACTACAACAGAATCCCTGACAACAGGTAATTTATAATGAATAGAACTTTATTGGCTCATAGTTCTAGATGCTGGGAAGTCCAAAATCAAGGTGCTGGCATGAGACGAGGGCCTTTTTACATCATCATCATCGTGAGAGAGAGTGAGAGATGAAAGAGAAAGAGGGCTAGATTTGTCCCTTTCTAATAGCACCGATTCCACCTGTGGGTGTGGACTACTCACCTCTCCAAACTCCCTCCTCCCAGTAGTCTTACAGTGACAATTCACTTCCAACACTAGTTCTAGAAGGGACATTCAAATCATGTCATGGAGAGGTCAAAGGTTGCCTCAGCTACATAGTTATACCTTTTTCCAAATAAGTAAATAAATAATTATATAATAAAAGCCAGATATTGTAGAGTATGTCTGAAATCTTCACACTGAAGAGGTTGAGGTAGGAGGATGAGGAGTTCAAGGTCTGCCTGGGCTACATGAGACTGTGTCAAAGAAAAACTAACCAACCAACCAAACAAACAAACAAACAAACAAAAACCAAAACAACTTCCCCAAGTCAACAATGACAATAAAAACAGTAACAAAACCACTCAAAACAAAAACCCCACAAAACCACTCTTTTCAATTCCTGAACATTCAATGACTAATATCTCAGACTGTTAATCTTATTTCTATCAGAAACTTAAAACAATGCAAAACTTGTTTAAAATTTTAGATAAAAATCTTATTTGTAGTACTCAGTTTCTATCTGTTTTTTCAATGATGGGAATTAACCCCAAGGCCTTATACATTCTAGATAAGTATGATACTAGCTCGCTAAACACCTGCATCTCCTGGTGTCCCCAAAGCTACCAACTCAGAGCTACAACATCAGAAAGCATTTTAGCAGAGGCTGTTCTTGGTGTCAAGGTTATAACAAGCACTTGAGCCACTTGCCCACAGCTTCTTGACTGTCGTTTCCCTTCTAGAACTGGAATGGTGTTTAGTCTCTCTCACCAACATTAAACACTTTATGAATCAATCTGAAAATTGCTAGCTTGCTGATAGTGATAGTAGCTTGTGGTGACTCCTCTTTAGGCAGTAAAAGGGAAAAATGTGATGCATTCATCTAAAAACTTTATTTGTTACGGGAATTTGCTTTGGCTAATGCAACTTTTAAGACCTGTTAGTTTATTCCAAGGCCAGGGGACATTTATGTAAGGAATCTTCAATAACATTCCTTCAGCTTTGGCGAGTACAGACTGTCTAGATGCCAGGTTTTCCCTCTTTTGAGTATTAACTTTGTGTATTGGCTTCATTTGACTTCCCAAATGTTTTGAATGTTTTAAAAATACAGATAACATCATGTAAACTTAAGAGACGTTTATTTTGCTTTTATTTTCTTTTCAGTGGTTTTCTTTCCTGATTGTCTTGGAAGTACTGTTTTTGAAATACTGAGCATAACCAAAGCCTGTACTATGACAAATTCTTTTCACTAGGGAAATCAGTTTGCATTAAGGGTGCTTCCAAATGATGCTGATTTCTATTTCCCAGAGTATATTCTGCAATCCTCCAACTCCAAACACTGGTTCTTAGGGTAGTAATAGTATCATTCCACCAAAGTGTTCTGTGTTGCGAGTAGGCGATTCTAGAACTGTGGTGGTCAGAGCATTGCTCCCTTTCCTCCATTCCAGCTCAATGAGACTTAACTCTCTGGAGCAAGGAGTTTCCTGATTCCAGGCCCTGAGGTAAGAACAAAGCTTAGGTACTATGTGTTAAGGTCTAGGTACTGGGGGGTCCTGGGGTATGGGTTAAGGCCTAGGTACTACGGGGTTCTGGAGTATGGGAAGTTCTTTTGGGGCAAAGAAGTCTGAGACTTTCTTGGCTCATACAGTGAAAACAAGGGGAGTTAATCCTGGGAAAATCTGGGGGAATATTACCTAAATTCTATGTGAGCTAGCTAAGTCTTACTTCCCTAAGTGTCTGGAGACAAACACTAAAAAGGCTCGCTTGCCTCTGCCCTGTCATTCATAATAGGACATAGCAGGGAGCTTGCACAGTACCTGGGAACCCACCTTTTCATCAGAGGCCTGGGAGCCTACCATTTCATCCTAGGACCCAGATCCCAAAAAATCCTTTTGCCTTGAATGGCCCTTTATGATTTCTCACATAAAAGAATACACCCATTCAAGACAAAGGAGCAAGTTGAACCATTACAATGTATGTCATGAACACAAAGAAAAGAATCACTGGGGCAGAGAGAGAAGAACTCTTGAATTACACTATGAGATCATGTAAGGAGGTCCAAGACATGTGGAAAAGATTTACTGTTGCTTCAAGACACAACTGAAAACTGCCATATTCAGTACATGAAGTAACAGTTTATGTTTGGACACTAGTTATCCACTGAAGACTAAATGAAATTAGTAATGCCATATATTGAGTACAAGGCTAGATGGAATTAATGAGAAAATAGATCTGGGTCAGAGGTGTTTAGAGGGGGGAAGCAAACAGACAGTAGGAACGGTAGATGGATTCTAGGGGAATACCTCTTAGGCTCTGCATATCTGACACACTCGCAAGGTTCTAGCCTGGAATAAAAGCCAATCACCCAGATATTTTTTGGTAAAATTCTTGAATGATGGTGGATAAAGACAAGCTCTTCATTCACTACTTCAAGAAAGAATTTTAAAGCATCTACTGACCATGAAAGGATCTTAATGCAACTAAAATGCTTATCTGTGAATACTAAGCTAAAAGATAATGTAGAATGATATTGAAGAAAATAGACAATTCAAGAATTCCATATACATTCAAGATACTAGTCACCTGAGTGAAGATATTTAAGACAGGTTACAACTCATCCAAGTACCCATCCCTACAGGTACTTAAGACAGCCCAGTTAACTGCAACAGAGAGCAGGCCCCACCGTACCTGAGGATCTATAGGCAGTTGGTAGTTGCTGGGGAAGAAAGTGACATTTTCTTCACTGATGTAGCCATTGGTAAGGTATCCATGCTCTCGTAAATAACCCTTCACTCATGTTCTTGTAAGTAACTCTAATGAAGCTCACTGTGTCATAAATAAATAAATAATAACATGAAAGAAGAGGGACTAGTTGGGAGTGGAAGGGAGCTGGGCAGCTGGAGTGGGAGAGGGCAAGGAAGGGTAAGGGGGTGATAAATGATAAAAATACACTACATACATGCATGAAAATGTCACAGGGAAACCCATTATATAACTAATACAATAATAAAACCAAAAAATAATTAACATAATAGCTCAGACAATAAGAACTCAAGCTGGAAAAAAAAGACAAAGAAGGCAGGAAACAACGAGGCAGCACTGGCTCTGCCTTATGAATTCAGCCGTTTAACATATTTGTTGAATGGCCAGTATGTGCTAGATTAGTTACTGTTGAGCAGAGGTAATCAAAGCATTTGGTTCCTAGTTTCAGATGTGTCAGTCCATCAAGTCAGAGAGAGCATGGAGAAGCAGGTCAGGTCCCATCATAATGGCAAAGCAGAAAAAAGGGAATGCAGGAAGGGGCCAAGAAAAACTACAGCTCCAAGGACACGCCCCCAGTGACCCACTTCCTGTAGCTAGGCCTCACCTCCTTCCTTTCATCACCTCTCAGTGATGCCATCAAATTATGAATCCATTCAAGGAATTAATACATTCACCTGATCAGTGCCTTCATGAATTGGATGTTTTGGGAAGCACCCTAGAGTTACACCCAGACATGTGCTTAACTAATCCCATAGATGTTTATTATTCTACACATTGACAATCAAGATACATATATGAAACACAGTTATTAACATTAGAGATACTGCAATGAATGAGATGGCTACAATTTAAATACTTGTGGATAAATATAGACTATCAGGAAATCAATAGCATAATGTTGAATTAAGATTCCTGAAACACAGGGAATATCATAACAAATATTTAAATAAATACCAAAATATGTTAGCAATTCCTGGGAGAAAGAAGTAGAGAGGAATGACTATATTCCAAAGGACTCAAGCACAGAAGAGAAAAGATTATGGGTAGGAGAGCAGACACTGAAAGTGTCCTGATAGACTTGTACTAGGGAAGAATGCCCAAGTAGTGTTTTAAGTGTAGACAGCAGCTGGAGATGCAGACATCTAAATATGGCCTCCCATGGAACACCATTCCTGTTGAAGTCTTTGAGAACATGAATGTGATGGGAAATCATGCTCATGTTGTTAAATGGTGGAGATATTTTTAAGATGTACTTAAGGTTATTAGTTAATTGACTTTGAGTTAATCAATATGGAGATTATTAGGATAGGCCAAATCTAATCACAGGAACACTTTAAAAGCAGAGACCTTTCTCTGACTGCCGGCAGCATCCCAGCACAGGGTGAATATACAACTAGCCTGATGGCTTTGATGATGGAGGGCGATAAGCAAGAACTAGGCAGAGGTCTCTAGCTGTTGAGAGCAATTTCTTGTTAACAGCTAGCAAATGGAGACCTTAGACTTGAAAATGCAAGGACTTAGATTTCTTCAGCCATCTGAATGAGTCTGGAAATGCATTCTGCCACTTTGTAGGCCCAGTGTGGACATCATACTGACTTGGGCCTGTGAGACTCTAAGCAGACATTCTTACCCAATGTACTTACCATGTCGTACCCTTTCTGACATACAGAGCTGAAAGTTAATAAATGAGTATTGCCCCGCATTGCTGTTTGAAGTCATTTGTTGAACATCAATCACAAACTAGTATCTCAGCTCATGCAAGTATTGGATAAAACTTGTTCTTTACATTTTCAATAATAACAACCTTATTATTTTCAATTCAATGACAATTGCAAATTGTTTTATGTAACTAATAACAAATATCAAACTAAACTGAAATAACCAGGGAAAGAATGTACTTATAAGCTATTGGTAAAAATGTAAAGGAAAACTGCATTAAGATTCTATTTCACTGCCCTCCCCTTCAGAATGACTACTATTTTAGTAAAATAAAGAAAGAAAGAAACACGGGTGAGGATGTGGAGAAAGAACACTGAAAAACCAGTACAGAAGTTCTTCAAAGAAACTAAAATAGAATACCAACTGTGAGTATATACCTGCACATCCCTGTTTATTGCAGTACTATTCGCAATAGCCAAGATATGCCCTTCAACTACATCCATCAGCAGATGAATAAAGGAAATGTGTTATTGTATATAATCAGAGCATTCAGTCATAAGGAATTGTTGCATAGAAAAGCAATTTTCTCTCTGTTTGCTATGAGGGATGGACTTCAAGTGTGATTGACAACCACCTAACCAATGACTTAAGGGAGAAGGCTTAACGGAAATGCAGGGAAGGCTGGAAGGAAAGAGGCAGGAGTGATGCGAGGTCTCCATCTTGGGCACATTCCAGAGTTCCAGGAGGGACCTGTGATCAAAATGCAGGCTCCACCATAGGAAATCTCTCTCTGGGGATGAACTCCTTGTAAGTAACATGGAATAAACTAATCTCTCTAAAGAGCACTCTCTATCCATTCACTCGGTTCAAACCTGGGGGTGGGGTGAGGCTGAATGCTGGGCCTCACCTGGAGAGAATTCATGACACAGGACTGAAATCCTGTCACTTGCAGGAGTACGGGTGTCACTGAAGGACATTATGGTAAACAGAATTAGCCCAGGCACACAAAAACAAGTATTTCATGCTTCCTTCCATATATAGAAAAACAAAGAAAGACTTAAAAGTAAAGAGGGACTGTAAGGGAAGGGTAAAGACATAGGATGAGGGTTGACAGCAGAGAGAGGGAGAATAAAGAAGGGTGGATCATCAGTGCACAACTTAGGAATGTTGCAGTGAAAACCATTAACATGAGCTGGGTGTGCTGGGACAACCTGGGCTACATAGTAAGATCTGTCTCAAGAAACCAAATAAAAATAAGCAAACAAACAAAAAAATTCAAAACACTGAAGATATTAATTTATATAGTTTACACATATTAATATTAAAATAAGAAGAAGCCCTTGGTAGATTTGCTAGTTACTTTTCCTATTGCTGTGACAAAATACCCTGCCAAAATCAACTGAAGAGAGAAAGCACTTAGTTTGCCTCACAGTTTGAGGGTTCAGTCTATTATACCAAAGAAGTCACAGTGGTGGAAGTTGAGGCAGCTGGTTACAGTTAAGCAGCAGAGAGCTGAAAATTCCGCTGCTTAGGTAAACTTCTCCTTTTCGCAGAGTTCAAGACCCTAGCCCGGGAAGTGGAGCCACCTGGCTAGGGAGGGTCTTCTTGCTTCAATTAAGATAATCAAGATAATGCCTCACAGGTAAGTCCAGAGAAAGATCTAGTCAAGACAATCCCTTAAGACTTGCCCAGTGTCTTGTCTCTTTGATGATTCTAAATCTTGTCAAGTTGACGATCACTTTTAACTAACATCACAATAGGGAATACATTGGTATACACTCCATGGAAGGACAAAAGGGTCAAAAAATGAATCTAGATTTGGACCAGGAACAATATTAGAAATTATCTAATCCCCTACATGGATATTCCTTGAAATAAAATGTGATACAGAAGTTTACCGTACGAAACAAACAAAAAAGTCATGGCAATTAACAAGGCTGACATCTGAAAGCCATGCCTTGCATTGGTGGCTTTCCACACCAGGGTGACAGAATATCTTTCAGAAGCAACTTAGAGGAAGGGTTTATTTTGGCTCACCAGAGGACATCAGTCCATTATGGTGGGGAAGGCACCGGAGAGACCTCTGTCTGTAGCAGAAGATGTGTGCAGCACCTGCTTGTAACCTGCATCAACCAGGAAGTAGAAATGTTGAGTAAGATGCAGGCTGAGACTCGGGTCATGTCTCAGTCCTGGGAGGTATATCACATATCACATACTGAACTGCCTGGAAAGTCATTAATTGTTAACTATATAAACCTGGTTCCAGGAGCTCTCAACCTTGTAAGATTACTGTCTAATAGACTTTACAGTCTGTTGCCCCATTGTGTAAGACTTGACCCAGACAGGCCTGTCAATCACCTGAACAAGAAAACATTCATCAGGAAAGTTTCCTGTTAAAGAAATTTTACAGATGATATAAAGCCTGCCAAAAAATGTAGATGAGCACAATGATATCTTTGGCCACTGTCAATTCTCATCCCTTGAGAGCATGCTCTGCTTTGCCTACAATAACTGACTGTCTTCTACATGGCACTCTATGTATCACCTGGAAAGCCTAAAGGGGTTCAGAGCCATATCCCTGGATTCCAAGGTAATTTCCTATTTGTATTAACATGCGGTGCTACTGAGGTACATGGAGGAAGAGGAGACGACAAATTAAGAATGCTCTGTAGGCACACCTGATATGCAAAGTACCATGTTCCAGCCAGTCTGACATGTATATTAACCCTCAAATATATAGAAGAAAATAGAACATTGTAGCTATATAGTTCCTCTCACCATTTAATGATGAATATGTGCTAAAAATGCAAGATATGGAGTGGATTTATTTACAGAAGACAAGAGAATTAGAAAATCAGTGTTTCATTTGGATTAGAAGGAAAGCATGCTAATTAATTCTTAAATAACTTCTGATTTTTAAGTTACATTACTCAAAAGAATCCTCTTCCCTTTGAATAAACATTGGTTATAGTGGTAAGAGAGACATCTTATGCCTAAATGAGGCTTTGTCCTTGAAGATCCATAGGTTAGCCAATGTCCTAACCTAATCTCCGTGCTCTCTGTTCCCCTGTCCACCTACGTTAATGTTTGCCGTCGACAGACTTCTATCTTTGTTCATTTTTTGCTTTTGTCTCCAGCAACTTTTCAGTGTCTCATGGAATTTTATAATAAGTACATGAACATATTTTTCATATAGAATTCAATATGAAGATCATTTGCATCTTGTTCACATTTGCTCATTTGGTAATGTTTTAATCCAGAAGCAAGGCATGAGGTAAAGTCATTTTACAGAAAAACAGAGAAGTGAAACTGATGTTCACATTTACTGATAAACACAATGAATATTAAGATTCCCTTTACCCTGAGGTGTAAATATAATTTACATAGCTGAAGGATGTAAATCACAGAATAAAAAAGTCTATGTAATAGGGCTTCCTTTCAAATAGATTTCTTTCCTTACTGCCTATTTAATTATTTGATTTTCTGTACCTTAAGTGTTTTAGTGCTGTCTAGAAGTCAATATCTTTTAAAAGAAATGTTTCATTAGGAAATGGTACACATGACAAATTTGGTTATAATGACACCAGATCTCCAATTTTCCAAACAGCAATAACATGTCTTTTCAAGTTCATTAATATTCAACCAATAAGATTCTTTGCCTTGTGTTGGACCAAGGTTATAACTGAAGTATCTGCTTTGAAGTCTCAGGAAAACAGAGACAACATGATCTTAGGTTTATTAATGTATTGGAAGGGCTCAGAACAAATAAATGCTGTTATATTCAAAATTATAGTATTAATTACATAAAAATATACAACTTTGAATCAATGGAAAAATGTTCATAGAATGAAATCCAGGAGACAGTACGCATGACTTCCTGTTGTTTTCTCCCAGTAGTCATGTGAACAGTGCTCAGTTCTCTCAGCAACAATATTTTACAGTGTTCATGGGCTATTGCTAGTCAGAGAAGCTCACCTAAGCCTTGTATTCTGTGGTTTTAAAATTATCTTCTGAAGATTTACTTTTAACTGCTTTTATTTATTTGAAATTTTTGTGTGTATATTGGGGCAGCAGTGGCACTTTTATATTGGGAGTAATCAACAACTACTTACTTGGACTTATAGACCACTCGATGGGAGAAAACTCATGTGTAGTAATGTAAGCATAGCCAGATATACATGACTGGAGAGGTCATAGAGCCTAGAGAAAACCCTAAGGCTGTCACATCCCTAGACAAACGCGATTTCTTACAATGAGCTAAATATGGATCCTTATATTTACAGACAAGTATGTCAGTCACCACTCATCAAGAAGCTTCTTTTGTAACATAGGGAGACTATTACAGAGTTCCACAACTGGTCACACACAGAGATTAAATATCTCTGAAATGCTTGTGACACAGCTATAATGGAACATCTATACTTAAGGCTCATGGAACATAGTGGAACAAGGGGTTCCACTAATGCATTTCTCAGTTCTCATGAAGCTCTCTCATGCAACAGAGAGAAATGAACACAAAAGGCTATTAATGGCAAAGAGTAGAGAATAAGAGTCTCCAGCGTGTGGCTCCTTGGACAGTACTCATATTAAACTCCACCCACCCAGTACTCAGGGACCATTGCAGAAGAGGGGATGGAATGATAATAAGAACCAGGGGAGCAGGTGCAAGACCATATGGAAACAGAGTCTTTCAGGCTCCTGGAACCTTTCTCATGTAAATCTATAGCAATGGTGTCAGCATGGACAAGAAACATGCAGACTCAATCAGACAAAAACCCAGCATAGAACTGGGCAAATGGGCCGCAGACACTAATCTTAGCCAAATAACTATTAGCAGTTGATTATTGCTGGATGAAGGAGAGGTGATCTTCTTTAAAGGAATGACTCTAGATAGGCTGACTAGATCTTAATGAATGAACTTGCATGAGGGGTGTCTTAGTACGCTAACTTGACTCAATAGGCCTTAACATAAATGACAGAATGCATGAAATCTGGGGTGTGTAGGGGGAGGGTTATGGGAGGATATGGATGAGGGCGTTGGTATAAAGATGATTAAGATGTGGTATATGAAATATACAAAAATTCAGTAAAAATGTACAGAAAAGAATGGGCTACTTAACAGAAAACCTTTTTATGTGTATGAGTATTTTGCCTGTGTGTACTAAGTTCACCACATGTGTACAGTGCCCATGACGGCCAGAAGAGGGTGTTGGATGATCTGAAACCAGAGTTGTGGATGGTTATTAGCTGCCAAATGGGTGCTGGAACTGAACTCAGGTCTTCTGGAAGAGCAGCCTGTGCTCTTAGCAGCTGTGTTATTTCTACAGCCCATTTAATATTTTTAATTATGTGTGTGTGTGCCTGTGAATGATTATATGAATATGAATGCAGGTGCTCAAGGAGGCCAGAGGCCTCAGATCCTCCTGGAGATTGAGTTATAGGCCATTTCAAACCTTATGATGTGGGTGCTGGGAACCAATCTTGGATCTTCTGGGAGAGAAGCAGGAGAGCCATCTCTATAGCCTCCTTTAGAAATTTAGCTCTATTTATTATACTATGTATGTGTATTCATGTATTTATATATGATAAATGAATGTGAGCATGTACATGTGGAGGTCAGAGGACAACTTCTGGGAATTGTTTATTTTTTCCACTGTGTATTCCAGGGATGGAACTCAGGTTATCAGGCTTGGGTGGCAAGTATTTTATCCACTCACTGAGCCATCTTGCTGGCCTGCATCCTATATTTTCACTGGTTGGTCACACATGGATGACCTTAATCTCCAGCTCCTTCTGAGATTAAGCTGATAGTCACACCTGTAAATCACATTGTTGACATACACTATCTGGTGTGATCCAAGACCTGTAGGTAGACAAAACTCTATCAGGGTTTGGAGTTGCCTTTCAGGAATGAGTAGAGTGTGGTTAACCTAGATTTGTTGAGCTAATTCTTTACTATAGTAGTTTTGTTAAGGGTTAGAGAATTTTGTATTAAATATGGATCTGGTGATTTTTTGATAACCTATAAAGTCTGACTCATCTACCAGACAACCAGACAAGTGCCTAGCAAATTTCCTTGCTTTACATAAGACACATAATTTCCATGTCCTTCAAGATCATGTCAGTTTTCTCACTCCATTATACAGCCTTCTTATTTCTTATCAGCATTAGATTACAGATTATTTAGAAACTAAGAAATTATTAAAATTTTAGATTCAGGGACTGGAGAGCTGGTTCTGTGGTTAAGAGTACTGCCTGCTCTTGCAGAGAACCTGGGTTTAGTTCTTAGCACCCACATGGCAGTTAACAGCCATCTGTAACTCCAGTTCCATTAGTTCTGATGCCACCTTCTGGTTTCCAGGGGCATTTCACACACAGGTGAACTTACATACATGTAGGCAAAACACTAGTACACACAAGATAGAAATAAATAAATCTTTAAAAAATAGATTCAAATAAGGAAAACATCATACTTTACATGATGATTTAAAATTTCTTTACTCAATTCATGGGATTAATAGTCTGAGAATACTGTAATCTCAAGGAACCAGAAAAACCACAGATTCTTCTGCAACAGTAGTTAATTTTTCTTTTTAGTGCAGATATACTGCAACAAATTAATTATGGACAATCTATCTTTCCAAGTTCTTTCATCTTTTCCTTCTCCAAAGTTTCTTTCACTATAATTGAAGGAATGATCTATATTTCTTCTTTTAATAAGATTTTATTCAATATCACATAGAAATTTTAGCTTGGAACCTGGCATAACCAGTCTCAGATCACTTGTAACACTTTTTATTGTGATGTAGTGTAAGGCACACTCCTACAATCTTGCTACTAAGTTATAATGAAAGAATCTCTCAGAACAAAAAGCTATAAAATTAGATGTTTTGTAAAGAAATGAACTTTAGCAAATAGGCACACACCAGCTCATACTTTCTTGGGTAAGCTTGATGAAATCTCAACTCTTTTGTTTAGGAAGCTCTAGTTAGAACATATAAGAATGATTTGTGGGACTGGAGAGATGGCTCAGTAGTTAAAAACACTGACAGCTGGTGCAGAGAACCTAGGTTTGATTCCTAGTACCCACATGGAGGTTAACAGCTGTCTGTAGTAACTCCCGTTCCAGAAGAATGAAAGACCTCTTCTGACCTCCCTGGGCACTGTACAACATAGGGGCATTTATATACATGCAGTAATACACTCATAAACATAAAATAAAAATAATAAATAAAAATTTACAAAAAGAATGATTTGTGCATTAAATACCTGTTGCCAAGCCTAATGACTTGTGTTCAGTCCCTGGGAACCCACACCACACAAATTATCCTCTGATCTCCATGCCTTTTATTCCAGCACTTGGGAGGCAGAGGTAGGTGGGTGGCCAACCAGGGCCACATAGCAAGTTCCAAACCAGCCAGGGCCACATAGTGAAATCCTGGCAAGAAACTTTCCAGGCCTCTCAGTTTAGTTCAAGAATGTTTAGGAAATGTCTTGGAATGTTTTAGCTAATTCACATGTCTTGATACATTGTTCTATTTCTAACGTTTATCTTACTGAATAAAAATTTAGCAGTTTCACCAATGAAACAATTTCTGATACTTACTATGCTAGTTAACCAAGTGTGAAATGTTGACTGAGATACAGTTCACTAAAAATAAACAGTGGCCTCCTTAGAGTGTGGTCTTTCTAAAATCACACTTACTAGCTATCCTTGGAATCTGAGTTTTACAGAGAATTGCTTACTTAGGGTGTAAGTTTAAAATATTGGGCATATTCGTAGTGTCATATTGCCTCTGGTAAATTACTAGTTTGTGGCTATATAGTGAAATAGTTAGATATCCATTTGTTTATTCTATAGAGTCACATGCCTCTAGCACAGCCCATGCTGGACTGAGTTGTGGACTGTGGTCAATCTCTCCCATTCCTATAGTCACTGCTAGATGTGATCTCCTTAATGGGAGACTGTCTCTTCACCTGCAGAATGACAACTGTGGGCCTGACACCTGTGTTTTCTTCCTTGAGCCTCATTTCCCAACCTTTCCTTATGTAAAGCATGTTGGAGCTGAAATAACCCAGTGGTGTTGAAAACTGTGTGGAATGGCTCTAGTAGCAGGTTAAGAAAAAGACAGTGACAGAAACTATTGCCTAAGTAGAAGTACTCAGAACAGACTTGAAAATGCATTTCTAGAACTCAGTGTAAAGTTAGCTGGAAGCTCAAAGGGCAACGTGTTACTTTCAGATGATGTCAAGGTTTAGAATTGACATGTGATAACTGTCACATTCATTTGAATAAAACCCACTTATTCCATAGTACCTTAAACACCTGCTAAATAAGTGTCCTAGAATAAATGGTTAAATACATTTATAGTAGGATTAATATTAAAGGTTTAACTAGAAGTAGTATTTGCTTTGATGTTTGATGCTTAATAGTAAGAACAGTTATCTTGCAGATGTGTATAGGAGGTGATGCTTGTTTATGAGTAGCAGTGTTATTAGTTACTCAAAATGTGAGTTATAAAATAAACAAAACGAAACGTGTGGTGTGGTTGCACTTCCCTCTCTGTGACTGTTCTAGCAAAATTGCATACTTTCTGTGCTAGTACTTCTGTCTCTGCTGCTCTTCCTATTTATTTTTTTTTTAATATTTTATTTTTTGTTTTTACTTATGTGTATGAGTGTATTGCCTGCATACATGTAAGTGCACCTGTATTGTGCAATGCCCATGGAAGTCAGAAGAGGGTGTCAGAATTCCCCTGAACTAGAGTTACTATGTGGGTGCTGGGAACCAAATCCAGGTCCTCTGCAAAAGCAGTCAGTGCTCTTAATTGCCGAGCTATCTCTCCAGTCCCTGCTTGTCCTATTTCTCTGTGACTTCTCGTCACAGTTGTTTCCACAATCTGTCTGTTTTCCTCACTGGGGATCCTGCAAAGAATCAGCAGTCTGTGATAAAGGCGTAGCCACACCTTACCTTTTCTGTATTCATTCATGCTTAATCTTTGGGGTGAGGAGGTCTTTGTTTCCTTTGTATGAAGTAGGTAAATAATACTTTACCTTACAGGAATGTTTTGAGGATTAAAGGAGATCATGTGCGGATAAGTTACTTAGCGTCACCTAGCTTTCTAGATAGAAGTGGGAAACGTGATGTCTTCCCAACAGAAAAGGTCTAGCATGCAAAAGATACCTGCACGTGCATGTTTATTCTATTCACAGTTGCTAAGATATGGACTCAGCCTGGCTGCCCAAAGCAGATGAATGAAGAAAATACATTATGTATTTACAAAATAGAGGATTTCTCAGCTATAAAAAAAAGGTGAAGTCCTAAAAAATTGATGTAACTGGACGGAAACATATTAAGGGGAATGAACCAGACACAGAAAGACAAATGTCACATGTTCCTGCTCATACATGAATACAGGATACAACAACAATAACAAGATAGTAAAATCATTGACTTGAAAGTAAAAGAGGGATTACAAGGGACCCGGAAGTGTGCTTGCAAGGGGAGAGGAGGCGAGGACAGTGAAAAGGTGGGTGCTGCATGGTAATAATACAGTGAATCCCATAAATTTGTAGAATTAGTGTGTTAATAACAACAATTATCTAAAAACTTGCTGGAAAATAATGCACTCACAATAACCACTGAGTTAGGTTTATTATATCCAGTCACTAGTGGCATTAAAGAGTTATCAATCTGGGGATAAATTGAAGAAAAAACACTATTTTGCCTTGAAAAAAATAAAAAAAAGATCCCAATGGTCTAATGTCTATGCACACTAGCTGTATTTAGTAGGAGTACTTGAATAGGTTGGACAGCTCACGCATTTGCTGCCCAGTTGAGAATAGGACCAAGAAAGGGAAAGTTTTAGAACATGCACAGGAGCACATTCAGGAAGTCCTGAAGGGGACCTATTAGCCCTTCTGGTGCCTGTTAGGAAGGGGTAGGCAGGAAAATTTCATGAAAGACAAAAGCTCAACAGAATTGATACTGAGGTTTCCAGAGAATGATGAGAAGTGTTTTTTAGTGTTTTCCTAAGATTAACAACCAGGAAACATGCTGGAGAGATGGCTAAGCAGTTAACAGCACCGGTTGCTCTTCCAGACCTTTCTAGTCCCCTAGGTGGTGGCTAAAATCCTTTTGTAACTCCATTTCCAGGGGATCTGATGCCCTCTTCTGGCCTCTGCAGGCACTGCACGCATGTGGTGCACTTCTACACATGCAGGCAAAACAGACACACATAAATGAAAACAGATAAATATTTTAAAAATAGCCATCAACAACCAGGAGACCACGTAGTGCTGTTGTCCCTGTGTGTCCCCTTCCTGCTGTCCTCACTGTATATTGCTGAAGAGTTAGAATTTGGATTTCAGAGAGGAAAAATAATCAACTGAAAGGTTGCTCAAATGTCGTGGCTATTTCAGTACGGACCAGTGGAAGAGAAATGGTTCACATAATGCTGTGGGCAGGACACACAAATTGAATTCTGAGTAGATATCTGGACAAAGTGAACTCAAAGAGATGTGAATCAAAACACAAAGGCTTTCCAAAATAACCTATATTCATGCTAATAGTACATTTTCTCTAAGATTTAAATCAGTGCATGGCTGCTTGAATCATTAGTTAGTATACTGACAGAGAAATTAATTTACATCAAACTTGAAGGGACTCTTAATGCATCTAAAAGTGAATACATGTTTTTGATAGTATGTCTTAAGTATCACATTTAATTTTAATTTTATTTTTGAGACAAGGTCTCATTTACACTCAGGCAGACTTCAAGTTTGCCATGTAACTGAACAAGACCTTGAACTTATGACCTTCCTGCCCAACCTCTTGAGTGTGGGATTACCGTGTTTTATGTAGTGCTGGAGATTGAACCCAGGGATTTGTAAGTATTAGGCAAGCACTCTACCAGCTGAGCTATATTCTCATCCAACACATTTTATTCTCAAAGTATTTGCAGAACTGAAACATGGCAGTAATATTATTGAGGGTTTGTATTGTTCATCTTCGAATCATTAACTAAGGCAGATTTCACCATTTTTCTAACAGTATAACTCTGTGGGTTGGCAGTATATAAAATAAAGACTTCTGGTATGGCCTTTATATAATTCTCTAGATTACCATGAAATCAAATAAAGCAAAAAGTGAGACCTACAGTTTCCAATTTCACCTCTTTTTCTATGTGCAGAATTGTTTGGTTTTAGTGAGAAAGTTTTTCTGATGAAATTTTGGACTGAATGTGAAGAAGCGTAAGAATTAGGGAGAGAGAAAAAGGCACATCTTAATAATTGGAGTGAAAGTATAGATTTCATAATTCTGAAATGCAGTTTATTGCATCTTTACAACAAATTTGGGGATCTTTCACTTTAAGAGACATTGGGTAGGTGCTTTGAGAAGTTATGTGTGCAATGAGCCGGAGCTGGCTTCGCTGGTCTGCAAGCCTGGGCTCTTCCACCCATCTCAGGTATGCTTGTAATCGCTGGAGATTCTGGGATCAATTTCCTATGTTTTGCATAGCCAAAAGCCAAATAGTATTCCCTGTTTCATTCCCAGTTTCACCACAAGTGGAAGGTTTTGCCAAATGCCCCTTACAAGGACCCAGACTTTATCCCTTGCAGACTTTCTTTCTCATAAGGTGCTATTTATGTGAAAGTCTTGGGGTTGGGTAGCACAACTTTTAATTTATCCAAAAGGCGGTAATAATGCTCTAGATCTTACTTGTGAGACAGTGTCTGTATAAGAACTGTGGTCTTTTCAAGAAGAATTAGAAATGCATGTGTGGAGATGGGCTGCCAATTTGTTAAGACAATAAAATAAGACTCCCGGGCAAACAAGTTATGCATAATATGCAGCTTACAATGCCTTTTACTTACAGACTGGAGAGCTCCAACTGATCTTCTTGAGATATGTTACATTCCTCTTGAACAATAAGGAAAGTAAATCTAGCAAGGTGGAGTATGTGGGAGATTGTTACTGTTTTTCCAAATTGGCAGTCTTAAGGTACTGGTTGCCAATGGGAACACATGGCTCTGAGAGTTATTTTGGTGTTAAGAGAGTAAGGTCAAGTGAGATATTTTATGTCAAAGATTGAAGTCTAATGGAGCTACACTGAAATTATGGGAAAGGGGAAGGGCTTGTAGTCTTGTTCATTTATAGAACTCCTGCCTTGATTTTAGACATGTAAATTCTGTGGCTCAAGAAATAATAAAGTCAGTGGTTGAAATACTGGACTGGTCAAGTGATTTTCTTAAACTGCTGTCTTCTTCCATTTTCTGGAAGCGTTATCCTTTGTCACTTTTTCTGTGTCCCCTTCTCTGAAATTCTTCTAGATTCTTCTGATAAATTGGTAACTTTTATTCTAATGGCAGTGATGAATTATTCTTCTGTTTGCTACCCTTCTCAGGTAATATTTAAAAAATAATGCACTTCTGTTCAAAAAATGATTAATGGTAAGCAGTGTCTGTCTCCTTTCTGGTGTCATTCTAAATATTACACCTTCACCTAAATAAGGAAGATTAAAAAATAGTCTTCTAGGTCTTGAATTCCTCAAATACTTAATAAAATGACCACTACTAGAGCTAGGGAAGGTAACTTAGGGGCTGTTTCTGCTCAGGTTATTAGGATCCTTGTACTTAAGATCTGTGAACTATCCCAGCCTGATGAGTCAGCCTGTTCACCTAGCACCTGGCCCACCCTGCTGTTCTAGAATCCTGATGAGTCAACCCTGGAACCCTTAGTATGACTGAGACCACTTTTTACACTCCATTTGCACATCAACATAAAGCAACCCCCAACCTGAACACCAAGCACTACCCTGCTGGACCATAATTTGACAAGTTGGGTAACAATAAATAAAGATACAAATAACCACTCAACAAAGAGAAGAACATTTACCCATACCAAGAAACACCACTAATGACATAAGTCCAGGTGCTTAGGTCTCATCATAAAAACCACAAACAACATGAACAAGTATGATAATATGTCTTCTATAGAAATTAGCACCCCATTTATAGTGTTTCCTGAAGATGGCAACCTAGTGGATGCATAAAACCATGATTTCAAAATGGCAATTATAATTATGTTCAAGGAACTCAAATTGGATATGAATAAAAGACTAAATGAAAACTAAAAACACAAAACAGTTGAATGAAATAACTAAAACTATTTAAAACATAAACTAGGATTCAATAAAGAGATAGAATCTCTGAAGAAGCCAAATTGAAATTATACTTGAAATAAAAAATTCAGAAACTCAAACAAAAATCCTAAAAGAAAGAAGCAAAAAGGAAGAGGAGGAAATGGAACAGAGAACGTCAGAGCTTGAAGGCATGCTTGGATGGATCACTCAATCAGAGAAGATGTCAGATATAAGATAAACCAGGAAAGGAATAGTCAAGACCTCTGAGACACTAAAAAAAGACCAAATATACACACCACATGCCTTGAAGAAGAAGAAGAAAAATCCCAAGCAAAAGGCTCAAAAAGTATTTTTAATAAATCATAGAAGAAAATTGCCAAAATCTAAGAAGATACCTAACAAAATTAATGCATATGTCAACTCTCAGCAGAAAAGATTCCTTATACAGGCGATGGTGATTAACAGAGAATCACGACTGGTGAAAGTGCAGAGAGTAAGAGGCTGCATATGACATCCCTGAATAGGACACCCATATCAAACTTCTGCCTCCAAGGCTCAGGGATCATTGGGCAAGAGGGGATGGAAGATTGTAAGAAACAGAGAGTTGGATGACCACAAGGAAATAGAGTTTCCAAGACAGCTGGTCAGTTATTCATATTAACTCACAGCAATGTTGGCAGCATTGACAACTCCCACATAAGCTCATGTCCGACAAATCCCAACACATACATATATATGTGTATATATAAAGTCTTTATATATTATATATATTAGACTACAGAAATGATGATCAAAATATGGTATTGGAAATTCACCAAAAATAAACAAATTAAAAATGAATCAGAGTGAGATGGTAAGTACACAGCTGGTAGGTACTCTGGATGAAGGGGCATGCTGGCCGGCACTAGTCATAAAGCTGGCATTGTGCTCTTGTAAATTGGGGTAGGGCAAGGGTAGAGAATGGTTTCCTGGCACTCCATTTACAGGAGGAACTATCAGTGGGCCTCAGTTCATACCTGTGAATATCCTGTGGGATACTAAAGCGACTTGAGGAAACCTGAGAAAGAATGTGAGGAGTTGGTAATAATGTCCCTTCTGGTTCTACACCTGCAGTCTAACAGCCATGAGAATTCTAACCAGCAGGGGGTGATGGCTGCATGTCAAATAAAGGCACAGAAGGTTAAAGAGTTGATTTGTAAATTAAAGTTTGGAATATACACAATAGAATGTAACTAAGTTACATTACAAAATCCCAACATATATTCCCAAGATATTATTAATATATTCCATAAATGTAAGATGCCTCTGATTATACAATACACTACCGTTCTTACCTACTTTAAAAATCACAGCCAAACTGAAGTACACTGCTTATCATCTCAATAACGGGAAACATTTTTATTTTAGAGATGTCAAAATATTTAAAATACACATCTTAACTTAGTGCCCAAAACTCTCAAAAACAATGTAAGTAGAAAACCAAATGAAAATAAGCATTACATTCCAATGGGCTTTGGAGACTGACCCTAGTATTCATACATGAATGTTCAAAATAGTATAACTGATAAAATATGACTGAACTATATTTTAATGGACTTTTAAAACTATGAATTACACATTTTACCTAATTTATCAGAACTTAAAAAGAATACACTATTCCAACCAACACAAAAAACAAAAAGATTTCAAGCAGTCTAGCACTACAAGAACTAGAAAAACAAAAACAAAATGAATACAAATACAAAATTAGTAGAATTAAAGAAATGTTTCAGAGCAGAAATAAATGAAAGTCTGTGAAAATCAAATCAGTTGGTATTTTGAAAAGATAAAAGTGACAAACTCTCCAAGAAAACACAGAGAAGATCCAAATAAACGAAATTAAAGATGGAAAGGAGAGAGGCTCATGAGATGCTGCACAAGCTTGAAGATCTGAGTTCGGCTTTCCAGTACCACATTAAAGACGAAGTATAGTTTCACACACCTGTAATCCCAGTGCTGGAGAGGTAGAGACAGGAGGATCTCTTGCTGGCCAGCTGAGTCAATTGGTGAGCTCAATGTTTTCAGCAAGAGACCCTATCTCAAATAATAAGGTAGAGTAATGATTGAGGAAGACACCCAGTGTTGTTGACCTTTGTACTACACACACACACACTCACACACAAACACATAAAGATATAAAAGACATTAGACCTGATACCACAGAAGTACAAAGAGTCATTGGAGGGTAATTTGAACAGCTATCAACCAAACACCAGCAGATTAGAAAACTCAGAAGAAATGGATGAGTTTCTATACACATACAACCTACCCAAATTGAATTAAGACATAGAATACCTACATAGACCAATAATGAACTAAGAGATTGAGTCACTAATAACTTCTCATGAAAGAGAAACTCTTGACCAGCAAAGCTCAGCTTCACTGCTGAATTCTATAAAAACACTTAAAGAATAGAATTTTGTCAAATTCACTCTGCAAGGCAACCATTACTCAGGTACTAAAACTGGGTAAAGTTACATAAAAAAAGAACAACAACAACAACAAAGAGGACCACTATAGACCACAATATCTCTGATAAACGCAGATGCAAAAATTTTCAACAAAATGGTATCAAATCAATCCAACAGCATATAAAAAAGACTATGGGGCCTGGAGAGATGGCTCAGGGGTTAAGAACACTGTCTGCTCTTACAGAGGACTGAGTTTGATTCCCAGCCCCTACATGACAGCTAACAACTGTCTGTGACTCCTGTTCCAGGGGATCTGATCTTCTGATCTCTGTGGGCATTGCAGGACACAGATGCACCTACCTACATGCAGGCAATACACTCACATACATAAAAGAAAAATAATAAATAAATTAAATATTTTTAAAAATGATTATGTGCCATGACCAAGTGCAATTTCATCCTTCATCATCCTTGCTTCTTCCTGTCTTCCCCCTCACCCTAGTCCCCTCCTCCCCACAAATTCCCCCTTTCTATTTCTCATCGTATGTCTCTTGGCAGTTAATTTGAGAGACAGGCAGTTTTTGAGGCCTTCCCAAGTTGACAAACCCCACTTTTCTGTGATCAGTGTCAGGGTTAAAGGTATCATTTGGCTTCCCCTGCCCTCCTGACTTTGTTTACTGCCAACTTCAGTGGCCAAGCTTCTCTGCCTTTTCTGTGGGCTCCGTCTTACTTTCCCCAGTTCTGGACTCTCCTGTCTCGGTTCTTGCACACCCAGTCTCCTCTTTCTACTCATGGTCCTCAGGTGAGCTCATGTAGCATCAGGACTGTATATATTATGGACACAACATTCTCTGATAGTCTCTCTTGCATTCAGTTGTAGGCTTTTCTCTTCCACCGGATGCTCAATAAGAACTTCAAATATGATCTGAAAATTAGCATCTCTTTTTCCACTCAAAGTCTCTTCTTCCTGTAAGTATTTTTATTTCCATTCTCAAAGGGGAAGGCTGTCTTCGAATCTTCCTTTCCATGTCTAAACCGTTAAGTTATTTCCATCCGACTTTTAAACACTGTTTAAATTCCCATCACTTTTCCCCACCTCCACCTCTGCCACCATTTTTCCTCACTTGGAGTTCCACGGTTTCTCTGCTCTGGCCTGCTACTCCCTAGAGCCTCACCTCTACATGAAGGTTGCGAGGATTCATTAGAAATATGATCAGATTATATCACCTCACTGACTAAAACCTTCCTATGACATCACAACTTCTTCAGAGAAGAATCCCATCCGGACCACAGTCTGCAGTTTCGCATGATCCAGTCTCCACTTCCTCTTTACAGCTGTCTTTGGTCTGTCTTCCACTGACTAGCTCTGTTTGATCACTGGCTTCTCTGTGCTGCTAACACAGGGTTTCCATTCTAGGCGTGACTGGCATATGCTTTGTATTGGAGAGTTGCCCTGGGCTTTGTAAGATGCTTGGTGACATAACCTGGTCTCTTTTTCAGTAGATTACTGTAGTGCGGTAATCATAAATGTCTTCTAATATTCTCCACATTTGGAACCACTATTCTAACAGACCAGCACTCTTTTTCTCCAGGACTTTGACTCTTCTGCTGTTGCTCAGGACAGTCCTCACTCAGATACCACAAAGCTTGCTCCCTTGGGTCTCAGAAGCAAGCAGCTTATCCCGCCCCCTTTCCCTGACCCCACATAGTTTTATTTTTCTCTGCTCCACTCACAGTTGCCTGTTACAGCCATTGGTTGTACCCCAGTGTTTCCTTCAACAGCAGGGAAATTATGGTAAAACGATGCTTTCTTCACTCCATGAAAGTAGGTGAGTCAGCTGCTTACTAAATTTGCTAAGAATATACCAAGTATTTCCAGCTTGGTTGTGTGCCTCCTGCCCCTGCTTTTTCTCTTGGAGATCTGTTTCTCATGTCAAAGGACTTCTGGTCTCAGTGCTGCCTCTACCATACAAGTTTACCTCAATCTGAAGTTCAACAATTTTATTTAATAATATATTTTGTCCTCTTTAGCGCAACTCTCTCATCTAGCCTTTGTCAAGAGCCCAGTGGGCATTTGGGGCTTTACATTCTGTCACTCATATCAAATAAACAGAAAAGGAATAATAGATCCCTTGAGACCCTGTTGTTTGAGCTTTGAGAAATACCTGGAATTTGAGAGAATGTGTTAGCTTAGCATCACTGTGACAAAATACTTCAGGGAAACAATGTAAATGGAGAAAAGATTTATTTGGCTGATAGTGTCAAGGTTTCTCTCTCTCTTCAGGTGAGTCCATTCCTTTGGGCCTGAGGCAGAGCAGATCATAAGTGTGGCAAGCTGCACGTTATCAAGTGTGAGGGCAAGAAAAGACAAGATGAAGACTAGATATATTTTAAGTAACAGATTTATATATACCCTGGAGTAGACATAGGTTTGTCAAGAGACAGCTGCTTGGTTTGGAATTTTATTATGTGGGCAGTGTGTAGCTGATTCAGAGGATTTACTTGGGAAATTTTGAAGTATTTCAGTCTGAGAAGGAGGCTTTAAGCCTTAAGCCCTGCCATATTTGCTCTGGGTGCATGAGGGCATCATCAATAGATGTTTTCTTTGTCTCTTTGTGCAGAGTCTAGACTGAAGGTTTGGGGATTCAGAGGACTGAAACATTGTTGGCTTCTGCAAAGGCAGAAGGGTCACTTAGGCCTTGGCTGATGCTCCTTATAGGGGTGACTCTGCAAAGCAACCCCCAAAAGCAAGATGTGTAGGTCTTCTGAAAGTGCAGGCCTGTGTGGGGATATATTAGCCAGCCTGTTGGGCCTCGGATGAAGGCTGCTGTAGCAAATATACCTGAGGCTTTGCCTCTGATACTCCTGGGGCAGAGATCTGACAAAGAGATCTTTCCATACACTGTCATTTTGCATATAAGGGGAAGGGACTATGTTAACCGTCTTTACGTAACAAGGCCCCATCAGTGCGACACGACATACTGGGGGTGGATTTTGCTTTACTTTGTTGTTAGCGGTGGTACTGTTTAATTTGCTTTCAATTGCTGTAATAAAACACTCTGTCCAATACCAGCTTGGGGAGAAAAGGGTTTATTTGACTTATATCTCCTGGGTTACAGTTCATCACTGAGGGAGCTCAAGGTAGGAACTTAGGGAAGGAACCTGGAGGCAGGAGCTGGAGCACAGGCCATAGAGGAACACTGCTTACTGGCTTGCTCCCCAAGTCTGTGTGCAACCTGCTTTCTTATATGATACAGACCCTCCCACATCACTCAACAATCAAGAAAATACCTCACAGACATGGCCACAGGCCAGTCCAATAGAGGGAATTCCCTAATTCAGGTCTTCTCTACCCAGGTGTGTCAAATTGACAACTAAATCTACCTAGCACAATTACCTAAATTCTGTTTAGGATATTCAAAGAAGGGACCAAGGAAGGTAAAGTTTGTGGTAACAGGGTCTTTCAAGAGTTATTCCTCATGATACAGTCTCAAGTTGGTTCTTGTTGGTAAATTTTGTGTGAAGGAGAAATTCTCTGTAGGAGACAGATTCTTTAGATGTAAATAATTTCTTGACCCAGAGTGAAAATGTCAGTTGTGGCTAAAACACACAATATGTGGTGACAAGAGTATAAACTTGATGGCCCTAGAGAATCCACATTTCTTTTACTAAAGGGATGTCATCACCAGAGACTCAAAGAGAAAGAAAATTACTATAGCTATACACACAAGAAGAGCCATTATTTGCCTTGAAAAAAAAAAAAAAAACTAGTCATTGGGGTTCTTACACTGTAAAATTTGAACAACATAAGAAAGTAGTAATGTCTCAAAATCACTTACAGAGGGAGAAAAGACAGAGTAGTAGGTGGTATTCTCCTGTTCCTTGGTAGCTGAAAGTTCAAGGACAAAACTAACCTGTTATTAAGAAATTTCTTCCAGGAGGAGGCAACAAAGCTCTAAACCAGATTTAGATGGATTGATGTTTTGGAGAATCTGTCCTTGTGTTAGATGAAACTGAATCTTTGCAAAATTAGTTTAGAGAGCATGATTTCTCCCTGTGGATGAACAGTTCTGAGTGGAAGGAATTTACTTTCCAATTTAGCAGTTGCTATTTGATGCTGTACTTTCATAACTAATTAACTTTTTAGAGTGTATAATACCAGGGGTCCATCAAAGACTTGACATTACATTTTTCGTTCTCAAAGCAGCTTTCCTGTAAGAGATTGCACATAGCAGAGTTGACTGAAGAATTCTCTACCACCTAGGCTCATTTAGATACCTCTAGAGCTGAGTGAGAAACTGAGGAGGGAGAATTCTGGATCTGAATTTTGCTGTATTTTAATGTACACAGACAAGAGTATTTAAGTCTATTGAATTCACATACTTCTAGACATTAACTTGCAGAGATTTAGTATTTGAACTTTTAATTTTTCTCTGAAATTACACAAGAGAATGGAGTTTATATTTTACTTTGGGACATGCCTATTTGTCATGTAATTACCATCCTAAATTGTGTTCTTAGTGGGGCTGGAGACATGACTCAGTAGTTAAGACCAATGGCTGCTCTTGCAGAGAACCCAGGTTGATTCCAACTACCACGTTTCAGGAATCTGATGCCCTCTTCTGGCCTCCGTAGGCTTTGCACAACACAGGTGCACTTGCATATATGCAGGCAAAACACTCATACACATAAAATAAAAACTTAAAATATAAAAAGGGTGTATTTACTAAAGGATTTCTACTATATGATCTTGGACAATGTGACTTATTATAACAAGGCATGAGCAATTGCTAGTCTCAGCACAGGAAGACCTTGGAATTGAGATAATCCTTGTGTTATCTCTCTTTCTCATTGCTGTGAGAGAATGTCTGATATAAGCAGCTGAAAAGGAGGATATCTGGGTTGGTAAGATTCCTCAACAGGTGAGGGTGCCTGCTACCAAGCCTGATGGCCTGAGTCTGATCCCCAGTACCTCAGTAGTAGGAGAAAATTGACTCCCTGTAAGATATCTTCTGATCTCCATTCATGTGGAGTTCAGATCTTCTGATCTGATCTTCTGATCTCCACTCATGCACACACACACGTGGTACACACAATAGTAATAATAATAATAATTGAAAAAAAGAAAGCAAAAGAGACTATCTTTATTTTAACTCCCATTTTCAGAGATTTCAGTCTACCATGCCAGAGGGGTATGGCAGGTTGATTAGTTCCCATAATGGCAGCCAGGAGCACAGGGACACAGCAGTGGGAATAGGGCATGATAAGCCCCAAAAATATGCCTGTGTGACCTACTTTCCCCATGCAGACTCCCATCACCCATAACTCTACCAGCTCCCAAATTTTGAACTCATCTGTGGACTAAACCATCCATTAGGCCAGAGCCTTCATTATCTGAGTCACTCAGACACCATCACAGACATATCCAGAGCTGCACTTGATTGATTTCCTAGGTTTATTAATCCAATCAAGATTACAATAAAAGTTAGCTATCATAGTTATGATACTGTTCTAAGCCACCATTTTATAGAGTTTTCTGGGAACAAATACTACATCTCTTATTTGTTGTCCCAAGACTGTGTACCCAAGTGGTGACTAATACTGAGCTAATCAGCCAAGGCAGGGGGTAGCAGGGCTGTTTTAGTGTGATATTTATCTGCACTCTGAGAGGACAGCAGCAACTGTGGTTGAACATAAGTTTAATAGCTAATTTTGATGGACGAAAAAATACAAAGCAATGGGGAATGTTGAAGAAGGTGCTAAAAATGCTTTTTTTCAATGATAATGCTGTCTTCGATATCAGGGAGTTGCGTTAGTGTACTCTTATGGGACCTCTGTAATCCCTTATTCACAGCACACCTAGGGAAGGCCTACGACACACCTGATTTAAACATTTTGGAAGGATAAGCTGTGCATGCTTAGGCATCAAAGCCTTCCATTTCTCCCCTGGGAAACAGCTGCTAACTGTATAATCAGCTTCTTCTTGATTATATGCCATAAGCCTTAACCTGGGCAGTTTTCCAATAAGGGATGCCCTCCCCTGTCTAGGCCTGTATATGGCTGGTTGAGAGAATCTGTTCAGTTGGGGGGTGTGGGATTATGGGCTTAGTTACTCATCAGCCACATCCTCCAACTTAATTTTTTTTAGGCATAAAAGGTGATACTTTGATGTATCATCAATCTTACTTTTTTGCTTTATTTTTAAATTTTTCTTGGAATAAGCACGAAGAAGTGTTATTTATTGAAAGCCTTCTTACTTACCACTTTATGACATAGCCTAGATTTATTTATTTACCTTGTGTTTTCCCCTAATAAAACGTAAGCTCTAGGGCAGGAATAAATTTTGTTCTCTGCTCTATCTCCAGTTCCCTGGACTAATACAAGGTAGGTTCTCAGTAAATACTTGTTAAATGAAGACATCAGTTATTATGTCAGGATGAGATAAACTGAGAGCTCAAGGGAGGAGAGAGTTTTCCCTGTGCCATCTCCATGTAGATTGTGGAGTGTTGGTTGTTAGCTGCTCATTCTGAAACATGTAATGGTCTGTACACTTTTTGCTCCCACCACATGATTTTCTAAGCTTCTGGATCCTTAAAGCAAAAGGTCTTTAAAAATGAATTTTGAGGGACTGGAGAGATAGCTCAGTGATTAAGAGCACTTGATGGGCTGCAGATGAGCCAAGTTCAGTTTCCAGCACCCACAGGTTGACTCACAATCATTGGCAACTCCAGTTCCACAGGGTAAGTGCTCTCTTCTGGCATCCGGAAGCACTTCAAGCACGTGATGCACTTAAATACAGACAAACCACTCACACACATGAAATCAAGGTAAATTTTAAATTTGAATTTTGAAGAATCCGTTGTTAGTAATTTTTACCTTAAAAAGAAAAAAGATATACTGAGCTCTGGTGCAGAATGGGTAAGAAAGTACTTTCCAGGCTTCACCCAGGACCTTGCACAATGAGGGCTTCAGTTCTCTGGGTTTAAGCTGATGTAAATTTGCTGAGTAAGTGACATGGAGCAGGCAGGTGCTATGTTCACCATTAGTTGAGAATGGTGGTACACAATGTAAAGTTGACAAGAGGAGCCTGTTTGCTTCTGTTAGAGCCAGTAAGTAGCCAGATCACCACATTTTACAAGTTTACCTTTGGTTTTAATTTACATTTGACCTTTTTTCTTTTCGAGACAGGGTTTCATATATCCTAGTCTAGCCTCAAACTCATATGTAGTTGAGGATGATCTTGAACTTACGATGATTATGTTCAGATTAATTAAGTTGAGGTTACTGTTTAACCCAACCCCAGAAAAAGCCCAATTTAGAAAATTTAAATATTTGAATATGCATCTTTAAATACTGAATGTAACACTGAACACTAAATTATGATGTGTACAGTGCGTGATCCTGTTCAAGACCCAGCTAAAGCATGCAGGATTGGTTTCTGCCTCTATCAGATGAAGGAAGGCGGGGGCTATTAGCTGGGTTCCCTTGGGTAAATGAGCATGGGTAAGATTTTTCTAAACTTGATAATAGATAAGGCTAGGCTATCTGTCCTGTTGCTAGTATTACAATGCATGGTTTTCAAAGTGAATCTCAAGTCTCTTTAGCGTTTTTGTCTTAGGGGAAAATAAAGTTGTCTAAAAGCATGTTATTCATAGTTTTCATAAAAAAGAAACTATAAACACTGTTGAATGGAGTAAGAAAATCTATGTGGAATAAGAAGACATTGTCCAAAGGAAAAAAATATGTGTACATATATTCATTTTTAAAAACTCACTTAATTGTAGGCCCTAATACTGGAGGTATCAGTTACTTGTTTTTCAGGAACATCAATGGAAGCTTCTTAGACTGAGTCCTGCAGGTGGTGTTCATGGTGTTAGCACCAAGGAATCAGGATATCCCAGGATCAAAGGTTCTGAGCAACATTTGGGGGATGGTATCAAAATTTCAATGTCTGTAGTTCAAAATATTTTTAAAAAATTATATTAAAGAGCCTAGATTTTTCTTCTCTAGAAAGAACAAAATATTGCCTCAGATAACATGGAAGAGAAAACTGAATGACCCTATAGGTTGCTTAGCTTTGGAATGGGCTCCTAAGTGAAATTGTGAAATCCTGTTCTCTGTCTATGAACTAGAGTATTTTTTCATCTGTCTGGTATGTTAGGATAGAGATGGGATGCAGAGCAGGAGAATGAAGAGGACCTCTCAAACTGCATCCAACCCTAAAACTGTCTTTTTTTTTTTTAATGGAATGCACAATGTTGGGTAATAGAGAAACAAAAACATTTCTTATCAAGAAGGCATTTTACAAATTGGAATTTATAATTCTTGGGAATTTTTTCAGGAACCAGTGAGTAAAAGAAATACATTTTAACCTTTCTTTATAGTCTGTACTGTAAAGCGATGTCTGTTTTTAAAACTGGAACCACTTTGTTATTTGTACATAGTCTATATAATACAGCCTTTTAGTATTACCTGCACAGATTTCTTTACTAGCCTAGACATTCTTTCTAAGCAGATATCATGTCTTTGTATTTCTAGAAGCCAACATAATCCTGGAATGAAGGAGGGGTTAGCTCCTAGAATTAGCTTTTGAACTTTCAATGTACCAGACAAATCTGGGAATACTTGTCCCAAGTCTGCTGTTATAAACTCTTCTTTTTTGTCTTTCTATTTTTTAAAATTAATTTTATGAGTATGAGTGCTTTGCCAACATATATGTAAGTGTGCGCATGCCTTGCAGTGCTTATGAAGGCCATGACAGGGAGTCAGATTGCCTGGAACTGGAGTTATAGATGGTTGTTAGCTGCCATGTGGGTACTGGGAACTGAATCTGAGTCATCTTCAAGAGCAGCTGGTGCTTTTAACTGATGAACCATTTTTCCAGTCCTTCTGTATCTTTTTTTAAAAAAAATAAAATTTATTTTAGTCAGTTTTTAGTCATTGCCCTTTCTAATTCCTTTATTGTCTATATTGACTTTGTTCTTATACCTAAGAGAAACTGTATTTTACAGCAAAACATGGACTTTGCTAGATGGAAGGTCTACTTGTATAGTCTTTTGTATGTGGAAACTTGTGCAAATTACCCAGACTCTCTATGCCTCAATGTTTTCATCTGTAAAATTGAGATATTAATAGGACTCACTCCACAGGACTTTGTAAGACATAAATGCAGTAGGATTTCTAATGAGCTTAACACAGAATACAATAACATGAACAAGAAACCAGTACCTACTGTTGATTTACTCTTGCGATTTCACAGCTCGAAATACATATCCTTGGTGAGTGGGAGGCATGCACTACAGGTTGAATTGAAATGTCAGGATTTAGGGGAGAAATACGCATGAGCATCATGGGTGATTTCTGCCAGATGGTTACTTAGCTCTTGACTTAGTTTTTAAAATATTTCAATTCAATGTATTTTAATTATTCTTTTTTATAGAGAAATTAAAATACATTTTTCTTGAGTTTTGTGCATTTATATAATAGATAATAGATATATTAATCAAATTTAGATTTACCCTGACCCCATCTGCACCTCCTCATAGGTTTTTCCCACCGATTTTCATACATTGTATTATATATGTTAAGTCCTGTCCGTTCAGGCATTTGTACCCAGATGTCCATTAGTGCAAGTTCATCCACTGGCGTCTGGTCAGCCTATCTAAACCACACGTTTAAAGAAGATCTACTCTCCGTCACCCAGCAGTAATCAGTTGCCAATAGTTCTTTGACTAAGGTTGGGGCCTGCTGCCCTTTTCTCCAGTTCTATGCTGATTGAGTCTGCATGGTCCTGTGCATGCTGTCACCATTGTTGCAGGTTCATACGAACAAATCTCTGGTGGCCTGAAAGCTTCTGTTTCCTTATGTTCATGCACCAACCCTGGCTCTTACAATCTTTCCACCCCTTTTCCACAATAGTCCCTGAGTCATGGGTGGGAGAGGCTTAATCCAGGGGGCACACACTCTGGCCTCTGCTTCTCTAAAACGTAGCCAGTAGTGGCCTTCTGTGCGCATCACATTCTTTTGTACCGGAAGTTTTGCTGGTGAGAATTGTGGGATGTATTAGTATTCTCTCTACCACCAAGTCTGCTATGTTCCATGAGTCTTAGGTGTAGAGGTTCTACCTTAGATGTGTCCTTTAGGGCTGGGTATCTTTCAGATATATATTTTCTGTGTGTGACCATCTGTTGCAAAAAGAAGCTTCTTTAATGGGTGGCGTATGATATACTTGTTGGTAAATATAAAGATTCATATTTAGCACACATTAAGAAATTTCATTTGTCTAGAGCTATGACAGAGAGAGGGTTTTTTCCTAGGATCTATGACCTCTACAGCCATAAACATTTCTATAATGTAGAAAGCCTATCATTTTATAAAATGATTTAAAAATTAATATACAAGAAAGAGTTTTATTACTCATCAAAAAATTATCCAAGAATAAACATAACCAAGGAAACAAAAGCTGTCTGAAATGAAAATTACAAAGGAACAAAACCCAGAAAGAAATGAGAAGATGGAAAGAGATCTTATCCTCATAAACTGGTAAGATTAATTTTGTGATGATTGTTATATTATTGAAAACCATCTAAAGATTCTTTACTTTTATTGAAAAGAAGATTCTTCTACCTTAATTCTTATTACTCCTCTCTGCATTCTAGAAGATTCACAAACTATCAAGTATCTCCAGGTGAATGTTCTGGTTGGTATCTTATGCTTTCCTAAGGAACACATTCCCATATGCTGTCCTGTGATTCAGGGACTTCTTTCTAGAGAAATGTAATTGCTATAATACATGCTACATCTTTATGATGCTATATGAAAAATGCTAGTGTATATTTTTCCAAGGCTGCACTGTAAGGATGATTTTTAAATAGTTTTTAAGTTAGGGATAGTTTACTTACAGAAACTACTACTATTCAGTAACATTTTGAAGTGAAACCATCACACGTCTGTTATCTTATTGTATTTTAATGTCCCAAAGAGCATTGAAAACAAAAACCAGTATGTTAAGGGGACTGGTCATTTCCTTACTTTTTCTTGGTTCTATTTCCTGACCCTCTTCTACACATCAGACTTGGTCTCTCTTGAGTATTATGGCTTGGTTTGGTCAGGGAACATATTAGTGGGAGGACAGAAGACAAAAACCACCCTCATTTGCCTGAATTGGGGAGACCTTTGGCAGTGGGTGTGTCTCACTGCAATTCTAGTCTTTTCAAGACTGGCATGGAACCACTCCGCGCCCCTCTACCCTTCGTACTGGGACTTGATGAGGCCCTTCACTGTGTTTGTTTAGAGGCATTTGCAGCTTACTTCTGTTGCTAATTTCTAGATTGCCATTACTGACCTGTCTTTGATTTTTCTGTTGTAAACATCTGTCAAGTGTTTGAGTCTTTCTATTATGCTATCTGCCATGGGCACTGTACTTCACATTAAGCTATTTAGAATTTAGACAGGAAGGCAGAAACCTTTGCATTTTTATTTATTTGGAATAGGTATAGGTACATAGTAGGCAATACAGAAACTTTTGGAGGTTTTTGTTTGTTTGTTTGTTTGTTTGTTTTCTGAGTACACAGATTAATGCTTTACTTCTTAAAAGATTTTAGGTGCCTTAGACAAGATTTATGAGGCTGTAGCTCTCCCCTTATCAAAATTCTTGTTCCCTTTTCCTGTAACTGAAAATTTGCATAACTAGATAAAACAGTCTTGATAAAATGACTTGATAAAAAAGTCAGAGATAAAGATACAGTCAGAAAAAAAGACAATATAGAGTCTGTGTACCAACCTCTTAGTTCAGCCACTGTATGTCAACTCCAGACACTTCTGAGGTGATTTTTAAGTCTCATGGTGGAAAGGACAGTTCTTATCAAAAAGAGATGGGAGTATTGCTGATTTTACAGGCTGAGGGGCAGACAGGTCCTGGCAGTGAAAGGCCTTTCTCTCCTTTTCCTGATTTTCTTTTTTACAAGGAGGTCTATTAAAAGTGTGTGTATATATACATATATACTCAATCTAAGAAAGTTCCAGAAGCAATAGCTAAGAACACTAGGTTCTTACTTACTGTTCCTTGATTTATGTAATACAGATTGGCCTGTCTGTAGTCATTGCTTTCAGACACTGTTTTGATTGCTTTTAATTCCTTTAAGCTCCTTTGAGAGAAACAGTCAGACAGCTTGGTAGTGATGACTCAGCCCAAGGAACCCTAAGTCCTTTCAATTAATGCTATTATTCACAATAGAAATGATGATGTGGGCATTAAAAAGCCAGAAGACCATGTGTGTTCTCAAGGTGTTCAGGGTCTACAGCTGTGGCATGTGCTTTCTTGTATTACCAAGAATTCTACAACTACAATAATCCCCAAGATTCAAGGCGAGAATATTTTTTGCCAATATCTTTGTGATCCTCACATAAATTTATTGTTTTGAGATAAACTTTTTGAAAAGAAAAATAAATTGATCCTAAATTCTGGCAGAGGTGCTGTGTTTCTTGGAACTATTCTGCAAATGTTCTTGTGAAGATTATTTGAAAAAAATGATATATTACCATTCTCATTGCTAAAACAAATCAACCTAGTGTTAATATCTCTCTTTTAGTCTTGGTTAGTCTTTTTCCTTTTATTTATTTAAACATTTGAGATCCTATCTGGGGAAACTATCCAGAAGGCTAATAATGATTTTAGTAAATTAAAAGATTAGAAGTTAATTGACACATCCTCAATGGAACTTCTACACCTAAGACTCGGGGAACACCGTGGAACAGGGTGTAAAGGGAATATTAATGCATCTCTCAGCTCTCACCAGTGAAGTTTCATCATGCAACAGAAGGTGATGAAATGGCCACAACTGGCCAAAATGTAGAGCCTAAGAGGCTGCAGAGTGCGTGTCCCTGGATAGTACTCCTGAATTAAACCTCACCCACACGGGCTCAGGGATAACTGTGGAAGAGGAGGCAGAAAGACTCTAAGAGACACAGGTGGTGCATGACCACAAGGAAACAGCTTTCCAGGATTCTGGGAACTTGCTCAGATGAACTTACAGTAATGGCGACAGCGTGCACAAGACCCACACAAACTCAGACCGGACAAAAATCCACCACAAAACTGGGGAAGTAGGTAAGAAGACCCAACCTTAGCTGAGGAACTATCGGCAGCTGATCACTGGGTGAGGGAGAGTTGGTTTTGTTTAAGGGAGTGACACTAGACCAAGCTCTAGAGAATGAACTCACACTGAGGGACATCTGGGAACACAAACTTGACTCGCTAGGCCTTAGCATATATGACAGAATGCATAACATTCAGTAGGGGGCTATGAGGTAGTGCATATAGGGGAGGAGGTCTAAGATTAAGATGTATTGTATGAAATGCACAAAAATTCAATAATATATTGCAAAAAATAAAGATATTATGTAAGTACAGTAGGCAATACTACATTTAATTGACCAATATTAAAATGCAAACCCTGCAACGATACATTACCACACAACTACCAGAGTATGGGAGAGTTTGCTTGGTTTTAGATTGATATAAGTGCTGACAAGGGTACAAAGAGCCTGACTCATTTGTATCTTGCTGGTGAGCATATAACATGGTGTAATCACTCTGGAAGATAGTTTGGAAGATTCTTATAAAGCCAAGTATGACATTATCATGCCTTTGCACATTTATCTCAAAGAAATGGAAACTCCATTCAGTAAAAGAAACAAAATATACTGTATGAAATTTGCAAAAATTCAATAAAAATAACTGTAAAAGTTTCGAAGTTAAAATAATTTCCAAAAACACTTACTTATTATTTACTTGGTTCCAGGCATTTGGAATGCATAATGAATACAGCAAACCCTTAAGACAGTAGTTTCTTAAATTTTAGAGTTTATCAGAATTTATCACCTCAAGAAGTTTTGATTCAGCAGGTCTGTGTTGCAGACTGTAAATATGTATACCCACAAACTGCCTATGTAATATTGAAACAGTTGGGCTGGGAATCTTAACATATATGATGAGCATGCCACTAAAAGGTGGCTTTTCTAACAGTTTGCAAGGTTGCCCAAGGGGCAACTTGTGAGTGCGATGAAGTCCACAGAAGGCAGAAGGTGGGAATCAGGAAAAATTTCCAGCGGAGCAGTGTTGGAACAAGTAGGAACTTAAGAGGAGCAATAAAGGATGGAGAAAGAATTCTAGGGCACAGACTTAGCCCATCTGTGCTGGTACCAGAATCACAGACAGGGTAATTTATAAGAACACAAATTTATTTTCTCGCAGTATTAGAGGAAATTCAAGACTAAGGTGTTGACATCTGAATTCTGATGAAAGCTTGGCTCCCATTTTCAAGAAGATAGCTTGAAGGCTATCTCCTTTGCAGCAGAGAACTACTGTTCTTCCCATGGCCAAAGAGAGAGAGAGAGAGAGAGAGAGAGAGTGCTTTCTTTTCTTTTATAGCATTAATCAATTAATGAAGGCAAAGTCTTTCTGACACTGTCCATTAGAGACTAAATTTCTAACACGTTTTAAAAATATTTTATTTATTTTTTTATTTTATGTATATAATTGTATGGTCTGCATGTATGTAAGTGAATCTGTGTTGTGCAATGCCCATGGAGGTCAGAAGAGGACATTAGATCCCCCTGGAACTGGAGTTACAGATAGTTGTTGGATACCATGTGGGTGCTTAGACTTGAACCCAGGACCTCTGAAAGAGCAGCCAGTGCTTACTCAACCATCTCTCTAGCCCCTTATCACATGAGTTTTAAAGGGGACAAAACATTCAAATCGTAGAAATTGTCAATATACTGAAACACAAGAGCCATGGTAGAGCACGATTCAGTCATTCATCCCATAAATTTTAGCTAGATATCTTGTTACATTTTGAGAATGAAAAGTAATGTCGTTGCTATCATTGTCTAAGCGGCTTGTCTAGAACATGGGAAGGAGAGCCAGGACACAGGTCTAGAAAACTGATTGAGGACCATTAGGGATTCACTGAGGAACCCGAAGACCAGGGAAAGGGTGCATATGGGAATGTTTCTGCACATGATCTGAAAAGAGATGTCAGTCATATTATATTTAAACATTGCTATTAGGTAGCTCCCCCTGCAGAGTCCCACCCACACATCTCTGTCTCCAACTCGAATGGTAATTGTTTAGAGATGAGGTGATTAGTTTTAGTCAAAGGTTATTTTAGAAATGAGAACTAATGATCAAGGAGTACTTTTATTTATAATATAAATCACTACCACAAAGGAAATTGCTGGGGTCAGAGGCAGGATTTGTTGGACTTTAGGGGAATTTTGAATTTTAGTCACATACTGCAATTTCCTCTGAATAATTTTGGAGTCTAAGTAAGCAAGCCATAGGCATTTATCAGAGAAGCACGTCTGTCTCAGTTTTTTCCCTAGAAAATGACTTATTTTTGACTTATATTTGGAAATGACTATTTTTTTCATTTCCTGACCATTGCTCACTTACTCATTAGTTTGATAAATTTCATTGACGATTCCCATATGCTCTATCCTCACTCTGAATTACTATGCACAGTCACTCATTTCTCATGTGCTACAGTTTGAGTACTTTCTTCATCAAGAATTCTCATCACATTTTTCAAGTGAGAGAAAATAAATGATAGGGAAAGATAGAAACAGCTATTGGTGGAATGGATGTCAGTTAAAGATACAGTCCTTTTTATGAGAAGCAAGGGCCCAGCTCTGGTAGATATCAGAGTCAAAGATATGCATAGCCTTCTAACTAACAAAGAGGAATTTTACTTTAATATACAGGAATATGAGATGCATATTATTTTAGGTTTTTTTCCTCATTGCTGTGACTAATACCTGAAAAAAAGCAACTACAGGAAGGACTCCATCTGGCTCACAGTTTGAGAGTACAGTCCATTCCTGTGGGGAAGGCATGATGGCAGGAAGATGAGGCATCCACAGTCAGGAGCAGCATGATAAACACTGCTGATCAACTCACCTTCTCCATTTATTTCATCTAGAACCCCAGACTGTGGAATAGTGCTACCCCCATTATAGTGTATATTCCTATCTCAACCCATTCTAGAAAATTCCTCATACACATGCTCAGAGATTCGTTTCCATTGTGATTCTGAATCCTATCATGTAGACAGTCTTAATTCACCCTTAATCTAACCCTCACACATTAATTTTTTTTTGTATGGGTTATTTTTAATTTTGCAATGTTCAAACATCCAGAATTACAATAGTTCATTGAATTATTCCCTACTGTCCACACAGATTGAATAATCACCACAATTTGCTTCACCTAAGCTAAATGACTGCACTGCGTTTGATCGATCTTAGGCTTTAATAGATACGTTTCAGATTTTTTGTAGGAAGATTTCAAAGACAGAACTCCACGCTTCCTAGTGCAGCACAGCAGGAAGTCAACAACATCTGGTTGTCCCACTTTGATGTGCTGAGATTGATCCGTCTGCTCAGGTGATGACAGTCTGATGCCTCTGTTAGAAAATTCTTCATGGCCACTTTCATCTAATGCTTATGCTTGATGATTTTTCTCTTTGCTAAAATATTTTATTAGGAGTTACAAAATGGCAATTTTTCCAAGGCTGTTATTCTTTACATATTTATTAGTTGGAAGTCTTTGATCATTTAGAGCTATTGGGTACTCTCAAATACAGAAAGCCAGATAAAGATTAAATAAACATCAGTATGCAGACATTGTCAGTAGTCATGGGTACCCAGGAGCACACAGATCAACTCACAAGTGCACTGAGTTCAAACTTCTGTGTTCTCTAGCATAGTATGTAGAACCACCTTTCTGAGTTGCCAAATGTTGTTTCAAAGTATTATTACAAAGACAAGGTCCTGATAAGACCACAAACCATTCTGGTGCCAGTGAGGTCTTACTTATTTTGGTTAAAATTATTTGGATTGCTATGATGTCTAAATTTTGAGGACAGCTGCTAGTACATTGCAAAACGGCAGCCTAAAGTGTGCTCAGATGTGCTCTCAGTGGACCTTCGAAAGCATGCTGTTCTAGTGAATTATCAACTTTGATGAAAGGTAAACAATCTCAAATTATTACACTCTATTTCACTTAAAGTGATTTATCAATTTCTTTTCCATGGACCCTACATAATTTTGGTCCTTAATTTCCCTTTGTAGTCTACATATGTTGACTCTAAGAAAGCACAAACTTTTTATAAAGATTATTTGAGCAGAATGTCAAGTTACAAAGCAGTTCAATGGCTCTGTGTAAGTTTATGCTTATGTGCATACTTCTTGGGACTGGGAGCATCATGTAAACATTAATAACTTCTGAATGAAATGATGTGGAAATAATCCCAATTATGCAAATTAAATGAAAAAACGCATTTTTCCCATTAGTACATTTTCAAAATAAGAGTGATGTTGAACTTGGTTCAGTAGAATGGACTTTGACCTAGCAACATCTTCTTTCATCTCAAGCTGATTATGAAAATGAGATGAGGACATGATAGCTGGGAGACCATCACCAAGGTGTGCATGGCTTCAGACTCTCGTTAAGGATGCCTGAGGTCCCATCAGCAGTGATTTATCAGTCTCACAGGCTCCCTGTGAAGAACTTCCTTTGGCATGTTGGCCAAAAGCCACTCCTGATATTTCAGCAGTCGGCTTTGGATCAGATTTACCTCTCATGCGCAAGGCCAAAAACATTGGCCAAGTAAGCCAGCCGTGAATGAATATCGCCCTTTCAAATTACTCTGAGTGAGCCTTTGTTTTTCTCTTTTCCTCTGAAGTTGAACTGAGTGCATTGACTTGTCCCCTGGAGTGCCAATGTGTGTCCATATACTAGAAAAAATATATGCATTTACTCTGCTTTTTCAATTTTGTCACACATCTCTCAAAGGGTGATGATTCAGCTCTCTGGCTATGATGAAGCTGAACAGTCACAGCAACAGAAAAGATTCTTTCAAGGTTGTTTGGCCAAGTCTTTGATACCAACACAGGCCAGTCTGCAAGGCGAGGCACTCCAGTGTCCTGGGCTGCTTCTCTCTTTACCAAAGCTACAGAACTTGAACTGCCAAGCATCGCAGGTGCTCCATCTTTCTAGAGAATATCAGAATTTTCTTTCAGTTGAAGTTTTTCTTGGCAAGGAAACCATGTTGACAGCCCTTGGAGTTTTTAAAAGAGGCTCACAAAAATAGGAATAAGAGTTTTCATGCTTTAGAATTGAAACTTGTTGTATTTGGTTGAGTACTGAAGTAAAATGATTTTTCCACCACGATTCCATTCACGACAGAAGAAATGTTACTGATTTTTGTATTGGATAGTGGTAATAGGTTTTTATAGTGAACACATTTGATTTTAATTCTTTGGTTCACAAGCCAGTTTGTAGGACACCTGTGTCAACAGTCTCTAATGCTATGTGTGCCTGTGACCTGTCCAGTGTGATTAGGAACCTGCCTAGGTTGCTCTAAGACAAGGTTTGGCTACTGGGGCAAAGTGGTATTGTAGGAAAGCAGTGATCTTTTCAAGTTAATCCTCTACACTCTTCCTCCTGTTTTCAGAAAGAGGTCATGGAAAGTTGTTAGCCTCTTTCCCTGAGTGCCACCACTTATCCACTGAAAACTCAGCCTCAAGAAAGGTACTGAGAGGTAACCACAGGCTGTACAAAGCTCACATCCCTTCCTCTCTTCCTGTCCACCTCCCTCCATCCTTGCCTTCTTCCTTTCCTTGATTCCTCCCTTTTTCCTTTCTATTTTCAGCCATTCATCATCATCGTCATCATCATCATCATCATCCTAGTAGCTAATACTCTGAATTCTTCTGTGTCAACCGTTTGTATTAGATACTATTATTGTCCCACTTTACACATGAGGAAAATGAAGCATAGGGATTGGGTAATTTTTCAAAATCATCCCAGAAGTGGGCAGTGAGTACTAATCTAAGAACTCTGGCTGCTAATTGCTCTGAAAATTATCTTGTCATGCATGCAGACAGCTGTTCTTCAATTTGTATTCGCAATAAACATTATCTTGGTCCTATAATCTTAGTAGTATAATTTTATATTAGTTTTCCCTCCCAAAATTATTTTTAATAATAGAAAGGGAAAACTATTTCCCTGTGTGTGAGCGTGCACATGCACACACACACACACATGAAAATCTAAAAATAGAATTGAAATTAGTACATGAAGAGATGCTGTACTTCCATGTTCATTTTGGCATTATTTAAAATAACAAAAATATAGAAACTCCAATATCCGTTGGCAGACAAATAGATTAGGAAAATGTGGCACATGCTTACAATGAAATATTACTCGGTTTTAACAAAGAAAAGAATCTTAGCATACGGGCCTGTGAAATGTCAGTCATCTGAGCTCAAATTATGTTACCTTATTTTCAATGCAAGGTAAACCAGTTTTGTATATTCATTTTTTTTCTTTTTGGTCTTTTTGAGATAGTGTCTCCCTATAGCCCCAGCTAAACTGGAACTTGCTTTGTAAATCAGGTTGGTCTTGAACTCACAGAGATATGCCTGCCTCTGTTTCCAAGAGCTGGGATTAAAGCTGTGTACCACCATGCCCAGCTTGTATATTCACTTTTATTGCCCAAGAATGAAGAAGGATTTACAGATTCAGTGCTCATCAAAATATATGGGTAGCCATTTCAAGATGGTGCTGCATTGCATAGCTTCTGGAATTTTTTTGGGGGGGTGGTGTCGTTGGGTTGAGACAGTAGTGAACCAACTCACTACATAACTGAGGCTGATCTTGAACTCTTTTTAAAAAAATAATTTATTGTTATTTTATGCATATAAATGTTTTTCCGACGTGTGTATGTATACCACGTGCATTCCTGCTTCCCAAAGAGGCCAGAAGAAGATGTTGGATCCCCTGGAACTGGAGATAAAGATGGTTATTAGCTACCATGCAGGAGCTAGAAACCAAAACTGGGTCTTCTGCAAAAGCAGTATGTGATCTTAACTGCTAAGCCACCTTTCTGGCCCTTAACCTCGAACTCTTGATTCTCCTGCTTCCACCACCCAAGGCCTGGGATTACAGACATGAGTCACCACACCTGGCCTGCTTCTCTGTGACATTGCAGCCTTGTAGTTAAAATTCACTCTCAGCTTTTGTATTAGTATCTTATGTTTCACTGGTGTAATATTTTTGACCATATCTTTTCAAATATTTCACTGGGGATTTGGAGTAAGAACTATAAATGAAAAGGCATTTTGTTTACATATCTTCAAATTTTAAACCAACATTTTCTTTGTGTGTGCATGTGTGTGTTGAGTGTACTCCTCCATGTGTGCAAGTGTGGAAGCTATATGCTGATGTCAGATGTCCTTTTCTACTGCTCTTCATTTAAAATTTTTTCAGTGTAAAATTAAAAAATATTTACTTAGTTATTTACTTTGTGTGTGTGTGTGTGTGTGTGTGTGTGTGTGTGTGTGTGTGTGTGATGCCATGGTGCACATGTGGAAGTTAGAAGACAGTTTGCAGGAATTGATTATTTTCTTCTACCATATGGGTCCCTAGGATCAAACTTAGGCCGTCGGATTTGGCAGCAAGTACCTTACCTGCTAAGCTCTCTCGCTGTCCCTAATCATTAGTTTTTGAGTCAGAGACTCTCATTAAATACAAACCTTGCCAGTTTGTCTAGAATGGCTCTCCAGTGAGTCCCTGGGATCCTATCTCTAGCCCTTAGCACTGGGGTTATAGACAAGCACTACATGCTTGGCTTTTAAACGGGTGTTAGAGATCTGAAAATAGATCTTCATGCTTGCACAGCAAATACTTTATACACTGAGCCATGTCCCTGGTCATAAACCATATTTTTCTATTTTTGAACTAATAATTTTTAAAATAAGTCTCTATATTTAATTCATGGGGGGAGGCAAAGATCTGTAACATTTTTTTCCTGTCAAAGATAACAACATTTGATTTATAATGCAATCATATTTCAGTCTACTGGTTCAGGGCTTGTATGAAAGCTGTGTACCCATTTGATACTTACTGGCTGCTTGGTCTCTCAAGTACCATGGGCTCCACAATGACTTTATCAGACTTAACCTTTGGTTTTGCTGCCATGAGAATTTTGACATTAACTCAGCTTTGCCTAGCATCCTGCTTCCCTTCCTAAATACCCCAAATAGAGTCTCTTCTACCAGCTCTTAACTTCTGTACTTCTGATTATTTCATGTTTCTCATCACATGTTACTACCCTTCTGACGGGCACATAGCCTGATCTTGAGGAAGCCCCATTAGTAGCAAATTTCTCCATGTGCAATTTGTTTCCTGAATTCTGGGATGAGGAACATTTCTTTTCTTTTTTGCCATTTTTGAAATTTAATTATTGTGTGTTTCATACAGAACATCTCTGTCAATCTTGACCATCTTTATAGCCCCTTCTCCACCGGCACCTCCTGTAGCTCCCCAACTGGAATCCGTATGGTCTTTCATCCGTGTTAAGATCTAGTGTGTCAAGTTAGTGTCCTCAAAATGTTCCTCAGTGCAGGTTCATCTGCTGAGGTCTAGTCAGCCCTATCCAGAGTCCCTCGCTTTAGGAAGACTAGCTCATTCTCACCCAACAGCAATCAGTTGCCAATATTTCTTCAGCAAAGATTGGGGTCTGCTACCCATTTCTCCAGTTCCATAATGGGTTTTTGTCTGAGTTTGTACGGATCCTGAGCATGCCAAAACCATTGCTGTGGGTTCATATGAGGAGGGTCCCAGGAGCTTGTAGGATTCTGTTTCCATGTGGTCACACTCCTCCTCACTTGCTCTTACAATCTTTCTGCCCCTTCTTTTGCAATGACCCCGAGCTTTGGTTTGAGTGAAACTTAATATGAGTCCTGTCAAGGGATCTACACACTGAAGATTCCTAATCTCCATTCTTTGGCCATTTGTGACCTTTTGTGTTACGGGTCCTCTGTTGTATGTGGGATCTTCATTAATGAGAGTTGAGAGATTCATTAGTCCTCTTTACCCCTTGTTCCATGTTGCATGAGCCTTGGATGTAGAAGTTGTGTTGTAGATTTGCCACTTAGTCACAGACAATATCTGTACATGACCAGTTGTTGTATTCTGTAGTAATCTCTATCTGGTGCAACAGAAGCTTCTTTGATGAGTGGTGACTAGGATACTTGACTGTATATATGAGGATATGTAATTGGAACTTAGTAAGAGTTTATATTAGCCTAGGGATGTGACAGCCTTGGTGATTTCTCTAAGATCTATGACCTCTTCAGTCATGTGTATTTGGTTCTGATTATAATGCCACACATGAGTTTCTTCCCACTGAGTGAGCTCTATGACCAATTAGGTAGTGCCAGATAAAAGTAAAAGTACTGCACCAGTGTCAAGTGCTGTGCCAGTCATTAATATGGTTATTTGGTCACGAATCTGGTGTTGGGCCTATTGATGTTCTCCCTTGCTGCTTGCATAGTGCTTTCCAGAACTATGAATACTTTTATTTCTCTCTTAATTTCTCTTTTGACCCATTCATCATTCAGGAGTATGTTTTTTAAGCTCCATGAGTTCACGCAGTTACTAGGGTTTCTTCCAGTGTTGATTTTAAATTTTATTGCATTGTGATCTGATAGAATGAATGGAATTGTTTCATTTTTTTGCATTTTTGAAGTTTGTTTTGTGCCCCAGTATGTGGTCAGTTTTGGAGAAAGCTCCATGAGGTGCTGAATAGACTGTGTATTCCTTGGTGCTTGGGTGGAATATTCGGTAGATGTCTGTTAGGTTCATTGGATGCATGGTATTGTTTAATTCAGATGTCTCTGTTTATTCTATGCTCAGTTTACCTGCATAATGAAGACAGTGGGGTACTGAAGTCCTCTACTGTTAGTGAGTTGGGATTAATCTGTGTCTTAAAATCTTATAGTACTGATTTTATGAAGTTGTGGACACCAGAGTGTGGTGTATATATGTTCATGATTGTAATATATTCTTGGTTAACTGTTCCTTTGATCAGAATATAGTGACCCTCGTTATCTCTTATGATTAGTTTTAATTTGTTTTATTTTGTCAGATATTAGAATGGCACCTCCTGCTTGTTTCTTAGTGCCATTTGCTTAGAATATTTTTTCCATCCTCTCACCTTAAGATAGTTCCAGCCCTTGAAGATGAGATGGTTTCTTGCAGACAAAGAAGATGGATTTTGTTTCTTGATTCAATCAACTAGCCTGTATCTTTTGACTGGGGAATTCAGTCCATTGATATTTAAAGTTATTATTGAAAGTGTCCATTGGTTCTGGTCATTTTAATTTATGTTTACACTCTTTGCCTAACTCTGTGGTTCCCCAATTCTACCTTCATTAATGTTCTTTCTGTTGCCCCTTGGGTATAATTGTTCATTTCTTTAGCTCTCTGTATTGCTTCAAGTTTCCTTTGAAGAACTGGTTTTCTGGACACGAATCTTTCAGTCTATTCATGTCATAGAATATTTTTCTTTAACCTTCAACTACAATAGATATTTTTGCTGGGTAAAGTATTCTAGGTTGGCATCTATCGGCATTCAGAACTGGGAATATTTTGGTCCAGGCTATTCTGGATTTCATAGTTTTCATTGAAAAGTCAACTGTAATTCTGATGGGTTTTCCTTTATATGTGACTTGTTTTTCTTTTACAGTTTTCAGGGTTCTCTCTTTGTTCTGTACTCTTAGTGTTTTTATTATGATATGCCATGAGGAGATTATTTTCTGGTCCTATCTAGTTGGTGTTCTATGTACTTCTTATGTGTGAAGGCATTTATTTCCTTAATTTGGGGAAATTTTGCTCTACAATCTGTTTGAAGATCTGTTCAGTGCCATTATCCTGAGATTCTTCTCCTTTATGCCTATGGAGCATAAATTTAGTCTTTTCATGGCATCCCATAATTCCTTCATATTCCATTCCTGTGCTTTTCTGAAATTTTCATAATCTTTGTTTGAGTAGTTCAGTTCTTCAGTTTCATTGTTCATCTTGATATTCCATTTTACATTTCATTCATTCTATTGGTGAGGCTTTCTTCTGTCATTTCAAATTGGCGTATTGAATTTTTCACTTTCTTCTTCATTTAATCCTGAATTTTCTTCAATATTTCTATCTCTTTTGTGAATTCAGTAAGAAGTTTATGCCTATCTTTTTAAAATTCTTTGATTTGTTTGTCTGTGTGTTCTTTAAATTCATTGGATTCTTTGACCATGTTTATGATTGTTCTTTTAAACTCTGTGTCCTGGATTATCTCTATGGGATTTTTGTTATAGAACTCTTCTATAGGACTCATGATGTTTTGTGGAGACATATTATTTGGGGTTTTCATATTATTTTTTTGTGATGTTGGCATATGCATTTCTATTATTGTTTATGATTCTGATGTGAGACTCATGCCTTTGTTGAGTTGAAGTCTGATTCTGTTTGTATATTTGATATGACTTGGTTGTTTTCTTATTGGTTATGAAAAGCTGTTTGGTCAAGGTTTCAGGTTCTCTGTTTTGATTTTATATTGGAGGGACCAGATGGCTCTAGTTCAGCTGCTTAGGAGTTCCCTCAAAGTCACAAGTTAGGTGAGATCAGATGCTTTCAGGCTTTCCCTTAAAGTCTGGGCTCCTTGAGCTGCAGGCACAACATAATTTGGGAAGATTGCTAGGCAGAGGCTGAATTCAGGTTTTTTCAGGTAGTCTGCAAAAGGTCTGGCCCACTACTAAAGAGCACAGAAGCCTAGCCCTGCAGCAGTGGGAGGGGCTGCAGAGGGGACCAATGTAGGGGAATGGGCACAGTGAGATTTGGAGAGCTCACAGCCAGATGTGCCCCAAACTAGAAGGAGAACAGCATGTGGGGTGGGGGCATTTGGTGTTGTTTTGGTAGTGGGGGAGTAGAGGCATAATGGAAAGGATCAGATTTACCAGGGAAGAAGGCTGGTCTCTGGAATCCAAGGCAAGCTGGGGGTGGGCACTCCCAGGGTAGAAGGATGGTCTTGGGAATGCAAAGGCAATTTTGGGTGTGGATAGCCTGTGAAGGTTCTAACAAACTAGACTGAAAAATCGAGCTGGTTTGAGTAAGGAGGATCAGGACACAGTGGGTGGGTCTGGACAAAGAGGGTAGTCCAGAGATTTGGGGTGCTAAAAGCAAGAACAGGCCTGTGCACAAAGCTAGAAGAACAGGATGGGACATGGGGACTTTACCACAGTTTAGACCTGGGAAGCAGAACAGTGCTAGTGGATGAATCAACATTTAGTGAGCTACTCCTGTGTGCAGAGAATGATTCAACTCTGCCGGGAAATACAGAACACTTTTTTGTTCATATTTTCCTCTTGTCATTTCTTCTCTTCTGATCAAGAGCATGAAAAGAGAAATTGTTGTGGGTCACTGCATTAGTGTGTCAAGCAATATTCTCTGATGTGGGCTAATGCTCTAACTTCTGGAACATACACATTATCTATTCAGTCTGTAACACCACTTGACTTCTTGTGGTCCTCAGGGTTTCCCCCTTCAGGTTTCATGGATACTTTATTGATGAGCCATAAGAACACATAACCCATTCAAGCATTCACTTGGTGGTTGGAAAAAGACCTACAACTGGTAGAACTGAGTTTGATTTTCCAGTGCCTGACCTAAATCTAGGGTCTACATTTCATTTGGTTGCAACATTGTATTGGCTGTACAACTCTTTCTGGATGGCTTTTCAAGCCATCCATAAGAACAATGACTTAGATGCAGAGTCATTTGCTGATTTCTTCATGCAGCCAACAGAACCTATCCAGTATCTATTGTGTGCAGGTACCAGGATTACAAAGACTAGTGAGATAAGGTCCCTGACTTTGAGATGGCAATCGTCTGGCAAGAGAAAATAGATGTAGGAACGAAGAGTCTAGCACAGTGTGGGATGAAAGCCAATGGTACATGCATAAAGGCAAAGGAGTCAGCTGCCTTGCGATCAGAAGAGAAAGTAGACATTTGGCCATGTCTTAGAAAGCATGTAAGGAGTTTGCCAGGAGGAAGGGGAACCCAGGTGAAGGAACATGTGCTGAGGAGTCACGTAATTACTTAGCTTGTAAGAGTATTGTTTGTTTGGGGGTAGGTAAGCAACAAGTGTTTAATTTAGAAATTCATAAACATGGAATGGCAGTTTCCTTCCTAGTTGAGTCAGGTCCCTAGAGCAAAAGTTGGGGAAGTGGTTTGTATCTGGACAAACATTGCATGATCGCGTGAGCTAAAGTCAGTTTTGTATTTATTCACTTAGATGTTTTCTTTTTTCATATTAAGTTTTTTTAATAAGATTATAATTTAAAATTACATCAAAGTTTAGATATTCCTTTGGTTGTACACAGATAGCTGAGCTGGGACAGTATGACTAACATGACTTTGCTCTGACCGTATCTTTATTTGATCTTCCTTTCTTTCAGAATTATATGCTGAGTGTGAGCAGCCAGACCAAAGACTCTGATGTGGCCAAGAACAAGGACTGGGTGAGCCAAAAGTAAAGGGGCAAGAAATGTTAGATAGGCTGTGGTCAAGCCAGCAGCATGCTTGGCCCCATCACCCCAAGTAGTTGCTAAATTCTTAAGAGTGGGAGATTTGGGGTAAATGAGTCCTCTTTTACTCAGAGTTGAGCCTAGGGATTTACGTGGCTGCCTGCCTTCACCCAACTTGGATGAGTCACTCAGGGAACAGACAGAACTGGAACTTAACGTTGCATTGGCTTTCTTTGCATAATGAATTTGCTGTTGCTTCTGCTGTTTGAATTTGTGTTTTAAACACCTCTCCTGTTCCTGAGATTTCTCTCCTTTTCTGAAGTTGAAATTTTCTCTGTGAATCTGCATACTGTTCAATGTGGCTCAGTAGAAAATAATGAGTGCTTACCAGTTGATGATTATTGTCATATAATATATCATGGTAATTTTGGATTTTAAGTAGAGCTAGGGTATCTACTTTATTTTAAAGGGCTCAATTTATATAGGAATAAAACTTGTCAAGAGTGATCCTGAGTTGATTTTACTATTGCTGGTATACTGCATTTGTAGTATCATCAAGGAAAATTTCTACATGAGATGTTTTCCAACCCTTGCATCCTCTGAATGTCTAAATACATTTGTTGATTCTGTTCCCTGAAAGTAGACTCTATTCATTTTCATCCCTGTAAGACACAGGTTAAAAATCACTCTCAATGACTCATACTACCTTCGTTTGAACAGAGGATACGTTCTGGTTATTCCTATTTTCTGTCAGAGCAATTATTATTATTTATTAAAATGTATTCTTTGAGAATACATACAATGTATTTTGAACATATTCACCCTACTTCACCTCTCCCACTCCTTCTGTCCCTCCAAGTTCATGTCCTCTTTTATTCTTTTTTAAATATCTTATTTATTATTTTTATGTTATGTATATGAATGTATTGCCTACATGCATGTAAGTACACCTGTGTTGTACAGTGCCAGAGGAGGCCAGAAGAGGGTGTTGGATTGCCTGGAATTAGAGTCACACACAGTTGGTAGCCACCATGTGGGTTCTGGGAATTGAACCCAGGTCTTCTGCAATAGCAGACAATGCTCTTAATTGCTAAGCCATCTCTCCAGCCTCCTCTTTTATTTTAAATAACCATATATGAATGGGTGTGGGGCCATCCACTGAAGTACTGTCAGTCTTTCAGGGACCACACCCTAAGAGAGAACTGACTTTTCTTCCCCTCTCTGACATTGTCAAAAGTTACTCGGCGAGGGGTGGGGCTTGTGTGCCCTCCCCTCTTTATGGACTGTTGTCTGGTTTGATCTTGGGGTGGGCTTTGTAGAAAACCACAGTTGCTGTGAGTTCCTAAGTGCAGTAGTCTGGTCATGTCCAGAGGATACTGCTCATCTCAGTCCTCCCTGACCTCTGGCTCTTAAAATGTTTCTGTCCCTTTTTGGAAAAAGTTGCTTTCCTTGATTAAGTTTAATTTGTTAAATAAAATAACCAATTGTCTTATAAAATCTTTTTTTTTTTTTGAGGAAGGGTCTCATTATGTAGCACTGACTGGCCTGGAACTCACTACGTAGACCAGGTTGGCCTCAAACTCATAGCAATCCATCTGCCTCTGCCTCCTGAGTGATGAGATTAAAGGCATGTGCCACACAGCCAGCATAAAATCTATTTTAATTTTGATTCTTATTAAATAAATTTAAGGTGCTACTGCAAATTATCAGATGCAGGGGAGAGGGGGTGGGCAGAGCTTTGTAGACTGCCTGAGAGTGCCTGACAGCCTCTGTGGGGTGAGCTTCCCAAATTATACCATTCTCGTCCCCCTGCCTTAGGACTATCTGCAGTCCCTCCCACTGCCCCAGGGCCAGGCATCCCTGCTGGCTAATAGAGGCCCAGACCTTTAGAGACTGCCTGACTGAGTCCAAACTTCAATGTACCCATTCTCCTGCTTTGGGTCCATCTTCAGTTCCTCCCACTGCCCTAGAGCTTAGGTTTCCCTGCTGACTAGTAGGGACCAGCACATTCATCTTCCATCTTGGCCCTTGATATTATTCCTCTGAGGCTTCTGAAGTATCATCTGAGTCTCTAGGGATGCTTTGCCCTTTTGGAGAGTCCCTGAGTAGCTTGACTGGAACCATCTGGTCCATCCAATATAAAATCAAAAGAGAGAACTTGAAAGAAACAAGGTACATCAATAATACAACCAGAATCAGACTTTAACTCAACAAAGGAAGACTTGTGTTTCATACCAGAATCAAAAGCAACAAACAAAATCCACATGATATAAGAACAATGAAAAAATAATAATATGAAAAACCAAAATAATATGTTCCCACCAAATACTACAAGTTCTGTAGAAGACTTGTACAATGAGAACTCCATAGAGATAACCCAGGGCACAGAGTTCAAAAGAATAATTGTAATATGATGTGATAATATGATAAAATGATAGTAAAAATATTTAAAAAATCAATAAATTTAAAGAACACACAACTCAAATAACTAAAAGAAGATGGGAATAAACATGACTGAATTTACAAAAAACATAGAAATACTGAAGAAAAATCAGGATGAAGTGAAGAAGGAAGTGAAAACCTAAATAATCCAATTTGAAATGACAGGCAAAAGCCTGAAAAAAAAGAAAGAAAATAAAAGGAATGGAATATGCAGGAAATGTGGGACATAAAAAAAAGACCAAATCTAAGCATCACAGGAATAGAAGAAGGAGAAGAATCTCAGGTGAATGGTGTAGACCAGATCTTCAGCAGAAGAAAATTTTCCCAAATTAAGGAAAGACATTATCCACACAAGTACAAGAAGCACATAGAACACAAAATAGACAGGGCCAGAAAAGAAACTCCCCACAGCATATCATAGTAAAAACAAACAGTAAATGTACAGAACAAAGAGAGAACACTGAAATATGCAAGAGAAAAACAAGTCACGTATAAAGGAAAACCCATCAGACTTTTCAGTGCACACTATGAAAGCCAGAAGAGCCTGGACCAAAGTATTCCTAGTTCTGAATGCCAATAGATGCCAACCTAGAATACTTTACCAGCAAAATTGTTTATTATAGCTGAAGGGAAAAGAAAATTCTTCCATGATATTAACAAGCTGAAGGAATTCATGTCTAGAAAACCAGCCCTTCAAGGAATACTTAAAGCAATACAAAAGACTGAAGAAAGGAATGACTATATCCAAGGACTAACAGAAAGAAAGTAAATGAAGGTATCACTGTAGAAACACAAAATTAGACCAAGAATACAAGCAGAAATTAAAATGACAGTAACCAATACACATCTTTCAATAATAACTTTAGATATTCCCAGTCAAAAGATATAGGCTAGTTGACTGAAGAAAAAAATCCGTCTTTTTCTTGTCTGCAAGAAACTCATCTCACCTTCAAGGATAGGCACTACCTGAGGGTGAAAGGATGGAAGGGATAGTCAAGCAAATGGCACTAAGAAACAAGCAGGGGTTATAATTCTGATATCTGACAAAATATTCTTCAAACTAAAACCACTCAGAAGAGATAAATAGAGTCACATCATTCTGACCAAAGGAACAATTGACTAGGATTTTCTAATCATGAATATATATGCACCAAACTCTGGTGTACCCTATTTCATAAAAACAGTGCTACAGGACACATAGTAATCCCAACTCTGTAATAGTAGAGGACTTCGATACCTATCTCCAATGGACAGGCCAAAGGGACAAAGAATAAACACAGAGACATCTGAATTAAATGACAACTTATATCAAATGGACCTAACAGACATCTTCTGAATATTCCACCCAAGCACCAAAGAAAACACATTCTATTTAGTAGCCCATGGAAGTTTCTCTAAAATTAAACACATACTGGGGCACAAGAAAGACTCAACAAATATAAAAAGTTGAAATAACTCCATGCATTCTATCAGAACACAATAAAATAAAGCTTAAAATCAACACCAAAAGAAGCTCTAGTAACTTCATGAACTCATGGAGATTAAAAACACACTCCTGAAAGATGAATGGGTAAAAGAAGAAATTAAGAAAGAAATAAAAGTATTCCTGGAATTAAATGAAAAGGATAATATAACACAACAAAACCTCTGGGACACTTTAAAAGAAGCTCTAAGAGAGAAGTTTGTAGCTCTAAGCGCCTACATTAAAAATTCAGAAAGAGCATAAAAAATGACTTAACATTGAAACTCAAGACACTGGAACACAAAAACAAACTAAATTCAAACCCTGAAGTTTAGAAGAAATAACAAAAATCAGAGCAGAAATTAATGAAATAGAAACAAAGAAAACTATACAAGGAGTCAGTGAGTCTAAGAGCTGGTTCATTGAAAGCATCAACAAGATAAGCAGACCCTTAGTCCAGTTAACCAACAGAAAAAAAGAGCAAATTCAAATCAACAAAATCAGAAATAAAAGAGGAAACATCATAACAGACAACAAAAAGATCCAGAACATTATAAGGGAATACTTTAAAAAGCTATACTGTATTAAATTTGGAAATCTAAAAGAAATGATGAATATCTAAATTCATGGGAACCACCAAAGCCAAATCAAGAAGAGATCAATAGCTTAAAAAGACCTGTAACAAAACAAGGAAATTGAAACAGTAATCTAAAACATCCCAACTTAAAAAAAGCCCAGGCCCAGATGGATCTACAGCAGAATTCTATCAGACATTTAAAGATCTATAGCCAATATACTTAAATTATTCAAAAATATAGAAACAGAGAGATAACTCTCAAATTCCTTCTATGAAGTCTGCATCACTGTAATACCAAAACCAGATCAAGACACAACCAAAACAAAACAAATAAACAAAAAACCTACAGACCCATTTCCTTAATGAACATAGTTGCAAAAATTCTCAACAAAATACTTGCAAACTGCAAACAGACACACATCAAAAAGATCATCTACCATGATCAAGTCGCTTTATTCCAGAGATGCACAGGTAGTTCAATGTATGTAAGTCAATAAATGTCATAAATCATATAAATGGATCCAAAGACGAAAATCACATGGCCATCTCAATAGATGCAGAAAAGGCCTTTGATAAAATTCAGCATGCGCTTATGTTAAAAGTTATAGAGAAAATTGGACTGGAGGGGAACATACCCTAACATAATTAAAGCTATATACAACAAACCCACAGTCAACATCATTCTAAATGGAGAAAACCTGGAAGCATTCCCATTAAAATCAGGGGCCAGACAAGACACTCTCTCCATTCCTTTTTAATATAGTGCTTGAAACTCTTTCTAGAGCAATAAGACAAGAAACGGAAGTAAAAGGAATACTCATTGAAAAAGAGGTCAAATTATCCTGTTTTGCATATGATATGATATCATACCTAATAGATCCCAAAACTTCCACCAATAAAAGCCCTAGCAGTGATAACTTTCAATAAAGTAACAGATCGTAAAACTAATCTACCAACATCAGGAGCCTTTCTATATACCAATAACAAGCAATCAGAGAAAGAGTACATAGAAACACTCATATTCACAGTAGCCTGAAAAAAAAAATCTGAGAATAAACTTGACCAAAGGCATTAAAGGTATCTACAATGGAAATTTTAAAAAATTAAAATTTTGAAAAAAGAGATTGAGGAAGACATCTGGAGATGGAAGAACTTCCCATGCTCATGAATTGGGAATGTTGTGAAAATGACTATCCTACCCAAAACAGTGCAATCCCAATCAAAATCCCATGTTATTATTCACAGAGCTGGAAAAAAATCATACTAAAATTCCTCTTGAATCACAAAATATCCCAGGTAATCAAATCAATCCTAAGTACAAAGAGCAATGCTGGGAGAATTGTTATATCTGATCTCAAAATATGTTACAGAGCTATAGTTGCAAAAACAAAATGGAACTGGCAGAGAAACAGACACATAGATCAATGGAAAATAACTGAAGACCCGAACATGAGTGTATGAAATTTCAGCCACTTGATATTTGACAAAGGGGCCAAGAAAACACACTGGAGGAAGACAGCATCTTCAATAAATGGTGCTGGCAAAATTGGATCTCCACCTGTAGAAGAATGAAACTGGACCCTTATCTTTCACCCTGCACAAAAATCATCTCCAAATGGATCAAAGATCTCAATGAGAAACCTGAAACATAGTACCTTACAAGATATAAGCACAGGAACTGACTTTCTAAATTGGACATTAGACACTCGGCATTAAGGTAAAAAATCAACAAGTGAGAGCCCCATTAAACCAAAAGCTTCTGTACAGCAAAGGAAACAACAAAGGAAGTGAAGAGAAAATCTACAGAGTGGGAAAAAAAATCTTCAGCAGCAGCACATGTGAGAAAGGTTTAATATCCAGATAATGTGAAGAACTGAAAAAACAAAGAATCAAGAAAATGTAAATGACATGTAAATGAGGCTAGTATCAGTAATATAATTATTGTGAGGATTAAATCAGATAATGTATTAAAAACACATGTAGTTTGGTACAAGTAAGCCCTAAGGAAATAGTAGATGCTAAATTCTTGAAAATGTGGATTATAGGTTTTTGTCTTAATTGGGCCTTGAATGAATTCAACTAGTAAGAACTTATTAATGAGTTATTTGTTAATGATCAATATTTAACCTAAGCTGAGGTTATAGTTAATGTATATAATATGCATTTATAAAATGAATTATGACAAATCGCTTATAATACAGTAAAAAACCCTCTTATATGATGTTGTAGGAAGAGATGAATCTGTGAGAAGTTCAGCAAAAAAAAAAAAAAAAATCAAGCTAGTGTACTCAAAGTCAGAAAAAGATGATTTGGGGAAGATACAATTTTCCTCATTCTGTGTACTTATTTAGGCCCAGGCTAATTTCGATCACTTCCAGCCCTCATGATTTTAGCCTTTATTCCACTTAAATAGGCAGGCAATTTGAACACTAATAAGTTTGTCTTGGACAGTGATAACAACATATACCTTACAAATTTCTGAACTTTCTTAGAAAAATACACTTCCAGGGTCTGGAGAGATGGGTCAGCTCTTGCAGTGGACCTGGGTTTGATTCCCAGCACCCGCACAGCAGCTAACAATCATCTGGAACTGCAGTTCCAGGGGGTCTGATGCCCTCTTCTGACCCTGCAGCACACTGCATGACATAAGGGCCCTCACACAAATGCAGGCCTTACACTCAAACACACAAAAACACATAAGGGCCCTTACACAAATGCAGGCCTTACACTCAAACACACAAAAACACATAAGGGCCCTTACACAAATGCAGGCCTTACACTCAAACACACAAAAACACATAAGGGCCCTTACACAAATGCAGGCCTTACACTCAAACACATAAAAACACATAAGGGCCCTCACACAAATGCAGGCCTTACACTCAAACACACGAAAACACATAAGGGCCCTTGCACAAATGCAGGCCTTACACTCAAACACACAAAAACACATAAGGGCCCTCACACAAATGCAGGCCTTACACTCAAACACACAAAAACACATAAGGGCCCTTACACAAATGCAGGCCTTACACTCAAACACATAAAAACACATAAGGGCCCTCACACAAATGCAGGCCTTACACTCAAACACACGAAAACACATAAGGGCCCTTGCACAAATGCAGGCCTTACACTCAAACACACGAAAACACATAAGGGCCCTTATACAAATGCAGGCCTTACACTCAAACACACGAAAACACATAAGGGCCCTTGCACAAATGCAGGCCTTACACTCAAACACACGAAAATACATAAGGGCCCTTACACAAATGCAGGCCTTACACTCAAACACACAAAAACAATACAACAAATTTCCAGTAGTACAACTAACAGGTCAGCAATTTTTAAGAATACAGAAGTCTAGTTTGTGTATTAAGTCACATAAACATAAGTGGATTAGAGGAACTGGAGAGATGTTACAGCAGGTAAAGGCACTTGCTACATAAGTACAAGTCTGATGACCTGAGTTTAATCCCTGGATCTCATGTAAAATAGAAGTAGAGAAAACAGCTCTACAGAGTTGCTCTCTAACACTCACATGCACTCTGTTCCCCTACATCATACATACACATAAGGATACATTTTAAAGCATTTGCATTTAAAAGTGGATTAGAGGTGATTATACTAGAAGAGATTAAAATGTTCTATATTTAAAAAACTATTTTCTGTGTTCCGCCTGCATGGAAGTGCACTCATGTTGTGCAATGCCTGTGGAGGACAGAAGAGGGCATCAGATCCCCTGGAACTGGAATTTTGGGTGGTTGTAAGCCACCTTTGGGTGCTTGGATTTGACAATTTCACACATGAAGAGAATGTACTGTGATCATTCCCACCCTTTACTGTCATTTCCTGTCCCTCTCCCACTTACCTTGACTCTTTTATTCTCAGTTACTCCCCCTTTCAGACTGTCTTTCTTCTTGCTTGCTTGCTTCTTTCCTTTCTTTCTTCTTTCCTTCCTCACTTTTTCCCTCCTTTCTCCCTCCCTCCCTCCTTCCTTCCTTCCTTTCCTTTTTTTCTTTCTTTGTGTATGTGTGTGCATGTGTGGTACAGGTGACCACAAGAGTTGCACGTTCATAGTTTCAGGGGCCATGGCCTATTCGGCAATGGCAGTTCTGTAGCTGAATGTTTGACTTTGAGACAGACGTGGCCATGGTCAGCCTGTATAAATAAACAGAACTCTGACCCCAGCCTGTAGCAAGCAGCTCCAAACCAAACCACCACTGCAATGGTGCTCATGAAGAATTACTTGTTTATTTTCTCATTGGAGTTTTATAGTTTTATATTTAGGAACATAATATTTTGGGGGGAGGGAAAGGGTTCATTTAGCTTATATCTCCCAGATCACATTTCATCAAGGAAGGAACCCAAGGTAGGAACTCAGGGAAGGAACCTGGAGGCAGGAGCTGAAGCACAAATCATGGAGGAACATTACTTACTGGCTTGCTCCTCTGGTCCATGTTCAGTCTGCTTTCTTTCACAATATAGAACAACCTGCCCAGGGGTGGTCCCACCCACAGTGGACTGGGCCTTCCCAAATCACTCAACAATCAAGAAATATCCCCACAGACATGGCTACAGACTGGTCCAATGGAGGAAATTCCTTAGCCAAGGCTGTCTCAAACCAGGTGTGTCAAGGTGACAGCTAAAGTTGACCTGCACAGCTGCCTCTCGTCAACTCGACACACAGGGAACATAATACCTTTTTGATTTAATTTTTATTTATGGTGTGAGGAAGGAATCTCACCTCATGTAAGTATGTGGTTGTCCTGGACTCATTTATGACAAAAGTTTTTATCCTACTGTACTGTCTTGGTATGCTTGTTGATCAACTGTACTTTCTCAATTCTTTTGATTTCTGTGTCCAATTTTATTCTGGTTCCAAGCTTGTTGCAAAATCTTGAAAAAACTTACAATGCAGTAATTTTCCAAATCAGGAGGTATGTGCTCTCTAGCTTGTCTTTTTAAAAAATATTGTATTTATTATTTTTATTTTATGTGTATGAGTGCATTGCCTGCATGTATGTAAATACACCTGTGTCATGCAATAAGGCCAGAAGAGGATATCAGATCCCCTTGTGGAATTGGATTTACAGACAGTTATTAGCTGCCATGTTGGTACTGGGATTTGAACCCTGGTCCTCTCCAGGAGCAATCAGTGCTCTTAATGGCTGAGGCATCTCTCCAGCACCCTCTAAATTGTTTTTAATATTCAAGATTATTATGGTCACTCTGGGTTTCTTAATTTCCATAGGAATTTAGGATCAGTGTGTCAATTTCTGTAAAATAGTCAGATGGAAAATGTGATTGTGCACATCTGTAGTTCTTTTACTCAGAATTATGAGACAAGAGGATTATGACAAGGTCAGTTTGAACTAAATACCAAGACTCTTGAAAAAAAATACAAATGAACTTTTGAGGGAATTTTGAATATATAGATTGATTGATCATGATAAATGTTTATGTCTTAACAATTTTGAGTCTGTTTATTTAGCTTTTCTTTAATTTCTATTAGCGATGTTATATAGTTTCTATTTTTTTGATGCTATTGTAAATAGAACTGTCTTTCAAAATTCTATTTTAGGATTTTTCAGTGGTGCTGTATAGAAATTCAGTTTATTTTTGTATGTTGATTCCACACCTTACAACCTTGCTGATTTTGAATTCTTTAGGATTCATATAGCAATATCTCATTAGTAAATAGAGATTTTGTTTTGGTTTGGATGTACAATGTCCCCAACAGACTCCTGGGTTTGACTATCTGGGCACCAATGGAGGTTGTGGAATCATTAGGAGGTGGAGGAAGTAGGTCATTTGGACAGGGCCATGTGTAAGACTTATAGCCTTGGTTCACTTCCAGATATGTGTGCTTCTGGGACTAACTGTTACTTAAGGAGCTCTGTCACAGGTTCTAACCAACAGGTATGACCAATCCTTTGACCTTTTTAACAAGATGTTGTCATCTACAGAATTCACATTTTAGAACTGTGCCATCAAGTTACAAAAATAGAAAAAAATTTTAAAATCTCATAATGTTTTAAGTAAGTTCATGATTTTGGTTTGGTGACCTTCATAGCTATCCCTGGCTGCTCGTGGACATGGGCAGCAATTAGAAGTGCTTACTCTCCTCTCCAGCTGCCTCCCCTTCACTGGATATAGCCCTCTTATGGGCTCTACATCCTCTGAACCATGAATCAAAATAAATCCTTCCTCCCTTAAATTGTTTCTATAGATTCACTGGTGTCACACAGATGAATGAAAGTAAAAATTATAGATATTTTCCTTAAAATTATTTATTTATTTTTATGTGTATGAGTGTTTCTCCTGCATATATGCAGGCATACTATAGGTGTGCAGTGCCTTAAGAGACCAGAAGAAGGTGCTGGATCCTCTGCTTCTGGAACATGGTTGCTCATTGCCATTTGGAAGCTGGGAATCAAACCTGGTCCTCTGCAAGAGCAGCCAGTGCTCTTAACTGCTGAGCCGTCTCTCCAGCTCCATACTTTCACATCTTAATTTCCGGTATGAATGTACTTTGCTTCCTTTCCTAGCCTAATTTTCCTGGACAGAAGCTCCTGTAGAATGCTGACGTGTCAACAGCAGATATCTTGTTCCTTCATACAGAGTACAAATCCTGCCCATTTGTGTTATCTTGGCTCCAGGTTTTTCATAGCTTCTTTTTATCAGGTTGTCCTACTTGAGGTTTTGTATTTGATTTTTTTGGTTATTAAATTCATGAAGCCTATGGGATTTTTGTTGTATGCTTCTGATGCTGTGGGGTTGATTGTATAGTTTTTATTCTAGTCATGGATGTACTGATTCATTTCTGGGTACCAAAATGACACTGTATTCCCAGGATAAATCCCACTTTGTCATGATATCTATTCATGTGTCACTGCTTTCATTTTTCTAGTGGCTTATAGAGTTCTCATATTTGGGGGCTGAAGAGATGGCTCAGTTAAGAGCACTTGCTGCTGTCTCAGAGGACCCAGGTTCAGTTGCTAGCATCAGGGGCTCACAACTCCCTGTAACTCCAGCTCTGGAGGATCTAACCCTCTTATGGGCTCTACAGGCACCCATACATATTTTTCCTGCAGACACATACACATAAATTAAAAATACACACTCACACAGACACATACACACAAATAAAAAATTAAAACGACTTTTAAAAAGAAATTTTCATTTTCTTAATAAGATACATTGATCTGTTATCCTATTTTCTTATGATATTTCTTGTTTTTATCTCAGCTAATATTGGCTATATAAAGATTTGACATTTTTTCTTCCTCTTCTATTTTGAGATGAGTTTGTAAAGGATTAAAGTTGATTTTCCTAGAAATATGTAGCATATTTTATCCGTGAAAACATGGGCAGGGCATTTCTTAGGCTGTCTTTTCTATTACTGGTTTCAATTCTTTCAAAGGTTCATTCACATTTTCCACCTGGAGTTATGGATGGTTGTTAGCCATCATGTGGATACTGGGAACTGAACCTGGGTCCTCTACAAGTTGAGGCAGTGTTCTTAACTACTGAGTCATCTCTCCAACCTCTGAAGCTGAAATTCATAAGTTAAAGAAGTACTTCTATATTGATAGCATGCTCCCATGACTTATCAACTTACCATACAGTCAGGAGTAGTCAAATGGAAATGAGAAACAGCGGTAATGGGAGAGAGTATCAGTTAGATATTGATACGTAATAAATGATGCCAAAACCAATGACTTAAAACAGCAATCACTTGCTATTTTTCCTGACTTGCAAGTCAGCTTATCTAGGCTGAGCTCAAATGGATAGTTTCACAGTCCTGGGTATATCTTCATGTCCACAGTTGGCTAGAGACTGCTTTGCTCCCTCTGTCTCTTGCTGTCTTGCTATGCAGACAGCAGCTGGTCCCAGACACTTCTTGCAATGACAGAACACATTCTAAGACGTAACTGGAAGTAACATGCAAGGTCTTTTGATGTCTGGGTTTGCAAGTGGGTATCATAACTTCTGTCTTATTCTTTTGACCAAAGTAATTCACAATGGGCATAGAAATAAAGCCCAATTTAATGAGAGGAACTCTAAAATCATATTAGGAGAGGTAACAAATAGGGAATTAGGAAGGCAGTAAAGAGACTCTCCTCAGTTTGATAATTTCTGTTACATATAAGTTGAATTCTATTTCTGTTAGACTAGAAAAGAGCAATGTTTTGCAAATTATATCAACTTTTACTTGTTAGGGGAGTGTGTGCATCATGGAAAACATGACAAGCACACATGACAAGCTCACCAAGTTTCTTGAGTGAGCACACTTTTTTAAAAGCAAAAATATGTATCTTCTTTTTTTTAAAAGCATGTTTGTGTGTGTGTGCTTATGTGTGTGTGCACATATGAGGGTATACTGCATGCTTGTGAAGAGGCCAGAGATCAATGTCAGGTGTCTTTGTTTATTGCCCTCCACTGTAGTTTTAGAGGCATGGTCTCCTGCTCAACCCAAAGCTCACAATTTTGGCTATCCTGGCTGACCAGTGAGCTTCAGGGATCCAGCTGGATCTGCTCTCCTCAGAGCTGGGGTAACACATCTGGCTATTACATGGGTGCTGAGGATCTGAACTCATGCCCTCATGCTCACACAACCACACTTCAACCACTGAGCTAACTTTCTAGTCTTTGTGCATTTCTTGTATGACCATCTTTTGAATCAGCATGAAGCAGGTGACTTGGTAAGTCAAAGAACTACCTAAGCATTCCTAATTCTTGGACGGTTTGATTTGATCTTTACTTTTCTCAAGAATGTGCAGCATCAGCAAACTTTGCTTGTCTTTAAAATGGGGAGGATTCTAGTGGAGTTGACTTGTTACTCCACAAATACTTTAAATCTCTGGAAATTTCCCTCTGGAATTATTATATGTGAATAGATTCCTATATTTTACAATGGAAAAACATGACATCATTACCAGCTCACTACTGCTATTATTCATCTAACAGGTTAAAGTTCAACAGTTAAACTTTGAGTGTGTTTTATTGTTTGTTGCACACTGTTTTTTTATGTATTGCATAACTCATGCACTTTGCAGTTAACTGTTTAAAACGGCAATCAGCCCTTGAAAGCAGGAGCGATTTGCCATTCTCCTGCTGTTGTCCTCATTAATATTCTGTATTTTAACTCAAAGACAATTACAGATTCTAGTGTCAACCAAGTCAAAGAAGACATTTTATTTTCTTGTTACTGATCACAAACCCTAATGCTTTAAATGTGGATGTATATGCTTGGGAGTGTTTACAAATATTCACGGTGTACATCTTTATAAATGTCAGACACATGCATCAAATACACAAACAATCATAGATGGGAAGAACTAGAATATGTTGGGTCAGTGAGATGGCTCAGCAAACACATCCAGTGTCTGAAATCATACTGTCACTTTTTTCAGTAGTGTGTAGACTTTTCCTCCAGCCACATTAGTTTCCAAGGTTTGGGGACCCCAAGGCACCACCTCCTTTCCTTCCCTACCACTGTTCATACAGTGGATCACCATCCAGAAGGTGATGCCTGCACTGCATGAACACAGGCAGGCACTTAGCACAGCTGTTCTTAGATATAGCCTCTGCATCAAAGTTTAACTGTTAAAAGAATAAAACCGGGGTCTAGATAGATGGCTCGGTGGTTAAGAGAGTATATTGCTCCTAGCACATGTCAGGAGGCTTACAAATACCTGTAACACCAGCTCCAGGGGATCCAACGCCCTCTTCTGATCTCCACAGACACCTGCAAACATGTGCACAAACACTCATCATAGACACACATGCTTACACATAAAGAAAAATAAAATAAGTCTTTGAAAAAAGGAGAAAGAAAAAACCTGCTCAATACATAGCAGTTTTCTAAGGCATTAAGATTCAAGCATGTCAAGAAGACTAAAATTCTGAAATACATAGTTCAAAATAAAATGTATTGCCTATCAAAGAAGCCAAATCTGTTCTGAAGAATGGTTTTCAATTGCTCTGTGAAAATTACCCTTGTCATAATAAAGTCCTTCTCACACCTTAATCCCTAAATAAGAATCCCTGGGAGAGAATTTTTTGTTGCCTTCTGCTTCTCTTATAGAATATGAATTGCTTCTTCCATGTTACAACAGCTGTGCTCCAAAGCTTGCAAGGTGCTGATGATACCCTCTGAGGTGCCTTTAGTTGTATCGTTTCCTTTCTATTTCGCCTTCAATCAAATGAGACTAAGATAGATTACAGACTCAGGACTCCACTTCCCCCCTAGGAATGACTAGGGTAAGGCTGATAGAATGGTAGTGGTATCTAGGTAAATGTAGCATCCTGTGAGACTGCTAATGGTGTATCATCTGGGCTTAGGAGACATGCAGTGTTGGCCAAAATGTGACAAGAATCCACAAGTCAGTCAGAGCAGTAAGTAGGATGGATCCAATCCCCTGTGGCAAAAGTTAGCATCAACAGCTGTAGTTCTTGAGTGGAATCATCCAGAATCATGAGTTTTCTGTAGAGTGAAAAGGTCAATGACCTAGCAATTTAAGTTTATATGAAACATTAAGAATTTCCTAGCTAAAATGGATAAATGATTGAATTGTAGAATAATATATGTGATGAACTAAACCAAACCTGTATAGTGTTAGTATTATTGCATTAAGTTCAAAGTAATTTAAAAAAAACCTTTTTTTGCATTTGTTAGTATTTTGCTTTTAAGCTTTAAAAAGAATATAAATATATTAATATGTACTGAAATAGAAATGTATATAATACAGATAGTTATGAATTTAATTTTATGAATTTTAAAAATTATCTAAATGCTTTGGTAAGTTTTGGTTTTTAGAATTAGAGTCTGTCCTATTGATACTTGATAATAATATGTCAGAATATGGGTTCCTTTTCATTGCACTGAGGACTTACTAGGACATTTTAATTGGAAAAATTCTTGACTTTGTTCATTAATAATTTTCTCCTATTATTTTCATTTCTCTCTTTCTTGACCTCTTATTATTGCATATTTGTTTTTAAAATTTACTTATGCATTAGCTTTCTATCGTGATATGACACTGACCAAAACCAACTTATGAAGGAAAGGGTTTTTTCACTTACATGTCTTGATCATAGTTCATCCTTAAGGGAAGCCAGGGTAAGAACTCAGAAGACGTCAGAGGCAGGAACTGAAGCAGAGGCCATGGAGGAACACTGTTTACTGGCTTGCTCCCTTGGCCTGTATTCAGCCTGATTCCTTTTTTTCAGAATTTAAAATTTTTATTTTCTGTGTATGAGTATTCTGTTTCCATGTATGTAAGTGCACCCATGTCATGCAGTGCCCAAGGAGGTCAAAAGATGTGATCAGATCTCCTGGAACTGGAGTTATGGATGTTTAGATACCATGTCGGTGCTGAGAACTGAACCTGAGTCCTCCATAAGGGCGGCTAGTGGAACCCTTGGAACTGGAATTACAGATGGCTGTTAGCTGTCATGTGAGTGCTGAGTACCAAACCCCTACAAGAGTAACCAGTGCTCTTAGCTGCTGAGCAATCTCTCCAGTCCCAACATAATATTCATTTTTATATAGTAATACAAGTTACCAAATTTTGTCAGCAAACAATATGGAGAAAAGTTCATTTATTTTTCTAGAATCAACATCATATTGTTATATAATTTTGTTTAGGGACATGTAATTTTAGCAAAATGTTGAGACTGTAAAGGCTTCAGAAGAAGGCAATGAAAAAAAAATTTTTAAATCTGCCTAGAATTTCATTTGGGCAGGAAAAATATCAATGCAATCTTTCAATCTTGTGAAGGAAAAGCCAAGAAAAGACAGGATAACAGTCTTTATGCAGGTGAAAGATTTCAGTGTTCGAGATGCAAAGCACAGTCCCACACTTTATAGATTAGACAAGAGGAAAATTCCTGGTTTATAATCTCGGAACTTGTTTTGAATTAAGGAATGTACACACCTGTCAGGATAAGTAGAATTTAAGTTGTTCACTGAGCAGGGACATCTGAGACATACGAAGATTTGGATGCAAAGGAGATTGAGCATGTAGCTCGGAGACTCAGATTGAGCCTCTGATCTGACCATGAATAACTGCACAGCCTTTATCAAACTGTTCAGCATCGTAACACTTAGGATTACTTTTTCCTCTGTGAAGCAAGGGAATAGAGCTCCATTCTAATTTTGATAAAGTATTATTCTGATGAGGAATGAGACAATAGCTAAAGTCACCAGCCACGAATGAAGAAATCTGTCCCTTCTTTGGAACAGGCTTTGAATAGACATCTTCACTTTGGGAGTCTCTTTTAATCTAGGCAGAGTGGCAAGGCAGTTAAGCAGGGCTCCAGGAGCATGTTGCTACAGCTTAGCTTCTTACTCTGTAGGTATTCCCAAGAAAGCTATTTTAGTTCTGTAAATGTTGTTATCTTCACCTTTTAAAATAAGATAAGGATGATGATGCAGACTAGGTAGAATTAAATTAAAAATAAAAACCCAATATACTTAAAACAGGAGTTGGAACACAGTGAGTACTCAGTGAATATTAATTACATTTAAGCTATGAAACTTCTGCAGTTAGACATCTAGATACCCTTATACACCTCTAGAACGCTCCTCTCTTTATCAAGCAGTACTTTGATCCATTTTAACACTGTTGGTGTCATTTTCCCATATATTTCACTAGAAAATATGAACGAAATGTTGGCAGTTGTTAAAGATGGCTGCTGAGGAGACATCAGACTTAATACTGCCTATTTCTTTTGTGGATATCTGAAAATTTCCATAATGAGAATAAAAAAACATAACCAGCAATAGGGAATCTGGGAGCTTACTATGAGGGAGTTCATTCTCTGCTAGTTATGGTACCAGCTTAAAGCTGCCTGTGCAGCTGAGAAGACAGAATGTGCTTCCAGTCTCAATGAAAGCCCCTAAGGATGGCAGAGAGCTAGTGACAACACATTTCTGGTAGGCTGCCGTGGTTAATAGACACATCATTTCCTGAGTTTAGCTTTCATCTGTGGGCTCTAATAGAGGAAATATTAGAGTGGAAATTGAGTACCAGGCTCATTCTGCCCCCTAAGAGAGTATTTTGGGGCACAGAGACATTGTTGAACTTTGTATAGCCCTGCGTTGTTCCCTGGATGGTGCTCAGGCATTATCTCAGATGCAGTGACTGCATAAACATTGTCACTACCTACCTGCTAGCTTGTTTCGTGGTTTGAGAACGGTAATGCATGTAAACAACATGAAAATATATAAACAGTATAGTATAATGATTAGCTTTAGGGCTGGAGAGGTGGCTCAGTGATTAAAAGTATTTTCTGATTTTCCAGAGAACCAGCATTTGGGTCCCAGGACCCATGTCTGGTGACTCACAGTCACCCCTAACTCCAGTTTCAGGGGATCTGACACTCTCTTCTGATCTCCATGGGTAACTGCATTCATGTGACATACATCTACACTGAGACACACATAGACACATAAAAAAGGATTAACTTTAGCATATATTATATAAGAAATGCCCACTTTACTAATATAAACTTGTCAAAAAATGGCACTTTAAAAATGACTGATGTTCTTAAGTTTCCACACAGACTTATTGAAAGGACCTTCCTTTCAATGTTTTTTTGTTTTTTTTCTTTTTTTTTTTCTATTTGTTTGAGACAGAGTTTTGCTAAGTAACCCAGGCTGGCTTTGATCTCCAGTTCCTCCTGCCTTAGCTTCTTGACTACTATACCTGGCTTTCTCTTCAAGTTTTGAGCTAGTGGTGACTGCTAGTCAGAGTGTTATATAATATAATAAAAATGTTACAACATATGTGGGTAGTAAAATGAACTTAACTAATGAGTGGTTTTCTAAGAATTTGCTTCACACAATTATAATTTTGTGTCTCATTTGCATGTAGCTCGTACTTACTGTTCCAGAGATCTTGGCAGGGCCTTATCCCACTGCTATCACTCTTTGAGTGTTTTGAGTTAAAAGGAAGAGGAGGAAACCAGCTGCAGCTTTGACACTTGTAATTGTACCTTACGTCACAACAGTCATTATGTGTGGGCTGTTTAACTCGAAAGCAACATCAGACATCCACATTTTCACATTTACCCAAAATGACAAGAGAAGAAGGTCAGTAAATGGAAGAGTCAAACTAGTAGAATTTAAAAAAAGAAATGCTTTTCATATTTTGTGAGCATATGGCTAGTGAGCACCATGAAATGGAAAGCTAAGAGTATTTGGTGTAATGTTGAAATCATTCTTGAGTACTACATTTGCCTCTCTTTGGCAGTGTAAGAAAATCTGGGTGGTGTGTGCTGCTGCAATTCTCCATGAAATTTTTAATTCCTGCTTGGAAAAATACCACTTGTAATGATGTGTCTCTTGCACGGAAATTGGCCATGGAGCCCGAGGTTGTGAGGCTGGCTGGCTTGCTTCACACTGATGTTGAGTGACTATCTCAGGACAATTGCACTGAGCTCTGGAAATGGGGAGTGGTGCCGGCAAGGATTTGTTTTCGAAGTTTATGCATCTGACTATAAAATCTGTTGTTTCCTTAATTAGAGAGATAACCATATCTTCCCAATTTTATCGGGTTGGATTGGAAATGTCACACATGTGTCTGTAATTTAAAAGACATTTTCTTAATGTTGGAGGAAATCAGAGGATCAGCTTTCGATAACCCAAACCTCCTGCAGCTACAGGGCACACCCAAGGTCACCTTGCTTGTTAGTACAGAGGTGGGTCTAGGATGGACAGCTGTGCTGAGCTAGTCTAACCAGAACATGGCTGTTTTGCCTCAGAGGAGACTAGTCTCACAGCAAGGCCGCTGCCACCTCTGAACACAACCGTCATCTCACCACAGTTAGCCATAGGAACCCAACTGCAGTCAGTCATTCCAGGGCAATGACACTCAAGTGCTGCCTGACTGCCCACCTAGAAAGCTCCTCGCTCAAAGCAGCCCTTAGCTGCCTGTGTGTAGTCTCACTGCTGTCCTGCCTGTTGTAACTGCATTGCTGTGTATCTAACAAACTCTCTGCTTCTGCCTTTTTCTGTCTCGGCAAATTCTTTTACTGTTTGAGCACCTATGTTGTAGGTCTAACTATTGGTCACACAGGGCAGTCAGCACTAGAGTTGCATCCTAGATGAAAGAACCCCTTCAGTTCTCATTTTCCTTTGCAAAATGGATGCTGAAGTCCTTTTTAGCTTTTAAGTACTGCAGCCTATATTGCAAGTTTTACTTTATTCTTACTGCTTTGAAATTTTGTTTCAAAGAGAATGTTTTAAAAGAAATTGCTCTTTTTATGATAACAAAGTAGGCTGGAAGGCTGGTAACTGATTTGGGGAAATAGAACGTAAAATACATCAGTTTCTTCTGTATTTAGAACATAATAACTTACGAGATATCTCTAAACACAAAGAAATTAGTTTGGCAGTAAGACCCAACAACTAGCAATAACAGACTGAAGGAAATTCTGTTCATAACATAGATATCCATTCTGATTCTGTAGATAAAGATATTGAATGTAGCTTTATAAAAATTGTGTGAACTAAGGAATTTCCTTTCTTCATTTGTAAAACAAATCTCAAATTGGTCGACTTCATTCTTCCCTTCAGTTCTGTGGTTTGGGATTTTTTTCGATTCATAAAAATCCAAGCATTGTGATCAAATTGAACTCTGTGATACTTTCTGCATTATTTTAGGACAACAGACCCTCCCTCGCTCCTTCTCTCCCTCTCCTGCATCCCTCCCTCCCTTCCTCCCTCCCTCCCTCCCTCCTGCCCTTGTTTATTGTGGTAACTAGAATTTCTATCACTAAGTTGAATAGGAGTGCTGACAGCAGACATTCTTGCCTTATCTGAAATAGACTCAAAGAATTTAGTCTTTTACTATGAAGTATCATATTCGCTGTAAGGTTATTAAGAAACTTTTGGTAGATTTTAAAATTGACCCTATGACATAGCCCTATGTTTCTATTTTTTTTTTCTGAGTGATTTTGTTCAAATCATAAATTGGTATTAAATTTTACTAAATCTTTTAAAAATAATTGATATGATTTATTTTTCTTCTTTATCCTGGTAATGTGATAAATTGCATTGACTGATTCTCAGCCTCTTAGACTTGCATGCCTGGAATAAACTCTACTGGAACATATTATATAATCCTTCTGCATGTTGTTGTTTCCTCCTCTTCCTCTTCTTCCTCTTCCTATTCCTTCTCCCCTTCCTTTTCTTTCTTCTTTCCCTTCTCCTTCTCCTTTTCCACTTGTAATGTTGAGGATCAAACCCAGGGCCTTGTAGTGTACTAGGCAATCATGTTGCCCCTGAGCTATTCCCCTAGGTCTGTTGATTACTTCTATCTGCTAATATTTTGTGTAGAATATTTTCATCTATACTGAGATATTTTCTTTTTCTTTCTCCTTTTTGAAACTTTGTCTAATTTTGTATCAGAGCCATATTAACTTCATGAAAGAAAAATAGAAATCGCTCCCTTTTCTATTTCTGGAAGAGGTATTTATTTATTTATTTATTTAGGGTTTTTTGAAATAAGGTCTCCCTGTACCCCCAGCTGGCCTTGAACTGACAGAGATTTGCCTGCCTCTGCCTCCCGAGTGCTGGGACTAAAGGTGTGTGCCACCATGCCTTACCCGAAAGAGTGTTTTTTAAAAAAATATTTTATTATTTTTATTTTATGTGTATGAATGTATTACCTGCATGTGTGTACGGGTACCTCATCGTGCCATGCCTGCAGAGGTCAGAAGAAGGCGTTGGATCCCGATCCCCTGGAACTGGAATTATGGATGGTTGTTAGCTGTCATGAAGGTGCTGGGAATAGAGCCCAGGCCCTCTGTAAGAACAATCAGTGCTCGTGCCGCTGAGCCATCTCTCCAGCCCCGGGAAGAGTTTTTTTTAAGTTTAATTTGATTGGGTCATTTTCTTTTCCCCACGGTAAGCATTACTTCTCTAAACATTTGGTAAAATTATATCATGAAACCGTCCACCCTTAGAGATGAATTTGGAGTGTGGAGATAAAATTATTAAAATAGTATATTAAAATTATTTCATATTGGGAGAATTGTAGTAATTTGTATTCTTCGATCAAGCAGTCTTTGGAATATGAGACAAGTTTGCTTGTGGAGTTGTTTGTAGTCTTTCTGTGTTACTTCTTTTTCTGTTTCTCGAGAGATTGTGTGGGTTTTACTGATTTGTTTCATAAAATGAGTTCTGTATTTCGTTGTGTTTTTCTCTGTTTTTCTGTTTTTGAGTCATCGATTTCTGCTTTTGTACTTGTTGTTTTCTTCCCAACATACTTGCATTGGCATTTGTCTAGGTCCTTCCCTTCTTTCACGTGGTGAGAGCACACTAACTGGGCACTTTCTTTCCTGACATAAGCAGCAAGTGTTATTAACTGGCCTCTGCACTGCTTTGTATCTCACATTCATCAACAGGAAGCATTTCCATTCAGTTCTGCCTTTGAAAAAGAATTCCTCTTGAGATCTTTCTTTCTGGGTATGGGTTATCGACAGGTATAGTATTTAGTTTTCAAGTATTTGGAGTTTTTCTGTTCTCTTTCTGTCAGTAGCTTCTAATTTGCTTTTATTGTGGTCAGAGATTGCATGTGTATTATTTTGATTATTCTGAAATTATTTGGTTTTCCTCAAGGATAAAATTTGTCTTGGTATATATTTCATGGGTTCCTGAAAAGTGTTGGATCCCTTAGAACTGTCAGAATTGGAGTTACAGATGATTGTTCTCTGCCATGTGGGTGCTGGGAATGGAATCTGAGTCCTCTGCAAGAGCAGCCAGTGCTCTTAACCACTGAGCCATCTCTCCAACCCCTACTTTTTTTTTGAGACAGAGTCTCACTATTAGCCCTGGCTAACCTGGAACCTGCTAGGTAAACCAGGCTGGCCTCAATTGCACAGTGTTCCCCCTGCCTCTGCCTCCTAAGTGTGGGGATTAAAGGCTGTCCCACCCAAAATGTTTTTCTTTTTCAAAAATATTTTTATTATTTTTATTTTATATGTATGAGAGTATTGCCTGCATATATGTAAGTGCACCCATGTTGTGCAATGCCCACGGAGGTCAGAAGAGGGTGTTGGATCCCCTGGAACTGGATTTACGGACGGTTGTTAGCCACCACATGGGTGCTTGGAATTGAGCCTGAGAAGCCACTGCTCTTAACTGCTGAGCCATCTCTCCAGCCCCTCTCAAATTTCTTACTACAGTATCTACCATAAGGAATAGGGAATAGGGAATATTAACACCTTCTTCTTTTAGAACCATATGAACATGTGCAAATCATTGAGATGTCTTGGTCTTGCTCTTCTCATCTGAAAAATAGAGAAAAAGTTACCATGTCATAGCTTCCCCTTGGGAAGTCAGCCAGTGGATAAGAAACTGCGACCTGAACAGTTAGTTGTATGGAACAGCTGAGTACCAGACTAGGGAAACTGTTCACCACTAGATGGCAACATAGAAGTATGGAGCTTTCTCATTTCACATTGGCCCCAGTTGACCTGAGCTACAGTACACTCAGTCAATGATTATTTCTCCTTTCATTTATCCACTCTGTTGACTCTGTCTACCTCCTTACCCTCTAAACCTCTAGACTAGTTATGAAACTCTACTTCATTTCAGATGCCAAGGGAAGAACTTTTGGTTACTTGTTTGCAAACTGCCTGTCTTACTTCCTGGCTGCCCTGATGATTCCAGAGGGAAGCAGGCACCCTTCCAAATTGGGAGCCAATGCTGTGGATTTTTCTCTTATGCTCTGTATGACTATTGGTAGTCTGACATCAAGGGGAGCCTTGGGCAGGTGAGTGTCAAGGTGAGGAACAGTCCATTCCCAGCACCTGGGGAATCATTTCACATAGAGCCATCTCATTAGAGGAGCATGGACAGATTATTACTTTACCATGGTCTCAAAAATGGCTAGTAGTTTCTGTCTGGTGGGGAGAGTTGTGGAGAGCACCCTTAGTTCTTGAGATGAATTCCTAACGGAAAGAAATACAAGGAAATGTTATAATGAATATATTTGCTTTCATACTTGCTACTTTAAATGAAGTGCAGTAGTGGAACAGGGACATACAAGAAATCACCTCAAACCAAATTCTGTACTTTGAAATCAGAAAATAGGTGGTCCTTTTAAGAAGTGGTCCACAGAATAATAAAAATATCCTTTATAAAACATTTCTTCTTCCTAGTCCAGCCACTGTGTTTAGGTCTCTATCACTTGGGTCGATGGGATTGTTTTTCTTTGTGTGCTTCTTTGAAATTCCTGCCCCATGGGGTTATGTTTTCATATGAATTTATCTTTGATTTGCTATATTAGCATGAAGAACCAGATCCCAGGATAAAGACTGCATTTTGATGGGGTTGGAGCATTGTACACTTCCCTAGAGAGATGAGAGCGAGTGATAGCATCCAAGAAACATGTACAAGGCTCACCATCTCTGCTCTGTTAGGAAAACTGGGCGTTTCCCTGACCTATTGTGGTTAAGTCTCCTCCCTACCTCCCTGCACTCCAGGGTTTCAGCTCTGTCAGGACCCTTCCACTCTGCTGGGAGTTTTCCTAGAATGATCTTGGTGACTCCCTTTCTCATGCCTCTTTGCAACTGCTATCTCTGCTCTATTAGGACCCTTATAGATCCCCCAGTTCTGGGAGCTTCCTCTACCTGCCTTAGTAAGTCCCTTTTCCCCAATCTCCCTGTCCTCTAACATCACCATCTCAGCTCTGTCAAGACATCTGCATGCTTCTCAGACCTATCTAGTTCTCAGCCCTACTTGGGTTACTAAGGATCCTTGTAGCCCCAAATCTGTGAGCTCTCCCAGTCTGATCTATCAGTCAGTCTGTTTACCTAGCAACTACCCAGCCCACCCTGCTGTTCCAGAACTGTGAGGTGTCAATCTTGGAACCACAACTCAAAAGTTGCACCTATCTTAGATTAATTGGGACCACTTCTTACCATCCACATCAACATAAAGTGTCCCCCAAACTGAACACCAAACACTACTCATCTGGGCCATAAACAGCAATGAAGATACAAATAATCAAAGATACAAATAACCACTCAATAATGAAAGATGAAATCACTTATCTGTACCAAAAAACACCATCAACCATACCACACAAGCCCATATGCCTAGGTCTCGTTGCAAAACCATAAGCAACATGAGTAACCAGATGATAGAAATTAGCATCCCATCATAATACTTCTTGAGAATGGCAACCTAGCAGATGCACAAGGCGAATATTTCAAAATAACCATTATATTATGTTCAAAGAACTCAAAGAAGATGAATAAATCAAAACGAAGACAATGAAAACTCAAGCAGTTGAATGAAATAACTAAAACCAAACCATGAAATTAGAATTCAATCAAGAGATAGAATCTCTGAAGAAAAGTCAAACTGAAATAAAACTTGAAATGAAAACTTAGGAATTCATAATCCAAAAAATCTAGAGGAAAGGAGCAAAAAGGAAGTAGAGGAAATGAAGTGGAGAATATCAGATCTTGAAAATAAGCTTAGAGAAATGGATCACTTAATCAACAAAAATGTAAAATGTAATAAAACCAGGAAAGGAATATGCAAGATCTCTGGGACACTATGAAAAGACCAAACCTATGAATCATAGACATAGACGAAGGAGAAGAAAACCAGGTCAAAGGCACAGAAAATATTTTTAATAAAATCAAAGACGATAGCTGGAGAGATAGTTCAGCAGTTAAGAGCACTGGCTGCTCTTGCAGAAGCCCTGGGTTCAGTTCTCAGAACCCGCATGGTGGCTATCAACTGTCTGTAACTCCAGTTCCAGTTCCAGTGGATCTGATACTCTCTTCTAGTCTCCATGGGCACTGCATACATGAGTGAGTATACTTGTATACATGCAGGCAAAATAAAAAATGAATACATTTTCGAAATCATAGAAGGCAATTTTCCAAATACAGGAAAAGAGATACCTATCAAGATACAAAGGGCATACAGAACACCAAATAGACCAGAAAAGAAACTCCTCATGTTATGTAATAGTCAAAACTCTAACTGCACAGAACAAAGAAAAGACACTGAGAGATGTGAGAAAGAAAGAACAAATCACCTATAAAGGCAGGCCTATCAGAATAATAGTTGACTTTTCAATGGAGACTATGAAAGTCCGAAGGGCTTGGACCAATGTCACATAAATCATGAAAGAACACAGACTCCAGCCTAAAATACTATACCCAACAAAACTATCCGTTGTAATTAATTCAAGGAGAAACTAAGACTTTCCATGATAAAAAAGGATTTAAAAAATTTATGTCCACAAAAGCAGTTCTACAGGGAATACTTGGTGCTTCAATCTGAAGAGATTAAAAATTTTCAAAAAGGCACAAAGAATAAATAAATTATTCCAGAAGTCAGCCAAAAAAGTATAAGAAAACAGCACTACAATGCCAACATGATAAGAATTAATAAACACTAGTCAATAATAACTCTCAATACTAATGGTCTCAACTTCTCAGTAAAAACATACAGACTAATTGATTGAATTAGGAAACAGGATCTATGAATTTTCAGCTTCCAAGAAACATACCTCACCAACAATAATCAACACAATCTTGAGATAAAAGGATGGACAAAAGATAGTCCAAGCAAATAGAATTAAAAAAAACAAGTAGGTGTAGGTATTCTAATATCTGACAGAATAGACCAAACTAAAACTTGTCAGAAGAGACAGGAAGATCACTTCATACTCATCAAAGGAAGAATCCACCAAGAAGATACAATCCTGAACATATATACACCATACAGAGGGGCACCCAGTTTCATAAAAGAAACATTAAATTAGATCTAAAACCACACATTGACTCCAGCTCAGTAATAGTGGGTGACTTCAAGACCCTACTATCCCCAATAGACAGGTCAGCCAGGAAAACAAAACAAAACAAAACAAAACACCCAAACAACTAAATAGCGGAACCCTGAAGTTCAGTGACATCGTAAATGAAATGGACGTAACAGACATCTACTGAACATTCCACCTAAACACCAAAGAATACACTTTCTTCTCAGCAGCCCATGGAGCTTTCTCCAAAATTGATCACATATTAGAACACAAAGCATGTCTCCACAAACTTAGGAAAACTGGAATATTTTCCTATATTCTATCTGACCACAAAGGAATAAAGCTAAATATCAAAAACAAAAACAGAAAACACAAAACATAAAATGGGGGGGAAAGCACACAAATTCATGGAAGCTAAACAAAAAACACATGTGTGCCTATGAGGTACCGGGATAGTGGAGAGTTGAGGGTTATTGACAGGTTGAAGGAGATAAGGTATATTTAATGTATTTTACCCTAGACCGCTCACTGTCCAGATGTTAGAACAGTGCAGACTTGGTTATTGCTCTCGGACACCTCAAGTTGGCTAAATAAACAAGTAACTGAAAGCAGCAATGGAGGGTACGGTGAAGACTACGCTATGAGAGGTACAGGGTGGGAAGTTTGGAAAACATTGAACAGAGGCACAAAGGCTAATATTCTGGCTTTCCAGAGACAGCGATGTTCTGGTCTCAGACCTGAATGAGGAATAAGGGACTCGCAAAGGAGGCTGGGAGAGTTCTAATACAGGGAGCACATGCCTGAAAACCCAGAACCGGGACTGAGGCATAGAAAATTCCGAGAACTGAAAGTGGCTTAGTTATTGGAGGATAGAGGCTCTGTGGTCACTGGATGGAGATGAGGTTGCAGGGTTGGCAATAATAAAGACAGAGGAAAGCAACGGGTTTAAGAGATGCATCTTACAGTTTGAGGCTAGAACTGGCTACACCAAAGTCAGACAAACCTTAGTCACCAGTACAAATCTGCTGACTGGTTCCGGAACGTTGATGCTGCAATCAACTTTTATTGAATTTGGGAGAAACTCGAACATGCTGACTACCACTTTCCTACTCTGAATCATATGCCACAATCAGAATGATTTTATTTCCTTCCTTTCAGTTTTTCCTCTTCTCGTTCTCTCAGACGGGTCAGAACAATACAAAGGTCTCTTACTTGCTTTGAAGGCCTGCAGGCCTCTTTAAGAAGAGGAGGCCACATTTGGATGTTCAGGAACCTGAAATCCGTGACATGTTTGAAAAATAGCGCATAGCAAATTAAATGGTGCAGCTTATCGCCCCTCTATCTCCACCCTTACTTCGATGATAGTAGATGCTTGTGAATACTCTTACGTCTTCCTCTAAAACCAAATACACAGACCTCTGTACATATAGAGATGGCTTCCTTGTTCTTAAAAGAGATTATACCTCATATACAACCTTGCAGTTTATATTCTAATATAATAATGCATGATGGAAACACTCAGGTTTTTAAAAATACTTAATCCAAAGCTTTGTTATCTCCAAACCATACATGATATTTTGTGCTGTAATTTAATCAATCACTCAACTATCAATAAACCTTGAGGTTGTTCTCAGTAATGTTTTCTTTTTGTTGTTACTGTTCTAATTTGCAGTGCTGAGGGTAGAACCCAGAGATTTCTGTTTGCTAGGCAAGCACTCTACCACTAAGCTACAGCTCAACCCTCAGTAATGTTTCTTTAGCTAGGTGTGGTGTCTTTAATCCCAGCACTCAGGAGGCAGAAGCAGGTGGATCTCTGTGAATTTCAAAGCCACGTTGGTCTAAATAGTGAGTTCCAGGCCAGCTGAGGCTACAGGGAGACCCTGTTTCAAAAAGACCAAAAAAAGCAAAAAGCAAAAGAAATAGAAATAGGGCTAGAGAGACGGCTCAGTGGTTAAGAGCAGTGATTACTCTTGCAAAGGACCTGGGTTCAATTCCCAACTCCCACATGGTGGCTAACAACTGTCCTTAACCTCAGTTCCAGGGTATCTGATTCCCTCTGTGACCTCTATGGGCATTGCATGGCATAGGTATAGTTACATACATGCAGGCAATACACTCATACACATAAAGGAAAAAAATAATAAATACAATAACATTATAAAAGATTAAATTATTTTAATTTTGAATATATGAATATTTTGCCTTCATGTATCTAAGTGTACCCATGCATGCTATCCCTGTGGAGGCCAGAAGAGGGGGTCAGATTCTCTTGAACTGGAGTTACAGATGGTTGTTAGCTTCCATGTGGGTGGTGGAAACACAATCCAGGTCCTCTGCAAGAGCAGCTACTGCGGGCTACTGAGCGATCTCTCTAGCCCCTCAATCCACCATTTATGTTTGACTTTTCTAGTGTTTCTGAGTAATAGGATGATTTTACTGGGACACTGATGGTGGGTACATGATTTTTATATTGGATACAGAGTGATGACATTTAGCTGATCTCCCCTAACTCTATTGTATATTTAATTTTTAATATGAAAAATAATCTTTTACAGAAAAGATGTGAGAGCAATTAAATACCGTTTTCACATTTTATTTTTTATTATCTTAAATTAATTTTTTGGCTAGCATACAAAGAAATGGGTTTGATAAATATTTTTAAATAAACTAGTGAGGATTCTTGCACCTTCACTCTTCTTAGATTATGGGAAAGATGTAAAATATTTGCTTTTGCAAGTTGGATGTATCTTCCTTTTGGCGTGATGGGAAATACAAAGCCTTTCAGAGTGCGAGTGTATGTGCTCTTTGTCATGTGGAAAAGTGTGAAACACAGCTGCCTGTGGTCAATTGCAACAATGAACTGAAAACGACTGAATCACAGCAAAAGTAAATTATTCTGTTGTACAACTGCCTGGAGCTGATGTGACATTGTTAGCAGAGGCTTGCATCTACTGCACACCCCATGTCTGGAGAACAGCAGCAAATTTAGATAGTTTCTCAAGAATACTGTTTAGAATGGAAGATGTCATGCCACAGCTGAACTAGCTGAAGCGTCCGGCTCAGGAGAGGATGGGAGCAGCAGAGGCCAATGGTGGAGTTATTTTCTGGTCCATTATGTACTTGTAGCTTTCTTCAGATATCTTCTTATGACTGATCAATACAGTGAAGGATTTATAGCTGTCTGCTTATGTGTCCGTTTGTATATTTTTTCTTTAACTTTTAAATTAGCATTACTTAAAAAAATAACATAGTCACATAGAAATAGAAAAACTCTGTATAGGTTGAGGAATTTGGAAAGGGAGTGAATGCCAAATTCATATTACAGCAATAGCAATAAATTTCACAGTATTGTGGAAGCTTGGTAGTATGGTTTTGTCAGTAAAAATTACTAAAAAATTATAGTAGACATAAGGAATTGTGAATTTACATTCTTAAATACAGATACATATTTTTAGTGTGAGAATTATGATATTTTAGTTATTAGTTTTTTTTTAACTTCCCAGACTGTGATTTTTATCTCTAGGAGTTCAGCTTACATTTTCTGTAGGGCGCAGGTGAAGGTGCATTGGGGCTGTAGAAGAGGAACAGAAAGATGATGGGTGCTGGTGGGGAAGAGGCATAAAGATGATCGAGATTGAGGTGTTCTGTATGAAATACACAACAATTCCATAAAAAATAATATTTAAAAAATTACTCAAAATGAAAGTAGTATTTTTGCCTTGAGGGAGGGAAAACAGAAAAATGATGGAAAAGTTCTTGGTGCCTGGGAACGGGAGAGGTCCAGTGTCAAGGCCTGGGTGCCCAGGACCAGGTGGAGAGTCAAGACCTCCATTGACCCATGGTGGAGGGGGGACGTCCATTCTAGAGAATCAGTTCTCCAAAGACTGAAATCTCCAGCAGAAGTCCAACCCAGAGTCTAACATTGCCAACAACAACTTGGGACCCCAGGGGAGGTGGTTGTAGGGGGTGCAGTCACTCAGAGAAGGCTGAAATTTCTTCCCAACATGGGGAAGTCCTCCATCCTCCATCAGCCCACACAGGAGAAACGGGGAACTGTGGCTCATGATTGGGGACCAAAACTCCAGGCTCATATGAAGGAGCCGTAGCTTGAGTTTCATGGAAGGGATCACAGCTCCAGGTTCACAAGAGCGGACCACAACTTCAGCTAACAGGAGGGGACCATAGCTCCCACTCACCGGGTGGGGGATTCACAGCTCTAGATCGTAGGCGGGAATCATAGCTCCAACTTACAGGGGGGGGCAACAATTCTGGCTTACTGGAGGGCACCACAGCTCCAGCTCATGGGAGGGGACCACAGTTTCAGTCCACAGGAGGAGAAGACCACAGGTCCAGATCACTGGGAGGGACCACAGCTCTGGCTCATGGGACGGAACCTCAGCTTCAGGCTAACAGGAGGGGTCATACTTTCAATGACTCTCGTTTCTACCATTTTCTTGTCTCCATCACTCTGTCCACATAGCTGTATTTGTGTTAAGCTGTATTTGTGTATAGAGCACTGTGGCTTCTATACAGCAAACAGAAGCAACAGTTATTTACTGGCTTGAATTTTTGTTAGAAGAACTTCAACACTGGAGAAAATCATTTTTCTCTTTTGCTCAAGGAGACAGATAGATCACGTGTTGCATTTTGATAGCCAAGAATCTGATCAGCTCGTTTTGGTGACTGGTTTTCACATCTTCCTCCTTGGCCAGGGGGAGCCAGTAATGAGACATCTTGCTGTAGTCACATTTTGCCTAGGGCCACCACTGCTGCCATCTTAGCTCTCCAGCAATTTTCTTTATTACTTGCTAAGTCCTTCCTACCCTGTGCCTGATGATCTGCCCTCATCTTCTTTGGGGATGGCCTGGTGACGATGTGTATGGGGTTATGTGGCTGCCAGTAAGCCAGGCCATGACCAAGAGATGCAAGTTGTAGGATAGTGTGCATCCACTGACTAGATGCACCTGCTGCTTCGCCCTGAGGTCTAGAGAGGTGGCCTGGCATGGGGCCCTGGCTCCCCTCAGCTCCAGCCATTGCTTCTTTCAGGTGGGCCTTGGATCTTTTCTTTTCTAACAAACATAGAAGTTCTGGGCTATAGGGTAGATAAAATTTGCCACTTTTTAATGCTTTTCTCTAGGGGGAAAATAGTTAAGTGAGCTCAGAATTATAACTCTATTCTCACCCTGTGGAAACATGGAATTTATAAAACAATATACTTTTAAAAAACTATAATTTTTTAATAATTATTTTTATTTTATGAGCATGAATGTTTTGCCCGCATGTATATAGGTGTGCCTATGTTGTGCAGAGCCCACAGAGGCCAGAAGATGGCATGTAATCCCCTGGAACTAGAGTTAAAGATGGTTGTCTGCCACCATGTGGGTGCTGGGAATCGAACCCAGGTCCTATACAGGAGCAGTCAGTGCTCTTATCTGCTATGTTACCTCTCCAGTCCCCTGTTCTTATTTTTAAAATTATGTTCGTGCACATGTGTCTGTGTGGGTGTATATACACTTGAGTACAGTTGCCCATAGAGGCCAGAAAAGGGGTTCAGATCTCCTGCAGCTGTAGTTACAGGTGGTTGTGAGCTCCACAACCTGGGCCTGGGAACCTAATTTCTGTCCTCTAAACCACTGAGCCATCTCTCTAGCCACAGCCTTTTTAAGTTAACTGTTTCTAAGGTGTCAAATCCTTGTTGATCACTCTTTTGGCTGAATGCTGTTGCCTTCCTAATTTCTCGTTCTCCCCTCCCCCCAATCCCTCTTCAGGCTTTATAGAAGCCTGCCTAAGTTTTTGCTACTTAACCTTCTATCCAGAAAAAAAATTCAAAACCAAGGAAGGGGGAGGAATAGGCAAAACGGGCTGGAAATTTTAGAGCAAGAGACTGACAAAGCCTTTGTCTTATTTTGAAAAACATTAACCCCATTAACTCCATGAAGGGTTTAAAGGATCCTCAAAGATACCTGAATGTTACCAGTGTAGCCAGGAGTGAAAGAACTTTTTTTTAACAGAGTTCAAAGCTATTTTAGTTGCAGGATTCTGATAAAAATGATACATTCTGCTTCTCAGAGATACCAATGAAAATGACTGCTTTTACATGATAGGTTGTTCAGACTGAGCTTTATACAGAGGTTTTCTAAGGAACTTCTAAATATATTTATTTTAAGTTTTCAAATTAATTTAAAAAATATTTTTAAATTATTCTGTATTTTATGTGTTTGAGTGTATTGCCATGCAGATATTAATTAATATTTAAGTACATTGAGTCCCGCAATGCCTGCAGAAGTCAGATCTAGAACTGGAGTTACGGACAGTTGTTGGCTGCCAGTGTGTGCTAGGAATCAAACCTGGGTTCTCTGCAAGAATAGCCAGTACTCTTAACCACTGAACCATCTCTCTAGCTCCTCCAATTAATTTTTAAGCTAGCACACAAACTAATGGTTTTAAGTATGGCATTCTACAAGCATTCCCAGACTGCAAAGGAGAGGAGCTGAGATGAGCCTGGTTGGCTTGGAGAGAAAATATGAGAACTGACAAAAAGAAGAAGAAAGTGGGTGATGCCTGTCCTGAGTGCTCTTCTTGGAGTATTTTCTGTTACCTTTGTATCCCAAAGTATAATTTAGTCTAAACCTGTGAAGAACAAGTTGTGACTATGGCACACTTATAATGTAGCTTGTTAGTCCAGGTTACAAGAATATCTCAATAGCAAAGTAAAGGCTTATTTTTGTCAGACATTCTAGTTTCAAGAGAGGATATAGAGCTTGGTGTTTTGGAGAAGTTATTGGTTTCTATTATGTGCTTAACATACTTGATATAATTCCTTAGTAAGGGAGAGAAGAAGCAGAGGAGGGAATGCTTTGATTTTCCTGGGTCACCACAGAAGCACAATGACCGTATTAACTGCCATTTTGTAGCCTTTCCGAGTCTGTCACCAGCACCCTTGCCCAGCCTCCTAGGTGCAAGTGCCAAACCACAACTTTAGAAACAGCTCTTGGTTCTGTGTTTTGCATGGGATCCTGTAGTAAAGTCATTGATCATCATTGTTATGAGGCAAGGCTAGGTATCTATTAAACTCATTATTTCATTGATTTGTATGTTGATTTTGTATCCTGCTATTTGGTTGAAACTGTTTATCATATCTAAGGATTTTCTGTGGAGTCTATAGGGTCTTTAAGTTTAGGATCATGTCATCTACATGGAGAATAATTTGACCTCTTCCTTCCTTATCTATATTCCTTTTATTTTTTTCTCCTATGTTTTGTACCATACTGAGCACCATATTGAGTAAGAAAGGAGTCAGCACCCTTGTCTCCTTTTTGAAGAAATGTTTTCAGTCCTTTTCCATAGTATACTTTTCCATTAATATAATGTTCACTACAGGTTTGATATATATCGCCTTTATTTTAATAATGTCTTCCTGTTCTATTCCTGATTTCTTCGGGACCTTTATTGTGAAGATGTTAAACTTTTTCAAAGGTTTTTGCTGCATATATTGAGATGATCATATCATTTCTGTCCTTAAACCCACTTATGTGCTGTATTACATTTGTTGATTTGTGTGTGTTGAACCGTCTTCATATCCCTAGAATGACACCAGTTTGGACACGGTGTCTGTTCTTACTATGCTCTTGAATTCAGTTAGCAAGAATTTTATTGAGGATTTTTATGACTCTTCATCAGGGATATTGCTCTATAGGTTTATTTCTTTGTATTCTTTTCCAGTTTCAGTAACTGGGAAATGCTACCCTGGTAGAAAGTCATTGATAGTGTTGCTTCCATTTCTGTTTCATAGAACAATTTGAAGAACACTGATATTAGCTCATCTTTAAAAGTTTGATAGAGTGAGTGAGTCATTCCTGAGTCTTTTTGTTGAGAGACTCTTTGTTAATGCTTCACTTTCATTGCTTTTTCTGAACCTTTTAAAGCTGTTTTAAAAGTTGTTTAAAAATTGATTTAAGTTTGCAGGTCATATGTATCTAGGACTTCATTTCTTCTTGTTTTTTCATATTTTGAGAAGATGTTGAGTTTTCAAAGTAGATTTCTTTCAATTTCATTGGAATCTGTTGTAAAATCATCCCTCATACTAAATTATAAATTAATTATAAATTAATCTGAGGGTTCCTTCTCTTTCTTTTGGTTAGGTTGTCTAGGTGGTTTTCAATACACGGCCCCCCCCCCCCAAGAAATCAAGTCTTTGATTCTATGCATTTTTCTCTAGTCGCCACGCACTAATTTTTCCCTTGTTTGTGTTATTTCTTGAAATCTGCTGCTCTTGGGTTTGGTTTGTCTTGATTTTCTAAGCTGCATTATTGATTGTTTATTTGAGATGCCAGTGATTTTTTCTATCTTTGTGTGTTTGTCCATTTATGTGCGTAGGTTTCTGCACCTATGCATGTGTATGCGGAGGCTGAGGTTAATACCAGATGGCCTTTCTATCATTCTCCAACTTACTTTTCCCCTTTTTCATAAAAATTTTTATTTGAAATTTTGTGCATTTCATTAAATAGATCTTAATCAAATTTAGACCTCCTCCCATTCATGCCCCTCTATAACCCCCACTAGATTTCATGCATTCTGTCATACATGTTAAGTCCTATTTGGTCAAGCATTTATACCCAGATGTCCCTTGGTGCAAGTTCATCCACTGGATCTAGTCAGCCCATCTAGAATCACTTCTTTAAAGAAAACTTCCTCTCCCTCATCCAGTAGTAATCAGTTCTTTATAGTTCCTTGGCTAGAATTGGGGCCTGCTACCCATTTCTCTCATAGAATGCTGCGTTTTTGTCTGGTTGAGTCAGCATGAATCTTGTGCATGCAGTCACTATTGTTGTGAGTTCATATGAGCAAGTTATGAGTGGCCTGTTTCCTTATGTTCATGCACCAATCTTGACTCAATCTTTCCACCTGCTCTTCTACAATGGTCCCTGAACCGTGGGTGGGTGAGTTTAATAGAGGAGTCCTATCTAGGGACATGCACTCTGCAGTCTCTCATTCTCTAAAACTTAGCCAGTTGTGGCCTTCTGTGTGCATCACACTCTCTGGTACGAGGAAGCTTCAGTAGTAAGAATTGAGGGAAGTACTAGTATTCTCTCTATCCACTGTTCCACTATGTTCTATGAGCTTTAGGTATAGAGGTTCCACTGTAGCTGTGTCACTTAGGGCTGGGCATCTCTCAGACATATGTTCTCTGTGTGTGACCAGGTATGGGACTTTGCAGTAGACTCCATCTGTTGCAAAGGAAGGGGGATAAAGGGGAAGGAAGCTTCTTTGATGAGTGGTGTGTGGTAGACTTGTCTGAAAATTTGAGTCCATATTTAGCATAGGATAAAGCGTTTCATTTGTCTAGAGATATGACAGAGATATGGTTTTCTCTAGGGTCTATGACCTCTCCAGCCATGTGTATTTGGCTATATTTACAGAGCCACCCATGAGTTTCCTCCCATGAGAGGACTTTAAGTTCATTAGACAGCTGTTGATTACCACCAAGATAAAAGTGTCATTACTATACGAATAGAGATAGTTTTCTGTGCCAGTCATTGTGGTTTTAGGCTTTAGAGCTGGGTTGAACCGTTGATTGTTTTCCTCCCTTAGCTGCTTGCATAGTATCCTCTAGAACTATGAGAGTTAGTTTTCAGGTAGAAGGCTTCCAGGTTAGTTTTAGCTCCATTGCTCTAAGTCCTGTGTCTGAAGTATGTCCTGTCTTCAGCAATAAGATCTTAACCTTCAAATTCTGGTTGGTAATCAAGAGTTGTGGCTATAGCCTGTGTTGTTTTGGGAGTTTCTTGGACTACCCTGAGCAGCAACTTGAAGGGCGGTTTCTTCTGTCTGGTACTGTGGTCCTTGTAATATACCCTTCAGATATATACATGCATTCATGTTCATATATTGTATGTGTATTTTTCAGGGGAGTTTTGAGTTAATACATTTTCCTCTGCTTTTTACTCCACCTAAGCGCTCTCTCTCTCTCTCTCTCTCTCTTTCTCTCTCTCCCAGTCTAACCTCCCTCCTCCATCCCCAGTTTAAGTGCCCCCATTTTCCCTTTGAAAATGTCTGTCTGCTGTTATCCCCTCTCTCTTGAGTTGTTTCTTTCCCGTTATCCCCATAGTTCCTTGAATAGCCTTCCCTCCTTCCTTCCCAGTTGAACACCCCTCCTCCCCCATTTCTACCTTGGTGACATCTATTTCCTGTTGTTTCCCTCTCTCAGACTCTTTCTCTCTCTTTACTTCCATGGTTCCTTTCCCTTTTCTGGCTCCTCTGCTACATCAGGATGATTCGCACATGTAAGGGATTGGTGCTAAGATCTGCAAATGAGGGAGAACATTTGTGGCTTGCTTTTCTGAGTTTGTGTTACTTCATTAAGTATAGCAGTTTCTGGTTCCATCCATTTACCTGAAAATTTCATCTTTCTTTACCGCTGAGTACAACGTGATTGTCAAAATGCACCACATTTTCATTATCCAAATGGTCAGTTGAAGGACATTTAGTTTGTTTCCATTTCTTAGCTGTTGTGACAAGAGCAGAAACAAATATGGATGTACAAGTTTCTCTAAAGTAGGATGAATACTTTGGGTATATGCCAAGGAGGATAAAACAGGATCATATGGTAGATTCATTTTTAGTTTTTGTGAGAGTTCTCCACACTGTGTTCCTTAGTGGTTGCATGAGTTTGCATTCCCACCAGCAGTGAATGAGCGTTCCCCTTTCTCCACACCCTTTCCAGCATTTGGTATTTTTTGTTCTCTTGATCTTACTCAGACTGGGATAAGATGAAATCTTAAAGTTGTTTGATCTGCATTTCTCTAATTACTAAGGATATTGAACATTTTTAAAGGTGTTTCTTAGTCATTTTATTTTGTCTTTTTAAGACAGGGTCTCTCTGTAGCCCCAGCTGGCCTGGAACTTGCTATGCAGACCAGGATATCCTTAACTCCAGAGATACACCTGCCTCTGCTTCTGGAGTGCTGGGATTCCAGTGAAGATTTTCTTTTACTTAGTGGGTTTCCTCTTACTTCCTTGTTGTTGTTGTTGTTGTTTTCTGTACAGACGCTTTTTAGTTTAATGAGGTCCCACTGTTGATTGTTGATCTTAATGCCTGAATAGCTGATGTCTGACTTAGAAAGTCCTTTCTTACACCTGTATTATAGAGGGTACTGCCTAAGTTTTTTTCTAGCACTTTCAGAGTTTCAAGTTTTATAATGAGGCCTTTGATCCATTTGGGGTTGACTTTTGTGCAGGGTGAAATATAAGGGTCCAGTTTCGTTCTTCTGTGGGTGGGGATCCAGTTTTGCCAGCACCATTTCCTCCATGTGTGTTCAGGTGTCTGAAAAAAGGGAAGATAGAGGTTTGCCTAACAATAGAAAGGTAAAAAAACACAATTAGATAAATGCATGTGGAGAATAGGAATAAAGACATAGCTTTAAAATAATAGGATAAAATACTACTAAAAGAATAGCGGAAGGGGGACTGGGAGACCAAAGGGGAATAAAAGGTCGTGAAGCTGAAGTGTCTTCACTCTAGGTCCTTGAAAATTAGAGACTTTGGGTATATTTGGACACTATAGGGCTAGTTGACCTTGATGACGCTTGTCTTATGATTTATGCTAGCGCTGACTCTACATTTGACCTGTGAATGATATTTTGTAGGGGGGAAAAGTGAGGGGTGCAGATAGGAGAGGGGGTCTAAATATGATCAAGATTTATTGTACAAAATTCACAAAATAGCGATAAAATTAATTAGTTAATTAATTACTTCAGGCTCTCTGACTTGTGGTTTTGTTCTTAGGCTCTCAGGATATCTCAGTTTTAAGCAACATAGCACTTCTTAAGGTGCCATGCAGCCACAGCATTTGAACTGGTGAGCCACCTCTCCCCTACTGGCACTCCCTGCTGGAGAAGTCACTGTCTCGGCCAGACCAGAGATGAATTTGAGGCCTCTGAGAGCAGTGTACGTGACCTGAGGGTAGGACTGCTGGTCCCTTTCACCAGGGCTGCCTGGATTAGACTTTGGTTGAGGCTTTTATTCCCGCTGGGGAGCTGTATGTCTGGAGCTGTGTTCAGCTTGGCAACTCTATCACACCACTTCTCAATTTCTCTGCACTTTGCATCTGTCTTAACTGCCTTTTTGAATTGCTGAAGCTCTTTTCCTGTTTTGCTCTTTGGAATATAATCTATTTTTTTAAAGAACTTTAAAAATATTTTATTATTTTTATTTTATGTGTATGAGCGTATTGCCTGCATGTGTGTAAGTGCACTCATGTCATGCAATGTCTGTGGAGTCAGAAGAGGGCATTGGATTCCCCTGGAACTGGAGTTACAGTTGTTAGCCACCATGTGGGTCCTGGGAATTGAATCCAGGTCCTCTTCAAGACCACCCAGTGCTCTTAACCAGTGAGCCATCTCTCTGGCCCTGGAATATAGTCTATTTTTTGTGCTGACATTTCTTCTTCATTGGGTCACACAGAGGCAGCTTTTAATTCTCCATCTTCTATCTGTCAGAAGCAACTTAAGGAAGGAAAGCTTTTCTTTTGGCTCACAATTCAGAGGACGCAGTTATCACAGCAGGGAAGGTAGGATGGCAGGACCAGCTTCTTTCTGTGGCAGTGGGAGGCTGTTTGCAAAGATCTTGAAGGATCAAAAGGAGAGTGACTTGAGTATTGGCACTCATTAAAAGTGGATGTTAGAGAAGGTAGGCATGAGTCTGGTGACAAGTAAAATTTTAATCATAAATGGATTGAAGTGGGATTTTCAGTCTTTCCTTTTTTCCCTCTAAAGTTAATATTACTTGATACAATTGTAAGATGAATAAATGAGATGCTTGCCTTTCAGCTAAAACCTATAAGAACACAACACTAATTTTCTATACTTGGTTTATATATAGTTTAATTTTTATCAACTAGGAGCCTATATCACAAACTATTTACTTTTAGAAAGGGCGATTCACTGACATCAATAGAAAAACAAAGATGGGAGGTATTTATAAATGAGTTCACTGATTATTTTGGTATATTCTTTCCTGCCACAGGAGCAATTAATTCAGCTATGTTTTGTGATATATTCAGAATGCATCTGCAATTAATTCAGGCTTTGAAGACAAAGCTCTATTTAAATTTAGAACTTCACCAGAGGCTCTCCAGAGGTCATTTTGAAAGATATAATTGATGACAAGGGTTCTAGGGGAAAATTAGTGGGTGAATTACATTTCAATCAAGTACTTGACAACTATTCTCTCCACTGTTCATTTTGGAGTGGTGGTTGTGGTGGAGGTTCTACTTGTATGGGCATGTGACACCTTTATATACAGTCTGTTGCAGGGCTAGCAAAGGATATGTAGGGACAACCTCATTTTTAAACTTTTGCCACTATCTTTAAATAAATTTGCATCTAAATAGAGAAGCTTAGACAAAAATGAGATACATATGTCAGACACAGGTGACTCATGCCTTTTCACCAGATGCCATTGCCCAATCATCTTTCCATAAATTGCTTCTGAGTAACATAATTGTATTGTATTTTTTTCTGTTAAAGATGATATTGTATATCTCTTCAGTTCTTAAAACACATTTCAAGCTTTGAAAACTGTTTGGGGATTTCATTTAAAAATATGAAAAAATTCAAGACATTAAAAAATGGCCTGAACCGCAGTAGAAGGCTGAAGTCATGCTTTCAATCTAAACCATGCAAAGCAGTTTTTAATCAGCAACTGAAAATAATTAGTGTATGGGCCATTGTTACATAATTTAGCCATAAGTTAATTAGAATCTATTGTTCTCCAGAATTCTTTGTGGCATGTTGACTCTTTTTTTCCTGCCTTTTCTCTAGTTTTGTCTCTAAGTTGCCTGAATGACAGTGTTCCTGTTATTTTTTTGTTGCTACCAAAATCATGGTAGCATGTCATGGAGTTAGGATTTCCCTTTGAACCTCAAATTTCATTTTATTTTTTTGAGAAAGGGTCTCCCTATAGCTCCAGCTGGCCTGGAACTCACTATATAGACCAGGCTGGCCTTGATCTCACAGAGATCCACCTGCCTCTGCCTCTCGAGAGCTGGGATTAAAGGCATGTGCTACTTGGCTGAACCTCAAATTTTATAAGATACTATACAGAGGTGCAATGCCTGAACAAAAACAGCTTGCTTCTTGGCAGCCATTAAACCAACACTAAGGCCCCAATCTCTTCAGGGAACTTGTTCCTTCATATTTTTCCCAGAATTGTTCTCTAGGAACTGTTCTCTCAAACAAAGGCCTTTCTCTTTATATTGAAACCGAACATCCTGGATGAAATGGGAAAGGAAAAGATGAGCGTAATCTTACCAGAGAAGGATTTTCCTTTCTGACTCTGCAGACGCAGAACAGCCTACTTGGCTATGATAAGGCCTAGTAAGCTTGTTGACACAGTAAACAAGCTGAGACAGCACCACAGAAAAGTCCCACAGTTGCCCGTTGTTTGTTCTATAAAAGAGCATGCCCATGTCTGTAACAGAAGGCATTCCCATAATACTAGATGTTCTTCTTCTTAGATACCATTTGCTCCTGGTCTCAGTTTTAGAAAGGAAGCCCAGAGAAGTGAAATAACTTTCTCAAAAACCATCGAGAGTATAAGGGAGAGAGCCAGGCCCAGAAAATCATCTCTCTTTTCCTTCTTGCATCAGTCCCTTAGCCATGGGCTCTCTCCCCTGCTGGCTTCCCTCCAACATCCATTCATCTCTGCGCACCTTCTCGGTAACTATTTTTCTCACTGTATGAAAGCAATGATGACTAGAAAACACTCATCCCACTGAATTTAAAGACAACACATCCAGGTTTGTTCTACTTCTTTCAAAAAGAACCCATACTCCATACACAGAGCCACCTAACTGAAGAGTACACAGTAGACTGGGACCTACTTGATAGATGTCTTTGCATTGATTCTGAAATTAGTTTTAAAAGAGAATTAAATTCAATATCACCATTGTTTTACCTACAGATTTGTTCTAATATAAGTACTAAGACCTGATTACGTGACTTTCAGTCCATTCTACACCTTCAGCTTTGGGATAATGAGGAAATTAATTGCTCTGTGATTCAGCTTTCTTACACATAAGATAGAGATAATAATAATTCCTATCTGATAGGGTTGTGAAGAAGAACATATATAGTTGCTAGGGTTCTCCAGAGGAATAGAACACACACACACACACACACACACACACACACACACACACACACAATTTATTAAATAAGCTTCTGTTGATACTTTCACATCTGAGAAGCTGAGAACCTACTTGCCTGGTCCTCGAGGCTGGATGGGTGCCACAGAAGTTTAAGTCGCCCACAGTGGCGGTCTCATACTGGAGAGGGTGGCAACTTTGTAGTTGCCCATTCCACTGTGCCATGTATCTGAGCAGTCCCAATCTGACACCGAATATCTAAAGGATTCCTGGAGAGCCACCGGCCTTTAGTCAACACTGGAAGCCTAGCGAGGCTAGTTCTGATATTAGTGAAGGCAGCAGCCACAGCAGCAGTGTGCTTCAACTCAGGGGCAAGAGGAGAGCCACGCCAGAGAAAGGAGAATAACCTTTCTTCTGCCATGACCCCAACCCCTTTTTAAGAATCCCGGCTGCTACCAGAAGGTGCTGCCTACATTTGAGGTGGGTCTTCTCATATTCGTAAGGCAGGCAGTACAGTTCTTCAGTTGAGACTCCCTACTCAAGCGATTCTAATTTGTGGCAAGTTCACATTAAAGCCACCTATCACAACATGCAAAGAATTAGAGCCAGAGCTGGCATACAGCCAATACTGTTATTTTTAGACAGCAAATCACATTTTCTTGCTGAAAGGCATTGATATCACAGATATATTTATTTATATTGTACTGATGTCATTTACTGTTGTGCATCATATGAATCACAAAGATGATGGGCTAAATCATTTTGAATGCCGAAAGGCTGTCTTTTGAATTTCCTCTGCTAACGTGGAACACCACTGGACAAATTTTCATGCAGTATATTTTATGCTTTATACTTTATTTTTCAATCTATTATCAACTGTCAGATGACAAGCTCCCACAGCAATTCCTCATATGTCAGTGTGTCAACTTTCATTGATGTTAGTGGTCTAAAGTGCTGATAAGTTTACAACATGTGTATTTGGTAATTAAGGATCTTTTCTCACCCCACACTGGAATTATCCTGTGAAGATTCTGTTGGAGGCTGCAACTAATTACATTGCATGCTCAGTGGCTAGAAGTTTTTTAAGACTGCTTGAATCCTAAGACAATAGTTATTTCAGTATCTTTGTTGCAGTGTTTAGTTTAAGATGGAAATACATTGAGAAATTATCTTTCTTTTTGTATTTCTTAGTTTGTGGTGGATGACTTGCACATGGTTCTAGTTAGCACAGAGGACCAGCGGCATTCCGCTTAGGGCTTGGTTGTTCCATATATCAGAGTCCCAGATGGGCTACAGATGATGTTTAAAATGGAGTTTATCTTTGGGATGCTTTATACTAAGATATATACAACACAATTTAGTGAGATTATTCAGGCTTCAGGGTTATTTTTCTCAATTTCTATGTGTTTATAAAAGTAGTTGATGCATCTCCAAGCTGAAAGCACCTGTGAAAATTCAAATTCATTTTTCAACTTCAATGTTTAAGTACTAATAATTCATTTTCATTTTGGAAGAGACAAAAATTCTCATGGAGTCAAGAATTCATTGTTACATTAAATGAAAATATAACGTTAGAATTGTTACCCAGTTTGTTTCAAGGGGATAGGGAGGCTAATACAGAGAAGGAGGAAGATAATAACACTGAGGATGTCAGGTAAACATATTAAAAACTTAAACACACACACACACACACAGTTAAAGTTGGGATATACCACGTGGGGTGATAATGCTTTCCCCAAGAGCCATTGACTAACAAAACCCCCAGTGTCCAGCATGGAAAATCTCTGTTCAAGTTTGTCAGGGTTTCTAAGAGACTCCCACATCTATATAGGCTATTGCCACAGCCCTTGGTTGCCTTTGAGAACTTGAAGGTAAGATCACATTGCCTAAGATACTACACACTTCAGACAAAGGTCTTGGAGGAATGGAGATGGGACTGACCTGGAAGCCTCCTCTTGAAGACTAGCTTTCATAGTATCAGAAGGTGCTATACAACTGCTAAGGGAGAAAGTCAGTTAACACTTCTCCCCAGCTATAATTCCTACAAACTTCAACAATGACTGGCCCAGCAAGATCTCCTCAGTGGAGCTGGGCATGGTGGTACATGCCTTTGATCCCAGCATTCAGTAGGCAGAGGCAGGCATACCTTTGTGAGACTAAGGCCATTCTGGTCTACATAGTGAGTTCTTGATCCCAGCATTCAGTAAGCAGAGGCAGGCATACCTTTGTGAGACTAAGGCCATTCTGGTCTACATAGTGAGTTCTTGGCAAGGCCAACTGGGGCTACTGGGAGACCCTGCCTCAAAAAACAAAAAACAAACAACCAAAAAAAACAAAAAGAAAAAAGAAATCCTCAATGGTATAATAATGGAACTTTTATCTAAGGGTAATCAGCAGCTGTCTAATTGGATGTAAGTTTGAGAAAGGGAAAATCAATTTTCTCTAGTAGAACCAATCTTAAAGTGGTCAGCCTTAAACATATGTATATGCACAATTAAATGGACATAATAAAAAACTGTTTCATGTATTAATGTGTATATATTGATTACTGTGTATAAGTGGGAGGGAAGGCAGACCTGGGAGGAGGCAGAGAAGGAGAGGATGGGGTGGGAATGTTGTAAACACAGTACTCATGAATGAAATTCTCACAAAGTAATTATTTAACACATAGTAGGATGGTTCTAGGATTGTCCTAGAGTTCACTCATTGTTTCATAAATACAGGTCTGCCACATACTGTTTTAAAGATAATAGTGTTAGAAACAGAGTTGGTTGGTTGGAGAGAGTTGGGAATAGTTGCTGACGAAACAAAGTCCTGATGTGATGAAGCTAGAATGACTTTGTGATTGAGGAAAACTTTTAATGAATATATTTAAGGGTTAGAAAGGGAAAGGAAGCAAAGTTCTCCATCTTTAGAGAGTTAATGTTCCCTTTAAGTAACGGTCATTGAAGGATGTTAATTCAAGTCTTAAATTTAGGGTCCACAAATGCTGGCTGTTTGCTGCCAGACTTGCCCCAAAGCAGGCGTAAGCCCTATCACAGTCACTGATCTTACCCTGGAACTACAGGCTGTGTTTTGTTACTTAGGCACCTACTATCAACAGTTATGGAGGTTGCTGTTAAATGTTAATCGGACATGAGCCAGTTTGGCTGGAGAACAGCAGGACAGGCACAGGTTCCACTTGAAAGCTAATGTGTGATGATGGTTAATTTTATGTCAAATTGGCCAATTTATGGCACCAGTTTTTTTTTGTATGTGTGAAACACTAGAATAGGTTCTATTGTGGAGGAATATTTTATATCTGATTGCCATTTCAAGTAGAAATCTTTGGACAAAGCAGATCATCATAAGATCTGGTTATCATTCATAAGATGGAGAGGCCCCATCCCATCAATTGATGGCCTTCAAAGATCAAAATTCCTTGAGGAAGAAAGTAGTCTGCCTCAATCTGTTTTCAGTCTCAAGACTGCAATCCTGGCTTTTCCCTGACTCTCTAGACTGCTGGACTGCAACTTTTAGGGCTTTCCAGTTCCTACACCTATATGTGAGCCCTTCTTTTGTTATATTTTTAAATTATTAAAAAATTTCTCACTGTGTATTTTTATTGAATTTTTGTGTTTCATACAGTGCATCTTAATCACATTTATGCCCCCTCTCCCATCCTCACACTCCATGCCCCCCAACAGGATTTCATGTGTTCTGTCATAAATGTTAAGGTCTATGGAGTCAAGTTTCTGTACTCAGATGTCCCTTGGTGCAAGTCATGCTTCAGATGGATCCTCTCTCTGTCTCTCTCTCTCTTTCACCTTTGTTTCTCTAAAGAACTCTGGTTAAAACAGAATATGAACATTAGTTAATTGGTTATGACTATCAGTGATTTTACTTTCCTCAAGTGCATGTAACATTTCATCTTTCAGTGATCATCCACGCTTTTCTTAAGAAATAGTGTCAAGATCTGCTTCCTGATATGCATGTATGTGATCCTGCTCTCATATCCAAGGGCTTCTCTGGCTGCTGTGTCCTCCCCACAAGGATGGACTATACCCTCAACCAAAAGTCAAAATAAACCTCTCCTTCATTAAGTTGCTTCTTGTCAGCTGTTTGGTGAGAGCTATCTGAGAAAAGTAACCAATAAAGTAAACTGAAGGACGGGTGAGAGAAGAAAGGGAGGGGTCCTGGTGAGGGACATGCTCAAAATGTTACTGGAAACTTTGGGGATCCCCACGCTAGGTTCTATTAGTTGCTGGGGAAATCAGTATTCTCTTTCATTGATTCTTAGTCTTGCTAATAAAATAATTTTGAAAACAGACTTGGAAGGACGCTTAAGGAAAATTTTATTTTGGTTTGAGAGAAAAACAACCTGTGCATTTTAGTGTCTGCTTGGAGTAGGAAGATGGAGAAGAGGAAGAGAGAAAACGACGCCTTTTATAAACAGCCACATTGCAGAAGGAGTGGGAGGAGCTTAGAGAAAGAGTGGGAAAGCCCAGCACATCAGGGAAAGCATATCAAAACTTTGAAAAAAAAGAGGTAGAAGAAAAAGAAAAAGTTATGCTTTGGGGGGCAAGCTGTGGTGCTACTTGATAAAGGCTCTGCAAGTGTCTGCATGAGGGAGGGGATTATGGGAAGAACAAGCACATTATCCTATCAAAGGCATACTTAGTCCTCTCAACTCTTTAGCATATATTTAAGTGAATCAGCCTTTCTGAGGGGTGGTCTCTTAGCCAGGTAATTGAAGGAAGGATTCAGCTAGATTAACTCTTAAGGGAGGAGATGATAATATATGATGTTCTCATCTTTGAGCAGGTCATAATGTTATGTGTTTCTGCGGGACTAGAGGTAAATTTCATTCTTTTGACCAGGAGGAAATAGCTTTTCCCTTAGTAGGACTCAATAGCCTGATAGCCTTCCTCAGTGGCCTCCAAGGCTACTGTTACAAAAGTATTTTATATTCTGGTATGAAAATGTCCTTATAAAACCCTGTGTGTGTACAGAAATATATGCCAATTTAAAAATATTTTTTAAAAATGAAAATTGGTATCTGGAAGTGTTATGATAAAGGCAACAATCAGGAAGACTGTGGAAGAGTTGGGAACTGCAGATCAGAGAAGCCCTGGAATTCTGTAAGAAGGACATAATGAGACATTCTCATGGGAGTGTTGAAACCGTTAAAACTATGCTGACTCTTGAAGTTGGACTAAATGCACTTCACATTATCAGAGGACCATGAATCTAGTGGGAATTGGGGCAGAATGTTGTGATTTGGATGTGAAACATCCCTTTTAGCTTCATGTCTTTGTAGACTTGATCCCCAGAACTGGAGGTTTTGTTTGAGAGACTGTGGAACACGTGGGAAGTGGAGCCCCACTAGAGAGAGTGGGGCATTGGAACTGGGACTTGAGATGGGATAACCTAGCCCGCTTTCTAACTACCTTTGACTTCATGCTTCATGAGGATGTGAGCAAGCAGGCTCACGATCCCGCCACCATAGCCAAGAGCAGCTCCTGCCATTGTCTTCCCTGCCACGATGGGAAGAAAAAAAGAAAGTGTCCAAATTCTAATAATAGTCTCACTTTTAACAGTATATGTTTGGAGTTGAGTTTGATGGCCCATACCTATAGTTCCAATACTCTGGACAAGGAAGGAAGGTCACAAGTTTGAAGTCGACCTGACCTAAAATAGCAATATTCTTTCTCTCTCTCTCTCTCTCTCTCTCTCTCTCTCTCTCTCTTTCTCTCTCTCTCTCACCATATTTATGTATATATCTCTATATATCTATGGAGATAGATACAGGTACATATATTAGTTTTACACTTATATTTACTCATAAATTATAAAAATGATGGAAATTAAAGATACCGTGATATCGTCTTTCTCTTTCTGACTTTTAACTTCATTCACATATGTCGGAAGTACTTTACACACAGAACTCCCTCGACCCTTCCCTGCCTCCTCCCTCTTCCCTTGTATCAACCTGGTAATAATATTTTAAAATCTGTTTATAATCATCTAATATATGAACATTTTCATGATTTATTAATAGGAAGCACATTTAATTGCACTTATTTCTCTGATTTATGTTTGTTTGGGAACAATTTGGCTGGAAGTACATAGAAATATTAGTAAAAACACTTAAAACGTTTCATTCTACTCATAACACACAGGTTCATTGATCATTAAAGTCATCTGCTTATTGGTTTTTTTTGTAATATAATCATAGTATAATAAAATGTTTTTGCAGTATAAATAATTATAGCAACATTAAAATTGACTAAGGAGATGAAGATTAAGAAAAAGAACCTGGAAAGATATCCTAAATCCATTTAACTCCAGAATGATCTTGTAGAAGAGAGAAAAGTTTTCTTCTTTGTTGTTTAGACTGGAAATTTGTTGACAACAATCTTCATATTTTCATACAGCATTTTATAAACACTTTGTATAAAAAATCTCTATTTCCTACCTCTCTTTGGCAACATGGTGCTGGCTGCTCATGGGGCAACAATAACTAGCTGTGGAGTAGTAATTGTCTTTTTATGGCAAGAGCTCTCTTGTTTACCCCAGTCTCAACAACTCTCAGACAACTTCATGTAACTATTATCTACTTGGTTTCTGTAGGTATCTAAGCAGTCATAGGATTATTTCAATCAGTAATGCTCTGTATATGTGACAATGGTCCACAGAGTATGATGGAGCTGGAAATGTCTCATTGCCTAGTGTTTTCATATTTAAATACACAAATATCACTGTGTGATAACTGTCTACAAAATTCAGTAGAAAAACATGTCATGCAAGTTTGTGGAAATGACAGATTACATCATGAAGCCTAGTTGTATAGTAGGCTATATCATACAGTATCACAAACTGTAGGCTGGTGAAAGTCCACTGTACGATACTCACACAATGGCAAAATTATCTCATGACCGATTTCTCAGAAGACATCCCCATCACCAAGCATTACTTGACTGTACTTTAAGTTCAACATGACAGGCTTAGCTTTCTCCTGACAAGGCAGGTTCCTTATGAGGTAGTGGGTTTCCTTTCTCTGAAGTGCAAAGGAAATTCTAGATGCAAAAGGAATGTAAAAGCAGTTATTTTTGGCTAGATAGCTGTAAATAATTTTCATTTCCAAATAACTTTGATTTGCTTCATGAACATAGAACAATTTTCTGAGAAGTTAGTGTTCACATATTTCTTCTTATTTATTTTAATACCATATTTTTAGAGATGTTTTTAGAAATAATTTTTAGAAAGAAACAGATATAACTAGCATATATCTTAGATAATGAATAGAAAATGTCTGTCCCTTAACTGAGGATCTACTTGTCCAACATATGCATTTGTTTATTTGTTATTTAATTATTAAGCATGTCCTGGGTGTCTGAGATCCTTGAAATGTAGGGTGAATAGACAAGTGTGTGATTCTATGAGTGTGTATATTTTGGTAGAGGAAACAAAAAATAAATAAGCATCTGATTTAAGAGAGTAGCAAGTAATGAAGAAAATGAAGTAGTGAGGCAACCTGGGAGCGTAGGAAGGTGATCTGTAAATGCCCAGAAGGCAGCGGAACGAGAGGAGAGAGAACAATTAGAGAAAAGGTTAGGTGTTCAGTGATCCGCCAGAGGAGCATTCCAGGCAAGAGAATGAGGCAAACAAGCAGGAAAGGTTACAATATGAACTTTTAATGCAATTTACAGTCATTTGAGCTTGGCTTTTCAAGGCAAAAGATTATGCTAGATGAAACCCAGGAAGCAAGGGAGGGAACTAGAGACCGAGCTGGGTTGTAGGGAATATTGTGAGTGCAGTGGGAAGATGTCCGGCTTAATCATGGGAAAGATGTGATCGGAGTTAGGGTATGAAAGATTACTTTGGCCAGTTTGTATAGAGCAAACTTAAAGGTCTATCTCTGCGTGTCAGAGTGGGAAATAAGAGCCCAGGACTGAGAAGCAATGCTGCCAAATTCAAGCTGAAAACAATCTGGAGATGGACTGAACTGGAAAGAGGATGAGATAGAAAAGGAGGAGTCCCGGGTTTGAAGTGAGCCCATGGATGAATGACTGCTAGTGAGTGAGAGATTATTCCAAATCAAATGAGGTAGCATGCTAAAACTTTTCTAGAAAAGGCAAGACATAACTACACAAGAGAAGTAGAGTTCTGGGTTCCGGGTATAGATATTGGGATGGAGATGGTGAGGCCTCAGTTCTTGAGGGATTGTATTCTAATAGGGGAGAAACATGCACTAAAACGGCTAACAGAAAATTATATCTTCTATGATAGAGATGTAAACAAATTTGGAAGAAAGATCCTTCCAGCCTCTTGCTTAGTTTATGATCCAAGGGTGAACAGAGCTCAGTTGGATGCAGACTAGCTAGCAGCCGCGCTCTGGAGACATTGTGACTGTTCTCTGTTCTGGGGAAGAAAGTAGATTTTATGTAATCTTTGATCAGTGGTCTCATTTGCTAACATTCAGTCATTCTGATAATTTCTGATTATCACACAATATGATAAAATAGTATGAATTATGAAGAGTCTGCTTGCATCCGTTTCTCTAGTGTTAGGAAGGATAATCTTGTCTCCTCTTTCTGTTCCTCTGATCTCCGCAGCCACCAAACTCTGCCGTGCATTTCCCTGCACTTCCCGAGGCCGTTTTGAGCCAGCTGCTTGGCTTCCCACATCGCTTCACTTCCTGGCACTTTCGCTTTTGAATATGATAAAATCACTAGCTGCTCTTTTAAAAGCATTCTTCGATTTCCTTTTCTCCTGGCCCAGGATTTTCTCTCTTCTGTCTCCAAGCTCTCTTTCATCATTTCTTTCCTCTACCCTGCTCGTCACCTGTTATTCCGCAGTCTGCTATGCATTTTGGTTCTAATGATCTAGACCAACTCTCTTTTTCTATATGCCTGCTCCTCGTGCATTTTGTTCCTTTCTTATTCTTTAATTTGAACATCTATGGATTTCTTAATCTCTCTCTATCTCTATCTCTCTCCTTGAACTCTTGATCTTCCTGCCTCTACCTCCCAAGTAATTTCTCCTTAATTTTCTAGATTGCTCTTTTAAAAACTTCTTAGTTCTGTTCTTTACAACATTCTCTATTGTCTGCTATCTCCCATGGAATTCATGTTTAATAAATGTACTATATGAATTTTTAATGAAATTTACAATCATCTGATGTGTTGTTTGACCACAGCTAGTCTGAATGAATGTCATTGAGAATCATTAATCTTGCTGCAGAGTGCTCGCATGTTTTGCCCTGGATCATTGGGCATTCTACGGTTCTTTTTATTAAAAACAAAACCTTACATGTAACTGGTCTTAATTGAGCAAAGACTGACTAAAGGCTTTAATTAACTATGAAAAAATAGTTTCAAATCAAAATCTAAAGTAAAAAAAAATTAGAAAATCAGGCTTGGAGAAAATATGTTATGAAAATATACACAAAGAATAAATAAGAAATGAAACACACTTGCAGACTCCTTACTTTTCTATAGATTCAAGAGCCTGTTATCAGGGCTGGAGAGATGGTTGAGTGGTTAGGGGCACTGGTTGCTCTTGCAGAAGACCTGGCTTCAATTCCCAGCACCCACATAGTGGATAACACCTATTCATAACTCAAGTTCCAAGGGAATCTGAGGCCCTCTTCTGACCTCTGTGGGCATTGTACAACACAAGTACACTTACATACATATAGAAAACACACTCATACGTACAAAAAAATCTATTAACAGAAACTTCCATCATTATAAGTTCAGGAATAGTTGTATTTCTCCCTTAAAATTGAACATATTTCCTTTCCCCCTATATGTACATTGTTTAAAAGACTAAAGTCAAAGTAGATGCTCAAATTAACTCTAAAACAAACAGACCAACCAACTAACCAAACCAAGCATCCAACATTATTCTGTAGACATTTTTAGGTCTCAAAACATTTTGTTTCCTTACTGCCTACATTAAATTTATTGTCTCTTTGCTTATAATTTATCCATGCAAACTCCCTTAGTCATTTCTGGTGTGCAATGGGATATTAACATCTTCTTAATATATCTACCATTTGGTGTCACTGTTCACTCTGTTTACTCCTAGGTCTAACTAGAACACGAGCCATTTGGTTAGAAAAGCTGTCACATTTGGAAAGAAGCAACCAGTCAGGGAGAAATTAAATAGTTTTTCTTTGTCTGCCTCCTGCTCCAAGTCTTTGCAGGAATTGCCAGTAATTTTCAGGGAGATGTGTGGGACTTGTTCATCTGTCAGTACGAGGGAAAGGAGTGGATTCATACCAACCTGTTCTTTATATGATGGAATCCGTTAGCAAAGACACTGAGACCGATGCTAGGAGGCAGACAATACCGTCTGACAAACAAAAGCTTTGTGATTATTAGGAAAAGGATGTACTGGTCTGTTAGGCAAAGACCTTATTTCCATTATGTCTCTGTGGACAGAGTAACCCTACAGAACCCCATTCACTAAAGCTAAATTTATCATGTGATTGCTTTGGTAATTGCATCATCCAATAAGGGTGAGGTGCTGGAATAGCAAGCATTTGTCTGAGTCATTCTCTTGAGATGATTTTGACCTGCTAGGTCATATTTCTGTGGATCTGCATGAGGACACTGATGTGGGCTACATTAACAGTATGTTAGAAATAGGAGCAACCCGGATGGAATGAATGTGTACCCAAGAGAGGGTACTGAGGAAGAAACCTGACACATCAACACTGGGGCTCACTCTAAAATAGAGAAACGTATTATGCATGCTACTTTTAATTTGCTGGGTACTCAGTGTTGATATGTGTTTATAGAAAACTTATTACAGAAATTAATGGCATAATTTCTCGGATCTTAATCTAATGGTCTCAGGACTGTGCCCTTTCCTATATGAAAATGAATTAGAACACTATTGTAGGAAGAAATCACTCTTTTATCTCTCTTCATGTTTAACTAATAATTGCCTTTATAATTCTGCAAAGGGGTTTGAATGCCTGATAACAAATGTAGAAGGCAACACTTTTATCACCTCCATTTTCTGAATGAAGAAATTAAGGCTCAGAAATTTACTGAAGTAACTTGTTCAAGGTTACACAGGTGGAAAATGGCAAAGCTAGGCTCAAAACCAGACACTATTCAGAGTGTTAATTAATCATTCTACTGTGTGAAGTTTTTTTACTGATATGGATGCAAATAGAAGGTAGAAAGAAATCTCTTAAGTCTGTTAGTCATATATTGACCAACATTTGAAAGAGGTTACTGAACCATCAATTGAGTCCTGAGAAACTGGTGAGATGCAGGGAAGAACAGTCCTAGAACAGAATTTTACAAGACTCAAGCATGATTGCAGTATAAAACAGTTTTTATGCAGATGGAGAAGATTATCAAGGTAATATATAAAACAGTTTTTGAGGCTTACCCATGTATAAGGTCCAAATTCATCATGTTTTATGGTTTTGAAAACAGGCTGTGTCACTTACTAGATATGTGAATTTATTCAAGTTACTAATTTCTCCAGATTTCATTTTTCTTGTTGGAAAACAAGGAAAATAACTGTCCGTACCTCATAAGGTTGCTGTACTGATTAAATGTAGTAGTATATGGATAAGATGGCACTTTGACATGACTAGTTAGTTGTCAAACGTTTCCACGGTAGTTACTATCATGACTAGGACCACCTCTGTCTCACTTAATTCCCTTTAGTTCTTACCACATTACTTAGGAGCTGCTGGGCAAGATTCTAAATGCTTTGTGTGTTAACTTACTTGACACCTGTAACCTATATGGTAGGCTTTGTTAACACTCCATTTTACTAAGGTGGTAGCTTACTTCAGCATGTCTGCTCGTGAGTCAGCTTTCAGAACTACATCCCAACTCTCATCACTACTATAAGAAGCATTCTATCCTCAGACTGCTAGAAATAGTCAGAGATGTAATTCAGACTAGCATTTCCCCACTCTAAGTCTAGACTGCAATTTTTGGTATAATTTGGGAACTGATAAGAGTTAAGGCATTGAAAGCAAAATTCCACTTGATAGTCAGAGAGGTACTAACCTTGCAGGCCAACACATGAATATTTTCTAGGCCAAATCATATTTTTTTGGAAGAGGAGAATTGAATATGTCGAGCAAAACTAGCAAATTAAGTACGAGAAATAAGTGAGAACATAAATTATATGAATAGAATAACATAAAGTAACAATGGATCAAAGGAAATGCAAACAGGGACAGGTTATCACAGGTTGAAACCCCGAAACCTCACTTCAACACAACAAAATAGAGCAGCTGCGAGAGTTGTATCGTGTTATTTGCTATTATGATTTGTTTTTCTGATGATTTTGGATAAGAACATGTACTAAACAATAATCTTACAAGAACACAAGCTAAGTTAACCTTTTGAATTATTAGATGTTTATTTATTGTTTAAATCTATTTTCACTGTTACCTGAAAATTATACACATATCTCTCTTCAAATAGTTATGGTCTTATTAGGGTGAAAACTTCCAAATCTGAGCTTTTGAAATGTCGAATGCTCTGCTACCTGTAGTCAGCCTATTCTGCATTAACAGACTAGAACTTCTTACATCTAACTGCATCCCATCGATGTTTCCCTGTCACCTCTCAAACTGTCCCCAGCCTCTGGTAACTACTGTTCTTAAGGAACTCATAAGATCGTTGTTTTTAGGTTTTAGATTCTGCAAATAAGCAAGATCACACAGCGCACTGGAAATAAGAATGGTAGTAGCAATTATTAAAATGAGAACACGTAATTAGGTATCATTTATTTATTAAGGACTTACTGGAGCAAAGTGCAATATCAAACATTTCATATACATTTTGTCTTTGAATATGCAATGTACACTCATTCAATAAGTCCTTAGTAAGGACATACTATGTGCCAGGCAATTGTCTAAAAGATAGGTATTTATCAAAGAGTAAAAGCCTACACTGTGCTGAAGTTTATAATATGCTAATAATGAGAAAAGGTATTTTTAAACAAAGGAAACAGAAAAAAAATGTCACCAAGTTTTTGGTTTGGCAAAACCAAAGGTGCAGTCAGGGAGACAAGTGGAGAACTAGAGAAGGAGAAGCATCTGGGGAAAACCAAGGTGGAAGGTTGATTTTTGATGTTACAGCAAGGCATCCAAGCAGAAATGCTCTGTGGCCCTTCGTAAACAAAGGCCAGATGTTAGGGAAGAACTGGAAGCAGAGATTTAGGCATGACTTTCCCCAAGGAGGAAGTTGAAGCCATGGAGTCTGTAACTCCAGTGAGTGAAAGAGGATGAGAGAAAGTATGCGGGGCACAGGACTTAACCCTGAGGAAAGAGGAAGTGCTGGAGTGGCAGCGGATGTTACTGAAGAAATGGGGTGGTCACAGAAAGACAGACAAGGCAGGAGCAAGGAAACAAAGCTCAGGGCAGTTAAGACAAACATCGTCGTCGTCATCGTCATTACTGTTATTGTGCCAAGAAAATGGCCCTGGCAGTATCAAAGGAGTCCATTAAGGAAGCAGAAGCCAAACACGGGGGAGGAAGAAGGCAGTAGGCAGGAAGTGGACACAGCTGCTGTAGGAAGCTAAGCTAGGACACTGTCTAGCCTGCGCCATAGAATGGAATCTGAGAATAAAGTGGTACAACTCTGCTTTCATGACTATGGAGCCAGAACTCAGGAGCGTTATGAGAGAAATGCCTAGTGAAATATTGAAAAATGATCACTTTGTATGCAGCTTTTGACTTTCAGAATATAACCAAACACCTAGAGAAGACTTGGTTATCAGTCTTGAATATGAATGAGAAAATCTGAGACTTCCAATGTGAACGCCTGCAGTTTCTCATCTCTCTTCACAAAGAGATTTATTTTTGCTGTCAGTCAGAAGGAAAAATACTCCCCTGGTAGGCAGAGTTTGAAGCAAAGGAGAAAATGGAACACATTCAGTCATGAAGCTGTATCTGCATTAGGAAAATATCATTTTGGCAGGAGAGATACCATAATTTGTCAAGCAGATTAATTTTTAGCACTGGAAAGTCCTAATCAAGTGGTGAAGACTTTAATCCATCTCCTGGACAGATAGTTTGGCTCTGGACCTGGAGCCGCCATAGGAGTGAAAAAAAGATGCCAGCAATCTGCAAAATCTAATAGATGGAAACCGTGATGAATTTGGAGAATTTGTGTGATTAGATGTGTTCAGTCCTCTTCCCACTTTAAGAATGTAGCAAAATGACTTTTTAAAAAAGTTCATTTAGAGACTGCATACTCACAGCAACATACCCTGGAAGCTCTCTGTAGGGTACGTGTGACTAGAAAAGTATAGAAATGGTTGTTCTTTCTCTTTCATCTTAATTATATATATTATATTTTCATAATTGTGAGCAGAATGGAATTGATAGAAATAAAATCCAAAACAACACAAATGAACTCAATTTTCCCCTTAACCCTTTAAATGATATTCTAGTTGAAGCTATATTTAGGGTGAGGCCATTCTTGTACTACTCTGAAGTTGTGGTTTTATTGGGAGATTTGTCAGGAAATATTTATTTGAAGATACATCCACCAAAGCTGTGTTTTAAATGCTGGGACATTTTGCAATTAATTACTAAGAATGAGGGTATTGGCAAAGAGCTCCAGAACTCTGAGATGTTTGGCTTTGACAATGCTCAGTTTTATCACTTCAAGGATCATATCAACATCTGTTGAATCCTTATGATATTTAACAGAATGCTTTGTAGGTAGTAAGCAGTTATGAAGCAGAGCTCAACACACAGACACAAAGAATGCTGCTGTGTTTTCATCTACCATCAAAGCTGTTTAATAATCCTACAAAGAAACTAAATGACTAGGCTTAAGAACTTGATATATTTTATAAAATATGTGAGAGAGTTAATTACAAAATAACCATTGCCCAATTCCTAGTTACAAATGAATTGGGAATCTTAAATGACAATTGGTAGCTTTGGCATTTTATAGTATATCCTGTGGTTGCAGCTCACCACAGAAAGTGCACTTTATTGAGTAATGGAGGCTCTGGAGTGTCTCCAGTTCATAGAAAGGCAATGCGGATGCCTGGCTGTTGCCTAAAATGTACATAAACTGCCACTACTTTATCAAGTTGTAATATCTCTCCTTTCAAAATCTTAGACAACTTGAACATACCATCTGTTCTTTGTCTGTATTCCTTCTGTGCTTTTCTTAATCTAGAAAAATGGTTCTTGAAATTCTTACAGGACTCTTTAAAACGTTTGCCACATACTTCGAGAAGCATCTGGTTGGAAGAAATCCTCCTTTCTCTGTTTGTTCCCAGTTGTCTGGTGTGTGCCATGTGTCTTGTGAATCTAGTTTTGTTAACTTTGGGGGCAAATGCTTTTGCATTTATTTCAGCACATATTTATAGGGAGACTCACAGCCCAAAACCAGTTGCTAAGGGTTGTATAAATGAATGACTTGGTGTCGAGAAAGCTTGATTAATTTACCTGCTACCTAATCTATACAAGGTTACCTGGAAATGGGTGTTTGTTTCTTTTCCTTGATGATTTCAAGATGGATCTTGTCCCTTTAAGGAGTCCTGGATACCTTGCATACTTGCTCAAATATCTGCTCAGGTTTCATCAGAGACTTTGGGATAGCTATAATTCACATAGCTCTCCTTCAGCAAACAAGGCACCAATTTGTCAGTAAGACAAATTTTCCAAGGAGCTAAAAACAGAGTGTTATAAAAGACCTGATTCTTAACAAGGACAGAACTATCAATTAGGTAAGCTATAACAGATTATCTGTTGCTGGCCACTTTTTGTTACTTCATAGTTTTGGGGCATTTAAATAGTGTACATGCTAACATTTTTGGAAATTTCAAAATGTGTGCAGAAGACATCATCATCATACATATATTCAGAAGTAATTGCAGACACTTCTGTGGTGCTTACATAGAAAAAGCACGGTTCTAAGGCTGTATTTACATCAGTTCTTTTAACTCTCATGATGACTGTAATGAGAAACAAACTATCATTGTTCTCAATAGAGAGAGAAGGAAATTGAAGCATGGGTTATGGTAATTGCTCAAACTCTTCCGGCTGATGGACCGCACAGCGGATAGCACCCGAGATCAAACTACTAGGAGTCACACTGTTATACTTATCACTGTTCATATCTGCATAGACTTCCTTTCAGACTGCCTTCCATCAGGTTTATTTAAAACAAGCTTGAGATCAGAGCATGTTTGATTACGAATCTTTTTTGTTTGCTTAATCATGTAATTCCCTCACACTGTTTACAAACTCTCGGGGGACATCTTTGCAAGAAAGATATTTTAATTCAATTAAGCTGCTCAGACCCTTTACTTGATATATTACCTAGTCACATAAACTGGCTTGGCTTACTTACCAAGCAGTAATGGTACAGGAGAGTGTCAAGTCAGTGTGGGATGTGTCTATAGTAAAGCCCTTGACTTCTTTAATCCCAGTTTTCCTATCTCTAAAATAGAGTATATCTATCATCATCATGCTTGGTTTAAACTTATTTTTTTTAAGGCACAGCTCTTTTTAAAATTGATTGGAATATCAGAATTGTACTGACAAATTTTACAAGAACCGCTAATTCTTCAGTGTCTACCATTTTGAAATTTCATCAATGCTAGCTGAGTGCACAGTGATTTTTTTTTTTTTTTTTGGTCAACTATTTTTTCTTTCTTGATTCTAAGCTTAGCAATTGCATTAGAAATTTCAGCAAGGATGAATGTCATATCCGACTGTGAAAAAAAAAATCCTTGCCTGATAAATATGTTTGGAAGATACCCTTGAAAATATGTGAACAGAGAGCCTGCACTCTGAGGAGATCTCACCAGGCTTTCTTGACCCCATGGTGCCTGCCTCTGAGAGTGGGCCACAGAAAATTCTACAGAGGAAGTCTAGGCAAAATATTTTGGATGCTGTGAACATACCCTCCAGATTAAGCACTGCTGCCAAAGGGTTAATTGACCCAAAGATCCCTCCCCATGAGGTGTGAGAGTCTGTGATATAAATTCCATCTGTTTCTTGAAGCAGTTTATGGGTCTGGCAATATGATGTGCTGGCCTGACAATGGCTGAAAAAATCCTTTTTAGCGTGATGCAGGTATTTTTTATGTAACCAGGTTTATTTTCTTCACCATCTAATTTTATTTTCTTCACTCCAGCTCTATGACTTAGAAACTATATTTTTTTCCACAACTAAGTACTGCATAGCCATCTCTGGAGCGAAAAGGTGTGACTTGCATTCTGTAGTGGAGAAACAGAACATTCTTCCTCCACTGTTAATGCTACAGGAATTGGAATGTTAGGGTGAGAGCGATCCTGCAACATTTCTTAACTAGATTGCCTGAAGAATGTCTTCAGTGGATCCTAGAGTCTAGGCAATCTGTAGACTTACATGAACAGCATGCACATGTCACCTACCAAAAATAAACAACTTAAAGAAGAAAGATTGATTTAGGTCCATGGAGGTTTATGTCGCTGGTTTGCTGGCTCCATTGATTTTTAAGCTGTGGTGGGACAGAACATCACAGCATGGACCATGCTGGGGAGAAGAGCTGCTTACCTCATGACAGCTCACCAGGAAGCAGACAGGGACAGGAGGAGGGGACCAAGCCTGCAGTGTCCCCCTTCCTCTGTGTAGGCCCTACCTCCAGAATCTCTCAAAACAGCACCATCTGTGGGGGCAAAGAATTCCACATATAGGCCTGTGGAACATTTTGTATTCAAATCATAACAGCACTCACTTTCCAGGCTTAACTTTGATGCAGGTAGATCCAGGTTTTAGAACCAAAAGAAGCAAAGACAAGATTTAATGGAGAAAACTGGGGTGTCAGCCTGAAGAAGGCGGAAGGAGACAGAAGCAGTTACATCTCTCAACATCCTCGTGGAAGAGAAGTGTCCACTTCCTTCCACCCTCTTCTTCATGTACCCATTGTCATAAAGGGCTGCCTTGATTATATTTATTCTTGTGTACAAATTTCCTCTAGACCTGTCTGCTTCAGTCTCCTCATGTTCTGTGAAGCACTGAGTTTTTGTAATGCCATCCCTCTTCTTATGTTGTTCTTAGTGGATCTATAGAAGATCAGATTTCAGATTGTAAACCTTAGTTTGATTTGGTACCTCTTAAAATCCATTTCTAATTTAGGTCTTTTCTTTAGCTCCATATACAGCTTATTTCTGTCAAGAGGTTCTGTCTGTCCCTTTGACCTGAAAACTCTACCTGAAAACTCTGCTAACCAGACCCAAGTTGACACCCAGGTTCACTTATATGAGTAAAATGATGGGACAATGTTCACTAAAGGGTCAACTCTGATTTTTATCCAAAGAAATCCAGTAGGCAGCTGACAGTATTTAAGCTGGAGATCAAGAGCCTGGTCTGTGAGGATGCTGAACCAACTTCTGCATTTACTTCATCTACCTGCAGGGGAAAAGAAATCTTAGGCCACCCTCTGTATATGCAGAGGAGGTATTCTGTTCTATGATTTAGGACTAAGGATAGCAGGCTTTTGTCTCCAGAACAGGATCATCTCAAGAGCTTCAGGTAAAGTGGGCAAATTTGAAACGTATATTTACAAGAAGATTGGCTCTTCCTCTCTCACAGGGCGAGTCTTGTGGAAGTCTGATCTCTTTTGTGCTCTTCACCCTTTCTGGTCTTTTTGAACTACTTCTTTAGGTAATGTTTGATTGTTCAAATCCCAGGATTCCTTATTACAGTGTTTATCTGCATGGAGAAGAAAACAGAGTGTGCTTAACTCTGTTAAGACTATGGGAACCATGGCAGAACCAATGTCTCACATACTACCTGCTTTTGTGTTTGCCTGATATGTTGGGCTAATGTCTATTCCATCAGCTGCCCTTTTGAACATGCCCAGCTTCCTAAGAGCCAGATAAAAACTCCCTGCCCACCTGCATTTCCACTTAGACAGCTTTTCTCTGGCTCTATTCCACACTGCCTCCTCTGAATCTCTCATTAGCAACCTCAGTCTTCATGTTCTTTAAATTTCATTTTTGTTTCTCTATTTTCTAGCTCTTCTTCAAAATGGTAGCTTGATTTCAGACTCTATTGCTTTGAGGTGGTATTTGGGTAAATGCCACTATCAAAATGCCCAAGAACTATGGCAATTGAATGGTGGCTTTGGCTTAACTCACAGCTTTCAACACAGTGTTCTTTTACTAGCTTGTTGGGGATCCCAGCACTCAGGGCCAGCTTGAGGGGGACCAACAGATCTCCACCATGGGTGAGGGGGCGAGTAGGCACAGAGTCAAAACACTGACTCTGGGAGTTGAGCGGAAAGCCAGCAGTGGTGGTCTGCTGCAAACTCATTTATTCAAGAAAGAGGAGAGAGTATTATAGGTCTTGTTAGCCAATAGCCTAATGGGTCCTGACTACAGCCAGTTGCAGTTTGTTCCCAGGTGGATCAGGTTCCTTCCAGGTGCTGGGCAGAAACTGGCTTCACAAACAACTGGTATGGAGCATCACGCCCACAAGAGCCATTCCTCCATTCCTCCTGGCAGGTGGCCTAGCTAGGCTCACCTTGCATTATGCCCAATACTAGCTAACTAAAAATATAGTTCTGAAAAATCTCATGACAACTTCTTATTTCCAGATCACAGTAATAGTCTTGTCCGATGTACTGATTTTCTTATGAACAGTTGCATCTCGTTCAAATAGAAATCAAATTTGTGGGTTACAAGGATTTCCACATGTCTATAAGCCAGTGAATTAACTGGCACACACAGTGTCAATTGAACAGACTTTGAATGAATAAAACATACCTTAAGGACACTTTGTGGACATGTGTGGAGCCTTGAGTCTTCATTCTAACCAAAATTCCACTAACCAATTCATGAAAGTCAGATAAAATTGAAGTTTCAACTCAAACAAAACTGATCTACACCCAGGACCAAGATGACTATGACTAGATCTCTATATATGGTATCACAATTGTGTTAAAATCGCACCTAGGCACAAAGGTACAAATTACCTTGATAAAATTGTGACTGAGTGATGACACAGAGAGGCCAACACTAGTACCAGAGGTTTTTATTGCTTCTGCTTCCTGAGGGAAGGGTTGCCATTCCACACCCGGCAACAGAGAAGGAGAGCATCAGTTTGTCCAGAACAGGAAGCAGGTATGAGAGGGGAGAACACAGTCTGATACTTCAGGGTTTTCTTTTCAGGCAAGTTAAGGCTGATCAGAGGAAGGAAAGTATTGTCTAGGTTGAGTTCTCACAGTCATGTCAGCAGGCTTGGCTATGGTGGTTGCTTTTACCCACACCGGATGACTTAGAGAAGGGCAAATACTGGTATGTGAGAGTTTGATAGGGAGCTTGGTGGGCTGTGAGCTGTGGATTAGTTTACATTGCATACAGAAGAGGAGCTGCCAAGTGAGTTGTTTGCTGTCTTTATAAACTAGCCTTTCCCTTTGTCAGCAAGACTCCCCAGGATCGTCAAACATCACAAGCAACAGATACTCCTTTACCAATACATTAACACAACAGTAGAACGGAACCAGTTACTAACTTTTCCATGATCTTGAATTCCTCAGAGATTGAAGAGGTCAAGAAGCAGTTTTGAAGATAATTTATTTAGAAAGCAAACTGTTAGAGAATGAGAACTCCTTTGTCTCTGCTCACAAGCACACAGAAGAGGAGGGATTATGTTCAGCTTTCCTTTCCTCAAGGATAGTGAAGAGAGAGGTTACAAGTCCTCTATTAGGGTTAATAGGTGGTTTTGTCTTCATAGAAAGCTGGTGCCTGACATGTCTATGAAAACTAAGACATGGAGAAGGACTGCGAGTGATGAAAATCCACAGGGTCCTCAAATACAAAACCAAAAGGCCGCCCCCTAGACTCCACAAATAACCCACAACCCAAACACTGAAGAATGCTAACTGATGAGCTTCAAGCTTCTTCCAGTCCCAAGGAGTCTAGAAGTAGCTTGAGAGATTATTTGTTCAAATAAGAACTGTATTTTTCCCTTAAATCTTCTTTTCTTATTTAACCCTAAAAATTTCAAAGCAAAAACTAGACAACCCCCACCCCAAAGGGTAAGCAAGCTCAGCAGGTTAGAGATTGAGTAGAGCCAAAGAGAAGAAACTCTATTTTTCCACATTCTACTGTAGTTAGGTTTCCTGACTAATGAATATTGGAAAACTAGTCCTGATTAGCTTCCTGGCAGGACACTCTAATTTCTGAATGAAGGCTATTTGGTTAATGTGACCACAGTACTGTCTAAGAGCAAGCCTTATGGTCATGAGACCTGCCCATGTTTTCATCAAGGGACCAGAAAACTGCAACAGAGAACACAAAAATGTATTCTGCCACATAAAACAGCAGCAGCCACTCAGAACTAGGAACATTACTCTTTGAGAAGGACTTAACCACAGGAAAGAAGAAACAGCATAGTTCTTGATTTATGACTTTAATGAAATATCAAGGACACATTATCTTTTCAAGGCAGAAGATTGATTTGGAAAATGAAAAAGTTGGTATGCAGATTAAAAGAGATGAGAAAGGAGTGGAGGACTAGTCATGAAATCAAAATGCCAAAAAAGGCATAAAAAGAATCACCGTTACATGGAAAGAAAGCAGAATCACTGGGATCAAGGACTAACTTGAGGCCCTTTTGAAGCTGAGACAGGAAAGCAATGACTCGTGTTAATCAGTATGTACTTAGGGAAGGCAAAACACATGCAGTAGAGGTTAATACTGAGACTTGGCAAGGACACCTAACATGTCTGTGTAAACAGCCAGTAGGTGAGACATCAAAACTTAAGCGCCAGTCTGTCAGACTTCATAGCTGTCTGCTAAGCATTACATTATATAAGACGAGACAGTATTCAGATCTAAGGAAAGGTTGCAGAGTCAATTCAGGTAATAGGTATCTATAGCTGAACAAATGGAGCATAATGAAGACCAACATAAAATAGAATGATGTCTTCACATGAAAAAAGCAAGTTATCCAGTCTTACATCTGAAAGATTGTAAGAAGGTAGAAAATTGGATAGTTGGTTAGAAAAGTAGAAACTGACTTATTAGGCATGTAAATATGGAAGGTAAATTCCAGTAGAAAAGGAGTTAGTAAAATAGTCGTGAAATTTCAGATTAATGGATGGAACTGGAAACTGTTACACTGAGTGAAGTACCCCAGACTCAGAAAAACAAATGATGCGTATTCTTTCTCATTTGTGGATCTTAATTCTGAATCTTTAGATGTGAGTATATAGCCTGACGTAACTGCAGGGACCAGGAAAGTAGAAGGGAACCATGGGAGTAGAGGCGAAGAAAGAGCTTGGGGGGGGAGGGTTATCAAGGAAGAAATGGAAAAGAGGGGGTACATTAACTGTGGAGGAGGAGGAAAGGGTGTACATGAGAAGAGCAAGGAAAGAGAGATAAATAATACTTAGATTATCTGAAAATCTGTAGAGAAATGTATTTCTTCATAAACCTACTTAAAATATACATACAGTATATATGTGAGTATATGTGTATAGCTGAAGGCTATCTATCTAACAAAAATAGCAATGCCAGGAATGGGAATCCTCCCTTCCTGTTGTTGGGTGGGGAGCCCAAGAGACTTCCAAAATAACATAGGCTGTTGTTATAGCCCTTGGTTACCTCCCAGAACTTGAGGATAAGACCCTATTGTTGGTGACACCACATAATTTGAACACAGGACTTGGAGTGATTGATTTGGTACTGACCTGGAAGCTCCTTCCCCAACAACTAGCTCTCATAGTATCAGAAGGTTCTATGCAAGCTTCCAAGGGAGAAAATTAATGGTTCTACCCAGCTTCAAAGTCTGTGAACCACAAAATGACCATCTTAGGCAAAACATCTATTGGTACAACAATGGCACTTTTATCTTGGGTTAATCAGCAGCTGTCTAGTTAGACTTAAGGCCTATGCAATAGGAGGGAATCTATGCATGAACTGTAAACACAGCAAGTACTCGTGGCTGGAGAAGTCATAGGCCCTAGAGGAGAACATACTACTGTCATTGCCCTAGAACAATGTAATCTCTTACTATATTCAAAACGCTTATCCTTACAGTCACAGACAAGTGTACTCTCACTACTGATCAATGAAGCTTTTTGTTGAAACAGATGGAGACTACTGCAGAGATTTACAACTAGTCAAAATGCAGATAATGACTGTGGAATGCTCAGCTCTAAGGGATACATCTATAATGCAATCCCTACACCTAAGCTCAAGGCACATCAAGCCGGGACCATGTCAAGGTCAACAGTAAAACTTGAATGCTTGGGGCATGGAGAAGCAGGCGATGACAGTGATGCTGGAGAGTCTTAAACCAAGTTTATTCTGGCACCATTTAGTGGTCCTCATGTGTGCACGTGTATACGACTGACCACTTGAGATTACATAGCTTGTCCCTGGAGGAGCTGGTCTGCTATTTGCAATTATCTTGCACCAAGCTTTCTCTCTAACCCTAGTAGTCAGCTTAGAAGGTTCTTGGGAATATTTTTTTTTTGTCTTAGTTACTGATTCAAAATCACAAAAGTTATGTTAGCAAAAGGAAAATTGGGTGAAATCAGACTTGCTTGAGAAAAAGAAAACAGAGGATTTAGAAAGAGTAGAAATTCTAATTAGAAAAAAGAGCAGGAGGAAAGGAGCCTGCTGTTCATATCATATGGAAAGTTGGATTTTCTGAGTCCGTACAGACAGAATAGAGACAGTATAGCAATGGATCAGTGTTATATCATAATTCATGGCCTTACATGTTTTAAAATTACTTTTCCTTTATGTAAATGTGTTGCTGTTTGTCTATATATGTACCACATGAGTCTACATTCACAGCTTGAGCAGCAGTTAGACCCTCTTGGACCAGGACCTGGGTACTCTGCCAAACATTCAAGAAAAAAGAATTCTATTCACTTGTTGAAAGAAGAAAACAATTACACAGGGTCTTGCATGCAGTAGGTGCCCAAGGATAATTGAAAAGTAAATAAATTGTGGGCTTTACATGACACAGGTGCACTTACACACATGCAGGCAAAACTGTCATACACATAAAATAAAAAGTCATACGTAAAATATTTTAATAGTAAATAATTGTTAAAAGAATCTCTATTAGTATTTATTTATCCATAGGGTGTGGATTTTTGACTGCTTCAGCTAAGATTGCTACAGAGGCATTTGTTTGTTGAAGGAAATACTATCTAAAGGGTATTTCCTTATTTGTCTCTACAGCTGTTTTGTAAATATAAGCTGTATTTTCAAGTCAAGATGTTGAATAGCATTCATGGAAGAAAATTATTTGGTTAAAGTATACAAGAATTTTTAATTTACCACTCTATATAAGTAATTTATTTTTTACTGTTTCTGTGAGTAATTTCACAAACTCTCTTAAACAAGAATACCTTTCAACTAGTGTTTGAATATTTTGATTTATCTCTATTTTCTAGAAATTTTGTTTTATTTATATATCATGCACATGAATTAAAAATTGTTATTTTAGAGGATTTTTTATGTTTATTTATTTCATGAGTTTGTGTGGATGTGGATGTTCCATGTATGTGAGTGTGGGAGGGGTGTTATGTGTGTGTACCTACACACATGTCATGGTATACATGTAGAGTACAACTTCTGGGAGTCAGCTCTCTTCTACATTTTGTGAACCCTGGAATTTGAACTCAGGTCATTGGCTTGACAGAAAGAACCTTTCTTACTCAATGAACCATCTTGTTGGCCTGCTATTTTTGTCAGTATAAAATACAGTTGTCTGTACACCAAGGGAAAACAAACAGGAGATACCCACTTTGCTCGCTTGAATTGTTTATGGGATTCATTAAATAAAAAAAATGAATTTTACCTAAAAAAGTATGTTTTAAAACTATTTGTTTCTCCTGGATACTCCTAAATTTTTTCTTAGAGAAATGTCAAAGGTAAAGTAATTTTAGAAAACTTCTCTTTTGTAATTCTTTTTAAAGAAAAAAGTAAACAGATAAATAAGGTTAACAACAAACTTATTAAAATCCTTTATTTCCAAGTTTCACCAGCCACTTATGCAATTGCCTTGTCTTCTTTTCTACAAAAACATACGCTACTTTTTGCAATTCAAATTTCCTCATTTTTATATGTTATGTTGTTCATTTCTGCTTGGTAAGGAAAAAAGCAATTAAAGCCAAAGAGAAGATCTTCTATCATGAGAGTGTGGGATTATATTGGAGGTTGCATTAATTCACCCTCAAAATGAGGGCTTGGATTTTGAGTCTTCAGACCTTTAGAATATGATCTCAGTAGAAAATAAGGTCTTAATAGGTAATCAAGTTAAAACGTCTTTAGCATGAACTCCAACCAAAAATGATGAGTGTCTTATCAGACAGAGATGGACTTGAACAGGAGGAGACACAGGGAGAAGACAAGCAGAGAAACCTGGGAGAGATCTTTCCCTCTGCCTTCTGAAGGATTAGCATTGCAGACACCCTCTTTGAAGACATCTGGTTTCTAGAGCTGTGAGACAACATTCTTCTAGTTTTAAGCTACAGATTTTGTGACCCTTCGTTACAGTTACAGCAGCCTAGAAAACTCATTCTGGCTAGACAAGCAGACAAGTGTTTGAATACAAAAATGTGCATGAGTCCTCGCCCTCATTCAGTCCTGTCTGTGTGTCAGCCTACTAGAACACCTAAGCAATGTGTGTGTAGTAACTTTGCAATACCCCATTAGGTAGGGACTGCTAATATCATCTTTACTTGATTGAAGAAACCAAGTCTCAGAAGTGTCAGTAGAGGGTCTCCAAGTTGTTCAGACTAACAGGAGGCAGAATTTAATTTTGAATTATGATAGTTGGATTCCAGACTGCTTTCTCAGCACTATTTCATTCTACACGTCTCTCAGAAACAAGTCACTGAATGTACAGTTATGTTTCCAGAACGAAAGGATTCTATTTCAGATGGGAAGCTTTGCAGTATTAGCACTTATGCTGGCTTCCAGTGGTTAGGGTTGCATGTTGCTGCAAACTGGTGACTTGAAACAAAGGAAATGCATTCACTCATAGTCCTGGAGGCTGGAAGTCTGGCTGAGGTTCCTAGCAATCCCCAGAGGCTGTGGTGTAGATCTGTGTCTTTTTTGCCTTTGCTCAGCTTGAGTACTTGGGGATTCCTGGGCCTTCACTCTGTCAGTTTCATCCACTTCCACCCTTTTCTACTCCTGTGTGCCCTCTGTGGCCTTCTTCTAAGAGCCATTTTTGTTGGATTTAAGGCCTACATAATCCATAATAATCTATCTCAAGATCTTGAGCTTGATTACATCTGTAGGCATCGTTTTTTTTTTTTTTTTTTTTTTCCAAATAAATGGACATTTGCACATCAGGAGTGTGCATCTTTAGGGACTGGTATTCAACCCACCAGAATCCCATCTTGTTTTGTGTCAGTGTGTTTCCTGTGATAGTGGTGAACTCTCATCATTCATGTGCACCAATGAAGAAATACAACCCCAAGAGAAAAGGAAAGAGGAAAGGAGGGGGAAAATTAGAGAAAAAAACGTTACCTCTGAATGTACTAACAGGTGCCACCAGAGTGCTACCAAAGTTTATGGCATTTCAGAAAAGTTTAAAACCAAACTGATAAACTAGAGACAATGTGGTTAGTATTTGAATAAATATGTATGTGGAAAGGATTTTCATGGGAGCCGAAAGGATTTATTTTAATTTTAGAAACTCATCCAAGCGGCATTACTATAGAGAAATGGAAAATAAAGTCAGCATCACACTCTTCAGCAGATCTGCCCCCACTCCCGTTTCTATGACAAACAAAACACAGCCATTTCTCATAATTTTTTATTCTTACAAGATTAAGAAAAAGTTTATCTTGACCCAAATCCCTGGCAAGTCTGATATAAAACAATCATTGAATCTTTTCTGCATGTGAATGCTCATGACAGGCCAAAACTCAGATTGGTAAGGAATTGAAATGTTATTCATAATAAGGAAGTTGGAACATTCTTAAAAGTTTTTCACACCCTTACATTTTAACAATAAACATGAACAGACAATCCACAAAAGAAACACTTATAAACAATGAAAGAATTCCATCTCAGTAATGAGCACATAAATACAAGTTCAATATTTATCACCCTAAAGACTTGTCAGTGATTAAGAAGAATAGAATTCAGTATTTGAAATATTTGAATGGAAGAGAATTTTCATAATAGCTGGTAAGATGTAAATTAGGATGGATTTTTCCAAATGCCAAATTGGATACTTGTACATAAAAATTTTGGATAGTACAGATTCTTTGATCCAACAATTTTGCTTGCAGACAGTGTCCCTTGGGGAAGAAAAAATATGTGTACTTAACAATGTATCTTCAAGGAAGCTTGTTCTATTATGTCTGTGCTAGTTATGAGACAACATGAATATAAACACTAAAATAGTTGCTAAATAATATACTCACATAATAGAATCTGTCCAGCTGCTAGATGATAGTGCAGGTCTGTCTTTTCAGAGTAAAACTGAATGTGATTGACATACTGACACATGAGAATGGTTATAGGAAGGTATTCCATTTATTTGAAAAGCCTATTTATTTATATATTTAATTCATATGCATTATATTTTCCACATTTCTACACAAAGAGAAATATGTGGTGGCAAAGTACTCTTAATTTATGATGATATATAACATTTCCAATACCATATGATTAGAAAATTATTATAAATATTATAAATCATATTACATTAAAATATCTAGAAGATAGATTATATGAAACACTTGTATTTGTTATTGTGTTTTAATTATTAATTATGGTTTTGAACCACATGTAAAATTAATAATGTGTTTTAGAGGTGGCTAAAGATAATCTTTAAAAAATTCCCTTACAGGGACTGGAGATATGATTCAGGAGTTAAGACTGTTTATTGCTTTGTCAGATGATTGGAATTTAGATCCCAGCACTTATACCAGGCGATTCACGGGAGTCTGTAACTCCAACTCCAGTGATCTAGTGCCCCTGTCTGGCCTCTGTGGGTACCTGTGTGCACACATGCACACATACACACACACACTCACACATACAAACACACACACAAACATTAAAAATATTCTTCATTGTAAAAGCAAGCAAATATTTCACAGACATATTTTGAATTTTTTTGCATTGTGACCATACAGAGTTAATAGAAAACACATGGAAAAAAATTCTAGGGTAAAATCTTGTAATTTGTTGCCATAGAGAGAAAGAAATTTCCAAAACTAAAAATAAAGTCCAATAATGCTTTTCTGTTTGCTTTTGAAGGACAACCATTCATATTCAGCTCAATTTAGTATATGATTTTTGAGTCCTTAGAAGTCACCATGTTGAAATAAGAGACTAATGCAGCAGTTATCAATCACAAAGCAATCAAGTCTTGACCTCATAATTATTTCCCTGATTCACACAAAACAGAAACTGTACGAGTGGCACTCAGAAGTGCTGCACAGACACTCTTAACATCGAGATGTGCTAACATGTATTTTTATTGTGAACTATACATAGGCATATTATAGGATGACCAAGATAATTAACATACCCATCACCTCATGTGCCTTTTAGCAATGACATTTCCAATTGCTTTTCGTGATTTTCAAAGACACATATGTTGACAGGTGAAATATCAATACAAATGGATAATTAGTAACCAATAATATGATATAACACTGAGTTACATGGCCAAGTTAACTGTGTTATACACTCTATTGCATCGTTGTATAGTGCAAAGTACTTGAAATGAACTTGCAGAAGAACAGAATTTGCTAACAAGTACACATCACTGATCTTTTTGAGTCTTTGCATGAAGTGGTTACTTTATACATTAAGTAGGTTGATTGTCTAGAGCAGAGGTTAAATGTTGAAGAGCAGGAAGAAGAGATAACCAAAGGCCCTATGGTTTAAACTTCATGTAACTGTAATAATTTGAAAGCATGAAAATTATGTATTTCATTAAAGTTTCTCTCTTGTATATTTGCTGTATAAATCAGAAAACCAAGATACTGATAGTTAAATTTAGTCCTGATTAACATAAAGAGCTCTAGAAAGCCTAATGCTGCACGATCTTACTCATCTTACTCATACATGGAATCTAGACAAGTGGGCTTCATAGAAATGGGGAGCAGAGTGATGGATACAAGAGGCTGGCTGGCTGGGTGGGGTTGGGTTAGAGAGATATTGACCAAAGGTTAGAAATTTTCACTTCCACAGGAGCAAGTTCAAGAGATCTGTTGTTTGACATGGTGACTATAGCTAACAATGCATTGCATTCTTGAAAAATGTTAAGAATGTAGTCTCACCATAAAAATAATAATGTGCTAATTGTCTACAGTCATTCCACAATGCACATATGCTTCAAAACAATATGTTGTACATGGTAAACATACAATTTTATTCTGCCAATTTTAACATTAATTTGAGAAAAGACTGCTGCAAACTCCCTGATGTATGGAAAGAGGCCGTTTTCACTGTACAGGCTCCAAACTCAAACTATGATGATAAGTCATGAACTTTGTTCCTTTTGGACATGAAAATCCTGTGCATACCCAGACATGTTGTTGGCGGAACACTGCAGTGCACAATCGTGTCGCAGAATGGATGCTTTCCAGAGAGTCACTTTGAGCACTCCATTTCTGTGTTCATGCATGGATCCATCATTTATTCGGTATTCTATTCATTCTCCCTTTGCAGGTGCTGAATCTTGGAATGCAAACATAAATGCGGTATTTCTATCAATGAGATCACTTTGTTGCTGCATAGAGGCAAGTTTTGGGGTCATTGGGCTAAATTTAGCCTACTCTAACGATTCCACTTCCTATTCTGTTGCAGGCACCCCACTATCTGCAAACAGAGTGTACCTTTTCCTCTTCCCAGGCATGCTATGCAACAGATACGCTATGGTGAGGTACTAGATTCAGAAAAACAGATCCCCAGATATTTTTCCCAAGTTTTTTATCCAAAACATTTTCTTAAACACAGCACACTCACATTCAGAATAAGTTTTCCTCTTAATTTCAAAATTCTAGTGTAATTGAAAGGGTATTTAATCTATGTGTGTTTTTTTCTGATTGATTTGCATATAACTAAGCACATTATTTGGTAGCGTAATCCAATATTCAAGAAGTTTCAGAACTTTCTATTATTATTAGCTTTTCATTCCTAATCCTGCTCTCCCTATGACTTCTCTACTCCATCCAAGCCTAGACATCCTTTTGAATCTACCTAGCACTGAATATTCCAATTTTACTTAAAACAAGATTTAGGAAAGTCTAATGTTGAAGGGATGTACATGGGTATGACTGCACTCAAATCTGCCCCTCTAGAATGAAGCATGTGAGTACAGTATGTGGGGAGAGGAAGGGCACTTTCCTTTTACCCAAGCTTTGGCACACAGGCTCTCTGTTGGACCTTCTCCATATTCAAGTGTGAACACGGAGACAGAGCAGGACATTCTTTTTCCTTGAAGAATATGCTGGCGTGGGTATTTTTATTGGAACTTGGCCTTTTGTAAAGGCTGTGCTGAATCAGAAAAAGAAAGCAGTGATGGAAAATTTCAGCATCCTCCTGCCTGCCCCTCTTTCCATCCCCAAGGAAAAAAATACCACTGAGAATATGCAGCACATTCCAAGAGAGTCGATCATTATTTTGTTTCAGTGGCTTCAGGTTTATAAACGAATACCTGAATGAACCTGCCTTAATCTCAAATCTTTTGCTCCTGTTCTTGCCATGGCTCTCACTGTTATTACTGCAGGCATCTCACTAGGTTTTCAAACAAAACTCCCATTTCTGAAAATGTCATAAGAACTAAGTTCCCTGTAAAATTTTAAGGAAATATTTGAAAACTAAAGCTGCACAGGTTCAATCTGAACTTCATTAATGGCTTCCTTGAAGCCAAACACGGTCTTGCGAGGCCCATTAGTGTGATCTGGAGTTGCTGAAGGCCCACATAGTTTCTTGGAGTCCAAAAATGCCTCACTTGCGCTGGCATTGTTCCCTGGCTTGTGCTGTTTGAGGCCTTTCTTGGGTCCAGGTAAAATTCACATCTTGTTTCTTTCTCTTGATTCCATTAGTGAAGATGAAATATAAGACAGTGCTAGCCTGCCTGGAGAATTAGCAGCCAGGTGAAGGGCCTTCTTTATTGGAGGGACTAGAGGCCTTTCTTGTATGCAGCATGCATTTTGTTGCTCTGGTGTCTATTATCTTGTGGTCCTTCATTAATAATGCTATGTCATTTTGTGGCCAAATATATAATGAGCCTTTATAGACACAGAATTCTTCATAGAGAGTAGGCGGTCTCCACGTCTTTCTGGATAACATATGTCACCCTGATGAAGTTGCGAATAGATAACAACTTAATTTTGCTTGCTAATCCTTTCTGCAGTCTCAACCACTTTCATCCAAACTGAGCTTTGGTTTCTCTTCAAGAGTGAGAGCCTCATTCCAACGTCTGGATATTGCCCTTACTGTCCTTTCTTTCCGGAATCACTTTCTCCAGATATTCTGTGGCTCATTTTCCCATTGTATCTAGATACTTCTGAATACTAATACTCCCAAAGAAGTTCATCCCTGATTGGAAAATCTAAACTAGCTGCCACACCCACACCCACATCCACTCATCTGCTTCATGTCTTCATGTTCTATACTATTATCTTTTTTTTTTTTTCTTACTTAGATGCAACCCCTTAAAGGTCCAAGGAGAGCATCTGATTCCCTGAAACTGGAGTTAAGAATGGTTGTTAACCATGTGTATGCTGGGAACTGTATCCAGGTCCTCTATAACAGCTGTCAGTGCGCTTAACTGCTGAACTATCTCACCAGCTCTTTTTCCTATTATCTTGGGCCAGCTTTTTAGTGGGGAAATAATAAAAAACACCTAAAAATGTGAATATCTATGACCTGACTCTACCACCCTACAGTGGGATGTTTTGTTTTCTTATTAATAATTGTAATGCTAGCACCAAGCATAATACTTGTTATGCTGCATTTTTTTAAATGAGTAAAATGAAACCCATTGCTATTTGAGTTGGAAATGGACCACTGAAAATGAATCTGTTCATCATAGGCTCTGATTATGAAGCCTGGGGATCAGAAGGCCCTTTATCCAGATAAAATGTGCCTTTTACTCCTTGACTTTGGGGTCATCCACATTCTGATCTTTGGGCATGGCAAAGTGGTCAGAGATGAGAGAGTGCTGGTCTAACTGAAGGTTTTAAGAAGTCTGTCACACAATAGCTGCTAAGACATATAATCATGAGGCTGAGATAGGCTCAAAGGGAGAGCATTCCTTACCTACTGCAGTCCAGGCAGATCTGCACAGGAGTGGCTGGCTGCAGCCGATCCCTTAGCAACTCACACATCTGGAAGAACAAGTAACTAAGCCCTTGGCTTTTTTGTTCTCTAGTACAAAATTATTGTGACAGTTATTAATCAGTACAGGGATCAGATAACTTAGGGTCTTATAGGCCTTGTTAAATAGTGCAACAATTTTCTTAAAAAAGAACAAAAGATGCTGGGCACGGTGAACCACGCCTTTGATCTCAGCACTCCTGAGGCAGAGGTAGTTGGATCTCTGTGAGAGTGAGGCCAGTATGATCTATGTAGTAAGTTCCAGGCCAACTGGAGTACCTGTCTCAGTAGCATAATGATTCCCTGCGCTCTCCCGCCATCCCAAGAAGTCGATAACTTAGAATTTGAATTTTTGAAGGAAATCTGCTTAATTTTTATAAAAGGAAGCAGCTAGGCACAGAGAAAAGAAACCAAATACTTTTCTTATCCTACAGCAAAATACATAGTTGACAGGTTGAGGTAGGATATGGTAAGGGGGAGAGGAGAGAGACAGAGCGAGAAGACTAACAGGTGACCTAAGTCAAAAGAACTGTCTCTCCGATAATCTTGAGCAACTGAAGAAATCTTAGATCTTCCCTGGATCTCCATTTTCTTTCAGAAAAACACAGGGCATCAACTGCCTTACTTGATAATAAGCTTATCTTAAAAACTGTATGTGCTAAACTACTTTGAAAGTTTGTGAAAAGTTTGTGAAAGATAGTGCCATATCTATGGGAAATACAATTATAAAACCAGCCCAAGTCTTTGCTATAAAAGGTAATTAGTACCAGATAGACAAAAATTCCTAATTTACCTCAGATACAGCGATTGGTAGCACATCTAGGGAATTTTCTCTGTTACTGAGTACAGGCAGGGAAACATTTGAATGTGACCTACCCTGTTTGCCCCTGTGTCTAAATTTTAAGCTAATATGGCCTGACACTCAACAGAAAAGCAATTGGGCTTTTAAAAAGCATTTTCTTGTTTTGGAAGTTTAGGGAATGATTTGGGATATTCTAGATCTTTGTTTTATTGTGAATTAATAGGAAAATCAAGCCAGTAATTGAAATTTAAGTCCCTTTTCTTTCTCTCAGAAAAGAAAAATCCACCAAAAGGGCAGGTGCTTCCCCAAGCCTGGAAGTCACTTCATCTACAGCTCATGGACTTTCAGTTCTGTTGTTTGTGCTAAGAGAGAGGAAATAGTGAGAGCTCTGTGTCTGCCTTTCCAGCTCCTCTTCCTTCTCTCCATAATCCCTCCTCATTTAAGTAACATTTTGCTCCACTTCCAAGGACAACTGTTAAATCTTCATGTAGACTGACACTTTAAAACCAAAAGGCCCACTTATATTTATTCTTTTGTCAAAAATATCCTTACCCTTGTGTTCTTAATTAAAGCAAAATAAAACCGTAAGTGGAAAAGTTGGGTGAGGCTGTGCGGACTTTGTCCAGAGGGGCCTGGCTTGGCCGACTGGCTTTCCTTGCCAGGTGGAAGGGGACTTCAGACTTCCAGGCAGAGGTGACTGGAAGGTGGATGTTTTGCTTTCTTTCCTTTGTCATTTTAGCCCAATAAGGCAAAGCGGGAGTTCTGGAAAAAGCCCACTCTCCAGTCTGGGATGAAGCCCTGTAATTTGGAAATGTATTCTGACTATTGTTAGAGCTCCTTGCCAGGGACAAAGTGGCCTTATGCAAGCTGACAGTATATTCTATGTTGATTCTAATTGTCACAGAGTGATGAGTCCTCCCTCTCATTCATTTTCTGGCTTTCACACTGTCTCATGGAATGTGAGAACTAATAGGTGGACAAATCAAGCCACATTTTTGTGAGGCAAGAGACTGCTATGCTGTCCGTTCTCTGCCAGAAGCTGGAAGTGCAACTAGTTTATCACTCAGTGGCTTTTTCTTTATGATATGAATTAATTTAATACTTCTGTTTCAGTTGAGTCGTTGTTTCTTGGATCCATGGTTTCTTCACTCTTTCTCTGCACTAATATTGTTTATTGCACTTCAAAACAGTGATCTTGAACTTGGAGGAGAATGTGTATGCAAGTACATATGCGATAAAGGATTACTGAATAGCTTTTGTGGTACCCTCAAAGAGAGAACTGAGATTCAAAATATGGGTTTAAAATTATCTTTTCTATTAAAGATATCACTCATCTAGTTAGCTAGGGGTGTTAGCCTTAAGCTATTAGGGTGCAACTAGACCCACAATTCCCCAAAGAAAGTAGAAGCTGTGGTGTATGGTGTACTGCAGTGTGGGCCTTAGCCAGGTGGCCTTCCATGAGGAACAAGAAAATGGCTTCCTGCCATGAGGCATAAGGAAATGGTTCCTGTGGACGTGATATTCTGCTCTGGTCAGGCGTGACACCAGCTTCTGCCCAGTGTCTGGAGAGAACCTGCACTGAGATGATCTGCCAGGAGACAGATTTCTATTAGCCTCAGTTGGGAACCACTTCATAGGGCAATTGGCTAACCAAACCCATAAAACCCCTTGCACACCCTTGGATAAATGAGTTTGCTGTGGCTCGCCCTCTGCATGCTTCCACCCAGCTCCCAGTGTCTGTGTTCTGACTCTGCCCCTCTTGGTGGAGACCCTGTGCCCCACTTGGGCCGGACCCAAGCAGAGGGACCCCAACATCTGGCACCTGAACAGGGACCCTCTGCCCCCGGCATTGGAGAGATGCCCCCACCCTGGTTGTTGGTGAGTAGGCCCCTCTTTGTTCTGTGTGCTGATGGTTGCCTGAGGGTGAGCGGGCGACCCTCTCCTCCCTTTTTCTGTGTTTGTCCCCACCCCCTACCAATAGGAAGGCACACCTTGCCACAGGGTCCCAAAGCCCTTGCTGGCCCCTCCACTCTTGGTTTGTCCTGACGGAATCACATGAGGGCCTGACCCCCCCTGCCCCATTTCGGAACCAAGGTGAGGCTATCAGCCAAATCTTTCAAGAGACACCGTGTGGGCATATGGCCCTGGTGTAACAACCCACGGAAGTCCCCCACTAAGCATGAGACATTTGGGTCCTTAAGATTCTGTCTGTTTGTCTCAGTTGGTCCCAATATTAGGCCTCTTGGTTTGTGTAGTGATCATTGTGGCTTTGAGTTTCCATTTCATTGGCCTTACTCTCAGGGGGACCTTAATCTAGCCCCCCACCAAACATCACTCCGCCTTAATGGTCTTTCTCCCCCCCCACACACCAGAAAGTGCCACAATTGCAGGCTCTTAAGGCTCTTCTCCTGCAGTGTGGCTTGAAAATGAAACAAAGGATAAAACAACACTCACCCATCCCCCAATTTACCTTTGGTTGGAGCTTCAACCACTCTGCCCACCCTGCCCTGGGCACACTCTACCACCCTGTCCGCCTGCCCTGCCCTGGGTGAGCCCCACCAACTGCCTGCCCTCCATTGCTTTGGGCAACAATTACTTAATAGTATTTCAGCTTTGTTTTTGCCCCTTAATCTGGTATTCTGGGGTATTTTCCTGTGGCCTTCTTGACAGCACTGCTGACCTTTTGTTGCCTTTGGAAAGCACTGCATCAAAGCAGAGTTTCTCAGACACTGAGGCTTCAAATTCTCCAGGCCTCCATCCAGGGCTCGGACCTCCCCCTAAATACCAAATACGCCCTTCAAACCTAGATATCAGCAACACAGGACAATCCTATTTAACTGGACACTTAATAACACCAACTCCCTGGTGGTACTTAACTATTCTCGCTTCTTCCTGAGTCTTCTACAGGGTACAAAAACATTCTTCAACAAGAAGAATGTACACCCCAGGAGCCTTCCTGCATGAATCTCCCATGTCATTCTAATTACCCTCCTGAGCAACAAGCATTACCCCTTGGGTTCTTTCACCAGGATGGCGGGTAGTCAATGATGGGTAAGATCCTGATGAACAGGGCATGTGGGCCTTAGCCAGGTGACCTGCCATGAGGAACAAGAAAGTGGCTTCCTGCCATGAGGCATAAGGAAATGGTTCCTGTGACCGTGGTGTTCTGCTCTGGTCAGGCATGACACCAGCTTCTGCCCAGTGTCTGCACCGAGATGATCGCCCGTGGACAGATTTCTATTGGCCACAGTTGGGAACCACTTCATAGGGCAATTGGCTAACCAAACCCATAAAATCCCTTGCACTTCCTTGAATAAATGAGTTTGCTGCGGCTCACCCACCGCATGCTTCCACCCAGCTCCCAGTGTCTGTGTTCTGACTTCATGCCTCTCACCCTCCTCTTGGCGGAGACCCTGCATCCCCCTCCAGCCGCCCAGAGCAGAAGGATGGTAACACTGCGGCAACTTTGCTCTGTGCTCAGAGAATTGTCTCAGCTACCATCACTCAATCACTTTGGAGTCTCAGCTCTATGTCTTCCTTTGGATTTTCCATCTACATTCTCTCACTTATAACTTGAAGGTTCTTTCAAAGCATACTACCTATATTCTGACAGATTATTTGAGTAATCTGTCATTTTCATTCAGGTCTTATTTGTACCAAAATCAAAAGAAAGAAGAGGATGGGAAAGGACTAGAAAGGGGCTAGGAAAAGAACTGGAAATCTTTGCTTTGTTTACACTGGGCTTTTTTAGTGTTACTTCCCCAACCTGAACTCAGAGCCACAGATTCCAAGCTTTGAGGGAACCTGACTGTCTAGAAAGAAACATAGACAAGTAATAAAAGTTTCAGTGGTTTTAGGAATGAGCTGTTTCAGAGCTTCATTCTTCTCCCAATTCAAGGACTCCACTCTTGCCATGCATGCTAAATGAAACATGTTTCCTTCGATATCTGCCAGTCAAAATGGTGACTTTTCTCTTTCTCTTCTTTTCTCATTTGAAATGACATGTCTGGTCCCACAGACAGCTGTACCTGTCATCTGATTTTTCTGAAGGTGACTCTTCCATTCTGGGACTGTCTGGCCTCTAGGAAGATTGTCTGACCCATTTCATTTTTGCGTCAATCAACCTTGAAATGCTTCATCAGATAGGATCAGGCAACTGCTCTCATCTGACCTCTGAAACTTGCTCATCATCAGGTTACATTTTCTTTCCTTAGTCTTCCTTCTGAAAATAATTCAATGAAGGGAAGAACTGCAAATATTTGGGCTTTTCCTACTTTTAGATATTAAAGAAATAAACTACAGGCTATGAATTTAGCCCTTCTCAATCTCTTTCCAAAAAAAAAATTGTTTTTGAGCCTTGAGGACAATTTATTAGAGTTTAAAAGGTAAAACCCCAGGGCAGGCAAGCTGTAAATCTCACAGCTGCCTGGAGGAGAAAGAAGAGAAGAGGGAGAAAAGTCATGTCATATGAGATAAGGGGGCATACAGGTCAGCCACCTAGTGGTGGACAGCCACATGGCAGGGGTGAGGCTGGGATGGGAGGAAGGTTTGGAGGAAGAGTAAGGAAGCCCAAAGTATCAGAGTTTAAAAACATACCTGGGCTTTAACTAGCATCAGAAAGAAAAAGACAGAAGAGTAGAAAGAAAACAGAATAATTAACCATTCTGTGTCAGGTCTCAGAAAGGCAGGCAGACCTAGTCAAACTTCAGGGTGATTCTTAGTGACTGCATCTCATTAAAAAATCATGAAACACTAAAATACACAAAGTTGAAATAATAAAGATTCTGGAGAAAAGTTAAAATGGCATCTGATGATATCACTGGAAACTCTGGAGTGAAAATTTTCCCATATAATGTATCCCCCCCAACAAGTGCATGGTCCATATATTTCATGTAATGGTAGTGCCTTTCCAAACCCTGAAGGCCGGACAAACTAAGGATAATCTTGATTGATATTCTACTTCTTACTTTGGCTTTATGAGTCACCTTGGCCATTTATTTTTAATTGTTTGGATCTCACGGTCTTTCAACTGGAACAGGGTAATCACTATGCCTTTGACCTTCTAAGTCAAAGATGCTGAATACTTCCCCACGCCTGCCATGGTCTTTCACGTTTTTCACCATGTACTGACTGTGAGTCATGGACAAGGCATATGCCATCATCTTATGAAAGTGTAAGCAAATTTATAAGAATGAGCTACTTTTTGACTTTGTGTCAAAGTTAAAATTTTCAAGTTCCTGGGCTGTCATTTAGGGCATTGAATCAAGAGAAGCCTTTTGTTAAGTATATGAAGTCATAAAAACTGGACAGAGAGAGAGAGAGAGAGAGAGAGACATATGTTAGTATTAACATGGATTATGCTATTGACATGTTTGAACAAAATGTTTACTTCAGGACCCTCTGTTCAACAGAACTGAGTTGAAAATTGCCAACCAAAATGGGTAATTAGTGTCTAATTGAGACAGGGAAAGTATGTGGCATCTTTAAGACTGTCTTGTGCCTAAAGCAAATGAATCTGGCCTCATCGGCAGATGTCAAATGCAGGTAGCCATTTATAGGCTGCATTCAGTGAGAACAATTAGCTAAGGGCTAGGATCCCCACTGAATCATCCCTTGGACCAGCTGTTATGTTTCCATTCAGGACTCAGACTTACCCTTTCACCTGAGAGAATTGAGGTCACAATTTCTGCCTCCAAACCCTGAGCTTACTCTGTGTTTGGACATAGTCATGGATCATGAAAATTTTATAAAGTAGTATGTTTTTATGTCAAAATTTTTATTTTATGTCTGGCATCTTTCCTATCTTGTTTTCTTCTCCTCCCTGTTTCCTCTCCCTTTGTATTTAATCTATTTTGAAAAATTTCAAATTATTCTTATTCTTATATTCAGGGTAAGGCATAAGTATATGTTTTGGAGATCTATGATATAAACTAGGAGGGTCACCAAGATGCAGAATATAAGCTGAAAAGACAAACTAGGTGGCGAAAAGTTTCTATTTATATTCTCATGATTCTAATAAATAAAACCCCCTTACTCCTCAGATTTATTTCTCTTTTATAATTAAAAGCAACGTTGGTCCAAACCCAGAGTCTTTTGAGGTTCTGTGTTTAATTAGCTTTTTTTTTAACCCTGATGGCTGTGAACTTTTGTTTTCATGTAATTTTCTCCTTTCTCCTTTTATCTTTCTTGGTCTATTGTATTTTTAGAGTTCTCTCCCTCCTGATATTTTTAAAAGCTCTATTTATTTTTACTTTTTACTATAAGTAAATTAATTTTATAATTCTGTTTTCTAATTTATTTTGCCTGAAGTGTAAGTACAGTTTTTAGAGGACCATGTCTAAAACACATGCCAGTTCCTCTGATTTTTAGTTAGTGGCCCCTTGTTATTCACACAAGATGGACCTTCCTAATGCTTCACATGAATGCTGCCAGCACAGTTTCTTTCCTACCATATGCCGTGGTCCTTTATATTTTCTTTGCTAGCTGTTTTTCTTCAACTTCATGTAACCAACCTTAGTCCATAGAGTTTCTTTCATGGAATTTATTTCTTAAGAACAATTTCTTAATACTTTTTATCTATAAGACTTATAAGAGTTTTTGTTAGGTAACTTACTTTCTTGTTTAAATTTCTGAGATTCACATGACAGAGTTACTTTACTTACAACTAACAAAGGAGGTGATTCTTTGCTGTACTATAATGCTTGACAAAAGAGTAGATTTCTAAAACATACCAACTGAATACCTTAACAGTAAATTGTTTGTATCGATGCTGGAATTTTTAACTGGCTTGAACTTCTGTAAGTATTGTGCAGATAATCACAACAGTTATGAATTCATGTGTGCCACAGTCATGTCATGTTCGGAGGCAAACATTTCATGGCAGTCCTCCCCATCCTCCAGCCCTTACATTCTTTCTGCCCCCTCTTACGTTATGTTCCCTAAGTCTGGGAGGAGTTAATGACAGATGTCCATCTACAGCTAAGCACCTCACAGTCTTATTTTCAGCAGTTTGAACTGTTACAAGTAGCTGCCTTACCCATTACCCTCTGCAACATGAAGCTTCTCTGACCAGGGTTGAGAGCAGCACAAATCTATAGATTTCATTGTAAATATTTAGAAGGCAGTTTTCCAATATGACCACTTAGTAAAACAACAATAGGATCACCTCTAGTGCCTAAGACTTCTTAGTCATGAGTTTTAACAGTATTTATGTTACCAGGAATGAATCCTGTCCTGTGGAACAGGTCCATAACCCATCAAGAAAGCAGTTGGTTACCCCCTAATAGTCTTGCCATTATTACACCAGTGGACCCTATTCCTTGCTGAGCAGCTATAGGCAGTTGATGGCTACTGTTGAAAGAAGAGTCACTTTTCCTTAGGGGCAGGGACAGGGCAACCATTGTTAGGTTACCCATGACCTAGGTGTTGACTCTACACCCAGGGCATATAGACAGCACTAAGTGGACTCAGTTGGTTATTGAAAAAAAGAGAGAATGTGAATTTGGGAGAGACATTGTGTTGGGGGGAATCTTGGGGTGAGTTGGAGGGAGTTAGGGGTGGTTATGACCAACATACAATGTGTATGAAATTTTCAAAGAATATAAATAAGTAAATTTCTTTTATCTATGTCTTTTTCATTTTTTTCAATAATAATCACTGGGATATGCTATAGCTGGCTTATACTGGATTATTAAATTTATTTGTTTTTCTTTCTATTCTTAGTTTTGAAAAGTAGTACAGATGTTAGTAAAAGAACTTGAATTTAAAAAGTATATCATACTTCTAGCCATTTGAGTATGCAATAGAATCAAATTTGAGAAAATATTTTTCCAAGTTAATAAATTTATTTTGCTTTTTAACCCAAAAGTTTCTTATATAATTAACAAACAAGTGAAATTTCAACAAGTGTTTTCATTTTATTTATTATATTATTATGATTATTTTTATTACTTTGAGTCTCCTGGTAGCCCCAGCTGGCCTCACAGTTACAATGTAGACCAGGCTGACCTTGGTCTACAGAGATATAACTACCTCATTTTATTTTTGATGTACTCATTAACATAAATGAAACCACCCAGCTTTAGTCATGACCAAGCCATCACAAGACCCTACTAAGGGCTCTAGAACAATGACTTAAAAAAAAAAATTCAGACTTGGAATAGGTGAGATATTTTCGCCGCAGTTAGATCAGATCACTGACTCCTTCTGTTCATTCATTTGTCCCCTCTCCCTTCATGGTGGGTGAAATGAAGACAATTTATACATAGTTTTTTGAAAAATATTTTATTTTCATGTTATGTTTATGAGTATATTGTCTGCATGTGTGCTAGTGCACCTGTGTCATGCAATACCTGTGGAGGCCAGAAGAGGGCATTGCATCCCCCAGAACTGAAGTTATAAACGGTTGTTAGCCACCATGTGGGTGTTGGGAATTGAACCCAAGTCCTCTGCAAGAGCGACCAGTGCTCTTAACTGCTGAACCATCTTTCCAACCCCCAATTATACATAGTTTGAAAACAATTGCATAATAATATATAAAGAATAGAATGATGGTTTATTGTTTCTTCTAAAGTGGCTGATAAAAATTCATTTTTATTAATAGAACATTTTCTTTCCTCTTTACAACTTATTAGAAATATTACATACAGTTTTAAGGTTTTTGTCATATTTGAGAAAACCTCTCATGTTTCTTTCAAGTATGGGATATAAACTTTAGTGTTTTCATGAAATGATTCATTACATATGTTCTTTGAATAGATGACTCATTATGACGTCACTGATGATGTCTTTGAAGCAACATACGAGTTTTATGTTAGCTTTGTTACTGTTTGCATTTCGTGTCAAATCAACAATAACAACAAATCAGTAAATGACAGTACAGTGACCAAGAGAAAAGAATAATGAGCAAAAATTATGTGAAGAGTGCAGCTTGCTTAAGATGAACTATGCAAGTACAACAGGAGAGGACCAAAAGCGTTAAAGATCTTGGAGCCAGAGAGTAGGAGAACCTATGGCATCCTGTCCAGAGCCTGAGGACAGAAATCAATAGCAAGGTCCACTGTGGGATCGCTATGCAAATGAGGATGGGCGGATGAAGTGCTGGGCATATTACAAAGGAAGGCTCAGCCAATGATTTCACTGTATCACTGAACCAAGTGCAGTTCAACATTTTGTGTTACTGGATTAAATCCCGAAACTCTGAAGTGCTCCTAACAAGGGCTTTTATTTTATTGTATTACTTCCCCATTACATTGTTGCTTCCTAGAGTGCATTTTCTTTCCTCTGCCAGACCAGTGGTTGCCAGGTCTGGAGAAAATTAGAATCACTGTAGTATTTTTTTAGAATAGTCATTTTCTAGGTCTATCTTTAAGTTTTTGCAACTTTACAAAACACAGAATTCTGATGGTTAGTGAGAGAATCAATGGATCACACAAAGCTCAGGTCAAGATATTATTAGTCTCAGTGTCCACACTTGTGTTAAGATTTTGAGAGTCAGGATTCAGTTTATCTGAGTCTACAAGCATTATAGCTCCACCTACTGGGAGGATGGACCTTTAAAACCCAGTATCTAGTCTAGTTTTCATATACACAGCATTTCAGCCATTTGCAAAGTAAATTTAATCCTGATTAGCAACAAGAAAAATTACTGTCTTGGACTCTTATAATAAACATTTCTTAAATTGGGAAGCTTGTAAGCAACAGAAATTTATTGCTAGTGGCTGGGGAGTCCAGGATCAAAGCACCTACAGGTCAAGTATTTGGTGAAGACCAGTTTCCTGATTCACAGATGGTGCCATCTCATGTGTCTGCACATGGAAGAGGGGTTAAAGGATCTTCTGGAGCTTCTTTTCTAAGGCTACTAACCCCATTTCCTGGGGCTCTGCCTTTATGACCTAATTACCTCCAAAAGCCTCACTTCCTCATACCATCAGTTTGAGGGTTAGGATTTCAAAGATGAATTTGAACCACACAAATTTCATACTCTGGAAGCTACTAAATAACATATTTCATAAATAAAATAGAATTCTTAGTTTCATGGATGGCCATGGTCAATGTAGGGCAGGCATAGGCAGACACAGCATCTTTTTGGCTTTTGATTATTGCAAGCAGGCATTCCAGTCTGTAGTCATATCCCAGCTTTATGTGTCTTGCAAAGAGCTCCAACCACTACCTATCAGTGAGTGGAACAATTTTACAATAAAAAATTGTCAATGAGAAAAACTCATGTTTTGGCTCATGATAACACATTTTCTTTCTCTAATGCTCCATTTCAAAATAGTTATTCTGGCTTTATATTCACTAATTTATTTTAAAAATTCTAGAACTGGGGAGATGACTCAGTGGTTAAGATTGCTTCCTGCTCTTATGAAGAACCCTAGTTCAGTTCTTAGCACCCAAGGGAGGCAGCTCACAACTGCCTATATGTAACTCCAGTTCCATGAGGATACAATGCCTCTGACCTCTGAGGTCACTCACATTCATATGCACATACCCACAGGCACACAAGAATATGCATAAGTAAATATAACAAAAATAAATCTTTTAAAAATTTCCCTTGGAAGTTTTAATCATTGGTTTTCAACTTCTTTGTTTTAGGACCAAAGAAAAAGCCATAGACTGTTTTAAGCAAGAGCACAAGAGAGTAACGATCAGACCAAGTGCCATACTATAGAAAATGTGAAATAAAAATAGGATTTACTTATTTTTCTTGGAAAATGTACAACAAAATTTGACAGGTGGTGTGGGTAATAAAGAACACAGACCATGGAGTCAGATTTCATGATAAGCCCATCCATCTAGAATAAATTTCCCAATTCAGATAAGCCCTAATTCCTCATCTGTAAAGTAAAACTAATACTAACAGGTATTTCAAAGGATGGCTGCGAGTGTCAGGTTGGTAATATTTTTCTAAAAATTGATATTAAGTCAATACTTGACATACAAAGCACTATTTGTAAACTATTCTTGTAATATTAATGATTTAGCAGTTATCACAAAGCAGTTACTGTTGGTTACTAGTGTGACATACTAGTTTTTCTCTTTCTTGTATTTCCTTGGTCAGCCATCTTTCAATATAATTATGCAAGAAGTCTATTTTATGCTTATTCTAGCTGTGAAAATATGTATTAAATATATGTACATATATCTATATATTATTAGAAACAGATAAATAGCCAATATGCAAATATATACTTTATGCCAAATAGATGATTTACATATATTTTTATTTATTATTTTTATTTTATGACTATGAGTGTATTATCTGCATATATGTAAGTGTCCCATGTCATACAATTCTCTTGGAGGTCTCAGATCCCCTGGAAATGGAGTTATGAGTGATTGTTAGCTACCATGTAGATGCAAGTCCTTTGCAAGAGCAGCCAGTGCTCTGAACCTCTGAGTCATCTCTCCAGCCCTGAGATTAAAACATTTTTTAAAAAAACACTTTCAGTCTTTTTAGAGGCTGTTTCTTCTTCCATTTTCTAAGCTCTTATTCATTTCATTTGTGACTACAGGTTCCCAGGTACCCGGAAGGAAGAAATGGAAAGCGTGAAGGGCTGGGAATGGGGAATAGGTAACTCTGTTAGTAATACAGGCAAGATAGGAACTGAATTAAAGACCTGCATATCTCAAAATACTGAAAAAGGCTAGTGTCTGAAACATGCAGCTGCTGAAATTGTGCGGGTGTGACTTGTAACCATGAGTGGGTATTGAATATTGGACAGCGAGGACATGAAGAGACAGAGTACTTAATAGAACGAAATAAGTGCGCTGCAGTTTCCTAGCTTCCGAAATTCTTTAGAGTTGACCTCACACAATATCTTACAGCCAATTCCTTTAATCTTTTAGCAGCTATAAGGTGAAAAGACTAGCCAATTATTTACCCATTCATTCATTTATTCACTTTTGAGGCAGGAATCTGCTCTTTAGCCCAGGATGATCTTCAACTTGTGTTCCTCCTTCCCCGATCTTCTGAATAGCTGGGATTGAAGGCATGTGCCACTATAGTCAGTTCTGAAACACAATCTTGGTTGATCAGTTGCCTCACAAGGAATGAAAGTCCACAAACATAAAACTCTGCAAATCCAAACCGGGTACAGGTAGGCCTGAGCTAAGCCCTTCAACTTAAAAGTTTTGGAATATGCCCTGTAAAGTTATAAAAATACCCCAAATGATATGAGTTTCAAGAATTCTTGGCAAGAAATCATATGAACTTTGGATTTGTTATATCTGGGCTGCCTCAAACGAAGCAAGAAGGCGCCCCTCTCCTAGAGCGATGAACAGTTTTGTTATCAAATCCAAAACCCAGTTTGCTTTTCTCCTTTCATAAGACTTCAACTAACATTTTAATAAAATGTTGAGTATTTGTATCATGTGGAGCTGTCATAATCATTTCACTCTGCCCATGTTCCCTAATGTTGCATGTTGATTAGCTTTTATCGTTGGCTATTTATTAAAAGGAAGGTGCTCATAACCATTTTGGTGAACATGTGGAATATGTTCAGAGTACAGGTTAAGCAAAGCAGAGTAGGCCAAGCTCTGGAAATGGAAGAGAGCAAATCTTGCTGGGGGCTGTAATACCTGTTATGTACCTTCCCCCAAAGAATTCCTGCTTGTATAGAGCTGATTACAGAGGTATAGGATGGAAAAGAAGAGTGGTAGTCACTCCTACTTCAGCAACAATAATATTCTTTCATGCACCTGAGTGTATGAACATTTTCTGGGCACCACGCAGCTCGAACCAGCCATTCTTGCCACATTCTTGGTCTTTTTCCACTTTGACTGTTTTAACGATTCTTGAATCTGAAGTTGTGAATAGGTAAGAGGTGTTTCCACGTTCCTGCATTCAACAAAATGGGTATCACATACTTTTCATGTGCATGCTAGGTTTGATGGGAGTGGATATGTAGGAGGTTATTTGAGTTTCTTTCTTCCTACATAGTTTAAGCCTAGAGGGATGATGACTAAAAGAATTAATGAGATATTGGAAAGGACTCAGACCTTTCTCTGTGTGTGATGATCTGATCATTTGGTGAAGGAATGAAGATGAAAGCATAGTATTAACATGAGGCCTACAGTAACAGCATGTTAAAGTATTCCCAAGTCAATAGAGGGGGAGAGGGATTTCTAGCCTTCTTTGAGCCCACGGTGCACCTACCACTGGGATTCAGGCAAACACAGGAAGAATTAATGAGCTAACAGAGTGGGTGTTCTCAAGAGTTTGACTTGTATGAGTTGATTATTATGGGAGGAGGCTGACTGCCAGAAATAGAATGAGATAAAACAGATGAAGAGTACAATAAGGTGTCTGTTGTAATAATTATCTTAAGGAAGCATGTCATGGATTCACTTCTGGGACTTACAGAATTCTCAGCAAAACCCTGATCTTAGGACAACAACGAAGGCTTCTCCTTGGTTGCATATGTGTTTGGACAGAGCAGCAGCAAAGGCGGAAGAATGCTTCTTCCTCCTCTGCTCAGATACGCAACCTTGAGGTTGGTAATTCCAGAAACATTAGGGGGTAGCAGTACCGTGAAAACAACAGAATTTGTAGTTTCAAGGTTTAAGCAGCCTCAAATAACTTCTTCTTCAGTAGGCGCCAGTGAGTGAGTCAGAACAGAAGGTGGGTCAGAGTCTAAGAAGCAAATATAACAACAGCTATGATACACATAGCGGTCGCTATCATAAATAAGCAAAAATATGTAGAGACGTGTTCTTTGAAATATGAGTCATTGGGATTAACAGAATAGCAACTTGGTAAGACCTGGAGAAACTATATCATATATGCCTACCAAGAGTACTTACTCTCAAGGATATAAATATTCAGCCTGTTCCAACAATTACCCATCAGTTTAATTTTCTTACTACTTACTATTCTGGTACACCAAAAGATTCTGAATATTTAAAAACACACTCGATATTCTCTCCCAGCCCCTAAGTCACATCCTAGGAGCTAAATTCACTTCTGCTCACATTCAAAGATTAAACTTATCCTTCCTTTATCAAGAAAAATCAAACAGCTTTTTGTTAATCATTTGTGTCTGTTTATAATACCAGCAAAATCCATCATGAAAACAAAGATAAGCCAGATGTTGGGCACACCTATATACCTAGCATTTGGGAGCAGCAGCCGGCATCATACATGTGAGGCCAGTCTGAACTACATAGTGAACTCAAGGTCAGTTTGGGTTATATAATAAGACCTGTTTCAAAGATAGAGAAAACAGAACAAACACACACACACACACACACACACACACACACACACACACACACAGAGTCACAAGCACATTATGCCAGAAACTAAGATGAATACATTTGTGTCTTTTCACAATGTCATAATTTGTTGAATAACAATAACTTTACAAGGTTTAGTGGTGTCAATGACAACAATTCATCCTACAGTCTGCCTACCATGGTAGCTTGGTCAAAGTAAATGCAGGTTCTTTTATTACAATCTTAGTTACTAATATTTACTCTCATATCACACAGCACACAGTAAATATGTCTATATACATTTACATGGATTATGGAATGAGTACAAGTGAAAGAGGTTGCAGGAGAGTTCAAGAAGGTTCAGGAGTGGGCTGAGATGGAATCTGTATTGATAAGATAAGGAACTTCACCAATGGCAGGAGGGGGCTGCTGTTGGAGCAGCTGGAGTCAGGTTTGGGAGAGAAGCTGTAGAGTTTGACCGTGAGGTGAAGACTGAACTGGGCCCAGAGCAGGAAACAGACCAGGTACAGGAAATGGTAGGTCAGGTCCAAGTCCAGAGAGATGAATAGGTGGACAGGCAGGCAGTCTAGTAGGCTGTATCAAGAGCAGGAGGCAGAGTTGAGTCAAGGAGTCCTGGATCCTTGACAAACATACTAGGTATCTGATGACAGGTTGATGTGGTGCCATGTCATCACAGTGTTAGGTGTCCATTACTGTAATGGCATCCAGGCAATGCAGCTGCACCCATTAGGGCTTGACATGCCCAAAACTTGGGCCTGATTTCCCTTATATGATTTTAGTACAATCATCTGCCCCTACAGTCTCAATTCAGCCCAATAAACTTGTAGAGTGACTCCCTTTCTTCTCCGAGGAATGTCATTTATCAGTCTGTGCTGGATGGCGGTGTCTGACAGACAGTCCTGTTTCTGGTGCACCCAGGGACTGCAGTCATCCTTTTCCCTCAAATGGAGTCAGATCTGCTTGTAAAATAGATTCTCCTAGGGGAGTGCACAGCATGAAAAACAAGTGGAGTTACAGAAGGTGTTAGCCACATGTGGGTGCTGGGAACTGAACCCCGGCCCTCTGCAAGAGCAGCCAGTGCTTTGAACTGCTGAGCCACCATCTCTTCAGCCGTGTTCTGTTATTTTGATAACACTTCAAATTGAACTTTGAGGAAGTAACTGGGAAGTCACATTGTAAAAGAGCTTGGATAACAATGTAGCATTACTTTAAATTTCTTTTTAACATATTTTTTCCTCACCTATCAAATATTAGCACCACAAATGGAAATAAGAGGGCAGAAGTATAAGAAATTAGGATTCCACAGATCTGTGAGGATATCACAAATATTTCTGTATGTCACAACCAGGAAGGGGAATGGTCCTCAACAGGAGTTATTTTTAAATTTTTATTGTCAACTTTCCATTGGCAACATGAATATCACTTAGTATTATTTTTCAGTCTTAGTTAAACATAACATAGGATGCCTTGAAAACTTATTTAATTGGTAAACATGGACTTTTATTGTATATTTTATTCTTATAAAGTTATAAGTTTCCTCTTTTTATGACTTTTTGTGAATTTCAACAATATATTTTGATATCATTTAGATCTCCTCACTCATCTGCACCTCACAATATCCTCCACTCAAATTCATGGACTCTATTATCTATCTATCTCTACCTGTCCATCTATCTGTCTATCTATCTATCTATCATCTATCATCTACCAGTCAATCACCTGCCTACCTACATACCTACTTATCTATTGACCTAATAGAGTCAAATTTGTGTCATCAAATGCCCTTCTGTGTGAGTCCATCCACTGGAGTGTAGTTAACCTACCAAGAATCTCACTCTTAAATGGGACTGACTCTCCCTCTCCCAGCAGCCTTTGATTGCCAATAAGTTCTTTCTTTTTTGAAACAGCATTATTTCTATATCTCTGTGCGTGCATGCATGAAAGAGAGACACAGAGAGAGACAGAGAGACAGAGACAGAGAGAGTGATCCTGTAGGTGAATGTGTATATGAGCACAAGTTGGATATGGGTGCACTGTGCAGAAGCCAGAGGTCAGCCTCGGTTGTCATTCTGCAGCCGCTTGTCCACCTTTCTTTTTGAGTAAGAGTCTCTGTCTGTACCTTAGGGCTCACCAATTAGGCTAGACTGGCTGGCTAGAGAATCCCAGGGATCTGCCTGTCTCTGCCTCTCTAGCTCTAGTATTATATAAGCACGTGCCACTATGCTCTACTTTTAAGAAATGTTTTATTAGCATATATTATGTTTCCATAATAATGACTTTCCTTATGACATTTTCATAAATATTCATGATCTATTTCAATCCTATTCATTCTTTTCACCTCTCTTGTCCCTATCTCATTCCTGATAATCCTTTTCTTCTTCCTAGCTAATCTTCTACTTCTACTTTCATTTTTAATTATTTGTGACCCCAAGGCATGTCACTAAGGGTATTTACAGAAGCATGAATGAGAATTTGTTTATAGAAGCATGAGCGAGCACATTATAAGTGGCCACACCACTAAAGAAAATGTCTCTCTGTCCTCCAGTAACTTTTAAGTGGATGTGAATCCTCAGGGAGGAGTAAGGCCCCATGAGCCCCTCCCCATAACAGGCTGTTGGTGGACATGATTTTGTACAGATAATTACAGATGCAATGACTTCAAGAGTGCAGTCACTATGCTATGCCTACAAGTCAGTGTTCCACACTTCTACCCTTCCTTCTCTCCAGCACTTATCTTCTTTCCAGACTTTCTTCCATGATGTTCCCTGAGCCTTGGAGGGTATAATATGGATGTCTCATTTATGACTAAACATGTGCCAGTTATTTATTTTCAGAGTTTTGACTAGTTGTGAGTCTCTGTAGTCACTGCTGATCATTGCAAAATGAAACTTCTTTGGCCAAAACTGACAGCAGCACTGTTCTATGGGAATACATGTTGCTGCTTGGAAGGCAGTTTGACAGGTACACCATGTCCGTTTAGCAAAAGAGCAGCAGAAATATTCCTCAATTGATATTCTCCCTTAGCTGCTTCATAGTGCTCTCCAAAGCTGAGAGCTAGCCTTAGGGGAAGTGGCTTCCAAATCAGTTCCAAGTCTCAAGCTCCAAATCCTGTCTGAAGTATGTCCTGTCTTCAGGACAATAGGATCTTACCTTCAAGTTCTGGGAGGAAATCAAGGGCTGTGACAATACCCTATGTAATTTTGGGAGTCTCTTGAACTACCCTGGCCAAGAAATCAAAGGAATGTTTGTCCTGTCTGGCACAGTTTGTTGTTATGTAACCTTCAGCTATGCACATGGGCTCATGTAGAGATAGTGTATGTGGAATTTATCATTAGTTTGTTGGATTAATATGCTTCTCTCTGTTTTTTTCTATACTGACTAGGCATTGTTTATTTCCTCTCTCCCTGTCTAACCCTCCCTCCATTCCATCCCCATTTAAAATGTCCCCATTTTCCGTATTTCTCCCTTGATAATACCAGGCTCCTGTAATCCCACATCTCTTGAGTCTTCTCTTGTATTGCCAAAGTTCCTTGAATAACCTTCTCTCCCCTTTTTATCCATTGCTCCCTTAGTAACAGCTGTCTCCTACTGTTATTGTCTCTGAGCTCCCTTTTCTCCCTTTACCTCCCTGGTTCCTTTCCATTTTCCTGGTTCTTCCGTTTAAATCAGGGTACATACTCACATATAATGATTTGGCACTAGGATCTACATATGAGGGAGAACATACGTCATTCATTTTTCTGAGTTTATGTTACTTCACTTAGTATAAAAGTTTCTAGTTCCATCAATTTATCTGAAAATTTCATAATTTCCTCTTTGCCAGTGAGTAGAACTCCATTGTGTAAATGTACCACATTTTCATTATCCACTAGTCAGATAAGGGTCACTTAAGTTGCCTCCATCTCTTAGCTATTGTGAAAAGAGATCATCAACACACATGGACGTACAAATATCTCTGGAATAGGATGAGTCCTTTGGGTGTATGCCAAGGAGTGGTATAACTAGGTCAAATGGTATGTGCATTTTTAGCATTTTAAGAGTACTCCACACTGCTTTCCATAGGGGTTGCACGAGTTTGCAATCCCACCAACACTGAATGAGTGTTCCTCTTTCCCCACATCATCTGCAGCATTTGCTATCATTTGTTCTCTTGATCCTAGCCAGTTTGACTTGGCTAAGATGAAATTTTAAAGCGGTTTTAATTTGTATTTCTCTAATTACTAACAATCTTGAATAATTTTTAAGATGTTTCTGATCCATCTTTATTTCTTCTTATGAGAAATCTCTGCTCAGATCATTAGCCCATCTTTTAATTGGGTCACTTGTTTTCTTGATTCTTTGTTTTTGAGTTCTTTATATATTCTTAGTGTTAAACCTCTAGTCACTGGTAAAGACTTTTTCATTTTCTTGGTAGTTTATTTTGCTATACAGAAGTTTTTTAGTTTAATGAGGTTCTACTTGTTGATTGTTGACCTTAGTTCCTGAGCAACTGTGTCATATTTAGAAACTCCTTTTCTATACCTATATCTTATAGGTTGCTATCAATGTTTTCTTCTAACAGTTTCAGAATTTCAGGTTTCATATTGAAGACTTTGATCCATTTGGAGCTGATTTTTGTGCAAGGTGAAATCTAGTTTCATTCTTCTATAGGTGAGGATCCAGTTTTGTCAGCACCATTTGCTGAAAATGCTCTCTTTCCTCCAGTGAGTGTTCTTGGCCCCTTTATCAAATATCAGGTAGTTGAAATTGCATTTGCTCATGTTTGGCTCTTCAGTTATGTTCCATTGATCTACTGGTCTATTTTTGTGCTGATATTGTGCTGTTTTTATGACGATTGCTCTGTAGTAATTTAAGATCTGTTTTAGTAATTCCCCCAGCAGTGCTCTTTGTGCTCAGGGTTGCTTTGGCTATCCGGGGTCTTTTGTACTTCCATTTGAATTTTTGTAAGTTTTTCTTCCTAGCTTGGTGAATAATTTCATGGAGATTTTGATTGGGATTGCATTCAATTCATAGATTATCTTTGGTAGGATGGTCATTTTCACAACAATCCCAATTCACGAGCATGGGAGGTCTGTCCATCTTCTGGAGTCTTCCTCAATGTCTTTCTTTAAATATTTAAAATTTTCTTCATAGAGATCTTTAATGTCTTTGGTCAGGTTTATTCTGGTTTTTTGAGGCTATTGTGAGTGGGGAGGGTTTCTATGAACTCATTCTCCCATTGCTTGTTATTGGTATATAGAAAGGCTACAGATTTTTGTGGATTACTTTTTTAACTTGCCATTTTACTGAAAGTGTTAATCATTTCTGGGAGTTTTCTCGTGGAACTTTTCAGATCTCTTAGGTATAATAACATATCATCTGGAAAAAAATAATAATTTGACCTCTTCTTTTCCAATGAGTACTCCTTTAACTTTGTTCTCTTGTGTAATTACTCTAGCAAGAATTTCAAGCACTATGTTACAAAGGAGTGGAGAGAGTGGACAGCCTTGCCTGGTTCCTGATTTTAATGAAAATGCTTCCAGTTTTTCTCCATTCAAAATGATGTTGGCTATGGGTTTGTTGTACATAGCTTTAATTATGTTGAAGTATGTTCTCTCTAGTCTAATTCCTTCTAGGACTCTTAACATAAATGCATGTTGAATTTTGTCAAAGGCCTTTTCTGAATCTATTGAGATGACCATGTGATTTTTATTTTTTTAGTTCATTTATATGCTTTATGACATTAATTGACTTAAACATAATGAATCAGCTCTGCATCTCTGGAATAAAGCCAACTTGATCATGGTGGATGATCTTTTTGATGTGTGTTTGTATGCGATTTGCACGTATTTTGTTGTGAAAATTTGCATCTATATTCATTAAGGATATGGGTCTATAGTTTGTTTTAGTTTTAGTTTTAGTTTTGCTTGTGTTTCTACCTGGTTTTGGTATTAGAGTGATACTGGCTTCATAGAATTAATTTGGGAGTTCTCCCTCTATTTCTATGTTTTTGAATAATTTAAGTAGTTTTGATTGTAGATCTTTAAATGTCGGGAAGAATTCTGCTGTAAATCCATTTGGGTCTGGGCATTTTTTAGTTGGGATGTTTTGTGTTACTTTTTCAATTTCTTTATATGTTATAGGTTCTTTTAAGGTGTTGATCTCTTCTCGATTTAGCCTTGGTGATTCCCATGATTTTAGTTATATATCCATTTCTGTTAGGTCCTCAAATTTAGTACAGTATAGGTTTTTAAAGTGTTCCATTTGTAATATTCTGGGTCTTTTTGTTCTGATGTTTCCTCTTTCATCTCTGATTTTGTTGATTTGGAGTTGCTCTTTCTTTCTTTTGGTTAACTGGGCTAAGGGTCTATCTATATTGTTTATCTTTTCAAAGAATCATTTCTTGGATTAACATTCTTTGTATTTTCTTTGTTTCTATTTCATCAATTTCTGCTCTGATTTTTGTTATTTCTTCTTGTCTGCTGGGTTTGGGTTTCATTTGTTGTTGCCTTTCAAGAGTATTGAGTTTCAATGTTAAATCATTTATTTGGGCTCTTTCTGACTTTTCAATGTAGGCACTTAGAGCTATAAACTTCCCTCTTAGGACTGCTTTTAAAGTGTACCAAAGGTTTTATTGTGTTGTGTTGCCCTTTTCATTTAATTCCAAGAATACTTATATTTCTTTCTTAATTTCTTCTTTAACTCATTCATCTTCATGAGTGTGTTGCTTCATCTCCATGAGTTCGTATAGTTACTAGGGCTTCTTCTGGTGTTGGTTTTAGAGCTTTATTGCACTGTGGTCTGATAGAATGCATAGAATGAACAGAGAAATATCTAAATTAAACAATATCATACATCAAATGGACCTAACAGACATCTACCAAAATTTCCTCCCAAGCATCAAAGAATACAGTTTCTGTTCAGCACCTCATGGAACTTTCTCCAAAACTGACTACATACTGGGTCACTAAACACACCTCAAAAAAATAATAATGTTTCTCTGTTTTCTTTTTTATTCATTCTGTTGCTGAGGCTTTCTCCTGTCATTTCAAATTGGCTTATTGAATGTTTTACTTCCTTCTTCATTTCATCTGAGTTTTCTTCAGTATCTCTCTTTTGTTAATTCACTTAGAAGTTTATTCCTGTCTTTTTTTAGTTCGTTGATTTGTTTGTGTGTTCTTTAAATTCACTGAATTCTTTGATCACATTTATGACTTTTTTTATTTTAATTTCTGTGTCCTCATTATCTCTAAGGGGTTCTCATTGTAGACTTTTCCTATGGACTGGTGGTGTTTGGTGGGGACATATTATTTTGGTTTTCATATTCTTTTTCATTGTGATTTTGGCATGTGGATTTCTTTTGTTCTTTGTGATTCCTTTGTTGAGTTGAAGTCTGATTCTGTTTGTATTCTTGATGCTCCTTGTTTTTGTTTACTTATTAGTATGAAAAGCTGGTTGATCTAAACTTCAGGTTCTCTCTTTTGATTTTATATTGGAGGAACCATATGGTTGTAGTCCAGCTACTCAGGAGTTCCAGCAGAGTTCCAAGTCAGATGCTAATTAGAAATTCTCAGGCTTCCTCCTAAGGTCTAGGCCACTACTAACCAGGAGGCCCAGCACTATTTGGGAAGCTCATTAGGCAGAGGCTGGTTTCGGGCATTTTCAGGTAGTCTGCAAAGGTCTAGGACCCTATTAATGGGCAGCAAAGCCTAATCCTGCAGCAGTGGGAGGATTGCAGACCATCCCAACACAAGGGGATGGGCACTGAGCAGTTTGGGAAGCTCACTGTCACATGTAGGCTGGATTTGTGTCTTCATTTGCATTTTTACTAGAACGAAGATCAACATTTTTTTCTACCACTTAGGAAAGTATATAAAGAAAAATTTCAGACAAGATCCTAGGAAACAAAATATCTTAGTTTAAAAAAATCTAAATGTTAAAGGATTTACAAAATAGGATGAGTTAGTAGAAATATTGTCAGAGGACTTTTAAATTCAGATACTTGGGTTACTCATTCGTTAATGTGGTTGAAGACAAGTTTCATCCAGCTTTTCTGAAATCTGTGTGGATATGTTTTCAGAAATTAGCACATGTTTGAGGTAGAAATACAAATCTAGGGGTTTATCTCCTCAAGGCTCACATCACAGGGCTGGTTAATGGTATAGATAATTCTTTTCTATATGCTGAAGGGAATCTTTGATGTGATATCATTTTTTTCTAGTTCATGAAATCACCTGATTTTAGATGCATTTCGTTTTGATACAGTTCCAAAGTTTTCCTCTTAATTATCTGTCTTTCATTATCTGTTTTCAATTCTGACACAATTTCCCAAACACTTCTATTAATCTCTTGTAAGTTATTTTTTTTTCTTTTAGATACACCTAAATTCTAGTTAAAGCAGACTGCCAGTTTAGTATGCAACACCTCCTTCCCAAACAATCAAACAAAACTCCACAATTTAAGATTATCAAATGTTTGACACTGAGGGAATCTTAAAGTCAACTGGTCTTTTAGATTTCTCCATATTTCCAAATAGTTGCAGGTTGAACAACCATCAAACATAAAACCTGTTGGGGTGCCAAATGGTGATTTTTTTACCCAAATATCTTCTCCTTCCTTGAATTTCTGTTTCCCATTTTCTCCTTGTGCTATCTCAAGAGAAATGTGTTCTGGATTAGACCTATGAGCTGCTCAGAGGAGTAGCTTTCTTGGGTGGCATCCCAAGCTTGGTTCCTCCTGCTGTGTCTCAGGCTTGTATTGCAAATTTATAAGAACTTGAGGGGGCTTGTGACATCAGTGACAAATTCTTATGTGTGTCTTCCTGTCAGAGCTAATAAAATTCCTTCCAACCCTAAAATGAACTATTTCTTGGGGACCTTCTTAGGAGGCTGTTAACTTTCCTAGGATGGACTCCTTGGAACCTCCCCTATTTTAAGCCAGGAGAGAACTGATGCCTCTTATCTTTGGCCTCTTTATGATCAGCTCATGAAATTTCCAAACTAATAGGAACAAGGTTGTGATAAACGGAAGAGGTTGCAGAAAATGTAGAATTTGATATCAAAGGAGTGGCAGGATACAAAGGCCAAATACTAGCAAGTAAATGAGTGCTCTGAAAACAAAAGAAACAGAATACAGTAAATGCTCTGAAAACCAACAAAATATGATTAAAACAACTGAATGTTCTGAAAACGAAGTAAGATATCAAAGAGCCAGCTCAGAAAAAAAAAAAAAAAACAACAATAAAAACCAATGGACCATTGACTTAAACCAAGGGAGGTTCAGGCTCCAGAAAGATTTCAGTGACATCTATCCAAGAAAACGGCACGGCTGGTTGGGCATTAGAGGTCCGTGCTGCTGCTTGGTGCTAATCTGGGCACTCCTTCAGAGAAAGTGGATCACGTTTGGGGCCCCACCCACATTCAGTCACTAAAATACAAGATTCACGACAAAGTGACCTCAGATTGCCCTGGAAAGCATGTTCCTTTGTCAAAGTACACAAAGCTTTATTAGTCACAAAACAAAGAAGTTATACATGAAGGCATTTGCTATATATATTGTGGGGGCCACAGTAAGCAGGTCTCAGCAAAGTGGGGGAAACTTTGCTATAGTTTGCTAATGACATTTTTAGCTTTTGACTTGGTGGAAGCTAGTGGCTTGCTAAGGATTTATTTTAAAGGTTTTTCTACTCATCAGAAAGTTAGGTTAGACATAGGAGTCAGCAATGAACGACTTTTAAAGGAACAAAAAATAACCCAAGGTAATTTGGCTCTGGTCTGTACCTTTCTAACTCTCTACAAAGCTCATTCATTTGTGCAACTTTCCTTTTGGCTGAGAACTTCAGTTCACAACATATGAAGGATTCAGGATAATAGTTACCCCGAGTGGCAGAAGGGGCCAGGATCACCTAGGAAAATATAGGTGTTTATTAATAATCTAGCTCCCATGATAGCTATGGGAACAAAGGGGCCTATTATCTTATAAAAATGATGATTTATGTATACCAATGAGGCCAGGTATAGGCCAAAGGCAACAGGGTCATGTACAAAAGAATATTAATTCAATTCTGCTGCTTTTTAATATGTACTATCACTTAAGATTTAAATGATCATGCTAAATGACTTAATTTTGAGGATCCATATTATATTTTATGTTTATTGCTCTTCCTAGCTCTTTTAAAATGTCTTTTTTTTGCCTTTGAAGAAAGAAATGTCTTTTGTATATAATATATATATAACTATCATCTTTATGATATTTCATATTAAATAGATTTGAAAGTTATTTGCCTAAAGCTACATGTATTAAAACTTGAATCGATAAACAATCAGCCATGGTAATGTGAATACTGCAACATAGTTTATTTTCATATTAACTATCTTATGATAATATTAAAATTAGTTTTCAACACACCATTTGGTTTTCATAGATAATGAAGTTATATAATTGTATGAGTTACCTTTCTGTTGCTGTGATAGAAACACTGACCAAGAGATCTTATAAAAGGAAGAGTTTATTTAGTTTATGGTTTCAGTGGGCAAGAGTTCATCATGGCAGGGAGGCGTGGTGGCAGAGGTGGCTAGGGTTAAGCTCTCACATCTTCAAGCAGGCACAGTAAACAGCAGCAAGTGACTGTAGACCCTGCAAGGCTTGAGAACTCTCTAAGCCAAATTGGCCCACAGTGACGTGCTTCCTCCAGCATGGCCACACCTTCTAAGACCTCCCAAACCAGTGCCAACAACGGGAGACAGAATGTCCCAATACTTTGAGCCTATGGGGGAACATTCTCATTCAAACCATCACAATAATGCAACAAGTTCACTTTTATTAATTATAGATTTTCACAAGGGGAAATTCCATTCTTTATTATTCACTTGAAGTTGCTTATAAATAATTTTGAGTAATGCCAGCAGGACAAATAGGAATTCGAGAAATGAACAAACAGTTCATCTATGAAACTGTGTTTTAGCCGGGGCAGAAGATGCTATGAAATGCACCGACTACTATCCCATCAGTGAGTTTGGAGGAAACTGGTTAGGAAGCACAGGAAAACAGTTCGGGCACAGCAGAGAGATGATGGCAGGTGTTTCTCTTCAATGCTGATTACAACTGGGAAGCAATTAATGACTGTGGCCCTGCAAAGAACTCTCTCATATAAGCAGCTGCTTTACAAGAGCTTATTTAGAGAAATATAAGTGCCCTTGTGTCATGCTGAAACTGAGGAAAGGAACCCTCAAGGAACTGGCCGTAAAAAAGACTCCTGTGAAAAGACTTCCTGGGAATTTGAACATTAAAATAAGAATTAGACAATAGGGGCTGGAGAGATGGCTCAGTGAGCAAGGGCACTGGCTGTTCTTGAAGAGGACCCAGGTTCAAATCCTAGCACCCATGTAGTGGCTGACAATCCTCTCCAGTTCCAGGGAAATTCAACACTCTCTTCTGACCTTCCTGGGCATCATATGACATGAGTACACTTATATACATGCAGGCAATACACACAAACACAAAGATAAAAATAATAAAATATGTTTAAAAGAATTAGGCAACAGAGATGTCCTTTTAGAGGAGGAATGCCACTGGTTCATGGAACTTGCTAGTGAAGGCAATTATTTTGGTAGAGGAACAAACTGTCCAAGACCTTTGATTCCAAAGACTGATTGTATTTTTTTGTACACTCATTCTCTTTTTACATTCTATTGATTCTTTGAAAATTTCATACACATATAAAACATATTCTGATCATCTCAGCCCCCACTCCCTCTCTTCAATCCATTCCATTCTTTCATTAGAAAATAATACAAATGTGTTATATTCAACCCAAAGTTTCTTTCTTCTTAAATTCCTAGTCCACGCACACACTCTCTCTGTCTCTTTCTCACCCCTCCCTTCATATAGGATGTTGTCTGTTCTCACAGACTGTAACAGCTTACAGTTACATGCCTCTCGAGAGTTTGAGAAATCTCTTTCTTTTCTGACTCTGTAACTTGAAAAGTAAAAGTAAGATTAAATATGAGATTTTGGGGGAAATGACCTCAGTGGCTAAAGATAAAAGCTATGGTATCTGGTCGGAGAAGCACAATCTGGTTGATACTCTTTCTTGTGTCAAGGTATTGGTGACCCTGGAGAGCAGGGAACTATATGTGGTGACAGGATATCAGGCATGGTCTTTTAACCCAGTGACAGATAGGCCCATCAGTAACTGTGATGTAAGGATGACAGTATCTCTACAAGTTGGCTTTGACTTGCCCGTTGCAGTAGTTACAGGTGTCCCTGGGGGTCCTGTCAGATCAGTGTGGAACAATGCACATTGTTAAGGAATGTTTGTAATGGGGAACTGACTGCTTGTCACTGACATTAAACCTGGATAAAGTAGGACTGAGAATTTCCAAAGGAATCAGGCTTCATTAGGAGTCTGAGAGAAATGTGAACTCATGTAAACAACTAATTAATCATCAGCATATGGAGAACAGAAGTCTCCAAGGTAACAGCAACTTGACTGAAAAAGAAAATTTCTTAGGCATGGGCTCCTAGAAGAGCAATGGGGCAGGGACTCGGTCAGGGGGAGGTGGAGTTGGTGGTGGTGATATCTCTCCTCAGTGATCGAAGAAATAGGAATGTTTGCCAGTGTGTGCTGTCAGGAAGGAAGCCACCCTGGTCTCTGGATGATGCTGAGAAGACTGACTTAGGAAAAGCAACGCTTCTCACTTGCTGATCTCTCTGTTTGGGGTATTCTTTGCCAGACTCACCTCTAACATTTATTAGGTGGTCCTAGTCAGGCTATAAATGGGGGGTGGTGGTGGAGGGGATTAGTCCATGGCTTGTTTGCTCTCTTCCCATCTCGGCTTTCTCTCACACTAGGAAACACATCGCGTGTGTGTGCTCACGCTCGTTCTGACTCCCAGGTTGCAAACACAAGTTACATTCCAGCTCTTCTCTCCTACATATTCCTTGGCTATTCATCTAGTTTAAGTGTGAGAACAACTCCCCCTCAGAGGAAAGACCCTGAAGATGAAGTCTGATAAACCCCAAGTGGCCACATGGTCAATGAACATGAAATGTGGCCCCAGCGTTGGGGTCTGCTGGCTGCTCTCCTTGCCTCTGTGAATCACTTGCTTAGTAGGAAGAGAGGAGTTGCATGTTCTGGGGACTCAGTCCTTACAAGGGAAAAACCTAGGGTGAGACCCTGATTACTTGTCAATTGCTTTCCTCCCCGTTACCCTGCTGGCTCACGATCTCTTGTCTCTGACTTCAGCATTGAGGAAACTGGAATGATTTTTAATTGCTTTTGAGTTCCTCATCTCTGTTCTGGGGGCATTGGTTTACCAGACTGTCACCTAAAATGGCTGAACAATATAAACAGAGAAATCACATTTCATTGCTAACTCTTATGGAATTCCCACCCCCCTCAACTGCTGAACATGATAAACAATAAAGAGATATATGACAAGAGAAGTGGAGCCTCCCCCACCCCCTACAAAAATAAAAGATGGCAAGGTAAAAGGCAAGATTTCTGGATCTCTTTGGAGTGAGTGAACTTTGACAGAGTGAGCCCCTTCAATGTTTTGGTATAGTGAAGTCTTCCTTGCCCTCTAACATGGGTGGCCAGGAGAAGTCTTAGAGAAGGAAGAAAGAAGATAAATTATTCTGTCTCTGCCAGTGATCCAAGGACAAACAGAAACAACTCATTGGAGTTGATTGTTAAAGTCTCAGGAATTTACAAGCCAAACTTGTTATAACTACAACTACCATGAAAAACTAAATGATTTAAACCTATAATTAAGTAACATTTAAAATAGTATTAAAAATTCAATACTTTCTAATTATGTTACTGTATCTTAGTGTTTCCTATGCTTTAAAACAAATTACAATTGGACATGGTGGCACACACCTATAATCTGAGTATTTTGGAGGCAGAAAGAGGAAGATCAGCCATTTGAGGCCAGCTTGGGCTACACTGCAAGACCCTACCTTAACAAAATTGAATGAAAAAACAATAGCATAAAATAAGATGTGTTTATTTATGGAAAAAGGCACCAAGAACCTGTCAAATGTGTGCTGCTGTGCTTCTCATCCAAGTCCAACTCAGTGATGTTATATTGGTGGCTTGGAATGGACTGTGTTAGTTCTTATAACAACACACACACACACACACACACACACACACACAGGTAAACGATAAGGGCTAGAGGGATGACTCTGTGGTTAAGAGCACTGTTTGCTCTTGCAGAGGACCCAGGTTTGGTTCCCAGCACCAAAATGGCAGCTAACAACCCTAGTTGTTAGCTAACAATCCCCAGCTAACTCTAGTTCTAGGGGATTTGATACTCTCTTCTTGCTTCTGTGGGCATTGCAAACATAGTGCATTTACATACATGCAGGCAAAATATTCATACATATAAAAATAAATAAGTACCCTCCCTCAAAATTAAAAGTGAACAATACAAACTAAGGCTTTCTTCTTCCGGAAAGCCAGAAGAAAGTATCTTCTTCCAGAAAGCCAGTTGTCAATTATTTGTTGCTGCTGCTGGTCTAGGGACTGAATTAAGACAGCAGATGTATAAACAGAGCAGAAGGCAGTATACAAAGAACTTAAAAACTAAAATCAGAAATCCTTGCGTCCTGTTGTGTGCGTGAAAGGAGTTAATGGACAGATACAGGAATATCTTTAGGTTTTTCATGTGGACAACTCTCACTAATTGAAGTGAGCATTTGTATGTATACATAGCAATGTATATATGTGATATATGTATATATAATCATGTAAAGAGATAGGTTTTGCATTACACATTTAACTTTGCTCATGTTGGGTTGGAGAGCAGGTATTAAGCAATTAGGTCTGGAACTCAGAAGACAGGTAGGGAAGAAAGCACACATGTCAGAAGCATAAGCTCTGAAATATTGGTATAAGCTATGATAAGGTAATTCAGTAAACCAGAGTGGGGGATGCAGTAAGCTGAGAAGATAAGGAACTGATGCATGGGAAAGATGGTCTATCTCAGTCATGGCCCTGAAGCAGATTTATGAATGATGTCTGTAGCAGATGGCATGGCATTGTTACAGAACAGTATGGGTCTATGTTGTAATTCATCATTTCCTATCACGGATACCTGTAATCCTTATAGGGTCTGCTGTTTAGTGCACATAACCAGATGTATACACTGTAGCCTTGATCTACAAAATGCTTTCATTATCTGTAATCAGTCAAAGCCGGCAGTCTTCCATGTTATTCAATACAAGGACAAGAGTGGTATTCTTGAGTGTAAACTAATCTCCTTCTACAAAGTGAAAAAGCTTACCAACATTGGGTTAGTTTCTTTTTAGTAATAAGTTTGAATATGCAACAGTTTATTTTCCACTTTGAAGAATACATGGAAATAAAACACAACCTACAGGATACAGTGGATGCTTCCAAGAAGGAAATTTATGGTGACAATACCTACATTAAAAAACCAGAATGCAATAAAGAAAAACAGTGAGGGGGAAGTAAGACAGGCAGAAACAAGTGAAATATATGCAAAACATAGTGATATATGAGTCCTACCCAGGAATAAACACTCTGTAGACTCTTATTCTTTAAAACTTGGCCAGTTGTGGCCATCTGTGTTGTATAAGGGGTTTCATTGATGAGAGTTGAGGGGTGCACTAGTTTTCTCTCTACTGACTGTTCTGCTGTGTTCCATGAGCCTTAGGTGTAGAGGTTCAACTGTAGATGTGTCATCTAGGACTGGGCATTTCTCAGACGTATATCCTCTGTGTCTGATCAGTTGTGGAATTCTGTGTGGTCTCCATCTGTTGCAAAAAGAAGCTTCTTTGATGAGTGGTGTACTGTATGCTTGTCTGTAGATATAAGAATCTATATTTAGCACATGGTAAGAAATTCCATTTGTCTAGAGAGATGACAAGATAGGGTTTTATCTAGGATCTATGTCCTCTCCGACCATATGTGTCTGGCTGGGTGGACAGTACCGCTCATGAGTTCACTCCTGTTGAGAGGGCTTTAAGTCCAGTTAGATGCTGTTGATCACCTCCAGATAACAGTGCCACCTCTTCACCAATACAGATAGTGTGCTGTGCTGGTCATCACAGACATTAGGCTTTAGGTCTGGGCTGGACTGTTGATTGACTTTCTCCCTTAGCAGCTTACATATTACCATCTAACACTGTGAGAGCTAAACCTCAAGGAGAAAGCTTCCAGGTCAGTTTTCGCTCCATTGCTCCAAGTCCTGTATCTGAAATACGTTCTGTCCTCAGCAGTAGGAGCTTATCTTCTAGCTCTGTGAGGCAACTGTTGTGGAAGAACGGGTGGAGAGACTGTAAGAAGGGCTGTTTCATGAACACAGGGGAACAGACTTTCAGGCCACTGGAAACTTGCACATGTGAATCTGTGGCACTGGTGATGTGACAACTCAATCAGACACTGGCCCAAAGTGGAGGGAGAGAAATTGCTGGAGGGTCTGGACTGGGAGCTGTGGGAGACTGACTATTACTGGGAGAGCGAGAATATGCTTTACTTATGATTTGTAGCTAGACTGACACATGACTTACCTAAATTAAATCAGAAAGATATTAATGCTGTTAAACAATGCATGAAATTGAGGCAAAAATTTTAAAAATCTCACAACAAAGAAAAGCCCAGGACCTGACAGACTCACTACCAAATTCTATCAGATCTCTAAAGAAATAACACAAATGCTCCTTGAGATATTCCAGAAAACAAAAAGGAAAGAAACTTTAGTTTATAAACCCCATAAAGACACAAAAAGAAATCTATAGACCAATCTCCTTAATCAAAATAGATGCAAAAATCCTCACTATTTTCAAATTGAATCCAGCAAATTAAAGAGGTTATTTTTGGATGCATTTCAGAAGAATGAAGAAGTATTAAACACACAAAAAAAACATGATTTAGCGAATAAAGAGAATATAATTCAGATATTTAAATCCAAACACAAAATTACATATGGCAAAATTAACCATCCCTTCATAATAAAAGTCCTGGAGTACTAGAAAATCAAAAAGGCTGTATATGACACAGCTGTAGCCAACATACTTCATGGGACAGACTGAAATTATTTCCTTTATAATAATAAATAAGACAAAGTATTCCACTACTATCAATCTTGCTGAAAATAGTATTTAAAATGTTAGCCAGATAAAGAAGGAAATAAAAAAATAAAAGGGATATAAATGGGAGGAAGAAGTAAAACTAGTCCTATTTGAAGATGACATGATCCTGTTGACATCTAGGGGTCTTGATCGAGTTCACTTTCTCCACCAATTAAAGAATTAAAAGACAGAAAAGATGTCAGGTGCAGTAGGCAACAGACTTTATTAAACTGAAGAGACACACACACACATACACTCACATATGCAAACACAGATACACACTCACAGAGAGACAGACTCTCCACAGGTGAGGAGGAGGAGGATTTGGAAACTGAAATTCAAGTACGGGTGGGGGTTGGGCCTTTTAAGTGTTTTGCTTGTATAAGATGAGTTCCCTGACCCTTATTTTGGACTGGACAATTTTAAATAAAGAAGAGGGGGGCTGATAGACCTACAGCTTCAATGGAGCTGAAATATGTTCAGGACACCCTGACCATGGACATCTCTGAGTAGTTCAGCTTCTGATGTTATAAAGCCCACATGGGACTGGAGAGATGGTGCGGCATTTAAGATCACTGGCTGCTCTTTCAGGTTTGATTTCCAGCGCCCACATGGTGGCTAACAACCATCTGTAACTCCAGTTTCAGGGGAATCTGACACCCTATTCTGGCCTCTGTGGGCATTGTACAACATGGGTGCACTTACATACATGCAGGCAATACACTCATACACACAAAATAAAAATAATACATAAAATATTTAAAAAAGAGAAAAAAGTCCACTAAGTCTTTGCTCTGGGTGAGGAAAAAGCAGATGTTTACCATCTTGTTTATTTATGACTTCTAACCCTAGCGCTCTTCCTTCAACCGCCTGTCTACCTTCAAGCCTATACTGGAGTCCCTTAAGATTCCATAGGCAGACTCTTAGATGTGGTGAACACTCTCAGCAGCAGAGCCACTTGCAGATGACAGCTACTGTGAATAGCTCTCAGTTGTGGAGAGCTGCTGGGTCCAAATTCAAATCTTCCCAAAGAAGGTTTTATACAGCCAATGATTGATGTCGGGATACAAAGGTTCAAGCCCTCACCGTAACTGGGGCCAACTCTGAAAGGTCATTTTGGCTCTCAGACTTGATGTGGGACCAAATGGCTGAGGCCTCAGTTTCAACAGCTTGGAGCATAGGCTTCTCTGTCCACTCTTGCCTTCCTTACTTTCTTACAAGCAACTTACCTAGTAGGACTGCCTAACTAACTTTCCAAATGCAATTCTCTGCTTTAAGATCCATTTCTAGAGAACAAATGAAAATTCTATTTCAACAAGCCACTAGAGTCACCTTTCTGTTAATGAGACAGTGTTGTACCCAAAGAGGGCACAGTTTGTCTCCTGAGAAAGAAGGTCCTTACCAGCACACTGCAAGTCACAGGTATCTGGGCCATTCCTATTTTGACAAATAGCCTTTTTTAGATAAAAAAGCCAAGTATCTCAAGGGGTATGTTGTTATTATCTCTGTTTTTGCACAACCAGAAGGCAAGCTAACTGAAAGAGTACCCAAATAAGAAATACATAACATCTCAGCACAGACACAATCTCTCAGATTTGTGGGAGAAATCTTCCAATTGTGAAGATTTCTCACTATCCTGACAAGTACTTATTTTGGAATAGTTGTTGCTTTGTCTTATAGTTTAATTCTTTCCAGTTAAAGCAAATTGTATCTTTTACATTTAAGAATTACTTTCTCCTTTGTCACAAGAGTGTTCTTTCCCTTCTAAATTTAAAACAGAGCATTTCTTTTAATTCACAGGTTAGGTAAAAAATATGTTTGGAAAACAATCACATTCTACCTTGTAGAACACTATACTGGCTCTTTAAAATATAATCAAGACAGATTATATAGACCAAAAGTTCTAAGCTCTTACTTTATTTTCTTTTAATGGCTTCCAGTACCTGACCACTATAGAAAAACTTCTAGAAGACACTGAGTTTCCGGGGCTGGTGAGGTGGCTCAGTGGCTAGAGGCACTTGCCAACAAGCCTGATAACTTGAATTTGATCTCTGGGACCCACATAGTAGAGAGAACCAATTTCTGCAAGTTGTCCTCTGACCTCCACACATGGGCTATGGTGTTCCACTCCCCGCCCCCAATAGATTGTAATAAAACTTTATTAAATAAATGAATAAATAAAAGATTCTGCCTTTCGTTTGCTTGTCGCCCTGTTTCACTCTCACTAAAATGTAAGCAATGTAGTCACTTTAAAAATGGCTCCCCATTATAAAATAAAATTCATTTCCCAAGTGTTTCAAACTTAGAGTGTAGACCATTAAACTCAACATTTCCAACAGTATTAAAATTTAGAAATCAGCAAAATAAATCATAGCAAGATATTCAACTATCTCTAACAACATCTCTAATAAGCTTAAATCTGAAAATAATATTGATTTCAAATAAAATTATTTTAATTCATTCATCTAATAATTTTTCTATCTTAAGAGAAATTGTGAAAAAATATTGAATATAAAATACTTTTCAGAAGCACATGCAAAAACCTAAGGATTTTATCTTTAATATTTGTTGGAAACTGTCTATAATCAAAGCTTCTTTTGATATGCTGATATTTATGAGCCCATGTATTTATATTCGCCTTCCTTTCTTGTTTCCCTTTTAATTTGTGTTTTCTTCTTTTTGGTCTTTTCTACTACTGATTATATTAATTCTACTAGTTGAAGACTAGTTCTGTCATTCGTGTGATAATGGTAGTCAAAGTGGTGGCAAGAAATAAAAGAAGAGAAATAATGGGATGTCAAAAGTAAGGAGACAGACAAGATCTCCCCTGGCATATTTTCAGAGTTTCTTTATTATACTCATAAGCCTTCAGACTATTCCTTTTTCTGTTGTGAGTTTCTTCATTTCCTCGATTTAAAGGCCCAAGGCAATGGCTAAATCTGTAACGTGATATTGTATTGAATCCAAATATTAAACTTAATAGGTATGTGGCCTTGAGCAAGTTTTATTAACATCTCTGAAATTCATTTTCCTCCTTTACAGAGAGGAATAATACATACATTTCAGGGTTTTTGAAATAATAGGATACACATACAACATGACTGGGCCCTCACTCATGTTTATATTTGACAGTTATGTAATGAGCACTCTTCAAAGTTTACTGACTTCAGGAGGAAGCCATGGGACGAGAAAATCAAATCAACCAAAACTGATACAAAGACATTACTCATTCTCTTCCCATACTGACCGGAAAAAAAGAACAAATCAGGGAGAATTGGAAATAATTGGAAATAGCAAGTAGATTAAAAATAAGAGGTATGACATATACTCACAGACAGTAGGTGAAGATTTTAAAACTCAAATATTTGGTGTTGTGTAGCACTTGAAAACCACAAGGGAATCTCAGCACTGCCCTCTGGACCACACCACATTATGAAGTTTCTGAGTCAGCTGTGGAAATAGATCTTCTTGGGCACAATCATTAAACAGCACCTTTCTGAGTTTGCTGCACTTAGTTGAAACTGCAAATGTGGACACAGTGGTTTATTTCTGAAGTAGTTGTGAAGTACCTAGAGCCATACAGCAGAATTATAAAAGTTGTTTAAGTGCATTTTATTATTTATTTATGCATGTGTGTCTGTGTGTGGGTTTGTGTGCATGAGTTCAGGTTCCTGTGGCAGCCAGAGGTGGGTGTCCGATCTCCTGGAACTGGAGTTACAGGCTGTTGGAAGCTGGGAACTGAACTCAGGTCCTCTACAAGAGCAGAAAGTGCTGAGCCATCTCTCCAGCCCTAAATTGTTTCATGTGATTTGATTTCACTTAATAAATTTAATTGATTAATAAGCACCCCTCATTGGCTCTGTAAAATATCAGTCTTATAGGCTCCTGAGGTCTCCTAGCTTGCATTCTTTGCTGAATCACTGCATCCATTTTTTAAAATATAATTGACTGTTCCTATGTTATGCCCGTTGTATTTATTATTCTAATTATATAACTCAAATATTTGTGCAAATCAATGGACAATAAATGGAAGACAGAAGATAGTATTAAAATAAAATGAAATGTTTTGGAAAGACTTTAAAAAAGCAACAGCTAAAACATGATGTCACATTAGGGTTAGCAAAGTATTTAGAAAAGATTGTGGAATCATGGTGATGTCAAGAGATTTAAATTCCTTAAAAATTAATGCCCTCCAAAACCTGAAACCAGAAATCTTAGTCATTACTATCAATGTGGTTACATAAAGGGCCAGGTGAAACTCGATTGGGCATGCATCCTTAAGGGAATTGTTTTTAATTCTTAAGGGAAAAACGTGTTTTTCCTCAAAGTATGAGAATTCCAGTATGATGTATTAATCAATCATCAATATTAATTGGCTTTAGTAGGTGAAATAAAATCACTTCGTAGCTTCTGACTCTGCAAGAGTTTGAGTTTGTGCCATGATTTCTCTGAAGGTGGGATGGAGCTCTGATTTTCTTATAAATGTTCTGACAGCTGTATGTGGAGAGTTGTGCATGAAGACAGTATAGCCAGGTCATTTTCTGTGTTGGCAGCTTTTATAATGTTCAGTCTTTTCACATGATTATAACAGAACGTGTTAGTGATTTCTCTGATTATTTGTGGATTCTAAAGTCTTTTCCCCACACACGTAACTAACTGCATTGTACCAGCGGCTGGGTTGGGATTAGCTACTACAAGGACAACCGCAGCAGGCCTCAGTTTTGCTCTGCAGCACAGTGGTCAGCTTTGCCTATAACAGAAAAGAAGTAGACTACAGACCACCCTCCCAAGTCATCAGTGAATTTCAGAATGCTTGTTTGGTTTAATATACACATGTGTGTTTGTATGTATGGGTATTTCTCTTTTTTTGATATAATTCCATCTGGTCATTTCATCAAAGGGCAGGTAGCACCTCCAAGGGGGGCGGGACACCATTGGACCATCAATTGGCTTTTGGCAGCCTGGCACATATTATTTGTAATTCAGAACGCTAACAGCAAGCAGGTGGTACCATTTGTTCTGAAAATCAGGGGACTCACTTATTAAATACACCATAGTACATACTTAACCAATTATGTTATGGCATTACTAGGAAAGCTGACTTCTAAAAGGAGCCTACTCCACAAATTTTACAGTCAGATCTGTGGTGGGGGTGATACCAGACTCAGGGTGTCTGCAGCAAGGTTTAATTCTCACCTCTTCAACTAGAAAGTTTTATTAGGTTTCTCTCTCCTCTGTCCACAGAAGTACCTCGCATAGGGCCCAAACCCAATCACTGCAGAGAACTGAAATGCCAGAAAACCTGGCATTTATCAATTTATTATGTTGTATTTTTTCTCAAAAATGTAGCAGATTTTGGCTTAATTTGTGGAACTATATCATACCTGGCATACAGTCGGTTTCTGTGTGCCTCTTCTATGTAAAAGGGTAACATATCCTAAATGCTTTAAGAGATATGCGGCAGATACTTATAATGAGTCATATAAAACGTTCCCTTATGAGAGAAAAATGTAAAAAGCACTGATGCCAGGAACCACTTCCACTCTGCCAGCACTGTGGAAGGCTACTGCAGGGGAGTGAATACTGAATAAAAAAGCAAAATTTAGGAGCTGCGAAACTATTGAAGACTCAAGGCTACCTAGGAACAATTTTTCCAAGTGGCAATAAAACTACAAATATTTGGGTGCTAACTTCATTTATAAAGGGCATTTTGTTGACAGGTGTGCAATGACATAACCTTCACTAAACAACTGACACAAAGAACATTTGTTAACCTAGAGGAGGCAAGGGCTGGCTTCTCAAGAAAAACTTAAAAGGTATTTTCTTGCTTGTTGATTAGCTAGCACCCTGAGTCTAGTCAGTAAAAGCATGAGGCTACTGCTGGACAGGTTCAGTTGTTAACCCACAGCCGGAAATAGGGTTCCTCAATCAGATTGGCCTGTGGGCATGTCTGGGAAGCATTTTCTTGATTATTGAATAATGTGGGAGGGCCCAGCCCAGTGTGGGTGGTGCCACACCTGGCCAGGTGATTCTAGGTTGAATAAGAAAGCAAACAGCACAGGCCAGGAGAGCGAGTTGGAAGCATGCTCTGCCTGCTTCCAGGTTCCTTCTTGAACTCTTGCCCTGGCTTCCCTTGTTGAGGGGCTGTGAGTGTTTCATCATAGCAATAGAAAGTGACTAGGACAGCATCATACTGTAGTGGCCAGCGGTTCTGCCTAAAGTTTGAGGACATGGACTCTGAAGACAGATTGCTGCTCCTGGAGATGGCTTTCTACTTCTGACACCTGTAAAGTTTTGGGCCTCACTTTTCTTAGCTGTAAAATGGGTAGGTCATAGTGTATGTACATTGTGCATTGCAGGGGGTGAGGCTTCAGCAAGCTGTGTGGATGTGTATAGTGCAGGTCTGACCTAGATTATGCGCTGATGATGCACGTTGGTATCAGCTTTTGCTGCATCTCTCCACTGGGTCCTGGCTCTGAGTCTTCTGGGCAGTAGTCCTGTAATCTTCTTTGTGTTCTCAAGAAATTGTGTGTGCATTAAGGAGTTTTGCTATTAATTGGAGAGGCCTCCTTGTGTGTCAGGTCTTCTTTCCAGCTCTGGCATTTGGTAGTAAGCATGCTGTGGTGGATTAGCAGGGGAGGAGCAGGTCAGAGGGATGGCAGAAGCAAGCTGACAGCTTGATGCCCAAACTGAAAAGTTTTCCAGTCTTCCTCCTCCGCATGCCTGCTGTGCAGCTCAGAAAGAATAAAAGAAAGACGGTGGCCTCGGAGTTGAGATCAAATGCGTGGGAATGTGTGAAGTGATGTGAGAAAGAGAATGGAGACATTTGGCTGTGAAAAATCTGTAAGGGAAACTCTAGAAACATTGCAGCTATTGATTTCTAATCTAGCCCTAGGGACCAATTAATCTTAGAGAGAGTTCCCAGGAAGTTTGGAGTTAGCAGATCGTTATGACAATCAGACAGATGGAATCAGAGTTCCAATGAAGTGCCAGGCCTCTGGAGCACTGGTTTTATGGTCTCCCATGCTTCTGTGGTCTTTGTATTAGTTATACTTCTATTTTGTCACTGTTATGTTATATATGTTCATGACCATGTGTGTCACAACTGACGTCATGGAATTATGACTCAGCTGTACATACCTAGCATCTAGGATGATATCTGGCAAATAATAGCCGTATAAGGGATATTTGAAAAAAGAATACAGAAATGAAAGGAGAGGTGAAGGGAGGGTTAGGGGGGGATGGAGAATGGAAGAAAGGAAAAGGAGGAGAAAATAAGAAAAAGGAATGGAAGGAAAGGGGGAAGAGAAGGAGGTTAGAAAGAAGGAAAAGGGAGGCGGGAAAGCAGAAAGGAGAGAAAGACTGCAGGGAGAATCTTCAAGAGAGGAGGAGGCAAGAACATCTAGGTTAGTGCTTATTTTGATAGTTGTAAATGCCTGAAAATTCTCCTCAAAGATTCCTGGGAAAGGGTGTCATATAACCTTACTCAGTCACGTATCCCAGGAAGTAACAGAACTATTTGAACAGATGTTATGGAACCCATCGATCTACCTAAGCAAATCTGCATTCTGGAAGGCCAAGTTTGAGAGTATAGAACATGTTACAGAGACACTAACCTCATGAGATGTGGACAGCACAGAGATTTAGAAAGCCGTCTTTGCTAGTGAGGGAGAAAAAGGTGATACTATCCAGAAGCATTTTGAATAGTGTAGTTGAAATGTCATTGTATTAGTCATCAAGTCCTTCTGAAGAACAAATATGAACTTTTCACCTGTTTTTAATTCCTTGGTAGATTATATAAACCAAATCACTGCATTTTTGCTAAACCAGAACACCTTTCAAACTTTTCTTAGCCTCTTGAGGTTGATGAATTGTTTATTGTTCAACAATTTATTTGCCAGAAGGAAACATTGTAATGAGACTTTGGAAGCCAAATGTGAAAAATCTCATGAATTTGGAAGAAATCATGCACTTGTTGAAGAGTGTTTTACTCACATTCAAACACTGGCTCAGCGTTGTGCCACTTTCCCTGTATGTTGCTAGTGTCTTCATGAACTCAGTTTCTAAGGCAGACACAGCTAACACTTTCCAACGTTATTCCTGTCAGCACTCAGCATCATCTTGTAAAAGAGGTATGGCATTTTAAAATATCTGCTAGACATAAAATGGTAGTGGAAGGGAAAACAGTTTTTTCATAAACATGTTAATTGATGAAAGATGTGAAGATTTCATTGATAAAGGAAATTATGCCACTCAATTCAAGTTTCCTTGAACACTAGAGAAGCACAAACATATGCTTAATCTTTGTGTTATTTTTATATTGACTGAGAAAATGTGAAAGGACTCAAATATTTTAGAGAACTCTAAGTTTAATATTTGCTTCTCTTGAGGCTGTAAACAGGAATGCACACTTAGAATATGTCTTTCCTTTTTTAATTGATTTTTTTTTTCAGTTCTGGGGACCGAACCTGGGGTCTCCTGTCAGCCAGGTATGCACTCTAGTGCTGAGCAACACTGCAATCCTTCCCTTTCTATAATAAAGTAGATATTTTCTGCTTTCCTATGCCACACCACTCTTGCCTGTGTGCTATGGCAGGTGGTATGTGGATATTCCCAGAACCGCAGCAGTGTCTGTCACACTGAAAGGATTCAGCAGTGGTTTATTGAGCTGAAATGATGAGCTTAGTACCTGAAAAGTTTCATCTGAATGAAAGGATTGAGGATGACTAATGAGTAGTGTCTCTTTGTTGCCTGTCAAAGTTACTCAGTTATTCACCATGAAATGGAAGGTCAGGCTTAGGATAATTTTCAGAAGTAGAATGCTGTTCTCTTTAGTCACTGTACCAGTTTTATAGACCACAAGCTTAAATGATATAAATCCAGTATCATTTAAGGAGTAAGAGCCAGAACACACACAATGAATCCTTATATTAACCAAGTGTCTGTTTTTCCTAAGACAGGATTTGGATATAATGTTTTGCCCTCAAGAAAGAAAAGCAATGCTAATTTATCATTTTTATCCTGGAGAAAATTCTAGTTCCTTTTCCTGAAACTTGAAGAGTATTCAATTGATTTCCCTTACATTTTACAGTTTAAAAAAATGGGAAGGGATTATAAGCATGGAATGTTTTTTATTTAAAGAGGTGTTTTTCTGAAGAATAACGACTGAGTGTGAACTGTGAAAATGGGAATCACATCCCTACTCTACTGTGTCTTTGTGTGATACATCCTGAAACTTTACAGGTACATTCTTCCCAGCTTTGAAATACTTTGATTACTAATTGCCTTAGACAGTATTCAAATTCAGACTATTTTACTGATTTATACCTAGTGTTAGAATATCATATGAACAGACTATTAGCATTGCTAGTGATTTTTCAATACACTACATAGACTAATAAGCAAGGTAATTTGGGCTAGTCAGACTGAATTGACAAACAAGTAATTTTTGAAAATGTTTTTGGTTTATGATTTGAGTTTTATGTGTAGAAATAGTCTCTCCTCTATTGACCACAGCATGTTGAAGGTAAGTGTCAGTAAAAAAATTTTGTTGATTTATTTTTTTATTTTTATTTTTAAATGTATGTGTGTTTTGTCATGCAATGCCCAAGAAGAGGGCATTGAATCCCCTGGAACTGGAGTTACATATGGTTTTTAGCTTCCATGTAGGTGCTGGGAACTGAACCTGGGTCCTCTGGAAGAGCAGCCAGTACTCTTAATCACTGAGCCATCATCTCTCCAGCCACCCCAATTTTTTTTTTTAAAAGCATTGGAAGCATGATAAGTCTGTTTAATTCAAGAGAAAGAAGAAGAGTGCAAAATGACAAATTTAGAGCTCAGAAGAACCATGGAGAAGGCATCTGTGTTGTCTATTTCTCTCATAACTCCCTTGCTTGATTCAACTTCAGTCAGGCTCCTGGACCTTCACTTGTGGCAATCCATTCTTGTAAACTTTCGTTTTATTAAGAACCCTGTTAAGTCAGCCAAATGGGACTTCCTGCACATCTTAGCTATCTCTCTCTTCTGGTATCTGATTGGGTTCCTCCTTCTTAACATTCCCCCCCAGGTGATGTATGGTCACTCTGGCCTGTCTTCGGTGAAAACATCAGTCAAGACCCTCCTTACCCTAACCCACCAATGCTTACCATGTTCTTTGGTTACAAATTCCTAATTGACCATGTAGTATTTGGTACTGAGCTCAGTATTTCTCCCCTGCTACAAAACCCATGTCCTGACCTCTGAAATAGCTTGATAGCCCTGACTAAAATCTACCTTATTGTTTTTAAAGAAGTTTTCATTGAATTGAGGCAAGATGGTTTAGTGGTGAAGAGCATAGCTGCTCTTACAGAGAACCTGAGTTCAATTCCCAGCATTCACATGGTGGCTAACAGCCATCTGTAACTCAAGTTCTAGGATCTGACCTTCATGGGTGTTGAAAAAAATGGGTATACTTACATGCAGGCAATACACTCGTATATATAAAATAAAAACAGTAAATATAATATTTTAAAAAGAAGTTTTCACTGAATAATTTCCCTTAGCACTTCTTCCATTTTATGTTGCCAAAATGATTTCTAGAAAGACAAATGACATATGAAAGTTAGTCTATGATGAACACAGTTGAGTCTTCAGTTCTGAACATAACTTTACTTGCTATCATAGGTCACCCTAAATTAGCATAGCCCTGGAATTTTAAAAGAACTCCATGAAACTGAGTGTGGGACATTTGTCCTCTTGTGAAAATGGGGCTGTACTTCAATATATGAACACTAATGGTAATGACAGAGAGAGTGAAGAAAAAGTTCAATGTAAACAGTTACACAATGCTGTTTAATGTGTTAAATGGAAATAACATACAATTCAGGAGATTGGTTACTTCTAAGGAGGGAAGGAATGTTGGTTCAAAATGGGAGGAGGGGTTGGTAGAATATTCAATTATAATACTATTTTATTTTTAGACTGGCTTTGTTATTTACTGTTCATATGGTATGTTTTATTATTGTTATTTTATGTTTTCTTCTATGGATGAAATATATGGTGTTGTACACTTGAAACAGTTGCTGTAACTACGGAGATCTCCTTCTAACCTCTGTCATCATTGTCTCCTTCCCGTCTTCATATCACTGCATTCTATCTCCCCTGCTAGGAAGAAACTCCCCATGGCCATTTACTAGTTTCCTGACCACTATGGATTTTCAAATTGGAATATGCATATCTAATAATTCAAAGCTAGCATCCACTTATGAGAGAAAACATGGAGCATTTATCTTTCTGTGCCTAGTTTTGTCTGTTTACTTATGAGTTTCTTAATTTGGCTTCTCATAAAAGCTGGATAATAGTCCATTGTTTAACTGTATCATACTTTCATTATGCATTCATCTATTTTTAATTAAATGTTTGTGTATTTCATGCTTAACATCTTAACTCTATACCCCCACTGGATTTCATACATTCAGTCATTTGTGTTTAGAAGTAAAGCCTATCACATCCCTCAGTGCAAGTTCATCCACCGAGGTCTAGTCAGCCTATCTAAAGTCCCTCCCTTTAAGAAGATCAGCTCCTCCTCACCCAGCAAAAATAGCTGCCGATAATTCTTTAACTAAAATTGAACCTGCTGTCCACTTCTGCAGTTCTGTGCTGGGATTTTATCTGCTTGAGTTTGCATGGGTCTTGTGCATATTGACACCATTGCTGTAGGTTCATATAAGCAAGGTCTCAGGAGTCTGTGGGACTTTATTTCCATGTGGTAATGTACCTCCTCACTGGCTCTTAGTCTCACCGTCCCTTCTTGTGCAATGATCTCTGAACCATGAGTGGGGAGAAAAAAAGTTGTTTGCTTTTCTGAGTCCATGTTACTTCACTTAGTAAAACAATCTATAGTTCCATCCATTTACCTGCAAATGTCATGATTTCATCTTTCTTTACCACTGAGTAGAACTCCATTATGTAAATACACCACAATTTCATTATCCACTCATCAGTTGAAGGACTCTTGCTGGCATCCTTATCTTAGCTACTGTGAAAAGACCAGCAACAAGCGTGGTTGTGCAAGTATTTCTGCATTGAGTCCTTTGGGTATATGCCAAGGAGTGATATAGCTGAGTGATAAGATCGATTCATTTCTAGTATTCTAAGAGTTCTCCACACTGATTTCCATAGGGTTGCAGAAAGTTGAAATCACACCAGAAATGAGTGAGTGTTCCCCTTCACCCACATCCTCTCTAGCTTTTGGTATCATTTGTTCTCTTGATCTTAGCCAGTCTGACTGGGGTAAGATGAAATATTAAGGTGATTTTAATTTGCATTTCCCTAATTACTAATGATGCTGAGCACTTTTAAGATGTTTCTTAGCCCTCTTTATAGCTTATTTGAAAACTCTTTGCTTAGATCTTTAGCCCATTTTTTTCCCTTGATTCTTTGTTTTTTTGAGTTATTTATATATTCTGGATGTTAAACCTCTGTCAGATGTGTTGCTCTTGAAGATTTTTCTCCCAGTTAGTGGGTTTCCTCTTTGCTTCCTTGGTTGTTTCTTTTTAGAAGTTTTTACTTTAAAGAGGTCCCAAGGATTGATCATTGATCTTAATTCCTGAGCAGCTGATGTCCTATTTAGAAAGTCCTTTTCTATACCTATATCTTGGAGGTTACTGCCAATGTTTTCTTCTAATAATTTCAGAATTTCAAGTTTTCCATTGAAGTCTTTGATTCATTTAGAGTTGACTTTTGTACAAGGTAAAAGGTAAGGGTCTCGTTTCATTCTTCTACAGGCGGAGATCCAGTTTTGCCAGCACCATTTGTTGAAGATGCCGGCTTTTCCTCCATTGTGTGTTCTTGGCACTTTGGTCAAATATCAGGAGGCTGAAATGGCATGAACTCATGTTTGGGTATTCAATTATATCCATTGATCTATGTGTATATTTTTGTGCCAGTACCATGCTGTTTTTATGGTTTTAGCTCTGTAATATAGTTTGAGTTTTGTCTAGTAATCCCCCCAGCATTGCTGTTTGTGATCAGGGTTGCTTTGTCTATCTGGGGTCTTTTGTGCTTCCATATGAGTTTTAGGATGGTTTTCTTTAATTCTGTGAAGAATGTCTTGGGGATTTTGATTGGGATTACATTGACTCTATATATTGCTTTTGGTAGGATGGTAATTTTCAAAATATTAATTCTTCCAATCCATGAGCATGGGAGGTCCTACTAACTTTCAGTCTTCCTAAATCTATTTCTTTAAAGATTTAAAATTTTCATTGTAAAGATCTTTGAGGTCTTTGGTTAGGTTTATTCCAAGACACTTTTTTTGAGGCTATTGTGAATGGGAGGGTTGCCGTGTATTCTGTCTCCAGTTGCTTGGTATTGGTATAGACAAAGGCTACTGATTTTTGTAGATTAATTTTTTAACTGTGTTACTGAAAGTGTTCATCATTTCTATGCAACTTGGGTCTTTTTTGGGGATAGTATCATATCATTTACAAAAAGGGATAATTTGACCTCTTCTTTTCCAATGACTACTCCTTTGACTTCCTCCTCTTACCTAATTGCTCTAGTAAAGGTTTCAAGCACTATATTAAAAAAGAGTTGAGATAGCCTTGTCTGGTTTCTGATTTTTATGGGGAATTCTTCCAGTTTTTCTACATTTAGAATGATTTTGGCTCTGGGTTTGTTGTATACAGATTTATTTATGTTGAAGTATGTTCCGTCCAGTCCAGTTCTCTCTAGGACTTTTATCATGAATGCATGCTGGATTTTGTCAAAGGCCTTTTCTGCATCTATTGAGATAATCTTGTCATTTCTGTCTTTGAGTCCATTTATATGATTTATGACATTTATTGACTTAGATATATTGAATCATCTCTACATCTCTGGAATAAAACAAACTTGATCTGGGTGGATGATCTCTGTCACGTGTGTCTGTATGCAGTTTCTAAGTATGTTGTTGAGAATCTTTGCATCTATATTCATTGAGGATATGGGTCTAGTTTTCTTTCTTGGTTGTATCTTTACCAAGTTTAGCTATTACAGTGATGTTGGCTCCATAGAAAGAATTTAGGAGTTCTCCCTGTGTATGTTTTAGAATAGTTTAAGTAATATTGGTTATAGATCTTCTTAAAATGTCTGGTAGAATTCTGCTGTAAATCCATCTGGATCTGGACTTTTTTAGTCTGCAGGTTTTGTATTGCTATTTCATTCTCCTTATATGTTATAGTTCTGTTTAAACTATTGACCTCTTCTTTGTTTAGTTTTGGCAAGTCCCATAATTTTAGATATACATCCATTTTGTTTAGGTTTTCAAATGTAATAGGCTGTATGTTTTTAGAGTATGCCCTTATAATGTTCTAGACCTTTTTGTTGTCTGTTGTGATATGCCCCTTTCATGTCTGATTTTGTTGATTTGGATGCCGTATCTTTCTTTTGGTTAACTGGACCAGGGGTTGGTCTATCTTTTTTATCTTTTCTGTAGAATCAGTTCTTGGATTCATTGATTCTTTGTACTGTTTTCTTTGTTTCTATTTCATTAATTTCTGCTCTGGATTTTGTTATTTCTTCTTGTTTGGGTTTCATTGGTGTTGCTTTTCAAGATTCTTGAGTTGCAATGTTAAATCATTTCTCTTCTTTCTGATTTTTTAAATGTAGGTACTTAGAGCTATAAACTTCCATCTTAGGACTGTTTTTGAAGTGTCCCAGAAATTTTGGGGGTTGTATTATTTTTATTTAATTCCAGGAATACTTTTATTTCTTTCTTAATGTCTCCTTTGACCCATTCATCATTCAGGAGTGTGCTGTTTAGTCTCCATGAGTTCATGAAGCTAATATGAATTCTTCTGGTATTGATTTTAAGCTTTATTGCATTGTGGTCTGTTAGAATGCATGGACTTATTTCAGGGTTTTTTTGTTTTGTTTTGTTTTTGTTTTTTGTTTTGTTTTCATATTTGTTGAGGCTTGTTTTGTGCCCCAATATGTAGTAGATTTTGGAGAAAGTTCCATGGGATGCTGAATAGAAAGTGTATTTCGGTAGAATATTCAATATTCGGTAGAATATTCAGTAGGTGTCTGTTAGGCCCATTTAATGTACAGTATTGTTTAATTCAGATGTCTTTCTGTTTATTTTCTGTCTAGTTGACCTTACTCTATGCCTATGATGGGTAAATTTGGTCCCATATTTCTGCATAATCCATTCCTGTGTTAAAATATTTTTTATAATCTTTGCTTGAGTGCTCCAGTTCAAGTTTATCATCCAGTCTTGATATTCTGTTCCCTGTTTCATTCATTCTATTAGCGAGGCTTTCTCCTATCATTTCAAATTGGAGTCCTGTGTTCACTTCCATCATTGTTTCAGATGGAGTTTTCTTTAATATTTCTCTTTTGTGAATTCAGTCAGAAGTTTATCCCTATCTTCTTTTAGTTCTTTGATTTGTTTTGTTTGTTTTTCTTATTTGTTCCCACATCCCTGTGTACACACACACACACACACACACACACACAGGCACATGCATACAAATATCATAAGACAGATCATAAATGGTGAGACTGTATCAAGGTATACAGTACTGCATTGCTTTCCAGACATGGTATGTGATGCTGTGACTTCTCTGAAGAACCGTGGGAGCATCACCAACCACAGCAGAGGATGCTGAGGCCAAGTTTGTACCATATCAGGAATAAAGAGCCTAGATGCTGCCATAGAGATGCCATAAAAGAGACGCAAGACTCAAGCTCTTTGTTGAACCCTGCAATGTAGTATGCGCTATGAGGAAAGCAAATGTCTACAAAGAGATGATGTTTAAAACCTTAGTGATGGAAAGACAGCTGTTTGAAAACCTTAGGTATGACACCACAAGGCATGTTCCCCTGGGGTTTGCAGGGGCCAGAGTCAGGCTTAGAAATTCTGGAAAGTCCCCAAAGCACACCCTACTCTGAGAGTACATACTTCAGATGACTCACTGGGTTCCATTTTCCTCATTGGTACCCCTGCCTTGAAGAGACAAGGAGGAGAAAACTGTAGCTTCCTCATCGAGTTTCTGTCTGCTAGGCTCATGCGCCTTTTGTGAGGGGGGGATTTCACCGGAGGCATGCCTCTTTTACCAGCCCATATTACTGTGGCTCAAAACAACTGTTAACCAGACCACAGGCATGGGTGTCTATGTTGCCAAATAGGAGAGGCAACTGGGAATTTGACTTGACATGGATTCTAATAGGTTTCTGCTTGGTGGAAAAGGGTGACTCAGATATACAACCCCAGTAGCTTTGGACTTGAAAATTATCAGCACCATTTAGACGGCAGTAAGCTCTAAGAAGGGACCTAGTACCCCTCTCTGCTTCCGCTGATATAACTTCAAGCTATTCTTCAAGTAGCAATATTAATAAAGGAAAGAGATGAAAGACAGACAAGGCAAGATATGACATATATGTCTACTGCACAGCCTATGGTCTGTATGTGGTCCAAACAGCTGTGATTGTGGCCTAAGACAAAACCATAAACTTATTAAAACATTGAGCTTATTTTTCTTTGTTTTTTCTTTGTAACTTAATTGCACAGTTCTGTGCCAGAACTTTGGAGATGACAACTTTGTATGGCAATATCAAAAAAGCTGGATATACCTGCCTGAAAAGTTTCTCCAGATGTAGATGAGTTTTCCAATCATACATGGAGGGATGTGTTGGAGTCGAGGGATGCTGTGACTATAGTTTGGATCATATGAGATGTATACTTTAGTTTTTAAAACCCGGGTTTTTTTTCCTTAAACTAAACTGCTTAAAATTTGTTCCTTCAGAACTGTTCCCTTAAAGAAGTGTGTGTTCATTCTTTTATTGAAACAATACACCCAGCATGAAATGGGGAGGTAAAAGATGGACACTTATCTTTTTGGTGTGAACCTGAGCCTTTAATGTCTGTGCTGGCTCTCCAGCCCTGGACCCTTATCTTAGTAGAGAATTTTTTTAAACCCTTTCTGATACATAGACCTAGACCAATACACATACATACACAAATAAACCGTTGTGATCAGTTTCTCTCATTGTTTCCAGGAGATAAGCATTGTTTGCAGTGATTTGATGTGTAAAACACGCATATACACAGTAATATATTATTTGGGGTCCAGAGCAAAGAAGATTCATAAGGGATTAATATCAAGTATCCAGGTCACAAGAGGAGCAACCCACTCAGAGAGCTTGTCTTTACAAGGTTAACTTTTTGGTTGCAAGGTTAAATAAAAGTCCTTTGTTCAGAGTATGTCCATACTGTAAAAAATCATTCTTACAATGTACATTATTACTTCACATTTTGACTTACCATTACAAAATATGCACTAATTTAGTCTGGAGCCAAAAATATTTCAGATTTTCACATTTTTAAAAAGATTGTAACATTACTATCTCTGTTTTATAACTGAAATGGACTCTGGAAATTTAGCAAGTTATTTAACAACACACAGCATGTAACTAAACACAACATTGTAACTAACGGTATTTAGTTAGCGTTTAATTGAAATTATAGCTGTTAAAAGCAACTGAGTATTTTTAAAATATTTATTATATTTTATCTGTACGAGTGTATTGTCTACATGTGTAGAAGTTCACCCATGCTGTGCAATGTCTGCAGAGTCAGAAGAAGGCATAGGACTTCCCTGGAACTGGAGTTATGGGCAGTTGTTAGTTGCCATGTGGGTAGCAGGAATTGAACCCAGGTCTTCTGCAAGATGAGCCGGTACTCTTAACCATTGAGTCATTTCTCCAGCCCACAACTATTTTTATCCACATAAATGTCTCTCTAAATATTTGCTTCTTTGATTCTTTATAATGGAATTATTATTATTATTATTATTATTATTATTATTTTCTCTTTATAAAGAGGGTCTTCTCTCTGTCTGGGGAGCGACATTTTAAAATGTTTTACTAATCTTTTCTGAGTGACTAGACACCAAACATATCTTCCTGCTCTTCCACTACTCCATACTGACTATCTTCTAAGGTCCTTTCTCACTTTGTTGTCATTAAAGATGTTTATTATTTTTTGATTAAGTGTATGTGTCTGTTTGATGTGTTCATATGAGTGCAGATGCCTTTGGAAGCCAGAGGCATCAACTCACCTGGAGCTGGAATTACAGATGATTGGGAGCCTCTGATATAGGTGCTTGAATTGAACATGGTCCTCTGCAAGAGCAGTGTGCACCCTTAATTCTGGGCCATTTCTTCACACCTCCTTGCTCCCTTTTCTAGATGCTCCTAGGGAAAAAATAGTTTGCTCAGCTTTTATATCACCAGACTTATGTGTGGATTTCCAATCCCCTTCTCCTCCAAGACACCAGAGTGAAGTTCCTGTCTTAGAAAATGACCAGTGTCCAGGGCTCCATTCTGTCTTAATTCTCCTCTTTCATCCTTATCCCATAGAACCCTGACAGTTTTATTTCCTGTTAATATTTTCAGCCATGGCATTTAACAATGAGAGACATAATTATTAATAGCACAATTCTTGAACTTTAAATAAGCCTCTTTCTGGGGAATTTGAAGATTCAAGTTACTCTTGGTTGCGATGAATATATAAAAAGTACAGCCTTACCATTCACAATTTTCACAATGTAATTTTTTTATTTCTTCAAATACTTCAAATTTATCTAAAAATTCAGTTGAAATTAAATACAATTATCCTGTATAATATTATATTTTGAAGTATACATACATTGTGAAATGTTTAAACCTAGATTATCAAAATATGTATTACCTTATATTGTTATTTTTGTGATAAGAACATTTAACATACATAGGTAACATTTTTCAAAAATATAACACATCTTCATTATAGCCATCATACTGTACAGGAAGTCTCTTAAATATATTCCTCTTGTCTACTAAGTGAGTTGATGTCCCTTGACTAATGTCTCCATCACCTACCCCTTGTCTACTGTAGTCAGCCTCTGGAGGGTACCATCCTCCTCGCCACATCTATATGACAAACATGTTTAGATACATGAGTGAAGTCATGCAGTGCACATCTTCTTGTGCCCAGATTGTTTTACTTATGTTCTCTGGACACATCCATGTTCTCACAAGGGACAGCATTACCTTCTGTCATGGCTGAATTATATGTGTGTATAAGTGACACTTTATTAATTGATCATTGATGGACACTTGGCTATGGCAAATGATGTTTCAATAAACACGACAGTACAGATGCCTCTTCAACAGGCTGATCTCACTTCCTAGGAATAAATATTCAGTAGTTGGATTGCCTTGATCATATGCTAGTACTATTTTTAATATGTCAAAGAATTTGAACATTTCCAAAATGGCTGTACTAATTTATATTCCCACAGCATACAAATGTACAAATGTCCTTTTTTTTTTGTGGTACATCCTTGCTAACATTCATTATCTTTGGCAAAATTGACAGAACATAAATATATTTTAAGAGCATATGTGAAGTGAGAAATAAACTTTGCATGGTGACAAATGAATTTGTTTCATGTGCTTCCCTTTGGTCACTCTCTCCTTGTACTCCAAGACTGGTACACTATGTTGGATTGCAGTGCAATAGCATGTTATACTTACTCTACTAGTTCGGAATCATCTCAAGGGTAAAAGAATCTTTGTCTTATTTGATTTCAGAACCTAATCTTAAGGAGTACTTAATACTTGTTGAATGAATGAATGGGGTTTTTGTTTGCTTGTTTCTCTCATTTAAACTAGTCCCATTTCTCATTTGTGAAGGAGAGTTTTTATTTAAGGAGTTTTTATATAATCTGTGTATAATATAAAAGTGTCAGGTATCTTGGTCAATGATCAGGAGACAGAGGTGAGGTCAGCAATTTTGTTAACAAGATCACATTTTTAAGATGTTCTTCTCCCTTGGTCAGGTCCCATCCAGGGCACCCCAGTTATGAAGCAAATTAACCAAGTGTGTGATGGTACACAGGAAAGTAAATAATCTCTCTAGAAAGATTTAGAAATATATATATATATATAGTTCCTTCAACAGATATTTTGCCATCTGAAAAATACTACTGTGTCACAAAATACATTAAACTAATCCGTTAGAAGTTAGACAATAGCTTTTACGCCCTATAACGTCTTTAAAAGTATTGAAATTTAGGAATCACTAGCCAGACAGATTGAGGTTCTTGACATAACTAGGTAGAGGTAGATACGAACCTAAACTACTCATCCTAAGTGTTCTTTCCACTGGACCATAGGCCTCAAAAATGACTCTGGCATAGATTCCTCAAGAAAATACAGTCCACAGGTGAGATTATTGACTACGACTTGAGAGAAATTGGAGGTGGCATCCAAGAAAGACATCAACTGGCGATGAGAGAATAAAGATGAAGTCTGACTTCCATTAGGGTTGGGGGGTGGAGAATTCTTTACCAATTGTTGAACAAAGAGACTGCTAGTTATTTGGACATTTGGATTATAAGGGAAGACAGATTGAGAAAAGCACATAAATAAGGGTAGGGTTTAGGTTGAAGAGCAGTGAATGACTTAGCTTGGCAGGACCTTAAATGGGTGTAGTGCACAATATGGTTAGAAAGGTCAGTTGAGGCCAGATTATGAAAAAAACTTGAATTCCAGGTGAAGACATTCAAATTTATTATGGCAGCTATGATTATGGACGGTAGAAGGGTTTTGAGTGGATCACTGAAATTGTGGAGCACAGGGCATAATGTGCTTGGACCGGGGCCACTGCTGTAGATCACATTTTTATCACATCAAATGTGTGTGCACCTGTTTCTTTGGCTAGTGTCAGGAAATCCTTTGATACATCCCCAGGGCAATATTTTCCTTGTACACCTCAAAAAGGGAAACTGAAGATCCTATGAGCAGTTCCAAGAAACGGACTGTCTCGGGGCAGGGAGCCCTGACTTCTGCCCAACAAAACAGGTCTGCTTTGGGCAGGGTGTGCACTGCCCACATTCAATTGATACCAATGGGAAAAGCAGATATTCCATCTGTCCAATGATCAAACACATAAAATCACACAGGAATGTACAGTATGCTGGTTTGAACAACATAGGCGTATACTTCAACAAGAGAGAAAAGACCTGCCTATTTATGTCCACTGGTAAGGACATTAGTGAAAGAAAACTTTGATGTTTAAGCAATCATATAATTGATTCCACCACTGGACCCTGTTGTACAGGGTTGGTTTCAAGAATGAACACTGAACATTTTTAATGGCACTGTGAATAAATTGAGGCTCATAGTGAATAATGTTAAGCAGATAGACAATTATTTTGGAAATATTCTGATTATGTAGATTTTGGACTTGGCCTGTTAAAAGCCACACAGTGTTGATAGATTTAACTTTTAGGTATTATTTACTTAGAAATATTAAAAGAATAATGAAACAACACAGTTTCTCAGTTGTAATGGTCAGGCTATTCTGTTTTACTAGGCTAGGGAAGATGGAGACAATTGGATGACTACACGAGGACATGTGTGTCTAAGGTCTTGGAATGAAAGTTAGAGCCAGTGCTTTACTTCTTTATTCTACCTGACATATCTGATGAATTTGCCCACTCCTATCAGTCTTTGCAAGCTATGACCACCACTCCTCCTTGTTACCAGCTGACTTCAGGGCTTCAGTTGCCCATACCACAACTGGCCATTTGAAGAAGTCATTTTTTAAAAACCTGTATTATTTTATACTTATTTTTATGTTGTGTGCATGAGTATTTTGCCTGCATGTAGGTAAGTACACCCGTTATGTGCAATGCCCAGGGAGGTTCAAAGAGGGTGTGGGATTCTCTGATAGTGGAATCACCAATTGTTATTAGCCACCATGTGGGTGCTGGGAACCAAACTCAGGTCCTCTGAAAGAGTTGTCAGTGCTCTTAACCTCTGAGTCATTCTCCCCAGCCCTCAAGAAAGTCTGATCATGCCCAGTGGCGGATATGTGTCCCTTTTAGTGTTTACCCATGCTACCTGCACTGTGCTGCACCGTTCTCCTTTTTCTGAATATTTTGAAGTTTTCTAAGTCTCCTTCCTACATTTCTATTCCTTGATCAGCATATTCTGCTGATCCCTCTGCTCTTTCTCCTCATTAGCTGCAGTTCTCCTTTTACATGGCTACACTTGTCCACTTTTGTCTTTAGATTTTCAGAATGCCTTACCAAATTTATGTCTGAATTCCTGACTTGAGAGTTTAAGTATGGGCTGCTTTATTTCATTATCAAACCACTTGTTTAATTATTTCCATCTGAGTATTAACTTTCAAAGCAATTTTATGCACCCATCAGCACAAGACCCATTTATGCCCAAACTTTTGTAATTTCTCCACTGTTCATTAGGTTTAGAATTGGTGGGTGAATCAAGTTGTAAAAATAAAGATTTTTAAAGTATTTTGAATTTACAATCATTTCTCTTATATTGTACAACATTCTGAAAAAGAAGAATGACCACCCAAGTCTGTATTTTCAATGAAAACGAAGAAGAGGAAAAATAGATATTCTTCCAGAAAGAGGGTTTTATATTGTAAGCATGAGCTTGGGAAGAAACTGCTCTCTGACTAAAAATGTAAGCTATATACTTTAATTTATAGTCTATAATCCTTCACATGAATGTTAGCAAAGCCCTCCTTGAGAAAAACACCCTTCTCTTGGGAATCCACATATTTCAATAGCAGGAAGTGAGAAAAACAGAAAGCAGAGTACTAACGAATGTCCAGCCAGGGCTGTGAGTTTGGGAAGAGCTCAGATTGTCTACTCTGGCTCTGTGACTTAAAATCTGACTATGAAATCTAATGATTTCAGCTGCTATTGACCTCTATAGGCAGGGAGCATGAGAAATGAGCAGCCTTGTACAAAGCAGTTTAGAAGTCAAGGGCTTTGGAACCAGTGGTGAAAGGAATTGGTTAATAGTTCATTTATTAAATAATTTTAAAAATATTTATTTTTTCTCATAGCTCCAACTGACCTAGAACTTGCTATATAACTCAGGCTGGCCTGGAACTTATGACACACTCCTGCCTCTCCCTCCAGCTTACTGGGATTATGGGATTTTATCGCTATGTCTGGCTTAACAGTATCATTCTCTCAGTCTATGTCATGTACTATACTGGGGAAAGGACTAGTGACTATTAAAAAAAAAATATATATATATATTTCCATAAATATGTTTCAACACTGGCTTTAGTAATGTATAAAATATAAATAAGTAAGCAAATAAAATAAATACATAAATTTTAAAGGTAGAGTGGAGTGAATGTAGGATTTTTAGCCAAAGTGACATATAAGTGTGTCAAAACAAGTGCTAAAAATTTCCCTTCATTATGTCAGGCTCGTTCTATATTTTTCAAGGAGAAAGAAAAAGTGATTGTTCATTTAGTCCAATATAAACTGAAGCTTTTAATCCCAAAGGCTGAGAAAAGTGTGGCATGTGGCATCATCAGAGATGCTGCGAGGTACATTTAGTTGTAATCCTGGAAAAATAGAATTTGGGATAACTTCTTATATAATAGATGAGATGTCTTATCTGTGTCATTCCTTCACCTAACTGCAGTCTTTCAAAGGCCTCAACTGAATTATTAGCAAGATGGCAGACAGAGTGTTGGGGTCATTTTCAAATTGCAAGGATTAATCCACTTCCTATTCTGTACTCTCATTTTATGAACTTCCTCCTAGCCTTTTGCTAAAGTCCATAAAACTGAACCATGGAAAAATGTCTGCATTGCTTTTATAATGAAAATTGGGCAGAGGAATGGCCAGATTCCTGGCCAGCCTTGGCATGTCGGGGTGTTCTCTGGAAAGGAAGTTATTGGGGGTGTTTTCAAGATGCAAAGGTTATAATCACAAAGGAGCTGCCACTTGGTGGTCATTGCTCTGTGTCAATGTAGTAGGCTTGTTTCAAACTTTGTCTCAAAATATATTAGGGTACAAACATCTTAACTGCTTTACAAAAGTTCCCATCCTTCAGTCTTTCTTATACTACTTCCTCTGCATGGAGCTTTTTTTCATTGTCTCCAAGCTAGCTGAGAAAATCCCATTTATCATTCAAGTGTCACAATTCACTATTTATCTTGAAAACTTTCCTTACTTTGCACAATCCAAGAAAACTGATCTTGCTCTGTAAATCTCCAAAGTGTGTGTATACACAACATATATTTGTATTTATGTTTATACACATAAAATGAATATATATATATATATTTCATGTTCTTATAGATTTTGGTCCATTATGGCAAGTAGGCAATATATGTATGCTATTTTGAGCCAGTGTCTCACTGTGTAGCTAAGGCTGACCTTGAACTCAAGATCCTGCCTCAGTCTCTTCTGAAGAGACTGGAATTATGGTCAGGTACCAACATACCTGGGAAGATATTTATGTTTCTCATTCAGAACCTACATTTTGCCTTAATTGCTGTGCTATAAGCACATGAAGTTCACGTGTGGTTTGTTCAGTTCTTCAGAATAGACCCCATGCCTTCTCTTACCCAAGCATTCTCTTTTACAAATTTGTGATATAGTTCTCTTGCATCTAAATTGTCTGGGCTATCTGTTGAAGATTCAGATTATGGGTACCTACTTCAGCTTTCCTGAATTATATTTTAGGATGTCAGTTCTAGGACCCTATGCTTTAAAACATCTTCAGGGTCTGTGTTCCTTAATGTCCAGGGATCACTATCTAAGCTCAGGGCACTAATTCTTACGTGGGAGTAATTTTGTCTGAAGGAACATTCAGCAACATTTGGAAACATTTTTCTCAACCCTATTTCTGGCACGTAGAGACAGAGACCAGGGATGCTGCTCAGTGCCCTTCAGTACTCAGGGCAGTCCCCAGCACATTAAGAAGAACCCCAGGGACTGAGTAGATACACAAGCTGTCAATAGGTATTTCCTGCGTAACAAAGTTTTTGTGAAACACGTACCATTAAAGCTGGGTGCTCGTAATGGAGACTGTTTCACTCCTCTGGGCTTACTTGGTGCAACTGTTCACATAGGACTTGCTTAGCTGTGTGGGCCCCAACAGGAGTGAAGTCATTAAGGACTAGGATCTTGTAGCCTCCGTCCATTCTGGTGATAACACATCACACTTAGCAACTTATAAAGAAGGGAAATATTTTTAAATGTTTATGTCATAGTAATTATGATGGTTAATTGTGACAAATTGATTAGATGGAGAGATGCCTAAGAAATGAGTAGAGCAGACCTCTGGGAGTCCGGGGAATCATTTCCAGAAATGACTGACATGTGGGTCACTAACAGAGGAGACAAGGCCTATTCTGAATGCAGACAATACTGTCCGTGGACTGGGGTCTCAGATAGAGAAAAGGGGGAGGAAGAAGAGGATGTCAGGTCTTTCCCCCTTCTCTATCTGCTTACTGACCATCTTGCTGCAAGGTCTGTTCTGCTATTGCCTTCTTGCTATAATGGACCAAAATCTATGAGACCATGAACAAAAACCCTTCCTCCTTATAAACTGGTCTTCTCAGTTTATTTGAGAAATAAGTTATTTATCAGTTATTTGAGCAGAGTGACAATAAACACAAAATTTTTCCTTTTATTTATATTTAGTTTAAGTTTTCATTATATATAAAATATAGACACCTAATATATATTTAATTAGGCAGTCAGAAAGGGATCCAGAATTATTCTCTGTATTAAAGACACTGGAGTCCACTGAGAGCAGTTACATGATTGGTTTGTCATGCAGTGAATCAGTGAACTCATTAGGATTAGCACCTCTGTCTTCCATACACAAATCACAGTCCCATGTGACATTCCCAAAATTTATTTCAACATCTTGTTCTTAATAGTAAATGTTTGAAGAGTCTTTCCATTTATCTTTATGATTGCCTAATGCTGAATGAATCACCATCTACCATGCATTAGGGTATTTCTACTGTCTGGAGAGAACATGCATTTAGATTGTCTTTATAGGAGTCAGCTGGAAGCTCATTTGGACAGTGGTCAGTTTGGAACCTCAATGTTGGGATTATGCAAAGCATTTATTTTATAAAAATATACTCTCAGGGATGATATATATATATATAAATATATATACTATACAAATATAAATATACTCTCTGGCCTATATATCTGTATCTATCTATCTATCTATCTATCTATCTATCTATATGTGTGTGTGTGTGTGTGTGTGTCTGTGTGTGTGTGACTAATTTATCTTAGACTTGTACAATAATTTCTGTGTTTCCATTTTGGGGTTTAGAAAGCACCCAGCTAATACTGATAATGGGGTGAGCTCTATAAACATGACACAGTAGTAGAAAGGATCTCTGTACCTTCTGCTCAGTTTTATTGTGAACCTAACGCTGCTCTGAAAAACAAAGTCTACAAACAATTTTTGAAGCTCCTAATTTGGCTGCCCTGTATTGAGGTCTCTGGCATTTGGATAATGCTTTGACTATCCAGCATCAGGGAAGAGAATGAGGATCTAATTACAGGCTTACTTCCTAAAATAAATTCTCATTTTAAAACATATGTCTTTATGTAGAAATGTTTTAGTACAGATGTAACTAAAATGTTATGAAATACACTCAAATTCCCCTACAACTTCTGTGAAAAGTCTGGATGCAGATTTTTGTTTTCCTCCTTAGTTTTTTAATATTTGAGAAATTCAGTTCTAGTCCATTCAGGTCACATGTAAAAATGAGTTTAAAAGACTGGAAAGTATTTAATGGCAATAAAACATTTTCCTTGGGTGGTCTTCTGAAACTCATCTTTTCTACTTGCCTTCTCCTTGTCATCTAGATCTTCAAATGTGTTTGACATAGACAAGTAGACTAAGGGGAAATAATTTCTTAAAGCAATGTAAGGAAAGCAAAGGACGGACACAAAGGATCATTAACAGGGGGTTTCCCATTTTTCTCTCTAGCATCTAGTACAAGGATAACTTTTACTGCTGTCTAATAAAGTGAACCAAGAGTGAAAAGTTCAAATATTAGACTTTCCTGTGGAGCTGGTTTGAGGAGAGTTCGAAAGCCAACATCAGCGGAGTGACAGAAGGGTGTTCATGTTTCTGTCTAGTCTGTGGTGGACAGCTGAGATGGCTACTTGTGGGCAAATAAAATCCCCCAAACCAAAAGTTAACCTGCACCTCAGCAGTCCGTGACCTAAGGTCAAAGAACTTTGCTTCAAGTTTCCACTGACTTCCCTCACTTTCCACCAACCCCTCTCCCAAAATTGCCTTCTTAAAGCTAAACAAACAGAAAGGGCAAAATACCAGACTTCTCAACAAAAGACATTTTGTTTGCTGCCCAGCTGTTGTGTAGACTAAAAGAAAGTAGCAGTCACGGCAGGAGGAAACTTACATTAAATTAACATTCCCCCAAACAACTTAAAATCAATGGATGTGTTTTCCTCCAGAGAAATCCATAATTACCTTGGCCTCAGCACAGCAGAAAATAACAGAGTATCACAGACAGTTTTTGAGTTGACTATAGTTCAGATCAAGGGCCACATATGCTACAAATCTCTGTAATGGCAAATAACTATAGGGGACCTAGCAAGCCATTCAGCAGTTGAAGTGGAGCACACCAGAACTTCCAAACAGACTGGAACAAGTGTTCATTTCTCACAGTGCCCTGAAATGACCGGTACACAACATTAAAGTAGTAGCTTCGTGATTTAAGCCGGTGTCCTTAGATCAGGGTTGCCAGATAAAATACAGGCCATCCAGTTAAATTTGAACTTCAGAAGGGCAATTTTGCTTTTAGATTATGTTCCAGACAGTGCATAGGACATGCTTACACTAAAAATTATTTATTGTTCATGTGGATTCAAATTTAACTATATATTCTATATATTTTGTTTTTATTTGCTGTCTAACTGTACCTTAGAAGAGCCTTTTAAACACCAATTTTAAAAAGTCTTGTTAGGAAACTCTAAAGTATCTAACAATTCACAAACTTAAAAAAATTAAATAGCCATGCAAGATAGATAAAATGTGAGGGGTTGAGTCTGGAATAATGGCTTAGAGGTTAAAAACATTGGCTGCTCTTGCAAAGAATCCAGGTTCAGTTCCTAGCACCCACATGGCAGATGAAATCCATCCATAACTCCAGTTCCAGGGAATCTGACACCCTCTTCTGACCTTCATGGGCACTGATGACATCAGTGCCCTAGCATACATACAGGCAACACATTCATTACACATCAAATAAAAATAACAAATAAAATATTCTTTAAATGTGAGGGGTTGATGCCATAACCCAAAGGCGTAATCTGTGCCATAATGACTAATGAATAAAAAGATAAATAAGGAGATTTCTTAAACTGAGACATCCTTAATTCACCCTCCACACAGCTTAGTGTGCGTGGTATATTATATACAACCTTTTGAGTCATTGACAGTGACCTGTATAGAGATAATTGGAAGGTTGAATATTGAGTCAGTCTTTGACATCTTCCAGGCATTATTTTGTTGATCTGAATTTGACTAAATCAAGATCTTCTAACATCTCTAAGTACTTGTTCTCAAACATATAGGTTCTAGAATAGCATTCAGTTTCTATGTACTCTCAATAATTAAATCTTTTGTGTTATTGATAACACAGCATTTCACTTTAAAGGTGTTGTGTGAATTAGGAAGAACATTTAATCTGAGGGCTAGGAAGATGGTTCAGTGGGAAAGACACTTGCTCTACAAGTGTGGGGCCATGAATTTGAATTCCCAGCCCTGAGATATAAACCAGGCATGGTTATGTACCTATAACTGCAGGATTAGGGAAGGAGATCCCGAGAACCAGAAAGCTTCCACTTTAGTGAGAGACCTTGTTTCAAGGGAATATAGAAAGCAACAGAGGACGACACTGATGTTCTGCTCTGGCCTCTGAATGTACATGCACAGGTGCATGTATTATATATTCATATGTATGCAACACACACCATTTAATTTTGCTAAGCCTTGGTATCTTTGTCTACAAGATGTAAAGAAGAACCTCGCAGTCAACTATTGTTAAGATCCAATGAACTGATGGGCACTTTCCAATCGTTGGGCTCTGTATCCCCCAAACACCATCACTTACTCTGTCCTGGCTGTACTACAGGAGCAGCACCAGCAGAGTGCTTGAAGTAGAGGAAGAAGCTCACACATCCACTGAATCTTTCTTTTCAAAATAACCTTAGTAGAAGTAGTTCCTGTAATTCAGTAGAATATTTGATATTTTCAGAAACTTACGATTTTAAACGAGAGAATTGTCCTTTGTGAGTTTCTAGAAGGTGTAGGTTTCTGAAGGAATAGGGGCAGATTTCCAAAAGACAAATATACTTTATTACGGAAAAATTGCCAGTAGGTTCTTAAGTTATCTTACTCTAAAACAAATGCCCACCTGCTAGGAAGTATTCTGAGGTCATCTCAAGTCTGAATGGAGATGTGACAGATTTAGATGTCTTCTGGTCACCAGTGAAAGTTGAATCTATCTTTTTTTTTTTTTTTTTTGAATTTTTGCCTTTGAAAAATCAGGCAATAATTACACAAATCATTTGAACAATTTGTAGACATCTCAAGCATTGTTAATTAAAGGTTAATACTTTAAAGCTCAGAAAATATTCTACTAATTACTGTTACTACTTATCGGGTCCTATATGTCAGACCACCACACACTATGAGTTCTGAAGGACTGAGTCTCTGGGAGTCTGTGGATTTCCCACATTTGATTTTACTTGCCAGGACAAGAGGGGTTTTAAAATGTAGAGGAGAGGGTATTTCATTCTGTGATTAAACTTTTTGTTATAGTTATTTAATTATTGTGATATGTGTCTGTGTGCATGCACATGTGCGTTGGCCCATGTGTGGAAGGCAGAAAATATGTTTCTGAAGTCAGTTCTCTTCTTCTACCATGTGGGTCTCAGAGATCAAACTCTGGTCATTAGGCTTTGGTGGCAACTGTCTTTGTCTGCCACGTCATCTTTCTAGACTCCATTTTGTAATTTTAAGAGTCACAAAACTAGACTTGGGAGATATAAATGTCAATAAACAAAACAAACAAAAACAAGCCTTTGTGGAAGCTTATAGAAGTTAATCTTGTAACTGCCTTCGAGAAGCTTACTGGGATCTTATGTAAGCACACTTAGGCTGTACTTAGTTCCTATAAGATCCAAACATATCCACTGTTGTTTGCCATGTTTGAACCCCAAACTTGTATTATAAATAAAAGATAAATACAATTCCATAGAAAGGAAGCTGAGATGAAATTCCCCTCAGAAGAACTTTATTAAGGGAGTTATAAGCTCACAGGCATAGGCAGCCAAACTGAGGGCCTGACATGGGAGAACATTAGCAGAGATAGTCATGATGGAGTCCTGAAGGGAGAGAGCCTCAATTCCCTAAGACAAAGGGCATTTCTGAGCATATTGCCTGTGTGTTGGGGGGAGGGGGACATGTGCTCTAGTCTATATTCTAGAATTCAGGAAGGCACCAATAAGGCCTAGCTATAACTCAAGGCCATCTAGTGTGGGCAGTAGGGTCAGGATTGGGGTGCAGGTCTGGCTTGCAGTGGCAAAGAAGAGGAACACAGTTCTGTGAGAATTTTGTGCCATAGCATGCTTTGTCATCAGTCTGTCCCAAGGGGTCTCTGATTTTTGGGAGAGACCAGCTAGGGGATCTGTAATGTGACAAGCTGTACTTCTCTTTTCCTTTAGCAGTCAACAAAATTTGTAAAGCACTTATAGTAGGAACCTAGCCACATTTGGAAAAATAACCAAGGGTTCCGTGTTCCTCTTTGTAAAACACTGGGACAGAGAATCAAGAAAGAAGGTATGCCTGATCTGCAAGATGTCTGTAGTCAACAGTTGGTGCCCAGACTTGTAAATGTTGAAGACAGACCACCAGGTTTTATCTGTACAGCCCCAGGAAGCCACTTGGGAAGTAGAGAACAAGAGCAGATGTCCTGAATTCCTGGATTTTTCCAAAATATAAGCTTATTTTCATTAAAAGCTGCTGACATCTTATCTTGGGATATATTTATTATATGCGGTTCATCTTGACAGCCAGAAGACTTCAAGCTGAAAGTATTGCTTTTAATACTTTTCTCATGCTTATAGTAATTCCATCCAGAATTCCTAAAATCATTAGAGACTGCCAGGAAGGCAAGTCTAGATACATATAACTTCTCCTCCTTTATGGCCTCTCCTTTAATCTTTATTATTATTAAAAAAAAACATTTGTGCTTCACCAAGGGGAACAGGTCTACTTAGTAGGTAAGTTGGGACTGAGGCGTGCCCAGGCATTTTCATAAACTGAGGGGCGGCCTGCCAAATGTCTACCATGAAGAAGATTCCTGAGGGAGATGGAGCCAGTCAAAACCTGGCTACACTGCAGAGTATATGGCATCAGATAGGACTCCTTTAGTAAACCTCACCCACACATAGCCCAGGGACCATTGCAGAAGAGGGGGTAGAGAGATTGTAAGAACCAGGATTGGTCAATGAACATGGAGAAATAGACACTGGAAGCTTGCTCACGTGAACATAAGGTGATGGTGGTATCAAGTACAAGATCCATGCCAACTCAACCAGACAAGGGCCCAGAGTGAAGCAAGGAAAATTGGTCTCCTGGGGACTGTTGGAGACTGATTACTGCTGGGTGAGGGGAAAAATAGACTTTCCTTAAGATCTCTAGATAGGCTGCCTGGACTCCAGTGGATGGGCTTGCACCAATGGACATCTAGGTAAAAATGCTTGAATGGATGGGACTTAAAATATATGGCAGAATACATAAGTCTGATGTGGGAGAACGGGGTTATGGAATTAGAAGAGACTAAACTTGATTAAGAATTGTTGTATGAAAATGTATGAAAGCTCAATAAAAATATTTTAAAATTTTAAAATCCTGGCTCAATAATAACATAACCAGTTTGGATAGGAGAAGTGACTCTGGAAATAACTGATTAGTCACTTCTTGAAATAGTTAATCTTCTGTATCAACTTGATAGAGCTAAAGAATGTCCAGATGGCAAGTAAAATTTGGGTACATCTGCGAAGATGTTCACAAAAAGGTTAGTATTTGAATTGGTAACCAGGTAATGAAGATTGATATTTACCAATGATTTCCTGCCCTCATTCCCATTAAAATGGGTTTTATTCACTAAAATTGCTTCCTGTTGTTATTACTTAAGTATCTACTATTAAGATTAGGCTAGATATTCTAAAGTCTGGCAAAATGTAAGAAGATTAGAAATGGTAACTAGAGAGTTTGAAGAAGCATAAAATGTTTAATTCCTGTTTTTAAAAATCTGTCTTTTGAAAAACATTCAAGCATGATGGCAACATAGGGCTACACAGGGTCCAAACTATGAGACTTGCCAGGGCAGTCCAAGAAACTAGAGCAGGCATCAGGTCCAATCCACAAGTAGGGAGCCAGCCAAAATAAAGGACTGGAGCCTTGCCAGAGCCAGAGCAAGATGATGCCAGGGGAGAAGCCAAGAGAAGAAGCTAAGGGCCGGTGTGCAGAGAAAGTAGCAGAAGCAACAGCAGACCAACACAGAGGTTCCTGAGCTGACGCTGATTCTGTAGAATGGCATTGTCTCCTTGAGTCTTCAAATATGTGCTCACAACAGTGTCTTGTCTTAAAGATAATGTTCAATATCTGACATAATAAACTTCAATATAATCTTCTAGCCCTTAAAATACATAGTTTGAGTAGGAAACAAAGAAACATGGAAATCTGAGATATTAGGGTTGTAATAGTAGTTTATAGCAACCTTTCTGGTCCACTTAAAAGATATTAACTGTCCATGTCTCCCAGTCCCTGCCCTGGTGCAGCAGAGGGCCTGCCAGAACATAGAAAATATGATCATATCTCTAGTCTACTCTTTTAAAGTTGGGAGGAAGATGGAATACAAGTTTTGTAGACCAGGAAGTCAGGAAGAGGTGTACTCATCTCAAGCCTAAAGGAATGACTAGAAGACTTTTAGTATTTAATCTCAGGACTCAGAGATGATTGTGGAATTAGCTTTTATGTGGCCAAGTAAAGAACTATATCAGCAAGATACCTGATTTGGGTCATTATTCTGGGAACCTGATGTTATAAGAAAATGAACCAGAATAGAGGTATATAGTCTTGAATTGTGCTTTGCGTTTCTGAGAGATATGTAGCATTTTATCTAGTTCCTGAGCTATTTTAATTTGCCTGAAAATAGAGGATGCTCACCACAGATGGCCTCACAGTCAACATTTCCAACAACTGAAGTTTTAGGCCTTATTATTCTTGCCTCAAAACGAGGCCTCAGACTCAACTGAAGGGCAAAGGTAGAAGGCAGGCACAATGGACAGAGCAGAGGCAGGTATTCTGTAATTGAGAATGCAGTATACACCCTCCAATCACCTTTCCTCAAAATGATCAGTTAAATAAAGGTTGAAAGAACAGCAGAAAGGCAAAGGACAGACCTCTGCAGGTAAAGCAGACTGGGCCTGGGATTTAATGAATGAAATTAGTTACTTTCAGTTTCATTCCTTGTGTAATCTATATGCTAGAAAAAGGAGTAATCACATGCCTGATGTCCAGGCAAGGAAACCCAGTTCCCTTTAGTAACTGACCTACTCAGAGTTCTGCTTCTCACTGTTAATGACATTTACTGAGTCAACACATGTGAGCAACATAGGCGATGTCCAGCCCTTGCAGCCTCTTGGATACTGTGGTATAAGAGAGAAAGAAAAATAGTCAGGGACAAAATTAGTAAGGGTGATGGTCCACCTAATGCATGCACTGTCTGTTTCTCTTCTGATCTGTGTTTGGATAAATGTATCTTTATTTGAGAATGTACTAGGTGCCCTTTCTCATGGTCTCACTTTCTCCAGTTTCAGTTAACCATGGTTAACATCATCTGAAAGTATTGTGGTATGATTCCAGAAATAAAGAACTCATTAATTTTGAAGGTGCCTACCATTAAGAGTGGTGTAAAGTCTTAAGCCATGCAATTCTATCTTATCTGTGATGTGAAGATATTTAAGTTGTTAATACCACTTACACATTAGTCACTATGTATTCTCATAGGTTTTCAGACTCTTATGGTACCTTAGTGTTTGTCCTTAAATCACCTATGTCTTACTTAATAATGACACCGCAATGCAAGAATGGTAATGTTGGCAATTTGAGTATACCAAAGAGAGAGTATAGAATGCTTCATCAGGAGGAAGGAGGAAAGTTTAACATCAATGTGCATGTGAAACATAGCATATATTTTAGGCACCCATCAGGGATCTTGGAACAATTACCCCAAGGTGAAACATGTCCACTCTCTTGCAGCAAATATAGTCTAGTACTAATGAGTCCCATCATCGTGTCACTGCCCCTTGGGACCTATGATATGCTTCTGACCAGTAGAATATTACAAAGTTGAAGGGGGTTTTGCAGGTATTATTTAGTTTCTAATTAGTTGACCTTGAGTTAATCAAAAGGAAGGACATGTTAGGTAGGCCAAATCTAATTATATGAGCCTTAAAAATATAGCCTTACTTAAAAAATAATTTTATTAATTTTTGGGGGGAGTCCTCTCCTTTGAATGGATTTGATTTAAAGACAATATTCTATTTAACAACCATATATGCTTTGTCACATGTACTTTTCATGTTCAAAAAGTTTAACTTTGCTCAAATACTTTTCCTTGGCATTTTTCACATCTTTCTATCTAATTTTTTATTTTCTCTCATTGTAGACCTTCACTCAAGTTCTCAGGACATGTGCAGAATGCACCCAGCTTCATTGCCAGAATATCATCCGATAGCCCCTGTCCTAGTTTCTGATCAAGAGGTGGAGCTCATTTCCTCACAAACCTTGATCAATCTCCTCCCCATCCGTGTTCCCACAGCACCCCGCACTAGATTTCATGGATTCTGTCATAGATGTTAAATCCTATCAAGAATTTATACACAGATGTCCCTTGGTGCAGGTTCATCCACTGGCGTCTAGTCAGCCTATCTTAGAGTCAGTCCCTTAAAGAAGATCTACTCTTCCTCACCTAGCAATAGTCGGTTGTCAAAAGTTCTTTGGCTAAGGCTGGGGCCTGATAATCATTTCCTTCCTTCTGTGCTGGATTTTTGTCTGATTGAGTTGGCATGGATCTTGTGCATACTGTCACCATTGTTTCAAGTTCATTTGAGCAAGCTTCCAGTGACCCGAGAGCCTCTGGTCCCTTATGTTTATGCATCAGTGTTTGGCTCTCACAATCTTTATGCCCCCTGCTTCACAGTGGTCCTTGATCCCCGAGAGTTGACAGATGTGCTAGTATTCTCTCTATCCCCCGCTGTACTATGTTCCACTGTAGATGTGTCATTTAACGCTGGGCATCTCTTAAACATATATTCTATGTGTGTAATTAGTTGTGGGACTCTGTAATAGTCTCCATCGGTTGCAAAAAGAAGCTTCTTTGATAAGTGGTGACTGGTATATTGTCTGTAAATATAAAAATTAATATTTTGTATACAGTAAGAAATTACATTTGTCTATACATATGACAGAGATAAGGTTTTCTCTAGGATCTGTGACCTCTTCAGCCTTGTCTATTTAGTCATACCCTACAAGATACAAAATATTGGCATAGGAAAGGGACTTTCTAAATCAGACATCAGTTACTCAGACATTATGCTCAATAATCAACAAGTGGAATTTCATTAAACTAAAAAGCATCTGTACAGCAAAAGAATCAACCAAGGAAGTGAAGAGAAAACCCACTGAGTGGGAGAAAATCTTCACCTGTCCATCTTGAGTTCCCTTCCATTGAGAAGGCTTTAAGTACAATTAGATAGCTCTTGATTACCCCTTAGGTAAAAATGCCACTACTGTGCCAGTCATTCTGGTTACTAGACTTTGGAACTGAGTTTGACCATTGATTGATTTTTCTCCCTTAGTAGCTTGTGTAGTATCCTCTAGAACTATGAGAGCTAGTCTTTAGGGAGAAGGCTTCCAGGTCAGTTTTACATCCATTGTTCCAAGGCCTGTGTCTTAAGTATCCTGTCTTCAGCAATAGGGTCTTACCCTCAAGTTCTGGAAGATAATCAAGGACTATAGCAATATCCTATATTATTTTGGGAGTCTCTTGGACTACCTTTACCAACAACTCAAAGGGGGGTTTCTCCTGTCTGGCACTGTGTTCCTTGTTACATAGACTTCAAATATGCGTATGCATTCATGTTCAGATACTGTATGTACATTTTCCCAGGGGTTTTTGAGTTAATACATTTCCCTTTGTCTTTTTATGCCACCTGTTTTATTTATCTCTCCTTTCGCTCTTCCTATCTAACCTCCCTCCCCAGTTTGAGTGTCCCCATGTTCCCCTTGATAATGCCTGTCTCCCATCATTCTCCCATCTCTTGAGTTCTTTCTTCTTCCGTTTCATCCCCATGGTTCTTGTATGTCCTTCCCATTCCCAGTTGAATGCCCCATTTTCCCCATTTCCCCCTTGGTAACATCTGTTTCCTGCTATCCCCTTTCTCAGATGCTTTCTTTACCTCTGTGAGTCCTTCCTATTTTCCTAGCTCCTGCTTTTACAGCAGGATATATACTCACATATAAGGGATTAGTGTTAAGATCCACAGATGAGGGAGAATATATGTCACTTGCCTTTCTGAGTTTGTTTTAGTTCACTCAGTATAACAGTTTCTAGTTCCATCTATTTACCTGCAAATTTCATAATTTTGCCTTTCCTTACCATTGAGTAAATATACTACATTTTCATTATCCATTAGTCAGTTGAAGGACATTTAGTTTTCTTCCATTTCTTAGCTACTATGAAAAGAGAAGCAATGAACTTGAGCATACGGGTGTCTATCTCTACAGTAGAATGAGTCCTTTGGGTATATGGCAAAGAGTGGTGTAACTGGATCATACAGTAGAATCATTTTTAGCCTTATAAGACTTCTCCACACGGCGCTCATGGTTACACAAGTTTGTATTACCACTAACAGTGAATGAGTGATCCCTTATTTCCACATCTTCTCTAACATTTGGAATCATTTGTTTTCTTGAATTTTGCCAGTCTGAATGGGTAAGATAAAATCTTAAACTAGTTTTGATTTACATTTCTCTAATTACTTAAGAGAACTTTTAAGTAGTTTCTTAGCCATTTTTATTTATTTGTTTGAAAACTCTCTGTTCAGGTCATTAAATTGTTGTTTTATTGGGTTGCGTTTTTGCTGTTGTTGTTGTTTCTTTGTTTTTTGAGTTCTTTGTATATTCTGGATATTAATTCTCAGCTGGACATGAAACAGGTGAAGATTTTCTCCCACTCAGTGGGTTTCTTCTTCACTTCCTTGGTTGATTCTTTTGCTGTACAGAAGCTTTTTAGTTTAATGAAGTTGTACTTGTTGATTATTGATCTTAATGCCTGAGCAACTGGTGTCTAATTTAGAAAGTCCTTTCCTATACCTATATCTTGTATCTTGTAGGGTATGGCCTATGTTTTCCTCTAACAGTTTCAGAGTTTTGGGTTTTATATTGAAGTCTTTGATCCATTTGGAGTTGACTTTTGTGCAAACTGAAAGCTAAGTGTCAATTTCATTCTTCTCCAGTTGGAGATCCAGTTTTGCCAGCACCATTTGTTGAAGATACTTTCTTTGCTTCATTTTGTGTTCTTGGCACCTTTGTAAATTAGCAGGTGGATGGAATTGCAACCTCTCATGTTTGGGTCTTCCATTGTGTTCTCTTGATCTATGATATGCTGTTTTTGTGACTATATCTCTGTAATTTAGTTTGATGTCTGGTGTGGTGATCCACCCAGCATTGCTCTTTTTGTCCAAGATTGCTTTGGCTTTCTGGGATCTTTTGTGATTCCATGTGAATATTTGGATGTTTTTTATAGCTCTGTGAAGAATGTCATAGGAATTTTGATTGGGATTGCACTGAATCTTTACATTGCTTTCGGTAGGACTGTCGTTTTTACAATATTAATTTTAGCAGTCTGTGAACATGGTAGGTCCTTCCATCTCTTGTTGTCTTCCTCTAGCTCTTTCTGTAAAGATTTAAACTTTTCGCTGTAGAGAATCATAATGTCTTTTGTTAGGTTTATTCTTAGATTTTTTTCAGGTTATTGAGAATGGGGGGGTTTTCTATGTATTCTTTCTCCAATTGTTTTTTATTGGTATATTGAATTTTGTAAGTTGATTCTGTAGCCTGCCACTTCATTAAAAGTATTGATCATTTCTTACATTTTCTGGTGGAATTTTTGGGATCTCTTATGTATAATATATCATCTGCAAATAGTGATGATTTGACTTCCTCTTTTCCAATTAGTACTCCTTTAATTTCCTCCTTTTCTCTTCTGCTCTAGCAAGAGTTTCAAGCACTGTATTGAAAAGGAGTGTAGACAGTAGACTGCTTCCTGATTTTAATTGGAATCCTTTCTTTCTCTCTTTAAAGTGATGTGGTCTATGAGTTTGTTGATATAGCTTTAATTAGGTTGAGGTATGTTCCTACTAGTCCAGTTCCCTCTAGGACTAATTCCTTGAGAATTTTATAAAATGTATTTTGATCATGGTGCTAGAAGTTGTTATGTATACAACATGAAGAGAAAATTAATATCAGCCTTTCCCAGCTGTGAATTATGTGAGCTACAACATCTGGCCCAGCAAGATATGCCCATTAGTGCAATAAGGGCATATATATTATAGAAGTAAACAACAACTTTCTAATTAGATTTAAGGTCAACTCCATAGGATTTAGCCCATACCTGACATTGATATCAGGCCTAGGAACCTAAGTCTAGACTGTTCACAGGTCCTAGGAGAGATCCTAATACCATTATTTTGCTAGATAGATACAGTATTAAACTGACTCTTAATGACTTCTTGTTATAACCATAGATAATATATCTCTCTACACTCAGCAAAGACTCTTCCTCATGCAGCAGATAGTTACTATTTCAGAGAACCACAACTGGCCATTATGCAGAGAGTAAGAGGCTACAGAATGGTTGGTTATACCTGAATTGGATACCTATAGCAAACTTCTGCCTCTCAAGGCTCAAGGATAGTTGCAGAATCTTACTCAGATATAATATAGTTTTAAAACAAAATAAGACCTTAAATAGACAGTGATCACATTTGATTCCCCAAGAGGTTGTAACCTTACAGGGAAATCTGAATTTTAATTATTGCTTTTTAAAATATTTTATTATTTTTATTTTACGTGTATGAGTGTTATACCTGCATGTATGTGGCCCCATGTTGTGCAGTGCCTGCTGAGGTCAGAGGAGGATGTTGGATTCCCTAGAACTTGAGTTATGGACCATTGTTAGCTGCCATGTGCATGCTGGGATTCGGACCTGGGTCCTCTGCAAGAGTAGTTAGCGCTCTTAACCACTGAACCATCTCTCCAGCCCCATGGCATTTATAAAACTTTCATTTTATGTATATCGATGTTATGCCTACATGTATGTTAAGTGCACCTGTGTTATGCAGTAACCACACAATACAGAAGAGAGCTCCAGGGCCCCTGGAACTGGAGATACAGATGGATTTTAGCCACCATGTGGGTGTTGGGATTTGGACCTGGGTCCTCTGCAAAAGCAGCCAGTGCTCTTAACCACTGAGACATTTCTCCAGCCCTTAATTATGGCTCTTTATTCCTTGAAATTTTCTGTATGCTGTAGGTTTTTTGTAGATACCAATAACATTTAATTACATTTTTTAAAAGAATTGTTTATTCTTTAAGATATTGGAGACTGTCTTGTTGGTATTCTTTTATTCTGGTAATTTGCGGCATGAGGTAGGGAGTCTGACAACTCATTTTATGTTTCCTCTGTGAAGATTTGTTTAAAGGAATGTTTTTCTTGTCTTTGGTGTTCTGTACCTTCACTAAGATGGTTTAGTTACAGATTTGGTCTATCCTTTTCTTTTGCTTTTTGTGGGAGGTATATGTATATGTTTGTGTGGTATGTGCACATATACATGGAGACCAGAGGTCTTCCTCAATTGCTCTCCGCCTTATTTTTCTTCTATAGTCTCTCACTGAACCTGGAACTCATTGATTTACTTAGACTAGCTGGTTAGTGAGCTCCAGGGATCCACCTCCTCTAACAGCCTTCCCCCACACCCTCACCCTCACTCCAAAAGTAGGGTGACGGATGCACCTGAATTTTATGTGGGGGCTGAGGACCTGAACTCAAGTTCTCACGTTTGCATAGCACACACTTTAGCTCTAATTTCCCTCTCTAATTTCCTTCCTTCAGCAGGATTTGCTATGTAATCCCAGCTGGCCTTCAATTTGCAATCCTCCTGTCTCAGCTTCCCAAGTGCTGGGATAACAGGCTTACAACATCACACTGGGTCAAATTTACTTTTATTTTTGCAGCTTATCCTTGGGGTTTTCAAAACCATGCATTCATGCTTTCTCAAGAGTTCTGTAGATTCTCAGGCATTTTCTTTAATGTTGTCATAGGGTTGCTTTCATCTTGGACCAGAACACATGGGTAATATAAATTTTAATCCTGTATTTGATCCATATTTGTATGACAATAGTTTTGTGGTCTGCAATTCCCAGTGGAGACTACTGTTTTAACTGTTGCCTTTTCCACCCTTTGAACCCAGATTTCTATAGACAAGAGAATTTCTTTTTAGTTCCCTGCTGAAAGGCCAGTTTTTCTCAGTCAGCATGTTTATGTAAGATATAGGCTGTTTGGATGAGCGTGGTTTATAGAGGAGTTTCAGATCAATGGTTCTCATTTGGACAGGTCTTAGACACTATTTTCTATCCCTACATTTGCAGCCATAGATCCTTCCTGATCTAGGCTCCTGGTATTGAAGAGGATTCTATGTCCCACTTCCACCAACCATCTTACTTTCAGCTTGTGATTAATTTGTTCATTTCATTGATTCCTTTAGTTTTGCTTGGTCTATAGTGATTGTTTTTCTTTTCCTATTTTATGAGTTAGAAAATCATCTACTATTATTTTTGTCATTTATGCAGCATCCCTTTGTTTTATAGTTAGAGAATATTTTAGAGAGCAATCATGTTGCAGATATAAATAATGCTGATTTTTAATGTTTATGTATGTGTGTATGTGTGTACACATTCATGTGTGTGAGTACAGGCATGCATATGCTACGGCATGTATGTGGAGGATAGAAGGCATCTTTATTGCTCCTCACCTTCTACCTGGTTTGAGATAGGTTCTCTTGTTGTTTTCTATTTAGTACACCAGACTACCTGGCCCAGGGGCTTCTGAGGACTGCCTTGCTCTGCCTCCAATCTCACCATAGGAGCACTGGGATTACAGATGCTTGTTACCATATCCAGCTTGATGTTGATTCTGAGATCTAAACTAAGATCCTATGCTTATGTGATAAACACTTTATCACTGAGCCATGTCCTCGGTCCAATAATCTTTTGACTGCTTTTAGTCTTGTCTTTTTTCTTTCTGTTGAACTGGTGATTGAACCTAGGGTTTCATGCACATTGGCAGGCACTTTACAACTGAACTATGTCCGCTAGTCCTTTTTTTCCTGTTTTAAAAGTGAGACACTTGTTTCATGTTTTAAAAGTGAGATAGGTTGTCACTAATTTGGCCAGGCTTGCCTTTAGTTTGTGAGTAGTTGGAATTATAAACATTGGCAGTAAGCCTTGCTTGCTTTTCATCTTAATCTAGGCTTGATTTTCCTTTGGAAATTAAGTTGAATATTTCTTTATTTTCATCTTGAATAGTCATGAAATTTTTGTCTAAACATTTAAAAATGTTTTCATTACATTTATTTATCTATGTGTGTGTGTGTGTGTGTGTGTGTGTGCGTGCACACACAACATAGTGTGCATGTGGAAGTCAGAGGACAACTTACCTTGCAGGGGATGGTCTCTTCTATCATACGTCATATCAAACTCAGGCTGTCAGACTTGAGAGCAAATTCCTTTATCCACTAAGTCATCTCCCCAGCCCAACCATTTTTAAAATTTATTTAATGAAATGTCTATAAACATCTCACACAACACATTTAAAGAAACAGTACCTTAAAAAAATCAATAATGATATTTTGATGAAAGAACAAGCAAGGTTTTGGCATTTGCTTAGTAGATCCTTGGGGCATGGAGGCAACCACACAATTGGCAAACAGAAATCTTGCCCAGTTTGCATTTTGGTATTAGGCAGGATTTTGTAGCCACTCAGCAGTAGCTAATGTTGAATATGCATTTTGAAGCTCTCAGCTCTCCCCTCAGCCAGCTCTTTCCCATTCCAGAATGCACATATGACAAAGATCTTTCATTTGTTCATTTCTTCAAAGACAGAGAACCTCTTCTAGCAATATTTTTCATAACAACTCCTTTATTATGGAGGCGGAAGTAGATAGAAAAGTGGTTTGCTACACTGAACAGTCAAATAGTTCTTTAGAAAACAAGTTAGAATGCTTTGTTATTACTTTAATAAAATGCAAATTTCTTTTGCCACAACTTCTCTTAGATTAATAACAATTCAGTTTCTACCCTATACACTGAAAATTAAGGTAAAATTCTTTATCACCTGCCAGAAAATATTTTTATTATGTCTTGAATTATGAATTTGAATGTAGGTGACCACTATACTGTATATCTGCTTCTAACATTACAGTTAAGTAAAGACTTGGAAGATATTCAAATTTTCATTTGCTAAGAAACTACTTACTCTTTGCATCTGTCTTCTTTCTGCTTCTAAAGGTGGACACAGCTACAATATTTGCATGTGTAGTGAACACCACAGATGAATCTGATAAGCAAGAGTTGGAGACCATAATCTAAGGAATCCTATAGTGTATTGATTCAACAAATCTTTTAGTCAAAAATCTCTTTCTAGTTCTCTTTTAGGTGTGTCTGTCTCAATGCTTTTGACTCTAAGAGCTGTCAGAAGACTGGTAACATATTGAGCTGAATTGGGTTTTAAATTATAACTCACTTCCACACTGATTACTTCCAGGCTGGAATGATTGTGTTACATGGTCTGGGTCTTCAGAATTTTTTAGACTTGCACATTTTTGATTTATTATTTTCTTAATATTGAAGTTATAAATTACAGTTTGGGCATTTGATAAACTTCATAGAGTTATTACTTAGCTTCTTCTTTTGTCCATACAGTCCTACATTTTATTATTTTCAATACACCATTAGGAGAGTTTTCCTTTCTCTTTTGCAGTCTTTCTTTGGGGGTCACAGGCACCCAACATTTCCTTTGCTATTCCAGAAAGCCATGTTACTTAGATAGACTTAGTTTTGATTTTCTTCATCTGATTTTTATGCACTTCTTCCAACAATACCTTAATTATAATAATATTATTTCTGGCACTGCCCAAACTTTTCATAAAATGTGAGTAATTAACAAGATTCTGTTGTATATTTACTTTTGTAATCTGATTTGTCTTTTGCTTAATGCAATTTTATAATTTAATAGAATTCCTTTTCATTTGCTTTCTTGAATTCACATCCAGAGTTGAACATCTAATATTAAGCAGACAGGATCATAATTTCATTTTCAGATTTTTTTTTCTTCATAATTTATTATAACAACAGTATAGGAGGATAAACATTGAATTAAGCACTTTGGATGACTAAATGATACTTGGACAAGAACAGTATCGATGCATCTTTCAGTTTGGAGTCTGGTCTCTTAAATAGAGAGTAGATTAACGGCACATGGGGATCATTCGTATCTCATGCCTTTATTGTTCAAAATTAAATCTGGTGTGATGATTTGCTAGAAAAGCTCCACAGACCCTGAGAAAATTAGAGTAGCCTGAGATATTAAATCCAGTGGCTTAAGATGTCATCCTACTGTCGAGAGATGAGACACACACACTAGGCGAAGCATGAGCAATATGAACCAGTGACTGCTTTCTTTGTTAAAGACTTCTAGCAAATTTACCTCATAGTGAAAAGGAGAAAAGCAGCTACCCAGGGGCTTTCTTGAGCCTGTCTTCTGCTCTCCAGTGGCCCAGCTAGGTATCCTGGAGACTTGGCTACAGGGCTCAGGCATTTGGGGCAAGAGCTCTCCCTCTGTGAAACATGGCACTATGTATAGTGAGCCATAGGGGATTAGAGAGAAACAGCTTGGAAGTCTGCATAACACCACCGCAGCTACTGGGTTTAATTAGGAAGGAAAAAAGATGAGATGGTGGTCTTTCAGCCTTGTTTTGCTTTGCTTTGCTTTAGTCAAAATTTTATTTCATCATATTTAGTTATTCTATATCAGAACTGATTATTCTCATAGTTTGTATGCGTATTTTTTATATAAAATCATACACAATTATTTAGAGTCTCACTTGGATCTAAGAATTTAAACATAGGGTTTCAGTTACCTGAATTACTTTTAATATATACATATGATCAATCATTATACATGCTTCTAGAATCATCAGCTGTCATTGTTCTCTACCAGTGATCATGGCAGTCATAATTAATGACAGTAGTAATTGTACCCTTGACAACTATTGTGGAAGGAATGGTGCCACCATGCCTTCAGGATTTCTCTGCTGTTTTAGCTTGATTTGTTCAGCAAAATTCATTTGTTCTGTTTCCTGTATGCCTTATTGAAGAGCATTTACCAATGGATCTCTGTGGGTTATGTCAAAACTAGCATACCTCAACTTAAAAAGAGCATCTTTAAGAAGAGAAAACATGTGATCTTCATGAATATTACTAAGATGGAGAATTAAAACTTGAACAATATTTGTTAAGTTGGAGAGCTTATATTTTACCCCTTCGATACATTAAAAAAACAATATTTGTTTATTCATGCTTGAAAATATATTTGATATTTAGACAGTATTTGAATGATGGACTTTTCTATACATAAATATTTCCTTCTAAGAAAAACTATCACCAAGTGTGTGTATTACCATCAGGAGCAGCAGCAAGCATACCCATTCACTGAATGAGGTGCCAATCTTGAAATCATATAATGAAATTCAAAGTGCTTACTGAGTGCTTATTGTTTACCACACACTGGGATCATGCTGAGAAGGTAGCAGTGGACCAGAAAGAACCTGTGCCACCACAGAGCTTTGGTCTAATAAACGTCAGTTTCAGGGTTTTAAAAAAAGTATGTGTATTCAGAGTATATAGGGGATCACACGTATGTGGAGGTCAGAAGAGAACTTAAAAGAATCAGTTCTTTCTACCACATCAATCTCAGAAATCAAACTCAGGTTGTTAGCCTTGCTGGCAAGGACCTTTACCTGATGAGCCATTTTGCTGTTCCTAGACATTAGTTTCCAAAAAGTGAGAAAAGTTTTGTAAAGACGTCTAAGATACTGTATATAACCTCATCAGAGCAAGTGAAAATTTGCAGCAATCGCTGACTTCCCTGTAATGGAGTTGCACCATAGTGAACACAGCTACTGTCTCCTCTTTCATTTACAGGAAGTACTAAGGTCAATGGTGAATCCTTATTCACGAAAGTTTCCTGTATCTTACATCCTGTAGCATTCTTTTAGGAAGAGGTAAGCAAAACAGATGAAACTAAAGCACCTCATAAGAGGTGGGAAATAAACACATTTAAGAAAGCTATTGGTAGTGAGCTAGAGCTTCCTTTTATTCCAAATCCAGAATCATCCACAGTAGGCCTAGCCATCATCCTGGGTGGTGATTGTTATTAAATGTTCTGGGTTTACTGTGTTACTACTGTGTTACTAAGCTTGCTGGGTGTCAGGATCTCTAACCATATGGACTTTGGTGGTTAACGTAGTAGTTCAGTGGCTCTGGTGGCTGATTTGCAAATTAATAGGATTTCAGGGCATAGCTGGGTGGTTAAGCCCCCTGTCCAGTGTACATACACACACACACACACACACACACGGGTGTGGGGTTCTAGAACAGTTGCTATTTATAAAGCAGCAACCAAAACCACAATACACGCGAGTCAGCATGACAAAGAATTCCACAGAAATGGCCTTCTCTGAATGTCACTCACTCACTGTCAGGTGCTTCCTCAAAAGTCAAAGCAGGAGCCACATTCAAGGCTTCTTATAAAATTCAGACACAGACATTCTCAAACATTGATAACCAAAACACCACTCTTCTACAACCTGCTTGTTTTGGTTTTATAAATTTGAAAATCTTCGATCAAGATAACTAAGTCTTTACTGTCTGGAATGTGTTCATATTTGCCATGACTCTTAGAATGGGTTGTCATGATGTAATGCTACTAGAAACAGATGATTGTGGGCCCTAGTAACAACTTGATATAGCAGTGTTCGTGACCCATTTGGGAACATATATAATAAATCATCATGGTCTGATTATGGCGAGATATTAGTCCTCAACACCTACGGGCTCCAAATCAGTTTTTTTCCTTTTACATTTTTAATACAAGCCTTTGGCCTACAGCGGAAACCAGTCCTGGCTTGTCACAGGAATCAACTGAAGCAAGTTAGGGTATTGTTTAATCAGAGGATGCCATACACAAACTTTTTAGAAAGTTTACTCTCTGGAAGTTCTCGAACACTATGTCCGAAACAAAAATACGCTGCATGCTCTAGCTTCAATCATTTATGTCTTATCCTGACCTCAGTGGAAATGGCAAAGCAGATAATACTATTATACGATCATTCGCAAGATTTGTTTAGTGTTAGCATGAACAAATCACACTCCAGTTGTCTTAGTTTTTTTGAAACAGGGTCTTCCTGTAGCCTCAACAGACCTAGAACTTATTATGTAGATCAGGCTGGCCTCCATTTCATAGAAATCTGTCTACCTCCATCGCCTGAGTGCTGGAATCAAAGGTGTGTGCCACCATGTCTGGCTAGTTGTCTTCTTTTAAAAATGATAGATGGTAGTTCCTTATAACAAATATTGAGACAAATATTTATTTCATTTCTGGCAAATACTCTCTTCTATATCTGCCCCGTGACATAAACTTTGTTAGAAATGCAGCTATTCAGGAATTGCTCACAAACTTCCTTCCTTTTTGGAAGAAATTTGCACCCTTCTGCAATAATTATATGAGACTTAATTTACATTTCAATTTTACTGGGCTAAGGCATGTCTACATAGTTAGCAAAATATCACTCCCCATGTGTTTCTGAGCAGATTTCCAAAAGAAGTAGTACTTGTAGCAGATTATAAGACCACAGTCGCCAATATGGTGTCATCTAATCAATTTCAGGTGAGGTAGACTGACAGCGTCTCTCTTTCAAAGCTGGAGCATCTGTATCCTCTCAGACATCAATCAGATCACCTAGCCCTTGAGCCCTAGGACACACGCAAACAAAAGCTCCTGGTTCCTAGGCTGGAAAGATATCTAATGGGGAAACAAGAGAACCCCATTCCAGTCTACTTCTGACTTGTGGCAAAATATAAGTGAGCATCTCATCTCCATTGTAGTTTTCATACTTGTAGAAAAGTTAGGGTGGTGGGCCAGCTAAGCTACTTCTGGGTTTTAATATTTTTATAAATTGTCTGTATTTCAGTAATAGAATAGACTTGTCAGAAAGATAAGAACTTGCTAATTAAAATCAGATTCAGAATATCAAGTTTAATCAAATCAAAGTTTGGATCAAAGTAATCAAAATAAAGGAAAATAAAATTAGCTTTTTTGTGGAATGAAAACACTCTCTGTTCTTTTTAAGCTAAAATTTCTAATAATCATTCTATCTTCTTTGCTTCTCTGGGAACTAGCTTCTGCCATACTGTGTACAGACTGACAAGTCAGTGTCTGGCTCTGTCCTCACATTGCCATTCTTAGTTCAGTATGTTTCATTGTTTCTCAGACTTCATTTGGGTTTGTGAATTTATTATTTTTACATGTAAATTGAATCTGTATCTTTAATTAGTGTATAAAAATTGGGTTTCACTATGATATTTCTACATAGGAACTTTAGATTAACTTAGTGGCTGACAAAAATTACTTAAAAATTAATTTCAAAGTAACTCAAAGATGTCCTAGAAATTGTCTATTGGCTAATTATTTGATGAATACTGTGTTAAAATTTCATATAATACAACTGGGTGTGGTGGTTCACACCTTTAATAGCACTCTAGAGGCAGAGGCAGGCAGTTCTCTGTGAGATGGAGGCCAGCCTGGTCTACATAGTGAGTTCCAGGCCAGCTGGGGCTACAGGGAGACACTGTCTTCAAAACAAACAAAAGTTCAGATAATACAAAAAGAAAGAGGACTTTACCATGCCTATGAAATTATCGTTTGTTGGACGAGAAACTCAAAGCAGCCCAATCTAATGTGTAACATTCCTTAAATGAGAAAAGAACAAAGTGCAATGGGTCCTGGAGCCAGAGTGGCCACTGCTTGGGAGAGTTAAAACTAGAGCTGGTGAAAGGCATTAACCTGTATAATGAATACATGATAGCAATTATAATAAAAAAAAGAAGATGGGACTATTTGAAAGGTCTTAATGACTAGAAAGGATCATTTACCTAAGAAAATGTGTGCAGGAATGGCTGTAGGACAAGGACCATGGGAAAAGATGGTTCTGAAGGACATCAGGAGGGAACAGCTTTGTGCTGCCAAGAGTTGGAAGGTCCACTGTCATGTCACCAATTTTAGAAAATGCTTTATAGTATTAACAAGTGAGGATTTAAGCAGGGAATGGAAGAGGAGTCATTGAGAGCCCACAGTGTTCTTCCTGTAACTAATATCACTTTGTTTAGTTTTGATCAATCTTTCAGGTAGCTTTGACTTTCTGGCTTATAAATAAGGAAACTGAGACTTGGTGAGTGAGTTAATTTCCCCAAAGCCCCAAAACTAGTAGGTGGCAGTGCTGGCATTTGAATCCTAGTGACTTCAAAGTTCCGAGGGCCTAGGGCCGGCTGTTTTACACTTGAGCACACTGCCCAGAAGGGGCGGGTATGTTGGTGGTGGGAAAAGTTCTCCCTGCTCTTGGTTCTCAGGCCACCCAACTTTCTAATGCTCCCTTCAAAAGGTTATCCCCCAGGGCACTCTGAGTGCAAGGGGTGGGAGTTTACCTCACTTGGGAATGCTGTGCCCTTCCTTATCAACAATGGCCACACAGGGCCTGCTCCTTTTTCATCCCTCTCCAGAAGGTCCGCCCAGCAGCTCACAGGCCACAGGGACAAACTTAATTAAATTCAAGTGAGTGTTGTTACCAAGACCTGACAGGCACGGTTGTGTGCAGCTGAATAATTGAGTTGTGCACGGTTTTTTCCCTCTCTCTTTGCCTTCTTGGTGGTAGGCTTTTGGGGGGTTTTGTTTTGTTTTCTTTGGGTTTCTAAAGATGACCCTGACACTTTTCATAAAGCTGTTTTCTAGTAGGAACGCCCTCCATCAAAGAGACGCAATTTGGTTGCCAGGCTACCGTGAGAAAAGGGAACTCCGAAGGGATAATGCCGACCTTTACTTGTAGTATCCAAGGTCTATCCTCTGTACCTCTCAGAGACCTCAGGCCAGAACTTCTCAGTTGTCAATACCTGGAGCTCAGGACCTTAAGGCTGGAAGGCACTGTCACGCCTGGTGTAAGCTCATGGAGATGATTGAAAAACAAACCGTATCAAATCAGCAGCAATAAGAAAAGTACTTGGATCCTTTTAAAAAACTCACTTATGATAAGCACAGATGAAACTAATTAAGGGTTGCTGTTCTGATGTGGTCCTTCTCACAGTGAATGATGCTTTGTTGATAGGAGGAGAGGAATAAGGATTTTGTAGCTTGTTTCCTTTCTGGTTTGGGGTAGACCACTTGCAGTCTACCGTTGGATTAGCAGAGCCCTCAACACTTAGTTTTTGTCTTTAAAGTTTTTTGTGGGGTTTGTTTTTGTTTTCTGGTCTTTGCTCTACTGCTTTTTAAGTACCACACAGTTTGCCTTACAACTCAGGGCTTTCTCAGTGGCTGGCTCACCTTGTATGGTTAATAAGCATCCAGCCTTTAAATTATTTTCTGATTTTTAATATTTATTTCCACTCTGAGCTATATAATAGATATAAATCATAGAGTGAATATTTGAAAAGTTTCTATTGTTATTGACATATGAATCATGACTTTGAAGAATGAGGACTGGTTGGGGATTATCAGGTTTTTCACCCATGTGTATCAGTAGGTTTTTAGAGGGATATATTTTGTCAACAGATAGGATGTAGGGGAAGAGGAGTCATGAATTTGATAGCCAGGACCAGCACAGTTAGGACTTTTCTTCATTCAGGATAGACTTTCACACTAAAGTGCTTAGGCTGAAATCCTAACCTTGCCAATTACTCCGTGACTAATAATTTGCAAGTCTCATCTTCTTGATCTATAACATGAGGACTATGTGAGAAAGACATATAACCTGTAAGGCTGGTGAAGACTAGATGAAGTATTGTACATATAGCATTATTTTTGTGCCTAAGGAATTGTACTGGACGAGATGTGATAAGACCATCTCTTATTTCTCAGTTGTGTGTAATTTATGCATGAGGGAAAACACAGTGGAGAAGAGAGGAATATGTTACACACAGAGAGGAGCAACCAAGAGAACTAAGCATAGAACTAAGCACTCTGTTCAGCTTCCAAGTTGTCTAAATAATGAGTGCGTGGTGGAGACGTGGGAACGATGGAGAGGACAGAAAGGCTGGGAAATTGTGGGACTTGGTGCGGTAAACTGAAGTTGTAAGCTTAGTTATCGAGGTCAGCAATGTCCAATAGAAATAGAAAAGGAACAATATACGCAAATTCAGGTGTCTATTAATCATGTTAGAATTGTAAAATTATTTGAACATTCACAATATTTCCATTTCAACATATAAACCATGTTAATATTCTTATGAAGATACTTTTATGCTGCTTTTTAAAAATTTTGTTCAAAATCCACTGTGTATTTTAGACTTCAGTCTTTCTCATTTGTACTAAACCACATTTCAAGGACTCAACAGCCACAGATGTTTGATGGTTGCTATATTAAAGGAAAATCACAGAAGGCGAACACAAAAACTCCAAGGGAAGTATTTGTAGTACATTTGTTATAGGGCTTACCTAGCATGCACAATGCCCAGAGTTCATTCTCTAGCACCTTGCAAGCTGGGTGTGGTGGTGCATATCTGTGATCCCAGCCTTGGGGAGATGGAGGCCAGAGGATCAGAAACTCAAGGTCATCCTCAGCTACAGAGATAGTTCCAGGTCAGCCTGGGCTACTTGAACCATATCTCAAACAACAACAATAGTCATGAACAACTTTTATTATAGTTGTCCTATGAGTACCGTATTTAAGAAGTTTAACCTGTCATGAGGTTAAGGGCCACGAGTATTTAGAGAAGTAAGGGCTGGATCCGGAGATCTATTTGAATCATGTAAGGTGGTCTAATCAGTTTTTTAAAATGCTTCAACAAGGGTGTAAGAAAATGGGATTAAATAGAGATATGAAAGACATTTCAGAGGTTAAAAAGTTTATAGAATTTGACAAAGATACAGCATGGAGTAATAGAGACAAAAAGGGAAAGCTATCAATGTTTCCTAACAAGAAAAATTAGAGATAATGGAAGAAAAGTTATAGTAATAAAAATAATGAGTTCTGCTTTGAAATAATTTAGCTAGCTGTATAGGAAGGTAAAATGTCCATTGGCAGTTAAAATGGAGTAAGTGCCTCAGGATGAAGATAAGAAGTTCAGATCTGAGAGAAATTTACATGTCTGTTGTGGTTGTGGAAGATATCATAACTAATAAAAGTAAACATAATTAAAGGGATAATTTTGCCGAGCATTTATACATAATAAAAAAGGTGAGGTTGGAAATGTAATAGAAAGTCAGGAAAATACAACAGGTAAGTTTTAAGCAGTATTCAGCAACTTCTTAAGAGGCACAGACTCACAGGGCTGAGGAGATGGGCTTTGTAGAAAACAACTAGGTACAGAATAACTATGTGGCCTTGGCAATTTGTGACACATTTCTTGCTTCAGTGTTCTCATCTGTCCAAAGAAACTGTCGGGGAGGTCTGTGTCCCTCAAAATCCTTTATAAGACTGTCATTGTAGATTAAGTCCACAGGATCTCACAGGCAGAAATAGATCAAGTTTTAAATCCTCTGGAAATGGGTGAAAAATAAAAATGAGGAAAGAAATATGAACATAGCCTTGAAAACGTTTGTTTGGTAACTTGAAAGCACAATCAATAGAAGAGTTTTGGGTTGCAAAAGACCTGCAATGTTTGGGCAAAAGGCAAGAAGCAGCTAGAAAGCTTCTACTAGTTTAGTGCAGAAAATTTACTGTGTACTAAGCACCCTGTAAGATGTTCTAGTGGATATCTCATTTAGTTCTCATTGCAAATGTGAGGGCACAATTATTCATAATTTTACAGAAGCATCTATTACTAATACCATGTGTTTCATTCTGTTTTCAACCTGAGTATCACATCTAGCTAGCCATAAAAACTTGGACAAATTTCCTCACCCATAAAATAATGTCACATGGAATTGTGAACATTAAAGATATTACAACACTTTTGAAGCAACTAGTAACTGATTTATGGTAAATATTTAACAGCGATGGTTCTTATTTTGAAAGTCAGTTTTGGCTTCTTGGGGGACTTTTGTCAATGTCTTCCTTTTGATTAACATGACTGCAGCATATGCTATGGCATCTGAGCAGAGTTCAGTGTTGCAGTTAGACCTTAGCATTGCACAAGACGGCTCACTATAACACAACAGAAATGCCAACAGAGCTGAGCCATGGATGAGAAACTCTGCTTTACAAGTTAGTTATTGATACTATTGCCACTCAGAAGAAAACTTATAGTCTGGGATGGTAAGTAACATAGAAAGATTACATAGCTAACCACATAGTCCCAGACTTTGAAACTCTGTATTAATATTGCAAGAGCCTGATTCAGATGTCATTGCTGCTACTTCTCTGAGCTCTCTTCTTCCCACAACAGCCACTAAATATAAATTTGAAACTTGCACCCACATCTTAATTTCTAGTACTAGTCTCTAATAAAAGGAAATCCTTAGATAAGTGGCTGATTCAGATTCCAAACATGTTGAAGATGAGCCTAGAACATGCCTATGAGTAAGGCAGTACTAAAAACAAAAAGCAAAAACAAAAAACTAACAAACAAAACCACAGATTGGAAGTATGTCAAAGGTCCACAGACACAGCTCTAAGAGCTCCCAATGGACAACATTAAAACAATAGCAGTTTAAATAAGGAAATAATGTAACATTGTATTATATAGTACTAGTGTAAAACAACTACTCCTAAATAAATTGAGAGAAAATAGACAGATCTCCCAGTGGAAGAATTGCAAATAGTTTTATGTATATATTCTCTCCTCAAGGAAGAGTACAGCTTCCCATTTGTTAAATGTGGGCTGTAGCTAGTGATTTGTGAGCAGTGGCTCATGGAAAGGGAGAGAAAGAACATGGCTGAGAAGTTACCATCAATGCCTAGCTGCATTAGCAGTGTGTGCTCTCAATGTGATATGGTGTAAGAAATGCTTTTTACTTCTGTGGTCATCCTCTGTCAGACTTGTAATTTCTGCATACTTATTAGAAATACACCATAAAAATCCTATTTGAAAGACAGTCTATAAAATGATGAATGCTGATCAGGATTACCAAGATCTTGAAAAATAAGGTCAGAAAGAACCTAAACTAAATGTACTATAATGTGGCTCCCGTATGAGATCTTTGTGTCAAAAAAGAACATTAAAGTAATATCAAAAGAGTCTGAATAAGCATGGGATTTAGCTAATATATCACTGTTGGCTCATTACTTAAGACAAACATTTCACATAGTATAAGATGTTAGCAGTAGGAGAAACTGGGTGTGGAGTGTATGGGACTGCTCTGTGTTTTCTTTGGCACTTTTCTGTAAATCACAAGCTACAGATGTCTCTTGGCTGAAAATGATGTTGCAGCCTAATAAGCCATTATTTAAATGAATTTCATAAACCAAACCTACTAAACCTCATTACTCAGGAACACAATACATTCATTGCCCAGCATCATGAGAGACTCATATTATTTAAAGATGAAAATCCCAAAGTTGAAGTACTGTTTCTTCTGTACATAGATCACTTTTGTACCATCATAAAGTCAAAAAATTCTAATTCAAGTTATTATAAATCATGGACTATCTGTATTCTAAGATAATTTAATTTAAAGAAGTACATTTTAATAATTAGTTTTGAAATGGAAAGTGGAGCTTGTTTTTCCTTCTCATAGACAAAATTAAATCAAGCAGGTCTTCAGAGGAGAAATGGAGTTCGAGGGGACAGATGGCTTCAATATTTTCAATAAGGTAGGGCAAATTGAGTAATCTGAAGTGTTAGAAGGCCCAAGAGTCTTGTGTGAATGAAGGGGCTATAAAATACTCAAGGTCGGATACTGAAGAGAGACACTCTAGTGACTATAAGTGAATGTATTATGCAAAGTCTGTTTGGGAAGGCTGCTTAGCAGACAATGTTCTTTGTCTACCCAGCATCTTTAGCTTTCTAACTAGAGGATTCCCAGTTTAAGGAAGGCACCCAGCCCATCTAAGGTAACTTCCTATCACATCCTTAAAGCTTGCAGCCATGAGACTAATTCTGAGGATGAGTTCCATATACTAAGGCTAGCAGGATGGAAAGACAGAAAGCCAGTTTCTCAATAATATTTTTAATCAGTTGCCTCAGTCTAGACAGTCATCATTTCTTTATCTTGAACTGTTACTGGGCCCTGTTCCAGGAATCAGAAGCTTCCTTGGAAACTTCTTTAAATTCATGGTGCAACTTCAGGACAGATTTCCCAAGAATGAATGGAGAAGCAAGTACTTAGTTACGGCATCAGGTCAGTTTATAATCCAACAATCAACAGGATGTCTAAAATAGATATATTCCAGCATCCTGGTAATGTAGCTTTAATGTAGAGATTTTCCTTTTGATTGAGGAGAATTCTGTCTGCAAGGAGATACTAGACTGCATTGCATCTCCCTGGTTTCCTCTGAATCCCCATGCTTGGTTTTGTAGCCAGTGCATTTCAAGAGATTCATAAAACATTCATATTCTTATAAAATAAACTAGTAAGTATTAAGTAATATTAAGACAATACATTTTGAAATATACAAGTGAGAGAAAGTCCCCATACCTGCTGGGGGTGGGACTTAGGCTCTCTTGCCAAAGGATGCTATAATGTAGATGATGCAAATAAAGCAAAACAAGTCAAGACTGTCTGAGCATAAAGGTGGAAGTCTTCCACATTTCACAAGTGTTACAGCAGAGTGTAGTGAGTTGCTTTATGAACGTCATATGAGTGTGTCACTGTTTATGTGTGATCAGTATCTCAAGCTAATGAGTAAGTTTTTATGGTTATATTCCTGTGAGTGTCTCCTTTAAAATTTGACTAAGAGTACTTGAGATATCTAGAAGGGACTGAATACTGAGAGCTGAGGAGAGATGTATTTTCTTAGCAGTACACAGAAAATATCAAAAGAACGCAAAAAAATATACTTCTGATGATTTCTTCTGAGAAATTTTTTATCATCTAGTTCCCTCAAATATAATATTATTTAAACTAGCCAACCTATCCTTTCATATTTTAATTGGTTTTATTATGTCTTATCATAGTATTTAACAGTTCAACCTAGAAATGTGATAGTTCCCTTTACTAAAAAGATGATTCTAGGATAGGCTATCTTTTGTGTACATTATGGTAGAATGGGTTATTATTAATACAGAGGGCTAAAAATGTCCTCTCTGATCCAAAGGTTAAAAGGATCTCTGAAGAGCTGGAACAAACTCTCCTTGCAGCTGTTTTGGAAGTTGCTGGGCACTGGGAAAATGTGAAGGGAGCATATTCTTCAATGTGACTTTTCTTCCACTCATGGACCAAAGTGAGTCTAGCATTTTCCCAGATGTCAGTGAACAAACTGACCCGGTTGTTAAGCAGTGTTTGTAGAAACATCACAGCTAGAGGTACACATAAGGCAGAAAGCTTAACAATATATTCTTGAACGACAACAGAAGGCCTGTTAGTACTGAAGAATCATACATGAACAAAGGTTATTCATTCTCACATGGGACTAGTGACAGTATGACCACAGTTGACAGTAGATAAAAGAATAAAGAATAACTTTGATTAATCCTGGTAAACTAGGAGCAGTGATTTTCCCACACAAGGAATGTGAAAGATTTTCTTTTGGCTTGAATGAGTGAGATCTATATAAAGACACATCTGAACGGTTCATCTTCTATGGGCGAAGTACAGGGAGCTTGTGCAAAGAGCCTACCAAAATCTTAGAAGCCACTGGCCATGGCCATTTCTCCCTTATCGGAATGTGGCAGTAGGGGAATGTGGATGCTGTTAACTGCTTTTGGGAAACAGCATTGGTTCCAGGAAGTCACGGCAAGTAGAGATGTCCAAGGGATCATTTATTCCATGCCTAATTGGCCCACAAGGCATAGAGTGGCTTCTTCTTTGTGGTTCCTAGCAAATATGACAGTGCCAGCCCGAGCATGTGGCACTCTGCCAGCTCATTCCTGGCTCTACTTGCTGTCTTTGGCTTCAGATACTTCCTCTTTCTCCTCAGGCCACTGTACTTCTGAACCAGAAAAGTGTTATTAGAGTAACTCTCAAATGTTCATATTTATGTGTTTTTATGCTATAAAGGCGTGGGCAGAGACCTAATACAGTCTTTGGCAGGTTCTTCTCAGCTTCCTATTGTGGCAGCAACAGAATTTCTTTTGTCTCAGGTACGACTGAAACAACAAAAATCATTAGAAACATCAGTTTAGTGCAACAGAGAGTGGTTACTCTGCAGAATGAATCTTTACTCTCTACTGTGTGTTCAGCAAGATTCCGAGAATCCTTAGATCTGTGTAACCAACAGGCCAGTGACGAAAAGACTAGTATTGATATTGTAACAGTAGTAGATGGCTGGTGTCTAAGAGAAATTTTAGCATAAAGGTGAGTTAAGAAGAAAAAGCTAGTCTGCCCAAAACCATCAGAGTCTGTCCCAGGCTATGGTGAAATCTTTGACCCCACCACTTACAAGCCTAGGACCAGGCCTTGGCAAGGCTCTTTCCTGACTTTCTCACCCACAAAGTAAAAATGCTCATAGGTCATCGCACGGGGACGTGGGAGAAGGAAGTCAGTCAGAGCGGTCAGAATCATGGCTGAAGCAAAATCAGTGTGGTTTGAATGTGTCCCTCAAATTTCATGCATCAGAGACTTAGTCTCCAAATCCATATTTGACTGTCTTTGGAAGTTGGGCCTTTTGGAGGAGCCATTGGGACTAGATGAGGTCATGCAGGTGGGGCCCACATGATGAACTGATGGCTTTATAAAAGAGGAAGAGAGGGACTAGGGGGGTGACTTGTCCAGTAAAACGATTGCTTTGCAAGAATTTGGTGCCGAGTTTGATCTCTTGTACCCTTGTAAAAGCTGACCATGACAGAATGAGTCTTTAATCCCAGTGCTGGCAGTTAGGAGGGTGGAGACAGATGGGTCTCTGAAGCTCATTGGCCAGCCAGCCTAGCTGAATCAATGAGCTTCAGGTTCAGTGAGGAACCCTGTCTGGAACACAAGGTGGAGAGTGATCAGGAAAGACAACAACCTCTGCATCCTGGTATGTGCACCCACATACATACAAACACACACACACACACACACAAAGAAGAGGAAGAGAGACATGAACTGACACACATTTCCTCTGTCTCATCATGTAACACCTTTGCTATGCTACGATGCAGCACAAATGCCCAATCAGATGCCAATCCCATGCTTTTCGATATCCGGCTCCTGAAGGATGAGGCAAGACAAACCCCTCTTCATTGGAAGGAGGAGGGGGAGGGGAGGGGAGGGAGAGGGAGACCGAGGGGAGTGGTGGTACTCGCTTTTAATCTCAGCACTTGGGAGGGCAGAAGCTGGTGGTTTATTGTGCGTTTGAAGTCAACCTGGTCTACATAGCGAGTTCCAGGGCAGCCAGGTATACCTAGTGAGAACCCGTCTCAAAAAAAAAAAAAAAAAGCCAAAATAAAAGCAACAAAAGAAGAAATGTGGAAGGGACTGTTATAGGAAACTGAAAGTTAACAGTTTCACATGCTCAGTAATTTCCCCACTCTAAATAAAGAGAAACAGAGGTAAAAAATAATGAAAGAAGATATCAGGTCCTCAGAAGCAAGTTCAGTACACATATGTTAGAGACATCACAGCCAATGAAGTGATGGAAAATCAAACGTTAATTACTTGAGAAAGTCTGAGTCTGAGCACAAGACAAAATAAAATTAAAGGGGGGAAACTAACAGCATATGTTTAAAGGAAATAAATCAACTTACATGCAATCAACCCAAAGGAAAGAATGTCCTGATAGTTTAAAGATTACTCAGAAAATAAAATCAATAAAATTCATTCTGTCAAAGTTTATAGTAAATAGCCAGCCATATTTAAAAAGTAAACTAGAGTATATAAAGTTTCTACTATTAAACATGAATGACTGAACATAAATATTTAAAAAGCCCCCAAAATATTTGAAAATAAGTAGTCAAATTTAAGCTGAGAGAAATTAATTTACATGCAAGATAAATATCTTGGTGTTTTTCATTTGTTATTATAACAGATATCCAAGATTAGGTAATTCATAATAGAAAGAAATTTATTTAGCTCGGTTTTGGCTAAAGGCTGGAAACCCAAGATCAAGCCACTGCATCCGGTGAGAGCTTGTGAAAAAAGTAGAAAGATTACTAGATCAGAATATAGATGGGAAAAACAAGGTACAACCTTGCTTTATAATATCCTTTTCATAGTAACTTCACTAGTCACAGGAGAATCAGCTCCCTCTAGAAATGCAATGATCCTCCTTGATGACCTAAACAACCTTCCAAGTTTTCAGCCTCTCACCACTATACTGAAGACCAAATTTCAGCATGTGTTTTGGAGGAAATAAACTATGTTCTTCTATACATAGTAATTGCAGATTTAAAATCTATATACTGTCATAAAACCTAAAAATTGGTCCTTTGAGAAGCATAAAAGAAATGTAAAGTGCTGGTAAATTTAACCAACCAGCAACAATTAGGAATTAGGAAATGAATATAATGATATGGCTATAATTTTTGATAATAAGAGATTATTATCTAACATTACATTAATAAAAGTAAACATCAATAATGTACTATCCCACATAAAACATGTTAGCCAAATAGTCTAAGATAATCAAAAAGGTTAAAAAAAAAACACCAAGGAAGTAATTAAAAGTACATGTTGTTTTTTAAAACTTTCATCCAAATAAGTTTACAGGTGAATTTTTCTAAACTCCTATTGGAGAATGTATACAAAGAGCCAATGAAAATCTTCTATTTCAGTTAATATAACCCTGACAGCCACGCTTGACAAAGCACAAAAAGCTGTGGTTTCCTCTCACTTATGACAATATGAACCTTTCAAATTAGATAATGGCAAATTTAAAATAACATTCTGATATAATAGCATGTCATGATCAAGAGTGAAGTATACCATAAAGAATGACTTAGAGCTAGGAAATTTATGGAGCAGTTCCTATCAACCACTGCTCAAGGATGAAAAGTGATATATTTGTTTGTCTTTGAGGACAGGCAGGTTGTGGGACATGACTGTCATCATACTGACTCCTCCTTCTGGACCAGTTGAGATGTAGACAAGGGATTGGAGCAAATAGAACATAAGACACAGCTTAAGAATGATTTAGGTTATAATCAGCTATAAAAAATGAGAATAAAGATCTAATTCATAATAGCAACCAAAAATGTAAATGAGGTATAATTTATAACTGCAACAAAAGTATAAACTAGGCTTCAGAAGTTGGGACAGTGAGATGGTGCAGTGGGTAACACACTTGCTGCACAAGCCTGGCAACCTGAGTTTGATCCCTGAAATTGGCGTAGACCTTACAAAGTTGTCCTCTTATCTCCATATAACCACGGTGACACTTATACCCACCTCCCCGTAAAAATAAAAAAGGTGAAACAGGTAAAGATGGTAAAACAAAAGTTATGAAATTTCACTAAGGCACCTAAAGTACTGGAAAATCACATCATAGGCAATGAAAAGTAGGTGTGAATTTTAGACAGTTATTTGCAGGCAGATTTGCAGCGGGAGGATGAGTCTTCTCCCTTCTCTTTTTGTTCCTCTCCTTTCCTTTGCTGTGCTCGTTCATTCTTCTTGTGTGCTCCCTGTTCTGAAGTATGTATAACTAAAAAGGTTTCAAATTTCCCCCCAAGTGAACCTTGAAAGGTATCCTAAGATGTTCTAATCTTATAGTAATTAAAATACAAATGTTAGAACCTCCCTCTCTGTCTCTCTTTCTCTGTCTCTCTATGTGTATGTATATGCACACAGCACACACATAATGTATGGATGTTATTGTTTTATATATATGGGGTGTTGCTCTATTGCTAAGATATAGAAATATAAATATTTAATTTTAGTCATAGTAACATTATGATATCTTGATGTACATATAAACATATTAAAGTGCTATCATGATACTATGTTGCTATACATATATATGTAGGTATATATAATGTTCTATATATAACTATACAAATCAGAGAATGTTATTCTACCCATATTACATAGCAAATTGAGTAAGTGCATGTAAAGTGGAGTTAGCTAACAATGATAAAGCTTTATATCACACTCTATCCTACTTGGAGGTAGCTGGTAGGATGAAGAAACAATGACGTATCTGACAGTGTAGCAAGTGGAAAGAATTACTACCCTTGCCCTAAGAGCCCCAGGAGAAAGAATGTATGGATTAGATACTATCTTTCTATACTATCTTTCTAGTTCTCTCAGTGTTTCTGAAGGCTCTGTTCATTGAGATAAATCGATGGTGCATACCCAGGTATTTCTATGACTTAGCAAGTTGAGCAGCCCGTGCTTTGCATGATGTGTAAGGATGCTGTTTTCTTTCTTTCTTTTTCTTTTTTTTTTTCTCTCCAGGCTCCCTGAGTAGAAAGGAGCTGCATTCTCACAGCATTAAGATGATTCCAAATGTTCTACTTCCATTAATGCATTTGTTGTTTCTGGAAACTTCCCAACATGGCTCATCAACAGAGGCATATGTCTGTTTTGGAATTCTGAGTTCTCTTTGTTAAAATAAGATCCTACTTTAGAAAAAAAAAGATTTTACTTTTAATTATGAATATATAAATGTGTGCTGGGGTTGTTGTGCATGTGAGTGCAATGTCTACAGAGGCCAGAAGAGGGCATTTGACCCTCTGGAGCTGGAGTTACAGGTAGTTGTGAGCCACAGGATCTGGTTGCAGATCTGATTCTCTGGAAGGGCAGCAAATGCTCTTAATGACTGAGCCCTCTCTCCTACCCCTGTGTGTGTGTGTGTGTGTGTGTGTGTGTGTGTGTGTGTGCATGTTCATGTGTCTTGGTGTAAGTGCATGGGCGTAGAGGCTAAGGACGATGGTGAATGTTGGTTCTTGCTTTCTTCCTTAAGATAGGGTCTTTTATCAGTTGATGCTATGTAAGCAGGTTAGCTAGCCTGTAAACTTCTGTGGATTCTCTTGTCTTGATTTCACCATAAGAGCACTGGGATTACAGATGTGTGCTAGTGCCCAACTTCATGTGGGTTATGGAGATCTGAACTCAGGTCATCAGGCTTGTGTAGCAAGTGCTTTACGTTCTGAACCATCTTCCAAGCCCAAAATTCCACTTTTAAAGTTGCTGACATCAATGGGAAGATATTTAGAAATAGATGTTCATGTAATCAACATTCTTTAAGAACAGAGTGTAGTACCAACATATAGTTTGAATGGACAGTGTATGTTATGGAGAATTCCATGAGAGGCAGTTTTGTGAGTTCTTTTTAAAATCTGCTTGAGATGTTGTAGCTTGTTTTTACTAACAATTAAAGGTCTTTTCATTATGTGCTGGACTAACATCATCTATATATTACAAAATACACTTGAAAGAAACACACAGAAAGGCAAGGAATGTTTGGTGGTTACATAGGTGTGCTTGAAGTGAAAATCATTATTTATGAACGACTTTTGTGATAGGCTCTGCTCCTCCCTGCAGAAAAATTTCTTTTTCATCTTTCTTGTCTGAATTAACTGATGTTTCCCACAAACTGGAATTTAAAGTGGCTCTCCTTTGTCAAACTAGGCAAAATGACTCAGGTAAGAGTGTGATACAGCTAAGAAATTAGAGTTTCTCCCCTACACCATTGATTTCTACAATAAGAGGAAGAGGAGGAGGAAGGGGAGAAGGACGAGGAGGAAGAAGGGGAGGAGGAAGAGGAGGAGGAGGAGCAGCAGCAACAGCAAAATTTCTTCTGAAGTTCTAGAAAAACCATTTGGTAATGATTTCTCCCTTCTCCTTCATGCATATTAATTGCACATGTTAATAGGCTTTACTGTGACATTGACAATGATTTTCTTAAAGGAAGCTGTGAACATTTACAGTTGCAAATAATAAAATCTGTCATAGTGTTAGAGAAGGTGACTAGTATCTTTGAAATTAGCAAGAAACAGATTCTGCTAGCCTCATACAAATAATGAGCCAAGCTTGAACAATGACATGAGGAAGGAAGTTCAGAGATATGCAGAAGCACCATTCTCTTAGCCAGTGTAAAGATTCTTAACAATCCTTTAGTGCCAAAAAGTGGCAGTTCATACCAGAGTTCTGTGTGATCTACATTTGTTTGCACTTACATTCACCATGAGATAAAAATATATCTGGATTCTCTATCCATGCTGGAGGTTTGATTTTTACCAGCAATTATTTAAAACTGTGAAGTCTTAGCTTAGAGAGCTCTCCCAGTATAGCTATGGGTAGAGATGGTCACTACTCACTGGGTACAATAGTGCCTCAACTAGACACATTCAAGTTTAGCATGTGTGATTTTACGAACACACAATCCGGGTAGCTAAGCAATGTTACCTTTCTTTGATTTATTTAAATGCAATGAAACCATCTTTAATACCTGGTTCTGCAGGTTCCAAGATCTTCACCTCAGGCACTTGTTCTCTCTTCCTGGAATCATGAACTCACTAAAGTCCTGAGAGAAGCCTCTTTAGGCTTGGGCAGCACAGGGTACCCTGGAGCCTCTGGCTTGTTATGGAGCACAGGTGTAGTGGCTTTGTTTGGTTGCTCAGGCACAGTAGCAGCCCTTCAACACCTGACTGTCTTGATGGACCTCTACCTAACAAGTCTTCAGAGAACCTAGGCAGCAGCATCTGGCTTATCTCCCAGAGTCACCCATGTGCTTACCCTGGAGACAGAGAGGGTACTTCTGAGAGACAGAGGAAGGGGGACAAGCTGTACACGGGGCATTTCTGTCTCTGGCCTTCTGAAGGAAGGCCACACAGAACATGGGAAGGAACAATCATATGCATAGCATGAGACTGCAAATAAATATCTGTTTCATTATCAAGAGCTAGCATTTCTTGATAAGGACTGTGTCTATCTGAATGTTAATAACACTTCTCACAGAGGATGAAAGAAGTTCATTATTCTATTGTGATCAACAGGATTTGTGGAACTTCTTTATATGCAAAACTAGGATTTAAACAGGTCGTATTAAATAATTATCAGAAAACAACAGCCAGTTGGAACACAGAGGTGATCCATAATTTGGACTGGACATAGGATAGAATATGAAATTCCTTAATATTGATTCTGACTTGTATTGACCAAATGCTTTTGTAATCTAAGTTCTTCATAATATGGAACCCATGTCGTATCTTAAATAAAAATGAAATGGTTCCTTAAGTTTCCTCCTATTTTATAAAGAACTTTAGCCAGTCCCTTGACTCTTAAGTCTGGTTTTGTGAACTGCTAAAGGATAGGACAGCAAATTGTAGGGCAGTCTAGATTCAGTCCCAAACATTGCATGAGTAGGTCACAGATGTAGTACCTGAAAGCCCCTGCCATTCATTCCCCACGAGCAACAAACATTTGTGAAGGGATTGTAGACTGGGGACTGTGACTTTAAAAATGAATAATTAATCTTATGTAAATGGACTTCATTCAGTGTTCACTACATAAGAAAGGACATACCTCGATGATGTAAAAGAATCAAGAATAAAATTTCCTAAATAATGTCAGCATTGCCTTCCTAGAGTCCTTTCTTCCAAGTTCTGAATGTTATGCTGATTGTGTACCATGGGTGTTTAATAAGGAACAGGGGACAAAATACTAGCTGTTATTCTAAATAGCTCATGGTTTGGCTTTTAAAATGCCAGGTGGTTCCTATTTTCTGCAATTATCTGTGATAGTATATCCTATGGTCCTGCCATTCAAAGTGCAATATCAGCACTACTTGTGAGCTTGTGGAAAATACCCCAAGCTCCCTAGACCCAAATCTACATGTATTAGGATAACAGAACCAACATCTGATGTGCACTGGTTAGGTTCCTCCATGGTTACACAGATCTTTCTGTAAAGTCTTTCAATAATGATGTGTTAAGCTTGTGCACAGACTCAAGTAGCTTGGATTGCTAAGAGCCTCACACAGGTGTTTTCTTAAAATACATTTTAAGACAAAATCTCCAAAGGTCAACTGTTTGCTCTCACTTGGAATTCCTTCTAATGGTAGGAAGAAAATTACACAGTATATAGTGACATATGTTTTCAGGATGAATTATCACAAAGCAGACACCCAGTTCAAACGTTAGAACTCCTTTTGGATGACGATGGCACCAGATTTGAGGATTCACTGAACTTTATAGTCCTGTATCACTTCTTTATGCTTCTAATAATTTGAATTCTTGGTAAAAGTGACTTAGAGAATAAATATTCATGCTTCATTTTCCCAAATGTGCTGCTAAAAACATCTAGTTGTTCCTGGAACATTTGGTTCTGTACTGTTACATTGATGGTAAGAGTTCTTTCTGAAATGTCTATCATGGGACAACTGAATAGTTCTATGGTTTCCCATTTAAGCTTTCTCTACTAAGTTCTTATGCAGTTTTCTAGAATAGTGGTAACTCTTGTCCTCATTGTTTAATGCAACAAAAACAGAATAGACACATATGAGACTCTAGACACAAATCTTAGAACCTTTATTTTTCTTCTTAACTTAGTGAGCCTTTGTGATAATGGAAGCCAAGACAAGCAGTGATTTCTAGCATAATTCCATCTGTTGTCATCTGACTGAGAATCAACACCTAGGAAGACCTAAACATTCTAGATCACTCACACACACACAGTTTTTGTATACAGTCACTTAGTAGAAGCTATTTTATGGAATTGTCTACTATGAAGAAAGTACAATGTTATATGTCTGATTTTGGATCCTTCCCTCTCTAGGGAAATATGACTGCTAATATAATAGTTCTAAATACACATATATATTCTCTAGTATTCTATTCTATTAGATTTCCTTGAACTATCAAGAAAAAATGATGATGTAAATGCAAATAATTTGACAATAATTCTGAATGTTTTCTATTTATATAGTCTATGGTCATTATGCTGTACCCCTTATAAGGATCAGTTGAAGGGTTTGTACATTTTAATTGCTTTCTTATTTCTGTTTCGACTCAGGCCTGAGAAGAGAAGACTCTGGTCTTTTATTACCACTTAGGAGTTCCAAGAAAAAATTATTTTGAAGCTTTAACGAAGACTATAAAACCATAGATAGGCAGCACTATCTGTTCCTATAACAGACATTATATGGATATGAACAACTAAATATATTGGTCGAATATGAACAACTAGATGTGTGGTTACAGGAAATCTTATCAAAGAATGAAAGACACATATGGCACTGATCATAGCTAAAGGTGCAAGGAATAATTCCAACTCAAGAAGAAGGAGGAAAGTGAAGGGACATGAGGAATACTCTTCCCTCTGGACTTGCTCTGTGGTGGAACTATTCTTCTAAAAACAAACGATTAAGTAAGAAATCCCAGATGCTGATTTTCCTCTAAGGAAAAGACTTCAGGACCAATGTTATATTGAGCTTTTCCATCTGAAACTTCTTGACTGTTGTCATCAAATGAATATTTATAGGTTGTATGATATATTAAAAATGTGGGAAAATGGACAGCCAAAAGTAAACAAAAAAATACCAAAAAATCCTGAAAAGAAATTTATAAATTAGAAATTTTGTGTTGTGGGAAATATAAGCTAGACACAGGCAAAAAGATTAGTAATAACTAATAATAGAACAATTATGGCAATATCTATATTCATTAAAGGTTACTTAAAACTTAGAATTGTCTATTTCTAGAATTTCTACTTAATATTTTCATACTGAGGTTAACAATAGGTAACTGAAATCTTGGAAAACCAAACCTCAGATAAAGGGGAATGCTGTACACTGGTTCATTTCATACTTTAAAACTTAAAAGGGATGGATATCCTAGTTTCATTTCTGTTGCTGTGATAAAATGCCCCAACAAAAAGCAATTTAGGAGAGACGGGGTTTGTTTTAACTCACAGTTTTAGGTTACAGTCCATCACAACAGGGAAGTCAAGCCAGCAGGAACTTAAAACACCTGGTCACATCACATCCAGAGTCCAGAGCAGAGAGAAATGCATGTACTCACCTTACCTTTTCTACCTTTGCACAGCCAGGATTCAAACCCAGAGAATGGTGTACCACTCACAGTGGGCTGGGCTTTCCCGCATTAATCAAGATAACCAAGACAATCTCCCAGCAGACGTGCTTGCCGCCAGCTTGATCTAGACAAGCTGAGAAGAGACTCTCTTCTCAGGTGATTCTAGGTTGTGTCAAATTGATGATTAAAACTAAACATTGCAGGAGATGACTGAGACTAGATGACAAAAATCCTAACACCTGAAGTACAGCTTTTCAGAAGGCAGGGAAAGTAAAACACACTTCTGCTAGGACATGTTCAGAGCTTCATAAACTACTCTTTAATCTCCCTGTGATAGAAATTGCACTAGATATTGGTGAGACAACGGATTACTTTTGAAATTATACATGGAATTTATGAATTTATTTTTATGTGTATGAGTGTTTTGCCTGCATGTATGTAAGTGTACCTGAGGAGGACAGAAGAGGGCTTCAGATCCCCTAGAACTGGAGTTACAGACAGTTGTCAGCTGCCATGTGAGTGTTGAGATTCAAACGTGAGTCTTCTGCAAAAACAGCCAGTGTTCTTAATCTCTGAACCATTTCTTCAGCCCCTGGAAATGTATTTTGAAAGAAAATATACCACAAAAATGCTTAGTAATTTTGTATTGTGCCTATAGAGTCTCCTGTATACAGTGCTCTTGGCTACTTGGAAAGAAGACTATATTGGAAACAATACTGTAGCTACAGCAGAGAAGCATGGAGCGAAGGGTGTGGACTCCAGGCACGGAGGAAGGTCGGTTTGTGAAAGAAACTCACCAACTCTAGTGACCCACCTGTACATATGCCTTCATGCTACAAAAATTCAAATGTAAGCCCTTGGTATGTTTTGGTAACATGTTATTCAAGTTCAAGTATGGTCCTGCAACTTTCATGAACATTTTACAAAAGTAGTATTGTAAAATTGATCTTAGAGTTGAGACCACTAAGGCTCAATCTTCATGCAGTTCCAACCCATACAGTTCAATAGTTACTATAATACTTGGTGTTTCCCCAGATGTGTTTCACAGATAAAGTACAAGAAGAAAATGGAGGCAGAAGTGTGGAATCAAACTCCATTACAGATCTCTTCCCTTGGAGACTCAGAGTACATCTGTGATATCAAAGTCCCCGTGAAACATGAAATGAATAAACCCATTTAATTTTCTATGTGCATTTCACAAATTTTACTTGATAGACAGACACCCTCCACCCCCAATAAAAACAAAGCAGGAAATATTGTGTGATGCTCTGGCTTAGATTACGTTGGGAGAATATTATTAATCAGAACTCACCTTAGTTAGAATCAGAAATAAAGACTTCATGGCATGCATTTAAGCCAGTATTTGTCAGAGTGAGAGCACTATGACTCACTAAGTTGTGAAATCAAGTGAGTCCTGACCAGAACTTGGAAAAAAAGAAAGCAAATAGGAAGAAAATATCAGGGTTATTGTGGGCAGAACAGGCAAGTACCAAATAATGGAATTTTTAATGAGTAACAATGTAAAATGTTTGTAAAAATTTTTTTTAAGGCCAAACTTTCTGAAGCCTCTTTTCCTGAAAGTTACCTGGACTTCTTGTATTAGGGACAAAGTGATAACAAATGTGCAAATGTTCTAAAAGGGACACAGGAAAGCCCACTATGGCATCATGGACAGATACATCACTTGCTATTATTTAAGATCAGAAGATTTTAGAGCTGAATAGCAAAGAAACCATATAAAGGAGTTGTAGGGCTTGTCAAAATCAGAGGGCTGTTGGGAGAGCAGAGGGTTCTAGAACCCAGGTCTGTTTGTGCTCTAGTATTCTTTATCAGTGTACCAAGACACCATTTTAAATTTTTTTATTTATACAATGTTTAGGGTTATTTGTTTTTAATGAGTAAGAAAGCCATGGGGCAAAGTCCAGGAAATCATTCCTAGAGAGCAAGTCAGTGGCCATTCAAAACCATGCTGCAGGCTTAAACTGAAAGGGAAAAGTAGATATCCTTCAATCCTGGGGTCTAATCCTATTTCCAAGTAATAATTAAGTAATTAACCTAATAGCTGTGTTACTAGATGAGGTCACTTCTCATTGTGGTCTCATGTACATGTGAACCGATTTCTTGCATGATTTTGAGAAGACATTGGCAGCGCAGCAGTGAAGGCTATGTGACATGTAAGCTGAAGGCGTTCCTTTAGCTCTCTAGGAATAAACAGCTTATGACAACACATGGCAAAACAGCAGCCTGCTTCAGCAAGGACCGCCCCCTCCTGAACACTATCTCCAGGTAAAGTCTTGAAAATCACACCTAAATTTGTGCCCCGTTTCTCTCAGGGGCTGATCTGGGAGGGTTTTCCGTCCTCTCTGTTTCTTGGAGATGACCACAGGGATCTACCTCCGCACTGAGGTCCATCCCTGCGAGGTGGGCCTGGGGCTCTGGGATTCCAGCAACTCTCAGGTTGCTGTCATTTCCTCCCAGGAAACTGCAAACCGCAGAAATCACTTGATAACTTTAATCTTGGTGTGAGCCAGAGACTCTGAGGCCTGTGTACTCTAGTGATAAACGGAAGCATCCGGCTGAGTCAAGAAAGGGGACGCGGTATCTTTTAAAACTAATATAAACGAATACAGCGTAAACAAGAGCTTAAGGAGAGAGTGCCCCCGTCCCTCCAAGCGTGGGAGGAGACTAGTGTCTGGAGGGAAAAGTCCCTGCGTCCTTGGGCTCCTCTTCGGAGACTTTTCCCTGCCGGGAGCACACGGGGGCTGGAGGAGGTGAATTTCCTCCAGCCCAGGTCTGGTCGGTGGACCCTCCCCTTTCCTCCTCCAGTCGCGACCAGTGGCGCGCCAGGACCCTCCCCGCCCCGCGTCCCATCTCGGAGACTCCAGGGATGCGAGGTCGAGCTGGGGCTGCTGCAGCCGGGGGCGGGTGCGAGTCCTGACCCTGCTCCGGGGGCGCGGGCCCCGCGTGACGTGGGCGCCCTGCGGGAGGGACGGGGAGGGGGCGGCCGCCTTATTAGCGGGTCGCGGGCAGCGAGCAGACGGCCCGGGCCGCGAGCAGCCGGAGCGGGCGAGCTCCCACTCCTCCCTCCTCCTCGGCGGCCGCCTCCTCCCCTCGCTCCTCCCGCCCCCACTGCGTGTGCGGCGGAGGCTCCGGCTCGCGCTGCCTCTTTCTCCCGCTCGCTGGGCTCCCGCTTCCCCCTGCTTGGTGCTCCCGGGACCCGGCCACCTCCGAGCCTAACCTTTGCGACCCGCGGTGCTCGAGGAGCCTCGCCACCCGCGCTCGGGGCAGAGGCAGTGGGAAGCCCTGGTCCCTTCCCCCGCTCCGGGGTGCCGGCTCCCAGCACCTTGTCGCTCCGCTCAGTCGCTTGGGGAGGACGGGGTGAGAAGGTGAAGTGGGGAGGACCGCCGAGGCGAGGGGCCAGGCGCAAGGCTCACATTTCGTTTTCACTGAGGCAAAGCACAAGAAGATTTTTTTTTCCTTTTTTAAACTCAGCATTTCCCCCCTTTTCTTCCATTTTTCTTTTCGTTTTTAAAAGAAACTTATTTTGAGGGTGGTTTGCGCTGGGATATCTGTTTTGCCCAGGAGTTGAGAAGTGCACTCGACTCGTGATGGTTCTCCTGTCACTTTGGTTGATAGCAGCCTCTCTGGTAGAGGTTAGGACGTCAGCTGATGGACAAGTAAGTGGAAAATAAGGATAATAAAAACTCAACCTTTCCCGGACACAGTTCCTCCCCTCCGTCCTCTCCGCTCTCCCTTCCTCCCTCTGCCACCCTTCCCGGGCATCTTCTGCCTTCCGAGGCGGCGCGTGGAAGGCTTGGGGGGCTGGGCGACGCGTCGCCCGGGAGGTCGGGTCTCTGGTCCCAGGAGAGCGTCACACCTGGGCTTCCCCAGCCCGGGCCATTCGGAACCATCCCCAGAGGCAGACTGCAGCCAGATCGATCGCATCCTCGCGGGGTCATCGGGCTGTCCCTTTGGGGAGGGCGCCCTGGGTGCTCCAGTGGAGTTGGGACGCGGGTCCCCGGGACCGGGAGGCTGCAGCCGGAGTCCGGTCCACGGGGCTCTGCCTCCGTGGTAGCGGGCAGCAGAGGCGGGGTTCAGGAAGTCCCCGGGCAGGACCCGGAGCGACCCAGCAGACACGTGTCCTGGGAGGACCGCGGCCCGGCTGCAGTTTGACAGTTGGGGAGGGCCAGGGACGTTTCCTGCCCTAGTCTTTTCCCTGGCGGAGTCTGGAGGCGCCCGCCGCCCTCCCCTCCCCTCCCCTCCCCTCCCCCCCCCTCCCCCCCGCACAACTCCTCCTCTTTCTGAAGCTAAATTGAGTGCAGCTCTGTTGCTTTTCGGCCCTGCCCCCACCCTTTGGAGACTCAAGGTGAAGCCGATGCTCCCAGAAGAGTCTGTGAAGGAGGCTCAGCTGGCAGAGCTGTTTGTAGTAAATCACTTCAGCTCAGGGCCCGGTGACTCTCTGACAGCGTTGCTCTGTGAGTTTTTGTAGTTTCTTTGGTTTGCCTTTTCTGACCGCAGGGTAAAAGTGGGGTTTTCTCCATTTGATTCTTATGAATCAGGCCCTCTTTTAGGTTGCTTTTCACCTGGTGAAATGTAAAGACATTCTTTTCCCATCATGACCCAGTACTGGAGTTTTCAAAAGAGACCGTTGAGGATCAGTGTTTATTTTACTGGCTTCACAAATACTAAAATTAAAGCCGGCCAGCAAGTCCCTTTCTCCAATCGTCATTGAATTGGCACATGCTTCTGTCACAAGAACCTTCCAGGAACTAAGGTTCAGCCTTTAGGCAACAATCCCAGTCTCTTGGTCTCCTGATTAGCCAGCTCCTGTAAAGCACTGATAGAAATAAACCTCACGGGTTGATAAGATGAAACCCAGTAACTTTTTTTTTTTTCTTACTCCCCCACCCCTCCTTTCCAGGCTGCTACTGAAGAAATGGTGGAAATAGGTAAGCCTCATTCTCAGATGTCTTTCTTATCCTAGTCCAAAATAGGGAACTAAGTAAGCAAGGCGAAGGAATTGTTTCTGACAGTTTTCTAGTTGGTGGCTAAAATAATTCATAGTCTGGAATCATTTCTTCTTTTCTGTTTTGCGGGGGAGGGTTCCATTTTGCTTAGGCTAAATTATACAGGTGGCAACATTTTCCTGGTAGTTGGACTAAATCAAGCATCAATTTATTAGTGTCTTTTTACATGCTCCTGGTATGCACTTGGATGGGAAAATGGGAGATGCATGAAATCAAACCATCAGCTTCTGAATGAAGTAGGAAATCAGACTGGAACTGAAGACAAGTTGTAGGAAATCTAGGAAGGAGGAAAAAATGAAGAGGAAAGAAACATTTTTCTTAAGAAGTTTTTCTGCTTTGTATACACCCTTTGGTGAATTATTCCATGTACTTGAAAATCATTATCTTTAATGTACAAGATATTATTAAGGCCTTTGCAGACAATGTCAGTAATATTTGAGTAATATCAAATGTTTGAGGCTATTAATTATCCCCATTTTGGGGGGTGAGAAGACTAAAGTTCAGAAAGTAACTAGTTTGTAACAGACTATCCAAAGCCAGTGGTCATTTTTAAAATTAATTTTAAAATTGTTTTTATTATGTGTATGAGTATTTTGCCTGCCTGTATGGAAGTGCATCTGTGTCATGCAATGAGATCAGAAAATCAGGAGAGGGCATGGAATCCCCTCGAACTGGAGTTACAAAGGGTTGTTAGCCACCGTGTGGGTGCTGGGAACCCAACCCATGTCCTCTTCCAGAGCAACCAGTGCTCTTAACTGCTGAGCCATCTCTCCAGCCCTGTCAGTGATATTTTCATGAAGTTATTTATAATAGTATTTTTGTTTTGAATGGACACGCCAATAGACAAGAAGCCAGGCCATAATCAAAATCCTGTAACACACATTTTATTTAATTTACTTTAAAAGATAATTTGGCAGAGAAATAGTCACTGTAATATCTGTACTTTCCAAGTGATATTGTAAAATCTGTTTGAGACAGGGTCTCATGTAGCCCAGGTTGGCTTAGAACACACTATGTGTAGCTAAGGATGATGTTGAATTTCTGATCCTCCCTCCTGCCTTTACCTCTCAAGTGCTAGGATTACAGGTCAGCTTCATCACACTAGGCTATAAGGTCACTTTAAAAAATTTTATTTGTTTATTTTTTATTTTATGTGTATGAGTGAATTGCCTGAATTTATATACATGCACCTGTGTTGTGCAATGCCTGAGGACAGAAACGGGCATCAGATCTCTTGAGACTAAAGTTACAGAAGATAGATAACTACCATGTGGGTGCTTGGAATTGAACTGGGGTCCTCTGCAGGAGCATCTAGTTCTTAACTGATGAGTCATCTCTTCAGCCTCCATTTTTTTGTTGTTGTTTGTTTGGTTTTGTTTTAAGAGAAATATTTTATCATTGCTGCTACAGTGATGGCCATAAGTTATTGACCACTTATAAATTCCAAGCACAGTGTTAATTGCTTGATGTATATTTTCTCATCTGAGTCCTGAAGTCACAGGATAGGGTAGGTTACCAGTGTGTCTATTACAGATATGAGAAACATGATGCTGGAGAATCTTGGACTATAGCTGCCTGCTACAATGCACAGTGAGGCCTGCACTTGTTGACTAATGGGTGAAACCAATATCCAGGTGTATAGGTGTGGTACAAATGCCCTTTGACATATGGGATTATGTTTCAAAAACTTAGAAGTTGGAAATATTATAAGTCAAGAATGCATTTAATGCATCCAACTTATAGAACATAACAGCTCAGCCCCACAGTGCAGCTGTTGATTAGTGGTTGTTCACTGGTGATAAGAGGTGTGGCTTGATACTGCTGCCCAGCCTTGTGAGAGAGAATCCGTTATGCTGTACAGTGTTAGTTCGGAGAAGAATCGAAATTCACAATCATAGTTTCTCCCGAATTCATTTCACTTTTGTAACACAGAACTGTGAACCATTTATATATGCAGCATGCTATGTCAGCATGTGTCAGTCTCCTTATTCAGGGCTCCTTAGTCTTCCCCAATTTTAGAGCTTAAATGGAAGGAGCAGAAAAGGTGAGACAGTGAGTGGGAAGGCAATGGAAATAGTGTCTGCGAAGAGACATTGTTTGTGGTAACCAATACGACTCAGCCATCTATCTTTTGAAAGGATTTTTAAGATTTCATTTTAAAATTATTTATTTCTATTTTATGTGTATGAGTTTTTGCCTACATGTATCAAAGGATACTCCTGCCATGCAGTGCTCACAGAGGACAGAAAAGGGTTCGGATCCCCTGGAACTGGAGTTAACAGGCAGTTGTTAGCCACCATGTAGGTGCCAAGAAGTGGTTTCTGAGCCATCTCTCCAGGCCCTTGAAAATATTAAAAAAAAAACAAAACAAAACAACAACAACTAGCTCTAGTACAAATGGGGAAAAGAAAGCAGTCACATTTTAAATTACTTAACTTATTTCATCAGATGTCCTAACACTTCAATATGTATTTTAAAAGATGGTTTAAGATGACCCATCCCACCAAAGGAATATTCATACAACAAGATATGTTGCACTGATGTTTTCAGATGGAATTAGGATTTTTTTCATGTAACAAGCCCTGGATTGAACTTTGGTCCAGACCATTTGCTAGTATAAATCACTCCAGTAGTTCTTTTTGTAGGGAAGAGAATAGCCCAAGTGTAAAGTTTGGCTTGAAGGCAATGAGTCCACAGTCTGGCATCTTTTGTGGTTCTTCAGTTGTATTTCTGGAGATTTGTAATACTTGCTCCTTTTTTATTTCTCTTTGATGTTGTCATTTTATTTACCATGCTCAAGTTTAATAAAGGAAACAAACAAACCAAAGCCAAAACTCATAGCGATTTTGACCTGTGAGTCTTATGTTAGCAAAGTGTAACTGTTATTTATAGTCGATGGTCTAACACTGCAGTGGGTTTTAAAAATGTCGTATTTCAGAAAATCTTATTCATAGTAATGAGTTCTCCTCTGCTGTCTTGATTTGAAAAAGGACTACTGTCCTATATATTTGGTAAAATGCAGTTCCATACATATAATAATTGTTTCCAATAGCTCATAAATCTCAGTGTTTTATATAGCTGCCTGGAGGTGCAGTTTGACTAATGATATATTGGGAAAGACTGATACAGTCTATAAATTTTACTTATTTGTTAATTATTTATATTTATTGCACTTCTACTTCACTAGAGAAATTCAATAGCTCTGAATAATTTCTGATTAATGTTTCAGGCAGAGATAAATGTGATTTAGTTAGTAAACCACAAATTACTAGAGAGCTAATTTAAAAGAAATTAAAGTTCAATGTGTTTACAGAATAGTGCATATTGAATGTACAACTTGCTGTTCTTTCATAACGTTCACACTGGTCTAACCAATACATCGATCAATAAGCAGAGTATTACTAGCTCCCCATGCCCTTCTCTTACACCTTCCAGGTACTAAGCCCTCATTAAATGTAACCACATTCCTGACTTCTGACAGATTAATTTTGCCTGGCTTCTGTTCTTTTATAAATTGAATCACATAGTATTGTTCTGTAGTATATAGCTCAGGAGACAAATTTTAAAAATGTATATGTCATACCTTAGCCTGCAAGAGTAGGAGAAAGCTTTTATTTAGGTAGGGAGAAGGCAGTTTGTAATGTCAGGGGGCCAGGTTATAGGTGTGTCATCTGTATACTATCACATGGTGATACGACCTTTCAGGTAGTGAAAACATGCATTCTTGGTATGTGAGGAAGTATGATTCATTCCAGAGAAAATGGGGAAATACATTTTGAACTCTGACCTAGTTCGTGCCTCTTTAAATAGAGAGAAAGTACCTACCATTTACCCCCGGCCCCATGCACACACATTTGAATGCGTTTGTGTATGTATACTTGGGTATGTTTCATGAGCTCATTGACACGGTTCTGTGACCTATTTGGGAGCACTTGTCTGATTCAGCACATGGCCTCAGTAGGATGCAAGGGGTAATTTCGGGCAAGTGGCTTGCTGGCCTAATTGCATTAAGAGGCTTGCTCTGTGACACATGTAGGTTAGGATACAATCATAGTTCTGTAAAAATTGGAAAATATGAAAAAGAATCCTTAGTCCTTTTGTTTCACACACTGTCAATTCAAGATTCTCAAGCATCGTTTGAGGAAAAATCATGGTGAGAATATTAAATTAAGCTATCTTTTCTCCTGACTCCTCTTAGAGCTGGGAATGTTCATTTTTCTCTGCCCTATTTATGTTTTATAGTTGCAAAATCCATCACATTTCATTCTTAAAACAAAAAATAAAGTAGCTAATCTTTGTACTCTGAGACATTTGATTTACTAAGAAACATTTTGCCATCATTTTGGAGATTACACGTGCGCATGTGCACGTGTATACATACACACTCTAACACATACACAGACACAGTTTTCAGTGTTTACTAGGAGTCACTTACCTAATGATTGGCGTGGAGTAAGTAAGCATTGTTATTAGTTACCTCATGTGAGCAAAGACTGGCTTGATGTTGGCTGTATTCCTAGTACATAAAGCAGTGCTTGGTACTTGATGAGTCCTCAGAGACTTGTTATTCAGTGATTAGATGTAGGATGCAGTTCATTATCATATTGGGATCTCCCAAGGCTGGAATTCCTTAAATGCCTTTTTACTTTTTACGGTGCCTTTCTCCAGGTTTAACTAGTCTCCAAGAAAATGGAGAAAATGGCATGGCTGTTTAGTTAATCATTCAGTGCTACTAAGGTCTCTTGTGACTCCTTTTCACACTACAGGCTCAGGGACCTTGGTCTGCCTGATCATGCTCAAGGTTTTGACCAATTGAATTCTACATGCAGTTTTGAAAGGCTGACTCAGTTTTACTGTAGTCAACTTGGGAATCATTTGCCTCTTCTGCCTTGTGACTGAAGATCATGGAGCTGGCTTTCCTGTCTCATCTTCAATCCCCCTATTGAACATGGTCATCTCAAATGCTAAGTTCTCCAAGCTTCTTAGATAAGATGCCCTTAAGGGTTTTAAACTCATTGTTGCTATTGAGCTGAACATTTTCGAATCCATGCTTTTACTGGTCTCTGGTTACGGTCTCAAATCATCCTGCACTTCTCAGAAATGGTAAGAAAACCCTCCAGGTCACCCTTGCTTCTGGATGACAATGTTTAAATATTCTTTGCTTCTGAGAGGCCAACTCAGACTGCCTTGGAAATCCATTAGGGACAATTCCAAATGGTCTGGTGAAATTATGAGTGGTTTCATTGTGAAGAATTTGATTATACCACTTTGACCGGAGATGTTGACAGTGATGACTTACATGGAGCTCTTGTTCTTTCTGAGAGAGGATTGCTGTTACCCTCCTATCCTCTCAGCATTCCTGTGGTAGAATAAGGACCAGCTCTTATTCTTAAACCACCCTGCTGCCTCTATCATGTAAGTTGTTGACTTACTCTTTCTATTAGTCAGTGTCTTTCCCCCTGATTATAGACGTTTTACATGTGTGTGCTCTGTGATTATGTTCTGTTTTGTTTCTGTATTCTCTGTAATTCTGATACTCACTCCAAAGCTAAATTGTGTTACAATTTAGCTTATACTTACTTATACTCTTCTTTCAGTTTCAGTCTTCATATTTTAGACTTTTGAATTAGGGATGCAAAAGTGGTGAACTGTATGGAAATACTTAAAAGTTTGACACCTAAAACACTGTGGGCTCCAAATAAGGTAAAGAATAATCAACTTTTATATACAAAACAGAGTTGGTGTGTAATCTAGATGGAATAGCTGTTTTGTTTTTAAAAATAGTACCTGATTTTGCATGAAGAAAATCTTTATTTGTGTACTGGTTTTTGTTTACATAGTGTTTAAAAATTAACTTCTCCATATTCTTACTTCTTGTGAATGTCACTGAATTCCATCATGCTAATTGTCCATAACATATGCAGTTTTATTTTTTGAATTTGATCTATTTCCCTATGGTACCGAATGATACCACATGGTATTATATGTAGGTCATTACCTGCATTTCAAATGACTCCTTAAAGAGAAAGCCTTAGTGCTGAGCAGACACACATGATACATTTTGACAAATGGCTTTTGAAAAAAAAAAAGTATGAACTAAACTCTTTCTAGCAATAGAAAAGGGCTGACTTTTTAAAAACTTAATTAAAATCAATTTTGGCTTTATTTTTGATGATGGAATGTATCAAAAATATTTACTTTAAGGGTCTCGGAAAAGATGTAGTTTTTTTAATATTTTTGTTAAGTACCCCAGAATCTGAGTACTTAGTATATTAAGTGGTTTTTTGTTAATTTTATTAGTACTGTAAGAAGATCCAGGGATTGATGGATAGAGGATTCATAGAATATAATTTGAGTCCTTGAACTCGATAGCAAAGTACGGGGAGATTCCTAGCATAAGGAATCTCTAATCTTACACGTAATTGATACATCTTCATTTCCTTAGTAACTGTGCATAAGTCTGCTAACTGCAATCCCTAAGACAGATTTTGTGGTAAAATGTCATCCTCTTGTTTATAAAAATGACTGCTACAAATTCAGCATGATGAATTTTTGTGGAGTTTAGACAGATTGCAAGCAGCATGAAACAATATATTCTGCTCTTGAAGTGACTGATAAAAACAGTTTTGGGAAAATTTGTAGAAGGTAAAATAGAATTAAATATATGAGTGCTCAGACTCTATGGTCAATGATACTGGCTCACATTTCTGACGTTTTTTCTTTATATTTATTAAATATATCTATATAGACGCACAAGTTAAAAAACAATAGTGACAAGGATTGGAGCTCTCTTTTACATGTAAAACTTGTATGTAAAATCTATTCCTTTAATCAAAAATCTAATGTGTATGTCCAGTGGAAGACCTTTTGGTCCCCACATATTTACATTTTCAAGTGTTCAGGGCAGACTGCTTTAAAGTCCAGATGCTAGGGACTGGAAAGATGGCTCAACAGTTAAGAGCATGGACTGCTCTTTCAGAGGACCTGGGTTTGGTTCCTAAAACTCATGGGCTGCTTTTTCAGAGTACCTGGGTTTGGCTCCTAGTACCCACATGGAGGCTAACAACAGTAACTCCAGTTCCAGCGAATCCAACACCTTCTTTGGGTCTCCAAGGTCTTTGCACATACATGGTGCATTTACATAACTACAGGCAAAACACTCATACATATAAAATAAAAATTAAAACCCCAGTGTTATTGCTTTCTAACTGGAGACTTTATACCTTCAAGTGTCACTTTCCTACCTGTGACTAAGGCGTATTGCTTTTTATGTCACAGAGGTGTGGTGCTTATGAGGCTTCCTAAGATGTTCCCCTATGACAAGTAAGCTAGACTAATGACTGTTAGTATTCTAATGCCATTAATTCATACTTTTAAAAGTACTTTAAAATTTGTTAGTGTGAAAAAAATGACATTCCAAGGTGCTTGGCCCTTTTAAACTACTTCAAATACCCCACGTATTTAGTTAAAGTGAGGTATTTCATTCTATCTCCTACATTTTAGGTAGGTCCACTTAGCTTACCATGTCACAGAGTTTTATTTTCACCTGTCATCTTCCTGCTGATAACTGTACATGGAGTTGCTTAACTCATTGAAATACAGCAACAGAGGGAAGGGGTGGAATAAGGGAGGTCATTGAACCTGCACTTCATACTAACTGTACTTGTATATATGGAATAAGTATTAGCTGAAATGCTAGGGACCAGATGGGTTCCAGATTTGAGGTTTTGGATTGTGGGCTATTTGAATAGAATTACTCTGTTGAGTATCCCTAATTCAAACACCCCAAAATGTGAAAAGCTGCAAAAACATGACACTTTTGAGTGTTCTGTTAATACTCAACAAATTTGGGGGTTCAGAGCATATCAGATTTTGAATTTTTGACTATCGACGCTAACCTATATACCTCGTACAATTCTTTCATTTTCCCCCCACCTTATTTATTGTAATTCCCTTATCTCCATTTCACTGAAAAATTCATGTTTTGGTACAACCTATTTGGATGTAAGTGATAGGAAGCCAATTCACATCGGTTGAAAAATGGATACATAATCTAATTTAGACAGTTTGGAGCTAGTGTTTAGATAATGACAGGAATCTCCCTTTCCAACCACACTACCAACAACCCTCCCTTCCTCTCCCTTTCCCTGCCTCCTCCTCTGTTTTCCTCACTATTGGCTTTCTTTGTCATCGGCATCTCCAGACCATCATTCTAGTTTTCACTGAACTAAGGAAACATTTCTTTTTCAATACTGCAGTGTATTTCCTGATAGTGATTTATTGGCTACCCAGGTCATCAGCTTAACCTTGAACAGTTCATTCTAGTTAGGGAGCAGAGTGTTCTCATTTGCCTGTACTGAGATATTTTAGTGTTGATACATAGTCTACAAGTAGAGTTTGGGAAAGCTAACCTGTAGGAAAATAGAAGAGCATTTAAAGAATAGGAATCACACAAGTACCTTAATGGCCAGACTGTGAACATATTGGATACAAAAAGGTGGTTGTGGTAGGTGGGTGGATGCTTCTGCCTCACCGCCCCAAAATTCCTGAGTCTGAGTCCTTGAAGCCTCTGCATTTGGCAAAGGAAGATTAAGTTGGTAGGTAGATTAGGTTCCTAAACAAGTGACCTTAAAATAGATTATCTTTGATTATCTGGGTGGGAACCTTTATAAGTGAGAAGGGAGGCGAAAGAACACTAGGAGGGCCTGATCTGATGTTTCTGGCTTTGAGGCTGGAGTTGGGCTCATAAGTCAGGTGGCCTCTGGAAGCTAAGTAAGACAAGGAAGCAGATTCTTTTCCAAAACTTCCAAGTGGAACGCATCTTTGCTGGCATCTTGATTTCAGCGCAGGATATCCCATCTCAGCCTTTGGAGCTCTGCTGCTGTTTGTCACTAAATTTGTAGTGATTTGTTACACTAGGAGTGGAAAACTCACGGTGGCTTGGTAGACTTACCTAGTTTCTCATATTTTTGTCACATCGTAAGTCAAACTATTTTAGATTTAGAAAATATGGTTATCACAAAGAAAGTGTCAGTGAAAACCTTTCAGAATGCTATCTGTATTTTTTTAACTTTATTTTATCTAGCCCTGTCTCCTGGAAACATATTCTAACATTCAGACTTTAAATTCTCAACCCAATTTTAATCTTTAAAAGGATCATCTCCCCAAATTGGAACTGTGAGGACTATTGATTCATACAATGTCTCATGTAGCTCATCATCTATGATTTCTAATTGTGATTGTGCAGTGGAGTGTTTCCTAGGAACCCAAGATACGAATGTTTACATTTTGCATTTTTCTCACTTGAATTTTTTTTTCTTGATGAGTTATCCTGTTATTGATTATTTGGGCAATTGAAGATGCAGCCCACAAAATACCAGGATATTTTTCCTCCAAGGACACATTTCTTTCTCTTGAAAGATCTTATCTTAACCTGGTTTAACATTCCAAAACACTGTAGAATGTATCATTCTCTCCTAAATGGCTTTCTAGAGCATAAACATTGTGCAGTTGCAACAAATATTTATTAAAAAGGCAGATTTAAGCATAAGAAGCATTTCTAAGTTCAGTTTGTTGTTCTTTCTTAATAATGAGTCCCCATCTGCCCACTGCATTTCCCTTTTCCAAATAGCTTTATAAGAAATCATGAACTATAAAAATAGGTTTGTAACTAAAAGAAAAGACACATCAAGAATATCTCTGTCTTGTAGTGATAAGAGCCTAGGAAATGAAGCGGGGGGGGGGGGGGAAGGATTTGGCTGTGTGGCTGTGTTCAGGGTTTCAGCATGTGCTGCAATTAATTTTTAATTGCTTTGGAGAGAAGATGTGTTCCCTTCTCCATAAGTGTTTACAGCCTTGCTAAGCCCTTCGGCATTCACTGTCCTCTTTAATGTCCACTTTCCACCCTGTTTGCATCTTTGCTGGAACAGCTGGTTCACGTCACTTCTGATGAAAGCTGCTCCCTACCCTGGGCTCAGGATTTGGGAGTGTTGTTGGAGCTGCCTCCTTAGCCAATCCAGAACCATTCTGGTTTGATTTCACTCTTGAGGCCAGTTTGCTGCATTTCTGAGAATTCATACCTGATAAAGGAAATTGCCCCTGTGAACTGCCTCTCCATCATGTAACAATCAGCAGTTCTTGGGAGAGAATCCCAGTCCCCTAGGTGGGGTCATGGGACAAGGATTTCTACAGCCAGCCCAGTCCTTTGTTAGCCTACAATTGAAGGTCTCTCTAGTCACACAGAACACTCCAGGCTGGGGTAGGAGTGTAGGGAAGAGGTGCATGAGAGATTCTGGGGGGTGGCAGGGACTTCCTTCTGGAGCTGTGGAAATGATAAGAGTGATAATCACTCAGTGTTCATGCGTCCCACTGGTACTAAGTGGAGCAGGTTCTTCATGTTGCTCACTTCCTTTGAGCCATATTATGGGCTGTATCTTAAGATCCCCTTTCTGAGCCTTAATTTAACAATTTGCTTACAAGCTGCCAAATAACTCATCGAGCTGGAGCCAGAAAGCAAATGCAGGGTTTGCTGACTCTAGACCATTAGTGCTCAGCCACCTCTCCCCGCTCTTTTCCTTGCCTGGGAAAGAAGGAAATAGGGCATCAGTCCCAAGAGTCCCCATACTCCTTGTGCCTGGGGCAGCCTTGGTATAAATTATATCACCTAAACTTTGCTGGAGTATGGGGAGAATTGCACTGCTTCATACAGGACACATTGACCAGCCCCACACAGTACATTTCCTCCCACAATCCCAGGAAAAGCCAGCCCTTCCTTCCTCCCCCACTTTCTGAGAAGGAGTATTAAACACAGTTAATATAATAAACCTCTGCCCCCGAGTTCTTAGCATCTCAGAAATCACAAGGTGTAAACATGAAGACAGCAGAGATTTTGAAACCTTTTATACTGATGGCCAGTGATTTGTATCAGATAACTTGACTGAGGACTGTGGAAGCTCAGACCAAGAAGTCTGTTCCCTATGCACTAGTTTCCAGGAAGGCTTCCTGGAAAGGGTAGGGCTGGAGTTCAGCCTTTGGGATGAGGGTGCTAGATTCACCTACTTGGAAATTTATGCTGGTGGTGCAGCAGGGTGAGTCAGCTGAGCCTAGGGAACACATTACTTCCATAGACTAATAGGGATGATATGAGGAACACAATTCAGACGGCCTTAAATGCCCAACTTAAGTTTTGGTTTGGGTTAAGCTACTTTATCTCTAAGTTTGTTTCATTTATGAAGTGAGAGGATTTGGTTGGTATTTTCAAGTGTAACATGAATACTGACATTGATTCTATGAATTCCTTTTATTATGAAATAATGGCAAGCTATTCAGACAGTGCAACATAGTAATATTAATTATTATGTGCATTGTGTATGTGTCTGTGTGTGTACATATGTATGTGTGTATGTTGGAGATTGAATTCAAGGCCTTGATCATGTTAGACAGGTTCCTTATTAACATTTATTGAGTACATACTATAAGTACTTCATGAAGACACTGTCCTAAGTACTTTGAATTGATTATGTCATTAAATTTGATAGCACTTCTATGAATTGAATACTATTATCTCCATTTTTTGGGTAGGAATGTATATAGAAAGTCTTAGTTGACCCAAATCACCAAGGTATAAGTGGTAGAGCCTTATTATTTAAGATCTGGGGCTCTAAAATTGTTTTCTTGGTAGTGATTTAGATAGTCTTTTTTATAATTTATATAATATTTAATAGGGAAAAATTGTTATGTAGAGAATTTGGACTTGATGCTTGCAGCATTTCTTTGTGAGATAATGAGAACTTAAAAGTGATTAGAAGAAAAAAAGAGAGTAGTTTCATCAGTAGGACTTGATTGATACCATAATGGGAGGGAATTTGATGTGATATAACTTCCTGGCTTGATTTGAGAGCAGCAGTATATCCTGAGTGAAGTCCAAGGACAAGCTGAATGTTCAGTGTAATCTAGATGAGCTAAAAATTCCCAACAGAGAACTGACCCATTTAGGTTACATTTTGAGAGAATATATTTTTTTCCTTGAATATCCCTTGCATTAAGGGTTTATTATATGTAGAGTGTCATACTAAAACACAGAAATGTGCAAAAAGGGGTCCAAAGTCTCAGAAATGCTTGAAGATTATAATCCATTAGGAAAATCTTTCGTAGTTAATATTCAGACAGAAAGTCAAAGAATTCTACATATAGACTGAATATCCCTTATTTTAAATGCCCAGAACTGTATTTTGTATTTCAGAGTTTAGAATATTGCCTCTGGATAATGAGATTAGGCTATAATTATATAATTATATATATAATATAGTTTATAATCATATAGTAAGAAATATAAATTATATAATTTATAATAAGAGATTTTGAAAGGGGTAGTTTGGGTTTTGAGGAAATATTGAGTAAAAATATCTCCCTCTTTCCTGACTAAATTCTAAACATGTTGAGAAATAGAGACATCAAAGATGTAGGTAAAAACAAATTCTTTTTTACAAAAGAGGCTGTAGTCTCACTTTGGCAGACAGGTTGCACCAGGTATTCACAGCCGGGTGTGTCAGGCCCCACTGAGCCAGGGCTGCCCGTGGCAGAGGAAGAGGATGTGCTCTGCTAGCTTGTTCTTAGAAAGGATGAGGAGAAAGATGCTGTGCTTTTAGGCTTCTGTTCTTTCCAACTTCACAGCTATACACATCACTATTCTCCATGTGAAGGGTGGGATACGGGGTGGGTCCTCACAGGAGGCAGGAGCAGGCTAATGGCACTTTGCCTGTAACTTAAGAAAAAAATCATTGACTCTACCTGAGATGCCTAACTTGTAGAAAGAGACAAGGGCTAGATTTTTTTTAAGTTTAAAAAAAAACTCTTTTGACAGATAGTTCTGATTCTATGAATATCCAAAGGGATTGCAGAGTGGGAACTGATTTCCTGCTGCTAAGAATGAGGGGTTCCACGTACGCCTTCCCAGAGGTCGGTTTTAATAACTACATCCATTACTTATTCTTGGTCGCTTAACTTGCAAGGCATGAATACTGTGAAATGTGTGATTTATAGGTCAGTGGGGACTGTGAGAAATAGATACACGTTTCACAAACACCATTCTGGCTCTAGGTTTGTTTCAGCTTGCCATCATCAATAGTGTGATTACTATTTCGAGAAGAGAACACATCCTAATGGTGTTAGTGGTGCATGGTGCAATACCTGGTGCAATGTGTCTGCCAAAGGGAGACTGCAGCTTCTTTTGTATAAAAAAGAATTTGTTTTTACCTACATCTTTGATGTCTCTATTTCTCAACATGTTGGAATTTAGTCAGGCAAGAAGGAGATATTCTTATTTAATATTTTCTCAGAACTTAAGCTACCCCTGTCACAGTCTCTCATTATAAATTATATAATTCATATTTCTTACTATAAATCTCTTACATCAAACTGATCTCATTCATCCATTCTTTTATTCATTCATTAATTCATTCCTTCATTAATGAAAATTATTGACCCACTTCAAATTCTGTTACAGATAGTGTGAGACTATAGTGAAGAGTATAGATGCATTTCTTGCCTTCATGAATCTCATGTGCTAGTAGAGAAAAAAAAAACATGTAAAAGTTTCCAAGATGTCAAAAGATTGGTAAGATTTGTAGAAAGTAAAAACATGGAAGAGTAAACCAGGGAAGAGATTGAAAATACACCAAAACTGTTCTTGAAAAGAACGTCACAAAAACGTAGGGTTTGCTTTCAGGTGTGGCGGCAGACAGTTCATCCGTAGCACCAAGAGACAGGCAGACTACACAGGCACAGATGCCAGTGGGTTTTGGAAAAATCTGTGCCCCTCTGTGAGACTTTGGTCATGAGTGACCAATGGTAGGGTTTTATGGTAGTTCCAGCCCCCTGTGTTTGTTGAACTTTGGGCCCATGGAGACTTCACATAGCTAATGCTTTGACCCTTCAGTCATCGTGTCTTATTAGGTGTATAGTTTCTAACTTGTAAAATTGTAGAGACAGTCTCTTAATGAGTGAGTAACCTACATTTACGTTTGTAATGGCTAGTATTCCCTGAGTCTCTGGATGATGTCATGGGAACCGCTTGACAAACATATGAATTGGAGGTACTTCCAACCTTCAGTTGATAACTGAGGAAACAACCTAAGTAAATAAAAAATTTGATCAAGGCGATGGGTTGATTCAGCCTATTGCTTTCTTACATACGTAAGTTCAACCCTAACAGTACATGGTACTGCTCTGTGGAAGTATCTGTCAAAGGCCATACTTTTTCAATTCAATAAATGAACATTGGATATAATTTGGGTTTCTTATGTGATTGTAATCTGTGATTGAAATGATTTTGGTAGCATTTCTCCTCCAAAAACCCGAATTTTCACAGAAAAATGTTTTTAGTAGAAGTTACTGAAGCTGCACTGGAAAAAAAAATGAGTTAGCTGGCTGTCAGTAGGTAGAATGCCATCAAACTTGTGGTAGCTTTCTTTCATAGGTCAGATCTTAAGTTAGAAATTGACAGCGATGTGTTCCATCTGTTCCGAAGTGGATGAGTGTGTGGAATGTTCTTTCAGAGTCAAAGCGATCAGAACTGAGAGTCTCCTTAGGTTCCTCGCTTGCTGTCCTGGGCTGCTGTGCTTTCTCATTTCAGGAATAGGGATGATACTGACCTACCATGTGAAGTAGTGAAGAGTATAGATGCATGAGTACTGCATCAGAGATGGTGTGTTTTCAAGCACAAATCACAGAGCATAGCACTTTGCCAATGGATGGCAGTTGACTGGGGAGTTTCTTTGTCAGCTCCAGGGTCTTGGGGGCTGCTGAGTGCATCTTTTCCCTAGCTAGCTTCATTCCCAACAGAAAAACAACTGACTGAAGGTTTCATTTCAGAAACATTCTGTGTAAACCTTTTAAAATGATTTATTATTTAGCATTAGGGAAAGAAGTTTTATGTACCATTCTTATTTTAAACAAAAATTCAGAGCACATTGTCTGACAGTGGAAAAATGGAACTGTCTCAGAGGTTAAGGATGTATGGCTTTCTGTCTGCACAAGGCTCTGAGTATCCTCCTGGGTGTGGAGGAGGCTCCATGCATTCTAAGTGTTCTGACTCTCCAGTCTTTTAATCCAGGCATCAGTGTATTGTCTAGACTTTCTTGTGTGAATTCCATTCAGAGGAGATGGGAAATCCATACATTAAACTTAAGCATTTCTCTCTCCTCCCCTTGAAGTTGTAAAGTAATGCTTGGAGAAAGAGTTATAACAGATTGGTGCAGCGAGATGCTCATGGGTCCTTGAGCAGAAGTAGTAGTCAATATGAGTTAGCAAGATGGAGAAAGCAAAGATTTATGGTCATCTGAAATCTAATTAATATGCATTAGTCAAATTCACCTGACTGTGGAGCCTGATACATAGACAATTTTTTATTAGTTGATATCGGAAGTAAGTATCAAGGGAATGAGGAGCAGCTTCTTTGGGATAGATTTTCTCTGGTCCACATTCAAGGACTTGATTCATGCTTGCTGTGAACACTTCTCCCCCTCACGCTGCCCCTCTAACTCTCATTTTCACTCCCTAAATTGCCAGTCCCTTTCTAGACCAGAATTTACAAAAGCATTCACTGTGCATTTGATTGTGGGGAAGACAAGCAACATGCCTTTGCTCACTCAGGTACTGGACTGGGCGCTCAGCATCAGAGCCTGCTTTCATTCTGCTCTGTACTTGTCCTATGCATAGGGAATTCTTGCTGGAGTGCGACTTGCTCTTTGCATGTAATCAAGAGTGGCATTTTGCTTAAATGTCTTGGTTATTGTAGGTAAACAAGGAATTTCCAAGTTACAAATGCCTTATCTGTCTTCTGGTACTTTATACATCACTCGAGAACACAGGGATTCTATAAAGATACTGCAAGTGTACACATCATCATTTCATTTATGTATCTTATGCCCTAAGTTCTTTAATGAATGACAGATATACAAATTCTATGGATGAGTACTCCTTCTAAATCAAGTAATTTTGTCAGGTCACATGAACATATTGCAAAACTAGCTTGGGGCTATAATTTCCAAAAGTGGGGGACATTTAAATTCATGGTCACAGATTTTGCTTTCTGTGTTACCTTCTTTCACGCTCGTTGTCCTTTCTGCTTTTTCTCTAATATCCACTGTCCTCTTGTCTTTCCCAAGTCCCTACATTGGACTATACTAAGTAAAATAGTCTCAAATATGAAATTCAGTTTAGCATGTGAACAGCCACCCACATTGTAAGGTGTATTCCAAATACATATTCAAATGGATACCCATTCCATGGAAGGAATACCATATAAAATGAGAATACCATGCCCTTGTAACTCTTTTTAAAATTTTTCTTTTATTGAGTTTTATGCATTTCATGCAAGAGTTTTTAATCAATCCTTAATCCCTTCCCCTCATCCCCTAACAGACCTGTGTACTCTGTTATACATGTTAAGTCCTCTCCAGTCAAGCATTAATGCCCAGATGTCCTTTAGTGCAAATTAATCAGTCAGGCTATTTAGAGATTGTAAGTAAGGCATACGCTCCCTCTCCCTGTAGTACTGGGGGATAACCAAGAACTTTGGCAGTTGCCTGTAGTATTATTTTGGGAGTCTTCTGGAGCACTCTCACTGATCACACAAAGGGAGGTACCTTCTGTCTGTCTGTGTTCCTTGCTAAACAGCCCCTGAGTATATAGATGTGTTAAGATTACACACTGTGCATTTCTCAGGGGGGTTGGGTGGCATCACATTTCTCTGGGTTCCCTGGAGCCCTCCTAGCTTCATTTATCACTGTTCTCTTTCCTCCCATCAGACCTCCTCCTCCCTTCCCAGTTCCAGCACCCGCATTCTCCCCACACTCCCTTATTAACACGTACCCCTTCTTCCCCTCTCTTCTAATCCCCCCCGACACCATGATCCCCTATGTGTCCTTCCCTCCTCTCCTCCCTGTGGAACATTTCCCCTTTCCCGTCTCCAGCCTGGTATTATCTATGTCCCCCTTTCTTGGGTTCTTTTTCTCCCTTATCTCCGTGTATCCTTTCTTTATCTTTCTTTATCTTGGCTTCTGGTGTTACATCACGATCTATACTCACATATAGGGGATTTGTGCTACAATCTGAAAATGAGGGAGAACATACATGGCTTGCTTTTCTTTGTTTGTGTTACCTCATTTAGTATAAAACACCATTTACCTGCAAATTTCGTTATTTCATTTTTTCTTAATGTTGATAGAACTCCATTGTGTAAACGAACCACATTTTCATTATCCATTCATCAGTTGAGGGACAATTAGGTTGTTTCCATTTCTTAGCTATTGTGAAAACAGCAGCCATAATCATGCATGTACTGTTATCTCTACAATGAAGTGAGTCTTTTGGGTTTATGCCAAGGAGTGGTATCACTGGATTATATGCTGAATTCATTTTTAGTTTCTTGAGCGTTCTCCACACTGCTTTCCATAGTGGTTCAAGTTTACATTTCCACCTGCAGTGAATGATCTCCATGTCCTTTCCAGCCTTTCGTATCTTTTGTTCTCTTGATCTTAGCCAGTCTGACTGGGGTGAGATGGAGTCTTAAAGTGGTTTTTATCTGCCTTTTTCTAATTGCTAAAGACGTTGAGCACTTTTTAAGGTGTTTCTTAGCCATTTTATTTCTTCATTTGAGAACTCTCTGTTCAGGTCTATAGCCCATTTTTGGGGGGGGGGTTGTTTATTTGGGGTTTGGGGTTCATTTGCTCTTGGCTTTCCTGAGTCTTGAGTTTTATTGTTAAGTCATTTTCATGTGCTCATTCTGATTTTTTAATGTAGGCATTAAGAGATATAAACTGTCCTCTTAGGACTGTTTTAAGGGATCTTATAGGTTTTTTTGTGTTGTATTTTTATTTTCCTTTAGTTCCAGAAATGCTTTTATTTCTTTCTTAATTTCTTCTTTGACCCATCCATTGTTCAAGAGTGTATTGTTTAAATCCATGATTTCAAATAGTTACTTGAGCTTCTTTTGCAGTTGATTATAAGCTTTATTGCACAGTGGCTTGATAGAATGCATGGGGTTATTTCAGTTCTTTTGTATTTGTTGAGATTTGTTTTGAGTCCCAGAATGTGATAAATTTTAGGAAAACTTACATGGGCTGAGTAAAAAGTATATTCTTTGCTGTTTGAATATAATATTCTGAAGATGTCTGTTAGGTCCATTTCATGTAAGATATCATTTAGTTCAAATGTTTCTCTGTTTATTCTTTGTCCAGTTGACCTGTTTAGTGAGGGTAGTGGGGTATTGAAATCACCTACTATTACTGAGTTGGGGTTAGCCTATGTTTTATGGTCCTGGAGTACTGTTTTTATGAAATTGGGTGCTCCATAGTTTAGTTCATTATTGTAATATCTTCTTGGTCAGTTGATCCTCTGATTAAAATGAAATGACCCTCTTTATCTTTTCTGATTAGTTTCAATTTGATTAGTTTAATTTTGCCAGATATTAGAATTACAGCACCTTCTTGCTTCTTAGAGCCATTTGCTTGAATTTTTTTTTCCATCCTTTTATCCTAAGGTAGTATCTATCTTTGAAAGTGAGATGAGTTTCTTGAAAACAACAGAAAGATGGGTTTTCTTTCATGATCCATTCATCTAGCCTGTGTCTTTTGACAGGCAGGTTGAGGCCATTTATATTTAGTGTTATTATTGAAAGATGTGTGTTGGGTTCTGTCATTTTCATTTCTTTGTGTTTGTGGCCCTATTTTTTGTTTTCCCTCATATTTTCTTTCTGTAGCTTCTTTGGTATACTCATTCCTTTGTTTGTTATTTTTTATTGTTTCAAGTATTCTCGTAGGGCTGTTTTGGTGGACATGAATTCTTTTAGCCTATTCATGTCGTGAACAATTTTCTGTTCCCCTTAGGACATAATAGATAGTTTTGCTGGATAAAGAATTCAGGGTTAGCATCCATGTTTATTTAGAGCTGGGAATACTTTTGTGCAGACTCTTCTGGCTTTCATAGTTTGCATTGAAAAATCAGCTGTAATTGTGATATGTTTTTCTTTTTTTGTAACTTGTTTTTCTCTGGCAGCTCTCAATACCTTCCCTGTGTTCTGTATATTTAATGTTTTTACTATGATATGTGATAGCATGTGTAAATTGCAGAAGAGATAAGAGTTCCACTAGAGGAAGTCATAAAGTCATGAGTTCTTTAAAGTAACCAACTAGCTCTAAATTGGTAAGTCTGGCTTTGTTCAAAGCCTTATCCACCAGTCACTCCCAGAACTAAGGGAGGTAATTTGTGGAACCAACTGTGTTCTTGAGAGCTTTGAGATACAGTTTTGCTCCCCTGGAAAGGAAATCTTGAAAGAAGGGTTTCAATAATTCAAGGACACCAAACTTGGCACCAGACGCATTCCAGATGGGCCCAAAGGGATAAAACTTTGCCCCTCCCTCAATAGTTTGTAACAGCTTCTTGCATGGAGAAGGATCTACCCTGGCTGAATTCTTATAGTAAAGTACACGTTCCTTGCCTGTTGCAGGCCTGGCTCTGATTTTTATTTCTGAACTCTAAACTCCACTCCTTTTTCCTCTCCTGAAATCTAATAATATGCCATGGGGAAATTCTGGTCATTTTTAAATGTGGTTCTTGAATCTCTGTACATAAGTCTTTTCTTAGTTCAGGGAAGTTTTCTTCTATAAATCTGTTGAAGATGTGTTTAATGCCATTTGCCTGAGATTCTTCTCCTTCCTGCATGTCTATAATTTGTAGATTTGTTCTTTTCATGTTGCCTCACATGTCCTGAGTATTCCATTCTTGTCCTGTATTAAAAAAAATTCACAGTCTTTACTTACAGAATCCACATCTTCACCTTTGTCATCCAGTCTTGATATTCTGTTTTCTGTTTCATTCACTCTACTTGTGAAGCTTTTTGCTGTTGTTTCCAATTGGCTTATTGAGTTTTTCAGTGTCATGGTCATTTCCATTTGGGTTTTCTTCACTATTTCTATCTCTTTTGTGAATTCAGTTTTCAAGCCATGAATTGTTTTTACTATTTCATTAAACTACATATTGTATATTCTTGAGCTTCCTTCACAAGCTTATGCCTTTCAAACCTCTTTGAGTTCTTTGTTTTTCTGTGTTTTCCTTAAGTTCTCTGATCATGTTTATGATTATTCTTTTAAATTCTGTGTCATTGTGTTCCTCAGGGTGGTTCTCATTGTAGTGCATTTGTGTAGGACTAGTGGGTTTTGGGGGGATGAATTCTCATGGTTTTTCATATCATTTGTGTTTCTGCACTGCCATTTGGGCATATGGATTTTCTTTGTTGGTTGTGTGTCTGGTAGGAAATTCTCCTCTGCATTTGTTTAATTTAGTTTGGTTCTGTATATGTTGTTCATGTAGCTTGGTTGCTTTTTGTTTAGGAATGGAAAATAAATTTGTATGTGTTTCAAGTTCTTGCTGGGTGGTAGACCGATCTGGGTGGTTGTTAGGACAGGGTAGGGGTAGGCTGGTAGGCTGGTGAGATTAGTAGAAGGGCTGGTCTGTGTCAGATAGATCAGAAGCAAGTGGAGTCTATGCTAGGAAGTTTAACGAGTGTGGGTTGGTAACCTAGTCCAGAGACCTGAGGGGGAAGAAGTGGAACATGGCTGGGGCCAAGGCTGGCAGAGAGCAGGGTGGGTGAGGGGGCAGAAGAATGGCATAGAGACTAGGTGGGCTGGGTCTGACTTGCCAGATTCCTAGATGAGCATGTCTGTCTAGTAGATCAGGAGCCCAGGAAGATGCTGGTATGGGAACCACCTATGGCTGACTTAGGGATCTAGGTTGGGCTGTTTAGCTAGTTTGAGTTAGGAAGTTAGTCCAGAGATTTGAGGGGAGGGGGTGGAACTGGAGCCTGGATGGGGGCAGGGCTGGCAGGGGACAGGTTGGGAGTAGGCCAGAGAACTGAAATAGAGAAGCGGTGGGATCTGACTTACCAGACTCCTGGGTGGGCAGATCTGTCCGGCAGATCAGGAGCCAGGGAACATGGGGTATGGGAACCATCTGATGGCTGACTTAGGGATATAGGGAGGGCTGTTTAGCTAGTCTGGGTTAGGAAGTTAGTCCAAAGATCTGGGGTCAGGTCTGACTCTTAATATTTGCATGTTCAATGTATAGATTACTATTTATTATTACTGTTTCTTCTTTTTGCCCATTCTCTTAGCCTTTTCTTTTTTTAAACAAGTCAGAATTAAGGAGCATGCATAATAGAGCAGACGTAGTGTATGGACTTTGTGGTATAGTTTGGATTTATTTTCAGGCTTTGCAGTTGGGTGGCTTTGGACTCAGACCCTTCTTGAATCTGTTTCCTCACTGGTGATATAGGATTGTCAGGGATGTTAATGTTGAAAAACATACATAAACGGTAGTGCTATAAACTAGAGTGTAAATTCCAGGCTTAGAGTAGAATCAACATAAGGAGAGTATTAGTGTGGTATAAATTCTGCAGGAGAAAAAATGAAAACAAATTTTTCAGTCATAGTAACTTCTAAAACTTCTTAGTAGGTGTGATTTATGGGAATTGTGAGTTATTTATGGGTACATATGAATTTTAAATGAGCCAGATATATTTTATATAAAAATTCTTAAATATATAAATGAGGTACAAATATTCAGAATGTTAATGAATTTTTAAAATTTAAAATAATTCATTGAATTACCTGAGTGCACTTGAGAAATGAATTGAGTTCTCAAAATATATTATTTGTGATTTGGCTCAGGAATATAGTTACTATGCAAGTGAAGTATAGCTTTGTGAGGTGGGTACTTCTGCCTCTGTTTCATGCTGTGTTCTATGCTCTACAATTCTCTTCTTTTATCCCACAGATCTACCAATAAAGAAATATAGAGAGTATGAACTGGTGACTCCAGTTAGCACGAATCTAGAAGGACACTACCTTTCCCATATTCTTTCTGCAAGTCACAAAAAGAGGTCCACGAGGGACGTGGCTTCCAACCCTGAGCAGTTGTTCTTTAACATCACAGCATTTGGAAGAGATTTTCATCTTCGACTAAAGCCCAACATTCAACTTGTAGCTCCTGGAGCTGTTGTGGAATGGCATGAGACATCTCCAGTGCCTGGGAATATAACTGACCCCCAGCATGGCCATCTACATGGAAGTCCTTCAGAAGGGACCTGGAGAACAGAACCTTTGCAGACTAACTGTGCTTATGTTGGTGACATCATGGACATTCCAGGAACTTCTGTTGCCATTAGCAACTGCGATGGTCTGGTAAGACTCATTTCCTTTTGCACGTGCATGCGTGCACGCACGTGCATGCGTGCGCGCTTACACACATGTGTGCAGGTGTTAGAGTTTGGTGTGTCTTGAGCTTTACAAGGTAAAAGTGGAAAGGAAACCTCGTTGCTGTATCAAGTTAAGGAGAAAGCACTAGAAAGCATTTTATTGTCAGTGTATGTGCTATGGTGTAAGCTGAGATATGAAATGAGATATGAAACATTATTCCAAGAAACAAGACATTTTAGCATTTGTGTGTTTTTCTTTGTATTATATTGGAGGTTTTTATTTATTTCTCGTCATACTTTCTGAAAGCTTTCTAAAGTGACATAGACCATGTCTCAGTTCTTAAAGGGAAATTTTGGGTGTCTTCTTAAAGCATTTTGAAATCATTCTTCAGCTGAGGTAGGAAATGGCCACACCTCTTGTCAGTATTCACTATGTTAACCTAGCTTCAGGAATATAATATGTATTGTTTTCTCTGTGGTGCCTTTGGTAGATTTATTTTTTTCACATAAAAACCCACATCATGCTCTTCAGCTTTGTGATTGAAGCCAACAGTGACCAGCACCTCTTTACCTACTCTGTGGATATGAAATCTATTTTGTTTGTTTGTTTCGTATCTCCAGATGTCTTTTGCAACCTTGTACTAACTGTTGGTGCTTTGTAGAGCTTTATAAAATCAGTGTATGAAAGAGTGTGGGAGATCAAGTCTCCAATTTGAACTCTCTTAGTTTAGGATTTATACCATTACACTTGGTGGGGACCATTTTCTGGGTTTTGAAGGAATAAGAACTGTCTCAAATTCTTCTCATTCTAAATAAAAGACTGAATATATATAAATTATCATAAATTAAGCAAAGAAAGCACCACCTAGAAAAGACGAAGTTTAGATTCAAGTGTAGAGGAAAGGATTTTAGATTCAATCCTGACATATAAAAAGGAATGTATTATAAAGATGGTAACCTCTTGTAACACTTTCGAGTAAAATATTTTGTTGTCTCAGTTAAGATTTGAAACTTGAGATACTGGATTGAAAATAAGTATAGGGAAAGAAAAATACAAATCCTGATCTGGGCATGCCTTTAGTCCCAGTACATGAAAGGCATAAGCAGGTAAACCTCTATGAGATCGAGGCCAGTCTGTTCTACATAGTAAATTCTAGACCACCTGTGACCACAGAGAGACCTTGTCATAAACAATAGAATAGAACATAACAAAACATTATAGCTCTATGCATATCGAATTATATACTCATAAATACTGCTTGGACAGTAACCAATTGTTATAAATAGATGTTAAGGGTGAACGTACAGTATTAAGATTGTTTAATTTCTCTGTCAGCACAGAGTGTGTATGTATACAGATTATATAATGCAAATGCTCTTTGTTCCACTGATTAAGTGATTACTTTGAAAATATTTCTATTGCCAGGCATGGTGTCACATACTTTTAATCCCAGCACTCGGCAGGCAGAGGCACGTGGATTTCTGTGAGTTCAAGGCCGTCCATTCTAGCTGTGGCTACAGGGACACCCTGTCTCAAAAAGACCAAAAAAATTTTTTTCCTAGGGAGCTAGTTATGGACTGAGCACTGTTCTAAGCACTATGGAATAGCGAAAGAAATAATCACAGCTGCATCCTTAGGAAGCTCAAAGGTGCTTTGTTTACCATAGAATTTCAGTGACCAAAATATCTAGCAAAATATATTTCTTATATACATAAAATTGAAGTAATTGAACATAGGTATACTTCAGATGTGTGTATGAGTTATGTTTGCCTTCAATCTCAGCCAAGGGAAGTCTCCTCTGGAGAGATTTTATGAATGAGACAGAGTTTCTAAGCAGACATTGAGTTTGGTCCAGGAGAAGGGTGGGTCTGACTTCACCAAGCAGAGCTTAATGTGTAGTCATGCTTAAATGGAAGCCTGTTCTCGAGTTTGCAGTATAGCAGCTGTGTGCCATGAAGAAGAAAGCAGGCAGTGGTAGAAACACAGGCAGGATTACGGAGAGCAGATCCGCAGACTACAGGGATTAGGTGCAGTGGCTATCTTATTGAGTGGGGATGACTTAATCCTGTGCAACTGTATGGAATAAAACATTAGAGCTAAACTGGGAAGCTTAATTGATAAGAATGTAAATACATGTGGTTGATGGAAGCTCTTTTTATTCCTTTGACTTACTACAAGAAGCTTGAGCTTTTTGAATTTAGGGAGGGAATGGGGAGTTACCGAGATGACAGTGACGCTGAAGCACTAAACTGGAGGGGTCTGAAGCGTCCCGGAAGGCTCTGGATTCTAATAAAATCCAAGTTGATCTAGAGAGTATCACCACTTGTGGTTCAAAACGCCCACGAAAAAATATCTGTTTGGTAAGCACACAATCAAGTCTCCTGATATAGGAGAGAAGCCCTCTCTAGATGGGGCTTTAATCCTTTTTGTCAGGTCAGTTTTAGAATGGCGCAGTAGGACTTTGGTTTTCCACATGTGTCCTTTGAAGCTGTTGTGCATAGGAGCAGCTCCAGACCTTTATTTCCACACCACTGAGGCTGAAGTGTTCAGAGCAGCTCCTTGCTCTTTCCCTCCACCCTAGTGCTGTGTGAGTTTGAAATGGGGAGCACACGAGACAGAAGTAGATGGCATTAAACAGAAAGCCTTGAACTTAACAAATACTCAGTGCTGCTCTAAGTGTGTGTTATCAGGTTGGTAACCAAATCAGTCCAGACAGTGAAGTTCAGTAAAAATTTCATAACAACTTGATAATTATTGGATGTATATTTGATCAAATTGAAGCTGGCATTTTGTGTCTTTCTTTTTCATCTTGTTGTTCTAGCAATAAATCCTTATTGTACTTTATGAAAATGGGGAGAAAAGAAATTGTTTCCTTACTACAAACAATTCTAGAGGCAAACAATGTTACTTAGCTGATTTCCTGACTTGGTATCAGAAATGTCATGGGATACCTGGAGTCTATTAGTGGAGATGGCCCTGTGAAAGGAGAGCATTTTTCAGTCTTATGAGAGAGAAGAGGAAAACACCTTGAGTGATATCTTCAGAGCCAAGGTCTAGAATGTGATCTAGAAATAGCTATGGCTAAACTTGAAAATATTCAGTGAGCTTTGAAATCAGCAAGGCCTCATGCGCAGAGTTGACGTGTTCCTTCGCAGTGTGACCAAAAGCTGTCTAGCACTGACCCTCTCTTGTTCTTTGTCATGATTATTACTTAGGAACAACTGTTGTTTGACTTTTGCTGGAAGATCTGAATACATGTCTGTTTTCCCAGATAGGGCACTGATCATAGACCAAATGATTCCATACAAATGTAGTTTAGTGAACTTGTGAGTTTATTGGAGTCACTCCAGGAACATGAGTATTTATAGAGCATGAGTGACTCCTGCACTACTGAAAAGGATGGGTGACAACTCACTAAAACTTATCCCTAGGTTTCCTTGCCCAACTTGCTGGAAACTTGCAACTGTTTCTGCTTATGTATTCATACTCTTTGTGATCCTTATAACCTTCTGGGTTTCATGAACCTTTTAAGTTGCAAGAATATTTTTCACATTGGAAGAAATGAGTATACAACAATGACTAGTAAATCTTGACAAATTATAGTTGTATTCTTGCTAGGCTTTCCTACTTCTGGGTAATAAATATTGAACTACTCGGCACTAGAATTGTCCCCGCCATTTGTAGCATTTACTCTAGATTAGAAAACCCTTCTGCTTTTCTAGACAACTCCTCTCCCCAGATTATTCAACCAACTCATGTTGAAATCCTGACAAAAAGGTTCTTTCCAACAGTACCTAAGATGCCTGTGGCTTCGCTCTTCTGTGTCTAGAACTTACCCAGCTTAATGGATGTAGGTGTGTCCCGGTGACCTTAGCGGGATGTCTTCGCCTTGCTTCATCATTCTATTTTTACATCTCTGAAATGAGTTCAGGGTGAGAAGTCAGGTGGTGGCAGGTGTTTGGCACTTGGGTGGGAAACACCAGATGAAAATTTATTTCTTCCACGAAGTCCCGCCATGTGTTCTGTCACCATTAAATTGCTTCTGTAATGATAGCTCATACTGATTTTGTGGTCTGTAAATTTACCCAAATAAAGGGATGTGTGATCTTATTATCTTTATGTCATTTATTATATAATATAAATAAATTACATTTTTCTAGACTTACTCATACACTTACCTTGTTAATTCTCCTGGTTTGTCATCAGAGGGAACTGCTTAAGAATGGAAGAATAGATTAGTTCTGGGTTACCTGAGGTCAGTGACTTCATTCTGGGCTGCTTTTTAAGATCAAGGGAGTTTATCAAGTACTGAGGTTTACCACATTAAAAAAGTTGTAATTCTGACTCCATATGAAAATTATTAGGGTTTATCTAATAAAAATAGTCTGTAAAATGGACTAACTCATGAAAGGTTGAAATGGGAGGAGACACTCTTCCCTTCTTCCTCCTTGTCTTTGCTCACACCACTGACTCTGAGTCTTAAAGCAAGGGGGAATCCTTACTAGCAGGTCAGGGAATCTCGGAAGTTAAGGTTTAATTTTGCAGTGATAAATGAATTTCTTTTTCTAAAATACAGGGTGGTCACATCTAGTGAATATCAGAGATACTTTATCTTCGATGGGTTTTGGTCAGGGCCGAATGTAGTCTTTGTGGGTAATTGTCAACCTCTAACAAGAACAACCTCAAGACTTCTGCTTTGGGGCTTGTTCCTTTCAGAAACACATTCTTGTGATGCTTGTTTCAGCAAGCCTAGGTGCAAAAGTACTAGATGTGTTTTTAAACGTGTTAGGCACTGTGCATATAATTGAGACTACTTGGTGACTGTAGATTTAGCTCAATCTGTTTGGCAATAAAATTCAGTTCAATTTTGTAGCCATTTATAGTATATTTAGAAAAGATGATTTTTGAGGGCTGATCATTGAGATGTTGACATTTGAACATCTGCTTTTGTGAGCTAACGCTGTGTTCTACAGGTCAGTAGCTTCCCACCTTTTCCCTCCACAGAAGATGCTGATAGAAATGATCGTGTGCTGCTGTTGATAGAGAGGGAAGATCTATGCGTTTCTGGTTTCTATTCTGAATTAACAGGCTTCAGATAGTCTGAGGAACAGACTGAAACCATGTTTCCAGGTCTACATGAGGCTGTTTTAGCAAAACAGGGCTTGAAGAGCTCAAAGACTCTATAACTCTCAATCTCTAGAGATTGGAGATAAAAAGAAGGTGGTGCTGGTGGGAGCCAGCTTATTTAGTTTGTGAGAACCAGGATTGTCACCTGATTGCTTCTTAACTTAAGTCTGGTCCACCAATGCTCTACAGGAACTGACATTATTTCCCTAGGTTTATGTGAATTGTGACAACACTGAGCTTTAGCCTTCATCATCTACCTTGCCTCCTTTTTCAGACAGATAGGCAGCCAATTTGTGCTATTCAGAATAAAGAGGGAAGGGTTGGTCTGGTCCTTAGTCATTATCACATCTTGTGTTAGTTAACATGTACCCAAAGTCACACATATGTCATGCCTTTCCCAAGTTTTTTGTCCACATTTCTTTTTTCAACTTGCTTTGTTGATCTTATATAAAGGATGTTCAAGGCAAAGTAGGAATAAAGGAAGAAATGAAAATTTTAATAGTGTTTTCAGATTTGTAAGTAATCTTATAAAAATATTTTGTAGCTAACCTGAGTTATTCATGTTACAGATACCATAACTTTCACTGTCATTTAATTTACACAAATTTGATTATGAAAATTTTTCCTCTTATGGCTTCTAAACTTTGGCATACTGCATCTAAAAATTAAATATGGCTAAGATGGAGGAAAACTTAATATGATGGTATAAATTGTAAATTTCTTTTGGGACTGATATGTAAAAACAGAAAACAAAAATAACCTAGAAAGTAATGTCTCGTATTTTCAATGCCATGAACACTTTGATGTCACTTAAACTATTGTAGGTTTTAAATGTGTTCAGGAAATGCCTTAGTAACTGTGAAGACAATGGTCATAACATCTTAAATTTCTTCCAAGTAAATGATAATCAAATCAAGAAGAAAAGCCCATCATAGACCTGACATGATGGCTTATACAGAACCATATTTGAGGTCACAGAGTTCCTAAACTCAACATCAAGACACCAATTACAAGTTGATATTTATGGTTTCACTTAATAATTTGATTCTAGGGAACCTGATCCAAGTCAGTATAGTGTTGAAGCACTCATATGTTTAAGGCACTGCACTGATGGGCTGTAGTAAATAATGAGGTAGCTTAGGCATGGACTTTATCTTCAGTGAGAACTGAATAATGTATGCAAAAGCTACAGTCAAATGCTTTTTAATGCTGTATGACTGGAGTAGATGAAATGTGAGAGCTTACATGATGGAAAGATGATTTCTGTCTGGGACGATGGTAAGCTTGATGGAAGAAGCAGTACTGGAATTGTGGAGAATTGAGAAGATAAACATAATCATATCATAACATAATCAAGGATGGAAGCAGGGAAGGGACGGGAAGAACTGCCAAACTCTGAGGAAGGCAGAAGACTTGTATGTCTCAGAAGGACAATGGCAAAATTTATTTCGTGAACATGATAGCCCAAGTAACAAATATACAGGTGAGCCAAAGTCAAGTCGGTCTGTATTTACACGACTGTAGGACCAAGGAAGAAGTGTATGAAAGGAAGAAAGGAAGAAACACAAGGGTGTGCTTTGGGTACTGTGTAAGGCTGCGTTTGATGAATGTGCGTTTGACATTGTTAGGGTTGCCTGAGGATGGGACAGGATTGATGGACCTTAGTTTTCTTCATAGATAGTTTTCTCTGAAGTTATTCGGCCTTTCCCTCTGGAGTTTAGACAGATATATCCAAATAAAATTATTTTTTTTGAATTCCTAAAACTTTATGTTAGAGAGTTATGAGCTTTGGTCTTAGAATAGGCAAATTGATTCCCATCAGCTGAGGCTCCCCACCTTTCACATTTTAGCAATTAAATTTCACTATATAGGAAAATTCTTTCTATGACTATAATTTCCTCCATCTGGCATGGTTTTCACACTTTTTTACTGTATTTACTCTATGATCATATTTCTCCTTTCTGTCTCCAGGGAGCATTTCTAATGTCTTTTAGTGAGTTTTGTTTATAACGCAATTCTACATAGAGAGTAAAAGTAGTAAATTCCAAAAGATAGTGTAATTTTATCTAATCAGTACCACAACTCTCAAGGCAAAACAAAATACTTCTCTAAGGAAGTTATTTTGGTATTCATTCACACTTTGTCATCCTATACAGATATGTATATGTAAGTTTATATATGGGATATGTGTATGCATATAGACTTATAGATAGATGTATTTATAGACATATATAAACACATATCACACAATGAGGAATGCCAGCCCTATGTGGCATCATTTGCTGTCAATAAAAAATGTAATTAAATATAAAGTTACAGTATTAAATTGTAATTGCATAAAATTAACTGTAGTGTATATTATACATTACTTGAAGAGTTTTATGGACTGTTATTGCAATGAGCTAAAATGATAGCGTGATCTGCCTAAAAATGCACAGATAGCTGATTATTTCAGTAGTTCATATCCTTTATAATTTGTAAATAATAGAAGAAAGTGATCTCTCATGAGACTTGTTCTCAAAATAAAAATTTTAAAGGGAATTTAGCTCAGTGAAAGGTACTTGCCTAGTGTGCCTATGACTCTGGGTTTAATTCCAATACAGTAGAAAAAAATCAACCTTCCAGATTCTTGTGTAGTTTTTCACCATATATGACATATGCAACATAAAATATGTGGTAACTGACTATGTTATTGGTAAGGGCTCCAGTTGATGGAAGGTTATTTATAAGTTTTGGGGAAGATTAATTCAAATGAGCATCCCACACTGGGTTCTTAGTTTTTCAAAGCCTTCACAACACACCATAATGGGCACCTCAGCCCTATGGAATTCTCTCTTGCTAAAGGTCAGCTATCTAGACTGTTCTAGCTCAGTTCATATATGAGACCTCTGGGCCAGTCCTCCGTGACCTCCCACATTCTTCAGATGAGAGACACAGAGAGTCCATTGGTCCCTTTAAAGAAGGAGTTCTGTGTGCTGACATTTTTTGCAAATTGCATTTAAGATTTTTTTTGTTTGTTTGTTTCTTGGTGTCAGGGCGTTGAATCTAGTGACTCAGATTCTAGGTAGGCACTTCACTACTGAGCCACATCCCAAGCCCCTTGAGAATTTTCAGTTGCTTGGGTGTTAGCACCCTTACTCTAGGGTTCAGAGTTCAGTTATGTTTGTTCTTTGAGTTCTAATTTTCTCATTTGTTTGTAATCAGGTTGTAAACTGTGAGACACTGATATATTCAGCTTTTATTGAAGAACTGCATTTCCCTTTGGTCAGTGCTTCCATTTTGTTTCTATATTTTTATGGCCTGTTAGTAGATATGTAAATATTTGTAACTGGTAAATGTTTTTATTAGTGTATGTCTTTCATTGTCTCTTGTAACTTATTTTGTGAAATCAATTTTGCCTGATATTAATATACGAGATGGCCTTTTCCTTTTAACTAACTTATGTCTTTGGATCTAAAGTGAGTTTCTTATAAACATTGTATAGTTGAATCATGTGCTTTAGTTTTATTTATTTACATAGTTTTCCCTTTCATTTAAATTATGTCCAACATTTTTTAAATGAATAATAATATTTAACAAAAATGCCAGCACACAGAACTTTTGATCTCCAAAATTTCTTTTGAGAAATTATGCTAGTAAACTTGTTGTATATGAAGAATCTCTTCTCTCCCTCTCTCTCTGTTGGTAGATTTGACAATGGTGGTTTCGGATGTAGTGTCTGTTGATACTACTTTTTGTTTTCTTCCTTTGAATAATCCATACTTTCTGCTTCTTGGTAGTACATGTGTTGTTGTTGAAAGTAGCCATTTTGATCTAATAATACAGTGATGCCAGAAATCAGATTCATGCCTTTATCCACAATTTCCACATTTTTTTCTCTCTTTCTCTTTTGAATGTATCTCATTTATCTGTTGAGGCACATCCTGCCTTGAAAACTTCAGGACTTCTTAGGTTGTATGTGTTTTTTGCCACTTAGCTTCCATCTTTCCCAAATATGCACAATGACTTTCTAATTTTTTTCTGCATGTTCAGTTAATTTTGAATGATCAATGTTAAGCTCTCCACAAAAGGTACAAGATAAAAATAAAATATGAAAGAGATGCACCTTTTTGTTAAATTTCTTGGAAGTCATTTGACCAGATGGGAAGGGAGTTGTAAAAGTGAGAAGGGATCCAAGAACAGTGGCTGCCACTCCTCACCTCTGAGATCAGAAGCAGCATTTTGTGGTCAGAGTACAGATTCCTAGCATTTGGAAAGAAAAGAGGTTCCTTGTGTTCATCCTGACAAAAAGGTTCTGTGCATCAAGAACACACGCATCCCTGCCTGCCTCAAGTATTAGAGGTGTGATTTTAGCTGTAACTCTGCTAAGAGCCGAATCTGACATTTCTGCGTTCCTCTGGAAAGTCTACACTTTCATCAGATCCTAGAATTCAAAAACACTACAGACTCTGCAAGTGTACTCATTGGGCTCAGGGGAGGGATTTCTGGTGCTTTCTATTCCATCATCCTAGAATTCACCTGTTATACCCTAGCTTTAAAATATGCTTAGAATGTGTTAGTGTGGAGTTTTTTACTCCTAATCAATAAACACTAATGAAGGGGAAAAGTGGTTAAACTATTCCAAGTTATGATATTTTATGAGTTCAGTTTGAAGCAAGTTAAGTACTATTAGTAAGTCAAACTTTTTACAGAATGATTGAGGAAAATGAGTCACATTGGGAGGGGTTACAGTATTGTTTTAGAATCAGACAAACCTGAACTCCATTTCTAACACATGCTAGCCTCATGACCTTCAACAAGTCATTAGCCTTTCTGCTTTTCTTTCCTTTGGTGAAATGGGGAAGGCAATGCTTATTTGATCAAGGTCTTTCAAAGAACATTAATATACCTTTAAAGTATGGCCCCCAGCAAATGAATAATTATAACTACAGCTCATTTTTTTCTGCTTATAATTATTCATTTTAATTGTTTGTGATTAATAATATTAATGGTTACAGTTGAACAATGAAATGTACTTCAATCACCCAACTGAGTCTTGAAGTCATTTGTTGAAAATACAGGCTGAAGACTTTTGGGAAAATCTCCTTTATTCTCAGGTCACCTTTTCTGCCTGATGCAGGCGTTATGTTAACCTCATTTTTTTCTGAGAGACACTCTCACCTCTGAACTTCTGAAGACTTCCAAGGCTGGGAAATTCATGCTTCTCATCTTATTTGTTTAACACTGCATATAGAAAACTCTCCCTTAGGTTCTGCTTGGAAATGTGGAGAAAAAGCATTGTTGGACTTACTAGATTCTTAACAAAGGGAAGCTGTGACCTAACTTTCATTGTTCAAGCACCTAGGTCTGGGGCAGGCTGCTGTTTTATCATCCAGTTCATCCCTCAGTGAAACGGCCTCTGGGGCAGGGAACAGTTTCCTTCAGTGTTATGATGTAGCCCACACCCTAGTTTCAGAAGAGTCAATAAATAGGCCATAATTTTACTCTTCCTCCTAGGCTTCTTATTTTGAGCATATATTTTAAGTTATGAATCAGAGAGAGACAGAGACAGACAGAGAGAGAGATTTTCTTGGCTAGAAGGAGAGCTATTACACTGGATGTTATATTCTCTCTCTTCTCTCAGTCTGTCTCTCTGTCTGTGTGTTTTGTATGTGTGAATATGCCCATGCACATGTATGCAAGTGCATGTGGATGCCAGAGGTCAATGTTGGGTGTCTTTTCTCAGTCATCATCTCACTTAAAAAATATTTTTGTTATTTTTATTTTATGTGTATGTGTGTATTGGATGCATGCATATAAGTTCACCCATGTCATGCAGTGCCCTGGGAGGTCAGAAGAGGGTGTTGATCCCCTGGAACTGAAGTTATAGATGGTTGTTAGCTGCCTTGTGTGTGCTGGGAAGCAAATCTGGGTCCTCGGCAAGGTCAGCCAGTGCTTTTACCTCCTGAGCCATCTCTCCAGCCCCACACCTCAGTTTTTTTTTTTTTTTTTTTTTTAAAACTGAGCCTAGAGTTCACTGCTTTAGCAAGATTAGCCTCAAGGATCCTCTTGTCTCTGCTCCTCCAGCACTGTGGTGACAGCTGTGTGCTACCCGTCTTGCCTTTTTCATGGTGCAGGGGATCTGAACTCAGATTCTCAGACCTACTTCTGTCTGGGAGTATTATTTAAAAAAAATTTTTTGAGGGGGGAGTAAGCTGGAGCTTGTGAAGGTCAGAAGAAAATGCTGGGTCAACTGGAGGAGTTATGAGTCACCATGTGGGTGCCAGGAACTGAACTCTGGTCCTCCATAAGAGTAGTAAGTGCTCTTGATCTCTGAGCCTTTTGTTCAGCCCCAACAGGCCCCATCTTAAGGTAGATTTCTGAGCATGTGAATGCTAAGAGAAAATGAACTGTAATTAATGAGAAAAATTGCATACGTTAGCAATGCAAACACAGCAGGAAACATTTTATTTAGCACTGTCTGTGAAACACAATGCTTTCAACATACTGATTGGAATCTTAGGGTAATACCTCCTTTGGACATGCAGGATATTTGATCTTGCTTAGTGTGTGCCAGTATTTCATGCTTTTCTGACTGGCTTCATATAGTCCTTTGAGTTACATACCTGGCTCTGAGGAGGAAATTCACCAGCTGCCAAGACAAGAAAGCAGACCAAACAGTGATGTGGATCCAGATAAAATTAAGTCACCATGAGACCTCTGTTTGGTCAGCTGTGTCTCATGACTACTAAATCTACTAAATCTAAAATTTGGAAACATAACCATTAACTTCCTGAGGCTCCTTCTAGGATCAGTGTTCTGTGTCCTTATGGCTTTGGTTTGTCTTCTGATTTATCCTCATGAACAGTACATTTCTAGCATGCACCGCACTGAACGCTAGCTAATGGGTGAGTGACAAGTGCTAGTTGTTCCTCATGGTCTCAGGGGAAACTGTAAACCAGTGTTCATATTTTCAAATTCTGAGACATGCTGACTCTCTAACAACACTTTATGCAGTTTCAAAAAAATGACTTTTAATCCACCAAATATAAAAAGATCCTATTTTATTTTTTAAAGACTCCAAAGGACCTGATTGCTGACACAGTTCTGGGAGAGGTTTTAGTGTGTCTCCAAATGTGATGAGGAAATATAACCATTTAAAGCACAAAAATATTATTTATTATAAAGTTACATAGAAGAAACTGCCCATAGATGGGCTGTTAGGGAAATGTAGGCTGTCTTGGGTAGGGGTGCTGTGCCTATGGTATTTTGGTGTATCTTCTTCCTAGGGAGAGCATCTCATGTTCTCATGTTGAAGATTATTCAGCCAGGTCAACAGTTATTATTTTCACGGGTATCAGAAGGTCTTGGAAGACTTATTCAAACATAGATTTGTGGGTACTGCCCCCAAGTCTGTGGAGGAGCCTGAAAGTTTGCACTTCTTATACTTTTCTTGGCTAGTGCTAGACTCTAGGACTTAACTGTTCCTTGTTTGTGAGCAGTGGTACTGGATGCTGGTTTTCCCCAACTGACTTTCTTTCTCTGGTAGGAATTTCAACTTATTTAATTATTTATTTTTTGTCTGTAATACTATCTTGGCCCTTGCTTGCTGCTCAGTCATAATCCCAGCCAGCTTGACTGGGCACCTGTCAGCCTTGGACTGGATTAAGTATGTAAAACTACAACTTCCTCTCAGTCTGCTGGACTGGAAGCTGCACATTCTTTGGAAGCACCCGTGAGCTGCTGTCTCCGTGGTCCATGGCCAGGTTCTGGTGGGATGGAGAGACTTGGTGAACTTGAACAAGTCTCTCAACATGTCTGAGCCTTGATTTCCTCCTTCAATTTGGCTAATATTTCCCAGTGGATCTCTGAAGTAGATATTTGTGCTGTTTTAGTGACTATGAGTTACTATGACATTCCTGTGAGTTTCTAAAGTCATTTTCTTCCTACTAATTGATGGTGGGGCTGTGTCTTGGGCAGCACTGTTGCTGAAATCTTCAATCATCCTGTACTTTAGCAGCCTAGAACCATAGGACTTCTTGGGTTTCTTTGTATCAACTGTACAGTCCGCTCACATAGAAATGCTGCCCAACACATCTCTATACTTTCAACCTATAAAATCCACCTGAATTTTTGGCTCAGTACATAGAAATGGTTCTTACATGTGCCGTGACTTCTCTTTTGCATTCCTGACTTGTGTGTATACCTTTTTATATCTCTAATGGATATCCCACAAATTAAACAAGGCCACAGATTGATGTTTGACTGCCACACCAGTGTGCCTTTCTCCGAAAAGAAATTTGGACACTGTTCTTTTCTGAGCCAACAATCTAGGTATATCTCAGATTCTTTTTTTGTGCTCATCTCTCCTACTAAATCTATAATAGATTTGATGCTTTTCTGAAAAGTCTGATTTGAATCTAATTATATTTCCAGGGTCACAACTCTGTCCAAACATCTGTCATCTCTTCTCTGAATATTATAGGGATCTCCTCACTAGGCTTTTTGGTCCTTTCTTGTCCCTCTTATCTGAAACATAGCTGAAATGGAATTTCCAAATTGGACAGACTTTTCTGTGTTTACAACCCCTTTAAAAGGATTCCCAATAAAATCCAGACTCACTGTGTATCATAATCACGTAACAAGCTTTTAAAAACATCTGGGTGCCTCATTTCCACTCCTACCACCAGGGCCACAGCTTGACTGTAAGGTTCAGCCTGAGTGGATTGAAAGAACTAATCTACAGATAGGTGTGAGACTCCTCAGTGTTCTCCATGATAGGCCTCATGGGCACCAGAGAATGTTAAAGGAATCATCACAGAGTCTCCAATTTAGAATGTCTGTGTGGGACCCAGGTGTTTGCACATCCAACATGTTCTTTGGAAACACTGGAAAATCTGCTCTTGCCTTCCTGGTCTTACACCGTTCCTTTCCAAGTTTTGCTATATATTTCACTATTCTCTCTGTCTCTCTGTGTCTTTGTATCTCTGTGTCTCTGTCTCTGTCTCTGTCTCTTTTCTTTCAAACATTCTCAGATGTTCCTGAGTGCAGGTTTGTTTACTGCCTGAGGTCTAGTCAGCCTATCAGGAGTTCTTCACCTTAGGAAGATTAGCTTTGACACAATAGACCTTAACACAGATGAAGGAATGTATGAATTCCAGCTGGGGGGTTATGTGGGGTCCTGACAGGGAAAGGAGTATAAACATAAGATTGAGATTGAGATATTCCATATGAAATACACAGTGATTCAATTAAAAAAAAACTTAACTTTTCCTGTCTGTGGTCGCTTGAACCTCTATTTCTCCTCACAATATTCTTTTCTAAATTTCTATGTAGAACAATCTAGAATGAAGGTTAGCTCACATCATTGTGTGTTAACTTCCATTTTCTCAAAGAAGGTTTTCCTGGTTATTCAAGCTAAAGCAGAAACACTCATCAAGTCTATGCTGCTTCGGTGCTTGCAATCTTCAATCTTGTTAGCTGCTCTAGGCACTTGAGTCTATGGTGCAGTGTTAGAGGGTGGGGTTGGCAGTATTGAGAACAAAGCTCTTCCCAGCAGGTCTTTTTGACAGTGGTTGACAACACAGTGTTTGCTCAATAAATTAATGTCCACAGATGTGAATATTGGAATTGGGAATTGATTACCACTTTTGAGGGATGAGTCACATACCTGTATTTGCTGTCTTACTTTTACCTGTACAAAATACTCACAAAATGAAGATGGTGTTGTAAACTTAAAATATTTAGTATTTTGACTTCCTATTATTTCACATACATCGGTGCTGTCCACATTAATAGTGTTTTCATGTTGGACTTTTTTAAGTCCCCCTCCCCTTTCACTTCCCATTTCCTTTCCTTTCATATTACTACTGAATGAGTAACATCATTCTAGCCTTCACCCATACATGAGTTTAACATCCTGGTGCGTGCAAAGTGTTAAACCAATTTATTCCACTTAAACAACAGAAACAACAAATCATCATGACAACCTGTGTTTTTTGTTTTTTTTTAAAGATAGTTTTCAAGAAGACTATTAAAAACATTATATTTTACCCCAGTGCTTGGGAAAAATAAAGTATGCTTAACTACTAGCTTCTAAGTGAAGTTGTTATTACAGCAAGCTGAAGTTATTTTTTCTGAGTATTGATCACACATGTTACTTTTGTAAAGCCTTTTTCCCTCTCTGTGTACTAAGCTGGAAAATGAGAGTGAAGGGCTGTAATTAATGCTGTTTCTGTATCCATAAAGCCAAGCATCACGTCTCATATGTAGTCTGTGCACTAGGAATATCTGAATCACTGAATGCATGAAAGTAAGTAAATTCCAGGCACTGTAATAGTCTCCCCACAGGTCTCAGGAGGCTTAATTGAATGGATCCTTCCCTCTGGGGCAGGCTCTCTCCTTTCTCATTCTTTGGTACGCAGAACTCTGCCTTTGTGCCTTCTGGTTTCTTTTACTATTTCTCCTTAAGAGAATGCAACAAACACTCTCAAGCAACTACAGTCAGCCATTCTTCTTTAGTTTCTTGAATTTTATGACTTGTTTTAGCTAAATATTGATTTCCTAAGTTTTATCCCTCAGGGCAGCTCTCATGATTCATTAATTCTTGGACTGAATTCTTACTGTCTCTGTTTCTTGAGAGGATATGATGTGAATAGTGACACCTGGATTGAACTTGAGTGAATGATTCATTCAGTCTCTATGTATTTGAGTACCTAATGCATATCTGGTACCTTGAATGCTGCCTGTGTAGCAGAGCAAAAGTAATTGTACTGTTTTTCTCATGGAATTTTCACAGTGGGAAATAGAGGCATGATACATTATTTATTATTTTATGTGTAGGAGTATTTTGTTTGCATGTATGTAAGTGCACCTGTGGTGTGCAATGCCTTCAGAGGCAAAAGGGGGCATCAGATCCCATGGAGCTGGGGTTATGAATGGTTGTTAGCAGTCATGTGGATGCTGGGAACTGAACCCAGGTCCTCTGCAAGAGCAGCCAGTGCTCTGAACTGCTGAGTCAGCTCTCCTGCCTCAGAGGCATGCTATCTTAAATAGACACTCAACTGAGTGAACAATGGAAAGGTGTCATCAGTATTATAAAGAAAGGGACACTAATAAATAAGTAACAAAGTCAATTGAGCTGGGCTCTGGTTTGGGAAGGGTTTCTTTCAGCGTCAGTTGTGCCGGTTTTTAAGGATTAGTAGGGGTTCTTTAGAAATGATGCCTGTTGAGCACATTTTAAGAAGGAAGAGAACAGAGACTGTAGGGTCAAATTATCAGGTATGACTGATGTAACATTTAAGTTTTAGGAGAGAATTAATTTGTCACAGCTACTGTAGTTGTTAAAACCCAGTGCTAGTTAAAATGTATGAATGTTGTGCCAGGCACACATCTGCCCCTCATAGGAATTATCTTCTGTCTAAAATTTGTAGATGAGGAATCCAGAGACACAAGTATCTTGTGTTTCACAGAAGTCCCAGCCACCTGCCTTCAGAACCTCTGCTTCTTAAAAAAATCATTATTTTATCCTAATGGTGACATTTCTTCATATTCCAGTTAACTCTGGCAGCCTGACTTACATATGTATGGATAGGTCTATGCATGTATTCCTTGTCTATACATACGCATCATGTACACAAAGCTGTGTGTATTGTTATATAAAGAAACCCATGTATTTTGACATGAATAATATATAATATTTAATTTCATTATAATTCGAGATTAAACTTTGGATTGAAGGATTTGTAATTGAGCGATTCAGTGGTGAGCAAAATTACTTCATGGGCTGTATAGATGTGTTAGTAATTAGTAAATCGACCTGAGCTGCTGCCTTTCAAATTTGGGTGCCTAATTTCATCAGATCACTGAAATCATTAGCACAACTGAAAATCCATGAGTCCAGCCCTTATCCTCTGCTGCTAAAGAAGCTCATCTCCAGCCACAGTAGCTGCTTATAGCTTTAAATAGCATAGCCGTAGCCTCTGCCAGTTTCCCAAGCCAGCCAGGGTTATGGTGGGGCCAGGGTAGCACTGACTATGTGGTCTGAGAGAGGCCAGGGATGGGGTTAGCAAGTTGGCTAGCTGCCTGGGCGCCAGTGCAGGGGATCTGTGGAGCAGAGCAGCAATTTCCTGCTTTGGGTGAAGCTCTAGAAAGGCTAGTGCTGGCTAAGCCCAGGCTTTCAAACTCTTTTGTGATACTGCACTGCCCCTCCTCTCTCTCGAGTTTCTCTCAAGGGAGATTTTGATCCATGCTATTCACAGGTACATAGGGAAGATTTAAGGAGATCATGAAGTCTTATCCCCTCTTCCACTTCTTACTCATTTTGCCTAGAATTTTCACAATTAGAAAGTGCAGATATCACACTGTGGAATTATGGGTTCCTTTCAAACATTTTTAAATTACATTTATTTATTTATGTATGTTTTATTTGTTTATTTTCTGTTTGTATGTGTAAGTACACATGCCACAGTTTGCATATGGAGGTTGGAGGGGAACATGTTGATTTTCTCCATCATTTGGATCCCTGGGATCAAACTCAGGTCTTGAGGTTTGGCAGCAGGTGCTTTTACTAGCTTAACTATCTTGCTGGCCCTGAGTTAGGAGTTTCGTAATCAGTTGAATCAATTTGTTGAAAGACACAGAGGGACTGTGGTGAAGGGAAGAGCTGAGGCCTGGAAGCATGGAGGTGTTTGAGAAACTCCATGGCGCTCCGGAAATAGATCATGAGGAGACAAACATAAGAAAGAGACCACATATTTTCTGTTTTTACAGGTTTCCTTAAGCCTGACCTTGATGTTGCCTGTTTCTCTGTCTTTGAAGGTTGAGGTCAAAAGAAGATGAGCAAATACATTTCTAAAAGTTCCTCTAGGGGTCCCACTGTCTGGGTAATTGAAGTATTCCTGCTGATGTGTGGCCCTGACTAGCTTCTCGTTCGAGTTATTCTCCTTTCTTAGTGGTGAGTCTGTTTTACTTTCTGGCTTCACTAGCTCCTCTGACACTTGAGCTTTCAGAGAGATATTTCAGGATGGGCTTTTCCCTGAAGTTCTTTCAGTGTGGTGGAACATGTCTTTGTGGAAGGACATCTGGTCTCTGCATAGTTCTCAGTCTTTTATCTGATCCAGATGACTTACCTAGAGCTTGTCTTGCAGTAGGTAATTTGTCTCCATGAGCTGGAGAGTGCGTGTGATAGGAGAATGAAAGGTCTGGGTTTCAGCTCTAAGGCCCTGACTGTTATAGTATTATTCTTGTCTTATGTGTGAGGAAATGGAGACCCAGAGGAGCTGAGTGATAGGGGTGTCAGTCATTTGGCATTAGCAACAGAGACAAACAGGAATCTAGGTATCACAACTGCCGCCTCCAGCTGCGTCCTACCCAGCACTGGGCTCTGACTCCAGAGCGCTTCAAGGAGGCCCTAGCAAGCTTCTATTATGCGTATCTGTTAGGTATATGTCTTTGCCTCTCTTTAGCTGACTCAAATGTTTAGAGTTCAATACGGAATTATCATCCAGTTCAGCATTTGATTTCAGCTGGCTGAACTATGCCTAATTTTCACGTAGCACAATGCCAGCTATATACCTCAGAAAATACAGGTCTAGCAGACTAATAAGCACATTTTACTTACTAGCCATGAAAACAGCAGACTGGGTAAGCATCTCCACTGGAGTTTGTGTCTGATTCCTGGCTTCACAGACTAGGAGTAAAGTCATGCCGTGTCTCAGTTTTCTCACAAGTAAAATAGTGATGATAAATATGGCTGGATAATAAAACCTACTTCATGGGCTACTCTAAACAATAAATAATTCACATAAGTCTGTAGTATGGTACCTGAGGCATATAGTTCACCTACCTCTTTAGATGTGCTCAGTTTGTTACTTAAACAGCATGTCACTGACATAAAATGTTGCTAAAATGAACTTACTTAGAAAAGGTGTAGTATTGTTTTCCTAAGGAAAACATCTGTGACACTTCTGAGGACTTTCCTACTTCCTGCCTGTCTTCCTCTCTTCTATCAGGCTTCCTTTCTTCCTCTGTTGAAAACTTTCCCCTTTACTTATTTTTGAAAGGACTTGAGGTGACATCTTAGGACAATGGCAGCTAGGTTATTTCAAGAAAGATCACAACAAAGACCATATGAAGGACACTACAATAATCATTTCAATATATGAACTAAATGCCAAGAAACAAAACAAAAACTGAAACGTGGGAAATAAGGATTGCTTTAAAGCTTTTTGCAGTTAAGCTTTAAAGAGGAGATATATTTATATATGAATGCATGTGTATACCTGAAGACTAAATATCAAATAGCAGTACTAGATAGGAGAAAACTCTCTTTCAGCTATTGGTCAGGGTAGCCCAAGTGACTCCAAAAATAACACAGGCTATTGCTACAGGCCTTTATTTCCTCCTAGAACTCGAAGATAAGACCCTATTGCTGAAGACAGGACATACTTCAGACATAGGACTTAGAGCCCTGGAATTGGAAATGACCTGGAAGCCTTCTCCCTGAAGACTATCTCTGTTGGTATAAGAGGATAATATGCAAGTGCCTAAGGAAGAAAACCAATCAGTTATCCAACTCAGCTGTAAAGCCTAATAACCACAATATTCACCAGTGGAGCAAGTTATCTCTATGGTGCAGTAGTAGCATTTTTATCTTGATGGTAAGCAACAGCTATCTATTTGAACTTAAAGCCCATTAAATGGGAGGAAACTTATGTGTGGTACTGTAACTTAGCCAAATACTTAGCCAATGACTGGAGAGCTCATAAATTCTAGAGGAAAACTTACATTTGTCACAGCTGCAGACAAATATAGTTTCTTACTATATGCTAAATATATATACTTATGTTTACAGACAAGTATACCTGTCATCATTCACCAAAAAAGCTTCATTTTGCAACAAACGGAGACTATTACAGAGTTCCACAACTGGTTACACACAAAGAATAAGTGTCTGTGAGATGCTCAGGCCTAAGTGACACATCTACAATGCAACCTTTATACCTAAGGCTCACAGAAAATAGAGGAACAGGGGGAAGAGAGAATACTAAAGCATCATGAAGCTTCCTCATGCAACAGATGATGATTAACGCAGGAAGTCACAATTGACCAAAATGTAGAGAATAAGAGACTGCAGAGTGAGTGCCTGTACCTGGATAGGATTCTTATATTAAACCTCTGCCATGCAGGGCTCAGGGACCATTTTGGAATAGGGCGCAGAAAGACTGTAGCCAGGGTAGTGTATGACTACAAGGAAACAGAGTTTTCCAGGCAGCTGAGAACTTGCTCGTATGAACATAGAACAGTAGCAACAGAATGTACAAGACCCATGCAAAGTCAAACCAGGCAAAGACACAGCACAGAAATGGGGTTGTGGGGAAGTGGGTAAGAAGACCCAACCTTTGCTGAGGAACTAGTGACAACTAATCACTGCTGGATGAGAGAGGGATTTTTTGTTTGTTTGTTTGTTTTTGTTTTGTTTTATAGGAGTGATGCTAGACAGACTAACCAGGCTCTAATGGATGGACTCGAATCGAGAGACACTTGGGGACACAAACTTGACTTAATAGGCCTTAACCTTTATGACAGAATACGTGCAGTCTGGCAGGGGTGGGCAATGGGGATGCAGATACTGGAGGGAGGCTAAATATGATCAAGATGTATTGGGTGAAATGGATAAAAATTCAATATATTTTTTAAAGGAGCTATATTAGGTAAGGTACATTGTATTTTCAGAGTCAGTTTTTTTTCCCCCAATAGAGATAACTCAAGTTGGAACAAACAAGTTGTAGATACAGTTACATAAGTTGAATTTTGTCAACCCTTGATTTGTAAGTTGCAATTTCTGGTGGGTTTTTTTTTTTTGTAATTTGAAATAATCTAATTATATTCAGGTCATATGTTAAAGATATTGTTCAGGTTCTGCCTGGAAATAATGTCACAATGAGTCACTTTTGAGTGGGTTGCATGTTGGTAGGCTCACTAATTTTGTGAATAGCAGAAACAATACATATGTCCTAAGTTATTCTAAAAAGCTTTAAAATAGTTTAACTATAGAACTTTTGTATTTAATCTTAATTAAAATGTAATGAAATGTGAAGAACTGTTTACATGCTACATAGGAATAGGCAAAATATTTTAATTTTAGTGCTGTTTGCTTGCATTTTGCTGTTTGGCCTAATTTATTTTCTTATACCAGAAAATAAAATTATTATAACATGTAATATATCATAATTCCCAGAACTTTGATAGAGTCTTATTTTTAATTGACAAAAATTATGTGTCTTTGTGGGGTAAAATGTAATGCTTTGATACATGTATCATAAATCAGGATTCCTTGGCCTAAGGTAGGAGGCCCAGTTTGTCAGGTTTGATCATTTACCCCAAAGACAATAAGCAAAAGTATTGATGAAAAGTCAGGAACAGACTCTTGAGACGTTTTAAAGGTGGAGAGGAAGCATCTCTGCCCATCCTCAGAGATGTGACACAAGTTTTGGGTTTAAATAGAGGAAAGGTTGATGCAAGGTGTAAGAGTGATGCCTAAACATCCTTGGTGAAACTGTCATCTCGTTGATTGTAGTTTAGGTCAGATTTTGTAAGGTAACGGTACAGACATCCCCACAATGAAAGGGCACAATCAAGTTCCCCTGGGAAGATTGCACCTGCTAGAGGTTGAGTGCATCATGGGGTATTCCGTTGGTAAGACTTGGCCTTCCTGGAATGATGAATGACTGCAGGCTTATGATGAAGGATGGAGACCTTTAGGCATCTTTGGGGTCTGGAATATGATGCTGTAAAAGTTGACTATAAGACATCTCAGTTTCTCTTATCTTTGTGCTATAGTCTTTATAGAGGAAGGGGTAGATTAGATATCACCAGGTCTAGATTCTCCTCGAGTGGCTAACATATCTATGTTCAAAATTGAGCACATTTTGGACCCAACTTAAAGGAGACAGATGCAAAATGCAGGCAGAGATGCCAGGCTATCAGCCTGCTTTTAGTTACCTTGTGGACACAAATGAGGAGTCAGTGTTTCTACACAGAAGCAGCCTCTAAGGGCCTGTTTTATATACATTGTGAAGTGGTCGTCTTGGGCATATTCATTACTTCAAATACTTTATCATCTGTTTGTGACATTTAAAATATTTAAACATTTTAAAACATCTTCCTTTAACTTTTGAAATTCATAAAACATTATTACTAACTTCAGATATCAGAGTGTATAATATCGAGAAAAAGGCTTTTAAAAAAGATTTAATTTCATTTAAATTTTTTTAAATTTATCATTTTCATGTGTATGAGTGTATTGCTGACATGTATGTAAGTCCATTGGTATTAGCAATCCCCATGGGTGGAGGTCAGAAGAAAGCTTCAGATTCCCCTGGAACTGGACTTTCAGGCGGTCAGTTGCCATGTATGTGCTGGGAATCAAGCCCGGGCCCTCTACAAAGTTAGCTAGTGCTCTTAAGCACTGAGCCATCCCTCCAGCCCCTAGAGCACAAGACTTTTAGCTAACTGATATTAGACTATATATTTTTTCCTTTATCTTTGTGGTGCCAGGTATTTAACCAGAACCTTCATGGTTGACCAGAAATGCTCTGATTCTGATCTACATCCATCCATAGCCTGAGGCTTTTTCTTTTTTCAGACATAAGAAAAGTTCTCTAGAAATTGTACTTTTAGGTTAAAAAAATGAGTTTTTTCCTCAGGCTTCTGTTACCTTTGTTAAGATGGGACAAAATGGCTTTGTGGTACATGTTTGTAACTCTAGTTGGGAGATTGAAGCAGAAGGATTATAAGTTCAAGGTCAACTTGGACTGCCTAGCAAGACTCTATTACAAAAAGCTAAATACTATCTACCAGAGAAATTGCTTCAAAATTCATTTAAAAAAAAAGACAAATCAGCTGTTACTGACCAAATGACTGACAAAAATCATTTTAAAAGAGGGAATTTTACTTTTGGCTAATGGCTTTAGAGGGTTCAGTCAGTGGTGACTTGGCTATGTGCCTCTGTGCCTATGGTGAGCCAGTACACCGTGGTGAAAGGACTTAGTAGTGCAGCAGATCTGTTTACCTTGCTGCCAGGAAGCAGAGAGAGGAAGAGCAAGGGCTTGGACAGCATGCATCTACCAAAGACCCATGACCTACTTCAGCCAACTGGGCCTGATCTGCTGGGATCTCATTCAGCATGGACTTCTCCATGGATTAACTCTTGATAAAAGTTAGTGCCCTCCCTTCCAAGAACAGCACTACCGGATGGGACCAAGCCCCCAAAGGGACTTTCAGACCATCAAATATATACTGCATATGCATAGACTTTTTCTTATTTAACTTTTAGAACAGCAAATTATTATCTCTTTGCTATAAAACATTATTGGGTAATGTCCAAGTCTTTTATAAAATTAAAAGATAGTTTATTAAATAAATATGGCATTATCTTCTCTCAGATAATAGGTAATACCAACCTGAAAATAAAGTAAGAAAATGTTTTCTCTTTGATAGGGATAAGGCTAAAATTTCATATTTTCGTAACTTTAAAACGATTCTTTTAAACAGTTGCTGGTATTATAGGAAACTAGCTCACTTTGGTACTGGCTCAGCTTTAGATAGCCCCCCTCCTTGAAGTTAACATTTTAACTTTTATAATTGCTTATAACCTTTTAAAAGTGTTTTAGCATTTTTAATGTTGTCAGAAATAAAGATTGTTCTTTTTTGGTTGGCTGTGATTCATTTCTGTATCTGTTTCCAAGAAGAGTGTTACATAAAGTGAAATGATTGAACAGAATAGAATCTGTGTGGGAGACTTCAAATTCCATTTGATAAGTATAATTGGCTTGCATTTAGCCTAAAGTTAGTAATAGAAGTGGTCTATTTTAGATGATTGCTTTTTTCTTATTCCATACCTCAGGGCCTGATAAGAAGTGTAGCCTAGGCTTTGAGGTGACCTCAATTTCCTTTCTGTTTCTGGCCTTTGAGTCTCCAGCATTCTGAGGTTGTCTATGAATGCTTCCTCAGTAGGCAAAGGCTCCATCATCTCATCAAGATTATAACTAGGATGATATAGTAGGTTCTATTTAATTCATTCTGTGGACAGAGGACATTCATGGCACCGAAACCTGACCTGATTGAAGAGAAACTAATTGGATTAAGATTTATTTGGTGATCGTGTAAATCTGGGTATTGGAAAGATCAAGGTCTGTGCTGAGTACTGAGGATGACTTTGTTGTATTACCTCTACTCAGAAGGACAGTGGTGGAAAGATTTTCACTTTTTTTTCCAATTATGATTTTGTGTGTAGGAGAAAGGATGTACCATTTCCTCTTTGATTGTGAAATGGCTGTCCCTTGAGGCCTCTCTTTTTTACTGTGTCCGTTCCAGAAGTTTAACCTGCCATCTCACTTAAGCTTGTTTTGTATAAAGGCAGCCGTGCTTTTACTTGAAATTCTGTGTTCTCCTTCCTCATCTGGTTAAGAGGACTTCTGCTGCTCTGTTTTAAGTGGGAAGTTTGGAAGACGTTATTTTGTTTCTGCCTGTCTTGCTCAGTAGATAATTTTTATAGTAGAAATCTAGTTTTCCTGACCATTTCAAGTGAGAGCTACATAGAGCTGATGCTGAATTAAATATTTGGGGAACTCCTTGAAATCATTTTGTTCCCTTACTGGAAACAGTCATTTTCATGTGGTTACTATGGTGTCTCAGTAGAAGAAGATAATCCAAGCATTTCAATTTAAATAGAATGATCGACAAAGACAGAGGTAGCATAAATTGTAGCTAATGTACTTTATTTGGGGGAACTTTTATGTTTGATTTAAGATATTAATACTTTTTAGGGCATGTCTTTATAGAATTTGGGGACAAGTCTAACTTTCATAATAAAAACGATAAAAATTAATACTTGTTAAGTGCTGTTTAGGTCCCAGGCAAGATATCAAGTATTTTACCTGTATTATTTAATCTTAAAGACAATACCATGCATTTAAAATTTTCACCGTTTTTGATATCATTTTGAAATTGGTTTTAGAAATTAGTTATTTGTAAGAAGTGTGGTTATTGGAGGAGGAGAGAAAAGAAAGATCACTGTGTAGAACTAGCTTTAAGTAGCAAGGGCCTGGATTTCATGTCATATATTGGTTATCAATATTTGGTTTAAGTTTTAATGTTAAATAATTGTGGCTATTTTAAATTTTATTTATTAAGGGCTGCCAATATAAAATAATGTAAAATGGTTTGGTGAAGAATCACATTATTTAAACATAGACTGTAGGGTCAGAAACGTTATAATCCCTTAAGGCTTGAGTCTAGGCAGAAGTATAGATGTATGTGGGACATAGCTGTTAGACTAGCTAGGTGAGCCCTGGTAAGCTGGATGCAAATTTGATGTACATTCCCAGAGATAAATTATGCCAAGGAAGAAGAGTAGCTGTTTTGATCTTGATTTGGTCTTGAACATTTAAAGTCAGAAGGACAATTCTGACTTTTTTTTTTCTTGTGTTTATACTACTCTAGCTGTTATGGGAATATGGGAGGGGGTGCATACAAAAGCTATGATGAGAAAGAAGCTGTGCTCAAGAATGTGTGGGAAACATATCTTGGAGTCCTTAAAAATTCTTGTGGCTTATATGAGCCTAAATATCCTGTGTCAGCACTGACATTTATTGCAGTTAATGGGTGTCATCAGTGATCATGCATGGGCATGGGTTAACTACATAGGGGTTTTAGAAACAATTGCTATAAACAGGGAATGGTGAGATAAGCCTGAGTGGATGACATAGTGAGAGACAAAGGTCGGGGAAGCGAGACGAGCATTCAAGAGGACAGAATACAAGTGATCACTCCTTTCCTAGGAGCCAAAGAAGATGTTGAAAGAGTCTTAAAGGCTGCTTATGTAATATTTAACCATACTTAGGTGGGAAAGAAGGAATGTTAGTGTTTATGGAAGAAAATATAAATATAGACATGACAAGCATAGGGAAGGGAGGGGACAGTGAGAGCTTCAACTTGGCTTCATAGTACATGTCAACTGCCTCCTCTGGCCACAAGCAAAACTGTGCCATTCAGGACTAGGCTAGCTGGGCTGGGGGAGTGGGTGGGGGGTGGATTGAGGGTGTGGGGGAGGAGAAATGGAAATGTACAACTGGAGCAGAGCTTGTGGGCATAGGGAAAAGGAAAAGATTACATGACATTGCTGAAGGGATTTCAAAGACTTGGCAGCTGATGTGCTGGCAGAGGAAAGGAGCAAGTTCACGTAGGGGGATCAAAGATGAACTGAGTTTTGAACTTCTATGACTAGGAAATATGGAAAACAGAAGAAGAAACGTTTGATAAAGTTCTCTGACACAGTGCATATAAACAGCTGTGGGACAGCACTTGGCAGGTAGAGATGTTAAGCAGACAGTTAGGGGTGGTGGGAGCTTGGGACACAGTGTATGGCCGAAGACAGGCAGGGACTCGGAGACAAGAGCATTAAAGCAGCAACTGAAGGTGCACGGTGTGGAGAGTTCTGAGAGAGTCTCCCTTTGTCTCTATTTCTCTCTTTCGGTACATAACTCACAGAGTAGTTTCAGGTTGAGATTTCCCATGTATGTCTGCTCACATGTGGATAGAGCCTCTATTATAGAGGACAAGAATAGAAGGCTCAGGGAAGTGGTTGGGCAAAGAAAATGGAACTCCAAGGATAGAATGTTGATAGAAACAAAATCATTCAGAATTTAGATTAACTTTAAATTATCTAAAAAAAGACACTTTCTGTCTGAAATATATTATTAACTCAAATTAAATCAAAATAGTAGTCCTAATTAAAAAATTTAAAAATAAATAAACTTATAGGCTAGGTGGGTGGCTCAGGCCTTTAATTCCAATACTTGGGAGGCAGAGGCAGGCAGATCTATGTAGGCAGTTCGAGGCTACCTGGACCCTGTCTCAAAAACCCAACCAACCAACCAAATAAATAAACAGAACCCTTATAGAATCTACTAATACATAATTGTGAATAACTGTGACAGAAAAAAATTTAACAAAGCACTGCTTGTTCATAGTTGAATCAGTTCGGTTTTTTAGTTTCTGTCATATAATGTAAAGTGCCTTTTCCTAGCTTCGTTTTCCTTCGGCTACCAGTAACACCTTGGAATTCTCCTGATTCATCTTCCCAGAGTAAAATGGTATATACTCACTGTTTTCTACAGTTGCCATGAAAAACTGTCTTAGGAAAGTAAAGTAAAAATAATACATTTTTTGATTCAAGAATTTATTGGTGGGAGATTTTATTTTCACATTTACATGTGTGTATGCACATGTGTAGATGTGTGCATCATGGTATGTATAGAGGTCCGAAGACAACTTAGGAAGTTCTCTCTTTCTACCATGTGGGTTCTGGGGATTGAACTCAGATCATCAAGCTTGGCAGCATGTACTGTAACCTGCGGAGCCATCTCGCCCACCCAAGATTTTAGCCACTAACCTATTTTAATCTTCCTACTGAGCCTGCTTATTCAGAATCATTATTATCAGTGAGTCACCAGAAGTACAGCATAGGACCTGACACCTGAAACCCAGCGGTACTTATTTCTAGAGAGGAGGCTTGGATGGTGAGGTGAGTGAAAGTGTGTCTTTGTAGTTGGACTTCTGGATCAGTTACATGGATTTGTCTATTGCCCTTCAGAGATGCTCTCTGAATCATGGTGTAATGATGCATGTTCTAGTGCATGATAAATGATACTGAACACAGTCCATGTTATTATGTGTTACATGTGTGTATGCTAACCAAAACTGCCATGCTTGGTATAAATGCTGCATATATGATTTAAAGCACCATAATGGCAATGAGGCAGTATGTAGATGGGAAAATGTATTTAACATGTAAGTTACAAGAGGTCCAAACGTTTAATTCCATAGTGTGCCTTAATAGCAAGAGATGTCAAACCCTTGGGAAGAATATAGACAGAAATCTTATGGAGTGTTTCATGGTATGTTCACAAGTTATTACAAGAGGGGCTCTTGAGTGTCCATCATCTGAAAGGCTTCAGGGAGGAAAGGTTGGTTTTGTATTGGTATAAATGTTTATTGAGAAACAGTGCTCTGTAAGTAGCAGACCCCAATAAGATCTGTCCTCAGCAAATTTTGCTCCTACCAGGAGGATTTTGGATGTTAGCAACAGAAATGGTATCGCTATTAGTGCTGCAGGGGGAGAAACAGTGCTCCCAGGAGAGTTCTTAGTTTCATTCATAAAAGAATTTGAGAATGGACTCACACAGAAGCTTTAGAACACTTTTATTAGAATTTAAGGGAAAATCCTCAGAGCAGGCAAGCTGGAAATCTCAGCAGCTGCCTTAAGGAGGAAAATGGAGGAGAGAAGAAAAAAGACATGAAGCCATGCAGATTTAGAGCCTATGTGGAGGACAGACTGGTAGCCATGTGACAGGGAAAAGGAAACCTTAGAGAAAAAAGTAAAGAAATACGTGATGCTGGAATGCTCAAATAATTAAAGCATGTTTAGAAAAGGGATATGAAGACGAAAGGAGAGAGATTACACTTTTTCGAAGAACTCAGAAAAGTGGGCAGACTTACAGAGAGCCATGTCTGCTGCTGGGTCTAGAAGCACTGTGCTAGGAGGTGAGATTCCAGGCAGGAAATATTCGGAATCTCATTAACCTAAGTATTCTACCCATCTACTTAGCATGACTTAAGGTGAACCTGCCTTCCTAGGGATGGTCCTTTGACCAGGTGATTGATCAGTGTAACTGAAAAAGTGGGTCTTCCAACAGTTAAACTAGAATGTTATTTTTTGCCTGGTTAATCTTCTGGAGCTTTCTTGCTATCCGAACATTAGGAAGGAGAGAATATACTGGAATTATATCAGCCTTTCACAGAGGTTGAAAGGAAAGCTAAACACTGAAGCTTCAAGAGTAGAATCCAGGATCCCTAGACTATCATTCAAACATATTTCCTGGAGATTGGAATGGTTGAGTACCAGCCACTGTGTGTGGCCTTTTTAAAGGCCCAGAGATAGCCAGGAGTGAAATTAGTATGGAATCCTCCTTGATTTGAATCACTTTTCAAAAGGTAGCCCTGTACCAGCCTACCATCACTGCAGCAACTGGAAATGGTTTCTTTCAGAAAGAGGACTGAGCCATGGTTACCACAAAGAAGGACAAAAGATGCTAGAAAGATGAACACAAGAGGCCTGCCATAGGCAGAGATGGTGCTTTGCAGTTCTCTTGTAGAAAATAAGAAGGCAGGCTCCAGTGAGCTGAAACTAAATCTGTGTACACGCTCATTCACATACACAGATGTATACGCCCACCATACATATTTTACACACTGTCTTTGGATAATTGCTGCCACTTTTTTCTTCATTCACTACCACACAATTGACATATTGAGTATTACATTATAGAATGCTTTTTTTCCATAAAAAAGTTAAAGAAATGTGAAAGCCACAAAGTTGTATCATTATGAAGTGTAATACATGACAGACGCTGAGGTCAGCTTAATATGGAACATTGGTTTTGGGGCTTTCGATAAAAGCAGCTTAGTTTTTTGAAATGAAGTATGTTCTCACATTTTGTCTGAGTGGAATTTATATTGACTTGCATGACTATTCTTGTCTACTAACAGGAGAGTGACCTGCTGGAATTAGCTTTTCCGTCTGGTGTACTATTTAGCTTCTGATCCAGATTTTTTTTTAACTGTAATTAAAAGCATCTATAGAACTGTTAAACATCCCAAACTTTGCTCTTCATTTGTCAATAGTTATTTTAGATATAGTTTCATGTTTTAATAACGGTAAGAAATTTCTCCTTTCAGTTCAGACTACAGACAAAAAATGGGAAATATGTTCTGAAGTAATTGGCAGATCTTTTGGTTTCTAGAGTGTTGGTTCTTAAGCTTTATTTGATATGTGTTGATAAACAACTCCACATTATTATAATGGAATACCTGCAAGAATTAACTAAAAAAGAAAGAGGTTTGTTTAGCTCCTAGTTTTGGAGGCTCTAGTCAAGACAAGGTGTTCCCATTATTTTGGGTCTCTGGCAAGCTTGTCATATCATTGCAGGAGTGCACAGAATGGGTGCACACATCTTGTGTTTGAGGGCGGGGAGGAGAGTCGGGGAGGAGGGATGGACTAGGTTCTGTAGTCTCCTTCAGCATCGTGCTAATGACCGAGGACCTCTCAGTAAAGCCACCTTGAGGACCAAACCTTTGATATAGTGTAGAAGCATGAGAAGCACCTATTTACTCAAATCACAGATGCCTAGGTTATCACCTTCTAGGAATTTTATAGTTCTGCTGGAAGCTGAAGAGTCTCGTTTGCCAAATACTCCAGATGGGTTTGAGGCAGGTATCCTGAGACCACATTCTGGAAAATCCTGTGCTTAAGGTGATCTTATTTATTCATTTTTTACGATATATTTTTATTGCATTTTATGATGATAAATAGGCTCTCCAGACTTCAGTGGATGAATGCACACTTAGGGACATCTGGGTACACCAAACTGACCAGATAGCCCTCAAGGTCTTTTATTAGTTTGTGAGTAGTGTCAGAGGTAGAAGGATTATGTAAACTTACTTTGAAGGTTTGGACTTCAAGTACTGGAACACTGAGCTCATTTACTGTAGAACCACCCTTTTGTACAAGGGACTGTGCAATCTGTTACTGCTGAAAATATTAGATCGCTTTGTGGGGAAAAGATTGAAATCACTTTGAAATAACATTTTGGTTTTAGATTCATCTTGTATTTATGATCTGCTATGTGTATGACAGAATTCGAGTTGGTTACAGTGTTTCGTTTTCCTTGCTTTTGTTGGAAATATGCTGGTATTCTCTGACAGATACAGTATAGTGGATGCGTTAAGAGTTGTCACATATTAAAAATGTATTCTCATGTGTATCATTTTTCTCCTGATAAAGGGTTTCTCCTCACCTAGGCCCCTTTTTTTTTAACTGTAGAAGCCCCCTCCTTCCTCTTTGATATGTATTCTTACTAATGTTGCCCTGACTGGTCTCTGACTATTGAGTTCAGGTGATTTTCCTGCCTCAGGCACCAGGGTGCTGGGATTACTAGTAAAATTCTTCATGGCTTCATTTCTCTCAGTATCAGATAGTTTGATTCTTAGAATCATTTTTCTTAATTAAACAGGAGTGACACTGACTCCCAGTGGCACAAGGGCTGACTTAGGATCAGTTATTTTTTTATTACTTGTTATAATATGAAACTGGAATTTTCTCTGTTATACCTCTTTAATTAGAGCCTTTTAAAAAGTATACTTCATTTATTTTTATGTGTGTGAGTGTATTGCCTGAATATAGGTAGCTACACCTGTGTCATGCAATAGCCACAGAGATCAGAAGAGGGCATCAAATCCCTTGGAACTGGAGTTAAATACAATTGTTAGCTGCATGTGGGTGCTGGGATTTGAATCTGGATCTTCTGCAAGAGCAACTAGTTCTTTTATCCTCTGAGCCATCACTCCAATCCCCAATAATAGGTTTCTTAGAAAGCTAAGAGAAAGATAGGAAAGTGTATTATAAGTTCTCCAAAAGTACATACCTATAGGTACTTTACATATGACAAAAGTTAGAAAATAGTAAGTTAAAAATAAGGTGTTAATTGTATTGAATTCTCAGCATTTGCTTATTCTGTCTTTTAAACATGATTAAAAAATACTCTGGATTTTGTGGCATTGTCTCTATGCCCATTTCCAGAGTACAGCTCTGGTCTTTACTCAATTACTGTCTGCAAGTAGCATCTGACAGCCTCCGTTTTTGCAGAGTGTGCTTTAAATTCAGAGATCTAGGGAGCTGTTGAAGGAAGGCACTGGAGTCACATGTGGGAGAAATACTAGATGTTAGAATTCAGTATTTTGTGCAGTACAGATAGAAAGGAAGAAACTTTTTTACATTTTGAACTTTCAAAACACAGCATCAAACTGGAAAAATTTTAGTGATGTGCGCCTGAATGCTTATTGAAATAGGTGATTTTCAAGATGTTTTTAAATTTAACTACGTAGGATCCTAACTATCATCTTCAGAAACTGAGAAGTATGTGAGAAAGGACACAAGTCCACATGAAGTGGAGAGGCTGTGGGATTATTGTTCTCTCATATTCCATACTCTGAATTGAATCTTACTGGTTTTTGTTCCTTATAGAAATTTCAATGGAACTAAAGTCAAAGAGGTCCAGCATAGTTCATGATCTCTGAGACCATGCCGTGTGGGTCGTGGTGGGCTGGCCTACAGGGGTGGTAGTCTGGTGATCCTGGTATTAGTAGCCAATAGAAAACAATGTTTCTGTACATGGTGAAGGTTGGAAAGGATCAAACTACTTCTAGTCTACCAAATGAAAAGTGAGCTCTGAATGTCATGGTTGTGGCAATCCACAAGATGGAGTTGTTCTGTTCTGCAAGGCAAAATATGCCCCAAATGAACACTTGAGTGAACATCACCGCTTTCAACAGCTGAAGCTTAAAGCATGAACATTTAATTTCTTAAACTCCAAGATGTGATGAGGAACCACAAAAGGTTGAAAACTTCCTCTGTGTGGTTGTATATGTTCCTTTCTTTGGCCATGCTTGCAGGAGATACACCTGGTTAGGGAAAAAACTAACCATTTTTTTTTTATAAATTTATAGCTCATTAGAAAATGAAATAGGAAGAAATAAAGTTCTTTTCCTCTTAGAGTTACCCTTGGTCTCTGAAGACATAAGGACTAGCATGCAGGGTTTTTGAGCCTGTTTGTTTATACAGGCAGAACAGAAATAGAGCTATATTGAGCTAGGGTTTGATGTACTGAATTGCCTTCATGCAAAGTCCTTGCTAATTCATAGATTTTTTTAAATCTTATTTTTATTTTATATGTATGAGTATATTGCCTACATGTATGGAAGTGCGCCTGTGTTGTGCAGTCATTACAGAGGTCAGAAGAGAGGGTCAGATCCTTTGGAACTGTTAGCTGCAGTGTGAGTACTGGGATTTGAACTTGGGTCTTCTGCAAGAGCAGATAGTGCTCTGAACCACTGATATATCACTCTAGCCCTGATTCATGGCTTTCTATTGCCCTTCCATCTTCTTGCTATGGTTAAATATGTACTCTAAGAACAAGCCCTTTTCTGAAATGCTTACAGTGTTCTAATTTTCTGGTTGGCAGATATACGTTCATATGAGAAACTTTTCTTTTTCCTGGGGGATGGGATGATTAAGAGATAGCTGAACTGAAAGGAATAGGTGGTGACTGGACGCTTGTCTGGGTGTTTGCTTTGCAACTGTTACTGAATTATTATCACTTTGTAGCACTGGCTGTTTTTATCTCTACAAAGTTAGTTTGTGGAAGGAATTTAACAAATAACTTCCCTTGTCATTGGTTTTGCAGAAAGAGATAGTGACTGTTACTGGCATTCTTTCAAACCTATAGGTAATATCCAAAATGTAAATAATAATTTAAGACCCAAAATTTTAATTTGATTAATAAAGAATCAACTGATCCCTGCCCGCCAGGCCAGAAATACCAGCACATACACACCAATGAAAAAGGAACAGGGGCCCCCAAACAGGCCCAGGCATATACAGTCAGTTGGCTTTTGATAAGGATGCCAAGAAAACATTATATGGAAATCATAGTGTATTGTATAGCTGGTGTTAGAAAGCCTGGATGTCCACATGCAGAAAATAATACATATCTCTTATCTCACATTGAATACGAAAATCAATTCCATTAAAGATGACAGTATTTGACTGGAATCCATCAAATTGTTAGAAGAAAATGCAGGGAGAAATATTTATGACATTAGTCTGGGAAAAAGTTTTACATATGCTAACTAAGGTATAAATATCAATAGCAAAACAGGATTACATAGAGTTCAAAAGCTTCTGCACAGCAAGATAAAAGAATGAAAAGCCAATTTACAGAAAATATTTGAAAACTGTATATTCAATTGTTCACATCCAAAATATGTAAGAAAATCATAAACCTCAATAGTAGAAAATGAATCTGCTTTAAAAATGGGCAAAGAATTGATAGACATTACTCTAAAGAAGACCACATATGATTAATAGGAATATGGAAAGGATCTCCACATCACTAGTCACAGAAATGCAAATCAAAATAACAAGCAAATATCACCTCACACTTGTTGCAATTTCTGTTATCAGAAAAAAGAGAAGTGTTGGTTGGAAGAGGAACCCTTGTCCTGATGTTGGGGAGGAGAATTGACATAGGCCTTGTAGAAAACAGTGCATAATTCATCAGAGAACCAAGAGTAGGAGTCCATGTGACCCAGCAATCCCAGAGAGAGCCATCTTCATCCTGTGGTCACTGAAGCATTTCATAAACAAGATATGCAAGTAGCTACCAATATATGAATGGAAGAGAAAAATATGAATTCATACAATCTACTTTGTTCAACTTCAGAAATAAACAAAGAAATCCTGACATTAGTGACAACATACATAAGTTTGGATGAACTAGCCTAAGTGAAATAGTCCAAACACAAGAACATAAGCATTGCTGTGTCATTAATATGAAAATATAAAAACACCAACATCAGAAATAAAAGAGAGGTTACAGGGGTGGAATGGTGGAGATAGGAAGATATCTGTCAGAGGGCGCAAACTTTTCAGTTGTAAGAATAAGAGAGCTGGGAAGATGGCTCAGCCAGTAAAGTGCTTGGTGGACAAGAACCATGATCCTCAACACTTGCTTAAAAGCCAGTTGTGGGAATGGAAAGATGGGTCAGTGGTTAAAAGCACTGACTGCTCTTGCAGAGGCTCTGAGTTTGATTCCCAACACTGACTAGGCATCTAACAACCATCCGTAACTCCAAATCCAGGGGATCCGACACCCTCTTCTGACCTCTGTGAGCATTGTATGACATGGGTACACTTATATACCTGCAGGCAGTATACTCGTCCACATAAAATAAAAATAATAAATATAATATTTTTTAAAAAGCCGATTGTGGTGGCATGAATCTGTGACCTAACTGCTGGGGAGCTGGAGACAGGTAGATCCCTGGAACTTAATGGCAAACTAGTCTGAATCAGTGAGCTCTAGGTTTAGTGAGAAACTCAGTCTCAAAAAGAAATGTGGAGAGCTACTAAGAAAGACATTTGACATCAACCTTTCTTTCAGTCTCTTGCTTACATACAGCAGACAAGGAACAAGTTCTGAAGATCTAAGTTCTGGTGACTATATAGTATTTTTTGTACAACTGAGATTTTCTAAGCACAGAAAAATTGATGACTATCTGAAGTAATATGTTAGTTTGTGGCAGTTATTTCATAACACACACACACACACATATATATATATATATATATATATATATATATATATATATATTACATCTAAGATATATAGACTGCCTAACTGTCAAACAGAAAAGATTATTCTGGTTTAAATGAAAACTGACTGGAGATTGGTTGATGGAGGTAGAGCCTCTGAGACTAGGTTGCTGAACCGTGATGAGGGTGAAGCCTGAGATACTTCCACAGCATTCTAGAAGCTGGTAACAGGTTCACAGTAGTGTCCTTTGGCACAAGTTGTGTTTTCTTTGTGATCCTTAAATATTCTAACCATGTACATGTTCATTTATTTTTAGCAAGGTGAAATGATTTTTTTGGAAATAAGATCTGACTTTTTTGTTATTGTTAAACTCATAAATGATTTTTAAAAATCAAACAATGACTAATACCAAAACAAAAAAAATATTATTACAAGTGCCAATATTTTTCAGGATAGCTTTTGGCATCAGAAGAGTAAATTCTAGAGCTAGGCCCAGAGGTACTGTGTGTGTATGTGTGTGACTGGTTAAATTCAGACTGAGAAACAGTGAGGTTTAGTCTAAACTAATAACCAAGCAGCTATACTTCTGGTACCTGTGATACAAAGTGTCAGATTGTACAGTGTAGAAATAAGCCTGGGAATATGGCCTGGAATGAAACCCACTTTCCACAGGGGAGTCCCTGTTCTGAGTTATTTCATTCATTCAAAGGACATTTATTACCAACTATAAGGACAGCTGCTGTACAGGAAGTATATTGAATATATGATAGCATTAAATCAAGACCACATAGCCCAGTGACAAAAGGCTTTGCATTAGCATGTTTGTAACCCAACAGGACCATCATTTATTACTCTAAAGAAAAAAATTAGTTTTAAAAATATGACTATGCATCTTTTCTGGATCTATTAATATGCACAGGAATTTATCAACCCATCTGCAAAAAAATGTATAAGATATAGGCAGTTATTTATTGATTCATTTTTAACATAACAAAGAAAATTAACAAAATTTTAAGTAAATCAATATTTATAAATTCATGAAAATTCATTCATATCGACAGTAGTGTTTAGTTGGATTCTTAGTTTTAATTTTTATGTGTATGAATATATTGCCTGCATGTGTGTAAGTGTACCCACATCATGCAGTGCCTGCAGAGGTCTGAGGAACATGTTGGATCCTCTGGAACTGGAGCTATAGACAGTTGTTAGCTGCCATGTGGGTGTTGAGAATCAAACCCGTGTCCTCTGCAAGTGTAGTCAATGTTCTTAACCCTCCTGAGCCATCTATCCAGCCCCTTATTTGTATTCTTAACCCATTTTAGTAGAGTAGCTAAAATATGGTTTTATTTGGACATAGCTACTTCGTTTTACTATCTCTTTTCTAATTAACAGTTATATATGTAGAACACAGGCAAAATAGGTTAATTTTGGTATATATGTATATATATATATATGTATATATATGTATATACAGTTTCTAATTGCTTGTTGCCCTATACAACCTAATCCTACACTCATAGCCATTAGTGTGTGTATGTGTGTATATACATATACATATATATATATATATATATATATATATGTAAAGGGAATAAATAAAAATGGAGTGTGTAGGCAAATTTATTGTTAATAAGTGGCCCAGTACAAGACTTTCCTCAGTAAATATGGAAGGTCTGGGATGTTTACAGAGTGATGCCGCTGATTGTGTGCCTCAGTGTGTTTGGTGAGCAGACAGAGACTGGCTTATCTCTCAGTTAGGACTAACAACTCAGATTTTGCTTTGCCGGTTGGCTTTGTGACTCTCCATTACTTTGGTCTAGTGAGGTGTTTTTGGCTCCAGGCCACCTCTTATGAAGGTCATTGGTTTTTGTTTCAGGTAATATTACATGTTACAACATTTTAAAGACTTATTTTAAACAAAGGCATTCCTCCCCACTTTTTTTTTTCATTTAAAAGAAAAAAAAATTCCATGTTTGCTTTCTTTTATTATCTTCTACCTTTATTTTCTAAACACTGACACTATTATTTTATTACTATGAATACTAAAAGTAAATCATATTTCCATGAAACATAATGGTTCAAGATGCAACATGCCTTTTCGGAAGGATATAAATCCTATATAATAGAATCTGATTATATAGTAGGCACTCTGCTTCTCTTGATGTGAATTTGAGAAAATTCCAACTCTTCAGTGTTTTTCCTTATGTTTTACAAAATTAAGATGGTGAGTCGAGGTGTGGTTTTCGTAAAGCAGATTCTGTTTTAGTATTTTATTTATTCATTTTAAAATTTTATGTGTATGAGTGTTAAGCCTGTATGTGTATCAGTGTACTCATGTTGTGCAGTGACTGTGGAGGTCAGAAGAGGGCGTTGGATCCCCTGGAACTGGAGTTATGGATGGTTGTTAGCCGCTATGTGGGTGCTGGGACCCAAACCCAGTTCATCTGCAACAATAGCCAGTGCTCTTAACCTCTGAGCCATCTCTCCAGCTCCTTAAAGTAGATTCTTAAAATCACATAAGGATGGACACCGTTTTCATTAAATCTAATCAGTGATTGATAACTCGTTGCAATTTTTTATTTGCAAAGTTCTATTTTACCCTCCAACTTTTGGAAGGCAATGACTGTAGCAGGACACTAGGAAAGTGACAGACAAATGGGTAGAAAACATCAGTGCAAGGTACAGTGTTCATTTAAATGAACACCTGAGAAGTGCACTGAACACAGATCTCTGGATTCTTGCCTTGAACTAAGTACCTAGTACTTTCTTCTCTTCAATCCTTTCTTCCCTCTGGCAGTACTATCTGGTTTGGAGAAGCAGTAGTTTGTTCTCCATGTTTGATTTAACTTTCTGGTAACAAATATGCCTGTTGAAAAATTAAACTTTCTGTCCTTTAGTCATCTTAAAGCACTCTAATTAATAAAGCACATTGTATCCAGTACTCTGAATTAGAGCACGTAATAACCAGACAAGCCCAGTGCCCTGAATTATTAGCATCATTAGGACACTTTCTTCAGAGACCTGTTGGTCTAGTTTCTCAGTTGCCGACAGAGATCCTGTGGTTCAAAAATTTTTGTTTTTTAATTTTAAAACATCCTTTTAAATTAAATTGTTGCAAATTTCATACGATATATTTTTATCATATTAAGATTCCCCCCTTATCTGCACCCGCTTATCGCCTCTGTCCAATTTCATGTACTCTAATATATGTGTCTCTCTATATATGTTTATATAAATGTATCTATATGCCTATAGAATAAAATTTGTGTCTCCAGATGTTCATTATGGGTTAGTCTGGATCTGTCCACCAGAATCTAGCTAACGTATCAATAATTACATCCTTAAAGAGACTGACTCTCCCCTTCCCAGCAGCCATTGGTTGCCAGTACTTCTTCAGATAAGGCTGGGATTTATCACCCACTTCTTTACATCTGTGCTGGGATTTTGTCTGGCTTCAGTTTAGGTGGGACATGTCTATGCTGTTGGCATTGCTCTGAGTTCATATGAGTAACTTCCCATCTGTCTGGAAAACTCTGTTTTCTTGTGGTCATTCACGACCTCTGCTCTTACAGTCTTTCTTTCCACTCTTCCACAATGATCCCAGAGCCTGACCTGTGGCTAGACAAGCCAAAGCACATAGGGGAGAGCCTAATGTCATTACTCTAAATAGGTATAGTATTTATCCTTATACCCATAGATTAATGCATCACTCAACTCTACCCAAAGAAGATGTCTTGTATAGTAGTTGGTGATTAACACAGAAACCCACAACTGGCCAATGCACAGAGAGTGCTTATCCCTGAACTGTACATCTATGTCAAAGATTTTTATTGTTAATTAAAAGAATTCTTTATGTGTATGAATATTTCTCCTGTATGTATGTAAGTACACTCATGTCTTGCAAAGCTCATGGAGGCCAGATCCCCTGGCACTGAAGTTAGGGATAGTTGCTAGCAAGTTGCCATGTGGGTACTGGGAACCAAACCCAGGTCCTCTGCAAGAACAGCCAGTGTGCTTTACTGTGAGCCATCTCTACAGCCCTGATTAGTTTTAAATGAAGGCCACAAAGGCCTTTAAGAATTAGATTGAATGGGGAGCAAAGAAAGTGAGCATCTAAATGTATAGTTTAACAAGAATGCTCTCAATATTCACTATGTTGATTAAAAATAGATTTTAGATTTCCAAGTAGATTAGAACTAGATAAAATCTTGCTGTGCCATCTAGAAAATATAAAATTGGATAAGTTTGATTTATGTATGTCAGTTTCCACATTGATAAAATAAGGACACTGTTTTGATATAGATTTTTTAGAGGGTTCTAGCATAATTAAGATAACATGTAAATTAATTATACCTAGTGTTTGCATGAAAGTACTTACTTGGTTGATGACTTAATTTCTTCTAGATATTACAATCAAACACCTTAGTCTAGGAAATTTATAAGCAAAAATCATCTTTCACACCCAGTTTTGGAGCCTAGGAAATCTAAAGCCAAGGTGCTAGCAGATTACTGAGGGCTCACACTTTCTGCTTCTTGGATTAAAATTTTTCTTGTATCTTCATGAAGCAAAAGGGGCAAAGAGGCTCCTTCAGTCTATTTTCTGGGCACTATTCCCATTCATGACATGTGGCACTCAGAGCATAATTATCCCTAAGACCCACCTTCTACCATATCAGTCTGATGACTAAGTTTCAGCATATGAATTTTGGGAGGATATAAACATTTAGAGCATAGCAATTGTTATTGTTATTCTCACTATAAATTTAGAATACATACATTTAAAATGTATAAATAGGCTTAGGATCACCAAATAAATCTCAGGAGATAGAATAAACTGGGAATTAATGGAAGTGGAAAGTTGGGACACGTACACACACACACATAGATATGTGTGCACATGTTCTCTCTCTATTTTTGCTGTGGTGAGGATGAAACTTATGGCTTCATGCCTGCTAGAGCTGAGTGCCAACCCCAAATACATTTCTTGAATGATTTTATTGTGGACCCAATTTTTCGATGATCTTTAAAAAACCCAGTAACTTGTTAAATCCCTAAATAGTTAAGGTTAAAAGATGGCAGGAGCTAAAGTTACTAAGAACTCACCATAGAATAGATATGTTTCTTTCATTGTCTCTATGATTTGCTCAAAGCTCAAAAATTTATGTCTGCATATACAGAATTTATAAAAGCTCAAGTCAGACAGAACCCTAGCATGGAGGGCAGGTAGGCATGTGATGCAACCCTTGCTAAGGAACTATTGGCAACTGCCGGCTGCTGGCAGAGGCATAGTCAGTTTTCTTTAAGGGTGGATTCTGGGTAGGTTGAGCAGGCTCCAGGGAATGAAACCACACTGAAGAGCATATGGGAGACACAAATTAAATTTAATAATAATAGAGGCATGAAGTTGGGTAGAGGGAATAAGGTAGGTAAGGGGATCTGAATATGATCAAAATGTATTCTATGAAATTATCAAAAAATCAATAAAAATATTTAAAAATTCCATCAGATCTGCAATCACCACTTGAAAATTGATCTCCTGTATAAAGCATATAACTTTTAGCTTAAACCCTTTGGGAATGAATCACTAAGGTTGGCATTTTATATAGTTTTTAAGAAACTTCTTGGACTGGAAACAAAATAATCAAAACCAATACACTAGAATATATGGATAACTTTTGGAATATTATATTTCTTTAAACTACAGATCTTGTTCCCATGTTTCAGTGTTTGTTGTCATAAAATGATCACAAACCCACATGCCTGGGACTTAATGAAAACCTGGCAGCTGTGGAAGCAATCAGGGGTATAACATGCTGGATTTCTCCTCTCAACCATTTGGTCTAGCTTACAGGTCACACACCAATCCTGCACTCATTTCTTTGCTTTGTATAATGTGGAAATGAGAGAACCATGCCTGGTGAATGACTGAAGGAGGTGGCATATCAGGAGACAGAGTGTTGTGGGTCTCATAATTTTAAGAATCCACTTTCAACAGTGGTCAGTAGTTTTCTTCATTCTCTGCGCTTCTTGCTGATACCCATCTATAAAAGCAGGGTTTAGTAGTAACAGTAACTGCGCCCCTCACTACCACAGTGCACATTTCCTATCAGGCTGCCTCTGTTCACCACCCTGGGGAGTTCCTTATTCCTACATACAAAATGTAGACAGGGCAGATTTGCTGTGAGTAGACTGGGACATCCACCTCATTCCTGCTGGATGGGTATAAATGGTCAAGGGAACTGAAATGTCCTGAATTTGTCTCTGATCAGGTGCAGAAATGTAAACAAATGCAGCCAATCAAACATAATCCATCAGCCCTTAATGTGGTTGACACACTCATCTGCCTAAAGGTTTATGTTCCTTTTCTTTGAGCCTGTCCTACTCAGGGAACATTTAGGTAAAGCATTGGCATTTGGGTTCTGAGTTTTGAAAAAACAAGAGTAGTTATTTGTTTCATGAATTGTATTAGTTTCTTCTTTGTTCTTATTATAGAATACCTTTACAAGAGCAACTTATGCTTTGGGATTTTCTCAGTTTAGCATGATGTTGGTTGTGGGTTTCTCATATGTAGCCTTTATTATGTTGAAGAAGTTCCCACCAGCCCTATTCTCCCTAGGACTTTTATCATGAAGCCGTGTTGGATTTGTCAATGGTCTTCTGTGTGTCTAATAGGAAATTCCTGGTTGCCTTTGTTGAGTGCCTTTGTTCTGTTTTCATTATTGTTGTAGCTTCTTTGATTTCAGATTAGATATAAATAGCTAGTTGGTCAATGGGTCAGATTCTTACTGTTGATTTTTGAGTAGAGGGAGTTAGGTAATTCCAGGCTGGTCCTGTGTTCGAGGTGGGCAATCACAGCTAGGACTGTGACTGTGGAGATGGTAGAGGGGTGTTGGACTGGGTGAGTAGGTTACTCATCAGGCTGCTTAAGTGCTCTAGCAGTGAGATCCGAACCAGTCCAGGGAGTATGGACATGGCCATTGGGAGGAATCTTACTAACTTTGAGTGCTACTGTCTGTAGGCAGCTTTTCTAATAATGCTTATGGTGGCCTCTGCTCTTTTAGCTTGGTTTCCCAGATAGAAAGTATCCTTGGAGGTGCATATTCCACACTTCTACCAGTTCTAGAACTATAAAATATAGCCATGATTTTTTCCATTTTTGAACTGAAGTTTCTTAACTTTGTTCAAGTTTGAGTTTACATATTCCAGACAGTAGCTCTAGGTCAGTTGTACTAGGTGAATATTTTCTTCCATTCTTTGACATGCCTTTTCTTCTTGTAACTTGATGTTCTTCAGAGCAAAATTTTTAATTTTTATGGGACCCAGTTAATCAGTTTCCCTTTTTCTGGTTCATATCATCAGAGACCTTTGGTGCTTTTTTTGGTGATTTGAGATAGGGTCTCTCTGTAGCCCCAGTTGGCCTGGACTCATTATGTAGACTAGCCTGGCAGAGATCCTCCTGCCTCTGCCTCCTGAGTGCTAATATTAAAGGCATATGCCACCACTCCTGGCTTGAAAGATCTTTGTTTTGTTCTAGTTCCTGAAAATTTTGTGCTTTTATTTTCTTTTCAAAATGCCTATGGTTTGCATTGACATCTCGGATCCATTTTCAGTTAATATTGTATAATATATAAAGGTTAGGTAATGATTTACAGCTTTGTCCATAGATGTCCAGTTGTTCTTTCATTGCATCATTTTTGTAATTTTGTCAGAATTTGGCTGTGTAAGATTGTATGGGTATACTTTGGGGTTCTTTCTGTTCCACCGGTTGTGTGTTCATCCCCACATTTCTACTAGTCTGAGTGTCCATAGTTTTGAATTATACTTGGGAAGACTTGAAATCTTTACCATACTGAATCTTCTAATCTGAGATCAGAGCCTATCTTCCTTCTAATCTGAGATCAGAGCCTATCTTCCCATTTATTTAGATATTGAATTTCTCTCACCCACACTGTATAAATTTCATTATGTAATTTTGTACATTACTTGAATTTAGATCTATATTTCATTTTATGTTGATTATTTTAAATGCTACTGTGTTTCAATTTTGATAGCACAAATTAATTGCTAAAATGCAAATACAGTTGGTTTTTACATGTGTAGTTTTCATCATATCATGCTGTTGAATTCATTTATTTATTTATGAGCTCTTGAATTTCTTGGGGTTTTCTATGTATACCATTGTATCATATGAATTAGAGAAAAATTCGTTTCTTTTCAATATGTATGCTTGTATTTCCTCTTCTTGAGCTATACTGAATAAGAGCCTGAGAGCTAACATTTTTTCTTTGGTCAATATTTCAGAGGGAAAGTCTTGAGTGTTTTACCAGTAAGAATATTGTTATGTGTAGATCTTTTTTGAAGACATGTTTTAGCAAATTTAGTAACTTTCCCTCCTTTTTTGTTTGATGAGCCTTTTAACAATCACAAATGGATATTGAATTTTGTTAAATGATTTTTTTGTATCACAGGATTTTTTATCCTATTAATTTCATTATTAATTATGTTAATAGCTTTGGAATATGGAAGGAGCTTCACATCTCTGCATTAAATCATTTAGGTCACTTGGTACAAATCTTTTTTACATTATTATTATATTGTTGGGTTTTAGTTGCAGAATTTTGTTAAGGTGTTGTTGCATCAATATTTATGAAGAATATTAATGTCTAGTTCTCTCTGTCCTGCCTTTGGTTTTGGTATTGTGGTAATATTAACTTCATAAGATGAATTGATATATAATTCACCCATTTTGGGTTTTGGTGTTAATTTGTCTTTGACCTTTTGCTAGACTTGTCCAGTGAAACCAAAGTGAGCCTGGAAATAATTTTTTGACATTTGTAATTTATAAATTTTACTTAAAATGAAATTCAACTTATCTGTTTCATATTAGATGACTTTTTAAATGTTCATTTTGTTTATGATGTAAAGTTGTTGAATATGGAGTTATTGTGTTGCCTTTTAAAATTTCTTTTTATTGCTTGAGAATTTCATACATGCAATGTAATATATTTTGTTCAAATCCACTCCCTTGTCCCTCTTCCTATTCCCACCACATTTCCCTCCCAGCTTCAAGCATTTTGATCTTAAGCTCATTGACTCTATTTAGTGCTGCTTATATGAGCATAGGTGTAGGACCATCTGCTGAAACGTGTGTAGTGTTTCCAGGATCACACCCCTTAAGAAAACTGAATCTCATGCTGCCAGCATGTCATCAACTGCCAGTAGCTTCTCAACTTGGGGTGAGGCTTCCTGAACCTGTCTCCCTTCTATGCTAGGATTTTGGCTGACTTGCTCTTGTGTAGGTCTTCCATATAACCAAGCGAGTATGAATTCATGTGTGCAACCTCACTGTCTGTCATGTTTAGAAAATACTATTTTGCTGCAGATCTCTATTCTAGCTCTTAAAAATCTTCCCTGACCCTCTTCTGCAATTATTCCTGAGCCTTGGAGGAAGAAGATGTAATATAAATGTCCCATTTAGAGCAATTCACAGTCTCTTATTCTTTGAACCTTGACCAGTTGTGAGTCTCTGTGCTAATCACCTTTGACTGTAGAACACAGTTTCTTCAACGAGAATTGAAAGATGACCTAATCTGTGGGTATAAGAGTAAGAACTTAGGCAGCAGTTTATTTCTGCATCCTTTTTGGAGAATGACAGTATTAGGTTCTCCTCAATGACTTAGCTACAGGTTTTTGGACTAGTTAATGAAACCCAGGCACGAGTTCCGTCCTGTGGCGTGTACTATAAATCCAAGCTGAAAGTGGTTGGTTACTTCTATAACATTGGTGCCAATACTACGCTAATGGGGCGTATTTTGTCAGGTCAGTCATTATTATAGCTTGTAGGGTTCCCAGCTATGTAAGACAGTTCCCAGCTGTTTTTGCTCTGGTAGCATCCATAGAACCTTTCAGCACTATGAAAGCTAGCCAGGAACGATGAAATTTCCAATTTGGTATCAGCTAGATTTCTTTGTGTCCTATATGACTCATGTATCAAATATTACAGTTAAATTTGAGACATGTCACATTGAAATTTATTTATTTATTTATAGAATAGTTTTCACTATGAAGCTCAGGCTGACCTGGAACTCCCAGCCTCCTACCTCAGCCTCCTACCTCAGTAACTATCAATTACCTGTATATCCTCAACTAAGAATATGACTTCTTGACAACCTTCCTGCCTCCCCCATCTATGCTGGGTTTTTATCTGCCTTGGTTTTACACAGGTCTTGTGCATGCTATCACAAGTGTTATGTGTACATATGTGCAGCTGTCTTCTGGTGTACAACAGTTGCCTTGTATTAACTTACCAACTTTGGCTACTGAAGTCTTCGTGTCCCCTCTTCCACAATGATCCCTGAGGGAGGATAGGGTGTGATATTGATGTCCCATTTAGGGCTGTGCACTTTACTTCACAGTCTTGTATGCATGTTGACCACTTGTTAGTCTCTGTGTTAATCACCATCTGGTGCAAAAAGAACGTTCTGTGGTGAGAGGTGAGATGTGCACTAATCTATCGATATAACGATAAATCATTAGGAATCAGATTAATGCTTTGTCTATTTAGCAGAATAATAGTAGATTCTCTTCATGCTCTGTGACCTGTCTAGCCATAGGTTCTTGACCCTGATAACAGTGTCAGGTATGGATTCCATTTTGTGAAGTGGGCCTTAAATCCAGTATGGAAATACAAATTAAAACTACTTTGAGATTTCATCTTCGGTCAGAATAGCTAAGATCCAAAAGGCAAATGATGACAAATGCCAGCAAGAGTGTGGGGAAAGGGGAGCAACTATACACTGCTTGCAGAAGTACAAACTGGACTAGTCATCATGAAAATCAGTGTTAAGGTTCCTGAAAAGCTACAAATAGATGCCTCACTTGATTCAGCCATACCACCTTGGACATATACCCAAAGGACTCTGTATTATACTAAAGAGATACCTGTTCATCCACATTCACTGTTCATTGCTGCTCTGTTCATAACAGCCAAGCCATGGAAACAACCTAGATGTCCATTAACTGGTGAATGTGAAAATTTCATTTTCACAAGGGAGAATTATTCAAATATTAAAAAAATGAAATTATGAAATGTGCAGTTCAAAAGGATGGAATAGGAAAAAGTCACCCAAGTGAGGTAACCCAGATACAGAAATAAAAATGCCATGTGATTTTTCTAATAAGAGGGGTCTAGCTTTGAATATTTAGATAGGTATGTTTTAGTTGGAAAATTCTTAGAGGTAAGGAAACTAATAAAGGGCCATGGCAGGGTGGTTTATGGGAGGGAAGATAGAACGCAGTGATATAGATGGGCAAAGGGCATAACGGGATAGGATGGGCTTAATGGGTTAGGAAATGGAGGGTAAGCAGAAGAGGTCAGAAGAGTAGGTGACACTAAAGGTCTTTTGGAAAATTCATGTGGAAACATACTGTAGAAGATTTTAGTGTATACGTGTATACTATAAAGAGTTCAAGTGTAGTTCCCCTATAACAGGTGTTCAGTGGCTGTAAGCAATACCACAGGCTGGCAAATGAAGCCAAGTGCCAGGCACAGACTCCTTCTTTTGGAGTTGTTGACAAGGGAGGTCTCATAGACCCTCTAATAATATAGGCTATTGTCACTACACTTGGTTACCCACCGGAATTTGATAGTAAGTCCTTTTTGCTGAACACATTACATACACGAGTCATAGAACAAACAAGGAGAAATCAAGCTAGTACTGACCTCATAGTACTGACTGTCATCTCTGCTGACTAGCTTTCATAATACTACAAAGCGCTATGCAGGTTACTGGTAGGAAAGATAGTCAGCAACCTTTTCTGGCTGTGAACCCTGAGAGCTACAGTAACAACTTGCTTGGCAAAATATGCCCAATGATGCAATAGGGTCACAAACATTATGTAAGGTGTGAGCACCTTCTGACTCTTACATTCTTTCTGCCCCCTCTTCTATGATGTTTGTTGAGCCTTGGATGTGGGGCTATAGATGACCCATATAAGATCCAACATTTCACCATCACTTATTCTCGGCTCTTTGACCAGTTATGAGTCTCTGCATTAACCACTGCCCGCTGTAGTAAAAAGCTTCTCTGATAAAGGCTGAGCACAATGCTAATCTATATCTGTATCTATTAATGGTTATATTTAGAAGACAGTTTGACTACATTTCTATTTAGCAAAACAAGGTCTTGATAGCCAGTTATACAATGCCAAGCATGAGTTTCCTTTTGTGGAATAGGCCGCAAATCCAATCAGAAGGTGGCTGGTTACCTCCAAAGTATCCATGCCACTTTGTCACCAGTGGGCACATCTTGCCTGGTGAGTCATCATTATAGCTTCCAGAGTGAATAGCTGGGTAAGAGTGTTGATGTCTCATCTCCTCCAGCAGCCTGCACATCACCTTCTGACACTATGAAAGCCAGCCAATAGGGAGGAAGCTTCCAGCTCAGTTACAGCTTAACTTTTCCGTATTCTGTGGTCAAAATATGTGACATCTTTTAGTTACCCATGTCTTAGTTTGAAATAAATAATTAATGGGTGTTCATAAGATATTTAGTTAATGATGAGATCTGTGCGATGATTTATCAGTGACTAAAGAATTAGCTTTTCATGCTTCATTTTACTATTGTTTATGTAGTATATGCAATAATTATTCCCATTTGAGCATTTCTTGGCACAACTCTGATTTTTCTGTTATATGGTTGTGATTCACTCAGAATTTACAATGAAAATAGCAGTGAATGTTTTGATTGGAATTCAGATTTACATAATCTATCAATATTTCAGTTGGGACAAGGTGTCATTGTTAGGCTCCCAAGTTAAAAGCAATTTATATCATGTACTGATAAGTTACTTAGCCTATTTTGTTGAAGAAAGTAGGAAAGTTAATTTTGAAACTGCTTCTGTGCTTAGAAGCACTGTGTAGGTGTCTTAATGTGTTGTGTAAAGTGAACAGTGAGGGGCTTTGCATGCTGTTAAAAGGTTTTGCCATGAATTTTTCTGTATTTGGCATATATTCTATAGTAACAGAGGATACATTTTATTTTCAGAGGAAAAATGATCAGTATTTAGCTTGTTGTTTTTATAGGCTTCTTTTCTTCTACGGAGCATGGAATTTTGGCTTTAGCAAAAATCAGATGCAGTTGAATTGAGAATGTATGAATATCAGAATATTTATAAAAACATTATTGGCCCATGTATTTGTCATTTATATTGTGAAGCTCTTCTCATTTTTCCTGGACCAAGATTTCCAGATGTGAAACTCAGCTCTTATTTTTAGGTTTTCTTTGTATTTATCTCAAGAATCCTAAGTATCTGCTTTATGCTACGCAGCTCTCCAGATTCTGGCTTCATACTGAGGAGGCGTGATTTATCCTGCTGGACCTTCCTTTCTGGAAGATTTTGGTGCCTCTCAGGCAGCAGTTTTTAAACTTCTTGGTTTTGGGACCATTACATTCTGCAAATTCATTGAACACTGTGAAGGATTTTGCTTATGTAGATCATCTTTCTATTTAGATTAAAATTCAGAGCTGATAAAATGTTAATATATTGATTGGTTAATTTATTTTAAAATTAATAAATTTAGCAATAGTAAATTTGGTATACATTAATATAAATGATTTTATGAAAAATAGTATTTTCACAAACAAATTCATTAAGATGGTATACTTTTTGTTTTCACAAGCCTTTTGATATGTAACTTTAAATCACATCTTTTCATAACTTGTTTGGTTAAAGTATACAAAGATAACCTGCTCTTCCAAACATGTTATATTGAAAAAGAATGGAGTATTTTAGTAGCTTTCTTGTATAATTGAAATATTCTTTGATTATATATTAAAACTTAGCAATGGCAACATTTCAGATCTTTTGCAACATGAATCTAAAACCACATGAAATATTTTTATACTCTGTTACAACAAAATCTATGTTGTGTTTTCTGCCTTCAAGACAATGTTTTGTGACTGTATGACTGTACAGTTTTCTGCATTGGTCGTTAGCAGAGTCCTATTCCCTGTTATGAGATGTTAAGCACTGGTATTTGTTAGTATGCCTATAGATCAAATCAGGTCTTAGTTTGAGAGGTGGTCAAGATCACAGTGGCGGATAAAAGAGCTCCAAAATTCTGATTTTTGTTTGAAATTTTAAATTCCGTTGTTGGCAACAAATATTGTCATTTATTTTCCTTGAAGAGACAGGCTTACTCTATTCATTTTCAATTATTTATCAGCTAGCCAAGGTTGGAGTAACTGTGCTTTATGTGTCAGTCTTTATTTCAAGTAAAAATAGTGTCCCCTGAGAAAGGGGTAGTTTAATTCACACAATCCACACTTTGAATGGACATTCAAATGATCTTCTTTGAGCTGTCTTTATCTTGGTATGCATTTGAAGTGCTGGATGGCTACAGATTTCTGTTTAGGTCACATAAGATGTCCATCACGTTGTACTTAAAACTGAAGATTTAATAAATTTGATAAATTGCTTTTGCCTGACCCGAGCATTGTTAGGTGTAACTACTATTAAAATTACTATTATTTTAAGTGAAAGTGGTGGTGGTGGAGAATGTGCTGACTCCTGTACTTTTAGGTGTCACTGCCTCGATTTGTGCTGAAGCCCAGCACTTTACTCCCCATTGATCTTTCACTCTGTTGCAAACATCATCAGAGAAAAGGTCAAGGACTTTTTCAAATTACAGTAAGCATAGTTTGGACCAGGAAGTACGCTCTAAGAGAATGGGTCTCAGTTGTCCCTGGGAAGTCACAAATCAAAAACAGAACCCAGTTTATTCTGTAGTGCATATTTAGGGACTGGACATAATTATACACTTATTTGTCTTTGTTTTTCTTTTAAATGTACTATAAAGTATCTGGGGAAAGTCTTTGGAAGCAGCGGGCTCGGGAGACCATGGGCTGCAGAGATGGCTCAGTGGTTAAGAGCACTTACTACTCTTGCAGGGGACAAGGGTTGGTTTTCTAGCACCCATATCACACATATCAAAACTGCCTGTCACTCCAGTTCCAGGAGATCTGACACACTCTTCTGGCTTCCATGGGCACCCACATGCACGTGGTACACATAAACTGATACAGACACAAAACCACATACACACATAAATAAATTAAAACAAACCAAAAATCTTAAAGGACTATGTGCTGGCCATGTCCTATGTCTAAGGGTTAGAGAGGGGAGACAAGCTGGTTTTATTAGTGGTCAAGTAAGTGTCGGGTACTGTGCAAGGCACTTAGCATATATTATTTCATTAATTCTCATCATGTCCTAAGAAGTCACTGTCATCAGCCTTTACAAGGGAGGAAGTGGAACCTTTGATGTTAGGGACCTAACCTAGCCACACTGTTGCTAAAGATTGGAATTGGAATTCAAAACATTTTCATTATAATATAGTGTCTTTATTATCAGTATTCATAAGCCTCTTTGGCTACACTGTTGACTGATTATTTGTTAGTGTGTCTTTACTATAAATCTCTGGATATTCATGTATGCACTTGGGGTTCAATTTTTACCTTTCTAAAGAAAAGACACTAGTTTGTATCCATTCTTCCACTAGGGGGTGCAAGAGTGCTAACTTGTTAAGTTAATGATCTATGATAGGTGGGGTTTAATTATGATCATAGTCTGATTTATAATTATATGTATGTACAATAGTAAATTGTATGGAAAATAATGAATAACTATGTATGTATTGTTCCTGGCCATAATGATACTGTGTTGTCTTATTGAAACATAGGAAGGAAATTTCTTCTCTAAATATGAAAAAAAAAAAAAGAGTTGTAATTTAGAAGTGTGGCTGGCAGTTGAAGGGAGAGATCATGTGAGAGGAATTGGCAAAAGAAGCTGTGAACCAAGTCAGGAAAAATATAGTTTTGTTGTTGTTTTCCTCCAAAGCATGTCAATTTTCACATTATGATTTTAACTTGTGATCTGTTTGAAATATTGATGTCTGGAAGAGTTGATGATGCTCTGAGGCACAATGTAAGCCTTAATGGCATATGTAGCATGGCTTTTTGAATTTAGGTAATGATTTTATAAATTATCATTTTATCCCAAATCTATCTTCTCCACAAGTAAAAATATAAGAAGAGTCCTACTTACCATAACAACAGATGCATCTAGTTCCCAACACAAACACACACACACACACACACACACACACACACACACACAAATACCATGTAATTTTTAGAAAAACTATGTAGCACCATTAAAAAGCAAAAACTGAGACTTCTAAAATAATTGCATACTATCGCCATTAAAATATTTCTCTTAGAGAAGAAATTAGAATAGTGTTGATTTATAATATCCTTGAGTCCTATAACTTTGAACTTGAAGAAGGCACTCAGCAGATTCTGAGGGTTCCTCAGTCCAATATTCATGGGAAGGCGTGGAGTCAAATGGCATTTGTGAACTCACATCTGCAGATTTAGCAGTTAGTCATTGGGTCTGAAGACACTGGAGTGACTAATGTGACTTTTAGAGCTCGGGTTTGGGTGACTATGAAAAATAGAAGAGAGAAACAAGATTTATTGAAGGGGCTTTTCACGGGAGATAGAGATGGAAACAAAATAAAATACAACCTTGAAGCAGGTTATGAATACCTTCAGTGTGCCAAGAACATTGCAATACCACCATTTTTTATCACCAGACCAGGAAGCAGCTTCACGGAGACCATGTGTCCTATCTGTGATCACAAACCAGGAACTGGTGGAACTTGGAATTGAACGTTGGCATATCTGAGCCAAAGGCACACCATCTCCCATTCTGTCAGTTAGGGATTTGCTCAGATAGCTGTGGATGAAGCAATGGAGACAGTTGGAAATTCTCAAGATGATACATAGACAGAGTAGGTGGCTGACGGTAGAATTTGAGCTAGTATATTAGATGAAGCATTTTAAACGCATCAGGATATATACACGATGCAACTGGAGAGGTAGGGTGGGCAAGAACAAATATTCCATCTAAAGAAAAGAAAATCTCCTTAAAGGCTCTCATTCTTTTTAAAAATTATCTAATTCTCAAAAAATGGACATGTTTATAGGGACTGAGTGATGTTTTGATAATGTGTACATGTTATAATGTTCAAACCAGTGTAAGCATGGGCATCTCTTCAAGTGTTAATCACTTTTATAATAACTTTCAAAATCGTTCTAACCACTTGAAATGTTCGGTGCAGTCTTATCTACAGGCCCTCTGTTGTGCTGCAGCACACCAGAATGCTTTCTCATGTCTTACTTAGTAGTCATTTCCTCATCCCTTCCCTCCCTGCTTCTATGCTTTGTGGACTGTGGTAACCACTCTTTAATATTCTGTAAGACCTACTTTTTAAGATTTCACATATGAAATCATGCACTAGTCGTGAGCTTATTTCAGTTAACATGATGATCTCTGATTTCATATATCTTGTCATAAATGACAGAACTTCATCCTTTTATGGTGACTAATACTCCACTGTGTATCTGTGACACATTTTTATACATTCAGTAGTTGTCAGACACTTAAGTTTTTTTCATAGATATTGTGCATAGTGCTATGTTGAATGTGGGAGTACAGTGTCTCTTCGATATACCTATTTCATTTCTTTTGGATATATAAAGGGTTGCTGGATATTATTACATTGACTCAAAGTTCAGTTCTTTAAGGAACACTCTATGCTGTTTTCTACAATGACTGTATGACTATATACAACAGCATATAAAGGTTCTTTTTTTTCCTCCAAATTCTCAGTGGCACCTGCTTTCCTTTGCTAAGCTCCTATTTTTAAAAATATTATTTTTATTTTATGTGTATGAGCCTGCATGTATGTAAGTCTACCCCTGGTGTGCAATGCCTGCAGAGATCAGAAGTGGGCATCAGATCCCCTGGAACTGAAGCGACAGGAGATTATTAGCCACCATGTGGGTTCTGGGAATTGAACTTGGGTCCTTTGCAAGAGCAGCCAGTGCTGTTAACCACTGAGCCATCTCTTCAGCCCTCAAGGCTCCTATTTGTTTTTAAACTGTTTTAAATCCTGTTGACTCTGTCTTCAGAATATACCCAGACTCTGATCACTTTCCATGGCCAAACTACTCACCTCTTTTTAGTCTAACAGGTTTTTCTATGCAATTCCTGTCTTAAAGTATTTTATTGTTTAAGTAGAAGCCCATTGTTTTCAGAATTTATATCACATTATCATTCCTTTTCTTGATCTCGCCAAGGGCCCCACGTCATTTAACATAGAACCCTTTTCCACAGCCCACAAGGCTGCATGGGACTCTGCCCCAGGCCACTGCTCCAATCACTAGTACGTTTTCTCCTTTCCTACTGTATCAACCCCAGCCAAAGATGCTCCTCCTCTGGCCCTTTGAGCTGATCGTTTGATTGCCTGAGATGGTCCACTCAATGTCTGTCACAGATCTTCCCCAACCAGCTGCTCTGAAGTAGCATCTTCTGCTATCACATTCCATCCCTTTGATTCTTTTCTCAGCAGAGATTATCACTTGAATTACTAAATTCATTTGTTTGCTTTATGTTATTGCCCCTAAAGCCCCTGCCCTGTTCCTAAACTTCATGAGGGTAGAAATTTTGCCTTTTCATGATTCAGTTCTGTATCCTTGGTATATACACATAGAAAATGCCCAACAAATACTTAGATACCTGAATCCTGCCAGGGTGACCTTTTAAATGATTAAATGAGACCAGGTCACTCTTGTGTTTAATCTGCTCATCCTGATAGTCCCAGTTTCATCACTGCCAGAATAAAATTCAGACTTCTCACAGTGGCATTGACTGAAACTAGCCTCTAGTCTTACTCCCTGACCAGGTTGGCTGTGTCCAGCCACACTGGCCTTCTTTTTCTTTCTGGAACTTGCTAACTCATTTTTCCGCTTGCTGTTCCCATTGCTAGCCACTCCTACATGGTTGGCTCCTGTTGATCATTGTGTGATCCTTTCTGCAAGTACTACTTGGGCAGAAAAACCTCTGGAAACTACCGCCTTTTACCATGTCACCACCTCACATTTTCAGGGCCCGGGATCACCTTTAGAACCATGACTGGACCTGACTCAATGGTAACATTTGTTTGCTTACTCTTCTTTCTCCTGAGTGAGATTGCAGATCTCCACAAGGACAAGTGCTTTTCCTTCTGACATACTCTTTCATCCCAGTGCCTCCACGGAGTGGATGGCATGCCTTTGAAGCCCAGTACATAGAGGATGAGTGGATACATTTTTTGCCCCTTCCACGAGGCATGACTGCTGTGACCATTTAAATGCATGCTCTAGAGTTCTGAGATGAAAGTCATCTAATTAAATGTAAGTTTTTGATTTGAGAATATGAAATAGTTTATTCTAGAGCCAAATATGTGTGATCATGACCCAGAACATAGATTTAGGTTGTTCCAAATACTATGTTCCAATGCAGTAACAGCTCGATGAAATTTTATAGTAACAAAATAAAGATAATTATAAATCAAGTTCATTTTCAGTAATCGTTAATGGAAGTATGAGATAGGCAACTTACAACACGATGGGGAACCTCTGCTTTAGCTATCAGATGCTGTCTGACAACATTCTTAGATTTGGGGTTGGTGGAAGCAAGGAGTGTGTTTCTATATTTCTAAAGAATTTACCTGATAATCAAAGGGATGTTGTTTCATATGTAGAGGCAGAAAATAGATGCTCATTTAGGGGGCTTAAGGTAAATAATTTGGTTCTGAATCTGCAACATTCTGACTCTGCAGTCATTGACATTCTAGTAGTTAATCAACCTTTTAGAATGTTTAACAAAGGTATGGCTTTTTTCCTGTGAAATTCAATTAACAATAGCCAGTTTCTACATCCTACTTTTAACAATGCATAGATCATATGGACATAAAATTAATAAGCCAACACTGGATTTCAATTTTGAATTTTTTTAATTTTTGTGATTTTCATTCAATATAATTTGAAGGTTTTGGACCCTCTCACCTAACCTGCCCAATTTAATATCTTTTAATAAAACATATATATGGACTATTTTATATATATAATATATAAATTTATAGACTCTAGAGTCTAATTTGTGTCTCCAAATGTCCTTCAGTGTGGGTACATCCATTGGAACCTGGTTAAACTACCAAGAATACCATGCTTGAGAGGAAAGGGATTGTTTCTGACCCTTCCAGTAGTAATCTGTTACACAGTTTCCTTATGTGGGTTTGGAGTTTCTTGCCCACTTCCCCATGTCTATGCTGGGATTTTTTTTTTTTTTAAGCTCACATAGGACTATGGATGCTGTCACCATTGTTGTGAGTTCATATGAGTAACTGATCAGCTGTCTGGAAAACTCTGTTCTTTGTGGTCATCCATGACCTGTGGCTCTTGCAATCTTGTGCCCCCTCTTCCACAATGATCCTTGAGTCTTGGAGGCAGAAGTTTGATATAGGTGTCCTATTCAGGTTACAAGCACTGTGCCAAATAACTTTAGTTGTGAATTTGACACACCTGGGAAAAGGGGACTTCAATTGGGAACTGCTTCTATTGGAGTGGCCTTGTGGACACATCTGGGGTACATTTTCTTGATTGTTGAGTGATGTGGGAGGGCCCGGCCCAGCCCACTGTGCCACCCCTAAGCAAGTGGTACTGTGTTGTATAAGAAAGCAGTGGCCAGAGGAGCAAGTCAGTAAGCAGCATTCATTTGTAGTCTGTACTCCAGACTCCTGATCTGAATTCCTGCCTTGACTTCCCTTGACGGTGGACTGTTCTGTAAGCCAAATAAACCCTTTCCTCCCTCAGTTGACTTTGGTCAGTTTTTATCACAGCAGTAGAAAGCTAACTTAAGACAAATGCTCTACAACCTCCTGTTCTCTGCACATTGACCAGTTGTGAGTTTTTATGTTAATTACCATCTATTTATTGCATAAGGAAACTTTTCTGGTGAGAGTTATAAGAGATGCATTAATCTATGGGTATAACAATAAGTCATTAACAGTCAGTTTACTATGATAACTGTTTAGTAGAAAACTAATATTATGTTCTCCCCTATGTCCTGTGACCTGTTTAGCTTGAGGTTCCTAAGCCTGATATAAGTGTCAGAAATGGGCTTCATCCTGGGAACTGGACCTTAAATCCAATTAAAGAGTGGTTGGTTACTCCCATAATATGTGTGCCACTATTGCACCTGTGAGCATGTCTTATCAGGTCAGTTGTTACTGTAGTTCACAGGATTCACAGCTGAGTAAGGATAATGATGATTTCTTTCCTTCCTTCCTTCTACTGGCACTGTGAAAGGTAGCCAGGAGAGATGAGGCACTGACTTGATTTCTCCTCATTTGTTTTGCAACGCATGTATATAATGTCATCGACAATAGAGTCTTACCATCCAGTTCTGGTGAGTAACCAAGAACAGGGTCAGTGGCCAGTGTTGTGTGTGGCTCTCTGGGACCCCTGGTCCACAGCTTGTGGAGAGGAATCCATTCCTGGCATTGAGGTCTATTTTTTCTTCACTGGCCTATCATCATACACCGATGCCTAGAAAGTGTAGTTTTAGCCTGTGTAGGATAACTCTTTTTAATCTCTTTTTATGATATATATGCATACACTTGGATAAGCTTCTATACTGGTATGCTTCCATATGGCTTTTTCTAAAGACTCTAATGTTACTTATCCCTCCGTACACTCCCTTCACGTCCTGCCTTCCCATTCCCCACCCGTCTAACCCTTCCCAGTTGAATGTTACCCTTTTCCCTTTCAGATCACTGCATTCTACCACTCCTCCCAGGAAGTTCCCTCATATACTCATGGCCATTTGTTAGTTTCTGGACATCTCTGATTTTCTATTGAAACATGAATATCTAAGATTTTTAAGCTAGCATCCAGCTGTGAGAGAGAACATGTGATGTTTGTCTTTCTGGGTCTAGGTTACCTCACTCAGGGTGATTGTTTTCAGTTCCATCAATTTACTAGTGAATTTCATAATTTCGTTTATTTTAAGAGTTGAATAGTATTCTGTTGTGTGTATGTACCACACCTCCATTAACCATTCATCAATTGGTGGACATCTAGGTTGTTTCCAGTTTCTGGCTGGTGGTAGTGCAGGCTGGTGTAGCCACTATGGAAATTAGTATGGAGATGCCTCAAAAAGCTCAGAATTCCCCTACCCTATGATCCAGCCACACCACTCTTGGGCATATGCAAAAGACTCTGTACTCTACTACAAAAATCCCTGTTCCACCATGGTCACTGCTGCCCTTTTCATAATAGCCAGAAATTGGAAACATCCTAGATGTCCATTGAATTATAAGTTTGGAGACTTCCTTTCTAAACTGGCTCATGGTTCATTACTTTATAGAGCCTGTGTTTTTGTTTGGTTTTGTTTTTGCATACTTGTGAGAATCCAAATCTTGAAAACTTTCAGGATGTTATAAATTTTCCTCTTCATTACCGCCAACATTTTGACTGAATTAGTTGCTGGAGCCTCATGAATGTTGGTGTTCTCTTTTCTTTTATAGTCCCAGCTCTTTGCCCAGAGTTCAGCACAATGTAAATTTCCAGTATATTTTAAAATTTACTGATAAATGTCGACATTTTTGTAAAATGCATTTGGTTTTTATAGATTTCAAAATTGAGCCCCTCTCATCACAGAACCCTATGTTCACAAATCTCAACTTTTAAGAAATGTTTGGTTGCTGACACTATAGAATAGGAGTGAGGGGCTGACATCCCCAGACTGAATTTATATTGTAAATGCTAGGCTGGAGAAGGAGAGGGCACCTCTGGATTCAGTCAGGGTTGGGATGGAGGCAGAAACAGGCTCTGGGGCCCAATGTCTCCCCTTCTCTCTTACTTTCTATTTGATAAAATGTTCAGTGTTCTGTGTGGCTCCCAAAGTTTTGGTTTGGGGATTGAAAAAGCAAGTGGCAGGTAGCTGTGACGCAGGTTTTGCACAGTTGCTGATCTGCACACACCTTAAGCCAACAGAACCAGTGAAAGGCCACAGTGTGTGGATTGAATCTGTGCCGTTTAGATGGAGCAGCACCTCCGCAATAAAAGCACGTTTATACCAAGTCCTTAAGAAGTTTAGACTGGAAGGCTGTCTCCAGAAACCAGCCCCCTTTGCGCCAAGACCCATTTGTTTGTCTTGGCTGACTGACTGTGTCTGCCTGGCCAGGGCAAATGCCTGGATGTTAAATTGATGAAACACAGACCTCTTGATCCTTTTCAGTGAGGCTTCTATTCCGTTAATGGTAGGGTAGCTCTCTTTGCTGCTAGCCACCTGTAACTGGCCAAGTTAGAAAAACCTGGATGCAAAGATGTGGAAGAGGAAATTTTTCTTTAAAACAAAACAAAACAAAAACAAAAGACAAACACACACACACACACACACACACACACACACAAATCCCTTATAAATGAGTCAAATTTTTTTGCCCGTTTTAATATCCAAAATAGGTTCAAAAACACCAAGAAAGGTGGTAAATGAAATCATCTCCATATCTGAGCAGCAGTGGTGTTAGGGGAAGGATAGAGACTGAGACTCTTGTAAATGATTCAAGGTTTGAGGTGCTGCTAGAAGCGTCATTAGAATGAGCCTTGGAAAAGTTCGAGAGAAAGGATTTTTCTTCATTAGAATGTGTATTTCTGCTTGCCATAAATACAAAGCTATAGACAACCAGATAAAATGTGAGAAGTCTGACTTTTTGAGATTCTGCTTCTCGGGGCCACACCTAGCTGCTCTACTATAAAAGCCACATGTTTGGTGGCATCGGGTTGGGCTGCTTGAGCCTATCAGTCAGTCTGCAGAAGCTTTCCTGGTTTCAGCATCCATGAACTCTGTCAAGACTGTTCAGAACCATCAGCAACAAACAAATTACATTTCTCTTTTTGATTTTTCAGAAGGGATTTGTAATATGGCTTAGGTTGTTCAGGTGTTGACGGTCTCTTGGGGCCTATGGCTTCATCAGTCCCCTGCTTTATTCAGGCTTCTGCTTGGTGATGCCAAGCAACCAGCCCTCTTGCCTTTCATTTTTTTAATGGCTCATCTGCTTTCTTGTTTTCATAGCACTTATTGTGATCTGAATTATACATGTGTTTTATACTTCCCCAGTGTGAACCAATTCTGCAAGGACAGGGATTTCCCTTTATTTGTTGCTTAATCCTCAGTGCAGGAGGAGTTTGATCAAAACATATTGAATGAATTATAAGTAATGAAAGTAACAGTGAAAGATAAAGGGAGAGAAAGACACAATGATTGTGTACAAGGTAATAGATTCAGGGTGCAGATAGGTAAATCCTTCAGTTTTCTGCATTTGAAGTATTTATTAGTGCTTTCAGCAAAACACTAGGTGAAAGATGGGATTGTATAGAAAGCCTATCAGTTGCACCAAATAAATGGAATCATGAAGTAACTGATCGAGGAACATGAAAAGATTTCACTGAAGGTTGAACAAGAATTGAGCAGAGAAATTAGACTTGTGTCTCTAAAAATTTAGAATGTTACATAGGAAATTTTACCATAGGTCTCTCAGAGTACATGGAAAATTCCTTTTGCCTACAGTACCCTTTGTTGTCCAAGGGGTTGGCTTTTTAGTTTCCTGATCTGTTAGTCGCTTATATGCATTCTCAGAATACATGATTATTTCTGGTGCTGCAGCACATGCTGCCACAAACAGATGGAATTTACCAAAGAAAATATCTCCTGTCCACAAAGGGAACCAATCCTAAAAGAGGATGTTTGATACGTGACAGATGGCATGCGAAATAGTCTGTCAATTTAATGTGGGTGATAATGGATCAGCGAACATTCCGCAGTGAACTACCGGTTTTCTTCATGCGTGTATCCTCTCCACTTTATGTTGACTTTCTGTAAGCCTCAAATCATGGCATGCTGTATTTTCTACTTCACATGTTTATAGGTTAACTGTGACATCTTTGGCCATCAAGATTAGCTGTTTGCAGTTTTTGTAATGGTCGCTCTGAGAATGAAGCAGTTCTGAGGAAGTGTTCACATTTCAGAAACTGGATATCTACAGTAGCGCATTAGACATGTGAAAGTTGATTGAATATTCCAGTGGAGAGGAAACAAAGGGGGCTGCGTATACAGGGGGAGAGAAGAAAGATGACGCTTAGATGGTGTGAAAAACCAGAGGGAAATAAATTAGTTTGAAGGTCTGCTGAAAAGTACACAAACTGTGTGTGTGTGTGTGTGTGTGTGTGTACATGTGTGTAGATGAAGGATATATAACAAAAAAAAAATAATGTCAGGCAGGGGAACCTCTCTTTCAATTGTTGGTCAGGGTAGTTCAGGAGACTCTCAAAATAACAGGCTATTGCCGCAGTCCTTGATTGCTTCTTAGAACTTGAAGGTAAGACCCAGTTGCTGAAGACAGGACATTGGACTTGGAGCAGTTGAGCTGGAACTGATCTGGAAGCATCTTCCCTAATTGAATATTCCAAATTAACTGAACCTTTGTTTTATGTTTGGATATTTACCTTCTTTCTGTTTTATTGATAGGTAATGACGTGGTGTCCATCTATCTTAATGCCTATGGTTTGGGGATCTTTTTGGCTAATAGTCTTATTCTTATAATGAATTCCCAAAGAGAGACTCATTGAGCATTTTAAAAGTATTTCTTGATTAAGAATACATAAAATATTTATAATGATATCTTCAGTGCTTGGTTATTGGTTTTGGCTTATAAAATAAATGAAGGCTTTATTTTTTAGTTTATTTAACTTTACTTATGGCACTTTCTTCTTTCTCACACGTCATTGCTAAAAATATTATCTGAATTTGAAAGTAGATGACCACCTACTGCAACTTTCAATTTTATGTTTTATATGGTTATGGCTAGCATGTTTATAGTTTTTAATAATATATTAATTTTCATAAATTACATATCAAATTAAGTTTTCAAGAAATTTAGAGGTCAGAGCTTTATTATTATTTTTCTGTGCTTTTATTTCATCTGAGGCCACTATAATTTGGCATTTTTCAAGCCCACTTTTCTTTTTCTTTTCTCTCTTGCATTTGATTTTTGAAATGTTATTGGCATTTGAAATTGTTTTCAAATTGTTAAAACACTGGTGTTAATATGCTATGTAGTGCATAATTACTCTTTCATTACTCATTACTCATTATTACAGAAGAGCAAGAGAATCTCTAAGACATAGCTTGATCAGCCAGGGCCAGATTAAGAAATCTGTGATTGTTTGACATGACCAAATCTGAGGTTAGAAACAACATAATGGGTGGGAAAAAAGGAGATGTTCTTAAATTTAGAAATTTGTTTCCATTTCTGTTTTAAAATTTCAAGTACTAAAATCCCTCTGATAACCTTTAGCTTCTAGTGATTTTGTTGCCCTCCAGAGGGTAGCTATTAGAAAAGGTAATTATAGAAAGAGATGTTTGTATGTGCAGGGTACTAGATTTTATAAGTATTTTCTCAGTAAATTCTAATATTATCATCTTTTAAAAATTTTATTCATTTTTAAATTATTATGGGTGCATTGCCTGCATGGATGTAGGTGTACCCATGCCATGCAATGCCTGTGGAGCTCAGAAGAGTGTATCAGATCCTCTGGAACTTGATTTACAGACAGTTGTTAGCCACCACGTGTGTGCTAGGAATTGAACCTGGTTCCTTTGCAAGAGCAGTCAGTGTTCTTAACCATTGAAGCATCTCTCCAGCCCTGTTATTATCATCTCTTGACAAAGTAGGAAACTTGAATCTTTCAGAAGGTAGTAACTATCCTTCCTGAGGTATACACAATGTTCAGACTTAGGTCTGTCTGGTTGTAAAGTACTGTGCACTTTTCACAGTTCCCTGTTATACACATTCACTTTAATAATTTGCTTATTGCTCAGTATCACTTTAGAAAGGTCTTTGCTTCTTATTGTACAGATGTGTCTGATTATCAAAATATTAAATTATTTTTAAAAATTATCCAAAGTATTCCTTCTATACTTTTAGAGTTTTGTTTATTTTGGGCACGTATGTGTGTTCAGGTGTGCATGCATGTGAAGGTCAGAGGACAACTTTTGAGAGTTGCTTCTTGCCTTTCACTTAGTTGGAGCAAGCTCTCTTTTATTCTCTCTTCCACTGCCTAGTATGCTATCCAGGCTAGTTGGCCTGCAAACTTCTAGCTGATTCTCCTTTCTCTGTTTCCCATCTTGCTTTAGGAGTGATGGAACTACAGATGTGTATCACTGCGTCTGTTTTTTTATGTGGATTCTGGGGATCTAACTCGAGTTGTTATGTTAGACCTGCACAGTAAGTGCTTTTACCCACTGATCCATCTCTCAACTTCAAAGTAATCTTGATGGTCAGATTTTAATGAAGCAGACAGATACTAGTTTTTAAACTTCATGGCCTCATTTCACTGTGTGCTTCTAGTGCAGCTCTTTCCTTTAAAGAGAACCCTTACCTTTACTTAGCATCTAAATTAACCAAAATAATATTGATTTTTCTCCCAGACATTTATAATGCATTCATTATATTTACATTGCCATATATAAAATATTTTAAGGAGTAATAATGATGCTCTGTATACAGAATTATTCTTCATTGATACTTTTCATTAACATTTCCTATGTTTTTCCAGTTTCTGGCAATTGATGACCCACGGGCAGTATAAAAACAGAGTCTGACAAAACTGAGTCATTTGTGGTCACCAGATGCTAATAGAATGTTTAAACATTTCAGTCTTACTGAAATGGCACTCTATTTACCAGTAGAACCTACTCCTGATGGCTGGAGGTATTCAGTGAATGCTTGTTAATAATTATGATCATTGCTTGCTTTGGAAATTTTTAACTTGGGGACTGTAGAGAGGGCTTTAGTTAATGTATCTTAGTGCAGTGTGTAGAAAATTTATGTCAGGGGATCATAGTTTTAGACTCCACACTTCCTTATTTGATAAATTTCTGCTTCCGTCTATACTTGTTGGTACCATTGCAATATGGAGTCAAGATGCTGAATAAATAAGAGATATACTATGGCACATGGTTCTGGAGATGCAGGTTTGAGGAATACGACTGGTAGTGTCCTCCTTCTAACTGAGGTTTGTTTCTTGCGCTGTGTCTGCACTATGGTAATACTGAGGTTGATAGAAGTCAGGCTTCACACATGGTGGGCAAACACTCTCTTACTGAGCTTCACTCACACCCCATTGATAACTTCCTGGAGGACTTACACAGAGTAGATCACCTAGCAAAAGATTTGCCTATGTCTGTTTTCTCTTTTTCTTTTGAAGCTGCTAAGTTTCAACCATGGGGATCAAACTTACTGACTTTATCTGACCTTAAACCTAGCCCTAAAAGTCCTAGTTAGATTAAATTCCCACTATCCTACCACATTACAGTTGTGTTTCATGGTTTCAGTTCATGAAACCGTGGTGTGTGTGTTGGGGGTCGGGGGCGCAGCACTCATGCTGTAGCCAAGGACGGCTATTATCTTTAACCTCACCATTTATTCAGAATCCCCCAAAGAAAACTCAACTCAAGGAAAGTTAAAATATTCCTATTCCCCAAACTTTAGCATCTACTCTTATTTAGCTATTTATGCTTAAATATACACACCTTTTTTACACCTGGGCATTAGTTTCCTTAATGAAAAATTAATGCTATATTCTTACCTCAGTGTCATATGTTTGACTCCAAGTTTTATCTGGCTGTTGTTTTTCTTGTTTTTAAGTAAGTAGGTCACATCATGGATGTTTAGTTTTTGTTTAAACTAACTTCATTATCTTTGTGTTAGTCAACTCTGGCAAACTACCTGTCAGAAACAACTTAAGGAAAAATTTATGTGGACTTAAAGTTTCAGATTGTTAGTTCAAGGTCTGCTGGATCCATTGTTTTGGGCCTGAGGTGGGTCAGAGTATCATGGTGGCAGGAGAGTGTGGTAGAGGAGGCTGCTTACCTAATGGCAGCCAGGAAACAGAGAGCAAGAGAAGGAAAAGGCAGGGTAGTGCATCTGATTCAAAGGCATATTCCTAGAAACCTTCATTCTTCAATTAGTCCCCAGCACCTGCACTTTCCAACCTTTCAGTGGTCCAGTCAGCTATGAATCCATCAATGAATTAATCTACTGGATTGGCCATAGCACTCATGATCCAGTCACTTCCTCAAAGTCCTACCAGTGAGCACTGCACTGGGGGCCAGAACACACTGTGTTCACTTGGGGCAATTTATATACAATTTACACCAACTGTTAATGGGGGTGGGGAGAGAGAGAGAGAGAGAGGAAAGAGAGAGAGAGAAAAGATAGTGGAGAAGGGGGGTTGTGGGAGAGTGGAGAAAGAGAGACTAGAGACTGAGAGCCTGACTTAAGTTGGGGAATATTGACCTATGGGATGACTGGCTTGTTTGTGGTTCAGTGATGCATATTAGAGTTTAGTAATCTGAAATGCAGCCTTAGGATTCTCTTTCCTTCTGATACTGAGAAAATGAATTTATCATTTTTTTCTCCTCCACAATATCCATTCATCATAAATATTATCAAGTCTGGAATCCCCTAATTGTAACCATGTTTTTCTGTCAAACTGGAATAGGTTTTAGTGATTATAGACCAGGGAACACTAAGTCAGTACCAGAGACTTGGTCCTCTGTTTCTCCTCACCGCTGACTTTACCATCCCTTTCTCAGAGCAAATCCTAGTCTCCTGGCTATCTGAGAATCATGTAGCACATAGTGCCTCCTTTCTTTACTCATAAAGCATGGAGAATATGAGAGTTCTGGATGTTCTGTGGGTGAAGATTGCTTTAGAAAGAGTCATACCCTAGTTTGTGGAATCTATTTCAGGCCTGCCACTGGTCCGCTGTGTCACGTTTATAGCTCAGGAGAAAACAGTGCTTTACCAGGCAAGGAAGAGGGCACACAGAGTTTGTTATATGCCAAATCCTCAATAAATTTTTATTTATAAGTTAGACCCAACTTTTTGTGTTTCACAGTTTTAGTAATTTATCCAAGAACTATTACAGTCCACTTAAAGCAAAACACCCAGTTCTATTTAAGGTAAAATATTCAAAATTCTTTATTAGAGACAGAAGAAGCATATAATATCTTACACGGAGTGCTTATCATTCCCTTATGTGTAGATCACTGATATTCCAAACCTAAAAATAAAACGGAGTTTTTTGTCTTAAAATATACATTAAAAATGTTTTTATTGCTTATGTGTTCATAAGTTTTCAACCATGAATATAAAAATTGTCTTTAATATTTGAAGTGTCCTGTTTCTTGTATGTAAGGTTCATGGTCAATAAACTATCTGAGTCTGATAAAATTTCCTTACTTGTACAGGATATATTAGGTTATTAACTTACTTTACTTACTAGGTTTTGTTTATCATCATAAATGTTTAGCACATCTTTATCTCATTGAATACAAAAGGTATTTCAAACATAGAGGAAACATGCTAGCAACCCTCATAAGTAACAGATTTCTATTTTAAAATAGAATATTTTGGGTGATTTGTTTCTAAGAATATTCCTACAGATTTAAGAATGTGTTCTTCCATTAACTGCTACTTTGACTGCATCCAGTTCAATGACTTTCTCAGGGCCTTTGTGTCTTTTGATCCTTACATTGTTCCTTCTGCTGTCTTAGAGCATGGAATAGGGAGAGTTCTGTTTAAAAGCAGGACAAAGATGAAAACACAAATATAAACATTGGACCAACACAAGAGGAACCTCCTAAGTTTTGTCGTACAGGTCTTCTTCAGATATGGCTTTATGGGAAGACAGGGACTATTAGGAAACAAACTCTGGGAGAAATTGGTAGGTTCCTATGTAAAATACAGTATACAACACTTTTAGCAGCAGATGGAAGTAATTGTAAAACCCACTTGAAAATATTTCAGTGTATTTCTCTACTGACTGCAGGGTTTAGCAGACATTTAAGCAGTTGAGTCATGTATGTGCTCATGGTAGTTAATACTATAATCAGAGGTAGAGTCAGGATTTATGGGGCCAGAAACATGTATAGTTTTGGAGACCACATTCTAAAAAAATAAATATATGGTAAATAACAATTAGGAGCAGTAATGAATATTTAACATGAGTAAAATATAAATTTGATTATCTCGTGTATTTTGTTATAGTCAGAGAACTATAATATACTTGCAAACAGAAATTTTGATAAATTCATTCTTATACATTTTTTGATGTAAAAGAATATAATCAGTACAGAGTAACAGTTTTATATATGGTAATCGTACATATTTTTTGACATGGGAGAGAATTTCTGATTTGAATAAGCATTGACAAAAACCAGTTCCTACACTTACAGAGTGAAACACTGGGGAATTAGAAGACGTTTCCGCGTCCTAGAATCTGACTCATGCTTCCCCACCAACTGCTCATTCAGTTCCAGGCTGAGTAGTGTTTACTGCTGGTATCTTTGATCCTCTAAGTACAATAAATACTGCTCGCTCCTTGCTTTGTTCATCTACTTTATTCTATTGAGGTAGCTTTTGTAAGGTGATACTATCTATGTTAAAACCTTCTGACTTACATACAGCACAGCACTGATAATAGAGGTTGGCAGGTGTCAGGTGCCCTGTGTCAAGTGTCAAGCATGTTCTGAGTACCTACTGCTGTTTACACCAATGGAATTCTGAGGTAATTACTGTTATCAGTGTTATAAATGAGAAAAATTGAGGCTAGAGAGATGGCTTCAGTGGTTAAGAGCATTGATTGCTCTTGCATAGGACCCAGGTTCAATTCCCAGACTCACGTGGTGGCTAACAACCCTCTGTAACACCAGTTCTAGGGAATTTGATCCTCTTTTCTGACTTTTGCAGGCATTTCATGATAAGGGTACACTTACATACATGCAGGCAATACACTCATACACAGAAAATAAAATAATAAACATTATAATAAAGGGAAAATTATCTTTTGAGGATTTCTATTCCAATCTGTCTGACTCTAATGCCTACATTCTAAAACACTAAAAATCAATTTTTGGTAATTTATAATTGGGGTAAAGTTGCTCACATACAAATAAAACCTTTTATTATAATTTATTATAATTATTAATTATAAATATTTTTATATTTTAATATAAAAATCACCCAGTTCCTTGGATTTTATCAATCCATTAATTTTGTTCTTTTGAACAGCAAATAATTTTGTGACTTTTTAAAATAAAATAAAAAAATACCAGAATAAAGTTTAATTTTTAGAATTTTGTTGACTACTAGAATTTATAATAACATATACAATACTTCATTTAAAGTAGTACAGCAGATTAAAATGGACAGTCTTTGTCAGTTTGAAATATACAAATTAATTTCATCAATATTGTTCAAATATTTTTTCTTTTTTCAATGTGTATGCATATCATTGCATGCATATGTGTATGCATGTTTGTATGTGTGTGGTGGATGTGTGTGTGGTCACACTGTGTGTGTTTGTGTGTGTGTAGGTTCAGTTGCTCTTCTTAGATTGTTTTTTCACTCTTATAAATGATCACAAAATACTATTTTTTTTCTAATTTTCAGTATACATGCTGAGCAGAGAGAGAAGGGGCATGGACAGAGAGAGAGAGAGAGAGAAGATGAGAGGGAGGAGGGAGGGAGGGAGGGGGAGGGAGAATGTGTAAATTCATGCCCACCTTAAGCATAATGGAAAATAATGTAAAGTCAGAATCTGTCTGATAGTAACTTATCGGCATATTAAATAAGCAATTGTCTCTCTTTGAAGAGGGGTGAGGAGCTGACTCTGTATTTGAGCTTGTCTAGTAGAGAACTTAATCCTTCTTTATAAATGTGCCCTCTCTCAGACCTACTCTCTCTCTCTCTTTTTTTTTTTTGCTATAAGATACCGTTCCTTACAGAAAAAGAGAAAAAAAAATCAACATCAACAATTGCCAATGGTCAGAGGTGATAAGTGGGGATTCTAATTCCAGGAGTTTGCTCTCTGTTCTACATCATGCTGTCTGTGTTATCTAGAAGAAGCTTCTTAAATGTTTTGTGCCTCAGTTTCCTCATATGTTGAGCAGGGATAATCAATAATAAAGCATACCTAGTAGATTGTTGGGTTGGTTACTTGTGCTGACATGTTTGAAGTGTTTGAAAAGTGAACAGTACACAGTAAACTTTGAATAAAGGCTACCTGTCATTTTTAGCAGCATGTAGACTGTGTCACTACTGGGATTTGGGAAGTACCAGGATTAGTTACCAATTACAACTGTTTCTGACACTGCCAGCACTGAAACGGTATTTTTGTATTTAATACAAGGATTCACTGGGAAGTCCCTAATAAGTGCCGATGTCTCAAAGGAGTTAGAAGTCAGTATTTCTGCCTTTTTTTGTGTGTGTATGCTAGAGATGTAACCCAGTGTCTTGCATTAAAAGAAAATTTCACGATGTTAGTAGACCATTAAAAATTTTAAAAAGCAAAGATTTGTAGATGAGTATGTTATGTTTGGTGCACTTAGGCTTCTCTTACAGTTAGGTTCTTAGGCTTTGCCATATGTGCATGCAATAGAAAATCTATAGGCAGGGCTAAGTATGGATGTTTTTCATATTTAGTGTTCTTTGAGAGCACCTGTCTTATACAGCCCTTTGGATACCATCAATTAAAAATCTGGTAGAAGAGTACTTAACAACGCAATGTAAAGTAAATAGTTGAAAACACAATGATGGTTTCGGGAGGTAGGGGAGATATTTTAATAGAGGTGGTGGGAAACAAAATTAGCACACAAAAGTCAGTAGCCTTCCTATATAACAACAATAAACACATTGAAAAAGAAACAAGGGAAACGTTCCCACTCATGATAGCCTCAAAATAGTATCTTGGAATAGATCTAACCAAGGAAGTGAAAGACTTGTAACTAAAACTTTCAGATGTTGAAAAAAGAAATTGAAAAAAAATACCAGAAGATGGAAAGCCCTCGTATGCTATTGGACCAGTAGGATTAATATTGTGAAGATGTCCTTTCAACCAAAAGCAACATACAGATTCAGTACAAAATTCTAACACAGTTATTCATAGAAATTTAAAAAAAATGATATTAAATTTAATATGGAAACACAAAACACCCAATCATTACCATCCCTGATTTAAAAATATACTACAGAGCTGTTATAGTAAAAGAACACCATAGTACTGGCACAGACATGGGCACACTGATCAGTGAACCGGAACTGAAGACCCAGATTTAAATCCATGCATGTACTGCCTCCTGATATTTGATAAAGGAGCCAGAAAAGCACATGGGGGAAAAGACAGCATGTTCGACAAATGATGCGAATCAAACTGGATACCTACATGAAATAATGAAGCCAGATCCTTATCTCTCATTCTGCACAAAATTCAACTCCAAATAGACCAAGGGCCTCAACATACGATGAGATACTCTGAATCTGTCAGAAGAGAAACTCGGGGATACAATGGAACTTTCAGACACAGGAAAGGACTTTCTGAACAGGGCCCTGATAGCACAGACATAAAGACCAACAATTAACCACATGAAACCACATGATACCACATGAAACTAAAAAGCTTCTGGACAGTGAAGAACACCATCATTTAAGTGATGAGGCAACCTACAGAATGGGATATTTCCCAGCTATACATGTGACAAAAGATTAATAACTAGAATAATCAAAGAACTAAAAAAACTAAGTAGTAAAACAACAAAACTGTAATAAGAAACTGGGAAAAGGAACTGGAGAGTCCTTTATAAGATTAAACACAAGTGACTAGAAACATTTTTTAAAATGTTCAACCTCTTTCACTATCAGTGAAATGAAAATTAAAACCATTTTGAGATTTCATCTTCCCCCAGTTAGAATCATTAAGATCCAAAACAAGTGATTGATAAATGCTGCTGAGGATATGGGTAAAGGAGAAAACATTCATAATTGGTGGGAGTGCAGACTGGTATGGTCTCTATGGAAATAAGCGTGGAGGTTCCTCAAAAACTTAGAAATCAATCTACAGTATCAGCTAGCTGGACTACTCTTGGGCATATACTCAAAGACATCTATATCCTGCTACAGAGACCCCGTTCATTCATGTTCATTGCTGCTCTATTCACAGTATCCAGGACATGGAAACGACCTGGATGTCCATCAACTGATGAACTGACAATGAGAACATGGTACACTTTACACAATAGAAAATTACTCAATAGTTAAGAAAAATTAAATTATGAAATGAATGGAACTAGAAACAGTTATCCTGAGAGAGGTAGCCAGACCCAGAAGGACAGAAGTCACATGTTCTCTCTCAGATGAAGATGATATTGTTGTATCTTTGAATCTTGAGATATGTGTGCTTCAATTGGAAAGTCAATATAAATCAGAAAACCGATAAGGACCATGAGGGAGGGGAAATAGAATGCAGATTATAAATAGATGTAAAGAGTGAAAGGGGAATAATGGAATACGAGGAGTTAAATTGGATGTGGAATGGGAGGGCAAAATAGAGGAGGGAGTGTCAGAGGGATAACTTACGTGAAAGCCCTTTCAAGAACTCATATGGAAATTTGTAGAAGCTTCATAACACATGTAACATATAAAGCTTATAAGAAGTTACTCTATAACGGGAGATAAAATAATACCCATACCAGACACCACGTGTTAGCAAATAAAAAGTCCAGTGCCATTAATGGACTCCCTACTTTCGACTTATTGCCCAGGGAGGTCCCATAGATCCTCAGACAGTACTGGCCATTTCCAGTATTGGTTGCCCTCCAGAACTTGACAAGACCTCATTGCTGAAGACACTATATACATGAGTCTTAGATCATGGAAAGATCAAGCTGATACTGACCTAGAAGCTGAAACCCTAGTGGCTAGCTTGCTGGCAAGTGCTATGCATAGCACAAAAGAGAAAAGTAGTCATCAGTCTGTGAATCCTGAATGCAAGCTACAATAATGACTGACCTAGCAAGATATGCCCGTTGGTGCAATAGTGGCACATGTATTATGAGAGTAACCAACCACGTTCTGATTAGATTTAGTGCCCACTTCACAAGATGAATCCCAGACCTAGAACTGTTATTAGGACCAAGAACCCGTGGCTAGTAAGGGCACAGGCCATATGAGAGAACCTCCTACTATTTTTTTCTAAAGAGACAGTTTTGAAATCACTCCTAAGACTTAAAAGTTAGTGCATCTTTAAACTTTCATCAGAGATGCTTCTTTTTGCAGTAGATGGTGATTAACCCAGAGACCTTCAACTGGTCAATGTGCAGAGAATAAGAGACTACGGTACTTTGTCTTAAATGATACACCTGTATATCACATCCCTCCCCCAAAAGTTCAGTGAGTATCTCAGGGTTGGAAAGAGTATAAGAATCAGAGATGGTGGATGGCTATAAGGAAAGTGTTTTCCAGACATAACAGGGCAGTTGCCCATATGAATACACAGCTGTTGTGGACAGCATGCATAACACTGGCCCAAGCCCAAGTCAGACAAAATCCCTGGAGAGGGGAGGTTAGTATGAAGCTCTAGCCCCAGCTGAGGAGGAACTTGGCAGTCACTAGCTTCTGGAGAGGGAGAGTTATTTTTATTTAAGGATGTGATACCTGATCGGGTAACCTTACTTCAGAGGATGAACCCACACAGAAGAGTATTTGGGGAACACAATTTAGACTTGATAGGCCTTTAAAGAATAGAAGACACCAGATAGATAGGGTTAGGGAGGTAAGGGGAAATCCAAAAGGAGGTGGGGGGTCTGAATATGATCAAAAGACATTGTAAGATGTTCTCAAAGAATCAAATGTTATTCAAATAAATATTTAAAAAGGAAAATAAAAGATGTGGTGGGCAGTACCAAGGACCAGGAAGCCATTTTTTTATTATTATTTTATGGGTCTGCCTGACAGTAACTATATTGCAAAGGCATGGAGGTTTTTTATCTTTTAAAAATCATATGGGACTGGAGAGATGCATCAGCAGTTAAGAGCACTGGCAATTCTTGCATAAAAACCAGGTTTGAATCTCAGCGCCCACATGGTGGCTAATAATTCTCCATAACTCCAGTTCCAGGGGATCCGACACCCTTGTCTGGCCTCCATGGGCATTGCACGACATGGGTGCATTTACATTAACATGCAGGCATAAAACTCATATTCATAAAATAAAAATAAATCCAAAAAATGCATAAATTTTTCATATACTCTTTTAATCATATCCATACTGTATCCACACCCCTACCATCTTCTCAGACGCCCCCCAAATCCCTACCCTCCTCTTCCTGGACTCTATATATGCTTTGAAGCCTAACAAAAGCAATTTATGTTCCCCCACGTACTTGGGTATCGGTCCATCTCATGGAGCAAGCATGGTCAGCATATCTGATATCATACCCTTAAAGAAAACTGACTCTCCTTCTTCCAGCAGCTATCAGTTGTCAGTAGTTCCTGATTAGGTCTGGAGTTTCATGTCCACCTCTCCCCTCCATGCTGGGGTTTCATCCTACTCGGGTTTGTGCAGAAGATTTGCCTTTTAAATGACCTAGACCTACTGAAATGCAGATACCTCTCCAGTTCTTAGCTCACATCTGAGTATGTTACCCAGAATGCTGTTCATTCATAAACTTAGTTGAAACTGAGGCTGGTTGCTGAGCTAGTTTCCAAAGTCAAGTCCCCTAGCCAGACAGTGGCAGCTTAAGCAGTTAGATACTTCTAGAAGCAACTTGGACGGCACATCACCTGAATTTCTAGGTTGCACTTTCCTGAGATACTTGTAAACCGTTTTATTTATTAGAACAGATTTATGAAAGAATTACAACCGTTAAGTGTGCAGTTTTACTGTCTTACATACCATGGTGGTACCTGTCATGATATATTGCTGTATTTATTATATTAATAAAATATAAACATGTACATACTATATAGCGCAATTCTGCTGTGATATAGATGACAGTTTTGTGAAATTTATAGCTGCCTAATGAATGTGATTTCATGCCAGTAGAAATTCTTGTATTTATAATCCGTTTCTGTTTTCTAAATGTGACACCATGCATAAAGGGAACCGCAGATGTTAAAGATATCTTTTAACTGTCTAAAATTCCCAATCAAGTTGCATTTGCATACAGGCACAACAGGCAGATTATATGTCCTTCATAGGCGCAGTTTTTATAGTTTTGTTATGAAAAGTCTTATTGGAAACATACGGGGCTTTGGCTTTGGTTTTGCTTACTTCAAAATTTTCAGAAAGTTTTGGGACCACTTAATAGAACAAACTCTTTTTTCTTCTACTCATTCCGCTTCTGTGTCTGTAGTTAGAAATTTCTGAGTCTGAAAAATGTTCTACTTACGTCATGAAGTAGAGCTGGCCCTATTTCTAAGCATTCTGGCCTTACACCAGGGCCAGCTTTTCCACTACAGCTTCCACGCCTATCTTTTGAGACTTAGCTTTCACATATTTTCTTTTGATTGCTAATATTTTACACTCATGGTTTGCTACCATTTTGGAATCTGCTAGTAAGAAATGACCTCAGATGTTATTGAGAAATCTACCACTCTTATCTCATTATCATTTTTCTTTCCCCCAACATCTGTTCTGAGTAGCTCAGACCTACTCTAGCCAGGCAGTCCTTTGCAGTAGGTATCATTTGACCTTCAAGAATCTAATTCCATTCAGGATTGATTCAGACTTGATCCTCTCCACTTTTATATACCTGGTCAACTTCTCTGGATAGCATGTAACTTTGACCCCCCTAAAGGATTATGGGTGATTTCATCAAAGGGTGTGTGAACTTCTCTTGTCTTCTGTCTGTCTCTACAGGAAAATAAGGGGAAGCCCATGTTAGTGTGAAGATTTCTTCGAAATGTCTTATCTGATTCACCTTCTTCCCCTTCCCTCTGTCCGTCCTCCCTTCACATCCTTCTTTCCTTGTTTTCTTCTTTTCTGTAACCCTCTTCCTTCTAATACGTCCCCACCCCCAGACCTGTCCTATCTTCCTTCTTCTGTTTCTCTTCCTCTTCCTGTTCCTTCCTGTTCTGGGGTAGTGCTCTGTAGGACTGTTGGCATGCAGGTTTTTGTTTTTTTTTGCATATTTGGTTCCTCTTTCTGTAACTATCACAGTTTTTCTAGCCAGTTAGAAGAGAGGGGGTGGCTCATGGCAGAGCCCACACAGTAGAATGGCCCTGTAGTATCGATTAAGAGATACCTCATGGCATCTACACATTTTTAAAAATTTATTATTTTATTTTATGTGTAGGAGTGTATTGCCTACATGTGTCTGAGTGCACACATGTTATGCAATGCCACATCGGTTAGAAGAAGGCATAACATCCCCTGGAACTGGAGTTAAGGGTGGGTGTCAGCCGCCACGTGGGTGCTAGGAATTGAATCTGAATCCTCTGCAAGAGCAATCAGTGCTCTTAACCACTGAGCCAACTCTCTGGCCCCCAAATTTGCACATTTGTAACAATAGATATTGGTTACAGATTGTTGTTTACCACAGACCTTCTTAAGTAGCATAATCTTGGCAGGCCTTATGAGTATTTGTGGTATTGGCAACAAATGAAAACCTAGAGAAACATTTCTCTGGGACCAAATAATTGCTACCTTTACACAGGCATGGTGAAATAGCAGGTTTTGAAGGAGCAAGGACCAGTAATTTGGGAATAATTAAACATACGCTTTTGTAGTTTTGATGCCCTTTTCACAACCACAGTAAGTCAGGCTTACTTGAAGCACAAAATAGGATATCTGTTTCAAGCATAGGAGTGCCTTTCTTATTCTCCAGAGACAAAGCCTGCTCACAGGGCTCCTAGTGCATTTTTATGGCAATTAAACATGGTTATGTTGTTCACTGCCTCTGCAAAATGCATATGTGGCTGTGAGAAAGGTCACATGAAGAAAGCATGGTATGAGTTTTGCTTACCCCCTTTCAGACCAAAGAGTGAACCATAACCTTTGAGATAAACTTTGAGTTATAGTACATTTTCCTTAAAAATGTACTGAGGACCCAGCAAGGTATTCCAGACCATTTTTTCTCAGTGATGGGACTCCACAGTAAAGATGACAAGATGACAGATGAGATTGCTAGGAACAGATGAATAGTGAGCCAATAAACAGCCAAGAAAACTGCACCATTGGTAGGGATCGGAGGGACACAGGAATATAAAACAGACTGATAAAACTGAGCTGTTCTTTGGATGAGTAGGAAGAGATGACACATAGGTAGAAGCAGGGAGAAAAGTGCCAGATGTGTGGAAATCAGAATTAGGAAGCAAAGTATTTCAGCCTGAGCAAACCACTAAGATCAGTGAGCATTGACCAGGGCATTAGACTACAAACCAAATAGATGCGAAGATGCCAGACCTGGGGTGTAAGGTAGAGCAAAATGTTTAATCACTGCATAGTGGGGGCCCTGGAAGATTTTAAGCATGTGGCTGATGTGTTATGACTTGCTTTGTAAGGAAAGATTGTCTTGCTGTGTAGAGGAAGGGAGGGGTGAGAGCATGATCTAATTAATAGGTTCTAGCCTAGGTATGATGTGATGGGCCTGGGACTGTGGTCGGACTGGGACGAGGAATGCATTTAGAATTCATTCTGGGACTAGATTGGCAGGATTTTGTTGAGGAATGAAATACTCTATGAAGTAACAAAAGGAGAGGAAGCAGGACTTTTAGGTTTAGGGGTGAGGAAAAGTATTTCTGGAAAATTCCCCAAGATGGAACCACTAGGGAATGATGGGTTTGCACAGAGAATGGTTTGGCCATGAGAAATTTGAGATGTCTGTTAGATGCAGCTGTGAGAAGTCGGTGGGCCTTTCTGTAGCTAGCAGTAGAGTTGCACAGAAGTTAAAACAGGAGATGCCTATCTGGGTGGCAAAAGCAGTCAGAAGATTCTTCAAAAGGCTTTGGGGCTGAGTAGAGTTGTAAAAAGTAAGAACTGGCTGAGGGACCATTGTGTAAGAGGGGGCAGGAAGATTGAAAGAGACAGCATTGCTGCCTGAACATAAGGAAACAGAGTTTTCCAGGCCTCCAGGCACTTGCTCATAAGAGCTTGCAACAGTGGAAACAGCATGCACAAGACCCGTGCTGACTCAAATCAGGCAAAAACCCAGCATAGAACTGGGGAAATGGACAGCAGTCCCCAGGCTTACCTGAGGAACTGTTGGCAACTGATTACTACAAGGTGAGGGAGGGTTGATCTTTAAGGAGGAGACTCTGGGTAGGCTGACTAGATTCCAGTGGATGAACTTGCACTGAGGGACATCTGTGTACAAAGTCTTGACCTGATAGGCCCTAACATAGATGACAGAATGCATGAAGTCCAGTGTCGGTGAATATGGTTGGAGGAGGAGGTCTAAATTTGATTAAAATCTATTATATGAAATGCACAAAACTCAATAAAATATACATAAAACAAAACAAAAGAGGAGTCTAGGAAAAAAAGAAAGGAAGAACATTATCAGACTAAGGGGGAAGGTCTATCAGGTGTGATGGTACACAGTTGTAATCTCACCACTTTGGAGGCTGACTGAGGCACAAAGATTATGTTTGAGGCCAGCCTGGGCAATACAACAAGTTCTAGGACAACCTGGACAACTAAGTGAAACTTTGTCTCAAAAAAAAAAAATTCTATATGTAGAATATATAGAGAATAGGAAGCCAAGAACAGAAGAGAGTCTTCATATACCGCTGCTTTGAGAGTTTCAGTACAGAGGAGGAGCTGAGCTATGAAACAAAAAAAAGTACTGTTGGTATGGCAGATGAGTGAGGGGAGAGTGATTTCCCAGAAGAAAAGGAAAGATAACCTTTCAAAAAAGAAATGCGGCCTGAGCTCAATCAATTTGTGGATCTTTTAGAGAAAAAAATTACAGAATCATTAATACTAAATTAATTATTACTATGACTGTTTAGAATGAGTTCTTAAATTACAACGTTAAAAGGATAAAGGTAATTCCATGAATATCACATAATTTATATGATAATTTATTAAACACACATTCAAAACTATTTTTCCTCTTCCCACGTGTGCTTTATAATTTCAAGACCTTTCAAATTTCCATGTGTGTAATTCAAATAGTCTTTGAATTAACATTCAAATGATCACTGGTTTGTAGCTGATCCATTTGTGTCATGATTCCCAAGTGCATTTTGACATTGAAGAATTGCTTCAGCTCTCCAAGATGTGCATCCCACCGAATTCTTTAAATTAAATGTACTCCCAATTCAGTTTCTTACTTCAAAGGTCTCAAACATGTTTACTGGTGATTCCCAAATTTACAGCAAATGTGACAGATGGACTATAAGAGTGAAAAACACAGTAGTCTTAAGCAATTGATTTGAAAATATCTCTATAAACTTAAATATATCATGGCATAGAACATTGGTAGTGTCCTCCTTAGTCCTTAGAAGCAGCCTTTACCAATATAAGGCCTTGAACTTGAGATTCCAAGAGTTTCTTTTGGAGAATAGGACAATTTTATTTTATCCTGTATCACCCATGGTCTTAATTATTTGTAATCAAATATGATGAAAATATTAATGAAAAGTTTCATATATAAGTAATAAATGTTAAATAATCTTTATACAGTATATTGTTAAGATTGTTCTATTTTATTATTGTCTTACTGTATCTAATTTATGCATTAAACTTTTTGTGGGTGTGTATGTATAAGAATAAACAAATACACAGGTACTGTTAAGAAAGCTCTGATTTCAGACATTTAGTGGGGGCCTTGGAGCATAACTCAGTGGATAAGTAGGGACCACTGTAAAGTGCATACATGGCAGGTAAAATATGAACTGCGATGAAAACGGAGAGGTCCCCACTGAGTTTATCACAAAAATTGTTAAGTATTAAAACCAGTTCTAGAGCCTTTGGTGAAAATCTGTGCATAAGCAGCAGTGTGCTGAGACTGGCAGATGTGGTGGTAGAATCTCCTGATTCCTGAAGATAAGTAGGCAGATATTTCAGGTCTGATCTATGTACAGTGTCTTTACAGCTTTCATCCAGAAACTTCTGCCTTTCAAACCAATTGTGCCTCTTATATCCTTAACAGTTTGCTGCCAGCTGTGTAGATGAAAAGCATTTATCAGATGGCCAGAAGGAAGAGAAACACCGCACTGTTGTGGACCCTTTTCAATTAAATTTAGGTCCTTTCATTTTTATATTTCAAAGCCTTGCTTATTTTCTGAGCTCAAGAAAAACCCAAGAGCTTTCACATGTACATTTCATTAAGTTTATTTTCAAATGTGGCATTGAGAGAATGTCCTGACTCACATGTTGCTGTCATTGGTTAGAAACTTAATAACCATGCTTGCAGTTGACTAAAGTTCTGTTCAGAAAGTCATGTTAATTTGGGTCAAGATTATATTTGTTCAAATAATCATCAATATTAGTAACTTTGTGAAAACAGGTCAGAACGGAAATGGGAAGTTTGGGCTTGGAAGAAGTGGGCTGTGATTGGATATGATGGGCTCCTCCCACGTCTCCAGATGTGGGATTCAGCCTGTTCCTTTTGCTTGTTCATGTTGGCAGATAAAGGAACAGCAAAGAAAGGCACCAGGAGTTCTCAGATACTGGCATTCATTTAGTAAATTCTGGCTCGGCCTTGTGTGATCTACAATCTGTTCTTGTACTTAAACCCATAGGAACATTTGTGTGTTGATGGGAACAAAGCTGGGATTAAAGAATATGAGAGAAACAGAGCGACACTCATGTTTAGAATTACTTTAGACTGCATTTACTTTCTTTACCGTATTGTGTGAGTCATGAAAAGGCTCTTTCACTTAAGAAAATTATTGTTTGTTTCTTTTGGTGGTATTTATAAACATCAATTTTTAGTCTTTAAATTTGAGTTGGCAGATTTGTTAAGGAGAAGGGAGGAGGTCATGGTAAGTTTCCTACATGTGTGATTGAGCCAAACTAGAGCAGGAATATAAGAAATTTTAGATTAGCTGGTTTTATTTTCTAGCCAGAGAGAAACCTCTGCTGCAGATGATGTTCCAGCTTTTACTGGGAAGTGTCATGATGGTTGTGTTGTGTATTTGCAGGGTCTCATTCATAATTAGTCACTAAGCAGAAATCTCTTGCTTTCATCAAACCTTCTCCAGTATGGGTTACTGGACCTTTACTCTCTCTGTTTTGCCCTGTGTCTAAGTTAGTACCTGTATCTCACACCAGTCTGGTCACTGATTATTTAGCTGAGGGTTTGACCCCTTCCTTCCTTCCTTCCTTCCTTCCTTCCTTCCTTCCTTCCCTTCCTTCCCTTCCTTCCCTTCCTTCCCTTCCTTCCCTTCCTTCCTTCCTTCCTTCCTTCCTTCCTTCCTTCCTTCCTTCCTTCCTTCCTTCCTTCCTTCCTTCTTGTTCATTGTTCCATCTCTCACATACTTTAGTGAGATCACCTTTCTTGCCTAACTCTAGAAGCAAATCATGAATAGTATGAGTTATTCATGGTGATTTCATACCCTTTGTTGGGCATTGATTTAAGTGTGATTATGGGATGATATCCTGGTAGTGGGTCTGCAAAAAAGTTGGTTAGAGATCATTTACAAAGGCCTTTTCTCATATACAAAGATAAATTGAGGAAGCATCTCTCCCTTCTCTCTTCTCCCTCCCTTCCCTCCCTTGGAACTCTGCTAATAGCTGATAGCTAGATGGGCTGAAGTTACTTAGTAAACATTAGGTGTAAGTCTACTGGAGTTCAGAGATACAAGGTAGAATGATCAAAAATCCTGGGTTCCCAAGTTCAAATTGAACATGTGGATCAACCAGGTAGTTCCATCACATAACTTCTTGGTTTAATCTAACTAGTCATTTCAGTTGTTTTTTTTTTTTTTAAATTTGCTTTTCTGCTAGTTGATGCATGAACATTCTGGCACATACTCATCTCCTTGTATATATTTTACTTCACATCCATCTGCCAATCAGTGATATGAAACTTAGAGCACTGTCCCTAGTTTATTTTGTTGATAAAAGTAGCATTTTGATCTTGTTGAATGTTTTATCTATCTTTCGATAAATATATTAAAAGTTGTTTTTCCCATTGTATTCATTACTGAGGACCATGTAGTTTACAGAAAGTTGAAGCAGGCTGAAAAACTGCAATAGGTCGTCGCATTTTGTTGGCTATTCGAGTTGGCTGAGGTAAAGTATGTCTAGTCTTTCTGCTAGTTTACCTCCATCCTGGAGATGTATATTTTATAAACGTAACACATACTTATTTCATGTCCTGTCTGTATATAAGTTAAGGGTTGTTTGAGGCTGTAAATCAGTATTTCTAATGCTTTAGAAGTATACATTTCAGATACTATCCAATTCATTTCCTTAAAACTTAGTAATATTTAGTGTATTTCTCACATGTTCTACCATCACCAAAATCAGTTTTGGAGATATTTCATTATCTCAGGAGTCAACCTGGTACCCACCAACAGTCACATTCCACTTCCTCCCATCTCTCTTTTTTTTACAGTTTTGAGAAACAATTCATTTGCTTTGTTTCTGGGTTTGTCTAATCTGGCATTTCATAGAAATGGAATCATAATTTGTGGTCTTTTGGGAGTAGTTGGTTTCATTTAGCCTACTTCCAAAATTCTACTGTGTTATATATACACTGGATCATTGTTCTTTTTTATTCCTGTATATGGATTATCTATCCCCTCTTCAGTGGATGGAAATTTAGCTTATTTCCTCATTTGCCTGTGTTTGGTATATGCTATTGTGATCTAAATTCATCCCTGAGCTTACTTTAGTTTCAATATAACTTGTTTAGTCAAATAGATAGACTGAACTATTTTCTTCTGATTGTATGTAGCATTTAGGTATGCCATTTCCATTTGCAAGTCTATGTTAACTGACCACTTAACTCCTTGAAATGTATTTATGGCATTGTACACACACACAAAGAATGAAAGAGAGAAAGAATCCCAGTATATAATGCAAATACATGTCTGTGCACTTAAATCTTGGAATGTAAAAAGCTAGAGAAACCTACACTGTCTTTAAAACACTCGGTAATTATTAGCATGCTTTCAGATCTAAATTGGAAAAAAATTCCTTGGGGTGTTTAGTGTTTATTGTTTTTTAATATTTTAGTTCTTACTTTTACTTTATGTGTATGAGTGCATTGTTTCTATATATGTAGGTGCACCCGTGTTGGGCAGTGTCCACTGAGATCAGAAGAAGGCATTGAATCCTCTAGAACTGGAATTATAGATTGTTGTCAGCTATCATATGGGTACTGGAAACCAAATCCGGGTCCTCTGCAAGAACAACAGTACGGTTAACCACTGAGTCAACTCTCCAGCTCCTGAATATTTGTTTGTTTGAAAACATCCAGAAGACCATAAAGATAACCATCAACTTGCTTACACAATAAGCTCTGTGCCTCCTTTAGGTCTCCATTAAACTTATGTGATGGTTGCAGTGAATATTTTTAAAAACTATTTTAAAAATAAGAAAGGGAACTGAATTCTCTCTCTTTTCTCTTCTCTTCTCTTCTCTTCTCTTCTCTTCTCTTCTCTTCTCTCTCTCTCTCTTTCTCTCTCTCTCTCTCGTGTGTTTTCTCCTTGGAAGGGAATCAGCACTAGTTCCAGTTTTGCCCAGACCCACATACAGAAACTGAGCTGGGCTGTACATTTACTGCAGGATATGGTGCTAGATACAAGGGCCATCCCTGAAGATGATGTTTATTTTAATTCCATAGATAGCCACTCCAAGAAAGATTGTGAGCAACATATGTTCCTATTTTATAACCTGGATGTCTTTCTGCTGTTGACTCACAGGTCACTCTTGTGTGGCCACAAATGATCATCAGAATAACTGGTATCATTCTTCTCTATTGCCAGGGTATTGAGAAATTATTGACCAAACAAACAACATTGGTTCAATTGGAATATAAATTATATTGACTTACTTAAAATATATTGTTCTTCAGTGACTAACAGTGGATCAATTATGGATAAGGTTTAACTACTTTATCTTTTTGAAATATTAAAAAATTATGAGAATCTTTTTGTGATGAAATGAAAACTATTGACTGTGGTGCTGAAGAAGATACAGAAGTGACTGTCAATCAGGTCATTGTCTAGGTTAACACTAGGCAAGAAGTTTCATGATGTTAGGAGCTTGCTCCCTACCACAGTGATTGATTGACACATGATAGGTCCTCAACAAGGTGCTTTTGAATGAGTGAATCAACACACAGTTATACCGTGGTATTTAAGAGCTGTGATGAGGGTGTGAGGGGCACAGAGGAACTGACTGCTGGGGAACGGCAGTGTGTGCACTCACATCTTGTGAGTGGGTTGTGATGACAGAGTAGTTTCAGTAGGAAACTAAATTATGAAGACTCCTTCCCATGCTCTAGCTATTGTGACAAATGAGTTATTTAGCACATTAATTGAATAAGTTATAATTGCATAATTACGGACAGAAATGCAGATGAATGCTGGTGCATGGGATGCACCCATGCTCCTTAAAAAGTTCTTGAATAATACATAAGAATTATGACAAAAACCACTGATGGAGCCGCCTTCTAAGAAACATGTTATAGCCTGCATTTCATTTTCACATAGTTAGAGGTAGAGGGCACAAGAAGATTATCTTGTGTGGGGAAAATACTGAAAATGTAAGCTGATTCTTTTTATCTTGAGCTAACTGATGAATCAACCAAGACCAGCTCTGCACAGCCATTTCCTCTTAATAAAGATGGAGCTTTGATGAGCCACTGTAACAGAAGTTATAAATCTAGATATTTAGAAATTATACTCTATTATCTATAATCAGAGCAATGTTGGTGTAAAGAGTGAACCTTTACAGTAGACAAGGGTTTCTTAAAGAAGACACAAAAGTGCTATCCGTATGAAAACCATTGACAGACTGAACTTCATGCAGACATCAAAAGTTCTCAGTTTCTCTTTTCCTCCCTCGTTCCCCTTCTCTTCCTCTCTCTGGAAAATGACTTTGGTTTCAAATATTTAAAGCAGCTCTACAAATCATAAGTGAAAAATAAATATTCTAAAATTTAATAGGCAAATGATCAGAACTGACATTTCACAAAGAAGATAAATATAATGTTAGTGAAATCATTAACAAGTCACACTTACACAATGCTCTCAGCCGTAAAAAGAAACCACTCTTCTATAAATCAAAATATGTGAGTATAGAAAACATGGTGAGAGAAACCAGATAAAACAATCTACACATACTGTGATTTGGTTTGTATGAAATCTAAGAATAGACAAAAAAAAATCTCTGATATTAGAAACCCAGAAAGTAGTTGCCTGGTCAAGGGAGAAAGAAAGTGACTTGAAGAAGAAATTAAAGTTTGGAAAGTGACAAATGCACTTCATGCTTTGTTTTTAGTGCTGGTCATCCAAATATTTACAATTGTAAAAATTCATTTTTCTGAACACCAAAGATATGTGTATCATTTTATTATATGTTAATTTTACTTCAGATAATAAGACAAAAATGTTTTCTTAGAATTCTAAAGTTGAAATTTAAATTTAATAGATATACTCCCTTTTCCTGGAGAGTTAATGGAATTATTTTGCTCTTAATTCTAGCTGGACAGTGTTCACACCAAGAACATTTGACTTGTTTGGATTTCCTCATCTTGCATGGCAATTTTGGCTGCATGGTTGCTCTATCTTGTCTGCGCTGGGAGAAGGATGCATATGTCTAAAGGTGCTTTCTAGTGTACTCTATTGGTGAGGTTGCTGGGACTGATTCTGAAGGTGTGATTGGGCATCTGCTAGGCACAGGTGTAAAAAGACATGCCAAGCCATCTTGTTGGAAGAATGGCTTGGCAAGAGCTCAGCAGTTTGGGACTCGGCAAGTGTTTGCTGAGCTAGGATGCTCAACCGAATCTTTCAGGAAACAAATCCATGAGATTTTCAAAGAGTAACTCTTCCCCCCCCCACCCCCCTTTGAGAGAATTTGATGGCTTTGGTGCAGAGTAAGCTACCATTATAAGAAAACTGGTGGCAAGGACCTTGGTGTGTGAGTGCAGGGTTCTACTGTAAACCAGTGACCCCACATACCACGTGGAGTCTGATGTTTTATCAGGTTTTGACACATAGTAACACGCAGATATTTTTCTCCTTTGCGGTATGTTTTCAAAATACTAAAAAGCCCAGCTTTCACTTACTTGTTTTGATTTCTTTTGCATTACTGTCTCACAGTTATTTTTCATTTGGACAGTAATAAGTGACCTCTGTCAACACTGAGAAGCTTGACGTATTAGTAGTATTTCATTATAAAATATTTCTCACTGTTTGAAGCACGCATAGTGCTCAGTGATACTCTGTATGTATTCTGAAACTGCATTCATTCTGCAGGACATACTCCTTTACAATTCATAAAATCTTTCTTAGCGAACTTGTAGACAACTGAAGAGTAAGAACTAGAGGCTGGGAAGATAGTTCAATGGATAAAGCTCTTCCTATGTTGTAAGTGTAAGGACCCGAGTTTGATCTTAGCTGCCATATAAAAAGCTGGTACATGCCTGGGGAGATGGAGACAAGAGGGTCCCTGGGGCACAGTGGCCAGCCAGGTAGATCAGCTGATAGATTCCTCACCAATTTTGTTTAAAAAAAAGAACAAGGTGGCGAACAATAAAGGAAGATACCGCTTGTCAACCACTGGCTTCTATGCACAAGTACACACACACACACACACACACACACACTCACATGCACACATGCACACACATACACACACGCACACACATAAAAATATAGGCAAAACAGAAAATTGGACATGAAAGACACATTTTTTTCTTATTGGGAATTATTGCTTTTGGAAATATATTTTAAGGTTTCTGTAACTCTTTGCAGAAAGTGATTTATTTAAACACTATTATTATGCCAAGGTAAGGATCATGCTGGTAACATAGCAACTGTAGGTACACATTTAATTTTGTGGGAAAGATGGTAAGAAAAAAATGTTTTGAACTTGCAATGAATATCTGTTGCCAATCTCATAATGTTAAATGTGTCACTTGAAAGAAGACCACTGGGTGCACTGACAGTTTCTTAAAACATTTTAATCTAAATGTGAATTTTGTGATTCTAGGAATTATTGAAATAACATACAAGTCATTGTTAGTTGTTACACATACACATACTCACACATGTCACATTTAAGTAATAGTTCATCGCAAAGAAGGGTAAATTGTGGAAACAGATGGCTGCATTATTTGACTAGCGACTTAGTCATACACAATTTCATTTGAAAGGAACTGAAGGTGATGGAGAAACGTGTTTTGGCATTTGAATTTCAGAAAGCAGATTAAGTACACTTCATTCAGTAAAGTCTTTTGAAAAATATGTGCTAGCTTTCAGAAGCTAAATACTGTGTGTTGTTGAACAAGTTAATGAGTCAGCCTTTGTATTGTATTTTGTGAAAAAAATACTTAGCTAAATGTGATGTATTACTTTTCTTTATAAGATAAATATGTTTAAAGGCCACTTTTTAAGTTATGTTGGTTCAGTCCCAAGATTTCAAACTACAACACATTAAATATAACTTAATTTTTAATTTACTTAAAATAACATCAAGCCTTGACTTTGAGTGCTTAGGTGTTTGATGTTGAGAAGATTCTGTTGATTTCAAATCATCCACTGCTGTTGAGAACTGTGTGAATTTAAGTGGCTAGCACAGCCAGCGCTTAGGCCACCTTCTGATTTTGAAGGCAGTAACTGTTGGGAGATATTGGACTCTTAAGAAGATAATCTTGTGATTTTGTTCCAACATTGTGATATTCAAAGTGTAAAACAGAGTCAGTCATTACGGTTAGCCTTGGGTTGAAAGCTATCTTGGAACATGGAACTTTCAGTGTTCTCACCTAGACAGCGGGAACCTGAGAGATGGTCATCTTATAGACCCATGAATCTTCAGGGAGCTTTGTTCCCCTAGGTGGTATTTTTGTCAGTACTACTATTAGCGTGTTACCTATTGTTAATGTTAATGAATATTCATACATTAAACAACCCCATCTAGTAGGTGGGAGACAGAGATCATTCTCATTTTCTTCACTTCTGAGTTGCATTGCGTTAATAAAGTTAATAAAGAAGCCACAGGTCTTGGCTGATCTGAGCTCACCCAAGTATTACTCTGTCCTTGTGACCAGGAGGATTGGTTCATAGTGGACTAGTGTAGAGGGCTGCATGAAACCTTCTGAACTGGTGATGTTATTAACCATGCAGTCCCCACACAGCATTACCTTCCGGCCAGCACACTTACTTGAGAATGAATTCTATCAGAAATCGGACTATGGTCACATTATAAAATTCCTACTAATTGAGAGTGACAAGTAATCAGACACATTCAACCTGTGGCCCATGGACCACATTCATCCCAGGGTAGCTGTGCATGTGGCCTGACACATTTGTAAATGGCAGCATCATGTCCGTGTGGCAGTGTCAAAAGGTTGAAAACACCTGGGTGATAAAGATCCATGGGAAAAAGCTAGCTATTATGACAGGGTCAGCTTTGTGTTTCATCAATTTGTTGCAGAGTTTCTTTGAGCTTATTTTAGGAAGTTTGCCAATTCTTTGATGCAGATGGTTGGATTGAAGGTATAGAAATTTCTTATTAAAGAGACTAATTTTCTTTTCTGAAGATCTGCCTTTCCTGATGAGGTTTATAATGTGTCCATTTCTTTGTGAAGTTTGACTGAATACTCATGTTAGAACTTCACCCTAGTTTGTAGCCATATTGAAAAGTGTCCTATAATGTGAAGTCTGGGCAACCTCAACATTGGAGGAAATCCACCCATATATTCTACATTTATCTATCACTTCCTAAGTACCATGTACTGTTTTGAAGAACTGAAAATTAGGAAATTAGGGAAAAAAATGTACAGCCTTCATATAGGGCTCATAGAACTCTCCATAGGTCAAACAGAATGAGCAGAATATTTTGTCTAAATAGTGCATTTTTTTCAAATTGGAGTTAAGTACAGGTTTGTTGTAAAAAAGTAAATATAGTAGATGTGACTATTTATTTTGATACATAGTGATCTCATTGTTTATAGATTCTTTATCCCATATTTCTCCCTTGTAACCTCCAAGAAGAATGCTCATTGAGCTTTTTAGTTACACTGAGCCACAAAAATTCATCTGACCTGATCACACATGTCCCCACCTGAGATCAAATAAAGCAATGGTCTGTCTTCTTGTTCTAGCACCTGTGCTGGTCGCAGTTATCCTTTGTGAAGTCCATTTAGTGACAGGCACATTTTTCTTTTGGTGATTTGACTATTTAAAATGGCCCCCATATGTGATACTGGTGCTTACCAGTGTTCTTAAGTGGGGAAGTACACATATTACAGAAGCTTCATGCAGACCAGACTTAAAATACTGGACATAACTTCAAAGTTACTAAATTCAAAGCACACTTAAGCCAAGGTCAAATGTTGATGGATTGAAGAAAATGCTATGATGAGAGTCTTGAGGAATGGAATCTTGTATTTTTTCTAAGAACAGTGGTTCAACATTAGTCAGTATGGTGTTTGTGGCAAATTGAAGAACAAAATTAAGGCAAATAGTAAATATTAATAATGCATATTTTAATTTTTTGCATACACATATACACATGAGTTTTCAAAATAAAATAAGTAGAATAAACTATCCAAGTTATTTTTATGTTTGTTAAACATGAGAGCTCAACATTTTTCCATGATGATAAAAATAAATTAAGACTCTTTTTTTAATATGACTATGCATGACTGATTGACTTAATTCCTGCTTATGCCCCCATTCACTCTATTTTGAGAAATGCTGTATTAAACTTTAGTCATCTTTGAGCCACATAAATCTGAATTCGTAGGAGAAACATACTATTTCACCAAGACTTTAACATCAAGAGATATAGTTTTATATATGCATACAGTACTACTAGATTTTGTTATGGAACAATCTCATATTTATGTAGCACAGTAGGAGAAAAGAGTCAAGAAGAATAAACTGTGGGGCGCCCACTGGACTTTACCTGACACAGGATATTCGATAAAAATGTAGCTTTTCCAAGTAGCAGGTACGTTAGCCTCCCACTTACCGTGGAAAGGCCAAGGCTTGCTTTGTAATAGGTGTAATTTTATTGACAAATGTGAACTATCTTTTTTCTTAGAATACTAAAATATTAGTCAAAGCAACAGTCCTGATATTACTGAATGTGTGCAGAGATTTATTTCATAGGGCCATACAATATGGGCTGGGTATTCCAACAGTGACTGTCTGAGAGCCCACTAGTGGCTCAGCTGTATGCTGTAACACTGCCAGTCTGGTGCTGAAGACTGGAAAGTTTCTTGGAGAATCTTCAAGTCATAGTGGAAGGTGAATTCTGATGGCTATAGAGGATTGCAGCAACCACCAGCAAGAAGCATGGGCAAGCAAATAAGCAACACTCCTCATCCCTTGACCACAGACCTCCTTAAATTTAGGGCACTACTGCTAGAAGGTGCTGCTCACTCTCAGGAAGAGTCTTCCCCCTCAGTTAATACTGTCTAGAGTGATACTCATAGATGCCTCTCAGTTGATTCCAGATCCAATCACATTGACAATCAAGATTAATCACAGTGTAGGTACCAATGTTATGTCAAGGCACAAGAATATTAACAGAAACTCAGTATATGAGATGGGTTCTATAGAGCAAGGGTAAATTTGGGGTGGATATTTAAAGCTCATTTTTTTCTGTCATACAATCTGTAGGAAACAAACACATCACATTATAATACTGTAAACTGGTTAGAGCTATTCTGGTCATTTGACCGTCATATGAACAGGGATGGGTTTCACTGAAAGAACAGGAACAGAAATACATGTTCTTTGCTTTCTAGCTTAAGTGGATGCTGGCCCAACGTAGACCTAGTTTCTGAGGGTTAATTCTAAGAATTGGATCTTGTTACTTTTCTCCGAAAATCAAAGTATTACAAATAGAATTTCTGAAGAAAATGATAAGTTCTACGTTTGTATTGGTTCATTGGTATGAACTCATACTCTTGTATAAAATGTTAAAAGGAAAAATTAATCAATTCCATTTTTACCACTATTATCAGTAGAAAATGAGAAAATGAGATCAAGATGAAAATTCATGATTTCTGTCAGTCCTAAAGTTATTGTTTTAGTAATTGTTTTTGATCCTCAGTTATTATCACTGTTTAAACATTTAAAATCAATTGACTTTTTATCTTTGTGTGAGTGTGTCTGATGTGTGTATGTGCACATGTTTGTATGTGTCTTGGAGCACATATAGCTGTCAGAGGACAACTTCAGGCACCAGTCCTCACCTTTCACCTTGTTTGAGACAGGGTCTCTTTGTTGTTTACTGCTGCGTAGTTCAGGATAGCTGGGCTGTGTCTGGGGATTCTCTTGTCTCAGCCACCCATCTCCTCACAAGACCTCAGAGATTACAGATGTATGAATGTATGTATGTATGTATGTATGTATGTATGTATGTATGTGGGAGATTTATTAGACTGGAATACACAGTATAGCAATATGGGATAGTCCCACAGTGTCTATCTCACACTGAAGAGGCTGAGAACCTGGTCCAGGAAGCTGGGTGCCTCGAGTTCTTATCTGGTGTGGAAGAAGGCCTAGAGGAGTCCTGAAGAGCAACTGGCCTTCATTCCGTGTTTGAAACCTGAAGCTGGATTCTAATACCAGTGAAGGAATGCACTAGCAACATGGTAGAAGAGCCTACCAGCAAGAGGGAAGCAGGCAAAGGCAAAGCTGTTCGCGTTTCGGGATGAGTCTCGCCACATCAAGTAGTCTGATCAGGAAAGTCCTCATAGGAGTATGTAGCAGCTTGCTTTTTCTTGCTTTTTAGTTTATTCCAGATCCAGTCAAGTTGACAATCAAGATTAACCATCACACACAGCAAGCACTTTACCTATTGAACCATATTCCTAGGCCCCATAATTTAAATTTTTAAATGCGAACACATAATACAACTCTCAGGATCCTAAGTGGAAGAGGTGAGGCTTTCCATGAAGGGATTCCCCACAGAGACAGGAGTACAGAAGCCAGAAGGGGATGACCAGACAGAGAGCCTAGCAAGAGTTGGACATTGCTATTATTCCTAAACCTCAAGGGTGAGGCAGAAAAATAGCATTAAAATTTGATTCAAGGAAGGATGTGTGAGAAGGAAAAATCCATAACCACCCTCAGATCCCTGATGATTCAGGGACGGGCAGTAGAAGCACATGTCCAAGTCCTGTCTTCTGACATCCTGGGGCATGGAGGATGTTAGGGGATGATTTTATGAACCAGACTGAGAACCAGAAGACTGATACCTGTCTTCTCTTGTTGACTATCTGAATACATGTAATTGCAGAGTTCTTCTGTTTGTCTAGAAGGAAACAGAAAACATATATATTGGTCATATATAGATATATAGATATAGATATAGATATATCTAGGGTCAAAAATTACCCCCAGCTTTCTAACTAGGACTCTTGCTGGATTGTGGGTAGGAAGGTGGGCATACCAGGCTCTCTTCTTGCCGTCATTTACCTCATTGGCTGTATTCCTTCCTAGCTTTCCTTTCCTTACTACTTTTTCTTATATTAGTTACTTTTTTCTTTGCTGTCACAAAAATACCTGACAAAAGCAATTTAAGAAAGGAAAGGTTTATTTTGGTTTACAGCTTTGAGGGTATAGTCCATTATGGAAGTGTGAGGTGGCTGGTCATCCTTGGGTAGGCAGCCAGGAGCAGAGAGAGGTGGATGCTGGTGATTAGCTTCCTGTCTCCTTTTCCTCAGTCTAGGCCCCTCGCCCATGGGAGGGTGGTATCCACATTCAGGATGGATCTTCTATCTTCAGTTAAATCAGCCTGGTAAGACCTCATAGACACACCCAGAGATATGTTTCCACAGTGATTCTAAATCTAATCGAGTTTCCAATTAAGATTAACCATCACAGAGACCTTATCTATCTGCTCCCGTTTCTCCCTCTCTATCTCTGCCCTTTACTCTGCTTCATTTTCATAGGATTTATCATGATGAGAAAGCATGCCAGCTACTCACAGTCCCCAAAATTACATTGAATTAATGAGGCAGTGGTTATCATTTCCCTTTCTATAATTCCGAGTATTGAGGACAGTATTGAGGACACATAGTAGGACCTCAGAAATATTCTTCCAGTGGAAGGAAGCATCACTGTGCTTCATGCACCATTTCCGTCTTTGTGTTATGAGTTTCTTTCCACTCTCTTTAGCCCCATGCTGATCTCTGCTTTGCTTTCTACTTCTTACAGGTTTTCCTTTGCTGTTTCTAGCTTCATTTATTTTTTTTCCCCTGTAGGTGCACATTCTCCTTAATCTAGTTGGTTTTAGCAATGGAACCAAACGCCATTCCTGAAATTGTAGCTGGACACCCTAGCCCATGACCCATTCTCAGGTGTTTATCTACTTCGTTACTATGTGTTTCCTACTGATGCCTTCAAACTTCATCGATAATTGTCATCGTTCAGCTTTTGTTATGATCTCTTCAAATCTCCTCCTCCATCCACATTTCTCTTTTAGTTCTGGTAACCCCGTTATATGTTTTCAACTGTCCCTCTCCTACTACTACAGGTTTGTATGAGAAATTACAAGAAAATATAACATCAGTTTTGCCTGTATTTACTGTACACTTACTGCCTGTCTTCTGTACATCAACTCTAACTCCATTCTTTCATTTTGTAAAAAACTGATGTGTAACAAATTTATCTAAATGTATGGTATAAAACACTGTTTGATTATGAACATGACTTTTTATGTCTTTAATCCAAGAGGTCTGGGTTCTCCATTGTAGAATGCTTGGAAAGGTGACAGTGATTTACCTGGCTAAGCCTTGGGGCTCTTTGGGAGATGCTCTTTTGTTCATGTCTTGTGTCCAGACTGGGCCGATTCAAAGGCTTGGAATGTGGACAGAGTTCTACAGTGGGCCCTCCATATGCCGGAGCTGCTCACAGGTACACATCTGGGCTTCTGAAGGAAACTTCTGGAGAAAAATCAAGAGGCTATGGTAGAAGCTGGAAAGCACCCCCTCACTGCTCTTCAGAAGTCAGGCAGTGATGTTGCCACCATGTTCTGTTTACAGACAAACCATTAAAGCTGTCTTGGATTGAGGGTGCACCAAGATCATCCTAAGAAAAGCCTGTGGAGTGAGAGGTAACTTTGTTTTGGTCTTTGGAAATTTTGGTCTGCAACATTGACCCACATCCAATTCAGGGGGTTCTCTTTACTGACTTAGTGGAGATACCCCAAGGTGGTACTTACTCAGTGTGCTGTCCTAGGACGAGAAGCAACTACATCACCTTGGAATTTATTAGAAATAGGGAATCTTGGCGCTGGGGACACGACTGAGTTGGTAAGAGTGCTTATTGTGAATGCAAGAACATATGAGTTCAATCCCTAGCCCCCAATATAAAAGCAGGCATGGACTGCTTCCAGCATTGGGGAGTGCATACAGGTAGATTCTGGGAACTCATGGACCAGCCAGCCTAGATGAAACAGTGACCTCCTATTCAGTGAGAGACCTGTTTCAAAAACTAAGGTGGGGAGCGATGTTGTGCAATACCCTCAGAGGTCAGCAGAAGGTGTTAGATAATCTGGAACTGAAGTTACAGACAGATGTTAGGCACCATTTGGGTGCTGAGATTTGAACCTGAGTCCTCTGGAAGAATAGCAAGTGTTCTTAACTGCTGAGCCATTTTTCCAGCCCCAATTGTTGGAATTTTTAAAGCATTGTGCTTTCTGTTACAGATAGAGGTGGAGGAAGACATAGACATTCTCCTCATTTGGCCTCTGCATTTGTGTACACAGGTGCACACACACTTGTCCATATGCCACACACAAGTTTTTTAATTAGAGAAAGGAAGTACTGAAATTTACAACATGAACCAGAATCTGCAGTCTCACATGAACTCCAAGTGTTTCATTTATATTTCAGTGTTCAAAATACCCTAACCTAGACAACAATGACCATGCTGTGGAATTTCTCATATCTGTCTGATAGCAGAAGGAAGAGCTGATTCAATGTAGAATGAACTAGTGTTTACACACAATATTTCCAGCCTGTAAATTATGCTTACCACTATTAGTTTTTACTATTTATGTTGACTGTGATCCATCTCATCTTTTTAGGAGCAGCAACTACGTCTCTAATGTTTCCTCAGGAAGTAATGCAAGGTACTACTTCATACAACTCTAGCTTAATAGTTACTCGTCACTAATATTCATGATTCAAGAAGGTTTGAAACAGACAAAGAGGGTGGGCATGAATGACACACAGTGTGTAGGTGCATGGAAATTTCATAACGTTGCTCACTTGGTATGATTAATATGTGCTAATAAACTTTAGACTGGCAATATACCTTAGTATGTACATTAGTGTTATTTTAAATAATTTCTGAAATAAAATGCTAAGTTCTGTTGGACACTAAATTTTCCTTAAAATTTTTTCTTTAGGTGGAATTTTACAAATATTTATTATTTTTATTGTATGTATATTTATGTAAGTGCACCAATGTTGTGAAATGCCCTCAGAGGTCAGAAGAGGGTGTTGGATAATCTGGAACTGAAGTTATGAATAGGTGTTATCCACCATGTGGGTGCTGGGATTTGAACCTGGGTCCTCTGGAAGAACAGCAAATGTTCTTTCCAGTTGGAATTTTTAAAGTGTTGTGTTTCTTGTTACAGCTAACTACTGTAGATATTTTTCTTCTGTATAAATATATGATTATTAGGATTGTTTTTGTAACTATCAATTTAAGAAACCAAAGTTTCTTAACCATTCTGTAAATTTAAAACCTCAGAAATTTATATAGCTTTCGTATATATTTAGAAGGTAACTGGTATGTATTTAATTATTACTTGACTTTAATTCATTGATTCCATTTATTCATATTTCCTCTAAGTAGTCAGCTTCAATTTTTTTCTTTTTTTTTTTTTTTTGTGGTGTCCGGGATGGGACCCAGGGCCTTGAATATGCCAGACAATCATTCTACCTCTGAGTTATACCCTTCCCCCCTGAGGTAGATAATGTACATCGTAAGTATATTTTGATTGACACATTATTTTTAAGCAGTTTTTCTCAAACTGTAATTTCTAGACCACTACTGTTTGCAGCATGTGAAGTGCTGGTTAAAACTGCAGATGTCTGATGCCCAACCCAACCCTTCTGAATCAGACTCTGGAGTTTGGAACATGGAAATGTCTCTGAGGTTGGGACCTACATTCTTTGGCATACTGAAGTTTGTGACCTACTTTGGAAGCTAATTATATTAGTCTTATAGTCATAGTTCAGTTATTTATTATGGGAACAAGTGGGTCTTGGACGATTGGCAGGGGACAGCTTTTCACATTCATTTCTTTCCTGGAGCTCTATTATTGGAATTTAACTTAAATAACAGAGTAATTGAATTGGAAGACATCATAGAGATTACCTAGTCAAATCTTCATGATTTCTTTCAGATTGTAAAACAGCCCCAAGGAGTTTAAATGACTTATAAAGCCATATCATACTAATTTTGTAGGAAAAACTGTGTCCAAAACCCCAGACAGCTTTCCCCCTCCCCCGCCTCCTATTCCCTCTCAAGTATCTTACTCTGTGGTCCTGACTGGTCTGGAACTCTGTAGACCATGTTTGTCTCAGACTTGCAGAGATCTGCCTACCTCTGCTTCCTGAGTACTGGGATCAAAGCTGTATATCACCGTGCCTGGCTGCTTTTTTAAAAAACCATGCAGTTACCTATATTAATGGCAATAGCATAAAGGAAATATTAAACCTTTAATTATAATGGGCCTTGATGGATTGTTGAATTGATCATATTAGAAAAAATAACATTTATAGGACTTTAATAATTTAATAAGACCTTTTTGGAGATCTTTTTATTTATCCTTAAAAGCTGAGAATTCAGGGAAATGTCTTACCATGAAAAATTTATAAATTCTTTTTATGTAAGCGGTCAAGGTTTTCTTTAGGTGAATCGATATTTTATAGACCTCAAATCCTATACATGTTAAATACTTATTAAAAACATTTTACTAAAAACTTTTGGTACTTTCTGAAAATTAGTCTAAGCAAAACCTCCTCTAGTGCCTTCTCCAGATTCAGGCCTCCTCCCGCCCTGCCTCTTCGTCGTCTCCTTGTGGCCCTCTATACTTGTGCAGTCATAACCAGCATGAGCAGCTTCGGAGAGCATGATTAGTTTTAGGCATGTAGTTAAGAGACTGACTTATAAATGACAAAATATACAAAAAGATAGTCCATGGTTATTTTTTAAACTTTCTGTTTTCTTCCATAGGAACTAAGCATGAGTTCCTACACTTAACTTATTTTAACATTTTTTTGGTGTGTTATTTTTCTTTATAAAGTTATATTTTTCAACCAACAGTGTGACTGTATGGGAAAACCTCCTATTCTCTTACAGTATTTTCTAGCTTAAAGCTCAGGTTAGTGTCCTTAACTCATCTCAGTGTGTTAGAGAGTCTGGGCTAATGCATGCATGTGCCTTAGCTTTGCTTCTCAAGCTCTCATTTGATACGGAGTTGAGTAGGCTCTTTAGCTCCTGCCTTAGCCCCCAAGATAAGGAGCACTGCCACACCATCTGTGCTGCCAGCAGCAGAGGCTTGGCAAGAACATTTGTCAAAGAAGAGAGGTCTATGGCAGGATTTCTCAGAACCCATTCTCATCAAATAAGTTCTCACCCGTCTTCATCTTAGTGTCATTTCATTTCCATTAGAATGGAAGCAGTGGTGAGAGTTGGGGACTGGCAGGTGTAAGAGTGTGTAGGAAAGGAATGGTACTAACCCTCCTGGGGATTTTCTGCCTCTGCTCACATCTGCCAGTCAGAATTCTGATCTGCAGGATCACAGATAGGTAACACAGTTGTGCTATTGTCAGGCTTTGTATTTGTAGCAGTTTGTTATAGCAATAGAAACAACACAAGCCAGGCATGGTGGTGACACCTTTAATCCCAGCACTCAGGAGGCAGTCAGGCAGATCTCTGCGAGACTGAGGCCAGTTTTCTGAAGCCAGTCTGGTCTCCATAGTGAGCTTCAGAAGACTCTGTCTCAAAAAGACAAACAAACACAAGCTCTGATCCTGTCTCCAGCTACATTTTTTTAAAGGAAGAATCAAAAGGAGAAGGAGATGAATGGATTACTGCTATGACATGGTGGTTTATGCATCTTGCTTTTTGTTATATGAAGCAGTGAAGGGGGAAAGAGGCCTGCTTTCATTAAGGTCTGACTTTTTCTATGACTAATGAGACTGTAGTTTGGGTTTATGCTTTTATTAGCATAGGTGAAGAATACCCATTGACATAGAATTAAATGCTCAAAAACAACTTATAAATTTAACAATTGATATGGCCAGTGCACAGTGTGAATCATTAAGAAATTGTGAAAAAGCAATAGTTATGGATGTGAACTGTCATATCTTGCTAAGAATTGTAAGAGTGATAATCTGTATACTTGACTTTTCAGGAATATTTGTATATCTTTGAAATAGTGGATAATACTGAAGATTGTCAACATATTTAATTCATAATTTACACATTTTCAGAAAATTATGCTTTCTCCTTTCAGATGAAATCACATTTTCTGAGTTTTAGTTTTAAATACTAGCTTTATGTTTCATTTAACAAGTACCCATCCTATTGAGTATAACAGAGACTATGCAGTTTACATATAATCTCATAATAAGAAAATGAAATAAAATAAGTCTGTTTTCAGGGAATGAAAAGCAGAATAGGAGGCATCTTCAGGGAGGGAGGAAGAGAACCAGCCAGAGGGGCCAGTGCCCACAAGGAGGGGAGTGAGGAAGGAAGATGAAATAAAACCAAGAATAATGACACATGTACAAAAAATACCATAAAGAAACCCATTATTTAGTATGCTAACTTAAATAATTAAGAAAAAATCAACAAGAAGAGAAAAGAAAGAGAAAGAAAATTTTATCTAAGAACAAGTCAGTCTCCTAGGATTCATGCTAAGAGTTGGGCCTAAACGGAGGATACAGAGTTGAGTCTTGAGTTTTCTCACAGGTAGATAAATGCAGTTACATAAAGTACAGTTTATAACTTTAAAACCAGTCAGTTCGTCAAGAGAAGAAAATCGTTAACTTCTAAGAACCCTTGACTGTATTCCCCAACCCCATCCTCCAGATTTCTCACTTAGCAAACAGTATGATATGGGAGAGATCTCAGTAACCAATACACTATTTACAGTGTATAGCTTCCCATGACTGTTTAAATATAATCTCCTTCCTCATAGTCAGTTATTTAACAGTGTAGCTGAGTGAAAGCAGGCCTATCTGGATTAGAAATAACTGTGGCAGATAAGGGCTGACAGTGGAGATGGGGAAAATTGAAGCAATTAAATTCACTGTATAGAAAATCCTTCAGAATTCTCCCTAGAAATTTATTTCTTGTGGCATATATTTTGATAAGAATCAGTGGCAGAGAGTTGGAGGTTACACTCTCTAATTAAGTAACTGAAGTGGTAATTGCTAATGTCACTGATTATTAGACTTCTGTTGTAGTAATTGATTGCATTGTGTGTTGAGATGGTATCATGCTTTCTGTTGTTGTTATGAGATAGAGTCTCACTATGTGGGCCCAAGTGGCCTGGAACTCGCTGAGTAGACCTTCCCAGGCTGGCCTTGATCTCACAGTGATCTACCAGCTTCTGCTTCTTGAGTGCTGGGATTAGAATCATGTGCCACCATGCCCAGTTATCATGCTTTTGTTTAAAAAAAGAACCTCAATAATAATACATACATACCTAGAGTGCCTGTTCAGGCCTTTCAGAGAAGGGATTTTGCAAATAAACTTTCAGTATTGTGAATTAACAAGGATCTTTCCAGGTTTTAGATGCTGTTGAAATAAGAACAGCGTCTTAACATTAATTTTTCTATTTCCATATATGTCTGTGTGTATATGTCTGTGTGTGTGTGTGTGTCTGTCTGTGTGTGTCTGTGAGGATATAACAGGTGCATGTAAATGCCCACTGAGGACAGAAGAGGGCATCAGCTCCCCTAGTGCTGGAGTTACAGGCAGTTTTGACCACCCAGTGTGGGCGCTGGGAACTGAACTTGAGCCCTACATGTGCTTGAAGATGTGAGCACTCAGCTTTCTCCTCTGCTTTCTGCTATGCCTTTCCTGCCACAATGCATTCGTTCCTCTGGAAGCATAAGCCCATTGAACTCTTCCTTCTATAAGTTGCTGTGGTCATGTTTTGTTTTTGTTTTTGTTTTTTTTAATCTATCATAGTAACAGAAAAGTAACTAATACGCTTATTCTTGAATGAAACAACACTCAAATCTAGATAGACATCTGCTGTTGCATCCGATTATGACTGAGATCAGTTGACATCTTATCCAGTAGTACTTAATTTTTAGACACTGTTATCAGTAACTGCACTGCAAGGTTGATGACAAGTACCACAGAAATGTACATGAGCAGTTGGAAGCTTATGAGGAGTCCAAAGCACCTCTAGCTCTGTCAAGGGGAGGCTTTCTGGGACATGGGGCCTTGACTTGGGAAATGTGTTAGCTGCTCTGCATCTTCTGAAACTCTAGATCTATCTACAAAATTGTCTTTCGTTTAAATGGAGAAATCATGCTTTGGACTTACAAATATTCCTCTAAACACCATTGCCCTACTTTCTTCACTTTTAGCCATATTTCCTTCCCCAGAATGACTTCTGTAGAAATCTGGAGATATCACTGAAATGCCCCTTTCAGTTAAGGGACTACTTAGAAATTATCTTCATAAATTAAGTACTGATATTCTACTGAAAAACTGGGAACCAGTTACGGAAATCAGCAGAATAACTGTTTGAAGAAGGAGCACAGGGAATAATTCATCCTAGGATGTGTTTTCATGTATCTTTAGTGAACTAAGATTATGTGGCTATGTCTTATGGTATGATGATAATCTTACTGAATATTGTATTTACATTTATTCTCCACCCACATACATTGAGACAATGTCTTCCAGTTATCTATTGTAGACCTTTGAAATGTATTGCTGCTTTTCATTATTATATCCTAGTGGTTTACTACTATAAAGAGTTTATCATAAGTGATACTTAGTTTCAACTGCAACCTGCAGACAGACAGACAGACACACACACATACACAAACACATGCATGCATACACATGGTATATACTTAACCAGATACCTAAAAGGGCTACCTACATAGCTCTATTTCCTGCCTTAACAGATTTGAAAAAAAGATGCCCTAGAATGACATTTTATGTGTCACAATTAAATTGGGAATTTTCCTACAGCATGAGATTTTTAGAATATGTAGCACAGAATGTCCGAGGAGAGGTTAGTGCTTTTTTGATAAAACTTTTTAGAAAGTCTATTAACTGATGTTCATCATGAATAAAACTAAGTACAGATTAATCTTTCCTTAGTGACTGGTGTTTATTATTATGACATATAAAGAATAGTATCTTACATGTCTTGTAGGACTTCATAAAATATACTCAGAGACATTATCTCATCTGAAACTCCCTGTGTCTTACACACCCTTCAATCTCATTAACATTTAGACTGAGATGAGGATGAGGAAACCATCCAGCCTGGTATATTAGAGCTGGGTGTCAGATACGGCTGTGAGGTCTTCATCTCCAGTGTAGACATGTGGCCCTGGCGATGGGCGTCTCTGTCCTAGGTGGCTATCTGACTTCATTTTGGATTCTTGGCAGTGTGTGAAATGAGCAGTGCATCTGGAAGAGTTGAGCAAATGAGAGGGGCCTTAGCAGCTGGCTCTTTAGAGTAAACAATAAATACCCACTTGAAAATACTGCCAGGGGCCTATGGGAGAAATTAATCACAACTAAGCAGAGTCTTTAATGTGTTTAATGCTAGATTGACCACAATATTTTTTATTTAAAAACCAGTTTTTAATTTTTGAAAATACCTCACAAAACATAAACATTTCCTATTTAGTTCCATGGGATTGGTTTGGATTTCTTTGGCAAAAATGAAAATTTCTAAAACATCATCTTAGCATATTCAGTTAAGTAGCTTTAATGGTGAATTAAAATGTTTGAATAGAAGCCCCCGCCCACCCAGAAGGAGATGTAATCTTACTTGTGACATTTCTAAAAACATCTAGGTTATAATTTGCAACTTGTTCAATTCTTGGAGTATTATAAATATTATTAGTATGTAGAATGCCATGGTCTAGACTTTTAAAATTTGACACATTGGGTTTTCCTGTTGTGAGTCTTTCAGCTGTCACATGTCATAAATATATCCTGAGGAAATGAGCCTGGGAGCTGTGGACAGAATGAGAGGTATTTAACATCAGGGTACAACAACACATGGTCTTTGAGCTTCCAGAAATGTTTCTTGAGTGCATGACTACATAAATAAGTATTTTAGTGCATAAAAAAGCCTTCAGTGCTTAATTATCAGCATGGATGATTTTTCCACTGTTAAATATATGTGGGTAAGTCTTTGCTGAAAACAGAGGCACTTTTCAAGTAGTCACTCCAAACTAGATCATTACCAAGGGGGAAAAGTCAATAGCATGTGGTGGGAAGAAGTGCAGTTGCCCACTTACAATAGTAAGAATACGTGAGACCTTGCAGTACATGCAGTTTATCAAGCCTGTTTCTGTAGTGCGCTTTGCAGTGTCTTTGGAGGCCCCACTACATTAAACACTCCACTTTGTCCAGTTTCCTTCTTGCAGGCTCTGTTCTTTGCATCTTCACTGCAGTTATGTTGACAAAGCTCTCTTCCTTGGGTACCCTAACTCTCTTTTCAGTTTTCTAACCCTCTCTCAAGATATTCCTTTTCACTCTTCTTAAGATGTTTGGTTCAACTTGTGTGGGTCTTACATTAACATGTTCTCTCCCTCATCCCCAAATATTACACATCTACTTCAAGCCCGACTCTATTCTGTGTCCTAGAGGTCATAAACAGTAAATACGACAAAGTCCATGACCATATGGATCTCAGTGTTCCAAAGTCTGACAGTCATCTCATTATCTGGTAGGAAGGGAAGAGAATCAGAGAGGAAGCTAGTTCAGTTCTGCTGGAGCAGTACAGTGTGTTGAGGCCCCTTAAGAGGAGGCAAAGGAATCCAGACCAGTCCTTGCAAGGCTTTTTGGCCAGGAATTTTTTATGTGGTACTTTAAAATTATATGAGAATGTTTTGTCCAAGGTTTTTATATTGACCTTCTTTCAAATGTTTTTATCGACTTTTCTTGTTCTTGTTCAATTTTTCACAGATTTAGTTATCTCTGAGAAGATACATTTGAAATCTAATATATTTGTGGTTATGTTTATATTCCTGAATAGCAGCATTTCTGCACTCACTGTTAGAAAACACTACCACTACCTCAGGAGAACTCAGTTAAAGCAACTGCAGCTTCGCTCTACTTTCCAGTTAGCCCTGTCCTAATCCTCCTGCCTCGGCCTCCTAAGGGCTGGGATTACAGGGTACCCACCACCACTCCCAGCTTGCCTTTCTGTTTCTGTGAATGAACACACTAGTTTCTTAATAACTCAAAATTAAAATTTATGAATAATCTTACTGTACACCTTATTCTCATGTTTCCTTCTTCCTTCTCAGTTTTTCTTCATTCATCATTTACTTAAGGATGGTCTAATTTGAACCAAGCACTGTGTTATGCATACGGATTACATGCTGAACAAAGCAGACTGAAAGTAATTCCTGGCTACTGAGAGATGGGAAGGGAGAGTGTGGGGAAGTAGAACCAGGACGCTCAACAAACAATGAGGATGCTGAGCAGCAAGGTTGAATGGAATGATCAAAGCGAACAGAGGAACCAGAAAAGAGACAAGGCTGCTGAGCAGAGGAACGGGTGGGTGTGTAACTGGGACATACTGAATTCCAGTGACATTTAAGAATTTAGAAAGGGGCAAGCTCATGTGGAGTCCAGGAGGAGGAGTCTGAGTAAAGTACTAGCATCGGGGCCTTAAAGAGAGGCCATGCCCAAGGTTGTCAAGGGTTAGCATGGAGTCTTTGTGGCTGGAGTAGAGTTTCCAGGACAGAGTGAGGAGATAGGGCCTGAGACAAGTGGAGTCATGAAGATGAAGTGTCAAGATCAAGGAAGGAAACTGAATTAATTGTGGTTATTTATCTGAGTGGGAGAGATGTCTCACCTGCAGTACCTTCCCCTGTACCACTAGCAGACTAGTGCTCCATTTTTGATATTTACCATAAAGCTCTAAACATTCTATATGCCCTGTGATGGTTAATCTTGGTTGTGTACTTGATTGGATTGAGAAATGTTATAGGACTGGTGAGGAACATCTCTAGGTGTGTCTGTAAATAAGTTCCCATGCACTATTGGATCTTGAGGGTTTTAACTTAATGAATGGCCTGATTCATTGATTAATTTAAAGCCTGGATAGACAGTTAGCAGATGATGAAACTGTGGCAGATGTGTATCACTGGAAGGAGAACTTAACAGGGCATGTCCTTGGAAGCTGAATCTTATCCTCTCCTCTTCCTCTTTCTGCTTCTCTACTTCCTCTCCCCTGATGTAAAGAATCTCCTTCACATACTCATACCACCTAACCACATGGGGCCAAGTAACTATGGCCTGATTCCTCTGAGACCATGAGCTAAAATAAGGATTTCCTCTTTTAAATTGTTCTTGCTGGTATTTTGGTCACAGCTTCAAAAACGTAACTGTCATACATTCCAACATTTTAACCTTCACTCATATAGTTTTTCATTTGTACCAGCAATAGTGTTAGTGATTAAGGAGTCAAAGACTAATTACAAGGTCTGCCTCAAGAACTGACAGACCTGTTGAGGAGACAGAGAATAATAAATATTCACATTCGGGTAAATATAACTCTGATATTTGTTTTAAGAGTTTGAGGGGAAATTAAGCACTAAAACAAAACAGTAACACATTGCAGTAAGCCAGAATGGTTGGCTTAGATGGGGAACCTAATTTCTGTGAGGTGAGGACATCAGAAAATCACTTGGGTGGCATGTTTGGTGAGACATAGAGACCAGCTATTAAATGACCAGCTAAGGGACTATGAGTGGTAAGACTGGGGTTTGTGTGGAGAAGAGATGGCATTTCAAAGTCCCGCATGGCAGGAGCCTCAGGGAGGTAGTGAGAATGGCAGCCTTTAGGCTGGTAGGCAGGGCCAGTGTGAGGCATTTGCTAAAATAAATTTTCTTGAATCTTTGTGATTTTCATAAAATACAATTTGATGACATTTAGATTACCCCTTTCAATCCACACCTGCATCTCCACATACTGCCCCCACCCAGTTTAAAGTACAATTATATATATGTATTTATATATATATTATATATTTATATAGGTATACATTTATATATAATATTTGTATATAATATGTGACTTATAGAGTCTAATTTGTGTTCCCAATGTTCCCAAATATCCTTCAGTGTGCTTCCATCCTCTGGAGCCTGGTTAACCTACTGAGTGTTGTTTTAAGTGCAATCGGAAGCAATTGAAATGTAAGCAAAGGAGTGACATTAGCTCATTTGAGTTTTTCAATTCCATCTGCTCATCAAAATCTGTCTCTGCTCCCTGGGCATAGGGCCAAATTACACTTCCTGGCCCCCTTCACAGTTGGCTGTGAGCCATGTAACTCTATCCTGTTCATAGAAGTAGAGAAATGGTGAATATGATGAACAGGCTGACTCCTGACAGTCTCCCATGTGGGCTTCCTCATCCTTTTCCCCTTGCTGAGTGGGCATTCTTGGAAAGTGGCAGAGCCACTGTCAATCTAGATCCCAGGGTGACTTTGTGGAACAGACACCCCTTCCAGCTGGCATAGAACTGTCCTGACCCAGAAATAAGGAACCCGATCTTTTAAGCCTTCACATGGTCAAACCATTTGTTAGCACATTCTTGTTTGTGCAAATAAATTTTGTGTTGACTTCACAGCCACCTGCACTGGACCTGTCAACTGTTAATGTGTATTGACTGCTGAATAATGGCTACTGATTGATGAGGGGCAGTTGCTGCCTTCAGCTATGTACCAACCAGGGAGGAGCCTATTAGACTCCAATGGATAGTTCTAAACTCATGGTCACACAGATGGTTTAGCTTGGTGGTTCTTAGGAAAAAAGAAAAGAAACAAAGGGTTATTGATGTGGAAAGAGGTTTTTATGGAGAAGGGAAAGTAGCTGTGGTGGGAGGCAGATTAGAAGAGACTGGGGATTATAGAAATCAGAATGCATTTTGCTCAGTCCTAAAGTGTCAAGGAACAAATTCAATAAATATTATTAAACCACAAAACTTAACAACTTAATGGATTGGAAGCAAAGAAAAGACTAGGAAGAAAATGAAGATTGAAACTCCTTTGATGATGAAATTCATTACTAAAATATGTATCAATAGATTAATGTTTCCTAAGATTATGTCAGTTAGAATGCTGTCTGCTATCTAGATAGAGATAATTGCAAAATTGGAACCATGGAAATGTGTTGTTTCTTCAAATGAATACACATTAAAAGTATGGGATTTCTACAGAACATTAAAGAGACCACTTAAGTGTAGGATTCAGGCCAGGCCAGAGGTATTGAGCATGCATGCACAGTGAACACTTCCTGGGACCTAACCTGGGGCAGCTCTCAGCACCTAGCAGCCATCCAGGACCAATGGGAGTGATGAACTTCCGATCGTCAGAGGCATTCAGGACCTACCAGAATGAAGCACGTCAGATGACCAGATAAAGACCTCCCCTAAGCCTGGCAAAAGTATAAAGCCGGTTTCCTTCTAAAATTAAAGGAGATTGTTGGTTTCACTTTCTCCCAGGATCTGTGTCATTGACTCTCTTGCCCCCTCCCCCGAGGGACCCGCCAATACCAGCCAACATTTAAGGAGAAGTGACAGGGTGTGAGTTGCAACACACTTCTCTCGTGCTGTAGTGGTACAGGAGGGAGATAGAAATAAGCTGCTCAGATACTTAGCATGCTGCACAGAAGCACCACAAGGCATTCCTACAGAAAATCAAGCAACTTTTTTGAGTTCAGGTCTTATAAGATTTTTGTTGTTGTTGGGTTTTATTTGAGGGGTTGTTTTGTTTTTTAAATTTTTATTGAATTATTATGTACTTCATACAGGATATATCAATCAATCTTAATCGTCTTTTTACCTCCTTCATATCAGTACCTTCCCATACACCCCCAACTAGAATCCATACATTTTTTCCGTCTATATTAAGGTCTATTGTGTCAACTTAGTGTCCGCAAATATTCCTCTGAGGTCTAGCCAGACTATTCAGAGTCCCTCACTTTAAGAAGATTCGCTCATTCTCACCCAGCAGTACTCTCTTGCCAATATTTTTCTGCAGAGTTTTGGATCTGCTGCCCATTTCTCCAGTGCCATGCTGGGTTTTTGTCTACTTGACTTTGCATGGATGTTGAGCATGCTGAAACTATTGTTGTAGGTTCATATGACCAGAGTCTTAGGGGCTTGTTGGATTCAGTTTCCATATAGTCACACACCTCCTCACTGGCTCTTATAATCTTTCCACTCCCTCTTCCGCAGTGGTCCCTGAGCCCTGGGTAAGTGAAGTTAATATAGGAGTTCTGACTAGGGACCCACACTCTATACATTCCTAATCCATGTTTTGGCTATTTGTGACCTTTTATATTACTGGCCTGCTGTTGCATGAGGGAGCATTATTGATGAGAGTTGAGGTAAGCATTAATGTCCTCTTTACCCCTTGTTATATGTTGGCATGCACCTTAGGTGTAGAAGTTGCATTGTAGATGTGTCATTTAGGCATGGGCAATTCACAGACAATGTGTGTGACCAATTGAGGTACATTGTAATAGCCTCTGTCTTATATAAAAGAAGCTTCTTTGATGAGTGGTGACTGGGATACTTGACTGTAAATATAAGAATACATATTTTGTACTTAGTAAGAAGTTATGTTAGCCTAGGGATGTGGCAGCCTTGAAGATTTCTCTAAGATCTGTGACCTCTCCAGCCAGGTATATTTGGCTGTGAGTATAGTACCACACATGAGTTTCCTTCCTCTGAGTCAGCTCTAAGACCAAGATAGAAGTGCCACTATTGCACTGGTGTTGTATACTGTACCAAAAATTGATGTGGTTATTTGGTTATGAAACTGGTGTTGGGCCATCAATTAATGTTCTCCCTTAGCTGCTTGCACAGTGCTCTCCAGAGCCATGAGAGCTAGCCTTGAGAGGAAATGACTTCTAAGTCAGTTCCAGCATCATTGCTCAAAATCTGGTCTCTGAGTATGTCCTGGTTTCAGCAGTAGGATCTTATCTCAAGTTCAGGGAAGCAATAAAAGGCCATGACAATAGCCTGTGTAATTTCGGGACTCCCTCATACCACTCTGGCCAATAACTCAAAGTAAGGTTTCTCCTGTCTGGAAGTGTTTCTTCTTTGTATCCTTCAGCTATGTACATAGAATCATGTAGAGATATTGTATTGGGATTTTTCATTAGGTTTTTATTAATAATAAAATATTAAGATTAATAAAACATTAATAATATGATTAACTCTGGTGTTTTATAGTACCTGGGCATTATTTTTCTCATCTCTCTCTCTCTCTTTTCCTCCATGCCTTCCCCTTTGAAGTGTCCCCATTTTTCCCATTTCTCATGATGTCACCAGTTTCCTGTGGCTCCACCATTCTTGAACTCCTTCTTTCCCTTTATCCACATAGTTCCTTGTATAAACCTTCTCCCACTCCCTTTTAAATACATCCATTTTATATATTTCTCCTTTGGTAACACCCGTATCCTATTCTTCTCTCTTAGGTTCCTTATTTCCCTTTACCTCCCTAGTTCTTTTACATTTTCCTGATTCCTGAATTATATCAGGATATATACTCAAAAGGATTTGGTGCTAGGATCCACAAATGAGTGAGAACGTGCATCTTTTGTTTTTCTGAGTCTGTATTACTTCACTTAGCATAATAGTTTCTAGTTTCATCCATTTACCTGAAAATTTCATGGTTTCATCTTTTTTTAACACTGAGTAGAACTCCATTGCGTAAATGTACTGCATTTTTATTATCCACCTTCAGTTGAGGGACAGTTAGGTTGCTTCCATCCTTTAGGTATTGTGTAAAGAGCAGCAACAAACATGAATGTACGAGTATCTCTGCAATATGATGAATCCTTTGGGTATATGTCAAAGAACAGTATAACTGGGTCAAATGGGAGATTCATTTTTAGATTTTAACAGTTCTCCACACTGCTTACCATAGCAATTTCACAAGCTTACAATTCCACCAGCAGTGAATAAGCCTTCCTCTTTCCCCACATCCTCTCCAGCATTTAGTATCATTTGTTCTCTTGAACTTAGCCAATCTGACTGGCGTAAGATGAAATCTTAAAGTGGTTTTAATTTGCATTTCCCTAATTACTAACAATTTGAACACTTTTTAAGATGTTTCTTAGCCATCTTTATTTCTTCTTTTGAGAACTCTCTGCTCAGATCCTTAGCCCATCTGTTAATTAGGTGACTTTTTTTTCTTGATTCTTTGTTCTTTGAGTTCTTTATATAGTCTGGATGTTAAACCTCTGTCAGATGTGTCACTAGTGAAGATTTTCCCCTACATGTATAACTTGAAGGTTACTGCCAATGTTTTCTTTTAAGAGTTTCAGGTTTCACATTGAGGTCTTTGATCTAATTGGAGTTGCCTTTTTCCAAGTCCAGTTTCATTCTTCTACAGGTGGAGATTCAGTTTTGCCAGCACCATTTGCCAAAGATGCTATCTTTCCTCTAGTGATTGTCCTTGGCGCCTTTGTCAGGTGGCTGAAATTGTCTGTACTCATGTTTGAGTCTTCAGTTATATTCCATTGGTCTTTGGGTCTATTTTTGTAACAGTACCCTACTCTTTTATGACTATAGTTCTATAATATAGTTGAAATTTGGTATACTAATCCCTATTGCATTGCACTTTGTGCTCAGGGTTGCTTCCATATGAATTTAGGATGATTTTTTTCTAATTCTGTGAAGACTATCATGGAGACTTTCATTGGGATTGGGTTGAGTCTATATATTGCTTTTGGTAGGATGGTAATTTTCACACTACTAATACTTCTAATCCGTGAGCATGTGAAGACTTCCATATCCTGCTGTCCTCATCAATCTCTTTCTTTAAAGGTTTAAAGTTTTCATTGTAGAAATCTTTCATCAGGTTTATTCTGAGATGGTTTTTGTTTTTTACTTTTTATGAGGCTTTTGTGAATGGGAAGTTTCCTTGTACTCTTTCTTCAATTGCTTGTAATTGGTATATGGAAAGGCTACTGATTTCTGTATATTAATTTTTCAACCTGCCACTTTACTGAAAATGTTAATCATTTCTGGGAGTTTTCTGATGGAATTTTTGACAGTGCTTAGGTATATCATATGCAAAGGGGCATAATTTGACCTCCTCTTTTCCAGTGAGTACTCTCTTAACTTCCTTCTCTTGTCTTATTGCTCCAGCAAGAGTTTCAAGTACTATATTATAAAGGAGTAGATACAGTGGACAGTCTTGACTGGTTCCCAATTTTAGTGAGAATGCTCACAGTTTTTATTCACTTAGAATGATGTAGGCTCTGGGTTTTTTTTATAACTAACCTTCTTTATACAGAATGGGAGAACTCTTGAAAATAGCAATTTATTAAATTATCAATTAAATTTAATTAGCAATTAAAATTAATTTATCATAATTATATTAGTATCACTACAAAACCAGGACTAACTCCATTTCAGTTCTCTATACTAGAAGTAACTTGAGTGATTCTCCTTATATCAGGAACAAGACTGCCAGTAAGACAAAAGTTTGCAATAATTTCCATTCTCTGTGAAATTCTCCCTCATATAACCCTGCCCAAATCCTTACTTTTGCAATCTTATTTAGCAAGAGGATCAGGTGGACTATTGGTTGAGGTTTGTTTTTTTGCCCCAGTATGTGGTCTATTTCGGATAAAGTTTCATGGGATGCTGAATAGAATGTGTATTTTTTGGTGCTTGGGTGGAGTATTTGGTACATGTCTGTTAGGTCCATTTGATGTATTATACTGTTTAATTCAAATGTCTGTTTATTCTCTTTCCAGTTGATTTGTCTGATGGAGGGAGTAGGGTATTGAAATCCTCTATTATTAGGGAGTTGAAATCAATCTGTATCTTTTTGGTTAATTATTCTTTCGTCAGAATAAAGTGACATTCTTTATCTCTTCTGACTATTTTTAGTTTGAAATCTATTTTGTCACATATTAGAATGGCAACTCCTGTTTGTTTCTTAGTGCCATTTGCTTGGAATAATTTTTTCTGTCCTCTCACCTTAAGGTAGTTCCTGTCCTCAAAGGTGAGATGGGTTTCTTGCAGACAACAAAAAGATGGATTTTGTTTCTTGATCCATCCAGCTAGCCTGGTCTTTTGACTGGAGAGTTCAATCCATTGATATTTAAAGTTATTATCGAAAGATGTATATTGTTTCCTATCGTTTTAATTTCTGTTTGCATTCTTGATCTAACTTTGTGTTTTCACATTTATACCTTCATTTCGTTTCTTTCTGTTACCCCTCCGGTATAGTCACTCCTTTCTTCAGTAGGTGGTCTGCACTAAGAGGGTAGTCCAGAGATCTGGGATGCTGAGAGCAGAAGCAGGCCTGTGCCCAAGGCTATAAGGAGAACAGGAAGTGGGGGTAGAGTTGCTCAGGTGGTAGTGGAGTGGAAAAGACTCTCATAAGATTTTTATGGTGAGACTCTGGAGTAGAACATGTAATTTTTTTTTTCTAGACAGGGTCTCTCTGTAGTTCAAGTCGACCTGGAACTTGATCAGACTAGCCCTCACTCTCACAGAGATCCACTGCCTCTGCCTCCCAATATATAGATTGTATGGTTTTATTCTTATGCTGTATAGACTTAATGTTCTGCCTCATAGTAATTTTTCATTCAGCCATATGAATTTCTTAAATTACATATGGATTCCTGATATATAAGAATAGTTTAACCACTTTTTCTTTCCATTTTTCATTATAAATTTAGCTTTCAGGAACTATGTTCTTGCCATTTAAAAATATGTGCTTCTGAGTTGAAAGTAGTATTTAATTTTTAAATGGATACATGTTATGCTTTTTTTAGGCTGGAATGATAAAAAGTGACAGTGAAGAGTATTTCATCGAACCCTTGGAGCGAGGTAAGCAGATGGAGGAAGAAAAAGGACGGATTCATGTCGTCTACAAGCGATCAGTAGTGGATCAAGCTGCCAGGGATATGCCTGAAGACTTCTACTACAGAGGTAGGCATCTTGAGAGGAATTAATAATTAAATATAAGCTTAAGAGATGATGAAAACAGCCTGTGTATCATTCAAGAGAATGTGATCTCCATGTGCTATTGTAAATGTGGATGTAGAAAAGTGTACATTATAATCCTGAAGTTTCTCTTTTCTTTATATGTTGTTTTTATGCAGGTAATTTATTACATATCAGTACCTTTTTCATGACATGTTTTGAAAATTTTACATTGAAACGATGGTCTTTTAGTTTATCTTAAAGTTTGATAATACATAATGTATAAATTATATATTTGTATTTCTGTAAAAGTTATGATATGCGTTGTATTGAAACAACCAAGTCAGGTTTTAAGACCAAAAGGATAGATCCATTAGAAAATAGTTATGCTACTTGATTTCACTTTTCTTTTGCTGAACTTTTTCCTATCTAGAGGAGACATAAGTTAAATAATTTTATTTCTAAATAGATTGGAACCAGAAAAGTCAAGTTCATTATGGGACATGAAAGTATTTTATTACATTTGATGTAAAAATTTCTGAATATAAGGTGATTATTCAGGTAATTCTTATGTGTTAGAGAAGTTTCCCCTATGGAAAAGAAAATTTGGAATCAATATTATTTTTTAATCAAATCTCCAGAAGCTTCATTTCTTTTGGCAGGCCAGCTCTTTAAGCTAAAATTTCCCTGAGGAAATGTGAGGAAGGGATGTAAGTCATCACAATTCTGTGTCTATCTTGAAGATGGCCTTTGGAGATTTACTGTCTTCTTACTAGTTTGGTTTTGAGATGTCATCAGCCTCTCTTACTGAGCTGTATAAATGAAATAGTACGCTTGAAAGCACATTTAAAATTAGTAGATTCCAAAAGAAATCAACACAGCCTCATTTATATACCAGGACTGTATTAATAGATTCAGTATTATGAAATGTGTGTCTTAGCTAGTCTGGTGTAACAGAACTCGAATGAGTTTCAGTTAGACTCACTGTAAATAATGGCCCTGCAACATCAATAGTTTCATTACCTTAGAAGAATGAGTAATCCTACTGACCTTCCCCCACTTGAGTCAGGGCCTTCCTGTAGCCTAAGCTGGCTTGGACATTGCTGTGTAGACCAGGCTGGCCTTCATCTCAAAGATTTGCCTGCTCTGCCTCTCAAGTACTGGGATCAAAGGTATGCACCATACCAAACAAGCCACATTTTCTTAATCTGTGCCTAGACAATTGAAATACCTCCCATTATTGTTAAAAACTATGAGAAACAATATGTACAAAGCATTGAGTATAGCCTTTAACAACAGTAGGTACTTAATTTATGCTGGATTTAATATTTTACTAATGATACAATTATCTTACACACAATATTTATATGTTAGGCAAATTTTGCTTAAGGTAGACATTACTTGGCTTCATATTGTGAATATATTACTCTTTATTTTCAGTTATATTTTCAAGTTTGAAAAGCCTAATTCTAAATTAAAAGATAGATTAAACTATGACAAAGAATAGAAACAGAGTTTTTTCTCCAAGACTTATGTGATTAAGATATCTAATATCTTTTCCTAAGGTAATAGTTCTATACCTTTTAGAAAATTATACCCCATCTGCTATGGAAATATACAGGTTAACTGACAGCCGGATCAGTCAGTGTAGCTGACCTCTGATTTCCTCCATTTGTTATAACTATAGATCCTCTGTGCTAAACTTCATAACTGAATTTCAGTCCTGAAGTTATCAATTTCCATAAATGTTAGTCCTGGTGCTTTTCATTAATGCAGCATTTAGAAAAATATTTTTTCTTTGAAATAGGAAAATGTCTATAGCTTTTATGTTTAATAGAATAGAAAAGTGCTGGTGATATAGCTCAGAGGTAGAGTGCTTGCTTGGCACTCCTGTGTTTGATCCCCAGCATGGCATGCACACAGGCTCACACACACAAGCACATAAATAGAATAGAGAAAAAGTAGTGACGGTACAAAAATTTAAAAGAGTTTGATTGCATTAATTTTAAGGCAATTTAGGCATTATTAGGAATGCAAATATTGAAAACTGTTTTTGAATCGTGACTAAAAGACTGGGTTATGGGAAAAGTAGAGTTACACATTTGGGAGAGGTTTTCAGTGGCCATGAGTCAAGGAAAAGCAGTTTGTTCTCATGCTCACTTAATTTAAAACTTGCACCAAAAAGCTGTCAGTTCTTAGTGTATTTCAAGGTAAATGTGAAATTAATGATTTTTATGTTCATATTTATAGAATTCTGATTGAATTGAGCTATTGGTTATATCAAGTTACATTTTTGACAATCTTTAATTTTATCCATTTATATCAGAAAATTTTCTTCCCTAGGGCAAAAAGAATTGAGAATCATAAATTTAAGTACTAGAATCAGCTTTTTTTAAGTATTTATTTATTTTAATTTTTGTGTATGAGTATTTGACTGTACCTACTTAAGTAAACCTGTGTTACACAGTGCCTGCAGGAGCCAGGAAAGAATGTTGGATCCCTTGGAACTGGAGTTAATGATGGTTATTAACCTCCATGTGGATGCTGGGAACCGAGCCCAGGTCCTCTGCAAGAGCAGCTAGTGCTCTTGACTGCTGAGCCATATCTTCAACCACATGACTGCAGCTTTTTAATTATCTTCCTATCAAAAGACTAGGGGTTAGTTTTTTCATAGGAAAAATATACTGCAAATGCAAATTAGAGATAAATGTTTATAACATATTATATCATTGAGATGTTAGGAAGTTAGGAAGGTAAACTGATTTATAAATGAACACTGAAGTACTATATAAAGACGTGATTTTCTTGATCAATTTGGGATACTGTTATAATAAGAAATAAAATATGTAAACTAAGGTAACCTAGAAAAATTGGTTTGAGGACCATGTCCTCATAATTTTGTCTGACTACAAGTCATCTGTGGGAGAATTGATAATAAGAAATCCATTTCTGACTCAACAGAGCTTCAGTAAGGTCCCCATAAATACTCTGTGATATTTTGATAGTTGTCCCAGTGATTTATGGCAAAATTTTTTGTAGCCTTTGGAAGTTTAGCTGCTCAGAAGTGTCATCTATTTAGTTTATAGTTTGTACCTGTTCTAAACTGAAACAGATTAGGACCTAAACTAGAGCAATAGTAATGAGATGGAGCTATGGAACCAAATTAAATCTGAGATTGAAGTAAGATTGGTAGGTTTTGGAATTAAAGTAGATCATGGGGCTGGGAGAGAAAAGAGGGAGAAGAATCAAACATATATTATGATTCTAATTTGGAAGACCAGAAATGTCCACTTCCAGAATTATAAAATGTGTATAAAATGTGCAACAGCAAGATTCATGTTGAGGGTGATACACGAGGAAGACTTGGGTATAAATCTGAAGATTCATTAGAAATCATGATGAAACTTCAAAATGCATTGTGGGTGACTGTCTGAGAAGCTTGCACTTGTATCTTAAATGTGTACTGTCCTTTTCCTAAGCAACTCATTCTTGCTCCCTTACCTCCCTTGCTTAAAGATATATTAAAACAGTTTCAAAGAAACTCTAACTCTGCTCCAAATATGCAACATGTATTCTCATGATCATGTCCTGGAAATGAAATAAAAATTTGCCCTCTCCCAACTTAAGGCCCCTAAACTTTTCTACTTGACTAGGTACAAACATGATTTTCCATTTCCTGTTTTCTAAACCATTCATCTGAGTCACCAGAAATACGACAGCCTGAAACCATTGGTATGTGGTATAACTCTGCAATAAGGTCTTCAAACAGCTCATCATACCACAGATCAGATTTACCGTGATTCTAAATAGGGAGAGTGTATTGTCTTTGAAATATGGAAAAATTTGAAGAGTTATTTATAAATATATTGAATTAAACATGAAGTCCCAGCTACAGAACTCTGCTTTAGAATTACTGCTTATAAATGAGACCACCAAAGCTGTAGAGATGACTCAGTAGGCAAAGTGCTTGTTTTGTAAGCATGAAGGCCTGAGTACAGATCCCCACTACCCAAGTAAATCCCGGCGTGGAAGCACCTGTCTCTAGACCAAGCACTGGGGATATGGAGGGAGAAGCAGGTGGATCCTGGAAACCTGCTGGCCAGGTGTTCCAGCTGAAATGGCCAGCCACAGGTTTAATGGGAGACCCTGTGTAAAAAGCCAATGTGGAAAGCATGGGGAAGATGCCCATGGCCAGTCTCCGGCCTCCACAATTACATGCACCAGCAAACACACTCCATATATGTGTACACACATTTAAAAAACACACACTGTTTTTCAGACCTCCACAGCGGTTAAACATTTTCACTGAGTCATGATCAGTGCAGAGTTGGCGGGTTTGGATAGAGCATACTCTTCCTGTGTCAAGGGAGTGACAGCCTTTTAGTTAGACAACCGGCTCATGTAGAAACTTACTTGCCCATCGTGACTGGACTGTTTCATTTGATTTGCTTCTCTTTGATCTTAGGTATGGATAGGGGTATGGAAATCATATCCATTTTTGTTCTGCAGTCTACCCAAAATTATTTTCTTTCTGACTTTGCTTTTGAACTTGCAATTGATAGCAATATGAACTTAAAATTTACCTTTACTATTCAATCCATCATTTGGCTAAACTCAGATAAAAATACACCCTGAGGAGCTCAAAATGTTTATGCTTTTATCATGAGATTGCTTTAGGCAAGCTTCTTTTGGGGGTTGGACTTGCATGACATCATTCAGCTGCTCATATTTTTTTATTGAGATCAAGGCCCTTAGGCATCTCCCCTCACATTATAAGCTATTCATTCACCAGTAGCTTTGTGTTAAAGTAATTTTTGTAATTACTTCCTACCAGTGGGAAACAAGGACTAGTAAGCCTTTATCTCCTGGCTTCCTTTCAGGGGTTTTCATTTTCCTACAGGAGCTCAAGTGCTTGTGTTGCTGGTGTGGTTGTCATGGTGCTAGAAAGGAGTGTCTTTGTCCCAGGTGGGAAACATGAAGTAGTCACAAATGATTTAGGAGCTGCTCTGGTTACTGGGGAATGAACATGTGAAACAAGAGTCAGAATAGTGGGAAGACTGTTTTAGTAATGCTAGGTAGAGAACCTTCCTGAAATGTAGACATGTGAGTAGTTACTCTGACACTTTACATTAGAAGGTTTTTGTAACCTGTGCATCAGTCAAAGAGAATCCTTTGTGGTCCTTATAAAAAGAAAAATACTAAGCATTAGAAATTAATTTTAGTCAATATTTTATTTGTAAATTATATGTAGAACATGACATCACTCTAATATGAAGATACGTCATTGAGCAAACATTCTAAGTAGTTGTCAGATTATACATTTTTCACAGCTACTGGTTTATAATCTAGTCATTTGTCCAGGCTACTTTTATTGGATTCATATGGAAATACTAATCTCATATATGCAATTTCTTTTCATAGTTGTTTAGTCTATTTCAGTCTGTGTATTTATAATAACCATTGAGAAAATGAAGGCAATATGGAGATGGAATTATCCCATAAAATAATCAGAAAGCAGAGTCGATAGTTAAGGGTTTTCTAATGTGAAACATAAGGAATAATACTTTACTTTCTTGAATTTAGATAACCGGACCTATTCTATCTCTGCATGAATGAATTTGGTTCAGTTAAAGTAGTTTGTGTATGAAATGTATATTCAAGAGTAATGTGTAACAAATGTGACTTCATTTCTTTCCCAACAAAGAATATAGAGATAAATCAACTCTATTGAGACTCTGAGGTTCTGGATCATCATTAATATAGCATTGAAAAAGAAATAAAATTAGAGGGCTTTAAATAAATCTAAAAGATTGAAGAGAAATTGAAGACAATGAATGTATATTAGGCTGATAAGTTAATTTAGATAACTTGAACCAACTCTTGATTTGTAAGCAAAATGATTCTCTATTCAACACAACTGAATCAATTGATTCATAAAGGTATAGCACATACCAGAGAAAATTATTTAAAATTTGTGTTTTTTGGAATATAAAATATATCTCATTATAAAAATCTCTATTTGATTTCACTTGTGAAAACTATTTTTACTTAGGTGGACAAACCCTAGTTTTATTAAATATTAAGCAAACTTGTACACTGAATGTCAAGTGTGCCTATGTGGATATATTTTTAAGACCTTATACTTATTTCTAAGTACAACGATTCATAAATTTTCATATTAGGAATCCCCTAACCACTTGTGTAAGGAATTCAAACTATTCTTCTTTTTGTTTGTTTTATTTCTGTTTCTAACCTCTGTCAGTGCTACTTTGGGAGATGATAGCTTGCTATAAATTGCATGTTGCTTTTTTGGCCATTGTGTTATTTTTCTTGCTTGGTCATTATGCATAGATTTGAGATAGATTTATTTGGGAGGATCACTTCTATATGATATTCATTCAGTATTTTAAAATCCAAACTGGAATTTCTTATACTTGGTACTATATACTAGAAGGATTTGCCTCTACAAAGATTGGAGCTGTTTCCCTAATTAGGAATTTATAGATGTTATTGTATACAGCCTATGTTATACAGTATCTTGCTGTAAATTTTCAGCACCTTACTAAGTACCTGAAAAGATTGTTAAGTCTGGAGACATGGTGAAATGACTCAGTCAAATGTTAAGTATTTGAGTTCAGATTCTGAGCACCAGTGCAAAAAAAGCTATATACAGAGGCATGTGTCTGAAATCCCAGTCCTGAGAAGGTAGAGATCAGAATATCCATGGAGCTCACTGGTCAGCCAGTGTAGCCAAGTTAGAGAGAAAGATTTTATGAGAAACGCTGTCTCAAAAAATAAGATAAAATGTGACTAAGGTAGTCATCCAACATCAAATTCTGGCCTCCACACCCATGTACATAGGTATACCTATATTGGCATGCCTGCACCCACACAACATGTACATATACACACAAAATGTACAAACACACACAAGATAACTCTAAATGAGACATTAATGAAAAGTTCACTCATCTTTTACAACTCTTGTAAGTGCTTATAATTGATAAAATCATGGATATGCTTCAATATTAACCTTCAGAGCTTTCTGCCTGAGACATTTGTTGATTATGTCACAGCTCTGTTAATAATAATATAAAGAATTACAGAATTGGGTATAATCTTACTTGGTCTTTTAAGTATTTTTCAGACAATTCCTATTGAATTATTTTTACTTTCTAATGTGTGCTGTTTAAGTGTTAAGTCTATGTAATCCTTAAATTTGTCTCCAAATTTGATCCTCAGTTCAAGACTTCAGTGGTTTCTGTTTCCATGTTTCATGCTATGTGTTGAGGGGCAAAATCAGTATTCTCTTTTGGTAAGACAAGTGACTGACAGAAAACAGATTTTCTGCTTTTTTTGGGGGGGCGGGTCTTCCTGTGACCCCAGTTGACTTGAAACTTGCTATGTAATCCAGGCTGACCTCAAACTCACGGAGATCTACCTGCTTCTGCCTTCTGAGTGCTTGGATTCAAGGCTTGTGCTACCACATCAGGCTTTTTCGTCTTTAAAACAATAAATAAAAACCAGGATTTTCTTAACATCTTGTACTGTTTGATATCTGTACTGATATCATGTCATCAAACAGACTTCTAGTAAGTAATTAGGATATTAGAACTATTTAACTCTTCAGTTCCAAATTTAGATGACATCCAGGTAAAACAAATTTGCAGATTTGATGCAGGTCTACATTGTTCTTCCTCATTGGCTCCTATTTCAGTCGGGGGGGGGTTCCTCATGGGAGTCACTGCCACACTGTAGTGGACCTCTCTATTAATGTCTGAGAGGGAGAATTAATTTTAGCAGCATGGAATGACTTTTTAGCACCCCTCTTCTGTAACCACCCAGCGATTGAAGATTTAGGGAAGCAGGACTGTGGTTCAGGTAGGTTTGCCATGGCTGCCATTCCCTGGGCCACTTTCCATCCATTGCCAGCTTTGTTTTTTTCTTAAAATCATGGAGAAATGTTCTAAAAATAAGACATTTCTGGTACATATTAGGATGATCTTTATACATTTGCATCTTGAGTCATGGATATTGCCTAAAATGATTATAATGGTAATTATTTGTATCCTTAGAATAAAAATCCTATCTTTCATGATTTTTTTTTGATACAGGGTCTCACTATGTAGACCAGGCTGGCCTTGAAGTCAAAGAGATTCACCTGCCTGTGCTTCCTGACTGCTAGGGTTCGAGGCCTGTGCCATCTGGCTCTTGCCTCTCAGGAGCTCAACATTGTTCAGCTTACCTCCATACACACAAGAGCATCCTTTAATTCCATTTCTTCCTGGTAATTTTTTTTTAATGTACAATGATGAATTTTATTAGACATTCGTTACTTCTTTTGTGTTTTCAACCTTAATCATCTTTATACCTGCTTCCCACAGGCCTTAGTTTCCAAAATATAGGTGTAGGAAAGGATTTTCTAAATCAGACATCAGTTACTCAGGAATTAAGGTCAGCAGTCAACAAGTGGATCTCATTTAACTTAAAAGGCTTATGTACAGCAAAAGAAGTGGAGAGAAAACCCACAGGATGGGAGAAAATCTTCCCCAGTGACACATCTGACAGAGGTTTTAAATCCAGAATATATAAAGAACTCAAAATCAAAGAATCAAGAAAGCAAGTGAACCATTTAAAGATGGGCTAACGATCTGAGCAAAGAGTTCTCTAAAGAAGAAATAAAGATACCTTTTAATATTTTATAACAGTGAGGATGAAACAACTCAGATAATTAAAAAAAAAAGCTATGTATTGCATCCCGTTGGGAATTAAGTAAATACAAAGCCAAGAATTTAGTGGCAATTACAAAATGGACATTCTTTTTAATTTATATAATGATTAGAATTGTACTAATTTATTCATTACAAATATTTGCAAAAAACATGGGAAAATAGCAATCCAGTTCCTTGCAGTGTGGACTGCATCTTACTTGCATGCTACACATTGGTTTCCTTTGTCAGCCATGCTGTATGTTGCTTTGGCTTGCCAAGCTGGCACCTCTGGTGTCTTAGTTTGTTTCAATTGCTGTGACAAAACACTCTGAACAATACCAACTTGGGGAGAAAAGGGTTTATTTAGTTTACATCTCCCAGGTCACAGTTCATCACTTAGGGAGCCCTAGGTAGGAAGGATTTTGGAGGCAGGAGCTGAAAAACAGGTCACAGAAGAATGCTACTTGCTAGCTTGCTCCACTCACCTATACTCAGCCTGTTTTCTTATACAATACACAACAACCTGCCCAGGGATAACAATGCCCACAACGGACCAGACCCTCTCACATCATTCAATAATTAAGAAAATACCCCACAGACATGGCGACAGGCCAGTCCAATGGAAGGAATTCCCCAGTTGAGGCCCCCTCAACCCAGGTATGTTAAGTTGACACTAAAGCTATCCAGCACAATTGACCCCTTGTCAACTTGACACACAAACACATCCCTGTTAAACCACAGCCTTTCCTTTTCTTGTCCCTGAGATATGTTAACATTAATATCACAACATAAGAGAGTACAACCTTAAAAGCAATGGTCCTTAAAAAAATCCAAACACTTAAAAGTTCACAGCCAGAGTAATAACTGGTAGCCCAAGAATTCTTCTCCCTCTAGTTCCAACAATAGAGTAAGACAGTAGGCAGTGACCCTTGATGTTTCCTAACGATCTATGTACTTTATAGATCTTTTCTTGGGGATCAGAGTGTTGGCCTTAAATGGAGCTAGGAGGAAATTAGAACCACGGCCTTCTCCTAAATGATTTCTGTTCTCTCATCCCAGAAGCATTTCAAGATCAGAGGAGCTGGGTTTTTCTTTTCTTCCCCCAGGTCAGATACAATAATTGTGTGGAAAAGAAAAGATTCTGTTTCTAAGGACAGAAAACAAAAGTGTAGGCAGAGACATAATGGAGATAATATGTTTATAAAATTATTAGTAGTAACTTTTCCTAAAAGAAAGTTTAAAATACATCGGATAATGTTCATACCTCAATTCAGCTAAGCAGCTTTAATATCTAAGCTGTTTTTGCTGGGAATATGGTTTTTTTTTTTGTGTGTGTGTGTGTTGGGGGGAGCTGTAGAGGACTTTATCCCAAGGACTGTAGTGGACTTTATCCCAAGGACTTACATTAAGTAGTTTTGTGACTTTGGTGAAGTTTCTTAACCTACTACAGTACGTTTCCTCATATGTAAGGCAGAGAAAATACTAGTGCCTGTTTCAAAGTACTGTGTTTTAAGTTACATCTAATATTAATGTAAAGCAGCGAGGTTTAGTTTCTTGTACTTAATAAGTAATCAGTAAGTTAGCTCTTACTTTTTAAGTGACAAAATGACATATTATTCTTTTAAAAATCAGTTTAAATTGTTGATTTATTTAGTTTAGTTTTAAGAGTATCCAAAATATATATCAAAACTGTCTGATAATGACTTTGCATTTTTGCCAACATTTCTGTAATACATCCCTAAGAATATTGTCAATGTACTAGGGAGCAGGGGGGTCCTTTTTAAGACAACTAAAGTCAGTAAACAAGGCCAGAGCTCAAAGTGAGTTGAATTACTGGTCAAAATTAGTCCTAGAAGGATAGGTCTAGCACAGACCTCTTACCTCATGTACGCTAACCCATTTCTTTCTATCTCTAGTTCCAGGATGACCCCTTATGCTACACACTCATTCATTGTGTTATCTTTTTCTCCATTTGTGTAATGTGTGAGATTGTGCTTCAGTAAACTAAATTTGTGGAGAAGAAAAATCAAAATGTGACTAACAATAGAAATTTACTAAGTTTAAGATTCAGTACACTAAAAATGATTAATTATTGGCATCTCGGAGCATTTTTTTGTTTCATTCCAAGGTGATGATGATTCTTCATATATTTCTTTTTGCCATATAGTCACCTTGGCTTTTAATCAATGGCAGAGCTCACAGCTTCAGGAGATGTAGCCTTGTGACCTGAGGACACAGCAGTAATTGTACTTGCATCTGACACTAGAACCAAGCCCAGTCAATGGAACCCCACAGTGTTTGACTGGCCAGTTCTATCTAATGTCACTGCAAATTTTTCTGATTTCATTTTCTGTCATCCATATATATCATTTGTATGTATTCTAAGCCAATGACCTTTTTTGCCCTCAAAGTTACCTCTTGTAGTAGATCACCAACTGCAAAATTTCATCTCCTGAAAATTTCTCAGCAGTGAATTTTATTATTTTAAAATAATGACTTTAGGTTTCTCTTCAACCTCACTCACATCTTTCCTAGATGACTCAAAAGCAATATCTTCCAGGTAATGGCAATTTTTGTGTCCAGTTTGAAGCAGAAGTTGCTAATCTCCAAACTTGACATACTCTTGACAAACAGGAAGTATTATCTGATTTCTAACTTTCAGCCAGTCCAGGTGTCGAGTCTATCTTTTTACACAGCTGTAATGCTTTTATTTCTTGTGGCACAAAAATGGTCTCTGAACAAACTCCCACTATTTCAGTACTTTTTGCAAAATACAGCACTTCAACCTGGCACTTCAGCACCATCCCTCTACACACTACAGGAGGAATAACCACTGGGGAAAAGCCTGGTGACTCCTGGTTTAGTATTCTTGTAAAGAACTGTCAGCCATCTGTTTTTGTCACTTTTTTTTCATTGCTATGATCAAATACCTCACAAAAGTAACTTAAGGAAAGGACAGTTTATTTTCTTGGTTCATAGTTTGAGGGGATATCACCAATGATGGCAAGTGACTCCAAGATTGCAGAAAGCTCTGTAGCAACAGGACTGCATGGCAACTGCTTGCTGTCATCTCAGACCAGGAAGCAGAGGCAAGATAAGAAATGGGATCAAATCCATTCCCCAGGAACCACTTCTCTGAGCTAGGGATTACCTCCCAGTTGTTTCACAAGTTAACAAAACAGGGCTAACTGACTGCTTTCTAATTGAATCTGAGATCCACTTCACAAAATGGAGCCCATATCTGACAGTGATAGAACTTGTGGCCACAGGAAAGAACCTATTAATATTATTCTGCTAAATAGGCATCATATTGAACCAACTCCTAATGACTTGTTATACACACAGATTAATGTATCTTTCAACACTTGCCAGAGAAGCTTCCTCATGCACCAACTGGTAATTAACACAGAGACCTACAAGTGGTCAACCTACAAAGAATAAGAGACTACAAAGTGTGTATCCCTGAATAGGACATCTATATCAAACATTTTCTCCTAAAGCTCAGGGATCATTGTGGTGGAAGAAAGGGCAGAAAGATTTGTAAGAGCCAGAGGAAGTGAACGATCACAAAGAAACAGTTTTCCACAGCAGTGGTGACAGCATGCATAAGTCTTGTGGAAGCTCAAGCCTGATGAAATCCCAGCGTAGAAGGGGGGAAGATACCCCAATCCTGTCCGAAGAACTGTGGTCAACCAATAAAATGATAACTATCAGAAGGGGAGGAATCAGTCTTTTTTAAGGGTGTGGCTAATCAGACTGTAGTAGATGGACTGGATACTTGGGAACACAAGTTTGATTCCATAGACCTTAAATAGATGTATAATGGATGTATGAAATTGGGCAGGAGTGATAATGTAGGTTGAAGTTAGGAGAAAGGGTCTAAATATGATCAAAATTTATGATATGAAATCTGTAAAAATGAAATAAAAATAAAAATAGGGCCACTAGATGGGGACCAAGTATTCAAACAGCATAAGCCTGTGGGAGTTACTTCACATTTAAGCAATGATGCCATCTTTCGTGGGTGAATATATTATGGTATGTTTTCATTACAGTGTCACTTGCCTCCTCCCTACCAAGGTGTCAGATAGATGCTCTTACTCCCAGATTTTAAGAAATTACTGTCTAGTAAAACTCTCTGTGATGATGGAAATGTTTTTTCTCAGTGCTGTCTAGTATGATGGTTGTTAGTTAAACATAACTGTTGAGAGATGACTAATCTGAATAATGAAGTCATAACTTGTACTTTAGGTTTTTTAGTTCACTTTAATAGCCATGTGATCAACTGTTTTGTGTTAGACAGTGTAGGGCAAAATACCTCTAGTAAAAGATATTGCTCGTTTATCTTACATCTGTTGTAAAGATGAATATGGACCTCTAGAGTGATGTCTCCTCTGCCTTCATAAATATTTGAATCCTTTGCCCTTTGGGTTCATATGACAGCTCTGCTGCTAATAGCTGCATGACCTTAGAGATGTTGATGACTTCTCCATATCCCTTTCTCCATCTGTGAAGCTGATGCTGTGACGTGATGTGGTACCCTGCATGAGATGGACAAGCAGCTTAATGTCTCATATCTCCCCCGTTTCCTGTCTTTCCAGTGTCCAAACTGTAGTTTGTCTTTTTCTCTCATTAGTCTCATGAAAGGCCATTAATACCAGATTACTTTACCTTTATTCCAGAAGTGATTGCCAATAATTCTTTAAATTTTTAATTTTTATTTTATGTGTATGAGTGTTTTGCTTGCATGTCTATCAGTGTACCATGTTGAGTCATACAGTACCTACGGAGGTCAGAAGAGGGCATTAGATCCCCTCAAACTCTCCAGTGGGTGCTGGGAATCAAACTCGTGTCCTCTGCAAGAGCAGACAGTGCTCTTAATTGCTGAGCTATCTCTCTAGCCTGGTAATTCTTTTTGTTTTAAAAAATGTACTCACAGATGTTATCTACTATGACAAATATTATAGAAAGATCTGCCTTCTATCCACATAGAATATAGAATCGAGGGATGAGAGAATGGAGGTAGAAGAGGCAGAGAAAACGGTGCAGTCAAGAGGTGATGAAGGCACCCAGATGAACATTTAAAAAACTATTTCTCATCTTTTTATATTTCAGCGTTGGAGAACTCACTGCTTAGTTCTGTCCCCCATTTTTAAATTGGAGTGTTTTTTTTTTTTAATACTTAGTTGTTTGAGTTCTTTGCATGTTCTCAGTGCTCATCCTCTATGAGATGTGAAACTAATAGTTTTTTTTTCCCATTCTGTAGATTGCCTCCTCACTCAAATGATTTGTGTTTTTTTTCCTGTACAAAAGCTTTTTAGTTTTATGAGGTCTCATTTATTAATTACTGATCTTAATGACTGCACTACTGAGATCCTGTTCAGAAAGTCTTCCTGAGCCAGTAAGTTCAAAATTATTCCCTACCTTCTCCTTTATCAGATTCAGGATATTAGGTCTTATATTGAATATATCTCTGGAATAATTGTCTAGCTTGGATTTTGTTGGATATGAAAGGTAATGACAATATTTGTCTCACACCTGAGGAATAAATGACATAATACAGCTAAAGCTATGAAATATGTGATTTCACAATTCTTGCTTTTTATTTTATCTAACTTTGTAATATTCTTTGAAATACTTTTCAAGTTGCTTATTTAGAATATCTAAAAGAAGGCACACTTTTTCATAAGCAATATTCTATATAATTTAAAAGAATACATTATAAATCAGGTTATGAGAACACATTAGAAAATGTTTTGAGAAAGTCAAATCTCTTAAGAAAATCAAGATGCTACAAAAACACTTTCCCAAAGGGCTTGGGTAGCAGTTTTCTAATACAATTGTGTTCCTTTAAACAGGCTTTCTTAGTGTCAGGAGGGCTGCAGATTCCTTTAGTTTATGTATGTAGTTTTCAAGGTATGTGCATTCAGTTAATCAACTGTTCTCTCTCAGAAAGATTCTGTAGTTTTTAAAAGACTTTCAAAACTGTCTGAGATAATAAAAAAAAACTGCTTAATAATAACTGTCCTCAAACTATTAAATCTTCTTGAATAATTTAGTTTGATTTTAAAATCTATGTGTGTGTGTGTGTGTGTGTGTGTGTGTGTGTGTGTATTTAGAACTTAACAAGGTGCGAAATTGCTCTTATTTGTGTTATGACATATCTTCTACCAAATTCCTGGACTTTTACATATCAAAACTTTAATTGAATAACATATCTATGTGTCATTAAAAATATAATATTAATAAATTCTTCTGGAACAATGTTATGTACTAGCTAAACTTCAAAAGGGTTTTTGTTGTTGTTGTTTTTTGAGAGCAGAACTTGCTCTGATAGAATTTCTTATTAATAATTCAGAAGACAGGACAAGCACACCACTCTTGATGAGTTGGATCTTGGTGTTTGAACATTTAGGAAATGCATGCTGACAAGCATTAATGCTGTGGGCAAAGCGGTCTTCATTATCTCAGCCAAAGGTGCTCTTCAGCAGCGATGACATCATTGCTGCTTCCCTGACCTCAGAATTCAGGCCAGAGACAAGCCCCTGAACTTAGTGTCTTTGTCAGACATGTGTAGAAAGGAAGACACAAAGAGAGAGCTTCCCGTTGAGTCAGACTAGGCTTTACGACTCTTTTCTTGGCCCTTTGTGAAAGCACATGACTGGATGTGTAGAAGATTAACCCCCTTAACATTGCTGCAAACAATTAGATAGATGCAAAGTAGCTCTCACTTTCTTCCTCTGCTGTGAATTCAGTATTCTGGTGGGCAGTGAATTATTTTGAATTCCCCCAGAGAGGCCAGGCCAGTCAATGGGGGCTGTGAATGAGGGCCCTCTGAAGGGCTCAGTTGTGGGTTTTCACTGTTCTTTACAGCATTATTCCTCTGAAAGAATCCCCTCTAAGAGTGGGGTCAGCCTGGAGACCTTTATAGTGCGTGAAGTAATCCATCCTTTAATCTCTTCCTTCCTGTGGGAAAATCAGCTTGAAAAAAAAAAAAGAGTGAGCTCATATTTACACCCCAATACAGTCTGTTTAGACCATTTACTTTTCATTTACTGCTACTCTTTGCATGATTATAGTTTATTTTCAAATTTAGTATCTTGATAAAGAAGTATTTTTTAAAAAAACTAAAATACATTTTCTGCTGATAATTTTATCTATTTATGCTGATGAATTGATGTTCTTTTTTTTTTTAAAAAAAGTATTTTATTGATTTTTTTGAGAATTTCACACACTGTTTTGATGACATTCAGACTCAGTCCCCATCTCCACCCCTATCCTGTCCTCTATATTTTTAAGGCCTGCCAAATTTATGTCCCCAAATATTCTTTGGCGTGGGTCCATCCCTTGAAGTCTGGTCAACCTTCCCAACATCACACCTTTAAAGAACACTGGCTCTTCCTCTCCCAGCAGCTCTGTTGCCAATACTTCCCAAGCTAGGGTTGGGCTTCTTGCCTACCTCCTCTCTCCATCCTGGGAGTTTGTCTGGCTTGAGGTTGTGTAGGTCTTGTGCATTCATACAGTAGATATTGCATATTGAAGGAAATATTATATACCAGATTGTTATTCCAATGAGATACTCCATCAATTTCAGATCCTTAATTCTGACTTTATTTACATATATGAAAATGGTTATGTGCTTTTAACATAGGTAAAAATATTAAGTTGAAGGGTGACAAGATTTAACTCTTACTGTGAAAATTAAAAATAGTGAGAAGAAAAATGAGAGCTTGCTTTGCAGCTGGGATAGAAATCAGGAGCTGGTGAGGGAAGGCTACTTGTTTGTTTGTTTATTTATTTATTATTTTTGTGGCAGGCCTCCCTGTGCAACCCAGACTGGTCTTGAGCTTTCCTCCATCCTCTTGTTTCTGTTTTCTAGTGCTAGTATTGTGGGAATGTTCTTCCATGCCTGCCTGAGAGAAGGCATTTGTTGGCTTATACTTTGATTTTAAAATTTGGCTCTTTTATATATTTGAAGGCCATTAAAACAGTGGAGAAAAGTTATTGGTCTGAGAAAAGTAGTGAACACTTTAGTCAAAGTTCTAATGTCTGTTTTTGGCCCCAAGTCTATAATGATAACCTCTCATAGTGGATTCCAAATATAGTTTTAAATCTTTGGTTCAAAAGAAAAAAAAAAGGAGACAATGTTTTATTGGAAAATATAAGAATGATGGGAAGGTGTGTTTTACACATAATCTTCGGAGATTATAGAGTGTAAATTTCCTGATTATTAGAACTAACTTTAGCTGCTCCATTTGTCTTTGAAACAGCATAGAGTGAAAGGGGAAGATGGGAAGAAGGGGAGGGGATGGGTGAGGAGGCAGAAGGAGGGAAGAGAAAAGAAGGGATGGGGACGAGAACAGGGGAGAGACAGATGGGAATGGGAGAAAGAAGAGACGGACAATTGAAAGAAGAAATATTCCCTTATCACTTTGACCTCTCTTGTGTCCTTTTCCCCTTAATACATGGTATACTTTCAACGTCCCTTGAACCTCACCACAATACCTCATTTAGAGGTAGGCAGCCAGGACAACTGTCTACATAATGGGAGACTCTGAATTTTTGGTATTAAATAGTACTGTGATATACAGATTTTTCTGCTACTTTGGATTAAGGAGGGAGAACTTTTTGTGTGTAAGAGCATGAGGTAGTTTGTGGTGAACTAGAATAGTGGTAGATGGAGCCCTACTTGGAAAAAGCAGAAGATGGCACGTGAGGGTCCAGAGCTCATGTTGCACATGGCCACTGCAGTGAGCAGGGTGCTTGCCATTTTTTCCTGTCAGTGTGACCCTTCCTGTCACTGCTAGATGGGATGCAGAGGCCAGGAGGCTCAGTGGCAGCTACTTGTCTGTGGTGACTTTTGAAATCTGAGCTGTACAGGACAAAGGTCTTGAGGAGTCAGTGAATAGCAAGCAGTCTTGGAGGTGTGAAAGTCAGGACACACTTCTCTTTTGGGCTTATAGCCACTAGGCAGGTGGATAGGCTATGTTTGGAGAATTTTCTTTTCTTTTTAAGACAGGGTCTCATTTAGCACAGGCTGCCTTTAAACTCCCCATGTAGTTGAGGATAACCTTGAGTTTCTGATCCTCCTTCTTCTAAGATCTGGGTGCTAGGATTACAGGCATGTGCTAACACACTTTGTCTGTACTGTGCTGGAAACTGAACTCAGGGCTTCATGTGTCCTAATTTATCATTCTGGCAACTGAGTTATATGCACAACCCAAGCTTTTTAAGTGTTTTGACGTGTCTTTATACTCATGATGCTCTACATACTCAAAGTGAAACTATGATAATATATTTTTCTAATTGTAAAAATAAGCTGTGGAAGGATGGCCAGAGTTATCATGTTTGAAAAATTCTTTCAGATTCTTAAATTTAAATCATCTTGCCACTGTAGTTTTTCTGTACAAGCATCCTATCTTAAGAGGCCTGGACAAGCTCTCATCTAGCCTCTCTGCTTTAATAATAGCGCCTCCATTATCACTGAGCTGTATATGGCAGCTTTAATTTGTACCTGTACTATTGAATCAGTTTGCTGGGTTTCTGGTCCTGCTTCTTTATAAGTCCCAACAGTATTTCAAATGGTGCAGCTGAAGTTCCCCGGCCAAACTACATTTGCAGAGCTTGTCTCTACTTTAAAGTCTCAGCAGCTACTCATTACCCTTTGAGCCCCTGCCCAGCCTCCTCTTGCTCTGCCTCCAGGCTGTTTGTGATCTGCTGAGCCTGTGCCTTCCCAGCTGGCATTCAATTACCCATCTTTTTTCAGTGTCTCCAGTGAAGTTTCTCCTATGCTTTCCCTTTAGTGTGCAATTTTGGGAATGTCATTTCTTTTTCCAGAAACATTTTCCTCTTCTTCTCAGGCTGCCCAACTCTAGCTTGACTTCACTGTACTAATCCCAGCAGTGGGAGAAATTACAAACCCACATAAAAATTAACTGTTTACTATTTTAGAAAGGAAGACTGCTATGTGAGAGGATGTTCTTCTCTGTAACTGCCAGTGCATTTCAGTGATGAATGAACACAGTACCACAGATATCTGATGAACAGAGAGCCCCATGGAACGTTCTTTCAAGAGCACAATTTTCTAAATCAGTCAGCTCCTAGTAAATTCATAGTGACTTTCCATTGCCCAGAACATGAAAGGAACTAAAAACTGTTTAGGCAGATTTTTTTTTTTTGTGTGTGTGTGTGTGTGTGTGTGTGTGAGAGAGAGAGAGAGAGAGAGAGAGAGAGAGAGACAGAGAGAGAGCACATTATATGTGTATGACTGTTGTATGGATACATATCACAGACTCTGTGTGAAAATTACAAACAGCCTCAGCTCTTGGTCCTTGTGTTCCAACTTGAGACAGGGTCTCTTAGTCTTTCCTACTGTTTATACCAGATTAGCTGTCCTTTCTGTTTCTAGGAATCCTCTTGACTCCACCCCGCCTCTCCTTATGGGTACACTGGGATTACAAATGTGACTACTACACCCACATTTACATGGTTCTGAGGTTTTAAGCTCAGATCCTTAGACCTGAACTGCAGTTTCCTTCACTTTACAGAAAAGAAGCCACAGCCTACATTGACCCTTCTCCAAAGACTGATTAGCTGGTTATAGCTTCGGTGATGGTGGGCAGGTTGGAATGTTGCAGGTTCAGCCCACAATTACAAATTATCTTAGGCTATCTTAGCCCCCTTGGTATAGCCATTTATTGCCCCCCACTATGTATGACCTAACTTTCTTAGTGACTCTTGGGTAAATCTTTCTGGAATACATGAGCAGACTGCTAGTTTCCACCATTACAAAAGCTAAGGATGGTGTTGGATAACATCTGATACTTGTAGCAGAAGTGTCTCCACTTTGCAGTAACCCACATATCTGATATATTTTACCAGTGTATTTAGAAAATATGTTGATTTGTCACTTTCTTTGTTCTGTTCCTGTAAAAGCTTAGTGGGCTGGTAAGATGACTTGATCTTTAGAGGCGCTTGTGCATAGGCTTCATGACCTGAGTTCAATGCCTGGATCCCAGAAGGTGGCAGGAGGAAATTGACATCTGAGAACTGTCCTTTTCACTTTACATGTGTACCATGAAATGTGCATCACAAACACATACACACACACACACACACACAAACTAAATACATAAATAAAAGAAATAAAAATTAAATGTGTACATAAATAAAACCTTACGAAACTTATCACGTTGGAACACAGAACTTGGTATAACCTAATCTGTATTCCTGGGCCTTTGCCACTCATTCTTGGTTCTAGAATAAGTTGTTCTTGTTCCCTTTGAGGAGAAGGTTGTAGGTTTTGTTGGTGGAGCCTTTGTTTTATGGGTTTGGGGTTTTCTGTTTGTTTGTTTGTTTTTACATAGTCATTACCCCATAAGCACTTTCCCAGACAGGTGTGTTCGTGACGAACTGGTATGGAAGAAATGCTACTTAATTCACAGGAGAAACGTACCCTTTATCCCCCCAGTATAATAATATTTGTTGCTCCAATATTGTGATTAGTATGGGAAATACAGTTATTTTTAGTTAATACCGTGTTTTGTGAAGTATGAAATAATATGAAATGAAATGGGCAAAATGGGTATAGTTAAAAATTGAAGGTTTCAGTATCATCTGCCTGAGTAAGCTTGAGTTTCAACCAAGTCTGCTGCAAACTTTCCATGCCTCTGTTTCTACTTTCTGCTTCTTTGTGGTACTTGGGATTCAATCCAGGGCCTCATACATGCTAGGGAAGCCCCTATACCAACACGGTACATCTCCAACCCTCTGTGCATGTTAAATGAAGGGACAGCTGCCTTCCTCATTAGATTCTTAGGAGGATTTAATGAGATAAAGTACTCACAACAATGTCAATACTGCTAGTCAGAAATAATGTACTCACTAGCATTTTAAATAATGATAGTCATTCAGAATCTCAGGAACTTTTAAAAAGGTGCTTAGTATAGTTAATAAATTAGGATGTTGATGCAGATCTTTGGAAGCAAAGGGGCCCAAATGGACTTTACTCAGGGACTGCAGTGTTAGGCAGTTAGTAGTCATCCTCATGCAAGAGAGGGCAAGGAACACAAAAGGTCACAAATGGCCAAAGTGTATAGAATAAGAGTCTTCAGAGTGTGGGGCTCTGGACAGGACTTCTATATTAAACTTCACCTACCAGGGCTCAGAGACCGTTGTGGAATAGGGCATGGAAAGATTGTAAGAGCCAGGGAAGCATTACCTTAAGGAAACAAGTCTTACCGACTTCTGGAATCTTGTTCATATGAATTTATAGCAACTGTGTCAACCTACACAATACACATGCAACTTAGGCAGATAAAAACCTAGCATAGAACTGGGGAGATGGCAGCTGATTACTGCTGGGTGAGAAGAGTTCATCATTTAGGGGAGAGATTCTAGATAGGCTGACTGGATTCCAGTGGATGAGCATGCACTGAGTGACATCTGGGTTTCCTGACTTGACTTGATAGGCCTTACCATAGATCACAGAATGCATGAAATCCTGTGTGAAGGAGGTTATCAGGGTGTGTGAAAAGGGGAGGGAAATAAAGATGATTAAGATGTTTTGTGTGAAATGCACAAAAAGTCAATAAAAATTAAAAAGAGAGAGAAGAGAAAAAGAGGTAACCTGAGGCAGTGGATTTATCTCATGTCAATGAGGAATGAAGAAAGATGTGGACAGAGGAGTGAGCAAGGCAGACAGATTTAAGGAGAAATATGAAATTAAGGAAGAGTGAGAGGAACTTATGAGAGCTGGGGGCGGGGAGGCGTTTAACAGCGAAAACCCTCTAGACTGCTCATCTAGGGACTGTTATAGGATTTATGGCTGAAATTGGATGAAGATGAGGTCATTTCTAGTGATTTGTCAATTCTCTGGGCATATCATGGACCAAGTCAGTTGGGGAAGGCAAGGTACACTGTTTCTGAGTCACGTTATGACTGTACCTGAGAAAAAGAATTAGCCGGACTCTTAGTGTTAGGCTTTGTGTTGGGTTTTATTTATTTATTTATTTTTCTGTCTTCTTGAGACAGGGTCTCTCTGTAGCCCCAGCTGACCTGAAACTTGCTATATAGACCAGGCTGACCTTGAACTCACAGAGATCCACCTGTCTCTCTGCCTCCTGAGGGCTGGGATTAAAAGTGTGTGCTACCACACCCAAATTTAGTGTTTGTTTTTAAAGCCAAGCTTGGACCGGAACTCTCAGAATTTGTTCCTTTGGAGCTTTCAGGTGACGGTACTTCTGACCAGGCTTTACCCCTACTTCATTCTAATAGTCTCTGTGGCATGAATTGGGGAACTAGGAGCTTGGATCTACCCTTATCAGATAATCTTGCCCTTTGATCTCTAGTCCTAAAATATCTTAGTAACACAATGTCAAACATATTCCCCAGTTATCCTCACTGTCTCAATGAGGATATAAATATGATTATGCTGCTTCCAGTGTGTTGATATGCTAATTTAAGCACACCCACAGTCATTCACTGTCTTTGGTCCCAGGGATCAAGGTCAGGTGCCCAGGTCACAAGAGCACTTGGCTCAGTGAGCTTGTTTGCATGGTAAACAGTAGCTTTTTGGTGCGAGGTTTGTTGAAAGTCATTAGACCAGATTCCATCCGTATTGTAAAACTCATTCCTACAATGGGGCATATTCTGTGTACACATGTCTGGTTCAGCAAGGAAGTCATCACATATCACATCCTGTTGCTATGTTGCTCGTTCTATTAGGTGATTGATCACACAGTGTAGTGCCCTCAGTCCATCTCTGACTTCAGATCCCTTTTTACTTTTGCATTTGAGATGGTTTCACTATTTGCCAAGGTTGTTATGATCTCAGAGTCAGGGTCAATTAGGCTCAGAGACAGATGTGTAGCAAGGCAAGAAATTTATTACCATTTATTACCATTCTCCACCAGAGTAGGAAAGGAAAGTGGCCCTGAACTGAAATAACAGGGTATTTTTATAGTTCCTGCCTGACTTTCTGAAAGCAAGCAAAATTGAGTACAAAAGCAAGAATTTCCAGTTAATCATTAGCACAAATTTATTATAAAATCTTATATAGAATTCCATGACATGGGGATTGATCAGTTTCGGGAAGCTCATTTCATAAGTCATGGTCTGCTGATTTGAATACTCTTTGTTAATTTAACATGAAGAACACAGATGTCAGAAAATAAAAACCTTTACCTTTATTAAAAATAATAAGACTAATAATTTAACTTATATCAAAAAGAAAAATACAAAAAAATAAATAAAATAAAATAATTAACAAATGTCAAAATAAGGTTAAAAAAATGCCAGCCTCTAACAGATAAACCTTGAACTAAGATACTTATGTGTCAGCCTTCTGAGTCACTGGGAGAACAGGCCTGTCTACCAAGCCTGGATGATGGTGACTTATTTAAATATTGGTTTAAGTACATGTTCTTTCATAGTTCCCATTATCCTTATTCTTCCAAAATACTTTCCATAATATTTTAAAAGTAATGTAGTTGATGAAATACTATGATGAATCTTCACAGTTTTTTTCTCGGAACTTTGGAATTTGGGGACTTGCTCAATGTTTCCTCAGCATGGGCCTTTGTAATTTGCCATCAATTGTATGCACTGAGGTGCACTAGTTTCTCTTAAGTGTGATTTTAAGTTTTACTCATTTTGACTCTCATTTTTTAATAAAAATGAAATATTTCACAACATAAAAGTGAACAAAGATAAAATGAAAGGTATCTATACATCCGTTACTTGCCCCCACCATTGGAGGTTACTTCTTAATGTATATTTTTAATTGATTTTTGTGGATTTCATTAATGTATCTTAATTATGTTTAGACACCTTCCCCTATCTGCACCCTCCATAGCCCACCAGCAGGATTTCATGCATTCTGTCCTATATGTTAAGTTTCTGTACCAGATGTCCTTTGATGTGAATTCATCCACTGGGGGCCTGTTTTGCATCACTACATGAAAGAAGGTCAACTCTTCCCTCACCCAGCAGTGACCAGCTGCCAGTAGTCACTCAGCTAAGCTGGAGTCCTCCTGCCCATTTCGCCAGTTCTCTGCTGGTTTTTATCTAGTTGAGGTTGCATGGGTCTTGTGCATGCTATCACCATTGCTGTAAGTTTATATGAGCAAGTTCCCAGGATTCCATAAGGTACTGTTTCCTCAACCCGGCTCACAGTTTTTCTGGCCCCTTTTTTGCAATGGCCCCTGAGACCTGGGCAGGTGGGTTTAATACAGGCGCCCTATCCAGGGACAAGGATTCTGCAGTCTCTTATTCTCTATACTTTGGTCATTTGTACTCTTCTAATATCACATGTTTTAATCTCTATGAATATTTTTCTTTATTTTCTTTGGATACTTCTGTTTTGAGAACAGTAAATTAGAACTACGACAATGCCTCGTCATTCTTCCATTTCTACTCTGCTTGTGGACTCTTCACTCACAGATTTTGACGTGAATGATTCTTCCTAATGCTTTTATATTTTTAATTAATTTATTATATTATTTTATGGGTACGACTGCTTTGTCTGCATGGATCTAAGTGCACCTGTGTAGTTCAGTACCAACAGAGGCCAAAAGAAGGTATCAGATCCCCTGGAACTGGAGTTACAGACAGCTGTTAGCTTCCATGTGGGTTTTGGGAACTGAATCCCAGGTCCTCTGCAAGAGCAGCCACTGTTCTTAACTGATGAGTCATCTCTCCAGCCCCTGATTTCATATTTTTATATCAAACTTCTATATATTATTGCCTGTGGCTTGTGCAGAGAAGAGTGATGGTAATCCTGAGACGTGTTATTTTTAGAAAGTTTTGTTTGCAAGATTGGCCTCTGGCTGGCATTTGGGAGCTTGAATTGCAGGAGGTCCCATTCTTCCCAGAACTGAGGAGGGTGTCTCACTGTGCCTGAGCTAAACAAATCCAATCTGAACAGCTGCATTCTTCCTGGGAGTCTAGGATGTATCCTTGTGCTAGCTAAAGGATCTCTACTCAGTCAGCCTCAACATAAACCTTGGGCACTGAGTCTTAATGACTTTCCCTAGGAGACTACATTTCATGTGTGTTGTCATAATTCATTGCCAGAGGAATTGTGTCTCATGCCACTCCCCTGGGAGAGGGCTTTTGGTATATTGTATCAGAATTCCTCTGGAAGTCCCCCCAGGAGCTTTCTCCTTTTGCAGGTTTTCTTTTTACCTTTGCTCTGTAATAAATCGGAGCCATTAGTATAAGCTGCTTGCTCCATCCTGTCAGTGATAATGAATCATTGATTATATGGGTGGTCTTGGAGAACTGCAAGAGAATACTCTCTTTATATTCATTAGGATGATGGCCAGGCTGCTGAAACAAAGAGACCACAAAGCACTATGACTTCAGTAAGAAATAAGTTCATTTTTTTCCCCTAAAGTAAGATTTCAGATTTTAAATTTAGGCTGACATATGCAGATGGCTAGGCCTGCAGGTATACACGCTGCTGGAGCACGAATCCCCAGTATCCCTTCCAGTCCTTCCTTCTACCCTTCCCTTCCTTGCTCCCTCATTTCTTCCTTTATTCTTTTCATTTAAAACAAAATTTAGAGTTTTTAAGACCAGCTTCAAATGAGACCACATTACTGGATCAATGAACTACTGAGAATCTTGCCTGTGAGCAGCATTTGAACACTGTACACTGTTTCCATTTACCTTCAGTGGGAATACAGTAGGGTGTTTGAGGGGAACAGAATCCTAACCTATACTGCAAAATGATAAAACATCTCCTATAAAGATTCATATCTATTTAGTAGTGTATTTTCTTATTCTCTTCATTTAGATGAACTGTTTACTTATTCAGTAATGAGACATTCTCAGGTATTTTCTATCTCACTGGCAAGTAAAGCAGGAATTTGCTACTAGTAATTATGTAGGAATTACTCAGATTTGTGATTTTGTACTTTGATGCTAGAAAATTGCTTCTTTAATGTCTGATGTGTCCAAATAACATTCCTTTGGAACTAACAAAAAACACCTTTTTCATCTTTTGTTAATTATATACCATGTGGAAGAAAGAAATAGCATTTTTTAAAAGTCTAAGCCTTTTAATCAAGTAGGAAGTGACTGACCCCTTTGTGTTTTGACTAGGACCATTTGCAGTTCCCTAGGTACAAATTCAAGTTCATTTTGATTGGAGATTTTGGTTAATATGGTATTGAAGATAGCAAGCTTTTCCCAAATTATACATTGCAGTTCTTGCTAATTAACCTTGTGTTGTACACGAGTTATTTGTGATAAACCAAATTTAGACTCCCAAGTTGATATCAAAGCTGCAACCTCTAGGTGGTATGTCACCTAAAAAATGTGAAGTATACTCAATATAGAGCCAAGTAATTAATAAGTTTGGTTAGTTTGGTTATCCTGGAAGGGTAACTCCTTTTTCTAAAATTTTTTAACAGCTTAACGTGAGAAGCTGTTGAAGATTTCAGGTATAATTTTTTTCCATAAAATGAAAGGCAGAGATTTTTATTAAATAGCTTTAAAAAGCCAAAACCAAATTATATACTAAGACTAGAAGGTTAAAAACAAGAATATGAAAAAAAAAAGATTAGCATGTTTAAGTAAGCCTGTCGTGCTGAAAATATGAATATCCGGTAGGGTAGACCTCAAGAAAGCCAGTTAAATTAGGAGATTTCACAATAAAAAGCTTATCCAAAAATTTTTTTTAACATATCCAAAAGCCTTTTTTAAAATAAGCTGTTTTCAGGCCTCAGTGGTAAAGAGCAGTGACTGCTCTTGCAGAGGACTTAGGTTCAATTCTCAGCACCCACATGGTAGCTGACAGCTGTTTATAACTCCAGTTCCAGGGTATCCAAAGCTCTCTTCTGGTCTCCACAGGCATTGCACGACACAGATGTACTTACATACATGCAGGTACATGCTCACACACATAAAAATAAAAATAACAAATAAAATATTAAAATAAGCTCTTTAAAAATATAACCTTTTTGTTTGAGAATTTCATGCAATATATTTTGATTATATTTACCACAAACCCTCCATTTGACTCCTCCCAGATCTATCCTATCTCCCTGGCTCCCAACAGCATGTCCTTTTAAATTTTTTTAACTTGAGAACTGGAGGGATGGCTCAGTGTTTACTGTTCTTGAAGAAGACCTGGGTTCCTTTATTACCACCCACATGGAGGCTAACAACCATCCATAACTCCAGTTCCAGGGGATCCAGTGCCTTCTTCTGACCCCCAAGGGCATTGCTTGACACTGGTGCATTTACATGCATGGAGACAATACACTCATACACATAAATTAAAAAATAAAAATAATAAAAGATTTAACTCATTGATTTCAATTTGTGGTATCCACATACTTCTGGGTATGGAGCTATTCACTGTACTTTTTCTTTTAATCCATTGAGCCAGTCTATGCTGACCATACATTTCTAGCTATAGGGCCATCTACTGAAGTCTGGTCTACCTACCTGGGCCACATGCTTAAAAACAGCTGTCTCTCCCTACCCAAGAAGCCACCCACTGTTCCTCAGTTGGGAGTGGGGCCTCATGAGTCCCGCCCCCTTCCATGTTAGAATATCTACTTCTGCAGGTTTTGTGCAGGCAATCACAACTACTCATAAATCCAACAGTCCCATCATGTCCAGAAGACACTGCTTTGCCCCACTCCTCCCCAACCTCTGGCTCTTAGAGTCTTTCCAACCCTCTGCTGTAGATAGTCTCTGAAGCCTGGGGGAATGGGGTGTATCTGTCCCTTTTGTAGCTGAACAGTTCATTGAATTTATTCTCTGCACTTTGATCAGTTGTAAGTTTCTGAGTTTAACATTGTCTGTTGCACATAAAAAACTGTGATAAGGTCTGAAAACTGCACAAATCTGTGGGTTATAGGAATAGTAATTTGAAGGAAAACTTTATATTATATCCATTAGCAGAATAATAGTAAAAGGTTCACCCCTGGGGCCTGTGACATTCTGAACTATGAGTTCATGAGCAGATTTACAGCACCAGGCAGGAGTTCTACTGTGTCAGGCCTTAGATCCAAGTAGAAAGAGGTTGGTTGTTTCTGTGCCACTGCTGCACTCACAAACACATCTTGCCACACCCGTCACAATTGTGGTTAACAAGATTCACAGCTGAGTAATATAAATTAGAGTTACCCTACACGTGGGATAATGCTCCTCCTAGAAGCTGTAGATTGTCAAATAAAAAGCCCTCAACTTATAGGTCAGAGGTGGCTCAGAGGCCTTCAAAACCGTACAGGTTATTATCATTGCCCTTGACTGTACATTATAACCTGATGACAAGTCCCTGTTGCTGAACACACCACACATTCTGGTTATAGGACATGGAGAAATCAAGTTGGTGCTGATCAGGAAACTTCCTTCCTGCTGGCTAGCTTTTATAGTACTGGAAGGTGCTTTGTAGATTGCTAAGGGGGAAAATGTCAAGAAACTGTTTTTAAAAGACCCTTTTAAAAAAAAAAAAAAAAAAAAAAGAAATGAACTATATACTGTAGTTTTAATATAATTTTACTGTAGCCAGCTGGGGCTACAGAGAGACCCTGTCTCACAAAGGCCAAAGAAGAAGAAGAAGAAGAAGAAGAAGAAGAAGAAGAAGAAGGAGGAGGAGGAGGAGGAGGAGGAGGAGGAGGAGGAGGAGGAGGAGGAGGAGGAGGAGGAGGAGGAGGAGGAGGAGGAGGAGGAGGAGGAGGAAGAAGAGGAGGAGGAGGAGGAGGAGGAGGAGGAGGAGGAGGAGGAGGAGGAGGAGGAGGAGGAGGAGGAGGAGGAGGAGGAGGAGGAGGAGGAGGGTAAATGAGGAGGAGGAGGAGGAGGAGGAGGAGGAGGAGGAGGAGGAGGAGGAGGAGGAGGAGGAAGGTGGTAAATATATAAACAGACGCCTACATAGATGTATCCACACATCATACACAACAGCAGAAATGTAGATGGGAAAAAAAGAATTTGAAAAACAGAAATGAAACTCTATTTTGATAACTGATTTTAGGAAATAAAAGCAGACACATATGTGTGGGGCATTTTCTCTCTAACTTTCCGCTTTTAGAATTCCTAGTAAGAATTTTTTGAATACATGAGCTCACTTTACTAAATGATATTTAAGTATAACCAAATTTTAAAAATTTTAGTTGATTTTATATCTCTGATGAAGTTGAAATGTCCAATTTTCAAATTTTGTTATTAACTATATTTAATAAGGACTTTCCACATCTAATGGTTTCTTGAGGCAACTTCTGATGCTGGCATAGGCACTCTGGTGTTCGCTCAGCTGTCATCTTCTTCTCTTGAATACATGCTGTCACTCATATGTATTTTCACTTTAACCTGGCTATTCCTTGGCATATAATTTGGCCTGAGTTTTTATAGACTGGTATTTTAAATCTCTGACTTAAAAAACATGTTACCTAACATAATTACAATAGAGTTAGAAGAGAGTCTGATATATAATTTATCTTGTCCCTACCTGCCTTTCTGTCCTCATATTTCTATTTTCTTAATTTATTTTAGATCAACTAAGTATTTTATGCAATTTTTATTTTAATTTATCAACTTTCACTTTATTTTATAATGATTGCTTAAGTACTACAATACATATCTTTATATTTTCCATTGTATTTAGAGTTACTGTGGTACCAATTCATATATAATTGAGTGGGGCTTGGTAGCACATGCCTTTGATTTTAGCACTCAGGAGGCAGAGGCAGGCAGATATCTGTGAGACCTAGGCCAGCCTTATTTACATAGTAAGTTCTAGGTCAGCTGGGGGCTACAAAGAAACCCTGTCCAAACAAACAAAAAACCCAACACCTTAGAATCACTGAAATGCCTTAGGACCATGCTCTGCCCTCTTCTCATTTATGCTGAAGTTGTGGCAGTATTTTGTGAGAGAATTACCTATGTATGCATTATAAATTCTACTGTGTGCTGGTTTTGCTTGAGCAAACATATTTTAAATAAATTGCTCGTACAATAGTATTTTGTCTTTTCCTTCATTGATTTATATTATTTATATTTATTTATTTATTTATTTGTGTGCAGCATTCTTTCCTACATATCAAAATTTTATTCAGTTCCATTTCCCCTCAACCTTAAGAATTTTCTCTGGTATTTCTTGTTGTACAGATCTGCTTTTCACCTTAATTTTTATTTGTCTGAGAATGTTTTATGGGACCTGCATTCTTGAAGACTATTTTTCAGTATTATCTCAAAGATGGCTTTGGGAAGCTCTTATCTTTATTCTACATTTACCATTTTACTCCACCTGTTTTTAAGATCATCCACATCCTTCCTTACCGCTAGCAGTGTGGCATAAATGGAGAACATGTGTGTCATTTCTGTTTGTTTGGAATTCAGTGAGGTTTCAGAATTTGTAAAATTGTATCATCCACCAAATTTTGGAAATTTTTGGCTATAAATTCCTTACGCAATTTCTCTCTTCTTTTTTTCCTCATTCTGTTTTCTCTGTCAAAATCCAAATGTGTGTACACTGTACTTTGGGGTATTGCTCCATAGACCAATGGAACTCTTTTGTGTGTGTGATTCCTGTTCAATATCACCAAGTCTTCTAAATGTCATTTCCAATCTTTGCTGTCTCTGTCCACATGATTTTTAAAGAAAACTATTCACCGTGCTTTTTGGATTTAGTGTATTTGTTATCTTAAATCCTAGTTGAGCTTTCATACTTGTTTTTAAGTTATGTACATATTCTTCACATCACTGAGGAGTTATATGGCCTTTGCATCCTAATTCTCCTATCTGACTCATCTCAGATTCAGTTTCAGTTACTTGTCTTTTCTCCTGATTATGGATTATACTTTCCTATTTCCAGTTGCATCTAATAACTATGGTTTAGATCTTGAATGTTGCTGAATGGAGACTTTCAATTTTGTAGTAGTCCTTGATAGTGTTAATTGTTTGTCATTTTGATGCTTATTTTAGGCTAAGAACTTGATTGAAATGTAATTCTAATTTTAATCTCCCCTTCTTTTTATCCTACATGGGCTGCATTCAGTAACCTCAGACACATATAGTTCAGTGGTTAACCAGATGTAAGAACAGAATAGGCTTGTAGAATTTTACTCACCTTCCATAACTTTATTTATTGAGGTCACTGCATCTCCGTCAACACATACTCCGTAAGTGCTGTGGTCTCCAAACCCAGTCCCTTGGTTCTTCAAGCTAGTACAAGCACATGTTCCCATTTGACTGTCAGGTACCTTTATATACCTCCCTCAGGGGAAAAAAAAGAAAAGTCCTGCAATCAGAAAACTTCAAGTATGCCAGTCTTTTCTCCTCAGGGCTAGCTCCTCTAGTTCCTTCTGTTTTTGCTTAGTTTGGTGCCTTAAACAGAAGACTGGTTCATTCTTTCATGTTTGGATGTCATCTTTTAACAGGGTTGGTTGAATAGATATTAGAAGTAGACTGATATAATTTATTTTGAATTTGAAAGATGCCACCTTCAATAAATAAAAATAGTGAGAAAAACATTGCTTTAAGAAGCAGTAGAATGGTTCTAGTCCCAAAAGATTCTTTAAGTTATAAAATTTGGTTCAGGGAAGAAACTGTCCAGAAAGAGACCATTGATATGAAATTTAAACTATCTAAATTCTACTGTAAACTCCAGGAGTACAGTAAACTGACTACCTAGAAAGAAATGCTACTGGATGGTTCTCGTCTTTGGAGGTTCTTTATATTTCAAACCTACAACTTACACTGCATTTCTATTTTTGACACTTACCAAAATAGACTTTACAGTTCTTTTTATTCTTATGCATTTTTAATTGGGATTTGTAGAAGCAAAAAGGGAGGATGGAAATGTGCAAAGGTAGATTAAAATTATGAAATTGAAAGGTCTTTATGCTTGGGTGATGTGTGTGTGTGTGTATGTGTGTGTGTGTGTGTGTGTGTGTGTGTGTAAGGGAGGAAGAGAACATCTGTATGAGAGATGGAGTTTAAATCAAATCAGTGAATTAGTAAGTAACAGAGTCATGTAAAAATCTTACATTAGTTTGAACTAATTTATATTTTATATTACTGTGAAGGACTTATTACTGTAAAAGACCATTTTAATTGTAATTCTAGAGAGGATTAATTCTAAAAACACTTAACTTGAAGGAAGGGGGTGAGAATTTGATTCCCAGGACCTAGATGGTAGAAACAGTGAACCGACCCTGCCTGCTGTCCTTTGACTTCCATATGTATGCCTTGACACACATCTTCTTCTCCCCATATTATACATACACACACAATAAATAAATATTTTTTTAAATTTTTTAAAGAAGAGATTAAAAGTACATTTTCAAAGAAAACTGTGTATTAGATTAAACAAGCTATTTGATCTTATAAACAAACAGTATTTAACAATAATCACTGTTATACTTTTATAAAATTTGCTATCTCTTCGTGAAACCTGTCTATCTTTTGTAATATCCCAAAGCAGAGAGTAAAAAGGAGGAGTGGCAAGAATCAGCACTCAAGTCATTGGTCTTTGAAGTCACCCTTTTCTCTACACGATACAGAGTGGATACAGACATTGGACATTTTTACCATTATTTTTAAGGAGAGAGAACTCCAGTAGCTTCTGCTAGGTCTTTTCTGCCACAGTAAGTCTTATACTCAGGGAAAGTTTTTGAGTTTGGAAATTCGGATAACTTCTTACACTGCTCATTTTAATGTATCATTAAGAACATTGTAAACAACCATAAAATGTATTCGTGTGTCTGCTCTCCATAAGCGAAGTACATTCAGATTAGAATTGCATTCATACTCATTGAATGGTAGACAGACCAGAGGTCACCATGAATTATTGCTGTTTTGTCACAGTAGTCTCTGAATTTTACAGTCATCCTCTGTGATACAGAATACAAGTATTCTGAGAAGGGTTGTCTGGAACTAGAGCATTCCATTTAACAGGCTCAGATACTGGCTACACTTTGCTTATGTGGCCTCTGGAGAAGAGATTAATTCAGAAGCACTGAGCACTCAGAAAATTGGTTTAAGATGGTACCAAATTTGTCGTCTCTGCTTTATATACATAATAAATATGATGATACATAGAAGAGATTATCTTGAATGGGCTTGACCTAATTAGAGCCTTCAATGAGAAGGTCACTTAAAAAGGCATGCTTCTGTTAGATTGGAAGAAAGCAAGCAGTCATACTATAAGCTGCACTTGGGGACCACATGGCAATGAGTGAACATAACTGAGGGTCCTTGTCTGACAACTGGCAGGAAAACTGAGACTGGAGTTGCACAGCCACAAACCCATGGATTTGGAAGAAGCCTCCAAGTTCATTTGGGTTCACTATTTCGACTCTGGGGAAAACTGTGGGGGTGGGGGAACAATAATGGCAATTAGTTGATGCCTGACCGGATTCTGCCCTGAGACAGTAAATAGACAAATAAGAATTCCCTAAAATAAAGCCCTAAGATTTACTGATTTTCAATAGAAAGCTAAGACAGTTACAGTGTTATTTATTATAAGTTGTTTGAATATGTGAATTCAAGTAATGCTCATAATGTTTAGGAAACATTATGAACAGTTATATGATGAAAATCAATTATATTACATCTTTATCTTAGTAGCATGTTGTGACAGCTGCTTCCTGTGTAGAAGCCCATGTGTATTACTTTTCATCACTAAGAATTTGAAACAGAGGTTCTACTAATGAGAATAAGGAATATTATGAAATAGTAGGTAGGAGAACAGGTAGAGAAAATGCTATTATTATATTTTATTTATTATATGGTTTGATAATTCTATTAGGAAGGGACAATCTTCTGTTAGGAAAACAAACAAACAAACCCACTTTAAACCCACTTAGATTAAAAAGAATGATCAAACTGGTACAAACTGAGTACAAATGTGATCTCCCTGATTGAGAAAAGAGGATGAATTTGCTTCGAGAAGCAAACAAGAAAGAAAAGGAGGGAGGGAAGGAGGGAAAAGCAGTTGGGTACATGAAATTGTATGGGTAGGTCACCCTTCCCTGTATGACTTCAAGAAGGTAACTGAACTCATCAGATATTTGTTGTAAGAGGATCTTCTTTGGAAGAGGAAAGCAGTGAACTTTGTGTCCTGGCAGAGTGGTAAAGAAAACATTTGGGGGGCTGGAGCGATGGCCCAGTGGTTAAGAAGGGCACTGGCTATTTTTGCAGAGGACCCAGGTTCAATTCCCAACATCCGGTTAACAACCTTCCATAACTCCAGTTCCAGGGTAATCCAATGCCCTCTTCTGACTTCCGCAGGCATTGCATGACATGGGTGCACTTTCACACATGCAGGCAATACACTCATACACATAAAATAAAATTAATAATTTTTTAAAGAAAACATCATTTCAGCTAAAAGTAAACAGCCAAGTATTCACTGTACACTCCTGCCCTCCCATCTGCTTTTTTTGACTTGTTTCCTTTTTCACAAAGGTGCTTCTCTCCTTTGATTGGCTGAAGTGTGCTAGCATCATTTACTATCTGCTGATGTTCTTCCTTTCACTATTCTATGAAGATGCAAAAACACTGGCATTTTAAGAGCCAAAGATGTCCAGACAACTCCGATTAAAAGTACTTATGCATGTGTTCAAGGCTTGTGCCTTTTGTGTTGTCCTACTTTCCCTCTTAGCCTGTCCCAGGAAGACAGTCCTGTTTCTGTGCCCTTTTCAGTATCTTCATGTTTACTTTCTGATAGTATGTGCCACTTTTGTCTTTTCAATCTATTTCTCTGTTGTCTGTTGCCCTTGAATATCTGTGAAGGCTTTTGAATTTTTAAATAAGATTATGTTGACAGGGCTGGAGAGATGGCTCATCAGTTAAGAGCACTGGCTGCTTTTACAAAGGACCTGGACCTGGGTTCTGTTCCCAGCATCCACATGGTAGCTAACAGCCGTCTATAACTCCAGTTGCAGGGGATCTGATGCACTCTTCTGTCCCCTTCGGGGTATTGAACAACATGGGTGCATTTACATACATTCAGGCAAAATACTCATATGCATAAAATAAAAATAATAAATATTATATATATATATATAGATAGATATATAAGATTATTTTGATGGCATGATGCTGCAGACTTTATGCAATGCTCAGGAGTCCAGTGCTCACCAGCCCTTCTGTGAGGCATGGCCAGACAGTGCTTTTGCTGCTGCCTTTTCCTGTAGACTGCCTGTAACTGTACTTCATGGTTTCCCCAGGGCTTTTTCTTTGTTTTTGTATTTCTTTTCAATTTGTTTACGTATTCCAGGAGAGTATTTCCTCAAGTTCTGTGCCTTTTTGTTTTGAACTCATTGACTGGCCTTTAACTGTAATTGTACTTCAAACTGTCTCTAGCACATTTTCTAAAAATACAAGTAGGGAAAAGAGTCATTTTGACTTTCAATTGCATTGATAATATTCAGTTTAAACGTATTACATTTATTAAATACTTCATTAGTTATGCCCAGTATTCTGTATTTACAGTTGAGGCAGATTCAGGGAACACTACCATTTCCAATGGAAATAATGAGCTTTAGTAAGAAACACTGGCTTTTACATACAGGTTTCATATGAGTTTTTCATAAAGGAGTTTGTGATTAGCATGAGATTATCTGTAGATTACCTATTTCAGTGGCATATAAGGCACAGCACATCTCCTGGAGGGATCTTCTTACATGACTCTGAGCAGGCTCTCTTCACTAGATCATTACCCAGAAAGCTTGCTCATTCTGGAGTAATCTATTTAGGGATAATGACTGGAAAAATGTGGAGTGCTTGTGTACTATTAAACCTTGGCTGTCCCTAGTTTGCCGCTACTACTGAATACCAGTTTCAAGCTAAGAATTTTAGATGAAATAATAGAGAAAATGGCCTTTCTCTAAGCACATATACAGACAACTCTGGCCCAGGTCCCATGTTCCTTGTTTCTGCCCAATGCTTGGCAACATCAGAAGCCACTCGGAATATCAAGACTGTAGACCTAAGCAGCTCAAGGTGGCAGAGCCACTGGCTCTGGAAGTATGTCACACCCGATAGCAAGTTGGAATGATTTTATCATCTGCAGAAATAAAGTTTACATAGCTTTGGAAAATGTTAGAACAGAGACAGCTGGAGAATACTCATGCTGTGACTGCTAAGATCCTTCTTGAGCAGTCAGGGTAGGTCATTTTAGACTAACTTGATTGAACAGATTTTAACAATGACTTTGGCAGATGGATGTCTGTGAAGAGCTGGCAACATTTCTGTTCCCTCTCCTTTCTAAGTGTGGTATTCAAACTGCTTAACTGCCAGTGTTGTTAGGAACATACCACTCAGAACAGCACTAGTTGGCATTACATAGACACAAGGGTCCCTTCCCAGTGTACATGCTGGAGGTATGTTCTGCTGAAGAAGTAGTTTAAATGGCATCTACTTGCTAACAGATGTTGAGAGATTTTTAGTATTCTCATATCTATCAAGACCAAGCTAAATACTGCTCCATGACTACCAGTCCTCCTCTGATTCCAGTTCCTGTTTCTTTGTGATGATAGAAAGAATGCTACTTGTGAAGAACTCTTAAGAATTACTGTTATACTCTTACAATATCTTTGAAAACCATTGATAACCATTGATTAACCTGAAAGGTAGCCATTGATAACCTGAAAATACCAAACTAATAAGGTCAAAGAATGTACTGCTTTTGAGAGATGTGCCTTGGAGTCATTGACTGCTAACCTTGAAGAGGAATAAAGGACTCTTAGAACAGAGAAAGAGAGTTCTTTCTTGTCTTCTTTCTCTGTCTCTCTCTCCCTCCCTTTAAGCTTCCTCTGTCCATTCCTCCCTCCCTCCCTCCCTCCCTCCCTCTCTCCCTCCCTCTCTCCCTCCCTTTCTTTCTCTCTCTTCTTTCTTTCTTTCCTTCTTTCCTTCTTTCTTTCTTCTTTCTTTTAATAACGAGGACTTGCTATACAGTTCATGGAATTGTTTGTAGATTAGACTAGCCCCAAACTTGAAATCCTCCTGCCTGTGCCTCTTGGATGCTGAGAATACAGCCACATGTCACCACACCTTGCTACAGCAGAGCTTTTCAAAGTGTTGGCTTCTGACCAGTATTATCATAAACTAGTTAAACCTGAACTCTGGGAGTGGTACCACACAATCTGTGCTTTAATAAGCTCCCCTATGTGATATAAACGTACTTCTGATGTTTGTTTGCTTTGGCTTATGTTGTGTGGTACTCTGCATAGAACATGGGGCCTTCTGCCTGCTAGGCAGAGGCTCTGCCACCGAGTTACACTCACTTTAATGTCTCAGACTCACTGGCTGAGAGGCTCAGTGACTCAACTCTCTGTACACTGAGGCAGGATTCACTTTGAAGACTGTCTCCATCTTGATTTCTGCCCCCATAGTAATGACTGTCTGGCATCTATTCAAGGCAGTTATCTATTAATACCGTCTTCAAATCACAGAGGCTGCCCAGCTTAACTACAAGGAGTGATATGAAGAAGAAAAGTAACATTTTTTCCATATGTATATATTTTCTTTTCTGTTCCTCTATACACATTGTGAATGAAAAACTTGTGAATTCTTAATATATTCTTCCTGTAGTTATGGCATTTGTGAATATCCTATCTCAGCGCACATGTTGAAATTTAATCACCAAAGAGGTGATATTTGAGGATATGGTCTTCAGAGGATCCTTCAGAAGATTTGTCAAGATCCCTCCACCTTCACGAACTAGATTAGTTCTCTTATAAACAGGAAGCAAAATGCACAACCTCCCTGCATATTAGGACATAGAGGTGCCATTCATGAGAACTGAGCTCTTACTAGCCACATCCTGCTGTTACCTAGATCTTTGCAGAGTATGTCCTCACAGGTCACAGCCTGCTGATGCCTGGATCTTAGACTATCTGGCCTTTAGAAGTATGAACAAGGCATTTCTATTGTTTGTAAGTTGTTCAGCATATGGCATTTTATTTAACTGCCCAAACAGACCAAGACAGTTATTCTTGGCATTCTACTTAACAGTACACTGCACGTGTGCTGACATCTATGTCATAGCTGGTACATATCTATCTGAGGATTTGAAATGCAAGTTGATATTACCAGATGGTTTTCTTCAATGTGCATCTTAAGCTTCACTGTCTATTTCTGTTCCATCTCTGATTTAAGGCACTTTGTCTGGTACTTTTTCTCCATATAAATTCTCATAAAGCTCTTTTGGTTTTCCTCCATATCATTTGTATTTCCTCATGTAGAATTTTAAGTCACAAAATTCTCTGATCATAATTCTGGGTCCCTTTTCAATTCCTTTTCTGGAGGCACAAAAGAGATTCAGTAAAATTTAACATTTGGGTGATTTTTTTTCTTCTTTGAAATGAAATAATCCTCATACTAGATTAATCTCAATTTTCTTCCCATTATCAAGATTTCAGGGTTTTCTACATTCCTTTCCCTTTGTTTAATGCCATGATAATTCTTCAGTATGAAGGACCTCCTCCTTGTGAACACACATCCTTGCACTGCTATGCAAGTCCCTGCTTGAATGACTGTTGTCTGATGTCAGTCTTCAGGTTCTGTGTACAACAGTTTTGTGTCCTCAGACTAGCATGGACTTGTCCTACCCTGCCGTCATCACAGTTTGTAATCATATATCTGTGTAGTTACTCATTTGGTCTCTGTTTTTTCCATTAAAATCTTTTGAAGGGCCAGGAGCCTGTCTGTTTTAACCATCATTTTCTTTCTTTCACCTGGCACAGTGTTGGGCACATAGTAGGCACTCAGGAAATATTTGTTGAATTGAATGGACTGCAATCCTAGAAATGTGTTGGCCACCTGGGACCATTCTTTGTGGGAGAGTCAGGCTTACTGGGCCAATTTGCTGCCTCATAGGGATGAAATAGAGTCTACAGTAAGGATTGCCAGAGGCTGGTTTACTGAGTCATAGTTGAGAGGAAGGGAGACTGTGCCTTGCATAAAGTCTGAAGAGTGAGATAATGCTAGAAATGGCATGGAGGAGTTGGTAATAAAATAGGTAACCAGGAAGGCTGAGATCAAGAAGAAACATAGAGGAAGGAAACATTTTAGGGCCAACAGCTCAAAACTAACACAGAAGAGAGAGAAAATTTTTGTAGTCACTGGTGAGGTATGGGAGGCGTTTCTGAAGGGTTCATAAAGGGTCAAAACAAGAAAGCTTGAATAGTGGCAGTTGGAGTGCTATGGAGATGCCTGCTTCATTTGAGAGAAGTAATTGTGTCAAAGGCAGGAGGCTTGCAATAATTATCATCACTAGAGTGAAAGGTGTTGTTGGGTGTGTTCCTTAGCTAGCCATTTCTGTTGTCATTTTTCTTTGATGTCATAGTAACAAGTTCCACAGTTAAAAATAAATTCCTTTCACAGTATTTTAAACCAAGAAACTATGCAAAAATATAATCAGTCACCTCATTCTCTTGAAATATATAACTGAAATAGCAATAAATAATCCACCATTGTAGACAGGATGGAAGAAACAGAAGTGGAAGAAAATTTAGTGTAAGGAAAAAATATAAAAATCTATTTATGGAAGGGTTTATTTTCACATTGCCTAGTTAATAATTAGTGACATCTTTTACTTTCTTCTATTTATAACTCTCTTCTTCCTTTTGCCATATAAAACTGTTCAGTTTTTTAATAATTCACATGTGTAATAATTCTGCTACAGTCCTGAATGAGATAATCCCTTGTGACTGGTTTGCTTTGCTTCTAAGTTAGCTGCTTAATGCTAAAAACAACCCTTGGCTCTCATGATTCCAAACACAGCAAGAAGACAGTAACAGGGAATTCTGTACAAGCAGGAAAGGGAGTGATTTCTAAACACGGTACAACACATAGGCTGACACCCAGTTTTTAATTGAATAGAAACATGTTTTTAATGTTAAGAATATAAACATTACAGAACAATTTGGAAAGTGTGCACTTTTTCATTGTATTCATAAAGTAACCATAAACTTTGAAAAAAAATATTTTTGGCTTTTCGACAGTCTTACATGCAGTCCTGACTGGCCTGGAACTTGTACTGCAGACCAAGCTGACTTCAAAGTTATGACAATTCTCTTGCCTCTGCCTCCCAAGTATTATATGTATGCAGCAGCATGCTTGACTAAACTTTGACAACTTTGATTTTAAATTCTTTATTCTGTACAATATGAGGAAAATAAATAAGCATTATCTTTATTCTAGCATATTACACATTAAACTGGGCAGAAAATTAATAATCTACATAAATTCCTCACATCACTTGATATTTTTTAAGAAGCCTCTACCCCAGTCAAGACTTAAAACATTATCAGCAGCCCATCCTTTATACTTCCTTTATCTCTATTTCAGCCATAAACACCATATGATGGTTTTAACTGACTTTGAACTTCAAATAATTGGTACCATATATCATGTAGTGTTTTTTCTAGTTCCTTTCACTTGAAGTTGTCTTTATGAAATTTCATCATATGTATAGAGTATGAACTCTGTACAACAGTAGAGCATTCTACTGTTGAATAGCCATCTACTTCTAGGACATGCCACAGTTTCCTTGTCTATTTTATTGTTAGTGGACTGAGATGCTTACATTTTAGCTATTATTAGTAGAGCTACTATGCACATTTTCATACTCATTTTTAGGTGCACATTTTTATTGCATCTAGGTGTCTGAGTAAAAACTGTGTCAAAATTGAGCCTGAGTGGTCACTTCCAATGTCCAAAGTAGCTTTACCAAAATATTATTAGTAGAGATTCTTCTGAGAGGACTAGTTCATCTTTAGCAATGCTTTGTTCTATTGTTGATATTGTTCAATTAGTGATTGTATAGCAAGACTGGTTCTGATGGGTTTAATTAGTATTTCCGCAGTGCCTATCAAAGTTGAGCATCTTGTATTTATTGAGTATTCTTATAACTAGTTTAGAGAATTACTTATTTAAGTCTTTCACCTAGTTTTCTATCAGAATGTCTGTATTTGTGGCCAATGTGTAGAATGGAACTTCTTTATCGAGCACTTTTTCAATTATGTGTGTTCCAAATATGATTTCTTACATTGTGTCTTTTCTTTTAATTTTTTATCATATGTCTATATAAATAGATATCATAAGGGATTCATCTGAACTTTCTTATGATTATATTTTTCATGATCCTTTAAAATGCACCTATCTCACTCATGAAGATAGCCCATGTTTTCATTTAAGTGTGTGCCTATTTTTTCTTTTATATTTAGATTTACAAATGGTCTATTATTAATTTCTGTGTTTGGTAGGAAGATACCCAGTTGAGCCAGCACCATTTACTGAGAAGCCTATTTTGCCATTGCATAGTAGAGTCACCTTGCTGTGATGTAGGCACATACATGTGTACCTGTTCAGGACTCTGTCCATCTTTATGTCAGTATGGCACTGTTTTAGTTATTTGACCTGTGAGATAGATTTTGATGTATGTGGATGCAAATAATTCAAATCGATACTACATTCTGGTTTTGTTTCTTAATATTTTTATTATTTTTATTTTATGTGTATGAGTGTATTGCCTAGATGTATTGTGCAATGACCACGAAAGTCAGAGGAGGCTCTCAGATTCCCCTGGAACTGGAGTTATGGATGGTTGTTAGCCATCCTGTGGGTTCTGGAAATCAACCCAGATCCTCTGCAAGAGCAGCCAGTGTTCTTACCACAGAGCCATCTCTCCATCCCCATATGCTACATTTTGTAATTGCTATGATTCTAGATCTTTCTTATTTCCATGTAATTGTTTGTTTTTTAATGGCATTATAGTCTCTACAAAAGAAAAAGAAAAATATTTAATGAGATTTTGATTGGATTGTATGAAATTGATAAAGTAAGGTGAATTCTCCTTATAATAATGAATCTACAAATCCCTGAACACTTTACTTCTATTTATTTTAGCCTTTCTTATTTTCTCTCAATAGTGTTTATAAATTTGAGTATATAAGTATTGTAATACCTTTGCTAGTTACTTGTTTTGATGCTAATGCGGAATTCTGCTTTTAAAATATTGTTTCTAGTATACAGAACAATTTTTATATTGACTATATATTTTCCAAAGTAAATTCAGTTATTAATTCTCATAGTTTTCCATGATTACATTTCTGGAAAGGTTTTTAATTGAAATTCCAAATGCTTCCAACTTATATTTTCTGTATTAGTATCATTTTAACAACCAGCATTTTAAAATTGTTGATTTATTGTAAATTTTAGAATTCACGGACACAAATCTTTTCATGCTGCCTGCAAAGTAAGAAACTTGTTTTATTTTTACAAACCCAGAACACTATTTTGACTACTTTACTCTGATTTGTTCTTGTGGTTGTATTGACTATATCAGTATTTCCACAGATCTTTATTTCCTCTAGTTAATGGCTTTTTAATTCTTTTGCTCTTTCTTCTTGAGATACATATTTAAAAATTTGATGGTCACCATTTCTTGCTTTCCTGACACTTAGGCATTCAAACCTGTAAATTTTCCCTCTAAATACACCCTTATGTGAATTCCACCAATTTTAATATGCTATCATTTATTCCGAAATGCTTTGTAATTTTGTCATGTCTTTTTGCACACGTTTTATGACTGTGTGCTTAAATTCCAAGTATGAGTGTTTCCTAATTGTCTTTTTGTGTTTGATGTCCTTCATCATTCCATTGTGGTGTGAGAACTCTGAATGATTTAGTCTTTGGAAATGTGTTCAGACTACTTCTCACCCAGCATAAAATACTATGATCTAGTAATAGATAAATATCCTGTGATCACTTGAAAAGAATGTGAGTTTTTCTCATTATAACATGCAGAGTGTTGTTACCAGATGATTTGTTAACTGGGTTATTCCTATTACCTTGGCATGCGCTAATTTTTTAAAAATCTGTTTGCTTTGTAATGTTAATCTTCCACTATAATTACAGTTTGATTCCTCATTTTAATTCTTTCAATTTTGCTTTACATTCTGTAAGGTTATATAATTAGTTGCATAGGATTTTAGAATCACTATATGATCTCAGCATTGTGGAACATTTAAATCTTATTAATATTTTCTTTTTTGATAATGTTTTTTCACTTAGTGTCTGGTGAATCTCGCATTTCAGTAGCCATACTTGTTTTATTTAATGTTTGCTCAGTGCATCTATCTGTCCTTTTTGAACTACATTTTGGTATTTAAGATGTGTCGTTTATAAGCAGCATGCTGTTATTTTTATTTTACTTTTTATGCTTTATACTTTTTAAAATTCAATACATAATGTTTTTATGTTTCTATTAAGGTAATTCTGTTGGTCTTTTGAGAACTCATACAATAGATGTAACAAAAAACATCAGAGAAAGGTTCTGCTTTGCTCTGTAAGCTGGCTTTGTGGGCCCAGGTGTCAGCAGAGTGCATTCCTTTTTGGGATGCTGGGAAAATCTGATCCACTCCTCTCCTGAATGGTTGTGCTGTCAGTGGTCCTTATAGTTCCTTGGCTTGGAGACATCTCATGGGAGTCTGTTTTGTCTTTACCTGGTGATGTCCTTTTGTGTCTGTCTCCACATTTCTGATTTGATAAGGATTTATCATTGTTTGGGCTTCTTCAGTCCAGTATGATCTCATTCCCCATAACATCCACAATAATACTACTTCCAAATAAGGTTTTGCTCACAGGCCCTGGGGCCCAGGACTTAAACATAGCTTTTAAGGACAGATGTCAACACACACCAGCAGTATACGTTTAGGATTATAGCTACCATCTTACTATTTTGCTACTTGTTTGGTTTATATTGATGATTCTTAGTTTGGTTTATATTGATGATTCTTAATCCTCTTCCTTTCTTTGACTTACTCCAGTATCTTCATATGATTCCATTGTATCTTCAGTTAGCTGCTCACAGAAACACCCTTTTACTGTTTTCTTAGTATTTATTCCAAGACTACAGCCTTTATTTTGTGCTTGATATAATGCAATGTAAGCTTTTGACTTAACCCTATCGTTTGAATGTTAAGTGCTCTACAAGGGCCTGTCTGTGGGTTGAAGGCTTGGTCCCCAGTCTGTGGCATTATTTGGGAGGTAATATATGGTTAAAGAGGTAGAACCTAGCAGAAAGAAGTTAGGTGGTTGAGAGAGTGCTCTTGAAGAGGTTATTGGAACATCAATATGTTCCTCTCCCTTTTCAGGCCACCATATTGTAAGCAGCATCCTTCACTGCATGCTGTTATATACTGAACATATCATTGTTATTATCTGTGTACTACAGGTAAAAACAATAAAGCCAAGAAACTATAAACAGAAACCTCAGAAGTCATGAGTCAAAATAAGCCTTCTTTCCTTAAACTGTATCAGGTACTCACCACAGTGATGAAAACCTAACTAACACACATGTCCTAAGAAACATCTAGAATCTTCTCTCATTTTAATCTAATTTACTACTAATTTTTAACAATCGTGTTGTTACTGTGACATGTTTTAAGTCTATATTTTTAATTCTTTTTTTTAAATTTTTTATCTAGTTTTTACCAGTGTAATGCTGGGTTTTTGTCACTGGGGGAAATACCCGAAATCATTTAAAGGAGGAAAGGTTTATTTTGGCACATAGCTTCAGATCTTTGATTATCTGGCTCTGTGATTTCTGGGAGATGGTGAGGTAGAACACCATGGAGGGAGCATGGAGCAGAGCACAGCCTTCGCCTCATGGCAGCCGGAAAGCAGAGAGAGTTAGCCAGGGGCCAGAACAAGGTCTATCTTTCTAGAGCACACCCCCACCCACAGTGACCTATTTCCTCTCCCTGTGCCCTGCCTCCTACTTTCTACCACGTCTCAGGAATAGCATCAGATATGAATCCATCCAGAAGTGGGTGGAGCCCTCCTCTTCAATCACCTCTCAGTGTTTGGGTCCACTCACTGTGGACATGTCCTCCTCATCTGCTTCTTGGGAGTGGTGATGAGGAGGAGACATATATAATATCCAAAATGTAGGGTGAGCTCTTCACTTACTTCTGTACTACAGTTTTTATCAGGTGTTACCCCCTTTGTCTTGAAGAACTGCCTTTGCCATAGCTTTTCTATGGGTCTACCCACAACAGTTATTTAAATATTTATTACTTTGTGTTTATTACTTTGTGAATATTTATTACTTTGTGAATATTTAGTACTTTGGTCTGATTTTTGAAACAGAATCTTCATGTATAAGCCAGGCTGCCCTTCCTCTTGTCTTAGTCCCTTGAATGCAAGAATCACAAATGTTCACTACCACATCCCACTTTGAAGTTTCTCTTGTTTCAGTTTCACTTGTTTGAAACTATCTTTAGTATGTCTTCCTTTGTAAAGAGCATTGTAATAGAATATTTTCATGCTAAAACTGTGATTTCATTGTTTTTTTGACCCTGCCATCAAGTCAGGCTGCCAATCCCCTTATCTTTCTCTTGAAAGTGGTATTTTCCTTGGCAGATTCTACTCTTTTTCCCTTTGCATTTGAATTTTACTGCCTTGATATGCTTTTCTTTCTCTTGTTCTTCCTTGAATTTAAATTTTAAATTCAAAATAAAATTCTTTCTAATACAATTTAAAATAGATACATATACATAAATATATACATGAATATATGTGAAAATGTTATCCATTTTCATTGTGTCCAGTGGTTTTTTGTTGTTGTTTTTGAGACAGGGTCTCTCTGTAACCCAACTAACACGGAACTAGCTATGTAGACCAGGCTTCCTCTCCTCCCGTTCCCTCCTGTCTCCTCCCCTCTCTTTGTTTCCATTAATGAGTGTTTTATTTGCATGAATGTAAGTATACCACATCCATGCAGTGCCTACAAAGGACAGAAGAAGGCACCAGATCCCCTGAAACTGGAGTTATGTTGTTAGCCACCATGTGGGTGTTTGGCATCGAACACTGCTCTGCAAGAGCAACCAGTACTCTCAACCTCTGAGCTATCTCTCCAGCCGCTGGTAGGACTTTTCTAGATAGTTCTTTGCCAGTGACATCATATGCAGATTATTTATTCAGTGCAGCATGTCTCTGTTCTTCAGAATATTTTTCAAAGTGCTGCAACACTTTAAGAAACTGAATTCATGAATCATGTTTGAAGTTTGGAAGGCAGATATTTAAGATAGAATCTTGACCCTGTTAAGTTAGTATATAATGGGAGAAGATCTGTTAGTTTCTTCCTTCTTAAAAATATTTTATCACTCCTTTTCTTCCCAGACATTCATTATTTGACTTCAAGTATCTCTTTATTCTAAGATATGTTTCATGAAGGAAAACTTGCGTAACTAGCAATGTTTTGCACAAACTCTGATATACCCGTTGTGTCAGTTACTTCACTCATTGTTGTGAAAGAACACCTGACAGAAACAACATCCAGAATGATGGATTTGTTCTGGCTCACAGTTCAGAGGTACAGTAGATTGTGATGGGGAAAGGCATAGTGGCAGGAACAGCTTGCAGCTGCGACAGTGAGGGCGTGAAGTGGCTGATTTTACTGTGGTGGCTGATTTAATTGTGGTGGCCGTCAGGAAGCAAACAAATTGGGCTAGAAGTAAAACTGACCTAGAATCCTCTAACTATGACCCCATTTCTACAAGCTAAGCTATCCAAAAGGTTCTAGAACTTCTAAGAACTGTTCCACCAAGTCGGAACCAAGTGATTGAGCACATGAGCTTATGGAGGACTTTTGAGGCTATAACATTTTGTCCCTGGCCCCCCAAAATTCATGACATCTCAGAATGCAAAAGTGTATTTAGTCCATCTTCCAAGTCTCCAAAACTTTGACAGCTTAAGCTCTATTCAACAAAATTTGAAGTGTCTTAGCTGTGAGACCCTGTAAAATCAAAGCAGCACATCTTCCTTATACACAATGGCACTGAATAAGCACTCTCATTCATAAGGTAAGAATGGGGTATAGGAAGACCATACCAAAGCAATTTTCCATTTAGAAAATGTTAGCTAATACATAGCAGTTTCCTTTTGAATGCACTGTCTCAGTGCATTTGTACAAATGCTATTATAGCAAGGCTTGCCTTTTTGTGGTACAATGGAGGTCTCCTTATATGTGGTATCTAAAGAATATTTTAAAAATTTATATCATATGTTAAATGCAAAGGGAATTTATCAAAAGGAACCTTTAAAAGGATATCCTGGGAACAGGCTAATCTGTATTCATCACATTTATAAATCTGGGTTTGCCCTTTCATTCAAAGCAAGTACAACTATGGGTTGAGCTATTCTGTGCCTCTGGCAATATAGAGTTTGATTTTAAAATACTCTGTCATGCAGGTTGGTGTCTTCCACCCCAGCCCCAAAGTGAATAATGACACAATGAAAAGCTGTAGTTTCTCTTAAGAGGCTTAATAATATGAATCACTCCCAAAAATGTTGGTATTTAGCATGACATTTAATACCAAGCAAGTATGCAAAGATCTCCTGTTTTGTTTATAGTCTACTAAATAACTTAAAAATTTGAATGTAAAAATCCTCATTTGTTTGCATAGGAATATTTATCATGTCCTGTGACATAAACTATTTCAAGGAGTGCATAGAACACTAGATCCTGATGTCACACATTGGTAGTGGTGTTTTAATATTTTATTTATTATTTTTTTATTTTATGGGTGTGAGTGTATTGCCTGCATGTATGTAACTGCACCTGTGTTGTGCAATGCCCACAGAGGTCAGAAGAGGGAGTCAGATCCCCTGGAACTGGAGTTATAATGGTGTATGCTGGAATTCGAACCTGCGTCTTCTGCAAAAGCAGCCAGTGCTCTTAACTGCTCAACTATCTCTTCAGCCCACCATACTGGTAGTTTTAATGAGCTTTGTAGTATAACAGTTGAGGAATTTCTTTTTAGAAATAATTCACTTATTGCATTTTCAAACTATAAAATATTTCAGTATTTGTTGCCAAACAGTCTTTAATGTTCAGTATTTCATTTATATTATCTTCGTGTTGAATTTGGGTTTTCCCACAAGCCAGCATTAGAGATAAGGCCAATATTCAGAACTATACTGATTCCTTTGCATCCTATATTGGTTCAGTTCTTGGCATATTTATTCCTATAAGTATTTTTAGTGTCTTAAATGTTCCAGAAACTTTGCATATCAGAAAATTAGAATTCCCTCTTCCAGATGCTTTACTATAATACATTAGAAAAATCTATGATGTAATATATATTATGTATATATAATTTCATATATATATATATCCATGATATCCATGATGTGTACAGTAGTTCTTTCTTTCTGTGTGTGTGCACGCACATATGCATGCACATACGCATGTTCACATGTTAGAAAGGGTATTCATAGAGGCTAGAGGAGGACAACCTTACATTTCATTCCTCATGTGCTGTCCCACTTTTTTTGAGACAGGATCTCTTATTGGCTTAGAGCTCATCAGGTAGGCTCGACTAGCTTTACCAGCAAGCCATAGGGATCTATCATTTCCTCCCAAGGACCAGCATTAGAAGTACATACTACTGCATGATTGTCACGTGGGTTCTGGGGGTTAGACTCAGGTCCTTGTCCTTGTAAGGCAAGCATTTCATTAATTGTCTCTCCAATCCCTACAGTAGCTCTTTTGGCATGATTCTCTTGTGCGGTGTACAGCCTTCAGGAATGCTTGCAGTGGTCCTGATGTGAAATGCATGTTCCCTTCTTTCAGGGATCTCTCAGTGTAGTCAAAGGAAGTGATCACAAATAATACTCTAATCCATCTGTATTGTATATTATATAATATAAACATGTGTGTGTGTGTGTGTGTGTGTGTGTGTGTGTGTAAACCAAGCATGCGAAACATGAAAGACATTTTGGTGTAGAAGTCTAGAGAAGATTTCTAGCAATGGGTTCTCAGAAAGAGATTGAGGTGAAATACATGTGATTGGTTTTCCACCTGTATGGGAAATTTCTGCTTACCTCTGTAGCTGACAGGCAGTCTATTGCCTTTATGACCAGACGACTGTGTATATCTTTGTGTAAGTACAAAGTCATATCTGGGAGATGTCACTGAAACCATTTTACTGATATATACAAAGAAACAATGCTGTTCATTGTTTCTTTACTCCTGTAAGTGTGAAGTCCTTCAGATGTATTCACTGGATAACTCTTCACCTGCTAAGCCCTCCGCTCTGTAGACACTGTCAGTGAAGAGAGGGATGAAAGATAGCTCAGTTCTTCAATATTGTTTTAGAATAGGAAACAAAAATTGATAATATAGTATAAAAAGTGTAAGATAGGACCATATTTCCATATGGACATCTAGGGACACAAACTTGACACAACAGACTTTAATACAACTGACAGAATTGTGTATTCCTATTGGGGGGTAATGGGAGGGTGCCAGTGGAGAAGGGAATATGAAGATGATTAAAATTTATTGAAATATTCTGTATGAAATACACAAAAACTTAATAAAAATGTTTTTAAAGTGTAAGATAGATACAATTTTAAAATGATATATTTTTAGCAAAGCTTACTGGAGGTGGTATATATTCTCTTACACAGTAGACAATCAGTCTGGAGAAAATACATGCTTCCTGTTGCTCATTTATTTTGAAGAACATTACTACATTTTTTTCTAGTTGGAATAAAAGTCTAAATTTTTATGGAAAGATGAAATATAAGAAGGCAAATCCTCATGATAGGTACTCTCCTAATCTCTCTTTCTTCTGTGTATGAATGCATATGTTGGTCTGTGTTTTAATTTTGGAGTTTTTCTTATATTAAGGTCCTGTGCTCACTGATCATTTATAAGTCCTAGAGTTCCTGACTTTTCATATGTTTGGTAATATTTTATTGTGGTAAGCAATTTTTATGCAAAATAATAGGTTTTAAAATGTATTTTATATTATTTTAAAGATTTATTTATTTTGTATATATGAGTATTTGACTTACATTCCTAGTGCCTGTGGAGGCCAGAAGAGGGTGTCGGGTCTCCTGGAACTGGAGTTACAGATGGTTGTGAGCTTCCATGTAGGTGCTGGGAACTGAACTGAGGTTCTCTGCAAGAGCAGCCAGTGCTCTTAACTCCTGAGTGGCATCTCCAGACCCAATGTAATATGTTTTTAATATTAAATAAGCATTGCTCATATTTCAATGAAATACATTACAGATATTTGAAGTGTTTCATTCTTTTAATGTTCATCACCTTAACTTCTCCCTAGCAAACTTTCCCTGAATTAATTACTTTACAGAAATTATTAATTTCACTGACTGACACAGAGCTCCCACCCTTTCTGTACTCTGAGACTTTATACCTCAGGTTTTAAATATTTTTCCACTTCTAACTCTACCCTGGCTTCATTTTCTTTTCTTTTCCTTTCATTGTTAGGTCCTTAAACAGTATGCTTTATTATAATGTGTTGTGTAAAGCTAGACTCGTTCGCTTTCTCTTAAAGTAATAAGACCATGACCAAGCCAGCTTAGGGAGGAAAGAATTTATTTCCCCTTACAAGTTACAGTCCATGGTCTGGGAAAGTCAGGGCAAGAACCTGGAGGCAGGAGCTGAAGTAGGGGCCACCGGGGAGCCATACTTACTGGCTTGCTCCTCTGATTTGCTCAGCTACTTTTCTTATACAGCTCAGACCCACCTGTCCAGGGATGACTGCCCACAGTGGGCTAGGCCCACCTGTCCAGGGATGGCTAGTCTCTCCTACGTCAATTAGCAATTAAGAAAATGTGTCACAGACATGGCTACAGGCCAGTCCATGGAGGCAATCCTTAATTGAGATTCTCACTTCCCAGGTGTCTCTAGTTTGTTTCAAAATGACAAAAACTAACCAATACAAAAGCATTTGATAATTTTCCATTAAGGGATTCTACTGTCCCACAGTTTATTAAACAGTGTATTTTTCTACTGCCTTTTCTTGTCTATTTAAGGCACAACATTCTTGCACATTGATCTGTATCAATCTGGGCTTTCCAGATTATTCCTTAGATTTTTTAAAGGAAAGAAAGCATAAACCAAATGGTTACTTTTATAATTTCATTTTATTAAATTTTGTATGTGCATATGTGTGTGTGTGTGTAATGTATATGAGGTGTCTGTATGTACATATGCATTTGGAGACTAGAATCAGAGGTTGACATCAGTTATTGGGTGTTTTTCTCTATAACGCTAAACCTATTCTTGAGAAAGGAACTCACTCTACATCCCCAACTGGCCCAGAACTCACTGTGTAGATGAGGTTGACCTTGAATTCAGAGATTCTCCTACCTCAGTAAACCTTACGTTTTGAATCAGGGTCTCTTACTGAACCCAGAGCTCACAGACTCACCAGATTAACTGACTTCTAAGCCCAGCAAATATACCTGTCCCTGCCTCCCCGAGGGCCATGACATATATGTTATGGACTCAGCCATTTCCCCTAGCCCTGCACAAACTCATTTCTATGTGTAATTTACACACACACACACACACTTGGAATTCTCCTGAGTACTAGGATTACAGGCATGCACCATAACACTGAATTTCAGCTGTACTATATATGGACCTATATTTTAATAATACTTAGTAACCTTTAAAAGTATTGAATTCAGTTGATCCTGAATTTTTGCTGCTCTTTGCTACTGCATAAGGAAGAGTGAGCCATTCAGGTTTTAAAATTTGTTTTTATATTACCATGTAATCCTGAATTCATATTAACAGAGGTAGATGTTTCCTATCCAAATCTGAATAGGTTCTGTAAAAAAAGAGAGTGTACCTGGAGAGGAAGCAGTTTGTGGACACAATTCTTAGCTGAAGCAAAAGACATTTCTTCAGTTACTTTGCTCTTCGGGTACTTTTCCGCTTAGATCTTAGTAGGTTAATGTCGCTGCACTCGTGCAACTCAGATGAAATGTCTGAAGAGCAGCTAAAAGATCTGTCAGTTTTGGAAGATAAGAAGGCATGTAACTTAATGTTAATTGCATTAGATTTGATCATCCAAGCTAATTAGAACCACACACTTAAAACAAGTAGATAGCTGAAAATGAATACTTCATACTACAATGGAGAGTAGTGTACTGTTACTGTCCAGCCAGAGCCCAGTATTTCAGGATCTCCCGGAGTGATTCTGAAAATGCAAATTCCTAGAGCTCCCCTTTCTAACTCACTATGACAAGATATGTCTGAGTGTAGACCCCAAGAATTCATCGATTCCGGCACATAAAACTATTGAAGAGGGACTATTTTCTTTTGTGGTTTGTTTTGTTTCTTTTAACATTAGCTATCATGATAGCTGGTTTGACTTAAAGATTATAAAGTATGCTGAGTGTCTAGCATGTGTAAATGCTAAGGTAGTTTACATCATATCAGTATAGGAGGCCTTAGAAGAATGATCCCTGGCGTCTTTGGCAGAATCTTATATGTGTTCTGTGTATGCTAGTGAGGCGTACATTATCTAGACTGTCTACATCCTGTAGGAAGTAAGTTTTGTGATTTGATTTGTAGTGCTTATGTTATCAAGTCACTTTGAGGGAAGGGGTGGTGGCAGTCTTTTTACAGATTACTGGCCAGATTTACATCAGTCATTTTTCAACAATTTAGACATATAGGTATGATATGTGATATTTTCTGGGATTTTCGTGTTCTATATTACTTCATATTTGTGTGCTTATGTGTCAGGGAAGTGATTGGTTTGTGACAGAATAGATTTATTGTTTCATTGCGTTTTGTTATGTTTTCTTGATCTGCAGTAGATTTAAAGGAAAGCTCTTAGATCTTAAGATTTTAACATATAAAGTGCATAAAATAAATAGTATAGTATTTACTGTTCATGTGATTTGACTTAACATTTATCTAGGAAATGGGATCTGTCCATGTTGTTTCATATAATGGAAATTATTTCTTTATTATTTCCTAAAATTCATAATAATTTATTCATGCAACTCCTTTTCTAGTTTTAGATTTTATACATCTCTATGAATATTCTTATTCTGTATTAGAGTAGATTTACACATGGATGCATTTTTGATGATTTTTTACATAGAAATAGAGCTAATGAATCATAAAATTGACATGTTTGTGTGTGCATGTATGTGTGCATTCAATTTTAGTAAAGAACATCAAATAGCTTTATCTAGGCCTCGTATACACTCCCAGTTCATTATAGCCTGTTTATTCCTTGGTATATCAGTTTTTATTTTTCAGTCTTAGCTTTTGGAGTGGCTATAGTTTATGGCTTTAATTTTATTTTTCCAGATGTCTATTTGAGAAATTTTAAACACACACACAGAAATTATTAGCATGTCATTTTTCTGAAGCATAAGTTGAAGAACATTTTATTTTAAATTGGGGTGTCTGTTTTGTTTTTGGTTTTACAGAAGTACTTTATACATTTGGGATATCAATGAATGCTTTCTCAGATATGAATTGTGAATATTTCCTCCAGCACTGTAGCTCAGTAGTGTTTAACTTTAATATCTATAATTTCAGTGTAAAATCTTCACCTAATAGGTTTTTTTTCAAGAATGTGTTATCTTTAATATTTAAACAATATCTTTTCATTATTGGTGATTTTAACATTTCAGTACTTGGTATTAATATATACATGACGTTATTTATTGCTTTGCACTCAGTTTATTTCATCAATGTTAATTGTTAATTATTATTATTATAACATTTAATCTGTAGATTATTTGGGTTTTTCATATCAGCACTTAGGCACCTGAAGATATAATGTTATTATTTCTTATACATCATAATTATCTTTTTTTCTTGTCTAATTTAGTGAGGTTCATTTTTTAATCTTTCTTTTTGTTTTTGACACTGTGTAGGATTTGAGATGATTTGAGGTTTATAAATTTCATTGTGTAAGAAAAATCACAATGAAGAATCAGTGAATGATGAGGAATAGGTAACTTTGATATATATTTATGCAATGGATAATATATTCATATGTTTATTATATTATACTATTTTATTATATTTTAATTATAATATTATATTATATATTTTTATTACAATATATAATAAAAATGTGATAAGGTTGAGTGTCCTTTATCCAAAATGCTTGAGACCAAGAATGTTTCAAATTTGGGATATTTTCAGACTTTTGAATATTTGCACAGATTTTCCTGGACAAATGTCTCAAGCCCTAGTTCAAAAATCTACTATCCAAAATGTTTCTGAAAGCCTCAGGTTTAGATTTTCCAATTAGGGAGACTTATACTATATAATAATTGTATGACTCTGTTTATAGTATATCATTTATATAACTGTGTGCCTGTACTTGGCTGTATAATTTGTCTCTGGGTTTTTCTTTTGTGTTTCGGTTTTTATTGGCATACACTATACATAATGGATTTTGTTATCATGCTTTTGTACATGTATATGATGCACTGTAGTATATTCACCCCCTGTTGCTCTATCTTGTCTCTGTCCCATTCCTGCTGCGCCCCTTCCTCCTCTCAACTGGTCCTCCTACTACTCTGATGTTCTTTACTTTCTTTTTTTCTGTTACCCAATGAGCTTAATTAGGATTGTTTGCCATGAGCATGGTGGCTAGGGATTGAAGGCCATGGGTAGCTCACCAACTGCTAGTATAGTATAGTATACTGAGAAAACGTCTTCCCTTCCTTTAACGAGCAAAGCGCTTCAGGGAGGGATGTGCCCTAATGTGCTCCTCCCCACTCATGACAGAATGCTGGTGGGCCCCCGCCCATTTTGCACAGGTCTTGTTCAGGTAATCATAGTTGCTATGAGTTTAAAAGTGCAGCTGCCTTGTCATGCCTGGAACACAGTGTCTCTCAACACTCCACCCCATCCTCCAGCTCTTACATTCCTTCTACCTCCTCTTTCAAGATATTGCTAGTTTTTGTTTGATAATATTACTTCAATCATTGTTAGAAACCTCAGTGGCAATTACCTACTTAGACTTTAACTTTTCCACATTTTGCATGTTGAACCATTATGATATATTTACATCACTATTTTCTGTTAGCCTACATGACTGACTTACTGATTTCTTCACTCATTAATTTGTTTAAAGAACATGTATTGATCTCTTACTGTGTATTATGATCATTAGATTACTTTTAAAGTATATTTTTGCATTTTAAAAATGGATTCAGTCATTAGATTTGCTGTTGTTTTAATCACAACATATTCTGCATGCCAGGAGCATTTATTTCTGTCTCTCAAATGTACAATGGAATTTAGAGCGGAACCCAAAACAGGATAAAAGTACATAAATTCAGGCTGGGAAGATGCATGAATGTGTAAACCTGAAACGTTAGGGCCTGTGTTTGAATCCCCAGAACACACACACACACACAAAGCTGGTTATGTAGTAGAAGTACCTGTAATCCCAGCATTTCCACAAGGAAATGGGGGCAGAGATAGGAGAGTCCCCAGAAGTTTGCAAGAAAGCTACTCTGATGTACGACCTGGAAAAACAGCAGAGATAGCTTGGCACCATTGAGGTAGACTTTACCTATAAGTTATGACATGCTCACACTTGCATTCACTTACAAGCAAATGCATGTACACGTTTATCAAACATGCATGCAAGTGCTCTTATATCATAGGCCCCTTATTTGAGGATAACTGTTTTGTAATAAATATTCCATAGCATACATTTTTGGCCCTGTTTTATGATGGTATGTGCTGTGGTAATTTTAACTGAGATTATTCTTTGTTATACTTAGAACTTACTCTCATGTCTAATGAACAAAATGAAAAATATAACACTTGAATTTTGGGGGCTGAAGTTCTAACATTACATACTTTAGTCATACATGATCTGAAATGCTGATTAGAAGTAGATGAGGCAAAAAAGGCCAAAGTCTTGGAACAGTGACGACTTTGAATAGTTTATGTAAAGTGTCTCTTTTGGAGACACTAATTTATTCAGACAAACAACTTTATAGGCTAATGAGATTAAGAGAATGGCAAAAATGAATATTCAATATAAATAAAAGTAGTTAGATAAACTATTGTTAAGAAATAATAAAATAGGAAGTAATGTAGGTGATTAAATGCTTGGCCAATTTCAAAAGATGTGGCCCTAATAAAAAAAAGGGAAATTTTCCCTGCCAAAAAATGTTTGAAGTGACATATAAAGAAGAGAATTTAAAGGGCCAAGCATATTATAGACACAGAAGGTAAACAATTAGAAAAGAAAAGGCACACTTCGCCACACAGCACATGGCATAGGATGCTGGGTGTAGAAGTACTGATGTAACAGAAAGTCTAAGAATGGAGTATCTCAAGAAATCCTCGGAATCTGGTATTGACATGAAGAGTAAAAGTGGCCTCGGGTTCTGATTGCCTGGAGAAGCACAAGTGTAGGGGTGCATTACATGGGGCTAAAGTAATGTTTTGAAAAGACACTAGAAGTTCAGTGTAGAAATAACTGTCCTTTAAGGACAAAGGGTGCATTAAGACTCTATGGCTGAAAGATTTATCTGAGGGACTGTTTGTAAAATGCAAAGATCCTAAAGTGGATCCCAGCCAGTGCATGAAGAGAACAGAATATCTCAAAGGGCCATCTCAAAGAATTCTGTGGAAAGCAGAGAGGAATGAACTATAGAGTTGAAAGACTGTACGAGTGAGGAGAATGTGTGATTATCTACTCTCAAAGAAAGATTAGACTAGAAATATAGAAAAAGGTCTATAAAGAAGGTAAAGGAAGTCTTCGTTGGACTCTTTAAGGTTTATTGTTTTCTTATAATTTTTGTCGATCTATAGTGGATTTAAAAGAAGCTCTCAGATCTTAAAATTATGACATATGTAGTATATAAAATAAATAATATATTATTTCCTTTTTATTTATGTGCTTTTACCTAACATTATATTTAGGAGATGAGCTCTGTCCATGATATTTCGGATAAGAGGAAATTAAAATTAAAATCTTCTGTGAAGAAGCAGCTCTTCTCACTGAAGCCCAAATTGAGAAGAATAGGGCAGGATCTCTATAGGCTGGGGTGTGGTGTTTATTACATAATGCCACATTACAGTTATGCTTGAACAAAACTGCTTTTACTCTTAACATTCATTTTAAGCTGAGTGGGCGCAAATAACTGAGAAACTGTTCCTTCAGAATTCTCTCAGAACTGTGATCCCTGACAAAAGGATCACTCTTTTATTGAAACAGTATATCCAGCACGAAATGGGGAAGTAAAAGTTGGACCTATATCTTATCAGAAAAGAATTTTGCCATTCTGAACCCTATTGACATTGACCAACATGCACACAACCTTAAACAGATGTTATCAGTTCCTCTCATAGCTTTCAATGAGATAATGCTGTTTGCAGCACTTTGATATGTAAAACATATACACACACATTCATCTATTACTCTGGGTCAGAGGCAAGGAAGGGTTATGTGGAATGAAGGATGTGGCTAGGTCACAAGAGGGGTACATTGCTCGCTGAGCTTGTCTGCATTATAAACCAGCTAAGCTTAGGGTTAAATTTTGGTTGGAAGGTGAGATAAAAGTTATTTGTCCACAGTATGTCCATATGGTAAAAGCCATTCTCACAGTTCTCGTTTATTAGACTCATAAATAAAGATGTGAAAGTCATTCTCACATTGTAGAGTGGAATTTATTAAACTATAGGCCAGACAGAAATACATGCACTTCTAGGACTGTTTAAACAATACTCAGAATAACTAATTGAGTTAATAAAGTGTTACTTGAGAGTATCTGTCACATAGTAGGTACTCAGAATATGTTTAGTAAATGAATGAGTAAAGACTTATCATTATATTCTACACACTTTATGTCCTTGGACATTATACACTACACTACACACACACACACACACACACACACACACACACACACACACACACACACAAGTGATCTTAGTAAACAGATATAGAGTCTAGGAAGCTGCAAGCCAAATTGTATACACTCCTGAAGAAAAAAATGTACTGAGAAACTGAACAAGAAAAGAATTAAAAAACAAAATCCTGAAAATAGGAGGATCTTACAGGGTACAGAAAAACCTAAACCTCTTATTGTATGAATGTGTGAGATTCAAACTACACTAGCTATTTTAAGTATGAAAGAATTTAATGTAAAGAATTTAAATGCACATTAAATTTTTGGAAGGATTGAAAGAGTAGCTTTTAGTCCTTAGCTCAGGGACTACTTCCCAGAATGGTAGAGCAGATGGGCCCACCCATGTGCTCTTACTGTATAATAGAGAGCAGGAGAATGAGGTAATTGCCTCTGGACAACAGCTTTCCCTCAAACTACTAACCAAGAGTAATAAACTATTGCTACTGCTCCTACACCTTCCTTTCAGAATCCAGTCAGCTGGCAACTCAACCTAGGACCCTGTTCTATAAAACTGTCACCTCTAGTGTCTCCATAACCACATCCACATATGCCTCTTCTAAATTCCAAATCATAATCTGAGTTCATTTATTAATTTTTTGTAAGGAATTCTCAAGCCAATCCATTGAGAAATGTAGTTCCATCTTGTACAGGAGTGTACACCATGAGGAGATTGCATAGTGACTGTCAAATGACCATAATTATCACTCCAGCCTCCACAGCTAAGAACATTACTGAAACAAGGACTGAGAAGCCTTGTTATCACAGTTTCTTTGCTGTAGAAATCCAGTCCTACCTTCTAGACTGAAAGAACAACAAGGTATCCAGCGTATTGTTCAACATAGAATACTTTTCAAAGAGAGGAACCATTGAAAATATTTATGTTTATGATAATAACAGGCCTGGCACAGAATGACTCGGGGAAAAAAAGCCTAACCTCATCTATGGGATATTTAAGATTATTCCTGATCTCTACTTCAACCTTCCTTATGAACCACATCTTTCCACAAAAATCTTCACATACTTTGGTTCCACTCTCTTTGAAGCTCAATTGCCATGATGTTTCAGCACTTACCTGGCCTTCTACATGTGTTACATCCACTGCCTGGAATTTATCCCCATGCCCTATTGATTTTCGGGCATCCTTAAACTTTGGACCACATACCACCCCTCTGTTGAAACATTCTCAGCTTCTTTCAGGTAGAGGAAGTTGCTTTTCTTCAGCTAAATACTTGTCTTTCTGTTAATACATCCTTTGCTCATTCTAATACATCACATAGTAGGTACTCAGGATATGTTTAGTAAATGAATGAATAAATCTTAAAAGCTACACCCTAAAAGAGCAGTTTCCAAGTAAATTAGCTGGATCCAAGATGAAACTGAAGAATATTTATAAAGAGTCAAGTACATTCAGCCGCCAAAAAGATAAAACTCATAAAATTGTATCTCCAATAAAAAATTACCAAGTATGCAAAGAAGCAGAAAATGCAATGAATAATGATGAGGAAAAGCAATCTTTTGAAAGTGGCTCAGAATTGACAGAAATGCTGCATTTAGCAAACAAAGCACTAAATAAATATGAAAACTAAATTCCACTTACATTTTTAAAATTTGCAAAATATAAAAACTCAGTTTCCTTTGCCTTCCCTACCTTCCTCCCCACATGTTTCCCCAAGATCACATAATTAGATGACAGTATAACTGAACTTAGACCTTATTTCATATTCTGTTCAGTTTTCTTATGGTTCTATTGCTACATAATCAATTGCCACAAATTTAATGGCTTAAAACAGTATCCATGGTTTGTGTTCTCTAGGTCAGAAGTTCAAGGTATTTGAATAGTTCTATGCCCATGATATTACACAGACAAATTCAGAGCACTAGCTGTATTGTTTTTCTTATCACTGTGATTGAAATATCGTGATTCAAAGCAACTTATAGAAGAAAAAGTTCACTTTGACTTAAGGTTCAGATGGAGAGTTTTTAATAGCTGGAAGGTGTGGTAAGAGACAGGCATGGCAGCAGGAATAAGAAGCTTGCCAATCACATTTTATCCACATGCAGAAAAAATGAGAGAGAGAGAGAGAGAGAGAGAGAGAGAGAGAGAAGAGAGAAGAGGAAAGGAGAGGAGAGAAGGGGAGGGGAGGGGAGAGGAGAGGAGAGGAGAGGAGAGAAAAAGGATGCAGAGTAAGGCTATAAAGCTTCAAAGCAGCCCCCAGTAATATATTTCCTTCAGCAAGATTATGCCTCTTAAAGATTATACAACCTCCCAAAACAGTGCCACCAAATGGGGACCAAGTGTTGAAATACTCCAGCCTATGGACATACACTAGCCGAGAGGAACATTTTGTGTCTGTTTGGTACTGAGGGTTAAACCTAAGACCTCTAATGGTTGGCATGCACTCCACCAATGAACTATATCTCCAGTCCTCCTTATACTCTCTGTCTGGGAGCAATGTCTTACTAAATTGCCCAGGCTAGCTTTGAACTTACTCTGTAGCTCTGTCAATCCTTGAACCTGTGATCTTCATGTCTTTCTAATAGAGTGGTGGGATTATAGGCCCACATCACCAGGCCTAATTTGATCTCTGATCTGGAGGTACTGGGTAATAATGCTCTTATGTGATTATTCAGGATGGTGGTAGAATTCAGGTTCTTGTTCTGCTAGACATGAGGTGTCTACTTCCTGGCCAGTGGTTCAGTGTTGTCAAGTCAAACCCTCCCTCTAACCCCTTGTTTCCTTCAAAATCAAATTTCCCATCAACTTCTACTTATAGTTTGCATTCCTAACATCCCCTTCAGCCACAAGTCAGAGCGAGCTCTCTGCTCTTATTGGCTTAGGTTCAAACAGGGATCCTGGCTAATGCCTCGGTGTCTGGTCAGTGGAAGCATATACACAGTCATAATGATAGCTTATGACATCCATACTTCCTGTATGATATGCCCTATACATTAAAGTGGTGCACCTTTGTGAGGCAACTCCCCAAATCTGCTTGCCATATACTTCAGTCTATTTAAGTTTTCTTTATTATTTTACAACTGTTTTTCTGAAAAATATCTATAAGATATTAGTGTGCTTACTGCAGGAATTAGATTCTGTTACTTCAACAAAATACTTGATGCAAAACTGATCATAAACAAGGTTTATTCAGCTCAAAAATTTGGCAGCTCACTATCATGGCCTGTGCATCATTTCTGTTATGCTGAGGGCTCCTTCTGTGAATCAGGTCATGGTGAATGGCAACAGCAGGAACATATGTACGAGTAAGAGATCACATGTTGATACACTAAGCCAGAGATTAACAGGGTTCTCACTGTCCCATATGAGGACACGGCTTCAGGATCCTCCCACTGGGCCTTACCTCTGAAAGATTCCACACTATCTTTCCTCACCCCAGTAAGACCAGACTCCCAGCACTTGGAACTGCCTGTAGGGGACAAACTACATCCATCCATACCACTTCATACGTGTAAACAGTTGATTTGTATCTCACGAAAATGTAACTTTGGTATTCATGTGGATCCTCCACCACTTTGCAAGATGCCAAGTTGGGCCTCCTTTGCTTTGTCCCTCGTTCTTTCCTCATGCCGTTTTATTCTTCTTACCCTGCTTTATTACCATGATAGAGCAGGCTCTATGAAGGAAAGAAACATGTTTACCTTGTCTGCTGCTGGACTCTTGATGTTTAGAACAATACCAAAGAAAGTATCTGGATTCCTTAAGTATTTATCGGAAAGAATAAATAAAAAATGTAGTATTTAGAGGTTTGGCTATAGTTACTTTTGTAACTACCTTTTAATCAATCTCTGTGTCTTCAGAGAAAATAACTGGTATGATTCATGTAGAGTTTCTAGGTACGTTTGAGGTGGGGAGCATTTATATTTTTTTCTCTTAACTATTCTATAAAATTTATATATATATATGTGTGTGTGTGTGTGTGTGTGTGTGTGTGTGTGTGTTTGTGTATATATTCTTAATAAGGAAGTATATGGAAGGACTAGTAGAAAATAAAATGAGTTTTGAAATTGACAACTGTGAAATGGAATTCTGCCTCTCCTCTATGCAGCAGGCTTTTTAGAAAATGTTCTAACTATATAGGATGACTGGAGTATAAATTGGATACAATTACCTCTTATCTTCTCCTTCATCACCTCCTTGATTTAATAGAACTCACCTACATAAGCCATAAATAAAAATGAATATGATTTAGTGAATAGTGATGGTAATATCTTTTTTAAAAAGCAACAATTCCTTTCTGTGAAACTTCTAGTTGATATTGTAAGTTGACTTGGGTTTAGTTCTTTGAACTATCCTGGAATTTTCCAGTTAATGAAGGCCTTTTATAGGAGAATTATATCTTGGAACAATAGCATCCTCATATATTTGAAGACACTGGTTACTATACCTTGCTAGAAGTGGTTCTTTAACTTCAGAAAATAAGATATTTGATGGAAAAATCACTATCATAGAATACCAGTTAGTTGACATGATGAAGTTAATTGCCCTTTACTGCTGATGTTAGCACATGATATTTGTTGAATTTTGCTTCTATTTTTAGCTCTAATTATAGGCTCTTTCCACCTTCTTTTGGAAAATTCAGCTTCTAGTATTATAGTGATTTCATTTTCTTAATAGTATTCTATTCAAATTTCTATGTAGACTTAGTGTTTATTGTTAGCGCAAAACAATATGATCCTCATTGCCTAATGCAGATGCACTATAAGGAAAGATAGGATTATTTAATTAGGCAAAGTGAATCTTTATCATTCACATTATTAACATGGAAGGTAACGTGTATTTTCATAGAAAGTAGGATACAATGAAAACCTAATTGACAAAATTAAACGTCAGTGTTGCGTGTGTTAGGATTAGACTCTAGCGTATAACAAATAGCCAATCAGAATGGTTGACTGAAAACGATAGAAGGATCATCCCTCCTTTATTAACTCAGTCTGGAATTGTTCCAGAGTTCATGTGGTGCCCCAAACTCATGAAGTGATCAGATTCCTTCTGTGTAGCCATTCTCCCATTCTTAGCACCTGGCTTCGTCCCAAGACCACCTCCTCAATTTTCTGAAGTCATGCTTCAAGTAGCAGAAGGGAAGAACCAAAGGGGTCACCTACCAAGACTAATCAGCTTCCTTCGAGGAGCCTTTTGGGATGCCATCCATCGAAGCTGATGTGGGTCTCTATTAAGTCATCAATGTATAAACAACACTTTTGCTTAAATTTTACTATCATATCCTTAGTCATCTGTACTCCATAGTCATGAGGGAGATGGGAATGACTTTTAGCTGGGCTTATTACTGTCTTAAATAGGCAGTCTGCTCTTTGGAAGAAGAGTGTAGTTACTGAGCAAAGATTCTATCACTCTATCATAGGGTGACCTTTGACTTTCAGCTCTAAAGCTATTTGTGTCAGTTATGGATCTTGATCAGAAAGTATAGCTTTCCAATTTTATCTTGGTCTCCTTTCAAACATTATATGTTTTATTTGAGATAGGAGAAAGTTGACTAATACTGCACTTTGAATTCCTGTGAATATGATTAGCCATAAAATATGACATATTTCTTCTTTAAAATCTTTCAAGTCCAAGTGTTCATAGAGAGTAATAATATAACTTATACTATATTTAATAAATTCAAGATTGTGCTTCAGCACTGAAAATATGCATTTGACATAAAAATAGCTGTACTTGTTATGACTTTATTGTTCAGTTATATGTGCCTTCAAAATCCACTCCAGTTTTATAATGGAGTAAAATCATTTTTCTGAACCTTAATGTATAGCTGTTGGCAAACTTGTAGGTGAACAAAAGGATTCAATCAAAATATTTCCAAAGTATTAATTAATGTTTGCTAGTAATTTCTAAGATAAGTTCAAAAGTGTACTGTTCCCTCAAAGGAAAAATCACTCTAAGAACAAAAGGGATTACTTGCAGTATTCTGAAATAAATCACCGATGCAGTAAAATTCCTTATTGAAGAACTCCCAAGACTGTTAAGCTCAGCCGCTTTACTTTTTGTGGTAACTCCAATCCTAACCCTTACCCTCACATTTACTGTATGAATTCTGCTTTCTATATTGCAAACCCTAAGAAACATAAATGTATGGGTCCTGTTTATTCTGGCTACATGAAGCCTGTCAGTCTACTCCATCACATGATTAGGATGAGCATCAAGTTGTAATACAGACTAAGAGGAGCCTTATTCACTGGAACAAACAATTTCACACAAGGTAAATATGAGCCATTCTTCTTCTGTCTTTTCTACTAATAAACAGATCATTCAGTCTATCAATGTTTACACACAAAAACATATGCGATTACTTCTAGCATGAGCTCAAGCCCTATGATTTGCCATCACACTAAGAGATACTAAGGGAGCAGCCTGTGATCTAACTATAGGAGAAGCAGAGTTAGAGTCAGGATGTAACTCTGAATACTGCTACAGATTCCATTTGCTCTGCTTTTTATAATGCAATATCAATTAATAATCACATTAACAAGGACAATTTCCTAGGAACATTCATAATCTTTGCTCATCAGAAATTTTCACTATCAATTATATAATTAAAACTCTATGCCGTATTGCTACATTTTTTACAAATCTAAACATCATATGCTCACTTCCTAATATAACCAACTGATAAACTTACTGTGAAAAAACTTTCTACTTTCGACTTTAGCTATATCTATCATTACATCAAGCATTCCTTCCTGTTCATTGAAATACATCCAATGAAAGAGTTACTTTGGTGGAGAAAATAATACAGGTCTAACTCATCCTATTTCTAGTATTAGAGGAATCAGACCTACTAAGTAAGCTATCAGGCTATACCTCCAAATTCTTGGTTTAGATTCTTCAACAGCAATAAATCTCCTAATCTCTATTGCAATAAATCTTAATTTCTGTTGTCCCCGGCACCATAATTATTGTGTTTAGTTCACATTATTTACATAAATTAATCTAGAAATTAATATACTAGTTATTATCCTTATTTATATTAACAGATTAAAACCATGATCGATGAAGCAACAGCTAAGTACTAGTAACATAAGCAACATCTTGAATAGTAAGTCTTATAGCCATTATAACTAACCTTCATAATACAGGATGGAGAAACTCTTGAAAATAATAATTATAAATTAATGTATCGAATTATATTAGCATCACTAACAAAACTAGACCTAACTCCATTTCAGTTCTAGCTACTAGGAGTAACTTGAGTGATTCTCCTTATATCAGGAACAAGACTAGGAATAAGACAAAAGTTTGCACCAATTTCTATTCTTTTTCAAATTTCTCCTAATTTAGCCTCATCCTACTCCTTAATTATGCAATCTCATCTATTTCACTAAGAGGATGAGGTGGACTAAACCAAACTCAGCTATAAAGCATCCTAGCATATTCATTGATCACCTGTATGGGATGAATAATAGCTGTTATTATCTAAAACCAAGCATTAATATTACTGTCTCCTAATTTATATCCCATTAACTATTTCAATATTTCTTTCTTACATTTATTTATTGTGTGTCTATTTGTGTGTGCATGTGCATGCAAGTACGTTCACATGCCTTCCATGGTATGTGCTTGGAGATCAGACGACAGTTTACATGTGTTAGTTCTCCTTCCACCATGTAGAACCTGGGATTAAACTTAAATCATCGGGCTCAGTGACAAGTGCATTGACCCACGGAGCTATCTCACTAGCCAATATTTCTAATTATTTATATTATTTCAATATTTATAGTTATTCATAATATTAAAATATTGCCTGTATCATCATGATTGTGAAATCAGTTACTACTCAAAGTATCACTCTTCTGGAGTGAACCATAGAAAGTGTAGCAATGCTCTACTTGTGGGAGGCCCCTCTTTTCCCTCCAGTCTCAGTTGAGTGTATGTCTTAGGAGGCTCTTCATAATTTAAATTTTCTGATTTTGTACTAATTCTGTTCCTAGGTCTCACTCTGTGCGACCCCACTCAGCTAGCTCTGTTCAGGAAACCTTATCAGTCTATGACAAGATGTCAACAGGAATCCCACAAAGGATGTGTTATTTTTGACACTCGGTATAAAGCTCCATTCTGCTTCCCTTCTTGAATTTTCTTATGCTTTCTATGTGATTTTTCTCTGTCCTAATCAGGAAATAGATCAACAAGAGAATGTTAGGACATGATTATTTTGACATTCACCTTTAATAGTTTCTCTGTATCTTATGGAGAACAGATATTCTGTCCAAGAATGCATAATTTTTTAAACTATGACTTTAGAAAGAGGCATGTTCTAATATTCTGATCTGGTCAGCCTGTGCTAGCAATCATGAAAGTGATGCCTGCTTGTCACTACATGATACAAACCAGTTCCACCTGAGTATATATCATGTATGACATGTGCTTCCCAGAGTTAACAAGTGGACAGATGTGAAGTATTCCTCTACCTTTTCACGGGGAGTTTTGTATGCAAGGCAGCTCACTAACTGTGTGCTTAGTGATAAATGCTGGTCATAAGCTAGCCCTTTCTGAGTTTACTATAGCCTTTTAAACTACTAAACAAGCAAGTACCATTGGATTTGATTCTAATTTTAACTGAAAGTAAACCTTCAGCAGTCTTCTCTCCTGCCTCCTATGTGCTCTGCAGCAATTAGAATCAATTTCAGTTTCATTCTTTGTATGACTCTCTGCAGTTCAGTTCTTGCTTTTTTAAAATGACTGCAATTATATCACTTACAATATAAGAGCTTTAAAATTTTTTATTTATTATGTTATGTATATAAGTATATTGACTGCTTGTGGGTAAGAGCAAGCATTTCATTCAGTACCCATGGAGGTCAGATGAAGGTGTCTGATCTCCTGCAACTAGAGTTATGAATGGTTGTTAACCACCATGTGGGTACTGGGAATCGAATCTGGGTCCACTGCAAATCAGTGCTCTTAACTGCTGACCCATCTCTCCATCCCTTTAAGTACTTTCTTTAAAGCAAAGACTTTCTTAGTAGGAAAAATCATCATATATAACAGCAAAAAACACCATTTGTAGGAGAATTTGCATGCAAACATTATGCAAATGGTTTAACCATCATTCATTTATTTTTTCTGAGAAACTTTAAAAAGAATAGCTATTTTATAAACATTGTAAATAACTTTTATTGAATGTGTTCTTTGACAATTTCATACAAGTATAGAGTGCATTCTGATTACTATCACCCCCAAGCTCTCTGAACCCCTCCAACCCCATTTATCCAATCCCCTTTTTACAAGTCCCTTGCCCACATTCTTGTCTTCTTGGTTTGTTTTGTGACAAAGCTATGGAACCATAAGCTTGGAGTTATTCAGTGCAGTCTGGTGTGGGTGCTTAACTGAAGACAATATCTACCTCTCCCCCAACAGGCATCCATCAATAGCCAATAGTTTTGAAGGGGGAGGTAAGGTTCCAGGAACTCCTCCTCATTCCTTCCCACGCAGGCAGCCATAGCCACTGTGAGATCATGACTGCATCAGCTGTTTCATGTCCAAAACCCAGCATCTCACAGCCTGTCTTTCAGCTCTACATTCTTTGCACCCCCTCTTCCACACTGCTTCCTGAGCCATAGAGGGGATGGTATGCATATTCTGTTTAGGACTGAGCACTCAACTGTAACTTATTCTCAGCACCTTGAGCAGCCCTCTCTCTTTCACCAGGGCCTAATGGGTTTTTGATCAGGTTTACATTGCCAGATAAATTCCTTCTCATGAAACAGGACATGTAGCTGATCAGAGAGCTGTTGGTCACCCCTAGAACAGTTGTGCCACTATGCACCAATAAGTCCTTTTTGCTTGGCAGATTGGTATTAGATAGAGTTCATAGCTAGGTAAGTTTGCTGATTTCTTTTCTTCTCCAATAGCCTATATTGGAGCTTCTGGCACTATGAAATTAGTCAGCAGGGAAGAAGCTTCTAGGTCAATTGCAGTTTGGTTTCTCCATATTATGTGATTAATGTGTGTGGTATCTGTAACAATAGGGTCTTATCCTCTAGCTGTGGTAGTCGACCAAGAGGAATGGCAAGATCCCATATTGTTTACAGGACCTCTAAGACCTCCCTGACCAACAACTCAGAAGAAGGGACCCTACAACTGGCATTGTGGTTTTTGTTTTAATAACTCGTATCTTTTAGGAAGAGATTATTTTTTCCAACCATGCAGGGTATCTCCTTTCAACTTCCCATGTTTTCATAAGTTATGTTTTATAGTTTGCTTGTAGGAGAATAGGTTTCCACGTGGGCTTGTTTATTCCCTTCATTTTGGCTAGCCCTCCTCCCTACTGTCCTCTCGTTGCCCTTGTTCCACCACTGCTTATGTGTGTAGATCTTTCACCCTCAGGGATCCCCTTCTCTGCTTGCATGTTACCTACAGTTACTATACCCTTCGGGCATCCTCTTCCCAATGGCCTTTTTCTAGATTTCTCACAAAATTAAACATTCAAAGCTATGATGTATATATGAGGGAGAACACATTTTAGAGTATGTGTGTGTGTATGCATGTGTGTTGGTTGTGTGTATGGTGCATGTGCATGGTATGTATGCCCATGTGTGTATGCAGATGTCAGAGGAGAATGTCAGGTATCCTGCTTTATTACACAGAGACCCTCTCTCAAGGGAGTAAGGCAGAGAGTAATAAAACAATACACCTGACTAGAAGTCTGGTTTCCTTCTCCATTACTTTCTCCCTTATTCTCTTGAAACAGGGTCTCTCTAAGTGATCCTGAAGCTAATCTGGCAGTCAGCAAGCCCCAGCAATCCTCTTGTATACTCCCACTAATAACCAAAGCCCTGGGATTACAAGCATGCATGAAGTCAGGCCCAGCTTTTTTATATAGGTGCTGGAGAGTTGAACTTAGGTCCTCATGCTTGTACAGCAAGTGCTGCTCTCAGCTGAATAATCACCTCAACACCCAATATAGGTAATATTATTCCATTTCATAAATAAAAAGACTGAGTTTCAAAGTGATTAGGCACCTTGAATAAAACTACAGTTAGGAGGTGTGATTATCAAGATTTGAAACTACACATTCCCGATTAGAAAGTCCATGTTAGTTGGGTATGGTGGCCCACACCTTTAATCTCAGCAACTCAGGAGGCAGAGGCACAAGTTCCAGTCCAACCTGGGGAGCACAGTGAGACAGTGAGACTGTGTCTTGGAGGGGAAAAAAAAAACAAAATCCATACTACTAATAACTTGGACATTGTATTGAAGAGATATATACTAAGGGAAATTAATAATGAATGGAGAGATTTCACAGCCTCAGAGATGAGCAGAATTATAAGAGCATGTAGAAGCAAAAGGTGCCAGAAATTGCCTTACCATTTGGTACTATCTGTGTTCAAAATCATGGAAAACAGGGTTGTATAGCACAAAGAAATGAGGAACAAAGGTGTTCTTCGTTTGAAAAGGCCCCTGTCTTTCTTCCCATGTTTCTTTTTGCAGCATCAATGAGTCTCTTCTCTTGTCATTTATTTAAGGAGTGATGTGTAAGCCAAACTAGAAATGCGAGAGGAGAACGAACTCTCTTTCCTCGCCCTTCTTCATTCATACTTCAGACTTGATACAATGACGCCATTCGTATATTTCCATTGGACATCGCCTCTGACAGTTCTGCCAAACAAGCCATTTTTAGAACTGAGAACTCATCTATGAATTTCCTATTTGTGCACTAGCTATCACGATCTCACATTCTCTAGTGTGTGAAGAGACTTGAGGTTGAATGGCAAAGCTGTGTGCAGGTGTAGTCTCCTACCCTCAGTGTGGGCTTACAGCTCTTGAAAAACAACTTTGGAGGAAGTTTCTTGTTTGATGTGGATGGTGGTGAGACTTATTTATACATTGTGGAGCCAACGTGAGTCCTTGGTGACGAGAGAATTCCCAGCTAATGAGTTAGCAACTGGGTTTGGTGAAAGTGAAGTACAGTATAGCTTTCATACCAAACAGTCATATGCATGGCTTGTGCTGGTACACATGGGGTAGTGGTGGGTGTTTCTATATATTTTTGAAAGGTTGAAAGGGTGTAAGTGGGATCTGGACTTCCACTCCTCTAATCCCATGTGGCTGAAGCTTGGTCATCAGCGTTCTTGGCCAAGAGACACCTTTTCCTTCAGCTTCACTAAAACCACAAGGTAGAGAGGAAAATGCCTATTCATTAATGTCAGACGCTGATTCAAATGGTTCATAAGTCTCAATACAGAGTTAAATAAGCCTCTATATAAAGCATGAGTCAGACTTGGTTCTGTCAAACTTGTTTTAGACATCAAGGCACTTTATAAAATAAATTCCTTTCTGAGTTTTATGGACTTGACATGGAAATGAATATATCTCCAGTTTTCTACACCAGCAGTTGAATGATTTCTTTTACTATCTAAATGATATTTTGTGTTTTAATTCACCAAAACATTTTCTTTGCTAAATACATACTCATTTAATGCTGAAGATCCTAGGTCATTAAAACCTAAGAATATCTCTCTCTCTCTCTCCCACATCTCCCTGTGTGCATGTGTTTGTATCTGTATATGAAATGCCTATTTAAAAATTAAAGTAGTTCTTTGATATGAATAAAAGCCCATTTTATTTATAATTTTATTTTTCTTGAAATTAGTCATTTTTGGACTATTAACCTACGCTGCTCTCTCTCAGATTCAGATACATAGCAGTGTATTTTACATGCTATCAGATGAGAACTAGGCTAGATGTGGAGAACTATATAGTATAGATGGTTATACCTCAACTGTCTGTTCACGTTTAACTCTCACCACATTCACCAGATAGGCATAATTCAAAGCAGTGAAGTAATGCATTCACCATACCACTCTAACAACATGACCAGTAATTGTATCATGAGGTGTGGTTGTGTTGCTAAGTCAGAATTTGATTTTTAAATAAGGCCTCTGGGAAGAGGAATGATTTACGTTTCTATAACACAAATTCTCTCCCCCATAATCATGATATCTTAAGTAAACCAGGGTTACCAATTATTTAGAGCACACACGGCATTTATTCAGAGTCTTCATCGAGTGATTATAAAATTGTCCTCTACTCTCTTGTTCTGCTACTGCCTTGCTCTGTTCTGGGATGCAGCTTGGAAAAGACCAGCCACTCTTATGCTCAGTCTGGGGTGGTGGCCCTGCTCCCTGGACTATACTGTTATTTTCTAATGTTGCTACCCTATGTTGAATTCATTGGAGGTCATTCTGTTATTTACAAAACCACCTGAAAGCAATATCTTATTGAGTTTGGATTGTAAGGATAGGCCCTGAGAAGAGACATTTTTCAAAGAAGGTCCTGGAAGACCCACTGGGGAAACTAAATACATGGGTTCCTTTTGTTTCTTGATAGAGCCCGATATGGACAGCCTTGGGGATCTAGGTACAGTTTACAGCAGCATTGGCCAGCAGCTGAATGAAACAATGAGGCACCGCAGACACTCAGGAGACAACGATTACAACATCGAGGTACTTCTAGGAGTGGATGACTCTGTGGTCCGCTTCCATGGCAAAGAGCATGTCCAGAACTACCTTCTCACCCTGATGAACATTGTAAGTAGTGACTCCTTCTTGAGACTTTGTGATCGTGATCGTTTCAGTTATTTTGCTTGTCTTGTTGTTTGCTTTGGACACGATCTGAGAACACCCGTGTCATTTGCCCCTCACCCAAACCATGTGCAGAACAATATTAATTCCAAATTTGATCTACATGATCTACATCTTGGAAATACAAGAATTCAAATCAAAGGAATCATGAAGTACTGTATCAATCTGATAGTTCCTCCTTACCAAGTAAAGTCATAAGCTTTAAAAGCCATGGAATGCTATCATAGTGTTGACTTCTGTTTTGTTTTGGGAATAGTTAGTACTCTCAAGACTTTGTCAGCATTCCTTGATGTGGGCTGAGGAGAATGAAATAGTTCTTTCCCTCACTGCTCTGTATCCTGAGATGATGGATGACTTACGCTTATAGTGCTTTTCAAGCTAATGTGATATTTCCAACATTATATAGAAAATAACAATTTACAAAGCACACAGCTGCTGGTACAGCAATTCTTAATAGGCCTTTTAAGTAATGTGTCCTTTATTTCTCTTTTCTGAGCCTTTAGTCATATTGAGAAGAAATTTTTACAGCATCCTCCAGTCTGTGCCTTTGTATCTTTGAATTAGCACAGAGAAATTGCTGAGGATTAATATAGTGACATCATTCTATGTATTTTACCTCCTGCCATCCTGTAATAGTATAATTGTATATTGATCTTGCAAATTTGCTACCTAATTCTGTACCCTACATTCTCTCTTTCTGGTTTTGATGCTTAATTTTCTTTCTTTGAGCACGTAAATCATTCACTCCCCACTCCCGAGTTTTGTATTAGACTTCATACAAATATATTGGAGATGAAACATTTTAATTTCATGATTATATTATTGATATTAATATTTAAGCCTGTTAAATATATTTTTTGTTCATTAGATGTCAGTTTACAAAATTATACCTATTTCACAGTGCTGTGAAATGGAAAGCAAGTGCAGAATTTCTAACTCACTTATCTGTTCATTAGTGCTAATTCCTGTTATGAAGACAACACAATAGACATTAGACATTAAGCACAGTTGCTAGGCTTGGTATTGGTAGACTTATAAGCCAGTCTTGGTGAGTTCCATGAATGTTTTCAGTGCTTGAATGTTAACATTTTATGCTTGAGGCTTGGCTCTGATACTTGGGGTCTCCCTGTCTGCTCTAGTCCCTTATCTGCACAATGAAAAAAACTGAAGCAGTGAAAGGATTAAAGCAAAAGCATGAGCCATGGTCCTCGCACAGGCACTTAATTAATTGTACAACCATATTTGAGTTTTTCATGCCAACTTTTATTTCAAACTTATGAAAAACTTAAAAGTTCCCATGGATGCTGCTCCTACCTGCATCACTCGTGTCCTAGCAACTTTTCCCTTCCACTTGGGAGATGATGACAGTGTAGATTAGACTCCTGACTGGTGCTCAGATCCATAGAGTTCTGGGAATAAGATATCAGAGATTAAATTGTCTTTGTCCTTATAGAATATATAAATAATGTAGGAAAGATAGATACCGGGGAAAATTAGGGGGGGAAAAGCATGCAATCATTAAAGTGTGTGCCTTAGGCACTATGATGTAAATATTATAGTGTTCTAGAAAAGGGAGCTATGGCCGTAGTCATCCTGTCATGAAGGGACGAGCACATTAATGGAGGCTTGAAGAATGAGGCGTCAGTCCTAACCTTGCTTAATACTGATCAGGTCTCTGACCTTAGAAAAATCATGTCCCTCTCTGGGACTCAGTTTCCATGTTGAAAAAATTTAAGATTCAACACGATGATCATTGATTCTGTAATTTTTCCAGAAACTTGAAATTAAGTCAGGTCTTGAAGGGTCTGTTTTGCTACTGTTTCTTTTGTTTGAGTTTTTTTTTAAGAGTTTAAGGTTCTAAAAATGTGTTGCACAACTCGACCAAGTCACAGCTAATAAAGTGGCGTAAATAAACTGGTGTTATCTGACTTCAAAACCCTTCCCTTTAAAATGCTCCTCTGCAAAACTTCCAACAGAAGAGGTCAAGGGTAAGGGAATAAGACTATTTCATGTAGACTGGGGTCAAATTACACAGCCCTTAATTGCTATGCCATAGAGCATGTACTAGATTCTACAATAAACAGTGGAGAACACCTGGTCAGATCTTAGTATCAGAATTTTGGTGACTCCTTGGTGGGAGGTTTGGACGAGAAGCACGACTCTGCAGAAAGACACAGTGCTTAAAAGGAAGAATCAGAGCTGAAACATGAGGTGGACATCTAGTGAAGAACATGGAAATTTTGCTTTCAACAAAATAGTTCCTGTTTTGTTAGGACAATAATGATTTTAAATTACAGTAAATGTAAATGAACTGGTTTATTAAGTAAACTATGTACAGTAAAAACAGCAATCATCATTAGTTTAATTGCAGCTACTTTGTGAATGGATTTCAAATATGGGATCAGAATCAAGTAGCAAAGCTCTTAAAGTGAGTTTAGAAAAAAAATTTTAATTGGTATTAAATTTTGTGACATTTGGTACAAATATGCCTTTTGTTACAATGTAGAATTCTTTATTAATCTCCCACAATGTGCTGGTGTCGTGCTTGATATTCCAGTTTGAGGGATTTGATTTTTTTAAATAGGTAGAAAACATTTGAGAAAGGTACTATGACATGTATTTTCTGTTGTGGCATTCATATGGCTCTGAGATGAGAGTTTAGCAGTGTTTAGGTATTGCCCATAGAGACCTCTTGTTTGCTGTAAATATTTCCCATAGAAAGAGTCGTGGTGGTGTTCTGCTTAAGGAAGGTAGAAGGAAGAGGCGGAGGAAGAGAGGAGGAAACCTTTGAATCAGAACATCATTAAAGTTCCACACAGACCTTTGCACAGTATCTTGTCTAGTGGGGTTTGGACTCTTTTGTTAAGAACCAAGAGCATGGGTTGGAGAAAGGCAATGAAATGAAGTAACTCCTCTAAATTAGAAAGTTTGGTCGTTAGGGAGTGCCACCTGGCATTGTAGATCATGTCCTTTTATTTTATTGAAACTTACGAAATTTGTATCAAATTTTCAAGGAGGAAATCAATTAAAAGGAAATAAGAGGATGTTTTCATCTCCTGCCATCCTTTTGGATGTTAGGCTTCCTCCCAGAGTCTGTGTCTGTGTTGTTTCCCGTCAGTAACTTGCTTTGGAATCATTTGGTATGTTTCTTTGTTCACATATTAAGTTCGACACGTTTTGGCAATGGTGGTTTCAAGCATCACTTTCTCCTGGTTCTTTTTCTTTACTTCTTCAGCGCCTTCCTGTTCGATGCATAGATGTGTGACAGAATACAAGGAAGCCAACTATTCCCACATTGATAGAAATGAACCTACCTACCTGGCTTTCTAGCCTAACTATTCGTAAAGTAGCCATTTGCACAATCACTAGCAACTGGCATCAGGATTTGAAATCTATATATGTTAAAACTACTAGCTAATGTTATCAGTAAGAAAGTGAATGTCAGCTCTTGACATTTACTGAAACCTCAGTGCAGTTATCCTTGCCATCTAGATTTGTACAATTCAAAATAAAAACCAAGACTCATAGGCTTTATGATATTTGGAAGGACTTTACAGGTCTATTAATGCAGCCTCTTCACTGCGCAGCTGAGAAAGTTTGATTAATTTTGCTGATGGTTCACTGGATTCTGTAATACAATGTGCAGTAGAGGTGGTAATGACTTCTCTATCATGCCTTTTCTCTTTGTTCTCTAAGATAGGCTTTCTTTCTTTTTTTTTTCTGTCCATGTTTCAGTCTTTTTTTTCTTTTCTTTTTGAATTTTTATTGAATTTTATACATTTCATACAACAGTTCTCAATCAGATTTAGGCCCTCTCCCGATCTCCTCCCCCTTCAAACCTCACCAGGCCTCATATATTCCATCATACTTGTTAAGTTCCCTCCAGTCAAGCACTAGTGCCCAGCTGTCCTTTAGTGCGGATTCTTCCATTGGAGTCTGGACAGGCTATCTTTTCTAGAGACATTTCATTATCAAGATGAGGTCCAACTATCAGTTTCTGTGAGCCTCTCATTTGTCCTTTCCTCCTCGATGTGAATATTGTGATCCTTGAGAACAGTTTTCTGATAGGCTGTTTGATCCTTGGGTTCAGTTACTGTGTGTTGTTAAGCTTCATATGTAGAGCATGGAAAACTGTCTGCCACATCAGGAATGTAATAGAATTTTAATTAGTGCAGTCTTTTTAGCAAAGAGTAGTGAACATAGTCTTATTTCCTGCCCTCAGTGAATTTATAGACTAGAGAAAAAATTGTACATATCATTGGTTATATAAGAGCTCCAAAGGAATCAATGATTTGCCAGAAAAAGAATGAAAACAAATGGATAATAAGGCATTCACAGAGACTTGCTAGTCAAGAAAGCCTTCTCTCAGAGAGTGATGATTGAGACATATAGTAAAAGAGCCATTGGATATGGGTGTGTGTTTTAGTAATGAAAAGAAAGCATTGGGTTCAAGGCTGGTATGCAAGGAGTAATGTGGAACTGGGGAAAATCAAGCTACTCACAGGCCACAAGAGAACTTGAAATACAAATTCAAATGCAATGGGAAGCTTTTGAAGGCCAGTACCTGGCTCTCTGACTTCTACAGAATAGATTGATAAGACCTAAGGGCAATGAAAGCAGACAAATTACAAATTAATTGGAGATTCCTAAGTAAGAATAATGATTTATTTTCTAGTGGTGATTCAAAATCATGGAGAGTTTATGGTAGGACAGTAGGATTTGTCAAATGGTTTCATGAGCTGAGGGAGAGGACAGTTTCTACGATGACATATTATTTGGTGCTTGACAGTTTGGCTGGACAGTATTCTATTTATATAGTCAAGGCAGTCTATGAAAATATAGATGATGCATAATCAATGTTAGCAATGAGGTTTAACAATCAGTTTTAGGTCCAGATTTAAAATAAAGATCTGATGCTAAAGATTTGAAACTAAAATTTTGCCCCTTGCTCTGTGTCTGGTCCTCTGCTAATTACTTTATCTGAAGTATTTAATATTCCCACTCCTAAAATGTCACTTTTAGTTTCAGTTCACAACTGGGGAGATTGAGATTTAGAGAAGTTGGGGTCAGACAGCTAGTAATACATGGTGTTCAGGATTTGAGACTGGGTATATTTCTAGGCTGCTGACCCTAGTCCTTTTCTTCCCTAAGCTTCCCTGCCTCTCATTAGCAAGCACAAGTGTTTTCTGTATCCCTTCTCAAATTGCACTGGGCACAGATCAGCTCAGGCACCTCTTATGTAAACAAATCTACCACAAACTATCATGTACTTCTCATCTTAGAAAGTATTCTCCACATAATGGGTTAAATTAACACAGTACATCTACACGGGCTTGTTGCCTGAAAGTTCTCTTTGGTTTTTACAGAAGCATCTGTTTCCTTTCTTCTTTCCACTTTGGTCCTGCACCCTGTATTTCCTTCCCAAAGCTGCAGTCATTAGACTGATGTTGTCTCCCTGCTGTACCCCAGCCATTTGCTCCCAAAGCATAGGTAATGTTTTCAGCTTGCTCCAAGAGCCACCCTTCTCATTCATGAAGAACTGGAATAAATTCTACCTGGTCTTATGGTTTGAGTCCATTAGTACAAAGAGCAGAAGAGTTACTGGAGTCTTGAGCACCTGAATACTTTTATTCCTTCTAGAACTTTCTGATGCTTAAATGAGGTAAAGGCATAAATAATGTGGAAGGACAGGCTCCTACTTATTAAAAGCCACCGTCTGAGTGACAGTCTTCATGGGGCCTTAATCTCCCAAATACCAGCATGTGCAGAAGTTTTAACAGATTATTGTAACAATCTCAGTGATATAGATGGACATCAAGCTGCTAGAGGTAGATGTGCACAAGTCTAAGAAGTGTCTTCAAGACTTGGCAACAGAGTGACACTAATACTTGGAGGAGAGACAGGAATCAAAGATGACTTACACTCACTTATGGGATTTCAGACGAGTACAAGCCTGAGGTGAATAGGCACATCTCTAAATAGATAGGCTGGAGTACATCAGTGCCACTGGGACACATGATTAGCATTTAACCCAGGGAGGCTCTCGGCCTTCTAGGGTAGAACAGATGGCTCTGAGAGCATGAGAGAAACAAGTCAGAAGTAGATAAACATTTGAAATTCTCCAGTCCCCTCTAGTACTGGTTAAGTAAGAGCAGTGAATAAAACACTGGAGAGAAAGCATGTGAGAAAAGGGACCTGAAAACACAACTTTAAACTCTGTTGTGAATGGCTAGACAGAGCAAGAGGAGCTAGTGTTGCTCGGAATCTGCACAGTGTGGTTGAAGAATATACTGGCAAACAGCACCCATGCTATAAATCATTGTAGGCTGATTGTATTTTTTTTTCCATGAATGAAAGTGGAGGAATGTTGGTAAAAGAAAAATAAGTTCCGGGAGGAGAGAGCTTAAATAAAGGACATGAGAAGTTTGGAGTTTTGTTTGTTTCTGTTTCTGTTTTGGTTTTTGAGCAAATGGGAGGATGTGAAAGAAGACTTAAAGGGGAAATGCTGGCGTTTCCTCCATGATGAACGATCGATCTCAGAACAGGTGCTGGCATTACAGATGTGAATGGATGTGAGCTCGGCTGGTTATGTAGGGAGTGTCCTAAGACTGGAACGTCTCTGGGTCTCAGTTGCCCTACATGGTAGTGGTAAGGATGGCCCCTCTTCAGGGTTAGGAGCCTCCTGTGTACATTGAGCCTTTGTATTTACTCTTGACCTCACAAGGATTGCCCTTTCCCAGAGTCCCATGACTGTGTCCTTGGGTTTCCCTGTCTCACCAAGCTCCCATAGTATCACTCCCTCCCTCTCTCTTTATTTTCTTATTCACATGTTTCCATCATAGCACCTGTTCTCATCTGCAATGAATCTATTTGCTGCCCCCCTTTTCAGTGTTGGGGTCAAACTCAAGGCGTCATGCATACCAAGCAATCACTGAACCTTGGTCCCAAGCCCATCCATTTCATTCATATTTACATTTCCATGCCGCTAAGCCTACGTTTCCCCCGTTAGAATACATATTTGATAAGAGCAGATTAAAACTCATTTACCCCCCAGCTCCTCACTTCTAAGACATTTTGGCACTTAGCAACCATTCAGTAAAAGTTTGATAAGAGTATTATAAATAAGGATTGGAGAAATGACTCAGATGTTAAGGGCACTGGCTGCTCTTGAAGAGGACCCAGGTTCGGTTCCCAGCACCCACATGGTGCCTAACAACCATCCATAACTCCAGTTCCAGAGGATCCAATGCCTCTTCTGACTTCCACTGGCATCGCATGATATGGGTACACTTAGATACAGACAGAAAGTACACTCATACACATAAAAATAAACCAATAAATAAACATTTTAAGGTATTATACACAGTAGTTATTATTAGTGTTAGGTTGAAGTTTCGGTAAGAAATGCTGGTAGCAGAGAGACAGCTGCCTATTCTGAGTAATGGAAATTTTCCAAAGATAGAGCTCAAAAGACAAGTAGGTGTGTGTTTAGAACGTTTAGCTGCATAAAAGACAACTGTGGAGAGTGATGTTTTTTACAGATTATTTCAGAATTCTTTTATGTCCAACCCGAATTACTCAGGCTGTCCTTTTTAAAAACCTCATGTATGTGTGCTGTTTATTCACCTCTCTGTGATCGCAGCAGTAATTACGCCTCGCTGGAGGTTTTGTTTCCCAAGTACCAATATATACTATCCATATGTGAATCCATTTATTACTTTCAACAACTCTGTTAAGACAATCTGTGAAAATTCCATTTTTCAGATGAGGAAACTGAGGCAGAGAAACAACTAAATAACAGCTGAGGGACACAGCTAAAACCTTAGCCCCATAGTTAGGCTGCAGCACCCACTTCCTTAACCACTCTGCTACTCTGCCTCCCAAGACCTAATTGACCTCCAGAAAGAAAAATGAGTGCTGCTTTGTTGCAGCCAGACAAAGCTGTTCATCAGCTAATCCGACAGAGAGGTCAGCTTGTCCTGCCAGGGAAATGTCCTGGGAGAAACTGTCCTGTCCGGGAACAGACCTGGAAGGAATTTTCTTTTCAAGGAAAGGAATACTTGATTGGATTTTTACCTTTTAATTCTCTTCACATCACTGGCAACCTCATCAAAGTCAGGATCATCTGAAAATTGAATTACTATTCTGTTTACCCCTTCTTTCGGAGCATTTACTGAGCACTCTGGGCTCAACCGTGAACCCCTCATTGAACCTTTCTGTCCAGAGCCCATTGAATTGGCGCTCAGGGTGAATGAAAGTTCAAGCTTGCACTGACATTTTGATCTGCATTATGCCTGTCAAATTCATGCCTTCTAGCTATGGCTGTGCTTTTTTTTTTTTTTTTAATAACCAAAAGCACTGATCTCACCTGTCTTTTTTCCGCTTCACTTTTTCCACTGATTTTCTCTAGCTGTTCTGTATTTCTCCCAATATTTTTAGTATCTCACTGTATTGATAATGAAGAACTTTTTATTTGTAATAGATGCAGAATCCAGGTCCTCCTTTCCATTAAATTTACCTGAAAGAAGATAAGAAAAGTAAATGAAAGTGGACCGTTCTTTTTCCTAATATAACTCCATGTCATACTTGTAGACTCAAATGTTCGAATGGCTGTTGTTCTGAAGTGAAGTCTTTTATGCAGTGCCGGTAACATGATCTGCAGGTCTGTGGAAGTGTGGCACAATGATCGAATCACTGATGGTGGAATCAGACTATCAGTGTCTCTCTACTCACTGTGGGGCAACTTACTGAACATCCCTGAATCACAGTTTCCTTAGCTATAAAGTGAAGATAACATCGCTAAGAGTGTTTGAAGGATTACTTGAATTAATATAGGATAATGTGCTTAAACCAGTGTCAGGCCTCTGGTAAGGTATATGCAATATTTAGCATTGTATGTGTTTATTGATGTTGCTTTTAAGAAAACAATGAGCTTGTTACAAAAACTTATGAAAGTACTTTCTTATCAAATATCACCTTAGTCCTTCCTGATAGACTGAAGTTGATAATTCAGATGGTATACTTTCAATTCTTTCTATGTGTCATTTGTTGAATGGTGAGTCCAGGCAGCTCCTGGGGTGTTTCTTTAGGCCTCTTATATATTACTGTAATCAGATGACATTAAAAACTCTAAATAAAAGTTTTTTTTTGCAATTTTACTTTGCTTTTCAGACTTAAATAAGTAGGCATTCAAAATGGGCTTTTACTCATTTTGAAATTTTATTTTTTACTTAATGCTAGCTGTTTTGTGTGTAAACATGGGACAGGCAGACAGCTGGGATGTAGGTGTGTGGAGGTGCTGCAAGCATCTGGTCCTTCTTCCTCCACAGTGTGCACAGTGCCATCTGCTGGCAAGCCTCTCACCTCCTCTGATATAAAAATTACAGTGTTGAGATTTTCCAATGATTTTTCTCAATCATTTAAATTGCATCTTCCATTTGGTTGATATTTTAAAAGCTCAGATAGAAGTATCTCAAAATTACATGAAAATTATGATGTTCCATTTTTCTTGAGAAAAGATATATTGTGAAAATATAGCCACAAAACCTCCTTTTCTACCTACGGGCAGTTGGGTGCCCTGACATTTTATTGATTGCAGTTGGATGTCATCTTGCTTGGGTTGAACAACAGCTCTCTGAAGCAGACAGGGAACTATGGTTATCATTTTCCAACAAGAAACTTGAGGTCCAAAGTGCTTTGGTAAGGACCTCAACTTCTTGTGGACAGACTCAGAATCTTCGACTTTGAATGTGAAGTCCCACAGTGCTGGGCTCTTCCTTCAGTTCTTCTCATCTTCTGTGTGTCTCTGGCAATAATAAACATGGAAGCTGAAAAGCCACCAAATTATTAAATACATTTTAAAGGTGAATTATATAAAGAATCGATTTTCTTAAGCCTTGAAACATATTAAGGAAGATCCAGAATCTTTCACAGTATTGACCCACACTGCTGTTGATTTTCACATCAAAAGAATACTTTGTGTTATGTTAAAAAATATTATTCCTGGACTAGAGAAATGGCTCAGTGATTAAGAGAACTGGTTATTCTTTCAGAGGACCCCGGGTTCGATTCCCAGTACCCACATGGTGACTAAAGGCCATCCATAACTCCAGTTTCATGGGATCTGGTGCCCTCTTCTGACCTCCATGGGCATTCCATGACACAGGCATGAAGTACATGCAGGCAAAACACTCATACACATAAAAAGAAAAAGTAATTTAAAAACTAAAAAAAAAAAAAAATCACTCCCATTTTGATTATTTTAACCCTGTGATAATACACTCTGTACATCTCATATTATTCTATCCCATAACTGATTGGAGCCTAATAGTGACCTTTGTTAAAAACTGTTTTTCTTCTGGTGAATGTTAATTTGATTTTTAAAATTTTTGCTCAGTTTGATAATGTTGCCACTGGGAATAGGAATTCTGACAATTATGCTTTATTGACAGTATATTGACTCTGAAGTTCATAAGTGCAAACGAATTGACTGGGCTCAGTAATCATATGTACTGTTGATACCACCGCAGATGCCACAAAGCTACCATTGTTGCTACTTCGCCTTCACTTGGCATTGCTGAGGATTCTCCTATGGCTGCTTCCTGAAGCACTCACTTTTTTAATATGACTGTCACACTGTGGGCGGCGTCTCTGCAGTTCCTGTTCCTGCAGTTCCGGTTCCGCAGTGGCTGTGCTTCCTGTTCTGTGTTACTTCCCACCACCAGAAATGTACCCATTTTTGTACTCTTTTTCCTTCAAGTTTTCACCCTTGTTCCTCTTGTTTATTAGCATTATTTTTAACTTAAAAAAAAAAAAAGATAAAATGCTTTTACATCTCACCTCCTCTCTTACACTAAGTATGTGTTCTAACTTCGTGTGTAGAGCCACGTCTCTAATTAGGAACAGCTGCCTTACAAGAAATCTCTTGGAATGTCCATGAGTCTATGGATGAATGTGTCAACAACAGGTCTGGATTTAGACTTCCACTTTTTTTTGGAACTATAACATTAAGAATGTTTTGACCAGATAATTAATCCAGAAGAGGAGCGTGGCGAGACTGCCTCCAGCTTTGCAATATGAAGTATGGTATGGGAGAACCTGCTTGTGACCAAATGGCCTATAGAAATCACAGCTTTTTTTCTAGCATTCAGCTTTCCCATATGTTGGATTCAAAATTACCCCTTTAGTCAAAATATGAGTAGTTTTTAGTTTTATTTTCTATAGGTGTAGTACACAAATCTGTCATTCCTCCAGATGACAACTCTTAAACCTTTGTGGATTTCTCTTTCCACATTAGTTAATCTGAGGTCCTTGAAAGGCCCTTCGCTCATTTTCAGTCATGAGCTTGAGCAGTTTTCTGGCATGAGTTAAGTCTTGTTTCCATGAGACTCTGAGATAGTATTTTTATTCTGTCCATTTGACTGATGCTCATAGAAATGAAGAACTCATAAGCACTGAGAGATTCAACCAAGATTATCTGAAGTAGCAATGTCTAGTGTCTGGGCTTTCAGTCACTACATTTATATGACATATTCTCTGCCTTCCTTGCTCTCTGTTCTTCCTTAAATACTATTGTTTGTCTCTTATGTATCAGCATGGAAACAATGAGTTCCGCTGCACTTCGGGTGTACTTTAGCCAAGTGGGGCAACCTGGTCACCAGCTACTTGCCTGCACTTACGAGTAGTGCATTCAGTACGGAATGCTTTACACATCCTGGCTTATTTTGTACACCTATCAAACTAGATCTGTCTATTCTGTGCTCATGTATGTGTGTATACATAGGTGTTTGCTTACAAATGTGTGTGTACAAGCATTTTTTCACTTAAAAGAGCTGTACATCTTTTCTAGTTAAACTACACTTTTTTTAGTGTGTTCTAGCTTTGACAGACTTTTAATCTCCATCTTGGTAGATTTCTAAACGCTATTTAAAATTTCAGTATGCCTTCGATCTACATTGAAGGCCTGCAATTTTAGGGTGTTCCATGCAGTCACCACACTGGAATCTTGAAACATTTAGATTGAGATTTCTGGGTCAGTGAAGTAAGTCAAAGTTCCATGATTCATGAGTTTCTTTGTTGAGAGCATTCTATGATTCTTGAATTATATGTATTTTTAAGGTCACTTTTCTATGTGATCATGCCTCTCTTTTCTCTGCACATTTTAGAAACACAATGCCTGCTCTCCAAACCTCCTTGCCCTCAACCGAAATTGTAGTCAGTTTCTATCACACGTGTCAGGTTGTTGCTGTCTGGAACAGCTAGGCATGGTCTAGCTAGGTAACCCTGCCTTTCTCATTCCTGGTAGCATTTGCCAAGTTGAGTGGTTTTTATTTACATTCACTTTACAGTGGCTTAATCGGGAGATCTAATTACAGTCACTTTGATTCCTATCTTCTAGTAACTCACTGTGTGTTTTGCTTGTTACTTATCATCTATAGGCTTCACCTTCCTCCTCTATAAAACAGAGCTGGACTATGGCCTAAGGTTGCTTTAATTCTAATAGCAGTAATACTAAATGTAAAAATATCACTTTTAGAAATTCTAGCCCAACTTTAAAATTAAATAATGAACTGAGAATCTGTTGAGCTTTTGAGTTCAATCCAGGGCTGACATCATCTGATATACGCTTGTACAATCACCTGAATAACTCAAATACTGAAGGATATCTATCCTGTAGTAATTCAAACATTCATTGTTCCAACTGCTCCATTCTGGGGGTCACCAGGAGAGCCCCCACCCTGATGACCCACAGGTAGACTCTTACAGCTTTCTCGACCATGGCTTTCTGGACCAGGCATAGCCCCTGATGGTCACCTAGATACCGCAGTGAAACATCCCTGTCTGACTTCCCCCCCGATGTGGCACAGCCACTCATAGGAAGCAGAAAACTCACACAAGTCACCTTCTTGTATTTGCTTTGGGTGAATGTTGTGTTTTATACATAAGCTCCTTCACATGTACATATGGAGAGAAAAGGAGAGAGAGAGAGAGAAAGAGACAGAGAGTCTGAGAGAGAAAGAGATTATAAACACAGAGACTCTCAAACTAGGGTCACTTAATCTTTTGAGCATATTGTCCATGTTCATTTTTGTGTTTACAAAAATTGTTAATTCACATATCTAAGGAGGGATCCAAAATAATGATAAATTACTTCAATTCAGAGTCCATCTTAAACCAAATGTTTAAAAGATGTAATTTGACTAATCTGATTAGAGTACTGGTGATTGACATGCCCCATTTCTTGAATACTGCATATCTCTTGAAACCCATTGCATTGTTTTTATTATGCACCTATCTGCTTTGTTTCTAGGTGAATGAAATTTACCATGATGAGTCCCTTGGAGTACATATAAATGTGGTACTGGTACGCATGATAATGCTCGGTTACGCGAAGGTAAATTATCTTAAAGTGAGAGGGCTGTGAACTTTAGTGACTGGGTTAGTGTTTAGAAGATTGAGTTGTTGAACTACAGGTATCTCATGTCTCCTGCAAACTCCTGGTTGCACCTAAGTGAGATTAAGTTGTGCCCAATCTTCTAGAATAGGTGGAGATTTCCAAATCTGAGCAGATAAATTGTTGTTGTTGTTTGGGGGATATCTTTGTTGTTTGTTTTGTTTTGTTTTTGAGACAGGGTCTCAAGTAGCAAAGGTTAATATCCCTATGGGGTGGAGGATGACTTTGAACTTCTGATGCCCCTGCCTTTACCTCCAGAGTGCTAGATTACAGGCATACCTGGTTTATGCATTGCTGGGGACTGAAGCAAAGACCTCATGCATACTACATAAATACTGTACAAGTGAGCTACATCAACCTAGTTATAAGGCTTAGAGTGTGACTGAACGACTAAGTGAATGTGAACAGATGTTATTAAGAGAAAGGAAACTTTCCTAGGCTTATCACTATCATGATGTTTGTGACCTGTATATTCATTCAGTGTGTATGTTGAATGCCCACTTGTGTGGTAATTACTCTGAAAGCACTTGGAATATATCAACGAAGGAAAAGGAAGGTTCCATGTCTTGATTTATTCAAATCAATGACCCACGCAGAGGTATAGAAGTAACATAGAGAGATGTAATAGAAGGATATATCTATACATGTCCTTAGAAGTGAAGCACCATGGCTGCTTTTTTCATTTAAAAAAGGTTTAACTCTTTTGAAAACAGAAAGTGGAATAAAAAATACACAATTCTATGCCATAGATTTAACTAACCTGCTTTATATTGACACTAGATGCACCCTCTGCTTGGAAATAATTAAATTCCATTGAAAATGTACTAGCTTGGCAAATTGCTTCATGTTTAAAATAGTGAACGTCTCCCATCATTAATCCTCTTGATTATGAAATGCTAATGAATTTGTGCACTGAGGAAACAACAAATGTCCATGTGTTTGCATTTCATTATGCATTAACATGCACGTATCGTCATTTAAATAGGGTGTCCCTGATCTTCAGCTTCTCTCACAAACGTGACCTGTGTTGTGTTGCTACCAAGGGACATACTAACTGCAGCTGGAAATCCTGACAGCCTTCATTTGGTCATTAAATCATTTGTTTGTAGCACTATGTGATTAGTATGTAACAAACCAAGCTAATTTTATTAAGAATGTAAACTTTGATAATAACATTTGCTGAAATTTAGCAAACTTCTTGGCCCATTAGCCAATTAGAACCTCATTTGGCCTTCTAGATTCAATTTCTGTCTGTGTAATCAGCACTCTGGGAAGTGTGACTCTTGGTTCTTGAAGGATGGGCCTGACCTTTTAAATGCCAGATCACAATGTGATGGGGCAAAACTCCAAAGAACTTAAATCTATGTTTTGGAACTATAAAAGTCCATCCCCATCATTTTCACGAGATTTAAAAACTTTTTGGTCCTCCCATATCATAATTTGACTGTTCCCTGTACACTAAAATTTGACCAGCCTTACCAGCTTTTAGAAAAACTTCTTTTCCACCCACATGTTGATTATTTCCCAGCTAAAAAATACACAAAAATTCTAACTAAGATCTTTGACTTTCTTATCTCTGGAAAAAAGTTTCATGCCAGTATATTTCCCAAGTACTTTTGGTTTTAATGTCTGTGAAATTTTAAATCTGAGCAGAATCAGGAATATTTTAAGAGTTCTAAAATTCTTCCCCAAATGATTAATAACAAATTACTTCACAGTAGTAAATCCAGACACTAATATCGCTATGTGTGACATCTGTTAATTTTCACATAGGTGGCATTGGGCTTCATCAGAGATCATTCATGGGCATTAAAAATTCCCAAATCATAGGTGATGCCCTAGATAGTATTTCTGAATCATTGTTGAAGTATTGTAATTCCCAGTTCCAACTTCAGAAAGTTATTAAAGGAAGCCTTTGAAACAATGATGCCTGTGTCTTTAATATACTGTTTCCTTTTAGTCCATCAGCCTCATCGAAAGGGGAAACCCATCTAGGAGCTTGGAGAATGTGTGCCGCTGGGCTTGCCAACAACAAAAACCTGATCCCAACCACTCCGAACACCATGATCATGCAATTTTCTTAACCAGGCAAGACTTTGGGCCTGCTGGAATGCAAGGTATTACTATTAATATGTAGAAGAAAAACTTAAGGCCTGGATTTTCCAAAGTAACCCTAAATCTTGCAGTCTGTTCAAATGTTCACATCCCTCCCACCCTCCACCATGAACCAGCCAAGCATACATTTTCTCTGTTTCTTCCAGGGACTTTCTGTGGAATCCACAATGTTAAATGCCATTTAAATACCATTATAAATTATACTTGCCTTTCAAAATAATGATTGTGCATTTGAGGTATGGACAGGGTGCTGTGAACTGCAGTGTGATTTCCCCTAACTGTTTGGAATGAGACTAGCAGCTGCCAAAGAGTTCTCTTCCAAAGTCAGCTTACATTTATCTAATAAACTCTGATGTGGACTTTGGAAAAAGCAGACTGACAATTTTCTTTTCAACATTGATGGAATTTCTGGCTCCCTTCATCAGTAGCAAGATAGGAGGGACCATTTACTAAAACAGAAGGACGAAGCTTAGCTGGTGGGCAGAACAGAACAGTCACCCCAGGCGGTTCCTTCCCCTTAGCAGAGGAGAAAATGCAGACCCAGTGAATCTTTTACCATTACCTGCGGCTTTCCCAAGAGAATGTGGCCTACTGCTAACTGAGAAATAATGCTGCCCCTGTTTGCTGAAGTACTTTTTTTTTTCTAGGCAAAGATCCAGTACTAATTCTTAATGAGTTTTTTTTTCTATAAAATGGAAATAAAAGTGATTGTCATTCTCTGCAGGATATGCTCCGGTCACAGGCATGTGTCATCCAGTGAGAAGTTGCACCCTGAATCATGAGGATGGATTTTCATCTGCTTTTGTAGTAGCCCATGAAACTGGCCATGTGTGAGTTACTGTTGACAGCTATACAGAAAATAAAAGAAGGTTTTTTCTTTGCCCTTCTACTGTTGCATGCCTTGGACAAAATGCAGGCCAGCCTGTAGTTCTCATTCCTTGCCAAGTGTAAGGAGCTGAAAACAGGGGTCATGCACTAGAACTCAATGGGTGGCTCTGTTTTGCCCAGCACCCCTGTGCCTTTTCATAGCTATAGAATAAGAAAGGCATTTTCGTCAGACTGCTTTCAATTTCAGTGTCCGCAACATCTCCATGGAAGACATGTTGACTCAAAAAAATATGTCTTTCCCAGCATATATCTGAGCAAAGAGATTAAGCCCAAGTTGTGGCCCTGCGATTCTTACCCCTGAGGTCTCCTCTGTGTTCTAGGTTGGGAATGGAGCACGACGGGCAAGGCAACAGGTGTGGTGATGAGACTGCCATGGGAAGTGTCATGGCGCCCCTGGTACAAGCTGCCTTCCATCGCTATCACTGGTCCAGATGCAGTGGTCAGGAGCTGAAAAGATACATCCAGTATGTGCCCCACTGCATGTCATGACATGATGCTTAGGCCACACACATGATACGAACTCTTCGGACCTTGATCATAGCAAAATCCCCTGTAAATGAAAACTGTTGTACAAAATAAACGTTTTCTTACAACTCAGAGGTATTGACACAAAAGATTCCATAATGTCTTCACAGGCCTTTATGCTGTGAGTCCAGAACTTACATGCATTTTTAATTGGAATGGGAGTTGCTTTTGACAAATTCCTTGTGAATGATGGTCGAACATGAGTTGAGGATGGAGATAGGATGTTCATGATTCCTGCATTTGACCTCACCTATCCCCTTCAGTACTGGTGTTAGGATATGGCCTCCCATAATTTGTAGAAGATCATTCAGTGACGTGAATCAAGTGACCACAGCTCTACCCCGCATCCCTCGTGTGTGTGTGTGTGTGTGTGTGTGTGTGTGTGTGTGTGTGTGTGTGTGTGTGTGTGTGTGTATGTATGTATTACTTCCTTGAATGAGTCAGGATGAATGGAACTAAAGCCAAAAACCTCAAGATGGATGCTTCTGTGAACCTACCCCAAGAGCTGATAAAACTCTAGACTGTTAAGCTAAGAGCCCCTTCCCTTTAGGACCTGATTTCAAAAATGAATATTTAATTCCATGTAATGCTTTCCTTCTTGTAGTTCCTATGATTGTCTCCTCGATGATCCTTTTGAACATGATTGGCCCAAACTCCCAGAACTTCCTGGAATAAATTACTCCATGGATGAGCAATGCCGTTTTGATTTTGGTGTTGGCTACAAAATGTGCACTGCGGTATGTGACCCTCTGTCAATTTAGATGATTTATCTTGAAGTCTGTTTGTGTAGTTCCTTTTTGGTCGGGCTCTGCAGATTTACTGGTGTGAGTGTAAAAATATGATTATTTTGTATTTGCTATGTTGTTGCATGCTAAACTACATTCCTTAAATATGTAACCTTAGTGAATCCTCATGAGAAACTATAAGGGAGATCATAGACATTTTTATTTTGTATTGTTTTAAAACAATATATGCTTACTTGACAATAATGTTACACTTTAGAACTACAACATACAGTTAAAAAAGTAAATTTCTCAGTGTTTTCAAGTTCAAGGAGACTATTACTTGAGGTTCAGGGACAAAATATCAGTATTCTGAGAAATTCTTCAGTATTTCAAAGTTATGATTATTTTAATATGGTCTAACACTCTTCAGAGTCTCACTCTGTAGTCTTGGCTGTCCTGGAGCTTGCTATGTAGACCAGGTTGTCTTCACCCTCACAGAGCACTGACTGCTTCTACCTTCTAAGTGCCGGGATGCACCACCATGCCTGCCAAGACTTCTATTTTAAGGGGAAATAAAGCCAAGATATTAGAGGTTGAGCAACTTGTTCAAGCCATACACCTGGTAAATAGGGAGCTTGAATTTGAACCAAGGTTCTCAGGCTCCAAATCTTTATACTCCATTGCTTCCCTGGTTTTTGTGATCTTCAGAGATGATTCATAAGCCTTCATTAAGCCTGTCTTAATGATCAGAATTCCTTATGTTTATGACCACAGGAAATGGTATGCAGATGTATTATAAGAAAGAAATCACAGGATACCAGGAGAACTGGGTATAGTAGTGCCTGCCTATAATCATAGCACCTAGAAGGCTGAGGCAGGAAGATCAAGGCTAGATTTAGTTACTTAAGTAAATTCAAGACTAACCTGAGCTACATATTGAAATTCTGCTTCAGAAAAACACAAACAAAGCACTCAGTGGTTGAACACTGCAGTACAAATGTCACACTGAGTGGGTCAGTTCTGACACTAAACATTTGACCTTGAGTACCATGTTTAATATCTCTGCTTAGTTTTTATACATCTAAAGTTTTCATATATCTAAGATTAATTGTTTATCTCTTATGATTTGTCTGAGGATTAAATGTGATAATGTATTTAATGTGCTTAGCACAATATAGGCACAAAACAAAACACCCAGTGAATCCATTCAAACCATTTTTCCATGTAGAAATTCAGATGAGAGAACTCATTTACATTCTATGCTGATCTTTACTAGTTATTTTTTGTAAAGAAAGCATTTTTTTTCAATTTATGAGCAACCTTTCTCAGAGAAAGAAAAATGTATTTCTTAATGCTAAAATAAAGTTGATCTGCTGCCTGAAATCTTCCATATACAGTATCCAGGCTGTCCATAAGATATATATGGAAAAATCCTAATTACCTGCATTAATGTTTCCAGTCTAAGAAGTCCTGTGCTTTATATTCTGTGTCATGGAAAAGTACTGTCTCATACATTTAAAGAATGGTAAAGTTTTGCATTTGGAGAGAAAAAAGCAGATGGTATAACACTTGTGTGTGGGGGGGGTGTGTGTGTACTTAATACAAACATTGGAAGTTATAATGTAGTGTTTTAGGAAACTAATATTTTGAAGAATGGGAAAGCTGGTTCTGTTACTGTGTTTCACCTGAAAAATAGTCTTAATTTGGATCCTTCATTTCTCAGCCATGGGATGGTGTAAGAATCAAGATCATGGGAAGTACTTTATAAATATGTACTGTGATATTTGCTGCACTTTGATACCTTAATTTATGTAGAAGGTTTACAAATATTTTCCACTTTTGATCAACTAATTATTAGGAGCATTTTTGTTTATATCTAGTTTATAGCTACCAGGGATGAAGAAATACTTCAATGACTTGAGAGCTGTCAAAGTTTTATTATGAGATTTCACATTTATATAATAACTGCAAACATATTCTAAAATGCCAATATTTTCTGTTTGAGAACCGGTAAATAGAAATGGCATGCACAAACTCTAAAGGCAATCAGAGAATGTTTTAGGAGACAGTATTCTGACCTGCAATTCCTATGCAGTGTTTATTTCTTGATATGTTATATCTTTGACTATTAACTTGAAATGAAAATATCCAAGAAACATAATGTGAGGAAACTGTGTGGAAGATGTGGCTGGCACAGCTCCTGCTTCCTGCAAGTTCCCTGAGCATTTGATTCTTTTTCTTCTAGTTCCGAACCTTTGACCCATGCAAACAGCTATGGTGCAGCCATCCTGATAACCCATATTTCTGTAAGACTAAAAAGGGACCCCCACTTGATGGGACTGAATGTGCTGCTGGAAAGGTAAGTATATCTACCTATGCAGTAAAGACTTAGAATGCACTGCACGGGAATCTTTACAAGTCTAGGAAATGATGGAATTACTGGGTTGATATCTTTATGGAGACTGTATTGCTCGCAGTTTCCTTGTGGTAAGTCACTAAGATAGTATACTTCCTTCCTGTGACTGCTGTCAGAAATTGCCACAAATATGGTAGCCGAAAACAGTAGACGTTTTCTCTGCAACAGCTCTAGAGGGCAGGAATCAGTCTTCCTGGGGTAAAGTCAGTAAGTATGTGCTCCCTCTAGACACTCTGGTGAACAGGCTCCTCCCCTCTCCCTTCTGATCTCTGCCACTGTGGTGGTCAGTTCTGCCACTTTCTTGCAAGGACTCACGTGTGATGGTATTTTGAACATACATGGATACCCCAGGGTCATATCCTTGACTTGGATCTCATTTGCAACAAACCTTTTACTGAATAAGGTCTCATTTACAGGCCTAGGAATCAGGAGTTCTCATCTTTAGGACAATCACTATGGGTGGAACTGAAGCAGCAGATTGTGGGATCTGATTTACTTGCTGGTTTGGCATTTCTTGTGAACGTTGCCCAGAAATAAAGTCATGTGAATTTATTCAGAAAATCTGGCACTACTCCTAGAGGAAAGATGGCCAAATGTTTTAAATCATACATTGCATAGTGGGGACTAAATGCCAAGGTGTGCTTCTCTCACAGGCAGAGAGCCTAAACCAAAGGTATGTTAAGAAATCAAGGTGAAGAGCCTTGACTAGCTTAGAGATAAGATACTGTAGGCAAGACCTAAACCTACAGAAAAGATTAATGTAGCTTTTACATTTTAAAGGTTGATTTCAAACATATATGGACTCATCTTATAAGAATTATGCATAATAACCTGTCATTGTTGGTACCTGCATCCTATAAGACATTATGCCAATTACATTATATGTAGCGTCTTGCTTTGGAAATATTTATTAAATAAGCTTTTAACTGAAAATAAGAACAATAACGAGTTGACTTGTTTTTGCTTTATTAAAAAAGTTACACATTGTAATCAGATTTAATAGGCAACTCTATTATATTGCATTTAATATAAATATATAAACATAAAGGGAAGCTGCACCCATATAATCTCTACAGTATGGTTAACTAAACAAGACTTGCATAATGACAGCACAAGTTGGCATGACACTGTGAATGGGGGAAATTTCACAGGATCGCACCTCTAGATGGAGGGCTCTAGGCAATCAGTGGCTGCTGAGGGAGGGGGGACCACTTTTCTCCACAAACTCACTGATAGGTTATCTAATCCCAAGTGATCAGCCCTGAGCACATGGATTCATGAGTACCACTAAATGGACTCTGCGTCTGTGTGTGTGTGTGTGTATCTCACAATCATAATCAAAGAAGAGAACAAGACACTGAGAGTAATGGGGGGACTCGTGAGAGGGGCTGGATGGGGGAAATGATGCCAATGTAGTACTTGCATATGAAATTCTCAAAAATAATCAAAAATAAAATAAAATAAATCTTTATTGTATGTACGGTGGAAAAGCAATTATAAGTTTTTAAAGGAATAAAACTCTTTTTGAGAACCTGGTATATGCTGGATATCATTATCAAGGAGTCCCTAAGGCATTGGGGCTCTAGTAGCCGTTAGCACTCAGTTCTCAGACACACACCCCTAAAATATTCATGAACTTTTCTGCCACTTGGTTTTCCTTATCTCAAAGGTAAAAATCATGCTCTAACCTATTTCTTAGAATCATTGTGAATTATTAATACTTTATAGAGTTAAAAGTACTTTGAAATCTGGATATAGTTTTAACTAAGATTTGTTTGTTATTTTTAATTAAGATATATTTGCATGCCAGTGTTTGAAAGGGAGCATTTTACCATCCAGAAAGCCAAAGCTGATACAAGGGGTGAGAGATGAAGCAGAGAATAGAACTCGCTTGGCAAGTGAGGCGCTCACTAGTGAACTGATCATTCACAACTTACCTAAGTAAATGTTACTTTACAAGAGCAGCAAGTGCTCTTAACCACTGAGCCATCTCTCCAGTTCCAACTTTTTCACTTTATGTTTAACTGTGAAGCTAAGTTCTTCTTCTGAGAGGGCACCTTGGTGGTACAGATATCTATGGATATCATACATGAATATCCACATGGGGTGGGGAGAGAAATAAGTGAACACCTTCAAATAAGTAGGTCTTCTGTACCATCTTCAGCTTTAGTGTACATAATATTCCCATAATTCTCTTTTTTCATTTTCCTAAGTGGTGCTATAAGGGCCACTGCATGTGGAAGAACGCTAATCAACAAAAACAAGATGGCAACTGGGGATCATGGACCAAATTTGGCTCTTGTTCCCGGACATGTGGAACTGGTGTTCGTTTTAGGACACGCCAGTGCAATAATCCTGCGTGAGTATAATCCCTAGAGTTTCCATTACCTTTTGATAGGCAAAAAAAATGGTTCAGTGTTCTGTTATTAGTGTCTTGCTTTTTTCAACCTACATATAAGATATAGGGTATGAAAATATATTTTGACAATCCTTATGCCAGTGTCTTTTGGATAAACCTTACCAATCTGCTGGGCTGGTCAGTAATGAAGAAGAAATGCTCAAATGAAGAGGAGAGATTTTTTTATAGAACTTGATGTTTGGGATGAATAGCGAGGGGAGCAGATATTGTAGGTACTATTCGCCACAGACACTGTGGACTATGAAATGTTCATCAAGAAACAAGGGAGCAATAAGTGGGAGCAGTACTGACCATACTGATTCTGCCTAGAAGGTAGGTTCAATTGCTTCAGTGTGAAGCAACAGAAAGATGGTGGCAGGCTGCCAGGGACTACTAGAGGAAAAGCATCCGTTCACCCAATCAGACAGATTCATTCAAGCCGTACTGTATTCCTATTTTTAGTTTCTGAGGAAAAACAATGGAATCATTAATCTTGAATATTCTTACTTGTCCAGCTGGGGTTTAACATGTGAGTAGCCTTTTATCTGTTCCTAGAAGGACGATGACTCTGAGCATGACTCTAATAAAGACTACTGGGGGTACTTACTGTCTTGGTGAAAAGAAATGATATTGAATCATTACCTCTTTCCTCTTTGGAAGATATTTTATTTTGCATTTTACATAGGAAATAAGAGACAGAGCTATATGATGGAAGTTTCTTTGCGTTGAATTTACATGTTTTATGTGTGGCAGAAAACGTCATTTGTGTGAATAATTTTCTTCTTTGTATACTTTGGCCATAAATAAAGCGTACTGTTTAAGAAACTGATTTAGTGGAGTTGAGGGGTCTCCACACAGCAAGGAGAGAAGGGCACCCTTGGGGAGTCACTAGACTGCGGAAGCTCATTCAGTCTCCGCTGGCAGCTCAGAAGTACGGGAGTCACTAGACTGCGGAAGCTCAGTCTCCGCTGGCAGCTCAGAAGTACTGGCTCTGCCCTGCAGCACTGAATCTGCATGCCTGAACTGCTGGACTGAAGCCAGGCAGCCTTTTAAAATGTCTTTTCTTTAGGCCCATCAATGGTGGTCAGGACTGTCCTGGTGTTAATTTTGAGTACCAGCTTTGTAACACAGAAGAATGCCAGAAACACTTTGAGGACTTCAGAGCCCAGCAGTGCCAGCAGCGTAACTCCCACTTCGAGTATCAGAATAGCAAGCACCACTGGTTGCCACATGAACATCCAGATGGTGAGTAGACACTGTTCTTTTTTCTACTATGTGGATATTCCCGAGGAAGTTAAGCTTTGTCAACCTCAAGCCCTTGGACTCTTGGACTCTATTCAGTAGCACAGAAAGCAGGGTACTTCCAGAGGCAAGTCATCCGAGATTTCCAAGAGTCAGGCTAAAGGATGCCTTTCTCTAGAGAGGTAAGGACTGTGACAACATGATATCTGGCAAACAGTCCTGTCACTGTCCCCATGGGAAGCAAGATTGAATCTCCTGATTCAACTGAAATTCTCAAACTAGGAAATAACTACAAAAGAAATAATTCATTTACAGCTGAGTCAAGATAAAAAAAACAGAAAAACTTAAGAACACAGTTTATTAACAAAAGGCAATTCATAACCTTTTATAAACTAAGTATTACAAACACCTTTACAATTCTCTTCTGATGTTTCACTTCTTCCCCTTAATTTCTGGATTAGATGGGTTCAAATGCAAATCCCTTGTCATATTTCTTATATGTTAATAAAAGAAAAATGCATATAACTCTGGATTCAACTCAGGTTTTTAAAAGGAAACGTGCGCATGTATAGATCAAAGTTGAACACATTTAGCATGAAAGCATTATTTTTTAACTTATTTTAGTCAAGTGAGTGACACAGATTATATGTGATTATTCAAACACTAGAAAGGCCACAGATACCAGCTGAGTGATTAGGTTAGACTGAAGAGGAATCCTTTCAGTGTTCAGAATGTTACGAAAACAAAATTGGCCTTGAGTAAAGACTTACTAAAGAGCTAACCTAAGTGAAATCTAGGTTATCCAATATACTCTGCCTGGAGCAGTCTCAGTCCATTCCTGATCATCCCAATTCAGTTCCCTTTTCATGCTCAGCAGAATCCCAGTTGGATGACGATGATCATTTATCAGTCACACACTGGCTTGTCCGCACTGTCCATTTGCTTTTCAGGAACCCATGTTGAGATCTTGTACTTTAAAAATATACTGGACTATGCTGGTCAAACATTTTATTTCATGCAAATAGTTAACTTAAGCCTTCCTCTTATGCAGCTAAGAAAAGATGCCACCTTTACTGTCAGTCCAAGGAGACTGGAGATGTTGCTTACATGAAACAGCTGGTGCATGATGGGACCCGTTGTTCCTATAAAGATCCATACAGCATATGTGTTCGAGGAGAGTGTGTGGTGAGTTCAAGCTGCTGCTTCTGTAGCCTCCTGATAACATTCTGAAATTCTACCTTTACTGTCATTCATTGGCGGGTCTGAAGTTATTTTCTCATGTGTTTTGATCAAGTCCGCCCCCCAGTTCCTCCTCTCCAAGTTCTCCCCTTCCTACCCCCTGCTTTTCCCTCCCAGCTTCATCTATGCTTTTTTTAAAAAAAAATTCATGGACTCCAATTAGTGAAGCCTGTTTGTGCATGGGTGTGGGGCCTTGGGTAGACCTCTAGAGGCCGCATCCCTCCCCTAGCAGCCATGAATTGCCAGTCTCTTCTCAGCTATGGATAGAACTTCATAAGCACCTCTCCCATCCATGCTGGAAGTTTAGCCAGACTGAACTTGTGCAGATTTTATGCATGTAGTTACAGCCACTGTGAGTTCTTACGTATAATGGTCCTGTCATGTCCAGCAAATGTTTCACTGTACACATTCAGTATTGATGGTTCTTACAGTCTTTCTACTCCATGTTCCCTAAAGATCCATGAGTCTTCGGGTTTGAGAATATGATACAGATGTCCCATTGGAGCTGATCACTTCATAGACTCTTATTCTCTGCACATTGACCAGTTGTATGTCTCTGTATTAATTGCCATCTACTACAAAAAGAAGCTTGTGAAATGCAATAATCTAAGGGTATAATGATAAGCCTTTGGAAGTCAGTTTAATACTATGACCATTCTGAGGAATAATGGTAGCTGGCATTCCCCATAGCCTGTGACTTCTCTAGCCAGAGTGTCTTGGCCCCATTAATGGTGCCAGGCATGAGTTCTGTCTTTTGGGGTGGACTGTAAATCTAATCAGAAAGTATCTGGTTACTCCTTAAAATCTGTGTCACTGTCACCCCAGTGAGCATATCTTACTGGGCCAGTCTTTACTGTAGCTCACAGTCACAGCGGGTAAGACTTTTGATCATTTTTCTCCAACAGTAGCATGCATGAAACCTTTAGTATTTCAAAATACTAGAAGATATGGATGCAGCTTCCAGGATGGTACCAGCTGGATTTCTCCATGTCCCATGACTCAAGTATGTGGGTGATTTTAGCAATAGGGTCTTACCGCCAAGTTCTGTAAGGTAGCCAGGCACAATGGCAAAGATCTGTAGTGTTTAGAAGGGGGTCTGTTGGAGCCCCACTGACAATAACTAGAAAAGAGGTAACCCATACTGGGCACTAGGCTTATGATGTTGTAGCTTATGTGTCTGAGAGAGGCACTGTCCCCCATTACAGGTTAACTCCATTTAAACTTTTTATATATGTATATATTTTAAGTTTAGAAGACCTTTGTTATTTGAAAAGCCCAATTCTAAGAAGATTAATACAGGAATCTTACTCTCATTTTCCAACCAATTCTAAGTTTAAATATCAAATTCTATACCAGAACACAAACTGTAGGAAAGAAAAAGTATTTTTCCCATGTAATCTTTTTAAAATGCAGTTTATTTTCCTGTTTATTTTCACAGGGAAGTATCCATGTGGGCTGGAACAGTGCTCCTAATATCTATTTCTTTTTCACTTCAGCCAAACTAGATTATGCAGATGCCTTATAGTTGAACTAAATTATCCCCAAGTAGATGTCTATTTTATGTTGCTATAAAATAATACCACAAGTTGAATAATTTTTATACACACACACACGCACGCGTGAAGAAAGCTCATGAGAAATGAGCTTTAGGTGTCTTGGTTCCTGGTTCTGGAGGCTGGGAAGACTGAAGGCAGAGCAAGTGTCTGTTTGACATCTTCCTGCCCTGTCATCCACACAGAGCTGCAAGAGAAAGAAGAGCTGTGCACCACAGAGCAGGAGGCAGCCATTATGACACCCCAACTCAGGATAACCAAGCCATTCCATGAAAAGCACATTAGAAGGTCTTTCAAGAAAGCAGAGGCCATGTGACCTAATTATAGCAGGGACGTTTTCTTTTTTTGTCTATTTTGTCTTGTTTTGAAATTATCTTACTCCGTAGCCCACCTGGTCTAGAGCTCACTGTATAGCCTAGGCTGATTACAAATTTTCTGTCATCTTTCATTTTCAGCCTTCCTAGTACCAGTATTAGTCAAGTGAAAGTCCACATCTGGCCTACCCACATTTCATTAGGACCTGCTTCCCATCTCTGTTGCCCTGGGATTGTTTCCAACACTCTTTGAGGACAAATGCAAATAGTAATAGTAGAAGATGTACTGTCATAATTTTTCACCCTCAACAGAATTTAGTTCACTAAATGTATTTCCATTCCCTAGCCTGTTATCATGCTGAAGTTGTAACAATGTTATGTCATATATCATTAGCCTATTTACTTGAAGGTCTCGCCTCAGTCCAAAGAGCCTTCAGTAGTTAGTTGCTATTAAATGTGGAAATGTAAACTCTCACATGTAAGACCTCCCACAGCCCATTGTCATCAGAGCTTGCACAATGCTTTGTGTGTCCTGGAACATGCCTTTCCACTGGCTTTCGCCTGGAGAGGAAGGATGCTCTCTGAACCCATCTTTCTATGAACATAATTTTATATCTGAGCCTTTATTACTTCTGAAATGCCTGTTTTCTTTCTGTGTCATCAGGGCCTTTGGAAAGTCTCTGGCACTCTCGGGAACTTTTCCCTACATCCCAACTCATTTATAAAAGACTACATTAATGTATAGCTCCTCACTACATTGCTATCCATCTGTGACTATGAGAGCAGTGGAGGGAAAAGCACCGTTCTATTGATTTGTTATTTTTTTTGCCCCAGCAGCAGCTTATATCTTTGCTTAATAAATCTTTGACAATGATTAGGATAATTATATTGTTGAAAATGCTTCAGTAGACCAAGGACATTTATTATTTATTGCATCAACTACAAATCATTTGTCATCGGATTTCATATTAGTTCTTCAAAAACTATCACTCCAGTCAAAATCTGGCACAAACTTGCTGGTTTTATGCCATGACCAAATAAAGGCTTAACCATCATCTGGGATGTTGTTTGCTATTTGGCACATTAAAATTAGCCATGTTTAACATCTTTTTTTTGTCTCCAGAAAGTGGGCTGCGATAAAGAAATTGGTTCGAACAAGGTTGAAGATAAGTGTGGTGTCTGTGGAGGAGACAATTCCCACTGTCGAACTGTGAAGGGGACATTTACCAGAACACCAAGGAAACTTGGTAAGATGCATGTTCTCCTGATTAATAATACTCTTTTCTGTTTTGGGTACTTTTGAGAAGTCTTCTTTTAGAATTTCAGGTTTTTCTCAATGAGTATTACAGAAATTAGTTGTTAGTTTCTTTAAAATAGTTTAAATAAAAATAAATCATTAAAAAAATTCAGTCTGATGGGGTTTAGCTCTTAAGAGGGATGCAGAAAGGGAGGGATGGTATAAATATAATTAAAATATATTGTATAACATGTGCAAAAATTAAATGCTCATACTTGATAGCATTTAGGAGGAAAAAAATCTGCTAAATTGAGAGAAGAGATAGTCTAGTAATAATAATACTTAGCAAATTATGTACATTTTATTTTTCATTTAATAAAATGTAGGTAGAATAAAGACTTAAAAATATCTGTAGCACATGAATTGTTGGCTAGAAGTGTAAAAAGTTACAAAACTTTAACTTTTGACATGTTATATCCTTTCCATCTGTTTTTATTCTAAAAGTAGACAATTTTATCCTGTTTATTTATGAAGTTAGCATCTAAACATCACATAATCTTTAGTAGTTTATTTTAAACAAAATCATACGACCAAAAATAATCTGAAATATGGCTTTTGTGTAATGAGCTTTTGTGCTCGTTACACCATCGTTAGCATAAAGTTTAGTGGACATGTCCAAAGGATGGAACAGAAATATGTCCTCATGCAATAAATATGTAAAAATATTGGTTTCATAAATTTGATTGGAGTTTTCATAATATTTAGATGCAAACGTTTATATGGTATAACAATTTTCATCTAATAAGGATTTACTGAGGAAATGCTTCTGAAAATGCAGGATTTAAACAGAAGTTCGTTATGTTTTCATGAAGATTCTCTTAAATCTTGTAACACAATTTTTGTAAGAAAACCAAGTAAAACAAGCATGAAAAAATCGGGTTTAATTTTAATACATTGTAGTGATAATAATTTAGAGAAGAAAGCACAATATGCTTAGTGTTCATCCAAGCAGAGTAAGTCTTCATTTGGATGTAATCCCTTTATGCCTGTCATATCTGGCTACCCAGCTGTAGTGGAATCCAATGTCAGTTCTGTGATATGTTTCAGATGGCAAGTGAGTTGACTGTGTTCAAGTGTGGTCCCTACTCTTCCCTGCTAGCATATTTGTGATAAACCATGCTTTAGCCTTTGAGAATTATTTAAAAGCAAATAATGCCACTTCTGGCTAGCTGGTTGGATTGCTTTAATAAACAGAATTAAAAGTATAAATGTTATGATTTTATTAGAATCAAATATAATTTTCTCTCTATTGCTATAAAATAATCAACTGTACTTATTAAAGTTGTATATTAATCTTTCCTTTGTGTTCTAAAATAATTTATTTTATTTTCAGGGTAAATTAATCTAAGGAAAGATTTTGCTGTGGTTATTCTTTCTGTATTCTCTGTAATTTAAGGAAAAATACTGTTTTTCAGACAGCTTCAAAAGTTATGCTAAACTTGAATATCAAGGTCAAAAGAACATGTGAACGTGTTCCTCAGTCACACAGATTCAAATTGCTCAAAGACAACCTACCTCCATTTCCTTGCACTAAAGTCATCACAGTCATTCAATAGACTAATTAACCTTTTCCAACAGGCAAACATTTAAGCAAGAGGTGCCATAAAGAACTCAAGTTGCTGGAAAATGAAATCTGCAAGTATTCAACTTCTAATCCCCTACATCATTCTGCATTCATGCGTAGTCTTACTTTCATTGACTATTAACAGTTTATCGACATTAGCTAACTATTATAAATGTATTGTGGCTACAACATATAAAGTCGCAGAACATATCTTATAACTTACCTAATAAAATCTGTATGGCTTGTGGGATAGTCAATGAAACAGGAAGACTTTGATAAACCTGAAATTTCCACTAATTAACAACATTCTATTTAAGGGAAGACAAGAGGCGCTTTCACTTTACCCAAAGGAGCTCGTAATATTTCTCTTGCTGAAACAAGAGAAGCTAAAAATGTACTGGGTAAGTAGTGGGCAATGGCAGAAAGATGGCATCCATAAATGACATGAAGCTGTTTTGGCTTCTTGGCATCTTAAGTACACTGCTTCTAGCAGTTGCTTAACTCAGGCAAACATGGTAGAGCTCATGTGTTGGGCTGTACTTTATTTAGGTTAAGGTGCTGAAAACCTGGATCTCAAATTGCCATTGATTATTAAGGACACTAATAGATATTAATTCTATATATAAAAATGACATTTTTTTCTGATTCCATCAATAATTGTATATTGTTACCTGAATTTCTTTCGGCACTCATCCTGTAATTATATGAATTTGATACTTCATAATACACTAAAAATTATGTTTCCTAATTGTTATATTCATTTTCTTTACACAGGGTCTCCCAATACATCCCTAGCTGTTCAGACTCAAGATCCTCCTGCCCAGTTTCACAAATGCTGGGGTTATAAGTCTGAACCATCACACCTGGATCTTACTAATTTTTATTTTAATTATTGTGAATTTCATACACTATATATTTATCATACTTAGAATGGACATGAGATACAACATCTCAGTCTGGGCTTGTAGAGCGCCGGAGTTTGGTTCCCCACACCCACATGGTGACTAACAATCATCAGTACTCCAGTTCCAAGGAATGTGACACCCTCTTCTGGCCTCCACAGGCACTGCACACACAGTGCACTTAAATACCTGCAGGCCGAACACTCATACACATAAAATAAAAATAAATAAGTTTTTTAAAGCTATGAAAAAAGCCCAACCAAAAATTCTCAGTCTTTCAATTAGTCCTATTGTAGATTTATGATCATATTTGTAAGTGATCTTAAGGTAATTTGGGACACATGATAGCATTACAGCTTTTCATGTATGACACTGATAGTAAGAAAAATTATACTTGAATTTAAAACTCTAGTAACTAAAGTAAGCCTTTTAATTTAAAATTTCTGGCATAGAGGACTAATTCCAGAGTGAAGCAATAGAACATACATAACTTGCATCCAATTTTTAAACCAAATGGTTTGGTCCAATCTATGAAATATGTTAAAATGATACCATTAAAACATCCTTAAAATTTTAAATTAATTGCTGACCACAAGAAAAATGAAAAGTTTTCATTAGGTTTTTTTAAATATTAAAATATTTCAATATATGAAAGCCTTAGCATTTTGCAAAGACAGATGAAATATCTCAAGTTCACAACCTAAGAACTTACATTAAAAATCAGCCCCATTTTAAAAAGCTGGTTTTGAAAAATATATGTACATAAATTTGAGTCAAGAAGGTGTAGGATTTGCCTGAATTGATGCAATTCATAGGTGAGCACAGCCTATGAATTTTTTCCCTCAACAGAAAAATAAAAGTTTTCTTCTCATGCAAGCTGTCCTAAAGCTGTTTAGCTAGTTTTTAAAAGGCGCCTTTCCATTTATGGATGCCCTCTTCTGCACACAGGAGCGGGAAGGAGGCCATGCTCCCCTAACCTCGGTGTTGCTTTTGTTTTCTTTGCTTTCTCCTATATTCACTACACATGCAAAGGGTACCTTAAGATGTTTGATATACCCCCCGGGGCTAGACATGTGTTGATCCAAGAAGACGAGGCTTCTCCTCATGTTCTTGGTAAGTGTTTCTGTCTGCTGGCACTGCTTTTATATGCACTTAAACATGAAATGTCAAAGATTCCACACATATTAGGATATATGTGTGTATACATATGTAGCATGTTTACATATACATATGTATGCAGGAATGAGAATTAGTATAGATGCTACTGTGAAGTTTTGAAGTTCCTCCCAACTATAAAATAAGAAAGATGAAAAACTAAAACTTAAATTATTGGAAGAAAAGGGATTCGATCATCATTCATGAGAAAATAAGTTTAGAAGTTTACATTTGTCATGCTTCTTGTGTGCTGAATTAGGAAGTGAGAAAAATAGTGTAATAAACTAAGGGCAGATATCAGGAGAATTCATAGTTCATGCTAGATGGATAATATGCACATGTTCTCTTGTTTTTATATAGATTTCATATTCTTTGTAAAGCAACCATAGGAGAATGTTTGCTATTCCAGTGTTGATTTTCCTCATCTCTGAAAAGTGTGCGTTAATCGGCACATGTAGATCCATTTGCATGGTTGATAGTTGTTTCCAGAAAATGATTCTTTTCCTCTCCTATGAGAGGACCACATATAATGTCACTTTAAAGGAATTAGTATTTAAAGAATGTTCACAAGTTTAAGCCTAAGGGTCACGCACTCAAGCATTAAGTGCTTGGCCAGTCCATATGCTAAAATATCTTAACTTAGGCATCATTTGTCACCTCCATGAAATCTTGTAGCAACTTGCTTTTTAATATGTGGCATTTTAAAAGGGTCTTTTGTTCTTGTTGTTGATTCATAAAATTGGCTTAGAAATATGTAAATTATAATCACTATCAGATGGCATAACTTAGAAACATTCTCCCTTAATTTGCTCCCTAGATTTTAAAATCCTCAGTTTTCATTCTTCAATTCAGATGATCATCCTTGAAATTATTAGTTTAAAAGTGTAAGAGGAATAAATACATTTAATAAAATCAGTTATTCATATATACATGTGTTTTTAGTGATATTGGAATTATGATATTTTGTGACTGATATGTAACCTCAAATTTTAATCTATTATTTATTATTTTTATATTTATTTCTCCCACTAGAGAAATATCATACATTATAATAAACATTAGATATGTAATACATTAAAAAGTCTATCTGTAGTAAGTAGCTTTAATCGACAATATAAGTACATGATATGATCTGGCAATTTTATGATCATCAGAAAAATTATTTCCCTGGAAATAAGTTTAGCTCTTCAGAATAGTAATCAATGTTTTGATAATCTTTACAGAGAAAGTTTTTTATTAATTATTGGGGAAGTATCCATTATTTCCAAAATGGTTCTGTCTTCCAAGGAAATGTATAGTATGAATGACTTTAAAAGTTGTTAACCTCTTTGACAGATGTTTTCAAATGGGAATATTTGCAAACATTATTTTTGCCTAACTAACTACCTACTTGGTAGGAATGCTTCTCAGCATTGAATGGAACAGGAAAATCATTAGAACTAACATTCATTTTGACTGCTTGATGTTAATAGTAGATGGGGCGGGGGGACTCACTGTGGACCTTCCACACTGCCATCTGATAAAATTCTATGCTGGTTGCTCATTTTCCTTCCTTTAGCTATTAAGAATCAAGCTACAGGCCACTACATTTTAAATGGCAAAGGGGAGGAAGCCAAGTCACGGACCTTCATAGATCTTGGAGTGGAGTGGGATTATAACATTGAAGATGACATTGAAACTCTTCACACTGATGGGCCCTTACATGACCCCGTTATTGTTCTGGTATGTGCCATGCAGGCTATTATGCAGTTGATTTTGTTTGTAATGTTAGAATCACTTTATCTAAAAATATACTCATATAAAATACATGACTGAATATTTAATTGCTTGCTTTTACAGTTATATTTGTCTCTCTGTTTTGTGTGTAACATTCTCATATATTTTAACAATATACTTTATAAACTGAATTGTATTATATTTTACTTGAATTGACAAGTTAAAGACAACAAAAAGTGGGTTTTTATGTTTAGCTACAAATTTCCCATTTCTGATGTTCTTTATATCTGTTATCATTTACCTTCTGCCTGGAGAACATCCATTAGCATTTCCATTAGCATTTCTTGTGATTTGAGTATACTATCAAAGAATTCTGCCAGCTTTCAATTCACCTTCAAAAAACAGGAAGAAATATTAACATTTTGGTTATTTATGGGAAGTATGGAATTTGGCTATTACCAGTTTTTTTGATTTACATATTTTAAAGATCTTTACTCACTAGTAGAGCATCCTGTTGTTTATGTTAATTATTGGAGAGTTATCCATTATTTCCTTTAGGGAGCTAAAAGGATGTAAGGGCTAATCAAAGAGAAAGATCTGGCCACCCCACATGAGCCTTATTTAGTGCAGGTTTGTAAGTGCCATCATAACTCCAAGGAGGGTTCTGTCCATCTAGAAGATTCATTCACCCATCCAAGAGTCTGGGGGAAGTTATAGTCACCTGTCTTAAACACACCTAGCAGACAGGTTTGTAAGTGCCAGCACAACTCCAAGGAGGGTTCTGTCCATCTAGAAGATTCACCCAGCATCCTCTCCAAGAGTCTGGGGGAAGCAGGCTGGTTCTTTATAGTCATCTGTCTTATACACACACAGCAAATGCTGGGTAGTTTCACACAAATATACAAAGCATGCAGGCTCAAAAGATTGAATAGAATGGAAGGACCTAATATATACTTAACTAGAACTCTAAAAAAGATAAAAAGAAATGTGATAATAATCAAAGACATGAAGAGATTATTACTTTCCAGAACTTATAGAACTTTTGTTTGAGCTACAATTAAAGCAGTCATAAGTGTGAAAATTGTGTAAAGACTCAGAGTTGCCGCGCCTGCACGGCCCTGGGTCCGAGTCTCTGCGAGGGACGTCGAGGTTGAAGAGTACACACAGACACAGAGAGAGAGAGACACACACTAGGAAGGAGGAAAAGGAGAATGACACACACTGACTTTATTCAGAGGCAGCAAGCCTTATATACCCTGAGGGCGGGGCTTTACAGGAGGTTAAAGGTTCAGATTCTCAGGAGACATCCTCTACTGATGACACACAGCTGTACACAGGAAAAAGGAAGTTGTGGTTGGGCTAGCTTAAGGGTCAAGTTGTTTACTTGAGCTTTGCAATTGACAAGATCCTGGCTAGCCCTTGGCCAAGAGTCTAGCACTAAGAGAGAAGGGCATGCAGGGAGGATCTTTCCCAGGGCTGTTTTTCTCTGGGATGGAATCAGGCTAAGCTGGCTATTCTCTGACCTGTGGCCTCCAACAAGAGTGCTTTGGAGCTCACAGTTGTCAAGCCCCCCTATAGCTAATCCCTTCCGCTCTGAAGCAGTCTGCCTTCTGTTTGTCTTTTTCCTATTAAATTTCGTTTTCATTTGTTTTTAAAATAAGCTGTCCAAGTTTACGTGAATCTCTTCCTGATTTATTATTCTGTCCAATAGATTAGTATACATCTAATCAAAGTTCTCTAGAGTATTTAAGTTTGAATGAATATAGAACAGAAGGTCTTTTTGATTCTTAAAGAATTTCATCCCTCTCCAGCAGTATGGCTACAAGATTTCAGAGCCTCCATCCATAACCAGCACAATAGTGTGCCTCAGGGCTTTGGGCTCGTTCTGTGGTCTGAAAGGAGTGTGGAAAAAGATAGGAAGGAGCTAGAAGGTAGTTGTGAAAAAGCAATGGTCATAGCATCTGTTCTTCTCCAAAGACCAGAATCCCAGCTTTGTATCTCTGAAGCATGGCTACTAGACGCTCAGGACAGAAAGATTTAGTCATCTGGATGGAGTCTAAGCGTTAGTGCTTAATTTTTAATGTTCTCAAGTTAGTTACTTATCTCATTGCTGAGATAAAAATACCCCGGCCAGATCCACTCAAGGAAGGATTTGTTTTAACTCACAGTTTGAGAGTCCATTCATGGTAGCAGGAAAACAAAGGAAGCAGGAGATTGAAACAGCTTGTCACATGGTTCCTGCAGTGAGAAAGAAGTGAGTAGTGAATGTCAGAGCTCAGGCGACTTCTTTTGCTGCAGTCTGGAACTCCAGCGCAGAGAACAGAGCCACCCACATTCAAACCACCCACCTTAATTAATCTAATCTAGATAACCCCTCACAGGGGTGCCAGAGGCTTACCTCCTAGATGATTCTGGATCCTTTCAAGTTGACAATCAGTGATATTCTTTTTTAAATAAAGACTAAGGATAAAAGAAAATAGAAGTCAGTTAATTGGATCCTTTACCTAATGGTTGGGTATCATTTTGTTTCTGAACCAAAAATCTGTTTCTAAACATTTACAGTTTGAAATACAAATCGATTGCATATTTCTTTGTATCATTAGTATAGTCTTGTACTAATTCAGTGAAAACAAAAAACATTTTTCTCTTGAAAGAAGATTGATTTTTCTTAAGCAAAATTAAAAAGATAAGAAAATTATGAAAAAGAATACCTTTAGTGCATAGTTTTGAAAAGGAAAAATGTGTACCAATTTAAAAAGTGCTAACAAGCAGATAATGAAGGCTCAATTGACAAGAGCAAGTGAGTCACAAATGCAGAAAAACCTACAGCTGAAATATTGATCCAATTAGCTGACTGATAGAGTGAAATTTTATGTACTAGAACATTTTCACAGAATTTCATTATAAAAAACCATATTGTATGAAAATCCAAAAATTCAATTTAAGGGGCTGGAGAGATGATTCAGTGGTTAAGAGCACTGGGTTCTTCCAAAGGACCCAAGTCAGATTCCCAATACCCACATGGTGGCTGACAACTGTCTATAACATCTGTCATTCCAATTCCAGGGGATCTGACACCCTCTCCTGGTGGCTGTAGGCATTGCATCACATGGATGTAGTTGCATACACGCAGGCAATCCTTTCATACACATAAAACAAAAGTAAATAACAAAAAGTATAAAAATTCTATTTAAAAAATGTAAAAATCATTTTTAAGTAACACTTTAACTCTTTAGGAGGCTCCTTCAACAGTCTATTAAAGTAGGCTATGAGGCACAAAAATCTTCATAGTTTTGAGGAAAATCAGAAATCCCCATAAAGATATAGATAAATTCTAATCAATAAAATATTCATTGAGGGGCTGGAGAAATGGCTCAGTGGTTAAGAATTCTTTCTGTCCTTCCAGAGGACCTGGGTTTGATTCCCAGAATCTATGTGATGGCTGGAAACCATCTGTAACTCCTGTTCCAGGGTATTCAATGGGGCTTTGCATGACATGGGTGAATTTACACACATGTAAGCAATATACCCATATATACTTATACACATAAAATAAAAATAATATTTTGAAAATGCATTGATAAAACTGTGCTTACACATATACACAATGTAAATATCATTAGGAAATATCAAAAAATAATAAAAGTTATTCTGTTTTTCTTTCATTCTATGCAAGTATGAATGATTTTTATTTTCTATATACTTTCCACATTTTTTTCTGTAGAAAATATTACCATTACAATAAAATAGTTTATTATAAAGAATTTTAAAATACACTAAGGGGACAGTATAGTTCAAGGTAACCTATAGTAAATCTTATGAAGTTGTTTTTTATATCTTTATGTTCAACATTTTATATGTGTACATTTCTTCATAAATACCAAATACTTTTTGAGTTGATGGAATCAAAAAACATTCTGGTTTAGAAAGTAAAGTTTTCCAATTTTAAAAAGACAATATTCTGAAATACTTAAATTATCACTCAAAAGTTCAAACTCTAAGGAATAGAGTTTCTTTCAAGTTCTGGGAGGCAACCAAGGATAATTCTAATAGTCTATATTGTTTGGGAGTCTCTTGGATGCTACTGACCAACAAGGTGAAGGAAGGCTTCCCATGCCTTGTACTGTGGTTTTGTTAGTCTGTGGCTCTTGGGGAAGCATTATCACCCTGTATGATATAAGTCTACATAATTATATTTAAATATCTTCACACACACACACACATATATATATATGTATTTTAAGTAAGATTATAAAATAATGTATACTGTGGCTTTTTCAATTTCATGTATACACTAGATCATACCTCAGGAGAATGACACACGCTCCAGCCTAACATATAAGTACATCATCCATGAAGATTCTGTGCCAACAATCAACAGCAACAATGTCATTCAGGAGGAGCTGGATACTTTTGAGTGGGCTTTGAAGAGCTGGTCTCAGTGCTCCAAACCCTGTGGTGGAGGTAATAACTGTATATATATTTTTAAGCATTTTACTATTGTACACTGGTTACATGTAATAACGGGGTGAATTATGCCACTTTCATTCATGTGACACTGTATTTTGATCACATTCAGCCCCCCACTATGCTTGCTTGTCCCACTGACCCCTTTCCTCTTCCCATCTGGTTATCCTTCCCCCATTCTCTTTTTTTTCTCATTTGTGAACCAATGAGTTTTATATTAACATCGAATTCAGTCAAAAAGCCAATCTTTCTCCAAGGATTGTCTCTGATTTGAGGCTTCAGTTTGGTGTTGGAGAAGAAATACCCAAAGTAATCACGATGTATGCACAAAAACATTGTTAATGAATTCCCAGAGTTGGCAGAGGGCATGACTCCACTTCCTGGAGTGACAGACCATAAACTCCCCTGCCCTCTTTCTAGGTCCTTATGTCTTGTGTTTAATGCAGTGGTGCCCATGACCACTCTTCCCAAACCCTAGGACTCTCATATTCAATGCACTACGGTTGCTGCCCTTGTCCATTTTAGTGTCCATGCCTATGCATCTATTTCCATTTGTGTTTGCTATAGAGCAGTTAGTCACATATAACCACATACCTGATCATGCTGTGTTGGCAGCCACCTGCTGTCCTGATAGTGTCAGATATCCTGTGTCAGTATTCACAGTGACACTATGTCAGTTCTAGATTTATCTCTAGTAGACTGATGAGAAAAGTGAAGCTCAGAGAATATAAGGCATTCTTCCAAGACCAGGATTCAGACCAGGAATCCCGAGTGCACATGCTACTGCACCGTACTCCCTTTCTCAGTCCCCAGAACAGATCCCTGACATACACCTGGTTTTTCTCAATTTCTCCCACCATGTTTTCATCTAGTTCTGAACAAACACTACAGTATTAAGCAAGCCATGACAAAATTCTCCCCAACAGGAAAGATAGGAACAGTAAGCACTGAATAATTAAAAATAAAAACAAATTATTCATAGTAGGAAATTCCTGGATAAATCAATCAAATTTTTATACTCTAAAATTCAAGATGGTGTTTCTGGAAAGGATTTAAGAATGTTCAACTTGGATCCCCCTTTGTGTTGTGTGTAAACATCTACTTGGTTCTAAGGACTCATCAAATGCCATTTTCATATGTACCACATCTATGTCTTCCTCACCAGGAGTCTACCACTATTTTAGAAGGGAAGATTATAATTCCTTGACTGACTTGGATTTTCTTCTCTCTATTTTTAGTGCTATTTTTATGCTGTTTTTCAGTGAATGAATTAGTACTATTATATTATTCTCCCAATTAAAATTCACTAATGATCTAAAACATGGCCCTTAGCATACAAAGTCATTCAAGTAGTGTTCTACCAGAACTTCATAAGCTGTCTCATCATTAGGAGACAATAAAGAGCCATATTTATGACCTTGTGCAAACATTCCTTTCAAGACTCTTTAATGCATGAAAGATAAAAAGAGTCTGAGGACTTACTCCTCCTGTTAAGAAGACAAGGAAGTTAAATGAGGCACAGGACCCCCAGTGAAAATCATTGCCATAAGGGACATTACAGGGACAGTAGCAGAGTCTGAATATTGTCTGCATATTATGTTTTAGGAATTATTTTGTAGTGATGTGAAATGTGTAGGAGCAAACGATCAAGAGGTCTGCCTCTGAGGCTGGAGAGCTGACTTAGCCATGAAGAGCACTGGCTGCTCTTGCAGAAGATCTGAGTTCAGTTCCCATCACCCACGTAGCAGCTAATGACCATCCGTAACTTCAGTTACAGGGGATCTGACACCCTCTTCTGACCTCCATGGGCATTGCATGATATGGGTGCACTTACATACATGCTGACAGAACACTCATACACATAAAATAAAAGCATGAAAATAGAGGTCTACCACTTAGTTGGAAATCATTCAGGAAAAAAATACATGTTATAGTAAATTATACAGAGGGAGTGAATATGACATGTTGACACAATATCAATCTAAATTCATTCAGATGCTTACGAGGTCCTTACAGATTTTTTATAAGCTGGAAATATTGCAATAAAAATTGTTTTGCAAATATCGAAATTACATGTTAGGAGATCCCCTTCTGTCAAACATTCCCTGTGACCTTCAGGATAAAGTCAGGGCGCTTGGCTGGGGAGACAGATGCTTTCTTAGTTCCTGGCTCTTCATACACCTCCTCCAGCTGAAGCACCTTTCCTGTGCTTGGAGTAAATGTTACGTCCTTTCCTTTCTCTAATACAGTTTGTGCTGCACTGTCCTGCCGGGGAAGTGTTGATCTTATAAGCTTTCACTGTCCGTCTGCCCACTGAGCAGGTGCCCTGTCCTTCCTGGGTTCCTCTGGTGCCCTCTGCAGAATATTGATCGCTTAGCTCTATGAGGCCTGTTCTGCTTGGTTTTGATTCTCGTGGTGGTTTTCAAATCCTTCTGTCTCACTAGACCATGTACATTCAGAGTTTTGTTCCCTACCAAGGACACAGCTTCTGTTTAACAAACCTTAGTATTTATTGTTTGTTAAATGTAAGGTCTGGAAAGAGTAGTTTTCTTTTCATTTTAAATTCATTTGCATTAGCTTTAAAATGATATCTGTCCAAGTACCTGCTCTGGTACATGTACTCAAGTATTTTTAAAGAAATGAATGACTATTCAAATGCATATTTGTAGTAAGTCATTAAACAAAGACTTATTTCCTGTTTCAGGTTTCCAGTATACAAAATATGGATGCCGTAGGAAGAGTGATAATAAAATGGTTCATCGCAGCTTCTGTGAGGTCAATAAAAAGCCAAAACCTATCAGACGCATGTGCAACATTCAGGAATGTACACACCCACTGTGAGCACTTATTGTCAGATCCTGTGTCATGATGGGAATCTAAGTTTCTTTAAAGTTTTAATTTATTTTATTCAAAGATTTTACATAGACCTGTTTAAATAGTCAGATCTTCCCAGGAGGAGTGTATAAAGCTGTTTTTCCCTGACTTTCCCAATATGCCTGTTCCTAAGAACATTTTTGCCTTTTTTTTTTATTTTTGATGTTTGATAGATACTAGTTTTGATCTAAGTAAAGTATTATTCTACTCCTTGACTTTCAGAGACACTGGCAGGTAAGATATATTAAGTATTGACTGTCTTCTGTGGAGTGCGAAGATTTAATTTTTGTCACAGCAGTCATGGCCCAAACTCACTCATTTGTTCACATTTCCAGTAGTGATAGCCTTTACTGACCCTGATGTCCACAGCTCATTTTCACGTGTGCCTCAATGGCTGAGTCACGATACAGACAAAACAGTTTTCTTTCTTGTATAACTGTTTCTTTTAAAGTAAACTAAGGTCTTGATTATTATGCTTGGTTTTCATACTGCTTTTTACTAATTCAGGTTTATTCTTCCCTGAGGACGTTCACCTCCAAATATTACACACTTGAGCATCCTGTCACTTTTCTCTAGTTACATAAGCATTCTCTGCCTCAGCCTGGCCTCAGTCCCAGCTTTCTCCTGGAGTTCCCCTTTCCTTAATTAGTTTATATCTCATCTGAGTTCACTCATCCATTTTAACAGATTCTATTTTTCCAAACACTTAAAGAAAAAAATGTATATAAAGTAAAAGTTTTTGAGAATTAAATATGTATCCCTAGGAAAAGGATGTAAGAGCTTTGTTAAAGTGAATGAGAAATGTCTTGCTTCTACTCTCACCTGTCATTTGGAAGCATACACATATGGATACAGATTTAAACAACATTTTCTCTCAGAATCAGTGCCCAACTGTGTACGAAACTCTAGTGCTGCTGTTGAAAAAGTGTCATTTTGATTCTTAATTCTAGAGGATCTGTGTTGCTTGTCTTTCAAAGTTCTCAAGGTCTTTTTGTTCTCACCATCTGGAAATTTCCAGTGATGGAAGATACCATCAGGACCATCTTTCTATTGTTCTGTGTACTTGCAGAGTTATTTTAATGGGAGGCAGATAATGATAAAACCTAATTAATTAGCATATCCCTCATCCTCTTTACTGGTCTTCTCATTGTGGTATGCACTTGTAAAAATCTGCACTTAGCAATTTAAAAATATATATCACATTGTTATTACCTATAGTGATCACACTATGCAGTAGATTTCAAAAACTGAGTTTGTCTAAATGGAGCTGTGTCTTTTGATGGACAGTCCCCATTCTCGCCTGCCCCAACCCCCCAGACCATCATTCTACCTCCCACTTCAATGAGTTCATCTTAGATTCCATCTGTGAAATCATTAAGCATTTCACATTTCATTCCTGGTTACCCCCACTTAAAGTAATATCCTCTAGATTCATCCATGTTTTTGCAAATGACATTTTTTTGACCCTTTAAAACAAAACTACCATCTTTTAATCCTGAAATGTTGTCTTTGAAAATTTTTCTCTGTTTTTCAGTGTTCTTTCTGGTGCTTTTGTAAGTCATTTTATCTTGTTTTATATGCTGGGTTTTTCAATTCTGCAGTTGTCACTGGTCTCTCAGAGTGTTGTTCAGTGGTTATCCTCTTCTAAAGCCATTTGATTCTTAATAAACAGATACAATATTTCATAACTTTTAGTTAGTACATATTTGTTTTCTTTCTTTTAATTGTTTTCCTTTCATCTTCTCCCTCTTTCAGTATATATGTAGTTGAGGGCATATGGTTTATCTGTCCTTTCCATAAATATGAAGCCCTAAGTTATAATATGCTAATACTTAGGTATTCTTTGGTACTCACAGTTTAAGACTGACCTTGTGTGTCAAACTGGAAATGAAATATGGCAGTTAGACGAAGGAGTTGTGTCAGCTTTGAAGGCCTCAATTGTGACTCTTATTTAAGGACATGTATCTTATGAGAAGGGTACTTTGTAGATATAGACATTTCTGGCTGCCAGATGGACTCAGCACTGAGGGGCCCTGAAGGAATCATATGTAGTAGAGAACTGTATAACCACAGCTGATTCTCAGAGTGCTGGGGCACTGACAATAGAATATGGAAATGTTTTGTAGGAAATACTTTTAAAGTTTCTCTTAGGAAGCATTGTTTATTAGGTATGTTCATGGGAGTCACTTTCTGCCAAAGCCTCGTCGTTTCTATCAGCTAACTAAGGACCAGTAATAATGTACATATCCATAACGGATAGGTAGCTCTCTTGAAATCAATCATTATTTCAGTTAGAATAGCAAAATAATAAGTAAGCTCACCAGACTTCATGGAAAATGAGTAGTAACCAGGTCCTTTTGTTGTAGCAAGCATCGAGTGGATTCCTGTTCTGATTCACCCTCAAGGGTTTTTCACCTGTTAATGGATATGGCTGAGTATGAGTTGGTGCCATTTTTGAAAACCAACACAATACCTAAACTTAACCAAGGTGACTTTAAGATAAGTTCGAGAGACAATGAGAGGCAGAAAAAAAAAAGTGGTACAAGGTTAGAAAGAAAAGTATTGGGCCCATTGTCCAAAGCTGTTCCTCTGTAAACTGCATTCACTCAGAAAGGGGAGAGTTTTGCAGTGTGGGGATTTGCGCAGTATGCATCCCAGTGACGGGATTCCATCTTAACCCCCACTTCATAGGTGGGTAGCAGAAGAATGGGAACACTGCACCAAAAGCTGTGGCAGCTCTGGCTACCAGCTCCGCACTGTGCGCTGCCTACAGCCACTCCACGATGGCACCAACCGCTCTGTGCATAGCAAGTACTGTGTGGGTGACCGTCCTGAGAGCCGCCGGCCTTGTAACAGAGTGTCATGCCCAGCCCAGTGGAAGACAGGGCCCTGGAATGAGGTGGGTGTGTGAATTCTCTCTCTCTCTCCACCCCCTCCCCACCCCTGCATGCATATGTGTTAGCATGTGCAATGTATTTTAACTGAGCTTCAGTACCAAGTAGGCTTTGTGTAAACTGACAAACTGGCATATTTTCTAATCAACTAACGGTGTCAGGAAAAATTAATACTTTCAGATAGTATTTGTAATTGAAATTAGGCAGTAGTGGAAATCCATATTAGGTGTCTTGTGGTGTGGAGGCATCTTCAGGGCCCCTTTTCATCAGAGGTCCTTGTTGACTTCTCTATTCTGACATAAGTTCCAAACCCAACACTGAATGGTAGGCCCTTCTCCGTTGGTAGAGCCCTTACTGCACTCATTCAGTCTTCATTCTAGTGGAGTAAATTTTCTCTGTTCCAAACAAAGCACGCTTTCTCAAGCTGACTCCTTTGATTCAGCTTGTTCTTCCCTGTCTCTGGTCTGGCAATCACTCCTTCCTCCACCAAGATTACCATAGTCCAAATTCCTACCTGCCTGGTGGTGTCCTTACAGCAGAACCCCTCTGTATTCAGAAGGCAGGAACAAGATTAGTTCCCACACGCTGCTCTGGACAGAGCACTGCGACTCTTGTCTGAGTCCAAAGACAGTGTGCCTTGCTGCCCCAGTACCTAGCCAGTGCCTTTCATTGAATGGTGTTTGGAGACTGGCTGACTCATGGTTTTGTTGTCTGTATTAACACTTGTGCTTGGTATTTCTAAAGACTCAGAATAAGGAATGGGGCCAGAAAAAGAGGGCTCACAAGGGGAATATACATCAAAAAGCAGGTAAAAGAGTAAGTGGAAGCTGTTCCCAGCAAGTGAAGAACAGGCAAGGGATGGTCATCCACACAGGAATGGGACTACTCCTGTCCCATTCCTCCTCAGTGACCTGGAACAAAGCTTCTAGTCCTGTCTACCACAATAGTCTGCAAGTTTATCAGCTTCATTCTAGAGCTGCAGTAAATTCTTCCAACTGGAAGAAAAATCTGAGAGTGGGAAGCTGCATCCCATGAGTGGCCCCTCCAAGCAGCGTGCACTGACAGCATTGACAGCAAAACTGTGGCCCCTTTCATAACAGCTGTTTGCCAGGTGCCAGGCACTTGCCTCTGCTTTTCATATCATGCTTCCTGTGGTATTGAACCGTCCTCTGGGACAGTTATTCCAGTTATCTAAATGAAAAGACTGTGATTCAGAAAAAAATTAACATGCCCCAGATGGTAAACCATGGAGCCCAAGTAGAAGCCCAGGGTTATCTGTCTTCAAAAGCCCTTCACAACACCTCCTCCATAGAGAAAAAACTTCAGAGCTGGCAAAGGGGTTGTGCACGGGTACCTGTGAGTAGCTACATGCCTGTTCTTGGTGGAATAAATATCTGTAATTGCAGCCTTTGTCTCTGTAGTGTTCGGTGACCTGTGGTGAAGGAACAGAGGTGAGACAGGTCCTCTGCAGGGCTGGAGACCACTGTGATGGTGAAAAGCCTGAGTCCATCAGAGCCTGCCAGCTGCCTCCTTGTAATGGTATGTTTACCACTAATTGATCTTGCTGGTATAATGAGTTTGGACCTCAGAAAGCAGAATTTAGGTAAACTCTGGAATTCATATTTTCTTATCAAGAACCTTCAGAAATATTAGTCTAAGAATGCTATTTGGAACAGTGGCCAGTGTTTTAGTCATACCCACATGGTAGCGATGGTGGGTGGGGATATGTCAGGCCTGAGTAGGTCCTGTCAGTGTGTGCTTTGAATGGGGACTACGTATGTCTTCTTCTTTTAACTTTTTAAATGATATGAAATTAGTAATATATCTTAGAGTCTGTTGGAATGCTTAAGTTATGCAGACATGTAGAGATTAAATGTTATTCAACTCTAAAGCCCTTCCTAATAACTGACCATACATATAAAGGGTGATTTCAAAGTAGACACCTTGCCTATATGTAAAATTAGCATATACTTTTTAAAATATAAAATTATAAATGTATAAAAATGTAAATTTCAAATATAAAATATAAATATACTTTAGTTAAAATATAAATTGAGGAGTTGGGGAGGTGACTCGGTGAGGAATGTACTTGCCACACAAACCTGAAGACCTGAGTCTATGTCTCCAGACCGCATATAAAAAGCTGATCATGGCAGCACACACTTGTAGTCCCAGCTCTTGGGTGGCAAAGAGCTTGTCTCCAAAGATAAGGTGGATGGCAAATAAGGAAGACACCTAATGTTCACTCTTGCATTCTCCGCTGCCCCTCCAGTGCACACTCTGATATACTGGTGAGACTCAAGACTAAGATGTTGTTTTTCCTTAGCCTATAAACCCATAAATAACATTAAAATCTGATGTTCTTTTTGGCAACAAAATTTGGGAAAGCACCATTTAATCAAATCTTCTTTTTAGTTTTTAAACACTGAAAATAATTGCCATTTGAAATGGCAAGGTCCAGCATGACCAGGAGGGGGAGACATAGACTAATCTATTTGAATGTTTCTCTGGAAAGTACTTAAAAATCTCAAAACTCAAGAAAACACAGGAAGAGTAAACCACACACAATAACAAGCTTTAAAGTTTACTGTGACTGGAGTAGCTTCCCCTTATACAGTTATTACTGTTGAGACTGAACACTTTCCTGCTAAACTTCATTGCTTTTAATAGCTGGGAGTGCCCTGTGTTTATGACCCAATTTACTTGCTTCTCATTTAACCAGAGGGTTAAAAAAACGATTTTATTGTAAAACCAGCATGCTAAGGAGATAGCATGTTTTTATGTTAAATGGGCCCTTGTTCCTTTCGGTTGTTTTACTGCTCTGAAATCTAGGCTTACAAGCCAGTTCTGAGAGTCTGAAAGGCCACATATTTCTATACTGTCACAGTCAAGTAGGTAACAATCTCTCTCAGTCTCGAAAAATTATTGAAATCAAATGACCTTTTGAGACCAGGCAGAAAGCTACTTTCCTGAAGCTCTCATGACCTAAGGGTGGAGTGAGAAAGTTCCCCTTATTTGAATGACTGGTTAGGCCAGATGATTATATTTGGTTGTAATATTTATTTACCTTTAAGCCTTCTTATCTAGACTTTGGAAGATGACCAGGAAACTTGTTTGCTCTTAGAATCTTTCTCCCTCACTTAGAATCACATCCAGGCCTTAATGAGACATAAGCTGTCAGTCATTCTCTGCAGTGGTAAAGTGCTTACATTTAAACAAGAGCCTCAACTGAGCCTCTCTAATGCACAGAGGACACTTCGGAGCTCCTCCTCAGCAGAGGCTGATGGGGTTAGCAAGGAAGAAGAAAAAGAGAATAGGCAAATAAACTCCTCTCATTCCAGAACCTTTGGCCTTAATCACATTGACAGAAACCATTTCCTTACTTGTTTTAGATCGATATCAAAAGTATTTTACAAAAAAGAAATCAGTATTTTGAGGTAAAACCCACTGATACTGTGTCACGAATAACAGGGTTAAATCCTGACCATAGCAGATATAAAGTATTCAAACTCCATACATACAGACCTGAAAGTGCCAAGACAATATGATTCTACAACTTGAGACATGAACCGAACAGAGATTGACGACTCAAACAAAATTAATGTCATTAACGGATCCTCTTAAAACGAAAAAATCCTAAATGCAAGGGATCCCACAAATTCTTTGGAGTTACATGGCAGATTCCTTACCTTGAAATATGCACTTACATATTTTATATTAATATGTTATTACATATATATTTAATAATACATTGTGATTTTAAGTGATGACATTCCTTAAGTCCCATATTCTTATTTAAATAGGTACAGAAATGCATTTGCCTCTAGAAATATTTCCCAGAGAAATAGGCGATGGCTACATTCTCTCATTCCATTAGATATGATTGAAAATAAATACAGAAGATTGGAGCTCAATGCTTAGATTTTTTTAAAGTATTTTATGTGCATGAGTGTATTGCCTGCATGTATGTGAGTGTATCTGTGTGTCATGCAATGCCACAGAAGTCAGGAGAGGGTATCAGATTTCCCTGGAACTAGAGTTAAGGACCATTAACAACTGAGCCATCTCTCCAGCCCAGGTTCATTTTTTGACATAAGCTCCCATTAGTGTAATCTAGGTTGGCCTTGAATATCTGATCCAGAGCCACGTGAGTATTAGGATTACAAGTGTGTACCACCATGCCTGACTATAATATAGATTTTTAAAATTAATATTTATAATCCACAATCAATAAAATTTTAAAATAAAGATATGCAAACACAGGAAGGTCAAGAACTTTGAGTTACTTTGCTTCCCTATATGCATAAGATACTGTTAATTCCATGAAATTAAATGTAATAAAAGTGATTTAGGACAAGGTTAGTATACTTTATAAAGAAGTGTGTTTTCAAATAACAGCCTGAGAATATGCAGAGGTAAACATGGATCAGTTGCATTCAAGCTGCAGAATACTGTGTCAATCAAACCTGTATTTTCGTCTTTGGGGATATGTGTTTAGGATTTAATCTGTTCCAATAAAGGTCTTTGCTCTTCATGTAATTAATCAAAAATTTAAACCAAAGATTAAATCGATTTATTTAATTATTTCAGAGGTACCTTATTAGAAAGTCAAAATTAAATATTATACAACTAAAAATGAGGCTTTACTTTATCTTAAAAATGATTGTGATAGGGGCTAGAGAGGTGGCTCAGCAGTTAAGAGGACTGACTTTTCCTGCAGAGGACCAGCACTCACCAATTCTGAGCACCTACATGGCAGCTAACAACCATCCATAACTCCAGTTCCAGTGGATCTGATGCCTTCTTCTTACCTCCTTGGACACCACATGACATGGATACACTTACACACATGCAGGCAATACACTCATACACATAAAAAAATAAAAATAAAATAGAATACATTTTTTAAATGATAATGGTAAAATGAATTCAGTTCTTTCCATGTAAAATCAAATGCATGTTCCTAGTCAAAGACAAAGCTCCCCTCCATGTTCTGAAAAATCCTACTGGAGATATTAAAATAACAATCATGTGAGATGCTTTGTAGATACAGAAGGTTTTTTTTAGGTTTTGTTGTTGTTGTTTTAAGCCTGGTATGGTGGGGCAGGCTAGCCTTGGCAAGGCAGTGATGTCCTGCCACAAAAACAAAAATTAAAAAAACCCTGCTTATTGCAGTGAATGAAACCTAATGTTTTTATTTTTAACACAAAGGCTCATGTATTGATTTCAGATATCACTGAACTCTTTTTATAATTATCAACACTTTTCATTTACTTCCTTTCATGTTTAATCATACGTATTATTTTCTTTATGTCTTTACAGAGGAGCCATGCTTGGGAGACAAGTCCATATTCTGTCAAATGGAGGTCCTGGCACGATACTGCTCCATCCCGGGTTATAACAAGTTGTGTTGTGAGTCATGTAGCAAGCGCAGCAGTACCCTGCCACCTCCGTACCTTCAAGATGCTGCTGAAATTCACGGTGACGCTATCTTCAACCCTAGCGACTTACCTAGGTCCCTAGTGATGCCTACACCTTTTTTCCCTTACTACTCAGAGACTCCTGCTGAGAAGAAATCTTTGAGTAGCTTCTCTTCTGTGACAAGTCCTAATGCATATGCTGCTTTCAGAGCAAACAGTAGACCTGCTAGTGCTGACTTTCCCCAAAGGAGAGTACAGCAGGCTGGCAGAAAGACGCTAGTCTCAATACCACTCTCCTCATCCAGGAAGAGTGGTCACCTCCTTTCTGCCTCACCCTTGGCTGCTGCCCCCTCCCTTGCAATTGGTGATTCAATAGGTGCTTCTTCTCAGGCAAGAACCTCAAAGAGAGATGGAAAGATTATTAACAAGAGACATCCAATAAGGTCATCTACCTTAGAGAGATGAGAAAGCAGATCTACCAAGCTAGAAATCAAAGAGAAACCTGGACAACCTCCCTCCCTGCATGGTGCATACAGCTTGTTGAAAGTGGGACTCTCCACACAGTTTACTCATGTCCTCTGTAAGTGGAAGAACAGAAAGTGCTGGTTCACTTTTTAGTTGCTTTCATCTTCCTTTTGTTCTGCATCAACTTGTTTACCAGAATCCATTGTAAGAAAGCGCCAAAGACTGTTATCAGAAGGAAAGACTCCAGGTGTAGTGGCTTATGCCTGTCACTCCCAGCATTTGGGAGGCTGAGGCCAGAAGATTGCTGTGTGTTCCAGGCCAACTTGGAACTCCTCTCTCAAAAATAAAAAGAACAGAACAAAAAAGAAACATAAAGTGGATAAATGTGTTGATTGCAATCTAGGGAAGAAAAAACTGGAACGAATTGTGCATATCAGCTGATTTTTTTGTTTTAAAAAAGTTATAGTAAAGATTACAAAAACAGATGCCAGTGGTTTACGCTTCAAGAAATTTTGGAAATGAGGCAAATAATTCTTAGACTTGTATTCCTATTTATCTATATTAGAAATATTGTATGAGCAAATTTGCAGCTGTTGTGTAAATACTGTACATTGCAGAAATCAGTATTATTTTAAGAGATGTTCTCAAATGATTGTTTACTATCTTACATTTCTGGGTGTTCTGGGTGCCTGTCATTGAGTATCGCCTTACGTGACATTCCACGAGTTGATTTTCAAAGCAGATTATGAAGAAGTTAGAATTACAGCTACTGATGATACTAGAGGGTTTGCTATATGTTTTTTGTCAAAACTGCAGATGTACAGATGACTCGTTTTATGTAATGCCATCTATCCTTACGAGGATAAGAATAGGACTGGTGTCTTCATGTACTTGTGCACACAGGGTGCAATGAATGAGCCTGTATAATACCAACCCCAACCCTCCTGCCATCACTGGAGGGCATCATTGAGATGCCCTTCATTCTTGTGTTGTTTCCATTGTTGATGTACAAAGAGTTATACTTGATGTACTGTGATAATCACAAAAGTGTTTTGTATGTTCATTTGTAGCTGAGAAGAGTGTCATCAGACAGGATTGACGCTTGAGAGTAATAGTGCTTTGAAAGCAGATTCAAGAAGGTGTTTTGTTTAATGATTGAGATATTTATTTTCTGCATGGTTCATATCCAGGTGTTAACAACTACAGTGCATATGACTGCAATAATGTGCTAGTAATTTATGTCAGTGATCACCTTGCTCACAGCAAAGCCAGAAATTCTCCCTTCAGGGAGTGGATGTAAAGTACTTGTACATAGAATACAGAGTTGAAGATATTTATTAAAAGTTGATTTTTTTCTTTATAGAATTTTTATGTCCTTAATATTTACACTAATATCAATGACATTTTAGTAAACTAGAGAGACATAAGTAGAAGTGCATGATGTGTTCTATGCAGAAAGGAGACATTTAAGCCAAACATACAGCCAATCCAAATTTTTTTTTTAATTTGGGCAGTACTTGGGATTGAACCCAGGGCCTCTCATGTGCTAGGGAAGCACTCTATCACTGAGCTATAGTCCCAGACCTTTTTGTATTGTGAGACAAGTTCTCGCTAAATTGCCTAGGCAGGCGATGGATTTGTGATCTACCTGCCACAGCCTCCCAAGAAATGGACAGGCCCTGCTTGTGTGAAATATTTGCATTTTTAAAGTAGTTCATACAGAGTTGATGATCTTTTCCCTTCAAGAAAACATCAAATAGACATTCAGATAGCTGATTCATGAAATAGTGAATAAGAAATATCTTTAAAACTTGTAATCTTAGTATTAAGAAGGTTGAGGCAGCCAGGCATGGTGGTATACCTCTTTAATCCCAGCACTCAGGCAGACAGATCTCTGTGAGTCTAAGGCCAGCCTGGGCTACAAAGTAACAAGTTGTCTAAAAAGCAAACTGATGATAAGAAGACTGAGGCAGGAGGATTACCATGAATTTGAGTACAGCCTGGGCTTTATAGCAAGACTATCTCAAAAACAAAACAAAAATTATGTTTTAAGGAAAAGATAAGTTCTTCATAAATTGCACTTGAAAGACAAAGGTGTTATGAGCATGCTTTTGAGGTCAGTTTCTACAGATGTCTAGAAATACATTATGCAAACTAAACTAGAGATGTGTTAAGCACGGAATGTGCAAGGCCTTTTGCCTTTTAACCGTTGTAAGCAAACAGCCGGAGCTATTGACTCGATACCTCTACAAGAACTGCTGCTATTTTGTGCAAGAGTTTGAAATGTCAAATTAGGGGAAGTTCAGATAGTAAAACAATTCTTGAACCTTAAATAGATCTTTTTTTTTTTTCCTTGAAAATTTCACTAGAACAAAATTCTTTCTAGTTTACTTGGATGTCCCTGCATCTGGTCTACAGGGAATATGAAAATGGTCACACACATTCACCTCCTGTAAGATGTACATATCCTTAACACTTTTTACCTATGCGCTTTCTTTTCTACTAAGCTAAAAATTCCTTTTTATCAAAGTGTACACTACTGATGCTGTTTGTTGTATTGGAAACATATAGCAATAAAAATGTTAAAGCAGAGATCTGGTGTTACTGGATTTTATCCTTACTCTTCCCAAGGTTATGGAACTGTGTCGTTCCTGCCTACAAAGTGAGATGATGACTTCCTCTTTCACTGGAGGCTGAGGGATTTATCCTGCTTCCATCTCAAGGTGTGTCATAGTTCACTGTGTGTTTTTTAAAAGAGGCTCTGGAAGATGGGTTTTGCTCAAGTTTTTCCCATAGCATTATATTAAGGAAGAAAGAAGCTAATGCTGATATATATGATGTTTAAGAAAGGGACTTCCTTGGTTCAATGTGAAATCTTGGAGGAGCTAAAAGCTGTCCAGAACATTCAGACTGACTACCTGAGAGTTGGAGGATGTACTCCACTGGACTCAGGACTGGGAGGAACAGAACACCACAGTGGATGGCTGGATAGCCTTCCATTGTGTAATAAGGAGACACTGAAGTGCATCTTCCAGTTTTAAATGCAAAGCAGGCCACTCAAGTTTGTTTTGTGCCTCCCACTTCATACCTGAATGGATTGAGGTAACTTCTGAGTTTCAGCTTCCTTACCCCTAAAATGGACAGCAGAATCCCTGTATCATTGCAATGAAGATGAAATAGCAGATGTTACTTTGCCAGTACAGGCCTCACACATAGTACCTCCTAGTGACTGTTATGTCACAGCCCATATACTATTCCTCCTCTTCTTAATAGCATTCAACCACAGCTCTTTAGCCTCTGTGGCTGTTTTGACTCACTGTCACTTAGTGTCATTGTCAATAATAAAGAACATGGTTTGGGAAACCTAAAGACAAACAACTCAACTTTACAAATTGATAGAATGAGCTCATTCAAAATGACCTGTAGCCATTGACTTTGAAGTTGTTTAGCTAATTATATCCATTCCCTTTGCCAAATGATGGTTAAGCTAAGTGGCTAATTATTATGTGTCCCATAAAGATGGTAGCTCCAAACTATTAGCAACATGTGTTTTTTATGCATTTCTACCCATATACTTTGTGGGCAGAGCAGCAAGAATCATTCTTCTAGACATGCTTTACATTTTCCTTACAAAGAAGCCCTTTAAATTTGAGCAGTATAAGCAAAAGAATGAATTGAGAGTTTAAACATGTAGTGAGAAAGAATTACTTGTTAAAGAGGTATTACAAAGGGACCAGTGAAGCTGCTTAAAAGGAAGTAAAATAGGAAAACCAATTAGTGTATACAGGCATTATCAACTAAAAGATATCTTTGGGCTAAGATGCTTCTGTATATTTCAGTCAGAACCAGAGATGAAATTTAATAACTCATTAAAATGTTTTCTATGATGCATAGGAAGCATAATACACTAAAATGGATTTGAAATCCACAGCATGGGTCCAAGAACAAAGATGCCACAAATTTTTGCAATTTTATCAGAGAGTTCACTTAAGGATTATCTGCTAACCTTGCCTCTGCCCTGATAAATTTTAAGTGAGAAATATTTCACTCCAGACAGAATTGATAATGCATTAAAATTGCTTATCTGGAATGTTGGTATTTTCAGGCCAATTCATAGTTACAAAACTAACAAGTTTCACCCATTTGACCAGTAACAGTGCATTTGAGATGAGCAGTTTCTTATTTTGTTTTGTGTTGCTTTGTTCTGTTTGATATACCAAAGACAGAGGCAGCTGGCAAAATTCTCACTCAGTTATTCTTCCTCAAGTCACCTGTGTTATTCTACTGGACAAATCATTCTGCAAGCTTGGAGCAGCCGTTATCCTACAGTTCATCACTGAGTCAACAGAGGGTGCTAGCACAGCAAAGGTATCCACACAAAGAACAACTCTCAGATACCCTGCGTGAAGACGGCATGGAAAGATGTTCACAGCAGCTCACAATAAAGAGCCCAAGTTCTCGGGTATAGAAGCACAGGCACAGGACACCTGCCTTCTTTTCCTTGACAAAGTGATAAGAACTGTGACCTATGAGGGAGTGAATGGTGCACGAATTCTAAAGTCAAACTACTGACTTGCATTCTGGTTGTACAGTCAGCTCGCTCAAATTTGGATGCGTTACTCCATGTCCCTGAGTCTCAATTTCTTTATCTGTAACATGCACAGACCATGCTTTATGGAACCATGTAGGCCCCCAAAATTGATAACCTGGTAAAAATGATGAACACCATATCCAACAGACATTAAATGCCTAAAACATTTTCAGTTATGATTTTCCCCACGAAAAGTCTTTGTTCAAGGACATTTTAATTTTTTAATATTTTATTTATTATTTTGTATTTTATGTATATGAGTATATTGCCTGCATGTATGTAAGTGCACCTGTATCATGCAGTGCCCATGGAGGTCAGAGTTATGGGTGGTTGTTAGCTGCCATGTGGGTGCTGGGAATCAAATCCAGGTCCTCTGCAAGAACAGACCATGCTCTTAACCACTGAGCCACTTCTCCAGCCCTCCAAGGATATCTTTTAGATGATCAAGACCTCGAATGATTCCATTTGATTATTTTTAAACTATAGTTAAAATTTTCATAATCTTATGTTCCCAAAAGTGACTTCTGTGGCCCAAAGAAGGAGCACAAGGATGTAAACTATGTACATAATATAGCAGTCATCTTTTCGCTATAGGCACAACCTAGCAGATGACGACAAAAATCAAGATAATTTCCTCGCTCATGGTATACCATGCATAAAGACACAGTAATATCAAATCCTCTTCAGGATGTGACACATTTCCCCCAGGATCCAGACAAGGGGAGCTGGATATTTATAGGCCCAGGAAGCATAGTTCACATAACTGAACTACACACTTCTATTTCTTTTGTGCTTCTCATTAGTCCCTAGCACTTGGCTTTGTCCACTTCATACTCTCTACCTATCTCCTGTATTCAGTAAGGACTGCTACAGGACACAAGGACCCAGATTCTGACTCTGAATTAATTGCCTTCTGTTTTCAGCCTTTTTCTCCCTCTGCCACTTTACTGAACAGGATCTGAGGACACTCATCTTAGCCAAGTCACATTTCTCTGGCCTTTGCAGATCTGTCTAAATGATCAGGTATAATGCTCTATTTTGCAAGGTGGTTGGAAATGACAGAGATTACTCTAGTGGGATGCTTTAACATCTTCAACACTCCCAACATGGAGCCCAGGTTGTCAGAAGAGGTGGGCTCTCTGAATCTGCTTGTGTTACTTTAGCATTTTAGGATTGTTAGAAATGTTCTTAAATGAGGTGGATGGTCTCAGTTAAAAGTCACTAACACAAAGCAGTTCTATGTTTTTGTTTTGTGTTGGTTTTATTTTTTTCCTTCCCCTTCCGCATTTGTCCTCTAAGTTTGATCTTTAGTCCACTTTCCTACCAGCGTCAGTATTTTTGCCAGTCTGTGAACTAGATTTTCATTCCGTTCTTTAGATGAGGGAACTAAGAGAAATGGTTGTGTCCGCCCCATTATACTGGGAATGATCAAACTTCCCCTTCCCTCTGCTTTGCATCTTTACTCAGTCCCATGGGGGCAATTGAACTTCACTCCCTCTTCTGCTCCCATCACTCCACCCCTCACTCTTCAGCCTCTGCCTGTCTTCTGCCCCAGACACAAGCAAAAGGAGCTCTCTGAGGCCACTCCCAGGAACTTCTCAGCCCAAATCCTTCTTGTAGTCAAGGGATTTTACATAGGATTTTACTCTGATCCTGTGCTAGGCATTGTTATGGAGGCATAAGATACAGTAGAAAGCAAATCAGAGAAAGGTCCAACCCCACTAGTGCACAGGAGAGGAAGCAGCAACTGCCAACTGCCGTGTGTGGGCTGACTACACAAAAGGTTAAAAGGCGACAGAAAAAAAGCCTAGTGTAACGTTAGGGAAGACAATGGTAGTGGGTGACAAAAATGCAGAGGTGAGAAATCTACAGTCTAGAAGAAGCACATTCAAGGAAGTGAGAGCACCCAGCACAAGGACCAAAGACAAATAGCAGCTGGAATGCCTAAGAACAGAGACAGAGGGCGTGCTCATTAGGAGTGGTTGGTGGGGTTATACCAGAGCAGAAAACATCAGAGAGCAGAAGCCTCTCAACATCACACAGGACTTGTAGGTCGAAATGGCGATTTGACTTTGATCTCCTAGTTTCTCTACAGCATTTCTTGGGAAAAGAACTCAGGGTTTGACCTCAGACACTGTGAGTTTGAAACCTTTCATTCATGAACTATGAGATTTGTCTTCTGTTGAATTCTCTTCGTTCCCTCATATACAAAATGGAATGAAAATGTCAAATAAGCTCATTCATTTGAAAAGGTATTAAGGCACTACAACCTTGATTTTTTTTAGTTGATTTCATTTTTATAGTTTATATTTTTGCAAAATGTATGAGTTCCAAGCGACTTTGTACCACATCAAGGGAACCATCTCTCTCAAGGGAACTCTCTCTCCCAGTCAGCTTGGAATTTCAGTCAGATGGGTATAATGTTCACTCCCCATCTACATGTGTAATCCCCCATGTCAATACCAAATTGAAACAGCATTCACATGTACCTCCTGAGCATCCTAGATCCTGTCACATGATTCATATCCCCCACGGAGACCCAGGCCTAACTCTTGTGTTGTGTTCCTCTGGAGACTGCATCACAAAGCAACAATTCCTTCTTTTGCTGTTGCGGCTTGGTTTTGCCTTTTGTCTTTTGCTCTTCTGCATCTGTGATCAACTCCCTGTTGATTTCACTTCTACAAGTTCCCCTGTGTTTGTCCCCTCCTGTATGTCATCACTGTCTATGTCTAATTCACATCAATCAAACTGGAATGATCCTGTTGTCCTGTCACTCTCCACTGTTACCTTATCGAACAGTATGTTCATCCTGCCATTGCATTTAATTTTGTCTATGTCACCTCCCTATTAAAGCCATGCCATGCCATGCCATGCCAAGACAAAACTGTGTCTCTGGTGGGTTTTTGTTGTTTGTTTTGTTTGAGTCTTTGTTTGACACAGTGTCCTTAGTCACCTCTTTGTATTCCTACAAAGAGGTCTCATCCCACACCTTAACCAGGGAGCTATCTCTCCAGCCACAATACACTATTTTTGTTGTTGTTTGTCTTTTTGAGACAGGGTCTCCCTGTATCCCCAGCTAGCCTGGGACTTTGTAGACCAGGCTGGCCTGGATCTCACAGAGATTGCCTTCCTCTGCCTACTGAGTGCTGGGATTAAAGGCATGTGCCTTTTCTAACCTTCACTCACATCCTCCAAGTACTAAAAACTCACTTCAGTGAGGTCTTCTCATCCATTCTGATGAATACTGCAGCCTACCCCATCCTCTCCAGGACTCCCTGTCCTAGTACTTTGCTCAGATTTTCTTACTACCTTCTAATTTAACATAAACTATTTCCCATTACTAAAAACTGTAAGCTCTACAAAGGAGGAGTTAGCCATTTTGTGAACTAATATGTCCCAAACACTTAGAAGGGAAAAAAAACATAACGAAACTCATATATAAATTCACTTTGGAATTAAAGGTCCCAGAAAAAAAAAAAAAGTCCATCTTCAAACTGAATGTTCTGCAAAGGTGATTGAGAGTTTGGAATGTTGCAGGTCTAGAGCCTAACTGCAATTTACCTTGTACTTGTTTCAAAAAAAAAAATACAAAAAAGATTTTTAAGAACATATTTAAAAATAGAAAGTCTTAGAACTTGCATTTTTTCTGCAAAAAATTTTTAAATTTTGTGTGTGAGAGATGCTTGAAAACATCTAATAAGCAAGAAAAGATGGTCAGTGGGAACTCACTGCATAGAATCCATCTTTACTAACAATGGCATAATAACCAGCAGGTAGCAATATGGGCTTTAGAACCACATCTCCTGGTTTGGGGGGCAAGCTCTCTAACTAGCACCCCCAAGTTCTGTTCTATTCACTTTATCAATACTGTACCATCTCCTCATATATAAACACAATAATAGAGACTAAGTACTCACTCTCATGGGGTTGGTGTGGACATGACACATTAACCAGGAGTTACCATATACTCATTGCTGCTATTAATTTAAACTATATACAATATAATCAAGGCTTTGGTTTAGCATACTGTATGAACTGCATTTTATTTTTTGGTTTTTGTATTATTTGTTGGTGATTATATTCTGCCATAGCACTCCTAATAATATCTGAATACAGATTTCACTGACGTTATGGAACAGCAAACTGTGCAATTTTTTTTCATCTTAAACAATAGGTGCTTGTTCGAGTTTGAATTTCGACATGACTGTGTTGCATCTCGTCTTAATTTTCCAGGTAGGCTACTGTGTGGTTGACAACCACAAACATATTTTCTCTCTTTTCTTCCCTCGCTATTCCTGAAAAATACTATATTCAAAAACTTCCAAAAGGAAGTTCCACCAAATTCTCCCAAAAGTGTTGTGTCCATGTAACATACAGAGGCTAGCGATTTGTCATACAACAAACAACAGATATTTTTCAGCATTCCCTAGATAAACATGCCTCCAAACCTCAGTGGACAGCTTGAATTTCTCAATGCCACCCCAAAACTCCTGATCTCTCTTATCAGACTTCAGATTCCTTCCTTCAGCAAGAAGCATCTTCAGTTTTCTATGGAACCAGCATGTTTTGTTTGGGAGTCTTCAATTCTACCACTAAGAAGCTTCTATAGTTAGTCCTATAGTAGTTAGTCACAGTAATTACAGCAAGGATTGCAGTGAGTGATAGATGATGTATTTAGAAGATGAATTTTACCTCTTCATTAATTAATGCACACAGAAAAAGAATGAAGATCAGATTTGCTAAGGAAATTGCTAACCACACTGTGATAAGGATATTGTATACCCAAGACTGAGCAAAGTACTGGCTACAAGTTTTCTGTAACTTTTTCCTAAATATACAGTTTCTGTTACTAGATATAAGCTTCTTGTGACCTCTCTGTGACAGTTTGAGAAATGTCTCCCACAGGCTGAAGTATTTGAACACTTGGTTCCCAGTTGGTGGTGATGCTTGTGGAAGTCATGGGTTCTTTGGGAGGAGCACCCTCACTGGAGGAATTGTGTCGCCAGGGGTAGGCTTTGAGAACTCATAGTCTCACCCCACTTTCAGCTCCCTCTCTGCTTCCTGTTTAAGCTGAAGATGTGAGCTTTTGGGTTCCTGCTCCTGGCATCATGCCTGCCACTTGCTACATGCCTCCCACCATGATGGACTCTTATCCCTCTGGAACCATAAGCCAAAATAAACTCTTTCTTCCAGAAATCACTTTTGGTCACAGTGTTTTATCACAGCAGCACAAAATAATTTATACAGTGTCATAACTCTTCTCTTTGTCTTTACTGTGCCATCTCATACATGACTACTATAAAACATAGAAAATGAAATCAATAAATATTTGTGATGACATGACTATTAAAGTTTGCTATTAAACCCTCAAAGATCAGAGTACAAGTTTCCCATCTTTTGATACTATTTTTCCTCTGAATCTATTAATTCTAGAGCCGTTCTATAAAGGGTTATAGCCACAGGTACATTTTCCCTCACCTGCTACCTTCTTTAGTCTGTGCTATGTTCTTGGTTATTTTAACTTTAGGTCTGATAATTTTATTATATTTCTGTGTCACATATAAATGCTGAATCAGATATAGAAGACAGAAAAATGATCACACCTGGCTCATAAGGGCTAGTAAATTTAATATGATCAAGAGATTCCTTTCGTAGTGGCTGTACAAACAGCTTCCCTCTCCTGAGGACTGCTGTCCTTCTTACCCAGGCTCAGCTTCATCAGATCCAGAGCCTTCTCACCACTATGGGACATAAAGTATTCAGTTCTGACAGGCACAAAATGGGTGCTTGGCTGACAAGGACCTGTGAATTGCCCTTCTCAGAAAAAGCATCTATGTTAACGATTCTACAAAACTGACTGGTCAAAACTCTGCAGGGATGGAGAATTGGAATGTTGCAGATCTGGGGGCAAATAACCCTACATTTTCTGTAGGCCCTTAATAGTCATTCATTGCCCATGTCTGCCTCTCACCCATGATGTGAACCTTTTGGTATTTCCTAACAAATCACTGGTTTCCAACAACCTGAAGACTCAGATGACATCCAAGGCCTACAAGCAGAGAGTTGCCTAATTTTCTGGAACCTGCCTACTCGGTGTTTTCATCAATGTATCGTTTTACATTTGTTTATTTTGGGATGGGGAACAGGTGTCATGTGGAGGTCAGAGGACAACCTGTGGGAGTCAGTTTTACCTTTACATGATGTGTTCCATATGTTAGAAGGCAAGTAGTCAGGGTTGGTGGCAAGTGGCTTAACCCCAGAGCCATTCAGCTGGGCCCTACCAAGGTATTTTAAAAGTACCTTGATTTAAAAGTTACTTTTGTTCTGTAACTATTACAACTACATTAAACTGGTACTACACTGGAACAAGATATTTGAGATAACCTGAATCAATGTCTCCAAGTCATGGTTACTCAACTTAGCTCCCCAAATATCTCTTGTTCCTTTTGAGGTGTGAGCTGTGAGTTTGCTTTGACAAATTAGGCAATTAGATAATACACAGCCATATGGCAGATATGCCTGAGAACACAGACTCAACCATAGTGACAAAGGGTGTCAAATTGAGTTTGTTAAGTCGTTTGATCATCTGGAATGAAGAAGGATCAATTTGCAATCCTGAAATTGTGAAACTATTAACTATTTCATGGAAAACAAAGTTTCTTACACATGCATTTCCAGTACCTGTCTAATTATAGTGCTGAGAAGCTCATTGATGGGTAATAAAAACTTAAAATAGCAGAGTAATTCAAATTGTAATTAATTTACTAAATATTTCCTTTTTAATAAAATGTTTCCATTTGGCAAATTAAAACACTTAAATATGATCAATGATTCATTTTCAAATTAACTCAACCAAATCTTCTCCTGAACATGAAACCTTAAAATGAAGATACTTTGTCTACTGCATGGTGCTTGTGGGAGTTGATATCCTGTAGGGAAAAGGGCCTTACTGTGTTCCTAGCAGGGACCATCACAGAACATTGGCTTCAGTCATGAGAACTCAGGATAGGATCAGCCATAACAGTTCATCTCTATGACAGCACCTAACATGTCACATCATAAGATGTTAACCATCAGTAGGGGGATTGAGTTCTCTAACATGAGCAATTCCACAGCAGAGTGAAGTAATTATACGTACTTATGAGAACCTGACTCATTACTGATATTTATCTCCCTAAGTCATTTAGGTTTCACGATTTTTCCAAACATATGGGTCTCTACTAAACCAATGAAGAGTTTAGCCTCAATTTTCTCTGTGGTATAGTGTCTATCTTACAAAGTACACATACTGGCAATTCAGTGGTTGTTAGACTTGCCTATTAGAGAGTGCTATAATCCATTCGGCTCCCTTCCATCTATTTCTAATTTCTAAATGGCACCTTGGATTGTGATATAATCACTTGGGTGTTTTTTTTTTTAATCTATATTGCTGAGCTCAACTGTCTTTTCTAAATCCTAAATCATTCCTGTTACTTCGCACTGCATTTAAAATAGAATCTCTACATGTGTCCTCATGCACCTCACCTCCTTGATTTGGTAGCATGTCTCCTCCCTTCTATAATTCTTCAACCTGACTGTTCTTCAAGTTCCTGCTACATGGTGAACTTTCTTATTCTGCGGGGTCATAACATAGGCTGCCACCTTCTTAGACGGCTCTTTCTTAGGTTCCTTCCTATGCTATAGCACTTAAGATATGTCCTGAACCAAAAAAAAAGGTCTTTCCTCATCACCATATTTAAACGAGGTCTCCAGCTTTCCTCTTAGATTGGTTTACAAAGCACTTTTGGGTCATTTATTGGTTCTTTGCCTTAGCATTTGTTTCTATTACTAATATGTCACTCATTAGAGTATATTCCACAGGATGCTGGGAACTATACTGCTCTTGTTCGTTTTTGTATTTCTACACTGAATTGTTACATTAATCTTGGTAATGGGTGATAAAGACATAAACTTGAGTGCAGAGGAATATTTTTCACTGTTGTTGGAGAAAAAAGCTACTCCTCATTAGAGTATGATCACATAAACTAAATCCAGATACTGGCACGAACAGAGAATAAATTTCTGGGCACGTTAAAACTAAGACATCTCTTCCAATCCAATTTACTATTTCTTTATTCTAGAAAATCCTTTTCATAAAAAGATGCATTCCATGCTTAATGAAGAATTGAGAAATATACTCAGATTGTATTTCATGCAGGAATTTGTATTTTATTTTAATGTGCATGAATGTTATGCTTGCCTGTATGTTAAGTGCACCCGTATCGTGCAGTGCCTGCAGAGGACAGAAGAGGCTGTCAGATTCCCTGGAACTGAAGTTACAGATGGTTTACCTGCCACGTGAGTGCTGGGAACTGAACCCAGCTCTGCTGCAAGAACAATCATGAGCCATCTCTCTAGCCCCATAGGGATATACTTTTAAAGTTCTAACACCTCTAATAATCTAGTCCTGATCAGGAGAGTCTGAATCCACATGTAATTCCCATTCTCTGGGGAAATTTAAGCTCATTAGCCCCCTCATACCTTGCTTCCCACTCTCCCCAGCATCACAGAGAAGTCAAATACATATTTACTTCTAGGAAATAATTTCTATAAACCATGGTGTCCAGGGACAGCTTTGCCAAGCTGGGTTGGCACATCCACTCCGTCTATCCTATCAACTTTCCTTCTTTCCTGAAGAAGACATAAATACGCAGCTGGAAGAGGCTCTGTCTCGAGTCAAGTAACAGTATAACTATACATGTATGGCTTTTGTAAGCATAGCAAGTTAGTACTAATATCCAATTTGATGTAACTGAAGAAACAAAAATTCCTATTTCTAAGTAACATGAAGTAATTACCGATTCTAGCCCAGCAGGAAAGAGTGCTTAACTGCACGTTAATCAGCATGAAGAATTAAAATATTTATCCAGTTAATTAATACTAATTTCTCACATATTTTAAAAAGTTTACTTCAAATCTCAGGGTTCTTTCTACATAGATTTAAAATATTAAAACAAAATATTATCACAAGAATGTTTTTATTAGCAAAGAATTTTTTCTTTAAATTGATATGATTGGAAGAAACTCTCTCTACAGGGAACAAAAATAATAGTAACAATGCTGGTCACTGATTTTGTTTCTATTCTTGCCAGCCCTGTATCTCATGGTGAAAAATTTGTTTCCCACAGCCTTGTGACTTTGTTCAGATGTATGTTTATGATCTAGTGATCAGGACTACTTTGAGAATTAGCATCTCAGTGGCCCTCAGGGATGAACACTGAAACTGACCTGCTTTCCCTTTCTGTTCTAATTTGGGGAAGCAATTGGGGAAATACAACCTAGGCTTTGGGTTCTCCTGGATGTGGGCTCCACTTACGAATCACCACTAGTTGGGTGTATGATGGTATATGATGATGTTCTGGGTATATGATGATCTTCTCTTGTTGCTTCATCCACACAGAGATAAAATTTAGGTCATAGGATTATTATGTGTACTAAATGGGATGTTATGCATGCCCAAGGTAGAACTGCTTTCTTTACTTATTAATAGTGGTCCCTATTACTCTTCTTGTGTGAACAGAATACCTTGGGAACAGGCCAAAAAAAAAAACAAAAAAAGGAAGATTTGAGAGCAAAGCAAGGCTTTAAGCCAGTTCCTTTTTGTTGATAACTTGAATGCTTGTCTTCTTTTTGCTTTAACCTACCACTCTACTTCCCTTTCTCACATCCAGCACCTAGCACTTTCCTCCTGGTTTTAAATTCAGAGCTGGAAGACTAATAATGATTTATTTAGCTGATTTTTGTTTCTGCCATGCTCTATTTTTGAGCTTCCAAAAACATACAAGGAAAGTTCTATGATAAATAATTCAAACTTTATGTTGCCTTGACAATGATATTTAGAGTAAACTTAGATATACTTCAAATTTATAACAAATGTACTTACTTTATATGCCTATATATTACTCACCTGTACTAACTAGATTTTTTCCTCTAAAAAACAGTATTCTAATTCTATAATATGATATAAATCTTATTGCAATCAAAAATAAGAATACCATGAACTTTAACCAAAAAAAAAATAGTCCAAAGAATAACCCATCACTAGGTAAAATCTGTGGAATTCACATCACGTCAGGCTTTTGGAGAAGTCCTTTTCATGTCTCACTAAAGAATTATAGTGTGACCTGGACACCTCGGTTACTGCATCCATGTATTATGGGAGTCAGGACTGTAAGAACTGGATCTGAGGCTGGCTAGGACCCTGTTATCCTTCTCTTAATCACCATGTGCCACCTCCAGGTGACTCTGTTTCTACCGACAGCTTCTGTTTTCACTGTTGTGACTTACAAACAAGTATGTGGCAGTTATGTGCCTTAAATACAAATTATTGACTTGAGACTTGATGAGTAACTGTGTACTTAGTATGATATCCATTTAGGATGCTATTTCTTACATTTAAAATTAAAGTTGACACATGATCTAGTGGCATTTGCTTACTATCAAATGGCTATTTCAATTTTCTCCTTATTGCTAGTAAATCTGATCATCTTAAAAGTTGGTGCATATCTTCCTGTCATTTAAAGTTTTCTTTTTCTGCCCTATTCCTTTCTCATTTCATTATTGTTTACCTATTTTTTAATGTTATGAAATAGTTGCTGTTCTTGTACTGGCGATGTCATATCATTCAGTGTAAATATATACTAATTTATAATTTATATATTTCCTATTACTTAAAAATCTCCCTATGAGTCAGGCATGATGTTCCATGCCTGCAATCCTTAACACTCAGGAGGCTGAGGCAGGAGGACTGCCATAAGTTTAAGGATAGACTGGGCTACAGAATGAGTCAGACCACCCAGGGCTATGTAGCAAGACACTGTCTCAACAAAACAAAACAAAACAAAAATATAAGTAAATTTCTGGGTTGGATGAATATAATCAGTATACTGATTAATGGATATCAAATCAATGTGAAATATGACAATAAAGCTATTAATTTTATATCATCTTAATGTGAATTGATTCCATTTATAAAAACACATCTTCCTTTTCTTCAGGCTGCTGTAGTTACATTTTTATTAAACCTTGAACATGTTCTCTAGACAATTTCTGTGCATTTTTTTCATTTAATTCCAATGTGAAGTGATACATTGAAAAAAATGTATGTGTATATTATGTATAAATAATATATAAAATGTATAATACCAAGTGTTACCACGCTAGCAGAGAATAGGAACCAGGATGTGCTCCCGGTAGGGTAAAATGATACAGTCCTCACAGAAAGCAATCAAAAACTATCAGCGAACTCACACATGTAAGTACACAATGAGAAAACATGCTGTTCCTAGACAAACAAATGCACAGACAGACAAGCAGATGTGACAATACAGGGATATTTGTCCCAGTATAGTTCATGAGAGTACACACCAGAATGTAAGTAACAGATACAGGAAATGGAGAACACGTGTGTTATGAATATGGGTTGCAATTCATAGAAAAAAAATCAAGAATATGTTAGATTAATTTTTGAAAAGAGGAAACGATGAGATCTAAAACTATAATCTTCCTTCTATAAGTTGACAAACCACTCACATAAAATCTTACTGTTTCAGTACTGTTCGGGCCATGTATGAATTACCTCATGGAGATCAAAGATTGGGAAAGAAAATACATACACACAAGAATCAGATTATTGGCAATAAGGGGAACTTATTATCCCATCCTTGTGTCCGGACTAGAGACAGATTTTTAATTGGTTGTTAAAGTCCTCTGAGGGACATAGAAGGCACACTATTCACTGTAAAGTATAAAGAGCATTAAGACATCCTGTCATGTCTTTGTCATTACTTGATACATGCCAGCTTCCATTTAAGTTACAATTATCACTATAACTTGCGGACAGAATAGTATTAAAAATGTCATTTGAAAGTTTGATTGTTGGAGCACTAATATTTTCTTGGAGTCATTTCTAATATACTCACAGGAAAGCTACCTAAATGCACCGTGGATGTGCGTGCTTTCAAGGTCAGTAAAGCCTGACTTTCCAAGGCTACTCCAAAACGTGGCACACACATAGCTTCCAAGAATGAGCCTACACTGCTACAGGACCAGAGTCATGCTGGAGAGCCAAGCTGACCAGAATTGCAACAGTGTGGCTGTGAGCACCAGAGCAACGATGAAGGTGGCAGTGGGAGCATGAGGACGTAAAGCATGACTGTGGTAGCTGTCTCATCATTTGTTTCCCTTGGATGTAGAGGAAGATGCAAAGCCAGCAAACATCAAGCAGATCAAATGGATCCTCCACCATGAGGGAGAAAACACTCAGGTCCAGCCACCTTGTCCCATTGGGTAGAGCTGAGCCCTGGCGTAGCCACCCACACCTGGGTCACTGGGGTTCCTGAGGCACTGGGTCCCCTGGCTGCCAAACTCAGGCATAGCCAGGAGGTGGCTGTGCCCACCCACTGAACTGCACCCTATGCACCTCTCTTGCCAGGAGTTGGGCCTGCAAGTGGCTAGACAGTACACCCATGGTCTGCCAGGCCATCAGCATCATCCAGCAGCAGCCATCATGAAGACCTGGCTACCAGCAGTAGTAGGAACCCGAGAAGGCTGCAGATTTCAGAAAACAAGCTAGAGGACACTGATGTAAAGCTGTTGTGTGAAACCGTGAAACATCCCAACTGCCACTCAGAGAATCTTGGATTGGAGGCCTATCAGCCAACAGCTGCCCGTTGTGATATGCTGTGGGGAATCAGCAAGTTGGAAAATACCTTGGTCCACAGTTGGGTCATTGTACTGAGAGAGGCCCTGAAATAGCCAAGTGTAACTTTCATGCACTTGGGCTGTGAATAACTGTCTTTGATGAGGACTCCTAGTATTTATGATCACTGAGGGAGAAATCCCTACTTGACAATCCTAAGCAATGTATAAGAGAAACAAAAAACAAGTGTTAAAATTCCATCCCAAGAAACCTGGGAGCATGCTTATCTAAAACCACATGCAAAGGAAAGGGAGTCAACACTTACTTTGGCCCCTCTGTGTGTAAAACTTATAGATCACTGACAGCCTTACAAGAACCTGGTTAAGATGGATGCTTTTTTCACTTGCTATTAGAGGATAAGAAGTCTGGGGCTGAGGGAGAAGGTGGGGATGGAGATGAGAGAGGGGGTCTAAGTATGATCAAAATACATTGTATGAAATACTTGAATCAGTGGAATTAAAAAAAAATCCAAAATGATACGTAATCCAGTCAATAAGTGGGTAAAAAATTGAACAAATGTTTTTTTTTTAAAAAAAAAGCTTAAATAACCAATAAATGCATATAGAATTCAATCTCTTTAGTCCTTAGAGAAATACAGATAAAAACTCTTTTGAGATTCCATCTCACTCCAGTAAGAATGTTATAAAACAAACCAAAAGAAATGCTGTGAAGTTTCCTGGAAAAAGGAACACCAGAACACTCTTGCTAGGAACAGGAACGTAAGTCAGTGAAGCCACTATGGAAATCAGAATGGACATTGCTCTAAACAAAGATTGATCCATATGTTTATATCCAATATAGCCATATGATTCAGCTCTTCTATTCTTAGATGTATACTCAAAGCAAAGAAAGTCGGTACATAACAGGGATGCCTGTGCATTCATGTTCATTGTGTTGTCGTTGAGAATAGCTAAACCATGGAAGCAGCCTAGGCACCTGTCCTTGTTCACAAGAGAAAAGAAAATGTGATATATGCACCCAATGTAGTAGTATTCAGAGACAAAGCTTTAAACAACTTTGTGTTCAGGAAAATGGAATGAACTAAAGATCATCGTGTTAAGTGACAGACTCAGAAAGTCCTGTCATGTCACATGTTCTCATCATTAATGAGATCTTGAAAAGTAAGACACGAGAGTAGAGGAAGGGCCTCAAGAAGGGTATGAAAGAGTGATGGGCAAATATGCTCTAAACACTAGACATGCATGAAAATCTTACCAGCATTGGTCATTTGTAGAATCAATGTATGTTAATGAAAAAGAAAAATCCTTTAGAAATACTCATCCATAAGAGTCACAAACTAAATTTGCATCATATAGATAAAAAAGGAAGGAGGAAATCAGAATATTCCAAACAGAGGATGAAACTTCAGAAAGGACAACATGGCTTGTATTAAATAATGAAATCTATACTTCTTAGCTTCTAAAATGTGATTAAACAAAGCATTTGACTAACAATAATAAGTGCTACTTTGTACATAGCAGACAGTTGAAAAGGTAGATAAGTCCAAAATAATGGATAACCACTTTATGCTTAAACAAAATAAAGCCCAGGAAAAAAAAAATCACCTAGTTTCCTGTTTCTCCCTGATCTCAGATCATTTATTTGCACATATACTGATTAACTCTAGAAGAAGCTAAAATGAAGCATTTCCTTCTAAACAGGCTGCATCAACTTACAAGCCAATGAAACACTTATTGGATTTTGTCTGAAGAACACATTGGAAAGAGTCAATGCAAAACCCAGTACTCACAGTAAAGGAGGGAAGACAGAGATTTTTCTGAGTAATCAGAAAAACAGTAGGGGAATAGACACCCAGACTGACCAAGATGTGTTCCAGTGTGGGAGTAGTTTCATGAACTCTTTACAATTATAGAACAAAAGAAATCAACAAACCAAAGCATTTCCCAAATGAGTCCGAGGGAACATCAGGTCAGCAGATTACAGCAAAGCCTGGAGAATAGCTATGACTTTCAGATGCTACCTGCTGGCAGCCTCAGTTTTTGAATAAGTGAAAACAACTGATCTGTTAATATATTCCAACAATTTTACACGATAGTGGAAAGGATGCAAGGTCAGATACAGAGGTGGGCAACAAATAGCTGTTAGAAGGACTAAAGATAACTCAAGATCATTTAACTCCTGATTTGTAGTATTTCCACTCAGTCCTGTGGACTCTGTAACATAGATGTGGCTTGATTCTTAGAACTTCAGTTCACAAAAGGGAAGCTGTTTATGTAAGAATAGGATTACACAGTGCTCAGCATTATGTGAGACATCTATATCATACCCCTCTGTTCAAGGCTTAGAGAACATCTCAGAAGAGGGGGTGGAAAGGATGTAAGAGCCAGAGGCAGTGAATAACCACAAGAAAACAGTGTTTTCCAGACTCAACAAGTCAGGTGAACATATGAACTTACAGCAGTTGTGACAGCATGCATAAGACCTGTGCAGTCTCAAGCCCAGAGGAGGTGGTTGGCATGAAGTCTCCTAGCTGAGCAGCTATTGGCAAGTGATAGCTTCTGGGGGAAGAAGTCAGTTTTTCCTAAGGGTGTGACCCTTTGTAGACTGACCATGCTGCAGGGACAGGAAGTAAGGAAAGGGAGGAAATGGGGAGGGAGCGAATATGATCAATAAATTGTATGAAATTCTCAAAGAATTAATAAAAATATTATTTTTAAAGGTTTCTAAATGAGAAAAATTGACCACCAAATAATTATGAAGCTTTTGGAGTCTCTTAAACATCTTAGAAGATCTAAAAATATTATTTCCATACTTTTTATTTTTTCTGAGATAGAGTCTCCCAATAGCTTCAGATGGCCCAGAACTTACTATGTAGACAAGGCTTGCCTTGATCTCACAAAGATCCACCTGCCTCTGCCTGCTGAATGCTGAGATTAAAGGTGTGAAACACCATTGAGGCCTGTTTTCCACATGTTTAACCTCTGCGGTTATATTCATTTAATTTGAAGCATTAAGATATAAATGCAGTGCTTCACTTTTTTATAATAGTCTTAGTTTAGTTAATAGAAGGTTATATATTTTATTTCAGTCTAATTTAGCTTTACATCCATGAACAAAAGTCTTCTTACTGGCAATTTAATTACACAGCAATTGTGTTAAACCAAAAAATAGTATTCCAGTAGTTTCCTGGATTGTGTTTTTAATCTGTTAGTTTTTATTCCTTTACATCTCATTAACTGTAGCAAATGCAGATGCTTGCAAAAGTCATTGTAACATATGTTCCCATAGTCATCTCCCATCAGGATGGAGCTGCTTTCATCCCGCTTGTGTAGTCATGATGCCTCAGAGAGGTAGTCTCAATCTAGTTTTCTTCTTTGCTACACATCAAGTCACACGGAACTTCATTAGACAGGTCCTTTTCATTACTGTGCCCTCTCTTCTGTTTCCTGGGCCACAGATGTTCTCCTGGATGGTTTAGGGGCACAAGTTGTCCTGAGGTATGTGCCAAACATCAGGACAGCAACATCACAGCCTCATGAGATATCCCCTCCTGTTTACATAATGTTGCTCAGTCATTCAGCTGAGGAGGGTATTTATTTACACAATCATTTACTGATTTAATCTTGCTTAGTAACAGATTTTCTGCCTACATCCACTGAAATCTAATTTTCAATATAACTGACCTTTTACACTGTTCTCACCTCTATTTTCTCAGTGCCCACACAGTGTTTATTATACTGTAAAGTATAAGTTCCTATTTGTTGAACAGATGAATGTATTTCAGATCAAGCACATCCCTATGTAGAAAGATGCACAACCTCTAAACTCGTATATTTCCTCTCATCCCATCTTAGGTCATTAAAAACTTTTGTAAATACAATGATCAGAAGATATTGGTTTATTTAAAGGTTCTAGTGTATCGTGGAAGAGGTGAGAGTATGGACAATGAAAAGGTAATTCCTCCTTTACTGGAACAAAATACACATATCTGTATACACCTCTGTGTGCATGTGTGTGAGCATCAACACACATGTATGAAAGCACTGGGAAGGACTCGCCTTGTATCTGCATCTGAAGGCTGTAGGGAGTGTGAATTGAGCTGTCATGCTGACTAGACTGTATCAAAGAAGTGTGTAGCTAGGCAGGTTGATAATTCTGTATATTTTTGTGTGTTTGAGGTAGATAATCATATAACTGAAAAAAAGAAGTCTGCATACCACGTATTGTGCTGCCCACCTTTCTCCTCACCGTTCCCCATTCTTCCCACAGAGGAAGATATGGTACATTTTTTAGTGAGAGCCTGCAGGATGCTGGAGCCACAGCTAGTCTGCTGGTGTGCAGTGAACCTAGATTAAACTGCGATGCTTATAAAGCCAGGTAAATGGATCCCAGATTTGTATTCTCACGCATAGACTCTCTCTCTCTCTCTCTCTCTCTCTCTCTCTCTCTCTCTCTCTCTCTCTCTCTCTCCCCTAACTTGTGGGAGTTTGCTTGACATTCTGCTGTTGGAAGGAAAAAAATAAAATTTATACTAAATATTACGTTAGATGATTTAAGGCTGATACCTTTAAAAATATTTTTTTAATTTTATGTGTGAATGTTTTGTTTGCATGTATGTAGGTACACCACATACATGCAATGCCAGAGAAGGCCAGAAGAGAGCATCAGATCCCCTAGAACTGGAGTTACAGATGGTTGTTAGTTTCCATGTAGGTGCTGGGAATCAAACCCTGGTTCTGTGTAGGAGTAGCCAGTTCTCTTAACCACTGAGTGATTGCTTCAGCCCCTAATACTTTCCCTTTAATGTACATTTTAAATTATTCAAGAATTTCATATATACATCTAATACACTTTAATCATGTTCACTCCTTATTCCCTCCAGTACTTCCTTCTCCACCATCACTATTCCCTTCAAATTTCATGTGTTCTTTAGATATACTTTAATACAGTCTGCCTCAATAAAAAATGTTATGCATTTTAAGAGAAACCAAATGATATTTGCAAGATAGGTGGGATAAGCTGGGCACTCCAGTGGAATCAATGAATCCATCTGTAATCCCATCGTTATCTATACCCCATTTTCCATCTGAAGGCAACAACTACTATCAACTATGCATTTGGCAAAATTCCCAAATAATACAGAACTGTTATCCGTTTGTGACTTCTCTTTCATCATTATAACTTGCTGGAATTCTATGTGGGGGCTACCAGGGTGACAGGTAACTGACAGTACTTCAGGATTTAGAATTTCTAGGCTCATGGCCACAAAACTATAAAATGTAACAAGATGCCATTGCTGGCCTAATGATGGCCCTCTATTTCCTAAATACGCCTTTGGAATGTCTATTTATTTACTTATTGTATAGAGACCAGGTCTCAGTATGTAACTGGGACTGGCCTAGAGCTCAGGATGATGATACCTCTATCTCCTGAGCAAGGGTGATACAAGTGGGTGCCACCAGACCTGGCAATTTTTCAATGATTTTTAAACTTCTTTTATTTCAGTGGTGTTTTACTTTATGAATTCCTATAAGGAAAATGTGCTCTCCGGAGGAACAGCATTCCGTACACCCAAGCCTCCTCCCTCTGACAGTCTCAAATCCTGTTCTACTCCCTTTTCCTTTCTGTACTTTCTGATTACAGAATTAGACAAAAAATGAAAAGGAAACTGCAGACATGTTCTTTTCTGTTATTGTTTTTTTGTTTTTTGTTTTTTGAGACAGGGTCTCCAAGTAGCCCCACCTGGCCTAGAACTGCCTATATGGACTATGCTGGCCTCAGTCTCACAGAAATCTCTGCCTCCTGAGCTCTGGAATTGAGGGCATGCTCCCCGATCCCCAGCTACGTGTCTTCATCTGCAATTCAGTGATACTATGCATGGTTTTTAATTTCTCCTTTCAGCACCCATTGCTCTCTTATCATATATATGCATGTTTCTAGATTGTCTCCTAATAAATTTTCCTTATTTGTTCAGTTCTGAACTACATTTATCCCAAACATGGCAGTTGCAGTTGCTCCCAATGATAGACTGTGTAAGGAAGCTCAGAGTTCTTGATTTTTGCTTCACACTTCAGAGTTTTTTTTAGGATCGGTGAATATTTTTCTACTTCTAAGGGTTGGGGTTTTCTTTATTTGTTTGTTCTGTTTGAGACATGAGGGTCTCATTGTAGCCCTGGATGACCTCAAGCTATATTACTGAGGATGACTTTGAAGTTCTGATTCTCCTGCTGGGATTACAGGAATGTCTTATCATACCAAGTTTATGTGGTATTAGGGATCAAATCCAAGACTTTGTGCGTCCAAGACAAGAACTCACCAACTGAGCTACATCCCAAACCTCTCTACTTCTAAAGAAAGCAGTCTCTTGGCTTCTGCAATTCTTCCACAAAACCATAAAATGTCACAAAACAAAAGTATATGCAATGTTTTATTCTATTAAGAAATCCATCTTTGAGTCTCACATGTAAACTTTATATTTTAAAATAAATGTATATTTCACATATTTATGTAAATAAATATATATAAAGTATATGTCACTTTTTTGTTACAGAGTTCTCCCAAGCTAGGATATTCTGTGTTTCTCTTTGGGAGAAACAATCTATTCAAGAGCAATTCCTTCGATTTTAAAAATAACTTATTTCATGATATGATTTTATAATGTCTATTATTATTCTATAAAAGATAACCTAATTTCCAAATTTTAAGCATATTTAAAACTTTACCATAACCCAACATCTGGCACAAACAAAGCATTGGCTTTGGTAGCACAGGCTATGGTCCCTCCTGAGTCCAAGAATGACAGAGAAGAAAGTGAAATGGTTGGTGTGTCCAACCTGGGCTCCTGTCCATTCTACTAACTCTTCCTGTTTTAATTATTCTATTCTGCAAACAGGTTAGAAAATACAGTTTGGGGAAAGCATAGGTGGAAGGCATATGATTTACTGATGTGACTTGCCATTTGCTGTCATTTTGTCAAAATTATTTTACATCTTTTCCTTATTCCTTTACTCATGACCCGAGAGATCCATCTAAGTCACATCCCAAATATAGTTCTCTTCTGCCTGCTGGTCCTCAATTCCCAAATAGAGATGAGCATCAATCAATAAATAGGTGGTTCGACAACATCTTGTATCCTCAAAGAGTTAAATCCATGGTTTTAGCTAGACCTAAAAGCACTGTTGTTACCTTCATTCACTTCTTGTCTACTGAGTGGGGAATCTAACATACATCTGGTATTCTTTCATGCATGAGGGTGGGCGAACTTGATGCCATTTAGATGTGAAGCTTAGGGACTTTGGAATTTTGGTATCAATGCTATGAATTTCCATTTCTGTGAGAATATCTGAGAAAAATCAAAACTTAAGAGTAGGAAATATTGATCTTGGCTCATGATTAGCTTGTTCAGTTGTGGGGAGCTTGAGGTAGGGCTGAGCATCATTAAGGGGAGTGTGTTTTAGCTCAAAGATGTTTGCATCATGGTGAAAAAGAATCACAGGAAGAATGGAAGGGCAAAAGGACAAGATAAATCCTTCAAATGCTTGTTCTCAGTGAGGCACTCCGTCCAACCAGTCCCCACATCCTACATTTCCATCATCTCCTAGTAATGCATCAGATTAGGAGTCTGTTAGTGGAGCAATCTATTCATGAGGTCAGAGTCTTCCTGATCCAATCAATTTCCAGATGTCTCACTTCTGAACACTGCTATATTGGAAAAAAAAGCTTTTAAAGCATGAGCTGTTGGGGTTCATTTTACATCCAAACCATGATAGTAGTCATGGTTGGAGAAGTTGAAGAACTATTGCTACATGTATAAGAAGGGATGATTGTATATAGTTCACTCTTAGGCATCTCAAAGTGTTTCTAGAAATAAAGTACACAAAAGTAACACAGCAAAGAAGATGGAACTGCATAGAACTGCTAAGAGTAAAATTATTGACTTGAACACATTGCAAAGAACATGGAAGCATAGTGCTAAGGCAATGCCAGAGTTTCATTTCCCTTAAACGCCAATGCAACATGACATAAGCTGGGTGCTATAGCATCTTTTAAGTTAATATATAAAGAAAATGTTTCTTTTTGTTGAAAAAAATCTTTATCTTCCTTTTCTAATAGTGTTATTTCAGACTGACTTTTGGAGCAACTTAAGAATTCAAAATTTAAGCGATTAATTGAATTCTTTTTTGATTATTTATTTCAAATATATTTAAGATTTTAGTCACACACATGGACAAGAAGAAAGCAGACTCATTTACTGGATATTGCAGAACAAGTCAACCAAAGAAGCTGCACGTACCATTCATTACCCCCTGATCAGACATTTTCGTGATTGGGTATCTTCACTGGGATAAATGGACTGCCAAAGCCCCAATTTGGAAACTGATTTGGCTATCTAGGCGCTCCATGTTAATTGGGCTTGTGCTCAGGAGAGAAATCAATGGCTCTCAAAGCACTGGGTAAAGTAGGGCCTGCCCCATAGCAACCATCTTCACAACTTCACATGCTCCCAGCCTGTTTTGCATTTTTCTTTAAGTGGGAAAGAATTCCTTAGATGGGAAAGATTCTTGTCCATATTAGAAACAAAAACTTTGAAAGCAGGTCATATCTGCTGTCTGGTTAAATATATCATTCATTTTAGAACATAAAAATGAAAAAATGTGCATAATTCATGATTTGTGTCATAACTGATATTCTTTTTACTACCCCATCCTCAAGTTAAGCTAACATTCTTAGGAAGGATCAGTCCATGGACTGATAGTTGCTCCTTGTTTCCTCCTCTGCCAAACTGAGACAGTTTTACAAATTTGGTATTATTCCTAAAATCACTTCAATCTTTCAGATGTATAAAGAGGCAAGAGACAAAATAGCTACAGAAAAATTGGGGTAATATCATAACTAAAATGTGGGTTTGTGTGACATCACAGCAGCCCCAATCAACTCTTCAAGTAGGGACAAGTGGCCTGTACTTTCTGCTTTGTATTCTTCATTTCAAATGGAAATAATCACAATATGTAGTTCAAAAGACTGTAACGAGGAAGAAATCAATATACGTTAGATGCTTAGGCTAGTACCTGGTTGGCAGAAAGCACTCAACAGAAGGTAGCAAATGTATGGTAGCCATGGCTGTTCTATATTGGTGTGAGCTTCAAGCCTGCCATGTTGACTATAAATAAGTACTCTGCTTTGCACCTCAGAATTTCCACTTGTGAAGGAAGATAATCATATTACCTAATTCATAGCAATGTGGGAATATGCAAGGAGATACATGTACAAAATAGGTGCCTAATTTAAGATGTGATAAATGTTGACTGAATGTCAGCCACATGAATTAGAATTCTGTTTCAGTTATCGATCAAACTGTGGAAATTTGAAATCTTCATAAATGTTGTGATTCATGAATGCATTATATTCTCTGTTTATATCAGCCTTTGAGAAATATTTTTAGTCAGATCACTTAGCAGACTGTTTTCAATTTAGTTTCATCATTGGTTATCTTATACAAATTGGGGTGATACATGGAAAGATTTAAGGAAAACTTATTTACAGAATGTATTTGGAAAACTGACCACTGGAAGGAACTAGCTAGAGGGACAGTGATTATTATCTATTTCATATGTAATTACCAGGTAATGAGGATATATATTAAATATTTTTCATCAAATTAAGCACTTTATCAATGAAAGTATTTACTGAATAAATTTTAATTATAGTTCAAACATAGAATTATTCTACATTATACCTGTCACAATTCTATTGTGAGTTCAATATATCCTTAAAACATGTCCATTCAATTTTATTATACTGAAAACATAATAGTTAGATATTTTATGGCCCTGCCTAAGATCACATAGATATTACAGATGAACTTGAACCCAGATTTCAGGCTCTTTAATGCAGTCTTTGCTGCATCACAGAATTGCCTGTCTTATTCTTTTATTTTACAAAGAAGGCAACTTGGTACATCTAACTTTGAACTATGATCCTACAAATAATATTTGTATGTAAGCATAAAGAAACCAAGAGCTTCATCTTCTCCCTTATGTATTCAGTAATGAATATTTGAGTGCTTTGATTTATTCTACAGAGAAAAGACCTCATTTGCTCTACTCTGAATTCTACTGACAATTTTGGTCTTTTGTATTAATGGATTGATTCAAAAACACATCTCTGAGGATGTCATCTCTGTTTCAGACATCAGAGTGGTTCACCAAAAGACAAGAGAGTTCACACTCCCCAGGATGGCATACTTCAATACTTGTTTAATCTGTCCCCAAAGTTCTTTCTAATTTGATTTCCCACTGGTCTACATGTTGGCCACAATGTTCATTTTATTCTAAATATGCCTTTCATCTGGGTGTGGTGATGCACACCCTGAATCACATCACTCAGAAGGCAGAGGCAGGCAGATTTCTTCAAGATCAAGGCCAGCCTGGGGTGGTCCACATAGCAATATTAGAGCAAATAGCTATCTAGCTGGGATGTACTATAAATTCTCTAGTTTATCTGTTTAAAGACTCATATTTCCAGTTTCACTGGTCAATCACCTAATCATAGGACAACCTTAGGAAGGTGGGTTCACCTTAAGTTACACTAAATAGATGGTCAGAATACCAAGCGTAATAATGAGACAGTGAACTTTTCCTGCCGGGAATCCCGCCTCCCGGGGCAGTTCTTCCGGACCCAGCCACAGACATGTAGCTCTCCCTAAGTCTGCCCGCTTTGCTAAATTCTTCAGAAAAGCATAATCTTTCCTTCTCTTCGTCATATCCCTTTGCTACACATGCTTTCTCTAAGGCTTTGGGCTGCCCTAGCATCTTGTATTTCTCTACTTTTTCTCTAAAGCTTCTTCTCCCAGCCATGTGGCTGCCAGTCCACCACATGTCTGACCCCCATGCAGGCTCTAAACCTGCATGACTTTTTGGCTTCCTTTCTTCTCCCTCCATTCTCTTCCTCCAGGCAGCTGCTGAGATTCCCAGCTTGCCTGCCTTGAGGATTTTTCTTTAGATTTCAATAAAACTGTCCTAAAGCTTCCAATTGGGTCCATTCTTAAATTCTTTTATGAATGAGACTTGAACCCACTAGGGGACGCTCTCTTTCTCCCCTGTTTCAGCAAGTTCCAGGCCCCCTTCGGCTACATAGTGAGCTCTTGACACACAAAAAAGAATCTAAATATGACATGACTTGCACTGTCTTGTAGCTGAGCGTGTTGCAGGAACTTAAGGAAATCAGAAGACCAAAGCCAGCTCAGGTGAAGAAGAGAGAGTTTCTTCATGCCTGCAGGCGGACACACAGAGCACTCTGTAATACTGCCAGTTATTAAAAACTCAAATTTTTAGGGAAATTTATAGTCAACTCAAATGCAAGAGTTTAAGCAAGCAAGCAGTGTAATTAAGCAAATGCTTACACATAAACCCTTGGTTACAAAAGATCACAATAATGTAGTAGTTTGGCAAACAAAGATTTCAATGGTACAATATAAAAAGAGCAAAGGCAGATTCCTGTTTACCAAGGCCAATTGCTGTTCACCTTCCTCATTCTTTTCTTATTTCTCCCTATCTTATCTTGGGCCCTTCCATGATCCAAAGCGCTTAGCAACTGTCTTATTGTCCATGAGTGTCTTTCTAAACCTATCCCACGTGACCAAACTGAAGTAACATTTTTCTGCACTAAAATCAATTACCCTTTGTCTTCATGACTCTTCTGGCACGCTTTTGCCCATATTACCATTGTTTTGTAAGTTATTTCCCCTAGTACCCTGCATGTTTACTATAGGTGCAATTTCATACGGCCTATGCACCTTTGATAAAATGCTTTTTAGTAAACTATCATTTGTCAAATTTGATTAAGTCTATATTAATACTTGTGCTGCAAACTAAACAAGAAAAAGAAAAATCACTGGTCTGCAGAATTTTACAATCCCATTGGATGACATGCATATATTCAGAAAACAAACAGCAAATCAAGAGAAACCATACATATTAGTGTATACAGTACATAGGGTTTCAGCAGCTGGACTCTGCAGCACATCTCTGAATTATAGACCAGATTCAGAGAACTATGAATAACAGAAGTTTTACATGGGTGTTGAGAATGGAAGAGGACTGAAGGGCGAAGTGGGAAACGGTGAGAATTTTGTCTGAATTTACTACCATGTGCCATTTGCTCTTCACAGAAATCCTAAAGCAAACAGCTATAATCCAGGAAGCCAGCTATCACTATAGAAGAAAATCCACTCTACAAGAATCATAAACTTTATCTCTGACAGGCTAATATTTTTTTCAGAAAAATCATGAATACATATAAGAGCTATAATTTTGAGGGGAAAGGCTTTTCCCAGAAAAAAAGAAGATGTCCCTTAGAGGAATGATACCATGTCCCAAGAGAGCTCAGTATTAGGAAATTGGGAGTTTTAATTCTTCCCCTAGTAAATGTTAGGATTAAGACTTCAACGAGTCACAGGTAGGAAAGAGAAGCAACTAACCTCATAGAATCCATATTGACCTTTATTAGTCAATGAGGGGTGACTACAGACCTGCAGGACTTTGTAGTCGCAGACTAAACAGAAAGGAAGCTTAAATACTTTTGCATAGGAAAACAGAGTCACGGGAGTTGGGTAGAGAAGGCAAGCCTGCATTCCTCCCCTAATACACAAGGTCTAGGGAGGGCCTGTATGTAGAACCTTATGGTTGGGATTTATGGGGATCCTGGATGGACTTGTTTGAAAGCAAGGATTGCTTTAAGGTTTTAGGGTTAACAGAGGCCTACATCTACTTAGTATTGTGTCTTGTGCCCTGTCTTCAGTGTTAAGTTTCTGGCAGACTCCTATAAATGGCAGTGCAGTTCCCAATATTCTAAAATGGCCCAACTGAGCTTAGCTTGGGCAAGTTCCTCTGCTTAAGGAGAGACCAACCAGTCCCCAAGCTAAACCTCCACAGCCTACATCATGGAAAGTTTCCCAGCCTGACTTTTGCTACCGTCTCGTCTCTGTCTCTCTGATCCCACGTGGCCACCCAGCAGTTTGATCCCCCCAATAAAGTGCTGCTCCCAGAGATTTGTCTTGGCTGGTGGCCTTCGCTACTCCTTCTAACAGAGTGACTTCATGTTTCCCAGCTTCCCACTAGACAGTGTGAGAACTTAAGACCCCCGTTGGTACCTAATCTTACGCAAACATCTTGTGTGAAAGAAGGGTACCTAATCTTATGCAGAACATCTTAAGCAAATAACCATCGTTAATGACCCCATCTGTGTCTGTGAAGTGATAATGGTCTCTAGCCAAACCATACAGACTCCATCTTACAGCAGTGACGTCCTGTTTTTTTTTTTTTTTGAGGAAAGGGAACTCTGAGTCTGACATCTTCTCGTGGTATTCAGGATTGGATATGATGCCAGGATGTGTCTCAATCAGGAACATAGGCAGTGACTAAAATGTAAACATCTGCTTCTATGAACTTGGATGGGAGTTTTGGGTTGGATATTTTTGAAGCTAACCTTTATACACCTTGTAACTTGCCTATGAAAGCCGGATGAATAGGGCTGCATCTCAGAACTCACCCACTTAGAGTTCACAAGTCAGCCCCGCCCTAATGAAATCTACCTTGCCATTCTTTGGCCTGTGGACTCCTGCTTGGCACCCTATAACACTCCTTCCCCATGTTTTTTTCATTCATTCAGAATTGGTGATTATGGAGGCTTCCAAAGGCTAAGAGATATAAGAATATAATGGAAAAGAAGTTAGCAGCATTTTTCTATATCCTTAAAGAATTTATTATAATTAAGACACAGTGTAGACAGTTGACATACTGTGGGGGATGAAATAGCAGGAACTGACCAGGTCATGAACCAGGAAGAGGTAGAGAAGCCATAGGCCCATGATTCCTATTATACTGCTCCCTTCCTGTTCTATGTAGTTTTTTCCATTCCTGTATTTCTGTCTAAGGTAGATGTGTGTGTAGGAAGCTTCCTAACACATTATATACTGAACTGTAAATACTGATTTTTATAATGTGGACATAACCTGGACTAATGACTTTCACCTAACATTGCAATCAAAAGTTAAAATGAAAACAAACCCACTGAACCATCTGTTCCTCTTGATGGGGCACCTGACATTAATCTCTCAGGAGCCCACTTTGCTCTCCACCTAAAATAGTGCTTGAATGTGAATGTGCTTGAATTAACAAAGCACTGAAAGCAGTTCTAGTCTCTCTACTAACAATGGGAAGAATGGAGAGATCAGCTTGCTAAGAGCCAGTCTGCTTCTTTATTCAGACATAACCTCCATGTGGCTTAGAAATTCCTCTCTGGGCTAACAGTACCTTTACTAGAATACATGCATCTTTGGGGCAGGGATCTAGACTTATTTTGTTCTTTGAAGTCTCTCTTGAGGTGCTCATTGAGAATCTATTAGATAATACATGAAAGTATCCCTGTTACAGGGGAGAAAAAGCATCCTCTAGAGAGTTCTTAGTCTCATTCACTGAAGAATTTAAGAATAAACTCAAACGGAGAGTTAAGCCAATTTTATTAGAATTAAAAAAAAAAATCCTTAGGGCAGGCAAACTGGGAATCTCAGCAGCAGCCTTGACAAGGAGAATGGAGGAGAGAAGGAAAAAAGCCATAAAGCCATGTGGGTTTAGAGCCTGCTTGGAGGTCAGACACATGGTAGACTGATTCAGTAGTGGGTTTGTATGTGTGTACGAACACGTGTACATGTGTGGCATGTGTGTGTGTTATATGTAAGCCAGACGTTGGTAGCAGGTATCTTTCTCAATCACTCAACATTATTTTGGGGAAACAGGGTCTCTCACTGATTGGCTAGGCAGGCTGACTAGTGAGCTCCAGAAATATACTCTCAGGGTCACCTCCCCCTAAGGCTGGGATTTCAGATGTACCAAGCCTGGCATTTTGATGTGGATCTGGGGATCATACTCAGGTCCTTATGCTTAAGGCAATCACTTTACCTGCTGAGTTCTCTGCCCAGTCCCTGCTTCAGTTTAACTGTAACAAAATGCCTTGTGAATCTAAGAATGATAGCAAGTCCACAGGACTTCAAAATAGGGCTGTCCGTCAAGGTAACCACTGCAGAATGAAAATTCTCAAGAAGCTGCTAATATGTTAAAACAAATACAAGGAGAGAGAGGAAGAGAGAGAGATTGATTCTACTTGGCTTTCAAAAAGAAACAGAAATCTCAAAACTCTATAGGACCATGGCCCAGATTAGCTCAATGCTGCAAGCTCCTCAGTAGCTGGCAATTTTATCTTTGTTTTTCCAGGGTTAACTAGAAAAATAAAAATAAAAAAATATAAAACAGACCCAAAAAGTAAATTCTTTCTCTATCTAACCAGCTGGACCAAAGGAATAGCATGCTATAAAATTTCCGAAAATTTTCAGATTAAAATTTAAGTAGGTCAGACAGACAAATGAAATGTTTAACAAGAAATTTTGTTAAATGGCAGGTATAATTATAAGAAAGCTTGGAGAATTCTAAGTAATCAGCAAAACTGGCAACTGAATACAGCCAGCCTTCGTCATTCATGGACTGTGTATCGTTATTTTAGTCTGTCTACAGCCCCAAGATCAATATTCATGCAGATTTCTGGTCATTCAAGAGCGAAATAGGAAAATCTGAGTCACTGGGATTCGTTACCAGTAAACAAGGAGACAGGCTATCTCTTGCTTCAGGGGTCATAATATAAACCAATATCATGTTCAGTGTCAATAGTGCTAGTTAATTTTATATTCTAGGGGTCTTCAAAAGTGAATGTAGTTAAAGGCTGTGGCACTGCAGCAATGCTAAGAGGTGGCGGTACTTTAAGAGGTGGAGCCAGTGAAGTCTTATAGTCACATGCAAGTGTGCCCTTGAAGCAGTCACTGGACATGGTTAATCTTTTCTTCTTTACTTCCTAGCTACCTTGAGGTGAGGAACATCCTGCACTACCCATTTTCATGATGATGTGCCTTGCTATATGCTCAATGGGCAGCCATACTCTGAAGTGTCCAAAATTATGAAGCCAAATAAAGCTTTTCTCTTTTTAAGTTGATTACCTCAGGTGTTTTTAGTAAATGCAAACTTAAGCAGATAACACTTCCAGAAAAAAAAAAAAAACAGGTATGTAAGATAGTGTAAGAGCTATATTGCTATTGACATGAATTTAATGTTATTGAATCAGCAACATTTATTAAATGTACTAACTTTAAATAGAAACACATATGATGTAATATATTGCTTGACTGATTAAAATATCCTGACCAGAAGCTCACAGCAGCCTAATCATATAGTTCCCCTACAATCAGAAGTTCAGCATTTTCTAATTGGGAAGTTCAGTAAGAACTATAGCAAATGACAAGAAGTAAAACTATCTACAAACAGCGCTTCCCATTATTTTTGCATCTACCATCTTAATCACTGATGTCTGTTGTGACCATATTTATTCTTTGAAAACACTGACTAGGTTTTAATTATCTCTTTAAAACTATCTAAAAATTTCCTATTGTAGGTTCTTACAAGGGCCACTAAGACCTACATGTCTAGTCCTCCTCCTTGAACAGAGCCATTCTCTCCTAATTCATCTCCTGTGCCCCTCTCTTCCTATGTTTCCAGCATCCGGTGGTACTGCCTTTGATACTCCTACTTGAACACATTCCTGGGCTCAGGTGGTGATCCTGCCAGTATTTTTATTGCTTTCAGTCATCTCTCTAGGCCATAGACACAGCTTCTCTTTCAAATCTCATTCAGTTCATCACTTGGCACATACACCACACTTTTCCCATAGAGCTAGCTCATTAGAAAGAAACCAGGCTCTCTGATTGTAGGAGAACTAAAAACTGTGGTTACACCCAGGATTATCCCACTATAAGACATAAGTTATGGAGAAAATGCTTTTGAAGCAAGGTATTGTTATATCCGCTTGAGGCTAATGCTGGAGATGTCCTGAGGATTCACGTGTTCTCTCTCAAGGGGATGACCTTTTAGGGAAAATTGTTTATTTTCCCCTTTGTTCTTCATTGAAGGTCATCATAGAGAACTCCCCTTTTGTCCTACTGAGCTCCTCTCTACTTGGTGGATATATCTTTAATCACTGGAAAAAAAAAATGGCCCGGACAACCTTGGGACAAAGCTCATTATACTTTATTTACTCTAGCACCTTACTGGTCTCTATACAAATTAGAGGATGAGAAGCGATGGTCCCCAAATGGTAGCCTCAGCTTTATCATATCAATTACCAATTAGACATTTTCTATAGAAGAATGTCCAAGCTATCATATCCTTCTTCCAAGACCCCTTTATTTACAAAAGAACCAGGAAAATCCCAAAAGAAGTGTTCACCAACCTTGACCCTGAAAGTATGGACAATTCACTCTTGAGAAGTACATACATATCCTGGCATGTCACAGTCCCTGCTTACATCCTCTAATACCTTACCAACTCAGAAGTTAAGGATGTCATTAGCTAGCGTCTAAAGCTTATAACAGAGAGCTCTCTGCTTTTCTGTAACTCTCTGCATGATATTTCTACCAATGTATTTTAAAGTGTATCTATTTTATAATAACAAAACAAAGAAAGTTATAAAAACTTCATAAAACTGTTGCCATGTGGAAATGTGATATTTAGGGTAACCTAAAATCTATGTTCTTAATCATGGTCACTGTGATGGTTAGTGCTAATTGCCAACCTGATAGAATCTAGAATCACCTGTGAGAAGGGCTTCTTGGCAAGCCTGTGAAGGTTTATCTTTATTGTACTGAGGTGGAAAGACCTGTTCACTTTGGGTGGCACCATTCGGAGTCATATCCTGGAATGGAAAAAGACTGAGACAGGTGGATCTCTGTGAGATGGAAGCCTGCATAGAGAGTTCTAGGCCAGCTGGGTCTATAGGGAGAGTCTATGCAAAAAAAAAAAAAAAAGGATAATGGATAGAAAGAGCTGAGCACGCACATGAGCGTCATGCTCTCTATTGACTACAGTGACTATAGATATGCAACTAGCTTCTTCTAGGTTCCATGCAGTAACTTCGCTGCTATGATGGAGTGTAACCTGAATTATGAGCTCTACAAACTCCCTTTTAAGTTGCTTTTGTGAGAGTATTTTATCACAGTAACAGGAAAAGAGAAAACACCCCACTCAGAGAGTCACTTAAATCTGGCTCCTCAGTAAACTCTCTCGTATTCTCTTTGAATTGAGAGCAGTGGAGCTGAAGGCAGGCCACAAAGACAATCCATTTTCATTGGAAGAATCTTTCAGATCAGAACAAGTTATCATCTTCAGTTCCTCATGCCCATCCATCCAGCAGTGCCTCCTTGGGCAGACACTGGTGAGTTCTTTCTAAGGATCAGATCTCCCTTGGTTTGGCTGATTGTCCATTAGTGCATTTTGAGTTGGTTGTTACGACCCTAGTTGGATACCTTTCCTGGTTTGCTTTCAGAGTGTTTGGTTTAAGTTGTCCTCTCTGTTTCCTTCTAAAGCATTTGGTTTCTGATTATTCAGTTTGCTAATCTGCTTGTATTTGGTCTTTTCTTCCTGCTACTCTTCTAACACTGATTTGAAGGAAGGACAAAATATTTAGAGAAAAACAGTCACTTGGTATTCTGGCTGGTTTTACAATTTCTATTTATAATTTAGGCTGACATGGTGGTGCATGTCTTTAATTCCAGCACTTGGGAGGAAGAGACAGAGGAATCTGTATGACTTTGAGGCTAGCTTGGTCTACTTAGTGAATTCCAGACCAGCCAGGGGTAAACAGTGAGTCCCTGTCTCAAAACATGTTTTTTTTTAAATGGAGAATATTTAATATCTTGAATTTTTGGTGTGCACTAAACTACAAATCATAAACAATAAAATAAAAAATAATGAGCTTCTATTTAAATTTGAATTTTGTAAAAAAATATAAAACAGTGAAAATTAGCAATTTACAAATTAGTTTCAAAAACTGAAAAGAAAATTAAAATAATTTGGAAATTAATAAGAAAATTTTAGAGACTAGAGATAAATTCAGAGGACTCTAACTGATCTCACCCCTTCCCTTATCTACCCTTCTCTGACCTTGCCTCTCTATCCACAAGCAGAACAAAATTTTACATCAAAGATCGTTGTAGCCTGTTTTAAGATTAAACCAGGAAGGCAAAGATATTAAAAAACCCATATTAAAAAACCCCATTTGTAAAGGCAACTCTCTGTTAACCTGAAAGCAGGGAAAGATAGTAACTTAATTCTGCACAAGCTTCACCTTTTGAACTTTTTTGTTAGAAAATCTTTCTTACATCCCAAAGAGATAGAAATGCTAATCTCCTTTTTGTTCCTGAGTGCATCCTGATCTAAGTTAACTATGTCAAGTCTGTTAATGCCAACTACCTTTTGTCTTTATGTATCACTTTGTATCCTTAGAAATAAATGAGTAACAAAATATATGGTCACTTCATTACATATTAAAAAATGCATACTACTTTTGGCATACGCCTCATTTTAACGTGTGTGTGAATAAAGCACTTCTAAGTTGATATTAACTGCCACTGCCTCTTGTAAAAAACAGGGGTTTCAAGGTCTCTATCTTAGCAAGCTTAAGATATAACTCTAAAAATTTGAATCTATGGAAACAAATGGTCACTCTGAAACCTGCTTAGCCTATTTGAAGGCATATAAAGACATCTTAATGTTTACAGATGATCCAATATGCTTCATTACATCACAAACATTCTTTTTTATATTTTTTAGTTTATGTGTATGAGTGTTTAGCCTGCATCTATGATTCTTTAACCAGATAAAGGAGATGAATCAGAAATATCAATTTCTAAAGTAATTTCACATTAACTCAATAACCAGTGATCCCTTTTGAGACTTCCTGTTGTGGCCTTTGATACCATGGAAGGCAGAGGCATTTGTGTGAGCTATAAAGCCTTAACCACAGAGTGATGGCTACATTTTTTTTTTTACAGAAAGCAAATTCCATCAGATTTTTGAAAACTGCAAAATAGAATAGCTAGTTCCTTTATTTTATGATGGATATAAAAAAGATGAAATTTAATCAATTTATGGTTTAACTTGATTTATGAACACTTTTCACATTTTAACTCACTGCCAGTCTTCTTCCTAATGTCTGTAAAATGTTTTACTCTTGGTAATATATCTCTAACTGAAGCTATTACCCAGGGAAAACGACTTCATGAAAATAATTCTGAAATGACTCAAAATTAATGTTGATATTTTAGCTTAATTATTAAAGCTCTTTACTTAAACAATGTATTCATGAAGAAAAAAAGAACACTTATCCCTACTCTGTAGGCTATATCCTGGTCAATTTGGTAACTTGCTTTCAAGCACTTGGATGTTACTTTCAAATTTCTCATTAAAAGGTCTACAATGATATATTAGTTTGCTTTCTGTTGCTGTGATAGAAACACTGACCAAGGGAACTTATAAAAGGAAGAGTTTATTTAGCTTACAGTTCCAAAGGGGCAAGAGTCAGTCCATCATGGTGGGGAGGCATGGTGGCAGAGGTGCCTAGAGTAGGCGCAGATGCTAAGCACTCACATCTTCAAGCAGACACAGGAAGCATACTGAAGATCTGGGAAGGCTTAAGAACTCTTTAAGCCCACCCCCAGTGATGTACTTCCTCCACCATGGCCACACCTTCTAAGACCTCCCAAAGCAGTGCCACCAACTAGGGACAAAATGTCCAAATATTTAGAGCCTATGGGAAGCATTCGTATGCAAACCACCACAAATGATGACTAAAATACCATTTAAAACCAGATAGAGCTCCAGTAATAGTGCTGAGAGAGAAGTTACAGGTGGAGGCTTAACTTGTCATCCAGAACAGGTTCCTGGCATTAAGCATTATCCCTTAGATACTAAAGAGAAATTCATAGCTAATCTTCCCACTATAGTCATGTGAAAAACTGGAAAAAAACAACCTATCTTTGAAAATTTTGGAAAAAACTGAGCCAGCCAGGATTTAAAGAGCCTAGAATATAAGAAAATGAAAGTCACAGAGCTAAATGTCTGATGATGTTACTTTTCCCATGATGCAGTTGTAGATTCATGAGATACATGGGTAGACATGCTTAGAAACCTGGTGGAAAGTGGCTGTGAAGAACTGAGGAAACAGAAATCAAAATCATTTAGCAATATCAGGTGCCTTTTAACAAGATGAATTTTAAGCCCAAAAGGCAACACAACAGAAAGGATGTAAATACTCAGGAAATACAGAAAATCCCCAAACCCAAGCTGCTTTCCCATGAGGTATTTTATGATTAATAGGCGATTCAAGTCAAAAGTCAGACATGTGAAACAGGCTACCTGCTGGAGGCTGAAAACACTTCCCACCTGTGAAGAAGGAGCGGGTGTAAGTAATTTGTGAAACAGTATTTGCCAGCTACGGTAGGGCTAATACCAGAAAAGTCATATCCTTGCCATCAGTCAATGTATATTTGTTGCACTTGGGGTTTACATTAGCAGTTCTGAAACTATGTATGTACTATGGTTGAACAAATGAATAAATGCATTGTAGAAAATGAGACTGAAGTTTCTCCCTATTAGAGAAAAATTGTAGTGAGCAAAGGAGGGCTGCTAGAATGCAATGCATGGTTTGAGACAAGCTGGAGATGCATGATGCGCTCACACAACCATTTAAGATATATATATATGTACACATATATTTTAAAAATGCACAGTTGCAATTTTACAGGGCAGAAGCCCATCATGAGGATAATGAATTAGGATGGCAGAGCTGCATTCCTTCTGGAGGCTTGTGTCGCCATTCCCAGCTTCTACAGCTTTTCCTTGTTTTTTGTAGTCCTTGTATTTCAGAGTTAGGACAGAATGAAAACTCTTTTCCTTGCTGCCAACTTGCTCTTACAGCAGGAAAAGATCTTCCACTTTGAGAGACCTTTGAGGGGCTCACTGTTACTAATCCATGATAATCTCACCATTTCAGAGTCCCTGTCATTAAGTAAACCTGCAAAGGCCCTGCCTTCATGAAGGTAATATATTCATTTGGTGGTTCTGACAGCTGTGGTACAGGTATTTGTGTATCTCTCAACTTTGCCTTTACACAATTTAGCGCTATCTTTTTATCAATATGTATAAGATAGCTACATGCAAGATAGAAAATTGTTAAAGTTTTTCTTATGAAATACAACTTCTGTCACCATGTAATTACTCATTCTATTGTTGGTAACTCCGTCTTAACATCTAATTTGTTTCACGCCAAAATAGCCAAACCAACAAATAATCAACAACGAATGCAGAGACAGAAAATCACAGAAGTGAGGCGAGATATGCACTGCATGTAACAGAGACCAAATCTTAGGAAGCAAATGAAGACGCAGGAAAATAAAAAGTGAAACCAAAATGATGATGTCATCTGCGATGTGATGCTTTCTGACTAGGTGCTGGAGAGATGACTCAGCAGTTCTTCACTGCTCCTTGTTCAGTTCCCACACCCGAAGGGCAGCTAAAACCTCTGTTAACTCCAGTTCCAGTGTATCTGATGCCCTCTTCTGGCCTCAGTGGGCACTGCACACGTGGGTGCATTTATATACATGTAGGCATAACACTCATACACAAAAAATTTAAAAATTTTAAAGACTTTTTGGCTAGAGAAAACATACATTCTTGCCTGAAATAATTCTCTAGATACTTATTAAAATTTTTTAAAGCATCCTTGAATTAAAGCTTACCTACTATTTAAAAACAATCAAAAAGGATAAAAATCCAGGATAAAAATTTGTAGCTATTTGTTAGAACTCTTTCCTTATGTATAAAACAGGAAACAATAGGGCTAATTTCCTCTTTGCCTCATTAATGTGACTGTTACATCAAATGAGTGGTTCATGAGTTAACTAATAGAACTATAAATGGAAAAATAATCAACCCATATAAGCTTTTTAAAATACAAGTTACAGGATGCCATTGGAGAAGCAGCTGAAATTAAAGGCTATTTCCCTAAATTTCTTTTTCTTTTCTTTTCATAGCCTTATATATGTGTTGTCTTTGTTCTTATCGCCAGGTCAGCAAACACTACCTTATAATATGAATAGAAATAAAGTTTATTGTGAAGGACTACATTTCTAGACCTGAGTCTGTCATACACAAAATCTAGGTGACTGAGAAATTAATCTATGATACTCATGGAGGTAAGTTTTCATCATTATTTTTCTTAAGCATTTGGCCATAATTCTCTTGTCAGATTGCCAGTAATGGAACAAGTAGTCATTCTCATTTAAACTTAAAGGAGAGCAAAGGGCTAGTGGAAACCGAAGCCCACCAAACTCCTTTTATATTAGGTCATGTCATGCATTGGATACCAAGTGAGTACACTTCCTGTGGCTCCTACATCGCCATCTGCCTCTGCAGGAGAAAGTGTCCTGGAAGAAGAAAGTATCAGGAGGATTTCAGAGGTTCTTTTAAATTCACATCTTTTCCCATTTTGCAGAGGGGACAAAAGGTTTATCTGGAATCATACAATACCACTTTCAGGATTTCATCTTCCCCCTTTGTAAGGAGAAATTTGTAATTCTATAAAAATGCGAAGTTAATGAGGATCATTTAGTATCAATAATTCCATCTACTTGTTCTTTTTGTTTGTTGTGTTTTTGAGACAGGCTCTCACTATGTAGCCCTGATTAGCCTGTAAATCACTATGTAGACCAGGCTGGCCTTCAAATCACAGGGATTCACCTACCTTTGCCTCCCAAGTGCTGGGCTCAAAAGCATCAACATGCCAAGTGAGATTTCTTTCTTGAACGAACAACAAAAGCATTTAGAATTCTCCCTGCCTGCCAACGTGAGCACTTCCTGTAGAGCATAGCAAATGACCAGACTGAAGAAATCCAATGGACAGACTGAATGTGTTTTCCATAGGCAGAAGAGTGAGCAGTTCCTAAAATTGCTGAAAAATCTGATCCTAGCCTGGAAGTTAACAGTCTACCTTTTCATCTGCTTGAGAATTCTGCTGTATTCCTTGATCTGCACCCTGCAAATTTCCATCTTTGAATCTCCTTTTTCAAGTAACAGCTGAAAACATTTTCCCAGAACTAGTTTTAATAAATGCTTCTCAATTATTAGCATTCATGAATATTATCCAGAAAACAGCTAGATGAAAGAATTTTGTTTAAGGAACTAAGGAATGCTCCTTTTACATTTTATATCATATGTTAACTATGCATTATGAGAAAGTTGAAATTCAGTAGCAGAGGTGAAATCACATGTTTTTGTCTTATGATTTTTTTTTTTAATATGGAAAAAAAATCAATAGTTTAAAGAATTGCATTTCTTAGTTCTCCTAACATTTTATTATTAGTATTGGTGAGATAGTATCTCAGGGCCTCATTATGTTGCCCAAGCTGGCCTGGAACTTGCTCTGTAGACCAGGCTCACCTTATAGAATCTGCCTACCTCTGTCTCCTGAGTGCCGGGATTAAAAGCATGTACCACAGAACAATAGGGGTTCATTGTGGCTTTTTCACATGACATACATGTGAATCAATTTATTCTATCTATGACTAATTTTCTTTATAACATTATATTTTTCAAAAAGCAGCAATCTGTTGAAAGATAACCATCATGCTTAATACTGTGAGAAATAGAGAAAAATTCTTTCTGAAAATGATTTTTTTAGTTATGTGAGTATGTGGGGGGTGTGGGTTTGTGCACACGAATGCAGGTGCCTGGAGAAGCCAGAGGTGTTGGGTCTCAGGAGCTGGAGTTATACATAGTTGTGAGCCTCCTGACATGGTTGTTGGGAACTGCAGTCAGGTCTTCTGGAGAAGCAGTACATGCCCTTATCCACGGAGCCATCTCTCCAGGCTAAGAACAATTCTTTGATAGAAGGAAAATGTTAGGGTTCTTGCCTTCTCTCTGTGTGTGCTTTGAGTGTAAAATACTTAAAATGCTCTATTAATGAAAATGCTTCTCCTACGCTGTCAAAATTCTCCATCCTTACATGCATCTGAATATCAGTTTGAGTCTTGAAAACTTAAATGGAAGTGTTATTAGTGAATTTATGCATGAGAACTACTCACAATGAAAAAGAAATGGTCTTATTTCAAGGAAGACCATACCTGTCAGAGCTTTCTGATCCTTAAGCAGTTGTTTTGCAATGTTTTGAGGCTGGTAGGGCATAGGGCAGAGTGTTGATTATTTATTTGTAGGTTGTAATAAAGGAGAGATGGAAAGCATCATGTTCTCAGGCACCACATAACAATTATATGATGATCCTGTAAAAGACTGACTTGCCATTGAGACATACCACATTTCTTTCAGCCCATCAGCAAACTCAGAAACCTAGGCAACATTTCCCATGGCCATGTCCTGAGGTTTCTTCCCTTATAAATTGGCAGTAAGAAACCATAATAACAGTAAAAACATGACACTAAGTGAATCATGATCCCACAGCAGTCTTATGTGGAAATCTATTGCTCCTAAGAATGCTTTATAATCAAAAGTATTAATCTCAAAAGCTTGATTTTTGAGCATCAAATGTAAACATACAAGAAGAACCAGTTGGCAGTATGCCCTCTATGAAGAGGAACGCTATGTGTGTAACTTTATTCTCTATTTTTCTAATATGATTATTTGAAATACTGATACTCCAGCAATTTATGAAGTAGCAAAGGTTTTCAATGAACATTACAATGAAAAATCATTTTCCCTCAAACAGAATGGCTATAATAAGAGACAAGTGGGGCTGGAGAGATGGCTCAGTGGTTAAGAACACTGGTTGATCTTGCAGAGGACCTGGGTTCCGTTCCCAGCACCCACATAGTAGCTAACAACCATTCATACCTCCAGTTCCAAGAGATTAGATGCCCTATTCTGTCCTCTGTGGGCACTGTACTTAGACACATGCAGGCACTCAAAGATGCTTGTGTATGCCTAGCACAGCTCTCAGTGCAGCAGGTGTCATTATATGGTTAATGATTTTCTGTAGAAAAGGAGAGCTACTCCCTTTATTCTAGATATTGGACCAACTGATATCAATAAAGTTCATACCGAAGTCCTCATAATATACAAACTCACATGTTTCAAGAAACAAAGAGTGATGTTTAAGAAGTAAGTACATGGTGGTGTCTCATAGAAACCTGAAGGGACTAATGCTGAGGGACCACAGGAAGAATTTGCCCGAAACTAAGCAGGTCCAGAGTTCCCATTTTTCAAGTGCTGCTTTCTGAGCTTGCTGCTGTTCACATCTCTTCCCCTTCTGATTCTTTCTGCTCCACTGTGTGTAGCCTGAAGCTGCTGTCACATAAAATATGAAAATGCACTATAAATGGAGATGGTATGATACCTAAAGAGTTCTGTGTCATTTAATTACAAATCTTACTTAGAGACTTCTAACCTGAGTAGGAACAAGAGCAAGGAAGGTTAGAGGTACTGAATTAAGTGATTTTCAAGGACTTTCTGCTCCATATCTTCTTATTTATTATCTTTGAAGTATTACCTCTTTATTCTGGACAAGATTTTTTCACATGTGGCTATTAGACTGGATGGGTCATTCCTTTAACTTAGACCAGATTGACAATTGGCAGGGTTGTCTTTTGGACCCATAGATCATAATGGCTAATGCAATTCTAAGTGGGGAAGATGTGCAGGACATAGAGATGTGATGGGGGACTTGATACCAACATAGAAGCCTACAGATCTTTGGACTGAAATAGGAAAGCCTGGAGGAAATTACAGGGATAAATCTTGCCTGGTAGTTTTGGAGGGAATGGACTTAAATTTAGGTGAAATGCCCAGTACACAGAAAGGAGATGTGTAAGACTTTGCCTGTAGACCTTGTTAAAGGTAGCCAGCTAAATGATGTGACAGTTGGAATTAAAGAAGTAATACTGTTTTTTGCTGTCATTAGAATGCATTAATAATGTTTTATGACTGGCAAGAAGGTTGTTATATTTACTCACAATGTTACTCAGCTGGTTTACCAAGATTTCAACTTGGGGGGCAGAGGCCAGACTGGATATAACAAGAATATTCTGAAAATGATGCATAAGAGCTCAGAGAGATAGAGCAACTTAGAAAGTCATCACAGGCACATGACGATGATCAGAAAGAAAAGAGGGAGCACTGCTGGATGACTGATCTTAAAATTGCTAAGCACTGCTACAGACAGACTTCTCCAGATGATAATGAAAACTGACCTTGACAGTTGATGAAGGTAGGGAGTTGGCCATGTTACCCTGAACACAGTAACTGACACACAGCCTCTTCAGTCCACAAACTGAACACCCCTTCACAAGCAGGAGTGAGTGAACAGTATGCTGGGGAAATATAACTGAGAACAAATATTTCCAGCACAGAAAAGTTTTCCACAAACCAAGAGGAGAAAAACAACAGCTTTATCACTAAACATTAAGCCTAAAGGTGATATATATCACAAGTAATTTACTAAAAAGATTCTAACAACAGTAGCCATCTTTTTATTTAGCCAGGCACATCCAACCCATTACAAACATGTCCTCAAGATAAACAATGAGCAGTCTTCATGTTTTAGGACTTCTGCACATTTTGTGATGCACAGTTCATCCAAATCCACTTGGTAACGCACTTGGCCACCTGTGTTAACTAATTGAATTCATTCAAAAGAAAAAATATATATTTTTATGATAACTTTTTAGAGTTCATCTACTCTTTAGAGTTCAGCTACTCCCCCTTAGAAGCCTCTCATAGGCACCGGGAGGTTGGGACATTGTCTGTTGAACAATTACATATCAGAGATAGCATCAGGTCACTGAGAAAGGTGATAGATACAGTGTGTTTAAAATCCCTCTTTTATTAGATCATTGCTGATGGTAGATACCACAATATTAGCCACACAAACAGAAAACTTAGAAATTGCTTCATTAGGCAATTACTAGTCTAATTATACATGTTTTAACCCCTTTGGTAATTCATCTGTCCATCTTTATAGCTTTACTCTAAGTTTAAAAATCATTTCTTGGTGTATTAAAGAGGAGCTTCTGAGTTAGATGCACCACATTTCAGCACAGCATTTGCAGTTGTCAGTAAAATTATCAATACTTGAGCTCCTAGAAAACCAGGTCTTCCACAGATTCTTTTAGGTCCCATAGAAGTAAATATTTCCCTACTTTACAAATAAAACTTTCATCCTACATGATGGATGCCAAATACGTGTTTATTATCAGCATCTATAAACATAGAAGTTTAAATCAGGAACTGCAGCTTTGGCAGTTTCCTAGGTGTAATGCCACCAACCATATTATCACAGCACAGGAACTCTCAGCTGGACCCCTTTTATCATAAGCACACAAGCTGTCAATAAGCATGATTGAATATGCAATATAAAAAACTAGAAATCACTGAAGATGGAGGGGAGCTAGCCAACGCACACTGTTCCAAAACCTTGCTAGGTTGCAGTGAGTAAACTGGGGCATGATCTCAGTGTTTAGCCACTCTGCAATGCTTCAGTCTACTCTCCTTTACTAGTCCCCCAGGATGTTTTTAAAAATATTTTATTTATTATTTCTTTACGTGTATGAGTGTATTGCCTACCTACATATATGTAAGTGCACCCTGTTGTATAATGCCAGCAGAGGTCAGAAGAGGGTGTAGGAAACCCTGGAACTATAATTACAGATAGTTGTTAGCCACCATGTGGGTGCTGGGAATTGAACTCAGATCTTCTGTGATTCAGCAGGTGCTTTTAATCTCTGAGTCATCTCTCCTTGCCCTCCAGAATATATTTCTGTAGGTTACTTTATATGTGGAAGGGGTTGACTGACTCTCAGATTGCAACACTCTGTATCCCACAGCTGATAAGAGGTGCCCTAAATATTTTATCTTAGTTATGCAATATTGTAAGTGATGAAGACAGGCCTTATTGCTGTCTCTGTGAAGAACTCAAATAAAGCCATGTGTAAACCTACACTGTTCTCTAGCTTCTGAGGCTACCAACAGTTCAGCTACAGTTTGAATGACTATAGGCCCTCTAGTGGGACAAATTTCTCAACTTGTTTAATGTCTAGAAAAAATGAAGTCTTTAAAGCCTTAAAAATCCTTTGACATAAATATTTGGCTCTTTCGTACGCATCTTTAATGCCATGCCCCTTTCTTTTAGAAGGTGGATAGTAACCAATCCAGGAGATTTGTATCCTCAAAACTCCACAGACCTTCCATCCAGAATACAGAGTACAGTAATATTTAAGTTACAGTGGGGTTTTAGATGAAGAGTCAGAATAAGAACAAGTGTTCCTGTATGGGAACCATAGTAGAAAAGAAATAAATGACACCTTGGCCCAAATGCCAACAACCTATGTTGATTTGCCATCAAATGGAAAGAAATTCCCAAGGAAGCCTCAGAATAAATAGGAGCAAAGTGAATATCCATCAGAGAAGGAAAGGATGGATTAGCCTGAACAATGGTCATTGAAATATGTATCATTCACTAGTTCCCACTCTTGAGAGTCTCTCAATCTGCCAATTTGTAGTCATTTGCAAATTTCTAAGTGGGAGCTTTATCCCTTTAAGGCTGTCTGTATTCTCTTTCCCTTACAATTTACTTGTCTACATTTTGTCTTCCAATGACTCAGTCTCTTATCCTCCTTTTATAGGTTTTCTACAGTAAGGATGATTTCCTTTTGATAAGCATTTCTCACTGAGTTGCTAACAAAAAATCTTCAAATTTCTTTTTTATGTTCCTCTAGATGACCACTAACTGGTAAGATTTGAGCAAGAGTTGACCACTTCAATCCTGCTATTTTTGTTTTAACTTGAATCCGTACAATCAATGAACGAGCTCGCTGGAGAACAATTCTGATCTATCTTGAGTTCGTGCCAGTACATTTGGGAAAGACCAGCAAACTACTGACATCAATCAATGGGCCACTTGGGCATTTCCTGAACACACTGCTACAACTGCTGCCCCCCCACGGTGTAAAGGCGACCTCTCCTGACGGGTCTGAAACACCTCAGATCCTGCTATAGGAGGGAGACTGTGAAACCTGTAATAGATTGATCTTCCCAAACCACCACGTTCATCCCATCAAGGGAGCAAGGTCTACCAGCTGTACAAGTCCACGCAGCTTCAGGTTGTAGAATCCCCTTGTGTGGAGCTATGAACTGAAAACATGCCACAGGGTGGGTACCTTCTGCAAACTCCCAGGTCAAAGAGGAAAGGGTCTTTTTATGTTTCAGCAGATGCTAAGAAAGGCATCTCAGTTACTTGGGGATCAGTGTTGCTTCGGGTTGACTAATCTTCCCCCCACCGAGACAAAACACTGCAGGAAATATTTGGTTTTCTTACACTGGAATCCGTCAACTTAATACCTAGCTTTCTTGCTTTACCCTAAGCGATGAACTCAGCTACTCTTCCTCCTATTGCTCATCTTTGGGAACATACCCTACTACTCAGCTCTTCAACTATTTCCTGAACAGGTCCCCCACATTCATGAACTGAAGGACTAACTCCCAGTATGATGGTGTTTGAAGGTGGGATGCTGAAGTGATTAAGTCACGAGGATGAACTCTCCTGAATGGACTGGTACCCAGAGAGTTCTTCTGCCTCTTTTCTGCCATGTGAAAGTGCAAGAGAATCAAACAGTCTAAAACTCAGATGAAGATCATCAGTAGAATAAAATAATGCTGGGAAGAACTCTGAGCCCCCAGAACTGAACGAGGACTTGTTTATAAACTATTCAGTCTATGGTACTCTGTTATTACAGCCCCAAACTATATACATTTAGAGACAGAGTAAGAACCTGTAATAAAAAGTTTCCTAAAGTAAGTCCTCTAAGAATAGGAAACAAATTCCTCCCCTTATTTTCAACAAGGAGAATTAATACTCTTAATTTTAATTTTCCCTTCGATGTACAAGAGATCCAAGGAAAGCTTGTAGACGGGCAGAGGATATAATTTAAGCTTAAAAGCTTTTTACGATATTATTTTGTGGGAGCTAAAATATTCAAAAAGACATGACTGATAACATCAGTTACCAATAGAAGGCCTGACTGAAAAAAAAATTCATGATACACTGAAAGGGAGGGGTGGCTATAAAGTGAAGAAATAAAAGGGGAAAGCAAAACCAGTAACTGGTTAGAGTGGATTAATCTATTTGGTGAAATTTGAAGAAGGACAAAAACAGAGATTGCAGGCATTTTCTGTATTTGAGATCTAGGGATCTGTTTTGTCTCTACATCTTCCTATTGAAAGGCCACAGTAACTTATTCAATTTACATTAGTCTGAAGGAGTTGAAATCCAATTATAAGAACTGTGATTTAAAAACAAGATACTTGAACCAAGAGCTGAATTTAGCTCTCTGTGAAAGCCATAATCTGAAAACTTGATTGGAATGTGTGAGATAAGCTTGCCACTCATTTCCCCTGCCTCTAATCAGGGTATGGCTAGCCTTGATAGTGACACCTGATAGTGATAGACAAAACTTCTTTGAATGATTACACATGGGGATTTACTGTGCAGGTGCACATACTAGAAGCAGAGATGGCACCTGAAGGTGAAACGAGAAAGATTTCATCATGCCATGCCGGGGGCCCAACATTGAGGTGAGACTAGAAATGAAAAATGTGACCGGGAAGAGTATTCACTGGCCAAGTTGGTTTTAATAGAAGAGATCATTGGAGTAGATGAGATATTTGAATAAAACATATCGCCTTTTCTCTTTCATGGAAGAAATCAAACTGATTGGAACTTTGCTCAGTTTTAATCAACTATGCTAAAGGGAAACTGGAAATTTTTAACTGTTTCTCTCTTCCTCTGCAGTGAACATTAAGAGTGCCAGGAGGTCAAGTTTAGTAGTGCTTTAGAGAATCCAAGGGGGTCAAGTAGATGCCAGCTTTGAGGGAGACTCGTATGACAAGGCAGATTCTTTGGTCAGATCCTTAAATCACTGATCTGATAGAGAAAATGGTTGAAAAATTTTGATCCTACTATTTTTAAAATATCCTGTCTGGTAATTACCCCAGGCAGACATTTCAGGGAGATTAATAATGGACTAAATTAAGGCAACTTCTGTTCATCAATATCTAAGATGACCAACACAGACTACAGCTAGGTGCTATATACTATATTGTGATTTCTACTGCTATGGTCCTGAGTTTTCTCTCTTAATAGTGACCATAAGCCAAGAAAGCCACTTTCCAAAAGAGCAGTGATCAGGGGGAAGTTGCGTTTGGATGTCTTGATTATAAAAGTCACAATGAGGAACAGAAAATAAAATGCAAGAATCAGAAACAATGTGTTACTCACAGGTCCAGGAAACGCCAGCATTGCCAACAAGAGGACTGCAGGTCTAGAAGCAAGTGGCTGGGGGACACGGTGATTGAGGAGTATGGCACCAGAGGAGGCAGGGCCTGTGTGAGAGTCCATCCACCGCACAGGAAAGTTCATGGGTGCCATCCGTCAGGTTTGAGATGTAGATCGATGAAGCAAAACACGCCAAAGGAGGGACTTACTTGCTTGACTCTGGTGTTGATTATAGGTTTTATTGAAGCCCAGGTGGAGAATATGCTAGGTTTGGATCAGGTTGATGAAGAACACATGGGCTATACCACGGAAAACCACATGGAGGGTAGGGAAAGCTCAAGGGTGTGGCTGGGTTTCAGAATACTTATACAAGCACTAAGAATGATTGCCCATCACCAACTACGTTGAACAAATTTATAACAGATCCGTATGTTATTCCGATCTTAACTAAGATCTTCCTTTCAAACCCAGTATTGAAATTCAGCCAATAATGTATGTAACCAGCAGACAGACTGCAATCTCTGGCCAAACTAAGACTACAACCCATGAGTACCTGCTGAGTTCCTCACTCAAAAGCTACCCGAGACACGGTATGCTGGTGTACACTTGCAATCCCAGCATTCCAGAGGGGAAGGCAGGAGAACTGCTGTGGGTCCAAAGTCAGACTGGACTACACAGTGAGAGTTCTGAAAACTCTCAGAAACAAACAAAAACCAAATAACCAAAAGCTTCCCTGAGGCATTTGAACAGGGATCGCAAGGCACAGCAGTGTTCACCCACATAGTGGCAGCACTTTGACCCACAGCAGTCGGGACAGGGCAATGCAGGCAATGCATCCAAACAGAAGTTTGTTTCTGTGTCTGAGAGCTGAAATGGAAGCATGTGTTTAAGTCGTATTTGGGTTTTATTGTGGTCTCTACGTTATGATTCCTTACAGCTGAGACAAAACAGGCCTCCAAGCTTCTTGGAGGAGTTCTCAGAGCGAGGGTCACGTTGCCACTACACATTCTTTCTAAGACCTGTCAGATCTCTGTAAAATGGCTTTAGTTTTCTAGAGGGTCAGTAATTAATCACAATGTATATGTCTTTTCCGGAGACCAGACTGAACCATGCTTTCTTTTCACCAACCGCTATGAGGCTTGGTTTCCTTGAGGAGAGAAGTGTATTCTTTATGTAGTATGATTTTTTTCACTGTCTGCATATTCACATAAACTGGAAATTGTATACAAACAACCAGTATTTCTGTACAGATCAATGAGAAGAGAGTGAATCAGAGTTTCTTTAAACTCTCCTGGTGACTCCAACAAGTCAGCCCTAGTCGACAGCCATTGCTTGGGGACTTAGTGCTTCTCAAACACTAAAATAAAAATTGAATCCATCAGAGATCTCATTAAAATGTATGTGGTAGGGCCTGAGGCTTGGTGCTCCTAGTAAAGTGCTTCAACGTGGTCCACACTTGGAGGGATGAACCTAGCAAATCCTGCTAATTTCACATTGAAGGGTGTCTTTTCTTATTTCTTAGTCAAAAATCAATCAAATGCAAACCTTATGAAATCTCTCTCCCTCTCTTTCTCCCACTCTGGCTTCTTAAGCATCAACAGTTCTTTAGAGAGAAGCGTTGAACTTTCGTATCTACACTGCCATGGTTGTTTTAACTGGGGCTTACCGGGTTCTACAGGCCTGACAGGTAGCTAAAGAAGTATAGAAGGGAGCACAGAAGGCTCAGACCCTTTTTCTAGTCTAGTGAGGATTCCAGTTTCTGTTTTCTTTCATCCAATATGACATGTAATAGTTAACACTTTCTGTTGCTGTGATAAAACACCATGACCAAGGGAACTTACAGGAAGAAGAGTTTATTTGAGTTTATGGTTCCAGGTTCCAGCAGGATTAGTCTGTCATGGCAGGGAGGCATGGTGAAGTGACAGAGCAGAAGGGGAAGGCTAAGTGCTCACATCTTCAAGCAGGAACAGGAAGCAGAGAACAAGGTTTAAGAACTCTCTAATACCACCCCTAGTGAGGTACTTCCTCAAAGCGAGAACACATCTTCTAAGACCTCCCAAAACAGCGCCACCAACTGGGGACAAAATGTCCAAACACTTGGAGCCTATGGGGGACATTCTCATTCAAACCACCACATTCCACTCCCAGACTCCCATAGGCTCATGACCATATAAAATGCAAAATGTATTTAGTTACTTTCAAAAGTCCCCCAGTCTCAATACTATTCAAAAGTTCAGAGTCCAAAGTCTCTTCTGAGACGCCAGGAGTTTCTTAACTGTAAGCCCCTGTAAAAGACAAATTATATACCTCCAATATACAGTGGAACAGAATATACATTCCCATTCCAAAAGAGAGGAATGGGGGCATAGCTAAGAAATACAGGACCAAAATCCAGCAGGGCAAACACCAAATCCAGTCCAAACACCAAGCTCCATGTCCATCTTCTGGGACTTTATTTTCAAAGGCCTTGGATGGTTCAGCCCCTCCAGCTTTGCTTCATGCAGCATACATCTCTCTCTTGGGGTGGCATCACTCCCCTATATGCAGCCCTCCTTGGCAGATGTCTCACAGCTCTAGCTTCTTCAATATCTTCTTGGGGTCTCCACTGCCAACCAGACCTCACCTTGGCGTTTTCACACAATGGCCTGTCAGGACCTTCTTTACGCAGGGACACCCCTGCTGCATGCTGTCTTGTCTCAGAGGTTCTCTGAAACTGCAGAAGAATCAATGACTCCTTCACTCCCACATCTTTCATGCCTTTAAAGCCAGCACCATGTTACTGAAACTGCCAAGTTTGGCTGCCATCTTGAGGTGGACTCTGGCCTGTTTCAGCCACATTATCAGCAGCTTTTCTATGCTGTGGTTTTCTAGGAGTAGAAAAATCCTCAAGTATTTTTCTTTCACAAGTTGGAAGTTTAGCTGAGTGTAATCTTGTGTGAAGGCACTCTTTCCACAGTTTAGGTGCAAATCTGTAGGCCTCTCCTTAATCTATCTAATCTCCTTATCAAACGGAGCCTCTCTTTTAGCACATGCTTTTACACTAATATTAATCTTCATAGTGCTCTTTTTCAATCCAAACTGTACATTTTTCATGTCTTTCTGCCCCATTCGCTCTTTTTCACTGTAAATCTGCATAATATTTACCATTAATAGCCATATCATCATGTTTACATTAGGCTGTCTTGAAATTTCCTTTGCTAAATAAATTAATCCATTACTTTTCAACCTAGCCTCAGGCAAGACTTTAGACTGTGGGCAGCCTCCAGTCAGACTCTGCCAAAATATTCCAATTGCTGTTTAAGTCCTTATTTCCCTCTGGAACTACTTTGCTCTCAGCACTATTTTCTTCCAGGCTCCTACTCAAACATCCCATTAAGCTTTGCTTACAGCATTCAACTACTTTTCTAGTCCAAACTTCCAAAGTCTTCCACATTGCTCCAAAACCCCACATGATCAGGTTCTTTACAGCCAACACCCACTTCTGCTACCAACTTCTGTATTAGTTACATTGTTTGCTTCTGTGATAAAACACCGTGACCCAAAGGAACTTATAGGAAGAAGAGGTTATTTGAGCTTATGGTTCCAGGGGCGGCATGGTAAAGGGGCTGAAGCAGGAGCAGAAAGCTCACATTTTCAAGCAGCAACAGGAAACAGAGAGCAACTGGGAATTCAGCAAAGCTTAAGAAATCGCTAATTGTGATGCGATTCCTCCAGCAAGGCCACAAGACCTCCTAAAATAGCACCATCAACTGGGGACAAAATGTCCAAATACTTTGAGCCTACGGAGGACATTTTCATTTAAACCATCAATGACATTTCATCTGAAAAAGTATTTTTCAGTTATAGAAAAAAAATAGCACAGTAAACCCATTCATTTTGTCCAAACCATTGTTGGCACACATGTTATAAAGCACTGACCATGATCAAAACCCAAGTGAGAACCAGACAAAAGTCTCGATTTCACTGCTTAGAATTCACATGGAAGGCTATAGTCAACTTTTAATGTGTAAGTCCCACCAGCCAATGCAGTTTTTTTTTTTACTTTACTTGCCTTAAACTCATAATTTTAAGATTTTGTATCTATCAAATACTTTCCTTAGGTGAAACTGGAGTCCTATAGATTCTTGTTATTATATGACATCTACTTAATTGAACTCTAAGATATTTCAAGTTTCCATTCCATAAGGAACTTAATTCTCATTTCCCCTGTCATTCAAGAATGGGCATTAGGACACCGAAAAACCACTCTAAAGAGGCTATACACAAAGAGGCTTGACTTTATATTATTTAACCAGATTTTTCTATGAAATCAACTGTTGCTCATAACTCATTCGGCCGTGGTTGCTTCTCTACTTACATGTTCAGCAAAACGGTTGATGACTGAAGGCTATCCAAGTGTATAAACCATACCTATTAAATCAACAATTTACATGGAAACCCATAGACTGATTAAGAAACAATGTATGACAGCATACAATAAAATCCTGCTCTATCTGCTTCAGAGTCCCTGCTAGGAATTTGTAAAATACAAGGAGCCTGAGCTTCTGAGTCTATAGACGCAACTAGATTTTGAAAGGGTGTATGCGATTATGCAGAAAACCAGAGGCTGTTTAAAAAGGTACAGGTGGACCCATAAAACATGTTCAGTGTGTGCTCAATTTAATCTGAAAGCAATCATTATTTTCCAAGCAAAGGGACACTGACTTGAGGTCTGGCATGAAAGCTGAATAGAATTCAGTAGATAAATTGGTGATAAAGGGATACTGTACAGAAACACATTGTCTGTAGAGACAGTGGTGAACAATGAAAAAGTAACCTTTTTTTCATCCTCTAACTGGGTGGCAAAGATGACAATTCACTCAACACATGAAGCAAATGCAATAAGATAACTGAGTAGCAATCTCAAAAAAGAATTCAATATTCCTGTTAGTCTGTCTTTCCAATCTCCAATCCTGACTTCACTCTAGACTAAAAGGATACCCTGTCATTTCTGCAGTGCCCTTCAGTCTTAACTGGTTTGTTGACAACACAGAACTTTCTATCAGAATGACCCCTTTCACCATTTGCTTCCAATGGACAACTTTGAATGATAGAGTCTAAGTAATGTCCCTCTGAAAAACAGAGAAGAGTTTTGAAACTGTCTGTGTTGTTGATGTCTATTGTAGAAGACAAACAAGATAACCCAGAGAAAAAATTTATAACCTACAGGTCGTCCTTCAGGTTTAGAATGACCACTCTAGTAAGAAACCCAAATAGACATTCTTTGAAAACTAGGGAGGGGAACAATCTGGACTTCTAGGAAAATTGTTTTTCTCTTTCAACTGAATGTATTACCAGCAGCATCTGCAAAAACACACCAGCCCAGTTTTCTCCAAGTTAGTATGACCCTGATTTGATTATGAAATTCTTTTTCTCTGAGGAGTAATTTGCTTAGAATACTGTTTTTAAAAATTAACTATTATGGACTGGAGAGATGGTTCAGTAGTTAAGAGCTCTGACTGCTCTTGCAGAAGACTTGTGTTTGGTTGCCAGCTCCTACATGGAGGCTAACGGCTGTTCATAACTCCCGTTCCAGGAGATCTGATGTCCTGTTCTGATCTCTGTGGGCATTGCAGGACATAGGTACACTTAATACCTGCAGGCAAATACTCATACACATAAAATAAAAATAAAAAAATTAGCTATTAAATTGTAAACAACAAAGCATTTTAAAAATATCTCAAATCATTCAGAGGAAGTATTCATATTGGACTGATTTTTCAAGTTTCAGTTTTAACATTTTGGGTCATTTTCTTCTGCTATCCTTTGGCCTCCACATCTTATATACTTTCCCTGTATTCAGGTATTTCACTTCATTTTAATGACAGCCACCAAACATTACTTATAAGATTGTCTCGTTATCTTGTATTGGCCTTTTGTTTGTTGTTTCCTTATTAAAGGCCCCATGATTGACAAGAAGACGGTCATCAGGGCTGATCTTGACCAGAGCACTGAAGAGGTGGCCGTGCCTACAGATGAAAGACTCACGGAAATGACTGGAGGAATAGAGACACTGAAAAAAAAAATCTCCTGAGGGATTGGCTATAAGGTGAAGCCGAGGAATCTGAAGGGAGGTGACAGGCCACGAGCAAGTTTCTTTTCTTTTTAGGATGCAGATATTATGGCACACTTGATCCTTAGGAAAGCCAGAGTAAACAGCAGGGTGGAGATGCAGGGTGCGTATGAAGTAGAGGAGTAAATCCCAGGACCAAAGTTCTTGGAGAGGTGGGAAGGCTATCAAGCTAGGCCTAGTTACCGCTTAGGTGACGGTGGCAATTCAATTGGTAGATACTGTGGCACCTGCTCTTGGGAGACCTCTTCTCACCCTTTCGATTTTACTTGTCAGGCAGAAAGCAAAACTTTTGACAAAAAAGTGGAGTAGATGAAGAAAGAATTAAAATTGTGAAGAGAGAAGAAATATGAAATGGTTTATGAAGAACACTGGATAATGAATTATTCAGAAGATTGTAATCAGAGTGGCAGGTGTCCCATTCTCCTGTTCCATAAGATTTATGTTTTGTCCCCTCATTCTACATTCTGGGCACCAGTTATGTAAATTAATTGTTGAAGCTTTACATGTAATATGGAAAAAGCATATTGTAAACATATAAAAGTCAACTAATAATCATAAAATGAAAACATTCATTTGATCGATACTTAAATGAAGAAATGAAATACTCCCACTAGGAGGCCTTCTCCACCTCCCGAGTCATTTCTGAGCCCTTCTTCCCTGGGTAACTACTGTCCAGACTTCTATCACTGCAGATTACTTTTTCCTTATGAACTTTAAATGAATGATCCTGTATACCTTATATACATTTGCTCTCAGATTTTTCTAGATTAAATTAATGTTTGTGACATTCCTTACAGTACAGTTTCAGTTTCTTTATTTTCAATTCTAAACAGCAGGGTCCAGGGTTTTTTCTTTAAAGAGTCAGAGAATTCTTATTCTGGATTAAACTGTTCAGCTCTGCCCTCGATTATAAAAGCAGTCGCCTACAACATAAGTGAGTGGGCTCTATTCTAATTTGTGTTTGTACAAACAGGCTGTGGACTGCCTTGGACCTGCTGGCAATTGTCCTACATTCCTTTCTGTGTAGTATTGCTATTCTGAATACACCAAACCTTTTCCATTATACTGTTGTAGGTTTGGATTGCTTTGACATGATGGCTATTACAAAAAAAGAAGAACCCACTATGAAAAGCTTTGAGTGTTTTTTGCTATAAACACACACACACACACACATACACACAGATGGATATGCATCTAGGCATAAAATTGCTGGCTTATCTGTTTTGTTATCCTCCATCTCTTAAGTTCTTTCTTCCCTCTCTTCACCAAGAGGGAGGTTTGAGTAGGGAGAGGAATGGGAGAGTAGGCCCTAAAGAGAGGGGTTTGGGAAGAGGCAAGAAACACTAAGGATGTTTGAAAAACATATAAATATGTACTATTCTATAAGTTTCCAAAGGAGAAACTTGAAGAAAAATAGTGCAGGACATGGGTATTTATTCTTTCCAGAATATCTTCTTGGTCCATAAATATGAATTTTGTGGTAGCAAGCTTTGTCTGATGGTACTAAGTTATAATTTGACTCTACTAGTATCTGTGGAGTGGAATCAAACTGAAGAGGACTCCCAGCCATAAGCCAAGCGACCTCACAGTAGAAGAAGCTGGGTGTGGAGGGTCACAGGCATTAAGTGAGGATAATGACAATGACCAGAGGGAGAAGGCCTCACTTTAGCCTTGGAGTGACCACTTGTATTGTACACGAGAATGAATTAGCCAGTGACTGTACATCTGTCTCATAGAAGGCTCACAAAACTAGATGACGGTACCATCCAATAAAGCAATTTCCCCTATGTCTTTTTCATCATCAGCAGTCTCATCTTAACACATGATTTCTGGAGGAATCACAAATACCAAAGGAGAAAGCAAGCGGCTGTGTGCATCCTTTGGCCACTGTTTTCTCTGTCTTGAGTGTATCAGTGAAGGGAGGACAGTGGTTGGATTTAAGAGAAGTTTAAATGTATACTGGATTGTACTAACCCAGAATTATACGTTGTTTGTTAGCTGAAAATGGCTGGAGCAAATGTTGGATCTCCTAGAGGCACTCCCAGCACAGAGAGGTAGCCTGCAGGCTGAGTCTAGATGAGTCTAAGAAAGCAAACGCAATTCCTTTTGATCACAGCCTGCTGATGCTGGCTCCATAATTAAAGCTATTTTCTTCTAACTGTCACTACTTTGTACAAATGCCGGTGATCACCTGTGTAATGAGATAAGTCACAAACTCTGAAAGAAAAACCATTGCCAACGATGGCTGTGCAAAGGCAGGAAGTATACTTTTATTTAATCAAATCTATCTGTGAAAAAACACCAAAAGAAACAGAACACTTTGAATAATGTAGCTAAGATTTCCCCTGGAAAATTCTTAAGAGAAAGAGAAAGGAAGAGAGCTGGAGGTAAAAGATGTGATGTATGAAAATGAAATAGTAATAAAAAGAATGGAATAATAGAGTGATATCAGAAAAATCCATACTTTTTAGCAGGGTATAGAAGACCACTCAAATATGATTTTAACTTTCTTATACTAATTTCTCCCTCTTACTTTGCTTTGAGACTGGGTCTCTTTGGTAGCTCCAGCTGGTCTGGGACTCACTATGGAAACCAGGCTGGCCTGGGATTGAAGGTGTGTACCACCATGCCTGGCTTAATTTTCCCCTTTTGATACAATCAATTCTCCCTCTTGCCTGTGTCCTCTATTTATGTCATTGCTTGCCCTGGTTTCTCCTTTCATCACCGTGAGATAAAAATTAAACTTCATTGTCAATTTCACTGGATTTAGAATCATCCAAGAGACACCCTTCTGGGTATACCTATGAAGGTGTTTCCAGAGAGGTTCAAATTGGATGTGGGTGGTACTGCCCCATGGGATGGGGTTCTGCACTAAATAAAAAGGAGAAAAGGATCTAGTAAGCTGAGCACCGGTGTGTCTCTCTCTGCTTCCTGACTGTGGGTGCAGTTTGACCAGCCTCTTCACATGACCACTGCCAAGCCTTCCCACCACTGTGGATTATATCCCATCTTAAATACTGAACCCAAATAAATCCTTCTTCCATTAAGTTTCTTCTGTTAAGTATTTCCTCATGGCGAGTAACTAACACAGTTTTATTTTTGACAGTATAATTAGTTAAATTTTGTATTAAAATACGTCCAGAATACTATATTGTTCAAGTAATACTAGTTTGCAGGGGCAATGTTCAGCACCCCAACATCCTGTAAAATTGTCTTTATAAAGACTACTTTACTATGTACTAAACACATGACATACACAAACACATACACATTTTATAGTTTATAATTACACAGTAACAATGGAATGCAATACATTTAGTTCAAGGGGAAAAAAGGAACCAGTTGATTATGCAAAGCATCATTTCTTTTATGGACCCAAAATTCCATAATTAGGAAGGTGAAAAATTTCTCTGCATAATTACAGAATTACATGATTGATTTTAAAAGCCTAAGACTAGAAGGCTTTTACTGAAATTTCAGTAAGCCTATTTACATCGTTTAAATACTCACAGACTGGACTGATTATTTTGGCATTGTCTCATCCTTGGACTTAGATAAAACAGCTTTATGTACATATCAACTAAACATCTGTAAATTATTTGTTACTTCTATTGCTAATAGCCACAATTATCCATATGTAGCATAGTCTATAAGTAATGTAATAAATGTATTACCTCCCTTTCATTGTAAGGAAAATGAGAGCAGAAAAGCTTATTAAGGTTCCTGTCATTACTACACAGACATCATACTGGAATTAAAATCTTGTTCTAGCCTCTGCTCTTTGTTGACACTGAACTGCCTTCAGTAAGAAATAATTTGTTTCTAAATCATGTGATGTGTTTCCCGCAAAGAGTAATTCTCAAAAGAATTTTAAAATAAAATCATTTCCACATGTTCTCTCATTAGGTCTCTCTAAATTTATTTGGGTGACCTTATTTGTCATCTTTGGGCTTCAGTTATTCATGTGAGAAGTATAGAGCACAGACACTTTGAGCTTACTGGAAGGATTAAATGCATAGTGAATGTGAAGTTCTTATTGCATTATTTGATACACAGTAGAAACTTAAAAGGAGGTAACTGTTGTTATCACATCTTGCCCTTGAAGATTGTTTTAAAAAATGCTCTTTCAGTGGACTGGAGAGATGGCTCAACAGTTAAGAGCACTGGCTATTCTTGCATCAAATCCCAGCACCCATATGGCACCTAACAACTCTGAAAGTCCAGTTCCAGAGATCCAACACCCACTGTCTTTGGTCCTCATTGAAAATTGTGGGATACCGCTGCACTTGCACAAACTTGTGCACATGAAATAAAAATAAAGCAAAAACAAATTTTAAAGCTCTTTCAAGCTGGATGAATAATTCTTCAGTGAATAGAATTCTTCAGTGTCATTCTTAGACTAATAGTCAACTAACATAGTATACCTTATTAATTCTTTAGGGTAAGTCTAAATGCATCAAACTGGAATCTCTGTGGTGACAATAAGAGCAATATGATTTGATTATGGATTTTTCTCTTCATGAAGTGCCAGACACCTCCATCTGAGCCACTTTGTACCTCACATGCCTTGCCTGTTGTTTTGGATTTCTCTACCATTATTATTGTAGTAATGCACTGTTCTAAAAATTTCTATCTCCTTCCCCAAAATATGCACCTTTGGGGAATTAGATGATGTACATTGGTCTACTGAATCACAGAAGGTTACCAGAGGCATCAAAGCCACTACTGTTAGAAATGTGAAAAGCAGACACAAATTTCTATTTCCATTAAAATCACACAACTTTGGGGTTTATGATCCTCGATTAAATGGCTGGAAAAGAAATTACTGCATGATTTGTAGATAAATGCCCTAATGCAAACAAAAAATATAGTATTTTATATGGTAGATTCTTATTTATCAGCTTCCCTACAACCCATGAATTATTATCAAAGGAGGGGATAACATTACACTGAATGATTTGTATGTCAAAGACATGACTTACTTCACATCAACATTAGAATCCAGTTTCCTTGTAGTAATGTCACAATGTTTTGATTTGTATATCTACTTCTATTTTCAGGTCATGAGATTGATGTGAGGAAGAGTCTTACCACAAAGAGTTAGCAATAAGCTACAGACTGGGTCTTCTTGTATTTTATCTTCTTAGAGAAGTATATATGCTTGGACTCAGTATAATGAGACCTGGTTTTCAAATTTCTACTAAAAGCATTTGAGGGAGATGCTGTTTGCAAGATTTTAGGATACGAGCATTAGGAGTACAAGAGAATGTGGCTGGGAATTTGGCCAACTCAGGGGAAGTCAGAGTCAAGAGGAAGGAGGTAGATGCCAACATTTGTGGACCAGAGCAGAGCTGCCTACCAGAAGATAAATAGGCTGTATGAATTAATATGTTTCTTAATTTTATAAAGCAAGTTTAAATTTATTTTCTGTGACTTGCAACCACCATTGACCCAACTAACATGAAATACACTGGTGGAAGTGAGGGGTTGGATTAGCTCACTAAGCCAAGGGATAGAATGGAAATAGCCAGATATTAAGGAACAGGCCCAAGATCTTTGGCTTGAGTTTTGTGGCTTCAGTCACTAGTCTGGGGAGCTTTAAGGATATAAGCATATAAAAACCTTGTGCCAAATAAAGGCTAGAATTGCTGCCTGATTGACATAGTTCCCGGAGCAGGTTTCCTAACCATGCTAACAAGCTTTGAGCCATTTTCATCATACATCTCATTAATGAGTATTCTCCAAATTGGTTATGGCATATACTAAAGACAGGAACTCACCCTGTTTTGGACCTTATCCATGTGATAATTTGGGGATGATGGGTACTTTGCCTTTAATCATTCTGTACTTTATGCTTGGAAGATTGAGTTATTACTCACTATTTGTTATATTATATGGAGATCCATAATCAAAATCAGTTACAGCACTGTGAGAGTGTTGCATAGGACTGTCCTCTGACAGGCAGACCATGGACAGCTGCCATCTTCCCAAGCGTGGATGTACCTGGTTGCCTAGGATCATCGCAGCTAAGCTTGTTGACTGTTATTCTCAGAAAAGAGGGACAGGGACAGTTAGCCACATCACCCAACTACCAGTCAGTCCTAGTTGCACGAGAGGGAGGAGCTAAGGGTATATACATGGAGGAAGCTGTAGGAGGATTTCTTCCATTCTGTGAGGCTGTGGGGAAGTCACCACTCATAATGGAATGAAGACTTTCCATTCGTCTTGGGCGGGGAGCACCCATACTCCTGAAAGTAAACTTTCACCCATTGCTCTGTAAGTAGGCCCAATAAACTCGCTGGATTCTGAGAATACAGTTTGGCTAAATGGTTTGTTGTATGGGTCAGGGAGGAGGGGCTGGACATTGTGTCTCCCAGAGGAATGGAACATGCAGGAAATGTGGGACACCATGAAAAATCAAATTTGTGAATAATAGGGATAGAGGAAGAAGAATCTCAGGATAATGGTATTGACCAGATCTTCAACCAGACTGTAGAAGAAAATTTCCCCAAATTAAGGAGAGACTAGGCCATACACATACAAGAAGCACATAGAACACCAAATAGACAGGACCAGAAAAGAAACTCCCCGCACCATATCACAGGAAAAACCTGAAGCATACAAAACAAAGAGAGACTTCTAAAAGATGTAAAAGAAGAACAGTCACATATAAAGGAAAATCAACTAGAATTAAAACTGACTTTTCAATGCAAACTATGAAAACCAGAAAAGATTGGACCAAAGTATTCCTAGTTCTAAATGATCACAGATGCCAACCTAGAATACTTTACCCTGTAAAAATGTCATTCATAGTTGAAGGGGAAAGAAAAATCTTCCACAACATTAATAGGCTGAAAGAATTCCTGTCCAGAAAACCAGCCCTTCATAGAATTCTTGAAGCAAAACAAAGGAAAAGAAAGGAACAACTATACCCAAGGGGCAAAAGGAAGAAACTAAATGAAGGTATAATTGGATAACCACAAAGTTAGACCAAAGATGCAAACAGAATTTAAAATGATAGGAATCACAATACACATCTTTCAATAATAACTTTAAATACCAACGAACTGAACTCCCCAGTCAAAAGACATAGGCTAGTTAAATAGATCAAGAAACAAAATCTAACCTTTTGTTATATCCAAGAAACCCATCTCACATTCTGGGATAGGGACCACCTTAAGCTGAAAGGGTGGAAAAAAATATTACAAGTAAATGACATGAAGAAACAAGCAGGAGTTGCCATTTTAATTCTGAAAAAATAGAATCAAAACTAAAACTAATCAGAAGAGATAAAGAGGGTCACTTGATTCTGCTTAAAAGAACAATTAATTAAGAAGATATTAAAGTCACAAACATATGTGCACCAAAGTCTGGTGCACACAATTTCATAAAAACAGTATTATAGAACTTTAGGACACAGATTAATCCCAACTCACAAATAGTAGGGGACTTCAATACTTTATTGTCTCCTTAGACAGGTCAACTGGACACAGAATAAACAGAGAGACATCTGAATTAAACAATACCATACATCAAATGGACTTAGCAGATATCTACTGAAATAGATAATACACATTCTATTCAGCACCCCATGGAACTTTCTCCAAAATTGACCATGTCCTGGGACACAAAACAAACCTCAACAAATAGGAAAAATTGAAATGATTCCATGCATTCTATCAAACCACAATGTGAAAAAGCTTAAAATCAACACTGGAAGAAGCCCTAGTAACTTCATGAATTAGTGGAGACTAAATGACACACTCCTAAATTATGAATGGATCAAAGGAGAAATTAAGAAAGAAATAAAAGTATTCCTGGAAATAAATGAAAAGGAAAATACAACAAAAGAAAAACTCTAGGACACATTGAAAGCATTCCCAAGAAGGAGATTTATAGTTCTAATTGCCTACATTTTGCAGACAGGAGGAAATTTTAAAAATGAGAGCAGAATTTAATGAAACCGAAAGAAAGAAAACAATATTAAAAAAATCAATGATTCCAAGAACTGGTTCTTTGAAAATATAAACAAGATAGACCCTTGGCCCAGTTAACCAAAAGAAAGAACTCCAACTCCAAATCAATAAAATTAGAGATGAAAGGGGAAACATCACAACAGACAACAAAAAGATCCAGAACATTATAAAGTAATATATTAAAAACTTATACGCTATTACATTTGAAAACCTTAAATAAATGAATGCATATCTAAAATCATGGGAGTTACCAGGGCTAAACCAAGAAGAGATCAACAACTTAAAAAGACTCATAACATATAAGGAAATTCAAACAGTAATATAAAATCCGCCAATGAAAAATAGTCCAGGCCCAGATGGAATCACAGGAGAATTCTACCAAACATTCAAAGAAGATCTATATACGATACTACTTAAATTATTCAAAAAGATAGAAACAGAGTGAGAACTCCCAAATTTCTTCTATGATGCCAGCATCACTCTAATACCAAAACCACACAAAGATACAACCAAAAGAGAAAACCTATAGACCCATATCCTTAATGAACAAGATGTAAAACTTCTCAACAAAATACTTGGAAACCACATACAGATACACATGGCAAAGATCATCTACCATGATCAAGTTGGTTTTGTTCCAGAGATGCAGAGGTGGTCAAAATATGCAATAAATGTTATAAAGCACATAAATGAACATAAAGACAAAAATCACATGGTCATCTCAATAGGTGCAAAAAAGGCCTTTGACTAAATTCAACATGCATTTATGTTAAAAGCCCTAGAGAAAATTAAACAGAATCGACCATACCTCAATATAATTAAAGCTATATGCAAAATCCCCACAGCCAACATCATTCTAAATGGAGAAAAACTGGAAGCATTCCCATTAAAATCAGGAACCAGACAAGGCTGTCCATTATCTCAACTCCTTTCTAATACAGTGCTTGAAACTCTTGCTAGAGGAATAAGATAAGAAAAGGAAATTAAAGGAATGCTCATTGGGTAAGAAGAAGTCAAATTACATCTTTTTTGCAGATGACATGATATTATTCCTTAGAGATGACAAAAAAATCCACCATAAAACTCCTAGAAATCATTAATAATTTCAGTAAGTGGCAGGTTACAAAATTAATCTACAAATATCCATTTTCATATACCAATAATGAGCAATTGGAGAAAGAGTACAAGGAAATCCTCCAATTCACAGTAGCCTCAAAAAAAATCTCAGAATAAATCTGACTAAAGATATTAAAATCTCTACAATGAGAATTTTGGATCTTTAAAGAGACTGATGAGGACACCAGAAGATGGAAGAAGACCTTCCATACTCATGGACTACAAGAATTAACATTGTGAAAATGACCATCCTACATAAACAATATATAGATTCAATGCAATCTCAATTAAAATCCATGACATTCTTTACATAATTAGAAAAAATCCTAAAATTCATATGAAAGCCCAAAAGACCCAGGATTGCCAAAACACATCTGAGCACAAGAAACAATGCAGGGAGGATTACCATACCAGATTTCAGACAATAATACAGAGCTGCAGTCATAAATGCAGTATGGTACTGGCACAAAAATAGACCCTTAGCCCAATGGAATATAATTGAAGACTCAATGAATACATGCAATTTCATCCACCTGATATTTGACAAAGGGGGCCAAGAACATTCACTGGAAGAAAGAAAACATTTTCAACAAATGGTGCTGGTAATACTGGACCTCCATTTGTAGAAGAATGAAACTAGATCGTTCTCTTTCACTTTGCACAAAAGTCGACTCCAAATGGATCACAAAGACCTCAATGTAAAACCTGAAACTATAAAGCTATTAGAAGAAAATGTTGGCAGTAACCTACAAGATATAGGTGTAGGAAAGGACTTTCTAAATCAGACATCAGTTACTCAGGAATTAAGGTCAATAGTCAACAAGTGAGACCTCATTAAACTAAAAAGCTTCTGTACAGCAAACAAATCCACCAAGGAACAAAGAGAAAACCAACAGAATGGGATAAAAAAATCACCAGTCACACAACTGACAGTGGTTTAACATCTAGAATATATAATCAAAGAATCAAGAAAACAAACGACCCAGTTAAAAGATGGGCAAAGCATCTGAGCAGAGAGTTCTCAAAAGAAGAAATAAAGATTGCTGAGAAACTTCTTAAAAAGTGTACCACATTGTCAATACCTAGGAAAATGCAAATTAAAACCACTTTAAGATTTCATCTTACCCCAGTCAGACTGACTAAGATCAAGAGATCAAATGGTACTATACACTGTTGATGATGTGGCAAAAGGAGAATATTTATTCACTGCTGATGGTATTGTAAATTCATGCAAGCCCTATGGAAAGCAGTGTGGAGAACTCTTTAAAAACTAAAAATGAATCTACTATTTCACTTGGTTATATCATTCCTTAGCATATACCCAAAGGACTCATGCTATTGCAGAGATACTTGTATGTCCATGTTTGTTGCTGCTTTTTTCACAATAGCTAAGGGATGGAAGTAACCTAAGTGTCCCTCAGCTGAGAAGTGGATAATGAAAATGTGGTACATTTACACAATGTAGTTCTACCCATTGGTAAAGAAAGACAAAATCATGACATTTGCAGGTAAATGATGGAACCAGAAGCTGTTATTCTAAGGGAAGTAACCCAGACTCAGAAAAACAAATGATATATGTTCTCTCTCTCATTTGTGGATCCTACCACCAAACCTTCATATATGAGTATGTATCTTGGTAGCTGCAGGAACCAGGAAAATGGAAGGGAAGCAGGGGTGGGTAAAAGGAAAGAAGGAACCTAAGAGAGAAGAATAATAGGAGACAGGAATAATTAAGGGACAAAGAGATAAAGGGGGTATTTAAATGGAAGGGGGAGGGCGGGTTATAAAAGGAACTACAGGAGTGAAGGGAAAAAGGAAACTCAAGAGAGGGGGGGCTTAGGAGATGGGGTTATCAAAGGAGAAACACGGGAAATGGGGACACTTTAAATGGGGAAGGCATGGAGCGAAGGTTAGACAGAGAGACAGAGACAGAAGAGAGAAAGAGAGAGAAAGAGAGGGAGAGAGAGAGAAGTGATGAATAATGCCTAACTCGTGTGAAACATGAGATGGTATCACAGTAGCATAACAACTTAATGACAAATTCCACATACAATATCTTTACATGAGCCCATGTGCATAGCTGAAGGCTACATAACAATAAACAGTACCAGACAGGAGAAAACCTCCTTTGTTTATTTGTTGTTGATCAGGGTAGTCCCAGAGCCTCCTAACATTACAAAAGCTATTGCCACAGCTCTTAATTGCTTGAAATTAAGACCCTATTTCTGAGAACAGGACCTATCTCAGAGATCAGATTAGGAGCAATGGAGCTGGAACTAACCTGGATAGGGTCACTTCTCTTGAAGGCTATCACTCACAGCTTTGGGGAACACTATGCAAGTAGCCAAGGGAGAACATCAATAGGTGACCCAACACCAGCTTGATGATCAAGTACCACATTATGCCTAGCATATCATTCATCACTGGTGCAGCAGGGGCACTTTTATCTTGGGGCCAATCAATGGCTACATAATTGGTCTTAGAGCCGACTCAAGGGGAGGTCCTGTAATCACAGCCAAATACACATGGTTGAAGAGGTCTTAGATCTTAGAGGGATCTCCAGTACCGTCACATCCCTAGGCTACTGTAACTTCTCACTAAATGCAAAATATGGATCCTTATATTTACAGTCAAGTAGCCAGTCACCACTCATCAAAGAAACTTCCTTTGCTCCAGATGGGTTCTAATACAGTACCACAGTTAGTCACACACATTGTCTTTGAATTCCTCATGCCTAAGCAGCACATCTACAATGCAGCCTCTACACCCAAGGCTCACACAGTATTGAACAAGGGGTAAAGAAGTCCTTAATGAATTTCTCAACTGCCCTTAATGACGCTCCCTCATGCAACAAAGGTACAGTAACACAAAAGGTGACCAATGGCTAAATCATTGAGATTAGGAATATGAAGAGTGTGGGTCTGAACAGGACTCTTACGTTAAGTTTCACTCATCCAGGGCTCAGGGACCATTGCAGAAGAGGGTAAGAGCCAGTGAGGAGGTGCATGGCCATATGGAAGCAACTTCCTCCAAGCTCCTGGGACCCTGCTTAAATAAACCCACAGCAGTTATTTCGGCATGCTCAAGAACAAGCAAACTCAAGCAGTTCCAGCATGGAACTGGGGAAATGGGGAGCAGACCCCACCTTTGTTTAAGAAATATTGGCAACTGATTACTGTTGGGTGAGGATGAGCTAGTCTTCCTAAAGGAAGGGACTCCAGGTAGGCTGACTAGACCTCAGTGGATGACCCTGCACTGAGGTCATTTGGGGACACTAACTTGACACAATAGACCTTAACCCAGATGAAAGAATGTATGGATTCCTGTTGGAAAGGTATGGGATGTACTGGTAGGGAAAGGGGATTAAAGATGATTAAGACTGACTGAGATGTTCTGTATGAAACAACCAATGAGTCAATAAAAATATTTTTTTTTAAAAAAAAAGGAAAGTCATACAGTATCTCCTGAATACTTAGGACCTGAATTTAGAACTATAAAGAGCATAATGACTGACATATAAACCCATATTTTAGGTCAAGTTTTATAAACAAACATACATTTCTTAGGGGTGAGAATGATATTAAAACTAGGATCTTTTCAGAATGTTAGTTGAACAGGGTCTAGTAAGCTAGCTGCTGGATATTTTGGGAGTACAGCAAAGCTATTTCAGGATGTGCTTTAGGACAGAGAAGCGGAGAACACAGTGCTGTAGACAGGACACTACACACAGAGAAACTCAAAAGGTTTCCTAAAGAATGCACTTTAAAATGTCAAAGCAGTTTGATATTATATTTTGTTGATCTTATGTTCTCCCCCTTGTAGTTTTGACGAAAAAACTCATCATTTAATTTCCTTTCAAGGTAATTCTGCCACTTGAGGTGAACTGAATATTAAGTGTGCTTGGTGCTGGAGCACTGAAGGCAAGCCCCTGGTAGGCAGGATCTGATGACTGGGCCTTCCTTAGAAATTTCATGGGCCAGTGTCCAATTCAGATGTTCCCCAGAGTTTCTGTAATTTTATACAGGTTTTCTGCTGTTTCCAATTTTCAGACTAGCATCTGTAAAATGAGATAATTGACAAATACCCGATTCTTTCAGTAAAATATAAAACTATACAAACTTTTAGCACATAAATTTCAGCGAGAAGCTGTTTATTGTTATTTATTGTCCAAGTAACTAATTTAGAACAGCCATATTTAAGCAGGAGTCTTATCTACATAGTACAGAGTTTCTTTATAGTAGATGTAGCAGTAGAGAGTTCTGAAATGTTTCCTTTTGGTAGATGGAAGAGCACTAGATATAATTCTAAAATACTTGTATATAACATTACATGAACTTTTCAGATAATCCCATGACTGTACTCAGTTTTCAGTGAGGAAATTGCATGTTGTTGAGAGTTTCAGCAGGGCCAGGAAGGACAGAATAAAACAAACAAGAACACATTTTAAATTACTCCCTATATTGATATTTGATATTCCTACATTTGCTTTCCATGTATGCCAGAAGAGGTGGGCTGTGATGCCCTCCTCCTGGTGTGTAAGGAGTCAATGAAATACCTGTAAGAGCTTAGCACAGTGCTTGGCACTTGATGAACACCCTTTAAATGCTGACATGTACTTGTTATGCGACCTTGGATGATGCTCTGTGCATCGGTTTCTCATCTGTAAAATGAGGAGGGTAATGGCTACTACAAGGTGATCTTGGGAAGGTACAGAGAGCATTGGGAGTCATGACTCTTAACAATGGTTCCACTACAGATTTTTGGCTTAATTTCCCTAATTTAGGAAAGAAATATTAAAGAATACATGTTTTCTTTTCTGAGCAGAGTTTTTTATGGGCTGCATAATATCAGATAACAATTTAGAAAGAAACAACTGTTCTATTGTATCTAAAAATTAATTTTCCAATTAGAGTTTTTTTTCCAGTAAAAGGAGACTCCATAAATGATTACTAAAGGAAAAATGCTAGTAATATAATTCTTGGTGAAGGTCTTTACCTGAAATTTCACTCATCTTCATTATATTTTGAATTTTAGAGTATAAATAATAGTACTGTGGCTGAAAATACAGCTCAGCATTTAAGAACACTTGCAGCTCTTGAAGGGGACATGTGTTCAGTGCCCAGCACCTACACTGGTTAGCTCCCGACCACCTGTAACTCCAGTTCCAAGGAATCAGACTCACTCTTCTGGTCTCTCTAGGCACTGCACACAAGTGACGGACATATAGACAAGCAGGTACCCACACATACACATAAAAATAAATAAAAATTAATTAAAATACCATTGTAAGTCCTTCAATACTTCAAATACATTTATTTGTAAGAAACTTCAATAGAACACCAAGAATTTTTATTAGAGATATACTTTATGTTATTCTAATTCACAATCATGGAGCATATTGTTTCTCTAAAAGATGCAATAAAGGTCATATTTTAATATCATTTTTATATGTCAAAACAATTTCTGACATTTGATTTACTTAAAAGTAGCGATTGTTTACTTAACATCAGGGTAACATGTTGAACTATAAAGATGCAATAATTTAAAAAAATAGACTCTTTGCAACAAATAATTTATAGTATAAAAAGAAGGCCATAGGGCCTTCCCTTTTAAGATGACTCACTGGGTAAGGGAACTTGCCTGGTAACCATATGTTGGAAGGAGAGAATGGATTCCCGATAGTTTTCCTCTGACATCTGCACACATCAGGTGCTCAGAAGCATGTGGAAGTTCATGCACAGACACACAGACATACAGACATACAGAAGGCAATAGGTGAAAACCCATACATTCAATAGTAATATACAGTTATTATCCATTTTTAGACAGCTGTAATTGTGCAGGTTTGAAATGTTTACCTCCATTTAATTGTTTTGATGTGTTGTGGTGTGCACACCTGTGTGAGTAGGTACCAACACCTGTGTGCTCACATTCTTGGAGGCCAAAGGAGAATATCTGGTGTCCTATGCTTCATTCTCTGCTTTATTTCTTTAAGTCTCTCACCAAAGCTGGTGCTATGTTGGTGACTAGAAAATCCCAAGGATCCTCCTGTCTCTATCTATGTCAGACCTTAGGTCACAGGTAGAAGGGCCCACACCCACCTTGAACATGTGTGCTATGAATTTGAACTCAGTCCTCATTCTCTTGTAGCAAGTGCTCGTACCCACAGAGCTATCTCTCTAGCCTTGAATTAGCCTTGGATATTTCTCTAAGAGGCAATAAAGGTCATATTTTAATATCATTTTTACAATTTCTCTTATTCAATTTACTTAAAGTCACTGATTGTTTACTTAACATTCAGGGTAACATGTTGAACTATAAAGATGCAGTAATTAAAAAAATAGATGCAATAAATAATTTATAGTTTAAAAAGAAAACAATGGGGCAGGTCCCGATCTTTTTCTATTTATTTTAAATTAGTATTTATATGTCACCAGCAGGAATTACTTTTACAAAATGAACAGAATCTGGACTGTTATAATGCAAACCAGTTCACTGAACTATGTGCTCTTGTGACGTGCCATCTGACCTTGATTCCTCTGAACCACTCACCATCCTCTCAAGGTAGTGAGTATGGGTATGTTTGAGAATAAATAAATCAAAACTGAAAGGCAGCAAATTCATATCTGTACCTTGTTGAAAACAATAAAGACTGTGAAGAATGTTTGACATTGTGTGTAGGAGATGTTTAAGGCCTGAGGATGAAAGGGCAAAACTGTCTGATGAGGTGGATCCCAGTGGATAGGTCCCCAATTGAAGCTGGAGAAATGATTTTGAATTAAATTATGGGTGAGGACTGGCTCAGCCGCCTAGTTCCAGGAGACATCTGTAGGAACAGGGACTCTCAGAGTTTGGGCCCACTCATAGCTAAAGGTAAGTGTCAGGCTATTTATTCAGGTATAACTGTAATTCAGTATAACACCCCACCACTACCCGTCTGGCATCTTCTGTAATTTAATCATTATGTAACATAGATAAACGTTTATAGAAAGTCCAAGCTCAAGGTTAATCCAACCAGTAAAGAAACTAATTTCTTTTTCCCTATTTGAAAATTCAACTTATCTTACCAAAATATCTGGCATGTGGGACAGTTGATTTTAAGAAGACTAAGCATTATTCAGTGCTTTCTGTTTTAAACTTCATTTGTAAATATATATTGTCATTCTTTTCACAGATAAGGACTTGGATGCATGGAGAGGTTAAGTCCCTTACATATAACCATGCAGCTGTTAATAAACTGCAAATCTTGAATTTGACCCTACATGTCCTGCTCCAGTCTTTATGGTTTAAATGTCACATGACTCTGCCTCCATCCCAGGATAGGTATTAGCCACTGAAAAGACTACTGCCATCCTCTTTCCATATTATAATTAAAAACTGTAAAACACAAAACTTGTGTGTGTTTCACACATAGTGATGCTGAAATTACATAGCTTCTTATATGCTTCAGAACTTTCTGCATAGGTTCATTATAGCTGAATTTTTTTTACATGTTCAACTCTTGAATATCTTTTTGATAGAATGGAGCACAAGCTTAATATGTTCCATGGTATAATCCCCATATCCTCTCCCTAAAAGTCTATCCCCTAAAATTGCAGTGGGAGGTAAAGTCCCCAGAATAATCTCTCAGTGAGATAGCAGCACAGGCCACTGGAAGGTAAGGCTGGTAGAGCTGAATGCTCAGTCAGTATGACCTGGGCAGAGGGCACTCTCTTCACTAGAATTCCTTAACTAGTTAGAGCATAATCTAGGCAGATAAAACATGCAATGGAAAAAGCAATGAAAGCATGAAAAACATTAAGAAACTATATTTTTCTCTTATATAATACTTCAGCAAATCAAAGAAAAAAATGATAAAGATAATGAAATTTATTAATTTTTATTGATGTTAAAAATATTACCAGAGACTTAGTGGCACAATTCATCTCTGTCTCTGGATCCCTGGAACTGAAAGTGCAGACTAGCTAATTCCCAAAAGGGAGAAAAATAGAACAAAAAGTGCATCTTCTAATCTGAAGCAGTTTGGCATCTCGTCAGGTGAGTTCTGTTTTTACATTTAAATTTTTTTTTATTTTGTGCATATGAGTGTTTTGCCTATCTGTATGTAAGAGCATGTGTGTGCAATGAGCATGGAAGCCAGAAGAGGGCATCAGATCCCTAGAACTGGAATTATGGTTGGTTGTTAGCCACCATGAGCACGCTGGCAATGAAACCTGAATCCATCTTCAAGAACCACTAAGCTGTCCCTTCAGCCCTAATCAGGGGGATTCTGTGAAGTAACAGGTCCTGGGAACAACCCTCATGGTTCATGTCCTTCCCTCTATGCTCTTAGTTCTGCCCCTATTATCATGCTTATTTACTTATTTATTTACTTGCTTATTCATTTATCATATTGGAGGGAGTGTGAATTCAGTCCCTCGCTACCACAAATTACAAAGCTGAGTTTCCTGCATTTGTGGAAGTCATAGGGGTCAACACACCCTGAGTGCAATGGATGATCCTCGTCCTGGGAAAACTACTTTACCCTGCCAGGTAATTTTTTTTTAATGTGAAGACAGATTTTATGTGGCTTTTAGAGGTCAGGATTAGGGTCTTTACTATTAAGACTTCAGCTTTAATGGCTTTATCAGCCTGTTTTCTACTGTTGGGGGTTTGCAGGTCTGGAAACTTTCACTCATTTCATTCACTCTATCCCCAGAAGACTAGGCAAGTAGTGTCTGTTGATTACAGCTTCTCAGCAGCTTTGAAGATCTCCTGTGTCTATTGCATAGACTCTTTTATATAAGAACGTTCTCAACTTTTCAAAGATAATCTTAACTTCTTTTTGGCTTCTGATGAAAAGATAACAGCAACTGAGTCACATGCTGACTCTGAATATGGTGATATTTTGCTTTTCTGGCAACATATTTCCTAGCTATATCTTAGTCATTTGCATATGATTTCCTGTCAGAGAGTCCTTTGTTGTCTTTTGCAATCTGGATAGACTTAGAATTTCCCAAATCATCAAGATTTGATTCCATTTTGTTGTTTTAGTAGTTATTTTTCTTAATTTATCTTTCCTTTAATAAAGGAAAATGAAGAACCAAGAAATCAACAAACCACACTTACAATGCATTTTTCAAAAATATCTTCTGTTTCTTGCCAAGCATCTGCAAATCCCTGAGTTCAGATCTTAGCCCCTAAAAGTTTCCTCTGCTAAATGTCCAAGTTTATTGTTCACAATGTCTATTTTTCTCATAACAGTAGGAACACAATTCTGCCAACATTCTGCCACTCTATAACAATGATCTCCTCATCTCCAATTAACCTTTAATATATTCCTCATTTCTATCTGAGTCTTCTAGAACCAGATTTCTACCAATTGTCTTTATAGGACAACCTGCACATGTGCCAAGGTAATCTACCATTTTCTCTACCACAAAGACATTTCCTTCTGATTTCTCACAAACAGGATTGATACTGTTTCTACCCATTTTTACTGAGAGGCTATTCAAGAAACCTCAGCTTTCTCTAGCATTCCCTTACAATGGTTTCCATCTCTGCATTGGACTTCATTTAGCCACTTCCCACATATTAACTCCTGGCAACCTCTGACATGCAGCTACCTATTTCTATATTACTTTTCTATTGTGGATATAAGAAGCATCCATAAACTTAGCAGCTATCTGAATGCATAATTTTACTATCCTGTATATTATAAATCCAAGATAGCTTTCACTGAATTAAAACCAAGGAATTCTTGGGGCTGTTTTTCTTTGTGGAAGCCCTAAGAAAACATATTTCTGTCTTTAGAGGCCATTCATATTTCTTAGTGTTTTCCTTCTTCCATATCCAAAGACAGACTTCTAAGCTTCTAAGCTTCTAACCCTGGATGGCTCTTATCCAGGTCTCATTCTTCCTCTCCTTTCAGCATCTCTATTGTGCTTATGTTGGCCATTTGGACAATTCAGGATGGCATCTCAATCCTAAATTCTCAGATCAACCATATCTGCAATGATCCTTTTCTCAAAATATGTTTTATTTAATTTTTGTGAGTTTCATACAGTACATTTTCATCATATTTGGATCCTCTCCCCTATCTGCACACCTCTTATACATCCCTGCCAGTTTTCATGAACTCTGTCACATATTTTAAGACTGATCAAGCCAAGTTTGTGTTGCCAGTTTTCCTTGGGTACATTTGGAGCCAAGTTACATCCACTGGAGCCAGGTTAACCTATCTAGCATCACACACCCTTAAAGAAAACCAACTCTCCTCCTAATAGTTATTGGTTTCCAATAATTCTTCAGCTAAGGGTAGGGCTTCTTACCCACTTCTTCACTTATATGCTGGGATTTTGTCTGGTTTGAGCGTGTATGGGTCTTGTGTATGCTGATACCACTGCTGTAAGTTCATGTGTGTAACTTCTCAGCTGCCTGGAAAACTCTTTCCTTGTGGTCATCGACTATTTCTGGCTCTTACAGCGGCGGCAGAGATGTGATACAGTATCCTATTCTGAGATAAGTTCTCTGACGTCTCTTATCTTCTACACTTTGACCAGTTGTGGTTTTCTGGGTTAATTACCATCTATTGCATGAGGAAGCTCTTCTGGCAAGAAGAGCTCTGCTCCCTGAGCCATAGATGTAGAGGTTGCATTATAAATGTGTCACTTTGGGTTGGGCACCTCACAAACACTTATTATCTGCATTTGACCAGTTGCACAATTCTGTAATTGCCTCTACCTGTTGCAAAAAGAAGCTTCTTTGATGAGTGGTGAGGGGTACACTTGTCTATAAATATAAGGATATGGTTTTAGAATACAGCAAGAAATTATGTTGGTATAGGGGTATGATAAAAGTAGGTTTCTCTGGGGCTGGAGAGATGCCTTATCAGCCAGATCGAGAGAACAAATGATACCAAGTACAGGGAAGGATGCAGAGAAAGGGGAATCCTCATTCACTGGTGTTGAGATTTCACACTGGCGCAACCACTATGGAAAGCTGTTTGAAGAAGTTGTAAAAACTAAAAGTGAATCTACCATATGATCTGGGTACACCACTTCTTGGCATATACCCAAAGGACTCAACATCCTATTACAGAGATACTTGCTCAGCTACATTTGTTCCTGCTCTGTTCACAAAGCTAGGAAATGGAAAGAGCTTAAATGTCCCTCAAACCATAAATGGATAATGAGAATGTGTCCATTTACACAATGGACTTCTACTCAGTGGTAACGAAAAAACAAAATAATAAAAACTGCAGGTGAATGGATGGAGCTAGAAACTGTTATACTAAGTGAAGTAACAGACTCAGAAAAACAAGCGATTTTATGTTCTCTCTCATTTGTAGATCTTATCTCTAAATCCTTAGATGTGAGTATATATCCTGATGTAGCTACAGGAGCCAGGAAAATGGAAAAGAATAATGGAGTAAAAGAGGAGAAGGAGCTCAAGAGAGGGGCAGCAGGAGGCAGAGGTTATGAACTTGGAAATGGGGAAACAGGGATACTTTAACCAGAGACTGAACAGTAAATGTTATCCGGGGAGAAAGAGGAGAGATGAACAATGCGTAGGTGCTGTAAAAACAGCAGCGAAATACAAAGTTCCTTTGGCCGAATGTACATTCATGAGTTATAGGAATTCAGACATGGGCACCATACCCTCTTAGGCACTGGAAATAAAATGAAAAATTAGACAAAATCTTTGCTCTACAGCTTGCTGTTTATTAAGGGATATAGACATTTAAAAAAATACATAAATGGAATTTCACGGAACTTGGAGATAACGAGATCTGCTAAGGAGAATGTGAGCTGTTGAGGTTTGAGTTGAGCCCTGGGGGAGGAGAGGGAGTCAGCATGTGAAGAAAAATGGGGAGCATATGCCCGGCAGACAGGTGTCAAACCCAGAAGCAGCAAATACGTGGAAACGGTTAGAGGAACCATCAAGCAGTCAGTGTGTCAGGTGAGCGGAAGTTTCAGAGGTTTCAGAAAGTCCACATAGATAGGAAAAATAGAGTCTTGGTAAGCACTTTGGGTATTTTCCAAGTTGAAGAAGATGACAATAGCAACCTAATCAACTGCAGGTAGTTCTGAAGCAATGAAGTGATACTGTCTTTTTTAAAAAAAGATATGACTAATGTGTAGAAGGGCACAGAGATAAAGGAAAAGATGAAGCAACTAAAAACATTGGGAAAGCAGTAAAAGAACTGGAGGAAGGAATATAACTTAGAAACAAAACAAAGCTCGAGCTGAAACTCAAATGAGTTTTCACCTCCTAAAATAGCAACGTTGCAAAAAGAAATTGGGATCAAGGCTGCTATTAGAGTCAGCCACAAAATGTGGGTTGTGTATCGATATGGTTTTGAACCATCAAAATCATGGCAAAAATGTTTCAAAACTGTCCACTTCATTACATCTCCTGTTAGGCATCTACCATAAGATGATCACTGGCTGCTGGTGATGGGTATACAGAGGATGTGTGTACATTAGCACTGTTTAGAGTAAGTGTTTAAACTGGTGTTTTCCTTTGTAGAAAGGCTGATAATTTGTTCTCTTTGTACTATACTGTATTTCAGCCAAATTCTACATATAAAAGGTATTAATTTTATAATCAAAAAGTTATTGGAAAAGTAGTTGTGAATGAGTGAAAAGCAAATTTATTTTAACATATAACATTGAAAAATGTTGAAATATGTTTAAAGTATGTGTGTGTGTGTATATATATATTATATATATATATATGAGTTCCCAACTTATCTTATTTTTTATTAATTTTGTGCCTTAAGAATGTTGGAAAATTGACCAGGAAAGTTGGCCTAGTGGTTAAGAGCACTTACCCCTCTCCCAGAGATCCCAGGTTTGATTCCAAGTTCCCCGTCTAGGGAATTTACGGCTTCTTGTAACTCTAGCTCCAAAGGATTGGAAGCCCACTTCTGGCCTCAACAGGTACCCACTCACACATGGCATACAACCCCACATCACCCACACATACACATTAAAAAAATAATTTGAGAAAAATAGCTACTTTTAGACTCAATGCTGTCCTCTGTAAAATGATAATGGTATAGATCTCATGGTACTCTTTTGAGGTTTAGAGAATATATTGAAAATCACTTTACGCAATTTTGAGATTATTATAACTACAGTATAATCAACATAGCAACAATTTGCCCTTACTCAAATTATTACTCAGCGGGTAATAATTATTACTCTGCTTTTTATTTCACAATCTCTGCTTCTCCATCCTTTAAAGTTCACAGAATACCAAATAGACAGAACTACAGTTATTCTCATCCTGCAAATGAGAAATTTGAGGTATGGAAAATATATTTGTCCAAAGTCCTAAGCTGGATGGTGGCATATCTTTTATGACCCCAAATGCTAAGTACACGTGCTCAAAAGCATTTTAATTTTACCCATCTTTTCCTTTGTTATTCCAGTTCAATAAAACTCCTTCCTCTGTATATTGCAAATGTGGTAGAATCTAACTGCAGAAAACCACCTGCTTAGTATTAGATTCACCCTTGAAATGAATCAACAGATGATTTTTTGATTTAATTTTTGCCTATGAAAATTTTCCAACCATTACATATTGAGGGCCTCTTATTTCAACTCATGCTATAGAGAATCTGAAGAGGAATGAAGCCTGCTTTGTATATCTTTGAGAAATTCACTGTACATTCTAATTGCAACATGAAACAGAACATTTGCAGGCTAAGGTGTCATATAAGTAACTCTAGATTAAGGAGTAATCACTTCTACAGTAAGAATATAGACAAACTTTCTGAAGTGGTGTTTTCAAGTAGATGTTAGACAAAGAATAGACACACACAAAGCTGAAACAGAGAAAAATGAATAAATTCACACAACAATCTAGGCTAAGCATCTCAGTTACATGGAGTTTGGAAAATAATTTGGCTCAGAGATGCAAAAAGCAGGTGCAGGCCAGGCCTTGGTGAGCCCGGGACGTTTGTATATCTTAATGGAGCTTCCCAAAACATTTTACAATGGAGAACAAATAAGCTATCTACTTTAGAAAGATGATTCTACCAACTCTAGAAAAAGCTGAATAATTAACAGTGAAATTGAGGGGTTATCAACACTTTTTAACCTTGGCACTAATTTATTAAATACAACAAAATGTTGTATTTAAATATTGTGTCCACTGGGAAGTTTGGAAAAATTGTTCTTGTTCTCTCTGAATGCCAGAGGAGTCTTGGGACAACTGTTGAGCATCTCTCAGCCATTTAAAAGAGGTGCCATTCCCTGCTACCCGCTGAACTGTGTCAGGATTTGCTTGTTTTTTGATTGAGCATTCTATTAGAAAGTATCTCTATATCAAATATGGATTCAGCTAGGACAATACTAAAAGTCAAATGTAACTTATATGAAATGATATTAGTTACCTAACTTCATACATTTTGTGGGACAAGTTCTCACTATAGAGCCCTATCTGGCCTAGAACTCATCAAATAGAGCAGGATGGCCTTAAACTCACAGAGATATGTCTTACTCTTTCTTCCGAGTATTGGAATTAAAGGTATACACTCAGCAATATCTTTATTTTCCTCCACAGGAAAAATCCTGCACCTTTTAAAATAAAAGAAATCTATGTTTAGTACTATATTTTCAATACACAAGATGAGGTCACAAGGGGCATGATGACTGATGGGCCTGCAGCATCCTGCTTCAAGATTACCCAGACAAATTGACAACAATGAGAATACAGTATCAAAGGTGTCACATACTACAATACTTCTCTTAGAAGACGTAGAACATTTAAAAACCACTAACACATTAGTGAGTTTAAAATTTCAAATCCAAAGTCAGTTGTAGAATTGACAAAATGTACTTTCACACAAAATACATCTATCGCAACTTAGGGAAATGTGTATCCTTGTAGATAAATAGATGATAGAGGACAGAATGACAGATGATTGATAGATTTACAAGTTAAAAACTCGTTTGATTTACTTCCCTCATACAAAAATGGCTAAAGTGGGAAAAGTCAGGCTTTAAAAACTGTTCCTTAGGAACATATTTTTCAGGCAAACATATGAACTACTGTGAATTTTCATGAACCACAAGGACATCTTGTATACTTCTTAAATTTTTGCCTGAGTGAGCATTCAGTAAAGGGTTTTATCAGAATATTAGAAAGGAAGTACAAAGTCACAAGAAACATCAGTCTTAAATATAATTCCAAACTCACATGCTGGTTAATATGTGTTAGCATGAGAATGATCACATTGCATCTTCGTAACCCTAGGTACTGTTAATAACCTCTCCTAGTTCTTCCACACTCACTGGTTAGAATCTGTAGTAGCATAAGGATGACCATCACATGGCCTCTTCTTAAACCTCAGTACTGTTAGTAGCTTCTTGTAATTCTTCTATCATTAACTCCTGTTTGAGATTTTCAGCACTTTTTCTACACAGCAAATTTTCTCCACATGGTCTTTGAGGTGCAGATTCCTGGGTAAGCGGGCCAGGTGTGTTTATGATCATGTTGCTTTGAGCTCTTAGGACGTAGGCTTCCTGGGGTTTTGCTTTCTTTTGGCAGATCTGGATTTGGAAAGCATCTTGGAAACCATTGCGAAAATTTTCATTGAAGAAGCCATAAATAATGGGGTTAACACTACTGTTGCAAAAGGCAAGCCAGTGGGCCAGAGGGTAGATGTAGATATTGATGACGCGCAGCTGACCTGGAGACAGGTCAGCATAATCTGAGAGCATCATCAATGTCCACAGAGGCAGCCAGGAGAGTATGAAAAGCAGAGCCACGGTCAACAGCATCTTGATGACCTTCTGTTTCTTCTTGGACACATGCCACTGCTCCTGGCTCTGCTTGCCTGTGTAGCGTGCTACAGTCTTGAAGAGTGAAGCCCCAATCCTTCCATACATGACAACAATGAAGAACAATGGGGCCAGGTAAATGGTGGCAAACAGCACAGTGGTGTAGACCTTCCTCATTTCCTGGTTTGGCCAGGCCTCCCGGCACCAGTAGACTGTGCTGGTTTTATTCTGAGAGCTCGGTAATCTCACTCGGTAGTATTTTTCTTCTTGTTCTTGTAACATTACTGCAGATGGAGATATAATGGTGATGGCCAGGACCCAGATGATCACAATAGTGACAAATGCTGTCTTGACAGTGATCTTTGGCTTAAAAGGGTAGACCACACACCGGAATCTGCAATGAAAGGCACAGATCAATGAGGCACTGCTTCAGCTTCTGTTCATGGAGTAAGTCCAGTGTGTGAACCGTCACACACATTCCTCTCAAAACCAAAAAGTTTGCATCTGAGGTAGTGAAGAAGTCATTGGCAATTTATGTAATTGATAGGATTTTAATTTAATTCAAAAGTGAAACAATGAAGCATATCAAGCACTACTGATAAAAAATAGAGATGGTGCTATATTGGAATATACTAATTTTGACCGCTTAAAACTCTGCACTGGCTTTGTTTTGTGGGTTTCCGTGAGTTGTTGCTTTAAACTTCTCTATTTAAAATATGAGGATTTAGATTTAGGAAAGGTAATACTCCTGCCTGTTGGTGCCGATGATGTTAACACCAGGAGTTTAACTCCAGAGCTCATGCTTCTAACCTCTGTGGTGCATTCTATGGAGCCAACTCTACTGTGCTGCTCCTCAGTAAGCATCCATGAACTTATTCTCCTTTGTGTTCTTGATGCTCTGCTTGGCCATGGAATATACACTGGCCAATAGGACATCAGCAAGCATGATGCAAAGTAGAAGCTGCTGCTTTTGCCCTTAGGGCTTGTCCTTTTGGAATGCTTCTTCTGAAAAGGCAGCATTCAGGTTCCAGGAAACAGGAATTAGATGAGAAGCATGTGGGGAAAGGCCCTAGGAAACCTCAGGCTGCCATCTTGGATGTACCAGCTTCAGTTTAATTCCCAGAGTAACACTGTAGCATGAGTGACTCAGGGAGCAAGAGAACCATGGAAGTGTTCACTCACCCCATAGAATCGTGTGGGAAAGGGATAAATAATTTATTTTATGCCAAAAAGTGGTCTGAGTTATTGGTTTCACAGCTGTAAGGGTCTGAGAGGTTCTCTGAGTTCTGAGCAAGAGCCTTTCTGTGTCCTCTGGTGAGCATGGCAATTCAACACCAGTTGATTCGTTTTGTTACTTTTGCTATTATGGCTCTTACTAATGTTACTGATATTTATTATGTTTATAATATGCACATGATATATGCAACTTTACCATTTTTTCAAAATACTATTTTCTTATTTAATTTTTTTGATTTTATAATGATTCTAAAATGAAGAATTTTAAAAAAATATTTCTTTTCAGATAGATCTGAGGATAGTGAAAGCTTTAATGACTGGACAAATTAACTTCTGTGACACAATTTCAGAAAATGACTAGTTATTTGGGTCATTGACTGCTCTGTTTCTATCCTTTGCAGTTCTTTCTTGCCTTGGGGAGGCCTTCCCTCTTGTGCTGATTAGTTCCTCTAATCTTCTAATCAGTGAACCCAACCATTAATTCACTTTGAACTTTTGAGTAATTCATAGGTACAATCTAAAGTGATTTTCACATATAGGGTTTAAACTGTTTTTAAGGCAAACCAAAGGGGAACAAGATCTAGACTGCTCTTAGCTGAAGAAGTCAATAGACATATCATATAATAACCACTAAAGTTGTGTTAATGAGTTGACTTTGTCCAGATAATGGTAATCTGATAAGGATTTAACATATCCAAGGGAAAAATCAGTTTTACAATTTTAGTTAGTAATACATTTTGCTTTGGTAATTAGTAATATTTTTAAGTGAACATAAAATAATCTAGATGAGATTGGGCAAGTTCGGGGTGGTGTAGGGAGAGGAATATGGTTACAGAGTGATAAGTGGGCATAGAGGATTAATCAAAATGAAGTGGGTATGAAAAAACACAAGAAAATATGCTATAGGAAAATCCAATTAAACAACATAAACAAGAGTTTGAAGGCACAGGGCTAGATAATGCTGGTCACTAAGCAAAAACTCCAGCGCCAGGGGTTGGGTACATCCACAGGAATTGTAGGTCAGAGAAGCCACTAAGGCCCCCTACTCCCAAATAATGCAGGGTTTGCCATTCCTCTGGTTGCCCAAAAGAACTAGTTGATAAGACCTATTGATAATGACATCATGTACCTTGGATGCAAAATAGGAAGAAATAAAGCTGGGACTGAGCTGGAAGTTTCTTCCCTGCTGGCTACCTTCTATAGTGTTAGATCCCATTATACAGGCTGTTTGGAGAATAAAGACATCAAAGGCCTCACCCAGCTATGAACTCTATGAACTGTAATACCTGCAAGTCAAGATGTGCCCATTGGCACAATAGCACTACAAGTGTTATGGGGTTAACTACTCCTTGACTGTATTTGAGGCTTCAAAGGGGGAACCCATGCCTAGTATTATAATTCCAGTCAAAACCTTATGATTAAAGAGGTTTTAGGCTAAGTAGGAGAAAATATTATTGCTGCTTAGCTAAATGGACATAACATCGAACTCCCTTCTGAATATCTGTGCTTGTACCCACAGGTGAAGGCTATGCTCAGCCTTAATCAGAGAAGCCTCTCTTTGAAGTGAATGGAGATGAATGCAGAGACCAATAGACAAGATCTTGAAAATAAAGGATGGTGAGAGCTCAGCTCCAAACAAGACATTTATGTCCTCCTGTTGAGGCACAAGGGAGCACTGTGGAAGAGGGAGCAGAAAGAATGTAATAGCTGGAGGACAGGGAGGAAGGCTGCAAAATGCCATCTTCTCAGCATGACATGGCCATGGGAATCATAAACCAAAACCGCTTTGTTGAATGGTATGGGGCTGCACATGTTTGGACCACCCAGCAGTCAGTATAGAGAGAGAAGGGTTTCATGGAACCTTACCACTCACTGATGAACTGTTAACAACCAACAGATTCTGGGAGAGGGTGAGGCCTAGTATTTCGTTCTGTTCCCACTGGTGAGCCTACTAGCTATAATAGATAGCTTCAAGCCTAAGGCAACATATACAGCCTAGTTAAACTCTATGGGATACAAAACAAAGCAAAATATCATAAATATAGGAAAGACATTTCTAGGAAAGGAGGCAACTGGCAGGGGTGATTAGAATACAGGGGAGGGTGGGGAGGACAGTAAGCAGAACGCATTGTGCACATGCGTGAAACTGTCAACAAAATTTATTAATAAATAATAACTAACATTGTCTTATATTATTAGTGCTACTTCTGAATAATTTAAAAAATGAAATGAGGGAAACTAAAGTTATAAGCTTGAAAAAAAAGTCAAACGTATGTAAACAGTTTAAAATTCAGGATTCCTCTGAAACCAAAGCATTACAGCAAGCAAAGGACAAAATATTCTTACATTCATTTATTAATTAACCTCATTAAAATTTTTTCAGGCATAGAAAAGGTAGAAGAAAATAAGTAATATACTTCTGTGTTGTCACCCTCCAAATCTAACAGATGTAACCTGTTTACACACTGTTTTCTTAAAAGAAAGTAAACTTTAGAGATGCCGTTGCAGCCTTGGCAGACATCCCTCTAGAGACATTCTAAAGTTGCTGGGCATTCCCTCCTGTGTGTGTGTGTTAATGCTTTTCTAGTGTTAGCTTGCATTTGTAATGTTTTAAGTTTCAAATAACAAAATAGTATAAATAGTATATGTATTATTATGAAACCTCTTTGAGAGTTTATGTACTTGAAATATATGCCGGTTAACTAATGCTGCCCTGATTCAATCAATGTAATCCCCAAAAAAGCACTCACTGAAAAAAAACAGCATAAATTGTTTATGGTTTTATTCTCATTACTTTCTAAAATAAAGATCAATGTTCATTTCTAAATTGTTTCTAAGGAGTCCTGATAGAAACATTACATAATGAAATTTAAAATACTTAAGTACCCCACCCACTGGTTTTCATTCCCCTACCACCTGAGCAACTCCATTATCCCCATCCCACATCCTGTTCTCCTTCTAGTCTTAGGCACAGCCCTTTCTTTCTCTTAGCATCCCAAATCTCTGTACTACCTACTTAGTCCAGACATGCCAACTGCGTCCTGATCCCCTGTGCTCAGACCAGGTCAAATGTCACTCTAGTTTGTTAGAGCCACCCACAACTTGCTTTTGCATTCCTGAGACCCTCTATCCTGGAAACCCCACCCCCAACCTGCCTTGGATTCCTGAAACCAACCATCTTCTCCGATAAATCTAATCCTGCCTAGTGCATCTCCACTCCCCTACCACCATAGCAACTCAAAACTCCCTCAAACCTGGTCTCCTTCTAGACTTGGACACAGGCACAATTTTTACCCTTACCTCTTCCCCCCACCTCCAATGTCTGAACTACCTTCTTACTTCTGCCTGGTTGTGAGCAATCCAAACCACAACATTCCCTTTCCCCTACATTGGTACAATCTGCAGCCACTTCCACTGTTGCAGAACTAGGCTTCTGTGCCCTTCAGTAGGGGTCCAGACCTTGGCAGGCAGTTTGAGAAAACCTAAATTCAGCCTCTGCCTAACAACCTTCCCAGATTGAGCTGTGCTTGCAGGCTAGTAGGGTCCAGATCTTAAAAGACAGTCTCAGAGAATCTCATGTCTTGTGCCTGTGCCACCAAGGAAACTCCTGAAGAGCTAGAATAAAGAGAACCTCAGCAGACAAAAAGCAGTAACAAAAATCAGAGCAGAAATTAATGAAATAGAAACAAAACAATAAAAAGAGTCAATGAATCCAAGAACTGTTTCTTTGAAAAAATTAACAAAATAGACAGACCCTTAGCCCAGTTAACCAAAAGGAAGAGCAACTACAAAGTAACAAAATCAAAGACGAAAGGGGAAATATCACAACAGACAACTAAAAGATCCCAAACATTGTAAAGATATAATTTAACAACCTACACACTATTAAATTTGAAAACTTTAAAGAAGTGGATGCATATTTAAAATTATGGGACTCACCAAAGCTAAACTGAGAAGAGATCAAAAGCTTAAACAGACCCATAACACATAAGGAAATTGAAACAGTAATACAAAACCTCCCAACTGAAAAATGTCCAGGTCTAAATAGAATCACAGAATTCTATCAGACAGTCAAAGAAGATCTATATCAAATAGTGTTTAAACTATTCAAAAAGATAGAAACAGAAGGAGAACTCCCAAATTCCTTCTATAAAGCCAGTATCATTCTAATACCAAAACCAGGTAAAGATACAACCAATAAGAAATCTATAGACTCATATCCTTAATGAACATAGATGCAAAGATTATCAACAAAATACTTGCAAACCACATGCAGACACCCATCAGAAAGATCATCCACCATGAACAAGTTAGCTTTATTCCAGAGATACAGGGAGGGTTCAATATATATAAGTCAATAAATGTCATAAAGCACATAGATGGACCAAAGACAAAAATCACATGGTCATCTCAACAGCCACAGAAAAGGCCTTTGACAAAATTCAACATGCATTTATGTTAAAATCCTAGAGGAAATTGGACTGGAGGGAACATACCTCAACATAATTAAAGCTATTTACAACAAACTCACAGCCCAAATGATGATAAGTAGAGAAGAACTGAAAACATTCCTATTAAAATCAGGAACCAGACAAGGCTGTTCACCATCTCCATTCCTTTTTAATATAGTGCTTAAATCTTTGCTAGAACAATAAGACAAAAGAAAGAAGTTAAAGGATTACTTACTGGAAAATAAGAGGTCGAAAGATTCTTTTTTGCAGAAGACATGATATTATACCTGAGAGATGCCAAACTTCAACCAGAAAACTTCTAGAATTTATTAACATTTGCAGTAAAGTGACAGGTTACAAAATTAATATATAAAAATCAACAGCCTCTCTATATACAAATCACAAGAAATTGGAGAACAAATACAAGGAAACCCTCCCATTCACAATAGCCTCAAAAAACATTTCAGAATAAAAAAGTATTTCAGAATAAATCTGACCAAAGATATTAAAGATCTCCACAATAAAAATTTTAGATCTTTAAAGAAAGAAATTGATCAACACACAAAAAGAAGGAAGGCTCTCCCACGCTCTTGAACTGGAAGAATACTGTGAAAATGACCTCCTACACAAAGAAATATATAGATTCAAGATAATCCCAATCAAAATCCCCATGCCATTCTTCACAGAATTAGAAAAAAATCCTAAAATTCATATGGTATCACAAAAGGTCCCGGATAGCCAAAGCAACCCAGAGCACAAAGAGCAATGCAGGGGCCAGGGGGATTACACCAGATTTCAAACTTATTACAGAGCTGCAGTCATAAAAAAAAAACAGCATGGTACTAGCACAAAAATAAACCCATAGACCAATGGAAGATAATTGAAGACTCAAACATGAGTACATGCAATTTCAGTCACCTGATATTTGACAAAGGGGCCAAGAACAATCGCTGGAGGAAAGAGCATCTTCAGCAAACTGTGCTGGTGATACTGGATCTCCACTTGTAGAAGAATGAAACTAGACCCTTATCTTTCACCTTGCACAAAAGTCAACTCCAAATGGATCAAAGACCTCAATGTGAGACCTGAAACTCTGAAACTGTTAGAAACAAACACTTCAGTAACCTACCAGATTTAAGTGTAGGAAAGGACTTTCTAAATCAGACATCAATTGCTCTGGAATAATAGTCAATAATCAACAAGTGGGACCTCATTAAACTAAAAAACTTTTGTACAGTGAAAGAAACCACCACAGACATGAAGAGAAATCCCACAGTGGGAGAAAATCTTCACCAATGATACATCTAGCAGAGGTTTAATATCCAGCATATATAAAGAACTAAGAAAACAAGTGACCCAACTGAAGATGGGCTAAGGATCTGAGCAGAAAGTTCTCAAAAGAAAAAATAATAATGGCTACGAAACATCTATAAAAGTGTTCAACATCCCTAGTAATTGGAGAAATGCAAATTAAAATCATTTTATGATTTCATCTTACCCCAGTCAGACTGGCTAAGAAAGAGAACAATTGATTCGAAATGCTGGAAAGAGTGTAGGGAAAGGGGAAAGCTCATTCACTGCTGGTGAATTTGTAAACTCCTGCAGTCAGAAAACTCTTAGAAACCTAAAAATGCATCTACCATTTGACCTGGTTATACCACGTCTTAATATACACCCAAAGGACTCTTCCTGTTGCAGAGATACTTGTACATCTATGTTTGTTGCTGCTCTTTTCACAATGGCTAAGGAACACCCTAAGTGTCCCTCAACTGAGGAGTGGATAACAAAAATGTGGTACATTTACACAACTGAGTTCTACTCAGAAGTAAAGGAAGATGAAATCATGACATTTGCAGGAAATGAATGGAGCTAGATACTGTTATGATAAGTGGGAAAGGCATGGATGGAGGGTGAGACTGGGAGAGAGAGGGAGAAGAGAGATTAATAATGCCTAACCAGTGTAAAACATAAAAGGAAATCATATTAGTCTAACAACCTAATAACAAACTCCACATACAATGTCTCTACATGAGTCCATGTGCATAGCTGCCAGCTCCATAACAAGAAACAGTGCAAGACAGGAGAAAACTTCCATTGAGTTGATGGTCAGGGTGGTACAAGAGACTCCCAAATACACAAGCTATTGCCTCAGTCCTTGACTGCCTCCCAGAACTTCCAAGTAAGATCCTACTGCTGTAAAGAAGGACATACCTTGGACACAGGATCTGGAGCAATAGAATTGGAACTGGTCTGGGGGCTATTTCTCCTGAAAGCTAGCTCTTATAACTCTGGAGAGCATTATGCAAGCATTTAAAGGGAGAACATCAATCAATGGCCCAACACCAGCTTCAGGACCAAATAGGCACATCAAAGACTGGTACAGCACACAACACTGGTGTAGTAGTGGGACTTTTATCTTGGGGACAAGCAATGGCTACTTAACTGGTCTTAAAGTTCAGTTAATGGGAGGAAACTCATGTGTTATTGTGATCACAGTCAAATACACATGGCTGAAGAGATTTTAGGGAAATCCCTAAGGGTGTCACATTCCTGGGCTAATATAACTTCTTACTAAATATAAATATATATCCTTATATTTACAGTCAAGAATCCCAGTCACCATTCATCAAAAAAGCTGCTTTTGTACCAGATGGAGTCTACTACAGAGTACCACAACTGTTCACACACAGACATTGTCTGTGAATTTCCCATGCCTAAGCAGCACATGTACAGTGCAACCTCTACACCCAATTTCAAGCAACATGGATCAAGGGGTAAATAGGACACTAATTAATTTCTTGACTCTCATTAATGAAGCTCGCTCATGGAACTGAGAGCCAGTAACACAAAAGGTCAATAATGGCCAAAACATGGAGATTAGGAGTCTGCTGAGCATGAGTCTGTGGACAGGACTCCTATCTATATTAAGTATCACACACCCAGGGCTCAGGGACCTTTACAGAAGAGGGACAGAAAACTGTAAGAGCCAGTGAGGAAGTGTGTGACCATATGGTAATAGAATCTTACAAGCTTCTAGGACCTTTGTCATATGAACCTACAGCAATAGTGCTAGCATGCTCAGGACCCATGCAAACTCAAGCAGACAAAAACCCAGCATGGAACTGGGGAAATGGGCAGCAGAGCCCAATCTTTGTTGAAGAAATATTGGCAACTGATCACTGTTGGATGAGAATGATCTAATCTTCCTAAAGCAAGCCACTCTGGATAGGCTGACTAGACCTTGGTGAATGAACTTACATTGAGGAACGTTTGTGGACACTAGCTTGACCGAATAGATCTTAACACAGATGAAAGAATGTATGGATTCCAGTTGTGGGGATATAGGGTTTGCAGTGAGGAAGGGGGTATAAAGACAATTAAGATTGATTGAAATTTTCTGTATGAACTACAAAATGATACAATAAAAATTTTTTAAAATATTTAAGTACTAAATGTAATGTAGAAGTAAACATGATAAACTTATGATTGTAGTAGAAAAACAAATGATACAGCTTTGTTCAGTGTAAATATATGTAATTCTGCCTGATCTGTACTTGAGGGACACTGTTGTGTTTAGCATTTCTTTAAAATATTATGTCCATTTTGCACAGGCAGAATGCATGTGTCCATGTAACATAAAAATAATTGTATATATCTTATGCAAAATTGGTATGGTTTATTATCATCCAACTGTCCTTGTAAAGTTGTTATTGCAAATAAGAAAAGCAATGTATAAATAATTCTGAAAACAAATACTGTGGTTGATGTTTCCAGGTGTAACTGTACAGAAAATATTAACCATATAAGATGTGAAAAAAATATGTGATTACATGATTTCTTATAAATATTAACTGAAGTGATAATTTTGTAGAACTCCTTAGCTGTAGTGTCATAAAATAAAGAGACACATAGTATAATCCAGAATCTTGATGTAACAAGACATAATAAGTTGGGAAATTGTTAACTCTTTGGAGTAGAGGCTAGAAATGGAACACACAGCCTTATGCATCTTGGAGACTGTTTGCATTTGGCAATTAGCAAATGTTTAAATTCCATTCATCTATAAATAAAAAAATGATTTATATATGCTATGTTATTGAAAATACATTAAAACCTTGTAAATTATGATGCAAATTGCAAGCAAATACTAAAAATAAAAAACACCAATTTGTTCTTTTGATGCTGATACCATCAATGTATTTCATATTTTAATATTATTCTTTTCTTTTTTCTTGCACAGAGAGAAAGACAGAGAGACAGAGACAGAGAGACAGAGAGGGAGATTCTGTTTTGTCAATTGGTTTTTAGATTTTTCATCACCCAACTCATTGTTTAGTTTACTTCTCAAATATCTCTTAAAGCCAGTCACCACAGCCTTCATGGATATATCCATCCCATCGATCCTCTCCCACCTATATTGTTACAAAGCTTTCTTAACGGCACTTGCTTTTGATAATCTCACATTACTGCAATAGATTCATTTGCTTGTCATGTGTCTAAAATTAATCTCTGTTGTTTTGAGGACAGGTTACATTCTTTAAAATTGGGAATAAGTTGGGACTGGGGCCAGAGAGATGGCTCATCAGTTAAGAGCACTGAATACTCTTGCAGAAGACCTAGGCTCAATTTCCAATACCAACATGGCAGCAAACAAGTGTCTATAACTCCAGTTCCAGAGAATTCGATGACATCTTCTGACCTCCGTGGGCGTTGCACAACATAGGTGCACTTATATACATGCAGGTAATATACATAAAATAATAAATAAATATACATTTAAAATTGGAGATAAAAAAACCTTATGAAAAACCCTTGCCTCTTTTTGTAACCTAATCTACTGCTTGCTTGCCATGTTCAAACTGAATTGTCTGTGTCCTTCTCTGGGAAAATACCTTCCTGCTTTGAGTACCCTGTGTGGATGTTAGTCTTAAGAGATGTCTTTTCCTCCCAAGATAAAGTTCTGATCTACCACTCCTTGTCATAATGGGTAGAATTAATCATTCTCACAATCTCTCCTTCTCATGGCTGTCATATATTGCTATGTACTGGGTGCTTAGTAGACATTATTTTTATTTTCCTAACTTCAAAAAATTTTTACATTGAATTAGTGTGTGTGTATGTGTGTGTGTGTGTGTGTGTGTGTGTGGTGTATGCACGCACATGTGTGCACATACAGGCCACAATGTGTTTGTATAGGTCAGAGGAGAACTTGAAGAAGTCAGCTTTCTCCTTTGACCACATAATTTCTAGGGATTAAATTCAGGTCATTGGGCTTGGCATCAAAGGCCTTTACCTACTGAGCGATCTCATAGGCATATGAGTATTTCTGTTTAATACATTGGTTGGTGGTGGTACACAACCAACTTACAGACTTCTTAAGACAACATTCCTCATTAGTTTTAAATGCTACTCAACCTACAACGAAGTCAATTAATGAATGCATATGGGACATTTATTTATTTTTTCAGTACTGAAGATTAAACTCAGGTCCTAAACCATGCTATGAACATGTTCTACTACTGAGCCATATTCTTAGCCCAAGATTTTTAATCTTAAATTCTAGGTAACATTTCAAATTTATTTCCATATATTTGTCCTATAATTAGAAAATTCTAGAATGTAGTGAGAAAAAGTTAAAATTGTACTACCCATAATTTATATAATTTTAAAATGCAGAAAATTCAGCAGACTTTTAAAATATTTTATTGCTTTCATTTTACATGTATGAGTGTCTTGCCCACATGTATGCTAAGTGCACCCATGTTGTCCAATGCCCACAGAGGCAAGAAGACAGCATTGAATCCTCTGGAACTGAAGTTATGAACAGTTGTTAGCTGCCATGTTGAGTGCTGGGAACCAAAGCTGCGTCCTCTGCGAGAGTACCCAGTGCTCTTAACTGCTGAGGGATCTCTCCAACCCCTCAATATATTTTTTAAATTACCAAACTTTTAGTAGGCATATGACTTGCTCTCAAAGAGGTATGATGGGAATATTTGATCAAACTTAGTAGTTTATTATTTTTCTGCTGGTTTAATGACAGACCCAGTCATTCCCATAGATTCAGAATTTGGTGTTGACTTACCTATCCACCGCTATTGCAACCAATGTGAAGACTGAAGCCGCTACCGATATGCCCTGTACCAGTCCACTGACCTTGCACATTGTGCTTCCAAATGGCCATCCTGGAAGAGAAACGGAATTCTCTGAAGAGACTGCTTTATTTTATTCTACTGTGAATATAAGGATTTGAGCCTAAGTAAAGGTTTCCAGAGTGCAGATCTTTAAACTTTGTGTGATAATGCTTTAAATGAATAAAACAGTCAGAATATTAATTTCCTAATTTGGAAGCATATCTCATAAATTGTGAGGAATCAGTAGTTATACACAAAACAAATATGCATAATGTACAAAACAAATGACATAATAATGACTTCTGGAATAAAGACTATTTTGTATGAATATAAATAATGTACTAGAATTACTTAACTAAACCTCAGCTACTAAGAAGTTTGTAAGAGAAATTATTGAAATTATCGTAGCAGGTTTGACCTTCTAAACATTCTTCTGCTATTAAAAGAAATTAATTTCTCCTAGTCTCAAATACTGTATATGTTTTTCTGATTTTTGAAAACTCATGTTTTAAAAGTATAGTTCATTTTTCCAAAAGCAAAATATTCTTAACTAACTTCTAATACTCCAAAATTTATTTGTATTATTACACAAGTAAAAAGATATTATATTAGCTTTGTTTTACTTTGCTTTTTCAAACATGTTGCCCAGGTTGGCCTCAAACATGTAATCCTCCCACCTCAGCAGGCTACAAAATTTAAAATAGATTCTTAAGTGATTCTGCCACATGGACACAAAAATACACTGAAATTTGTTAGGTTGTGATTATTTGATTTTCAAAAAATGGTTGCAAATGAGAATATACAAACCTTGGAAGACAATTCTAAGGTTTTTAAAATAATTTTACGTTTTGAGAATTTCATATCTGAATGTTATACTTGCAGGATAGCTACCCCAAGCCTGTGAACCATAACAGTGATGGACTCAACTTAACAGAAGGAAATCCATGCATGGCGTTGAAGACATAGCCAATCCACATGGCTGGAGAGGTCACAGACCCCAGAGGAGAGTCTACTTCCGCCACTTTCCTAAACTAAGGTAATTTCTTTTTACAAATATTTTATTATTTTTATTTATTTTATGTGTATGAGTGTATTGCTTACATGTATGTAAGTATACCCATGTGGTACAATACCCATGGAGGTCAGAAGAGGGCATTGGATTCCCTGGAACAGGAGTTACCAATGGTTGATAGCTGTCATGCAAGTGTTGGGAATTGAACCAGGTCCTCTGTAAGAACAACCAATGCTGTTAACTGCTGAGTCATCTCTTCAGCCATAATTTCTTGCTATACTTAAATACCTATTCTTACATTCACAGATGAATGCAGTTCTTACCACTCATCAAAGAAGCTTCTTTGTACAATAGATAGGAACCATTGTAAAGTTCCACAACAGACCAAAATACAGACTGTAAGTAACTGTACTGTGCTTAGCACCAAATGATATATCTATAAGATTTCTCTTATGTTGCTCACTAAACTCCATAGAAATGACTACACCACAAAATATGTATATGATATAAAAGGAACATTCAGAAAACAAACAAACATAGGCAACACAATACAGGATGACAAAAAATAAAGGATTTAAAATAAAAGTTCAAAAAAACCCTTTCCCTATCCTACAGTGTCCCAGGACCTTGCACAAACTAAGCAGGCACTGTGCCTCTGAACTAAATCCTTAGCCCTTGGATTTTAAAAAAATTCATGTGAAAGAAGGATTGAAATCAAAAGACACGAAGTCATATACATGTTGGTTCTTTGGTGTCAGTCACTTTTATAAGACAAGTTATGTATACTCAAAAGAATACAATGATTAAATATTAAAAAGAGATTCAGTGCTAGAAATTCTACAGGTGAACCTCGAAAGATGGTTTAGGATTTCAGGGCCCTGCCTGAATATATGCAAGAGCACTCTTGTGTGCAGTGCCCATGGAAGCTGAAGACGGCTTCAGATCTCCTGAAATTAGAGTAATAGAAGGTTGTTAGCTGCCACGTGGGTGCTGGGAATTGAACTGAGTCCTCAGCAAAAGTAGCCAGTGCTCTTGGCTACTGAAATATCTCTCTAGCCCAAGTCCTTGGAATATTTTTAAAACATACTTTTCCTATTTTAAATTATGTGCACAGTGGCGGGAGTGGTATGTATATGTGATTGTAGGTGCCCACAGAGGCCAAAAGTGTATTGTCAGATCCCCTGGAGCTGGAGTTACAGGCAGTTGTGTGCCAACTGGCATGGGTGCTGGAAATTTAACTCAGCAGCTCTGGAGGAACTACACATGTTCTTAACTGCTGAACTATCGGTCTAGACTCCAGTCCTTGGATTTTTGTGACAGAGTCTCTATGAGTCCAGCTGGCCTTTAAATTGCCACCCCCTGCCTAATCTTCTAAAGTGCTAGAGTTATGAGTATATTCCACTGCATCTCTACCATTGTGAAAAATTTTGAAAAATAGAATAAGAGACATATAATGAATGAGAAAAGATTAAGAGAGGTAACACAGAACTCTTACATGTGATGAATATATCCAAAGGAGAAGGGCAAATAAAAGGAATCTCTAAGTAAATTCCCCAGGATGAAGGACATTCTTTTTTGTTTGTTTGTTTTGGTTGAAATGAGTAGTTTGTATTCAGTACACTAAATAAACCAGACACAACTAACTCTAAGACCTAATTTCATAAAATTCAGGATACTGGGTAATTTCTGGCTAACCCCACCAGAGCCTAGATGTCTGCTTATATTACATTGAAATTTCTGTGATGATATTTTGGAGTACATCCATTGAAATCACAGGCACTGGTTCCTTGAACTTTACAGTTCATAATGCATTAAGCAAGTTCAAATATTTTAGTAAGAAGTTATGGCTTTCATTCTCTAATGACCTTCACTGAGTGGTCTATAAAAATTAACAGTCTCCACTCTATATCTGTCACTTTTTGTTTCCAAATTGTAGCTCTGTAGCTCTTTGTGTTCCAAAACCATGCACCTATTTGTTTATTATGTGTCTCATTTCAAATGTTGATCTTGGAATAGTTCTGAGACAGATACTTGTAAGAGTTCTGGAAACTCAACAAATACATGTGAATGAGTGAAGGAATGAAGGATCCTGCCCTGACTTTGGTGATATGTGGAAACATTTTCTCACATAATTTTTATACCACACAAAAGTCAATATACCTGCTATAATATTGTCCAACAGTGTTGTAGGCATGCAGAATATCCCAACAAGTAAGTCGCTTATTGCCAGGTTTAAGATGAAGAGATTAGTGACTGTGTGCATGTGTTTGTTCCTCATCACAATAAAGCACACCATGCTATTTCCCACCATGCACAGGAAGAAGATCAGGAAGTAGGAAATAATGAAGATTGCTGCCACTTGTGGTTGATGAAGATAGTAGTTCACATAGGTAATATTAACATCTGCGTGTTGATGATGCTGTGTGTCATTGTTATTCCAGATGGGATTCCAGTTTTCTGTAGAATTTAAGTCCCATTTCTCATTCATTTTGGACCTTAACAAAGAAGATGCAGGAAAGAATGGCTTAATTAGAGACATAGAATGTAAGATCTGTGAGTTTTCTCTACTTTTAAAAAAGTTTTATCTATTATTTTGATTTTATGTATATAAGTGCACTGCTTGCATATATGTAAGGATACCTGTGTTATTCAATGCCTATGGAAGTCTGAAGAGGATATCTGATCCCCTGGAACTGGAGTTACAGATGGTTGTTAGCCTCCATGTAGGTGCTAGGAACTGAACTCATGTACTCTGCAAGAGCAGCCAGTGCTCTTAACAGTGCCATCTCCCTAGCCCCAGGAACATTTTTTAAACATCATTGAATTTTAATGGGCCTTCTGCAGTCCATCAGTTTTGAATGAAGCTGAATTATAAATGAAGAAGTCATATTCTTAGGGTTTTAACTAAGAGCGTTTAGAAACACAATTATTATTACTGCTTATTCCCTGATGTACATTATATTTCACTTCTCCAAGCACATAGCAGCCATCCACTTGCAACCATTCCCCTTCAAAATTCACCTTCTCCTTCTTCCCAACAGTTTTCCATCAAAATGCAATTGTTCTTATAAATGCACATGCCTCTGGCTCTTCTTATAATCTGAATATGATGTTGTGTTTGAATCTTTGAAACTCTGCTAGAAGCAATCCTGTATCTACCTTATTTGCCTTTGATTCTGCTACTTTAATATATTCATGCACATCTGCATACAGGTAGATATTACATTTTGTCTTAAAATTAGCTTTCTAATTTGTCTTGTTGTCAGTTCATACAGAATGAATCAATCAATTCTTTAGACTTTATTGATGTGGACATTCAATTACAGCTTGAATGTCAGAGGTGCCTAATACCACTCTCAGGATCAAGGTTTTACTTGAAAGACTCAATAGATTCAGTACAAAGTTCACTCACAACCAATATTTATTACAAAGTAAATAAAACCAGCAAATTTACAAAGCACATGGGGAAGTTTGTAGGAAACTAAGAACACTCGCAAATTTTCTCGGTGGAATCCTGAGCAATGTGCAGTAAGTTGTCACAATATGTGGGAAGTGTTATCTATCAGAGAAACTTATTAGAGACTCAGCACCATATGTTTTGTAGTGAAGAATGGTCATAGATAACTTCTCCCTACAAGTTATGAGAATTCTAAACTCCCAAATGGAAAGGTGTTCAACACATAAGCCATGTTGTTCATAAACTATCATAATGAGCCACTTTACCAGGTAAAGAAACTTCTGTGTCAGCACACAGAATTACTACTATGTTTCCAGACTTGAATCAACAGTTATCCTTCTAAAAAGACATTTCTAAGATAATGGTGTCATGCCTGCCTGTTAAAACTTATATGCTTGCTTAATGATTAGACAGAAGGTTATATATATCTATAAATGAAAAGGAATTTGACAGCGGATTTATACAATAGATCCTTTTTCACCTTCTCAGAGTAATTTTATGAAATTTGAATTGGTAGAGATAAAGAGAAATGTATTGGTACTGAGCTGATCAGACCACACTTTGCAGAACTTTAAGGCATTTAATGACCTCATCCTCTGCCTTTGACCTTCTGCCAAGTATGCTTTTGTATCACTGTAGAAAGTCATGTTTGTTCTATGAACACTATAGTAAGCAGTGAGCTATGTATTAGTCATACCTGATACTTGACTTTGGTTGATTTTTCTTTGTAATTTTGTTACATAATTAGCCCTCTCATGTCACTTGCTCCAACTTAACTTTTTAAAAGTCCTAATCTTAGAGTCACACAACTGGTTATCATTTGTTGTTGATGCCATTTCTGTATGAAATCATCTAATGGGTTAAATACTATTATATGTCAGCGGGGTGAGTTGGGTGCTCTAAAGGAGTGCAGACAGGGAAGAGCACCTAAATATGATCAAAATGTATTATATGAAATTCACACAAATTCAGCTAAAAGGAATAAAAAGTATAAAATATTTTTTAAAAATCTCTGCCACAGGTGTTTAGAAGAAGAGCTCTACCTCTTCCTAGGCAAAAATTCTATTCACATCAGTGTCTGTTGTCCTCTGCTCACTGTATAGTATTTGCTTGAAAATGGTGAGACAGTAATTGAGAAACTGAAAGAGTTTGGAGACAGCAAACAGTCAACAGAAGCAGACCCAGAAATGCTTCAAAAAGTTACAAAGGTGCAGCATACAAGTCAAAAGATCTGACAGAAAGTGACGAACATGCGCGGACTAATGAAATGTTACAACCAAAAGAAGCTGTAAGAATCAAATGAAACTACACTAAAAGTACATAACTTTCTGTTCAGATTCCAACTTCTATACCTATGTTATCTTCTGAAAGAAAGAAGGAGTGGGGAAAGAGGAGGGGACAGTGAGAGAGGAAAAAGGAAAGGGAAGGAGAAACATAACAGGAAGAAAAGCAAAAGGCTAGAGCAGATCACATTAAAGACAGAAAAGCAATCCGTACTTCAAAAGGGTAAAAAAAATGGAAAGAATGAAAGGAACTAAATTTCAGTAACTTGAGAGACTCTGATTTAAAAATATACCTTTACACTAATGACAAGAAATCTAATAGGAGAAGGTGGTGACTGCTCAGGCTTTCTTTAGCTATGTCTAGTGTGTTCTACAATTAAGCAAATGTATGACTGTATTGTGGGCATTGGGATCCTGAATTCTGCTTTCCAAGGCAAGTAAGCTACAAATGTGAGGAATGGGAAAGTTAACATAAAGTTAGTGTTATTGGCCTAGAACTGGAGTTAGCTCATGATCTCAAGGTATATAATGTTTTCTCATTGAAAAGGCCTAGATGCATTGAGGCATGCCTATTATCCCAATAGTCAGGAGGCAGAGGCAAATGGATCTCTTTGAGTTCCAGGCCAGCCTGATCTATGTAATGAGCTCCAGACCAGTCAGGACTACACTGATGTACCCTGGCTTTTTTTAAAAGCCTAGATTCAATATCACAAGAATAAAAATCACCTAGTACCAAGAGTTTGATTCCTCAATACTATTATACATTAAAAATAACAAAACAAACCTAGCCAATACCAGTGTCAGAGGTGAGAAAGTACACATAGGTCTGATGCATGATGCCATGCAGACAGTAAGACTCTTCTAACAGAATGGTGGAAACATGTCATGAATAAAGAAGCCCCGATGTCCCAGAATCTGGCACAGTTTCTCAGTAAAATAGCTCTGATAATAAGAAATGAAGACCCACTAAATTAATAGGAGTCATAAAACCATACTGATAAATTAATGGATGGATGTTAAATTATGACTTATACCAGAAACATAATTCAAATTAATAAATATAGAATGTGTGATGGGATCAGCAATAACAGCTTCAGGAGTCACTAATAACTCTTAGAAGTAATGAGCAAAAATTTGATAAGAAGGAAGGAAGTTGTATAGTAATTATCCCTTCATAATTTACTTAGTACAGTGTAAAAATTATAACATTGCAGTGAAGAAGTCTGTCAAATATTACCTTAAATTATTGATGTTAACATTGCAAATTATACTACAAATAGAAATCATATGTGTGCACATCAATTTACTAATATCTTTTACAAACAGTATAATCTTTTAGGAGAGTAACCGGACAGCTACTGGATTAGAATAATTCTACAAAATTAACCATTTCTCTGTGTTCCTCAGATATGAGCTAGCACTTATGATCCTAGTGTAGAACTTCAGTTATCTACTATTAAGGACAGAGTATGACCTCATAATGTTCTATGAAGTCATCTATAGAGCTGGAAAGGATAGGTTACATAGCAGTGAGAAGCTAAGGTTCTTACTAAGTTGATTTAAAACTGTGGACATTATCTAGATTGTATGGGTAGGATCCATGTCATCACCAGCATCCTTAAAAGTAAAAGAGAAACATGGAATTGTCAGTGTTTGCATAATTCTATGCAACAGGGACTACTAGGTGTGGTCATTCTTTACAGCAACAGCAGCAACCCACTACATGGTTTACTTTCCCTCTTCCCATTCTTGTAGTATACCCAAGACTTTGTCTTAGTACTTTCTGTATAGGTAACAGAGATTGGTATTTTACTTTGGTAAGTATATTATTTGCTTTCTATTTTACAATTGTATTTGCTCAGACATAGAACTCTGTTGTTCATTTAGATATTCGATGTTTCTTTCAATCTTTTCTTAAGGTGGCTATGTTGGTTTTTATTTATAATCATATACATAATTTAATTGTATATACCAGGGCATTCAAGAAGCTTCATAATTTTCTGTCTTCTCATTTATAAATAGTGATACTGTTTTTTGCCTTGGAACAAATAACCTATGCATATCTGGTGGTTAATCTTGGTTGTAATCTGGAATCAAGGAAAATGCAAGCTTCTAGGTGGTCCTGTTAGGAAATTTATTAATCAGACTCTTTGAAGTAGGAAGGCCTATTCTAAATGTGAGTGGCATCCCAGATAAACAGATATGGAAAAAGGAAACTTTTGCTTTTGTCTGCTTGTTTTCATTCTTGACAGCAAGTTCATCAGTCCCATTGCTGTGGCATTTCTTCACTGATATTAGAACCAGCTACCTCACTCTTCTAATATAGACTGAAAACCAACATCTCTCCAGGAATCATGTAGATCTTCAGAGCCAGATTGGACATTCAGCCTCATGAACTGAGTAACTGCATGATTTTGCCTCTCCAGTCTGAAACAGCCATTGTTGGATTACCCAGAACATATTGTGCAAGTCAATATATTTAATATATATTACATATACACATAACCTATATGTATTGATTCTATCAGTGCTCTTCCTTTAGAAAACCTTAACATAGGATATAATATTTAGATATTAACCTGTTTTTCTGTTTCCTGAAGACATTGTTCCATTGTCTACTAGAAATTCCTTCCAATTTTTTTATTATTTTTATTTTATCTGCATGTATGTAAGTGCACCTGTGTCATGCAATGCATGCAGAGGCCAGAAGAGAGCGTCAGACCCCTTGGAACTGGAGTTAAGGATGGTTATCAGTCACCATGTGAGTGGTGAGACTTGAACTGGATCCTCTGCAAGAGCAGTCAGTGCTCTTAGCTGTCCTAGTCCATCACTCTGGTCCCCTGACTACTGGAAATTTTGATGTAGAAAAATCCAACCTAACATTTTTGTTTACTTCTAGGTGCTATCTTTTTTCAATCTAGTGTTTTAATGTCTACTCTGGACACCATTTTTTCCTAGTATTTATATACTATATCCCATCCTCCATAATTATCCTTGTAAGTGCAGCCATCTTTGTATTCTTTGCCATCCTCTTTTTATTAATTTACTCTCCCATAAATTTAAAATTTTCTAAACAATGTTTTCAAACTGGGAAAAGAATATTGGTCCAGGTTCTTTCGGCTTTCATAATTTCCATTGAAAATTCAGCTGTAACTCTGATGAGTTTTCCTTTATATGTGACTTGTTTTTCTTTTGCAGCTTTCAGTATTCTATCTTTGTTCAGTACACTTATGGTTTTTACTATAAAATGCCATTCGAAGGGGTTTTTTTTTGGTCCTTTTTGGTATTTTATGTGTTTCTAGTATTTATATTGACATGTCTTTCCATAACTTTGGGAAATTTTCTTATATGATCCTGTTGAAGATCTGATCAATAGCATCATCCTGAGATTCTTCTCCTTCCTCTATTCCTGTGATATGTAAATTTGGTCTTTTCATGGTGTCCCACAATTCCTGCATATTCCATTCCTTTTGTTGTTGTTGTTTTTTTAATTTTTCATAATCTTTGCTTGAGTGCTCCAGTTCAACTTTATTATCCAGTCTTGATATTATCTTTTCCATTTCGTTCATTCTATTGGCGAGGCTTTCTCCTGTCATTTCAAATTGGCTTACTGAGTTTGTCACTTTCTTTAATTCATCCTGAGATTTCTTCAATATTTCTTTCTCTTTTGTGAATTTAGCCAGAAAATTTCCCCCTATCTTCTTTTAGTTTTTTGATTTGCTTGTGAGTTCTTTAAATTCTTTGATCATGTTTATGATTGTTCTTTTAAACTCTGTCCTGGGTTATCTCCTTGGGGTTCTTGTTATAGTACTCTTCTACAGGACTAATGACGTTTGGTGGGGACTTATTACTTGCATTTTTCATATTGCTATGTTTCTGTTGTGATCTTGGCATGTGAATTTCTTTTGCTGTTGTGATTTTTGATGTAATACTCAAGCTTTCCTTTGTTGAACTGAAGTCTGATTCAGTTTGTATACTTGTTGTGACTTGGCTATTTTCTCACTGGGTGTGAAAAGTTGGTTTGTTAAGGCTTCAGATTCTCTCTTTCAATTTTATATTGCAGAGACCAGATGAATCTAGTCAGGCTGCTCAAGAATTCCCACAGAGGCACAAGTCAGGGGAGATCAGATGCTCTCCTAAGATAAGGTCCCTGTAGACAGCAGGCACAGCACAATCTGGGAAAGCTACTCAGCAGAGGCTGGATTCTGGTGTTCTCGAGCAGTCTACAAAGGGCTGGGCCCCCATTAAAGAGCACAGAAGCCTAGACCTTCAGCAATGTTAGTGGCTACAACTAATACCAATGCAGGCAGATGGGCATGGCACAATTTGGAGACCTCACCACCAGAAATACCTAAGAGGGTAGTCTAGAAGTCTGGGGACTAAGAGCCAAAGTGTGCCTGTGCCGAAGGCTAGAAGGAGAACAGGTTATGTGATGGAGGAAACTGGAGGTCCTGCAGTAATAGGCAAGCAGTGATACAGTGGGTGGGATCAGATTTACCAGGGAAGAAGGCTGGTCTCAGGAATTCAAGGCAAATAGGGAGTGTGGACAGCCAGGGTAGAAGGGTGGTCTCAGGCAGGCAAAAGTAAGTTGGGGGTGGGGACAGCCTGTGAAGGCTCTAACAAACTAGAGTGGAAAATTGAGCTGGTCTGAGTATAGGGGGTCAGAACACAGTGAGCAGAGTCCAGAGATCTTGGGTGCTAATAGCAAGGGTGGGCCTGTGCTCAAGCTAGAAGGAAAAAGGGATGTAGGGTCTGATTTATTTATTTTTATGTGTTTGAATGTATTACCTGCCTGTATGTAAGTGTACCCACGTTGGGCAATGCTCACAGAGGCGGGAAGTGCATCAGATACTCTGTAACTAAGGTTTCAGAGGTTGTTAGCTGCCATGTGGGTTCTGGCAATTGTACTTGTCCTCTTCCAGAGCATCCAGTGCTCTTAACTGCTGAACCATGTCTCCAACACATAGAATTCATAGTATTAACCTTAAACTATGATCCACATAAGTAATTTGGAACATATACAGAGACCAAGAATAAATAGTATTAATCTCCTCAGTTCCTTTCTCTTTTCTTTCCTCCCTTTTCCTTCCCGTCTTTTTCTTCTTTTTTTGTTTTAATGGGGTTTTTTTCTACTCTATACATATTGTGTCAAAAACAATGATACCACAACATAAAGTATTTGTAGTGTACATCTTACAACATTTTTTAGATAAAAAGACCACACTAAAATCTTTATTTATTTAAAACAATTTAGGTTAACGAGGGGTTGGACAAAAACTAGAATCACCAGGTCAGTCCCACTGGATTTCCCTGGCCTATTTCTTAGAATTGGGGGGAGTTCATTTGTTCTTTATTGATTAAATGAATATGTGGTGTGCTGACAGTGTGTTAGGCAATGTCCTAGAACTGGAAATACAACAATGAAATGAACCAAGTTTCTGTCTTCACTAAACTTGGAATACAGAAAGCCAGGCAATGAAATCAGTTCGTAGCAGTTTTGCAAACCAGTTTTACTCTTCTCTTCCCAGCTAGCACATTTGTGGGCTGGAAAGTATGGCAGGAGTATGCACAATATGAAAACTGGCCAATTTGAAAAGCAAAGTCTTCCTTCTATGTTTCTATTTTTAAAATAGCTAATAAATATTTATCAGTCGGCCCATGAGTCAAACAAACAATCCTCTAGGAAAGAAAAAGATGCTTGAAAAAAAATGATAATGAGGAAGGTAGAATAGAAAAATAAACCATATGTTTGCAACAGAACAAAAGAAAAAAAGAGCTAAGACAAAATTTGAAAAGTGCAGTAAATGAGGCAATGTGGAAAATAAGAGAGAACATACTCTGAAATTATAAACATGTCTTCACAATAGATGCCATCAGGCTGATCTCCATAAAAAGAAAGGACCCCTGAACTCAATGGCTCTCACATTTCTAGACCTCAAATAAAGTGTTTATAGGCAGATTTCCATTTTACAATAAAGTATTTTCCTTTTTCGTGCTCACATTGTGTCATCACACAGTGTCCTGTACATTCCCTGAGTCATCAAGTCTGTCTCCTGAGTATTATTTTCTTGGTTTTTATTCACATTCCAAAATTTAAAAACATAAATATGTTTTACTGATTTTAAAACATAAACACAAAGAAAGAGGAGAGAAGCAAAAGCTTACAATGAAATAAATTATAAGTAATTTCACATAAAGTGTAATGATGAATCACTAGTATAACCTACACACACATGTGAGAGAACTGCCTACAGAAGTACATTCACTCTAGATTTTTACAGAAAAGTTTAGAAAGGAATTGACTTATAACAATTACTGAAAATCTTACATCTACATGTGGCACATAGAGTGATTTCAAGGTAGTAAGCAAAGGCAGCTGAAAAAGTTGCTGTGGATATTGTGCTCTCATTTCATTCACATTTTAATAGATGCATAAATACATTTAAAAATAATGATAATTGTTTATTATTGGAGGAATTGTAGCTCCATTGCCCTTATAGTGATATTCATCTCAGACTAAAATGATCTACTTCAGTAACCTCTCTGAACATGAGAATCACTTTAATGCATTTCAATTATGCTCTCCTTGCCCCATAAATGCTCCAGTCCTGGTGCTGTAGGGAGCTATAAGCTCAAGGGGCCACAGGCTGGCTGTTCGATGACCAGGGAGACACTTAGATCACTGTTTCTGTGAAGGACAATGGAAGGTGCTGTAATCTGGGGGGAGGGGGTCTTCTTTCAGTCTCTCATGTACTCAAGTTCTTAGGAAGCAAAGAAAATAATACTCAGGAGACAGACTTGATGACTCAGGGAATGCACAGGACACTGTGTGATGACACAGAATGTGAGCATGAGAAAGAAAAGCATGTGAAAAGGGGAAGGAAAGAAAGGGAACAAAAACCCACCATTGAGCAACTTAAGTGGTTTATAAAAATGATATCATAAAAAGGATATTGGATATCAATACAGCCATTCACCCTCTCTGCCCTTTTCTTTTCTCTCTCCTTCCCTCCCTCCATTCCTTCTTTGCTAGGAAAGTTCTGAGCTACAATCTCAGCTCATCAAGTGTAGTTCTAAGAAGTTAGTGTAGCAATGGTAGCATTTAGATGGAAGGCACTGTTCTCACCTTCCCAACCCTCTTAAATAATCATTGCTAGTTTGAATATTGTAGTCTGGAAGAAATCAAATCAAATGACAAGACTCACACATCAAGCAGAAAGTATTTGAGCATTGGTCTGAATTTATTCCATGGATAAAGCTGAGTCTGAAAAGATTGACTGAAAGCGGAACAATGTTTTCCCAGTGTTAGGGAAAGATCATGGGCCTTTTGAGAGGATTTTGGTTAGAGTCTAGGGCTGGCAGGCATAGCTTCCTAGAATTACCAACATACTCATGGGAGACAGAGACAGTGCTCTGAAAGGACTACCAGGAACCTAGGCAGACTGGGAGATGCCATGTGGAAGGGACCAAAGTCAAGCTGAGGTTAGGGAAGAAAAGTAGGACTAGAAAAAGGTTTTGCTGTTTAATGACCTTAGCTAAAATTATTCTTAGGGTAGACGGTTTGTGTTGCTAGCAAATGTAGCCTGTATACTTTTACCATGCAGGTATATACAATTTAAGTCACCTTCCTTGAGTTTTAATTGGCCATGATAAATGGGAACTTTTGTAATTCCCTACCATTTTTAGATAATTAATTGTAAGCTGCGTGGAATATCAGGGGTGAATAGAGCGCTGACTGTGTGGATAGCTCAGGTATGATTTATTTGTTCCCAGGAGCTTCCTTTTTAACAGACTTCATCAAGCAGAATACATGGATCTTAAAGCAGTCAGCCAGCAAGGTAGTTCTAAATTCTTCTGCTGTATGATGTCTTTTCTGTAGGGAAGCACCTCAGGCCAAGAAGAACTACTGTGTCATTTTAACCTAGGCTAGTGCTTTCCTTTCTAATTTCCAGGAACGAGTAGGCATAATGTGTACTCTCAGTATAAATCCACTGTATTGTCACAGTATGTTTGAATTTGCCAGCATAACTGCTGTAATTCCACGAGAAGGGACTTTGATCTAATAACCATGCAAAGCAAACTAGGAAATTACATTGACTATATTATGAGAATTTCACCTCTGAGGAATAGGTCAAGGGGAATTAAGGACTATAGTGACTCACTTGACAAATAGAGACAAGCTAATAAGCCAAGCTAAACTGCAAAAACCTGGGAATTACATGAACTAGAACAACTAAAGCCATTCTCAAAACCACAAAAATATCTAACTTAGAGAGTCTGCCAAAAAGCAGGAGACTCAGAGACATACCTGGCTGCTTTGGATTCACCATGGGGCCTTTGTTTTATTTTTCAATCTAAGAATCATATTGTCCTCTATTCACAAAATCACCAGAAAAATACTGTAATTTCAGGAGGAGCCTGAGTGGAAAGAGTTGCTAAGGGCTTGTCAAAGGACAGAGATTGGGAATGGTCTATTAGCACTCTCTAATTTGGTTGCTCAGATATTAAATATATCTGGGACCAGAAATGCACAGACCAGAGCTACTGACAGAAATGAAATATTTCAATGAATGCTTATGCTTTGAGTGCAAACTCTGCCCTAGAGATTTGTTTCTAATAAACCACTGGACAATCATTTGCTAGTACCTCACTGCGCAGTGGCCCAAACTATCTATACCAAAGAAGGATAGCAGACAATTCTGAACTTAGGAATGCCAAATGGGTATTGGGTAAATCAGAGCTACTCAGATATTAATTAAGATTCATAGAAAAGTTACCAGTGAATTAAAAAGCAGACGTTGGGAGAAAGACAAGTTCAAAGAAAGCAATCATTGCACATGTCATGTTTTTACCCTTGGTGAATCAAAGTCAGACTATCCAAATACTCATTTACAATTAAGTTTGCAAATTTTATTCGTACATTCTAAAAGGCAAAGCAGTTTCTAAATCATATTTGGTCTGTATCAGTCCTGGAAGTGATCCTTCCCCACAGCATCTACCTTGATGAATTCAAACAGGCACCTTCCCTCATTGCTACAGTTTGTACATTTTGGGATGAGATATCAAACTGTGAAACATTACATGTCAACGAGCAGTACTGGTTGGTGTGCCTTTCTTTAATTTGTATTTTCTCCTTCCCCCTTTTTTTTTTTTACAAAAAAAAAAACATATAACAGAGGATTGAAGCTAAAATCAGAAACACTTTGTTTTTTGTGAAGTAAATGTCTCTATACGACAAGTAACTTTTTTTTGTTGAAAACTTTTAAAACAATCTCTATTTTTTGTTGAAATTAATGTAACATGAGTAAAAACAGAAACACAAATTATTCAAAATATTTTTAGAATCAACTTATTTTTAGAATCAATTTTATAACAATTTTAAATATACAAATGTATGTTATTTTCAATTAAGTAAATCATATTATATAGTAATTAAAAGAAAGATAAAAATAGATTTGGGGAAGAATGATGAAATTTCTCTTTAAATTGCATCAGGAAAGTAGAAAAGGTAAGTTTTCCATTAATACCTAACAAACCTACCACTCTATAAATCATGCTTTCAAATTGTTAGTTAAATGTCCATAATAGTTGAACTGCCATAACAAACTGTTTAAGGCTATATGATTTTTCAGATGAGTGGATTGCCCACTATGTAGGCCAGGCTGGCCTCAGCTTTCCAAGAGCTGGAATTAAAGGCATGCACCACCATGCCCAGCGAAAAATCAATCCTTACACACTGTTTTCAAGTAATTACATTTTAGCAATTGGACAGCATTAAACAAAAAGATAGAGTGGTTTCTCTCAATGTAAGATACATCATGGAAAATTCATTGAAAGCTAGTCCCTAAACATCTACCGAGATGTTTTAAAATAAATCAGAATCCTCAAATAAATCGATTTCTTGATATTCATCTATTCAGGAGCAGTTTTCTAACATAAAAATTCAGTCTACCTCATTTTCCTTTTTTAGCTTTAGATGTGTTCAATTATACTATCAGCACTGTTCCAATACAATATTAGTATACCTTTCAAACAAATTTGTAGAGTGCAATGGATGTAAGAAGGGGAGGGGCTAAAGGCATTTAAGCTGAGGGTGTCAGGAGTTGAGCCCTTTCTTCTTCCCCTCCTTGCCATTTTGGATCCAATGGCCAGGAAGTCACAAGATCTGAGCCTGGATGTGGATTTACTAGTATAAGTTACAGAGGGGAGGTGGGCACCCATGTTCTACAAGTAACCCCCTACCCACCGCTCTGTTAGTCAGTCCAAGTAAATTAGCTAGAATCTGCCTAAATGTGAGTTGGGGGATTTGTGTCTCATTTGTTATAGGACCTGGGGACGGAGGAACTAAATGTTCTGTCAGTTTTAATTCTATGTTATTTATCAGAACTCAAGTTTTTAATAATGGTAGACAAAGGAAACAATCATATTTGTAGTAGTACAGCAAAACCTTGCTATACTATCAAAGTTTGCAAGTGATTTTTTTTGTATAGTAGTATTGATAGGTTGTGCCATGTAACAGACATCAATGATCAGGAGATGCTACCTCAAGAGCTCAGCAGTACTAAGACACAATATGTTTTCTTATCTTAGCAGAGCCTTTTATCCTATAAGGTATTGCTATAATAAACATTTTGAAGTGTCATGATAAGAACTAATTTCAAGTACAGAATGAACAAAGTATTCTAAGTTGCCTACTTATATTGACTCATGACTTACTCCCTGCCTACTGGGCTATATACTCTATGGTAGTAAGATCATTTTAGTTTTCTTCTCAGGAAGGTAATAAGACTACATTTCTGAGCTCTTTCTTGCCTCTAGACAGAGAAGTAGGACAAATTATGGCAGAAGGAATGTGGTCACAAATGTGCATGGCTCACTTGTTCATGGGCATGCTCTCTCCCATCCCTATTCAGAAGCAAAGGCCTACAGTAGCTAAGACTAGCCCATAAAGTCCACATCCAGAGTCACATCAAATGTGGGCAAATGGGAAATAGAATTCTAAGATGCCTAGTCCAGCTAATATAGGACTATCGTTTTTAATTTCCCATCTTCTGTCTTTTTACATAATGTCCTGATCTGAGCTATCACCCCATAGGCCCATTTATCTAAATAATTGGTCACCAGCCTGTGGCAGCACTGGGAGGTACTGAAACTCTAGAAATGAGCCTAATGGGAAGAGGCGAGGTCATAGGGGTGTGCCATTGAGGAGGGTGTTGGGCACTCTGGTCCCTTCTTGTCTGTCTTTGCTTCTTAGTCAAGGTGAAGATTACAACTTTGCTCTACCCTGTGATCTTCAACATGATGCTTTGTCTCATCTCAGGCCCAAAGCAACAGAGCCAGATGACAATGTACTAGAACCATGGCCAGAAAAAATATTCCCCTCCTTTAAGTTGTTTGCATCAGGAATGTGTCAAAACAATGGAAAGCTAACACACACACATATACATATATGTGGAGCTCCTCTGTGTAATGGCATATATTGTACTCTTTCAGTGTCCTTCAGTGCATAGTACAGTGCCTTAAATCTTTGCTTAAATTAATCCCATAGATTTGATAAAAGATCAGGTAAATGTCTTCACTGCTAAAAGAAATATTCATGCAGCCAATACATAATTATTGATTTCTTACTTTCTATTAGCACTGTGCATGGCATGAATGGAATTATAGGTAAAAATAAGTCACAATTTTTAAATAAGGAAACAATATAAAAAAGAAAATACATATGCAAATAAATATATGCAACATAGAATTGAGACAGGGATTAAAGGTTAGGAAGGACATGAATGAAGAATTTCAGCCCTATGAGAAACAAAGGCTTTCCAGAGAATAAGTTATTTGGGGATGATTCCAAGTGCATATTGGATTTCAGTGACTGACTGAAACAGTGGAGCAATCTGAAAGCACATTGCCCACTTGTGTCCTTAAAGGGGACTGCGTATTTTACACAAGCTTCTGGAGCTAAGTGCTCCGTAAGTGCATATTAGAAGTACTTTGCTCTTTTTCAGGTGAATCTTTTATCATCTTAACATTGGTTACAATTAGAAATGAGATTTTTATTTCCAAATATGAAATTGGCATTTAAATATAAAATTTGAGAGGTCAATTTCAATTTAAGAACCTAAGAGCAAAAGAAAAAAAGATAAAAAGATTGAAAAACTAAAGATTTTATTATAACAATTTATACCTTCAGCCATTAGTCAAACAATTTATTAATCTCATTATCCTATTATCTTGATCACATTTGGAAATAATCTCTGCTAGATTAGAATCAGAGAAATGGGAGCTGAAGAGACAGAGACACTAGAGAGCTGGAAATTGGTTGTAGAGGTAAAAGGAGGAAAGTGAGAAACGCTGGCACATGTTCCAAGGCACAAAGGCTGGGAGCATGCCATGCAGGAGCATCACGCCTCACACTTTGCTAAAGATAAGAATATATTATAACCACATAAATAATACCTTACAATCCAAGTTGACAGAGAATTATAGCTTGAAAGGTTATTTTGTGTGAGAAGAAAGATGTCCAAATTGTGGTTTGTTTTCTTTTAGGGCAATAATAATGTATGCCTTATTTATAATATACAGTCATCATAAAACAGTGTTAAGTAACTTGATAGAAAATAGTGTTGAGACAGTATATAGTTTGATAACTATACTGTTAATTTTATCAAGTGTTGAAAGGTAAAGTTTAAAATTCCTCAGAGCATCTACTTTAAAGTTGTATAAAGTCTCAGTAATATTAATCAAGTCTTATTTCTTTAAAACATATGATTTTAATAAATCCTGCCAAATCTGGGAACTAATTTGTGTTCTCTCTGCTTTTGTTTATACATTAATCATTAGTTAGCTTATGTGCAAAGATCCTCTAAGTAGAACATTATATATGGCAAAATTGGATAAATAATGTGCCTGCCTATTGTTAGACAGAAAAACAGAATCATTAATAGTATTCATGTTCTGGGTGACCAAAATACTACTTAGAAAAACTGAAGACTTTAAAAAGCTGAAACCTATAAATGCAAAATGAAAGATGTTAAAACCTTTGTCTCCTATTTAGCTAGCTCATAGATTGTTTTTAATCTTTGATCATCAAACAAATATAAAGGATATCAAGGAAAACATACTTATTTACATTAACTATATGCTTGGTATGCAATAATATCATACTCATTAATTAGAAAAATGGTCACAAAGACCTTGTCAGAACATACCAATAACCAGCTTCCTTTACTAAGCACCTTAGTAGGCATCAAGCAAAGTAAAAAGACTGTCCTGCCTTTAAGTTTGTAAGAGGAAGGAATTCCGATTTCCAATCCATCATTTCCTTTAGTTTTTTTTTCTTATTGACAAAAGGTACATACATGTAAACCTGTACTATTAGAATTATTATGAAAGTCATTTGATGTTTTAGCCTTTATTTCACTTGAGCATTTTGACTTGCTGAAAAATCATAGCCTTCAAAGTAAGTAGAGAGCTAGTCAGGAGAAGAATTCAGAAGTTTTAAAAATTAGACAGTAGTTCCTTGTATCTATATTCTATATTTTTCTCCTTGAACCTAATTAATTGAATATAAACTTGATATAAATTATTGCCCTCCTTAATCAGCAATGACGCCAATACAAACAAAAATAAACTGATCATTTTCAAGGGTAATTAAGTAGGAGCAACTCTAAAATGAAATGTTTTCTGCTATGATGATCATGAAAAAGTATCCATTTAGTTGAATACAAGGAAGAATAGATAAAGATATGTTGTGATTTGGATGTGAAATATCCTCCATAGGCTCATGTGTATGAATACTTGGTTCCCTACATGATGGCACTGTTTGGGAAGGTTGTAACTCTTTAAGAGGTGGAGCTTGCTGGAAGAAGGGAGTCATTGGGGGCAGACTTTTATTGCCAGAACTTAGCAAGGTAGTCTGTATGAGAGGAAATTTCAGTAAGCAAGAGAGGGTGAGCATGGTGAAAGTGAGATAAAAACCACTCGTCCTGGTTAGCTTCAGCTGTCAATATGATACAGCCTAGAGTCATCTGAAGGAGTCTTAGGTGAAAAATTGCCCATATGAGGTTGGTAGGTAGACATTTCTTTGGGTCATTGTCTTGATTTCTAATTGCTCTAGGTGGGACCAGGCCACTGGGATGGTGATCATGGGCTGTATAAAGTAGTTAAACATGGGCCTAGGAGCCAGACAATAAGCAAGTCAATAAGCCACATTCCTCCATGGCTCTTGCTTCCAGGTTCCTGCCTTGTATTCCTGTCCTGACTTCCCTCAATGATGGATTGTGATCTGGATGTGTAAGATGAAATAAATCCTTTCTTCTTCAAGTTGATTTTTGTCATAGTGTTTTACCACAGCAACATAAAAGCAAACTAGGACACCAATAAAAGTAAGTTGTCAAATTGGTTAATACCGCGGGTAGATACAGCTGTCTCAGTAAATGTGTCAAGGTAATGGGACACTAGGACATTTATCTGATGACTTTATAGACACTCACTTCAAGACAATAAGTGTGTAATGTGAGATGACTTAATACTTTAAAAATTAGTTATTAACCACCTGCCATTTATGTCCTTGTTAGAGAGTATACTAATAAGGGTTCATTTAGGAGGAAAAGAGAATAATGGGATTCTGGAATTACACTTTACACAAGAGGCACACACCTTTTCTATAGAGAGCCAGGCAGAAAATTGGGGCTTTTTGCAAGCCAAAATGTCTGACAACCACTCAGCTCTTTTACAGTGGAATAAGTAGCCACAGCTATTAACAAATCAGAATGGTTGTGTTCTGAAAACTTTGTTAAAATATAATAACAGGAAGCCTAATCCTCCTCCACACAATGGTGGGAGCTTCTGGGGAAGTGAACTCTCCATGGGGAATGCTGGTGGATCACAGGGGAAAAAATACACACAATCATCCTGAAACCCCTGTTCGGGGGACAACTTTGAGTTACTGGTAACTTTGGGGAAAGCAAGTGTGTTTACTGTGCTCCCAGGGACCTTGTAAAGGAAATTCTGGAGATGCAGTGAGAAGAGTCTCAACGTAACTACTATCTCTGTTGGATCCATTTGGTGGCAAGCTAAGGACCACTGTGGTTCCTCAGGACCATCACTGAGAAAAAGACCTGGACATGGAGCAGAGAAGCAAGCAAAACTGAGCCCCCAGCAGTGCTGCCTGTCTATGCACCATCTCTCAACTTTAGGACAGTCTGAGAATAATAGCCACTGCTTTCCTTTAGATTTCTGATTTCCTGAGATGTCTTTCTCTCTTATTCACCTCAAAGCTGTGTGTATAAGGTTTAAGCAGAATCAAAGGAAACAGTCCTCAGTTTAATAAAGTCGACAGAATAAATAAATTAGCATGCTCTATCTTTAGGCTTCAGATGAATTTGAGGCAGAGAGAGGTTTGTTTTAGCAAAATGTAACTGTTGGATAGTAAATCTTCCCTGAGCTTCTCAGGATTCCACTAAAAATCCCGGAGACCCTTGAAGCATAGAAATAAATAATGCAAAGATGGAGAATGCTTATTTTTACTTTTCTTGGAAGCATTTAGATTAAATCTGTTTCTCTGATGGAGCTAATCGCTGCTATTTATTAAACGTGTAGTTGAAAATATTCTCCAATTTGTGGTTTGCCTTTGCATTCTTTCAACACTGTTTGAAGAGTTCAAGATCTAAATTTTTATGGGGTCTTATATATATATGAATTTTCCCTTTTCCCAAGGTCATAAGAATTCTACTCTATCTTCTTCTAGATATTCCATTGTTTGAAGTTTTATATTTTGGTCTCTGATTCACTTAGAATTCATTTTTGTTCTCTTTAAAAACATGAACCAAGAATATTGTATTCAAACATATCATATTAATTACACATTTTATTGTAAAGATTGGATTATAATATTTAATATAGTTGAAGAATTTCTAGAGTATATGCTAATGTAATGAATTGGGTATTAAAAGAATGTCTTCCAAAAATCAAGCTTCTAGAGATGGTCAAGGTTACATTTTATTTTGATGTAATAGTTATATACACAAAATTATTAATATAAAATACAAAACTTACATGACACCAAACAGAAATAGAAACTCTTTGAATTTATTGATAAGACAAGAAAAGTTGTTGCGGGGAAGAAAGTGACTTGGAGACTAAATGCATCAGTGACTATTCAAAAAGTAATGAAGTTTAAAGAAGACAGATGTCTAATCTGACCTGTGGGTTTACGGTCATTTTTATCAATATCTATATAAGCTTAGTTTTGTGAATACAGACAAGTTTATTCTAAATGTTATGTGAAAGGACAGGTTCTAGCTTAGCTAAGACACTTCTGAAAATGAAGAACAAATGAAAGAATCCCTGATACTAAAGCTTATGGGATAGTTACACATTCATAAAGGTATGGTAGTGTTGGTGAAGGGATGGAAACACAGAACAGAAAAGAAAACACAAAAAATAAAGACACACAAATATGCCCAAATCTTTGAGAAAGATATCAAAAAACTCAATGGAATTATGCTGAAAGAAAATGACATCTCAAATTATTCCATGTAATATTTCATTTAAACATTGTTTTACAGATCATTTTTGTTTCATTTTTTGTTTTTTAAATAATATTTTTTTATTGATTTGAAGCTTTCATAGAATGTACTTTAATCATATTCGGACCCCTTCACCCCTCTCCCCTCCCACCTAATCACTTCCCTTCCCCCCTACTTTGTGTCCTCTGTTATTATCTGTCCAGAGAAAAGATTAATTACTGCCATTTTAGAAGGTGACTGTTTTGTGGAAGCGTAACACACATAATCCTGAGATGTAATTGTGTCACTTTGACTGTGATAATGGTTCAACAAGCACACACATGTTATAAAACCAAGTAGAAACAAACACACAGTTGTATATTTAGCTCCACAATAGACCATTTGCCTAGCAAACACAACTCCTTCAGTTGGGTCTTCAGAACTGGAAGGAAAACTAAAAGAACACAGTGGAAACACACACACACACACACACACACACACACACACACACACACAGAGGAGGGAGAGAGAGAGAGAGAGCATGACCTAGTAAAATCTGAGTAAGGTCAATGGACTGCGTCCAAATGTACTATAGCTGTCATTGGAGAAAACAGTGAAAGATGGATGCATGGGATCTTCTCTGTAAGGCATCCCCTTGGATATATACCCTGTGGATATGTAGTTATAGTGAAATAGAATATTATAAAAAGAGTATGGAAAAGAAGTGCTTTGGTCTTCATTACCTTTGTGTCTTTAGATTTTAGAGGAAAATACTGTAAGCTTTCAAAGTCCATGTTTGGAGGAATACTATTATGGAGGTTTTGGTGGTATTATGTATGCAAATTGTTATTATAAAAACATATGGTCAGTAATCAAAATAAATAATTTTTATTATTGATTTTTAGATGAAATTAGGATATAAATATGATTTTTTAAATTATGTTTTAGTAATGAATAAGATATTTTAATACCAAAGAAATCGATAGGACAAAAGCAAGACAATTTATGGCTGATAATGCTTAACATCTTTTATGTAATAAACAGCAAGGGATAGCACATCAATCATAGATTATTAGTAATGTCTATGGTAATTTCTTTTTTCCTAGTCTATATGAACATTTTTTGTATGAACTTTTAAAAAGCATGAATGGTGTTAGTAAATAAAAGAGGTAAAGATTCCATGTTACCAGCCCAATACACATATATACAACACAAATGACTTTTGAAATCTCTACACAGAAATTGAAAATTGAACCAAATTTTCACCCTCTCTGAGAAAAAAAAGTCTTCTTTTTACAAGAACATATCAATTAATACTAGCTCCCTAATAACTAAAAAGTATAAGGAGTTAACACAACAAAATAGGCAAGTAGAATCAATCCAAAGTAAAACCCAGTAAAGAGTGTCTTTACAGTAAAGAGTGTCTCAGAAAAAAATGTATCTTCTGTGTAGATGTAATAGTTTCAGATGAAGTTCTTAATTGAGAAAGGAAGATCTGTACTGTTTCTAATTTCAGCAAACATTCAAGTACGCTAATAATTTATTAACCTCTATAAAAATAACACAAAATATCTTTAAGCTAGAATTAGGCTCAGGATTAATATATAAATTTTGTGTTCCCATCATTTAAAGGTCATCCAAAGAGACTTTGTATCTATCTACCTGCGTCAGAGTGATTGAATGCTCCTTCTTACATCCTTAGTCTACCTTAGTCTAGAGTTAGCAGTTGATTTGTCATTTGCCTGATCCACAGATCTGAAGAGGTAAAAAGGGGTAGCCCCAGTCATTTCTGTAGTAGCTGCACAGGGACATTTCCTTCTGACAAGTTTATGCCAGCAAACAATTAGTACACGTAGTGCAACAAATATAGGGTGCATTGATAAATGTTTGAAATGGGGGAACACAAGAAAATACATTGGCTGAATATGAACATGATTATATAGGTGGAAAATGACAACCTATGAACACATACAAAAAGGAGTTTTTAAAATAGTTCTTTTGTGTAGCCCATGTTTGCCTCAAACTTATGGTAATACTCCTGCTTCATGTCCTATGTACTGAGATTACTACAGGAACACATGGGATATTTTTTAAAGTATGGCACATGCCTCCCAGTACTCAGGAGGCAAAGGGAGGTGGATCTCTGTGAGATCAAGGCCACTCTGGTCTATATGATAAGTTCCAGGTCTACGGGGGCTACACAGATATCTGTCTTAAAAAGATGAAAAAATAGTATTTTAGTCTGCATATCTGAGTTGTTACTACTCAAAACAGAATACAATATCTAATTTTGAATAACAGATGGAAAAAGTTAATCTGTAAACTCTATTTTGCAAATAGAAGGACAATATTTTACCATGCTTTGGAAATTATTATAGATGGTCATACTGTGTATTAAGATATTAAACACTACTTACATAAACTGATTCTTTAATTTTAATATCATATCACAAATGCATTAATTGTGCATCAAGAAGTGAGGGATGAGGGACCACTCTCAGGATAACCCATACCTGGATTCTCTTGCTTTCTTGTCTCTTGGTTGCATTAGATTGTGTTTGTACTAAAAAGATATGGTCACCCTCAAGTGGGCATCCTCTTCTGACACCATTATCATCCTGAAGATTGATGTTTCATGGCTTCAGTTCCTCAATCTCCATATAACCTTTGTTATACTGTAATTTTGACTTCTGTCTCTATTTAAACTGAATCTGTCTTGCTAAGATCACTTGCTAATTGTTAAGCTCATATTGAGTCCCCTGTTATTTATATTTTATATTACCATGGTATAGACCATTTCTTCTCTACAACTAAATATATTTTATTAGTAAAGCATGAAAAAGATCTTTAGAATATGTCTAGCTTATAAGGTCCACCCTGGAGAGAGAGGACTAGAGGAAATAACTTGCTGACAATTTGTGGAAATATTGCTAGCTGTCATCTCATGGTCTCTGGATATTCTTCCTCATCTTTTGCATTTTATATAACATATGAGCAAAGAAGAGAGAACAATTTATACTAAGAGATATTGCCCTATTCTAATTTTTAAAATTAGGGTTATAATTTCACATCATGGCTAGCTCATAATGTGAGGGACTACCTTAATCAGTAGTGGCAGTAAGATGAATACCTTGAATCCTTTCTTAAAATTAAAAATGCATTTGGTTTTACTTCCAAAAGAGTGAGTATAAGTAATGTTTTATTCATTATTTGCAGGAACAATAGACTATCTTTGCAGAAAAACTGATTCAATTTTAGTTGAAAAATTTTTTCAATGATAGCATTTCTATACCCATTTGACCTTTTACACTGTCAGTGATGGAGATATCTCTTCTGCTGGCTAAGAAGAAAATAAATCAGTATATTTTGTTGTGAAACAGTCTTATCACTTGCAACACATGACACTCTTAGAAGAAGAAGAATTTTTAAAACTTTTAAATAAATCAACTAATTTTGTAACAGCAGATGTTTAAATTGTCCTGAAATTTTACCTGCTGCTATACAGTGTGAAAGAGGGATGCAATCAACAGAAAAATCAGATGCCAGGTTTAGCTCTACCCCAGGACCTTAGTGACTTGCAGTGCAAGGAACCAGCAGCGGTATCACATGCTTCCCAGATCTTCTTATTCTCATCTTATCTACACGTTCACCTCTCTTTCCCACAGAGGTTACACATAGTCTCCCCACTATTAACCTGGTAATTGCATCCTACTCAAATTATACCTATAAAAAACCCAAATTATACCAATATTTCAGGTGTATCTAAAAATGCCAAGAAACAAGGTTGTATGGTGTAATGCAGTGTGGGCCTTAGCCAGGCCACCTGCCATGAGGAATAAGGGTGTGGCTTCGGTGGACCGGGTTCTCCCTCTGGCCAGGCGTGACACCAGGTTCTGCCTGCGCCTGGATGACCTGCCTAAGAGATGGAACGCTAGTGGTCGCAATCGGAAACACCCCATAGGACGACTTTCATAAAACCCTTTGCACTTCCTTGAATAAAGTGAGTTTGCTGCGGCTCCCCGTCCACATGCTTTCACCCAGCTTCTGGTGTCTGTGTTTTGACTCCGCCCTCTCACCGCTCTCGGTGACTCTGCATCCTGCTCGGGCTGGCCCTGAGCAGAGGGACCCCAACACAAGGACACACATATCACATTGTCACAGACTTTTTCACTAGTCAGCAATATAGTGATCATCATTATCTAACCACCAAATGCATACAAATTCACCACTACAGAACCACAGCAAAATTTGTCTTAAATATCAGTGGTACCTAAGTCATATAAGAATGCCCACTGTCTAGATGGACTCATTATCTACACTGAGATGCTAGGCTGTGATGTCACAACTCAGTGACTCATGATACAAGTCACCAACTGACATGCCCTTCTATTGAGTTGGTCCTTGAACTCTAAAGTCATTGAGTTTAACAACATAGCAGAGTTAACATTTATCAAAACATATGAAACTCTAAGTAGGAAGCTCAAATAATTCAAGTTAAATAATAAATAATCCAAAACTTTGGATTTGTTCCTAAGCTTATTCACAAACTGACAAGGAAGTAAAGTTATAAAATCTTCTAACCACTGCTACTTTAGAAACTCAGTCAAGTTGCCAGATATATGACCAGAAGGCAGCTTGCACAGGTAAAGGTCTATCATATCAGTGTAACAGCCACAGCCACCTTCCGAGATCAGACTAGATACTATTGTTGTATTTTCTTTGCTTTTGTTTTTTGATACAGTCTCCCTGTAGCCCCAGCTGACCTGAAACTCAGTATGTATGAGTGTGTAGTCTGCATGCATATAAGTGCACCTGCATTTTGCACTGTCCACAGAGGTCAGAAGAAGTCATCAGATCCCCTGGAACTGGAGTTACAGACTTACAGATGGTTGTTAGCCACCATGTGGGTGCTGGGAACTGACCTTGTGCCCTCTGTAAGAGCAGCCAGTGCTCTTAACTGCTGAGTCATCTCTCCAGACCTTCCTTTTATGAATTTGTAACAAAATAACCACCCTCAAAAATTCTATTGCATTGTAGTCTTGCAAGATAAAAATTCTTCTCACACCATATGAATTAGAATGTATGTCTTTTTTATTGGGATACTAAATTAAAACTCCAACCTAGTCATGAAATTGAGTGTAAAAGAGTTCATTTAACAAATGTACTTTGGTTCCTGTATCCAAATAACAATTTTAAGAGGACATGCTCTAAACTCAAACAGTTCTATTTTCTGTTTTATTTGTAATGCTATGTACAAAATAATCCAATTATGGTGTGCAATAGAGCATTAAAACTATCAAAACTAAGTTTAAAAGGTGCATTTTTAAAGTATTTGAACATAATAGGTAACCATATTAAACTTTAGAAACATGTTCAATAGAGAACATGTCAGCTAGCAGAACCATTTGTGGTTTTCTCATAAGGTTTTGAGGAGAATGAGGACTCTTCTTTGCTACAAGGTCCACTGTTACACAGTTTCTTAGATTTCTACCTTCACAAGATTTTCAACAGCTTTGAACTACAGAAGGTGGAAGCGGAACACACAGCAGTTGTGAAAGGAACCTTACTTCACCCTTGCTCTCACTTCATATTTGTGCATTTTAATATAAAAATTACCAAATTTTGCAGGAAGGTTAAAATTCTGTCTGTTATTTATAGCTGTAAAATGTCATAATCATGTTAATAAAGTTCAGGCTTATTGATTATTAATAGGAAAATCTGACAAAAAGCAATAAAGAAGAAGCAAATTTTCTTATTTTGATCACATTATCAAAACATAAAGAAGTCTTAGAACTCACAACTCTTGGCACCAATCACTTCATTTAAACCATGAGGTTCTCTGTTAATTCAAGCGGTTGTTCCTATGTAACTGTAAATAGTTAAAGAGATGGTTTTACATATTTTAAGCAATTTGCTCTTTTTTTATTCTGTCATGTACATCTTTCCCATACATGAAATCTAAAGTTTTACATGGGCATGGGGCTACTGCAAATTCACTCAATTATAGGTAAGAGGCTTTTGTAGTTGTAGAAATTAGAGTGAAGAGATCCTAGTCAAAGACTTACAGGACTGAAGCAGAACCACATTAAGTAAGTAATTTCCCAAAGACAAAATCCCTAGCAAATATGTGGTGGACAGGGGGTTCCAGATAAAACAGGAGGGCATGAGTGAGGCCCCAGTGGAGATGGTGAGGGAGAGGCCTGTCAAATGTGACACTCTCCTTAGAAGGAGTTGAACCTGTGTTCCCAGACAGAGCTCATACTCCATTTGGTATGTGGGGCCAAGTGTGCAGGAAAATACAGAAATGTTAAACGAGGTAAAAATTCCAAATTAGATGCTCTACTTAAAAGGAAATTGGAGAGATCCTGAATACAGCTGGTGCCTGATTAAATGTCTGGATTCAGCCAGGTGATTGAGAAAACCAACTCTAGGAGCAGTCATGAGTAAGATGTACCTCCCACCCCCAACCCCCTCCCACATCCCCAGGATACAAGAATCATAAGGTCATGAGCAAACTCTTACTTTGAAAGTTTTCCTTATTGAGTTTTCTGTTCTTAGGGGACAAACACTAATGTAAACAGCAATTAGATTTTACTGGCTTTCTGGTGGCACTAAATTACACAAATGTTTATCCTGTTAACTTTCCTTTAACTATCCCCTTTCCCAATGTTAAAAGGAAAATTCTTTAAAGCAATTAAATTTAGTAGAGCTTATTTGAACAAAACAAAACCAATTCATGAGTCCAGTAGTAAGTTCAGAGAATTCCAGCCAAAAGCATCAGACAGTATTTAAAGGAAAACAGACATGAGACTTACACAGAAAATAACTTCATTAGTCAATCAAGGAGCCAATTGATTGCAGCATAACTGTTTGTTTAAAGCTTACTCTGTCCAGGTCTTTCTACAATCTAGTTAACTGGCTTAGCATATATGGTTTTGATCTATTGGGTTTGATGGAAAAGCCCAGTTCAAATTCATGACCTCCCTCCAAATAGCTACATTAGACATCATTTAAGACTCTTCTGTTGCAAAACAACTGTGCGAACTGGTACTATTTTTTATTGAAAGAAAATCATGAAAATACATATACTCACTCCCAATTTCCAGCCCCCTCTTTATCCCTTGAGGAAAGCAGGGTGAATATTTGCAAAGGCTACACATAGATCTCAGATGCTCTTTCTTCTGCTAATAAGAATCTAGTCAAGACAAACATGTGGGCTGGGAGACTCCATGACCCCAATATTAATGTCCCTCTTCCTAGGAATCATTTTCACTTTGGGAAAACTATGTCTAATCCTTAGTTTCTTTATTTAAAAAAATAGGAATTGTGATTATACACATTTTCTAAACTCATGGGAGTGAACTAAGATTATATATATGAAGTTACTGTTCACCACAGTTTAGCTATTACTAGTTCATTTGAGCATGGGAAAATACTGATATTTTCTACATTTTGAGAGAATACAAACAGCTCTAACATTTGCGTGTGTACAGCATAACCTCTGGAGTTCTGAAAAACAGAGAGCAACTGAGATTTCCCTGGGGGACTAGAGAAAAGGGCGTCCTTTCTAATGGATGGTACTTTAGTCCACAGCTGGCAGGGGGCAGCACAGACAGGTGCAGATGTCCCCATGAGGCCCCTTCTGTGGCTCAAAGAGAGAAATTGCCATAATAATATTTAGAAATTAAATTTTCAGTGGCAACAATTACTTAAGGAAAACCAAGCTTTGGGCAGTTCAGGGACATTTTGTTTGCATCTTTCTTCTTTCTCTTTGAGTTGCTGATATGGTGTGGTTTGGGATCTGTTGCTATCCAGTGGCCGTTTTTATTTCACCTATCTGTTTGCTTAGCTCACACAAAAGATGAACCTAGTTTAGCAAGGAAACTAGAATAAGGCATGGCTTCTCAATTTTGTGTGTTCCTGAAATAAACGTAAATTTATGCTCTCCTGACTCACTGTTTGTTTTCAGTGGCAAGGGTCTGGGTGAGATAACAAAGATACATTCAAAACACAGTGAGACTCTGGTCCTCCTTTTCTGGTCCCCAATGCAAACTGTAAAGTGACTGGTCATCTGCCACCTGCAAATGCAGAAGGGTCTCCCATATATTTTGCTTACTTTCTCCCCTGCAAGCAGAAATCTCTTGAGATTTGGCCCCTTCAAAAAGACCACAGTGCATCTGACATGGGACAAACACTGCTGCTTCTGGCATTGCCAAATAAATCGCCCCATTAACTCTTTCCAGCAAGCCATTTTACAAGGAGACACTCATGGTGCAGTATTCCAGGCCCTCAGCTAAGGGTATTAACTTTTTACTAGCAAGGAGTCTCTGCCTTTCTCCCATGAGGAACCAGGAGCTCTAGAAGATTGAAAGGATTATAAAAATCCTAGTCTAATATTCTTTTATGTTTAAACAACTTGAGATAAGTCAAATGAGTTGCCTGAGACAGAAAGCCAATTGATCTCTCTCCTTTTTGGAAGTATGGATTTTAAACTCTATAAGGCATGCAATGGATATAAAAGTCTTTAAACAGTGGTCTGCTGTGGTGAACAAGGCAACTCATTGCACGGACAGTATATCCAGCTGCCTGTTAGTTTATTAAGGAGGGACTTCTTGGACCCTTAATATTCAATTCAAGGCAAATAAAAACTGACTCTAAGTGAAAATTTTCATTTCACAATGTTAGGGCTTAAAAGTCCAAAGGGAACAGAGAAGAAAGAAAATCACCTGTTAATATCAGATTAATCATAAGCAGGGAATTCTTAAGAGGGGAACTGTCAAGATTACTAACATATAATATAATACATGAGTTAAGAATGTGAGCTGTATTTAATGCTTTCCAATACATATGGCAATGCTCACCTAAAATCAATTCCACCTCTCCATTAAAGGAGCATTTTACAAAATGATTATCTTTTAGCATATGAACTTTTGAGGAAAGTTTCACTTATTTCATGTTCCTGGAAATTCTTGATACAACAGACATATTTACAAGTTTTCTTTCTTGCTCCTTCCTCACACATACACAGAAGAAAAGAAAACAAAAACAAAAAAACAACTGCAGCAAATTTCCAGGCACAAATTTACTGTGCTATAATGAACGTCTACCGAGCATTCTTCAACCTTTTTTTATCTTTAGAAAAGAGTACTAGTGAACAGGGTGGTAAATCAAAACTGTGAGCTAAAATAACCCTAAAATTAAATTTCTGTTATACACATGTAAATTATTTGCATTGTATTTACAAAATGCTCGAAATCCTAGAGAAAATAATCAGAGAAAGAAAAATATCAAAGCCTCAAATACTCATGAAATTGTCAATAGAGATTAATAAAAAGGAGATGATAAATGTATTATTAAATGATAAATGATTATTCAAATGGATTTGAATAATTCAGACAACACATGCTATTGTTAAACAATTAAGACACCTAGATTAGTAATATCCACTTTTTAATATTAGTGTGTGCCTTTAGAAATAGCAGTGAGCCATGATGTCGCTAATTAAATGAGGCAACTATAACAGCTTTTAAAAGACAGAACACTGAAGTTTGCATGCAATCACCACTCAACTCTCTTGATCATCCTTAGTATCTTTCAGCATTCTGTAACAATTTTGTGAATTCAACTGTATCTTAAAGTGTCATTAATTTCATCCAAATTATTCTGGTTTAATTAGGATTCCAGTCAAAAGCAGAAATAAATTCTTCACAGTTTATAACCCATTGACTTGTCTATACTCTCCATTCTTAACAACTGAAAATCACTTGGATGTGTAATGGAGAGAAAATTTGGATATCTAGTTAAAACAAATTTTAATACTTGATTAAAAATGAATCCTCTCCTAATTCATGTTATATTTAACAATATTTAAAACAAGTCTTTGAAGTATGTACAACGTAACTGAAGGGAAATGGGAACTAAGATGTGTTTTTGTCTCTTTTTTGTAGTACTGACTACAGAAGATTTTACCTTTCTCTTCTCCAGTTTGAAGGGTTGCAACTCTGGGAACAGCCTCTTGTTCTAAAAGAAGAGAAATTACATCTCCAAACACCTCCACTGAGTGCTCTTTGGAGTCCTACACCAAAGAAGAAAGCCACATTTTAGCCTCCTGGCAAAGCGGGAGGCATGGGATGTAGCCTGGTCCACACAGGTCATTGCCAAGCATCATCAGGGCGAGGAAAGTGAACAGTTAAGAAAACTTTCGGTAACATTTCCAAGGAGATCCGCCAACCTCTAAGGAGACTCAACAAACTTTACCCATGTTCACCTGGAGAGGGTTTGCGGGGACTTGAGGTTGAAAAATCACCCTGCGTCTCTGCTCTGAGAGCCAAGCAAGTCAGGAGCCTAGGGGGCTGAGACGCACAGAGACCAAACCAAGCCCTCCTGGTTGACTGCACCCAAAATTCCCCGGGGGAACGGGAAGGCACTGGGAAAGGGTCAGAAGTAAAATCACGAAATCCAAGACAGTGGCTCAAAACTGCTAAGTGATGGAAGCCAGGAGCAGACCCTGAGAAAGGGTCTCAGACCCAAGCCTGAGAACTCCCCCACGCCCTTACCTGCTCCCGGTTCAGAGCAGTCCTGGCTGCTTCCGAAGCAGAAGCCAGCAAGCGGGGCTTCAGCAACAGGTTCGGTCTGTGTGGGCTACTGTTCACTCCCACCAGGGGCAGCCGGCAGCAGCGGGACAGTCTTCGCCCAGAGTCCACCACCGTGCTGGCCGCGGAGCTTTGCGCACTCTGCTCTCAGTTCCTGCTCAGCTGAAACGTCACTGTCAGGACAGCGTCAGCCAGCTGCTGGTTATCAGAAAAGCTATTCCGCCGCCTTCTAAGGAGCTTCTGGGTAGCTTGTGAATTCAGAATCCATAAGCTGCAACGGAAAGGAAGCCTCATTGACCAGCACCTCCATGGCCACTGATTGCTTAGCTCAAAGTCCTGGGCAAGTCATTTAAGCCTCTAGGCGAATGTTTCCTCCTGTTGCAAAATAGAAATGTAGATGATCTTAGTAAGTAGGTAATTTAAAAACTAAATGGTATCTGCATATAAGTATACCAGAAAGGTGCTGGTATATATTAAGCCTTCATTAACTTTTTAAAGGGTTTTTACAGTAATGAAAATTCCAGCTCAGATCTCAAACAAGAACCCACTTACCCGCCCAGCACTCCCCCACCTTCGTCTGCAAACAAGCCTGTTTCTTCAGCTCTGTTAGTCCTCATAAAGCCTCTGCTTGAAAGAACAACTCTCTGGGATTCTGGAAGTGTGAATTTGCAATTACCAAGGAGAGCCTGGCTTGATTGATTCTTACAGGAGGTTATGATTAAAATATAATTATTAACTTAGAGATTTATTCGATGACTGAGGTGAAAATTAAAGATGCTTTAAGAAAGTAACAAGAATAAAGCCAACTATGGGAAAACTCTAAAAAGCCTTCCTGATGAGTATGTTATTGGTCTAATATAAACAGCACCACAAGTTTATGAAAAAAGCCTAGTGGAATTCTTTCCTTGTATAATTTTTAATTTTTTTCATTTTTGAGGATTTCATACATACATGAGTACTGTTTGCACATTATCATTTCCATCCCTTAGTCCCCCACCAACTCCGTCCATATCCCCCCATTCCCTCTCAACTTCTTGTCTTCTTTTTTTTCATTATTATTGTTACTTATACATGCATACATTATATATATGAAAAACACACTGAGTTCATTTAGTGGTGCTCTTGTGTACCTGTGCTTAAGGCCTCCCACATGGGATTAGATAACTTCTCAGGGAGCTAGTTGCTGAAGAAAACTGAATCGTCCAAGATCACAGAGGTGGCATTTCAATCACAAAGCAGCCTCTGGAAACCAAATTCAGTTTTCTCAGTAATTATTGCTTTGCTTGCCAAAACCACTCCTACGCATGAAATACAGGAAAAAGCTTCATGTAGAGGTTCCTTAGCAGTACTCATGGTGAGGGATTAAAGTCACATATTTGCATATCTCTGTATAGGTTTAAATCTCAATTGTGAAAATTTTGAAGATCCTGGAGGGAGTAATTTTCCCAAGAGAGAGTTACCAAGTTCAATTGTTGTCTTCACTACTCTGAAATTTATCAGGACACTCAAGGAACAGGAAGCCAGTGAGATAATAAAAAGATTATCAGCATATAACTAGCAGGAGTCAGGGCTTCGAAGTAGATTGAAATGAAGCTGAGAAAGACATTCAATCAGACACCGATAAAGTGTAAATGGTCATAAACTAGAAGAAAAGGTGGGTCATCATTCCACATAATCCCTTTTATTAGTGAGAAAGTAAGTCATCAAAATGGATGCTAACAATAGCAGTGCTTTCGATGAGGAGTGAAGTCATGTCTACCTTCCAGAAATTTTATTATAAATGTAAAAACTATAAAACTTGTTATATAATAATCACATCAACAATGAGTCCGCTTCTTTCCCTTATAAAGCAATGCTCCACCAGAACTACTGGCCTCACACCATCCCTTACGTTCCACCCCTTATTTGAAGTACTTTGCTTCAGTTCGCTCAGTTCTCAATGTCCATCTCCACAACTTCCAGCTTTGCTTCTGGAACTTCTCTCTCCCCTCTGATCCTAATGTTATCAAATGAATTATTCACCTGGCTTTTAGATGGGATCAGTCCACTCCACTTAAAACAAAATGGAAATCCTAAGCAATTCTCTGGAGGCTTCAAATGTGGTCTGGATATCATTCCTCCCCAGGAGCAACCACAATCCGCTCATGGTTTGCATTTCCTTTCTTCTTACCCACTCTTCAGCCCACTCTGGTCATGCTTTTGAAATTCTTATCCCATGATCTTGGGGGAGATTATCAATAACTCTGTGTTGATAAATGCAATGAATATTGTTCATTTCATGGCTTCCTTGGCCTTGACCAACTTGATTTCCTGACACAGTCTCTTCCCTAGGCATCTATTTCACACTTCTCTATTTTAGCTTCTTTAATCTTTGACTACCCCATTTCTTGTTATTTGGAATTTGTTTCCTACATGGCCATATAATATAAATATTTCTTTAAGACTTAGTCCTGGGTTTTCTTCTTTCTCTTCTAACATCTCTGGACTAACTTTCTGAACATTTTCATCCACATCATTAACCTTAAGTACCATGTACATGTACATGCCAACCATCCAAACAAGTGTACCTTTAGTGTAAATTTCCATTCTGAATACCCATTTTTTTCTTTTTTAAAAAAGAACTATTTTAATTTTACTTATGTCTTCAAAAGCCAGAAGAGGGCATCAGATTCCCTAGAGTTGGAGTTCATCAGTTGTGAATCACCTGATGTGGGTGCTAGAAACCAAACTCCATGCCTCTGCAAGAGCAGTAAGTACACTTAACTCTTGGGTCTTCTCTCCAGCCCTATGAGTAGACTGTTCTTACTTGACATGGCCAAGTGGCTATCTCAAAATCACCTCAGACTCAGTATACCTAAACATAGGATCACAGTCCTCTTCATAAAACTTATTCCTCAGCTTCTTCATGACCTTCAGGGCCTTCTGTCCTTCTCAATTCTAGTTTAAGTATGGTATGACTCAAGCCATCATATTGGACCAGAAGGTGAAAAACACATGGTAAGGATGGCAAAGAATTAAGAATAAAGGAACCTCAGTCACTGACAGTTCCTCTCTAGTTTTGGCTAGATTTCCTCTGCATTTCTTTTCTATAAGGAAAAAGATAATCACTTTAAAAAAGGTGCCCATGACTACTACATAGTACTCACAAGTACCACAGTTGCCTGTCCTGAAACCTTAGAACCCCCCATGACAAATTCAGCAACACAGCCAACATGACACTGGAGGGACTGAGCTGACCTGGTAGAGTTAAGTGATGAAACAGATGAATCCTGTCCCTCATTCCTTAAAAGCTGTTCATAGAATAACCAAACAAATATATTCTCCACTCATGAAACAAAGATAAAGCATCTGTTCACAAGAGTTAAACATCCAGGGGCGGGACTATATCAGAGCGTACAGCACACTCCTCTAATAGGCCACATGGGTATCAGAAATAATCCACATTTTCTAGAAGAGAGGCTCTTTCTTCTTTTACCTCCTAATGTGAGATATCATTATAGCAAGAAGCAGAAGAGAAAATACAATCAGCACAAGATTTGGATTATTTAAGCAACACTAAACATTGAGATACTAGGAATACTCAAGTCGCAAGGTATTGTCCCAAGAAGCCCTCCTATTGTGAAGGATATGATATATTAGTCATAGAAAATAAGGCAGCTATTTGTCCTGTACATCAGAGTGTAGTACGGTAGATCCACTGCGGGGATGGTTATCCTGATGACTTCATTTATTAGTGTGAGGGTCACAAGTGCCTGTTAAACCTTATAAAACATTATTTCCCTTAAAATAGGAACAATATCTCTTATGTTGTTAAAAATTCAAAAGTTTATCAAAATTATTAGTAAATATTAATTTGGAGCTATTATGCCAAGCTTATTATATTCATTATCTTCACTTAAAATGAATTTTAAACCTTACTTTGCCTTATTTTTAAAACTTAATTGAAATTTTGTGCATTTCATACAGAACATCTTAATCAACTTTCTATCCCTTCCCCACTGGCACCCCGAGTCATCCCTCCACCCACTGAATTTCATACATTCTGTCAGTTGTGTTAAGGCCTATCATATCAGGTTAGTGTTCCCAGATGTCCCTCGGAGCAAGTTCATCCACCAAGGATTAGTCAGTCTATCATGAGTCCCTCCCTTTAAGAAGATCAGCTCTTCTGAACCCAGCAGTAATCAACTGCCAATAATTCTTCAACTAAGATTGGGGCCTGCTGTACATTTCTACAGTTTCTGTGCTGGGTTTTTGTCTGCTTGAGTCTGCATGAGTTTTGTACATGTAGGTTCATATAAGCAGGGTCCCAGGAACCTGTAGGACTCTATTTCCATATGGTCATGCACCTCCGCTCTGGCTTTTACAACCTTTCCGCCCCCAACTGGTCAACGAGCCCTGGGTGTGGATTTTATATGAGTTCTGTACAAGGACCCACACTCTGGAGACTCTTTTTCTGTATGCTTTGGCCACCTATTCATGAACCTCTGTTGCATGAGGAACTTCATTGATGAGAGTTGAGAGATGGATTAGTATTCTCTCTACACCTTGTTCTACTATGTTCTGTGAGCATTAGGTGTGGAGGCTCCATGGTAGATGTGTCATATAGGATTAGCTCTCTGCCTGTGGCCAGCTGTGATAGTCACCATCTGCTATAAGAGAAGTTCTTTGATAAGTGACTAGAATATTTGTCTGTAAATGTAATGATCTATGTTTTGCACTAAGAAATCACATTTTTTTCTAGGAATGTGACAGCCTTGGGGTTTTCTCTAAGATCTATGACCACTCTAGTTATGTGTATTTGGCGGTTTATAGAACCACACAAGAATTTCCTTCCATTGAGTGGACTTTAAGTCCAATTAGGTAGATGTTGATTACTCCCAAGATAAAAGGGCCACCACTGCACAGTGCCGCGTGCCGTGCCAGTCATTCATGTGGTTATTCGGCCTTGAAGCTGGAGGTGGACCCTCAGTCAGTGGTCCCCCTTCCTTTGCCTTATTTTTATAGATGAAAACTGTGGTTTAAGAAATGATTCTCAAAATATAAAGCCAATTTTAATACAAGAGTTATTTTCAATATTCAGACTCTGACTCATTAGTTCTATAGTGAACTGACATTCATTTCTTACGAGCTCAAATGGAACATAGATAATCTGGGCCTCTCAGTCATACTAGGAGTGAAAAGATCTTACGAAATTAGTAATTCCTAATTCCCTAAAGCTCATATTTATAGGGACAATGTTGGCCCCCCAAATCTATTTGAATTCCAAAGTGCCAGGCATTAAATACTTGGAAAATGAATAAGTGCACACAGATATCTGATTTTTGTTATCTTAATGTACTTTGAGAAGTTAGCAGGAGTACACTGAATAGAGCAGGAGTTGGAGGAAGTATGGGAGGAGAGGGGGCGGAGTCTGGGTATTGAGCAAGGCAAGCAACCCCAGATACCCTGAAGGAATGGCAGGTGTTTGGCCTGCTCTGCCTGATGTGATAACCTGCCCCCAGGAAATCACTGTAGATATGAATCTTCTTTTCCCCCACCCCAGACCAGAACCAGGTTTTTGGGTTTCATTTCCTCAGTTCTAATTTCCACGTCAGCCCTACAACCTTCCCTAAATACCCCACCTTTAACTTTCCCACCTGTAACAGTCAGAAAGGCCTCCCTATATAAACCCCTGCTTTGGTTTTGATAATGGAACTACCCACCGACGTAGTATCCCGGGAGCTCCTCCCCCGGCCACACTCTGAGCCACCTGAGGCCCTGTTCAATCATCCTCCATTCTCGGGCATGGCTGGAGCACAACAGCCGTGCTGGAAATGGAGACCCACCCACAGGGGAGGAGCTGAATACCATCAAATTATATTTGTTAAAATCACAAAAATTCAATAAACTTTTTAAAAATGAAATTAGTGGATAACAGCTGAGACAGTGAACTGTCTCCTCAAACAGCCTGGTATCATTCACTCAGCAAGTAGTTACTGGGCATTTGTCAGTTTTTGCAGGACACAGTCAACAATGTATCTCTCCCTTAGTGCTCAGAAGAGAGCAGTGAATAGTTATGTCTCTTCCTGAGATATAATTGAGGCACATGGAAGGACTTAGCAAGAGCAAGTATGTCCCAAAAAAGGCTCCCAAGCGGTGATACTATGCCTACTCTTTTCTTGTCTGTGTGTTTAGTACATCAAGTAGCACTGATGTTAAGGGGAAAGAAGGTATTCTATGCTAGTCTTAGCCAACAGAACCACATAGTTATAGGAACGCAGGGAAGAAACAGACAATGGCATCAACATTTGCTAGATGCTAGGAATATTGACAGTTACCTATCATGCACTCTCACATTTTATTCCCATAGATCTCTGTCCTTTTGTAGCTGAGAATACACAATTTCAGTGGACTGAAAACTGTCCTGTACCAACAGCTGACGATTTCACTGCTGAGATTTAAAAACAAGTCACACTGAGCAGGCAGGCCCTTCCATTCCCTTACCCACCAAGCTCTGCTGAATCTGCACTAGAGTAACTGGAAGAAGTCCAGCATAGCTGGATTCCATGTATCCTATCTACAAACATTTGCACACATATGTCAGCTGGTGCAGAAGCAGAGAATGGAAAGGCAGATTAGGTGAGATGGTAAATAGCCAAGCATATTAAGGATTTATATTGTTCCTAAGGATAGGAAGAGCCACTGAAGACTCAAGGAGTTATGACTGGATGGATATTTTTGAGTGATTGCTTCTTATAAACAAACGGTGCACAGGGCCACTGAGATGGCTCCACAGGAGCAGCATTGGCTGCAATGCCTGATGACCTAAATTCAGTCCCTGGGAATCTACCTGTTGGAAAGAGAAAACTGTCTCCTGCAAGTTACCCTCTGACTCCACACATGCACTGCAGGATATGTGTGCATACACACACACACACACACACACACACACACACACACACACAAATAAATAAATTATATATATATAATTTAAAACAATACAGTGCATGAGGAGGAGAAAGCACAGAATGTCTCAAAAGATACCGTAACATCAAATTATAAACCATACTAAAGACGTAGCATCCTAGATTGAAAGGACTACAGATGACACTATATGGATAATTAAGACTTAAAATAAACATAACTTAGAGAATCATTAGACAGCATGTAAAGGGTTGGAAGATGTGTCAAAAATGTCTGTGTTGATTTGAGGTTTAGGGTTCCATTAACTAAAATGAGAAACACCATAGGACCCAATAAAATAATACAATGACTAATGATTGTATTATTTTTAAAAATCAATTAAAAATAATATAATGAAACCAGCTGTTTTACACATGCTGTTTTCAAAGTAAAAATATCACATAGACAAATGGATTCAGTACATATTCTGATTTACAGTCCTCATCCTTCTCATCCTCTCTCATGAGTATTGTCTTTGAGCTTTCTGTTTCAGTCACATGGGACTCCACCCCCAGGCATCTTGGGCTTGTTGCCCATTCCATGTATTACTCTCTGTGGATTTGGATTTCAACCAACAAGTGCACCTCTTCCTAATGTCCCTTTAATATTTCATCTACACATGTTTTAGAAATTGTTACTGTGTCATTTAACTGTCTCCTGCACTAAAATCAACAAGCCCCAAGTAAGTAGCTCTGAGTTAGTCACTTCTGAATGTGTCCTACTTAGTATTCCTATTGGCGTATTAGAATCATTGCTCAGTATATGTGTTAAGCTCACAAATACTTTAGGAAGTCAGGAGCAGAAAGGTGAATATAAATTCTTTACTACATAGTTATTTTAACAAGAGTGACACTTGTCACAAATTAACAGAGAACTGTGAGTAAAAGCCTGGGTGACTACCTAGATTTGAATCTTAGTTCCATAGCTGTGGCTTAGAGCTTACTGATCTTACTTATAATTGGCAGGGACAATAGCAGTAACTACTCAGAAAGCTTTGGTAACCCTTGAGTTTTGTTCACATAATACTGCATAACAATGTTTTGTTGATCAGAAAAATCAAATGGAAGCTATTAATTTCCTGATTCAGCATCATTGATGGGTTTAAGTCATATTGTAGATATTAGTCTCAAAATCACAATTTTTCTTTCTATCTTCCAAAATTATGGTACCTTTTTCTTAGAATCTTAAGGGGGAATTTTATAAAAGTTAACAATGAATAATGCTCTCCATCACCAGGCTCAGCAGGAAGTAGAATGTAGTTTGTTTTCTTTTAGATGGAATGGTTGTCCCTGCAGTGCACACAGCACTACATGGCTTCAGAGCAGCCTACAAGATCTCTGGATCATGTGTCTTGTACATCTGCCTCCTTTTTGAACATTTTGGAGAGAAGATAATTGCATAAACTTAACAAAGCAGAAGACCAAAGCATTAAGTAATAGATCTAAGTTTCTTACAAACTAAAAATTTGGTTTTTCTGAACATTTTAGAAACAACAATGATCTATTTTCCCAGATAGCTTGAAAAGGTTTCTATCATGTAAAAAGATACGAATGGACACATGCCATGTTATACTTTGATTTGCTGTACTATAAAGAGATAGGAGGATTTACTCTTTAGCATTATGTATTGTGCCAATGGAGAGTGCCTAACACTATGCAAATAAAGAAGACCAGACATTTTCAATGATTTAAAAATGAGTATTTTTTGATCATTTCTAACATGGGAAATGGGGTATAAGAATAGAAAATAAGACATCTGGATGCAATTTTTATTAGACTACTCTGTCACATGCTTTAAAGAAGTGATTTTTAAAGCAGTTTGTGGTTTTTAAAATTTATGTGTATGAATGTTTTCCAGTATATATATATATATATATATATATATATATATATATATATATATATATAAATCCATAAAAGCTAGAAGATGGCATTAGATCCCCTGGAACTGGAGTTAAGACTGGTTGTTAGCTGCCCTGTTGGTACTAAGGTCTTCCTCAAGAGCAGCCAGTTCTCTTAACTGCTGATCCATCTCTTCAGCCCCGAAGTGATTTATTTTTAACTATCTTATTTATAATTCTAAAGAGGTACACTCTGGCAAAAATTCATTTAATAATATCCTTCCATATGACTCAGTGATAATTCAAGATGTTGTAGTAAAATAGTAGCCCTATTATGTGTTAATGTCCTTTATATAAAGTTATTTTACTCTATACATAAACTTGTAGTATCTATCACTTAATGGATAAATTTATTAATGTGAGACATTGTAAAAGAGAAAAGCTAAAACTGAAATATTATATCATTCTATCTTAACTATAAAGAACAGGAAAATAGTCCATCTACTTACACTCTTAAAATATTCTCACTAATCACTGTATCTCAAAATTTCAAAAAAAATTAAAATAATCCCTAGAGAGTCTAGGACAGTTGGGGATACAAGGAGACTCTCTCTCAATAAGGCAAAAAAAAACCCTAAGATAATGAAGAAATAAAGTTAGTTTGAATAATTTGTACTACAAAGGAGATCTACTGAGCTTGCCTCAAGACTGGACTTTTCAGAGGGATGTATGTGATATTAAAAGATTACATTAGCATTTTAAACAAAGGGGGTGCATAACTGTACAGCTTCTAAGTCCTGTTTTTAGGAAAAAGATATACAATCATCTTTTTCTGGGGACAGCAACAAGTTCATTAGACTGGACAATAAATGAGCATTTTATTTCAATGACTTTTGTCTACCTATATACATGTAAGTTCATCTTGATTATGAAATTTTCATTTCTAAATCATTTGTACTATTAATGTGTCTACCATAATATTTAACTTTGGAGTGCTTTTTCACAAGGAACCTTGTTGAGGTAAGATTTCTTTTAAAGTATAAGATATTTTTAGAAAACTTTGATGTCATAATCATTCCACTATGAAGACCAATGTTGCTAATTTTTAACATATAGTTACTCTGCAACCATGATTGTGTCAATTGGCATAGATTAAGCATAAGTTATTTAAGAAAAAAAAGTTAATTGGCTTGAAGAAAAAAATCCACTTATGAAAAACTAAACATCTGAGTGCTAGATGTCTAAAAGGCTGACAAATCCTCTTTGACCCACTTTCCTAATGGATGCACTCATGATTTTACACTCTCACTAATGCTTTAGGCATTATCGTGTTCAATGAATGCATCTGTTCTTTAAGCATGCTATAGAACACTAAGGAGACTCAGCATGCTGCCCACCAGCTGAACCTGAGTAGAAATCACGGTCACTCTCACCCTTGGGGCTTAGGAATCAAGAGAAGGAGCTTTAGCTACCTAAGAAAAGCTGAAAAGACCCTGAACATGCCCAGTGGGAGCCAGGACCAGAGGGACCAGTGGTATCAAAGGGAACTGGAACCACAGAGAGGATGTAGATAGTATAGGAAATGCCAAGTGTGGTAGCAAAGAAAGAGAAATGTTCTAGCTCCTTCTGTGTCTCTTAGGACTAAACCAATGAGACATCATGTGAGTAAGGAAGGCCAGAGACTGGACAGAGCAAAGGAGGGAAAGGTAGGAATGAGGTGGAAAGGAAGCTGGAGCAAAAAAGTTGTGACACTCCTTCCTTTAATCAAATCTATATACATAACACTGGAAGTGGTGATAGTGCCTTTCACAGCAAACTCCAACCTCCCTTCCTTTCTGGAAAATAAATTCATTTACTTCTAGGGTACTTTAAGTGATATTTGGCAATTCTTTTCTTTTTTTCTCCTCACTTGGGATTCTTGCTTTTCAAACGGAATATGTGTCACTGTTTATCATTCAGGATTAGTTTATCTCCTAATATGTAGTTTCATTTGCCTTTTAGCTTCCTGAATTAACTGAGAAACTTTCTTGAGTATTTCACATCAAAGAACCCAGCCATCTCTTTTGTGGAACACAAATGTGAGAAGATGTTCTAGCTAAATATAAACATCCTGATACAAATGTTCTGAAAAACGCTTTGCACTATGTCTTTGCAATAGGAGAATACAAGGAATTCCTGGTGACCTGGCAAGTTGAATTTTATGAATTCTCTAAGATGGGCAAACATCAGTGTCTGGAATTACATAGAATTTTAGTAGAGTTATTCTGCAAGGGGGTTTATTTGGGAAGAGCAAGAGGCACAATGTTTTATGAATGTCTATGTTAACAGATGTTCCAATTTTGCCTGATTTTTAACTTTCATTAAGAAGTGGAAATATCAGTACATCCTGTAGGGTCTCCACCTCAGACACTTCACTGAAAGATTGGCTGAGCTATATTGTTACTAGGAAGTGTTTGCATACCACCACCACCACCACTCCACCATAGTCAGTGCTGAAAGACTGCTTCCCAGTAGACTGGTATTTGGTTCCTCAGCTGGAGTTGGAGCCTTGTGGAACCTCTTCCCTCTCCATGCTGAAGTGCTGACTGGCTCTTGAAATTGTGCAGGTTTTGTGTAGCAACCATAGCTGCTGTGAGTTCCTGAGTGTAACAGCCCTGTCTGTCTGGAAGACACATGTCATAGCAATCTTCCCTGGCCACTGACTCTTAGAGTCTTTCTGCTGCACCTTCTGCAATGTTCCCTGAGCCCTGGTGTGGAGGGTTGATGTATAAATGTGCTTTTTTTCTGCCTCTTAGGTCTAAGCACTCAGTCACTTATATTTTGCACTCTGATATGAGTTTCTGTATTAATCATCCACAGCATAAAGAAGCTTCTCTGGTGAGAGGTGAGAGCCGCACTAGTTGTGGGTACAAAGATAAGTAGTTAAAAGGCAGTTTGATGCTTTGTTGTCCATGCTTTAATGGATGGCACCTTACACAGTGATTGGTTTCGTGGGTTAGAGAAAGCAACAGAGAGAGAAAGAGAGAGAAAGAGAGGACATATAGTTGGGAGGGGGTTAAGGTTTTGGAGGAGTTGGAGGGGGAGTTGCAAAAGGATATGTCATCTAAACACATTGTATCCGTGTATGAAATTACCAAAGAATAAATAAAAACTAAAGACAACAGCAACAACAGAAGAAAATAAATAGAAAAAAAAAACAAATAAATAAACAAAACAAACATAATAGTTGTTTACAATCCAGGAGGGGTCCTTACTAGACTCAGAATCTACTGGCGCCTTCACTTTTCAGTCCTTCAGCTCCAGATTCATGAGAAACAAGCATCTGCTGTTCATCCACTCTGTTTATATTATTTCACTACAGCAGCTCAAACGGAGGCTGTGGACCCATTCTGTCTAAACCAGGGCACAGTACTGTGAGGAAGAACCTCCTTCTGCACTGCTTAATTTTATTTTTTCTTATTTTGTTATAAGCCCTTATCTGAAGTTCTCTCAATAGAAGAATTTTTTTTTCAGCCAAGAAAATGGGAAATAAATTCTAGGTAGCCACACTTAAATCAACACAGATACCAAATTTATAAGAGAAAGTATTTTTTTAAAGGCAACATGTTTAAACCTAATAAGGAATCGAATAGTGTTGTCTATGTAAAGCATTTTGAGATAATTACGCTAAATATCTATGAGCTGCAACCCAAAATTTTCAAGCTATGCTTTCCTTCCAGTGAGCCGTAATCACAGCAGTCAAGGCAAGCTGCTGATTACCAAGCTCGACTGTCCTTTCAGAACAAATTTCAGCTTAAACCAGGCAGGTCATCATTACTTTGAAATATGTCAGGGCTTAAAGATAATAACTGTGCGTCCCAAAGTAAAAATAAAATAAATGTACTTTACTATGGTGCCTGCAATGGCAAAAACCTAATGTGCTTTTGTTTGAGAGGAGGTAGCAGGGTCCATGCAGCTGCTGAGGTTTCTAATTTGCATATGAACCACGAAACACAGAGCAGAACCAATGCTACAAAACTGCTGGTTGCCTCTGCAACATTAGCCATCAGCAAGATTTATAAGTAGCCTAAAATCTCCTCCCAACAGAAAACTTCATCTTCTTAGTTCACAGGATAATGACTTTTTCTCTCCCTGGTGCCCCAGATTTCACCATATAATCTAAAGCTAGTATTACATATTCTAGCTGAAAGATATTTTTTCTTTTGTAATCAAATAAAGACTCTTAGGTCTCCAAGTTTTCATTTCTTTGGCATATCACCTTCAACGTGATCCACCCAAAGAAACAAATAAATGTCTCTATGTTGTACAGAACACTCAGACATGGGAGGGGGAACCTCATCCTTTCAGTCTGTGTTACAGAGCATGTTACCTTTATGTCTTTTCATTTTGAGTTGTGATTATATTTGTCAGGTGAGGTCCAACCTGTCTTTCTAGAAGCAGGAAGACAAACCCTAAACGGACAGTGCTAAATAAACGAGCAAGAATGAGGTTTAGAAAGTGTGGAAATGAAAACACAGGCAGGGGCTTTACCTGAAAGATTTGGCAATGTAGAGCCTTAGCAGTATACTAGACCAGAACAGAATAGGGAACCATCACCCAAATAAATGCAAGAGAATGTCAAGAGGAAGGGCTAGGAGAACAAAGGCAGAGGCAAGGAGTGAAACTGGTGGGTTAGTAGAGTCATTATAGCATGAACTCATAAAATAAAGATCAAACCTTTGAGGGAAGTACTCTGGGGCAGCAGGTAGAGTGGGCAACAAATTGAGGTTAAGAAAATTGGCCAATGGCAGAGACATATATTATCTCACTCTATATATGCTCTTGAGGTTTAGTTTTCTGCCAGGCAAGTGTGATGGTTGTCAAAGTATGGTCCGTATACAGTAGCAATTGAATCACTAGTGAACTTGAGAGAAATGTATGATCCTCAGTGTACCGACACCCACTCTGTCAGAAACCCATCCTCTAGTATTGGAGCCATCCGTGTGTAAACAGGTCCTCCAGAACCATCTGATGTCCACTAAAATATGAGAATCACTGTTATAAAATAAAAATGTTTATTAAGCAACTGTGCCCCATAGCTTCTGTTTGACATTCCAGGTCCACCCTAGCTTTCTATACTAGTATGTCTGTCAGGAACTCCACTGTGTAAATTAAATCAGAGATTTGAAGACCTTATGTTTTCTAGTTGGAGTCAATCCTGAACAGCTCCCGGAGGAAGGTTAAGCAGACACTGTGCTGAGGTCTACTTATTTATCCTCCTAGTTCTATGTGTTTTCCTAGTGCTCCGCACAGCCCTTAACCACTGCCATTGCTTTTCTCCAGGATTCTCTGCAAGATTCTCATCACAACTCTCTCTCTTATTTCTTTGGGTCCATGAGCGGGTAGCCACTTTACTGATACTATTTCTAAGCAAACATATTACTACTTATGGTTCAATAATCAACTCACAGCTTTGCAAGATAAACTTTTAAAATAATGATCTCTATCACACTTTCCAGAAATTAGTCAAATATAAGTGTTCCATATGTTTTTTGGGGACTCTGATGAAACCAAAACCATTCCTTAGAGTCTCCAAGCCTTCAGGTACGGGAATCACTCTGCCTCAGTTGCTTCTAGATCAAGCCAGTGTTCTGTTTGGCCCCGTTGTGGTATTAACAAACTGCTCACTTGCCCTGAGAATGGAGGGGAGGTGTACCTTGCCTGTAAGTGAGGCTCTCTATATTGTTAAGTTGGCTAGCACAAGCCCAGAGCTGAATCCCACTCCCTCTTCTGAACTGAAATGAAATGGCACACCATAAGGGCTGGCATCCCCTTAATGCCATAGAAGGTATTTACTAAAGAAAATAAATTCAATGAGATAGAATTTCCTAGAATATTTTTTCTTTAATAAGTATATTCTAAGGTTATGGAATTCCCAAAGAATCAATAAAAACTTGATACAATAGACCTTAACACAGATGAAAGAATTCCAGTTGGGAGGTTATGGGGGATGCCAGTGGGGAAGGGAACATAAAGATGATTAAGGCTGGCTTAAATGTTCTGTATGAAATACAAAACGATTCAATAAAAATTTAAAAAATAGTTTTAAAAAGAAAAATATTCTAACATGTTAGAACACTACGAAAAATTGTATGCAGGATTATTCAAATTGTAATAGGGGTGAGCATTATTGCAATATAGAGGAGAGACCAAGCTCAACTTCATAAACAGCAGACAGTTCAGGATTCAGCCAATGGGGATTGTGAAAATGACAGCAGATGTAAAACTTCTAACAGGAGATCTTAAGGGTAGGGGATTCCACTAAAGGTGGATCACAGACTTACATCAAAGTAGGGACTGAAGAATTTATTCATGCAAGTGTGGGGATTCTCTCAAAACTACTATCTGGACTAATGACTTTCTACTTAACCGTGCAACAAGAAGCTACTCTTTATAAAGTAAGCATGCTCATTGAGCCATGTTCTCTTGATCTTAATCCCTCAGGATCGTACTTTGCCATATACCCAAAATAGTAAGTGAATGTGGGTGTGCTTGATTAGCACATCAGAGTACTTCTAGCAGCGTGTCTCATTGGAAACAGTGAGGATATCTGAGGAGAATTCGTGATATAACCTGTGAAAGATATTTTAGATCTAGGAATAAAGGAGTGATATTCTCTGACATGATAAGGCTGGATCCTAGCTTCTCCTTCCAAATTGTTGCAACAGAGACTATTGCATGAAAGTATGGCTGAGGCCTGGCTCAGAAGCACAGTTCTGTGAGATATCTAAAGGAATGGGTATCTCAGAATTCATGTTCACACTTGGCCATAAAACTAATTCGGAGTCAGGCTGATTCTTTATTCAGGTGTAACTGTAATGTGGCTTAGTAATGCCATAGTCAAGCAGGAAGTACCTTAAAGAAAGTGCCACACAACTCCTTCTGAGGGCACATCCCCAATGGCCTAAGGTCTTCCTCTAGTCCCACCCCCAAATGGTCCATCATTTCCCAACAGTGCCATCTTAAACCAGGATTTTAACTACAATCAACCCCCGCAGGACACAAACAATTAAAATATACCCACATATAGCATTACTCAAATTCTGATGTTTGTAACAAGAATTTGTGTGTGTGTGACTGTGGACACGTGTGTGTGTAAGGGTGGAAATTTTGTGTTTCTGCAGGAAGCCAGAGGTTGATATCAGGTGTTTTCTACCACCTCTCTTTAATTTCTTTTTTGAGACACATTCTCCATGGTACCTAGAACTCTGTTACAGTTATCCTAGCTGGCCAACACACTCCGGGGATCTATCTACCCACTCTTTCCCCCTTGACATACACACTGTGGAGTTACCAGGCATGCATTTTATGGGTGCTGGGCATCTGAACTTAAGTCTTCATGCTTATACAGCAAGCACTTTAGCCACTGAGCTATCTCTCAAGCCCCCATAATAATAATTTTAACAAAATATTTATGGTTTTATTTTCAAGATGTATATACACAAATCCTTTTAAATTTTGAATGTATATTGGTAAAATAACCCATTCTTAATATAAAAAGGGGGTAATAACCATGATTTTATGACAATGTTATTATACTATTTTATGATCTGTGACCTATATTATTAGGATTCAATTAAATTATAAACATGTTTTGAAATTCTACTAAGAATGTTTATTTTTTCATGCTTTTAAAAGTCATTTGAATGCTTTGCTATGTTTTTCTTTTGCAGAGCATTTGCACAGGTATCTGGTAAGTTCTTTCCTCTCTCTTCACTCCTTTCTTTGATTCCTGTTTCCTTTCACTCATTTCTTTGCATGAGAGTTACTTTATCTAAGGCTATTATCATAAAGTCATTAAGGTAGATTATACAAGGAATTATCAAGGTAGTAGATTATCCAAAGGTACATCTAGGTTTATTAAGGTTCAAATATCAGCTCTTGAATTTAAACTAAAATGTTTACATTATCTTTTCCATCATGCACAAAGCCTGAGGTATCAAGAGAAGCAGGACACATTAGCCATTTTTAACTTTCCCTTCATTTCTGTTGAAGGGTCTCTCAGTGTGTGCATACCTCTTTTTCTTGGTTTCCTGCCTTATGGTTGGAGTAGTATCTTTAGTTATTGGGTTGTAATTTGGCACCATACTTCAGAAGAGAATGGAAAGGTTACAGTAAGGAAATGAAGGATCTGTGACTTTCTGTTTGAATGGCCACCTGCAACATATAGGTTGATAATTGCTCAATATTTGTAAAATATCTGAATCAGTCTCCATTTCTTTCTGAGGCTTGCATGCTCTGCTGACTTTATTCTCGATGTTCAGATAATTCTTCATTAAAGTGAGAGTGAGGCTTCTCAACTACCAGCAGATATACTGGTGACAATGGATAATACTTTCATGTCCACAGATTATTCAGGGAAATGGAAATGAAATATGCAGCAATTATCTTCGCTTCTAAGGTTCTCTTTGCCAGAAGACCCTGGATAATACTGTCTTGGCAGGCTGACATGACTTTTTGGCTAGTTTTTGGGTGATAATGCTTCACTCCTTGTGAACATATTATCTGGTGAACTGCCACTTGGACAACTGTAGTCAGCAAGGCCCTGTTCGCCTGTCCCCTCTGGACTCATTTACACAAGCTATGACAGGGCACGGAGAAGGCCTAGCACATTCCTTGGTTTTATGGCTAACTGTGTGAAAGTTCTTTACTCTCGTCATTTTGTAAGAACTCTGTTGGAAAATGAATGAAGCGGACTTTATCAGGTTTGAAATGAGAAAGGACAAATGGAATTTTGATTTCATGATCATCAGTTACCCTGCATATACAGAGAAACTGATTGCCTATCAGGGAAAAACCAGTGACTAGAAAGGTTTAAGAGATTTGTCAAGGAGAAACTTTTTCCTCAGCCTCTTTAGTTGGGGAGAAGAAGAAAGTGGCTTGGAGAAGATTTTAGATATCTACCTGAAATTTAAAATAATGCTATCATTAAGGACAGAAATCTTCCAAGAGAAAACAAAGCAGTTACCATATAATTAATTATCTTTCACATAGAAACTAAAGGAATTCGATTGGAAAAAATGTGCTGATTCTACTGTTTTATTACTGTTTTATTAAATGATTGTCTGTTGGTATGTCATGAAGCGAGGGGAGACATCTTTAATGAAAAGTCATCCTAGATCATTCCGTTATACTGCTGCCATTGCCCCTATGGATGAAAGGGATATTGATGACATTCCCTGGAAGTCACCCTCACTTTCTACAATAGTGGCCTGACCTCTTAGGAAAGGGACCAAATATTGGTTCTCAGTGCTTGTTCTTACATGTTCTGTTAACTGTACTGTCCATGTTAGTGTTGCTTCCTTAGTCCATTTTGGGTTACTATAAAAAATACCAGAGACTGATTGATTTATAAAGAATGGAGGCTTATTTTGGTTCACAATTCTGGAGGCTGGGAAGTCTTACAACACAGCATGGGCAACTTCTCAGCTTCTGAGAAGGCTTCATGCTATGTTAGAATAGAAAGTAAAAAGGAAATGTGACAATTTGGAGAAAAGATAAAGATGTAAGGAACAGCCTAGTTTTATAATAGCCACTCTTGGAAGAATGAAATCATTATCACAAGAAGAGCATTCCTTTTTCTTAATAACCTCAAAGCAGCTGTCCTGGAAAGTTTGCACCCATGGATGATGGCTTCCCTGTAGCCACATAGATGGAGCACCTTCCTCCAGTTTTTCCTGGCCCATATATTCTAGCCACTCCCAGACAGCACATGAAATTAGATCATAATTGCATCCAAATGTCTGAGAGGAATGGCCAGTACTCAATTGAGGATCCAGTGGTACTCCTTGTCCCTTTCTTGTAGGGTGTACAGTCCATAGGCATGATGATGATGGGCTTTTTCCACATAGGCACAGCTGATCGCATGAAGATGGAACAGTTTGACATGAAAAGAGTGCCTTAGAACAATATAATCAATATCAAAATTTTACTGCGCCTAAACAGTACACTAGCCATTGTCCTGGGCATTGTTGGTGCCCTCCCCCACCCTACAAACTGATATTCTAGTGAAAAGGGTGAAAATAGACAAACAAGTGCTCACAGATGCTACGTAAAATGGAGCAAAAGATTCAAAGGTCATCACTAGATGGATACTTAGGCAGATGCTAACAAGTGGCAACATATTAACAAAGACCACAAATGAGCCAACAGTGAGAAAAGAAAATGATTGGGAAATAAGTTGGAAGACATGGATGGGTTCATGTGGACTCTTATAAGGAGTTTGACTCTAATATTAAGTTTAATGATACTACTGGAAAGTTTTAAGCAAGGAGGTTCCATTATAAAATTTATTTATATAAAAACATCCTCACTGTTAATTAGAAAATTAATATAATAGAGACAAAAGCACTGGAAACAGCAAGGTCAGTTAAGAGACTACTGTAGTCCAGAAGTGACAGAAATAATTCAATGAGATGAAGATAAATCATTAGAACATATTATATTTTAAAAGATTTAATATTACTTTGAAAGTGTCTAAGATAGTGGTTCACATTAACAGATAGGAGTGGGATATTATTAGCAATTAGGAAAATAAAGGAAACATGCTGAATTTTAGGTTTATAGCCTAAGAAATAAAGGGACTTTAAAAAAAAAATCACAGTGAACTTGTAGACAAAGCAGCCAATTGAATTGAAAAAAAAGAAAGTTCAAATAACCTTCCTTAAATTTGCCATTTTACTTTTTCCTGGAATATTCTACTCATTATTGCATTCTAAAATATAAAAGAGAAATGTGGAAACTGAAAAATACACATATTAACTGCTAAAAAAATTTAAAGAATTTTTTACAGTATTAATATGGCTCAAGGGTAAGGTTCATAGACTTAATGGATATTAAATTATATAGTCTGGACATTGACATTTAGTTTTTAAAGTAGAAATTATCAACTTAGCTATTAATTCATTCCATACACACATGGGAAAAAAGTTTTTGTCACAAAGAACATAATATAATATTAAGAAACAAAACAACTATAACTATAATGCTGAACTCAAGTAGCAGTTACTGAGCAGTCACTTCTGCTGAGTAGAAATGGCTGTAAGTGCTTTCTATGTATTTCACTGAAGCACTGCAAAAATCCCCCCTAATAGCAGTACATCACCAGAAAACACCACCACCAATCAGCTATTTAAGAATGCTTTAATTTGGAGCCAGTGAAATGGCTCAGCAGATAAAGACACTTCTCACCAAGCCTGACAACTTGAGGTTGATCCCCCAAACCCACATGGTAGAAGGCAAGAACTTACTCCCATAAGTTCTTCTCTGGCCTGCACATGTTCACTGTGGCGTGTGCACACGTGCACATGCACACACGCACACGCGCACACACACACACACACACACACACACACACAAATACATATTAAAAAAGAATGCTTTCCAAAAGAATCCCAAAATTACAGGGGCTATTGCCATAGCCCTTGATTGCCTCCCAGAACTTGAAGGTAAGACCCTATTCCTGAAGACAGGACATACTTCAGAGACTGGATTTGGAGCAATGGAGCTGGAACTGATCTGGAAGCCACTTCCCCTGAAGGCTAACACTCATAGCTCTGAAGGCACTTATAGCTCTGAGGGCACTTTTACAAGTAGCTAAGAGAGAACATCAATTGATGGCTCAACACCAGCTTCATGACCAATAACCACATCGATGGCTGGCACAGCATTTGATAGTGGTACAGTAGTGGCACTTTTATCTTGGGGCCAATCAATAGCTACCTAATTGGTCTTAGGGCCCATTCAATGGGAGGAAACCCATGTGTGGCATTGTAATCAAAACCAAACACATATGATTGAAGAGGTCATAGATCTTAGACAGATCCCCAGGAATGTCACATCCATAGGCTAATGTAATTTATTACTAAATACTAAATATGTATATTTATATTTACAGTCATGTATCCCAGTCATCACTCATCAAAGAAGCTTCTTTTGCACCAGAAACTAATATAGACTACCACAGCTGGTCAAACACAGACATTGTCTATGAATCGTCCATGCCTAAGCAGCACATCTACAATCCAGCCTCTGCACCCAGGGTTCATGCAATATAGAATATAGTGTAAAGAAGACTAGTGAATTTCTCAGCTCTCATTACTGAAAACTCCTGCATGCACAAAAGGCCAGTGACACAAAAGGTCACAAATGGCCAAAGAATGGAGATTGGGAATCCGCAGAGTGTGGGTCCCCGGACAGGACACTCAAGTCTTACTTACCCAGGGCTCAGGGCCCTTGTGGAAGAAGGGGCAGAAGAACTGTAAGAGCCAGTGAGGAGGAGTGTGACCATATGGAAATAGAACCCTACAAGCTCCTGGGACCCTGCTCATATGAACCTACAGCAATGATCTTGGCATGCTCAAGACCCATGCAAACTCAAGCAAACAAAAGTCCAGCATGGAACTGGAGAAATGGGTAGCAGACCCCTGTTTTTGTTGAAGAAATATTGACAGTTGTGTACTATTGGGTGAGGAGGAGCTAAAATTTTCCTAAAGCAAGGGACTCTGGGTAGGCTGACTGGACCTCAGTGAATGAACCTGCACTGAGGTCACTTGGGGACATGAACTTATACTCTGGGGGTTGTGGGTGCCAGTGGGGAAATGGATATAAAGATGATTAAGACTGATTGAGATGTTCTATATAAAACACACAGTGATTCAATAGAAAAAAATTTAAAGTGCTTTAATTTGACCACTTTAGTGCAACTACATAAACAGAAAATCTTAGAGCTGAAAGGAACCATTAAGGCAAATTTGTTCATTCAGTCAATCAATGGCACCGTCAGTCACATTTCAGAAACTGCATGAATTGGGTTTTTTAAATAATATGTCAATCGAAATGATAGCATGAACTTTGGATGTAGTTCAGTGATAACATGCTTGGGTAGCATGCAAAAGGCCCTGGGTTCGATGTCCACGACTTCAAATAAATGAGTGAATGAATAAATGAATTAATGAATAAATGTTTTTCTTTCTATTGCTGTGATAAAACACCGACCATAACCAACTTTTGGAGAAAAGGGTTTATTTCATGTTACAGTCACAGTTTATCACTGAAGGAAGTCAAAGCAGGAACTCAAGGCAGGGATCTGGAGCACAGACCATGATGGAATGTTGGTTACTATCTTGCTCTCTTGGCCAGTGCCCATCCTGCTTTCTTATTCAGCTCAGGACCACCTGTCCAGGGGTAGCTCTAAACAATCACTAAACAATCAAGAATATGCCCCACAGACATGGCCACAGGCCAGTCAAAGGGAGGAAATTCCACATTTGAGGTTCAATCTACCGAGGTGTGTCAAGCTGACAACTGAAGCTATCTAGTACAATCAATCAGTCAACCAATAAATGAATAAATAGTATTGGACTGTGATGGAAAAATAGACTCAAGAGTCACAACCATTATAAGGATTTGTGTCACCTTTCTGGCCCCCTTCCTCAACTCAAACTTATATCAAATGGCTTTTTATATTCTCTTTTGGTATCAAAAAGTAATGTTGTAAAAACATTGTAGTTATTGGTGCTTGGTAGATAACTAGAGCTTCAGACATGTCAGCACAGTCACAATTGAAAATTTTAGTGATATCTAAGATTTGCAACTGAAAAAATGTACAGGAGTAGAAAGAAGCCTGGAGAGCACAGTCCTGAGTCCAAGGAGCCCACTCTGCAGCAAAAGGCTTGTGTGTGAGACTCTCAGAGATGTCAGGACATCTCAGGATGTTCACAAACTCAGGTGCTTTTCTTGTCACTGTGACTGATACTTGAAACAAGGTAACTTAAGGGAAGAAGGGTAAATGTGATCCCTGGTGGCAGGGAAGACATGACAGTGGGAAGAGCTTGGTCAGTGGTACCAGTCAAGATGCACAGCGAGAGGAATGCTAGTGCTTAACTCAATTTTACCTCCTCCCCTTTTTATTCTGTCCAAGGCCCCAGAGGTGTGCCACCTCACTCTGGGTCCATCTTCCCTCTTTAGTTAAGTGTCTCTAGAAATGCTCACAAAGAGACACAGTCTTCTAGATGATTCCAAATCCAGTCAAGTGGACAGTGGTCGACCATCACAATAAGAGACAAAGGAGGTTCTGTAACCAGAAGACTCCATCCACAATGCTGCACTTCACTCAATGGGGGACGGAAAAGGACATTCACAAGTAAGCCCTGGTACCTAGGGCCCCACTACTGAGACACCTAAAAGTCAACAAAGCAGACAGTAGATAGCTTTTGAGAGAAAAGGGGATCCACAAACATTTTTTGTCTAAAGGTTTAGACTTCTATTACAAAATACTGAATTCATTTCTTGATGAGAGATTTCCCTGCATCAAGTGTAATTTCATTGGGCATGAACTATGACATCTGCCAAGGCTGAACAGAGACAATGTGCTCATTTATTCTCATTTTCTTTTCCCCAGCATACACTTCAAAGCACCAACTGTAAATGCAAAATAGCTGCCGTCATGGTGCCAGGGAAGACAGGTTAGAGGGAAGTATCCACATAAGTAATTCAGCATAGAATCATTCTCAAGCTCACATTACTCAAACTAGAAGCAATGAAGATAAATAGGTATTGTGGTGACTAACTATTTAGTTGCAGTTTATCTCTCATCTGTCATTCAGAAATGAACATCTGCATGTTACATTAAGTAGCCCCAAATTGTTACTGGAACAAATGATGGTGACCTCATATAGCAATTACTGTCCAAACTGAATTTTCCATTGTCTTTTGATTTTATACATGTAGATTTGCCACTTGTAGAACAAGATTTCTACCTAAATGAATATTTAGATTTCATTTGATCATGTTAAAGCCTTTGAAAATATATTAAATAGTGAAATATACTCTGCATTTTTTTTCTAGCCAGCCTGAAAATAAATCAACCTGATTATAACCTATGGTTATTTAGTCATCAGAAGATTTCATTATAGCAAGTACTATTTACAAGCAGTTGGTTTTTAAAAATAATCTATTTTATATACACATATAAACTTACATTGATATTCATCTAATAGACTCTTCATAGAAGTATTTTGACATTCAAAAATAAAATATGAATTTATCTAATGTATGCCAAAGTAAAACATACATATCTATTTAGGTTTTTCTGGCATGTGTGTGTATGTGTATGTGTCTAATTACTGACAAACACTTGATATTTTAAAAATTGTATGATTTAGAGTTATTGTATGAAGTGTTATGGGAATGAAAGACTTACTAGTTTTACTAGTTTTCAAGTGAAATTATTTTCTTTTAGAGCAATTCTTATGATTAGAGAATTATTTAGGTAAAAATTAGTTCTTATTACTACTATGGGAATGTAGCAGAAAATAAATCAAATGTTATTAATAATACTTCATTTTAATTTGAATATCTTCAAACCCCTGCCTAGAGACATAAAAAGAAAGAACTTACTTCTGTAAATATTCACCCAGTGGTCTGTCCTTTGTCATCTGTAGTGACAGGTCCTAAGTCAACTTCATCTATGGTAATACAGCTAGCAAATATAATCCCAGAATTTATAGTACAATTTTTTTCTTTTTCCAGACTGCCTTAAACTTCAACCACAGCCCATGCAATCCTCCATGTGTCTAACCACGCATAACTCAATGAGCCCATTCTTATCATCCCATGTCCACTGTGCCACTTAGCAAATGTGTACTTAAAGATTCTCAATTCAGGCTGGGGAGATGGCTCAGTCAATACTTAGTTACAGTCCCAAAGTCCATATATAAAAGTTTGGCACAATGGTCTGCACCTATAGTTCCAGAACTGGGAAGGCAGAGGCAGATGGACACAGGAGGATTCTGGCTCCTGGCCAACCAGCCTAACCTACTTGGAGAGTTCCAGGTTCTGTCTCAAAAATAAAATATGGACTATATGCGAAGAATGACAGGGCACATGCACATGTACTTATGCATGAGTAAATAAATAATACATGAATAAACATTTTAAAAAGTTTTTAAAATAATATAGGTTGGTATTATATGAAAGTATCCTTTCATTACAATAATTTTATAGAGTATTCTTGAATATAATTAATATAAAACTTCCCAGGTCTCAGACATATATTTGAGGCAATCTTTGTAAGATGGTAGTTTTAACAAACTGGTTGTACTCTACTAGATTCTTTGAGCCCAGAACATGTTGAGCATTTTTAAATATTTTGACTTTCTAACCAGTAAACAAATAAAAATGCTCAGTTCTCTAGAAAGACCTGTTATATCAGAATGATTCTGAATGTCCCCCTCTCTTTTCTCCAGAGCAAAGAGCATTTAAATGGCTAATGTTTTATAATTTATAATGTGTAAAAATTTACTGGATAAAGAGATTCAGTGTGGTTATTTGTTCATTCAACAAACAAATTTTTCAGCATTGCTGGATGTTAAAATTAAATACATGGACCTTTTTCTCTGGAAGCTTACAGTTTGTAAGAAAGAAGAGGTGCATCAAAAATGAGCACAAAACTGGAGGTTTGAACTGCATGTGATTGTGGTGAAAATTCCATTGTCATATAGAGGCAGGAAGATTAGTGTGTATCAGTGAAGATTTAATGGAAGATGAGGTGGGCTCTTGGGAACTAATATGATGTCCATAATCATGGAGAAAAAAAAATCTTTCCAGGTATTGAACAGTAGCTATGAAGTCATGGCTTAGCCAGGAATGCACTTTCACAGGATTTAACTGGAAACACACTGCAGACTATTTTGAAAACTTAGGTCACAAACTACTGCTATGCTAAGTAAAAGGGAGCAGCAGGAATATAAAGAGATTAGCTCACTTTTAGAATAGATGTAACTGCTGACAGCTAAGGTAGAATTACAACAAGACTCAGTCTTGCTTTCAGGAAGCAGATGTATTATTGACAGAAATTTCTAATCAGGCAAACCGCTGCATTGGAAAGATATCCCCATAGGCCAAAATACTACATGAAATGTGCCTCAGAGGCAGGAACCAAAGAGAAGTGAAACAGAGTTCCAAGGGGAAAAGGAAGAAACAGAATGGAGTTTCTGGTCCCTGAACAGCTATCCTTTCCTCTTACTCTGTGGGTTATAGGTCTTTAACTGGCTCTCTCTTTCCTAAATGTTGAAGGTAGATAATTTTAAATGATAGTCATTCTGATATATCAGCATAGAGGACAAGGCAGTAGCCACACTCATTTAAGATTAGAAAGATTTTTTCACACATGTAATGGGAGTACTCATGAGAGATCAACTTGGCTTTAGAAGTTATACAGACCAGACTTTTGCCCTTCAATACCCCTCAAGTCTATGAAAAAAAAATATAAACTAGAGATTTGTTACCCAGAGTACAGTGCAAATGACCTAGTTGAATTTCTACTCAACCTTAACCTTGTTTATCTTTGAGGAAAAAATGGCAGAGGTCAGAAATTCTTCTTCATGGGATAAAGCCCAGTTAATTAAAGGTAGCTAGCAGAGTAACCATCATACAGCCTGTATTATCATTGTAATCCTATCTGCTTGTCAAATGACATGTCATCCACTGTCATGACCTTGGTCAGATGAATAGCAATGACTGAAAGGAACTATAAAGGGAGTAAAAAGAGGCAACACTCTAATTTAAAGTTTCTATTCATTCTTAGAAAAGTCATGAAATTTCTTCCAGTCATTATTCTGCCATGGCTTCATTTCTTTTACTCTACAACTACAACATCCGGTCATGAAGGAGGAAAAGCTGACCATCAAGTGAATTTCCCATTTCTCCTACTCTTGATCAATAGCAAACGTCTTCTTAAAGGTTCAGATAGATGAAAGATAGATGATAGATGATAGAAGATAGATATAGGCAGATACATCAATAGATGAGAGTTGATTGATAGATAAATAGATTATATAGAGAGAGCGATTAGAGAGAGATAAGTGATAGATAAAATAAGCTGATGAGGTTAACAATTCCCTTTCAGGGTCTGGAGAAATGGCTCAGCACTTAAGAGCACTTGTTGCTCTTCCAGAGAACTTAAGTTCAGTTTTCAAATTTCCAGCAACCATGTTGGGCAGATCACAACTGCCTATAATTCCAGTCCTGGGGATTCAATACCTCTGGCCCCGTGGGTACCTGTACTCACATGCGTGTGCATGCATGCACACACATACATAATTAAAAATAAAAATGAAATCTTTCAGCAGATTTCCAAATCTTTAGTCAAATCGGTTGGAAATAAAGTCCATAAAATCAGTCATAGTTAGGTTTTTGTCTCTGTTAAATCATGATCTTATCGGTACGTGTCTGAGCACCTGAGCATGGGGGTGAGAGGTGAACGGATAAATGGGGGAGAAAGAGGTTTGAGTCTGTATTTTTACTGTTGTTTAGAGTGTAAAGTATTTTACTACTTACAGTCTCCACCATCACATCACACAGATTTGGATCAAGTCCTCCATCTCTATTACTTGCAAGCTTAGAAATTACTTGAGAAGAAAAAGAGTCATTTTGCTTCATTATTTGAAAATATTAAGTTAAAATATATAGCAGTTCTTGTCATACCTAGCATAAACTAAGTACTCAAGAAATGTTATCTATACATTGCTAATAGCAAGTATAATTTTTCTGGCTAATGGGATGAAAAATGTCCTTGGTGACTTCTATTGAGATAGACATGCATTTTCCCTTCCTATACATATTTACCTTGGATCAGGAACTTCACTTGAAAGTCTCAATTTTGTTTCTGCCACCAAGAAGTTTTCCAACATATGGCATTATCTTTTGGATACAATTTATTAAGATATAGAATAGAAATTTAATTATTCCAACAATCAATAGTAAATATTTATCCACAAAGAATGAAAAATTTTCTGTGAGAATCTAGAATGGATTTGCTCCCTGACTTCTACAGCCTGAAGCATCTGTTTTAGAAAGTATCATTATTCTTTTAGAGATAGCCAGAGATTCCCAAGTTGAACCAGAAAATGTAAGGGTGGGAGATATATTTTTCTCAGTGAGTCCAGTTCTACAACAGGTGACTTTCACTATTCCCTATGGGGTTAGGTATAGGGTGTGAAAGATCTTTTCAGCCCATCTGGCAAATTGGTGTGCCCAGAAGCATTTTACTGCTTTACCTAATTTCCTGTACTAATTTAAAACTATACTTAACGTGATTACACATATGCCTTATGAAAACATTTTTTAAAAGCACTCAATTAAGTTTATGAATATGATTGCTATTTTACTCACCAGGGAAGAACAAACTTTAAACTCAGAAATGTTGTAGAATTTCTGAATAAATGTGGTTATCTATCCATTTCCATCACAAATCCATTAGTGCTATCTCTTTATTGTGCTTGCCCATTTGAGATGTGTTTTTTCTTTCCCTTGATCTAATTTCTCAAAATTCAGTTCATTTCCCTTCAAATCACTGCACCATTGAGAATAGCCTGGATAAGAACTTCTCAGACAGATTTGCTACTGGTTAAATCAGATTGGAGCATCTCTGGTCACAGTGTTCCATGCTGACTCTCATATGAGAGAAGTCATCATCAATTTTTTTTATGTCATTAAACTATAATTACAAGATTTTGAAGTTGAAATTATATAGATTTTACATAGTTTCAATTCTTATATCCTTTACAGTCCTGCTTAGGCTTCATTCCTATTTTTTGAAAAATAATAGAAAAAGGGGCTTGAGAGATGACCAACTCTTCAAAGCACTGGGTGCTCTTCCAGGGGACCTGGATTTGGTTCCCAACACCCACATGGCAGCTAACAGCCTTCCTTAACTCTAGTTCCAGGTGATCCATTGCCCACTTCTGGCCTCCAGGGGCATTGCATGCATGTAGTACCCTTACAAACATGCAGGCAAAACATTCAAACATATAATAATAAAATAAATAAAATAGATTAAAGATAATCCAGTCCCTGAATAGCTAATTGCTAAGCACTTGTATTTGCCATAGACTAGGTCTGTGATCACAAAAATGAGCGAAGCCACTGTCCCTGTCCTGGATTACTTGTAGTATCACCAAATGGATTAGGTAAGAAGGAATATTCAGTGAGTTCTATATGATGCAAATTATATTGCAAGCATATAAATAATCGGAAGTTCATTCTTAAATTACAACAGCAAAAGAATAAAAGGGTGATTTAAAAGGTCACAAAAATAAATTGCTGGGAATTTGGTTAAAATATATACCAATGAATACTTAGGGTGACATTGTAAGACCGAGATCATTCTTAATAATTGACACATAAGAAAGCTTTCTTAACAAATGGAAACTAAAACTGAGAGAATTAAGGATCTTGTACATGATCTAGACTGAGAATCAATCTGAAGGTGTGAAGAGAATGTAGATTAAAACTTCTGTAATTACTCTGTATCATATATATTAGAGAAAGGAGGGGTAAAAATCAGCCACCTTAGTAGTCTCTCCAAGCCCATGTTCTCTATCAAATGCACAGGTCAGGACTCGTACTTTTCTTGTTTGTCTCTTCACTGAACATGAATTTCTGGAACAGGGACAGTGCTGTGCTCACCTCTGTGTTCCTGTGCCTTGAATTCTGCCAAGTAGATGGTTATAAAATAAGAATACTGGAGGCAACTATCTAGTATGTGTCTTGTTCAATAACAAACTTAATGTACTTAAAATAACTCCTTCCAGGAGATGAAGCTACTTTAAAAGGTCAACTCTATCATAACTCTCATTGATGTTTAAAATTCACTAAAAATTTCAATAACTAAAATCTTTGATGTCAAAGCTTTGCATTTGTGTAAGTCAAATGAAAATCATATATATTTCTTATCCACAGAATCCTAAACTTGGTAGTGTATGGAGGCTCAAAATTAAGCAAATTAGCAATTAAACAGGGTCTTGGAGAATGAATAAGAATATGCAGGATAACAAAAAGGGTAAGGATATTTCAAACTGAAGGAGTTTAGATTCTACATATGAGATCATGTAGTATTTGTCTTACTGTTTGGTTTATTTCATTTAATATAGTAGCCTTCAGATTTATCTGTGTTGTTAGGGCAAGATTTCTTCTTTTTGATGATGAATAGTTTTCCATTGTAAATGACATATAGAGAGACAGATAGAGTAACCGCCCAATAAAAATGAAAGTGTAGACTGTTGACATTTCAAGTAGATGCCTAGAAGTGGGAGAGCTGGGTCAGATGGGCTATTTTTATTTTTTGTATATTTTTTGTTGAATTTTTGTGTATTTCATACAAAATATCTTTTTATATTTATTATTTTGTGTTATGTGCATGAGTGTATTGCCTGCGTGCATGTAAGTGCACCTGTGTCATGGAATGCCAGCAGAGATCAGAACAGGGTTTTGGAGCTCCTGGAACTGAAGCTGTAGACAATTGTTAGCCATCATGTGGGTACTTGGAACAGAAACTGGGTCCTCTTCAAGAGCAGCCAATGCTGAGCCATCTCTCCATCCCTCATATAAAACATCTTATCATTTTCCCCGTCTTCATCCTCCACTGTCCCTTCACTGGATTTCATGCATTCTTGTCATTTATGTCATCGAGGCAAGTTAGTGTGCCCAGACGTCCCTCGGTGCAAGTTAATCCACTGATGCCTGGTCAGCCTATCTAGAATCATTCCCTTAGAGAAGATCAACACTCTATTACCCAACAGTAATCAGCTGCCAATAGTTCTTTGGCTATGGTTGGAGTCTGATGCCAATTTCCACTGATCTCTGTTGGGTTTTTGTTTGAGTTTGCATGTGTCTTGAGCATGCTGACACCATAGCTGTAGATTCATATGAACAAGGTCCCAGAAGCCTGTAAGATTCTGTTTCCATATGGTCATACACTCTTCGCCTGGCTCTTATGATCTTTCTGCACCCTCTTCAGCAAAGGTCCCTGAGCTTTGAGTGGTTGAAGTTTAGTATAGAAGTCCTGTCCAGGGAGCCACTCTCTGCTGATTCGTATTCTCTATGCTTTGGCCATTTGTGGCCTTTTATTTTCATTGCCCCCTCTTACACGAGGACGCTTTGTTGATGAGAGTTAAGAGATGCAGTAATATTCTCTTGTTTAAAAATTTTAATTTTCACATTGTTTTCATAATGGCTGTATTACTTTACAGTCTCACTGAAAATGTGCACATTTCCCTTTGCTTTATACCCACACATTTGTCATGTGTGATCTTTTTGATAAATTTATCTGAACAGGAGCAAAGTGATGCCTCATTTTGGATTTGACTTGCGTTTTCCTGCTGATTTGGGATATTGAACACATTTCATATATTTGTTGTCCACTTGTATGTGTCCTGAAAATGTCCCAAGCTATTTGCCTTTTGCCATTGTGCTACTACATATATAAGAGCAAATTAGCAACTATATTTTTAAATGTAATACACTTTTTGAAATTAAAAAAGAATAGTGTATCAAATAGGTGGTGGTCTATAAAATCAATAATGTATAATAATGTATAACTTAATCTTCAATTCAAGTAAAACAGAGATGACATATAATTAAACAAAGTGCATGGTAATACTAATACTCAGGGCTGAAAGCAGAAAAGGATAGATGGAGTAGTGATCCCCTCAGAAGGAAATGAGCAGAGTACGAAAGCATGCCTGAGGGTTACTTTTACAGTGCTAGCAGGATTAACAGTGATGGCTGTGGCATATTAAAAAAACAGTTTCAAAAGACCTGTGGGTGATGCAACGTTGATCATTCCTCTTTGACTAGAAATCAAACCAGTGTTTCCATTTGAGATTGACTCCGTCAAAACCATGCACCATAATTCTTGAAAGTTTCTCATTATATGCTTGTCCCATTTGGCCATTTTTCATCTTCACATATAATGCTTTTCTAAGGCATATTCCTATTAACAAATTAGATAGTAATCAGCATTACTGACATGAATATCTGATATTCCTTCTACAAACCCTCCTTTTTGACTTGATTACAGTGTATTCAAAGAGAAAGAAAAACAAACATAAAGAACAATTCCTCTCAGTCCTACTGCATGATTAGAGAATGAGAATTTCATTTGTACATGCCTTATCTGTCAGTGTCATGCTGTGAGTTCTAAATATTGTCTCAGGTATGTTATAAAATCTATATTAAAATCATGCATACTAAGTTCCATTTCAAGTAGTATAATGGGCTATTTATCCAGAGCCTCTCCATAATCATTTTTTAAATGTTTGATTAAATAGTCCTAAAATACCTTTTAAATGCAGACTAAATCACAGGAAAATAATGAAATATTCCATGCTGAAACCAGAAGCAGAAAACTAAATGTTCTAGTTTGGCTTTTCAATCGTTATAACAAAACATTCTAAACAAAACCAATTTGAGGTGAAAGGGTTTATTTTAAATTACAACACCCAGGTGACCAATGATCACTGAGGGAGCCCAAGTTCAGAACTCACAGCAAGAACTTGGAGGCAGGAGCTGGAGCATAAGCCATGGAGTAATGTTTTGCTGGCTTGCTCCCCTGGCCCATGCTCAGCCTGCTTTCTTACACAATAGACAACCTGCCCGGGGTGATACTACCCACAATGGGCTGGCTCAGCTATCAAGAAAATGTCCCACAGACATGGCCATAGGCTAGTCCAATGGAGGCAATTCCCTAACTGAGGCTCCCTCAACCTAGGTGTGTTAAGTTGGCAACTGTCGCTATGCACACAGTAAACAAGCACTAGAGAAATTTATTAACCCAGGTGGTTCCGGTGTTCCTATTAATGGCCCCAAACAAGCAAGAAGAAATGCACAAGACCTTACCTGAGACAAAGTGTGGAAAAGTCAGAAGAAACCTCACATGCGTGTGTGGTGGGGTGCCTTGAAATCTTAGAAAATGCATGAAACCAAGTACAGCCCAGAGGAAACTTTCAAGGGAATTTGCCTATTTCTGCCTTGCCTCTGAGTAGAAAGAAAAAAGAAAAGTTTTTGTTGAGAATGTGACCATAGACCAAGTTACAAAATTTGGAGACTAAATTCTTCTGTTATTTATGATTATTAAATTTACAAGTTGTACACATTAAAGTGAAGTTCAGTGTTCATTAGACCTGAACGTTAGAATCATCTTTGCTGAAGAAACAAAGTTCTGGTGCTTTGAATAATGAGCTTCATAGGCATATTTATTAGAGCACTTGGTCTCCGACTGGTGTCATGGTGGATGGTGGTTGGGGAGGTTATGGAATATTTAGGAAGAGGATGCTTGCTGGAGGAAGCACATCATTGGGGACAGGCTTTGAGGTTCTATAGCTTCACCCAACTTCTCTCTCTCTCCTGTTCTGTGTGTGAATGAAATGTGTTCGACCACCTTCTTGTTTCTGCCACCACGCTATGATTTCCCCACCATAATGGCCTACATTCCTACAGAACCATCAATATGAATAAATTCTTCTTTAAGTTTCTTTTGGCCATGGTGTTTTATAACAGCAACAGAAAAATAACTAACAGAAACTTCACATCAGTCCTCCAAGATTCCTTCTAATAGAGTTCCAAGAATGAGAGTTCTAAACCAAAGTTAGGATGTACCTAAGAGCTCAGAAGTAAAGCAAAGATACAGAAAGGAGTGGAGGTCAAGAAACCTGTTGATTCTTTGAAAGTTTGGCTTGAAAGTATTAAACATGAATATAATCTAGTAATGGGGCTACATTATTTTTAAGATCAAGATGAAATACCAGAGGAAAAAACACCATACCATTTGGAAAAGAGGAAGCTATTCTAAGCTCTCCATGCTTCATATCTAGGGAGAAGAATTACTGGACTGTCGACATTAAAGACCCATTATGCTAACTTTTGGTGATGATGTCGATAACACACAAAGGATACAGGTGGTGGTGATGTAAAATAGCATTGTCTTTGTAAGAAAGGAGAGCAAAAGAAAGCATAGTTTATGCAAAAAATTAGTGTGACCCTCCACCCCCAAAAGTACCTTTTTTTTGTAATAGGCCAATACTAGAAATAGCTGAAGTGTTCATCAACAGACAGAGAGATAAAAATTTGTGGTGTATCCACATAATTTCTTAATAACTATGGGATTAAAAAACTGGACCAGATGTGATGATGCATGCCTTTAATCTCAGCAGTGAGGAGGCAGGAGCAGCTGAGTGTCTGTGAGATCAAGGCCAACTGGTCTAAATAGGAAGTTTTGGGCCCACCTGTGGCTACAGGAAGACCCTGTCACAAAAACAAAAATATATAAAACTATTAATAATTGACATCAATAGGGGTGAAGTTCCAAAAATTATGCTGAGAGAAAAAAGCCAAAAAGATAAATGAATATATTCTATAAGAAGAGCTCATTACTTTGACTGTAATGAACAGGTTTTTCAAAAGAGCATTACTGTTCACAGCACAAAATTCTCTGTAACTTGTCAAATCACACAATAGTCATTCTATATCTATAGTATTACGGCAAAATGTTTCTGCATTGGTTTGATAAATACCATGTATACATACATGACATTATACAATTTATAATTCATCACATTCACTCAAATACTTAGTTCTCACATACATGTACTCACTCTTTTAAACACAGAAAAACATTTTTCTCAAAAAAGCATATCTGATGTCCAAAACTTTATGCTGGCTAACAGAAATCTCAATTTCAGGCCCTAGCCTGAAACGAACTCTCTCATTGGTAGTATTGCATGCCTATGAATATTACCCAGAAAAAGATATTAAAGTGAAATCCAAAAATTACTAAGGTAATTTAGTCAAAATAAGTAGATGCCACTGTAAGCCACCCTTTCAAACCTGCTGTAGACAGCAATACAGGAGAAGAAAATTAAAAGTATATAATATGGGTGAGTAAAAAAGAGAAGATATTAGTAAAAATGACTTTTAGAATACATGTATTTATTTACAAATAATTACATATTATAATATTAATACATAATTTTAGTATATATCTAAGATATACAAGGTGTTTATAAAAGCTCCAGTGATAGCCTAATATTATTTCAGAATTTGACAAAGTATAAATAATTTGAAAAGGAATTTTGAGCTCTGGAGAGTCATATTAGATGATTAAAAATGAGTTCCAATAGAGAAGACAATCTGATTTTACAGATGGATGCAAGAGCCAATGAAAGAAATGCTGGAGGCAAGGACGAAGAGAGGACCTTGCAGAGTGTGCGTTTCTGCTTGGTGCTTATGTTTCTCCCCAAGTTCCTGATCTTTTAAAGTACATTATATTTGTTTCTCAGTACAAGTTCTTCATGGTCATTCTAATTCCAAATATTCCCCAATTTTGTATTCTAACAACTTCCTTAACATTTTAACCTACTATTCAGCTGGCACAGTTTGGGACTTTTAAAATAATGTAGAGAAAACTCTATATTTTATTCACAAAAGAACACATTTCTACTTTCTGAAATATCAAAGAAGATTACAGTACAAAAAAATGTTCTACTGTTTCATACTTTGTTGAGGTTTCTAGAAGAGTAAGTCATATTGTAAAATACATTTAGATGCACCTTTAAGAATAAAGACTTCAAAGAGGCAATAACCAAGCATAACAGAGAAGTTCCCCTTTGGAAATCTGTGCTAGTAGTAAACAGTTATGCTTTCAAATAATTGAGGCAATTTTTCCTGGTAGGAGAGAGGTGATAAACATGGTTATTTATGGTCCTAAATAATGAGATAACTTCTATCATAAACATGCTTATAGAAAATGACCCTTATAAATTCGTAAAATCCCTTAAATTTTATCAGAATTTAATTTTTAATTGGTTGAAAGTTAAATTTACAGAAACCCAACCATACTGTTTGCATTCTGGAAATACATGTTGAAAATCAAACCCTTGTTTATTTTCTATCTTTTCATTAACATACAGGAAACTGCACGAAGCTGTTTACTTAACACCCAGGACATTCAGCAACAAACAGCAGACAAGAAATGCTTGCTGCCATGCTATTTGGGGGCTATCTGTTCTTATTTCTTCATGGCTTAGGTTAGCATCTTATAAAGATAATATCTCCAGCAATCAGGAGATACCTACTTGTGTAAGCACACTCCTAATCTGAATTTTTCCTAATATATATATATATATATATATATATATATATATATATATATATATTTGATTTCCAAAACAACTTCAGAATTTGAAAGAGTACTCAGAGTCAATTTGGTGACCTGCTGATTAATGAAGATTTCAGTGTCTAGATGTGAATTTGTCTGTAAACACTGAAGGACTGCCAAACACAACTTTAATTTTGCTAGGCTAATGAGAAAACGACAGAGGAGATTTAACAAATAAAAATTGATTCTCAGTGAAGGAAGGCTAATTGACCTCCATAGTGTTTTAAAACAGAAAGTTATAAGGAATTGAAACTTCACAAGAAGTAATTAGAAGAAACAAGTTGGAATCAAGAAAAAAGTTAGCAGAGATGCAAAGTTTAGCAAAGTAGTATTATGTATCACATCAAATTTCTGTGATTAATATGCTATCTTTTGGGTTTATAGACTATATTCAGATTCTAAATGTGCTTTAGTTGTGGTTTTCCAGAGGTTTATAAATATATTTTTATTAGTTCCATGTTTAAATCCATCTAAATAATGTTCACATACATAAGTCTGTGGTGCGCACATGTGTATATGTATGTGTGTTCATATATGTGGGGGTACATGTTTGTGTATGTACACATGGATGCCCAAGGTTGGTGATGGGTGTCTTCCCTGATCTTTCTCCATTTTCTACATTGAGGCAGGTCTCTCACTGAACCTGAGGCTCCCTATTTAGGCCAGTACAGCTAGCCATCCTCCTCTGCAAGTTCCCTGTCAGCACGCTAGGTTTATAGACAGGCCTCCATGCCCACCAAACTTTTAGGTGGTTTGGGGGCATCCAAAATCTGGTCCTCACAATAGAATGGCAAGCACTTTACCTATTGAGCCCTCTCCCCAATCCCATATCTAAATAATTTAAAAAAATTTTTTTAATTTTTAAAAAACTCTAGCCCCGGAAACATAATTCGATGGAAAAGTACTTACCTAGCAAATACAGGGTCCTAAGTTAAATTCCTAGCATTGAAAGAAATTGCAAGAAAATAATTTCTTGCTCTCTTCAGTATGTGTTTATACATTTTTAATGTATGACTAAGATAAATTTCCAGGCTTCGTGAACTCTTTTTATAAAATATTTTATTTTTTATGTGTTTAAATGTATTGCCTGCATGTGTGTAAGTGCACCTGTGTTGTGCCGTGCTATCGCCATGGAGGTCAGAAGTGGGTGTCAGATCCCCTGGAACTGGGTTAGGGACAGTTGTTAGCCACCAAGTAAGTACTAGGAATCAGACCCAAGTCGTCTGCAAGAGCAGTCAGTGCTCTGAACAGCTGAGCTGTCTCTCCAGCCCCTCATGAATTCTTTTAAAAAGGTTCATAATTAGTTAAGCTTAAGAAATACTATTATAGTTCAGTATCTTCCCATATACACAAAATTTTCATCTATTTCTCTACATCTGATAATACAGTAAATGACACTTGGTCAGAGCTTAGTACATAATCCTGACTTTATGATATAACTAAATTGCATCAGAATCTTGGTTTGAGAGTTTTAGGTCTATCCAATTATAGTTTAGAGTAATAGCATATGTGAAATTCAGTTCCATTAAAAGGTCTTTGTTGCATATTTGGTAGGTGCTAGTCTGTACAAATTCAGCAATGGGGAGATATAAATATCTATTGTTGAGAACATCTAAGCCAAAATATTAGAGCATTTAGCATTTAGAGAGGAATGCCATAATCAGAATAACTAGAAACCTCACACTGGGAAACACCACAAAACACGCTAATGATGCAGCACCAGGAACTTCACCAAATTGTTATCTAAGTTGATTTCTGAAGGGAAAACAAAGGAATGAGCCACCAGAAGGAGTTTGGATTAAATGCACGCATTTATATGGGCTCCCAAGAAAGGGAGCGGGTCCACAGAGGTATAAAGTGGGACTATAACACAATAATGGTATTAGTTACTTTTGTCATTGTGTTTAAATGCCCGAGAAAAGCAACTTAAGTTTATTGAATTTTCTCATGCTGTCTGTATTATTCCATAATGTCTCTTTCATGTTTTATGCCACTTTAAAGATTGGCATAACATTTTGTATAATTTCTATAGAACCACATCACAATACACTAGTTCTCTCTTTAGCTGTCTCTGGTTTGATATAATCTGCCCATTCTATATAGTATCTTCTCTAATTTTCAACATAATTTCATATTCTTGATTTGATTCTGCATCAAATATGCTATTTTTGAAACTACAGTATTTTAATCTAGATTTCACTACTATTTCTTTTTGTAAACAACTTTAAACAAAGTTGTTTTTATCTCTGCAAGACAACTCTATCACTGTAGGTTCTTTGAGCAAAAGAAGAGCATCCCTTTGATATACTGTGTGCATATGCTCTCTATGTGAAGGTTTTTATATTTGGTGTAGCTTTTCAATTTAATGTTCATTTCAACATAAAGAGTATTTTAAGAGATTCATGTGTATTCTGAACTATAATAAAATTCTAAAAGAAAGATTCTTTGTTTTCCCCTATTTATAACACTGCAAAATACCACAACTCTGAATACATACAATGATATTTTAAAGTCTCTTTAAACCTCCTGAGTAAATGGTTCTTGATCCATAAAATAAAAGACATCAGCATTTCTGGGACAACCTCAATTAATCTTCCCAGTCAACCTGGTCCACGGTCAGGGCCAGTGATGCTAAGTAATGACTTGATCTTCCTTTGTCTTTGTTTTTACATTCAATGTCTAATGCATTCATTTATTCATCTGTAAATCAGTTTCCTACCCTCTCTTACCCTGGACTTTCAGAAGTATATTTTGACAAATTTACACTGTTCTTTCTTTAATTGTATTTAATTTTGAAGTCAAATGATTTTAAATGTGCTTACATAATTCATGCACAGATTTATGTTCTTATAGCTTCAGTTCCACAGTGAACTTTTGAACCTTATGAGAGAGAAAATGACTATTCTGGATTTAGAATGTCAATGCTTGATGTCTGATACAAAACTGAATCTATAATAGAATATAATAATTTTGTTTTACTTAGGTGCTGGTCCTAAATTAGTTCAGAATAGAACACTGAAAGCACTTAACATGACTAAGTCAGCACTGAAGTGTGTAACAGTTCATAATGAGAATTTTATATTACACTTATAGGGTTTATTAGTGTAGGGTATTTTAAAGTTTCACTACTTAATGACTATAGTAAAAATTCATATCTACATGACATTTAGGAATATATATGCATGGAGATAATATGGAGTGATGAAGAGAGAGAGACAGAGAGAGATGCTTTGTACATTATTACAATAACACTACAAAATAGAAATTCAGAGAGATTCCTCACAAGTAGAGTATATAAAAATGTCAGTACCAGATCCCAGGCACTGTGATCCCATCTCCCATTCTATTTTCTTCTAATATAATGTATAAACTACTTCAGACACATATTATTTCTAACTATTAGTCTTAACACTCTTCCTGGCACTCTGTCATCTTTGTTCTCAGACTTCCTGGGTCACATGGATCCTTTTCCATCCCAAATCAATACACACTTCACCTTGGCAGACCACCATCTCACCATCTCAGCTCTCAGCCCATCCTAGGTCTCCAAGATCCTCCCCAGCCCCAGAATTGTGGTTTGGAGCTCCATCCCTGAGACTGCCTAATGTTCTGGCATTTTGGCTCTCAGATTACCCGGGTCACAGAGATACTATCTCAGCTCTCAGCCTAGCCTGGATCTCTGGAATCCTTTGCCTCTCCAAACTTGTGATTTGGAGCTCCATCCAGAGTCCGTCCTGCACCTCTTCATCTGTACTCTGTTTGACCAAGACCTGAGAGATCCAATCCTAACCTACTAGCCAACCTGCCCACATGACAGCTCCACCACACTCTGCTGATCCAGAACCCTACCTAATACAGTCAATGCTGAAATCCCAACTCAAAAATTGTACCTACCTCTAGTTGAACTAAGACCACGTTTTCATCCAAATTGTCCATTAACATAAGGTGGCTCCAACATTGAAAACCAAGCACTATTCAACTGGCCCATAACCTGATGAGTTGGAGAAATGCCAATCAAGATGCAAATAAACATTCAACAAGATGAGATCAGTTATCCATACGAAGACAACCACTACACAAGCCCAGATGCCAAAGCCTGAACAATAGCATTTAAACAACAGGAATAATCAAGTACCGTGACTAATACAGAAATTAACAATCCCATTGTAATGTTTCCTAGAATGACAATCAAGTGGGTGCACAAGACAATGATTTCAAAATAGCAATTAAAAATATGTTCAGGGAATTCTGAGGATATGAATAAAAAACTGAATGAAGACCATGAAAATACAAAAAATTGAATAAAATAACTAAAGCAGTTCAAAACTTGAAACAAAAATTCAACAAAGAGAATCTCTGAAAAGCAAAACTGAAGAGATGACATCAAGAACTGAGGAAGCGAAATGATTAGAGGCAAGAAGCAAAAAGAAAATGGAGGAACTGGAACAGAGAACATCAGATCTTGGAGACAAGCTTGGGGAAATGTATTGCTCAATCAAAGAAAATGTCAACTCAAAAATAAGCCAGGAACAGAATATGCAAGGCCTCTGGGACACTGTAAAAGGATCCAACCTACAGATCATAGGCATAGAAGAAGAAACCCAGGTCAAAGGTGAAGAAAATATTTTTAATAAAGTCACAGAAGAAAATTTCCCAAATCTTAGGAAAAGGGACCTATCAAGGTGCAAGAGGCATACAAGACTAGTAAAGAAACTCCACATATCATATAATAGTCAAACGCTAAATGTACAGGAGAAAGAAAAGATACTGAAAGCTGTGAAAGCAAATGATCGAGTCACAAATAAAGGCAGGCCCATCAAAAAACAGCTGACCTTTCAGCAGAGACTATGAAAACCAGAAGGGCATGGACCAATATCCTAGTAGTCATGAAACAACACAGATACCATCCGAGATTACTGTACCCAGAAGATCTATCAGTTGTAATTGAAGGAGAAAAAAAAAAACTTTACAAAATAAAAACAGATTTAAGGAATTTATGTCCATAAAACAAACTTTACAGAGAATATCGGTGGAATACTTCAATCGGAAAAGAAGATTAAACACTCTCAAGAGGGGACAAAGAATAAATTGTTCCAGGACAGTCAACAGAAAGAGGTCTAAGTATACAGTACTATGACATTAACATAGCAGGAATGAATGGACACTGGTCAGTAATAACCCTCAATGTTAATGGTCTCAACTCCCCAGTAAAAAGACACAGACTAAAGTATTTGATTAGAAAACAGGATCCATTGATTTGAGGACTCCAAGAAATGCACCTAACCAATAATGATTGATACTACTTTAGGATAAAGGATGGAAAAGATATTTCAATAAAATGGAACAAGAAGCAAGAAAGAGTAACTATTCTAATATCCAACAAAATAGACTTCAAATAAAACCAGCCAGAAGAAACAGGGAAAAGAATATATAGGAAAAAAATACATAAAATCAAGACTAAAATTAATGAAATGTAAGTGAGGAAAACTATACAAAATCAATGAAATGAAGAGCTGGTTCTTTGAAAAGACTAAAAAGATTAATAAATCTGTAGCCAAATTTACCAAAAGAGAGAGGGGACCTAAATATAATCAGAGATGAAAAGGAAAACATTACAAAAGACCCACTGTAAATTCAGGAAATCATAAGGTCATATTTAAAAATCTGTATTTCATGAAACTGGAAAATCTACATAATGGACAGCTTTCTAGATATGTATAGCCTACCAAAATTAAGTAAAATTACATAAATAATCTAAAAAGACCCATAACAACCAATGAGATGGACAGAGTAGCTAAAAATCTCCCAACTAAAAAGAGCCCAGAACCAGATGAATACTCCTCAAATTATTCATAAAAGAGAAAACCAATGAACACCCCCAAAGTCTTTCTACGAAGTCAGTGTTATTCTAATACTCAAACCAGGCAAAGACCCAGGAGAAAAAAAATTATAGACAAATCTCTCTGATGATCATTTTTGCAAAGGATCTCAATAAAGTACTTTCAAAGTGAATGCAAGAACACATCAAAAAGGATATCCACCATGATAGAGTGGGTTTAATCTCAGAGATGCAAGGATTGCACAACAAATGTAAATCAATACATGTAATCCACCAAAGAAGCTGACTCAAGGACAGAAATCACATGATCATCTCATTTGATGCAGAAAAAAACCTTTGACAAAATCCAACATCCATTCATGATAAAAGTCATAGAAAACCTAGACATGCAAGGAACATATATATCAAGATAATGAAGGCAATATACCACAAGCCCACAACCAACATTATAAATGAAGAAACACTGAAATCATTCCCCTTAAAATCAGGATCAAGACAAGGATGTCACTCTTATCATTCGTGCTAAATATAGTACTTGAAGTCTTAGCAAGAGCAATAAGACAAATTAAGGTGATAAAGGGAACACACACTGGAACAGAAATCAAAGCGGCTTGATTTGTAGATGATATGACTCTGTACATAAAGGATCCTAAAGATTTCACCAGAAAACTCCTATATATGAAAAATACATTTGGAAAAGTAGCAGAATATAAAATTAACACCCCCAAATCAGTGGCCTTTCTATACACTAGCAACAAACATACCAAGAGAGAACTCCAGGAAATTATGACATTCACGGTAGCTTCAAAATCCACAAACTATCTTGGAAGAAATCTAACAAAGGATGTGAAGGACCTGCACAATAAAACCTATAAGACTTTGAAGAAAGAAATTCAAAATGACACCAGAAGATGGAAAGCCCTACTATGCTCATGAATCATTAGAATATTGTAGGGGCTGGAGAGATGGATCAGTGGGTAAAAGCACTAGCTGCTCTGCAGAGGATCTGGGTTCAATTCGCAGCACCCACATGGCACTACCAACCATCCATAATGCCAGTTCCAGGGGAATCCAGTGCCTTCTTCTGACCTCTGGAGGCACTGTATGACATGGGTGTACTTATACACATACAGGAAGTATACACATAAAATATTTTAATTATTAAAAACTATAGTGGCAAGTGTTAAGTACTTCTAGCTATCAGCTTATAATTAAGCAAGTCTCATACAAAATTATGCTGCATATACAGATACTTATTACCAGTATGATTAAAGCAATGACAGAATTAATTCATAAACCTGTTGTTTGGCTACTTTTAATGAATATTCACTACTTGTAGAACTTGCTATTCACAGCATACATACCTGCATATGTTCATAATCTGGATCAGAAACAAGGAAGGCTCTTGAGGGATTAAAGCTGTATGTTTAGTTTACAAGAGGAACCCAAGGCCTAGTAAACTTGATTACAGTATAAACAAGCTGAACTAGTGTTAAATGGTCTCAAAACACAGGATTAACTTTTGCTTACAAGGTCAGATCATTCCCACAAATGGCCCCTCTTCTCTGTCTTCCTCCCCTTTTGATCCTTTTGTCCTTTCTCTCATCCCTGTTTTTGCTTCTCTGAGGTGAGCAGTTTTCCATCACTGTGCCTGTCACAGGCCTAGAAACACTGAGCCGAATGACCACGGAGTGAACCTCCAAAACTATAAGCTAATATAAATCTTTTCTTCTTTTACACTGTTTAGGTTCGGTGCTTGGCCCCAGTGACAAAAGGCCAGCACATCTCTTGAGTTTCTGTTTCTGAGGTGAACCTTCCTGCCTTTTCCATTCTTTGCACATATTTGCCATAGGGTCCTTGCCAGAGCCTCAACTAAAAAGTTTCAAGTCTCAGCCTCCAAAACTATGTATAAATAAACATCTTCTCTTTATATAAAACTTTCTACCAGGTATTTGGTTGTTTTAATAATCCAAAACAGGCTGACTAATACATTTTGAAATATTTATGATACATTGATTCAACAGCACATTTCTTGGTCTCACTAAGGGTCAAGTATTATTCAAGGTGTTGATATTGTCACAAACAAAATGGTCAAAATCTTTGCTTTAGACCTAGAGGGGGTTTAAAAACTAGGTAGAGAGAAGCAACTGGTACATAGCAATACATTATCAAATTGAAGTTTGGAATCTCCTTGGCTTAATCACTGAGAGAAAGCAGAGAGAACAAGAGCGGGAGTGTTTGGTACCTCCGTGTCTCATGATGGAATGAGTTGGGTTGTGGGTGAGGAGCTGGAAGCCCATCCAGCTGGAGCATACTGTGCCCAGTCCTGCATGGGGAACTCACTTCGGATTTCAGCACCATATTTAAAGTTTGGAATTCGGGTTTGGTTCGGAGTGAGACCCAGCAGAAACAAATGGGACGACTTGGGAATTAACAGGATATTGATTAAAGGCACTTGGCTAGCCTCTCAGCTCAGGAGGGAATAAGCTAGGAACTCCTAGTTGCCCAGTAGGCTTTTTATGGGGAGGGAATCTGAGTGATATGTATGGATCTGATTGGTCTTCAGGGGAGATAGTTACCATATGGTATCAGAAAGTTTATCCTGTCAGGAAGCTGCAGTCAGTCTCTTTTCACAGATGCTTGTGAATTCTGGAAGTTTGGCTGGAGTCTCCAAGGTGTCTGTCAGTCCTCCTGAGTCCTGGAACTGCTGGGGGGGGGGGTGTCGTTTCATTCTTACAGCAATGAAACTCATATTTCTAGTTAAGAGAAATAATATGCACATAGGGAGTCAGATGTTGGGAAATACCAAGGAGAAAACAGTACAGATTAAGAGCAGAAGTTGTAGCTTATATACTAATAACAAAAAAGATTCTCTGATTGGGTCATGCTAAGTGGGGACCTGAGAGCAATGAGGAAGTGTACCAGGTGTGAAAGTGCTGAAGGGAAATGAAGCAGCCAAGCTCTGAAGTATGTGCACAGTCTGAAACAAAACAAAATAAAGATCAATGTGGCTGGAGCAAAGCAAACAGATGATAGAAAACAAGTTCAGAGAGATGGGGGTGGGCAGGATAATGTTTATGCAGGGCTTTAAGATTTTATTCTGAGTGGTACAGAAAGCCACTGAAAAGCTTTAAGCAGAGCAGTAATAGGATCAGATTGTTGCTGCAGACGTAATCAGTGTAACTTCTAATTTGATAATAGACATTAAAAAGGCAACTTGACTAGCATAACCATAAGAGTAAAGAGAAGTCCGTAAGTAACCAAAGCCCAGTTCAAATTAAAATTGTCTTCAGTTAGGGTGGTTTAATGGAAAAAGTGTCATTATATGTGTCTAGATATCATTCTGACATGTCAAAGCACAGCTGACAGAGTTCTCTCACGAATCAGATATAGGGTGTGAGAGAGAACATACAGAGACAGAGAATGGATCTGTTCACATGGGAAGGAAGCAGGTTTGGGATGGGGGAGATCCAAATTTACATTAGGTTCTTGAAATGTTGACAAGTCTTTCTGGAAATTCAAATGAGAATTTATATACAGCTGGATGAAGTGAACCTAAAATGACAATGCAGCCTGGAGCCACGCTTCTTCATGTGACAAGTGGTAATTAACATGGAAGGCCACAACTGGCCAAAATGTAGAGAGTAAGAAACTGCAGAGCACACGACCCTGGTTAAGATCCCTATATTAAACTTCTGTCATCCAGAGTTCAGAAACCATTGAGGAAGAAGGGGAAGAAAGATTACAAGAGCCAGGGGTAGTGGATGATCACAAGGAAACAGAGTTTTCCAGGTAATTGGGAACTTGTTTATATGAACTTACAGTAATAATTGACATCATGCACAAGACGCATGCAAACTCAACCCAGTCAAAATCCCAGCACAGAACTGGGGAAATGGGCAGGAGGCCCCAATGAACTATTGGCAGGTAATCACTGCTGGGTGAGAGAGAGGTGATCTTCTTTAGGTTGACCAGGTTCTCGTGGATAGACTCACACCAAAGGACATTTGGAGACACAACCTTGACTAAATAGGTCCTAACATAAGACATAGTACATGAAATCCAGCAGGATGGGGGAGCTATAAGGGGTTCAGACAGAGGAGGGGGTCTAAGATGATCATGATGTAGTATATGAAGTGCACAAAAAGTCAATTAAAAATTTAAAAAAAGAACAGTTTGTAAAATTAAGCCAACATATTGCTGAGGAAATTGTCCTAATGTTCAGAGGATATAACTTTAAGTCCTAAAACTTTATACACTTATTTTTAAAATATTATGGTAGCAATGACATTAAAATATTTATTTTCACAATGCACAAATAAAAATTGGCTTTTTTAGGATGAAAGAGTTGCAAGATTCTCCTCCCTTTTTTTCTGTAAAGACAAAGCACTAATTGTCATCCTAATTGTCATGATAGATGGCTGTCTTCATTAAACAAAGAGCTCTGAGCCTTTGTCTCATTCAGACCATAAGTGTCTTGAACAGAGCCTTTAGGAGGGGGAAAAGAGAAAAACCTGGTTGGGAAAAATATACAAGAGAATGTGTAGAAAGGAGTTAAAGACAGTAAGGAAACACCTGCCTGCAGGAGCTGGGTCAAAGCGGCTGAAAAAAAAGGGACTTTCACTAAAAGAAGATGTAAATCAAGATGGTCTTTTCATAAAGATTAGAAGAATTCTATCATGTTTTTCATGTAATAGAAATAATAAAGTTTTAAAGATGCAAACACTAAGGGATAGTAAATGAAAGCAGAATGTGTTTGCAGAAGTTAGGGTGGGAATGCAGAACCTAAGTGGAGAGGTTGGCCTGAGGGGTGACTCTGGACTCCATCCTATCAACTGGAAGTGAGCAATGCCTCAACATACAGATGCTACTTTTGATGATGGAATCATATGGATAGTTTTTTGTATTTTTCTTACTTTCTATTCCAAATTTATTTATCTGATTTTAGCTTGAAGGTCACTGAAGAAAAGCCATGCCTGATTTCATAAATTATTTTATTACATCCTATATATGCCCAATATGTTATTGATTCATTCATTTAATCAGTCACCACGTACTTATGTATATCCACAAAAAACTATGAACCGAAAATACATTGTTCTCACAGAATCTATAATCCAGCTAGGAAGAAGGCAATAATAATATAATATCCAAATATCCAATTACTAATTATGATCAATAATACATTAGAGGTACTGAATTATTTGAGATATTTGAAAGGTTGACTCTAATGTGAAGGACTTTACAATATTTTCACTGTCAGCAGCAATTTTGTAGCAATTTTGTCTCAATGCAATAATAATTTCTTTGTGATTTAAATTATATTCATTAAAATTTTTTCTGGTTTTTTTGTGCATTAATTTTTTATTTTCTTACTTAATAGCTCTTTATATAAACAAAAGAAATATTTCTAGTTACATATTTGTCATATTTGGAAAGGATTGTCGTAAAACAATTTAATCAAACATACATATCCATGTGCGCTTTAGTCTGGTCAGGCTGCCAAAATCAAGCATAACACAGATTAGTCTGGTTAAAGAATGAACATTTATTTATGGCTGCATTATGAATATGTCACTTGGGCTTTGACACTTCACAGATAACGTCTGTGTGACCAGTTTTGGTACTCTGTAATAGTCTCTGTGAGGTGCAAAAGAAACTTCTTTAATGAGTGACTGTGATATTTGTCTGTAAATGTAAGGATACATATTTTTCACATAGTAAAAAATTACATTAGCCTAGGGATGTAATAGTCTTGGGGTATTTTCTAAGATCTATGACCTCACCAGCCATGTGTATCTGACTAGGTTTACAGTACCATACATGAGCTTCTTCCTGTTGAGTGGGCTTTTAGTCCAATTAGGTAGTTGTTGATTTTCCCCAAGATAAAACCAGTGTCATGTGGTATGCTGGTAACTGATGTAGTTGTTGGTCTTGAAGCTGGTGTTGAACCATCTATTGATGCTCTCCTTTAGCAGTTTGCAGAGTGCTCTCCAAAGCTATAAAAGTTAGCCTTCAAGGATGTGGCTTCTAGGTCAGATCCAGATCAATTGCTCCAAATTCTGTATTTGAAACATATTCTGTCTTCAGCAATAGGGTCTTCTCACCTTCAAATTCTGGGAGGTAATAAAGGGCTGTGACAAGAGCCTGTATAATTTGGGGAGTCTCTTGGGCTACCCTGGCCAACAAATCATGAGGTCTTTTTGTTTTTTGTTGTTGTTGTTGTTTTCCCTGCCTAGCACTATTTTCTTCTTATGTAACCTTCATACACACATGAACTCATGTAGAGACACTGTAAGTATAATTTGTCATCCAGTTGTTGGAATAATATGAGTCTCTCTGTTTTTTTTAAGTTAGCTAGGTGTTATCTGTTTCTCCACCCTCTATCCCAGTCTAACACTTCTCCCATGTCTTCCCCATTTGAAGTGTTCCTAATTTCCCCATTTCTCCCTTGATAATACCAGTCTCCTAATGACCCACATCTTTTGAACTCCTTCTTTCCCTTTATTCCCAAAGTTCCTAAATAGTTCTCTCTTCCCTCTCCCATTTAAATATCCCCATTTTATCTAGTTCTCCCTTAGCAACATCTGTGTCTACTATTCTTCTCTCTGATTCCTTCTTTCCCTTTACCTCCCTCATTCCTTTCCATTATCCTAATTCCCGCAGTTACATCAACATATATACTCACACCTAAGTTTGATCTACTCACACATATGATCTAAAACATACATCATTTTCCTGAGTCTATGTTATTTCATTTAGTATAACAGTTTCTAGTTCCATCCATTTACCTACAAATTTCATTATTTTGTCTTTGTTTACCACTGAGTAAAACTCCATTATGTAAATGTACCACATTTTCATTATCTACTTGTTAGTCGGGGGACACATAGGTTACTTCCATCTCTTAACTATTGTGAAAAGAGATACAACAAACATGTACATGCAAGTATCTCTGCAAGAGGATGAGCCCTTTGGTTGTATGCCAAGGAGTGGTATAACCAGGTCAAATGGTAGGTTCATTTTTAGCTTTTAAAAAGTTCTCCATACTGCTTTCCCTAGGGGTTACAGAAGTTTACAATCCCAACTTCAGTGAATGAGCATTCCTCTTTCACCACATCTTTTCCAGCATTTGGTATCATTTGTCCTCTTGATCTTGGCCAGTCTGACTGGGGTAAAATGAACTCTTAAAGTAGTTTTGATTGGCATTTCCTTAATTACTACCAATGATAACTCTTTTTAAGAATGTTTCTTAGCCATCTTTATTTCTTCTTTTGAGAACTCTCTGCTCAGATCCTTATCCCATCTCTTAATTGGGTCACTTGTTTTTCTTGAGTCTTTGTTTTTTGAGTTCTTTATATATTCTGAATTTTAAACCTCTGTCAGATGTGTTGCTGGTAAAGATTTCCTCTCACTCTGTGGGTTTTCTCTTATCTTCCTTGGTTGTTTCTTTGACTGAACAGAAGCTTTTTAGTGTAATGAAATCTGACTTCTTGATTCTTGACCTTAATTCCTGAGCAACTGATGTCTGATTTAGAAAGTACTTTCCTACACCTATGTCCTATAGGTTATTATCAATGTTTTGTTCTAACAGTTTGAGAATTTCAGGCTTCATATTGTGGTTGATCCATTTGGAGTTGACTTTTGTGCAGGTGAAAGATAAGGGCCTTGTTTCATTCTTCTACAGGTGGAGATCCAGTTTCATGTTTAGGTCTTCAATTATCTTCCCTTGATCAATAGGTCTATTTTTGTGCCACTACAATGTTATTTTTATAACTACAGCTCTGTTATATAATTTGAAATCTGGCATAGTAATTCATTCAGTATTGCTCTTTGAACTCAAGGTTGCTTTGGCTATCCAGGGTCATTTGTGCTTCCATATGAATTTTAGGATTTTTTTTTTCTAATTCTGTAGAGAATGTCATGGGGATTTTGATTGGCATTGCATTGAATCTATCAATGACTAGGGTAGGATGGTCATTTTCACAATATTAATTCTTCCAATACATGAGCATGGAATGTCCTCCCACCTTCTGGTGTCTTCCTCAATCTCCTTAAAGATTTGAAATTTTCATTGTAGAGGTCTTTAATGTCTTTTGTTAGGTTTACATCAAGATTTTTTTTTGAGACTATTGTGAATGGGCTTTTTCTCCAATGCTTTTTATTGGTTTATAGAAAGAACAATGATTTTTGTAGATTAATTTTGTAGCCTACCACTTTCCTGAAAGTGTTAATCATGGCTAGGAGTTTTCTGGTGGAATTTTAGCATCTCTCAGGTATGGAATCATATAATTTCCAAAAGAAGATAATTTTATCTCTTCAAATTAGTTTTATTTTATTTTTCTTCTCTTGTCTTATTGCTCTAGCAAGTGTTCCAAGCATTACATTAAAAAGGAATTGAGATAGTGGACAGCCTTGTCTGGTTCCAGATTTTAATAGGAATGCTTCCAGTTTTTCTCCATTTAGAATGATGTAGACTATGGGTTTGTTGTATATAGCTTTAATTATGTTGAGGTATGTTTTCTGTAGTCCAGTTACCTCTACAACTGTTAACATAAATGTATGTTGAATTTTCTCAAAGGCCTTTTCTGCATCTATTGTCTTTGAGTCCATTTATGTGCATTATGGCATTTATTGACTTACATATATTGAACCGCCCCTACATCTGTGGAACAAAGCCAATTTGACAACAAGATGGATTTTCCTTTCTTTTTCTTCTCCTTTTTTAATGGGGGGGGGGACAATGTTAGCATTAATGAACTTCTGTGCATAGCTTCAAGCCACCAGGACAGCCTTCCCCAACACTCTTAATCTTCTCTTCAGCACTTCTGCTGAAGAATTTGACCTTCATGATGACAGGCTGCTTAGGGAGTTCTTTCCCCAGAACTTTGTATAGCCTGATCACACCACATCGATGAAGAGGCAACTCCAGCCTTGCTCTTGGCAGTATTTACCCCTGTCTGTTCACTGGTCAGTGTCCACAGTTTATCAGTGCTGACAGATAGCAGAAGCTCTAGTTCCTCTTTAAGTGGTAATGCCTGGTATCAACTTTCCCAAGATAACCTGTTGAAACTGATCTTGTGGTGATGCATGTCACCAGCATTACCCTGGCTTCCTGGATGCATCTGGTGTTTCCTGGTAGAGCTGCAGCTGTGGCTCACGTGGCCCCGGAGTTTCCAGGTCTTCCTCAATCTCGATGGCATAGAAACAGCTAAAGAGAAAGAGACTTTTTTAACCCAGTCAACCAGCCTATGTATTTTGGCTGCATAGTTCAGTCCAATGATATTTAAAGTTACTATTAGAAGTGGTACATTGTCCAGGAGTTGTCCAGGTGGTAGGGAAGAATGATGCAGTGGGCGGGATCATATTTACCAGGAAGAAGGCTGGCCTGAGGAATCCAAGGCAAGCTGGAGGTGGAGACAGCCGGGGTAGAAGACTAGTCTCAAGAATGCAAAGGTAAGTTGGCGGTGGGAAGAGCGTGGGACGATCCCAACAAACTAAATTGAAAAACTGACCCGGTCTGAGTTCAGGGGATCAGAACACAATGAACAGATCTGGACTAAGAGGGTAGTCTAGAGATTTGGGGCGCTAAGAAAAAAAGTGGGCCTGTGCCCAAGGCTAGAAGGAGGACAGGATGTGGCTTAAATTCTATTTAGCTAAATCTTAAAAATGGTACAGGGTAGATATTTCTTTCCATTTTATGGATGGAAAAACCTAAATCACTGAGATAAATTCAACTGAGTATCAAGACCAAAACTGAACCTCATCTTTTATAAGTTTGCTTAAGTTCTCTGAAAAACATGTCACTAATGCTCTGAGAAGATGGCATTACTCATAGCTACAGTATGTTACTGAAGCTGAAGATAAAATATAACCAGGAAATAATCACACAGCAAAACTTTGTTAACCACTGTATAACTGTCTTGTTCTACCAATCATAATTGTCAGAAGAAAAAAATTAATCAAAACAGCTCTAGTTATGAGATGAAAGGAAACTGGAATCAGAATCATTTAAGCCTTTTGAAAGCATCTTCCAGTTACTGGCATAGGCACAATCACCAGCAAGACCAGCCTGTCTGGAAGCACAGAGCTGAAGGTGCTTCAAGCACTGATCAGTATGTTCCAACCCTTCAAAAACCCTGTGGTTCTCCTGACCACACTCTCAGTATTGCTCAGATTCAGAGAGCCTAGACAATTCCATATTATTTTCTTTCCCTTTCTAGGAAGCAAAAACTTCTCAGAACTGAAACATGCAGCCATTACAAGAAATCATATGCACTGTTTTCTGTTATCTCAGAGGACAAGATATGTACTAGGTACTTGCCACAGAGATCACACTTGATGTATGAAAAAAAATTTAAAGCAGTTAATCCGCAGAGTATAGAGATTCCACAAGGGCCAGAAATGTATTATAAGCCAATTATCATCATCAGAAAAAGGTTAAGAAAAATTCTATAATTCAAAAAGAATGGCCCTTGCAACTATTTTTCCAGAGTGTGCTACCCAAAATTCCTTGGGGGTTATTTGAATGAGGAAACTCAAGTTCTAATTGGAAGCTCTTTTCAGAAGGGCTGGAATGAATATTAAAGATTTGAGAAGTCAAGGTGTTTTCAAATCCTGGCAAAATCCTACATTTTCTGAGTGAAATAGATTTCTAACACTTTCTGTAAGTGTAGATTTTCTAAACTATAATCTATGGTAGAAAGCCTAGGAATAAGTTTTATCACATGCCCCTTCCACAATTTCAGTTATTGTTCAATAACTGTTATTTTAAGGGAAGTCAGTGTGTACCATTGTTTTTGTAGATCCAATAATAACTATTATGAAAATATATGAATTCTTGATAGAAATACTGTGTGAATTATAATTGCATATTCAAACATAAAAGCAAATTTTCCGTGGTAGGTAAACAATCTGTCAAAATCAACTTTTCTGGAACAAATACATATTTATGAATTTGCATAATTTATACATGTGCAGGTAAAACTAAAGTATTGAAAATCACAAACATCAGGAAGATATAAGAAGATTTTAAAACTATAGATAGAAAAGATCAGAGAGAACCACAGAAAAAGATGAGCTCTTAGATTCCTAAGAGCTTAGTTACTTAGCAGAAAGATTTGCCAAGAAGGAATGTTTTTACAAACTAAATTGGATCCTTTTCTTATTACCTACCTACATTTACACAGCACATACTGTTCATTTCTTCCACTTACATAGCTAAAATCCAAAGGGAAATTAACAAATAGTAATCTACTATTTATCACCTATATTGGACTAAAAGAGTTAATCATTTTCAAGAGAAGAACTGGTTGCCAGAAGAAAACATAAAAGCAAGGGAAACCCAAACTGTGGTTTAAATGACAAAACAGGAGAGCACTATGGAAAATCAACCAACATTCTTGGTCTTGAAAATTCACAAACCAGAGCAGGAAATGCTTTAGCCACATAATAGCTGCAATTTAGGATTTCCAATGTTTTTAAAATGTCTTTTACATCCCCTACACAAGCTAGATCAAGGCAAGCAAGTCTTTCTGGCTCAGAGAACAACTAGAGGTATACACAGGCTCAACAGACACTTGCCACTTCTGCTACATTATATGGCCCAAACCAGTCATAAGACCAGCCCAGAGTCAGAAAAGATGGACACAGAAAGGCATAAATCCAGTTCCATGGAATTCAATGCCTTCTTCAGGCCTCCATGGGGCTGGAGAGATGGCTCAGTTGTTAAGAGTACCTGGATTCAGTTATCAGGACCCACATGGTAACTAGCAACCGTCTGTAATTCTAGTTACAGAGGTTCTAAGACCAACTTCTGTACTCCGCAGGCACTGCAAGACAGAGGTGCACTTACATACATGTAGGCATAACACTCATACATGTAAAATAACTAAAAGTTACATGTCCCTGAGCATGGATTGTATGTCCTTTAAAAGGGCCTACACACAATTCCTTTGTATAAGCATGTAACTAAAATAAATCTCAACATCTTCACTTAGGATGCATCCAAAGAATTATTTTGAGAATAAGTGTAGTCTCATGGTTTTTGGAGAGTATCTTATAGTAGTCCAAAGGGACGCAGAGAACTGGCTTAGAATGGGTATTTATTTCAGAGCATCAGGTGATCAGTGTGAAGTCCATGCTTTCATAGCCATGGGACTGATCAGAGAATAGTCCTGGCCATTGCTGACCCATGACTTCCAAAAGGCACAAAATCAAAATCCAAGTTTCTCTTTCTTTACAGTTTACAACATAGCTGAACAAGCTTTGTGATTCCTCGTTCTATCCAAAAAATACTAACAGTTTTAAAATCTTTCTTACTTCAAGCCTAGCTTGATCTACATAGGGCATTTCAAGCCTGCTGGAGCTGCAAGGACACCCTGTCCCTGAAAGAAAGCAGCCCCCTTCTTTGTCTCTGGTTTTCATTTCCTAGGTTTCAATAGCTGTTGGCCGAAAATATTAAATAGAAATTTCCAGAAATGAACAACTTGTAAGTTTTACATTGCACACTTCTCTGAGTATAAAGACAAAATTTCACATGGCTTCACTCTATCCATCCCCTCCATAACTACAAACATGGATCTTTCCTTGGTCTAGTATATCCACACTGTGTACAGCATTCTCTCAAGCATCACTTAGTAGCCATGATCGGATCAACCATCCTGGAATCGCAGTGCTTCTATTTAAGTAATTTATTTTACTTAGTGATAGCCCCAAAGTAGAAGAGTAGAGATGCATGCAGTCTGGATGTGCAAAAGAAAAGCAGTAAGGGGCTTGAGAAATGGCTACGAGCACGGGCTGTTCTTGAGGAGAACTTAGGTTCCGCTCTCAGCACGCACATGGAGGCTAACAACGAGGCATCAATCCAGTTCCAGGGAATTCAATGCCTTCTTCTGGCCTCCATGGGCATTACATGATACAGATGCACTTACATACATGCAGGAAAAACATTCACACATGTAAAAAAAATTGAAGTTTAAAAACAGAAAAAAAAAAGGCATAAAGTGCTTCCTTTATGTGACAAGAGTAAAGTTTCAACTTAAGACCAAACTATATATTGTCAGGTTTTATGATAAAAATCCCATGAACTTGTGAAGAAGGGAAAGAATAACCATGCTAGCTTTGCTCTTGTACCTCAAAGTGAAAAGTTACGGCAAGGTATGTGACATGTGCTTAGTTACAAAGGCTCATTGAATTACTAGATGCAATGCTATGCATGGTTTTAGTTATCACTGGCAGCCTTGTACTGTATGCCCTGCAGCTAAGGGTGTATTATTATACTGGAATTCTGTTCTATTCTTCCTGTTATATAAAATACCACATCCTTTCTATCTCCTTTTTTAGGGTACAGGGACTGGGATAGCATACAGAGTCCTAAGTAAACCTCTGCATAACCTTTGTGCTTTCTACATGAATTTAGAATCATACTATGGAGTTATCATGGTCAGAGAAAATGGGACTATCATAACTATTGATCTCATGCTTTTGTATTTTTTCTCCTTATCCTCTTTACTGGGAGACTTCCTTATTCAAGAAGAAATAATATGTAAGAGTTAAAAATCAAAAAAAAATATTTGTTATAAATATAATGGACTCATTCAGGATAGTTCTGGTTTTGCTAAACCAAATGGAAATAGATGGATCCAAGTCTGTCTGTCTATCTATTAATCTAACCATCCATGCATTTTCTTCACTCAGCTTTGCTTACTCAAGATTAAATTTTAAAAAATCTTTAATAGCCCATCTTAATATGTCATAAGTATGTACTGCTTAGTATCAGCATCTTTCCACTTAAGCTGCAGAAACAGAAATACAGATATCCTCCAAGAACCAACATGTCTACAGGGCTCATTGTGCTTCTGGCCAGTTCCTTACCTGGAGATAGACTTCTTAGAATTTTTGGTTAAGTGGTCAGTATTAAATCAGTGTTGTAGGCAGTTTCTGCTACTTGCCATTCACCAAGACTCCACTAGCCAGAACTTTCCTCAGGCTGCCAGCTTCCTTCTAACTATGTCTAATCTCAAGCTGTCCTCTTCATCATTATGAAATCCAGGGTGAGCATGAATTGTGCTAATACTGTTTAGCAAAACTCCCCCACCTATTTTGACATCTGACTACCCCCAATATTTTAGCACCTGTCTTCTTTGACAATAGCTTTTTCAAGTCAGTTTGTCCAGCACCACCTACCCCTGATGTTCTTCAGTAGTTTTCTACCTCGGATTCCAATCCTGATCCTGTTTTAAGTAGCCACTTGTCAGAGGGGAGCCCAGCCTTTCTCCTAATGCATGACTCCTTTGCAGTGCCTGTCATTCCCATTGCCACAGCATCCACAGTAAAATCCGGTCTGTCATATTTAACAAGTTCCAGGAATATTTTTCTTCTTTCACACAACTAAAAATTACTAAGTGAAATGGAATCACATGAACAAAAATGGCTTAGTGAAACTTAATTCTCTTCAGTGTCTCTTACTGGTACAAATAATAAAAGGAATACGCTTTTTAGAGTAACAAATTTATATTAGAAATGTAGAGATGACTCATTATTAGTGTAATAAGGCTTATTACATAAAAAACATATATTCTAGCATATTATCAAGTAATATCTCTTTACAGTTCAGGGGATAATCAGATGAAACAAATAACTCATGCAGTGAAACAGCTGCCCGTCAGTACTAAGGGCTTATTGGCTTGAGTTTAATCATCATTATTATTACTACAGTTATTTCCTAACGAAGAATGAAAATGTTTTTAATATTTTTTTTCATTCCATTTGGCTAGATTTACATTTAGAAGTTGAGACTCTAGCATAACTTCTTGACTAACTCTGCAGTTAAAAATTAGGTCAACCGAGAAAACATCACTTAATTGAGCTTCCAGAAGAAAGCATTAACTGGAGGAGAAAGCTTCAGGGGCTTTTCACTCTATACTTTGTCATAAATTTTAATTTTTATCATAGGCATATATTCAGTAATTGTAATTTTATTTTGAAAGATTAAATTTGGAAACAAACCTTTATCTTCTTGCATAAGTAATTCTTTTAATATCTGCACCATTATAAGGAAATAAAAACATTCTATTTTCTTAAATTATTATACAACTTTCAGACTATTGGGTTAAGAAAATTAATCTGTCTATGTACGTGAACTCTCAACACATAAAGCAAAAGAAAGGAAAGATTTTTTCTTATTTCTGGGCCTTAGTACTTATTAAAGCCTGATGCCAAAAACTATATACATCTTCATATCATTTCAAGAAAGGGCCTTTGATGTCTAGCCAGTCTGCTACCCCAGTAAGGAAACTACAATAAAGAACAAAATGAAAGATAACAAGACAGAAGAAAAGGTAAGAAGTTAAAAAAAAAAGTCAGAAATCAACAAGAGCAGAGAAAGCAGAATGGAGGAAATTATCAAACCAACCCTCTGAGAGTGTTTCAGAAGCTCCCATTTCTACAGTGGATGCCAATACTCTGTGTTGTTACTGGATCCCATTTTTTTTATTCTCACTAATGAAAAGACCAGCACTCTTCTTTTTAAAATGCATTTATTTATTACTTAAAATTGCATTCTTATGAGTGCTTTGCCTGCATATGTGTGTGTGTGTGTGTGTGTGTGTGTGTGTGTATACCCATGTCATGCTATGTCCACAGAAGCCAGAAGAGTGCTTCAGAGACCCTGGAACTGGAGTTACAGATAATTACCATGTGGGTGCTGGGAACTATATTCAGGTCCCTCAAAGAGCAGCCAGTGCTCTTAACTACTGAGCCATCTCTCCAGCCCCAGACAGCCTTCTTCATATTACCATTATCTCTACTATTATTTGTTCTCTCTCATTTGCATCAGCATATCAGTGCAATAATAGTATTATCAAACATATGTTATAATAATAAACATTATTTCTCTGTTTTGCATTTCTAGTTCTCTTGCAACAAAGCCACTGAAGTAAATTGTTATATTCATTCTGACCAAGTCCTCTCTTTCAGTCCCTCTTGGGTTCTTTCAGTTAGGTTACTTTCTCCAATTATCCACAATTAACACTTTTATCAATAGCCTCCATGTTGATGAACTCTAATGTAAATTTTAAGTTCTTACAGCATTTCTATATAGCCAAAAATTACACTTCTGGATATTCATCTGATAAAACAATAACCTATAAACATTTATTCACAATACCCCAAACTGGAAACTATCTAAATGTCTTTTAATGGATAAATGATTAAATAAACTATGGTACATCTAAACATTGAATACTAATCAGCAACAAAGAATGAAACTTTCTTCAGAAAATTATACTACATGACACAAAAATCCCCAAAAGTTGCCTAGCAAATGAGTTCACTTACTGAAACTGAATGATGATTCTCTATTGAAAAGGTAGGGATTATAGCATATGGAAAGTAGGTGGGTTATAAAACAAATCAATAATCAAGAAGGGATCAGTGTTATGAGAAAATGTTCTATGTCTTGGCTGCACAATGTCTATAGCTTGTATGTATTACTGACAATATAGTTTTGCAAGTGCATTTGTTAGGGAAACTGGGGAAAGATCTACGGTTATCTCAGAATTAAAAAAAAAAGGAGAGTTTGAATATGTGTGTGTGTGTGCGTGTGTGCGTGTGTCATAAGAAAGATAACACAAAGTTAAATAGACATCTAACAATGTTTCCATTGTCTACAAAGGAAACAGAATAAACACCTTTTACTGGCAATAAAAGGAATAAAAGCTAATTGTCCTGAATAGGAAACATGACTGTGAATCATCTTGATCCATCATAAATAATGTAGGTACATCAATGTGCCTTCTGAACTGGACTTTATGAAGTCATGACTGAGGTTTTCAGCAAAAGAGCTGTACTCAGACAGTACCTAAGCTCTAGAGGAGGACAACCATTATTAATGGTGAATGTATTCATCCTATTTCATGACTTATATGCCAGATGGTATAGTATCTGGGATCTTGCTGGTCCTGGAGAGACTGTCCTTTCCAGCTGAGAGAGTAAATAAGTCACCCAAGGCCTTCCATTTACAGACCAAAGCCAAAACCCCAGCCCCAACTACCTTCTTTATCTAGTTCTAGACATCAGGCCACTGTACCTTTACCCTAGTCAGCCAGGGGCCAGGTCCTGGGCAGCTAGCCTTTATATCCACTGATTAGTGAAATTATCCAAGCTAGCCTGTTTCCTTGAATGGCCTACTATGTGGAAACTACAATAAAGATTAATTTACATTTTCCCCTTCATCCTTCTGCTTCTGATAATGGAGCTTCTCCCCATGGCCCTGTACCATGCCACGCCTCCAGTTTCCAGGGATCTATATGAATTTCTTCCTTCATGCCAGAGATTTCTATATCTGCATGTCCTTTATATCTGATCAATACGTATTTTAAAGCAATGTTTGACAGTGAAAGAAGATATTCCTCTTTAGAGTTATGTACCTGAAAAGACCTAGCTGGTCTACACTGGAATGTAGGTCAGTGGAACATTGTTAGCAACATTTATACATCATGGATGGTGATTTAACCAAAGAAAAGTTTCTGTAGAGGAAGAGGACTCAGTGCCATAAGTAGAAATGAACAGATTAGGAACGAGGGATCACTTTGCTTGGGTGGGTAGGGCTGTCAAAGGCACTTTTTGGAGGGATAGTGTGGTGGTTTGAATGAGAAATGTCTCCCAGGGATGCAGGAATTTGAATACTTGGTTCCCAGGTATTGATATTGTATGGGGAAGTTATGAAACCTTAAGGAGCTACAGCCTTGCTCGAGGAAGAATGTCACTCGGGACAGGCATTACACATTTATAGCCTCACCCTAGTTCCAGTTTCCTCTTTCTGCTTTGTGCTTGCAGTTGAAGATGTGATCTGTCAGCTTCCTACTCCAGTCACTGGCTGACATGCCTCTCGCTGTTACAGACACTCCTTCTGAAATTGTAAGCCAAACTCTTACAATTTATTTATCTAAAGCAATGACAAATTTTAAAGAAAATATGTTATAAAAAGCATCATAAAGTAGAAAAATGAAACTGAGTGTGCAGGAAGTGGAAGAAAAGAATTTACCTCTATATCTTTGAAATGGCCTAAGCAAAAACATGTATATGCAATACAATTCAGTATCTCTCTACAACCTTATTGGAAAGTCATGCTGAATACTTTTTCTTATCTTTGTATTTACATCTTTATCCGAGATGTTTCTAGGTTTTATTTGCTGAGAAACAAGATGGCCTTTGCCATCCTCACGTAAATGAAGTCAAGCATGGAATGCTTTCAGTTTTATCCAGTGCGTTAATTTCAGGAAACTAAGCAATGCTTCCTTGTTAATCTCTTTCCGTCTGGCAAACTCATATAATCTAGAATCAATTTCTGAAGTGCAAATGGAGCAAACTAAATTTTCAAAGCCTCAGTTAGCTGACATATTTTAGAACTGATGTCTGTGAAATGAAAAAGTAAGCTGCAATTTTTTTCTGCCTGCCTTTCAGACACACATCTCAAAAGATAATCAGAGCATGAAACATGGGCTGGAGTGTAGCTCAATGCTAGAGTGCTTGGCTAACAAGCTATATCTTCTCCTACAATAAACGGGAGGTATAATCTGGCCTGTATTTTTAGATGGCCTAAGAGTTGATGAGGATTGAAAGAAATATGAATATTTCAAGACTGAGCAACGATAATATGAAATTTAAATCCTAGTGTCCATAGATAGCATTGGATGGAGAGTCATACACATTTGTTATGCTTTCTGTATCTTATTTCATGCTACAATAGCAATTTACCAATTGTGCAATTGTCCTATGGCCTTATGGTATATAAAACAAAATACTGCCCTCCTGCAGCCATCCTGACTAGTATTTTTCTTGTCTGTTGCATGTCATCCAGTGCTACTTCTCCCTGTTGCAATACTTAAAAAAGTCATTTCCTTAGTTGTCCAGTTTGTTTTGCTTTAATACATTGGAGGTCATCATTATGAAAGGAATTTTTCTTGTATGAAATTGTGCATACAATGTTTGGGAGGCATACCAAATAGAATCAACTCTGCACTTACTTAGTACGGACCTCAAATGTCTTCTTTTCCATCAAAATAGGTATTACTTTTTAAATTTTATTTTTAGTTATGAGTATGTGGGAGGTGGGTGTGTGCACACAAGTGCAGGTACCCATGGAGGCCAGAAGAGGACATCAGATCCCCTGAAGCCAGAGTTACTGGTGGTTGTGAGCCACCAAACATGGATGCTGGGAACTGAATTCAGGTCCTCTACAAGAGTAGTGTATACTATGAACCACTGTGTCATCTCTCCAGCCCCATAATATTTCTCTATTTTATTTACTACCCACTCTTTTCACCCAAAGCTGAATACTTTAACTCTTGAGTTGTAAGGCATTTATTATTATTATTATTATTATTATTTGTGTATCTGTGAGGGTGTGGCGTGGGTGTGCCTGTGGGGGTCAAAGGACAATTTGGTTGAGTTAGCTCTTTTGGAGAATGTTTGAACAGGCTTTCAGCAGGAAGCAACATTTACTTATGCTAACAATGGCTCCATGGACTCACACTCAAAGGCTGAGCTGGTTGCCTGCATGGCTTGAGTCAACACTGTTTTTTGCTGATTGCCTCCATGTCCCATCTCTTTGTTTGATGGTACACCTATATTTCTGGGGGCTTTGTGTCTGTGATTCTACCTCCTCCATTACTGCAGGGAAATGAGTCTGGTATGTCAGGACAAGTGACCTCACCTGGCACCAGTGAGCCAGTTGTTCTGTTGGGTACTAGTCCTCCCTCCAGCTAAGAAAAGAACAAGGGGAGTGGGGATACAAAGGAACCTGATGGGACCCAGGAAGCACCAAGGGAATGCTGCTCATCAGACTGATAAGAACCCAGGGTTTGTCTTGTAAGCCTCCACAAGGTGAGTACGGTCACCTCCCAGAATTGCCTGAGTAGTCTCACAAATGGTGAAGCCACTTCTCTCAGGTGATGAGTGGTGGGTGGGACATGCTGTGTGAGCACATGAGGACAACAGGGAAGAGTTATAAACTGATCAAAGGCTGAAACAAGTGTGGAGTTCTGATCCGAAGGTCCATGGCAATTCCATATGGTGTATGGGGTTTATGTATCCTGACATTGGGGTTTATACAGTCCTACCAATGCCAAGAGGAACCTGAGGTATCTGTGAGAAGAACGCCAGAGACAGGTGAAGTGAGTACTTACCCCTTCCACTTCCTTTCCCTTCTTGTGTGTGATTATTGTCTTTTCTGGGGAGGAAATGGACAACTAGCAGAGTAAGCTAATCAACTAGACTGTATGGTGAAATTTTTCAAAAAGGGATATTCAGATTATGGTTTGACTCTCAGAGTTCTAACTATAGACCTCTTGTGAAATAGATTGGCCTTGATTCAGGGTGGGCTGGTTCTTTAAGGGGTCACTAGGTGGGATTGGAGAGATGACTCAGCATAAAGTTAAGACTGTTCTTGCAGAGGACCTGAGTATGGTTCCCAGAACTCCCATGGCGGCTAGCAACTCTGTTTCTCCAGATCCAGCAGATCCAGTACCCTCTTCTGACTGCCACAGGCATTGCATAACATGGGTGCACTTACATACATGCAGGCAATACACTCATACATATAAAATAAAAAATAAACTATTTAAAAAGGAGTCACTAAGCATGGAAATACCAGAATGAGTATTCATAGTCATCATGGGAGACCTAGGCTACAGACCGGTTTGTCTACATTGACCACTGGCAAGACATGGTTCTCTCTCAGCCACCTTTGTGAGCCAGTCTAGAAGAGAACTGTAACATCATGATGGCCCCGACGATGAACGACTCCCTCAAAATGCTGACAGGAACCTGAGAGGCCCATTTTACCTGGGAATCCACAGGAGGTTTTCCCCACCGTATGTGCCACTGTATCCTCCACTACCACCTTCACTCCCTACACATACCACAGCTGGAGCCCACTAGCAACTGCTCATTCCCTAAGGCCACTGCTCCTGAAAAGCCACGCAGAGCTGCGGGGATTAACCCCATAGACTCCACCTAGGAAGTACCAGGAGAACACTGATGGCAACCCTCCTCGGCTAACCTGCAGATAGATGCCACTGAGAGAAATCTCAGGGGCCCATTTATTACAATCAAGATGGTCAGGTGCAAGCAGACAGCACATATCATCAGCCTTTTACCATCACTGGTCTCCTAAACTGGAAAATAAACAAATCCCCTTTCACTGAAAAACCTCAGGCTATGATTTATTTATGCAATCCATCATCCAGCCCCACAATCACACTTAGACTCATGTGCCGTTTCTCCCAACTCTATTTAATACCAAAGAATGCCACAGAATTACTCAGACCACTTTAAAGTGGTTAGAATCACACACCCCAGAAGTGGCCATGAGTGCTCAGGCTCATTCCCAGAACCAGTTCCCTGAGCAAGATCCCCAACAGGAACCCAACAACAACTGGGAATTTCAAATGTTCTACCGTTACCAAGAGGCTCTTTTAGATGGCATAAAGGAAGGAAGAAAAAAGAGCAATGGATATAAGCAAAACCTCAGAGGTGCTCCAAGGCCCCAAAAAGAGTCCAGGTCATTTCTACTAGAGACTATGCAAAGCATTTCCTTGTTATACCCACTTCAGCACAGAAGCAGCCACGATCAATGAATGGTTAACACAGCCTTTGCTATTCAGGAGACATCTCACACAAACGACAAAAGTTGGAGGGCTTTGGGGGAGTAAATGCCAGTCAACTATTGGAGGTGCAATGAAGAAGGTATTTTTTTAACTGAGACCAAGAGTCCCAACAAGAAGCAGAGCAAAAAATGAAAGAGAGAATGAGTTTTCTCACTGCCACCCTAGTGGAATGGTAAAGTTGCTCCCAGAGAGCTGCCTTGTCAGGCTGGGGCTGAGACAAGAGAAGCGGGTAAGAATGATCTCCTCAGGAAAGCCACTGGAAGAAACAGAGCCCCCAACAGTCAGATATTTATCACCCAGTTCACAGACAGAGGGGAAGAGGCCATATGATTGAAGAATGGAGATTGTGAGGCCCCTGATGACTAGTTTGTTGATTTGGCCACTGTGGAAAACTAGGAGAAAGACTAGGGCAGACTGGGCTTCATTTTGGTAGGTCCCTAGGAGTTTATGGTCCAAATGACCATGGGGGACTAGCCCACTGACTTCATGGTAGACACTGAGGCAGAACATTTGGGGGAAACTCAAACCATAGCTCCCTTTGCAGAGATGAGCCACTGTTGTGTGGGCCACAGGTAGCCAAACATGCCCCTCCTTGCAGCTTTGATGATACGACACAGTTTGGGTGACCTTAAAGTCATTCATGAATCCTTATTTATTCCCTGTGGAAATAATAGGTCAGGACCTGTTGGGTAAACTGCAGGCCCAAATAACTTTCACCTCCCCTAGGCAAACAGCCCTGACTCTAAGAAAAATCAGGACTCTCATGGTTCCTCGGGGAGAAAAGTGATGCCTCTCTAGTCTCAGAAAGGCCACAACATGGACCTGAGCTTCTCTTCAAAGTGCCTGTGGTATGGTCTGAAAACAAGTCTCCCAGACTGGCCCAAAAAATACCCCAGCTGTAGTAGAACTAAAACTAAGGGCTGGGCCCGCCATCCAGAAACACATTCTACCCTTCCCAAGACACAAATTGGAATCCAGAAGCACTGGAGAGACTTTGAAGATATGGAATCCTTTGACCCTGCCGATCTTCTTGGAACACACCTCTCCTGTAAGTTAAGAAACTATGAACAGTTAACTATTGACTGATTCAGGATCTATAAGCAGTAAACCAGGCTGCTGTTCCTTGCACCCAGCTGTTTCTAACCTCTACCTTCTCCTGAGTCTCATCCTCACTGAAACTATCTTCTTTAGCTGTCTAGGCCTCAAGGATGCCTTTTTCTGTGTCTGCTGGACTTTTTAGAGTCAATCAATTGTAATCTTCTAATGGGAAAATCCTTAAAACAGACAAAGTCCTGCTAATCTGTACTACACAGCCTCAAGGATTCAAAGTTCCCCGCCATTTTTGATATTGCATTACCTTCTGATTTAAAAATCTTCCCAAAGGACTAACGTAGTTGCTGACTGCTGCAATATCTGGATGACTTGCTTCTGGCCTGACAAATGCAGGAGGAACATGGCTGCTCCTCACCCTCCTCTGGGAGGCTATCTACAAGATTTCAAGGGAAAAGGCCCAATCTGCTAAGAAAAAGTCAAATATTTCAATTTTCACCTATCCCAAGGGCAGTATCAGTTCAGGCCAGAGAGAAAACAGGTCACCTTTCCAATCATGGATCCTAACCCAACTGCAGATGCAGGAGTTACTGGGCCCTCATACTTCAGTAGAATATTGAGACCTAACTTCTCTAGCTTGAAAAAGAACCTCTTGTTGGGGGAACAAACACAGTAAGAGACTTCTGAAGACATTAAGCCTTCACTAGCACAAAGGCTTAGGGCTTGCAAACATGTGCAAGCCTCTCTTCTTGTATCTTGTGGCATTGCAGCTGGGGTCCTGACCCAAAGGTTGGAATCATGGCAAACGTCTCCAAGCCAACTTGACTCCATCACCCAAGGCTGGTCACCCTGTCTGCAGGGCTTGGATTACTAAATTTGAGACAGATGCTAAAAAGTCTAATCATTCCATTTGCTGGATCACATACCCTGCCGGTATGTTAAAGACTCTTCTAATTGTTTATAGCTTCTCCTTAAATACTGCAAACAGTGAAGTCTTAGATGAAACATCAACAATAAATACACCCAAATTAGGCCATTAGTGAGTGTATATCATTTTAAAAAGAAACAGGGACAGGGGAGATGGCTCAGCAGTTAAGAGCACTGATTGATATTGCAGAAGACCAGGGTTCGATTACTAGAACCCACATGACAACTAATGGTCATCTGTAATTCCAGTTCAAAGATATCTGATGCCTTCTTCTGACCTCCGTGGGCATTGCACAACATAGGTGCACTTACACACATGCAGGCAATATACTGATACACATAAAATAAAAATAATAACTAAAATGTTTTTTAAAAGATAAAACAGGAAGCATGGTTTTGTTGACACCTAAAAGGATTAAACTGACTTCTCTTTAAAATTTTATTAATTTAATTAATAGAAAATCATTCTCTGTACAATCTGTACAAAGGTTAACAGGTTTCACATTACCATTTTAACAAATGGATGCTTAATGAAGTGGCTGCTTCCTTCATCTTCATAGTAACTTAGAAAAAAATAACTGTCCTTTATGTCTAGGCATTTGTAACTTATGGTATCAGACTAGAAATTACTAACCACATCCTGTAGGAATTTAATAGAGTAGAAGATAAGTCAATTTATACAAATTTAGAGAGTGATTCTCAATATTGATGAGTCAATATCAGCTCTCTGTTTGGCTGAATTTGTATCATATTTTTAGTTTCCTTTTGGAAAAGTCCCTTCTGCAATTCTGATTCTGTATGTGCATAGGAAGTTAATCTTCAGAAGTTAGGTTGTCTTAAAATCCAGTCCTCTTAACTCAGAGACTTTTATTTTCTAAGTGCCCCATTTTCAACTCTCCAAAGACCTTAAGACTGACTTTCCTGACTCACCTCTTTTCCCATTTAGAAAAGTTATCCAGAGAGGGGAAGCTTTAGAATTCTCTGTAAAAACAAACAAACAAACATTTGGCACATCCTACTTTCATTAAAAAAAAGTGTTCTCAGAATGACTAATTTCTGAAATATAAGTACTCCCTCCAACCAAGCTATTTGTACTTTAATTCTATTAAATTTCCATACATTTACACTTTTAATCAATTGTCTTGAAAATCTGTTGCTGAACTTTGCTTTGGGTGAGAAATGCCTTTTATACTGAAGTCAGATGATCACAGAACACCTGATTTCTTCTAATCTCTATAAAAGCATAAAGATGAACTCATCTTAGTTTGTTGGGGGTACATTAACTCATGGCACTTAAGAGTAAGGCTTATAGCTTATTATCTCTGCAAGTTATTTGTTTCACATAACATGATGCTTAACAATAATCATAATGACCCTCATATTAGTCCCTAAGAACAACTCACTGTCTTAATTTCATCCTGATTATGAGGATGAGATAGAGATGTATAGGTTATATGAAGTAGAATATTTATTTTCAGTAGATTCATTTATGCCAGTATTTTAAAATGTCTACTTCCTTGGATTATTATTCTTGGCTTCATCTTGAAAAACATAATGGTCATTCTACAATGATGCCTTCCCCCTCCCCCACCACCTTTGTACAGGTATTGAAGCTAAACTAGGCATGGACTAGAGGCCTTATTCTGAATGTTTGGACAGTGTTTAAAAGGAGAACTCCAGTAACCTCCAAATCATAAAGCAATCCTTGCTTTGCAAACAAGCCTGTCCAGGACCCCAGTCATAAATTTCTACCATGCTACTGGAAAAAAAGAATATATACCTTAATTTTTCTCCCACAAGCCCTTCCTAGATGAGACCCTTATCTGGAAGAAAGGCAAGTCTTTGATCCTTTACCCAACCAGCATGACTGTTTTCCTACACCAAAGTGCTTAAGCTACCCTGTTGTTTGGCCTGTGCTGCTACCTCAGACTCCTGCAGGTCAGTAGTCACCCCTGACTAATACAAGGTCCTTGTGGATTGTCTGAGGTTAGCTGCTTTTCCTCCACTTTGACTTTACTCTTTGAGCTTCTACCCTAAACACTTCCCCAGACAGAGAGTTCCGGGCTTACCAGGAGACAGTTCTAACTCCTCATTTCTAACAATGTTGCCCTCTTTGAATTTTAATTTCTTTGACTTTAGTAGAAAGACAGTACCACCCACCCCCTTCACAGAGTTGTGAAGATTTACTTTTTTGAAGCAAATATGTACTGAACATTTGCTGATTCCAGGTACTGTTCATTAAACTGGGTGTATGATGGCTAAGAAATCTGAAGAGCTCTGTTTACTTCTTGAAGAATGAAATCTAGAAAGAGTGTTAGACAGTAGAATGTAAAGTGGGAAAGCTGATGAATATTATGACCATCTCTATTTTGAGGATCTATGGCTTTATTTAGTCAAACTCCTCACAAAGCAGGATGTAGGAGCTGAAATATATAAAATGTATGCTCAGCATTAAAATGCAAATACAATAGAATGGGCAAACAGTATTAAGGGCCCAAATGGAGTTTCAGATATTAGAGAGGATGGACAAGGTACTTGAAGGAATTGAAGCAATGTAATATGAGATGAGAGGAAATGGTTTTAAGACCAAATCATACTGGATCTGTCAGATCTGACCAAGAAGAGTTGTGTTAAATAGAATGGAAAGCACTAAAAAGGTACGGATCAATAGGACAAGAAAAGAGGACTCTAGAGTAATGTGAAAGACACTGAAGAGCATCCACCCTGGCTTTAAATACATGAGCATGTTGCTATAGCAGAAATTTAGTCAAGAAAAGCACAGCTTTTACTAGCATGATTTGGTAAATGATAGAGAATGCCAGATTCACTAAAAAATACCAAGATGAAAAGTGGGACAAAATCGATGATATAAGAGTAGATTCAAAAGTCAGCATGGTGATCCCAGCACTTGAGGTATGGAAATAGGAGGATCAGAAGTTCAAGGCCAGCCTGGTCTACAAATGAAACCCTGTCTTAAACAAAAACAAACAAAACACCTGTGTTTCCTGATGCATAGGCTGCCTGCATTGAAGCTCCTGCATCATGGGCACTCCTGTGAGGTTTCAGACACTTATGAATCCTCAGCACCAAGAAGGGACCTTTTTCAAGATGCTCAGAGATCTCAGCAAAGTGTCCAACTGGTTCTACACTGAGCACCTGAAGAATCTGTAAGCAGTCACCTGGAGGCTTGGCTAGTTGATGTGATGTTTGGTAAGGATGGAGAGTACATACCACATGTCCAGTGTGACCCACACCCAGCTACATGTGAATTAGTGGGACCCTGAAGACAAAGCTGAGACCTTGATATTTTTGCCAATAGGACATACCAGAGGTAATCATAAGCTTGACTGAACATTAAGATCCTGGTACAGAACCCAGAGAAGGACCTTACTCAGGAAGCTAAGACCCAGTGTTGTCTCTTGAGCCCATGAGGCCTCCCTTCCACCCAACAGTCTCCTATGGAGGTCCCCAAGGCCACCATCTAGTAAGATTCTGCCAACACGCTCAAGGCCCCATACCAGCTGTGTCTCATCATGTCTTCGAGGTCCTGTCCCAGAAGTTTCCCGAGGTGGTTCTTGAGGTGAGGACCCAGAGTTTTCCAGTGGTGGTTCGTGAGTCTGAAACCAAGCAGTCCAGGACACCAGAACTCAGTTTCCAGAGGCTCCTTAGGAACTGGTTTGCAGGTTATGAAGATGTCTCTAGCCCAGAGTGGACAGTCAAACTGAAGCCTTGGTACACTCCTGTAATGCCAGAACCTGGAGGCATCAGCTGGGAAAACCTCTAGTTCCAGGCTAACCTGGTCTTTAACTCCTACCTGGTTTTTGTTTTAAATGGAAATCTATAGAAATCATTCTTTATGGTTCTATTTCTACCCTAGAAGTTGGGAGAAGAATAGAGAAGGCTGTTTGTGTTAAATGTTTGCAAACATGATTTTTTAAAAAAAAACATTTCAATAATAAGCCTTACTTTCATAATTTTTTAAGAATACTGTCATACTTGGTTAGTTAACCATGAATTCTTGCATCATTTTATAAATAATGTCATAGCACATTCCCCTTCTTCATTATTATCTGGATTTGTTTTGGAAAGTATACTGTGCTTTTAAAAGAACTGTCTAACTTTTAATAGCTTTCACTTTTTCTAAAATAACTTAAATATATGTTGCTGGTTTAGTCTTTAAATTGGCCAGACTTAATGAACCATGCATCAATCTGAGACTCAAATATGCTGATTTTTATGGAAGGATGGGGTTGATGGCAAAAGGATGTGGGTACTTTATCTTAATGAATTGTCATATTCATGGACTCATTTTCTCCCTCTGCCTGTGTGGATATCTTTGTAGTATTTCCAATAAATTTTGCCACATAAATTAAAAACTTAAATACAGTGAAAATTGCCACCCCCCCAAAAAAAAGGAGATTCAAATATTTTGGCTAATTCAGCTAATTAGGTTATGAGTATATGTATCTATAATACATATCACAAAAGACCAAGTTTCGAGTGACTAAGATTGTAAGTTTGGATATGATTGAGTTTGGGGTTCCAGTAATCTAGATGTGTGGAATCTTATACTGGGCCATATCACAAGAGCTTCAGGGCCATAGAGAAGCACCGGTAGTATATGTGCATGTGTCTGTCTTCTACATGACGCTGAAAGAAGCACTGGGCAAGAATGAAGCACTCAGAGGCATAATCTGGACATAGAAGACAGTTTCAAGACTCATACTTAAAGAATCCTAGAATTAAATGTTCCAGTGAAGCTGGTTAAATCTGTGACTAAGTCAGAAAATAATCTGTCAGAGCATCCAGAGGAAAATAAGGAGTACACTGTCATAAAAAAAATCAGCTGAGAGGAATATTTCAAAAAGAAAGAAGGACCAAAAGTGTCAAATGACCCTAAAGATCATCAAATATCATGAGCAATGGAATATTTACTGGTTTTAACCATGAAAATCAGTGTCTGTGAAAATGTGGGAGGAAAAGAAATAAACAGAGCAAGTATAGGAATTCCAACGAAGAAATCTGAGTCTTAGAGAAAAGGAGAGAGGCTTTTGAGCAATGAGTGGTTGGCTGAACTAGGTTTTGCTTTGTTTTCAATGGAAGATACTTGACTGCAAAACCCATTGTAATAAGCACAACTTAGAAGATAATATGAATGTAAAGGCTGTCCAATTTCTGAGAGTGTAGAAGCTCAAGTAGAGATTAGCCTTTTAAAAACCTGAAGACATGATATGATAAAGGGACATTTCCATACATTCTAGCACATTGAATGATAGCTATTTTTATTAGTTAAGTTAAATTCCTTGCTATTAATCAAATCCCAATTTTGGGTTAATTAAAACAATAAAATAAATGTGTTAGTACATGTCACAATGAAGTACAGAGTAAATAGACTTCATGTTTTTTTAACTGGGGTTCAAAATCCATTTTCTTGTCTCTATCCTTCATCCATTATAAGACTAATAACAACAGTGGCTAAAATATCTTTCAGGTACGGCATCCAGGAACCCTATACGGCCATCTCTCCAAATGTAATCAAGACAGAAAGAAACTGTGATGGGTTGTCTCTGCACTGACTACACATAAAGCAGATTATTTCTAGTCCCATACTTGTATAGTTGGCCTGTCTATTCTTTCATTCGATCCAGTCTTCAGAGTTCTCAAAACTTACTTGAGAGTGATTTGAGATCAAAAACATTTTGCTATGATCCCTGATGTGATCAATCATTGCACCCTTTATCATTATGTCATGAACTCTTTTCTAGTTATAAGGACCAATGAATATTTTAGGACAACCACATTTCAATTCCTATCCCTTCTCATACTTCTGTTATGTCTACTCCTGCTCTATCTGAATACCAATTTGATTGTGCTATGCAGTCAGCACTAAGAATCATGGATCCGGTTCTCCAAAGTCTCTGACCATACCTAGCATTGCTAGGATCTTTACTTGGTGAGTTTTATGTTTGAACATGAACTAACCCCATAGGCTTATGTGTGAAGATTGGTTTGTGGCTGGTGATCCTTTTTATGAGGTTATGGAACATACTGTTTATGGGCCAGTAGGTATCAAGTCATAGAGGGCATAGTTTTAGCTATAAGTCAACTCTACTTCTAGACTAAGTTGTCTACCTCCTGACCCCCAAGATATAAAAAGTCCTTCTTGGCTCCCAAGACATAAAGAGTCCCAGAAATATACCCCTGTCCTCACTCCATGAATTCCATATCATGTCTTCACTGCCATCATGGACTAAGTCAAAATAGGTATTTCCAACCTTAAGTTGATTCTGTCAGATATTCTGATACAACAATGAGAATAGGAAAGAGCAAAGTGGACCAAGAAGTGGGACTATTGTTATGATAAAAATGAACGTGTGGTTCAATGGCCTTTGGTATAGGTCTGTGTGAAGAATGTGTGAGTCTGCAGATGAGGGCTAGAGGAGCTAAAGAATGTGATAGGTTGAACTTAATGGGCTATTGCAGTGTGAGTGTGGAAGGCTAGAATGCCAACAGTCATGTGACTGTTCTCATGAGGATTCAGAGGAGAGCTAGGAATATACTGGGAGTTCATTGTAGTAAGGAATCTAAGTCCTGCTAATGTCCTGCAAGTCTGAGTGAAGCTGAATGTAAAAGTAATAGACCAATTTGTTTGGCAGAAGAAATTTCAAGGCATCAGTCAGGCTGCAGAGTGGTTTTTCCTCACTGCCGTTAGCCAGGTTTACAGTGAGAATTTTGGGCAATAAATGGAGCATATTTCCATTTTTTTTCAGTTTGGTGAAGAAAGGAATGGACAGAATGACATCAGAAAAGATGTGGTCAAGATAGCGCTGACTGTTAGAGAAACGTGCATTTTCCAGCCTCTTTGTCCTCCCTTTGGGAATGGGGATACTTATTCTGTACCATTGCATTTTGCCTTATTTTTATTTCTTAATTTTATTAAAAATTTTTGAGATTTTATGTATTTTATACAAAAGTTCTTAACTAAATTTAGACGCCCTTCCCCATCCACCCTCCACCCCACCATCAGACCTCATGTACTCCACCATACATATTAAGTCTTATCCAGTCAAGCATGTGAGCTCAGATGTCCTTTGGTGAAAATTCATCCACTGGAGTCTAGACAGCCTTTCTAGAGATCACTGGTAAGGCCTGATATTCACCCAGCAGCAGTGTTTCCAGTAGTTCCCAGACCAGGACTGATCTCTAACCATTTCCCCGACTCTGCTCTGGGCCCTTGTTTGGCACGGGTCCTGTGCTCAAAGCCACTACTGACACAAGTTCACATGTACAAGCTTCCAGTGACCTGAAAGCCTCTGCTTCCCTATGTTCATGAACCAGCCCTGGCTCTTACAATCTTTTTGGCCCCTCTTCCACATTGGTCCCTGAGCCATGGGTGGGAGAGATTTAATATAGGAGTCCTATCCAGGGACACACACTCTACAGTCTCTTATTCTTTAAAAGGTAACTGCTATGTGTTGCAAAAAAGAAGCTTCTTTTATGAGTGGTGTGTGTTGTACTTGTCTGTAAATATGAAGATCCACATTTAGCATATGATAAGAAATTTCATTTGTCTAGAAATATGACAGAGAGAGGGTTTTCTCTAGGATCTATGAACTCTCCAGCCTTGTATATTTGGCTGTGCTTATAGTGCCACCATGAATTCACTCCTATTGAAAAGTCTTTAAGCCCAATTAGGTAGCTGTTGGTTACCCCCCAGATAACAGTGCCACTACTGCACCAATAAAAGTAGTTTGCTGTGCCGGTCATTATGGTTATTAGATTTGAGGGCTGGTTTGGACCATTAAATGATTTTCTTGCTTAGCAGCTTGCATAGTGTCCTCTAGAACTATGAGAGCTAAACTCCAGGTAGAAGGTTTCCAGGTCAGTTCCTGCTTCACTGCTCCAAGTCCTATATCTGAACCGTATCCTGTCTTCAGCAGTAGGGTCTTATCTTCCAGTTCTGGGAGATAATCAAGAGTTCTGGCAATAGCCAGTGTTATTTTTATTTTTTAGGAACTCACAGCTAAGAGTCTGCTTTGAGTCTCAGAAAATGCTTTGAACTTTGGGTTTTTGAACAATGTTGGAACTCTAAGACTATAGAGATTTGGAGTTTGATTGAATCTGTTTTTCATGCTGAGATTGGCATGAGCCTTTGGGAGCCAGGGACAGAATGTTATAGTTTGAATATAAAATGTACTTCTCAGAATCATGTGTTTGAATACTTGATCTGAATAATGATCTTGTCTGGGGAAGTTGTGGAAACTTTTACACATGAAACTCAACTGGCAGATGTAGAGAGTTGAGAGCTATAGGCTGCCTCTATTTCTGGCGTCTCTGCTTCCTGGTTCTCAGAAATGTGAGGAATCCAAACAACACTCTCCTACCCCCACAAGTTCTTCCCTGTCTCCTCTACCTAGATGGACCATCAAAGCATGAATAAAAAATAAGTTTTTGCTTCCAGAAGTTGCTTCTGTCAGGTATTTTGCCACATCATTGAGAAAAGCACTAACACAGCCATCATGTCTGTTCAAACTCACTCTTACTTCTCTCCCATATAGGACCAGCCTTTCCAGCTATAGTCAGTAGCCCTTAGATCTTTAATCACTCTACTACCTGACTTTAGCACCTGTTCTTAATTGATATCTAGAAACAGTACTGCCCTAATAAGATCCTTAGATGCCTCTGACATTCATACTCACAAATAAATACACTGAAGTTAATGCATTGTGGCACACTTACTACCTAGTCCATAATTATCACAAGAAATAAAGAGAAAATCTATAACTGATCCTCAGGCTTACATTTTATTTCTTTGACTCTGAAAGAATGGAAGAGAGCTACACAAAATTAATTGCAAATAATTTCTTTAGAACTATAAACGTTTTCAGATTTATTCATTAGACCTGAGGATAGTAACAGACTGGACCTAATATGTGCATTAGGACAAAGCATTAAAATCTATTCCTAATAATTAAGAATAATAGTAAATGCTAAATAGAGTGAAAAAATATGTACATTGAAAACATACATTGAATTTAGAGTTGTTAATATAGAATTCAAATAGAAGGAAGCAATTGTTTTTATTTGGCTTATTGCAGTGGCCTGTTGAATCCACCAAAGCCATGCAGCTTCATGTGAAAGGAATACAGGAATTGTAGGGAAACTGATGTTATGTTCCATGAAGAATAACAGAGACTTTGGTCCAGCTACACAGTGCCAGCGCATGGTAAATATTCAATTTTTGCTCAGTGTCAGATTGCTCAATGAAGAGTCCATGGTTCAGCTAACTGTTCTATGTGTCTTTAGGAGATAGGAGGGCACATAATACAAATTAAAAATAAGAAGTTAATTCTCCCTCTTGAAAATAAGGGAAGAGGCTTGATCCTACAGTATTTGCTTGGAATATTGATTCTAGAAAATTTAAAAATTCACTTTATGTTTCCTCGAAATGTCTAAAATCATTTAAAAAAATAAAATTAGCTTCATGCCATCTTTAAAATTCAGGAATGCTTTCTTAAGAATTTGGAGCTATCTCCTTGAAATATCTCACAAACGAAAAGGACAGTACTGTACCTTTCTCCCTCTTCTGCTTTGGTGGAGAGGTGTTTTTTTTTTTTTTTCTGAATTGGGGAGATTCTGCTTTTCATTGCATTTTTCCACCAGTATTTAGTTCAGTATTCTCACTCTGCCTTTTGTTCTCAAGTACAATGAGGAAATCTTTTGAGCATCACCTGTACTTCAAGAACATTTCTGGTGCTGAGCCTCTGGGCCTGATCACAAGTCTGGCTAGAGGCTCAGCCTGTTCCTTCAGTGGGTGTTGTCTTCAGCTGCCCTCATGATGGAATGAAGGTTTGGAGTCCTTGAATATTCATCTGGAGAAGCCTAGGTCATGATAGGGAATGAGGATATTTTCCATTCGTTCTTTCAATGTGTCTAATATTTATTTATTATAAATGCTATAGCCACTTTTCCAGGTACTAGAGATAAAACTGTAAACCAATGAATCTATGTTTAAAATTTTATGTTATTTTAAGGAATGAAAAGCATTAAGTAAAAACTTTCTCATATTTCTCATATTAACACTCTAAAGTTGGAATGTTGTGGCTGCAGTGATCCTGACTAGCTAGGCGGGTAATAGGTACAGCCTGTACAGTGACAACCAGGTCAAATCAGCTCATACTGCTATTGCACCAACTGAGCCAGTGTAGTGCTCACATTGACAAACTGATTTTAAGGGCATTCAAAGTATCTTTTAGAAGTTTTGTTTTTAATTATGTGTATAAGTGTGTGTCTGTGTGTGGGTATTCATTTGAATGTGGGTGCCCACAGAGGCCAGAAGATGGCACACAATCCCCTGAAGATGAAGTTACCAGCAGTTGTGAGGCACCAGAATTGAGTGCTAGAAACCAAATTCAGGTCTTCCAAACAAACAGCATGTGCTCTTAACTGCTGAGTCATCTGTCCAACTCCTAAGAATCTTTTAAAATTATCATATTGCATTTGTCCTTGAAACGAGAAGTTAGGACTAAAAGGCATGCTCAGCACAAAGCTGTATGGAATAAATTTGAAGTAGTGAAGGAAATATTCATCACTGTAGAATAATCCTATTTACTTTTGCTGAATGACAACCAAGTAGAAAAAAAAAGGGAAGTAACTTCCTTCCTGACAGTGTGGCACTGGGATTAAACACCAGCAGCTGCTAGGTTGTAAAAGGAATTATCCTTTGGCAATGCCTATAACCTTGACGGATACCATTTCCTCTGCCTTTCATTCATCTTGCTACCAGGAACGTAGACAAAGCCAAGTTGGACTCATGAACTCATAACAGTTGTGGCTGCCTGTACAAGACCTACATAAGATCAAACCAGTTAAAATTAAAGCACAGATGAGAGAAGGGCTCCAGAAGCTCCACAGCGAGTAGGGAGATATTGGCAGTTGATGACTGTTGGGGAGTGAGAGTCTCTTTTTTTTGAGGGTATGGACCCAGCGCATGACCTCAAACCCATGCACAAAAGATCAGCACTAATTGGACTCAGTGGATCATTTTTACTTATTCTTTTTGGTCCTTATGAGACAGGGTCTGGAACTCACTATGTAGACCAGGCTGGCCTTGAACTCACAGAGATCCACCTGTCTCTGCCTCCCTAATGCTGGGATTGAAAAAGAGAATGTGAATTTGGGAGGAAGATAGGTGCTGCTGATTGCTGCCACCACCCTACATACATCACCACAGGGGAGTCTGCCCAGTGGGTTGATTACCACTTGCAGAAATCTGTGAAAAGATACGACTAGGGCTACTTCTAATACCAACTATCTTACTCTCTTAACAACATATAACATACAACATTTGTACAATCTTTTTAAAATTGGGGATAAGCTCACACTCTTCTCAGAAAAAAATATTTAGAATACCCAAATTCTGTCTGTGGTGGTAAAGAGCAGTATTTATCAGCAACTCTTGTCCCTGCTGACCAGAATTATCTCATAGACAATACCTCCTTCATTCATGTAGCATGAGGAAAAATAAAAATGACTGAGAGCTTTCACAGATGTCCCATGCAGATATAACAAAGATGTCCTGAGGGCGACCATAAGGAGGACCCCAGTGAAAGCAAGGAGTGATCAGGTTTTTACTGGTCCACACCAGTTTCAACAGCACTGTTTTGGGTTGAAGAGGATGAAGGTAGGCTGAGAAGATTGAGGAAAGGCACAGTGTCCACAGCCTATAAGGACAAGAGGTATGAAAATCCTGGTAACCACTATTGAGAGATACTATAGGCCACATTCAGTGCATAATAGGATCACAAGTCACAGTTTATACACTTCATGTGGCCAAAGGTCTGTCCTACTTATCACAGGTAGTGTTGAATAAATGATTGAAAGTGTAAGTGAATAAGTGAACAGGATGCTTACATTATTCTTGATGGAATAAAATTCAAAATCATGTCATCTCACTTATTAAAATGGAAACGTATACCTCCTCACAGTCAGAACAGAAAAATAAAACATCTTATCATACCTTATAAAACACATATTACCTAAGCAGTCATCCCTATTCATTTCTAAATAATACACAAAAGACACAAGATGGACTAATTTCTACAAATTTAATTATGGGAGATTTAAGCAAGGAGCCAGTAATTGTTCTTCCTTGAAAGTGTGTTAACTTTCACTAAGAGAAAAATGCTAGAAAAGAAGAAAGTTTAGAAGCGTTCTGATGTAGTCATCTTTTAAAACTTGGTTTTGAGAAATATTATGTACTTTCTGCCCAGTTCAAAAGTACACTGAAATATACGTATAGCATACTCACAGATTATACACCTTCTCCAGAAATCTCCAGATCCACAATGAATATGTATTTTTATATGTTTTGTGCATATATTTAAGATAAAATTAGTAAGAAAGAGGGTGATAAAAGTTGCAATTTGCTTTGTTATAAAGTTGTCCCTAACACATGGAAAGATAACAGGACTCACCATTTGTAGATGAGTTGAGTTCATATTTCTGTTACTGCTTTAATGTTCATATAACTTTTAAGGCAAAAAAAGCTTACACTCCTACGGTGGTCAGTAATGCTGAAGCAGTGGTCATGAAGAGAATTTTTATAGGAATAGTGTTGGCAGACCTAAATTCTGAGCTAATGACCCCCAAACCAGAAGGTTAGCTTCAACTTTTGTAATGCCAATTTTTTAGCTAACCAAACTTTTTGTGTTCCCAAAAATTATCATCTGTAACCACTGTTTTTGAAAAGCTAATTTGAATTCATGAACATTATACACATCTTGGGTAATAATAAAGCCAACATAAAAGGTGAAACAGAGCAAAGAGTAAAATGAAATGGTCATTGTTTCCTCTGCTAACAACAAAAGTGAAAAGAAAATATCTTCACCTGAGGTTAATACGTTCTTTTCAATTTTATTTTACATTTATTTTTATGACTACGGGTGCATTGCCTGCATGTACACAAGTGCACCATGTAAAGCAATGCCTACGGAGGACAGAGGGGGCATTGGGTTCATGGAATTGGAGTTTGGATGGTTTTTTATCTGCCACGTGGGTGCTGGAATGCAAACTCGGGTCTTTTGCAACAGCAGCCAGTACTCGTAGCTGCTGAGCCATCTCTCCAGCACTTTTGATGCAGTTACAGCCCACTCTTCTATATGCTGTATGGTAAATGTGTGCTCTATGGGAGTACTTATTGCTGTTATATTTTTTAACTTCTGTGATTAAGCTAGAAGTATTTTTTATTGACTAGAAGGGCAGAAATAAGCACGGAGCAATCATAGGTCCAATGGGACTCAGTGACTGTGTCTCAAAAAACAAATGTACACAACATTCTTGTTTCATTATAATATATTCTATTTTTTGAGAACTGTATATATGAATACTATATTTACATCATTTCTACCTCTCCCTATCTCCCCTCAAGTCCTCCAATGCCCCCTTCACCTCCTCTCGAATTCATGACCTCTTTTCCTATTATTGTTTTATTACATGTATATTTATACATATGTACATGTAATTCTCCCTCCTTCAGCAACCATTGGTCGCCTATAACTCTTCATCTAGAGATAATGCCCTATAACATTTCCCCATCCATGTTGGTGTGTCTATTGTGGTCATTTTACAGGTCACATATTTGAGATTTCCTGGGTGCAGCTTCACTGTCATGTCTAGCATTATCTAGCAGCAGACATCCTGGTCCTCTGGCTTTTACAATCTTTCCACTCCCTTTTCTGCAATGCTCCCTGAGCCTTAGGTGTAGGATTGTGTTATACATGTACCAATTGGGGCTGGGAAGCCCAACAAAACTGTTTTAAAAATTATTTTTGTATGGACTGTTACAGAACAATTTTCCTTGAATAATAGAGAACCACTTGGTTTGGGCATAGTGGCACACACCTTTAATCCCAGCACTAGGGAAGCAGAGGTAGGCAGATCTTTATGAGTTCAAGGCCAGCCTGATCTACCCAGTCATTTCCAGGTCAGCCAGGGCTACATAATGAGACCCTATCTCAGAAAGCATAATAGACCTAGTGTTTTAAGAACTGAAAATTATTTCATTGTATCTAATACTGGACTGGGGACAGCAGCACAGATGTGCTGAATACAATATAAAAGAAAATGGGCTCATTGGATTTCTCCAGGAGTAAGTTATTAGCATAAGAAAGTTTTATTAAAATTTTTACATCAGAGTTATTGTCAAATGTATGTTTATTAGAAAAGAGTTATCATCCATTCTATTCTACAGAATCATATTCTCTGAGACTGGGTATTTTTATCCTTTTGTCTTACTTTACCCAAATACTTAGAACAGTGCATAAATCACTAAAAATGACTCAGTGAATTGATGAATGAATTTATTAATGCTACTCAAATTATTGGCATTAACAGTACAATATTATATAAGCACTATTTTTATGCTTATATCACATGACTAAGCATCAGAATGATATTTAAGTATAGTGACATTTGTTGTTTTATGTAATTCCTTGACTTATACACACAACACTTATAGAATGGGGATATTTAACACACTCTTCATAAATGAGTTATACCTCAGAAAAAAATTATAAAGCCTTAAAAAACATAAGTTCTTTGTGTGCCTATGGGTTGAATGTTTGACTACATATTTAACACAATGATTCAATTTATCTGTTAGCATGAAAACAATTATGCATAATCAAGGTTGATGGAACTTCATTATAATTTTCTTCTAATAACAAACTGCACACCCTTAGCCCTGTTCCTTCTGAGATTACTTTCATCACCAACAGAGACTCATTTTGCCTGCTACTGGTGATGATCTGTATTAATCCAACTGGAAATGGTATTGGCACCAAATTCTGCTTTGTAATCCCAAAGAATTCCAAGTACCATTTGTATTCTGAATCTCAGGTTCATTGTTTGTAAAACAGATTTATAATGCACTGCCTGCCGATGCATAAAGATTATTGTCCTGAAATAAAATAAAGGCACAGGTAAGCGATGTGTAAATTGTAAAGCAATACTGATGTGTGTGATACTCCTGGCAGCATTAACACTTGTATACATCTGTTCATGAAGTCCAAAAGACAGTATTGTAAGAGCTATGATTCATATCAAGTTTCTTTATAAAAATGAATATCTGGATATCTGAACTAAAATTATAAAAAGTAAATAATACTAAAATACCAGTAGCAAATTACACTCAGCATTTCTACTGCACCCATCCACTTATATTTAACTCAACTATTACTTAGAGTGTATCCTTATATATAGTTCAAATGGTAGCACCATGAATAAAAAAGAAAATGGAAAACGTTGTAAAGTTACATGTCATCATTAACAACGAATCAGAAATATTTCTTAAACAGAAGAGAAATGAACTTGAACGTAATTTGTAAGAACTACTCAAGCTGAAGAACAGAAATGAGGGCTATAGAAATGACTGAACCTCAGGGATGTGAGGCATATTATCAAGTAATCTAAAACACAATAGAAAATATATGTAATTGTAACTTCAAACAAAGAGAAAAATAGGTTTCAAAGCTTGAAAAACAATGGATGAACATTTTACAAATTTAATGAAAGATACTAACTCATAGGAGTGTGCACCCACAGATACGTACACATGCATGCATGCATACACACAGCAAATTAATTATAGTACCTAATTTTGATTCTTATTACATAGCATGGTATTAAAAACAGCGTGGTACTCACATAAACAGACACACAGAACAATGAAAAGATATAGAGCTTTCAGAAATAAAACCAGCATCTTCGGTAAACCAATTCTCAAAAAAGATGACAAAAAACACATATGAGGAAGACCAGCCTCTTCAACAGATCATGCTGGAAAGCTAGATGTCCACAGGGAGAAGATGAAAAGAACTTCCATCACCTACACAACAGAGAAATCAATTTCAAATGGAACAAATACCCAAATGGAAGGCCTAGAACTACAGAACTACTAGACAAAACACAGTGGGAACAATTCAAACATGGTATACATAATGCTTTCTTATGCTCCTAAAGCAAGAATGGAGAAAAACAAAAATACGGATGGAATTACAGCAAACTAAGAAGCTTCCGCACAGTGAAAGAAATAACAGAGTGAAGAGACAACCAACAGAATAGAGGGAAATCTATCCATCTGTAAAAGGACTAATAGCTAAAATTTATAAGAAAGTCAAAAACACTTTTAAAACACCCCAAGAAACCCAATTTAAAATAAACAATTAACTTGCAAAAATATTTTTCAAAAGAAAAAAACATGGATAACCAATGATACATGAACAATTCTTAGTATTATAGCTCTCAAGGAAATGCAAATTGGAATCCAATGGCATACCATCTTACTCCAAGTAGAATGACTATTATGAAAAGCAAAAACTAAATGCTGGTAAGGATGTGGAGATAATGAATTCTCAGACAGTTTGGGAAAGTGGAAATCAGTGTAACTGTTATAACAGTGTGAAAATGCCTTAAAAACTCATGCTTCAGAGATCATGGGGAACAGAGTACCTGCCTCAGTGTGTTTATCACTGTGCTTTCAACACCTGTTTTCTTAACTACATCAGAAGGTCCATGAGGGAGGGACTATGGAGGTCTTTTTGTTTTTGTAATAACAGTAGTTTGCATATTACCTGATGATATGAATCAAATATGTGTCAAATGAGTAAGTTAAAGGCATTTCTATTAATAAACAGGGGAGAACAAGCACACAAAATAGAAAGGAAGTGTACAAACAAAGGATGAAGACAGCCCAGAAAACATACAGCCCAGCTACCACTTGGTGTAACGCATACACAGAGTCTAGAAACAGTGAACACTAAAACTTTAAGCCAAGACACTGCCTTGAGGAGTTTTAAATAGGTAGACTTTAACACTGTCATATCCACATTTTGCATAAATAAAGGCAGCAGAAGAGAGGAGAATGATTTAAAGACAGGCCAGCTGGAAGGGTTTTAATTGCCACAGACAGAAACTTGGCTATCCTGAAGTAGTATCAAGATGCTAGAGATATTGCTTTGGTAAAGAATGTGAAATCTAAAAGCCACTTAGAGAGGAGAAATGTGACTGAGGAGAAGACTTCAAGAATGACTTTATCTGCTTCACATCTTCCTAGAACTAACTTTGCTGAGAAAAATCTAAGTTTCCTCTGAAAGCAATAAGAAGATACTGAGAGAGGCTGCTTTATGGGAAAAGCATTCTTTTACAACTCCACTATTTAACTATCTAATTGACAATGTTAAATGTATTTCTGTAATAGTTTAGATTTCGTATCACTGTTTGTGTAACAGATACTGCTTGAAGTTTGATTTAATCTTTTTCAAATTTTCTCCACATCAACTTAAGCACCCACATGGTAGTGAACAATTGTCCTGAACTCCAGTTCCAGGGGAATCCAGTGGCCTCTTCTGATTTCAACAAGTATTGCACAACATGGGTGCACTTAATTCATGCAAGCAATACACTCATACACATAAAATACACAATAAATAACATTTTAAAAAGAAGAGTCATAAAGGTAAGAATGAGATAGGCATCAGTACTAATTCTCAGTTGGAAACAGACACATCCAAGAGAGCAGTTTTGGCAACTTGTGTGGAGATTTCTCAACGTGCCTAAATGAGATGTTGCAATTCTTGCAACATGTAGTTTATCATTAAGCAAAAGTAGTGTCATTTCCCAAATGCAGATAAAGCTATAATTTTTTTAAAAATGAAAGAATTGGTTAGTCCTAAATTCTTTTGCAAAAATCAATGGAAAATAATCTAAATATATCTTGGAAAGATCTAATTATCAGAACATGACTGAAATATTAAGAAGATTCTAAATTATACATATTATAATCTTGAAATGAAAAGTATAAAAACAGTATCATCAGTTATATTTATTATTGTGTTCTTAGTGGTCTTTAAACTTTTTGGAATTCACTTCTAAATAGTGTGAAGAATAAAGCTCATTTTAAAATGAACTTGCAAAATTTAATGGAGATGATACAAGGGAAAGAAAATTTGGAGATTTATCTTAGACATGAAATTGATCCTTAAACAAAACATAGCTGGTGCTTGAGCAGAAAGCTATCTTCTACATCATCTCCAGCAACGCTTACAGACTGATAACCTTCTTTACTGTATGAATTTCTACTGGCGTCATAGAAATATTTCCTATTTAATCATACCTTTTCTAACTGGCTGAACTTCATTTTGTGAACCTAATGCTCAGATACTTTCCAAATAGTCTGATGATCTGACTGAAAACAAAACTGTTTACTGTGTCTTGAGATGTCACTGGATTCTGCCTGCACAGTTAATCTTTAACTACTGAATTGATTGATAACTGAATTCTCAAACATCTATCTTTACGATCCCGTAAGGAGAGGTATATTTTTAAATATTCTCTTAAAGTCTAGGTTTCGGTGGATCCTATGACCTTCCGAGGCATTTTAAATATGAGAGTCCTAGAGAGAAAATGTCAGTAACTGGAATAAAAGTAGTAAGTAGCATTAATGCATATGAACATGATCAGATGTCAAGGTAAGCTCTGAACAAGGGTTATCTTAACCCGACAGCAATCTTTTGACAAAAGTATTAAGAGTTATAACCACATTTCATTTTGCATGTGAAAAATGAGGCCTAAAGAGGAGAAATAAATTTCCCAAGATTATATAGCAATAAGAGCTGGATAGGAATTTGATTCCAGTGCATGTTTATGGAACCGGTACCTGACCTGATTTCAATGAAAGACCCCTACCAGGCCCTCCTAGACAAGCTATAGAATCTACCTGGGTATCAATTTTCTTTTCCATTAGAAGAAGATATTAGATTTCGTGTCCTAAGGCCACTGTGAGTTCTCAAGTCATGGTATCCGAAGGTACCAGCAGCATGGCGGTAGAAGGATTCTCACCCATCTGTAGGAGCCTAATCTTTTCCAGTAACTCTTTATGATTGAGGGAGAGTCACTGAGGCTCTCTGTTTATTGTCTTCACCTCAAGGAATATTCTAAACATATATCCAAGGGCTTTAGAAAGTATGATATAGAACAAAAGTACAAAGCACATGTCACCATCACAAAACTATAGTACTCAATTCATGGATTTAAGGAATTACCATGAATTAACCAAAGGCTCACTTTCATTGCCTAAAACATTTGGTCTGTGAGATTTTAAGGTAATTCTTATATGTGGTAGACTTAAAAGAAAGGGAAAGAGAAAATAAGAGACAAAAGAGGAGTCGCATACCCCCAATTTTCTATTAGTAGATTAAGAATGGTAGGGGCCGTCCAAAGAAGATGCATAGTCCTATACAGAGGGGGAGATGTGTCCTTCACTAATACATTAAGTCAAATGTAGTGGAAAAACTGCAGCGGAAAACTATCTATATACATTGGCTCTTTTGCAGTGATAAAATTGATGATTAAAATTTCCCAGATTTTCCACCACATTATGCCAGGGTATCTGTTTGTTTTGATGATGATATTGTTTTCTCTCTTTCGGGGCAACGATGACTGCCTCTTGCTTCTGTGTTGAGATTAATAATTGATGAGTTCTTAGTCAAGAATGTTTGTAAAAGGCCACCGGTAACTTTGTGCTCCTGTCTCTTACCTGGTGATCTGTGGGCAGCAGGAAGTGCTGCAGGATTCCCTGGTGGCAAAATGAAGAGGATCCTAGTTCTCCTGCTGGCCCTAGCGCTTGGGCATGCCCTGGAGAGAGGTAAGGTTCCCTTGTGACCGTGACTGAGAACTATTACTCGTTTCATTTTCTGTTACCACCTTAAAAATTATGTAGGCAATAACCAACAGAATTGTGACTGTGTTGGGAGAGAGAAAAGGATGGTTCCAAGGAATATTAATCTGAGTTCAGGTGTGCCATATAACATTGAGAAGTAATAATTCCCCAACAAAATAAAAATAAGTCTCATGAAAGACAGAGCCAGGTGTGATGGTGCACACCTGTAATCTCAAAACAGGAGGTAGAAGCATGATCAAGAGTTTAAGGCTTCACAGTGGAGTTGTCTACATGAGAAGTCTGAGGCCAACCTGGGTTACATGAGACTCTGTCTCAAAACTAATACAGACTCACAAAAGAAAATGGAGTTACATAATTTTTCAATTATCCCTCACACATTTGATAAAGACGACCTAAGGAGTATGGCTTGTAACTGGAAATGTTTGCTATTAAGCATTTATGCAACTGGACTGTAACCTACCACTGATCATCCTTCCAAATGTTTACCTCCACTGAGGGCACCATTCACTGTCAATGGTGCAAGTTCTCACCAGAAGCCAACTGGACAATTTCTTTACTCCTCCTTAAGGAATCCTATATTTGAGTATTTCCACTCATATAAAATAAGAATATTCTATATCTATGAAATATAACCAGAAACAAGAAGACTGAGAGATGGTTTTATTGAAATCATTCTTTGAATAGTATATTCATCTTTAAACAATGTTTAAAAGACTTTTTTCAATGATACTAACAGGATACATGATGAATAAAACTATCTAAATTGTACAGCCTGAGAACTTTCCACAAAAGTTTTAATTTACTTTCATGTTGATTCTTAACCCTCGTTTAACCCTTTATTGCACAGTTTGACTACTATCTTATACATTCTCCTAAGCATAGTTTTCTCCTCTGGTCTGTGAGAGAATCTGCATGCATTCTGATGTGTAAAATTAAGGTTTTCACTTAGTGCTCTTCCTTAGCGATCTCATCCAAGACATGCATTTATATTCATAGCAGGAACACATATAATCAGTAAGGATATGCATTCCCAGGAATTATTACTTATTAATGCATAAACTTAGTATTGGACTTTATCTCATCCTTTCTGCATTTTCTTTTTTCATACTATTTTTGTTATCCACAGTACTTTATATTCTATCTTGCTTCTGAGTAAACTATAAGTCCTTAGGTAATACTACAAAATCTTAGATAAAGTAGATATTAACAAGTGAAATGGATTGCAGGGTTGACATCCCAGGAAATTCTGAAAGCTTACTTCCTTACAGCAAAGTTCCTAGGGATACAGCTTACTCTGAAAAATCCCACTAAAGCTAGTTCATGTGAAAATCTTCAAAAGACAAAATTCCAGCAGTATCTGGGCCTTAGAAATGGCCTGTAAGCTAAGAAGAGGCTCCAACCTGTATTGCTTTCTCATCAGGTGTCCACTAACTTCACTCAATTGCAAATGTCCTCTGGGAACATTCTACAATCTGTTTCAATATTCTCGACAGTCTTAGTCCCAGAAGAAATGAAGATCTCGTCTTTAGTCCTATTGCCCAGGTTCCACGATAACCTGAGATACATAAAATAAATTACAAGGAATAAACGCCAGGATTTGGTAGGGGACATTGATCCATGAGTTATTTTTCTGTCCTGTAATACCTGAGTTTGATCTGTAGACCCAGTCCACTGAGGCTGAGCATGTTCTCTTGATCCAAAGTGGCAGTGCTCTGACTGAGTGTAATCAACTCTCAGGTTAAGAATAGCCAGAGAGGGAAGAATTCAGATCTCTTTGCCTCTTTGCCTGTCACATTCCTAGAGACCTGACAATCCACAGCCTTTTCTGAAACACTGTTCCAAAGACTATTCACTCAAGACTAACTTCAAAAATATTTCTATGACCAAGATATTTCAGAAATTAGTCATTTATTACTCCTTCTTGCAGGTTCACAATGCATGCCTTGACTATCCTAAAGGCTTTGACAAATCCTACAGGAAATTCTATTTAAATCAGAGTTTCCCAGACATACTGACTCCTGGGTACTTATATCTATGGAGATGTCTTTGAAAACTCTGGGTCTAAAATGAATCCTGTTGCTGCCAACACAAACCATGACTCTAAGTTCCCCAGATCTTTCTTTTCAAAGGACATTTGGCAAGCAGGTACATCTTTTGAGAAATGAATTGATCGATCTGCTATATATGGATGGTATCAGAAGAAAAAGAACTAGCTGCTGGCTGAGAAGCACAAAGAGGCAGTTCTTGCTGGTCACATCTATGCTCTTCTTTCCTGAACACTGAAACAGAGCCAGCAGAAATGTGGTGTATCTTTTTTTTTTTCTTACCCAGACGCCCAGCACCAAAGTAAGCAAAGGATAGTTATTGCAACTTCACAATTACTAAGATAGCAATGCCAACAGGAAATAAACAGCTACACATTTTTAAATGTTTTGTATACCTATTTTATTAAGTGTAATACCAAACTGCGAAAAGGAAGTTCCCTTCTGCTGAGAGATAGGCTGCATTTTCCTCTTCACTATCAAAACAAAAGTACTCAAGTCAGCAAAGTGGCTAAATTATCAAGACTAACCCCCTTGAAAATCAATGGCAGTGTCACAGTTCATTGTTACAAGGACAGTACCAGGTATGCGATCACCAATATGTGTGTGGTGTAAGAGTAAGGCAGGGGTTTATAGAGGGAGGCCTTTCGGGCCGTTACAGAAGGTGGGAAAGTTAAAGGTGGGGTCTTTAGGTAAAGGCAGGAAGGTTATAGGGCTGCTGTGGAAATTAGGAATGAGGAAACGAAACCCAAAAACCTGGTTTTGGTCTGGGGTGATCTTTATGGGGGGAAAAGAAGATTAAGCAACTGCTGAGGAACAAGGATGTCGTATCTGCAGTGGCTTCCTGGGACCTAGGTTATAGCTTCAGAGCAGACGAGGACACCAGCCATCCCTTCAGGGTCTCTGGGGTCACACTGCCTGATCAATGCCTTTATGCAATAGGTCCAGGTCCCACATCCCAGTTTTAGAAAACTGTTTAGTATTAAATGTTTAATAAGATTTTTGCACAATGCCACAAAGTTAAAGTACCAACCTCAAAATGTAGTTTGGAGTAGTACAGAGAAGTTAAAGGCCAAATGTGATGATGGTTCACATTGTAAACACAGAATCTTAGCACTATGCTTGGAAGGCTGAGGCAGGAGGATGCTGGGATTGAGGGTAGCCTAGCCTGGACTCTCTTTCAAAAAAAAAAAATAGAGGAAATAAAGACAGGGAGGCAGGGAGATGGAAGGAAGGAAGGAATAAACAGAAAGAGGGGAGAGAAAGAGAAGGGAAAAGAGAAAGGAGAAGGGAAGGGAAGATGATTAGACACTAAAAAGAAACTGATATTATAGAAAAGTTCATACATGTCTACGATTGGTATTTTGTTATGATTATTATATAAAGTATTTATTATGGACTAGGATTTATGCTCTAAAATAAATCAGTATTATTTATTAAAATGTGTCACATGTATAAAATCTTGTGGAAAAAAAATATTTCATCCTTACAATACCATAACGTACTTGGTAGCATTATTATCACCATTTGACAGCAAAGGCAGTTTATTCAAGGTTATCTGGGCTAGTGATAGAATTTTAGACTGAGAAGGATTCTAGAGCCAAAGCTCTCAATCACCAGTTTACAGCCTCTCAAGAGACAGATGCTAAACCAGAAACACATGTAAGATACACACACATAACTGGTCACTGACACCACTTTCTGGGAGTTAAGTGAAATGCATCCTGCTATCTGCATTCATCCATCCAGAGCATCTGACTCCCAGCTGCTCCATTTACTTTCCTGGTACCATCATATCACAATCATTCACCCAGGACTTTAGAGTCGCCTTGAATATTATTTTATTCAGATTCTCCATATTCACTCATTTTCACAATCTATACATTTTAACTCTCAGGTTAGCCTTGAACAAAGCACTGAACTGTAGAATTCTCCAAAACAAACGGGTTTTATCTTTGTCACCTCCATTATAAGCTTCATTGCCAAAGATACTACCTGTCATATCCATCTAGGTCTGTTCTTACTGAGACTTATCCCCTCTTCTGGCCATTGTTATGGCTTCCTAACCAATTCCATCTGATCAGTTAATATGAATAGACACAATAGACTAGCATGTTACTCAACTGTAATCCCAGCACTAGGTAGGATGACTGCAACTTCAAGGCCATCCTGGGTTACATACAGAGTTCCAGGTCAGCCTAGGGTATACAGTGAGACTGTCTCAATAAAGAGAAAAAAAAATCTATGACACCTGATATAATGTGATAAATTAAGTCCAAAAGTGAATGAGCCATGGGACATGTGCACTACACATACACACACACACAAATACATACACACAGTGAATTGTGTATTTTCTAACTTCTGTGGACATTTGAGTTTGATGTCCTTAGTTTCTTGGCATAAATCTGAGATAAAGTACTACCTCAAAAAAGGAGTATTCATACTAAAAATGGGCAAAATATTCATTTATGTCATTGATATGCCAAATGTCCTATGGATCCTTTGGATATGTTTGTATTTAATGAATCATGCTTTTCATGCTAGAGATGAAATGTTTGGTCACACTTTTATACAGAAATAATTATAACTGTGGTATTAAAAACAAAATATCAAGAGTGATCTTAATACATTATAGTCTTAAAATGATACCATGAAAGTGAACTCATGAATTTGTTCTTAATTGATCATTTCACAAATATTAAAAGGAAAGTGGGTTCATATGACAAATACATACAATTTTTAATTTTTATTTTATTTTATTTCATCTTGCAGTGCTAGAGACTGAACCCAGAGTGTCACACATGCTGGCAAGCACTCTACCACCCCTAAATCCCCAGATCAGAGATTTTTTTAAAAACATAAGTAAAATAGTTGAATTACTGATCATGCTAATATGGAAAGTTGTTGCTTTTTACCTTTTCTAAAGCAAATATGACTAATCATTATAATGATAGAGGTACTGAAATTTTAATAGCTAATGTATCTCATACAAGACTATGGCATTTTATTTTCTACCTCTATGACACTGGCAAAGCTCATTACTAATTTATTTGTTTAAAAATCTAGTTTCAGCTTTATCAAGATAAATGAACTGCTCTAAAAAAAACATTAAAAACAGTCTGTCACAATGATTAGCATAAAGAATCATTAGATGCTTAATATTTCTGAAATGTGTCATTTAAATTAAAGTTCTTACACATGTTCAGGAATGATCCTTCAGGTTCCCACTAGGGTTAAGAAAATTAGAATATTGTGGTTCATTTAGAAAATAAAAAACTCTGCTAGCCCATCAGTTCACATAATTACTAAAGAATACTTTGGTGTTTATTAAAGTTTTTGAGACATTTAATCATAAAGAATGATAAATACTAGAGTTGATAGGTAAGCTGAAAGTTATTTAAACATTATATAATATACATATGTGTCAAAATATATGATTCCCTACTGGAAAAATATAAAATAAGGAAAGATTGATATATACATATATGTAATTATTATTTCTATAAGAATAATTCCTAATCTTTATGAGAATTTTTAATATAGTAATGAAATATATGGTAATCTGTGCAATGAACATTCATTTAAATGTTTCAGAAGATCTGCTTCACAAAAATCATGCATAATAAGATATTAAAGTAAAGATACACATAAAGTAGACTTGCCTTTAGATTTTTTATTTCTTATATAGTGATGACTTTAATAATTTCTTAGAGCTGAATATTAATAGAATATAGTGAAATAAAATAGACTATGGTCAGTGTTTTTGAAGTTTAAAAATTAAGTTGATAATCATAATTATATAATTTATAGATATTATCTTTACACATATACACACACTTGAAATTGTTACCAAATGTATCATAAATAAAATCAGACTCTCAGTCTGAACATTAGCCTGTAATAAGAAATAAAAAACCTAGTATATATATTAAAATAGAAAAATGAGTTTATTTACCATTTTGGACAGAACTGGAGAGAAAGAAGTTCTTCCTCTATCTCTGTCTTGCCCAAAGCAACGTTATCATTCATAGAAAAGTTGAAAAGGGCAAAAATTACACACATGCAGATTTAGCTGTTTGTCCCAGATATAAGAACAAGGAGGTAAGCCTTTCTCTTAGACGTATTTCTCCCAAGACCTGGACTGTTGGGCTGGACCATTTTCATGCCCAGCATGGTTTTCTTATGGCTCCTAATTCATAGGTTCCTTTACAGAATGATCAAATAAAGGCAATAAATACATTGCTTACTTCACCTGCTTATTCACCTTCTTAGTGAGGGAACATTTGGAATTTACTATTTTGAGATATACAACACACTGTTTTTTTTAATAGTCTCTTTGATTCTAACTGAAACTTTGTATCCTTTGACCAACAACTTCATTCCCATCTCTGCATCTTATAGCATCTATTAACTATCACCTCTCTTCTTCTATGAGTTTGACTTTTTAGTACCCATGTAGAGAATCATGTGGCATGTCTCTTTCTGTTCCAAGCTATTTGCACTTAATATAATTTGAGCCCTAGGACTGTGCATTGTTAATTAACAAAATTTCCTTTTTTTTGTAAGGTTTAATAGGCAATTGTTTGTATGTCCATCTTATTTATCCATTCCTCCACTGATGGATTCTTGGGTTATTTTGATATCTTGTTTCTTGTGAACAATGTTGCTGCACTGAAAATGGAAACTCAGAGATTCCCAACAACTTTTTGATATCAATGTCTTTGACTATATACCCAGTAGTACTGCTGAATCATATAGTATAATAGCTATGTTTTTAAGTTTTTAGGAAACTGTACGTTACATACCATACTGGCTAATCTAAGGTTCATTCTTGCTAACCATCTATAAGGGTTCCCCTTTCTCTGCATTCTCACAAACACTTATCTTTTTTTTTTTTTTTATCTTACGTGTATGAGTGTATTGCCTGTATGTAAGTGCATCCACGGTGTGTAATGCCTATTGAAGTTAGAAGAAGCATTGAATTCCCCTGGAACTGGAGCTATGGACAGTTGTTAGCCATGTGGGTTCTGGGGATCGAACCTGGGACCTCTGCAGGAGCAGCCAGTGCTCTTAACCACTGAGCCCTCTCTAATCCCACAAACACTCACCTTTCATCTTTTTAACAAGTGTGAAGTGATATCGCACTGAGGATTTGAGTTGCATTTCCCTGAGGTTTTATGGTATTTTTCAGGTTTTAAATATCTATTACTTTTTATGTGTCTCTTAGACATGTTTCATATATTTCTGTATGCCTTCTTTTAAGAAATATGTATTTAAGTAATTTCAACATTTTTAAGTACATTTGTTTTCTTACTATGGAGATGAGTTTCTTATATATTTTAGAGTTCAATCCCTCACACATTGTTTATAAATATCTTGTCCCACTCTGTGAGGTATAGTCTCATTTTCATTGTTCCTTTGCTTTGTAAAATATTTTTGATGTGACCCAACTTTATGTGTCCATTTTTTTATTTTGTTGTCTGTGTTTTTGAATTAAATATAAAAGCAATCATTGTTCAAACAAATGTGATATACTCTTTGTCCTGTGATTTCTTTTAATAGTTAAATAGTGCAGGGTCTTATATTTAACTATTTTTTCATATTAAAAATTTTATTTTACTTTAAAAAATATTTTATCATTTTTTTTATGGATTTCATACAGAGCATCTTAATCAATCTTAATCATCTTTCTATCACCTTCCCTACTGGCTCCCCTCAGTAGCCCCACACTGGAATTCACACATTCTGTGTTTGTGCTAACGCCTACTGTGTCAAGTTAGTTTCCCCAGACATCCCTTGGTGCAAGTTCATCTACTGAGGTCTTGTCCCTCGCTTCAGGGAGATCAGCTCTTCCTCACTCAGCAGTTATCAGTTGCCAATATTTCTTCACCTATGATTGGGGTCTGCTGTCCGTTTCCCCAGTATTATACTGGATTTTTGTCTGCTTGAGTTCACACGAGTCTTGTGCATGCTGTGATTATTGCTGTAGATTCAAATGAGCAAAGTCCCAGAAGTTTGTAGGAGCCTGTTTCCACATGGTCATGCACCTCCTCCCTGGCTCTTACAATATTTCTGTCCCCTCTTCCACAATGATCTGAGCCCTGGGTGGATAAAGTTTAATATAGGAGTCCTGTCCAAGAAGCAACATTCTTCAGACTCTTAATCTCAAAAGGAAGGGTTTTCCTGTCTGGCACTGTTTCTTGTTATGTAGCCTTCAGCTATATATGTGGACTCACATAGAGATATTGTAAGTGTAATTTGTCATTAGGTTGTTGGACTAATATGATCCCCCTGGTGTTTTACACTAAGTAGGAATTATTTATTCCTCCTCTCTCTGCCTATCTAACCCCCGTCCATGTTTTTCCCCCATTTAAAATGTTCCCACTTTCCCAATTTCTCCCTTGATAATGCCAGGCTCCTTTGGTCCCGCCTCTCTTGAGTTTCTTCTTTCCCTTTATCTGCAAAGTCCCTTGTCTAGCCTGGCTCCCCTCTTTGACTTAAAGAGAAATGGATTAAATGGTGGTATTTAACACCTATTTTCTATTGTCTGTCTCTCTCAGGTTCCTTCTTTTGCTTTACCTCCTGGTTCCTTTCAATTGTTCTGGTTCCTGCAGTTACAGCAGGGAATATACTCACATATAAGGATTTGGTGCTAGGATCCACATATACATACTTTGTTTTCCTGAGTCTGTGTTACCTCTATTAGTATAATGTTTTCTAGCTCCATCCATTTACCTACAAGTTTCATTATTTTGTCTTTATTTACCACTGAGTAGAACTCCATTGTGTACATGTACATTTTCATTATCCATTTGTCAGTTGACAGACACTTAGGCTGCTTCTGTCTCTTAGTTATTGTGAAAAGAGAAGCACAAGTGGACGTGTAAGTATCTCTGCAGTAGGATGCACCCTCTGAGTATATGGCAAGGACTGGTATAACTGGGTCAAATGGTAAGTCCGTTTTTAGGTTTTAGAGTTCTCCACACTGCTTTCCATAGGGGTTCTTTGAGTGTGCACTTCGCTGGCAGGAAATGAGCCTTCCCCTTTTCCCCCACATCCTCTCCAGCATTTGGAACTATTTGTTCTCTGGATCTTAGCCAGTCTGACTTGAGTAGGATGAAATCTTAAAGTGGTTTTCATTTGCATTTCCCTCATTACTAACAATGCTGAACACTTTTTAAGATGGTTCTCAGCCATTTTTATTTCTTCTTTTGAGAACTCTCTGCTCAGATCCCTATCCCATCTTTTCATTGGATCACTTGATTTCTTGATTCTTTGCTTTTTGACTTCTTCATATATTCTGGATATTAAACCTGTTAATTGTGTCACTGGTGAAGATTTTCTCCCACTCTGTGAGTTTTCTCTTCACTTCCTTGGTTGTTTCTTTTGCTGTACAGAAGCTTTTTAGTTTAATGAGGTCCTACTTATTGACTGTTGACCTTAATTCCTGAGCAACTGATGTCTGGTTTAGAAAGTACCTTCCTATATCAATACCTTATAGGTAGGTCACTGTCAATGTTTTCATTTAAGAGTTTCAGAGTTCCAGGTTTCTCGTTGTGGTCTTTGATCCACTTGGAGTTGACTTTTATCCAAGGTGAACTATAAGGGTCTAGTTTCATTCTTCTACAAATAGAGATCCAGTTTTGCCAGCACTGTTTATTGAAAATACTGTCTTTCCTCCAGTGAGTGTTCTTGGCCCCTTTGTCAAATATCAGGTCATTGAAACTGCATGTACTCATGTTTGGGTCTTCAATTACATTTAACACTTTACTCTCGTTTGACTTATTTTCTGGAGTTCTGAGGCACATCTTGTATGACTAGCCATCAAAGCAGAATCAGCACCACTTGCTATTTGAGTCACCTCCTCTAAGAAGTACAACACAAAAGAACAACTTTGCTGCCCTTTACTGGATAATTTTCTTCAGATTTTACAAAGCATGACTAACAAATTGACTCTTTATAAAATGTACATTCTGTTTCCAGAATTGTGGCAGACATCTAGGATTTCAAAGCTTACCTTTGTTCCCTTTGAGATCACTCATAGAAAATTAAACAGTTTTCATAAAGGAAACATAATTAGCACTGGCCTCCTTTATTATAAGATCTACCAGCAAATACACAATGTTATTTCAAGTTCCTATGTTTGCTGATACCAAAGCACTTCACTGGGACTTTCAGCTGACATGTTGACCTTTCTGTTTTCCTGGGAGAAATCCAGTAAGCTTATCTTTTGAGAACAAAAGTTGGGATAGAATTTGAAAGGCAAAAATTAACTTTTCAAAATGTGATAGTCATAATTAAAACTTCAGAAAGCCATGTTTACCAAAGAACCTTCAAATATCATAAAAAAAAGTACTGCCAAATTCTGAGAGTAATTCTTTAACTCACAGACAAAATATGCTCAAAAGTTATGTTCAATAGAAACTAAAATTAATATCTTAAGAAATAAATTAAAACATGATTCTCTCTAAAAACAACTTTTTTTACCAAGAAAAAAATTCTTAAAATTCTACACATATACACACAAGAAATATAGTAAACATTGGAGGTGAATTGTGATATACTACAAATCTTACCACATTTTTTGAGAATTCTGAGAGATAATATGTATCAGATATTTATTACAGTGCTTATCACATTGTTGGTACTCGAATGCTAGCTGTTATCATGATATATTCATGATTATTAAGATATGGTCATGATTATCTTTGTTACTGTTATTTAAGATTCATTCACTGCTTGTGGTCTACAAATACCTTTCCTAAAGGGACCAAATTGTTGTTCTGAGAAAGATTATTACAATAGGGAAATAACCGAAAGTACCTTTCTTTGTAGACTTTGTACCAAGATGATGAGGACCTCATTGCCTCTTTCCCATTAGAATGACAATTCTCTGAAGGCAGGGCTGTGTGTTTTGGTCTCTACTGTATACTCAAGCTCAATTCCTACCTCAATGCCTGGCAAAAATATATCCTCAAAACATATCTTTGCACATATGAATGAATATTGTCAAATTTGTTGGAAAAATATGTAAGATGCATAAAGCAGTAAAATTTCTAAAAACTCAATCAAATTTGTTTTCAAAAGTCTGGAACTGGACATGATTTACCAGAATATTTCACAATATAAACTAAATTTATCATGTTAAAAAATTGTTAATGAAATCTGTAAACATTTAGTAACAAAGAGGTTACTGGATGATAAAATGATTTCACATCATTAAGATCATGCCAATAGGAGATAAGAGAGTTGGCTCAGAGGTTACAAGCACTGTTTGCTCTTGCAGAGGACCCAGGTTCAATTCCCAGCACTAACATAGCAGCTAACAACCATCTGTAACTCCAGTTCCAGGGGATCCAATGCCTTCTTCTGACCTCTGTGGATACTGCACAACATGGGTGCACTTACAAGCATGCGGACAATAGACTCATACACATAAAATAAATACAACATTTTTTAATATTATATCAATATTGTCTGACACCACACTCCCTTTCTAACAAAGTGGTGCATTAAGAGACATAATATGATCTTGATAATTCACTTTAGATGTTAATTTAACTATATAAACTAATGATGGGGGGACTAGAGAGATGGCTCAGCAGTTAATATCTGGCTAATCTTGAAGAGAACCCACATGGTGGCTAATAATCATCTTAACTCCAGTTCCAGGGGATCTGATGCACTCTTCTGACCTCCAAGGGCATTTCACAATGTGGATGCACTTACATACATTCAGGCAATACACTCATACACATAAAAATAATAATAGCATTCTTAAAAATAAATTAATGGTATGAAAAAAATTCTTTTCAAGTATTCCATTGGCATGAGAAATTATCTTGTAATAACTATTACAAATTAATTTTAGAACTTATTTACTATTGTACCATGAGAAAATGATTAACATGTCTAGCCATGTACACTAAATATCATTTCCTCTTTGAGACTTCTTTGCTTCCTCTTCTCCCCAGGCTGAATGCTCTAGCAAAGACAGATCCAAAATGACTTTAGTTTGACACAGTCCAATTTCCCACTTTTCTTTTAGTATTATGCTTTCTAACTAAAAACTACATAATTTATATGAGTTTCAAAATACTTATCTGCAAAAATGTAGATTTATTAAAAGTTATTTAACAGAAGTTAATTTGTCATACTTATTTAAAATACCTTCACATGCATGCTGCATTCTTATAACTCAGGAAATGAAACACTATGTTTTATGAAATGAGAATCCTGAACTGTTAAGACCAGAAACTAAGTATTTCTCAAAATCTTCATTGATTGCACTCTATTTGCACACAAGAGTTCACTTCGAATGTCACTAGATTTCACAATAAAAGATCAACACAAACAACTTCAGTTGTATAGAGAGGGGTTTTATTAAAATAAGCTGTTTGACAATTTTTATTAGACCCATTTTATGGCTTAAATACTAGAGATTGGGGGGAAAGGATCTAAGTAAACAGTTACTATTTGTATACTGGACTAGATTTTGTTCCTTGGGAAGTTATCTCATACTAAATTTAGGAATTATATACGGTTACTTAAGTCCATTACAAGATTTCTGCTGACAAAGCAAACTTGTTTCTTCAAAATGTTATCACTTCGGTTATTCATTAGCCAATGTTATAAGTTTTTTACACTGAATTAAATTATACTGTCCTATAACTCCAGACAATTTTCCTTATTTTGGGAAGAACATAAAACAACTTTGCTGATACCCTGAAGCATAGCTCTTTTCTAAATGAAGACAGTTCTAAGCAACATTCTTTCCCTCTGTCTTCCAATTTTCAGTCTCACTGACTCTCATGAATGATTAATGAATGTTTTCTATCCTACTTTGACCTTTTTAACCTGTCACAATATCCAATTTTGTAAACTAACTAATACGTTCTGGGAAATGTACTAGTTGTGAGCTTTCTCAGACAGGACAGAGGCTGGGTACCAGTGGCCTTTGTATTCCACTGGCCACTGGTTTTACCCATTATTACCTTGTTCTTGTTTTGGGGACACTGTCACATCGGAACTTGTGGATTCTTGTCTACCATGTATGAAATTTTGATGGCATAAGAGTTTGCCTCTCAATATAAAATGCAGCCTGGGCTATGGAGAAAGATTAAAAGAAAAGTCTCAAAGAGAAAGATTTTTGTTTTCTCTCAATTCTGACCTTTCTTACTCAATAAATCTTCTATGATGTCCATTTAAAAAATATATAACACAGCAGCTTCTTGTACACACTTTTTTTTCTCATAAATTTATCAGTCTTCACACACCTTTAATCCCAGCACCCAGGAGGCAGAGGCAGGCGGAGCTCAAGGCCAGCCTGGCAGCCTAATCTACACAGCAAGTTCCAGGACAGCTGGGGCTACAGGGAGACTCTGTCCCCTGCCCCCCCCCACACACACAAATTATCAGTCTTCAAAGAATCTTTTTAAAAAATGCTTCCTAAATTTGATTCCAACCATAACAACCTCCACTCTACAAAACAAAAAAGAAACTTCCTTTACTACATACATATTGAAAATCATATTGACACATATTTAGAATAATATTCATGAAGAGGGAGAAGACACTTATTTTCTATTTCTACTTCCTAGGCCGAGACTATGAGAAGGATAAAGTGTGCAAGGAACTTGCCATTCTGGGAAAAGATGACTTCAGATCTTTGTAAGTATGCAGTACCTACACAATACTCTTGGGTACTTGACCTGAACAAATCTGAGTACAAGCTAGCTTCTAAATAGTAGAAAAGTATAATGTCTCTGAGAAGAAGAGGAAAGAGGCTTTGTGGGTCATTGTGGGCAGACATGTCAAGCAGATGAGCATGAGACTCCAGCTGAAATATTGTTATTGTGATTTAAGAAATTGTCACTGGTAAAATTGTGCATGGGTTTTTAAAGAGTAAATATAGCTTTGAGATACAAATCAAACAAAATAGGATCATACGTTTAGGACTCTAGCAAACACAATCAATGACCAATAGAGAGAAGCTCAAAATATACCAGGCTGGTTTGATGGAAACTCGAAGTACAGTTACTACTATAGACAAGATAAATTTTCATAGAACAAATGTTCTACATTCAATCTCATATTCTAGTTGGTCAAATACAAATGTTAATTTATGAAGTATTTTATTTAAAAACTGAATAGACCTTATATTTTAATGTGTGTCAAAATGTGAATCAGGATTAAATTCTAATTAATATAATCACTTGTTTCTCCCTTCAGATCACTAATACTTTACAGCAGAAAATTTTCCAGTGGCACATTTGAACAGGTCAGCCAGCTGGTGAAGGAAGTAGTCTCCTTGACTGAAGACTGCTGTGCTGAAGGGGCTGACCCCACCTGCTATGACACCAGGGTAAGTGTGTGTCTGATCATCTCCACAGTGGCCCAGAGAAGGGAACCACCAAAGAACTTCATGTTGCCTCTTTGGAACACTCAAGACACCAATCCACCTACTCTCAGTTTGGGGGAAATATGAAGCCTGTTGTTTTTAACTTCCATATTTAGTCTCAAACGCCATCCATTTCACTCTTTATTTCTTCAAGGTTCAAAAGAGAAAATTGGGATAAAGTAACTTAGTGACTTCCTAAACATATATTGCTAGTGAGAAGTGCATATAGGATTTAAATCCGGTTCTGTTTTTAATTCCTAAAATTTGAGCCTCATAAATGTTAATTCATAAACCTCTTAAAATAATTTTAATGCATACTACATAGCTTAAATACCTGGCTACACCTAATTATCATGTCAGAGCTAGAATTAATGGCCCCAGACTAACTAAATGTTGGCCTCAAATTCTTTGGGTGGCTCCAAAATTGCTATATACATAGAATGTACTTATACTAGGTTCTGGGTAAAAAACAAATATATATATTTATTACTATAATAATAGTAATATAATAGCAATAGTATTTATTTAAAAAATTGAAATTTAAAAAAAATGGAGTTAAAAGTAAAAAAAAAAACCTAACTTTACTAATGCAGTCATCAGATCATATGCAGATGACAGGTATAACTGGCTAAAAGCCTCCACGGACAGATCAGTATGTCTGTTCAAGCCACTATTGGAGGTACATTCTATACTATGAATATTTCTACCCATGAATTGCTTTACTGGCTCTGCTTTACCCTCTAAGAATTTTATAATCATCTTCTTTCACCACCAAGTTCATCTCTGCTCATCATCTTACCTGACTCTGCACTACCTCAGACTACGCTTCAGACTGCCAACCACCCTCGAACAACAATGCACATACTCATTTTATTTTATGTGTTTTTTGTTTTTTTTTTTTTTTTTGGTCTTTTTGAGACAGGGTCTCCCTGCAGCCCCAACTGTCCTGGAACTCGCTATGTAGATCAGGCTGGCCTTGAACCCACAGATATCCAGCTGCCTCTGCCTCCCGAGTGCCTAGATTAAAGTTGCGCCCCCTCACGCCTGGCTTTGTATTTCAGTTTGTTTCACGTGTTTGCTAATGCATGCCTTGACTAAGAAGTGGCTTAGCTCCAGAATCCTGGAACCTACCAGGAGCAATAGCATTGAAATGTTTTGCATGGCACTTTTCTCTTGCTCATTCCAAACATTTTTTTAATTCACTGACATATTTCCAATTTCTATTTTTATTTGAGAATGATTGAAAACAGATCAAGCCAGAATAATTTCTAGAGAAATAAATTAAAAAGAAAAGAAGATTGGTAGGAAAGAGAGATGTGATTTTTAAAGTAAGGCTAATTCTTAAGTTCTAGGAGTCGTGGAAGGAGCTACGGAGAGGTCATGAGGAGGAGTTGGTTTAAATAATTCATTCTGCATATTGATTTCCTTTGCTATTAGGAGAGGTCTTTAGAAGTTTGACTTAAAAATTATAATTAATATGTATACCGCATTGCTTTGCCCCCACATAAACACCAAGATGATTTTTTATGACAATTTCTACTTATTTTTCTCTGATAACTATTCTTTAATACTGGCTTATCTCAAGTGTCAATTGCTCTGAAAGAAGTGGTTTCTACGATTGCTTTCATCATGCAGCATCCATCTGCATGCATGGTAGTGCTGGAGTATGATGACAGCACACCGAGGCTTTGCAGCTCTTTCCCTTAGGATAGATTCTGAAACTTAGGGAAAACCAGATTTTCAGTCCCAGCCTTTGGCCTAGTCTGCAGCCCAAGAGCTTGTTTTTCTATGCCAATTGTAGAAATCTGATGTGAAAGCATGCCACAGAAATGACAGATTAACTTTAACAGTGCAGAAAGTTGATGCAGCCAAGAGTCAAGCGGCTGCTCTTGAGTGAAGGGGGTAGAACAGGTGGCTGGAGAGAGGGGGTCCTTCTTAACTGCAAAAAGGCAATGGGAGATGAGAGCAGAATCACCAGCAGAATTTTTCCAAACAGTGCCCTCCTTGGAGAAGCTAATACCTCCCATAGAGAAACACGAGGCCATGATAAATCTAGTCCGTTTATTAATGAAAGTTGTTTTTGTTCTGCTCTGATGACTGTCATTTATTAACATAAACAAGACTCTATCCTTATCTAGAACCAAAATGCAACTTTTCATGTTCATAAGCCATCTCATGGAGCCTTGGCATGGACACAGGATTACCAATGGAATTTTTAAATTATAAATTACGTGTTATACTGATGGAAATTCACACAAACTATAAGGCTTTCCTTATTTTAAAATAACAAATCCTTCTTTCATGCCAGACCTCAGCACTATCCACCAAGTCCTGTGAAAGTGACTCGCCTTTCCCGGTGCACCCTGGAACCCCTGAGTGTTGCACTAAGGAGGGCCTGGAGCGGAAACTTTGCATGGCAACCCTGAAACACCAGCCACAAGAATTTCCTACTTATGTGGAACCAATGAATGATGAGATTTGTGAGGCATTCAGAAAAGATCCAAAAGGATTTGCTGATCAGTAAGTGGTCTTCCTTACAAGTCAAACTGTAGGGCCTAAAAATACTTAAAATGAATCTAATCAAGCCCTTGTTCTATGCAGACATCTTTTCTGTAGCAACCCAGACAATTACTAATACTGGGAATTGACCCTCATCCAATCTTCTTTCTATGGAATCTCTTTTCCACATGACTTACCTTCAGATATTTAGCAGCCCTTTGCTAGGGATCCTTGCATCAGATGGAAGCAATTTTATTACTGTGCACATTATAAAAATACTTTCCAATAAAGCACAGGAATAAATGATTTTCACTCCTTTATATTTTCGGAAACAGCTGTGGACATGACACATGTTCTATAAAATGAACTTGTAACATGGATCTTATTGTTCAACTTGCATGAGAAACCAGGTTACACTGGTTAGGTTCATATTGTAAAGTTATAAAATACACACACACACACACACACATACACACACACAAAAGCTGGACATGGCAGCAAATGCCTGTGATTCCTGGGGGACTGCACTGGGCAAAGAGGGGAGGATTCCAGGTTAGCCAGGGCAAGACTTTTTCTCCAAAAAAAAAAGGTTTTCTAGTCTGAGCCAGGTGTAGTGGCTCACACCTTCAATCCCAGCACTCAGGAGGCAGAGGCACATGGATCTTTGTCAGATCAAGTCCAGCCTGATCTACATAGCAAGTTCCAGGCCAGCTGGGGCTACATGGAGACCCTTCTCGAAAAAAAAAAGGACAAAATAGGGAAATGACAACAAAAATAATATTTATATGCAAAAATAAAGAGCAGTAAAATTATTCAAAATGTCATAAATATTGATGATTTTCCAATTTCTGTTGGAAAGGTTTTGATCAGTACCTCAGAATGCCTTTTAGATCTGCAAGGACTTCTGCTCCTAAAATTTAAAACGATTTCTCTTGTCAAGCAAGTTACCTATGCATAAGAATTGTCTAAGATAGCACATTGAAATAAATAATAAAAAGTAAACCCACTAATGCTATTCACTATCATTAATTCAAGAAGCAGCTCACTAAACAACAACCATGGGTGATGTACTTGGCTAAATACTAAATGAGCTAAAGAAAAAAGTAGCCTCTTTCTTTAAGAAAATCACATGAAAGAATCTGTTTTCCAAAATGAATATATTACTTGAAATTTATAAATATTATTGCTAAAATCCTTAGTGCTTTTCAGACATCAAAACTATGAACTAATGGGCTTTTGTCATGGCTCAGAATAAGGACCTACGTTCAGATTCCCAGCACCCATGTGCTAGAGTGGGACAAAGACAGGCAGATCTCCAAGACTTGATGCCCACTATTCCAGCCAAAATGGAAAACTCCAGGTTCAGTGAAAGACCCTGTCTCAAAAAGTAAAGTGGAACATGGTAGAAGAAGATATCCGATATACATGTGCGCAAATGCACATGTGCACACACACAATATTAATATATGTGTACACACATAATACACATACTATATATATACATACATATAAACTAATATAATATGCATCCTTTCTTCATCAAACTACTTCTGTAAGTTCAGTCTTTTAAGCAATCCTATTTTCTCCCCCAGATTTCTATACGAATATTCCAGTAATTACGGACAAGCCCCTGTGCCACTTTTAATCAGTTATACCAGGAGTTATCTCTCTATGGTCGGGTCCTGCTGTACCTCTGCTAGCCCAACTGTATGCTTTTTGAAGGAGGTAGGTTCAATTTACTTACTAGAATTACAGGCTATATTTCCTTCTTAAAATGGCATGTCTTTTAAATTATATCAAAAGTTGAGATTTTGTAATTAGAAAAAGTTTTGAAGATAGATTTTTGGCATTACAATATAATCCTGTCTTTAAGGAAATATTAATAAATTATGGTGATCAGACTTCGGTATTTTATTGATTTTAAAAGGCCAAAATATTAATCCCGCTCTCTCTGCTATTTGTGCACACTGTTTTCCATTGACTGATTAACATTTTTCTCCCTTTTATTTTCCAGAGACTCCAGATTAAACATTTATCACTTCTTACCACTATGTCAAATAGACTCTGTTCACAATATGCTGCTTATGGAAAGGAGAAATCAAGGCTCAGGTAAAGATTTGATATCATCGGGGTTGGAAGCTTGCTCCTGTGCTCTGTGTCCTTAATATGCTGGTGAAAAAGACTACAGAATACGGTCCAGTATAGGAACACCCAAACACTGGGGGCATTTTCTCCAGTGCATCTTCATTTTACTTTCACATTCAGAAGGTTGTTTTGTGAGAACAACAAGTATTTTATGATATACAGCCATCATATATATTAATTAATCATAGTTTCTATTTGCATTAATGTCTAGGAATTTACTACAAAGGAATAGCATTTTGTGTGAACAAAGATTAAGATACAAAATATTGCTGTCACACTTTTAATGAGGAAAATTTAGAGATTTCCTAAATGTTCCTAAAATATGAAACATCTCAATTATACTGAATACAAAATATTTGTTAATTAAAATATATCAATTTTCAAAATTGTAGTGTAAAAGTAGACTCAATGAAAAGTATAATACATTGCTCAAAGAAATAAAAGAATGACACAATAAACAGAAAGACATTGGCTTGGAAGAGTTAAAATGCTGTAGTAGCCAAATGAGGTGGTAGACACCTACAATACTTGAGAAGCTGAGGCAGGAGGATAATCATGAATTCAAAGCTAGCCTATGTGAGCTCCAAACTAGCCTGGGCTACATAGCAAGACTTTGTTTCAAAGAAAGAAACTAATAAACATTAAACATAATAAATGAAATAAAATGTCATGCTATTTAAAACAAGCTACATAGTCAATGTAATCTTTTAAGACCCTAATCACATTTTTTTCAAAAATAGAAAAAAATGTTAATCAGCTTTCTATTACTGTAACAAATGCCCAAGGTAGTCAACCCATGAAGAGAAAAGGCTTTAATTTTACAGTTTTTAAGACCACAGTTTGTTTGTACCATTGCTTTGGCATCTGGTGGCATACTGTGGTGGCAACATGTAGCAGGACAAACTGCCCACTTCTTAGCTGGAGGCAAAAGAGGAAGGGGAGAGTTCCACGACACCTTTGCAAGACTAACTCCCGATGACCCAAAGACCTCCAGGCAGGCCCATCTCTTACAGTTTCCACCACCTTCCCTCACCCCTGCTGAAATCAAGCATTTGACACACGCACATCTGGAGAACATTTGTGAGCCAAAGTTAATCACCACCTTAAAATTAATAAGGTGTCATAAGAGGACCTCAAAGGACCCCAGAGAGTCAAAACAGTCCTGAAAAAGAACAAAGTTGAGGCTTAAAAATGTTCTGATTACAAAACAACTACAAAGTAACAATAATCAAGTGGTGTGACATGGACATGAAAAGAGATATATAGGTACATGGAACAGAATAGAGGGCCCCAAAATAAACTCTGGTACATGTGGTCAAATGATTTTTAACAAAGTACTAAGAAGATACAACAGAAAAAAAGATAGTTTCTCTAACAAATGGTGTTAAGAAAATTAGAAATCCACATGCAGAAGAATGAAGTTGGGCCCTTACCCTACCATTCAAAAATGGATCAAAAGTCTTAACATAAGATCTAGAATTATAAAACTCATAAGGTAAAGTAGGTAAAATCTTCAGGGTATTAGATTTGGCATTGGGTTATCAGATGTGATTCCCAAACTCAAGCAAGAAAAATAAAAACAAACAAGAATAACTATCAAACATTAAAACTTTTATTCAATGGATATAAACAACAAAATGAAGAAGCTACCCATAGAACTTGGGATAACCCTGGAAAATCTTACCTAGTAAGCAGACAATATTCAGAATGCATAAAGAACTTCAATAACACAGTCACAAAAAACCGCAGAATTAAAAAGAGAAAAGGTAAATCTACAAAACATCTTAAAAGACTGTGAAATGCCACGTACACACAACACTGGCATTGTGAACAACGTTGGCACTGTTGTCAGTCTACCCTTTGTAAAGATCTGGCTGGAAGAGAAGCTGTATCTGAGTGCTGGAAATGTGAAACCTTCAGTGGGGTAATTTAATTTAGAGTATTGTAACTTGGTACATAGAACTGACTGCATGGCAGGTATGCTCCATGCATCTGATGAGGCCAAAGATTTAAACTATATTATTCCTCTCAGTAGTGTATCTATAATGAAACTCGGAAAACTAAGACTGTGTGCTAGCTAATGACTTTGTTTTTATCTATTTAGCCATCTCATAAAACTAGCTCAAAAAGTGCCAACTGCTGACCTGAATAACGTTGTACCATTAGCTGAAGACATTACTGAAATACTGTCCAGATGCTGTGAGTCTACTGCTGAGGACTGCATGGCCAAAGAGGTAAGGCATTCCATTATCACCATCATGTGCCATACTAAGTACCATGAACAGATTGACAAACACTCTTTTAAACTGTTTTTCATGCTCATTATCCTAGGCTTCTGCATGAATTTATGATATATTAATATATTCTTAACTGACTCAGATGAGGAAACAGGTTAATAAGGGTCAATAATTTGAGGTCATTCAACTAGTAACCGACAGAATCTATATGCAAGGACAAAATTTCTTGATACATAAGGCCTGCACTGTGCAATAGAGAGTCACTAACCACATGGGTATTTAAATTTAATTGTAATTTTAAGTACATATATTAGATTGCACTAGTAGAGGTTATTAATATTTTTTATTACACTTCATATAATTTTTGAAGCATCTTAAATTTTTTGCCTTTCTCAATTTGCATAATTTTTACAAGTAGATACATCTGTAGATTTGGATAATTACTTTAAAAGGAGGTAGTTCCTGAGGTCTTGTTGATCTGTTTAGTATTTGATGCATTATACTGGTCTTTCTCCATCATAAATTCATGCTTTCCTATGATGACATGATAGCTAAATAGGACTCTACAGCCCTGTCAGTTGTATGTATTGCATTTATCTCCCCACATACATCTTAACCAATCTTATGTTATTTGTGTTGGTTTCTCAGGATTTTAAGCAATAACATACTTTATAGACTTCTAATTAAGTCTTCCTTATACCTTAGTTATTTTGTAAGTATAAATTATTTTTTGGTGGCTTTGTTAGCATAAAGTAATGGGCTTCATTACTTAGAAGCTAAATTTAAGTGCAAAAACTTTTATGTATTAACAAACTACATTCCCAAACATTGTATCAATTTATTTTCCAAGAGCTTTCACACTGACTTTTATAAATACCATGGCAGGGTTTAAAAAGCCTAAGGCTTATTTTCAGTAAGAACAATAGGAGAGTAACATGTTCACTGGTCTCTGTGTAGCTGCCTGAACACACAATCAAAATCTGTGACAACTTATCCACAAAGAACTCTAAGTTTGAAGAATGCTGTCAAGAAAAAACGCCCATGGATATTTTCATGTGCACTTATTTCATGCCAGCTGCCCGGCCACTTCAAATGCCAGCCATCAAGTTGCCCACAAATAAAGACCTCTGTGGTCAAAGTAGCACCAAAGCTGTGGACCAGTAAGTAGAAGTGCAGTGGAATGTGTTTGTTTTGTAATTTCACCAGGAGGAAGTGAACCCCACAGTGAGCCAGACAGAGAATGGGTGCTATCATTCTCTGCAAACACCTATTTCTTTATATGTTTTTTTTGATGGAGGTGAAGTATATTTAACTGATTTTAAATAAGTCAAAGTTTTAAAACTCAATCTGTTTCAAATGAAGAAAAATTGAGTTTAATAAAAATATCTTGGATAAATAAAAAGGATTAATTCCTAATTCTGACTCTTGTGATTGCTATGCATTGACAGAAAAGCTTGGCCTTTCTGTCTTAAGTCTCTCCTTATATATCTTGAGAATGGTCACATAGCCTTACTTAGTGCAAAGGTGGCCAATGAGAAACACATCTAGAAATGTAGGTGAAATTGAACTTTTATACAAGAAAAATGTTCTAATATACATCATGGCAACATAAATATGTATATTATTGACTAGCTTAATCGTATTCTACTCCAAGTCACAAATCAAAGACTAAGTTTATCAAACTTTTGAGATTAATCATCTGATACAAATAAAACAGAAAATATAGAATGCTTTTTCCTTCACAATATTGATATTTACTACCACTTAAAGGAGATTAAGAAGAAATGGTGACTCTTGATCTTGTTTCATCTAACTGAAAAGAGAACCAAAGTAAACACACAATATGGTGCACAAATTGTGAATGCCTATATACTCAGAGTACACATAGCTTAAAAGTATGGTTAAAGTATCAAATTCCTATAAAAGAAAATAGAACATAGACAGGACTAAAAGTAGCATACATTTTCCTAATAAATATTATTTGTTTTGCTAAGTTCAGAGACAACAATGAAATAAGACAAAATGGAAGAGTTTGCATGAATGTTTTGTACAGAAAAGTTGTTTAAAGTACCCCACCAATGTTACTTGTAGGGTGAATAATATATAAAGGACATGTCCATATGAGTTTAAACTAGGTATATTTATATGCTGTGTATGTGTGCTTTATATATTATATTACACATGTTGAAGCAAGCGTTAACATATTTTAATGAAATTCTTTTCTAATCTAAAGCTTGTTTCCATGGAATCAGTTTGTGCTAAATCTCTTTTCTAATTAAAATATTTTAAAAAATAGCTAGGCATGATGTTGTATGCCTATAATCTCAACACTAGGGAGACTGAGGCAGGCAGTGAATTGGAGGCTCCCAAGATCAAGGCCAGCCTGGCTACCCTGCGAGTTACATAATGACCTGGGTCAAAGTATGAGACTGTCTCCAACAAAACAGAGAGCAAAACGAAAACAAAAATCAGAAGCAAGGTGTTCTGCCATTACAGTAGATATGTCCATTTCAAATTTTGAACCAGTATACACACCTTAAAAACTCTCAATTCCTTTCTCCGTGACACTAGGTATACATTTGAACTAAGCAGAAGGACGCACGTTGCAGAAGTATTCCTCAGCAAAGTGCTGGAGACCACTCTGAAAACTCTTAGTGAATGCTGTGACACTCAAGACTCCTCCGCCTGTTTCAACACTAAGGTACGCTGCTGGTTTTGCTTCATCAACAATAGAGACATGAATTGCCAAACTGCCAAACTGGGTCACTGGCACACTGCTTACTGTTCTATGACCTGCAAGCTAGCATGACTCAAGCAGTTGATTAGCATTATTATTATTGTGAGGGAAAAATGTCAAAGGATGATCAATATTTCATGACATGTGGAATTTGAATTGCAGTGTTCACCAACTTGCACTGAAGCCCCATCACATGTGTTGTTTGTTGTCTGTGACTGCTTTTGTGCACAGCAGAGTACCTGTAACCCTGGTTATGTGTGATTCACAATGCCTAAAATATTTACTATTGGCTTTAAGCAAGAAAAGTATGCTGAACTAGGTATAGTGACACTTGCCTTTAATTCAAGCAGTTTAATCCCTGGGATGGTCTTCATAGCAAGTTCCAGGACAGCTGTGCTCACAGAGAAATCCTGTCTCAAAAACAAAACAAAACAAAACGCTGGGCGGAAGTGGTGCCAACCTTTAACCCCAGCACTCAGGACACAGGAAGACTGATCTCTGTGAAATTGAGGCTAGCTTGGTCTATGAAAAAAGTTCCTTCAAGACAAAGAATTCTGTTATGTGATTTTTTTTTTTAACAGGGTCCTCTACTGAACAGGGAGCTAACTTCTTTCATTAAAAAGGGACAAGAAATGTGTGCAGATTATTCAGAAAACACATTTACCGAGTACAAGAAAAAGTAAGTGGCTTGTTTTGTGATTGTGTCACCATGTGCATGAGTTGTGTTTGTCGAGTTTTGTGATCGTAAAATACAAATGAAGAGCTGAGATATGCTGAGTGAAAAATAGAGAATGTGCAATTCAAATAGTTTTATAAGATGATCAAAATCTATATAAGAATCTGACTCTGTACAATAAACAGCTGAACTCTTCTCCTCTGGGGTCTAGGGGATGTCAGTGATACTAAGTGAGTCACCAATTGGCAAGAGCCACATCAATTTTAAAATTTGTCTTCAGGGACTTCATTCAAAGGGGAGATATGAGCACGTAGTTGGTCAGCACTCTGCCCATAGATTTATCTGCAGATGTCGCCTGTTCTCTGACAAGAACCAAACTTTCATACTGGCATCATGTCAGCCATCACTGGCATGTTCCTTATAAGCAGGAAATAAAAATGGTAATTATCAAAAGGATAATACAATAGCTATTTTTCCACATTTAAAGGGATGAGGAAGCATTTCTCCTTAAATAGCAATTAACATTAAAAATAACTGGTCATAACAATGAAAGACCTGGTGTTAGATTTGGGGGGTCAGTCCCCCTTGAAAAGATGATGTCATTTTCCAGTTTGTTTAATATATTTCATTTCAAATAATGTGGAATCTAGGTCTCAAGTAAACGCAAATATAACTACACAAAAAGACCTTAAAGAACCCCCAAAGTAGGGTGTCGCCTTTAGCGACCCCGTGAAGTCCTCCTTAGCAAAGCTCTAAAAGAAAACCGCCTGTCAAAGTCTTACATTTGAAGTATTTTTGACCAGAAAAAAATTATTACATAACTTAAAAGGACTTTATGGAAGTAAAATGAAATATTCGACAGAGTTTTAAGATTAAGTTTTCTAGTCCTGGTTTTGAATTCTGGGACAGCGCTGGAGGCAGTTCACAGCCTCCATTCCAAATGAGTATGTGCTAGAATGTAGTTACGGTGTTAGAGAAAACTACAATATTTGGGGTTTTTTAATACCTTCTCCCCATCTTTCTGCCTCTATTTTCTGCATTCCCTTGGGTCCCCTTTACCTGACCAACCCTTGGACCTACTCATTTTGATGATGATTTCATGAAGAAGCTCATCTCATGTTCCTAACCCTACCCACTCACCAAAAATCATTCTGCAGCCACTCTTGTCCAGTTCTGGGCAAATTTGGGTCTCTTTTACCCCAAATTGCTCATTACTAGGCTAGCAAGTTTTTTATTTGTTTGTTTTGTTTGGATATTTTTTTGGAGAAAGTCATAAATCAAGTTAAGTGGTCCCGAAGCTGAAGCGGGACCACGCTCATAAATATTTCAAATTGAAGTGAACCAGGAGTTACCAATCCTATCATCTGTCACCATCTTAGAGTGAATTAGTAAAACAAGGGCCAAGGGTCCCATTTCAGCATGTCCAGCTGCAAGCAAACGGAGGCAGAAAAATCAAAAAGAAAGCTTTGATTACTTTTCTGGAGAATTTCATGTGAGCATTGTATTTACGTCATTCCGCCGCTCCCCCTTCGCCGTCAACCCCTCCTATGTGTCCTTTCAATTTCTTGCTCTGCTTTCTGATATTTATTGCCAGATATACATATATACACTTATAAATATGCCTATATAATACCAGAGGGAAACATTTTTAACGCGCCTTGAAATTTAAAATTGGAGAAGGGTGAAAAGTCAGAAGAAATGAAGGCAGGTGTGTCATGTTGAAAGGGGGAATCTAGAATTCAAATTCAGCAGTAATCTGTGTGTCTTCTTTCATGCTCTTGAATGAGTTGCAGATTTCAATTTTAACTCAGATTGACTCACCAAAAATCATTCTACAGAGGGCTTTCCTAAGACAGATGTTTCTATTTTTTGTTTTTAAATTGTACATGATTTACAACAGCTGTCTTTTTACTTAAGAGATTTTCCTAAAACACATCTAGCAAAGCTTTACGAGAAACTGGTCTTTCAGATTAGCAGAGCGACTGAGAGCAAAAATGTCTGACTCCTCTCCGTCGGAGTTGGCAGGGCTGGTTGACAAGTACTCAGACTTCGCCTCCAAGTGCTGCTCCATAAACTCGCCTCCTCTCTACTGTGATTCACAGGTAGGAAAATGCAACCGTTTATTTCTCACTGCAGTGTTCGCTGAACTGTGCTCCTCCTCGTTACTGGTGTCCTGTGAGAAGCTTCCTAGTGTGGCAGTAACCTGGTTGTCTTAGCAATGAAAATGCTTCCATGTTTTCTTCACTTGAAAGCACAGGCAGCCATATGCGAAATGTATAAAGTGTTGTAAGTTTTAAGAAACAAGGTTTGTGAATGCAGTGTAGCTTTTTGTAATCTGTATGTTATAACCTTGCAGCAGGTTTCAAAAATGAAAGAAGAGAATGCCAATGTACAAATGTTAGCATCTACCTTATATGGTCAGGGTAAATATTACTTTATGAAAAATTTATTTCATACATATGTGTTTAAGTAGATACATGCATATTCATACATATAAGCAGATAGATTGATAGACATACTTTTAGAAAAATTGAATCAGATCATATACTTTAACTATAAAGTGCTGTGTTTAATTTTGTTTTACAATAACAGGAAGTTCATCACATGAATGTTTATTCACCACAATTTTTTAAAAAAATATTTTAATATTAACATGCTAGTTATTTTTATGAATCTTTCTTTCAGCTGCTATGAGTTAGCTCCCAGTCCTCTCCTCTGTCCCTTCCTTTTGTTTCCCTGAAATGCATTTTCATAATTGCCACATCATTTATTTTTTATTTTGGACAGGACTAGACCATTTCTCTAATAATAGTCACATACTGTCTCCCTGCTTTCTACCACTGAAGTGTATTAGTATACTCCTACCAACCACAGTGGGAAGCTGAGTTCTCTCTGCCTCTTGGAGAATAAGAAGTGAGAGAAGGGAGTCCGGGTTAGCTGTGCAGGCTCCCTGTTATTAGAACCGGGCTCTATCCTGAGCCAAGATCAAAGTGCTTGTGTTAATCACCTTCAACAAGTCAGCATCTACCCTCTGCCATGAGCTGTGTGCTGTCCCTTTGCAGAAGAGGGATCTCTATTTCTCATTGTGCCTGCTATGTGCCCTCTAACAGTCCTTTCTGTTATTTGGAACAGTCCAGAGATGAGGACAATCCTACATTAGTTTTTATCTCTAATTAGGTTTTAAAACCTAAAACCTCTGTTGTCACCCTCACTCCCTCTCCAGACTGAAGGATGATTAGGAACAACTCTATCCAGTGCCAAAATATTTTTTTTTGTTTACCACTTTCTGAAGCTCCTGACAGGAAGTGTTTTGTTTGGTTTTTATACTGTATTTTATTATTGTTTCTTTTGACCTCTATTGGGAAGGACATTTGTGATCTGATCTTAACCCATCATTTTCATGTTATTTCTGAAAAGTCATTTAGCTAAATGCAAATACCAATGTATCTTAAGGTTGACTGATTTAATGTCACTTAAAGTGCCTTTCCATAAATGAAGGAACTTAATTATATTAACAGTGGCTTGTTTCTAGCAGAACATATTTTAAAATATTCAAGAATTTAATTTAAAAATTATAAAAGTATATAAAGTTTGGAAGAAAACAAAGATCAACTGGGATATTTTCTCACTCAGCAAATTTTTCTATCCAGTTTCCACTTAAATACTTATAATAAATTAATTTTCTCCTGGAGGTAGAAAGGGCTACCTCACTGCTGGGTAGCTTTGTTTATGAGGACATTGTGCTTTAAGCCAAGTCATGATGTTCCCCTCAGAATTTCTATAGATCTAGTACTGTTTATCTAAAATAGAAATTGTCTTTTCTGTTCTCAGTGACGGATCTTTACACTTGAAATAGCTCTAAATGAATCATACCATATAAGTTTTTGTCTTCAGATATGAGTATCAATCCTGCTCACATTTTAATTGTTTTATTTGTTTTTTAACCATGTTTTACCTAGCAAAGTCTTATTTGACAAATGGAGCTATATTTTTTGAACCATAGAAATTGGCTTGTCTTCTAATTTTCATGTTTATACTCTATTCCCAAACCTTTGTGCTGATCTCACAACGATTTATGGGTCAATATTCCAAAGTAAAAATAAAATAGTGAAAAGTAACAAAAAAATTAAAAGTGGTAAAATGGCTTAAATTCCACTGGCCAAAATATCATCTTCAATTATATTAAAATCCAAACCATAGAAGCTTTGAATGTGAATTCAAAAAATGTTGAATGTCGACTTATTTTCATTACTTTTAAGTACTGAAATATTTAGCATTAACTGGTTAGTAAACTGAACTAATTGTTTCTTTCAAAGAAACTTGATTTTTGTAACCTAAATTTATGGTGAAATTAGGTTACCTTATCCCGTAGAAACAAAACCAACTTAGTTGTCTGTTGCCAGCAGAATTTGCAACAAGCATCTTGACCATTTAAACACCTAATGGAAGCAAAGAAAATTATCTAAACACTTACATAGTTCTATAAGAAATGTCACTGCCGAAGCCCCTCCCTATCTCTTCAAATCCTTTGTCAGATGTGCCATTTGTTTTGTAGCACACGTGCCAAACTATCCCTGATGACCAGATATGCTTCCTCAGCCCTTGTCTCTCATGTCTTTAAGTAGTTCTTCTATTAATACATTTTCCATTAGAATAAATTACCAGTGTAAAACATTTTTAGTTTCAATCATAGAAATGAGTTGGTATGCTTTAATCTTTACATTCTCTGGCTTTGTCACCTGTAAATTTACAGTGTTGCTGCTGAGTAAGCTGTTCTTTAGTAATTGCTAAGGAAAAGAAAGAGGGATGGGGATCACTGAGATGTGCACACATTTCATTATTGAGTATACTCAATAATAATAAAATAGAGTAACCATCTGCTATTGCTCTTGGCCTTTCTGGTTGTCCTGAACTGGTCTCATAGTTAGGTAAGCAAGTCTACCTCTCCTTTCTAACTTTGTATCAAACAACACCTATTAGAACTGCATTCACCTAAATTCCTGACCTGAGTATGGCTGTTTGTCCTATTATCCTATAGTGCTGGGATTGTGATTTATTAGAACTTTGTGTCCTATGTTCCATGAAGTGTTCTGCTTTTTAAAATAATGCCAATCTGCCTTTCAGTTCAAGTTACTCATAATCAGGGATCAATATTTGACATTCTACATATACCTGATCCAGTGGCTGGAAGAGTGACTGAAGGGCTCTGAACAATTCCACGATGTAGACATCAGCCTCTACTGTCTCCTAATCTTACCTGACCAGGAAAATGAAATACCAGTGAAGAATATTTTCTTTATTTTCATAGCACTCTAAGAACTGGTTCATTTGTTTGGCATACCAGCTTATTGACTACAGAGACACATTTTCAAAGTTCAAAGTCAGACTTGAGTTGTCAGGTGTGGTGGCACATGACTGTAATTCTAATACTCAGGAAGTTAAGGCAGAAGGATCTCATATTTGAAGGCAGTTTGTGATATACAGTGAGACCCTGTCTCCAAAAAAAAAAAAAAAAATCAGATTTGAAATTCTTTTTCTCTCTTTGGTCTCATTCAGGCAAAACATCTCTAGGCACTCCTCTGGGAACTTATTACTGTGCTTTCTCTCAGATGTCCCAACAAAGAATAATTCAGCTGAACATGACTGCCTTATGTAGCTAGAAAGCTATTACTGCTGGAATTGGGCACTAAAAATCCCCAAACAGAAACAAATTTGTCAAGTGGAAGTTAGACTGACAAAATTCTGTCTACCCCCTCCTTCCCAACTCATACTTAAAATGGCATGCGCAACTAAGATAATTATTCTCAGCAAAAATTTTATGAAATGTTAAACAGAATATTAATAGCTCTCTATATATAAATTTATAGAATAATCTAAAATAGTTGTACATGTTAAACTCCTTTGTAATGTCCCTCATATAGACGGGCTGAGTGAGAGAGGTTACACAGTCTTTGGAGAACGTCTCTTCTTCATTGGGCTGTTGCCTCCCTTCTCTGTGTCATGCTCATGGATTTCAGCTCTAGTTTAGCTAATCGTGACAAAAGCCAAGTTTGCCACCAAAAACCTGCTATTGGCTGAAAACCCAAAATTATTATTGCTAAAATATTACTAGCAAAAATTGTACCAGGTTGACAGGAATGCTAGGACTAAAGGTATGTGTCATCATGCCCAGCCGAAGTCTGAGTTTAAAAAATAGAATTGCTAATTACTTTGTACCACATGCCCTAGAGATGTTTTAATTCTTTGAGAATTTCATACATGAGTGTTGTATTTGCATTATTCGACCCCTCCCAGTCCCCTCCAACTCCTCCCATGTCCCTTACTATCTCCTTCCCCCTTTATTTTTGCTACATATACAGACATTTATAATTGTACACACACATATATTTATATAATGCGCTGAATTCATTTAGTGGTGCTCTCATGTGTATTTTATTTTTTAAATCAAGACGATTTGATCCTAGATTTCTTCTCTAGCCAGATCTCTTATCATGGTTTCCTGTGCCACCTCCTGACAGCCTTCTAAACCGCTTGCAGTCTTCCAAACATTAAAATTGCTCTTAACTCAAATCATAGGCACATAATGACTAAGTCCAATTCCGGTATCTTTTATCAGGCTTCAAGGCTGAGTACAGACTTAGTCTCCTCTGAGAATCCATGTGTGGAAGCCAAGAGTCTCTATTATCCCATAACATTCTGGGTACACTCATTAATGAGCACTGATTAAATTCTGTTGTCATTCAGTCAGACTATAAAGTATGGGAGGCAGCCATGCAAAACTAAGCAAATACAAAGCATGGCCAACAAAATTTACAATGAAAAAAATTTCATTTTTGTATCCTCTGAGAAAGGTTTCAAAAATATTGTGTACCTTCTGCATGTTCTAGAAGCGCCTCATAAATTACAGAACATTCTGTTTTCATTGTCAGATTGAGGCTGAAATGAAAGATATTCTGCAGTCCTGATGGGATGCATATGTACCATCTTAGGTAAGTACACTTTAAACACATCACCAAAGAATTCAGAATTTTCTACCATGCATAGGAAGGAAACTTCATTCAATTTAGCTATTCTATTTATCATCCATTCCAATTCATTTTTCAGTTGAGAGTATTAAGTATTGAGAGACTTTTAAGAGCTTACAGACATGCACCAACAGCTTCTGACATATTTAAGACTAATTCTAGATTTACAGATCCCCAGTCTAGGGCTTCCACCCACCCCTAGAATAATACCACCACAGAGGCCATTTAAGAAATCCTGATGCACTTCCATAGGGAAGGGTCACTGAGCATTAAAATGCACAGGAGGGTTCTTATCAGGAAGATAAGTAAATTCTATATGATCATTTCAGCCTGGATTTGTTTTTCACAGGCTGTGTTAATCTTCAGGAGTTCAGAAGTGCCTTAGGAATATAGTCTCAGAAAACAAAGTAGGGTGAACAGGACAATTCAGCAAGTAAAGGCATTTGCTGATTAGATTGACAATCTCAATTTAATCCCAAGAATCAGTATAGCAGAATGAGAGCACAGATTCCCAAATTGTCCTCTGACCTCCACACATGCACACCATGTCCACTCACACACAGATACACAAAATAATTACATAACAAATGTAAAAAAAAAAGTATGCTTAATGAAAGGAAACACTAAATTAGTATATTTCAAGGAATTTCTTCTTAACCTAACAAATTTTCAGTTCCATGACCGGGGCTACACTATTCCACTTTCCATAACTGTGACAAAATACCTGAGAGACACGACTTATTAAGAGAAAGACAAAATTAACTTCTGTCTCACAGTCTGAGGTGTTGTATCCGGTGACTTTCATAGGGTCCCACTGCTTTTAGGCCTCAGTGTGGGTGGGGTCAGATGACAGTGCTGGGGAACACATGACAGAACAACCTGCTCACGTCAAGGCCAGGAAGCAAAAGAAAGAAAGGCAGAGGAATTCCCTTAGGTCACACACTCCTCTTCAAGCTCACACCCCTCCCCTCCGTGATCTAAGAGCTCCCACCGGATTCCGCCTCTCTAAGGCTCCACCCCTCCCGGTAGCACCGCCTCGGACCAAGCCTTTTCAGATGAGCCCCTTGACAGAAAGTTCACATCCAAACCACATCAGAAGCTCTTGTATCTGCTGATTCTCTTTTGTTCTGACAGTGTTATCCTTCTAGAACAGACAATCGCATATATCATGAATATCGGGGGGAAAAATAACACTGGATCATGTACTGAGTATGCTGGTATCTCAATAAAGATAACTTTTTGTTTTCGGCAGTGAGGAATTTTGACTTTTAAATTCTGAACCCAAGATATGGGCTGTACTGGATATATGGGTCATGCTAGATAGGTTTACCTTTACTATAAACATAAAAGCAATTTGGCCTTGTAAGCAAATGACCATTTCTCTAATCATCATTCATTTCTGTTGCTCTTACAGACCTAGAGCTGGAACCGCCCTGGAAAAGCAGTCAACTGACAGTCAAATCTAAGCAAAATCACAGAGCTTCCAGGAAGACCACCCAGATAATCCCATTTCTTCCAGCTACAGTGTCTTCATATAATAAGTGTGATGAACTATAAAAAAATAAATTGAAATATACTGCAAACCATAAGTGCAACTGAGAATCATATTGATCTTCAGAACTGTTCCTGAAATTCACCTAGGCACTGGCAGTTTCAACCATGGAAGCCAGGCTTTCTTTTGGATCCCTGCCATTTTTCTCTAAAAGACTCCCAACATTGAGCCTCAACTCTACAATTCCCAAGGGGCTAAATTACACTTCCTGAGGGCTTTCCCCACTTAGAAGGTACCATTAAGAAAAAGTTAGCCTGCCCTGTAGTACAAATAGCCTGGGATAGGTAAATTCTTAAAAACACCTCCTGGAACTCGCCTCTCACATGCAGCAGCAGGTACAGGTGTTAATTGGGTAGTATCTATCTACCTTGCAAACAAAAATCTTCACAGTATGGAGAAAGGAGACTTGAGGAATTTTATATTTTTTTATTTGGTTCTTCATTTTTCTAAAGATTCCTGAGAGCAATTTAATAAATGAGTTCTAGAACATCACAAATTTTCAACTTAACTCAATTTACCATGTGCTTAAAATATGTGTGAATTTCTATGTATGCCTCTGCTCAAAGAAAAAGAAGGTATTCTCATTCTATATTCTGCTTTGGAAGATCGATATATTTTCAAAATAAATATATCTTTGAAACTAATATAAGGTGAGGAAAATCTTCTACATGTAGAGTTAATTGCACCAGGGAATTTGAATTCACCTGACAGATACAATTATATAGTAAAGATGAAACATATTTTGTGGAAAATACAGTCAGTCTCAAGTTGAGCATAATCAATGCTTTCACTTTATATGATTTTTAAGTCCAACAGGAGCATTTAATTAACTAGACCAGGCCATGCAACCATACCTTTACCAGGGATACAAAACGTCTGCTCCTTACAGCTACTGGTCCGGAAATGGTAGCCCAAAGTTTGTTGGACATAAAGGGTCCAAAATCGAAAATTAACCCCAAATGGGAAAGGTGCAATGAGGATGAAACCCACAATCCACCACAGAAATCAGGCAACTTTTCAACTTCAACAAATTCACTTAAAGCCTTAATTATTGTTCATAATGCTAGAAGGTGCTAGGAACACTATATCATAACTTTCTATAATCCTGTCAACTATAACAATTGGACTGGCAAGACTAGCCCACCAGTGCAATAATGATACAAATATTGTGGGCGCAACCAACCACTCTTTAATAGAATTTAAGGTCCACTTCCTAGGATAGAGCCCACACCTGACATACCAGGCTCAGGAACCTGAGACTAAACAGGTCACAGGACACAGGAGAGAATCTAATGTTAGTTTTCTACTAAATAGTTACTGTATTAACTGACTCTTAATGACTTATTTTTACATCTCTAGATTAATGCATCTTTCAACTCTCACCAGAGATGTTTCCTTATACAATAGATTGTGATTAACAAGGAAACCCACAACTGGCCGATGTGCAGAGAACAAGAGGTTACAGAGTGCTTATTCCTGAATAGGACAGCTATTTCAAACCTCTACTCCCCAAAGCTCAGGGATCATTGCGGACGAGGAGGTAGAAAGATTGTAAGTGCCAGAGCGGGTGGATGACCACAAGTCTTCCAGAGGTCTGGTCAGTTATTCATATGAAGTCACAGCAATGGTAATAGCAGGCACAAGAACAATGCAAGTTCAAACCAGAAAGTATCCTAGCATAGACATGAGGAATTGGGTAAGAAGCTCCAAGTCAAACTAGGGAACTTTTGGCAACAGATGACTGCTGGAAGGAGCAGAGACAGTCTCTTTCAAGCACAGAACGCTTAGCAGGTTAATGAGGCTCTAGTGAATGGACCCACACTGAAGGATATTTGGAGATACAAATTTCTCTCTCATTCTCGCTCTTTCTCCCTCCCCCCATACATACATATTTCTAAGAGTGACATTTACAAGTTGTATCAAGGTCATCCAAGGAACAACAGGAGATAGGTTAGTTTTAAGGTAATGGCTTATTAGGTTGTGGACCTGGCAAATATTCAATCCACAGTACAGTCTGAGGGTCAACCCCCTCCAGCAAGATTTCCATGTTATACACTTGATGTAGAATTCTTAGAAATGTCTATTTCTTTTCATATAGTCTGCAATGGATTGAATGCCTCCTTAAAGTTGGCTGATGGTATATGTTAATCACAGTACAAATGCCTCACAATATCTATGTTTATGCTTCACCAAATAAATTCTCACCAAAGCCTACCCAAGCCAACATTTAAAATTTAACCTCACACAAGCTTTCTGTTGTCATTTGTAAAGCTTGCGGTCTTTCATAATACAGTACTAACTTCTCACGTTTTCTGCATGCATAAACCATCACATAGGTGGTTCCGACATGAAACCTGAGAACAATTATCCTAAATTAAATTGTCTTCAGAAGGATTAGCTTATGATATGTCACCTTGAAATTCATGAGAAGCAAAGTTCCTTATTGTGGAGATTTTGATTTCTAAAACACAGGAAAACTTAAACTTTTATGTCATTTAATTTAATAGCAATAAATCCAAGTAACCCAAGAATTTGATTAGTGTTGATATTTGTCCAATTTCTGTTGAGAAAGAAAGAGCTAAACACACACAAAAAGGCTTAAAAGTCTTTTAAGTTGTCTTTTAAGTCTCTTGAGTCCCTCTGCAGACTTGTCTCCAGGCTCTGACTCTCTCACATTAGAATCATATGGAGAATTTTAGAAAACAAACTATTATTGCCCAAGCTTCCTTTGGAAATTGGTATCTTCGTGTCTGTTACTGTCGTGTCTCCTGAGTGGACTTTGGGGGGCCAGCTGGAGGGGTTTGGGGTGAGTAATTGCAGAGTCAAGCCGCTGACTCCAGGAGTTGGATGAGAATCAGGCCAAGCACGTGGCACTGCAAACTCAGTTATTGAACAGGTGCACAAGCTCTTATAGGTCTGGATAGCCAATGACCTTATGGGGTGGGGTCCCAATACAGCCAATAGTAAGTTTGTCTCCAGGTAGGCGGGTTCTTTCCAGGTGCTGGTCTCACAACTAGCCAGAGCAGAACGCCACACCCACAGGAGCCACGCCTCTATTCCTCCTAGCAGGTGGCCTGGCTAGGCCCACCTTACATTATGCCCAACACACTGGGGTTTAATCAGTATTGAGTAAATCCTGCTGTGCCCCCACGTCTAACAGGCCACTTGAGAAGCCTTCTGCCTTCAGCCCAGCTGGGAAAAATAAAGCACCTGAGATTAACCAATTGCTCTCAGCTGCTGTTTGAATGGCTGCTCATACTAAGCAAGGGTTACCATCCAACCATCCAATGCTACACATTCTTATTGGCTCTTAATTACAAAACCAATATTTCATCTTCCACTAAAACACTTCCAATCATGGGTAAGCAAATCAAAACGCTTCCCTTTCTAAGGGCTATTTTATCCTTGTCAATTTCTTCTGAGATATGAAATATTCTTTTTCCCATGAGAAAAGCACTTAATTCCTCTTTCATCATCCTCCTCTCCAAGGTTCCCAATTTCATAATTTAAGCTTTCTGGCAAATACTTATTTGCCTATCTACAGATCCGGAGTTTTTTATTTTATATTGCTTCTAGGAACCCCATAAGAAAGTTTTATTGCATCAATTAAGTATGTGTCCACATTCTTCAACGTGAGAATGATCTTTATATTACACCTGTACAGTCTCAGAGCCCGTCTGGTTCAAACAAAACCCTTTGCTTCCACCTTGTGGATAACATGTCTAAATGCAGACAACTACAGAAATGGATTTTGAAATTCATTTTCTCTTTCTCTCTCTCTCTCTCTCTCTCTCTCTCTCTCTCTCTCTCTCTCTCTCCCCCTCTCCCTCTCCCTCTCCCTCTCCCTTTCTCTCTCTCAATATATATGAGTGTATTAATAGCCGGCATGTGTGTAAGTGTGTCTGTGTCATGCAATGCCAATGGAGGTCAGAGGAAGGTGTTGGCATCCCCTGGAACAGTTGTTAGCTGCCATGTGGGTGCTGGGATTCAAACCCTGGTACTCTGCAAGAGCAGTCAGTGACCTTAACCACTGAGAGATCTCCCCAGCCCCTCTTTTCTACTATTTTTAATCATTTTTTTGAATACTATACAAAGCACTGTGTTTCATCTATGTGTTTTGCTGATTCTTCCTCCTCGTTTTCCTCAGTCCCCAACTCTTCTTATACCCTTCCACTCCCAATAGCCTTCTTTCTGCTTTCATGTGTGTTCTCTTTGCCCCTTCCTCAGCATCACGTTTTCTCCCTCTCGTGGTCCCCTTTCTAGTTTCAGAACCCACTCACATATACAAACATTAAAACAAATCTTAATAAAACAGCCAAAACAGTCTCATCTGGAATACACTTTGCACAACAGCTTTGTTTAGAATAACATGAAAAATAGCTAATGAGAAAGAAAATTTCCAACTTTTATTCTCAGTGATTAATTTTAACAATTATGTTAATTTGATAACTTTGTACACACAAACCAAATATTCCACCCAGTTCTCACTTCCTGTTTCTGACATTAAGCTTTTCATAAACAGTGAGATCCATTTTCTTTTAAAAGCTAACACACTAGGCTGGGGATATAAAACAGTGGTAGAACTCTTGCCTTGCAGACAGGAAGTCCTAGGTTCAGTCTCTATCACAAAACAATAGCATAATACTCTGTTTCTTCATAGGAAACTCCTAACAAGTTTAAGAAAAAATGCTTGTAAAAATACTAATGCTTTACTTGTAGCACTTTATTGTCTTGCAAAGTACTTTCTAATCTCTGAGCCCATCCAGTCTTTATAACAAATACTAGGGGGAGATAACCCAGGTCCCATTACATCTAGCTTACACATAACACGGATTCAGTGAGATAAACATTACAATAGTGTCACATGCTGGTGAGCAGCAAAGATTGATCTAACAGGTGAGTCGATGTAGCACTTTCCTGGAGTCAGGCAGAGCACTTACCACTCTGTAACCGTGCTGACCTAGCCACATGTTGCCCTGAAAGAGCACTTTAAGCCAATGGCATGTATAAACCGCTTAATGCAATAACAGACATCACTAAACATGTCTGAGGTTGACTGAGACCAGCATTTCTGCACCAGTTGTAGTCAGAGAGTCACCAGGAATGGGCCACCTTAAACGCCATGCCATGCGCATGCTCAACACTTGGGCTGGAAGGAATCAACCAACTGGGGACTAGAACACATAGGGCTCTTTTATTCTCTCTCATAGCAGCTTCTGGTCAGCCAGGCTTTGCTTATGGCTCCCAGAGTGCACTTCTTGCAGCAGAAGTCCTGTCCATCCTTTCCATATCACCGTATTCACCAAGGAGCTCCAAAACCCATCCAAGATTATGGGAAGGGGTTGAATTTTTGATATGTTAAGTAGCAGAGAATTTGCAGTGCTTGTGTCACCACATATATAGTGTGTTCATTAACTCTTGAGATACATACTCCTTGTGTCCTATATTATAGATGAGGACATTGGAACATAATGTGGCTAAATAAACCTTTCAATGTTAATTGCTAACACAAACAAACATAAAGATAACAGTGTGAGGAAGGTTTTGGATTCCATGCGTGGGTATAGTATTCTTACCTTCTGTAGAGTGCTCTCTTGACAGGGAAACCCATGACTGGAAGTTCTAGTTTGTTTTCAATTGCTGTGACAAACACTTCAACCAATAGCAACTCAGGGAGAAAAGGATTTATTTAACTTATATCTCCCAGGTCACAGATGATCATTTAGGGTACCCAAGGTAGGAACTCAGGGCAAGAACTTGGAGGCAGGAGCTGAGGCACAGACCATGGAAAAACACTGCTTACCGGCTTGCTCTCCAGGTTCACACTCAGCCTGCTTTTTATACAATAGAGGACCTCCAGGGATGGCACAACCCACAGTAGGCTGGGCCCTCCCATATCACTCAGCAATCAAGAAAATGCCCCACAGATGTGGCCACAGGCCAATCCAATGGAGGCAATTCCCCAATTGAGGCTCCCTCAACCCAGGTGTGTCAAAGTTAACAATAAAGCTATCCAGCACAATTGACCCCTTGTCATCTTGACACACAAATACGTCACTATTCAACCATAAGCTTTCCATTTCTTGTCTCCAGGTACAATGTTAATATTAATATCACAACATAAGACAGTACAAATTTAAAAGCCCCACAGTCCTTAAAAAAATCCAAACACTTGAAAGTTCATAGTCTCTCAACTGCGGGGCTCCTGTAAAATCCTGTACAAGTACTGTCTTATTTCAAAGGGAAGAATCAGGTATACCTGAACAAAACCCAAGTCCCACAAAGTAGCTCAAGGCTGGACATCTGGGGTTCACTCGTGATCTTCTGACCTCCAAAGGGTTTCGGCAGCTCCGCTTCTCTGACTCTGCCATCCACAGCACACACAGCTCCTCTCACAGCCCAGGCTGGCTCCCTTCCACACCTGCTGCTGTCCTCGGTGGTCATCCCATGGTCCTGGCATCTCCAAAAAGTTGGGGTCTCCACTGAAACTGAGGCTGCACCTTCACCAATAGGCTCTTCTGGCCTCTCCTGGTGCAAAATCTCAGATTCTCTTCATGACCCCTGTAATCCTGGGATCTTCACGGCAACTGAAGCTGTGCTTTCACCCAGGGTCTTTCCTGTGCTCTCATAGTGCCAAGCCTCAGCTGCTTCCCATGACCCCTTCACAGTTTCAACACTAGAACCATGCAACACATACCAAGTTCTGCTTCCAGCTTGAGATGGAGGCTCAGGCCCCTTCTGAACCAGAGCTTCTGTGTACTGACCCCGAGGAAATACTTCCCAGATTTCACTTCAGTGATGCTGGTCTCTTGTTACTCACAGCTGATTTTTTCAGCCCCAGCTAATCAGCATTTGTTCTAATAAAGCAAAAATTTTACTTCAGTGATTCTAGTCTCTTCTTAATCAAAACTGATTCTTCAGCTCCAGCCAACCAAAAACCACAGATGGTCAATTCAAATTATCACACAAACAACCCTGATAGTATCTGCTTGCCTTTGAAGCTTCACAAACCAGGCCTCCATCATCTACAACTCTTTCAGCATAACTATTCCAAGCTCCACGGCAACAAAATCTAAGTACACAATGGCTTTTCTAATCCAAAGTTCCAAATACTTTCACAATCCTCCCCAAAGCACCAATGTTAGGTTTGTCACAGAAATACCCACACAATCCTGGTGCCAATTTCTGTTTTAGTGTGCTTTCAATTACTGTGACAAAACATTCTGACCAATACCAACTTGGGGAAGAATGGGTTTATTTAGCTTCCATCTCCCAGGTTATAGTTCACCATTTAGAGAGCCCAAAATAGGAACTCAGTGAAAGAACTGAGGCAGGAGCTGAAATGAAGCCCAAGCCATGAAGGAATATTGCTTACTGATTTGCTCTCTCTGGCCCATGTTCAGCCTGCTTTCTTACATAGATCAACCTGTCCCAGGGGATGGTAGGTTCTACCTACAGTGGGCTGGGCCCCCCACATCACTCAACAATTAAGAAAACCCCAGAGACATGGCCACAGGGCAGTCGAAGGCAGCAATTTCCCAACTGAGAACCCCTCAACCCAGGTGTGTCAAGTTGACACTAAAACTCTCCAGCACACTGGATATACACAAAATTTTAAGTAATGTTTTGATATTTATTGCAATTATCAGGTAAATAAATGTTTATTAAGAAAGTGGGATCTAACAAGTCTGTACTTTACAGAATACATATCTTAAATGAACACTTACGGAGCTTCTGGCCTGCATTTGCAAAGCAGTTCTTTGTATTAAACCAGATTCAAGTCTGCTTAGGAAAACAGATATGTAGACTAATAATCCAGGGAGTAAGTGTCACAGGCAGCCAAAAGAAGAATCACTGAGGCTGAGATGAGGAGAAAACTGGCTGGTGGCTAAGTTTCCAGACTTGAACAGTGGAGCAGTCTCTTGAGGGTAGAATGGCATTCTCTCTCTTCTGTCAAGTTAGCTCCAGGGCAGTTGCCTTCTTATCTGTACAGGAAGCACAGGACATCTACCTTTTCTCCCCTGTGTCTCACCAGTCAAGTCAGTTTTCTTGAAATTCCACCTGGGTGTTAAAGCTTGAGGAAATAAAAACAGTGCATCATTTGCTGCTCTCTAGAAACGGTTTGGCTTAATGGGTTTTTTTGTTAACTTTCATGAGGCTGGAAAGATGACACATCACATAATTAAAATAAATCATCCCACCACTGTCAACTCGGTCAGGCTCTGGAAAACCTACCTGAGCAAAGAGGGAAGAGGCAAACAATGGCTTCCAAGGGCCTCAGCTTCCATCTCTGGATTTCCTTTTGTACTATTGGAAACCCTGCTTCAACCTGAGCTTTTCTCTAGGTCTCCAGTGCTCTGACAGCCACAATTACAGTCTCTGTCTCTCTGTCTCTGTCTCTGTCTCTCCCCCCCCCACGCCCCTCGAGACAGCAGCTCACTATGTAGTAATCCCAGCTGGCCTAGAACTCGCCATGCACACCATCCCAGGCTGGCCTCACCCTCATAGTGATCTGCCTGCCTCTGCCTCTCAAGTGCCAGAGTTCAAGGAATGCACCACCATGTTCAGCCCATGTCTTATTTCCACATTATCTTTCAATTCCCTTCAATGAATGCGTTATTATACTTGATATGCTTAATCTACAAACTGGACTAATAATTTAAAGTTATATAAGTTTATTGTTCTCTTTCCCAGAAATGTTTGCTTTTGAAAAAACAAAAAACAAAACAAACAAAAAAAGTTAGCTAAAAATAGAAACCAAAGATATTAGTTTAATATTTAGACACACATGATAGTAGAAAGTGTTTTAGACTAGTAAACTGCTCTAAATACTGAATCCCATCAGGTGCATGAGCATGAAAGCCCTTTCTATCTGGGAGACCAAACAACCCACTTTACAACCAGCCCTTGCCTTAAACAGCATTGTGTCAAGTATTCTTCAAAGCAGTGTCCTTAAAAATGTAAATTCATAGAAATATATAAATAAATGGGAAATGGACAATTTCCTAAGAGCCAAATGTGTTAAGAAAGGAATGATAAAGATGAGATCCAAACTATTGAGCAATTGGAATGGCATATGTCCTCCCTAATCAGAATAGGACACTGGCCAGTAAGATGACCATGAGGAACTGGTCCCATTAAAGGTACAGTGTTCACCCAAATACAGCCTGGCTGTTAGGAAATAAAATACTTGAGGGAACTGAACAAAGCTTTAGAGGTATGTGCCAAAAACAAAGCTCAAGTGTCACACATACACATCTATTCACTTGGGAAGTTCTTGGGTCAACATTTTTACCATGAGAACATAACAAAACAATCCTCATCCAGGTAAAAATAATTTAAATCCCCTCCAAATTAAATGAGAACTTCCAAAGCAAAAACAAAATTACCAACATCATTTTTTAAAAACTTCCTTTCTACGTCAGCAATCTGTGAAGGAGTTCATAAAATAGGCAGAAGAATAAAATTTATCAGATAAAAATAAACAGTTTAAATTAAGAAGAAAGGTAAGCAAATGTAAAGTAGAAGGGGAAACTAATTTTAATTTTTAATCTCTATTTTTTCTCATAAATGAGAATATGATGAATATATTCACAGTTTCCTTTAATTTTTAAGTTCCTAATTATGATGGCTAAAAGCTGAATCAATAGTCACACACAGTCATTACTCTAATTGTTTTTGAGTAAGAAACAGAATCAGTGTGAACAAGCATCAGCTCAAAAGACTGAAATGATGCCCAAATATTAATGAAGCCAATGACTAACTCTGCCTTGATTTGATTAAAATAAATTCAATATTCTCATCAATTGGCTGTTATATAAAGTCAGTTGTTAACTGGCACAGCTACAATTCAAAATGATGCATCTCTCATTACTTCCACTGTTTTCAACAAGAAACGGGGAGGACAACTTTCTGACAGGTGAAAATCTTTTAAACACATTGGTCTAATCATAACTGGAGTAGAACATCATTAAAGAAAACAGATACATAACTCTTTCTTCCCTTTCTTACATATCCCTGAAATACAATCATGAAACAACTGTCATCAAAATGCTTAAATAAAAAGAAATACCAATTTCCCAGAAGCCTTCCTCTGACCCTGTTCACTCTAGCCTCTGCCGAAATTTATGAGCAATGCAAAGAATAGCAAAGAGCTGGGCTTGTGTCCAGAAAGGGGTTATCACAAGATGCCTACTGCAACTACAGCTACTACACACACCTTCCTTACTATTCCAAATGACATTAGTCCACCATCATCACTCATGTGCCTTACAAGAACTCAGGCACAGGAAAGACAATAAATAACCTGTGAACTTGACCATCTTTAACTTGAAAGCCTACAAAATTCAAGCACTCTCTGCTCTTTAACAGAAAATACAGTACTCTGACCATGCCCATCAGACATTGTTTTGTGCAACTACCAACCCAAGCCACAATTTAACAAATTAAGAATAAGGTTCAGATTTTACATCCCATCCCTGCCCCAATCCTTAACAAAAGACTCATTTGTCTCTTTTATAAACTGTTAAGAATATCGATATGGGAACAGTTTCAGAATTAGGTTCTTATGCCCATACTCAGGTAATTAAATTAATACATTATCTTCTTTTAAACTCAAGTATAGCCCAATTGTAAAGCAACTACACTGTTAGTATTAAGTGAGGTTTTTTTAGAAGGTTATTTTCCCCTGTCACCAGCCACACTTTTAGTTTGCTTCATCCTTATTAAAGAAAGAGAGAGCTTGTGGTTCCTAGTTGTATTATGTGGGTAGAAGAGAATGACAAGAGATATCTCTTCTCATCAATCATCTTCAGTTTATCTTACACACAAAACAGAAAGTTCACCTCTGTACTCAGGTAGCAAGTATGTCTCTTGAAAATTAAATGAAAAGAATTATATTTCTTTATTTGGTGCCTAAAAGAACATTAGCACTTGATCATTCCCTACCTTAGGCTCAGTCACAGAAAACTCCAGCTCTGGTTAACACACCAGGAAGTCTGTTCTAGCTTTCCTCTAGACAGGCATCTCTAGGACTAAAGTGTCACTTAAGAGTTCATTCTTCCACTTTAGTCACCAGGATTCCATGCAAACTTTCAGCCCCTGAACTGGCCTCCCCTTCAGGTAGATTCCCCTGCTGCTGAGTAATAGTAGCTATTAAGGTAGCCAGGAGACAGTAGTGGGCTATAGAGAGGGTTTAGATCTGTGGGTTAAGGTTTACAGGTTTGCCGTGTATGAGGTCTTCATGGATCTAGGCAGTGTTTGGACTGAGGGATGAGAGGGGCAAACCATAGACTGGACCTTGACTCATGCTCTGTTAAAAGTTCAGAAGATAGGAAGGTAAGATGGCTTTGTGAGTACAGGTACTTGCCACCAAGCCTGGTGACCTGAGTTCCATCCCCAGATTTCACATAGTATAGAAAGAAAGAACCAACTCTCAGAAGTTATCCTCTGACTCCACACACACAATTATGCATGTGCATGTACACACACACACACACACACACACACACACATATGCACACATCTAAGGATTTTAACTTGTATGTCCAAGTTGTAGCAAAAACATATTTGCCCAGTTAGGAAGACAGAACATAAAATAGTATCTTGACAGCGTGATTTCAAAGCTCTAACTACTTAGACATAGGCTATATGGATCTCCTCTTATCTTCTTATCCCAGGACCTGCAGAATCGGGGTCAGGATTATAGTTCAGAGACACTAAAATGAATCAAGTACAAGACTACCCATTCCACTACAAAGACTCTTACCCAGATTTGAGGCAGGGGCTATGGAGCTCAATGGTAGAGAGCTTGGTTATCATGCACAAGACCATAGATTCAATCCCCAGCATTGCAAAAATTAAAAATTTAAGTTAACAAAACATGTTAAACAGTTAAGGCATGTTGTCTTAAAACAAGTTTGTTTAACGCCAAGTCCAGAAAACCTGAAAGTGCTGAGAGTAAGCTAACATGGTAACAACTTAGGAGAACCTTAAGGGGGTCTGAGCCTTAAGGGGTTCTTTTCTTTTCTTGTGTGTGTATATGGTGTGTGTGTGTAAATGATGCTTGTGAAAGCCAGAAGCGGGTGTCAGATTCCCTGGATCTGTTTGCAGATGTGAGTTGCTTGAAATGGGCGCTCAGAACAGAACTGAGATCTTCTGCAAGAGCAGTACACGCTCTTAACCAGAGAGCCGTTTCCCGAGCCCCACCCTGCAGAATCTCTTAAAAACTGTCTTGAATTTGGAAACACTGCAGGGAAGGAGGCCGAACTGTTACAAAGGAGCCACCGAAGTATCACCTGAAGAACAGTGTCAGTCTTCCACAGACTTCTGAAGATTGGCAGTGAGAATCTACTAACTCTACAGTAGATTTGTTCCTGGGTTCATAAGTTCACCTATCCACAGCTATGGTGGGAAGATGTCTGACACCTCATCTGCACATCAATACCGAATTACCAACAAGATTGGATACCAGGCATTATTCACCTGGTGTACAAACTGACACAATGAAGTAACAGCAAACAAAATCCAAACACCTGCTCAACAAAGTGAGACCAGATACACATTCCAGGAAATACCACCAATGGCCCAGCTCTAGAACCATAAGTCCAATCACAAAAACAATATGAATAACCAAAACAATACATCTCTTCAAGAAATCAGTCACTCCCTGAAATGTCCCCTGAGAAGAGCAAGTTAGTGTAGCCACAAGACAATGATTTCCAAATAGTATTTATAAATATATTCGAAGAACTCAAAGAAGACATGCCTAAATTCTCAAATGGAGACTGTGAAAACACAAACAGCTGAATGCGATAAAGAAAACAATCCAATATACGAAAATAGAATTTAATAAAGAAATGGGACTTTCAAAGAAATGTCAAAGTGAAATAAAACTTGAAATGAAAAATTCAATGAGATTAAAAAAAAAAAAACAGTAAAACTCTTACCAATAAAATAAATCAAGTGGAAGAGAGAGGCTATCAGGCCTTGAATACAGGTAGAGGAATTGGATCATTCAGTTAAAGAAAATGTTAAATCTAAAAAACCCAGGAAGAGAATACACAGGAACTCTGGGATACCATGAAAAAACCAAACCTATGAATCCTAAGTACACAAAAAGGAGAAGAAATCCATGTCAAAGGCACAGAAAATATTTTCAACAAAATCATAGAAGAAAACTTCTCAAAGCCCAGAAAGGAGATGCTTATCAAGGTCCAAGAGGCATGCAGGACACCAAATAGACAGGACCAGAAAGGAAACTCCCACAGCATATAATAATCAAAACACTAAATGTACAGAACAAAAAAAGAGACTGAAAGATGAAAAAGAGGAAGAACAAGTCACAAATAGAAGCAGGCCTACCAGAAGAACAACTGATTTTTCAGTGGAGACTCTGAGCCAAAGGGCATGGACTGGTGTTCTACAAGTTCTTAAAAACCATAGATACCAAGCCAGGGTGTTATACTCAGCAAAACTGCCAGTTGTATTAGAAGTAGGAGGGAAAACCTTCCATGATATAAACAAATTTAAGGAACACGTGTACACTAAGCCAACTCTACAGAGGATATAGAAGTAATACTTCCCTCTGAAGAAAATATTAAATACACCCAAGAGTGCACAAGGAATAAATAATTCAAAAAACCAGTTAACCAAAAGAGGTCAAAGATACAATAATGCAATAAAAAATAACATGTATTGATAAGCATTGGTTAGTAATTACTCTCAATATTAATGATCTCAGTTTCCCCATAAAAAAACATTGACTTTTAAAACAAGATCCACTTTTTTGCTGCCTCCAAGAAACATACTTTCCATAAACAACTGACACCACCTCAGAGTAAACGGATCGGAAAAGGTAAAAAGGTAGCCCAAGCGAATGGAAACAGGAAGGCAGGCATCGCTATTCTAATATCTGCCAAAATAGACTTCAAACTAAAACTACTTAGAAGACATAGGGAAGGACATTTTATACCTATTAAATAGAAAAATCCACCAATAGAATATTATAATTACAAGCTATATATAGTCACCAAACACAGAGGCAAGAAATTTTATAAAAGAAATCATCATTAGATGTAAAGTTCAAAACTGTGATAGTGGATGACTTCAGCACTCCGTGCACACCAACACAGAGGTCATCCTGAGAAAACTAAACAGAGAAACCCTGGAGTTAAATGACACCATAAATCAAATGGACCTAACAGACATTTACAGAACATTCCACCCAAACACCAAAGAATACACTTTTCAGCAGGCCACAGAATTTTCTCCAAAATCAGTAATATACTAAGACACAAAGCAAATATCAACAAATCTGAGAAAATGGAAATACCATCCTGTATTCTATCTGACCACAAAGTAATAAAGCTGGATATCAACAAAACAGAAATGGAAAAAATATCCACAGACTCGTGGAAACTAAACACGCTAGTGAATCAAAATTGTCAAGGGAGAAATCAAAAAGGAAGTTAAAAATTACTAGAACTGAAATAAATGAAAACAAAATGTACTAAAATTACAGGACTCGGTGACAGCAGTCCTCAGAGGAAATTTTATAGTATTAAGTGCCTAAATCAAAAACTGGAGAGATCACATACTAATAACTTAATGATGCACCTGAAAGCGTTAGAAAAGCAAGAACCAACACCCAGTAAGACTAGATGGGTGTGGTCCCCTTCTGTGAACCTTGAGCTGTAATTCTCTCCTATGAGCTGCTTATGAACTTGGATCTGTGGTCACTATTCTCTGGCATGAGTTGGAACTGTGGTCTCTCCCTGAAAATCTGGAGTACTGGTCCCTTGAGAATTGAAGCCATGGTCCTCTTCTGTGAGCTGGAACAGTGTTGGAGCAGTGCCTCTTCCCATGAGCGATAGCTGTGGTCTCTTCCTGTGAACTTGGAACTGTGATCCCCTGCTGTGAATCTGGAGCAGTGATCCCCTCTTGTGAACTGAAGCTGTTGTCCCCTCACATGAGCCTGAAGCTTTGGACCCCTATAATCAGCCACAGTTTCACATTCCTCTCATGGTAGGCTGATGGTGGAGCAGAGTAGAACAGTAGAACTTCCTGGTGTTGGGCAGCAGTTTCAGTCTTCTCTTAGTCTTCACATTCCCCACAGCTCCCTCCCCTGAGGTCCCAGGCTGTACATGACAGAGACTTTGCTTCTTATATGGGGGACAGAGGAGGCCTCTGTTATTTGCCAGTTCTGGTCTTGGGAGGACTGATTCTCTGGAGCAGACCTCCCACCTCTCATGTGATCCAGCCGTGGTCTTCATCCCACAAGTGAGCCTGGCTATCCAGACCTTGGTGGTGGACCTCTCCCATTACCAGGCACCAAGTTTTCTTCTTGGTGTTTTCCATTATTTTTCTATTTCTCTTCTACAGTCCCAGTTTGCCTTCATCTATGCCCTAACTGAAATTTTCAAAGTTAAATGTCAGTTTGGGAGTTTAAAAAAATAGAAAATACTGTAATAACCAAACTGATATAGTTCTCAAACTAAAAATATATAATTATATCTTAGAATATAAATTCAAAATTATATTATTGCTATGATTTTTAATATTGTTTACTAACAAAACTGTACTACCAAGATTCAACAATAATGTGAAATTAGTCACTGGTCCTATAATGTGAGCTTGCCATTCACTCCCTTTCCAAAGTCTTTCAATGGGATCATGTTACTTCTTAAAGAAAGAAATGCTAATAAAACATTTTTAAATAAAAATATTAGGTTGGACGGGATAATCAAAATCAGGGATGAAAACAATGAAATAGAAATAAAAAGAAGCCAAAAATCGATGAAGAGCTTTTACTTCAAAAAGATTAACAAGATTGATAAACCTTTTGTTAAATGAAACAAAGGGGAGAGAGGATGCAAAGTAATCAAATCAGAGATGAGAAGGAAACATCACAACAGATACTGAGGAAATTCAGAGGATCAGAGAATGTAGTTTTAAATTTTTTTAATTCCATTAAGTTGGAAAATCTAAAATATATGAATTTCCAGATATGTATGACCTATAAAAATTAAGTCAAGATGAGGTAAACAGTGTAAATAGACCCATTAAAACAAAAGAAATCAAAGCAGTAATTAAAAACTCTTAAGTTAAAAAAGCCCAGGACCAGCAAGATACAGCTCAGAAATCTACCCGACCTTCAAAAATCTAATACCAGCACTCATTCATGGTACCCTCAAGACCACTGACAAAGAAATGAAATAAGATACCAGAAAATGGAAAGTGTTCCCATGTTTATGAATCAGTAGCATTAATATTGTGTATTGGTATGCCATCCTACCAAAAGCAGTCTGCAGATTCAACATGATCCCCATTAAAATTCCAACATGATTCTTCACATAAATTTAAAAAATAAACTCAGATTACACATGGAGTCACACACACACACAGACACACACACACATACACACACACACACACACACGAAGATAGTTAATACAATAATGAACAACAGAAGAAGAAGGGAAGCCATCATCATTCCTGACTTTGAATTACACTGCAGAGTTAGAGTAATAAAATAACAGGGTATTGGCATAAACAAAAAGGGACACTGATCAATGGAATAGACTTGAGAACTCAGATTCAAGTCCATGCATTTATAGCTGCCTGATTTTTGACAAAGGGGCTAAAATACACACTGGGGAAATGATAGCACTTTCAACAAATGGTGCTGGTTAGACAGGACAGCTACATTTAGAAGAATGAAATTAGATCCCTAACTCGCATCCTGCACAAAACTCAACTCCAATTGGATCAGGCACCTCAACATAAGATCCAATACCCTGAATCTGACAGAGGAGAAAGTAGGGAACACACTGGAACTTATGAGCATGGGAAAGGATTTTCTGAACAGGACTCCAGTAGCACATGCATTAAGTCGAATAACTGACAAATGGGACCTCATGAAACTAACAAATTCTTGTACAGCAAAGAACAACAGCATTCTAGCAAACAGGCAACTACAAAATGGTTAAAAAAAAAATCTTTACCTCTGATAGAGAGTCAGTGTCAAGAATATACATAGAACTCAAACAACTAAACAGTAAAATAATAAACAAATAATCCAATTAGAAATCAGAGCAACAAACTAAACAGAGAGTTCTCCAAAAATGAAAGTCCAAATAGCTAAGAAACATTTTAAATTGTTCTACATCTTTAATCATTAGGGAAATGCAAATTAAAACAACTCTGAGATTTTATCTGACCCCAGTGAGAATGGCTAAGATCCAAAAAACAACCACAAATGTTGGTGACAATGCAGGAAAGGGGGAACTCGTATTCACTGATGGTAGGAGGGCAAACCGGGACACCCACTGTGAAAATTACTCAAAAGCCAGAAATAGATCTAGCACACGTTCTAGCCATACCACTCTTAGGCACATACCCAAAGGACTCTTTATCCTACTACAGAGATACCTGCTCATCTGTGCTCATTGCTGCTCTATTCATAATGGCCAGGAAATGGAAATAATCCAGAAGCTCATCAACTGAAAAGCAGATAATAAAAGCATGGTAGAATTATGAAGTGGGATAGATAGCCATCAAGAGAAATGAAATCATGTAATTAACAGGTAAATTCAGCAGCTATCGAATGTCACTATCTCCTCAGCTAGGAGTGAGGGTTCGTGCCCACCTTCCCCTAGGCACTAGGATTTTGTCTAACTTGAGTGAATTGTGCTTTTAAGCACCTCCATATGCACAGATCTTTCTTTTCCATGTTCTTTTATGGAAAAAAAATGGTGGAACTAGAAACTATCATCCTGAATGAGGTAACTCAGACTCAGAAAGCAAAATACCGTATGCTCTCCCTCATAAGCGGATGCTAGCCTTGAGTTTTTAGAGAGGTGTGTTTCGATTAGAAAAGCCATACAGATCAGGAAACTAATAAGAGGCGATGGGGGAGAAGATAGAATTCCGTGATACAAAGGTAGAAAAGGGAATGGTGAAAATAGAGAGCTGTAAATGGTGAGGCGAATAGGAGGGCCGCTCAGAAGAGAGATTTGAGGGGAAGGACAACCAGCACAAAAGGCCTTTTGAAAAAGTCATATGTAAACTGAATTTCTTAACATATATACACATACAACAAAGAGTTTAAATGCAATAGTCGGTCAAGAGATATAGCCCTAACAGATACCACAGGCTAGCAAATAAAACAACATAGATGTCTATCGATTGATGAATGGATAATGAAAATATGGCACATTTACACAATGCAATATCATTTAGCAGCTAAGGAAAACAAAAGAATGAGATTCACAGGGCAATGGGTGGAACTGGAAACAATCTTGAGTGAAGTAACCCAGACTCAGAAAGACATGTGTGGTTTGTTCTAGCTCTTAAATGGATATTAGCAATGCTAGCTTTGAACGTTTAGGTATGTATATGTATTTTACCTGGGCCATCCAGAGAAGTCAGGAAACTAGTGAAGGACCACAAGAGAGCGGCTTCACGGGGAGATAGAATGCAGTGACGCAAATGGGGAGAAAGGGAGTAGGAAGGGTTGAGTGGGGTGGAGTGTGGGTCAGCAAAACAGAGCAGGGAGCGTGGGGGGACAGCCAGCACCAAAGGCCTTTTGAAACAGTCATATGTAAATGTACCTCTAAAAAAGCTCCTTGTTTATTTATTTATTTACTTACTTATTTTATCTTTATTCTTCATATGTAGGAGTGTATTATCTGTATGTGTTTAAGTACACCCATGTCATGCAGTGCTCATGGAGGTGAGAAGAAGGCATTGAATCCCCTGGAACTGGAAAAACAGACAGTTAGCCCCTATACAGGGGCTGGGAATCAAACCCAGCTCCTGTGCAAGAGCAGACAGTGCCCTTAACCACTGAGCCAACTCTGCAACTCCTAAACAAACTTCTTAAAGTATATACATCTACAACATAAAAAGAGTTTAAATGGAATTCACTAAAGTGGCAGAGGTAATGCCCCTACCAGATAATATAGGCTATCAAATAAAAGACTCAATGCTAGAAACAGACTCCGTATTTTGAACCTGTTGACCAGGGGTCTTATAGACCTTCAAATTACTGTATATTGCCCTTGATCTTGAATACCCAACAGAAATTGGCCACAAGACCCTTGTTGCTAAAGATACTACATACATGTGTCATAGACCATATAAGAAAAAAAATTAAAATGGTACTGACTTCAAAGCTTCACCTCAACTAGCTATCTTTCATAGTACATGCTACTGGAAGAGAGTCTTGCCCAGCTATAAATCTTGCAAGGTACAATAACAATTGATCTGGTAAGATATGCCCACTGGTACACAGTGGCATGAATGTTAGGTGAATAATCAACTACTCTCTGGATTTATAATCTGCTTCACAAGATGAAACCCATACCTAGCACTGATATCAGGCCTATGAACTTGTAGCTAGACAGGTCACAGGCCCTAGGGGAGAACATGCTAAATGGGCTAGTATTAAACCAACTCCTAATGACTTACTGTTTTATCCATAGATTAACCATCTCTCAATTCTCAGCAGAGATGCTTCTTCTTACAGTAGATGGCGATTAACGCAAAGACTCACAACAGCTCAACATGCACAAAATAAGAGTCTGCAGATTACTTAGCCCTAAATGGAACATCTAAATCACACCCTCTGCTCACGAGGCTCAGGAATCATTGTGGAAGAGGAGACAGAAAGACTAAAAGAGCCAGAGGTGGTGGATGACTACAAGGAAGCAATGTTTTCCACACAACGGGGAAGTTACTCATGAATTCACAGCAACTGTGCCAGCTCAAGCCAGGCAAATTCCCCCACATGGAGCTGGAGAGGTGAATAAGAAGTCCCAGCCTAGCGGAGGAACTATTGGCAGCTGGTAGCTGTGGCAAGAGGGAGAGTCAGTTTTCTTTAAGGGTGTGATACTGGGTAGGCTGACCAGGCTCCAGGGAACAGACCCACACTGAAGGGCATTTAGGGGCCCAAATTAGACTGATGGGCATTTTAATGAATGATAAGTATAAAAACATAAAAAAAACAAAAATAATAGAGGACATGAAGTCTGCGGAGTATTAAAAGGGGCTGCAAGTGGGGGAGGGAGATGGTCCAAATAGGATCAAAATACATCATATGAAATTCTCAAGAATTCAATAAAATAGTTTTTTAACTAGAAAAAGGAAAAAACAAACGAAAAATGATTGAAATATGTAAAACTAAAGACAAAATAAATTGCACACAAGCCCTGCATATCAATTGACAAAATTCTTTTCAGTGATGATATGGGTTAATTTTGATGCTCATATAAATCTCTATTGAAACTGAGCACTTAACTAGGTGAACAAAGTAAGAGTGAGAATTCTTATGACTAGAGAGAGAGTTAGCAAATAAGCAAGGGTCAGAGGCTGGAATGGACCCTGTAGTGCTGTGGCAATGCTTGTAAAGGCAGAATTAAACAAAAATTGCATTTCCAGTGCTACAACAGCATATAAGTATAATGTAAAAGATGGACACGAGTGACTGTCACAGAGATGTTAAAGGGCATCGGAAGGTGGATCCGTAGCAGCTTGGATGGATCTTAAAATAGGGTTAACAAAATAATAATAAAAAGAAACTAAGAGACTTTTTTAGACAATATTATCAACATAAATTAAAGATCAGGTCTGAGGAGATGGCTCAGTGGGTAAGAGCACTTGCTCTGTGAGCATCAGGATCTGAGTTCAAATCTTCAGCACCCACACAAAAATAACAGGTTCTGAGGCATATGCCTGTGCCTGTAACACCAACAATGGGGTCTGAGACTGGTAGATCCGGTGGGGGGGGGTCACCCAGCCTAGCCAAAGACATCAAGACAATTAGCATCAAGCAATTAGCCAAGAGCAATAAAAGAAGACATCTGATATGTTGCATCAGTCTTCACCTGAATGCACAGGTGCATACTAATGTGTGTGCATCACATATAGACATCACACACATACAATTTTAAATGCATACATGTGGAATATAATGTTATATTTATCAAGAAAATATGCAGTGAAAATTTGTACAGGAGTACTTCAGGAAAATACATGGATATGGGAATTCTGCAAGATGAAATGGATTATTTTTCCTATTTGTGGAATATCAGAGGAGAAGAGCACTGAGCCTCAAACAGAGCCTGGAGTTTCATTCTGAGTTTTATATACTGTGTGAATTGGAGACATCATTCAATGTCTTCACTCTAATAAAGTAGTGGAAACAAATACGTGACGTTTTGGAAACAACTAAAGACTGTCTACAAAAATTTCTCTTCACCCATATTCACTGAAAACAGAATAAAGGGTTGGGGGACTCTGAGGACCAGAGTACAGAGTACTCAGACAGAAATGCTCTAAACAGAGTAGCTGATTTGAAAATGTAGCTTACTCAATTTATCCACTAGATGGTAGCAAATTCCTGATTACTGAATGATTCCATCAACCAATTTTCACATTCTAACTGTTGCTAACAGAAAGTCAGTGGAAGGACTTTGCCTTTTGATCAAAAACTTGACTTACGCTCACAGCTCCCCCCTTTATTACTTACGTGATCTTTGACGAATGAGCCTTTCAACATTTCTAATTACCACATCGTAAAATATGAGTGTCTTTGAACAATAAACATTGTTACCATAGTAAGAACACGACTCATTTAAATAGCAATATACCCTCTTTTCTTCCTTGAGTCATTCAAACAGTTTGAAATTGATACAGAGAAAATTTTCATCCTTTATCTGAGACACTGGACAATTTAATAATATATTTTAGTTTCCTCCTATATAAAATGAGAACGTAATAGTAATAATGTCTGTTTCTTAAAGTGTATTACAGTGATTAAAGTATCACAAGAAAAGCAGCTAATAAATGTTAATTGCTGGTGGTGGAGTGATTTGTGTGTGTGTGCGTGTGTGTGTGTGTGTTGTGATATATGATGTGTATGTATATATACTATTATTTTCTCTCACAGTATTTGAATTCCCTCAAGACATTGGTCCCTCTCTGTTTTGATATTTGTAGGCATAAGCTAGTGGCTGTAGACTGTGATTTTAATGGTCAGAGAGTCACAGAAAAGCCCAGAGTCTGGAAACACCTCATGGAATCTTTTATAACACACATTATTGCAAAAAGTTTGAGTATCAAATCTGTAAATCCAGGAGCCTGAGTCTTAACCTTAGTCCCTTTACAGGAGCTTCTCAAAGGTCTCTGGTCTAATTTTTCAACCTTTAGATTCCTCCTAAAGATGGAAGTCTCTCAGAAAACCTCAGAGTGGGCATGGTGGGCAAGAAAATTTCCCTGAAAGAAGCCAGCGGGCATGGTTTTCCCTTGAATTGGCTGTTTATGCACCACATTCATCCATTACTTTGCTTCTGTTAAAAAATTATTGTTACATATTGTTTCAAGAAAATTACCATGTCCTCTTATGTATTTGTTTATTTAAAGATTTGTTTTTATTTATGAGGACTGCATGTGTCTGTGTAAATGTATGTCTTGTGTGTGCATGTACTTGAAGAGGCCTAAAGAGGGCATCATATCCCCTGTAGCTGGAGTTAATGAGCTGTGAACCACCTTATATGAATGCCTGTGTCCTCTGAAAGAGCAGCAAGTGCTCCTAACTGCTGAACTATCTCTCCAGCCTTTTATGTAATTGGCTTAAAAATCTGAAGCCCTGAAATACTGAGGAAATCAGAGAAATCAAGTCCTTAAAGTAAATAAACTTCCTAGGATCCGCCCTGTTTCTTTGTCCTTATTAGCTATCATCACCCGTTGAAGGAATTTGAAATGATAGCTTAACAGAATTAAAAAGAAGAGCTAAGCAAACACTGGCTATGGCTGTTACCAAGAACCACCCTCCCACCCCACCCCTCTTTTTCCAAAGAACTGTATTGCAACCATTTTTTCCATTTTATTTCTGTTATGATTCAGTATTGAGCACAAAACTTACACAGCAATGACATGGGTGCGTGAGGATCTCATGTTCTACATAACAGGGTGAGCCCATGTCAAGAGCACGGTGCTGACAGGGAGCAGTGAGTCAGAGAACTTGGCCAAACACAGAGCAAACAAGGTAGAAGTCATAACCTGTACCCTCAAAGTGAACAGGTCATGTGAAAGCAGAAACGGGGATGAGAGGAATCTGGAAGCATCTCACATGTGTTCACTTTAGATGTTAACAGATATGAAGGAAAGAACTTAGGGATTTAGTGCACTCTGACATCCGGCTTGTGGAGGGGGAGGAACCTAGGAAAATAGTGCTGTAGCCTGTCTAATGAGGCACTATTGAGTATCTGGCTGCTTACAGTACTAGATTTTGTTTGCCAAAAGAGGCTTCAAATGTGTGACTAGACATTTTTGTAAAGCTCTTCCATGTTTATATCATCTTGAGAAAGTACAAGAAATACAAACTAAAAGAAAGAGAGGAACAGCCACCCTCTAATAATGTATTCTTTAGCTCAGGGAAAATTCTATAATATAATGAATTAGCACTCATTCCATCTGATTGTGACAAACTCAGTATATAACACCAGTGACCACCCTACAGTTAGACACACACACACACACACACACACACACACACACACACACACTCGGGGAATCTTTGCCTTCACTGCTGTTGTACAAATAAGTACACACCAGTGGGGAAGCTTGCGATGTCTCTGTATATGACCAAAGTGCAGGGTGATGAACCTTCAGCCTTTAGTCCCTCCCAACATTCACGGTGAAGGTGTGTATGGGCATATAAAAGAATTCTACCACCTGAAATGGAAACTAAGCTAGGATACAGATGCCAAAAGAAGGTAAAGTCCCTGGCATCTCTTACAGTTGGTGGCTTGGAACACTCTGAACACATCCCAGCTTTAGTAAGTTCTTTAGAATTGCTTCATAAACACTATACAATAGGTCAGAAGATAGGAGATATATACCTTGGAACTGTATCTGGCATCTGTGATCATTTCCTGTTTCGTTTTTTTATAGGTTAGGTTAATTGTCCCTAATGTCTTTTTCACAGTAATTTTATTCTAAGTTCACCATTGGGAGGAGAAAATCAGATTCAACAGGGTCAGCCAGCATCCTTGAACTTCATCAATTCCCACAGTCTTTTCCCTCCCTAATCCACATACTTTTCAGTGTGTGAACAACTAAACTGCTTACAGGAGATTTTCTGGTAAAATAAATGCAAGAAGGATTCCAGAAATTACATGTAATCATCTTTTTGTGCACGTCAGAGCAGAATGAACCCCACCATCTCAATACTCTCCTGAACTGGTTAACTATTTTTAAAGAAAAATTTAAGTAACTTAAAGTGAAGCCACAACGTTAGTATCTCTCTGCTTCATACGAAATAGTCTTTAACTTTACTACAGGTGTTACACACAATAATTATGAAATTAGCAAACGATGACAAATTAGACCACTAATAGACAGTTAATTAGGAAAATAGGTTCATGGAGGTGGAAGGCTGTGATGCAGCTTGTAGTTCTGTGACACTGAGGCTTATGGCAAATGATTTCTCTGAATCAAAAGAACTTCAGATCTTTAATGTGAGGCTTCCAGGACAGTCCAGTGGGGACAGGAGAAGACTGTGAGACAGAAGCAGCCCTGGATGAAGTTATGAACCTATTTAACTCCAATCTATCAGCACCACACTTCCACTGGGGTACTCAGTGTTTTCCAGCAAATTAATAATTACAAAGGTCATTCGATTCAAAGCACATCACCTACGAAGCTAATAAAACTTCTACTTTGTTTCAATACAATGGAATAAGCACATTCACTTTGGTCTCCCAAATGAGAGTGGTCAGAAACTTGAATACAAAAGGTAGATATCTGATGACATGACGGAAAAGCACAATACAACAGGAATATTGGAGAGGGGAAGCTTCAAAATAACACTGGACCAAGAGTTTAAATTCCACATTTTCCCACTGTTGTCCCAGATCTAAACTCAAAGCATTCAAAATCTAGAAGTAGAATAATGAAAGCAAGAAACCACAGAGTGATTCTTAACTCAGTTGTCAACTTGATGAGATCTAGAATCACCAGACAGATGGGCCTCCAAGCATGTCTGTGGGGGACTACCTTGATTTGGTTAACTGAGGTTCAAACACTCACTCACCATAGGTGGCCCCAGTCCCTAGGCTAGAATCCTGGACTGTATTAAAAGGATAAATGAGTTGAGCACAAGTATTCTTGGCACTCTTCTTCCTGACTGCAGATACAACGTGACCAGCTGCTTTAGTCTCCTGCTGCCTTGATTTCCCTGCCATGATGGACAGCACCCTGAACTGTGACCCCAAATAAACCCTTCAAGTTGCTTTTGTCAGGGTATTTTATCACAGTATCAGAAAAGTGATTAATACAGAGCCCCAGGGCAAACCCAGTCTTTGATAGGCTTGAGGAGCAAGCAACAGATTACTTGCTGAATTCTTAAAACTCTGATTAAAGAAAAAATTCCTGTTCATTGGGAGACCTCTGATCCCAAGACCCAAGAAGATGGGGTAAACTTCACTCATTTTAGCCTTAACTATCCTTCTAATGCTTATCCATGGACACTGGTAGAGTCATGGAAAGTTTCAGGTAAAATAAAAAAAGAATAAAAGATTCAACTTTCTGAGGAAAAGGAGACTGAAAAGGAGAATTTTAGAGAATTGGAAAGTAATGATAAAATCATGGGGAAAGAGGAGTTTAGAAAAAAATAAACCCATTAAGCTGGTACTGCCCTCCTGGGCTCATCATCACTTTATGCTTGTATGAATCTGGCCCTATCATATGTCAGACACTCTGAAAACTGAAAGTCATAGCACTTCCTAGGTTTTAGACTGACAACTAAATGGTATTCACAAATGTCAGCTCTAAATGCATGGCAAAGATTGTGACCATAGGGGCTAGAGTGCTGGCCGAGTGGTCAAGAGCACGGGCTGCTCTTCCAGAAAACGTGGGTTCAGTGTCCAGCACCCACATGGAAACTAACAACTGTCCATAACTCCAGTTCTAGAGGATCCAATGCCTTTTCCTGGTCTCTGTAGGCATTGCATGACATGGGAGCACTTACACACATGCATGCAAAACACTCATATACGTAAAATAGAAAATGATTTTAAAAAGATTTTGACAATACAAATAAAGAGGGAATTTTAATGAATCTTGCAGACACTGAAAGAGAAAGGGAGTGCTGTGGAAAACTCTATGTAAAATAAGTTTGACAATGTAAATGAAATATGAGGACCAATTACTTAAAACCCACAACTGTCTAAACTCGTCTAAAATGGAATAAAACCATGAGTCTCAGTATTGAGGAAATGAAATGTGTAGTTATAAAGATTCTAATAAAAACTTCCCCATTCCAGATGGTTTCAGTGGTGAGCTAAATATTAAAAGGAAAATTTACAGAGATCCTACATGATGTCTACTAAAACTAGAAATTGGGGGACTACTTCCCACATTAATTTTTGAGGCAAGCTTCATCTTAAGCTCAAAATGAAATAAGGATCACAGACAAAGGGCTCCAGTGATGCAGCTTTTGGAGCCATCATCACCCTGCAGGGATGGAACTCCCCAGTGATCTTATTTTGGAGTCACTCATGCTTCAGCAAGTAGCCCCTCACTTATGCTCCTCTAAATAACCCCAAATTAACTCACTAGTTCATCAAGTAGAAGAAATAACAGAGGGAACAAAAATATGAACCAATATCCCTCAAAAATTTAGAAGCAAAATTCCTTAATAAAATATTAACAAAGTAAATACAGCAAAAACATACATACATACATACATACACACACACACACACACACACACACACACACACACACACACTCCATCTTAATATACCACGAATGACTGGTTACATTTTCAGAAACAAATAACTCTATTCCACCATTTTAATACTCTATTTTGAAAAAAACAAAACATCGTATCAATTCATATTTTTAAATAGTTGAGTAGATGTGTTATCAATACATGATAAAACTTGCAAAAATTATGAGTGGAAAAAATTCTCAACGTAATATGTTTAACATCATATTTAACTGTCAAAATTAAATGTTTTCTGTCCTAATCACAGGAATAAGGTCAGCACACAACTCCACCACTCCTAGGCAACACTATCACAGAAATCTAAGACAACAGTCTAGGAAAAATGTTTCCCCCAGAACAGAAATGCCAAACGTACTACTGTACCTCTAGCTGGTGGAGTAGCTTCAGTCACACCACTGTACTTAACAAGCTTACAAATATGTGGCTTTGTTCAGGCGTCCGTTACAAGCTCAGAGGCATAGGTAAAGTTAATGTCAAGAAAGGTGCCCTCAATCTTTTCAACAGGCTGGTATTTTAGGGGCAACCAGAGAACGTCAACAGAACCTTAGTACTAGTGGCCTCAGGTCTTCAACTTTAGCCCACTCAGACCATTTAAACCTCCTGTAGAGGTGACTCACTAAAGAAACTGCGAGGGCAAAGAATACCAAAGGCCATTTGAAACTATTAGTATCCAGTAATACAGAGGGTAATTCATGTTGCTTTGCCATTGCTTCCCTAACAAATTATCACACACTTAAAGGCTTAAAGCAAGACAGTGTCTTATCAACCACATGTAGTTCAAAAGTCTAATGCTAACTCTCACTGACCTGGGTCAAGGTGTTAGGAGAGCACCTCCCCTACCGGAAGCTCTAGGGGGCAGGATCCATTTTCTTGTTCTTTCCAGCAGTCCAAGCCACTTTCATTTCTTGACTCCAGGTCCATTTTGCTCCTCTTAACGCCAGCAACTTTGGCATCTCTCTGGGTCTTTCATTCTTCAGTTCATTTCCTCCTGTCTCTCTACCTCTTCCTTCTACTTTTAAGGACTTTTGTGATAGGAGAGGGCTCACACAGATAATACAAGATAACCCCCTAGTTTAGAGTCATCTGATTATCAACCTTAATTCCCGGTTCCATAAAATCTACCTATTTAAGGTTCCTGTACTTAGAAAGTAAACATAATTGGGAGGTCGTTAGTTTTAATAACTGTTAAATTTTAGAAATATGACATAGAATAGAAAAAGGTACTGAGATATTTAAACAAAGCTGAAGCCAAGGAAGGATTTCTTCATAAGCCAAAGAAAACTAATTTTTAAGTAACTAAAAGTTGAAATGTTTTCATTTGGTTCAATGCATTACATATCTCATTGGTATTACCTAGAAGTCTATATCCTGTGTTTTAAGTCAATAACTTCATAAGCATAAGATTGGCTTAAAACTTCATTTGATATTCTCTGTGGTTTAAAAACCAAATGAATACATGACATACTATTAAATATAAGCTTAAATTGAATTTGAGAGTGCATTTTAACATGATAAATATAATCAGAGAGCAAAGAAAATGAATACTTATTGATTTACCTAGAATAAAATGAGTATAATTTCATTAGTAGACAAAATAACTCTGGAAAGAAAACAGAATGACATATGGAAAAAAACCTCTAACAGTCAAAATTATTCCTACACAATTGTTGCTTTCAAGAACAATTACTTGATTAATCATATAACTACTACCATATATCAAAAATAAGTCAATACACTTGGGTTGAAAATAAAAACATTTTCATCTGGCTAATAAGAAGTATGATGTAGGATTCTCTTAGATATAAAAGTCTATGTTACTTTTTAATACACAATATTGAAAGTGACTTTTGCTCAGTGCCTGAGCAAAATTCCTGGTAACTTTTGTGAATACAATAATGATTCTCAATTTTTCTTCCCCAGAAAGCATTTGTGAGAAATGATGACATTCATATATGTAAAACATGCAAATGATACTTCAGCTCAGTTCCTATGTTATTTCTGCTGCTATTGATTTCTTTTTCATTCATGGAAACATAGTCAATAGTTTGAGAATTGAAACTTTTATTGTAATCATAACACAGAGCCTAAGCTTCTTGGGTTTCCTTTCATGTCAATACACAAATAATGACATCTATTAGGTGTGATGTCACAAAGCTCAGACTTTGGAGAACATGCAGACAGGACTTAAATTCTTCTGGCTCTGTCTTTGACAGCTTTCTTATCAGTTTTTCCCATCCCAGATACTTAGAACAACTCTTTCTAGAATTGCTACTACCAATGCTTCACTCTAAGGGTGGGCATTTTCTCCTCACTCCAAATTATAGTTTATTCAAGGCTTTAGTCTTCAAAAAACTTTGCTCAAGGATTTCTACTAAAAAATAAACTATCCAGTCAGGGATTTTTCTTTTCTTCTTTGTCATTGACCTATCTTAAGCACCAAGTATATTATCTGACACAAAGTTAGTTCAAATATGTCACATAAATGAAAGGTTTGTAGGTAATTATAATGCCAAGAAGAAAATCCTACTCCTAAAGTCTGCATCATTCCTTGATCCTTATCTAAGTTCTTAGTACTAGTCACTTATCTCTCAGAAGAACCTCAGTTTTACCTTTTCCTGGATATCTAGGAAAAACCAAACCAGTTAATCCCATAATGATCTTTTAAAAATGCTTTGGGAACCACTGAAAACTCTGCTCTTTGCCTTGCTTTGCATATCACCTAGACTTCTTTTATTCCAAACAGGATTGTATTTTACTTTTGCATAAGGCAAGTGCTTACTCCCAGAGTCAAAACTCCTAACCCAAAGGTGCTAGGGGATTCATTTTTAGCAACACAAAGTACCAACAAAAACTTTGAAGCTACAGGGTTTTTTTTTCCTTAAACCCTTCAAAGTATCTAAATTGATGCCCTTCCTCCTCCTTATTGCACATACACCAAGTCTTCACAAGTGGAGAAAGTGGTAAGCCCTTCCCGATCATAGATATATTCAGCACAAGAAAGCCAGGAGGAGAAAATGTGTCTGTGTACAGAGTCACAGGCATTGCCCTCGCACACTGTACACAAGTGTGACTTTGGGTCTTCTCGAATTCTTTTTACTTTGTTCAATGTTCCAGGCAAACTATCCTGTGAGGTTTATTATTAGTAACATTTCACCTGTTCCGCATATCAGTGTGTCGCCATTCAACAACTGAGATAACAAAGTACGATTTATATCCAGAAGTCTTAACATTTCTAGTTTTGTTTCTAAACTCATAATGCAGTAAAAGAAGTATTTTCCAAAAGTGTAACTTATGTATTGAGAATACAAGGAATATACATGTGCATAAACAAAGTAACAGCATGCCAGAAGGAGTGCATACAGTGCTATCTTAAGTCCTAGTGGCTAATCACATGGGCCAAACTTGGGTTTCACTCCTGGGAAACAGTAGCAAAGAGAATCATTATATCTTCTGGCTTCCTGACAGATTCTATGGGTTTTATGTGATTCCTGCTGAAACAGAAATAAGCCAGCATGCTATGTCAGTAGTTGAACAGAGTGAGGGTAATCAGAATGCGCAGATGAGGGAACAGAGAATGGAAAATTAAAGGTGCAAAGGGAATAACTGCAAAAGTACAAAATAAATTCCTCTTAAATATAAAGGAACCAAAATAAGGAAAATAAAGTCTCCAATATTTGGATTTGGGGAGGAGCACTATTTTAATTATGGTTACCCTCCCTTGCCCACTGTATTGATGCTCTTGATTTACAATGGTGTCGCTCCCTAATAAGCCCACTATAAACCCAAAGTACTATACGTTCAAAGTGCCTTCAGCATACCTGACCTGTGAACACCATAGCCTAGCAATGGATTCCATTGCAGTGTTGGTTAATTGACAATCTTCGTGATTATAAGGCTGATCAGGAGTTGCAGTTGCCAATATCACAAGACAGTATCTATCGTACATCCCAGCCAGAGGAAGATTGCAAGTGAAGGTTCTACTGAAAGTAAATCTCTTGTACACAAATGGTGAGGTCAAAAGGTCATAAATATAACAATTGGTCTCTCAGAGAGACCATATGTACATTATTCTTGTACATGGTGACAGTCAAAAATGAAAATAAGAAACTTAGGAGAACAAAAAAAGTTACCTTTTCCATACTCAGAGAAAAAAGTACTGCTATGATAGAATATTTTCACAAAGGACTGGTAAAGACTTAATATTTAGTCATGAACACTAAATAATCTTCATTCACATTAGTGAACACATCAGCAGAAACCCTAGGGTTACCAAGTAAGATGTGCTCTTTGGAGCTAAAATATGACTATATTGCAAAAAGGGAAGCTATCTTGCCATGAACTGGTCAAGAGGAAACAGAATACTGAAATCTTGTCACTGACAAAGTTCCAGCAGCCTGAAGCACCGTAGCTGAACGATTTTTCACATTTGGTCAAGATCTTCCACAATGAGAATATGATTCTAAGAATCAGGCATGGATAGATAAGATCTTCCTAAGAACAGCTACTTTTAATACTATTATTGTAATATTTTAATGTTGTAATTATTGTAATATTTCTACACTTATATAAAATCTCACACCTATTATTCTGTATGCTTGCTCCATTTTTCTTTCAATGAAATGGTGGGGTAAGATGTTATTAAAACTCTAGTTACAGAAGAATAATCATGTTATATATCATCCTACATGCTAGTTTGTGTGTGTGTATCTGTGTGTGTGTGTGTGTGTGTGTGTGTGTGTGTGTTTCATCCATCCTACATGCTGGTTTGTATAGCTGAGCAAATGTGATAATCTCAGGCTAAAGGACAATCTATGAAAAATTAGGTTAGAGAGTGCCAGATTTCTCAAAAAGCTGCAGTTTTCATTTGAAAATTCATAAAAGAGGCAAAGCTAGATTGGGATGAATTTGTGTTTGAAAGCAACGCAATCATATTATGAAAATGACTCCGGAGCAAGGGAAGTGAAACCTATCATTACCTTTCTAATCTGCTCACTCATCAAGTTAAGTTTTTTGCGGGGAGGGTGTAATGCTTAAAATCAATTGCTAGAGGTCCCTGGAAAACAAGTGACACAGTTTTGAAACTTCAAAGGTAAAATACAGTTTCTTTTCAATATTAGCAATGTGGAGGTAACGGACCATAGAGCAATTCCTACATGTATTCAATAAAATTTATGTTATCAGAAATCAGGAAATCTCATTTCAACAGAACTGTGACTTGGCAGGGGGGACATTTGTGCTCTCTGGGTCTTAATTCCTTTGTCAGAAACTGAGAACATGATATAAACCATGAACTGCCCCAGGATTCCTTTTACCTATCAATCTCCCCAAGTTTCAGCAAGGCATAAAGGTACCTAGCTGGAGCCTGTGTTTCATCCTTCCTTATAGCTAAGAAGTCCCGTGGAATAGCAAAGATGGCGTTGCTATTTTAATGTTATCTTCTTAACTGTGAAGTCAATTGACCTGGACTCATCCCGCTAGGTGGAAAATGACAATCACCACCCTAGACCTGAAGAGAGGAGACCTGCTGAGAATGGCAGAGTCTCCCCACCAGCTTGAGTTCCTGATGAACATCACTGAACACAGAAGTCCAACAGCCCTGCCCCCAATTCACCTTCAGATTCTTACGTAAAAGAGAAGACATACTTGTATCTTATTTAAACGATGTTAGTTGGCATCTAACTTGCTCTGCCAGAATTATACCTAACCCAGAAGGTACTGAGCAAATAATCTGTGGTGTGCATTTCAATTCCGAATGGCTCTCCACGAGATGGAAGGATAAGTTTTGATTTGAGACTAAAACAAAAGGGAGAAACTCCTTATCCCACCAATGACAAACACAGACAGACATACATGTTAAGGCTTAAGGTCAATTTTAAATGATAGTCTCTCTTCTGTTTCTCAACACACCAGACTGAAAGGCCACTTTATTCTATCTTTTAATGGTTCTGTTAATCACTTTCAATATCCTTCCACTTTACTAGCAGGCAGTATGACAATAGATTGCCTTCATTACAAAGGTTATCTTCAAATTCCCACGGGCATTTAGCAAAGTTTCATTATCCTCAGGCATAATCCTATGAGAAGATTATATCACTAAAAGAACTTTTTTGCCAAACAGCAAAAAGCAGGCAGCAGGCAGTGAGGGCCTGCACTGATGTGAGGTTTGGAATCTGAAACCCCACAGCTCACATGGGAGCCCACCAGAGCTCTGAGAGAATCAAGTGCACTTGGCGTGCACTTGGCTCAGACCTGCTCTTGCTTATGCAAATCATTTCCCAAAAGTGAACTCAAAGAAACTTCTCATTTAATAAACTTCATTTAATAAATTTGCAATTCAATTATTTAATTTTGCATAAATTCTACAGTTAGAAACATTGTCCTTTCAATAACTAATCAACTTTTTATGGGGCCCAGCTAGCCCCCAAGTTGGAGATAATCCTCCTGTTTTCAATCTCCTTTGTCCAGAATCTGAATGCTAGAATCACAAGGGTGAGACAAGAATGGCTTATTTTCATCTTAATATGAAGTCTTAATGATACACAAAGATTGAGTTATTAGACTAAACTGGATTTTTATATACATTTAAAATTTAGAATCTTTTGAGAACTTAGGGAGAAAAACATATATGATAGAACTCAGAAGCATAGTTTTTCAGAGCCTATTATATACAAGGAAGAGATCTGGATATCTCAAAGGCCAGAGAAATGGATCTTCATGACCTTGGAGCAGAGAACAGTAACACAGAAAGAACTGAAGAGATGCTGGAAAGGAAGTGAAGGGATATAAACAATGCCTCATCCACCTGTTCATCTGCTTCCGACCTACAACCACCTCCCACACCACAGAATTATTATTAACACAATTCTGGTTATTTTCATTTCTCTGCTTAAAATTTATGAATGCGGGGCCATTAGAACAGTGTACAAACTCCCAACTTCATCCAGAAATGTGTGACAAGCTTGAACCCTAATTACCTTTGTGTTATCACTTCAAGCAGTTATTCCAACGCTCTGTCCAAGCTGGTTATATTGAGTATTAGGAGTTGAACTATGTCCCCCAAATGGCATATGTTAAAATCTCAGCTCCTCAGAATACGATTTTATTTTAAAGAAAAAATTATTATAAATATAATTAGAGGCTAAAGAGATTCCTCAGCAGTCAAGAGTGCTTCCTGTTCTTGCAAAAGACCCAGGTTCAGTTTCTAGAACCCTCATGGTGGCTCTGGCTCACAACCATCTGTAACTCAGTTCCAGGGAATTCAAAGCCCTCTTCTGGTCTCCATGGGCACATTCACACACATGATGCACATACATACACTCAGGCACACATATTTACACATAAAATAAATAAAATTTTAATATGTATTATTAATTATGGTAAGGTCTCTCTAGAGAAGGGTAAGCCCCCAATCCAATAAGACTCTTGTCCTTATAAAATGAGGACATTTGGAATAGATATACAGGTAGAAGAATGCCAAGTAAAGACATCTATAGATTCCACAGTGAGGCTTCTATAATTTGAAGAACAACAAGGATTAACAAACAAGACACCTGCAGCTAAGGGAAAGGATGGAATAAATTCTTCCACGGGCTTAAAATGAGTCAAAGTAGATGGGTATGGTTGCTCACGCCATTAATCCCAGCACTCTGGAAAAAGAGGTAGGCAGATTTCCATGAAATGGAGAACAACCTGGTCTACATAGTGAGTTCCAGGCCAACTGGGGCTAAAGGAAGACACTGTCTCCAAAAGACAAAAAAAAAAGGGGGGGGGGCCAAAGTATCTAACATTTTGACCTTGAACTTCAAGCTTCCAGAATCATGAGATAATAAATTTCCATCATTAAAGCCATCTAGATTGAGAAACTTGGTCATAGCAGACCTAGAAAGATTAAAGAGTGGCTATCTCAGCTATCTGCATGGACTTTGGTCCACAGTGTTCCTTTTATCTAATAGAGCAATTTACTTCTTCTAGTCTAGAAGGCATTCTTAGGTCTTGCTTTAAGTAACATTTCCTCAAAAGAGAACTCTTCCTTAATATTCCAGAAAGAGCAAGTCTCTTCTCCTTCTGCAGTCTATATTTACTGTAAACTGTACAGATTTTCAGTTCTCCAAAGTTCTATACACTCTTGAATTATTTCATTGTTTGTTTAATGTCCATCTTCTGAAACTATCTAGCAAGAGAGACTTGAACTGTATCTCATCCTCAACATATTCCCTGTGCCAAAATCTGTGGGTGGCATATAATTGCTGCTCAAGAAATACTTATTGAAACCCTGTTCCCATTGGCTTTTGGGGGGCCTTGGCCCTGTCCCACTGAAGTTACCAGAGAGTGCCTGACCAGCTGAGATAGAAACTATTACAAAGTTCCAGAACAGCTCAAACACAGAGAATAAGTGTCTATAAGATATTTAACCCTAAGTGACATATCTCCAATGCAACCTCTACACATAGGATGAATGCATCTCTCAACTCTGTCCAGAGAAGTTTCCTTATGCAACAGATGGTGATTAACACAGAAATGCACAACTGGCCAATGTGCAGAGAACAAGAACCTGCAGAGTGCTTATCCCTAAAAAGAACACCTCTTTCAAACCTCTGCCTCCCAAGGCTCAGGGATCATTGCAGAACAGGTGGAAAGATCGTAAGAGCCAGAGGGGTTGAATGACCACAAGGAAAGAGAATCTCCTAGTCAGCTGGTCAGTTACTCATATGAACTAACAGCAATAGTGACAGCATACATAAGTCCTATGTAGGCTCAGAACAGATAAAATCACAGCATAGACATGGGGAACTGGGTAAGAAATCCCAACCTAACATAAGGAACGTTTGGCAACTGATGGTTGCTGTGAGGGGGAAAGACAGTGTCTTTTAGGGATGGACTCTTGGTGGGCCCAATGGATGAATCCACATTGGACATTTGGGGACACAGATTAGACTTTATAGGCCATATTATATATATATATATATATATATATATATATATATATATATATATATATAAAAGAAATTACCTTGATAATATCAGTCTCCTATGGCCCCACCCCTCTTGAGCTCTTTCCTTCCCTTTACCCTATATTTCCTTGTATAACCCTCTCTCCCCACCCTTGACATTTAAGGAACCCCCTTTCATCTATTTTTCCCTTTGTATCACTTCTCTCATATTATTCTTCTCTCTCAGGTCCCTTCTTTTCCTTTACCTCCCTGGTTCCTTTCTATTTTCCTGCTTCCTGCAGTTACATCAGGATACACACTCCTACATAAGGATTTGATGCTAGAATACAAATATGAGAGAGAACATGCATCGTTTGTTTTCCTCTGTTGCTTTACTTAGCATAAATGGAGAAATTGTAGAGGAAATGCTAGAAGGGGGAGAAGGAGAGAGAGACAGAGAGAGAGAGAGAGAGAGAGAGAAATAATGCCTAGCTATTGTAAAACACCAGAGGGAATCATATTAGTATAACAACATAATGACAAATTCCACATACAATATCTCTACATGAGTCCATGTGCATAGCTGAAGGCTATATAGCAAGAGACAGTGCCAGACAGGAAAAACCTTCCTTTGAGTTGTTGGCCAGGCTGGACCAAGAGACTCCCAAATTTCACTGGCTATTGCCATAGCCCTTGATTGCCTCCCAGAACTTGAATAAGACCTATTGCTCAAGAGAGGACATACTTCAGAGAGCTCTGGAGAGCACTATACAAGTAGCCAAGGGAGAACTTCAATCGATGGCCCAACAGTAATTTTATGGCTAAATAACCACACCGATGACTGGAACAGCATTCAATACTGGTGCAGTAGTGGCACTTTTTATCTTGGGGCCAATCAATGGCTACCTATTTGGTCTGAGAACCCACTCAATGGGAAACTCATGTGTGGTACTGTAATCATATCCAAACATACATGGCTGAAGTGATCATAGATTTTAGAGAGATCCCCAGCACTGTCACATCCTTAGGCCAATATAACTTCTTACTAAATGCAAAATATGTATCCTCATATTTACAGTCAAGTATCCCAGTCACCATTCATCAAAGAAGCTTCTTTTGCAGCAGATGGAGACCAATACAGAATACCACAGCTGGTCACGCACAGACATTGTCTATGAATTTCTCATGCCTAAGCAGCACGTCTACAATACAGTTTCTACATCAAGGTCCATGCAACATGGAACAAGGGGGAAAGAGGACACTAATGACTCTCTCAGCTCCAATTAATGAAGCTCCCTCATGCAACAGAGCCAGTAACACAAAGGGTCACAAATGGAGATTAGAAATCTGCAGAGTGAGGGTCCCTGGACAGGACTCTTACATTAAGTTTCATTCACCCAGGGCTCAGGAACTATTGCAGAAGAGAGGACAGAGAGATTGTATGAGCCAGTGAGGAAGGGTGTGACCATATGAAAATAGAATCCAAGAAGTTCCTGGGACCCTGCTCATATGAACCTACAGCAATCGTTCTGATATGCTCAAGACTGCTGACTCAAGCAGACAAAAACCCAGCATCGCACTGGGGAAATGAGTAGCAGATCCAAACTTTGCTTAAGAAATATTGGCAACTGATTACTGTTGGGTGAAGATGGGCTAGTCTTCCTAAAGTGAGGCAGACTAGACCTCAGTAGATGAATTTGCACAGAGGTCTCTTGGGGACACTAACTTGACACAACAGACCTTAATCCAGATGACAGAATGTACGGATTCCAGTTAGTGGACGATGAGGGTTGACGCCAGTAGAGAAAGGGCGACACAGACTATTAAGACTGACTGAGGTATTCTATCTGAAACACAACGATTCAATAAAAAATATTTTAAATGTTTTTAAAAGAAAGAAATGTTCTGGGTTCTAAAACTGGATTGTGATGACGGTTACAGTTAAGTAATATCACTAAAAGGTATTGAACCACACACCTACAGTGCATGAATTTGGTAGAATGCAAATTCTCCTTTAATAAAAGTCTTAAAATTTTTAAAAAGAGATTATTTTAAATTGGGGGAGGGGAAATGGAGGGAGATGAGGCTAGAAGAAGGAATTTAAATACCATCAAACCACTGTATGAAAAATCACAAAAATTCAATAAAAAATAAAAATTTGAAAGAAACATTTATTGACTGGATTCTTTGACTTTAATTTGGGCTCCTGTGGCCCAAATATTGTTTCAAAGATCCCACATCCTTGGTAATAATTCCAAGCAAATAGTTTCTCCTCTCATGTATATATTCATGTGCCTGAAGGCAGCCTCATATTTCTATAATTTGTTGTTATCATACCTAACATTTTATTCCATTCCAGCATGCATCTGTATAAGCAATAACATTTGTAAATGTACTAGTCTCCAAGAATGTTTTTGATTTGGGTTCTATATTACTGAAAAGAATTTCAATTATTTGGCAAGCTGACATCTGCCTAAGATTCTATCTGCCCAGGAAGATAGATGAGGGAAATCATGTGAGAGAGAACATTACAGGAATGAAGCAAACACTTGTTTAACCTGTGTTTCCTGATGTGAAAGCTCTGGTGATGCACTCAAGTGAGAGCTTTAGTGAGAATTATCTACAACCTATGAAAGAATGAACATTAATCTCAAAACACCAGTATCTGTATTTGTAAAAAGAAAGAATAATAAATGGTTGTAATTAGGTAATTTCCACCTCTTAGGTCAGTTCTTTGTCTAGGTCCTGACTCCCAAAGAATTGCACTAATCTGGATTGTCTGTTCAAACAGATTTAGAAGTCTCTCTGCAATAAGCATTTTGGCAAGAATGTTCTCTGAGTAAAAACATTTTGATTTATCCTTGAAATAAAATGTCTGAGTAAATATGAATGATATGGATATTATTTTCTTAAATAGCTAGCAGCTACTTAGTTTCATGCCTTTGAACAAATTCTTCAGGTCACATAATAACTAAACATTTGTGGTTTTTGAAGTACAGCCGATTGTGGCATTCTTTTATAGTGAGGTCTACTACTCTTGGGCATGGGAGGACCAAGACAGCTAGATTTGTCCTAGACATTCATTTCATAAATGCTTCTTGAGCACCATGCCATGCCATGTCATGCCAACTATTACAGAAGATGCTGCTAGCAGAAAACTGAATACAAATAATAGAAACAAGGGCAGTTTTTACATACTGCTTCCTCCCTCTCTGCCAGGAATTGTTCTCAGTGTTTTAAATACATGATCTTCTTTCATCCTCATTATAGTACTATACCTATGATACAAGTATTACTAGTTGCCCTTGTCAGCGAGGAACTTAAAATTCAGAGAAGTCCAACAATGAACACAAGTGAAAGAACTAGGATGAGAGCCTACCTGGACCTGACCCCAGTGCTGAAGTCCACTCCCAGGGCGTTACACTACTGCATGATCTAGCACGGCTCAACTACAAAAATTCTTTCCAAACTTCTATGAAACTCAGGTTGGGCTTTTGATCTAAGAAAGATAATACAAAAGTAGGTCTGAGAAAGAGGATTTAATTCCACAGGAGTACAGAAATGCACTAAGAAATATTTTCTTAGAATGAGTTTATGGGCCATTTCATATAAGCTCCTCAAGTTCAAATGTCAGGATTAGAGTGCTTTTGGCTTAGACTCAAGTGAACTACAGAAAGCAGAAATGAGAGAGAGAACCTTCAAAACTTCAAGTCCAGTAATGAAGTGAATCTCTGCGTGCAGGTACACACATAGGAGCATGCACGCATACGTGTATATGCAAGGTAAAATTAATGTATAAAAGAAATCTGAAGTTTTAATCCAATTCTAAAACAAAAGCTGAGTTTGTATACATTTTTTTTTTTGGTAGAGGACAACCCAAAGCTTTTTGTGAAATTTCCTAAGAATGTGGAACCCAAAAATAAAAGAAATACATATTTTTTAAGATTCTTAGGAGGGATGGCAGTGTAACTCGATAGTACAGCACTTGCCTAGTACATGAAGGCTCTGGGCTCAATCCCTAGCATGGAAATAAACACAAAACAGAAGGAGGCATACGCATGCAATTGTTAGTTGGTTTCAGAATTTTTTAAATAATTTTTGGCCAACTCTGAAACAAGAGTATGCTCTTCCTCTGTCTCATTTCTGAACTTATGTACTTCCACCCTGTGTTCACTTCATATTTTGTCTTTCATGCATTTTCCCAACCACTGATCTTTCCTTCAATTAATTTATCACCCCTGGGCCTCTTTCTGCTTCCCTCACATAGTTTTAGAAGAACAGAAGCAACTTAATTCAGCTTATAAATTTGAGAGACTAGCATAAAAGTTTGGAGAAAGTATATGCTGCTCCCAAAATTGGGTAGAGTCTTCACTGAGAGAAGGAGACATCTGCCCTGTGCTGGTAGGAGGGAGGCTAAATAGATGACCTCCAAATTGGAGACTCAGCATCAGGAAGCCAGCTTAGATGTTAGGTTAGATGTCAACAGCTTACAAACAGAAAGCAAATGAACAGTTTGCTTTTTTTTGGTGTATGTTGGAAATAAATGTCCAGCATTGGCTATAAGTGAATTACAGAATTGACTTTGTTCAACTTTTTCATCTTCAAACCTTACTAACATACTAACATCTATCTCTGACTGGCCATATCTCGTGTGTGTCATATGCAAATGGGAATATATAGAGTTCAACTGTAAAAGAATCAAATGGTTGCAAGATGGTTTCTACCCAGTTTTAAGAATAGGAGAAGCATTTGATGGATGAATGGGATTCAGCATTGAGAGAATGAGTAAGGCAGAGCTCCAAGTTATAAAGACAATTGTCTTCTAGGTAAGCTTCAGAATTTTATTTTCTCTAGCCATTCTTTCATCTGGCATTTCCTCCTTTTTCTTTTTCCTATTCATCATGCAACATCAATATGCAATTGATAGGAGCCGTAAAGATGGATTTAACCTGCACCCTGCTGCAAAGACTGTAACTGAGAACTTCACCTTAGAAAACAATGTACTTTCTGAACAAGATACATTTTCTTTATCTGCAGTACTCTTTCAAAGTAAGCCTAAATTACTCCATTCTCTCCTTTAGGTCCTACCTCCTAGACAAGGGGAAGTATAAATTATGCATCTGGACTGAAGTGTGGATAAGCAGACCCTAGATCTAAACTGTCCAATATGGCAACCACTAAACCATGCTTGACTTTTTCAATGTCAAATTCCAATTACTAGGGCTGGGAGTGTGACTCAGGGGTAGAGCCTGTGCTGCCAGATGGTCCCTCCCATAGACTGTTCTACTATGTGACTGAGAAAACAAGAACACAGGGGCAGAACTCATTTCAGAGAGACACAGGATTATACATTGGGCAACTTTATCTCCCAGATTATGTAATTATTTTGAAAAAAAAAAGAGTATTTCCATCCAACCCTCTGCTCTGTGTTCTTTACTCTAGGTTAGACTTGCATAGTGGTCAGATGGTTCTTCTAGCCTTCTCTAGCCTCTGTGTGTGTGTTTCCTTTCACAGAGACATCTTCAAAAGAAACCTTAAAGATTGCTAAGAGAAAGTTATACAAATGGCACAATTAGAGTCCATTAATGTTGGATAAGAACCAGACTTTAAGCATTTGCAAAACTTCATGAAGTGATGAAAAAGTAGAGCTATCTAAAGCTTTAAAATGGTTAATGCAACTCCCCGTCCAATGCAAAGTAGCTCTGTATTTTAACCAATGGATTTTGTATATCAGGAGAGAACGCACTTGAATTTGTCTGAGATGATACTGATTCTGTTCACCAAGGGTAGGTATCAGAGAAGCATTAATATGTGCTTTAGTTGAGAATGAATTGCCAGTGCATAACAAAAATGAAAGAAGGCAGCACCTTCCCAGGCAACACTGGCCATGCTTCATGAATACCACATGATGTGACTGGTAACTAGCACTTGAAATACAGTAATCAGGTCTGTTCACTGTCATTTCCAGAATGACTACACCAAGGAGCAATGGCTCCCACAGTTCAGAGCCTAAACAAAACATTTTGTGTATGAAGGGCACCCTTTCAAAATAACTCCAAGCCTTTACAGTCTCCCCATTTGATCACACCTCAGGGGCAAGTGGAAGTGCACAATTTTGCATCTGAGACTACAGTACTGACAAGTAGACCCTAGAGTTCTGTTGTTCAGTGTAGTAACCATGAGCTACCCTTGATTACTTCCATGTAAAATTAAAGTATTAGAGCTGGGCATATAGTCCAACAGCAGGGTGCACATCCTGAATATGTAAAGCTTGGCATGCTCCAGTCCAGCAACAAAAATTAATTAGGGTAATCAATATAATTTAAACTTTAGCTCCTTATTATAGTGCCCACATTTTAAGTGTTCAACTACCATATGTTCACTGCATTGCACAGCACAGACACAGAGTATCTTCAACATCAAAGAATGTTCCTTAAACAGCATTGTTCTAGAGGGATTCCCTCAGGGCAGCATAGTTATCCAATTTTTTATAGTAATTCTGCCAACTTCCGTGTGGAGAGTGCTGGGGTGCTATTACTCTGACAGAGTGGGCTCCTTCTCACACCCAGTGAACAAGCTTAAAATCTGTTCTTTGGACTATGGGGACATTTAAGATCCACAAAGAAAGGTATAGTTTCAACTGGGATGAGAATCTGTAGCCAACATATTTCACTGAAATCTTTGGTTAAGTTGATTTTGATTTTCATCAATTGCCCACCCACTGAGATTGTTTTAAGATGGTGGGGTGGTTCACCAGGCTCTGGATAAGTAAGCAATGACTCAACAAATCAACACACTCTGCTGTTGAAAGGCACTATGGATATGGATGTCTGCCTGCTGTTGATGTAAGGAGAGTCAGAATTTGAAGTCTCCTGTAGCTAGGAGAAGCAGCTGAAAGCATCAAATGAAATGAAAAACTTGCCTTGCATACTGGTCAGAAGCATTACAACCTTACTCAAAGCATGCAGAGGCTGCTGAACTGTAGATGGAGGAGCAGCATCTTAAGGGAAAAGAATCTTTCTGTTAGAATTAACTGAGCTAAAGGGAAAATACAATTCCTGACAAGCCTAAGACACACGAGGCTGCCCTGCAAATACCTAAGTGATCAGGGATTGCTGTGGCCAATCTGATGACTGACTAGGTACAAGCCTAGAAGGAGACACTGGACTGGAGAAGCAGAGAACCACAGGACCCCACTTAATGCATATAACATGTTCTATGGGTGCCATCCAGGCACTGTGCTCACACTCCATGACTTGAGCTGTTTCATCTTTTTCTAGTCAGCTTGGTTCTGTGGTGCCTGCTATTCTTCATGGCCTTTACCTAGACAGTCCATTGCTGATCTGGCTTAGGCTTATTTCCTACTTCACTTTTCCCTTTCAAAACAGTGCAACTTTGCCCATTAACACATTGGCCCAGGATCCTCATTTTCCTCAGCATCTTCTCCATAGTCTTAGCTCCATTCCAGTCTACTCTCTTTTTTGTTTCTCCCAAATCTAACTTAGTCATGGACCTAGCCTTCTATCCAGAATTGTAGCCAGAATGGGATATATTGCCTAAGAATAAGCATTTTCAGATCACCTTCCTGAGGATTAAGAATTCTGTGTTTTCATCCGCTTCATTTGCTATGTAGGTCTTTCATTAAATTCACCATTAATTCATTCACTCAATCATTCAATAAGCATTTATTGAGTGTAAACAATGTTCTAGACACAAGATTAACACTAGAGCTGCAAATGACAAACAAACAAGACAAATGTCTTCTACGTAGCTGCTTTCATGTTACTAGAAAAAGGTAGACAATAAACAAACAGAAACAATTGCAATTTAAAAGAAAGAAGAATCATGACATAAAATTTTAGGAAGGTGATTGAGTTACATAGACTGACTTAAAATTCTTTAAAATGAAGTGAAAATTGAGGAGAAGCATGAATAATGAAAAGGAAGCAGTCATGTACAGGTCTAGAGGACGCAGTGCCAGGTTTGGGAACACAGCAAATGTCTAGCCTAAAGGTATGAATCAATTGGCATGTTTGAGAAAGGCAAAGCCAGTGTGGCAGAGCAGAATGAGAGAAGAATAAGTTAGGAATACATGAACTTGGAAAATTAAGACCACACAGAGTTTATACCTGATAGCAATTGTAAAGGAAGATGATGGAGGAGGTTAAAACAGGGTGGGGACTTAGGTCCTTTGACTTAGGTTTTAAAAGTTCTCTGGACAGTCAATGGAAAGGGATCCATCATGACTCTAGCAAGGAAAGTCCACAATCAAAAAAGCTTTAGTGAAAAATTTCAAGAAGGGACTGGTTATGCGTTGACTATAAAATGTCCCCATAGGTTCGTGTGCTGAAGCTGATGGATCTGGTCTGGGAAATACTAGATAGAAGCTTTAGAAGATCAGGCTGGAAGTAGTTTATTGAGGTGTATATTGGAGACTAGACTTTCCCTACCTCCTTGCTATGTTTCCCATCTCTCAGTGTCATGAGGTGAACAGTTCTGACCCAGCACACCATTCTGCCGTGATGCTGTTCTTCGCCACAAGCTCAGAAGCAACACAGTGAACTGAGATGGACTAAGAGCTCTGAAACCATGAACTGAAATAAATCTTCCCAGCACCAAGCTGCTTTTCTCAGATTTGGCATGGCAAGGAGCAGACCCATGCAGGACTGCGTATGTAATGTGGGTAGGATCATAGAAACCAGGAATAGTTAGAGAAGGGCAGGGGCTGTCATCAGAGGGGAGCTGGTAAGATCAGGTCTCAGATGCTCTAGCTGCCACTCTCTTTCCCAAATCTTGCCATACTCCCATAGGCTCTCCCTCTCCAGACAGAGAATTTGTATAAGCAGGCATGCTATGATCTTGTACCTCTCAGAGTTTTCTCCTTCCTTATTACAGCTGTAAGCAAGCCAGCAGCCTCTGATGGCCAGACTTAAAGCAACCTGGAGTTGTACCTAGTGTCTTCCTGCCTTGTGACACCTGTCACATAATCAGCTAGGTCAGGTCACATGATATGTTCATTATGTCTTCCCCCCTTCAAAACCATAAAAACAAGAAACACACTTTTGTTCCCTCAGAAATGAAGGTCTGTCTTTCCCTTCAGGACCTTGTCCTTCTCTCTATGGTATGATGTCATAGCTCTCCTAATATCCTAGATGTTTCTCAAGACTACTAGCTATTGAGAAGCACTAGTACAGCTAGACTGTGAAGATGAAAAGAGGGCGAAAAAAAATCAAGCAATGGGGGAGACAGATAATTTCTTTGTAAAGATCAATGTCTAGGGAGTCAAAGCAGAGTCGGAAAAGACAGAGAGTGAGCAGGAAAGGAAGGGTGGAAACAAACAGAAGAGCCTGTAGTGAAGAAGGAATAAGCTTTTAAGAAACAACTGCATACATAGCATAACAGTACTATAGAAATGAACTTTCAATCTAATATAAACAAGATTTATCAATCTAAATTATCACTGTCTTAAAATTCAGTGCTAGAGACATATTTATTAAAGTGGCTTCATTAACTTAAAGAAATTATTACTTATAAAAATAACTTTAGCAACTTCATAGATAAATAAGTGGAATAATCAGATAATAAGTGTTGTTATTATTCATAGAGCACATAAAATAAAAAAGAACAAAAATCAAGTTATATGGGAAAAAAACCACTTTATCTTCTGGGCTCACTCTCCCAGATCTTCATGCTGGCCTTCCTAGCTCTTAAATAAATATTCTCCCAGGTAGAAATATGAATGATAAATGACTGTGGGCAGATAGTCAAACTATGTTTCCATGAGAAGCAAACATTAACTTTAAGAAGAATGTTCTCATAAGCACCGTGTCTGAGACCCAGGTTTGCTCTCAGTCCTATAACATCACACTCTTTCTCCACTCTTAACTACCTAAAGGAACACTGAACCCTCAAAAGAACAACAAAACGGCTATAAAGTTTGTTAAAAGACTGAGATAAGGGTTGGAGTGAAGGTTCAGTAGGTAAAGTACATACAAACTAGCCTGGGGATATACGTTTGAAACCCCAGGACCCTGGTAAAGCCAGGCCTGGCAGTGTGTGTCTGTCATCCCAGGGATCCTGTGGTGAGACAGCAGTCACAGCAGGGTAATTCCCAGAAGCTCCTCCAGATGCAGCTGCCAACAACAGAGACCTTGCATCAAATGAGGCGGAAGGCTGTGAATGGGACACACATGACAGGTTGACTTCTGAACTTCACACTTGTGATATGTATGTGTATGTGTGATATGTATGCACTCAGTGTCACACAAACATACACACACACGTCACACATACAAACATCATACACACATACATACACAAGAGTGGGAAGACTAGTCTCTTTGCATAGTAATATATCAGATTGAAGAGAAAGGGAAACAAACAGAAGAGCCTGTAATGAAGAAGGAATAAGCTTTTAAGAAACATTCAGTGTAATACTAATTAAGAAGTACTGAAAAAGGAAAGACTCTATTAGCATCACAGTGGTTAGGAATCTTGTTAATGGAAGAACTGTCTTAGAGGTAGATAATCTGCTTATCTTTTAGATGATTTGCCATCCTGTTATTATATCCCCTCCCTGGGTGTGTAAAGTCTGAGCTCTTTTAATCTCATTAATCAACAAGAAAGAATGAAACAACCTAGGGGACCTGGGTGCGGTAGTAGACAGGCTGAGCAGACACATTGTGCTATGTATTTCTGTCTATAAGGACTACTGGAGAGCATGCATCACAAACTTATCATACTTGATAATTAGTGATAGGAAGCTCAGTAAACCTTACTCTCACTCAGGTGATACAGGGTAGAAGCTAGAGAGGATCCCCGGTGTCCCTGTGTGAGACAGACACAGTTGGAGTTCAGGGAGGTCAGAGTTGCCAGAAGTGTCAAGGCAGTGCACTTCTCAAATAAGGAACTCCGGAATTCTCTAGAAAGATCACCTAGAGTGACTGGCGAAGGAACAATCTGTCCGGTTTCAAGATGAAATCTGAGAAGGGCAGACAATAACAATTTCTGAGGTAAAAAGCAATTACTAGGGAGCCAAAAGATGAACAATTCCTGGAGCTAAAACTGTACAAGGAACAATCTGAACTCTCTCCAGTAAGAATGAAGAGATTTTGCTGAAGATGCAAGGTGTGTGATGGACTGTGACTAGCCATGGCTAAGGAGAGGAAATGAATTCTGCTCTAGAATCAAAGCTGCTCTACCCACCCAAATTAAAATGCTTCAAAGTAGAAAAAAAAAGCAGAACTCGGGAAGATCAAACTAATCAGCAAGTGGCTTAACTATCTTCAAGCAAAATTCATGACTCAAATTAACACCAAACTATCTAATATAGAGCCAGGGGTGGTGGTACAGGCCTTTAATCCCAGAATCAGGAGGCAGAGGCAAGCAGATCTTTGTGAGATGGAGGCCTGTCTAGTCTATGTATCCAGTTTCAGGACAGCTGGGGTTACAAGGATACCCTTTCTCAAAAAGACCATAGATAGATAGATAGATAGATAGATAGATAGATAGATAGATAGATAGAGATATCCAACAAATAACAACATAAGAGTCTAGCAACCAGTTAAATTTTTTTTTCAATGTGCAAAGAAAATCAAATACAGCATGACTGGAAGAATCATATGTAGGGACAATAAAGATTTAACTGAAAGTCTGAAACTTAAAATGTTTTATATTTATTTCACAAAAGGATGAAATGAAAAAATTATAATGATGAAAGTAATAGAAAACATACAAAAGTCCAAATGGAAAATCTAGAAATGAGAATTAAAATAATCAAAGCAGCCAGGCAGGTTAGGTTCTATAGAGTTTGAAGAGTGAGCAAAAAAACTGTTTGAAGAATAATTGATCAAATATTTTGAAAATCTGATGTAGTTTATCAACAAATAGAAAATATATTGATACCCAAGAATGATAACCAGAAAGAAAATCGCATGAAGTCATATTGTTAGAGAGCAAATAGCCATCTAGCTGGGATGTAGGATAAATTCTCTAGTTTATCTGTTGAAAGACACACATTTCCAGTTTCACTGGTCAATCAGCTAATCATAGGACCACCTTTAGGAAGGTGGGTTAACCTTAAGTTATGCTAAATAGATGGGTGGAATACACAATGTGTTAATGAGGCAGTGAATTTTTTCTGCCTGGTATTCTGCCTCCCAGTGCAGTTCTTCTGGACCTGGCCACAGACATATAGCTCTCTGCCTTTCCTTCTCTTCATATCCCTTTTCTAAACATGCTTTCTCTGAGGCTTTGGGCTGCCCTAGCATCTTGTATTTCTCTACTTTTTCTCTAAAGCTTTTTCTCCCAGCCATGTGGCTGCCAGTCCACCACATGTCTGACCCCCATGCAGGCTCTGAACCTGCATGACTTTTTGACTTCTTTTCTTCTCCCTGCGTTCTCTTCCTCCAGGCAGCTACTGAGATCCCCAGCTTGCTTGCCTTGAGGATTTTTCTTTAAATTCCAATAAAATTGTCCTAAAGCTTCCGATTAGGTCCATTCTTAAATTCTTTTATGAATGACACTAAGGACCCTCTAGGGGACGCTCTCCTTTCACCCCATTTCAATATTATGATCAAACTGCTAAAATGAAGCAAAAAGTACTTAAATAATCACAACAATAAAAGACAAATATACACAGAGAACAGAGGTAAGAGTACCTAAAGGGCTCCTAACAAACAAAAACTGCAAGACAGAGAACACTGTAGTGAACAGGAAATGATCAACATATAATCTACAACGAATATACTCTATGTGGATAAAGAAGGAAAATCTAAATCTGAGAGAACCCAATGAATAAATCATTAGCGGAAGTAAGATAGAACTCTTGACAATATTAAATTAACACAAAATAAGGCAGGAAAATTTAAAACAAAAATCAAATATCAAAGACAGTAAAATTAAATTCAGTGTTTGTTTATTCACATGTAAATACATTAAATATTTTAATGAAATACAGAGTTTATCAGATTGGATTTCATTTAATAAGATCTAATTATGACCCAACTGAGTTGGTCAGCTTTCCTCTTTAACTAATACTTGAGTTAGAACAGGGAAGGGAAAGCATTTATTTGGCTCATAGTTTTGATGGTTCCAACTTATGACTTGGCAGACCCATTGCTTTGGGGCTCTGGTAGATTAGGAAGACACAAAAGATGATGGACATAGTGGTGGAGATCATCTAGTACCTAAAACCTCCCAGTAGACCCCATTGCTTGAGTGTTCTGTTCCCCTGTTTCCCAGTGGTGCATGGACTGGGAGCCAAACTTTTAATACATGGGGCTTTAAGGGAAACATTCTAAATCTAAACTGTAGTACCCAACAGTTTACTTTCTACACAAAAACTATTCTAAAGATAAAGATATTCTGAAACTTAAAGTATATAAGAAAAATATATAATGAAAACATTAATAAAAAAAGTTGGACTAGTTCTGTTAATATCAGATAAAGCAAGAATTATAAAAAGGAATATTATGTGATGAAAGACTGACATTTCATAACAATTAAGGGTCAGTTTGGCAAAAAAAATATATAATAAACCTAAATCTGTACACATATAATAAGAGTTTTAAAATATGAAAATCAGCAAAGCATAATTGTGATCAGCAATGGCAGCACAACTGGGCAATAGTTATTCTGAAAATTAGACCAAGAGTTAGGGATACGAACATTGAGAAACACAACAAATCAGAGTTCATTGACTTTCCTAGATCCCTCCATCCAGCAGCATAGTATCCATCCTTTTAAATACACATGATATTGTTACTGGAAATTTTGAGGCGTCTCACACTTGTGACCACATGTTATCAGGAAATAAGGGTCCCCTCTTGGTTTTCTTAGTCTTGTTAATGAAAGAACTTAAAAGGGTCTCAAAAGGACCCACCAGGAGATAGCTTCAGAGAAAATGTGGAAATGCCCAAAGTACAAGAAAGCATACTTAGACTCTGGTCAGCATCCAAGAGAAAGAAAAAGAGAAAAATGGAAAAATTTACACTTTTACGTCAGGACTTAGAGAGGCCGGCAGAGCTCACAGAGCCTCAAGGCAGTTCCGTAGCAACCGCACCAGGGGTGGGATTTTTAGGACAGAGAAGAACAGTATTTCATAAAGGATACTTAGTTCTCTTATCTCTTTAACATGGTTTAAGGTGAATTCACCCTTCTGAGGGGTGGAGATCTTTAACCAGGAGACTGACAGGTTTAACTGGAATACTAGGTCTCTACCCAGGTCAAGGATTTCATTCTCTTGATGAGAAGGAAATGGTTTTCCCTTACTGGGCTTTTAATACTACTATAATAATATTTTCATTATGATAGGCCAAAAACAATGCCATGAAAATTAGTTGCATCAAAATCGAAAGGATCAAAATAATATCACATATATTATTTTATTATATTCTTACTTATATCCAGATAAATTAGAAATCAAAAACATTTAAAAATAGAAAAATATTCAAATATTTGGAAATTGGGATTTAAGTTATTTCAGAAAGTCCATTACAGAATAAATTAGAAAATGTTTTAAATAAAAATGAACATATTAAATGTAACATATTAAAACTAGTGGGATACAGCTAAAACAGTATTTAGAAAAGACTTTATGGTTATAAATGATTGTATTAGAAATGAAAGATCATAATATGGTGATCTTAACAAATTAAAAAATTGAATCTGAAGTAAATGAAAGAAAATAACAATGAACAGGATATGTAAGAGGTCTCCAGGCCCTGATCACTTCACCCAAACTTCTACAGAACTTTCAGACAAAGAATTCAAAAGAATGATTACTGACTATGTTCAAACAATTTGAAGAAGACACGAGTATATGAAATACATGAGGAGATGAAATACAGGGTAAAAGGATTAAGTGAGGATGAAGGATGGGGCACGGGAAAGGGTTGGTGGATAGGTTAACCACAATTAAGGATGTATAAAAAGCTCTATGTAAACTCACTAGCTAGTAAGCTAATTTGAAAATACAACTTTAAAAAGAGTTCAAAAGAAATTACACTCATGGGTAGACAATGTTATTCTTAGAAGACCTGGGTTATTAAATGAAAACCACAATACAAGGCAGGGAATCCCTCCCTATGAGTTATTGGTCAGGGAGATCCCAGATGACTCTAAACAATATAGGCTATTGCTACTGCCCTAGGTTACCCACTGTAACTACATGGTAAGAATTTATTGCTGAAGACACCATACACTTTGGCTACAGGATATAGAGAAATCAACCTGAAACTGACCAAGAAACTTTCTCATTACTGGCTAGCTTTCATAGTGCTGGAAGGTGCCATGCAGCCTACTGGGAGAGAAAAGACATTGTCTTACCCAGACTAGACCCCCATGCTCCAGGACTGACCTGTCAGGCAAGATACGCCCACTGGTCAAACAGTGGCATGATTTATGGGGTTACTAATGGCTTTCTGATTGGTTTTAAGACTTGCTACACAGAAAGAAATGTGATGTTTTGTTCTATAATCTGGATAAGAAGCCTATGGGTACAGAAGACATAGGTCCTAGAGTAGAATCTACTGTTGTTCTTTTGCTAAATGGTCATGTTTTCAAATTGTCATTCTAAATATATATAGGTATATCCATAGTCCTGGCTGTTCTCAACTGTGGTCACAGAAGCTTTTTTTTTCACTGGACAGCAGTCCCTGGAGAGACACATAGCCAAAGTACAGAAAAGAAGATATTCTACTCATTCCTAAACAGGACATCTGTATTAACTCCGACCACTACAACCAAGGCTCTGGGAACATCATGGAAGAGAAATCAGAAAAAAATTTAAGAGCCAGAAAATGGGGAAGATGCTGTGAAATGCTATCTTCTGGATGTGACATGGCTGTCACACTCATGAACTCATAGCAACTGTTGTTATCTCTACAAGACCATCACAAGATCAAGCCAGCCAAAATTCCAGCATAGGCCTCATGCCTTATCGGAGAGACTGGGGTGGTGGATAGTTTCTGAGAGAACTAGAACATTCTTTTATTCTTTGGGTTTTTTTATTTTTGATGATGTGGCCGCTGGTAGGTTTCCCATGCTCGAGTGGATGATCCCACACCCATGCACACATGGGTGGTACTATCTAAACTTAATGGGTTATCAAAAAAAGGCCATGAAGTTAGAAAGGAGGCACATTTGGGAAGAGATAGGAGAGTTTGAGAGTGAAGTAGGGGATAGATATGATCATATTCCATTGTACACATGTATGAAATTCTCTAAAAAAGAAAAAAATAAGAATGTCAAGAAAATGAAAATATAAAAAGCAAAACAATAAAATCTACAAACTTCTTTTTAGGCAAGAACTAATAGAAAAATCACTCCATTATCAAGAATTAAGTAGAGAACAGGGGCCTGAGGGATGGCTCGGTGGGTAAGAGCACTGGCTGTTCTTGTAGAACTGGTTTTGAATCCAAGCACCTACATGATGGCTAACAACTATCTGTAACTTCAGTTCCAGGGTATCCTGAACCCTCTTCTGACCTCCATGGGCATTGTATGACACAGGTACACTTACATACATGCAAGCATAGTACCCATACACATAAAATAAAAATAAATCACATTTTGTAAAGACTTAAGTAAAAAACATACTTGGACATACTACAAAAATATTGCAGGAGTTTGTCAAACTTAGATGCAATGGGAAAAAAATTTTTTGATGGATACAAATTACCCAGAGGGAAAAAACAATACAAAAATCTCAATATCCCCAAATCTATTAAACAGATTGAATATTTACAAAATTTTCCCACTAAGAAAAGTCCAACCCTCTAGGAGAGAATTCACAGTTGAGTATTTAAATTTTGCTAGGCTCAGTGGCTTCACTAGCATGTGTTTAAAATTTACCATTCAAACAAGCAGACAGTACCACTCATCTTTCATCAGAAAACAGCTCCCAAGCTACTATAGAAGAGAGCAAAATAACCCTAATGTCAAAACGAGAGGAAAGCATTACAAGAAAAGAAACTACATGTCAATATTCCTTGGAAACCTGGAAAGGAAGGTCCTTAAAGCAAATGGAGAAATGGAGAATGAGAATGGGACAGGAGGACCAGTAGGTTACAGACTCAGAATGGAAGGCTGATTGAACATCCACAGTCATTCAGCATAATTCATGCTGTCAGAATGAAAGAAAAAGCACTACAGTCATTTTAATAACGACAGAGAAATCATGGATAAATTTCAACACAACTCTCAACAAACTAGGACTCTAATGTATTTAATGAGAGACTCACTGCTTCCCACTGAGATGAGGAGGTAAAGATGCCCACTAATGTTTCCACTTAAAATTGCATTAGTGTCAGCCTGTGGAAAAAGCAAAAGAGAAAGAAATATAAAAGTGAAAAAAGAGTAAACTATCTTTGTAGGTGACATAATCATGTCCAGCTTATATATTTCTCAGATATCTACCCAAAAAAAACTGCTAGAATTCATATTTCAACTTAGCAAAATCAAAGGTACAAAGTTAATATATAGAAACTAATTGCATTTCTCTATTCTAGCAGCAAATTTCTAGAAACTAATCAACGTAATCCACTTATCAAAAACATGAAACCTTGATGGATAAATTTACGCAAGATGTACAAAGACTGTTTAGTGAAAACAACAAAGCATTGATGAGAGAAGTTAAAGGGCAAAAATGAGAGCTACACTATGTCTAGAGTTTTAACAACAAATAATAATTCCATACCCACACAAATTAATCTAGAACGTTTTATCATTCTTTCCTTTTACAAGTCACTAAAAGACATTCTGAATTTTAGATTTGGTTATAGTTATGTAATTTGTCTATTATAAATATTTTTATAATTCCCTAGTGCTTATAGAATAAAGTATAAATACCACAGAACAGCATACAATGTGCTCTGTGATCTCAGCCACCTGTGGCTCTCCCCTCTGTCCTCTGATTAAAATGTCCACCTTTATTCTCTAGCAAACTTTCCAGGCAAGATCCAGCTTTGATTCTGCTGCATGACCTGCCTGATGTACCCAGGAAGATGTCATCACAGACACATTTAAGAACACAGCGACCTCGTATTAGCCTTCTCACCCTACTACCATCACCATCACTTGTTTAATAATCTTTATCTCCCCAAACACACCACAGAGTCTCTGGGAGTCTATCTTGCAGGCAGGGACATATCCTGTTTATTCTTGTCTTCCTAGCACTGCATCATGCCCAACACACACGAAGCACTGGAATATCTGAATGGACCATTTTCTGACTGTCTGCATAACAGAATAGGAATCCTTTCAAGGATAAAACACTCAAAATAGGATAAATTTAGAGGTGAACAGGATATCTTCTCTAAGGCTGGCTAAGATAAATTGAAAAGAAAAGACATTTCATAACAGAAAGAATTATTAAACATTTTTATTCTGGCTTCTTTCTCATTCTGGCACTGACTGAAATCTCAAGCAGGTCTGAGGAAATTATGTGTGACCGCAAGTCCCACAAACAATTCCCAGTTTCCCATAGTAAGTTCAAAGTGAACTGTAATAGTATGTCATCTGTGGCCTCGTCTTACCTTGGTCTTCAAGTTCCCTATTCCTGCCTCTTCGCATGGCCTACCATACTAGAAAAATGGAAGTATTTATAAGAATCAAATAAAGAACCTTGGCTTAGAAGCACTACTTGGACCAGAGAAGCTGGTCTGCTTCCCTTCCATCATTGTCAGATTGTCCATGGCATGCCGGCTCTCCTCCCCCCGACAATTATCTGCCCTCCGTGTCTAGACCTTGATTCTCTTGTATTCTATTTGACCTGTCAGTAACGCTGTGTGTCCATTATTTTAATGATGCTTCCACACATCCCTAAAGTCATACTGTCATAATTCTTTCAGAAGGAAGTTTGTGAACTCCATAAAAACTAGATCTTTTTATATCTGGAAATAAACATATTTATGCTACATTCTTGTTGAACATTTGGTCATTTTAAAATGCCAGTTTGAAACAAAGCCATGTCTACAGAGAGATACACCAGATATATGACAAAGTTAAAATGAAGGCAGGAGAATGAGTACCAGGGAGAGTCCAGAAGTCCCTGCTTCAGCCGTGGGAGGCAGAACTGTGAACTGGGGAAAAACTTGCCTCCTGGTATAACCCTGTAATCATGATCTCTCTCTCTCTCTCTCTCTCTCTCTCTCTCTCTCTCTCTCTCTCTCTCTCTCCCCTCTTTCTCTCTCTCTCTCTCTCTCTGTCTCTCTCTCTCTCTCTCCCTCTCTCTCCCCCAAGCCTGGAACTCCACACTAAAACTGGTCCTACACTGTAACAAGAATGGATAGATTTTTTTCTCTCCTTGGTATTTTCTTCCTGTCCAATAGAAAAGTCTATCCAGCTCCATTTTTAATTAAATAAAAAAAATGGTTTATTTGAACTAAAGTATTTACTACTTCTTTTATAGAGAGATGGAGAATGACAAGCTGATGGGGAAATTTAACATTTCAGCCAACACTCAGTCCTTAGTGCTGTGCCTTTAGGAAGCCTAGAGTTGCCTACAGTATTCCACCAAAGACACCACAGGCCTTGTGATGGAAACTCACACAATTGTAAAGAAATTAGCACCCTACAGCAGATCAGCAATTTCCCATGGCCCTACTGCTGATTAATATTTATTCTCATACCTTCAAATCATTGGTTTCTAGCCATTATTGGGCTGGAGAGATGGTGGTTAGCTCAGTGGTTAAGAGCACTGGCTGCTCTTGCAGATGACACGGGTTTGATTCCAGCACCCATATGGCAGCTAAAAACCATCTGTACTCAAGTTCCGAGAGATCCAACACCCTCTTCTGTCCTCCGCCAGCATTGTATGACACAGGTGCACTTACAACATGTATGAAAATATACCCATAAAGTAAAAACCATACATTTTTAAGAATTAAAAGTGCCATTCTTTTCTGAATGTCCTGGTGAGACAAGGCCTTGGTCAAGGTGACTTCCTACTGATACCAGTAGTTAGAAGGTTTAGACCAAAATTGATGCAGACTCATTTCTTTTTTTGCCAGTTCCCCTGGTAGAGACTATAGACTTAATAAGAAATTCTGAGAGGTGCAGCACAAGGCTATTTCTCTTCCCCTAGGCTGGGGTTACTGCATAGCACTGCTCCATCACTGTCCTACTTTGTGAGACATCAGGACAGCAAGGGCAATACCACTTTCTACAGCAAACACCCCTGGAAGCTATGAAGTCTTAAGTAGAAGAGAAGGGCCAGACTAGAGCCTGGGGAAGCCAGAAGGACTCGGCAGAACACAGGCAAGGGCGATCATAATCACGTTAACATTGACTGAACACTTTCTGCAAGCCAAGCACTGCACTAACAACTCCCCAAAATTATCCTCTTTGACACACTCTAGAGCTCTGTTTTATAGCTGAGGAAACTGAAATTCAAATTAAATAACTCACAAACATTGTTGGTAAAAAGGACGGAGCCCAAAGTAGAACACAAGTCTTGCTGAGGAAGGAACTGGTGATCTCACCTGCTCTACTAAAGACATTAGCACTTTGTGGAGCTTCATCCAGTACTGACAGCAGTTATGCCTGGATCTGACTTTACTAAAAGACCAGAGATGTGCTTCAAATGTAACAGTTGACTCCTAGGCAAATCCCAGTTCTCTCAGAAATAATTATAGAAAACAGTGAAAGAGACTGAAGAATCCAGTCTCAAGTACGTTTGAGAGCTAGGAAATGCTGAGCATAACCTTTATTTATTATAACTCTCCTTCACTGCCAGACTCATGAAGCTGGAAAAGCACATTCTTGGTCAAAGAGGCAAGTTCTGAGAACAGACTGGGTAGAAGATCCTGTACTCATAATATCAATGGCTACTATGTAAATCAATTCTTTTAATTTCGTTGCTGCTCCTTCAACATTTTAAAATAAACAGAGGAACTCCGAAGCAGCCTCCATCTGTTGCAAAACAAGTGTCTTTGACGAGTGATGTATAATATACTTGTCTATATTTAGGATATAGTAAGTAATTTCATTTGTCTAGAGAAATGACAGAGATATGATTTTCTCTATTATCTATAACCTCTTTAACCATGTGTATTTGACTGTGTTTACAATGCCACCCATGAGCTCACTCTTATTGAGAGGGCTTTAAGTTCAGTTACATAGCTGTTGACTACCCCCGAGATAACAATGTCACTTCTGCACCAGTAGAGGTAATTTGGTGTGCCAGTCTCTATGATTGTTAAGCTTTAGGGCTAGGTAGGACCATTGACTGATATTTTTCCTTAGCAGCTTGCATAGTATCCACTAGATCTACGAGAGTTAGACTTCAGGTAGAAGGTCTCCCGTCAGTTCATGCTCCATTGCTCCTACTCCTGTGTCCAAAGTATGTCCTGACTTCTGCAGTAGGGTCTTTAAGTTTTTGGAGAAACCAAGGGCTACAGCAATAGCCTGTGTTGTCTCTTGGCCCACTCTGACCAGCCACTGGAAGGGAGCGCTCTTCTGCCTGGCGCTGTGCTCCTTGCCGTACAGCCCCCAGGCATATCATGCACTAATGTTCAGACACCATATGTTTATCTCTCAGGGGGTTCCCTCTGATTTCCCGAACCCCCAAGCTCCATTCATGCCTCCTCTCTCTCCAGGTCCAACCTCCCTCCCCAGTCCAAGCACCGCATTATCGCCACTATTTCCCCTCTCCTGAGTTCGCTCCTCCCCACCGCCAGGGTTCCCTGCATGCCCATCCTTCCTCTCCTCCCACCTGAAAATTCTCATTTTCCCCACTTCTCCCCCACCAGTAACATCTGCTCTCCTCTTCTGGCCTCTTTTTCCCTTCATATCCGTGCTTCCTTTCCATTTTGCTCACTCCTGCTGTTACATCAGGATACATACATTCTTTCTTAACCAACTCAGGATAAGGGAGGCATCAGAGAGATCAACTATTTTTCCTTCTTTGAAAATTTCTTTATTTGTATTTTGTGCGTATTAGTGTTTTGCTGCCATGCATACAGTGCACCCATGAGTGCATGACCACGGAGACCAGAAGAGGGCAGATCCCCGGGAACTGGAGCTATGATGGTTATTAGTTAGCACGTGGTTGCTAGGAACTGAGCCCACGTCCTCTACAAGAGCAACCAGTGCTCTTAACTGCTGAGCCATCTCTCCAGCCCCAAGAGATGAACTACATGTTAACTTGTTGACACTTTTAGCACACTTCAGAAGTTCATAAAAATAAAAAAGAATAGAATTTTTTTTGAACTTCAAGTCATTCTAGAAAGCTAAATCCACTGAAAGAGGATATTGGCTTACCAGGATACAAAAAGCAAAAGCAACATTGTCTTACTGTGTAAATGAGGTAGAACACATTTCTTTCTATAGACAATCGAGTTGATGAGGGGTAGGAAGTTCTGCTCTACAAATTTGCTTAGAAATCTCCAGTTCTTCTCGTCTTGTTACTCTGGCATTCAGTGTGGTTTTCTACACAGGCAGCTCAGTACATCTAGACCATGGTCCAGTCAGTTAGGAAGAATCAGTAGGCAAAAAGGAAGCAGATGCTCTGATTTTGGTACAACTAGTCCCTGGAATAACACAAGATACATAATTTCATATCTTTTGGCTGAAACTCTATAACTATAGAGAAAAGACTAAGCAGTTATTAGGAGCATCTACAGCCTGCCAATGCCCTAGGATTAATCCACCCACAGTCCAGAAACAGAATGGTAGCAGTAACTATGGTAGAAAGAATATCAAGAATTTGAAATTCTTTGGTGTTGGCTTAGTATTAGAGATGTGGTTTTGGATCAGTTATCGTATTTCTTATGTCCCTAATTTCTTGGTCTGTCAAACTGACTGAATAATCTATAAAAGATAATTTAAAAGGAGTAACAAATGCTGCCAAACTTTGTGATTGACAATAAAACTTTAATATTTAAATAAGACCCCAGAGGGTTAGAGAATGGTGCAGTAGTTAAGAACATGGGTTGCTCTTGCAGAGGACTCAGTTCAATTCCCAGAACCAACATGGTGGCTAACAACCGTCTGTAACTCCAGTTCCAGGGGATCTGACACCCTCTTCTGGCCCTGTTAGCACTGCATAAAAAGGTGCATTTACATACATTGAAGCCAAACACTGATGCACATAAAATAAAAATATAAAAAATTTTAATTAAAAATAATTAAGGCCCCAGATTTGTATAGATTGAAATGCTGAATAAACTGTTGGAATCTTCTGCTCAGTTGGCTGAATTTACATATTTCATGATGACTCCTCAGCAGGTGAGCTTCAGTCCTGCGCATTTTGCATCACACAGGGCACAAGTTTCGGCGGAGGGTGTTCTGACCTTGCCATCGGGTCTACCTCCTCCCACTGCAGTTCCCATGTTCAGCTTCCCCTCCTGGCATCATGGCCTCAGTTTGACTTCTGAGTGTTCAATATTAATTTTTTAAGTCTTCTAAAAATTTTTGGAAAATAATTTTATAGCATAACATTTACCATTTTAATCCGTTTGAGTTCAGTGACATGTAAGCACATTCATATAGTTATACAAGTACCACTATCCATATCCCAAACTGAAATTCTAAACTCGTGAAATAATGGCTCCACCTCCCCTCTTCCTCCAGACCCCGCAAACCACCATCCTATTTTCTGTCTCTGTGAATCCAACTACTTCAATTATTTATGTAAGTAAAATCATAGAGGATTTGTTCTTTTTCGTATGCTTATTTCACTTTAGCATAATGGCTTTTAAGTTCATCTATGATGTAACATATCAGAATTGCTTTTAAAATTTTCATATTTTTAATTTAATCTGTATTGAGATGAAGGAACACATAAAATAAAATTTACCATTTAAACCATTTTAAGTATACCATTCAGTAATATTGAAAATCTTCATAATATGATGAAACAGACTTCTAGAATTTTTAACTTATTGTAACTGAAACTCTATACCCATTGAACAACTTCCTCTTTTCTTTTCCTGAGTCACTGATAACCACTACTCTGCTTCCTGCCAAAAGTCATCATCCCAGATTATAACCATTTATGAAAGTCATCCTTACCTACAGTTTCACTAGCATTCAAGTATTTAAAGTAGTCAGGCTGGCATCAGGTGATGGGCCTGAATGTACTGTAGGTCAGTGGGACTAGCACTGAAAAGAAGGTGGGATGTGGGTGAGGTAGGGGCTAATGAAGATCCACGTAAATAAGTTGGAACCTCACCGGATGCTTTTTGCCTCCACCCTCAGTGATTCGGGTGATATCATAAGAAGCTGATACTCAGATGCAGGATCTGAAAAAAGGAAGGTAGAGATCAAGCAACAGGCAGGGGAGCTGTGAGTGCAACAGCCAACTAATATCAGTGGGAACAAGTGATCACTCCTGACTCTTCCACCACATCCCACATCCAACTCAGCAACAAAGCCTTCGGGAGCTACCTACCAAATGCGTCTAGAATGTGAACACTTCTCACCACCCTCATGGTATCACCACTATCGGTCATCTAGATTTTAGTCATCTAAATGGTCCTCCTGCTTCTTCTGTGACCCCTGCAACCAATTGTTGAAGCATCAAAGTAACTATGCTAAAGTATAAAATGTATTTTATCTTTTTTTAAAGCCTATCTCATTGTTGAATAAAGCCACAGGACTCAAATTGTACTCCTATGTCATTACTATGTTAATTCTGTGACAACCTCTTTATAAAAGCCTGGAATTCATCCAAATTTTTCCTTCTCTTACTATCTCCATTCCAGTAACATCCTCCTTTCGTTTCCTCAAGCATGCTACATCCACTTCTGCCTCAGCATTTCTGCCCTTGCTGTTTGTTCTCACCAGACTGTTAACTTCCCACAGTTATCCACCTGCCTCACTTCCATCACTGGGGACCAGCTTCTCTTTGAGCCATTCCTGACCAAGTGGTATAAATTAGTAACCATCTGAGACTCATCACTGGCATTTTTATACCTCTTCCTCAAGTTATTATTCTTCATATCAATAGTCAAGATCTTTCTTTTGTGCTTTATTTGCTCATTATATTTTTTATCTGATCTAAAATGTCATTCAATGTGGACATGAACTTGAAGAGAATTAATATTATGAAAATTGTGACTATACCAAAAGTGATCTACAAATTCAGTGCAATCCCAGTCAAAATGTTCGTGCTGTTCTTTACAGAAATAGAAAAAAAATCTGTCTTAAAATTCATATGGAAGCACCAAAGACCCAGGATAGTTAAAGTAATCCTGAGAAAAATAATAATAATAATCCTGGAGGTATTACCGTATCTGATTTCAGGTTATACTACAGTCATAGCAATTAAAACAGGCAGACCAATGGAATAGAAGATTTCAGATTTAAGTCTAGGCAACTACATTCACCTGATTTTTGACAAAAATGTCAAAAATACACGTTGAAAAAAGACATAATATTCAACAAATGGTGCTTGAGAAACTGGGCATCTATGTGTTAAAAAATAAGACTAGATCCTTATTTCTTGCCCTGCACACACACACCCAAAAACACAACTACAAATGGATCAAGAATCACAATGTAAAGACTCGAAACTCTGGAGGTGCTAGAGGAAGAAGTAGGGAGTACAATGTAAGCACAATGCAGGGTGCAATCCAAGGGATGGGCTTTCTGAACAAGGCTCTGGCCACTCAGGAAATAAGACCAATAACTGAAAAATGGGACCATTTGAAATTTTAAAAATGTTTGCATAGCAAAAGGTATAGTCGATCAAGTGAAGATGCAGCCTACAGAGTGGGAGAAAAACCTTTGCTATCTGTACATTCTGAGGCAGGATTAATATCTAGATTATAAAAAGAATTCAAAAAACTAAATATCAAGAAAACAAATAACCCAGTGGAAAAAATACACTATGGACTTGAACAAAGAGATCTCAAAAGAAGAAATACAGATACTTATTTTAAGTACTTACAAAAGCATTCAATATCCTTAGCCACAAAGGAAATTCAGATCAAAACTATTTTATCTCCACTAACAATGGTTATTATCAAGAAAACAGTTGACACCAAATGCTGGAAAAGATGTGGTAAAAGGGGAATCTTCAGTCACTGTTAACAGGAGTGTACACTGGTACAGTCACTAAGGAAATCAGTGTGGAAGTTTCTCAAAAAGCTAGAAGTAGATGCACTGTCTGACTCATCTATACCACTCCTAGGCATATGCCCAAAACACTATGTGCCGTCCAACAGAGATACGTGCACATCATGTTCACTGCTGCTCTATTCAACTGATGAATGGATAACAAAAACGTGGTACCTTTAAACAATTGAATTCTATTCAGCAGGAAAAAATTAAATCGTGAAATTTTCAGTAAAATGAATAGAATTGGAACATATTACATTGAACGTGTTAATCCAGACCTGAAAAGACAACCACCGTATGTTCTCTTCATATACATGTCCTAGTTTTAAAATGTTAGTTTTCTGAGTGTCTACAGAGGCCAAGAAACAAGAAAGGAGCCATGAGAGTTCGAGAGGGAAGAGAGATCTGAAAGGGAAACAGGAGAGTAAACCACGCGTGGTGTGAAAGGCACACATGCTGGAGTGGAAAAGCTTAAAGGGGGTGGGGTGAAGAGGTGAGAGAAAAAGAGGGACAGGGCGTCTGCCAAACAAAACTGGAACATTCGAGAAAGTCGCAAAATTTACTACTTTATAAGCTAACTGAAAATATATTTTGGGGGACTGGAGAGACGGCTCAGTGGTTAAGAGCACTGGCTGCTCTTGCAGAAGACCCAGATTTGAATCCCAGCACACACGTGGCAGCTAACAATCATCTGTAACTCGAGTTCCAAAGAATATGGTGTCCTCTTCTGTCCTCTGCAGGCACTGCACAACACAGGTGCACTTACATAAATGTAGGCATAACACTCATACACATAAAATAAATAAATAATTTTTAAAAATTTAAATATATATAAATATTAAGAATTTTGAACAGAACTACTCTGCAACGACAGATAATGCTGCTCCCAGAAGTCATAGATATTTAAAACAAAACCTTAGCTCCAGGTTAGGGAAACTTCCCTATGAGTTGTCAGCCTGAAAGTTCTTAGAGACTCCCAAAACAGTGTAGTCTATTACTATTGCTCTTGCTTGCCCACTAAAATAGATGGTCCTATTGCTTAAGACACCACATATTAAGGATATAGGACATGGAGAAATAAATCTGAAACTGAGTTGGAGACGTTCTCCCCTGTTGGCTAACATTCATACTGCGGGAAGGTGCTATGCAGTCTGTTAGGGGAGAGCAGTCATAAATGTTATGCAGCTGTGGGCTATAATACTGACCTGCCCGTCAAGAAATGCCCACTGATACGATAATGGCATGATTGTTTCAGAGCATAGATAACCACTTCTTCTTGGATTCAAGGCATTCTGCTCCCTGGGAAATATATTCTTAGTACTGTCAACCTGGTCAAAAGCTCTAAGGTGGTCACAAGCCCTAGTGGGAACCTGCTACTTATTTTTGCTAAATGGACATTGTAACTGCCTTGTAAATATTTATGTTTATATCCATAGACTACTACTGCTCTAAACCTTTGTCAAAGAAATCTTTTTTTTTTTTTTTTTTTGTAATGGGTCATGGTTAAAGCAGACTCATAATTTTCGAAGTGCTGAGAATAAGTGACTGTTGAGTGCTCAGCCCTAAACAGGACATCTATTTCATCCCCTTCAAGGTCCAAGGAACATTGCAGAAGAGTGACTGAAAAGACTATAAGAGCCAGAGTACAGGAAGGAGTGCTACGAAGCACTGTCTTCTAGGCATGATATGGCTGTTGAAATCATGAAGACAGCATCTGTGACCACCTGCACAAGACCTGTATCAAAACCAAACAAATAAAAAAGACATGAAAGAAGGAGATGACTTCTTGGGAAGAAGTGGGTCCAACAGGAGTGGAAAGGAATAAGACAGAGTAAGGGGTGAAATGTAAATATGACCACAATACCTTGTATATACACATATGGATGAAATTATAAAAAGCAAAGTTAATATTAAATAGAAGTTTCTAGATATCTTAACAAAACAGAACTCATGCCTACAGTTTCCTTTGATATTTACTCCTCAGGTGGTAGAACTTTGATAAATCAAATTAAGTAATTTCTTGCTAGACAACTACCCATAAAGCTATATACTACTTCTATAAAACTATATAGTACTACTGTATACTGCTGCACATCAAACATTGTTGGATATGCTCATATTGCCAATTAGTTCAGCTTTCATTATTTTTCTGTTTGTGGATAGCTAAATTCTAGCTTTTACTCAACTTTTAAATTTTTTGATAACCTAACCTATAATCTTGGGGGGGGCATGCCTAAAAGCATAGTATTTCCGTTTTAACATCTGCCCCTCACCAAAATAAAAACCCTCAAAGCTATTTATTAACTTAAAGAATCAATTTTAGCTCATTGATCGTTGAAATGAAGAGATTAAGTTTGCCCATCAAATTCAATGTGTCAGTTATTGTAATTTATGTGTGAGTACTTTATCATGCAAAATCTCTTCACTCTTGTGATAGTTAAAAGTGAAAATCGGGTAGGCCATGCAGCCTTGTAAGTCTGCCCACTTTTTCAAATTATTAAGCAAAGTGTCACATCTCCAACACTTTGGGCTTCCCCAACATTTCAGGCTTCCTTACTCTTTCTCTAAAGCTCCTTTTCCCACCATGTGACAGCTAGTTCTCCATGTATCTGACCACCATGCCAGCTTTAAAAGGCATGTCTTTTTCTTTCTCTGATCCATTCTCCTCCTCTAGGCAGCCACTGAGATTTACAGCTTGCCTGTTCTGAGTGTTTTTCTTTTAAACTCTAATAAAACTGCCTTTGAGCTTCAAAAAAATAAAGTGAAAACCAATGATTCAATGATGTATACAGTAATAGTCATCAGGTTCTAGATACCGTTCGCTAGTCATTCAACCTGATCTTTGACTTTAATTTCTATATATAAGTATAAGTTCTATTAATAAATATGCTAATTTGAGAAAAATATGGTATTAATGAAACATTTGCATTAATTAAATTTATCTAATTTGGCTACAGTTTGGCTAAGAATTTCCTAAGTGACAATTACACTGCATTTTAAGTTGTTCCAGTTTAGAAAAGCTGTTTCATTGCTAAGAAACTTTGTGAAGATTACCTCAGATTACTCACTTTTATATCTCATTTATGCCAGCATTTATCTGAAACAAAATTTATTTCCAAGTCAGGGTTTTCTCTGCCTTTGCAAAGACATTTTTTCTATCACTCAGTGGGTGAAACCCAAGTAAAATTAATATCATGAAAATGAAACACCATGAAGACAGGACATCCTCAAAAAGAGTCTGTTCCAGAATCCAGATTCATGTCTTTAGATTATTGGCATGATTTTTCTCCTCCACAGACTTATCATTAAAAATTCCATGTCATAATACACTGTCTTTAATCAGTTTTTCAAGAGCTATAAATCTCATCCTCTAATTCCAGTCGGGAGTGAAATGGAATGAAAGGAAGATCTTTGAAATTATAGAATAGCAGCGTAGCAGACAGACTTCAAATTCTTGACTTCAAGTTCTAAAGTAGGCACTTGGTATCTCTCACAAAGGAGATAATGTCAAAAGTCAAGATCTTTACAAAAGCTAGATCTTAAGACACAAAAATATCAAGCGTCAAAGCCTGGCACACCTACTACATAAATTTACACTGTTATGGAAAGAGTTAGTGTAGAAAGGTGTGGTAACTTTCTCCACCCATCATAAGGGTCATGGTCAAAATTCCTTTAACAAAATACAGGTTAACAAGACAAAATCATACAAAATTTGTACAGTGACACTTTCATATGATAGAGTCTTAAGAACAAAGACCTAATGACCCAAGAAAAACTGTTTACTTCTGTGCTTATGTCCAGTGAAGAATGGCCAGTCTTATAAAAGGTGAGGGTATAAGAAGTTGTACCTACAAGTAATAGTCTGAGGCAGGGTAGAGGCAGGAAAGCCATGTGTAAGATTCTTCTTGGCCTCTATATGTAGCTTTACATTCTTTCCTCCCAGGCATTGGTCTGGAGCCTCTGGTATGAGATCTTCCATGGAGAAGTCAGATGAGAGAACAGCATTTATAATTTACCTTGGGGAAGAGGAATTCTAGATTCTGACACACTTTGGGGACAAAAGAAGAGTGGGAGATAGGAGAAGGTCAGACATCTTGTTTCTGTTGCTTTGAAGTCTTCTTTAGATTGAAGTACCCAGCATGCCAAAGTACCACACTTTGGAATATTGTGTCTTGAGCCAAAACAGAATCAAATACTCTATTAAATTTCTAGCAATAACATTCCTGAATTTTAACTTTCTCATGAACTTAATAACAGTGTGTCCACATGGCTTTTCTAATGATTCAATCAGCCAATTAGATAAAACCATATAATGTGTGACACATTGCTGATATTCATATTGATCAGTCAGCATTTGTCATTGACTGAAGTTTACTATTACAATGAGCAGATACTCAATGTTGAGATCAGGCTGGGGCCTACCCTAGGTTACTCCATAGTGTGTAAAACAGTGTTATTTCAGACTGTACCTTGCCCTGAGAGACCTCATTTTACAAGTAGCTTTTGACTCCATTTTAAGGATGGAAGATGACTGTGCATCTGGGCAGACATAATAACAATATCTTCTGTCATACACCACTTACATAGCACAGACTGATAAATTATTCATGGGAGTAGAAGGGGATACTACCCTATAAATATATTAGGGTGAATTGGGACTGTTGAGGCAAATGGGCTTATTAAAATCTTGTTACAGAAACCATGTCTAAGACACATTAAACAAAGAAAAGGTGTATCTACTTTATTCATCTCCGTAAAGAGCTAGGAGCCAACACTGGAAAATCAGCAACCTCATCCACCTGTCATCTGACCACTCATTCTATGTGGGTGTCAAGAGATGGACAGGCAGATTATTGAGTATCTCTGCAGCCTTGCCTTGGCTTGGACCCCAATGTTGATGATGCCTACTAGAATTGTCTCTGTTCTCCTGTCTGGACCTGCTATCTATCCATCTGCACATTTGTTCATATGGGTCCTGCCCTCTACTTCATTGTGCTTCTGAAGCTCAACTCGGACCCTGTATCTTGACCCTATATCCATCAGCCACCCTGGCTTCTCTAGCTTCTTCTATAACGCAGTTATCTTATCAGTACAGAGGCGCCTCGCACCCCATCAGCTTCCCAGCTTTGGCATCACGGGCATCCTTAAAACCTTTTGAAGCTCCTTTCCCTTCTAATCCTTGGTGACCACTTTAAAACTTACATACACATCTAGAGAGAGGATTTACTGTGTAATATGTGGTCTGAGAATTAGTATTAGCAATTAAGATTGGGATGAAAGAACCTGTGTTCACCTAAGCCAGGGCTGCCAGTAAAACTTCTGTCCAATGTGAATTTACTGCTATTCAATAAATTCTGACTTTGCAAAAACACACAAACATTTTTCTCTGTTTCTGACACAGTGTGCTCATGACATTCAGCTATTTATTACAGAAGAATATTCCTAAATTGGACTTTTTGTTAGTTTCCCTTACGGAGTTAGATGGTTCTTCCTACATAAAAACTCAAAGTACAGAGGCATCCCCAGGCTACCTTTAGTTTAATTTAAGAGAACTTTGAAAAATTAGGATTTCAGTGTTCTAAAGGGTAGCTGTTTCTTTTACCTTATTACTGACTAGAGTGGTGAAAGATGGGAAGAAGGACACAAAGAGGCTGTCACCATATCCCCCAGGGAACAGAAGAGAGATTCAAGGAGATTGATGACAGTCACTCAGAGGAACATTTGAGAATATTTAGTCAAGGTTTCATCCTGGCAGCCAACTACCCCTTACCTAATAAACTGGGTAAACATGGCCCTGCAAATTGGAATAACTGATTCGTCAATCTTTATAAAAACAGGTTCAAAATGTAGGGGAAAAAAGACTAATCTGATACAAATAAAATCTGGCTTCAGTATAAACTGCTCACTCTCACTGGGTAAATAGCTCCTTCAAGGCTAAATGGTTCCCTAAATTGAACTTCCTTTTTAAATCTCAAATGTCCCGCCTGTCCTTGAAACTGTTATGCCTCAAGGGAGTGTTTGATTCCTTAAGAGCACTTCACATTTTATGGTTCTTGATTTGATGTAAAGTTAAATGTTTAAGCTTTGCATACATATTTAGTTAGACCCTCAAATTTTGTATGTATCTCAAGCAAAGCATTTAAGTTGCTAACAGTAAAATTAATGTGGGACAGTTTTAAATATTATAGGAAATTAAATTTTTGATTTTTATGCTTCCAGGTATTTGGAATTCTCTGTCACTTTCATTTAAGAAAGAATATAGTTAGCCCAGTATGGTGGCGCATGCCTTTAATTCCAGCACTTGGAAGGCAGAGGCAGGCTGATCTCTGTGACTTCAAAGCAAGTTCCAGGCCAGCTGGGGTTATAGGGAGACCCTGTCTCAAAAAGACTCCCTGGCAATAAAAGAAAGAATACCGATATTATTTATGTAGGTAATTTATGTAGCTAAAGAACTTTGGGTGGTTTCCCCCAAATTCCAATGCTTTAAGTAGTATTAACTGACTTTTACTGTGTTTTAGACACAATACTGGGAATAGGAATCCAATAAATAAATTTAAAAACATAAAACTTAGAGTCTTTGTTCATGAAGAACTTAGAGTGTAGGGGAGACATACACATTAAATCATTCCTGTCTAGTTGATGGTATAAAGTATCCTAATGCTGCAGAAATGCAGAGAAATGCCTGTGTCAATCAGGGTAACTCAGCAAAGTCTAGAACAATTCACTGCTTGCCAAGCAGAAAAGCCAAGAAAGGACATTCCAGGCAAAGGGAAGAAAAGGCATGAAAGACACCTTCACTAGTTAATTTTTCAGCCCATCTGATTTTAAAGCATATTATCCTCATTAACTGGTTATTCCATGTCAAATCTGTAAGGATTATTTCTGTGAACAGTAAATTTGGTTGATTAGATTTTGATGTTAATAAGAACCCCATGTTCATTTGATGGCTTGCCAGGAGACTGTGCACTGAGAAACTCAGGCGACAAACCCTGCAATACATTAATCTAAGCCCAGAAGGGCATTCCAAGATAGGCAGTCATGGGACTTTATTCTACAGCTCGTCCCATGGTTTCATTTTCCACAGTTCCTGAGGGTCAGGCTTTTGCGCGCATCGTGAGGATTTTTTTTTTTTCTCGTAGTCCCTCCATGTACAAACATACTGAGATACCCTCTTCCCAGCACCAAAATTACCCAACAGATACACATACCATGTAACTTTCTGGGAATCTGTAGAAAAAAATAATAAACTGGTCAACAGAACTTACACCTCTGAAGGAGAAAGCAAGGACTCGTCTTCTGCTAAGATTGGCCGACTGGACGGCATAGGCTACTTTTTCTCTCCATTGATAAAGCAAATGAACAATGTCCTAGGGATGTGCACCAGGCTCTCAAAAACACATGGCACTGTGCAGTAGGTGCTGTGATGGATGGAAGAAGTGGGCAGAGTGGGTTAGGAGTGCTGGGGTAGTGCATGTGAAACTGTCTGCAGTGTCCGGGAGTGGTGGTGGGGGGCGCCCTGAAAACTCACTCAGAGAAACTGCTGAGAACAACAAGTAGCTCAATATGGCTAGAGCAAAGGGGGAGAAGTGGTAAACATGTTGAAAATAAAGAAAGAAATGGGGTCATGAAAGGCCTCTTAGGCTAAATGAAAAGGTTTGAACTTTATCCTTGAAAGCTATAGGGAGCTATGACGAGGTTTTAAGCTAGGAAACGGCATGAATAAAAAGATCAGTATCTCTGCAGGGTGAAAAACAGCATGAAGGGACAGCACACTGGAGGACAGAAATACAGCTAAGTAGCCCTCCTGCAGGAAACTAGGGACAGTGAGTCCACATTAGGGTGTGTGTGAGAAAAGGGGGAGGGAAGAAATTAAAGAAAGTGAGGAACAAGGGCTTCCCCACAAGTAGGTTAACAGGACCTGTGTGATAGCACACAGAGAAAGTGATCAACTCAAAGCAGTTTTCAGTTACAGTAAGAGGCTAACGGGCTGAGGAGATGGTTCGGTGGTTAAAGTACTTACCATAGAAGCATGAGGACCTGAGCTGAGACCCCAGAACTCATGTAAAGTTGAACACAGTGACTCAGGTCTGCAATCCCAGCACTTCTAAGGTAAGATGAGAGGCAGAGACAGATGTCTTAGACACTCAAGGGCCAACTAGTCTGATGCAGTCAGCAGTGAACATTTGAGTGGCCTTGTTTCAAACAAAGAGGAACAGGAGGACAGACAACCTAAATAGTTCTTACTTGTACCTGAGCACTGTGGCACGTATACACCTGTGCTCAGATACAAACACATACACACAGATGAAGAAGAAGAAGGAGGAAGAGGAGGAGGAGGAGGAGGAAGAGGAGAAGGAAGAATGAAATATTTATAGAAGAGACTGAGGTGTTGTGGTTTGTTGGTGATAATCTGTGAGTTCTGGGAAACACCGTAGAAAGTTCTAGATGAGGAAGTCTACTAAACAGAACAGGTCAAGAAAAACATATATATATACACACACATATATATATATGTATATATATATGTTATCATATATATTTATTTTATAAAGGCAGAATGGCTTGAATAAATAAAACAACTGACAACAAATGCTGGTAAGGGTGCAGGGAAAGTGGAGCCCTCATTCATTGTTGGTGGGATCACAACTGATGCATCTAATATGAAAATCACTGTAGAAAATTCTCAAAAAGCTAAAAGTAGTTCTACTATATGACCCAGATAGAGCACTCCACAGCATATTTCCAAAGGACTCTTCACTCCACTACACAAACACTTGCTAGGTTCATGCCATTCTATTCACAACAGCCAGGAAAAGAAAGCAGGCAACTTTCCGTCAACTGATATATGGATAAAAAAATGTGGTATATTAGCATGTGGCACAACAGACTGAAATTCTATTCTGTTCTAGAGAGAAACAAGATCATGAAACTTATAGGAAAATGGATGGAACTGGAAAATGTTATACTGAGGGAAGTAGTTCAGACCCAGAAAGACAAACACCACATGCTCTCTTATTTGCTCTGAAGTTTGAGAGTTGATTATAGAACCTAGAGTATTCTCAGTAAACAGAAAAGTAGACAGAGACTATGGGGGAAGCTCTAGAGGGGGATAGTAGAACACAGGTACGATGAGGGGGAAAGGTAAGAAATGGGGATGAAAGGAAACCAACTGAGGCTGGAGAGGGAGAGGGAAGAGAGATAAATACCATTGAGGATGTTCAAAACTCCATAGGGAAACATTGTTTTATAAGCTTACTCTAAAATACATATGACGTATGTGTATGCATGTGTGAATATGCATATGGTTTAAATTTTTTAATTTACTTTATTTTTACTTTATGTGTAAGTATACCACATGTGTGCAATGCCAGCACAGGCCAGAAGATGGCATCAGATACTCTGAAACTGGAGTTGCAGATGATTGTTAGGTCCCGCACATAGGTACAGAGACCTGAATCAGTGTCCTCTGCATGAGCAGCCAGTGCTCTTAATGACTGAACCATCTCTCCAGCCCCATACATACAGTTTAAATGGCGCTGTGTCACATGAGATGATAATGCTCCCCCAAAAGCTATAGACTATCTAAGAAACAGTGCTGGGCAAGAGAAGCCTCCCTTCAAGATGTTGATCAGGGTAGTCCAAGAGATTCCCCAAATGATATAGGATATTGCCATTGTCCCTGGTACAATGGTGCAATTAGTGGCACTTATATTTGGGCGTGGGTAACTAACAGCTGTCTAATTAGACTTAAGACCCATTCTGCAGTCAGGAACTCATACCTGGCACTGTAAACCTAGACAAATTACCATAGCTGGAGAAGTCACAGACCCTAGAGGAGAACTGACTACTGCCATTTTCCTAATCAATATAGCTTCTAATTGTATTTTAAAGACTTATCCTATACCCACAGATAAGTATAACATTCACTACTCATCAAAGTAGCTTCTTGCATCAGAAAGAAGCTAGTACAGAGATACACAACTGGTCAAAACGCAGAGAATAAGTGACCATGACTATGTGGGGCTCAGTCCAAAATGGTATACCTATAATGCAGTTCCTACACCTGATGCTCAGGGAACATTGCAGAAGAGGAATCAGAAATATTGTAAGAGCTAAGAGAATCATTTTTCTCCAGGATGAGGCCCCTGATAGGCTATGTAATTCCAAGTGGTTGGTCTAAACACATGTATGTGCCAGCAGCATTAAATACTCTCTTTCTCTCTTTCTCTCTCTCTCTCTCTCTCTCTCTCTCTCTCTCTCTCATACATATACATATATTATGTGTGATATATATTATATATTTGATAGAATAAAAGGTCAAAAAAATTAAAGAGGGGAGTGCAGACAACACAAAAGTGGTTGAATGGGGAGAGGGATGGGTAACATGACATAAATATAGTGTGTTTGTGTATGAAAAAAATGTTTTTTAAGACAGGGTCTTGCTATGTAGCCCTGGCTGGCCTGGAAGTCGTTATGTAGAGAAGACTGGTCTTGAAATCAAAGATCCACCTGCTTCTACCTCCAAAGATATAGGGAAATTGGAAATTAATATTTCTATAATTACTGTGAACTTGTAAACAGGGATGGAGACTGTATGGAAATAATTGTATTAGTATTATTTACTAGACCATGAAAAGTTTTTAAAATCATAGCAACATGGTAGAATATCAAAAAGAGCTAACTATGGTGAGTTCTTTGATTAGAGTAGGCTGGGCTTTAGAATTGAATCCCCTAAAGTATGGGGCTGTCAGGGTAAAAGAGTCAACTACTTTCCAACCAACCAGTGACTTAGGGAGGAGGGTCCAGTGGGAAAGTAGAAAAAGCTGGGTAGGAGATGTGGGGCACCACAGGTCTCCATCTTGGGTGTGTGTGCCGGAGGTCCACCAGACTTCTAATCAGAATGCTGGCTCCCCCATATGAAATTTCTGTCTCTCTCTACAGGGACGAACCATTTGTAAGTAACCCAGAATAAACTGATTTCTCTAATGCTATGTTCGCTCAGTCGGGGTGGGGCTGAACGCCTGGCCTCACTGCAAGAGGAGAATTCATAAGACAGGGGCCTAGACATGTTGAATACTTTGAACTGAAGGAACCTGGTGGGGGCCTGGAAGCAAAGTATTTTCTATCCTCCCTTCCTCCTGTATCCCATTGATTTTTCTTGCCCTGACCCCCATCTTCCCAGGTAAATCAGAGAAACCAGAATTCCTCTTTCCCAAGACCTAAGAAACTAGAACCTTCCTCTTTCAGAGCTAGCCATGAGACCTAGTGAGGTTACTGTTTCTCTTCTTGATTCCCCCTGAGGACTTCATTCCAGAGAGGTCCTACCTAGAAGGAAAGAGGCTACACAGAGAGGCCAAGAAAAATCTGAGGAGAAAGACCCTGCTGGGTTCCTTCCTCAGTCTATACTCATTAAATCAGACCTCTAATCTACTTACATAATATATAACTAGTCATTCTTTAACCCTCTAGTCTAGTATGGGCAACTTCTGTACTTACAGTGTTCCCCTCCCTGATTGGCAAAGCCTTTTAGTTTCTTAAAGGGATCTGAAGATGGAAATGCAGCCTTAATTTGAGAATGGATGAAATTATTAGAGTTGGGTGTAAACCCAAAGTTGGTAACAAAATAAAACCTCTACTCCTGAAACACATGAGGTGGGCCCACCTCTCTCTGAGCACTAGGCGGGTGCTAAACATTGTTAAATCACTGACAATTTTTTAAAATTACTATTAGTATTCATAATAAATTCTTTATATGTTTATCATAATCACTCTTTCTTCAATTTCCAGTAAGTAAAGCAAAGATTTTGGGAAATGGGGAAACTTGACTCTTTCATTGAACATCCCACAGAGCCTTGAGAAACCTAGAGAAACCTAGCAGTTAATGACCCAGCAGTCTCTGCCAGAGCTTTTTTAAAAAGTTTGTACTGGATTTTTTTGTTGCTCCCAGTGTCAGTGAATTCTAGATGACCTTGTAACAATTTCTATGAAATACTTCCCCAACGGCCTAACGGAGGACTTCTGTGATTGGTGTAAAGAACAAACTTCTATTTGCATAAGAGGTGTGCTGTGTTTGGCTCAAACACCTTTTTTAGGTTATGTAAATAGACTGTTCAGGTTCATTCAGTGAGTCAATTGAGAGACACTATTTCCTGCACTGCTTTCCCTGGTATTACATTAGGTCCAGAAAAAGCCATCTCTCAAGTGCTCTTTTTTCTCTACTTTAGTAGAATGAGCTGAGCTGGCAACATGAAGTGCATGAAGCAGCAGCAGAGGTGATGGGGGAGCAATAGCAGCCGCAGCTGAACAGTCAGGAGGCTGAGCTGCAAAGCCACAAGGAAGCTGGCTTCTTGGTGACTGAAGAAGTGGTGACTGACAGAGTGACTAAGCAGTTCAGGAGAAAAACCAGGGAAGGAGGAAGAAGGGCAACAGAGTTGGCAGATGGCTTGGAGTGCAGAGCACTGAGGCTGAAGAAGGATGAATGGCTACAAGGATCCAGAAAAGAGAAACTGCAGGCCCGATCACTAAGTTCCAGAGCCCTCTCACCTCATCTGGATCAAAGGATTTGGACACTCTAGGCCAAGAACTATAGCACAGGCAAGTATTAAGAGCTGAAGAACCTCAATGTCTAACACTACCAAGAAGTCGCAATGCCAACATGGCCAAGGACTAAGCAATCCCAGCCTCCTAAGCCTACATGGAAGCTGTAATAGTGGAATTCTAGGCCAATGCAAGAGCTATAATACTAAAGGATGACCCCGGCAACCTGGTAGTACCACTTGCTCTTCTCAGAAACTAAGGGCTATCAAAGCAGCCAAAGGCCAGCACTTGAAAAGCCTACCTACCCACACTTTCTATCTGGGTAGACTTGAAAGGACACTAGACAATTGATCAGAAATACTCCCTGGCTCCAGACCCCAGACTAAACATCCACTCCCTTCATCCCTTGTTTTTCCCAAATGAGCGTGTTTCTCCTTCCACCTCTAGCCCCTAAAAACCTACAGTAAGTTCCTTGAAATGGTACTAGATGGATTTGGATAGGAAATTCGTGTACCCAAGTACCCAAAGCATAACTTAGATGTTGAGGGAAAAGATAGAGAGTGTAAAAGGATGAGAGATGGGGAGTCCTTGGTCACAAAGACTTTAATCTCAGAGGATGATCACACCTGGAGGAGAGCCAGAGCAGGATCTTTGAAAGCACAGAACTCAGAGTAGAAGCCCTTTGGCCAGGTCTAAGTGTAGAAGACCAGTCAAAGTCATTAAGAATATACTTATGAGTTACTTTTTTTTTTTGAAAGCAGGCAAGGTTCATTTGACTCATAGATTTAAAGATTTCAGTCCAAAGCTACCTGGCTCCATCTTGTTGGGCCTGAAGAGAAGAAGATCACCATGGCAGGGTGTGTGGTAGACCCTGCTTAGCTTGTGGTGCCCAGAAGTAATGGCAGAGAAGGAAGCAAGGCAGTGAAGAAGTGGCCCAGACAAAGTGAGGTCCCCAAGGAGCCTAGTCCCTAAAGACCACACCTGCAGAACCTGATCTCCTCAGCTGGATCCCAAAGTGTTCTCCATGTTCCGACGGCAGCCCTCAAACTCGGAGATCTGCCTAGCTCTGCCTCCTAAGTGCTGGGATTAAAAGTATGTGTGACCACACGTGCAGTAATCCTCTCTCTTGGTCCTGAATATTGAGCTGCAGTTTCTGCTCAGCCCTGTGCTCCCAGAAAGTACCTACAATTCTCCAGTGTACTGCATTGCAGCTCTGTGAAGTTTAAAAATTTAGCAGTTAGGTATATAAAAAATGCAATTCTGACTTACCAGGTGTTCTAGTTTGTTCTCTTGCTGTTGTAGTTGTTGTTTTAAGTCCTGGGGGTGGGGCTGTCTTCACAGTTAAGGCATACATTTCAAAAGGCGCTGTCCAGCCCACCTCTCTTGCTTGCACACACACATGTATGAACATACACTTGAACATTTTGGGAAAACTGTCCAGGCCTGACTATGACTGGCTCATGTCAAGTACTGCATGCACCACAAGGAACATAACTGCACAGGTGAGTAGTGCTGATCATGAAGTACTTGTCCTGGAAGGCCCACTTCTCAATGAGCTGCATCACTCTGTGTTTTCCTGAGTTTCCTTCAAGGTCAGTCTCTGGGCCCTCAGTCCCTCCAGAATACTGTGCCTGTTTCCAATGAGGTCGTCCATGCCATGGTGAAGGTTCTGGAGCGTTAAATTGCAGTGATTCATCCCTGGGTATGGTGGTGTCAGAGTCATTAGTGGTGAAGTGACAGAAGCTCCTCTCACTGCCTCTTCTCCTGCTCCCTGGCATAGGGAGGGTGCTGAAAGTTCCTAGGGCCATCTGCAGGTGCTGGACATTATACTTTAACTGGTTGACATGGAATTTGTTATTTGACATTCTGCCCTTTATTAGGAGGCTTCTTGCTCATCAAAATCTCCAGGCGTTCTAGAAGGCTGGATAGCTGGGTTATGCTTGCTTGGATTTCATTTTCTACTAAGTGCACAGACTGCTTGCCTGTCATCTCCAGGAGGCCCATGTGAGGCTGAATCTCCGGGACCTGCTTGTGGGTTTATTGATACAGCAGATGCATGATGATAGTGGCGGCTACCTCGGAACACATCCTCACACCTTCACAGTCGTGTCCTTGGAACACGTCTAGCTTGTTTTCTATTCCTGTGATAAAGCACTGACCAAAACCAACTTGGGAAGTGTGGTGGTTTGAATGAGAAATGTCCCCATACACTCATGTATTTGAACAGTTAGTCTGCAGTTAGTGGCACTGTATGTGAAGCTTTAAGAGGTACAGCTTTGCTAAAGGAAGTGTGCCACAGGAAGTGGGTGCTGAGACTTCATAGCCTCGTCCCACTTCTGCTTTGCATGTCTCTCTCTCTCTCCCTCTCTCTCTCTCTCTTTCTCTTTTTCCTGTACATGTCAGCTTTCTCTTCCCGCTGACTCCTGCCATGCCTGTCTTGCCATGACAGATTCTCATCCCTCTGGAACTTTTAAAAGCCCAACTTCTTTCTGGAAGTTGCCTTAATCATTGTATTTTCTCAAAGCAACAGAAAGTAACTAATTCAGGGAGAAAGAGCGTATTTGATTTACACTTCCCTGTTACAGTCCAATGTTGAGGGAAACAGAGCAGGAACTTGAGAGAGGTACTGAAGCAGAAACCATGGAGGACTGGCTTACTCCCTCTGGCTTGCTCAGCTACCTTTCTTACACAGCCCAGGTCTACCTGACCAAGAGTTGCACTGCCCACAGTGGGCTGGATCCACCTGCATCAGTTAGTAATCAAGAAAATGAAAATGCCCACAGGCCTTCCTGCAGGCCGATTTTGATGGGGATAATTCCTCAATCAAGATTCCCTCTGTCCAGATGTGTTAAGTCAGCAACCAAGATTAGCCATCACACCCTTGATGATGGGACATACCCAACAGTAATGTGTAGCTATAGCATAAAGACATGAAGGGAGCAGGTAAAGGAATAACCTATCATGTGCTGGAAAGATGACCTCAGTGGTTAAGAGCACTTGCTGGCACTTCCAGAGGATCCAAGTTTAATTCCTAGTACCCAGGTCTGGCAGCTCACAGCCACCTGTAACCCCAGTTCCAAAGGATTCAACACAGTCTTCTGGCCTCTGTGACACCTGCACACATGTGGCGTATATCCACACACACATAAACACACAAATAAATAAATAAATAATAAATAAATAAATAAATAAAATATTTTTTTAAAAGAAACATCACATTTCTTCTCCTCAGACTCTCTGACCTGCTAAACCCAAAGAGAAGCCTATGGGTCAGGGGTGCAGAAATGATAACATTACCAACTGCAACCACAAAGGACGAGGAGTGGATTTTGTGGGGGTGGTGCAAATTGAGACTAGCCAAGCCCCCTATTGTTATTAGTTGTGGTGGTGATGCTGCTGCTGCTGTGAACCAAGGCCTCACACACGCCAAGCACATGCCATATACATCACTGAGCTACACCCCCCGCCCTGATCTTTCTTTTTATAATCAGCATGTGCTTCTGATCACACCGGCGGGATGGAAGCAGAACATTCATTCTCTACTCAAAAGAACAGCCAAAACATTCTCAAAGTGAAGCTATGTTCTCCTTTTCTTTAATTAACTCTTTTGTTCTTATAAATTTAATGGTTCATTTTTTCTTCCCCAGAAGGAAGCATCAAAGAATAGATCTACTGTTAGTGGGAAAGACCATCAGTAAATTGTTCATTTTGACTTTGGCTTTCAAGAAAATATATCTAAATAACAGTTATAATTTTATAAAATGTCACTTCACAGAAGCTTGGTTTGTTGCATGTCAGAAACCTATTAATCAAGAGGTAAGGCAGTGGTTTATTAGTATTTCACTGAATTAGATGATGAGAAAATAACTATATCATCACCCTAAGGACTGTTTTGTCTAAGAACTACAAATGAAGGGCTTATGTAAGAAATTTAAGGAAGTGTAATTTCAGCCATAGATGGAAGGTAGGTGTTAGAGTGATCACTAATTCTGCAGTAATTCTTTTCTTCCCTTTCTTCCTTTTTCTCTTTCTTTCTTTCTTTCTTTCTTTCTTTCTTTCTATCTTTCTTTCTTTCAACTTTTCTTCTTTCTTTCCACATAGTCTGATGTTATCTAAAGGTCATCAGAAGCTGTAAGTTCTGTAAATCTAAAGAAAGGTTGCTAATCTGGAGGCTTCATGATACATGTTTCTCTTGCTCCTTTTTCTTAGCTGACTCTAGCAGTTAATATCTTAATCATCTAGGTGCAGTTTTTCTTACAATTTATATAATACCTGGCACAGGTTAAGAAAACAAAAAGTAAATTCATAAAGGACAATTAGTAAAAGACAAATCAATCCATTAGTGAGCTCCAAAAATAGGTGAGTGTTGGCTTCTGTTTCAGGAGTAAAGCTGGCTAATAAATACGAACTAACTTCAGTCCCAAATTTCATTCTGACTTACTAGAGCATAATTAAATGTTTTGAAGTTCAAAGTTAGAGAAAATACAAACTAGTCTCTTAATCTTAAACATCTTTTGTTGTTATGAAAGCAGGGACAGTTCTGCGTCTTCTACTGAAAACTTTAGTCAGACTTTAAGGAGAAGCTTTTTAAATGAAGTCCTGTAGTAAATGAGAATAATGTGTCTGAATCTGACCTTGGTGATTTCCTTTCTAGCTTTGATTTATAGAAATCTTTTAATTACTTCTTTCTCTGCTTCAATTAACTGAATTTAGAAGAATTTTCAATGTTCTTGATTTATTCCTTTATTACTGACTCACTGCTTTAATTTTTATTTGCCATCTTTTTTTCTTTTGTTCTGTTTTGTTTTTAGAGACAGGATCTCACCATGTAGCCCTGGCTGGCCTGGAACTCCTTATGTAGACTAGAATGGCCTCGAATTCACAGAGATCCACCCACCTCCACCTCCCAAGGGCTGTGATTAGAGGTGTGTACCACTACCATGCCTGACCTACATTTACAACATTTTTTTTGGAGACTGGGTCCCCCTGTAGCCTCAGCTGGCCTGGAACTCATTATGTAGACCAGGCTGGCCTCTATCTCACCTGCTTTTGCCTCATGAGTGCTAGGATTGAAGCCATGCACCACCATGCCCAGGATATTCTATTTACCAGTTTTAATTTTCTTATTAGTCAGCTTATATTCCCTGGCACTTCATTTCAGTAAGTGTTGTCAGTTACCTGGAGTCACTCGCCCTTCTTCGGTTTTGTCTTTATAAGGCAGAGGATCCTAACCTTATCTTAGCTTGCACTAAAGCAGCTAATTCCACCTAAGATCCTCATAATAGAAGTCAGATTGACATCAACACAAACTCATAGACTAGAAACACATATCACCATCTCTGCCCCAACATTATTTTCTTTCTTCAACGTGCATCCCACAATAAATTTGAAAACATTTTGTATTTTTCTTAAACTTCAGATCACTTCTCACCACCACCACCATCCCCAGAACTCCAGAAGGTGAATTTGAATTCTACTTTAAAGAGAATATTAGAAGCAACTAACCTGAATTCTAATATCTGCATTTTTACATTCCTGAGTCAACGTGTTCCTGTATCTATCCTCTTGTGTCCTGATGTATCCTTTTCTAGCATCAATCTTTCCATTTGGGCTTTGGGTCCTATCTACCCTGACTTCTCAAGTACATTGCACTTTCAATCATGAATCTAACATAATATTTAATAACATTTTCATCTGGGAAGTTCCATTAACATTTAAATATGTTCAAGTATAAGACACCCTGTGAATAAAAACTCTCTCATTATCACACAACCCTAAAGGAGTGTGATCCTACTTCTTTCATAATCAGATTGTTCAGAAGTGTTATCAGTGTCTGCCTTAATAGCTCACTCCTCGTTCAGTCTTCACATTACTCTTGCGGTTGCTTTCATCCATCTACAGGGACAGTGATAGGTCTCTAATTCCAGTGAACATTTTTTCCTGATCTTCCAGTAGACTTTGACATAAACGTTATCCTCACTCCTAGAAAACACTTGTGCTGGCTTCCGCACCGTATTTTGGTTTTCCTTCTACCTGTCTTAACTCTGTGTGCTAGTTTTAGTTGTCAACTTGACATACCTAGGAAAAGGGAACCTCAGTTTGGAAATTCCTTTCATCAGACTGGCCTGTACCCATGTCTGTGAGGCATTTTCGATTGTTGAGTGATGCGGGGGGTCCAGTCCTACCTCTGGATAGGTGGTGCTGTATTATATAAGAAAGCAGGTTGATTAAACACAGGCCAAGGAAGCCAGCCAGTAAGTACAGATCCTCCATGATCTGCACTTCAGTTCCTGCTTCCAGGTACCTACCCTGAGTTCTTGCATTGACTTTCCTAGATGATGGACTGTGAGCTATAAGTCAAATAAACACCTTCCTCCCCAAGCTTCTTTTAGTCAGTGTTTTATCACAGCAATAAAACATAGCTTGGACACTGCTTCTTACTCGGTCACCTTTTCAAACTCATCTTCATCAACTTAACAACAAAACATGACTATCGAGATTCAATTTTGGTCTTCTTTCTTATTCTATCTCTGTAGTCAACTTTAGTTACTACCTATATCCAAATGGATCATATATGTTTTTAGTCACCAAGACACTCTCCCTGAGTACCAGCTTATTCACTCCGAGTTCAGACTGCCTTCTCAACAGCCCGACTTCAGTGTCTGTGAACTCACATGATACTCCTCTACAAATTCAATTTTACTTATAGGAAGTCAACTTTTATGTTGGAAAAATTGAGAAGGAAAAGAAGACAGTATAGAATTGGGTCAGTGGGTAAGTGCTTGGGACCTGAGTTTAAATCCCAGGCATGCTTGTAAAAGCCATGAAAGGTTATGCATGCCTATGACCCTAGTGTTGGAGACTAAGACAGATAAATCCTGGGAGATTGCTGGCCAGTCAGCCTAGCCAAAATAGCAAACTTCAGGTTCAGTTAAAGATCTTGTGTTGAAGAAACAAGAGAGACCCTGTTTCAATAAGGTAGAAGGAGAAAATGACTATGAAACGTCCTCTGACCTCCACACTATACTGTAACACACATGTACTTATAAAAAGTAAATAAAACAAAATTTCAAAAGACATAATTTCAGCAAAAAAACATATACTAAAATATTCTATGGACAGAATATAAAATGCTAAATAGAAATACCTTGAATAGACAAAGAGCAAAAAGTAATCCAAAACATCAGTCCTAGAAGGTGCACAGGGAAGTTTATAAAACTCTCAATGACTGGATCCTACTGGATGGACTTGCACTGAGGGATGTCTCAGTACACTAACTTGACTTAATAGGCCTTAACATAAATGACAGAATGAATGAAATCCAGTGAGGGGAGGCCTATGGGTGCAAATGGTGGAGGAATAAAAACGATTATGATGTTTTGTATGAAATACAAAAAAAATTAATGAAAATTATACAAAAGTCTCACAATGAATAGGTAATGCTGTATTATTCTAGCTGTTCCATAATTTAAAATACAATTGTGGATGAAGTTGCCTAATAGATTTAAGATGTTGGTATTCTCTTAAACCAAAGTTTTATAAGAACAAGAGGCTTTGGAGAGATGGCTAAATGGTTAAGAGCACTGGCTGCTCTTGCAAAGGACCAGGTTCAATTCCCAGCACCCATATGATGACTAACAACCATCCATAACTCCAGTTCCAGGGAAATTTGAGGTTCTCTTCTGACCTCTGCAGGCATATTTTTTGCTACTGTTGTGAAACTTTTCAAATCCTGCATAAGAAACCACAATCTCAGGTGTTCTTATTCCTCCTAAGTCCTTTGGTAGAAATGCTTTCTCTAAAAATTCCTTATAGCACCTAATTCAGTGCATTAGATAATAGGCACTTAAAGAGGTGTATGTTGAAGAAAAAGAAGTAAAGAGACTGTGAAGATGCACTGTATGTTTTCATGTCTACTCTTAAAAAGAATGCTTGAATAGATACTCCACCTCTTTTTCTTGGTTGCAGTATTTAATGTCATTATCAACTATATCCTAAGGTGCCTGAACTGCTAATTAAGATTTGGCCTACCTAGAACACATATCACTAACTTTTAAGAGAGTTATTTCATTGCTCCATATTGATTTCTTCCAATTTACACTGAACTCTCAAGTATCACGTATCTTCTTATCATTGACGTCTTTTGAGAAATTGCCATACATCATATTTTAAGATGATATACATGACTGCTTTTTCTTTTCACAGAAAATGTGCACCTCTATTTTGTTTCTAAATTACGTATCCATGCCTCTTTAAATAGCACATGAATCAGACAGTGCATCTAGCAAATTACTAGCCTGTATAATGTCCAAATATTTCCTCAATAGAAATAGAATCCAAAAACTCGCCATAATTATTCAATGGTATGAAAATTGTTTCTGTTCTACAAAAATCTGAAATTCTCAGGAGATATATAGGCTCATAGACTCATAAGACATTAGAGCCCCAAAATATTCTCAATAATCAAATGAAGACAGAGAAGAGTTAAGTGACACCATCACCAAGAAGTTGGGAAAGAAAATGCAGACTTGGTCAGTCAATCAACAAGCTGTTAACTGATTGCTCCCACCACTCCATGGTCATCGTAATACCATTATCATGGTAGAGTACACTTGAATAAAGTCATACAGATGCACCAGACCCACACAGCACTATGAGGTCAGCAATATTTTCCTTGCTTGCACAAATTTCTCTCCAATAGAAAATTAGATCTTTACTTTCTAAGTGTGTTACCTTGGAAGGATCAGTTAAACTGTGAGTTTTAACACTGCATGTACATCTGAAGTAAGTCCCATCCATCAGGCTTGCAAAAGTTAAATCATAGATGCAAGTCTGTCTAATGACAAAATATGTTGATGGAAACCATTTTTCTCCCTTGATCTCTTAAGACGACTTGGCTTACTAGTCTATAATCATCCTATTCTATCAAAATAGGGGGAAACCCTAACCTTAACTTTTTCCTTCACAAAATTAATTTATGTACTTTTCAAAAATCTCTCTAACTCATAAATATAAATATTTTAATATGAATGATAAGAGTACAAATTATTTGATATTTTTATAAAGTTATCTCTTCTTGTACAAATACTGGGTGGTTCATTTATGCTAATTCTATGCCATGCCAAAAATATCTCTGATTATGGCTAGATGCAATGAGGCCTGCCAGTAATCCCAGCACTTGAGAATCTGAGGCAGGAGGAACTCTATCTCAGAAAAGGAAAAAAAAAAAAAAAACAAGTCAAGCATGATAACATATGCCTTTCATCCCAGTACTAGGGAAGGAAAAGAAAGTGGATCACAAATTCAAGGCCAGACTGGACTACATAGTAAGACCCTGTCTCAAAGAAATAAATAAACAAACAAAAAATCCACCCCTACGTATCCCAAAAGAATGTACACATTAGCTTTGTTGAAAACTTATTACAATCAAAAAGAAATGTAATGTATCAGAAACTTCTGGTCCTTTAAACATTGCTTTGATTTATTTATGTTTATTTTATGTGTTTGATTGCTTTATCATCATGTATAAGAACACTACATATTTGAAATGCCCCTGGAGGCCAGAAGAGGGTGTGAGATCCCACAGAACTGGAGTTATGGATGGTTGTTAGCCTTCATGTGGATGCTGGGAACCAAACTGGATACTTCTGCAAAGGTAGCCAGAGTTCTTAACCACTGAGCAATCTCTCCAGCACCGCAAATTTCAGCCCTTTATGTGAGTTTTCAGATATTAGCTGTCACAAGCTTTTCAGATATTACTAAAAATGTAGAAGATCGTGATAGCCCACACGGTGGGGATAAGGGTTGACCTTTGGACTTCATTCTTTATTACTAGATTTCTGACCCTTTGTCTTTATTACAGTGATAACTTGAAAGATACAGAGTAAATGGATGAGTGAATTATCAGTTTAATGCATAGTCACATCACTTCTTTAGTGCTATTTTGTATATTTGTGAATATTTTCATTTCACTGATACATTGAACATGTCACTCTCTGTATCACGGGACCAACAGCTTCTTTGGGCTTCCAGGTGCCTGATAATAATGTCTGAATTTTCTTTTGGGACTCAGCTTTATGTTCCCCACATAAATAAAAAAAAAAAAAAAGAGGACTGATCATTGATTGATCAACTGCTATTACTGAACTTTATAAAAAAAATAAAGGTATAAAATACAAAAAAAAAGAAAGAAGGAAGGAAGGGAGAGAGGGGGTTACAGAAAAGCTTGAGGGTAGAGTCAGAGAACCTTGGAAAATTGTCTCTAATTATGATTCTGTTACTCATGACTCCCTGACCTCATTTGCCTACTTGCAAATGGGAAGACTGATGCCAGATGATTTCAGAATTCCTTCAGCTCCAGAAAATTATGTTTTCAGTGTTTTTACCAAAACTGAGTCCTTCTGAGAGTTTCTCCTTCCTCTTAACTTGTCTTAACTTACCCAAAACTATCGGGAACCTTATAAATTGCCCCATAATTGCTTTGAGTTCCAATTCTTTTTGCTTATGCAAAGAAATTGCCATAGCAATTAAAAGACTTCAGTCCTAATGACTATAGCAATTCTCTCCTACACTATGCAACTTTTTCCTCTTTTCTAAATATCTCTCATCTACACTATTTGAAAACATAATTTTTCAATATTAACCAGTCCCTTGGTTAATAATCCACTTATTTTCCAGTAGCACAATATGCTTTTTGCTCCTTCCAAGCTAAAGCTTGACCCTAGATATTGGTCTACAAACAATGTGGGCAGATCTGGAGGAGGGTAAACATCACCTTGAAAGGCCTCAAGTAAAGCAGCCTTCAGATAATTGGAGAAGCAAGCCAAATAGAGGAGGTAGCATTTGTAAGCCTCAGGAGGCCTTAGAGACACGGCCACAGCAGTACTACTGACAGCTGTGATCATTACCAGCGTAATGAGCATAAGCAAAGGTATCTTTATCCACAAAATGACAAAATTTCAGATCTCACATCAGTTCTTTCTAAGGCCATCTCTTACACCAAATGTTTGAGAACGGACTTCCTGAATCAAAGCTTCGGTTGTAATCCCCTTAGAAGACAATACCAGGAAGCACATTAAGATATTGAAGAATTGTGAGAGAGAATAGAGGAAAGGCAATAAACAGAGTATATTAGAGCAGGCAGCCACAGTGGGAAACTGACAGTCTCTAAGGAATTATAAGAGTCCACTTGGAATTGTCTCAATGCAGAGCAAGAAGTTGAGATACTTGTCCACAAACTCTTGACTTTTATTGTTTCATCATTGGTTGATGAAAGAATTCTCTTCTCCATTCAGGACTTCTCCAAGTCCAGCCATGGGGAAATCAGCCATGCTGATTAGGCAAAATCTTGGTTCTTTACAGTCTACAGCAACCACAAGGAAGAATCAGGTGGACTAAAGGAATATGAGTGTCTTGACAGCATCTGCTCTACTGCCATACACTGAAAACCTACCTTCCCTTCATTAGATAGAAGGTATCAGAGACATTTTAATACACATAAAAATGAAAATTTTTACATTTTACCCACTGTTTTTATTCCATTTGTATGAGTATATTGCCTGAATGAAGGTAGATGCACCCATGTTGTGCATGCTTTTTGCTCCTTCCAAGCTAAAGCTTGACCCTAGATATTGGCCCACGAACAATGTGGGCAGATCTGGAGGAGGGTAAACATCACCTTGAAAGGCCTCAAGTAAAGCAGCCTTCAGATAATTGGAGAAGCAAGCCAAATAGAGGAGGTGGCATTTGTTCATGGAGGCCAGAAGAAGATATCAGATTCAGCCCCAGAAATGAATTTATAAATAATTATTGTATATGGTTATTCATGCCCTACAAAAATATTTTGTTTTATTCTACACATTGGGAGTGACTGAGATGAACAAATGCCAAAGAGCTGTTACTTCTAGATATAACTATGTAGAATAATTATACAACAGAGGTAACACCTTTAAAGGGAGAAAGTGTAGTGAAACCAGTTGGGAGACTGAGACAATGCCTCGAGCACTGAACAAGGCAGTTGAGATAGGCACAGGATAATTTTGATAACATTTTAACAAGACAGATTTATAGGATTATGCACAGTAAATGGGATCAGTGGATTAGAGGATCAATAATGTAGCTACTGTCCTTTTCAAATTTTTCTACGTTTAGTACTTAGGAGCAACCAAGCTGAAGTGTATGATAGCTTATCTTGGCTGTCAACTAACATACCTAGAGAGAAGGAACCTCAACTGAAGAATTTCCTGCATCATACTGACCTTGGGCCTGTCTTTGAGAACATTTTCTCTATTGCTAATTGATGTGGGAGGATCCAGACCCTCTCACATTGTACTGTGGTTAGTACAGTCCTTAGGACCTTGGACATAGAAGAAAGGTTGCTGAATGTGAGCTAGGGATGAAGCAAGTAAACAGTGTTCCTCCCTACTTTCTGATCCAGATTCCTGCTTTCAGTTCCTGCTTTGGCTTCCACTGATGATGGACTGTAACATACAGGATTAAATAAGCCATTTCCTCCTCCAGTTGCTTTTGGTCATGTTTATCACACTAACAGAAGAGTGACCTAGAACAGACATTTGTCCTGAAAAAGTGGTGTTGTTGCTGTGTTGTTTTCTGGGGAGTATTGTGAAGATCTTAGAACTGTAGGCTGTAAACACCATTGAGTGCTCAGAGTTTCATTAGCTGTTCTGTGGGAGCTAGAATGCTGAGAGACACATAGATGATGGAGACCTGTCTTGTGAAGTTTTAGAGGGAAGTTGAGAGGCACTCAAAGACGCTATTTGGGGCCATCTATATGATGTTTGAATTAAGGATCTGTGGAAGAAAACCCTCTGTGTTTCACTGGAACAATGTATGCTGCTCAGCTGGGAATGAAAAATCAGTCGTAATTAATAATAGATTGCATTACTGAGGTAAGATCTGAGACATATTTTCTCAGGGTCAGGACACAGAAGCTGTGATCCAGGGGTGCCTAAGCTGCACAACAAACTGAATCAGAGCTTAGCAAATAATCTCTATGAGTCTCCTACATAGTACTGATTTTTACAGCTTAGCGCCATGTGTCGGTGTTGAGTCCCTGAAGAGAAGCCAGGAGAAACCACTGGTAATGATGCAGCTTCTTTCATTGTGGAGACTCCAGTATATTAGAGATATGGTGACAAATAGAATACTAATACTAATACTAATAGTACCAAAGATAGCAGCAGGTGTGGCATGGAGCTGGCCTATGCCTGGAAAACAAGCTGTGTGTGCTATGAATGGCAGATCTGGAGAAATGGAGCTACCCAAGCCTTTGGAGGTCAGAAGATCATGAGTGAGTCCCAGACAACAACCACTGAACTACAGAATTTGACTTATACTGCTAGATTTTGGATTTTGCTTTCATCTGATTGTTTTTGTGCCCTGCTTTTTCCCTTGTAAATTTTCTTTAGTTTACAGGAGTCCAAAGTTAAAAGATTTTAGATTTTTAAAGAGAACTTGGACTTTTAAATCACTGGAACTTTTTAAAGGCTATGAGACTTTTGAAGTTGTAATTTGTCTTGTATTAACATGAGATCTTGGGGAAAGCAAAAGATTATGGTTTAACAATGATGTACTCATGAGTCGAGTTGACAAGGGGTGACCAGTCTTGTGATGGCTAATCTTGGTTGTCAACTTGACACATCTGGAAAGAGGGAATCTCAACTGAAGAATTCCCTCCATCAGATTGGTCTGTAGGCAATATTTATTAGGCATTGTTAATCGATATCAGAGGAGTCTAACCCACCATGGGTAGTACCATCCCTGCACTGGGCTACATAATAAAAGGTATACTGAATGTGACCCAGGGAGCAAAGCAGTAAGCAGTATTCTTCCGTGGGTTTCTGCTTCAAGCTCCTACCTTGAGTCTCCAGCTTGCCTTTCTTTAATGATGGAATGATGGACTATGAGCCATAAATTAAAATAAGCTACTCCATTACTAAGGCAACATATAGAAGGAACAACTTATTTGAGCTTACAATTCTAGAGGGATAGAGTCCATCTTGGCATGAAAGCATGCCAGGAGGCAGCCAGAGCAGAAAGCTGAGTGCTCATATTTCAACTACTCACAGGAAACAGAGAGGAAAACTGGAACTGGGTTAAGGCTATGAGCTCTCGAAGCCTCCTCCAGTCAGATGCTTCCTCCAGCTAGGCCACACCTCCTAAAGGTTCCGAGACCCTCCCCAAACAGTGCTACCACCTGGCAAAGTGCTCAAATACCTGAAAATACTTGAACCTGGTATGTTTATTCAAATCACTATAGTCGTGGTGTTTATCACAGCAACAGAAAGTAAACTAGAATAAAGAGAAATTATAGATTCCCCTTAGGCATAGGAAGGCTCTTTCATACTGAATTTCAAACCAAGGCTATAGATGACTTTAGGTGATTTTAATGTCATCCAAATTTTGAGAAGCACTGCCTTCTGTGACACTATATGAATTTCTTCTTTAAAAGATTCAAGTCTCATTAACTTGCCTATAGGTATAAAATTCTCAGTACATCTATTGTAGACATTCAAAATTTCTTTATAGAAGTTTGTAAAGTTACATTATCATGATCCAAGAAGTTTAACTGTGCATCTATCAGATTTCTAGTAAAAACTATGGCAAAAAGCCAAATCACATGTTTACTGTTGCCAAACACCATTCCTAGTAGGAAAAACTTTCTAGGAAAAGGAGAACGAAGAGAAAACATGCATAATTCTTAACCAAATACAACATCACAAGTGCCTCCCACTCTGTTTCTAGGAAGCACAGGATGAATGAACTGAACAGTTTCAGAATGAAGTGGGACAGGTTAAGAATTGGCCATTCAACCTTATTAAAGACTACATATTAAACTCACAGTATGATACAACCTGGTTGCTGTGTTACTAACAGCAAGCATCTATGACACATTCCTTCTATTCAAAAGACTGATTTAATACCAGCTTCAACAAAGGCTGCCTCTCTCCCAGCTCTGCATGAAGATTTCTTATAACAAGTATCATAACAAAAGGTGCTTTTTTGCCAGGTTCTTAATAATTAAAACACATTAAATTTAAGCAGAAGAAAATGTAGATTTGATACAAAAGGAATTGTTGACAATTTATCCTGGTGATAAAATGGTAAATCCCAGTAATTTTTAAAGAAAAAATGAGGGGCCTGGAAAGAGGCTCGGTGATTAAGAGCACTGGTTGCTCTTGCAGAGGACCTGGGTTCTAGTCCTAACACCCACATGACAGCTAACAACTAACAGTAACTCCAGTTCCAGCAGATCTGATGCCCTCTTCTGAGCTCTATGGGCAGGGCATGACTCTGGTGCACTTACATGCATTTAGTCAATAGACTCATACAAAAAAAATAATAATAAAATATTTTTTAAAAAAGAAAAGTGAAAACTAATATTTAAGAATAATTTTTCTTGTTATGGTGGCTTGTACCTACAGGTTTTGTACTCAGAAGTCTAACACAGGAGAATTGATGTTAATTTGAGGCTTGTCTAGGCCAAATAGTGAGTTCCAAGCTAGCTTGGGCTACAGAATGAGAACCTGCCTTAATCTTACCTCTTTCAAAAACAGAATAATCATTGGATATGATTACATGTAACAGATTTTTGTTATCCATTCATCAGTTGATGAACCTTCGGGCTGTTTCTGTTTTCCAGCTAGTGTGAATAGAGCAATAATGAACATGGCTAAGCCAGTATCTCTGTTGTAGGATAGACAGTCCTTTGATAATATGTCTTGTAGTGCTATTGTTAGATCATGTGGTAGATATATTTCTAGCTTTTTGTCACACTGATTCCATAGTGGCTTCACCAGTTTGCACTCCCTACAGTAAGTAACCATTCCCCGTTCCCCACATCACCCCCAGCATTTGTTGTCAATTTTTAATCTTAGCCATTCTGAAAGGGGAGAGATAAAATCTCAAAGTAGTTCTACTTGCTTTTCCCTGTGACTGTAAGCACAAAACCTACACAGAGGTCAAGCCAGCCAAAACTCCAGCATGGGCTGGGAAGGAACTTATGAGTCACACCCGTAGCTGAGAAAATGTTAGTAAGTGATGACTACCAGGGGAAGAGCAAGTTTTCCTCAGGGACGGGGTCCCTCAAACACTACCCATGCTCCGGTAGACGGCCGCAATGTGTGGACTCTGTGGGTTTAAAACAGAGAGGGAGAGAGGTGGGAGAGAGGGAGAGAGAGAGAGAAAGAGAGAGAGAGATCATGAAACTGGGAGGGAAAGTGGTGGGAGGAATTTGAGGGGAGGGAATGGGGTATATTTAATCAAAATATTTTATAGACATGAATTTCCCAATAAAAATAAAGCAATCATGTCTAACCATGTAACTTAACATAAATAAAACATATGCATTTATTTATTCTTTTTATTTCTATAGTTTGGCCCAGACTTTCATTCATTCAGCAAATATTTGCGGAGTGACTAAGGGATGTGACAGTCACCTTCTCTGAATTGTAAAGGTAGAAGTTATGACAAGTTAAGTAAGTCCTATGAATACCACCTTTGAAGAAACCAGTTCCTCAGGAGGAAAATGTGTAATTTCCGGGGCTCACTGGTTGCCATAGTTTAAATATTTGTACTATGGCCAATTTCAAGTGACTGAGTAGCTGAGAAATAACGCTTGCCATCAGGTTTGAAAGGCCAGAAAAGCAGGGGGCAGGGATGAGGACATGGCTCAGCCAACAAAGTGTTTGTGTGGAAGTGTGAGGAATCAGCTCAGCACCTTTGCAAAAGCTAGGCATGATGGCAAGTGCCTGTGATCCCAGCACTGAGCAGGCAGAGACAAGAGGCACCCTAGGCCTTGTGGATCAGTTGCTCCAGCTGAATGAGCAAATTCTAGGTTCACTGAAAGATGCTGTCTCAAAAGATATGATGGAGAACGATTGAGGAAGATACCTGACATCAACCTCTGGATCTCCACACCCTGAAACAAAGCTACAATAAGTCTCTCTCAGCAGTGGGGAAGTGTTGGGGCTGTGTAGAATTATTGTTTTGAAAGATACTCTATCCTTTTATTGTATATTGTATTCTCATGAAAATTATACAAAGCATTAGCTTCATAAGGAGTCTCAAAGTCCAAACCCATTAAGATTTTCCCAACTTTTACTGGTAAAATTTGATTGTAGAACCACCTTGACAGGCTGGGTAAACTTAAACTCAATAATCAGTTCCTGAAACATGAAAAAGTTGGTGTATCAATCTGAGAAGGACTTAAACACAAGCATCTCAGAATCATCATGGCAACCAGACACAGGTATACCTGAACAGAAGAATGGTCATGTCACTCAAAGAGATGACCTACTTTAAAGCACATGGTACGGTTGCTCAAGGTGTCAACTGTTGCTACTCACTGATATTTGTTTTAGTCACTATTTTCACACCTAAGATATTTAGGGAATAGTCAGAATGTATCTTGTTCTATGAAGTATGTCAACTCTTTCTTCCCTTCTCCTGAATTCTTCCTGTTCATCTACAGAAGATACATTCAGAGGAAGTAAAGCCCTAAATATTAAACTTAATCTGTTATTTATGTGATAACAACTCAACAAAAGCAATAACTTAGAAAGGCCTTGGAAATATTGACCAGAGCACTACTCTTAGATCAATAATCTTGCCTTTTATTCAGATCAGCACAACTAACTGAGAAATTGTGATAAATATTTTTACAGCAAACAAGGTTATGATGATACTTGAACATTGATCTTTTGCTTTATATAAAGAAACTGAAATTCAGAGCAGTAAACTGTTAAAAAATGTCTAGCAATGATTTCATATTGCAAGTGTAGAATATAAATGATCCTGAAAACCATGTTCTGGCAAATAATGTTTTTCCTCTAAAATTTTAGGAAAATGCAAAAGTTGCAAATATTTTATTATTTTTTATGTGTATGAGTGTGTGTATTGCCTATATGTACATATGTAAGTGCACCTGTGTTGTGCAATGTCCATGGAGGTCAAAAGAGGGCATCAGAACCTCTGAAACTGGAGTTTTGGATGGTTGTTAGCCACCATGTAGGTTTTGGAAACTGAATCCAGGTCCTGTGCAAGAGCAGTCAGTGCTCTTAACAGATGAGTCATATTTCCAGTCCCAAAGTTGAAAACCTTGAGGATTATATATAGCATAGTGTATACTATATTTTATATAGCAGTTTTTCTTTCCATGATTTTAGTTACCTGCAGTAATTATAACTGGAAAATAGTGAATGGGAAATTCTAGAAAGTAGCAATTCATGAGTTTGTTTGGTTGGTTGGTTGTTGTTAATTTTGAAATAATATGTTAAAATCCTGTTTCATACCATTGTGGCCACCTCTGGTGGCCACATGATTTTGTCCAGCATGTCCATGGCGGGCATGCTGCCTGACCATCAATCACTTAAAAGCAGTCTCAAATACCTGGCCAATTAAACAGTTCTGATGTTTAAATAATCCTTATTTTACTTAACAGGCACAAAGCAGAAAAGTAGTGATGTTTGACTCAGCCAAAAAAATGCCATGAATGTGTTCCTTACATGAAAAGATGAAAGTATAATAATAAATCTTTACAGAAAGGAAGAAAGAAAGCATTTGACAACATTTACTGCAGTATGTTGCCATTATCATTCTATTTTATGACATACTGCTACTGCTAATCTGCACCTAACTTATACATTAAATTTCATGATAGGTATGAACATACCTGACTGCAGCACACACACACACATACACACACACACACACACACACACACACACACATACACACACACACACGATTCTCTATGGTTCCTGGAAGCTGTTGGGAGTTTTGGAACATATCCTTAACATGTAAAGAGGGACGACTCTGTGGCACAAATATATTCACTTTATATATAGGTGTATGTATGTATTATATATTTGTCTTTATGGACACACACACATATCCAGACCTGAATATTGCTATGGGGTCCAGACTCTTATATAGCATATAACCAAAATATGTCCAAAATATTTCTAAGAATTCAAAAAGGAAAGATTTTGACATATACTTGGTTTCTTCAGAACACTTTGATACTATTTATAGAAATGGAAATGATTAAGCCTTTCGTTCCAGAAAGAAAAGTTTCAAAAACAGTCTGGATAAATGCTAAAACTTGATGCTAGATCAAATGCTATTTGGATTAAATTCAGTATATTTTTACCAAGAGCATGCAAAAAAAAAAAAAAAAAAAAAAAAAAAAAAAAAAGAGGGCAGGGACAGTAGCACAGCACCTAACAGATGAGAAAGATTCCTGAGTGATAGAAGTTCAGGTATATCTGGGGGGCTGAATAGTTCAAAAATATTCTGATAATAACTTTCTGAGAGGAACACAGACCAGGAAATAAATGTTTGCTATGCAAAGTGAAAGACTGACAAATAAGACAGTCTATAGAAATGTGGCTTCATCAACACTGACAAGTTGAATTTGGAAAACGAAATTGTTTACCATTCACATAGTTTTTTGAACTTCGAAAACCAAATTACGTAGAATAAAGTCTTCCAAGACCTCCGTCAACTTGTTGATGGCAGTCACTTGGCTAAATTCTTTTGAAGGAAGATTTTATTGTTTGCAGCCTTCCTTCCTTCCTGGGTCTTTTTGAGTATGCATACCTTAAAATATTGCTCCTAAGCTTTCTGACCATTTGTTTTTCTTGCGAATGAGAAGTTTGTTATCTGTATCTCCTCTGGTTGCTAGGATAAAATGTCCCCTTAAGGTTGCCAGTATTAATAACAACAACAGCTGGTGTATCTAATTTGCATTTAAATGACATTTATAACAATGTCCTTCAAGTCTCAAGATGCACTTGCATTCTCTGTGCTCATAGGCAGTAGTTGCTGCAAGATGCATATGCAGTCAACAGTACATTTAAGCACTGAATCCGTTAGTGGATCAATCACTCTGTGAAAGGTTGCTGATGTGCTTGCTAATCTTGAGCAGGCATCTTAGATCTAACATCATGCAGGGCCATCTCCTAATAATAATTCAAACTGTTCAAGGGCCCATTCCAGCAAGACTAGAATTGGCCCAAGTTATTTTATTAAATAAAAAGATGTACAAGAAATCCTTTGTCTCTGATCAAGACACGAAGCACATAACTCAGAACATTGGTTTGGAACATTATTTGTGAGTCCACAGTTCTTTAAAAAGGCCTGTACAAGCTTTTTAACATTGTCTATTAGAAACAGTGAGGCTGATGATTTGTGCCTAATCTTGGCATAGTCCCCAAAGATCTCTCCCATTGATGCTGGTAACATAGCAAGAATATTGCTACCTTACAAGAGGAACATAAAAATTGTATCCAAAACTTTCTTTGCATCCGTGTAGCCTTACATGGGTAGGATAATTAGGGTTCAAATGATCACCAGAATCTGAGGTATATAGTGCCTTCAGCTTAGGAAGACAGAATTTACTGAAAATAGATTTATTCAATGACAGTCCTGAAGAAAACAGAGGAGGATTTTCTGCCTGAGCCTCCATCTTTGCGGGGATCAGAAGTGAAAAAGATTTTATGGGACATAATGGGTCCCAACAGATGGGAAATACTCTCCCTGGTGGGGTCTTCATCAGAAATGTTTCTGTCTTTCTCTTCTCATCAAGAACCACACAGGGGGCTTTCCTCTCCTATAGTTATTCAGCAAACTGAGGAAAGGCCTCTGTGAGCAGAAAAGCTGCAAATATGAAGCCTTTGGTTTTCCTTTATTTGTTTTTCTTGTAGGTTTTGGTTTTAATTTTTTTTAAGTCTTTTTGAGACAGGGTCTCCCTGCAGACCCAACTGGCCTAGAACTCACTATGTAGACCAGGCAGGCCTTGAACTCACAGAGATCCACCTGCCTCTGCTTCCTGAGTGCTAGAGTCAAAAGCATGCACCACCAGGCTTGGCTTAATTTTGTTTTGAGACAAGGTCTTGCAATGTGTCCCAGAATTTACTCTGTAGTCTAAATTGGCTTCAAACTTAGGATCCTCTAGCCTCTACCTCCAGATTGCTGGGATTATAGATATGCCATCAAGCCTATCCAAGAATACTTTGGTGCAAGACAACTTTGGCTGTGGTTCAAAGTCGCTGCTATATTGTATTATTTTCTTATAAAAATATAGACTCGAAAATACTGCTACTTTCAGTCCAGATATTGCTGTTCAGCAATTAAACCCCATTTGATTGCCACATGTTCATGCAAAAACAATATAATGTCTTTTAATAATAATGTTTACTAATATTCATCTTTTCATGTGATAAATTTTATGCTTAGTGAGATTAAAGATTACAAAGAAAAAAAATCTAAGGAACAAATTGAAGTAATCTATCATATTATCCGAAGATGTAACTAGCCTTTATATTTTCCCCAACTTTCTATTTGATTTATAATTATTTATATTTATTGTGTTGGAGGGGCATGTGTGTGCCACTGAACATAAATGAAGGTAGAGACAACTGGAAGGAGTCAGTTCTCTCCTTCCACCAACCATGTGGGCTCCAGGGATCCAACTCAGGTTTGCAGACTTGGTGGCAGGTACCTTTACCTACTGTTTGTTGGCTGCTTTATAATAACTTTGTAATTTGCTTTTATTTCTTGATATAATTAACACTACTTCCCAGTAAACATTTTCCTGATTATGCCCTATGCCAATAGATTTCCCATTATCTTCCAAAAAGTAGCCTTGAAAATTCTGTTTATTTTTATTATTCTTTTTGAATAAGAAGTTATAAAATTCTATTGTGCATAAAATTTTTTAAAACATAATTCATTCCTTTTTGTTCGACAGAGTCCTAAATTTAGGTCAACTATACCAAGAACGCAAATATTTTTTAAAGCAAAGTTAAAATTCTACTTTTTCTATGAATCATTTCCCCTTGGTAATATGAATATTGTCACAGAAATAAGAATATTTTATCAATGTAATCTTATCTTTTAGAAATATCATTTCTTTTTAGTAATAATTATTAGAATAATTTTTGTCTTTTAATATGTAGACAGTTCATATTTTGATATAATTGAATCTATTACATTTTCTTTTATGACTTTTTATATAACCTTTTAGTCTATAAAATCCTTAGTTATACAGATATTTGATACTATATTAATTTCTGTTTTCTTCTAGACTTTTTATAACCCCATTTTCACAACTAATCCTTAAAGCATTTTATATTAACTTCCCCAAATTGTGTCTTCATTTTTCTCTAGTACTATTTATTACAATTTTTATTGAATATTAAAGTATATGTTTGGAGATTAGTATGAGAAATCCACAGACTTTTCAGTTTTTCTAAAAAGTTCTGCCCTTTGAGTTCTGTATATTAACATACTGAAACTTCAAGACAAAAAATAATCCCTTTCATATGCCTGGAATTAGACCTTTAGCCATTAGTCTCCACAGTGTGATGCTGATAGCTCTCATCCAAGCATAATGAACCTCTTACACCTAAGAGCCCAGGGTAAGATTCTAGGATAGGATCCTAAATTAAAGAGTTATAAACTTGGAAAATTGGTCTTATATTAGTCTTGGAGATAGCTATTTGTGTTTCAAAGATAAATACCCAGGATATTTTTCCTTCTGTGTGATAGAGGGACAGTTTTCTCTTCAGGGAAGAAATTCAAAACTCTGGATACCCAGATGACAGTGCAGTCCCACAGCACCTCTAGGACTTACCCATGACCTTCTTGTTTGAGGATAAGGTATTAGGGGAAATTGAATCAAAGAGCCAATAAAGTCAGGCTCTGGTCTCTAGTTAACTGTAAATGCTTCTATAAAAGTAACTCTACCTATCTATCTGCCTATTCAAAGGCATGATTGATGAGTAGAGTAACACACTTCATAACTTCTAATTTAGTAGGTACTACATTTTGAATTTTTTAATTCGTTATTTTTATTTTATGTATTTGAGTGTATTGTTTGTGGGTATGTAAGTTTACTCATGACGTGTAATGCCCACAGAGGTCAAAAGAGGGTGTTGGATCTCTGGAACTGGAGTTACAGATGATTATTAGCCACTATGTGAGTGCTAGGAGCTGAACCCAGGTCCTGTGTAAGAACAGCCAGCACTCTTAACTGTTAAGCTATCTGTTCAGCCCTGATATTACAATTTTTGTATACTGAGACAACTTTTATATTATTTTCTCTATCATTTCGACTTTGATTATTTTAGCACCTGTGTCATGCAATGCCTGTGGAGTTAGAACAGGGCATTTTATTCCCCAGGAACTGGGTAGCCACTACGTGGGTGCTGGGAATTGAATCCTGGTCCTTTGCAAGGGCAGCGGGTGCTTTTAACCACTGAGCCATCTCTCCAGCCCCATAAAAGTCAGTTTTTATGACAAAACTAAATATATTTCTTCATTGATTATACTATGTTATGATTCTCTTTTGTGAGCCTCTGTATATAATCTCAGTTTAAATTTGATGTTACTATTAAGGATTATTTCTGTTACTGGTGTAAATGTAATCTTGTTTTTTATTATGCTTTCTAACGTTATTGCTATGACCACACATTAATCATAATTTAGTGTCTCTCTCCTTTTTTTTATTTTCAAACTGTTTTAACAGATGTTTGGGGATGATAAATAGATTGAAGTTTCTTAACCCTCACATCCACTGCATATGGCTCTTCATTTCTATTTTATGTTGCTTAACATTGAAAAGAATTTCACAAATACATTTAATGGTTAAACTTATCTGTCCCTACATGAAACTAAAGAATTTTCTTATCGGTCTAGTCATATGTTCAAAAAAGCATCATGAGTATCTGTCATTATATTAGTATCAAGCAATGGAAGAACAAACTTTTGCAAGATAAAATGATCATCCCATTTAAAGAAGTCATAGCCTGGGGCTAGAGAGCTGGTTCAGTGGTTAAGAATACTGGCTGCTTTTGCAGAGGACGTGGATTCAGTTTCCAGCATCCATGTGGCAGCTAACAACTGTCCTTAAAGGCCAGTTCCAGGGAATCAGATGCCCTCTTCTGACCTCCATGGATATTGCATGACAGAGGTGCACTTATATACATGCAGGCTGTAGAATCCATAGCCCAAGAAGAGTTAGAGCAGCTAAGGAACACTGGAATTCATACAATATCCCAGTTACAGCTGCAAATTTTCAGTCGGCAAAGAAGGGAGTCAAGTAAATGATAGAGAAGTGGATAGAAGGAAAATTTCTTGGGCTGGGGATGTAGCTAAATTGGTAGATCACTTGCCTAGTAAGTATAAAACCTTGGGTTCAAGCTTCAGCACCACATAAACTTGGCATGGCATCAAAAGCTCATAATCCCTCTAAATCTCAGAGATTATCTCAGAAAAGGGCTAGTAAGAAGCAAGAGCTGGGTGACAGGGAGAAGGGCTGTAAAATGCTGTCTTCTGGACATGGGATAGATAGTACAGTCATGACCTTACAGTAGCAATGGTTGCTTGCAATGGGCCTGCCCAAGAATTGGGGCAATCAACAGCCAATCATGGATCAGGGAGGGGCTTACAATACACTACCCATCTGTGATGAACTATTGGTTAGTGATCAATTCTGCGAGAGGGATGGTTGTGTAACCGACTAAGGAGTCCACCAGTCTCCAGTGGGATGTGACCCATGGTCACACAGATTACCCTGATTAAACTACAAACAAAAAACAAAAAACAAAACAACAACAAAGTTATGAATGTGGGAAAGGGATTTATAGGGAGGAAGGAAGGGGGCAGGGGTGGGAGGGAGATTAGAGTTAGAGTTGAAATAATGAGAATGCACTTTATACATGTATGAAACTGGCAAAGAACTCAAAGTTATAGAAATGTGTAATATAGATAGTTGATATAAAGATTAATAGATATGCATTTACATTTTATGTATAGTTAATAAATCTCCTTTCAAATCCTGTATCTAGGTCATTTCTGTTATACATAAAAACCAGAATTTTTAAATTTTAAAGTGATCAAAAGTGATAGCTTGTGTTCTTAAATTTCTCATAAATATTCACAATGAACTGTCACAGGGCAAATGGGTGATAGAATAGGTAGATAGATATAGACAGATAGGTAACTGGGTAGATAGATGAGAGATAGTTGATAGAATGGTAGGTAGATGACAGATGGATACACCATAGATGACAGATAAATAGAAGATAGATGATAGATAGATAGGTAGATAGATAGATGATAGATGATAGATAAAAGGAGAAAAAGAAGGGAACTGAGGATTTTCATCAAAAATAGAAATTGTTAGTTCTTAGAATCCAGTTACATTGTTGCAAAGCTTGTAACCCAGACCCTAAAAAGTCAAAATTTCTCCAGGAAATTCCATGCTGGGAGTGAGAATCAGCCGAAGTTCTGGCAGGCAGCAAAGGAGGACTTCCTTCTCAGGAAAAGATTTCTCACAGTTCTGAAAACTCTCCGGCAGCTGAGTCTACATATGCATATTTCCTGGTTTTGTATCATCTTTTCTGCAAACTGTAACACTGCTCAATCAAGGCAAAGAGAAAATTTTTCTCTCTTTAGTTCTGGCCCAAACCATAAATAATGCATTTCTTTTTACCAATTCCTGGTTTTTGGTAAAGATTCAAAAATCAGATCTGGTATTCTGATTTTTTTAAATCAAGCTTTAAGTTACTCATGATGTGGAGTATAAATCAAATAATGAATCCACTTAGAGCTCATTTCACTATTTTCTCTTTTGTCTAGAATTGACCTAGTGTAAATATCTAACTGGAACAAATTGAATATAATGAACTTACATGCATTAGCTTACACATGACTTTATCTGTTGAAAACACCACATGAATGTTAAAAAAATAAAGATTTCATGCAAATAATATGAATGGAGTAGGAATATACAGAATTCATACATTAAATGTCTCCTGCCTTACAAAGCACTGTTATATTGAGAACTTTTGTTCTTGTCACTTTCTACATTTGTATTATAAAATACTCATTTATTCATTCTTGGCTGGAGAGATGGCTTAGCAGTTGAAAGCACTGGCTGCTCTTATAAAGGACCCAGGTTCAATTCCTCACACCCACATGGGGACTGACAACAATATATAACTCTAAGGTATCCAATACCTTCTTCTGACCTCTGAGGGCATTGCCTGACATGAGCTCAGTTACACACATAAAATAAGAACAACAGGGACTGGAGAAATGGCTCAGTGGTTAAGAACACTGGCTACTCTTGCAGAGGACTTGAGTTTGATTCCCAGAACCCACATGGAGGCTAACAACCATCTGTCACTCCAGTTCCAGAGGATCCAATGCCTTATTCTGACCTCCGTGGGCATAGTAAGACATGGGTGCACCTACCCACAGGCAATATATTCATACACATAAAATAACAAATAATACGATAAAGAAAACACATTCATCATCTTAGAATTGTCTACAAATCCTAGTTCAAAAAACAAGCTGTGCAGAACAAAGGAAGCTTCCAGTATTCCAAAGAAATTTGAAATGATAGTATTTCAAATGAAATTAGAGAACACATGAAGCATCGTGAAAACAATCCATTCTGAGGAACACTTAAATGATGCTGTTTCAGTTTGCTTTCTGTTGCGCTAACAACCATGACCAAAAGCAGCTTGAAGAGGAAAGAGTTTATTTCAGATTACAGGTTACAGTCCATTATCAAGGGATGTTAAGCAGGAACTCTAGTCAGGACACTGAAGCAGAAAACACAGAGGAATTCTGCTTACTGGCTGGCTGCCCTTCTTATATAACTTGGGCCCACCTGCCTAGGAATGGCACTGCCCACAGTAGGATGGGCCCTCCTCCATCAATTAGTAATATAGAAAATGCCTTACAGACAAGGCACAAGCAAATCTGGTGAGGGAAATTCCTCAGTTGAGGTTCCTTCTTCCCAGTGACTCTAGGTTTTGTCAAGTTGATAGCTGAAGCTATAACAGAACTGACCCTATTACTCTTTGGAGAAGGTTACTAGCTTTCTGAAACTATAACTCAATTCTTCAGTTTTCTGTCACTGCAACAAGTGCCTAAGATGATGAATTTACAATGAGGAAAAGCTCATTTTATAATTTTTAATTTTATGTACATGAATGAATGGCTTGCATGTATGAAAGTGCACCAGTGTTGTACAATGCCCAAGAAATCATAAGAGGGCATCAGGTCCCTCTGAAACTGGAGTTTCAGGTGGCTATTAGCCACCAGGTGGGTGCTGGGAATCTAACGAAGGTCCTCTGCAAGAACATTCAGTGCTCCCAACCACTGAGTCATCTCTCTAGCCCGTAGAACAGCTCACTTTTGTCTCACAGACCATTTCATCTATGGTTGATTGACATGTTGCTTTGGAGTCTGTGACAAAGCTGTGCATCGTGGTGAAAGTACATGGCAGCAAAAGCTTCTCACTTCATGGCAACTGAGAAGCAAAATTGAGAGACAGAAAGGGGCCTCTCCTTCAAAGGGTGCTTCCCAGTGTTCTAAGTTCCTTTCATTAAGCCCCAACTTCCAAAGGTTCCACAGCTTCCCAATAGTGCATAGGCATGGGACTAATAATTCAGGAGACACACCTATGAAGATCATTTATTCAAGTCACAACAACTCATTCACACATGACAGGTAAGAAGGCAATTTTTCAGCAAGATTCATGTTTTCTGTGACTGGAGTCACTAACTACATGAGTTATAGAACAAAAAAGGCAAAATCAAGCTGTCTCTGACCTCGTCTTAATCTCTACTGCCTCACTTTCATTGTGCTAGAGGGTTCTAATGTATGCTATTGGAAGAAAAATGTAATCATTAACTGTACCCAGCTGTGAACTCTGACAGCTCCAATAATGAGCGGCCTAGCAGGATATGCCCCCTGGTACAATACCAGCAGACTGAGTATAGGAGTAACTAGTTACTTTGTGGTTGGATTTAAGGCCTGATCCACAAGATGGAGCCCATGCATCACACTGTTTTCAGGGCCAAGAACCTGTAGCACAGTGGTCACAGGCTAGAGGGGTGAACCTAACCCTTACACTGCTGCTGAAACAGTATTAAACCAATTCCTAATGATTTATTGTTATGCCCGTAGATTAGTACATCTCTCAGCTCTCACCAGAGAAGCTGCTTCTTTCAGAAGATGACAATACACAGAACCACATCTAGTCACCTACAGAGAAAAAGAACCTGTGGAGTACTCAACCCTAACTGGGAAACAGTCTTTCCTTTCAAGACTCGAAGGTCACTGGAGAAGAGATGTAGAAGATGTAACAGCCAAAGTGGTGAACGAATGAATACAGGGAAACTCCTGTCTGGTCACAGTGGGGCAGCTGCACATATGAGCCCATAGTGCTTGTGACAGCACGCACAAGACCTGTGCAAGCCCAAGACAGACAAAAGAACAGCGTGAATGAGAGGGATAGACAAAAAGCCCCAGTTCTAGCTGACTATTAGTAATTTTAATAGCTGCTAGGAGAGAGGGAATCATTTTCTTTAAGTATGTGATACCTGTTAGGTTGGGCAAGCTCAAAAGAATGGACCCATGCCCGAGAGCACCTGGGGAACACAAATGACACTCAGTAGGTCTTTAAAAAAGAAAAATAATAACAGAAGACATGAAGTCAGTAAGGTCAGTAAGGTGGAGGAGGAGATGGAGGAGGGAGTCTGAATATGACCAAAATACATTGTATGAAATTCTCCAAGAATCGATAAAATATTAAACGGAAATAAAAGATTCATGGTTTTGTCAACAATGGAGCAGAGAGAGAACGATGAGGAAGACATCTCCATTCTCAGAGTCAGTTCCCACATTCATATACTGAGATCCACTTTCTGAACTCCAGACTCATTTCATCAGCCCTGTTTTTGACATTGCTCTTGGACTTCCTGCACCAATCTCAAATGCACTCAATATGTCCAAAACTGTACTCTATCTTTCCCTGGAAAACTGCTTCTCCTCCATTTTCTCCCAGCTTGGTAAAGTTTCCCCCCAGCTTCTGCTCTCTGTCAGACACAGTCTGAACCTTGGCCACCGTGAAGTCCCAGTACATACCCACTGCATGCAAACTATCGTCAAAAGAGTCTACTCTGTCTTCCAAATGCATTTCTGTACCTCTTTCTCCTCTCTGCTCCCATGTAGAACCTGGTATATCTCTCCCTGGGACCTTCGTGTTCCCCTGTCACATTCTTTCCAGCATAACTAAGGTATTTTGTGGACGAAAGCAGCAGATCACCGTTCTAACCAGAATGCACAATTGCTTTCCACTGAGGATTTTATAAGGCGCAGAGTTCCAGCTTGGAATCTTCCAATTCAATCCAATGGAAGTATCCAGAGTTAGCATCACACTTGGAAGGTTTAAAGCTTCCAGGTCCACAAGCCTGACTTCACTTCAGGTGTCAGTCATAAGAATTACATCCCTAAGTTATGCACTCCTGTTTGATGACTACAGAGTGAGGGGCTCCTTTAACCCCTGCTTCATGTTTGATAATTTAACACCACAGCTCTCAGGACCTGGACATATTTACCAGCCTGTGAGATCTCCAGAATTTTTATGGAGTTTTCATTAAGTAGGCATGAATGATTGAACTGATGGTTATTGGCAATTGATTCAATACCCAGCCTATTGCCATTCCCTAAGAGTTGGGGTTGTGTTGAAGCTTTTACACTTTTAACCTCCAGTCTCTATCCTGAAACTACTAGGGTCTGCCAAGTGTAACTGCATCAGAACAAAGGGTGCTCTTGTGGCCATACACTCAGGAAGTCTCAGGGCTTTTCAGAGTTCTGTGCCAAGAACAGGAGACAAAGATCAAATACCTTTCTATGATAGTACACTTACCTTATAATCAGTCCTTATACAGTCTCATCACGGTTTCTATTCAGTTACTTATTATTTGCAAAATTCTCTGTTTCCCATCAACTTGTACTTCCACGAGGTCAGAAAACATCATTATTTGGGTCACAATATTGCATAACACATGCTGGGCACATGTCATATATTTGAAAAGTATTTGCAGAATGAATTAATTGTATCAGAAAATGTTAATCACATATCACATTGTTGGTATTGAATTTCATACTGAAAATCGTATATTCTTTTGCAAAAGACATCATCAGACAATAATAATAGAAAATTAGTTTTATGACTATTTGCCACTCAGCTTTATGACAACTGTATAAGGTTAATACAGTTATTAATCCCCCTTCTCAGGTGAAGAAGCAGACTTGTAAAAGTCAAACAGCTTCCTCAAGGTTATAGAGGCAAGCAGTGGCAGAGTTTGAATAGTATATGTCTACTCTCTAAAGAAGCAAGAAGAACCTACTTACCCAGAGAACTTGGGAAAGATTTCATTGAGAAGTGGAAGCTACTTTGAATCCTAACAAATGAGTCAGCATTTTCTACATACAAACCAGGGTGAGGGCATACCAGGAAGAAGGAAAAACTGCAAATGTGCCAAAGGGCATGGCGTATTTGTGGTAAGCAAAGAGTTCAGGAGAGCCAAAGTGTTAGGTCACATGGCAGAAAGTACACAGAAAGGAGGCAAAAAAAGCCAGGTTGGGACCAAATTGGGAAATTCCTGTGCTAAATTTAAACTGAACATGGGAAAACTAATAGTGATTCTGGTGTAAAAGAAATAAGGTAAAAACTATTCCATGGACTTTATGAAATATCAGGTTGGTACATTGTGTCTTAAAATCTTAGTTTCCTAAGACTACCAAACAAAAAATAATTTGCCTGGCTTATTAAAACATACAAATGAGGGTCTGGAGAGATGGCTCAGGGGTCTTAAGAGCACTCTTAAAGAGGACCCAGATTTGATTCCCAGTACCACATGCCTACTAACAATGTAACTCCAATCCAGAGGAATTTCACAGGCATTGCATGATACCATGTACTTACATACAAGCAGACAATACACATCAAAAATATTTTTTTACAAAGTCAAGAAGATTTCAAAAAAATACAGATAATTAAAGACAAATGTTAGAAATTAATCATTTCAAGTAAACCAGGATGTTTTGCCCTTCCCTTTCTCATTTTCCTGGACATTTCAGTTCTATCCAGTCAATGTGACTTAGCATATGCCCACTACCTCAATGTAAAAAAAGACATAGTGGCTCAGAGTACAGTCAGGATGACAAGTGGCCCCCAAGAGGCAGCATAGTGTGGTGCATCAGCATCCACACAGGATGATGAGAGCATCCAGGTGGTCAGATAGCCAGCCACTGGCTTGAGGGTAATGCCCACAGGGTATAGCCCGGTCAGGTAGTCAGATAGCCAGTCACTGGAATGAGGATAATGTCCACAGGGAGTATCCCAGAACCGGATAGCAAAGTCAAGAAAGGAAGGAGGCATTAGGTGGGCCCCTGGCACAGTGTGTCAAAGACTAAGCAGGATGGGAAGGAATCTATAGGGAAGAATGGCCTGATATGGGAAATTTGGGGCCCAATCATTTGAGGAGTTTGCATGGGTATGACGACAACCCAGTGCAGGGTGTGAGAGCGTGAGGGCATGGGGAAGGATTCCATGAGGACAGGAAGTGCCCACGTGGGGAACAAGGACAGGACATCCATCTAACATGGAGTCTTAGAACCTGACTCGAATGAGAAAGATATGCCTATGAGAAAAAAGGCCAGAGCAGTGACGGAATGAGTCATACACACGGATAGGGATTAACATTAAAAGGAAGGCTTGTAGAATTCTAAGCAATGGGGAAACGGTTGTAAATATGGAGGGAACCCTATTAAACTGTCAAAGTAGAGGACATCTTTTCATTGAGGGGTATATGCATGTGTGTGTGTGTGCTTCTGTGTGTACAACAACAACAATTAAAAGAGAAATTATGAATTGAGAGGGATTTGGGGGGAAGGAAGGAGAGGAAGAGTTGGAAATGAGTAAATAGAGTACTAATATGTGAAATTCTCAAAACTTAAATTATTAAGAAACTGAAGACATCACTATAATCTCAAGGCTTTCAAAATTTACGATAGATGTAGAAATATGTACAAGGTTTGAGGTGGCAGTATATAAATGTGTACACATATCCTCTAGCTATATTCAGTGAGAAGGCATTTCATAGGGGCAGAAGTAACAGACAACCAACCCCCAGATCTAGCCCTGGGAGCTAGGGCTTCTTTTAAAGAAAAAGCTGAGTTTGGATTGGTCAAAAAATGTACAAAATATGTCTATAACATCTTACATGTCTGAAAATGGGAAAATGCTCAAAGGATCATAGAGACGTCTCAAAAGAATAAAAGCCAGGTTAGAAGGACTTCCACTCACCAGATCATGGAATTAAAGGCCACAATTAATACGAAGTCATAGATTATAGCTTAGTGAATAAAAGAAGAGATTATAGGTTCATATTAATGTAAGTAAATAAACACATAAATGCAAATGATGCCAAGTGGGGGTTTTTACATACTTACCAAATACCTTCTCCTAAAAAAATATTTTTAAACTACAAAAGGAAGAGTCACCTAACGACCCTAGAAACCACTTCATTCAAGTGGTTAAAATGAGTATAAACCATAGGACAAAAGGAACTATCTGAACTGATAAAATACAAAGAAAATGTAGCATCACCTGTATATGTGTGGTGTATGTACTTTTAGTGTAAATGTGTGCATGTGTGCTTGTAAGTGTATATGTGTGTGTGTGCACATACATGCAAACACGTTTCTGTGTATGAGTAGAGGCCAGAGGTCAAAGTCAAGTCTCTACCTTTGATGGCTGTCTACCTTTATTTTCAGTTTTTATTTCTTGAGACAAGGTTTCTCACTAAACCAGAAGCTCATCAACTTGGCCAGGCTGGCCAGCAATTTTCAGGAATTGATCTGTCTTTGTCCTGCTGGCACTAAGGTTACAATTGCATGCCACCATGCCCAGATTTTTACATGAATTCTGGGAGTCTGAGCTCAGGTCTTCCTGCTTACTCACCAGGCACTTTACCAAGTGAGCCATGTCCCCAGTCCTACCTTTAAAATTATTATATCAAAGATACATAATCTAAAACCAAAAATAAGGACATATTTGACAAACCCAGTGCCTATTTTATAAAATTAATTGGTGCTTAATCTTTCCAGGTATCAGGATCACTAGCTAAAGGAAGACTAACACAAGGGCATGGTCCACCATGGAGCCTGCAGACAATGGAAGACAGCACGTAATTTTGAACTATGCCTCTAGCTGTAAGCGATATCTACATGTGGGTCTGAGGGTGAGATAATATCAGCTTAACTTATCTCATCTTAACAGTATCTTAACTTCTTGATTTGGATAGTTGCATTGTGATTTCTAAGAAACACACATTGAGAGGTGATGATAACATCAGCAACTACTAAAACACAAGTCCAGAAAAAAGTTCACTGTCCTGTAGATTCAACTTTATGCAGGTTGAGGTTTTGCTTCTAAACCAAGAAACAAACAGGACCAGAGAGATGGCTCAGTGGTTACAAGCATATACTGCTCTTGCAGAGTGTCCGAGTTCAATTCTCAGCACCCACACTGAGTGATTCATAGCCATTTGTCATTCTAGCTCCAGGAGATCCAATACCATCTTCTGGACTCCACAGGTGTCTGTACTTACAAGTACACATATTCACACAGAGACACATACACACATAATTAAAAATAAAACTAAAATTTTAAAACAAAAGAATTTGTAAGTACTAAAGAGATGGCTTGGTTAAGAGTACCGTCTGCTTTTGCCGAAGACATGGATTTGGTTCATAGCACCCATATAGTAGCTAACAACCACTCTTAACTCCAGAAGCAAGAGATCCAACACCCTTTTCTGACCTCTCTGGGCACTGCACCATAAGGATGCACTTACATACATGCAGACAAAACATTCATTCATATACATAAAGTTAAAATAAGCAAAGGATTTCTTTTCTTAAAAAAAGCAACAATGATATCCTGCTTATGCCTTGCTTATCCTCTGAAACTCAAGAGTAATATCAGACCTTCGACCTTTGAGCTCCATGTAGTTTTACTGCTTCTCTTAGCAACTTACTCATCTTGGTTCTATCAAAACAAACGATTCTTGCTTTTAATCTTACAGGCAATTATTGATCAAATAAACACTGTTGAAGCAGACTCAGGACTATCAGAAATACTCTTTTAAAAAAAATAGAGAGATTATTTAGCTTGCTGCAGCAAGGGAGGCCACATCCTGTAGAAACAAAGGGATGTGTGAGTGAGCGGAGTTTCAAACAGATTCTGATAGGATTGAAGTTCATGCTAGATGATTCTAAAGAGGCTTCTCAAGAAGCAGGAAAAAACTGAGTAATTAGGAATATTAACACTTTAGGTCCTGAAGCAGAAGACTAAAGTGAGCTCAGTTTTGGCAATGAAAAGAAACCTCAATCATTCATGGTCATCAGAACAGGAAACTGTTTATTTCTGTGATAACAAGGACCTTATCTAAGGCTTGTACTGCACATTGGTTATGTTCCTTTGAGTCGAATGTGACTTCGTTGTCATCAGGGTCAATTTCTCACCCAAAATAAAGAAAAACAAATCATAATATCAGAGGCACAACAGAAACGAAAATGTTATCACTGGTGACAAATTAATGGGACCAAAATAACAATAATAGTAATGATAATAATTTTCTGAATTGTTCCTGATGTTAGGGATTGTTCTAAGGATTATGCAAGTGCTAAGCATTTTTAGTTCTCAAATGTACACCAAAGATTAGCTAATATTATGTCCATTTTATGAATTATAAAGATAAGGGACAGAGAAATGAAACTGTACATTATCCTTCAGCTATTCCATAAGAAAGTCAGTCATTCTGTAATACAATCATGGCTACATATTTCCCGAAGTGACTTTGTAAAAATTATTATCTGGACATATATAGAATGAGATATAGATCCTTCGAGATATCCTTTACTATCACCTCCAAACTTTGGCCACTTTCAGCAACAACCTTCCTCATCTTATCCCCACATTTTCAAAGGATTTAATCTTAGTGTCCATTAACATAGTGATCAATAAAGTGCTTTTCTCTGACCTTGATCTTCTCTCTTAACTCTGTCCATAATCTTTTTTTGTTCTTGTCTTTATATTGCTTTCTTTCCATTGTTTGGACTCTGAGTGTCTGTCTGTATTCTCCAGGTGTTCTCATGTAATTACATGTCCGGCTTAAGAGGCAACTTTTATTTATGACCTTAGCTGTCTAGAATCCTGATATCTTTTGGGGGTATTACTACTATTCATGCATGTGATGATCAATGTTTAACAGCTGGTTTCTCAGGCAGGGATGTAGTAACATGCACACACACATACCTTTATAATAAATTTTACTTGTATAAAGAACAGATAGCAGACAATTTATAAATAATAATGTTAAATTATTTATTTTGTTAGTTTATAATATTATTTTCTCTTTATTTATATTCCGATAGCCGATTAGTTCTCACAGAATGCTCTTTCTTGGCTGCTGTCAAAGTTGCAGTAGTTATAGTTACAGCTGATGAAAGGGCATCACTCCCCCTCTAAGGGTGGTTGATGTGTGCCCTTATGTTAATGATAAAGTAAAGAGAACAAAGTTCTGTGTAAGAACTTTCAGGTTCATCAATGATAAAAACAAGTTACTTGCTAAATCTAGTAAGTCGTTTCTTAATACTAGAATAAAATCTTTTCTTTCTGTGCCATTCACAATGACTACAGCCATGACAGTTTAAAGTTCATGCTGCATGTTTTACATTTCTTGGTCACTTTGTCACATCTAACAATTAATGAAACAACAGTGCTAGTTCACAGCACTTATGAATTCCTATGATGTGAGCACTCCCACCTCAACTGATTTCAGACAACATGATGCCACTGAATATGAATATAAAACTGGCAAGAAAGGTCCAGAAATACCAACACATCATTCCTCTACTGTACAGCTGCAGTAGGGATGAGTGGCCTCAAGAAAACAACAGCAAAATCATTAGGAAAGGATGCTTTGATCATTACTGCCTTTTAAAAACTAAATTTAATTATAAATTAACTTTAAATAATAACGACATTTAACATTTGACTTATAAAACTACTGCTTCAACAACTCATGAGCTGATCTAAGCCAGGCACAGACTACCTCAGCTTCTTCTTTGCTGTGTGTGGTCTTTCATGGGAGGGACTGTATTCCATAAAGAAAACAAAGCTCCTTTCCATTTAGACCAGCCAAAAGACCTGAGCCTGGCCAGCTGTGTGATCTTTTCCCAGGCTCTTGTTCTTTTTTATTTGTTGTTTTCTTTTTGAAACAATAAAAATTATTTATTATTAACATAAGAAAAGAAATGAATGACTCAGAATTGTTATATGGTAATTTCTATGCTTTACAGAAATGTCATATTGCTAACTCATGTTTAGGAGCATATCAGCACTCAGGCTCTTATTCCTAATCAACTCACAAAAGGCAGGGAGCACCTTCACCCAGTATGCTGGCAGTTGCTGGAGAAATAGATCCTGCTTATAGAACCAGGTATATTCCCTTTCTACTATGGCTTGATTCTTGCCAGTTTCTACACCAATTGGCCTGTTGTTTTTCCGTGGTCTGTCCATAATCTACATTTTGCTTTCATTAGTAGATATCTCTATTGCTCACAATCAGTAATTATCATAAGTCATTCTAGGTTGTTTTGTGTCACTGTGATAAAACATTGACCAAAAGAAACTTGAAGAGGAAAGAGCTTATCTGGCTCACAGGTTACAGTCTATCATTGAGGGTAATCAAGCCAGGAACTCAAGAGAGGATCTTGGAGGCAGGAACTGAAGTAGAGACTGATTACCGGCTTGCATCCCTGGTTTACTCAACTACTTTTCTTATAGAGTCCAGGGCCATCTGCCCAGGGATGGCACCACCCGCCCTGGACTAGGTCCTCTTACATCAATTAACAATTAAGAAAATGCCTCACAGACATAATTACAGGCCAATGTGATGAAGGAAATTCCTCAATTGAAGTTCCCTCTTCCCAACTTTGTCTAGTTTGTGTCAAGTTGATGAAACTGATCAGCATATAGTTATACTGTAAACACTTCAGGACAAAAGATGAGATTGTCTTCCTACTGTGGGGCTGAGTTCAGAGGTCAAAAATAGAGGGTCACACGGAACTAGGAGATGAGACATGCTTTATTTTCTCTAAACCAGAGCACACAGGCTGAGGGGCAGGTGACTTCTGGGTAAGAGCAGGCTCCTTTGGTCCCAAGAACTTTTTATAAGAAATCAAACAAAGGTGGCTTCATCCAGAACTGGCTATATGATAGGTTATACTGCTATTTACATTTTGGTTCTCCAGACATTCAGTGCAGTCATTTTGTGCTAACTCATTGGCCTCATCTTGGCTTATGCTGGAAATTCATATTAGGCTCATGTTGTCTAAACATATCTAGATATGGATACTGGGAACTGAAACTGGATTCTCTGCAAGAGCAACCAGTGTTCTGAACTGCTGAGCAATCTTTCCAGGTCCCATTTTATCCTCTTTTCTTTCCTTATATGCTGAGGTTTAAACTGTATTATAAGAATTGAAAAATGAGCATTTTAATATCTAGATTGACGACACTATTTAAACTCTCTTTATCCTCTTCTAGATGATACACAGGGCTGCCTGGAAGTAATTCTACCTTAAAATATAGTATTATACTTAAATGTTCAGTGAAGACGTGAAAATAGGCAGGCATGATATTGAATGCCTATTATTCCAGGATTCTGGAAAGTGAAGCCGGGGGATTGTGAGTTTGTTTGAGACCAGCCTAGGCTACATAGTAAAATCTCAAGACTTTTGAATACAGCACAGAAACAGCAAGAAACACTTTTGAGTTTTAAGGAAAGCCAAAAGAACTTGATATAGCTAAGTAGAGATTTATTAATGTAGTTTATCTAAAATCAGGATAAATAATTTTTATTCATGGATAGTCATAAAGTCCAGTACTTCTTTGCAAGTCTGTATTTCCCCAAAATGAGCTAGGTACATTGGAGTGGGCTATAAAATGTGGTTGTCAACAACCATTTTTCTATAGGTGGCCAGGCAGTAAATATGTCAGGTTTTGTGGTCCATATGCTTTTTGACCACAGTAGCAGGTCTGAAACAAGAAATTCTCAACTCTGCAGCAATACCATGGAAGTAATTGTAAACAATGTAATATAACATAAGTAATGCAAACAAATGAATCAAAATAGGACTTACAGACAATAATTTAAATTTGACTTGTATAAAGCTTAGGTGGTGTGAAAAAAACATAGAAATGTATTGACTCAGAAATCTACTGAAAAATACACACACAGTGTCTTGACATGAGTGCATGTGCATACCTGAAGGCTATATAACAAGAAATACAGTTCCAGACAGGAGAAACATTCCTTTGAGTTGTTGGTCCGGGTAGTTAGTCCAAGACACACCCAAAATAATACAGGCTATTGCCATAGCCCTTCATTACCTCCCAGAACTTGATGGTTAAGACCCTATTTCCAAAGACAGGACATACTTTGGGCACAGGACTCCAGATAGGTTGATTAGACTCCAATGGATGAACTTGCACTGAATGACATCTGGATACAAAAGTTTGATTCAATATGCTTTAACATATATGACAGAATACATGAAATCTATTGGGAAGTTCTCAAAAGAGAGTGCAGATGGCAGATAGGGTCTAATTATTATTAAGATTTATTGTATGAAATGCACAAAATTCAATTAAAATACACATAAAAAATAAATAGACTGGTATAAATAAACTGACATAACTTTCACATATCACAAACATTTTCTTTGGATAAAACATATTCTTTGTATGACTGAGGACCCTATAGGTTGCACTGTCTACCCTGATATGATGCAAAAAAATAAATAAATAAATAAGCGGCATGGCTAGAAAATACTGCTATAAACTAGGTAAACTGCAAAACTCTTTTAAATATTATCATTTAAGCTCATCTGCTCATAAGTAAATAATAGCATTACATGTATAGAAGAAATGTCATATTGTGTCTGGGGAAATGGCTCAGGTGATAAAGTGATTGAGGATCTGAGTTCAGATCTCTAGCATCCATATTAAAAAAAGTCAGGTACAACAGTGTGTACCTGTAATCTCAAAGCTGGGGAAGTGGAGACAGGGCCATCCCTGGGTTTCCCTGGTCAGTCCAACTGAATCAGTGAGCTGGCAAAATTATCCAGAAATACTGTAAAAAATCCTGACCCTCAACCTTTCATTTTAGATCATGGTAACAGGAGCTGCTTCATAGTAGAACAGCAGAAAATGCACAGGAAAAGCATACAGTCAAGTACGTTCACCAGGTCACATGCAGTGGGAGACCCTGTATTAAAAGTGAGGTAGAAAGTTAAGAAGAACACCTGCTGTCAGCCTCTAACATCCATACTCATGCCTACACATGTGTGCACCTCACACACAAACACACACACCGCACACACATACACACAGACAAAAAAAGAATTTCAGACCATTACACATTACATATAGAGAGAGAAGTTGTTAGTGATAGTATTCATTTATATAGATTCTGCTGTATGTATAAGCTTATCAATAAATAATCTAGAAGCAGGCAAACCAGCAGAGCATGCCAGAACTACAAAGGTGGTAAGTGTGTGCACAGTAGCCTGTAAAATCTACATTGTTTCAAAGCCAAAGTATAAATTTTCTTTCAATGTTGTTGGTCAACATTCAATCCAATTCAATTGAACAGATACTTATTTCATTCGTATCTATTAATAGTTCACCATTGTTTTAGGTGATAAGAACACACAATATTTAACAAAATAATAAAAAGTCCTGGATGTCGTAATACAAAGTAGTAACATGATTCCCTTCGATGATAAGAAACAAAACAACATCCTTCCTTGGCATGCAGGGCTGAACATAATCTCAAAGCTTCACACAGGCCAAACTGCTGTGCTGTAAAGACTCTTGCCTCAATTGCATGCCTACAAAAATAGAATTTTTTTTCTTGCATCCCTCAATGAAAACTGAGGTGAGAGCATCAAAGTTTGTATTATGGTTTGAATATGAAATGTCCCTAAAAGGAGCTGGTTTTGAAGGCTTGGTATTCAGCAGATGCTATTTCAGGATGTGTAGACCACTGGGAGGTAGAGCCCAGCTGCAGGAAGTGGGACACAGTGGGAGTGCTTTGAAATTTACACCTGACCCCTGGTCCTGATCTTGTTCTCTGCTTCCTAGTTGACACAGGTAAAGAAGCCCCTCTGCCATCACTCCTGTCACCATGGCGCTCTGCTCAAGTGCATGGTCCCAAGCAACCATGAGTGGAGACCCTGAGACCATGAGCCCAAATAAATCTTTTCTCCTAAAGTTGTTTTTGTCAGCTATTTCATCAGTGATTAAAAGTAAGACCAACACAGTTTATCTCAGTAAGGCTACCACACAGAAAGCTAGGCCCAGGGCAAATGTGTAATTTTCAACTGACATAATTTCATCTAAGGATAGAATGTGATTTACTAGACAGAAACTATTTCAAAACCTGCATCAGGATGTTGTCGAGGGTCTCTGAATACTTGCACTGCACACAATCTTGATGAATCTGAATTTGAAAAGCTGGGCTAGTGTATTGAATATATTGGCTGCTTTTCCATTTGCATTTCAATTTGATGAAATACCTGAGAAAGCAACTTGAAGAAGGAAGGGTATATTTTGGCTCACAGTTAGAGTACAGTCCAGTGGGGTAGAGAAGGTATAGTGACAGGAGCTTCAGGTGCCCCTGCATCCACAGGCAAGTTGCAGAGAGATAAATGCTGATCCTGGATGACTTTCACCTTTTACTCCGTCAGTCTGGAACCCCAGGCCATGGTATCACCAGTGTCACCTGCCATAGGAACAGGTCTTCCTTTACCAGATAAACTGTTTTGGAAATGCCCTCATAGACATATCCAGGGGAGGGTTTCCATGGAGATCTAAATTCACACTGACAAGATTAACAGCCAGAGCCAGTATTCTACATTTTGAGAGAGTTCCTCTCTCTCTCAAAAAAGAGGGTCATTTTTTACATTTCAAATTTCAGGAATATTTTTAAATATTTCATTGGGTATTTATTGATTACTTAATGTGGTATAATTACTTTTCTTCTCTGGAAAGCCTATTCTATCTGTAACACACTTTATCATTTATTACTCTTATTTTATTTTCTATTTGTGGAGGAAGAATTTGTACTTAGTAAAATCATGTATAACAAATGGTTCTTGGGTGATACAGACTTTGGGACATTTGGGAATGCAAAGGAGGAAATATTTACAGTGGGCTGATCTGACCATGCTCATTGGAGTAAGTGATTTGAACTAGAAATGAAACATGACTAAAACTTCAGTAGGCTGAAATTTTGCAAATTTACACATTTATTTAATATGTAATATCTTTAAGTATCAATCACTAGACCAAGAATCTGGAAATATAAAAGTAAATATATGTACCAATCAACAATGAATCAGACAATTATAATACATGTGACAAGTAATATAATATAATAGGACTAGGAGGGTTCTGAGGAAGGGCAGATTCAGACTCCAAGTGGGTCAGATACAGGGGATGGTAGAGCAAAGAGGACTGTCTTCCAGGTGGGGACAACATTACCAAAGGCTAGATGCAGAGACAAGCTTGGCTGAGAAGGATATTTAAATAACTTTCATTCTTCAGGGATGGTGAAGTCATTTTAGGGAACTAGCATTTCCAAATGAAATTTATTACAATGGAAGGGAACATAAAATACTAATGGGTGTTACAGATAGTAGACTAAGTAGACTTCAGGGCCATTTGGGGGCTTTTATGTTTACAGTATGTTCAGTGAAGCTTTCTATTGTTTTATTTTCTATTTTATTTATTTTATTTAGAATTTCATACATGAGTGGTGTATTTGCAGTTTCTACCCCTCTCAGTCTACAGTGAATTCCTCCCATGTTCCTCCCTCCCTTGCAACTTCTTGTCTTCTTCAATTATTATATACAATTATAAATGCGCAAATCCATATATATATATATATATATATATATATATAATGCGCTGAATCCAGATAGTGGTAATCATGTCTATCTGTGTTTAGGGCTTCCCATTTGGGATTCATGAACCTCTCAGGGAGCTACTAGGAGAATACAGATTCTCCCTCCCTCAGCATCCATTGAATACCTATACCACTTCATCTTGAGGTGGGACCCATGACATTTCCCCCATCCACCTTAGCATGTCAACTGGTTTTGTCATTTACAGATCTTGTTAGACTACCATACTGTGGAGATTTCATTGGTGCAATTTCTTGTTTCATGTCTAGAATGCATTAACTAGCAGCAGTTGTCATGTTCCTTTGGCTCTAACAGTTTTTCTGTTACCTTCCCTGAGCCTGAGGTATAGACGTTGCATTGTAGATGTATCCGTTGGGGTTGCACACCTCACAAATACTTATTCTATATTTGACTAGTTGTGGAACTCTGTAATGGTGTCCATCTGTTGCAAAGAGAAGCATCTTTGATGAGTGGTGAGAGCCACACTTGTCTGTGAATATGAGGATATGTATTTAGAACACAGTAAGAATTACATTGGTCTAAGAAAGTGAGAGTAATAGATCTATGACCTCTCCAATCATTGTGCTTGGCTATGGCTGCAGTGCCATTTCCCTGTGGCCTTTCACGCCACCTACGTACTACTTATCTCTCCTTCCTCTCTCTTCCCCTATGTAGCCCTACCTCCCCCTCACTAAGCAAAGTAACCCAACTTCCCAACTTACTCCCTAATAATGCCTGTCCCGTACTATCCCCTTCCCTGAAGCTCTTCTTCCCTCTTCCCTTATGTTTCATTTCTACTTTCCTGGTCCCTTTAGGATATATATTCACACCTAAAAATGAAATCATGAGATTTCAGATAAATGAGTGGAACTGGATATTCGTACTGAGTGAGGAAAGCCAAACTCAGAAAAACAGGAGATGCATATTCTCTCTCATTTGTTTTATTCTGAGACAGAGTCTTGCTATGTCATCCAGGCTATTCTTAAAATCCTGATCCTGCTGCCTAAGCCTCTCAAAGTGCTGGCTTATTGTTGTGTGGTGCTTCACCTGACTTTAGTGGAATAGTCATCTAGAAAGATTGATCAAAAGGCACACACTGACAAGATCCTTCCAAAGTTCTCTGGAAATAACCATTTTCCCTGGTCTATCTGAAAAGTAAAAGTAAACTGCTCCACACAGTATTCTTAGGCAAGACTCTAAAGGGTGAATATTTATGCCTTTCAAATCAGAGTAAGAAAGGGGTTAAATTTCTTTGGCAGAATAGAGTCTTTAAATAAGAACACTGCTAGATGATGGTGCAGATGCTAATGATGATTCATGATAGGAGAAGTGAAAGATGTTGAATGTGAAAGTGAAAGATGATGATCTCATCACAGAGCATCCCAGCGTATGTAAAATGTTAGTGTGTATCATCAAAGGCAAATGTTTACTTTTACTATGTATAGATGTAGCTTGTGGTTTTGCTCTAAACTTACTATCCTTTATCTACTATAGTGGCTGTATTAGTCCCTTTTTTTGTTGCTGTGCTAAAACACCATGACTAAAAGCAACTTATAGAGGGAAGATTTTATCTTGACTTTATGGTTCAAGAGAGATGAGAGTTCATCATCAGGGGAGGGCAGAGGCAGGCATGGCAGCAGGTGGCTGGAACAGGGAACTGGCTAATCACATTTCATCACACAGGAAGCTGGGAGGCCCATTTTCCATGACTTATTTCTTCAATCTTAAAAGCTCCATAACCTTCTCCAACTGGTGCTATCAACTGAGGACCCAGTGACTCAGTACCTGAGGCTGCAGAAGACAGCTCTCATTCAAACCACAGCAGTGCCCACTGATTTTTTAAAAAAAAAAAAACATGTTTTGTTAAAGGATCTGAAAAGATTGTGGACAAAAGACGTGTATAAAATCCTTACTCCCAGCAGAAGACTTCTGACCGTTTTCCATTGAGATATTTGGAAGAAACAAGATATAATTTCTCTGAGCACTTTTGTAGCCTTATTTTATATAAAAATAATAAATCAGCTAAATTTTATTTATGATATTTTTCAAAAGAGAGACAAAGCTTCTCTAGAAAGAGAAAAATAGCTGAGATAAATGAATGAGCTTCAGAAATGAAACTAAAAATGGCTCAAAGCACCTTCAGGAATACTTTGTGCTCCTCTGCGGCAGTAAAGAATGAAACTTGCTAATTTATGACAGGAAGCTGCCATGACAGCAAAGAGAGATGTGGTGGAGTTTCAGCTGAGCCAACCACTAGGAAAGAGCTGTGTTAACAGGTTAATTCAAATACTAGGATTTCATATTAACATGTCTTCTCCCTTCCCGATAGTCCTAATACTGGGATTATAAGCACACGCCACCATGACTAGCTTTTATACGTGGGTTCTAGGGGATCCACTTCAGGTCCTTGCGCTTATAAGGTATGCATTTTACCAACTGAGCTATCTTCTCAATCCTCTATTTGTTTTAACATGGCATATATGTAGTAAGTGACAAATAGCAAAACCAAGAAGAATGGAAATTTAGACCTACGAAGTTATAAATACAAGCCATCTCTTGTATTTCTCCATCTCTATTGAATATCATTCTCTTCTGTGTACACATGAAGAAAAAGCTCAAAAATCTGAGTTTATGATTCAAGAGCAAAGAGTCTCTTCTCTGTTTTTAATGATCAAATTTATTTTGAACACCTTGATTAACATGTGAGTTACTGATATCCCATCATTTGGCTTTGGGTGTTGCTAATGTCAGCCCCATAACGTCACATATCTAGTAGGAAATAGGAGCCAGGCTGGGTTACAGCCAGTTACTGTTTGCTAGAATTGACTCTGTACCTCTATTGTCAACTCCAATTGTATAGTCTGAAAGGAGATCTACTAGGAACTCAGCATATACTACAAATCAGGACTTTTTCATCTTCTTGAGAGCAAAATGTGGACTCCATTCGAGAAACTGCTGAATATAAGCAATTGCTCTAGAACCACGGCTGAGGAGTGAAAAGGGGCTGGGTAGATATTACTACAAAACCCATTGTTCTCTGAGTTAAACTAACAATCATTGATAAAGCCAACAGACTTGTCAACTTTTACTATGATTTTTCATTAAATGAAGGCTATGATGGAAACTTGCTTTCAAAACCTTCTGCCTTATGATTAATGTTGTCAAAATGATCATCTTACTAAAAACAATCTACAAATAATTCAATGCAATATTCATTATAATTCCAACATAATTCTTTACAGAAATTGAAAAATAATCTCAAATTTCTTATGGAAACACAATAACCCAGGATAGACAAAAATAATTCTGAACAATAAAAAAATCTACTGGAGACATTACCATCCCTGATCCCAAATTATACTACAGAGCTATAGTAATTTTAAAAAAAAAAGTATAATGCTTGCTTATGAACAGTGGAATAGAATTGAGTTCTCAGATTTAAATCTACACATTTACAGCCACTTGGTTTTTGACAGAAGAGCAAAAAATATACACTGGGGGAAAAGACAGCATGTTTAAAAAATGGTGCTGGTCAAATTGGAGAGCAGCATATAGAAGATGAAACTAGATCCCTATTTCTCACCACACACAAAACTCGACTCCAAATGGATGAAGAACTTCAACATAAGACTCTTGCATCTGACAGGGGAAAGCAGGAAATACACTGAACTGCATGCTACTGGAAGAAGAACATAATCGTCAACTTTACCCAGCTGTGAATCTTGTAAACTACGACAACTGGCCTGGCAAGACTTGCCCACCATTGCGATTGGCATGAATATTATCGGGAGTAGCTAACTACTTGACAGTTGGATTTACGGTCTGCTTGGTAGGATGGATCCCATATCTGACATTGATATCAGGCTTAGAAACCTAAAGCTAGACAAGACACAAGGCATATGCGAAAGCCCTATACTAGTTTTCTACTAAATGGTTATAGTATTAAACTGATTCCTAATGACTTATTGTTATACCAGAGATTAATGCATCTCAAAACTCTAATTTGAATAGCAGATAAAGATTAACACAGAAACCTAGAACCTGGTAAATGTGCAGAGAACAAGAGGCTGCCATGTGCTTATTCCTGAATAGGACACCTATATCAAACTTCTGCTCCCAATACTCAGGAATCATTGTGGAAAAGGAGGTGGAAAGACTGTGAGAGCCACAGGCGGTGGATGACCACAAGAAAACAGAGTTTTCCAGACTGCTGGTCAGTTAGTAATATGAATTCACAGCAATGGTGGCAGCATGCACAAGACTCATGCAAGCTCAAACCATACAAAATCCCAGTGTAGACATAGAAAAGTGGGTAAGAAACCCCACTTCAACTGAAGGAACCTTTGGCAACTAATGGCTGATGGAATGGGGAAAGACAGTCTCCTTGGATTCTTGGTAGGTTTACCAGCCTCCGCTGGATGGACCCACATTGAAGGACATTTGGTGACACAAATTAGACTCGATAGGCCATAAATATAATAAAGTATGTTAAACTGGGCAGGAAACAGTAAGAGAGGAGAGAATAGGGGAGGGGATCTAAATACCATCAAATTATAGTCTATGATAATTGTAAAAATTCAATAAAAAATAACAATCATTCATGTATGAAAATAAATCTACATATTCAAGTCTAAAAAAAACATTCCTGCATCTTCCAACTCTGCTTTTATAAACTGTTGTGACCAAAGTTTTGGAATAATTTTGTGCCCTTTTTCTATCGATCTTGTAGTGTTCAAACACAGGAAAATAATATTAGCATGTTCCCAGAAAACAAAAAATATGCAAATAATCTAAATCCAGAAGAATCTCCTAAAAAGCATGACCTGAATGCCTTCTGTCTCATTTGATATATATTCAATCTTATTTTTTCACACATCATTGTCAAATTACATTGTTGAATATTTATTTGCCAATGAGATCCTCATGCCTTTATACATGCCACACATGATAAGTTTATATTTTGATAGAAAACTTCCAAAGTTTTTTCAGACTTTCATGTACTATTCCACAGAACTTACTTTGCAAATATTTTAATACCATCCATATTCAAGTCTCTAGTTCCACCTTAATGCAAGAAACAAAGTGAACAAACTTCAATACTTTTTTATCTCCATTTTGATTTCCCTAAGATATTTTTGGATGCTATTTATAAAGTTGGGCTGTTTAGTTGAGTCAGTTTTTCCTAGTGTTGTAAAATATAAAGCCTCTTGTTTCTATTTCAAGAGAATTTTTATTTCACAGAAAGAGGCTTCTTTTTATAAAAGGTAGATGTAACTTCATTATTGTATTAACTATCAAAGCCATAGAATGGCTTACAATATTGACACAATTAGCATTTATTAAGTAACTACTAACTCACTACACTTTTATTTGCCATATTATTTAATCCATGCACCAGCCTATGAGATAGAAGTCTTGTCACCACTTAATATAGAAGGAGATTGAGGCAGAAAGAAGGCAAATAAGGACTGTAGAGATAGCTCAGTTGACAAAGTACTTGCCAGGCAAGCATAAGACCTGAGTTCCATCCCCAGAGTCCACATAAAAAGCTAAGCATGTGACACATGCTTGAAATCCCAGTATTGGGAAGGCAGAGTCATGTGAATCTTTGGGGCTTGCTATTTAGCCAACATAGTATAGTCAACAATTTTAGTCCCAAAGGTAAAACACCAAGGTAGACAGCTCTTGAGAAACATCAAAGGATGATTCATGGTATTCGTGGTCTCTCCATTCAAAGAAGAAGCCTCTGACAATGAAGATAAGCTTAGAAATAGTTCAGAAAATTTGTTAAAGCTACATATGACACATCCATGTATACAGCCAAAACAAGACCTCAGCCATGAGCTGTTTGCAAAAATATTCCCCACCCACTTTTCAATATATAAAATCTCTGTTGTCCTTTACAGAGTAAGGTACAAAAACTAAAATAATTTAAGAAATGTGTCAATATTTCCAAGGTAAAACATAGTCACTGCAAATCTCTGTGACACTCTTCTACTATACTACCTGTTCTAGTTACTTTTCAGCTACTGTAATAAACTAGCATGTTCAAGGCAACTTAGAGAGGGAATAGGTTATTTGGGCTTATTACTTCAGAGTGATGAGTCCATCATGGTAGAGAAGCATGGCAGGAAGCAGCCAGTGCAGGAAGCTAAGCCGTCACATCTTCAGCCGCAACCATGAAGCAGAGAGGACAAACTAGACATTTATGAGCCCTCAAAGCCTGCCCCCAGGGACATTCTTCCTCCTGTAAGTCTACACTTTCTAAAGATTTCATGATATCCTCAAACAGTGCCATCAACTGAGCACCAAGTCTTCAAATACATGAGCCTAGAGGGGACATTTCTCATTCAAATCACCTCACTACCATCTGTCAGCTGTCAAATTATTTGAATGTGTTATGAGCTTCGTGATTTAAATATTAAGGCAATAGCCTATAATAATTGATGTAATGGTGTGTAACTAAACTAAAATCATGGCATTTGTTTATATCTTTGACTCTAATACAGTTGGGGATGACTAGAGAGTCAACAGTAGATTTAATCACATACACAACAGGTTTTTGGAAAAGAAATATCAGATGGAGAATCTATACTATAAGACAAGTCGAAATTCATCAACTCCAGTCAAAAGAAATAGAAAGAGTTAGTTTAATAAGTAAAGGAGGCATTAGTCCAGCCAGTCAGAATACAGCAAGACAAAAATAAAACAAGAAGAGAAAATAGACAGAATCTAGAATGTTCTGTAGTGTTTAATGATAGTTAGACCAAGCTGAATTAAGGGTCTATCAAAGCCACCTTGCACAGGTTCAACTCCCAATCATCCAAGCTTTAGGACAAGTTCTTTGCTATAGTGGTCACATAAAAGAAACACACACAAAAATAATAAATAGTTTTTAAGGACAGACTCATGAATGTCTACTTATCTATTTTGGCATGAGACTTAGGGAAAGCAGGATTTAAGGAAATGGTTTACAATACAGAACAATTATGACATCATGAAGTTAAAGATGTATCAGAATATCTAGAGTTTCTGAGCTAATATTCTGAGTTTCTGAAACTCTAAAGAGAAGGAAACAGATGCAGAGTCCTGCCTGAGCATCACTGTTCAGGCTGGCTTCCAGGGGTATAAATAAGAAATCATTTTATAAGGTTATAAGAAATAAATCATGGAGAGATCTTCATTGTCTCACCACACACGCTCATCATACTTGGAAAGAAATCAGAAATAGTGGACTGAGTTGAATGACTGGAAAGACATAGCACATTCCTTAGAAACAACATCACAAAGATGTTAGCTGGGTGTGGTGGCTCAGGCCTGCAGTCGCAGCACTTGGGAGGCTAAAGTAGGAGGACTGCCATAGCTCAAAGCTACTCTAGGCTACAGTGAGTGCTAGACTAACCTGGGCTACAGAGTGAGACCCTGTCTCAAAACACACATGACACAGATACACACTTAAAAAACTTCACAAAGATATCAATTCTCACATCTCTGGTGAAAATAAATGCAATACATTCTTTAAAAACAAAGAAAACACAGTAAGCAAATTACTTGGCCACTTTTAACTCTCTCAAACCTTGCAATTACAGGTTGGAGAGATGACTCAGTAGATAAGAATGGTTGTTGTTCTTCCAGAGGACCTGGGTTTGATTCCTCAGTAATGCCTCTGGTGACAGGCAGATCCCTGGGTTCACTGGCCAAGCAAGTCCAGCCGAAATGGCAAGTTCAATAAGAGATTCATCCTTAAAACAATAAAGTGAAAAGGAAATTGAGGAAAGATAACTCAACATCAACATCTGGCCTCTACACAAAACACAAAACCACACACACACACACACACACACACACACACACACAAGCATTCATGTACACACATGTCTATACTCTTCTTCCACATACATATATAAAAATGCAAAACTAATTTAAAAAATAACCTGAAAAGGGACACTGTGCCACCTATTGCAAAACAATAGAAGACTGTGGATTAAGAAATTTGGAACTTATGCTTGCTTTTGGAATAACCAAATCTGGAGGCTTTCCTGCGTTTCCAAGATTAATGCACAAAGATCTACAACTGAGAAGTAGAGTGATAGCTCTTGTTGCATTGTGCAGTGAGGCCCATGTAACCCCACTGATTAGGTATTCCCCATTGTCAAGGAGTTATCCTAACACAAAAGGTGCTACACAAATATTGGACAGGGCTACTGAAATGTAGATAAATCTTCTTGTGTTGCCTTAACTAGTTTTCAAATGACCTATTACAGTAAATCAGTAGATCCTGTGCAGACATTTCCCTTTAATTTAGACCCCAACTAGTTTAAACCCTAATAATTCCTGTTTTAAAATCATTGTTTGCTTGAAGAAACAGTTGTCCAATTTGGTTACCAGTTTATTATTGCCTTGTTTATCTTCTGCTTCGTTACAGCTTAGCAGACAGAACCCCATGACATGGGCACCATTCCACTCAAGTTGAGTAGGAGAGGAACGCTCATGTTGCCCTTTGGAAGAAATAGGAAGGAATTGAAATGTGACTTTGCCTCCCTCTCCCCTCATTATCAGTGGCCTTGATCGTGAAAACATTTTGTACATTTTCTTATAATCTCTTCTGAGATCATAGTTTAAATTTACCCATTTCCTAATATCTGGGGATGTTGTGAGTTTAGTCTCAGAGTCAACATAGCCACATCTGTTACAGAGAGAAAGAGCAATGCACTTAAATAAATAAGTTGAGGAAACATGCAAGCAAGTTAAATCATGAGTCCTTGAGCCCCAGGGCAACAACTTGAGGGAGATAGGAAAGCAAATTCCTTGGAAGATAACAGATAAATGGAACTTGATAATAGGCTAATGACCTTACAACCCATTCTGTATGAGATCTTCTCACATGCTCTCCAACAAAGCAATCTTCTCTGACCTCCTTATCTAAAACAATACATCTCACCTTGCTACTCAGTTTGCATACCTTCTTTTATGCTTGGAATTCACAAGGATTAAAAAAATGAGTCAAGTTCTGCCTCCACATTGCAATATTGGGCAATTCATGTAATTGCTCAGTGTTTCATGAGGTACAATAATACTTCTTCTCTAGTGCTGTGAGAATGAAATGAGTTAATATGTGAAAAGTATGAAAGTATTCAGCGAAGACCCATGACCAAGAACACTTTGCAGGGAACAGCAGTTTATTGGGGGTCAAACCACTGGACTGCTTCCCAGAATCAGAACAACAGCAATCAGCAGGGGAAGTCAGTCTTTTATAGACAGTGAGGGGCTTGGGTAACTTTCCATGATGTAGGCTAGGCAGCTTAACCAAGGACTGGTTGGTTTCCCGATAAGCAGATGGACTTTTCCAGGCTAAGCTTGAACTGTCATTTTAGGAAACTGCCAGCAACCTAACATTCTAGCCTTTTGTTGATGATAAGGGGCAATGGTGGTCTTTCTTTAGCTGCTTCCTGCTGGACAGGGACATCAGCTAAGAGGGGTGGTCTCAAAAGGCTGGAGCATGGGTCTGAAGTGCAGGTCAGGTAGGCAGACAGTGATAGGAGACCTGAGGGAATTCAGCTAAGAGCATCTGGTGCAATGACAGTCAGGTCGTCTCATTGATTCTGTCTTGAAAAACTTTAAAAGGCCTGGAATAATCATTGTTATGAGAAAAATGGATATCAGTGGGCCAAGGAAGGGAAGGAGAAGTAAAGGTAAGGGTGGTTAGGCATTAATTCTAGGCAGGGAACCAAGAGAAGTCAGAACAGGGTGGATTTTAAATGTTCAAATCAGAGTTTTTGATGCGGGCTTCCAAAAGCATCCTTCTATTGGGTTTCTCCTCATTTTTCTTTTGGCTGACATGTCTGGACTCAGGATTTGCTTTTCAGGCACTTTGATAATTATTGCAGTGGCTAGAATCACAGTGTTAGTTCCCTCCCAAATGGCCTCTAGACAGGCAGAGAGGTGAAATTTAATAATCATTTAATTTTTAGAAAAGAACAACAGTGAGATTTTCCTTGTGGTTTCAGCTAGTCACTGCAGAGTTGATTAGGCCAACATTTGAAGCTTTACACCTGAGCATTTTCTTATTAAGAAGAAAATGATTTGTGAGAAATTGTCTAAACAACATCTTGTATTAACTAATGCCTGGGAAGTGCAATCATTTGGACTCTTAAATATATCAGTCATTTTAATCTTTGGTTATTTATTTCTGTTGAGTATTTAAGACTATGCAGCTGACCCACATGGTCTTTCGGGCAGCCTCTGGCTCCTTAGGCCTTTATTTTGCCAGTTTCATCTATGTGAGGATGTCAAAGGCCTTGCTTAACCGTAGCTTCGCTTGGAAGCATCAAGGAAATCAAGGAAACACTTCTTCTGTGTTGACCCTCCTTTTTGTAGACTGGTCACTGTTTCAAGTCCATCTGATGGTTCAGGTCCATCTCCATGACCTCCCTGATCAAGAGGACAGGTAACTCCCCACAGTTACAGGAAATTTTGAGAGATGCCCCCATAGTCCCCTGAAACTTAGTTGACCTTGGAGGACAAAGTTAAAAAATTGTCCCTTCAAGTCTCTCTAACCAAATAGGAATAAGCCTCAAAGTATGGTTATTGAACTTTAAAGAGAGTCGATTATATCAGTCTAGTACCTTTAATTACTGTGTAATATGTAGATATAGCTTGAATAAAAAAAACAAACATTCTCGAATAAACCCTGACTGAAAGAGATTTAACATCATAGATTATGTAGGCTTAGCCCAGGAAAGGAATTTAAAATACTTATGTTCTTATTCCTTCTATTCTGGAAATTTTCAGTCATCTTAATTTCACATATAAAAATTTATTAAAATATCTTTAATTTATAAACCTTTTACACTTTTATTCCCTTTATTAATACCTTGAGACATAATAATATTAACACAAATTTACTATTTGTTGTGGAAGTTTACTAAGCATATGAACATATGAACAGTTATCTCAAACATAGTATAAATTTTCAGATGTCTTTGTAAGCCTTGAGGCACGTCTTAAATGATCAATTTCTTTTCAATGTTCAGAGATGTTTTTACATAAGCTTAGCAAAGATATGAACCTCAACAAACCTGTTTGTTGGCTCTAAAGAGACCATAGTTGTAAAATGTTTATTTTATATCTAAAAGTAGAGATAAATTGCACCCTGGAGCAGAAGTAATCATCTCTTAAAATTAATTTATAGACTTAAGTAATAGGAGCCATGTTATAATTTAACAATTTTAGCTAACATGAGAACTTACTTAAAAGACAGTTTTTAAGCAAATTATTATTATATTATTATTTTCTCTAATAATTGCTCCCTTAGCATTAAACATACACAATGATGTAAATTCTGACCAGAATAAATTATGACTCTAAAATTTTAAAGTCAAAATAATAACATTTAAAACCTCTCACAAAGGAACACAGAAAACAATGGCACCTAAGAGAACTTGGAAAAAGATGATGTCAGAATATTCTTTCCATGTAGTCTGCCCATGACATTGTAACTACAAAACGAAAAGCAGAGGTTCCCAGGGCATGATGGGGCAGGAACAGAGCAAGCACAAATATCCTATTTCAGAGAAAGACAGACTTAGAATCACAGTACAGCAGGAACTGGGATGAGTGAAGGAAGCATCTTAAGCCTCGAACCCAAGTAGGTTATTACTTTTTATCTCCCATTGTTATAGCTATGTGCTCATGGCAACTTGACTTTTGCAAAGTTTGGCCCTGGAGTACTGCAAATTCACCTGGGCTTCTCAGGTCTTGCCATCACAAAGTGTCAGCTCCCTTTTACCTGGCTAGTCTTGGAGGCATATGGCTAGAAAAACTTTAAGTTTCCTTTAGAAACTGACAAATATAGTATGCAAAAGTAAGAATTTGAAATAGTCACTTTTAGAAATCAGCAAATATATCATATAAAAGATGTCTTGAGGCAAGACACAAGATAGATAAAGGAATTCACTTGCTTAGCAGCCAAATTCAGCACATTTTAAATCTCCATATGGCCACCAAATACAAAAGTAATTGGAATTTTCAGGTCCCTTCATTGTCACCAACATGAAGTAGGGAGAAAGAGCATGCCTAGAGGGTTTAGTTTCATTCATAAAATAATTTAGGAAAGGAGCCAAATGGAAGCTTTGGGACAATTTTATTAGAAATTAGAAAAAAAAATCCTCAGGGTAGGCGAGCTAGTAATCTCAGCAGCCGCCTTGAGGAGGAGAAAGGGGGGAGAAGGAAAAAAACCATGAGGCCATGAAGGTTTAGAGCCTGCATGGAGGTCAGACACGTGACCAACTGGCAGTCACATGGTAGGGAGAAGGAAACTTTACAGAAAAAGAAAAGCAATGCAAGACAATAGGGCAGCCCAAAGTTTTAAAGAAAGCATGTTTAGAAAAGGGATGTGAAGATGAAAAGGAGAGATTATGCTTTTCTGAAGAATTAAGGAAAGTAGGCAGACTTACAGAGACCTACATGTTTGTGGCTGGGTCCTTAAGTACCGCATTCAGGACAAATTCACTAGCTCATTAACTAGGTATTCCACCCATCTATTTAACATGATTTAAGGTGAACTTACCTTCCTAGGGGTTGTCCTATGACCAGGTGTTGACCAGTGAAACTGGAAAAGTGTGTCTTCCAACAGATAGACTAAAGATTTTATAGTCTTGACTAGTCAATCGTATGGCACTATTTGCTATTCTAACATTCCCCCTCTGAAGATGTAACACTAAAATCTTCTAGGAATTAGGTAACAGCCCCAAACACTCAGGGTACTTCCAGCCTTTGATACAGACCAAGCTGCTAAGAGCCTTAACGACATTTTGACTTTTAGCCAAGAAAGAAACTGGCTACTTTTGTGGGGAGACTTTTTACCCTTAACTTCTTAGGCAATTTCTACTTCCTATTCTTACCATGGCCCACCCTGAAGAGGTTACTCTAATGGCCAGTTGGGACAACAACTGCTCTGACTCCTTCCACGCTGAATGGGGGTGCAGGGTGATGTAATCAAGGGTACCCCTTCAGTGGTCTATCTAAAAGACCCCCAAATGGCATAACTGTTAGCTGTAGAGAGACAAGAAAGTCCTTGACTGGTACTTGGGAATATCTATTGCCTTGTAATAAGGTCAATGTATTTTTATGCTAGGTCTCCACAATGGATGTTTAAATTTTATCATTGTTTTGAGCTGTTTCTAAATGGCATCATTTGGGGGGAGAGTGCTGTGGAGCCATTTTGCCTGTGCAGTGGCAACAATTGTCAAGATCTATGAGAATTTATCACATTCATATTGGTAATAAAAAATAAAGCAACAAGGCTTGATAATGTCGCCGAGTTCAAGAGGACAGAGATTTGAGAACACCAGGCAAGAGGGATATTAGAATCTAGTTTTGAGTGAGAGTAACCCATGACCAGATGGAGGGAGAAGGAAAGACAACCTTGAACAAAGGGTGAAAGAAAAGGAGACCTAAGATTATATTGGCGGCAAGGTAAAGAGTGGCCAAAAGGAACTTTTGTCCCAATGGGGACTGTAGACAGAAGTCTACAGAAAAAAGACAAGACCAGAGAACAAGAAAATGGAAAATAACAGTACCAGCCAGGGATCAGAGAGCATTCACAGCAGGAAGAGGGAGAAAGGGAGAAGGTAGAAAAGGACAAGAGGAGGACAGAGTAGAGAGGAAGAGACAGAAAACAAGGGTGGTCAGAGGACAAGGGCCCCGTGGGAAGGTGCCGGAACTCCCGAGCTACCTTGATCCTCTACATGAGTGAGAAGCTGTGAAAGTTGTTTCTAAGCCCAGGAAGAAGAAGGGGAGGGTGAGGCAGCCATGAGAGGCATCCCTGTCACAATGCCATTCTTGAGTGAGAGAAGACCCAAGTCACTTGCCAAGGCATCCCAAAGACAAGCAAGGGGTCCTTGCAGCCAGGCATAGGAAGATGTTTCTTGTTGGATTTGAAACTGAGTTGAACATCTCCAGAAGGGAAGACCTCCAGGCAGGAAGGGGAGTGAGAAATGGATAGGTGAGTAATGTTGGGGGCGGGGAGGGGCGGGGAATAGATTAGCTGCTCTGTGGCTCTGTGAGTGGAGCCCTTAACTGAACTCTCAGAGGGCGAGCAAGACAGAAGAAAGTAGTCAAGAAGAGGGACTCATAATCTCAGGCCTGATGTGGTGAGTGTAGGGCCTGTAAGGCGAGATGGTCCTTACCATCCGGTCAACAATTTGGTTCAGGGAGCGGGCCCAAGTCATTGGAGTCCCATGAATTCCTCCCAGGTTCTAGGCACCAAATGCATGAGTATGCAGCAAAAACACTGACTTGACCGAGATCACTCCATGGGGAATAGCAGTTTATTGGAGGTCAGACCACTTAACTGCCTCTCGGGATCAGAGAGACAGAAAGCAGCAGGGGAAGTCAGACATCTTTTATAGACAGTGGCTTGGGTAACTGTCCATGACATAGGCTGGGTGCTGAGGAGGACGTGCAGCTGGCATTCCTGCAAAAAGGTAATCTTCAGGGCTTTGGCGCTGCTCTCTTGCTTTTGTTTGGAATGAGAGAGGTTGGCAAAAAGGAATCCTTAAAATCAGCAAGGGAGAGCTAGACAGAGAAACTGAAAAATTGTGCCAGGGATTGGTTGGTCTCCTGATAAGCAGAGGGACTTGCCTGGGCTAACCTTGACCCGTTCTTTTAGAATATTGGGAGCTGCACCACCATTTTGGTTTGCCAGAAACCTAACATGAAATGTGTTCAGGACAGTGCCTGACACACATGTAAATACTATCTAAATTTGAGTTGTTATTATTTCTCATTACATTTACTACTGCCTAACTTACCCCTTTCTCCTATGTACTAATTGGGAAATAATTTTATAGATTGTGCCTAAGCCTGACATATACTATGTGCTAAGTGAAAAAAAAAAAAAAAAACATGGATTAATGGGCAACATTATGAACATCCTGATTTCATGACAAGAAATTCTAAGTAATACTAAACTTGGACTTTACAACAATAAACCTTTGTATCCAATGATAAATGGGCATAATTTGTCTGATAGCATAATTCTAGACTTACATCCATTCTTAAAATCCTCAATGAGTAAGAAAAGAGAAGGGGAAACATGAGTTGGTTCTATAAACATTCAGTAATTCACTTTTCAACAAATACTTACCAAATGTCTTCCATGTGCAAGACATCCCTAGGCTCTGCAACCTTCCCTTAGTCACTTCTGAAAGAACTAGAAAGCAATAAATAAAACCATCTGAGTTAGAGTTTAAAGACCCTACCTGATCACAAGTGTGTCCTCACTCTGGAAAAGAAAAGCATTTAAGTATACTTTAGTGCCCATTCTGTTTGTCCTTTTTCAATAGACTGTTTAATTCTTGGACATGCACATGCACACACACACTCATTACCAAATAACACAGATTTCAGAGTCAGGAGGAAAGAAACAGTAGTCATCTATCGTATTAATAATTCCATCTAGTCAAATTGATGAATTTAAATTCTACTAAAGTCTTACCACAATTAGCTGTAGATGTATAACAGAAATTCTGTTACTCTGGGCTTCCCTCACTAATCCTTTCTTTAATCTTTTTCAGGGAATGCATCTTTTACTCCCCTCCTCCTCTTGTATGAATTGACTTGCAGAAAAGTAAGATGGTTTTCTAAAAAAAGACAATGTAGGTGCTGGAAACAGGAGGCTAAGTCCCAAAGGAGTTCCAAAGAAGAGGAGGAGGAAACTGCCACCCGCAGGGAAAGATGTGCTGGCATGGCATTTCCTGCCAGTGCCTCATTGTAACACCTTTGTGGCCTTTACGAATATTTCTTCCCTGGAAAACCCAAAAGTGGAGATTTAAAACAGAAGTCTCCTCTGTTTTCCTCAAGGCTGGCCTTGAATAAATTGGTTCCGTTATACTAATTTCTTTCTCCCAGGTTTTTGGAAGAGAGCTTGCAGTATGAACAGCAGGTTCAAGACTGGATTCCAGTGGCACATGTACATTATAAAGATGGGCCAAAATATTACCAATGTGAAGCAGGGAGATAAACAGGACTCTGCTCTGCTGAGTTGTGGTAATATCTGTTATCTGTGGAGAGGAAAAGAAACAGCCACACTGCTGAGTGTGGATGAGTAATTTTCTCTCAGTGTAGCTATTCTGCTCATAGACTGGGTCTTTCTAAGTCTTTGTGATCTAAAATATTTTCTTAAACGATGTTACTATGATGTGCACTGACTTAACTAGTGGTTAATATGCCATTTCATTTCATTAAGCATAAAAACATTACAAACTTTGTAACAAAAAATTATTCCTATATTATGCATATATCCTATGCATTCTGAGGTAATTTCGATAGAAATACTGTGCAAACTCCAGTGATATAGCATAACGCAGACCAAAGTTTACTACAGAATAAAACATCTAGAATTTATTTTCTATAATAACAAAATAAAACTGCAACATAATTTCCCTTCTCCCCAAAATAATGATGGGACAAGTATTTATGGATAAATGTGCTTATGTGGCACTTAAGGATATAGATAGGAGCTTAAAACTCCCCAGTAAGGCCTAAACTGAGGACTGGAACACTGATAAAGTATCGTATACTTTGATAATGGGCCTGCCACTACCAACCATGCTACAGAGCCACGTCTCTGTGAAATTAGCTTCACTTGTCTATAGTCCCTGAGAATGAACCTTTCTGCATATTTTCATTCATTTGGAAGAAAGTACGTTCATCGTGGTCCCAGGAACATGACAGCAAGCTTGAATGTAGAAATGAAAACCTCCTGGAGTATCAATTATATTCTCACTTGACAACAGTACATGGGCTTTCCTATCTATCAGGAATCCAGAGTCCCTGCATTGCCTGAAGAAACCAGTGGCAAAGACTGGGAAACATGGCTTCCTATGCAGATACCAGTTTGAATCTAGAGAATCTTGATGAATCAGGCAAATATGATCCCACCAAATTAAATCAATAGACTTTCAATAACCAACTCTCAGTTAATGGAGATCTATGAACTACTTGACAGAGACTCCAAAAACATCTTTAGAAAGTCATTGATTATCTCTCTCCCAACAACTATCAGTTACCAATAGTTCCTCAGCTAGGACTGGGGCTTCTTGCCCGCCTCCTCCATTCATGCTGGGTTTTTGCCTGGCTTTGGTCTGCACAGATCTTGCTCATGCTGTCACAAGCACTGTGGGTTCATAGCTGCAACTGTCCTGTTGTGCCCGGACATGTTTCTTTGTATTAATCTATTAACTTTGATTCTTACACTCTCTCTGCTCGCTTTCCACAATGATTCCCTGATCCTTGGTTACAGAGGGTATGATGTAGTTGCCCTGTTTAGTGCTGAGCATTCTGAAGTCTCTTATTCTCTGTGTGTTGACCAGTTGGTCTCTGTATAAATCATGATCTACTGTAATAAGAAACTTCTCTGGTAAGAGTTGAGAGATGCTCTAATCTATGGGTAAAACAATAAATCATTGTCCGTGTAATACTATGCTATTTAGCAGGATAATAGTAGATTCTCCTCTATGGCTTGTGACCAGCCTAACCAGAGGTTCTTAGCTCTGATAAAAATTCCAGGTATGGGCTCCATTTTGTGAAGAAGGCCTTAACCAAAAAATCAGTTTTATTTAAGGGTATGATGTTAGGTAGGCTGGGTAGGCTGACCAGGCTCCAGGAGATGGACCCATGCCCAAAAGCATTTGGGGACACAAATTAGAACCGACAGGCCATAAAAAATAATAAAAGTCATGAAGTGAGGGAGGAGGTGGGAGGGATGTTGAAAGGTGTCAGGAGGACAAGTTGTAAGAGAGGGGCTCTGAATATGATCAAAATACAGATATGAGATTCTCAGAGAATCAATGAAAACATTAGTTTAATAAAAGACCAACAAAGGGGCTGGAGAGAGGGCTCAGCAGTTAAGATCTCTCTGACTGCTCTTGCAGAGGACCTGGGTTCAATTCCTAGCATCCACATGGCAGCTAACAATGGTTCGGAACTCAGTTCCAGGAGAATCCAATGTTCTCTTCTGACTCTGTGGGCATTGCACAACACAGGAGCACTTACAAACATGCAGGCAATTCACTCATACACATAAAATAAACTAAAGTTAATAAATAATAAATATAACATATTTTTAACGAACAACAAAAAAGGTTAATGAGCTATAAGAGAAAAAGAGATGGATAACTGATGAAATCAGAAAAACACATGAACAACATGAGAAGTTTAATCTAGAAATGGAAATCATCACCATGAAAACCCACAGAAATCTTGAGCCTAGAAAGAGAACTTCAACTACTGACAGACAGAAGAAAGAAAGCAATAGCAAACTCAAATGCAGCCCAGTTGAAATTGTCCAGTTGAAGGAAGAAAAAGGTACAAAGAACGAACAGGAGTAAAGTAAGCCTGAAGCACTTATGGACATCAGCATGCAAACTAATATATGTATTACTGAAACCTCAAGACAAAAGAAAGGAGGGGACTGTGCTTAAAGAAATATCGATTGTGCTCTGGGTGGGCATGGTGGCACATGTCTATGAGTCTAGTACTTGGAAGTCTGAGGCAGAAAGATTTCAAATATGAGGGCCTTCTTAAAAGAGAACCAGGGAGGGAGACAGGAAGAGTATACGGAAGGGAGGATGAAGGGACTGAGGGAGAGAGCGAAGGAGAGATGGAAGGGGGGAAGAAAAGTGAGAGTGGGGTGAAAGTTCTAAAATCCAAGGAGGGAAAGGAACATTCAGATTCAGGAGGGCCGAAGATCCCCACACAGGTAAAAGGCAAAGTTGTCCTTACTGAGGCACATTATAATTAAATTGACAAAAGTCAAAGACAGAGAGAATCTTAAAACACCAAGAGAAAAGTGAATTATCACCTACAAAGGAAAGTCCCAAGTACTGTAGAGAAAAATTGCAGACCAAAAGCAAGTTGGATAAGAAAGTACTAAAAGGATCCGAGTACTAACAGATAACAATTTACTCAGTAATGATGCCCTTCAGAAATGACAGGGAGGTTAGATACACCCAGGTAATGTGCACATAATGATCCAGACTATCATTAATTACATAACAGGGGAAAGAAATAATAGAACTGTAAATAATTTATCAACTTAAAATCGACTGCTATAACTATAAAATGATAATCATAAAGGATATAGTAAGAACACAAAGAGAAAAAAATATACCACATAAAATCATCCTCATAGAAAATAAAATGAAGAAAGAAAAAAAGAGAAGAAAAAGGAAAACTCACAAAACTGCCAGGAAAAACAAAGCAAAACCAAACAGTAATAATAAATCCTCAAGTACCTATGCTTGCTTTAAATGTAACTGAGATGAATTATTAACTCAAAAGATATAGATCAGACTAGTTGAATGGACAAGGAAGAATCTTAATGACACACCTAAACTGAAAGTGAAGAAAAATATTCCAAGAAAATGCTAACAAAAGTAACCAAAAATAAGTGTAGGAGAGGCTATGTTTATGTGTGACAAAAATATTCTAAACAATAATTGTTATAAGAAATAAAACAGAACACCAATCATGTGGACACACCTTTAATCCCAGCACTGGGGAGCCATAGGCAGGCAGATTTCTGTGAAACTGAGGCCAACCGGTCTACACAGTGAGTTCCAGGCAAGCTGGGGCTGGAAGACCTGAAAGTGAGAAAGAAAGAAAGAATTATGTAACAAAATATCATTTTAACAGGAACATATTACAGTTATAAATGTGTGCATCAAACCTCAAAACACCTAACCATATAAACATATAAAGCAAGCACATACAGATCTGAAAGTAGAAATAGATGTCAAGACAGAACCATCAGAAAACTTAAATACCATTCTCTTTTAATGAATGAATTATTCAGACAGAAAAGTCAATAAATAGTAGGAAAGAAAGAACTGAACAATACTATAGACAAATGTATGCAATGGATGTATAGTGTATTCTACAAGAAGCAAGACAATCACTCTTCTCAAATGCATGTGCCACATTCTCCAGGATTAGTCACAAGCAAGGTCACAAAACAAGTATCTGAATAATTAAGGATACTTAATTAACTCTATATCCAGCAACAATGGAATAAAACTAAAAATCAATTTAAAAACATGGAAAACGCACAAACACATAGACATTAACATGCTCTAAAACAATTCTTAGTTAAAAAGGATTAGAATGAACTTCTAGACAAGTGAAAACACAACCTGTGGAAATGTGAAGAATACAGAAAACGTATGCAAGGAGAAGGGCCGGAGCAGTAAACACTTATGTTGAAAACCAACAAAGATCTTTCTAAAAAAGGAACTAATGTACTTTTTTGAATGAATGAGAGGAAGAACAAGCCAAAGTCTACATTGATGCAACGCAGGGAACAACTAATATCAGAAAAGAAGTAAATAAGGGAACCAAAAAGCAGTTTTTAAATTTCATTTATTATTTTATATGTATGAGTGTATTGACTACATGTATTTAAGTGTACCCATGTCAAGCAGTGCCCATGGAGGCCAGGAGAGGATTCTGGATTCCTCTGGAACTGGAATTACAAATGGTTGTTAGCTGCCATGGGGATGCTGGGAACTGAACCTGGGTCCTCTGCAAGAACAGACAGTGCTCTTACTGCTGAGCCATCTCTCCAGCCCCTGAAAAAGAGTCTTTAGAGCAATGAAACTAAGGGTTTAGCTTTAGAAAAATAACTAATCAACAAACCACTTGTGATAGTGGAGGAAAGACAGCATCCTTCAAGACTGACCTGCCAAAAAGGATTTTCTGAATAGGACTTAATTCACTCAGAAATTAAAGTCAATAATTGACAAATGGGACCTCATTAAACTAAATACCTTCCATACAGCAAAGGAAACCTACAGAGTAGGAGACTCTTTGCTAGCTATACATTCCACAGAGGATTAATATCTGAATATACAAAGAAGTCGAAAACCAAAGAATCAAGAAAAAAAATGACACAATCAAAAACAAGCTACAGATTTGAAGACAGAGTTCTCAAAAGAAGGAATAAAAATGGCTAAGAAATATCTTTAAGTATCCTTAGCCATTAGGGAAACAAATTAAAACAACTTTGAAATTTCATTTTGCCCAGTCAGAATGACTAAGATCAAGGAAACAACCAACTAACAACAAACGCTGGTGAGGATGAGGGGAAAGCAGAACCTTTAGTCCCTGTGAGTGGGAGTGTAGCCAGTATGGAAGTCAGTGTGAAGCGTTCTCAAAAATCTAAAAATACATCTACCAGTTACACAACTCCATGGCAAATATCCAAAAGCCTCCATTCCCCACTACAGAGACACCTGCTTGGTGGTATTCATGGCTCTCTATGAAAATAACTAGGAAGCGGAAGCAGCCTAGAAAACCATCAACTGATAAATGAATACTAAAAATGTAGTACATATACACAATGAAGCTTTATTAAACTCTAAATAAAAGTGAAATCATGAAATTTACAGGCAAATGGATGGAACTGGAAAATACCATAGAGTGCGGTAACCCACAACCCAAAAGACAAATGTCGTATGTTCGGTCTTAGATTTCAGCAAATAATCTGGAGTAGCCATAGAAGCCAGGAAAGTAGAAAGGGACTATGGGGTAAAGGGGAAGAAGGAACTCTAGAGAGGAGGGTAGAAGGAAAGATGCTGTGATGGGGGGAGGAAACTAAAGAGGAGAGGAAGAGAGGGGAATACAGAGAGCGAGGGAGGAATGAGAGATAAACAACAATAAGGATGTGTGAAAAAGCCATAGGGGAAAAAAACTATTTTATAAGCTTACTTAAAAATATATATGTGTGATCCTGGTCTCCTCCCAGCGTCTGAGGCAGACCCACTTCTACTCGTAGCACCCTAAATCTTTGGACCATCCTGTTAGTTAGAACCACACACTGGGTTCTGATTCCCTGCACTCAGACCAGCTCAGTTTTCAGTGTAGTTTGTTAGAGCCCTCATACGTTGTCCCCACCCCCAACTTGCCTTGGATTTCAGAGACTAGCCTTCTTACCTGGTAAGTCTGATCCTACCCACTGCATCTAGACTCCCTACCACCTGAGCAACTCTAATTCCCCGATTCCAAATCCTGATCTTCTTCTAGTCTTGGGTGCAGGCCTGCTTTTGCTCTCAGGCCCTGAGATCTCTGCGGTGCTCTTACCTCTGCCTGACTATGAGCTCTCCAAATCGAGCCCTGCCCATCCCCCTACATTGGGATCATCTGCAGTCCCTACCAGTGCTGAAGGGCTGGGCTTCTGTGCCCTTTACTTGCTGTCCAGACGGTTGCAGACTGCCTGAGAATGCCTGAAAGCAGCCTCTGCCTAGCAAGTTTCTCAGATTATGCTGTGCCTGCTGGCTAGAGGGGCCCTAAATTAGGAAGAGAGCCTGAAACCATTTGATTCTTATTTGACTTGCATCTCTGTGGGAGTTCCTGAGTAACTGGATTAGAGTCATCTGGTCCCTTCAATATAAAATCAAAAGACAGAACCTGATGCCTTGACCAACCAGCTTTTCATACCCAATAAAAAAACAACCAAGGCACATCAAGTATATAAAAAGAATAAGACTTCATCTCAACAAAGGAAGACTTGAGTCTCACACCAGAATCACAAACAACAAAAGAAATCCACATACCAAGATCACAATGAAAAAATAATAATATGAAAACCCCAAATACATCCTCATGAAACATCATCAGTCCTATAACTCTACAAAGAGAAATCCATAGAGATAGTCCAAGACATAGAATTTAAAAGAACAATCATAAATATTATCAAAGAATTCAGTGAATTTAAAGAACACACAAACAAATAAATCAAAGAACTAAAAGAAGCTAGAGATAAACATGTGACTGGATTTTTTTTTTAAAAGATAGCAATATTGAAGAAAATTTGGGCTGAAATGAAGAAGAAAGTAAAAAACTCAATATGCCAATTTGAAACAATGGGAGGAACCTTGGCAATAAAATGAATGAAATGGAGAAGAGAATATCAAGACTGGACAATAAAGTTGAATAATTGGACTGCTAAAGCAAATAATATTATTTTTTTAAAACACAGGAATGGAATATGCAGGAAATGTGAAACACCATGAAAAGACTAAATTTATAGATAATAGGTATAGAGGAATAAGAAGAATCTCGGGATAACAGTATTGTCCAGCTCTTCAACAGGACTGTAGAAGAAAATTTTCCAAAATTAACGAAAGACATGACCATACAAGTACAAGAAGCACATAGAACACGTAATAGACAGGACCGGAAAAGAAACTCCCCACGGCCTATCACAGGAAAATCACAAAGAATACAGAACAAAGAATACTGAAAGCTGCAAAAGAAAAACAAGTCACATCAGTATTACAGCTGACTTTCCAATGCAAAGTATTAAAGCAAGAAGAGTCTGGATCAAAGTATTCACAGTACTAAATTCCCATAGGTGCCAACCTATAATGCTGCACCCATCAAAAATGTCTGTTGTAATTGAAAGAGAAAAAAAAATCTTCCACAGCATGAATATGCTGAAAGAATTCATGTTTACAAAAACCACCCCTTCAAAGAATTCTTGAAACAATACGAAGAGCTAAAGAAAGAAATGACTATACCTAAGAGATAAGAGACAGAAACTAAATGAAGATATAACTTGGAAGCATAAATCAGACATGAGTTGCTCAGGAATTAAGGTCAAGAATCAACAAATAGGACTTCAATAAACAAACAAACAAAACAACTTCTATACATAAAAAGAAACAACCAAGGGAGTGAAGAGAAAACCTACAGAGTTGGAGAAAATCTTCACCAGCAACACATCTGACAGAAGTTTAACATACAAAATATACAATGAACTCAAAAAGTAAAGAATCAAGAAAACAAGTGATTCAATTTAAAAAAATGGGCTAAGGATCTTAGCAGAGGTCTCAAAAGAAGAAATAAAAATGGTTGAGAAACATCTTAAAAAGTGCTCAACATTGTTAATAATTATGGAAATGCAAATTAAAGCCAATTTAATATTTCATCTTACCCCAGTCAGATTGGCTAAGATCAAGAGAACAAATGATACCAACTGCTAGAGAGGCTGTGTGTGTGTAATCCCTAAGTAAAGTAGTGTGGAGAATTCTTAAAAAACTGAAAATGAACACACCATTTGACCTGGTTATACCAGTTCTTGGCATATACCCAAAGAACTCATCCTATCCCAGAGATGCTTGTATATCCATGTTTGTGGCTGCTCTTTTCACAACAGCTAAAGAATGGAAGCAACTAACCAATGGATTATGAAAATGCAATACATTTACACACTGGAGTTCTACTCAGCAGTGAAAAAAGATGAAATCATGAAATTTGTAGGTAAGTGGATGGAACTAGAAACTGTTATACTAAGGGAAGTTACAAAGACTCAGAAAAACAAAAGGCATATGTACTCCCTTATTTGTATCCTAGCACCAAATCCTTATATGTGAGTATATATCTTGATGTAACCACAGGAGTCAGAAAAATGGAAAAGAACCAGGGAGGTAAAGGGAAAGATGGAACCTGAGTGAGAAGAATAGTAGGAGAGACAGGTATTACTAAGGGAGAAATGGATAAATTTGGAAGTGAGAGGGAGGCTACACGAGGAACCTTGGAGATAAAGGGAAGGAAGGACCTCAAGATATATGGGATCATAAGAGACTGGTATTATCAAGGGAGAAACAGGGAAAATAGAAACACTTCAAATGGGAAAGGCATGGAGAAAGGCTTAGACAGGGAGAGAGTAGAAATAAATAGGGCCTAGCTAGTTAAAAAACCACAGGGACTCATTAGTCCAACAACATAATGACAAATTACACATACAATGTATCTACAGGAGTCCTTGTGAATAGCTAAAGGCTACATAACAAGAAACAGTGCCAGATAGGAGAAACCCTCCTTTGAGTTGTTGGCCAGGGTAGTCCAAAATACTCCCCAAATTATAAACACTATTGCCACAGCCCTTGATTACATCCTAGAACATGAAAGTAATACTCTATTGCTGAAACAGAACATAATTCAGACATAGGCTTTAGAGCACTGGAGACGGAATTGGCCTGGAAGTCACTTCCCCTGAAGGCTTGCTCTCTTATCTTTGGAGAGCACTATGCAAGGTTGAGCACTATGATAAGGGAGAACACCAATTGATGGTCCAACACCAGCTTCGAGACCAAATAATCACATTAATGACCTGCATAGCACATGACATTGGGGCAGTAGTGGCACTTTTTTCTTAGGAGCAATCAACAGCTGCCTAATTGGAATAGAAGCCCACTCAATGGGAGGAAATTCATGTGTAATGTAATGATAGCCAAATACACATGGCTGAAGAGGTCATAGATCTTAGAGAAAACCCCAAAACTGTCACATCCTTAGACAAATGCAATTTTTACTATGTGCAAAATACATATCCTTATATTTACAGGCAAATATCCCAGTTATCATTCATCAAAGAAGTGTCTTTTGCACTAGGAGACTATTACAGAGTAGCACAACTGGTCACACACACACACACATTGTCTGCTAATTGCCCAAGTCTAAGTGGCACACCCACAATGCAGCCTCTACACCTAAGGCTCACCATACATAGAACAAGGTGTAAAGAGGCCACTAATGAATCTTTCAGTTCTCATTAAAGAAGCTCCTTTATGCACCCGAGGACCAGCAACATAAAAGGTCAAAAATGATCAAAGCATAGAGATTAAGAGTCTGCAGAATGCTAGTCTTTGGACAGGGCTCTATATTAAACTTTATTCTCCCAAGTCTCAGGGACCATTGTGGAAGAAGAGATAGGGATATTGTAAGAGCCAGGGAAGAGGCAAATTACCTATGGAAATGGGGTCCTACAAGTTCCTGGGTCCCTGCTCATATGAACCTATAGCAATGGTGACAGCATGCACAAGACCCATACAAATTCAAGCAGATAAAATACTCAGCATAGAACTCAGGAAATGGGCAGCAGATCCCAATCTTAGATGAAGAAATGTTGACAACTGATTATGACTGAATGAGGAAAAGCTGGTCTTCCTGGGTTGAGGGACTCTAGACAGACTGACTAGAATTCAGTGGGTGAACTTGCACTGGAAAGCATCCAGGTACACTAACTTGACACATTAGGCCTTGGCATGGATAACAGGGTATATGGATTCCTGTTGGGGAGATGTTGGGGGCATATCAGTGGGAGGGAGATATAAAGATGATTAAGACTGATAAAGATGTTCTATATGAAATGCCCCCAAATTCAATAATTTAAAAAAATATATTAAATTATATATATATATATATATATAAATACATATGTGTTTATGTGTTATATACACGTATATATAGTTTAAATGGAGTTATGTTACATGGAGTGATAATGCTCCCCTACCTCAAGAGCCATAGACTATCAAACAGAAATCCTACTACCAGGCCAGGCAAGGAAATCTTCTTTGCAAGTTGTCGGTCAGGAAGGCCAAAGAATAATATTGGCTATTTCATTGCCTTTGATTGCCTCTCAGAATTTGAAGGGCAGGCTCTATAACTGAAGACTCCATACACTTTGAATCAGAACTTGGAGGATTCAAGCTGATACTGATCTGAATGCCTCCTTCCAGAAGACTAGCTTTGTTAGTATTGGAAGGCACTATGTACGCTTGCTAAGGGAGAAAATAGTTCTTTCCAGTTCTAAATCCTGTGACCCACAATAATAGCTAACCCAGAAAGATATCCCCAATGGTGCAATAGTGGCTCTTTTATCTTGGGGCTGGGTTAGGTAAATACCCTTGCACCCGGTGGGAGGGAATTCATGCCTAATGCTGTACACCCATTCAACTACTAATGACTGGGGAGGTCACATAGCCTAGAGAACAACTTACTACTCTCATCTTCCAAAATCCATGTAGCTTCCAACTACAGTATAAATACTTATCTTTATGATTTATAGATTAGATAGATAGATAGACTCTCATCTTTCATCAAAAAAGCTGCTTTTGGCAGCAGAGAGAGACCCACAACTTGTCAACATGCAGCTAAATAAGTGACTGTGGGGTGCCCAGACCCAATTGGTACATCTACAACACCCCCTTACACCTAAGGCTCAGGGAAGAGAGGGCAGAAAGATTGTAAGAGCCAGAGAACCAGGATTCCTGCTGTCAGGCAGTGTTTCCAAGACATGACAGGGAAGCTACACCCTTGAAATCTCGGCTGAATGATTGCCTAAACAAGACCTGCATAATGACAACACCAGGAGCATGCCTATGTGAAATTTCACAAGGCCCCAAGCCTAGATGAAGTGGAATAACTACTGAGGGAGAAGAAACCAGTTTCCTCCAGGGAGGAGCCTTGTGAAGGTTATCCAGCCCCCAAGTGGTCAGTCCTAAACACACACACACACACGCACACACACACATATATGCAGTACTAAATGGATTCAGTAACTTGTGTGTGTGCACATGCATGTAACAATAATAGAGAGGAAGAGGTCATGAATTTTGGCAGAAGTGGGGGAGGGATATGGGAGGATTGAAAAATAAAACATTTAAATTTTGCTTCATTAAGTTTCATTAAGCAAGCACATGTATATTCAAAAAGGCAAGAAAATAAATGAAAGAGGAGACATTGTAACTGAGCCCACAACTATTAAAACAACAATCAAAATGATTTTAGTTATGCAAGATAAACTTGGAAGCCTAGAAGAAATGGAGATGTTTTGAGAAAAATACCTTCTACCTACACTAAGTAAAAAATAAAAAGCCCGAACAAATCAATAATGAGATTGAATTCAAAACAAACAAACACCTCCCTACAAGAAGAATCCAAGAACAAAGGGCTTCACAGGTGAATCGCATCAAATATTTAAAGAATTGATACTAACACTTCTTAAACTCTTTCTCTAAATGGAAGAGAAACATTTCTAAACTCACCCTTAAGAACATCATTGTTGACATCAAAGCCAGAAAACCTCACCAGGAGAAAACAAAACTACAGACCAATATTCTTTGTAAGTATGCAGAAATTCTCAGCAAGATATTAGGACAGCAAATAGAATACCATATAAGAAGAATTCAACCATGACCAAGTAGGATTTATTCCTTGGTCAAAAGAATGTTTCAATATATGCAGCTCAATCAATTTGACACATCACATAAACAGAATAAAGTATAAAAAAATCATATAATGATCTTAATCAATGCAAAACAACATTTGACAAAAATCTAGCATCCTTGATAAAAACTCTTACAAAATTAGATTTTAAAAAAGCACTTACTTCAACAAAATAAAGGCCATGAAAATCCATAGTGTATCCTACTTAATATACATATTTTAAAGCTTATCCCCTAAAAATCCTTAAGAGGCTAGATTGCTTCACTTTTGCCTTTCCTATTCAAAACGATACTGGAAGCCCTAACTAGAACCGATAGGAAAATTGATAAAAGGTATGAACACGAGAAAGGAAAGACTGAAAGAATTTTTGTGTACAGTCAGCATCATCTTATATGTAAAAAATACTACAAATTTCAATAAAAGAAAACTTCAGACACAAATTAATGGAAAGACATCCATGTTCACTCATTGAATGAATTAATACTCTTAAATCACCTGTACTTCTCAAAGTGATCTGTAGATTTAAAGCAATCCCCAAGAAGATCCCCAAAGTCTTATCTTTCTGAGTTGCAAAGATTAGCCTCAAACTTGTAATACTTCTGCTTCAGTTTCCTGAGTCTCTAAAATTACAGGTGTATGTCACCACTCCTAATTTCTCCAGAAGCACTGTTTTGAAAATAAAAGAAGAATTTTGAAATTCATTTGTAACCATAACTACTGAAACAGTTTTGAGCAAAAACAAAGCTAAGGTATCATACTAACTCATTTTTTAAAACTGTGCAATTCCAGTTAAAATGGGGAAATATTGGCATAAAAATAGACATATAGGACAATACAACAGAATACAGATTTCAAATGCAAACCCAGATAACTGGAGTCAACTGATCTTTGACAATTTACATCATGCCACCTAGGTAATTTCTACCAGGGCCAACATATGTTCATCCTTGATGTGTGCTTAAAGGTAGATCTCTTAAAGAAACATTGACTTATTAAGCAGAAGTCCAGTAATAAGAGAGGCTGAAATATAGCTCAGGGCAGCATTTTTCCATTTCTTTCCCTCAAGACTGAAAGATGGGCAGCAACTATTTTACTATTTTATTCACTACTTTTTGTTACACCCATAACACAATGCCTGGGGGGATAGTAAGTGATCAATGAATACAAACTGAAGACAATTTTTTTTTAATTTCTTGGTGTGAGTGTGCATGAATTTGTGTGTGTGTGTGTGTGTGTGTGTGTGTGTGGCAGTAAGGACAACTGCAAGAGCTGGTTCTCTCCTTCCACCCTGTGTGTCTCAGGGATCCAACTCAGTTCATTGGCTTGGCAGAAAGTGCCCTTACACATGGAGCCATCTTCCTGACCCCAGAATATATTTTTAATAAATTCTTTTTATGTGGTTTCTTTACACTTGCAGTTCATCACATTGTTTTACTTTTATCAATCTTTATCTGTGATATGTTAAGTCATAAACTAATTGGAAAGATTTTTTTTTAACCATTGCACTGAAATAACACAATACATTTCTGTCATTTCTTGAAATGATTGGAGTGACCTAGAATCACCAAGTCAGGTTTAAGAAATCACAGCTCTGTGCAATTATGCCATTGGGGTTTAAAGACTTCTCAAAACACTTCTTTTTAATGTTCATAATGAAGATTTCATGGGCTTGCAAAAACTATGTACACATGTGAACAAATGTACTTTGGAAAAACAAACTTTGATCGGTATTGGGTAAAGAGCAAAGGGATTCAGATCTGAACGATTTTCACATTTGGCTCCTGTGTATCAGTCACCCCGGTGACAGCAGAAACACTCTGCTGTGATAGGGAAGACTGCACTGATTTCCGTTAGGCATGCTTCCACGAAAATAGATTAATTCTTAGTCATCAGAATCTGATTTGGGCTCCAGCTTAGCAGGCTAATTTTCAGCCTATGGGAATAAGGTCACGGCAATTTTCGATCATTTAATGAAAAAGGAAACCAGCAAAGATAAAAGCAAAACACAATACGAGAAGGCTAACAAGGTCAAATATCTCTTGCCTCTCTGGCCCAGTCACCACCATCTGAGTAGTAGTTACTTTCATAAGGCATAATTTTAGGAGGGGGAATGTTCTCAGAGACCATAGTTAACTATTTAGAAAAATGTCACCGGAACAAGGCTAATTAAACCTTTGCTTTTCATTATACTGTAGCTGTGATTGCTATACTTCCCTGTGGTGAAGCCTATGGTCCTGCCCTCTTTTCCTACCAAAGACATAAAGGATATCAGAGGTTATCAGAAATGAGTCCCTCTGTGGAAATCTGTTTTGGAGGATGTATTCAATAGTATCTTTTTCTTTTCTCTATTTCTTATATCAGAGTTGCTGTGCTGCATTCCATAACTGAAATAACTCATACACATGTATTTACGAAGTGAAGGTAAGCCTTCAGGAGGCATTTTGCTAGTTACTGAACACAAAATAATGAGTAGACCTTGGACTTGCCCTAGAGATTGACCAGTCCACCGGGGAAGCACTGTAGTAAGTGCAGTAATGTTAAGGGAAGCTCAAGGTCCTAGGGAAACCCTGCATCTGTTAAAGTCGGAGGTTTCTGAAAACAGCCTCCATCCAAGTGAGTCTTGGAATGAACACACGGGAGTCTGAACTGTCACCAACCCTGGAAAATAGTACCTCCTTGGAGCTTCACTAGAAACATTTTTTTAGCAACAACCTTTAACATTTTCGATTTACAAAAAGAGACTAAAGGTAAGGATGGGAGCTGCCAGTTTCTCACAGGGTTAAGGCCTTACGTGATCTGCTACCTTTGCCAAAACAAAGAAGTTATCATTTGTTATTAAACAACTGAAATTATTTGCATCTTATCACATCGCGCACTAGTGCTTTTGAATTCCAGAATCTAACTCAGGATATCACACTGCATCTAGCAGTCACCTTAGCGTCCTTCCATTTGTGACAATTTCTCAGTATTTTCTTACGTTTCAGGGCCCCCGACAGTCTCGAAGAATCCTGCTCTGGTAGTGTTTTATAGCCCATTTGAGCTGCAATGACAAAACAGCTCAAATCAGGTAATTTACAAAGAAGAAATATATTTCTCATACCTCTTACACTGAGATGTCCAAGAGTAAGACACCAGGAGATTGAGTGCCTGGTGAGCAGTGCCCGATGCTTCACTGCCAGCCTCTTCTGGTTGCATTCTCATCGGGGAGAAGGAGCCAGCATGCTCCCTCAGGCCCCTTCCACAACAGTTCAAATCTTCCTCATGAGGACTCTGACCTAGTGACCCAATTGCTTCCCAAAGATTACAGCTTTTAATGTGTACTGACAGAGATTACGTTTAGCATGAACTTGGTAGGAAGGCACATTAAGACCAAAATAGGCTGTGGCTAGAGAGTAGTAAATACTTGCCAAGCAGGCCTGAGGCCCTAGGTTCACTCTTCAGTACCATAAAATAAACAAATAAATATGCCAGATAATTTGTAAAAAACGAATTTGAAATTGAGTTGGTTTGAATATTATTGTGATTAAATTGCAATTATGGGTTTAGGGGGGACATCACAGATACCTGCTGTTCAGTGCATCTAGTCAGTGACATCTGGTATCCACATGACATCACCATTGATATTCACTTCAGTAACTGATTGTGGTAGTGTTTAATAGACATAAAAGTTCTTACTCTTATGTTTTCATATTTCCTCTTTGGAAAGGAATCATTAATCTCTGGGCACACAGGGAAGGGGGTTATGCTTCAAGGCCCAGATAGAATAGCTACTTATGTTATTTAGAGTGATTCTGCAAGGAAGTTTTATGCTTTCCCTGTTTATCCAGTCACTCATTTATATCAGTTGGACTCATGTATATTTGGTTAACTCTATAGAATATTTATCATTTTCTTTAGTTGGTTATTCACTTCCAGCTTTGTCCAGTGGGAACTCTTTTTAAGGTTAGCTCCAGTACCCTGTACTTCCATTACTTTCATAGTCTTTTGAGCACTTATAGGATGATTCAGGATCATCTTGTATCACTCATGAACCAGCACTGCATTCAACTATGCTCCCAGAGAGGCCTGTTTCCTTTGATTGGAGAGTAGTATTTAAAAGCTGAGGTGTGGGCAATGAGTGTAATTTTTTATAGTGTATTTAAATGCTAAGATAAACACAAGGATGAACAAAAGAGATGGTCCCAAAAGGGAAAAATGAACAGAAGCTAGAAAGCAAATGGCCAACTGGAAAGTGACTCAACACACTGAGAAAATAAAAGCAACACCATCAATTGTAGAAATATAGAAGCAAGCCAACTGGCGCCCACAGAACCTCAGAAGTTCTTGGAACCTGAGGCACAATCTAGCTCTGGAAGTAGGCGTGCAGGTGGGCCGAAGAGAGGAAAATGGAGAGAAGTCTGTGTAATGAGCAGTCTAGTTCCCTCCCACACCATGTACGCTCAGGAAATTATTCCTCCCCCAACAGCACAAGACCAGGGGTTTACGCTCCAGAAAAGTTGGACAAGGACTGGGAAGAGTAGGCTTAGCTAAGAGCCTTGATCTTGGAATAGAAACAAGGGAATTAAATGAAACACTCTGAAACAGTGAAACCTTTCAGCTCACTTTCTTTTGTCTTAGGGAACTCTGTCAGACAAACTAAGCACTCCTCTGTGAGTACATTGGCCACACAAAGAGAAAATGCCGCAGGTGCTGAGAGTTGATGTAAACTGACCAGTCGGTCTACCTTGCAGTGAAGCCTACTGGGGAACACGCCCAGAGACTTGCAATAACACTTTCCTTCTGCTGTTTTCTTGAGTGGCATATCATACATAGAGAGTATGCATAACATACACATAGACATATGTGTGCATATATTGAAAATAATGTAAAACTATATATCTCAGTAGGAGCACCAAACGTAAGAAATTACCAGTACCACAGAAGGAAGTCACTGATTTATATTCCTTTCCTTTCCTCCTACGGACAAACACAATCTGATTTTCTTCTTTTTTAAAATTTTTTGAACATTTATTTTGATTTTATATATATGAATGTTTTGCTGGAATATATGTAAGTGCGCCCATGTCATGCAATGCCAGAAGAGGGTGTCAGATCCCCTGGAACTGGAGTTACAAATGCCATACAGGTGCTGGGAACTGAACCTGGGTCCTCTGGAAGCAGCAACAAGTGTTCTTAACCACTGAGCCATCTCTCCAGCCCCTAGGTTCTTATGAAACATGCTGTATATTTATTCTTAAGATTATAATTCATTTTTCTTGCTTTAAAAATTATATAAACAAGCAGGATATGGTGGTGCACACCTTTAATTTCAACATTCAGGAGGCAATGGCAGGCAGATCTCTGTGAGATCAAGGCCAGCCTGGGCTATATAGCAAGTTCCAGGCCAGCTGGGGCTACAGAGAGACTGTCTCAAATAGACAAAAAAATTATATAACCATGTGTATGGAATAGATTATTTATAACTATCTTCTTTCTTTCAGTATTTTGAAAGATGTATTATGCATTCACTTCCATTTTTCCTTAAATTCCTCTATTTTCATGTTGTTAAGCATTTATTTCCAATTCAATTGGAAGCTAGTACAAACAAGACTGATGTGAACATCCCAGTGCATATGTCCTGGTATGCAAGAGCATGAATTTCTCCTGAACATATAAATAGGAGTAGAATTGCTCTCTGAGCTGTAGGTTTGGTATGACCATAATTTTAGAATCTCAACAGTTTATTTAGAAATTGACGTGTGAGTTCTAAAATGCATTTTAAAATTCATTGGACTAACAAAATTTGAGAAAGACTAGAGTTTGAGAACTATTTGATTTTACAACTTACTCTAAACCTATACAGATCAAGACAGCATGCAATCTGTGTCAAATGGACAAATAGGTCAATGAAACCAAACAGAATCCAGAAATAGATGCAAACATATATTCTCAATTTCCCACAACTGTGCAAGGCAATTCTATGGAGGAAAGATAGTCCTTTTCACATCTGGTGCTGGGATAATTGTTCACCTATATGACAGTAATGAGCCTTGTACCTTTCTCATATCATGTATATAACTTACCTTGAAGTGGAAAATAGAACTAAATACAAGACCCAAAGTTATAAAGCTTCTAAACATTTTAGTGATTATGCGAGTTTAGAAAATAGTTTTTATCTTCTGCTTTGGAAACATAAATTGTGCATGTATAATTGAGACACAGTTTCAACTGTTTTCATTTATCTGCTATTATGAGTAATGCCTCAGTCAACATGGGAATGCAGACACGTTTGTGAGGTAGTGACTTCATTGCTTTTTGGCTCATGTCTAGTAGAAAAATTGCAGATCATATGGTGCTCACAATAGTTTCTGGTTGCTGTAACAACTTAGCTCAGACTCTAAGGATACACATAGTGAAGAAGTCGTGGCACCAGCAGAATGAGGCAGATGGTCACATTGCACTTACAGTAAAGAAGCAGAGTGAAGAATGCCAGTGCTCAGCTGGCTTTCTCTCATTTATACTATCCTAATCCCAGCCAAGGGAATGGTACCGCCTACATTTTAGGGTGGGTCCTCTTACTTTAATTAATCTATTCTAGATACTCTCTCACAGATAGTATAAGAGATTTGTTTCCATGATGGTTCTAAATCCCATCCCAATCAAGTTTCACATCTCAGTGATTCTACTCCCCTTTGTGGGGAGTTTCCTTTTCTCACCAGCATTTGCTATATCTTTTTTAAACAGCCATCATACTGCATATGAAGTAGTATCTCATACTGATTTTTATTTGTATCTCCCTGATGATTAACAGTGTTGAGTACTTTCTGGCCATTTTTATGTGTCTTTGGAGAGCTGTCTATTCATCTTTTACCAACTTGTAGTTGTGTAAGTTTTATGAAATTTAGATATTAACCCTGTATACATATAGCTTACAAATACCCCCCCCCCAATTTCTAGGCTGCTTCTTTATCTTATTGATTGCTTCCTCTGATGTACAAAAGATTTTTTGCACTTATTTTTAAACATCATTCTTCTTAGAACTTGCTTATAGTCATTCAAACACTGAGAAATGAAACTCAAAGATACCAATCAGGCATGCACAAGGTATGCAACCCATTTTCAGAAGTGTTGCATCAAGGACTGAACCACTTCAAAATATACATGATGAATCTCTAATTCCAGTTTGGGTACAGTTAGATCAGGGGAGAGTGTGAACACAATCCCTCCACTACCAGAAATTATGCAGTAGAGTTTCTCACATTTGAGAATATCTGGTATCACAGGGGTCAGCACATCTAGAGTTCAATGAAATAAGGCCTTGCCCTCGGAAAACCACAAACCACCTTTGTGATCATTGTATTTCCCTGCCAGATGAGTATTCAGAAGCTTTTTAAATTTTATGTAGTTCTTACCATAGTTTTGCATTTGTTGGCTTTTGGTGTGATAGCCAAGTCATTGCTATCAAGACCAGTGTGCTTTTTCTTCTAAGAGTTTTATAGTTCTGGTCTTATATTTTCATTTATAATCCATTTTGTGTTGATTTTACATATGAATTACATAAGGGTCCAGTTTCACTCACATATGGACATTTAGTTTTCTAGCATCATTTACTGAAGATTGCTATTTCCTCATTGCTCTCTACGTGACCTTATCAAAAAGTAGTTGGCTGTATATGTTTCACTTTAATTTTGGAGTCCCTGGTCTAGAGACCTGCTCTTATGCCAATGGCATATTATTTTGATTACTAGGGAGTTATGATATAATTTTGTGTCAGTTCTATACTGTGAATATGACTTTTATCTTACAAAATTCATGTTGAAATGTTTCACAGTGATAGTGTTGGGAAATGTAAACTTTAAGAGGTGACTGGGTTATTACAAGGGACTATTGACATTATTATGGGACTAAACTAGTTACTATGAGAATGTATCTCATAGTATGAGTATGAGAATGTTTCGTCCCTGCGGCATGTGCTCTCTTCCTTTCACTTTCGACCATGCTCCGATGCCTTCATGAGATATGTCCTGTAATCTTTGGCTTCTCAACCTCTGGTACTGTGAATATAAATCAGTTTATTTCCTCTATAAATTATCTGATTACAGGTATTCAGCAGAATAATTTTTAAAATCATGAAGTGTGATGCTTCCAATACGATTTTTCTTTCTCATAACTAATACTGGATATTTATGGTCATTTGTAGTTCCATAAAAATTTTAGGATTTTTTTCTATGTCTATGAAGAATGCCGTTGGTATTTTGATGAGGATTATGTTGAACTTGTATATCGCTTTTTATACTTGAACATTCCAATAATGTTAATCCTTCCCACCCATGAGAATGATATATCTTTACAGTTCTTTGTGCCTTCAATTTATTTCACTAATGTTTTATAGCATTCAGTGTGCTGTTAACCTTTTGGGTCAAATTTATTTCTAGTTATAGAATTATTTATGCTATAAATTGGATTATTTTCTTGATCTTTTTCAGTTAAGACTATATATATGTAAAAATACTACTGATTTTCTTGAGTGCTGATTTTGTATTCTGAGTCTTCTGAATTCACATATTAAGTTTAATAGTTTTTATATAGACTCTGAGTGGTTTGCTTTGCATATATGATCTAGTTATCAGCAAATAGAGATCATTTTCTTTCCAAATTGGATGCCTATAATATTTTTTCTTATCTGATTAGTGTTACTAGTATTTCCAGTGCTATAGTCAATAAAAGTGGTAGGAGAAAGTATTCTTGCCATCTACCATGTCTTAGTAGAAAAGTTTTCAGGTTTTTATTCATTATTATGTTAACTATGAGGCTTTCATAAGTTCCTTTATTAAATTGAGCAAGTTTCATATGTACCTGAACTATTGTGAGTTTTTAATCAAGAAAAGATGTTGCGCTTTGAATTATTTTTCTACATCTACTGAAATCATCATGTGTATTTTATCTGTCATTCTGTTAATGATTATTTCAGTAACAGAATTCTTAACGATTAAATCAATAATTATTTATATATGGTAACAAATTTTTGCATATTAATGAATATATTGCATTAATTAATTTACATATGGTAGAAAGCTTGCCTACAAGAGAGAAGTCTCACTTGGTCATGACACATAATCATTTTGATGTGCTGCTGGATTTGGTTTACTGATATATGTATTTAATTTTTAAAATTTTATGTGTATAAGTGTTATACCTGCATATGTGTAAGTGCACCCATGTCGTGCAAGGCCCAAGAAGGACAAAAGAGGGCATCAGATCTCCTGGAACTGGAGTTATAGACAATTGTTAGCCACCATGTGGGTGCTGGGATTCGAACCCAGGTCTTCCACAAGAGTAGCCAGTGCTCTTAACCACTGAACCATCTCTCCAGCCCCACTTTATTGATATTTTTGCATCAATGTGTATCAGAGAAATTGGCCAGTAATTTTCTTATTATTCCTCTTCTCCCTGGGACATTTCAGAAGATTTTTCTTCAAGCTTATAGATTCTGCTTAATCTATTCTACTACTATAAGTCTTAATTGCATTTTTCTATTTCATTGACTGAATTAACTAATTCAAGATTTGACTCTTTTCTGTAACATTTATATCTATTTGTGGTAGAACAGTGTCTGACAAACATTGTATGGACTGTGCCCTCTTGGATTATCATCAGCTATGATTACCCAAAGAAGAACAGCACAAAATTGGGCCCGTTAACTTTCCATCATGGTGGATGTGCTCAAGAAGTCCCATCCTTCCCCAAAGATTTATAGATGGTTGACAGTTAAAGGGTGCTAGGAAAGACAGCTTATGAAGCCCTCACAGTTCTCAAGATTCATAGGCAGTTACGGTTACTAGGGGAGAAGAATCATGAGTCCCCACTTTTTCCCAGGATTTAGACAGTTAATGGGACATGCAGACATTGCCCCTCCCCAAGGATATACAGAGAGTTAACAACAAATTTCAGCTGCCCATAAGGTGCCCATGCTCCTGTAAATAACCCCTTACCTATGTTCTATAAAGAACCTAATTAAACTCATTGGTTCACCAAGATGCATAGGGGTGTAATCATTTCTTTCTGTTGTTGATGCCCTATTTGTGGTAAGTAGATGTTCGAGTTCACACAGCACTTTTGAGTTCCTAATTCTGATAATGTATATTAATTTTCTGTTTTCAATAAACAGACAATTTTTATCCTCTTGTCTCTCATTGAGTCTCTTTGGATCATTTTTTTGAATTCTTTCTCAGAAAACTCCATAAATTCCCATTCTTTGGGGTTGGGACCTAGAGAATAATTGTGACCTACGTCATGGGAGTTCATGGTAGTGATGGTGATGGCACACATAAGGGTGAGGGTTCTAGAGCTCCTTCTATGTTTCTCTTTCTCAGAATGAGGAGCCTTACCTGAGGGATATCTCCTGATGTTGAGTCTAACATGGGTCATAGTCACAATAGCAGTGTTGTCTAGGGTACAGGTTTTCAGAGCTGCTATGGAGTTAAGTACCTGAGCTTAGGGTCTCAAAAAAACACCGTAGAACCTAAGAACCGAGACCCACATAAGTTCGTTCTCCAGGGGCAAATATTCATTCTATAAGGCACAAGTAGATACAGTTTCCCTTCTAACCCAAAGCCCAGGGTGCTGATTCTGATTCTAAGGTGCAAGGCACAGTACTAGCATGGCACTGGGGAAAAAGGTGTTCTCAAAAGACTTGACATGTGAAAACATGATTATAGTATAGAACATAAAACCAATAAGGAATAGTGGTAGACCAGGGTCCAGAGAATGGAATTCCACACAACAGGGATTCAGTGAGATGTCAGGATCCCAGACCTTGTGAGAACACATTAAGCAGTAGCAAGGCCTAGGAATGGCACTGTAGTTTGGGTTCCATGGGCCTCGAGCAGCACGGTGATAACTTTGATCCTTGGAAAAGCCCAGTACTGCAGCCGCTGTGGGGGCTATTCTATTTCCAGTAGGTGAGGTGCCATGGCTATTTGACCAAGAGCATAAGGTGCCACAGCTCACCAGAGGCTCCGCTTCTTTAGGATGCAAGGGACCTCATCAGCCGTTTTAGAGTATGTGGTCATGCATTGGCAGAGCCTCTAGGTGCATGGAGACTGGATACTGTATTATCTGTGATGGTGAAAGGTACCATTGCTCTGCTATGTTGGAGACTTGGAGTAGTAAGATGATGCCTCAGTTGTGATACAGGAATGAAGCTGTGAACTGTTCAAGTGTGGTGTATGCTTAAGGTTTCAGGGCACGCAAGATGAGGTGCTTCCTCCATTGTGGCACTTTGGGAGGGAAAACTGTTAACTTTGAGGTTATGAGTCTGTATTAGGTATTTTTCTATTGGGATAAAACACCATGACCAAGGGAACTATGGGTTTATTTGTTCAGAAGGTTAGAATCCATATTGGCAGGGGAGGAATGGCAGCAGAGGAAGATGAAGCAGAAAAACCTAATGATCACATCTTCAGGCAGGCACCGGAGACAGAGAGAAACAGGCAATCCAGCAAGGCTTAGGAAGTCTTAAAGCCAGCCCCCAGTGACATACTTCCTCCACAAGACTGCACCTCCTAAACTCTCCCCAAACAGTGCCAAACAATCGGGGGTAAAATGTCCAAAAACATGGATCATGGGAGGTCATTCTGCTTCAAGCCACCAGAGTCCCTGAGGTCAGGATACGTCTTCAACTTAATGAGAAAACAATCAGTCCTGATCACTGAAAGGCTGTCACAAAATTACACCTTCATGCGCTTCAGGATTTTTCTCTCCTCTGGCAAAGGAAATGAGTATATTTTATTTGAAGAAGACCACAGATATTGAAAAAGCTGGAGACCAAAATTTGGTTAATTTGTTAATAAAATTGAAGCTAAACTTACTGTATTAGTCTTTATATGCTGTCTTTCGATGAAGGAAGATGATGCATCCTTCCTCTTTACCTCAAATTTGGTCATTATCTGCTTTAAGGATGAAATATGAGTAGAAGTTTTTTGTTATTTTTGTTTTGTTTGTTTGTTAGTTTTTGATACAGGATCTCTCAGAAACACCAGCTGGCCTGGAACTTGCTATGTAGACCAGGCTGGCCTTGATCTCAGAGAGATCCCCCTGCTTTTGTCTCCTGAGTGCTGGGGATAAAAGCCTGTGCCAACACACAGGGGGTAGAAGTTTTGATGGGCATCTCATGCTCTCTCATGCTCTTCATCCTTCCGTCATGAATTCACCTATGTGCACGTGGGCATACTCCACCAACCTGTCTGTCAGAGCAAACATACCATGGAATGCAGCTGCAGCCAACCTTAATGGACTTGGACCTTTTATGTTATGAGCCTGAGAGTTTTTGAAGCCTTTGTAAGCTCAACATAATTTTGCCTGAGCAGATCAATATATCTCTTCTTCCCCTTTTGGAGTTTTGATATTGATCTTTTGAAAGATACCCTTCAGCTCTGTGCATTTCTTATGTCTTATCATTATCATTTCTGCTCCTGGTTGGGAAGGTGAGCCATTCCATTGTTCTGCAAGAATTAATAGTACAGTTCTGTGTTGAAGGGTGAAATTTGTCTTCTCATCTTTTAATGATATCATTGAAGTGGTGCTGTTTCTAGGTTTGGAATAGACATGTGAAAACAGATTTAGACTTTGGTTTGGCATCAGCATATGTCCTAGAAAGCTGTATAAGAGATCATTTAAAGACTATGGAGATTAGAAACACCAGATTAATGCCTGCATTGTCTTGCATTGGAAAACTGAAGTTACTCTCATAGTCTCAAAAGTTCAAATGCTTGAGTATCTCAAAGAAAACATCTATTATAAAAGCCAGTTCCCTAATTTATTGGTTTTTACCATACTATTAAAAGGGCAAATTTGTCATTTCAGTTCAACATCCATTTGTGGAGTACATTGGTTTGTTATTGTAATGGGAACTAGGATATTACAGAGTTAAAAAAAAAAAACAAATTTCAGAATCTCAGAAGATTTCTCAAAAAATAAAAAAGGAACTATTATGACAACAGCCTTATTAATCTGGGCAGGCAGAGCAGAGGGAGAAATTGTTGAAAAATTTGTTTTATAGAATTTTTTAAATGAAATATTTTACTTTCTAAAATGTCTATCATTGTTATTATATTATTATTATTATTATTATTATTATTATTATTATTATTATTAACAGAGTCTTGCTATATAGCCCAAGCCTGAACTTGATTACATGATACTTCTGACCCAGGCTCCTAAATGCTGAGATACTGAGATGACAAGCATGACATCTCACACAGCTCCTAAGCACATTATTAAAATTAATTATGATAATATATAGTGCCATGTAGCAGGAAGAGGTTTTTTCCATGTAGCATGGAACCAGATTTTTGAGTTAGCTCTGCTGCTCAGAGTCTGTGCGACTATCTTAGTTGAGACTTACAAGAGGCATACCAGGGAGAGATTTCTACACAGGAGGCTTATGGGACGATGCTTAGGAAGGCACACCTATGAAAGAATGACAACAGGCGTGTGGAAGGAAAGGCTGAACTGTTAGACAGCTACTAAGGGACTTCAGCTGATCGCAGGGAGCTCTCATGATGGAATGATCTTTTAAAAGTTTCTGAACTGAAGCAAGAGGGTGCTGGGTATGGATCACTCCTGGAGGAGGATAATAACCTTGGCTGAAGACTTGGCTCAAGGGAATGCCAAGAAATGGACTCATCTGTGATTGTCAGCCATCACACATGGAATGATGGCTTGAGTCCTGAGGGAGTTCTGGGAAGTGCATCTCAGCTCTTCAGTGACCTTGGACAAGCTACTGACCCCATCTGTCTTTTAGTTTCTAGTCTTTTAGTCTATGTAAACATAGTATATCATTCATTGAGTTGTTCTGGGGATAAATTAATATTTGTAAAGCACCTGAAACATTGCCTGCCAGCTAATGAGGCCATCTAAGTGCTTGTGAAATAATTGTCCAGTAGAGGTTTTCAGGGCTATAATTTAACAAATAAGGGAGGTTTATAGTTAGCCTATTGTTTCTAGGGGGGATAGTCACACTGAAAGGCTTTTAACGTCTTGAAAATAGTTTATTCACAAATATTTACTAAGTTTTCCATGAATGTGTTAACAGAAGTATTAATTACCTTGGAAGTTAGAGTTAAGAAATGTGCTAACAAAACATCCAAAGTGTCATACGTGGAATCATGATTTCTGAATTTTTGAAGTAATAATTTATGAAATACAACTTTTGTTGGTGCTCTAATAACTTCTTCATAGTATGTTTGTCATTCCTCATTATAACTGTTTCAGAAATAGATCCGTACTGATACTACCTTTACGTACAAAGGAAAAATTGAAACACACAGGTTTTAGGATCAGTGGTAGAGTACCTGCCTGGAATTTGTGAGGTCTGGGTTCAATACAAATGCTAATAGATTAATTAATTTAAAAAGAAAGATAGAGAGAGAGAGAGAGAGAGAGAGAGCAAGAAACTCAGAGGAGTTTGCAAGTTTTGATTATAAACTGATAGCAAAGCTTCAATGCTCAACCACTGTACCTATACCCTTCCAAATTGTCTTAGTTGCTCCAAGTATCCACAGTGTCTGTTTGGTTCATTAAGCCTTGCACACAAAGAAAATGCTGATGCAATCCTCTATGGAGATGGGTAAACAACTCAAAATATCATATTGCATTTTTTCAATAGAAGAGGAAATCTTCCCATCTCAGATAATATATAAAAATAGTGAAATGATAAATTTAACTTGTATTTAGCATTTTAGCTTGCACAGTGCATTTATCCGCTTTTCACTGCTACAATGGTATAAACAAGATAATTACCTTATGAAGAGAAAGGTCTATTTTAGTTCACTGTCTTGGGGGCTCGAGTCTGTTATCAACTGTCCAGCTTGCTCTAGATCTCGGGTAGAGTAGCACATTATGTCAGGAGTGTATGGCTGATCAAAGTCACCTTATTAGCCAAGCAGCAAAGAGAAAAAGAGGAAGAGGCTGGGGTCCCACAATCCCCTCTTAAGGCACACCCTCAATGACCTAAGGACCTCTGATAGTGCCCCACCTCCATAAGGGTTCTGCCACTCCCTAATAATTCCACCCCTAGGTCTAAACCTTTAACACTTCAGGCACTTCAGGAATATCTAAACTACAGCATATGGTACTCAGGCTATATTTCATAATAAGATATATTTGCAATAAATTACAGATTTAGTTTGAGGATATGAATCATAGCATCAAAAGTGTGTTTTTCTCCATAATCATACCCTCTAATCTCAGTTTCAGCCTTGGAAAAGCTGATCCTTTAAAAACAGCTTATGCATAGTCCCTAATCCACTAATTCATAGTTACTTGTAGTTCTTCCCAAAGTCAGCAATTGTGTCTGCCAGTTGAGTAACTTAATAATTGAAGCTCCAGAACTGCTAATGCCAATCATGTGCCCCATGAAAATTCTTCCACTAAATCTCCATGTTTATAATATCCTGACCAACCAAAAGTTTCACCGGGTCAGCCAGAGATACAAGATCAGGTTGAATAAGGCAAAAGAATGACACAACAATTCTAGATCTAAAGAATTTTGGTTTACATAGCAATATTACAATACTATTTTGCCTTCCGATAACCTGTTTTCTCCAGTCTACCACTCCAAATCCAATTTGTTCTGGTACTGAGATACCCTGAACTCTGAGGTGACAGACCCCAGACTCATACTATTCCAAAAGATGTTACTCAAATTCCATTTGATGGTGATTGATTTAGTATAGGCAGGAAATGTCTTTCAGTTTAGTGAAACCCTGGGGAGAATTTGCCTTCTGAATATAAAGGCAAAACCTGGCTGAGAGAAAGTTTTTTGCTGGTCTTCCAGCTTCTTTCTGTTTTTATGTAATGATTAAAATGGTAATATGATGAAACAACCAACAGTGTCAGATATGACAGCCCTGATAACATCTAAACACCCAACAAGAGCAGGAAGCTGCCTAACTCCATGCTACCTAAGGCAAAGTTAAAATTGTCAGTTTGTGGAACTGGAGAGATGGCTCAGCAGTTAAGAGCACAGGCTACTCTTGCAGAGGACCTGGATTCAATTCCCAGCATCCACCTGGCAGGTAACTGCTGTCTCTAACACCAGTTCCAGGGCATTCAGTGCCTTCTTCTGACCTCTGCTAACATTGCACAACACAGGCTTACATGCATGCAGATGAAACACTCATACACATAAAATAAAAATAATAAATAAAAGAAAAAAATCGTCAGATGTACCAAAGCCATCACTGGCATGACTGTTGCCGTCCTCTGCTAGGGGCCAGCCGGAGGTGGATGCAGGGTCTCCGCCAAAGTGGGTGAGAGGCTGGAGTCAGAATACAGACACTGGGAGCTGGGTGGAAGCATGCAGAGGGCCAGCGGCAGCAAACTTGTTTACTCAAGGAAGTGCAAAGGATTTTATGAGTTTGTTAGCCACTCGCCCTATGCTGTGGTTCCCAACTGCGGCCAATAGTAATCTGTCCCCAGGTTGATCATCTTGGTGCAGGGTCTCTCCAGACGCCTGGCAGAAGCTGGTGTCATGCCTGGCCAGAGTGGATCAACTCGGCCACAGAAGCCATTCCCTTATACCTCACGGCAGGTGGCCTGGCTAAGGCCCATCCTGCGTTACACCATACACATGACCGCAATACTTCCCACAGTCCTCTCCATTTTTTCCTCTCACACTTCCTCTTCCCAACGCTGAGTTAGCTGTTTTTAACGTTATGAAGGGTATATTATTTGCATTCAGTCCTCTAATATTTTATGTTCTGTTTATGTTTCTTAAGTGCTGAAATCAGTAAAATATCTCCATTATAGAATATATTTATGGTAATATTATGCTACATTCATATTTTAGTTGAACCAAGTATTGGGCTACTGCTATATATCCAATAAGAATTACAACTGAGCCACTCAAAGAATGTGAAGCTTGAAGTAAATTCTTCTTTCTTAACATTCTATCAATACTTTAAATTTGTCTCCCACATATTTGGAGTGTTATCTTTAGTTTTCCTGGAGTTTCTGGTTGAGTGTGGTTTCTTTTTGAGAACACAAATATGTGTTCTCTTCATCTCTCTAATATCTTCCAGATTATTACTGATTGTTGGAATCCAGTACATTCTTTCTTTGAAGTTTATTAACTTCGATTCCAATTTAGAAAGTTTCATAATATTTTGGCCATGACTCTCTCGTACAGCTTTTATCATTCCAGAATTTTCTAATTGCCTTTTTAAAAACTGGCTTTGTCAAGCACTCAGGTTTTCCACCTTTCTAGCCACTTAGCCCATTCCATTGGATATGCGTCCCAGACCCTCCCTTCTTCCGCTTTCCATCTGATTGGCTCTTTTCTAGGTCTGATGCCCAACTATTATTCTTGACTTCACTGTTCAACAACATTGAGTCGATGTTGACTTTAACTCTTTGACCTAGTTAAGTCCCTACACTGAGGTTCATTCGGGAATAATTTCCTAAGAATAGGTAAGAACCGTATGGAGTTTGAATATTTCTAAATACATTATTTGATAATATGCTTTACTGATAGATTAGTTGGTTCTAGAATTTAGATTTGAAATAACTGCCCTCACAATTTTAAGACTTTGTATTAACTTTTAGCATCTAAATTTGTTGAAAATAAAACTGCCTCCAAGTTGGTTCTGATTTCTCTGTTGGCAATCTCATTTCCTTCACAATTTAAGATATATCCTTTTTATTTCTGTGATAAAATTTTTATTCTTAATGATCTGATATTATACAATCCTGTGAATATATATTTTTTCTTTTTGTTCTGAGCACTCTGAGCACATAATTATCTCCCTTCATTCCTGAGAAATTTTTATTATTTTAAAGAATACATCATTCCTTCTATGTTCCCTAAGCTTTCCTGTAAAGTCCTGAAATGAAAAAATTGATCTCTTGGGCTGATTTTTTCTGAGATTTTCTGATCTTTTCTGAGATTTCACTTCCTCTTTCTTTTCACTCTTTTTTTTTAAATAAATGCTTGTGTGCTTTAAGATATTTTATAAACTTTATCTTTATTGTTTAATTAAAAAATTGGCATGATGTTTAAATTTCATATGTTCCTTTCAGTTTTCATTAGTTTTAAGCTTTCTTTAAATTGTACACAGGTAATGCTTATCAATTGCAAAATGAATCAGAATGATTCTTAAAATTGCCTGCTAGTCTCTGAACTATTTTTACAGTTTATGAATTTTAATCTTTCTCAGCAATGCCTGCATAATTTTTTCAAATATTTTGTAATCCTTATTATCGATACATATTTTAAAATGTGAGGCAGATGTGTCAGGGAATATCTGTGGAAAAGTCCTGTTGTTATTCCGGCTGCATCTGATGAAACAGTCCAAAAAACCTGTCTACACGGGCTCCTAATGTCTCTCAAGGCAATTGGTTCATTTTTCTTAGAGAAAAACCCATGAGTTTTTAACCTCAAGGTAACAACGTCGACTTAGGCTAACTGGCAAGCAGGAGTGGGAGTGGGTGAGGGAGTTCTCATGCACACACTGAGTAACAGTCAGTCCTCAGGCAGCTCCACACCTCCTTCCTTACAGTGTCTGAGCCCGAACCTTAATGGGTTCACCTACCCACTCAGCAGTAGTCATTCCTATGTTGGATGCTTATGAGGCCACAGTTGGTGCCACCATTTAAACTTGAATTTAGAACTTGATAGGAGTCTCTGGGGCACTTCCATGTTTTCATTAAGATTCATTTTTAATTGACTCTCAAGAAGGAAAGTCTTGGTTTATCACTTTTTATAAAGAAATTTTACAAAGTTATATGCTTTTTGGCGGGTACATATGTGACTGACCTTGGTCCTTCATCCCTGTCCCATAAACTTGATTTTGTTTTGTTCTCATCTTTTGGCCTCCTCTGTCCACTGCAATGATGTACCTTCTGCCCCTAGGCCAATCTTCCCTTAGCGTCCACCCAGTTTCACATACATAGTGCAGGTGTCCTCTTTGTCAGTCTACCCCACGTCCCTACATTGTCTTCATATCAGCATCATCTGTTTGTGAGACAGGGTCTCACTGTGTAGCCCTGGCTACCTGGAATTCACTGTGTAGACGAGGCTGGCCTCAAATTCACTGAGATCATTCCACCTCTTTCTCCCAAGTGCTGGGATTAAAGGCGTGCACCACCATGCTCAATGTCATCATTCTTTACAGCACTCATTATAATTCTGTTTTTACTTCATTTATTAATTCAAATATTCATTTACTCATTGTATATCTCCTCTTCTAAATCACCTATTTTATTAGGGCAGAGTCATTCTATTTTTTTCAGTACTTTAAACAGAGTCTGGTAATGGTCAATGTCTAATTATTACTGAGTAAATGATGGAACAAATGCATGGCGCTTTAGTATATTTCTGCTACTATCACAAAATACCACAGACTGGGTAATTTATAAAGATAAGAGAACTGACCAGAAAGCTAGTTCAACAAGTGGAAGTATTTATGCTCAAATCTGATGACCTGAGTTTGATCCCTGGATTCCTCAATGTGGCAAGAGAAAATAGATGCCGAAAGATGTCCTCTGACCACACACATATCACAACACAAGTGTACCTGTACACACACACACCGAGAGAGAGGGGGGGGTGGGACAGAGAGAGAGAGAACATAAAAAGTTAAAATTATTAAGAGATTTACTTGGCCTATAGTTTTGGAACATAGGAAGGCTAAGCTTGAAAAGTGGCTTCTTGTACGGGGTTTCTTGACATGGGAGGACAAGCAAGCACATAGAAGATAGGCTGAGAGAATCGAGGGGCAACTTCACCCCTGTGAGGAATGCATTCCTGAGATAACCAATTCCCTCCTGGGTAACCACACTAATCTACTGATGAAAACAGAGTCATTTCTGACCTATGCACTTCTTTAAGTTCTCACTCCCAGAACTGCTGCCTTGAGGACTGAATTTCAAAATGAGTTTTGGAGAGGACATTGAAACCTAGCACATGGCAATTCTCTCCATGCATTATTTTGTTTCACACCCTCCACAATTTATCCATTTTTCTTAATACCACTGCAGACACCATTTATTTGACAAACATCCATTAAGTAAACTGGCAGGCTACTTAGAAAACTTCCTGGTAATTGAGTTTCTTATTCTCATAAGAAATCAATAGCATCTCCATTTGGACCTTCACCGTAAACATACACGCATATCGTATCACTCACAACTTTTTTTGAACTACATAGTATACATCTTCCCCATTTGTCTATAAGCTACTTGAAATTAGGACTCATCTTATTCTTGGTTCTCCAGCAATACTTTATTCAGTTTCCAAAAGTTAATGATCAAAAGTCAAACATAGGTTAACTTTGTCATGGTTCTGTTATTATTCTGAACATTTACTGCAATTCATTTTTTACCTTTAAGACAATCAAGTTCAATGGATATTAAACCAATACACTTTACCTTTAAGACCTTTTATAATAACCTGGCCTCTGTACTTAAAACTGATTCTTAAGTTCCTGAGTGCATTTTATTTTAATTTTTTTAACTTGCCTTTCTTGTCAGAACCATGCTATCAATGCTTGCTGGCTCAGCCTACCAATAGTAGTCTTTGTTATTTCCCACTTCCTATGTTTTGAGGAATTTACAAATGACCAAATTTATAAACAGTCTGAAGAAAGTAAGTGTAAGTGGATCTGAATAAGGAACTGAGCACTTTATCCACACCTAAGATGCTCAAGCTTTCACTCCTAATCTAGAGACATGTAGTTTGGTTACTCAGAGGGTTATGATTTCCTTCTGTGTTCTCTAGTATGTGGGTAAGGCCAAGTGACATACAAAAAAGTTGTGGAAATATGAACATATATATCCTTTTTTATAATGCAAAAACCGTCAGTAAAAGCGAGGTATTTATATCTGCTCTAAAATATCCATAAAACTGGGACATCACAGAAGTGTTCTTACCCATGATTGTCTGAAGGTAGTTATTGTAAATGACTCTGTTGTGACTCCACCTTGCATTAAGGCTATAGAAACCAAATTCAACAAGTATTTCTTCACAGACATCTGCCCAGACACTGCCTTTTCTCCTTCAGGCTGGGGCTATCTTTATTAATAACTGAGTTAAAGGATTACTGTTTCAACACTTTATTTTGTGACAGGGTCTCCTGTCCCCAGCTGGCCTAGAACTCAGAGATCTGCCATCCTGTCTCCTGAGTGCAGGGATTAAAGAAGTGTGCCACAACACTCAGCTGCTTCAAAAATTATGTAAAACCTTCTAAAAGTAAACTTTTTACCTTTAAAAAACCTTCCTATCAACTTAAAAAAATCCATAGTATATTATGACATGAATATTCTCATTGCCGCAATCTCCCAATGAAAAGGGTCATTATTCTTTGGAGACTTGCTTACTGTTACTTAGTTGATGAAAATATACCAAATATAACTTGATCCTAATTCCTTGACTTGGTTGTTGTCATACATGATAACAGTTAATGAATTCTCTGTGAGAATTAAAATGTCCACACTTGATCTCTTCTGAGTATGCGCTGGCTGCTTCTTGTAGCTCAATGACCAAGTCTCCTTTCACGTCACCACTGATACACACATATGCAGAGCTGTCACCGCTATATTAAATCTCCAGACTGAAATATTGTTTTAGCCAATGTCTTTGCATCACTGTTTTTGTCTTCTAATGTAATAGTTTACTGCTTCCGGGAACCTTTCTCATCCCTCCCACCGTCTGTTCCACTGACCATCATCAACTCTTTCTGACTGTAACTTAGGACCAAATTGAAGTTTCCTAGAGAAATGTATTAGACGAAAGCTTGGGTAGGCCAAGCACAAATGTGGGTCATGTATCTTCTGGAATCATTTATGGGTGGAAAGATCAATCTTGGATTTTGTTCATTTGAGCAATTTCTTTTTAATGAGTGTTTACACTTAGCTTTTTGGTTTGCTTGGAGAATTAATTGAGCATATATATCATTCTAGATTCAGGAAAATGGTACTTTATGTTTCAGTAACTTTATAAAAAAGAATGACAATACTTATTTTCTCCACAAACTATTCTCAACATCATTATTGGATATGTACTCTCACTCTGAATTCTTGAACAAAAACAGCTTATTAACACTTAAATAGATGACTCTTAATTATCCATATATTGGGGCACTTATTTTATCTTTTTTCTTGGGGGGTGCACTAACACAGTCTGAAGATAGGCACTTTGACTTATACATCTTTCCACTCATTTTTGCAGCACCCAAAGGAACGAAATAAAGGCCATTTTACAATCAGTTGGAGAGTTGAACAGAAGCACTCGACACTCACAAATGCATAAAGTTACTTTATTTTAAGTATACATTTAATTTTGAAAAATATAAATGCTAAAATATCTCATCTTCTTCATCTCTTAATTCCATAAAAGTCACAATAGAAAGCTTCATAAAACTGTAAAATACTATGTTATAGGAATTTCAGGTTTCATATTGGAAAAAATTATTAGTAATATATTGAAATGTTTTCTGTTCTTTATCATTTTGTTCCACCATGTTGATCTACTTCATTTAAAATAAAAGATGCATCATTTCTCCAAAGTTAATAAAGACTTAAGAGAATAAAAATAAGAATATCTGAAAGTGCGTATTGATTCTGAAAAGTAATGTGTACGGATATGTACCAGCCATGAAATGGCCAAAAAGAGGCAACTATTCATTCTTTTCACATTGTAGGACTGGGACAAAGTTACTTCTGGCTCTAAGAGATTCACTGGGTGACTTTAGCCCTGAGTTGCAATATTTGTCTAGGAAACAGAATTCAGGATTTTTGTGTGTACCCACAGAGCACAACAAAATGAGCCAAGAAATAAGATATATCCAAACCTCTGGTCAAAACACAAACCTTCCTGCTTAGCATCTATTACACAAGGCTTTTCATTTCAGGCTGCCATAAGTTCAATGGAGTCATCTGAAAACTCCCAAGGCTATTCCAACAGTGAAGTGGCTGTCTTCCTACTGTCTCCGGCCACTTGGGGCCATGGGCTTTGTGCTCATGCTGTGAGAGCAGATGGGAAATATCATGGAATATAAAGAAGAAAATCTCAGGCTCCTGCACCAAAATCATGAAGTGGTATGAAAAAGACTGAAGAAAACTTTGTCCCATCCTCGAACAATGTTGACCTCTGTAATATAACTCAAATGTTTTTGTCTTTGTGGTTTTAGATGATAGTCAGCAGTCAATACATTTCAAGTACTTTAACACAGTTTATAAAAAAAATATGAACCAAAAACATGGAAGACAATCACTCACTATATAACACCAATATATAGCTGACAAAAGATTTACTCTGTGTGTGCTGTTGCTGTACCCAAATGCACACAAACCAAATCACTGACAGCAGACAATTGGTTTTCCCCTGTACTCTGAGGGGGGCAATGAGGAGGGAGGTTTTGTTTTCTTCCTTCTCAAGTACTTCCCAGCCCCACCCCTCAACCTTGACTGGAAGGAGGAGCTGAAACAACACTGCCTCGACACACAAGACAATTAGATTCCAAGTAGTTGCTGCACACAGTAGAAAAGGAAAAAGCATCTCCAAGAGATTTTTCCATTGAATGCAAACCGCAGACGTTAACACTTCGATAGGCTCAGTCTATGCATCTTTCCTTCTAATAGTGAGTTTGTACAACCACAGTATTCCTGGTCAACAACTTTTGAGTTTTTACTTCAAGAAACTTTTATCTTCAAATTCACATCCAGGGAGAAAGGATAGAAACACAATATTTAAAATTCATTGTCATATTTGTGTCCAGTTTACATAGAAACAAAACCACCCTGAAATCAGATTAGTTATCAGCCAATAAACAAATATGATTGGATTCCAATAATGCGGTGGTTTCACATACGTTCTGAGTTTTGCCTGATAGTATTGGAACTGCGTCCTCTTCTGATAGTAGTGAGAGAACTTGGTAATGTTTCTTGTAGCATTAAGGTATGACTTTGCATTGATTTAATGAATATTAACCTTCTATCCCAGTCACAGAATATGGACCATACATGAGGCTGCATACAGTGTCTACATACACTCAAAGATGAGCGATTACGTGATGAGATAAGTTGTTTTAGGAGTTCTCTAAAAGGTTTGGAGAGGGCCACAAATCCTGAAATACTTCATTCGGGATCAGAAAAAAAGATTACTCGAGCTTTCATAAAAGTAAAGTGCCTTTGATTTGACAGCATCAAAGTTTGACTGACCTTATTATGCATGCTTTAAAGCATTTTACTGACGCTTCCAGCACTAATGAAAGGTAAGGCTCCTTACATAGCTTCATAGAAAACTAGACAGTATATAATAATCATTTTTAGGATAGCTCTGAATTAAAAATATGATGCCAAAATTTAGCACTTTAAGTTTTAACAAATAATATATAATTTGTCAGTATCATTTTAGTGAAAAAATGGGATTATTTATGCCTAATTTTTATAAAATTAAAGTTTCAAGATATCTATAAAAACAGCAGCTAACTCAAGATAATAAAAATTCTATGATCAAAATCTCAGGAGAGCAGAATTATAATTTAATTAATGTAAGAAGGTGAGAATCTATAAGTATGCATTATGAAAATAAGTGGTCCATTCTGCTTCTTGTGCTCCTCCAACAACCTGTTACAGTGACGATATAGCACAATTGTCATCATATGAATCCAAAATTTGTGGATTCAATATTTTAATTATTATTTTAATACATATTCAATATATAATGTAACTTATCAAAAACATTACAATGAAATGCCATGTTCAATTTGATTAATAAAGGTCTAATTTTTCAACATGGTGTATTGAAACGCACATACATGTATATTCTAAGTGCCCCAATCATCTTATAAAAGTGTGTGAGTACAGTTAATTTTTTCTGTTGATCTAGGTGCATTCCTATAACAATTTATAGATGTGTGAATGTGCTGTTGATTTTTGAAGGATTTTTGTATTGTAAATATGGACTGCTAGATCAATTACAGTGACTGATGTCTGAGTAATAAGAGACATTAACCCTAATTTACATGATAAATTCCTTGGGCCCCCTTGATGGACTTTTCACAAGTGGTTTGGGTTTTATGAAAATGGACACAAGGGGCTTGACAGCTTTGCCCTTTGCCTGTCACTCTTTATCTGGCTTTGCACCACACACACACACAGAGTCCATATCCAAACACACAAATATTTCAAAATGAAAAAATTTCTAACAATACTGCATAGGACACTGACATAGTAACACAACTAGTATCTGCTCCCAGATCCAACTGTGACCACAACGGAAGTTACTCTTGTTAGGTAAGAGTTTCTCTCTTCTCCCTCAAGCTCCTTCATAGAACAGCTAAGTTTCTTTAAAAGAAAGGGGGGGATATATTCTTAGAAACATGGTGTTTTCTTTTTCTTTAATTTGATCTAGCCTTCTGGCTTACCCTAGAGATTGTGTATTTGTGTATGTTGTGTGTGTATGTGTAAAAATCACATTATATACAATACAATTTTTACAGAAAGCCTGGCAGCTACAAATAAGAGGTAGAACTACTCAAAACTATGTTTCCTGCTGCAGGAAAAAATTCATTTTCTTTACAGTAATTAAAAAAAAGTTTAAAAAATTGACAAAAAATAAGTTGCAGGTTAGGCCCCATAATTTAAACAACAAAATCTAGGAAGAAAAATATTCTTCAATGTACTCAACAGATAAGTTCATTACAGGGTTAAAAAAAGTTGCATAGGAAAAAGGGATATTCCAGCACTTGCTACAATGATGGCAATAGTTTCTCTACAGGGAGTGAAGTACCTTTAGTTTTTTGTCCTTTGATAATTCTAAGATTAGGGTCGACAAGCAAGAGCGAGTTGGAGTAGCAGCACTTTTTCCAGTCCTGGGGAGCTCTAAAAGCGAGAAGGGACTCTGTTTGGAGGTCAAGGTTTTCCACCAAAGACAAGCCAGCAGGCACAGCTCCAAGCTAAGCTTGTAAGTTCCTTCAATATTGTATTAAAAGGTGATATAAATCCTTAATACTTTTGATCTCTGCTTGATAGGGGAAAGGGACAGGGTCTGTGCATGTCTTAAGTAACAGAGGAATCTACATGTCAGAGGACACATCTGAAGGAACAAAAGTGGGAGTCCTCAGTGCTCTCCTTAAGGGAAGAGGCATTATTGTCTTGATTTTACCTATGCAAGAGAGAAGCAGAGCGTGCTGCAGTATTCAGCCAGTGACCAAACACTGAAACCAAGCAGAAAATTAAAATACATAGACAGAAAGAGAAAAATCAGTACATTAACAACAAAACTGTCAGTTTTAAGAAAGACAAACAGGTTACAATGTAGTTTCTGTTCCCTTGCTCCTCCAGAAGTAATCATTGTCTTCAGGCTCAAGTTCTATTCTAATTTGAGGCACAGCTTTTACTGGAGTTCTAGGAGGACTAAAGAAAGAAAGAAAGAAACAGTATGTAAATACAGTTTTCTTCATTATCTGTGAAATGTTCATATACTATACAGACGTCAAAGTTATCCATCTTCATTCTCTTCTAATTCTTTTCCCTACCACGTATGTAAGAACAGGCATTTCAAAATGAATAAAGGTGGTAATAGAGCCCCAAAACCCAATTAAATATTGCCCAAGATTTCATACATAATGACAAAAAAATCTGGATATCAAAAAATCAGACTACCGTGTGGATAATATTCTTAGAAGTTAAAGGCCAAGATTAGCATCCTGGAAACATTCATATTCCTGTCTTTGTGGAATCAAATAGAACCTATCATTTTCAGAACCTTGTTAGAGAGAGGGAAACTACTAGAAGAAAGCTACCAGGAAATCCCGTTACTGTTCAATCACAGGTGACACTGAAACTAAAAGGGCCAATGCTGATCCTGGGCTTTAACTTAATGATACTGAAATTTTCCATTATCCTTAAAAGTAAGCAGATCTCTTAGAATGCTTTCCACCAGCAAAGCCTAGTGCAAGTTTTGGGCCCTTGGGTAATTTACATGGCATAAACTGTAGAGAAGAAAGAGAACAAGACCTTCTGTCCTTAACCCCTACTGCTGCATTTCTGTGGGGCAATCACCACCTAGCACAAGCTAGCTCTCTCTTACCTTGGCATACCGAGTGACTGAAGGAAAGGAATTTTTTCAGCATGATGTGTGACGTTCAAGGAATGTTGATGATCTTTCTCCTGGAAAGAAAAATAGATAAATAAATGAAATGTAGTAGATCTTGAGTAAAAATATAAAATTGGAGTGAAAATGAAAATCCTCATGCAAACTGAGGTACCTTTCAGAACCGAAAAGAGTAAGAAAGATAATTTATACAATGTGCATGAAAACGAGCAAGGGAATAGTGCAAGTGGAGTGATGGAACCAAAATCATGTCCTTCCTCTCCAGGTTTTCTGAGTTGGACTAGTGCCTTCTCCCCAGGTGGAGGGTAAGAGATCGGGAATCACTTCTACAGGGTGACAGCATCTCCCTCATGTCTGATGCTCGTCCTTGGGTTTCCTTACATGTTCAACACTCATTTTGTCTAGCTGTTGTTACAAAAGAGGCAGAAAGAGACATTTTTGAGATACCTGATTACATCTCCACTTTGATGAATTTTGTTCTTTCTTGGACTATAAAGATTACCATGTTATTAGAAAAGTTTTGGTCAAAATGATCGTGTGTATTTTGTGTAAGCTTTTAATAGTGTATCAACCATCAATTATAATGATAAAGGGATTTTGAAAGGATGAATAGCCGGCTTGTAAGATTTTTATCCCGAGTCTTAAATTCTCAGCTGCTGTTCTTTTCAAAAGTAACCTTTATAGTATATTTGGTAGATACCATGCTGGGTTATGCTCCCAACAACAGACATACATGCTGTACACATGTTCAGCAGATTCCTTTTGCCTTTAATTCTCTGGGGATAAAAACTAAAATAAGAATATGATCAGGGAACTTCAATTCCAAAAAATATTCGTAACCAATTTTGAGTAATAAAGGTGAACATAAAATTATCCTTAGTTACAATTTAGAGCTGTAAACTGGACAATAAAGGTAAGAATGCTTTCCTTGTGTTTAAACCCGGTTGGTAGCCTGCCTCCAAATGGTGTCCAATGACGCCTATCTTTTGGTATTTTATGTTCTTGTGTAATTCCTTCCCATACTACAACAGAGTTGTCTGCATAGCCAAAAGAATATGGCAGATGTGATAGCTGTCATTTATTAGGTTCCATTATAAAATACTGTAATTTCTGTTTGTGTTTCTGTCTCTGGGGGAAGTTAAGTCACCGTGTCAGGGTATACCCTATAGACATGTCCATAGCCCAAAGAACTGAAATTTCCTGCCAAAGGCCTTTTAGTGAACTTTGAAAACAGATTCTCAGTTCCAATCAAGTCTCAAGAGGCTTGGTCCCAGCTGACAGCTGAATATGCAATCTCATGAGAGACCCTGAGCCAGAACCAACTCAGCAGCTCCTAAACATCTTGAGTGTCGGGAACTATGAGGGAACATACATACTTGTGGGTTAGGCTGCTACATTTGGTAGTCATTTGTGAATAAGCAACAGATAACCATGTTTTGTCAATAGTCATTCATTTCAAACTTTTCTTGGTAACACAAGCCTCTCACTGACAATGAGTAGTATTATCCACTAGAAACAGAAGAGTCTCCACTGTCTTTGTCCCTATGACTGATCAGTGTACTTAAAAGGGAATCTGGCTCTAAAAGAATACATTTTCTATAAATGAAAGCTCAAAGTGGAAAGTGCTTTGGAGGCAATTGCTTTAGGCTATTGGGAAAGCTTCAGATGTTCACTAATATTACTACAGAGTGGCCTGTTTACTCAATTACAAAGGAAAGGATGACATGTCACAAGCTATCACACTAAAGTCACCAGGCTCTTACTCAAGAAAGACCAGAGCCATTACAATTGTGAATTTGAAACTGAAGAGGAGAAATGAAGAAATTAGGAAAAGTGCATCGGTTATACCTAAAGAGCTTTGTGCTATGATTTTATGACTGCCGCTTTAATTGAAAATATTCCAAATTCTGAATAGTAAAAATTGTTTCATTGAACATCGAGAGACCTAGGGTACAGTTTCTCTTTTTAGTTGATTTGGTGATTGGTTGAAACCTAAGGAAGACAAACAGTAACAGACAGTGATGTAGTACTATAAAAGCTGCAGTTCTAAATATCAGCAGAAAAAATAAGATCAATTAAATAACATGGTTATAGGTTTAGCAACTGGAAAAACAAAACAAAACAAAAACCCTGGTGATGACTTGAGAAAAGAAAAAGACTACCAAACAAAATTTTAAAGGTTATAGATAAAAGGAAGAAGGGTAAAGCTTGGGGAGTAGAAAAATAAAGTTTTATAAGAGGTAAGGTGCTTAAATAGAAAAGAAGAAGAAGGAAGAGTGGAGGGGAAATTAAGGACAGCACAGTCCTAAACAATCCTGTCTACAAGTGCAGATGACAGTCAAGCGAGCATGCAAGAGGTTAGTTCTACTCACTGTCCGAAGGTTTGCTATCGCTTAGGAAAGGTTGCTGTTCCATGATGTCCATTGGGATTTTAATACTGGGAACCTTTTCTGAGTATGGGCAGTCAGACTGTGAAAGAAACGTACAATAGTTTTTAGAATGTTGTTATTATTTTGGCACTTCTTGTTTCCCAGTGTTTACCAAACCTGTTATCATTTACATGAACTGAAGAGAAGAGCATTCAATATCATTTCCAGTTTAGCTAAGTTTTCAAGTATTCCACTATCATCATTTGTCCCTCACATTCCTTTTCCTCCTTTCTTAGCTGATGGAACTAAGTCCACAGAAGCTAGAACCACACCAAGGAGATTTCAATGCAACTGTGAGGCATTCCACAGACTGGATTCCCAGTCAGCCGACACTGGTCCTTGTACATGTGAAGGAAAAACAAAACAAAACAAAACCAACTCCCCAAAAGACTCGCTGTAAAAACATATTAAGTCTAAGAATTTTTCTAAACTCTAATATAATCTCAGAATTTATGTTTTGTCTTTCAATGTTCTCTGATCTGTCTCCAGGAAAATTATGACCCATATTCTTTTTCAAAATAAGTAGATAATATTAACATCCACTATCAAGGAACACTTTACAGACCCAAAGTTTTCTTTCTTTAATACTCTCTGAGATGCTATTTTATGATTAAAGATTCATTTCTATTTGCTTATGCCAAAATATCTGAAAACATAAGCAAGAACAAATGAAGAAATTAAAGCCAAAGAATGTGTCTAGATGTTTAGATAAACAGAGAATCATAAACCAGAAAAATGATAAAACTAGGTAGCTAATAATGGAACTAGAACTGCTTAAAGAACTGGCCACCTCCCCAAATTGTCATAGATTGCAAAAGTATTGCTACTTTACTTAAAAAAAATCAATGTTTATTCAGCATTACTTGTAGTAGCTAAATTATGGAACCAACCCAGGTGCCAAACAATAGAGGAACTGGGTAAAGAAAAAGCGGTATACAGAGTGGAATGATTTTTTCATCCATTAAAAAGAAATTCATGTCATCTGTAGAAAAATATATTCAACCGGAGATAAAGCATATTAAGCAAATTAAGCTAATCTCAGAAAGACAAATATTGCATGTTTTCTTCTCTCATGTGTCATTCTTAGACTGTATATAGATCAAGAAGTAAAACTGCTTAGGGAGACAAGGGGACTAATGGGAGGGCTAAGCGGGGAGGAGACGGGAACACGGGGGATTATGCTGAACCTGTAATATATGCTTGTAGAACTTTTAGCAAATTAATTACTTCAAGCAATTCAATATATTGAATCCAAGTCTATGTTTGAAGTGAGAAGATTCAATTCATCTCTTAACTGAAAATATCAAGGAGACCATCTTTACTTGAAAGAAAAACACAAGAGGGCTTAGGGAGTATCATAGAGAATGGTTTCCAAGCATGAGGAAGGCCCTGGATGCATTCCTCAGCTCACAGAAAGGAAAAAGAAGAGAAAGGAAGATGGATGAAAAACCAGTTTTAAGATACAACCTGTTATTTATATAGAAAACTCCTTTATAGTAAATATAAAGAGAGTAATGAGATGTTCACTATCTTTTGAGAACTGAGATAATATGCTTAATTGACAAAAGGTTAAAATAATTAAGATGCTACATGCACCTTGCTTTATGACTACGTCAAGAGCAGTAATCTTATTTCAAATGTTTCCCACAGTAATAACACTTATAGACAGACAAGCTAGCAGCTACCTCCTAATCACAGACTACCATGCAGGCTCAGAACTGAATGGGAGTGTCTCAAAATACTGGCAAGACATAAATTTCACAACTTCTGCCCATAAATATTAGAGCCAAGACCTTAAGGTCCTACTTTGGTCCCCTGTAACTAAGGACCCTACACCATATGACTGTCAGGCAAATATCAAAAAAGCTACTTTCCAATGTATTACCTTAAATAATAGGCTTAACATACAAGGCAAATTATATATATATATATTATATATAAAACATAATAATATAGATATATATTATATATATACTAAATTGCCTGGTTATGTTCATTCTTTGGGAAGAAGTGTATATATTTTTTGTTTCAATGAGGATGAGATAGTCAGAGCAAAAGAAAAGAAATAAGCATTGCCCAAGAAACTGTCAAGAAACCTATGGCAACATGGAGCAGAACACGGTAAATATTAACAAGGTAATAGTACACTGTTTAAGCACCAGTCGCTGGAAATCACACCTAAGAATTCTGAGCTCATCCAATCTAACTTTGTTATGGGAGAGCAATAAATTTGAAGGTCAATATATCACTATTAAAAAATTAAGGGTACTGTATAGCATTAGTTCTTATGATAGTAACAAAGAATTAATTTTCAGTTTGGTGTTCCTGGGTATAAACTGAGGTGATTATTTTAAAATTCAAAATGAAACAATGCTTTAATCATCTTCATATTTCAGGCAACTCTTATTGTTGTCTTGGTTTAAAAATTCACTTCAAGTTATGATTTCTATCCAATGTTTAAGCACTTCATGTTTCTTAACACTGGATGTTAATTTCTGATGCAGACTAAGCACATCCCTTCTTTTTCTGTCATCATTGGAATCAGAAAATCTATACACCTGCTCTCACTGAAGACAGATGATGAGTCGTAAAAGCTCCTCAGACCCTCTTCCTCTGTTGCTACATGTGCCTTGTATATTTAGCCTTTTCTTATTGGATCAATTTATCTGAAATCCAATTCTGTCATTGCCTTCCCTCGCTGTACTATGTCCACATTCTACAAAAAATTATACAGTCAGACAGGCTGGTCAACTAGAAGTACGCAGTGAGGCTTAGATGAATGTCTGCCTTTGTTAGTCAGGCTATGCACTGTTAGAAAAACGACTTCATAACCTGCACCACAGCAACACTTTGTGGTTTCATTTCTCAGTAATACTTCAAGCTAAGATTTTTTTTTAGTCTTTGAAAATAAAATAGCCAACATTTCTCATTCTAAATTTACTCATCTATAAAATGGGAACAAAAACTGTACTTTAAGGAGCTATTATGACAACTAGAGATAAGGAACGCATAACCGAAGTTGCTGAGTTATTAAAGATTAACTAATGCCTACTTTAGAATAATACACACAAATTGTTTGTGACATTATATTGTAAAATCCAGAAAGGGTGCATATAGGCACACAGAAAGAATTGCCTTGACAGTTCTTACAGAGCTCCTGGGATGAGGGCTCTGTCTCCATATGTTTCTCTGTCTCTGTCTTCCTCTGGTTCTCTGGCTCTCTCTCAGTATATGTATGTGTGTTTCTGTTTCTATTTCTCTCTTTCTCTGTCTCTCTCTGTATGTCTCTATTTTTTTCTCTCTCTGTGTATATAATAAATAAATCCCAGCTTTTCTTTTGACACTGATCACAGGTCCCAGCCAAAGCATCTGTATTTCTGTGTCACGGTCTCCCAAAGAAAAACAAATATGAATATGTTCATTTCTTAGGTTAATAACCTAACTTCAGGAGAACCATCTGGACTGTGACACTGATGAAGATAATTAAGAAAATAGATCCTAACTCTAAGTCCCTTTCCTCTTTTCTTTAAAAAAGAGTGATGGAAGAAATATTGCTGGATTATTTCAGCTTGAATACAAGTGGTACAACAGCATGAGGCTGGATTGACAGCCTACTCACACACATAAGTCACAGGAGGAGAATGTCTAATACCTGTCCACACTAGGCTTGAATTATAAAATAATGAGCTTTATCTCAAACTTAAGTCTTACATTTATCAATCACAAAAAAATACATTTTACAGCATTACCAAACAAACTTCCTCTGTCTTTGAAACTGCCATTCTTTAGATACGGTCTTTTGTGCTTTTTAGAATGTTCTGCCATTATAAATGTAGTAATGGTTATAGAAAGCCTTTAAATTTCAATTAATTTATTTAAATTGTATGTGTATGAGTGTTGGCCTGCATGTAAGTGCAAGGGTGTCATGCAATGCCTGCAGAGGCCAGAAGAGGGTTTGGATCCCCTGGAGCTGGAATTTCAGAAGGTAGTTGACTGCCATGTGGATGATGGGAACCAAACCAGGATCCTCTGCAAGAGTGCTTTTAACTGCTGAACCATGTCTCCAGTCTCCCAAAATGCCTTTAGAAAACGAAAATAACAACAACCATGCAATTGAATAAACAAATGCAAATGAGGTGAGATGAATGCCAGTCACTGTCAGATAAACATCTGCAGAACTCAGCACTCCATTACACAGCATGGATAAAAGGTACATTTTCCACATTTGTCATTTTAACAGTTTTGCATAAGAATCTTGTAGTTCCTTACGTCATCATTATCACTATCCAAACTTCCTTTCTTCTTCTTTTTCTTCTTCTCATCCTCCTTCTTTTTCTTGTCCTTTTCTGGAATGACGTCATCAAGGAAGCTAAGGTCATGCTGGGAGAAGAGGTAGTCCATACCTTTTCTAACAGCTACAAGTGCCAAGATCTGGAAAAGAATAAACAAACATCATGAAAGAAACCATTTTGTCTGGACATGCAGCCACACGCCTTTAATCTCAGCACTCAGGAGGGAGAGGCAGGCAGACCTCTGTGAGCTCAGGCCTAACCTGGTCTACATAGTGAGTTCCAGGCTAGCCAGTGCCACACAGTGAGACTCTGCTAAAAACAGGAGTTGGAGGAGTTGGAGTTATGGCTTAGCAGTTAAGAGCACTGCTCTTGCTGAGAATCCAGGTTCAGTTCTCAGCACCCACATGGCAGCTAATAACCATCTGTAACTCCAGTTCCAGAGCATCCAACACAAATCTTTGACCTCCACAGGCACACATGACATGGATGCACTTACATACATGCAGGCAAAACACTCATACACAGAAAAATAAATATAAATAATATATTATGCAATAAAAATAACAAAGGGAGGGAGGGAAACCATTTTGGATGATGTCATAATGAGCACTGATGCTGTTCCATCAAAATCAGCAGACGCCCACATCATATGGGTCTACAGTATGACAGAACTCCTGTCGACTGAGTTTCTTACTCTGAGTGAACCATAAACATTTCTTCCTAGGGAATATTGCTGGGTGAAAATCTTAGCTGAGACTCACTTTGTTTTGTTAATGGAACTGTATGATTATATTCAATTACAATTTTAATGTAGAGTTTGATTATTTTCCCAAACTATTTCCTTTCATATGCAACTTTAAATAAATAATTAAACACTCCAGGGTAAAAATAGCTTCATATGATTCCTTATTTTTGAAAAATTTTAAATTACACAGGTTTATTACTATGAACTAAATGCTTGCCAGGCACCTGATCCTTATTAAACACTTAGGCAATATTATCTCATTTATTCAGTTTAGCAAACCCCAGAAGTAGACATATATCCTGATCTCAGAGCTAAGGAAACCGAAACTTAGATATATTATGTTGTCTGAGGCCATAAAACCAGTTATCTGCTTCTTAATCAACATTTTTTTGGACCTTTTGAAACAGGGTCTCCTTGTAGCACCAGATGGCCTAGAACTCACTACGTAGACCAAGCTGGCCTTGAACTCACAGAGATCCACCTGTCTCTACCTCCTGAGTGCCGGGATTAAAGACATGTGCCACCATGCCCACGCTCGACTTAACCAACATTTTTTACCACTATGTCATTTGTTCTATGAATTATCTTTATTTTATTAATTTTTTAGTTAAACTAAGTAATGGGTTGTTATATGACTTGTTCTTAAAAAGCAATGTTCTTTCTCCATTTTCATTTTTGGAAGAACATTAAAGTGATTTTTGCTCAACAACAAAATTACACAGCAAGTTCCAGGAGTCCTGGCTTGGCCTCCAATTAATCAGTGGTCTCCATCCACATCATTTTCTATGTCAGGTTTCCATCTCCTGGAGAAATCCACATCAGCTCTGCTATTATTCCAGAATCATTTCTCAGCCAAATGAAAAGCTCTGGAAAATAACACTTTGCAAAGTGGAAGCATTTTTCTTATGTTTAGTGCAAGCAATATGCGATTTACTGGATATAATCCAAATTTATTATGAGCTAGCTTCATTTTCCTGCTTTTAGCAAATTAATGGGTAGGTGAATAGCACTAATAGGCAAATGGGAGTCATTTCTCATGCTCAATTTGTTTTACAATATGTTAATACAGTTTAAGAAAAAAAATGATGTAAGGGTCTACCAATGAAAAAATACAGTGTAACAAATATATAACTGACATTTAAACCATTTTTCCTGTGCCTCTGAGAGAAAAATAAATATAATTACAAACAACAAATACAAAGTAAAATAATCCCTGTTAAGAGTAAGATGAATTTTAAAAACAAATAACATGTGGTCAGTGTATGGAAAACTTTACCAGAACTGTGGGAGTGATAAAACAGACCTGACGTGGCTTTGAGGCCTGTTTTAAATATATATATATATATATATATATATATATATATGCATTTTATTATTATAAATGGAAGGTAAAAAAATTCAGGAATGAGGCAAGACATAGGGCTTGCATTCCCTTTATCCCTTCTCATTCGGAGGGGACTGTTATTTGCTTTACCTTGCCTCCCATAATACTGTGGCAAGGCTAGAGAGTTCAGGCATTTTCTCAAAATGATCAAAACACGTGAATTTTAAAATCCAAACTTCTTACTGTTTCTTCTAATGACCCATACATACAGCTTCTCACAAGTCCCAAATGCTTCTATATTTGGACTGAAACATACATTACTCTTATTTAGATTGGTTCTATTATTCAGTATCTTAAAAACAATGTGTGCTGTACTCCTACATGCCAGGCACTATGTTGTACACTTGACATTCATTACAATGCTCCGAAAAATAGCAATGCTCCACACCACTGCTAAGTTCATGGTGGCTCAAGGATATTAGCTGACCAGCATGAAACTCAAGCAGTACTTGAATTCAGGTCAACATGAGTCTAAGGTGCATCCCAGCAGCTGTCTCCATGCAAAACAAATTATAACTGGTCATTGTAATAAGGTGAAAGGTAGAAAAGATTGGCCTCAAACATAAAAGATCTGAGACTTCCATATCAAAGTAACCACATGATATACGCATAAATTCATAGGTAGGTTCAATTAGAAGAGCATACCATGACTGGAAAAATAATAGCAGCCACGGTTGACTTGAGGATCCAGAGCAGAGCCAGGCACAACACCTGCAGGAAAGTGAACAGGTGGACTCGTCGCAGGGGTACATGGCGCAGGTAGATAAAGTCAGGCTGATGCTTCAGGGGCATCAGAAGCAGCTTCAGACGGTCCATGAACTAGAAAGGAATGAAGAAAAGAAGCCAACTGTATTATTCAAGAGCCAGCTGACAGTCATTTCCAGTACATGCAACCAACCACAAGTGATTTATATTCGATATTTCAGACAATGTCTGTCCTCTTCAAAGGACAAAGCACTGGTTAGGGAGTACAGAAATTTATATTAGCACAGTTAGATCACAGTACAAGTCCAAGTTTTGAAAACTTCTTTTAGGCATCTAGAAAGATGTATAAGATAGGGTGGCTAGCAAAGAATAAAGTTACAAGGTAAGATAAAAACCTAGCTGCTCATCCTCTAGCTTCTATTTCTACTCTCTGGGTCTCAACAAAGAGGATCTGGTGCCTATTTCAGCATGATATGCTGATGGAAGACATCTAGCCTATCTTCTTCTGTCAGGGACACAAGGGAAGTCTCCAACTTAAACACGGTAATGCACTGATATGTTCCTACAATCTTTATTCTTTACTTATGGTATAACTTGACCAGTACATCCAGCAACATATCAGCATTCTGTTTCAGAGAAAAGCTCTATGAATTACATGACTTTCAAGAACCTAGAAACTAGATGTGTGAGTCTGAGAGAGGTTCACATAGTTATGAATAAACAGGAATTGAAAGGATGACTGTGTTTTGTGCCAGGTGCTGCACCACAAAGATCGGCTGCTGAGTTGCTACTGATGATGATGGGCAGGGTGATGTTTAGCATCTCATCACAGGGCCTTTCAGTGGAAGATGTTGCACACACAGTTGGTGAACTGACTAATTGTATTATAAGAAGTCAGAAAAATATGTCTACATTATCTTTCTGTAATGGAAGGAGAAATGTAAACGTAAGCTAGCCTATCACAGTGTTCTTGGGAGTTATTTCCCATTTAAAGGGTTTCTTTCTCCTTCAGAGAGCCTTTCTTATCTATAAAGGTTAAGTTGCAAAATCTCTTGCTAAATCAATCTTGTCAAAAAAGTTCTAAAAGAGAAAGAAGCAAGAGGAACATAAGAAAAAGTAAAAAGGCATTTGGGGCACTCAGAACACTGCAGGATTTAGAGCATTCATGAGCTGTCCCCACCACTCATCATTATGAAATGGTTGGCTCTTTATAGACATGTCCAAGTTCAACCACCGATAAAACTCCTGGAAGAGCTAGAATCAAGCTTGACTGAGATTGGATCCTTAAGGTCAAATAAAAATAATTCATTAGTTTGTGTACATACAAGGTTCATATTTTCCATTTAGGAGCATAAAGAATATTTACAATGGCAGACAAAAATAAAATATTTCCACAAAGTTACACTTCTTAAAAGTTTCCTTGCCACAAATAAGCTCATGTTGACATTTACCTACTGTGGTCTATGAACAACTACTTTGTGCTTCGTAATAACCCAACATGGAAGAACTCTCCTCCAGTACCAAAATGAGAAATAGTAAAGTAGCATTTTTTTTTTCTTTTGTGGACTCTGGCCACTTGCCCAGCCCTATCTGACTTTAAAACCAAGTTAATCTAAATGCAATAAATGAAAGCAAGGACTGTTTTCAAGGAGTTCAAATAAATTCTTATGATGTTCACAGAACATGCAGTCTTTTCCCATTAAAACATTACTGAGTGCTAAATAAGGCTACAATTAACAAGGGGCCAGAAAGCAGCAGCAGAACTTCTAGTTTCCTGGTGCCAATTAAATTAAACCTCCACTGAAAGACAAAGTCCCTTACAAAGTTTTCCCTAGCATTTTTTTTAAGTGGGGCAGGGGCAGAGGCTGGCAGTCATTTTAACTAAATGTGGGAACAGATGAAGTTTTTGATAAAAGCAGTACATAATACACATTAATCACTTCTTGGTGCAAAACTTCTGATCAAGAAGCTCAGGCATGTACAGTGCGTATCAAGAGTCACCTGTTATCTGTGCACAAACAACACCTTTGTCGGGGGTAGAATAAGAGAGAGATCCCTGAGACCAAAGAAAAAATATAAGGGTAGGAAAAGATGAGGAGAAAGAAAGAAAAAGAAGAAAATAAGAAGACAGAGAGGGACAAAGGGAGGATGACAGGGTGGCATTACAGTATGACAGTGCTCATTTTCCTGGTCACATGACTTCACAGCCCCTTTTAATAATAAGTATTTGGGATAACATTTGTTGACAGCAGCTAACTTTGTTGATTACATCAGAAATGAAAAGCAGGTAAAAGGTAGAGGAAGTCGAAAATAAATGTATTTTAAAGACTCAGCAGTTAATGATTAATTAAGTTCTTCAAAGATCTATTAGTGGAACACTCTGCTTTTTGAAGAGCACTACTTACTCAGGCTGCTGTGGAAAGCTTACCTGCACACCATTAAGGGAGGCCACCCCCATATACAGGAACACACCATACAGTACAGGCATGGGGATAAACTGGAGTGGAAAACATTGGAAACAGGTTAGAAACAACAGTAGAGAAAACATTTAGGGAAAATAATTTAAATGAATGCTAAATCTGAAACACAACACATAATGGCAGAGTGGCCCTCAGTTTCTGGGCTTTGTTTATTCATCAACTGATAAAAGTCTAAGTCTTATGCTAGAAATAAAGGAGAGACAGTGGAGGGGACTTCCAAACTTATTTCATTTTTGCTTTTTATTTTTAACAATGGAAATACAGGACCTCAATAACCATTTTTTTCAATGGGAAAAACATTTTGGCTTTTCTTTGCCCTTAAAAGCAGTAGATTGTGCAACCCAGATGCGTGCGTGGGCTATGAGGTACAGACAGAGGTAGCGAATTACCTCACTCTGAGACCCAGATCCTTGCACAACTGTCTGTTGATTTTCCTCTTAATAATTTTTGCCAAATGATATATCATTTTGGTGTGTAAATGCTTCTTTCAATAAAATAAACATCAAACGATAGTCTCCTTTCTTCTTCTCAGGAATATTAAAGAGGACAAACTAAAAAGAGCATTGCTTGAAAAGACCACGGGACATCTGGAAGCAATTCATTACACATAAGGATTAATGTACATCTTTAAAACTAAGTTAACATTTTCATGCATCATTTAGCAAAACATCTTTTACATCAGCATGAAGTGCTTTACCCAAATAAGAAGTTCTAATGTGAAATGTGAAAATTTCTTTTGTCTCTAGACCTGTGAAATGGGAGCAAATCAAGCAGGATTCTGATGCTGAAACATCTTCTGTCTGGGTAACAAAAGGTCATCAACCTTGAATTTTGAAAAGAAGTTCATGTCATTTCTGAACTTTTCAAAGCTAAAATACTAAAGCCTCAAATTAATTAAGGGCAATCAGCAAATCCACATGAAGGAGGCCATTGTAACTAGAAGACACAGTATCATGTCAGAGTAGAATCTGCTGCCTGTATTAAATGAAGCACAATTTCCTGAACCATTTTATTGCAATTGCCCAAAGCATCTCTGCTTTGACCTTTTGACCAGCATTAGAGAACTGGTTAATCCTAGACTGGATCTCAGCTGCCTCCAACTAGCTGAATGATGAAGTGGGTGGGAGGCTGCACCGGAGGAAAGCCAGCACACTGTGATGCTTAGCAGCCGCCACCAAGAGGTGAACACATCACACTCAAACCACCTGTGCCCACAGGCAAGCCTTCATTTCTTTTAGAATATGATTCTATTACTTACAACTCTTATGTACATTTACCAAAAATTAAAGCTAGAAACTAGCAAAGTGCTTAATTTGTGGCTTCTATCTCATTTTAAAGCATCTGTTTTTCATTAATATGTGATGATTTATTTTTGTTTTTCATTACATTTCTAGTTCTCCGAGTGAAGAAAGAGTAGAAAGAGGAAAGAAAAGCCCAGCCCATTCATGAAAAGCTACTTAGAATTCCTTCGGGAGTTACTTTTTAATCTGGGTGATGTATTTTTCTAGTTACAAAGTGTCACAAATAGCCTATCCCTAGTGGATCCACATCCCTCATCTGGTCTCTGCTAAGTATTTCCTCTACTGTGTTTCTAAAGCCACAGTGAAGGAACATTGTACCACGGGACTTAGATTCACTCTCTGCAAATTTACGATTGCAAATTTCACCCCATCTGCCATGACAGATAGGCAAGAAAATAATGTGGGATATGAAGGTGTTTTCAAAAACATATTCTTTGTTGAGAAGAAAATAGTGCATGGAAGGAAGGTTATGAAGCTGATTTTTGGTCTGCTTCAATACAATGAAAATTCTTTATGAGATTTTTGTTTTCTTTATATCAATGCATCTCAATAAAAATATCCCATTATGGAACTCCTAATGAAACTTGGCAGAACTGTTGGGCTGGGATTTATATATATATATATATATATATATATATATATATATATATATAATTTAATTGATGAGTCATATCAGAAGGTCAATGTTTAAAAATTAATCATGATGGAATCATTCATCAGAAAGTCCTCAAAGGAAGAAAAAGAAGAATGTGTTTTTAAAAACAAGATTCATCCAGTGTGTGGTAGCTCATGCCTACAATACTAGTACTTGAGGAAATGAAGCAGGAGGACTGCTATGAGTTCATAAGTTCTAAGCCAACCTAGACTACAGTGTATGACAATGTCTATAAAATCATGAGTCTAACCAAAAAATCCCTAAAAATGGGACCCCATCTGAATTTAGAGTATTTACACAAGCAATAGTGGGTAAACATTTTTACAAAGCAAGACAAGATAAATTAAATCATACCATGTTCATAGGCACATCAAGATTCCTAATGATAAAACTGACTGTGAAAAACAAAAAAAAATTACAAATGATAAAATAATGCCAAGAAAGCCAGAAAGGATAATTGTATTCAGTCAGCACTAAAAATGAGAAAATAAGGGATTGGTCCTATAATCATATAGAATAATAAAAGTGAGATGAAATAAAAAACACATTTAACATATTAGATTATATCACAGAATCTTCAAATTCTGGTGAATGTAGTCCTATACTTTTTTCTGGAATCTCCTGTTGGTTTGCTGACAGTGAAAGAACATTCCCAGAAGGGAAAATGTGAGAACGTGTTTACTAAAAAAAGGAAAATTATAGATGTCCAGCGTCAAATTCCATACAAGACTGAGACCTCCTAGCAGTATAAAACCAAGAGTGAGGTCCTGATTAAGAGCACGGGCAACAGAAGTCCAACAGACCTAGGCTTGAATTCTAGCTACCAGCAGTGGATATTGACACAATTACTAATTTCTCCTATGCTCGGTATCCTTATCTAGAAAGCACCTACGATCAAGACTACATAGCAGAAAATATCTTGTCCACAGTATGGCAACTAACAGATAATAAATGATAAATACAGAACTGATGGTATCCTTATCATGAAGACCTTGACTGGCAGGTTGAAGAACCTACAGTTGCCAAGCACTAGTCTTCTTGTTCCCTTGGTGACAGAGGGGAGGGTAGCAGAGGTACTGGGCAAACGGAGGGCTGGGTGTCAGATCTGCAACCCTGCTTTATTTAAGTTCTACTAGATTGCTCTTTCAGTTAAAAACAACCTGTCTTCAGCAACATGTTACTAAAATTTCCTTAAGCCTTAAAAATCCAAGCCGATAAAGAAGCCAATGATACACAGCCTTGTTCTTAATCATTTCTGGAATGAGATCTAATGAAAAGTTTGTGAAAATGCCATAGTTTTCACTACATAAGGGAAGATTCAAAAATCAAAGAATCTGGGAAAGATAATCCTATGGGAAAAGAAGGTAAGAATTCTTTGAAGGATAAGTACAATGCTTTATTTTAAAATGCATACATCATAAAGGTTATGAAGTAGGTTTTGGCACCAGAACCTCCAGAATTCAAATCTTGGCTCTGCCATTTAGCATTTTGAAGTCTGGTGAGTTACTAATAATTCTTTTCTGTCTGTGAAATGTAGTTAATTATTAATATTTCTTGTAGGTATCAGTGGAAGACTGAAATGTAAAAATTTGTGATGAGTCCTTAATTGATGGCAAGCTCAACAGAGAGGAGATACCATTATCATGACCATCATCACTACCATCATCTCTTTCCCTGACACTGTGCTGCATGTGGAACACAACACATATCTGCCAAGTGTAGATGAAACGCTATCTTCTACACTTTAGAATACTAAACAAGTCTTAAAGATAACTTTTGGCCACTCCTCATATTAAAGATAAACTAATTCAAGCAAAGGCAACAGAAGCAGCAGTGAACTTTATTTGATCTTTATTTCTTGAGGCTTGCCAGGAAGCCAGGGAAAGTCAGCTTGGAGAACTAACTGCCTTTCATCTTTGTGCTACTCCCTGTCACTGCCAGCTTCCCTTTACTTACAGTTACAGGCCACATTGTCACTGCCGAAACACAAGGGAAGGCACTTAGTCAGGTTTGGAAGTCAGTTATTCTTCCCAGCAGTCCTTACTGAATCAGTGTTGAGATTCAGTGCTTTTGAGGCATCTGTGACTAACTAACCAGGGTCAAGGAGTATCCTCATGAACTTAAAACTGGTACACTGTAATCCCTTACATTCCTCCACATGAAAGACAGATTTCGGCACAGAGATCAAAACAGAGGTTATAAACTTCATGTTCAAAGTAAGCTTGCATAAGCAGGCAAGGGAAACAACCACCTCTACTGCTTAGTGCATACAATAAAATTGCTAAGCTCAACTGAGACCATTTAACTGGTTCCCTGTCCAAACAGGGAACGTGTTGGACTATTTCATTAAAAAAAACAGAAGTCACATATATCTCTCATTCCCATTCATTTGACCTAACTTTCAAAGGCAGGCTCTGAAGTAAAACCAAAGTTGTTACCTGTTGCTTTAAAAACAATACACACAGTTCCATGGAGGAAAAAGTTCCCTTCTTCAGAATAAGCTGTGACACTACTTACCATGTGAATTCTGTGGTTAGTTATTAGTTGTAACTTTTCCTTAGTTGTAGCTAAGATTTTGGTTAAACTGTACTCTCAACATCTGCTTCTTCCTATGCTGACTTTGCAAATGACCTAACAATGTGACATATGCCCATAACTTGCCAAACTGCAGTGGCAAGAAAGGCACATGATCTGAAATAGCTGACCTGATCAGGAGACATTATTCCTAAAGAATCTCAATTGCTAATGCTTGGCTATTTTGTTCTTGCTTTTTTTTGTTGTTATTTTACATGTTTTCCACAAGTATATCATGAGTTGTATTGGCGAAAGAATTTCCTTTCTCCCATATGTGCAAAGCCTGGTTTTAAAATGTTTACCAAGGGCTGGAGAGATGGCTCAGTGGTTAAGAGCACTGGCTGCTCTTGGCAGAAGACCATGGCAGCTAACAACTGCCCATATCTCCAGTTCCAGGGGATCGAACATCCCCTTCTGCCCTCTGCAGGCACTGCACAACATTGGTGCACTTACACATATGCAGGTATAATACTCGTACACATGAAATCAAAATAAAATAAAATGTTTACAGAATAACCTTTTTCACAATGGAGACAAATGACCCTTTAAGTTATCCAAAGTTGCCAGGTGTTGACAGCCACAATGATGGACACTGGACCAATGAGGGTGAGCTGAGGCATTGCTGGTTTGCAGGATGGGCAAAGGAAGAACAAGCTCCACCCACAGATGCCTGTAGCTCCCTGCCAACTCCTCATGAGGGCTCTCTACTCTCTACAGATAAAGTGGCAAGAAGAATCACCATAAAAAACAAAACAAAACCAGAGGGCCTTCAGTTTGAACTTCTCTGTAGCTATGCTTGGGTGCAGGGTAAAGAATAGTTAGGAAGATTTATTACCAGAGTACAAGTTTTGTAAATCTTCCTAAAATATAGCAATGTATACAGTATTTGTTCACTATGTCCTTTTAACCATACATGACTATTCAGCAGACAGGAAAAGACAAATCACTTTTCCTGAAACACATACAAAGCAGAAGTTCAAGTCACCTGACTTTTCTGAATTAGGATTTTATACTGTATTGATGAAAATAAATAATGGGAAAATAAAAGACAAAATGAAAGGCTGGATGATGATGAGTAAATCTAAAGACTAAAAAGATACCTGTCCACCTCTCCTTCCTTAGGAACTGACCTAGGGGATTTCATAAAAGTCTGCAGTGTGCGACATGAGGGCACCTTCAGGGAGCCTGGTGAAATTCATGTCTAGTGAAGCTTCCAACAATACAGTCTTGTAACTGCCTACAACGATCCCTCCTAAAGAGGTCTCATTGCCTCGGAGGTGAAGTTGTTGCTGGGCATTTCCAATACCTGCTGATATGCTGGAATCTACAGAGGAACAGAAGCCCCTAAAGCCCTTGGCAAGAATACAATGACTTGAAACTCACTAAACCTTTAGATCCCCTCCCAAACTTGCTCTGCCCTAGAAAAACTGACCACAGGTTTTCTTCTGTTCCCATAGAACAAAGGCCATAAATACTTTTTCTGCGATTATTTTTAACCCTAATTCCCCTGTGGACCGCCTTAGAAGCATAGTCCATGAAACTATTCAGAAGTTAAGCAGAAACCGAAAATGTGGAAACCGAGGGCAAAAAATGGATAATCAAACATTTAACCACTTATCAAATATTTCAGAACAAATGTATGCATTAGTGCAAATACTCTGAAGACAAAGTCAGTCTCAAAGTTTCAGTTCTTACAACCCCAATTACCTAAAATTCATCTGGCCACTGACATAAAACTTAATACTCCTGAGAGAAATGGAGAGCTTTTGTGTTGTCCATACTTGGGTATCATTTGCATTTTTTAGAAAGAAACACTGTATAATTGCTTATTCCATTATTTATATAATCAAACGACCGTCTTAAAAGTCTTAAAAATTAAAATTGCTTTGAAAAAAAGTTTTCAAAAAAGTCTATTAAGATATTAATAATGGTTGCTCACAACTGATTCTAAATGAAATTTTGTGCTTTATATCCCTATGTAAAGTATAAGAAGCAGATTACCAATAATTGGTTAGTAATGTTTTATAATAGAAAAGATGAAAGAAAAGCTAGCTTGTATTACAAAAAATAGAAGTTTCATGAGCAAAAACAATGAATGGCTTTCTTCTTTGATTATTTTCCTGGTCTTAAAAAGGCCACTGTATGTACGTCAATCTATCTAGGCAGGTAACTACCTCACTTCCTAGCTTTCTAGTCTAACAGGTTATTATTCTTCTTCAAAAGTTCATATCTACAGTTTTCTTATTATAAACCAATAATTTCATTCTCATTTCTCTTTCAGGATAAATAAGCCTTCTGCTTCAAAGACAAACAATCACCGCTCTAATTAAGAACAGGGGGAGAGAAATTCACAGTGGTCATCCCGAATCACTCCTGTTCTGCAGGAGACTGGTGAGGGCAGGATTAGGGACAAGTGGAGGGGATGGAAAGGAAGACAGACAGTAGAAAGCATGTGGGGGCAGAGCAGTTAGACGGAACTGTATGATAGACCTCATAAGTCAGAAAAGGTTTCAATGACTTCATAAGTTTCAGATAAGTAACGGAAGCACCAGGGGAGGGAACGCAGGGTAGGACAAAAATCAAGGTAACCGTTGTTAAAGGCCTCTTCCTGCTTTGCCCCTGCTTCTGTGTGCCAAGAAATCTTGCAAAGATTTCAGTCTTTATATGCCCATTTATTAGCCAGTGCTCTGAGAAAGAGGAATAAACACACAAAGGGTATGTTTCTCATGTTTACCTTCAAGATGGGAGCCATAAAGACTGACAGACCAGTCAGAATAAACACAAGGGTTCCAGTGACTCTTTGTTCCCTGAAACCAAATCAAAAGATTACCAGTTTACTTTTTGTTTTCACACATATACTCTTGTCTCCTCACCTTCAAAAAAGACTATACATTCACCAAATCAAGGTTTGACTAAAACAGCAAAGACACTGAAACAAAGCATGCATACCTCAAGAGCATAAATGAATTAACATAACAAAAACCTCTTAAAATTAATGCAGTATCAGATTTGAACTCATGAAAAAAAGAAGTGATTCTTCTAAAGCTTTTGCTCTTTTTACAAACAGGAATAAGAATCAGTTGCTATTGGCCTATTAATTACTGGTTTCTTTGAAGTCTTTATTTTTCAAATAACTTGTCCTGTTGTATAATTAATTATACCTTCTTTCATAGGAGACAGATATTACATTGTCCCACGTTCTAATTAACAAACAGGTTAGGGAAATTTCTTGAGTGGAATAAATCTTACTAGTCTAATTTTCAAATCTACAACAACAAAAGTACTTTTTCACAAGTATGATTCTTATCCAACACCCTTCCCCCAAGAAAGAATCACCCACTGTTGAGGCATGGGAAATGACAGTTCTGTTGTGTGAACTATCTACCCAAGCTCTTATGAGCAGAGTTCGCTGTTTAAAAAAAAATTACTCAGAATGTGCAGAAGTCTTCTACTATGGCCCCTAATGGTTACTTAGATTTAATAGCTGAAGGTCAAATTTGATCAAGTCCTTAAAGGGACAGAAAATGGATTGGAAAACAAATGCACATTTTCCTTCATACAATGTTGAAAACCACAGGCAGAGTTAAGGGTTTGGGGGCTTTTAGTATGACTGAGGTACTGTGCATTCTATAGAACCGTAATCAGCTGTAAATTGAAGAAAATAAATGACCTGCTTATGTTTTTATGTTGTTATCATTTATTGCTGTTTTAGTCAAAGACATTTACATATCATAAGTGAACATCAAAACAAACGGCTCTCTCATCCCTAGATGTGCCTGTCTTCTCATGATTGACACAAAGTTGTGCACACAATGAGTTTTGTGGGGTCATTATCCTGTGCCAACACACCTCACTCCAAGAAATTTTGGTTGTTCTCCAGGTGCAGAAGTCTCCGTCTCCATCTTCAGACTGTCAATGTGAGCAATGGAGATGACAGTAGCGGCCACATACCAGGGAAGGGCCATGAAGGAGCACACCACCATGAGGATGGCCACCCAAAACAGGTCCAGGTGATACCCAGCTCCTTTCTGCAGAAAGAAGTAACAGCACATGTTTGCCATGTACCTATATTCATACATGGAAATTATGATTGATGATAAAAATATCTATTAGAAGGTAAGTTCCTTGAAGGAAGGGACTTTGCCTTCCTCATATTACTTCTCCTAGCAGTTAAACAAACTGCCTCCTCAGATCTGCCTATTCAGATCTCCTTTATTATAATTAATTAATTTAGATTTAGATAATTAATTTACTGATATCCCAACTTCACTTAATATGTATTTATTATAAATTAACATTTCTACATACAATTTTATAATCAGAAAATGAAGGCATGTACCTATTTTGAAGAGTTATTAGGACCATTCATTGAAATAACCACAACAAAGCTCATTAAAAGCTAGTAGCTATGACACAGTAAGTACTCAGTAAAGGGAGGTGGTGGGGTTACAGTGGTTGTTAGCACATCATGACTAGCACCTTAAAAGCAGCACTCTGTCTTCTGTTTGCCAGTATCTAATAGAATCCTGTTCATCTGGATGGTGCTCAGTACATGTAAAGATTCAAAAACAACCCTAGGTGGCATGTAGATGACCATTTCCTACCTCTCATCTCATATGATAACAACTGTTTATCTACCCACCATCATTAAAGTAATTAATACTCACTTAATCAGTATAGACTGATCTCAAACATGGCCTTACAGTCACAGTAACATTTACTGACTGGAAGAGCAGACAATGCAAAAGTTCCAAGTCTTTTACTCACTAAATAAATACTACTCAATGTGTCCCCAGTGTTTTACTGTGGTTCTGTTTCTCTGTTCCATTTATGAAGAAATCAAAGGCTTATGCTCCTAGGGAGTTGGAGAAATGAGAGCTGTCCATTCTCTCAGCATGATAGGACCAGTACCAAGAATCTGCGTGTGACAGATCCAAGAGAACAGAGGGACTGACTTTGGAGATTGAGGATGTGATTTACATTAGCAACCTGGGGGTGTTAGCATTCAGATCCTGTTACAGTTTGTCAGAACATTGCTCTCCTCTAACAAAATAACCAAGATTTTACCCCTGGCTTGCACACATGGCTCTAATCATGTTCCTAGAGAATACAGAGTAGTCGAGGGAGCTAGCACAAGGGAAAGGTATGCATTCATAAGTTAGGTTTGACTGGGAACAAAATCTGCCCATGAGACAAATACAGTGTGTGTGTGTGTGTGTGTGTGTGTACAGTTCATTTTTAAGAACACCTAATTATTTGAATTGGAAGTGGGCTAAGGCAAGAGACAAGAAGGCAACTGCGGGATGGGCTGACATTAACTTATTCAATAATGACCAAAGAAGTGAATATCATGATATATTTGGTGATTTCAGTCATTCATTTTTTTTCAACAAATAATTGACTAACAACTTAGTACAAGGCATGATTCTAGTTGCTGGTGACATGTGTGTGAATAAAATATAAGGAATCCTGTTCTCACAGAGTCTATTCTACTGTGTAAAACAATAACAAACAATATAAAACTTAAAACTATATAGTATCCTACTTGGTACCAGGAGGAACTCTACTAAGTTGGGTTTGCACAGACTATGAGTGGAAACAATCAGGACATTTTAAGAGGAAGAGTGATTTGATTTGCCATGTTCTAAGTACACTCCTACTGTGCTAACAATAAATTAAATAGGATCAAGGGCATTCGAACCAGTTAGGAGGCAGTTGCTGCAACTGGCATCAGAGGGGTAGTCACAAGACAAAAGTGTTAAGATTATCTGAGGTTCGTTGAGGTGGCTCCTACAGGACTGCTTCTTCATATCAGTGTGAACCTTAAGACCCTGTTGCAGGGTCTGTTGCCATTTGTGATCTGACCTTCAGTAGATGTACCAGTGTCTACAGCCTCATCTTTAATTTATTTCCTGCTTGAATTCTACACCAACACTACATAGACTCAGCTGCGTTTAGGTCCTTGAGGGTGTTTCTTTCACCAGTGGCATCTGTGTCACTGCTCATATAACATCTACCTGACACAAACTCTACTCTTTCTTCTCCTTGGCTCAGTCTTACCTATTTGAAGACTAAAGTTAGCTTTCATACTTCCTGAAGGTTTAAGGACACTGAGTCCAAAGATGAACAAAAAAAGAGAAACCAATGAACTTCTTTTTCCAAAGGTCAACATGCATGGCTTACTATATCTAAGTCATTGTTCTACGTACATTAGACTTGTAAACACTTTGCTCCAAACTAATGCCATAAACTCCATTGAACCCAATACTTATACCAGAGAAGTCATTTCTACAAATGAGCTTAGATATGCACAAAGGTAAGCCTCTCCTAAGATTTGCTATAGCTGGAAGTATCTGAATGAATAGGATTGGATGGAAAGAAAAAATGTGCAAACACTGGTAATTTCTTATACAGAAACTGTAAGACAAGAAGGACAGAAAAGAGCAACTTTCAAAGCATGAAACCGTTTATCTGTTCTTTCTCTCCTCCTCTAGGCACCGGCTTTTTAGACTCTCCCGGATCACACAGCAGCTCCTTCATCTGTACCTATAACCCTCCTTCCTGCTGCAAAGTGAGGGCTGCAAGAATAATTCTTCGTGTCGCATTGTATTCTCCGACTTGACAAGCTCTCATTTCCAGGTCCAACCCAAATCTCCCTTTCCTTCAGTGGTACGAGTACCCAGCAGCCTTCTGTGCTGCCATCATTACAGGAGCCTCTGCGTCACTCTTGTCCCTGACAGCCTACTCGGCTCATAAACTGTTTACAAATCTAGATCATTATATGACACTCCCTTGCTCAAAACCTTTCAGTGGGTTCCAGCTTTCACTTTATAATAAAACAATAAAAACTAAACATTGTAACATCGTCTGTAAGGATACACATGAGCGTTTCTTCCTGGAACTATTCTACCTCCTTCTTCCCTATCCTGGCCAACACACAGCAGTGTGTGGAGACATTCCGGGTTATCACAACTTGAGGAGGAGTGCAACTGCATCCATGGACAGAGGCCAGACGTCCTGACAAATGGCTGCCAATGAACAGGAAGCTGCTGCCAACAGAGGACTGTTCAAACTGGCACCAACGCTGATGATTGCCATAACACAAACCCTGTGTTATGTGATCAGGGCTCACTTCCTTGGGCATCAACTTGAGTCCTGACCGGCTCTGATTCTTGACACAACAGGCTCCTCATTCTAGGCCTTTGCCTTTGCTCATGTCTTTCATGGCAAACTACTATTGAATCAGCATTTATTAAACATCTATGCTGTGCTAGGCTGTGTTTGATATTTTTTCTTAAGATAAAATACCTGTCCTTACAGAGAATGTAAGTTGCTACCTGAAGTGAAGCATGCAAACAAGTCATCTAATGCATATGCAAAGGGCATATACAAGGGGCAAAGGAAAACGGGCCAGTTCTAATCTTGTTGGTGGATATAGTGGTGAACAAGAAAAATCCACTAATTTTTAGGTTTTTTAAAGAATTATCTACACTGATTTCCATAATGGCTGCACAACTCTGCAATCCCACTAGCAGTGAATAAGGGTTCCTCTTTCCTCACATGCTGACCAGAATTTGTTTTCATTTATTTTCTTAATCTTAGGAATTCTGACTGAGGTAAGATGAAATCTTAAAGTGGTTTTATTTGCATTTCCCTATTTAATAATAATCTTGAATATTTTAAAAATTATTTATTTTTATTCTATGTGTATGAATGCAATGCATGCATGTATGTAGGTGTACCATGTAAGCGCAATGCCCACAGAGCCAGAAGAGGGCATCAGTTCTCCTGGAACTGGAGTTACAGATGGTTTTTAGCTCCCATGTGGGTGCTGAGAACCAAACCCAGGTTCTCTGCAAGAAGAGCAAGTGCTCTTAACGTCTCTGAACCATCTCTCAAGCCCCACCGAAAAATTTTTAAGCAATTTCTCAGCCCTTTGTATTTCTTCTTTTGAGAATTCTCTGTTCAGATCTGTGACCTATTTTTAAAAATTGGGTCATATGTTTTCTCAATTCTTTGTTTTTTGAGTTCTTTGTATATTCTGGAAATTAATCCTCTAACAGACAGATAGCTAGCAAAGAATCTCTCCCATTCTGTGATTTGATTGTCTCCTTTGCTGTGCAGAACTTTTTAGTTTAATGAGGTCCCACTAGTCAATTGTTGGCCTCAATTCTTGAGCAAATGTTCAATGTAGAAAGTCCTTTCCTGCACCTGTATCTTGTATTTTCTTCTAACCATTTCAGCATTTCAGGTTTCACTTTGAGGTGATCTTTTAGAATTAACTTTTATGCAGAGTGATAGATAGAGGTCTAATTTCATTATTCTACATGGGGAGATTCAGTTTTCCTAAAACCATTTGTTAAAGATACTGTCCTTCCACCAGTGTTTATTTTTGGCACCTCCGTAAAATATCAGGTGGCTGTAACTGTGTGTAACATGTTTGGGTCTTTCATTCTGCTCCATTTATCTACATGTCTGATCTAGTAATACTACTCCAAAGGACTTGATATTTCACTAGAGAGATACTTGCTTAGCCATGGTTATTGCTGCTCTTTTCACAATAGATAAGAAATGGAAACAACCTAAATGTCCCTCAACTAATGAATGGATAATGAAAATGTGGTACAATTATACAATGGACTTCTATTCATTAGTAAAAAATTAAAATAAAATCAATACATTTGTAGGTAAATGGATGGAACTAGAAAATTATACTAAGTGAGATAATCAAATGTCAGGAAAACAAGTGACACATGGTCTCCCTCATTTGTGGATCCTAGCTTCAAATTCTCAGATGTCAAGTATATTTCCTTAAGTAACTGTAGGAGTAAGTAGGAAAGTGGAAAGAAACCATGGGCGGGAGATGAAAGAGTTTGAGAGGGAGGATAGTAGGACACAGCCATTACCAAGGGGGAACTGGGGGGGAGAGGAGGGTTACACAGGAGGAGAAAGAGGTGGTATGAACAGTCAAAGGGAAACACATTATTTAATAAGCTTACTGAACAACAAACATGCATGTGACTGTATGTATACAACTGAAGCTATATAACAGAAATCAAAGGCCAGTCAAGGAAGAGCTCCTTTGAGTTGTTGGTTACAGGAGTCTTAGAGACTTCCCAAATATTTCCACAGTTCTGGTTTCTTCCCAGAACTTGAAGGTAATACCTTATTGCTGAAGACAGGACATATTTTAGACAAAGGACTTGGAGCAATAGATTTGAAACTGATCTGGAAGCCTCCTTCACAGAGACTAGCTCTCACAGTATCAGAAGATACTATGCAAGCTGCCAAGGGAAAACAAACCAATGAACCTACCCAGCTACAAAGCCTATGAACCACAACAATGAGTGGCCCAGCAAATCATGTCTATTGGTGCACTTCTATTTTAGGAATAATCTACAGATGTTAACTCCTGCTCAACAGGAGGGAATTCATGCACAGTACTATAAACATAGCTAAGTTCACATGGTTGGAGAGGCCAGAGACCCTAGAGAAGAACCTACTTCTATCAGTTTCCTACACCAACATAACTTCCTACTATATTCCTAATATGTAGTCTTACATTTAGAGACATTGATCAAAGACATCTCTTTTTGCAACAGATGGACTATTACAAAGTTTCACAACTGGTAAAAATACAGAATAAGTCATTGTGACGTACCCTAAGTGATATGTCTACAATGCACCCTTTACACCTAAGGCTCAGGGAACATCATGGAAGCAGGGGCAGAAAGATTCTAAGAGCCAGAGGGACAAGTTAATGAATTCTAGATATTATAGGGAAGCTACTCCATTGAAGTCTCCAGAGCATGATAATCTCTGCATAATGATAAAACCCATTGGCATACCAATGTGGACGGGAAATTTCACAGGATCCCCACCTCAAGATGAAGAACCAGAGGCAGTCAATGGATGCCCAAGGGAGGGAGAATCGGTTTTCGGTTTACTCTAGGGACTAGCTCCCTGAGAGGTACTCCCAAACAGTTACCCCTAAACACATATACATGAGAGCACCACTAAATGGACTCAGTGCCATATATATATATACACATACATATATATATATATTTATAAATGTATATATGTTTATGTAATAGTGGTAAAGAAAGAAGAGGAAAAAAATGAGAGTGAGTTAGGGGAAATGGGAGGAATTGGATAGGGACTGAGAGGGCTGAAAATAATGCAAATATAATACTCATGAAATTCTCAAAAAAATTGAAAATTAATTGATTAATTTGAAAAAGAAAAATCCACTAAACTCCTTCAGGGAACCGACATAAAGTAGAGCAGTTTTGCCTTTAGTATTTAACACAAGTGTTCTTCATATAAGAAACAGTCTAAAAATATTCTTGTCTTCATGAATGTAAACTCATAATATTTTTAAGTACAAGATCAGGAAGTGAAACTTTCTCTTTAGGGAATGTTCATGAAGGAGCTCACAGGATTTGAAACACTAAATACCTTCTACCAAGGGGTGACAATTGAATGAAAGGACTCAAATTCCTGTGAAAATAAAAATGAGCTTCAAACAGAACACACAAGTTTGGAAAGGATACTAAAAAGAACAGAGGAAGATGTGTTTGAGTCTAAACAGGATTCTGAAAAATGTAAGCAGTCGCTTTGAGGAGCAGAAATGGGCTTACACATCCTCCAGTGATCATCTATCTCACACAGTATGACAAATCTGAAAACCACATGGCCAAGATAATAAAACATTTCAGTTTATGTGTATTTATTAAGTCTAATGTGAGATTGTGGTGGGCCACATATGAACTGAAGAGAATGATAAAACATGGACTTTACTTTTTAAACTTTTATGTGTATGAGTGCACTGTCTGCATGTATGTAAGTGCACCCATGCCATGCAATGCCTGCAGAGATCAGAAGTGGGCATGAGATCCCTGGAACTGGAGTTATGGACAGCTGTTAGCCACCATGTGGGTGCTGGGGACCAAACCTGGGTTCTCTGCAAGAGCAACCAGTGCTCTTAACCACTGAGCCATCTTTCCAGCCCCAATGGGTCTTACATTGAAAACATTTTGGCCCAGAAATAGGAATAAAGTAATTATACAAAGTACTATATGAGATAGCATGTGACCAGTGGCATGGAATAATATAAATACACTACGAAAAACATAAAACAAGAGCAAAACACATTACATTAGGGTTGTGGAAGGGTAACTGGAAGCTTTATATTTAGCATAGCTTTTTATGAATAGCAATAACAGAGGAGTGAGAAGAAGGTCTTTTCAACCACAGTACTAGAAGAAGAAATGGTGAGAAGCCGATAGGTCATTTGAAAAGAGCGGCTTATATCTGAAGAGGACTGTTTTAAGTCTAGGCTGAGTCAAAGGGTACCATACACGTCAGGCTGGGCATTTGCTTTGGTTCATTTCTCATTTTAAGGGGTAAACATCAACATAAATTAAATTTCTAATGTTTCCTATACGGGATGGGAGAATAAAGTGTTTATCTATTTTACGAATTCTAAATTTTCTAAATCCTAAATTCTGAATTTTATGCATAAGCCAAATGGGCAGTTTTCAAGAGGCAAAAGTTTAGATGGCCAAGGTGATTTAGAAATGTAGACTAATGTTTTTCAGAACATCACTTTCTGAAAAAAATTAATGTTTGAAGTGAAGAAAGGACAGTTGGCTATTAACACACTATTGAATAAACTACCTGAAAGTTTTAGAAATGGAGTACAGAATCCAAGGTCCTTTACAGGAACAGAAAGGGAAAGTAGAGAGAGGACAAGGTGAGCCTTGTGAGTCAGTAAACAAATTTAAAGTGAAAACATCATATTCAAAAGACGCCATAGGAAACTATTTGCCAGGACCATCTGGGATCTGTCTCTAGACCCCTGTCCCAATGATCTCTCCCTCCTATGCCCAATCCACACTGAAACGTGTCTCTGACTTTGCAGTTTGAGACTGACTCTGCTTCTGCTTATGACAATGACTCAAAACGACCTTAGAGAAGTCTTGGCTGTGCTGAACCTGGCTTGCTTTTGAGCACTCTTCAAGGATTACAAGGGGTACAAGTAACCAAACTGCTGGCCAAAAGTGAAAGAGCCTTGACATTTCTATATCAGGTCAGAGTTGTTCAGCAGAGTGAAAAGGTGGAGCCCATCCCAGCAGAGCTGACAGCCAGAGCTACATAACACCAAGCCAAAGCAAATGCCACCCTAAAGCACACTGCTTTTAATATCACAATATCTGCATATCTCATATTGTTTCAAGATTCTCTTTTTAATGAATTTCATAGCGTTTATAGAGACTTTTACAATTTTAGACAAAGTCTCCAATTTTCATATTCTAAAGCTCTCATTTCCTAACAAAATGTGCACAAAACAGTTCCCAGAGTGAAAAGCCTTTGACTCACGATGAGATGTCCACTGGCATCATTAGCTCTGTGACAAACAACTGGCATTCATTTTATAACCATCATTATGAAAAAGAAAGCATTCAAATAAGCAATTCTAAAAGGGATGAAAACATCTATTTTACACACCCATTTCTCATTTTAAGGGGTAAAAATTAACAAAACTTAAATTTCTAATGTTTCTTATAAGGGATGGGAGAGTAAAATGTTTATTTTGTGAATCCTAAAAATTTTAAATCCTAAGTTCTGAATTTTATTCATAAGAAAACTTGATGAGCACAAAAGATTAAACATTTGTGTCCAAAAGTACATAGCAAATTTGGCCAATCGCAGATTAAAATTAAAAGCATTCTTCCAATATTTTCAGATTAAAAAATGCATTAGTCTACATCCATGTTTAGCTTTTCAGAAAAGTAAATAAACATCCAAACCCCTCCTGATAGAGAACAGAATTAATGGGGAACCACGTCTCTCTAAGCCCTGTCACCAAATGTAATGAAGGAGGAAAAGGGGAGAAGAAAGAGGATGGAAGGAAAGGAGGCATCTCTACAGACATTTCAAAGCGTAAATCTACAACTGGGTTTCGTACTGGAGTTCACCTTATCCACGTGGCTTGGAAAATCCCAAGCAAAAATATAAAGTCTAAAGTTCTTGCGTCCTTAATCTTGGCTCCCAAACTTCCCTCATGTGTGAGGACGGATGAATAGATAAGCAGATTGATAGATACATGCTTAGGCAAATACATGTAGGTATATTCGTGATAAATATAAAATAACAAATCTACACCCTGTCATGCTTCTGAGTCCAATGATCATTTAAAGCAAATGCCAAAGACAAAAGAACACATTAAATGACACCATGGGGAAAGCGACCACTGACCTAGAGTGCGACAAATCTTCAGTGTGAATATGGAATATTTTATTCTCTAAAAATAGCTTTAAAACACCTCCCATCTCATGTGTTTTATCTAAATGTGGCTAGCGTATTCCCCCAGACAGAGATGGATTCTTTCAACACCCCCTTGAATTAGTAATTATTATTTTCTGTGACCAGCTGATGATGGCCAAGTCAAGAAGCAAAGCTGTGACAGCTGCGAGTATAGCTGTGCAATTTCCTGGTATCTTTTACTTGTGGTTCATTACAATCAGCTACCACAGAACAACTGAAATAGGTTAAAGCCCCATGGAAAGGCCCTGGAAGATGAAATGATATGTGGTGGGTTGAGGTGACACTGTGTGAGATACACAGATACATCACAAGTATGTGCACGTGAAGAGCATGTGTGCATGGAGAAAGAGAAGGCAGACAACTCAAGGAATAGCAACATGTTGAACACATGACACATGTGAGAGAATGAAGATGAAATCCTGTATACTCCGCCCAGTTGAGCTTTCTGATGACATCACCCAACACTATTAGATTGCAACTGGAGGAGAGAATTCAAACAAAAATCTCCAAGGCCGGAAAGATGGCTTAATGAGCAAGAGCACTGGAGTACTGGCTGTTCTTGCAGAGGACTGGGCACCTATCTATCTATCTATCTATCTATCTATCTATCTATCTATCTATCTACACAGCAAAAACACTCATACACATAAAATAAAAATAAATAAGTTTTGAAAAGAACTGTTCTACAGAGCAAGAACCCCAAAGATGAATAAGAGATAATAACAAGTAGGTTTTGTTGTTGTTTTAAGTCACTAAGGTGTTAGATAGCTTGTTACATGTTAGAAAACTAGAATAAAAAGAACAAACCACCTTTGTTCTGAACAAATTTCAAGGTAAAGCAAAAGAAGAAGAAATAAATGGGTAGATGGAGGAAAAACTCTATAGACTAAAAATGTATAAAGGAATTAAAATAGCAATGTGTAAATATTATTTAGATCTTGGACTAAACAAGTTAATTATATAGCTAAAGTTTCTCATATTGAGCTGGAAATAGCTCAGTTGGTAAAACTTTTTGTCATGCAAAGATGAGGACCCAAGTTTGATGCCCAGAACCCACATAAAAAAGGCACTGTGGCATGCACTTACAAACTCAGCACTGGGGAGGTGGGGACAGGCTGATCCCTGGAGCATATAACAAGTCAGCCTTACTCTGTGAGTTTTAGGCCAGTAAGAGACTGTCTTAAAAATCAAGGTGGGCAGCAGGAGCAACACTTGAGGTTGACCCCTAGCTTGGACAGTCATCCACAGATACAAATACACCTGCACACCCAAGATGTAAACATACACATACAAAACTTTGAGAAAAAGTTTGTTATATTTGTGAAACTTTGGAAATAGTATTTACTGCAGTATTTGATGATAGTAAATGATTTTAAAGTATCACACAGAGGAGATAAGAATATGGGACTCAGGTGACACAATATTGACCATGAACTGATAATCAATGAATTCATAAATATTGAGCTATTTACCACTGTGCCTATTATTATTTATGTTTGAAACTTCCTGAAGAAATATATTGTTAAAATAGGTAAAAATAATGTTCTCATGTTGGTAAGGTACTTATATCCCTTCCTAAAACAACGAGATCTCCTCAAAAATACCATAAATTAAATGCTTGCCCTTGTAGGGTTGTAGAGATGGCTCAGTGGTTAAAAGCACTGGCTGCTCTTGCAGAGGATGTGAGTTCAAATCCCAGAATCCATACGGTGGTTAACAATGGTCTATAACTCCAGTTCCAGAGGATCCAATGCCTTCCTCTGTTCTCCTTTGCAATACATGATACAGGTATACTTATATACACACAAGAATAACACACACAGAAAAGAAAGAAAAAGAGAGAGAGGGAGAGAGAAAGACAGAAAGAAAGAAAGAAAGAAAGAAAGAAAGAAAGAAAGAAAGAAAGAGAGAAAGAGAGAAAGAAAATGAAAAGAAAGATTTAAAGGTTTGCTTTTGTTTGCTTTCTGAGGTCCAAGCTGACCTCAAAGTTGCTAGGTAGCTGAAGATTACTGTGATCTATTTCACAACATAAAATTATTAATCATATCACTATATGTACTAGATCAGAAGTCTTTTTGGCATTTCCATACGATATACGCTAAGTATTCTATAAAATATTCTTAAGGAAATTAATAATTAATAATATATTTTTGTTTATTTCTAGTCAACAGTACTTAAACTCATGGTATTACTTGTTATAAAATTTAGTGGTTAAGTTTTTCTTAAAAACAATATATAATTTTTAAATGTACCCAATGAGAATCAGTCTCATAGGGAAACATACTATCTCTTTGCGTCTGCCTCAAACCTGTAACAATTGAATTGTTAAGGTAGAAAAACATGTCATGGACTTCCATAATCTCGGAATTTGAAAACAAGTTTCAAAATGCACTGAGTCATAAAGTACTAAAAAGACAATAATTTTGTAGAAATCATATTTCTAAGAACAAATCAAAAATCACAAAATTATGAGCAATAGAAAATTAGATGGTGAGATAAAAGAGTGCTCATGCTTACTAATTATTTATTTATAGAGCTAATACCTCACAACAGGCATAGGTGAGGACATGAAATTCAGAACTGGGTATTGTAAGGTATTAATGAATTCATGAAATATGAACTTACAGTTCAGTTGTGAAAACAAGGCATAACACATATGTAGTTAAACAACAATCTCAGAATTGAGACTGTCATCATGTGCAGTACACATAGAATTATTTTAATTTAAGTTTCCATCTTGAATCAACCTTTTCTTTATAAGAAAAGAGCAATACCTTACTTTTGTATTGTTAGAGTAGCAAAAAGCCCCATAGGATTCACTGTGTGCGGTTCATCGCTCTCACGTTTCTCTCCCTAGAAACCTTCAAAATTGAAACATCTCTGATGAAAACTTTTACTTTTCTTCTTTCAGTTTTATTAACTGTTGGATTTCGATCTTTCTCCCCTCAATTCACGGCTCTAACTGGACCGTTTATCATCTCATTCCCTCTGCCTTGTGGGTTTCTCCAGTAATTTCTTACTTTCTCTACTGCTACTCTTCTGTTGAATTCCATTCTGGGCTATTTACTCTCTTGCTTCTGGGTGACTGATTCTAACATACTGTCATGTCGCTCTTATATGGTGATTATGAAAAGCTAATGAGTTAGCAGATAATATAAACTGCTTAGACTATGTCTTGATTCATGGTAAGTGTCCAATAACTTGTAGCACCTCTTACTAGTATTCATATTTTACTTCACCTCTTATTATTCATAGTTTACTTCATAATTTGTATTTTTAAAACATTTTGTGACCTAGAAAAAAAATCAGTAGATATAGGGAAAAATTCTATAAGCAAGAACAATTTAGGCAGCTCTCTTGAAAGATACTACATGCTACTAAACCATTTTCTTTAGGCTCATAACAATGTTAATAAAACATATCTTGCAAATAAATATAAAAAGTAAAACATTTTATTCATAATTCATGTTCTGTAACACCGAGACAAATAATTTAAGGATAAAAGGGAACAAATACTTAGTAGCAGCTTATGACTGCATTTCCTGAAGAATCTTTAAAAATATATCTTTAGTAATTCCCAACACAAAGAAATGAGGAGATGAAACAAGGGGATTAAATGTTAATTACCCCATTACACATTGTATACATATATCAATTTTTCACATTAAATTCTGTAGATAGGTGTGTGTGTGTGTGCGTGTGTGTGTGTGTGTACTAAACCCAGGTTCTTATCAATACTAGAGAAGTATTTTACCTCTGATCAACCCACCTCACAGCCTCTAATGATTTTTATGAGAGAAAAATAAAGAATAAATTTGAGGCCCTGTGAATGTGTTAAAACTTTGATTGCCATGTCTTCAAGAACTGTGGACCACATTAAAATCACAAGTAGGATGAAGCTGCTTGTGTCTGTTCTCTGAGAGTAGAAAAGTCTAGTGGATTTCTATGGAACTATGACTGGAAACAGTTTTCTCATATTTAAATGATATAATATCCTAAGATATACTGAAGATTGTGTCAACATAGGTGATCTATATATGACTTTATAATATAATATAACTCACAATAAAAGCTCTCTTGATTTCAAACCTATAGGTATTATCAAGTACTAAAAAAATGATCATAAAAGTAGAAGACAATGTTAGCATTTTTTATGGACACTTACCTTCAGTTTATGTTCTTTCCTGTTTACAATCACAGCTGTGATTTGCTGGTCCATGAAAATCAGGATGGTGACTAACAACGCTGGGATAGCAGCAGCAAGATACACCCACCAGGGATTCCCTCCAAATGGTGGGACGAACCAACCCCGGTTAGGACTTGTTGGCTTCAAGCAGAAAGAGAATGGTTTTCAGAATAATATTAAGTTAATATATGTTAATTGGTGAGATGTATTATATAAATTGTAAAAAAACAATAATTTTTTTAATTGGGTGGTACATACTTCAAATTTTGGAGAGCCAACATATTAAAAAGTAGAAACAATTATGGATTGGAGAAAATGATTATTTACTAAAACTTTTCCTACAGATGCTATTTTGAGGTAATAGCTAAAGGACATGAGGAGACATGGGCTGTTGGAAAGGCAGGAAATGACTTTCTTGGGCATATGAAATGATTTGAGATAAGATGTCAGATAAAAACTTTCAAATTAAGTGATAGCCAGAACAAAAACAAATGAAATTCTATTAAGAGGTAGCAAGAAACTACAAAGCCACTATGGACTTTTTAAATGAGTTTTAGCATTAAACAGAAGGTGTTTCTACTTTTGCCAAATTAAAATGATTTCAAGACATAAGGAACTTATACAGGCTATAACTGAACGAATTTAAACATTCTGATCTACTAAACATGAAAAATTATTTAGGAAAACTGATTAAATCTCCTGAAACATTTCAGAAAACTAGAAAAAGCAGTCATCATTTTTTCACTTTCTTGTAGATCCCATATATCTATCACAGAAAGAAAATTTTCTATGCTTTTATTTTAAGAAAAGCAAATAAAATACTATCTATGGTTTTTTTTCTCCACAGTTTTTGTTGCTGTTGTTTTTGAGATAGGGTCTTATTCTGTAGCCTAGGCTGGTTGAACCTATGGCAATCAATCCTCCTGTCTCAGCCTACTGAGTGCTAGGCTTACAGGCATGAGTCAGAAAACCTGGATGAGAGTATTTATCTGTCAAGAAGCTCTCATTCTTCTCTGAGGATGGCTTCATGTTCACTCTCAGCTTGCTCATAATTTCAATATGGAAACAGAATCCATCTTTATTATGTGAACCACTTGTGAGCTTATAAGGGAAGATACTTCATCTTTCTCATTAACCCAGTAAATCCCCAAGATAGAGTCAATAGAGTCTGGAGTCAATCAAACATTAGCAAATATGAATGATAGAATTAATTAGAATTTGTCTTGACTAATGAATATATGATAGTAATGATATGCAAAAATATTCTTTGCTGTCATGTATGTGTGTGTGCATGCATATCCCTTCTTGATTAAATAGTTATAATAAGAAAACTGCAACTAGCTAAATGATTCTTAGAATCATTATTATCTCAATAATGGAAAGAAAGGTATAAGAACTGCTTAGAAGACAGGTGAAAGATTTGCAGAAAATTACCTATAATTATAAATGACTAAAATATATTTTGTACAATATATATGATTATACAATAAGTCCAGAACATATATAATTCTTCTATTCTTTGTAACAATTAAAATTCAACTTCATTTAAGTATGCCTAGCAGATACTTTAGTAGGAGGAAAAGACCATTGAATTGGAGGCTTGAATTCCAACTTTACTCTCTGTCACCACTAGATAAGAAATTATGGGCATTTGACTTCATGTTTGTGAGCTTTAACGCCACAAGAATATAGAACAAGAATGCTGCTACTTTGACTACATACTTCTCGGAAATGGTACGTGAACTGAGGTAATTAGGTATAAGGAAATGTGTGAGATTATTCTAAAAATTAAGCAAGAGATTATAATATTATATATTATTTTAAAATAAAAGTAAATAAATAGTTCCTAATCTTGGCATTTATTTTTGATGAAAAAAATTAACTACTTGCATAAGTGAGCTAAACAAGGGATTGCTTTGGGGGAAAAAATGGGTAATTGTGCAAAATCAACAGAAATGGACACACACTAAACTACAGTAGGAGAATACAGAGCAAGCCAAGGAGTTTGAGGGAAAACCAAAGGACAGATATTCACTTACCTTAAATTCACTTGGCACAATTAGTTTGGGGGTATCCACACCTACCAGGGCATCTATCACACAAAATATGAGAATAGACAAGATAATGGCAAAATCGCTGATCAGTTTTCTTGCCTGAAAAAATAAAAAAGAAACAAAAGACTGATTTGTACCATATTTGTACATATTTGTAAGCTTACCTGTGTTTGAACTGAACAAAGAATTCAGTATTTCCTAACAATTTACAACAACTACTCCATCAACAAATTAAAATCTGGCCAGACATAAGATAATCCCATAGATCTACCAGAGCAGGGAGGCAGGCGCTCTTGTTCTCAATAGCGCTCTCTCTCTCTCTCTCTTTTACACACACACAGACATCTCTGACTTTGTCTCTATTTCTCTCTATGCAGGGGAGATCACTCAAACAGGATGTATCCCAAAAATATTGTATAAGCCCTTATCCTACATGTAGTATGAAAAATACTTGGGTAAGAATGAAATCTAAACACACAATGCACGAGATAGAATTCAGCTTATCTGTAAGGCAGCACTATAATAAATAAAATAATGTAAATCCCATAAGGTAGCTTGAGAATATCATAAATCTATCGGGAAAGAATTCCAAGTTCCAGACTATGAGTAAGTTTATTATCAAGACCCACAGTGAAGTCCAGCGATGGGAGATGGAAACATGATGGCTGCACAAGCTTTGTCTAAGAAAGCATTCCACATTCAGATTAGTAATGGAAGTCTGCTTGATGTGGGGCATCTCTTCACCACTTAAGTATGATCATTATTATCGGTCATCCAAAGCTCTAAGTGCCTGCTTCTGTTTAGGAGAATGTCTTCACATTAAACCTTGTCCTTTTGCATGAATAGATATAAAATATCTGTGGTGTATAAGTCATTAGGAGAGTACAGAACCTTTTGGTTGTATTGAGGTTTGTAGTGGTTTGAATAAATGTCCCTCATAGGCTCCAAGTATTTGAACAGTTTGTTCCTAGTTGGTGGTGCTGTTTTGGGTGGTTGAGGGCAGTGTGCCCATGCTGGAGGAAGCACATCACTGGTGGCAGGCTTTGAGAATATATAGCTTGCCAGCTTCCAGTCTGCTTCTCTCTGCTTCCTGTGTCTGCTTGAAGATATGAGCACTTGGCTTTCTGTCCCACCACCTCCTGCTGCCATGCCTCCCCCACCATTATCAACTCTCCCTCTGGAAATATAAGCCAAATAAACTCTTCCTTCTATAAATGGAAGTGGCCTTAGTCATAGTGTTTTAAAACAGCAGCAGAAAATTAACCAATATATGGTTCCTCCAATCATTAGAAGCACTAGTGAGGGTCCAGGATCTTACCTAGTGCATGGATATTGGATTTCCTATAGGAGGACTCACACTACCACATTGGGGATCATTCAATAAGAACTACTCAGTTCCTAATATTTTGCTTGATGATAAGAACATCACAGTGAATAAAAGACATAATCCATATCTCCATGAAGACCCAAGCTAATCTATATCCAACAAAGCTTGCTCCTGTATAAAATCAGGGTTGACTCAGACATCAATTTATCCCAGGGAGAGTGGTCAGTTTTCTGATGCTGCTAGATGAAAGAGGAGAGATCAAAGATGGACTGAGGAGATGTACAGTTCTCAAGATAATGGGGCTCCAGGAAGAGACGTGAAACTACTATTTCCATGTGCTCAATAGAAGTTGAAGTAAGAAATCGAAATTACATGATATCATGGCATTCTAATGAGCTCAGGGCTCCATTACTGATCATTACCAGATGCCAGGAGCTTCGGGCACTGTCTAGCTTCAACCGTTTCATCTGCAGAGGAGAGTTGGAATAATACCTAGATTTGTTATCAGAATTAAATACAATAAGCCAGGAAAGTGCTTACCATAAACTGCAGATAAGTTGATTATTTTATGTTCCAGGAGATCTGACTGCAAAGACCACTAGAAAAATAATCTACTGTCAAGAGTTCTTTGAAATGAACTTTAATTCTAAGAAGCAAAAAATACAAGTCTAGCAATCATTTGGAACTGCTACTCAGAGACACCTTCTGTTGGACGTATTTGGACTTAATGCTTCCCAGAGCCTCAAAACTGGAAAAAATTCTCATTTCTTAAATTTTGTGCACATAGTATTGACAATGGCAATTCAGGATGATCTGGCAAAGCTGGTCCCAGGAAGCAGTTTCAGTAATATGACAGAATGTTATGATTCTTCCTTTGGTCCAATAGGTCACAAATTCCCGCACAAACAGAGGTCACACAAAGTCAAAAAGAAGCTGGTACTTATCTATATTTATTACCCTTCCAATCCTCACCCAGGAAATCTAACTTGACAACTCAGATATCCTATAAATTATTCAACAAGGTGAAAATAGTTACTTAAAATATAATTTTAATCCTTTTTGTAATAAAAGGGAATCTAATGCAACTAGTTTGCAATTCCTTGGTAGAATTCCCACGGGACCCATACTTGCAGTCTGCTATAGCATAGCATCTGGACTGGTATCACTACCAGACACCTCAGAGATGCTGCTTCTCAACTAAAGAGGAAGAAGCATCTTGAGTCTTTTGTAAGTTGAATACCCTGAGAATTCAGCAGGCCAAACTGGATGTCATTACTGAGGTCCGCCAGTGGAGTTTCTAACTTGGCCCTGGTGGTGGTTTGGATCGGAAGTGTCCCCACAGGCTCATGTGTCTTTCTCCTGGTCTCGGGCTGGTGGCATTGGTTTGAGAGGCTGTGAGGCCTAGCTGATGGGGTGGGTCACCAGGAGCAGGCCTTTGGGGGTGATGCTCTGGCCCTGATTCTGGTCAGGTCTCTGGTTCCTGATGGGTGCCATTTAAGAAGTCACAACTACAAATTCCTGCAGCAAGAGCCACCATGCCATCCCTGTGGTGATGAATTCTGTACCATGAAAGCCACCATTCTGTCCCTGTGGCAATGAACTCTGTCCCATGGAACATGAGCCAGAACAAAGCACTCCTCCTTTAAGTTTCTTCTGTCAGGTATTCTGCCACGGCAAGAAGACAGACAACTAACCTGGGCCTGTGTAACCCAGGAGACAGATTAAGCCTCAAGACAAAAACTACCAAAGAGAAAGCATTCTCTAAAATGCTTAGAAACAATTCAAGGTCTGATGTTTTCAAAGAAAAAAAAAAACTTTTCATAACAACATACTAAGTATATTTTAAGTGTCAGTTATATAAATTTCTTTGTCAAAACTTATTGAACTGTATAATTATGATCATTTTGCTGTGTAAATGATGCCTAAATTTAAAATACTTCTACCTTAAAAAAAACTCCTAGAACTTCCAAATCTAAATCAGTATTGCTATCCCATGTAATTTCTTAGGAAATTTTTCATGTATTTCCAATGGTGTTGCTAACTTTCCAAATAATTTTAAAATTTTATGGTTTTATTATTGAACAGATAGATGTTTGTCAGATTACTCACATTAACCATCAGACATTTGTCTGAAATATATGTGATTCTGTCTTCTTTGAATTTTACTTGTCCTATTTCAAAAGTGATGCAACCTTGTAGAATATTTAGGAAAAAATAGGTGGAAATTGCTTCCCAATATGTTATATAGAAATAAACTTTAATATTTTAAAATACATCATTCTATTGTATGTAACTCTATTCATAAATGTGTGGCCATATAATTTTTTACATTATGATGTGTTTGGTTTGGGGTTTTTGAGACAGTCTCACCATGCAGTCCCAGGTTAGCCTTAAAATGTGATCTTCCGTCCTCAGACTCCAAGTGCTATGATTACAGGTATGTGCTGTCACCTCCAGTTCACATTTAGCTTTATGTCCCTTCAATCATTTTCTCATCTTATTTGATAATTTAAAAAATATTAACATTAATCATGCAAAAGTATTATGCTGGAAGGTTATTCCCAAAATCAATTTTTCTAATACACTGCTATTTAGATTGCTTGCCACTTTTCTCTATAACAAACAATATCATAAATAAATCTTTGCATATACCTGAGACTATTTCCTTAGAATAAATTCCTATCAGAATTAGCCTGTCAAAATGTATATAAAAATTTAAGACTATTCGTTCATAATGCCAAACTACCTTCCAGAATGTTATATTGATTTACCAATTTTCACTCTATCTAATATTATAAAAATTACTATGGATACTGTTGAAAGTCCAATCCATACCACAGGGAAAGCAATTTGCCACCAGTGACAATATTTGAAAGTATATAAAATAGCCAAATCTCCCTAAACTGTCATTTTCTGTGGCTTAACGAAATGGTATTTCTTACCCCATTCTGAATTTTCATGCTTCGTATAGTCCCTCTAAAGAATATATTAGTATCTATCCTCATAAGTGTCTCGTTACACTTCATAAAACAAACGTGGCACGGATAGACTCAACACAGAGTTCTAATGATGCAGGGGACACTCTGAGACCTAGGTATTTGCACGGTAAGAGCCCACCCAGCTAGGCTCATTCGTCACACTTGTCACGCTCTGATGAGGAATGCTGGACTCTTGGAGGACACTTTGGAAACGGAGACTAGTGGACTTCCCAGTCTTCTTTGCTGGTTACATCTAGACCTGCTTGCTGGTTCCTTTGCAACTCCAATACTCTGGAGCTGTTATGCCTTCTATTTATAATCTTGCCATAATGATTTCACCCAGTCACATTTAAAAAAAAAAATCTCCAGGACAGACTATACTTCTAAATTCTAGAATCATCTTTCAAGGTATCTGACACTTCCACTTGGATCTTTTCAGACATCACATAATTATGTCAAAAATTAAGTGCTTAATCTCCCCAGCTCCACCTCCCCAGTCCAGCCTGTCCAATTATTAATGCTCAAGCCGGCTCTTTCACCAGTGTCCTCCATATCTATTGATGACAGCTTAATCAACCTATTGTTCAGACAGAAAGAGAGAAAAAGAAAAAGAAAGAAAGAAAGAAACCAAACTGTTGCAACCCACTATAACAAATTAGCAATTATCCTGAAAATATGCCTAGAACCATATCACTTCAATTCATGTGGTTTATGGTATTAGTCTCTGTTTCTATATTTGTCTGCCCTTAGTACCCCTTCTGATGGAGCATCCTAACTAATAATGTTAAAATTTAAGTCAGAGCACTTGGAAGTCTGACAGGTGGAATGCTATGAATTTGGAGACAGCCTGGATTACAGAGGGAGTTCCAGGCCAGTCTGAGCAACTGTATGAGTTAGGGTGGTAAAGTGTGAGAAAGCTTAACCAGCTATTACTGGTCTGGATCTGGAGTTAATCAAAAGATCCATGAACCAAGGAAAATAAGTAGCCCTTAGAAATCACAAAAACCAAGGAAATGCATTCTCTGCAGAGCCTCCAGGGAGGACCACAGGCCACTCCACATCTTGATCCAGTCTTAAGGGACCAATTTCAGACTTCTTACTTCTATATCTCAATTTTGACCTCCAGATTTGCCTCTTAGATCAAACTTTTTGTTGTTTTAATCAACAATGCTCATTATAATTTGATAAGATAGGTATAAGAAACTAGTAACTATTATGCACAAATATATACATAATACACATGTATATAGAAGAATAATGTCTACACCTATACATTGGTTTTGGTAAAACTCCTGGGCAATGACACTCTTGCTATGTGAAACACTATTATAACATGGGTATAAAAATTATCTTTAAAAAATTCTAATAAATGCAAGAATTATAGTTCTTTAGATTTATGGAGAAAGCAGCAACCTTATTAATGATTTTTAACCTTATTAAAAATCAAAGCCAGCATGATAGCACTCTGTATAATACACTCATTTTTTTCTCCTTACTTCCTCTTAAATTGCATAATATAGTTCAGTTACAACAGAAATCACTCATAGAGATGTTTATTAGTAGTACATTCATTTCTAAGATATTGGATCCAGTTTAAACATTAATGTCAAGGAAATTGATTTTTTCCCAGGCTACTTTTGTGTTCAACACTAAATCCTCTAATTAGAAAAGGCAGGTAGGATGCCACATCAGTATAATATTCAGGTCTCACACTCTACTAAAATTAAATTGAATTTAAATTAGGCAAAAATTGACATGGAAGAAACAGAAAGGAACCTAAAAATGTCAAACCAATGAGATAACACCATCTGGGGTCTTTGTATAAGCAGCTTTGGTACTGACTTTAAGGAGATAAAAATATCTCTCTTTGGACCCTTTTCACATGTGCAAACACATTTAGAAAAGGAAAATACATAATTTTCTTTCATTGTTTGCTCTTTCTAAATATTTATGTAGGTTGACACATTAATATGTTAATAAAAAATAAAACTAAAGCTAGAAACTCATAGTTCCCAACTCTCTAGTAACTATTACAGGCAATGATTAAAAGCAGAAGGGCCAATATTTTCACACACAAAAAAAATGTGCTCTCAAGGGATCTCAAGCCCAATCCATGGATTTTAGTTTGGATGGACATTTATGGGCATCCATCCAAATCCAATAAAGTGTCTCCAGGCTTTTTGAATATAAATTATCACATTTTGAGAGAAAACAAATGAAGATAATTTATAGAGAGCAAAGACTTGCCATTTTTAAAGAATTGTTTTTAATTGTATATGAATGTACTACAACATATGATAATTCCTGCTGCAATTTATGGAAGAAGTGGTTTTAAATAAGGCTTCAATGACCTTTTTTGTAATAAAATTAGTTTTGACATTTTTTACTACTTTATTAAAAATGAAATAGAAAAATATTTTCTGTCCTCTGCAAAATTAATTAGACAATATTTCAATTAATCTACCATGATGCAACCATATTAAATATTTAAACTACCAAGGCACAGAAGAAACTAAGTGAAAAGGAAAGACAATTCAAATAACCATACGCTGTTCGCTTATTCTTGGGCAAAAACAACCTAATAAATCTATTATAAACACAATTTTTATGAAGGATGATACCATATTAATTATTGAAAGAGTCATAATCACACAGACACCAACAGTGAGAGGCTAGTTAATTTACAGAGCGGAAAATAAATGTGGTTGTTCGGAAGACCCAGAGGACATTCAGTTTTCACTTTGCAAGGACTGCAGCTGCTCCTAAATTAACTGTGGGGTGGAGGGAGGGCCCTAGGCCTGTGAAGCCCTTCTCAATGGATGGAGCTGTTACAACAAGACAAGTGCAGCAGCAGCAGGCACCCTGAGGGCTCTCAGTAAATATTAATCCATGATGTCAATTCCTTTAATGAGAATAGCACTTGGAAAATTCTAGACAATAGTGTAAAAAATCATTTATTCAAGAAGAAGAAAGAATACACCAGACAAATATGTGCTTTTTGGCAAACACAAGCACAAAGCAGCACGATAATTTCAAAATTTGACCTCCTAGTAGCTGATACTATAAAGCCATAGCTATAAAAAAAAATTAACATTATTCATAGCAATAATCTTAATTTACTCTCTGTTGACTCAATAATATCTACTATATTCCAAACTCAACAAAAGGAAAGACTAGTTTAGACTATAAGATTCTAATTCTATAAGCTCCAAGTGAAAGAAATTTGGGAGGTGAAGTATCCTGGGTAACTTATTGGGATGCCATTCACAACCTGCCAGTAGACTTCTGTAGAAGAGAAGGAGGCTAGTGTAGTGGACCAACAGGGAGGCTGAGAATTTAAGTAATTACTTAAGAGACTCCTTCCTCCATCCTCCTTCAAAACTGGGCAAACAAGTAACCTAATGAGTACATGCCAGAAGCAAATGATCAAATCACATGGGGAGAACTATAATCCAATCTCCTAATATTAAATTGAAACTAGAAAATCTGGAGTTGATGTAGAAAAAGCAACCAGATCAGTGAACATCTAGATAATACACTACAAGAAAATGATGACAGACCCCAAGAAACTGTAGGGAGAGTGTATCTTCAAACATTTTATTAATTTTTTATTATTTTATGTGTATTGTCTGCATGTATGTAAGTGCTCCCATGTTGTGCAATGCCTGTAGAAGCCAGAAGAGGACTCTGGATGCCCTGAAATTGGAATTACACACACGGTGGTAGTTCACCATCATGTGCATGCTGGGAATTGAATGTAGGTCTTCTGTAAGAACAGCAAGTGCTCTTAACAACTGAGCCATCTCTCCAGCCCCCTCTTCCACCATTTGATGTCTACCATAGGAAAGAGAAACTTGACTTGCTCGTGTAATTCCTGAGAGTAGGAACAGACCCTGTGGACAGGGTCTGTGGAAAGAGGAAAGGCAGATTTGTGTTTGACCAGGAATGTCTGTGAATGCAGAGTTTTTCTACCCAGAAGCATTCAAACAGCATGAAGATCCACTTTTCAAAAATTCAAAGTCAATATTAGACTAGATAGTATTCAAACTGAACATTAAAATTCATTAAGATCCAATTGCCAAAATTCCCTGATACTCTCCTAGGGTCTTCTTGGATATAACTCAATTAAACCATTATAATAAAGGGTTCCAGGTCCTCAAAAGGCTAATTTTATAACATATTAAAATACAATAATTTAGTTAAAAAATAATTAGTAAATTAGACAATCTAGAAATAAGATAGGAAACTCTTGTTTTACTTAATGGATCTGAATTCTGCTGACTTTTTAACAGTAGACAAGTAAACTGAAAGTGCTTTGAATCAAGAGATTATCACAGTTAAATGGATGAATTCTACCTGCAAACTTTCTCTATGCCATCATAGAAGCCTTCTCACGCTGTTTTGGCCTCTGGCCTTTTTTTCTTTTTTTTTTTCGGTCAATATCTGTAAGAGCTGAAGTATTTGCAATGGATGTTAAATTTTTAACAGACTTAATTGTATTTATACCTAAATGTCCTTTTGTCCTTTTTTGTTTTTTGGACAGGGTCTTCCTAATTCCAGCCCACCTGGAAGTTACAATCTCAAAGATCCATCTGCCTCTGCCTCCCTATGAAATAAACTTGAAAAGCAATGTTGGATTGAAAGCAAATTTAACTTTAAAATGACTTTCCTTGGAATAATATATCACAAGGATTGGAAAACATCTGGTATGTTTCAGTGACAGAAAAGTCATTTTTTAAAAATAAACTTCAATGGCAGAATACGGTCTGATGTTTTGAGCTATACAAATGTCACCCGGTATTACTAACACCAGAATGGAACATAGAATATATGCCTATTATTTCTTACTCATTTTTAATATATTATTTGTTTAGTTTGACAGTTTTTACCTTTCAAGAAAGTTCTAAGAGGAAAAGAAAACAAATAGAATGTCAACTGATCCTTAAAAGAACAGCTTATAAAAATAAAAACATATAACCTTCTAAACACATTCAATTTTAATAGAATGGTACAAGCCAAACTGTCATCCAAGACTCAGGGTTTGAAAACTATAACTACTTATAGAAATTTAGATATTTCCTGTGTCCTATGGTTCATAAAAATAAAATACATCACCTAGCTAAATAATCGGATTTTCACTGAAATTCTTGAGGCCCTACACTTTGCTTTAATTCATAATGCCAGGTCATCAAAACCCACAATCAGCTTACCTTAAACCAAAAAGAAATGGCACTAAAGTATGATTATAAGCATGGGTAGGAATGAACCACCAAAGTTAGTTATTCTTACTTGGAAACATAAAACTTCAACTTATTCAACAAATGTATATTAAATGCCTAATATGTGTCCCGATCTCATATTACTTAGCTTTGTATACTTCACCAGTATGGTATGAATTATACATTACAGTAACAATCTTTTTTCTATATGGGATTAATGTGCTAATTAATAAGATATAGAATAGTTGGGCCTTTTTAAGAACGATACCAAAGAACATTCAAAATTATCTAAATGTAGCACAGAAGGTATTGCAGCTGTTGATGTTGGCTAGAATTTATAACAACTGGGAAGGGTATGTAAAAATAACTTAGAATTATATCAACTTGTCTGAAGTTTAGGATTTAAACTTATTCTTATGGGGGATGTAAGAAAATTGAGTGATTCCTTAAAGAAGATATTCTCGTGCTCACTACATATATGAGCCAGCCACATGGAGTGTGACTACACCAAAGGACCAATAATTTTGCCAGGCTCATCCCATTCTGACCTCTCCTGTCACAGTCCTGCTCTACCTTTGTAAGCCTCACTTCTCTTTTGCTACCACATATGCAGTGGTAGCATTATTGTTCCATGCTGATGATCATTTGTTGGTGTGCAACTCTGGAGGAACATTTCATGTTAAAGCCCTGAGCTAACTGCCATGGATGATCACAGATTAGGCTGTGATGTTCCTCCTACAAATTTGATGCTAAAAGACTCTGACTAAAGACTTGAGGCTGATCTAATAGACCAATAGACACAAGACTAATGCACCTCCCTGAAAAGAAGGGGGCACACTGTCTATTAAGGGAGTTCTGGTATTCTAGCCAAGTTCTAGTAAGTGACTTCATGAGGAATGATGACCATCTTAGTTTGTTATATTAGGTCCACTATCTACCTCTTTGTTCCAACTTCAATGGCTTGGAAACGACCTGTGTGACTTACAATGGATTCTCTTAATTTTTGGCTTCTAGATGGATTTGGCTAGTGGTGGCTAGTACAGGCCATCAGAGAAAAATGGAGAATGGAGGTAGGAAAGAGAAGGAGAGGGAGAGAAAACGGGGGAAAAAAGAGACAGACAGGCAAAGACAGAGACAGAGACAGTGACAGTAAGAGGGACACAGAAAGATGATGGTATTGGTTGCACCCAGCTCGTTTCCTGTTAGATGGCCTGGCAAGCTAAATCCCTCAATCCTAGGTCATATCACCTCTCAAGATCCTTTTCCATCTTTGTCTTTCATTCCAGGTTCTATCAAGACTCCCCTTCCACATTATTTGGTCCCAGATGGTAGCAATCGCATTTAGTACTGTGATACCACAGTGCCCCATATTTTCCCTAACTTCACCGTTATGAATAATATCTTAATGAAACTCCTCAAACTACCCTAATCAGAGTTCACCATTTGTTTGACACTGGGACACTAACACCAAGTGTGAGTGTCAGATTTTGATGATGAGCCGCTAAGAGGGTAGTTGATGTTACCAGTTGAGATAACAGGAAGCACTAAATTCAACTGCAGAAAGAAAGGAAATCATGCTCTGAATTAGCTGCATGTAATTACAAATCACCCATAGTGAGTGACTGGCATCAGTTACAAAAGGAAACTTGACCTAAACATGGAAATATTCATCACTTTTGGAGAAAAATTCTAAGATTTATCATTGTGATAAGCACCTGTAGAATAAATTCATTTCATTTAGATGAGGCCTCAAAGCTCCACTTAAAATTTCAAAGATACTAGGGCTTAAAACAGCATTAATTATTGTCTAGTTGAGTTCTCCATTTGTAGGTAAGTAACTAAAGTCAGGCATCAAAGGGAACACTGTTAACTAATGATAGTGCTAGTGTGAGAATCTACAGTTTCTGGATTCCTATGTACAAACACTTCTCACAAAGTGCAGCATTTCTCTCTACTTGACTAATTTCCACAAGTCTACAGCTGATGTGAAGGACAACATAAAATGATAAAAATTTTCAAATGGTTCATAAAAATGAACTAAAAGTCACACAAACATAGAAATGAGAGTGCAAAAGAGAAAAATGACTGTGTAAATTGAGGGAGACAGAACACTGCATGACAAGGGCCACTGCCACTCAGAACCGGCATTCCAGAAGTTGGTGTGCGACTTGGGATGAGTGAAGAATAGAAAACTATCAATAGTGATTATTCTCACAGTAGTAAAAGATCATCTTACTAGTGCTTAAGGAATATGTCTTCATTGTTAACACGCAAGTTTAAGATCTATGTACTATTCTGAATTACAGCTTGAATTAAAGTATATTTTGACAAGTGTGAGAGATTAACAGTGTTGGTATTCATTTATGAATATGCACAGATCTGTTATTTACTCATATTATACAGAATGAATATAAGTGAAGATAACAGAAATTCTCCACATTTACATCCCAATCCTTAGAAACCACACACTTTTTCCTGTTTGTGATTTAGAATTCAATACTAAACTCTGCTGAAATCCACTCAATCGGCCTTATAACTATAATGCTATCATTTTCTATTTTCACATTCTCCTTTTTCAGTAGTAGGTCAGGATCAGCCTCCAGAGAGGCTCCTGACTCCTGGGCCCCAGACTCTAGGTTTCTCCAAGTCCTAGTCCAGTCCTGAACCAGAAAGGTAACAGTATAGGAAACTAAACTGTAGACAATATGAACTTATTTAGAAAATTCTAAAAATTCCACCAAAACAACAAATATAAAATTAGAACTGGTAAATTCAATAAAATTAAGGAAGTAAAATAAGTATTTTTAAAATAACATTTCATGGATTATGAAATTTGGAGGTAATGGAACTAGAAAAGTCATACTGAATAAGGTAATCCAGATTTAGAAAGACAAATGTAACGTGCTTTCTCTCATAGCTGGATCCTATTTTTGAAATCTTAGATATGTACATTTCAATTTGAAAATTCAGAGAGGTCAAGAAACAAATACAAGGCCACTGGTGGCAGTGGGAGGCCTCCTGAGAATGGTAGCTGAATACAGTGATATGAAGAAGGAGAGGGGAACATTAGACTCAGAAGGATCAAATGTGATGGGGAATGAGAGGGCAGGGGCAGAAAAGGGAACACAGGAGGGTTAAGTAACACTGTAGCTGTTAGAAAAAGCTATACGGAGACCTACCACTATAGAAGCTTCTTAAGTATACACATATACATCATAAGGAGATTAAGAAGTTACCCTAAAACAGGAGGACATTGTTCTTTCTAGACCTCATAGACTAGTGAACAAAATAAGAAGAAAAAACACTTCAATTCCAGGTATGGACACCCTTTCTAGAAGCTACTGACCAGGGATCCCATAGACCCTCAAACGTACAGTACTGGCCATTGCCTCTGCTTTTCGTTACTCAAAGAAACCTAATGGAAAGACCCTGTTGCTGAAGACACTACATACATGAGCTATAGAACAAGCAAGAAGGAATCAAGATGGTGCTGACTTCAGAGCCCCATCTCTATTGGCTAGCACTCACAGTGCTGGAAGATGCTATACAAGCTACCAGAAGGAAAAAATAATCATCATCCTTACCCAGCTGTGAAACCTGTGAGCTACAATAACAATGTGCCTGGCAAGATATGCCCACCAGTACAATAGTGGCACAAATATTATGGGAGAAACCATCCACACTTTAATTGTATTTAAGATTTACTTCCTAGGATGGAGCCCACACTTGACACTGATATCAGGCTTAGGAAGTTGAGGCTAAACAAGTTATAGGACATAGGGGAGAACCTAATTCTAGTATTCTAATAAATAATTATGGTATTAAACTGACTTTCAATGATTTACTGTTATACCCCCCCCCCATAGATTAACGCATCTCTCAACTCACACTAGAGAAGTTTATTTTACCAGAGATGGTGATTAACACAAAAACCCACAACTGGTCAACATGCAAAGAACAAGAGGCTGAAGAGCCATAATCCCTCAATAGGACACCTATATCAAATGTCTGCCCCCTAAGGCTTGGAGAACATTGTAGAAGAAGGGTGGAAAGACCGTAAGGGCCACAGGTGGCGGATGACCACAGAAAACAGAGTTTTCCAGACTGCTAGTCAATTACTCCTATGAACTCACAGCATCCCATGCAGGCTCAAACCAGAAAATGAAAAAAAAATCCCAGCATAGACAGGAGGAAGTGGGTAAGATGCTCAACCCTCACCTAAGAAAACTGGCAAGAGAGGGTTGCCAGGAGGGGGAGTGACAATCTCTTTGAAGGCGCTAGGTAGGTTAATCAGCCACCAGTGGAGGGACTCACACTGAAGGACATTTGGAGACACAAATTAGACTGTACAGGCCTTATTGTACTTATAATAGAGCACATTACATTAGGCAGGAGGCAGGGAGAGGAGGGGTGGGGATGGGAGAATGGATCTAAATACCAATTATATGAAAATCTAAAGAAAAAAGAAAAAAAAAGGTCTAAAGGACAATCAAAAGGAAAATAAATAGAACCCAGCTATTGTACATGTGAACCCAACATTCCCTCCCACAATCCCTTCTGCTCTTCCCTTCCAACTTGGACCTGGTGGAATGGCTCCTGCAAAGAAGGGTGGCAGGAAGAAGGACCATTCTGCCATCAATGAGGTGTGATCCAGGAATACACCATTAACATTCACAAGCACATCTACAGAGTGGGCTTCAAGAAACTTGCCCCTTGGGTACTCAAAGAAATACGAAAATTCGCCATAAAGGAGATGGATATTCCAGATATACACATTGATACTAGGCTCAACAAAGCTGCCTGGGCCAGAGGAATAAGGAATTTTCCATATCATTTGTCAAGAAAACGTCATGAGGATGAAGATTCACCACAAAGGCTGTATACTTCAGTAACCTATGTTTCCGTTACCATGTTCAAAAATTTACAGACTGTTAATGTGGATGAGTACTAACTACTGAGAGTCAAAGTTATAAAACTACAAAAAAGAAAATAAATAAAATAAAAAATGGTGTTTCTATACACTAGAACAAACTCTCTGAAAGGAAAATCAAGTTTACAAGGCTCCACCCTGACAGGAAAAGGTACAGAAGTCCATGGCTGCTAAGGGAAGAAGAATCAGTTTTCTTTAGAGACAAGTCCCCTGATAGGTCACCCAGAATTAAGTGGGCTACATGTCCACATGAGCAAAACTAATTGAACTCCATAGGAGACTGACGTATATACATATATAAGGGGAACATAAATCAGAACAGTCCGATTTACACTAGCAACAAAATAATAGAATACCAAGGAATACATTTAATCAAGATAAATGAGATACACTTTGAAGTATATAAAGAAACAGTGAAAAAAAAAAAACGATAAAGACACAGGTAAAAAGATATCTCATGTTCATGGACTAGAGGAAGTAATATTGTCAAACTGTCCACAGTACTCAAAGAAACCTAATGCAATGCCTATAAAAATTTCAGGGATATTTTTCATAAAAAATAAAAAATAATAATTCTAAAATCCATATGAAAATATAAAACATCCCAAAGAGGCAAAGCAATCTTGAACAAAAAGAATTATCACATAATACCTGGGTTCAAAATATGCTACAAAGTTATATTTTTAATACATGATAATGGAATAAAATGACATATAGCCACATGGAACAAAATAGAGAACCCAGAAATAAACACAGGCATTAACAGTCAGTTGATGTTCAACAAAAATGCCAAGAGTATACAATGGACAGAAAATAGATGCTTCAATGAGTACAGTCATGAAAACTGGATATTCTCATGCAGAAGAATAAAAATAGATCAGCCCCTCACATCATAAGCAAAAGTGAATTCAAAATAGATTACTTAACTATAAAACTATAAACATTTTAGAAAACAGAGCTGGAGAGACGACTCAGTGGTTAAGAGCACTGACTGCTCTTAAAGAGGACCCAAGTTCAATTCCCAGCACCCACATGGCAGCGAACAGCCATCGGTAACTTCAGTTCCAGTGGATGTGACACATTCTTCTGACCTTCTCTGGCCTTACATAACACATGTGCACTTACACACATGCAAGCAAGGCACTCATACATATAAAATAAAAATAAATAAAATGTTAGAAAATAGAACAAAAGGTATAGAACATTTAGCTGGATAAAGACTATTCTCAGATATGCAAGTAACATCATACTTCAGTACTGTTTTGTTTGCTTGTGTTTAAATATAATATTAAAAGCACAGGAAAAAGTAAAGCTGACAAGTTAGATGACATCAAACTAAAATGCTTTTTCCCAGCAAGAAAAACAATTAACAGAGTAACAACAAGTATGGAATAATCCAGAATATATAAGCAACTCAATTCAATAGTAAAACAAATGCAAACTCACTTAATACATAATAGGCATCTCTTAAAAGAAGATATACAGGCCAACAGATATATAAAAAAATGTTCATTATCACTAGTCATCAGGAAAATACAAATTAAGTCTAAAATGGATTGTAACTTCACACATGTTAAAAATGACCATTATCACGGATAAAATGAGGAAACCCTAGAGGACATTTTGCAAAATAAAATAAGCCAGACACACAAAACAAATGCTGTATGATTTCACTTATATGGAAATTTAGAAAGTCAAACCCAGGATCCTAGACAGCAGGGAGCAAGGAAGAAAGGAGAGGGTGCAGGTCAAAGCAAGCAAAGTTCCAGCAGACTGGAGGAGCAAATTTTTTAGTTCTACTGCACAGAATTCTGACTACATTTCAAAACTGCCTCTTTTAATTGCTCCCACTGCAGAAATTATACAAGCATGCAAAACTGTGGATATTATTAGCTTGAGGTAATCATTCCACAATATATGCAGACATTAAAGTATCATATTGTACTCTACAATGTATATAGTTATTTGTCAGTTAAAATTAAAAATAGGAAAGATAACTGATTTCCATCTGAAGGCTGATATGAGTTTATTTTGTAGATTTCAACCTTCAAGAAATTTACAAAATTTTCACTGTTCCACTGACTACTGTTAAAACATGTTAGACTTTGACAGGTGGTAATGACCTGTAAAATGGAAGTCAAAAATACAACAAAAATAAACGAAAACCACCACACGAGAGAAATTGTTCTCAAAACCTTTCATCCAAGAAACTTTTCTATACCAAACTCATTCTAATGAAGAAGCTGATCAAGTTGAGCTCATCTCCCAAGGTATCGCTGGGGCCACAGTCCCAAAGAGAAGCTACTTAATCTGTATGTATCAAGAAGGAATTCTTAACAGAATACAGGATCTAGGTAATAGGTGTGTGTGTCTGTGTGTGTGTGTCTGTGTGTGTGTCTGTGTGTCTGTGTGTCTGTGTGTGCACACTGTGTGCCAAACAATGTCTCTGAGCTGAATTCTGCCTACCAAACTCAAGTATACGAGGTCTATTTATGCAGATTAATTTGAACTCTTCCTTCTACATTTCTTTGAGGAAATTTTTCAGTCCTTGGGCCATCTACCACTAGACATTTTATTATCAACTTTTCTCTTTATTTTTGTTCCATAAGAAGAAACCAGAAAGTCCACAATATCCTGGGTGAAAGTGAATATATTAAATTTCATTTTCTAGGAATTGGAAAAGGGGCTTTCATCTTCTAAAGTTCTGCATAAACCACGAAGACATGATTTCATGAGGTGCCAGCTGTACAGAACAGGTCACTGATATAAATCAGATGCAGTTGAGATTACCTGAAAACACTGACGTCTTAAACACTAAGAACTGAACTGTAAAGCAAAGAGGTATCTCAGTTTCATTCCACAGGTAAAATAAACAATATGTTATTAACTAAATGCTGGTCTTATCTTAGTCTCTCAAAGAACCCGTTTTGAATTTAAGTTCATCCAAGCATAGTAATGGGAGACAGGAAGTCTGTGGAGCTCAACTCTCAGTACCACCTCAGTACTAAGGCACTCATTATAATGGGAAGAAAAATTTGGCTCAAATGACAGTCACATCTTATACTAATACTAGTGTACAACACCATTTTGGTTAATCCCTATTTCACTTACTAAAATACATACAGCCAATGAATGAGAAACGCCACAACATTAAAAAATTTTTCCATATGGATTTAAACATCATGCATTTAAAGGGTTTGTCTTCACTCATGGTGTTTAGATGGAATATATCCTATTTTTTTCCTTTCAGTACATTAAGAATTATGACAGCCAGAACTTATGACATGATTATGTAAGCAAATCTTTGGAAGGCTTTTCAAAGCAGGACTACAATTATGTTAAATATACATCCGCATGAACAAACACCGGAATGCAATCTTTTAAATGCACAAGATAATATTGGAAAAGTTGGATTGAAGGTGCCATTTTCATTTTGTAAAACCTCATTATTGTTGATACAGTGGAAACCTAATAAAAATTATTTAAATCTCAGGTACTTACTGTGGTTGGAAAATAACGACTAGTTTTGAATTTTTTCATAGCCATAGAAGACGTGTAAGTGCCCAAGAAGAGAATAAATGACATGAGTGTGATGTCAGGAACAAAATCACAATTGTTTCCCACAAGCTGTCCTCCATATTTCAAACATTCCTTCTTCGACAAATGGGCCCAGTCAAAGGTAGCATTGTGGTACTGAAGAAGAAAAACAAAGGGTTGTTTTTCAAGAGAATACTGACATATCTAAAGCAGCTTTTCACACTTGATGGGCTATCTGTGGATTATACTGGAACTTTCTATAAAACAGTCTGAAGATAACCACTGGAGGATGTAATGTGATGAGGTGTTACTAGAATAACAGAGATGGAGAGGCCAGCAATTATCAACACAGTAAGACAATGCAGTGTGTCACCCAGTGACATACCACACTACAATCACCCATTTATTCAACAAAAACAAATCACACAATCTTTCCTGCCAACCTTCCTGAGAGTCAACACATTAATATTCTAAATCTCAAAATGTGAGACTCTCTAAAACACCTTTAATGTTCAAAAAAGTAGTTATTTCATAGTGCATGGCTTCTTGTACATCTACCTTATGAAACTGCAAATGTTCTGCAAACTGTAGGACGGTAACTCACCTGGTACTTTCACAATTCAGTTGTTTTTTATTCTAATCAGTATAACCTGGTGACTGAAGAAATTAAACTACAAATGTATACATGGCTTTCTGGCAATGTTAATACAGTATAGCATTTTTTCTTGTTGACACCAGGTCAGAACTTTAAGCATCCATAAGTGGGGTGGTTGTGATGTTAATAAGCTGCTGCAGCTGTGTATGAGATATCTGATCCTGTGTTCCACGATGCAAGCATATAGGTTGGTTTCATGTGTAGCTGAAATGTTGCTAATACTGTGCTTCCTTCTGGCAGGGACTCCTCTATTCGGTTTCTAATACACAGGTGTTCTCTTGCTGAGCAGTGGATGTTCCTGTGCTCCCACATCCCAGCTCTGGATGTTAGCTGCTATCCATTCACAGCAGGTTGCCTCTCTACAACTATCTTTTGTCACACAACTGCTACCTTACCAGTGACCAATCAGCCCTCATGGAGGATACAAACTACTCCCTTTAGTTCAAAGGGGGAAGCGGCCCTGTGTGCTCCAGCGCCCCCATGAAATCAAGCTGATGGTAAACCCAGCTGAGATATATCCCTGTTAATTCTTTCTCTGTCCTGATCTGTATTTTTAAGGCCACCCTCTCAATTCGTGACATACACCTAAGATCCCTGTATTAAAATTCACTTCTAATATAGTCAACTTATGTGACTTACTGGACAACCGAACATTAATGGCATCTAAGTCTAAGGAATTTTTTCTGGAATATTTATGTTTGGAGGAAATCCATAAATTATTGAATCAGATTGCTCACCCCTTGGTATTCAATATTCCTGTGAGATAAATATTTCTCCTCTGCTTGAACGTTTTCTGTGATGAAGAGTTATATGGTAACTCATTCACTCGATTAACAAAATTTCTGCACAGCTATTTCTTATTTGAGCTTTATTAAATACTTATCCTTTAAATACATTGGTTTTGCCACAGAGAGAGCATTTTTTCATACTATGACAGTAATGGCTGCTTACTAAGACATAGATTTCCAGAATCTTACGTACATAAACTAATGTCAACATGACTAGGTAGAAGTGACTGGGCATCACAACTTAGAGGCTTTCTAAATACCCTTAAGCTTGTGCCCTCTTGGGTCCCAGGCTGAAAAATATGTCATGTGCTAATGAAAACATTTCTTGAAAATACCTTGTAAAAAATGTGGAATGATAATTTTCTCTTGTCTTTTAAAGGCAAGAATGTGCCTCATACCAAGCAAATCATCACCATCTTTTACCATTCTCTGAGTTTTCTCTATATGAGTGATACAGTCATAAAAGAAGAATTTCTGACCAGGAGTTGAGGTTTTCATAAAGCTCAAAGGTAAAGTGCCTATACAAGCCACTAAAAAAATCAACTCTAGACTTTCACTTAAACATTTTCATGCTAATTTCAACTTGGAAATAGCTGACGGGTGTAACTTGTCTTTTATCAAACTGTTTCTAAAGGTGATAAATCATGCCTCATTTTGTTTCTTGCATTTCTACATATGGAGGAGAACATAGTTACTGCTTAGAGGTCATAATTGCTGACATATTTCTTTGCTTTAAATTCAGCAAAAATGTGCCCTAATTTAACTTCAGGGTAGCAGTATCAGCAAAGTCTTTGTCTATAGCTAGAGTCCCCTGGAGATGTAAGGTACACCAGAGCAATCCCAACAACAGTTTTATCAGTTTCCTTTCAAAGATTCAGGTCGTGGTCAAAACCACACAGATATTCATAAGACGACAGCAGGTTTGTTTGCATCAATTTAAAATGTCAATGTCAATATTTTACAAGCGTTAAATGAGTTTTATCATTATCAATCAAAAAATTATCTCCCAACCCCCATCTACCACTAAGGCCTATTATATAAAAACTTTAGGCAGCATGTGTATATCACAGCATATGCAATGTTTCATAACACAGTTGACCACACCCATAAAACTTAACCTGTGGCTGACAATTCTATTTGATTACCACTCAAAAGATATCTAAATGATTTGTGTTATTTCAGTTATGATTTCATACAAGATGATATAAATGAAGGCCAAGTCCAAAAGACTTCAGGTAGTATTTATATCATAAAAAATTAATCTACAGCCACAGCTATCACCTGGGTTCAAGCCACCATTGTTTCCTGTGGGCTTTGTTCAGGACACTCTCTGCCACTGGTCTTTACCCCTTGATAGACAATTACCACATCTTCGTGGTTTTGATCTTTATTTCTTATACAAAATTCCTCCAAGTCTTTCAAAACAAGACAAATGGAAATATAGCCTCAGAAGTCTTCTCTGCGTATTAGAACTCTCTCATTTCTCTTTATCATATAGTACTTGCAACAACTTTCATTGGTAATTATGTTGCAGCTTCCCTCAATGCTTAGTGATAGAAGTTTTTAAAGCCTCAGAGAAATGTCTGATGGGCAAGAGTCTTGGAAAGATGTCAAGGTAGGAGACATCAGCTGCAAAGAGCTGGCCCAGGAGTAATGACTTAAGACAACTACAAAGGGAAAGTGTGCCGAGTAAAAAATGTGCAAAACATCCAGTGTATATTTGCAAGGAAAGTTAAATACCACAAAAGACTATGAAATTCCTAGGACGATAGGTAAAGACACACAATGAGCTGAGAAGTGAGTGGGAGAAAAAAATTGCAACAGCAGACTACTGTAGACTTTTTATTTTAAAAGAAATACAGTAACAAAGAATAGTCTAGAACATGAGAGCATTACAAGGTCAAGGAAAGTTTCTCAGGGGGAGTGAAGACAGAAGATATTTGCAGTGGATAAAAAACCATGGGAAAAAACCATGGAGATGGAAAGGGAAAGGTGATAGGAAAAACAAGATGGAAAAAAGATGAGAGACAAAGACAGAGACTTGGACTGGGCACATCACAAACACAATACAAGTAATAAACAGTTTAAGACATGGCGGGCAGCAAACAGATTTTATCTGTTAACTTAGGGAATGCAGTCTTTCATTAGGTCTGAAGTATTTGATGTATTAAAAAAAAAGAAATGTACCCTTTATCAACCCTTTCTCTGTCCAGAGAATAAAATTAAAGTATAATAAACTTTCCATTTAAAATTACCAGGTTAAATACAAGCTGCTCAGTTAACACTACAACTTTTACTAAACAATTGCTATCTTTACTGTAAGTATGTCCTATGCAACTTTTAGAACATATTCATACTAAAAATTATTCAGTGTTCACCTGATATTCATATGTAATCAAATATTCCATATTTTATTTGTTAAAATTGGCTATGCTGTTTCATTCAGTTATAGGCTATTTTGGATAAAAACAGCCTCTAGAAAATAAAAATGTACACATGAGGAAACAAAATACACAAAAACCTAATGCATATGTAAACTAAAATAGGCTTAAAGAGACTAAAAATGATTAATAAAAGAAAAATGTTTACAAGTTTCCTCACAGAAATAAAATTATATACATTTGAATATTAAATTCTATTTATTTATGTATATCATATATAATAGAGTACATGAAATCAAGAAGGGGTATTAAAGGGGTGCATGTAGGGGTGGAGGAGTCTAAATATAATCAAAATATTTTGTACAAAATTCACAAAAATTCAATGAAAAAATGAAACGAAAGTCTGAATGAGTGGGGTTGGAGAGATGGTTCAGCAGTTAAAAGCACTGACTGTTCTTGCAGAGAACCTACATTCAGTTCCCAGCACCCACATGGCAGCTAACAGCCATCCACAACTCCAGTTCCAGGGGATCCTAATGCCTTCTTCTGGTCTCTGTGGGCACTGCATGACATGGACACACATACATGTAGGCAAAACAATCAAACATTTTTTTTAAAAAATCAATCCTCAAAAAAACTTTTAAAAAATAATTATGAATGCCGATCATGTGGAGGAGACACCAGAGAGCGAATGAGATGGGAGAAAGCACGGTGTTTGGGTAAAGGGATAATGAGGAGAAAGATTTAAGAAGAGAGGACCAAGCGGCTGAAGATTCTAAGGTCAATCCTCTGGAAAAAAATTTCAAATTTTTTTTTTTTTAATCTCATTTCCAAGAGAATCACCCTGCTTATACTAAGTGGATTTGTTCACAATTCTTACAAATAGAAGGATTTATTTGAAAATTAAAGTATCATACCACCTCCTCCTGTAAGAGTGGGAAACAGAGAAAACAGAATAGACAAAATGTTGGCAGTCAAGAGTAGCTGATCTTTTTAAGGGAGTTTGATGTTCTTTGATTTCAGTACATATCTAAAGTTTTCTATAGCATGTTTTTAAAGTAGGATCATGTGTAACATCAAAAAGATTTAAGGGCAGAATGTTTTTTACAGCTGACTTTCTCAATGGGATAGATTTGCAAGGATGCTAATAAGAAGATTAATTTGACATTCTATTTCCCATGAAAATGAATGTTAACTCCTAGACTTACCCTGAAGGTACATCAAATCAAACCACTTTTGTTTCTATGTCTAACTGTCAAGCAAAATTTATATGTCTGTAATAGTTCAGAGCCCTATAATTAATTGAATCTCTAGTGTGCACATGATAACCTTCACCAGGTAGTATAGCAAGCAAAGAGTAAACATACAATTAAGGTTCTCCACTACCCTCCTTGAGTATGTTTAGACTGGCAAATACGTTCTATTTAAGGTACAGGTGACACAAATACTATCAACAAAAGCTTCAAATAAAGAAGCTGCTGTTCTCTCCTTTCAGGTTTCTCCAACCCTGGAGTTGTATAATCTCCAGTCTTACTTTAATGACTACAGCATGTTTGAGCTGCAGTTGTTCGTACTTTTGTGAAATAGTAAAGCTGGCTGGTCATTCTGCTTATGATTAAGATTATATTTCTACAAAGTTGTGACTACTGTTCCAAGTTTAACATCCAAAGCAAGCAAGCTAGGCAATGTATCAAATTAGAGATTCAGAAATCCCCCAGAGATGGAGATGCAAAGAAATTTAAGTAAGTTAAACTCTAAAATGTTATTAGTCTTTCATAAACATCTTCCTCTCCCAAGTAGCAGCTTGAAGAAACACCTACTACAGATAAAGGGAGGGAGAAATAAGTCAAACCTCTAATTATCTTTTCAGGGCTGCTTGAAACCTATTGTGATAGATTAGAATTCAAAAGAGCCCTAAGATTTATATGAACCCACTAAATTCCTATGACCTTTCCCAAGCATATCAGAAATGCATGCAAAACTGGAGTTTGGACAGGAGAACAGACAGAAGTCTCTGTGGCACATGGAGTCTATGCCTGTACAAGAAAGCCACTTTGTTACCATGGGCTGGAGGGGAGCCCAGCTGAGAGAAGCCCTTCTGGGACATTCAGCAATTTGTGAAGAGAAAGACATCTTCTCTAAGAAGGGTGAAGACAGCAGAGACGAAGAAAGATCTTCCTTGTCTCAGAAAGCAGGGCACAAACAAGGTAACATATCATTCCATGGGGCTTTCTGGGACAAAGAAAATGGTCTATATCTTGTTTGTGGCATGGGGAACGCCACTAGGAAACCTACTGAAATGAATACCTCAGAGCTATGTATTTAAAGGATGTCTCAAATTAATTTTTCAAACAGGACAGAAAGGAATCTGATAGAGGAACAAATACTAAGTGATCTTTTCAATCTCATCTTCAGGAGACTGACATGAGATCTCATCTCCACATCTGGTCTCTCAGAGCTGGAGACTGAAAATCTAAAGATCCTACTGCTCACTGTTCAGATACAGAGTGCACCAAATGCAGCTCCTCTCAAAGCTTTGCAGGGTATGGTCAAGAATTTGTAGCATAAAAAATAACTTGCAAAAATCCACAGGAAAAGTGGCAGAGGTGAGGACAAAATGAGTCCAACAGTAAACAGAAGTGTGAAATCTCCGCTCTTTTCCTCATGAGGTAGTCATTCTTGAGTTCTAATCTTTGTCTACATGCTGCTCTTCCCCCTGAAACACACCCTACTGCACAACAGAGCTTGTCTTCATGCTAATGAAGCTGAAGGGAGAAGGCCTTCCCACCTCTGACAGCACATTCTTTGGGACTTGGGAAAGAAAGGCTCTCGCCAGGGGCTACATGTCACTTTTACTGAACATTCTCTCAAAATCTAATTACAAATGAAAGGAAAAGAAGGAAATTAAGGCCTGATGACTGTATGTCTTATGAAAAGCTCAGGTAGCAGAGCCAACACGGCTTGCTTAGTAGAGGACTCGGCACCTATCAGAAGCAATGGGTTCCAGCTCCTTCTTTCCACCAACCTTCTGAGTTACTACTGAGCCACCATGACCTGTCTAGGGGGCCCAGGAATATCTAAAAAGACCAACAATACTGTCCAAGGGAGGAATCTGTGGCAGCCACGCTGCTCAGCCCTGTAGTACATGTGAGGTGACAGTGAGTAGTTTTTAATTTTTTATTGCAAATGAACTTATATTTTTATAGTGTTTTTTAAACCACAAAAAGAATTTTATTGAAAATACTTTAAAACATAGAAGTATTTCCCCCTTTATTTCAGGAAAGTCTTTTTGAATAGTAGATTGGCTGGCTAAAACATTGAAAATAGAAATATGTGTTCTTCAAAACATAGATATACTCTTACACACACACACACACACACACACACAATACAACACAACAAAGAAACAGAGAAGTGAGTTTTGAAGGAAGATCTAATGGTAAGGAACAAAGTCAAGAGAGCCACAGAATCCAAAACAAGTGAGAAACAGGGTCATGAGAGAGCTGCCCAGAAAGGACACAAACATCATCTCTGAAAGGAATGCTCCAGCACTCTCTACACAATATCTGCAGGAGTGTTCTGGTCTCCTGAGAGATTGGCACTCTATCAATACAAGGTATTGTGTTTTCTGTCTTTATAATGGAGAGATTGATATTCCTTGGTCAGTTTCCATATCTGGCATAGAAGGGACACAATCAGCAGCCTGAAACAGCACTTTCCCCTTTTTCTGCAATATAAAAGTTTCCTTCCAGTGTGTGACCTTCCATGCAAAACAGCTCATTTTTAAAGCTTAGTTCCAGTCCCTTAAAGGTCCTTGGTTACAGACCATGGGAATGTAATCCCATGTGATGGAGGCACAGTCCTCTCTAAGTGACAAGGGGAAATGTCACTTGCTCCAGTCACTCAGTGAAGGGAGGATGGAACCATCTGGTCGGTCAGAAGCGTCCCTAGCCATCAGGCTCTCATTTCCCACCACTTTCACTTTCCATTGTGACAACAGTTCAGGGTCACAATTAGTGAGATATAGCAATTTAAATTCTCATAAGAATTTAGAAACCTTGTATGTGTAAATGTTGGCTTCATATTTTTTAAAAAGGGAATAAAAATGTTAACTAGGGCCAAGGAAAAGTATTCATTTCTTTCTTGCTACTGCTAAGGACTATTAACATTGCCAGCCCACGTAGCACACAACATAGAACTATACATATTTTTACAAACTATGCAGCATATAGTTAACAGGCAGGAAGCTTCAGACACTGTGTTACTTACCATGTCAGTAGAAGAAAGAACTGGAAAATCCTCTGGAGCTAGTGTGGTGTCATTAGATATTGAGATATTAACTGTAAGAAAAGGACAATTTTTGACTATGAAAAATAAAATAGGAACAAACTAAACATATAAGGTTTAAAACAAAAGGCTAGGCACTAAAATGTCTTCCATAACATAAGAACACCATGAAATATTATTTATTATATAACTGTATTCATCTTATACTTAAATAAAACAATCAAAAATTTAAGCACATTTATGTGGCAAACATTTAAGGAGATATTAAACTTTGTTTAAGTTTTTATCAACAAAATAAAACACCTTTGTTCCTGGCATATATTGAATATATTTCTTAGTGAAAGAAATAAATCAGTAATTGAGCTGGTCACTGGCTTCATGCATAATAAAATCATGCACTTCACTCAACCAGAATTAATTTGCACTGAAAATTTTTGAAATTTAACTGTGCATGATAAAGTCTACCTCTGAAAAATGTGAGAGAAACTACCAAACAAATAACATAAATATAAAGGGGATGAATATATAATAAAATTATTTTCATATAATATGGCATTATTTGTAGATTGAAGATGTTCCTTACAGAACTTAATTTCTTAACTAAGCCAACCTTTTCTTTGGAAGCATTTCACTAGTAATTGTATTCTATGTGTCTGTTATTCAGAGAAATATACTTAATCAATGGAAATATGAAGTAACATCTATTTTTTCATCTGAGAGTCACATCATTTATTTAACATCTGAATTTAAAACTGCTCTTTGGTTCTCTCCATCCATTCAAATCTCACATTGTCAACTTTAGTCTCCGTGTTCAGATCTTGCCTACATAGACTGAAGGAGAAGCGCACAGCTGTGCCTGACAGTTGAAATATAAAGTATGAGATCCAGGAAGGAAGAACAAAAGAAGAGCACGGCACAGTCACCACTCTTCCGGAGAATCTACCTAGTCCAGTTTTTAACTCACAGTAACTCAGAATACTTACTTGCTATCATTAAGGGAGACTAGGAAAGGGGTGTTTCCCCACTGCAGACAAATGAGAGCAAACAGGGCAACAGAAATGGAACAAGGCAAAGAAACTAAGGGAGAGAAAACATGTAGTCCGAGTGCCAGTGTGGCTCAACTTTGAAATCCCTTCTGCCCTGAGAAGGCTGTAAAGCTATTAACCTGAAGGTCATGACTGCCAGTATCTCCTAGCATGTGCACAAGTGTGTTTTCTTATTTGGTTTCATTTCAAATCAAAAAGAATCAAGTAGGTTAAAGATACATTGCCTAAGCAGTAAGACAAGAATCCATTTATTTAAAAAAAGGGTGTTAGTAAAGTATTACTAACAAAACGTAGGTTTTTAGTAGTATATTACCCCCCCAAAAAACCTTAAAGTAAATTTTCTTACAATATTCAATTTGTTCATTTAAAAACATTAGAGGTTCTGGAGATGTATTTCTGTTGTTAGAGTGTTTTTCTAGCATGCACAAGGCTCTACATTTTTACCTCAGTACTGAAAAAGAACCAGGTGTGGAAGAGCAGGAGAATCAGAGGTTCAAAGTCATCCTTGGTTACCTAGCAAGTTTGAGACCAGCCTGGGCTACATAAACAAACAAACAAATAAAATCCTATAACATGTCACAGGTAAACTTTCACACCAGGTTTAAGTATGAATATGGAACAGGATCCTGAAACAAGACACAGCAGGTGACCTCTAGCTTCACAATCAAAAGTATCCTCCACACTAAGACCTTATTATTCTGCTTTCTTTCTTCTCTGCAACATTATAATCATCACATCCAGATGATGCCACAGAATTGAAGGCAGGGCAGAACTCACTGATATGAAGGGCTGAGAGACCTGGTTTGCCGAAGCTTTGGAAGAGAGAAACCAGAGTGTCTGGAAAGCTGCTTTTCAGTGCAACTTAATGAGCTTCCTAACACAAGGGACTGAGGTCTCTTTCTAACATACTTTTCTGAATTAGAATAAGGGTTAAATAGTGGAGGGATGGAATTCAAGGGTCCAATGTGAAATGAGATACAGATAATAATGACACTAAAATAAGAATACACTCTGAATTTTTGGTAACTGCCCTTGGGTTTCAAATACACATCTCTATCTGCCCACTTAGATTTCTTTTAACGTTTCAGTTTTCCTTTAAGATAAACTATTAAAGCACACTGGCTCCCAGAACCCCGAAGACCAACAAGAAAAAGCATGTAATATTCTCTCTATTTTAATAAGCAGCTGTGTGTGGGTACACACACACACACACACACACACACACACACACACACACACACACACATATATATGTGTTCCTATAAATACATATTGGCAAGGTTTGGTAGAGTCATAAGTGAGATTAAAAGTCCATTTCTTTAGGCTCACTGATGAGAAAATGATCGATCACAGTTGGGCACTTATTCTACAAAGGCCATTGAGCACCATTTAGCTCCAAACACAGTGCAAACACTTTGGCACCAATTGCAGAGTGATCCATTTATGAGGAGTCTGCAATATCTTTAGTTAGGATACTGGAAAGGTCAAAAGGAAAAGCCAGAACACACTACACTCTGTCTTCACTCTCTGTTCACCATGGCTCATGGAATAATGCAACACCTTGCTCTACGAACATGTCTAACTTAGGTCCAGTCAATCAACAGGGTAGTCTCTGTCCCACAGATGGCTTCAGGGAACCCTCACATGTACACTGTTTTCCATTATTCGGATTTTCACTTTCTTACTCATCCCTCCTATGTATCAAATTTTAGCTGATCCTCTGGAATGGAGGAATGCACATAACAAGAAAGAGATATTTTAAAGTATCATTTTCAGTCTTAAAGGTTCTTCCTTCTTTGTGTTTAGAGAACAATCTAGAAAAAGAACAAGCAGAGTATGGCTTCAGTGGCAGGAGCTATGAGCAGACATGAGAGGACATGTGCCAGTGTTGGCACACCTCCCATACAGAGCGACCCTCTTTATCCTCCTGAGGCCTCCTGTACCAGGATTACCCATGACTCCTTTCCTTTACACACTAACAGGAATTATACCAAGGCGAATACAAACAAGCTCACTTGAAGCCATGAGGTCAAATGTAAAGAACAATTGATCACTGAGGACAAGTCTGTCTAAAACGTACCACAGCATCACATGCAGAGAGGGGAGCAGTGGTCCTTGCCTGAATTCTGGCCATACCACTTTCCGAACATCGGGCCTTAAACGATCTCCCTCACCAATAGTCTTGAGGAAGTCTCTTCAATTTGTAAATCACATTATTCATTTGTGATGCTGTACTTGAAGCTAACCAAGTCATAAGGTACTAAGCAAATTAAATAACACAATAGGCAAAATCATTTAATGCAGTGTCCAATTTCAAGTAAGAGCCAAACAAATGGTGTTAAGATTACTAGTAGTTCTATGACATGGAGAAAACAGAGGTATCCACGGGAGTAAAATGTCAACTATGGGGCTGGAGAGATGACTCAGTGGTTAAAAGCACTGGATGTTCTTGTCAAAGACTTGGGTTTGAATACCAGCATCTAACAACTGTCTGTAACTCCAATTCCAAGAGATCCAACACCCTCTTCTGTCCTCTGCAGGCACTGCATGACAAAGGTGCACATACACACATGCAGGCATAACACTCATACACAAAAAATAAGAAAATTTTAAAAGTCAACTACTTTTTGTGATGATTAAATATATTGTGCTATAAAATATAGCTTACTGGGGCTGGAGAGATGGCTTAGCCGTTGAGAGTGCCAGCTGCTCTTGCAGAGAACTCAGGTTCCCAGCATCCACAGGGCAGCTAACAACCCTCTGTAACTCAAGTTTCAGTGGATCTGACACCCTCTTCTGACCTCTGCAGGAATTGTACATATGTCGTGCACTTATATACATGTAGGCAATGCACTCATACACATAAGTAATAAAAAGAATACAAATAAAATATTTTTAAAATAAATCTAGCTTACTGAAATGCCTTGGCAAATGTCTTGCATTTGAATGGTAATTACTAAACATTAAACTAAATCTGTACTACAATATAGGTTCTTATGACTATAATAATATGGAACTAGTTGACCTGATGTGATCAAAGAAAACCTTAAGATTACTCTCTAGGATAATCAGACTTTAATGTTTTATTCTACTCTAAACAACATCTTATGAAATTGAGTAGCCAATACAAGATAAAACTGGGTACCCTTTTTTCAACATGAGCACTTCACTTATTTTGGGATCCTAGATAACTTGAGTATACCAGCATCTTTTGATCAAGTCAAGTATTTATACTTTAAATTCCTAGATCAGCGAAAGGACAAAATTGGCTTTTTGCAGGTAACAACCAAGTTAATTAGGAAAATTATGTGATAAATAGCTATGAGCTGCATTCTCTCCATTTTAAATCTCAAAACAAAGAAAATTAATAACTTTTAAAAAACTTTTTGGTTAAACTGGGCTTGGTGGCATGTGCCTTTAATCCCAGCACTCTCGAGGCAGAGGCAGGCAGATCTCTATGAGATTGAGGGCAGCTTGTTCTACAAAGGCCATAAGGAACTATAGGGAGACCCTATCTTGAATCTCTCCCTGCATTCCCCCAAAAAACCCAAAGGAAAAACCAACTTTTTGGTTATTATTCTTTTTAACTTCCTTAGTACTTTTTCCAAACTCAGTGCTTAGGATCTCCTCTGTGCCTAGGCAAGCTCTAATTAGGCTATCATTAGTCACGGATACTCTTCCCACAAATTTGCCTATGACGTGGTGCTATCAGTCAAAGAGCTGAGCTACAGTAGATATTAAATTGGATATATTTAGTCATATTTCTCTAATTGTTGTACAGCATTGGAGCATCACGTTTATTGGGCTAACAGAAAAATTACGTAGACAGAAATTATATTGGAACTCCATCTTAGTGACAATTGCTTTAGAGCATTTTGAAGTCTCTCCATTCTGTAAATAAAATAAAGGTAAGAGGATGGAAGCCAGTTAGTCAGTCCCTTGGTTTGGTTTCGTAGTTTTACTCCAAGAGAAAGGTCATCGTTTACTCAGAGAGACTACAGACAGTGTTGAGCTCCAGGCCTGAGAAAGAATTTCCTCCTCCTAATCACTCATCCATTATTAAGCATGCTCTCTCTGGTGCAGTTAACAACGAATCAATAAAATATAACTCCTCTGTTAACAGCACAGTGTCTACCCCGGGGCTGTTTTCCTTGCTTTTATAATTTATCATTTGAAATAAAGTTTCTTTCTCCTTCAGATATAAAACCAACACCTGGTCAGAAAACTTAAGTTGACCTTTTCTAAAATACGAATTTACCCTTGATCATATAGTCATCACAATGTTTACATTATTAGGCAAATGAAAAATAGGTCTAGAGTAGAAATTTATTTCTAAAGTCTGGGTCAAATGAAACTGGACCTTTGTTCATCTGAAGGAGAAAGGGGCATGGACATATTCAAAACACATTGAATACATGTATGAAATTCTCAAAGAATATGCTAAGAAAAACTTTAAAAAGGAAAGGACATGAAGATGAGAGATGTGTTAGGAGACCTATGGGGACCTAGAGGTGGGGGATGGGGAGTGGGTGGTGAATATGATCAATATATACTGTCTACATGTATGAAATTTTCAAATACATAAATAAAAATAAAAAGACACTGAAAATGCAAAGGGCATGAAGAAATTCTTTTTGGAGATTAGTGACCCTGTTTCCACTTGTGTAAAATCACAATCAATCTGCAGGGTCCAGGCTCCATCTGTGCAGTTGCTGGTTTGCTGTTACACACTGTCCTAATGTTGAAAAACAAATCATTCGCCAGTTTAAATATTACTGACTCACTGATTGAATTATTTTACTAGGAGTGCATGTTGTGATGAAAGACCAGCCCTTGTTGTTTTTAGAATACTTTCTGGGGCTGTACAAGCAACTGTATTAGTCTACCCTTAGCATTTTTTCACTTGGCTCCTCAGAAGTAGTTCTAAACTTATGATGGGTCTATGTAGTTTGCTACCACAATTTTTAGGGTTATTGAGAAATGTTAAGATTGCCAGAAGTGTTATGAAGGAACTACATAATCATTAACTTGGTGGAGCTTAGAAAAATCAGATTGTTATAAAAATACAAATATCTATTTGCCTTTTCCTAAAACACAAATAGATTTTCTAAACTCCACAAGTAGAAATTCCTGATTTTTGTGTATACATGTTTAATGAGTGCCAGTTACCTGGACCATTGCAAAAATAAGGAATTCAACCAAGAGAATGGGTGCACAGTGGACCAGAGACCCAACAGTGTGCAACTAGAATAAAAAAACATACACGCAGGCGTCTTTGTGCTATTATTCACACATAAAGGTCAAACACTAAAACTTAAAGTTAATGAATAAGAACAGCAATAATAACTCACTAACATTCAATTATTGCACATGAGAAATCATCCCATGTACTTCATGTATATTATTTTATCTTCAAAGAACAACTCTTTTATTGGGGATGGGGGACTGACAAAAGGAATCCCTACCTAGCCCAGGCTAGCTTTCGATTTGAAATTCTCCTACTTCAGCCTCCCAAGTACTGGGATTACAGGAGTTTGCCACCATGCACAGCTTCCTCAAAACAATTCTAAAACTATGCACCATTATTAACAGTATTGAACAGAGGAGGAAAGCGAAGCTGAGCTGCTTGGGGAAAAGGAACTTGCTCCAACACACATTTTGGTATCAGCTAACCTGGGACCTAAATATAAGATTTTCTACCTTAAAAGTCCTCTTCTCCTGCCTTCCTGGTACCAGCTAGAGGGAGTGGGAATAGTGGGAGTCATGAAAGGGCTCCTGAGATATTTAGGACTGGCATTGATTTCGCGCAATCTAGAGAAAACAGGTAAAAGGAAAAGCTAAGTAGCTCTGATGGGCTGGCACTTGCTATACACTCGTGAAGTTGCTTTAGCCCTCCATGTCATTTTTTAAAGCAATACAAAGACCTCCTCCTGAAAGAAAAAAATTCATGGAAAACATTCTCTCTCTCTTTCTCTCTCTCTCTCTCTCTCTCTCTCTCTCTCTCTCTCTCTCTCTCTCTCTCTCGTCTCTACCCCCCCCCGCCCTTTCTCCTCCCTCACTGTGTGTTTCATTTTGAACACATTCAGTTATGCCTTCCTTAATTTCATATTAACCTGTCTGTCAGCATCCAGTTAAAAGAATGAATGTAAGTCTTCTCTAGCCTCAGGCAGGGATGGGACCAGCACTAGACATATCTTCTGAATGTGAAAGGTGTGCTGACAAATCCCTCTTCCGGCTTCATGACCACCTCAAACCACAGAACTGGTGATTGTTTTCCTTTAGAAATCCTTGGTGGCTGATTGCTCAAGCTTGTGTAACAAGTCAGTTTACAGACTTTTCATAGAGATAAAACTCAAAAATCTCACAATTATTATGTTTCTGAATATTTTTCCTTTTCCATAGTACTGAGGATTAAACCCAAGACCTTATGTATGCCAGGCAAGCCCTCTACCCACTGAGCTGTATCTATCCTCAGCCCCTGAGTTCAAATGTTTACTGTCTAGACTGACCTCAATTCTAGGTTGAATGGCCTCAATGGGCTTTGTTTTCTCTCCCAAAAAAGAGCTCCCACACAGTTGAGGTTTTTCTGGGCAAGGAGCAGATGTAACTGATTTTAATAATGACTGTCATGATTTCAAGCCTGTTTTGGCTGTTTGTTTGCTTGTTTGTTTCTTGAACCAGAATCTCACTCGAGACTTCAGGTTGGTCTACAACAATGTAACCCAGACTGGCACAGAACTTTTGGCAATCCTTCTGCCTCAGCCTCCTGAATTCTGGGATTTTGGGTGTGAACCACAATGTCCTACACAATCCACTTTTTAAGCTGTGAAATATTTCAAACCAGTACACATCTTAGCACTAGGAGGCTGTTGTAACTCTACACAGAGATGCTCATCTGAATACCGAAATGTCTACCTCATATCTCCTGCTGTACTTTTCAGCATGGCTTTACTTTAGCGTATGCTGATGTTCCATAAACAAGGCAAAAGAGTCAAGAGTGGGGTCCCAAGGTGCGGAATCTTTTCATCAGCATCATGGCCGATGCACAAGGTAAGGAGCTGTTCATTTTTCCTGCCACCCCAGAGGAAGATCAATCTCTTCAAATGTCTCCACCCACAGGGTAGGAAAGAATGCACTGTTCCACCTGGGACTGATCTCACATGGCTTCCCACAAGCATAAATACCCTTCCTAGCTTTTTGTTTCCTTTATATATGCATTTTCTGTCTGGTCTATAATATAATCATATTTGTTTTCCTGTAAATATGAAAGGGTTTTCTCTCAGATTCCAGAAGTGAAGTGGATAATGCATGAATATAACTAGACTCCTAGCCACTAGGACTTATCCCAAAAGTGTGAAATGTGTATCACTTTTCACTCTAGAGGACATCAACAGCTAACTGCATGCCTAGGTATCCCTAATACTGTTGTCTTTAAATTGTCTGATACAAAGATCTACCCCTTACTCTATGACAGCAGATTTAAAGCAACCCTGCTCAAAGTGAGTTCTTTTTACAAAAGCCTGGCACACCATAAATGAAGAATTATTCTATGAAAAAATCTTGAAGATGAAGCTGAACATGTTTTTATGAAAAACTACTGACACTGACTTAGGTTTGGCAACACGGACTTTAAAGTGTTAAGACAGAGTCACATTCCTCACTGAAAAGTTACCTTTATCTCTTAACTCTAAGCTATAAATTTGTTAGTGGAGTATATAATTTCATGCTCATTTACCTGCCCATTATATAAACTGAATTAGTACTTCTTTTTCTTCTACAAACCTACGATAACTACTTAAGCTTTATTTAAAGGAGGAGATCCCCGTAGCAATATAGAAACAATAAAATGTAGAAGTTTAGATTTATATGATTTTTACACTTGTGAATACATGTGCCTTGGTTTTCACACTTACCTCATAAAACTAAGATAATGCACATGTTAGTTCTTTGCAAATACTGAAGTTGACCTAGTCTCTAAGTATTGAGCTGGAGATGTTCACATACCAGAGCTCCTCCAGATTGAATCACATACTGGATATTTCTCAGATGTCAAATTCAGTACTATGACTCCTTATAGAAAATAAGACCCTTTTACAAGGAACATGATACCATCTTGCAAATGTGCACACATGGAGCTTGCATGTTTCAGCATGCAGGGGGCACATGTAATCCTGCACAAGTGTGTCCTCACCTGGGCTAGGTGGCAGGCAAGTACAAGAAAAGTGAGTATTGTAGCCCACTTTGAAGTCAGAGTTGATGGGGTAGTAATCTGCTAGCTTTATCATCTTCTTGAAAGCATCATAGATAAAGATGAAGCTAATCAGGGAAGAGAAGCCCTCTTCTGTGAAACGAGTGAAGTACTGAACCAGGAAGCTGGCATCAGTGGCCACCAGGATGAGGCACATGAAGGCTGACCACAGACCAATCCAAAGGCGAAACTCCAAGTAGTCAAAATTATGGTCCCTAGAAAGAAAGAAAAAAAAGATATTTTGACTGCTCCTATAGGAAGCATGCAGAATATAAACAAAAGAAATGATGGCTGAAAACACAAAATAAAGTTCATTTTATCCAGAAATTCTTAAGCTTAAGGATTTGGTTTCTTGATATTATTGTGCTACCCCTAGGAATTATTGTAGAAGTTTGAAAGAAGACACTAGAAAGTACTTTTCACACCATTGTGTGTAAATGTCTAGTTTTCTCTTTCAAAACATATAGTCCTGAGCATGAACTTCCCCCCGTCAGCTGTTAGCTAGCTTTCCTAGTGCCAAAGGTACTATGCAGGCTGCTAGGGAAGAAAAAACAATGGTCTTTCCCAGCAATGAACTCTATGGACCACAGTACCACCTTGAAAGGAAGATATGCATACTTGTGCAAAAGTGGATGGTTGTTACCGAAGTAACCAACTACTCTGAATGGACTTGGGGCCTACTGTACAGAAGGGAGCCTTACACCAGGCATGGTGATGCATGCCTTCAATCCCAGCACTCAGGAGGCAGAGGCAGTTGGATCTCTGTGAGACTGAGTTCACCCTGGTCTACATAGCGAGTTCCAAGCTGGCTGGAGCTAGGGAGACCCTGTCTCCAAACAAAAATAAAAACAAAATAAGCAGAAGGGAGCCTTTATAGTATCACCCCTGGTACTGTAAATCCAGTCAGAAACCCATGGCGAGGGAGGTCACAGGTCCTTGATGGAATTTAATACTACTGTTTAGCTAAACAGCTACAGTGTTAAAACACCTACTAAATACTTATGCTTATGCTTGCAGACAAGTGCTAACTCTCAGCCTTAATCAGAAGCCTCTTTCTAGTGACTAGTGCTGAATGCAGAAACCCATGGCTGTTCAAGGTGCTGAGAATAAATGACGATTGGCTACTGAGTCCTATACAGATATTTACACCACTTCTTTTAAGGCTCAGGGGCAGTACCAAAGAGGGAGCATGAAGAATACAAGAGCCAGAAGAATACAAATGCCATCTTCTAGGCAAGACAACCACAATCAAACTCACAGAAGCTGCAGTTGTCTGCATTGAGTCTGCACAAGAATGGGACCCACAAAGGTCAGGCATGGATGGGGACAAGCCTTGGGGACCCCACAATTCATGGATGAACTATTAGCTACAGATAGATTCTGAGATACAAGGAGTTATTGCCTGCAGTCTGCCACTGTGAACCCACCAGACTCCAATAAATACCATTAAGCATGATCATCCAAATGACCCCGATTGAACTAACTGAATCATAAAATACTCAGAAAGACATCAATCTGGAAAGAGAACTATAGAGTTAAGAAGAAGATTGACAGGGATGACAGAGATGAGGGGGTAAAAAGAGAGTAACTAGAATGCATTATAAACATATGTGAAGTAATTTAGCTTAATCTTTTAAAAAGTTAAAAGTGGCCATTGCATTCACGAAGCTTACACAGTAAACAATTTAAAAATCTTTGGTACATGGTACTTATTGGACAAATATGAATTTCACTGGTTAATGAAAACCACACTAAGATCAGTATGGTCTGTATTCTCAACTCAGCACAGTCTAGTTTGGGAGACAAACTGATAAATTCAACTACATTATAAAATGCTAACTGATAGTGTCATGAGGGAGCAGAGTAAATTATTCTGGAAGGGGAATGCAGTTCTGGAAAAGAAATCAAGGCATTGGAAGAGATATATGAAGAAACATTCCAGACTGAGTAGGAAGAGTCAGACCGGCCAGAAGAAGAATAGCTAAAAAGATATAAGTGGCATTAAGGCAGCCTGTAATGCACACTGTGGATGGAGTGTCACCAAAACGAGAAGCAAAGGGTGCAAACGCCGGCTGTTACCAGATCAGGAAAGGCTGTCTTGCCACACTGCAGCCAGACACTAAGAGCTCTACACAGGTAAGCACAGATATGATACCCTTTTACCAGAACAGGGTGTGAAGCATCTTGTAACTACTTTTTTCGTGCCTGAACTCATTCCACAGAATACTTACAATGGGCCACCAATCATCTAAGTAGCTACTGTCTATCAAAGTCCTTCTCATTTCTTCTAAGTCAATTAAGACTGACAGGAAATGATGGCTCAAGCATTGACACATTATGATTATATAGTGATTCTTTTAAAATTATGTACAGAACACTTTTTGATGATTAACTCCTAATTAATCTGTGATGACAAAACAGTAACTTCTGTGTAAGAACCAAGGATCATGCATACTTGAAGTTCTTCATCCTGACTTTTGGACAATGGATTTCCAGTAACTGCTAGCTATTTTAACACTTTCCCAAAGGCATCTTCTCCTCATCCCTACCATGAACTCAGTTTGAACAGCTAAATCTTTGCTGGATAAGAACCTCTGAACCAATACGCCTGCTGATATCTACGCTTGCCCTGCTCAAAGCCATTTTTCATGCCACAGTCAAAATGATCTTTTTAAGTGCAAACCATATATACAAACCTGAGATTCAAACCTTTAAGTGATTTCCCATGGCTCTTAGAATAATATTCAAATTCTCTGCCTAGCACAATGCTTAAAAATGTCAATTATGGCCAGGCATGGTGGTGCATGTCTTTAATCCCAGCGTGCCAGAAACAGAGGCAGGCAGATCTCTGTAAGTTCAAGGCCTGCTTGGTCTACATAGTGAGTTCCAGGCCAACTGGGGCTACAGGGAGACCCCGTCTCAAAAAAGACTGAAAAAAACTGTCCTATAATGACTTGATAGATGAATGAAAGCATTCCTTCTTGTAACCTAAGGTTTTGGTGAGTTAGCAACTAACATGACTATGAATGATAGTGATAACATATAACTAGGAAAAAATTATGGGATGTTAAAATGCAAAGTTCCTCAGACACTGTGATGGTTAATTTTATGTTAACTTTACTAGGGGAGAGGGTGCCCAGATATTTGGTCAAACATTACTCTGGGTGTTTTCATGAGGTTTTCTCTAGAGAGATAAACATTTAAATTGGTAGGGTTTGAGTAAATGTGGATGGGCCTCATCTAATTAAATGAAGGTAGAACAGAATAAAAAACTGGCTTAGCCAGAGCAAGAGAGAGCTCTACTAGACTGTCTTTGTACTTCATCTGCACATTGGCTCTTCCTGGTCAGCAGCAGCCAGTCTTTGGACTCAAATTGAAAGAATGGTCCTTCTGGGTACCCATTCTGCCAGCCTGGCCTACAGATCTGTTCTTGCTGGACAATTCTGTCCTTTGCATATGGTCTTATTGCTTTGTTTCTCAGAAGAACTCTGAGTAATTCAGATACCAATTTGTCAACTAAGCTTCATTTTATAGATGAGGACACCAAAGTCAATGTGCTTATCTCATGTCAATGTTTTAATGGCAGAACTGGACCAGAAACTACATCTCTTGATTTTTGACTGGTCCTTTTAAAAATTACTTCATAGTTCCCCTATCTGATTTGCATTTCACTCAAGGTAGGTAGACATTCACATTAATGTCATGTGGTTCTCTCTTGTCATCAAGTTCTATGACTTGGAATACATCACCAAATATAGAAGAAATTATAAACAGTGACATATAAAGTTATATTCTACAGATTTTCTGAGATCTTCCAACACCAGCTTCACATCCTCTTCCAGTTCTGTGTGCATCTACATTGCTACTATTTAATGCTATGCTTGTCTTTATGAGATAACAAACTACAGAAAAAAACATGTTCTGAGAATTAAGATAATTCACATTATCATATGAGTGCCAAAATAAGAGTTTAGAAACATTTTACTACTTTAGAGCCAACAGACATTCTTTTTTTAAAGTTTAAAACAATTACCTAGTTTCATTTCCCCAACAAGATGAAAGCTAGAGTAATTTTTTCTTTTCATCTTTTGGGTTTTTGAAATAGGGTTTCACTCAATAGGTCAGGCTATCTTGGAACTCACTGTGTAAAACAGGCTGGCTTTGAAATAACAGACTTTCACATGCCGAAATTATAGGCATGTACCACCATGCCCAGCTTGAAAGCTAGCACACTCTTGATTTATTCCAAGAATGCTAGTGGTTGCTACAGAATTGATGCTTATAGGAGTGGATGAGAAACAAATATATTAGCTTGTTAGTAATTAAAACACCATGGGAAACAATGCATGTACAAACTTAAATTTTAAACCTAAACAGTATATTAAACCAGCTGTTCTAAAGAGACTAATATATGCCAGCATAGCTTAGTGGGAATGACTCAAATAAAATCACTCTCTAAAGCAATGGGGCTTCATTATGAACATGGTATGTTTCAAGTAAATATGTTAGGGAAAAACTGGGCAAGAGGAAGAGATAGTTGCTTTATCAAAGACTACTTTGATCTTTTCATGTGCTAAGGAGGAAAGTCGATCACAGAGGGAGACAGAACAGCATTTCCCAGACTTACTGGGAAGCTTTCTCCATGGAGCACCTGATAGGCCTAATAATTAATCAAACACATTTGGGGAAATAATGAGCCACAAAATAACTTGTATCCAGAGAAAACATTAGCAATATGGCTATAATAGAAGCAGATGAATAAATTCACAGTATTGTAAATAAAGTACTATTTGCCACCACCAAATACTCATTGTGAGGTGAAGGCACGGTTTCATAAACATTTCTCCTTACTTTGCGATTGTTCTCAAATAAATTACTTGAAACTATGTAACAATTCCAATTCTGATGAAACAGCAGGCAAAATGAGAAAGAAAGAAACATGCTTGTTGAAATAAAATAATCTCTATCCTATAATTATTTAAAGCAACCAAGACTCAAACATTTTCTTTAGATTAAGGCTCTGATCACATTTCATCCAATAAATCTTTCTGCAAGGTTCTGCTTGTTTGTTCCTGTTTATAGTACATGCTTGTTTAATCTTCCCATTGAAGTCTTTTCTTGTCTCATAAAATGTTTTCTTAAAATATATAAAAACTGTTTGACTCTTTCTATAAACTGTCAAAAACGAAATTCTTTCCAATGTCCCTGTCAGCATTGTAGTGGAAGAGCGATCTGTGATAATGACCTGCAGAAAGCTCACAGCTTTAAAAACTGAAACTCCAACTTCTCAGAAGGCTCATGCTAATATTGTCTACCCAAGTTTCAAGAAGATGGTTTTAAATCCTGTCTCCCTTAACATATGATCATTTTTGATGACATATACAGTTTCAAAAACTATCTGAGAGTCAAGTTTAGGAGGCACTGTTGTGGTTTGAATATGAAATAGTCCCCACAGTCCTCATAGGTCTCTAGCTGGTGGTGCTGTTTGGGAAGATTATGGTGCATTTAGAGGGTGTAGGCTTGTTGGAAGAAATACATCATGGGAAGTGGGCTTTGAAGTTCCATAGCCTGGCCCCTCTCCTTGCCCCTCTCCCAAAAGGATTACTAGTAAGTCATAACAAATTGTGATCTGAGGATTGAGATCAACCAGTAAAGGCCATTCTCTAAAAAGTATATCAAATACATTAGCAAGAGACCAGAATACTCAGTTTTACTATGAATCTATTTGTGTACTACAATGACCACATTTAATTTACTTAACTCAGTATTTCCCTTCTTAGAGTGATCCATCAATTTCTAACAGAAAATATTGATATTATAATTATGGCTGTACCTATAAACAGCGTTTAGTGATTCCTTAAGAGGCATAAGCTCTGGAGTCAGAAAGCAGGAATCAAACCCAAGCTACACTATATAGTGTTTATATAGCATGTTCAATCTACTGACTTCAAGCCTGTTTTCACTCCTACAAAACCAATTATAGGCTCTACCTTGTAGGATTCTTACAAGAATTAAATGAGTTAGTACATGTAAAGTGCTTGGGATAATACTTGATTGCAAGATCATCCTTAATAAATGGCAATTATTGTTCGCTGTGTCCTGAAAGCTATCTGCTGTGAAGAAAACAGAAACTGATGTTAGAAACCATGAACCAAGTAAGAGCATCCAGTTTCTTTCAGTAGGGAACCATGTGACTCAGCTCGACCATAGATTCTTCCTTGTGTCAGTTAGGATAATGGCAGGAAATGACATTATCAAATGGGATGCCAAGGAAAACAAAATAAACAGGTTATTTACAACAGTTTAACAAAAATTGGTAATGGTAAATCACTGGAGAATAACAACAGCAGAAAGAGATTACTAACTCTGGCCCTGAAAAAGTTAGGCAGGGAATGGAGTTACAAGAGCCAGGGCAGACAGGTCACCTGACCTAAGCTGGGAGGTAAGTCAGACATAAGAAACATAACAGATGGGTCCACTGAACCAAATGTAAACTAAGTGCTGGACAACTTAATATTTAAGGCACTTTCAACTCCCAAATCTTAATACTCCATTGCTTTGACTGATGCTTGTATCTGCCTAACCACTGTTCTGTGTGTTATGGAGCCATACAAGGTCAAACAATCCTAATTCATAATTAGATATGTACATACATACTTGCTAAAATTAAACAGAAGCCTCTCAAACACCAAGACAGGTCCTGTGCTGCTCAAAATAGTGAGCGGTTGACCAGCAAAAAGACAAAAGATGGCTCCAGAGACAGCAGTACCCAGGAAACTCTCCAACACGCCCTAAAAGAAAGAAAATTCAAGTGGTTAAAAATAAGACAGAAACTCCACGATCTCTCCCCATTTGTGATGTCAGCAGAGAAATGAAGCTGTAATTTAGAATGAGCTCCCTAGCGAATGTAACAGGGATAAGGATACATCGATAGGAAGACAAGCACTGCTCTTTTTACCTCGTGTACCATTACTCACTTTTTCCTATTCCCTGGGTTGGATTGCTCCACAGAACTATGATCATTGTAACGATGGAATATAGGCAGCAAAAGGATGCTCTGACCCTCACTTAAAAGTCTTGCCAATAAAAATTACAATCTATGCACATATCCAAATGGAAGAATTAACTTGATATTCTTAACGCGTTTCTCTCTTTGTGGTCACTTTCATTGTTTTTAGTTTAATTGTACCTTACACATAGTATGTACTTTTAAATAGCTATAATTTAAGAACAGTCATTTTTTTTCTTATAGAGAAGATTTTGAAAGGGAGAAGAAAACAAAGCAGACAAGAATAATGATTTAACCCCATCTGCAATTTTAAATTTTTAAAAAATATTTTATTGAGTTTCTGTACATTTCATACAACAGTTCTTAAATTTAGACCTCTTCCCTGATCCATGCCCCATGCCACCCCAACCAGACCTCATATATTCCACCATACATGTTAAGTCCCATCTGGTCAAGCATTTGTACTCAGATGTAGTTCAGTGTAAGATTATCCACTGGAGTCTAGTCAGCCTATCTGGAAATCTTAAGGAAGGTCTACTCTCCCTCCCCATCAGTAATCAGTCTCCAAAAGTTCCCAGGCTAGGATTGGTGGCAACCCATTTCCCTCACCCACTCTGGGCCCTTGTCTGACCTAGTTGGCATGGGTCTTATATTCTGTGCCACCATTGCTGTAAGTTAATATGAGAAAGCTTCCAGGGGCCTGAAAACCTCTACTTCCCTATGTTCATGGACCAACCCTAGTTTTTACAGTCTTTCTGCCCCCTCTTCCACAATGGTCCCTGAGCTATGGGTGGGTGAAATTTAATATAGGAGTCCTATCCATGGACACAACTCTTCAGTCTCTCATTCTCTAACACTAAGCCAGTTGTGGACTTCCATGTACAACACACACTGTTGTATAAGGAAGCGTCACTGGTGAGAGTGGAGGGATGCACTCGCGTTCTTATTTTATTTATCTGTTCTTTAAGAATTTCATATGTGTATAATATGCATTTTGGCCAGATCTACCCCTAGTCCTCAGGTCAAATTTCTCCTATGCACCACTCCCACATCCACCTCCCAATTTATATCCTCTTCTCTTTTTCTTAATAACTGAGTCCAATGAGTGTTGCCCATATGCACACAGAATAGGACTATTCACTAGAACCTAGGGAACTAGAAGAGGCCACAGCCCTGAAGAAAATTGACTTCCCTCACCCAGTAGCCATCATTTGCCAATAGCTCTTAACTATGCATTTGCAATCTTTAAAACATAAAATGTTAAGAAAAAAAGACTTGGGGGCTGGAGAGATGGCTAAGCAGTTAAGAGCACTGGCTGTTCTTGCAGAAGACCTGGCTTCAATTCCCAGCACCAACCCACAGAGTAGCTAACAACTGTCCATAACTCCATTTCCAGGGGAATCCGACACCCTCTTATGACCTCTTCAGGCTTTGCATGACACAGAAGTACATATTTACATGCAGACAATACACTCATGCACATAAAAATAATAAAAGAAAAATTAAAAAAAAAATTCTCATCACATACTAATTTTCTGCACAAAAGCCTCAAGGAAGTTTAGAAAAAATAAATGTGCATACATAATTAGCTAAAGATTTGTGAGAAATACATTCTTTTCCTTTAGTATAACCAGAAGAGATAAATGTAAGAATCATTAACTTACAAAATGACCTTCCTTAATCACAACAATTTTGATCATAACAAACTAAGCAGCTTCCTATATTTTTTATTGTTTCAAAGGTCAGACTGGCAAAAAAGTATTTGTAAAAATGAATTTTGGTAAGCATAAAATAGTATTTTATCAAGAGATAGTTTTAAATTTTTTTGATTACACTTATTTGTGTGTGTGTGTGTGTGTGTATGTCTCTGTGTGTCTGTGTGTCTGTGTCTGTGTTGGTTATCTTCTTGCACCACGTGGGTTCTAGGAATTGAACTCAAATCATCACACTTGGCAGCACACACCTGCACCCACTGAGACATCTTGTTGGCAGTCAAGGAATAGTTTTTAAGTGTAAAGCATTGACAGAAAATGTTCAAACACAAAAATACACATCTGTATACTGAAATTTGTGAGCAAAGTTTTTCAAATGAACCAAGAAAGTCTACACGTCCAAAGGCACAATAATATACTTAGTGCTTGTTAACTTACATAGTAAGATGTGATCTTCATAACTTTATGTATATAGTGAAACAAAACACAGGAAAGTCCCTTCTCCTTTAAACAGTAAGTCACCTACTCTTAGAAGGATGATTTATGTTACATAAAACAGACCTCTTCATCAATCAGCTCCTGGTTTAGGGAGAGCAGATTTCTGGGGAATCTGAGGTGACTCTCTGACAGGTTCTAGGCCTACAACTCTCTAGTCGGCCTATCTACTTTCTGCCTCACTAAGCACCTCTTTCCACTGTCCCAAAAGTTTTTCAGCAGCTTTTCACTCACCACTTTTCAATAAAATATATCACACAGGAAGTAACTATGTAGAAATTGATTTTAATTACATAAATTTAAAGAAAACACATTAAGTTCCATACCCACCCAAAAGCCATCCTAGAACCATGAATCAATCTTAATAATCTTTAAACCCCTTCCCAACTGGCACCCCTACAGCCCCCCAACTGGAATGCATACATTCTTTATCTGTTTTACGATCTATTGTGTCAAGTTAGTGTGTGTCCTCAAATGTTCTTCAGTGCAAGTTCATTCACTGAGGTCTATCAGTCTATCCAGAGTCCCTAGTCAAGGTATTTTTATACAGCTTCAGAGCCAGCAACATTCTCTTTGGAGTGACATCAGCAATAGAAAATGTCTCTTTCAAGACTGGGATTTGAATCAGAAAGCAGAGAGCAAACCTTCAGATTGTCACCAGTCAAATGGAGTTGGGATGGCCAAAAAGTAGAAAGGGACAAGTAATTAGACTGGCTTCTCTCGTAGCAAGGAAGCATACTCTACTACAATCCAGGCAGCTTCTGTCTGTGGAGAAAAGTTTCCAGTCTAGGAGAAGGGTCTTATAGAGAGCCCCACTTACACTGACGTAAGCTCCAGTGACAATGAAGGGTGTCATCCCATTATTTATTGCCATTCTATTCCAATTCATTCTCCCTCACAGAAATAAATCCAAACAGCCAGTGAAGCAGTAGAGCCAAACTGCCATCAGACAGAGAAACGAGAAAGGAATTGTGCTGACACATTGAAATTCAGGTGTGTTAAATGATATGAATACACCGGAGCCTAAGAACCATGTAGTATATGTGCCTGCCCAAGCACACAGCACTCTTGGTAAGCGGCAATGGAATGCCTTAGGCTTGAGATTTCTTAGACATGGAATTCCTTGCCCCTTGTGCATAGAAAGAATGCTTTTATATTTTTATCATTCTTTTTCTAAGCTAAGGTTATAATAAAAGCTAAGGACTAAATGCTCCATTTGGCCAGATAAATCAATTTACACAGTGGCTTAAGATGTGATCCTTATAACACTCCAGAAACTTGTAATAGGCAAAGAGACAATGCATCATTCTCCATCAAACATGGAGGAACACTATGTCTCATCCTTATTGCAGGACCAAAACACAGCTCAGCTGGGTGTAAGGGACAGTATGAAAGGGAGGAGGAATATGAGATTTAGGATCCTTGACTTGACTTGGCATGGCTATTAATCTCTGTGAGGGCAGGAACAAGGTCTTCCTGCATCTTCTGTTTCTCCTCCCATCATCCTGCCCACCGTTACTCCACGTGTCCTGCAGGCTCTCAGCAAGTGCTGAAGGAACCAAAGACATGCCCAAATGACACCCTAGGTCTACTTATCAAAGGTCAGACGTCCTTGCTGCTCACTCAGTAAAGATAGCAACCAATTTCTTCCAGCAAATGGCTGTGATTTATGGAAGCCATGTGATGATTCAAAGGCAGATTATTTTTATTTCAGTACTCGATCCTTTGGTAAGTGCTAGCTTCCACTCTGTGGCTGACAATTCTGAAGCAGAGATAGGTGATTTATTATACACACTGCACTGGAAACTTGCTTAAACTTAGTGAAGCTTCCAGAATTTCTGAGAAAAGAACTATTTTCACCGTATTTTGACATGTTCCTCTTCACAACACAGAAGAAAATTTTAAGTAATCTTATGCAATGAATAACTTTGGAGTTTAATTCAATGTATAAAACAAATTATTGTAAGAATCTTTTCTGTTTTATCATATTCAGCGCTCTCTGAACTAAAAAGGGTAAACACTACAGGGAACTGTGTATTGTTGATAGCCCTGAGCCGTAAAGATACTTCTATCTTGGAGTTCTCAGAGGAACACGCTCCCCAGCAGTTCATGAAGGCACAAGTGGTAAGTTGTGAGGTGTGGCCGAATCAGCAGCCACAAAGTACTCTGATGCTTTTGGCTGGCCTTTCACCTTATTCTACTTCTGTTGGATGATGCCTACACTGGGGAACAGTAGAAAGAGCAACCATCTAGCAGTCAGAAATTCCTAAGTATAGAATGTACTACCAAGAGAGATTTGATGTCACTTCACCTCTTTCAGTTTTAGCTCCATGTAACACAAAACAGTGATAACAGTAGAGAAATGAGCTCTGGAATCACACAGTTCCAGGTTGGCATGTAGGTGGTATCATGTTCCCAATGCAAGCTCTAATCTGCATATTAGATCAGACAAAGTATGCAAAGTGCTTAGCATAGTCTCTGATGGTCCAAATCTTTTCAAATGGCAGCAACCATATATACAATATGCTTATCTGGATAGACAATGAAGTTTGGCTAGAAGATCATGATCTCTAAGATCTCTCCCAGTGGGCCCAGCACTGGGGCATACCTTGGTGTCCTCCTAACTGAACATCAGTTTTAACTCCATCATTTACTTCTCTAGGTAGACCCAAAAGATCTCTTCTGTAAAATCAACAGCTACCTCACAGGACAATTAGTTGGATTTGTTGAAATGATCATCTATAAAAAGCTCAGAATATATTCTAACACAAAGTAAAGATAAAATATTGAGTCTCTTCTTATTCCCATCCAGAACCTAATATTTATCTTTCCTTCAAAACAGGAAAGAGATAGAGAGAGAAAGTTCAAAGAGCAGCACAGAAAGAAAAGATAAAGATTAGTCTTTAAAAGGAGAGGGAGTCTCTTAAAATCTGCATCTTCCAGAGAAAATTCTAAAAAGAAAAAGGAAGCTTAGGAACAATATGATGATCATTAAAAGTTGCTTCTTTCATTAAAATTGAAACAAAACAGAATAGTCTATTTCATTTTATAGTGAAATCAAAACCTATACTCAAAACAATTTGTGAATAGTTCTCTGGTTGTATGAAATTAATCCAAGATATTCCCCGTTTTCAAAACATTCAAGAAAAGTAGAACCAATCTTAAAATAGCAAAATCAAGCTCAAGGAGATCAGATCACAGGAAGAAGTTTCTAAAAATATTAAAAATTCAGCTATGTCTGTAGTGTCAGCATTTCATGTTTGAGCTACATAGGGCCAGGGTTACCAGGGGCGCTGATTCCCCACAGCAATGTAAAGCAAGCACATCCAAGCAAACATGTCTTTAAAATTTGAAAATGGGCTGGAGATATGACCAAGTAGTGAAGATTGTTTGCTGGGCTTCCAAAGGACCTGAGTTCAGTTCCCAGCACTTATATTGAGTGACTCACAATCACCTATAACTCCAGCTTCAGGGGTTCTGACACCCACACATACACACACATAAATATAAATAAAAATCAGTTTAAAAAATTAAAATGCTATCAATATCATTGTAATTTATCTTTATATAAAATTACAAAATAACTTGTTATTTTATGTCTCTTTTTATTAAGGGCTTTACTGTTTAGGACCTTGTTTAGGAAGGCTGGGCAACAATAATAGGAAGAAAAACAACAGAAAAGCTAAGAAAACCGTGTGCCACAACTGCTCAAGAAAATACAAGATTTTCTATTTATTAGACAATTTGAAACCTAATAATACTAAGAAAATAAAACATTTCAGTGGCATTAAGTGACAAAGCATTCACCAGCATCACTGTGACACAAAGTAAACTTTTTTTCTAATCACGGTGAAAATTTAGCTAAACCTTATGATGATGTATATGAATTCAACTTGTTGAATGATAAAATTAAATTTATGTAGATGAGTCTTTGACTATGAAGTTTGGCCAAGAAAAGTGAGCAGCGTAATGCTGTGGAAAGCAGGTGGGCAATCCAGTTCGTCCACATGAGGTTGTCATATTTGGGTTTGTCTGATTTTGTCTGTTTGAGACAGAGTCATGTAGCCCAGGCTGGCCTCAAACGCATCCTCCTCCTCCTCCCTTCCCCTCTGAGTGCTGAGACCTGCACAAGCTTTAATGTCAAGGCCCCAGAATAAGCTAAACCACGCTGCAGAAAGTAAGTGAAGAAATGATGCAGGTATCTAACTCAAATTGAGGTTTCCTGAGAATTATCTAGGAAGAGCACATGTCTGTTAGTTTTAATACTAATTCTGTATATGCAGCTTAAGAAATGAAATTGGGGTCTCTGGAGTGACAAGGAAATGAGGTCTAGAGAATTTATTTTCAGAGTTCCCCAGGTAATTCTCTTGTGGCCCAATCTGAGGTACAACAGCATTAACTGTTGGTTGCACCAACAACCCATTTACACTGGAAGGAGAGAAGGGCAATACTGTCTGTGATTTTTTTAATGTCACACTGTGGCTCTAGCCTAGAATTTAGTGATTTCTGTCCTTACTGATGACAGTATGCAGTCCTTTCAGCCCTGTGCTTTGTAATCAGAAACAAGATTTCAGTCCACACTGGCAGAAGGAACTGAAAAACATGAAAGAGATGAAAGACAAACTCTTTCTCTGTTTAAGAAAAGCATGTGCCCAAAGGTTTAGCAAAGGAGGTTGAATTTCCAGTCAAACAGAAAGGACAAGACCTGGAGACCTTATATTCTTTGTTTGAAGAGCTGTGAACGTGTATCTGAAACACCCAATTGCCAGTATAACTTCACACAAAAAGTAATTCCAGATGGATAAAACAAGCATAAGAGAACTAAAGCATGTGGGTCAATATTTGTCTAATCTTGAGGTAGGGAAAGCCTCTTTAAATATATCATGAAAATAAACAAAAAACTCGGACTTTGCCTTGACTAAAACTGAAATCTGTACAGCAAAATAAGTCATAAACAAGGTGAAAAGGCATAGCAGCCCTAGGGAAAAAAATTGTTATATTTCTAATAAGCAAAAGAAAATTATCTTATTCTACAAAGAATACTTTTGAGTTGATGGGGAAAAAACCAAAATGCCCTAAAATGAAAATACACCAAGAACACAAGCATAGAGAAGAGTGCCCAATCAGTGAAATGTGGACACACAGAGGTTCATGTTCACTAAAATCAAAGAATTTGAATCAAAGAACAAACAATTCTTTTTCAAACCACAGAATAAGAAAAATACATCTAGGGGCTGTAGAGATGGTTCTGTGGTTAAGAGCACTTGCTGCTCTTCCAGAGGACCAGGTTCAGATCCCAACACCCACATAGCACCTGACAAATGTACATAACTCAGTTCCTGGGGTCTGATACCCTCTTCTGGCCTCAGTAGACATTATAAACACATGGCACACCTACATACATGCAGACAAAGCACACATACTTGTAAAAAATAAGTTTAAGTAAAAAGAAAAAGAAGACTCTAGAAAATTCTGTTTGTGCAAGTGGGCACTCTCGTCCCTTCCTGACACAAATATGAATCACAATAATCATTGTGAGTGTGTTTCTAAATAAATAGCAAATGTAAAATCAATATCTTGTGCAATAATTTTGCTAGGAATTTACCCTGGGGAGATAACTATAAAGAATAAACATATAGTTAATGACCATAGTATTTTATAAAAGAGAAAATGGGGAAAAACTGAAAATCCAGTTATAAGTCTATTAAATAAATTATAGAGAATGTGAGAATAGACAGTCACTTAAACTATGTTAAAGAGCCCATTAAAGTAGAAAATGTCTATAAAATATCAATCATAAAACATGTATATATTAACTCACACTTATAAAATCATATGTATATCTTACCTGTGTATGCATGATTTGCAATATGTATGAAAAGTTGTGCTGAAAATACCATAGTGGGAAAGTTATTTTCAAATTAACTCTAAGTTAAACAAGACTTTTTTTTTTTCACCTGAGCATCATTTAGGGCTTCCAGTTTTGTGCAAATAATTATCATTTTCTGATCACCAAGAAAACAGTATTGACAAAGGTCTTTGAAATTAAAAAAAATTACAAATTACTCAATTCCTGTCAATTACACCTAAGTCACAACTTGAAAAGCACAGCGATGGTGACAGCATGCACAAGTCCTATGCAAACCCAAATCAGACAAAATCCCAGCACAGACAGGGACGTGGGTAAGAAGTCCCAACTCAACTTAAAGAACGTTTGGCAACTGATGGCTGCTGGGAGGAGGGAACAGTGTCTCACAGGGATGGGACTCCTGGTGAGCCCAGGGTATGCACCTGCCCTAAAGGACATTTGGGGATAACAATCAGACTCTCTAGGCTATATATATGAGTTCATTATATATATATATATATATATATATATATATATATATATATATATATATATATATGAGTTCATTCATTGGAAGGGGCATAGAAGGGTAAGTATGACTAGGGGAGGGGATCTAAATGCCATCAAATTACATTGTATGAAAATCATAAAAATTCAATAAAAAAGAACATTTGTATGTGTATGTGGTATGCATTCATATATGCATGTACACGGTGGTGCATATTTGTGTGAGGATATGTATGTATGCGTGTACATGTGCGTGGAGGCCAGAAGTTGATGTCAGGAGGCAAGGTCTCTCAGTTGTACTCAGAACTCACCAATATGGCTATTCTAGCTAGCCAGCTTGCTCTGGGAGAGCCCTGTCTCTGCCTCCAGGGTGCTACAGTTACAGGTGGGCCACCATGCCTTCCCAGCATGTATGTGGATTCTGGAGATCTGAACTCCAAGTACTTTAGCCACTGAGCCATCTCCCCATCCTGTACAACACATTTTTAAAGTTAAAGTTCCTTTCTAGAACTACAGCTAAGCATGTCAGATTCCTTCTTTGTCATTAAACAGGACTGCTTATTTTGACTTGCCAAAACATCAAATTGTATCATTCCAACACTCGCTCTTCACTTTTTGAAACTAGAATATGCTGCTATTCAGACTAGCACATCATTTTGTGTTTTGGCTTTCAGATGGAAAAATCATCTTGGTGCCAAAATGCAAGAGTCAGGTAAACTGAAATTATTGTAGAGTTCTCAATAAAGTAATTATCTATTTACTTCAGTCTTGGTGCTACAAATTATACATGATGGGCTTTGTGAAGAAGTACCCATCTGACTGAACGTAAGAAATGATACATTTCCAGATTGAGCAGATTGATTAAAAATTCTCAGCACAGCAGTATGTTAAAATAAAGCCTCAAATTGGGAGATGCCAGCTATAAATGTTCCTTATTATGAGACAAGTTCTCTTAAAATGTGCTCTGTTAGGCTCCATAAATATCACCAAATTCACAGAATTCTAAAAATCTTACTGCATTCTTTTGCTGAAAGGTTTGTGAAAATAAAATTATATTTACTCTTAGAAAAAAATTAAAATTATTTTCTTCAGTCAGTCTTCAGTCGAGACAGTGCTTAGTCATTCACTCAAGTATAGATTTCAATTAAAGTACTTTTTGTATATTATACAGCGCTAAGAAGAATAATTTTTAAATAACACAGACTCGCCACAAAGCATCAGGAAGTATTCCTTATGCTATTATCATCCTCAAAGATGAAGCAATGACTGAGAGTGAAATCAAGTTAGGATCTTTCTTCCAGCACTGGTAACTGGGCCCAGGGGGTTGCCATGCTAGTCAAGTGGTCGACCACTGAGGTATTTCCCCAGTTCTTATTTGACTTTTTATTTTGAGATAGAATCCTAAATTGCCCAGGCTGACCTTGAACTTGTAGTCCTCCTGCCTCAGCTTCCTGGGAAGCTAGGATTACAGGCCTGTGCCATAGGCCAGCTCCATATAGATAGTTCTTTGAAAGAAAAACTCATACCTACATACCTACATTAGATTCTAGTTGAATATATTTGTATATTGACATTTAAGAATTAAATTAGAAGTATCTAAATGAACAGAGCATAATGCTTGTTTGGCAACCAAGAATATAAATATAACATAATGTTTTTGCATACATGGGGGCAGAGTTTAGTCATAGAAGGGATATTATGTCAGAATAGTGAGGCTGAAACCTTTTATCTTGCTTGACTATACAGTATGGGAACCAGAGCATAAGTTTGATGGAATTTACTGAGAAGCATAGTAACAGTGATGCACTGTTCTCAGACTTCAGAACCTTATGCACGTGTATACTCTAAGAAGAGGAAACAGGCCTAAACTGGAGTTGGATCCTACAAGAATATAAGGCTGAGATTTGCTCCAAGTACTTCAGTTTTTCTAAGAAGCCCAAGCTAAACTATAATTGTACACATGTATCTTTACAAGAATCTGTGAATACCCACTCTGTAAGCCCCAGCCACCTCTCTCTGAGAGCTGCCAACATTGGGGTGGGTGCAGTCGTTGGTGCTGTCATTATAGTTTAATCATGCTTGTAGTCATTGTAGCCTCAACCTCTTTGTTTTGAACACAGTTCCATGGGAAATGATATTTATCACTGTTTCTAGAGGTACATACATGTGATTACATAATGATATATACAGTTACATAAATAGCAAGGTACATGTTACGTATTTGACATATAGATATGATACAGATGATTGATAGATGATATATAGATTAGATAGACAGATAGATAATCATCAGATCTGAAATTAATGTGCAAAAAGCAGAGTCTTGTCTTCAAGCAGGCCAGACCTCCTGATCAGAAGCTGGCAGAAGAGGATGCTTAGACAACAGTCATGCAGTGAGTCATCTGTGTTTTCACAACATGTTTCTACCCAGCACCCATATCTATTTGTAGCCTGACAATAAAGCCCTTTTGCGAGCCATCTCTGAGCTGTCTTCCTTTAAAATCAAAGAAGTTCTTCCCAGTTGACTCACTGGAATTGTTTGTGCTTTGGAGAATAACCCATTGCCTCATTTATGAAGGCACATGATATAACTGCATATTGGTTCATGTTTTTCCAATGCTTTTCTTCTTCATCTTGGCCCAGTGTCTAGAAAGACAAATTACGAGAGAGGACTTGCACTCTTAAATAAGCCCATCACATACCACTACTGCTACCTCGTGACGCAGAACAAGACGGTTCTTTCATTGCTATGCTAGACAGTAAATAACACAGTCCTGGGATTCTTATCCATTTGGATCACCTCTAAAGGGAGGTAAAGCCCCCAGCACTTAAAATTGTATCTAACACATGCTAGATACTTCATAAAGATTTGAAAAGGAATGTCATATACCTGTGAGCTATCCTGAGACTTAGCACCAAATTCACAAAATATTTTGTTGTCTTAATGCCAAGTCAAAAAGACTTCTGCCAGAGTATTAAAATTTGAATAGAGTATACACCATTTACTCATGAGATACTATTCAACATATACTACTTCACTCCCTAGTCCTTAAAACAGAAAAAATATTAATTTTTCAGTTCAACAAATATGTATTAATAACTACTCATTTATTGCTCTTTTCAATGTTTCTGCCACACTGTGACTCCTACATGTAGTCTAAAAGGCAGACTTTGCCAATATAGTTCTTAATGGAAAAAGGCTTCATAAACGAGATGGAAAAAAGATATTCTTTAGTATTTTCATTCATAGAAATCTTCAAAACGTTGTGTTCATGACTTCAAAAGAAGTTATTGGTGGTTACAAAATCTATTAATAAAGTAATCATATTATGTCTGGAAAATAACCTTATGAGTTATTACTTTCAGTTACCAAGTTCCAAGAGTAACAGTCAACAAACAGCTTGGGGCACTGCTTAACATCTTGATGCACTAACACTTTGTTGCTTCTCTCAAAGTCTTCAGAACCCAGGAAACGGCTAATTGCAGCAAGGATTTTCCCAGATCATATATAACAAGGCAGAAATCTCATGATACTTACATATGTTATACAACAAAATCTACTTTCCCATGGACTCAGAGAGAAACTGACTGGCATGGAAGTGATCAAAACAAATTTGAACATCTGCTCCCCTGATCTCAGACGTGACACTCAAAAGCTAAATCTGTGCTGGAGATGTTTCTCAGTGGTAGAGCACTTGCCTAGCATGGCCAAAACCCTGCCTTCAATTCCCAGCACCACCACCCCCAATCGAAAGCTAAAGCTTGTGAGATTGCAAAGGTTATAATTCAATTTCAAAAGCATTAAGTACACACATAAGAAGTATTTACAGTGTCCCTGTTTCAATGAGAAAAATGTCCATGAAAATAACTCTAAAACTTTTCTGTACAAGTAGATCTCTGTAGTTTCTAGCAGAAACTGGTTCTGTTCTTGATATCCTCTCAAAACCAGACAAGTGCAGCTCTCAGACCTCGGATAAGTTTCTTTATGTAGTGGATGGTGATTAATGCAGAAACTCACAACTGACCAAAGTGCAAAGAACAGGTGTCTTGGGAGTGCTCAGCCATAAATGGGACATCTATATTATATCCACTCCCACCAGGGCACAGGAACCATCAAGGAAGAGGGTGTAGAAAGGTATCAAGAGCCAGAGCTTTGGGATGATCAGAATGAAACAGTCTTTTGGAATGACAGGACCCTTTAACTCATGAACTCAGAGCAGCTGTGGTTGCCAGCACAAGACCTGCATAAGTATAAGCTAATCAACACTGCATCATGTAGAAGGAGCTCATGAACTCGGTCCCTAGCTGAGGAGCTACTGACAACTGATGGCTACCGGGGGAGGAAGAGTCAGCTTTCTTCAAGGATGAGGCCCCTGGTAGGTCAATCATGCTCCAGTGGCTAACCCCACACCTATGAGTTTATGGGCAGCACAAATGGGACTAAGAGAGTTATAAAAATAGAACACGAAGTTGAGGGGAAAGCTGAGGGATTAGAAGTGAATCTTGGAGGAGTTAGGGGAAGCAGTGGGAATGAATATGATCAAAAGACACTGCATATACATATGAAATTAAAATGAACAAAATTATATTTAAAAAGAAAAGAAGAGAAAGTGGGATGACTATAATGATATGGCAGGTTTAACAAAAGAAAAATTGCATACTGAAGAATTGGGGGGAGCTTTCTGAAAAACAGATGAAGCCCCCCCACACACACACACACAAAAAAAACAAACCTTTAGAGGTCTTTGCCTTCCTCTGCATGTGTCTGCATGTATTATCTTCACGCTGGCTTCAAGGCATTTGCCCAGTGCTTTCTTCTCCACTTGTTTTCCTGAGTGATCTGCTTTAGTGATCACTATGCTGTAACTTACATGATCTAGGACTCAGGTTCTCACAATTCTATCACTATCACAATTTAGTTTATTCATCCCCATCTTATGAATGAGGCAGGGGTGGCTCAGTGGCTTTGTTCTTATACTTTGTTCTGAATTCCATACACCTAATCTCTACAACCCATACACATAGGTCTCTTGGGGGTAACACTGGTATTCATGTTCTTTGATCCACAGTGCTATTTTTAAAATGCTTGTCAGTTGCAATATTTAAAAGTCACAGGCTTTCACTGAGAGTTTGAATTTTCATTCTGTCTTTGAAAGTCATGGCTACACACATGAGAAGAAACCATGAATGTCATGTGCCTCTTTCCTCTAAAGCCTCAGCTCTTAGGATAAACAGTTCCTATACTGCAAGGAAGTCCAAGCTAGACACATGGAGAATCTATGTCGAAAGTCCTAAACCTCAGCTGCTCTAAACATAAGAGCCTGGGCATCAGGCATGTGAACAGGAGCCATAGGCAGCTTTAAACTCTGATGCTCTCTGACTACAATGTGAAGACCCAAAGAGAGAATCACTCAGCTGAGCCGATCAACTCCTCAAAACACAAGACATGACATAAAATGATTGCTTTGAGCGCTAAGTTTAGGGGTAACTTGCTCTACAGCAATAGAGACCAGCCAATGGATAAGTATACTTAATCTAAAGTATGTTTCTTTAAAGTAATTTTCCCCGTTACCTGGACAACAAAAATGCTATGGTCTATTTTATTTTGTATTTAGAGAGGAATATAGAGCACAACTATATCCAGGGACAAATGTAGAAGTGGAACCAAAAATTTTTTGGAATTAGCTGCATTCATACACAAAATAATAATAAGCTGGCTAGCAGTACTTGGTTGAACACTGAGAATCAAGTAAAGTGGAAGGACAGAGTTCCAAAGGGCTTCACTTGAGACTCTTTTTCCCCTGGGAATATTGGTTTCATTCACTGTGTATTCAACAGAACCTTGTACAATGCTTATTGGTTTTAATGCTTGGATCTACTAAAAGTCATTTTACACACACTCTTTATGGTGGTTTGAATGAAGAATGTCTCCCATAGGTTCCAAGTATTTGAATACTTGACCTCAGTTAGTGGGAGTGCTTGTGGAAGTCTAGGAGATACAAACTCACTGGAGGAAGAACTTCACTAGGAGAAGGCTTTGAGAGTTCTTAACCCTACCCTATTTCTCCATTTCTAGTTCATATTCATATTCATATTCTCTCTCTCTCTCTCTCTCTCTCTCTCTCTCTCTCTCTCTCTCTCTCTCTCTCTTCTGTGCATGCTTGAAGATGTGGGCACTCCACTTTCCATCCTGGCTGCCTCCTGCCATGTTCCCCCGCCACCATGATGGACTCATCCCTCTGGAAGCATATGCCAAATAAATTCTTTCCTGTAAGTTACCTTGGTCATGGTGTTTTATCAAAGCGACAGAAATGTAACTAACACTCTTTTCTAATTTATTAGGAAAGTATATAACATCTCTTATTAAAAGTATAGCTATTGTTAATAGGAAAGGAAGGCAAACACCACCTTGAAAGTGACCAGCAAACTGTGGTTACAATCAATGGTACAGCATGATCCCTGCCATATTTTTTACATCTTAGTAAGAGGCAGGTTCAGGTACAGAAGAAAAAAAAAAAACACTTCGGTTTGGACTCCTTAGAGTTGAATTCTACTGGTAGACATGCAAATCAAGCCTTGAGCAAACCATTCCATGGCTTGATGACTGGATTTGCTCATGTTAGAGCAAAAGTACTCAGGTAATTCACATTCCCACAAAGTGTGATCACCAAGTGTAAAAGATTATAGCCCATACATTCCAGATATTGGAATCTAAACCTTGTGCATGGCACACAATCCAGGCAGTTGATATGCTTTTGCCCAAATAGAATTGTAGATCCTCATTTCCTCCCCTTCTTTTCCCCACTTGTGACTCAAGCCAGATTTCATCAAGCTATTTTTGTAATTACTAACATGCTGGAAATACAGCAACGAGCCAGAAGCAAAGTAAAACGCAGCATCCAGCAAAAGAAAGAAAATCACGCTGAGTAACTGAAAGGCCATCTGCTTCTTGCAGAGCTGTAGGGGTGAGGAAGACAATCTGCGCTGGACTATTTGTGTCCTCCCTGAAATCATACACACCTGCATGTTGTCAGTGGCATCCCCGAGCAGTCCTCCAAAAGTGATAGCATTAGTTACCGTTGCCAGATAAATGAAGAGAATTGCCGAAAGAGCCTGAATATTTAAAGCATCATAAAAATCACTGGCAAAAAATGGTGCTTTCCTCTTTATGTCCTTAATTAATCCACCACAGAACCTGAGAAGGGAGAAAACAAACATGTGACCAGGTATAAAATAAATAATGAGCAAATTCATCAAGACAAAATTCACTGAACTGCAAAGAAGTTGGACTTAAAATACTTGAGTCAAAGACAAGATACTATTTAAGATAGTCTCCCTTAAATGAGACAGAAAAAAAAAACTCTGGAGAAATACACTTTCTTCTGTCTCTTTTTCAGTTACCAGAATATGTGCAACATTCCCTAAAGATCACTCAGCTGTCCTTTAGAAAAGAGCTGCGTAGATAGATTAAAATCTTCCATTCTTTAAGGCAGACATCCAAATACACTGCACCTACATAAAGCTGTTATGATCGTGTCAGTGGCACTTCACACTCATTTTTGTGTTCATCGAGTACCTCAGAGACATACACGTTCTGGCATTATTCTGAGTGCTGGAGAAATAACACTGAGTAACACAGGCCGGGAAGCTCTGATCTCATGCAGTTTACTTTTGAGGGACAGAAGGCAGATAATAAATAGGATAGAAAATTAAGTACATCAGTAAAAATAAAGGAAAAATTAAATGTGGATGAGAGTTGTGTAGTTGTAGAAAGAGGTACTGGACAGTACAGATAGGTGGCATAAATGGTCCTCTGAGAAAAGGAATTTGCAAAAAGAACTTGAAGGCATGAAGGGAAGTCATGCAGGTATGTGAAAGACAAAAGGACAGGTTGAGCCCATAGATTAGCCTACTTCTTTCCCAACAAAATCTCACAACTCAGCCTTCCCCATGCATGGCATGCCTTTTGTGTAGTGTCCCATTCCTGACAGCTCAGTCTTAGCTGAACTCAGTGCCCCCACTTCTGCCTCATTGATATGCACAGAGCTAACCCTAACCCTAACCCTGACCCTGACCCTGACCCTAACCCAACAGTAACTCACCAGGTAGGTATACTGCAGACACTCAGTGCATATGGAAAGGGGAAATACAAAAGAATGAAATAATAGTGTGATTCAATTCAACATATCAAATCCAAAACTCTTATCTGGGATATGAACAGAAAGTGAAAAGGATAATCCTGGTGGAAATAGTTTGTGAAGAACTACAGTCATGTATTGCATAATGACATTGTGGTGAATGATGGACCATATACATGATGGTGGTCTCAGAATAGTAATGGAGATGATACGAGACTATCACATAGTAGCATCATTATCAGTCATGCTAATGTTCTCCCATATAATGTTCTCTGTTGTTCATGTGCCATGGTGATGCTGACATAAGCAAATCTGTTCTGTGGTAAGGTATATAAAACGTCATTATGCACAGCACACATACTTGGTAATGGAAGTCAATGGCTGTGTTACCACTTTACATATTTGCAACACTGTTCTTTTGTTGTTACTTCTACTATAAAAGTTAAGTGTACTGTAAAGTAGGATGACATGTTACACTGATATCAGCCTCGCACATGTTCTGTTTTCCTCATCTCTTGACCATAAGTTGAGTTACCAGCAGACACACTTAAGCTTGTGTCAAGACCAAATAGAGTAAAACCATAGTTCTCAGACCAGACCCCATCATTAAGCAAGCAGAAATGTGGGAAGAGAAGGCTTTTATTCATTATTTTCATTATTATCTCAGAATTAAGGGAGGGAATTAATTTCCTCTTTTAAAGAAAACCCCAAGTGGGTCATCAAAAGAAAGAAAGAGCTTCACTTCATTCAGATAATATTACACTGCATATTAAAATTACATGCTTTTGTATTTTTAAAATGCTGCAGTGGTTTCCATATCTTCATGAAATATATGTCTTACTTAAAACCTGAGTTCACCCAAAATGAAAAAATACAGAGTCAAATAATGAAAAATTAAAGAATTATGATAGAAAGCTAGCTGAAGGAATCTGGGAAATCTGAATCACCAGCTGTAGGCTAAGGAGAGAGAACGTTGCCTATGGACCACTCGTTTCCATAACATGGTATTCACATGTTCAGGGAAGAGACAGCATCCTGAAGCCACCTGGGATCAGTCAGGCCTGATAACCATACTTACCCACCATCAACTTAACCCTCTTTCTGACATCCAATCAGTCCCTTCATCAGTCACTGTGCCTGGAGGTTAGTCTTCTTGGTCCTCTGTGTCTTAGTGACCTCTCCTAACACACCCCTCCATAGACCATCTCTTATCTGTTTTAGCTTTTGTTGCCACTCTCTACACAGCCTTCTCTGTGCAAAATGCAATACTATTTACCACAGAAGTCCTTGTTTCTCCTTCATTTTCCTCATACAAACATTACTGCACTTATTTATTTGCATAGTATTTCTCTCCCCTCTCTACAAAGTGAGGCCCATAAGGGCAGGGCATCTGTTAATATACCATGGCATCTCCAATGCCTGTGACTAATAGATGCACTATAAATATTTGTTGGCTGAACAAATAAATAAATCAGTAATAAAATGCTGAAAGTAGATTGAGAACAAGGAAAGGAAATTTAGATCTAAGGAAAACCTTATCATGAATGGCAAAAGGATCCTTCAGTTACCGGCCAGTTCGCTGCAGTTCTTCACAATCGCCATGTCCCCCTCCTCCGTGGCCTCCATCGTGGGGTGTATCCCCATTCATCTGAATATTCTCTCCACCTGAGTACATGTTCTTTCTGAGAAGACCACAGGGTAAAAATAGATATTTGGTTATCATATTCATTTGTTTGCTTAGCTGCGTCATACTAATGGAGACAGGCAAGGAAGGTCTTCAGAGACAAAGTCCATGATTTCCTTCTCCTATCCTAACAGACAGCTCATAAAGCCTTCTATGTAGAGGCAAGACAAATGGCCTGATGGGAAAAGAGTTGAATTAACTGCATACCTTAACGGAAGGAAACTGTTTCACCTGGGAAATAAGGGATTTCTAGGAAATGGTTTCCCCTACTACCTCTACTAAATGACTTAACCTACTAAATCTATAAGGACTCTACTTGAGCAAACTGATCTTTCCACACAGACATCCACAGAGTCCCCAAAATATCTCCAAAGAACATCCATGATGCATTCCAACATCATGAGCCAATCTCTATAACAACAATCACATAAGAGTATCAAAAAATAAAACACTTATTTCATGGTGTCAAGGAAATGTAAAGCCAAGGTTCATCAGTAATTCATTTTAGGAAACATATTCAGGAGGGGTTAGGAATATTATTAGGTCACACAACCTCTGCCTCAGGAGCTTCCTAGCCCCCAAATATCCCCAACTGCCTCTCACTTTACCTTTTGTCGGATGACGGAAGACTCTTTGGAGGCTCTATCCTGATTGCTGGGTCCCATTCCCCAGGGGGAAGAACAATTACTTCATCTAGGAACTCGTCAATGCCAGCAATCAGGTCATGCCTGTCTTTTGCTTTATAAGCAATGTCGTGGAACACCTGAAAAATGCAAGGGATGTGCTGATCCAACAAGAGAACTTTCAGTGTGCCTCAGACCACACCAAGCCCCAAAAAACTCCATCCATAGTCTACTCTGATATTCCTATGGCTATTCTCTCATATTTCCTATTATTCAAATTGTTCAGCATATTTAGGTGTTTAGGGTTTAATCTCAGTGTCTAAGCAAGGGTGTGAAGACATGGCATTTAGGTGTTTTTTCCCATCAAAACTATAAAATAGGATGTGTTTCAGGTCCCATATCACAGTTTCTGTGGAAGCTAGGTGAAAATTACTTGGATATCTCACTAAAGGCCATTCCCTAAATTAAAAACTACTTGAAAACTGATTGAAAATTCAAAAAGTTCATACTGACTCTTTAAATCAGGCTAAGACTAACATTCTCCAGTTCTCAAACACAAATACTGTGAGATATTTAAAAAAGAAAGAAGAAAGGTAAGTTACATTGGCAGGAAGCAAGAGATTTTAAATAAGTGGTCATTTGACTACTTTTTAAAATGAGTGTAAGTACATTGCCTCCATGTATGTAAATGCACCTGTGCATGCAATGCCCACAGAGGCCAGAAGAAGGCAATAGGTCCCCTAGAACTGGAGTTATGAGTGTTGGTTAGCCACCATGTGGATGCTGGGAACTGAACCTGAATCCTTTGCAAGAGTAGCCAGTGCTTTTAAATGTTGAGCCATCTCTCCAGCTCCACACCTGACTATCTTCTAGCTAAGTCACCAAAGACAACAAAAACTTCACATCTTTTGTACACAGCCTCAGAGAAGGGGTTTCAAATTGGCACACAATCCTTTTCATCAACCATTCCATTCTTCTAACCAAGCTAATGATCTGGGGTTCTTCACAAAATCCAAGTCTTTCACACCTTAGAAGTTAAATTTGTTATTCTCGAGAAGAGAAGATGGCCCTTGTCCAACACCTGTTACCTGTGCTAATCCTTTCTACTACACCTCTTCTATTGGAAAAGAATTTCCATGAGCTATCAATTAAATAGCATTGGTTTGTGAGTTCTGGGTTGGAGAGGGCAACACAAAGTGCCCGTCCTGCTTCTGTGGCAAACACACCATCCTCACATTCTCACCTGTTTCTCTGGCAGTTAGAGTCGGAGTTATATGTTCACTGCCAGTCTTGAAAATAAATATTGGTAATTTAAACCAATGAAATGTAAGGAAAGGAAAGTTCTAGAGAACCTACTAAAAGAGACCCTGAAAAAGATAATAAAGTCACTGTAAACCCATTGCATGCAGCTTAAAGCATTCCTAGTTGATATCAGAAAGAAATTTTAAAAGAAAGAAGCTATAAACACACAAAATTAAATAAGTCAACCACTGCAGGGAGAGAAAATAACAAAGCAGAAAGACCAGAAAGCAGAAACTGATGCTCCTGTATTTCTCTACCATCAGATTTGCTCAGAGCTTTCTCACAACTAAATATACTTACTAACATTCAAACTACTACAAGTGTGGATGAAATGGGAGCTCCAAAATAGAAGTTAGTAACAGGAGCCAGTGTACCATAGATGTGTATTGTGCCTTCTCACAAAACAAGAAAGCCATAAAAACCTGTACTTTCTGATACTCGAGAAAATGTATCATCAACTTACAATGCATTATTTTATAAAAAACCACCACTTTGGAATAATATAGTTATGGACATTTGAATTCCAAAAATTAATCTTTAAACTTTGAAGTTTGATATTTGAAATATCTTTAAACATAAAGTTAATACAATAACCTTCAACTGTTCCTGTGATATTTAACCATCATTTTAAAAACTGAAAACCTGTAAGGATCAGATCAGGGCAATGGCATCATGATCACTTCAGTCACTGACCACTTGTCTGTGTTGAGAACCTTCAAAATTCTCTTGACTAGCTACTTTTTTCAATATATAATTGTTGTCAACTATCACCCACTCTGCCTCAAATCATTCCAAATTGTATAAATGTATCAAAACCCACACAATAATACTTAAATAGGTACAATTATGTGCCAATTAATTTATTTTAATTTTTTGAGACAGCCTCTCTCTATAGCCCCAGCCAGCCTGGAATTCTCTATGTAGACCAGGCTGGCCTTGATCTCACAAAAATCCACCTGCCTCTGCCTCCGAGTGCTGGGAATAAAGTTGTGGGCCACCCTACCTGGTTTACTTTATTCTAATTTTTAAGAAAAGAATTGACATTTTCTAAATACTTCTGTTTAGAAAAGAGGAAATGTGTTTTATTCCAACACAAAGCTTAATCTAAAACAGTAACAAAACACATGCCTTACTTTGAAAACTGCCCTACATAAGGAAGCTCATTTGTCACAAATGACTGCTTGTCATTTTATGAAGAACCATAGTAACCACATAATTCTAACTGAATAAAATGTGACAGTCAACTCACAGCACAGATCAACACAAACAGGATATTGGCAGATCCCTATGCTCCTGGTTTCCTACCTCATCAGACATCAAGGTGGCAATGGCTCTTCCAATTTCATGGTAAGACTTGGCCTTTCCCTTTGGACCTAAGAGAATGAACAAGAACCTAATGGAGAGGGAGAGAAGAAAAGTTTATAACATGTCTATCAAGCTCAACAGACATACAACAGCAAAATATTTACCTTATATAATTAAAAGATCAGGTCTCCAATTCCTCTTGTATGTCTACAATTGTGTGTGTGCATGCATTTCTGTATGTATTCACATGGGAATGTGAAGACCAGACATCAACGTCAGGTGTCTTCCTCAATTGCTTCCCAAGTTATGTTTTGAGAGAGTGTTTCTCCTGAATCAGAAGCTCAACTATACAACCAAACTAGCTGAAGCAAGCCTCAGTGATCCCCTTGTCTCTCCCTCTTCTGTGTTAAGATTACAGACAAACAACACTGTTCCTGGCTTTTTACATGGGTCCTGGAGACCTGAATTCAGGTTCTCATTCTTGTGCAGCAAGCACTTTACTGACAAACCCATCTCCCTGGCCCGTAGAATTCATCTTCCAAAAAACCCAGATTATTTTGCTTGGTAAAAAAGATACTCATTCACACAAGCACAAAACACAAGCTATTGTTCAGTTTATTTGGAAGCAAAGGAAAATTAAGCATGAAAAACTGAAAGTCTCTTCACTAAGCAGAAAAAAAGGTTTACTTAGTGTACTTCAGAAATTTTCTGTTTTAAACTTCTTTTTTTTTCTCTCTTTTTCTACTAGTTTTGGAATCTTTGGAATAAACCTGTTCAAGATATTATCAGCAGAGACTTGGTATATCTTTGGACTTCTCTGAGATTCCCTTGCCCAGTGACAACTGCTCCTCTCTGTACTTTTAGGAACCATGTTTTTCAGCTGACTGGGAGTCAGAAAAAAACCAAACCCTTACAAGTAAGCCACATGCCGACAGCCAAAGTAAAGAGAAATATGAGAGAAATAAAAAATAAAGCACCATTTGCAGACAGTTAAAAGCCTTTTGTTGATTTCCTCATTTTCCTTTCCAAATTTGTTTACTTGATAATGTACAAAACATTGCTCCACAGAAAATATGTGCTGAAATAAGCAATAATGTCCTTGTCATCTTGAAAGGAATCCCTTGTGAACCATGAAGCTAAAGATGTGTGTCTCCACCAGGAAGGAAGGAGCCTGATAAGTAAACACACACACAAAAAATACCAAAAGTGGCACTAGGTAAATCGCTAGCTGGATATTGATCATCCTTTCCTAACAGGGAATGATAAGGACAACAAATACAGTGGCATCATTTGCTTGTACAGTGTCTGAAAGCCTGCGAAGCAGTACAGGTTCATCACCTCGTTTAAATTCCCATACAACACTCCTAGTAAGGAAACTGCAGGTGAAAAACGCAGTGGATGATCCCAAAGTCTGTGCTTAGTAATAGGCAGGTGCTGGGGAACTCAGTGGCACAGTATGTGGTTCCTATGTATGAGTCCCTGAATTCAATCCCTGGCATCGGGATCAAAAAACAGCAAAATCAATAAATAGCAGATAGCAACCGGTATCCTATGGCCCATTCCTTTCACCACATTTCTGCATCACCTGCTATTCTGATATACCAGAGCTATGATTCAACAGACAGCAACAACAACTATCATAGAACCTAGGAAAGGCATTGTGGGTTCTTACTTAGCTAAGGACAAAAAACAGTAAGCAAAATTCTATGGTACCAAGAATGGTACCACTTCAACTTTTATTTTTACTTATTTGGTTCTATAAGTCACTTTAAATAGAAAAGCATTGACAACAAATAGTATAAAAATGGCCCTAAATGCATAAGTACTTTATTTATAAAATTCACTCCAAAGAGAAAGAAAAAAATCAAAAATTAAGAGTGTAACAAAGATGCTTAAAGTTTGAATACTAAGGCTATGTTATGAGGATAACCACAAAACCATTTAGCCTTTATTCACTTAGAAACCTATCGTAGCATAGAGTGAGTGGCAGACTCACTTTCAACTGTTATCACAGTGAATGAAACAGCAAAAGTAGTGAGCAGGCCTGAAAGCCCACTCGAGGATGGAAGAGGTCCCTATCACCACAACAATTTAGTTCTTCAAACACTGTGACTGTTACTAGGAGTTTTCTTCCTCTGAAGCTCACCACTTCCTATATAAGCAATGTGCCACCACATGTAGCAATACGAAGTTCTACTTCACAACAGCAAAGTGTTTTTTTTATAAAGAGAATGATTACTGCTTTTAGTGCAACACATGCGAAAAAATATTTAGCCACTAAAGCAAATCCCATTAAGAAAAACTAGTACTGGTTACACTTGCCAATTCTCCTTGCCTACGCACAAACAGCCAGTTGTCAAGCACGGCAGTAGGGCAGAATTTGGGGCTAAGTGAGCAGATATGGTGCAGTAAAAGAAAGATGTCTGAACCCTTGATTCCTTTGTTTAGTGCATTTTTAAATAATGGATTTCTCACATCTGCCACTTTTATTATTTCAATGAAGATAAATATTTACATTTTGAACAATGCATAATATCTAAAATCTTATGGAAACATATCAACTGATGCATGAATTAATTGCCAAGTCAGATATACGACAACATGGTCTAAATACTGTCTTCTTAGTGAGAAATCACTCTTGATCGCTAACAGTCCTCAAGAACAGACATCCAGTACTGACAGAATAACAGAACCACCATGTTAAACACCATAGCACCAGGGCATACATTTGTTTATAAAATGTTTACTGACTGGTTTCTGTTAAGTAATACCAACGAATCAATGGAAGTAGTAGATTAGTGATAATTATAATATATATTATAACAATTCCCTGGTATATGAAAAGTATATCCGGTCTAGTAACCTAGGTGCAAAGGTATCTAGGTTAAAATAAAAAGATATTTCTTCACTAATGAAATATTGCCAAGTACTAAGTAGAAACAATATGGTCACAGAATTAAAGATTTCTTATTGCTCCAATCGGGAACAATTAAACAGATCCACTCTCTGAAACTGACCTACAGAGGGACTCTGAGTGTGGGTGTGAGGCAGGGGCATCACCTCAAGTCAAGAGTTTCAACTGTTGACTTAGTAACCGGTATCAACAGAGACCTGAAGTATCTTCTTACCGAGACAGCATAACCGAAACCAACCTAGGAGACCTAGGAAACTGACCACTCAGAACAAGCCAGCAGGCTGCTGAACCTTCTGCCTAAACATCCTCTCCTCTTTCACCCTCAAAGAAGTAAAAGTTGTTACAACTTTTACGATGGAAGTACATCCTGCCAAGATCAGCTTTTATAATGTACTAAAAACTCCTTTCATGACCCAAGCTGGTTTTTGTCAATGGACAGATGTTATTTTTAACCAGAAGCTTTTTTCTTTATTAACAAATTAGAGTAAAGATCACATTTGTGTGGTTAGAAGGGAATAGTCCATGTTGACGGCTCAGAAGAAAATAAATAAACTCATGTTACTGAGTTCTTTTTATTTACTCATAACTACAAATGTCAGAGTTTGGATTTGTAACTGTTCCTAGTTATCTCCAGAATCTTCATAAGGCCCTTTTCTACTTTCGTGAGCTTTCTCAAGTAACTAATTATGCCTGCAGAGGATGCCTCTGGCACTCTCCACAGCAGAAAGACATACCAGATGATCCGTGTCCAAAAACAATAGCCTATACTCACGTTCACAAATTAATTATAGGCAGAACAAGCACAGTATCAGAAAAGGAGCCAGACTTTCTAAACCACTCAATCTTAATCTCTTCAGAAATACACCTCTCCCTTCCTGATAGATCACAGCTATTTCTAGAATAAACTCAGCACGTACCAATCCCTTACTCCCGTCTCTGAAAACAACAGTGAATCAAATGACCCATTATTCATACTGAGTACATTTGAAAAACTGTGGCTAACTATAGCTTCCACAATAGACTCATGAGGACCATACAGTCACTACCATACTGCATGCAAGATATGGCATGTACAGATATGGCATGTATATCCCAACCCCTCTAACAATTTTTTTGATGATTAAATACTATTTCTCATAGGAAAGTGGTGACAACATGCAAAATGAATTAACTTACAGAAATGATAGAGAGTAAGCATCATAATTGAGAAGACTAAAGCTTACTGACTTTGGTTATTTGCCTTGAAAGTACAGATCAAGATCAGAAAAGGGCAAACTGATGCAGAGTTATCATCATTCTGAAGCATCATATTCCAACCCATTCTAGACTAGATGCCTCTCTAAGTTGTTCCTGAAGTTTGGGCTGAGTCAGAATGCAAAGATCTACCTCCAACACCAATAACAACTCTTTGCATTGTCTCCATTCCACGGCTCAAAGGTGGTAATATTTATCCAGTACACATCTCTGTGAAAGATGCAAAATGACAGCAAGGAAAGAGCCTGCAAGATACTAGAAACAGCTTAAACAGAACTTACCAAGTCATCAGACATCAAAGACTGTGTTTGTTTGCTTTCACATGAAAAGCCAGAGCCTCCCCTACGCAGACATCCACCCACACAGACATCCACCCACACAGCTGACAGGTACAGAGCTGTAAGTAGACAGATGCTGCCACAGGCCAAAGGAGCAACGTGAATAAGGAACTTTGTGAACTCTACCCAAGGAAGGGGACCAGATAACCAGCCTTCTGAAAAGGCTCACAGTAGGAAAACTGCCTATTTGAAACAGCAACAACAACCTGACTTTTCTCTACATTTAAGGGAATCTGACCAAGAAATTTGAGTGCAATGACAGCTTTTCAGGTGTGCTTGTGGTATGAGAGCACTGTGCACATTAAAGCCCACCATGGAGCACAACTCAATCCTTCACAATTCCTCATGGGATTTCCTTTATTGAATTTCACAGGTTGCAGTCATTGTAAATGGTCTCCTATTACAACCAAAAACAGCTAAGAAGACTCCTTACTTGGTGATTACAGTTTACCCTGCTTCTGAGGACTGCAAATGGATAAAACTATTTCCTGGAAAAATGCCAATATGCAAAGAAATATTGTTCAGAATGCTGCCCTGAAATCGTTTTTGTGATATTATTGAATTAAATCCCTTTCGAATTGCTTTGCTCCTCTTGTTAGTGAAATGTGCCATATTTCACCTCTAAACTAACAGTACTCTCTGATACCGAAAAGAAAGAAGAAAAGGAATGAGCAAGACAGGAGCAGATGATGAGAGGTAAAATTGGTCCTGATTTTTTTAGATGGCTGCAAAATAAGAAGCTTTTTAAATATTTTTGATTTGTGGCTTAAAAATGAAAAGGCAAGAGCAATTTTCTTTAACACTTCTCGGCATGTTTTCTCTTTCAAGCCCCAGTAAAGTTAGTTCAGAGACATAAATAAAGCCACGGAGGCACTGAGCTGGTCTTCAGCCATCCTCTGAGTCAGCAGCATGCCAGGTGATTGCTCAGATAGAACTGCAAGGCTCCATTGGAGTGTTACAGAAAGAACACAGAAATTATGATAATCCCATTAATCGAATACACTGTGATCATCTCCCTTCACTGCTGTGTGTCCAGTGTCTGCCCTAGGCATTTAAAAGAGGCAGGGGGAAAACCTGCAGAATCACCTCTGTGGCAAAAGTGAAGAGACTTCGGGAAATTTTCTTTTTCTTTTCCTCCCTGCCTGGCTTAGAACAAATCTTGAGCCTCTTGTCACTGTTGGTTAATCACGCTCTGACCATGAGTGCACTGAGGAGGATTCACAGTCCTGCTTGTTCACACACAAAAAACTAAAAAGAAGCGGGGGGGGGGGGCAGGGGAGGCACCTATCATGATTCGGGATCCCCCAAAAGCAAAATTTTTTCAGATAATAATTTCCTGCTGTCAATCTAAAGTTATAAACTTCTTTTTAACCTCTCCCTCGGTGCAAAACTAAGTGAAGTTTTAGCTTCTCTTCAATGTGCTGCCTAAGTCAAGTTTCCTAACTATTAAGTTCAGCCTCAAAAGAAGGTGACAGGGTGACTTGTGAGGTACAGAACAGTAGACTGAGAATGTGACTTCACAGAGGCATGTTTCCTTTTGAAGTGAAGATGTATGTAATGTTACACACATACTGCAAAGTGTACACATTTAAGTGCACAGAGAGATTGCTTAAATTTTTTAGGAATATGCTCATCTAAATACGTATATGTGTGTGTTTATGTGTCTGTATGTGAGTCAAAAAACAATTTTCTTATTAGACAAGAGTAAATGAAAGCTACTATAATCTCTGAACCACTTACTAACTGTATTGCTTTGGACAAGGCACTTAAACTCAGTTTCTCCATCTATACAATATAGATACAATGGTTTGCTTGTTCAAAGATTATTATAAGATTCAATTGAATAAGCCACAAGAAGAAACCCGTACATAGCCCAAAGAATTATTATAACTGCCACTATCATTACTATTCAAGCACCATGTAATTTGAGAGCATAAATGTCAGAATTAGACATTATTTCAAATTAAACCTCTCCAATACACTGAGCATTTCCTCTTTTTACTGATTCTCTGATGTAAGAAGAAGAACATTTTCCTAAAAGTACTCCCTGCACCATAGTGGATGGGAGAACAGCTTACCTTGTGGGCACAGGGACCTCAGTCAGGGCACCCAGCATGACAGCCTGCTGTAGTCGAACAAAGGCAATGAAAGGGGTGTCCAAGAAGTCGACCTCCCCAACCAGCACATTGGACGCTTCTGCATCACGTGGCAGTTTTTTCATGAATTTATTCTTCAGCTACATGAGAAGAGCCAAGAAAACATAATTTATTTACAGGCAAAAGAGCAAGAAAATATACCCAGTTAAGTTACTCATGAGAAGTCTATTTAAATGAGTCTTAACAATAGTACATAGCTCAACACTTTTATACTTTGTTTAACCATTAAATTATTGTAAATATTTATCTATACCTTTGAAAAAGGATATAATAAGAGTGTACATATACATGCATGCACCAACATGTAATATACTCCAATTAATTTATTTATTCACTCAATACAAACAATTAAAAATTTACTATAGAGATAAGCAATGACTTAAGTCAGAAGAATAGTAGGAGGACAAGCTAATTCCATACCCTGCTTAGGCTCATATTCCCTTAGAGGAAATAACATACAATTTAAAGTAGTGATAAGTGTTAGAAGGGAAATAATACAAGCAAGAGAAACTATTTTTCACAGGTCAAGGAAGGGCTCTGAAGAATTAAATTTGACAGTAGAGTGGCCATGTAAAACAAGCCACGTGAAAACCTGGGTTAAAACAGTCTGTGCAAAAGGGGGAAAATGCAAAACCTTTGAACAGGAAGGAAGTTGGTGATAAAAGAAGAAAGAAATCAAGTGTGAGGAGTTGGGGGAGCAAAGACTAGGAGACGACAGAAGTGCATATGTAATGGGAAGCCTTGTCTTGGGGTTCTAAAGGCCACTGAAGAGGTTGAGAAGGTGAGAAGATAGAGAAGGAAGACATGACTTGGGAGCCATCAGGTAAACAGTACTGAAGGCCACAGAACATGGAAACACAACCCTGAATGTGAGCATCAGCAAAGAAAAGCAGTAAGACCCACACTCTGGACCACTCAGTCTTTAAAAGGAATAGAAGGCATTGTGGAGGACACTGAAAAATAGCAGTGAAATAGAAGAGGGAGACCAGCATGCCCCCACCAGTCAAAGGAGAAGGGAGTCCAATCATACAAATCTATCCTCAGATGCATCCAAGGCTACTGAGCATTCAGAAAAGATGAGAATTAGGAGTGGACCAATCTGGCAAGATGGCCACACTGGGAAATCTTGACGAAAGCATCACAGTGGACACTAGAGTATCAAGTCAGTAATGAAGTCAGGGAGTGGAGACTTAGAGTAGGTAGAGATGGAGATTTTGAGAAATATTGCTGCAAAGAAAAGATGAGAAAATGGAGAGACCAACGAGGAGAGCACAAAATAGGATATTTTAAAAATGCAGTTAAGACAGCACTTTAGAAAATGAACAGAATGAGCTAAAAGAGGCAAATCACTTCTACAGGGAAGGTGGAGAGTAATTACAAACTGCCAATCAGGCAACCTGGAACTACTGAGTAGGGACAATAGCCACACAACAGATAGAGGAATCAACTGTTCAGAGGAACACAGCTTACAGTCCCACCAGGAAAAGCAGACTGCATGGGTTCAAACGTGGGTGATTTGAGAGACTTTGCGAGGTGGTGATGAGGGCTTCTGAGGACTCGTATTTTTGAACAGTAACACAAGTGAGCTGATGGTGAGGAGGAGGGAAGTGTCTGGAGGTTTGAGGAGAGATGAGAGGGTGTAAAGCCGCTTCCTTGGAGTGAAAGCTGCTGGACTCAGTCAGTTTGAAAGCTTGTCTTAAAAGCATTATTCATTCACACAACTCAAGGAAATTATTTCACTTATCATGGAAAGATAAAGATAAAAATCTTACAAGACTGCACAAAGGGCATGGACTTGTGATACATACTTTTTAGCCAATAGAAATGTCACCCTTCAAGTCTAAAGTACCAGTGAGCTTAACCGTTTCTGAAAGTCATCACTGCTGAGTAGCAGGCATAATCAAATATCTCCAATTAGTAAGGTTATATCAACATTTTATTTTATACTTCTACTTAAAAGTTTCTTAATTAGGGAAAATAAATGACATGAAAACTGATCTCTAGAGCTCTATTACTCTCCATTGGCTTTCATCACCCCTCATGGAAAAGAAAGCTATAAGATTAAAAAGCAAAATCACCAAAGCTAAGACATTAGTGGAAACCTAAGTAAATGAATAAACAAGTAAAAGTAAAGTATGTATTCTTAAATATCGGGAACATGGCCACTTCTAAGCAGTATGGAATTTTCCAAAATTTCTACCACTCATTATCAAAGAATTATAATATTAAACATTATATGTATAATGTCATTTTAAAGAAAATTTTATGGACTTAGAGATCATCATGTTAAGTGAAGTGAGCAAGAATCTGAAATATAAGTATCACATTTTCACTCATATGCTCACATGTGCAGTCTAGGTTTAAATTCTATGTTAAGTGATAGGTATATACATATATACACATACACATGTACATGAAAATGGAAGGGAACTATGAAGAGGTGGAAGGGGTTACATTGAGAAAAGAGAAAAGGAGATGATAAAAGAAGACAAATTTTTGTACTTTTTCTGCCATATGCATAATCTAGATTATACATCATATTCATATACATAATATGTATGATAGTCATGAAAGCACAAGGGGGACTATTTTGGGTGGGAAAGGACCAAGGGAGGCAGGGGATTGTAGGAGTCTAAATATTAGCAAAGTACTATCATATATATATATATATATATATATATATATATATGTGTGTGAAAATATCAAAATGAAACACATTATTTTACATGCTAACTAAAAATAAGTTTAAAAAGTACTTCTACGTAGATCTTACACATATAAAAAAAGCAGCTCTGGAAAGAGTCTGAAATCATCAAGTTGCCAATCTTAGCACCAAGAAGTTAATAAACTGTTCTCCCTAACACACTGCAGCAGGTGGAATATGGCTTCATGACCCACACACAGGCAGATTAACAATATTCAAATTCTTTCCAGAGAGAGTTCTCCTGTTTACTGACATAGATCATAAAGCTGTGTAATGGTCTGATTGTACAGTTACTTCTCTTCTTCAGTCTCCTGGATGCAAGTAGGCAGAAATATTGACTACAGTTCCTTAATTTAATATACTTGGAGTCTCACAGTCACTATCAAAAAATGTCCTTCAAAACTCAACACAGCATATTCTACCCCCTAAGCCCACTTCCTTGGGGACTTCACAGTACTCATTTCTGAATCACCATTCTGTTCGGATGTTTCTAAGAAGGTTAGAGCAGTTTATTTGGAATAAACACAACAGCTACAATAAACAATATGAGTAGAAGAAATTGATTTTGTAGCACTGAAAAATCAGATCAATAGACCACCAAATCTCTAAATAATGTTATAGAGGCTTTTAGGGCTCCACTAACAAGACACACAGAGTATCCAGTCAATTAGATACTCCCACAGAGCCCTATGGTTCTGCAGCACCTTCGTCAAGACCACTGCAGTCCTGTACTCACACTCAGAAGTTAAAAGTACATTTTAAAAACGTATCTTGCTTTTATTTTTGTTTTATGTGTATGAGTGTATCGCCGTATGTAGGTAAATGTACCCATGTTGTGCAATGCTACAGAGTTCAGAGAGGGCGTCAGATTCCCTGAAACTGGATAGTTGTTAGCCACCATGTTGGTGCTGAGAATCAAATGGAAGTTCTCTGCAAGGGCAGCCTCTGCAAGAGCCAGTGCTCTTAACCACTGAGCCATCTCTCCAGTCTCCAGAACTACATTTTTTTAAACTACCTTCTCTAAGGAGATACTATGGTAAAGGCATGTTCTTTTAGTTTAGCATTTCCAACTGCACTTGCAGAATTCTAGTATTCTACTAGAAACTAGTAAATATTCCAAAATAAAAATATTTAGTGCCTTAGGTACCCACAGAAGAGTCCATAGATGGATTTTCCCAGTCTGCACACAAACTTGGCATGCTCTTGTCCAGTCTTATACCTTTAAAATGCTATCATCTAAGGCTGATGACTCATAAATATGTACAATCAGTCAAAACCTTTTCCCTGGACTCCAGACTGCTAACACCTACATCTGGATTTTCTAACACATATATCAAACTTCAAACATCCAAATTAGCCTTTCTGAAAGTCTCTGAGGCCAGCTCTCCCTGAAATATCCCTGTATGGAGAACAATTTCATTCTTCCATTGCTCATTTCAAGACCTTGCTGCCATCTTCAACCTTTCTCCTCCTCTCGCACCCAGTTCCACTCCAATAGGAAATCCTGTTAGAGCTATAATCACATCACACCTAGAATCCCACTGTTTCTTATCACCTTAATTTTCACCACCATGGGCCAGGCTGCGGTCATCCTCCTTACATCACTGACCTTCCACCTGGATCACCAGCTTCTTCCCTTATTCCTCAGCTAGTCACCAAAGCCACCACATCATACACAGCAGGAGCCAGACCATGTAAGTCCACTACATAAAACCGTCTATTCGCTACCACTTCACCATGTGAAGGCAAGGCCTTTATGGCAATCTCGAATCCTCACATCATCTAGAGGCCATCAGATCCCTGCCCTGATCTTCCACTCTCTACTTTGTCCACACCACTTGGGGCTCCAGGTCCTCACACATATGTTCTAGGCCTGCTTGGCTCATGCTCCTCACACCTGCTATTTTCTCTGAGGAATGTCCGCAGGGCTCCCTTTCTTACACCCTTCACTATCTATCTACTAACCATCATTTTCTCATCAGGAGACTCCCCACTGTCAAAATCTCCACTCCCTCTCCCACACAGACACGTCTCATTTCTCTTCTGCTTTAGCTTTTGTTCCTTATACTTTCATCATCAAACAAACCGTATGGACTACTTATCCTTTTATCACCTGCCTCTCCACTAGAAGACCCCTGTAGTTGTGAACTGTCATCGACTTTGTTCAGCATCAGGTCCCTCATGCTCCAAGAGTATGAGTGCCTGAGAAGAAAAGTTCAATACACAGTTGTTGAATGAATGAAGGACAATTATTATTTCTTCCCTACAAGATTTCCTCTTGACTTTCTTCTTCTTTTCATGTGCGTGTGTGTGTGTGTGTGTGATGTCCATGTGGGCACACATATATGTGAGGGGCATGTGTACATAGGTATGTATGCATGTGGAGGACAGAGGTTGATGATGGAAATCATCTTCAATTACTCTTCTACCTTATTCAGTCAAATCTCTCTCAGTCCAACCAGAAGATCACCAGTCTAGCTAGTCTCACTACACAGGTAGCTTCGAGGACCCCTCCACCTCAGCCTTCTGAGGCTGGAATCACAGGCAGGCCACCGTGCCCACCTAGCATTTTTGTGAGTTCTTGGGATCTGAGTTCCAGTCCTAATGCTTGCATGGCAAGCACTTAACCACTGGGCTATCTTACCAGCACTCTTCTTAGTCAGTTAGGCACTTCTCACTCGGACAACATTAGTAAACCAAAGATCTAGATATGGACTATTGTTAGTAAAATCCTTCCCCAACAAGAGTGGTAAGTGCAAAGGATGTAGGCGTGATCCACACAAGAGAACAAATCCTTTTGAGAAAACTCTCATTAGATGTGTAAAAAGCAACATTCTTCCTGCTATTTGAGACTGTCCCCCCATGATGAAAGGAATGGATTAGTACCCTTACAACAGGGAAGAAGAAGGCCAGCACCAACAAAAGCAGGAGAGAAAAGTGTGTGTAGAGAGTGATGGCTGCATCCTGGCCCCGGTCTTTCATGTCCTGCAGCTCCTCTAAGAATCCTTTGCTAGTTTAATAAACTACTACATCCCCTTACGGGCTTAAATTCATCTGAACTGTATTTCTAACCACTGCAGAGCCCAGTTATGATAGTGTATTTGTCAGACAGATTTGAGGAACACCTGATTCAGTAAAATTAAATAAGCTTCTTTCCTATAGACTTCCTCAGAGCTTTTAATATGCACATATGGATCAGAATGCTTTATCTCTCAGTAGAAGAACAGACACATTATGGTATAAAATCAGATTACAAAATGCTGCTTTAGATAGAAATGTTCTCCTCTTTCATTTAATCCCACTCTTTATTCTCTTCAAAGTGTATGGGTGCCTGTAACATTCAAGGTCTGGCTGTAGGCACTGTAGAGAATAAACAGATCCTACTCTCCTGACATTCATTGGTCAATGAAGAAGCAAATGCAGAAATAGCTGTAATGAAAGAAGAAACACAAATATCATAAAAGTCCATTGCACAATGGGAGGTCACAAAACACAGCAATCACACCTAGTAACAAGGGACATGAAAGGTTCCTCTCTCAGTCAAAGTTTAAATATCTATCCCATAATATTAGCTTATCAAACACTGATTCATACATGTTATCGTTTTAAGGAACCCAATAATATCTGGTAATGACTGAATAGAATAACCAATTCCAGGATTACACAATAAACTTCGAACAAGCATAAAATACTAAGAAAAATTGTAAAGATTAAAAAGAAAGGTAAAGAATAGACTTGGGAATCACAGAAAGCAATAAACGAAAATGAAAACAAGAACACGATCCAAGGCTTACAAATAAAGTTGAAAATCACCCAATAAAATCCATCTGGATTGAATTCCAAAGATAAAGTTCAACACTCCCTTCTTATCAATAATTGCTCTTCTCTAAGGGATACCCAGCCTGGACACTATGTGGGGTCAGAAACAAGCACACATAGAGCAAGAAAAATTCCTTTAGCCAACCTTGATTTCAGAGAAATAGATTTCAAACAGCTGCGTTGTGGAGCTATAATCACTGAAATATACTTTGGCTAGCTCAGCAATTTTGTGACTTTCTTTTTTTCTTTTGGGACTCTACCATTTTAATACAAGCTCCATGTATACACATGTACATATTTCAAGTTTCTTTTATGATGTATGCTTTCTTCCAGAGTAAAACTGTATTCTGTCAGCTTATGAATCTCAGAATTTAGATATTAGGTAAGAACTTAGATTGGGTATTGCATACTTGGTGAGCTACATAGAGACCAAAACCCAGGTTCTAAACAGAGTAATTCTAAACTGAATAGTTATATAACTTGTCCACAACCTAAATGCCAAGTAAAAGCTAAATAAATCGTATCTGAAGGAAGACGGTATCATCCACAATAGCAAACCATCTTCCCATTATATCTGATATTTAATCAGAAATTACCAGGCATATTAGTAGATAAGTGTTAATTGATTGGTATACAAGAGAAAAAAAAATCAGAAGTGAGAAACAACTTTAAAGCAGGGCTACCCAGCGAAGTTCTCAGACACAAACTTCAAAATCACTTTGCATCATTTAGAAATATTGATGATAAGATGTAGGGTTTCAGCTAAATTTGTTTTACAGGAAAAATAGTTGCCCTAGAGATTAAAATGTATTACTTGTTTGTTAGAGTATTACTTATAATATAAACACATGTCACGTTAAATCATGGAATGCAGATAAACCCATGTATTCGCTAAAATCCATGGCCTTAAATGCAAATATTTAAAAAAAAGAAGGCCAACGTTTAAAGATTTAAGCATACACATCAAGAAGCCAAAGCCAAACACTAAATGAGGGTTAGGTGAGAAGCTCGGTAACAGCACAGATGCCTGGTACACACAGGATCCTAGATCTGAACCTACGACCACCACATACACAATCAATTTAAAATTAAGCAAACAAAAACTGAATATGAACCCTGATGATGTCAAAAGGAAATAAATAATAAAAGAAATAAAAAGAATAAAATAGAAATCAAGTAAATATACAATGCTTGTTGGTTGTGGCTCATCTTCTGACAGGCATTGTCTTAGCTCATTTATCTCAGAAGCCAAACAAAGCTATTGTTCGATAGCTCACGGAGTCTAAAATGTTTACAGTCACATACAATGTTATGGTACTTAGCAAATATGATCTGAGATTCCAGGATATATAAAACATGAAAGAGTGCAAAGTCACTAAGACAAGATGCCAGAAGGCTCTCTGGTTATACTTTTCTTTAACTTCTGTTTTTCCATTTTTGTAAAATACAACTTCAAAGTGAAAACAATTGCCTGAGGGTGAAAATTTGATTTTACAATTTTTCTTTCCAAATTTAGACATCTCACCACCATTAATGCAAAGTAGTCTGTAAAACAGCATGTTTACAAATTGGCCATCAAGCTAAATATAACGTTAAGTAGTTCTAATTTCCTAAACAGAATGACATTTCAAGCAATGACCTAGTTTAAAAATTAACTTGTCAAAATCTCTAAGTCACATTTTGCGTTTGGTAATGTTTTAAAAATAATATTCTTGAACATATAGCTTCTTATAATTTTAAAACATGTTAAAAAATTCCATTTTTAATTATTTTTTATTTTTTGAGAATTTCATACATGAGTACTGTATTTCTATCATTTCTACCCCTCCATCTCTCACCTCAACTCTTCCCATGACCCCAACATACATACATACATACATACATACACATACACACACACAATTTACTGAGTACATTAGTGTTGCTCATATGTACATGTGCTTAGGGCAGACCAGTTGAGATTGGATAATCTATCATCAGTCCCCGGAGAAAACTGATTTTCCTTCTCTCAGCAGCCATTGATTGCCTGTAGTTCATTATCTGGAGATGGGACTTTGTGAAATTTTCCCCCATCTACAATGGCATGACAACTGATGTCATCAAGGTCTTGTTTAGACAACCATACTGTTAAGATATCATGGATAAAAGATACCATCTAGCAGCAGGCATCCTGCCCCACTGCCTCTTACAATCTTTCTGTTCCCCTTTTCTGCAGTGTTCCCTGAGCCTAAGGTGGAAAGGTTGCACTGTAGATATATCGACTGGGGGTGGGCACCCCACAGTCACTTATTCTCTGCATTTTGGCCAGTTGTAGATCTCTGTAACTGCAACCATCTGTTGCAAAAAGACATTTGTTGAACCAGTACTGAGAGCTACACTTATCTGTGAATACAAGGACACATTTGGAATATAGATAGAAGCTATATTGGTTCAGGAAAGTGCCAGTAGTAGATCTACAACCTCTCTAGTTATGGGTGGTTGGTGTCATTACAGTACCAGGCATAGATTCCTTCCCACTTAACAGGCCTCAAGTCCAATTAGACAGCTGTTGCTTATCCCCAAGACAAAAGTGCCACCATGGCACCATTAGGAATATTTTTCTGGGCAAGTCATTGCTGTGATTCATAGACTTTACAACTGGGTATAACCACTGATTGCTTCCCTCCCTGTGAGGGCTAGTCTTCAAGGAGGAAGCTTTTAGGCCAGCTCCAGCTGGATTCTTCCAAGTTCTGTATCTGAAATGTGTGGTATCTTCAACAACCCAGTCTTACCTTTGAGTTCTGAGAGACAATCAAGGGCAATGGAAAAAAGCCTATATTGCTTTAGGAGTCTCTTGGATAACTATCCTGATAAACATGGGAAACCTTGAAGGGAGTTTTCCCATGCATGGACCTGAGATTCTGTTAGATAGCCTACAGCTGTATATACACAGCTATATGTATTATACATGCATTTTTAAATAAGCTTATAAAATAATGTGCTTCTCTGTGGCTTTTCCAGAATGTTATTTTAATTGATTTTTTTATAACTAGTTTGTGAAAAATATACCATTTTAAAGATGAGGAAAACTGAGGTTCAAAAGATTTAAGGATCTTCATCAAACTCACTGAGCTAACTGGATAGTCCAGGACTGAACCCAAGCCATATGTCCAACTTACTACACTTTGAAAACCTTTTATATCTAATGAATACATTTTACTACCTCAAATTTAGAAGCTCTCTGAGAGTCTTTCATATAGCAAACCAGAATTGAGACATCTGAATAGATAACCTTCAAAAATTATAAACCCATTTAAAAATATGTACTAATATTTAACTGTATAAAATAAAATGAACCAAAAGGAGAAGGGGGAGGAAGAAGGCCAAAATACAGAGAATAGTACTTAAAAGGAGATTTACAGTAAAACAAGAACCTGTAGACTCCAGATGCCAAACTTGGTCATTTTTTTTCAAAGTCCTTTGCCTTCATTGTGTCATGAATTCTATCAAATGTAAATACAGTCACTCAATCCATGTCTTAAGGAAGCAGACTTAAAATTTTCAGCATTCTGTGCAGTAGGAAATGCCCACGGGCCGCATGCCCCCCTCCCCGCTCTGTCCCTCACTCTGCCAGGCATTATGGGAAGAGTAAATCTGACCCTGACTTCCTCCACCTTTCCCAGACTTTCCCTAGTCTGCCCTCTCTGATTGTACTTGGCTTAAGGCATCACTGACGGATTTCCTGAGACTCTTACTAGATCATAAGTACATTGAAGAAGGTGGTAACGTATCCTATAAAAAGGAAACCACATGTTATTCAACTTTGCTTCCTTGATGCCCTACAGGTTTATCCCTACAGTAAGTGCTCAGTAAACACTGAACACTTGAAGTCCGTGTGATCTATCCTATGTACGGCATCATCATGCTCTGCAGTGGCAACTAAGGAGCTGAAAGTGCAACAGAAGGTGCTACAGTTTGATGGCAGAAAACTGAATAAAGGTAGATCTTGTGTAATAAACAAGGGGTATTTGCTGTTCCAAAACTAGGGATCATATGTTGCCCCTACCCATCTTCTTCTTCTTCTTCTTCTTCTTCTTCTTCTTCTTCTTTTCTTCTTCTTCTTCTTTCTTCTTCTTCTTCTTCTTCTTCTTCTTCTTCTTCTTCTTCTTCTTCTTCTTTCTTCTTCTTCTTCTTCTTCTTCTTCCTCTTCCTCTTCCTCTTCCTCTTCCTCTTCCTCTTCTTCTTCTTCTTCTTCTTCTTCTTTTTCCTATCCCTTTCTGGAGTTTTGGAAAGGGATCCCTGTCTTTAGAGCTTAGTTGGACAATGAAGTCCTTCATGATTTAGGAACTGAATGTTTTATAATAAGATGAAAAGGTCAGGACTGAAGAGATAACCCAACAGTTAAGAGAGCTGGCTGCTCTTGCCAAGGACCTGGGTTTGGTTTCCAGCATCCACATGGCAGCTAACAACCATCCATAACTCTAGTTCCAGGGAATTCGACACTGTCTTCTGACCTCCGCAGGCACTGCATGACATGCATACACTCATACACAAAATAAAATTTATAAATAAAACAAGGGCCAGAGAGAATACAAATGTAACTCTTAACTATCATCAACAAAATGTCCCTTGTGCAACAGAGAGCAAAGAACACAATAGGCCAGAAATGTCCAAAGTATAGAGAATAAAAAGTCTGCAGCGTGTGGGTCCCTGGATCAAACTCCTACATTAAACTTCATCCTGGGCTCAGGTAGAATTGTGGAAGAGGAGGCAGAAATATAAGAGCCAGGGGAGGAGGTGTATGATCATATGGAAACAGAGTCTTCCAGGATCCCGGGACCTTGCTCATATGAACGTACAGCAATGATGTAAGCTAGGTGGGGTGTGGGGAGCAGAGTGGAGAAGTGCATGACCATAAGGAAACAGAGTCTGGGAACTTGCTCTAATAAGTTACAACAATGGTGACAGTATGCAGAAGACCCATGAAATTCAATCAGGCAAAATTCCAGTAGAGAACTGGGGAAATGGGCAGCAGGCCCCAACGTTAGCCAGAGAACTATAGGTAGCTGATTACTGGTAGGTGAGGGAGATTTGATCTTCTTTAAGAGAGAGACTCTAAATAGGCTGACTAGATACCAGTGGATGAATCTGTAAGTAAGTGACATCTGAGTATGCTAACTTGTCTCAATAGGCCTTACATATGACAAAATGCATGAAATCCAGTGGCAAAAGCTATTGGGAGGGTGTGAATGGGGCTAGAGTATAAGGATGATGAAGATGTTTTGTATGAAATGTACAAAAATTCAATTGAAAATATACATTAAAAAACTTTTTTAATTAAAAAAGGAAAAAAGAAAAGGTGGCCTTGCTACCAAGAGACACAATGGACTTCAATGATTAATCTTAAACTACTAAAGATAGTGATAATAATGATGCTGCTATTCCTTCTTTAATCAGTGATTACTGGTCAGGCACTGGGCTGGGAATACTTCAAGCATCACAGCCAATTCTTACAGTGCTGTAAACTTGCTATCACTCTGGCTCCATTTATCCATTCAGAAAGTGACATGCAGAGGGTAACTTGTCTGAAATTATGAAAGTAGGGAGAATGAGCAGAAACTCAGTCCAAAGCATGGCTTGTTCTACCCTCTAGGCTCCTAGGCTGACCCTAGCAACTGTTATCCAGTTGTTTAAACTGCAAATGGAGATGAAGAAGATGAGGTTTGTAATGAGACAGAGCTGTCCACAAATCTGAGTTCTTCCCCTTAGTAGGTGATAGATCTGGGGCAAATTGCTTCATTTCGTTAAGATGTAAAGTAGTAATCATAAAAGACTACTTCACAGACTGTGAAAAGGAGCAACTGGGTGATGTTCAAATGTTCATAAAGAATGCTGACCAGAGAGGGGGGTTACACTATAAATATGTTTGATGGAAAAATTACATGTCCTGAATCAAGCCTGAGTAAGGACTGGATAGTGAAAACAGATTAGATAAAAAGTAAAATGTAGACTATATAGAATGCCCAGATAGAGGGGATAAAGAAGCAGGAAGAGTCTAACATGGTATAAGGCATAAGAACTGGAGTTCTTCAAAAGCCTAATACTCCTAACAGCAAACAGCAAAGCAAATGTTGCAACAATACAGATGATTAATAGACACATCAGTGAAAATATGACTGGTCCTAAAAATACCTGTGCCCTTATTTAACCTACAGAACAGTTGCTAAAAACTACAAAGCTGTCTTCTATATTTAACTTCTTCATCTAAAGAGTAACATTGACAATAAGTCACAGATTATAGACAACATGTAAATGCTCCTAACACTATGCCTAAGCTTGCCCAACCAACTTTCAATGAATGGTTACATCATAACTCCAGTAGAATTTTAATATAATCCTAGAAAAAGGTAAGAGATCTTTCTTGGAGCAGACTTAAAAATGTGTAACTATACAGGTTGGTAACTCCCTAGGGAAGTTAACTGTGCCAAGTGTATAAACTCGTGGGCTTTAACTTTGAAAAATCTGTAGACATTCACTTCATGGTAAGGCTACCACAGCAGGTAAATTGAAGGCTCTGGGTGTTCCATACAACTTAGGTATAAAATAAATATCATTTCTCCTGATATCTGCACTATTGTATTTATCTGAATTCCCTCAGAATGACACTCTTGTCCTTGAACAAGTGTTCAGCTGAAAAAAGGAATAAAATCATACAATACTGTATTTCTAATTCTAGATCTACCTATTAATATCTAAAAAGCAGTATTTGTTCACTGTCTTCCCATTTCCATCCCAACAAGAAATCTTAAACACAGGGCTACTTTCATTGCCCTGCAACCTCTAGCTGCCAGGAGGAGAGAAAGGTTGCATAGGGAACAACCAGACGAAGTCAAAACAAACAAACACACACGATTAGCATTGTGGGGTTAGTGACTTCAAGAGAAAATTACAGTTTAAGGAGAAATGTTTTGTATGCATTCTCCTCTGTACACATCCCAGTTAGAGCAACAAATAAAACACACAGGCTATTCCTTCAAAAACAAGTTCAAGGCATTAGAGGTGGGACGGTGGAATCATCAGAGGGAGCACAGACAACCAAGAGCTGAAGTTAATGGCTTAGCAAAACAAACACCCACGCAGAATGCTCTTTTCTTATGAAGAAACTGAAAACCACTGTCCCCCACATCACCTACCCTTGGCTCAACCCTAGTGCCATCCATGAGCCCAACAAAGCTCTGCCTCAAACCCTATCTGACCTCATAGCTGGAGCTTCAGACCTTACACCCCCAATTCCTTGCAGTCCCCCTCAGTCCTAACGAAGAGAAACAGCAGTTCTTAGCTTGGGGTGTCTGGTGAGATCCCAAGGAGTGCATGACACCTTCAAATTCTGAGAAGTTCTAAGGCCTTCACATTACTGCACACTTTCAGTGAGAGCATTCAGAGTTTTATCACACATTCAAATGCATCCTTGACATGGATGGAAAAAATATAAGGACCACAGCATTAGACTTGTAGCTGAAAACATGCTCAATAAAAAAAAAAAATTGCTATGAGGTTTAGATCTTCACACAGACTTCATACTGTGAGAGATTTGTACCTCAAGAAAGCACTGGGAGATGGGACCCACCGAACACTAATGTCAGAAAAGGAAAAGTTGCCCCATCCTCAACAATGTATTATCACTGGCAAAAGCATACTTCTCAGCTAACTCTCACTCACAGAATTCTGGAGCTGAAAGAGACTGGAAGAACCCAGCCCTGGCTCTCCCAGGACCCAACGAAACTAAACATATGCTTGAAGTCACACTCCTGGAACAACACACACCCTCCCGAGCCTTCCTCCTTTCCCGCTCCTGTCATGCTGTGGAGAAAACAACTGAAATGCTCATCCACTAAAACAGATTTTTAAAAATAAGTCAAAATTGTTAAATGTAGAAGTAATTCAACCCAGCATATCACATGTGGCAACAGGAATCAGCCAAAAAGCTGTCAGGTCTACCTAACTCCTAAGATATGTTAAGGTGAATGCTTTAACACGTGAAGACGAGTATAAGAACTTATCAATAAAACATCCGTCTGTGGGGGAATAGCAGAAGAAAAGAATGCGATCTACTGGCTTTCAAATGGCTACTGGCAGCTCTCTGAAAATTCAGTGCTATCATTTGGGAAGCACCGAAGCCAGGTCCTTCCAAGGCCGAGATGTACAAGCAGCCATATGGCCCCGACAGAGCACTTCAAACAGGCAGCTGTACAGCTATAATTAAATCTGTAGTAGTCACGCTATTATTTATTTAGCAGATTTTTTTTCATGTACCCTTCACTGAGGTCTCTGAGAACATGTACCAAATTAGAACAATACAGAATACAGAATACAGAATGAAGAAAAAGAAAGAAGAAGAAGAAGAAGAAGAAGAAGGAGGAGGAGGAGGAGGAGGAGGAGGAGGAGGAGGAGGAGGAGGAGGAGGAGGAGGAGGAGGAGGAGGAGGAGGAGGAGGAGGAGGAGGAGGAGGAGGAAAGAAGAAAGAAGAAAGAAGAAAAAGGATAATTGGGGGGGGGGGACTTCTGTTCTGACAACCAGGCAACAACTACACAGGAGTTTCCCTGAGAGGTTCTTCATCTGTACCTGGGGATTGAAGTCACCAGGGGTAACAGTTCCCTGACTAAATGACCACCAGGCCCGAGGGTCCCTTTCACTCATGCATTCCAGAGTATACTCCAAACCCTGTCTCTCATTGTGTATGTATATGTATGTGTATGTATGAGAAAGATGTGTGTGCATAGGTTCACACACATGTTCATGCATATGACGGTGAGGGTTAGAGGACTGTCTTCCACTTTGTTTAAGTCAGGTTGTTTGGCACTGTGTAAACCATGCTAGCTGACCTACCAGCTTCCAAGGATTCTCCTGTCTCTGCCTCCCTCTCAGCATAGAAGCATCGGGGTTACAAATGTACCCTATTATGTACAGCTTCACATGGGTTCTAGAGAGTCAAACCCTGGCCAGCAAGCACTTTACTGACTCAGCCATCTCTTCAGTCCCCAAGCTCTCAGTTTTTAATCCCATGAGTCATTCATCAAATCAGAAACTTTTTAAGTAATTAAAGATTACTTAGTCCAAGTTTTTCTTCTTCTTGAACATTATAGAGGAAGGAAAAGGCATTCAATTCAACAATTAATTCACTTACCACCTCTGCACACACCACAGTACCTGACAAAATTTCTACTCTCTTTTTTAGACATCAAATACCTAACATTATTTAAAAACGTGTGCCTACTTCTATAATGAGAATTCCTGAAAACAAGGGTTGGATCCTACTCATTTTTGTAGTCATGATCCATAATACAGTATTTAGTACAAAAGAAGGGAATAAACTATTGATAAAGCTGCAGTTCCTATGTAATTCATTCTTATATTAAAATGAAACTCTGCCCATGAAACTATCTGCTATTGCGATTTTATGTTCGGAGTAACCGACATAAATCTATTCTCTGTCCCTGAAAGGTTCATGAGGAGTGTGCCCATATGGACTTTGCATTGCTAAAAGCTCTGGATGCATTATTTCAATTAATCTTCTAAATTATTCTTCTGATTAGTGCCGACTTTTAACTATGTTATTTACTTCCATAACTATTCATGATAGCTGTTGCTCCCACTCTGTCCAAATAAAGTAACATTTCCATGTGTTTTTATTCACTTCATACTCTAAACTTATGTAGTTTACATTTATTCTTACTAAATTCCTGTGATCTCAAGCCTATCAAGATGATTGTCCATTCTGACTCTATCATTTAAAATAAAGATAGCTATGCTTGTTAGTTTTGTCACCTGGAAATTTGATATGCACACAGTGTACAAATGCAAAGTACTGGCAACCCCGTGTGGTGTAGCATGACAAGCTCAAGATGCCATAAACTTAGAAATTCCTTCCACATTGACATCATCTATTAGTCAATATACTTAGCATAGCATTCTTTCTTGGGATAGAGTCCTCTAATGGTCACATAGTCCTGGGTGCGTCAAAGAGCTTATTCTATCATCAGATCTCCTTCCACACCCCATTAGCATTGAGTGTCCTGCTCAGAAAAGACACTGTGGTATATAAATGAACTTGTGTTCTTCTAATCAACATGAAACCACAGGCTGCCAAATGTGGCCTTTTCTGTGAAAGACCAAATGCAAGATATCACAGGCTTTTCAGGCAACATAAAAATCTCTGTCACATATTCTCATATGTTTAATACCATTAAAATGGCAACCGTTCTTTGCCTGCCAGACAGATAAAGACAAGTTAGTGGCAGGCTGTAGCCTAAGAGCCATAGTTTGGCAGACATCATTTCTTCAATTTTGAAACCTATCAATGAACATAAATGATTAAATTTGGACCTTAAATTTCCTTTGAAGAACTATATGTTATAGGTTTCGTTCCCAGCCTGTGATGCTATTGGGAGGCAGAGACTTAAAGAAGTGGAACCTATAAAGAGGTTTTCCTGTCTTTGGATGTGTATTCTTGAGGAGGTAGTGCGACCACTGTTTGTTTCCTGTACATTTCCGCTTCCCAACCATGAGGTCCACAGCTTCGCTCTACTGTGACCATGAGTCTAAAAGCAGTGGGGCCAATGAATCACGGACTAGGAGCCAAAGGGACTTTTCTCTGTTTATAAGTCAATTTTTTCAGATACATGTAATAGTAACAGAAGGCTGACAAAAAAATATTTGGCCAAAACTTAAAATATTTGTTTTCTAAGAGCTATGGTAGATGTCATAATGGAAAAGCATATTATGCAATGAGAGCTTAAAATAGCAGGTACTAGCCTAGATTGGACATAATATTTACAGAGACTAATAGGTAAGCCTCAGATTCCTGTATAGAATATCATTTTAGGGAAGGAAACAGCATGTACAGGGGCCCCAGGCAGGGTGACTGGCATAATGGAGAAGATGAAAGAATCCCATGTGGCTGAAGCAAGTTGGCAAGAATGAGAGCCTTGCATGTCCACTAGAAAGAGGCTCTAAGTAGCATATGCATATGTCTGAACATCATTCCGTCTACTTGGACTACACCATGAAGACATGAATCATCATATGAATGAGGGGTATGTCTGCACACCACCTCAGCAAAGAAGTCCATCACACATTTTCTTTAAATCCCTAGGCAGATTTGTCAGCTTCCTATGTACTCTTATTTGAAGACTATAATGATTTACATAAATGTAAATATAAATGTAATGTACTACCATAGATTGGCTAGTGGCTTTTACTATGAAGAAAGCAGGAAAAGAAAACATACCATCAGTAAAAAATTTTGCTGCCCTGCTGGGCATGGTGGTGCACGTCTTTAATCCCGGCACTCAGGAGACAGAGACAGGTGGATCTCTGTGAGACTGAGGCCAGTTTGGACTTACATATCAAGTTCCAGGCCAGCTGGGGCTATAAGGAGACCCTATCTCAATAAAACAAACAACAAAAAATTTGTCATCCTGGGTGTATGGGACAATTTAATGTAGAATCATACTACATTGTACTCTTTTCCAATAAAAACAAAAATACAGGGCTGGAGAGCTAGCTCAGCAGTTAAGAACACCGACTGCTCTTACGCAGGCCAGGTCATGAGTTCAATTTCCCAGCACCCACATGACAGCTAAGAACCACCTCTAATTCCAGTTCTAGGGAATCCGAAGCCCTCTTCTGACCTCCACAGGTGGGTGTACTTACACACATGTAGGCAATACACTCATAAACCATAAAAATAATAAATAGAATATTTTTAAAAATACTTTTAAAAATACATCTATATTCTATTTTGGTAAATTCTCTTGAACCACTCAAAAACTAAAAGATACAGGCTCACCTACTCCAGTTCCATCCATTTTACACACTCCTTTTTCCTATGAATTGTTTCATGGTCTATTCTATTCCTGTATTTTTAAGAATACAGGGGAAGACATGAGAGAGAAGGGCTTATGTTTGTTCTTGTGGTGCTTGGGCTGGAATGCAGGACTTTGTGCATACTAGGCAAGTAGCTTACCAATAAGACAACTCCTAGCCCAGAATTAACAGTTAGTAAATACCACTCTGTTTTGTGTATTTCACTTGTGTCACCTTTTATTGTCATAAGAACACAAGGACACAAATTGCTTATTGTTATTGTTGTTGCTTTTAATCAATGTCTTTGCAAGGCTAAAAGGGATAAGGTCTACAAAAAATTACTCAGTAAAAGAGGGCAATGAGGCTTTGAGCCAGCATCCCCGGGACAACAGAACCCAGACTTCTCTGAACCATCAAGGAAAGCACATCCCTATTGGCCAGAAAAGAACTCTAGGTCTTCTATCCATAAATTTGAGTAATTTCTCCTATTCTTTTCACACTGAGGTATTGTAAGCTGGAAGCTTAGAGAAAGAAGACAGAGTTTAAAGAAAACAGGATAGCCACTGACACACACTCGGCACACAGCCCCTGGTATAACTAGATTACAGACGGGAGAGTCTTCTAAGAAGCCTTTGATGTCATTTGTTGTTTTTGTTATTTTAATAAAACCTGCATATTATGCCACTTTGACACACTGTTTAAGAATAAAAAATCGTTTATGTTTTCATTGTTAATCTTGGTGTTTAATGATGTAGCATTTCTCCAGCACCAAAGTCTTATATGTGAGTATATAGCCTGTTGTAACTACAGGATCCAGGAAAATGGAAAGAAACCATGGAGGTGAAGGGAAAGAAGTAGCCTGAGAGAGAAGAACAGTAAGAGACAGGGATTACTGAGGGTGAAGTGTGTAAAATGGGGTGTTTACCTGGGAGGGGAAGAGAGACAGTTACAGAAGGAACCATGTGGGTAAGAGGGAAGATGGAGCTTGAGAGGAGGCATCATAGGAGACGGGTATTATCAAGGCAGAAATAGGGAAAACGGAAGTCCTTTAACTGGGAAGGGAGCGGACAGATCATACAGAGAAACAGCAAGATAAATAATGTTTAGTTGGTATCAAAAAACAGATAGGTGTATTAGTTAAAAGCCTACTGAAAAATTGCACAAACATATCTGTACATGAGTGCATGTGTACAGCTAAAGGTTATATATAATAAGTAACAGTGCCAGACAGGAGAAATCTCCCTTTGAGTTGTTGGTCAGGGTAGTCCAAGAGACTCCTAAAATTATATAGGGTATTGTCACAGCCCTGGATTGCTTCCCAGAACTTGAAGGTAAGTCCCTATTTCTGAAGATAAGACATACTTCAGACATGGTACTTGGAGCAATGGAGCTGGAACTGACCTGGAAACATCCTTCCTGAAGACTAACTCTCATAATTTCGAGGAAACTATGCAAGCTGGTAAGGGAGAATAATCAGTCAATGCTTTTAAAGCCTAATAACCACAACAATGACCAGCACAGCATATTAGTGCAGTAGTGGCACTTTTACTTTGGGGATAATCAATAGCTACCTAATTGGACTTAAAGTCGTTGGCTCAATAGAAGGGAACTCATGTGTGGCACTGTAAACATAGCCAAGTGCACATAAGCTGCAGAGATTGCAGATCTTAAACAGAACCCTATGTATGACACATCCCAGACAAACAAAATTTCTTACTGTATGCTAAATACAGATCCTTATATTTACAGAAAAGTTTACCAGTCACTACTCATCAAAGAAGCTTCTTTTGCAACAGACAGAGACTATTACAGAATTCCATAACTGGTAACACACAGAGAATAAGTATCTGTGAGATGTCCAACCCTAAGTGACACATCTACAATGCAACTTCTATACCTAAGGCTCATGAAACATAGTTGTGCAAGGGGTAGAGAGAACACTAATGCATCTCTCAACTCTAATGAGAGGAGTTTCCTCATGCAACAGAGGGAAATGAACACAAAAGGCCACAACTGTCCAAAGTGTAGAGAAAAAGAGACTACAGAGTGTGAGTCCTTGGGGCAGGATTCCTATATTTAACTCCATTCGGGGCTCAGTGACCACTGTGGAAAAGGGGCAGAAAGATTTTAACACATTGAGGAATCAAGAAGCCCTGCTAGGAACCAATCAGATAATGGGATTTGGCAAAGAATACAGCTAGCCTCTGGCTCAAGCAGGCAAGTGAACTGGAAACTGTAAGAAGCTATCTACTTTGTGAAGAGCTACACAGCTTCCTTCGGTGTGATGACCTCTTCAGACATCTACTTGGCAGAGACTCCCTGGAAGGGGAAGAGCTCAATCTGCAGTGGTGCTCCGCCATGTAAGGGATGATTTGCTGATCTATCAGCTCTCCCAGACGACTGTGCTCCTTTACAAAGTCTAAAAAGCAAGTTCCAATACCTAGCTGTACAGGCTGGACCTCAGTTTATTTAAAATTCTCTTGTGGATTAGGGGGAGAAAACAAAGAGAAGTAGAGCCAAACTGCAAATGTGTGAATAATACTTCAAAGAGAAAGCTGCTCCAACTCAGCCTGCAGTTTTTCCTGTTGTTCCAAATGCAGACCACCAAGAAGGCTCTTGAAGAAGCCATTTTAGGTTGCCAAGGAAATTCCCAAAGAACTTCAAGAGCTGTCTTAGAGCTGGGAACCGCAAAATCTTCAGCAGTAGCAACAGAAACACACAGGTGGCTAAGGCTACAGTCACTGTACTTTTCACATCTGTAGCTCAGGATACAGGCCAGCGTGGATGTCAAATTAAACTAGAAGAATAAATCCCACTTTAACATCTACATTTTAAGCTTCTGAAGAAAGTCCCAAGGTCAACTGAGGGACAGATGGGCAAGTACTAGGACTCTTCACTTTATCTGAGACCTTAAGCTTTTAGCAGAGTGAATGATAAAAGGAAAACTCAGGTCTGAGTGGGGAACAGTACATTAGCAGTAGGGGAGGCTTATAAGACTGTTTTAAAGATCCAGGACACAATTGGTATATCCTTTAGAAAGTTAATTAGATTGGCAATAAATGGCCACCCAACAACTGCACTTAGAAAAATTTCTCCTTCAGAAGCACTCATGACACAATGCAAAGCATTACAATAAGGATGTTTCTTATAGGCATATTTATAATTGTAAAAATCTCAGCATTAATAGACCATTTGATGAAAATTTGAGTCATATGTACTATATAAATCTTTAAAAAGAATAAGATGGGATTCATGACTATTAGATAAAATCAAGCCATTCATCAAAAAGATCAAAAGGACTTTACATTCAACTGTTAACCATGGTTACTTTGAAGGCATAGAATAGAATAAAACCTTTTGTTTTACTCATGTTTGCCTTGCTTTATTTTATGGTAATTTGACACACTTCTAATTGAGGAACTCTATGGTTTTACAAAGCATTATAGACAATAAGATGTTACTATAGCACTTAAAGAATGATTGTATTACATATGTTTATAACTATTATAAAGCTTTATAACCATGGCTTTAACTGGATTTTTTAACCATGGCTATAAGGTATTGCTGTTTGCTGGCTTTGTAACAATTTGCCATTTTCCTGTTTTGTTTAATGAGGTTTAGTTAGACATAGGTAACCTGTGACATGTGAGTACACCTCAATGAATACCAGTGATAGCATCAGACTACTATACAATACAGTCTAAATGCATTCAATAATACTAGCTTACAGACAGAATGCTGCAAACTAAAAAGACCTAAAGAAAAAGTAATAGTAATATATCACATGGCAGTTCGTTACTTAAGATATGTAATAACTACAAATCCTTTTGTTAAAAATAGAACGCAGGCATGCAGTGCTCCTGGGCATTCATATTATGAGTCCATGTTCAGATTAAGAATGTGGTACAAGGTCTGAGGAGATGGCTTAGACAGTAAAGTGTTTAGCACACAACCATGTGGGCCTGAGTTTAGACCTCCCAGTATCCATGAAAAAGTTGGGTGCTGCAGCATGTATTTATAATACCCACACTAGGGTGTCAAAGGCAGGCAGATCCCTGGAGCTCATTAGCCAGCCAGTAAAGTGAGTCAATGAATTCCAGATCCAATGAAAAACCCTGTCTCAAAAAATAAGGGAGAGGGGCTGGAGAGATGACTCAGCAGTTAAGAGCACTTGGTTGCTCCTGTAGAAGATCCAGGTTCAATTCCCATCACCTATATGGTGGCTAACAACTATCTGTAACTCCAGTTCTGGGAAATCTGGGTACACTTACATACATGCAGGCAGTATACTCATACACATAAAATAAATAACTGTTAAAAATAAATAAAAAAATAATGTGGCGAACAATTGAGAAAGACATTCGACAGGGACCTCTGGCTTCTACATCGGTGCTCATACCTGCACATACATGTACACTCAGCCTCGCAGACATGTACCTATAGTACACATTCACACAACCCCTGATGTGACACACAACCCCTCATGGTTCTCTGTTCTTTGGCTACATATCCCAATGTTCCTTTCAAATACATAATGACTCTGCTGCTGGTCCAAACCTCAGCAAGACCTCTGGTGTAGGCTGCATTAATTACTTCTGTGGCATTACCAAGGTGACATGGCTGATGTCAGTCACAGCAACATGGCAAGGACTGCCAGCATGGATACAATTATTCAAAAACTCTGGTCACTTTCTCATGGTACACCTATGCCTACTTCTGGTACATTAGAATATTTAAGTATTTTCATTAATGTGAAGTAATTGCTTAACATAATTAACAGTACATGGAAAATATTGTAACTAGGAAAATCCCCCCACCCACAGTACTTCTGTGGCATAAAAGAACTTCTTTTTTTATACCAATAAATTCTTCGTATTTATGGCTAATATGTCAAGAAATTGGCTCTGTTAGGTTTTTGTGCTTTCAACTTAATACACGAGGCCCTCATGCAATGCTTAATAAAGAAACACCACTAGGTGATCCAGAACATTGGCAAATTCCCCCATGCCATCACAGAGTATTCCCAATGCTCGTTTTTAAAATGTAAATCAGAACATACAACTCTCCAGGTAAAGAGCCAAAAATAGTGTCTCACTGTACTTATAATAAAATAAAACGGTCCCCCTGACTGTGCTCCTGACCTCATTCTCCACAGCACACCTGCTACATTTGCTCCAGCCACTCTGGGCTTCCTTTCTGTTTTTCTGTGTTTTTTTTAATAAATTATATTCATTCCTGCCTAGAGACATCTACACTTGCTTTTCACTCAGCTTAGAAAACTTTTCTTCCAGGTCTTTCTCTAAAACTAACCATCCTCCATTTCAAGTTTCCTGACACTCTCTAGCACCCTGTTTTACTGTGAGGATAGTACTTGCTGTTGTATGAAAATCCCCTATTTGTTTTCTTTGTTCTGATGCTTGTTATCTCTCTCCTTTCTGAAATTTGGACGCTTTCTAAGTCAAAAAGTATATCTCTCGCTCAATCCTGGAACTACATAATGTAATTTCTGAATGAGTGAATACATTCAAATCACAATAGCTTTCTAATACTTGAAATCAGTATGAACATCAGGGCTCAGTCACTAATGGCCACCAGTTCTAAGAGCATTCAAAACCTGGGAGAGAGTACAGAGTGGGGAAAGAAAGTGACAGGAAGTCAAATTTCTAGTAGAAAGAAAAAGGATGATGACAGACTTCAGCATTGTTAATTCCCTAAGTACAAGCTGTGGGTAAGCATTACATGAACATCCAAGTTCCCTTCAGAAGCATACAGATGATGGAAATCTGTGGCCATCGAGCCAGGGAGAACCTCATGGCTGTTACCAAAACTATAGAGACTAAGAATTGACAGCATGCCTTTGTTCTCAGGTTTTCACAGATGTGATTCTATTTGGAGCTCTCCTGACATAGCAGTGTCCCAGTGGTCCCCAAGAACAAGAAAGAGACAGGATTATAACGTCAGAAAACACGAGCCTCTCTTGGCCAGTACAGTACCCCCAGAGGGATGAAGTAAGGCCACCCATATCAGCAGAGGCATGGGAAAGAAAAGGCACTGCTTTAGTCCATTTCTATCTCTGTGACTATGAAATAGCCGTTAATGCCAAAGGAATCTGTATGAGGGCCCTGGGACGCAACTTCAGTTTGGAAGCCATGAAAATGTTATCCAAGCTGAGCTAGGCTGAGCTCCTCCTGCAGTCTGTATGTGCAGGAAAAAGATTAGCAGTCAGTCAGTCTCAGACTGTTTCCTTCAAGATTTCATCTTAAAGCAGTCAAGGCTTAGAAATTACAAATTTAGACATAGATATTGGTTTCATCCTCTTACTGTCTGACAAAATATTTAACTATAGATTTATTTCTGTAAATGATCAAGACTTCAAAAATAAAAATCAAGGCAATCAAGAATATTTAAAGATAATAGACAGCAGATGATCATAATATACTTTAAAAATTAATCCTAGGCCAAATTTCACTAGGAGAGCTATGAGATAAATTATATGGTAAGCTTAAACAGTGAGATAATCAGATAAGCAGTTACAAGGTCAGGTAAGCTTTACAGGTATCATGAAGGATCTGTATATACTGTACTCCACAGTTTACAGTTGCACCTAACGCTGAGTGTGAGATAATACTGTATTGATGATAATCTTGCAAGAGTCAACTCTCTTCAAAGTAATTGTACTGCTAAGCACAGCACAGAACTTCTATAAGAGTTTAAGGAAACAAGTGAAATGATTAGAACAGCTTTCTTAGGCCTGAGATATAGTTCAGTGGTTGAGGACCTGAAGAGCATGCATGAAGCCCTAGACTTGGTCCCTGGTGTTAGTAAGGAAAACAGAATCACCTCTCTTATCCTCTCACCTGCTTCTATATTCACATGGAATCTGGAATTAAGTCCATGAATTTGCACACCTCTCATGTATATTCATTTTTCAAAGGATAGAAAAGGAACAAAGTAAGACAGGAAAGCAAATAAAAGGCAATGAGGGAAAATAACTGAATAATGCAAAGAACATTCCATAGCAACAAAATAACAGATTATTTATGTAGATGTACAACATGATGAGTTCCAGATGTATTTTTTAATCTACTCTTCACAGGTGGCTTTCTGCTTAGTAAGTCCAGCATCCAAGTTGGAATACTGGTACAGCATTGAATCACCTCAATATTGGCTATGCTCTTTTGCTGCTGTTAACTATTTTGAGCCATTTTTCAATCACACAGTTGCTACTGAAATCCTAAGTGCATAGGCTTGGCAGAGCAAGGAAGAAAAAGTGCAGTCCACAGATTTGTTTCTTCTGTTTTCCCAAAACAGAATCTCATAAAAAAATATGCCCTCAAATTTTGTCACTCGGTAGCTGTCAGGAAGAGCCATTCTGTTCCTCTTCATAACTCTGAACATTAAACCCATCTATTATGTGCTAGGAAGTTATAAAGCTCCAGGAAGTCATGAGGCACAGTCACAACTGTTCAAATTGTATCCAGGCAGAATAATCAGTCAATCAGAAGTTTCGCTTGCATTTGGATGGAAGTCTTTGGGGCCAGCTTGGACAAGCGTACAGGACGAGTTTGACTTGACTGCCAAACTCACTTCCAGGACATTGGCTAATTAATTATAAAAGCTTTTTCAAAGCAGATTCTAGCCTGGCAACCTTTTTCCCCCACTCAGAGAAAAAACAGGTTGAAAAAAAAAAGAGAACCCCAGGTTTATGGTATTAAAACAAATTAAAAAATAAAAACCTATAACTCCACAGCTTCATATAGTTATAAGCCCATTTTATTTCTCTTGCCCTAAAATGCTCCAAGAACTTTTGAGCTTGAATTTTACTACAAATATTAGTTTGAATTTTCTATTTGTCTGCTTTTGACGGTAGACAAGACTGTGGATCAGTGACAGAACTGGTTTCTCCCTCTTCTTGAGAGAAAGACCTCATTGGATTAACTATGGCTACTGTGATAGCTAAAATTTAGATGGGTAATTTATCTTATGATGAATTCATCAACTTTCATTTACTAGTTTTGAAAACAAGGGGAACAAAATTCCTGAGTTGTCTCCAATCTTCATATTAACATCAACCTCAGTGACTATATGATGCTTATGGGAGACAAAGAAGATTCTAATTGTAAGAACCCTAACCACACACATTATAGCAAGATCAACAATCAAAGCCCATGATGTTTCAACATATTTCTTCTGATCCTTAAAGCAAACTTTCATGTCATTTGCATTGTAAACCATGAAACTTCCTCTGCATATGCTCAGATCCGAAAAGACCCAACAAAATAAGGAATTTCTCTGAGCCAACTTTACCAGCTGCCTGTTCACAAATTCCTGGCTAGAGGAGGGATGTCCCTAATAAAAGTAGACGTGTTCAAAAGTGTATCAACCAGAGAAGTCTAACCCTAATCACCACTGCCTTATGCAACACTTCTGGCCCCTGGCAGAGGGCATGAATAACTAGCTTTATTTAGTAAAAGTTGAATGGAACTTTGAAGAAATTCTAGTGGTCCAAGTTTTCCTTCTTCTGCTACAGGTATGTACCTAGCAACATATTCCCTGGTCATCCCAGAGATCTTACATAAGGAAGGTAAATGAAGTAAGCACATCAGTGTTTGAAGAAGGAGCACTGAAACAGAAGCAATGGAGTCAAGAGGGGATGTCAGGGGAGAGCTGAGGACAGTAATGAGTCCTCATCCAAAAAGTCCCCTTCTAGAGAGCACAGACAAATGAGGAAAAGAAGGACAGCACCAGATTTGAGGGAACCTTAAAAATTATAAGGGAAATGTCAAAATTAATTTGATAGGAAGCCCATATAAGTTTTTAGTCCACAGTAGAAAAATAAGAGCGATGATACAAAAAACATATTGAACTGAGAGAAATGGAGACAAGAAATTACTTCCAAAGTTTTTCTACCAAGCAGCATAGAAGCAAATGAAGGCCTGTTAAGGGGGAAGTGATGAGAAGAAAGAACCCAAGGGCCATTTCACAAGAACAAGCGTAATTTCACCTCTCGTACTTTTTAGAATTCACTACAACCTATAAACCACTGTCATTACTACAAGTGCTGCCAGTTAGAAAAGAACACTGTCTTCAATATTAGGGATGTTTTAAGAAAAAAAAAAGGCAAAGTGTGAAAAATATTGATAAAGCCATCTATTTGAAAAAGAGAAAAAAAGAATAAGATCACAGGAATGATACACAATTAGCATGTCAAGCACAAAGCCACCTAGAATCATGCTCTTCTATCAAAGGACACAAATGTAAGTCATCAGAACGAAACTCAGATCCTTGGTTTTCTGCAGTGAAAAGCAAAATATCATTGTGTGCATTTAACAAAGGAGAAAGCTAAGCTATGTATTCTTGTGTCTGGACATGCTTGTGTGTGTGCATATATATGGGGAATACACACGTGTTCATGCATGTGCGTCGTGTGTGTATGTGTGTAGACCAGAGGTCAATACTGAATGTCTTCATCAATTGCACTTCACCTTTTTTTTTTTTTGAGGCAGAGTCTCTCAATGATTTGGCTAGACTGGCTGGCCAGCAAGCTCCAGGGCTCACCTTTCCCCTCCTCCTCACTGCTCTGTGTGGGCAGCACCTGTTTGTTTGTTTTATTTTTATTTTAATGTGGTATAGATGCTGGAAATAGAACTCAGGTCTTCATACTTGGATAGCAAGAACTTTACCAACTGGTCATTCTGTCATCACCATTTCTTTGAAACCTTGAGTTTTTCATCATGAAGTATCCTTTTATAAATATCAGTCTACTGTGTTCTTGAAATATAATCAATCTATCCACAGATATTCAGCCAAACTGAGAAAATTACCCAGTTCATACAACATTCTTTTCAAAACGCAAAAGAAGCAGACATTCAAAATCTCACTTGTCTTCACTACAAATAGGCACTTACTACTGTTTTGTCATACAAATCTATAACTAGTGAGACAGCTAGCATTACCTTTCCCTGGTGTATCTGCCCAAAAATGTATAATGCAGCAAAACTCTCTTTGATAAACTATGCTATTTAATCCCTACAACAAACCAATGGCAGAAGTTATTAATATTCTCAAGCTGAGCCAACTGTAGCTCCAAGGCTAAAGTAGCCCAGTTGAGTGCATCACGAACTCTGCAGCCAAGATCCCCACACATCTTGTTTATTTCTTACAGAATGTACAAACTCCAATTTGCACATAATGGTCCATTTTAGTGGAGAAAACCCTCATCTCTAATCCATCCCGGCAAGCATTAAATACATGGTTGGTCTTAGATTTCAAACAGACAAGGTTCCTGCTTACCTGGTCCTTTTCTGGTTTATCAGAAATATCATTAAGACTGGAGGATGTTAGATTCCTATGGGTCATGGCTGGGCTACCTGGAAAAACACAAGTAAACTCTAGTTAGAGACTTCAAAGCACAGACTTTGGATGCATTTTTTATAAACAGTAATAGATGATAATGAAAATGATGATGAGGTTTTTAATCATACTGGGTGCTCCTGAGAGATTTCCAGAGTCCAGCACAAATACAGCTAAGCAGAAAGTGGTAAAACCCCCAATACTTTAAGTCTTACTACCTGGACATATTTCAAGATAAGTCAAAATTTAAGTAAAAATTTCTAAGACAGAAACTGCTCCTAGTCTACTTGCTTTGACACAGCTCCTTCTAATTCACCAGCAAAGCTGGTCCCAGGTACAAGCCTAGATTCCCTCTCCTCTGGGCCTTGGTAGTCCTTTCTAGCAAACTACTCTCCTTGGTCATCCAGAAAAGCCATCTGCCCCCCGCCCCCGCCCGCCTAATTCACACTTTCATCATGAATAGTTCCCTTTCAGGGTAGCTGATCCAGAAACCCCAATCTTTGCCTAAAAGTGGTATTGTCACAGACTCTCTGACCGCTCTACATTTCCACCTGCCCTGCTAAAATAAATACACACACCCCACCTTCACATGTCTAACTTCTCCTTAAAGTGGAAAGATGAACTTCACCAGGTATATGACATAGGGACTGAATTTCCTGGCATTATAGCAGCCAGAGGTCAGCTTTGCTAGTTATTTCAGACACTGTTAGACAAACAGAATGCAACCCAGAAGAGCCATAGGCTATGTGCAAGGAGCCCATGGTAATCACCAGAACACTGAACTTCCATTTTGGAGTTGGACCTGAAGTTTCAAGGCTTACTAAGCAAAAGAGTAACTTTTCAAAGCCAGGGCATTTGACCCAGGCCCTGCAGGGTGTTGAGTAATACATTCATTATTAATCCTCAATGATCTGACTCAGGCAAGTCTTCACAGCAAGAGGACAAGGGTTGAAAAGAAGCACCGAAGTTCAAGTACAGCTTCTCTTTGGTTTGAAATCATTCTTTCAACTATAGACATGAATTCCTTCAGATAGAAACTCCAACACACCATTTATAAAAGATTAGAATCTACTAAGTAGTTAATGTCTATGTATCAACAGCTCTTTACATAATGTAATCTCCTTGAACCACTAGGTGAGGACGGTCCTAGTGTTCCTGAGCTGGGAAGACAGTGTTTTCCACTCCACTGCATTTCATTGAGTAAACATGGCCTAGATCTCTTAAACCCTTTACCCAGCAGGATGTTTTATTCTAGGAAAATTTGAGCACAGGGCATTATTTAAAAGAAAGGAACATCTGACAAAGTGCTTCAGAAGCAAAATTAAAAGAGCCTGTTGAAGGCAAGATTTTATGCTTTGAACTGCATACTAAAGTTCCAGTGTCCACTCAATGGAAAAGACACCAGGTACAAACATTGTATCATGTCCCCAGATAATGCTGAGAAGGAAATTAATGAAAAATGATGAATTTTATGGTTAATTTTATAGTTTTTTATTTTTAAAAAGTTATTTGGACTGATTGGGTGAAAATTATTCTTCAATAAGAAATATGAATTATATATTCCTATGCAATGAAGGTCCTAATCACATGTTCAGGTTAAACACAGCCTGTGTTGATAAACACATGAGATGGATTTCTAATTATTTAATCCATTGCTTGTAAGTGGTAGTACTGAAATAGTATGAAAGTTTAAAAAATTAAAATTTTTAGGCTATAGCCTAAATGCATTGGAAAATTTCATAAATACTATAAAGCATATTTCAACCCAATCACTGTCCTTGTTGCTACAAACTGCAGGGTTAAAAGCCAAGAGAATAGAAAACTTGGTTGACGTGACAACCTGCCAAGAAACCATATTCTGTCTCATCATTCTCCTTTCTGAAAGATAGTCATCTTGTGGCTAATCCCTTGTTTTTTCTTTATGAGGTATTGAGGAAGGGACAGGCTGAAGAAGGATGCAGGTAACAGAAGAGAAAGAGAACGTCAGTGTTATCAATCAGATTCATCGCCCCTCCTACTTCCTAGTAAAAACAACAATTAATTCTAATGCTCAATTTACACTATATATTGTGAGAGCTTCAAAGCCAACAAATCCAGGAGAGTAGACAAGATGATTGGCATTGTTTAGCCTTTCCCATCTCCCTTCCTGTCAGATATCCCTCCTTCACTCCCAATACCTTGAACCAGAGAAAACCAAACATTTCCCAGTACTCTTGACTATGGAGTATGGGGACCTTGGACCAGCAACATCCACATCACTGAGATACTTATCATTCACTAGAAATACAGATTCTTGAGGCTCACCCCACACTGACTGCAACAAGACTCTGGGCATGAGGGATATAATAAAGGTTTTACCAAACCTTCCAAGTAGCACAGAAGCATGATACACATCAAGAACCACCACCCAAAATGAACAGTCATCTTAACAGGCAGTGTGCCACTAGGAAACAGAGCTGAAAGAAGTGGAAGCTGAAGAAGTCAGAGAGATCATCCTGGTACTCTGCCCTGTTGTAAGCCTCTGCTGCACTTTGTACTATCTCAAGCAAATCATTGAATTAGCAATCTCATTACATAAATACACAAAAAGAATAATATTTGGTTTTTCCTGATTCCTCATCTATAAAACCAATGAAGTAAATAACTGTTTTTGGAAAACCCCTTTGACCAGACTCTTCCAGAAACATATTACACAAATCAAAGACGACAGGACAAAAGCCAGAAGAGATTACAAACCAGATTAGATGTGGGAACCAGAAACATGTGTGCAGATTTTAGCAATCCCAAGAAGCTGTTAGATGGCAGGCTATTGTGTACATTTTGCAACAAATATGCCACAGGGCTTATTGTTAGACTAAACTTGTATTCTATATTTCGAGTTTAGGCTTGTAATATAAATTAATTATACTGAAATGCTGAATAAGAGACCTACAGAAAACTATCCTTGAATGAGCAGGAGAAATGGAAGGGTCCCCTAAAGTATGTTACCTTTCCAAGCAGGTGGCAACTTACTAAATGCTTCCACTCAAAGCCCCTTTTTAGCTAAAATCCAGGGTATGCCAGTGTCTAAGGATTGTTCTTGGCCCCAAGAAACTTTGCTTTTACAGTGTGATTTTAAAAAGAGAAGAACCAGTTTTGAGTGCATAGTCATAATTAATTTCTATATCCCTGTTTTCTGGCCATAAGGAAAAGAAAGCTTTAGGGAATCACATTTCAAGCAGTTTCACACAGTCAAAAGCAATTTCATTTTCAAAGTACCCATTTGGCAGGTACATACTGTTTCTATAAAAATTAATTACATTCTGTACTGTTTGAAAATCATTGTTATTCTTTAGCACACATGTAGCAATTCATAAAGTCCTTTGCAATTATATCTATTAGATACAATAAAAAGAGGTGAGGAAATGTACAGCATAGAAAAAAATGATATTTAAATGTGTACATAAAATGCAAATATGTATGTAGTACAATGATACATTAACTCCCAACTCACTTCATACTTCATAATAAGCTAATAAAGAACAGAGGGACAAGCTAAAACAAAGATTTCACAGTTTATGTACCATGGTGGGTTCTTTATTCTGATGAAGAATGCCAACATCAAAAACAATGTTATTCTGAATAACATTGCCAACATCAAAAACAACTAAATTTCCTAGACTGAGGAGCATGCCTACACTTCTACCTATTCAGGAGGCTGAGGCAGAAGAATTCCAAGTTTAAGGCCAGTCACCTTAACTTTTTGATCTGTCTCAACAAATAAGTAAATAAACAGAAGGTCGAGACTACAGCTCAGTGGTACAGTGTCTAATGTCTAATACTGAAAATAAAATTTAAAAAAAATTAACCTAAAGTAACTTGCATATAATGGTAGACATATAAGAGAATCAAATAATCATGTGAGAGAAAATTTAGAGTCATGAAACAGATTTACATTGCCTGGGGCCACAGAAGAATGGTTTAAAAAATATTTTGTGTGCTATAGCAGATGCCCAGCTTGCAGCATGACTGGGAAGTGGTGAAACCTTTACAGGTATGGAAGTGACCAGTAAAAGGAAATTAGGCCTTTGGAGGGGATATGAGCATGAGGCTCCTTCTTCTGTATCTCTTTTGCTTCCTGTCAGCCATGAGGCGAATGCACCTTCTCTCTGTAAGTTCTCACTATGGCGTACTGTGCCAACATGGATTCAAACCCAAGAGCCAAGTGACCCATACTATTAGCTTGTTTCTCATAAGCATCTTGTCACCAGATGGGCATCCACTTAGCACAGCATGTCAATATGCTCTGCACCCTCCCTGACCCACTGACATTCCACTCTCGCCGTTCATTGACCTAAGAAACCTACTACAAGGTGTCTACACCCAAGATAATGCTGTTAGTCTTCCTGAGAGGTAGGTACTGCATATCTTCATTTTTGGATCAACAGTGTGAGGTTAATATTATTAGTATACTTTAAGACAAACAAATGAACTTTAAGGAGGTTAAGGATTTAGTCACACAGCAAATGATAAAAACATAATTTAAGCTTAAGACTTTTGAATATGAATCCCATCTCTTCTGTACAGAAAAATTCTCTCTATATAATTTATATAAGTAAATACATAAACTTCATCATGTCTAATGAGGAGAAAATGTGTTACACAATGGTAATGAATATATGAAATTTCACACCAAGTCTGGATAGAATAACATTGCTAATGGTATTTAAGAGAGATACATTTTTAGTTTCCAACTTAGCTGCTCCCAAAGATGGAGTCTATTACTCGTCCATTTTAGGAAGAGGAGGAAAAATGTTGAACTCTGCCAGTCTGTTACTGTGATTAAACAGCAGCACCAAACCACAGCTCTATGACAAAGCAGAAAAGATACTAAAAACAACCTCAATAAAATTAAAAAAGAATAATAGCATGTTACTGAATGTTCTAACTCACAATTAGAAAAATTGTGTAAAATTCCACAATGTACACACAACAAATTCTCCGTTAATCAGTTTTCTACACTTAAAGTTACTCCAATTGAAATTTCTTATCATTCAACCACCCAAACCAGAATGTAATGAATGGAACAAGGAGGATAAATCACTGTGATAATTATAATGAACATGATTAGGAAAGTCTAAAAGGAATGGCCTTGTTTTCTACAGCAACAGGTTATCAATAGATAGTAGACAGGGTTGGGGATCTAAACGCCATCAAACTATATTGTGTGAAAATCACCAAAAATGAATTTTAAAATACATATATAATATAAAATAGACAGCTTCAACGAAAGTACTTTTCAAAAAAAGACAAGAAATGTCTCTAAGGCCCCCAATCCAATCCTATGGCTGTCCTTTAAACAAAATATATAAATACTTAAAGTGTAAATATTGGACTAAGGAAAGTATAAACCATTACCAGCCATTCAGAGCTCTTTGGAGGAATTTCATAATGTGATTAATCAGTTTTGGTATTCTGAGGTATTTTTGCTCATTTCATTTTCAATTGTTTTGCTGTTTGTAATTTAACAGCAACTCTCTAACCCAGAGCCAAGATTTATCTTGTTCATGGGTCTAGCCTCAGGGCTTAGCATTATTGGCACTTCCTAAAATTCTTTAACAAATAATACGAGTGGGTTGCTTGACCTTTGGAAACTAGCGTAAATGTAACTGAAAAATGAACTTGCTATGGAGGGGGTTGTTATGGCCTCTTAGGAACCTGAAGGTAAATAGGGAAGAATAGTGTATGCTGGCCCACAAGGAACAGAACAGAAAGACATGACCAAGCTGGCCAATGTCTGCCAGCCAGCCATGCAAAAGAAGTCAGAAGCAACAAAGTGGGAGAGAAACTTTCTGCAAAGAAGATCCAGGAGGTAAAAATGCAGGAGAAAAAGGCAGGTGCCAAAAGCCCAGCTAAAGGAGAAGAGAGCCTTAGCGACAAGGCAAACTAGGGAATCTGCAATAATTCAAAGCACGCGATCAATGTGGAAAATGTAGTAAATTTAAGACTTAAAGACTCACAGAAGTATCAAAGTGTGAGTGAAGCTCAGCCAAAAGCTGAACTCATTCTTCATGTATAGGACAAAGAATACAGAAGATCTGATTCCCTTATATGGAGAACTGAATGTATACAGTGGTCAGCTAATGGCCCAACACCTGTCTCTAGAGCCTGCTCAAATTCTATTTTCTTCTTTAAAAGACCACTCTCTACTCTTTGAGAACTCTGCTACCCAACCTCTTTGCACAGTCTATTTAACTTCAACTCCCTTATTCTGTTCTTAACTGTCTTAATTTTTTGACTACTCTGTGAGCTTTTTCCAAATGTGAAATATACAACCAGCAAAAGCAAAATGCTACTTCATGATTACTCCATCCTGATAATGGTAATGAAGATGTTCAACATTATTGTATCCACAGTGCTTAATTTTTAAAAAGTATTTCATTGTCTCTGTCTCTCCATCTGTCTCTGCCTTCTCTCTGTCTCTTTCTCTATCTCTCATTAAATCAGTAGTCAGGTGAGGCAGTATTAGTATTAAGAAATAGATAATACTACACAATACTAAATAGGAAAGTCACTATAAAATACTTTTAAGAAATCTGTATTCCTTGTGATCACAGTGTTTGAGACTGTTCTACTCTGTTTGTCTCACACGCATATTCACCTGCATGAGCATACATACACACAGGCACAACCTATGTGCACACATTATGTAAAAACAATGAACAAAAAATTAGTCCATCCAAAAATATAGGTAGATATATTCCTAATATTATGATCTTCATATCTCACAAAGATAGAAAGAAGTGAGGCTTGAGAGATAGTTGAGTAGTTAAGAGCACTGGCTGCTCTTGTAGAGGATGTGGGTTCAGTTTCCAGCACTGACATGGCAGCTAACAACCATCCATAAGTCCAATTCCAGATTTATGCCCTCTTCTGACCTTTGAAGGCAATGCATGGCATTGATGCACTTACATTCATGCAGGCAATACACTCATGCACATAAAATTACAAAAAGAATATTTAATTTTTAAGAAAATAGAAAAGAGCCTGTAGCAATCCCGTGTTAGCTAGTAAAAGGTGAAATACAAGAGGGGTGATGAGCACATCTCATTGTCTTCCTTCAAATAGGCACTGACCCAAAGTGATATTCATTAAATTCTCCTAAGTTAAGGTAGAGAAAAACTTCAGCAGGCTCCTGCACCCATGTCATTCCAAGGACAGGACTGTGCCAGTATGTGCTTTCCTAAGTGTAGCCTATTCGCTGACATGTACCTAGACACCAGATCCAAGAAAGAATAAAATTTCATCAGTCAGGTTAACAGAGGAATTCTTTGATTTAGAGACATGTTTAAGAATAAATGACTAAGACAACTATCAATTCAAAAAATGGAAACTTAGCACATGTCTTAAATGGATGGATTTCTTTTAATTCTTTACAGATTTAAAAAAAAAAAAAAAAAGGACAGCCAGGCCTGCTTGTGAATGACGTTAATACCAATACTTGAGAGACAGAATCGGAGGATCTCTGTGAGACTGAGACCAACCTGGTCTATACAGTGAGTTCCAGGCTAGCTGGGGATCCAGGGAGACCCTGTCGCAAAAAAAAAAACAAAACTGAAAAAAAAATGTGTTAAAGCCACACCAATGAAAAGAACAAGAAAAGAGCAAAACAGACAAGAGACATTTAAAAAATTCTAAGAAAAGCAAAGCAACTAGACTTCTAAACCTGGCACTATTCATGCTGTGTGGAAATAGCAGCATCAAATGTGGGCAGAGGGGTGCAGAGTCACAAAGAGGTCTTCTTTCAGCTCTCTGAAGAAGTATCAACTACACACTTCAAGTAGCACATCACAGAAGCCAGATGCAAGCTGATGAATTAGTCAAAATCCCAGACACAGATGAACCCAACCCCGGAGAGCAGAAGACCCAGCAGTGGTCAAAGCCTGCATCATTTATACTAGGGTGCTCTTTGCTAATAGTGCAGGTGTGTTTCTGTACTAGATCTTTCTGAATTCCAGAGCCATCCTTGCCTACATAGTGAATTCAATGCCAGTATCAAATGTAGGGGGAGGGGGGGCGTTGATGACTTTCAGAAATTTAAGCCCCAAATTGAAAAGCCTCAAAACATACACCATAAAGCAAAAACACACAAAAATTGAAAAAATTAATATAATTTATAAAACTTAATTTTTTTGAGTCAGGGTCTCATATCCCTGGCTAGCCTAGAACTCACTATGTAGACCAGGCTAATCTCAAACTCACAAAGATCTGCCTCCTGAGTGCTGGGATTAAAGTCATACACCATCATGCTCAACTTTAAAATAAAAGTTCTTATCAGTTTACAGAGAGATTTGAGAAGATATATCTATAACACATGAGCAGGATACTCTGAGAAATAGAACAAGGAAAAGATTTTAGAACAAACACATACTTACATTAAACATCTCTATAAAAAATATCCTTCAGTATGAGTTAGAAAACAAGAAAATCTTCTAAAAAGTAGGAGGAGAGGAGGCCATATGAGAGAAAATATTAGAGGCACAGAGGATGAAGCTGACAAGGTCACTAGCTGATTACAAGAAACACTATTAAAGGCAGAAGGAGGATAAAGACAGAAAGACAAAGGGGGCATCCTGGAGCTAAAGCACCTGCTTCTTCAGATCACAAAGGCCCCCAGGGAAAATAAAACAAAACTGAAACAAAAATAGCAGAAACAGCCCGTATGTAGCTAAATCACTGAAGAACTTCCTAACAGCAAAAATAAAGAGACGATCCTCAAATTTTCTGTCTAGAATTAGCATGTGGAATTTCCTTATACAGCAGAAGTTTAGTATTTCAAATAGAAGTTAATAGTAGCAGGTTTTCAAAGGAATTCTATACTCTTCCAAGCTATCAATCAATTAGGAAAAATGTAACAAAGGAAATTTGGGGCTAAAAATATTCTTAAAATGTTAATGTTTTAACATATTCTTTCATACAAAGATTCCTGTCAGTATAATTTTTAAATGAGGGCATAACTAAGGGAAGGGGATATGATATAATATCTCCACTCAGGAAAGCAAGGGAAGTAAATTACCCAGTGTACAGCACCTAGTGTCTGTGGAATAAGGGAGGCAAGATACTGGAGTCAACAAGAAGGCCCCAACTGATGATAGGTGACCTCAAAGCATCCTGCAGCTATCCTTGAGATGTTGGAAGAACTTGAAAAAATAGTAATCGATTTTTAAATTTCAATTTAAAAGTCAGTGAGATAGCTCAGTGGTAAAGGCACTTGCTGTGCCAGCCTGGTGGTCTGAGTTGTATCCTCAGAACCCACATAAAAGTAGAAGAGAACTGACTCCACACAACTATCCTCTGACCTCCGCATGCACACTATGGCACACACATCTCCCCCATACATTCACATGCACAATAATAAAGAATAAAATAGAGTTTTTAAAACTTCAATTCAAAGCTGCAGTTTAAAAGATGTATTCTCAAAAAAAGTCCTACAGGTCATCATAGCTTTAGAGTGAACTAATGTAATATAGTTACAATACAAATTCTTTGTAGGAATTCTTAGCATTAGATTCAACTGAGAGAGAAAACACAGAATTCAATGAGAATGAACAGAAGTTAAATCTGATTAATGTTGATGATAGAAAGTAAAAGCAGCAATGACAGAGACTGGTAATCTCAGCATCAAAGAAAGGGCTAAGGGAGGACGTGGACACTAGTGGCCCTGACAAGAAGTCAAAGCAGGCTGTCAATCTTGCTGCATAAACAATTGAAGCACAAGTATTTTACTCTAACTTACAAGTGTTAATTATAACAGAATCAAGAAGAAAAACTTACTTGGAAGAAAGAAGTCTACAAATGGGATTTTATTAGAAAATTTATAACAAAATAAAAAGTAATTACCAAGAGTAGTAATGGAATTACCTCATTCAGCATATCCCAAAAAATCAGGGTCCAGTTATATCCAATTCCCACTGCACTATTGGTCAGTGGAATAAAAATGGAATTCCCAACTCTCACAATCACTACACAAAAGGGACAAGACTTTTTATAGAATAAAGAAATGATTATTGCTAGTTTGATTCATAAAAAGTTGAATATGCACATTCACCATGAAAAAGAAACAAAATCTATGCTCCTTAACCTATCAAATTACCTTTCTTGTTCTTGATTCTAAATATTATACATACACACACATGCATTTATTTATATATGTACATGTATGTATACATTATAGGCTAGGATCTGTCTGCACATGAGAGAAATGTGTTTTTTCACTTTCTGATATTAGATGACCTCAATATTATATATTGTAGGGTCATCAATTTTTTATAATTTTTATTTCATTTTTCTATAAAGCAGAGTATATTTTATTATATATGCAGATCTTCATTATCTATTCTTCTGCAGATGAATAACTAGGTTAGTATCATTTCCTTGCTATAGTAAATACAGAAGCAGAAGCAATAAACATTGGGGTACAAATATCTTTAAAGTAAGATATGTATTTCCCTCAGCATATACCCAGGAGTGAGATAGTTGGGTCATATCATAGCTATATTTTTAATTTTTTGAGAAATTCGCAAACTAATTTCCATAGTGGCTGCAGTAATTTGCACTCCCACCAGCAGTGAATAACATTCTTCTTTCTTCACATCTGTTCCAACATTTGCGGTCAGAGATATTTTTAAGGAATAAATTAACAGATGATATCTAAGGCTGGAAATCTTATGAAGATAATCATGAAAAAAATGAAAAGACAAAATGAAAAGCCATTTGGGTGGTTGCTGCAAAGACAGGCTTGGAAAGTGAGAAGAAAAGTCTCCTTTTTTCTTCATTAGAAGTGTGTCTGAAGCCAGGCATGACATGTGCCTATAAACATTGTTACCTGGGAGACAAAGATCTATAAATTCAAGGCCAGCCTGGGCAACATAGCAACACCTGTCTCAAAAGAAAAACTAAATAGAGGAGGAAGAGAGGGGAGGGTGATTTTCTGTGCCTTTCAGTTTCATAACATCTGTACATAAGACATTAATAAAAACATGTCTGCTTTTAAAATATTTTATTTTTACTTTTATTTTATGTGTATGAATATGTTGCCTACAAGTATGTAAATGCATCCATGTCATGAAATGCCCACGGAGGTCAGAAGAGAGCATTGGCTCCCCTGGAGTTGGAGTAATGGATGGTTGTCAGCCACCAGGTGGGTGCCAGGAATCAAACTTGGGTTCTCTGCAAGAACAGTGAGCGATCTTAACTACTGAGCCATCTCTCCAGCCCCCAAAACACGTATGCTTTATTTATTCACTAAATGTGCCCCTATTAATTTCAAGCCATAAGAGTAAACAGAAACGCTGACTATTAGCCAGCCTTAGGAGATCTCACTAAAGTAAATCAAACATAGAGATTGAAATTTTTAGAGTATACAATTAAATTTTAAAATGTTCAGCATCTTCCATGAAATACTATTTGCACAATTTAAAAAATAGTGGCTAAAGATATATTAGAATCTTTGATAATTCAAATGGATTCTAACTCCATATGGCCTGTAAATGCTCCACATGAAAGTGCCCAAAGTCTGAGAAGAAAGGCAGGGCACAGACTTGCCTGGTAGCATCCAATGGTATGATAGTTTCATGGCCTCCTGTGATCCTAGAGATACCCCGGGGAAATTCCGGTCAGAAGTCAGAAGTGAGGTGGGCTTGGGATCCTTTCCGTGTGTGTGTGTGTGTGTGCGTGCGTGCGTGTGTGCGTGCGTGCATGTGTGTGTTACTTGAGTTTTAGCCCAGAGCCTTGAGCAACCTAGACAAGCACTAGGATTATCTCCCATAAAGTGTGTGTGTGTGTGTATGTGTATGTGTGTGTGTGTGTGTTACTGGAATTTTAACCCAGAGCCTTGAGCAACCTAGACAAGCACTAGGATTATCTCCCATAAAGCAGGATCTTCACTGAGATGGTGGCATCTCTCATTTGAAACTTCCCTGCTTCAGATCACATCTACTTATCTAGTTCTAAGAAGTTCCAAGGGTGAGAGTATTTTATTCTATGACCTAATCCTGCTTCATATTAACCAATGTAATCATGATGTTTAGAAGGATGGGTGGGGAAACAATTAGAATGTCAGTTCACAACTCACCTAGCTGGAACGTGTCTCCAGAACCCTCTCAGAGAAATATAAAATATAATTATGCCATCATGTTGTAATGCAATAAAAACAAAGTTAGCATAATAAGAACAATAATCCATTATAAGATTACTGCATGAATTAAAGGGAGACACATGAGGGAATATCCTGCTCAGATGTTCAATAACTGTGAATTTTCCTCTCTTCCCATTTATTCTTACAATCATGTTGCTCAAATCCCCCCTGAACTCAAAGGAAACAGTCAACTATATTTGTACAGTACAAAGGGTATCATGTAGTTCCATAGCCACTTATCATTTGGACGTTTTCAGTCTAAAGAGATGAGGAGAGTCATCTAAGTAAATTCAAAAAATAAACACTGGGGTCTAAACACAGCTATTCATCATCACACAGAAGATATGTAGTCACATCAGACAGAACTTGAGAGGGCTTCTATCAAAGTAAGAGATGTCTCCCTGAAGGCAGAATAATCAGCAATTATTTCATTAAGGAACCTACCCAAACACAGGCTGGGATCGATCATAAGTCTCTAATCCTACCTGCTCAGGAGGCTAAATCAGGAAGATCATTAAGTGTGATATTTTCCTGGGCTACCAACAAGTTCAAGGCCAGTGTAAACAAATGAAGGGATATCCTTTCTCAATAAAAAGTAAAAAGGGGAGGGGATCTGGGAGTATACATCAGTGTAGAACACTTGCCAAGCACATGCATGGCCTTATATTCAATCCCCAGTATGGAAAAGAAAAGAATAAAAAAGAAGTCTATACAGTATTACTTACCTCACTTAGATATACCATAATGCAAACACAGAAAATTCTTTTGGTTTTTTTGTTATTTGTTTGGTGGTCGTGGTGGTGGTGGTAGTGGTTGAGACAGTCTCCTCTAGCCCAGGCTAGCCTCAAACTCACTATGTAGCCAAGGATGACTTCGAACTTTTGATTCTCTCATCTCTGTTTCATGAGTGTTAGAATTGTAGGTGTTTACTAGCATGCCTAGCTTTATGTAGTGCTGGGGAAGGAACCCAGTGCTTCATGCACACTAAGGAAACACTCTATAGATTAAGTCACATCCCCACACACATGTATAGAAAGCTTATAGTAGTAATTGCTCATATCCTCTTGGAGGGGTGGAGATGGTGGTCTAAGGTCATTTTATTATCTTCCTCTATGACTATATTTTCTACTGAAGTAGGATGGTTGATGAACTGGTTGAAACAAGAGAAAGAGGGAAAACACATGAAGCATCATGCAAAAAATCAACAGAAGCCGCAGAGATCTTGAAAATGCTTCACTGGGTCTAGTTATGCTAGTTAAAGATTGTTCAAATCAGTGAACAAAGGTAACTTCTAAAAACTCTATTTTCTGCTGAACCAAGACAAAGAGAAAAGGAAAAAAGAAGAAACACACATCAAGAGTACAATATGTAGTAAGTATAAAACTTCAGCTTAAAATTTCCTCCCATCACATATTAGAATTTTCTCACAGTGTCATATTATCAATATCAAGAATTCAACACAGAGGATACAATGAGTTTACATACCATACAGGGAAGAGTCTGGGGAAGGCTGGGTGTGTTATTTATATGCATAGCTTGTAGAATCACAAGGGGCACCTGGAGATCATCTAACCAACTTCTCACCCACCAGGCCTAGCTCTCCCCTCTACAGCAATAAAGAAAAGTCTTCTTCTGTTTTCTCTCTATATTTCTATTAAATCAAGTCTCACCATCCAACTAAGCATGAACAAGTCTAGACCTCTCATCTGTTCACCTCCTCAGTGACTTCTAGGCTTGCATTCTCCAAGACTGGATTCTTTTCTACACAGTTCTTACTCTGTTGAGGGTAAGTTCAGCTTGTTATAAAAATATTCTTCTTTTGGTAACAAATAAATTTAATTGGTAATCCTCTGAAGATAAGCACTGTGTCTGCCTTATTCATTGTATATCTCAAAACTCTTAGCTGAGAGATAGAGCAAAGTGTGGTTATAAATTGGCTAAAGGTCTAGTTCTACATCTCTCTCCTTAGGCCAGGACCCACATGTAGAAAGTAGCTCATCTCTAGAACACAGATGATTTTTGAAAAAGATACTAAAGAGGCACTTACTACCTCCACAAGCTTCTCTGGGAAAAGCATCAATCACTTCTGCTCACATTTTCTTGGTCAAAGTAAATCATGTATTCACACCTAAACTCAAGTGGGCAAGGAAGAAAAGTCCTCATAAACCATAAAGAAAGAGGTCTAGAATAGTTGTAAAAACTTCTGTGACTAAAGTAAATACTTAGAGCGTTAATCAACAGCAAGGACCTTGTGGAAACCAAATAAATGAGTAAAACCATAACACAAGAAAACAAGAAAATCTAGATAAAAAAGTTGAGAAATTTGTCATCATCCATTATAATACTTTGGTTTTTTTCAGAATAGCCAAAGCCAAAAGCAGAATGATTATTCAAAAGGTTTGTCTCAGGATAATGGAAATTGCACATCCTGGTTAGAAGAATGCAACAAGTTCTGCTTCCTGTATCACTTGTTGGCAGACTGACTAAGCTCTTAAAAGTGATTTTTTTCAATATTCTCTACACCAACCTAATGGTAACAGAGACACAAGTGTGGCAAGTGCAGAGTCAGCAAATAACTTAGTGACAGCAAGAATCAAGCAGAAAAACTGGTCCAGCACAACATTTACTGAACATCTACAAAATGTGGGACACCACGCTTGGAACCAGGGATATAAAGATGAATGGGATATGTTTCAGGTTCTTTAAGGTACTTTTTCAGCAATGACAGAAGCATAAACATATGGTGTGATGACAAATCAGAGTAGATGGGGTTGGGCATAAGGGAGTGAACTCTGATGGCTGAAGTGGGCGGGGTAAAGAAAGGAATAGAAAAAAAGAATCTCCTGGAAGAAATAGAGAATTTAATGATAAAGTAAATTTAACCACATCAAGTGAGGGCAGCTGGAAAAGCAAGAATGATAGAATCAAAGGCCCGAAATCGAAGCATGTGAGGATCTAAAGTACTTTAGATTTTAATGGAAGAGTGAGATTATAGAAAGGTTGGGTAGTAAAGCAGAACCTCATTAAGGAGCACCACACAGACTAGAGAATCTGGGCTTGATCTTACGGTTATTAGTCAGTCTGGGAAATAAGAGTGTGAATTGCCAAACGATAGGGCATTCACTAAAGGTTTCTGAGCAGAGATGATGTGCACATACTTCTAACGTAAGTAACAAGAACTTGAATCCTTGGGGCAATAGTAAAGAATGAATTTTTGAAAGTAAAGATGAAGACTAGGAAAGTGGAGGCTATTATAATAGTGCCCCATGCAATAAGGACTTGAAGCAGAACAGATAAAAACTGTGGGCTCCTGTGGCAGTTTGAATGAGCAATGTCCTCCATAGGCTCAAATATTTGAACACTTGGTCCCCAGGTGGTGGTACTATTGGTGGTTTGTGGAATCGATAGGATGTGTAGCCTTGTTGGAGGAAGTGTGTCAGTGGGGGAAGGCTTTGAGAGTTCATAGTCTTTCCCCACTTCGTTTTCTCTATTTTGTGTTTGTGGTTCAAGATATGAGCTCTTGGCTTTCAACTCCTGTCACCATGTCTGCCACTTACTGTCATGCCTCCTGACCAATCGGATTCTTAATCTCTAGAACCATAAGCCAAACTAAACTCTTGCTTCCCCCAAGTCACCTTTGGTTATGGTGTTTAATCACTGCAACAGAAAAGTAACTAATATACATTGCAGGGGCTTGCCGGCTTAGTAAGACAAGGAATGAATGTCTCCTGTATAAGAATGATGAATAGACCACCCTGAAGATCCACCTTAAATGTACAGTAGCATGAATAGGAAAGAAAATTTGTGGAATAAACAATGAAGATTTGGGGGAGGGTTAGTTGTCATTGTTCATAACACAGCCTGTCCTAACTACAAGTTGTCATGAAATCAGAGAAGAAATATCGGAAAGACCCACTTCTTAGACCCCCAAAATCATCCACACCCCAAATTCCCTCATTACTGTTCTTGGTGGGGTAAAGGAGCAAGCAAAGTCACAAACATATAGCAGATATCATTTCTTAATGACTCTATTATCCTTCTCCTTCAGTGTTTTCAATTATTATCACTGTGCTTTACTTAGTTTCATATTTTAATCATATGGTTTTGCTAAATCGTTCATTCTAAATTTATTCATTACTGATACGTAGAGAGATATATCTAGATATAGACACACACACACACACACACATGATATATATATATATCATGAACTGTAACAGACAAATTGAGTAGCAGTAACCAAAGTCATTGGTCTCAGCGTGTCTTTACAAATTCAAACGTTAAGCAAGCTAGAGAAGATGGCTCATCTAGTAAATTATTTGCTGTACAAGCATGAGGACCCAGATCAGATCCGCACACCCATGTAAAAGCAGAACATGACAGCACAAGTCTATTACCCCTGTGCACAGACATACACAAACATTCACATATACACACTAAAACAAAAGAGAAAAAGACATTAAAGGTGTTTCTTTACCTAGGCCCTGTCTATCAACATTTAGCACATCAGTAAGTTTAAAAATTTTTTAGCTTGTGTAATTTTGGAGTCTCTTGGGCCACCCTGGCCAACAACTCATAGGTAGGTTTCTTCTGTCTGGTACTGTTTCTTGTTATATAGCCTTTAGCGATGCACATGGACTCATGTAAAGATACTGTATGTGGAACTTGTCATTAGATTGTTAGACTAATATGATTCCCTCTGGTGTTTTATACTAGCTAGGCATTATTTATCTCTCCTGTCTCTCCTCTCCTCTCCCTCCCCACCACTCTGTCTAACCCTCCCTCTGTGCTTTCTCCATTTAAAGTGTCCCCATTTCCCCATTTCTCCCCTGATAATTACACAGGCTACTGCCACAGCCCTTGATTGTCTCCAAGAACTTGAAGGTAAGACTCTTGCTGAAAACAGGACATACTTCAGAGACCAGATTTGGAGCAATGGAGCTGGAAGTGATCTGGAAGCCACTTCCCCTGAAAGCTAGCTCTCATAGTTGTGCAGAGCACTATGCAAGCAGTTAAGGAAGAATATCAATCGATGGCCCAGCATCAGCTTCATGACCAAATAATCACATCAATGACTGGACAGCACTTGCCACTAATGCAGTAGTGGCACTTTTATCTTGGGGCCAATTGGTATTAGAGCCCACTCAATGGGAGGAAACTCATGTGTGGTACTGTAATCATAGCCAAATATACATGGCTGAAAAAGTCATAGATCTTAGAGAAATCACCAAGGCTGTCACATCCCTAGGCTAATGTAATGTCTTACTAAGTGGGAAATATATATCCTTAAATATATAGTCCAGTATCCCAGTTACCACTTATCAAGTGAGCTTCTGTTGTACCAGATGTAGACTACTACAGAGTACCACAACTGGTCACACACAGACATTGTCCATAAATTGTCCATGCCTAAGCAACACACCTACAATGCAACCTCTACACCCAAGGCTCACACAGCATGGAACAAGGGGTGAAGAGGACTAATGAATCTTTCAACTCTCATTAATGAAGCTCCCTCATGTGACAGAAGGCCCATAATATGAAAAGTCACAAATGGCCAAAGCATGGAGTTTAGGAATCTTCTGAGTGTGGGTCCCTGGACAGGACTTCTATATTAGGTTTCACTCACCCTGGAACCCTACTCATAGGAACCTACATCAATGATTTCAGCATGCCAAAGACCCACACAAACTCAAGTAGACTAAAACACAGCATGGAACTGGAGAAATGGGTAGCAGACTCCAATCTTTGCTGAAGAAATATTAGCAACTAATTACTGATGGGTGAGGGTAAAGGTGAAGTAATCTTCCTAAAGCGAGAGACTTAGATAAGCTGACTGGACCTCAGTGAATGAACCTGCACTGAGGAACATTTGGGGACACTAACTTGACACAACAGACATTAACACAGATGAAAGAATGCATGGATTCCAGTTGGAGGGCTATTGGGGGTATGCAGGTGGGGAAGGGAGAATAAAGATAATTAAGATTAATTGAGATATTTGGTATGAAATGCAAGATTCGGTAAAAAATAGCTACATTCATTAATTCACTATAGAATAATAAATGCCTTAGATGTGAATTAATATTTTCTGAAAAATATTTTCTAAAACAAAACAGTAAAAAGTATATCATCATTGTTATAAATCTCTTTACTACATGGCTTTATGAAATACAGGTGGATTCTCATGTTTACTTCTGTGTTCAATCTGCTCCTGAGAAATACTATTTTGGTTAAACTATATAAAGAAAACCCTAGAACTTTTCAAACCCTGTGAAAGGGTTTTGGAGATATCCATGGTCCCTCAGATCCTACCTTGAGAACCAAGACCACAGTACAAGGTCAGAAAATAATATACTGATTTACTTGCTGTGATTAAGTATTTAAAGTTTTGTGGGCTCTATGATCTCTGCTCCAACTACCTACCTCTGCCACCATAGCATGAAGTCAGCCACCATAAGTAATACATATAAACTAGTGAGCATAACCTTGTTCCAATAAAACTTTGCAAGACAAAGCAGCAAGTCAGACTTGTGCCATGGGCCAATTTGTTAGCTCAGGGGTCAAGATAGACGATACCTAAGCTAGAAGATATTTGAATAAAATAGATAGGGGGATTGGTTTTAAGAAACTGATGGCTAGGGGCAGGAAAGATGGCTTAGTGGTTAAGAGTGTGTAGTGCTCTTGCAGGGGACCCAAGTTTGGTTCCCAGTACCCATGCCAAGTAGTTTACAATCAGCTGTAACTCCTATACCAGGAGACGCCCTCTTTTGGCCTCTGCAGCACCTGCACTCAAGTACACATATCCTCATATAGACATACACATACACATAGTTTACAATTTTTAAAAACACAAGTTGTTTAAAACAGAAGTTCATGGCTAAAAGTGGGAATAACACATGTACCCACACTCATTATCACAAAGTAAAATGAGTTGAATGTTGATAAATCTCAAAAATAAAAGCTGCTGTTAGAGTTGAAAGGTCAATAAAGAATATCTGAAGTTTGGAAGACTTTAAGGAAACCTTTAAGAATGACCTTAAAGGATGTGCAGAATTTGGGAGGAAGTTTCAAGAAGAATATTCCAAGTAGAGAGATTATTCAGGGCAAAGGCATCAAGAGATGGAAGCACCCAGCAAATTCAAGCCATAGTGAACATTTGCTGAAAATGAGGCACATATACAAAGAATTACAGTACTGTGAAGTGTGCTTATTCAAATAGGTCACTGTGAAATGGGCCTACATTCCCAACCTGAGAGAGTTGGATGCTGTTTAAGATGTACTGGGGCACTACTGGGACATTCCCACATAGGGAGGTGACTTACCAGCCAGGTATGAAAAGACAACTGCAAGGTAAGGTGTCAAGATGCACTGATACAGAACCAAGTATAAGGAGTGATCCCAGGTAAGAAATCATTGTACCAGACACCAGTGAAGCAAGAGAAAAAAAGACCTGAACAAAAAAGGGCAGTAAGACAAAGACTAGCATCACGAAGCAATGAACTGCTGAACAGGAAAAGAGTGCGCAAAGTGAGTCCTACGGTTCTAGAGCGGAAAGAGCGGAAGAAGGAGAGAAGCCACAAAATGAGACAGCTTTGATGGTGAGGGGCAGGGTTTGGTTATAAACATATCACCATTTTGTCAAGCACCAGTTTGAATCTTCACAATCCAAAATTCTTCTTTTAGGCAAAAACAATAACAAAAATCTATTTTATAATTTCATCAAGCTGACAAATTTTCCCAAGATCTACATCTCTTGAAATCACCTCAAAGTCTCCAGTATTTGGAAATAAAACAGAATTCTTAAGCTTTTCTTCTTTCCCCACCATCATTCTATAAACTGTTTAGAATCAGCATATATTCCACTGTGAATACAACATTAGATATCAATCAAATAACTCCTGAGCCCTCTTTCAGAAACTCAAAATAAACAGTAACTAATTCCTTTTGGGAAAAAGTAGTTCAAACTATCAGTATTTTTAGAACTCTATAACCTGCTATTGCATACCACTTAAGTTTTTTAATGTCTTATGTTAACTAAAAAATCTGAAGACAGGTGTCAGGTTGTTGAAAGCTTTTATTCCCTGTAGTCTTTTGAAAACTGTTCCTATGAACAGCTACATCTAAGAAAGTTTTAAAGTTATACTTGGATTGTCTTCTGCTTTTAAAGGCCCAGAAATGGGTTAAATGACACAAAACCTGACCTAATTAATATATCCCCATTGAAGAGCAAGCTTGTATCTTGACCCCGATGAAGAAAGAAACAGAGGGATGGAAAGTGAAATGTTTGGAATCAAGATTAAAATGTTAGGTAATAAATGGCTGTGATATGGGTACTATTCTCAAGTCCAAAGAAAGGCTTCTGTGGAATTCAGCTAAGAATGTGCTATTATAAATCTGAAATGTAAGAAGGTTGGTCTTTAGTAAGAAGGTCTTCAAAGACGGTCACAATGTGCACAGTGGAGAGAGAAATTTTCACTGTCATGCTTCTATAAACTCATCACCTCTTTCTATGAATACTTTCTTAGCATCCTCCTAGTTCAAGTTCAAAACCTGAGTCACCTTCATCTCCCTTTCCTGATACTGTCAGTTGCCAAGTCCTGTAGTTGCTTCCTACTTTATCCTCTCCCTCTCACCTCTGCAATCACAATCTAACCCAGTTCCTAATTCCCTTCACCTCTGGTCTAGTGCACTTGCTACTGACATGCTCCTGCTCAGAGTATGGCCAGGACAATCATTTCTGTGATCCACAGTTCTGTCCATGCTACATTCATTCAAAACACGTTCCCAAGTGTCCTGCTTTCATGTCTGCTTTGCCAACTACCTAAATCACACAAGCTCTGACACTTTCCTCTTATACTGGCATGGTCTTTCAACTTCTTTTCCTAATTCTCTTTTCATGCCCTACTACACTTTCTTCTAATAAGCAGTTCAGAGTATGTGGCCCAAGCTACCGTTTCACATGTTATAGACAAACATGTCTGCCCTTCACTGTCAAGGAGGCACAGTCTCTATTTGTGAGTTTCCTTCATCCCACTCCCCGCCAATTGAACAATGGAACTAACAGTTCAGGAAACAGCTTTGGAACTGAACTTGCTGAAGTGAACTCTTGGATTCACCACCTTCCCAAAGAAATTCTAAACCATTAAAGAAAACATCAAAGTCAGAGACCATTATATTTCATTTGGTTAAACTCTACAAGCTTTTTCTTTCTTTTTAATGGAATTGGGGTTGGAGAGATGGCTCCGTGGTTAAAAGTTGAGTATTGCTGTTCTCACAAAGGATTCAGTTCAGTTCCCAGCATCACATGGTGGCTAACAACTGTTCAAAACATCTGATGCCCTCGTCTGGCCTCCACAGGCATTGCACACAATATGGTACAATTATATACAAGCAAGCAAAATACTTATACACATAAAATAAAAATAAACTGCAAAAAAAATAGAATTCTTTAATTCCAGATGTGTTTGAAAAAGAAATCTGAAAAGATTTAAGGAAAAAACCTCTCCCATACAATTTAGTTTGTGAAATTCTAGGGTTAACTACATGGTCTGCTTGCAGGAACAATAATCTGGAGTTAAGCCACTGGGGTTTCAAGTTTCAAAAGCAATGTTGCCTGATACTTGCACTTAGGGTAGGAACAACAGTAGATGCTGGGTAAGAACTGCAAAGGAGAACACCCCACTAGCCAGCCTTGCACATGGATGCACAAATGAACCACACAGACACACAAAGACTAAGGACAGATGAGGGTGAGTTTTAGAGGATGACAGAAAAAGCTCTCAGAATCATCTCAGTCAGAGTCTCAGAACCAAAACTCTGAAGTAGCTGATCTCAACTGCCACTAACTTCAAAGGGACACAAGTGTTTTCTAAGTGCTCAAACAAGACAAGCTGTTAGATGTCAAACTGAATTCGCAGATAAGCGTTCAGAGTGAAGAGCCATTCTGGATCTTCCAAGATAGGCTATGCACTCAAGCTCCTATAATGGTGAATCATTTAGGCTGGTATTAACTTGTCCTGAAAAGTAGAGGTGAAAGCTCTTTTGTTCTCAGGGACCCAAGCTGGTTTCAGAACTGCCTGGGAGCTCTGTGAGCGGAAATCATTTTTGGTTTTGTTCCAACTCTTAATTCAATGCCTCGGCAGCATTTGAAACGGGTAAGAACTCTAAGCTCACATCTGCCTCAGGTGACAACCGAGATAAGGAGCATGCACTGAAATGCTCAGCAGCGCTTGCTTCCCAAAGCACCTTCAAAGGCAGCTTTTTAAAGGTAGTTACTTCAAGATACAGTAGGCCTGAAAATACCATGCTAAGGATATTAAAGATTAACTTAATGGAATCTTATTACAATCCTGATTACTAGCTGATATTTTAGCACTTTTTAAAAGTAGTTCTGTGTTAATAATGAGAACAAATTCATAATCAAATTCATTAGATCAGGATGTACAAAAATATGAAGATCATTTCATTTTTAATTTTTGTGAATATTATACATAAGTACAGTCTTACTATTACCATTCTCCCCAGTCCCCCTCCAAGCACTCCCATGTCCTTCCAGCTCTCTCCCAAGGCCTCGTCCTTTCATTTATTTATCTACTTTTTAGTCTTTATAAGTTGAGGTCTCCCTATAGCCCCAGCTGGCCTGGAACTCACTATGTAGACCAGGCCAGCCTTGATTTCACAGAGATCTGCCTGCCTCTGCCTCCCACATCCTCATCCTTTCCTTTGATTGTTGCTGTTACCGGAACATATGTATTATATGTAATGCACTGAGTCCATTTAGGGATGCTCCTGTGTTTAGGGATACCCACTTAAAGTTTGATAATCTGTCAGGAAGTTAGTCCCTAGAGGAAACTGATCCTCCCTCAGCATCCACTGATGCCTGTAGCTATTCACCTTCAGGTGGGAACCCTTGAAATTTCTCCCACTCCCCATAGTATGTCAACTAGTTTTTGTCATTATAGGTAGATCATGTTAGACTACCATACTATGGAGATTTCATTGGTGTAGCTTCCCTATCATGTCTAGAATGCCTTAAGTAGCAACAGATGTCTTGTCCCTCTGACTCTTACATTCTTACTGCCAATCTGTACCTATTTCTTGTGGATAAACAATATTTACTTGCAATTAATGGTTTACTGTGGCCAATATGTCCCTTAGTGAAAAGTGAGCTGTTGGTTGTTTTTAATGAAATGAAGAGGCATCAATAATCATTTCAAAGGATGTACAACATGAACCTTGTGCGGCAGCATACAACTTCCTTTTATCATTGCACTGAAGAGGATGCACAAGCTAGAAATGCAGGCCCAGGACTAAAGGAATTGAGATGAGAAAGTACAGACAGTGAAACATCAGGAGGCAACATCAACCTATGGTAAATCTGCTATTGGGAAGCAAGGACAATAGACACTACAGCATTCTGAGACTTGAAAAGATCTGTGTTTACAATAGCTAGTACATACAGGAGATGGAACTTCATTCAGGTCCTATCAGATAGTTTAGGCTAGCTGTACTCTAAAAGGTCCAGGAGAGCAGGTAGTGGGTTCAGCTAAAGCACAGCGGTGGGACTCACCACACTGGAGGACTCAAGGCAAAGGACAGACTGACTAGATGTGGGGTTCACATTAAGACTAGACAAAACAAGGTTGGATAGGAAGGTGGAGCCAACAGTATTCAACACTAATTTACCTATCATAGGCTGCTCAGTAAGTGAACATAATTTATTTAATGAATATGGTAAATAATAGAGAACCCCGGGAAAAGTGACATCAAAGACATGGTTTAGGGAGAGAATAAATCACATAAATAGACAATTAGAAGGAGTCACTCATTTCTAAGAGAGATTTTCTTAGGATTAGTTCAGGGTATCATCTTTGCTTATTTTTAAATAGCTGCCATATTTCCTTATCATCAACAAACATGACATTGTGATGAAGTTCTATGATGCTTTACTCATAGAATTTTATCCAAAATTTGGTGTGTAGGTGTCTGGCATAGAACATATATAAACCTTTAAAGCATAAGATAAGTATTATTTCTTGGAGCTAGAGAGATGGCTCAGCAGATAAGAGCACTGGCTACTTTTTCAGAAGATCTGGGTTCGAATCCCAGTACCCACATGGTAACAAACAACCATTCAAAACTCCAGTTCCAAGGGATCTAATACCCTCTTCTGGCCTCCATGAACACTGCATGACATGGGTGCACTTATATACAGGCAGGCATAACACTCATACATATAAAATAAAAATATATAAATAAATAGTATTATTTATTGAGCAATTCTATAAGCCTTTGGATGACTGAGAACTGGACATACTACTTCATTCTTATAAAGATCCAAACAATGCTGGCAGCAGTAACGTAGCTCTCTACATGAGAAGCAGTTTTCCCAATGTCACAAAACCCTCAGTAGTAGATCCAGAATTTAAATCCCTTTCAGCCTGATTCCAAACTGCTTCGCTGGGTTTGTTTCTTCACAAGGAAGCATCACTAAGAAATATATAAATTTACTAGAAGAAATGCATGATTCTTATATGGAAAGATTACACTACATGGAAAGATTCTTACATGATTCTTCTATTACAGGAAAGAATGTGCATGCTGGAGCCTCACTGAAGGGCCAGTAGATCTTTCTGGAAACTTGACCATGTAAATTTCCCACTCCTAAACATATTATAGAACTACATATATAAAGTTCAAGTCCTGTCTAGACACACATGAACTGTGTAACTTTGGAAAGTTCCTTAACTACTAAGTCTCATTCCTTCATCTGTACACTGTAGACGATGGCAATCACAACACAGGGCTGCTCAGGAAATTAAATGGTATCCTATACATAGCCCAGAGGTCATGAAAAGTAATTAACTGATTCTCACAACTATTATTGCTATTCAAAAAACCTTCTATTCAAGATCATTAGACCTACTTTATAGCAAAAGTACAATACTTCAAAAATAAGCTCTGTCTCACTTCTCCTATTACAAAATCCTTACTTTCCTTCAATATTTAGTCTCTACCTCTTTGAGACTTCATCTGACATCACCACTCCCAGGCCAAGGTGTTTCTACAATGTTACGTAGATTTATGGATGGGTGTGCATATAGCTATAGATAATTTCAGCAGTTTCATGTATCATCTTAAACAACTGTTAGCTATTTGGATCCTGCTTCCTTCCTTAGAAAGGAAACCCCTTGAGGGCAGAGAACTACCTGATTCATCTCTGAATGCACAATGCCTTGCAGTACCTGATGTGCAGCGATATGAACACATTTATCTATCTCTATGTAGCACAGAGATTAATAATAGTTTCTTAAAACATAAAATTTGTATCAAGAGAAGCCCTGAAAGAATATAGTTCAACGAACACTATTTTAGAATGAAGTAGAACTTTTACTACTAAGTCAGCTGAAAAAGATACCTTCCTAATAACATGAAATTTTGTCATGCTAAAATAGAAAAAGAAATAAATCAACACAGTTTAGTATATGAGAAGGAACAATAAACCAAGGCTTAATGGTTAAAGTCCACATTAGATGGACTTCTTGACAACTAAAAAAATCTTATAATCAACTTAGAAATTCTGGGGGCAAGTGCATGTACTTGCATGTGTAAACTGTCTTCTGTCTGGGTTTTTAATATTGCAACTTGCAAGCCTGTCTCTTTAATAAAGCTTTATCTACATTTTAAAAGAGCAACTCTTCTTAGGCCCCATGCTCCTTGTTCATTGTCCATAGCATCTTCTGTCTTTCATACATGTAATGCATATTTTGGGGGTTAAGTCCTTAACTTAGTAAGTTCTTCCTACCTAGCATGGGAAGAACCCATCTCAAGTGAATTGGGACAAAGATTAGCATCAACATGAGCAAAATGATTTTCTAAAACATAACACCCAGAGGCTGCCAGAGCTAGGCCCAACTCTCACTCTTGCACTGCTTACACTGCCTTACAAGATATTTGACCTTCACTGGGGTTAGCAGTTCACCCAGAAATTCTTGATTAAGGTGCTCTTTGGTAGTAGGAGTCAACCAGTCATTCCAAGTTTAGGGATCTTCGCATGTGACCCTTACAGGCACTCTCAAGGATATCTTCCACTCAGTAACCATGAGCCCAGTCATCCTCTTCCCTCTTCCCACCACCACCATCCTCACCCCTTCCCCACCCATTGACTTACTGAGCCATCCCACGCTGGGAGTGCGCCGCACTCTGGGGTCATCGTCCAAGGTGCGATTTGCTAGGCAGGGCACTGAATTCTCAAGCGGGCTTCGGGCTTTAGTGCCAGAAGCAGAAGACAGGAGGAGGAGACACATGAGCAGCCACAGCAAGGATGAAGATGGAAGCATTAATTAAGAAGAAAAAAATACTAAAGCAAATCACACAAGTGTGTTAAAGGAGAACAATGATGTATTACAATGAAATTCACCACCTCCCATGACCCTGTGCCCTTAAATGAAACAAATCTCAACACAGAATGAAAGTCTTTTGGAAAATTATATTCAATCATTATAGTTCCCCAAACAGGAATGAATGATTTGTCATGCCATTCTAATACACAAAACATGGGTTATACCGAGAAGATTTATGTAATGAACAATGATCTGAAGATGGAAGATCAAGTCTGTTAATAATTTCGCACCATGTAAGCACACACAGAGGGAAGTAACACACAGTTTTGCAAAGCACAAAGGGTGGAATGTCATATTAGTAAGTGACTCTCCAGTGACCTCCCAACAGTCTGGTTATGGATTTTGTACATAAGCACAGAAAAGCGACATTTCAGACATCCTTAATGTATACAGAACTAGCTCTCAATTTTCTGCTTTTTACTTCTATAGCAACATGACACTGGGGCATGGATAAATTAGTGCCTTCATATAGACCCATTTGAAATGCAACTTTGGACTTCATTTTCTAATGCCTTCCAATGCTTATTTTACTGTAATCTTAACTCTGTGCATCTGTGCCAAATCTGGAACATCAAAGATAATGATACATGCTGGATGTACAGTAAAGTTCCTCTGGGTTTTATTCGTCAACTGGGAAGCACCAACAGCTTCCTTCTGAGGGTGATGTCATCTGAGCTTTGAGCTTCATGTCACTTGTTCTGCTGTTCTCATCAAGCACCATGGTCCAAGGGTAGTAAGAAATGGTCAGTGAAATAATCCTTTAGGGAATGACAGTGATGTTGGAAATACTTGATGGCCACTAGGCAATATATAATTTAGACCTGAGTGGTTTTTCTCCTTAGTAATAAAAGTAGGCATTATATTATCAAGGCAATACACAACACATATTTAACTAAATGTAAATACTAGACAATCTATTCACACTGTGTGCAAAAGGCAGGGCAGACAAATGGTCTTTTTACAAGACTACTGGTAACTTGAGAGGTGAGGGTTTAAACTGAATCATTTACAAATAAATGTAAGTTGGTAGCCAAATTTGGGCATTCAGCACATTATAAAATCCAGAAACATTTTTGTCAATTTATCTGTCTGTGTTTAAAAGCTGTAAATAAAGCCGGGACTTGTGAACAGGCCATCTGTGCCAGCACCTGTTTGAGGCAAATCTGATGTCTTCTCTTTGCAATCTGAATTTTTAATTGTTTCCCATAATTGAACTTCTTTGCAAGCTTTTATTGAACTAAGAAAAATGAAAAAGAGAAATTAACCAGTTGAGATTCTTCCAAAACTGCTTTTGTCAAGAGGGAAGTATTTTGAAATGTGCCTCACTGCACTGACCGAGTCTTACCTCCTATTTCTATTGACAACTTACAGACCAGCTTAAAGAGCCCATCCTCCTACAGGCTTAGTTAAATGACATGACAGACTAAGTAATAGGCAACCATTTCTCTATGTGTAAACAAGGGTTTACTCAGACACCAGATCAGTGAGAACCGACAGGTGAGAATGCAAAGTAAACATAAACATGACGCAGTTGGTAATGAGGATGGAGCCACCCTGACTTTTCACTGATGTCATGCCTTGCTCCTTTAACGTTGAGCCTCCCTATCAAGATGACAGTGGAATGGAGACTGGCAGATACCAGAAAAGAACATGGCTCTAAAGACAGGCATGAAAATGGAACTTCCCATGGAGATGCGGCACCTGCGTTTCAGAAGGCCTGACTAGAGCCATCTGGCTGCTTGCCCTAGTGAAAACTGGGAGGCTCACAGTGTCCCTTACTTACACTGGCAAACTGAAGCATTTGATCTGTTGGACCCTTTGCATTCTATTGAAGAAGAGATTCATGCTTATAAACATTTTAGGGTTTTTATTTTTCACTTCAAAAATTAACTTTAAAGATCAAATTTTGAAAAGCTGATCCAAAATCTATAGACAACTCTTGTTGATTAGACTCTGGTAATTGATACTTCATTTTCACCTTTTCCAGCCTTCCCCATACTTCTCCTCTTCAGCAACAACATAAACAATCTGTTTTCCTAATATCTTACATATTCTTTTTTAAGTCATTTTTGCCTGACTTCAGGCATAAACAAGTAGAAAATGGTTTATATTATTATGACTGGATGAGGACGTATATGGTTCTAAAGACTTTTAAGTGATGGTTTCCAATATCTAGATTGTAGAAAAAGATGGTGTGAGAGGATAAAAATATATAAATCATGTTCGACTGGGGAATCAACTCATCCAAAGCTGTCAATGCTAAATCTGTTCAGGCAAAAGTATCTCTAATGTCACGCTTTCAAGCAAAGAGACCAAGGAAACCTCTCTATCTAACTTCATTAGCAATACTGTTAGAGAGAAAATAAATTTTATTCCTATTAAAATTTTAGGATTCTTTGTTAAAAAGGCAAAGTTGTATGTTTAAATAGTTATTGAATATCTACTGTGCTTCCTCATTGCTTTTCAGCTAAGCAATTTAACCTGACTACAGTAGTATTTCATCTATAAAAAAGTCTATAGAAATTTCCATAACTCTGATAAAAGATTTCCAAACTGATAAAGGCTTCGACTGACTCCCATGTTCAATGTATTCCTGCCTAGGGAATGGCAACCAAAGTCCTTGGACATCACATGATTATACAACGTAAGGATGTGGATCCACTGAGGTGTGGGAAATAAATCATAGCTGGGGTGAATTAGCATAACGTTCTAAGACATCCAGTCCCTCCATTTATTACATTTGTACATTAATTTTATATCTGAGTTTCAAGGTTTTCAGCTGTAAATGGATATATGACCTGTATTAGAACTACTGTGGAGCATGACATCTGGTGTCAAATGGGTGCTCAAATACCAGGAGCTAGTATTGTTGCTACTACTAATATTCAGTTCAGTTCAGATGTTTCCTTCATTCAGCATACTGAACAGTACTGAAAAACACTACAGACAGAAATTTTGGCCTAATTTTAAGATCTGAAATCCATATATAGATGGTATCTATACTTCTGTGTTACTGCAGTATATAGGTCGTAACAGCAAAGATATGGAACCACATGTCTATCAATGAATACAGAAAATAATAGCATATATGCACAGAAGAATTCTATTGAGTCCAAAAAATAATGGTGATTATGTCATATGTGACCATGGACGAATCTAGCAGTTATTAGGTAAAATAAACCACACAGAGAAAAACAAATATCATTCTACTCTTACATTGGACTCTAAACCAAGTGAGTTCACAGAACAGAACAGTGGTTCCCAGAGTTGGAAAACTGAGAAAAAATGGGAAGATGTTAGTTAAATGGTGCAAAGCTTTAGTTCAATAGGAGAAATACATGATAAATACCTCAGGTGACAGATAAGCCAATTAGCTTGATTTGGTTATTCAACATTGGATACATATGGCCTCATTTTGTGTCATATAACTAAATATAACCATAATTTGTCAATATCCAATAAAGTGGATAAATTCAGTTTTGAACTCAAAATTGCCTAATATCTCTTTTTGCCTTCTATATTTGAATAAAGGTGGTTAGCATTGCCTGAGGCATGCTTAACCATTCTTGGAAGACTTTAGCACTCTCTCCTCTTTCCTTTGGAGGGACATAATAAAGAGCACACCATGCTCACATCTCACCTCTGGCTCTTCTCCTCGTCTTTCTTTTTTAATACTTTTATTCATTATTTCTATTTTATGTCTATGAGTATATTGCCTGCATGTATGTAAGTGCACCTTCTTCATGCAGTGCTGTAGAGGTCAGAAGAGGGTGTCAGATCCCCAAGACTACAGTTATAGGTGGCTGTTAGCCATCATGTGGGTGCTGGGAACCAAACCTGGGTCCCCTACAAGAGTTACCAATGCTCTTAACCACTGAGCCATCTCTCTGGTCCTTCCTCTCCATTCTTTTTCCTATCTTCCCTCTTTTTTCCTCTGGATCTCTTCCACAGAGACCAGGACACAGTCCCAGATCTACACCCACCCTCCCATCTGCTCTCAGAGCAAGATGAGGCTGCATAGAACAAGACTTTGCAAAGCTGGCTCTAAGGATCTCAAGCCCTGCATGGTTTCCTTGGGGTTGGCAGTAGCGCATGTCTTTTCTGGGAGAGAAAGCATGAAAAATTGAGTGCTCATTTGTGGTAGGATAAGACAAAGAGATGCAATCCCTTTACCTTACCTGAGATTCTGACTGCATAAAAAAAATACTGGCAGCTAGAAATACTGAAAATATGTTCATTTCATGGCAATACCCTACATCACTCACTGACAGCTAAGACTGTCAGTGTTCACATATGCTGAGCAGTTTTTATACTCTAAACTAAAATACTATAAAGACCATGTGTAACAACTCATTATGTATTATTTGACAGCTGTAACTTGATAATGAAAGCAATCCTATTTTTAAAAACAAAGCCTCAAGAATGTTTTCACATTAGAGTGATGGGGAGTGAGGACTGAGCAGAAAAGACAACAATAAAGTACAAATTAATGCTGGCAAACTGAACCCTTGCCCTCAGTTTTAAATCTGAAAGTCACTAATGGTACTCCTTACAGTATTTCTGAATTATAATTCTTTCTGACACTAGTATCTCATGTGATTCTTATGAAACACTTTCACAATACATTTCATTTACTCCTCCTGGTAGTGTAAACAGAATAACACTACCACCCTTATGTTACAAATTTTAAAAGACTCAAAATCATACAGCTACTAAATATTACTCAAGGACTGGAATAAAACCTTTGGAGAAGATGGCGTCATAGCTTCAAGAAGATCGTGAAATAGGTTTTTGTGTTTGGGGGTTTTTGTTGTTTGTTTTTTTCACTTTTCTGACAAAAACTAAGATTCCTGTGTTATACTCTTAAGCCTGGTTCTTTACTGTCATGCAGAGGGGAAAGGGGCTAGAAAATACTAAGAAGGAATGACAAAAATTTGAATACTATAGATCTGGAGATCTGGAAAAAAGAAGCGAAATATGAAAATGCCTCATGGACAAGTTAGAAATATGTCACCAGGAACAGCCACAGCAGCTACTATTATCAGATAATTTCATTCAGAAACTTTGTTTGAAACTTTCTGTGGACTGGCTGGCTTATTCTTAGGTTGGGAAGAGCTTGGTTTCATTGAGTTCTGGCCAGGACGTTCATCTGTGCTGTGCAGATGCATAGAGAACGAGAGTCCAGAACAAAACAGATGGATATGTACTTCTGGGTTTTGGAAGGAGCTGGCTATATTCAGAAAGGCACCTGGAAGACGAGGAGATATGTGCCTAAGGATTTAAGAACTCATCTGACTGTCTTAGTACTCGAGAAACATGAAGACTACTTGGAGAAAAGAACTTTTGAGGAAGGGTAGGAAGGAATGTGCTCTATCAATTGCTATAGGAATCAAGCCATGTATATATAGTCAATAACAAACATGGAGAAAGAGTCTGAAGAGGGCAACACAACTGGAGATGGCTGGGCAGATGGGAATCCAAAGCCCAGAAAAAAAGCTAAGAAGGCTAAAGGGAGTGCAGAAGCTGCCAAACCTGACTGTGCTCCCAGCCAGACCCAATACACGCCAGTGTCAAGGCGGCCTACTCTAAGACTCAGACCAAATAGTTCAAGCCGACCTAATCTCAAGTCAGACTCAAAGCAACAAGGGCCTAACTAATCCTATCTACATTTCTCTGGAACCTAGAATTACTATTAACAGCAACAAATTAAGAACATGATTTCTTTCTATTATTTGTTCTACGCTGCTGACACTGTCCATGTTCCTGTAGGTAATAGCAATACACTGCTTTTTAAACAGTCAAAGCTGCTCTGTATTCATGTCAAAGCAGTCATATGGGAGATAATGAGAAACCAGCTTTCTGCCTGGTGGAAAACCTTGCAAGAGGAGTCCCCATTCAGGAACCAATGCTGCGGCAAGCTGTGAAAGCTACTTGATTACATTTCTCATACTTGGCTCAAGGGGACAATAGAAAAGACAGCAAGCTGAAGATAAAACCCAAAAGTCTGATCAGAAAGAGGCCATGGGCCCCTATAAACACAGAATTGGCCCGAGGGCCCCAGAAACAGCATCAGGGAGGCAGTGTGAGCTCAGTGCGCCAGCTGCCCTGCTTGGAGGCGTCACCTCCCCCAACTCCTCACTCCCCGACACAATACTTCTTAGAAGTCTTAGATTCCAAGGGTGGATTAGATTTTCTCTTATAGCCACCTAGCAGAAACAAAACAATGAAAGGAACAGACTATAAGGAGAAAGGCCTCTGCATCTCCCACTGCTAAAGAAAGGGCACTGATATCACTTAGGAAAAAAGTCTGAAGAAATAAAAGTTATTTCCATGAGTTTCTTCCTAGCAAGTAACTGACTAAAGAAAATAGTCCAGAAACATTTCTTATTACCATGAAATTGTTCTTCTATAATTGTGCTTAAAAACCTTGTAAGTAATTAAATACATAGAGAGTGATTGCTAAGTGTCAGTTACCATTCTAAACATTTTATATAACTCATTTAATTTTTTATCATTTGTTTTATAGGCATCAAACAGAGTACATGATTTTACAATTCTTTGTTATGAAAAAATAAATAACTTTTCACTAATTAAAAATGAGTTAATGGAACTAAAAAAAAAAAGAAATTCATAGTGATTCTTCCTTGGTTTATTACCATTAAAAATGGTCTTGTTGAAGCGGCTGGACAGATACCTCTCTAGCTAAGAGTACTGACAGTTCTCGAAGAGGACCCTGATTTGGTTCCCAGTACCCATGTAGCAGCTCACAATGTTCTGTAATTCTAATTCCAGATGATCTGAACCTTTTGGCCTCTATAAGCACCAGGTACACACATGGTGCATATAAACACATGCAAACAAAACACTCATATACATAAATTTCTAAATCTTTTTTTTAAATGATCTTATTTCTTAAAATAAAAAAAACAAAAACAAATGTTAAAACCCCTAAATCATCCTGAACCCAAACTATATAAGGATCCTATAAAACTTTAGTTTTTAGCCATGGATAAAGATATTTGAATATACATGATAGAAATGTCTGAAAACCAACTACTAGAGAAAGTTTGTGTGTGTGTGTGCATGTGTGTATGTGTATCATGTGGTAGATTTCAATTACATAAAAGACATGCAGCAAACATGTAAAAATAGTCAAATCTACATCATTCCTATAAGTTATACATAGTCACTTGATTCTTACAGAATGTTTTTGTTGCTCTTTGATAAAATTTTTCATCTGTAACTAATTTATAGTTGCAAATGGCAAGCAATATACATGTTTGATTAATATTATGTTAATAAGACAAAAATTAAATAATGATGATGTTTTAGACTTAACTCTGTCAGTGATGCTTCAGTCACTTCTTCACTTAATTACACAGGAGATTTAATAATCAAAAAGTGTTCCAATCTTAGGGGATAATTCACATTTTAGCATCTATATATAGTTTCTGCTTTTAAGTTTATTAGTATTTAATAACATGCATTATTAGTATTTGCTCCATCCTTTTTAAAGTTTAGAGACAATTGGAAAAGAAAGAATAAAGCAAGCCCTGCTTTGTAGCATTTGATGCATTCTATGCTGTAAATACTACCATCGTAGTTGACTTACTGCTAATTCCAAGTCTCTGGAGTTAGCATAGAACACAATGCACACTGGCACATAATTTTTTAGTATTTACATGAGCTCACCCCCAAGAAGAAAATACCTCAAGTGCACAGACTATAGTCAAATGCCATCAAATAAATAAGAAGACATGAATTGTATTTGTTGTCATTGTTTTTAATATAATCATTTAATTGTGTGCTTATGGAATTTAATTTTTAGCATAGCTGTATTTAACAAACAGCCTGCAAAATTTCTGCTAGCAATTGGATCTTGTGAGTAGGTAAGAGCTGGCTGTAGGTCATCACTGGGAAATGAAGCAACTCCCAATCCATACATTTCAGCTGTTTATCATGCTGGTGTTAATACAACTGAAACTGAAACTAGCAATGCATCAGGAGACTTCAGTTTATCTAGGTTTTATACAAGGACACTAGAATTCAGCCCCAACTACAATAGACTTAAGACTCTGTTTTTTTAAAATGGTAATGATGGTTGGATAATTCATCACTTTAGATGTTTATTCTAAGAACATTACATACTTTTTAAAGATATTAAATGATTAAACCCTATGACATAAGGTAACTGTATAAACTTGCAAGTTAAGAATAAGCACCTTTAGAAAGCCAAAAAGTTGTCATCTGATAATTTACAATAATGTACGTTGGAGGCACATGTAATTCATTGCTGTAGGCTCTCTCGAAGCCAAATCTTACCTATTGATATTTGAAGGGAGGTAAGTAACACAAAGGCCAATAATAACATGTTTAAAAAGAACTAATCATGTCCTGTGCTTCAGGGTATAAGCTGATCAGATGAAGAGCTGGAAAAGAACTGCCTGCCCTTCCCATTTGCTTTCTCTCCTGAGTGTATAACACTGCACAAAGGAAAAGGTGAAAATGAAAGCAAGTTCACGTTTCATCTGAAATACAGGATCCACTGATTGGATGAAAGATTAAATGAAGAGTCCTCAAGTCCTTAGCTGTACTCCACATCCAAATACCTTCCGCCAAAGCACGATACACTGTCTCTGAGTCACATATGTTCCTAATTTCTGCTCTGTCTGCAGATCTTGAGAATGTAGCTCACCATTCCCAGGGAAACTACCCTGGCTGCCACGGTCATGCCTCAGCACTGTTAACACAGCAACATGTGGGCACTGTGCATTTTCTTACTTCTATTGACTCCCACTAACAACATGATTTAAAGTAAACAAGAACTTTAACTCTTGGGATTACATTAGGATCATTGCATAAGATTAAAGGAGAAGTATCAACTCTAAATACCAAAATATCAAATATATGAACTAGTTAATAGGAAATGTTTGTAAGATTAGTTATAGCAAACTGCTCACACTATGACATTTCCTGTCATTGAACAAAATATATAAAGAAGCCAGATGTGGTGGCATACACTTTTGAATATCAGTACTCTGGAGACAGGGACAGAGAGATCCCTGTGAGACTGAGCAAGCCTGGTTTACCTAGAGAATTCCAAGCCAGCTAGGACTACAGGGAGACTCTGTCTCAAAAAACAAAATATATATACACACACACACACACACACACAAAAAGAACATTTCATTCCAGGTAATGGCAGAACAATCAAGTTAATAGGACTGTTTTAGATAAGACTCTCCCTTTTATTAGGCATTTTATTAAAAGTATTATTTGTTTATAGCCAGTTTTGGTTTAAAAACATGAAAGTTTGTTTATAGTAATCTGTCTTTCAATCATTGATTGTAACAAATGAAAAAAAAATCACGTCTGGAAATGGAGTGGCTAAGTTCAAATTCAGTTTATACAATTATAATAATCTGCTTTTGCTCTATAACATTCTGAAAGTACATGGAAAGCAATGAGTTATAAACCCACTTATCTCTAAGTAGTAAAAAAAAAAATGGGAGGGGTGGAATTGGAGTCTAGACCTGATTCTACCACCCATTTCTTATTCAGCTTTGCCTACCACATCTCATTTCCCACACTTCATGGAAGCTTCTCCTTTTTCAGACTGCACAAGATCATCAAATATATTTGAAATAGAAAAAATGATAAAGAAGACAGACACTCTGTAAGAAATTGTGGTAAATGCAATAAAATTTATCTAGAACACAGTACTTTCCCTATTGTTATATGTTTGAGTTAATATCCCTCTTGAATAGTCTACCATCTGATTATGATTATTATTTATCAAAAGAGCAATTGTTTTTTGAAGTTGCAAAAATAATAAATCTTACAATGATGAAATGATCACTAATAGACTAAACACTGATTCCCATTCCAAAGCAAACACACTATGAACTGTCAAGGCATTTCACACATTTTATCATATCCTCCTAGCTGTTCCAAGCCATCATGAAGACATTCCCTGAAATATGCAATAATATCTGCAAACTTGCTGATTCATCTGAAATACTGTTATTTTATCAAAGTTATTAGCAGTCCATTGCTCCAATTAGCAGAGACACACAAGGAAAAGCCAGGCATGAGGCTTTGTAACCTACAATAACAATGAAATCCTTCCAACGAGACTGCACACCTGCCCAATTGGATAAGAATTATCATGAAATGACTGTGGTATATGAACTTGTGAAAAACAAATATAAAAAAGGGGAAAAAAGATGCCAAGAGATGGAGTAAAGGTAAGTGAGACAGGCAAGAGAAAGCAGCAGCCAGACGGCCCTGCATTACCATTATCAGGGTTGGTAAACATCCTACTTGCACTGGAGACAGTCTTCCCTATGTCGGCTAGGGACCGAAGATTAGATTTCTTGGTTTGATGCCGGTGCTTCCGGAGCAAAGTATAGGTGACTTTATCCTTCAGGTCAGGCTTCAGCAGGCCGGTCTCAATCTGGTGGTCAGCAATCATCTCTGATACAAAAACAAAGCAAAACTCAGTCACAAGGCCACCAGGTTCATTTCACTCCAGCTCTGTGGATGTCACCCTTAAATTTAGCAATAATATATTATTTTCCAAATCTCCAAATTCCCACTTTATATGAAATAGAGGTACTAGCATTAATGAAAGTAAATATTCTAGTATTAACTGTATCTTCAAAAAGCTAGAATTATCTTTCGTTCTTTCACAAACCCAGTTATAATGACTTCATCTCAACCATATTTTCTATAAGATGGTAAGTCAGTAATTTGGAGTTGTCAATTCAAAAAAGATTTAAAAATGTCATGATATATACTAAATAACTAGAAATGCTTAAAGATATGAAAAACAAAGAGACTATGAAAATTGTTTCGGGAGTTGAGTGATTTTTTAAGATCTACTTTTCCCAGGTCTTCTATAATGTTATTTTTTCTTTTACAATATGGTAAAGGGAAACAATATCTTTCCCAACATCAGGTCATTTGAACAATAATCCAATGAAGGAAAGATTAAACTATGAAATTACACTCTAGTCTTTTCTAAGAAGTTAGGCTTATTCCTATTAAAGCCTTGCCAGTCTATCCCATTGGATATTTTAAAATATAACATAACAAACATTTTTTTAAATGTAAGTAACTTAGTCTTACTACAAAAAAGGTTTCCTATAACTCTTTTCTTTAAGCACTGTTTTAACTTAGAAAGAAGATTGCTTCAGAGACTAGGGAAATGGCTTAGTAAATAAAGATGGCTCAGGTCCTCACAAGAACCTGAGTTTGGATCCATAGAACCCACATAAAAAGCCAGGTGCAGGGTAGACATTTGTAGCTTTGGTGCAGGAGGACTTGAGGGGAGACAGACAAATCCCTGGAGTTCACAAGCTAGCCAGGGTTAGTGAGAGAGCCTATCTCAAAAAATAAGGAGAGAAACTGAAAAGGACAACCTTAAGGACTAGAGAGATGGCTCTGCAGCTAAGAGCATTGGCTGCTCTTGCAAAGGACCCAAGTTCAGTTCCCAGCACCCACTTGGTGGCTAAAAACTATCCTAAACTCTAGTTCCAGGGGATCCAACGCCCTCTTCTGGTCTGTCCATGCATGTGTTACACTTACATACATGCAGGCAATACATTAATACACATACTTTTTTTTAATTTTTAAAAGAAGAGACACACCCAACGCCAACTCTGACCTCCACAACCAGGCACACAGTCACACACACATATACTAACACAAACACAACACACACACATACAGACACACACACACACACACACACAGATGGCTGCTTCACTGAAACTGATCCATGAATCATACAGTTGGACAAGTTCTTATTTGAATAGAAAATAAGAAGTCCTCTTTCCCACACATAAACATCCCAATAATGTCATGTAGCCTGGGGCATCCTATTCCAACCTTTATCTCCATTCAGAGTGAGAATGAAGATGGGAACATCACAGAATCTATCTATGTATGATGTATCTGCCAGGATCCCCTGAACGATACCAGAACAATGGATCACATGCTTTTTTTTCTGGTACATGGATGCATCTAACATCCTGTCATAATTAGCTTTAGTTGTCAACTTGACACATCTGGAAAGAGGAAACCTCAGTTGAGGAATTTCCTCCATCAGGCTGAATTGTGGGCATGTTTGTGGGGCATTTTCTTGATTGCAAATTGATACAGCAGGACCCAGCCTACTATGGGCAGTGCTACCCTGGGCAGGAGATCCTGGGTTATATAAAAAACTGACTGTGTACAAGCCAGTAAGCAACATTCCTCCACTGTCTCTGCCTGGAGCTCCTGTCTTGGCATCTCTCCATGGTGGACTGTAACCTGTAAGCCAAATAAACCCCTTCCTCCCACAAGCTGCTTTTGGTCAGTGTTTGACGACAGTAACAGAAAGCAAACTAGAATATCTTCCACTTAGGAAATGACTCAGGGTAGAAAATCACAAAAGAAAACAAAATCTGTTCTTCTGTAAAAATCTAACAAGAAAATTAATGGGCAGTGGAAGGACAAGAGCAAAGCCTAGGAATTCCCACGCACTGAAGAGAAGGTACAGACACTCCACGAACTCTGCTGGGGCCTCTCTGCACTCTCAGCAGTCCATTCTTACAGCAAGCACTTGGCCTCACAGCCTACACCTAGAAGCTGGCAATTTACACAGTGTACAATCAGCAATCTAGAAGCCAAGCAGAGGCTAATCAAGGATTTTCCATCATTTGCCTTGCACAGATACCATAAATGTCAGACAGTGGGACCACTTGGTAAGGAGCCTGTGCAAGACAGGAAGAGTTTCTCCTGTAGATATTATGGTTTAAAGTGGCCTTTAGCTTTGACCATTTTTAACCACATAAACCGCACTCAGTAAAACCCTCAGAATGACCCTGTAAGCACAATTAGCCCTCTGTTCCACAGTCAAATAATTAGGTGTCTACAGAATGCAACCCTCTACTTTCCCTTTAAGTCCTATTGTTCCACGTGGAAAGTACATTTACAGAAGAACCACAAAATAAACAGCCCCAGAATATCTACTGCAAGTGTTTATCAAACTCTCAGTCTAATGCCAGGACTTTGGATTGAAGTGTTTCTTATCTACCCTTCCTGGCAGGGCCTCCCAATCCATACACACACACAGCCAGCCCTCTGTTACTAAAGGCTGGAAGTCACTGTTAGAACAGGTTAATACACCTATGTGGCTTATGTCCTTCATTAAGTTCCATTAAAAAACAGCCCATATTCTAGGATCTCTTTAAACATCAACTACAAAATCTTTCAAAGGAAAGTGGAGGCAGGAACATTTTATAGCTATACTGAAATTAAGGCCTCAGTGTTCAAAACCCCACAGACACTACCAACTGGGAGAAAATGTGCCAAGTGGAGATGATAACAGAGCTGAAAGGAGCCTCAGGAGCTTCAGGTTCAACTCCTGTTAGACAGATGAAAAAGATGAGTAGAGAAGCGACTGGCCCTAGACTAACTGGAGGCAGAACCCCAAATAAACACAGGGTTTCTAACTCAAAATCTAGAACTTTTTCCATATCAAACAATAATTTTCTACATTTAAAAAGCATGCTCATTATGCATGGTGGTGTGTGTCTGTAACGCCAGCACATAGGAGCTTTAGCATCAGGACTATGAGTTCCCAGCAGCATGAGCTACCAGCGAGTTCAAGGTCAACAAGACCCTGCCTCAAAAAAATCAAAGATAAAAATTTTTAAAGCAAGCTCTAAACAGATAAAGAATCAATACAACCAAAACAAAGATGGCTAGGCAATAGAATAATGGCCAAAGATCACAAGCAAGCATTAATTAAAAAGGGAAATATATAAATTCTCAACTTCAAGATTAAAAAAGATAATATAAATCAATGTATGGGAATACAACCAATTAAAATATTTGTCATATCTATCAAAATCACCCATTCTAGTGTGGATGATGCATACAATAGCCATGTACTAATGATGACGATAAGACAAGGACAACCCAAACTTCCTTGAAGGTCATTTGGCAAATGCTTAAAAGACCTTCTAGTATGTTCAAAACTTTTGAATCTTCTACAACTAGGAATCTACCCTAATCAAAAATTTTGTAAAATGTAACAAAGAGATTCTCTTTTATCTAAAATAAAAATTTAAAGGCCACCTAAATGCCTGGATTACTATTTTACAGCCATTAATATTATGTTCCTGCTAACAGGACAGCAAAATACCGATCTTTATTTGTAAATGCAAATTAAAATGATGAAGCACGGGGCTGGAGAGAGGGTTCAGTGGATAACAATGCCTGATCTATAAGCATGATGCTCTGAGTCTGAACCCCAGTACCTTTATAAAATGCCAGGCATGACTAAAGATATCTGTAACCCCAGCAATTAGGGGTGGAGATAGAAAGATCCTGACAGCTTACTGGCCAGCTAGCTGAGCTGAAAGGGTGAGCTTCAGGTTCAGTGAGAGACCTTGTCTCAACACAGTAAGACCAAAAGCAATAGAGGAAAATACCTAATATCTTGCTGTGATCTCTGTATGTATATGCATGCATGATGCATGTACACACACACACACAATGTACCACGACTCCCCTCTTTGAAACAAATTACATGTGTGTAAACAGAGTTGCATAGAAAAAAATATTGAGACTGCAGATGTGAAAAATTACATTAGAGAATATTTTTCTTTTTCTGGGCTTTTTAAATGAACATATATTAGTTTGGTGATTAGAAAGAACAATAATTAATTATAATACTATTTTTAAAATATAAAAGTGTTTTCAAAGACAAACAGCAGGATTCACATCTAAAGACATTCCTCACTCAGAATGTCTTTATGTATATAAATCAGCTCCATTTTTCTCATCCATTTCTTATTAAGATCAAATACGCAAAATTGATTACAGCACTTTCTAAACTTAAAGAGTAGAGGAAAATCCCACAGACCTGCTTCTGAGAATATATATAGATGTAGAGTGACAGTAATGGTGCTAATAATAAACCTGTTAAGATAATCCCTGAAAATTATGCTTTATCCTCTATAATGCTTTAAAGATAAATTTTTCTATTAGCATACAGAAGGGATTCTTCACAGACAAGAGATCTGAAAAGAATCAGAATTAAGCTGATCTTGTTTATAAGGTAAGTGCAATGCCTGACCACTGTTCGTGCCCCATCAAGTTCATTCCCTCTGTGCTGTTGGCTCTGATCTGCAGGTGGCATGCCTCTCAAGGCAGCGGATGAGAAGTGGTAGCAGGTGGACTGCAAAGACAGCTGGAAATCCCACTGTTATTTGTTGGATATAATCACACTTACTATTGTTTCTTTCCTATTTGTTGAAGCAAAATTGGGCTGTTGGGAGGGGATGCATCTTGAGATTTAGCCCTGCATAACTGTCAACACAGAATTACCAGCATATGCAGGACAAAGCAAATCTGCTTCATCCTCTACTGGAAAAAGATTCTCTTATTAACTAAATAATCATTAAGACTCTTCTGTACTGTCTTCTACCATTTTAAACAAAATAAAGGCTTTTGTTTCTTCATGTTTTGTTCTCTGTAAGGTTTTGAGTCTTTTGGAGGATTGTGTTTCTTTTTAGTCAGTTACACTCTTTTCAGCAAGCTCCTCTGCCTGCAGAACGGGCCCGTTCTTTCTCCCTTTGTCTTGCTCGTGATGTGTGGTTCGCCTCTGAACTGTTTTTCTGTTATCAGCGCCAGAATGACAGCACTGGCTCTCTGCTTCCTTGCCCCAGGGACTGTGAAGCGAACATACTGTGAGTGATGATACCCCCAAGTGACCTAGTAGTATCTAATTTTAACATGAAATGGCAATATTTAAAGTAAATGCATGGAGGTTAGAGGGAAATGTTCCCAGCTGATAATAAACAGTAATGAAAATTAAAGCAAGAACATCAACTGCTCAATTAATCTTTCTTAAATGTAGTAGGAACCAGAACTTCCCTACTTCCGTCATTGGCTAAAGAAGCTCTAATTTAATGTGGGAATCTGTCTTCTGCTATATATAAAGCACCAGGTATTTGAAGACCAGAAACTACTTAAGTGTTTTATCTGGTGCTAAAGATCACAAAGATAGCTTTGCTAAAAAAGTTGAGATGTGTAACTGTCATCTTCCTTCTTGATCAGCTCCAGGCCAGCCAAAAAAAAGAAAAAAAATGTTCCACTGCTTCCAGCTCTTCCAGTTCTGCAATCCATACCTTGGAATTCTTCCTTCTGCTCTTGAAATCCTTGAGCATTTGTCAAATAGCCCTCTGGTCTCAGGTAGAAGACTTGAGATGGCTAACTATACTGGCGGAAAAGTATGAGCCCAAAACATCTCCAGAGTGCATTGTGATGGTTAGTTTTAATTGTCATTCTGAAACCATCTAAAATCATGTGGAGAGAGAATATCAGTGAGGGACTACCAGATTAGGTTGTTCTGTGGGCAAGGTGTGGGGGCAGCTATCTTGATTACGTTAATTTGTATGGGATGTTCCAGCCTAAAAGTAGGAGAACCATTCCCTAGATTTGAGCCCTGGACTGAATAAAAAGAAGAAAGCTAGATAACCACTAACATGCATGCACTCTACTCTGTTCCTGATTATGGACATGATGTGTCCAGTTCTCTCAAGCTCCTGCCTCGGTGACTCCCCTGCTAGGATGGACTGTAATCCAAACTGTGAAGTACAACAACCCTTTTCTCCCCTAAGCTACTTTTGTTGAGGTATTTTATCACAGCATGAGAAAAGGAAACAAGCACGTGCACCTCAATCCTGCTTTTGCAGATGAGGAAACCAAGTCTCCAAAAGTGTTAAAAAGCTTGACCATGATCATCACACTAGCTGAGAGGGGCTCTAGTTAAAGCTGCCCAACATTAACCCCAGCATTCTTTCTGTAATACAACTCAGTATCACATGAAATTAATATACAACCCCTACCAAGGAGAATTTTTTCATAGAGACAAATCATATGCTCAGTGGAATGAATATCTAAATGGTGACATTTCAGGCAGAGAAATTCCACAAGCTCTGGTTATACAGGTGATGCTTGGCACCCATGTGACTTGACTTAGTCACTAACCCATAAGGTCCAGCTGACTCCCTACCCACAATATTTCTCTACACACAGCTAAACGACTTGATATCCACGTTCAATTAGACCTGGTCCAGGAAGCAGAATGTTTCCCTTCTTACATCAGATTTCAACTTTATCTCAAAATACATTTATTTTCTGAACTGAGGTGCAGAAAATCCCAGCGTAATATCTAGGGTCAAAGTGTTCTAGAAACCAAGTGTCCAGACAGTCAACCCAAAGTAGCCGGAGATGGGTGAGTGAGAGGCTCTATTCAATATATTAATCTAGGATAGGGAGATGGCTCAGCTAGTAAAGTACTTGCCACACAGGCATGAAGACTTGAGTTCAATCCCTAGAACCCATTCTAAGGCACAGTAACATGCACTTAAAATCCCAATCCTGGGAAGGTAGAGATAAATGGATTCCTATGGCTCACTGGACAGCCAGCCTAGACTACTGAGTGAACTCCAAGTCAATGGAAGTCTCAAAAATCAAGGGGAATGGCTCAAGAGGAACAAAACCAGAGTCTCCATGTGAACACACATATACATGAGTGCATACTAACACACAAATCCATCCACATACACTTACACATATACACACACAAAAATATTAACCTCACACTAGTAAGTAAAGAAATGAATGTGGTTATGCATATTAAATATGACCATAATTGCAATGAAAAACAGTGGGTAAACAAAAATCAGATGGAGATCGGTAAATAAATTTGAAAGAAAGTATTCCAAAATGTTAGCAATAGCAACCAGAGATGTGTATATGGAAGTGATTTTTCTAAGCATTTGTCCAAATTTTCCAAGTTTTCTGTAATAAATCACTCACTACACAATATACAACTCTAAGAATAAATGTTATAGAGCATATTTCAACAATTCAACTCCACTTACCCTAGTATGCATGTGCACTGAGGACATTTCTGTATTCATAAAACCATAAAGTAACAGGAACCTAAAACAGCATACTTACCCACCAACTGCGGGAGGGAAGAAGCCTCCCGGTCAAGCATGATGGACCCTTTCTCCATACACGTTCTCAACTCAAACAAGCTGTGTAGGGACAGTGTGGCCACATGGGGTTTGCTCCATCTTTCTCCACCCTGTTCCACTTTTTCTTCAAACTTAATCCACCTAGGAAGATGAAATTAGTGAGATGTAATTGAGAGTGTTCCAACCTTCCCTGAAAATAGCAATACTAACTCTGGCCCTTCCAAAATGTCTCCTTTTGGGGATTCTTCATAGCTTACCATATCATAAATTATGTAATCATTAGGAATCCATCTAGTCACTAGACCACTCTTTCTTTTAAAGAAGAAAAAAATGGACCAAAAGGAACTGAAGTATCCCCCGTGTAACTCTGAAATCCCTAAGTATGAAATAGAAAAACTGACACCTCAAAAATTCCCACGTGGATGTGCCCTATAATGACACACAATCAGCCACCGCTGTGGGCGTTACTGTAGCTTCTCAAGGCGGATTTAGGACAGGTGAAGTAGCGGTAATTAACATTTATCTCAAATAACTGGAGAACAAAACGGAAAATTTCCATTTGCTAGTGCTTAACAAGGATAGCAGCTTGGCCTTGACTGGATTTAATGTGTATTCTCAGCTGACATAGTTTCCTCTCTCTCATTGAGATTGAAGTTTTACTATTCAAGTCAGGTCTACCTGTGTTTAAGAATATACAAGTCCAGTGAATAACAAATCTGTTATGATAATGATAATAACAGATCTCCTAGCTCCGCCTCTCTCCCCATTCCCTTCCCCCTCCTTCCCCATTCCAAGTGCCTTCATTATCCTCATTCTCCCACTCCAAATAACGCCCGCCTCCCACCATCTGCCCTCTCCTGAATTGCCTCTTCTCCCCACCACCTTGGACCCCTGCGTGTCCCTCCGTTTTCCCTTCCCACATGCCAGAAGGGAAAGTGTTGGCTAGGGAACCCCTTGAGAAATGCACATACAGTATCTGGATATTAGTAATGTGTATATCCGGGGATGCACGGCAAGGAGCACAGCGCCAGACAGGAGAGACCTCCCTTCAAGTGGTCGGTAAGAATAGTCCAAGAAACTCCCAAAATAACACTGGCTACTGCAGGAGCTCTTGGTTCTCTCCCAGAACTCAGAGGCAAGACCCTACTTCTGAAGACAGGAATACTTCACACATGGGACTTAGAGCATTGGAGCAGAAACTGACCTGGAAGCTTTCTACCCGAAGTTTAGCTCTCACAGATCTAGAGGATACTATGCAAGGTACTAAGGAGAAAATCAATGAATGGTCCAACCCAGCCCTAAAGCCTAATAACCATAATGATTGGTGCAGCAAACTACCACTATTGTGCAGCAGTGATTATCTAGGAGACTAGCATACCATACACTACTCATCAAAGAAGTTTCTTTTTGCAACAGGTGGAGGTTACTGTTGAGTTCCACAACTGGTCACACCCAGAGAATATATGTCTGAGAGATGCCCAGTCCTAAGTGACACATTTACAGCAGAACTTCTATACTTAAAATTCATGGAGCACAGAGGAACAGGGGTTAGAGAGAATACTAGTGTATTCCCCAAAGCTCACCGATGAAGCTTCTTTATATAACAGAGAGTGATGTACACAGACGGCCACACCTGGCCAAATTTTAGAAAATAAATGACTGCAGAGTGTGTATACCTGTATAAGACTCCTATATTACACCTCACCCACCCATGGCTCAGGGGCCATTATAGAGAGAGGGGAAAAAGACAGTAAGAGCCAGGGTTGGTCCATGACCGAAAGGGAAGTAGAGTCTTGCAGGCCACTGGAAGCTTGCTCATGTTAACTTTTGGCAATGGTAGCATTGAGCAGAAGACCCATGCCAACTCAGTCAGACAAGGGCACACAGTGGAGTGAAGGAAATGAGTCGTGGGCCAGCCCTAGCCTAGGAACAACAGGAGACTGATTACTGCTGGATAAGGGAGAACAGACCTTCCTTAAGATCTCTAGATGGGATGACGAGACTCTAGTGGATAAACTTGCACTGAAGTACATCTGAGTACAAATGCTTGACCAGATGGGACTTAACATGCATGGCGGAATACATGAGGCCTGGTGGGCAGTGGGGCATGGATAGGGAGGGGTCTAAATTTGATTAAGAACTGTTGTATGAAATGTACAAAAGTTCAATAAAAATTAAGAAAAAAATAATAGATCTTCTATTGGCCTTAGCAGTGGAACAAGCAATTCTCTTCCATAGCTGCTACTGTCGAAGACTTGTAGACATTTTGGTAACAGAGCAAAATCAAGACATTGTCTTAGGTTGGAGAGAAAAACATTTGGCAGCCTTTGTATTCCATATGTATTCCACAGACTTTCCTGAACTGCTCACAGAAAGCAGATGCACCGCTGCTTTGCTGCTGCTGCTCAGCATCCTACTGTCTTCAACATTAAACCTTCTGCAAGATGGTGGACAAGGTAATGATGGGGTTAAAATGTTTTTCACGCAAAGGTTTAATGATTGAAAAGCATCTTCCTAGAAAACACTAAACACTCACCTAAACTCCCTGCAGAGGAGCTCAAAGGGCAGGGGTCATAGGAAGCTCTACATAAGGTGTTATTTATAGAACTCTTATCAACCCCCAGGGAGGAGAAGAAATGCATTAGAAAAGCTAGAAGTGAAACAGATCAAGAGATCAACCACAGTGTCAAAGAAAAATTGAGGATTTTCATCACGCCCAACATTCATACATTCTACTCCACGATCCTCTCAGGAAGCAGCTTACAGCCAGGCAACTCCCACTTTCAAGTGTAACCATTATCTCCAGCCTGTTATTAGACCCTCCTTTACCAAGTATATTATAACCTATCAAAAAAGCAAGCAACAGATATTCTTAAATATTTACCTGTTTACCTCAAGAGTTTAAAAAACCAGTAAGATCACTAAAGAGATTACAAATCTTCAAACTGGACCTAGTGTATTTCTATAAAAGTAGTTGAGGCACATTTCAAAAGCTAATGATAAATATCTGTAATTTCTGTGTGAGAGAGAATGTATGTGAGAGAGACACGTGGGCAAAAGAGAAAGTATGTGTATTTGTGTGTCTGTGTGTCTATGTATCTGTGTGTATGAAGAGAGAAAGAAAGAAAGAGTTTGAATTAGTACTTTTTTTAATTTGTTTGGATTTTGAGCCAAAGAAATAGAAGGAGCTAGGAGAAAATGAAAATTTCATATTAGCATTTTATGGCTGTAATTGATATAAAAATCAAAGTAACTGGGACTATTTTTTAATCGTACGAGTGTTATGATGTTGGCTAACTTGGGTATATCCATCTTTTCCCGCTTGTTCACAGAATCTTTAAACACATTTGTGGCTAGGTATTACATTATCCATTTTATATTTGTCTTAATTTGTAGCTCAAGATCAGATTCCAGAAGATAGAACAGAGTTCACAGTTGTGCTGGATCACTCCAGTTGTGACCTTGACACACCTAGGAAGAGGGAACCTCAACCCTCAACTGGGGAATTAACATTAACTCTATTGGATTACCCTGTGGCCATGTCTGTGTGGCATTTTCTTAATTGTTGAGTGATGCGGGAGGAGAGAGAGAGAGAGAGAGAGAGAGAGAGAGAGAGAGAGAGAGAGAGAGAGAGCACACAAAGTGCCTTTTCTGCCATCATCCTTGCTATATTCTGAATGTTTGTATTCTCTATAATTTATGCTGAAATCTTGTGGCCTGGGGATTTTTTGTTTGTTTGCTTGTGTTCAATTGAGTTTTTCGTATCTTTTAAAATTTACACATTGGCTGGTGAAATGGCTCAGTGGGTGAAAATACTTGCCATGCATACCTGATAACCTAAGTTCCCTGGTGGGCAGAGAAAATCAACTCCCCAAAACTGTCCTCTGACTTTCACATGTGTATGTAACATGTACACCCCTGCGTGCACACACGCATGCACATACACACACACACAGACACACACACCAATAACTATTAAATAATAAAAGTTTTTAAATTATATGTTGAAATCTTGAAGAACTGGAAGGATAATTCTTGTGGGAGTTTTCCTTTTTGTTTGGACTGGGTTTTTGAGAAGGTCTTACTCTGTTGTTCAGGATGGTCTCAAACTATGGGAATTCTTCTACCTTAACCTCTCAAATGCTGGAATTATGGGTGGACCCTCCCATTGCAATCCTTGGGTGATACCCAAGGTGACAGTATTGGGAGGTGCGTCCTTTCGAGTAATTTGATATGGTAGTGGGCCTTTAGGTTTGATATGAGTGTCCATAAAGAGCTCCTTTATACCCAAAGAGTTCTTTTATGTGAAGACATAGTCAGGATGCGCCATCATAAGCATGTAGGCTTTACCACACACCAAATCCACAGCTGCCTTGATGGACTTCTCTGAACTGTGAGAAATAAATTACTACTGTCTGTAAGCTACTCAGTGTATCCATAGTATTCTGTTACTGCAGCCTGCATAGGCTAAGGCAATCCTCAACTGTCAAAACAATTTAAGGTCAATAAAATTTTCACTGAAAACAAAAAGAAACAAAAATCACTGAGTCCTTTGTGACCTGTTATCTATTTATTCCTCTCTTCAGCTTATAATTGCAAACAATTCCTTAAAACAGGAATTAGAATAAGTTCTTCAAGAACACTTAGAAATCACAAATTCCAACTAGGGTGTCCTTACAGAATAGCATTACTCAACCTGCTGGATAACACCAGCCCTTTAGGTCAAGATTTAACAATAACAAATAGAAATGAAGTGTCAAAACTAGTCTGTTGTTTATAATCCCCACTCCTAACTTCTAATGGATATATATTATCTCATAGTTCATCTTAGCATCTTTTTCACTTTGAGTTCCATAAGCATTGAATGTCGTGATGTCATACAGTATAGCTGACAGTATGTAGCAACTCTGGGATAATCATGATTAAATGTCTTTAGAATATATTGTTCTGATTGTTCAAGGAATGATACTTTCAACATGTACATTTAGGCATGAATACTGATTTGCCCATTTAAATTGGTTGTTTGTAGAAATTTCATCCTAGAAACGGTGCACTCACCATCTACCCTAACTCTCCTCATGTATCAAGAACAAATTTGAAAAATAAATGGCCAACACTCTTCAAGTCAAATCAGCATCCATTAAAAAGATGGCTAAGGCAGAGAACCCAAAGTTCAACCTATCCAAGCACCAGGGATCCTACAAAGGTGCTTTAGAGCCATGTAATTATGTTTTTTTTTTAAAAAAAATAAAAGACACTAAAATACTTTTGCTATGAGGCACCATTTCTCCTTCATAGTAACTATGAATAGCCACAGATTCACAATAGATGTCCAGTTTTTCCTCTTGTTTCAGTACTTGACATGTTACGGGAAAACTAATTTCAGGAATTGGCTTTTTAAATGCTTGCAATTACAAAACTGTTGTACCCTTGGAGCGGCAGTTTATTAGATAAAATTTATTTATTCCAAGGTCTTAGAAGAATAATGATGAAGTGCTTTGCGGTTTAATATACTTTGAATGACTGCCAATCAAAAAGCATTTCACTCATTTACTGAAGAAACAAAAGATTCACTGGAAATTCCTGAATTTTGCAACTTTCCAATCATGTGATTAAATGTAATTAGGTAAAAGCAAGACCTCTAACTTTAAAACCTGCCAGTTTTAGAGAAAATAGTTACAACCTTTGCACTAGAATATAATCCAACTAAGTAAAACTGTTAAGATGATGATGAATTTCATGCTAATTAAAGAGTGGATCTTCACACCTATAAAGAAGCCAGCTGCAGATATGTACCTGGAAGAAAGGTTGTTTTAAAGAGAATTTGTAAATTTCTAGATCAACTATGTAAATTATTGCATATAATTACCTAGATATAACAACATATAATTATATAGGTGATTGATTCCCTGAACCTTTTTCTTACAGAAAAAAATAAAATTTGGTCAGATATGGAATTTCCCAAGTTATATAGTAAAGAGAAATGTAGACTGCAAAGTCAGCAGTCTCTAAACCAACAGCAGAGAGTATATACTGTTGTTCCGTGGCCATGACCTTAAAAGGAGTTCCCCAGAGGTGAGTTGGGTCAACATGCCCAACAGAAACACAAATAGACGTTCATTTCTATTGTGTCACTGCATGACATACCAATGACCTTTTCCTTTGTTGGCTCACGTTTCTGGGAACTTGTGATGGCTTTTCTTTTCTGCAGGTTTGGCAGTACAGATTGGATTACATGGAGTGAGTGATCTTTAACATATATTTATGCAATAGTGATGACGTCCAGCACTGGCCACTGAAAACTCACCAAGGGCAAACTGAAAACCCGGAATCACTTTTGAATAACTATTCCTAATTCAACTGAAGATATTGAAAAAGAAAGGTTCCATTCTCATGACTTTGGACCATCCCCAAAGCTAGACCAAGAATTATTCTTTTATCTTCTTCATATACCTATAAACTGATTCTAATGAATTCTTATTTTTTTTTTATTTTATCTGTTTTATTTTTCTGACAGTCTCATGTATCCCAGGCTGGCCTCAAACTCACTATGTAGCCATGAACGTCTGATTCTCCTGCCTCCATCTCCCAAGTGCCTAAGATTACAGGTATGTGCACCATGCCCAGTTTATTGTCAGGGGTTTTTCTAATGACTAAACATTCAGAAGCACCCTTTAAAAGAGTAACAGTCTTCACCACTCCATTGATCAGACATACTTCTCAAGTCTAGTAAGTCTACCCTTTATACACTCTTTCAACTTGTGCACTACTTTGAAAAAGCCACTAAAATTTCATAGTTCTAACTCCTAGGAAAGATAAAATAGGAAAAACTATGAAAAGGAGGATGATAGAGCTGTTATTTAGATTCCAAATAAGTAAAGTCTTCTCTTCTTGGTAATAGTTCACTACAATTCTGCTTTCTGAGAATCAAAACAGATACCTCTTATCTTGCTGAAAATATTCTCCATATCATTTGAGAGATAGGACTAATCTAATATTACCAAAGTAGGTCTCAAACCACAGTAACACTAACACTGAAACTCAGTGTAGAATATACTTGGTTAAATCAAATATTAGCCAAATGAAAAGTTAGGGCCTTAAAAAGGAAAGAAGAATCCCATTTGCTCAGTGGAGTGTGGGCCCACACTAGACAATACATTCTCTCTTTGGAATAAAACAGTCTATCAGCAGGGAGGTTCACTAGAGCTCAGAGAGCTCACACAGCTTATTGGTAAGGCACAGACTGTGGGCTCCTCAACACCTATTACACACTACTACTACACCTACTACGCCAAATAAAATGTTTATCAACTGGATATTTCATAAGAAAGCAAAAGAATATATTCCCAAATATATTTGCTAGTCAAAAAATAATTCAAATCATGTCTTCACATACAAGATGAATCACTTCTAAGCACTTAACTTTTATATGTCTGGTAGGTTTGATGCCTTTTAATAGGAGGGAAATTTTATCATGTCTGGAAACTAGACATCACAAATGGAAGTCAGACATTACTACAAAAACATTCTGAAACAGAGTATGTCACAAGAAGTACAGATTGGTAGAAATCTAAATATTTCTGGACACATAATCACCTCCAAACTTCTCCAATGACTTTAGTTGGAATGGGGACCGGAGAGATGGCTCAGTGGTTAAGAGCACTGCCTGCTCTTGCAGAGGACCTGGGTTTCATTCCCAGCATCTACATGGTGGCTAAGAATTGTCCTTAACTCTAGTTCCAGGGACTCCACTGCCTTCTTCTGGCCTCTGTGGGCATTGCACAACAAGGGTGCACTTATATACACGTAGGCAATATACTCATACACATAAAATAAAAATAAATACAATATTTTTAAAGCTTAACTTTTAAAATTCTTTTTAAATAATTTAGATGGAACAGCAAACTAAGAATTGAGGTTCTATTCCTCTAATAAAATAATTCATTTTATTAACCCCTGTTTCTTCAACATAGTTATGTGGCTGGCAGTTCTAGGCATGAGGAATAGAGTTTTGAACAAATCGAGGCCTTAAAGAGATTTGATTCTTTTAGGAAGAGACAACAGCAATCTAGTTGATGCTCAATGGTGATAAGCACAAAGGACAAAAAATGGTGAGTGACTATAGAAAGTATTGGGAGATGTTTCAACTGGGAAGATAAAGTTTAAATAAAGATCTGAAGGAAGTAGGCAAATGAGTCACACAGACAACCATGGGGTGCACTACAGGAAGACACCTGTGGACAGAGGGGGTGGCAAGTACAAAGTCCCCAAAGAAATAGCACAACCAGCCAGTTGGGCCCCAGCAAGCTGAGCAAGAAAAGAAGAGAGACAGAAGGTGACCTCAAATAGCACAGGGTGGATAATTCATCAGAGTAAAGGCAGGCACAAGGAGTTCAACTAACTGGAGGCTTCTATAGCAACCTAGGTAAGAGATGACGGGAGCCTGTACAAGGACTGAGGCAGCACTAAATAGGCAATGTGTGGTGAAGTTCTGGAATATCTGAGTATTGTCGAGGGTGAAAGAGATTTGTCTGTTGATAACAGGTGCAGAGAAAGTTGGGAGTCAAGGAACAGTCCAGTTTTCTGGTTGAGGCAGGCAAAAGAATGAAATTATGTATTGAAATGGAGATATCTGTAGGAGGAACAGATCTGGATATATTAATCGAAACTCCTAGTAGCCCTCCAGTTACTTGACTTTAATCAAATAAGAAAGGAAGTCTAGAGATATAAAATGCAGCATATTGATGAAATAGCTTCAGACTTCAAGTTCAGGTTCCCCTCTGAGCTTTAGCAGTGATGGGCTAGGTGCCTTGGGCTTCTCAGTACACAGCTGTCCACCAGTCAGAGAAGAATGATAAGAATTCCAACTTTGGTCAATATTTCTAAATTACTATGTTCAGAGCAGTTATTTTATTTCAAAGTACAATGATATACATGTATGAAAATGTCATAATAAACCCCACTAATTTGTATGTTAAATAAAAAATCAAAAGCATAATTATTTTTAAGGCAATCGGTTCTCCACTTATCACACATTTTGAGCACTGTGATCCAGGCACTGCAAAACTCTGAGAACACCACAGTGAGCAGATAAATTTGGAGATCCCTGGCTTTGAAAGAATTCATGTAATGAGGGAAGCCAAGTAAAAACAATGTCAGAAAAGCAGTTGATAGTGATTATGGCAAGCCTGCGACAGAAGTAATCCCGTGTAGACTTTTTATATTCTTTTTCCCTGAACAGCTTCCCAAAACCTTCCACTCCAACAGTATAGTCCCTCCAGGATTATGTGACCACAATGGTACATAAGCTCAGCCCAAAATGCAGTGTTCAAGGATAATAAAAAATAGAAGATCTTAGAATCCTCTATGACTAGGCATGGTAACTTCAGCCTTTAATCTCAATACTGGAGAAGCTGAAACAGGAGGATCTTCATGAATTTGAAGCCAGCCTGGGATACAGAGTCAGTTCAAGGTCAGCCTGGACTATGAAGTAAAACCCTGAACCTACCGCCTCCCCCACCAAAAAAAAAAAAAAAAAAACCAGAACCCTAAATAAAAATATCATACCCATCTCATTCAACACTGAGTTGCCTATACAGTGACCTACCATCTCTCCAGTGTGGTTAACATTTCACTGAAACAAAAAAACACAAAGTCATCTCTGTGCTCTACATTAACTATTAACAGAGAATTTCAGTGAAAAAAGAAGCCCTTAGGGGCACTGATGACTGCCCAGTATACACAGAGGAAAGAAACTTTAGACCATAAAATGCATGTGGTGCTAGAGAAGATGCAGTCTTGTAAGACCCTCACTTGACAGAATAGGAAACTGAGGCTCCAGAATACTACAAAATATGCTGAGCATTCTAAAACTTAACACATAAGAGCAGGTGCCTCACTCCATCCACACTGTCCATCAGGAGGAAGGGAACGAACAAATGGAGCAAGCTAGTAAGAGCTTTGCTCTGGAAACCTGTAGGAGACTAAATGGACTACAGGTACACTCTTTGGTGGGTTTTAGTATCCAAGCTATAAGTGCTGGGAAAGAGACCTAAGAGGCAGTTATCATATCATGACCCAAAGTCCCAAAGAACAAAGAATAATAAGCTTCAAGACAGAGTATTAGAATATAAATATGCTGCCAAAAGCTTTAAATAAGAGATTCCAAAATTCAATCTCTTAATACTACTGGGGGGGTCAAGAAAAATTAATCTGACCATGGTTTGACTTAATGGAGAATAAGAATTATCTATGGATTCTGCTAAACATTTTTAAAGCAGGGGTATCTACAAAGAGAAACTACCTAGAAATTCTCTGCTATTACCAAACTAACTTATCAAACTTCTCCCATATTATAAGCACTAAATGGCTAAAGATATTCAGTAGTATTTAAAACTATAGAAAAAGAATAAAAGTATATGGCATAATTCTGAGGCTCTTACTTTCAAAATTCAATCAGTCTGATGAAGAACGTATTGTAAATGGTACAATCTAGAAAACTTCTAAGATATGCCTTGAAAAATAGAGTTCCTCCACCTTAACTCTCAAAGGAACCTTCAGTATTGGATGTTTTCTTCTTTATATTATGGATAATCTACTGCTACTGATCACAAATGGTAAAAACAGTAAGTTCTTCTTAACTTCAAAATTGCCTGTTTAGAACAAAAGAACTATCTCGTATCTCTCATCACGAAGAACTTCACCTTCATTGCTTTGTTTTTCTTTGGCTCAAGCCTAAGATAATGACTGATCTGGTTGTAAGATTCTATAATTCACTTCAAATTTTCCCATAAACAAAAAGGACCTATGTGTGTTTCCTTGCTTTGCTCACAGCTTTATTCCTGGCACTTAACGAACATAATATTCAAAAAGCACTGAATGGATTTATCTGATTGGATCTACTGACTATAAAAGACATATCAATATTATTTTGTTTGGAACATAAAATATATTGGCATCTTATGTAATAATGACAATGAGACACCAGCACTGCATTATTGCAAAGTCTTACTCAATTGTTATATGTTAAGAAAGATTTAGTCTGGAACGTATAACTGAATCTATATGAAAGAAAAGCTATAATATGATGTAATTCATGAAACCTTGGATACCTGAATTATTATTAGCCAATTTACAAACATTTCCATATATTCATATGCAACTAAAAAGAGCTGGTCTTCTTAAAGTGGGGGACTCTAGAAAGGCTGACCTGACCTCAGTATTCATCAACTTGTGCTGAGATATATCTGGGGACACTAACTTGACACAATAGGCCTTAACACAAATGACAGAGTACATGAATTCTGGGTGAGGGCGGCTATAGGAAGGTGTTAATGAGGAAGTGGGTATAAAAGTGATTAACATTGAGATATACACAAAATACAATATACAAAATACACAGTCAATAAAAAATTCAATAAAAATAAATTTTAACATATATACATGATACAATTACACATATATTATATAATCATATATTTGTATAGTCTATTATTTATATAGTATAGATACATATTATATGTAGTTGGCATTATTATCTACTCTACTAAGAAAAGGTGCCATGTAGCTAACAGGGGACAGAGCATAGAAGTAAACTGAGAGGTCTAAATTCCAAATTCACATGAATTGTCCACTTGTTTTCAGCTGGATATTTAGAAGATAACAGGCTTTTACCTGAAATTATACCATCTTTGTCTTCTAACCGTCATTGTCTTCCCAACACCCTTTCTATCTTGGAATAGGTAATGTCAAGGAAGGTCACACAAGACACATTGACATTTGGAACTGTGTGGAAATATATCTCTCGGTATAATCTCTGGGGACTTATATTTTATGTCACCCTTATGTTTTACTATTAAATAGCATGTACATTGAGACTGACTTTTCATCCCTAAGCCAAACGCCTACAGCACAGATCAATGGAATGGTGCTCCGGCAGTGAAACAAGATATACCCTATAGCCACGTCAATGTAAAAGGACAGAAAGAATAGAATCATCTGTCCATAACCCAGCAGCATCTAGTCATCAGTCACCCATTACTGAGACTAGAGACTAGAGATGGCAACTCTTAAAGGCCCACCTCCTAGCCCTACATTTACTTCCCCAGGGCCAGCACTGATTCAACTAGCCATGCCTTACCTCGCTGTCTCCTTCCACTCCATCTCCTGCCCATCCACGGCCAGAAGCTCATCCAGCTCAGTGAAGAGCTGAGGAGGTGCTGGGCTGTCATCCTCTTCTCCCAAGATGAATCGGATGCGTTCTGCGGCAGGAGAGACTGCAGAAGTGAAAATACTATGGTTAAACATTGGCTGGACAACCCTGAGGAAAGTGTAGCTCTGGGCTCTTCCTTTTTCCCCATGGTTATTGGGCTTCCCTTCCACATTTTCAGTGGACATCCTGCTAAGTCTCCCTTATCTTCAACCTAAAACCAAAAAGAAATCAGAGCCTCTCTCTATTCCTTTGATCCAAACTGTATCTCAGTTCTCCACCCTTTTCAGAAGGAAAGCAGGCTAGTTTTGTGTGGTTTGTGAGGAAGAACCTTGAGCCCTCAGATGAGCTGAGGTCCAAACTCATGACTTCCCCTCCTCCTCACTTATGACCTATCTAAAACGGCGAGACAGAAATCAGCTTGAACCAATCGCTTCTTCGTGTAGCACTGGGAGGGGCAACAGAGCACCCCAATCCTGAGATTCCTCATGCCCCCAACTACCCTCCCTCTGTCCAATGTCTAAGCCCCTGCCCTCTCAAGTTCCTCACTGTCAGTGACTGGGTGACTGTAAAGCTGATGAAGGAATATTTAACAAGATGGGAGCTCTTCTTCACGTAATGGTAGTATCCAAAAATGTTTAGTCACACTTCAATGCACTTGAAAAACAAGCCCAAGTAAAATATTGTACACCTGAAGGAGGAAAAAAAAGAACATTTTCTAACACACTTAAGCACATAATTGAATGCCCTACTAGCTCCTTTTGACCCTGTCTCCTGAAATCATGTAATGAAAAATTAACTAGAATTTTACCCAGATTGTGAGTTATTCTTTCTTTAAAGAGAAAGAAAGGAAAGAGAAGCACTTAGAAATTGATGGTCCCATTACAAAACTAAGGCTTACACATACTTTTATAATCCCCAAGTAAAACCAAGAATGGCATGTACATGGGAAGGCAATTTACATGTATATTATACACAGATGAACAGAGACATAAATTTGTAGAAATATATGTGTCAGCATCCCACCAAAACATGTAAATCCTTACCCTCTGAAACCTATACAAATACAGGATAGAATCAAATTCCATCAATCAAAATTCAGTTACTACAAGTGGTTCATAAAAAAATATTTGGCCTTGTAATAAAAATTAATAATTATTAAAATAAAATACAACTTTGTCTATTAAAATGGCAAAGATGAAACAATAATTGCACTGGTCAGGATGCAGGAATTACATAATCTCATCTCCAGATGCTAGCTGCTGAAGGATTGTGGATGAAATATCTGTCTAAAGGGAAATTTGGGAGCATATGAAAATACTTTAAGAATATATATTATGATTCAGAAATTCTTCAGCTAAAAAGACCTTCATTCCAGAAAAAGCTATTTCAAAGATTTTATTATAAAGGCAATCACTGATTGTTTATAATCATTATAAACATTGCATGATTGTTTATAATTGAGAAAAAATTTGTTAAAGTCTAAATATAAAAAAAGGATTGGTTAAATAACATATAGTATAAGAATATAACAGAATGCCTTTTAGTCATAAAATATGAAGTCAAGGGGCTGCAGTGGTAGAGTGCTTGCCTAGCATGCTCAAGGCCTGGGTTCAATTCCCTTGAACTGAAAAAAGTAAGTCTAAGAGATGGCTTGGTGGGTAAAGTGCTTGCTATGAAACCATGAGAAACTAAGTTTGGATCTTCAGCACCCACATAAAAAGCGAGAAGTGGCAGCACTCATCATAACCCAGTGCTGGGTGCAATGACTGACAGATCCTGAGGGTGTGCTTACCAGCCAGTCTCCCTGAAACAAGGAGCTCTGGGTTTAGTGAGTGACCCTGCCTCAAACACCAAGGTAGAAAAACAATCAAAGGAAACATCTTGAGGTCGCTCCTTTACCTCCTGCACATACTTACCTACACAGATGAACATGCCGTCAAAAACATACATACAACTCCAAACACACAAAAATCCATTAAAAAGTGAAAAAAAAAAACAGCCACTTCTATAGTATCACCATACAAACCATAAAAATAAAAACATGAAGGAAAAATGGTCATTTTATAACATGTATACCACAAAAAATTAAATTAAAAAGTGGTTTGAGGAAGAAAGTGATCATCATTGGCCAATCATGATATTTCCTTCAGCCTGCCAGTGATTGACCGCAAAATGCTCCTGGTTCAGTTCACACAGAAAGAACAGAGTATGTGGTTATGTTGCCTTTGTGTCTCCTCAAGACAAATTCGTTTAACGTGTATGATCAAAAATGATAACTGGCCAACAAAGATGAAAGCATAGCATGGAAACAAAAGCTGGTGGAGAGTCAGCTCCTACCAGAGACATGTCCTTACACAGCAGATGGTGATTCAACAGAGACCCACAATTAGCCAATGTGCACAGAACAGAGCTGCAGAGAATAAGAGGCCACAGAGCATTTACCCCTGAATAGGACAGCAGTTTCAAACCTCTGCCTCCCAAGCTCACGATGATTGAAGAAGAGGAGGTAGAAAGACTGTAAGAGCCAGAGAGGTGGATGACTACAAGCTAACAGAGTCTTACAGACAGCTGGTCAGTTATTCAGATGAACTCACAGCAATGATAACAGCATGCATGAGTCCTGCACAAGCTCAAACCAGACAAAATCCCAGCACAGACATGGGGAAGTGAATAAATCAATCCCAACCCAACCTAAGAAACTTCTGACAATTAATGGCTGCTTGAAGGTGGAAAGATGCTATCTTACTTGGTGGATCCAGTGAACCAGTGTATGAATCCACACTGAAGAACACTGGGGCCACAAATCATATACTCTAGGCCATATTATATATATATATATATATATATATATATATATATATGAATGAGAGTTCATTACATTGGGCTGGGAGCAATGGAGTTAGGTGGAGAGAGGGTAACGGATCTAAATGCCATCAAATATATGTATAAAAATTGCAAATAGTCAAAAAATTCAAAGACAAAAAAGCTGACAGTATCAGAAGACAAACCTGAACCAAAGATAAATGGCACCTAGGCCAATGGGAAGTTGACATTCCTTCCATTCACCACTTGACAACTCTGAATATACATAAGACTTGGTGAAGGCAAGCTCAGCAACAGATATTAAGAAAGAGGTCGTGATAAATAAAAAAGATGACAATGCCTTAAAGGAGCTTGGAGAGTCCATTCCTTGGCACACAAAGCACAGAGGATAATTACTGGAAGGCGATCCAAATATACCAAACATGACAATTTGGGCACTGGAAGGAAAGAACAGATTTGCTGCTTTTCATGTGAGGTACCAGAGCAAGAAGACAAGCATGACTCACCCACCCCTGAAGCATGCTATGAAGAAACAACCACTGTATTTGCAATGTTTCTAATGTTTTAAATGACTATGGAATAAATAAATATCAGTCTTTCTATCTCCTCCCATCTTCTGGTACCTTTCAAGGCAGTGAGATCGGAATAATTTGGAATTTTTTTCAATGTCAAGGAACAAAAATAACTTTTCCCATAGATGATTACAGTTGTTTCATGTTAAATTTCAGCTTTCCTGGTCATTTATATAGTTGTGCACCACTGTACCTTTGCACAAGGACTACCTCTATGTACAGGCATATTTAAACTGAACACTTATACTTCATGTTGCAGAGTTTATTCCCAGAATTTCTGTTTTCTTCTGTCTAAATTTCTCTAAATTATGACATATCTACTATCCTACTATTCATTCATGCATTTATTCAGCAAATATTTATTGAGCACTGTCTATGTTCTGAATGGGCTTTTCTTTAGGATCTATAATTTAAAAAAGAAAAAAAAAACCTCCTGACAAAAAGATCCCTGTTCTTATCACACAAGTAAAGGAAACAGACATTAAGTAAGCAATGAATTAATTTAAGTGACTCAGTAAGTTAGCACATAAACCAAGAAAAATATTTGCTAACTATAAGTGCTTTTGCATTAAAATAACATAATTGAATGTATACTGAATACAGCACAATTAATTTGTTTTATTTCTGTAGGTTAGAAAACTATCTTTGAAAGTTTTTAATATCTCAGAGATTAAAAAACTATTCTAGGACTTTTGTATAAAAAAATATTTGGAATGCCTTTCCAATCAAGAAACTGGAAGTGGGATTACTGTGGAGAACCACAAGGGCTTGATAATGAAGTGGTGGATAAGACTTAGAATCTAGACAGCGCTCCTGAGGAGCAGGACCTCCACACTTCTAAAGGTCTCATCACCTCAGTCTCAATTTGACTAACCTTTCAGCTGGCATTCAACATCAAAGATCTTGAAGGCAGAAGTAGTAATGAGAAGGGTCTAAGGTTAAGTCATCAACTTTCTGTGCCTTCCTACAGATGTGAAGTAGGCTTGAAGCCACTTCTCGCAGAAAATAAATGTTTTTGCAGTGTGATGGGCAGAGTCTCCTGCACTGAGGGTCATATCCCTGGCTGGCACTTGTCCACAGAGCATCAGTCTCTAGCCTGGCACTCTCCATGTAGGCAAATACGAATTGCTACTAGGCAGCAATTCACTGAGGCTCCTGCTGAATGGAACTGAAGAATGTCTCATTACCCACAGGTCTTAGTCTCTAGGGACCACACCTAACAGTATTCATAGATGAATTTGTTAAATTCAGACGGGAGAACAACTAGGATAATTCTTTGGTGAAAAAAATGTCAAAATTTTGTGGCCTATAAGGAATATAATAAGCATGCTCTTTTAGTATATTTCCTCAGCTGTTCCCCCGAGATTTTTTCAGTATTGGAAAAGGCCACAGCAACCATATTACAAATAATGACCTATGGGAAGGTCATCCTTATAGTCAGCAAATACCCTTCCCGATTGCTGACATCACTCTTGGCAAGGCATCCAGGGTCCCTGTAGTGAGCCATGTCAGGATTTCACTGCTTCACAGAGCCTGTAATCATATGTGGATAGGAATGAATACAAGAAGCTGCAAGGCTCTGAGAAAAGATCAGAGACTCTGGAGTTAGACTACCTGGTTTCAATCTCAGTTCATGCTTATGAGCACTGTGATCTGAGGCATGTTAGTTAAGCTCTCTGTGTTTCAAATTCCTCACTTGCAAAATGGTGACAATTATAGTGCTATAAAGCCAAAATTAGTTGTTAAAAATTGCCAGCGCTTACTAGTCAAACCCCCTTCACTTCTAAGAAAGAAAATTCTCGTAGATACTGACTTTGAGAGACACTTCATAATAACATATATAAAATAGGACAGAAATGTGGCAAAAATTGCATATAGTTTGCTTCAGTGAACCAAGCACCTTCCGAGATGAGAACACAAAGTATACCTGCTTTATTAGAAAAAAGTCAAGGGAACAAGGAGAAAGTAATAAAACTTCTTCACCCTCTTATACCTAGGCAGAGCATATGTCAGAAAACTGGCCTTGCATTTCATAGAAACAAACTGTGATCTGAAGTAATAAGTAACCTAACTCCATCATAGAAGAGAACGTGAAGAAAAAAACAGAGGCTTATGAGGAGGAGGGGAGAAAAACCTAACAAATCAGTCCAGTTGCCTTGAAGATGTAAAACCAATGCATCGGCTTGGCCTCACTTCTCTGTTAAATTCTATCCTCAAGATAGACCTCAAGTGGTCAGAACACTTCTGCAGAATTTCCTGGTGGGTCCTATGTCACTGTGGTTATCTCTAACTGAAGCCCGCATGCAGAATGACAAAGTGGTCTGCCAGAGCTAACAGAAGATGAGTGCTCCCAAATCCCACCATGACAGGAAGGCAAGCAAACCCGTGGCAGGAATGCTACCCACACCATTGGCACCCACTGAAGATCTTGCTTACACATCAGCACATCCACTTCTTGCTAGGCCTAAACTTGGTCTCAGAATTTATCTGAGCAGCCAATGTGCACCAGTCAGAGACAGCACAGGAGAAGAAACTTCTCCCACTGCTGACTGCAAAACTGTCCATATGCTCTTTCAGTTTGTCCTCAGTATCACAGGGGTCCTATATCCATGTCCACCTTGTCTCCACAACAACCTAGAACGGCTTCATAACATGCACAGAATAACATGCCTGCCTACAAATTTCTTGACCTTTCCTTTTCATTCTTCCTAGAGATAACATTTGAATATATTTTCCTCTTGCCTACCTTGGTTTCCAAGTTAAGAATTCTAATTTTTTTTTTATGGAGTTCTGATTGGATTTGAGACCTACTCCAGAGAAGGGAATTTCATGGTACTAGAATCTTGATCAAAAGTCAATGGCTGGGGAAATAATAGGCCCCAGGGTAGAGAAAAGTCAGAGTAGTAAGCCTTGACTCTTTTCAAGTAGATAAAAATACTACCATTTGGAAAATGAATTTTATATTAAGAACTCTAAAAGAAAGTATCTAAATTCTGAACAGCTGCCTTAATCTTCCCTCTTCTCCTTAACCTACCTTTGCATTAGTGGTAAGAAAACATAGCAGCCATTCAATGTTAAATAAGCCTCAAATATAAAAAGAATACCTCAGCAAGAAATTTTCCTCTGCTAGAAGCAATCCCCACACACACATGCACGCACACACACACACACCTTGAGAAACAATACATGTGTTTAGAGCATACACTAATAAATACATCTATTAGAGCATATACTCTTCCTCTGCTCTGTGTTTTAGTGCTTGCTGAGTCTTAAGCAAACCATCCTGGCTCATCCTTTATCAACACAACACTTGAGGTCTACCTCGGGGATAACAAAGTTACATAGGAAAGAACAGAGGGAGACATGTGGACATATGAGAGAATGGACAAGGAAAGCACAAACAATATATGACCTGCTCTAGCTCATCAAAAGACATATTTCTCTGCTTTTCTCTCTTTTTCTTTTTTTTTCAAGTGCTTCCTAGAAAATGACATGACATAGCAAAATAGAAACTGAGATGCGAAAATAATGCACCATCATGTATTAATATAAATACAAGCACCCTCTGAGGTCCAGGGGAGACTGTTTTCAGGACCTCTACTTCAGAGACACCAAATCTACCTATGCTCAAGTTTCATACATAAGTGGCACAGTATTTGCATTTAACCTACACACATCTTCCTCTTCTGTGCCCTCCCTTATGCCTAGATTACTTGCAATATCTAGTACAATGAAAATCCTCTGCAAATAATTGCTATGCTATGTAGTTTAGGGAGGAAGAAAAAAGTATGTACTTGTTCAATACAGATACAACTATTATAGGATAATTTCATTTATGGAGGTCAAATTCTTTGTCAAAGGATTTGTGGCTATAAAAAAATAACCCAATTTATTATCTTTTAGTACATACAATATACTATAATATTTATTGAAAGATAACAATTTTTTTCAACAAAGTTGTCCTCAGGAATTTACAGATGAGAAGATAATGCATAATAAAGAAAATGCTGTCAACATGTAATATTCAATAATTAATATCCTTTAACAGTTTACACTATACCAGGAGTTGTGTTAAATATTTTCCTTTGACTACATCAATTACCTCACATAAGCCTGTATCATAAACAGATAAGTTGAGGTTTGAAAAGATAAAATACTTCACTAAGATCACATAACTAATCAATGACATGACTTCATCCTCCTGCCCAGGGTTATTTCCAAGCCCCTTTCTTAGCCCCATCACACTCATGTTTTAAAAATGAGGCTAATCAAAAAGAAAAACATGGTCAGATTGCCATATGAGCAGTACAGACAGAAATGTATTGGATTTCAGAAAAGGCAGAAATCGCCCTGGCATATGAAATAGTCCTAAAGTAAGTTAATTGAACATTTGGTTCATTATCCACCAAAACACAATTTGTGAATGTACCCTTTATTCTCAGTCTGGGAAGCATCCCACTGTGGCCACCCTGAGGGCTAGCAGAATAAAGTGTTTCTAATAGAAAGAATGATCATAATGAACGATTCATTCCAAGAAGGAAAGGGCTACATACAAATTCCCTTCAGCGGGTTAAATAAGGACTTCTAGAGTTTACACTGTCTTCTTAGCAAAGTCCGTATTCTCATAAGTGATAGCTCTCAAACTACAGTATGAATGGGAATAACCTTATTTATCAGTGTGCTATTATCAACTGATTTTCATAGCCAGTATTTTAAGGTGTTTGTTTGTTTGTTTGCTTGTTTGTTTTGAGATAGGAACTCCCTGTTTGTCTGTGCGCCCTCAAACTCACAATCCTTCAACCTCAAGACTTCTGAAATCTAGGATTAAGCATTCCTTTTTGTTCCTCATTCTGAGATTAAAATTTAAAGATGGATATCACTGTTAAAACTTTCACAACCCACTTAATAAGTAAGTCATTTTAATACTATAAAAGTATACTTACATAGAGAGATATGATAAAGATTTATAAATATATTCCTTAAATTTCATTTTCACATATTAATCAGTAAATGAATAAAGTTTCATAAACCTGTAAATGGCTAAAAGACACCCATGAAAGTGGCAGTTAGTCTTGTCTACTCAGCAACCTTAACCTCTTTCTGACAACAGCACCCTAATTTCCTTTGGAAAATAAATTATCTATACTTGTGAGGTCATCCATTGGGTTCAACCTACTTTCCTGTGACCTGGTCTATGCAATGACTCTATCAAAACTCTAGACATAGTAACAGTTCTTGAGTGGGCACTTTCCCCAAGCCAAGTCAACTGAAGTAACTTAGTGTCAGCCTTCTGCTGAACATATCAGGGAATGTGTCTTTACTTCCTGCTGAGAGACTAGAGAACAATAAAGGCTCTGAAGTGCACAGTCATCCTGCATCCCTAAAGAGGCTGCTTGAGAAGAAAGCAAACATGGAAGAATGCAGAGCCAAGGCAGGGGCAGCTTCCCAATGCCATCTTGTGAACACTACTATCCACTCAGTTACTCTGAAATTCATAAACTAGACTATTGAAGAAATTTCACTGAATAATATTTGATGAAATCCAAGTTCTGAAGGAATCTCTCAAGCCATCCAGATCTTTTCTATGTTCTGTCCTACTCAACCTCAACCAATCTAGAAATTTACTGTCAATTTACATGCTAGTAGGCACTAGACAGGTAAATTAGATGGTTATTTTTTCTGTTTTAAATTAGCCAAGAAACTGAAACAGCCAAATAGCATTCATTAAAATAGATCATTTTAAAATATTTGGTTACTCATGTATTAATAAACTCCCACTCACTAAAAGTTGTGATTACAATTATCCTTAATAGTGCATGACATTATTGTTCATCTGGAGGGAGCCAACATGGGTGACAGAATCTTACCCAAGCTCTAACTTAGGAAGAAGACACTGGCTCTGGCCCCAGCTGCATATCACAAGGCCATAATCCCCTGATAAATCTATCTCCCAAGTATCTTCTGGGTTCCCAAGGGATGTTTCACCTCTATCCATCCTTTGGATTCCAAAAAAATGTTTTACTAATATTCTCCATCTGCAAACATTCCATGGTGAGGATGCCACATTGCACAAAGTAGCACAGGAGCCCAGGCTGCCACTCTCAAAACCTTCCCAAGAATGTGAACTCCCAAAGCTCCCAAGGATACAGCACTGAGGACAGGACACAGAAAATAAATGCAAGAACCAAGGAAGTCTAAATAAGAATGACAGACAACAGGAATTTAATGGGTCAGTACAGAGCTCAGAACTGTCTGTCCCTGCTGGAGTCCTAAGTTAGATCACTTAACACCTGTCACATGTCAGGGAAATTCCCATAAGAAAAGTAAGACATCAAGAAAGAGGAATTCTTAGAAGCAATTCTTACAGTTCCACATTTAAGTCTAGGCCTATTGTTGAAACTATGTGGCACTCAATAGCTGGATAGTCATTGCATTAAGCAGTGCTTAACTTCCTCTAGTTTTATATTGAGATTAAATTGTTTTCTTCCAAAGGCCTCAAAACATCCAGACTCTTCCTTTAGTGAATCAATAAATTCACTTTTGTTATGTTTTTATCCTGCTTATAACTAGGTATCATGTACTTGCAACCAAGTACTCTGCCAGAGCTGTCCAAGACTATTAATTCATAGTATATATAGGAAAATAAACAGTGATATATAAATAAATGTTAACAATTATTACCTCTACACAGTAGATTTATTGATGTTTCTTATTTTACTCATTTAATTTATGTATAAGTTCTAAATATTCTAAAATTAACATTTATGTCATGTTTATACGGAAAACAAACCAATTAAGGTTTTTAATTTCTAAATTGAGAACATTCATGTCAAATTAGTACCAGACACTCCCTTAAAGTAGTTGAAACTACATAAACTCAATTATATTCCTCAACAAACAGCCAATACAAACACAACCCCACAGCACTTGCCTTTACTGCTATCTAGGGACTAGAAAAACCAGGCCCAAACCACACAACAGGGCTAAACATGGTTCTGAAAGTTAGTGGACGACTCAGCCACAGAAGCCACATACAGAGCAGTGGACTTGGGATGGAAGGCCTCTTATAAGCAGCCAAGGGAGGGGGCTTTCTGTGAATACAACAGGAGCTATTACATGGTTCAAACGATACAGAACATAGCCACCCAGCAACCCTCTCTTCAAAGCTCCAAAAGCTTCTTGCCCGTGTCACAGCCACTGTTGAGATTTTCCTTTAATGCCTCCTTCCCTGCCTCACTTGTTTTTTCTCTGCCAGAGCTGTCCATGATAAGGTTCAGATGATGAATCACTCTGAGTAAGAGTGAACACATCAGCACTTTTTCCAGGTTCAACTCAGACCAATTATCAGCACAATTTATACCCTGAGGTTTCTAAAGTCAGACTCAATTCTCATCAACATTAGGAAATATTCAAGATTCCCAAAATAAGCTCTACAGACTTGCTGAAGTGCAACTATTTTCTATACCATGCAGCTAAATTTATAGCTGTGATAATAGTGCCACAACCACCCTGCTAATGCTGCCATTGGTGTTTGGATACAAAGATGGTATCTTCCTTCCTGCATCCTTTCTTTGAAAATGCATGAGCATAAAAAGCCACCAAACCTTAAAGAATCTTTCTTTCTGCGTGTTCCTATTGCCAAAAACCCTTCCTCTCTTTCAGTGACATCAGTATTAAGAAATGTAGGCCCAAATATAATCTATTTAAGGGCCAGCAAGATGGTTCAGTAATGGTTAGGGTGCTTGCCCCCAAGACTGACAACCTGAATTCAATCTCCTGAAACTACATATCAGAAACAGAACTGACTCAGTTGCCCTGGCAAGTATGTCCATGTGAGAACACAAGTGCATATGTACACACTTAAAAGTGAATGCAAGACAAATGTGAAAGAAGCACTATTTGTTTAAAAGGGGAGAATGAGGATGTAAACACCAAAGAAATATTATGTGCATGACTATTCTTTTAAAAAGAAAAAAGACAACATTTTCCATAGGGAAACTGCTCTATAGATTTTGATAGAACTCTGAATGTAATATAGAAATGCCAACAAGTTTCTACACTAAGTTTTTCCTCTTTTTCTGTTTAATTCTGTTCTGAGTCAAGGGTCGAAAATTAGTGGCAGTGATTCTCAGCTTCTGTGAGGTTTAATTATATTCTCCACAAAGAAAAAATAATACACAACAGGTCTTCCAACCCTTCCTACTTTTCATCTACAGTTTCCCTCTTGTCAGACAACATAACGCTTTATTTGCCTTATGCCACAGTTGGAAAGTTTGTCCTCTCCTAAATTCATGTTGAAGTTTAATTGCCACTTCGATATATCTGGATATGAGCCCTCTAGACACCTTTAAGGCCCTGAGAATCTGTTGCTACCACGAGGATCCTTGCTTCCTTTGTTTCTTTGTCTTCCCGCCATGTGATCTCTTGCACCATCAAGAAGGCCAGCACCAGACACCAGCACCTTGACAATGGACTCCTCACCCTCCAAAACTGTGAGCCAAAAAATTTCTGTCCATTATAAATGATCTGGTCTGAGGTATTATATTATCATATACAAGACACTACAACATTTGGTTTTATTTACCCAGAACACTAAGTATTGACACCAACCCACAGAACATGTTCTGTGATGAAGACCACCTGCAAAACCCGAGTCCTACTAACAGAGAACTGGCATAGTGAAGGCAGGAGTCTAATATAAGTGTGTTCTTATGCTATTCTATTGAGTACCTTCCCGAACAATCAAAGAGACTTGGTTCATTTTTAGTAAATAACAAAGTGGAATCGGCTACATTTTTAGAAGCATCTTTTTAGAGTAGAGAAGTATAATTTTCTATAGAAATAAACTTCCTTCTAGATTATCCATATCGTTGAACTATACCAAGCAGATGGAAAGCAAATCAGAATGAGCGTGTGGGCTGGCTAGGGACTTTAATTTCGTATTAAAGTATGCTACACACAATGCATTTATTCTAAGAGTAATGTCAACAAAAGTAAAAATGTATCCCTTTCCACACAGTGTCTTCACCATGATCTCTATATGCAACATTTCTTAATTTCTAACATTAAAAGCCTGTGTATAACATTTCAAGCCATCTAGAGACAGCCGCAGTTCTTCAGGGTGAGGTAAATGGATGTCACTTCAAAAGAGATTGATTAGTAAAGGCTTCCTGTTCAGGATGAACCTACTGAGAAGGTACTTAGTGACTTCTAAGGCTTATGGTAATATGCAAGGCACAGCTATTCCTTAATTGTGTGAAGAAATGTTCAGTTAATTAAATGTCAGTCATAAACTCAAGAGTTTGCCTTTGCCTTCTTCTGAAACAAGCTGCTCTTTGGATCCATCGAACATGAGTTCTATAGAAACATATTTGTCATAAATATATTTTTAGCATTTTTATTGATTCTTTAATAATTTCATACAATGTATTTTGATCACATTCGGACTCTCTCTCCTATCTCCATCCTCACCTTCATATCCTCTCATGTCAGCTTCATGCCCTCAAATTTTTCCTTTTCTGAAGGCCTATGGAGTCTATTTGTGTTCTCAAAATGCTTCTGGGTATGGGCCCATCCCTTGGAGTCTGGTCAACCTACAAAGCTTCACACCCTTACAGAAAACTAACTCTCCTTCATGTAATAGCTACCAATTGCCAATAGGTCCTCCGCACTAGGACTTCTTGCCTACCTCTTCCATCCATGCTGGGGTTTTGTCTGGCTTGGGCTACACAGATCTTGAGCATGCTGTCACAAGCACTGTGGGTTCATTTATGCAACTGCCCTGCTGTGTCCTGGCAACACAGTTTCCTCATCTTAATATACCACTTCTGGCTCTTACAATCTTTCTGTCCTCTCTTCCCCAGTGATCCCTGACCCTTGGGAGGAGAGGGTATGATATAGGTGTCCCATTTAGGACTAACCACTCGGTAGTCTCTTGTTCTCTGCACACTGATTAGTTATGGGTCTCTGTATTAATCACCACCTGCTGTAAGAAGTTTCACTGGTGAGAACTAAGAGATGCATTAATCTATGAGTATAACAATAAGTCATTAGGAATCGATTTAATACTATGTCTATTTAGCAGAATAATAGTAGTAGGTTCTCTCCTATGGCCCGTGACTTGTCTAACCACAGATTCTTTGCCCTGATGAGAATGCCAATCTTGTAAAGTGGGCCTTAAATTCAATCAGAAGGTGGTTGGTTATTCCCATAACATTCATGCCATTTTTGCACTGGTGGGTATATATTGCCAGGCAAGCTGTTACAGTAGCTCATAGGATTCAGCTAGGTAGGGTTGATAATTATGTTTCTCTCATAGTATTATGAAAGCTATCCAGTAGAGATAAAGCTTCAAGGTCAATACCAGCTTAATTTCTTTTTGTTTGTTCTAAGAGTCATATATACAATGTCCTCAGCAGTAGAGTCTTACCATCAAGTTCTATCAGATAAACCAAGAGCAATGGCAATAATCAGTGTTGTTTGAAGATCTACAGGATCCCTCCTAGTCAACAAATCCAAAAGACGGAGTCCATTCCTGACACTGAACTTTTTATTTGCTAGCCTGTGTTATCTGGCATGGTCACTACATTTAAACTTTTAATGTTGTATATGTGTGCATTTTAAGAACCTTTATAGTAGCAGGTAAATATATTTTGATGTTCAAGATCTGCATAAGCTTATACTTATCTTCCCAAGAATCATGTTCACAAAAAGCCTATGAACCTTATAAAATAGATATTAGGAATTCATCTGAAATTTCTCATCGGTTATCACTGCCACCTCCACTTTACGGGAGGGGCAGGAAAGAGCAACCAACAAAGGTTATCAGAGATTAGATTTATAAAGTTATAAATTCTCCATGCCATAAAGAATAGAAGAAAGGATTAGTCAAGGTGTTCAGGTCCTGATGAAGGTGCTAAGCCAACATCCTAAAGGTCAAGATATATATGAAATATACTCAACTTGTCTGTTAATATGAAAATGAACTAAAAGAAGTATTACTCCGAAGGAGTAGGCTGGAGAGGGGAGGGGCTGCTTCAACTAAACTTCGGGGAAGACTCAAGAAAACAAGGACCAAAACCTCACTAATAGTTTGTGAAAATTCCCCCAAAGGATCAAAGATGTGTTCACAGCCGTTCCTTCTCACAGGCTCAGGAACTGGAGTTTCATCAGTTAGAGTGCAGGCTTCCACACATACTGACTAGTCCTGTGACAACATAAGATGTGCATGTCACAGGCAAACACAACCTTAATCAGCAGTGACCACAAGGAGAGGGCTGGAATCTGAATTTTAAGACCTAGATCCAGCAGATCAGTCTGCCTGAGGAAGTCACCTTCTTTTCCCTCTGACTCAACTTTTATATCTATTTGTCAAATATTAACAGGAATAGTGAAAAAGATTACAGAATGCATACCCATGGTTGGTAGAAGTGAATTTTATACTTCTAAATTACAAAATTCTACATGCAGAGACTAGAGTGTGCTATTGCATTAAATAATCCATGAATGCATTATTTATTCTGGACTTTAGACCTCTCCATTGAGAATCATTACCAACAGATTTTCAGTACAAAGACAAAAATTGAATCTGACATTCTTGGGCTTGAGAAGAGAGCAGCAAGTAATCTTCAACAAGCCTCACTCTTTACCTGGTTAGTCAGTCAAAGATGTAGAGTAAGCACTAACTAGCAATATTGAGATACCAGCTACAAAAGTGAGTTGTAAAATAAACACATTTTTATTGAATTTCTCATCAATTATGATAAAAAAATTAACCCCAGTCAAAGTGACTTTACTAAAGACTTACTGGCACATAACCAACTAAGTAAGCACTGCATAGCTAAATGAATTTGCTGGAAGAATAAAGTATGTTATTAATAGTGGAAGCTCCAGAAACAAACACATATGATGGCTCACAGATAAAAGGAATATGTTATGAAAATAAGTAGGTGACACACAAAGATGACTAAAATGAATCTAGAATATTATATAGAGAAAAATTTTGACTAACATGTCCTTTCTGCTTCAAGTAATATCTAAGTATGGATAACAATTTAAATTACCTATGAAATTAGTCTGTTCTGCGCTGAGTACAAAAAAGTAAAAGTATCCATATGCCAAGGCCTAGCTCCTTTCAGAAGTGTGTTTCTCTCTAGCCTTATAAACACTATCTTGGCTTGTAATCTCAGCTGGAGTGTGTACTGACTAAACTATGCACCCATTGTAGTCTTTTCCTTCCAAAATCTAGACTTCTATCTTCCATTATCACAGATGTTAGACTTTTGTCAATTTTTCACTACTTGAAACTGTCTTCAATGGATAGTTACTAATGTATACTCACTAAAGGGAATTGTCAGCTCACTTTATTTTTTTTTCTGGTCAACCAATTTAAACTGTGATATTTACATTGGTCAGGTCACTTAGTTGCAGATATCACTTAACAAAATATCTATTAGTAAATAACATAGGAACTTTATCTCTATTAATCCTCAGAACACTCCTAGAACCAACATAAGTTCCCCATATTCATGTGTGTTTAAGGAGGTTACACACATCACCCCAGTTGCATATCTAATTACAGAAGATACAGACAGAGGGTGCTGTTGTGTAGATTTGTCTGACATAAAGCTCACACTCTCCCTATTATGGAGTGCCTTCCCTTCACTTCTATTTCTACTGAGTTTACGAACACTTTTGAAAACTCTTCACAAGCCCATGTTCCATGTCTTAAAAACTGATCTTGTCATTAGCTTGAACTCTTGAAAGCTAGATGTGTTAAAAAGAAATCTTAGTAACTTTTTTTTTTACTTCAAAGTGCCCAAGGGCATACTACTAATTGCCTTCCAAAGAGTGCTAAACTTTTCCTGTACTAAGTTTGGGATTGTGCCATTATTCCTTAACTTTTCAACAAGCCATTCATTCTAGAGTTCTCAATTTACTCTCCTTTGACTTTAAATAGCCTGAGAAGCAGTCTAAATTCATTCCAGAGCTCAAATAACTAAGCCTATAAACTTGTCAAGTTTAACTTTGTGAGTTAAAAAATCTATTTAATGTCAGATAAAATGTATACAAACACAAACAAGCAGAACCAAGCAGAAAATGGATGTTACTGACTTAGAAATGGATTTTCTCCAGACCCATCCACTTTCAAAGAATATAAAAAAGATGTTCACTACAGAAAATACACTTCTAGGGTTGGTTACATGTGAAAATAAGAACAAAATCAACTAGATGAGACAAGGCAGTGGCACATGCATGTCATCCAGCATCAAGGGACTGAAAAGGAGGACTACATGCCCAAGGCCAGCCTGGGATACAGAGTGATACCCTATCTTAGGAACAAAAGCAAGGACGGGAGGGAAGGGCAGAGGGAAGGAAGGAGGAAAAGAGAGAAAAAAGAGAAAATAGAAATCAACTAACAGAACATAGGCACACAAAACACAATCTCAGAAGTTTAAAAAGCATCTCATAAAAATTAGTCAAAGAAGCTGGACATGGCAGTGCAGGCCAAAGCAGGGGGATCAGTGCGAGTTTGAGGTCAGTATGGGCTACAAGCTAGGTTGAGGCCCTTTCTCAAAAATCAAGAAATTAGCTAAGGAGTATTACAATTTTTAAGACTGTCAAGGACCAATCAACATACTTAAAGGTACACTGCATTCACTGAGGAAGCTCCCTTCTGCCTTACAGTACCATCTAGAGAACTTTAAAAAGACAAAAGGCCTGTGTTTTAAAACGGGCTGTGTACCATGGTGTTTAGATGACCACTCTGCTTTCTGAACCTGTTTCCTTACTCTCCATCAAGTTAAAATATGTCCAACAGATGCTTAGAGGCACATCTCTCAGCAACATACTCCATTCCAATTGGAAACACTTGTACTTCTGCCTTACAAATGCTTGCAAATGAAGTTATTTGCTAAGATCCAGAATGTTTGGAGAGAGGATTTTCTTGTAGACTTCAAATGCCATAGTTCTGTTTCAAAAGTAAGGCTGCTAGCTAATAAATTGAAGCCCACAGATGACATTCTGTCAAAACAATCTGCAGACGTTTATTCTCCTGCCATAGTTCAGCTGAAACCAGTTCCTACTGAGATACCCACTCAGCTATAATGTTGATTCATGTTTTAGGGGGGCCTCAAAATTAATAACAATAACTTTTGTCTTTTAAATGGTTTGTAATTACTAGCAAAATTTTACTTCCAGCTTAAAAATATAGCAGATCCTAGGTTACCTTGTTCTTAAAGCCATCTTTCTCTGTAGTTCTGAGTCCTCATTAGACAACATGAAGCTAAAAGCTGTGCCACTGGTCCTCATGCCCAAGAGGCAATGAGCAGGAACATCACAGTCCTGTTCAATGAAGTGAAAAAAATCCGAGGACTTCAAAGGGCTTTGGCATCAAATGCATACTTTAAATTGAATGACTGTGCCACAGTCATTGGATCCAACATGTTACACACTAATCCTTTAGTCTAATATGTGTGGTCTTTAAAATTTTTATCAATCCAGATAACTCAGGCATTCACCTAGTCTCAAAATATCTCTGTAAATCTCTGTACTTTGTCCTTAAACTTTAAAGACTCATGGATTTCACAATTAAAATAAATAGTTTTAGGTTTATTTTATTGTAAAAGTATGTCTTTCTGAATATCCAAATAAAACAGATACTTCAGGTAAATATATCTGTCAAGTGCTCCACCCTGGAGCAGCTGGAGCCCTGTCTGGGAAGCCCTGTATTGGCGGTCAGCCTTATTACCCTCAGCACAGATTCACAGAGGCTGCACCAGGTTACTTTGACTCACTCTCACACGTTCCTTTCAGCTTCTTGTCCTAATCAAGCTATGATAAAGTAATGATTATCCAATATCTCCTTTCTATTGTTTGTTTTCCCTGGAAGCACAATTCAAACCAAATTCCTTATCCAGCTCAAAATAATTCATTGCCTTCTCTACCTAGGTGAGGTTTGAATTATCAGGAGAGTAATCTTGGCTAGGTCACTTCTGCCTAAGTCTGTGGTATTTGCCTGAGTCTTGGGTTTGATACTAATGGACACAGAACAGAGAGAAGAAAAAAAAAAAAAAAAGAATTCTGTGGGAAAGGGAGGAACCTAGAAAAGTCAGCCAAATTTTCAGCATCCAAGAAAGTCATTGTTTGGCTTGATAATTTTATAAATTCCAAGAAAATCAAACATACTATTATTTAATATGTTTGACTTCTCCAGTGTCCCTTCAATTACATGGATAAATAAGAAATTACTGAATGTGAAATATAATCTGTGGTCCTAATGGTTATTGATTCACAAATTCTTAATGAATATCTCCCATGTGCAAAAATTGTGCACACACTATATTGCTCTGGGAGGGAAAGCTTTATATTTCAAAAGGGAAGAGTCCACAGTTCAGGAGCTAACTATAATAATTATGTTTTGATTCATTCATTAATCTAATAAACAAATACTAAGCACCTAGTATGTATTGAACCCTTATGCACCATGCCAAAATAGAATATAATGCCAGATTTTTTGTTCCAAACACTTTGGGAGCCTACATGTGTGGGTTTCAATAGACTGGAGTACAGTGTGAGAAAACATGGGGAGAAAAGGAAGACTGAGATAATTCAGGAATGGTCCCACATGCTTTGATAAGGCATTTAGACTTCATTCTATACTACCAATAGGGATGTACTGAGAACATCAAGCAGTGAGTGGCAAAATTTGATATATGTGTTTCCTCTTATCTGATTTAGATAGACAAAAAGGCAGATAAACAGACAGACAATAGATAGAAAGAAAGATGGTACAGAGATACAGAGATAGAGATATGTTCTATGGAAGTAGGAAGAGGACTATTTGGGGAAGGAAGAAGACCAGGAAGTAGAAAAGAGGAACAGAAAGGGGAGGGAGAATATAAGCAAAATGCCATAATATATATGTATGAAAATGTCATAATGAAACCCGTTATTTTTCACAACAACTGAAAACATTAATTAAAACTAAGAGATGAATGTTTTAGAAAATTGTCTAGGGAGGTGCCACAGTTAACATGGTCACAGGAGAGACTCTGAAGTTCTTTCCATGGTGAGTATACCTGTGAAGTTACAGACACCTCCTCAAACTGACTGCTCTCTGCATACCAGCATCTTATCTTGAGAACTTTCTGCTTTCTTCCATGCTACCTCGCTTCCACAGCGCTCTCAGCATTCTTTTGCAACTCTGTTATAAATGCATCCATATTCGGACAACATTGAGTAAGATTACCTTTTATCAAGAGCTTCACCTATCTAGGATGGTGGTGCTAACTTGTAAATCACTCTAGCACTTCTTGCTGCAGCCCAATCAATGGTGGTGCTGCTCCTGTGAGGGGCCTAGAAAGGCAGTTCACACTTCACAGAGCTCTCAATGGTGGTGCTGCTCCTGTGAGGGGCCTAGAAAGGCAGTTCACACTTGACAGAGCTCCATTTCCCTGGCTACTCTCATTCCATAGCCATTACTACTAACCTTTGGTAACAGACTGAAGCATCTTTAAGTGCTTTTTCCAAATACTAAAAGTAACATATAAAGTCAGCTAGTAGCCAGACTATACCTGTGCAGTGCTTCCCAACCAGGCTTACTGATCCATTTTACCAGAAATAAATAAAAACACACACAACCAAGTTTCTGAATCAAATAGGAAGGACAGTCAAGAATCAATATTTTTCCTAGGTGAAGTTATGAACTAAGCTAGTTTGATAAAACCTAGATTGAAGCTTCTCTAATGAGTTTTTTACAATTAAAACAGAATTAAGCACATATTTTTCTCTTAAATACTTTAATGAAACATAAGCAATCACTTTAAGTAATTGCCACCCATTTAAATGTTTACTGAAACAGATTACAACTAATTCACTTGCCATTTTCTCAAGGCTTCAGGGTTCCTTGGGTTTCCTGCTGTGCACTAAACAGCTTGTTAACTATTAATAAAGAGGGAAGGAAAAATCAGAATCTGGAGGTCATTTTGACAGTTAAAGGTGCTGCCAAGAAGTATCGCGAGCTTTCTGTAGCATTTACCAGGGCCAAGAGCAGGTCATTTTTGCAACGTGTTGCCTATAACAAATCAGCTTCTCTTTTTGTCAACTGTCATTCAAAACAGACAGAAAAAATATCTATTATCTATTTGTGCAGATAAAAATGATTATCAGCATTACTGAGCAATGAACTCAGGGCCAAGTATAATGAAAAAGAAACTGCATGTGTCTATAAGTGATTATCATTCTTAGTACTTGGTACCATTCTAAGTTCTCTGCACTTATTTTTTGCCATTTACTAATGCCAGGTGCTGTTATTATCTTCATTTTATAACTAAGGAAATTTAGGCATGGAGAGGTTAAGAAACCTGCTCATGGTAAAATACGCAAGTGGCACAGGCACTTACTAAAGCAGGAATTTTGATTTCAGAGTGTCTGTTTATAACTGTCCTGTTGGACTGACACTAGAAGTCAAGGCTTGAAAGGGGCAGAGGCGCTACAGTAAGAAACACAGGAATGGATTATGCTTGGAAATCATCATCTAACTCACTACAGAGAGCATACTGTAAATTAGGCACAGCTTGGTGTTTGAGAAATAGTAATATAGAGACAAATAATGCAAAATCCATGTTCATCTTCTTGTTTAATTCAGTTGCCAGTTCCTTCAAAAATCTTTCCCTACTCAAAGCACTATGATTTCACTGCTCACACAGCACTGTAATTAAGTCTATATGTGTCTGTCTTTCCTCTCTAGATTGCAGGTTTGATGGCTCATGATGGGAACTGCCACTATGCCCTTCTCCAGCACCTGAATTCCAGTGCAGTGTACCTGGCTGGACACACTGCTGTCCCTCAGTAGATACTTGATGAAGACAAGAACCAATGAAACACAAAATGGAACCTCCACACCAAAGGCTCATGGAACATAGGAACAGGGGATAGTATAGTAATACATTCTTCAACTCTCATCAGCAAAGCTTACTCATACAACAAAGTGTGATGCACAGAGAAGGCCACAACTGGCTAGTTTTAGAGAACAAGAGACTGTAGAATGTGTGTTCCTTGATACAACTCCTATATTAAACCTTACCTATCCACAACTCAGGGACCACTGTGAAGAGGGGCACGAAGGATTGTAAGAGCCAGGGTTGATGCTCTTACAGAACAGAAGGAAACAGAGCCTTTTAGGGCACTGGGAACTTGTTCATATGAACTTGCAACAATGGTGACAGCATGCACAGGACCCATGCTGACTCAATCAGACCAAAACCCAGAATATAACAAGGGAAATGGGCAGAAGGCCCCAACCCCAGCTGAGGAACTATTGGCAACTGATTAGTGCTGGGGGAGGGGAATCTTCTTAAGGGAGTGATGCCAACTAGACTCCGGTGGATGAAGTTGCACTGAGGAACATGCTTGACCAGTAGGACTTAACATATATGACAGAATGCATGAAATCCAATTGGGGGTTGGAGAGGAGGATGGATGGGGGAGGGGGTCTAAGATCTATTACATGAAATATGCATAAACTCAATAAAATATTTTTAAGGATTTTATTTCTTATTTTTATTTTATGTATATGAGTGTATTGCCTGACTGTAAGTTCACCCATACCATGCCATCCAGCACCCATGGAGGATAGAAAAGGGTGTCAAATTTCCCAGGAACTGGAGTTACAGATGGTTGTTAGCAGCCGTGTAGGGGCTGGGAATCAAACCCAAGGTCTCTGAAGGAACTGCCAGTGGTCTTAACCACTGAGCCATTTCTCCAGCTCCTATTTTTAAAAAAAGAGGAATAGAAAATGCCTTGCTCAAGGGTTCACAGTGACTAAAGGTAAAGATAAGAAATGGAATTGACCATTCCAGCCCTCCTCTGGAGTTCTGTCTAATATACTACATTTACTACGCTAGTAGTCTTTATCTGACCAAAACTGCATGACTTACTATTTTATTATATATTATGAACATAGCATTGTGCACAGTGTATCTTCCTGCTTCTTTTCTTATTTAGCATTCCAAAACCTTGTGGTCAGGGGCTGCTAAAGTGACCCCTAGCAGTCCAGTCTTGAAAATGGCCCTCTGAGATAGCTCACTGAAAAAAAAAATGAGGATTTAGATATGCCAAGTCATTTTCCCAAAGTTAGACAGCTAGTAAGAGACAGAACTGGAGTGTACCTTCAAGATTTCACACTGATAACAACTATGATATTTTTTTCACTCTCAACGATCTAAATCCAAACTCTACCACCTACTATACATGACCTTAGGGGAATCATTTAACTCCTCCACATCTCATTTTTGATCATCTGTGAAGTTAGTGATTGAAAACACACAGTAATGGTATACAGACTTAATGAGCAATGAATACAAAGTGTCAGTCATATGACAGATGTCTGACAAATATGTATTTTGGTTAGTTCATTAAATATTCAACCACAATTCAGCACATTTATGAGCAACTGACTTAGATAATAAAAGCTCATTTAAATGTTGTGCTGAAAAAGACAACTATGTTGGAATTTTGTCTTAACTCAGAAATTCTACATGTTCCACAAAATTAAAATACAAATGAATCTAAGATACAATCATAAATACAAATAGCTATAGATCAATATTTCTCTAGGGCAACTCCTACTCTCTGTTTCACTAGCAGAGACACAAAAAGCAAGTCACGATGGTATGCACCTGTAATCTTAGCACTCAGGAGTCTGGGACAAAATGATCTAGAGTTTCAGGTTAACCTGGGCTACTTACCAATACTGCTCTCAAGGAAAACATTAAATAGTAGACATGGAGGCTACTAGAGAGATGACTCAGCCATTAAGAGAGCATCCTGCTCTTCCAGAGTACCTGAATTTGACTCCCAGCACCCAGGTAAGACAACTCACAGCTGCGGGGAACTCCAGTTCCAGAAGAACTGACACCTTCTTTTGACCTCCCTGGGTACATCCATACATGCAGCATACATACATACATACACACACACATATACACATACACTCCTCTCAAAATACACAAACACATCCAGAAACAAACACATACACATAAATATCAATAAATATTTAATAAAATAAATAGTAGATAATAAAGTACAAAGGTTAAAAAGAGAAAACTTACCCAAGACAGAATCAGTCACGGGGAATCTAGAACCAGAAATGTGTCTCATGTTGTTCTCAAATTACTAATTAAGAATGTGAGAGAAATATTCGCTTGCCCACTAAGCATTTTTCTAAATGCATTTGTGTGATGGTTAATTTTTCATGTAAACGTGACTGTGCTAAGTAACAGCCAGAGCACTGGTGCAACATTATTTCCGGATGTCTACGAGGATGTTTCCAGAAGAGATTAACATTCGAATCAGCAGACAGTAAAGACACCAACCTACTGAGGTACCAAATAGAACAAAAAGAATGTTTGAAGGTGAACTTGTCATCTGTTTAAGCTGGAACATTCATCTTTTCCTGCCCTCAAGCATCAGCACTCCTGGTTTTTAACCTTTCAGCCCAAGACCAGGGCTTACCTCATCCCTACCACTACCCCTGGATCCTCAGTCCTTTGGATTCCAGCTGATCAGACCATCAACTTTTCCTGGCTCTAATCAACAGCAGAACGTGGGGACTTCTTACCTCCATAACCGAGGTAGTCAGTTCTCATAACACACACATACACACACACACACACACACACACACACATATACATACACACACACACACACATATACATACACACACATACACACACATACACACACATACACACATACACACACACATACACACACATACACACACACATACACACACATACACATACACACACACACACATACACACACATACACACATACACACATATACACACATACACACACATACATACACACACACATACACACATACACACACACATACACACACACACACACATACACACACACATATCCTAATTAACAAAACTTCTAATTGAAAAAAGTCCCTAGCTAGTAGAGAAAATATTTGGAAGACCTATTGTAAGATTCAGGTTTTGTATCAACTATAAATCAAGGCAAAGTTCCATCACTGAAGGAATGTGGAAAAAAGAGTTTTCTCAAAGTTTGCTACAGAGATTGAATAAGACAATGAACAGGACTGAGCACAGAATAGCCCCCACCACAAAGAAGCAGGACAGGAATAGCTGACCTTATCTCCTAGCTGTTTGTCTAAAATTCATTTACCAAAATCTACATTTGAACAGAATATATGATGTTTTCTATTATGAAAATACCCTGTGGGCCAAACAAAGCATTATCTACTTTTCCTATTTGGTTGTTAAGTCCACTGTTGTGTTGTTATCTGAGGATTACACTGATAAAGAGTAGTTAGTCATCTTACAAATTCACCACCAAAATCTGTATCTCCTAGCTCAAAATAGGTTGCCAATAACTATAAATACAAGAACCTCAGAATGCCAGGAGATGAAGAAACAATCATCCAGACACTTAAGACAGAGTGAGCACCACAAAGAGAGAGAGTAAAAGGCAACCCACTAGACTCACAGGCCCATTTCTATACAACTTTGCAATATAAGCTTAAAGCCTTGTATGTTTAAAGGTCATTTTCACTAATAACGGTTATCAGTTATCTCTATATGCTATGAGAACAAAGCTAACAACTATTTTAATCAAAGAGAAAAATCATAGTCACAGAATTTTAGATCTGGAAGAGACCCTAGAAATTATAAGAAATATAGCATTATAAACAAGAAAATAAGCTCAGAGATGTTGAGGGACTTATCCAGGTTCAACAAGTTACTTGTAAAGCCAAGAATTTTTTTCACAAAACCATCACCCGTAGTATATTGATCTTTCCAGTACTACAACATACTTTATCAATAGCCTGGTTGTTTCCAATTTTTCTAATATTTATTTTGCAGGTCAGTGAGATGGCCCAGCAGGTAAAGGTGCTTGCTTGCCAAACCTGTCAACCTGAGTACAATTCCCAGGACCTACATGGAGGAAGGGGAGAACCAAGTCCTATAACTTGCCCTCTGACCTCCACATACATTCTGTGGCATTCATATCTACACACCTACATATATATGTAAATAAATAAGTAAATAAAGTTTTAAATTCTTAAACTATTCAGACTTTTTCCAAGTCTGAAAGAAAAATCATTTCTATTTCAAAAGCCCAAACTCAGGCCCTTTTCAGTAACTCTTTCATATCCCTCCCCATTCCCCAGCTATCAATGCCATGTATGCCTTAAAACCAAAATAACATAACATCCTCCTAAGCAAGTCCATCTTCCGCAATAGCACAAAAGCACCAACCACCAATATCAAAGGCAAAACTGGGCAGTGTGGGACTTCTATAGTAAGAGCTCCTCATCTCCTCAGCACCTGTTTCCCAGTGCCTGGTTTCCTATGGCCTCGACAACAGGGAGGTTGGGCAGAGCCAGCAGGTTGAAGGCATCTCCTCCTGACACTCCTTGCCTTGTGGATAGCAAAACATGAATCTTAAATCAGCTAATTCAATAGTTCATTCAACCCCAAGATAAAACTTAAAAATAATGTTCACAAGATGGATAGCTAGATATGAGATGTCTTGCCTCAAAAAGATGTGATAAGAATATACATAATAAATAAAGTATGCTAACATTTCTCTCATGTTAATACCAGTGAATATTTTTGGCAGAAAAGTTAAAGAAATTTCCAATGAAAAGAACAAGCAAATCTGAAGCTAAAGCCACAAAGTGAGATGAAAGTGGCCATTGATCTGTGAAGCTGGATGGATAAAAACTAAGTTCAACTCATGAACAAAAACTAACCTACACAAATAGGAATATAAGGCTTGCCCATAAAAAAAAAAATCACTGGGCTGCTTCCTATTGATATCTCCAGCCTGAAGATGGCCCCAGCATCCAACTAAGGACAAACATTTTCTAGGATGTCAAGCTCACCTTAGGAAATACTTTCTTCTCTCTTCTACTGTTTACCATGTGACTGAAGGGTTTCACCTTTATCAAAAAGCTACATAATTCCTTCTAAAAATTGCATAATCTACATATAACCCTATCTGTGTGTTTGGTAACATAAAATTGTTACTTTGAAAGTTGCCAAATGTAACTCCTTAAGCATGGATTAAATCATAGAACACTGTTAAGAATCAAACTCAGACCATCAAAATGCAGTCTTCCACCCAGTTGTGTAACTCAAGGTCTTCCTTGATTTCTGTTATATGCCTCCTTTCTCCTCCCAGTGCTGTTTGCAGAGCCCAAGAATGAAATTAGCACATTGGTGATTTTTCCTTATTTAGCAGTATATTTAGCATATAACTATGCCTATGGGTGACCAAAGTAGGATATATTAGGTTTATATGTCTCCTTTTAAATTAAGTGTACTTGTGCACTCACACCAATATTTTACTATATTGATAAGAGTATGTTCAAACAGTGATAATAATTAACATTCTCATGGCTGTTTATATTTCACAAAATGCTTTTACATCAACTGTCTCATTTCAGGCTCACAAATTCCAACCAAGATAAGGAATAAACATGGAAATGCAGCCTAAAAATAATACCATGAAGAGGAAAAAGAACTTGAACCAAAGTCTCCTGATTATAACTACTGTTACTCTAAACTTACTTATTCTTTATATTCATTACTAGTCCTAATTCATTATTTTTACACAGTGTGTATGTGTATATGTGTGTGTGCACATTTATATCTAAAATCAAGTGAGAAATGCACATGCAGAGCTAAGCAATTAACTTCTGCAGAAACAACCACACTCTAGAAAACAAATGGCAAGCACTCTTTAGCAACAATGTGTGAAAAGCAAGCTACACCTTCCTTTTGAAGAAGATACATGGAGCTATATGGAAAGTTCCATGTTCTGGGATAAAATGTAATCAGTAAGCAGAAAAGCTTACACAAGGAGAAGAAAAGTCCTTCCCTGATGTTGATGGTTGCCAGAACAAGGGCTGTAGCAGCAAGCCCCTGGGCAGGGCACAGTTAATGCAGATTCTTCAAGGACTCTGTCCCACAGCCAAGGTTCTAGTTGAGTTTTACAAGGCCTTCTTTGTCTTGAGCTCCCTCCCAATACATGAGAAACCTCAGAATGTCTCTTGCCACTGAGTGTAACTAAGCTGAGCCACTTGGTCTTACTGGCTCCAAGAAAGTGCAGTGAGTGGAGTCAAGACACATTTGCAATGCTTCTCAGTCCTGCAAACAGTCCTCCTACACTTCCTAAGAGCTTGTCTTTATCCTTGGTAAATGAATAGTTTTTTTCTAATAACACTTTAAAACCCAGAGAGAGCCAAGTAATAACAAAAGGAAGATAATTCCTTATTTTCTGCTCTTTGTTTTCTATCACCACTCAATAACTGTGTCTATAAAATGGCAGAGTCACAAGGACAGAATACTTTTTTTAACTGAAATGATGATTTTTATGTATGTGAAGTAAGTGTGGAATTATTTATATTATCAACCCTTGGGACTGGAGAGATGGCTCAGCAGTTAAAAGCACTGGCTGCTCTTGCAGAAGACCTGAGTTTGATTCCCAGCACCCACATGACAGTTAACAACCATCCATAACTCCAGTTCCAGAGGATCCAACACCCTCTTCTGACCTGTGCAGGCACTGCATGACACAGGTGCACCTACTTACATGAAGGCAATATACTCATACACATAAAAAATAAAAATAATAAGTAAATAATACATTTATATTATGAAATCTAAAAGATGCCAAACACATATATGAAAACTACTTTTTTCAATTAAAATATAAAATATAAACCAGCAGAAAAGGTCAAACCATATTTTTACAGTCTAACCTTGCCCCTAGAAACAAGAGGATCATTTACCTAAGTTCTTAGTTTCTGAGTGATGGGGTCAGCTGGGGACTGAATCTCAAATCCAGTTCTCTATTTCCAACTGAGTACAATTCCAATTAACAGTTCCCTAGAAATGAGCTCTGGTCACTGCTCCTATCATTGAAGTCATTTCCCACAATCAACTCCTCCTAAGCACTTAAGGTCTGAACAAATATTACTTATACCTTCAGCAGATCTAAATGTTTCAGTTTACAGAAAGATATTTAAGTCATCTCAGAAAAGGAATAAATTGCAAATAATTTGTTTTGTGAAATAAAACTGATTTTTTTTTTTACAGAGGAAAAGCACTTTTTTTACCTGGCAGTCTGGCATGTTTTACATTAAATATATTCCATATGTAGTATATAGAGACCTTCTGAGTACCACTTTTTCTTTATATATCATGGGCCAACTACTCCCAAAGCAGTAACTCTATCAGTTCAGTAAGGGGTAATCCCTGTCTTTAGATCCTTAAATCGATGGCATATGCATTTTCTATAATTAATGGTTAAAAAAAAAATCTCCCTCACAGCAGTTTCCAGATGCCTTGCTGAAACTAAGCTAATCAGCCTCTGATTCATCTGTGTTCAGGAATGTTCTCTGAAGAGACAACTTGCTAACTCACTGAAAAAGAAATATTACTACCTACCTCACTGCCATAAAAAACATTTCAAGCATGTTTTCTCTCTTTCAGGGCCAGTTGTAGACATACATTCTTCCCCTAGCCAGGTCTCAGCCAATTCAAAAAACATCCAAACATGAACTAACATCAACCCATGATCTAATATGATGAGCTTACCAAGGTCTCCAACAGCCTGTATCCTACGCCAAGGGAAATACAATGAACAGGCAATTCTGTGAAGATGAATTCAACACCTGTCAGTGGAACTCTACCCTGCTAAAGCCTGTCAGTTTTGCAGAAAGAACCCTTCCTAACTGGGGAAACTGCCTTTTCCCTGAAGTTCATAGACATATTACTCCCCATTTAACTTATTTTTTCTGAATGTTCCATTTCCTTCCTTCCAGAAAGAAATAATCTACTCCTACCTTAAGGAAGGAGGGCATGAAAACTATTTTTGAAAACCTTTGTCAAGTTAAATCCTCCTTTTTATCCACGGGATAAAGAATGGCCTCACTTTTTCTTTAGAATCTATCATTTACTCCAAAAGCTGATTGTATAATAATTACCTAAGCCTCCAGTGATGTTCTAAAGGTTCACCCTTTCTACTAACACTAAGAGAACAGCTCACCCTGTGAATCCTTTCAATAAGAGTGTTCAGTGAGTGACAAGGGAACATTATCAACACAGTGTTAGCTCTGGAAGTTTAAACACTGAGGTGGAAAAAATTAGTTCCCTCAATGAACCATCTAATTGACCCTGAAGATCCTTCATTAAAATGACTTTGCAGAAGGACTTCTTCATATGACACCATCAGACTATGAATTCAAGTAGAAAACTCAGTGAAAGTTGCAGAGCTTGATGGGTCTTCAGCAAGACATTATTAAGAATATCATTCATTACATTATACAAATTCCTCTTTATTTCATTCTTTAGTTCATATTGGTTATACTCAAACTTCTCCTAAGTAAATGACTGTTTCTACATCATTGTCTATGCTAATTAAATAAACAAGTTTTATATGCTGTCCAGTAAGTTATACACATACACACACACACACACACACATCATGTGACCATAGCTACTCCATCATTGTTCTTTCTTGACTCCTTTAAAGTCTTTTACATAGTAACTACATGTCACTTGAATTTTCTAATACTAAATAGAATTTTTAAAATAATATTAAGGTTTTTAGACCTTTTGAAAAGTATTAGCTCAAATACACACATATATAACTGCTTCTGAGAAAAATAAACAGTCCAATGCAGGGACCAATCAGACAAGTATCAACTTGAATCAATAACTGGGAAAAATTAGAACCCTGTGCAAGTACAAGCACAGTCTAACGTTTGTTTACTTGTTTAATGTAAATTTCACAGAGTAATGGAAAGTTACACTTTGCATTGGGGAAATGATATAGACAATTCATGTTTTACTATAGAAACAGGCAAATCCGGAGAGACACTCAAGTCACATTCTCAATGGCATTAGTCCATACTTACTTCTGGGCAACTTCAGTCAGAATACACAGAATAAAGATCTAAACAACAGTTTTAATCCTATTTTTGCCTTCACTCCTTCTCAACCCAGTTTTCTGTGATGTGATTATAAATCCAAAATCACATGTATTTACCAAAAGTATTCATCCAATTAGACCTATTAGGTCATATAACAGTCAGAGTTTCAGGCGTTATCACTGAAACTACTACTAATTAGTTGAAGGGGAGATAAATTTAAAAGTTTGTTTCTTTCCACATATATCTCCCCTTGAGTCATGAGAAAACATCTATCTTGTAAAATCTGATATTTTTTTCACTTTTAACCTATCACCTCCAACTATTCAGTCAGATTGATGCTTGTTTTAAAATGGATGTGCTCTTTTGGCATGACATTAATTACAGGTCATTGAATTTAGAGCCTTGATTCAAGCTCGACCAAATTTTCCTGGGAGCGTCCACTTCCATATAAATTGATGTCAATTATTTTGGTAAACTTTAACCTGATTATTATTTTCCACAATTCCATATTCAGTAACAAACATACCAAGTCCATCCTTTAGCATACACCAAATAACAGGATCAATGAGGAGGCTTTCAATGGCTATCCAAGTTTTATATTTTTCCCAAACATTTTCCTCAAAGTCAAATATGCCCATGAATTCAGCTTTGAGAATTTCTCTCCCACACAATATGACAAATTACCTGATTTATTTGCATAACATGAGAAATCTAACCTCAGTTCCTTTCTGAGGTGACCTCACAATTTCCCTTGAAACACTGAAGACCTAGATGCCCAGTCGTATGTGTTAAAGCAATTACAGAAAGGATTTATTTATTAAACATTAATCACCTTGTCATGCAGAATACCCAGAAAATCCCCGATACACTTTTGCACTAATACTTCACTGGAAACAAATTTTTCTAAGTCTCCAAAAACCTTTCCCTTCACAAATTCGATAGGCCTCTCTCAAGTCTTCAATCCCCTTGACCTCTATGCTTCAGTTAACACTGTTGAAACTCTCTCCTCGCATGGTTTCCCTGGATGTTCTCTGCATTCTTCTACAACCTCTTTGTCTCATTTGCTGACTGCCCCTTTTGTCTGCTCCACCCCCTTGGCTGGCAACAGCTCCTAAGGTTCAAAACTTGGCTTTTTTCATTTCTCCCTTGGTGTTCACCATATACCAAATACATAACTAAACTATTTTTCACACTGGCTCCTCAAAGATATATGAACAAGTCTTAACTTCTCTAATTGTGATCCTATCTACAGTGACTAACTGGACATCTCAAGCTCTAACCCCTGACACCAGAAGCCAACAGCTCAGAAATTAAGTTCATTTTTTTCCATCCTCATAGACATTCCCAATGTCTTACTCTAAACATTTATTTGTAAGAGCATTACAAGTCATCCCAAAGACTCTCCTCCTCACCTCTAACTCTAATACTCTGGTTCATACTAGCCATTGTTGCCCAAGTAGTTATCAGCATCCATCATTCGCAGCATGTCTCATGTACTCAAGAACCTATGGGGCCTGAATCTATGAACTGTGGGCTTTTTTTCTTCCACCTTTCATAGGTTACATTGCAAATGCTCTCATCTTGAGTCAGAAGAACATTTTATCTGTCTGATAAAACTCCCTAAAATCAAGGAACCTTCTTTATATAATAGTTTAGTTCTTGTATAAGAATGCTTAGAACATTTTCTTAGACACAGTATGATACTAGAAGTTAAAAAAGCAGTTCACATAACTGACCAACGCTGTAATCTTTTACTCCAAATACTATTAAAGAAAATACTGTATGTGTATATGTCAACTAAAAATCAAAAGGGATCTCATTCTGTTCAATAAAAAAGCCTCATATTATTCCACAAGAGGCCCTTCCTCTCTTTAAATGAGCTTCATTTCCCTTCTCGTGTTTTCCTTGGTAGCTTGTCCACCTGCTGGAAGGAAAGAGAATAATTTTTACCTAACCTAATAACTTACTCTTTGGCTCTGCTCAGTTTGGATTTGCTCAGTTCTGCTCTCCCAGGCACCATAAAGCTCATGCCCAAGGTGAGGCCAGGCCTTAGGATTACAGATGCCCCTCATGTCTGAAAACCTAGAATATAATTCTGCCAACTACCCTGCAAGTCAAGAAGCCACTTTCATTTCACTGAAAGGCAAAATCATTATGCATGTTTTCAGGTTAAGGAGAAAAAACAGAAACTCTGTCTTTCTCAGATGCAGAGTGGAGTGAAGGGAGGTAAAAGTGCGCATCAGACCTCATTCTTTTAACAGGGTGAACACCTGCACTGCACAGAAACCTCAAGTGATGACACTCCCTGTGGCTCACACACCCGCCAGAGACCCCAACTGCATTTTTTCTCTGATGCCTTGCTCTCCACTAGAACCAAGCTCTGCAGGACTTGCAGTCAGTTTTCAGACACTTTTCAAGGGTTCTCCCTTAAAGAAAAGCACTTGGAAAACATGGGTCCAAGCTGATCTCACCTAAATCTTCCATTCATTATTTTCAAGTAAGTGACAAGTGAAAGAATCAATTCAAGTAAACAGTCATTCTGCATATCATGCAAATTCAACTCCTTCCTGACACTGCATCCTGGAATTAAAGGAGCAAGAGATATTGCTATGCAATTGGTAAGCATCAGAAGTCAGATAGATATAAACAACTCATAGTGCATTTGCATTTGGGTATAGAGAGAATTAACAGATATCAGGACAAGGCAACACAAGCCATTTGTTCATATTAAATTCTTTTGCTAGGTAATTTAGGCTGGCCTTAGGTTCACATCCTCCAGCCTCAGCCTCCTAAAATTGGGACTGCAAGTGTACACCAAACTTCATACTGAATCTTTATGAAAGTAGTTAATAAAAAAAATACTGTTTTGACTCATAGTCCAGAGTAGGCTTCAGAGGAAAAAGAACACATAAAAACATCCAGAGCAATAAATAACATTTTTCTGTTTCTTCTGTATGAATAGTGATCATTGGATTACAACCAAAACTCTCAGAACTAAAAATTTTTTAAAATTCAAGCTTCTATAAAGAAACCCAGAACCAGTAAAGCATCAATGAGACATTTCTATCAATGGGCAGAAAGCAGCAATACAATACTACAGGATACTTTTTATGAAAGTTAACTTCTGATTCAAAATACAAAGGCCATACTGTATACTGAAGCTACAAATACAATTCCGCCAAGGGCAAAGCATGAAAAGTCAAATGCCAGTTGGTATTAGTAATGGAAACACAATCCCATAAATGAAAGATAGAACAACGCTCAAACACTGCTTCTTAGAGAAAAATAACCAAACATTATCACAACATGTACAGGCTTTCCTCATTTTTGTACTGTATGTCAAGAGTACTGAACACTTTGTGAACAAGCTTTAGAAAAATACATAATTCTACTTCCCGTAATTTGGTTTTCATTTTTATATTTTAAATTTCTGTTTTCTTTCCTTTCAGATCTTTCTTTCTGTTATTTTATTTCTTGAGTGAGTTGTACTATAGTTTTATACAATCTATACTGGCAACTTGCTGTAATATGTACTGGTAACTTGCCTAGAAATACCATCCTCCTTAGGACAGAGACCTCTAATTAGAGGATTATAATCAGTCTGGGCGATCTGCCTTCACACTACCCAAAGCAAGAGCATGAACCCTGCTGCTGGACAGACCTAGCTCAAATCCTGGCCCTGCCATTTACTGAAGGCATGACCTCAAGAAGAGGCTGTTACCTAACCTCATCAGAGAGCCAACTCTAAAAAAAATAATAATAAACCTCATACTAATAACAAAAATAATACCTCACATCATTCTAAGATTCAAAGGGAGAAAGAATTTCAGAATAAACAACATAGACTCTATCACATAAAAAAATTCTGCCTAAATTTTAAGAATTTTAGTATATCACATACTTCAGGCATGTGCGTTCATGTGCACACAGACACATACACATGATTAAAAATAAGTCTTTAAAGAAGAGGCCGGGCATGGTGGTGCATGCCTTTAATCCCAGCACTTGGGAGGCAGAAGCGGGTAGATCTCTGTGAGATTGAAGCCAACCTAATCTACACAGTGAGTTCTAAGCTAGCTATGGCTAAAGGGAGATCTGGTCTCAAGAAAAAAAAGAATATGAAAGAAAGAAAAAGAAAGAAGAGGAAAGGAAGAAATATCTACTAGGGGAAACCACAGCTCCAAGAACCCAAAGTGCCCACTAGCTAACCAGGAAAGCATTATCCCTTACACCCAGTGTAATTCAGGATCTGATCTTCTGACCATAACAAGACCTTCCAGAGAGTCTGATATTCACTTACACTTTGAGAACTGCTGCTTCAAAGCTTTGTTAAAAAGTAACAATCGGCATAGCTAATACTCTGTCGCTATGGAAAATTGTTTGCCAGAAATCAAAGAAGGAAATGGCTCCTTCCACTAAATTTTAATCTAAAGACAAACTCTGAAATAGAGTAGACAAAGTTTAAAGAAATCAATATTTAACTTTTCCTTTAAATACATCTTTTCAATGACATCTCAGGAGATAATATGAGAATTGTTTTACAGCTGGTCATTACAGCGTAGTCAGTTTGTCTAGTACTCCAGATATTGACTTTGCTGCTTCTCACACTTGTCCACTTGCCTGAGCCTGTATGATATACAGGGACTGAAATCAGCAGTCTTCCAAGTCATGATGCTTCATCAAGCCCCAGCCTCCACTGAGCCTTCCTGAACTACAATTGCCCATCTTATGACGCTCCAGACACCCAATAAGAGGATTGCAATCAACACAGGGTGATCTACTAGCACATGTCCCAGTTCAGCCTGGAGTGGTTATCCCCACACAGAACAGTACTGACAACACCCAGTCATACTCCCACTTCTTTTGTTAACCCAGGAAGAGGCCTGTGCCAGGTTGGGTTTACAAAAACCTATTAGGCCGAGAAATCCTTGTTTCCTCTTTTGATAAAATGATTGTACCATTTATGTGGACTTAAGCAAAATATTGAATCTATTTGCTTACTGACTTAGAAGTATCTATGTTGATTCCTTGACAGTGCTTTCTCTTAAAATGGAATAGCAACTGCATATCACACTGAGGTACTTAAAGCCTGAGTCCACTGAGGCCCTGCCTTGTTACTGAAGAGCCTGAACAGCTGTGGAGACACTGTCTCAGCACATCTACAGTCTCCTGCTGTATGACACCAGCTGGAAAGCTCATTCCAAGGAATATTACCCATGGTTAAACAATGGCCTGATCAAACTCCCCACTTAGAGCATTAGTACAATAGTTGCCAGTGAAAGAAGCAGGTTGGTGGTAGATAGTTACCTGAAGTGATCAAAGCAGGAAACCTAGAAATCTAGAGGTGACTTCAGAACAGCATGAACTAGACAAGAAGCAACACCAGGGGCTGGAGAGATGGCTCAGCAACTAAGAGCACTGGCTGCACTTACAGATGACCTGGGCTCAGTTCCCAGCACCCACATGGCAGCGAACAACCGTCCATAACTGCAGTTCCAGGGGAATCTGACGCTCTCTTCTAACCTCCACAGGCATTGCAGGGCATGGGTGTACTTACACACGTACAGGCAGAACACCCATACACATTAAAAAGAAGAAGAAGCAATACCAAAGGTGAAGATCACAGACTCCTATGAGAGCAGGACGAGGCGCACAAGCACCAAAAAGAGCAAGGGGCCCAGATGTAATACACAGGTAGGCTCGTTATGCTAGTTTAAATGCAAAGGGTCGGAAAGATAGGAATACATACAGTTGGCTTCAACTTAGCTTGAAGTGAAGTCTGATCTGACAGTGTTAGCAGTGAGGTGGAAGAAGATCAAGAAAAAGAAAAAGCTTATAAAAACATCAAGTCACTCAAAGTCAAGAGATGTTATAATTCTTATTTTCAAGGGCTGCTGTGTAGAAAAGGGATTAATTGTATTAGCAAACACACAACCAAGACTAAGGGGTCAAAATCACAAAGAAGGCTAACTTTGAGTCCAAGTACTGAAAGGCTTTTTAGCACTTAAAGCCCTCCACAAATGGAATTGATCACCATGCAAAGCAATGAGCTTTCTGACCCTGGGAGTATAATTTAGGATCAGTCAGAAAAACCATAGCCAGGATTTCTGCTTCAGTGAAGCAGAGATTAGCTGGCCATTACATTCCTTTAGCCCTCAAATTCTACCCACCCACCCCAAAAAGAAAGAGATAGAAACTCTGATAGAAACCAAGTCTTCCTACCATTAAAGGAGTAGGAAAGAACTGGCAGAGAGCACACCATTTCAAATGAGCCCAGTCTAAATTACAAACAGCAGCCCTTTACTTCCATTCTGGGAAATATAACTGATATAGACTTATTTTTACCTCTGACATCATGTTACTACTCCTGTTACTCTTATCACTGAAGGTTGGTTCCAACAGAAGTTTATAGACTTTAGAAGTCAAGACAAATAAAAAGAAGTGACTGTGTTCCTGAAAGCCGACTGCTGAGAAAATTCTAAAATGATCTTTCAGTCTCCTCATTTAGCATAATGAGGAAGCAGAAGGAAGAGACTGCAGTAAATGGACTATAAAAAGCTCGCCAAGCACTTGGGTAAGAAAGGATGACACCATAGACTAGCATGAGATCAGCTTACACTGAACTCTACAGGGAGGTTCCCAGGACCTGGAACACACACAAAACTAGTGGAAATTTTGTAAAAGGAAAGTAATCAAAGTCTCTTACCCAATCTGATTTGGTCTCCCATTTCTGTACATAGCAGTAAATCCTTAATGGGTACAATTTGGTGATCTCCAGGAATAAGTTTTAAAGAAAGAAAATGGGGGTCATATAGCAATAACATTGAGTCAAAGCCACTCCTGGGACAGCCTCCCATTTCCTTCTCTGGAAACCAAAGCTGGACTTGCACATCTGAGAGAAGGGTGGCCTGGCCTGCCATCCTGCCAACATTCTGCTGGCTTCTCACCTGCAAAGGCCAAGATGCTCAAAGCAACTGAGGCAGATACAGCCCTGTCATGTGAAACTCCAATGACAAAAATGAAGAGCTCACTTGTAAGTCAAGTCTTTGCATTACACCTCATTCCAGTGACTCCAAGAATTCTAGATCTGCACTGTCCCCCCAGTCCAAGAAATTTCTCCTTGACAGAGTGCCTGGACAGAAAGGGAGTGTTCATTCAAGTACTGAAGACAACTCAAGATAAGTAAGGTCCCGGGAAGGGGAGAGGGCAGCAGTTTGTAACAATGCTTACCAGTATGAAACAAATGAGCAGAGCCTCAGTCACTGTTTAAGGTGGCACCAAAACAGGAAGACAGTCCGGGGTCATCATAAAAGACAAACCGCATACCTTATTGAAAACGTATGACAGGACACTTGGTAGCTATTTTCAGAATAAAGTTTTGCTCATCAAATTGTATGCTGTCTATGTGGCATTGTCAGACCTCGGTTTTAAATATAATTGTCCCTTTTTCTTTGCATACTTCCGAAGGCCTGGCACAAGTCACGGGTGCCCCCCTCTTCAAACAAATTTTGTAAGTCAGCATCAAGAATACTCTTCTTCTGAACACAAAACCTACCCACTGCAGTACACTACACTGCACTGGCCAAATGGGTTATGTCCTCGCTTTCCAGGGGGTCTTCTTATAATTTCATCAAAGCAATGGCTACATTTCCTTTCCTAAGAATTCAGATAACTTTTCTGTTCAAATTCCAAACCAGAGTTTTCAAGGCTTTTAAACAGATTTTATTAAAAAGAAGCAAATGCTCTTTTTTCAGAATTTGTATTGGCGAGCAATAATTCAGGTCACATAAATAAGAAACATAAGAAAGTAACAACCTTTATCATGCAGTTATCTCATTTGGAAAAAAAAAAATGAAACAAAAAAAGTGCATCAGTCAAATGTCCCCTCATCCCTGTCTTTAAAATTGCACATTGTTTAAGACAAATCAGCAGTTCACATTTCACTGGCAATAGTCATGTCTTACTATATTTAACACAGCATAATAATCCCTCAAAATCTTTAAAGGGAATGTGTTGAACAATGAACCTACTATAATATTAGATATGTATAAACAGCATAGTGTGTTTAATATGAAATGGGACATTTCCATAACACATGATACCTAAATGCAAAATTAAACATCAGTTATCCTTTCTCTTATCAGGGTCCTAGTTCTTATCAGCAAGAGGAAATGAAAGTCATCACAACCCATTTATTTTAAAAACACTCATAGAGGCACAGAACATACATCATCTAAAAGAGACTTCGGAGATCACAGAGACTCCAAAGGTCCAAGCTTAAAGAGAAAATGAGGATTCATTTTGTAATAAAATCACAGGACATTGTAGAACTACTGGCCAACCTGGGATTGGATGAGATGCTAGGCTCCACCTGGGTGCCCTCTTACGCTTCCTTCACATCGCAGTTTGATGCCCTCCTCTCGGCTGATCATTCTTTAGCATTGTATGAAATGTGAAGTTGGACTAGGAATCCACTTTGCAGCCCTTCCACTTATGACCACAGTTTCACCACATGACCTTCAATGTCAAGAACAGTTCTAGTGTCTGTCTTGTAGTTAGCGTGATCTATCTAATTCCAAGCTATGTACTGCACACTCAAATGGCATTCAGAAACAAAGCGTGGGTTGGGAGAGGTACCCCTTTCATCTGCTCTTCATGAAACCTCTTAACACTCACTCATTTAAATATCCAGCTCCTAAAGTAAATATTAAATTTACATTAACTTTCACTTATTTCTTTTCAGCAACTATTTCTGCTTAAGAAATGCTGTCTACTAGACAACACAATATTTTATATGCACTGACTACATGTGCATTTTTGTGTAGGTAATGTCTTTTTATCCATAGTAAAAAATGTTTAAATAAACCTTGATAGAACTTCACATCTTACACAAAAATTAACTTGAAATAAACCATAGATTTAAACATAAACTAAACACTTTTATCTACTTACCTTTTATCTTATTAACTTATTGCCTTATTTTTTAAGGCAAGTTTTCATGTGGCACAGTAGCCTTGAACTAGCTATACCAATGATGACTTTGAACTCCTGATCTTCCTGTTTTTACCACCCCAGCAGTAGGATTACAGGCATGTAAGACCATACTTGGTTTAGTCAGTACTAGAGATCAAACCCAGGGTTTTGTGCGTGCTAGGAAAGAACTCTAACAACTGAGCTATATGCTCAGCCTCAAAAAAGTTTTATAAGATGCCAAAACAGAAAAACTTCCAGACCAGGCACTAGTGATAGGGCTTTAGGCACAATATGAAAAGTAGGGTACACAAAAGAATAAGAAGTGATAAACTGGGCTCCATCAAAGTTTATAACTTTTGCTCTGCAAAAGAATCTGTTAAAAGAATGCAAAGGTAAGCTACAGGCTGAGGAAACAAAATTGCTGTCCTGTCTTATACTTCCCAGAAGATTGGCCTGAAATAGATTAAAGAATTAAGCATGACACCTGAAACTGTCAAACTCCTAGAAAACAACAAGGAAAAACCACATCAGACCTGGCGACGATTTCTAGACATACACCAGAATGTAAGCAATAAAGGCAAAAATAACAAGTAACATTGTATCAAACTAAACAGGTCTGCACAGGAAAGAAAAGGCAAGCCATATATGTGACATGGGGTAAGATCCAAAAATATATACAGAATTCATACAACTCAATAGTAAGGGGAAAATGAGCAAAGGGTCTGAACTGACATACTCACAAGAAGACATAAATAACAGTATATGAAAAACTGCTCAATAGTACTAATCAGAGAAACACAAATTAAAACCACAAAAACTACCTCACACCTATTGGAATAACTATTAGAAAACAGAAAGATAAAAAATGGCATGTATATAGAAAACATAATCTAGGTGGACTACTGATGGAGCTGTAAACTGGTACAACCATTATAGAAAGTGAAGTCGGGAGTGAATACATCCAAAATACAATGGTTAAGATCTCAAAGAATAAAAATATTTTTAAATAGAAAAAAATTAAAAACTGAACACTACAGTATCTAAAAATCCTACTTCTATCTATCAAAAGGAAACAAAAATCAAAAATCACTACCTTGCGTTCACTGTAGTATTATTCCCAATAGCCAAGACATGGAAACAGCCAAAGAATCCAACAAAACAGATCAATTGTGGCATATCTATAGACACGTAAATACATGTATGTACACACATATACTCACACACATAATGGAACACTTGGGCATCATAAAGGAAACTTGATGGCATTATACTAAGTGAATTAAACAAGATAAATAGAACTCTTCGTAATATTTCTTATCATATGAAATCTAAAAATGTTGAATTTATTGAAACAAAAAATAAAATACTGGTTACTAGGGACTAAGGAATAGAAAAAAATAGAAAACTGTCAGAGAGTATAAATGTTCAGTTTTAAAGTAGACCTTAAATATTCTCAATAATACAAAAAGGAGTAACTAGGTAAAGCGATGGATTAACTAATTTGATAATGGTACCGTAATATATATGTATATAAAATCATCAAAATGCATTCCTTCAGTTTGTATATATTTGTTAATTATACCTCAATAAAGCTGGGGAGATAAGCTATAGGAAGAACACATTTGCAAATTACATTACTGGCAGAGATTTTATATCTAGACCATATACAAAATTCTCCAAACTTAATAGTCTTTTAAAATAAATCCCCCTAGAAAATGAGCAAAAGATACAAAGGGACAGCTTAGTAAAGAAGATTATATAAATAGAAAATAAGATATGAACACCATTGGTTATTATGAACAGACAAGTTTGAACTATGGCACAATTATCAGTAGACGCTTACTTAAACAACTAATATATACATATATATACACACAGATGATGATAGATAGATGATAGATGGATAGATAGATGATAGAAAGATAGATAGATAGATAGATAGACAGACAGACAAGAACTAGGGATACAGTTCTGTAGTACAGAAGTTATTCAAATTCAATCCAAACCAAAAAGAAATAAGAAATTAGCCAGGCAGTGATGCACATCTATAATACCAGCACTCAAGAAGCTGAGACAGACAATCACAAGTTGGAGGTCAAGGTTAGCCTCAGTTAAATAACAAGATCCTATCTTTGACAAAACTAAAGATAATACCAAAGGCTGGTGAAGATAAAAGGGAAATGGGATCACTCACACAATCTGGAAAAAAAAATGGCAGAGTCACTTTGAAGCAGAGCATTGAAGTTCACTAAAAAGTTAAGCATACACTCACATACAACCTGGCAATTTCACTCCGGTTCCCCAAAAAATAAAATTAATGACCATTCAGAAACCTGAACGCAATCAGAGCAGCTCTGTTTGTAATTACCCAAAACTGTAAACAACAATATGCATCTTAACAAACTAATGGTAGTTTACAGACACCACAGACCGCCACTGAACAATCAAATGTTAACTATCCACAACTTGGATCTCAAGGGTATTACGCTGAGTGAGAAAAGGTCACATACCATATGATTTAATTTACACAGTATTCATGAAATGACAAAATTAAAGAGATGGAAGGCCGATGTATAGATGCCAGAGTTGGAGCTGAAAGGAGAGGATACATGTGAAAAGAAATAAGGGCCATTGTGAAGATGCAGAGCCATTCTTTCTGCATCTTCATTCTGGTGCTGATGACCAGCATCTATCCTTGAGAAAATGTCAAGGAACAATCAATGCCCACACATGAAACTCATGTCAACTTCCTGGACGTGATATCAGACTCTGCTTATATAAGATCTAACTACTCGGGAAGCAGGGTGATTGATACATGAAACCTCTGAACAGTCTCTTCTTACAAATACCTGCAATGCTACATTTTGTTTCATAATAAAAAGTTGAACAAACAAACAAAAACCCTCGCTATGCCAATTCAGCCAGCTCCAGGGTCACATCCGAGGCTACCCCATGCTCTGCCTGGCACAGGTACTTAGCTGCACTTTGTGCTTCCTTACTCTAACTGTGTGGCAAACTTAGAGCTCCATCATATGTGTGTGCATGTGTGTGTCTGTGTGTGTGTCTACGTGCTTGTCTGTGGAAAAATTGTATCTTGAAACTGAACACTCTACAAAGGCCGATCAACTGCTTAAAACTTCAGTGACTGTGGAGAGTTTGGAATGCTGCAGGTCCAGGGTCTAATTACTATTTATCTTGGACAATTTTTAGCCCCTTGCCCACCTTTGTTTCTTACTTAACATCCCATGACTAACAAATAAAAACCTTTTAGAATGTATTAATTTAGCAGACCACCAGGTCCCACCAATCAAAAACCTAAGAATGTCATTAGATAGCATCAGAGACCTACAGTAGAACAGCCTCCTCCCCTGGCTTTGCTGTGACCTGCATACTGAATGTATCTACCACTGTATTTGAAATATACCCTGATTTATGTCTTTTCTTTGTTCTGTTACTATAAAAACCCCATAAACCTATTACCACATTGGAATATGGAATTTGGGGTAACCTGAATCTGTGTTCCTGGGCCATGATCACTCATATTTGGATCCAGAATAAACTATCTCTTATCCCTGTGAGGTAAGAGTTGTCCTTTTGTATCAACAGTGTCTATGTGTGTGTCCATCTGTCTCTGTGTATGTCTATACATGAGTCTGTGTCTCTGAGTGCGTGCATGTGTGTGTGTGTCTGTGTGTATGTGTGTATGTGTGTCTGTGTGCACTTTATTATTCTGGTTTCAGGAGAGGCCAGTAGTCACATCTTCATGGATTTGACTCGGGGTAATGCCATCCTCAGCTGCACTGGAAAGCATTCTCCAGAAAGATGGAAAAACCCTTCCCTTCTTCTCAGGATCTGATAGGAGATGTGGTGGAGGCAAGTCATTATGTAGGAATTAGGAAGCCACAGCCCAACATAGGAAGGAAGTGTGGTGTGGTGGAGAAAAGCCCTCGCTTCAGTGCCATGGGCATAAGTTAACTGTTTGTACCACTCTGGCCAAGTCATCTTGCCCTTGGTTGTTTTGTCTGTTGACTACAGAGGTTTAAAATGGTTGTTTGTGTTGATTCTATCTGCAGTCAACACCACTACTTCTTCAGGGGGAGGAGTGGGGACAGGAGTGAAACACTGAGGGAAAACGCCACAGTGAAAGGGCTTAAAGGAGGATGGGCAGGAGACAGGGAGAGGAGGTAGAGGAGGAGAGGATCAGCTAAAACTGAGCAAGTACGAAAACGCCAGAAGGAAACTTGGTACTTTATAAACAGAGAAAGACAGAAAACCATTGACAAAATAAAGGAAAATTTTCTGATTATTACCTTGAAAGTTTAAAAGTCAGAAAACCAGTTCCTGTCAGTGTCCCGCACTAAACCATCCTTCTCTGTCACTGTTATCCTAAGAGGAAAGGTCCCAAATGAAAGGGGAATTCTTCAGGAAGTATCACGGAAAGCAACAACCTTTCCAAGATGACTTGCCAACCACATCTTCACTGTAAATGACCCTTTGCTCAAAACAAAACAGCTCTTTAAGAGAGAAAAAACTGTGCTCTGTTATTGGATGTATCTTCTCTCATTTGCTTCATTCACACATTCACTCTGCTGACAGCTCAGGGCAACTTGGCACAGGGCTGCCCAGGCAGCAGCAATCCAAACAAAGGAGTTTCCTGCGCCTGCCTCCGCTGGGGCCACTTCTGCTGCTGTGAAGAATTTAAAAGAATTTTTATTTCAATCACAGAAGGAAGCCAAAGATTCTAGGCTTGTGAATGAAGAATTGATTCTCCAAAGGCATCAATGACAGACAAAGAAAGGGTTATTTGGCCCCAAGTAAAAAAACCAGAGTCTCCAGCAACCTACTTGGGAGTTCTTCTGCATGGATTTCCTGCTCTATTTATGACTACTTGAAATGAAGGGAGGGTTAAAAAAAAAAGTTTCTTTGGGATCACTTTTTTATTTGCTGACAATTTACCTACTTCCATAAGACCTAAACTAATTTTGAATAAAAGAATATAAAAACTAAAACAGAATTTAGAGATTATCCACGTCAACTCCTTATTCAAAGCTTTGGTCATCTGAAACTCAAAGCATGCAGAGTCCATCATTAGAGAGCTGGAAACCTACAGGAGTAGACCGAGAGGGCCCTGAGTGCTTCCTCGGCTCTCCCACCTTTCTTCAGGTTGGAAAGAGGCCTGATAATCAGGCCTTGATAGTCAAGGCATGCACTCTGCCCTGGACACTAACTGCATTGGAGAACATGGCTTCTGACACAGAAATTACTTAGGAATGTTCTGTTTGGTGACCCCCATCATACTGTTTGCTTTAATTCTTTGTGTGTGGTTCTATCTGAATCTACTCAGAGCACAGTTTAACTCATGTCATGCTGAGCAATCTAAAGGGCACATACACTTTGAAGGTTTATAGCATGTTAAGTTTTAGGCTAAGTATTTGATATTAACATTGCTATTTCATCATCCTCACAACTTTTACTTGGGGAGTATGATCCCCAATTCTTGGATGAGGGAACAGAGACAGAGAAGTTGGTAAACGATTTCAAGGCCAGACATCTAATCCAGGCTGGTCCAACTCCAGCATGCAAATTTTAACCTTCATTTCTTCTTAAGTACTTAGCTAGTCCCTCAAAACTTTATGCCATTTATTCTATTTTATCAATAAAAAGAATTCCAGAATCCTCAAACCAACACTGAGTATAAGGAGCAAGTAGGCTTTAGGCAAAAAGCACCGCATTATCAGTAATCCAAACAATGTGCATCCCCTGGTGAGGAAATCTGCCAATAACAAAGCTATAAGATCACACCTTTCTACACTTTCAGCCAGCTTTTCACATTGTGAACTAAAGCCAGTTGTGATTTCATGAGTTCAGTAGAGATACACAGTCTTTCAGACTTGCCCCCTTCAGCAATAAGGGTGGTCAGGAATAACTCCACACAACTAAGAAAGCAAGTTCAGAGGTTTTTGCTCTGTTTTTTGTTGTTGTTTGTTTTCTTTTGTTTTAGTATTACTGCCTCATTACTCTTAATTTCTACTTTTAATAATTTAGAAGTACTTGCATATGACCTAGTTGCTTTGTACCATAAATAGAGAGAAACACAAGTATTCTTATCTGATCCAGTGCAGAGTAGTGCAGTGAGCCAGGAAGTGACCAGCTGTGTGCTTTGGGTGAGTTATATACCTAACTACACTCCATCTTTTGAATTAACAATTTTGCAGACTTCATAAGGTAGTTACAAAGATTAAATGAGCCAGTCTTGTCAAGCCCTCAAAGTAATACTCAGCTACTACTGTTATTGTAGGTGTTCGTAGAAGTGGTGGTTGGTTCTGCTGCTGCTGCTGCTGCTGCTGCTGCTGCTGATGATGATGATGATGATGATGATTGGAAGAGTCACAAAACAGGTGTGACATTACCTACATAATTGATCACGGTATTTAATGGCTGTCAAAAAGCAACAGTTGTGAGTTAACTATTCTAAACTAAAATCATTACTTCTGTTCCATTCTCTAAAATTAAACATATTCACATCAATTTTTGACATCTCTATATCTAGAAGTTAATTCACCCCAGTGGGTTCCTCACAGACCCCATAAAATGAAATCCAACAAAGCACTTTTAAAGTTTTTCTGGGTTTATGAAAAAAATCATCAGGAACACCTCACTTAAAATTCTACATGTCAAAGTCATATCACTCATGCTTTACAGCATGCAACTATCCACACTAAGGTTGGAGCACATGTTGAAGCTGATTCAGCTGCCTTTGAAGGAAATTTCCACCCAGTTAGAGGGGCACTGCAGGTCTCCTTATAGTCAACAGCCCCTCCTCCTCTCTCTCCTAAGGCAAGATGGTCTTTCTTTCAGACAAGAGTAAAGATTAAGACCGCAGTAGTTTGCAAAAGTTGACTAATTTTAGCACTTCCTTAGCAAAAGTCCCTCTAAGCAAACCTAGTCTGTATTTGAATCTGCCACTGGGCATATGGATGACTTTGTGAGTCATTTAACCTCATGCACCTCACTTTCTTCATCTGCAAATGGAAATGTAATGATTCCATCTTATTGCGTTTCTGGGACGATGAAAGATGATGTATTTAAAATACTTAGTCTTTAAAGGTCACAATAATGATTGCTAGTCTCTAGAAATGCTCTTAAGCAGCAACAGAACATGAGCTTTCCCAGTTTTCACCTCTTACCAAAGCCTGGAGGGACCTGCTATTTACAAAGACTATCCTCTAAAATGCACTCCTGAATAACAGAATCACTAGAAGATGATACATAGCTTTCCCTCTGTATCTGAGGGATTCTAGTTTCATGACTTTCATGGACACCAAAATTCACAAGTGCCCAAGTCCCTTATACAAAATGGTATAGCAGCACATTTTCCCTCTAAATAAATCTCTGGGGTACTTAAAATACCTAATATAATGCAAAAGCTATAATAATAGTTATTCTATGTTGTTTAAAAAACAACGGCCAAAAGAAGTCTACATGTGCTCAATACCGATGCAGTTTTCTTCCAGCTATTTTTGATATAACTTTGGTTGAATCCATTGAGCCCACAGATACGGAAGGCCAGCTTATTTGTATTTAGTTAGCTTATCTCACTGAAACATTACAAGCAGCATGAAAGAGTGTGAAGAACGTGGACTCTAGGTTCACACATATCTGATGTGTGATGTGAAGGATCTCAGGTATAGAAGTGTTCCTCACTAGCTATGTAATCATGAGGCAGTAACATAAACTCATTGAGATCGAGTGTCCTTATCACTAAGTAGATAAAAAAATAATACCTTAAGAAGATAATGTATAACAATCAAATGAGGATTGCATAAAATAAGGTATCCAGAGTCTTTAGTAGAGTGTCAAGCACATCATGGGCACCAATTTTCAGCCCCTTTGCAATGATATTATTGCATAGCTATAAGGTTTTATTGAAAACTGTCCTTTTTAAGTGTCAACTTGACATAGCCTAGAATTACTTGAGAAGGGAGTCTCAATTGAGGGTCAACCAAGATCAGACTGGCCTGTGAACAGATCTAGGTGGGGGGAGGGGTGTCTTGATAAATTGATAAAAAGCACTCAGCCCACTGTAGGTGGCACCATTCCCTGAGCAGGTGGTCCTGGACTGTTTAAGAAACTAGCTAAGCATGAGTCTGTGAGGAGGCCAATAAGTAGTGTTCCTCCGTGGCTTCTGCTTCAAGTTTCTGCTTGAATTCCTGTGCTGACTTCCTCAGCGATGAACTACAACCTAGAAGCCACACTAAACCCATTCATCCCCTACAATGCTTTTTATCACAGAAATCAGAATGAAACTAGAACAAGAACCTTATCTGCACTTATTCTTATTGACTCTTATCTACAGTCTTGAGTAAAACCATCCTTTCTAGAATATAATCCTAACAAAATCTTTACTTCTTGGCATGCTTTTCCTTTCGCGATATGAAATATACAATTGATTATGATCTTCCTTTCATGTTGGTTGTCAGCAATCTCATAAACAATTTTTTAAATTCTTTATTATTTTTTACATGCGCGAGTGTATTGCCTACATGTATGTATGAATGTATTGACTACATGTGAACCCATGTCATACAATGCCCTTGGAGACCAGAAGAGGGTGCCAGATCCCCTATAACTAGAGTTATGGACAGTTGTTAATGGCCAGGTGGGTCCTGGGACCTGAATTCTGTGTCCTCTGCCAAAGACAGTCAGTGCTCTTAATGGCTGAGCCATCTCTCCAGACCCCTCAGAGACAAATTTAATTCACCTTCAAGAACACTAATGGTCCTTGGGGTTATGCATATTCTGTGTCCTCACTGGTTTTGATATGGATCTTCACAATAACTTTACATAGTAAAATATAAAACATATCAAATCTCCTGAACAATGTGAGAAGCTTTTAGCCAGCCAATTACTTGATTTGACTCCTCAAGGAAGATGTAAATTTAAGTATTATGAAAAAAACACCAGAACTAAGTATTTCTCATACTTGTTATTCTTGTTTAACTCATTTTACCTTTCAGATCTATATTTTCTCATGGAAAGCAGAAACAATAACCTCTAAAAGACCTCTCAGAATAATTTATTCATACAAGTATGCTTTGAACCTGTTACATGCTATATAAAGACCAAATATTATTATCTTTCTAATCAAAGAAGAGAAATGTTCAAACAAGTGAAAATGCACACAAAGAAATAGAGGAACTGAGAAACCCTGAAAGCAGATATGGAGGAACTCTGAAAGCAGATATGGAGGATGTATAGTGGGGGACAGAGACAGCCACCCTACCATATCAGCCTCTCCAGAATGCTCCAGTGAAACCTTCTGCAAGAGAAGACGCATGCTGAAATGAATGTGCTGTCTAAGAAATTATTTCATTTCAGATAATATTTGTTTATATTCTTAAAAAATGTATTGTTTGGTCTTTAGTCTAAATTGATTTACTTGGAAGACAATGCAAACTCTTTGTTGCTCAGTGAGCTTAAGAGCTTGATCCCCACTCTCTGTTCAGGTTGAGGATAACAAGCAGGCAGATACTGTGTGCCTCCAACAACTGTACACCCATCAACTGCTACATCCCAAAGTACTCACATACTATTAATGCTATATAGAGAGTTGGGTTTTTCTTTTCTTTTCTGTTTAAAGTTAAAGTTGGCCTTGAATCAAGCAACTCTTAATAATAGGAATAGTAGGTGTTTATCCATTTTTAGAACGATCTGCAGACTTATTCTAAGAATTCAAATGTTCTTACAGAATTTATCAGTCTTTAGTTCAAAAACCCATTGCTCTCACTCACCAATGACTTAGTAAAGCAGCTGTCTTCCCATGGAGGAGAAAGAGCAAGAAGTTGCTGCTGTCTGGCAAGAAGATGAGGCAGCAACCAGAGCTGATAGCCCAGCTCTGCTCTTACTAATGTATGAATACAACCAAGCAATTTATTTTCATGATTAATAAGCCCAAAGTCCTAGTCCTTGCCAGTGCCCTTTGAAAGTAGCACAACTCTTTTATACCTCACAGCAACCTGATCGGGGATATCTTTCAACCCGTATTTTACATATTACAAAAACTAAGACTTAGGGGCTAGGGATATGGTGCAGTTGGTAGAGTACTTGTCTAGTGTGCACAAGACCCTGGATGTGATCCAAGAACCACATGAACCAGGTGTGGTATTACAATCCCAGCACTAAGGAGGTGGAGGCCTAAGGATCAAAAGTTCAAGGTCATCTTCACCTACATAATGAGTTCAAGGCAAGCCGGTGCTGTATGAGATTGCCTTTAAAACAAAACAAAGCTAATAAGTGAAGACATCTGAACTAGGACTGTGACTTCATAAATCTTATTTCCTTAATTTGAAAGCTAATGACATAATAGTGGCATTAGATTCCTCCTAAGGTTATTAAGGAGATCAAGCAGTCACAGAGGGAACAGCCTTTACATTGTTGAAAGCCCTACACAAAAATTGAGTCCTAATCATAACTAATGTACTGTATGGGAGGCTAGGACAAGCAATAAAGTACATGTGAAGTGACTTCTGCAGATGCAGAACTCAGAAATGACAACAAAAGATGTCTGAAAGGCATCTGTGAAAATGGGTGACTGCTGTAATACTAGCATCCAAGGCCAGGCTGATGAGCAGCAACGGGAAAAGCCCATTTACAATCCGCCCACAACCTTCACAAAGACACAACTGTCACCTAACTGCTGGAATTTCAAAAACAGTGAAAGCTATTACCGGGCTATGCTCATTCATTTCCAAGGCAACATATTTCCAAAGGAGTCTTCTCTAGGATTCAGTTGACTTCAGACCAATCAAGTGGAAAACAACTATTCATAGCTGTAATTTTCTAATTTTGAATACACCAAGCTTTGGAGGAATGAACAACAGAATCATCCGGACTTGATTGCACCTGTCACATGCTCCTCGTTTTCAGTCCAATCACCTCAGTATTTCACCCTCATGATATGGTACAGAAAGAGCCAAACCAGAAGTCCAAGGACCTTGTTGTCAGAATCCCCACTCCTCCAACAGACAAGGAATGACCTCAGGCAAGGGGCTCAGCCTGTGGGAAACTGTGACTACATTTCTACAGGAGGGTTCATTTTTGCAAAAGAGTTATGGAACAATTGGGATTCTGCTCATGAAGGCGTCTCTACCTTATTTTTACACTACAACAAATTAAAGGTTTTTCAATGTATGATCAAACTCAGCTTAACTGATTTCCTAAAATGTCCTTTGAACTGCACAGAAAGAACTCAGAGGAAACTTTCAGCCCCATCCAAAATAATGCTGATAAAAAAATGGAACTTGGAGCAAAGGGGAAGTGAAGAAACAAAGTGTGAAAACATGAAAAGTGCTCTTAAAAACATATTCTGTTATAGTCCATGAAGCCCTCCTGGGGCCTTTTCAGATTTCTTTTTAGGGAAAACACATTTCCTGATCACAGACTTCAAAAGTACAGTGAACAAAAAATATACTGCTGTTTCAGATTTCTCTGGTCAAACAAAATGGCTCTTTGCCTCACCAACCTCTCTTCTCACCCTGACTGTGATGGAACAAACTAACAAACCAAAACTATGGCATAAATCACATAGTAGACACCCTTCCATGCTCGGGTAGTAAAGTCATTCTGAAGTCTCTGAGTAAGCACAAGCAGGGCTGGGGCCCTGTGTCCTCCTGACCCCGTCACTTGATCTTTCTATTCCTTGCCTCATGTGAGTCACAGATAGAACAGGCCTGTGTATGACAAAGCCAACACTACTGAACATTCATCTTCATCTACAAAGGTCTATCCAGACACTTCTGCACCCTGATTGTAGAACTGGTATCCTCACAGGATTTTTCTGACTCCCAGTTGAGTACTATGTCAAAACAGACAAAAATCATGGTGCACTAGAGACAACAGGAACAAAGCTCTCATGTCCATGTCAAAATCTTTCACTAGAACCATTAATAATTTAGGAAAAAATCCTTCATTTGATATACTGAAATTGTAGCAAACAGTACTTCTGGAAAAGAAAGTTTCACATGAAGTTAGAGGTAATTCTATAGGTTAAAAAATAGTAATATAAAAGTTCCATTTCAACATCAGTTTAAAATTGATGTTGTAATTTACTGTGTGCTTAGTACAGATGGACATTTGTTATGCACTGGGAATTCTGAATTCAAATACTAGACAAACATAATGGAGTTCTTATCATGGAGACCTCCTTCTGGTTGGGTAGTGCTGATGACTCAGCTTACAGAGGCTGCTCATAACATCATCCTTTAGGCTGGCCCACAGCCTAGCTTAAGCTTGACTTTCTCCGAGGAGCTTCCACAGCCTCCGTGATTAATCAAATTTCATCAGTTTATCCACTTTGATAGCACCATGGGTCATATTCTATCATAGCACTTATCACAGGAGGTACAGTATGATATCTGTCTTCAAGAATGTCTGATTAGCAAGTAGCAGACTATAAACTCCCACAGGGAAGAATGTGTCCTTAATCTTGTTCACTAACATCCCTCCAGTATCTAGCACAGGACTTGGTACATCGGTAATAAATATTCTACATAAAGGGCTGGATTCACTTCTAAGGCATCTCATGCTTTCTGACACTGACATTCTAAGGTTTACTAGTTCACTGAGAGAGCCTCCCTAGTGTCCTTCATACAGCATAACTCCTGACTTCATTTGTTCAGTGAAACAAACTAGAGGGAAAGGACACTTCTAGAACAGGAAAGCTTAGGTGACTAAGAAAGTTACACAAAATATTTTCAAAACATGCCTGAGAAGCAACCAAGGAAACTGACCAAATTTCAAAACTTGAAAATTCAGAAAATAAATAAAAAACAAACTAGTGAAGGAACAATTAAAGACGAATAGACAGGTTTTAACATAAAATGAACAGACTGATAGAAAACCATCAGTCCACAGTAAGATCTACCTACACTACCTATTTCATTCGGTCAGTTTTAGTTATTTGCTTAGTTTATAGACTTCCACCATAGTAAATGTAATTACTACCCAAAAAAAATGCACAATAGGATTTCAGAAGCCAAGTTAAGATTTCTGGGTTAAAACATGGATAATTTCATGGAAGGAAAAGAAAAGCTTCTTCATATATTCTACATAAGCTCAGCATCACTCTACCACACAATGTATTTAAACAATCATAGGAACAATACCATTGTGCTTAGATGCATACGAAGACCCTCAGATTCCACCCTCTCAAGCATGAAGCTGTCAAAAGCCTGAGCCAACCCTTTTCACACTGTAGTGTAGTGGTCAAGAGCTTGAACTATAAGTCAGAGACAACCAGGTTCTGCCTTTCAACGATCCATTCACCAAGGGTCAAGTCACTCTCCTCTGAGAATTTCAGGGCCCTCAAGCCAAAAAGGAGGATATTTCCCTCACGATTTTCATGAGGAGAATAAAGATGACATTTTTTTTTTTTGGTAATGACATAGTATAAGCCAACAGTTTTTATTCAATAAACATTATCAGTAAAATATTATCAAAGAAATTTAAGTCACTTTACACACTGATTCACAGTTATTCTTTCTCATAAACCTCATTTGTATATGTAGAGAGAGAAAACATATCTATATGCATATACTGATCTGTAAAATGTAAGCAGTAAGTTATTCAGGTTTACCAATGACAATGAAAAGCTAAGAGATGCCAGTCCTATTTCCTAATAAGTGTTTACTACATACGGAATAATACTCCTAAGATAGTCATCACAATAACTGTTGGAAATATGGACATTGCTTAGCTCTTTCTGTCAGGAACAAATACATATCTCCCAAACATGAAGCAATATACTTCAGCTTGCATCTTACTGGTCAGGACTAAGTCACATATACATCCCTGAGCGACATACAAAGCTAGGAAACAAGGGATTTTGGTTTACACATTGGGGGTGTGTTGTTTATGTTGTTGTTGTAGTTTGAAAAGTTCTCCCTAGTCAGGATGCCTGGAAATCATTATGCGGTTGGCACAATTTTATTGTGAACAAACTTGGAGTTCTGAAGGTAAGAAAGAGAAAAATGGCTGTCAGACAGATGAGGAAGCAGTCTCCCAAGATGGACTTCCACAGTCAGTTTAGATAGAGAACAGAAACAACCATATTATTTCCTCCTAAAATCAGAGAGTCACTGGTAAAAGCCTCTCAACTTGCCATGTGGGGCCTTCCCTGGGTAAAATGACAGTGAAAACAGCCTCCTCCTACTCTTCACCGCTCTTCTTCCTGACACACTCCTGCTCCTCAAGGCTCAAGTCAGGTGACTTGCTATGAATATCATAAATCTCCCACCAACCCTGGCACCCTCCTCTATGTTCTCATCACAACAGGATAGCAGTTGCCATGTTCTTTTACATATATCTGTGCCATTTTTCCCAATAAACTGACAGTTTTTAGACATTGTTATTGCTACAGCCCCCCGCCCGCCCCCGTGCCCAGAGCTAAACAGGGACAAAAAAAGAGCTCCATAAATATTTTGAGGATTTGATCTAAGTGGGTTAGACAGAACTGAACTGAATTGTGTTGCACTGTACTGAGCTGAAGGCTTGGGGATATGGCTGCATCTCTTTTATCCCAGTATGGTGGTTAACAGGGTGCCTGCCCCAGGACCATGAAGGATGATGACAAGCTTACAAGCTCACAGTTCATACAAATAGATCATGTCTCAATGAGATCATGCCTGAGTTTGGCTCTCTGGCCAAAAAGGAAAAGTCAAAACACAGCTACATTCATTTGTTTCCTCTCCGGGGAACCATGGAGAAAGGAATAAAAGTTTTGTTTACCAAACAAAACGCTGAGAAAATATTTTTCCATTTAAGAGGATGACAAATTAGTGAAAGTGACAGAAAATAAATAAAAACCTACCACATACTCAAAGAGTTGCACAACTGCCTTAAAGCAAAACTATAATTGTAAATGTGCCGGCATTTGGCCCAGAGTTCAGGATTTCAAGGAAGCAAGTCAATCTTCTATGAACACTAAACAGAAACATCACAAACAGCATTTGATTGTATTATGATTGTCATAGTCTATAGGAGTGAACTACCATATGGCGTTTTTAAAATAAACTTCTAACCACATCCAGTGGTTTCAATTAAAGAATGGTTCATTGCTTACAAAAATTCCCCTACACCCAGCTGTCTTCTAACAAAAAGTCCCATTGCCTCACTCCGAGTTTCCACTGTCATCAGGCAGATTGCCAAGGGGCCAGCCTGGTGTGGACACTCTGCAGAGTGGACTGAAGTGTAAAGTGAGCACCTTTGTATGCAGCTTTGTATGCATTTGAGCAAAGGCTCAAGGACACTCCTACAAAGAACATAAATTGAATTATAGAGTTAAATTAAATGACCCACTATATACAAAAAAATATTTCCAGGATCAAACCCAGATCCTCATGCATACTAGGCAAGTACTCTACCACTAATGTATGTCCCCAGACTGAAGACTAGAGAATATTTAAAAGGAATTTTTAGAACATTAAAACTCTTTATCTAATATGCTCTGCTGGTGCTAACTAAAAACATAATAATAATAATAAACTTTTAAAGTGCCAAGAAAAGCACAGCTATAAAACAGACCTAGGCTCATTGCAGAAGGAAGGTCTTATTGAGATGGCTGTAAAACAGTACAAGAAGTCATATGATGGTAAGAATAAAAGAAGTAACATAACCACCATGATCATTTCATAACCACAGTAAAAATAAATTATTTCTAGAAAATTATAGGTAAGGCCACTTGAATTGGTTTGAAGAGACAATGTGGAGGCCTGGTTAACCTACCGGGCTCTGGTTTCCAAGAGCAAGATATTAGCCCTAAACACCACTCACCCAGAATGTTTATATTCATATCCTCTCTCTCTCCCTCTCCCTCTCTCTCTCCCTCTCCCTCTCTCTCTCCCTCTCCCTCCTCTCACCCAGAATGTTTATATTCATATTCTCTCTCTCTCCCTCTCTCTCTCCCTCTCTTCTCTCTCTTCTCCCTCTCTCTCTCTCTTCTTTCTCTCTTCTCCCCCCTCCTTTTCCTCTCTCCCCCACCTTCTACAGCTTTCATCACCATGTCTGCATGTTCCCCTTTATTTTCTATTGCTGGCCATAATTCAGAACCCAGTGAGTTATTGTATTTAATTGATATTCAAAAACAAATATATTCTCCAGATTGATTTTTCTTCTTACACATGGCCCTTTGTTCATTTCTTTTTCATCTAAACTTCCATGTGACCCCATTCCCACTATCACTGCAGATACCATTCTCTCACCTACCAAACAAGAAAACCACAGCAATCACTTCTATCAGTATAAAAAATGTACAAGGAAGAGCCTCAAATTTATAACATTATATCCACTGCTTACATGTTATTACAAATATCAGAGGAATCATAAAATGATAGGATAAAGGGAGTTGAAACGCTGATTTCAAAGAAATAGAACAGAACCACATTCTCCAGAAGTGGGACAGAGAGGTGTGAGGGGCTTAGACGGATGCTGGGTGACAGGTACCAAAATACACACAGACAGGGAAATAAAGTTCTGGAGTGGAGTTCTACAGCACAGCAAGGTGACTGTAACACACTAGTGACTATAACACACTATTACTGTTTACAGCAAAACAGCCAGAAGACAGAATTTTGAAAGTTGCCAACACAAAAAAGAATGATAAACGTCTGAGGTGACAGAAATCTAAATAACCTTATTCATCATCATGCATTGTATATATGCATCAGAATACTACTCTGTACCTCATAAATAGCTACAATTATTACATCAACTAAAAATAAGGTGTTTTTAATATAAAAAGAGCTTTAAAAAATATATGACTTCAAGAACCTATTGCTGAAGACACCATGCACTTGAGACATAGAACACAGAGAAATCAAGCTAGTACTAACCTGGAAGCTTCATCCCTAATGACTCCCAGTTTTCCCGGTATGGGAAGGTGCTATGCATGCTACTGGAGGAGAAGAGCAATCTTCAGTCTTACCCGGCTGTGAACCCTGAGAGCTGCAATAATGACCATCCTGGCAAGACATGCCTATTGGCCCAACAGTAGCACAGATGTTATAAGAGCAACCAGTCACTTTCTGATTGGATTTAAGAATTGCTCCACAAGATGAAACTCATGCCTAGTACCATTACTGGGGCCAAGAACATGTGGCTATACAGGTTGTAAGCCTTAACAGAGAATGTACTACTATTACCCTGCTAAATAGGCATAGCATTAAACTGAATCCTAATGATTTGTTGTTATATGTAGGAATTAGTGCATCAGAAAAACTTCTTTTGGCAGTAGATGGAAATTAACACAGAGATACACAACAAGCCAAGATGTAGAGAATAAAAGACTGCGGAATGCTCAGTCCTAAATAAAACTCTCATACCAGAACCCCTCCTCTTCAACACTCAGTCAGAGATCATTGTGGAAGAGGGGGCAGAAAGAATACAAAAACAAGGGGCAGTGGCTGACTACAGGGAAGCAGTGTTTTCTGAACCCAACAGAGCACGTACACATATGAACTCACAGCAGTTGTAACAGCATGCACAAGACCTGCTCAAGCTCAAGCCAGAAAAAGTCTCAACATGGAGAGAAAAGGTAAACTGCCTCACCCCTCGCTGAGAAGCTGGTGGCAACTGATGACTTCTGGTAGAGAAAGAGTGTTTTCTTTAAGAGTCTGGAGCCAGGTAAGTCACCCATGCTCTAGGGGATGGCCACATATCCAAGAGCATATGGGCTGCATAAACTGCACTTGATGTTTTTGTTGGTTTGTTTTTTAAAATGATACAATGTAAGGTGGGTAGGGATGGGGTGTAGACCTGGCAGGCAATGGAGACCGGGGTTAATATGATCAAAATACACTGTATGAGCTTCCCAAAGAACCAATAAGAATGTTCTTTAAAAAAAAAAGAAAATGTAGGGGCTGGAGAGATGGCTCGGTGGTTAGGAGCACTGGCAACTCCTGCAGAGGACCTGGGTTCGAGTCCCAGCACTCACATGGCAGGTAACTTAAACTGCCTGTAAGTCCAGTTTTAGGGAATCTGATGCTTCTGTAGGCATTGCATGACATGAGTGCACTTACACACATGCAGGCAATCTATTCATTCACATAAAATAAAAAATAATAAATAATATTTTTAGGAAAAGAAAAAAGATAAAATAAAATGTAATATGGAGCTAGAAAACCAGTTTCACCAAAGTAAAAAATATCTACAATGCTTCCAAGTTCAGGGGCTGGAGAGATGGCTCAGAAGTTAAGAACACTGGCTACTCTTGCAGAAAACCTGGGTTCAAATCCAAGCACCCATATGGCAGCTAACAACTCCTGTCCATAACCCCCGTTCCAGGAGATCTGACACCCTCTTCTGACCTCTTCAAGCATTGCACACACATAGTGCATTTACATAAGTTACAGCAATATGCTCATACACATAAAGTAAAAGTAACAAAATATTTTTTTAAAAAAAGCTTCCAAGATCCATCTGAGCACACAATGGACAGGTCAGGGAAGTGTCCTCATATCACATTCCCACGCTTTCCACAAATTTTGGTTAGTATTTGATCTAACTGAACCCTTCTAACTCGAGTGTCTTTGCTCCAATTCTGTTTTCAGGAACTGGAAGAACAAAAGGGAATATTGGCCACAACTATGTGTGGGCATCAATAAAAGGTGGAACAAAATGGTCTGAAGGTGTTTTCCCCAGGCGCTAGGTTTGTGTACTCGGCAGTTTGATAAGAAGTAGCAAAGTACAACTAGACAAGCATTGACCTTTGGATTTCCTAGTTATCTGCATGTTCTACATAGTGGGTGAATCTTCAGTGAAGTTCTGATTTTAGAATTTGCTTCTTCCCATGCTTTTGTAATAGACATCACCCTGTTTTCTGAGGCAAACAACTTTGAGCAAACACTGCTATCCATGCAGCCCATATGTTTAACAGAAGTCACATTTTCTACTGCACTTAGGATTTCTTCCCAAATTCCTGGACCGCTTTATTACCACCAGCAGAAGTACATTTTAAAATAGGGTATCAAGTCCCTCATACTTAACATTTAAAAAATAGAATTCTGCTTAACATTCAAACAACACAGTACATGTGATTTCAGAGTTGTTTCAGAATCATTGTCTCAATTCTGAGGATATACAAAGATCATCTAAATTCACCCGAAAACCAACACAAACCTTGACCTGTAACCCAGACATACATATATAACCAATTCTTAAAGTTCTCTGTGTAAAGCGACTCCATGAACAGTCTTGGAGATGTGTTCACAATGAACTAACCTCACTGTCAGTACCCTCTTCATATACAGGTCTCTCTCTTCACCAAAGAACATGAACACTAAATGGTCATCCACACAGCCAGGTCCACTCTGCCTCAGAAGCTACTTAGTGCTCTAGAGAAATGTGGTATCCAATAATAGTTCACAGGCCTACGTTGACCTGAATATTTTCACATTTTAATATTTTGCCCATAGGAAAAAGCATACACAGGTTGGTGTTTTTATTGCCATTTACAAAGCATGGACTCTTTTTTCATTTCTATGCAAATTAATCATTGAGAAAGTTGTAAAGCTATTATATAAGCGAAATTATGCTTTTCCTGGCTTTATCTTTTCTCATTTCACCATTATTGAACTCATGCTATAAGAGGGCTCTTTGGTGATTTCTATTTTAATCACACTTCAGCCAGGATTAGGTTGATAACAACCTGTTATTTACCAAGATGATTGTTAATATGGAAGTATACACAGCCCTTCTTCTCCAGCTTATTCTCCAGCTTTCATTTTCTTGATTATACTATTTTGCAATAATTCGTTGGCATTTTATTTACTCATCCATTCAAAGGATATGCAACTGCAGAATTTGACTCAAAAGATATGATCTGATTTTGCTCCTGCTGTTGTGGTTCTAACAATACTCCAAGAGAGGTGACACCCACCTGAAATGGGTAAATCCATTTAACAGCTTATACAATATAAGTTGGTACCACACATGTGTTCAAAACTTGGGAAAATCCTTACAAGTGGCTATAAATAAATCTAAAGACGTCTTGCTAAGACAATTCCAATTCAACCACTTAAAAAATTGAAACACTCCATTGTCAATTTACTCTTAACCTTTTAGGAGTCCCAAGTTAGGAACCTGTTTTAAGGAGTAAGGATAAAGAGTTTCTGTTTATTTTTATAGCAGACAGACTAGGTGGAATTGATTCTTTGAATACCTGGCAGCACCATCTGAATTGACTTATTTCTAGTTCAAGGAAAATTCTTAAGGCACAAAACATATTTAAATAAGAAAAAATCACCTTAGGAATTCCAACCATGGGGAAGCATAAGAGAGACCAAAGGAGAACCAACAGAACTCAATAAATAGCTAGTTAGGGAAGGAAAAGAACAAGGAAGAACCAAAACTCATTAAGGTTTTTACTCCAAATGTGAACAGGAAGAGGACTCCATGCTCACACCTTATAAAAGTATGGTGAAGTAAGAATCCTGTCCATGGGAAAGTTACTAAAAGAACCTGAGATTCCTGCCTCCAGATCACATTCATAGAATTCTGGAGAATTTTGTGGAGTATACTCATGGTCCCTCATCCCAACTACTTCTGTTTCAAAAGGTCATACTCACAAAGTCCTGAATCTAATTCTCTGGTATTGAGTACCCATGTCCTTCAAAAGTTGCTTCCTTCTGTGTAAAGAGTTTCCTAAACAGAATACCAAGAATATTCTTGTCAGGTTCTGTCACTCTCCAACTACATTCCAATCACTGCACACTCTCAGGCTTTCTGTCTTGCAAACTTTAACCCGAACCACAGGCTGTATTCTGCCTTCTGCTTGGGTGGTAATGCCTGTCTCAGTCATTTACACCCTGTTCACTTCACTAAAGAGATTTCACATTCACACTGTAGGTTCCACATACTGTTCTGGTTTTCCCCACTTTTCTACTCCAAGTCACACATTCCATTTAGCCCTGCATACCCCAGCACCTGCAGTACATAGAACCCTCTAAGGCCTCCTGAACTCATCAGTCACTATAAATAGCAACGCCATCAACTCTCCCATGACACATAAACACACTATTCCTAACATCTCATGGCATAATATGATGGAACAACTATTGGAATAGAATAGTCAAGGGTAACAGGAATGAATAGTTGAGAACTACCTTTTGGAGGGCAAGCACATCGACGTGATTTCAGAAAGTTCAGGCTCCCTAAAATATTTATATAATCAACTGGTTAAAGAGGACAGAAGCATTGTGACATGGTTATTTTTATAACAGTCTGTATCATAGAAATAAACAATTATTTGTACCACACAAAGTATAATATTGTTACACAAACTAACTCAATGCAATATGCAAAACATTTTTTTATTTCAACACCACACTGCCTCAAATTCCTAACCAGATTAATTGCACTGAGAAACAGGAAGAGCCATCCTTTTCATAAAAATGAGAGAACCCATTTGTTTACAGGGGTGGAGAACAGTCCAACTGTTGACTAAATCAGAAAGGAGCACGGTAAGCAGGCCACTTGCTCCTGGCAGTGTTCCACACATCAGAGCAGCTCAATGGTTGCCCAGCTCCACCCCTGGAAATCCTTGGTTCTTTCACCTGCCAGCCAACATCCAGACTGACACCCACTGGCAAGTTTGGAGACTGAATTTAGGTTGGTTCTCCCAAAGAAGCCATTGAGAGCCAGGGGCTGAGTTGACAGTGAAAGTGAACAAACACTAATGAGAACTTGTAGAAGAAAAGATTGAACAGGCATAAAAACCATGGTTGTTATCTACATAGAATTAATCTCCACAAAGATCAGCCTGAAGCTTTGGTCACTATCTGCATGAAGGAGATAGAGAAAGATGAGACTGAAGAAGGTACTCAGAATGGCTCAAAAAAATTATTGTTGGGTCCGTAGACAGGTCTTCTGGTAAAGAAGGCTGCTCAGAAACCTGATGGTCTTCCATCGCAGGACCCACATGATGGAAGGAGAGGACTGACTCCTGCAAGTTATCCTCTCACATCCATAACACACCATGGTATGTGTACACACACACACGCATGCATGCACACACACACAAATGCACACAAAAATACAGTATAAAAAATATAGTGCTCATTTGGTTTTCAGAACACTAGAATTCAGTTCTATCATAATCTCCTTTGTACAGATGAAGAAACAGGAGCATAAGACAAAATATATTTCCTAGCTCACTCTAACTCAAGCCATCTGGCTGGAATATATGCTGTTAGGTTCTGTAGATAGGCAGCCCTTCCAGTGCAACTATATCACAAGGCCCCCTTTCTGAAAAGGCAAAATTTAAGTTTTCAATTATTTTTCAATATAAAAAGCTTTTGTTCTCAGACCTAAAGATAAAATGCTTCCTCCTACTTCTGGGAGGCGAAAAATAGACAAGAGGATGAATAAAGGCAGCCTGGAGCTCCTAGGTCTGTTCAGACGGAGTGGAGCCACTTCTCACACACAGTTCCAGAGTCCCTTTTCTCCTACGGACTAACTCATTTTTCGGATATGCCAATGGTACACAGGAAATCAAAGATATTTTACTTTCTGGTATCAAAATTAAGGATCATGCTCAGAACATTACAAAAAAAATGAAGAAAAAGTAGGAATGTCGCAAGAAAGTGTGAGGTCAGACCACGGAAGGAACACAGCGGTGTGCTGGGAAAGGGGAAGTCAAGTGACAAAGCCCCAAATATTCTTGGCTCTTGTGAAAAGCTCCTCTGTTCATTTACCCGGAAGCCCCAAACAAAAGTAGCTGCCCATTTCTCTGTTTTAGTTTCCTGAATATAGCTGGATCACCGACTGGCATCCATTGTCCCTGGCTCACAGAACAATGCCCACTAGCATAAATTCATCCGTTCTGGTACATGTCCAAAGAGTCAGGAAAGAATGCCACAAGACTGCGCAAGTATTGGTCCACACGGTGGAGAGCTGTGCAACCATCCTGGGTGTAGAGGAGGCAGCCAGCACCTCTGCACCCATATCCAGCAATACACCACACAGCAGATCAACATGCTCAGCTTGCAGCTATGTCTAGCATTTCACACAGCTTCACAGACTCCGAAGTCACAAAGTGGTCTGCGGTGCTAACATAAACATTCCAGGACACTAACAAAATGTGAGGCAGGCGAGGCTCAGAGGCCAGAGCCGTTAATAGTAGGGAGCTGAGCTGCGTTTCTCGATCCTAGCAGCCAGGACCATCTTTCTACTGCTCTGGGGGCAAGCCTCAGAGGATGGCAGCTGTTAACTTGGAGGGGAAAAAGTGCACGGTGGAGGAGGTAAAAGGGTTATTTTTAAGAAAGAGCACAATCTAACTTTTCTCTCCTCCACCCACTCCACACCACCTCCTCATTCCCTGTCTCTCCTGCCTGTTCTTCCAGTTCACTTTTCTTCCACAGCCTTTCTCTCCCGGTTGCTCAGGGTACCACACTCTCACACATCTCTCCCTCTATCCCCAGATGGGACACCAGCTCTGACACCACGCTGGGAATAGAAGTCATGCAAAGACTTGGGGCTGCTGCTAAGCTCAGGAGGGATGTAAAGCTGGCTGACTTCCCCTCGTAGCTCCAAATGTGTAAGGATCAAACACACGACTACTTTTGAGGAACCCTATCTTGATGCCAGAATGATCGAAAAAATAAAAAGCAATCTCTATTCTAAGCTAAATGAACCTATTAATTATATTATCATCCTGATGTGCCTAAATCCTGGAAGATACCTAGCTGATTTCTCTTTAGAACTTCCTTTGAGTATTTAGTTCCCTGCCTCTTGATTGTGGTTTCTGAAGTGCAGTAATGAGCACTCAAAAGTGTATGTGATGAATGTACGGGCCCTGTGGATCAATTTCTTCCATTGCCTATGGCTAATGGGCAATGCTGCACACTCGGGAGTCATCTACCGAAACCAAAACACCACTTTGGCAACAACTGAAATAATGAGGCATCTTCCAAAGTGGAACAATTAAAAGTTAGGACCTGATTTTACATGGCAAGGGAGGAAGGTAAGGCAGGAAACAGAAAGGTATGTGCTGTTATAGAAAGAAAAGAGCTGGATTACTGAGAGTGTGGAAGATACAACAATAAAAGTCACACTTATGATTTTCCTCTTTAGTAATCTAGTCATTCAAATGTCCTTCAGTAAACATGTATTAAACACATACTATAGATCCTACATAGCTCTAGGGGTCATTGTTAATGAACAGGATACACCAGACCTTTGCTACCATAGAATTTATAATCTAGCATTCACTGAAGACAAAACTATAGGCTGAAAACCTTGCTAGCTGAAACGTGTATCATGAAGGAAACAATATGGAGCAGAGAACATTGCCGCATTAAAGCAGTCAGAAAGGCCTCTCTGCAGAGACAACATTTCAAAGCTGGAAGATAAAGAAAAAAGTTAATGGAGATAAGAATGGTGTAAATCATCCCCGAAAGCTGGATTTGCAAGTTCAAAGACCCTGAGGTAGAAAATTGTTTGGGAACAAGGATCTAAAACATCAGTATGTTTGGAATCAAGTGAGTAAAGAGAGAATGGCATCGTGCAGGATGGAATGATGCTGTGGGCCAGAATGCACAGCTGAAATGGTTCTCAAAGGAAAATGGGAAGTTCTCAGTGCAGGAATGGCACAGCCTGATTCATACTTCATCATTACCAAGGTTGTCTCTGAGTAGAGAAAGACTTCAAAAGCAAAGGCTGCTGCAGTTGCCTAAGCAAGACATGACAGTTATGTGGACCAAAACAGAGCAGCTCAGACAGAAAGGAATGGACAAGGTGAGCATTCACACAGAAACCCAACAGAAGCCACTGAAGAATTGCCTATAGGAATGCAAGCAAAGTAAGACTTGGAAATGCCTCTCATCAAGTTACTATTCATCTGTGAGGTACTTGTCTCTTTTTTTCCCCTTCAGGAAATATAATCAGCACATGATTCACAGCCAGCACATGTAAGCATCTCATTAGTAGAGCATGACAGTATATAGATGGACGTAACTCAGGCATCCTGGATTCAAGAACAGCAGCAACTGTACCTGGCAGCTCTTGAGAGACAATAATGGATCGTGAGGCAGATATTTCACTGAGTTTTCTCATAAAAATGTTATTGTCATGATGGTGCCAGAACCCTGTGGCTTTTCTATGTTAGGACGCAAACATGCAAACCTTAAAGTAGAACTGCATCAGGTAAACCGACTGTTATTCTACCCACTCTCCAAAGTAAGCAGCAGAGAAATTAATGGCAGTTTCTGAGAGGACAGCACATCAAATTGAATGGCGCATCCCAAATATCTCATGACTAGCAGGAAGAAGCCAGTTATAAAATACAAATTTATAATAAAAATCCCAAAGTTAGGAATGTGGCTCATTTGGCAGAACGTTTGCCTGGCATACATAAGACCCTAAGTTCAACCACAGCATCACATTAACCAGGTATGGTAGTGCATACCTGTCATCAGCTCCTCAGGAGGTAGAGGCAGAAGGCTCAGAAGTTCAAGGTCATCCTTGACTACATAGCAAGTTCAAGGCCAATCTGGGTTGCACAAGACCCTGTCTTAAAAAACAAAAAAACAAAAACACAAAATCCCCGAAATCACTGAAGGATTGATCCTTAAAAACCATCTCTGCAACACAGAAAACCTAGCCGAGGACTCAAACCAGTATGCCCTAGGAAGAGACCCCTGGGAATTCACCCTCAGAACTAACTTGTTTATTTTACATGCTATATTCAAACTGCTCCCCAAACTGCCACATAAAACCCAAAATGAATTTCATGACTAACACACATTCAGACTCCTATCTTTCTGATCTGTGCATTCCTAATTACCTAACTGAGTTACTAACACCACTTCCAGTGCCTTTCATAAAAAACTGTACAGAATTATCACATCTAAATCCCTTGGCCCTTTTGTTTAGGTAAGCATCTTTTTAATACTGATAGTGATGTCGCACTCTTGTCCTCAACTGAAGAATGAGAGATGTCTTCAGAGGAGGGAGAAAACGAGGGGAGTGGAAGAAAATGAGGGGAGGAGGGAGCGATTTTTCACAGGGAGAACCTTTCTTTGATACTGGCTCAGGTCATACGAAAATAGACACTAAGCAGAGACAAACCATAGTAATCTATTTAGGATATTAACTTTTTTCTTCAAGGTATTAATTGTGGCCATTTTTAGATACATTTCAAGGACTGTTTAAAATGGACACTATTATTTTAGTTGCTGTATCATGAAGGATCTATTTAGAAAGAGTTCTCCTGATACTCCAAAGAAAAGAATATAGCTTTAGGCACTTTCCTCTGTTCCCTCCGAACTCTCCTACTTATCCTAATACCTCTTTGGATTAGTGGTCCATCTCCAAATTCCCTTCCAACATTTATGCTTTAGTTCAGTGGCCCATCTGTATCACTCCTTTGAGCATGGTACTTCTCTGGCTTGCAAAGCCACCTGCTCGGTCCCAGTGGTAAGACTATAAAAGACTCGCATCACTACACTTCACACCCTCTTTAATTTAATGCTGTAAATTCAGTTTTCAGCACCCCTGAGCTGTTCATTCTAATTTGGCCTGTCATCACCTGCAATGACTGAACTTGATCTTTATCCATGCCACCCATAATGCTTTGATTGCAGGGTCTGGATTTCTGCAACTGTAGAAGAGATGAAGAATGTACAGAACTCTGACAGTGCAAAAGCCGTCACTGAGTAACTCCTCTTGGGGCATCTTCCTAAAATCGGCATGTGTTTCTTGAGTACAGATTTATTTTCACTCAGGCCTTAAGACTCCCCATATAATCAAATAATCTCCAAAGAGCAGCATCAATATATGTTCAAACCCACGGTCCACTCCATCACTTGAGTCCAGGGGTGTTCTTATCTGCTATAGCTCTATTCTTAACATTATACAATCCACAAAATCCACTAGACTCAGCGTTCCACTCTGAGCCACACAACGCTTCTGCATTCCTCCTTTCTAAATCATTGGCCTAGCCCTCAGTCAAGCTAAATGTCACCTGTACCTGTGACATCCGGAAAGATGCATCAATATACACATGTATGCACTACTCTCATCTTAACCTCTTGTCGCAACAGAAACTATTTCTAAACAGAATCAACTCAAGGAACTCTACTCTTTATGTGCTCCAGGCTGAACTGGAACTCACAGACATCTGCCTGTCTCTACTGGGATTAGAGGTGTGTGCCACCTCACCCAGCCAAAGAGCTCTTTTTACTAGTGGTTATGTAGTTAAATATTATATCATCTGTAAAACCATGCCCTGTTTCTCTTATCAGGATGTAGGATAGCCAATTGTGCCTTGGGTCATACGTTTTTCCATCAACTCAGAATCTTCTACCTGAACTTCTATATCAACCTGTCAGCATATGGAAAGCATCTCCACAGACATTACTCTTTAAACAGATCATCCCAGAATTCCTTACTCCCTCTACATTAGCCATAAGATTCTGGAAAGCATCTTTCCAAAGATGAGGGGGACAGCAGAGGTGCTGAACCCAGAATACTCACTGAGTGGCTTGAGGATGCTGCTGCTGGATTCATCAGCATTTTCCACGTCTGATTTGTCTGAGTAGTTCTCAGAGATCCTCTCCTTTTCCTTCTTTTCCTTGTGACCTGTCTTTCTCTTGTGACGTCTCCTTCTCCGGTAGCTCTTGGGCACATGGACCCCAATGTAGATGGTGTGGTGGCCTAAAGAAGGAAACAAGTGACCTGTTATTTCAGTTTATGTTAACTCTATACACAAATTGCACAAGATCCACAGACCAGCAAAAAGGTCAATGTTATCATTCAATGTTTAACTAACAAAAACCTGAATTCTGGAAATACAGAATTTCTTCCCAAATTTTAGTCAGTTACAATATAATTCCACCAATTGGTGGGGACTTAGATCCATGAGGGAGTGAGTACTCAAGTTCTGTCTTCATGGGTCACTTTTGTTTGGGAAAATCGAAACATACAAAATTGAAAACCAAGAATGCTTGATTCTGGCCATACTTCTGCAATCTGTTAGCTATATGACCATCATTAAACCTCTGTTTGTTTGTTTGCAAAGACAGGGTCTTTGTCTAGCCTCAGACTCACCTTATACCTAAAGATGACCTTGAACTTTTGATACTCCAACCTTCATCTCCTATGTTGCCACTACTATGTCCTATTTATGACCTACTGTGGATGGAACCCAGGGCTTCATGCATGCTAGGCAAGCACTCTACCAATTGAGCCCCATTTCTTCTTAACTTCTGTGAGCTCAGCTTCACTGATATAATGAGGGACTTAAACTGAGTAATTCCTAGAGGCCTTTCCTGGTTTAACTTTTCATGACCTGTGATTACACTGACTAGAATGAAGAAAGGATGCTGTTCGGCTCCAAAAATAAAGTTCAGAAAGTCATTTGCTGGGGATAAGGTTTTATCGTATAACTTTTTTTATCCAATCAGCAGAAAAGAGCCTTAGAACTGGGACAAACTGAGAAAAATAAGACATTCTTGGAGAGATTTTAGAAATACTCAAATGTTCACACTAGGAAACAGCTAAAACGAACGTCAGCTACAGTGTCATTCTCATTCTTCTTTTTTCGTTTCCAAAAGTTTCTAAAAACTGGCTGTTGCAATGATAAAAATAAAACTCAGCCCAGCAAAAACTGCCTTGAAGAGAAGGGCTCGAGGGAAAAGAGATCACGAAGAGCCTCGGTCCTCTAATTGGAGGAACTGACAGTATCCGATGGGATGAGAAAAGAACTCAGTTACACACCTTTTTTTTATAATTGAAAAGCTTTTACTTTTATTTCATATAGTGAATAGCATAACTTCTGCAGGTGGGAATCATCATTTTGGAAGTAAATTGAACACTGTTTTAGAATGCAAATTAGATTAGGTTATCTCATCTAAGGGTTTCATTTCCCACTTCTGGAATTATTCTTTGATGACACTTTACAGTACCAGAGATAATATCATATACTGCCATCTAACACCACCTTCCAGTATCAATTTCTGTGAACTACATTTCATACAATTCATTAGGCACCCCCAAAAACATCATAATTCATGAAGTAGTTCCTAAAAGTGGCAGGTCATAAGAATTATGTTCTGTTTCAAGAAAAAGAAATGAAGAACCACAATGAATGAGGCGGTATGCCAAAGAAAACACCTGATGCTTAGAATGGGGTTGGAGCATCTTCCCATGAAGCAGCACCCCATACCCAACACAGCAACAGCAACTTGCTACTACAAAGTACAGTGAAAATCTATCTCTCCACAGAATGTGTGCCAATGAGAAATTTATCATGTCTAACCATTTGCAAGCAAATTGTTCTCATGGGAAAGCTATATTATACCAGGAAGTAGGAAATATCTTAGAAACAATGTGAATTAAGAAACAGTGTCAATTGTTTCCTGTGCTCCAGTTACTGAGGGAGTCCTTCCAGCTTTATCTCAAGTCTCAACAATACAAGTCAGCAGAGCCAACTGACTTCTTCAGTAAATCAAACACTGAAAGTTTGGTTGCCTTCACTCACCAAGTAGGAAAATATCACACACACAAACATACATACACACACATACACACACAAAAAAAAATTTTAAACTTGTCACAGTGAATATTTTCTATATATTATTAAATAATGGCAACCAAGAAAAATAATAATTAAGGTACATTAGTCATGCTAATGTGTTTACCACATGAACTAGTCTGTGCAGTACACTTGATGAAGTCATTGAAAAGATAGGCTGTACATATGGTACCATTCTGCTCATTTGGTCCCTGTGGCAAATCCAATCTGTCCCCATGCCTCTAATCCTCTTCCCAAGCCTTCCTTGCTCCTCTTACAGGCAAGGAGGCCTTCAGATTTGATTGCTACATGACCCTGCTAACCAAATGAAAACAGGGATTCCTTTAGAGACAGACCAGGCATTTTTATTAGTTTTTCAAGGTATGATTTACAAACTATAAATCCATTTCGTTGTAAGAGTATAATTCAATGATCTTAGTCTGTTTAAAGAGTTGGCCAACTATCACCACACCCTAATTTTAGAATCTTTCTACCAATCCAAAGAGATCCCCTGGGCCCATTCGCAGCCACCCTCGGCTGCTGCTGCTTTCCTACACGCCCACTCCTAGGCATTTTAATACTGTCGGTGATGACATCTGGGAAGCCACAGTCCTCTAGTACTCTCACAGCTACAAACTTTTTGTGTGGATCCTTACAGCGTGGCAAAATACAATATTACCAGTGAAGAAGATACAGCCTCCCAGGAAGAAGCCCAGGAAATGATGGCACCAAGGTGAACAAACACAGAGCATCCTCCTTCTTGTCACACATGTCATTGGTACCTATGATTTCCCCTTTTGTCTCGTGTTCAGGTGGAAGAGACAGAACATGATTCTAGGAAAAGGGGACGTTTAGGAACTTGAGGACAATGCTTGTTGATTTATTAATTATTTCTAATCTCTAACTTCTTTGCACATCAGAGGAGGCAAACATGACAGTCTTGCTTTGCAGGACAGGACTGAGGTGGGCATGCTTTCACATAGGAATGACCAAATATTTAATAAGTCATATGTTCTAAGTAACAAAAACACCAAAAGTAAAATGAGCTGAGAGGAAAGCATTCTTACTACCCCCACAGAGCTCCTGTCTTCTTGATCAATAGAAATGGCATTACTTCTGGAAAGAATCTATTTGTTGAGAATATCATAGGTGAATCTCAGTGTTTATTTTCATTAAAATATCTTTACTTGTCTCAGAAATGTCATGAAGATTAATGGCTATTTTAAAATTATAACTCATAAAATGCAAGCTCTTAGGGTTGCCAAAAAAGTTGATGGTATAGTTATTGTTCAGTGTATGAAAAGAAAAGGAAGAACTTGACAGACAAGCTTTTCAAACCCACAGGAGTCAAAACAAAACAGTAAGATGTTCACAATACCAAGGACAGTTACCAGCTCATTACAAGGAAATCTTTAGGCTCAAAAAAAAAAACTCTGCTAAAAATCTCATGAAAAAAATGCTTACAAAAACAATGGAAAAATAAAAGATAAAACTTTTTTTAAATTTGCTTTAACTCATAAGGGAGACACAATTACTTTAATGTTATTAAAATAAAATTTACAGTCATAGTGAAACTACTGGACTCTACAACTGACAGTGTTCATTTAGGTGTGTAGTCACAGGGCATTGCATCCTCAGTTGGCAGGAGCCTCACTATCACGTGTTCAAATAAATACCCCACATGCCTTTCTCTGACAGATGGTGGGAGTTCCCAACACAGTCTAAGTGCCTCCAAAATACTTCACAATCCACACTACAGCTGGGCCTGCTGGGAAGAAAACACAGCTCTCCTGGCCATGTCTGTGTCTGCATCATCACTACTGAGCTTCGTGTCTTCCATCTTTCCCTGCTCCACCCCAGCTATAAGCAGTAAGTTCACGAACCTGTCAGAGCCAGTTCTCCAAGTCCCTGAGTTATGGCCAGCTAACTGCATACCTCTGCTTATCGTTATGGTGTTCTGGGCAAAGAACTCTTACACTTTGTATCTCTTTAGTCATAAAGCTAAGGTAGCTTTCACAGACAGCTACTTCACAAATATTAGGAGAATTAAACAACCCTTCAAGACAGAAAATTAGAAATTCTCCAGGTAAAATAAAACTTCTATGGATTACTTGGTGGGTAACAGCATTATCTCCATGTATAGGATGGAACCATTAGCTCCACCTGGCAAACATGGTACAGGGCTTACACGCCAACGATAGCAACCATTCACCAAAAGCTGTGAGCACACTACTCACTGTTAGTGCTTCCTCCCTGGCACCTCGTGTAATCTTGCTATAAACCTTAGATACAGGTGCAAAAAAACAAAGTTTGGGAAGTCAAGGTTGCTGCCAGCAACTAATCAAATGCCCTCCCTCTTCAGAACATTCCACAAGAGAAGTATCTCTCAGGTAACAATGTCAACATGAGCTGAGTGCCAGCTTTGGCCAGGATTTTTTAAATACACATTTATAAGAAGATGGTTTGGTGGGTAAGGCATGACCACATATGCCTATAATCCCAGAGCTGGGGAGAGGGGGACTAGTAGGGCTGCAGCTGGAGACAGGAAGATTGCTGTGACTGCCTAACTATAAAACAGCAAGCTCCAGGTCAGAGAGACTCTGTCTCAAAGGGATAAAGTAGAGAGCAATAAACAGGAAACCCAGGGTCCTCTCCTTGCCTCTGTACGCAGCTGCATGGACACATGCAGCCATGTACCACACATTCACACATACAAAAGTAAGACACACATTTATTTTATAATCAGATGATTATGTTTCCTTCCTCATGTTGGCCATAAGAAAGAGAAGAATCAACTATCAGGCCAACCTGTAGTGAGTGCAATGCTTCACTCTTCACATTTCCCAACCACTGTTTTCACTTCTCCCTAGGCTGTTTTGGAAGAAAGCAGTATATGTTTTTAACTTCAGATTTCAGTACTATGAGCTAGCTAAAGGAAAACCAAGTACAGATAAAGTCTTTGCCCAGAAATTTACCTTTCCCTACCTCCAGTCATTGCTCCTGCCTCCCACATACAGTTCTAATTAAACACCGAAGGATGCTCCAGATTTGGTTCTTAATCTCCATTGTTGCTCTTTCTATAATGAACCAAATTTATGTTCTCTCCAGTTAGAAGCAAAGATTCCATAACCCAAGGCACTTACACCCTTCTTACAGAACTGATCAGCACTAGTTCAAAGATACGAGTTAAATACTTCCTTCCCTGGCCTATCTTATGTAACCTAGTTTTATGTCAAGATACCTAAAACATATTAGTAGCTATTGCCAAGAGGAATGTCAGGAAGAAAAACAGAGAGTTTCACTGTTCTTTAATTTTAAAAGAAACATGTAGGAGAGGCGGCAAAGATCCTGATGAGGGCTCTATTACCAAACAAAGCTTAGACTCATATCAACTCCAGGCACTATGCAAGTTCTGTGTTTGACACTTGATATAATATGAAATAGACCAGTCTTTATAATCCAAGAAATTCATAAATGAAGTACAAATAAATTGTTAGCATGCACACGAGTGTCCACAGGCAGCTCTAATAAGATGTAATCAAAGTAACATTGCTAATTTGCTGGGGCATAAATACCAACTCATAAACAGAAAATCCACTTCAGAAGCCATAATATAATTTTGCAGTTACCAGGGGATAAGTCAGCCCTTTATGAAATATTTGGATTAGGGTCCAGACTTTAAATACATATGACTGCTCAGGACAAGGATGAATTCTATTTTTATATTTTGGATGGGGGTAACTTTTTTACATAAAAAATGCAGATGTTTATTAACAGATAATTATATACTACACATATAAATTACTATAGACAACTTTGAATACTGAGGACACTAAGGAATAATTGATTTTAGTATTAACACTACCACTTATACTTAGGATCAAGCATACAAGTAAATAAAGAAAATGTGAATTTTTGAAAGGAGGGAAGTCTGGGGAGATGGCTCATTGGGACCTGAGTGTGTGGACCTGAGTTCAAATTCCAGAACCCACCTAAAAGCCAGATGCATAGTCTGAGCATCTGTAACCCCAGCACACCTACAGAGAGACAAGAAACCAAGACAGGAGAATCCCCAGAAGCTCAGAAGCCAACTAGCTGGTTACACAGCAGAAACAAGAGACCCTGTCTCAAACAAAGAGGAAGGTTAAGAGCTGAACCCCGAGGATGTCTCTATTATGGTTATACTCCTGAATTCATAGACATGGCACTCACACAAAAGCACATAACATACATTTACAGACAAAATGGCAAGTATTTTTCTTCCCTTTGAACTGTATGGGAATTTTACACAGTGAAAGATTCCCAGAAACCATCAAGACTACCTGAGCTTCCCAAAGCATGTCTAATAAAAATTTTCAACTTATTACTTGGTGTTTACTGCACACAGCACTTTCAATATTTGATGATGATGATGATGATGATAATGATGATGATGATGACAACAACGATGACGACGACAATTTGTACACAAGAACAGCTACAGAGGACATAAAGAGGCAGCAAGCTCATGCTGCTTAGCTAGACTTCTATCCTCAGCTCAGAAAAACTGTGAATCTGCTTCCACCTGCTCGTGTTAGTACAGATTTCCAGCCAGTCTTGAATACGATGAGGACCCAAGGCCGTACACTGACACCCAGTTCCCACTGCACTCTCCATCGCTAATGGTTGGTGACAGGCAAAAACTAAATTAGTGAATGTTTTGAAATGTAACTTTACTATTCTCAGTGATCATACATTATTTTAAAATATCTAAACTAGAAAGACAAAAATTCCTTCCTTAAGGTACTTTGAGATCCTGCCTTAATGAACAAACAAAACTAAGTTCAGTTTCCCTATACAGTTCCTAAAGTACTTCACAATCTAAATGGCTGATTTTCCAAACTTAATTTTAACATTAGTCTAGCACAGTTTTATCTATAAATATAAAAATATCAATGTATACAGAGATCTAAAGATGATTTTCATGAATAATCTTAATGAAAAACTACCTCCCACTGTATCTGATATAAGAAGATGCTCCAAAATAGATAGGCACCTATTTCTCTCTTCCTTTTCCAAAGGGAAAAGAAATGGAGCAGTATTTTTCTCATCCTCACCCACCGAGAGCCTGATAATAACTTGTGAACTTTGCCTGTTCTCTAGAATGTTCACACTAAGCACGGCAGAAGAGGCAGCTAAGGACCTAGTCTTAACTCATCCCACTGCAGCCCTTTAACCCACTGCAGAATGTAGCAGGTCAGAGGAGGTAACAACTTCCATAACTCATTCTCCCTTCACCCTGCCCAGAAACAAGTGCTTGGCAACTTCTACCCTGCTCTGGGCATAGCCTCCCTGCTGATTTCACACAGCAAGTGCCAATCCCCAGGAACCAGGTCTGTCAGGCCCTTTACATGACTGGAGAGCAGAATAGAGCCAAAAGATGGGGCTGATGTTGAACAGTGCAGGATTCCTCTACTCATCATGACACCCAAGAACTCAAATGAGCCGCTGGATTTTAATGTGTGGTATATATATGCAGTCAGACAAAATCCACCTGTGAGCTAAATACAGGGAACTGACAACTTCCATTTATTTCTCTCAGGGTCACCATTTGCACAAGTGAATGGGAAGCAGAGTTGGAAGACACAAAACAATAGCTAATCCAACAGTCATTGATAATTGGATTTGCAACTGCAGCCAGAGAGAGATAGAGACACATAAATGCACACATTCATACCCTCATTCCAAACACATTGTCCATCCCTGACCCTATTATAGCATCTCTGTTTGCTGTGGCCTAAGCCTTGGTGGGGCAATAGGAAGAGCAATCTTTGGTTGCTATGGACAGATAATCCATTTATAGTGAATGCACTCATGGTTAATCACATATGAAATATCCCACATTATTTCACAAGATTTTCTGCCCTCACATTATGCATATGGATCGATGAGATGCAACAAATGCCATAGTAAGACAATCACCAACAGCTAGAGATATTGCTACAAGAGGCATGTTAGCCTAGATAAGCCCAACCCCCAAATCTTTATGACTATGGCTTCTCAAATGCATCCATAAAAGACAGCTGCTACATTCACGAACCCCTCAGTCAGTCATACTTGGAAAGCTGAGGACCTTTATTTTGGTTTACTCTCTATTTTCAGTGATCCCAATAAAGACAAAGGGCCAGCTAATAATGTACAGAGACAAGGACTCCTTCTGGTTCCCTGGGGATATGAGCTTCTTTTTCCTGCTTTCCACCACTAAAGGTCTACTTTGTCCACTGTCACCACTCCCAACCAACATTAACTGTCATACCTAAAAAAGGATGATAAATCCTTTCAAATTAGAAATTACCTAAGGAAAAAAAAAAAGCTTGGTCATTTTTTGACACTGCTTCTGTCTTATATCACAGAATGACAACTTTAATTCCACAACCCTTAGTCCTATAAGGTGCCCCAGAATATAGAAAGGTTCCGAATGTCTATCCTGCCGCCATCAGCAGGGGCATTCATGGGGTGAGCCCAACCATGCTTCTGAGGTCTTTTTCTTGCCTTTGCAAAAGCCCTTCCTTCCAATGTTTATTCTCTTTACAGCTCTTTCCACTTCTGAGTCTTCAAAATGCCTCCTGGTTCTCATTTACCTCTCTGTCTCAGTTCTTCTCCCCTCCAGAGAGAACAGAAACCAGGAGTACCTGGGAAGGGCTTTGCCCAGGAGCAAATCCCTTCCACTTCTGCCTGGCTCATGTAGTCATCTACAAGGTGAGAACATTAAGCTAGATCTTCTCTAAGATCCCTGCTAGCTTTAAAATTCTGGAAAATTCCTAATACTTAAGACAGTCAAGTATAACAGGATCCTCAGGGGAAAAAAAACTAAACTAAAAGCTTTCCACCAACACCTCAGAGTCTCCTCCCACTCTCTCACAACAAGACACCATGTACCTGTGCCCATATTGTCAAGAAAGGCCACCAAGCTCACCTCCATTCCACTAATCTGAGGCGCTACTGTCCCGTCCTCACCCACCCGGCTCCCGGAAGCTTTAGAACCGTTGTTCCCTGGCTCCCCGTGGAAGTCTCCCCGTCTTGTTTCCCACTTCGTTTTATGTCTGCTCCTCGGTCTCAAAGGTCGGCACTTAAGAGTCCACTCAGCCCCCTTCCCGCTGCTACCGTCACCCAGCTAGTGTCATCCACTCCCAAAGTGTATGCCAACCATGTGCCTAGGCCCTCGGTCTCTGTCTCCATCCCCATTCTTTCCTCAAGCTCCAGTTATAGAGCCTGCCGCTTCTATCACAGTTGTACTTCGGTATTTCACAGGTATCACGGTGTATCAAAGGCTGAACTCCTACCATCGCTACCCTTCTCCCCTAGCATTACACATCTTACGAAGTGACATATGATCTCCCAAGTGTCTCAGAGCAAAAATCCAGCAGCGGCCACTCCCCCAACCTACGTCTCTCCATCCGTCCATTTAGCTGTAAATCCTAGCAACTCAAGCTGTCTGTCTCCAACACTTTTTCTCCCCATTCTTGTCTAACACAAAATCACCTCTCAGTTGAATCTTTGCCACAGATTGTCCACTTTTATTCCTGCCATCCTGGGGTGCTCCCTTCATGCAAAATGCAAAATGTGTTTTTTCACTTCTCATCCTTTTCCCAACAAATTCAACAAAATCCTAAATGTTCAGCATGAAATGAAAAGTCACAAAAAGCCAGGACTGATGGTTCATGCCTGTAACCCCAGCACTCAGAAGGTTGGGGTAGGAAGACTGCCGTGAGTTGGAGGTCAACCTAAGCTACATAGTAAATTCTAGTCCAGTCAGGACTACAGTGTGAGACTTTCCCTCAAATACCTGAGACCTGGGGTGATGGCTCAGTGGGTAAAGCATAAGAACCTAAGCTCGGATCCCCAGTACCCACATAAAAGTCACGCATGGCAGCACGCATCTACATCCTAGCACTGGAGAAAAGGGAGCAGATACAAGAAGATCCCCAGAGCTTGCTAACCAGCAGACTGACCAAGTTGGCTAACTCCAGGTTAAATGAGAGACCTTGTCTCAAAAAGTAACGTGGAAAGCAGTAGAGGTAGACACCTGACATCAACCTCTAGCCCACACACACACACACATGTGCATGCACCAGTACACACATGTCACATACATGAACATGTACAAACTTAACTATCACACCAAAAAATGCCCACAAATTATTTGAGTCTTACCTCCCTGAAGCTGCTGTCTGTTTGTTGCTATGGTTCAGCCCACTCTTTTAGCCTGCTTTCTACTCCTCTGGGGAGTCGGGGGAGGGGAGGCTGTCTCTTTTTCCACTCTGGGTCTGCAGATATGGCTGCCCTGGATACCTCTCTCGTTCTTCCCCTAGCCAAGTGTTCTCCACGTTTTAGGTCTCAATTTGAGATTACACTATGGAAGGTATATTCCTTCACATAAACTCATCCACGTACACGGTACAATCTCTAAATTAGTATATTAATAAATTTTGTGCTCTTAAGTAATGTCTAGTTTATTTAACTGAACACTAACTATTACCCTAACTGGAATATATTTTCAGTCAAGAATACATGAGTTTGCAAGAGTAGCATATTATAGCTTACACTTATAATTTTTTCTTGCCATTTTAATAGGCTTAATGGGGGGTGCGTTAACCTTCAGTTTAGCTTAGGAAGGAGAGTTAACGTGGGTACTGATTACTAACTTGTTGAATATTATATATAATTATTTCCACCTCAGTTTGAATGTTCCTCAGTCACAACAACCACTGGGAAGAGTGTGCTGAGCATGAAGACAAATTTCACACAAGGATTACATCCCAGGGAGAGAATATCTTAAATTTATAAGGTTAATCCTTGGGATTTCAAATGTCTTTATACTTTATACAAAAAAACAATCTGAAAAGCCATGTGTCAAATGGTAGAATGCTTGCCTAGTATGTGTGAGGCCCTGGGTACTGCAAAAACAAACAAAAAACTCCTAAGAAATAGAAAATTAAGTAATCCACAGTGATTTGCAGCAGATAGCAAAGGATTATTCAGGTACTATCCAAGAATCCATAGAGTATCTCTAGTAGGAACAAGGAGATGGGCTGCCAGCTGCACCTGACAGGAAGTAGCCAGAATCACAGGAGGATGATCTGCCCAAGCCACCCAGAAAGACGGTGGTAGAACCAGGAATAGAAATAGGTCCCAAGACTCTCAGTAAATCACCAGGTCCTCCGAGCTACAGGACAGACTGAACCAAAGCAAGCCACTACTTAAATCAGATTCTGATCTAATTTGCCAAACACATGTATCCATTGGATTCAATTAAGAGCTTTCATTTTCCTTATTTTGCAGTACAGAAAGAATTTCTGATTGAAATTTTAATAGTCAGCAGAGGGCTTGGGTGATGACTTAACCAATCTATAAATATATAATTCTGGCCCTCTGAAACAGATTTATTGGCTAACATGATGAAAAATTTTAACTTTATGGTAATTTTTTGAAGTTTTAGCCTGGCAAAAGTTATTGAGCATTCACTTTGAAAATATTCAGTAAAATAGAATCTTGTGGAGTTGAAGCAGAATCTGTTCTTTCAAAATCAACAGAGTAGAAAGGTGAACGAATGCATTGTGTACTGCGCTAAGGACAGCTGCCTTCTAATGCTAACTCTTTGAAAAGGGAAAAGCAATTACCAGACATAAAAGCTTTTTCAGCTATTCAGAGAAAGAAATTATTTAAGTCACCTATATTGCTGATTCAATGGATGTCACTCACCACCCTCACGACCTTCACCTTTCGTCCCACCTGGCAACCTGCGGTGTCAGGGTTTCAGTGTACAGAACCTCCCGTGAACCCCCATCAGGGCAGGCTCACACCTGAGTCCTTAAGGGATTAGCCAAAGAGCAAAATGAAAGAAATGAGAAACAAAATTAAATCTCATCAGCAAGCTCACCAACATAACAGAAAGACCTCACTGAATCTCTCTTCTAGTCTTGCTCTGCTCACACTCATCAGGTCCACCTTTCAACCTCCCCAATAATTCAAAGATCTTCCACTGATAAAAACAGGGATGTCTTTAGCTCAGGCTAATATTTCTGTACTGCTGTGGAATCTCATTTAATTGGCCCTTAAATTACACAATAGCCCACCAGGTGCAAAATTATTCTAGTCTATGTTAAAGGGGAGGGAAAAGATTCGTGTATGTTCATAAATGACATAGCCTCCTCCCCAACACAACACTACATATTTGAATCTGTTTTCCAGAAGGAAAACATTGCAAGCTGTATTAGGTAATGGGCAAGCATTTTATCCTGGATCCATTTGCAACATAATGGGACTCTCTGTAGAAAAGGAGATAAGTAAGTAAGTTAAGGACAAGGTAATCAGAGAAATCTAAGAAAATCAGGTCTTGTATCAGGTTAAAGGAAAAACAGAATGACTCCGAAGAGAAATACGAAACAACCCTTAGGAGACTGCGGCTTCCCATTCTGGCTTGACCTTTCCAGTGTGGGAAACAGGAGGGAAGCACAGCTGGGGACAAAGGGTGGATGTTAGAGGAATAAACTAAGCAAGTCAAACAACACTGAAACTAGTCAGAACGTTTAGAACGATGTCTACAGCCATATCACCCTGAATGTGCCTGACCTTGTCTAGAATTTTGGGATGCTTTAAATCATTAAAAATTATTGATGATTTCAATTTTTAAAATCTATTTAGAATAGTATAGTACAAAGTACCTCTCTCTCTCCCCGCCTCCCTCCCTCCCTTCCTCTCTCCCTCTTCGTGTGTGTGTGTATGTGTGTGTGATGTTTGTGCTCATGTGTGAGAATGCAGGTACACACAGGCCAGATGTATATGCGGAGGTGCAAGGACAACTTTGGGTGTTGATTCTCATCTTCCAACTTGTCTGAGACAGGGTTTCCTTGTTGTTCATACTATGTACAACAGGCTAGCTGGCCTGTGAACTTCTGGAGATATGCCTGTCTTCACCTCCCATTTCATTGTCGGAACATTGAGATTACAAACACACATTACTATGTCCAACACTTATGTAGTTTCTGGGTATTCATATTCAGATCCTCACACTTCCACAGCAAGTGATTTATCCACAACTCCTCCCTAACAGAAAAGTACCCCTATTCTTAATACTAGATACATCACTGACATTGATTTAGGATAATTATCAAGAGTTCTGTGACAAATGGCATGTTCTCATTTTTTGGAGAAAGAAACCCAAAATCTAAGCTATAAGTGGCTTCCTTCACTTACAAAAGAGTTAAGTATTGGAGCTTTATTCTCAAACTGATGCTTAGCCACTCTGCTGCAACAGCATCTGACTAAAACAAAAGGTATATACTCCCAAAAGGAAATGTGAAGCAATATTTCACTAACATCTCACTAACAACTAGATACAATGCTTCTAAGCTTAGTCTACAGACAGAACCACAAGAGTATCATTTCAGAATATTCAAATCCTTACAAAGTACCAAGTTCAATTTGTTTTTGGCTTACTGCCATAGAAGAATGCAGGAACTTAGGGCAGGAAATGGCTTCAAGGGGTTTTAGTCCATAATCTATTACCAGGAAATTCTTAACAGTTGGAAAACTCTGGGAAGGTGCTATGTGTGCTTCTGCTTTCAAAAACTCGTGGACTTACCATCAGATTTCCTCACTGTGGACAAAATCTGTCTATAAAGCTGTCCTTTCAATGATACAGCAGGAGGTGTGGGGCAGCCATGGAGATAAGGGCTGAAGGCTTTAGGACTTCTGGGGCACATTCAGTTGAGGCCAAAGGAGACAGACATGCGGAGCTGGAAAGATCTGCAGAGGCTCATCCTCCTGGGGGCAGCTGGAACCAAGTTGCTAGTCAACTATCAACTTTTAAAAGCTTCACTGTGTTTCTTTAAAGTTTTCCTATGTGGGGATCCATTGTTTCTGTTAAGAAGGCTTTTCCTTCAGCTGTATTTGCCCAAGTGTTTCCTCTGTACACACTGTTTCTGAGCAATTAGAGTGAACAGCAGAGAAGAGGTCAGCAAAATGCAACCGGACACTTAGGTCCAATGCTCAGAATAGCCCTAGTCCTGACCTGGCTCCTCCCTTCCCATCCGATAGGTTTTCATTCACTCTTTCCCTGGTTTTGACTACTACAGTTATAAGCAAATGCCTACCAGGTCCCACCTTTTATTTAGAAAACTACCTCCTCAATACATGGGACTCGATCATGATGATATCCTCTAATGATAACTAGGTTAAGTCATTATGATTTCATGTCTGTAAAATGTTGATGCCATGACCTCCGGAGAGACAAAAGGCATGATTTCATCATTTCAGCCTCTTTAAAACACAGAACACACATGCGAGAGGATTGGGCAAAAGTGGTTGAGGGGATTCTTCTTATCAATCCAAATATATAAGCAATGTCAAAACAAAAATGGTCTTTATAAATCCAAGGAGGATACCAAGGATAAGAGAAGAAACCAAACCATGTCAACCCATTTGACTACAAGTACTCAGAGAACCAAAATACTAATGAGATATTTTAACAGAGATGTGAGAGGATTGTGGAAAGTAATTCTATTTGTGCTTTATTTAGTGTCTATTATATATTCAAAGAGTTTTACTCTTTCTTTTAACAAATACTGAATGAGTATCTACTTAGTCCCAAACACTGCCCTACTTTCTCACTTCTATTTCCCTGAAAAACTCTTATTTGTAAATCCCAGCATTTGTAACGACACACTCTTTCTTAATAACCATCAACAGACAGAGGAATTTATAGAGTTATTCTTGTATTTGACAGGTGGGAGCACACTTTTTGTGGGTCTTGGTTTTGAAGTTGAGGGAAACCACCAAAATTTATCAAAACAACATTGAGTATCGAGCAAGCTTCAGAAATGGAGTCATTTCGTCACATACTGTTCTTTATGTTTCCTGAGTTGCTGGTTGGACTCAAAATTTAGTAGAGGCCACTCCTCATGAAGTCAGAGCTGCCAAGGCCACTAGGGAGTTACCTAGCCTAGCAGAGCCAAGGCCTTATCTCAAAGGATAAGGCGGAGTTTGCTCTTTTCCCCTATTGCGAAATATGAGACTATTAAGTAATCTGTTTATATCATACAGATCCAAAATCTAAGCTTTTTTATGTTTTTGAGACTGGGTCTTCAGGTTGGCGTTGAAATCATGATCCTCTTGCCTCTACCTTCCAAGTATGAGGTAACTCCCACCCCATGCAAGTGCAAGCTGACTTTAAAAAAAAAAAATCCATAGGATTTCTTCCAGTCTGGCAAAAAGCAGAGACTCTTGCTTCCTATCTCTGACTTGGCTCACCCAACAAAAACTGGCAATTTCCTCTAGGTCTGAAATGAAACCCAAATAGTTGTTCCCCATGGTCAATATTTCTAGGTTGTTCTGGTAGCATCAATTTATCGCCGACAAGCCAGTCCTATACAGAAGGGCATAGAAGCTGGTGGGTTTGGGTACAGAACAGATATTAATATCTGAAATGCTGAAATTTTTCTACAAGGTGATGCACAGTAACCACTCCAAGTTCAATATGTTAACTGCAAAGTCATACACAATATAAAGTAACCAATAAAGGAATTCAACTTTATTTTAAAGACTAAAATTTTTTCTCCTTTCTGGACTGTTATCTCTAAGCCATTAGTATATGAGGGGAATTTAATGAAAACAAGGTTTAGGTCTTTAAATATATGCTACACAGATAAACTCATTATTTAAACAAAAGATGACTCCTCTTCTGACTCACTCTGTTCTTAGTGAGTTTTGTAGCTGATGATAGTTCTCTATTGAGTTTTTAGAAGGTGGATTAGGTGTTATGCCACCCACTGAGAGTAAAGTTGAACAAGGTGAACTGAGGGCGTGGTTTGAAGTCTCAATCTCTTCCCCAACTTCATAACTGCATAGCATTAGGGAACCCGAAGCTCTTCCTGACTCAGTGTATAGAATCCAGGCATCTCCTCAGGGAATTCTTAGAATCCTTTTCAATGCATGAACATATCAAAGTAACTATAGCTAATGACCTTAGTCAACCTACCAATCATTTATGGAAATTACTAAAAAGCAAACTTTTAAGTTTACTTTTGCATGGTGTGTTGCAATATACTTCAATCATGTTAACCCTAAAAGCAAAAGAAGCAACTTCTGGGGCAAAAGGAGACATAACTGATAATCTACCTGGAAGGTGCCACAGCTTGTTGTCCTTTGAACCCCTGACCCTTAAACTACAGCACAGCCCTTCTGCCACAAATACGCCAGAAAGAGCTCTTCACAAGAGGCACCATTTCATTCTCCCTTATTCATGCCTTTCTCTACGTAATTAAAATTATGAGACAGACTCATGACCTTGAGAAACACATTCCCACATAAAGAATGGATCTTTATCAGAGCAGAAGTCTTGACAACCACACCATCTCTTTCCTCACTTACTCACAGAACCATGGACATGTCATCAAACCTACATCCATTTCAACTTCTTTGTACTACATTAGAGCTATTATGAAACCGAAGTCCTCCCACTCCCAACCAAAGAGGTCAGCCAAGAAAAGGGAGGGTCAAGAGGAATAGTGCTGAGTGAGAAAGAGTTCATAACTCCCAACACTTCTGCTGAAAGAGTGTCTCCACTGCTGGGAAGTTCTACATTAAATACACCATAAGCTACCACCATCCTAAAAGTCCTCAAGATTCAACAGCAGGCAACTAAGCATGCCTTGAAAGATATGGGCTTAGCTCAGGCACCAGTCCACATGAAAGATGGAAACTTTAAAATGGATATCCTACAAGAACAGGGAAGTGCAAGTTCCATTGCCATAAAACCAACACGTACACTTCTCAATTGGACAGGCATTTCTACCACTTTTGGTTGTCTGTCCTTTTGCTTCTCCCTAAAGAAACCTGGCTACCCACCGAATTGTGCACCATTCATTGGTACTGTGATTTATATTGTGATTGGTAGATTACTCTTCTGTTTAAAAACCAAGGGAAATATTCAGAAAATTTTCTTCTTAGCCAAAGCTTTAAGAAACTGAGTACAATCTTCTACTGTCAATCCTAAGGACCTTTCTAAGGTTTATAACTCTAGATTTACATCTCCCGGGAACTCGCCTAAGACCGTGTTCTCAAAAGAAAGCACCTGCACACACTACATCCCATTCCCATGTTTTCTCCACTTTAACTGTTCAAAATTACAGAATTTTCACTAAAATCTACATTATTTTTATGCTCCAAATTTAATGACTTTATCTCCTACTTCACAGTAGAGGACAGTGAAAGTCACTTCAGTGAAGTTTCAGCAAATAAGAAAAGTTTTGCTGTTTTGCCTTCCTCAACGTGACACTTTCCCACAATCATTTTGTAAAAATGTAAGGAACCCATGAAACAATATGAAAAAAAAAATACTGAAGTTTCCATTTTCCTAAGAAACTTAGGCATCAAATTCTTATTAGTCAGCCTTAAGAGCATAAATGTGGGAAGTTGGGGTGGGGGAGGACCCAACCCTGTACATGGGCAGAAGAAACTCACTAAAACAAACAAGAGAAACAATGTAACAGCCACATTCCTAGGACTGTTCCACACAGCACAGGAGCCTCAACACAGACGTGGTCCTCTGGGTGCTTGAAGAATCACTCCAGAAGACACAATTCTCACCCGCTTTTTCCCATCCCCATTGTCCTCTGCTCCAAGACTTTAGAAGATACGAAATGCTAACAAAAAGGACACCAGTCAGACTTCAGCCTCTGAAACACATAAGAACTGTCTCTCAGGTGACATTAACAGGCAGAAATGGTCACATGGTTCATCCACAAGTTTCATCCGAATACTATCTCTAAGCCTGATTATTTTATGAAATCTCATTCTAAATATCAATAATAGATAGTATATTTGTGATGCCTTCACATCATTACATTAATAAATATTAATGAAGTGCTGCCTTCTCACTGCCAGGCAAGGGCTACTCTCCTCACATTATTGATAAGTCAAGAGATAAGTAAAGGAAATGCATATTGAAAGCATGCTGAACTCTCCTTCGGCTTTAACAGGCATTGTAAACATTAGTGAAAGAGGTGCTGAAGAGTTTTTAAATGGAAAGTGCTTGTCTGTGTCTGCCTCAGACTCATCCATGACAACCATTCCCATCCTCAGGTTAGACTCCCTTTTCCTACAACAATGGTTATCACTCTCCTTCTGCAACATCTGTTTCTCTCCCCTGCAAGCTACAAAGAAAAAAAAAAGAGTATTTGAAGGTACTAACGATACATTTAGTAAATCTAGCAGATTCCTGGAATTATCTAGTAAAACGTTCATTTCTGATGGACAAGAAGAACTAACACAAGCATCTGCCTTAAAATAACACTCAGGTAAGACCATGCTGATTTTGATTCTGAGAGTCTAATAAAGTTCTTAAAATTACTTTTTGTGTTGAAGCAAAATGTAGAGATTAAAGAAACTCCACAGGCAAGACCTGGCCTTTAACTTTAAAAATGCAAGATATATGAAATGTAAGCATGCCATCATCTTCGGAGACACAGGGATATAAATATACACTTTCCCAGACCCGAAGGGCTGACTTACCCTCTACTTCTTCTTCGTCGCACACATGTTTGAGGAAGGAAGCCCCTCTGTCCAGGACAGCTTCATCCTCCATCCTATAGTAATAGAAAAGAAAAAAAGAATGCTCAGACTTCTCCTGGAGGGAGCCACTTGAAGCAGCCCAGCTCCTGGGCAGGTTAACCTGCAAGCTGTTGTTCATGTTTGCAGGGCAGAGTCCCTCTTCTTTGGGTGCTGTTGCTCCTCACACAGCTCTTCTCATCTGGTGCTTGAGAATGTGCTGGCCCCACATAGCTTCAGTTCTAACCTTGAGAGGGCAACCACATCGCTAGGTAGGAGAAAATAATCCCAATCTTGTAGGCTGGATGTCGAGGGGACTCTCCCCTTTGGGGATTGCAGGAAAAAAAAAAAAGAGGATGAAAGCAAAAGAAAAAAAAAATACCAAGAGAAGAAGTTTGGTGTGTCTGGAGTGCTCGTGATGATCGTTTGTGGAAATCCAGTTTCAGTGCTTAGCTCTTTAAACACCCACTGCACAAAATGTATACCCTCACACGCGCACATGCACACCCACCCACGCACAGAGCGACAGGGAGTTAGGCTAATGCACAGTGGGAGCCTAGCTTGCAGCCAGCCTCTTAATACCAGCACAGCCCAGTATTCTCTGTTGAGTGGCAAGCGTTGAGTCACATGTTGGCCTTACGGAAATCTGACATCTGAGGATTATCTGGCCCTAGCTTCGGCAATAGGCACATATACATGCCACCCATCCATTCATTTCCACACTCTTATCACACGCCTCTCTGTGTGCCAGCTGCCCCGTTAACTCTTCCCTGAAGGGCACAAAGTTCTTCATTTTGTAACCACATTATGCTGTCCTCCTGTCTCCTTACATAATAGGATCTACTCTGCAATTTCATATGCTAAATAAGACCTCAGAATCTATCCAAGGAATGACAGCGTTTTTGCAGTCTCTGAGTGCCAAACATGTTTCTAGTTTGTAGAATGAGTGAAGGTTTATTTCCATACTCTTTGGCTCCTTTTCACTGCATTTAACTTTGATATACAGAATTCCATGAACTCTATTTATAGTGAAAGCAGAAAGAAATCCTGAACTGCTCAAATGCTGCTTGTGTAGTACCGGTCTAGTAACAAAGAACTTTTTCTGGGGACAGCTGCTCTATGTCATACCATATATGAGCCTTTGCCAGAGAACCAAATGTTCACTCTGTATTCTATCCATCCAATTATGTGCTCAAGTGTTGGATATGGCTGAGACTGCTTTCCATATTGTTTGTATAACTTATTCCAGTGCTTCAGATATTTGATAGAATCTAACTAGAGGTGCCCTGAATGCAGTTTTTTCCTCTTGATTTTAGGAGCATATTCACCTCAAAAAAGCTACCATCTTTGCATAAAAGGTCAGAAATTTGATATTAGCTAGTCCTGAGTTTTAAAAGACAAATCTAGTTTTCCACTTTTAGCAGTTACACCACCTGGAACAAAGTACTTAACTTTTTTGAGCCTCTGGGACTTTTTTCCTTGTATAATTGACTCAACACAATAATATCAATCTTGCATTGATGTTTTGAAATTCAAATTAGGTACCAAAGTTAAAAATACTCAGTGCTTACCTTGTTTAGTAAATGTGTCCTGAGTCAGTAAGATGGCTCAGCAGATAAAAGCACTTGCCACCCAGTCTGACTACCTGATTTCAGTCCCCAGTATTCACAAGGTAGAAGAAGAGAACCAACTCCACCATACTGTCTGAATTCCACAAATGTGCCAGGACATGCACATAGCTACATACATATCACACACAAGCAACAATAATAAACATTTTAAAGGAATAATTTCCTTTTCCCTTTTCTTTTTTTATCCTCACCAGTGACCGGTGAACAATATCATTAAGAAATAACTCTAGACATTAGTAAGAGTTCTTTCATAGATATGGGCCTCATATAGAATGGATCATCCTGATGTCTTTACTGCATTCAAACTGAATACATAAAACAAGATATGGGTCAACCAGCAGGATTATAGTGGAAAAGAAAATGCCTTAAAGGCTTAAGAGGTCAAGTCATTTGCCAATCTGGGTCTTAGGTTCCCATGAAGATTAGGTGATACAGTACAAATATTTATTTGCAACTTGCTATAGACTTCTTTCACTCTTCAAAGGATAGGAATATACCTATGAGCAAGACAAAAAGTTTCTAAAAACCTAATAATAATCAGAGAAACAAGATCATCTTGGAGAACATTAAAACCTTTGCAGAAAGTAAAAAAAAAAACACAGGTTGCTGGTGTTGCCATTTTCTGTTGAGGATTTTGGAGAAGTGACACTAACTTAAGAGAAAACCTAGAGGAGAGGACCAGCCATGTAAAAATGTGGAACAAGAGTATTCCCAGCAAAGGGAAGAACAAGCACAAAGGCCCTAATTAGGAACAAGTTTCGCATGTTCCAGGAACAGAAATGAGATCGGCATGGCTAGACAGAAACAGAGGCACTTGCAGAGATGATAGTGGAGGGAACTGATCATGCAGGCCAAGAGGGGTAGAATGGCAGATTCCTGAAGTCACTGGAGAACTTTGGGATGGAGAGTAGCATTAACTGTGTTATCTTTTCAAAGGGTTATTCTACCTGAGGTGTGGAAAATGGATAGTTAGGGGACAAAAGAAACTAGGAAACTATCACAAGAACCAAGGGAGACTATGTCAGAAGCAGGCTGTTGAGGAGGGATAAAGAGTTTGATTTGGGCACTTTAAGGTTGAGATGAGCATCCTGCGTAAAACCATTGCTAACACAGGCAGAGCCTGAGTTTGGAAGTTGGAGTCAAGCCTGGGGATAAAATGTGGGAAAATCCATGTATCTGTCTTGTGCTAAGTCTATTACAAGATTAAGTCATTCTGGCAGGAAAAGTGGCCACAGGGGACTAGATCTGATACTACCTGCAGAGACACACCAACATTCAAAAGTCAGCCAGTAAGGCAAGACCTCAGCCAGGAAGAGCCACATCAAAGAAATCAGAAACAGAGGTGAGAACTGCTCCTGAAAAGCTGAGGAAGTGGAGATGAGGAATTAAAAGTTAATTTGGTAACATGGAGGACAGAGCAATTCATAACAGAAGAACTTGACACACCACACTCAGTGTCAGGGCAAGAAACTGGAAGGGTCTTTCCACCCTGCTTCCAGGGGTGAGGAGAAGAAATAACTACCAGGCACCAGGCATGTTTCAAGGCACCAGAGACAAACAGGCACAGCCACCTTCTCAAAGATTCCCCCTAGGAGTTGAGGAGAAGAGAAGTAGTCCAAAGGGCAAGAAGCCATCAGTTACCCAGCATTTGTATACACAGATAAGGATGACAGCTTAATGAGGACATTTTCTTAAAAGACCTCAGAAGCACAACAAAATCCCAGAGCGCTGTGCTACTGCACGTACTCTAATTGTATCCTCTCCCTTTGGAAAACAGAATAGTTTATCTCACGTTTCTTCTCAGAACTAACCTGTGCCAGTTCAGTCAGCCCACTGAATTCAACACAACAATGGAGAATGTCATTTTTGTACTCAATCATCAATCAAGTTGGTCCTAAAATCCTTCTGTTGTTTCTTAATATTATTTTTCAAAGAAAATATTTAGTCTTGAGATCTACATCTTTCACAAAATTGCATGCAACAAGCAAAAGGAAAAGAAAAGGAAGGAAAACCAGAGACAAACAAGAGGAGGAGAAAAGAGTCAATGCTGAAGTCCACTGGCCAGTCTGAGACCACCACCCAACCTCACTGAAACACTGACACTGTGTTCTGTCCAAGCAGGGAACAGGGGGCATGATTAGTATATTCCTTGGCTCTTTGATGCATTTTTGCATTCTCTCCAAAACTATACATAGCAAGTCATCAGAACTTAACTCTTTCTGATGGACCTTGCAGAGTGCCTGAAAACAGGCCCGTTGTCTGCAAAAAAAAAAAAGGTACATGAGACAGATTGAAAACATGCAACCTGTCCACCATGATGGCCTATATCCAGAGCAGCCCTTTCTCTTCCTCAAAAGCAAGGTCAGCCTTGTACACTTTGCCTTCTTCACAGACCACAGGGATTTGCCACCTTCCTATTTCCATCTTTACATGGCAAATATCAGTTATTCAGGCCTGAGTCCTCTCAGCAGTTGCTGGCTATTATTAGTAAGAAAGAGATATCATGTGAAGTGAATAGCCTAACAGTTTTCTCCTCTATAAATCAGTAGGATGAAATTAATTCACCTAGTCTCTAATTAAGCCCCAAATCCATCCTTATATGCCCTTCATATGTGCTCTGTATTTACTGAAAACAGCAAACATGCTTCTACACCACTTCAGGGCTGCTCACATCCCAGCATGAGGCAAAGTTCAGAATAGACTTGGAAGCGTCTCACCAGCATCACGGGGATAAGAGTCACACCAGTCAGTATAAAATCCACTTTGGGTCAATGCTGCCTTCCTTCAGTGGTCCTCTGATAGAAGAAGTTATACCCCCTCTACACAGTCCATAACCACATCAGGGTTCTTCTTATTCTCCTTTATTCTGGGATAGCAAAATAATTTAACTGTAGCACATGTCAAATCAGCTGCCAAATGGACCAGCTTCCACCAGCCGGTCCTAATCACTGAGCAGGCTTATGAGGGTGACTTAAGTCCAGCACGAAAAACATTTGTGCAAAACCGTCAGCCACTGGGACCAGAGCACCCATCCACATTCCACCCTTCTGAGATCCCATCCCCAGAGCCTGCGCCAACTGCCAACGTGCTCACCAGCTAGTCTTCACAGTGCAAGCAGCTGCCACTCAGCCAGTCAGCAAGTGGCAGACCGCCAACACACAAGTTTCAAGAACACCAGCCTGCTGGTCACAGTGCTGTTAAAGGTTGAAGGTCTATGGGTGTGCTAGCCTTTAAATTCGCCTCACTTGCCCTCCTGCCTCCCTCTATCATCCTTCCCTGTTGTGCCTCCCACGGTAGCAGCTCACTTGTCTCTATGGTAACAGCATCTGGTTTCAGAGTTAGAACTTTATGCAGCACAGTTCTCTCTTAGCCCGGGGCTTTTGCCAAAAGATGTACTAGCAAAAAGGTAGTTGCCTAAGGTAGAGCCACCCGTGTCCTGTCACTGCAGGGTGGCAACTATGCTGTGTTGTCAGATCATGGCAACTATCGTGCAAAACAGACCTTTCAACTTCAGCATGCTACCCAGTGTGGAGAGGAGCCATTCTGAGGCTTCTAGTCACAGTCCAGAGCCAGCCCATCTCCTTCACTGCCTGAGACAGGCTGTATATATAGATAAGACTTGTAGGGGATTTCTGATGCTTCCAGAAAGGCAGCAGGGATGGCACCATGAAGCACTACTCCAGTTGTCAGCATGTCCAAAACAGAGCTGGACATCCCTAGTTTAATTTGTGCACACAGTCTACTGTTTATGAGCTAACCTTGCGTTGCAATTCATTCCACTTAAGCTTGATCTGTTTATGACATCTAATGAACCCCACAACCTCTCATTTTACAAGAGCTTTCCTGAGTACAGCACAGGAAATGTTAAACAGTTCCACATGCACATGCCTTCCTGCACCAACACAGGCAAGAAGCAGAAAATACTGAGAAGTGAAGTTTTTATATTAGCCATTGCATTATAAAAACTGTGTAAAAAGTGTTGTGGAGAGGAGGCTTTACTTACGGACTAAAAGATACTCATTTCTCAGAGCTCAAGATTAGGCTATTCCTACACTTTGGCTAGTCTTGCATCAGATGAGAGGTAAAAGGCGGCACTTCACAGTTTCCCTCCAGGAGCAACAATCTGTCTACGCGTAGAATTTCCACTCGCACTCACTCCTGAGCTCCTTCTTATCCCCACCACTTCTAAGAGAGGCAGAATCTCTTTCATCATAAACCCTTAACAAACACGATGCTTTTTTTTGAGCTTTTGAACACACAGTATTTTATTGGTGCTTTCATTTCTCTGTAAAAATCTGTTGTCCGCAACTCCAACCTGCACATACAGAACTGCCCAAGCCACAGACAACAGAGAAGGCATCTCAGCACTGCAAAGTATACTGCCATCTTTTGGCAACATATGTTCACTACAGCAAACTGCAGGGGAGAGGAAGAGGGAAAGTTGCAAGTGTTCCCCTTCAAAAGTTCACAGAGATCCCATGAGGGCCCTTCATCCTCACAGGAAGTGAGGGAGGACCACACAGCCACTGGTTTAACTACGCACGTAGCTAGAGCTCTGGACGTACATGCTAGGAAAAGAAATGGAAAGACCAGTGCAGCAAAACTGACAAGTGTGACTGATGGTAGCCAAACCTCCCAGAAGTCAGCAGGCCAGAGACAGCAAACCCCACTCCCTGAGTTCAGAAGCCCCCTAATCAACTCAGGCATTGACACAGGCTGGCCTAGGGGAAAGTGTCCCACCTGAAATTGGACTGCAAGCCAAATAAAAGAGAAAAATGCAACCCAGAGCAAGATCATGCCACACATAATTCTAAAGGCGTGAACTGTCTTAAAAAGTTCATTTGGGGGCTGGAGAGATGGCTCAGCAGTTAAGAGTGCCACTACTCCTGCAGAGGACCTGGGTTCAGTTCCACGTGGCAGCTACCAACTGTCTTGTGACTCCAGCTCCAGGAGATCTGACGCCCTCTTCTGACTTCCACGGGCCTTACACAACATGAGTGTACTTGTACACATGCAGGCAATACACTCATACACAGAAAATTAGAATAATAAAAAATATTTTTAAGAGTTTATTTGCACTCCTAGTCATCTGTCTCAGAGAAATAAAAATGCATGCTCACAGCAGTTTCATTTATAATAGCCAAAAACTAAAATTAGTCCAGATGCCCTTCTGGTGGCTAAAAAAGCTATAGTCCATCTACACCATGGAATATGGTTTAGCAATAAAGGCAAATGAGCTATTGATACACACTTTCAGACAACACATGTCTAGGAGATGATGCTGAGATAGCCCCAAAATGGATGTATTGTAGAATTCACTCAACATAACATTATTTGAAATGACACATTTTAGACACAAAGGACAGATTAGTAGCTTCTAGGGGTTAGAGAAGGGCAATGCAGGGTGTGGATGTGGTACAGGCTTTGCTCCGTTTCTTATCGTCCTGGTGGTTGAAACATGAGTCCACCTGTGAGAAGCCTGTACAGGATATAAACAGAAAGTGGAGAGCAAGGTAAAACAGAGGAAATCCGAACAGTTCTGTGAGCTGCACAAGTGGTAATACAGGTTATGCTACAGCTTTAGAAAAGTTAAGTAGCGTTGAGCAAAAGAGGCAAAGTATGTTTTCCCCATAAGTGATTGGTCTCTCGTTTCTAAAATATGCCTTCAAATTTACAACTGTCTCAAAATTTCAATTAAAAAGCACTCATTTCTAAATTTATTTTATGTATTTACTTATTTATTTTATGTGTAGAAGTATTTTACCTGCACACATTGAGGTACACCATATGCATGCAATGCCTGCAGAGGTCAAAAGAGGGCATCAGACCCCCTGGAACCGGAGTTACAGACAGTTGTTAGCCACCATGTGGGTGCTGAGAACTGAACCTGGGTCCTCCACAAGAGCAGCCAGTGCTCTTAACTGCTGAGCCATCTCTCCTGCCTCTGTAAATTAATTTTTTATTTCTACTAAAAATACTGTTTTACATGGTGGTCCAATATAGAACTTGGTCCATCAACACAGACAGAATTAGGGAAACCAAATAAAATTCCTTTAGTAACTGTGTCCTTGGGAAGGTGAATTAACCTCTCAGTTCCGCATCTTCATTTCAGCAGAGCCTGAAGCACTTCACAAGTTGGTCTAGAATATTAAATAAAGCTTCTGAGGTAGATAAATACAATCAATATTAATTGCATCTTTATCTAAACTTTGTAGGGCTCAAAACAGATAGTAAAATGTGAATAAGCCTACAGACCAAAAGGCCAGAATTCCATCCCATGAGAAAACTAGTGGGAGTTTGAACTGGAGAGGGCTGGGATGGACTGCCTTCCCACCCACCCATGAACTCAAACCCTTCCTGGTATCTTTGCTGTGTTCAAACATAGCCTTACCAGCTCTGTGCTAAGGCTGGTGTCTGAGCTCTGGAAGGCTGGAGTAGGCAGTGCAACAAAACGCAAAAAAGAACTCGCAGGAGGGTGAAGAAGACTCTGGGGTGAAGGACACCCGGGTCTCAAGAAAGGGACAGCCTGCCGGGAAGGACAAGGTGTGCTAATGGACCGACGGCTGGGATGACTGAGGACTGCCTCCTGATCCCCTTTACCCCCATAGAAGCACACTATTTGAGTTGTAATGGGTTTTCTGGATCTTCCACAATTCTGTGTGGCTTCTGAGCTGAGTTCCACTGCGGAAAAGAGCAGGCTCATTCCTGGATCAGAAATCAAGCACCATGCTCTTAAATCTCACAATTGTTCTTGTCAGAGAAGGAAACAGAAGGTCCCTTCCAGATTCTTAACTTCCAATTGTCCCTCTTCAAGCGGTGTGGTGTGAAAACAGAAAAGTGCTACAAAGGGCAACAAATGGAAGCCAACCAGCCCAACAGCAAAACCATCCTGCAAGGCATCCACCATCAAGGGAGTTCCAAGGGGCTGAGGTTTCAAGTGAGGGTAGGTAGCCAGTTTCCCATCTGCTCTCACCAGTGATTTCCAGTTGGTCCCACTGGCTCCCAGCTCACTCCTACTCATCTGTAAAACAATCTGGCATCCATCTCCTCTTATGTATCACTCAATGGTTCTTCATTACACAGAAGATGGGGCCTAAGCTGCTCAACGTGGAAGAGTGGGTGTGTCAGAAGCTTCCCTACTCTGTTCCTGCTATCCCCACAGCACACCATTCCCTGGCTTTTCTTGGCATGTGTTGCTTCCTCTAAATGCCATGTGAAAGACCCAGAAATCACATAAGAAGCCACCAGGAAGCACAATCCTGCTCCTCAGACTTGCAACTACACAAACCTACGAAGAAGCTAGATGGCAGCTACTTGCAAAGGGAATTGGGATTTGAAATGTCAGTGTGGACCTTAAGCTCCTGAGATTTCAGCTTGGTCAGTAATAAATTATTTACAGTAGCTAGCCCACAAATAGCACAGATAAGTAAATTCCACAAATAAGCCACATTCACATTTGTATTAGTCTGTGACTTTATATACATTGACTGTGGATTTTATGGCAATCTCAGATTAGGTGCAGGTTTTCAGGTAGATGGGGACTCAAAAGCAGGAGTTTGTTTCAGGACACAAGGCTGGGAGTCAGCCACATGGCACCTAACGTGCTACAGCCTCTACCCTGGTCACCTCTGACACACAGAACTGACTTCAGAAGAGTGTTTCCCTTCTCCCCTCTCCCCAGAATGGGAGCCATACTGTTCACACCTTCCATCCTGAACCACCACTGAGCTGGTAGCAGAGAGGCTGCTAGGATCTGCTTAAAGTTCTAGTATGTTCCAGTCAGTATGCATGCATCACACATTCATTATTTCAATTGGACACTGTCACAGTTTGTCTGACTGGTGCATTAGCAGGACAAGGCTGACAGTTCTAGCTAAAGGATTTAAATGCCCATAATGATATAGAAACTGATACTAGGGACATTCTCATTGTCCATTAATTAAGTCACATTTATGCACTTACTACTTGCCAGGTCCTGTGGTAAAGACTTTACAATGATTATCCAATTTAGTCCGAATGGCAACTCATTTTAGTTTTCACCTGCCCATTTTATTTGTGTTCCCTTTGGCATAGATTAACTGTACAAAGTTTGGCCGCAACATTTCTATGCGTGCATATAATGTACTCTGGTCACGCTCACCCTTCTAGAACCTCTTCTTACCCTTGCCTCCCCCTCCCTTTCCCCCTCCGTTCCCTAATAGCCCATCTTTTGCTTTCCTGTCCCCTTTCCCCACTCAGTTCTATATATACAGAGAAATGCATGAAACTTGCCTTTAAGATTGGCTTGTTTCACTTAATATGATGATCTCCAGTTTCATTCATTTTCCACTAACATAATTTTGTTCTTCTTTATGGCTAAATAAAATTCCACTGTGTATATATGCAATGTTTTCTTAATCCATTCATCTGCTGATAGGCATAGTGAATAGTACAGCAATAAATATGGATGTGCAGTTGTCTCTATAGTAAGCTAATTTTTATTCTTTGGGGTATATATCCAGAAGTGGTATGGTGTTATCATATTATGATCTAATTTTTTAAGGAAACTCTATGCTGATTTTCATAGCAGCTAGCTCAGAAAATAACAGCAAGAACTGACATATAGGATTGTGTCAAATTTAAAAGCTTCTGCCCAAACACAGTGGCACACACAACTGTAAATCCAGCCCTCATTTGCAAGGCTGAGGGAGGAGGATCTTTAATCCAAGGTCAGCCTAGGCTTCATAGTAAGACCCTGTTTCAAAATAATGTTAAATGGCTAAGAAGTTTCTGCACAGGAAAAAGAAACAGCAGCATAGCAAGGTAGCCTACAGGATGGGAGACAAAGTTTGCTGGCTATTCATTCCCCAAGGAATGAATATCTAGCATATATAAAGAGCTCAAGAAGTTAAACAACAAAATAATCAATAAATGGACAAATGAATTGAACAGATACTCTTCAAATGGAAAAATACAAATCACAAATAAATACATGAAAAAATTTCAGTATCCTTAGGCATTCAGGAAATCTAAATCAAAACTATACTGATATTCTAGCTCACTCTCTTCAGAACAGCAATCATCAAGACAACAAACACAAACTTCTGGCAAGGATAGGAGACTTTGGCAATTACTTTGAAGAAGCAGAAAGCCACTGGAGGGTTCAGCAGTAGTGATATTTCATCAATTTACAGTCTCCTTTACATTTTGCTCTTTGCCATTGTATAAACATTCCCATCATGGTGCTGCCTGGACCTACTTAGGCCTTTCTGGGGCCTCAGCTAGTACAACCTAAAGGTTTCAGGCTATTGTATATGTCATTCTCATTCAACAGCATGTCAGAGGCTGGCCCAAGCATCCACTAGCACTCCCAGAGTGCACAGACACACCTTAAAGGACTTTAGTTTCAGAGCTCAGCACCTTATCTTGACTTCAGCATAGTGAAGAAGCTTGTGACAAAGCAGTCTGCACAAGACTCTACCTAACGTCATTGCTATTAAGGTCTGCCACATTATTCCTGCAGTTCATTGCTCACCCTGAATCCTCACCTGCCTGAATTTGTCTCACCAATGCAGTGCTTAGTGTCTGAAAAGACCAATGCCAACAATTAATGGAAATGTCATGTGAATACCACAGAACTGATCTGCTGGATTTGCCTCCTATATTGAAATATTTACCTTAAATAAAAACAATATATTTCAAGTTGTTTCAATAATGAGTTTTCCGGATAACTTTAAGAGAGTAGAGGACATGTAGAAATTACATATTCCACGGATATACTTGTTGCATTTGAAGGAGCAATTCCCTCACCTGATCTCCTTGGCGTAAGAATGGAATAAAACTCATTTGGTTAAGGTTGACGCTTGTATGAGGAGTGAACCATGCCACAGGAGATACTGTTCTGCCAGAAGACACTCTTGAACTACGCTAGAGAAAAGGACACCTGTCAGACAGAGTCACCAAGTGCAATGTGTGGGTTGAGAGCCTAATTTGTACAAATCAACTACTTTAAGAAGTTGGAGACAATCAGGAAAGTCTAAATGTTAACTGGGTATTAGCTGTTACTAAGGAACTGCTGGTAATTTTATTAAGTATGAGAGCAACATTGGAGTAGTTTTTACATCCCTTTTTTGGTGGTTGTATGTGTATGTGTGTAATATCTAGGCACATGTGTGTTCTGGTACACACATCCATGAACACACATACGGAGGTATGTGCATGGGAAGGCCCATGGTTGATATTGGGAATCATCCCCCACTGCTCTGTCACCTAATTCGATGAGACAGTGTCTCTCAATCAAACCCAGAGTTCACTGATATGACTAGTCTTGCTAAACAGCTTGCCCTGGGGATCCTGTTTCTGCCTCCCAAGGCTGGAACTGCAGGTAGCTGCCAAGCCCACTCTGCATTTATGTGGGTTCTGAGGATCTGAATTCCAGTGCCTACAATTGTCCAATAAGCACTTACCGACTAAGCCATCACCCCAGTCCCGTTTCTGAATATTTTGGAATTAAGCCTCCCTCTTTTTTTATGCCCAGTTCATCCCAGAGACCAGGCATTGCAAATCTTAACAAATACACTTACATGTTACAAAGATGGATCTGTTCTCAAAGAATTCAAAACTATATAACCTACACAGATAGTCCTAATTTTAGACATAATAAAAGAGAGCTCTTAAGATGTCGGTATCTTCACTGTGGCCTTTTCCCTCATACCGCATACCCAGGCTCTCGTCCCACGAATACTGGATTGGCTTTGGCATTCCTAATGCTTTCCAGCTGATGCAAAACAAAAGGAAGTCTAGGAGGGCTGGCCAGATGGTCCAGTGGGTGAAGGCACTTGCTGCCAAGACTAATGACCTGAGTTTGATCCCTGAGGCCCACACGATCGAATCCCACAAGTTGTCCTTGGACCTCTACACACATGCCGGGCACATGCACATCCACACGTATACACAATTTTTTAAAAAACAAATGTAACAAAAATTTTTACAATCCAATTCAAACATAATTTGGGGGATCTTCTTGAGCCAAAGTCTCCCTGTAGCCCCAGGTGGCCTGGATCTCTCTGCATAGACCAGGCTGGCCTTGATCTAACAAAGAGCCACCTGCCTCTGCCTCCCAAGTGCTGGGACTAAAAGCAAATGCCACCATCTTGAATATAATTCTTTAAAAAGAAAAAAACAAAACGAAGCCTAAGAGACCTATGTTTCTATGCAATGACCACCCATGACCACCCACATTTTACCCCTTGGTTATATAAAATTGCATTGCAGGGCCAGCAAGATGGTTTAGTGGATAAAGGCACTTGCTGCATTAGCCTGACTATCTGAGCTGGATCCCCAGAATCCACACAAAGGTGAAGAGAACTGACTCCTAAGAGTTGTCCTCTGACCTCCACATATTCCCATGGTGTGTCAATGCATGCAAACACATGTGTGCATGCATACACACATGCGCACGTGCACACACATACACACACACACCAAATAAAGTTTAAAAATTTTAAATAAAATTACATGGCCACACGCAACAGAGAATTCAAATATCTGCTGTTCCAAATACTGAGACACAAATGAACTTGCTAATGCTCACCAGACTGAGCCACACACCAGGCCAGTGTACAAAGCCACCCTGGATCAGCTGACACACAAGTACAAAGCAGAATATGAAAGGCAGCCAGTCAGGCTACTTCTATACCAAAGCATGGCATAAAGGAAAACGATGCTCTCAGTGACACCACATTCCCTTCTTGTTAAGCACAAGAAACTTATCTTTCTTAGAAAAATATTATTGCAATTGTTGGTTAGGCTCCAAGGTCAACTCATAAAACTGTTTACTATAATGTGGCCAAATTATAATAATAATAAAAATCTAATATACTAAGTGGTTTGTATGAGTTATTTAAACCTCACCACCAGTTCCTGAAGCCAGTACTGATACTGTCCTCATTTTAAAGATTAAAAACTGAGACTTAAGGATGTAAACAGATTGTCAGAGTCCCTCAGCTACTAAGTGATGAACCCCTAATGATGTCAACTTTACGAAGAAAAGCATAGTACTAATGCTATTGTTTGGGGTACACTGCAAGAAAAATAGACATGTGTGCGTTTGATGGAACTGGAGTCTCAAGCACCACTATCACATTCTTTCTGTGGGGTAATATATTTTGAGTTTTTAGCAACTAATTAATAAGTACATTGTGATGGCATTCCAAAAATAAGTTGGGAGCAGCATGCATTTTGTCAGAACAGTTACCAAATAACTGAAACTACAGAATAAACACCAGCATCGCCTCTAATAAATACTCCAAAACAAAATTAACCATAATCCACTAAGGAAAATATACTCTACAAGCAACCTTTTTAAACACACCACCTAAGGAAAGCTATAGACACACACTGCCTAAGGCAACTTTTTGCATTCACTTTTCATTTTATCTCAAAAGTCAGTTTTCTAGATAAACACAGTCAGTTACAGAACAAAGCAAATCTCACTTGGGTCTTAACGATCTGTTCATTGCTGTGATGTGGCCTTTCTGAAGCACTGGGATTTGTTTGTGAACTATAACCAACTTGAATCCATTTCACAAGCCACTAAGTGACAATGGAAAAACTGTTTCTTCATGTTAATATCAGAGGAAAACGCCCTTTGCTAAGAATAGTTATAGCAGTAGTTAAGATTAGTATTCCTCCAGACAAAATCTGTTTGAACCTTTATGGTCCTCCCACCTCACTACCTGGGGCCAAGGTAATGAGGAGTAAGACTCAATGGAGACCATAGTCTGCCTGCTCAGTCTTCCTTTCTGCCCTTACAGTTACCCAAAACCCCAGTAGGTACTTGTGATGGTCCCTTATACCAAATGGAAGTGATCTGTCCACTTCTCTGACATTCACAGAATCTTTTCTGTTTAGAAAAGCTATATAAATGTAACTTGTTAGTAGCCAAATCAATTCTTGTTTCATTATTACTTGCACTGTTCTGTCGTGAGGGCTGACATTTCATTCATTAGTAGAAATATCTTATTATTCAGCCTCAATAACGATCAAGCCTGCTTTAAAAAGAAATCATAATGTCTTGGCAAATTTAAAGGTATTTATCTAATTAGGATTCCCACAACTTCGTCCCACCAACACAATTTCTTTAAAAATAGGAAAGAATTTTTATAAAATGAATATAATTCAACTTATGAACTCTCTAGGTCTTAGATTTCTCATCTCTAAAAATGAGTTCAGTACAACCTATATCTTTCGGTAGTGGAGAAACCGTAAGACAATAGACAGAAGTAATGGTGAGTTCTTGGCCTGGAGCTGGCAGAACACACACGTAGGTCAAACTTTCATGCAGCAAAGTCCTTCACTTGTCCCAGACAGACACAAGTTCACCAAGGACACACTGCTAAAGTGGCAGTGAGAGAACTGAAACCCGCTGTGTTGGGCTCCAATGCTCTTACACCACAGAAACAAAGAAATAACCAGAAGGCTCTTCAAGCATTCATCTCAGGGTGGCAGCCAGGAGCAGTGGACAAGAGAAGCTTCTACTTCCAAATGTCATGTACCGAGTGGGGCATCAAGGGAAGAAACCATCCATGGAGCACATACCTCCTGATACAGCAGAGGTCGAATTTCTCAACACACTGATAATACTCAGAGGACTGACTGGGAACGTGGCTGAGGACTGGCCACAAGCCAGCAGGGTATTTTTGAAAAGTGGTCACCCTGGGAAACACATACTGCTTGTATAATGTTTATGGCTAGAAACAAAACTTGAAAATGACCCCACATGCCAATTATTTCCAATCAGAATAGAAGAAAAATTAGACAAAAATGGCAGAGGAATGAATGCAAAAAAAAGACAAGGGCAAGTCCCCGGGTCTTCACTAACTCATCTTCGCCAATATCGAATTCTCCAAAACTAACAGTTGCCTAAAATAGCAGTGAAAAGCTGGGTAGATGTGTAACATTTTATCTCATGTGGCAGAGAGCAACTGACTCTGAACAAGGCAACAGAACTGTCCATACCAATAAATGTGTACGCACACTGGGCTTCTGTGTGGTGGTTCCTTTGGGTGGTTCACTTAAAATCTTCACAGTGACCCACAACCCTGTAGTATTTTGAGCTCACTTCACACAGAAAGAAACACAGTCCCAGGGCCAGATGTAAACAGTTGGAGGGTACAGAGCCCGAGAGGAAAGACAGACTCTCACACTCATATCTTATTCTGAAACCTATGAGCTTCTATACTAGATGCGCATGGGCCTGGCTAGGGCTCACTGGATGCTGCTCTGAGGACTGGCAGGGACCAGTCAACGAGGCCTCTCTGGAAGATCAGACCCAAAGAAACAGCGATCAAGTATCACCTTCCCAGGCATCAGATCCATGGAGCTGAAACCGGTGAACTTGAGAGCAGGGCTGATTAGTTTAAATGGGTGTCATTATGACAATGAGGTGTTTTGAAAGCATCACCATCTGTACCTTGGACAGGACCAGAATTCAAAGTTCCTAGTAAACTAAAAAAGCAGTCAGAAGTGGATTGATGAACTCAGAAAAAAGAAAAGAAAAACAACCCCATCTGTGATGTTTTAGTGTACCCAGTACAATCAATGAGAGAGGGGACAGAAGGACACACTAAGTGACTTCCAAACTTCTGTGACATCCGTGGTGATAGTATAGGTATTACTTTGAAGAAACTCATAGTGCCACAGCATCTGTTTGTTTTACAAACATGTGTAGCAGCTAGTAAGAAGATGGGTGTCATTGAGTCTAGGTTAGATAGAGGTCAGAAAAGTCAGACTAAAGGTCCTAAGGACTAAACACATTAAGAAATCACACAGCAGCAAAACTCCCAGCACAGAATCTGTTACACTGGATAATGCCACTACTGTGTCAGCTCTGGATACTAAGGGGTCACAGCCAGTTCCAGGAATATGTTACAGGTGCTGGCAGTGCCCATCCCTTCACTCCTACATTCTAACAGGCAGGGCCAGGTACAGCCAAAGCCCCAGGCAGCTGACCTCCAGCTACATGACATCTAGACATCCAGTATGCCTTACAAATATTATTCCTTCCTAAACATCATGTGATCTAAAAGATTTTAAACATTAGTAAGTGAATCCATCATTTCATCAACTGCCTTGATTGGGAAATGCTGACAACAACACAGACAGACCACACCGTAGCTGAAGCTTCCATATCGACTGTCCTCCCTCAATCTCCTGCCCTCCCCACAACACCATCATTTGCTAACAGCTGTTGGTCAGCATCACTCCAGGCTCAGGATGACATATTTTCTGAAGTGCTGTATACGTGGCTATGTAAACTAAGTTAGGAGAACACAGCTTGGGACACTTTCACACCTCTCAGCACAGTCAGCTGAGGCCAAAGGTGGAGCCACCACAAAGCTCGGTTCTCTACAGTACACAGTCACCAAAACCCAATATGCCAAATACCTAAAGGTAACATGGAGGAAAATGACTAAAATTTAATGCCAAGAAAACAGTCACAAAGATAAGGGAGAGCCCGAATGGGGAGCAGAGAATGGTACGGAGATTAGCAATCAGGCTGCTAGTGCAGATCCCACACACACCCACATACACTGATTTTCACAATTACCTAGGCTAGGAAATCCAACGTCAAAGCGCTGACCAGTACGGGTGTTAGAGAGGATCCTTTTTCCGGGTTGCACATGACCGTGTTCTATATCCTCCAAGAGCAGAGAAGAGAGCATATCTCTCATATCTCTTCTTATAAGAGCACTAATACCACTCATTAGGGGCTTATCTTCATGACCCAACTGTCTCCCACAGACCCCACCTCCAAATACCACCATACTGAAAATGGGATCTTCATCACATGAATGGGGGCTGACAAACATTCAGTCCGTACAAGATTTCTTTCTTACTTTTTCACCTTTTTAGTATCTTTCCCAACACAGAGAAAGGTACACAATCACAATAGCCACAGAAACAACTACATAAAATTAGCACATGCTTGTCATCCCAGCACTAAGGATGGTGAGATAGGAATATCTATCTCACCAAGTTTAAGGAGAACCTGGGCTTCATTGTGAGTTCCAGGACATTCTACATGGCAAAGCACTGACTCAAAAAAAAAAAAAAAAAAAAACAATAACAAGAAAATAACTTTTACAACCAAACAAAATAAAGTGAAAACTTTATTTTGTGAAAACTAAATAAAATGGATCCACATGGTGGCAAGACGAGGCCCAACCTTCACCACTCCCAGCTTAGAAAAAGAACTGTCTTACTGACCCATTCCCAAAAACATGAACAAAGGCCATCCCATTTCTACTTTATTGACTCCTTGGAATATGTTAAGAGCTACACTCATCATTGGTCAATACTTTATGAGGCAAAATACATAATTATGACTTATAATGAAAATACACTGCCAGGTACAGTGGCACACAGCTGTTAACTCCAGCATTCCAGAGGCTGAACCATGAAAACTGTGGGTTTGAAGTCAGCATAGTATATATAATTAGACCGTGTCTCAACAAAAGATAAAATGAATTCTATAAAATGAAATGAAAACAAAAGACGAGTGTTTGCACTTGATGTCTGAGAGTTGGTCAATCTCTCTCTCCCTCCTTTCTCTCTCTCCCTCCCTCCTCTCTCAGAAGCCAATGAGGTTATATGTCATACTTAGAGGAATATTGGTGAGAGGTTCTTTCAGGAGTATGGATGACTCAAAGGTAGCTGCACCATCAAAAGATCCAGCCCAGCCTTGGTGCTGATTCATGAAAGCTGAAATCCTGGAGTTTTCTGTATGACTTGTAGGTAACCTGACAATCAGGAATCTCTCCTTCACAGTTTCTATTGCTTATATAAACCTAGGGGAAAGGGGGTCTTGTGAATCTGGTAGTTTCAGAGAGTCTAAATATGATCAAAATACATTGTATGAATTTTGCAAAATTCAATTTGAAAAAAGACTCAGGATATAAACAACTCTTAAAACTCTCTCGTTTTTATATACCTTTCAGCATGAGAAGAGTTTCAATCTTGAAGTCACCACTGTGCATGCCGTTGTAATATCTGTCCCAACTTCACTATACCCTGACATCCCTGAAATGGCACTCAATATTCTATATACACACACAGAGAGACAAAGAGAGAGACAGAGACAGAGAGATAGAGAGAGAGAGAGGCACACATGCACATACATGCCCACCGCCAATGCACGGTGACACAAGCAAATCACTACTGTTCAGAAGTAGCCAACCACCAGCTCACTTATCTAGTCTCCCCTCAGCCTCAGGCCTTCACATCCCATGGTTCTCCAATCAAAATGCAGTTCTTTGTTACGGCTTCAATTCTGGTCCTACTGACTTCCTGGCTTTTCTCACTTATTTCTGGTGAGCCCCTCTAATGGTAGATGAGCACTGGTATTCACTTTCTCCCCCAAGCAAGGTCAGCCCTCAGCTTCTTCCCAGTCCCAGAAGATGGGGCCTCTTCCTTGCTGCTCTCCCAGCCAGACAATTCTGCCTAGATGTAGTCCTGGTCCTGAGGACTCTACTACATCAAAACCAACCCTGTACTTAATCAAGTGAGAAACCTAAGCTCAGCACACAGGCTATTGGGGGGTGAGGGGGACAAGAAATTCAAAACAAAAACACAAATACTAGCAATAAAGACCCCAAAATTTCAGGAACTTAGAAAATTTTAAATTAAACTTGAGCTGGTATTACAGATGAAAAAACAGAAATCTGGACTGACTCTGTAGGGGGAGACACACTTGTGCAAGCAAAGGTGGGAAGGTCAGATTTCTTAGACAGCATCTAAGTTGTCTCTATAAACAGCCAGTGAGACATCCGGACAGTTGGCTGACTTCCTTGAAGATGTAGTGCTCCAGTGATCACATCCCTGGGTTTACTTGTAAATCTTACAAACCCCAACACAGGTGACACAGTGGTCTGGTTTCTTTGTGTCTGTGTCTGTCCTCAACTGCAACTGACAAACCCAAGACCTGAGAAAGCTATGTGGTTCTGATAAGATCCCTGAGGCATTTCAAGCTCTTCACATCAGAAAAGATCATCAGATAAATGCAAGTGATACTATTACTTGCATATATTTATTCCCAACTTATAGAACCCAAAATTCTAAATTACCAAGTGCTTCATCTTTTGGCAGCAGACATGTGTGAAGATCTGTCTGACTGACAAAGGCAGGGCTCCCAGTCTTCAGTTCATGCTCATGTGTGAAACACACTCGTGTGGGTTGAAGATTTAAGACTGTAATATATTTAAGTTCCTGAACAATGGTGTGGACAGACATTTATTGTAAGCATTTTTACATTACAGACTCAGAATCTATTTCTATCCCCCTGGCTAAAGGACCTCTGCAATGGTATAATCTATCATCTGCCATTACAGTGTTTCAGTTCTATATAGTTTGCCATCTCAGAGGTGGCCAAAGGCTTCTGTATTTTAAATAAAGCATGGTAATGACAAGATCTAAATTTGTCAGCATATAGAATCACTGGAGAATCACACTGTCATATTGTAGTTAAAAGCAAATAAATGATAAATCTTTTTAAAATTTCCAGCCAAAGCCTAAAATTTGTAAGTGTAAACAAAAGAAAAGAAGGAAAGTCATTGTAAAAATATAAACTGGGACTGGGGATACAAATCAGTGGGTAAAATGCTTGCCTCGCAAGCACAAGGACCTGAATTCCATCTCAGAACCCACATAACAAAAGCTGGATGTAATGGCACATGCTTGTAATCCCAGCACTGGAGAGATGGAGACAGATCCCTGAGGATCCTTGGCCAGACAGCCTAGTCTACTTGGCCAGTTCCAAACCAGTGAGAAACTGTCTCAAAAACAGACACACACGACTGCTTAGTGAAGGTATCTTATGGTAAAAAGAATATGTTGAAGTCAGATATATGACATTCAGATATTTGAAAGCAACAAAAGCCACATGAATGTACAAATGACTAGTTGTTCCCAAGAAAAGATATTTTTAAATTTATTTTTATTTCATGTGTATGAGAATTTTGTCTGCATGCAAGTGCACCCATGTCATGCAATGCCCACAGAGGCCAGAAGAGGGCACTGGATCCGCTGGAACTGAAGTCACTGATGGTTGCTAGCTCTCACGTAGGTGCTGGACCTGACAGGTCCTCTGCAAGGATAGCCAGTGCTCCTAACCATTGAGCCATCTCTCCACCCCAAATAATATTGGAGGAGGGAGTCATTTTTGAGGCAGGGTCTCTTTGGAGCCCCAAGCTGGCCTAGAACTTATTATGTACATCAGGCTGGCCTTGAATTCACAGGGATCCACCTGCCTCTGCCTCCTGAGAGCCTGGATTAAAGGTGTGAACCACCATGCCTAGCTCCAAATAATATTTTTTAAACACTCTGAATGTGAGTTTTTGTCATATTTCAGATTGAAGTCTGTTGAAACTTTTCAGACAACTCTTTGGAACTCTGAGTATCAAACACTGCTTCTCTGCTACTCTTTCTAACTCTAGCCCAGCTTACTTGGACAACTTTTTATTAAGATCCAACTCCATTCCAGTCCATGCCAGAAGTTGGTGACATAAAAAATGAGTAAGATATAACCACATCATTATAGAGATCCAAGGCTACTAAGGAAACACACAATTAGATGGTGTTGCATGGCTTCAAAATGCAGAGAAGGAAATAGCATTTTCAAGGTTTAACAGAGATAATTCTTCTGATCTTTTCCACAAATACAGCATTCCCAGTGGCAGGAAGAAAGTCTCTTAGTTGGGCCAATTTCCCTGGACTTTTACTTTGGATAAGGGTGGGGAGCAGAAGAGAGATGAAGAAGGGAGCACAGGACAGTCTCTTGTGAGAAAGAACCCATAGTTTCCCAAACTATGACAAATGGCTACTCGTTCTAACAAATATAATACATTTGTCCACAAACTAAACTAAGTCACAACTTCTTCAAAGTGCCTAGCAACTGTCACTTGGGCTCTAGTAATTTACTGAATAGGCTGAAGTCATTTTCCTTTACACAATGAATGTAAATGCCACAGTGTCTCCTTAAACCAGAAAATGGCTACACAACAGCCCAAAAGAGTGACCAGGCTAACCATGTCTCTATTCACTACTTAGAAAGATTCCAAGTTCCAAATCCACAAAATCTGTTTATCCAAAGGCAGCCATCAGTGACTTCCCTAGAATGCTAGGCACACTTGGGCTCCGGTGCAGGTAAGTGTCCACAGGTGAACTCAGTGAACAATCAGCTGAATTCCACAAGTTGTTTCAAAGAACATCTAAAACATGCAAAAGCATCACTGGCAAATTGTACTTTAAAATAAATGGCTACGTTAAGAAGACACAGAAATAAGGTCACAGAGTTTCAAGAAGGGAAAAATAATCAGTGTAAATGTTTAATCCCCTGAGACTTTCATGGTCAAATGCCTTCAGAAATTGAACACAGACCATAGAAAGCACTAGCACCCTTCCATGAAGCGTATTTATTTATATACACATATATGTATATACATGCATATATATGTATATATAATAGTAGTAGCAGTAATAAATGAAACGCGATCATCATGTTAAGTGAAATAAGCCAGACTTGGAAACACAAGTATCACATATTTTTTCTCACATCTAAAATCTACAGGGAAAAAAAAGACATGAAAGTAGAATGGGACCATTAAGGAAGAAGAAATGAGGGTGGGGGTAGAGCTAGGGTACAAGGTAAATAAGATCAAAACCTGCTATATGCATGTATGTAAATGTCACAATAAATCCCATTATTTATTTTACATGATTAGTATATACTAATAAAACTTTAAAATAAATAAAAATAAAACACCAAAATTTCCTAAAACTATAAATAATAACTGATCTAAGAACAAAACATATTTTCTCCATTTCCAGGCATTTTTGCCATTACTAAAGACATCTTTGTTTCAAATCACTAACCACAACAGAATAGTCAATTATCTTCCAAACCCAAATCTACTGTAGCTTCCCACAATACTTAGGGGAGAAAGAGAGTATTATGAAAACCAGATATTGAACAGGTTGAGTCTATATAATATATAACTGCAAAGAAGTATTTATGGACTGAAATGCTTATAACACTCTAAAGAAAGAAGAAGAAAATGAAAAATGAAATGTATGACACAGAACTTAGTGGTGTCAAAAGTCCATGGTACATTTTTATTATCTATATGGGGAAAAAAAAGAAAAAAAGAAAATTTGAGCTGCCTCAGCATCTGTGAGAGTCGCCCTCCAATTTACACCATCGTCTGTCAGAGAGTAGAATGGGCACAAGCCACATACACCACCTCTCCCAGAATGGTGACAGAGGACTCAAAACAGTATCTAACTATTGAATTTAAATGCCACTATTAAATTCAAAAGTTAAAAGCTTCATAACATAAACAGAATAAGAGGAGGCCTTTTGATTTGCATGTTATATTGAGTGTTGCAGGTTAAATGCCTCTGCCATACTTAATCTGGCTGTGTATAATAAACTCAAGATGGACTTTCCAAGAAACTCTAGCATTGCATAAAGAATATGGAGCCATTCCAAAGATCAAAAGGTTCTGGTATAACTAAAGTTGCTTCTCAAACCAAATATTCCAAGTAATTATGAGCTGATTTCAAGTCTGAAAATGAAAGAGGGAAGAAATACTTACATCAAATCTTTGATCAAGACTTGCAAATTCCTGAGGGTCATCTGGAAAGTATCTAGGGTCCTCTAGTACAAATGGGCTAGAAAAGTGACTCAGGCATCCCGACTAGTTAATTTGCTTTCAACATAGTTTTAAATAGCAAGTCGATTTAAAATAGAAGAGCCCAGAATTGGGGACAGAGGCACACAGGTAATCCCAAAGGCTGAGTCAGGAGGGTCACAGTTTAAGGCCAGTCTGATCTACATAACACCCTGTCACAAAAAGAGAGAAGAGTCCAAATAAGAATGCCAGAAAGGCCAAGTGGGGAAAAAAACCCACATCTGACAAATCGCTAAATGAGATTATGAAATTTTATTTCCGCATCCATTTAATTCAGTGTGATGAACTGAAACATCACAACTTCTAATAATTCTTCTAACTTTAGAGATGTAATTAGCCAGCAATATATCTGGAGATTGCAATAATAACCTTTTCTATTGTTTTAAGTTCTCAAAGGACAGAAGTGGTCTAAAAGCTTCTTACACTCAGATGTTAAAGTGGGTAAAAATAAGATAGATATGATGGCACAAGTCTTTAATCCTAGTACTTGGGAGGCAGAGGCAGGTGGATCTCTGGGAAACCAATACTGGCTAGGTCTACACAGTAAATTCTAGTCAACTGGTGCTACAGGGAGACACTGTTTCAAAAAAACAAAAAAGAAGAAAAAGAGATAAGAAAAAGGAGAAAAATTCAAGCACTAATTTTCTTTTTCTACCTAAAGTTCACCTTCATTCAGCTCTTAGAAGCATAAAGTTCTTGAAGACCATGAACAACTCCAGGAGCTTGAAGTGGCAAACTGTTCCTTTTCCCCTGCCAGGGCTTCCTTTTCCAAGATGATTGTCTCTACTTGCTCATTAAATGATCCAATTTTAGTAATGTATTTCAAGTCAGGAGTCTTAGCGTAATTTTTTGATAAAGAAAAAGAATCGTACATAGCCAACAAACTATGGGAAAAGATGTTCAATATCAAAATCAACAGGCATTTGGCCTGTATACATACTTTCCTTTAAGAATATGGAAGTTCATCTTATAAATTTATCCTCACACGTGACTAAGGGCCTTTTAATTTTTATAATTCTGAATTAATAAAACTTAGAAATATTCTGTTCAGGAGACCCATGTATCTGGGCTTACTAAATTAAACACCTTCATGAGACTTCAGACTAATGTCAATACTATACACCACCAATTTCATGAATGCACAGGATCACAATGTTTAAGTGTAATATGGTCAACACTTCACTTCTTACTGTCCTTTCAGCCCCTAGTGTCTTACCTACCTTATTAGCAAGCACCACTCCAGAAGGAATAATACAAAATGTCAACTACCTTGTGAAATTAGTACTATTATGCATATTTTATCATAAAGATATCAAGTGACCTGGCCAAGATCATAGTCATAAGTAACAAGGGAATTAAGACCATCTAACCTGATTCCAGTGCTGAAGACTTTAACATTCATGATTTATCTCCAGTAGATAAACACAGAAGCAGAAATAAAACCCCAAACAATCACTAGGATCACAGACTTATCTTTTCCTCAGGTGGTGGGGTACCAGGGAAAAAGCCCAGGGTCTTATACACACTAGGCAAGTGCTCTACCAGTGAGCTGTATCTCCAGTCCTTATCTTTAATAATCAAAATGAATGACAATGAATAAAATTGTTCCAACATTTGATTTTAATGAGATTCATGAATTGTCTATAGATTTCAAGCCAGTTATTCAATCCCACACCCTCAATCTATTGAGAGTTATTGGCCTAATCCTAATTTTTATCTTCATATCCTGTCTAACATATTTGTGTGTGTACATGCTCATGGAGAAGGGGCTACATTGGCAAGTGCACATATGAAAGCATGCATGTGAAAGCCAGAAGTCAATGTCAGTTGTCTTCCTCAACCACTTCTCCATCTTGTTTTTTGAGACAAAGTCTCTCATTAAACTTAGATATTCCGAATTCAACTAGACTGACTGGCCAGCAAGTTCCCAGGATTCTTCTGCCTCCACCTTTCCAGTGCTGAGATTATAGGAATACAGTACCATACCTGTCTTTTTTACTTCTTTGATAATGTAATACATATCTAATATTTCAGTCATATTCATAACCCCATTAACTCTCACATCTCCCTCCCACTCCCTCTGGACTCCTTCTTCCCAACAAGTGTCTCCTACTTTCATATCTTTTTGTTAATGACACACTGAGTACAATTAGAGTTGCTTGAATGAGCATAGGTGTGAGACAACTGATTGGAGCAACTTACCAGGCTCTACACCACTGAAGAAAAATTAGTTCCCCTCCCCTAGCAGCCATTAACTGCAAGTGACTCTTCAGCCAGGAGTAAGGCCTCATAACACCCTCCTCCATCCATACATCTGGCTTTTTACATGGGTGCTAGGGATCCAAATCCAGGTCTTCTTGCTTGCACCAGAAGTGGTTTACTAACTGAACCATCTCCCTAGCTCTCAAGTCTAATATACTTTTATCAAGCATTGTATTCATCCTAAACACGTCTGAAGTCCCTGTTCAGTCATTTTATTCCTTTATCAATGATCTGTCTTCAGATTTCTAAAGTTAAGAAAATCCTCAGAATTACAGGCAGGTTTGTGGGAGTTGGGGAAACAGGGTTATACTAAGTAGCCCAAGCATGTGGAATTCTGAGATTAGGAGTGCATCGCTGACCTAGAAGGCTTCTTTTAGATAAGTATATGCTAAATTCTGGCATTAATGATAATGGTCCATAGCCTTTTGAGTCCGTGCATTTTTTTGAAAATCTGATAAAAGTTGAGAATTCCAACCTCAAGAAGTAAAATGGGTATATAAATGTAATGAATTGCTAACCCGATCTTATTTGTACAAATTCACACAAACATATTATTTATAGAGATTAATGCACAAATTTTCAGGAGGAAAACTACAGTAGAGAAAACATTATAAGCAAAGAATTCCTTTACCACCTACATGAATACTATCATGTATCAATGAGCAATTTTCCATAAACATGTCATCAAAGGACCCCATGTTCATGTAACCTGAATTACAAATTCCCATTCAAGTTGTCTTAATACTCTGTGCATACCTTACTCAGAGTAAGAAAGTCTCATGACTGGTGGTAAATGAAACAGATTAGATCATTGCCTTTCCAGACTTAATGTACTGTGGTTAAATAACCATGTGCACTGGTTTCAATTACATCATTGCACTTTTCAATAACATTAAAAACATTAGATTCTTCAGAGTGATGTCCTGGAGCTGATAGACCCACATTTCTTTTCCATTCAGAACTTGGGAGTAGTGAATAGTTGATTGGATGGGATCCTAGAAATACTTTTAAGGGACACTAGTTAAACGTTAACGTTTTGTGTATGTCAAACATTTAGAACTATCATGAATACTTTGAATGTACTTCTGTCCCCTAAAAGAAATACACTCACACTGGCACACATATTGTATATAATATTTGGGAGGTCATGGACCTCCTTGAAAGCCAATGGCGAGCTCTAAGACCTCAAGATGAGTAAATACTGCCTGTGTTCAGTAAACAAGTGTGAGTCAACACTTTAATGATTTCTAGGATTTCACGATTTGAAATAACAAAGAATCAAATTCTATTCTTCCTTAAAGGTGCTAACCATACTCAAAGACACTCAGCATTCGTCAGAATAATTACCATAGCATTCTTTTTGTTGTCTGGTAAATTGCTCAAAGCATAAGGGGATTAAGTTCTCTCAAAGCTAGGTCCTGACTCTTTCCTATTTCAAAGGTTAAGAACCTGAGGGATGGATAGCCTTCCACATAGGCCACAGTGACTTCATCCTGATTCTCTCCAGAGAGCTAATCAGTAGACTTCCTGACGCTGGCAACACAAACAAGCCTGGAATTAGCCTGCTAATGTCAGTATTGTCTGGAAGGGTATAGTCACCACTCATGCAAATCCCAACCCACCTGCCTTCCTCAAGGTCCTCCCTTCATTCACTCCAGGCCCTCTCTCTCTTCTCAAGCTCCTGTTAGATGTATTAAATCCAGAGTTATATCCAGTCACTTCATTCTATGCTTATACTGTCTAAATTAGCCTCTCTCATCTGGGAAGGGAGGCAGTAGAAAAAATAAGGAAAGATAGGCTACTGGTACAAAGGTGTGAATGAATGGAAGGAATCATCTCTAGTGCCCCATAGCCAGTGGTGTAACTATGATTACCGAAAACCAACTGTAGGTTTCAGAACAGCTAACAGAGGGGATAAATGTTTGAGATGAATTAGCATAACTGCACTTATCTGATCATATACCATATACATACATCAGAATGCCATACTGTATCCCAGAAAATGACAACTGCACATCAATTCATATTTAAATACAATAAACTAGCGTCTTTATCTTTCTTGTTCTGTATTTGATCATTGTAACTTCATCCTCAACATGTCATATAAATCTAATATGCTATCAGACTTAATATAGTCTACATTCATTATTCTTCAATCTCCAACATTAAGTTAAAACTAGAAAAAAAACATCTATTGTATGGATGATTCACTCATTCACTAAAGGTAATTTTTATGTAATATTTTGGGTCACTTAAAGTTGTTCCACATAGTTCAACCAAGTTTCTCAACTTTTGAACTTATTAGGTAAGGGGAAACTGCTACTTTAAATACTAGACTTACTAAGATTTAATATTCTGCTTTCAAAAACAACTAATTACTGTAAAGTGATGAGCAGGCAAAAGTCAGATAGAAAGTGAAATCTACTCTAAAGAGATGGCTCAGTGGGCAAAGTGAGAGTATCTGAGTTCGAATCCTGAGAACCCACCTAAAAAGTAGATGGCATAGGAAGAGGGTTTATAATTCTAATACTCCCAAGGGAAGATGGGCGGCAGAGACAAGTGAACACCCTGAAGATCTCAGGCCAGCTGGTCCAGTACACACAGCAGGAAAACAACAAAGAGACCCAGTCTCAAACAAGGTAGAAGGCGAGGGCAGACATCAAGGATGTCCTCTACACCACACACACCAAAAAACAAAAAAACAAAAAACTGAAAATCTGAATAAACAGTGAAAAGAAGGCAAATTTTTCAAGTATTCAGCATCCTTGGATATTCTTTCCACAAGTCTGTGAGGAGAAACCAGGCCAGCACTGAATATACCGGTCACCTTGGAAAGCAAAAGCACCTCTAAAAATAAAAATCAACATTTCCAAGCTGTACCATAATGGTTTCCTGGTACACAGAAAGACATGCTTGCTATTCTACCCCATATGGGAGTTGTGGCAATTAATTATTCAACATTTGGAAAGTGCTTTGAAGATAAGACACTAAGTGCTAGAAATCATCATCAATTTTCAGCAAACCACACTGAAAGTGAACTCAGGGTTTACTGTTGGAAACTGAACCATTAATATAAATGCCTATGTTTTCTTTTATCATTTTATTTAGACCATTAGATCAAAAGACTGACACACATATGGAACTCTTCCTTCCCTTCGGTTAACTTTTGAATGTCCTGTGGATAAAAGCTAGTCCTTCATATTCAGAGGAAACATAAATTCTAATAATGTGGTTTTGCTTTATCATCTTTTGCTTATTAGGTAGGTACTCTTCCTCTTCTGCCTTTTCTATAAGTCATGTAATGTGGTGAACTTAATAAACATTTCATTTCTAAAACTTCGCAAGTAGTATGAAACTAGTTCAATGTACTTCTTCTGCACCAGTTACATTCACATGCGTCCATGACAGCATTACAAGTACAGATGCACAAAGAACTGCCTAACCTTTATATTCTAAATGAAAGGAATAAACCACTCTGTCTATCTACAAAAGTGCTCTGGATAAAGAATGTTTCCTTCTTACCTATAATATATTCTGGTTTGTAAATATTCACTTTAAAACTCATAACTATGGCCTAGGATTGACTTGGTTTTCACTAAAGTATAATCTAAGTCTACATTTTAAAGCCCACTTGCATGACTGAGAAGGGAGGAAAGAAAGAGGAGAGGAAGGAAGGGATGGAGGACAGAAGGAGGGGAGGGAGGGGAGCACGGGGGAGGAGGGAGGGTCTTAAGTGGGGTTGTGGAGTTTTCTGTTTTTTTTTTTTTTTTCATTAAGAGGTTCTTAAGCAAGGAGTCATGAGCAAAATCTCTTGAAAGCCATCACACGGTAATTGTGTGACCAGTTTGGGATTGGATGAGATGTCCAAGGGTAAAAACCATTCTCACCTTGGATCAACTTTGGAAGCAGTTAATAATTTTACCCAAAATGCTACTTGTTACTTCATATATCTGACAAAGCGAGCGACAATCTATCCAAATATCATGTTGCTGGTTTTTGAGAATTAAGAGTTATGCGGGCATTATCTTCTTGGATATGGACTAGCTGCCTGATAGACAAGGTTGAACAGTTTTCCAACAAGGTTTATTTATTTTAATCCCCAAACACATAGTTTTAAAAGTTATCTTGCTTTTCAAAAGAGTTTATTATGGGATGAGTTTTTACCACTCACCACATTTAAAGATTAATAAATTTTTACATATGTATTAGTTAACTTTAAGTATTTTATCTTCTCCCAGATATGCCCTAAATCAAATGCAAAAGGGAGATTTTTTTAATGTGTTGAGCATTCCTAATCTCAATATGTTTTTCAAAATGCCATTTTATAAAATGAGATTTCTATTAGGTTTCTGGCTGTAACCAAAAAGTAACTATGAAATTATGTATGGAACCCAGATAAGACTGCTTAATCAAAACAGTTACTATCCAGGAAAATGCAACTAACATGAAATTTCTCATTGACTCGGGGTGATGCTGTATATTTGAATGATCCTTGTCTTCTAAATGCTATTTTCAATAAATATACAGATAAATTACTTGTGATAGATCACTCCTAACAGTCTCCTTTCTTTCTCTATTCTTTGCTTTCTTTCTTTTGTTTTGTTTTTTGAAAAAGGGTCTTCCTGAGCCCCAGTAGGACAGGAAATCACTATATAGACCAGGCTGGCCTTGATCTCACAGTCACCTGCCTCTGCCTCCTGTGTGCTGAGATTAAAGGTATGCATCATCATGCCCAGTTTACATCCTCATTTCTTTAAAAAGAAACTAATAATACTACAAGCAACTTTAACTGAGATAGAAATTGTATTCAGGGTAAACCTTTAAAATATCATTCAGGGTGCTGAAGATGGCTCAGACATTAGGAACATGTACTATTCTTGCAGAGAACCTGAATTCAGTTCCCAGCACCCATGTCAGGGAGCTCACAACCACCTGTAACTCCAGCTCCAGGGAATCCAACACCCTCTTCTGGCCTCCACAACATCTATACTCATTTGTACACACCTACACACAGACACACAAACACACATATCATTGAAAATAAATCTTTAAAAAAAAAACATTCAAAGGAGGTCATTATTTCCTCCTTCATTCTGCTGTATTCAGAAGGGAATGTCAATCAAGAGATACTGGTCCACACTTCATATGATATATTTCATAACTATTTCTGCTTTAATGTTAACAGTGCAATCAGACAGTCCTTTAAAAATAAACAATATGATACAGAGACCATATGGGGGAAACTCATTTAAATAAAGAACTTTGCACCCATGTCACTAGGAAGAAGACAAAAACTGTCTGAGGGAATTCACTGTGCTCTCCAATAAACAAGAAATGAATTGGGGAAGGCTGAAATTCATGAAAACATTACTTTATTCAGAACCAAATTACTAAAACACTCTAGGTGATGTGTTCTATTGATTGTGTCTGCTAATGTTTACATGTAGCACCAAAGCAACAGGTAAGGTGGACTAAGATCACGAGGACCTTCTTGGCTGGACCCCATCACCTGCTCATGAGCTCCATTCATGAAACCTCTCCCCGTCTAGGTACTGGTGACAGACAGACTCCATATGAACTTAGAAGGTTTAGATGGTATTATCTATATTTCTTTGATGAGGGCTAAAATCTCTCTCTCTCTCTCTCTCTCTCTCTCTCTGTCTCTCTCTCTCTCTGTCTCTCTCTCTCTGTCTCTCTCTCAACAAACCCTTAAAAGTTTCACCCACCATATGACCAAATTCTTCAAGTTTTAGTGTCAGTAATTTTTCCTTTTATATCTTTCCAACAAAAGTATATAAACACTGTTAAAATATATAATGCATTTAATTACTTCTTACTAATATATTGTCAGATGTTTTCTTCATGCAAGAACTAGAAGAAATTCATGAGATCATTAGCTTTTAGACTCAGAGGAAGCATGCTACAAAGGACTGGTAGATTTGAAAAACCAGGTTTGATCATAAAAACTGACAACTAAGCCAAATGTACTGTGCACTTTTGTAAGTACTCCAAATACATTTACTTAAGTCCTGGGAATTAAAGGAAGGAAACTCTGCTGACGAACTAAAAGCAGAGTCACCAGCGATGCGTGGCCCAGATAGCCCCTGCAGAACTAAAGTACTTACCTAGCCAGTGGGCATGTGGATTAAGTTCAGTCTTGCTCCTGAAGCTACCTTGGGCCAAACTTTCAGAGGTCATCTGTACCTCAAAACTGGATGATGTGAAGTTAAAGGCCTGGCCTCCTTACTTCAAGGTAGGACATCTCAAGGGTCTCCTTCTGTGGACCTCCTGATGGGACCCACTAATAATACTCAGTCTTCTTCCTCTGCTCAGTCTAATTTCCTTTACCCCCCGCCACCCTTGACCAGGTATTATCCCTCAGCACAAGTCTCAGGAAACTTCCTGCACAATCTCAAACTGCTCAAAGTGATCCCAGTCTGAGGCTACAGTGGAAGTAAGATTCAAGCATGGGACCTCTAGCTCCAGAACCCATGGTCTTAACTAGCATAGGGAAGTACTACTGACAGTCATGGAGGATCCAGAAAACAGCTTTGACAGGACTTTTCACCACCTTAAACTGCCTGTAGATACAAAGAATTCTCGGTAACAAAACTGAAATTTGCTGCCCGGATGGATCGTAGCCACTTCCCAAGGATCCTTGCTTCCCAGTTCTGCTGGCTGAGCTCCAATCATGCCCTTTACTCAGACCTCTTCATTGATTGGCAGTGACCATGAGAAGATGTCACTTTTCTCCCCAAGATTCAATTATCCACACTTTTGTTGTCTACACAGATAATAAGGCATAGCAACATGCAACACTTGGTTAGCAGCAATCACTCCACACATCTCTACCCCAGAGATGCTCTCTGAACTGTATAATGAAGACCAAGAGAACAAATGGGAAGACTGTATTCAATGTCATTAAGACAGGAGGGAAGTGTCTGCAGTTCATTTTAGAACGCTGTACATCAAAAAATGTTGTAAAAACTATTTTAGTTTGGACATAATTAGGTAAGCTTCAGTAATCAGAAATTCTACTGAAGTGAATACTTCACACTCTGATGATAGAAAACAGACCACTCTGGCAATTTAAGCAGACAGATTCACAATCTCCCAGAATCAGGCTCCTCAAGATATTTCTCTTTCCTAGAGTTCTTTGACTCAGTCAGGTCCCACTGCCCAGACTATAGGCCTTCTCTTCCTCCCATCACTGCAGCCCCAAGTGTCAACACTCACTTAGAAACAAGCATTCCCTTAGATTGCATATCTGGCATCCAACTTAGAACTGAAGCCTACCCATTCTCCATAGGACTAAGTTACTTTATAGCTTTGACTCAAGCAGAGACCTGCTAGAAGCCTGCATCCCCAGGCTCTGTCCTCTTTACTGCTGCGCTGGTTTTTATGTTGTTCAAACTCATGTGTCCATCCATCACAGAAACTAAAAGCTGCAGCCAAATGGGAAGATGTGATACTGGACATCCCAAGCTCTAATTTGTGAACAGTGTTACACTGCAAACAGTTATTCAATACAGTGATTGCTTGGGTGTGTGTGTACATGTGGTGTATGTGTGTGGACACGTGCAGGTGCAACCACCAACACATGCACATGCAGAGACCAGAGGTCAACATTAGATGTCTTTCTCTACCACTCTCTACCACCTTATTATTTGAGAAAGAGTCTATTAACAAACCTGAAGCTCACCAACTGTGGATGCTACGTATCCAAATTTCAGGTCCTCATAGTCATGCAGCAAGCACTTTACCCACTGAGCAATCTCCACACTCCCCAGACAACATTATTGCTTTTAACCTTGCAAAACACAAAATTTATCTCATTTATTCGGAAAAGTAAATAATTTTTAATCACTGGAATTATCCAAATTACCCGAGAACCAAAGGCATTGGTTTCAATCAAGAAATAAAATCTAATCATTTTATCAGCAGTAAAGACTGGAATCAGAAATTTTAAAAGGAGGTCTAAGTGCTCATTTTATAATCTCTTGGTAACACTGCACAGGGACTAGTGCCTTCTGGTCAAGGTAAGAGCTGAGACGAGACACACTGGTGCAGTGTATGTCATGGACAGTCAGAACTACTCTTTTAGGCCAACATTCAGTGACATCTTACAGCAACATCAAAGAGGAAATTACATCACAGAATGACCAGTGATTTGATCAAAGTTCTGTGGTAAGAGAATGGCTTTCCCTGTAAAGAGAGAACAGTCACCCAGAAAATGAGATCTATTGACCAAACACATCCATCTTCTCTTTTAAATTGTAGGAATATGTAATCCCTGAATATTCCTCCAGATCCTCTCCTTTTAGAGAAACAATTTCTCCTCTATGTGAAGAGCAGCTCATGCATCTCCTACATAAACTTTTAGACAGTTTTATGCTAACCCTAATTCTCTCAGTTCTAAGTGATGCTTCTGGTTCTGATATTTTTGGATCTAGAGAAAATGTCCATCTCACTGGCTTTGATGAAGTTTCCTTTCAGACTTCAGACATAAATGGCTAAGACCATAAGCATTCATATAGCTTTGTCTTTGCTCATACTGTCATGATGTGCAGTGTCTCTAACCTTTCCAATCATCTCTACCTTGAGGTATCAGGTCAAACCTTAAAAGGAGCATCCTCGATGAGACTTCATGTACTAAAATAGTATTTGAAAACCCCCAATTTACAGATAATTGAATTCAAATATGTGTTCAAGTGTAGTAGGTATCAATAGATTAATGAGTAGCAAAGCATACTCAAATTTTACTGGAAATATCATGCATATAAATAAAAGATCAATTCTAAAACAACTGAATATATCATTCCTTCACATATATTGTAAAGCAAGTTAACAGAACCTAGTACAGAGATAATATTCTGATACCTGAACATAAAATCTGGTATTATCACAGCGCCCTAACTCCTGAACCATAAAGAAATTCTGTTTTCTCATTAACATGTGTAGTATATCTTCCAAAGATTTTGTAAGAATATCCAGATTTAAAACTCGTTGTTCAATATGCAAAATATGATCAACATAAAAAATAATTCGAATGAGAGAGTACCAAATTCAGAGGTGTGAATGAATAAATTAATAAATACACAACTTTCCTTGCCTGCCACAAGCTCCTTTCCCAGCTGAAAAACAACTATGGCAGGTATCTAATTTTGTCCTGTTTCTATAAGCAATGGTTATATACATATACATATATATATAGTTAATAAGTATGTATATAACCAGTATAACCAGTGGTAGACATAAAAATTTTAATCCCATATAAATCTTTTTAGGTAGATGTCACTCAGGAATCTTAAAAGTGGGAAAGTTGGGTAGAAGGTATGAAAAAAACTTTCTGTGCTATATTTTAACAACTTCTTGTTAGCCTATAATGATACATTCAAAATATAAATCTATGGCTGGAGATATGGCTTGGTGCTAGAGAGAGAGCTCAGTGCTACGAGAGAAAGGTTCAGTGCTAGAGAGAGAAGGGTTCCGTGCTGAGAGATGGCCCAGTGCTTAGGTGCACTTGCTGCATAATCTTGAGGACTGAAGTTCAGATCCCAGTACCCATAAAACAAGCTGGATGTCCTGCAAATGCCTTTAACTCCAGTTCAAGTGATCCAATGCCCTCTTCTGGCCTAAAAAGGGGCACACACCCACATATGCACCCATAAATACAAAGCATTTTTTAAGCATGCTAATCATGCATTTCTAATCTCAAATAATTAGTAAGATTGTATATAATTAAGAGAACAAAATGCAGTCTTATCAAAATGGGTTACATTGTCCAACGAATGATCGCATAAACCAAACACTTGTAACAAAGTTTTATTCCCAAAGTTACTGGATACCAAACCTCATTAACAACAAATACCACAAGAAATACCTGGGAGGCGTGAATGACAGCGATGAGCTGCAGCTACTGCTCTGGGGGAGCTCCTACAGAAGAACAAGTTGAGAGAAAGCTGGGCATTTTAGGTAATATTTGTTATTTCATATGCTGGCCACTTCAAGGACACAAACCCAGGAAGCACGCAGCACAGAACAGTAAGCCTGCCCAGTAGCGAGCTAAAGCACAGTGCAAAACGGAGAGCAATGAGTGGGCATTCAAATTTAGAACTCACTGCCAAAAGTTCTGGCAGTAAAAAAACTTCTGTATGCTTGAACTATATTTTCTTCTTATGTTATTGGATAAGTGGTTTTCTTTTATTTCTTAATGCATTTTTCAAGGGAAATTATTTGATCTCATTTATCAAAATCTTTTGACACGTTTTCAATTTGCCTTCTCTCTTTTCCCTGGCAAAGAAGCTCAACTTGTAAAAGCGCAAATGTGTGAGCTGTGTTTCTGTTTAATCTGTTAATGCTCAGCAATTTTCCAAAGGTGATTGTAATCAGTACTTCAGCAAGCTCCTCATCATGAGGCCCTACTGTCTGCTAACATCATGAGTGCACATCTCACATTCCTCAGGATACAGTCTCCAGAGGTCATGTCTCCCTACAGCTGTGGTCATGCACTTCAAAAGGCCGGGGCTTCAGGAACACAACCATTCACACCCAAGTTCCCCCTAAACCGTAGTCCAACTGAGGGTCTCACTGAGCCCTCTTCAGGACAAGCGTGTTCCATCACCACAGGCGTGCTTCTGGCATCTGCTATAGAAGGTACAAAAATACAGCCTGTGTTAAAGACATCAAGAATATTCCATTGGGCCATGCTGACAACAGATTCATTTCCCAGCTAAAGAGTATGATGCCAGAACTGATCCCCTTCTCCTTGCATTAGTTGTTGTCATGATCCCATTCTTTAAGCAACTATCTTTCACAGAACCCATAATCTCATTCTTTTGAAAGTCTCAAGGGTTGAGGGGACACCAAAGGAAAGACCTTTGTGACCAGCATGAATACAGGAATTCACACATACCTAAAGCATCTGCTTTAAAACCACCCAGTCTAACTTCTCAAAGGAATGAAATCACCCAGAACATCAGATGATGGTTTCGAAAAAGAAAACACTACCTTTGAAACAGTAGTCTAGCAAGGCTCACCGTGAGCACCCTTCATGTCTATTTCCATTTTCCATAGCATTCCATAACAGAAAACAAAGCCTGCTTACTCCACCAGAGGGGTCCATTTCCCACAGCCACATCTGGGTCAAGCACACCTGTACTTAGGCATCCCTATAAAATGTAGACTGGCATGCTATCCTGAAGCAATGTGTTGTGTTCCCTGTTCAATACAGGGCACCACAAAAACAATCACACTTAAGTGATGAAGGCAAAACAATCAAGAGAACCAGCAGCTGTAAAAAAGTAAATAAGTAAATAAACTCAAATTAAAAAAGAAAGGAAGAAAAAGATACCAGGCTTTGGGTCACAAAATATAATCAGATTTGCACATAAAACTCCAAGTTCTTTTTCGCTGCCTGATTTGCAAAGCAATGCCTGCTGCTGCCCAAAAGAGCAACATGTAATCCAAAAGAAAAACTCATACAAATTCTAATGCCACTAGGCCACTTTCAGAGAAAAGAAAAAGAGAGAGCCTCAAAATCAACCCAGGAGCTGAGAAGCTGAATGCTGCTAGCTTGCACAGATGCTTGTTCAGGTCTGCTCCACATTCACATGAATGTTAAATCAGCACATCTGAGAAATACCTTATCCACACTAAGCTGAAAAGGTTCCCTACAAGCTCCAGCTCTCACCCTTCAACTTCCAGTTCTATGTACAACATGGTTTCCAATGCAGCAGCCCTGGAGAGCCGCCACAGTAGTTTAAATCTCAACATTTGTTGCCTAGCACTCTAATTAGAGAAGCTAAAAATATTCCATGTGTAGGCTTTGGGGGATCACCCATGGAGTGAAGAGCAATATAATCACTTTCAAGGATGCTCTCGGTTTGGTATGTGTTACTTGAGGGTATAGACTTAATATGTCCTATATAGTGAAATGGGTGTTCTCAAACTGCTGGCTATTAGACTCAATTTTTCAACCTAAAATTTAATGAATCCTGTTTCCAAATCAGCTTTAGCAATAAAAAGTAAAAGTCCTAGAGAAAACCATGCACAACATGGTTTGAGTCACTCGGGAAGAACATCTGAAAGATTCTGAAATGTGTTGCTCATTCATTCAGCCAACAAACATTTGTTAATATGCCAGCAACTGTTCCCTATGCTGGCACAATTCAACTCAAGAGTAAGGACCACTGCAGAGCACAACAATAGTAATGGCTAACATACGTAGGTCATTTACAGTTCTGAGGAGGTTTCATAAAGATCATTTCACTGATCTCTAATGACTCCTTGATGAATTGGGTATTACAGCCACTTTAGTAAAGAACAAAACAGAAACATGAATAATTTTTCAATTCCCAAAATCAAACAAATAAAGTAAAAAATCTGAGTCTTCAACTCATGTATCTTCTAAGTGAGAAGCTCCATCAAACACTGAGCAATGCAAAATTACAAGGTGCACAGCTGTTGTGCTAAGCTTGAGGACAAGTTCTGCTTGCTTTGGGGTGTTGGATGAAACTGTTTCTTGGCTTTCCTATTTAAGAACAGGATTTTACAGAGTCCTATCGTGAGTATTTACAAGTTCACATGTTCCTAGTCTCTCGTTCACTGGCTTTACTTAGTAGACATCAGCATTGGTGAGTGAATTCGCTTGATTAGATAAATTTTCTAAACAAATAAATGAGGTTAACTTCCCAGATAGTAAAACCTTCCTTACTTGGGATAACATAGTAAACTGGCAGTGGGAAGATGAATTTGTAGCAACTTTGAGGGAAAACACCATCTGAAACAGATCTAACTGGACTCACAACACATACACACACACACCTGAAATTCCTATATTTACTAAAATATTTACACGAGAATGCCTATGTCCACACAATTAATAACAGACAAAAACTAAAAACAACCCAAGTATCCACCAGGAATGAAATGGATAAATGTATCATGGCATTCCTCCAAAAAATAGAACTCTATAGAGCAGTGAGAATAAACGAGCTTGCTTCACGCAAAACAAGGAATCTCACAAATGTAACAGTTAACAAAAGAAGTCAGACTAAAGAATATATATCATGTGACTCACTAACAGAAAGTTCTGTCATAGGTGACCGTAAAACAGCCTCAGAAGTGAGAAGTTACTATTGAGGGGAATAATGGCTTACCATGGATGGGAGGGAAGACTTCTGAGGCTGGCAATGGTTTTCATCTTTATCTGAGTAGCACTTACATGGGCTTATTCTCTCCAATAAATCACTGAATGGTTTTCTGATGATTTAATGAGATTTTCAATTTTCTGAATCCATGTTGTATCCCAATAAAATTTTAAAGAGACGAGAGAAGCGGAAGAGGAAAGGAAAGAAGAGAGGAAGAGAGGGAAGCAGCCGAGTGATCTCTCAGGTCTCGATTTCAGTGCTTTAGTTCTGCTTACAGAACTTTGCCTACTTCTTCCTTTACTAAGAAGCTGCGTCCATTCACACAGTAGGTGTTTTCCATATTCCTACAAGTATACATCCATCTCTCTTTCTCCTTTGTTTACTTTTCATTGTGAGACCAGAAGTTTTATAACCAACCATAACTCAAAAAGAAACAGACTCTAAGGGATCTCCTATGAGTTGCATGAGTCCTCTTTAATATATGACATCTTCTGCCTTCTATCTGCCTCTTGGAGTCTCTCTGGTTAGAAAACATGCCAAATAAGATGATGACACTCCTAGACCCTGGTAAAGCTAGAACTAACAACATAAAAGTCAAGAGTCCTCAAGTTTACTTATTTGCAAATAGTACAAAGCAAGCTATTCACCCATGAGCATAGTTTAAAAAGCAAAAAAGAATAGTCCATTTTTATTAAAGTCATTGGGAAAAGCTTCTCTAATTATGTCACTCAAAAAGAATAGGTTTAAGCACAATATATCTCTTTCTCATTTTGCATTTCTAGTTTTCTTTTTTATTAATTTTTTAAAATTTATTTTTAATGTCTGTGTATGAGTGCATATATAAGTGCACCATGTGTGTGCAATACCTGAAGAGGTCAAAAGAGGGAGTCAGATACTCTGGAACTGGAGTGAAGGATGGTTATTAACTGCCATGTGGGTGCTAGGAATCAAACTTGAGTCCTCTGCAAGAGCAGCCAGTACTCTTAACTTCTACAATAATTCTACAAGAAAATAAAGTTAGCTTCCAAGGCAGAAGGTAAAACTGGTATAACCAAACTGAAAACCTCCTAAGACAACACTCCCCAGCATTGCAGGATCTCAAATAAAATTGAAGCAGGCAGGCACTGTTGCTGGGCTGAATTCACAAGTATCACTTTAAGCAAGATGAACTTTCATCAGCTTTAATCCCCCCTTATGTGACTGAAATAACACTCATCTATTTCACGACAGTCATTCAGTGAAGATGTATCACCATTCAACAGACAAAATGTGCATTCCAGCTTCCACCAATGACTTTCCATTAAGGTTAAGAAAAGTAAACAAAGGTTTCTATCTTGGGTTTTTTTTGTTTTTTGTTTGTTTGTTTGTTTGTTTTTGGTTTTTTTTTTTTCAGTCTTCTCAATAAGTCTTAAAATCCCTTATATCTGCTGGGGTTTGTTTGGTTTTGGTTTTTTTGTTTTGAGTTTCTTGTTGTTATTGTGTTTGTTTTGTTTTGAGACACAGTCTCCCTGTGGTCCCGACTGGAATGGAACTCATTATGTAGATCAGGCTGGCCTAAATCTCACAGAGATCTGCCTGCCTCTGCCTCTGCCTCTGCCTCCCAAACACTGGGATTAAAGGCATGTGCCAGCACACCTGTTGCCACATCTATTGAATTTTCAGGAAAGCAGACAATGTTTTGAGTCCTGTGGACAGCAAAGGAACATAGTCCCCAACTACTGTTATTACTGTTTCTACCGCCATCTTTCTTTTACTTAATTCAGAAACAAGAAAGATAGTATTACTATGGAACACACAAATATGACCATCATGAAAAAGATTGGAAGAAAGAAAAGGGTTTATATTTTCCTTTACATAGCAGGTAAAGAAAGGCATCATCATTAATACCTTCCTCTTCCTTTTTGATGCCTTGTTGAAATGCCACTGCACTGCCAAGAAATGAAATAAAAGTTGTTGCCTCAAAATCATTATGATTTTGTGATAGCAAATGTGACTTGAGATCAAACAAAATGGGCTAGCTATGAACTTGAATGTTTGGGGGTGTATAAATGCAGATTAGACAGATCTAAGGAAAAGGTAATAATCCACATCTACTACTGGAAAATAGCTAAAGGCATACAATAATGAGTATATAAAATGCCTTCAAGTTAGAACAAAAAACAGGGGCTGGAGAGATGGCTCAATGGTTAAGAACACTGGCTACTTTTGCAGAACACCTGGGTTCAGTTCCCAGCACCCCTGCTAGCATGGTCCTTAACTCCAGTTCCAAAGTATCCAATGGCCTCTTCTGACTTCTGCAGGCACTGTACAAGATGGGTGCACTCACACATATGCAGGCAAAACACTCATGTACATAAAATTTAAAAAAACATTTTTTAAAGGGCAACAATGAATCAAGTGTATAAATGCTGGGATTCGGGCAAGAATTACTTGTATACAATTTACCCCTGGCCTTATAAAAGAGAAACAGGATTCACTCCCTAAAATACCTGCATGCAAAAGTAATAAGATCTAGTTTTGCAGTCTTATTGGTGTTCTGGATATTCTTTATCCATTTTATTAAATGACTCCATTAAAAACAAAGAAATTTCACAGGTATTAAAATGTCCTGGGAAACAGCATCAAATGAGTTAAGGGTTCTGCTTATAGTTTCCCTTGGCCAATCAGTCATATGCCCTGATTTCTTCCATTTAGCAATTTAAAAAAATACTTGGAAACTTTAATCATTAGATTTTGCCTCTTCTCCACTTGTCCTTTCCAATTCTGACTGATTATGCTTCAAATCCAGACTTAGACTTTTATTCCTACTGTTCACAATGAACACCAAGGAACACTCTGGTGTTGTGCCTTGCCACACTTCAGTAGCAGTGAACTCTCCCAGGACTCCTAACAATAGCAGTCCTCATGGACTGCAGCGCCCTCAGAGGCAGGCAGGGAAACCTGATTAGCTGCAATGATTCACCAGCTGAAGTGCATTTCCTTTCCCTAAGTGTTTTTTTCCTTTAAGATGGAAGCTATGGCCAGACTATCCTGCTTGTTATCAGAACAAGAGATCAGAACCTCAAAATGGTACTTGCCAGAGCTCAATAAAAAATAAGATTGCCACCAGGGTGTGCTGGAAGTTGTCCCAACGGGTGCCTAATTTCTAACATATTTTTCCTCTAACTATAATTGCCTGCCTTCCCTTTACACAATATTTCTATAAATCCAAGATGTCTTACAGTCATTTAAAATAAGTTTAAAATAATGAGCTAATGGCACTAACACACAACTGTCTCAAGTTCTTCTATGTTGACAACAACTAAAGGAAATACATCACTACAGGGTGAGTGCTTCTGGCATCTGAATGGCTAATGAGCCTTATGGTTTTGAGTCTCCAAATAGCTCCCAAACAGCAAATGGCATCAAGAAAATCTCATCTTGTAAAACATAAACACAAACGGTTCCGGATTTTTTGCACTGTCTGCTTTCTCAAACACTCCTGGCACTATGCAAATAACCAACCAGTCTTATCCTTTCCATCCCATTCCCATAAACGACCCTCAACAGTGCACAGCAACACAGTTTTCCAGCTCCTATCTATGTATGAGGGGCTGTGTCATCTTGCCTGCATGCTGAGGTAAAGGTAAAACCATTCTATTTCACAATTTAACACAGAAACCTGAATCTTATCTAGTTTTAACTTTAAAAATGAAAGTAAAAGTCTTTTCTCAGTTAAGAAAGCTATGGAAAATGGGCACACTTCCTTTGAATGAAGTCGTACAAATAACCTCAGTCTCAGTACAATGATGACTATAAAGTATTTAATGAGATAGGCACAGGAGGGTGAGTTCTTAGAAACATCACCAGAGGTACGGCATTGGCTTTAAGCCTCCGGGTACTGGTCTGACTGCCTGAAGGAAGCTATTCAGATCACAATAAAAATAACCACTAATAAGCAATATACACTTTAACTCATATACTATGTCCAGCTCCCTGATAGAAGAAAAAAGGAAAACGGTGCACTGTAGTGTCTCTCAGGAAAGACCCTTTCCAGGATTTGAGACTGTGTTTAGTGTAGCCCAGTGTCAGGGAGTTCTCACTAAGCAGCAACTTTCTCTGACACTAAAGTGAAAGGGGCGAGAGAAAGCAGAAAGGGTAACTCAAGTGGTTTCTGCTCTACGGCTCCAGTCTGGGAAAAACTTGCTTCGGGCAATCCCGCTGAGAAGGTAGGGCCTGGAGAAGGCACAAGTGGTGGAAAACCCACAAGCTGACAAGGAACTGAGAAGTGCTCTACAGTGCTGGAACAGGAGTACAAACGCTTCCTTCCTCGTGTTTCACAAGTACAGGGTTTTCCCTGTTATTCTTTGAGAACTTTTCTCTCAGTGGCGCTTGCTGCAGCTTGCTGATGTCCCTTCCTGACTGTCATTAACAGACTGGCAGCGGCTGAGTGAAAGGCACTTAAGAAAGAAATCACCTGTCCTTGCCAAGACGCACATGCTGCCCAGTACCTGAGCAAGAGCTGTCGCCGGCCAACAGAAATCCCAATTTAACCGCTCTGTCTCCCCCTTGCAAATAAATGTGTGTGTGTGCCACTTGCAGAGAATCTGCCTGACTCACCCCCGCCTCTGGCGTGCCAGGGAGAGATGTGAATGTTGGGTCCTGGAGCGGACAGTGGAGTGGGGACAGCGGCCTCGATGGCACTATCTCCCCAGGCTCCCTTGCCGATGGAGCTGGGGGTGTGTCCCCCTCAAGCAGGTCCCCAGCCACGCCGCGACCACCCAGGCTCACGGGAACACACGTGTCACTGCGCCCGAGCCCAGCCAGGGCGTCCACTGGCCCCACAGTCGTGGCAACAACGCCCGGTTACGTGCAGGCGGCTCTGCAGTGGGGGGGGACAGAACCACCCAAACTCGTCATCTGAACGCTAAGAAGGAATAAAAAGTACTTTTTCCGCAGAAGCAGCGTCCACGCGTCGCGGGCGCTCAGCCCCGGGGATGCCCGGCCGACCACTGACCTCCCCGGTGTTCCTCCCTGGACGCGCCCAGGCCGCCCGCCGCCCGGTGCCCACCGCGTGGGTGAGTCTGGGGACGTGGCCGACCGTCCCCGCGCGCGGCTCACCTCCTGGGGTCGTGCTTCCGTCGCTCCTCCAGCTTGGCGGAGTGAGAGGCTGCAGCGGCCGCCGCCGCCGCCGCCGCTTTCGCCGCCACCGCGGCCGCTGCCGCCACCGAAGCGCTGCCCCGCGCGCCGCCGGGGCGGGAGGCGGGGGACCCGCGGGGTCCCGGGAGGCGGGCGCGGCGCGGAGCCGCGGGAAGTGGCGGCGGCCGGACGCACTGCGAGCGGGGCAGGACTCAGAACTTTGGCGCTCGGGGGTGCGCGCCCCGGCGGGAGGCGGCGCGGGGCAGGGGTGCGGGCCGCGGGGCGAGCGGGGCTCTGTCTACTTGGCCTCCCGCAGCTGCCGCACGAGCACCGGGCTCTCCGCGGGTCTGCCGGGAACCGACGCTGCAGTCCCGCCGCGCGCTCCGGACGCCCCTCGGCAGCTAGCCGGGCTCGGGGATGGGGAAGGCGGCCGCGGCCGAGACTGTGCCGCGAGCGCGAGCCCGCGATCCATATTTAAAGCGGCGAGTGGCCTCGGCCGGCCCCCTGCCCTGCCCTCGCTCGCGCCCGCCCGCCCGGCCCCCTCCGCTCCGGGCCGCGGCTCGGCGTCAGCCGCCCGGGCATCGGCGGCTGGGAGGGGCCTCGGGCCGCGCCGCCTCCTCGGGGGCTCCGGCTCCGCGCGCCGCGCCTGCCGGGGGCCGGTGGGGGCCCGGCTCCCGACCTTGGGCCTCCCCTAGCTCGGCTCCCCTCACGCCCCAGCCGGCTCCTAGATCCAGCCTCTCATCCAATTTGCCTGAGATCCCTGCTGGGGGAGAACCTGAAGTTGCACGCGTTTTCCAACCCAGATCATTCTACTTTATAAAACTTGAGGCGTGTTGGTAAAGCAAGTGCTGGCAGCTCTCAGTATTAAGTCACGGTTCGTCTTTACTAGCAAAAGATGTCTGGGGAGGTCGCTGACCTACAACTTGCTCTTCGTTTTTGTCACTGGTGGCTTTTGACTTGAGTTAGGGAAACACCCTTAGCCAGCCAAGGGGATTTCTTGAACTTGCGAAGTGATCCATTTACTCTTTTGCTGAGGCTAATTAATTACACTTTGCCAAGCGAAGCACAATATATCAATGACCCAGCATTATTATGATCAGTTAAGTCAGCCTTTAAGGTATGAGCAGGCTCTTGGCACAGACACCATCTAGTGCTCTGAAAACTGCTACAGACTGGTCATTACTGGATGTGAGCCACACAGCATAGGACGCAAGTGCATGTGTTTCCCATTAATGGACATTATATGTGTGAAAGTCTCCCGTCAGACTTCATTCTCCACAGCGGCACCCAAACACAAAAAAACCCAAGAAGAATCATTTCATACAGTGGCCACTCCTGGTTCAGACACTTTCTCCAGGGTAAGTAGTAAGACACCAGAGGAAGAGGACGTTGGAAGAAGAGAGTGAAATAAATTTAACAGGAGAGACACTATTTTCTTCCTTCACTATTTAAAACTGGTGCCTCTCTGGGCTTAAGAAGCAGATAGAGAGCTTCTGATTTTCCGAAAGCTTGTATGTGTAAAGCCCTTAGTCAACGTTCAGCAAGCCCTGGGAATCACCCCAAGTTGCCTGACGTTGGAAATTAACTTGTACTAATGTCATGTGTTTGGCTGTTGTCACATCTGGCTCACATACGTGTTCACACATCCTACATAACCTGTGCAACGACAAAGGAAATTGGAAAGTGAAGGGGGAAAGAAGAAGTGAACTTTACAGCTTTCCCCTAAGAAATCAAATTTTATTCTTAAACTAAGGTTTAAAGTAATTGTCACTCCTAAACACAGAGTTAGCAAGAATCAGCAACCCCAAAGCTCACGGGGGAAAAAGAAGTCACTTTTGTATTAAGAATTTGCCACTGCTGATCAGCAGTTTTTCACACTGTGGATTATGTATTTCAACATAGCTGGCAATTTCTCGTTCTAATGGTGAACCAGCCATGAATAGTCAGTCAGCTTTGGTGAATGTCTGAGAAAGGAAAAGTCCAAGAAACACATTTTCCATGCGCTTGGCAGCAAAATATGTCAAAATGTCCTTCATACAAACTGACAGGTTCCCCCAGAGACATTTCACTCTGAGGATTGGTAACATTTTGCACTGAAAGGGGTCCAGAGCTGGTGAGTAGGGTGGGAGGCTGGAAGAGAGTGAGAGCACTGTGGGACCAGGTTTGGTATTCGTCTTAAATTAATGAGAAAAAGTTGCCCTTGACAAATAGCCAACTAGCTCTGTTATCACTCTCCACTTGCTATTTGCTATCCCACAATTAAAGGAACAGGTTCCATTTCCTTTCCTATTGATTACTGTCCAGTCGGTAAGACACATGTGCTTTCCTTTGAAAGGTCAGTGATTAACTTTCTTCCTTAACTCTGCATGTGGTCACCTTTGCCTTTCCAGATGAGAACAATAAATACTGTGTTGTTTTGTTTTTTAACCTATCCTAAAATGTGTCCTACATTCGTTGATTCTTATGAACCCAAAGTAAGACTTCGTTTTGGGTTTTGGCTTGCGTTTCACAAAGTTCTAAGACAAAAGGGATGAACAGAAAGCTGAGTGTGATAGAGCTCACCCAGAATTCCAGCACATAGGAAGTAGAGGCAGGAGGATCACAAGTTTCAGACCAGCTGCATAGTAGCTTCAAGGCCAGCCTGGGCTATATTGCAAGACTTGTCTCAAAAACAACACAACAAGAAAGTGTGGGGGATGGGGGGGATGGTAACTGGGCTTTAGCTCAGTAGTAGAGCGCCTAAGTACCAGGAGCAAGGCCAGGGTTCAACTTTAAAAAACAAAGATTGATGGGATTAGTATAATCTACTTATCAGTAGTGTGTTTGTTTTTTAACCAGCAATTCCCTGTGCCTCATGACTTTCTGAAGCACCCATTTACTATTTAGCTTATTAATCAAGTTTCTTTCCTATTGTCCAAGGTCTAATAGACATCTAAAGAGAACAGAAAGGCTGGGGGAAGCAGCTTTGTTTCAGTGACAAGCACCATCTAGTGGCAGCAGGTGATGAAGCCTCCTGCCTCAGACAACACAGATGAGTTTCTGATGAATTAGTCCAAGTGCTCCTGGGCTCTTCTGCACATGGCATTCTGTGATTCTAAAACAAGAATGCTACATGTACTAAAATAACACAGCTAATAGACTTGCTATTAATCATGGAATGAGAGTAGGGCACATACGTGACCTGCAGATAGAATTATCACTGTAAAATTTTTCTCAATCTGTGTGATTTTTGAATAGGTCCTAAAGACTTTTGTATTTGTTTCTTACATAAAATAAGGAAAGTGAGGGCATATTGCTACTTTGTGTGAAGTTCTTTATTCACTATATAGCAGAACCTCTAAACACATTGTATTGGAGGCTTTTCACTTTTCTATTAGTAAAGACAGGTGGAAATATCATTTGGATATTTATCCTGGAGTTATAAAAAATGTAACCTTCATCCACATCTTATCCTGGGACCCAACTAGACAGGTGATAGTATCATGTTACCTTCAAAAACTGCTAAAAATCTTTCTCTATAAGGAGTCCTTTTTAAATAGGTGACTCACTTAGAGAAGTTTGAGAAATATTTTGCTACACAGAATGGACATTTTCTTTGTGGTGGTATTTGTTTTGACTTGGAATTGTTTTTCTATTAAACAATATTGCAACAGGAGTCACTAACGCTGCAGTTCTATGTCAGTTTAGCCAACCACTTCCTTACGTAAGAGCAAGAAGATGAGATCACTTTTCCATCTCAGTCTGGAACCAGTCTGGGATAAACCTGAAGAATGATAGACAGAGGATAGATAGTATATAGATAGATAGATAGATAGATAGATAGATAGATAGATAGATAGATAGATTTGGATAGTAGATAGCTCCCTCATTTTTCTTTCACCTAGATTTTTTAAAGTTCATATTCAGTCTGAAAAATTCCTGGACAAATTCAACTAATCTAGATTTATAATCTGCATTCCCTTCTACAAACCCCAGCTTTAAAAATAGCTGCAGCCCCTTTTTATGAGGCAGGAAGGAAGGTGAACATGGTTCTTGCAAGTTGTCAGCATAGTAGGAGCTGGGCAAAATAATTTTATTTGGTTAAAAGTGTCATAAGTCGCTTTACAGTTTTAACAACTAAGGTCTCAACCACATCAAACTGTCATTTTTAGGGCACATATCTAAAATCAAATATTAGAAGAGGCTCTGACTTCTAATCTCTATTAACGTCAAAGAAACCAAGATAGTCAACCTTTCTCAGCTGCAGCCCTCTCAGTCAAATCAAAGGTTATAAATTATCCCAAAGTGTAATTATACCATTAAAATACCAGAATAATTTCCTCTGGTGATTTGGAACAATATGGTGATAGAGAAACATGCAAATCTCTGAGAATGCTATTGACGAGTTTATCTTCGGGTGCTGTTTAGTGACCTAAGGCGAATCTTTCAGCTTCCTCCTCCTACAGGAATTCTCTCATGGATCAGAATAACATAGCACAGAACACAGGCCTCTCTGTTTGAAGGAGAAAGGGAAAACTTCAAACAAGCCACCAAGTCACTCAAACCTGTGGCTGTGATTAAAGATTTTCTGCTTTTAGGTAAGATAATAGATAGTTATGTTAGATCTCTCTGCCAAAATATTATCCCCCACCTCTGTCTCTCTCTGTCTCTCCCTGTCTCTCTCTCTCTCTGTGTGTGTGTGTGTGTGTGTGTGTGTGTGTGTGTGTGTATTTACACCAGCCTCTTCCTAAACACAGATAGATGTTTGTCCTTTGTGTCCTACTGGCTTCCTATCTCCTTAGGAAATGAATAAGCCCAGATGGCAGGCTGCTCCAAAGCTGCCCTTCCTTTGCTGCCTGTGGCTTGGATGGTGTAGATATAGCTGTTCCACACTCAGAGCCAGGTTTCCCTGAAGGCTGACCCATCACTGGATCAAACTGACCCCAAAGCATTCACATCCCACTGCTTCATTCCCTAAGCAAGGCCTATCCTGCACACCACAGCACCTGCATCTCCTTGCAAGTAACTAACAGCTGACGTTGCAAGTTCACATCTGCCAGATGATGTTGTTATGGGAAATGTTACAAGATTTTTATATATGAGTATTTTAAAAGCCCCTCCTCAACAGAGAAAGAACATTCTGAGCCAATTTGTCCTTTTAGCTTTTCAGTTTCCTACTCTTAACACAATACAGAAAATGGTTAGGTCATCCACACCATCAACAAATTAGTGGGGGGGGGGGGTGACAGAAGACAGCCTTGAAATCCATTCCTTAAGCACTGTCTACCTTTTTCTTTGAGACAGGGTCTCTTACTGGCTGGAAGTTCATCAAGTCTGACTAGTCAGTGTGTCCGAGGGATCCACCTGTCGCTGTCTTCCCAATACTGCAATTACAAGCATTCATTATCATGCCTAGCTTTTAAAATTTGGATTCTGAGGCTCAAACTCAGATCTTCATGCTTATGTAGCAAGCACTTTACCGACCGAGTTATCGCCTCATCCCAACAAATACTTATTATGAACCTGTTTGTTTTATACCAAGGACTCTTCCAGGAGATGGTTTCGTTGAAGAAGCAAAGTTCCTGTTTTGTGCGTCTGACAAGTAAATATGTAAAATAATTTCAGTTATCTTGGAGTGCTACATGCTGTGATGGGGTAGATGATACGGATAGGAGAGTCCCCACCCCAGTTTTCATCCTAGATTATCCTGTCATCCCTTTGTAATGAAAACAGCACTCCCTTTCATGTCATTTGTGAAAATTATAGAATCCCTTGTCTCTAAGAAATAAAGGCCAGAGATGTAATAGAGTTCACGGGACAAGCAGGGCTACTTTCAGGTGGATGTTGGAAAGCCTGCTCAGAAAATGATGTTTGCCCACAGATTTCAACATTAAGGTAAAAAATATGGAAAAGTTTAAAGGCAACTTATCAGTCTGAATAGCATATGGCAATATCTTTCACACAGTAGGAACTGAATAATTATAAAATAATTGACCTTCTTATGCTTTTTTAGAACATTAAAAATAAAGGGGCTTACTTAACCCAATATGTCATTATGATGAAAACATTTCAAAAGGGGTGGAGGGGCTGGAGTAGCTCAGAGTTAAGAGCGTTGACTGCTCTTGCAGGGGACCCAGGTTCAGTTCCCAGCACCCATGGGGCAGCTAACAATCATCCCTAACTCCAGTTCCAGGGGATCTGTTGCCCCCACTTCTGTCCACTCTATGTACTACATATATGAATGCACTTATATACATGCAGACAAAATACTCATAAAATAAAAAGAATCAAATTTTTAAAAATTCAGATACCTCCCAAATCTTTAAGGCATCATTCTTCTTACATGGTAAGTTTTAGACTACATCAATTTATTTATTTATTTTATGTGTAAAGAGTGTTTTTGCCTGCATGTAAGTGCACCAGGTGCATCCAATGCCCATGGAGGCCAGAAGAGAGCCTCAGATTCCCTCTAAATGAAGTTAAGGACAGTTGTTAACCAGCATGTGGTTTCTGTGAATCAAACCTGGATCCTCTACAAGAGTAGCAACTACTCTTAATTGCTAAGTCACCTCTCCAGTTCCAGTATGTGCACAGAATATCCTCTAAAAAAGAAAAGGAACAAATAAAAGCCACATTTGCCCCCAGGGTAAAGAATGAGAAAAATTGGCCCCCTGGTAGGGAATGAGAATGAAAAGGAAGACTTTTCATTGAACTTTTTCTGCTTTTTTGGAACTTTTACCGTGTGAACAGGTTGCTGATTTTTAACTTAAATTGGAATTGAGAATATATACAAACAAGTCAACTTACCTGCCTAAGCTATTTCCATATGAATAAGAATATACTTTACTGAGCATCCGTATGATAGACAGTGAAGTGGACATCTTCACAAACTCTGACACAATGGACACTCTGCCAACTGCAACAGGCCTGGAGAGTCGAAGCCTCCGTCATTGCTGGGAGCTGTTCGGTGCTGACACCACTCACTGCCTGCCTGCGCGCCATTCACACCAGTATCTTCAGGAAGATAGTACTTTTTCACAAATACGCTACAGATTTTTAAGTAACATTTATCAAGCATCTTGCTGTACCTCAGATTAAACACTCTCATTTTTGAAAATGAAAAATCATTGCTTTCTCCATTATTAAAGCAATGTAGTTTCATTACTTTGATATATTTTCTTTGCATAATTTACATTTGTGGTTTCCAGTTGATTGATCATATTGCATGTTTTAAAGTGGAATGGCTATCGAGGCTAAATTTTGAGTAAAGACAATCTCTCTTGGCACAAAACACATGTTTTAAAAAATATGGCTATGGGGCTGAAAAAATGGCTCAGTGATTAACAGAACCGGCTGCTTTTGCAGAGCATCCAGATTTGGTTACCAGCACACACATGGTGGCTAGAGACTGTCTTTAATTCCAGTTTCAGGGGATTCAACACCCACTTCTCACCTCCTTGGGCATTGTCCACACATGCAGGCAAAGCACTCATACACATAAAATAAAAATAAATAAATCAAACCAAAATTTAAAATACGGCTAGGAAATAAGGGAGGTTCACCTGACAGCCCAGCCTTTTAGACTCAGTGGACATTGCTGTCTACTCATTTCAGCACAATTCCAGGCTTGCACACTGTTGCCGAACATTTGGTTGTCTGGGTCCTTTGCTGGGTGGTTCCACTATCTAGCAATGAAAACCCTGACGGCCTCACAAATAGTCATATTAACAGCCGATATCTACATAGCTGCAAACATGTTCCAGGGACTGTTCTAATAAGTCAGCTTATTTAATATTGATAACCCAGTGTTGGTAATGATATTACTCTTCTCTTGAGAAGAAGCTATGTGGCTTTCCAAGCTCCCTATGTTTTATACATAGTCAATTCTTTCATATTTCTTTGAGGTCTAAGCAGGTTTGGAGTGAGAGGTGATCTTTCCCCAGGAATTAAAAAATATGATCCATTAGCTAATTGTTGGAGAAATTCACACAATATCACATCTAAATTTCATCCAGTCCTCAGACTCAGATGAAGCTGACAGAGCACAGACAGACCCATATCAACCTCTGTATACGTTTCAGAACACTCAGTTCTTCAGACAAAGGTTTGGAAATACTGTGCCTTGGTTTTCTTTTTAATATGAGTACAGGCTGGGAATGGTGGTACATGTTTGCCATGCCAGCCCTAACCAGGCAGAAACAGGAGGATCACTATGAGTCTGAGGTAATCCTGGGCTACATACCAAGATGTAGGCCAGCCAAAGCTACGTAATGAGACTGTGTCTCAAAAAAACCAAACCAAAACAAAAACATGACTCCATTTTATGATGCCTATTTAAAATGAGATCTTCGGTGAAGGTTTCTTCTAATTGCAATTACATATATGTGCTTCCTACCCATACTCCTTCCTCCAGGGTATGTGATAGATGTACAACATGTCTGAAAGCCATTAATAATGTCCCATGAACTGGTAACACCATGGTGTCTGCTTATGCTGTGACTTTTTAACTTTCTTACTTTAAATTTTAAAAGTTTGAGAGATAATCTTCTTGTGTTCTGGGGTTGTTTTGATGTTGATTTGGTACTAGGTGCTGGGCCTGGTACTAGAAATCTTTATCCCTAAATTATATTCTGACTTTTATCTCCATTTATAAAAAGACTAGTATCTCACCCAAAATCACACAGAAATTGGTGATAAATGTCAACACATTTCCTTTCATTCAGCAATTCTTAGTTAAGCATAAAGAAAGTCAGGATTTAGTAAAGATGTGTCAATACAGTATAAACCAGAAATTGGAATAGGGAGGTTCTGCTCAGATCAATGATAGGTAAATTCTCTTCCTGTGACGTTTCCATCTGAGTGCTGAAGGAACTTTGATCAGGGGAGTGACTAGCCCTCAGATCACTCTCAGTGCTCCTGTTCTTCACAGGCTTAGTGATGTATTTGAACCAACAGCTTGGCATCTTAGTGCAGTTATAACCCAAGAGAAGAAGAAAGCAGAGGTGAATGATACAAGGTAAAAGGGTGCTGGACAGCTTTCCCTGCCCAGTCAGTGGTCCTCAATTTCTATTACTCTTTCTTTGATTAAATTAAAAAATTTTAAATAATGACTGTTTATTTAACACTTTGCCCATCCTGGCAAGAGTGAAGACATTCCATTTAGAAAAACAACTACTCAGACGTTTCTCCTGACTCTGCAGTTACTGTTTGGAATAAAGTAATCAAGAAGATAGAGGTGATTTTTCAGAGACTCCCAGAGAAAATATTTCATACAGGGTATGGTGGTGCGCTACTAACAAACTGATTTCCTACTGTTTCTTTAGCATAGACCATCAGTCCAGACAAAAGGAAATAGTCCAGTATAATACTAAAATAGTCAGTTCAATAAATTAAATGCTATATTTGATCATGAATAGTAGTTACTTTTGTCACCTATCTCCTCCTAATCTTCATAGAAATTCTGTACAAAATCAAAATTATACTTATTCTATAATTGAGGATATAAACTCAGAAATATGAAGTGAGGGCCTAAAAAGATGGCTCAGTGGTTAAAAGCACTGGCAGCTCTTGCAGAGGACCCAAGTTCAGTTTCCAGCACCTACATGGTGGCTAACAACTGCCTAAAAGTCCAGTTCCAAGGGATCTGATGCGCTCTTCTGACCTCCACAGGCATTCACAACATGAGTGCACTTATATACATGTAAGCAAATACTCATACACAGAAAATAATAGATTAAAAAAATTAATAAAGAAGAAATATGAAGTGAGTAACCATAGGTCACATAAGTACAAAATTCTAGAGCTCCAGTATATACCTAGGCCTAAGCCCAAGCTCTTCCAAACATACCAAGATTCTTCATCTTACCTCTGAATGCATAGGAAAGGTTGAAATTACTTGGCATTTTCTCTTTCATGGTTTAAGTTTGGGCTCCTTGCCTTCAAGCTCCCAACCTCCTGCCCCTTCAGTCTAGGCTGCAATCTAAGGCAGGTTAGTCTTAAAACACTGTTTTCATTACTATCCTGCCCCCCCTCAAAAAGCAAAACAAAACAAACAAGAAACTTCCAGGAGTTCTTCATCGAATACTGAAAAAAGTCCAAGTTATTTAGTTTGGATTTCCTTCTGTGCCTTGACTTCAACTAGCTAGATAGATCCCACTCGAAGCACGGATCCGACATGTAGGTCCATGCTCCACTCAACTCACTTCCTAATCAGAGATTTGATCCTCTTGAACCCAGTCTCTTTCTAGTGCCATTTGTGTTCATGGGAATGATTTTGTTTTCTCTCAATCCCCATCTATTGAAAACCTTATTTTTAAACCACCAGTTCAAAAGCTATTTCAACCTTATTCTTGCCACTGATTATTAGTTCAGCCTGTGAGAACTAATCTTGATTGTCAACCAGGATTTAGAGTCACAGTGAAAATGAACCTGTGGGGATGTCTGTGAAGGGCTTTCTAGATTAAGTTATCTGAGGTAGAAAGAACCATCCTAAATGTGTGGAGTGCATTCTGAAAGAGAGACAACATAAATTTACAGGAAGATAAAGGAGAGAATCCTGGAATAGAGTACTTCAGCCTAACATGGTAATCACTGGTTAAACAAGCCAGCTGCACAGAAGGCCGTAGGAAAAGCAACCCAAACAGACAAAACATCAGATTCAAAGACACTTGAAGGTAGAGCGACAAAAGGAGATCGGTGGTAGTGGAGCTATAGCAGGAGGTCTGGAGGAGGAGGAAGAAGCCAGATTTCATAAAGCACTACATATCCAAGAAGGAACAATATCTCATCACAGGATCAGTCAGAAGCTCCTGAAAAATTTTTAAAAGGATGACACATGATCAGATTTAGGGGTTGCAAAGTTCATTCTTAGATCTGATCTGACTGGAAAATAGATTGGAGAGGAATGACAGCTTGCCTTACAGATTCCACGGTTTGAATATTTATCCTCTCCAAAATGCATACTGAAATTGAATTGCTGTTACAATAGTACTAAGAGGTGAGACTTTAAGGTATGATGAGGCCTGAGGACTCCACTCTCAGAGATAGGACTAGTGCTTTCGTAAAAGAGCAAGTTTGGCTCTTTCTCCCTTTCTTCCTCTTTCCCTCCCTCCCCCCCCCTTTACTTTTTCCCAAGCATTGGTGCTATAACAAGACACCAGATGCTGTCACTTGGATCTTGGACTTCCCAAACTCCAGAACTATGAGTAAATACACATCTGCTTATAATAATTTACCCAATCTCAAGAACTCAGACAAAAAGGACTAACAACAGCAGACAAAAAGGACTAAGAAGCAAGCACTGAAGGAAAGAAATGGATATTTTTGAGAGACATTTGAGTGAGAGAGCTGTACTTGTAGACAGATTAGGTGTGAGTGCTGAAAGAACCAAAAACTAATTTACACAAAAATGTTGGCTAGGAAAGGAAGCCATTGTCCAAGATAGAGACACCTGATGAAGACGAAGTTTAGGGAAATCTTTTAAAAAAATCACTATTTGAATATTTGAAAAAGACAAAGCACTATGTGAACATAGTACATGAAATGTATCATAGACATACAAGCCTAGCAACCAATGTCTCAAAATTTTAACACACTCATATAATTGAATGATTTTATTAATGGACATATCTGGGCTAATGACTTTGAATTAACCTCCACAAAACCATGTGCTCTTGGGTCTGATGACTGGGTTGTTTCCTTGGCAACTTCAGCCAACTCCACCAAAAAAGACAATGAATGAACGTAGATATACTTGAGAATTAATGCATCAAAGTGCTGCAAGCAGCACACCCACCCATTGGACACAGTGCAATTTGGGAAGAATGCATGACTTTGGATAAATGTGAACTAGGGATGAAAAGACTGGGCAATGTATGAAGATTAACTATGGAGCTGAACTTGAACTCGTACTTCCCCAGTGAAGCTGGAGAAACTATTTTGAATAAATTATGGGTGTGGCCTGACTGAGGGACAGACACAGTGGGAGAAATTGGGTTCTAGAGTCAGTGCCATCGACACAGGGTAAGGACACAGATAGCACAGATCTGCACAGCTTAATGGGATAAAAGAGATCTGTGGGCACAGTTCTGAGAAACAGACAGTTCTGATAAATATCTAGAGGAACTAGTGTCCTCTGAATTCGGGTCCACTCTTAAAAACTTAATGTAAGAGTCAGTCTATTTGTTCAGGTGATTATGGTGTTGGCATAATAATAAACACTGCATTTTTTTCATATTTTGTTTTCTTTTAAAGAATATCTTTTATTTATTCCTCGTAATTTCGTACAGCTATGGAACGTATCTTGATCATCTCCATACCAGCTGGCCCCTCCCATTTTCCCTAGACACCTCCCAACACAGCCCCTTCCCACCTTTACATAGGCTTCTTTTTATGTTGTTTTTGTTTAGTTGTGTCCAGTTAGTGCTGCCTGCTGGAATGTTCACTGGTCTTCTTGGCTTGGTCTTGTGCAGGTTACCATAGCTGCATTAGTCAGTTCTTGAATACAATGGCCATGTCATGTCTGAAGACAGCACTTCACAGCTCTCCTCCCCATCCTCCCACTCTTACATTCTTTCAGCTCCCTCATCCACAACATTCCCTGATCCTGGGGGTGGGGCAAGTTGATAGATACCGATCTAGGACCAAGCACTCAACATTCACTTATTCTAAGCACTTGAACAGTCCTAAGTATCTGTATTCATTGTTGTCTACTGCAAAAAGACATTTCTTTGGACAAGGCTGAGAACAGCACTTATCTACAGGAATAAACATAAATATTTAGATGACCATTTGACAATGTGACCATTTAGTCAAATAGCAGTACTAAGTTCCCCTTAAGGCCTATGACTTCCTGAGCCATGAGCTTTTGACCAGGTTTGCATTATGAGGCGTGAATTCCTTCCTGTGGAGCAGACCTCTGCAGACACTCGGAATTAAACACACAAATCTAAAAATTCAAAGCTAGGATCCACATATCTTGCTGAGCTTGGATTACTTCACTATGATTTTCAGTTCTACCCATTTTCTTGCAAATTTGATTTTGCTTTATATATATCCACTGTGTATATGTACCACATTTTCATTGTCTACTTATTACTTGATGGTCATCTACACTGATTCCATTTGCTACCTAATGTGAATAGAACAGCAAAGAATATGGATGTGCAATTATCTCTGTGAGAGGCTATGGAGTCTATATACCCAGGGGTGGCATAGCTGAATCATGTGCTGATTTTAATTTTAGCTTTTTGAGAAACATCCATACTGTTTTCAGTATTGACTGCACCAATTTACATTCCCATCAGCAGATAACTTTTCACCTTTCTCCACATCCTTGACAGCATTTGTCATTTCTATTCTTAATGATAGCCATTCTGACAGAGGTGAGATGCAATTTCAAAGTAATTTTATTTGCATTTTCCTGATGATTAATAATGCTAACACTTTTAAAAATGTTTATTAGACATCCATCTGTATTTCTTCTTCTAAGAACTTTTTCAGTTCTATGACCCATTTTTAAATTGGGTTGTTTTCTTGATGTTTAATTTCCTAAGTTCTTTGTATATTCTAGATACTAATCCCCGGTCAGATACATAGCTGGCAAAGATTTTCTCCTCTTCTGTAGGTTGTCTCTTCATATATTGACAGCTTCTTCTGCTGCACAACAGCCTTTTAATTTCATGAAATCTCATCTGTTTATTATTGGTCATATTTCCTGAGTGATAGGAGTCCAAAGTTATCTATGTCTCTATCTTGAAGTGTACTCTGTACTTCTTACTCAAGCATTTTCAGTTTCAGATCTCACGTTGAGGTCTTTCATCCAATTGGAGCGGTTTTTGTGCAGGCTGAGAAATGAGGAGTTAGTGTTATTCTTTTTTATGAGACTGTTGTGAATGAGATTGTTTCCCTGATTTCTTTTTCAATTAGTTTGTCATTGACACATAGGAAGGCTGCTGATTGTTATATCTTGCCTTTTTGCTAAAAGTGTTCATAAGAGTTTTCTGGTGGTCTTTACTATCGCATGTACAGAATCATATGACTTACAGATAAAGTTACTTTTGATTTCCTCCTTTCCTAATTGTAACCCTTCTATTTGCGTCTCTTGTCCTATTGCTTTAAATTTTCCAGCACTGTATTAAGAATGGTAAAAATGGACAGCATTGTCTTGCTGCTGATTTTAGTGGAATGTTTTGAGACTTTCCATATTTCATATAATATCAGTTGAAGGTTTGTCATAGACAGCCTTTATTATGTCATGATATGTCTCTTCTATTTCGAGTATCTTCAAGACTTCACATAAAAGGATGCTGGGTTTTGTCAAAGGCCTTTTCTATATCTATAATTGAGATGATAATATGATTTATGTCCTTGAGTCCATTTATGTAATTTATAACATTTATTGGTTTCCATATAGTGATCCATTCCTGCATCTCTGAAATAAACCCAATTTGATCATAGTGAATGGTCTTCTGGCTGTGATGTTGTTTGGGGGTTTCGTGTTTCTCGTTTTACTGCCTTGGGATTTGTACATTTGGTGTTATTTCTTTGGGATTTTTTTTTTAAGCACATATATTTTTTTCAGTTCAGGTGGGACTTGGATGTAGTAAGAGTTCAATGCGTAGTTCAGAAAACAGCTCCTCAGTCCAGAAGCTCAAGGTGCCTGATGTAAACGCTAAACTATTCCCTAAGGAGGATATTAACTGTAAGAACAACCGCAGCTGTTGGATATGATCACTAAGTAAATGTCATACTAGCCAATTAATAACAGTGACCCTTTTGACTTCAATAACTATTGGAGGGTAACCAACCAAGGGTAACATGGAGTATATTAAGATTTTAGTTAATAAGATGAGGAGTGGGAAGGAAGTAGGATGGGTGAGGATAAGGATTAACCATTAGATCAACTTTGAGAAAACGACAATTCAAGGTGGGTAAAAGAGCTAGAAGGGGATGTCAGCATCGTTTTAAAGTCCACAGATTTTAAAGATTATCAAAGCTATGAAAAGGTACAGTTAAGGAGTAAAAAGAGGAGGGAATAAGGATGAGAAAACAAGATAAAGGTAGCAGAATAGAGAGGAGTGAGGTGTGGCTGAAGAGCACGGGAAAGAACGACACAGTGGATTGGTGAAGAAACGTAAACAACAGTCCTAAAACCCGAGCGAACAAAAGCATCCTGAGACATAGAGGAGAGAGAGAAATTAAACAATACAAAGTAAGAAATAAAAGGAATGTTATGGAATGAACTGCTGACTCAGCTACACTGAGTTGAAAGGTGGGGTTCTTAGATCCCTCTGGTTCTGGCAGGCTTCACGCGCTGTTGGTCTCTGACCTCAGTGTTCTCAGGGTTCTGGCATGAGGGAGGGTTGATTGTAAGTTCTTTCCCTGGGACCCTTGCACTCTGAGAGCTTCTTCTGGTCCTGCAGGTCTGGTGTTTATGAGGAGCAGCCCCTCCTTGCAGCTTCTGCTACTCTCCACATTCTTCTATTCTGCACTCTTGGGCCAGTGTGGCGGATTTTATTTCTCAAAGAGTGTCAGAAACCTCTTCCATTCCAACATCTTCTTCTCCTACAGGATCTTGCCACCCACTAGCAATTCGGCAGAGTCTAATTCTCCTCTCTTTGAATCTCCATGTGCTTTGGGATATTCTGACCAACACAGTCCTGGAAAGTGAAGCTGTGTAACACAGATTATGTGGCATGACACTTCAACTGTTGTTTGCTGGAACTGTCAGTCTTGGGGCCATGACTTCCTTATAAGAAATGCAGTTCTCCCAAAGCTGCCATGCTTGGTGCCAAGCCAGCCACCTGGAAAGCCATTGCCTGTAGCAATCCTTTTGAAAGGTCTTCCTTCCAACTCTTCCTAACACAGTTATATGAGTGAAGGAACCTGCAGTTGATCCCAGTCCCCAACTATCAAATGATCGCAGCCCTCAGATCTCAGCTAGAATCCTAAAAACTGTGGAGCAGAGGCAAGTTATCTTGCTGTGTCTTGTCCTAATACACAGAATCAAAGAATCATGTATAATACAATGATTATTGTGATTAACACTTAAACTTTTGAACAATTTATTAAGTGGCAGAAATATCAAGTTAAGCCAGTTAATCAAACACTGAAGTAATAAATTCATTTGAGCTAGAATGTCACCAATGTGCTGCATACATGTGAACTTCAAATAACATGTATCAAAAGATGCATATATTCCAAATACATATATGAACAGTAAATACCAGAGGAACATACAATTCCCAACAAGATATTTAAGCTCAGTGATATTTCACTGACTCACATAAAAGTAGAGTGCCTGTATTTCTGGTAACTATGAAACAAATAAGGAATCTGAAGTTCAGACATAAATAGGGCACTTTAAATCCTTCAATAAACCTCCTTTTGATAGTAAAGTGTATTCAAGTTTGATAAAAACTAGAGTCACAGAAGCCGCCTCTGAAAACCCTGATGCAATTTCAAATCTCATAATTTCCCTTACACCTTATCAGCATTTTTCCTGGGGTTGTCTCTAAGTTTACAAAAGTGGAGCTATAGAAAAAATAGGCTGCTTGCAGGTAAAATTCCTAGACATGACAGATGGCTAGGGAATGGAACACAAAGCTGTTTTGTTTTCAGAAACAACCCTCTCTATATACTTGTTCTTCTTGGCACCCGAGACTTTTCACCTTCCTAAGAAGCAGTGTTAAATAGAAGAATTTGGATGTGGTTATCTGAATTTTTTTCAAATCTAACAGTTTGATTTTAAAACTTGTAATACAACATTCAATTATGAGAGTGAATTATTTTTGTAGGAGTTAGGCTCTATTATCCCACTAGTTAACAAAGTGAAGCTGTTTTACTTCTGGAATCATCAGAAACAGAGAGAGAGCACTCCATGTATGAAGGAATAGCAGTGTTAATAAAGAATGTTCCCCATGGCAGCAGTTATTTAGTTACTGTCTTCAGTATCTGGCAGTACATCTAGTTAATAATATTTTACTTCTTTGTAAGCCAATAAGATTTTATTACCCTTGAAGATTCATAATCAATATGAAACCTTTTGTTCTTTATGAACAAAATAAACTGAACTCAAAGCTTTTGGTTCTCTGTTTCTGCCTACAGTGCTCTGCCCTGTGGATTCTGCTAATATTAGTCTGCACTCAAGGATGTTAGGATTTGAGAAGCCTTCCAAAAACAACAACAATATGCACTCAAATTTTCACTTATTTACAAAGAAATAAACTAAGCCATAGTAGTATTTGAAGCCTTACACTGTTTTCGATGCCATAGGGAAATTTACATTTTGGTACTTCCTGGGGTCACATCTTTTAAAGAAGAACCACAAAACACATAGGTTTATATGTTTATTTGTTTTGTTGTTTCTGAAGAGTTTGATTTAGGTGCTTATTTTTCAGCAATGAATACATAATAAGAAATGAATTAAGAACTTAGTTTATGGGCTAGCGAGACATCTCAACCAGGAAAGGCACTTGTCACCAAGCCTGACTATCTGAGTTCAACCCCTAGATCCCACACAGTGGAAGAAGAGCACTGAATCTGGCAAGTTGTCCTCTGACCTCCACACACATGCCGTGACATGAGTGTGCCCACATACATACAAACCACAGGCACACATACAAAGTAAGGAATTTAAGAAAAGAGAACTTAATTTAAACCAGGGGTTACAAAAGTTTTTCAAAAAAGATCTAAACAGAAAGTGGTTTTGGCTTTGCTAAACAAATATTCTCTGTCTCAACTACTCAACTGGCTGCTGTGTTGAGAAAGCAGCCTTGGGCAATCTGCAAATAACTTGGTGTGACCAGATTTGACCGAAAGGCCACACTTAACGAACCTTGTATTTCAACTAAAGGGAGAATATATTAATTAAACATATTTTAAAATAATCCTATTTATTTATGAAAATATCTACTTTTAGGTCTTCTTAATGTGCCTTCATACTCAAAGATTTTTTTATATGAGACTATATCATGCCTCTGTACTCAACCCACCCTTCTGTGTTGCAAGGACTGAGATAAGTCCTCTATCTAATAACATCACTGATTGGAGTGCTAAAAGCTACTCTATAACACAGAAGCAGAAAGAAACAGAGAAAAAAGACTGTATCTGGTATTTTGAACTTGGAAACAGGCATGAAAAAACTTACATAGGATATCTAGTCAAGCATTCTAGTACCTTGGACAGATACATCTAAATTACAACATGGCTACTGTGGGATACATTCCTCAAAGGCACTTTTCACACTCACTGTCATAAATAGCTTCTGCCTCTCTTAAATTAGACAACACAGTAAAATGAAAGTGACAAAAGTGAATCCACACCTTAACTACTCCCATTATGAAGTAAAGATGAAAGGAAGGCACGGATTTATAAAGTATTAATGTCTCCTGGTTTCACTCACAGGATATATCCTGTGTTCCAAATGAGACATCTGTCATCAATCTGTCCTGAAATGTTTATTTCCTTCCCTGTTTGTGTTCCAATCACCTTCTCACTCCCAGGACCATGAGTCATTGCCAAAGATTAAATTATCCCTGATAAAGAGTCATAGAACATAAACCATTGTTTTACTAAACAATGATGTTACCAAATATGTATATACAACAAAATCAAGGATAGTAAAATATGTGAAAAAATATGTAGAATTAAATTTTCAAATAAGTCTTTGACGGATCCTTGAGCATCTTATCTTTCTAACCTTATAGGACTTTGATTTTGACCATACATTATAGGTATAAACAAGTCTTTCTCTTTTTTTGAGTCTCTCCAACAATGAATACACTCAAGCCTGAAATCAACCATAGAAAGAAAATGTTCTTTAATATTCTGCTCTTCAGTTCTTTCGTGAGCTAATCCACTAAATCCAGCTTCCCCTGTGTGCTACATTCATTAGTGATCACACCCCACTCTTATGAACTATGACTCCATTTGAAAGATAAGGACAAAGAAAGTTAAGAGAGCAGGTTCAGAGAACAGAGAGTAAACCCAAGTAGTCTACTGCTCAGCCTTGAAGTGAGACCACCAGAACTTAGCGATTATGTGATTTACAACTATGCACATCTGGCTACCCTGACAGTGTCAGGATCAAATGGGACATAACTGTCCTATTGCTTACAGAAGAGCCTACAAATGAAGATTACACTTTGTGTTTAAAATATAATAGAAAGAGCATGCATTTTGGAGTCAGACCATCCTGAATTTAAAGCTTGGTTCTACTTATTCTCTAGGTATGTCTGTTACTGTGATGGTGGTAGGGTTGGTGCTGGGTGTGGGGGGGGGGGTTTACTAGTAAGTTGGTAACCACAAACAGACCTAACTTCTAGTACTAAAATATTGTTCTAGAACCTTCTCAGTGCACCAAACATATTGAGTGCTTCTATCTATATCCTATCTCTTAGTTTGGTGGGCAAGACTATAATTTCTTCAGCAATGTGACTAAGCAAAGGCCACTCCATGAAAATAAGCACAATACTCTTAATTATGAAATGTACCTTTTCCCTATGGAACTGGAGGCTTACTCTAATCCTATATCATTAGTAGACTGAGGTGACAGAACTGTCAGATTACAGAGAAGAATAGATCTGTTTCTTTTCAGTCACTTATCCATTCCTTTTTAAACTCAGAGAACAGAATTAGTAACCCATGTAAGTATACACTATTCTTTCTCCTTTTCTTTCATTTTTAAGGGTCTTAACAAAGTTAGAGCAGGATGGTGGCTTAGGGCACGTAATTAATTGTCTTCTGTTGCCTGCGATGCATCTACACTGTTATGAGGCATTCATTCACTCAACAGTTTATGGAGTGAATTATGTGTGAAACACTATGCTGAGTAGTAGGGACAAACAGTTAAGATATGGCACAGTCTTTCTTTTCAGACAGCCCACTGAAGAGTGCCTATGAAAGACCAATGCTAAAAGGATACACAAACAGGCAGTTTATGAACTACAAACACAATTAGAGAGCAGTCATTTTGCAAAAAGAATAGAGACCAGCTCTCTGGAAGTCTGGTGAGCCATCATCTTACACCTAAAGGGATGACAACAAGAGGTGGCTTTTCTGTGTCTACATTCCCTGCCACTGACATCACCCCTTAGTAAAACACAACAATGGGACCAGGATGATGGCGTCTGGGTGGGGCAATGAATGTTCTTGTAGTAAGGTTAATGAAATCATCATATTGCCACATGAACACTTTCCTCACCCGATAGACTGCACTTGCCTTTAGGGAGATCGCACCAAACTGTTTGCTCGCTGCACAGTGAGTGGCCTGTTTGTTTGTGGAGAAGTGCTCAGATTGATATCTCTGCTAGAACTCTAATGTTCACTAATTGTCCATGTTCTTAAAGGAAGGGAAATCAAGTTGGAATACCAAATACCCACCTTTCAAAGGCACATCCCTGTTCAGGCAAACAATACCCCAGAAATACAGGGGGTTTTGCAATGGACCCATTCTTTTTACAATATTTTTAAATTTTTTATGCGTATTATTGTTTTGCTTGCATGTACATCACGTGTGTGCAGTGCCCTGAGAAGCTAATAGAGGGTATCAGATCTCCTGGCAGTGGAGCTACAGATGGTTTTGAGCCACCATGTGGGTGCTGGGAATCAAGCCCGGATCCTCTGGAAGAAGAGCAGGTGTTCTTTTTTTCATTTTCAACATTTTTATTGAGTTTTTATGTATTTCATATAATAGATCTTGATCAAGTTTAAACCCCCATCCCCTCCCTGCCCCCCACAGTCCCCTTTCACCAGATTTCAGGTATTCTGTCTTATATGTTAAATCCTATCTAATCAGGCACTTTTATCCAGATGTCCCTCAGTGCAAGTTCATCCACTGGAGTCACTCCATAAAAGAAGAGCTACTCTACCCCACTCCACAATAATCATTGCCGATAGTTCCTTGACTGGGGTTGGGGCCGCTGCCCATTTCCCCCGTTCTATGCTGGGTTTTCATCTGATTCAGTCTGCATGGGTCCTGTGCCTGCTGTCAGCACTGCTGCAAGTTCATATGAACGAGTTTTTCAGTGGCCTGATAGTCTTTGTTTCCTTATGTTCATTCACCAACCCTGGCTTTTACAATCTTTCTGCCCCCTCTTCCACAATGGTTCCTGAGTCGTGAGTGGGTGAGGTTTAATATAGGACTCTATCCAGGGACACACACTCTGAAATCTCTTACTCTCTAAAACTTAACCAGTTGTGGCCTTCTGTGTGCATCACACTCTGTATGAGGAAGCTTCGCTAGTAAGAGTTGAGGGATGTGTTAGTATTCTCTCTACTCCCTGTTCTGCTATGTTCCATGAGCCTTGGCTATAGAGGGTCCACTTAGATGTGTCACTTAGGGCTAGGCATCTCTCAGACACATATTCTCTGTGTGTGACCAGTTGTAGAACTCTGTAATAGTCTTATCTCTGAGAACTCTGTAATAGTTTTATCTCTGTCATATCTATAGACAAATGAAATTTCTTGCAGTATGCTAAATATGGATCCTTGTATTTACAAATAAACCATACACCACTAATCAAAGAAGTTTCTTTTTGCAACAAATGGAGGCTATAATTGCAACTGCTCTTAACCACTGAGCTATCTCTTCAGCCCTACAACATATCCATTCTTAAGACCTTTATATTGAGCTAGAGGATAAACATCCATTATTAAAGGTACTCTACTTCTCCAAACTATATGTCCTCCTTCAGCAGATCACCAGTGTCTCATTTTATCATGTAGCTAGTGCAGGAAAGGTATGTGACAGCAATACCTACTTTGGGTCAAGGCTTAATATTTTTGACTCTTCAAGAGCAGCAAAAATGTATTTTTAGACACCAATACTCAGAGTATTTTTAGCCATTTGTTTAAACTTGAGAACAAGGTCTCTATTTAGGTTTTTTTTTCACAGTTTGTCTTTTTTCCCAAGCTATACTCTCTGCCAAGTCCTTTTATTCCATTTTCCATCTGATGCTATTTCTCTGAACTCCATGACATTGGTGTCCATTTCTCTCCATCCAATCCACCTCCCCCATTTCTGGTATCAGTTTATCAATATTTAATCTGGCTTCTGAATTTATACTGTGAGTATTTGCTTCTCATTAGATTGTTCTAGAAATAAAAAGGAGTCACTTCTCTAACTTGGCTAACATCAAGTGTAGAAATACAGTGGAATTCCATGGAAGAACAATTCAAGTATAATAAAAGAATTACAGTGTCATCAAGCACCAAAAATGACATTGAAAAATATTTGGGCATTTAGAGTGGCTGGCCCTTTATTCTTGAAAAAAAAGGACCTAAAGTTACAGTTACCTGGACATATGTATAAGATAAAAAAAAAAGTAGAGAGTAAGTTTTATTCATTTCAATGAAATCATCAACAAGGAAAAGAAAATATCAGGTCATAATATAGATCATCCATTCAAGACTCAAAGTGCATTGGTTTTAATCATTCATTTACTAGCTGTGTATCCTTGGACAGTGTGAGCTAACCTCTCTAAGTCTCTTTCTACATTAATATCTACTTCACTGGTTTGTTGTGAAAAGTAAGCGAATTAAACAAATGTAAAGTGCTTAGAGAACCTGGTACATAATAAATATTCAGAAAATGTTAGCTGTCATTATGACAGATTCCTAATTGCAGAAATCCACAATTTTCATTTGTGAACATTAAAACTGTATAAAAAGCAAACCAAATGCATTAGGAAACTGAACCTAAACTATCACATAGGCTTGTTGGTCATCGTCAGGAACACAAGACTCTACAGAAGGTACCATGTCTGGATAGAAAATGAAAAAAAAAAAATAACAAAAGTAACACTTTTCTAAGACTTTTTCTAGAAAATGTTTAGTCAAGTCTACAAAGAAAGAGAGAAAAAAAACCACACAAAGATGTGCTCGACATTGTTGCTTGCAGTTGAAAAACACTTGAGAATCATTAAATACTATGTGATCCATTCTTTCAATTATCCACAATGTTAAGAGAAAGCAGTAGCTTTGTAGAATGGCCTATCAGTCATGATTTCATGTTCATTATATCAATATAGAGCTGTATACAAACAGACATATTTAAACATATTTATATCTATGTTTTATATTTACAGTTTACAATTTAAAACTTTTGTTTTATCTTGTTGGTAAATAAACCATATTTTAAAAAATAAGTCCCATATGGAACACTGTGAAATCCACCCAAGCTAAAAAAAAGACTGGTTAGTTAACATGTTCCAGATGAAAATAATGAAACCTGCCACTTCAGCACTCTCCTCTGCAGTTCCCATCACATGCACCTTTGGACACCTGCAATCTGAAAAGCATAAACAAGCTAATTCATCCCTTGCTGGCCCACCCACAGTTTCTGCATACACTCCCTCTGCCCTGACCAGAACCCAAACACCATGGGTGGCAAAGAGAGCAGGAGGCCCATTAGAATGTCCAGAAACTGGTCTGATGAGGAATCAAAATCCATATTGACATTAGAAGTGCCTGCCAACCCCAAATACCCTCCTCAAAGTCAGTTATTCCTTTCTCAGAACGCTGCTACAAAGCTGAAGGGACTTGCGGATTTGGTATTTAAAGAAATACTGTGCCCTTCCAAATCAGTGGCTGAAGGGAGGTTACCATAGAAACCATGGTTTGATTCAGTTCAACATTTGAACTCATAGCCAGCCTTTGAGAACCATCCAACTTTCCCAAAAGCTCTGGGTAAGTGGGAGCAGGGGATCAGCAGTGTTGATTGGTCTGTTTATTTAGCTAATAAAACTAAACTGTTTTTTCAGGCACAGTAGTTAGTTTCTTTGCTAGTGTAAGCAGAAAACTGGATTCATTGTGTTAAGACATGCCCTTTCATTCAGGTCATAGTTGTACATTCGTAAATCCCTTTATCAGACTTAGTATCTATTCGTTTGCTATGTTATGTGGATATGTGTTTATATTACTTGTTCCTTGAGAGAGAGAGAGAGAGAGAGAGAGAGAGAGAGAGAGAGAGTGTGTCAAAGATGTTTGCCTGACATTCTGGTTTTTAATTGGGTCTTTTCCCATAAACTTTAGTTATTGCCTGTGGTTTTCTTCTGTTATCAATAACATAGCAACCAGGAAACCTTATCATGCAATCCATTTTTCATCATTGGATGATCTCAGAATTATATTTAAATTCTGAAAATATGGCCCTAAGTCAGGTCCGTGGCAGTTCCCCAGTGTCCTGGGTTTTCCAGTTGGCTTTGTCTTCCTCTTCCCACTCCTGGCTGCTTTTACAGAAACCTCAGCAAGCAGCAAGATGCTATGTTCCATCTCTCCTCCTCTCGAAAAGACCCTACAAGTTTAATGTAGTGTGTCTAGGTAGTGACACACAATATATGCAAAAGTGGTGGATGCATAATCAATAAAACACGACTCGCACTTCATTTTCACTTTTCTGATATACAAAAGATCCACATGTACAAAGTCTAAGAAATTCAATTAAAGCCATAAATGTTCTAATGACAACTTTGGTTAGAGCAGATGTAAAGTTACTTTTAAATTCCCAGCTTGGGCTTGTTACAAAGACATTAATATATATTATAGTTATTCACTTTTTGATGTAAAAGTGATGACATTATTCTGATAGTCTTGATTTCTAAATGTCCTGGCTGTCACTCATATCTAGCAACTTATTAGTCCAACTTCCTTTTTGTTTAACAGCATTTTAGTTACAGACACATCTTCTCCTTGGCTTTGAGAATTCTTCCATTGAACTTCACAACTCAGGTTCATAGACCTTTCATAATTACAGGTTAGAGTACTGTATTTAAACCTACAGATTAAGGAATAAATAATTAAACAATGCATGAGTAATACAGCCATAATTATGCCATTTAGACAAATACTGTGTAGGAATAGCCTCCTCTTTCAAACATGAAGCATTGCCTTTATGACGTGCCATTCTAAATCTCAATTTAGAATAACTAATAAAAATGATTATAAATCACTTTGCAAAAATAAAACTGCTAAGCATGAGCTGAATCAGTACTATTAATTAAAGCTGTTAAAGGTTTGGAGCAGAAAGGGAATGTTGCCTCAGCATTGCTAAAATGAGGTCAGAAGCTATTGCTGATGAAAAGCAGGAGATCCATGAGAGAATGGCAGTGCAAAGATGGCCTATGCCAAGTCTTCAGTTGCTTCAGAGACTGTTAGGTCTTTTTTTCAGACCAGGTCTCATATAGTCCAGGCTGGCCTCGAACTCACTATGTAGGTAAAGATGACCTTGAACTTCTGATCCTCCTGCCTCTATCTCCTGAGTGCTGGGATTTCAGGTATATACCATCATGCCAGTTTTATGCAATGCTGAGGATCAAACCTAGGGCTTCGTATATGCCATGCAAGAATTCTACCAACTAAGCCATATGCCTATCCCTGTTATGTCTTTTTAATGTAGTAGTTTCATATCAGCCACCTGGGAATCACAATGTGTATGTTTGGATATAAGCCAACTTCTATCAAAGTATAATTCTATTGTGTTATATCAATAAGTTTGATTATATTAATCAGTTGTAATTAAATTACTATGATTTTTTTCTTATAAAAGGTGTGAGTATAGAAAAGTCAGACTACAAAAACTTACCAAAAAACATGCTATATGTATGCAAGATATACATATAACTATGCACAAATTGAAAAAAAAGTCAAAGTAATTAAATTGTTGTTTGAGTCACAAATTATAAACAAAACAAAAATACTTCATTAGCCTGTGGTTACATATCAAGAAGCCTTTACATGGCTCACCAAGATCTCTGACCAATGAAGAGACATACTAGAGTAAAACCTAACTCATTTCCCACTACAAAAACATGTTGGCAGCACTCTGTGTAATTCCATGCCATAGAGTTGGCCTGTTGAGACACTACATCATCATTCCCACAAGGTCCAAGTAGGGCCTTTATGAATAATAGCAAAGAAACATAGTAAGGAAGAGCAGACCCAGACCCTGTTCAATAAAAGCCAGAAAAGATCGTGTGTATTCTTGCAGTTCTTGTACTAACTGCTCTGGAAAGAATCAGGAGGGCTGGAGAGATGGCTCAGCAGTAAGAGCACTGACTATTCTTGCAGAAGACCCTGGTTCAAATCCCAGCACACACACAGTAGCTAACAACCGTCCGTAAGTCCAGCTTCAGGGGATCTGACTCCCTCTTCTGTCTCCAAGGGCATTGCATGACACAGGTGCACTTACATTCATCCATGTAGGCAATACATACATACACATAACATAAAAATAAATGAATACAAAATATTTTTTAACGAATCATGAGCTATGTGAGATATAAGGTATTGTGGCTATGATCCCAGAACTGGGGAGGCCAAAGCAGGAGGAATCGTAGAAAGACTGTCTCAAAACAAAACAATCATGAAGTACAAAAGTTTATGCACAGGTTGATCACTCAAGAAATGCAAATAAATGCTTCTACTGTCTGTGTGTGTAAATGGATATATTTTAGACAAGATCTCAGTATGTAGCTCAAGCTGACCTTGAATTCAAAATCTCACTTCCTCCTACTCCCTAGTGCTGGGATTATATGAATGTGCCATCATACCCAGATGCAAATTGGATTTTTAAGAGTACACACAGGCAGTTATTCTAATTACTGAAGTTGTGAATATGCCCAGATAATTAACTAATTCTGATAAACTCATCAATAATAAAACAGAAATACAGAAAAAAATATTTTTGTGTCATTAACCTTTCCCTTTCTTAAGGCTTCCAGCTCTAGACCTTGGGAACACCTCAGGGATGAGACCAATGGCATTTCACCTTTGGTTTTTGTTTATTTGTTTGTTTGGGTTTTTTTAATTAAATCCCCTTTCTTTGCCATAGAAAATGGAAATATTGTAATTCAAACTTCACTCAATAGAAAGTAGTGCTAACCCAGAAGGAATCTTTGTTGAAATCCAACAAATTTCTTTCCAGCTACATAATGCAAATTACTTAAAATACAGAATCCTTGGGAGGTCTCATGAGAAGTCATCTGTGTTGGTACCTTTCAAACTTTTCAGCTGTATACACACTGGAGACACACACACACACACACACACACACACACACACACACACACATCACTACTACTACTATTACTGCCAACAACAAATATCACTCATAGCAATTCCGAACTGGAGAGATGGATCAGTACTTAGGAGCACTGGCTGCTCTTGCAGTGGACCCAGGTTCAGTTCCCAATGCCCACATGGCAGCTAACAATCATCAGTGACTCCAGTTCTAGAGGATCCAATGCCCTCTTCTAGCCTTTATGGGCATTGCATATATGTGGTACACTTACATACATGCAGGCAAAACACTCATATAAATCAATTAAAAATAAAAATAACACAAAGCAGCAATTCCTTTTACCATAGGAAAGATTCTCAAATACTTTAAATTCTACTGTATTTTCAAGTCCTCAATTAATTTTGTTAACCATTAGGTGGACTCCAACATACTGTTTGAAAATTTAGGCCATACTGAAATCATTAACAATTTACAATAATTAAATGATTCATGGATTATATTCATTTTTTTTCTTTTGAGAATAATACATAAAATGGACTCATACTAAGCCAAGTTCATTTAGCACACATTTGTAATCACAATACTTGGGAAGCTGAAGCAGATGTTCAAGTTCAAGATCAATCTAGGCTCTAAAGATCCTTTCTCAACATAACAAAATAAAACAAAAAAAGTGGATTCATATTAGGTTATTCATATCATGTTATAGGTCTTTTCTATAACATGAATCATCAATTTTCTTTCATAAATACAAACATAAATGACCAGTTGTTTGACTTTTTATTTATTTATTGAGTATATGAGTGTTTTGCCTGCATGAATGAAAGTGCACCCATGATATGAAGGCCAGAAGAGGGTTTGGATCCCCTAGAACTGGAGTTATAGATGGTTGTTAGTCCTCTGAAAGAGCAGCCAGTTCTCTTAGCCACTGAGCCATCTATCATGCACCCTCTCTTCCAGTTTCTTTATTTACCACTATTATCTTTATTCTTCTGTTATTACTGTATTTTAGAACTTATACAGTAACTTATACAGGGTGTTCATTTCTATTCTATTTTCCTTTTAACCAAGTTCAATACTTACTTTCATATTGATTCTCCAATTCTTTCAACCCCAAATGTTAACTAAATTACCAGAATTTATCATGCACTCCTGGGCTCACTGCTCCGCTGTTAATTCCTCACTGTACTCCTGCCCTAATACACACATCTTATTTAATTGTATATGCTGTGTATTATGTATACCTTTCATACGTATTTCAGAGTCTTAAACTTTTCAAAAAGAAATATTTCATAAGTATACAAAATATACAAAAACACACAGGAAAAAGAATAGAGAAGAGGTCTAGTAAACAGGAGGGAAGGAAGGAAAGCACAGGTGGCATTATAAAGAGTGAATTAGTCATAAATCTACAAATTACAGAAGGTATCCACAGCAATAAAGATTTCATCAGAGATCACCACAGGAGTTAGCAGGACGGCAGGACAAGAGAAATTCCCTAGTCCAGGCTCTGTTGGCCAGTACTTAAGGGAATTAGAGTAAGTTTGCTGCAAAACTCGCCTTTTAGTATAGCTGATTTGCTTTTAAAGTGAGAAAAATGTTTGTTATTAGGAATGCTAATGTGAGTTAAAGCCCAGAAAATGTTAGTCATGTGTTGTAAGACTTACTGTACTTCTATTTGAATTTTCAATATATTTTCAAACATTATTTTATAGGTCCAATTTAAAAATTATAGGGTGGGAATCTTTTAGTCCACATACCTAAGTTGTTAGACCCTAGCAAACTGTTTAGGCTGAGCTGACCAGCTCTTCCTGACTCTCAAAAGAAAGTAATATGTGCCTATATGTATATGTGTACGTGTTTGTGGTATATATGTGTTCATGGCAAGTATGTGCTTATGTTTGGGACAAGAGGAGTTACAGAGATGACATTTACATACAAAAACCTTAGCAGCCAGATCGACCGGTTCTTTTAGAGCAAATGTCAGGAAATGGAAAAGGTTAGCAGCAACCCAGTCTAACAACGCTACTCAACCGAACATTCGGCCACGTTTGGAAATGCTCTACAATATTCACTGTCAACATGCAAATGAACACTTGACATGTAGTTGGTGTGACTGTAGTACTAAATTTCAATTTGATTTTAATTACTTTAAATATAAATAGACACATGTGACTAGTGGCTACTCTGCTGGACAGTGCAGGATATCCTCATCTCCTCACAGCTGGGAATCAGATTAACTCCTAAGGATACTTTGGGGCATGGACTGTTAAACAACAGCACCTTTCCTCCCTAGCATTCCTCATCACAGCTGAGCTTTTGAAACACCATCCCAGGTTCCTTCAGATTTATGAGGAGATAGAAGAAAAACAAAGAAAAATTAAGAGACCTGATGGAAAGGAAATGAGAAGCCAGAGCCTGGTGGTCCCCAATACCTTGACAACCTGAAGGAAAAGTATGCTGTCAGAGGCTGATTGATGTCACAAGCCCCACTACAGTCCCCACTCCACTTCTGCCACATTGATCTCTGCTCATTTATTTCAAGAGTTTGTTTATTGGATGCTATGATGGGATGAGACAAAGGATTTCATTTTTTAATCACCTTTTCTGGTTGTTATGCTGAATGGCAGGACTTTTACAGAATTTTGTAAATTGAATTTATCCATCCATTTAGGTAACACACGTAACTGAGCTTTCATTTGCCTGTCTTCTGCCAGCTAAAGGAAGGTTTTCTGTATTCACTAGCTGGGTTCTCTGCCTGCACACTCGGGAATCCCCTGTTTACATACCACTATTTCTGGCTGAACTGAAACCTTAGTTCCCAAGGAAAGGGCTTGTAGACCATCACCATTTATTAGAAGGGCATCTTGTTCCCCAGACACATCTTACTATATGACTCTTGTTTCTCTTTGGAACCTAGCTGCTATCTCCCCAATACCCAAACTTGAGTGTGGTTTCTGTTTCTATACACAATTTCCCTAGGCAATATCACTATATGCTGAAACTCACAGCTTGTACACTCCAAGGATTCTCAAGACTCAATTTTTTTATTTTCATAATATTATGCAAGATGAACATAAAATTTGAGGCATGATGAAGCATTTAAATGGTCTATGAATATGTACTTTAGATATGTATTTATAACCACATGTATATTCATATAGGAACTCACATGTAATCGATGAACAGTTAAGCCAGATGGCGAATTGGATCTAGGATTTCTATTTGATGACTCAAATAATAATGCCATTATTGAAAGTAGGCCAGTAAAATTCTGGCCCCACCTGCACTTTCATAGTGCTAGGAAGAGAAAAGGCATTAGTGAGCAGTGAATTTCATCTACACCTGTCAGCAGAATTGATAAAGCAAGCTCTAAGTTAAGCCTCAGAAGATGAAACAAAACCATTGTCCCTCTTCAGTCCCCATCCGTAAGAAACACAGTACCAAACTTGTGATGGATACTTGACAACATTTTTGGAGTAAATAAAATGATGAAAAACAAAATAGCAAGTTCCTCCACATTTAATTTATAGAATTTCAGGTTTCTGCCTGATAGAGTAGAGGACTGTCTAGTTTGATCCAGTAGCTGAAGGAATTTAATGCCCTCACACCCACTACATTTAACATAGACAATGCATGATCTACTGCTCCCTGTCTTATTTCTATGGTTTTTGGTTTTTTGTTTTGTTTTGTTTTGTTTTTGAGCCAGTGATCCAAAGATATATTAGAAAGGAGCTGAGAAAAAGGCATTATAATTTTGGAGCTATCTAATAATTTGGTACATCTCTTTTTATAATTATTTTCCTCACAGTAGGACCTATCTTTCGCTCTTAGTTTTAAACTAATGATAGTGTCTCTATGCTAACTTCTAAAGAATTAATAGTGAGAACATTCAGGACAGAAAATTGTGCCTTCTCATTAAACTCATTGATTTCATGGTATACCTTGCTTCAGCCATTTGCTTTTACATCAGCTTTAAAGCTCTGAATTAATTTGTACTGAGGACCTGAGGAAAACAATTCCTGGGTTTTAAGATCCTCCTATTAGACTGACCTGAGGCTTGTTTTCCAATGTCCTTGAAGAGCCCTAGGCCAAGGGGAAAACCTTCAGGCATGAGAGATGGTGGCCCAATTGGAAGAGGCTGCTCCTGACAGTAGAAATTGCAACGTGATACTACAGACCTTGTTAGTCCTGTCACTGCTCGGGCAGACAGCAGTACAGAAAAAAAGAACATCAACTAATGATGGGAGTCAAAGACATCTAAAGTCTTTTAACAAGGTTCTGTGATTCCATGTGTCACCTTTCAGCATCAAGAAGTAAGCTTCTGAACCAAGTCACTTGCCTGAATTAGTACCCCTGGCAAGGAGAAGCATGGGAAAAAGAGTTGAGTTTCTTATTGGCAGGCTCCAGGCTTTCTGAGAGAGGCCCACTTCCTGCTAGAGTCACTGCTTGTGGGAAGTGCTAGACAACCAGCCCAGACTAGTCTGCTACCAGACAGAGGTTCAGCCAAAACAAATACAGCCTTAGAAATTTGGAAAATGGCTATTTTTTGGGCTACAAATCAGACAGAGCATTACAATGACTCCTTGAATCCCCTCCTCAGAGAAACTCTTTCTGAAAAACCATGAGCTCTGATCCGATTTCATTCTGCATGCTGAAACATTCCGTGTCATGATACTATAAATTAACTTAGTATACTGACAACTGAACTCCTGGTGTGATTAAGTCAAGCCCCATTTGTTTCCTATTTCCTCTTTCTCTGACTCCGTCTCATCATAATGTACTGGCAGAAAAACTCAAGTGCTTGGTACATCCTGGGAGGGGATGGAACAAGAAGAGGGGAAGGAAAGGCATCACTAGGTGTGCACTGTGGTTTCCCACAGTCGAACTCAGAATTCATCTCTCTGAATGCTTATTGCTTTGCATCAGAGTCAGAAAAAAGATAGGCAGAAGAAAGGAGAAAGAAAAAGAGGATAGATAAGACAGAGAGGAAAGACAAGAGTAAACACAAAAAGAAAAGGAACTAAAATTTTCAAAAAGGAGAAATTTGAAAGACGGGAAAGAGCAAAAATCTTCTCGCTGACAACAAAATCCACACTATTCTCTATTCCCCATGTAAGCGTCTCAAAATAAAGGTTACTTATTTCAAATGACTAGAGAAAGCTGAATTCACGCTACGGTATTTCCTACTGCTCTACATCATCTCCAAAACGAGCAATGGGAAGAGGCCAGGACTCAGGTTCGTCAATTCCCTATGACAAGGCCTGGCACCCAGGTGCTCTGAGCAGATGCCTAATCCTGACCGCACTGCTGAGGTAAATGGGAATGTGTATTGTGCAATTTTGTATTCGCCACTCCGTGTAATACACAAAATAACCATCAATAAATGTTATTTTTTTATTAGTTTAGGCTTTTTTATTAAAAGAGGGACATGCTGGGAGCAGTTGTTTAGCAACCAGGATTACCTCTTTCCTCATTCACTCTCCTTATTCTCCAAACACTGAATTCTGTTGGAAAGATTTGTTATCTTTCACTTAATTCTCTCTAGTTGAGTCCCAGTACGTTTTCCTCTAGAGATATGTGCGAGCCTGCTCAGCAAGAAGACAGTTCTGAAGGGGTGAAGACTTTTGACCTCAAAATTACTCAGTGAAATGAGGGATACCAAGCCAGGTAAAAGCGTGAGGAAAGGCCAGTTCAAGAGACAAAAAAGAACAAAAACAAACTCTGAAATGGAAAAATCTTGAATGGTTAAGGCAGCAGAGCTGAATATATAAATGAGCTGAACATGAGCCATAAAAGATCATAAGGGTCTTGCAGACATGGTCACAAAGGTAGCAGAAGGTCAAAGGAGGTTCGAACAAGAAGTGCATGGTCCCTTGGACTATAAGATCCCCATGAAGATGGGCAAGAATGGCAGTTGAGTCCTTGCAGCCCATGGGATAGATGATTAGTGGTCCTAACTACAGTATTAACAATACAGGTGACCAAAATTGGCCATATTTGATACATATTTTGAAAGACAACTAGCACATTGCCTTACTATGAGGAAGAAAGGAACCAAGAGTGAGTTCTGTTTTGGATCTGACCAGTGTAGCAAAGTGGAAATGGTGTAATGAAAAGACAAGACAAAGGCTGCGGTGGTGGGGGAGCAACTTTGAAGCGGGAAATATCAAAACAATGTGTTTATGTGCCTATCATGAAACCAACAGAAAACAGAAAGTAATTAATACACAGATGTAGTGATCACAGAGAAATCAGTGTTGAAGATATAAATTTCAACGTCATTGATATGATTTTTTTCAGTGCTAGAGACCAAACACAGTTATACTCTCAACTGCACAGGCAGTGATTTTATTTAATCCTCATACATAGTATTTATTCCCATGAGATGCTCTTATGTGTTCAGAGCAGTCTATTTCAAAATAATTTCAAGACATTTCAAAAAAAGGAAGATGCTAGAAATATAGAAAATCAGAACTTTTATTGTTCCCTCAAAAAGGAGTCATGTGAATTGGGTGGAGTGACCTATACGGCTCTGAGGTGGGAAGCACCATCAGATACAGAGACGGAGATTACATTTGGAAGTTGCTGAAGCATCCTGGAAGGTGAACAGTACACAAGCATGGCTCACCATATCTGCCAGAGAAGCTTTTCCAATCTGGGTACACACTTTCCTAGATTTGTAAATGGCCTGATAGACTCCCACCAGGACTCTAATGTGAAAAAGCAGTGGCATCCAACCTCATGCTCCATGGGAAGGAGAGGCCAGATGTTGTCATAAAGAGGACCAGGTTTGGGTAACAAGCAATGGAAACTTCTTTTTATTTTGTTTCTACACATGCACATACTAGGCTATTTAGCTGGATGACCTATATTAATCACCACTGCTTTCCCAAATGGATAATTCTTTCAGGTTAAATAGAGATAGAGCAACCATTGACTTATCCTTAGCCTATACCCCTCCTCTGCTCCCAGAAAATCGACAGCCTCCATTCTATCAAATAGAAAATTCAATTTTACTGGCAAGGAAGTGTGAATCATTGTGACAAAGGTAGAAGGATACAGTAAGTCCAGAAAAGAAATGGTGTTTGGATAATCTGTGGACCTTGAGATTAGCTTGTTGAAGAGAACTTTGCTCACTGACTGTACAGTTCCTTGGAGATAATATGAATTAAGTGACACTTAATTGTGCAGTGATTTCTCTGGCAAGAAAGATGGAAAAGCTTGCTGTGACCTTGGTCACACCCTTCTTTTCCTACTAAGAAGAGTTCTTTCCCATAGAGCCCACTTAAATTGTTGCAAGAAGTTGACACTAAGAATGACCATCATTTGATGTGATTGTCACCTGTGATTTATCTTGTTTGCCTGGACTAGCTTTGGGAAGGAACTTAGCCTGAAAATGGAAAGAATATGAAACAAAGAATTGATTAGTGAGGCAGTCAAAGAATGAACAATGTTACTATTTTAATAGGAATGATAACACTGGCCTCCACAAAGACTTCATTTACTGACCCCTCTGGCTTCAGTTTATACAAAGTGGTGAATAAACATAGCCCCCATTAATCAACTTGACTACCTAGTTTGTCATTCCAAGGGCATATTAATATAATGCATGAAGTCTATCTTTTGGAGTCCTGCTATACTATCATTAAATATAAAAATGAATTTGGCAAATATATCCATGAAGCATTTTTACTGAAAAATCTAACAAAATCTCTTTAGTGGGTGCCCAGTATCATCAAAGGAGCATTTCTCTGTGTCAGAAGCTACCTTCATCAACTATAGTATTGCGACCTAATTCATAAAATTGTTTTGGCAAAGGAAACTTCCTACAAAAGTGGTCCTTTGCCTTTAATCTTGTGAACAGAACAAAGAACTTGGAGAGTCTTCCACACTGATACATCACCCTCAGCTGCAACTCCTTTATTCTTCTCTACTTCTTTCCAAATAATGCTCTAATCTGTTCCAAGTGTCAGGTGAACCTCTGAGTGTCTCTCGGAATAACTGGAAGCACACGTTCCCATGGAGGAAGAGTGAGAGAAGCATTCCTCTATGCACTAACTTCTTCTCTAGCTACAGGGGACCTACCTGGTTGGACCTAGTTGTTGATCTCCAGCTCACGCTCTGTATTGAGTTCTTAGATACAGAGGTCCCAATTAAAGAACCTGTGATGAGACTACCGCTGAATGCAGAACCATTAAAGCAGGGTTTGCAATAAATATCTGATCCTGTGTTCACAAAAGGTTAGCTGGCACAGGCTCTAAGGCCACACATTCAAAGGGGCAAGACTATGGGTAAAGAAATGAAAGGTTAAGGTCTTGTGATTCCCTAAATTCTGTCTTTGAAGCTCTATGAATCACTGGAGAGAAGTACTGACGGTCTGAAAACTTTACCAGAACATCAAAAGTACTCAGAATCTACACCAAGTCAAAAATACCCTGTTCTTTGAAGAGACTACCTGAGCTGAGTTTTCAACAAATCAAGGAAGACTAATACCATATTAATCTGTGGGATTCACTTTTGATAGGACTGGAGTTAAATAGCATAAGATATTTATCTCACCTATATGTGGAATCTTAAAGTTATAGACGCAGAGAGTATAATGGTAATTAAGGACTGGGTAGGGGTGCGTTGGAGAGTAAGATGTTGGGCAAAGGTCTCAAAATTTCAGTTAGATAGGTTCAAAAATCCATTGTGCAGCATGTTTGCTTATAGCTAAGAGCAAAGTATATATTTTGAAAAAATTTCTAAGGGAAAGATTTTAAATGTTCCTGCCTCAAAGAATATATGTAAGGCACTTTATTTGTTAATTAACTTGACATCAATTCCATAACTTGTACATCTATACATATATTTATATATCTATAAATAATCTGAATATTTCAAAACATCATGTTATATATAATAAGTATATAATATTCTGTCAATTAAAGAAATAATAAGTATGTTAGAGAATAAATAAATCCCATGAGCTAAGTTAGGTTAAGTTTTGAGGTATATTAAGGGATAATCTTGTTCTTCTATTGTGGCTTAAAGTTTTACTGGAACTGGCTGTAGACTCAGAGTAACTGTGGTCCCCCAGTAAGCCCTAAGCATCGTCTACTGCCAAATATCTTCCCCTCAGAAAGGGGCTTTATCATTCTGGCTTGTGTCAAGTGAAGTCCCCAGTATTTGTTCATGCAGCAGTGACAAAGCCTGGTAACATTCCCAAGACTATGACTAAAGTTCACACCAAGATGTCTACACACTGATGCTTCTATTTGGGAAGCAGAACTGGGGCTCACCATAACTGACTCAGCCTTTTGGACAGCACAACCTTAGACTTCACAAAAGATCAAGAACCAGAGATGAAAAATGACTGAGGTTCCCAGCAGCATATGGGCCATCTACGGACAGAAGCAGAGGCAATATGGCAGCTTCAGGGATACCATTCAAAGCCAGTCTCCCACATGCAGTGATATGGAGAAGCTGGGAAAGCAGACAGTTCAGGGGTGGACACAGCAGTTAGTAGGGGTTAGTGTCAATGCATGCAAAGTTCAGGGCCTCATGAAAGGATATGGAAGCAAAATGCTTCCCTCACCAAACAGCTTTTTCCATTTTCAGGAAAGCTGGTCTACAAAACAAATACTGAACACCATGGTCAAGGCCATGCCATAATGAAGATTAATCTGGATATAAATGGATGGTAGATAAGGAGAGTTTCTGGCAACAAAAACTGAGCAGCCCGTGGTGACCTGAGAGAACACCACACTAAGTGTCAATCAAATTACACATTTTATCCAATAACTCATTGACATTACCTTTTTTTCATAAGCTTTGATATAAAATGACTTCATTGAGAACTTTTGTATTTTCAAGTAAAGTTAACTTTCAGAGAAACTGGTTCACGTACATGTCACCATTCCCCCAAACACCTTGACAAACGTCCACTCACCTAGATGCATTCAGGCCTCTATTTGAGAACTGGGAACATAAGGAGGGCCAGGCAGTCTGGGAGGTGGCCTCCAGAAAAACCTCCTGGGGAAAATCAATGATGTGCCAACAAGGCAGAACAAGGCACTTGGTAGCTGCCAAGAGGACAAAGTGTGACAAGGATTTTTGTCCTTGGAAGTTCTAGCAAGAGGAAGTTTGAGCAATGGAGTTTCTGTGTGAAGTATAAGAGCAGTGACAGTCATACCTAACTAAGGAGCCAAACTGATAATACCCAGTGTATCATACTTCCCGGTTCTCACATTTGTATGTAACCCCTACCCTTGAACTTGAGCTGTCTCTGGGACCTGGCAGAAGTGCTACCATGCTAGTTTGTTTATTACTATTTTTTATTTTATTTTATGTGTATGAGTATATTGCCTGAATGTGCTAAGTGCACCCACGTCATGTCCTGTAGTGCCCACGGAGATCAGAAGAGGGTTCAGATCCCCTGGAACTGGAGTTACAGATGGTTAGCTGCCACGTGGGTGCTAGGAGCTGAACCCCGATCCTCTGCAAGAGCAGCCAGTGCTCTTAACCATTGAGCCATCTCTCCAGCTCCTACCGTGCTAATTTTAAGACAAAGCCTAAACAAAAGCTGGCAGCTTCTGCTTTCCCACACTGGGAGAAAGTGGCCAAGATGTAAGAAACCTGACTTCTATATACCACCTTGCTGTGAGGAAACTCAAATGGATGATATGAAAAGGCCACATGGAGAAGGAAATCCGCCAGGTGAGGTATCAACTTGTCAACCATGACGTGAGCTATCTCACAAGATAGCACTAAAAAGGGCAGAATTACATTCCTCATGCTGAGTTGTGGTCAAATGTAATAATCATCAGCAAATAAGTGATTGCTGTTTGAACCACTGTGTTCTGAGAACAGATAACAAACACATGGCAAATTTATGTAGGAAATAGGGTCAAAGTAGGGTTGAGAGAAGGTGTCTTGATGTTTCCCATGTCATTAATCCAAGTCTCCTAAAATGCCTCCTGGGGACAGGAATTAAAAAGAGCTTAGTGAGATTAGTGATATCGCTCATATCCACATTGCAATGAAATATTCCAAATTGCAACATAGTGTACTCTATTAACAATGGAATTTCACCAATGCTTTGTACATAAACTGGTATGCAATACAAATCTGAAGTCTCGTCTGTCCTTTGATGTTTAGAGACATGAGTTCCTGCTACATTCCATATATCCATCTGCACTGAGGTGGCTTGGGCAGTTTATCTTGTATATGCAGTGGTCTACACAGGGATGTGCAGGCTGTACTTATCTAACAGACGACAAACACAGAAGAAACCATGATTTACAGATTGCTTAGAATCTATCAACACTGACTGTAAAAGGAAATACTATTGAGAAAATTCCAGCTAAGCATAAAGTTGGTAAAGCCACCTGGGCAAGACCTGATGATTTTCACTTTTTATGATACAATGTCAGTGTACAGCTTCAAAAGAAGTAACCGTTATCAAGGTCTTATAGAATGCAAGACTTTAGGACATCTGAACTCTTTCTCTGTCTATCCTTGTGTGTCAGGCAGAGCCTAATCTATGCCCTGCCCTTGCTATACCCAGCACTTAGGCAAAAGCATTAAGTTCTGCCCAAGGAGAAGCATCTGTCCAGCCGAAGATGCAGTAACTACTAAACCAACTCAGGAGGCTGCTTTGTTTCCATAGAAGTAGACAGACTTTAGGAAACTTAAAAATAATTTGCAGCTCCTTTTGAGCTGAGACTCACCGTCAGCTGATACACATTTCAGAGCTCCCGTCAACGTGTGTCTGGAGAAGGGGTGGGTTAATAATAGCTTACATTTCTATAGTGCTTTTCATCCCAAAGGATCCCAAACAAGGGAAACAAGCTGAATCTTTTCTCCTCGCTTAAAGGAAGAACACTGGCGAATTTCAAAGCAATCCTAAACACTACAACTAATTACAAAGAAATTTACTTTTGTAAAGTGTCAGGACATAATTATTTTTTTTAACTTAAATAGTATCCACATTGCTCCTGAGAGCTCACAAAGAAATACCGCCATCACCATTTCACAAGGCTATCATCTCTTTCCAACAAAGGCGACAGTTGCAGTGCCAGAAGATTCAGAGACATTGTGGGTAAAGAGATTAAAAATAATAATAATAATTAACAGTGCACAAGAAGCTCCATCTGGAGCATCTGATAACACAGTGGGAGATGGATACAGATGGGAAAGGTGGGTGGCACGGATTGAGTTCGTCCTGATCTCATGGGCTTAGGACCCCAGCCATGCTCAGATTAGTGTAGGCTTTCCTTCTTCAGCTCCCTGCTATTCAGACAGAATGAGCCAAGCCAGAGTCATTATGTCTTACCAGTGTCTGGGAGGTCTGCATGGTCTCTGTATCACAGTGTTACCCTGCCTGGCATCATGATGAGGTCAGTAATACATTTAGTATATTTGATAATCCTAGATTAATATTGCATTTCGTTCTGCAAAGCATAGATCCTTTCTTTCTTTAACTCAAGTAATTTGCATATACTTCAACATAGTAATTCCAGGCACAATGCTGCTTTTTCTGAGCCTTCCCTGTGACTGGCAGCTAATTAGAATGCTGAGATGTTGGCAGGTGTTAAGATAGAAGAAAAAAATTCATAAACCCAGCTACAGCACAGACAATGGCTTTTAAATCATCAGTTTAAGTCATGCAGCTCCTAACTATCTCATGCTTTTGGGATGAGTAGTTCCTTGATCCTGAAGGCTTGCTGAGCAAGGAGGACCTCTGCTGTCAAAAAATAATCAACATCTTTAGAGAGATAGTGAAAAGACAAAATGAGGAAGAACTACCAGAAAGATACTTTAAAAGCAAAGAGGGTTTCTTTTTATCAGTTTGCTTCCACTGAATAGAGATGCCAAATAAGCACAACATAGGCAGACAAGTCCCTAGTCTCCCATCTGCCATTCTTAGTAAACATAATCTCATAATGAATAAGGCAGAAGAGTTAAGTGCATGAGAAGACAGAATTACCTAGTTTGGAAAAGAGAATGTGTTAATTGAATTGTGACCCTGGGAATGTCATACTTTCTGTCAGTGTCATAGTTTGAGAGGCTGGTGTACAGCACTCATGTGATGTTCACCAAGGCACTACACACTCAGCATAGGAGAAGCATGTAAGGAGAGAACTTTCTCCCTCTGGGTCACCAGAAAAGCTGCCAGCATGACGGCTTCACACCCCCACCTCCCACAGAGGGTCATGTGAACTCTGAAGATACCTCCCTCAATTTGATTTTCTCTAAAAAAGGTATTGCCCAAATCTTCACAAAAAAAAATCTTGTATTTTCACAGACCTAGGCTTGTTGTACAAACGTGAGAAAGAAAAAGAGAGAGAGAGAGAGAGAGAGAGAGAGAGAGAGAGAGAGAGATTGCTTTGGTTTTAAAATACTGCAAAACAAATATATACACATTAAAAGAAATGATACAATAGAAAAGATGAATGCATTAAAGTGTGATCTCCCAGAGAGTCAAGAGCATATTGATAATAAGTAATTGAATAGTAAGTATTCACTTAACACAAAGAGATGACCTTGGAGACTGCAGAGGTCAGGGAGTCTGAGGAACAGATCCCAAAAGGCAGAGAAGATTGAGTAAATCACAGAAAGAGAAAGCATTCCAAGTTGGAAATTGGATTGAGTTTCCTTGGATAAAGACGCCTACAAAGATGTGTTGTAAGGATTGGAAATGATGCAGGCCAGCTGATGAGATGGAGTCCTTTAACTCTCACTCAGCTGTACTTGAACCATAAAGGTGCAGTCATGAAGTTGTATCTCATATGAATGTATTCTATGACATGCAAGACCAAAAGTACAATGAAGTGGGAAAAAACAAGGTTTGAAACTATGAAACCAGAAGGTAATCCACAGGGAATTCTCCTAGTCATCAGATACATAAAATTATAAACAAGGGATGTGACTGTCCTTGAAATTCTCCTGTATCAACATATTTGAATTAAATCATAAATACTTTTATTATTAGAATTTATCATAATTCTTGTACATGTAAAGCATAAATCTCTTATAATTAATGACTATGTGCATGCGTGGATACATGGTTTATGTATCTTACCTAATCCGAGCAATTCTTGGCATGGCTCGGCATCTTGTAATGAGATTTGGCACTTCTAGACAAAACTACATACAAATTGCCACTATCACAGCACAACAAACAGTGGATATATTCTCCTATGACAGAATTCTTATACATATTTATCAGTGAGTCAAAATTCATCAATAAGTCATAATATTGATTTGAATATGCAGTTATGTAGTTCACTACAAAACAACAGCAATTTTTAAATACACTTGAATACTCAGATGACTTAGTCATGTTAGTTCAAAGATAATTTAAAGTTAGTCTTGCATGATAAAATATAAATATCATAAAAATGTTATATTTCAAGAAATACAACATGATTTTCCAAACTTTGACAATAATCTTTAAAAATCTGCATAATATTATTAACAAATTACTTTCAAAAAAAACAAACTTTGATTAGACATGTTGTAAGAAGTAAGGATTATCTTTCTATCTTTGGAAAAAATTTTTAAATGATTGTCTTATGAAGAGGTAGTAAAAGAAGACACAGCTGAAAACACAGGAAAAAGACATCATAGAGACATGTCAGCAGCTGGTTTACAAAAATATTATTTTTCTGACTTTGCATTTTTTCTGAAGTTTCCTGATTTTTTTTAACTTCATTTATTATTTTATGTGTATGAGTACATTGCGTGCATGTATGTAAGTGTACCCAAGTCCTGCAAAGCCTGCAGAGGTCAGAAGAGAGTGTTGAATCCCCAGGAACTGGAGTTACAGAATTTCCTGATTTTAAAAGTGAGTATGGATGAGGCCAGAGAGATGGCTCAGCAGTTAAGAGCTCTGGCTGCTCTTGCAGAGGACCCGGGTTCAATTCCCAGTACCCACATTGGGTGGATAACAACTGTCCATAACTCCAGTTCCAGAATATCTGACACCCTCTTCTGACCTCCGTGGGCATTGCACAACACAGGTGCACTTACATACATGCAGGCAATACACTCATACACATAAAATAAAAATAAATAAATAAAACACTTTTTAAATTTTTAAATGACTATGGACTGGCCAGATGGCTCAGTAGGTAAAGGCACTTGCCATAGATTCTGACCCCCTGAGTTCAATCCCAGAACTCACATGGTAGAAGGAGAGAACTGACTCCCACAAGCTGTCCTGTAACCTCCACGTGCATGAAATGGTGCTCATGTATGAGTGCATACACATACATATACACACGTACATAAATAATTTGGTGATACATTATGATTTCTTTTCTCGTGGTGAGTAAATGCTCATCTGATCTTGCATGTTTCACTTTTTATCTTTTTTCTCTTAAACAGGACCTCTAACTCATCTTGGGTTCAAGCACCACAAAGCCTGATGAATCTGTTCACTAAAAGTACTGAGCTTATAAATATCTTGCTAATTTGATGTCTTGATATTATCATTAACTGACATCTCAAGACAACACACCCAGAGTGAAATATGTTATTAAATGAGACATTTAATTTATGTTTCAAATGGTCATTTCAATAATTTTGAATCATTTTGGCACATTTATTAACAGATCTGATTAGCTGCACTACTGTTACTATATAATGTGGCTGACAAGGTGATTACACTAAGGATGAAAGTGTGGTCTTGTCATTCTCTTGCACTTACATTTATTATTCCATTCATTCTTTCTTCCTGAAATATTTTTAAGATATTTACTCATATAGAAACCATATAATCAATAAATCTATAACCAGAGCTGATGCAGAGTGAGAGCCTGCCTCAAAAACAATCACCGACACCTGCTTCCAGCCTCTGCAGGAACTTACATGCATGTGTTGCACATGAAGTCACACAGGTAAACACACAAAAATAAAAAATTGTCTTTTCCTGGAAGCTGCTGAGGCTACCTGTGAAAATGATTCACTATTCTCTTGACCCAGGAAACCTACAAAATCAGGCAAATCAAGAGGTTCAGATCTTAATGCTCACTTTAAGAACTCCCATGATGGGGCTGGAGTGATGATTCTGTGCTTAAGAGCACTGGCTGCTCTTACAGACTACTTGGGTTTTAAAATAAAAACCATCAAAAGTATGCATATCCAAAAAGCTACCAAGTGTCAGAAAGACTTCACTTTAAAGAAGCAGTATGTGCCATTCCGGCCACATACTGGTAGAGTTGGTAAGTATGCTAAGCCAAACAGTGAGGCTGGACATAGGATGGCTAAGCCCCAAAAGAGTACTGAATTTTTGCTGCACGTGGCTAAAAATGCAAAATAATTTGAAACTTCAGAGTTTGGATATAGAGTCTCTGGTCATTGAGCATATCTAGGTGAAATATGCAAGAATTTATAGAGCTCATGGTGGGATTAAGCCATACATGAGCTCCCTGTCACACTGAGATGATCCTTACTGAAAAGGAGAAACTAACTGTTCCTAAATCAGAAGAGGAGGCTATACAGAAGAAAAAGATATCCCAGAAAAATTAAAGAAACAGAAATTAATGGCACAGCAATAAATTCAGCATAAAATTAATGCAAATAAAGACAATACATAAATCTTTAGAAAACAATCCATAACCATATGAACTCAGTAGAAAAACCTCCGACTGTGATGGAAATTGACAAAAAAATAAATGAAGCTAATACTTTACTATCCCCTTGGTATTTTGGAACTCCAACTATTACTGCATGGTATCTCACATACCAAAAACAGCACATGATCATCTAACATAAAACCTGAAACGCAGTTCCTGCTTCAATCTATATATGAAATACCAGTAAAGTTTAATTTATTTTCTTTTGGCATTAAATTACACATATGTAATTATTAATATGATGCAGAAATATGTAAAAATGTTCTACTATTATTTTTCCTATTTTAGAGTTCCAGAGAATTTTACTTTCTTTGGGGTCTTTGGAGATTACTGACATAGTGAGTTTCTACTTTTTTAAGACTTACTTTTATTACTTCTACTTAATGTGTATGTATGTGTCTGTGTGGGGGTATATGATAGGGCAAAGGCCCACAGAGGCTGGAGTCCCCTAGAGCTGGAGTTACAGGTGTTTTGTGCTCCTCCCAATGCAAGAGCAGCTGATACTCTTAACCACTGAGCCACCTCTCTGGTTTCCTAATGAACTTTTAAGGAAGAAAAAAGGAAAGGGGGAGGGGAAGGGGAGGGAGGAGGAGAAGGGAGGCAGGGAAACAACTAAAGATTTCTGAGTAAAGGAGAGACAAGACAATGTTTTAGAACATGGATGTGGTAAGGCAAATTGAGATGAATGCTGAAACTGAAAGGCAGAAAAATAAGTTAGGAGGCCAGTTCAATAATGCCATACATGATAATATGAATGAAAATTGGTAGTAATGAAATGAGAAGGGGAAAGAAAGAACAACTGATCTGATAATGAGGAATAGACAGAGTTTGCAATGCATTCATTTACAATTCGATGTTGAAAGGGTGGGACTGGGATGATTGGTACAGTATGTGTGCATAACTAAATTAACAGACTCTGTGTGCATGTGTGTGTCTGTCTGTCTGTGTCTGTGTGTATATCTGTGTATCTGTGCATGTGTGTGTGTGTGTGTGTGTGTGTGTGTCCTAGGAAAACGGTGCTGAAGTGCCACGATCTTTCAAGTAAACACACTAGAAAAATGAAAGCAGTGTGCATAAACACATGGAATTCGGCTGCCTAATTAAAATGCTAAAGACCCAGAAAAAGCCAGTTCTGCTGTGCCAGCCAGAAGGAAGCAGCAAACTAGTCACTCAAAATGGAAACATTTCACATTGTCCCAGTAGATGCTTTTGATCAAGACAGTAAAATTTTTTGTGTCCAAAGATTATAATAAATTTTAGATGAGTAAAATGATTTTATGAAAAATCCTCAGTAAACTGGATCATTCTTCTCATTGATAGACCAAAGTAGTGAGTACAAAAAATGAGAATGAAAATCACCTCCCATTATTTAAATGTATACATTGCTAAACTACTTTCAACACCAAAACATTTGGGATTGTGTTAGTCTTTAAAAATCAGCACACACTGGGATAAAATATTAACTAAACACTCTGTCCTGCCTACTTAGCCTCCCTGTAATGATACTTCAATAGCTTAGTGGTTAAATAAAAATCTTTTAGTACCTGGAGAGATGGCTCAGTGGTTAAGAACAGTGGCTGCTCTCACAGAGGACCCAGGTTTGATTTCCAGCACTCACATGGCAGCTAACAACCATCTGGAACTCCAGTTCCAGGGGATCTGATGCCTTCTTCTGGCCCCTATGGGCACTGCATGACACAGGTGCTCTTACATACATGCAAGCAATACACTCATACACATAAAATAATAATATTAAATATTTTGAAAACTTTTGTTTCATTTAGCATATTTAATTATATTTTTTCTTTATGGTATGAGAAAAATATTTATCTATTTCATACCACCCCCAACCCTGAGAAGGGGTACATCTGGTACTGTGCCATAGCCTGCTTGTGTCATTTTGTAGCAATCTGTTGTGTCAGGAGATTTATAAACCAATGTTAGACACATCCATTATAAAAAAATTGTACAAAGTTGTAATAAAATAAGTACCTTAAAACAAATACAAATGTTCAAAACATTTTCTTACTCTATTATTACATGTTACTAACACCTATAACTATTACTAAACACTCTGTAGTAATAGCCTCCCTGTAATGATACTTCAATAGCTTAGTGGTTAAATAAAAATCTTTTAGTACCTGGAGAGATGGTTCAGTGGTTAAGAACAGTGGCTGCTCTCACAGAGAGCAACCTCTCTTGAGGTTACTTTTGTTACCAGACATGCATGGCAGAAGACATTATATACTGAGCATGTCTTCTCATCCCAGCTATTTTCAGGGATATCACACTGGTAGTCTGATGTTGATCTTATTGGGAATAATTTCATCACCCACGACCACAAATCCACACTTGATTTGCTGATCTGTTAACTGTATAGACTTAAATTCAAAAAAAGATTACAGGTCAGTGAGATAGCTCTACCAGAGTTCTGTCTTTGGAACACACATGTAAAAAGGAGAGAACCAACTCATACAAGTAGTCCTCTGACCTCCACATGAATGTCGTGGCAAGTGCATGCCCACACATACAAAATAATAAATGTAAAAATTTTTCAATTAGAGAAAACTTGAATGATTTAAATATTTAAAACAAAAATGTGTCATATTTGTACCCATAAAACTGTGAACAGAATAAAATATGAGAAAATACTTCCACACAGTTATTCAAAAAAATCATGCCAGCAAAGAATGTGTTTATTTCTCCAAAGAATGGGTAACATAAGACTTCATGCATTGTCTTGAGGTCCATTACTTGTTGAGGTAAACAAAAATTCAGATAACATTCATATTAGAAGCATTCTCATTTGTCAGTTACAGCCATTGGTTGACTATGAGCCTGAGAAATCAGAAAAGCATTGTATGAGGATCAGTTGGTATGGAATTCACATTAAAAGTTTCTATATATTTTATTACTATTATTATTTATAAGTTGTAGGCTATAGATCCTATCATGGGTTGCATATAAGTAAATTCATAATAAATATGTGCAAATATGTGTATTTTTGAGGGATAGCTGTTAAACTTTAATCAAAACATCACTAGTTATATAATCATATAGAATTATTTTTATTAATTAGTAAGCAATATTTGTAATAATATGAGCATACAAATATTTACAAGTCTTTTTCTTGAATAATGTTTGTTTATCCTGGCATTGCTAATTGTCTTTTATCTGTGGAATCTTTGAAACAATGATTCCCTATTTTTTTGTTTCTTAGCTCTTCATTATGTAAGGGTTCCTATGGAGTCTTCACAGAATATGAGAGAAATAATTCTCTCCTTGATCATTGTTTTATCTTACTGAGATTTTGGTTGGTTACACCCTAGGCTGGTAGCACAGTAATTTTCCTAGGACATCAATAACTCTTAAGGTTGTGTTTGTGTGTGTGAGCGTGCATGTGGGTGTGTTTCTGTGTATCCACGTGTTTGTAGGGGTGCATATGCGTGTACGTGGAATGTATATGGAAATCAGAAGTCAACATCAGATGTCCACCTTATTCTTTTTTAAAATAGGGTGTCTCGTTGAACCTGGAGCTCTACAATTCAGGTTGACCAGCTGACCAAGGAACCGCTTTTCTCTGCCTGCCTCTCAAGCTCTAGGACTATTGGTACTGGCCAGCATTTTACTTGAGAGATGAGGATCTGACCTCAAGTCCTTGTGTTTACATAGCAAGCACTTTACTGACTGAGCCATCTCCCCAACCTCGCTCTTCAATTTTTCATGTCCCAAATCTTCTTTTTCCTCTTGTTCTACTAAAATGCAATATCAATAAGTTCTTAAAAAGCACGTGAGGCCTAATAAAAAAGTTTGTGTTCTGCCCAAGTTTTCTTGATAATTAGTCTGGGTAAGGGGTTCTGAGTCTAAATTCATTTGCTTTAATATTTTAAGGTTAGAATTCTTGTTGTCTTCTAATAATCAGTATTGTTTGGCGGTATTAAATTATATTTTTAATATTTCCACTTTGAAAGCAAATTGTTCTAGTTTGCTTCAATTGCTGTGACAAAACACTCTAACCAATACCAATTTGGGGAGGAAAGGGTTGATTTTATTTTACATCTCCTTGGTCACAGATCATCGCTGAGGAAGCAAAGGTAGGAACTCCAGGCAGGAACTTGGAAGCAGGAACTGAAGCACAGGCCATGGAGGAATGCTGCTTGCTAGCTTCCTCCTCTGGCCCATGCTCAGCCTGTTTTCTTATATAATACAGAACAACCTGCCCAGGGGTGGCACAGCCCACAGTGGTCTGAGCCCTCCCACATCACTCAATAATCAAGAAAATGCCCCCAGAGACATGGCCACAGGCCAGTCCAATGGAGGCAATTCCCTAAGTGAGACTCCCTCATCCTAGGTGTGTCAAGTTGACAACTGAAGCTATCCAGCACATAAATGTTCTTTTTGGAAAGTTTTTCTCTTTTTCCTAAGCAAATTGCAATGTAAAAATCATGGTTTTTGATACAAGCCTTTTTCATTCATTGTATAAAGCATTTAGTATGCCGAACAGCTTCCAACTAGACTTTTGCCAAGCCATATAAACTGAAAAGTATATTCTGCTTTCCTAGGTACAAAGTTAATTAGCATATCAAACAAACAAATAATTTTTTGGTCTTCTAATAAAGAATGCATATTATCAAAAATGAGAAAAATAAAATTTCACTTATATACTTAAAATATATTGGAAAGAACTGGAGAGACAAGTCCATGGGCAAAATATTTGCTATGCAAGCATGAAGACCTGAGTTTGGATCCTTAGAACCTGGAACCCATGGAAAAGTTAGGCAGGATAGTGACAGTCTGTAACCCCAGCCCTGGGGGACAGATATAGGCAGATCCCTGGAGGATGTTGTACTAAGTAGAAAACAGAAAATATTACATGATGTGATTTATATGTGGAATCTTTCTTTTTAAGGTCAAATATATACAGATGGGTTACATTTGTGGAAATGAAAAGGGGAGATTAGGTCAAACCATATAAAAAGGAAAAATATACACAATAAGAAAATAAAAAAATTTAATATACAACATGATGCTATAATTAGTACCAGCATATTGCATTTGGGATTTTTACGAAGTGAATAAGTTAGGAGATGCTCTTGTAGCAGAAGGAAAATGGGCAACCATGTGCAATTATAGCTATGTTTATTCATTTCACTACAGTGGTCATTTTACTATGTGTCTTATAACATTACACTGTATACCTTAAATATACACAATAAAATGTATTTTATTAAAGAATAGAGAATTTATATTTATAAAATAATGTAACAGCTGGGCATAGTAGGAGATACCTTTAATTCGAGCATTCAAGAGGCAGAGGGAGGTGGATCTCTGTGATATAGAGACAAGCCTGGTCTACATAGTGAGTTCCAAATCAGCTGGGGCTACTGGAAGACCCTGTTTTAAAAATTCAAAATAAACAAATGGGGCTGGAGAGATGGCTCAGTGGTTAAGAGCACTGGCTGCACTTAGAGAAGACCTGTGTTCAATTCTCAGCACCCACATGATGCCTAACAGGTGTCTTTAATTTCTGTTCCAGGGGACCTGACACCCTCTTCTGATCTCCAAGGTCATGGGTGCACTTACATACATGCAGGCAATACACTCATATGCAATAAATAAAATAATTTAAGACAGTGACAAAATTTATGACACTGACAAAATAAAACTGTTTCCAAAAAAACACATTTCCCTTCAAACCTCCTCACTTTGGAGGAGCATAGTAGATTAAAAACAAACTATATGTTTCTGTTGAAGCACATGAAGGCCAATTCCACATGGAATTGCTCAAGTCCTCCAACAGATTCCCAGTATGCCCCACTGTTCTTATTACTACTTCTATTAGAGTGACCAGGATCAGTTATCTCATTTTTATGTGATGTTTTTCAGTCATATGAATGCGATCTGTTAATAAAGTATGTCTATTGATTACAGAAAGACATCTTATATAAAAGGACTAGGCAAAAGCTAATTGGGCCCATCATGCTGAAACATGCCTGTAATCTCAGTTCTAAGGCAAAGAGATTAAGGCAAGATCAAGAATTCAAGACCAGTCTGACACACCAAGACTTTGTCTTAAAGAAAAAAACCTTTTAAATAAAGCTAATAGACCAAAATGTTTAGTAGTCTTAACTTTTCAACACTGCTACCAATGTCTCTTCAGAAACTAGTCCAACAATTTCCATGCCTTTAATTCCAGCACAAAATGTGCCTTGGACCACTAACCCAGTGAATATCACTCCCTAAACTAGGGGTGACTGTCACTATATTATAGGCTTCCAGGTTTCTCTACTAGTGCACAAGTCTAGTGCAATTAAAGATTGAAAGGGAACAGAGTCCAATAGAAAGTGTACAAGGAAACTGGGCAGAATATAATTTAATTATCAAAGTTGGAATTTTTCCAGGACTCCGCCTGTCATAAAGAAAATACCCTGGGATCTTTAATGACCACAAGTGGTCAGGATTCCAGTTTTACAGTTCATCCAATTAACTGCCAGGCACATCTTCTGTTCCACCATTAGGTGAAGAATCGGGGAATCCACTCTACTAATAAAGAACCTAGGGACTTGTACTAGTTTCCCAGAGGATTTTTCAAGGTACACGGGTATGTGTGCATGTAACATAAACATATTCTTAATAAGAAGTACTTCTATAACAAATAACAAATAAGACATATTTAAGCCATTTCTTTTCCTTTCAATTAGGGTGAGACAATTTCTACAGTACAAGTCAGACTGGGATTGAAAAATGCTGGGCTCTGTGAAAATTCTGGGAGTTGTGGCTTTAGTATTGTCAAATATACACTAAAGTGTATAGTGTACAGGTTATTTTGCATACTCCTGTATGCCCTCTGAAGGAATTCACCCTCACACAGCAAGTCTTCTATCAGAGATTTAACATAGTCTTCAAAGTAATTTTCTGTGTAGAAATTCCTACTTCTCATATTTCACATTAAAATACACCCCTACCTCTTCAATTATTGCCCTCTTAAAAGTAAGGAATTATTATATTTACACATATATGTATATGTGAAAGGTAGGAAAGGCTCTCCAAAAAGCCTAGCTCCCGGTTCCTAGACATTATTCCATTGACAGAATGCCTCACTATCACCTCTGAAGTTTATTAAAAGCAGATCTTCCCAGATTCCAGTCTCTATTGACGGAATCAGCATGACTAAGTACGGGAACCAGTTATGAAGTTTCAGCAAGCTGTCAAGTTGGTGTGCTTTTGAGAATGAAGATTGTGATTTCCTTTACAGACAAATAACCCTAGACTATGTGATTCTAAGAAGAAAACTGAGAAATATATATATATATATACATATATATATATGTATATATATATATATCAACTTCCTCCCTTTACTGTGTTTATCTTCTTTCATGCATAGCATCTATTTTAGATCCCATCATTGCAGTTATCAAGTTTAATTTCTTTTTTTCCTCAGGAAGCCTGTGTAAAATCACTTTGGGATCTTATTAAAATTGATGCTAATTAACTTGACCATATTTATTTTCACACTCAGATAATATGAGTAATCCATGAGAGACACTGAACTTCAGACATGAGGGAAGTTAAAATGCGTATGATGCAAGTAGAGGCATTAGAAAAAGTTTATTGGACAATTTAAAACTAACTGCTACTTTTTCCTGTTACTGTAGCTGATGTTCCAACATAATGGTTTGTTTTTAATTAGGGGGGAAGGAGACGTTTGAAGACATTGTAGAAATCTGGTACCAAGGCAGCCACGGTGGAAGGAAGACAGCTCAATCTTGCCAAAGCAATTGAGATTTTTATTCATCTGTAAAATGAGGTTGTTGTAGAGCAAGATCTCTCAATTCTCTTCTCACTCAAAACAGCCAACAGTCCATGAATGCTAAGAAATGTGCACTGATGAATGTGCAAAATTAGCAGGCACCTGCTACCTCAGACACGGAAGAATTATGTGACTTTTAAAAAGACCGTGTTTCTGTGCCAAACAGGGTGAACAGTTGCTAGATTTTCTCGATACTGAAGGGTTTTCCAGGACACAAAGCTTTCAGTGCTGAAACCTGGACAGTCCAAGGCACATCTGGATGACTGTTCATCCTAAGGCCAGAGGTTAGGTTCATGAGATATAAATGAAACTATTTTTACACTGTAAATATAATTAACCTCTTGGTATGCTGAGAGGTAAGCTGGGATTTCTAGATTTGGGACAGGTAGACAGGATCTGAAAAGTCACTTGTAAACCTTTTTGTATGTGTGTGCTTCTGGGGTTCAAACCAGGACGTTGCTCATGTTACATAAGTACTCTACCGCTGAGCTTATCCTTAGCCCTCTTACTTTTTTATTTTCAGATAGGGTTTCACTTCTTACCTAGCTGGCCTTAAACTCATGCTGAACCCCAGATAAGCTTTCAACCCACAATTCTCCTGCATCAGCACCCCACCCCACCCCCCACCACGTACTTTGCTACCTCTGCCACCAACATGGCTACTCCAAACTTCTAAAGTATCCCAGTCATGACTGGAACATAAAATGAAATCTGAAAATAAAAAGACCTGGCCTTTACAGGTCAGCTATGAGATAAATAAAGGACAGAGGAGGACTTGACAAGGAATGTAAATAGATATCTTTATTAGAGAGAGTCCTGGATGCGGGGGGCAGTTACTATACAAAATCTGTATAACGATAGTACTTGAAACCAAAAATCCCATCAGGAAGCCCACTGTTTTAAAAGAAGCTAGTGTTTCCCAAACAGAGAACTAAAATAAATCCCAGTTGACTTCTCTCACCAGTAAGCATGATTTTCACTCAGCAGTCATACCTAGAATCTATCTTCCTAGCCTACACTTCTGACCCTCATATACCTGTGTCATGGACTTAAGCAAGAACAAGGATCTATCCAGAGTTCTTTTAAACATTCATAAAACGAAGGCATTATTTCATTTCATCTTAAAGTTAATATGAAAGACACCATAAAGTTTAAGGTGCATAGCTGACAAGAGGATTCTGGGAAGAAGGGATAGGAAGCATCAGCAATCTTTCTCCCCAAATGACAACCGCACAGCAATATGTCTAATGTAACAATTCTTGAACTCCAATCAATTAAACTTTTGCAACTTCCAGTGCAAGGCTGGATAATAAATTGTGATTAATTTGGTCAATTCAGCTCTGCCTCGCCTCCTCCTACCTCATCTTCTAACAAGTAGCTATGAATATGATCCTGGAAGCAAGGTCGTCCAAATATCAGAAATCTACTCTGATCATTGATTTCTAATTCTGATCTCAGAAGCCCAAAAAGAGCCAACTGCCTCTGTTGCAGAACCTCCTTTCATAATACTTAGCCCTTACCTCTCTCTGGAGAGACTTCCAGGTGATCTGAAGGACTGATACATCCCTGACCCTCTCCCCAGTCCCTTCTCACCCTTCAGACATTAAAACCTAGAACATTCAAAAAAAATATATATGGAAGAATGTAGAATATTACTATGATAATTAACTCGACTTGTTTGATTTCACTGTATCTCATAATTAAGAGATTTCCTTGAGTTTCAAAAAAAAACTTAGGAATTTGAACAGGGTTGGGACTATTAAAGATTAGGAGCAGAAGTAGAATATTATGATTTAAAACTGATAAGTTTGGGTGTATGTTGACAAGAGGTAGACTTGTGATAGTTAATCTTGGTTTTCAACTTAACAAGATTAAAATCACGGAGGAAACAGACTTCTCAGAGTGTCTGTGATGGTATTTCTCGGGAGATTTAACTGAAGTAGGAAGACCTTTCCAGGGTTTGGTGGTACCATTCTATAGGTTGGAGTCCTGAACTGAATAAAAAAGAGAAAGAAAGCAGAGCACCAGCATTTATTTCTCTTGCTTCGTGACAGAGGATGCACGTGACTAGCCACCTCATGCTCCCGCCTCATGCTCCCGCCTCCATGCCGTCTGCACTGTCAAGAACTGTACCCTCAAATTGTGAGCCAAAGGAAGCCCTTTGCTTCTTAGATATTCTGTCACAGTGAGGAGTGAAGTAACTAATACAATCATCATGCATGCCTTGGGGAAGGTGTAGGTTCAGGAAAGACCTTCCATTTGCAATTCAGACTGATTCTTAGCACAGAGACAACCTACATTGCCAGGTGAGATTTGTCTTTAATGACAGCACTTACATAACAAATAGGGGAACCATTAATTCATGGCTACTTGGGTGTACATAATGAGTTTGAAGCCAGTCTAAGCTATATAATGAAACTCTGGCTATAAAAAAAAAAAAAAAAAAAAAAAAGGAAAAGCAACCAACTCCAAGGAAGGGCAAGATCTGATTTCAAAAGATACTACTCTGAGTAGAGGCCCAGACCCAGACCTTTGAAGACTGCCTCAGAGTGCCTGGAGCACACCTCCAAGTGGTGGCAAACTTCCCAAATCCCAGATCCCATCATGCCCATCCCACTACAATGAGACCACATGTGGTACCTCCCACTGCTCTGAGGCTAGGGTTCTCTGCACTTCAGTAGGGGCCCAGACCTTTGCAGACTGCCTGAGAGTGCTTAAATTGGGCCTCCCCTTAGCGAGCTTCCCAAATTGTGCTATGATTGCTCATTAGAAAGGGCAGAGACCTTAGAAGGAATCCTGAGAGTACCTGACTGGCATCTGACTTGGGCCTTTGCATGAACTCCTCCTGAATAACTGGACTGAAAGCATTTGCATTTAGTTCCTCCAATGTAAAATCAAAAGAGAGAACATGAAGCCTAGACCCAACAGCTTTGTATACTCAATAAGAAAACAACCAAGGCACAGCAGAAGCAGACTTCAATTCAACAAAGGAAAGCTTTAGTTTCATATCAGAATCACAAACAACAAAAGACATGCATGCCAAAATCACAATAAAAAAATAATAATATGGAAAACCAAAATAATAGATTCCTACCAAGCACTACAAGATCTATAGAAGAGTTATACAATGAGAACCCCATAGAGATAACTCAGGACACAGAGTTTAAAAGAACAATCATAAACATGATCAAAAAATTCGATGAATTTAAAGAACACACAAACAAATAACTAAAAGAAGATAGGGATAAACTTCTGACTAAATTCACCAAAGTCAAGCTGAAATGAAGAAAGAAGTGAAAAACTCAATATGCCAACCTGAAAAAACAGGAGAAAGCCTCATAAATAGAATGAATGAAATGGAAAACAGAATGTCATGACCAAATGACAAAGTTGAAGAATTGACAGCTCAAGCAAAGATTATGAAAACTTTAAAACAACACAGTAATGAAATTATAAAGGAAATGTGGGACACCATGAAAAGACCAAATTTATGCATCACAGGCATAGAGGAAGAAGAATTTCAGGTTAATGGTATCGACCAGGTCTTCAACAAGATTGTAGAAGAAAACGTCCCAAAATTAAGGAAAGACATGCCCAAGACAAATGCAAGAAGTACATAGAACACCAAATAGACAAGACCAGAAAAGAAATTCCCCATGGCATATCACAGTAAAAACTCTAAGCATACAGAACAAAGAGAGAATTCTGAAAGCTGAAAAAGAAAAATAAGTAACATATAAAGGAAAACCCATGAGAATTACAGTTGACTTTTCAGTGCAAACTATGAAAGCCAGAAGAACCTGGACCAAACTATTCCCAGTTCTAAATGACCATAGATGCCAACCTAGAATTCTTGACCCAACAAAAATGTTGATCATAGTTGAAGAGGAAAGAAAAATCTTCCACGACAAAGCAACCCTGAGCACAGAAAGCAATGCTGGGGGTGGGGGAGTTACTATACCAGATCTCACACAATACTACAGAGCTATAGTCATAAAAACAGCATGGTATTGGCACAAAATAGACACATAGATCAATGGAAGACAACTGAAGACTCAAACATGTGCACATGCAATTTCAGCCACCTGATATTTGAGGGGCCAAGAACACTTACTGGAAGAAAGACAGCATTTTCAGCAAATAGTCCATTCAAAACAGGATCTCAACCTGTAGAAGAATGAAACTAGACCTTGATTTTTCACTCTGTACAAAAGTCAACTCCAAATGGATCAAAGATCTCAATGTGAAACCTGAGAGTATAAGAAGAAAACGTTGGCAGTAACCTACAAGATATGGGTAAAGGAAAGAACTTTCTAAATCAAACAGAATTAAGATCAACAATCAACAAGTGAGACCTCATTAAACTAAACAGCTTCTGTAGCAAAACAACCAAGAATGTGAAGAGAAAACCTACAGAATGCAAGAAATGCTTCACCAACAACACATCTGACAGAGGTTTAACATCCAGACATAAAGAAGTCAAAGAACAAAGAATCAAGAAAAAAAATGACCCAATTAAAAGATGGACTAAAGATCTGAATGGAGAGCTCTCAAAAGAAGATATAAAGATAGCTAAGAAACACACTAAAAAGTGTTCAACATTGTTAGTAATTAGGGAAATGCAAATTTAAAACACCTTAAGATTTCATCTTAAGTCAGACTGGCTATCATCAAGAGAACAAATGATACCAAATACCAGCGAGGAAGTGGAGAAAGGGGAACATTCATTCACTGTTGGTGGAATTGCAAACTTGTGCAACCCCTATGGAAAGCAGCATGGAGAACTCTTAAACTAACAATGAGCTTACTGTATGACTCTTTGGCATATACCTGAAGGACTCATTCTATTGTAGAAATACCTGTAAAACTATGTTTGTGGCTGCTCTTTTCACAATAGCTGAGAGATGGAATTCCCTCAGCTGATGAGTGGATAATGAAAATGTGGTACATTTACACAATGTAGTTCTACTCAGCAGTAAAGAAAGATGAAATGTGCAGGTAAATGGATAGAACTAAAAACTTTTATACTAAGTGAAGTAACACAGACTCAGAAAAACAAACAACATATGTGTCCCTAATTTGTGGATCCTAGAACCAAATCCTTATATATGAGTATATATCCTGATGTAACTTCAGGAACCAGGAAAATGGAAAGGAATCATGGAGGTAAGGGAAAGAAGGAACCCCAGAGCAAAGAACAGTGGGAGACAGGTGTTACTAAGGGAGAAATGTGTAATGGGGTTAGTTAAATGGGAGGGGGAAGTGGAGGGCTATACAAGGAACTATGGGGACAAAGGGAAAGAAGGAACTCAAGAGAGATGGGACCATGGCAGACAGGAATTAACAAGGGAGAAATGTGGAAAATGGGAACACTTTAAATGGGGAGTGCATGAAAGGAAGGTTAAACAGCAAAAGAAAGGAGAGATAGATAATGCCTGCCTACAGAGGGAATTGTATTAGTCCAAAAAGGTACTGAAAAATTACTCATACAGTATCTCTACATGAGTCCATGTGTATAGCTGAAGGCTACATAACAAGAAACAGTATTAGACAGGAGAAACCATCCTTTGAGTTGTTGGCCAGAGTAGATCAAGAGACTCCCAAAATTATACAGACTATTGCCACAGCTCTTGTCTCCCAGAACTTGAAGGTAAGACCCTATTACCAAAGACAGGACAGACTTTGGACATAGGATTTGGAGCAATGGAGCTGGAACTGACCTGGAAGCCACCTCTCAAGGTCCCATAGCTTTAAAGAACACTACACAAGCTGCTAAGGGACCAATGAATGGTCCAACCCCAGCTTTAAGGGCTAATAACCACATCAATGACTGGCACAGCAAACAACGGTGGTGCAATAGTGGCACTTCTATCGTGGGGTAATCAACAGATACCTAATTAGACTTAAAGTCCACTCAGTGGGAGGAAACTCATGTCTGGTACTATAAACCTAGCCAAATACACATAGCTGAGGAGGTCATAGATTTCAGGGAAAACCTCAGGGCTGTCACATCCCTAGACAAATGTAATTTCTTACTATGTACAAAATATGGATCCTTAAATTTACAGACAAATATTCCAGTCACTCTTATCAAAGAAGCTTCTCTTGCAGCAGACGGTGACTATTACAGATTTCCACAACTGATCACACACAGAGATTGTCTGTGAAATGCCCAATTCCAGGTGACACATCTACACCAAAGGCTCATGAAACATAGTAGAACAAAGGATAGAGGGAATACTAATCCATCTCTCAGTTCTCATCAATGAACCTCCTTCACGAAACAGAGGTCCGTGAACACAAAAGGACACAGACGGCCAAAGAACAGAGAATAAGAGTCTGAAGAGTGTGGATCCTTGAACAAGACTCCTATATTAAAATCCACCCACCCAGGGCTCAGGAACCATTGCAGAAGTGGGGGTGGAAAGATTCTAAGAGCCATGGAGGAGGGGCATGATCATATGGAAATAGAATCCTACAAACTTCTGGGACCCTGCTCATATGAATTTACAGCAATGGTGTCAGCATGAGCAAGACCCATGCAAACTCAAGCAGACAAAAACCCAGCACAGAACTGTGGAAATGGACAGCAGGCTCCAAGTAATTATTCGCAGCTGATTACTGCTGGGTGAGGAAGAACTGATCTTTTTAAAATATGTTTTTTCTATTTGTTATTTTTTATTTTTATTTTATATGTGTGAGTATATTTCTTGCATGTAGGTAGGTGCACCCATGTTGTGCAATTCCCACAAAAGTCAGAAGAGGGTGTCAGATTCCCCTGGAACGGAAGTTATAGACGGTTGTTAGCCATCATGTGGGTACTAGGAATCAAACCTGGTCCTCTCCAAGAGCAGCCACTACTCTTAACCACTGAGCCATATCTTAAACCCTGAGTTGATCATCTTAAAGGGAGGGATTCTAGATTGGCTGAAAGACCTCAGTGGATGAACTTGCACTGAGGAATGTCTGGGGATATTAATTTGACATGATAGGCCTTAAAATAAATGACAAGTGTATGAAATCCACTGGGGGGTGATGTACTATGGGCGGGTGCCTATGTGGAAGGAAGTATAAAGCTGATTAAGATGTTCTGTATAAAATACATAAAAATTCAATAAATTTTTAAAGATATCACATTCTCAATTAAAATATTCAGATTACAACAAAATATAAAACATATAAGCAAATGTGAACATATAGTTTGTTCAAAGAAAAAAAATAAACCAGCCAAAACTGTCCCAAAGAAAGACTTGATAGAAAATATAATACATAGAGACATTTTAGAAGTTTTCTTAGGGCTAGATCATAAACCAGAGGTAGGGCATTTGCCTAGCATGTAGTAGGTATGCAGTGGGTCTTATCCTAGTACCCCCCTACAATACACAAACTCAACTATCTTACAGTAGAACTTGGAGAATGTAAAGAAAATAATGCATGATCAAAATGGAAGTATCAACAAAGAGATAGAACCTTAACAAAGGAAAAGGAAATTCTCAAGCCGAATATTGAAAGGGCTGAAATGAAAAGTTCTTAAGAGATTTTGCAGTAGAGTTGAGCAGGAAGAAAAAAAATCAATAAGTTAAAAATTAAGATAACTGGTATTAGTAAGTCTAAACCAAAAGAAAAAAAATGAACAAATAGAGCAGCACACAGGGGGCTTATGGGACACAATCAGGCATACCAACATACACATTATAGGAATTCCAGAAAAAGAAAGAATGAAACAGGGGGAAGGAAGTCATAATCTCCCAAATTTGGTAAAATATTTCATTATAAACAGTCAAGAGGCTTAATAAGTCCTAGGTAGGATGAACTCCAAAATAACCCACACTGAGACACATATTACAACCAAACCATCGAATGACAAATAGATGTGACTTAGCACATACAAGAGACCCTCCATAAAATTACCAGACTGTTTCTCATCAGAAACTTGGCAAATCATGCCAGGTTGAAATGAAAGGATATTAGAAAGTAATTCAAATCCACATAAAGTAATAAAGATCATAATAAAAATAAACTCATAGCAACTATAAAAGCTAGTTTTATTTTAACTTATTTAACTTGAGTTGCAATGCATTTTCTGTTCTACGTAACTCATTTTTTTTAAATAACAGCTGTTTTGGGTTATGCATACACAGTTTAGTAAAAATGTATGATCTTTTTTACATCAACAAATTAACTGTAAGGAGTGGTTTTAGTATGTTGTTGAATTTAAGGTGCAATAAATTCAAATTTATGTTATAGCTTTAAAATGTTTAATATAATCCCCATCATAATCATAAAGAAAATAACTATAGCATACACACAAAAAATAAATGATAAATAATTGAAATGTTTTACTATAAAAATCAACTAAATATCAGAAGTCAGAAATTCAGAAGTAAAGAACAACAACAAAATCTACAGCATACATAGAACACAAATAGCAAAATGACTAGTAATTTCTTTACATGTAAGACAGAGAATGGCAGAATAGATAAAATTTTTTTGATTATATACTGTCTGTAAGAGGCTCAATTTAGATTCAAAGATACCAAAAACACTATTTCATATAAAAAATAATCAATAAGAAAAAAACATTAGTAAGCCTGTGAGATGGCTCACTGGGTAAGGGTTCTTGCCATCAAGCTTGATGACCAGAATTCTAACCAAGGATCCCACATGGTAGACAGAGGGAACATCTCCCACAAGTTGCCCACATAAACATGAACACATACATATATTAATGCTATACTGATATCAGACAAAGTAGATCTTAAGTCATTAAAAGGTTTAAATGGGTATAGAGTTTATTTTGCAAGACTGAGAGAACTCTAAGATGGTGTTGATCACCGCACAACAATATAAATTCATTTAACATCAATGAACTGTGCATTTTAAGTGATTAAGATGTGAAACTTTATGTTATGTATACTTTATTACAACAAAAATTTGACAAAATAAAAATATACATTATATTTTCTCTGTTATATAAGTCAGAAAAAGACAGGCCTCTTTGAAAGGTGAGGATTATGTTTGCAGAGGTCATAAGATAACTTTTATTATGGCTTATGTAAACAGAGTAAAGAAAAGACTCCATGTCAATGACCTGTCCCTAAAACCAGTTTCATAGTTTGCACTGAAAAGTCAATGGGTTTTCCTTTATATGTGACTTTTTTTTTACTGACTTCTTAGCTACAATTAATACTAGTGATCACTTAAAAATATATGACTCAAATACAAAACCTTGTTAATTGTTAGTACTATTTATTCTAGTTTTTCCCGCAACAGATAAGAACAAGTGATGTCTTTGTCTTGTTCTCTACTATGTATCCAGCCCTAACAAAGTACCTAGCCCTTACCAGACTCCCAAAGAGTAATCATATAAGAGAGAACAACCAGTGAACATCAAATAACAGAACCTAAGCAGATGGTGGACAATAAGCAAATAAACAAAAAGCAACAAGTGCAGAAATCACAATCCAGTCATGACTAAGAAACAGCTAATTTGAGAGTCCCACCTTTTCTTAATCCTGGAGTCACGCCTTTTACAAAATAATCAGAACTTAGCACCCTGTGCTGCTCATGTAACAGGCAGAGAACAGTCCATTTGTTGGCTTGGCTATCCCAAGGCCTCTGGACATCTTGGCAGCCTCTGCAGAGCCATCTGGCCTTTAGCATCCCTCTGAAGCTCATTTCTGTTCTTGTATAATCAAATGCTCTGCCCATTGATCTTTTCCAGGATGTACGGTTTTACCTGCTGTTTGCTGGCTACTGTATCTCATCAAAGACTTGTAAGTACCAAATGGCTTCACACAGCAATAGGGAAAGAGGTTCAAGTTTTCCAAATTCCAGAGGCCTATCATAAAGATTCTTGGAACCCCCTTCTCAATATAAATTTATTGTATTCTGAAACAATTATGTTGATAAAATAGAAAATGCTCATATAGTGAGTTAGAACCAGCATATGTGATTTTACTAGACAACAATTTGGAGGGGAAAAGTCTAATTCCCTACATTAAAAAAATGGTAATTCTCTAACTTTCAGGCTGTTTGTTGAAACTTTTCTAGCCAGAGAAAAGATTCTCAAGGGAACCGAAAACAAACTACAACAGAAAAAATGTGAAGAAGGCTTAAATGTATTATGTGAAATTCACAAAATTCTAGAGCTTTCTCTGACCACATATCCTTATATGTACTAAGAACTAAGACTCAATGGTAATAAGCCACATGAGGAAATTAGCATTGTCCACAAAACTACCAAAGCAGCCTTAAATATTATAGCACTGTAGAACTGAATATTAATCTCATTGCAGATCTTTTTTTTTGAACCATAAAAAATCATGAGCCTTATTTATAATGTGTTGCCCAAAATAGATAAACACACTGCTTAGTGTTTAAAGAAGGATCTGTGCATACTGCCGTACACTGCACACGCTCTGACAGTAAATGTGAGTTTTCCAAACCATTTTTCCTGGGTCTTTCCATCTAAACATCAACATGTGAACAATGAGTGTTTAGATGTAGGCAAGACAAGCCATTCTGTCAAGATGAGACTAGATACTCCACCTGCCCCCAGACTGCAAAGGGTTTCCCTTTTGGAATGGCACCACATCGCACGCCATGTGCCCCACTCTTCACTTTCCCTGCAATGACCTATCCTTGAATTTTCCCTACAATTAAGAAATGAGGATTTTTCTTACATTAGGGAAATCTATGTAGCAAAAAGTATAATGAGAAATTAATTTCGGATCTTTTTCCCCACAGAGGACAGAGTTACCAGTCCTGAGATTTTTTTTTAACCAGTCTGGCTAACAATTTGGTGCCAACACCAACTGCTGGTTAAATCATCTAATCAGCAGGATAGGGCTTACTGTTCCCTTGCTTTTGTGAGTTCATTTTTTATGAACATTTAAAGTTGCCAACAATCCCAAATGGTGTCTCATTACTTCTCTCCAATTTGTTTCTATTTGAAGATAAAAAACTATCATATTTGGACTAAATTTCAAATAAGATACATAAATGGCAAACTATTGTAAAACCAACAAATGCATGCCTCAAGGAGGGTGCACCTGGAAACTTTATATCAAATCACAGAGAGGAAAAAGGAATCTCTATTATTTTATGCCTATATTCATCATCAGTAACACTAGATGATTATTGAGCACTTGCCAGTGTCACAAGAGGAACTCTGGGAATTTAAATTAACAAGGCTAGACTTATATAGCTTATTAATTCTGAACTAGGAAATAACATTTGCTTATGAAAACAAAATGTTTCTTCTGCTCCTAACCATTTGGGATTTAATCTTCTTTTAATAAAGGCAAACAGAGGTTAAAATGCAAGACCGTTTCATGCATGACTTTCAACTTACAATAGATCAAGCATCAGTGCTCAGGTTTATAGCTGGAGGAAGTTATAAGAAAGGTGTGGATATCTGTAAAAAAGAAAAAAAAATACTTGATATATTTCAAGCAACACAAAAAATTCCAGTGATAACATGATATTCATGATACTTTAATCTAGACCAGAATCCTCTTCCTTCCTCCCGGGTTCTGTTTTCAAAACTCTGCTTCTAGTCTTCTGTACCTTTGTTACTGATGTTATTCGATGTGCAAATTCCCACTAAATATTTTAAATGAAAGATATCTATTTATCATTATTAATTTTTAAGTAGTATGCAAAGCAATGTGTTTCACTGTGATGTTTCCATATATCATACCTATATAATGATATATCATTCTATACATCATTAGATTTTATTCCTTGTTTATCCCCAGCACATTCTCCCACCCTACAACCCCTCATGTTGGTCTCCTTCCTCCCCCTAGACAGTCTGGCCTTCTGCCTTCATGTCACATATGTTCAGTTATCACCTCTTGTTCTCCTTTTCCTCCCTTTAGACTTCTTCCTCTCCTTTCTACATTTATGTCATAAATGTGTACCTGTATATATCAATTTATATTCCACAGATGAGGGAAAACATGATATTTGTCTTTCAAAATCAAAGATTTCTTCCTAGAAAAATGTATAGGAAATTTGAGTCTTTGACTTGAAATTGCATGAAGAGTATCCTTACCAAAGTTTCAGTTCCTGTTTCTATAATCTTGTATCCCTTGATGCAAATCATCTTTATATTGCCTTACTGGGCGTTCTACTTGAAGCCCACTAATAATTCTCAAAGTTATTGTACAAGTTATTGTACAACAGTTATTGTACAAGTATAGTAAAAATGCATTAACAATACCTAGTTTTTATTACATATGTTATGACACAATGATGTCGTTTGGGGAATAAGTACAAAGCTAGTGTTAGGTGTTAGATTAGGAGTTCGAATGGGGTATGCACTATTTCTGAAGGCTTTATCTTTTTCTTTTATGTTCCTGTGAAAGAATGAAAAATTCAGAATACTCAGAGAATCAAAACTGTTTGCCTATGAGCAGCCACAGCCTCATTGCTGGCTTAAATGAGAATTTGCGACTTAACCAACACAGTCCCCTCAATGCATCCACGGACTGATGCATTTTTAAAGCTTTTAAAATCTTTCTTCAACAGGAACAACTTTGCTATGTGAATTTCCTTTGTTTCCCAGCATCCTTATTCTTTCTGCATCACTGGTTATGATCATCACAGTAACTATTTTGTCTTAGCAGAATCACTCAAAATAGATAACCTCTGATTAACACTAAGTATTTCAGACTTAGAAAGAAAAAGCCACTCTGAAGCAGTTCTACCTTCAGTCCTAGCATTTGTCCACAATAAACAAACCTTGTCTTTTTTTAATAGCATCTATGTGTGTTTGACTATACAACACACACAAAAAGAATTTTTCTAAGAATAAAAGTAAATCTCTAAATCTCTCCAGCACAAAATTTTCGCACCCCAACTGATTATCTCTCACTACCCTTATCTGTATATAGACACTTTTACTTCCTAAAAATAATTCATTAGTAGGTAATTTAAGGAGATTTAAGAGGTCTCATGACACCTCAAGTAAGTTAAAACATACATATGAACAGACTATTTTAAATTGTGTTTAATGTCAGTAGCGTTATTTAAGTTATTCTTACAGGTTATATTTCAGGGTAATCCTTATAACCCATTATTAATAAAATTTTTAGAAGATGCTAATTAATCTAGAATATAGAAGTTCCTTAAATTAATATAGAATTCTTAACACAGCAGAAAGTTCTTCTTGCCTATGAAACAGGAGTAAGAAATCTTCCATATAAGCTCAAGGTAGAGTTCCAGCAATTTCCTTCCCATCTCTTCTTAACATACAGAGAGAGAGAGAGAGAGAGAACTAAGAGACAGATATAGATCCTATAATGAAAACAGGAAGTATGACTGATCAAAGATGCATACCATGTGCCCTAATTGTAATATAAGCTAAATGAATTATTTCACTTAGCACTCAGAATGACTCTATAAGCTGTCTATAGGAATTTGAGAGTTGGAGAGGTTTTAAAAGCTTAAAAGCATATATCTAGAAAAGAGAGGTGCTGAAATTCAAGTTCTTATCCCTAAGCCCCATACCCTTGCTGTCCCAAGACACAGCATTGTTACCAATCTCATTAAAAAGAAAACCTAGAAAATCTTCAATCATTTCAGAACGCATAACTTTGTGCTCCAGTCTTATCCTTAAACTGTCATGTCTTTGAGTTCAAGTATCAATTCACTTCCTTCAACATCAGAGCCAAATAAGGGAAGAAAGCCTTTAAAATTGAATCAGCAAGAAAGAATAATCAGGAACTAATAATAAAATTTAAAATTTTTTTCATTTTATTTGTATGAACGTATAGCCTGCATGTACGTAAGTGCACCAATGTCATGCAATGCCAGAGGTCAGAAGAGGGTGTTGGATTCCCCAGAACTGGAATTACAGGCAGCTGTTAGCTGCCATGCTGCTGCTGGGAATCAAATCCCGATCCTCTGCAAGAACAGCTGGTACTCTTGCTGCAGAGCTTCTCCAATAATGAAATGTTTAAGAAGTAATAAGGCAAAAGCTTAAAGAGAAAGAAATTTAAAGTATCTATTTAGTTTATCAATGAAAAAATGGATACATCACTTGTGGTATAGTCTCAGGTACAGTCTTTTGTAAAATCTGTGTGCACACGTGTGTGTGATATGTGTGTACCTGTGTGTAAGAAAGAGATGTGTGAATGTGTATGGGCACATGCCATCACGCATATGTGCCACGGTGCATGAGTGGAGGTCAAAGGACAACTTCAGGTGTCATTCCTTATCTTCCACCTTGTTTGGGACAGGGTCTCTTGTTTGTTGATGCATATGCCAGGCTAGCTAACCTGCAAACTTTTGGGATGCTCCTGTCTTCACCACCCACCTTTCTGTAAGAGTACTGAGATTACAAGCATTGACTATGCGATGATGCATTAGCTTAAAATATGAAGGAAAGATGACAAAATGTGTTGACCTTTGTTCAGTTCAGTGGTGCTTATATAGCATTAGTCTCTAACATTTCCTGAATGGTTAAAATGGTTTCTTTCAACACAATTTCTTTAAATGTTTTATAAAGATAGAGATATACTCTCTGAGGAGAAAAGAAGAAGGCCATGGGAATAGACTGACAGAAGAGTACTCTATGCTCAGTGCTGACCACCAGGGTGCTCACTGATCACTGCACATTGTGATGGTGCGCAGTGTGGTAGCTGTTACTAGCAGTCTAGTTAGGGAGAAGGACATATCAAAGCAATTGCTAGTGTAGGAGAAGAAGGGAGGTGGTGAGGGATAAGGTTACAGGTGACAGGAACTACTAGGAAATAGAGTTAAAACCTGAACTGTGATTGGCTGGAAATATCAAGTGTCTTGGCTAGGTTGGAGTTCAGACTTCGATATATTCAGTTACAGAGAATGGAGGACCCGTGCCCCTGCATCTCGATCATAGCTGTAGAACCTATTGGAAGAAACCTTGATTACTTGAGACCAAAGATCCTCCTGAGAAAATAATTAAATCTAACCCCAATTAGGTTTAACACATATGCAGCTATATCTGATTAACTGGAGAAACCCAAAATAAGCAAAAAATAGAGACAATAGAAAAGCCTATCCAAAGGAGCAAGGTGTCTGGTACAGTAAATTGAGCAGAAGGCTTGAGGTTTGGAGGCAATGCAGTTAGCAGCTTCTAGGGGAACCCTGCATTTCAGCAGTGGGTTTGAGACCTGTATAGTGAACCAATAGCTGTCTTGTAACTTAGAAAATTTAGGACACAAGCTTGCCCACTAGCCCCCAAACCAAGGAAGAAATATTTTACTTATTCTCAAATACAAAATTGGTCCAGCACCCAAATAAGGTGCTGCTGACAGCAAAGTTCTAGTTTACTAGGCTCAAAGGCAGCTGCAAGAGCAGACTTCCACCTAGATTAGCTCCAGCTGTTAGTCCAGGCAGCAGCTAGAAGCAATATACTTTGGCTCAGGAGAAGCACTGTGTATCTTATTGTGTTTTAAAGCCAATAAATCCTGTTCCAGAATCCTTTACTGTCATTGTGAAGGCAAAGAAGCATTCCTTTTCTCCCTTTGCAGGAGCATCACTGGTTGGAGTGCTGACGGCTGCAGCAGGGCAGTGGAAGGTGGTTTGGAAAGCCAGCACCCACGCACTAGAGCGGGGGCTCAGCTTGGGGCAGCAGCCTCTCTCTGGGATCCGCAGCTAGCCTGCAGTTCCAGTTCTGGCATCGGTGACCACTCAGTTTAGGAAGATCAAGTGATGAGCTCTAGCACAGGCTCTGCGTGGATAAAGGAGAGCAAACTGTTAGAAAATTTTAGCAAACGTGAGGAAAAGAGCTCCACAAAGAACTGTAATGGGGAGCAACACAAAGGAGACCCAAATCCTTTTGTGATCCTGGGGTGCGTAAAGGCCAAGGCATTCAAGTCATAGCTGCTGTGAAAGATGGTGTTTATGAAAGGGATTAACCAGACTTCCACTGGGGAGGTGTCATCCAGAAGGCTGGTCAATACATTCATCCCTTCAGAGGGATGATGCTGGCAGTGTATAGACAGAATTCCTCATCAACATTTCTCCACCATAAAGGAAAGAAGAATGTAGTTAAAAAGAAAAAGAAATAGAAATTGAATTAAATTATTTTCCCAATATACATATATCCTTCTAAGATATGGAATCCAAAAAGGATTTTCAATTAAGGAAAGAATGGGGAGATGTGGTTTGCAAAAAAATGGAAATGATCAAAACATCTATTTAAGAAGACTCTGCAATGATAATGTCATCATTTATAACCAATCATAGACATGTCCTACTCAAGCCTGTTTTTAAGAGGAACTTTGTGAAGTAACTAGAATCTTAGTCTACAGATTAAAAGTATAAAAGTAATGGTCAGCCCAGAAGAGGGACTACTGAGTTTATAATCCAGGCAAGATGAGGAGCTGAACAATAACCTCACTATTCAACTATAGACTTAGCCTCACATTTCAAACTGCTCCCACTGACCACATAATCCACTAGCACAAGCAATCTCCAGTTTACAAGGTGTTTGCACATACAAAGAAAGACACAATATCAAAATGGAAAGGGCAGGGGTGGTAATCTTGATGCAATGTGGAGAACTGAGAATTGTTCAGTAACATTTGTGGCACCTACAAAATTGAAAACAGTCATCTTCTTACATATGCCCCATATGGGGACACATTTCAGTAACTGGTCACTGATAGTACAAGTATACCTTACTTACCCAGTTCTTTGCCCATATCAGGAATCATGCTGTAGTCCCTGAGAGAGCCCCCCCTGACTGAAGTGGTCCCATCAGCTAACCTCTAGGAGAGCGGCAGAGGGAGCATGCACACTGACCTAGCAGCCCCAGCCCTGTCTCCTGACAAGGGCACAGGAGACACATGGACTGTCTCTACCTTCCTGAGTTATGCACAAGTATAAACACAAGCATCACACTGAAGGATCACATGGGAACCAGGAAAGACGCAGGCATGCTGCACTTCTGCTGTCAAGGTAACAACCATCTTCGATTCCTGGCAACAGAATCCTTCCGGGCCTGCCCTCAGAGACTCAAAGGGATTAACCAGACTTCCACTGGGGAGGTGTCATCCAGAAGGCTGGTCAATACATTCATCCCTTCAGAGGGATGATGCTGGCAGTGTATAGACAGAATTCCTCATCAACATTTCTCCACCATAAGGAATAGAGTCCAGTCCTTACAATTCATATCTTCATCCTGTTTCAATAAATGTTGGATCTCACAAAGGAATCTGTCTCCAGACAGTGAATTATGATAACTTCTTGGCAGTCTAGCCTTCAGGAAAAGTGATCCATAAACAAATCAAGACATTTCCTTTTAGTGATTCAAATCCTATTATCATGTTACATTACGAAGTATCTTCACATAAAAAAGAAAGACAACAAATCAAAATGAAAATGGCAGAGGGTGGAGTAATATTGAGAATTTGATGATACTTGAAGGTCATCCTGAATACAAACTTTTGAATGAACTAGAATAAATGAAGTTCAAAACAATAAAGGACATATTCCTTCAAAACATATAGGTGTTCTTACTGTTATATGTAACCTATGTTTCTTCTGCCTCAGACAAATGATAAACTTGCACTAAGAAAGTCTGGCCATTGAAAGACCTCTAAAGTCCTCTTTCTTTCCCAAGAGGTGTCTCACAAGTAATAAAGGTCACAGTTCTTTAAGCTACTGGATAGTAAATGTTTCCTAGCTTTCTGAGATCACTGCCAGTGCCTAGAGACTCTCAGCCTTGCCACAAAAGTAACCATGCATCAAGAGCTACCATCATGTCACATTTCCACACTTCAGTTATAAGAGACAAAGCCCACACATGGAGAATACGGGAGCAGGAGTCTAAGTGGGTAACTGAGATGGCAAAGGAGGGTAACAATGGCACGGAGAATGCTGAGTGCCACTCAGGCTCCAGCTGGAAGGGTGGAGAGTGACCTACTCAAAATGAGAAGAGGAATGAGAAGAACATAGAAAGAGGCAGCTGCTTTAAGTCACATGCCAGTCTGGTTAAAACATTCAGAGGCTTCATCACAAATATCTCATGATGCAATATGGCACTGACTTTCTAAAGCTCTGGTTAAAGAAAAATTTAGAGGGTTGGTGAGATGGCATGGCAGTTAAGAGCACTGGCTGCTCTTGTAGAGGACCCGTGTTTGGTTCCTCTACATGTAAGCACCCACATGGAGGCTAACAACCATCGTAACTCAAGTTCCGGGAGATCTAACGCCCTCCTCTGACCTCCATGGGCCCTGCACAACATGAATGTACTCACATACAGGCAGGCAATACATTCATACACATAAAATAAAAATAATTTTTAAAAGAAAAAGAAAAACTTAGAGAGGTAGCATACATGGAGCTCCTAAAGGATGCTGAAAGAAAGTCAAGGGGATGAATATTCTTGAATTCAAGATGGAAGATGGCATGGAAAAAGTTATCGAAGTTGTGAATAAGCATTGTCTGAATGGAAGACCACAGAAAGTTAAAGATTCTGCTGGTTAGCATGCCAAGAGAGCAATGCAAAAGTCTGGAAAATACTGAAAGCAAATATTTTTGCAAATCAGGGTTATAATGTTGCTTGGAAAAACCTGAAGTGTTTAACATGGCTGGTGTGGTGATCCTAACAGACATTATAGAAGATGAAGATGGAAAATGTGCAAATAGGCATTGTGTCTTCTTAACACTGAAGCTGTGCAAACTCTGTTTAATGACCAACTGCTACTTAATACATGTGAAATGGATGACAGGATAACAGGAAGAATTGTTTTTCCTGGGACTGGAAAGGTGGCTCAGCGGTTAAGAGCACTGGGTACTCTTACACAGAACCCAGGTTTGAATCCCAGAACCCACATAGCAGCTAACAACTGTCTATAACTCCAGTTTCACAGGATCTAATGCTCTCTACTGACCTCTATGGGCATTACATGACATAGGTGCACTTGTACACATGCAGGCAATATACTCATACACGTTTTAAAAAGTGAAAAAATAAATTAAAAAAATAAAATAGTTTTAAAAAAATTGTTTTTCCCCATCCTGAATGTCCACAGAAACTTCCTATGAACTTGGTGATATTGGCCTGGGGTTAGGACAAGAGGGAACCCTGTTGATGCCAATCACCTGAACAAAGGCGTTGACATGGGAAAAGGGGCCTGCAAGCATGGGAATGGACAGCAGAGAATGTAGAATGAAAAAAAAAAATAGAAAGCATGGGATCTTTTGGTGGTGATATGTAAAAGATGGAGCAATTCAGATGTGGCATAATCATGGCCTACATAACAAGATGGACTGAGGCATGGGTGAGGATTTAAGAGACTTAGAAAGGAAATGGGAGTGTCTCCGAGGTTCAGCAAATTCTTTGGCAGAGGAATGGAAATGGCAGGCCAAACACTGAAGAAAGAAGGGAGGTGCAAAGCAGGGAAGAGGTGGAGGTAGAGTCGGCAGCCCACAATCCGGAGAATGGGTCCTGCCAGTGAGTGACCATGCTGGGAATGTTGGCATGGAATGGATGTGTATCGTTCTAGACCATGGTGTGAATCTCTTAGATTGAGAGAATTGGATTGCCATGGACCACATGGGCTCGGTTGAGCACAGAGGCTCTAGAACTGAGTACATGAACCCACTGACTTTTACTGCAGGGCCTCCAGTACTAAGCACAGGGGCCAATTGGCTACATTGGCTCTGCCAGCATGAACTCTGGCCTGGAACACATGACTGTGCCCAACAACCATAAAGATCAGTCCACTGGATGCATGAGCTCTGATGTGAAGTGCATGGACTCAACCATTGATGCCATGGGCCTGAATATGGAATTCACAGTGCCCACAAGCATAGGACCTGGCTTAAAGCATGTGGGCCCCAGGACAGATGGCAAGCCAACAACATGGAGAACACAGGCCTTGAGCACATTGCGGCCCAGAGTCTGAAATACATGGACCCACAGTGCATGAGCCCAGGCCTAGGCACTGGAATTGAGTAGAGGTAAGGTTAGTGGTTGTTGCAGTGCCAGTGAGATGGAGCATGGCAATTTTGGAGGAGTTATCACAGTTACCTTTGACAAAGCCAGAGGTCTTGCTCCTGCACTGTCACATAATTGTACGAAATCTCTCATTTTATTTTACATGGGAAAAGCTAAACAACAAACTCAAACATGGCCATGTGCTGTATTCCAACATCAAGACAATGGGAAGTCTGAGGGGAGATACTTGCACTAACTTTATTGTAGGACAATTCACAATAGTCAAATTAGAGAATCAGTGTAAATACCCATCTATAAATGAATGGATAAAGATATGGTGTGGTATATATACACAATGGAGGGGTTTTTGGGGGGGTGTGTGTTTTGTTTTGTTTTGTTTGTTTGTTGTCTTATTGAGAAAGGGTCTCCCTGTAGCCCCAGCTGACCTGGAACTCACCATGTAGACCAGGTCCGCCTCAATTTCACAGAGACCTGCTAGCCTCTGACTCCCAAGTGCTGGGATTAAAGGTATACACTACTCTGCCTGGCTTCACAATGGAGTTTTATTCAGCAATTTAAAAAAGAGTAAAATTATGTCATTTGCAGGATAATTAATACAACTGAAAATATGATACAATGATTTTTATATTAAGCAAAATAAATCAGACTCAGGAAAATATTTTTTATCTCACTTGTGGATCCTAGAATTTATATAGACACATAAAATCACACACACATATATGCCATGAAAATAGAAGTGAAACTTTCTGGGTGAATGAAGGAATGTAGCAGGAAGTGGAGAGAAGGGAGACTTATGCGTGAATATGACCAAAGAACAAGATACAGTTTATGAAAACATCTTTGTGAAGCCCGTTATATGCACAATGAATATTAACCAATAAAGAGAAAGACAGTTCAAGGGGTGTGGTATGTTGTTTGAGCTGTAGTGGTTGAGAGAACCCACAGGATGAATGGCATGAAGTTGAGTGGCAGAGATTGATGTTCAAAGTGAGAGAAATGCTTAAGGAAGGACTGGAGAGATAGCTCAGGATTAAAAGTACCCACAAAGTGGCTAACAGCCATACAGAACTCCAGTACCAAGGGAATCTACACCCTATCTCTGCAGGCATTTCATGACATGGGTGCACTTACATACATGCAGACAATACATGCACCACAAAATAAAAATCATAAATAATATATTTTTCATAAAAAGAAATACTTGAGGAGCTGCCTATTTTAAACATCAGTACCAACAGGACATGGTGGCATGCGTCTTTAATCTCAGCACTCCAAAGGCAGAGGCAGGAAGATGTCTGTGAGTTTGAGATCAGGCTGGTCTACATATCCAGTCCCAGCCCAGTCAGAGCTACATAATGAGACCCTGTCTCGAAACAAACAAACAAAAACCAACAAACAAACAAACAGTCAGTACCAGATCTTTGAATCTTTTTTCTCCCTTGTTAACCATTTTAATTTGTTGGGTAAGTTCATTAGAATATTTTTAAATTTCACTTGTTTAATGAGGTAATTGGAATTATTTTTTTAATGACTACAGTTCTATTGGACTGTTTACAATGAGATTGCAATGTGGGTAATTTTTTGTAGCTGTGACATCTAAATGACTTTAATAATTAGATCCTGAAAAGTAAAAAAATAGTTATATGAGCCCACAAACAGGAATGCTCTGTTTCTGTGATGTGCCAGAGACATTCGTGAAATTGTTTTATTGAGTTCTGCCAACAGGCACTCCCCAGAACTCAAGCAAGGATCTGAGGGAAGCAGAAAGTTCTGGGATGAATGAGAAATGCTTCCATGTATCCCCCAAAACACAAGTTTTTTTGTTTTGATTAAGCAAACATAATTTTTATTTTATTTCACTGCTAAGCTTTTAATATAACATTTCAAGTCTTGATCTGTATAAGAGATATTACGCAGCAAGCCTTCTCATGCTCCAGTGTCCTGTGCTTCGCTCAAACTCGGTCCAGCTTCAATTGATCATTCCCCTCTTGAGGTCAAATCTACCCCTTCTCCTTACATATTGCATAGACTTATTCAACTTACTAAGTGGTATATTTCCCTTCCGTTAAAAGCACTGAGCAACTTACAGGTAGGGCCTAGTTATTTAACTTTGTATTCTTCAGAAAGGAAAAAAAGTCTAGCACGTAGTGGACCCCTAGCTAATGTCTGGTAAATAAATATTTCCACTTGAAAGGTAGAGCAATATTATATGTTTCTGTCTGGTTTACTTCACTTAATCTAGTATCTCCTAGTTTCATACATGTACCAAATGAAAAGATTTGATATTTATGGCTGAATAGCGTTCCACAACAAATTCTTTAGTTACTCACTTATCAGTGGATACCTTGGCTAATTCCATAGCTTGGCTATTGTGAACAGTTCTGTGATAACCAAAGGAACGTTTGTATTGCTTTACTCTATGGATTTCATTTCCTTTGTGTCATGTGGTAGTACTACTTTTACTTTTTTAAGAACCCCCTCCACTCTCTTTTCCAAAATGGCTATACTAATTTACATTCTTACCAACAGAATATGACAATTCCTCTTTCCCCACATTTTCATCAGAGTTGGTTATGTTTAGTCTTTTTGGTGACTGCAGGTCTAATTCAGGGGTGGGAGGCATATGCTTTTTCATTGTGGTTTTGATTTGCATTTCCCTTGATGATTAGCAGTGTTAAGTATGTGTGCACAGGCTTGTTGGCCATTTATATAGTGATCACTAGATACTAGGAAGGACAGGAAGGGAAGGAGAATAAAGAGAGGTCAGCTAGAAGGTTTCTAAGTACAGTTAGATAAAAGGAGTAAGTTCCATTCACTCTTCTACAACCCAGTAAGTGTCTACAATTCACAAAAATTTATTATAGATTTTTTGTTTGGTGTGTTTGCCAGCTTGTTTGTTTTTGAAGACAGAGTTTCATGTCCTATCCAAGACTGGCTTTAAACTCCTGATCTTACTGTCTTTTCCTACCAAGTTCTGGGATTACAGACATGTGCCATTACACCTGGCTGACTATATATTTTATAAAGAACTAGAAGAAAGAGGTTTGAAAAATGTCAACACAAAGAAATGACGTGTTCAAAATGTAATTATCCTGATTTGATCATTACACATCATATATGTTTCAAATTACTACAATATATTCCATAAATATGTACAACTATTATGTGTCAATGAAAAATAAAAGATATAAGTCAAGGTATAGTTCTGAAAGTAGACCATATGCTCAGCACATGCAAAGCCCTGGGTTTAATCCTCAACACCAAAAAAAAAAAAAGTAAATAAACTAAATAAGAAGTAAATGAGGAATAAATGGTGAGACAGCTGAGCAGTTAAGAGCACTTGCTACTTTTTCAGAAGATCTGTGTTTAGTTCCTAGCACCCACTTCAGGCAGCTCATGACCACCTAAAACTCCAGTTTCAAGGAATTGGCCTCTCTTGTACCTGCACACACATGACATTCACTCAGAGACACATACCCAGATAGATGTACACATAAAAAAAGGGGGCACATTGGAGAAATGACTTAGCAGTTAAGAGCACTGGTTGCTTTTGCAGAGGTTCCCAGCACCCACATGGCAGCTAACAACCATCTGTAACTCTAGTTCCAGGGAATCTAGTGCCTTCTTTTGACCTCCACAGGCATTGCACGATACAGGAGCACTTATGCAAGCAATGTACTTACATACATAAAATATTGTTTATAAAAAGTTTTTCAAAAAATGGGATTGGAGGGATGGTCGAGTGGTTAAGAGCATTTGCTGCCCTTCCAGAAGACTCAACATTAGGCTGTTCACAACTGACTATAACTCCAGTTCCAGGGCATCTAATGCCCTCTGGTCTCTGCAAGCAACTGCATGCATATAAACAGGCACGCACATGTACACATAAATAATAAATATTTTTAAGGAAATAGAAGTAAATGAACAACAGAATGAATGAATAAGTGAATTCTGATAGTACCTTCAAAGATAGTTGGGTGCATTTTGGGTGAGCACAATATGTGAAAGTCTAATCTATACTATCCCTATATCTAAATCTTTTTCTCCTGTATGCCATGTTTTCTATACAGAACAATCTCATTTCCTTGTGGTTTCTAAGATCTTATCAAAAATTCTTCCAATTAATGGGGTGAGAAAATCTAGCATATCTGAATATCCACTTTCCAGAGATACACTTGATTATCAAATAGATTTGTACTGTTTTTAAAAAATAATCTATATTCCCTTATATGGCAGATTTGCTGTATAGAAATTCTTTTGTCTGTTGATGTACAGGAAAACTCTCAATAATCTAGCTTTGTTGGAAGAAACTAGAGCAGCTCAGTAGGAGGAAAACTCGAGAAGAGTGATTGAAAGAGAATCCTGCCTTCAAATTCTTAGGCATCATTAAATAAAATACAAAACAAAACCGTCTTCTATAATGCTAGTTGTTTCTTATTTGACTTTTCTTCCTCTACATGGTCTACAGCTGAAGTTTCCCAATCAAAATATTGATACTGTCTAACTCAGGGGAAGAATAAAAACAAACAAGCAAAGCAGCCACAGCAAGTAGTTGATTCATTAAAATGGATAATGATCAGGTGAGCAAATCTCTCTGTTTCATCTTTTCTCTCTCTAATTAAGAGAATACAGTTTGATAGGCCAAAAAAATAGAACTGAAAAGTAAAGCATAGATGGAGGAGTCCACAGCCATTTCTCATTCCCCCGCTTCATGGCTGAGCCTATTACATTTTCCATTTTTTTACATCTTTTTTTTATTGTATGTGTATGAGTTTGTGCCTGGATGCATATAGGTACACCACATGTGTGCAAATGCCCAACGAGGATAGAAGAGGGTGTCTGATCCTCTGCACCTGTAGTTGTAAGCATTTGTTAGCTACCATGTGGGTGCTGGGACCAAACCCAGGTTCTCCTCAAGAACAGTCAGTGCTCTTAACCACTGAGCCATCTCTCCAGCCCCCTATTTTGTGAAGTTTTATAACATTTTGCAAAAATGACTGTTTAGGCCAAATGACAACATCATCCCCATGTGCCACAGAATTACATATAGAAAATTAAAGAAGTCAACCTGTATAAGGATTAACATTGATCTTTTTATTCATTCAATCAATATTTATCAAACATCTACTTAACTTTCCAGTTATTATTCTAGACTTTGAGAACAAAGCAAAGAAAACAAATCCCTGCCCTTGTGGAGTTTACATTCCATACAGTTTACAAACGATAAGCAAATAAGTGTCTAATTTGCCAGGTGATGATAACAACAAAAAAGAAGGATAAAGGAGGTAGGGGAGACAGGCGGGGTGCTGTTCTGGATTGGGTTTTCAGACAAAGTCTCTCTGATGAGACTGAGTAGGCAAAGCGTGAAGACCAAAACAGTGCTATAGTCAAGGAGTACGATCAGGAAGAGAGCAGTCCAGGCACAGCAAATAGCAAGGGCAACATTCCTGGGTGAGAGTGGGTTTGGCTGCAAGGAATATCAGGGCCCAATTGACCTGTGTTAATTGAGTAAGCAAGGAGACAGGCAGTGAGAAGTGAAGATGGAGATTACAAAGGACCTCACAGAGCATGGTGAGTAATTTTCTCTGACTGAAAGACAAAAGATGGGATTCCTTTTGCCTCACTGAAGGAAATCCTTGATTTCCACCTGAGATGAAGTGGAAGGAAGGAAAGGGATGCATTACAGGCACCACAACCGCAAAGGAAGAGACTAGTCCCCCAAATCAACAGGCCTTGAAATCCACATTAAGATCATAGCATGTAGCTGCTGCGACTTTTATCTGAAAACACTGTTAATAGCAGGCTGACATTTGTGATTCCTTCTATCTAAATGCAGTAACCTCCTGTTTTCTCATCAGGTGAACAAGAATGCTTCTCTAATTGCCTGGTCGCGGCTAACAATAGCACTACCGAGAAGAGTGCTTCTGGCTAGAGTTCCTCAGTTTCTGCTTCTCAGTTAAAACCTGCAGGTTCAGATTAATCCCTCTCACAGTGATTTCCTCTTCCAGTGGCTGCATTTCCAGCAGTCGCTCATTTCCCCCACGTGTAGGCAACTAGGACAATCTTCCAAAAGGTTTGTACACAATTTCACCAGAAATATAACCTCTCTGCGTCTCTGTCGCTCTCTCTTCCTCTCTGCCCACCTCCTCCCATTCTCTCCCTCTGCCTCCTCCCTCCCACTCCCTCTTTCCTTTTTCTGTTCTCCTTAGTCCCGCTCTTTCTTCCCTTCCTATCTTCCCTCTCTTTCTTTCCTTCCTTCTCTCCCTTCCCCCATTTCTTTTTCCTAAAAATAATCGCTACATCTTAAACCTAAAGCCTTTAGAAATGAAATTAGTGCATGTTTCATTTTAATAGTAAATTAGGTACAAAGGACCTTTGTTTTGAACAATATGAAGGTTGTTCTACAGAACTCAAATTCTGGTGAATTCTCTTTCTAGAGAAATACTTTTGCGGTCATTTCTACAAAACAGATAAATACTTTGTTCTTCAAAATAGATGCTAGTCAGGGAGAAATGTGGGAACTCTAACTGGTGCATCTTTAAGGCTCAGCCTACTCCTCTTAATAACTGCTTTCTGGATCCTAATCTTCCCAGACCCACTGAGATTCGAAGAGTCTCATATATGGTTCATCACTATACCAAAATAAAGGGTAACAGAATGTTTAAAAGTTATTTTTAGCATCCAGTCAAGTATTTTAGGTAGCCAGCTTCTCTTCAGCATGCAGATGTAACTGGAAGCAAAAAACCTCCTGCAGCACCTTCCCTGCATTGTTTTAGGAAAATTCCATCCATAGACTACTGAGGTCATTTCTGTGTGGTACTGATATTGGACTTCTGTGCAAGGTATTGTTCTGGGTGCTAAAGATGCAGCTGCACCCAAAAGGATAGTATGTATGCTCCCAGGGAGCTTACCTTCTAGAAGAGAATAAACAAGTGAAATACACAAGTTGTGAAACGTGATAAATGCTATGGAAGGGAAAATGAGCCATGAAAGGGGCAGGCACAACTCTGCATAGCTCAGGATAAAGCCTCCTGGGAAGATCCATTTGAGCAAATAATTGAAAGACTCAAACATGTAAAATACTCCTTCAGGAAATGTTTCTTCATTTTGTTCCTAAAAATAGCTTCTCAGTGGGAAGTTAAAAGATTTGCATTTTAGTTTTGCGGGTTGTTTTGTTTTGTTTTTGTTTCTGAGACAGGGTCTCACTCTGTAGTCCTTGCTAGTCTGGCCCAGGCTGTCTTTCATCTACCTCTGCCTCCAGAATGCTGGGAGTGCACAACCATGCCCGACTTTATTTTTTATTTATGTGTACATGTATATACCATGTGCGGATGGGAGTGACCACAGGAGGGACCTACAGAAGCCACCCCTAGTCGGCACTGGGAACCAAACCCCTGTCCTCTTGCAAGAGCAGTAAGCACTCTTAATCGCTGAGACATTTCTACAACTCTCTCTGTGGAGAGTTTAAAGAGGCATATTTTAGGGCCGAGGAGATGGCTCAGTAGGTAACAGCGCTTGCTCTTCATGCATGAAGACCTGAGTTTAGATCACCAGCACCCACATAAAAGACAGGCATGGCAAGGCCTGTGACTTTAGGTACTGTATGAGAGCAGAAACAGGACTGATGTGGCTTGCTGGAGTGAGCCTAACTGAAAAACGGCAGGTTTAGTGAGACACCTTATCCCAGAGGAATAAGGCAGAGAGTGATATGGCAAGACACTTTTATTATCCTTGGCCTTTTCATGCTGGCGCGCACGCCACACACACACACACACACACACACACACACACAGGTTCATTCAACACACGTATACAGACAAAAAAAAAAAATATATATATATATATATATATATATATATATATATTAATGGGCTGGAGAGATGACTGGCTGCTCTCATAGAAGACCTGGATTCAGTTCCCAGCACCCACGTGGTGACCAAAAACCATTCTTAACGCTAGTTAAAGGGATCCAGAGTCAACTTCTGGCCTACGCAGGCACTGCATGCACCTGTGCATTTAGCTAACTTCATGCAGGCAAAACACACACATAAAATAAAAAATTATAAATTTAAAAATTTTTCTGTAAAAATTAAAGAAGGCCTAGAAATAGATATATCATGGAAATTAGGCCATAATTAAAGACAGCATCACAGGATGGTGAGGGAAGAGGAAGGAAAACGTCTTCAGAACAATTAGGTTGACCATCTCTGAGAAATGTGTGTGCCATGCCCTTCATGCTCTTCAGTATATAAAAACTTTAAACATCAAAATAAAGCATAAAGCACCTGAAACAAAAGGTCTTAAAAAGTATACAAAATATTGAAACTATTAAAATTCAAATATATTCCATAGTGCAAGAAGTAAAACTGAAAAAAAAGGTTTTCAACAGAAAGAAAAAGGAACATTCATACACTACTAGCAGAAGCTCTGTTGAGAGCAATTTGGCACAAGTGGAATTAAATCTTTAAGTAACTATATCTTTGACTCAGAAGTTCCACATGTAGAAATTTATCATACAGGACAGAGAGCAGACACATGGGAAGAGCCATATACATGCATGTAAGTTTGTATATACATTTATGCAGCAGTATTTGAAACACCAATAGTAGAACAATTGGGATATATCTATATAATGGAATCATATACACCCTTTCAAGAGTAAGACAAATCTGCAGGTACTGAAATGATCTCTAAGAATAACAAAGTTAAGAAACAGTGACCTTAGAATGTCATGTGTTATATTTTGTAAAGTTCCTGGATATGAATGTTCACACTCATATATTTTTGGAATGTTAACTTAAGATGCTGGTGACAGTAACTGCTTCTGGAATTCAATAATGACCAGGAAATTGAAGAATAGCTTAATTTTAAATTATGTTGTTTATGGATTTTTTACTTTAATAAAATCTTTTAATGCATATTTTTATTGCTTTTGTGTATTTTTCATATATCTTAATCAATTTAGACCCTCATCCCCTATCCTCAACTCTACATTGCCTCCCACAGGATTTTATGCATTCTGTCATATGTTAAGACCTCTCCAGTTAAGCATTTGTAGACTGATCTATTGATTCATCCCCAAGTTCATCCACTAGAGTGTAATCAGCCTATCTAGAGTCACTCCCTTATAGAAGATCTACTCTCTCCCTCACTCTGTAGCTGTCAATAGTTCCTTGGCTACAGTTGGGGCCTGCTGCCCATTTCCCTTATGCATATAGTGACTCAGGAGTACAGAAAAAGCACTTTAAATACTTTAAAAATTAAAATTACTGTTTGTTGAAATGTCTTTACTAATAGTCCCAAACTATGGAAATAAAGAAAATGTGATTCTTAAATTACTAAATAAGATCAAGGAAATCTAGAGTTTAGTCATATCTTTCTACCAAATTTTTTAAATTAAGATCAGGGCTGGAGAGATGGCCCATTGGTTAAGAACATTTATTGATCTTGCAGAAGCCTCAAGTTTACTTGCCAACACCCATGTAGGGCAGCTCTCAACTGCCTATAATTCCAGTTTCAGATCTGACACCTTGGACCTCTGAGGACACCTGCAGTCAAGTGCATATATTCCAACAGAGACATATGCAAGTACACATAATTAAAAATAAAAGGCATAAATCTTTTTTTTAAAAAAACTAATATTTATTTTAAAACCACTTATTTATTCTTTGATAATTTCATATGTGTATACAATGTATTTTTAACACATTTGCCTCCATTTGCTCATATTTCTTTAAAATTTTTATCTTTATTTTATGTGTATGAGTATTTTGCACCCATATTGTGTAATGCTCATGGAGGGCATTAGAAGAGGGCATCAGATCCTCTGGAACTAGAGTAATGGACACTTGTTAGCCACCATGTGCATGCTGGGAACCGAACCTGGGTCCTCTGCAAAAGCAGCCAGTGCTCTTAACTACTGAGCCATCTCTCCAGCCCCTCACTTATGTTTTCAGGCTGAACCTTTCCATGATTTACCAACTTATGGAATGTCTGAAACTTACTGAGAAACGGAAGCAGCAAAAGAAAGCCATTCATGAACTTGTATAGAATGTTTTTACGATTTTTATTTTGTGTGTGCGTGTGTGTATGTGTGAAAATATGCATATGTGTGCATGGGTGCCCATGGAGGCCAGAAGAAGGCATTAGATGCCTGAGAACTGGAGATATAGGCATTGGTGAACTGCCTGATGTGGGTGATGGGAATTGAACTCTGGTCCTCTGGGAAAGCAGCAAGCACTCTTAACCTCTGAGTCATCTCTCCAGCCCCCTAAATTTTTTTTCAGTACGGATTTCTGCATTACATCTCCGAACTTTTGCCCTCCGCCTCTTACTCCATTCAGCATCAAAGTTCAAAAGGCAGATTTGTTTACAGCCTCATCCCTGTTTCCTACATCACCAGTTCTCTGACTTGAATGCTATTTTCTTTTCTGCTTATTCAGTAATATTGTTTTACATCCTAGGCAGTTTTAGTTGCTTTTCAGTACAGTGAACAATCCAAATACCTACCTCCCTATATTGCTAGAAACAAAACTTGCATATCAATATCCCTGATTTTTCTATTAACCTGTCTAAAAGCTAGTTCTCCTAGCTTTTAGATTTGGGCTCTAAGTAGTATTTTACTTCCCTAGAAGCTGGGGATTGGCCATTCAACTTACCTTGCCCATTTAAATGCAAAAAAATGTTTTGTGTCTTCTGGAATGAAGCATTTAAGAGCCAGTGTATAAGCCACAGTAGCCTATTCATACAGTAGCCTATTTGAGGAGAGAAAGGTATCAAGAGGAGGAGGAGAGAGCATAATGGAGGGGAAGGGGCAAAAATGACACACATGGATGAAAATGTCATAATAATAAACCTGTCATTTGTATGCTAACTAAAAAAAATTTTAACAATGTAAAAAATTGGGCTGGTGAAATGGCTCAGCAGGTAAAGGCACTTGTGACCCATCCTGACAACCAACCTGAGTTCAAACCCCCAGTTCCCCATGGTGGAAGGAGAGAACTGACTCCTGCAAGTTGTCTTCTGACCAACACATGAAAGTTGTGGTATGCAAGCACCTAACTCAGCACCCAAATAATCACAACTTAGATTCATAAATTTTATACAAATTATAGCTCAACTTTTAAAAGTTAGCCTAGGATTTCTCGGTTTCAACCATAACCTACTTGGAACTACATTATCCGAATTCTTCTTTCTCCCCCACAAACTCACAAAATTCCAGTGCCAGATAACACAAATGCAAAGTCACAAGGAAGGCAGAAATACAAATATTTTTAACTGGTGGGAAGATCAAAGAAAAGTAAATAATGAACTGTGGCTTCATCAAACATTAACAGAACAGTAAGAAGCCGAACAAAGTAACCAACATCAAGATGTACGTTAGGATTGTGTTTCCTTTAGAGCAATTTATTTTTAAATTTACAACTTGTTTTTAAGACATTTAAATCAAACACCATGTGTAGAGATTATAAAAAATTTCAGTTAATTGTGGCTTTAGAAAATATAATCTGCTTTTAACACATTTTGGGGGTTTTGGGGTTTATTTGGTTTGTTGATTGATTCTTGTTTGTTTGTGGTTTTTTGAGACAAAGTCTCCCCATAGTCACAGCTGACCTAGAACAGATCTCATAGATCCACTTGCCTCTCCCTCCTGAGTGCTGAGACTAAAGGTATGTGCCACCATGCTGGCTTTGACACATTTAAAAAATTTTTTTTTCTAATTTTTTTCTTTTGGTGACTCTGTATTTGTTCTGTCCTATATACCAGTGAGCTATATGTGTTAAAACAGTTCTCAAATATTCTGACAACGCTAAGAAGATAAATTTACATTCCCACTAAATGTTCTTTTCTCTACATGTGTAACTTTTATTTTCAAGAAGGGATTATGGAGACTAGAGATATGGCTCAGCAGGTAGGAGTACTGGCTGCTCTTGCAGAGGACCAGGGTTTGGTTCCCAGCACCCACATAGTGGCCAACAGCAGTCTGTATTTCCAGTTCCAGAAGATCCAATGCCCTCTTCTGGCCTCTGTGAGCCCTGCATGCATGGGTGCACTTAAATACATGCAGGCAAAACAGTCATACATATAACTACATATACATATTACATATACATTTATAAAAAATAAATAAACACAAGGGCTATAGAATGACTTTCCTTAGTTCTAGGCTCTGCTTGTTTCAATCAAAGCACTCATTAACATCACTTCTGATCTCTTACCTCTCAAGAGAGGTGAACCGAACTGTGATGGGAGAGTAAAGAACAAAGGAAAGTCATAGGCCAAACATGGTCAAAGTCAATGACCTCTAGGTAAAACCCACTAAGCTATCTCCTGCCAGAAACTGTAATTTGAGGAGTATAGAAAATAAAAGTTACTACAAAACAAACTGCTACAGGGAGGGTCAATGATAGAAAGGGGGACTGCTTCATCCAGTAAACAGTAGTCGCTTCTGTAGGAGTTTCGCTGAGTCAGAACAGTATGAAACGAGGCAATAATGAGATGTCAAAGAAAGAAAAAGAACTTAATAGAAGACCAATTATTCCCAACTTTATTATTTTTCTTAGAGGAAAAATGACAAAGAAAATACAGAAATTACTCTAGGCCTGCTAAAATGATCTACCTAGAGTTGTTTTATTAAGTATGAACTAGCTATTTCTAAACTTTTTCCATCTCACCATTCTTGTGAAGTCTGAGTCCTCCAGAATGAGATAGCTGCGTGATTGTGGAAAAAGAAAGTACTGGCTTATAAAATACCCAATTTGAAAACCATGCCTTTCACTTACTAGATACAAATCAGGGGAAAATACCTAGTTTAGAAGGGAATGTAACAACTTAAATAAATGCAGGGTGTGAAAGAGGCAGTATTTCTAAGTGTAAAGATAGAGGCTTTGGATTCAGAGATCCTGACTCAAACAAGTATAAGCAGTATTGCTTTGACCAGGTTAAGTCCCTCGAACCTCGGTTGCCCCATCTGAACTATTACAAGGCTTAAATATTAACATTTATAAAGACCTAGTCATGTAACAGATTCCCAGTAAATAATCATTGCTTTCAGGATTTTTTGCCTTCTCATTATTCATTTTTCATTCATGTCTTTAACAAATATTTATGAGCAGGCACTGATTTATAGTAAAGTGGTGAGTAAAACATACACAGCACCTGTCCTTATGAAGTTCACATCTGGTAGGGAATATACACATAAAAACAAAAACAACAACAATGCAAATAGGCCATTATTTTACAATGTATTGTATTAAGGAAAGTGTTTGGTACTATGGCAACTCAGAATAGAGACCTCTCATCTAATCATGGGCTGGTACCACAGAGGTTTCTTGGAGAAAATGACAGCTGAAATCTGGGAGAGGAACAGAGTCAGCATATGAAGTACAGGAAGCAAAAGAATTTTTCAAAGCAAAACCATGTGCAAAGGTCCAGAACCATGGAGGATTATGTTTGCCAAGGATTATGTTTGCCAAAGATTGTATATATATATATATATATATATATATATATATATATATATATATATATATGTGTGTGTGTCTTGGATATATATATATCCAAGACAAAACTTTTGTCCTGGGATTAGAACATACTTGCCCATGGATCTGGATCTTTCTGGGTTTTCCTTGACTATTAGTACCATGCTTTCAGCCTTACACTGACAGTATCAACTGAAGAAACACCTCATCTTCAGTCCAAATCTTACCATAATCAAGTATAAATTTTATTCCCCAGTTACCTTTCTCAAATACAAATTCCTACTTATGTGGTCCAACAATTCATAATATATACTCTTATTCCAATCTAATTATCTAAACATCACTCCACATCTTCCATGATCTTACAGCCCAGTTAAATAGGTGGCAACATGTAGTTTAATGTTACTTGAAAGACTGGTTAACAAATATAACTAAAAATGAAACAAAGATCACAATAAAATATATAAATGGCACTACAGATTGAGAATATTATTCATACTTATACCATAATTATTATTATTCATACTTATTCCATACAGATGCGTTGATAAATTCATTTTCTGTCAAACAAATATTTGAAGATCTACTGTAATATGCAGTATTGGGGGTCTTAGCACTCGGGGCCACCCTGAGGGGACCGAAGGGTCTCCACCGTGGAGTTAGGGGGCAAGTAGACTCAGAATCAAGAGTCCAGGAGCTGGGCAGGAAGCAGGCCAAGCGGGTGCCACTACAAGCTCATTTACTGAATAGGTGCAAAAGCTCTTATAGATCTGGATAGCCAATGACCTTATGGGTGGGGTCCTGAATACAGCCAACAATAAGTTTGTCCCCAGGTAGGCAGGTTCTTTCCAGGTGCTGGACAGAAGCTGGTCTCACGACTAGCCAGAGCAGAACGCCAGGCCCATAGGAGCCATTCCACTATTCCTCCTAGCAGATGGACTAGCTAGGCTCACCTTGCATTATGCCCAACAATACAGTAGGTATTAAGACAAAACAGATCTATCTTTATTGGCTGAGAAAGGGGTACTGTGAGGACTACATGATGCAGTATGCAAAGGAGCTTTATAGTGACAAAGCACTTCACAAAAGGCTGCTGTGTTTTCTTTGGAAGCAAGTTACACCTGTAAAAACTTCTCTTTGCTTTTTGTCATTCTTAGCCTTTACATATCATTGAATTCATAACCACAACTTTAAACAAAGCAATATATCTAAACACTTTTCTAGTAAGCAAAACAGTGTTGCACTTAATGATTTTACTACACTTAAGACAAATCTTATAATGTACGCTTTCCTCAGACTCTTTTGGAGAAGGAAGAAAATTATCAATCTTGGGACAGCTAAGAAAACATTAATTTCATCTTAAATGCACAATTATATAAGATAATTATATAGCTTAAAATAGGACTGGCTTTAAATGAATTATTTTAATTAATCTTAATAGAATAAATATGCATATTAAAGTACCAAATATGGCCAGTTACAGTAGAAAATATTTAACACTGAACAGTTACTTATCATGTAATAAGTTATTACATTAACTTATGTCATAAAATTATTAAGCTACAGTAATAAGTGCATTTGCAAGTATAGAAAAATTAGTACAGGACAATAGTAAAATGATAACATGGGTAAATATCACCACTTAGTTGGCACATAAAGCCTGACAATAGAGATTTTGATCAATAAAAGAAATATTTCAGAGTACTTTATGTAGACTATAAATTAAATTGGCTAAATTTTATTATCTATAAAATGTCCACATATATGTTCATTCAAAATTGATCAATGGTATAATAATATGCCCTTTATTTAAGTAAATGGAAAATTTGATTTTTCTATTTTCCTTTTATTTCTTTAGCTCTCCACATTAGTTTTGAAATCTGTCATCTCCAAGCTCTTCCCATGGCATTCAGACTGTCTCCTTCTTTTCTATGTATTTGATCATAAAAGACCACACTAATTCATGCACATATATGTATCTACATCTTTCTCAAATTTCTATTTCTCTTGATAATGAATGAAAAACAAATTAAGAAGGTCCATCATTTAATCGCTCCCTATTAAGGCAGAAAGGTAGGAAATACATCTTTCATGCTGCATATGCCCACTACACTAAATGAAAGCATCTACGGTTTTACTTACAGTCACTGCCCTTCAAACTGTCTGTGGTGATACACTTTTTCAGCAATAATGCCTGGAAAAATTATAGAGATCCACTTTTCTACCTCTTAAGCTCCCTGTATCATCTGAAAGATGCAGGCTCAAGAGCTGCCAAATGAAATGAGCAAAGGCAGCCAAACAGGGATTCCTAGCCAAGCTAAGCACGGCAGGTCATGATGGACAGATATAACTTTCCTTTGCTTTTTTTCCTTCTCTTCTTTCTTAAGAGGTACAGTTCCTATTCAAAATACAACCCAAAAATATTTATATTTCTTCTTTATTATCTAGAGAGGTAGTCAATTAGAAAAAAAGATTCTAAGAAAGATGGGAAAGTCAAGGGAGAAATTACTCCTGCTTTTTAAAAAAGTATTTGTGTGTGTGTGTGTGTGTGTGTGTGCACGCATGCATGCACGGCGCTTACACATGCCTCTCCTTCCACCTTTTATATGGGTTCTGGGTATCTACCTCAGGTTACTTGCATAATCCAGGTTAATGTGGGTTTCCAGGCAATTCTTCTGTCTGCCTCCCTTGAACTACAGGAGTACTGGAATTTCAGATAAGCACCAACACATTTGGCATTTCATGTGAATTCTGGGATTGAACTAGGGTTACTGGAATTGAACTGGGTTTATCATCCTTGAGTCTCTGGGGTTTTTACTGCTGAGCTATCTCCCATGAGCTATCTCTGTTTTCATACCCAATTTCCATTTGTTCTGGAAGGAAAACTAAACATGGGAATTAAGAATTGCCTTTACAACCGATGGCTGCTGGGAGGAACAGATAATCTCTTTCACAGATGGGAATCTTGGTAAATTAGCCAAGTTCCAGTGGATGGACTCACACTTAAGGACATTGGGTACACAAATCAGACTCTATAGGTCTTGTTATATATAAATATTAGAGTACATTAAAATTCGGTAGGTGCAAAAGTGCAAATAGGGAAGGGGATCTAAATACCATCAAATTATATTGTATGAAAACCTCAAAAGTTCAATAAGATATTTTTTTAAAGTTGCCTTTGCTTTTTATTTCTTTTGTGGAACTTTCTGAATACAACTATTAACACTTTTACGTCTCATCATTAACAAAGGCCTTTCATAGCTTTTATGCTATTGGCTCCTTAAACCAAGCCTGTATCTTAGAAAGGTTGTAATGCCACAATTTGATGAGGAAACTGAAGCTCACAGAAGTTAGTTTGTCCAAAACACAGGCAAAATAAGAGGCAGCTGTCTTCAAATTCCACATTTGTTAGTTACATGTATGCACATGTATGCATTCATACAATTATTTCCTTAAACATTTTTAAATAAAACGGCATTTAAGATTTAACATCTTAAAGTCTTAGCAACTGGGGGAAACTCCTACAGCCCTTAATAAGCAATGGTTGTAATTTAGCTTTGATCCCAGGGTATAAGGAAGAGGCTTACTTATAAGGAAGATCACTTACACTTAGCAGCATCTGTGTATCAAAACATTGCCATCTGCCAATATATAAGGCAAATTTAAGAAATAACAGAGCTGGGTGCCATGGTACATGCCTGTAGCACTCAAGAGGGTGAGGTGGAAGAACTGAGTTTGAGGCCAGCCTGGGCTACATAGTGAAACAAATATCTAAAAATTATAGAGTAGAATTCAATAGTAGAACAGCAATTGTCAAGCATTCACAAAGCCCTGGGCTTGATCCTCAGCAAAAGGAGGAAGGGAGAGAGAAGGAGGAAGGGAGAAAAGGAGAGAGGGACATAGGAAGTAAGATAATGACGATGGGTTTCCCTTAAATACCCCTAATGCAGAAGAAAGCTATAACTTCCCACTGCTGATAAATGAACAAAATATAAATTTTTTAAAAACCTAGGAAAGAAACCACAAAAATGAAATGTCAAATTCATGAAAGATTCAGGCTAAGCCATGAATAGGTCTAAAACTATATGCTAGTACTGCACTACCACAGACACGTACAGGTACGTACAAATATATTTTATGGGGGAAGTACTACCATAAATTTTCTTGGATTAGAGGCCTTTGCAAATGCCAAAGTTCTATGAAAAGCTAGTCATGGTGCTACATACTGGTTGTTCTAGTAGTCAGGTGGTCGGGTGGTCAGGAGGCCCAAAAAAGATCACCTCAATCCAGGAATTCAAGGTTACCCTGGGCAACAGTGAAAAGGTTCCTAAGCAAATAATTTTTTTTTATTTAAAGTTCTACAGCCAAGCATGGTGGCTTACACATGTAACTATAGCACTGGATAGGCAGAAGAACTGTAAGTTAGAGGCTAGCCTGGGCTCCACAGTGATACCCCCACCCCCTTCCAGAAGGAGGGAGGGAAGAAGGGAGGAAGGAAAGAAGGAAGAAAAAATTGAATCTATAATTTTAATTTGGTAAAGTAGAAAAATGTTTATTTGTAGATATAAGTACACAAAGTTAGAAAGCAAGGTTTCACTATGACAATCTTATCTTTATATATGTGATCTGGGAACTATTTTCGTATTTAATATTTTTATTAAATAAAGGACATGTTCTATTTGCATGTGTGTGCATGCATGTGAAGGTCACAAGTCAACACTGGCTATCTTCCTTCACCACTCTACACCTCATTATTTCAGAAAGAGTCTCTCACTCAACCTGGAGCTCACTAATTAGCTAAACTGGCTGGCCAGTAATCTCTGGGGATTCACCTGTCTCCACACCCCAGTGCTAGGGTCACAGATACACGCTACCACACTCAGCTATGGATCAGAATTCATGCTTGCATGGCAGGCTCTTCACTGACTGAGCTATCTTCACAACCTGTATTGTTTTTATTAAAAATGTGTTTGCTTTCATTGTCACAACTAGAAAGTTATGTGGTAGTTTTAAAAAAAATCATGCCAAATTATAGATCAATGGAAAAAATACTTAGGTACTCAAAATTTGATTTCCTAAACTGCCAGTTTATGTTAAGCATAGCGGCTTAACTTATAAGAGATATCCATCTCTCATGCAACATAAAAGGTAAAGTTCAGCAGGCTGGAGAAATGGTTCAGCAGTTAAGAGCACTGACAGCTCTTGCAGAGGACCCGGGTTTGGTTCCCAGCATCCACATAGCATTTAACAACTGTCTGTTAACTCTAGTTCCAGGGGATCTGATGCCCTCTTCTGATTTCCACGGGCACAACACAGGTGCACTTACATACAGACAGGCAATATGTATGAGTATGTGTATGAGTATACACATAAAATTAAAATATTTTTTAAAAGATAAACCAATAAATTTTGCTGATAATCAAATCTCAGTATTTTAAAAAATGTGTTATAAATCCAGCACTTGGGAGGCAGAGTCAGGCAGATCTCTGTAAGATCCAGACCAGCCTGTTCTATCTAGTGAGTTCCAGGTCAGGGGGCATTACAGGGAGACCCTGTCTCAAAAACGGAAACAAAACCATATGTATTACCTTTCCAATACACAAAGCAGGATGTCTGTTTATGAATCTAAGCAAGACTCCTAAAAGATAACACATACAAATGTAATAAGGGCCATGCTTTATGTCTATGTACATGCACATAAGAATCCATATAGAGTGAAATGCAAGGATTTGGAGTTTTCTTTATAATCTTCCAGTTTATACTGTTTTCTTTATAATTTTCTAGACTGTTAACTTTCTATGTTAAACATTCTAGGATCCATCAAATTAGGAATGCCTCTTTTCTCCTTTTCCGTAATTACCTTGTTTACGGTTGTTCTCGCTTCCTTTTTGTTGCTGTGATAAACACAACCAGAAACAAGCTGGGAAGAAAAGGGTTTATCTGTCTTCCACTTCCAGGTCACAGTCCATCACTGAGGGAAGTCAGCAGAAACTCAAGTAGGGGCAGAAGCAGGAGCCATGGAAGAAAGCTGCCTATTTGCTTCTGAACTAGCTTTCTCATACAATCCAGGACCACCTGCCCAGGCTGGCATCACTGAGTGAACTGTGTCCTCCCACATCAGTTATCAATCAAGAAAATGCCTACAGACATGTCCATAGACCAATCTGATTAAGACAATCTCCCAATTGATACTCTCTCAGATAACTCTGGGTTGTGTCAAGTTGACAGTCAAAGGTAACTAGAACAGCAAAGTAACTGCTGAACCTCAAGAGACAGAGAGTAACTATTAAAAGTTTTCCTTTCCTTTTAGTTCCCATTACATAGTTTTGTCCAGGTAATAACTTCACTGATCTTTGAAAGATGGTATTCCACCTGTGGAGTCTTGAGGTCTTGACCAGTTATGGCACCAAAGCAGGAATTTTGTTTGTAGCCTACAGCCATACCCTTGGAAGAATGTCTGGGTGATATCTGGGTAGAGTTAGGGAACAGAGTATTCTGACCCTTTTATCACTTCTCCAGAACAGGATTCATGATATTAATCATAATATTCTTTTATCTAAATACAGAGTAATAGTCTCCTCTCTCTTTTACAAAAGTAGAAAGAGCAACTTTTTAAATGAAAGTCAGATACTTTATGGACAGTGGGAGTTCTCATTATTTTTACCTGTCTTCTAGAAGAATACACAAAAATTTTTATCTGCCCTGCTTAAAAATAACAAGGTTGGACATACAAGCACATGGTAGAAAATCAGCAGCACTCAGAAGGCTGAAGCAGGATGTTTGAGTTCCAACCTGGGATACCCTGAGACCTCCCTCTGTGTTGGCCAGGGTTTCGTCACCATGACAAAATACTTAATTAAAACAACTTGAAGGAAGAAAGATTTGCATTTGTCTTGTGGTAGAGCACAGACACTTGCACTATGTGGCCAGGAAGCCAAAAGAACTCTGTACTAGCAGGCTTCCTCCTTCTTCCTTTTATTCCATCCATGACCCCAGCAAACTAGGTGCTGCTGCCGATATGCTGGATGATCTTCTCCCCTTAAACAAGCCTTCCTGAGAGAGTGGAGAGGTGGTTTAGCGGTTAAGAGCTGTGCTGTCCTTGCAGCACTTGCTGTTGGGTGGCTCACAACCGCCTGTAACTTCAGCTGCAGGGGATCCAATGCCCTTTTCTGGCCTTCACAGGTAACTGCATTGTTGTGCATAGACAACCACCCCACTCCCACAGAAATACATACACAAAATTAAAATAAACCTTAAAAAACAAATAACATGGGGCAGCAGAGATGGTTAAGAACACTGGTTGCTCTTGCAGAGGACCGGGGTTTGATTCCCAGCCCTCGGATGGCAGCTAACAAACGTCCATAACTCCAGATCCAGGCGAATACAATGCCCTCTCCTGACCTCCATGGGCACTATATGACACAGATGCACTTACATACATGCAGGCAATACACTCATACACATAACAAAATAAAAATAATATATGTTATTTAAAAAAAAAAACAAATAATCCTCTAGAAACATCCTCATCGGGACACCCAGAATCTTTATAATCTTAAAATACATCTCAATCCAAGTTGACAATCAAGATTAATCATTAAGAGCTAAGGAGATACAGGGGCTGGAGAGAAGGATCAGTGGTTAAGAACACTAGCTGCTCTTACAGAAAATTGGTGTTTAGTTCCAAGCCCCATGTGAAAACCATCTGTGACTCCAATTTCCAGGGGTCCAGTGTCCTCCTCTAGCCTATGTGGCATTGCATGCATGTGGTGCACTTAATATACAAGCAGGCAAAACTCATACACATAAAATAAAAATACAAATTTAGTATTTAAAAAAGCTGAAATAAGTTGGCAAGATGTTTGCATTGTAAGCATTAGGACAAGCTAGATCCCTAGACTCCTCATAAAAAGCAGGTTGTGTAATCACAGCATTGGAGATATGAGTACAGGAGGATCCATGTCTCACTGGCCAGCCAACCTAGCCTAATTGCTCCAGGCCCATAATATCCTGTCTCAAAGAAAGTGGATGGCACTCCTGAGAATTACACCTGAAACTGTCCTGTGGCCTCCACCCAAACACATGTACAAACACACAAAAACCATTAGTTACAAAAAAGAAAAAGAAACAGGTAATACAGCCTATTAATCCCATCCATTTCCTAAGATAATAAAGTTTTCTTGATGTTAGAAGAATAAAGCATCAAATGCTCCTGAGTTTTCAGTAACAAATATAATCTTTATGATCTGAAAATAAATCTACTTTTGTATTTTGAAATTTAGTAAAAGCTTATATTGACAGGGAACTTTAATTTTCTATAATATTAAAATACAAAAACATTTATATTCAACATTGTTCAAATAATAAAACTTGAAAAACTAAGAACCTAAACTTTTACAACTTTAAACTTACAAAGGAAGAGTAGTTGTCTATCTTGGGTTCCTGTGTACTTACTGCTTCTATGCATTAGAGATAATTCTTAAGAATGACTGCTGGGGAGCTGGAGAGACGGTTTAGCAGTTCAGAGCAGACTGCTCTGGCAGAGGACATGGGTTTGGTTCCCAGCACCCACATGGCAGCTAAAAACTGTTGATAACTCCAATCCAGGGGATCTGATGCCCTCTCCTGTGGGCACTGCACAACACAGATGCACTTACACACATGCAGGCAATACATTCATACACATAAAATCATAATAATAACATATTTTTTTTAAAATGGCTACTGGGACTGGAGAAATAGCTCAGTAGTTAAGAGCACTGACTGCTCTTACAAAGGACCAGGGTTCAATTCCCAGCACCCACATGGTAGCTAATACCTGTAAGTCCAGTTCCAGGAGATCCAATGCCCTCTTCTGTTCTCCATGGGCATTGCACAGCACAGGTGTACTTACAAACATGCAGGCATATGCTCATACATATAAAATAGAAAATAAAATTTTTAAAAAAGAGAGAAAGCAAGGCATAGTGGCACATGTCTTTAATCCCAGCACCTGGAAGGCAGAGGCAGGCAAGTTTCTGTGAGTTCAAGATCAACCTGGTCTACACAGGGAGTTCCAGCTGGGGCTACAGAGAAAGAAAAAAAAAGAATGACTGTTGATGTGAACCAAATGTAAACATAACAGGACATGATACAGTCTTTGTTTTGCTTTTATTGGTGTATATTATTTGTACCAATGAAAACAGCGATTTCATTACATTTTCATATAGGTATACAATGTACTTTCAACAGTATTCACTCCCTCATTATCCTCCCCTCCCCCCATCCCTTCCCTCAAACAATTGGGCTTCTAATTTCACATCTTTCACTGTTGTTATTCTTGATTCTGCCTGGGAGAAAATATGTTGTCTAAGTTACCTTGGCTTAATACGATGATTTCCAGTTCCATGTTTTCTTGCAAATGACATTGTTCTTCCTTATGGTGAATTAAAACTCCATTGTTCATATATGCCACATTCATCCATTAATTTGACAGACAGAGGCAGATTCTATAACTTGGTTATTGTGAATAGTACACAAATCACCATCATGTGTTGACTTAAGACTGTAGCCAGGAGTGGAAAAACTACCACATATGGTAGTTTTGTTCTTTTGAGGAACCCGCATACTCAGGCAAATAGGATTGCATTTCCTGGTTCCCTGTGGCTGAGTGAGCCAGGAGGCTAGTTTCAGCCAATGACAGTGCCCCTCTCCCATTTAGCATTAATATTGACTACAGATATGTCTTATATTAAAGATGTCATATAATACAGATATGTATTTTATTGAGATATGACACATCTCTGCCTAGATTCTTCTGGGCTTTTTATTTTGAAAGAATGTTAGAGTCTGTCATCTATTGAGATAGTAATGTGCTTTTGTCTTTGATTTTCTTTATATACTATGGCTATCAATCTTGTTGAACTATCTTTGCATTCCTAGAATGAATGAAATTTGATACTGGTGTGTATTTTTTTCATGAAGTTAGATTTGATTTGGAAGTATTTTGAGGGATTTTTGCATTTATGTTCACCAAGAAAACTGGTCAACAACTTTGTCTTCCTCCTCTTCCCTCTTCTGTACCCTAATGTGGTTTGGGAATCAGGGCAATAGTGGCTTCGTAGTTTGGAAACATTCTTTCCCTTTCTATTGTATGGAATAGTCTGGGGAGTACTGGTCTTAGTTCTTTAAAAGTCTGGCAAAATTGGTAAGTGAATCCTTCTAGTCCTGGGCTTGTTGCTAGCTTTTGATCAGCTATGGTTTTTAATATTTCTTAGCCACAAGCCCTTGGGGTCTAAGGACAGGATCTTATGGTTTGAATCTGAAATGGCCCCCCATGTTCTAAATTCTTGACCCTTAGCTGGGGGCACTATTTTGGGAGGTTCTGGAAATTTGGTAATGTGGAAACTGGTTGAAGTAAGAAGGTCACTGGGAGCAGGCTCCTGGATACTATCATTTGTACTTCATACCCTGTTTCCTCATTGACCACAAATAACTCTCCTCCACACAACTCCACACAATCTTGTCTTTACGATGTTTTGCCCAAGTACCAAATAACATGGCCCGAATTCCTCTGAAACTAAGCAATTTGGTCACAGTGACATGAAAACAACTACTACAGTCTATGAGCAAAGTAGGGAAGAAAGATCAGTATTCAGGTCTCTCTCTAATTTTGTTTTTGGAGTACTAGCTGGTATGAAACTTCCTTTTCTGTTTCTCTTCTTGTTTTATAAATACTTCCAGAATTTTCTCTATTTCAAAGTAGCTTCAAAGTAATCATGTCAGGAGGTTATACATTCAGTTTAAAGGTCTACCATTAGTCAAAATAAAATTGAGTAAGTCAGGCTCAGTGGTGCACACCCATAATCCAAGCACCCAGAAGGCAGAGACAGGAGGATCCCAAGTGTGACGCCAGCATGAACTACAAAGAAAGACCCTGTCTCCACCAACAAAAACACAATGATGCTGCTACAGAGTGTCTAAGGAAGGGAGCTTGCTCTCTTCTCCTTTTTTGTCATAGAATTATTCCTCCCCTATGAAGGAAGTAAGAGTTCAAGGAGCCATCTTAGAAGCAGAAACTGGGCCCTTACTAAACACTAAATCTGCCAGGAACTTGTTCCTGGGCTTCTCAGCCTCAAGAACTACAAGAAAATAAATGTCTTCTTTATAAATTACCCAGTCTGTGGTATTCTATTATGGCAGCACAAAACAAAGACAATTTATTTACCCAGCAACCAGTTAGTTCATCCATTAATCCTGTTCCAAGTCAATGATTTGATGGTAGATATTTTAAGTAGTGTATGACATATCAAAATAGTGATGCTCATTCAAGATCATAATTGTTTTATAACATCGTCCAACTTTCGAATTTACCCTCTCACACAGTGATTCCACTTTGACAGTAACAGCAAAGACAAAATGGCAGCTTTCCAAGACACTTTGCCTTCAACTGAATCACTAAGCCAGGGTGAGTAAAAATAATAAAAATGGTGCACACACATATGTAAGCATATTCCACATCACCAAAAGCATTTCTTGGTTTGTTTGGTTTTTTTTGTTGTTGGTTTGAGACAGAGTCTCCCTGTAGCCCCACTTGGCCTGGAACTTGCTATGTAGACTAGGCTGGCCTCAAACTTACAGAGATCTGCCCGCCTTTGCCTCCCAAGCATTGAAATTAAGACATGGACCTCTATGCCCAGCACCACCATTTTAAAGTAACACTAAAGAACATTAAATGATGCTATTTCAGAAGATACATTTTAGTGACTGAAAGATCAGGTTTCAATTTACCAATACTGAATCACTTTTTAGGTCATATTTTTTTAAGTATACCTTTTTACTCAGAAAATAATCATCTTTGTAGGCTTCAGGTAATTCTTCTATGCATACATGATTGCTAAATAAATGGTTTCAAAGTCTTGCAAGATAGCCCTTAGTCTATTGGGTGAATATTGAACATTAAATGGCCTGCCAACCTGCTGAACAAAAGTATCCAATTGATAACATGGAACCAAAAAACCCAACAATTATTCAGTCTAATGCTCAGAGAAACTGAGAGTACTTGTGTTTAGCCGTTTGTTTTTCAATGTCCTGCTTTGAAACCCAGCACCATTTTAAAAAATTATCTCCTCAATCATCATCTGGAAACAAAACATTCTAGAGTAACATCATTAAAAACAGCTGAGATATAGCATAGTCACTACTATATATCATAAAGCAGGTATTTTACAATCATAGTGGTATGATATATAGTGCTGTCCTACATGTACAATACTAAAGGATACAATTTAATTGATTCAACTTTTTCCAGCAAAGGATCCAAAGGATGGTATGGTATAAAGCGATAAATTCACTTTCTTAATCAAAATTTCTTTCCATTAGCAGAACAGTGTTAAGTCCTCATTCTTAAGCACCAATCAAAAACACCAGTTTTTCAAAAGGCAAGGGGAAAAAATGAGTGAATTCATACAAAAATGACCAAGTGGACGCAAGTAAGATTCAACAAAATTTTACCAAATATGTTATATACAAATGGTGAGAGTTCCATGGAAGAACTTGTCAAGCAGCACTTCCAAGCTTCATACCACATTCAAACAACAGCAACATTTCAAATATAAGCAACAGTCAAACATTACTAATTTAAGTATATTTGAGGATACTACAATATTTAAATGTATGTTCATATATCCAAGAGAAGATCAGTTACTTCTTTATTTTCAACTCAATCACCATATTACAAAACAGCAAGCACGGGCTGGAGATACGACTCAGCAGTTAAGAGTTCTGGCTGCTCTTGTGGAGGACCTGAGTTCACTTCCTGGCACCCACATGGTGGCTAACAACTACCTGTAACTCCAGCTCCAGGGGATTCAATGCCCTCTTTTGACTTCTATGGGCATTGTATAACATTGCGTGAACTTGCATATGTACAGGCAGAACACTCAGACATATAAAAAAAAATGATTTTTTTTACTAGCAAGGTGTTACAATAAAAGAATAAGGCTCCTCAATCCAGCACCAGATATTTACAAACACCACAACCATATCTGAGGAAAGAACCACTTCTAATGTGCCACTAGGACCACAACACTTTTAAGGATAAACAGTTCTAGGACTGCTCCCCCAATCCTGGTGCTTCATTTAATCATATACATTTTTCAGTTTAAACTGTATGCACTTAGAGAATATGTGCACATACTTCTATATAAATACATGCATACTAGATATATATATATATATATATATATATGATACATGGCTATCAATTGAGTAAATGTCATTATAGTAGGTGTAAGCCTGCAAAGCCTTAACTAGGGCAGTGGTAGCTACAAGTTTATAATGCTAGCATACATTACAATGATTATAAAAACACTATCTTTTTTATTGCTTTCATTTAGCTCTCTCTTCTCTAACATCTATAAAATTCATTCAGTGAAGTATTAATTAACTGGAAAGGCTTTGACCTAGAATCAGCTAACAATTTTTTCTAACAATCCACCATCAAAATCATGGTTTTTGGATTATTGTCAGGAAAAAATAAAGAAGCAAGAGTATAAGGACTTCATGTAACAAATGGTTAACTACTCATTTATTTCATTGCTTGTGATGTTTATTCCTAATTGTCAATTTTAACACAACCTGGAATCACCTGGGAAGAGACTCTTAATGAGGGACTGTCTAGGTTAGGTAGGCTACTGGTCATGTCTGTGGGGGATTTATCTCAGTTAACTTAACTGAAATGGGAAGCACTCACCTGGTTTGGGGCATTGGACAGTATAAGAGAAGAGAAAGTCAGCTGAGCACTATGCAACATTTGTTCTCTCTCTGCTCCTGACTGGATGTGAGTTGACCAGTTCTCTCAAGCTCCTGATGCTGTGATCTGCTAGGATGGACTATAACCTGGAATTGTGAGTTAAAATAAATCCTTTCTTCCAGAAGTTGCTTTTTATCAAGGTATTTTATCACAGCAACAAAAAGGAAATGAGAACACTGCTGAAGCATAATTTTGTCATTACTTATAAGGTAAAGTGACATTACATAAATGTGAAATGATTAAATCAAGCTAATTACCACCCAAAGGCCATGTTGGTGGTTGAGAATATGTGAAATTTACTTCGTATTTAAGAACACATTATTGGGGCTCGAGAGCTGGCTCAACAGTGCTGGCTCTTAACTCAGAGGACCTGGGTTTGGTTCCCAGCACCAACATGGCATCCAACAACCATCCATAACTCCAGTGTCAGGGGATTTAATTCCCTCTTCTGTCCTCTGTGGGCATTGCACAACACAGGTACACTTACATACATGCAAGCTATATAGTCATACACATAAAATAAAAACTTTTTTAAAAGAATACATTATTAACTGTAATTGCCACGCTGTGTGATAGAGCTCACAAAACTTGTTCCTCCTAAAGAAAGTTTACGTCATTTGATCAGTGTCTCCCCATCTCTGGAGACAACAATTCTATTCTTTACTAAGTATGTCTGTTTTAGATTCCATATAAAGTGGGATGATTCATTTGTCCTTCTGTACCTAGGTTATTTCACTTAGCATAGTGCCTGTCACATTTATCCAGGCTATCACAAATGACAAAATTTCCTCTAAAGCTGAAATGGCTAACATTTTATTAATAACAAGAAACTCAAAAGTCCTCCCAGTAAGATAAGGAACAAGGAAAGACTATCCTTTCATCAAGTCTGTTTTTCATCATCATCCTGAAAGTATTACCTAATGTAATAAAACAAGAAAAAGAAATAACATCTTCATTAGAAAAATGACAGAAAAATATATCTGTCCACAATTAACAAGATCATCTATGTGGAAAAAACAACAAAATCCTAGGATGAATAATATATTAAGACTGCAGACTATAAGGTTAATATGCCAAAGCCAAGTGCTTTCCTAAATACCAGCAATAAATAAGCAGAATTTGAAATTAAAAATGCATTACCATTTACTTAGTATCCTAGAAATAAAAACTTAGGCATAAATCCAATAATGATATGAGATCTATATAAAGAAAACTACAAAACTTAAGTGACATTTGTCAGCAAACTAAATTAAGTGGAATGACATTCCATGTCCAGTGATAGCAAAATATAGTTTTCAAGATGACAGTACATCTCAACTTGTTCTATAGATTCAATAAAATGCCAAATAAGATCTCAAGTTATTTTGTAGCTATTGACAGACTGATTATACTGTTTTCAAAGTCTCAGAATAATAAACTCAATACTAAAAAGGAAGATGCTGAGCATGGTGGTACACACCTGTAATCCCAGTACTAAGGAGACAGATGCAGGAACATCACAAGTAGAGAGCCTGGGCAACATGGCAAAGTCCTCCAAAAAACAAACAAAAGACTGACTAGTCAACTTTGAATTGCTATAAAACTACAATATTCAGGCATTATGGTACTGGGAAAAGAATAAATAAACCAATCAAACAGAATACAGAATTCATGAAAAGATACATAAATATAGCCAATCTAGCTTTAAAAAAACTGTAGTAAAAACAATACAATGAAGCAAAGAAGGTCTAAGAGCAAGCATGCATGCATGCACACACACACACACACACACACACACACACACACACACACACCAAAACTGAAAAGATGGATCGTAGATCGAAAAAGAAAATGCAAAACCACAAAATTCCTAGAAGATAACCAGATTCTTTCCAGCTCAAAAAATGTAAACTCCTCAACTACAGTTCACAAAATTTAAATTTCTTTATTTATTTACTGACAAATATTTAAGTAAGCAAATTCATTTATACTAAACAAAAATGAAAAACAGTCAGATGTAAGACAATTTATTTATGGTTATAACAGATTTGAAATTTAGTCCTTTTCAAAGACCAGCATATCTGTACCAGCTAACGCACTAAATTAGCATTTATAATAAACCAAAAAAATAAAATTTTAGACAGGAAAAATTATAGCTTCAAAAGAAATGTGGTTCTTCCTCATTTCAAAGAAAAAAAAATACAATTTTTCTAATATTAAGTAGAAAGGTTAAAGTTATTTGAGGAAAATAATGCATAACTTAAAAAATCCAAACTCTTCAATTATATATAGATCTAAGATAATTCAAGCAGATTTTTTACAGCTGAACAGCAAAGTAATTTAGAGACAAGAGCATTATTAATGGGAGTTTATAACCTCCTTGTACTTATTAATTTTATTTCCTAGTTCAACAAATATCATAATGCTTTCATGTATTACATACTAGCAAGATCATGTTTATCATTATTTCCCTGGGGCTATGGGAGACCTAAGGCAAAATCCTACAGAGCAAAGCAAACTGAAGCAAAGCGCTGTCACAGCATTCTCATGCTAGAATGTGTGGCTTTTGTTTAGATTTTAAATCTCAAAAACTTCCTAAGAACTCCACAGAAAGGAAAATAATATAAGACAGGAACTAAGAGTTGGGCCTGAACAGGCTGAACTTCTGAGATGCTTCACCATGGCTTCAGTTTCCCTCTTGAAGTCTCACCATGTACAAAAAATAGAGAGACTGCTCATAATCAATGCAGGACTAACAGAAAACAGAAAAACTTATCACTGTCTTCCACCGTCATTTTAAATAAAACTTACAATTTAGGATAAACTATACTTCCACCTCAAATGATTTCAAGAAAATCCTAATAAACATTTTTTTATATTTTATGTGTTAAGTGTTATGCCTGCATGCGTATTAAGTGCATCTGTATCACACAGTGCCTTTGGAGGACACAAGAGGGCATCTAATCCCCTGGAACTGGAGTTATGGACAGATGTTAGTTGACATGTGGGTGCTGGGATTTGAACCCAGGTGTTCTGCAAGAACAACCAGTACTCTTAACTACTGAGCCAACTTTCCAACCCTTAAATCAACCATTTAACGATAGTACTATGAGAAAAGCAGGCAGCTATCCTTTTTTTTTTTTTAATTTTATGTACATGAGTGTTTTGCCTGCATGTACTTAAGTGCACCATGAGTGTGCAATGCTCATGGAGGTCAGAAGAGGGCATCGGATCCTCTGGAACTGGAATTATGAAAGGTTGTTAGCTGCCACATGGAAAGAACCTTGGTCCTCTACAAGAGCAGTCAGTGCTGTTAAGCCATCTCTGGGCCATCTCTCCTGCCCTGAAGGTAGATATTTTAATGAATCTTTATACTCATATATAACTTCTTAGCTACCTTTTAAATCCAGAAAGATTTCTTCTACTCTACAAAATTCCATGTAAAAGATAAATGGAATATACTCTCATTACAAATGAAGAAAGGTAGAGAAAAGATTAAATGATTTAGAAAATAGATTATACCATTACCAAATTGGGAACAGAGTTTAACCTCCTCTACAAACACACTATAAACACATAAATGAAGTATCAATGAAGTGATACTAAACCTGGTCTTATTTCCATCATTAAATAGAGTGGAGGGGAGGCACTTGGTAAAAAAACACTCAAAATTCCATGGGCTGGGGATATAGCTCAGTGGTAGAGTGTATGCCTAGCACTTGTGAGATGTAGGATTCAATCTCCATCACCACCAAACAGAAGAAAAAAAAAAAAACAAAAAAAGTAAAACAACTTAAAAAACTCCCAACCCTTCAGAATCCTTTTTCTGCGGATCCCTCAGTTTTCACTTTTCAACTTCTAATGGTATGCCAGCTTACATAGGACACATCATCATTTATATGTAACATTAAGGGTACCAGTCACCAGTAAGGTGAGAAGCACCATGGGAAAATGTCAGTGCTCAGGATAACAACAAAGGAAAGGGGAAGGCTGGGTCTTTATAATAGTTTTCCCACTCAACTATACTGATCTGGAAACATCAAACACTTCAAGACTTGTGTTTTAGAAACTGAGGAGAGGAAGAAGGGAAATGGGGGACGAGGAGTGTAAGGGCGGCGCTCCCCGCGTAACACGGGGTTCTGTGAAACAAAACGGAAGAGACCAAGAAAAAAAGCACTTCTTTCCTTGAACAAAAGTGACTTAAAAACTGAATCTTGTAAAGACCTTTGCTCGAACACTGAGTGATGATGACACACAGAACTGAAGCATCTGGAAACACTTTGTCGCCTGTAGTCTTCAGGACAATCACAAAGTACTCAAAAATTCTTTGACCTAAAGAAAAAAATAATAATAATAATACAATTCCTCAACTAATTCGATATCTAATATTTATCTTTACGAGTACAGAACTGAACACCTCAACTGTACAAATAGCCACCACAAGGCCAAAACAATTATTTTCCAAACAAATACTGTTAATTACTTTAGTAGAAGGATCAATAGCCTAAAAGAATGTTATAGGAGGTATTTCATTTATATCTAAGGTTGATGTAATTCTAAGAAAATATTGATGCAATTATAAAACAGTCACAACACTAGTTGTATCGCTTCTTTTTTTAAAATACTACAGATCAATAGCTGTATATACAGCTTTAAAATGGCAACTAAAACAGACAAAACAAATCTGTAATATAAACATATAGATCTGTAATATTTTTAAGAGATAAATTTTAGTTGCCCACTCTGTGACATTAGTATACAGAAAGTTATGTAATTCTGAGTGAACCTAATCAATTGACCAAGACTACAATGGAAGACTCTCATTCCTCACTTACTCCAGACTACACAAAAATTCTATTAAAAGACAAAGATCTGGGCCTTGTAAAAATACTTTTCAAAAAAGCCCATTGCAAGATTAATTTAAAAAATAATTCTTTTTGAGGCTGGAAAGATGGCTCAGTGGTTAAGAGTACTTACTGCACTTACAGAGATCTAGGATAGGTTCCTAGCACCCACATGGCAGCTCACAACTACCTGTAACTACAGTTTCAGGAGATTTAATGCCCTCATCTAGCCTCTATAGGCACACATGTGGTAGGTACACTGACATACACATAAAACACTCATACACATAAAACAAAATTAAATAAATCTTTTAAACTAAATAAAATTGATACAGTTTTAAAGTTTGATTAAATTGATGGTTGGCTATTAGTACAATGGCTGATAATTTACTACTGTTGTAGTATCATGGTAATTCTACCTTGTGTTTTAATGTAATAAAAAATAAATCAATTAAATTTTCCAGACCTTTATATGATGAAAACAACCATAGGCTGCAGAGGTTTTCAATTTTTTTGAGATATATCTATTACAAATATCTAGTAATCAAAAAGCAGACATTTTATGAATTTTTTTTAAATCACCTAAATTTCTTTCAAAACTAAACAACAAAAAATTGTGGTCTTCTTTAGATGTTAGGTCACTAATTAATGTGGGCATAAGAAAACTTATTATACAGTTATATCTCCCTTCTAACAAATAAAGAAATAAAAATTAAAGAAGATTGCCATTTTAGCTCAGGCCACAAAACTATAACTAAAAATCAGAATTAGAATCTAAACAATTTAAAGTTCACCAAGGACAGATAACTTTTCTTACTGTAATTTTCCTTTTTGTTTTCGGTGATGTTTGGGGATCAAACTCATAACCTCATGAATGCTTGGAAAGCACTCTACTACTGAGGTACAACCCCAGACCTCTATAATTTTATGCAAGCTTGTTAAGAAATTTTTTCACAAGTTAGTATCCTTTTTTATACAAGACAAATACTATAAGTGCTATCTAAATCTACCTTTTCAACCAAACTTTCATGTTTGTCTTTAAAGTCTTCATTAACATCCAATGTGAGGACAGGCACCTCTTGCAGATAATCAAAGTTGGTTCTGTTTAAAAAGAGAAATGAAGAAAATCAGAAAAGCACTAAGTTAAAAAATATTAAAACTAATTCTTATGACCTAACAACTATCTGCAATTCCAGCTGCAAGGGATTTGATACCCTCTTCTGGCCTCTGCAGGCATTGCATGCACATAGTGTACTTATACCTAATTCTTTTATCATCTAAAAATCAAAATGTCAGTTACTGTAAACTAAAGTTAAACCTGCAGTGAAATACCTGGCAGGCTTTTCTTTTGGATGTAGATCTGGTATGTGTGCAATCATCTCAAGACATACTATGTAAAACTAGGCATTATGATATCTAATATTTCTCAAAAACAACAAACATGAGAAAGAAGAAATTTCACATTTTTAAGACATGGAAGGCTTGAGGTGTAACTTAGTAGTGGGGTGCTTCCCTAGCATATTCAAGGCACTGGGCTCTACCCCCAACACTCCAAATAATAGAAGTAAAGTAAAACTCAGAAGTCATTCCAGGACTCAGAGGCTATCCAGTTGCATACTGTCCAAGAGCTGACTAATGACAAAGTTTTTGCCATTAACAACTAGGCTACTATCTCCCAAATCATGATCTAAAAAACAAAATATATTCTAGTAGGCTACCCCTTAGTATGTAGAACACATTCTAAGATTCCTAGTAAATGCCTGAAATTGTGGATAATATAAACTCTACACATACTATGCTTTTTCTTACATACATATACAAATTTAATGCTCTTTCTACCTTAAAATTGCTTTTTTTTTCCTCCTTAAGTTGAGAATTTTTACTTTTCCTTTCTCTTTCTCATTATCAGGTTGCTAAGCATCACTCACTACTCTTGTACTTCAGAGCCATGGCTGAGTAAAACAAGTGTGACTTGATTATAAGCAAGTCCTGTAAAGCCTGGACATGCTGGAAAACGGAACAATTCATACCCTGGGTACACTTGGGTGGGGCAGGATAGAACAGACAGCACAGAATTTCATCACACTATTCACAATAGGCTAGTCCTAGCTCCTGGGCACAAGCAATCACCCTGCCCCAGTCTCCCAAGAAGATGGGGCTATAGATACACTCAGTTTAATGAACAATTAAAAATTTATGATTTCTAAAGTTTCACATTTAATGTTCTTGAACTATGGCTGGTAATATGCAACTGAAAGTATGGAAAGTAAAACTATAGATGTCAGCATTACCTTCAATTATTCCTCAAAATATTTGAATATCCACAAATATATCATTTCAAGTAAAACCACCATTAAGAGATATTGGTTATAAAATCTTCAAACAAATGGAATCTTACTGTACTGAAGAGAATCAGAACCCATAGATAACTTGGAAATATCGATAAATGAATAAATGAAAATTTTTACCTGTTGCTGCACCCAACTTCTTGATTAAACTTTGATAAACGTAATCACAAAGAATAGCACATAGAATAAGGAAGTCTTACTTCAGGGTCCTATGCAGGAGCCAGCTTTCATGCTTATAATGAAGTTTCTCTAAATATTCAAGAGGAATGCCCTGCTCTTCATTTCTTCCTCGTAAATATATTCTATTTAAGCATTTCTAGAGGGAAATAATAAGAAACAAAAGATAAGTAACTATTTGTGTCTGTCATTAAAATATTCTTTTCTAATGCTAGCAAGAATCTATATTTATTACTTCTTTGAAGTTGAAATAGTTCATTTTTCCTATAAGTGTTATTTTAACTATTTAGTACTTCTAAAGCAAAGCAGTACTTCCCAAAATAAGTCAGCATCCATGTATGAAATATAATAATTCAAGTTTGATTTTTTTTAAAAAAAGAGTTTGGGAGGAATTGTTTATTAAACCTCTACTTAAAAAGAATTTTAGAGGACAGATAAAAGTATGTCAACCTACTTAGCTATTAACCAAATTTGATTATGTCTGTGTTCCTTAATATAAAAGTATTAATGGCAATAGTAGTTCCTAATGGAACGTAGGGTCTAAATCACCACAACATAAAAGAACACCGGGAAGTTTTAATACTGTCCTACATGGCATTATCAAGTAAAGTGGCCACTAGCCACCTATGGCTCTGAGCTCCTGAAACATGGCTAGCGTAGTGACCAAGGAACTGAATTTTCAAAGTTTATATAATTTTAGTAAACATAAATTTAAATAGTGACTTTAGACAGTATGGCTCTAGATTATTTTTCCCTAAAAATACATATAAACAAAATTTCATAACTTGTGGAGGCTCATTAAACATTTGGCTACACAAACCACAACCCTCTGCTCAGTAGTGAAGCACTATCTAGCAGGTCTTGAGTTCAATCCCTAAAACTACAAAAAGAAAAAGAACCTCCAACCTATAGAATATTCATGAGTCAACAGCAGCACATAAACTATGCCAGAAAGTCCATTATAAACTCCTTTTTTTTTCTTTTTGAGACAGGGTCTCACTATGTAGCCCTGCTGACCTAGCTATGTAGGCTATCCTCCAACTCTGAGATCACGTACCTCTGCCTCTCAAGTACTGGAATTAAAATGTGTGCACCACCATTCCAAGCTATAAATTCTTTTTTCAACAATCTTTAATCAAATTCTTTAAACAATCCTACCACATGAGGGGCTAGGAATTCAGCTCAGTTAGTAAAGTGCTTCCCACAAAACATGAGGAGTTGATGTGCCAATAACACAGCACTAGGGGAAGACAGGAGGCGTCTAAAACAAGAGGATCCCTAAGCTTGCTGGCCAGCCCAACTAGCCAGTCAGTGAGCTCTAAGTCCAGTGAAAGAACTTTTCTCAAAACTTAAGATGGAGAGGGGCTGGGGAGACTTGGTGGGTAAAGTGCTTCTGTGCAAACATGAGGACCTGAGTTCAGATTCTCCAATACTCATATAAAAGCATGGCAATATGAGCCTGTATCCCAAACAGAGAGGAGGTGGCAGGGAGAACAGGGATCCTAGGGCTTGCCAGTCAGTCTAAATGAAAATATAAGCTTCAGGTTCTCAGAAAGTAGATGAAGGTGAAGAAGACATTCAGTGTCAATCCCTGGCCCTCTACACATGCACAGGTAAGCACACTTGCATGCACATGCATGTACCAAAAACGTACACACACACACACACACACACACAAAGGAGAGAGGCAGACATTCAATCTCTGGTTTCCACATACACCAAGATACATACATCAACATAGACACATACCACACATACATGACACAAATGTATCATAAATGATACTGGTTATAAAGTTTTATTATTCTTTTTATTTTAAATAGGGTCTGGCTATGAAGCTCAGGTTATCCTCAAATGCTCAACCCTCTTGCCTTAGCATATGGTGTACCTGGACTACAGGCATACATCACCACACCTTGCTTGTGTTAGTATTTAAAGTATTCACTATGAATGCTTCCTCCATAAAATGACTAGTTATTCTTTAAGTTATTTTTTGACATTTATTTAGTATTGCTTTGTTTTACTTTATGCTTTGATTTTTTAATTTAAATTTTTTAAATTTTTAATTAATTGAGAGTTTAATACAATATATATTGGTCATATTCTCCCCTCTCCCAACTCTCCCCAAATCTACTTCCACCTAACTACCCAATGCACCCTTGTAGTTTTTTGGTATTTTTCCTATTCAGTCCAATTTACATTGCCCAAATTATTTTTTTAAAGATGCCAAATTACATTATTTTTATAAAATATACAGAGTAAAATTCTAAAAGCATCCATAAGAATGACTGCTTCCATGTGTGGTGGTATACATCTTTCATCCCAGACCTGGGGAGGCAGATCTCTGCAAGTTCAAGGCCTTGGTCTACATATTGGGTTCAGGATACATAGTGAGACCCTGTCTCAAAAATAAATAAATAAATGAAATTTGCAAAAAAAAAAAAAACAATTAAAATCCAGGATTGGAGGCACATGCCTTTAATCCCAGCACTTAGGAGTCAGAGGCAGGAGAATCTCTGTGAGATTGAAGCCAGCCTGGTCTACATAGTGAGTTTGAGATCAGCTGGGACTACAAGGAGACCCTGTCTCAAAAAGACAAAACAAAAAAACAACTAAGCCACAATAGCCACTCCTTTTAGTCATTATTCTTTCATGTTTTGTTTTTTTAAGATATTCTATTTATTATTTTTATTATATATACGAATGAGTGTTTTGCAAGTAAGTGCACCCTTGTTGTGCAATGCCTGCAGAAGTCAGAGAAGGGTGTCAAATTTCCCTGGAACTGGAGTTACAGACAGTTGTTAGCCATCATGTGAGTTCTAGGAATTGAACCCAGGTCCTCTGCAAGAGCAGCAGACAGTGCTGTAAACCACTGAGCCATCTCTCTAGACCTTTTGTTTTGTTTTGGTCTCAGACTGACCTTGAACTCAATATGTAATTGATGCAAACTTTGAATCTACTGAATACTGGGATTACAGGCATACACTGCCATGTCCAGCTCTTTCATTAGCATTCATATGTAGAATTTTTGTGATTAAAAACATTTTAAAAAATAAATTTCAAAATTGTTAAAACCGCTAAATTCTGCCTTATTTGATTGAAGATGAACAAAATCATCCTATGAAATCAGAACCCTGGTTTCTTTCAAAGTTCAGCTTCAATAGTAAGAGGAACTAGAAAGATGGCTCAGCTATTAAAGAGTACTAGCTGCTCTTTCAGAGGACCCAGGTTCAGTTCCCAGCACCCACATGGCAGCTAGCAAACGTCCATAACTCTAGCATAGTCAGCTCTAGAAGAGCCGACTCTCTCTTCTGATGTGGGTATTGAACAACACAGGTGCACTTACATTACATGCATGCAGGCAATACTCAGACACATAAAATAATATGTTTTTTAATTTTAAATTTAAAAAAAAAAAAAGCAACAGGACTGGAGAGATGGCTCCGTGGTTAAGAACACCAGCTGCTCTTGCAGAGGATCCAGGTTCGATTCCCAGCAACCACATAGAGGCTAACAACCATCTGTAACTACAGTTCTAGGGGAATCCAACCCTTTCTTCTGTTCTCTGCAGGCACTGCATGACACAGGTACACTTACAAACAGGCAATATATGCATACACATAAAATAAAAATGATTAATAAAATATTTAAAAATAAAAACAATAATAGTATTCTAAATCATTTTAAGGAGAAGTTATGAAATTTACATTTATCAAATCCTACCTTGTGGCTTGCCAAAGTGGGGGAAGACAAGAGAAATGTGAGCAAGCAAGTATCAAAACAAGAGCACTTCTTATTAAATATATCGGGCTGGTGAGATAGCTTAGCAGGTAAAGGTGTTTGTGGTATAAGCCTGACAATGTGAGTTCAATCCCTGCAGCCCACATAAAGGAAGAAAAGAACTAAGCCCACAAAGTTATCCTCTGACTTCCACACACACACTGAGCATGTGTCCACACATACACAAAGCCCTGCTTCATTAAGCCTATATTATAGAAGTTGTTGTACACACACAACACACACAGACACACACACACCACAAAAATAAGTAAAAAATTTTTTAATTTAAATATAAGATATCATTATTTAGGTTAGTTTTATGGAAGGCATCCACTTGATCTTCCTGGATTCATTATATAATAATGACTATTATACAATATGTAAATAGATATTATGTAAATAATGTTACATAATGATATATAAATAAAATAGGTAACTACCTAACAAAAGGCATATTTCCTGGGGAGCTCTCTAACCGAAAAGAAAGTCTCTTCTCAAGTATACTACCACTATCCATTTATTCTATGTCTGAAGCAACCATAAAAGGTTTCTTAGAGAAAACATCCATCAGTTTTGGTATTTATTCAGCAAATACTAAAAATACTAAGAAACTAAAATACTGTTTCCTATATGTGCCCAGACCTTCTTCTAGTGGTAAAATTCAACAATAGTTAAAATATCTACTTAAAGTTCCACATCATTAAGCCTTTATTTTAGAAGTTGCTTTAGCAAGTTTCTTATTCTGGATCTGATGAGATGACAGTATGCAAGTTAGAGATCAAGAAAAAAACAGCACAAAACTGGTGAAGACAGGATGGGCATACAGACTAGACTTGCCCCATCCTGGCTTTCTAGTTTGCTAACAAAACAGAATTCTTCTTTCTCTACTGTTATTTCTAGGTGAGGGACTGGAAAGATGGCTCAGTGGCTAAGAGCACTGACTGCTCCTGTAGTGGACCTGGGTTTGGTCCACATGGTAGCTAACAACCACCCCAACTCCAGTTCCTGGGAATCTGACACCTTCTTCTGACCTCCGCAGGCACTACACACAAAGGTGCACTTATATACATGCAGGCAACACACTCATACACATGAAATAAACAAAGAAGATATTAGTCTCCAGGTGAGGAGTTGAGGCATTGGTTTTAAATGGTCTTTACTACATACATCTGAAAAGATTTTTGATGCCATTTTAAATTTTCAGTAGGGCAAACAAAGCTTTTCTGGGTCTCACCTCTGGAGTAGCTCGAAGGTAAATGATTCCATCCAGTTCGAGGCTTTGGCCAAACTGGCTATTCATCCAGTCATGCCAGTCTTGATATATTGTCCACTCTGTTTCATTCATACAGTCAGATTCATACAAATTCGATGCAAAAATATACCTGAAAAAGATCTTCATCAACATATACATCATTTTAAACACATAGACAGACACACAAATAGGACATGGAACATGCTCCTAAATCCTGTGGCAGATAGTGCCTTGGAAAGCACATACACAAAGGTATCTTCAAGTATAGGAAATGTGTTCTGTGCCAGCAGCTCTCAAAATGTTGCTTGTAGACCCTGCCAGTCTCTGAGCACCTTCCAGTTCTCTGGGAAGCCAGATTGCCTCATATACTACTATATTTCAACCAAAAGAACATACCATAATAGATTAAATATATAAGCATGAATGAAAACCTATGTTTTAAAATCAGGTATTACAGAGATGTTCAGGCAGATGTGGTAGCACACAGCTTTAATCCCAGCACTTGGGAGGCAGAGGCAGGCAGATCTCTGTGAGTTCAAAGTCAGCCTGGTCTACATAGCAAGTTCCAGGTCATGTGGGACCACAGGAAAACCCTGCCTCAAAAAGAGAGAGAGAGAGAGAGAGAGAGAGAGATTCAAAAAATGAGGTCTCTTTTCATTATTTTGGGGGTTTAAAACTAGTTTTCTATCAGAAGACTGTCACCTATGTTATTCCAAGTGGGGTTTACAATGATTAGTACATTCCTATATATCCCTATTTTAATTGCTTTTTCATTTTATTCTCAATCTTAATTTCTAATAAGGTAAGTATCAACATGGCACAAAACTTTGGGACTCAGCAATGAATGGAAAAGGGTCCTGAGACCAAAAATTGATTCTCTATTCTGAGATAACTTTGGAGAACAAAAGAATCTTTGTATAAGCAGGGATAGTCTAAGGCACTTAGAACTTTTTAAATTTTAGCTCTTTGCTCTAGGTGAGAGTCTAGGATAAATCAAGATTTAGCAGAATAGATAAAAATCTTAAAACGGTTGGAATGAAAGGAAAAAAAAAAGGTCTCTGAAAATTTGAGTTAAATGGCCATCTCATTCTCCAGACTTTATAAAATCTAGAGATTACAACTACCAAAACTTCCTAATGTAATTAGTACCTAATTGCTAAAGGTATTAAATGTCATTTTCTATCTAATACCTCCAACCTCCAACTCAGCCTCTAATTTGAATACTAGGAAACAAAAAAAGGAAAGTTAAATCTAGTTTAAACCATAACTCCAAAAAGCCAAGTGTAAGCCATCTGCATACCTGTCACTATAAACAGATCGTTCAAAAAATAACACAGGTTTCTCTGCATCCTTGAGCTTGCCATTGAGGGAGGCAAGCTGAGCTCGGATCCGACTGAGACAGGCATATGATTGGAAGGTAAATGACCATCGCTCAGGCTTCTCATACATCATCTGAAGAACATTTCCACCACTTTTCTGAGATGTTGTCAGTTCCTATTGGTAAAAAGAAACAGAAAAGCAAATGTATTAGCCAATGCACTTATTTCAGCTTAAGAACTTCAAAAACAAAATTACATAAATAAAATAGAAGAAATTACCCAAGAGGACTATTTGAATTAGCTGCCAATATTAAAAAGCTAAATAAAAAAGTTGGATTTATATCTTCTTTTTTAAAACAGAAAGTTAACAATGTTGTACTTTTATTTCCTCTTAACAAAAAACAGTTATACGTGCCAGCAAGATGACATAAGTTAAAGTGTTCTGATGACCTGAGTTGGATCCAATGAACCCACATAGAGGTAGAAGGAAAGAATCGACTCCACAAAGTCGTTCTGCCTTCCACACACATGTGCACACACATATACATCATACACTAATTATAAATTTAAAAATAAAATTTAAATCACCTACACATAAGTCACATATCCTCTATCCAGTAGGACACATCCTCTCGGTTTATAAGCCATTATCATTCTGATTTTCAAACACATCTAATTTATAGATTCCTCAACTTACAATGGGGTTTTCATCTTGATAAACCAATCCTAAACTGAAAATATCAAAGACTAACAATGTATCATCTTAGCAGCATAGTATACTGTGGAGTGAGCTATGAACTGCTGTGACCATGTGGTTAGCTCTGAGCCATTCTGAGCTTACTCCTGCTATCCAACACCACATGAGGGGATCATGTCACATTTCACTAGTCTGGGAAAGGATAAGAATCAAAATATATTGTCTACTGAATGTGCATGTTTTCACAACCTCATTAAGTGTTTTTTAAAAAAAAAATTGAATCATCATAAGCTGGGTTAAATAGAAGAATGGGTAAATTCATTCAGCTGCCTGGCCCCTTTAAACATGAGTTTGTAACTCCAATCCTGTATAGTATAGAAGACAATCATCCCCCAAATTTGTAATTCAATAATCACATTGTTAGAATGAATATTTTCAGTGTCAAGAAAAAAATATTAAAAATGCAGGTAATCTGGAGCTGATGGCTCAGTGGTTAAGAGTATTAGTTGTTCTTACAGAGGACTGAAATTCAGTACCCATATGGTGGCTAGCAACTGCTCATAATGCCAATTTCAGGGGTATCTGACACCCTCTTTTGACCTCTGTGGGCACTGCAGGACATGGGTGCACTTACATACTGGTAGGCAATACACTCATACACATAAAATAAAAATAATAATATATAAAATACTTTTTAAAAATTAGGTAATCCACCAGGCATGGTGGTGCATGCATTTAGTCTTAGCACTTGGGAAGCAGAGGAAAGGAGATTTCTTTAAGTCAGAGGCCAATCTCATCTACATAGCAAGTTTCAGTCAACTGGGGTTATAGGGAGACCCTGTCTCAAAACAACAAAAAAAATCAGATAAAAATTCTTTGACCTTAAATCTGAATTGCAAATGCCATCTAGAATTCAAGAGTTATTTCTCTTTCTATAAAATATAGTTTCCAGGGCTGTAGAGTTGGCTCAATAGTTAGTGCACTGGCTGCTCTTATAGAAGACCCGGGTTTGGATCCCAGCTCCCACATGTTGGCTACAACCACCTGAAACTCCAGTTCCAGAGGATCTAGCGCCCTCTTCTGGCCTTTGTGGACATTACACACATCAGTGCACTTAAATATATGTAAGCAAAACACTCATACACATAACATAAATTTTTTAAATATTTTACTTATTAGTTATTTTATTATTTATTTTATATATTTTTTTTAATGTGTATGAGTGAATTACCTGAATGCATATAAGTGCACCCATATTGTGCAATGCCTATGGAGGTCAAAAGAGGGCATTGGATTCCCTGAAAATGGAGTTACAAATGATTGTTAGCCTCTATGTGGGTGCTGGGAATCAAACCTGGGTCCTCTGTAAGAGCAGCTGGTGCTCTTAACCACTAAGCCATCTCTCCAGCCCCTAAATAATTTTTTTTTTAAAAAAGTGTTTCCTACCTCAGTCTACAAAAAAGCCTATAAACAGTGGCAACCCTGTAGGAATAGGTACAAATGCCATCTAAATCATGATCTCAAATACCTTTCCCCACTCACAGGGATTCTGTATTCAATTCCAAGACTGAAAGATGAAATTTACAAGATGGGCCTCACATACATTGTCCAATAAACAAAGAGACTCAGAGAGATTGGCATTCCCTGAAAAGCAGAAGAGCCAACATAGTGTCCAACAGTTTCAACATCAAAAACTCATGGAAGGTAAAAATCTTTGCGTTAAACACTTTTGTAAAAAGATTAAGAACTTGTCATCTTTGGAGGTGGCTATACTATCGATTATCTGGAAATTCATATGTGAAAATAAAAATTACACGTCCAGTACTTTATTCTACTCTCTTCTACAGAAACACTTGACTCTGTAACCAATAAAGCAGTAAAGCTATAGATGGAAAGGTCTTTTTACACAACTGCAGCTGGTAAATTCAGAAGATTGGAGAAAGAACATCATCTTTTACACCTAACACTATTAGAGTCAAGCAACAACTGGCAACAGATGCTAAGAAAAGTAATAATGATTTCTTTTTTCCTTTTTCCTTTCTTTTTTGAGGCAACTGTCCAGGCTAGCCTCAAATTTCTGGCACAAGCAAACCTCTGGTGATCTACCTACAAATTTATAGGAAATATGGAGAAATGAAAAAAATGTTAAATTTTACTACAAAGATACATTTGGCCCAAACAAAAATGAGACAAATTTTATAGAACAAATGACTCAATTTCATTAACAGATAGATTACAAAGAGAGGAAACCAACAGATAAAATAAAATTTAAAAGGCGCATAAAGGAAATGCAATGTGTGATCGTGCTTGCTTTTTAATCTTCAATATATTGTAACCAAATTATGAAACAATGCAGGGGGGTATGACAGTGGTTTTGATGAGGAACTGAAGCTCTCGGGAAAAATTTCATTTGTGTTATAGACCATGCAGACTGCCTGACCTTGGCTGAGAACATCAAGATCAAAGAGAGATGCAATGCTGTAGGTCAACAGTCAAAATGATCTTAGACTATCCTAGTCCCTTTAACAGTCACTTATTTTCAACTCCTCTTCTGACCTAATGCCTTCATAACTATTAGGTAAAGCTATGAGATTCAGAAAGGACAAAAACAGTAGTGGTTTACCAGGATCTGAGGAGAGGGGGCAAAGGAAATAATCACATTAGTACTAGAGTTTTAGTTTTGACAGATACGAAGGTTCAGGAGATGTTTTACAACAATGTAAATATAATTAACATTATTAAGCTGTATATGAGTAGTTAACTTTTGGGGGGGGGGCTTTTTGTGACAGAAACTCACAGTAGCCCCAGCTAGCCTTGAACTCAGATCCACCTGCCTCTGCCTCCTGAGTGAGGGGATTAAAGGCACCACCACGCTTGGCTCAATCTTTATTTGTTTTCTCCCAACAATAATACCCTCACTCATCACCAAATTATAAAATAATTATCAGAAAGTTCTAAAAATGTGTATGTGGAGCTAGAGAGATGGCTCAGCCGTAGAGCACTGGCTGTCCTTGCAGAGGACCTGGGTTCTGTTCCCAGCAACCACATGATAGCTAACAATCATCTATAACTCCATTTCCAGAGGATTTGATACCCTCTTCTGACCTCCAAAGGTACTGCAGGACAGGGGTGCACTTACACACATGCAGGCAATATAGTCATAAACATACAATTTTTAAAATAATAAAATGTTTTTAGATGTAAGTGTGAAAACTAAAACTGAGGCAAAAAGCTGTAATAGAATTTGTAAAAATACATTTTAGCTGCATTCTAATAAAATATCTGTACTTTTTTTGGTCCAATTAATTACACTTTTGGAAATCTTTGAAGAAATAACCTAGAATGTAGATTCAACTGAAAAGATGCCTTCCTAAGTGCTAGGCAAGTAGTAAATAATCATTCCATTTTATTTGGCATTTTTATCACACAAATAACTACATGCATATAATCAGGCTTCCTTTAAAAAATCATTTATAATATTTTTGGTTTTGGTTATAATACTTTTTAGTTTCTTGCTATAAATACCAGCTGGCTTTGGCCTCAAAGTCCTCCTGCCCCAGACTTTCAAGTGCTGGAAGTACACTTGACTCAAGTACATTTTAAAGATGTTATAAATATACCTCAATATTTAGGAGTATGATATAAATAGCATTCTTTAAAAGAAGACTGATACACATGCATTACCATTTTGTGTATAAGGATTTCTGCCTATAAAAAGTACAAAATATTTAAAGTTATAAATAAAAATACAAATGTGAGTTGAGAGAAAACTGCTGTGTGCAAAATTAGCTTAAAATAGAACTCCAGACAACTCCTGAAATATAGGCTAGAAAATGGTAAAAATGTGAATGCAAAGCTTAACTGCTATATAAAACTAATCTACCCTTCAGCTACTTGATTGAATCTAGCCTGTGGTAATCTAAGAAGTATGTTGTCTTTGCTGAGCTAAATTGCCAATGCTTTGACATAAAATACCAAGGTAGGGGGAGAAAAGTATGAAACTGCATACTGTATCAAGTAGGATTTGTAGTTATCTCTAGGATTTGTAGTTATTTCTTCTATTTGTAGTTATCTCTAAGAAAGAAATTTCTTTCTTTTATTATGGTAATCTCCTATTTTTCTTAACTGCAAATAGTGAAAATGTATTTCATAATGTAACAAGAAAGGTTAAGCCCTCACTAAAATGAGATATCGTAAACATTATTATATGAATGTACAGTTTAGGTAGGGTTATGGGTAACTTTTATTCTGTTATAGCTAATTCAGACCCATTATCATTTTTACAGCTACTCTATTATATAGAAAGCATAGATTATTACTAATGTAAGTGAAAAATAAAAATATCAAATAGAAAGTAATGTTGTTTCACAGACAAGTAAAACAGGAATTTTACACCTTGTCTCTTATTTTCTAACCCCTCAGTAGCTTCTTAAAGGTAAAATGCTTTAAATACAAACAAATAGTACTGGTGATGTTATTAACCAGCTTAATTTAGCCATTTCACAATGTATACTTACTGCAAAATACATTGTATACCACAAATGTTTGATCAGCTTAAAATTTTAAATTTATTTCTTCTAGTATGTGAGTGCATATGTGTATCTGTGTGCGTCTGTGGCGGGGTGGGGGTGCAGAAGTCAAAGGTCAACTTTTAGAAGTTAGTTCTCCTTCTACTCTGCTTTTGAGGCAAGGTCTCTTTTGCTGTTTCTGTTGAGCTACATACCGACAGGCTAGCTGTCTCACAAAGTGTAGATCAGGCTGCCCTTGATTTCACAGAGATTCGTCTGCCTCTGCCTCCCGAGTGCTGGGATTAAAAATGTGTGCAACTACATCCACTTTTGTTAACAGATTTATTTTATTTTTAATCATGTGTATGTGTTGGGGGGTGTGCACGAGTCCAGGTATCTGTGGAAGCCGGTAGCTTCAGATCCTCTGGAGCTAGAGTTATAGGAAGCTGGAGCCATCTGACGTGGGAGTAAGGAATCAAACTCTAGTCCTCTGCTCTTACCATGGAGTCATCACTCCAGTCCTACATTGCTATTTTAAATGAGTCTTAAAAACAAAGATTAATAGTCATCTGGTGGTTTTAAAAGTCATTTTAACAAGAAGAGAAGGATGAGGAAGGAAACTATATAATCTTTTGAAGTACTTTTCCATTTCTTATTTTGACAAAACTGGTAGTAGCCTATTGACATTTCAGCCACTAAATGGCAAGTGAAAAAAAATAAATAGCTAGAACAAAACAAGCTGCGGATGCCGACACACTTCTAGTTACTAAGGGAAAAGATAAAAAGTACTAAGAGGCAAACTCTTCCAATTCTACAATTGTCAAGAAGTATACTCAAACCTAAAGCAGGAGTAGCCAGGGTTAGGCTTCAAAACAGTTCACTTTTTGCTGCTGACAGTACTCTAAGAAAGCTGACATATAGATACTAGGTAACCCCAAAGAACAAACCAAGAATGGACTTAAGAGAACAACTCCACGATTAATAAACCCTATTTCTTTTGTTTTGTTTTTTTTGTAATGCTAGGGCTTAAATCCAGGGTCTTGGGCATGCTAGGCAAGTGATCTACTGAGCTACATCCCAGTCCTTAAAACACCATTTCTTGAGGAGAACTTAGGGGTTAGGGGAATAATCCAAAGATACAGGGAAGCTACCTTAATGCCTTACTTAATGCCTATTTTGCAACCTTATCTTCTAAATACTGCTTTCATATTTTCTGAACCTTTGACTCAGTACAGAAGACTGCAGCCTCCAACACAAAAATGAAAGTTCCCCTCCAACGATGTCCATCAAATGACTGGATTACAGTAAGCTAATGAACCAACATGCCAATAAAATTAGTAACTATTAAAATATAACTAAAATGTTATAAAGCAAAGTCAGTTTGACATTAGTTCTGACTCTAATACACAGGGTAGGGAGATGATATCCCAGCCTATAAACATAATAGATTCTTTTTTGTTATTTTGTAGTTGGGGAGTGGGGAGTTCCTGAATTTTTGAGACAGGGTCTCCCTTTACCCACGACTGGCCTGGAACTCGCTATATAGACCAGGCTGGCCTTGAACTTACAGAGATCTGCCTGCTCTGTCTCCTGAGTACTGAGATTAAAGGCATGTGCCTCCAAAACCAGTTAGATACTTAATTTTTATTTATGTAGACATGTGTGTCTGTCACATGTGTATGGGTGCCCACCAACATCAGGAAGAGGGTGACAGATCTCCTGGGGCTGCAGTTACAGGTGGTTGTGAGTCACCTTACATGGGTGCTGAGAGCCGAACTCTGGTCCTCTGGAAGAATAAGTACTCCTAACCACTAAGCCACCTCTCCAGTCCCAAGTATCAGATTCTTGAAGTCATAAAGTGTTAAAATGAAAACACATATATCAATATTTTATAATCTAATGATATTAGTCAATAACACAATCAAACTAATTCTACTAGATTCTAATTCCAAATTCAACCAACAACTTTCTCTTATAAACTGTCATCTCAAGTACATAATGCAATGTTTTTCAACCTTTCCTCTGCAACACAGCTAAACGGTTCACAAAGACTTCCAGCATGAACAGAAACCGGCTTAGGGCAATGCTTTTGAACTAGGAAGCATCTCACATATTTGAACCATTGTTCAAGGAGATGTGACTGGACTCCTGGAATGATGACAATATTCTACTTCTTGACGTAGATGATGGTTAAAAAGATATTAGCTTTAATTAAAACTGTACATGGCTTTCACATAGTTTTCTGTATATTATCATAAGTTAATAAACAATGTTGAAAGAATCAGCCTAGGTGCCAATTCACAGATGAATGGAAAAGTAAAGGTGGTATGTATACAATGGAGCTTTATTTAGCCAATGCAGAATGAAATTGTGCTGTTTGCAAGAAAATGTCTGGAACTGGCAATCATCACATTAAGCAAAGTAAGAAATTCTGAAGGATAAATTTTGCCATGTTTTCCTTCACATGTGTCATCTAGACTTTAAGTAAAAAACAGACATGAAAGTAGAAGCAGGTCTAGGAAGAAGAGAAGGAACAGTATAAGGAAAGACAAGAAAGAAGAATGGAGACATGATTAAAGAATTATTTTATCTAAACGTATGAAAATGACATAGTGAAGCACATTACCTTCTATAATATACAAAAAAGCAACAATTTTTTATTGTTTAAAGAAACAAACTTATTTATTCAGTTTAAAATTCCTAAGGCTATTTCTACCTTTTCCCAACCATTAGAAACAACAAGTTTTTTAAGGAAATAGTGTCCATATGGAGAGGAAGTCTCTTTAAAATTTAGTACTAGATATCTGAAGGAATGAAATGTACTAAATTGTGCCCTGGGCCTAATGTTAATTACACTTTATAAATAAAAATGTGAGAAAATATTTTTAGTTATTCAAAACCACATATTCAAAATAACCACCACCAAAAAAACCGCAGATGTCCTCAAGACCACAGAGTATCCTGTTAGTGATTTCTTATTTATGTGATTTACAATTTAAATATCCAATTATTCCCAGAAATCTTCATATTAAGTTATACTTTTACATATTTTTACAACTTATTCAGGTTAAAGAGAGTAAGTTTCTAGCAGACATTACCACTTTTAGGTTCTGTACTTCTTTCAGTTTCTCCAGAAATGAAAACTCTTAGTAATCACTGTCATACACAAACATAACTTCCTCTTTAAACGAGCCAGGCATGGTGGTATGCGCCTTTAATCCCAGCACTTGAAAGGCAGAGGCAGGCAGATCTTTGTGAGTTCATGGCCAGCCTGGTCTACATAGTGAGTTCCAGGCTGGCTGGGGGTACAGGAGGACCATGTCTCCAAAACAAATAAATAAAAACAACAAAAACTTTTAAACTTAGATGTAATAGCACATAAATTTTAAATACATAGCTCAATAAATTTTTACACACATATACTCCGATAAAACCACCACCCAAATGAAGACATACACTTAAAGCTAGACTTGAAATCGTTTTATTAGAAAAGGGGATGGAGGGAGGGGAGAGAAAGGCCAAGGATAAAATAACTGCTTCTCTAACCTATTGATTTTTTATTGTGTTCATTTTAACTCTACTTTCATACCTCAAATTCATCTTGAGCATTCTGAACATTGCACCATCTGGCAACAGGTTCAGGAACCACCTCCCAGTCCTCGCAAACTTGTTTAAGAATATTCACAAACGTTGACTTTCCTGCAGCTGTCATAAAAAGAAAGGCAAAATTAAGGAAGGAAACTTGTCAGAAGAGCAAAACAAAACAGTTTTATAAGATGTATTTTATATATATATATATACATATACATATATATGTATATATATAACAAATTCTTAAAAATATTCATTTTTATAAATAAAACAAAAAGGGGGTTCCTAGCTAATCTTCTTGAACACATTTGTCTGTTATTACTTTTAGTTTACCAAAGGCAAGGAACAGAGAATTTAAAACCTGGTGAAAAAATGTTTTAAATGTTATGACAGGAAAAAAATATCTTCTAGACTGGCTTTCCTTAGACTGTGAAGTGGTCAAGGCTATTCTACTACTAACTAGTTGTGTGAATTTGACAAAGTCCCTGAACCTCTATGAACTTGTTTCTTCATAATACAAGAAAGATAATGATACTTTTCTCATATACACTATTGTGATAACCAGTATATTGTCACTGCAATGAGTCATTCCAGTCTGCTGTATTTTTTCTTTAATTATTTATTTATTTATTTTATTTTGTGTATGACTGTTTTGCCTACATGTATATAAGTGCATGAGGTGCATGCAATGCTATGGAGACCAGAAGATGGCATCGGATCACCAGAAACTCGAATCATAGAGGGTTATTAGCTGTCATGTGGGTTCTGGGAATAGAACCGAGGTCCCCTGCAAGAGTAGTCAGTGCTTTTAACTGCTGATCCATCTCTCCAGCCCCCAAGTCTATTGTATTTTCAAAAACTTGCTTTGTACTAGCTCCACTCTCTCAGTGAGAGTGGCCCATACCGATAAATCCAGCATTTGGCAGGCTAAGGCAAAAGGATCCTGACTTCCAGGCCAGCCTGGGCTACTATTATAATAAAACCGTATCTGAAAGAAACAGAGTGCAGTAACACATACCCATAATGCTCCAGGAGGCTAAGGCAGGAGGGTTGCTTTAAATTTTGGTTAAGTCTAGACTACAAATTGAGTGCCAAGCCAGCCTGGCTACAGAGAGCAAGACCATATTCCTCCAAAACAAAAACAATTTAAAAAAAAAAAAAAAAAGGCTGTGGACCCAAGAACAAACAAAACAAAATACTAACAATAATAATAAATAAATAAAACCACTTAAGAAATAACTATAAAGTCAATGTGAGGACACATTCAATGTTTAAGAGCTATGACTATTAATATCCAATCCCAACGAACACACTACAGCTAACAGAAATTAGAAAACCAGCTTTGCAACGCACTTCCTCTACAAGTAAGTCACGTTCTTTCTGCCTCACTTCAGTGGTTCTGTGCAAACCCTTTAAAATATATATATACACTTTTCCCTGGTGATTCACTAGTTCTGAGAGAGCTAGAGTGGATTAAAGGAAAATAGTTTATGTGTAATTATGAAATAAAGCATAAAAAGGAGAAAAAATTTTAAGTATGAAATGAGAAGCTATTTCATTGTGGGAAAAACACTGGTGACCAAATTTCTGTATGGAAAGAGAAGCTTATAGACTATAATGCATTTAGAAGAACGATTTTAAATGATCACTATTCATTAACCTAGACAGAGAAGAGAATGTTCAGAAAGGGTGCCTGATGGACACATAAGTATCTGGAAGTAGCAGAATGCAAAAGCACTTAAAGCTACACATTAAGCTTTTTTTCTGACACAGCTTACAACCAAAAGAACTCACATGGTGATGCTTTAAAACTCTTAACATTTAACAGTTATTTCAAGTTGAGTAACAATAGTTAGCTGACATTCTCAAATGGACAATATCAAGTTCCCTCATCAACTTTTTAGAGAGAGGCAAGAGCTGGAAAATAAGCTAATGATAAGTTAATATTCTAGGAAGGTAAAATAGAAGAAGAAGCAAGAATACTTATGTGAATATTTCTAAAAGTCATGGAAGGGGCTGGAGAGATGGCTAAGCAGTTAAGAGAACTGGCTACAACTGGGCATGATGATACACATCTTTAATTCCAGTACTCAGAAAGCAGAGGCATGCCTTCAAACTCCTCTTAGGAGGCCAAGACGGGGGATCTCTGTGTGAGCTAGGCCAGCTTGGTCTATGTAGGGAGTTCTAAGCCAGCTGGGGCTACAGGAAAATCCAGTCTCAATAAATAAACAAACAAACAAAAACCACCAAATAAAAACAAATAAAGAGCACTGGCTACTCTTGCAGAAGACCCAGATTCCATTCCCATCACCCACATGACAGTTAAGAACCATCCATAACTCCAGTTCCAGAAGATCTGAAGCCTTCTTCTGACACCCACAGGCACTGCATGACACAGGTGTGCTTACATGCTTGCAGGTCTAACACTCAGACACATAAAAAACTAAAATAATAACTATATTTGTTTAAAGTTATGGGAAGGCTGGGCATGGTGGCCACATGCCTTTAATCCCATCACTCCAGAGGCAGAGGCTGGTGAAGGTAGGTGGATTATCTGTGAGTGAAAGACCAGCCTGGTTTATACAACAAACTCCAGGCCATCCAGGGTTACATAGCAAGACCTGTCTTAAAACAAAGAACAACAACAAAGTCATGGTAACTAATAGAATTCCTAATGCTAAGCAAGTATCATGAAACTAATAATCATTCAGAACATACTTCATGAAAGGAGATGAAGACACCATAAATCTAACAATGGAATATCTTTGTAACATGGAACATGAAAAAAACAGCTTACATAAGTAGAAAACTAAAACTGACCATATAAATTTCAAAGTTTAGGAAGAACAGAAGAACTGCAAATAAATCTTCACAGATTGAACAATCTCTATATTAACAGCTGATTTGGACCTGGCAACAAGGTGAAGGAGACACGAACACAGTACAAGAGCAATAATAAACAGCAACTGGTAAAACGTCAAGGAAGATGCCTAATGGTGAGACCTGCACTGCAGCTAAACATCAGTTCTGGTCAAACAGTAGCGCAGGCCCAGTGTGGTCAGATCTTGAGATTTCCCTAAGTCAAGGATCTAGATGCTTAAGGAAAATCTCAATATTTTAAAATGCTAGTGACTATTTTTTCCCTAATATTATGCAAATACAGGCCATGAGTGTGAGATTCTTTTAAGTTTAATAGGGAGGTCAGTGAGGAATTTTAAACTTGGTTAGATGTAGAAAGGACAGGAAGCAGTTATAAACTGGAAACGAAGAGGTACATTATTTTCAAGTGCTGGGAAGATTCAAGATGCATGGGGGGGCGGAGTAGATTTCTTGAGGTACATAGCCTAACTAGATTTGAATGAAAGGGGATTCATCTCTTGAGGTACAAAGAGACACTGAAATTTACTCTAAAGCTGGCTTTATTAACTACCTGTCTTTCTCCTCTATAGTCATTTTTATCCACTAAGAGGCTATGAAGACTAATCTAGTAAACATGAAACCTCAAATTATACTTAAAAGAAATGAGTGTCTCTTCACTGGTCTGTGTCTTGAGTCTGGGGCAATAAAATAAGCCCTCTCTGCCCATGTTTCAGTTGAAGTCTCTTAAACGCTTACAACATCTGCTTGTCTTGCCTTTTTAAAGAAACAGTGCTTTGAATGCAGTAAAAATTAAAACATGTGTTGTATGCATGAATAGTCAGTTGGCAACCTGCAGCCCCCAAAATAAAAACTGTATCAAAACAGGAAACATAAGCAGGTTTCCTGTGGTAGGAAATGTAAAGGAATGGGAAATTCAAATTCATTTTGTTAAATGACATTGTGTAGTTTATGCCCATCACAATTGTGTACGGAAATACTAACCGTCTTTGAACCAGAACCCCGTGTTACATGAATGTGGAGGAACTGACAGTAAAGAACTCCTCACTATTAAAATCACTAATAACATCTTTCCTTGTTTTCAAATGTCTACCATAGTCTTAACAATTTTTAAAAACAACCAGATGTGATAGTACATGTTTTTAGTTCCAGGCCTGCCAGGCTACATAGTGAGACCATGTCTCAAAAATAAAATAAAATAATTGCTAAAAACGCCTACAACCCAAATGTGGACAACTGGGGAATGGATGTGGTATATTCAATAGAATACTACTCAACAATTAAAAAGTGCTACAGAAATAAATAACATGAGCGAATCTTAAAAGCATTCTGCTAAGGGCTGAGAGGAGAGATGGCCCAGAGGTTACCTCACTTGTAGCTCTTGCAAAGGACCCGGGTTCAGTTCCCCGCACTCATTTGGTGGCTAACAACCTCCAGTTCGAGAGGATCGGAGGCCCTCTTCGGGCCTTCACGAGTATGGCACTTACAGAACACATGCACGCAAGCACTCATATAAATGTAAAATAAATATTAATAAAAAATGTTTAAAGAAGTCTGTAAATAAAGACACACGATAGTAGATACTAGTTCTGGTTCTGACCTGGGAAAGCGAAACTTGCAAGGGTTAGGCATGTCAAGGCATGCCAGGAGACAGTGAAAGGTTAAAGAAAGGCGGCTACAAAGCACAAAGGGAACTGGGAGGAGGGTGACGAAATGTTATCCTGTGAGTCGGCAAGTGTGAAAGCTCACAGTAAATCGCACCGAGAACAGGGTGGGTTTCACTGACACCACCTCTGAAGAAACGAAGCATCCGCAACCACCCGGAAAAGTCTTCGTTTGCCAGGTGCCAACAAAGAGCGCAGGGCAAAGGCGCCTCCCAGGATGGGCTGGCGCCAGGCCTCCGAGGTGGGGGGGGGCAGGGACGGGGAGGAGGCGGGGACGAAGGGGGGCCACGGGCGGCAGAGACGGGGGGGGGACACGGGCGGAGTGGGGACACGGGCGGCAGAGACGGGGGGGGACACGGGCGGAGTGGGGACACGGGCGGCAGAGACGGGGGGGCACGGGCGGAGTGGGGACACGGGCGGCAGAGACGGGGGGGGGCACGGGCGGAGTGGGGACACGGGCGGCAGAGATGGGGAGGGACACGGGAGGAGTGGGGACACGGGCGGCAGAGACGGGGGGTGCACGGGCGGAGTGGGGACACGGGCGGCAGAGACGGGGGGGAACGGGCGGAGTGGGGACACGGGCGGAGTGCGGACACGGGCGGCAGGGGCGATACCGGCGGCAGGAGCGGAGGGGGGCACGGGCGGCAGGGGCGGAGAGGCTGCAGCTGCGGGCCGCTCTCGCCCGCCAGTGTCTGCTCACCGATGTTGCCCTCGATGGAGATTTTCTTAATGCGGGTGCCCTCGGGGCTGGTGGCGGGAGAGGGGCAGAATCTCTTGGGCGGGGTGGCCATGCCGGTGGCAGCGGTGGGGAGCCAGCAGGTGCGCGGACGGGTGCTCGGGCTCCGGAGGCTTAGCTGAGGCAGGCTCGCGCCGGCGGGTCCCTCAGTTTGACTTTGGCGCGCACACACCGAGGCGCGCGGGGCGGGCCTGGGACGCGGCCCCGCCCTGACCGCCGACTCCCCGGGGATCGGCCTCCGGCCTCTGGCAGGGCCGGGAGAGCAGCCGAGTCCGGTCGCGAGAAGACGGGGGCGGGGCCAGAGTGAGCGGGGCGGGGCGAGGACAGAGCGCGCGGGGCGGGGCGAGCTCCCTCCCGCGCAGCCCGGGGGCGGAGCCCAGGCCGCTCGCGCGGGGCAGGGGAGAAAAATCCGAGGTAGAAAAATCAAACGGAAGACCGGTCAGCAGAGAGCCCTCTGGAAAGGCGCAGCCCGGTGCTGAGTGCCCGGAACGCTTGTGAGCGTTTTCTCGTTCTTTAACCAGTGATCTATGCCGGTCCCATCCTCCGTGTCAGGAGTGATAGGCGGGAACTGAGTAGCTGCAGCTTTGAAGTCTGAGTCGGCAGGGGAACTAGGACAGGAAATGAGGCCATCTCCAGACACAGGCAAGCGCGCCCCGGCGTCCGTACCCTCTGCCCTCCAACCTGGATGCTCGGCGGAGCTGTGTAACAGTGACCCCTAGGTAGTCGCTCTCCAGCATGACTAGCTTAGCCCTGCGTGTCCATCACCTAACGTGATGACATTTTGGATGCCTACATGTTATGCATATTGTGTCATACATGTACTCTGAAGACTGGTGGCCAAATACTGTATAGAAACTCCGGAGTTCACTTTCACTCAGGGTAAAACAGCTTCACTGTCTACAGACACTAAGGGTCTTGCTGTTCTTTTTTACCTTGTGACCTGAGTACGCGTCCTAAAAGTGGAGTTAGGAAGGGTGAAATGGTGACTACATTCTCAAAATTAAAGAGCATAAATTAAAGGACTGGAGAGATGGCTGAGCTATTAAAAGCACTGTCTGCTTTTGTAGAGGAACCTGTATGGGATCCCAGCACCCACAGGGCGATTAACAACCAAGCATAGCTCCATCGGACGGGATCCGACGCCCTCGTCTGGTCTCCGAAGACATTGCATGACACGTGCTCTTATGTATAGGCAAAATTTTTAAAAAATCGTTTAAAGCGATTAAATTAAAAAGTAAATCCACTGGGGAACTCAGTTGCAAATAACAAAAGAAAAAAATCTAACGTATTTTTTTGTTGTGCTTTTTGTTTTATGAGTATATGACTATTAGTTTTACTTATTCCTATGGGGAATAGCAGCCAGATTATTTGAAGAGAAAAAGGCCTGAATAATTGGACCTATATAGCTGTCATCAGGAGTTGGAAGAAAGGCCTTTGGAAGGCAACTAGGAATCACATTCTATATCCAGGTGTGTGAGGAAAACTTTATACAATAAGTATTGGCAGATACTCAGGAGAAAAGTTAGGTAAGTCTCAGGTGAAGAACAATTAAAACAGACCAAAAGATGAAATTGAAGTATCAGAAATATATCTTAAAGAAGCTCAGAGTTGAGGAGAAATCCACAGGCGAAGATTTTGTTTTTGTTTTGAAGACCCCAGTGAATGAATCACACTGAAGGACATTGGGAGACACAAATCAGACTCTCTAGATCATTTTATATATATATTGGGCTGGGGACAGTGGGGGAAGGTGGACAGAGGAAAGCAGATCTAAATGCCATCAAACTATTATTGTATGAAAATTGCAAAACTTCAATAAAAAAGTGAATCAACCAACTTGGGGAGGAAACGGTTCATCTGGCTTACAGACCACCATCCATCTACCAAGGGAAGGCAAGGCAGGAACTGAGGGCAGGCATCTGGAGACAGGAACTGAAGAACTGACCTGGAGAGAAATGCTGCTTACTGGCTTGCTCCTCTTGTCCATGTTTCAGCCTTTTTTATTTTTAGACATGGTCTCCCTGTAGCCCCAGCTGGCCTGGAACTCACTATGTAGACCAGGCTGGCCCTGAACTCATAGAACTCTGCCTGCCTCTGTTCCTGTGCCTGTGCCTCTTCCTCTGCCTCCCCAGTGCTCAGATTAAAGACGAGTGCCACCACACCCAGATACTACCTTGTTACAATCATTCCACTGTATATACATTTAAGAAAACACACTTCAGCCTAGAAATTATAAATTATTCATCAAAATAAAAAATTTTAAAGCTATGGGAATGTTTCACTTTGTTATGGGACTAAAGTTCCCAGAAAAGCCACACCTGTGCTAAACATTCAAGACTGATTCAAACTTCAGTGATTGTGGAGAGTTGGAATGTTGTAGATCAAGTCAAATCAGCTTGGAATCTTTGATCCATTTAAATAGTTACTGCCTAGCCTGTGTGTGACCTAACATCTTTGTGACTATTTAAATCCTTTTGGAGACTCCTAGCTTCCAACCAAGCCAAAAGCTAAGAATATCATCTAATAGTATCTGAGGCCTGTAGTAGTGATTTTCCCATTTTGCTTTATCAAACTACCTGGTCTTTCCACCAACATATTAGAAGTGTCTTGATTTATTACTTTCTCTGTTGTTACTACAGAAACGTCATGAAAATGTTGCCATGTTGAAACTTGGCATTTGGGTATCTAAGTCTGTGTTCTCAGATCATGGCCAATCATGTTTGGCTCCAGAATAAACTATCTCTTATTTATTTACACACACACACACACACAAAGCAGAAGTATACTGTAATGATACCATGATTAAGAAAATTGGTTTAAAAAAAAATCACAGGGGCTAGAGAGATGGCTTAGCAATTAAGGACACTGACTGCTCTTGCAGAGGACTGGAGTTCAACTCTCAGTATCCAACATGGCAGCGACAACCATCCTAACTCTAGTTCCAGGGGATCTGACACCCTCTTCTGACCACTGTGGGCACTGCATCACACAGATACACATACATACGTGCAGGCAATATAGTCATACGCATAAATAAAAATAATTTTTTTAAAAAAATCACAGATCTGTTTTTCTGGCTGATGAGTTCTTCTAAATGCAAAAAATATACTTCAGAAATAGAATTTCCCTTTTTCCTAGTGTATGGATGTCAAGAGATCAGAGGAAATACTTTTCTAACACACACACACACACACACAATTTTTGGAGAGTCTGGCTGTATAGCCTAGACTGGTCTTGAACTTGTAATCCTTGTGCCTCCAACTCCCAAGTACCCAAATTATAGGCATGTGCCACTACATATGGCTTTCAGAGCAAGTTTCTTAGGGATTTGGGGGTGGGACTGGGGAGTAGAGAGATGGCTCAGTGTAGAGCTTGCCACACAAAGACCTGAATTCAATCCCTATTTAACAGGTGCACATAATGACACACACTTGGGATCCCAGTGCTGGGAGGCAGGGACAGGTAGATACCTAGGGCTCACTGCCCAGCTAGACTAGCCTAATCTGCAAGTCCCCAGGTCCCAGTGAGCAATCCTGTCTAAAAAAAAATTTTTAAAAGAGGCCTGGAAAGACGGCTCAGCACTTAAGAACACTGTCTCCTCTTGCAGAGGACCCAGGTTCAGTTCCCAACACTTACATGGCAGCTAACAACTGTCTGTTAACTCTAGTTCCAGGGGATATGACGCCCTCTTCTGACCTCCACAGGCACTGCAGGACATAGGCACATCTACATACATGGTATCAATATACTCATACACAAAAATATTTAAAAATAAAAAATGATAAGACAACTCCTGAGGACCTTTGATCTTCTTGTGTACTCACACATATGCACTCACTGGCAAGTACATATATTCACATGGAAGAAAAAACACTTCTTGAGCAGTGTGATGGTGTACCAGTAGTGGTTTTAGATAATTATGGACACTACCAAAATATTTTCAACCGGAAGATTCAATCTCAGTGCCTGTAACATACCAATACCTCCAAATAATATGTCAATAATACTCTAAAATACACATTATTTTGAAATTTTAGATAAGTCAGGGTAACTTTTTCTCTAATGCCACTTATTAATATTCTTTAATGACTTGTAATGAAGATAACATATTAGAATATATCTTAAGCTTGGTGGAAAGGTACCACAAATAGTTCACTGTTCTGTTTTTTGCTCACTGTACAGTTTTAAGTTCAGCATATGAGAGTCTTTAAGCCCTAGACCCAATCAATGACTTGTACAACTTCTGAGCTTTAGTTTTCAAGTATGTAAAGCACTTAGAGTAAAATTCAAGGGTTGTAAGCATTACAAAATATAGTCCCAAACAAACTGAAGTGTTCAACATGTTCTTTATACCTTTAATTACCTCTGGAATGTGTTTAGTTTTTCTATAGTAAAAATAAACAGCAATGCAAAGTTGGGATTCATGGCCAAACATAACTATTTATTAGGGTTTTTTTTCTTATAAACATTCAGTATCTTCCTTAAAAAAACAAAAAACAAAAAAAACTAGAATTTAAATACTTCCCATCCCATACAAGTCTGTATACATTATTTACATCTTTCAAATAAAACATATTACAGATTTTCTGACATTCAGTATCCCCTTTAAAATAACAACAATGATGCAATTAAATTTTGATCAATAACTACAATTTGCATAATCTTGGCACAATTTACAATATAGCGCCCATGTTGCATTTCATATTTTAGACCATTTCCCCCTCCAGCTACTGTAACAGAGAACTCATCTCTCTCCATGAGAAGAGGATTCTTGTCTTTGTGCATTCTCTTAAACAACTGCACAATGTGAATGCAGCCCATGTGCTTCCATTACTTGGCACTGGCAGTTTTTCTCTGCTTTTTCTCTTCAGAAATGATTTCTACTCAGATTTTAGGTGTTCTTATATTAACTATTTCTAGCAGTAATATTAATAACTTAAATGTATAAGAAAAATTTAAATAGAACAAAAAAGTATTCCCTAAAAGATTAGTGATCTCACCACCCTGGTTATGCATGTACAAAAATAACAAATACAATTTAGTGGTTGTAAAAAACTATTTTCCCTAAAAATAGTCATTTCTGCAGAACAATTTAAGGAGAAAAGTGTTCTTAAATGAATATATTCTAATCTGTTTTACAACCTACACAACTATTTCAGAAACAAAATAAAAATGAAAATTTGTGCAAACTATAAGAAATATCCATTCATAAGAATTTAATGTATGCAAGAAAAACTCAACAAAATTTAACTTTACATCACTAATTGCAGCTCCAGTGATATAAAGTTGTCAACCAAAACAAACGAAAACCTATATACTGACAGTATTTCAGAATCACTACAATGAAGAACTGCAAAATCAGCCGTGTGTGTGACACAAATGAAGAGTAGGAAAACCCAAATCCATAAAGGCCAGTGACTTTACTATCCATGGTTGAGAATACTATCCAAAGTTTTGTACTATATAGCACTATATGCAAAAAAGAAAGGGAGAGAGGAAGAAACTAACACTTATAAAATCAAATACCTAATATTTTAATTTGTACTTTTTTTTCTCTTTTGTCAAAATACAAGTAAGTCCAACTCTGAGTTTTAGAAACAGAGCAGTCATTTCTTCAAAATGATTTCTTCGATTAACTTCTTAGGAAAGCCTTAAAAGTTCAGATTGTTTGCTGTCAGAATCTTATGTTTGTTATCATTAAGCTTTTCCATTAAATCTTGAAATAGATTTCTAAACATTTATCATCTCATACACAAGTAAGCTGATAAGTAAGCAACAGTGATTCCTATAGTAAATCTTAGCATTATGGCAAAACTCTGATGTTTAAATTATATTAGGAGTGGTCCTTAAAGACAGAGCTGTGTTTATAAGAATTGGTATGTTCTTTAATATATCAAGTAGGTTTCAAAATAAGATGCTTTCCTACTATGCAATCACATTCCAAATTACAAATATACTTTTGGTCCCCTATATTTTCAAAAGACAAGTAAAATTTAAAGTTATAAATTATATATACTGAATGCTTAGATAATTCTAAATATGTAATTCATGATAGGAAGGTTTAAAACTTGGCATAATACATAAATTTTATTCAAACAATCTCCAGTCTTGAATTAAAGTCAGCCTGTTCATTTGAAAAAAACTCTTTAAAACAAAACAGAAAACAATAGAGGTAAAGGTTTTGTTTCCTTAAACTACTATTTTAAGGAAAGTACTGGATCCATTTTTCCATATTATTCTTCCAATCAAAACTATCCTACAGTAGTCAAAACAGAATTCAAAATTCTAATGAAAAGAAAACAAGTTCTAGAAAAAGATCTTGATTTTAAAATTCTATTTAAATACAAAGTAATTAAAATGAATTTTTAAAATTAAGTCTTCACATCCAAATGACCATGTCTACTTGAAAATAGTGACATCAGAAAACCTTTATTTAGTGATACAGTCAATATCTAAAGCAGTCTTCCCTGCGGATTTAGAGCCTATCATATACTCCTGATTTCCTCAGTGGTTTGGTTCTCAGAGAATAATAGCCCAGTTGGGTTTGGTGTTAAGGTAGGTTGTTAGGCTGCAAAAAATGGTTTTGGTTGCACCAAAATGATGATATTGATTTTTCTTGCATAGTCCTAAGTCAATTCTAATGGCACCCATGACAAAATTCTAGAAACATGCCTTTTGTAGCATATCTGATATAAATAGTGCTCCAAAGGGTACTCTTTGAAGTTCAACTCTCATTTGGATGTTAAGGTATGACATACTCATTTTAAAAGAAAGCTCTACAACTTAATATTTGCATCTCACATATTCTACCATTAGAGTGGTTATTTAAACCTCTCTCAGAGAGGGTGTAGACAAACCTATAAAAAAAAAATCTGTCATTTTATTACTTTCCCATAAGCAAGGAAAATGCTTCATACATAAAGTGGAATCTGGTAGTTACATATGTAAAATATAAATATCCACCTTTCTGTTTCCTGATAAAAGACTGTAGTGCTTCATCCATCCTGATTATCCAGGTAGTAATTCAGTTTGAGACACAGATTAAAAATATATTCTACTACCTAATACATTTTATGCTGACCATTTAGAATTTAAAAATGACCATCACACAGAGTTGAAAAAGACAGTGATCTAGAACCTCAGTTTAAGGTAAACTGATCTCCAAAACCACCACCAACACACTTATTCTACTGTTCAGGGCAGCCTTTTGTAGGAAACAGAATAATAACCAAGTCAGCAAATGAAAGCCAGGAGTACCACCTACTGCTAACTGAAAATACTCCTCATTTAAAATAATTCCTAAAAGTTGCTTCATTATATCAGCATCCAACCAAAGGACAGTGGGTAACAATATTGTTACTTTCTACTTTATATTGTATGGGATGTGCTTATGAAAGAAAAGGAAAACCAACGTCTGTTTTATAACTCTGTATTTAAAAAAAAAACAGATATGGGAAGATCCATGCCTTTAATCAGAATTCAGAAGGCAGAGGTAAGAGTTTGCGGCCAACCTAGTCTACGGGGTGAGTTCCAGGCCAGTCAGGGATAGATGGTAAGACTCTCTCAAAAAAAAAAATAAGGAAAAAAAAAGGGGGGGGGGGTGGTGATTATCTTGTTTATTTGAAAATACTGAAAAGAATCTAAGAGACATTTATATGAAAGTTCTGCAAAATCAAGCTTTGATTCCTTATTTTATAAAGGACATCTTCCTTTCAAAGCCAGTTTTTATTAAAATGACTCCCATATAGATGCTCTGGTGGATTTTTCTTTATTTACAGTCATCTAACACGATACCAGGTCTTTCCCCAGGAGAACTTCTCTTCATTGTCACCATATGTACACACATTTATATTTCCTTATTTTCTAAAAACTGATTAAATGAATACCAAGAAAAATGGCACCTGAGATTCTGGAACAGTGAAAACAAATTTCTAGCTACATATAGTGGGAAAGTAAGTACTACTACTAAGCTTTGATTTACAGAAAGTTTTCCATTTTTACAGTGTACTGTATGTAAGGCTTAAAAGAACAGACACGGTCTTTCACTCTTTTCTCAACATGCTACAGCTACTGAAACCCCCTTGTTACTAGGTTCAAGTCAAGTTAAACGGACTATGGAAGACTATTCTGGTGAATAACCATGTGCTTCATTTCCTAGAAAGAGAGAACTCAAAAATCATGACATCAAAGTCTACTTCTGAAGCAACCCATAATGGTTGATATTACCTATTTAGATACTAAAAGATTTGTTTTTAAGGATATCAGCTAGCTCTCACTATAGTTTATAAATAAGCATTACCAACAAATGTCCAATATCAGGCTCTCCTGTTACTTTTATTACTGGTACCTGGTGATTAATTGCTATTATAGAAATAAATAGAGAAAAAGGCAGTTCCTAGTGATCATAATTAGAAGGAAATTAAATTGTACCATTGTACTACTTGTAGACCAAAAAAAAAAAAAAAAGTTTTGCTTCATTTTAGCTTCTTTTCCACTAAGCATTTGTATCTATTTCAAATTTAGAGGAAGCATTTCTATTTTACTAGGAAAAAGGCATGTAACTGAAGAGAGTATATGTATATAAATTTTTTTAATCAAAGGAAGCAATTTACCAAAATTGCTGAAAAAATTAAATGTGGGAGTCTGAAAAGAGTATTTTTCAAGAACAAAATTGAAGTAAAAAAACTCAGTATTTATTCTAAAAGTTAAATTCCTGAACTTGTTATTGAGGATAATCCAAAAGAAACTTATGCCAAATAAAATTTAAAGATTACTAAGCTAGCATTTGTATTGTTTGATATCACTGCACAGAAAAAGATTTCACAGTGGAAAAATAACCTATGCCAATAATCAAGGTAGTGCATCATTTAAAAATGACAGGCCAACACCAACTCCATTCACTGAATGGAAATGCTAGAAAGTGATTAATTTTCCCAAATAGCTGTTAAATTCTATCTATAATGTCTATACCTAAAATTATTAATTTATTTTTAACTTCTCATGGAAGTTGATTCCTAAAAAGAAGTCTCTAGGACTCTATAAGTAATATACACCATTTGTTCCAGGGTTTTAAGACAGGACTTTCTAGAACATGACTCCCCATACTTAATCCTTTCCCTAAACTCCCCATACAAACTAATACCCACCCCCCCACCATTCTCTTTTCACTTCCTCTTTGAAGTAAAAGGGCTTCTTCAGATTTATGGCTCATTTGGCAACTGGTGGGAAACCTCACAATTCAGCATCACCTCTGAAGATGGGAATCATATAGATATATAAAACCTGAAATTCACACTTACAGTGCAGTTAACATGTAGAAGAAAGAAGCTGAAATGCAATAGCTATTACATCTCAACATCCTCAAGTTTCAATATCACAGATATTAAGAGATGGAAAAAGACCTGCTTGTAGAACTTTAAACATCTGTTGAACAGAATGTTTTAGTCAGTATCAAAAATAATTCAATAAATTTTTGTTGTTTTACATTTATGTTCTACATGCACACCTTTACAAATTAAAGTTTCTTCAATGTACTAAAAGCTGGACATCACCAAATTGAGTAAACTATGGCTTTTATGACAAATTATTTTACAGCATGCACAAGTAAGTGCCCTGGATAGAAATTCTAATATTGTTTCAAGCTCTGTTCAGTTCTTTCTCTGTGCTTTGCACATCAGAAGTGAGCCTACCAAGGCACTTAAAACACAAGTCTTTTGGGGACTTCAAAGTGGGTCACAATTTATACAACACAGAACCCAATCCATCAGCATTTCAGTTCGCATTTTCTTTCCAGCACTGTCTCATAAAAAGTCCTCAAGTAAACCAAACGAAGTTAATTTAAAAAACTGTCCTTTTCAAATGTAGAGAATGGATCTTGACTTCCTCTAGCAACAGGATATGGTTTCATATATTCAGAAGACAAAAGGGAACCCAAGCAATCCCCCAAACCTAAAAGAGAAACAATCCAAATAAAAACAAAATATAACAAAACCCAAACACACTGCACACAGCTTCAGATGAGGAACTCTTTCCACAGTTTTGCCTCTCCTTTTATCTGTCCTTCGAGGTGAGTTTCTCAATGAGTTCTTGGAGAGGTGCAAGTTCCCTTCTATCAATAAGGTTGAATTCCTACAAACAGCAAAATATCATTTGTATTTAATGCCAAAATTAACATTAATTTTTAAATATTTTTATTGAGCTTTTGTACATTTCACACAACAGTTCTTAATCAAATTTAGACTCCCACACACACATAGGGCACACACACCAGACCTTATGTATTCCACCATACATGTGAAATCCCATTCGGTCAACTATTTGTACCCAGATGGAATCTAGTCAACCTACCCAGAGATCTTAACTTAAAGGAGGAGGTCTACTCTCCCTCACACAGCAGTCAATCAATCTCCAACAGTTCCCAGGTTAGGGCCTGCTGGAAACCCGTTTCCCTTGCTCCACTCTGGGCCCTTGTCTGATTGAGCTGGCCTGGGTCTTGTGCTCAATGCCACCACTGCACCAAGTTCACAGGAGCAAGATTCCAGTGTCCTAAAAGCCTTGGTTTCCCTATGTTCACGGACCACAGTCTCTTACAATCTTTCTACCCCCTCTTCCACAATGGTCCCCAAGCCATGGTTGAGTGTGGTTTAACATAGGAGTCCTATCCAAGGACACATACTCTGCAGTCTCTTATTCTTTCATTGTTTTAGAGGATACTATGCAAGCTCTAAGAGAGAAAGCCAATCAGTGGTCCAACTCAGCCCTAAAGCCAAGTAACTTTAACCAAATAACTTTAACAACTAGCACAGTAAACTACCTCTACTGGAGCAGCAGTGGCACTGTTATCTGGGGGAGGGGGGCTGATTGACAACTTTCTGATTAGACTTAAAAGTCCTCTCAATGAGAGTGAACTCATGGATGACACTGTAAATATAGTCAAACATACATGGCTGGAGAGGTCATAGATCCTAGAGAAAACCTTATCTCTGTCATATCTCTAGACAAAGGAAATTAACTTTTGAAGTAAATAAAAGTAGACAATAGTTTTTACTGTTCACTATCTTAAGCAAATCACTTAGCGTCTCCTGATAATTGTTCTTAAATCTAGAGTATTAAAAATAAATCCACACTACCTCATGAAATTATTGTGGAGACTAAGTGCTGTAACAGCTACTACTTCATGTAATACCTAGTGCACAATACATTCAATAAGTGGGATGCTTCCTGTGAAAAGGAATAAAACTGGCCACTATTTAAAGATAGTACACCAAACAAGGATCAAAAACTGTAGCACATCAAGCAAATGTGAGCATTATAAAAACAGTATAGGGTTAATTATAAAGTATCCTGAGGCTAAATAATACATATATATATATATACATATATATATATACACACACACACACACACACACACATATGACAAAAGGTAGAATGCACAAATGATAAAGTAAAAGCTTGTTAAAAAAAAAAATGAGAATACCTGAGTTTAACTGTATTTTATTTCTACTTGAAGCACTGGAGACTGAACCAGGGCTTCATACTTGCTCTACAGGCACTCTATCACTGAGGTACACTCCCATGACCTAATGTGTGCTTCCTTAGGGCTTCTACTCTCAGACTGTTCAGGGGCTGCTCAGTGGCAAAGTAGGTGAAGTAGTTAAGGAGTTCAATTCCCAACATCAAAGGAGGATAGGAAAGGGAGGTTCCACCCTCATCATTCTGAGTTCACTTGTGGGAAGATTTTTGCTGAACTATGAATTATAAGACAAATAAACCTTAGAATGAAGTTTCCTTTGGTGCTATGGGTCTACAGATGAGATAGAGTCAAGTAACTGCTCAAGGCAAATTTTGATGAATTACAAACTCCAAAAATGTGTTTATATAGATGAAATTGAGACATAAGATATGTACTTTCAGGAATGTATATATTAATGAAAATGGAGATATTTTTCTTTAGTAGAAAGGAAATGAAAAAAGATACTCATAAACATACACCCACATACAAGGACACATACTCTGCAGTCTCTTATTCTTTCATAGTTTTAGAGGATACCATGCAAAAACAACAAAAATTAAAACTTTCAGTGCTGGGCAAGGGAGAGATGATCTCCTTTGAAGAAGTGTCTCTAGATAGGCTGACTAGACTCCAGTGAATGAACTTGTACTGAGGAACATCTGGATATATAAACTTGACTCCATAGGCCTTAACATATACGAGAGAATGCGTGAAATGCAGTGAGAGGAATGGGTACCTGAATGGGGGAGGGGGGTGTAAAGATGATTAAGATGTTTTGTAAGACATGCACAAATACCATAAAAAATACACACTTTAAAACAATTCAGTTTCTCCCAACTATCATCTCTACATAAAAAAATAAACTAGTTGGCTCACCTATTTCCAACTTTTTTACTTTTGCTTATTATTTCTCTAATTAAAGATTTTAAAATATCCTTAGTGTGTATGATATTTTTGTTTAGTCTGTTTGAGACAGGATATTAACTGACCCAGGCCATGAAATAGAAATAAATACAATTTTGGAAAAAAAGGATGTGGTATTCAAAGCATGTATCTAGAACAGAATCAACTAACAGACATGCAAGATGTAAAAAAGAAAAAAAAGTAGAGGGTTGAGAGAAATGAAATTCTTAAGACCAAGTTCACTGAAAGGTCTGCCTAACTAATCAAGTTCAGATTCCTCCTTTTTATGTATTTTGATTGGTGTGTTGTTGCTTGCTTGCTTTTGATTGGGTTGTTTTTTGTTTCTTTACAGACAGTCCAGGCTAACCTGAAACTTGCTGTACAGTCAGTCAGGCTGGCCCTGAACAAATAATCCTCCTGTCTCAGCTCCTAAGTGTCAGGATTATAAGCCATTATATTACCACCACACATGGCTTAATAGTCAGGTTCCTTATTTAGCCCCTTCTTATGATCTGGAAATTGAAACATCTATCCGAATCCATTGTAGACTTCTTTGCCATAATATGGGAAACTAAAAAAATTCAGAAGCAAAAGGCTAGTCATTATCATCATGGAAAGTACAGAACAGAATGCAGATTAGAGAGAGATGTCAAGTTCTACCCTGACCATGTACATACACCATGCATTTATCACAGAACTCTGAAAATAAACATAGTAAGCCACAGAAGTCTCGTACTTCAACTTACCTGAACAAAAAAAATAAAGTGCTTGAAAGACGTATTGAGATGTGCTTCCTCTTGAAGCTGGATCACAGGATCAAAATGTTGATGATAAATGTGAGCATAAACCCTAAAAAGTCGTTTGAGTATAGTTTTTGCCACCGACATAAAATTCTTTGGGAATGGAACACCTAGTAAAGAGATAAACCCCTTCATTAATAACAGGACAAGACAGCACAACTGCCATCATGCAGCAACATAATCAGGACAAGGTTAAGAAGATATGGCATTTATGAATTACTATTTTATATGCCCACACTCACTATCTTTCAGAAGTTCTCATCACATTATGAATGAAAATAAACTCCAGAGCTTCTATGAAACAAGAACTAGTCTTTTTGTAACTTACCATGTTTCTAACTTACTGCCATTTTACTAAAATGAAACAACCTAACATGGCAGTAAAGCTAAAACTCATACCCAGGCTCTTAGGTGTTTTAACATTACCCTCAACACCAATATATGCTGAATATAAATAATGTAGTAACTACTTCAGTTCTGTTTAAAATGCTTATAATTACCATAGCTTTTCTATATAGAACATTTCATTACTACTCTAGGTCTATATCAGGCCTAAAATTAGCTGCAGTGTTTGTTCAATCAAGCTTGTTATTATATGAAATAGCCCTTTTACAGTACCATAGAAAAGAGAACCCTATATATTGTTGGTGGGAGTGTAGTCTAGTATAGCAATTATGGAAAATAGCATGGGAGTTCCTAAATAAATTACAGAGAAAATTACCAAATGATTCAGCAATTCCATTTCTGAGAATGCCAAAAAAGAAATGACATTGGGCACAGTGGTGCACACTTTTAATCCCAGTACTCAAGAAACAGAGGCAGATAAATCACCATGAGTTTGAGGCCAACCTGGTCTTATGGAGCAAGTTCCAGGCGAGACAGGGCTAGCAACATAGTGAGACCTTGTCTAGGAAGAGAATGGGGTAGGAGGAAGAGACAATAGATGATAGGGGGTATGGGGGAGGAGAAAGGGAGAGAAAAGGAAAGAAAGGGAAGGGGGAGAAAGAGAAAGGAGAAAGGACAGGGAGGGAGTCACAAATCATAAATATACATGTATTCTCCTGTTTATTCCAGCATCATTAACAATAACAAATTTATGTAAACACCCTAAGTGCCCTCAGTGAATAAAGAATCCATCACACACACACACACACACACACACACACACACAAAATGGGGCTGAGGGAGGGATTTTATTTAGCCTTTAAGAAGACCTGATCCAAGGACCTAGGAGGCTGAGGCAGAAGGACATGGAGTTCAAGGCCAGGCTGAAATCTACAACAAGACTCTGTCTCACTAAAATAAAAATAGGCCATTTGGATTTAGGAAGACATTATGCTAAGTACACATCATACCTACACCAAAAGAATATTTCTTTTTTAAAATACTTTATTATTTTTATTTCATGTGTATGAGTGTATTGTCTGCATATGTTTTAGTGCAGCTATGCCATGCTAGATCCCCTGGAACTGGAGTTAGGGATGGTTGTTAGCCACCATGGAGGTGATAGGAATTGAAACTGGGTTCTCAAGCAATCAATGCTCTTAACTGCTGAGCTGTCTCTCCAGACCGAAAGGAGTATTTCTTGATTTCACTTTTATTTAGGGGAGCAAGGGAATGAATATACAGAGAATAAAACCATGGTTACTAGGGGAAAGGGAAGAATATGAGATAATGTAGGTCAAAACATGCACAAAAAAACAACAAAAATATAGGACACGGAAGTCTACAGATCTAATGCAAAATATAAGAATACAGAGACAATATGTATTATATTGGGATTTTTTTTATCTATATTTTCATTTTTGGTCTTTTTGAGACAGGGTCTCTGTATGTAACGACAGCTGGCCTGAAACTCGCTATATAGACCAAGCCGGCCTCAGTCTCAAGAGATCTGCCACCCAGAGTGCTGAGATTAAAGCCCAGTCTATGAGATTTTTTAAATAATTAAACCTCTTTTGCAATGAGGTAAAATGGGTTCACTATGTGACATGATGGATATGTTAATCTGTTTCACTATAGAAGCTATTTTACTATAAATATATGTATCTCAAAACATGTTTTACATATATATACATACACAATGCACAATATTTTAAAATTTATATGTATGAATGTTTTGCCTGCATGTAAGTGCACCATGTATATACAGCACCTCAAAGGTCAGAAGGTGTTAGATCCCCTGTAACTGGAGTTACAGAGGGTTATTAGCTGCCATGTGAGTCCTGGGAACCAAATCCGAGGTCCTCTGGGAGAGCAGCAAATGCTCTTTGCTGGGTAGGTGCCCCTAAATTTTTTTAAATATAAAATCCAGGTCAATGAGATGGCTCAGTGAGTAAAAGGACTTGACAGGCAAACCTGACAACCTGGGTTCAATGTCTGGAAAGCATGTAAAAGTGAAAACTGATGACACACATGCATGTACACATACACCATACAAATAATAAATTTTTAAAAAGAAAAAAATACAAAAATCCTATATTCTGAAAGGACTGAAGTACATATACTCCAGATTAAAAGGACAAAACACTGAATAAGAAACAATTATCAATGATCTTTTACTATGAAGACATTAATAGGAAAAACCTGAACAACTCTGCAATTAGAGAACAGTATTCTACAATTCTTTGCTTTTCAATAATTATTCTACAGTTCTGTAAAGAACTATATATTCAATCATGTGCAGGTAAAAGGGCATCATATATACACCATTTATTCCCAAATGGTTCAAGAAGATGAGTGAACATGGGGATAGAGAATGATAAATTAAAAGTGATAAAATGTTAATAAAGAATTTACATGATCAAATTTTGTTGCTCTGCAGGACTCTTAAAATTCCCCCTCCCTTTGGGGAGGGGGGTATAGGAATCAAACATGCTAGGCAATCAAGCACTCTATTACTTAGTGTGCTGGATACCGTCAGTTGTCACCGTGACACACCTGGGTGGAGTGAACTTGAAGTGAAGAATTACATCCATTAGATTGGCCCCTGGCATGTGTGGGGCATTTTCTTGATTGCTGAGTGATACGGGAAAGCGCAGCCCATTGTGGGTGGTGTCACCCCTGGGCAGGTGATCCTGGGTTATATAAGAAAACAGGCTAGGCACAGGCCAAAGAAGTAAGCCAGTAAGTAGCATGTGTGGTGGCTCATGCCTATGATCACACACTTAGACACTTAGAAGGCTCAGACAGGAAAACTGCCACTATCTTGATGCCAGCCAGGGCTAAAGAGTAAATAAGACCCTGGCTCAAAAAAAAAAAAAAAAGAACAAAACAAAAATCTCTGTGTCACAATCATAAAACTGGATACAGTCTATATAGACTATTTCCTCAAAGAGAAAATGACCGTGACTAGTAGATAGTATCATCTGCCTTCTTGATGTCCATTATCTTTTTTCTACAAGGTAGGCCAGACTGTATTACCTTCCTCAAAAATTATCCTTTGATTGGAAGTAATTTTGTAAATATTTTACTCTGGAATATCACCAAAATTTTTTAACAAAGAGTCAAGAGATAGATCATTTATTAAATTTAGTCTTTCAACTAATAGGCATTTAAGAACACGGGGGGGGGCATCAACTTACACAATATAGCTTCTTTTATGACTGGGCTAACAAATTTTCCTATCTCGTTAGGGGAACTGCATAACATATACATATATTAACACAGCACCAAAGAACTATCCAAATGGATAGTACAAGAAGAGAGAGCACAACTGCAGAAACATGAAATTAAATAAGCCATGATGGACCCCAATTATATAAAATAATTATACCAATTTTTGATGGAAATAATGTTTCATCATCCAACTGGTCCTGAACCCAAGTCATCAGGTAATCAATATACTTTGGTGCAGAGCATTTAATAGGTTTTTTTATGTTTGTTCCATCTGCCCAGTGATACTCATATCTGTAATGGAAAGATAAAAATACACAGAATTAGCAGTGTATATATGTAAATATGGCACATATTTTTATAAAAGTATGTACATGTTTTAAACAATCAGTTCTTCTAAGTAAGGACACATTTTTCAATCACCAGTAGCCTGTTTTGCATTAATCAAAATCCAATCTAAGCATCGCATCAAACTCACCTTTTCTTTTTAGATATTTTCACATGTCTGAATTTTCTTAATTTCTCATATAGAGTAGAATCATATTGCTGAAATAGAAAATTCAGCTTACTCCCCAGTTCTATGAGATGTGTGCTTGAGCTTTATAGTTGTTGTCTCCTTTTCATGTCTCTCTATGTATTTCTATGTGTTGCAATTCTTTTAACTTAAAGGCATTAAATTTTGAGTTAAGGATATGGAATGACATGGAAAAGTCAAAGTAAAGTTAATAAAAACAAGGATGATCCAGTAGTTAAGTATGTTTGGCTAAGGATTAGCAACTCAAACCTGGTCAAAAATGTTTCTGAGTATTAATACATTATCTTTTGATTGAATGAACATTTAATATGCAAGCATCATGTGAGTAATACAATGTCAAAAACAAAGGACACCAAAATGAAAACTTGTAGTCAGAAGAACAGATTAGCAGAAAAGAGCAGCCCATAAATGAGCAAGTAAAAATATATGAGCTAATGTGAACAATTTATTTGGAAAGTCTACCTTTGACAGAAAATTTAGAAAACAAGTTAATCTGTATCAGGCCAAACCCTTGAACCTTATATGCTATTTTCTTCTCACATAGTGTATTCATGTTCTCTCTCTGTCTCTCTCTGTCTCTCTCTCTCTCTCTCTCTCTCTCTCTCTCTCTCTCTCACACACACACACACACACACACACACACACATACACACACAAATAAAACCTGACTTTTAATGAAATAAGTACATAGCTGGAGACTCCAAAGTACAGAATCTACAAACTGAAGTGACATTTAGATTTTTATCTTCCAGAGTTACTCCTGGTACTTTACTCTTTGAATCAACTGAGCTTTCTACTTTCTTTTCCACGGAGTTTGACCTAACTAAATGATAGGCTAATGAACCAACAAAGAAAATGGCAGTATAATGGGAAAAAATTACAAGGTATTTTAAATGATAAAAAAATTTTTTGATAGGATGAGTACGTATGCTTTATATTTGGCTGTAACAACTTACACATTAACAATAATCCTAACACTCCTAAGCAGGAGATACATCTGAATACACATTCTTGTGGACAGTCTTACTGTAAATATTGGGCAACAAGAATGACTGTCAAGTCCAGTGTGAAGTCTCAAATGGGAGACTCCCCAACACTTTTAGTAGGTATCCTGCTGTAATCATCATTTTTACAGTCAAGAATATACCTCTGCTCTTGCAGAGGAACCAGGGTCAATTCACAGCACCCACATGGCAGCTAACAAACATCTGTAACTCCAGTTCCAGAGGATCAAATGGCTTCTTTTGACCTCCCCATGTACTGCATGAAACAGGTACACCTACCTACATGCAGGCATTACACTCATACACATAAAATAAAAATAATAAAGAGTATTAAAAAAAAGTAAAGACAGAAAGGTAGGAAGGAGCACAGTAAGGCAAGGCAAGGTCATCAAAAGCTCAGGTAAGAGTATCTAGACTTTATCAGGGGAAAACCACTGAAAGAATTGCTAAATAGGAAATGTACAAAGTATATGACTATAAAATAATAGTAAAAAGGAACACTGATCATTAAGCATGTCTTACTTTGGTCCAGCTGACATCACCGGACAACTCTCTTCTGTACAGAAGTCTGTGATGGTTCCATAAAGCATATTGATCTGATTGAAGAAATCCACAGCTACAAAGCAAATGACAGTTATAAGCAAAATAAAATTGTTAAATGTAACTTTGGGGTTAGGCATAGTGGCCCAAGTCTTTAAAGCCAGCATTTGAGAGGCAGAGGCAGGCAGATGTCTCTGAGTTCCAGGCCAGGCAGAGCTACACAGTAAGGCCCTATCTCAAAAAAAATAAAAAGAAAAGAAAACCCAAAAACTTTTACTTTATATGCAGAATCTTGGGTTCTTTCAACCTACAGAGAAGAGATAGAAAGCTCACATAGAAGCTTCAGGTTTTTACTATGTTGAAATTAAAAGTTTGTGTTTACCAAGTAACTCCATTAGAGAGCAAAAATATAAAGACTGTAAAAAATATATATTATTTGCAACCTACATAAAAAGCAAAAATTTTATATACAAAATATACAAAGAAGTACTATATATGAATTAAAAAAAAAAAAGCAACATACCAGGAACTGTGACATACTAGCAACTGTGACAGAGAAAATACAGAAAGTAATTGTCTGCTTCAACTCTTTGAAGAAGCTCTTGTACCAAGTTCTATACAGTCATTCTTACATTTTTTTAAATTAGTAACTGGGGGCCAGCAAGATGGCCCAGTATGGTGAGGATGCTTGCCAACATTCCTGACAACCAGAGTTTGATCCCCAGGACCACATGGTATAAGGAAAGAACTGACCTCCATACATGTGCCATGGCATGCATGCATGTGTGTGTGTGTGTGTGTGTGTGTGTGTGTGTGTGTAAATGTAAAAAATAAATAAATTAGTAAATGAGGTCTCAAAAGCACAAACATGCAAAAAATGTACATATACTCTGGAAATTTATTCTGAGTATAAATGACCCATCTACTAAGGTGGGTCTCACCAATAAAGTAAACAAACCATTTATTATTTTACTGCTAATAACTAAGCCTCCTGGATCACAATATAAGCATGTGATACAAAGCATTTGAAAAATGATGTGGTGGTCAAGTTTTAAGACATGTCAACAAAATTCTTCTAGTTCTTACATCATATGATGCTTTAAGTTATAATAACATCTCAGCAAATATAATAAACAAGGTGTGGTTCACACACTTGTACTCCCAATAACTACAGAATCTGGGGCAGAGATCATGAGTCTGAGGCCAGTCTCAAGTACAAAACATTACCTTGCCTCAAAAAGCTAAAATAGTATCATTTTACCTTTCCTTAAAACCTAGACATGTAGTATATGCCTTCAATTACATTTAATTTTATTCTACTTAACTCAGAAATTTTCTTCAATTATAAAATTCTATATTTGAATCTCTAGCACACTACATACACACAAAGTTATAACAGCTGGGTGTGGTGGTGCACATTTGTAGTCCCAATTACTTGGGAGAATTACTTCAGTCCCTAAGTTTAAGATCAGTCTGGGCAACATAGTAAGACTACATCTCAAAACAAAACAAACAAAAAAGTCATTAAATTTTGCTAATGTTCAATAACCTTGAATCTTTCTCCCGAATGCTCTCTGGTCTTATTTTCAAGAATACATCTGCTCTCTACTGAACCTTTCTTTTTTTTTTTAACCTAGGAATTAAGACCACCTCACAAATGTATTTTGCCAATTTCATGAAATCATGACTGAATTTCTTTAGGTAAGCATAATTTAGACAATAATAATACATCACTGAGAAGGTAGATCACCATCACAATTAATGTGCATACTAAAATCATATAGCTCTATATTTAAAATACACTGTTCAATAGCTACAAGCCCTTGACAGGTTACTAATCTTTCTGTCCTGGTATCTTGATCGAGTAAACTGGGATAACAGAACCTATATCATAAGGCTATGAGGATGAATTTAAATCATCCACATGGAATGACAGAAAAATGCCAGACATACTAGTATTTGACAAATATTACTGCTAAATTGCTAAAGAGTAAATCATGCTTTTTTATATATCATATCAGCAAACAGCATCACTTCATAAAACTTCACATTAAAAAAAAATACCATAAAGACTGAAGTTGGATTCTGCCACCACCACATTCTAGTAGCCTATGTAGCACCTCCACATTCACCTACATTGAGGCCACTGACCCAACTCAAGAGTCTGCTGAGCAACAGAAAGGCTACTTACTATTAACTGCAACCCATTCATTTAGATCCTCCCCCTCAGGAAGCATGACGGCCATCCGGAGGTTGCCACTGCCAAGTGTGGCTTCTGCGTGTTTTAAGAGCTCATACTGGTGAGAACCCTCTGGGATGTTCTTCTTTGGTTTAAAAGTCTTAGAAGAGCGACTACCACTATGAATAGAAAAGGAAAGGGAAGACAAAAAAAAAAAAAAAAAAAAACCTTTGTTACTTAAGTCTAGACTAGTAATGGAATCTACAATTATATTACTGGATAAAATAATACAGAAGTGATCATAAATAACCCAAATTAAAAGGAATTATACTTTTATCCCCCAAATCCAAACACTATGCTGATTTTAGCAATACAGTTACTGTAATAACTATGCTATCTACCTGGGATAAATGTGAACTTTCTCTATATTCTCTGATTCATGAGAAGAAAAAGAACTTTCAGTTATAACTAACCCAGCTAGTTCTTCACAGTAAATTAAATACTTGGGATTATAGACTATAATCTATAAAAAAAAAAAAAAAACTTCCATGAAAAACTTAGTAATTTTATTCCTTTTTCAACCCTATGTTTTTTCATTCTAATACACATAAATTTGTTTTCTCTTACAAAACACAAACAGATACAATTTTAATGTCAATAAAACACAAAAATCCTAGAGCAAGGAAAAAAAGCACAATGTTTTTCTACCCAAGTACAGGAAACATAAGCAATCTATCCTAACCCAGAATTCTGGTTAAACAAGCAGCTAGACATTAGTATGACTGACATGCACAAACTTCCGAATGTGTACATTTACACAAGTAGCTATCTGTGTATAACATACATGTATCCAGTCATACCTCCATATCTATGAGTCTGCATTTATGGATTCAAACAAGGACTGATAATACTTGGGAGAAACTCTCATAATATATATGCATAGATTATATGTAAACTGTTCCCTGTTCCCTTGTCATTCTCCAAACGGAGTATAATGCCTAGTTACAAACCACTTACACTGCACAGGCACTATAAGTAAACTAGAGATGGTTTTAAAAGTACATGGAAAGATGCAAGTAGCTTATACAAAAAAAAAAAAAAAAAATCACATCATTCTAAAATAAAAAACATTTAAGCATATATAGATTTTATCATCTGCAAGATCCAGGACCCAATCCCTCACACAGAGAACAATTCTATGTGGGGGTGTATGTAGGTGTATGTAGATGTGTGCATGGGTGTGTGTAAATAAATACAGAAATAAATGTAATAATTTTTTTTATTTTTAGGGAACTTAAACATCAACTCTTATTAAGTTTTTCCTAACCTCTCATAGAAAACTAGTTATTCCTTCTGTGTCTCATTAAGGTTTAAATCATCTATAGTACCCGAAATGTATGTTTATGTTCTCTTTTAGATTTTTTTTTTTTATGTTGAGGCTCTGTTTCTTTTCATTTTGTAACTCTACTACCTAATAAAGTGAGGTAAGAGCAAAGAACTTGAACTACCCAATTTCAGAACCTGTCTTTAAAACTTACTGGCTGTGAAATAAGAGGCAAATTATACAACTTCCACAAGCTTAGACCTAAAAGTTGGGATGATCACCACTTCTGCAGGACTATTAGGACAACTAAGTGAATACACTTAAAGCAGCTTTATCTTTTGTTATATGGCAGGTGTTTAATATAGGAATTGAGTTTTCAAATGTTCAATGAATGAATGTCTGTGTACATACACTTATAAATGTCTATGTATAATATTTATTCCCTCATTACTTCTACTAATCAATAAAGGCTCACCTTAAAATATTACTTTTTCATGCCTTCCTCCCTCCTAACTGAATATGGGTTAAAAGATTACTTTTTTCCTCCTCAAAATGAAAGAGAAGACTTTCTCCCGGCCTATAATCTAAAGCCACAGACCTTTAGAAAAGGTTCAATAAAAGGTCAAATCTGCAACCTAGGAAGTACTACAACTATCCTTTTGTTTTGATTTGCTTTATTTTACTTTGTTTTTAGAGACAGAATCTCCTTGCAAAGCCCATGTCTCTGACCTTTACACACACACACACACACACACACACACACACACACACGAACACACAGAAATCAATGGAAACTTTTTACATTCCTAGACTCAAATGAAATGAAAGTACAACTTAACAGGAACCCTTGGGATATACCTAAGGCAGTTCTAAGAGAAAAATTTACAGCCATCTTTGCTTTAAAATCTGAGCGATCTCAAATAAATAAAGACGCACCTCAAGGTCTTACAAAAAGAAGAATAAGGCATCCCCAAAGCAGTAGATAGCAAGGAATAATAAATATCATGGCAGAAAGTAATGAAATAGATTAAAAGAACACATAAAATTATAAAGAGTTGGTTCTTTAAAAATAAACAAATTGGGGACTGGAGAGATGGTTCAACAGTTAAGAGCACTGGTTGCTCTTGCAGAAGACCTGAGTTCAGTTCCAAACACCCATGTGACAGGTAACAATTGTCCCTAACTCCAGTTTCAGGGGACCTGACACCCTCTTTTGACCTCCTTGGGCATAGCATGACACACGTGCACTTACACATGTAGGCAATATTCATAAAAATGAACAAATAAATAAATAAATGGACAAACCGCTAGCCAAACTACCAAAACCAAGAGATAAAAATTAAGAGATGAAAAAGGGGGATGTTACAACAGATTTCAATGACATTCAGAAGACTATTAGGGAATATTATGAAAACGTTTATTCAAAAACAACTTGAAAATCTAGGAGAAATGGATAAATTCCCAGACATACATGACCAAAGTTAAAATAAGAGAATATAAATAATTTAAACAAATTTATAACAAAAAATTAAAGCAGTAATGAAGAGTCTTCTCTACAAAGTTAAGTCTCAAGCCATATGGATTCTCTACTGAATGCTACCACTCCAAGATTTCTCCAACTATCCTGTAAAACACAGAAAGGGAAGGAATACTACCAAACTCATTCTATGAAGTCAATTATGCTTATACCCAAGGCAGAAAATAATACAACCAAAAAAAAAAAAAAGGAGGCAACCATAGAAAATCATAGTTTTCTTTAATGTGAACATAGACAGAAATTCTCAATGAAATCATATTCAAGAATACATTAAGGCTACTGCAACAGATAATTATCAAAAGATGAGGTATAAATGGCTAATAAACCTATGAAAAATAGTCAACATCCTTAACTAAGTAAATCCTAATTAAAACGCTGAAGAGCTAGGGAGGTGACACCGTGTACCAAATGTTCTATGCAAGGCTGGCACCTGAATGCAGATCCCCAGAATGCAAGGACAAGACAGATGTAGTAACACAAGAGTCTGTAATCACAGCACAAGTGTCTGTAATCACTCCTACAGAAAAATGGAAGGCAGAGAGGAGAATCCTCAGAAACTTGCAGTTCAGCTAGGCTGGTGTAGGAAGCAGTGAACAATGAGAAAGACCCTGCCTGAAAACAAGATGGAAGGCAAGGACCACGCCTGAGGTTGTCTTTTGACCTTCACATGCATCTATCTACACTCATACATACCTTGACACACACCTCACACACATAAATACATACATACCCAAAAAGAAATTCCATCTGACCAGTCAGAATGGCTGTTATTAAGAAAACAAACAACACTAGCAAAAGAAAAGTGAACCCTTACTCATTTAGTGAGAATGTAAACTAGTCACTAAAAGTAGAACTACTATATGACCCCATACCCAACAAGGGTGGACAATGCTATTCCCAGAAGCCATCAGTTATTAAATGAAAACCCCAGGCCAGGTATGAGACATTTTCCTGTAATTTGTTGGTTAGGAAGACTCTAGAGGTCTCCAAAACACTACAGGCTATCCTATTTGTTCTGGGTTGCCCACCAAAACTAGATGCTAATACCCTACCACTTCTGAAGACATCACCACACATACACACACGCATACCATGAAAGCAGAATGCAGATATGAAAGGGGAGAAAGAGTTGTGAAGAGAGGAGAGAATACAAGAGGGTAATGGAATACACTGTCACGAAAGTGGAGTGAGACTACTTGGAAGGAGGAAGGAGACCACGATAAGCAGGTAAGGACGGATGTGGGAGTAGAGTGGGAAGACAAATAATACAAATATGGTCAACACAAATTGACAATATCACAACGAAACGTATTTCTTTATATGCTAATCCAAAGAAATTAATTAAAAAAGAAAGGGCTAGGAAGGTAGCTCAATTTATAGAATGTTTGTCTAGCTGGGTGAAGCTCTGAATTCGATGATCCTCAGCACCACATAAACTGGGCATGATGGCAAAGCCTATACTCTCAGCACTCAGGAGTGGAGCCAAGAAGTCATTCTCAGTTACATATTGAGCTCACAGTTTGCCTGGGATACAGGAGACTCTGTCTCAAAAATAAAGAAAAAGAGCAAATACTCAGATATTTCCTTAAGATTTCTATTTTCAGCTTAGACAAAAGTAACTAATCAAGACACAGACAAGTGCATGGTATATAACATAATGTATAGTAATATTCATCTTATGGTTTTACTTTTGCTTTGTTTTTGAGACAAGGTCTCACTCTGTAAACCAGGCTGGCCTTGAATTCAAAAGATCTACTTTGACCTCTGCCCTGCAGGTCACCACCACACTCAGCTCCATCTTATGTTTTAAACTAACATTTCAGAAGCACAAGTAAAGAAATGGAATCCCAGCAGAAGACTAGAGAACTTGACTTACTGTAACCACTAATAGTTTAAATTTCAAGGAAAATCAATGGCAGGGTGCTAGAAAGGGACACTGTTAGAGGTCCTACCAATCTGTTTTCCACAGGCATACATTTTCACAAAATTGAAAGAAAAAAAAGTCCCATGAGTACTATGACTATTATCTCTCCTCCAATCACAGTTCCTTCTTGGGCAATATAGTATTCTGGATATTTAACTAAGGAGTAGTTGGATTAAAGTATATACTTAGTTTATGTTCCATAGAACATATGTATTATGCAATGTCTTCCAGATATAGTCTGAGGAGTAACTTCCAGGAATGCTCACTCATACTATTCAGAGTATTGCTTTATCTGATATCAGTAGCACTAAGGTGAAGAGCCAGAGTCATCTAGTTATGAACTCCAGAGTACTAGCACAGAAATATGCAGGAACACTGCACTTTATATACAGAAAAAATTTAGTAGGAATATCTTCAAGTATCCTTAAAATATTACATGGTATCAGCAATAAAGTACCCTGCTAATATGCCTAATAATGAACACATTTTCCCCAGCATGTACATAAACTTTCCATTCTCTCTACAGTAGAACACAGTCCTAGTCAAGCCTGACGGCCCACACTAATAACCCTCGCACTCAGGAGGCTGAAGCAGGACTGCAATTTACAAATTTCTGAAACTGCCCAAACTTCAAACAAGTCATACTTTGCCACATATAATGGCACACACATGTAATTCTGGGCTACAAAATGAGTTCAAGACAGCTTAGGATCTATAGCAACCCTGTCTCAAAAATAACTAAAAAAAAAAACAGTATATTTTGAAAACATGCTTAAGAAGCGACTAAAAAGGGTACTGAAAAGGCATCTACTAAACTGTGAAGGAAGCACAGAGCAGGGAAAGGGATCCTGAACTAAAGGAATGGATGTGGTGAACAGAAGCAGCTAACCAGTCACAAGAGGAAGAGCAACAAGGCAGATTCAGGCTGAGAGAAATGCAGGCTGAGAGACAAATAAAACTGTGGAGTGCTGCAAAGCAGGTTAAGTCATGTCTGACAGCTACATGGTAGACAAGAACCATCTCTGGAGGTACTCTGGGCCTCAAGAGTTCTGCCAAGCCAAGCATGTCCCAGCCCACTCCAGTCTCCACCTTGATAGACCCATGTGAACTGCTGGAAACAGATGGCCCAAAAGATTCTAGCTGCTTCCTTTTCGTATGAAAAAACTGGATGCTAGAGTTAAGCAGCAGCAATAGGCAGGAGAAACAAGACGAGGGCCTGATCTCACTCAAGAAAAACACTGTCTGAAAACACAGAACATAAATCTTCAAAGTTTGGGCTATGGTAAGTGAGCATACTAAATCTATTTTATAACTATTATAAAAACTGGCTGTGACTATTTAACAGGTATGGCTGAAAATTTTACATACAAGGCAACATCAAGACTCTTTAGCTATGATCCATCAGTGGATTTGGAGCTAATGAGCTGAAAAACAATTATTAAGGAGTATATCCATGCAGCATGCATAAACTTTAAGACTGTTAAGGGCAGAAATTACATTGTATTTATTCCTGAAACCCTCTTTTCCTCCCCCAATCACAACTGATCCTTTGCTTTACATACTAGAGGTGCTAAACAAATGTTTCAGAGATTATATAATAATGTGACTATTGATGAATAACTAGACAAAATTTGGCCCCACCTATTTACTATTATATAAAGCTTCTCAAACTTTGGAAGGTACGTCAAATCACCAGAAATCTTATCAAAAATGTATTCTAGTACAAGCAATGTAACCCTGAAATCTTGTACTTCTGACAGCACCTAGGTGGTGCTCAAGTGCCACATTTTAGGAATCAAAGGCAGAATTCTTTCTCAAGGACCAAATGTAGAGACAGTGATAAAGTTGGACCTGAAAACCAAGAGCAACTTTTTCTTTTCTGAGCTGCTGTGACACAGGTATAATAGCACATGTCTAGAATCCCAGCCCTCAGGAAGCAGTAGTATCCAGAGTTCAAGGACAGCCTGGGCTACAAAATGAGCTTCTGTCTCAAAAATCAAAAACAACAATTAAAAAAGGTGACAGTAGTATCTTATTCTACATGTGGAATGACATTTTTAAAAGGTTAAGATATCTCTATGAAGTGCATTTAACAGTAAACAACTAATAATCTCAATACCTTATAACTATGTTCCTATAGGAAAGCTAAAAATCAACAGAGCACAACTGAGATACATTTCGGTTCTCAAATGCTGAGCCATTTAGAACTGAATATTTTGGAATGGTTTAGCTCTAGTTCCAATTAGAAGTACAATTTTTATTTGAAAGATTTTGTGTGTGTGTGTGTGTGTGTGTGTGTGTGTGTGTGCATGTACCACATGTGTAGAGTGTACATGGAGGCCAGAAGACATGCTGGGTCTCTGGAGCTTGAGTTACAGGAAGCTATGAGGTCTACCCCCACCCCAATTTGGGTGCTGAGAACTCTTTTGAAAGAGCAAATGCTCTTAACAGCTGAACCATTTCTCCAGCCCCTACAAATTTAATTTTTAAAAATAATATTTCCTGGAGCTGAAGAGATGGCTCAGCAGTTAAGAACACTGGCTGCTCTTGAAGACCGGGATTTGAATTCCAGCACCCACATGGCAGCTAACAACCATTTGTAGCTCCAGTTCTAGAAGATCTGAGGACCTCTTCTGACACTCACAGGCACTGCACAGCATGGGTGCACTTACCTTACAACACATGCAGGCAATACACTCATAGACATAAAATAAAACTAAGTAATTTTTTTTTAATTTTCCTTCTTGATGGCTTGCCATTTTTCAAATTCAAAAATGAAAAGGAAACTGAGCATAATGGTGCACACCTATAATCCCTACACTTGGAAGGGTAAGGCAAGAATTCAAGGTCAAAGTAGGATACACAGTGAGTTCAAGGCCAGCCTATTCTCTAGAAATGACAACCTATCTCAAAATGGGGGAGACGGAGGAGGGAAAAGAGGGGGAGGGTAGTGTATGAGAGAAAACAAAAATGTTAGGTAGGCACTGTGGCATGTAACCATAATCCTAGCTACACAGGAGGCTAAGCTAAGAGGATCATTTGAGCCTAGTAATTGGCAGACCAGCCTGGACAACATACAATATCCAGTCTCAAAAATGCAGACAACAAAATCCCATCTATAGTTCTGGCTGATAAATCCTCACTAGGAGTCTGAACAGTAAGTCAGAGACACAAGTAACAGACCTCAAAATAAACTTCAAAATGTAGTTTGTTGTTATCTGACTCATTAGTGGCATTTCTAAGAGTCTAGACTAAGACAGCTAACTGACTTTTGGGCAGAGAAGAGTTAGTGGGAATGGAGCTAGACATATGTGAGCCACAGGAGACTTTAAACAAAGCTATTATAGTAAATCTAATGCTCTGGCAAACGAGGGAATTCTCTGAAGAACACAAAAGGCATACTTCTGGTCATCTCTCTGGAACATAATTTAAAACACTAAGATGCCAGAAAATGTGCCTTCAGATACTTTTACCTCTATTTAAATATTCTTTATTTACATTAGCTTTACATTGCAACACTGTCTCCTAGTTCTACAAAGAACACATACGTAAAAATATCCCCTCTAATTCCAAATACCACAACTGCTGAGCAACTCCAATGCAGTTTCAATCTGAGAAACAAAGGACTTAGGCAGAAAGCTAAAACAAGCAGCAATAAAAAAAATTAATCATTCCATTAAAACAGTAATGGGAGGAGTGGGCTGAATAGATAGCTCAGCAGCTAAGAGCACTTACTGTTCTTGCAGAGGACCAGGCTTGGATCCCAGTACCGGCATGGCAGCTCAAAACTGCCTATAATCCCAGTTCCAGGGGATCCAATGCCTGCTTCTGACCAACACTGGCACCAGACAGGCACATGATACACACATACATAAATGCAGGCAAACACACACATGAAAAAAAAAATCTTAAAAAAAAATAGCAGAACTGAAGTGAAAGCTCAGTGGTTAAGAACACCTGTTGTTCTTCCAGAAGACCCAAGTTCAATTCCCAGCACCCACATGGAGGCCATCTGTAACTCTAGTTCCAAGAGATCTGACAACTTCCTTTGGTCTCTAGGGGCACTGCATGCACATGGCGCACTTACATACATTTAGGCAAAGACTCATACACAAAAGATAAAAATAATTTTTTTAAAATTTTAAATAGCAATACAGAGCCAGGCATGGTGGTGCACACCTTTAATCCCAGCACTCAGGGGGTAGAGGCAAGTGGATCTCTCTAAATTTGAGGTCAGCATGATTTACATAGTAAGTTCCAAGACAGCCAGGGCTACATAATAAGATTCTGTCTCTAAATATATATATATTAAAAATTAGCAGTAAGGGTAGGGCATGCTGGCACATGCCTAATCCCAGCACTCAGGAGACATAGGCAGGAAGATCTCTGTGAGTTCAAGGCCACCTTGGTCTACATAGCAAGTTGCAGGCTGCAGGAAGCCCCTGTCTCAAAAAGACCAAAAAAATAAACACAAAAAAATTAGCAATAGGGGAGCAAGGTGTGGTGACACACATCTGTAACCCCAGTACTTAGAAATTAAGGCAGAAGGATCATGAGTTTCAGGCTAGCTGGGTTACATAGTAAACTCCAGGCCAGCGGGAGCTACAAAGCAAAATACTCTCATTAAAACAAATAAACAAAAAAGGCAATAAAGCTAGTTAGCTATGAGATACTTAAGATATTCAAATTCTAGCACCAAATGTTTGCTTTCCTTCAAATTCTAACCCCCACCCCCTGTTTTTTGAGACAGGGTTTCACTGTGCACTAGGCTGGCCAGGAACTCACTATGCACAACAGGCTAGCCTTGAGCTCAGAGATGCACCTGCCTCCACCTCCTCAGTACTGGTATTAAAGGACCGCCACACCTGGCTTTCTTCAAATCCTTGCTTTCCGTTTCTAACCAAAGAAATGTCAGTGTATCACTAATATATATTATATGTATCATTTGTCAGAAACACTGAAAATGTTTATAAAAATAAAACCTCTAACAATCACCACACTGTTGTGATGTTTATATCACTGTTGCACATAATTACAGTTTTGGACCTTTTGTAAGTATTTTATCAGTATTTCCAGGCCCCTCCCCCCAGCAATTCTGAAATATCTGTCCTTAACACAAGATTCATAAGAAAAAAAAATTACTTAATTGTACAAGTACCACACACATAGTCTCTGACTGCTGCTTTCATTCTTAAAATGTCTACCGTAGGGACCCATACATGCCCCAAAGTGAGGAGCTGGAGCAACATGGGTCGCTAGACAACAGCTGGAACCTAGGCCACAAGGAGGGTAGCCGGGAAGCATCAAAAGCCCTACCATATAGCAGAAAACTAAGTGACAAAAACTGGGAGTCAGGTTTTCTACTAACAAACAGAAAATAGAGGAAAACGGGTAGAATGAACCCTGTGTTCCTGGCTTGAGTGATGTGAATTCATTTACTACATACATGTGACATTACTAAGCAATATTATAGTTATGCCTGAATAAGAATCAGCCTGAGTCAGTGTTAGTTCTAAGAACAAGAGTGGACCCAAGCTCTGAGGCACCCAGTCCTTCAGAAGTCTCATGGAACTGTGCTCTTGAGCTGGGCTTCATGCACACTTTTATCAAGTAGTCTCAATTTGGGAAGAGTTAAGATCCACCTTCATCTTAACAAAAGACCTTGCCCTTTTATCCCTAAGTCTAAAATATTTCACACATACAATATCAAACAGACTACACAATTATTCTCAATGTTTTCAATGAAGAAGACATGCTTCTCAGAAATAGCACTTTCATATGCTAATCAAGCACCCCCACACTCATTATCTTGGGTAGAAGGCAAGATTGGGTCCTGAGAGATTAATGTCCGGTGCCCAAGTCACAAGAGGGCATGGCTCAGTGAGCTTGTCTGCCTTAAACAGTAGATTTTTAGTGCAAAGTTAAGTAAAAGTCATTATTAGTCCAGATTCTGTCCATATTGTAAGCCATTCCTACACATACAATAATTTATAAATGGACATAAATTTGTATGGGGATTTATCTTCTAGCAGTGTCCAGTGAAACATCTATAGTAAATGGACATGTTTTAGTTTGCTCCTTCAATTGCTGTGACAAAACACTCAGACCAATACCAACTTGAGGGGGAAAAGGTTTATTCGGCTTCCATCTCCAGGGTCACAGTTCATCACTAAGGGAGCCCAAGGAACTCAGGGCAGGAACCTGGAGGCAGGAGTTGAAGCACAGGCCACTGGGGAACGCTGCTTACTGGCTTGCTCTACTGGTCCATGCTCAGCCTGCTTTCTTACACAATACAAAACAACCTGCCATGGATGGCAGTGCCCACAGTGGGCTGCTCCCCCGCCCATCACTCAACAATCAAAAAAATAATCCCACAAACATGGCCACAGGCCAGACCAATGGAGGCAATTCCCTAGTTGAGGCTCCCTCAACCCAGGTGTGTCAAGTTGACAACTAAAGCTATTCAGCACAAGGCATATCTATCAGCTATATTTTGTTTTCTAAATACCATTCTCTACTGAATGGAATCAAGATCTTTAGAGACATAGCCAGATCCAAGGCTGAAGCACAGAAAATATAACATAACCCTAGAACATCCTGTTGTGCTTTTTCAAAAAGTAAGGATGTTCTCAGAAAAAGATGGGTGTAAGTGAAAGACACAGAAATCAGCATAAATAAGTTCTTACTAGCCAAAACTGGGACAATCAGAACACCAAAGTAAGAAACAGTAGTTACAAATTCCAATTAACTAAAGAACATAAGAAATCCATGTGTCTACATTATCTTGTATGTGTGCACACATGGCGTATGGAGTGGGTTATGTATGGGGAGGCACACGTGTTCAGGTGCCTACAGGTAGAGGTCAAAGGAGGGTGTTGGGTATCCTACTCCCATCATCTTCTGCCTTGTCCCCTTGAGAGAATATCTCTCACTGAACATGGAGCTCACCACTTCTTGGTGATGCTGGCTGGCCAGCCAGTGAGCCTGGGTGATCTTCCCCCAGCACTGAGGTTACAGGGATGAACACTGGGAATGCAAATTCAGGCCTTCCTAGTTGCTCAGAGAAGGACTCATAACAGACTGTGTGTCTAGTGAGGGACCTTCTATGTTCTTTTACATGGCACACGGGTGACCAAGTAAGGTCCCCCAGACCTCTTACAACACTATTAATCATCTCCCTTCTAATATATACTCATCCATAGCTTGGTGATTGTGTTTCAATTTATTAATTTCAATTATTTATTTTTATGCATATGTATTTTATGTGTTTTGCCTACATGTATGTTAAGCATGAGTGTGCAATGCCCACAGAGGCTAGAAGACTGGATCCCCTGGAACTGGAGTTGCAGACACTTGTTAGCAACCATGTGGGTGCTGGGAAACGAACCTGAATGCTCTTAACTGCAGAGCAATCTCTCCAATTTATCAATTTTAAAGGAACAAAACAAAATATTCATAACATAAACTAAAATGTTTTTTCCTTATAGTAAACCATATAAATGTACATTAACAAAGAAAATTAAAGGCCCACCAATCATTATAACAATAATTAAGACAAAAAACCTGGGACACTAGAAGTACTCAGTGAAGAATGTAATGAGTAATGAACAGTTACCCAGAATCAATACCTTCCCATAAAATGTTCATTACAAAGAGGAACAAAAGAGTAAAATTGCTTCCTAGAATGTTGCTATTGGATGGTAGTAGAACCTTTGGTAGATGAAGCCTAGTAAAAGGTCCTTATTGAACTCTGGCCATGAGGCTTGCACAAACACGTTGGCTGAGCCATCTCATTGGCTTAATGCACTGTCATAAGAAACAGATAACTGAAAAACCTGGTCTATGTATGATAGGGATGTATTTATGTATTTGTGATAAATTATCCATCTGTATAATTTGACAGAAAAGGTTTGCAAAAGTTATATGAAAAACTAAACTATAGTTATCTTAGAAGGTATGATTTTAAATGACATTGGAGGGTGAGGCTTTTTGCAACAGGGTCTCAATATGTACCCCAGGCTGACCTCAGACTGGTGAACAACTCCTGCCTCCCTGAGCTTACAGGCATGTATCAGCTCACCACCATGAATTCCTTTCTTTCTTTTCTCACTATTTTGAAACTTCTCCATCAAACAGTAAATTATTTTGTAAACACTATTTTAACACTAATACAAAGGTAAGTTAACATATTATTTATGTTTAAAAGTTTCTCCTTTGTCTTCCACTGTAACACTATTAGCAAACATTAGAAAAGGATCCTAGGCAGTCTTGAGAACAATACCCAGTAATACAGACTGTTCTGAAAAACAACTCCTACTTAAAAACCACCTTTGTAAGATGTGTATATCTAAGGGCTAAGGACTTAGTTCAGTGACAGAACACTTTTCTAGCCAGTACAAGGAAGGAAAATATATGAAATATAAACATGTAGTTGTCAAGGTAGCATAATATCTATCTCTAGATCTAGACTTTGAGGATTCAAATTAGCTATGCTATTTACTGGCTACAACTTTTCTGTGCCAGTTTCCCCATCTGTAAATGGGATTCCGGCTAGTTATTGAACTAAGGACTTAGTGCCTGGCTCAGAGTAAGCATTCAGCAAGTTATTTTACTATTCACTAATTACTAACTTCTGTTACAATGGGGAATACTAAAGTACTAAGATCAGCTAAATAATTTTTTGAAAACAAAACAGAAGAGGGGGAATGACAAAGTGGAGGAAGAAAAACACATAAATCCAGATAAAATGCTGGGTCTCTTTTCCTAAACTGCTATTGTTACAAAAGGCAACTGGAAGGTACCTGGCTTAGTACTCGATACATATTTCCTTCCTTTTTCCCTTCCATTCCCCAAACATCTTTGTTTCTTTCTATACAGAAAGAGACCTGATTAATATTCATTCACATCCCTAAAACACCCTTCCTACACAGTTGATTGCATCTGTTTTAACTCCACTCAAACAGCCTTGCATTAGGAAAGTATACCTTGTTTTTTTTATTATTATTATTTCTCCTAAGAATTTAAAAATGCTAAAAGAACACACAAATATTTTTTGGTGATTATTAAGAATTATTTTCATCCTGAATACATCTGCATTTTATATGCATAAAATATGAAGAGAAGAAAACTCCTAAGTCAGGAAACTTGCATTCTAATGATTAGGCCAGCAATCTAAACTTGTGATTGCGATGTTAATTAAAAGGGAATTGGCTGTTATGAAGAGAGCCCATCTAACCAAAATTCTTCACTTGCTCCCTATACTTTGGGCCTTCATAACTGTACTGTGATTTCTGATACACCATTTACTGTTTCTGGAGTGTTCAAACTTTCCACAATGCCTGGCACACAATTGAAGAAGTAAAGTTCTGAGGCTACCAAGTTAAATGAGGTTTCTGTGAAGTTTCCATATCTACCATCTGAGTTTAGCTTAATCTGAAAACACATAGAGGCTAATGTGCAGCACAACTAAAGCTTTGTTCCAGTTTTTCAGATATGCAGGGAAAATTTATCCTGAGCATTTGGACAGAAGTTACACAAAAGTACCACTCTTGGAGACGATATGGGCACCCATGAGGATCATCCTAAACAATCTCACGTTCCAATCCAAAAAGCTCTTTACCCTGACTTACTCTGTCACAAAGCATTTCTGCTCTTCTTTCACTCTACATAATTTACTGCCGTTTAATAGTTGTGGTCACTTACTAGAACATAAATTCCTAAATCAGGAAAGCTTGTCTGTCTGGTCAAAAAGGATGTCTGCACCAGTGTCAGGTCAGGGTATAGTGAAAGTTATTTGTGTTTTGTTTTGTTTTTTAATCAATAGCTCTTTCCTTCTATCTTACAGTCCATAAGACACATGGCTCATCGTGTTCATAGCCCTATCTCTCACTGCCATAGTTCCTCTGCTCTACCCACTACAGTAGCCTTCCTAAAAAGGTTGCAAGACTAGAGAATATCTTTACTTAACTCCTTAACTTGAACTCTTTTTCTGCGTCCCTTGCTTGTACATAATATTCAGAAAACAAACAAAAATTGCCAGATTAAATTTTTGCATTGTTAAACACATGAGCAAAATATACTAAGATGTATTAACTGTTATATGTGACCTAGCTGAAAAACTGTTCTTTGAATAGTGCAATCCCTCTAAGTAACACACACATTAGTTGCAGCAATACTGTCCTATTTAGCTAATAATGCAGAATAAATGAACTAACCTACTACATTTCTAAATATAATATTGAGCCATGTAAAAATAGGGCAGTGTTGTATTCTTATTCAGAAAAGAGCACTAGAACCTTTCCCTATCACCAAGTTTCAGCCAAATATGGCTCTTCTCCACTTCAACTAATTTAGCTTATGAGTTCCAAAAGACACAAGTCAGCAGCAACTGTCTACTGCTATTTTGAATACAGCTTTCTAATTCTTAGGAACAAAACATAAGCAACATAAAATCATACTTAACATGAGAAGCTTCAAGCTGAGATGGCTGGGTATGTTTATTAAAATGAAAATATGACAAAATACTTACTGTAGAAGTCACCCAGTTACTCTCATCTACTATTTCAATCTGACAAACTTAGAATCAACTTCTAGGATGAACCTAAGAAAGATTTCACAAGCTCAAACATGTCAGGCAGGTTGATACAAGCCAGGCGCTGTACATAGGATGAAATCTGCCCAGCCATGAGCCTTCGTAATAGCTTTGCTTAAAAACACTCTATAAAAAATAACACTGTACATGTAAGCATGTGAAATAAAGACTCAGGACTCAGATATCAAGATGACTAAAATATGTGAGAGGTAGGCAACGAAGAGAAATTCAAACAGAAGGAATTCTTAAATGTTGGTGGTTCAGCGATGGTAGAAGAGTCTATGTGGTGGATTACAACCTGCGTTTTGTATTGCTGTTTTTAATTAGCTTTCTAAACACACGGGTGAATCACAACGTAGCCCTCAACAGAGTTACTCTTCAGGTGTAGCCCAAGTTCTTGGAGAACCCGAAATTTGTCTTCTGCTTCCCTAGTCTGGCAGTCCCATTTTTTCTGCCTCGACTCCCCACATTCGCCTCAAACTCATCTGAAATAAACACTAAGTAAAATAATGACCAGTACTAACTGTAATGCTAAAGTTGGCATTAACGAATGGTCAGCAAAACAGCAGCCCAGTGAACCTAAATTAAATTAATCTAGGGCACAAGCCAGATCCTATCTAGTAGTTGACTAACAAGTATAACCCCTACACATCAGGAGAGCTTTGGGGGGAAGAGGGGAGCTGCTAGTCCCCGGGCCGTCAGCAGGAGTCCGACAGCCTTGTATTGATGTTACTTCCACCGGACTGGTCTCTCAACACTCCAACCCTAAGTAAGACCTAAGAGAGATGTGGAAAGGGTCCCGGGATGACCGGGAAAAGGACGACCATCTTCTATGCTTGGAACTCCTCTGGGTATCCGGCAGCCGAGACGCAACCGGGTGCACACGGGTCGAGTGGGAGGTAAGAGTGCACAGGGTGTGAGGGCGAGGGGAGGCGGGGTACTGGAGAAAAGGGGCCGCGGACACCGGGGTCCATCCGGATGAGGAGCCTCCGGGAGAGGGTGGCCAGGCACGCAGGGCCCGGCAGCGCCCGGCATGGCAGGCCCGTGGCCCAAGCGGCGGCGAACAAAGCCGGAGCGGCCCACACTACTTACAACAAGAAGCTCATGTCTGCCGGGCGCGGGCTGCGGGCTCCGGGGCGAGGCCTCGGGGCGGCCGGCGGCGATCGGCGGGAAGGCGAAGGAGGGAGGAGGACGGGATGCCGGCTCTCCGCGGCCGCGACTCTTCGCTGGGCCGTCCCAGACGCAGGCGGAGGGGCGGAAGTGGGAAGCGCTGCGCTCGGCGGCTCCGGGAGGGAGTAGCAGGGCTGGCGGGAAGCGCCGCCCCCGCGTCCTCGGAGAACCGCTGCGGCGCCCGCGTCCTCCTCGCCGGCTCCGTGCCGCACCAGCTCTCGCGAGAACTCGACGCCCGGCGCCCGGCCCCCGGGATCACCTTCGGGTCACCTCTGCGGCCGATGCGGACTGGCCCCCGAGCGCGGCAGCCCCCGCCGGCGCTTCTCGGCGTGGGTCACGTGCCCCGCAGCTGTGTTCCCAGACTTCAGCTCCTGGACGCGTGGATCCTGTGGGGAAGGACAGACTCCCCACCTGAGTGCCCAGCGAAGTACGGTGAAGGCCGAATCACGTTCTGTGCTCCGGTTTAAGCAGGCACTCTCCAGCCGAGCTACATCTCCCAGCCCCTCTGTGCTCGCGCTTTAAAACGTGGAGACACTTCTTCGGGTTGCAGTGACTTGGGGCTAGGTTTTGAGGACAGGGATTACACAGTTTTTCAAAATCTGTCTCAAGGGCTTATTTTAAAACCCGCGGGCCAGAGGTCAGATCTATCACTGATCATTCAAGCTAAGCTGTCAGCCACAGCTGGAAAAACTGAGGGAGCCAGGGAGAAAAACTGATCAGTTCACCATGACCCCTCAGTGTAGCAGGAGGCTGATCATCTGCAGCCACATCAATTAGCCATTTATGATGCCCATTGTAAGTGCTGATGCCCAAAATATTGAAGAAGCTAGAAATGATTCATCATCCCTGTTCATAGACGAGCTTTCATTCTCTCAGGTCGTGGACAAGGCTTTATGTTCAAGAATGGTTGGTGACTGGTTAGATGACTAAGCGGATTAAAATGCTTGCCACCAAGCCTGATGATGACCTGAGCACCGTTTTTGCAACCTATATTGTGGAGAGAACCAGTACCCACAAGTTGTCCTCTGATCTTCATATTGAGTGCTGGAGAACACTTGGAGATACACACACACACACACACACACACGGGGTGGGGGTGGGGCGTCTTAGCTCCCATCAAAGAAACATACATAACACCTTCTAAGTTGATGTGGAGTCGGTCCATCACCAAGGCTGAGCTGGGGAGAAGTGCCATGAAAGAAGCTCATGAGCAGGTGATGGGGCCCAGCCAAGAAAGTTCTTGTGACCTTAGGCCACCTTACCTATTGCTGTGTGCTACATGTAAATATTAGCAGATACAATCAATGAGTAGAGAGCACCTAGAGTGTTTTAGAACTTTGGTTCTGAATCAAAGTAATGTTTTCATGGACTTTAGCCTTCACCAATTCATTTCTTGTTTATTGGCAGGCATGGCTAATTAATTCTCTTGGACAATTTTTGTCTCCTTCCTAGTGACATGGGTTCAAAGTTCTTTATTTGAAATGAGCTACCCATATGATGACTCTATCATATTGTTTATTTTTGAAGGGCTGTCTGATTGCACTGTTAACATTAAAGCAGAAATAGTTATGAAACATGTCATATGAAGATGTCATATGAAGTGTGGACCAATATCTCCTGGTTGGCATTCCCTTCTGAATCCAGTAGAGTGGAGGAGGAAATAATGATGCCTCCTTCTTTGAACATTTTTTAAATTTTTATTATTTTCAATTATGTGTTTGTGGGGCAGGGAGGATATATGCACATGAGTGCAAATGTCATGGAGGCCAGAAGAGGGTGTTGGATTCCCCACAGCTGAAGTTAGACGTGGTTGTGAACTACCTGACATGGGTGCTGGAAACTAAATTTATGTTCTCTGCAACTCTCATGCTCCTAACAGCTGAACCATCTCTCCAGCAGTCTGAATGATGTTTTAAAGGTTTCTCTTGAATACAATTTCCATCTCAGTTAAAGTTGCTTATACTATTATTAATTTCTTTTTAAAGAAATGAGTCTGGTAGGTACGGTGGCACACACCTTTAACTCCAGCACTCCTGAGACAGCAGCTGAGGCAGGTAAATCTCTGTGAAATCGTGGCCACCTGGTCTACATGGGTTCCAGGGAGGGAAGTGGGGTAACAAGTCAGAGCCTCAGATTTACCCCCTTCAAAGTGTAGACCTTGGGACTAAAGAGATGACTCAGCAGCTAAGAGCACTTGCTGCTCTTGCCAAGGACCCAGGGTCAGTTTTCAGCACCCACATAGTGTCTCACAAGGCTGTGAACTCCGGTTGCAACCAATTCAACACCCTCTTCGGACTTGGAGGTCACTGCACACTGGTGATATATATACATGCATGCAAGAAAGCCCTCATGCACATAAAATAAAAATAAAGAAAAAAATGAAAAAGAAATTAACATGGGCCTTGTGGCCAGACATGGCTGTGCACTTCAAAAAGAAGGCTACAACGGCAGGGGACTATCAAGTGTATGGTCAGTCTGGAACAACATAGCCCAACCCAGTCTCAGAAAAACAATGAATACAATACAATGAAACAAAGCTATGGATTATTACATGATCTTTAGGATATTTTCCATTTCTAAAGTTCTGTCCTGCCAGATGCATCCTTCAAAATACTGGCCCACAATTCTTACCTGCTCCCCCTGTTTTGGTTTAGGTGGCCCTACTTTGGGATTGATTTAATTTACATGCATCCTATTACTCATTGAATCGGGAAAAAGATTGACAAAGGATAAATTCAGGAAGCATGCCTGCTGATTACTTCTTTATCACTTTACTAGAAATCTTCCTTAAATTACAGCTGATAAAACTTAACCATGTTGGTCCTTAAAATGAAGGAAATGTCACCTTAATAATACAGAATACACTACTGCAAGACTGAACTTTAAATCAAGCAATGACTGTCATGTGAATTGTTCTTTATGCTAGAAATACTGGGACTGTCAGAATCAAAGAGAGTTGTATTCAAGTAGATATTTATAATTTCTCCTTCAACAGTCCATAGGTAATGCCACTTTCTGAAATTTAGGGGGATTTGAATGCACTAAAAGTTTTTTTTTATTTTGTGTGTAATATGCATGCATGTGTGTATATATGTTTACATGTATGAGTACATGTGTGTGTACATGCATGTAGAGTCCCAAAGCTGGTGTCAGGAGTCTGCCTCATTCTCTCTCCATCTTATTCATTGAGGCAGACTCTTATTTGAATGTAGAACCTTCTGATTCTGCTTGCTACAGGGATCCCAATTGTGTCTTCTGACACTGGAGTTACAGGTGGGTGGCCATGCCCACCTGGCCTTGACCTGGGTTCTGGGTATTGAAACTCCAATCCTCACATTTTCTTATTGTGCACTGCTTCAATGCTAAGTCATCTCCTCAACCCTAAAGATTTATTTGTAGTTTTTAATTTTATTTATTTTTATTTATGTGTGTATACCTACTTCTCTGTATGTGCACTGCATGCCTACAGATACCAGTGGAGGCCAGAGGAAGACATCGGATCCCCTGGAACTGGAACCAGGGGTAGTTATGAGCCACTGTGCCAGTGCTGGGAACCAAATATGGGTCCTCTATGAGAGCAGCCAGTGCTCTTAACTGTTGAGCCATCTCTCCAGCCCCTAAACATTTTATTTTCAAAAAGATATTCTTTCAGGTTACAGCCTGGATAAAGAGGAGGATGGCAACAGGAGAGACTGGCTATTTAGGCAGAAGGCAGACAGAGACTTCCAGTCCTTGACAAGACACTTGGATTGCCCAGCCTGACATTTCAGTTTTAACCTAAGAGCATTGATATGTCAGCAAACATGTAAGATAAGAATATAATATTGGACATATATAAAAGGTCTGAGATTGTTGGGCATAATGCAAGGTGGGCCTAGCCAAGCCACCTGCTAGGAGGAATAGAGGAATGGCTCCTGTGGGTGTGGTGTTCTGCTCTGGCTTGTTCTGAGACCAGCATCTGGAAAGTACCTGCCTACCTGGGGACAAACTTACTATTGGCTGTATTTGGGACTCCACCCCATAAGGTCATTGGCCGTCCAGACCTATAAGAGCTTGTGCACCTACTTAATAAACGAGTTTGCAGTGCCATGCCCTTGGCCTGCTTCCCATCTAACTCCCAGAGTCTGCGGCTTGACTCTGCATTTACTCACCCCCAACCCCTCAGGCTGGCCCCCGCAAAGTGCACTCGGGCTGGCCCCAAGTGCTGAGACACGACGGTAATGGACACGACGATATGAGATTAATTTAATAAATCTACCACAATAAATCCAACACACAGCTCAATGTTTATCAGCCCTTGACCTTTCATGAGCATTTCAGATTGACATCACTCTCCCCTGTAGAGCATGGACTAGAGGCACCCAGCATGTGAGAAGAGAAACTGAAGACTTCTGAAATAGTCCAGTTGTTTCTCAACAATTGAGATTTGGTTTCGGGAGGTACCATTACTCATAGAAAGAAGGAAGAAAAGATGAGGCAAAACCGACAGCATTTGGAATTGGTGATAGGGGTTGGTGGGAGGGAGGGGTCAAGGATGACTGCATTTTTCCCTTTAGCAACTAGTGGGTAGTTCTGCCATTTATTGTGATAGGGAGATGTGAGTCACAAATCGGGGATACAACCAAAAGCTACATTTTAGACATGTTACTTTGAAATGTCTATTAGATGTCAAAATAATGCACCCAGGCCAAGTTTGGGTCTCTCTTTGAAGGCAGGGAGTAATCTGAACTCAAAGTATCAATGCAGGTGTCCTCAACAAGTGAATGGCTTTCAGTCTGAGAAAGAGCTTTAAATAGGAAGCTATATACTAGGTAAAAATAGAACAAGCAAACTGTTGCTTTCAAACATCTGTGCTGCTTCTTTCTTTAATCCCCTTCTCAAAATAGAAACTGAATCTCATCAAGCCTCTAGATCTAATTTACCAATTTATAGAAAATACAGGTGACAAAAGGATGTGAGCTTTACAATTATACATGTATCAGCAGAATTCAAATTGTGGGGAAAACATGTAGGATACAATTTCTTCAACAAAATGAAAAAAACAAGCATCAAGGAAACACTGTTCATCAGCTTTCTGTCACTGTGACAAAATACTGGATCAACAGCCAGGTGGGATTGTACACGTCTGTAATCCCAGAACCAGGCAGGCAGAGGCAGCAGGATTATGAGTTCCAGGCCACTGCGGGCAGTTTAGCAGAACCTTGTTAGGAAGGGAAGGAAGGGGAGAGAAGGGGAATGGGGAGTGGGGGAGCTAGAAAAAGGTGGAAACCTGATTTGGTACTTAAAGGAAGGAAGGCTTATTTCTACCCATTGCTCCATAGGTTTCAGCCCTTGTTTACTTGGGTCCTCTGCCTCTAAGCTTGTGGCTAGAGGGAGAACCTCATGGAGAAAATCTGACAGAGCAAGACACCTCATAGCTGCAAGGAAACAAAGAAAAATATGAAGAGGCTGCAATCCCACTGTGCCTTTCACAAAATCAGGGTGTCCCTGATTACTTAACTTCCTCCCACTACACCTCACTCAGAAATCTCCTACCACCTCCCACCTCAGTAACAAGCTGAGGACAAAACCTTTAACACACAAGCCTTTGGGGAATATTCTAGATCCAAACTCTAACAGAAGCCTAGAGGGTAAAAGAAACATAAGAGAAAAGCAGCCACTGTCATGTGTAAAGTGATTTGCATTTTATTCAGTACAGTCCAAAGAATGATCTACAATAGTCATATTTTCAGTTTTGAATGAGTAAGTTTATTAAGTATATAGCTATCCAAAGTAAAAGAATAAATATCAAATAATAGATAGATAAATAACAATACATCAAATCAGGTTCTTAAAGCAGCCAGCTGTAGTTCCCTGTAGAGAAAGTCCTGACAGAGCATAGTGGCCCCTCTAGTGAGACTTCCAGGCTAAAAAACAAATAACAGCAGGAAAGCAACATCATCAAATCAAGAGCTATAAACATTCAGCAGAACTCAACTGAAAAAGTCCTTAAAGCCCCCTTAAAGCAGCCAGCCTAGAGTTCCTCATGGAGAATCCTGTGTAGAGCAGAATGAGGCTTCCAAGTAAAGAAACAAATAGCAATGCATAGAGATGACATCTTCAAATTGGGAGCTCATGACAGCCAGCAGAAACCAGAAGTTGAAGCACTCAACTTGAAGTGCCGGATTGAGCTTTTTCTCCATGGCTGAGCTTCTGGGGCTGAACTTCCCATTGGGGGAACTTCCAGTTTCCTTTCCCACTCTAGGTACTTTTATATCATGGCTTAAAGATAGTAACATCTGTTGGAAATACTGTGCCTTCTAGCTGTTCTCAAAGCCACAGTATTTTTATTCTTGAGTTGTTTTGCTGTCTTCTCCCTCCCTGTCAGAGTTCAGTGAGGGGTCTGAAATGAGAGTGGAGTGTAACCCTGTTTCCAAGGCCACCTTCTCTATGAGCTCAAACAACACATGACAGTTTACCAATATAATGTACCTTGCATATCATAATCCAAATAAACTGAAAAACAACAAATCTTTTTTTAGTTTTATTTTTATCTTATGTGTATAAGTGTGTATGTAAGTGCACATGTGCATGCAATGCCCAAGGAGGCCAGAAGAGGGTGCTGGGTCCCTAGACTGGAGTTACAGACAGTTGTTAGCTGCTATGTGAGTGTTGGGAAATAAACCCTGGTCCTCTGCAAAAGCATCCAGTGCTCTTAACTGCAGAGTCATCTCTCCAGCCCCCAACAATAACAAATGTTAGTGTCATTTAAGAGACACTGGAAATGTGAACACTGACTGAATGTTTTGTGATGATGCTATTGTAGTAATGCTTTTCTTTGAGTCTTTATCTTTTAGAAATATATACTGAAATATTTACAAATGAAGTAATATGCCTAAAATTCGCCTCCAGTAATATGAGAAGGGAAAGTGAGGTGATGAATGTGTCCCAGCTTGGTTTCTGTTGCTGAGATAAACACCAGGTTCAAAAGCAACTTAAAGAAGAAACTGTTATTTCATTTTTAGTTTACAGCAAGTCACCAAAGGAAGCCAGGCAGAAGCTCAAGCAGGAACCTGGAGGCAGGAACTGAAGCAGAGACCACAGAGGAAGCAGAGAAACACTGCTTACTGGCTTACTCCCTCTGACTTGCACAGCTACTTTTCTTATACAGCCTAGACCCACCTACCCAGAGACCACACCACCCATAGTGGGCCGGGTCCTCCTACATCAGTAAGAAAATACCCCACAGACACACCCACAGGCTATTCTGATGGAAGAAATTCCTTAGTTAGGTTCCCTCCCCAGATGAGTCTAGGTTATGTCAAGTGACAGCTGAAGATGACTATGACTAGAAGAAACAAGATTGGTCCTGGGCTACTAATAGTTGGAACAAGATAAGTTGCAGGGGCATCAGTGTACAGTGCTGTCTACTTCTGTTTAATTTAAAATTTCTCTGTAATAAAAAGTAAAAACAAACAACAGTCTCTCTTTTGAAAAAAATAATAAAACCTTAAAATTCTATTAGTGATTGGGGATTTAAAATTTCTTGAATTATGTTCATACTGATGGATTAATGTTGTTCTCAACGTTGGCCAGAGAAGTTTCTCTCTGCAGTGGGTGGCAATTAGTGATTCATCATAATTGGTTAAAGTGCTGAGAGTGGCAAGCACTCTGCCCTAAATGGAACATTTATGTCCTCCCACCCACCCTCCAGGTTCAGGGAACCTTGAAGAAGTGGGGATGGAAAGAATATAAGGGCTGGAGGATGGGAGGAGTGAGGTAAAATGCTGTCTTCTGTACATGACATGGCTTTGTGCTCATGAACTCACTGCAGCTGAAGTTACCTGCTCAAGACCTTCCCAAGTTCAAGCCAAGATCAGTCAACATTCCAGCAGGCAGCACTAGCTGGACTCAGTGGGTTCCAAAAATGAAAACAAAAGAAGACCTGAAAGTGGGAGGGTATGTGTTTGAGGTGATGTCCAAAGGAATTAGGAGGAGGGCGTTGAGGGCAGATATGATCAGGATACGTTGTATACATGTAGGAAACTATCAGAGGATAAACAAAAGATACTTTTTAAAAGTTGCTGCAAAGGAAGACAATACTTTACAGCTAAAGGAATCATTGCTTGTCCCACATTAGGCAGCTGTTTTCTACCTGTATTTAAAGATATTCTTTCACCTATAAAACTATAAACAGATACTATTAATGCCAGAGGAAAGAAATGCTTACTCAAACCTAGGGACCAGATCAGCCTCAGAAATGGAGTAGCTGTACTCTTCAGATTCAGAAATGTGATCTGCCTCTTATAGAATGGGCATTTGAACAGCAAATACTAGAAAAGGATACCAGTGACAAAACCTTAGTAACCTGATAAGATGCATTATGTCCCACAGGGATGCTTTGATTGTATAATGTTTAGATAGATGTGGCAATTTTTCAGTCTAATTAGCTCATTATATAAGATTGTTTTGCAGCTACCAATTATTAAATATTTCTATGAGCCAATCACCCTGAATTTTCATGTATTTTTCACTTTTTTATTTAATTTCTTTTTCAATTTTTGCTCATACTGTTTCATGAGATTGATATTAGATGTTGTTTCCCTCTTTTTAAGAATAAGAAAAGATTCTATAACTTGCTGCAGATCACAGCTAGAGAGTATAATCTGAATTTAATAAACTCCATTTCCCTATTCTCTCCTCCCCCGAGATGGGCTAAATCAAAATGAATATATTCTAAGTGAATTTTGGCATGTTACATAATTCTACTTCATATAACCAGCAACTCAACATGACTTTTATCTATATCTTATTTCACTACATATAAACTAAAGTACAGTTATAAATGTTTCCAGGGAAAGACTAGTTCAACCCAGAAAACAGTGCAGGGCTGGGGAGATGGCTCAGTGGGTAAAGTGATTGCTGTACAAGCATGAAGACCTAAGTTTGAATCCTACATAAAAAGTCAGACAGAGGCTAGACGTGGTGGAACACATCTTTAATCCCAGCACTCAGGAGACAGAGGCAGGTGGATCTCTGTGAGATCAAGGTCAGTCTGGTCTACATATTAAAATCCAGGCCAGCTGGGGCTATAGAGAGACTCTGCCTGTAAATAAATAAATAAATTTTAGGAGCCAGGTCCAGTGATACCATCTGTAACTCCAGCATGGAGAGCAGGGGATGAGACAAGAGGATCCCGGGGACTTGCTGGGCAGCAAGTTTAGCAAAAATGTCAAACCCCAAAATTGATAGGAGACCCTGTCTCAAAAGACAAGGGGGAGAGTGATAGAGTAAGGCATCCAGTGTTAACAGGTGCACTTCACGGGTGCATGCATTGATAAGTGCACCTGCACACACATGCACTCATATGGCACGCACACCCAACACCTTCATACAAACACACTCAACACAACACACTCATACAACACACACACTCATACCCCCCCCACACACATACACACACACACACACACACACACACACACACACACACAAAGAATGGAACCATGAAAGTTTGATTTATTATGCTTGGTGTCTCTTGGTGTATTCCTTTATCAAAAAACCATAAAGCTTGAGGATAAAAGGTTCTTATTTTAAATTATTCTTTGGCTAAAATGGAAGATGATATCTTTCATTGATCACATACACAAAAAAGTTTCTACTCCAAGTTGTTCATTCTTTGAAGATGGAGTTTGTGCAATGGAATGGCTAGATTTTAGGGAGTAAGACACAAATCACACATTTGCCCACTTGACAAGCATTTATTGTCTCTGAAGGGCTTCCATGAGATAAAAGAGAAGGTATGGAGGACATAGTTCTGTCTCATGGATCCTATAGCTGTTCATGAATACATACATAAATACAGGCATACATAAGAAATAAAACATAATTGGAGATAATGTGTCATGAGGAAATGGCCTGTGTTATGTGCAAGTGTATATTTGAAGGACATCTCTTGTTTTGGTGGTCAGAGTATTAGATACTATGGATTCCGAAGTAACTAGTAGGAAGGCAAAGGGGATGCAATCCACTGGTAGAGGGCTTGCCTAGCATGGGAGGCCCTGGGTTTAATCTCTAGCACTGCCTAAAAGACTGACTGCTGTGTATTTACATCTCACATTTAAGTTACTGTTGCATTTGTTAGCAGTATAACTGAATGAAACTGGGTGTGGAGAGATGGCTTGGCTTTAACAGCTCTGACTGCTCTTGCAAAGGACTGGGGTTCAATTCCAGCACCCACATGGTGGCTAACAACTGTCTGTAACTCCAGTTTCAGGGAATCTGACATTCTCTTCTGACCTCCAAGGGTATCGCACGATACAGGTGCACTTACATACAAGCAGGTAATACATTGATTCACATAAAAATTTTAAAAATAAAATATTTTCTAAAAATAACTTAATGAAACTTCTGGCTTTTCATTCATCTTTGCTAATTCACTTACAGTATTTTGAAGCACAGAGAAATTTATTATTATTTTTTTCTGAGGAGTCATCTGCATAGGACTTTTTTTTAGAAAATGCTACTTTGGGTATAATTTTGAAAATCTCAATCCATAGAACAAAAGGTATAAAAGGTTTTTTTGTGGATTAGAATTATAGCTCAAGGGCCAGGCATAGCGGTACATGCCATTGATCCCAGCACTCAAGAGGCAGAGGCAGACAGATATCTGTGAGTGACTTCAAGGCCAGCCTGGTCTACGTAGCAAGTTCCAGGACAGTTGGGGCTACAGGGTGACCCTGTCTCAAAAGAAACCAAACAAACAAACAAAAAAGAATTATAGCTCAGTAGTAGAGCACAAGCCCTAGATCAATCTCAATATCTCAAAAACAATGTGGGATATTGAGATGGCTCAGTGGGTAAATGCACCTGCTGACCTGAGTTCAGTCCTTCAACTACATAGTAGAGAGAACCAACAACTCCTGAAAGTTGGTCTTGGTGGACTTCCATACACGTTTCCCATGTCACATGCATGGCATCAGCACCTCTAATACATACATTTGCACATAAAATAAGTAAAATTTTAAATGTGGGAAAAATAGATTTTGTATTTTTTCAGTACATATTGAATTATATTTCTTATTTATTTATTTATTTTTATTTTATGTATATGAGTGTTATGCCTGTATGTATGTAAGCGCACCCGTGTCATGCAGTGCCTACAGAGGACAGAAGAGGACTTTGGATCCCCTGGAACTGGAGCTACAGACAGTTGTTAGCCACCGTGTAGGTGCTGGGGTTTGAACCTGAGTTCTCTGCAAGAACAGCCAGTGTTCTGAACCACTGAGCCATTTCTCCAGCCCCTGAATTATATTTCTTGATCAAAAAGTCTAGCATTGGTCATAATTGTTTTCTCCATGAAACAAAACCACATAGTTCTTTCTCTAGTGTACTTCATGCAGAGGAGGAGGGAAGGGGCTTTTTAAGCCTATTCAAAGCTACTTTTCAAAACTTGATAGGATATCGCCAGGGTCGGAAAGTCTAAAATTAACTTTGCCAGCTGTGTTTTGCTTTGCTTCATAGAGCACATGGGCTCAGGGGACTCGGTCTACTGCTGCAATCTAGTCTACTCTTAAAAAGTTTGTTTGCCAACTCCTGTTGTTCACAAGACATGGTAACTAAGCAGCTTGAAAGTATATGGAGACTAAACAAATAAGTCTCTCCTTGAATCTTAAAAAAGCCTAGCAATGATGTAGGAAATGGAGGACTCCCAGCTGAGTTTCTCAGATGGGAGGCTTAACTTTTAACTTGGCTGAAGTTTACCAGAGAGCAGGCTGCTGATGTGCTGTCAGAGATCAGGAGATGAAGATGTCATTTCAAGGAGGCTATGTTTTTAGCCCACCATCTCCTGGAGGTCCTGTGGCCTGAAGGACCATATATAGACACAGAGAGTATCCTAACGAGGTGCCACTTAAAAATATCCTAGGAATCAGCAGCTGTTATTCTCACCCACGCACATTCACAGTTGGCTTAATTAAATAGTGCCTGTTCTCCAGAGCTGCTGCCCTTGGGGTGTTTCTCCTTCGTCTGTTCCCTTTGGAACAATAAAAAAACAAATGTAGATGAATGAAATGAGTCAGTTATGAGAATTTAAGGGCTTGCATCCTTTTAAATAAAGAAATGTGCATCCCTGTGGTGGTAGAGAGAGGAAGACTGTTGTGAGCCTAGGCTATATAGTGAGAGAGAGTGAGAAGAAAGGAAAGGAAATCAGATTTTTGAAGATATGGTTTTGAACCCCCACTATTAGACTGCTGGAATTCAAGGACCCGAGGCACTCCCTAGTCTTGGCCATTTGTTCTCTCTTGCCCATGGCCATTGCTGTATCCCCTTCTTGGCATCTCTGTCCTGTTTTCTTTAGTTGTCATAATCACAGCCATAGCAACCTGAGCAGGCCACAATCCTCTTATAGTTGGAGACATGAGATACTGCTTTATACAACACAATCACCCTCTCCAGCACTAATAGGAATCTGGTCCCAGATAGTCAAACCATTTGTTTTGCCTTGGGAGAAATAATCCAATGCTCCCCAAGTATTACTATCCTAAAGGTCTCTATGGATCAAAGCACCTGACAGGCAAAAAAAAAACCAAGGTAGTTAATCTCGCCTTGAAATCTGATCAAGTATGTCCAAATCTCTATAATTTTAGACTGTATTGTGTAGCTCCACAAAATCATTTCATTTGAATATATACTTAGCGAAAGAAAACCTTAGCTAGGCATGGTGGCAGGCTGAGGCAGAAGGATTACAAGTTTGAGGACGCACTAGATCACATAGAAAAACCTTATCTAAATAGGCAAAAATGAACCTTATAGTGCATTGATTCTAAGAGATGTCTCTGCGACTTCTTAAAGGTCTTCTCGGAGAAGCTCCTGCAAGACTCAGTCAGTAACATTTAACAACAGATGCATACCATAAATCAGTAACTATCTAAGGGTGGGGACACTAGAAAGAAGAAAGAGAGAAAGAAAGAAAGAAAGAAAGAAAGAAAGAAAGAAAGAAAGAAAGAAAGAAAGAAAGAAAGAGAAAGAAGAAGGAAGGAAGGGAAGGAGGAAGGGAGGAAGGGAGGGAGGGAGAGAGGGAAGGAGGGAGGAGCACACAAAATATCACAACTTCAGGGAACATATCTAGCTGTGGAACTGACATGTAAAGGAGTCATTACAGCATGAAATTATTTCTCATAACAGGACTATATGCAAAGGACTGTTGGCATCCAGCTAGTGAGAAAGGGAAGAAAAGAAGAAAAAAAATTGTATGTGAGTGGGGGAGGGTGGGTCACTTGTACTTGTAAGAGCATATAGAAGCCAGAGGTCAATGCTGAATTTCCTCCTTAATCACTCTCTACCTTATTTTTTGAGGCAAGGTCTCTCACTGACTCTGGAGCTCACCAGTCAGGCTGGCAGCTGGCCATCAAGCTCTAGGAATCCTCCTGTTTCTACCTCCTAAGCACTGGGGTTACAAGGGAGTGACCATGCCCAGTTTTTTTATGTAGGCTCTAGATATCCAAACTTGGGGCCTCATACTCGTGTGGTCAATACCAACTGAGCCATCTCCCTGGCCTAAAAAAAAGCAATTTTAAAGCGTTAGTAGATCTTCTCCTAGTGAAGAAAGCTTGATGGACAGTAAAGGCAGAGAGAAGACATCACAGAAAGAACTCAGAACATGCAAGCCCAGAGGCATGAAAAAAATTTTTCAGCTAGGTGTAGCAGTACACATCTATGATCTTGGCACTCAAGAAAGGCTCAGGCAAGAGGATTGTTGAGTCCAAGGTGAGCCTGGGCTATATGATCATATATCAAGAAAACAAAAAACTTCCTACTAACAACCATATGCATGTTAATGTGAATGCTCATTCACTTAGTCAACAAATATTTCTTTCTCTGTGTATGTGTGTGTACAGGTCAGCATGCACATGTATGTATATGCATGTGCAGTGCAAAGGACAACCTCTGCTGTCATTCCTCAGGTATAATGCACCTTTTGGGGTTTTTTTTGCCACAGGGTCTCTTACCGTCCTGGAACTCACCAGACCAGCCACGAAATTCAGGGACTTCCCCAGTGCTGGGATGGGATTAAAAGTGTGCTTCAGGTGTCAACTTGACACACCTGAGTGGAGGAACTCCACTGAGGAATTTCTTCCATTGGATTGGCCTATGGTCATAGCTGTGTAGCATTTTCTTGATTGTTGAGTGAAATGGGAGGGCCCAGCCTATTGTGAACAGTGCCAACCCTGGGCAGGTGGTCCTTGTTTAAAAAATGTATTTATTTTTATTTTCTGTGTATGAGTGTTATGTCTACATGTATGTAAGTACATCCATGTCATGCAATGCCCACAGAGGACAGAAGAGGGCATCAGATCCCCTGGAACTAGAGTTATAGACAATTGTTAGCTGCCATTTGGGTGCTGGGATTCAAACCCAGGTGTTCTAAAAGAGCAGCCAGTGCTCTGAACCACTGAGCCATCTGTCCAGCCCCTGGTCCTGTGTTTTGTAAGAAAGCAGACTGGGCACAGGCCAGGGAAGCAAGCCAGTAAGCAGATTCCCTCATGGTCTGTGCTCAGCTCCTGCCTCCAGGTTTCCTCTGAGTTCCTGCCCTGACTTCCCTCAGTGATAAACTGGAATCTGGGAGATGTAAGATAAAATAAACCCTTTCCTCTCCAAGTTGGTTTTGGTCAGTGTTTTTATCACTGCAATTGAAAGCAAACCAGAACAGGAGTATTGACAGCCAATGGCTTCTGGGGAGGGAGAGTCAGTTTTCTTCAAGAGTGTGGCTCCTGGTAGGTCAGCCATGCTCCAGGGGATGGCCTCGCACCCAGGAGTATATGGGCAACACAAATTGGACTCGGTGGGTTATTTATTTATTTTTTTTAAAAAAGAGGACACAAAGTTGGGAGGTGAAAAGGAGGCGGGTGGTAGTTCTGGAAGTGTGGAGGGCGCTGAATATGATCAGTATACATTGAGTGCGTGTATGAAAGTCTCAAAGAATTAACAGAAATAGTATATTAATATCCTCTTACAGAGGATCAGGGATCAGTTTCCAGCACCACACAGTGGCTTATAACCATCTATAACTCCAGTTCCAGGGCATCTGCTGTTCTTTTCTGGCTACAAGGGCACTAGGCATGCACATGGTGTATATATGTACATACAGGAAAACACTCATGTACACAAAATGAAAATAAATGAATCTTTTAGATGATAACACAAGTGAAAATAAAGTTCAACCTTCAGCTCACTGTCTGCATGGACAAATGGCAGACCTAAACTTGAAGGAGGGGTGTGTGTGTGTGTGAAGAAACTAAGAAGGATCAGCAACTCTGTTTCTAAGAACAAAGCTTTCCCTTCTCCCTGTCCCCTTTCTCTCTCTGACAATCTCCCCAGGGACCTGTGTCCTCTATCAGAGTCACTGTCACAGGACTGTCATACTTGTTATTTGCATGTGTCTTCCTTGGATCATCTACATCCCTCTCAGGATCAAAGGCTGGTTTCTCCCAAGAGAACTGTGTGGTTACTTTGGATAGGACTGAAAGCAATCCTTTCTTCCCTGTGATATCTTGAGGCCAACTGTGGCTGCCTGGCTTGCCAGAGCACAAAGAGAACTTGAATAATCATGGAAGCACGTGAAAATCTGAGCCAAGACTGTGAAGAGACCCCAGAGTCTTCAGGAAATGAAAGGAACTAATATTTTTTTCTGCTCTGTATATTTTGCTACATGTACATTTATAAGACTCTATATCTCATTTACTTCTCACCATAGCACTGTGACATTGATATTATTGTCTCAGTTCTACAATGAGACAATTTAATCACATCTAATACATAACCTAGCAAATAATGGGTCCAGAGTTTGAACCTAAGGCTGTTTAACTTACAAAGAATCAACCTATCTCAGAGTATTCTATTGAAGAGTTTGGATTTTAAGTGGTAAAAGAATAGCATTATAGAACATTAAATCACATATTAGGAAAGTTCTTTTTTAATTCATTTTCCTAAATGGGATATTTTTTTCAGCTCTCACACTGCCCCAAGACTCAGGAAATTGTGAAAGAGGTGGTGGAAAGAATGTTAAGAGCCAGAGATTGGGGAGGAGGGCTGTGAAATGCTGTCTTGTGGACGTAACCGAAGTGCTGCCCTCATGAACTCAGAGCATCTGTGGTGGCCTGCACAAGATCAAGCCAATCAACATTCCAGCCTAGAGGAGGGAGGAGGAGCTCTAGAGGTCCCAAGAATTGCCGAAGAATTAAATTGGCAGTTGATATTTGCTGGGAGAGGGAGGGTCATTCCTCCTTGAGGATTTGGCCATGACTAGGTTACCCATGCTCCAGTCGATGGCTCCACACCCATGTACATACGGACAGCTCTAGTTCAACTTATATCATTAAGTCGTTAAAATAAAAATGGTATCTTTTTTAAGAAGAGCAGATGAAGTTTAGGAGAGGGGTGTATTAAAGAGATGAGGAGAGTTGGAGGGAAGAAACTGTGAGTGGATATAATACGTCATTGTATACACGTTTTAAATTCTCAAAGAATAAAATGAAAACATCACTGTAAAAATAAAATGAAATAAATTTATGTTCACATAGGAAAACATTTTTTTTCATTTAGTCTGATTATACGGAGTTGTGCTGGATAGTTTTAGTTGTCAACTTGACACACCTGGGTAGAGGGGGCCTCAACTGAGGAATTTTCTCCTTTGGACAGGCCTGTGGCCACGTCTTTTGGGGGTATTTTCTTGATAGTTGGGGGATGTGGGAGGCCCAGCGCACTGGGGGTGGTGCCACCCCGGGCAGGTGGTCCTGTGTTGTATAAGAAAGCGGGTCAAGCATGGGTCAAGTGAGGAAGTCAGTAAGCAGCATTCCCCCATGGCCTGTGCTTCAGCTCCTGCCTCTAGGTTCCTGCCCTTTGTTCCTACCTTGAGCTCCCTAAATGATGAACTGTGTGAACCAGGAGACGTAAGCCAAATAAACCCTTTACTCCCCAAGTTGGTTTTGGTCAATGTTTTTAAAATATATTTTATTTATAAAAAGCAAACAAAAAAAGGTAGATAAATAATTTTTAAAATAAAAATATTTTATTTATTTTATAGATATGAATGTATTCCCTGCATATATGTAAGTGCACCCCTGTCATGCAGTGCCCATGGAGCTCAGAAGAGGGTGTTGGATTCCCATGGAACTGGAGTTACAGGTGATTGTTAGCCACCATGCTGGTGCTGGGAACTGAACCCGGGTCCTCTGCAAGAGCAGCCGCTGCTCTTAACTACAGAGCTACCTCTCCAGTCCTTTGGTCAATGTTCTTATCACAGCATTTGAAAGCAAACTAGAACAAGAGTCTTGGTTTTTATTGTTTTTTGTTGAAACATAATCTCTGTACATACTGTGGTGTCCAGTATGATCATCTGAATTATATATACAATGTACACTGTTCACATCCAGGTAATAAACATTGGTAATAAAAATCCAGGTGAAAACCTTCTCAGAAATTGATCAATTCTGGGGACTTGAGAGATGGCTCAGCAGTTAAGAGCACTGACTGCTCTTGCAGAGGACCTGGGTTCAGTTCCCAGCATCCACATGGAAGCTAACAGCCATGTTTAACTCCAGTTCCATGCAATCTGATGCCCTCTTCTGGCCTCCACAGGCATTACATGCACATGGTACAACAACTACATACCTGCAGACATACACATAAAATACAGCATGTATTAAATGTTTTAAAAAATTAATTAATTCTATGTTGAGAATCCTCACATTCTTCTAGATATTTTGAAGCAGAACATAGAGGATTATAACCAACAGTAACCCAACTGTGCTCATCTAACTTCCCTCAGTCCCTTCAGTTCACTGTTTTCCCCTCTCTTGTGACCATTATTCCATTTTGTCTTAATGAGATTTCCCTTGCAGTTTCCATGGGAGAGTAAGAACTTGTACTTGGATTATTTCACTTAACACAATGAAGAAGTAAGTATGTCTTTAACTCTTCTGTCTCCTGTTGTTATTTTTAAGTTTTTAAAAATTATTTTATTTTATGTGTATGAGTGTTTTGCCTGCATGTATGTAAATGTACTGTGTCATACCATGCCTGTAGAGACCAGAAGAGAGTGTCAGATCCTCTGAAACTAGAGTTGTGGATGGTTGTTAACTGCCATATAGGTGCTGGGAACTCAACCCAGGTCCTCTTCAAGAATAGCCAGTGCTCTTAACTACTGAGCCATCTCTGCAGGCCCTTGAAACAATCTTGATACGTGGCGCAGGCTGGCTTTGAATTCTCTATCTTCCTGACTCAACCTCTGGAGGCAGGAATTATAAGTCATCATACCCAGTTAGTCTCCTTCGAAAAAAAAATTGGGGGCTGGAGAGGTAGCTCAGAGGTTAAGAGCACCTGATATTCTTCCAGAGGACCCAGGTTCAATTCCAAGTACCCACATGGTGGCTCCATTGCTCTCTTCTGACTGACTGACTGCTAAGCCATCTCTCCAGTCTCAGAACGTCTCCTTTTTAGCAGCATACATACTTGAGCCCCAACAACTTCTGCAGGCAACAAAATCTAGCTTGAAGTCAAGATTTTGCTCTTATTAGACTTACTTACATGTTTTCCTACAACTCAATACAAGTGAGACTAATTTCTATTTATAGCAGTAGCTACTAAATTAGGTTAATATACAGATTCCACAAGATATTAGCTTCTCATTCAAGCACTAGGAACAATATTTAAAATATGTGTTTGCTTAAGAGAAGCTACTCTGAAGGTGAAAAGCAAAGAGTGTTGGGGAAATGGCTCATCAGTGAAGTGCTTGCCATCTGAACCTAGGGACCTGCAGTCTCCCAGGAATACATCAAAAGGCCCAACACAACATCATGTGCCTATCATCCCAGTGCTGGAGAGGCTGAGACAAGAGGATTCCTGGGGCTTGTTGGCCAGCCTGAGAAGCCAAATTAGTGAGCTCTAGGTTCAGTGAGAGAACCTGTTTCAAAAAGTAATGTGGAAGGAGACTGAGGAAGACACACCTGTGAACATCTGGCCTCCACAAGCACATGGATGTGCACATACACACAAAATATATACAAACACTCAAGTGTGTGTGGACAAACACACACACACACACAAGAAAACAAACAAAAAAAAATGAGCAGACAGATGCAAGCCAGGCTTCTCAGTGTTGGCATTCTTGACATACTTTATAAGTCAAAAATTCCTTGCTCAGGGACTACACTGTTTAGAGTATACTTGGTGAGATCCCTGATCTCTACCGAATTGGTGTAACTCTCTCCCTCCCCTCAGTCATAACTAAGGAAAATATTTCTAGACATTGTAAAATGTTTGTGTGAGGTGAAAATCACCCCATTTGGAGAAGTACTGACTTAAAGGAAAATTTTAGATGAAAATCCTACTTCAAGATGACAAATACCTAAAAGTGTTCTGGAAAAACTGAAGTTGGAAAATTTGTTCTAAGTCAATACTATTTGAAAAGTAACTCTAAAAATACAAATGAATAGTTTTTATTTGAATTTTATTAATAATCTCAAAGTTTCTCATAAATCTGAAAGTATTCAAGCAACATTAAAATGGCTGGGCTAATTAGCTACAGAAAATTCATCTTAAGTTTCTTTCGTCTCTCTTTTCTTCTCTAGTGCTCTTCTCTAATCAGTCAGTTGCTAGGACACAACCCCACACAGCACCATTACAGATAAACTCCAGAAATAACCAAGCAACATCTTTGATGCAGTCCTCTTGAATCTCTCTCCCCAGTCAAGGTCTCTAGAGGTCTTCCCACCTTATGAAGGCTATTTTAAAATGTAATTAATGCTCTGTGGCATCATTGTATTTTCTGTTACAGATAGCAGAAATGTACACTTCTTTTTACAGACAGAATCTTGCTGTGTAGCCAAGGCTAGACTTACTTTAACTTGTAATTTTCCTTGTATCCTCTTGCTTCAGTCTCTATGGGTGGAATTACAGGTATGAGGTAGGCACCATGTTGTACAGAAATGTATGCTCTCAAATGATTGGAATAACAAAAAGAAATTTATTGGTTGACAAATGTGAAGGCCAGAGACTAATAATATTTTCTTGACTTTTCCTGTCCTCTCTACCAGTTTCATCCTCACTTGGTGGAAAATTGACTACAGCGATTCTGGACCTCCTCTTCATACTCATCCATTTCAGGGGACATCACCAGAAATCTATCTCTAGAAATTCTTCAAGGTCAATAATGAACACTCGGCCTGTTTATTCAGCCTTGCCGCTGAAGTTCATCAGCTTACTGGGTTGTTGATAGATTAAATGAAATAACATGCAGAAGACTATAGTTCAGGTCCCAGCACCCACATAGCACCTACCAAGCAAGCATCTGTAACTCCAGTTCCAGGGATTCCAGTGCCCTCTTCTGACCTCTTCAGGAATTGCACAATACAGGTGCACCTACATGCAGGGAAAGCACTCATATACAGAAAATAAAAGCAGTAGATAAAATATTTTGGGGGCTGGAGAGATAGCTCAGCAGTTAAGAGCACTGTCTGTTCTTGCAGAGGACCCAGGTTTGAGTCCCACCACCCACACGGCAGCTAACAACCACCCTAACTCCAGTTCCAGGGGAATCCAGCACCCTCTTCTGACTTCTGCAGGCATTGCACACATGTAGGCAATATACTCATACACATAAAATAAATAAATAAATAAAATATTTTAAGAGTAGCAAACCTACTTCATTCATAGAAGTGTTTATTGTATAAATACCCACATAACAGTGAGGAGAAAAATGTCAGAGAAATACCCAAAAGTGATGACTTAATAGGGTCAAAAATGTCACAAAAAGATATGATAAGTATTCTAGCTAATTTCAAGGCTGCTGTGGAGAATTCAGTAGCAGAGATAGCAGATCTGGTTTCTGCCATCATATGCTTTAGTTAGAACAAGTGTTCTTACTTTCATTTGTCCTTTTACCAACTGGAAAGTATTTTGGGCATTCTTAACTCAAATTTCCTAGTTTGGTGAAGATGACTGACTTGAATGACAACTCATAATTTGTGGGGATGAAGCCTTTACCCAGGCCACATCAGAGACTGCAAGCCAGCTTGTAGGAAGACTGTGCTTCATGATTAATATGTCTTCCAAAACCTAACTGAATGTCATTTCACACTACAGTGTCCCTGTAAACATCCAAAACACTGATTTAAATAGATGGGAAAATGTCAGTGCTCTGAACCAGGGCATGGTGCCACACACCTTGATCCCCATTCATGATGCTGAAGTAAAAGGATCTACAGTTTCAGGCCTGTCTATACTACACAACAGTACCTTGTCTTAAACAAAACCACAACAAAAAATGGTGCAATAATTAAACTAAAACTTGGCCTTGGGGTACCTTCATTCCTATAGCCACTGTCGGTCTTGCCGATGTGTTCCTTTCTTATCTCTACTATCAGTTCTCTTTGAATAAAGTATTCTTGCTATTTTTCAAACAAAAACAGAAACAAAACCCCGCAAATTTAATGTAACCCCTTATCAAAGAGAGGTAGCATAGGATGGGAATCTTTAAAAATTAAGGAAAGAAAAAAATGCTGGTGAGGATGTGGGGAAGAGGAACCTTTATACACTGCTGGTGGGAATGTAAACTGGTTCAGCCATGGCCGAAATCAGTGTGAATGTTTCCTGAAACCTAAAAATAGAACTACCAGATGACCCAGCTGTACCACTCGCACATATATACACAAAGGAATCTAAGTCAACATATCGCAAGATATGTGCACATCACCATTCATCCTTGCATTGCTTCTAGTGGCCAGGAAAGGGGGAAGATCTAGAAGCTTATCAGCAGGTGAATAAAGAAAATGTGTTACATACACACAATCAAATTTTATGGAGTCATAAAAAAATGAAATCATGACATTTGCAAAAAGAAAAAAGGCTGGAACTAGAGATCAGTGTGTTAAACAAAATGAACCCAAATTTGGAAAGACAAAGCAACCTGCTTTCTTTCATGTGGACTCTAATTTATACACACAGACAAACACACACACGTGTGCACACACATATTTACATAATTATCTCTGTGTGCTTGTAGATCATGAAAGCAGAAAAGAGCTGTAAAAGTACTCTAGTTATTCCCCAGCGCACTGATCTGTGCAGTGTATACAATGAATACTTTTTCTTCCGAAAAAAAGGGAAGGGGAGAAAGAAAGAAAGAAAGAAAGAAAGAAAGAAAGAAAGAAAGAAAGAAAGAAAGAAGGAAGGAAGGAAGGAAGAAAAAAGAATATAGAGAAAGTAGAAAGTAGACCATGAAGAGGGGAACTGTGGGTGGTTCCCATCTCCAGCACAGCTGTTGTGCTCCAGCCATCCCAGAGAATGGAGGACAATCGAACAGGTCCTCAGGTGGCTCAGAGTGCAGCGGGAGAGATTCCTGGAATACTGCGAAGGTGGCCAGTTCAGTTATTGAGACCTAAGTAGGGAAGCCTTTCTGGCCATTACAGAAGGCGGGAAAGTTAAAGGTGGGGTCTTTAGGTAAAGGCAGGAAGGTTATAGGGCTCCTGTGGAAATTAGGAATGAGGAAACAAAACCCAAAAACCTGGTTCTGGTGGGGTGATCTTTGTGGGGGGAAAAGATGAAGCAACTGCTGAGGCCTGCAGTGGCTTCCTGGGACCTAGGTTATCACATCAGGCAGAGCAGGCCAGACTTCTACCTTCCCTTCAGGGTATCCGGGGTTGCTTGGCTTGCTCAATACCTTTTATGACAGACCCAGACCCCACAGGGAATAGATCCTAAGGGGTGGGGAGAGACAGACAGAAAATGAGAGGACATGAAATCCATGTGACATGAAAGCAGTCACAGACTATTTGGGGGGAGGAAAGGGACCAGGAAAAGGAAAGTGGAGGGGGAGGATGACGGAGGACAGTTGGGGAGTGGAATGAATAAGAGCAAAGTATAATCACACACACACACACACACACACACACACACTTCCATAAAGAACCCATTACTTTACCCAGTGTTAACTTTCAAATTAATTGAGGGCTGGAGAGATGGCTCAGTGGTTGAGAGCACTGGTTGCTCTTGCAAAAGAGCTAGGTTTAATTCCCAGCACTCACATGGCAGCAAGAAACCATCCATAACTCCAGTTCCAAGGAATCCAACACCCTCTTATGACCTCTGTGGGCACTGCACAGCACAGGGGCACTTACACACATGCAGACAGTACACTCATACACATAAAATAAAAATAATAAATGAAATATTTTGAAATTAATTGAAAATAAATTTTAAACATAGGATTATCTGTGAGGCGTGGTGGCACATACCTTTAATCCTAGGTATGGGGAGACCCTGTCTCAACAAAAGAGGGGCAAAGCTGAAATGTACAAAGTCAGCCAGTATAATTTTGAAAGATGGGGGCATAAGGAGGAAGGGTAATATAAAAGATTTCTTTTTTAATAATCTTTGAAAGCTTGAAAAGTAGACCAATGGAAAGAATATAAAGGACAGAAATAGGGTATGGTGACTCACACCTGTGATCTCAGCAATTGAGAGGCAGAGGTAGGCTGATTTCCATGAGTTCAAAGCCAGCCTGAGCTATTTAATGAATTATAGGCAAGCCTGAAATGATTTACAGGACAGCATGGGCTACAGAGTGAGACCCTGTCTTGAAAAAAACAAAACAGCAATCAAAAGGAAGGAAGGAAGGAAGGAAGGAAGGAAGGAAGGAAGGAAGGAAGGAAGGAAGAAAGGAAAATTTTTAACATCAGTTCAAGAAAAAAACAGATTGTTCAGTAGATTTTGCTAAGGCTATTATATAGCTGTCAGAAAAACTTTAGCCCCCAATTTTAATTTCTTATAACAAATTAATCTCCAAATGGATCAAAAAATTAAAAGTAAAAAATTGAATCCATATATATACGAGGAAAAATATGGGTTTCTGTCGATATTGGTATTGGCATTTTGTATCTATGTGTGTGTGCGTATGTGTGTGTGTGTGTGCTTGTTCTAGTTTATTTCAATTGCTGTGACAAAACACTCTGACCAGTACTAATTTGGGGAGGAAAGGGTTTATTCAGCTTCCATCTCCAGGGTCACAGTTCATCACTGAGGAAGCCAGGATATGAACTCAGGGCAGGACCTGGAGGCAGGAGCTGAAACACAGGCCATGAAGGAACGCTGCTTACTGGCTTGCTCCCCTGGCCCATGCTCAGCCTGCTTTCTTGTACTACACAGAACAACCTGTCCCGGGATGGCACCACCAACAGTGGTGCCCTCCCACATCACTCAGCAGTCAAGAAAATACTCCACAGACATTGCTACAGACCAATTCAATGAGGCAATTCTGTCAACCCAGGTGTGTCAAGTTGACACTAAAGCTATTCAGCACAGTGCTTCCGTGTACATGTGTTTATGTGTGTGTATGTATGTATATAGGTTTCTTTCTGTCTCTGGGATTAAACCCAGGGCCTCACACATGATAGGCAATTACCCTACCACAGAGTTATGTCCCCAACCTTCAGAAAGTTTTCAGTAATCTTATTGGGAAGAAAGCCTCTCCAAATTTATCAGAAATCCAGAATCCATAAATATACTCACAGCAGATATTGATAAATGAAAAAATATTAATAATAAAACAGCAACAGAATTTTGTGTCTTTGGGTCATTTTTCGTGTGTGGGTCCATGTGTATGTATGTGGATGTACATGTATGTGTTCACATATACATGTGGAGGCCAGATGTTGATACTGGATGTCTTCCTCAAAGAACACTTGGTGTTCTTTGCTTATTTTTCAAAACAAGTGTCTCACTGAACCTTGAGCTCATCAATTGGACTACTCTGGCTGACCAGTGAGTGCCACCCGACCCGCTTACAGCCCCCAGAAGTCCTCTGTCTCAGTCTTCCTAGAACTGTGATAACAGGCATAACTGCCATGTTTGGCTTTATACATGAGTGCCAGGGAAACAAACTCAAATCCCCATGCTTTTCCTGGTTAAATTCACCTTCCTGGGGAACTGTTGGCTCTAGATGGATGCTGGAGGAGGAGTCGTTGTCTTCAGTGGTATAGTCACTGGTAAGAGTCCTCCAGGCTTCTGTGGATAGCTCCATACCCAGGCGCATGCAGATTGCCCTGAGGCACAAAACAAGCAAACAAGCAAAAACAAAAGAATAAGGCCTGAAAATGAGGAGGCTATGTTGGGAAGAGTGGTTGTTAATGAGGACAGGAGAGGGGAAGAAAGGGTAGGAAACAAATGTGATGGGGACTGGTGGGTTAGTTCAACAGTTAGCACTTGCTCCTCTCTCAGAGGACCTGGGTTCACATCCCAGCACCCACATGGTGGTCCACAACTACCATTAACAGGGGTAGACACATACATGCAGGTGCTCACAGACACACATAAAATAAAACTAAATAAATCTTTAAATAGTTATCAGAATGCATTATACACATATATGAAATTGTCAAAGAATAAGTCTAGGTTTAAAAATTGAAAAATACTTGTTATAAGCAATAAAACAATCCATTAAAATGGCTGGTGTAAAATTAATATGCAAAAAGCAATATACCATTCATTTAGCACCAAAATGATAAATCCATATATATATGTGTGTGTGTGTGTATATATATGTATATATATATATGTATGTATTCTTGATTGTTCAAGAAAACAGGAGAAATATTTTGCAGAGAGGAAAAACCAGAATTATGCAGGTTAATTCTTTTTCAGTGAATTGTTTTTGCTATCCTTTAAGTACTTTCACAGCCACCTTCCGTACATCAAGATACCTTGCCATATTTGACCCCTTCCATCACATGCTAAGTGCTGTTATTTCTTTCTTTCAGGTAGATGGGGGAAATGACATCAACGGTTTCATCTTTTGAACATTTTGATCTGCCTGTTTAAAATTTATATTGGTTGCTTTGTTTTGTTTTATGGATGCTTATTGTCCAATGTCCTCTTCCTACTTGAGGGGAATCTATTGTTGCACATGTTGTTGTGGTAGGATTCATTATGATTCATCTTCTGCTATATAAACTAAAGAGAGAAGAAACTGAACCCTCCTGTCCAGGGTTTTGACTATGGAGACAGTGGAAGCTGGAGCCCAGCAGCACTTAGGTCTGTTTGTAGGAACGTGCAGAAACACTCCTCAGCTGTGGAGGCCAATCCATTGTACTTTGTGATTTTTTTTTTTTATATGGAAAGAGCTCCTTGGTTTCTTCCTACTTTTCAAGTCCTGCCCTCACATTCTAACTGATCTTCCCACAAAACTATCAAATGACGGGCTGTAGAGATGGCTGAGTGCCTAATAGTGTATACTGTTCTTTCAGAGGACCTGAGTTTAGTTCCTGTTACCCACATCTGACAGCTAACAATTGCCTGTAACTCTAGCTACAGGGGACCCAACTCCCTCTTCTGGCTACAGGGGGTACTGCACTCATGTGTGCAATCCCACTCATAGACACATATTTATACACATAATTTTTAAAAACTAAGATAAAATATTTTTAAATGTTATTTCTTGTTTTTTTATTTTACATATATGAGTGTATTGCCTGCATGCATGTAAGTGCACCATGTCATGCAATGCCGGAGGAGGTCAGAAGAGGCTGTCAGATCCCCTGAAACTGGAATTACAGACAGTTAATAGCTGCCCTTTGGGTGCTGGGAACCAACCCCAGGTCTTCTGTAAGACTAGTGCTCTTAACCACTGAGCCATCTCTCCAGCTTCCAATAGAAAATATTTTTTAAAAAAGAAAAAAACTATCCAATAATATCTATATTTTTCCTATTTCTTACAACAAAGAGCCATGACTCTAAGTATTACTCAGACCTTTTAAGCCGCACAAGGTCCCATCTTGCTTTATTAATCCTCTCTATTCTCCGCCATCCTTAGTATATATCTGTACTTGTCATAGTTCCTCATGCATGCTGATGTGGTCTGGATGTCCCCTCTAAGACTCATGTTCTCCCATGAAGCAGAGCTGTGGTCCCCTCTGTGAACCTGGAGTTGTGATCCCTCCTGTGAGCCAGCCTGTGGCTCCTGTGTGCCGGAGCCATGGTTCTCTCCCATGAACCTGGAGCTGTGGTGCCCTCCTATGAGCAGGAGCTATGTCCCCCTTCTATGAGCCAAAGTTGTGGTCACCCCCGACCTGTGACTTAGAACTGTGGTTCTCTAACATGAGCCAAAGTTATGTCCCCTTCCTGTGAGCTGGAACTGCAGTCTCCTCTTGGGAACTTGGAGCTGTGATCCTCTCCCGTAAACACGGAGCTTTGGTCCCCTCCCATAAGCCAGAGCTATGGTCTCCTATTGTGAGCCTGGAACTGTGGTCCCCAACCTTGACCCATGGTTCCTCATTCCTCCTGTGTTGGGCTGAGGGTGGATCAGATTGGAGAGGGAGGACTTCCTGATGCTGGGTAGTAGTTTCAGCCTTCTCTGAGTGGTTTCATTCCCACAACCGCTCCCCTGAGGTCCAGGTTGTGCACAGCAGTGCCTTTGCCTCTGTGTTGGATTGATTCTGGAGACAGACAGGTTTCTCTCATTGTAGTTTCTAGTCTTGGGATGACTGATTCTCTTGACTCTACATGTTCTGGGCACCCAGGCCTTGACTTTGAGCCTCTCTCATTCTCAAGCACCAAGACGTTTTCCACCATTTTTCTATTATTCCTCCAGTGTACCTTCACCTGTGCCCTACAGAAAATGTAAAACATCTCATTGAACTTCTAGAGATAAAAATCACAGTCTAGGACGTTAAAGATAAAAAAAATTTTTTTTCAATCGCACATTGAATTTCTTTATCAAATTTAGAATTGTCAAAAGAAAAATAAGATTATTATTTATTAAAAAGCTGATGTTGATTTTCATTTTCATTGTAACAATTGTAAGAGGTAGAAACTTAAAGAGATGATCGGGTAATGAAGGGTCTGTCCTCATGAATGGATCAATGCCAGTATGGTAAGAATGAGTTCCTGATAAAAGAGATGAGTTTAGCCAGATTTCTTCTCTGTCTTGCATGTCCTCACTGCTGTGGTGGTTTGTATGAGAAACATCTCCCATAGGCATATTTGAACACTTGATCCCCAGTTGGTAGCACTGTTTGGAGAGGCTGTGGAACCTTTAGGAAGCACAACTTTGCTCCGGAAAATACATCACTAGAGGTAGGCTTTGATAGTTTATAGCATGATCCACTTCCTGTTTTCTACTTCCTGAATGTGGATTAAATATAATCAGTCAATTTCCTGCTTCTGCCAGCGTGGCACACCCCCTTTGACCCTGTCACACACACATTATGGACTCTAGCTACCTAGAATTGTAACCCAGAATAAACACTTTCTTCTTTAAGTTGTTTTTGGTCATGTTATTTTATCATAATGACAGAGAAGTAACTAGTACATTTGCCCTTCTGCCATGTTATGACAATGCAGAAAGAAGGCCCTCAAAAGAAACTGGTGCTATGTTTTTGGACTTCCAAGACTCCAGAACTATAATCCAAATAAATTTCTACTGTTTGTAAATTACCCAGTCTGTAGTATTCTGTTATAAGCAACAGAAAACAGACTGTCCATACCCATCTAGAATGCTATCTGACCCATAGAAAGAAGAAATTCCTTTCTGAACTTTTTTTTAAAATTATTTATTTATTTATGTATTCCGTGTGTGTGCGCGTGCATACCTCTGTGGTACTGGGCTTGAACCTAGGCCTTCACACATGACCTCCAAGCACTCTTCCACTATAATGTATTCCCAGCTCAACACTATGAAATTTGTACAGCAGTGTCAAATGTCCCCACATATACTTCTTCCTCAAAAAAATAGGAGACCAAATATGATGATAGAATCTTAGTACTGAAGAAAGAGGAGGAGTGAGGAAGGATGAGAAAGAGAAGACAGAGAATTATGAGGGAAGGTAAATATGAGCAAAGTACAATGCTATAATGCCCTAAAATGTCATCATAAAGCCTCGTATTATTTGTAAATTACCCAGTCTGTAGTATTCTGTTATAAGCAACAGAAAACAGACTGTCCATACCCATCTAGAATGCTATCTGACCCACAGAAAGAAGAAATTCCTTTCTGAACTTTTGTATTTCATATGCCAATTAAAAAGGAGGAATGTTACTGCTGAAATAAATTCTTAAATTTTATTTTTATTATTTTGATTTGTGTGTGTGTGTGTGTATGTGTGTGTGAGTGTGTGTAAGCTATATATGTATGTAGGTGTCTGAAGAGACCAGAAGAGGGCATCAGATCCCCTGGAACTGGAGTTATAGGCAATTTTGAGCTGCCTGATATGGGTGTTGGGATTCCAACTTGAGTCCTCTGGAAAAACAGCAAGTTCCCTCAACCATGAGTCATTTCTTCAGCCCTTGAAATAAATTTTAAAAATAAGTATGTAATATGCTGTTTTACCATGCCTCAAGTTTCATAGGCATTATGTTAGTTTCCTATTCTTCTGTAACAAAGTTCTGCAAACTTAGATCCTAAAGCAACTCAAATTTATTGTCTCACAATTCTGGAGTGGGTCTGAATGTACTAAAATCTAGGTGTCCTTAGGGCAAGGGTCCATTTGGGTCCCTTGGGAGAGGGCCTATTGTCTCACAGTGCTTGGGGTCCTGGAGGCCACATGCATTCCTTAGCTTGAGCACTCTGCCATCTGTGAAGTAAAACACTGTTGTCTGATTTGTGGTGAGATTATGTAAATGACTTTAGCTTTCTTCTTTACAGCATTTTCTCTATAAAATGAAAAAAAGGAAGACAAGAGCTTTCTGAGCAAACAATTTACAGTACTGTGCAACTGGATCATAAGTACAAGATCTACAAGGCAGAAGGCACTTCTACAAGGCAGAAGTCAGTAGGAATGGAGGCTATTTTGATCTGTCAAGGACCAAATCATGACCAATTTTGTAGCCTGGATCATGATCTGAGCTTGATTAAATGAACAGTGCGAAGCCCCAAGTTTTTTGGTTTATTTTTCAATCATGTGCTTATCCATCAGGCTCGTAGTTTTAAAACAAGCTGTGAGCAGGGTATGGTGGTATGTGCTTATAGTCTTAGTACTTGGGAGGCTGAAACAGGAGAAATGTGAGTTTGAGGTCAACCTGTGTTACATAGGGAGTTTCAGGTCAGCATGGGATACACAGGGAGGCACTCTTGGAAGAAAAAAAGCTCTAGTGATGGATTATATTAAGATAAGAGACATTCTACTCTCACTTTCAGTCATTTTTAAAATAAAGAACTGATACTCTTTGTTTATTTGAGACAGCATCTCATGCACTCCAGGCTGGCCTGAAACTCTTTATTTTATCGAGGATAACCTTGAACTCCTGAGTCTCCTGCTGCTCTACCTCTCAAGTACTGGATGGCAGGCATGTGCAGACACTTGGCCTGATATTCTGTTTAAACTCACTGTTCCATGCTGTGAAGATGAAACATTTACTTTATAGTTTTATGGATGAATGGCTAGATTGTTCATTTCTTCCCCTAGGACAGAAGCACTGATGACAAAGAATATCTGGTTTGTACTAAAACACTGCTATATCAAGTGAGCCAAATGTTCTCAATAGACGATTGAAGGGGAGAGGGGAAAGTTTGAGCCAGCTTTCATTATTCATTAGCCTACATGTGCCACCACATGACACTTGAATCTTTGGCCAGAGAAGGAACAGCAGTGCTGATTCAGTGGGTAAAATTCTGAGGAACAGGATATGGAAAACAGATTTTCAGAAGTACTGGGCTCAAGATCAGCAGAAGCTGTAGGGGAAAGGACTCACTGAGCCGGAACTCAGCCTCAGTCCTCATTACCAGACCAAAAAAAAAACATCAAGGGGAACCTCATCTTTGTCTGTTTTACAGTATTTATTAGATTTTATGTGAGATTAACCTGAAAACATAGGACCCAACAGTTTAAAAACCTGAATTACAGCATACTAACCCCTCCCAGAGGTTAGTATCTATCTCAGAGACCCCACAAATGACACAGGTTATTGCCATTGCTCTTGGTTGCCTACCAGAAGCCTGCTTGATTTTGCAGTACAATGACAGCATAGGAAAGAACAAGTCAATGAAATGCCAGTTTTGATTTTGTTTCGTTTGTTTTTGAGTCAAGAGCTCATTATGTAGACTAGGCTAAATGCCAATTTCTTTAAAGAAAATACCTGGTATTAAGAAATAAGTTCTACGCATATTACATTGGTTTAAACTTAGGCAAATGACTCCAGGTAGCTGTTACAGTCTGGTTAGATGGCACAGTAAAAATTATAGTGCTGTTGTGAGAGGACTATCATTTGTCTGCACGTCAATAATTTTGCTGTGCTTAAAGGAGTTCATTAGACTGAGTAGGGAGAGCTCAGTGGTACATGGATGAGGACCCAAGTTTGATCTCCAGGAGGAAAAAAAATTCATTACGGTTACCTTCTATTATTAGTTTCTTTTGCATCCTACAATTTCAGAGTCTCAGCTGGTCACTGTATGGAAGGCATGGTTTAGTTCATGAGAATATATGGTAGACTCTTCACATGGCAGTGGGACAGAAGACACAAAGCACAGAGCTAGAATCAGGGGACAGGCCTCACATCCAGAAGTCTACCCCTAGTGACCTACTTCTAGGAGTCAGACTCCACCTCCTAAAGCTTCCTCAGCCTTCTAAAATGGCTCCCCAGTTGAGGAACACAAGCCTGTGGAGGAAATCTAGATTCTATCATAACATTTCTATCCTCTATAGGCTCCTGGCAACCTCATAAGGTTCCATCTAACTCTGAGTTCACATAGTCTTAGCAGCCCCAATACACTGTTCAAAATTCTAACATTCAAAGTCACTTCTAAAACTCAAAGGCAAAGTCTTATCTATGAGCCCTTGTAGAAATAAAAAAATTCGGGCCAGGCATCGTGGCACACACCTTTAATCCCAACACTCGAGAGCTAGATGGATCTCTGTGAGTTCATAGCCAGCCTGATCCACAGAGTAGATTCCACGTCAATCAATGCTACATAATAATACCCCATTTCAAAAAACCAAAATCAAATGAAGCTACATATGTCCAATATGCCACAGTGCATAATAAACACCCCGATTCTAAAAGAGAGAACAGAATAGGAAGGCAAGATGAAACCACAGCAAGACCAGTACTCAGCAGGCACATTAAATTCTGTAGCTCTAGTCTCGTATCTGCTGCACATGATGTCATGATGTAAGTGCCTAAAGGCAAAACACTCATACACATAAAATAGAAATATAAAATTTTAAAATATATTTTAAAAGACAAATGTATTTTGATGAGAAAGAAATGTCATTCTCATATTCCATAAATTCCAAAAAGGCTGACAAGGTCTTTTTCCTTTGAATAATGAACTCATTTTCCCTCCCATTCTGATAAGGATATGAATGTGAAGAACTTATTGACATAGGCCTGTAATCTTTGCATTTGGGAGACTGAGGCAGTGATCACAAGTTCAAGGCCAAACTTGGCTACAGAAACATACCTTCTCTCTCTTTTACTCCTTGTCTCTCCACATATATGTGCATATAATATACTATGTAAATATCATATATTCCTATTATGCATACATATTTGCTTGTTAGTTTCAAATTTCAACTTGACATAACTTAGAATTATATGGGAAGAGAGCCTTAATTGAGGAATTGTTTATATCAGATTGGCCTGTGGGCACTGATGGAAGAAAACCCAGTCTACTGTGGGCAACAATGTCATGGTCTGTATAAGAGTCGAGAAGGCTAGCTGGGAAGCAGGCAAGCAAGGCTCCATATGTTTGTTCTTGCTCTGCTCTTGACCGTGGATGTGCTGTTTTAAGCTCCTGCTTTGACTTCCCGATGATAATAGACTCTAACCTGGAACTGTAAGCCAAATAAGCCCTTTCTTCCTCTAAGTAGCTTTTTCTCAGAGTATTTTATGACACCGAAAGAAATGACACTACAGCAGTGTATTATTTATCATTCATATATCATATGTCTCTATATCATATATGCATTATATATTTGGATGAAATAGTCAAGCAATAGTCAGGTGTAATGTGGGCAGTAATAAGTCTTTATTCTAGCCACTCGCTTACTTTAGTTTCTCCAAAAGAAATAGAAACAAAAAACTTGTTTGTTGTTTAAACTCAATTTCTGTTGAAATATAGGCAAAGAGCAAAATAATTTTACATTGATAAAATTATAACATTACCAATTGGCAGAATTGCATAAATAATGAAAGGATGGATGCTGTTTACATTAGTTATTTTTCTATAATCTCTTTATAGTTTCTATAATAATAATGTCTAAAATCGGGAAATGTGGTCCTGTAGAAAATTAAATGAACATTATTGCTAATGTTCTCATTGATTCATTATTAACATTGGAAGTTACTATCATTTTCTGGACTTCTCTTTTTTAATAGATACATAGATAAATATATTTTGGGGCGGACGCCCTCCGACCAGCAGAGGAAGACCACCACCACGAGGAATCTTCTTGAATCACACTTTATTGGAGAGCCTCTCGGTTAACAGATGGGCGATGATGGCGAGGGGCCAGGGGCCGGCTAGTGCAGCGGCTTATATAGCATGGAGGGCAATGTGTCTACTCGGGATTGGATGCGGGCAGCCCCGCCACAAGCAGCGCCACGGGATTGGCTAGGGACATTATGAATTGACGCATGCGCAGCCTTCGGGGTGGCTGGCGCGCCAAGGCATTGTCTATATGGAGTTATTTATTACAGGCGGCTCAGGAAGTCGGCGCCATCTTGTAATGGCATTGACCGGCTCCCTGCAATATTTCACATATTTATAAACAAAAATAACAAGCTTCAGTTTACATTTTTGTTCTTAAGGGCATGGAGAGATGGCTCAGTGGGTAAGAGCACTTGCTGTTCTTGCAGAGGCCCCAGTTCGTTTGCCGCCATTCACAAAGTGGCATCTGTACAATCATCTGTAACTCCGGTTCTAAGGGATCTGACACCTTTTCTAGCTCACTGGTCACCAGGCACACATCAGGTCCTCATCCATACACACAGGCAAACTACACACATAAAATGTAAAAAAAATCTTTAAAAAATTTTCTTAAATTTCTGAGTATTGTTATTAAAATATCTTTGCATTAAATTAACTTATTCAGGGATGGAGAGATAGCTCAGCAGTTAAGCTAACTGTCTGCTCATTCAAAGGACCTGGGTTCAGTCTCTAGCATTCACACGGCAGCTAACACCTATCCTTAACTTCGGTTCTCGGGGATCTTTTGCCCTGTTCTAGCCTCTACAGGCACTGCCTGCACAGGTGCCCTTACATTTATGCAGACAAAACACTCATACACATAAAAAATCAATCAATCAATCAGAACAATTTATTTATTCTACTTGTTTTTCATTGTATCAGTTATTAGATCCCCCTTTGAAGTGTTTTAATTTTATTAACGAATTAGTTAATTAATTATGGTGTTGAGGGTCCAATGCCGAGCCTTTGCACGTGCCAGGCAAACAGTCCCCCACTGTGTGCTTCATTCTCATCTTGGATTTTCTTTGTGCTTGCATTTGTGTGATGTATGCATGTGTGTGCACCCATGTGTGCATGTACAGAAGTCAAAGATGGATGTTAGGTGTCTTCCTCTACTACTGTCCACCTTATCAGTTACTTTACTTGTGTATGTGTTGTTGTGTGTGCATGTGTGTGGAGGCCCAAAGCCAATGTGTTTGATGTTGGGTCTTTCGATGATTCTTCACCTTTACTTATATTTATTTATTATTTATTTGTGTGTGTGGCAGGGAGAGAGAGAGAGAGAGAGAGAGAGAGAGAGAGAGAGAGAGAGAGAGAGAGAGAGAGAACAAGTGGAGGTACCCTTGGAAGCCAGAAGAGGGCACGGGATTCCCTGGAGCTGGAGTTACAGTTACATTTGCTCACTGTGGATGTTGGGAACTGAACTCTGGTTCTCTGAAAGAAAAGTATATATTTTTTTCTTTTCTTTTCTTTTTTGATATTTTTTGTGTGTGTGTTTTGCCTGAATGTATGTACACCAAATCTGTGCAATGGCTGTGGAAGCCAGAACAGATCATCAGATCCCCTGGAACTGAAGTTATGAATGGTTGTTAGACACAACGTGAGTGCTAGGAATTGAACCTGAGTCCTCTGTAGGAGCAGCCAGTGCTCTTGACTACTAAGCCATCTCTCCAGCTCCAATATATATTGATGATGATGATTATTATTAATAGCAGTAGTAGTATGTATGTGTGTGTGGAGGGGTGTACATGAGTACGGGCACCTGTGTGCCGGGGCATGCATGTGGAAGTCAGAAGACAATTCTGAAAGTTGGTTCTCACCTTCCACCTTGTTTGGAGGCAAAGTCTTACTTGTTTCTACCAGCTGCACTGCATATTCTAAGCTAGTTGGCCTGCAAGCTGTGTAGCCCCAGCTGGACTCAGGGTCCTCCAAAGTCATCCTCCCAACTACTGTGATTACAGGCATGTACCATCGCTCCTATAATACTTTTAAATGACTCTACCACACTTACTATATTTTCTCAGTGCTCAAATATTTTTAAATGAATTAAAGCACATTATTTTACCCCTCAGCTCCCTTTCCTTCCTTCCTTTTTTTCCCCTTTAATGACGGGATCTGGTGTGGAGCTACTTATGTAACACAGGCTGGCTTTAAACTTATGATCCTTCTCCCTCAACCTTCCAAGTGCTGAGATTACAAGTGTATGGCACTATGCTAAGCATAGAATTCTAACTGCTTCATATATTTCCTGTATCCCAAAATAGATGAGTATATAATAAAAAGTTAGCAATCTCTTAGTATAATATAAATCTTAGTATAAGTCTGCCTATGAAGTTTTCCAATCATCCCCCAAATGTGTTCTGTAGTCCAAGGTTTCCCATGGCTGCTATGCCCCCTTGTAATTTTACTTAGCCAGAACGCACAGCTTAAATCTAATGTGTACATGCTGCTTCGTCAGAAAGTTCAGTTCTAAAGTAGCAAGAGCAGAGAAGGGAAGAAACTGGGAGAGTGAATTTGCTAAACAGTCATTTCTTGTTCTTGTGGGGCCATCTTCTGGGCAGTAGGATGAACAAATGTGTTTCAGGGAAGTCTACAGTAGGACAAAGAGGAGTTTATCTGTTGGTTCTTTTTCTTACTGTCCAAAGATTTTTGCCGTCAGCACCACTACGCTTCATTTCTGGGTTACAAATGCATGGGCACCCAGCATCTCATCATCACAGGAAAGGTCTAGACAGGAGATAAGTTTAAAGCATCCACATGGGGCTAGAGAGATGGCTCAGTAGTTAAGAGCTCTGGTTGCTCTTGCAGAGGACCCCAGTTCAGTTCCCAGCATTCACATGGTCGCTAACAACAGTCCATAACCCCACTTCTATAGGATCCCATGCCTTCTTCTGGCCTCCATGGGCATTGTATGACATGAGCGCATACATGCAGAGGAAACACATAAATAAAATAAATAACAGAAGCAAAAAACACAAAGCACCCACATAAGATGAACTGCTATGGGGTGGGATCCACGTGAGATGGTACTGATGTGGGAGCTCACAAGTGCTTACTACAGTTTCTCTCTTATTCTCTTCTGGGTTAGAACATATGGCCAAAGACCATACTGAGAGAGTGGAAAAGTGCCATTCTTTAAATTGGGATTGCCTCTCCCTTTTTCGCCCCCCCAACACTGATAGGCTGAAGAGATCAAATATTCTGTAGAATGCACCCATTCAGAATCTGTCAATGGCTTCTGTGTGAAGTCATTTGATTTCTTCTAATTCTGTGTTTCCTGTAAACTGGATGTTCAGTATGAAGGTTTATAGTGAGGGTTGGCAAGATGGTTAAGTGGTGTTTGCTACCAAGCCTGACAGATGACTTGAGTTCAATCCCCAGGACCCACATAGTGGAAGGAGAGAACCGACTCCTGTAAATTGTCCTCTTAGATCCACATGCACACACATACACAAAATAAATAAACAAATGTAAAAAAGTTAAAAAGATTGACACTAATTCAATATAAAAATTTCTGCCTAAATATAATGAATGATACTGTGTAAGTAGAAAACACATTCTTATTGTACAAGACAACATTGAGAACTGGATTAAAGTAGCACCTTCTAATCCTGATGACAAACATATTTTAAAATAAAATATGAAAACAGTGGATAGTTAAGTTGTAGAGAAGGGTTGCAACTAAAGAAATGTGAAGTTTACTTTGTTTAGATCTTACTAACCTAGAAAAAACTGAGTGATGTGACAGTCATTGGCTAGTTGGGATCTTGCAGGAATGAGATGACAATGATATTACCATGATCATTTTCCTGATTTCATAACTGAATTCTTACAGTAAGGGCCATAAATTGTTTAATACTGAATATGTATAAAGTTACAATAAACAGCTAATCAGCATGCTCTACAAGCACTGAATATTAACAAGCACTTAATAATAATTTTATTGCCTAGGCTTTTTGTGTATTTAAAAAAAATATTTCATTATTTTTATTTTATGTGTATGAGTGTATTGCCTGCACGTATGTAAGTGCATCCATGTCATGCAGTGTCCACAGAGAAGAGGGCGTTAGATTCCCCTGGAATTGGAGTTACAGGCACTGTATGACACCCTAATAGCTAGATCATTTATTTTTCTTAAAACTTAAAATTGTTAGTCAGTGAGATGGCACAGCAGGTAAAGGTGCTTGCTTGGTAGACTCACCTAGCTCTCTTATTAAAAGAAAAAGAAAAAGTTTCTTAACAACCTTTGGAGATGTAACTTGAGAATCACCCAAATGGCATATAAGCTAGTGCTAAGACAAACTCTCTCAGAGAAGCCTTTGCGTTCCCACACTTAGGGATTTTCCACTTTCCCCTTCTCCCTTGAGAAGCACAGACGCCACTTGGATGTGTCTTATTTTCTTCAGAGTGCCTCTTTTTCACTTAACCCTTGTGGTTAAGTATATATTAAAATATCTTTAATAAAATCACCATCTCTGTTTCACTAAATTGGATAGATCTAAAATTCTTTTCAGAGTCAGAGCCATAAATCTTGGTTAAGTTTGAATCAAGGTCCTTAAAAGTCTAGGGGAATTCGTGAGTCTCCTGAGGGTGGCAATGTAGAGCTGTGTCTCTGTCCCATTGCCACTGACAAACCTTCCCTTGTCCATTTTCTACAGAAAATCAGTTACCATGAAGCTTGATGTACTGTTTGTTACAAATTCATGAAACTCTCATCCACACATATTCCAACTGTCAAAAGTTTTCATTTTTATTTTATATAAAAACATTATGTGTCTGTGTGTGGGTATGCACATGTGAATGCAATGCCTACAGAGGCCAGAAGGGGGCCTGGCATCCAATTCCCAGGAGCTGGAATTATAGGCAGTTGTGAGCTGCAAGGATGTAGGTCCTGGGAACCAAACTCGAGTTCTCTGGAAGAGTATGATTTACTCTTAACCCCTGAATCATCTCTCTAAGCCCAACCAAAAGTTTTAAGGGCAAAATTAGGGTAGTTCTATCCATTGAAAATCTGCTGAAGTTGGGCTGGGTAGAAGACACAGCCAATATAAGTACATGCTGCTCAAGCATGAGGACCTGGATCCTCAGAACTCATGCAGTAAGTCAGGCGAGGTGGTGCATGGGTATAGTCTGAGTATTAGGTGGAGACAGGAGGACTACTGGGGCTTGTTAGCCACCAGGCCAGCTGAATTTGTGAACTTTCAGGCTCAGTGTTTCAAAAATAAGGTGGATAGCGAGAAAGATATCTAGCATCAGCCTCTGGACTCTATATACATGTGCACATTAGTCCGTGTGCATCCACATGTACATGTACACTACAGATGTTCATTAATAAATACATTCAACACACACACAGAGGAAAATCTGTTGACATATATAGAAAAACTTTTAAACCATCAGCAACACATTTCATGAAGTATATGATGTGTCCCCTCCTCAACCTCTCCCTCAGAGAGTTCATAGCATGAGAGTGTTCTGTATGATCAAACTGAGATAGCTGTATGCAGACTGAGGAGACAGACTTCATGTGTTTCTGTGAGGTGGAGTCTTGTGTTGCTTGTTGATATGGTTTCAAAGCTAACAGTTCCTAAATTCAGCTATATGCCAAAATCTCCCAGAAAGCCACTCCAGATTGACTGAGACAAAAATAATACACAAGGAATCTTGGAAAAACTGTTTTGAGCAAACCCTTTTGTCAATCATCTGGCCTTACAGTTGCCGTCTCTTCTTCCTTTTTAGTGGTCTTCCTTTTGCTGGATACTGTGTACTTCCCAGAGTTCCCAGTGGCAGGCTGAAATCTATCTGATATGTCATTAACACCTTAATGCTGTTTCTTCAGAAATGCTAATGGTGGAATTTGAGACCCTATAACAGGTTGGGGGGTGGTGAGGGAGGAAAAGCTTTGCTTCCTGGCCCCACAAATGACTCAGGAAACAGTTTCCTTTTACCTGTTTGTAAAAAATGCCCTATATATAAAAATTATACAGCAGCATGTAGAGATGAATTTCATCAGAGTGTGAATTGCAGGAGTGCATTGGAAAATCTAGAAGTACCTGGGAGCTTTGCTTGCAAGTCCTATAGCACATAAAACCTCATCTCCTCATCCTTCTCTCTCTCCCTTACTCTCCCCTCCCTTCACTAAAGAAAGTGTGAGCAGTTTTTCTTAGGGAATATAGCATTACTCTGACTGGAATTATTCAGCATAGTCTGGATAACTATTTGGCAGTGATATTGTAAAGGGGATTAAACTGGATTAGAATCTTTCAATATTCCTTAATACTTTTTCCTTCCCAAAGACATTATTATCCTCTGACATAGCCAAAAACTCTTTTTGATCAGGTGTTTCCCTCATTTATGACAAGGATTAAAGCTTTTACTGCTAACATGTTTGTTGGCTGTTTTACCTGGGAGAATTTCCCAGGTTGCCTAAGACTTTGGAAAGGCTCTCTCAGGATACTAATTTCTGCAGACAGCTCATTCAGCTTCTAAACTTGATCTCCTGCTCTTTTCCTATGAATTATTGCTTCAGTCCCACAACTACCTCTGGTCTCTTGTCTTTCTACTATGCTTTCTCGAATCCTTGAATTTCTAAATATAAATGTTTGTATCACTTTTCTATTTCAATAGGTAGCCCATCTTCTTCTAGGTAAAGTTCAAGTACTTTAAAATGCACACACAGAGACTGAAGATGTCCTTCAGAGGCAGAGTGCTTACCCTGGGTTTGATCCTTAGTACTACAAAGAAGAAAAAAAAAAAACTCAAACATGCATAAAAAGCCTTTTAATGATCTGACATCTATTAGCCATCCCCAGATTCCTGCTATAAACCATTTGTAATTCTTTGAATTCACCAGGTTCTCTTAGGCCTCTGAGGTTTTGCAAAAAACATTCTCTGCCTTGAATGGCAGTCTCTCCTTTATTTTGTTAATCTTTATTTCTTTACAATCCAACTTTGAAGTCAACTTCTTGTCATCTTTCATTCCATAAGAATGTGAAGTGTCCTTCCTTTGAAGTCCAGTGGATAATCCAGAGGAACCGTTATTATAGCAGCTAATTACTAATTACTAATTGCTGCATTCTGCTGCAGTTGACTTTCATATCTCTTTTCCATCCTAGACTGAAAGAACTGGGAAAGAAGAGCCTATTTTCATTTACAAATTTCTCTAGCACAAAAAGTGCACATAATGCCATCTCGGGAATTAATGATTTCAGAATAGATATTTCTCAACTCTAACTCTATGGCATTATAAAGAAGGTCAGATTTCCACTGGCAGAATAATTGCAATGAATGGCAGAACAGCAGAACTCTCTGTGGGAATACTACAAAGGGCTGGATTATACTGTGGGAGGGCACACTACTGAAATATACATGTGGAACTGAAAGAGACCTCTGGAGATGATCACAAAGTGTAAGGAGTAACATGGAACAGAACAGCTAGTGGTAGTGGTGGAGAAGAGAAAAGCTTTCTGAAAACTTCCAGGGGCTGTTCTTATAATAACCCAGGCTCCCAACTATCCATGCTCTTGAGGAAAAAAAGTTTAGAAGGTAGACCCTGTGAATCAGTTGATCCTGTCCTAAATCTAGAAGATTAATTTATGAGCTCTGTAATAGGTAGAAGGGCTGTGAGTATAACTCTGCGGCAGAGCATTTGCCTCCACCTGCATTCAGTTGAATCCCTGCAGTAGCAGAATCCCTACCACAAATAAAGTAGCTCAAGTAACCTCGTGATATGGATGAAGTACAAACGATCGCAATGAAATTATATACTAGTTCAGTAACTTCCATGGTGTTCTAGAAAGGACAATATAAATTAGATGATGTAAGTGCACCTCTACCTGCCTCTAGTGTGTCATAAACAGAACCTATGTAGAGTTAAACTAAAAGTACATATAGAGATTATTTTGAAAATATGTTTCTGGCCTAGAGAGATGGCTCAGCGGTTAAGAGCACTTTCTGCTTTTCCAGAGAATCCAGTTTGGCTCCTAGGACCCACATTGAGAGGCTCACAAGTGCCTGTAACTCCGCTTCGAAGGGATCCAACTACCTCTTCCAGTCTCCAAGAGCACTCATACATGTGGGATACACTCACACAGATGCATATACATATATAAAACTAATTTTCTATATTCACTAGAAAAATGTCTTATCCAGAGTCTAATTTACCACTCATTGTTTTTTTTCACTTTTTGGCTAAACAAGTGAAAAAACAAATCCATTTTCCTTGGAAGCAAGTTATATGAAAAAAGAAAGCATCAAGCTGAAAGTTAAGTTCTAAACTATATTGCTGAAAAGGATGAAATTATTCTTCCAAATATCCTCACGGATTTACTTTTCCTTCTATAAGTTATCTTTTCCCCAGAGCCCTTTGTTGTTGATATGAGAGTTCACTGGTCTACTGTGCTTCCTTCTCCTTCAATTTAAGGACACAGCAGCTCTATCATATCCTTTCACAGGAGGTGTAAAACTTCACAAAAATCCCAGTACAGAGAATTAGCAAATTTAAAAGCAACAAAAATACTATATAGTCCAGCTCTGAAAGGATACACAAGAAACTAGGAACTGCATCTATCCTGAGAACTGGATGGCTGGACTACAGTGACTGCAGGCAAACCATGTGTACACACACTTATGTATATGGTGTACCTTGTATGATTTCACTGGGTCCTTATAAACAACACTGCTTATGTATTAGTCATATACAAGTGACGATTATTGAGAATGGTGCCTGCTGACCAAGGGTTCAAAATTACATTTTGTAGCTTGAGCTAGCTGGTTGTAATTACTTTTGCCTCTCTAGGATTAAAAACTAGGTATAACTACTCAGCAGCTGGGCAGCACACGCCTTTCCCACTGAACTTTCCTGAACAAGGCTAGATGATGTCAGACATAGCAAGTCCTGGTCTCAAGAAAAAGTAAGGGACAGGCGAGATGACTGAGTTGGTAAAGGTACTCGTTGCTAAGCTGAAGACCTGGTCCTCAGGACCCATATGATGGAAGAAGTCTTCTGGCCTTTCACAGGCATCACACACATGCAAAATGAAATGTAATTAAAAAAAAAACAAACGGGTAATCTGCCAATATAAAATAACCCTTTTATTTCTCATCAAAATCACTTTGACAGAACATTTCACTTGAATAACTAATCAGCTGCTTTCTTTCCTAGGGGCCTACATCAAAGTTAGCAATTGAAAAAGTTGCAGTATTTTGGAGGTACACTGGTCTGTCAGATGTCAATCATAAATAAGTACATTTTATTCTTTTGCAGGACTCTATGTGAGAGACAAACATTATTTAGCATGAATTTGTTAATAGTGAATATAAGCCAAATGACAAAGCTAATCTAAGAAACACCATTGCAGCAGATGAATTTTTGAGTTTGTGAATCTAAAGGATGAGTTTTTCTCATCAGATGAAAGGACAAGGGAGTGACAGTGGTGACAAAATGCATTTCTTTGTCTTTCCTTGGAAATAACTGGCCTCAACTCTTGAAGTTCTCTTGCATCCATTCAACCTAATAAACCTCCTTTAATCTTGGATGGTGAATAGCACCTCCATCGAAGGTTACACAAATGGGCAGCATTTCTTTATGGTGCTTGGCTTCAATTCCTTCTCCTTTTCCCACCCTAGGCTGTTGACATGCATGGTTCATGATTTTTAGTTCCTTTCAAATGCAAAGAGGGCTGTGGGAAGAGTTCCTCTGAGATGAACTCAACTTCATTGCTCATCGGGGGAACACCATACTCACCTCTAAGACTTCAAGGGCGCAGACACAAAATGAATTCTACATTTATTAGCAATCGGAGCAACTACCCCTTCTAGCTTCTTTCCCAACTTATAACAGTGTGTTCTGTAATAGTGTGAGGACTTCTTTTGAACATTCTTCCCTACAGATGGGAGATGATCGCTCTCTATCTAGTGCTTCCATTAGTTTAGACTAGCTTTCTGGGAAACTGTTGAAGTAGGCTGACAACCTGCCAGACAGCCTGCCAGTGCTATGCCCGTGACTTCTGTGCTAAGTGCTCAGTGACTACTCCAGAAAACTGTTGTTTTATCATTAATTTACAGAAAAGGCGACGGTGCTCTCTGTTTAAAGATAATCATTGCATCTAAGCTTTGATACCTGACTTTTTCCACTTTCCTTAGAACTCACATGACAAGGCTGTCTTCTCCAGGTTACTTAGTCCTTATCAACTGAACTCTTCTCAACATCATTTCAACTTCTAATCTCACTAAATTTAATCCAAACAGAATTCACTTTTGACCTATACTTCCTTTGCTGTCTATCCCTTTCTTCACCTACACAAATAATTAATTTTGTACTTCTACCTTCATTTCCTCATCTCTGCTTTGTTTTGATCTCCACCACCACTACTTTAAATAACTGTGAATAAGATTACCAGGGGCTGGAGAGATGACTGAGCAGTTAGCTCTTGCTGTTCTTCCGGAGGCTCCAAGTTTAGTTCCCAGCACTCACATCAGGCTGCTTACAACCGCTTGTAACTCCAGCTGCAAGGGATCTGATGCCCTCTTCTGGCCTCCACAGGCACCTGCACTTATATGCATGGTATTCATTAATACTAAAATTTTATCTTTATAAACTTTTAAAAACTTTCAGAGTTCTGTGAAGCCCAGACTGGGCTTAAATATGAGATCTGCCTCAGGTTCCTGAAAGCTAGGATTACACCCTACCTGGCTTTTATTTTCCCTTTTAAAATGAGAACACTTATTATGTGACTAAGCATTGAACTTCTTAAAATGAACTGGATGCTGCAACAGCTGCCCCTTAGGATTCAAGGATATTCCTTCATGGAATCCACTCCTGAGGTATGGTAAGCTATAATCTTTCAGAGTCTCATTCAGTTCAGTCTTGCTAGTCTTTCATTCTTTTAGCTTTGGCAAATATGCCTTATTTTAAAAAAAAAAAAAAAAAAACTATAGTCAAGGTACACAGCTTTGCTCTGCTTGGTAGAGTAATCTTCTTCAACTTCCAGCATGGAAAGCTAGCCACAGGGCAAGCACAATCTGTTTCACTGTAACATTTTTCAGATGTTGGTGAACCTTCTGACTTACCTCTATCAGCACTACAACATTTAAAGCCTGGTGTTCCAAAATCATTAGTTTCTGTAACTCTGGATATATGCTCATTTAAACAGCACTTTTATATTTCATCTGTAAGTCTATGACATCTCTGAATGAACAGCACTGTCCCCAGAACAGAAAAAAGAACTTAGTGTATATGTATTACATGAATAATTCTTCAGTTTCGTTTCTCCTTTTTAATCTTCCCAACTACCTCTAAGTAAACCACTAATTTTATTAGTTTTATTCCTGCTTAAAAGCTATGAGATTTTCTTCTATATATTTTGGGTTTAAAATAATTTAGATTTATAAATTATGAGAGATGAATGAAGCTATTAAAAATAAAAGGGGGAAAAGGGCTGGTGAGATGGCTCTGAGAGGAAAGCGCTTGCTGTGTAAGCATGATGACCTGAGTTCGAATACCCAGCACCCATGTAAAAGTCAGGCACATTCATATACATCCGTAACCACAGTGCTGGGAAGGTGGACAGAGACATATCCCAGGGTCTCACTGGACAGTCAGAAAAGGCGAACTCCAGGACCAGTAAAAGACCCTGTCTCAAAAATTAAGGTGGAGAACAGTAAGGAATACAAGCAACACTGACTTCCGGCTTTCACAAGTGTGTGTGTGTGTGTAAACACACAACAAAGGGAAAAGTGAGGGAGTAAAATCTCAACAAACCTCCAAGCTGTGCTCTGGGATAATCTATTATGAAGGGGTAACCAATTTTCTTCATTGAAAGAGAAGTTTAAAGCAATTGCTGCCAAGCCTGGCACCTGAGTTTTGTCATCCCTAGGGCCCACGTGGTGGAAGGAGACATTTGACTCTTGCAAGTTAGTCTCTGACCTCTGCACATGCTCTACGGAACCTGTGCCCCCGCCCCCCGACACAAATAAGTAAATAAATAAATGTAATATAAAAGAGAAAAGTTTAATAGAACCTGGTTGGGAATATATAGCTCGGTGGCAGATTGCCTACATAGGAATCTCTAGTTCCCAGCACCACAAAGAAAAAGAAAAAAAGAAAGAAAAAGAGAGAAGGAAGCAAGGCAGGCAGACATCTAGGATTTCTGCTCATAGACGAAATGAAGAGCCTCTTTGACACTACAGGTATACACAGGAATGGACCAATCCCAGTTTGTTTTTTCCTTCTTGGGCAGGGAAAGTTGTCTAGGACATACCTAGCTTTCCTTGCCTAAAAAAGTACTTACTCCAGGGTAAATAAGTCAAAGTTTGAACACAAAAACCTGAAATATCTAAAAGGTAACATGAGAATGTTACTGTTTAAAGTCTGTATCATTTTAAGATGAAAACTGAACAGAAGACTGCCATTATCACCCTTTGCTTTAAAAGAAGATAATTTTTGGAGCTGGCAGTGGGGAAAGATATAAAACAGTGAAAAATGCCCAGAATTGCTTTACTTCTAGACATTGTACTCTTATGTTGTGCTTTTTTTTTGTTTTTGTTTTTGGTCCACTCATTCCCACACAGAGGATCTAGATGACCACCTACCACAGAGCTACATCCCCACCCCTCAGTGGTTTTCTTTCCAATATGAGCTCTCTCCCCATTTCTTTTTCCTCTAAGAACTCCCATTAGCCTTTTTATTGACTTTGACAAGTCCTGACTATAGGAGTAAAACTGCACAAGCAGTCATTTATTTACTTATTTGTAAATCTTGGCATGTCTACTCGTAACTACACGGCCTCATTAGGGAAGGTTTTGTAACGTATCTAATCAGCACAGAATGTTTCATTTTAAAACAAAGTCGGCCTTCTGCAACTCTAGGCTACCAACCCGCCCTCCATCATCCCAAACCAGGTGTCATATTGCTTCCACAAACTTTTTTCCGCCTCTGCGCCTAGCGCCCTGAAGCCGGGCGGGTCGGGCGCTCCAGGCCTCAGCCGGGTCCAGAGCAGAAGGCTAGGACCAGCTCAGGCTCCCACCCCGGCCTCAGTTTCCTCACTGCCAACGTGCGGCGCCTCCGAAGTAGGGACAGCCCCGCCCCCAGGGCGGAGCCCGGGCGGAGCCGCGCGCGCTCCTCCGCCTCCCGCGACTCGTCGCTGCCCCCGGCGTCCGCGGCGCATGTGCCCTGCGCCCCCTCCCCGCCCTGGATGCCACTTCCCCTCCGCTGGCGCAGCTGCGGCGGCCGCCTTCGGAGCCCATGGCCGGGACGCGCTGGGTGCTCGGGGCGCTGCTCCGGGGCTGCGGCTGCAACTGCAGCAGCTGCCGGCGCACCGGCGCCGCCTGCCTGCCCTTGTACTCGGCCGCCGGCACCTTCCCGTCGGGCGTCTCCGGCCGCCGCCGCCTGCTGTTGCTCCTCGGGGCCGCCGCGGCCGCCGCCTCCCAGACGCGCGGCCTGCAGCTCGGGCTTGCGCCTTCCGGGAGGCTGGCGGGCCCTGCCCCTGCCGGACCGTCCGCCGCTGCGGCGGCCGCCGCGTCCTACCCGGCCCTGCGCGCGCCGCTGCTACCGCAGTCGCTGGCAGTCGCCTGTCCCGCGCGGGGCTACAGCCAGGTACGTGGGTGCCGCGCGCCCGCGTCCCCGCTCCCCTCCGCGTGCGCGCCCGGGGATCCGCGACACGCGCCGCACCCCCGCCTCCCCTCCCGCTCCGTCCTCCTATTGGGCACGGGAACAAGGGACGCTCTCCCAGGCTTGGGCTCTTCTTGTTTTGTTCCCCTTCGAGTGTGGTCGGTTGGGCAGTGTAAGTGTGGCTGGGGTGAATGTTGAGGCCTTGTTTCCCGCCGGGCCCATGGTAGGTTTTGGGGGTCCGCTGACGCTCCCACCCCGCGCCCCCTAGCTCTTTGCCCGCTGGAGGTGAAGTTGAGAGGCCGGACCCCGCAGGTCTGCGCTGGCCGTGGGGTGGGCGCGAGAGGCCTGGCGGCCCCGGGCCTGCTCCGGCCGCCGCCGACACGCGGCTCCACGCGCACACTTGCGTGGGCTTGTCTGAGAACGGACCCCGCGCCCCTCTCCAGTGTCCCGAGGGGAGGCGGTCGCTCCGCTTGACTGAAGGTCACCTCTGCAACTCCACTTCCTTTGACTGAAGGTCCTTTCAGGGCTGTGGGTCGCCGCGCGCTGGGAGAGCAGTTGGGAGCCTGGGATGTTGGGGGAGGACGTGCGTGGGTTGGGGGCGACTGCGGGTTAGGATGTGGGGTCTCATTTAGGAATCTAGTGTTTTCATTTATTCTCCATTTTTTAAAAAAAGATGTGTTTTAAGAACTCAGATTGCAGATATTTTGTTCTGTATGAGAAACATTGTCTTTTGCGTGTTACGTGGCAGCTGGGTGGTGTCTGAACTCTTTTTGCACTCCCTGCCCCCTGATGCCCTGGGCTATGTTTATCCTAATTCAATTTTGCTTCTCCTTGAATTAATGATATCTGGGAAGTTAATCTGCATGGCTGATGTCTGCCAGTAGCTGAGCTAATTGATTTGAATCCTGGCCCAATACTTTTTGCTGCCCTTTTTTTTCTGTAGAAGCTTGTGATATTTGTGGCATTCTGGGAAAATGGGGAAAGAAGGTATGTCTCAGGCCTTTGGCTACCTCACACTGCTGCTGTTGCATTTTATGTTGTTCTGACATTCACCTTCCCCCAGACCTCCTGCTGTTTTGTCGGTTTATCCACTTCTCAATGTCTCTATTTAACTTCCTTTGCCTACTAAGGCCTTCAGCTGTATGGTATCAAGTTCCTTCTGCCAGCCCATCCTTGGCTCCTATTTTTACTGTCAAATTTGGACAAATGGGATTGCTGTTTTTCAAATCACCTTTGTTAATGCTACTCTCCTCACAGATGGAATGTGCTAGTTTTTTGGTTTTTTGCAAGACTATCCCATATCTTTTTATATTAATTTTTATTTTATGTGTATTACCTGTATATAAGTGCATTTGTGTCGTTCAGTGCCCATGGAGGTCAGAAGAGGGCTTTGGATTCCCTGGCAGACAGATTGTTAACCCACTTTGTGGGGTGCTGGGACTCCAAGTCCTCTGCAAAAGCAGTCAGTGCTCCTATACCACTGAGGCATGTCTCCAGCCCCTTCATTAATTTTCTTAGTGTTATTTTGAATTCTTACAGAATTTTGTATTTTAATTATAAAGCATTTGGTTTTGTACAGTTGTCTTGTTCATATAAATGCTTTGAGTTTATGACCTGAGACATACTCTGTGGAAGAGGCACTCCGATATTTGTCACATTGTACTACTTTTAACTAAATTTCAATACTTGGGGGACAGTACTGCTGTAAGTGTTTGTACTCAGTAGAATATACTTGCATATTGCTTTAGGATGTACAGTTTAACCCAAAAAGCCAGGCATGGTGGTGCATACCTGTAATCCCAGCACTCTGGAAGCTGAGGCAGGAGGATTATGGTGAGTTTGGGGCAGACTGGGTTATATTGTGAGTACCAGGCCAGCCAGGGCTACAGGGCAAGACTGAGAAAATCAGAACAAATAGGATGAGTTGGATTAGTGAAGTTTGCTTATCATCATCAGAAAGTGTATGTGTTTGTAGGTAGAAGCATTTCTAAGTAGGTTGTCAAAGAAGTATTTTTACTTTTTTTTTCTTCTTTCTTTGAAAGGAGTCCAAAACTACGTATCTGGAAGACCTTCCATCACTACCTGAGTATGAACTGAGCCAGTCCAAGTTACGAGAGGAAGTGGATGATGTTTATCTCATTCGAGCTCAAGGACTGCCTTGGTCGTGCACCGTGGAAGATGTCCTTAACTTTTTCTCAGGTATATCTTATGTGTTTTAAGTAGGTAATCTTACCTGAAAGGTAGTCCCACAAAGTTCCAGTCAAGCTATGCCAGAGACATCTCTGATGATGGGGAGTTGTCTGATTCTGGTTGATTACATACTCATATAATGTGGCACTATGGGTGACATATATAGTACAGATCAAATTTAAAGACTTTGAATACAATTAAAGTAAGTAATGTTAAAACGATGAGTGTGAAATTTACTGAAGTGTGGTCTTTTTTGAGATAGGATCTCATTCTGTAGTCTTGGCCAGCCTGAAACTCAGAGAGATTCACCTGCCTCTAGCATTCAAGTGTGGGGATTAAAGGGGGGCACCACCACACTGTGCCCTTACATTTTAGTAATATACATAACAGAAAGGTCAAAACTATTATCAGGAATTTGGGATGAAGAATAGCTGTTTATGTAATACCTTTAGAAGATCAGTTACATCAAGTTCTCTTAATATGCTTGGCAGATTTATTAGTTTGTTTTTAGTTTTGGTGTCTCTGATTTTAGATCTTTCTCTTAGGGAGATTTAGAAGATGTTGCCTTAAAACTGAATGTATTTAACTTCCTTAAATATGAATGGCATTTTGTGAGTCAAACATTTTATGAAGTTACTTGTCACATATATTTTAGATTTGCATCATAAGAAGTAGGCAATATTGGATTGTCTTTCTATGGAAGGAAAAGTAGGAAACAGGTTTATAGCAAAATAATTTCTACAGACCAATACTTATATGCTTTTATAGGAAGACACTTAGGAATAAATTGGACTTTTTATTTTATAGGTAGGCGATAATAAGCTTTGATGGTTTACTTTTCTGCTTGGAGCATTTTAGACACTGCCACCTTCTTTATTATTTGGATGGTTACATTAACTGGATTTATGTAAACTGGTAGGCATTTTGATTCCTGTATTGTTGGGAAATTGCATTCTGTTGACATGTAAAATTGAGCAAAAACACATGATTTCTGTTTCTAATTGACTTTTATCATCCACTTTCAGACTGCAGAATCCGCAACAGTGAGAACGGAATACATTTTCTCTTAAATAGAGATGGGAAGCGAAGGGGTGATGCCTTAATTGAAATGGAGTCAGAGCAGGATGTACAGAAAGCCTTAGAAAAGCACCGCATGTACATGGGTCAGCGGTATGTGGAAGGTATGCCAAGTCAGGCTCTGATGCTTTGGGATCTTACTTTAGATTTTAGATTTCTAGGCAGTTTTCATGTGATCTAGTACAGTGGTTAAGACGTACATGTGTCACATCCTTAAACATTTTTTCATTAGCTTACAAAGAATTAGATTTCATTATAGCATTTTTAAAAACAAAGTGTTATGTATTGTTTTACAGCTTGTGAAAATGAATCATGGGGACAGTGTTTCCTTTTAAAACATATTTATGATTGTGTGTGTGTTTAATGTGTGAGGGTAGAGGTATGCATGTACTATGCTGCACTTGTGGAGGTCAGAGGACAACTTTGGGAAGCTGGTTTTCTCCATTGTGGGCTTTGGGGATCAAACTGCAATTGTCAGGTTTGTAGAACATGCACTTTTACTTGCTGAGCCATCTAAATGTCACAGTCTCGTTTTCTTATCTATAAAATGAAGATATGGGCCAAGTTTAAAGATAGCTTCCTTTTTTATGTAAATTTTACATCTATTTTGTGCTTTTTCTTGGTAGTATATGAGATAAACAATGAAGATGTGGATGCCTTAATGAAGAGCCTACAGGTCAAAGCTTCACCTGTAGTAAATGATGGAGTGGTTCGTTTGAGAGGACTTCCGTATAGTTGCAATGAGAAGGATATTGTAGACTTCTTTGCAGGTACCTGGTGTTCTGTCACAATTGGATTTAACAAAGTCCATTCTCCACTTCCCCCAGTATAGCTTTTGTAGGTTAGAAGTGTTTTGATTTTACAATAGATCGTTGGGGGATGTCAAATTTCAGAATAGTTTCATGATGTTTAACTATTGAAGTAAATATTTTCTTAAAATAGTGGCCATGTTTAGCCAAGACAATAATTTATAACATTTAAGAGCATTATCTGGGCTAGGTATATATGTATAGCTCAGTTGTAGAGTACTTGCCTAGCATTCACAAAGCCCTGGCACTGCATAAACTGGGTATGATTGTGTACTCCCTCCTGTAATTCGAATATCTGGGAGATGTAGGCAGAGAATTAAGAGAAGTTCAAGGTCTTCTTCAGCTACATAGCATGTTAGGATGTCAGCCTGGAATACATAAAACTTTGCTTCAAAAAAAAGAAAAATGGCTTGGTGTGGTGGTGCTCACCTTTGTTCCCAGCACTCTGGAGGCAGAGGCAAGTATATCTTTGTGAATTCCAGGACAGCTGGAGCTAGATATAGTAAGACCTTGTTTCAAAAAAAAAAAAAAAAAGAAAGAAAAAAAAGACTATCTGATTTTTAGCTGCAAAATATAGCTATTATTTGTTAATCTAAATCTGTTATTTCTGAAAATATAACTGGTAGCCAAAAACATGGTGAACTAAAAACCAAGAGAGTAGTAGGTGTTCATGACAGTGGCTTCATCTCAGGCTGGCTTTAGACTCTGAAGCCAAGGATGACCTTGCATTTGTGACCCTCCTATGCCTACCTTCAAGTTCTGGGATTCTAGGCATGCATCATCACTCCGGTGTGTTTATCTGTACCCTGAACATATGCAAATGTATGTACATAGGCATTAACTTTGGCTTCATAATAATTGTTTCTGTTTGAGTATGTGTATAGCTTTGAGGTTGGCAAAGTTGCTTCTAAATTTTATTAGTGCATGAGTAAATTTGTTAAGTCTAAGGAAAAAAACCACCTGCTTAAATAAAGCACTGATTTGTAACATATAATTTGTTTGTATTTTAGGACTGAATATAGTAGATATTACTTTTGTAATGGATTATAGAGGCAGAAGAAAAACAGGGGAAGCCTATGTACAGTTTGAAGAACCAGAAATGGCCAACCAAGCTCTTTTAAAACACAGGGAAGAAATTGGTAACCGGTGAGTGAAGCAGACATTAGCAGAACTATCACAGGTTAGGTCATTTTTAGTTTTTTTTACAGGCAAAAAAGTATTTTTTTGTACATTTTTTATTGAAAAATTTTTGGTGTTTTTGAGACAGGGTCTCCCTGTAGCTGGCCTGGAACTCAAGTATGTATACCAGGCTGGCTTTGAATTTATAGAGATCTGTATACCTCTGCCTTCTGGGTGCTGGGATTAAAGGCGTGCACCACCATACCTGGCTTTTATTGAATTTTTGTGTATTTAATATATAGCATCTTAGTCATTTTTATAATCCCTCCCCCACTGGATTTAATGTATTCTGTTATTTATGTTAAGGCCTATTGAGTCAACTTGGTGTACCCAGGCATCCCTCAGTGCAAGTTCATCCACTGGGGTCTGGTCAACCTAGGTAAAGTCACTCCCTTTAGGAAGATCAGCTCGTCCTCACCCAGCAATAATCAGCTGCCAATAGTTCTGTGCCTAAGGTTGGGGCCTGCTACTCATTCCCCCAGTTCTGTGCTGGGTTTTTGTCTGCTTGGGTTTACATGGTTCTTGTCCATGCTGATACCATTGCTGTTGGTTCATATGAGCAAGGTCCCAGAAGCCTGTAAGACTGTTTCCATATGGTCATGTGTCTCTTCCCCTAGCTCTTACAATCTTTTTGTCCCTCTCTTCCACAATTGTCCCTGAACCCTGGATGGATGAAGTTTAATATAGGAGTCCTGTCCTGTCCAAGGACCCACAGAATCTTTTTCTCTATGCCTTGGCCATTTGTGGCCCTTTGTGTTCACTGCCTTCTGTTGCATGAGGGAGCTTTGTTGATGAGAGTTGAGAGATGAATTAATGTTCTTTCTTCCCCTTGTATGTTCTGTGAGCCTTAGGTGTAGAGGTTCCATTGTTGCTGTGTCACTTAGAGTTGGGCATTTCACAGGCACTTAATCTCTGTATGTGACCAGAAGCTTCTTTGATGAGTGGTGACTGGCATACCTGTCTGTAATATAAGGATCCATATTTAGCACATAATAAGAAATTACATTTGTCTAGGGCTGTTTCTAACATCTATGAGAGGTCAGGGGATTTTGACAAGTGGTGTAGGTGGCTGTCAGATTATTCAAACACAATAGGGACAATAATTTGATGAGCTACTAAATGCTCATCACTTGGATTAATGGATTATTAACATTTTTTCATTTGTTTTTCCAGTATATGCTTTTAAGACATTTTCTTTCATAATCACAATATTGTCACATCTAAAAATTAGCTTTTTTAAAAAATCTTTTAGCAACCTATAATCACATTTATATTCTCATTTATAGCAAAAATGTTTTTACAGTTGATTTGTTTGAACTAGAATCGAAGTAGTCCATATATTATGTTTGATATACTATGAGTTCTATTAAATTAGAGCACATCCACTCAATCCATTTATTTATTTTTTGAGCCCCTCTCCTTTTTTATGTGCCTGTGTGTTTGTGTGCATGTGTATGATCTGTCCATGCCTGCATATGTGCCCACCTATATGTGCATTTGGAAGTTGGAAGCCAGAAATTAATGGTATTTTCCTCCATAGCTTTCCACCTAATTTTTTTGAGATGGGCCTCACTGAACCTGGAGTTGGATGATTTACTAGACTAGTAGCCAGAAAGCCCCTGGGGTTGTCCTGCCCCAGCCTCCTCTCCTTCATTTTTGGGGTTACAGACACACCACCCCACCCAGTTTTACATTGGTACTAGGGATCTGAACTCAGGCTCTTAGGCTTGTACGCAGCAAGCACTTAACCCACTACGCCGTCTCCCCAGCCTCATCCCTTTCTTTTTTAATTTAGGATTGACTTTTAAAGAAAATAGGTCAATTGTCCTACACAGTGTTTCCTGATCATATCACATTAGAATGTACATAATGAGATAGGAAATTGTTTTAACTTAGAATTTTGGAGGTATAGTAAAAATTACTTAGTTTTAAGTCATTGCTGCTTTCTGTCCTTTTTATTTGGCTCCTTTGAAATTAAAAACAAAGACTTTCCAGAGCCAGTGTATGTCAAGATCCTCTTGACAACATTTTAAAAATTTATTTATTTTTATTTTATGTATATGTGTTTTTTGTCTGCATGTGTGGAGTTCTTGAAGAGGCCCAGAGAGGACTTTGGATCCTCTGGAACTGGAGTTTTGGACCATTTTGACTGCCATGTGGGTGACAGGAAGTGAACCTGGGTCCTCTAGAGAGCAGCCAATGCTCTTAACCACTAAGCTATCTTGGGGTCCTCTTAAAGTATTTTAAATTCCTTGGTTTTTTGGAGAGAACAGGGTGTTTCTGTGTAACCTAGGCTGGCCTCGGACTTGCCGTCCTCTTGCCTTGCCTCCTGAGTACTGGATTACATGTGTGTGTTACCACTCCTGTTGTTCAAGGAAGCAGTGCTCATTTGTTTTAAAAAATACTCTTTCTAGGACTGAGTGTGGTGGTGGACGCCTTTAATCTCAGCACTTAAGAAGCATGGACAGGCAGATCTATGTGAGATCAAGGCAGGCCTAGTCTATATAGCCAGTTCCAGGCCTGCTGGGGCTACAGGGAAACCCTGGCTCAAAAAGAACAGAAAGTTTCTTGGAATTTTGAGGGAGTGAACCTAGGGCTTCATGCATTGTATGGTTGCTGAAATACTTTATCACTGTGCTGTAAACCCCATCTCCTCACTTAATCTCTGTAGGTTTGTAAGTATAAATTCTTTTTTTCAACTCAATTTATAAACTAGTTTGGAAAAGCAGTATTGAGAAAGAACTTAAATCTAACAAATAGTTCCACTGCCACTAGATTGGCAAGTCAGAATTAATATTTAATGTTACTTATTTGTGTAGTTCAGACTGACATTGAATTTGCTTTATGTATTTTTAATTTTTATTGCATTTGTGTGTGGGAGTGCACACATGTGCTATAATATGTGGAGGTCAGGAAACAACTTGTAGGAGTTGATTCTCTATCATGAGTTCTGGGGATTGAATTTGGGTTTTCAGCCTGGCTTGAAACTTCCCATCCTCCTGTTTCTGCATCCCAAATGCTGGGAGTACAGGTGTTTACTGATAATATTTATAATAGTTTTTGAATTCTCATTAGCCTCTTAGTGAAGTTCTGGAAATATTAGCTCTTAACACTGGCTTTTAGTGTCTTATTCAGATGGGACTGCACAGAACTGAAGGCCTTGAATTGCTTAACTGTGCAAAGACAAAAACCAAAACCTTTGTATTTTGCTTTTCAATATTTGGGGGGTATGCCCACTTTATAGAGGAACCGGCTTTTTCATAAGGTCAAAGTTTTAGTGCTTAAAATTGTGTGGGATGAAGAATTTTTTGTCTTGGAATAGGAAGTCAGAAAACTACTCAGAGAAATGGCCAGATTTCTCTAATACTCTTTTTTTCCCTGAAAACTGATTCTAGGAGGCCTATATTGTCTTCCTGAATCAGTACCCCAGAAGACCAAATGATGTCCCTTTAAGCCCCATCTCTTAATGGTTCCACAGTATCTCCCAGTAATGTTACCATGGAGAACAGTCTCTGAATCAAGAAAACCTTCCAGAGGACAAACAAGTCTTAGGAGATTCTTTCCTTCTTCCCTTTTTCTTGCTCTTCTTCTTTTTTTTTTTTGAAACACCATCTTATTCTATAAACTTGACCAGGCTATAAATTACCATGTAGCCTACTCTGGCCTTGAAATTAGAGGGATTCTCCTGCCTCAGTCTTCCAAGTGAGAGTCATTGTGTCCAACTTCCAGATTAATTTCTGTGTCATGTTAACCTATTCTGTTGAGCACTTTCTCAGGAACTGATGTCTGGATACATTTTTAAAAACTTCCCTGGTATCTATGGATACCTGTGTTTTATAAACAATGGAAATATACATACCTGACTTTAATTTATTTTTAATGTGTGTGTGGGTACCCAGAGAGACCAGATGAAGGCATAGGATCCCCTGGTGCTGGAGCTGCAGGTGGTTGTGAGCTGCTTGATGTGGGTTTTGGGAACCAAACCTGGGTCCTTTTGAAGAATAGCAGCAAGTGCTCTTAACCACTGAGCCATTTCTCCAGCCCTCATACCTGATTTTTTTTTTTTTTTTTTTTTTTTAATGTTTACCGGAAAGTTGTCTTTGTACCATTTGTGCCTCTTCATTTTTCTTTGATACAGATACATAGAGATATTTCCAAGCAGGAGGAATGAAGTCCGAACACATGTTGGCATTCATAAGGGAAAGAAAATGGTATCTTCTCCTACTACTAAGTATATAACAGAACCAGAAGTAGTGTTTGAAGAACAGGAAGTAAATGAGGATAGTCGACCCGTGACGACTTTTGAAAGTGAGAAAGAAATAGGTAAAGTCCTGCCTCTTCTGAAGACTATCTTATATGCTTTGGTTTTTGTTAAACTATTTTTATAGCCAGTTGGTATGAAACTGAAATTCAGAACAAAGGAATTGAGCTAAAGATTGAATGTCCTCTGAGTGTGGGATGTATGTTGCATATATGCAGAAGAGTTAATTATTTTCTTAAGTTAAATTTTTAAAAAATTACATTTATTGAGAGAGGAGAAAGAGAATGAATCTGTTTGAGCTCACTTGTGTCATAGTGCAGCATTTGTGAGATCTGAGGACAACTTTTTGTTTGTTTTGGTTTGTGTTTTTGAGACGATTTCACTATGTGGCCCTGACTGGCCTATAACTCACTGTGCAGACCAGGCTGGCCTCTGCCTCCCAAGTGCTGGGATTAAAGGTATGTGCCACCTTGCCTGGCTTCCTTCTTACTGTAATCATTTTGTAGACTATATCAAAAGCTGGATAATTTAAAAATGTAATAAAGTAAAATATCAACATACTAAAGTGGGAAATGATCTGAATAAAGAGCAGGAATATTGACTGAGGATTTTTATGTGTCTCACTCTAGATTTAGTTATTTCTCTGATTTCTGACTCAAAGCAACATTCGGTGTCTTTGAATCTGGTAAACGCTTTAAAAGAAGTGCTGTATGATTAGCCTGCCTTCCTATTTGCTGTTTTTTGTTTTTAGTACCTACAACCAAGACATTTTCTATTTTTCAGTTTAATTCATGGTCCTTTTAACTTTTATTTTTTGCTCCATAGAGATACATTCATCATCTTAGGAATGGTTTGAGACACTAGGTGCTTAATGTGTGTTCAGGTTTATTTGTTAAGTAGCAGAAATTTCAGGTTGTTTTGGCCTTTAATGTCTTTTCTTTCTGGATCAAGATGAAGTGAGGATTTTGATGTAAAGGTTCTATCTAATTATAATCTGCTAATAGCTCTGGAAGCATTTGTGTCCTTGACATTGTTTTTTGTTCATCCTTAGAATTGCCTAAGGAGACGTCAGAAAAGCTTCCAGAGGCTGTTGATTTTGGAACTACGCCTTCACTGCATTTTGTCCACATGAGAGGATTGCCTTTCCAAGCCAATGCTCAGGACATTATAAATGTGTGTGGCAGTAAGATTCCTAATCTTGATAGGTTTGAACAAAGCTTTAGAATTGAACTTGAATTAATCTGGGGAAGTTTTTGGGAGAAAGTAGTATTTCTAGAGTGTCTTTTGACACTCCAGTAGTGTCCCGTTGCAGAGGCTTGTTTCATTGTCTGTTGCTAAAAAGTGTGGCATAGCTGGGCATGGTGGACCTCAAGTCCAGGTGCAGGGAGACTGAGGCAGCAAAGGACTGTGTGATCCCGGGAGTCCAAGGACATCCTGGGCAATATAGTAAGACCCCTCCACTTAACAAGTGTGCCTTTGTATTATACTTTAAAGGAAAAACAGATCAAGATTTCATAGAAGCAAAATAATATGGTGTAGGCTTAGTAATGAGAATGTAGGGTTTTACAGTAAGTTGGTTTAGACCATTTAGTTTAGGAACTGAGACTTAGGCTGTCAGTGCAGCACAGATATTGCATTCCTTGATGTACAGTGGAGCTGTGTTCTGATATTCATGTTACAAATTGAAAGTGCACTGTCTGCCCTCCTGAACATGGCTTAGCAACATAATGATCTGAGTAATGGTTATGTTCTTAGAGTGACTGTGAATTTTGGCTTACTGCCACTTTCCAGCATCTTTTACATTATTTTTATTTTGTTTTCTTGGGGGGGTGAATGTGTACCTCCACTGTACACATTGTGGAGGTCAGAGGACAACTAGCAGGGCTCATTTCTTTCCTTTCACCATGTGGGTTTTGGAGGTTGAACTCAGGTCACTGTGCTTGGTGGCGAGTGCCTTCACTTGTTGAGCCATCTCACTGACCTGTTTTTCCAACATCTTGATCCAGTATCTCACTTTAGATTACTAACTGGGCTAAACATCAAAATGCAAATCCAGAATTCAGTTGTTTCTTTTGGTTACCTTTGTTCAGTTTTTTGCTCCACTGAAGCCTGTGAGAATCACCATGGAATACAGTTCCAGTGGGAAGGCTACAGGAGAAGCTGATGTGCATTTTGATACCCATGAGGATGCTGTTGCAGCTATGCTCAAGGACCGGTCCCATGTTCGTAAGTATGACTCATGGCTTTGTTTACTAATGTCTGTCTTTTGGAATTGGCCTAGAATTTCTGCTTCCCCAAAATGTGCTCTTTTAGTACTCCTAAATTTAATGTCAAGCATTAAGATTTGTCTGCTGATTATCCTCCGTATTTCTGTCCTGAATTATTCTTTTTTACCTGTTTTTAGCTCAGGCTGGTCTCAAACTCGGGGATCTCCTTCCTCAAGCTCCTATGTATCAGGATTATAGGAGTGTGCCCACATTATCAACTATTATCATTTTGAGATGGGGTCTCACTATGTTGTCTAGGCTAATCTCACACTCAGGGGCCCAAATGATCCTCTACTTCAGCCTCTAAATAATTGGGGATATGATATAGTTGTGCGCCACCACGTCCAGCCTTGTTTGTATTTTTAGGGAAAGGACAACAGATGGGAGTTGCTGGCTGAACTATGATAAAGGGGCTCAGTCTTTTGTTTTTTTGTAGCCTTTTCATAACTATCTTTTTTCTTACTGTTTTCAGAACATAGATATATTGAGCTGTTCCTAAATTCATGTCCTAAAGGAAAATAAGACTTGAACAGAGTCCAGATAATAAGGTAAGTTAAGACACAGAACTGTGAAAATACTTTTTAATAAGTAATAATCAGCAGTTCATTCACTGATAATATGGGGAAACCATCCTCTATATATTTTATGTGTATGAGTGTATTGCCTGCATGTATGTAAGTGCACTGATGTCATGCAGTGCCCTAGGAGGTCAGAAAAGAGTGTCAGGTCCTTTGGAACTGGAGTTATGGGCGGTTATTAGCTGTCATGTTGGTGCTGGGAAAGGAACCCAGGTCCTCTATAAGAGCAGCTAGTGCCCTTAACTGCTGAGCCATCTGTCCAGCCCCCATCCTCTTTATTTAATAAAGATCAAACTAATAATAGTAGAAGCATCAGTGTAAGAAAAAAAAAATCTTTTCTTGGAAATAAAGTTGATTGTGGCAGTATAGTGGCTTTGCGCATCATCCTTATACAGATTCTTTAGTCATGATTTCCCACATGCATCATACTGTATGTCCAAAAATAATTCTATAGCCATGTTTAGTAACTGTAATCTCAACACATATAAAGTGTGTTTTACATTATTAGCTTTTCTTCCCTTTAAAACGCAAACACATTTCCTCAGTCTTAAGGTATTTTAACATGTGTGAATTACGTTTGTCACCATGTCTGTCATTAATAGAGTCACTGTTGCCTTTTCCTCAAATGATGTCAGGAATTTTAAAAAAATTTTTTGTTTTGACTTTTTGAGAGTTTCTGTTATGTACCTCAACCTGATCTTGAACTTTCTGCATCCTCCTGCCTCAGTGTCCTGAGGTTACAGGCTTGTACCACTGAACCTGGTTCTAAAGTAAGGTTTTATCTTAGTACAAGGTTTCATACATAGGTTAACTTACCTGGGACATATTTGCTAAATATGTCTTGATTTCTATAAATATGAGTGCCTTTTTCCTTTCATGATGTATCTCAATATATTACATTACAGTCATTTTCTATATGAGGTGGTGCATTCTTTGAGGAGCTTAACTGCCCTTTGAAAACACAGGTAATATATTCCTGTTGATGTCAATGGCTATTTTTGGACATAAAGTTCCACAATATCATGTTTTAAAACAGATACATTAGCTCAATTCTATGCAAAATACATTGTATGCTTAGTCTGTCTTTATCAGACTATATTCACTAACTCTAATTTTCCTTACCTAAACTCATTGATTTGTAGATAGTTTGCACTAAATATGAAAGCTGAATTTATAATTTTTAGTGATTTAGGAAAATATGTAAACCTTTTTGAGTAAATGTGCAACAGCTTTCATTTTTTATTTTCAGGATGAAGCCGGAAACTTTTCATTTGCACATCTTCCTTGGACATAGAATATAAAGATCCAATTTATTTACAGCAACTGCTGGAGAAAGGATTTGGGCATTTTGGGATAATTGCTTCTAAGAAAAATTCATGATGGATTGTTTAGAAAGAGAAAGATTCAGTTTAGGATTATGAAATAAACTATAAAATTTGTGATCCAGAATCTGATTAAGAAAATATGGTCTTTATGTAATGGAACAGTTTGTTTTCATAGAGGATATATTACCAGTTGTAAAGATGACATATTTTTATTCAGCACTACGCTTTAAAATCTTATTCCCACTTTGCCTATGACTGAGAGCTCTGATGTAAAACTTCTCATGAAATAAAATGATATATTTTAACCATACACTCACCAAAGGAAGGCAAGGTTTTGGACTTTGAACCAGTCTGGTTTGAGCAGGTACTTTTAATTTTACTCTATTTGATTACTTAGGGGTAGAAAACAAAACAACACAGATTAGTGAGTGTAACTGATAACTTGGCAGTTTTATGTCTTTAGAAACATTTGCCTTTCTAAGCTAAAGGCATTTAACATTGGTGCCTGTCTACTTAAAGGAGAAGTCTAGTCTTAAAAATTATCTGAGTCTCCCTTTTCTCCACTTTCTTTTGGTTTTGGGTAAATCTTAATTAAGGGTGTTCATTAGGTTTAAAATTGTAAACTGATAAAGTGATATGTCAAAGCAGTCTAGACTGGTAGGACATTAATGTCTTCACTTGAATTTAAACCAGCTCTAGATAGGAAAAAACCACAAAACTTTCTTCATTTGCTTTTTCAGTGGGGTAGCACATCCCATATTTTAGAACACGTAGGGGTGCCTTGCTTAAATAAAAAAATAGCATTTAATGTATAATTGTGTGAAGGGTTTATAGTTAAAGCTGCCACAATGTCACATTGTGGCAGTACCTTCTGCTTTAATATTTAACAGCTTGTTATTTAAATATTGGGCAAAATGGCTGGCTTTAAAAATAGTCATTAATAAACTTAACTTTATGTACACCTGTGTAGGAGAATCAAAGTTCTGTATACTTTCTTTGCCTTGTTCCTGTTCTCAGGGTGACAGCTGCCACCAAGATGTTAACAGTTCTAGTTCTCACGATTGAATTTTCTGAGATTTCAGTGACATGATAACCTGGAAGAGATTTGTCTCTCACTTAGTACATAGTACATAACTGTCTCTCATAACCAGCTAAGGTTCAAAGTCAATGTACTATAGTCAATAAATGAAGGTTTGTTTTATTACTGAAGTGTATGAGTCAACTGAATATAATTTTTCATCATCTTGGTGTATTAGTGTAAGAAGAAATAGTTCTCAGTTGTGTGGGGTTTTTTTTTGTTTTAAAAAACAAAACAGTGTATAAGAATGTGACATGGGGCCAGGTGTGGTGGTGCACAGCTTTGACCCCAACACTGCAGAGGCATAGGCATGTAGGTATCTCTTAGGAGTTCCAGACTGGCCTGGACTATGTAGTTCCAGTCCAGCCAGGATTATATAGTGAGACCTTGTCCCAAAACAAGCCCCAAGACAAAATAGAACCATGTAGCTTAACATTTGAGGTACTTAGATGGAAATGTGTTTTTGGAAGTGGTTGAATGTCCGAGTGTATGATCACTAGTGTTCCGAGTTACATGATCCTCTCTTTCACTGTTGGTTTTTTGCAATTGAAAAGATCTATAGGGTCTGTTGAGATTGGAGTTGGTGAAAAATTAATTCATTTGCAATTACTTTATTTTCAGCTAATGGTTTTCATTTTTACATCTTTTAGAGGGAGAACAAAAGCATTAAAATGCTGTGCAATAAGAAAAAAAGTGAAAGGACTGCTCTTGCCTCACTAAGAGGCTGAACTCTCAATACAAAGCAAATCTGATGTGTGGGAAGTTCTGAACTCACATATTCTCACTTTAGGGTTTACTCAAAATTTAGGTTGTTAGTGATTGCTGATAGGGCAGGTGTAGTTACTGAGAATCACACACAACTGAATAAAAGTAATGATTAAAATTTTTATCCAGTCAAAGGCATATTCAGTTTCTGTCTTCCAAAATTTGTTAAAGCTGTATGGTACATCATAGTTTGCTATTGAAAGGCATGAATGGTGAATTTCCCTCGTTAGCTTGGAATTCTTTGTTATAAAGCTTTCAAAAAGAGTAGTGGAGCAAGGCATGGTGATCACATGTATGAAATCCCACCATTCAGAAAGCTGAGGCAGGAGGATCATAAGTTGGAAGCCAACCTGAACCTTACATAGATCTTGTCTCAAAAAATTAATAATAAAAAAAACTCCAAAATAGTAGGATTGGGTATGTGGCCAGCATCCCACTATTCTGCTTTGGCTTAACAAAGGAATTGCAAGGGAGAAAAACTGATAAAAAGTGAGTAACACGGAGAAAACGGAAGATTATGTCACAATGCAGTACACCAGGGATGGAAGAGATGGCCGTAGAGGGCTAGTCCTTTAGTGCTTGAGGGCCTGAAGCCTCTGCCACGTAGGAAGGGACAGACTGCTTTGCTTGTTTGTTGGTCAGCATGCCTCTTAGCATCCTCAGTCCTTAGTAGTCTTCAGTAGATTTTAATCTGGAGTTTTTTTTTTTTCTCCTACTTGGTTATTTCCTGTTCACCTTATAATTTTAAGACACTGTGTCGTGAACATTTCTGAGAATGTAAAAGAATTCACGATCAATAAGACCAAAGTTGAATGGTAGTGTGATGTAGAGGCTGCTTCAAGTTCTAGAGGCTGGCAAAATAAGATAAATCTAATGTGGAAACTTCCTCCAAATTTAGCAGATGGGAAAATTATATAAACTTCTAGGTGGGGAGCAAATCTGCAGCGTGTGAGAGCTGAGCGGATAGTGTGGAGTGTGAGAGCTGGGTCAGAGTGTAGAAAGCAGAGTTGTCAAGTGGCCGCACTGTTGCATGCCCATCAGTGCCGGTGTTTAATTCGTTTACTTACTGCCATCTGTATATCATCTTTGTTGAAGGATCTGTCTAGATCTTTTGCCCAGTTATTAAATTTAGGTTGTTTTTTACTGAGTTTTAGAAAGGTGGTGATACATGAAAAATTCTATCTTGAGCCTCAGTGATAAGAATAGTGGGCTTGTTTTAAAATGGCTTTGTACTTTTTTGAAGAAAACAAAAACCAGCAAAGGGTATGCAGTGTACAGCTCCTTCTGTGTGTACTTTAGCCACTTAGTGCCTTTCCCCATGGCCCTCATCAGGTGCTAAGGTCAACAAAGAATTTTTAAGGTGTCTACAATCACATACTGTACATGTGAATTTTCTTTTAAAAGAAAAAGTAAAAGTGTAATTATCTAAGCTGTGTGTGGTGGTGCACCCTTTTAATCCTAACATAGGTAGATCTCTGTGTGATAGAGGCCAGCCTGGTCTACATAGTAAGTTACAGGCCAACTGGAATTACAGGAAACCCTGTCTCAAAACACCAAAATATATAATTATGAACAATGTCAGTTCAGAAATGTTTCTTTGAATGGAGATAAAAATGGTCCTCATTATATTTGGGTAGTGTGCCTGTTTTGCCCTGTAATTTTTTTTTTCCAAATGAAAATTCAAGTCACACCTAAAATTTGGACCAAGAGAAATGGCTCAGCAATTAAGAGCACTAACTGCTCTTGCAGAGGACCCAGGTTCAGTTTCCAGCACCCACATGGCAGCTAACAACCATCTGTAAACTCGTTCCAGAGGATCTGACGCCCTCTTCTGGCCTCCATTGGCATTGCATGCAGTGCACTTACGTACATGAGACAAAACACTCATAAATTATAGGAAATATATCACTTTGCTTTTTACTTAGATCCTATAAGCAATATTTTGCAATCTTTTCATGCTTGTCCATCTGTGAGTCGTTTTCCATCACAAACTAAGTTGTATGCACTTACACTTCATTCTTAATCTCAGCATGTATACCATTAACTGACGTTTTCTAGAAGATGAATATACAGTAAGGTGAAACAGCCACACTGAATGAGCTTTTTGTAATGTTACAGAAAACAGATCAGTAGCCAAAGTCAGGTGAGGAGAAGTAGTTTACACCATTTCTTCTTGAACTTGACTTGCATTCTACTTTCCCCAAAGAACTTTTTCTTCATGAAATTCTCTTATGTTTGACATTCCTTGATCACCCTGACATATGAACATCAGAAATATGTATATGCACTGAGATTACACACAACTGGCCTTGCAAGATATACTCACTGGTGCAACAGTGACATGTTGAGTAACCAACTACTTTCTGATTGGACTTAAGGTCTGCTTCACAAGATGGAGCCCATATCTGGCACTGTTATCAGGCCTAGGAACTTGTGGCTAGACAGGGCAGGCATAGGGGAGAACATATTATTCTACTACATAGTCATTAAACTATTCTTACTGGCTTATCCTCATACCCAGAGATTAGTGTATCTCTCAACTCACCAGAGAAGCTGCTACTTGCAGCATATGGCAATAACAGAGACCCACAACTGGTCATCTTGCAGAGATAGTGCTGAATGGGACACCTGTATCACACCCTCTTCTCTAAAGGCCCAGGGGTCACTGCACACGAGGGATGGAAAATTGTAAGAGCCAGAGGAGGTGGAGGACTACAAGGAAACTTCCAGACAGCTGGGAAATTACATATAGGAACTCACAGTTGTGACAGTACGCACCAAGACCTGTGTACGGTCAAGCCAGACAAACTCCTGGAATGGAGAACGGGAGATTGGGCATAAAGCCCAACTCTAGCTGAGAAACTGATGATGGCTGCTGGAAGAGGGAAAGCAGCCAATTTTGTGCGTGCCCGTGGGTGCACGTTCGTGCTTGTGAAAGCCAGAGGACATTGTCCTGTTTTAACACTCCACTTTATTCCCATGAGATCCGGTCTCATTGAACCTGGAGCTTGCTGTTTGGGCTAGACTGGCTGGTCAGCAAGTCCAGAGATCCCTGTGTCTGCACCCTAGTGTTAGAGTTACAGGCATGTGGACAGCCATGCCCAGCTTTTCGGGTGAGTGCTAGGATTTGAGCTCAGGTCCTCATGCGTGAACAGCAAGCCCTCAACTCAGGGACCATGTCCCAAGCTCACTACTTTTTTGTTTGAATAAACTTTAATTATGGAATATTTTTAGATGCAACAAATATTAGAAAAATCAGATTAGTTTACATACCCATTAACATCTTAATGTTATGGTCCATTTTTCACAACTAAGGAAATGTTAATACATTACTGTTAACTTCCACACTTCAAAAATTCTTTTATTTTTCCTAATGTCTTTTCATTCTGGGACCCACCTTACAATTTGGTGCTAATGTCTCCATATCACAGATGTTTTTGACCTCAGCTTGTCAGCCTTATTTTTTATAACCTTGACAATTCAAGGAGTACTGCTCTGTTCTTTTGTACAATGTTTAAAATGGGATTTTGCTTCGAACATTTGCTTCTCTGTTGTTTGGAGGTAAAGGGTTTTTTGTTTGTTTTTTGCCAAGACCATAGGGTCATTCTTATTATCAAGTGTGTGTTATCAATATGACTTACAGTGATAATGAGTATTTTTATCATTTGGTCAAGACTTGAGTTTTCCAGGTTAGTATGAAGTTAGCCCCTTCCTGCCTACTTTCTATATTATCTTTTGAAGCACTTTTCTAAGCCCTGTGCTCCATCTCCTCAAAGGGAGCGTGTGTGTAATTGGAATTTTTCTGTATAGGCACACCACTTCTCCATTTGTCTTTTATAGCAATATGGATTCGGGGGTACCTGATGCGTAGCATATAATTGTACGTTTAGTTTAGTAAACTTTAGTTTACTTACATTAGTTACTTTGGTGCTCAGAATGTTTCATATTCAGCCATTCTGAGTGTCTCAGTTTTTGCGTTTTGTGTGTGTGTGTGTGTGTGTGTGTGTGTGTGTGTGTAGTGCAATTCTTAACTAGGCACTAAAAGATACCACAGACCTAGAATCAGGGATTTCCCCAGGGAGCCATCTGGTTGCTTTGGTTGGAAGATGGTGTTGGGAAACAAGATGCCAGCAAGATGTTGGGGGTGGCATTTCACTGCACTTCTCCATTACTGACGCTGAGCTCCACATGCTTATTGGACATGGAATGTATATCCTCTGGGTGAAGATTCTTTTCAAGTGAGTTCCTTCACGTTCCTCATGTGTTGAAGTACACACTCTGGCTGTCAGTCTTCACGTCCCTCGTGTGTTGAAGTACACACTCTGGCTGTCAGTCTTCACGTTCCTCGTGTGTTGAAGTGCATACTCTGGCTGTCAGTCTTCACGTTCCTCGTGTGTTGAAGTACACACTCTGGCTGTAAAAGTCTTCACGCCCCTCGTGTGTTGAAGTACACACTCTGGCTGTCAGTCTTCACGTTCCTCATGTGTTGAAGGGCACACTCTGGCTGTCAGTCTTCACGTTCCTCGTGTGTTGAAGTACTCTGGCTGTCAGTCTTCACGTTCCTCGTGTGTTGAAGCGCACTCTGGCTGTCAGTCTTCACGTTCCTCGTGTGTTAAAGTGCACACTCTGGCTGTCAGTCTTCACGCCCCTCGTGTGTTGAAGTGCACACTCTGGCTGTCAGTCTTGCATGAGATGACTCACAAATATTTTGTTTCTTTGGTCACTTTTTACTCTTTTCAGTGTCTTTGGGTACAGAGTGGTTTTGGGTTTTGATTTTTGAAACAGGGACTCCCGGTGTAGCTTAGGGAGTGAGTTTAATCCCTGTGCTTTAATTCATAATCCTCTGCCTTCAGTTCCCAAATTGCTGGGGTTACAAACATGCACCACCATGCCAGCTTAATGATGTAACTTTTTTTGTTGTTGCCTATGTTTTTATGTCATGTCGAAGAAATCGTCACCAAATCCAATGTCCTGAAGCTTTTCCTTTTCTTAAATTCTACCTCTTATATTTGTGTCCGTTGCAAGCTCTGCATATGATACAAGCGTCCAGCTTCATTCTTTGCCAGTGGATATCTAATCTTCCCAACAGTATTTGTTGAAAACGGTGGTGTTGGCACCCTTGTCAAAAGTAAACTGACCTTGGGGATGGAGAGATGGCTCATTGGTTAAGAGCATTTGCTGTTCTTGCAGAGGACATGAGTTTAGTTCCTAACACCCACCTGGTCTGCCCTTAACTCCAGGTCCAGAGGATCCGCTGCCCTCTTCTGGCCCAAATGCATATGTGCAGGTAAAAACACTCATTGAAAAAAAAACTATTTTGACCATATATTTGAAGGTAGGCTATGAGTTATGCCAGCATTACTTTGATTTGGTTACTATATTTTTGTAGTAAGCTTTGAAATCAGGTATTTGACCTCCAAATTTGTAATATAACAAGGTTGACTACGGAATCTCTTGAAATTCCGTCTGAATGAATTTTAGGAAGGAAAATTTTCTACTTGTGTGGAAAATTCGGAATTCTCATGGGGATTGACTTTGTTTGAAGGGTCTTCCTATGTAGGGAAGAGTGGCCTTGAACTTGTGAATCTGCTACGTTGAGACCTGTAACTGGTAACAGGCTTGTCTCCTGTGGCTGTTCTGATGGTGGTGCTTTCTAGTCCGTGAACATACAATTCTTTTAATTTTATATGGGTCATTTTATGGGTTTTACTCTTAAGTTTTTTGCCTCTGGTTAATCTCAGTTTCATTAGGTTAATGCTGTTGCTAATGTTGGGATGTACAATTGTTTTTTAAAATTTGTATGACTACTTTGCCTACAAGTGCACAATGTCCATGCAGTGCTTGTGGAAGCCAGAAAAGAGCCTCAGATCCCCTGGAACTGGACTTACAGATAATTGTTAGCTACCATGTGGGTCCTAGGAACAGAACCCGGGTACTCTGCATGAGCAGCAAGTGTTCTTAACTAAGTATCTCTCCAGCTCAGGGAAGTACAATTTTTAACGAGGATAATGATAATGAATTGGTCTCTTGCTTTGGGGGGTAGGAATAATAGTCATGAATCTTTGGGACTTGGTTTTAAAAAGGCTCTACCAGCCAGGCATGGTGCCTTTAATCCCAGTTCTCAGGAGACAGAGGCAGGTGAATGTCTGTGAGATGTGGGCTAGCTAGCCTGGTATACATAGTTCCAGGTTAGCTAAGGCTACAGGGAAACCCTGTCTCAAAAAGATTTTTTTTTTAAAAAAGGCTAAATAACTGCAATACTAAGTGATTACTTCCCTAATAGTTTGTTATGAGCTGCCTCTTTAATTCAAAACTAATTTTTAACTTTTGATAATTAGGATAATGTCTATTTTGTCCATTTTTGTGTCCCTAATATACGGTGTCTGTAACTGCTGGCTCACTTAAGTGATCAAATTTAAACAAAATACAAACAAAACCTATCTCCCACCGCCCCCACAAAAAAAAACCCCAAAGGCTCACAAACAAAAGATGATTTTTTTAAAAAAGGCAACCAACAAACTAGGTCAGAATTAATTTTATTTTGCTCCAGTATCTTAAACTTCTGAGTAATTACTGTTTCCCAGGCTGAGCCCTTTCCAGGAGACAACATTTATTACGGTTCATCATTTAGAACATGGTTCCAGGATGCTTCTACCCAGAATTCCAAACCAGCCATACAATCATGTCTTCCCAGGTCTCCCTAGGAATCAAAGAATGCAGACATACAACATAATCACAGCTGTCACACCATCCTTCCTTCCTCTGCTCCATGCACTCCCCACTTTTCCATGGGGATGTGTTATGAAGAGGTGCTTGAGTATTGCCTCTTCTAAGAAACCAATCTACCAATTCTGATTCATGGTTGGAATCAGGAATTCCTTATTGAAGGGATAATTTTACAAATATTGGGCTGTCCATTAACAAATTAGAATTGCTATGATGTGTATCTGACTTAGTTTTAATCTTCCTATTTGCAACACAAACTCTATCTTTAAAATTTCTTATTATTGTTTATGACTTGAGAAGGAGGAACTGGGCAAGAGAGAGGGCTTGCCTCGTGGTAGGATTCTGAAAAGGGCAGATAGTGACTTTTGAAGCCATTACATGGAAAAACAACAGATGTTCCTTTTCACATAATGAAAACACTTGTCAGCTAAGACCAAAAAAACTCTGGTCTTGAAATTATGTATTACAAAATGTTATCAATACTTCAGTATTTATATTACTCTTTTAATTTTTTTCCCTGAGATTGGGTTCACAGTTGGTAGATTTTAAAGAGGTAGGTAGTGGGAACAAAGAGGAAGCATGTTTATGTCCAGCAGCAACACCCAGAAGACAGGTAACCTTCGTTATTTTTATGTTAGCATTCATGTTCCATCCCTTAAAGCTGCAAATGCAATTTCTTTTCTTCTTTTTTTTTTGGTGGCAGTGTCTGGAGAAAAACTAGGACCCCACGCTTGCTAGGCAAATGCTTTACCACTGAGCTCCGGCCCAGCTTATTTTCTTTGCTTAACTGCTTGGACACACTCCTATTAACCCCAGTATTACACTTCATAAAAATAAAGAGCCCAAACATACACTATAGAAACTCTTCAAATTGGGCTTGTTTAGACTTTGAAGAGAAAGTCTCAACTTTTTATTTATAAACTCATTAAGAAAAATGAGCAAACTTTCCAGCACCCCCAACCAATGCCTTTGTCTCGTGAATTGATTTACTTAAATCATTCCTATCAACTCTGTGGTTGAATTCTAAGCACTGGGTTTCAGGAGATCTCGACATCTAACACACATAGAGAAAGCTACGGCACGAACAATTTGGCCTGGATCTTGGCCTCCAGTCTTAGGATGGGCTGGTGGAATATTGCTTCATCAGCTGCTTGTGACAGGGACTGCAGACTCGCTCAGGATTGATACTTGAAGGAAGAGGCAGTTCATCTGTCGCACAGGCATTACAGAAGGTTCCTTTGCAGTTCTTACACATGCTCTACAAGGAGAAGGAGGTTAGGGGGAACAGAAGAAGCCTAAGGACAGAAAGGGCCAAATATGGTAAATGCTCAATGAGTAATCAAGTACTGAAGATTATCTGCTGTGTGCCATATGGCATCGGACCAGGCAAAGTTCAACAAGGAAGCACAGTCTAGTTATTAGATCAAAATGAAGCATTCTTATCCAGAATGAGAAAAGACAAGCCAACGGAGTATTGGGTCTTTGGAGTACATTTCATACTTTTCATTCCAGCAGTCACTTTTGAGTAGGCTAACTGTAACTACTAACCAGTATCTAAGCACACTTCAAATAAGCCAGTGAGCTAGCACTGGTTTGGAGAACCTGAAGCTTAAAATGTGCTGAGTATCAACTGAAAATAAAATTCCCAGCTCATTCATGCAGATCAGGCTAGCCTGCATTTCAGAGATGCTCCTGCCACTGCCTTTAGGAGGGCTGGAAGGCACCACCAAGCCTGACTTTTTTCTTTCTTGAGACATGGTTTCTTTAAGTAGTCTTTTGAATCTGAAATCCTCCTGCCCAAGTCTCTTGAGTGCTGGGTTGATTGTAGGCACATAATTGTCATTTTTATTCCAAGTCTGAAACTTTTCCTTTAAAGTTTGTTTGCATGGTGTAGGAGGGGAAAGACTGAATTCGGTTTGTAGTTTCTTCTGTTTTGGAACATATTTGGGCATTTCCAGCTCTATAAATGTGGTACACCTGTTATCTGGTTCTGCCAATACAAGGCTAGATCATAATGTAATTTTGTTAGGATTCAGCATTATCAAAAATGACTATGGGCAGGATGGAATCCAGAATTTGGCCACATTTCCTATAATTCTTCACACACTTGTTTTTTTAACACTCATTTGTACATAACATTTCCTGAGCATCTATGAACTGGGTACCATATTTGATGCTGGGGATGCTATTAACAAGTTCCAGTCCCAGCTGTCAAGTTCTTTCTGAATGGGTCCTTCACCTTGCCTACTCTACAGTAACAAACTGAGAAGGTGCTCAGGTGAGGCCTGTGGGTTTCGAAAACAAGGTTCTAGTGGGGAGAGCTCATTCCCTCTTTTCTGAGTACAATGCAATTTTGAAAGGTTCATGAGACAAAGATTGGAAGCCAGCCTTTATCTGCCATTTTCTGATGAGTAACTTTGGAAATGTAGTTAACATCACAGAGTCAGAGTTTCTTTGTCTAATCAGTTGATGATACATAAGATTCACAAGAACAGTGACAATTTATTTTGCCCTCACTCTCCAGTATGTAGACTGTGCTACGTAGTATGGAGCTGGGAATGTAGATGAGTATAGAGCACTTGCCTAGCATGTGCTAGGTGCTGGATTCCATTCCCAGAACAACAGAACAGAACGTAAAGCACAGTAGGAAGCCAGGCATTCTGGTGCACACCTGTAATTCCAGCATTTGGGAGGCTAAAGCAGAAGGATCATAAGTTTAATAACAGCCTAGGCTAAAAAGCCAGTTTCAGGCTGTTCTGGGCTACACAGTGAGGCCTTGTCTCAAAAACAAAACAAGAGCCAGCAAGATGGCTCTGAAGTTAAAGGGACTTGCTATGCAAACCTGATGACCTGAGTTCAATCCCTGGAGAGAACCTACTCCTGAAAGCTGTCCTCTGATCTCTGCATGTGCACTATGATATGCATGTAATAAATAAAAGTTAAAAATAATATGGTTCTCAACAGGTATTGTAGTTATGGGCCAGGTGTGGTGGGGCACACCTTTAATCTCAGCCCTTGGGAGGCAGAGGCAGGTGGATCTCTGTAAGTTCAAGGCCAGCCTGCTCTATATAGCAAGTTCCAGACCAGCTGGGGCTACAGGAAGACCCTGTTTCAAAAAAGACCAAAAAAATAAAAACAAATGCTGTAGATATAAATTTATATTTGCTTATTTGTTTCACATTATATATGTACTTATTTATATTTCTTTTAAAGAGTAAGTTCCAGATAAATGATTGCTGTCTTGGCTTTCTACCCCACTCTTGACACTGTGAAAGGTATGCTATGCTCTGCACAGCAAAATCCCAGTTATTCTTACAAAGGGGCTAGAAATGCAGTGGCATCCTATTAGGAACTGCTCATTTCCTACCACTTACCTTTGTTAGGCTGCCATCATCCCGGCACAGCTGACACACCGGTGGCTTTTCAGAGAGCACTAGTTGACCCTAAATCACACAGTGAGCCAGTCAGCTTCCCTTAGCACCAGAAACATGAATGCTTTCATAACATTAAAAATATTTTATTATTTTTATTCTCTGTGCACGAGCGTCCTGCCAGCATGAGGGCGTGCACCCCTGCTGCGCAACGCCCTCAGAGGTCAGAAGAGGGCGTCAGATCCATTGAGACTGGAGTTGTGGAAGTTCTTAGCCACCAAGTGAATACTGGGATTTGAACTCCAGTCCTCTACAAGAGCTATCAGTGCTCTTATCCACTGAGTCATCTCTTCAGTCCCACTTTCATTACATTTTAAAACTATTGAAACCATACTACAGACTGAAGAATCAAATTATAGTCTATCACCTTAACTCGAAAAAATCCTGTAATTTTCTTTCCAGTTCTTTTAATTCTTATAATAAAGAAATATGACTTTATAGAAAGAAAATTCATACCAGGCCCCATCCTTCATGTCTCACCCTCCACTGAGTACTAAAGCATTAAGTTTCATTTTGCATCTTAAAGGTGGCAGGTGGCCCAGACATAACAGTGCTTATCTTTTCATGGGGCTGTCAAACTATTATATTTTAAGCTGTTTTACAACCATTTCTCTGGATTAAAAGTAAAAAGGTCTTTTAAAAAGTGATCTAAAGAGCTAAATAGATAGCTTGTTAGGAGCACTGGCTGCTCCTGCAGAGAACCTGGGTTCAGTTCCCACATGGTGGCTAAAAACCAACCTTAACTCCAGTTCCAGGGGATCTGATGCCCTCTTCTGGTCTCTTTGCATTGCATGACATTGGTGTACTTACATACATGCAGGCAAAACACTCATACATAAAGTAAAACTAAACCCCCAAACAATTTAAGTGATCCAAAAGTATTTGTTCTCTCCATTTTATATAAAGAAAAATGAGAGGTGAAGTGAGCTCTCTTAGATGTTGTATCAAAATCAATTTCAAGTAAGAAATGAGAACTGTTGTTTGCTTAGTAAATTGCTCTAAGCTATGGTACTGCCTGATCCCTGAATTACATTATGGTTACCACTTACAAACAGACTGAGTTATAATTTCTCTCTCTCTCCTTTTTTTACTGGCAAGAACATAGTTAGCATTTGTGTTTTCCAACACATCAAACACTTGTTTTCCAACATGTGAGAGTTTCAGGCAATATATTTTAGATTATTAAAGGATGGTACATACTGGACTATGCCCATCTGTCTTCCTCCTTTGCTACCCTGCTTATGGGCTAGCCATGCTGCACTAACTTTGTGATGTTATATAAAACGTTTTAAAATAGGAGGCTCAGTTACCTGTTCATCTACAGGGAGAGACTGCAGCCTATAATGGAGAAATACAAATAGTAACAAACAGCAACTTACTCTGTTTTCATTTATGCCATCTTAAGAAATGCTCAGAAGATAAATACATCATTAAACAAACAATACTAATTTTTTTTACATTGGTGGGAACAATATAATTATTAATCCTGACATCAAAGAGTCTGAAAATGTTGGTTGTTAAATCTAATACTAGAATGTAGCCTTTAATATATATTACACCCATTAACAAACATATTTGGAGTTATATTTTACCTTTCTTTTTTACTACATAGAGAATACATTTGTTTAATAGTATGTTATACTCCAGTGGTTCATTAATCATAAATGCTCAAAAGCTTTACTATGTCTGATATATTATGTACAGCCATCCACTGTCACATGTCATATATTAGTCTCCTCTCCCAGGTACTCCAGTTCAGGAAATCAAGAAAAATGAATGAGACTGTCAAATGAAAACCCATTCAGGATGAATTCTCTTCACAAGACTAGCAAAGAGCTCTCTTCTGCTCTGGTCAAAATGTACCATAGGCTGCACTGGTTCCTACTGTGTTCAGTTGAAAGGCAGTGAGTTAGACAAACTACATGGTGACAAAGGTTCTGAAAGTGCCTTGGACCATTTATGTGCTCTGTGGTTGCAATTCTGGCTGTGACAGGCCCCCAAGGATGCCATGATGTCACAGAAGTAAAAGCAAAATACCAGACATGATAGGTAGAGGCAAGTTGGTGATTATATTTTTGTAATGACAGTTAAATCTGCATGGTGATGATGAATTTCACTCACTTTCTAAGCTGCAGAGCACAGCATATTATCATTTATTCTATGAACCTGGACCAGAACTTGATACTTAATAGATATTACTGATTATTCTAGTGAATGACTTGATTTTAGCTTGGAAGGCATTCGGGTGCTAGTTTTAGTCTCTCCCTTGTGCCCCTCTGGATCTGCGCTGGCTGGACTGGTATGAGTGGATATGCTGGATTAGGCCATGTTCTTTGGGGGTAAATTAGACTTTGGAATCATTCTGTTTTTGGAAGCAAGGAAGGGATATTTATACTAATCATAGGCTAATTTTGAATCTTCCTTACCATTTGATTGTGTGGTTTATTTCTCTAGCACAAACCCTTGCCCTGGAGAGAGCAAAGATGACACACTACCCCATTCCTAAGGGATAGATGCCCCAAGTGAACATTATATCACTCTCTTAAAATGCTCTTTGGAAGTCGGGCATGGTGGTGCATGTGTTTAATCCCAGCACCTGGGAGACAGAGGCAGGGGGATCTCTGTGAGTTCAAGGCCAGCCTAGTCTACATATCAAGTTCCAGGCTAGCTGCGGCTACAGGGAGACCCTGTTTCAAAAAAGACTACACACACACACGTACGCACTCACGTACGCACACACAAACCCAAAACAAAACAAAAAAATCCTCTTTGGGCACCTTTCGTCATCACTAATCCTGATACTCTTTAAAAATACTTTTATTTTTAGGGCAGTTTGAAGTTTGTAGCCAAACTGACAGAAAGTACAGAATTCCCATGGTTTCTTGCACCTCTCATTCTCCCCCAGCATCGAAAACTGCTCCATAGTATCTGTTACATGGATGAACCTATGCTGACTCAGCACCCATAGTCAATAATTTAGGGTCCATTTTAGGGTTCTGCACTGTATGGGTTCAGACACATGTGTAATGATACAAACTCGTAACTGAATCATACATTATAGTTTCACTGCCCTAAAATTTGCCTACTCACCCTTCTTCCAACTCTTGTCAGTGGTTTGTGTTGTGTTAAGTTTCCCCCAATGTCTCCATGGCCTTTTCTAGGATGTCATATAGTTGGACCTTTGTTTTCTAAACATTATGTAATGTTTTATTTCTAATCTGCTAAAATTAATTGTTAAGAGTCAGATTCCTTTAAATGATTCTATGCTTTTCATAGTAAGCAGATCAGATAAACAGTTGAGAAAAAGAAACGAAGGTAATTTGAGACCCTTTTTTTTTTGGCCAGGATCTCACAGTGTAGCCCAAACTGGCCTTGAGCTCATGATCCTCCTGCTTCAGTCTCCCAAGGGCTGGGATTATAGATGTGAGGTATCATATTCATCTGAGAAATAATCTTTCTGAGTGGTAATTTAAATTAAGGGATTAAGGAAGAGTGGAGGACAGACTACCCAGCCGTCGTCTGTCTTCTGGTGAGTTCTTTTTCTTACTCACCTTCTCTTTAACCTGTCTTTCTAGTTTTACAAGTCAGAGTCTATGTTAATGTCACTGTGTATCAAGAGCTCCCTCTCCCTCCACCCCACAATGACTTCATAGCTTAGTTAATATGCATTAACAACACCTGTGGCTTTCTTCCACTGGCTTTTTTAATTTAACACTTTCCTCTTGAATTTTGTGTTTCCGATCCTGCCAAAAGAAAACAGCCCAATTCATTAACTATTCAGGACGCTACACAATGACAACACTGCAGATTTCTTCTGCTATTCTTTAGCTTAGCTTGTGTAGAAACGGAGCAACTTTCTTTTTTTAAGAGAAAGGACCTAACTTTAAAGTATGTTTCCTCATACTTTGCTCCAAACAGTTTTAAAATCACTGTGACCAAGTTTGCAATTAGTTGGTCTTTGAGTATTTTCTTTAATTTCTGTAATTCAAATAAAATCCCAAATGTGGCTACTTTAGAAGGTTCAAATAGCAGTTACTTCTTAGGAAAAATATCTATATTCTGACTTACGTCTGAAGAACTGGCAAAACCTAGCATAGCCCATCTAACTGAATGTGTAATCCTTTGGAAACTCAATTAAGAGCTGCCCCATTGCTGCAACAATGTCTATAATCAGTAGGACTCAGCGAGTTTTCTGATCTGAAGAACCAGTGTAACATTCTAACTTGCAATTTCTACTCAGACTGGTGAGGCACCCTGGGCAGTTTTTAGGATCAACTTCTTCCAGTAGTGCATATTTATATATACACAGAAAGATGTTTATATATGTATAAAAACATGTATACATATGTACCACAGAAAGGTGCACGCATGTGTGTGTGTGGGGGGGGGTTGGAGAAATGGCTCAGAGAACCGGGGTTTCATTCTCAGAACCCACATGGTAGCTAACAACTGCCTGTAACTCTAGTTCCAGGGAATCCAACACCCTCTTCTGATTCTATAGACACTTCATGACACAAGTGCACTTATATACACGCAGTCAACATACTCATACACATTTTATATATATATATATAGTATTTACATGTGCCTATATGCATATACTGATGCCTGCTCTGAATTGCAGCCCATCCAAAAGTGGAATCTGTGTTCTTAAAAGAAGTGCCAATGTAACATTTACCCTTCTAGAAACCAAACCGCAGGGCAATTTAAGATTGAGAACCTCATAGGCTTTTTGGAAAAGTAAAGGAAGAGAGGCCAAGATTTTAAATTCACTTCTGTAGGTCCTTCAGATTTTATGTTCACTGCATTAAAGTAATAGCACAGTATATAGTGGTTCTTTGCACATTTAAAGTAGTAGTGGGTACTTGGGTACTATATAATAAATCTTGATTTTTCATTCCTTTGCACTCTGTAGCAGATTAGCAGCTTATTCTCTAGAAATTTTAAATAAGAAGATTTTATACCCCGATTTGTTGTACATATTTAATATACACAAGGAAGTGACTACTTGTCTGAACCAGACAGAAGTGTCTCACACTTTTCAGACTTCATCTCATTTCAAAAGGTTGACCCCCTTTCTGGGTCACAGAGATGATCTTGCAAAATTGTAGCTCCTCGCCTCTGCATGTGCTAGACAGAAGGCCGTTCTATAGAAATTTCCACCTACGTTCTTTTAATCATGGTACACTACTTTCCTTAATTCTGGTTTCTCAGTTTCTCCCTCTCCCTCTCCCTTTCCTTTTTGATAGAGGATCTCCCTGTAGCCCCAGCTGTCCTGGACTCACTATGTAGACAACGCTGGCCTGGATCGCGCAGAGATTGACTGGCCTTTGTCTCCTGAGCACTGGGGTTAAAGGGTTAGCACACCACCACATCTGGCTTACTTTCTTTTTCCTAAAAGAAGTTCTTTGAGTATATTCACAACGGAATTCTCATGACAACAAATTCTGCTGAATTCTAAGAAATACATGTTTATGATACCAGAATAATTTTACTTAAAAGTTCAACAGAAAAGAGAGTTATTTTTTTATTTCTCCACATGAAAGCAAGTCAGGGAAAGGTCAGCTTAGAATTACCTGTCCTCAGTTCTCAGCTCTCTTTTGCTGTCTACATATGCAAACCACAGCAGTTAAGCATGAAAAATGCCTGAGGGGCCCAGTAAGCTAAACTTTTAAGTAAAATAAAGAGAGTGAACAGAGAATAACAAGTGTTACCGTGGTGGGCTCTGGCTTCTGGGCCCCCTTTCCCGGGGTGCTTCTGTTTTGTGACCGCCTTTCTTTTTCTTGTTTCAGTTCTAACTCAAGCTGGTTCCTGGGACAGGTGGGAGAGGAAAAGGATTAACATTTTGAATTTCCTAAAGAATGCCAAACCTTTCCTTAGTTACCAGGAATGCATGGGCAACCAAGCCGTAAAGTACTAAAATTCAGTAAAACTAATAATGAACGCTAATATGTATGTAAAAATATTTCATCTTTCTCTAGGGGGCCAATGTTGGTACTGTTTTACATTAATATTTAATGGAGAGTTCTGGCCACCTGAGCAACAATTCGTAGTATTTACTAAACTGAATGACAGCAAAGCTTTTAGCAAGGTATGACATGAAAGGCCAGGCATTGTACTTCTATTCTGTACTGTTTACCTGGTCTCTATATAATTATGCTTTCAATTAAAATATTTATTCTTATTTTATGTGTATGAATGTTGTGCCTGCATGTATATAAAGGCACTTGTGCACGCAATGCCTTCAGGGGCCAGAAGCAGGTGTTAGATTCCCCTAGAACTGAAGATACAGATAACTGTTAGCCACCATGTAGGTTCTGGAACTGAAGCCAGGTCTTCTGTAAGAGCAGCCACTGTTCTTAATCACTGAGCAATCTCTCCAGTACCTGATCTCTGTCACTAATATATTCAGTTCTTAGTTATACTATCAGCCAATAAGTGTCCTTACTAGCTTTGTGTTTTAGAGCCAACGAAGTTCTTGAAGTCAGTGGCTTCAGCACTGAAGCAAGTCACATTTGAGAGATGGCACGGAAGAGTAGTTAATGGTTCGTTAGAGAAACAGGTTTTTAAAATGATAGTGCTGCTACTTACTAGCTGAACTGGGACACAATGAACCTCTGTAAACTGTAACTCCAGCTCAAATGTAGGATAAGAATATCATCTATTACAAGTACTGTTGCTAAGACATTAAGGCACAGTAGCATGAGAAGAGCTCTATAACATATGAGGCACACTGTAGGAACTCAGGAAATATTAACTATTTTCATTAGTGTTATACTGCATTATTAGTTATACGTATTTGGGAGCTTGGTCTCTTAATTCCCTTTTCTGTTTATTGTTTGGAGTCAGGGTATTACTACATATAACTCAAGTTGTCCCTGGGTGTTTCCTGTTTTAGCCTACCAAGTGCTGGTAAGATAAGCATGCACCACCATGCTCAGCAGCTGATTCTTAATTATTTAATCACAAAGGATGTTGACTAGATTTTAGAAATGTTGATATATATGAAGCTTTTTGAATTCCAACTGTCTGGAAAGACCAAGCCACGGTGGTTCCAAGATCTGGAATTCCCTTCTTGCTGTTTAGCCTTGGCATTACCCATGACCTCCCTGCTGGTTCAAGCTGCCCTTCTTCACCGCTGCCTGGTGAGTGCATCCACTTCCAGCTGAAGACTGTTGATCTTGTCTCCAAAGTCCTGTTTGAAGAGCCGATTGTCCAACTCAGCAGACTGGCGGCCTCGCTCAGCCTGGCGCAATCTGGATGTGAGCCATATGAACTTGTGATAAAAAACAAAAGCCACGGTGGGGAGGAAGACTAACTTCACAACACAAAATAAACAACCCAAGAAAAAAGGTATGGAGAGACAGGGGTAAAAACCAAAACAAAACTGTAGGACACAGGGAAGAATTATGATGGGGAAAAAATGCAGAAGAAACAAATTCTAAAGAAAAGTAAGATGAAGGTGAACCAGGCAGAGGAAAAGCTGATTTTCCAATTTTTTTTTTATTCTAGTACTACAGTTTACAGCCATTAGATGATAAACAATAAGACATCACTTTTTAGAAAATCCATACCAAGCCAACCTCATGTACACAGTAGTTTAGATGAATTCACTTTTTTCTTTTGTTCTTATTTCCTAATAGGTTTGATATTTTAAATTTGTTTTACACATATAACTGGAACTTGCACATAGGTAACTACCTTCTTGTATGTGGAATTATGGTGATTTCCTGATCCTTTCCCCAGACCATATATACCAAATCACAGGACATTCTATATTAACCCTTATCTAGCCTTCATGTTATTACATAAGAAAACCCCTGTCAAAGTCTGGCTGTCTCTTTCCCTTCCATTTCTATGAGGTGGTATGTGACCAAGCAAACAAAGAACTCAGCACTGGAGTTCATAAAACTCCCGACTATAATCTTTGGAAGATTCTGATGGGTTCTTTCTTCTAAACATAATTTTGTACCTATAAGTACTCATGTTTTAGAAACTGAAATATTTGGGGCTATATAATAATTTAGAGAATAGAGGCATGCTATGTGTAATCTAAGCTTTATGCATTTTATTATTCTTTTCAGATGCTCATAGAAAAGTTATTTCATCACCATAAAAGGTTGATGAAGAACAGAATGCACTAGGAGCTTTATTTATACAGTTGCAAAATTATAAGAACTCAAATAAGTTCAAAAGCACAGGGTTTTCCATTAAGTTGGCGCTAGCATAGGCTCTTTGCCTTGATTTTGGTTCAACCCTGAGCAAGGACCTATGAAAACACACATGAAATCTGTCATATTCCTTCTGGTTTGCCAAGAAGGTAAAGAATTTTAAGAGCTGAGAGCAAAGGAATTGCCTTTGTCTCTGCCTTACAGCTAAAATGCTGCACAGCCTATCAGAATGAGGAAAAAGAAAATGGAACAAAAAACCCAAACATTTTGCCAACATCTTTTGAAGGAATAAAGGCTCATTTATATAAAAGCCTATCTCCCCAAATCAAAAATATTTTTTAAAAATCAAAGTATTTATAGGATTATTTACAATGTAAAGCCTAGAAAGGGTTAGTGCTGTGGTCACTTAGAAAAAGAAGCCCTGTTAGTATTGCTTGTGGATATCTACGGAGGATCTTTATTTGATGCTAAATAATAATGTAAGTTTATCATTCTGAAATGTTTCTCTAAAAATTAGTTTCCTAGAACCTTTAGCAAATCCCTGTCTAAAGAAAAAGTAACAGAAACCATTAAACAAGTGTTTCAGGTAAGGAACAACAGGCAGTTGTTCTTTGTCTTCTTTATTCCAGTAGGAAAAGCAGGATAGGTTTGAAAAATGGATAGTACATGTTTTATAGGAAAGGAGTATTTTTATTAAATTGTTCTTGTAGCTACCTAAATAGGAACTGAAATTATGGAGAAGGGGCAGAGGTAGAAGATGACGAACATGAAGAGGGGTTGCTTAAGCTTCCACATTGCGATGTTAGTTACCTACTTACTAACTTTATTTCTAAGTACTTTAAAGAAATGCAAGGATGCTGTTTTTCTTTTTTGTCCAAAATCAGTAAGGCTAGAAAAAAAATTGCAAGCAACCTTGGTTATTGAGAACAGAAATGTCATGAAATACTAAGTACTTATCCTTGGGGTTGGGGATTAGACCTACATAAAGCAAGAGAAAAGGGGGCATGGCCTACAGAACTACTTTAGAAGAGTTCAAGTTCACAAGGGAGTCACCTCTACTTCATTACACTGTAGTGTCAGAACAGCTTGCTGATTCAGACACACCTACAATCTGATCAAGGACTGGGTTGTAAAGGCATCATTAACATACATACAGAGCTTTAGTTCCCTAGGCTTTTAAAAAACGGTGTTTTTATTTATTGTTCAACCAGAAATAATTTTTCAAAATTTATTTGGTATTTAATTAAGAACTCATACCAAATTTTCTAACTCTGGAGGAGAAAATAACAGCCATCAAAAAACAAAACCAGCCCTCCCCTTCCCCAAAAGAAACTCTCAAAAAACCCAACCTATATTTCCAACTGTTTTTTTTTTTTTTGAAGTCCAACAAATTCAAGGTCAACTTATTTTATATAGAATCAGAGCTTAAATGTAGGAACTTTCAGATTTCTTCTTTTTATAATTAATTTGTCACATCAGACTTATGAGGTGATCAACTGCAAAATGTCTAATGATGTTTTGGGATGAGTTTATTTGCTGCACTATTTAAGGTCTTTGCCTGTTTCACCAAATCTTTTTCACTGAATAAAATAAAAATAAAAATGAGTGAAAGGGTAATGAGAAAGTGGATATATAGGAAACACAAAGACAGTAAGAAAATAAGTCAGATCAGTTATTATCCTTAGGTCTGCTCTAACTGCCAAGTCAAAACTCACTGAGGAATAGTTGCATACATCTCAAAAGCACGACTTATAACCACTAACATCAGTCTGTTAAATCATAAATGTGTAACTGCTTATGAAGAAGCACCTGGATATTTTCCTATCTTACCAGTATCAATCATACCAGAGGTTTCAACTTCATTTACAAATATTCAATTAACTTTGACATTAACACCAACATTCACTGCTGTTGAGGATCTTCCCTGGTGAAGAATCACCTGAAGAAAGTCACCCATCCATCTCATTCATTCATTCATTCACCAACTGAATTTACTCCTGGTACGTTCAAAGCACTGTGGCAGACCAGTGACAAAATGTAAAAGACCAGCTAATGAACATAAGTTGTTTATACTCTCTGAATATAAGACACTTGTGTAGAGACTAAGGGAAGTGCCTTAGAAGTGCCACTTAGAAGTGCCAGACCAGTATACAGAGATAGATATAAGGCATTTCTAACTCAAAGATGTATCAGAGGATGTCAATGTCAGGTGATGGCATTTGAGCTTTTATGTACAAAATATATTTGAAGAACAAGAGAGTGGTGGAACCATCAGAACAGTGATGCATAGGAAAAGTAGAAAGCACATCTAGGGGTAGTTCAGTTTTGCTCAAGTCTAAGAAGGGTGATGAATAGATGTCAGGCGGAAACACTAGGTGATCTTGGGTGCTACAATGCAGTCAATCTTGAAGTTTTAAATAATTCTCTTTTGCTTCTGAGTCCCAGGAAAAAAAATGGTGATTTTAGGTGAATATAGAAACAGGGTGTCACAAGAAGATATGCATTGGACAGAATTGATTACAGGTATTGATGGAAAACACCTGATCAGAAGATGAAACCTCAAAACTGGTGTATAGATGGAAGTCAACGTAAAGACACACTGGAGCTGTTAGTAGAAGCTATACAAGGATTCAGGAGAAAGAAAGGAAAATCAGAGAGAAAAGAGTTAAAAGATGAGAAAGATTCACAAAGGATCCTTGGAGAACTATCTTTCAGATCCCTGACCTCATCTAGCATGAAAGTATTCAAAGACTTTAGTGATAAAATAATACAATTACAAACACTATCTATTCATTCAGACAGGTTCTCACTCTTTAAATGTATTCTGGAACCCACTATATATATAGTGGACTATATATATATATAGTCCAGGCTAGCTTCAACCTCATGGCAATCATTCTGCCTGTCTCTGGGCAAACACACATTTAAGAGTCCTTTCATACTTACACACTTGAAACACAGCAGCAAAGTGGTAAGTTTTCCTTTCTGCTATTCAGAATACTCAGGACATTTCTTAACGATGTTTCAGTGATATCATGGAACACATAGATAAAATTTAACCAACATGCCTGATTTGGGTTGGACAAATTTCCTGTATTTTCTACTTGCTAGATATATTCTGTGTTGAAGAAGCAGCACTTTTACCTTTGCTCCAGCTGTTTAATGGTGGCAGCCATCTGGTTAGTCTTCTCCTCTAAACGACTGTTCAATTCACTCTTCTGTTTTACTCCTAAGTCTGAGCTCTGTTAGAAAAGAATTAAAGAGATCTCTAAAACAGGTCTTTAAAAAATATAATGGCAAGTAGGAAAGAAAGAGTTTTATATCTGTATAATTAATTTCCAAGTGGAAAAAAGAAAGCCAAAAAACATTTTTGCTAAAATTAGTATTCTTATTTGAAGCCTTATCAGAGTATCAAAAGGTTCATCAATTTATCACAGTCCAATAAAAATCTAATGGAATTTACAATTCAGGTGACATGTAAGGCTAGAGAGTAGAAATTATAGTATAAAAAAGATTTATATTAAATCTAGATTCAAAAATATATGTTTAAATATATTAAAGAAAAATATGTATGATATAAAAGCATAAAGAGGACTAGGCGGGGAAAGGAAGGAGTCCAAAGGGAGGAAGTGGGGACACAAGGAGACTGGGAGGGAATGGAAAGACAAATATCACAGGCACTCACGTGGACTCTAGAGTCAACTATCTATTACTGAAATAACACATTTGGAAGAGGACCAAGGAGAAAGACAAGGAGGATCATAGAGGGGGAAGATGTGAAAAGCACAGTGATAAAGATAAGTACGAAATGTCATGAAAGCCTCATCGTTTTGTATGCTTACAAAAAAAAGAGAAGAAAAAAAACTCCAATTCCCCTTTGCAATGTAAAAGTGACCTAGATTTTTAGGAACAGCAACAGAGTTTTATTAGTCAGTATAAAGGTAGTTTATTGGCAGCTGGTTTCAAAAGAAAATGTGACTCTTGCCCCTGGTATTTGGAGATTCTATAGAAGAAGGCTGGGGTCAGTCCCAAGAGTTCTGAGGGCCAGAGTCTATTCCTCTCTCCCCTACCTGCAGCTTAAAGGCAAGCTCATGCTTGAGTGCCCTGAGATCATCCAGCTGCTGTCGCAGAGACACCAGGGCATCCTGCTTCTCACAGACATCCTTTTCCAGCATCTTCATGGCCAGTTCCATCTCTTGTCTCATGCTGATCTGGATCTCCAGTTCTTTTTCAACATCCTGCCCACAAAGGCAAGTGAAGAGTTTATACTCTTTCCCCAATTAAGCAGACATCATAAAATTTCACAAGGTAGACCAAATTCTTCAGTGTTGAATATTTTGGCAAAAGAATCAAAAGGTATCATTTATTTATTAAGAATAATAGTTAGGGGCCAGGCGTGGAGGCCCACACTTTTAAATAGGCACAGATTTTGGCTACTTCAATAGACATAAAGGCAACAATGGAAATTTGTACGTTGTTACAGCAGTCAGCCTGAAACAAAGCAGTTGCAATACCCCTCAAATTGAATTGTTCTTGATGTATTTGAGACACTCTGGATCCCTAGAGTAACAGTTCAATTACCGGAATGGTCAGTATGGCTAAGTGACGTTTCAGATTTACTTAGTCAGAAACTCTTTTTTGTTTCTACCATTATTACAACAGCATAGTTTAGCTGAGCAAAGATATAAAGAACAAGGTTCTTAGGCATTCACACTGCCAAGGGCATAGCCTGGATCTTGCTGACTTAGTTTTTGGCCTCTTACTCTAATAAAAGAACATGAAAAATTTTAAGATTTATCTTACGTGCCGCTTAATTGAGGTTCCCCTTTTAAATAGTTATCGTGATAGAAAATGAATCATACTACGTCTGAAATTGCTGACAATATTATTCCTAGGATACTTCTCAAGAAAAGCATTTTAATATCTAATTACAAGCATACGGACACTAAAGCACTGTGTTTTCAGAAAACCTGAATTTCTGCTATATGCTTTTAATTTAAAGTAATTTTTTGTTCAAACTAAATTACCCGCTTTCAGCTTTCCCCCATTCTCAGAGGCACTGCAGAGGGTGGGGGAAGGGTTCTGTAGTTTGTTATATCTGGTTTTCAGAAAAAGTTAACATGTAAACACCAGGTATTATTGATATACTAATATTAATACTTGGATAAAAACTTTCAGGAACAATATTCCTTTTTAGACATTCTTACAAACATACATTTATAAGCTATATTACACACATAATATACACATGTATATACTTTAATTTCTAAAGTAATCTTAAGACTAATACTAGGTAATTTTTTTCCATTTATACCTAAATTCAAGAATAAATTCAGAAATAAAAGTCCAAAGTAAGAGTATGATTCTTTTATCTATGATTAGTAAGGGAAAAAGAGCTGCCCACCTCCCAGGAGATACAGCAGAATCTTTCACGGGGCAAGGATGGAGGCAGAAGCAAGGACCACTCAGTTTAAAAGTTAGGTCCTAGCAGGGTGCCATGGCATATACCTGTAATCCCAGGAGGATTACAGGCAGGAGGGCTGCAAGTCTGAGGCCAGCTTGGGCTTCATAACAAGACCCTGTCACAAACAACTAAATAAACAAATGTAGGTTCTATGTACCTAATGTTCCCATAATATAAACTACAAAAGCAAACAAATAATGATTGACAAATTTTGTTGTTGAGAATACTGCGAGAGCTATGTGGGGAACACAGGCTAAAAGGAGCAGGAGGAAGCAGTTTCAGGATACAGGAGCGTGCGCTGGAACTGATTCTCCTGTCTTCATTTTGATCTGTCAGGTAAAACCTCTCCACAGGCCATTAGCTTTGCATGTGTTCTGAGCTAATAGAACTCAAGTCAGGTTTACCAGTCGCAATTGTGTCTCCTCCTTTAAGTGCTTCCTTGCTTCACTCAGTGCTTGCCCTTCTGCAGTTCTGTCTTGCTTAGGTCCCTTGAAAAGAGAAGTAAAAGAGTATATATTAAGGATTTAGATACACTGTACCAAATTAGCCAATACAATAAGAAATAAAGTAGGATGTATTTTAAACTGCTACATTGAACTGGGAGCTTCCTGCCATTTTACCTAAAATGAGTTACCAAAATAAGTGGTAGAAGTTCTGAAAATCAGCCTTTGAAAATAATACAGCTGTGTGTTGTGGCTCTTACTTGTAATCCCAATACTGGGAGGCTTAATCAAGAAGACTGCAGTGACTCTGAGGCCAGCCTGGATTACTGTGTAAGACCCTGTCTCAAAACAAACACAAAAACAAGGGGCTGAGATATAGCTCAGTTGGGAGAGTGCTTGCCTGGCATGCATGAAGCCTTAGCTTCCATCCATAGCACAGCATATGGGTGTGGTAGCTCATCCTGTAATCCTGGTGCTGGGGAGTAGAGGCAGGAGGAGCAGGAGTTTGAAGCCACCCTTGATAACATACCACCTTTACAGCCAGCCTGAGTTACATGAGACCATGCCTTTAAAAAAAAATCAAAACAAAACACAAACAAATGGTGCTGGTCTTAACTGAATAGCTAATGTAGAAGAATAAAACTTGAACATTATCTCTCAGCCTGCACAAATCACAATTCCAAATAGATCAGGGACTCAAACACAAGACCCGATACCTTGAGTCTGACAGAAAGTAGGGAATACACGGGAACTTATCGGCACAGGAAAGGACTTTTTGACTGGCACCCTGACAGTGCAGGCATTAAGACCAATAATGATAAATGGGGCCTCATTAAATGAAAAAGCTTCTGTACAGCAAAGGACTCCATTCAAATGAAGTGGCAATCTACAGAATGGGAAAAACCTTTACCAGCTGTAAATCTGACAGAGGATTAGTGCATCTCTCAACTCTCACCAGAGAAGATTCTTCTTGTAGCAAATGGTGATTAACACAGAGGCCCACAACTGGTCAACATGCAGAGAATAAGAAACTGCAGAATACTCAGCTCTAAATGGGATGTTTCTATCACATCCTCTCCTCTCAACACTAAAGGATCTGAGAAGATTGTGGAAAAAGGGATGGAAAGACTGTTAAAGCCAGAGGTGGAAACTGTGTTGTCTGGAAACTGCAGAACAGCTGCACATATGAACCCACAACACTTATGACAGCATGCACAAGACCTGGGCAAACCTAAGCCGGACAGAAGTTCAGGATGAATGGGGGAGGTGGGCAGAAAGCCCCAGCTCTAGGTGAGGATCTACTGGCAGTTAACAGACACTGGGAGAAGGATAGTTAGTGTTCCTCACTGGTGTGATACCTGGTAGGTTGACCAGACTCCAGTGGATAGACCCATACCTAAGAGCATTTAGGAAACCCAGATTAGACTTGATAGGCCTTAAAAAATAACAGAGGCTATAAAATTGGGGGGGAGGTTAGTGAGGTGAGTGTACAGAGGGGGTGGGGGAACCTGAATTTGGTCAAAATATGTATGAAATTTTTGAATCAATAAAAATCCTTTTAAAAACCACACACAAAAAAACCCATGTTATCATTGAAAAATACAACTTGGTTCAAAGATTTAAGTGCTACTACATTCATTCCCCAGAGATCTCACAAGTGGTTCCTTCAACTCTCCAGAGATCATGACTGAAAACAAACATCATCAAAGAAATTCTTCTGAGCATTTACAGCTGTTTTAATGACATTCATGCTTTAAGGGCAAATACTAACATACAGAAAGTTGCTTTTATTCTCACTCACTACCACTTCAGAAACAATTTTTCCAGCTGCATAGCTAGATCATGAGGACACGGAAGAACAGAAGCATAAAGTTAAAAGAGAGTTTCTAGATGCAGCAAGACTAGCAGTAGCAAGAAAAGATGCCAGTGAAACTGCAAGAGACAAAACCAGAGAAACCTACATTCATACCAATCAGAATATTTTGGTTGATAGAGAAACTGGAATATTCTCTTAAAGTCATACTGTCATAATTTAGAACAGTTATGGTATGTGGCCATTATAAAAGCTAAAAGCATTAAATTATGATCCTGAAAAAGATTGAGCTCACGCGTAACACCAGCACTTAGGAGGCAGAGGCAAGAGGATCTCAAATTGAGGCTGGCTTGGGCTATATAGTAAAACTGTTTCAAAGAACAACGAAAATATAGTAAGTAAAAAATAAGACAGAATTATGCAGTATATAAGTAAGTTTGCAAAAATGTAATTAAAATGTATTTGGTACTTTAAGGGATTAATTTATCTGAAAAATTCATTTATGTGTTAACTCTTTTCCAGTGCTACTTTTAAAGAACAGTAGCATAATGTAAAATTAGTAATATATTTATTATCACAATTTTAACAGTTAAATACAGTATAAATTATTAGCACGTAAGAACAAGATCTGAATTGGACCTTTTTAAAGCGTCTAAACATGTGTAAGTTGCAACTGTGTCAACCAGGGCATTGCAGAGGAAAAACATGACCCTCTATGAACTGCATCTGGCACTTGGTTATGCATGGAGTCTAGGCAAAGCAGGAGCTCCTGTAGATGTCTCCCTATTGCTTACCACAGACATTTCTTCATAAATGTTTTTTGCCTCCATTGGACTGGCCTGTGGCCATGTCTGTGGGGTATTTTCTTGTTGAGTACTTCAGGAGGGCCCAGCCCACTGTGGCAATGCCATTCCTGGGCAGGTTGTTGTCTATTGTATAAGAAAGCAGGCTGAACAGAGGCCAGGGGAGCAAGCCAGTAAACAGCGTTCCTCCATGGTCTGTGCTTCAGCTCCTGCCTCCAGGTTCCTGCCCTGAGTTCCTACCTTGGCTCCCTTAGTGATGAACTGTGTTGACCCAGGAGATGGAAGTCGAATAAACCCTTTCCTCCCCAAGTTGGTATTGGTCAAAGTGGTTTGTCACAGCAATAGAGAAGCAAATTAGGACAGGTAAGTAGACCATGCACGTGTACTGCCTGTGGAGGCCAGAAAAGGGTGTCAAATCTCCTGTAACTGGAGCCACCACGTGGGTGATAGGAGCCAAACCACAGACTTCATCAAGAGTAGCAGATTCTCTTAACTGCAGAGTCATTTCTCTAGCCCCCTTCCACAAATGTTTTCTAATCCAGCAAGGATTTACCTTCCGATTGGATTCTAGTATGTAGGAACTTTCTTCTTTGACTCGTTCCATTTCTTCTTGCAAGGTAATGATTCTATTGTTTGCAACTGCAAGCTGTTGAAAAATTTAAAAATAATATTTTACTCTTATATTCTTATAAGCCAGATAAATAGTACATGCCTGTAATCCCAGCATTCTTGAAGCTGAGACAAGTCAGTTCTAGTCAGCCTGAGCTATACCATTAGATTCTGTCTCAGAAAAATAAATATTGTTATGAGGAACTTAGGAGAAATATCTTTAAAGTGAGTAAAATAAAAACAAAAACTTCCTGATATTGCTGCTTTTACGTGAATACTTTTTTGATGGATGTGTATGTGATATGCATGTATATGCATATATGTATGTGCTTGTGTGTAGATCAAAGGTTGATGATGGCAATCTTCCTCTATCATTCTCTATTTTTTTCACACAGGATCTCTCATTGAACCTAGAACTTGAGTTTGGGTATAATGGAGGCCAGGGAGGCCCAGAATCTCTCTGTCTTCACCCCCAAGGGCTAGGATTACTACTCCAAACTTTTATGTAGGTGCCAAGGACCCAAACTCAAGTTCTTGTGCTTGTAAAGCAAGTACTTTAACTACTGAGTCATCCCCCCAGTTCTGGGAAACTTTTTTTCTATGCCGAAATTGTCAGATTATAAAGGCCATATCACAGCAATCTGAAACACTCTTCCCTCATTTAGAACTACAGAAATAAGTTTCCTGCAGACACCAAAGGTACCTGAGTGAGGACAGGAGGGGCTATGGAGGCTCCTTAGAGGGGTGGGGCCTCCTTTCTGTCTCTCAGACTGCAGCTGCAGGCTCTGCTCAGTTCTTGTTCTAACTGAATACTGAGGAGCGCCAGCTCAGGCTCTTTCTGGAGACAGACCTGAAAACCTGATTATCTCTCTGCTCTATGGGTGTATGTGTAAAAAAGTAATTCTAGATACAGTCTATGCTCTAGATTCAAGTAGGCCCTCAGACTGGTTACTCCAAGATCTCAACCTAAAAAAAAAAAAAAAGATTGGGAAAACTCATTTTGGGTGCAAACCCAAGTAAGTGTTCTAACTAATTTAGCTTTACCAACAGGAAAATGGATATTTATGTGTTACTTTTGTGACACTGGATCAGGGTCAGGAGGAGGAAAAGAGGACTGTTTTATATATATATTTAAAATGGCTCTCTTAAATAAAAAATGAAAATGGCAAGTCAGGCCCAAATACCTCTATCTGCTTTCTATAAAGCTTGCAAAGTGCTTACCTATCTTTGAAAATTAAAAGTTTCAAGAAAATAACTGTGGGCTGGAGAGATGGTTCACTGGGTAAAGCGCTTGCTGCCAAAGCCTGATGATCTGAGTTCAATACCTGCAACCCATATAAATATGGAAAGAGAGACCCAACTCCACAGAGTTGGCCTTTGACCTCCACACATACCATAGTACTCACACCCATATGCATACACTGTACACATACATCTATAAAATAAAAAGATGTTATTAGTAAAATAAATGAATGAATAAATAAGGTATCAGTAAAATAAACCTAAGTCACAAGGACAAGTCTTGTGAATGAGTGAATAACAATTTCCTTTATTGAATGCTTGACATGTGTCAGGCTGTTTTAGGCCCTTAGTGTGCATTCATTCATTTAATTTGCACAATTTTATAAAAAACTATCATTATTTCTATCTCATAAGTAAATCAAAGAATAAAGGCTTAAATACCTGATATTCGATTGGAAAGTTAGCATGTACAAGGGCTGGGATACAAACCTAAGTGCTTTAGCTGCCAGGTTACTTCAATGAAGTAGCAGCAGAATCTCATCAGAGTGCTGGCAGGTTGTGGTGACACACACCTTTAATTCTAGGTCTCAGGAAGCAGAAGCAGGCAGATCTCTAAAAGCTTGAGGCCAGCCTAGTCTACATAGCAAGTTCCAGGCCAGCCAGAGCTACATAGTGAGATCTTTCCTGGAAAAAAAAAAAAAGGTAGGGGCAGGGGCTATGATGACTGTTAAAAAAAAGGTGGGGGCAGGGGCTATGATGACTGTTTAAAAAAAGCCACAATTCCAAAGATTCTTTAAAAATTAAAAAAAAAAATTTTAAATTTATGTGTATGAGTGTATTGCATGCATCTACATAAATGCATCCATGTCATGCAATGCCTGCAGAGGACAGAAGAGGGCATCGATCCCCTGGAACTGGAGTTATGGATGGTTGTTAGGTACCATGTGTGTGCAGGGATTTGAACTTGGATTTTCTCCAAGAGTAGCCAGTGCTCTTAACCACTACTTTTCCAGTTCCAGATTGTTTTGTTTTTAATATTAAAAAAAAAAAAACCTTTTAAACTGGGTGTGGTGGTGCACACCTATAATCCCAGCAATTATGTGGCAGAAGTAGGAAAATCTTTGAGATAGAGGCCAGCCTGGTCTACATACCAAGTCCCAAGCCAGCTGGGGCTACAGGAAACCATGTCTCAAAACAAAAACCCAAAACATACTCCATTTCATTTATGTTTTTTTGTGTGTGCATGTTCATGTATATGGGCATTCATGTGGAGGTCAGAGGACAATTAGCAGGAGTTGATTCTCTCCTCCCACCAAGAGGTCCTGGGGATTGAACTCAGGTCATCAGGTTTGGTGGCCAATGCCTTTACCCAGTGAGCTATCTTTGATTTCAAAGATTCTAAGCATCGTATCCATAAAGTTTTGAGAGACATAATTTGAATGAACTACAGAAAGTTAAGAAGCCAAGGCATCTAAAAATGGTTACAGTGCTGGAGAGATGGCTCAGTGGTTAAGAGCTCATGCTGCTCTTCCAGAGGACCGGAGTTTGGTTTCCAGCACCTGTGTTAGAAAGCTTACAACTGCCTGTAACTTCAGCTGCCTCTGAAGACAGCTGCATTCATGTGTGCATACACAATTAAATAAAAGAAAATTATGATAATAGTCTGGCATAGTCATGCAGTCATTTAATCACTGCTCTCAGGAGGCAGATGCAGGCAGATCTGAGTTCCAAGCCAGCCAGGACTATAAAGTGAGACACTATCCTAAAAGAACAAAAACAAAAAAAATGAGACTGGATGTGGTGACATATGTATAATCCAGCACTTCAGAGTCTGAGGCAGGAGGATTAACTTTAATGCTAGAGTTGGGTAAACAAGACCCTCTTTCGGAAACGGACACACGGATATACACACTCTCTCTGTATGTTTGTTCTGAAGAAAAACTGGTTAATTATCATATTTTTAATCAGTGCTTTAATTATTCAAACCAAGTTTACCTTACCGTATATAGTGTGACAATTAAAAACAGGAAATGAGCTTTACAATCTGGATAATTTTTCTTAAGATTTTCATAGAAATGTTTAACAAAATCCGTACTTTAGCCTTTGGCAAGTTAGGAAATACCTACTGACTAATCAGAGTTTTCACGTTGATATTCTTACTGATCTTCAGAAAAATTGTGGTGTTGAAAGGGGAAGTATAAGCACCCTCACTGCCAGTGAGAGAACTGGGCTTCTCAGGGGTCAGGTGACTGACTTAGTCAGAAGCACATGACCTGTAAGTAGCATGACACCGAAGCAGGGATTACTGGCTGCCCAGTACTGTTTGTGTTACTCGTGCTAAAAAGATAACACAATTCCGGGGGGGCATCAGGCGCCTACCAGTTTGCAACACACAGATCAGTGCTTGACACAAAGAAGTCTAAAAACGGTGGTGGTAAGGGGAAAGATCTTTCTCATTATGTAGTTGTACCACATGGATAGTGCCTGAAACGTTTACTGCATGAATAAATTATGAGTATTGTGCTGTATGTTAAATACTTACTGTACACTACGCCAGACAAAATGCTCACACAAAATATACTTAACGAGCTGGGTAGGTGGCTATATAGTCCTACTTGGAAAATGAGGACCTGAGCCAGGCTGACTGCACAGTCAGGACAAGGAATTATTTCTTATAGTTGGTATCTCAATAGTCAAATCCTTCATTTCCAGGGCAACAGAAATTACTGGTTTCACTAATGTATGTTATTAAATTTACAGGTCAAATAATTTCCAAAACACTTACCTCCTCTGTCAATTTAGTGTTGGATTTTTCTAATGCATCTACTTTTGCCTGAAGGTTGTTTACAGTAGCACTACCAAGAGAAAAAAAAAACATGACTGTTTCTTTTGAAAAATACAGCAAAGGCCTATTCCTGCCTTAACACCCATCATACTTAACCAGTCTGTCCATCTAATATTCACAATGCTTTTCAATTTTAATTTTTGAAAGTTTAACTGTTAAATACACCAAATGAGTTTCACTGTGATTTTTTTTATATATGCATACAACACATTTTGATCTTATCTGTACCCCAATGCCCACAATTTTTGATAGACTTGTATGCTCTGAGACAGCTCACAAAACGCTGTATGCTTTAACTTAGGCATTTGGAGTTCGTATTCAGCATTGTTGAGTGAAATAAAGAAGCATGTATTACATGACAATTCTGAGCTTTACCTATATATGATGGTAACAGCCTACATGTATACGACTACTATCCTAAATGGCTTCATTTGCATTAACTCATTTATTCCTTTCAACAACACTTTTGCTAGGTATCTCTTACAGGTAAAGAAAGCCAGGTATTTAATTTTGTCTGTATTTCATTGTCAAATGCTTGATGGGTATCTTCACAGATCATTACTGTCATGCTTACCTCTTGGTCCCCAAAGAAAATGTACTGAAACTGTTCTTGAATTTATTAGCTGGAACCAAGAGTATTCAAATTTATCTTGATACTAACAGAGAACACTAGGCAGGAAGAAAAGAATTCAAATGACCCTTCATATCCGTCATTTCCCCAGGCATTTGAAACATGAGTATCTATGTGCCGGCTTCCTCTGAGACAAATGGCACAATCAGAGGTAATCTTATGAACAGAACAACAACAAAACCAAAGTAAAAAGGAGGCCAAAGCACTATCACGGAAAATTCCCAAGCTGCTCATAACTCATTTTTAAGTGCTGGCCTTCCCTGGCTAGATTAAAAATAAACCAGCATTGCCCTTTCAGTTAATGATAAAAAATCTACAAGCTGTCTGTAACAAATTGCAAGGTTAAAGATAAACCAATGGCATGGGCTTTAAACCAGCCTGAATTTAACAAATTAAAAGGCAAACTGGGGTAACAAATCTGTTAGCTATTTCTTCCTGGTCCCAAGATACCAAAGTAAAAGGTAAACAGACAATAAATGAAGTTGGTTATTATTCCTTTTATCTTACACATGCTCTAGGTCACCCACAGCAACTCGTAGTCCAGCACAAGGCTAAATAAAATAACATTAAGATTAAATATTTCTTCCTTCCGAATACTACTTACTATATACAACTCCAGATAAAATGCTCAAACAAAGGATACTTGAGCTGGGGATCAGACCATATAGTCCTTCTAGGAAAATGCGTTTGCTTCCGGAGTGCTAACATATCCAGCATAGTTTATAATTCTAAACTGAATATATTTAACCACTAGAGTTATCACGTCATAATAATCTTATATTATCGTTCAATAAAAATCACCAAATCAATTAACTCTCCTTTATGCAGTGTTTAACTCTGCTTGGCAACAGGAATTCTCTATACGTTTGTGAAATACTATCTGAATCATTGTTTTATGCTTTCCTTCTCTCTCAACAAACTCCCAATAAAAGTATTTTGTTCATTCTTTACTTCAGATGTCTGTTGAGTTCTTCAACATAGTTTTTCTGGTCCAGAATTGCAGTAATCTGACCATCCCTGGAGGAAAAAAAAAAGAGAGAGAGAGAAGAAAGAGAAATAAGATAACAGAAATACTGAGATGTTATCTCCCACCCCAGCTTTTAATAAGACATAAGATTGCTGATGTGCTTAACACTGAACCAGAAGTTAGACTTTATAAATGATCCCTTTGACTTACCAACATGAAAGACCCAGTAGTCTAAAAGTGAAAACTAAACCTATATTAATAAGGCTTTCCTAAAGGCCAGAATTTTTGTTTTGTTTTGTTTTGAGACAAGGTCTCACTGTGTAGTCCTGGCTAGCCTGAATTTGTTATGGAGACCAGATTGGCCTCAAACTCACACAGATCTACGGGCCTTGTAGGTGTGGTACTCCCAAGCTTGGCCTGTTCACATTTTCAAATCCAACAAGTAGCTAAGGAGAATTAACTGGATGTGGCTGGTTCATGTTTTCATAATCCCATCACTTGAGAGGCAGGAGGATAGCCTCCAGTTCAAGGTCAGTCTAGTGTACATAGTACTAGGTTATTCTGGGCTACATAACAGACCCTGTTTAAAAAAAAAAACAATCAAAACAAAATAATACAGAGAATCGGATTTATTTTATGCCTCTTTATTTTTCTGCCCCTGAAATACCCAGCAGGAAAATCATTCACCTAAAAAGCCCTTTTAGGGTTTAATCATAGGTTCAATTATTAGATATTTTTGTCAAGACTTTATTAAAGCTATACAGTCAAAAATTCCTCTGCAGCTGGGTATGGTGGTGCATGCCTTTAATCTGAGCACTTGGGAGGGAGAGGCAGGCAGATCCCTTCGAGATTCAGGCCAACCTGGTCTTGAGTTCTAGGCCAGCTATGACTATAGGGAGACCCTGTCTCAAAAAAGATAAAAAAAAAAAAATCTTTTGGCTAGTCTGTTAAATCAGTATTGTTGTAAACTTTAAATTCTACCAAAGGAGAAACTATACTATATCACAGAGAAAAAAGAGACTTTAATTTTTTTATACATACCCTTCACTACCTTTACTGCTGTTCCCATCCTTGAGATACATTGAAAAATCTATAACTCCAACCTACAGGGAGAATTTTCAGATATTAATATATAATTACATATTTTTTCCAAGGCATAAAACAGTTTTTCTTCCTACATACTCAATGGTAATATAACCATAACAATAACCAGAAATTTATAATGAAATTCAATGTTTTGCTATAAAAATAATCCTAAAGTGAGAAATTAAGAGTCAAGATAGGCTGGAGAGAGTTCAGTGGTGAAGAGCACTGGCTATTGTCAAAGGACCTGAGTTCGGTTCCTAGCACCCACATGTTGGCTAACAACTGTATGTTAACTCCAGTTCCAGGAGATCCAATGCCCTCTTCTGGCCTTCAGAGGCACTGCACTTTACATGCAGGCAATACAGTCAATACACATACATACATAAATAAATAAATAAGTAAGTAAATAAATAAATAGATAAATAAACTTTATAAGAGTCAAGGTAAGTAATCAGGGGCTGAGCATGTGGCTGAGTACTTGCCTACTGTGTATAAGATCTTAGTTCCACGTTCAGCACATCATACACACACACACTCACACACACCATACAGAGACAAGTTCACAACTAGGACGTCAACAAAATACTTAGCATTACAAAATCAGGTATAAAGTGTTTTTCTATTCTCCTTCTTTCAGGCATTCTGCTACTGAATTTTATTCCTTCTATGAATAACTCTTTCTAAAGTTGTAACTTTTTTAAAACCTTATTTTTTTAAATTAATTTTTAATTTATGGGTATGAGTGTTCTGCTGGTATGTAAGTATACCATGCGCATGCAGTTCCATCCAAGGCCAGAAGAGAGCATCAGATCTCTAGAACTGAAGTTACAGACCACGAGGTTCCATGCGGGTGCTGCGAACTGAACCCCGATCATCTCCAAGAGCAGCCCCTAAATCTAATCTTTTATTAGCTTACCAAGACTTAGGTTTCATTATGGCATTTTCAGTGTTGGCCTCTACTTCTTCTAGTCCTTCTGCCTTCTGCTCTCTTGCCCTGAACCTCTTTTCTGTTTTCCCATCACATGTAACTTTTGCCCACCCCCATCTCCAGTTCCCCTTTTGTGGTTTTCTATCTAGTTTTATAGTTTAAAAAGTTATAATATAATAATAATACAAAATATAATAATACAAAAACAATACTCACTCCCTTGCAGACATTTCAGAGAATCCAGAAAAACAAAAGTAATTTAAAACACCCATCCTCTCAACCACCCGATACGGGTCTGTGAACACTGCTATTTCTTCCAACTGTTACCAAGAACACCTTCATTTTCCAAGACTGTCATTTTATTACTCTCCTTTCTTACAAAAAAAAAAAAAATCAAATTACATATCATTTTCTATTTTCCTTGAGTAAAAGGTAATAGAAACCACAGTATTTCATATAGATGAGGTGAGAAACTGTATTAGTGAAAACATGTTTATTACTGAGCAATTAACCCATGCTGGGCTCTGTTCAAAGTGAACTACATTTATGAACTCCTCTAGTACTCACAAGAACCCAATTAAATGTCTTTATTTTTATCTGTCTACTAAGAATCTGAAAGCATAAAAAAATTTAGGAACTACCATATGTATTCAGTTAGAGAATGAGGAAGACAGACTTTGAAACAACATACCTGGGCTTCACAGCCTTCACTCTCAGCGACTACCTGACCCTGGCTTTTATGCACCCAAAAAGAGGAATTATAGTCAAGGCAAAAATTTGAAAATGACAAAAACCTAAGCTTTATCTTCACATTAAAACGAAGGAAGTCCTATTCACGATGTTCAGAGTTTCCTCTAGCTTGGCTGATGTGATGTACTCAATCCAGACCCCAGGGCACAGGAATCAGTGATACACTTGGCTGTATGCATGCTCTTCCCATACCTGAGAGTCCAGATCTTCTCCCTTCATACAGAAATTGGCATCAATGACATTCAGACCCACCAGCAGACCAGCAATTATAGCTCCTTCTTCTTCCATCATGAGGGCATTGGGTTCATAGAATTCACTGCAACACAAACCCACAAAGCACTGTTATAATAAAACCCGAAACCTCATCATAGAGACAGGAAGGCAGGAGAAAACTACAGGCCTGTCATTAAACACTGTCATCTCTAACAGTACTTTTTAAATTATTACTGTTTTATGTGTGTAAGTATATTGCCTGCATGTGTGTTCATGCACCTGCAATGCCCAAGGAGGTCAGAAGAGGGTATTGGATCCCTTGGAACTGGAATTACAGATGGTTGTTAACTGTCATGTGGGTGCTGGGAACTGAACCTGGGTCCTCTGCAAGAGCAGTCAGTACTCTGAACTGCTAAGCTAACTCCAGCCCCACTCTGACAATTCTTTAAAAAAAGGTTTTGATAAGCATTTTTAGTAATAAGTACACTAATAGACTCCTTAGAAAGTAGATAGTCTGGGTAAAATAAAGAGGATCTGGAGAGTATTGTGGCTGAAGTGAATATTCAGATTTTTCTGGATTATCTGTATTTATGATACATTATGGGACAATTCTACAATCTTTTATGCAACTAAAATCATTTGTTTTGATGAAGAAAACTTGTTTGTTTTAATTCTACTTAAACACATTCTTTAAATGAGTGAATACACATCTTACAGATGAGAATAAAAATATATTTATATATATATATATTTGTCTAAAAACGAAGAGCAGCTAGAAGCTGAAGCAAGATCTTAAAATTTTTTATTTTTATTTCATGTGTATGTTTTGCTAAGTTCAGTGCCCGGGGAGGTCAGAAGAGAACATTGGATCCTCTGGAACTGAAGCTACAGATGGTTGTTGGGTGCTATGTGGGTGTTGGGAACTGAACGTGCATCTTCTGCAAGAGTAGTCAGTGTTTTTAACCACTGAGTCATCTCTCTAGCCCCTGAACCTACATCTTAATGAATACTAGGCAAGCATCTACCACATAAGTCATATATACAGGCATACTATATGCCTACAAAATAACATGTATAATAAGCTGAAAAAAGTTTAAGGGAATACTTTTCCTTTATTATTTAGGTAAAAGTAGTTCTTATTATATAAAAAAAGGAAACCAGTCCATCCTCTCCACCTCCCCCACCAATCTCAACTAGCTTCCTAACTCAGACTAGCTAAACACCCTAGAAGAGACCCCCCAAGTTCATCCTCAGGTGGTTTTCTCACCCCCATTTTCCCCAGCTCCTGATCAGCTGGGCAAACCTGCCCAGCTAGGAGTATGGCAAGTCAGATCTTGCCCACTGTGTCTCTATTCCATTTCTCTGCCAGCGTTGGCCTCAGCCAGGCTCTAATTCCTCTCCCTCAGATCTCTGGACTAGCCTCTTAACTCAGACTACCTAAACTTCCTAGCATAGACTCCACTGGCCTCTGATCTCACACAGAACAGCCCTCCCACTAACCTGACCAGCCTACCTATTACACTGTCCTACAACCACCTAGACCAGTCTACTACCCAGCAAGAACCTGAAACATGCACCAATTTATTTTCGTTCCTAAAGAAAATGCAACCAAGCTACATAAACAATATAAACAGAACCAAAACTAAAACAAAAGCAAAGAAGTTCCTACTAGACACATAACCAACAATGAACACTCATATGCCCAAACGGCAGTGCAGAAACACAGATAATATGAAAAATCATGAGAATATGTCCTCAACAAAACTCATTAGTCCTACAGAAATGCACTACAATGAAAACCACTCTGAGGAACACAAGGACGAAGAATTTAAAAGAATAATCATAAACATGATCAAAAAACTTAAACACAGACAAACAACTCAAAGAGGAAAGGTATAAGCCCCAAAATAGACAAATGTGTGGCTCAATGAAATATCAAAAACAATTCATGACTTGAAAAGTAAATTCACAAGAGAGACAGAAATAGTGAAGAAAACCCAGATGGAAATGAACATGACATTCAATAAGCCAATTGGAAACAGCAGAATTCCTGTAAGCAGAGTGAATGAAACAGAAAACAGAATATCAAGACTGGATGACAAAGTTGAAGGTATGAACTCCTTAAGCAAAGACTATGTAAAACTTAAAAAAAAAAACAAAAAAACCAGGAATGGAATACTCAGGAAATATGGAACCACATCAAAAGACCAAATCTACAAATTATAGGCATACAGGAAGGAGTAGAATCTCAGGCCAATGGCACTGAACTTACCTACTGAAAGACTTACCTACAGAGATTAAAGAAGCACATAGAACACCAATTAGACATGATCAGAACAAAAACTCCCCATGATTTATCATAGAAAAACACTGAATGTACAGAAGAAAGACAGGGTACCAAAAGTTGCTAGATAAAAACAAATTACATATAAAGGAAACCCATCAGAATTACAGCTAACTTTTCATTGCAAAATATGAAAGCCAGAAGAGCCTGGACAAAAGTATTCCCAGCTTTAAATGAACATGCCAACCCCGAATACTTTATCCAGCAAAACTGTCTATCATGATCCAAGGGGAATGGAAATATTTTCATGACACAAATAAGTTTAAAGAATTAATGTCCACCAAACCAACCCTACAGAGAATACTTGAAGTAATATAAAGGACCAAAGAAAGAAATGAGTATACCCAAGAGGCTTCAGAAAGAAAACAAAGAAAGGTATAATAAAAAAACACATTATAGGGTCACAAACACAAAGAAATTAAAATGACAGTATCCAATACACATCTTTCAATACTAACACTAAATATCAATGGCCTCAACTCCTCTGTCAAAAGACACAGGCTAGCTGAATGGGTCAAGAAAGAAAATCCATCTTTCTGTTGTCTTTAAGAAACTCATCTTACCTGCCAGGATAGACACTACCTTAGGGTGAAAGGATAGATAAAAATATTACACGCAAATGGCTCTAAGAAGCAAGCATGTGTTGCAATTCTAATATCTGACAAAACAGATTTAAAATGAAAACTAATCAGAAGAGATAAAGAGGGTCACTTCATTCTAACCAAAGGAGCAATCGATCAAGAAGATATTACAATTGCAAATATATATGCACCAAACTCTGGAGCACCCAATTTAATAAAAACAGTACTCCAGGACTATAAAACACAGATTAACACCAACTCAGTAATAGTATGTGAATTCAACACCCCACTATCTTCAATAGACAGGTCAACAGGACAAAGAATAAGCAGAGAAACATCTGAATGAAAAACATCTTACACAAAATCACCCTAACAGATATCTACAGAATATTTCACCCAAGCACCAAAGAATACACTTTCTACTCAGCAGCCCATGCAAGGTTTTCTAAAATTGACCACATTCTGGGACACAAAACAAATCTCAATAAACACAAAAAAATGAATTAATTCTATGCATTTTCTCAGACCACAGTTCAATAAAGCTTATAATCAACTGCAGAAGAAGCTCTAGTAATTATACAAACTCAAGGAGATTAAACAACACACTCCTGAGTGATGAATGGATAAAAAAAGAAATCAGAAAAGAAATAAAAGTATTCCTGGAACTAAACAAGAATGAGAATACAACAAAAGCAGTCTTTAGAAGGAAATTTATAGCTCTTAATGCCTAGATTAAAAAATCAGAAAGAACACATGTAAACAATTTAAGAGTACAACTTAAGACTCTGGAAAGGCAAGAAAAAAAACCAATGTTAAACCTAGTAGACCAGAAAAAATAACAAAAATCAGAGCAGAAATTACTGAAATAGAAACAAAGAAAACAATACAAAAAAAAAAATCAATCAAAGAGCTGGTTCTTTGAAAGGGTTAAACAAAAAAGACAGACCCCCTAGCCCAGTTAACCAAAAGAAAGAAAAAGCAAATCAATAAAATTGAGACAAAAAGGAAAATATCACAACATATACCAAAAAAATCCAGCACATTGTAAGGGAATACTTTTAAAAATCTATAGTCCATTAAAATGAAAATCTAAAAGAAATGGATGAATTAATAAAAGCATGGACACCACACAAGTTAGACCAAAAAGAGATTGACAACTTAAACAGATCATACAAATAAGGAAACTGAAACAGTAATACAAATCCTCCCAACTAAAAGCCCAGGCCCAGATGAATTCACAGCAGCATTTTACCAGACATTCAAAGAAGATCCACAGTCAATACTGCTTAAATTATTCAAAAAGATAGAAACAGAGAATTCTCAAACTCCTTCTATGAAGCCATTATCATTCTAGTACCAAAATTAGGTAAAGATACAACAACAAAAAAAGAAAACTATAGGCTCATATCCCTAATGAATATAGATGCAAAGACCCTCAACAAAATACTTGCAAACTGCATATAGGCACACATCAAAAAGATCATCTACCATGATCAAGAAGGCTTTGTTCCAGAGATGCAGGGATGGTTCAATATACTTAAGTAAATAAATGTAATAAAACATATAAATAAATGAACTTAAAGACAAAAAAACAAACAAACCCACATTGTCATCTCAATAGATGCAGACAAGGCCTTTGACAAAATTCAACAGTCAAAAGTCCTAGAAGGAATTGGTCTGGAGGGAACATACCTCAACATAATTAAAGCTATACACAAAAAACTCATAGGTAACATCATTCTAAATGGAGAAAAACTGGACGCATTCCCATTAAAATCAGGAATCAGACAGGGCTGTCTACTGTCTCCACTCCTTTTCAATACACAACTTGAAACTCTTAAAAGAGCAGTAAGACAAGAGAAGGAAATTAATAGAGTACTAATTGGAAGAGGTCAAGTTATTTCTATTTTCAGATGACATGATATTATACATAAGGGACCATTTTGGAAGAGGGGCAGAAAGATTGTAGAGTCAGGGCTGGTTCGTGAACTTAAGGAAGCAGAGTATTTCAGGCCCTTGGAAGCTTGCACATGTGAAGCTGTGGCAATGGTGGCATCGAGCACAGGACCCACACCGAGTCAAGGGCCCAGAGTGATCCGATAGAAATTGGTGGAGGGCCAGGCCTAGACTGAGAACTGTTGGAGACTGATCACTACTGGGAGAACCTGCCTTCTTTAAGATTTCTGACCAGACTCCAGTGGATGATTTGCACTAAAGGACATCTGGGTACAAATGCTTGACTAGATAGGAATGCTTAACATGTATGACAAAATACATGAAATCTGGTGGGGGTTAAGAAGGGATGGATGAGCGAGGGGGTCTAAATTTGATTAAGAACTGTTGTATGAAATGTATAAAATTCAAAGAAAGGAAAAGAAACACACATGAAACCTTGTAATTCCATCTACTAATAACTTGTTAATACTTGCCATTTAACCTTTCAGATGATTTGTGAAACACATTTAAAAAAAATTCATGTATTTGTTTTTAGTATGTATGAGTGTATTGCCTGAATGTATGTAAGTGCACCCGAGTTGTGCAATGCCCACGGAGGTCAGAAGAGAGCATCAAGTTCCCACTGGAGTTAGAGATGGTTGTTAGCTGCCATATGGATGCTGGAAATTGAACCTGAGTCCTCTGCAAGAGCAGACAGTGCTATTAACTGCTGAGCCATCTCTCCAGGCCCCAAATACATTTTTAAGAGACACTAAAAAGCAATTGTATCATTATAATTAACTTGAAAATTGTTCCTGGCTTAAAACATCTACTTATTTTTAAAAATTTCCATAACTCTGTTAGTATTGGTTTATAATATCCCATTATATGAATTGTTATGCATTTATTTAGCCAAAGCTTCTTTTTCCTTAGCCAACCCCTCTGAAATAGGCTGTTTTACTTGAACTTTTAGCACTACAAATCCCAGAAGCCACTCATGACAGACTGAAAATAATTTAGAAATCAAGAAACAAAACAAAAACACCAAGTATCTGGAAAACTATGAGTAGAAATTCATCAAAACTACAGATGGTTAAATACTGCTTACAATATACTCACTTACCTAAACATGTCAGAAACTCCAGTGACATAATCTTACTGTATGAACAAACAATTGTTTCTTAGTAATTACCTGAGGAGATCAAACTGACATCCACACAAAAACCTATACCTGGGTACTGATAGCAGCTCTATTTATAGCTGCCCCAAAGTGAAAGCAACTAAGATAAATAAACTAGTACATATAAAATATAATGAAATACTATCTAGCACTGAAAAATGAGCTCTCAAGCCATGAAAAACATGGAAAAAATTATGTATATTACTAAAGGAAATGTCTGCATATTTATGATTTCAACTGCCTGACATTCTGGAAAAGGTAAAACCAAGGATATAGGAAAATGATCAGTGGTTACCAAAAGTTGGAGGAGAGAGGGATAAATGGGTGAAACTAGAGAAATTTTACAGCAGTGAAACTATGGAGCACGATGTTATAAAGGCACATGGATAGAAGTCATTACACGTTTTTCAGAATCTACAGACTGTACATCACAAAAGTGAGCCTAACACGAACTACAGGCTTCAGGAGACAATGATGAGCCAACAAAGGCTCATCATTGACAGTAAACAGACCATGCTCAGTGGGAAGACTATATGACAGGGAGGTTGTATGTGTGCAGGACAGGGATACAAGAAATCTCTGTACCTTCTACTTTACTGCTATGAATCTATGACTGCTCTTAAACAGTGTATTAAAATACCCTCTGAGAGCTGGACATGGTAGCAAATGCCTGTAATCCCAGCACTGGGAGGTAGAGGCAGAAGACTGACACAGTTTAGAAGCTAGTCTGGTCTACACAGTAAGTTCCAGGCCAACCAGGTCATACAGTAAGATCCTGTCTCAAACATACAAGAAAAAATTTTTTAAATGTTTTCTGGAGCTGGGTATGGTGCCTCATACCTATAATCCTAATACCTGGGAGGTACATTCAGGAAGTTCCAAGTTCAAGGCCAGATTGGCTACATATATACATAGTAAATTTTAAGTTGGCCTGAGCTAATCTTGAGATCTTGTCCTAAAACATCAAAAAAAAATTTTTTTTTTTTTTGAGTCATTCTTGGTAACATATGCTTGGCCTCCAAGCATTTGGGAGGATGAGGTAGGAGAATCCTGAATTCAAGTTCTGCCTGGGTTACATAGCAAAATCCTGTCTCAAAATACCAAAACAATCCCCAGGGGGCTAGAAATGTAACCCAGAGATAATATGTGTGGCATGCCTGAGTCCTCGGGTTTAATCTCCTGCTCCAAAACCCCCAAATAAACAAAAAGCAACCCAGAGACATGCAGTATAACCTTCATCACTCTAACATAGTTTTCAAAATCAGCACTACAATCTATTGGTTTCCAATAAAGTCACTGAGAACTTGTGATATTCAAGGTCATCCTTGATTACTGGTAAGGATCAGTGCAGTTCACTGATTTCAGTTTCTTGTTTCTGACTTTACAAAATATACTAGCAAATAGTAAAATAATTCAGACAGCAAGAATGACTGGTAAACCTGCTGTCTCTTTCAGCAATCATCACTTGCTGTTTTGTTCTCGATAGCCTCTGAAGGTGACTAAGTGGAATTGGAACAATGTTCTATCAGCCCTATTTCTCGAAGTCTCACCTTAAACATTTTTAGATATTGGCATGGTTGCATTACAACATTACACACTGAAAAAAACAGCTAACAAAATGCCAGACAAAAGACTTTCTGACTCATTTAACATGCACAGAAAAATATGTAAATTGTGTGTGTAATTCTATGAATCTTCTCAAGAGCAACATTTATATGTGCAATTATCATCCAGATCAGAAAGAGAACGTTTAAAATCTATTTTGATGTCTCCCAATCACTGTCCCAATCTCCTTAAGGTGACCACTATCCTGGTTTCTATCATCAAAAGAGTGATGTGCCCATTTTTTAACTTGATGTGGTAAATCATACAGGACATATCTTTTTTGTGTCTGGTATGAATTATGTAATATTTCATAAGACACATATATTATAAACACCTGTAGCTCATTTGTCTTCATTACTGAACAGTATTCCATGACAGGAATACAACATAATTATCCATTCTATTTTGATTTTTGGTTGTTCAGGACAGACTGGCCTGGATGTAGCTCAGGCAATTCTGAAGATAGGATCTTCCTGCCTGTGTCTCCTATGAGTGCTAGAATCATAGGAATGGCCCTCGTACCTGGTTTGTCACTGCTGGATACATGGGCTGTTTGCAGTGTACGGTGGCAACAGTATTTCTCAAAACACTTGTAGTTTTTGACACAGATGATTTTTTTTTTGTTTTGTTCTATTTATTTTTTCAGACACAGGGTTTCCCTGTACCTCCAGTTGGCCCAGAACTTGCTACGTAGACCAGGCTGGTCTTGAGCGCCCAGAAATTCACCTGCCTCTGCCTCCCAAGTGCTGGGATTAAACGTGTGTGCCACCATGCCTGGCTACAAAAGCATTTCTTTTAGACATATTTAGTTTAACTGTTGAGTTAAATAGAGTGTACAAACACACACACTCAATTTACCCAGTTCATAAGAGTTTATTTATTTTGGGCTCTTCAGAAAAAGTGCTAATATTTTGGACCCTACTTAGAAGTACACAATTTTCATAAAGGACATTCCTTGGAGCAACCTACAGATCAAACACTAGACTCTATACCATTTCAAGCTTTGACTCCTATAAAGTTGAGCCCCTGCTCTGTGGAAATAAGTAAGTTCTGCTATGAGTGAGGGTCCCTAGACAGGACACTTATATTAAGTTTCAGTCACCCAGGGCTCAGGGACCATTACAGAAGAGGGGGCGGGAAGATTTTAAGAGTCAGTGAGGAAGTGCAAGACCATGTGGAAGTAGAATCCTACAAGCTCCTGGGACCCTGCTCATATAAACCTACACCAATGGTTTCGGCATGCTCAAGACCCATGCAAACTCAAGCACACAAAAACCCAGCGTGGAACTGGGGAAATGGATGGTAGACCCCAACGTTTGCTTAAGAAAGACTGGTGGCTAATTACTGTTCGGTGAGGATGAGTTAGTCTTCCTCAAGTTGGGGACTCTGGGTAGGCCGAAGAGAACTCAGTAGATGAACCTGCACTGAGGTCATTTGGTGACACTAACTTGGTAGATGAACCTGCACTGAGGTCATTTGGTGACACTAACTTGACCCAACAGACCTAAACACAGATTAAAGAATGTATGGAAGTTCAGCTGGGGGGGCTATAGAGGATATCAGTGGGAAAAAGGCTATAAAGATTATTAAGATTGATTGAGATGTTCTGCATGAAACACACAATGATTCAATTAAAAATATTTATATATAAAAAGAAAGTTCTGAGGAATGGATCATTTCTCATTCTCCTGTTTTTTTCATTTCTTAGGAAGAAAATAATCATCAACAGTGTATGTAGCTATAGCAGTATCAAAACAATGTTTCATGAGGACCTGCAGAGCAATTCTAATAAAAACCTCTCTTTAAGTTCTCTATTACATGTTCATTATGTGTTATTTCTCTGGGTCAGTTATATTCAAATTTCTTTTGTTAAATTTAATGACTGAGAAAATGTATACATACATACATACACACATACACACACACACACACACACACACACACATGTTTGTTTATTTTGAGACAGGCTCTCTTGGCTTTGATCTTGCTAAGTAGTATGACCTTGGACTTTTGATTCTTCTGCCTCTAGCTCTTGAGTACTGGAACTATAGGCATGTCTCACTCTGCCCAAACACCAGATGCATTTTCATATAGAGAACATTTTAGTCAACTAAAAACACTAATATATTGTGAACATTTCTGTTCATGCTTTTATTGGACATAACTGCATTTCTCTTGGCTATAAGGTCTTGGATCACTGTATCATCGTAAGATGTATAAGATGTACTAATGATCATCTTTTCATAGATAATACCAAATAGTTATTTAAAATTTCTATGCCAATTAACACTCCCATTAGTAGAAAGTTACTTCACATCCTCAACAACATTTGTATCTGTTTTTGAGAGAGTCTGGCAATGTAGACAAGGCTGGTCTGAAACTTAAAGCAATCCTCTTGCCTCTGGTCCCAAAAGTTAGCATCTTTTTATATGATTACTAGTCACTTAAATTTGTTCTTTTCTGAATCTTAAAGTTTTCATAACTTTTTTTTGGTATTTTCTTTACTAGATTGGTAGAATGCTTTATATCTATCCATTGACCATATGTAAGAATAATTATTACAATCATCTCCTTTTACTTCCTGGGTTGTCTTTTAAGGATTTATTTATTTTTTTATGTGTATGAGTGTTTTGCTTACAAGTATGCTTGAATACCAAATGTGTGCCTGGTGCCTAAGGAGGCCAGAGAAGGGTGTTGGATTCCACAGAACTGGATTTATAGATGGTTGTGAGCTGCCATCTGGGTGCTGGGAGCTGAACTCCAGTCCTCTGCAAGATCAGTAAGTGCTTTGAACTGTGAGCATCTTGCCAGTTCCACTTTTACTTTTAATGTTATACATATATTCATTGTGTGTGTGTGTGTGTGTGTGTGTATGTATCTGTGTTTAGACAGAGTTTTGCTATGCAACCCAGGCAAACTCATGATACATGTGAAAATGTTTTTATGTTATATACAAAGTGAATGCTCCGCATCAACCTCTTGTCTTACTGAACCTGTGCATAGGCTAAAGGCTCATAAGCCTTCCTTGTTTTCTGGGGGTGTAAGTTTTGGCCTATCCTGCAAAAGACTACAATATGCCACAGTGACAGATAAAACACATATTATATACAACATCTTTTTGAGACTATGAATGTATGAAATGTGGTACAAAGTATTAAACTGACATGCATCAATTATTTTTGACCTAAATAAATGGCAAATTGACATGGTTCAACTCTGTATAGACATATCCAGAAAAGAAGAAATTCAAGAAGGTGTTCATACCTGAGAAGTTCCTTTTTATTGATTAAAGCTTTCATATATTCAGAAAGTTTCTTTTGCATTAATGCCAAACGAAGCCAGGCTCTTCCTCTGCCTACTGGTGTCCTACAAGAATACAGAAACCAAATAACTAAGAACACAGTAAAAGAGACAGGGCAGAGGGCAGTGTGAAACAGATTGATGTATTCTTGCCAATGGTCTCAGCACTAAGGCCCTTTGTACACCCCCACCCCCTTCCCCATACAAACAATTATGTGTGGGACAGTGAGAACAAGGGGCGTATTTGGAAGAAATGCTCTCAAAAGCAATTAATTAACTAATGTATTGTAGTTTGAAGACAAGAGTACTGTTTGGCCCACCTAGAAAAGTTCAGCTTAGTACTTATGAATCCTCCTAAGTTTAGAGTGGGTTATGCAAGTAACCAAACACTAATGTGGACACAGGAAGCTTTTATTCAATTAAAATTAAACTCATCTCAGGGGTTGAAGAGGTAGCTCAGTGGTTAAGAGCACTCAATGCTTTTGCAGAGGATCTGGGTTCTATTCCTAGCACCCCCATAGTGGCTAACAACCGTCTGCAACTCCAGTTCCAGGATCTGACCCCCTCTTCTGACCTCCACCGGTATTGTATGACACAGGTGCACTTACATACATGAAAGCAATACACTCATACACATAAAATAAAAAAATAAATAAAATATTAAAAATAAAATAAACTCAAACCAATCTCATGTGGGAGGTTGATCACTGCTTTTTCCCCCTCTCAAATTTGAAGGCAGGCTATAGGTTCCTGAAGTTCATTGATGACCCCGTGAAGAGAGTTCTTTTTTTCCCCCAAGTCAAGTCAGGCATATTATTTCTCTAGGACAAATTTAAGATCTGCTAACTGATTCTCACAAGTGCTCTTAATAAAATGGAAATGTTTGACATTTGTAACATGAAGTCAACCTTCCTTAGATGAGTATCCTTCAAGGATACATTTGTTAAAAGAATACAAACCAGTTCTGTCCTAACAGCAGCTAGTTGTAACATGATGAATTTGGACTGTTCTAAAAATGCTTGTGAACATAATCTTTGGAGAGGCTGAAACACAATGTAACCTGAGACTTACTTGAGTCCTGGAAGGTCTTTCACACTTGCTGTTATCTCTGCAGCTTCTGGAACAAGTTTTTCTACCAGTTCTAGAGGCCCCCAGAAGGATTTATTTTGTCCAAGAAAAGTTTTCTTGGCTAAGGCAACAGAAAAAAACCAATATTTTAATATTCTTTCAACATAAATATCCCCTCTACATACACACAGAAGTGTGTATGTACTCACATGCATATACATGCAAACACACACACACACACACACACACACACACACACACACTCTTAAATACACATATATTCTTCAACATCCTTTCCAGGGATCTAATTCTAGACTATTAGTTTAAAAATTATTCTTGTAGAATGACAAGATGACTCAGCTGATAAAATGCTTGCCACCTAAGTGTTAAAACCATAATTCTGATCCCCAGAATTCACATAACAGTCAAATGGATGTGGTGACTGTCTTATACTCCCAGCACTCAGGAGACAGAGACGGAATCCTTGGAACATGATTATACAAATAGGTGAGCTTTAGGTTCACTGAAAGGCCCTGACTCAGTAAATAAAATGAAAAAATGAAATAGGAAGATATCCAATATCAACCTTTGACATTTACACACCTTTGCACATATGTGCAACTGCACACACGTGCACTTATATACATGTGAACATTCATACAGGCATGTACACATACCACATATACATGCAAAAATTATGGTTTCAGAATAGATAAAATTTTACAAAAATAAAAAATCCCATACTTCCAAGACTCAGTTCTTCCTCTTTCAAGAATTTGTAATCTAGCAATATACTATAATAATATAATGATACATTTTAACAATTTAGTACCTAAGATTATATGGTATTATTGAAGAAAACAATCCAATGAAAACCCAAATACTGAAAAGGGAGGAAGGAAGGACATACAAAGGTGAGTAAAACCAAGGCCTACCTCAAAACTGGTTAAGTGAGAAGGGCTCCATGAAGCAAGAGCCAGGAAACCTGAGCCCAGTTCCTACTCTGCCCCAACTTTTGACTTTCGATGGGACTTTGGCAAGTCACATTCTATTCTAGGCAGGCCTATTTCCTAGTCAGTCAAATGAAGCTGCCATCTTGGATTTAATTATTTATATATAGTGGCCTCATTATGTAGCCCAGGCTGGCTTTCATTTTGGCTATGTATTGCTAGGAACCTGCTGCACATTTACATTTTGAGGCCATAGCCCACCTTTCAAGCCATGTTTCAGACAGTGTTCCATCACCACGAAGAACTGCTGGAGAGGTGCATAGTCAGAGTCCAGAGTCCGTCCCAGGTTCAGAGCTGACTCAATCAAGCCCTTGATTGAAAGCTTGGCCATGTTCATCAGGTTCATGCGCTCGTTAGCCATGAGATAATTAGGATCTGCACCAGAGCAAGAGGATGAACTTGGTTAGTAGAAGACGCACTTTAAAACAGTGTAATTTCACCAATTTTGATGTTTGCACTGATGGCATAAAAACTTGTCACAAGCCAAGGAATTGGCACCATACTGTTATTTTTGGTTATATTCTTCCTGGGTATGTACTTGCTGTGGGAAAAAGATGTCAGTTTCCCTTGAAAAATCAGCCACATGCAATTATTTTATCAACCTTATGTATACCATTGCTGCCAACCTATCTGAGCACCTCTCACAGTGCAATACTGTGCCACACTGGCACCAGGCTCAGCTTCCACTGTCACTGCCTTCTTTTTGGACAGCTTATGAAGTGCTCAGGATAGAGCCAATGTAGGAAAGAGGGATGCCTCAAGTATATGATTTGCTTTATTAGCATTTATACCATTCATCATTACTAGTGAATTAAATATTAGCATTATTAGTATGAGACCCGGGACCACTCTATTCTGCAGAACTCAGAAGAGTCCAGCATTATGTACTTTTTACAGTTGTGGTTTCCATCCCCAAGACAGGATTTAGAACTTACAGCAATCCTTCAGCCTCAGCCTCTGGAGTACTGGGATTACAGGCATGTCCTGCCACATTCACTTAATCGTGGTCTTAATTGTTTCTTGTAATGAGCTATGCTGCTGGTCATAGCACACTAATCAGCAACAGAACCAGAGTCCAGAATGCCTCTGCCCAACTCTAGCCTGTGTTCTTGTCCACAATAATCTACTTATAAATGAACTGATGACTACAAATGTTGATCCTCCCTCCTGTCCTGACACAATTATCTTAAGTACTTACTAGCTCATTACTATCACTGAAGTACTGTGCCTTCCTTTTAGGTATTGAAGTATGGATAAATCAGGGAGGAGATCCAAGGTTCCAAAGTCCCAAAGTGGCAGTATTTGAACTTGGGCTTGACAAGAAAATTATATTCATACAACGCGTATCCTCCCAAACATCAAATACATTAAATTTCTGTTAAAACTAAAAACTGCCTAGAGTGTGATCAAACATTTCACCTCAGCTTAGGAAGGTTAACAAAATCATACTTCCATAATACAAACAAACCACTTAAAACGGAGGCCATTTTATGGAAACTGTCAAGAATTTTTTTCACACACTGTTTTTATTTGTATCTGCCTTCATAGTTAAGTCAACAAAGCAAAAAGGTCAAATCCTTAACTAACTTACATTAAGTTTAGAGACTCACAGACTTATAGCCCTAACAATACAAATCTTGATTCACTGTAATGTTCTCGTAGGTAAAAGTGAAATTATGTTATTAATTGAATTTTACAGACAGTGCCTCATTATGTAGCCCAGGCTGGCCTTGAATTAATAATCTTCATGTCTCAGCTGCCTAGTCCAGGGTGTGTCACTATACCTGGCTTAATTATTTTAGAGGAAAAACTGTATGTCAAAATTAACAATTGGCCTGTATTACCATTAATTATTTCTTGCACATCAACATCCTTTAGATGTTTAGAACATCTCTTTGTTCATTATAGATAGCCTGTTAAAGACAGAGACACTTACTGTTCTATTCACCACAAGAAGGAAACAGAATCAACCAAGATGTCCAACAACTAATGATGAATATTGAAAATGTAAACATATACACAATGGAATTTTATTTGGCCATAAAGAAAAACGAAGCTATGAAACCTGCAGAAAAATGAATGGATCCAGAAAATAGTGTATTAAATGAAGCTCCCGGGCTCAGAAAGATAAACACATGTTCTTTCTCAAATGTGGATCCTAGCTTCTAATCTATATGTATGTGTATTTATGTGAGAATGAATATATAAACTCAGGAAACTAAAAAGATTTTTTAAGGAGGGTGGGGCAGTAGAACACTTGTGATACGCAAGTGGAAGGGGGATATAGCAGGTGAAATGTTTAAGTGGGGAGGAAGCAGGGAGATGAGGAACAGAGGTGGGAGGGAGTTTAAAAAACAACAAACTTTGATACTGGGTAAACTAATAAATAATAATACCCCCCACCTCCAGCACCTGATGTTCCTCAGGGACATTAAGGAAGAGGAGGTAGAAAGAATGAGGGATGGGGAGGAGTGTGTCAAGTATCTTTTGGACATGACATGGTTGTCACACAATGAATTTACAGCAGTTGAGGTTACCTGCACAAGCTCAAGCTAGTCAAAATTCTGGCACAGATGGAGTAGATGATCTCCAGGCCCCGCCCCTAGCTGATGTGCTATTAGCAGTTGATGATAGCTGGGGGAGGGAAAAACATTCTTCTTTTGAAGATATGGCCACTGGTAGGATTCCCATGCCCCAGAGAATGGTACCAAACCCATGCACATATAGGCAGCACTAACTGTACTTAGTTACTGAAAAAAAAAAGAGAGAAAGTTGGGAGGGGAATGTATAGGGGGGATCCGGGGGAAGCTGGGGGGCGGAAATGGGTCTATGTGAGTACACTTCATTGTATACATGTATGAAATCCTGAAGAATAAAGAACGATTAAAAATAAAATTTTAAGCTGGGTATGGTTGTGCACATCTTTAATCCCAGCACTTGGGAAACAGGCAGGTGGATCTCTGTGAGTTCCAGGCCAGCCTGGTCTACACAGTAAGTTCCTGGCCAGCTGGGACCCTGTTTCAAAACGACAAAAAAAATTGTTTTTTAAAGAAAGTTTGAACAGAAACTACTCTGGATGGGTGGGTGGCTCTCAGATGCCAGAGGCTACTATGCAAAAATCCCTGTGTTGGGGATAGACAACATAAGCTTTTGGTCAGGGAGGTCCCTGAGACCCTCCAAAGCAACACTGACAATTGCCACTGTGGTTGGTTGTCTACAAGAAATAGATGGTAAGACCCTATTACTGAAGATGTTATAAGCATTGGTTACAGGACAGAGAAATCACGCTGAAGCTTCTTTCTTGCTGTCTAGCCCTTATACAGTGACAGAAGGTGCCATGCAGAACACTGAAGGAGATCTGTCATCAACAGTATTACTCAGCTGTGTATCCTGTACACAATACTAACCAGCCAGGCAAAATGTGCCACTTGTTGCAACAGTAGTAAATTTGTTAAGAGGGGTAACCAAGCACATGTTGATTGGATTTAAGGCTCACTCCATAAGAGGGAATTCAACCCTGGTATTATAAACCTGGTCAAAGTCCATGGCAGGGAAGGTCACAGGCACTAGTAGAAAGCTATAGCTGCTGCTTTGCTAAACAGACATGATATACCCATTACATTGCCTTATAAATAACTATATTTATACTCATAGATTAGTGCCACTGTCAGCTTTGGTCAGATAAGCTTTTTTCAGTGGCCTGCAGAAACTGGTCAAAAGTACTAAGAATGATGGTTGAATGTTCAACTGTAATAGGATATCTATATCAAGTCCCTCGAAGGTTGCAAGGGATGGAAAGAATATTTGAGCTGGAGGAAGGGGAACAAGAGAAGGTAATTTTATGTGTGTGTGGAAAATGATCAAAATGCATTATTCATGCATAAAAGTATCATAATGAAATCCATTATGTCTAATTAATATATACTAATAAATTTTTTTGAAGAAGCCTGGCATATTAAGTCAGTGGTAGAGTACCTACTTAGATGTATGAGGTCTTGGGTAAGATCCTTAGACCAGAAAAGAGGGGAAAAAAGGGTCACATAGGGACAGTGAAATACACAAAAAAACTCTGAGTCAGGAAGAATAACTTTTATTAAATATTAATCTCTACTTAGAAGCAGCACTCTGTACCCTCCTGTTTTTCTGGCCTATTATCCCTCAGTGGTTGGGAATAGATGTTGCAGACAGCTTCTAGGCTCCCTATTTCACCCCTCCCAAAAGGCAGCAGGAGACCGGTGGGACTGGAGAATTGCCTGCTTGCTCATGAGCAGTATTGCTGTGCCTTAGTCCTGGAGACCGCTGATTCAGGAGCTAGTCACAATGTTGCTAGCCACAGCTTTTAACCTGATTCTAACCAGAGATTAGCACCCCTTGGGGAGAGGTAGATTTGAAGTGTAAACACCAGGCACTATCTAAGCCCAAGAGGCTTTCCTAAAAGTAGTGATGATCTTAATACAATCATCCCTACTGTTTCATTTTATTTTTCATGTAATCAGTAACAAAAAAATGTTCAAGAATTCTGGTTTAGGACTGGGGTGCTTGGGCAAAGATTAACTAGGGTCTGCTGGAATTAAATTCCTGTCTCCTTCGACTTCATTTATAGGGTGCCAGAACCTATTTAAGCTAACCTGTGCCAAATATAAACAACCCACCCATTCTTTAGAATATATTCTCTTCAAAAGCACACACACACATAAAACAAACAAATCTCATCTCCCTAAAAAACAACCCAAATGCTACTCTCAAGCTTAGCATCACTGACTTTTTGAACTAGATAATCCTTTATTATGTATGAATTAAATTAGTATTGCAGGCCTTTACCCACTAGATGTTAGCAGCATTCTTCAGTGCTGACAAGGGTATCAATAAATGTCCCTAGCAGACAAAAACAAACAAACAAACAAACAAACAAACAAACAAACAAAGGCTAAACAAATACAAATCTGGGGCTAGAGAGATGGTCTGACACTTAAGAGCACTAGGTACTCTTGCAGAGGACACAGGTTCAATTCCCAGCATTCACATGGTGGCTAACAACTGTCTGTAACTCCAGTTCCAGGGGAATCTGATGCCCTCTTCTGACCTCCGTGGGCACTGCACAATATGGGTGCACTTACATATGTGCAGGCAATACATTCATATACATAAAATAAAAATAATAAAGCATTAAATACAGAAAAATCAGGGTAATTTAACCACTTGACATAGCTTAAAAATATGAATGTATTTCATTCTCATTGTTAATTAACACAAAGTTAAAGTAAATAGCAGTCAATACTGATTTTTATCAAAGCTTTCCTAACGAACAGTATTGTGAGTGTGGGCATTAATAGTTTTAATTATGTTTCTTGGTTAGTGCTAAGTTAAACTACTGAAAGCTAATTGGACCTAAATAACTTTGTTCACTTTGTGATGTTGGCTACTAATAGTGAATATTAAATCATTAATTTGTTACAAAATAAGATTTTTAAAATTCATTTTATTACTTGCCTTGAAATGTATTCAAGTATAAATGATGTTGTAGAGTGAATCTGTGCTGCAAAAAGGATGACAGGGAGCTGACAGCACAGAAAGCAGGTAAAGTTCTATGCAGATACAGCTTCGGGTTACGGGGGAGTACAGACTGGGAATTTACTGAGGCAAATACTTGCAGTGTACTTTTAACTACAGAAAGAAAAAAATTTTGCTATATTGAGTTGGCCAGAAATTGATTTTTAAAATATGTGTGGCTTCTGGGATGAGGGTGTAGCTCAGTGACAGAGGGCTTGTGCAGCACTCTGGATTCAAAAGAAAGAAAAGCATAATGGTCATAGCATTGTTAGTTTTATTCTTCCTAAGAGAAAATATTTAAGAATTTTCACAGTGCTAGCATTTAACATATTAATCCAATAAAGAAGTTTCATTAAGTTGTGTCAACAAATAGTAAACATCTATTATATTTTAGTCCTTGGGATTAGTGCTAGGAATACAGAATAACAAACCTTGCCACCAAAGTACAGGGCGGTGCAGAAGTGAGAACTTGACATTTCAGGACAGGTACTATCAACTTGGACAAAGATCTATTTTATTTCATGACAAATAATTTAAATGCTTTATATGAAACAAAAATATCTGTTCAATGGAAGCAAATATAAATTGTTCATACTTTTAAGGCCAAGATAGTAGACAACCTCAATGTAGGGTTTCAGGCATGTTGCATTTATAAAGACTTCCTCTGCCATTTAGTGTACTTATCTAAAATTAAAAAAAAATATTTTATTTATTATTTTTATTTTATGTGTATGAGTGTATTGCTCAAATAGATAAGAAAATATGGTACATGCACAATGGAATTTTAACCATAAAGAAGAGGGAAATTATGTCATGTGCTGGAAAATAGACTGTTTTAAAGGTTATTCTGTTAAGTGAAATTAGCCAGACACAAGAAGAAAAGCATTTTCTTTCCCCACATTTTTTTTCTTATGTGGAAACTAAAATTAAAAATATGGCCTAAAATAGAAGATGAACTTTTAGGCAAGAGGGAAGGCGTGGGAAGATCAAAGAAAGGGGCAGGAGGGTAGATATGGTCCTAAACATGATACAAAGATCACAGAAAAAAAAATTGATTTGTGAACTTAATGTAACTGCCATTTCAGATCAATCAATCTGAAACCGTATTTCAACTATAGTGACACACTGTGACACTGGTTCTTTAAGGAGAGGCACATTAAGATCCATGGAATTCAGAGAAATGGCCATGCCCCATTCAGAAAACACCCCAAATGGTTCTGATACCAATAAACTAGATCCTTGAACTCTGTGGTCCTGGAATATCAGCATTAGATCAAAGGAAAGCTATTAGAAAAAGGAAAGCTTAGGCCCTGTGGAACTAACGAATCAGGTTCTGCATTTTTAGCACAAAGTGTGAATCCTAGCTATTAGCATGTGTATTCAAATTTGAAAGGAAATGACCTAGATGGTTCTCCCAGCTCTAGCATGTCACAATTCCATGATTCCACAGTTGGTTTTATCAAGGGAAAATGATATATACAACAGTAGCAAGCCCAAGAAGGAACAAAATCAGGTATTAGAGAATAAATAAACTAGTGGGAACAACAACAACAAAAAAATCTACTGAAGAAAAATCAATGAAACGCAAAGCTGGTTCTTTGATAAGATCAACAATATTAAAGTCAGGCATAAATTTATGCCTGTAATCTTAGTACCTAGGAGGCTGAGGCAGAAGAATCATGAGTTTGAGGCTAGCCTGGGCTGCACGGCAATACCTTGACTCAAAAACAACAGGCTTCCCGACTGCAGAAGCAATGTGACCAGCTGCTTCAGGCCACAATGCCATACCTTCCCTGGCACAATGAACTCTATCCCTTCCTAAACAATAACTGCAGATAATCCCTTCTTCCCTTAAAACAAGAAAACATTGACAAATATTTAACCAGGGTAACCAATAAAAGAGGATTTAAATTACTGAATCCATAAAAATGAAAGATGAAACAATGCTCTCACTGACATTATAGAAACAAATAACAAATTGTAAGAGAATATTTCAGGCAAATGTATGCCAGTTACTATGCATGTGATTATGTATATAATTAAATGTATGCCTATTATTAGATAATAGATGAAATGGAAATTTTCTTAGAAAAATACAAACTATTAAAACTACCAAGAAACAGAAGACCTTGATAGAGCTATATCAAGAAAGGATACTGAATTAGTAATGAACAGAAAGAAAATCCCACATAGAGAATACCAGGAACAAATGACCTCATTGCTGAAGTTCATAAACCATTTAAAGAATTAACATCAACCTTTTGCAAACTATTCCATAAAGCAATAGAGAAGGAACTTCCCAGCTTACTCTATAAGACCAAAAATACAAAAAGACCTACACTATGATACTCCTTATGCAAGAGTACAGGTGTAAAAATCTTTAATAAAGTATTGGCAAACTAAGAACAATAATTTTAACACAACCAAGTAGAATTTACACCAGAATGGAAGATTGGGCCAACCTACATAAGTCAAACAACTTGTAATACACCAAATTTTAGAATAAAGAACACATAATGATTTCAATAGATGAAGCAGTTGATATACATAACATTCTTTTAACTTTATACTCAACAATCTGGTAAGAGAAGGGAATTTCCTTAACCTCGTAAAAGGCAACTAGGAAAACCTTCTATTTAATATAATACATAACAGTGAAAGACTGAAGGCTTTCCTGAAGGTCAGGAACAAGACACAGATGTTTACTTTGCCATTTCTAAACAACACAGGTGAGTCTATGAAGGACAATTACAGGAAAAAACAAAAGGAGTATTTTCAGAAGACATGATAGTTTCGATTTTTAAAATCCTAAAAATTCACAAATACATAGAAAGTATTAGCTGGTATGTGCATTTGACAAGGCTGCAGGGTACAAGAGCAATATACAAAGCTCAACTGAATAGCAGTCTCCTCTGAGGTTTTGCATTCTGCAGGTCAGCTATTGTCTAAAAATATTAAATGGAAAGTTTCAGAAATAAATGATTAGTGAGTTTTAAACTGCATGCTCTTCTGTGTACACAAAGGGCATCTTGTGCCACTTCTTTTTCTTGCCCACAATGTGAACCATACCTTTGTCCAGTCATCTCCATTCCATCTGAGCTACATGCCTGTCAGTCCCTTAGAAGCTGCCTTAGTTACTGGATCTACTGTTGCAGTATCAATGCGCTCATTATTTTATTTAATAATGGCCCCAAAGTATGAGAGTAGTGATGCTGAAAACTTGGATATGCCAAAGATATTAAGTTGTAAAGTGAATGAACAGATGAATATTATCAACTTAATAAGGAAAGAAAAAAGTATGCTGAGCTTGCAATGATCTTCAGTATAATAAAATAGAGCACAGTCACGTGCGTTTTATTATACTATTATAATTGTTATGCTTTATTATTTATTGTTGCTAATCTCTTACTGTGCCTAATTGTGAACTTAATGTTCTCTTTGGTGAGCATATATAGAAAAAAGTATAGTATACATAGGGTTCAATACTGTTACAGATTCAAGAATTCACAGGGGGCCTTGGCATGTATTCTTTGTAGATAAGGAGAGACCAAATTAACAATGAATAGTTAAAAATGACATTAAAAGTAATTTCACATATAATAGTACCAAAAAGTATACTGAAAAAATAAACCTGACAAAAGAAGTACATATTTTATGCACTGAAAACATAATATTGTGGAATGAAAATTTAAAACATCAAAACAAGCAGACATCCAATGTCTACAAATTAATGATTTAATATCACTAAGGTGGCAATATGCCTCAAATCAACACACAGATTCAAAGTAATCTATATCAAATTCCCAGCTGTCTTTTTTTTTTGTAGAAATTGCCAAGATTATCCTAAAAAAAACATTAGGATTGCAGGGGACCCAGAAGAGTCAAAAACCAATCCTGGGGAGAAGATGGCTCCATGGTTAAGAGCACTGGCTGCTCTTGCAGGGGACCCGGGTTCAATCCCCAGCACCCACACAGTGGCTAACAGCCACCTGTAACTCCAGTTCCAGGGGATCTGACATCTTCTTCTGGCCTTGGTGGGCACTGCACAACAGGAGTGCATTTACATAAAGATAGACAAAACACCTATATTTATAAAATAAAAATAAAATTTAAAAGAACCCTGAAAAAGAACAATGTTGGAGAATTCATGTTTTTATTCCAATATTTATTACAGAGTAATAGTAAGCAAGATTGTGTGGAGCTGCCTTTAGAGACAGACATGTAGATTCATGAAATGGAACTTAGAGTCCAGAAGTAATATCTACACTTATGATCAAATGTTGTTTGAAAAGGATACCAAGTTGGAAAATAGTATATTTAAAAAAAAAAAAAAAAGGTACTAAGGCAATTGAATATCCACATGTCAAAGAACTGCAGAGGACCTGAGTTTGATTATCAGCTCCCATATCAGGTGGCTTACAACTACCTATAATTCTGGCCCCAGACCCCAGGCCCCAGGGAGCTCTGACACCTCTGGTCTCCATAAGCACCTGCACACAAATGCACATATACCAATGCATATATTTAATTTTTATAAATCTTAAAAAATTAACTCAAAAAGGACCAGAGACTAAAACTCAAAAGTTAACACTATAAAAAAATTAAAAGCATCAGTGCATCAAAGAAAACAAGAAAGTAAAAAGACAGGAGGATCTAGTGGTACATGTCTTTACTCTTGGCACTCAGGAAGCAGAGGCAGGTGGATGGATCTCTGTGAGTTCCAGGCCAGCCTGGTCTATACAATGAATTCCAGGCCAGCAAGACCCTGGAGTGGGGCAGGGGCTGGAGAATGAGCTATTCAGAAGATATAAAAGAATCTTACACTTGAACAACAAAAGACGGATAATCCACTAAAAAAAAAAGAAGAAGAAGAACAAAGAACTTGAATAGGTATTTCTCCTTAAAAGATTAACAAGGGGCCAGTAAGCGAAAGTTACTCATTAGGAAAATGTAAACCCAAACCACGAGGTACCAATTCACTCATTCAGATGGCAATGACAGTAGTAGTAGTCATAGTAGTTTTTAAGGCAGAAACTATGGAGGCAGGAAAATCAGAAGTCCAAGGTCATCACTGACTGCAAAGTGAATTTGAGGCCAGTCTGAGCTAAAATGGCCTCTGTCTCAAAAACAAACACCACAAAACAAAACAAAACAGAAACACAAAAAAGGAAACTAACAAGCATTAATTCAAGATATAAAGAAATTAGATCCTCATGCACTGCTCACAGGAATGTTAAAATGGTGCAGGTCCTTTAGACAATAGTCTGGCAGGTCTAAAAGATGTTGAGTTGCCATTTTAGCTAGAATTCTATTCCCAGGTATTTTCTCAGTGTGAAACATTATACATACATAAACATTTTTATATACATATTCATACAAACATTCCTTATAATTAGCTCCAAAGTAGCAACATGTCAAATATCCATCAACTGACAATGGATAGACAAAATGTGGTATGTCCTTTCAACAGGATATTTTTCAGCCATGCCACGGATGAACCTTAAATACACGCTAAGTGAAAGAAGTCAAGAACAAAAGTACACATATTTCATGCCTATTTATATGAACTGTCCAGAACAGGCAAATCTACAGTGACAAAGAGAGACTGGTGATTGCCAAGGACTAGAAGATGAAACGGGGAGTAGCTGATAATGGATATGGGGTTTCTTTTTAGAATGATGAAAATATTCTAGGATTGGATAGTGTTAATGGAAGTCCACAGCTTTGTGAATATAGTAAATCACTGTATACCTTAAAATGGTGTCTTTATGTGGTATGTAAACTGCATCTCAATACAGCTGTTATTAAAAAAGAGAAACCCAAAAAGGAATATTCAAGGGACAATGATGTGGGGCTGGAGAGATGGTTGAGCAGTTTGTAGTTCTTGCAAAGAACTCAGGTTCAGTTCCCAGTACCCACATGGTAGCTAACAATGGTCTGTTAACTCCAGTTTCATAGGATCTGATGTCCTCTTCTGGTCTCTGAGGGCACTGTATACAGGGGTGCACTTACATACATGCAGACAGAACACTCACATAAAAACAAATGTAAAAAAATTTTAAAGAGACAATGATGTATGCTGTATTGATCTTGACTTAAATAAGCCCACTGAAGCAAAGACATAAGAAAATTAACAGACTCTGAAAATGAGCTGTACTGTTAATACTTCTCAGAAATTGCTGTTGATTTTAACTGCTGTGAAATCCACAAATACATGAATTTTTTAAAAAGCCAAATAAAGTAACAAAAAAACCTTTATGTAATCTTGCAATGATATCTGTTTTATCTTTTATCATTAAAAAAATCCCTTTAAAACATTTTAACAAGCAACCTAAGGGCACTTAGGTTGAACACGCTTCTATTTGGAGCCACAACCACAGGGACTTATCAGTTATTGCCAATTCTGACATTCCTTATGAAAAACAATTAAAAGGTTGTTAGAAAATTAAAAAGAAAAAGCATTAAAGAAAAAAAAAAGGAAAAGAAAAGGAAAGCTCAAAGATGTTGGTGTGGCACGCACCTTCTGTATCATCGCGCATTTGCTCCACCAAATCTGTCAAATCCTCCCAAGAGTCTTTGCAAACGGCAAAAAGAAAGGAAAAGAAAGGTAAAATGTCATGCAAGCCAAGAAAGGAAAGTGCTGTTAAAAATAAGACTTCCAAAGGATAAATGAAAGGGAGGTTCCTAGGATTCTTTCCATTTAACACAGAGATTAAATGTGAACAGGGCTGGGAATACAAGCAACTAGGCAAAGGTATTAACTGATTACTAAACATTTCTAAGCTAAGGTCAGTTACTTAGAAGTTTCTAATGAAAAGAAATAAATATGCTTATTTCAGAAACAAGCAACACAGAGTTTTTCCCACTGAAAACCAAATTAGATTCTGAATTTTAAGAGTATGCTGCATTAACACAATCCAGCATTGATTTTTATCACTTCAGTGCTGTATATTTTTTTAGATTCAAGACAAATCTCATGATGAAAATAAGTGACTTTCCTTAAAATACCAATACAAAAATCGGAACACATTTTCTAATTCTCCCCCACATACTGTACATTCTTAACAAAAGATGCCATATTGAAGAGACACAAGCAACTTAAAATTAATATAGTCAGATATCTTCAATCTATAGAACTAGGAGGATCTGGGGCAGTACCCTACAACCAAGCACATTAATGATGGACATGACTAGATAGTCAGATTGAATAACACAAAGTCCATAAACAGCCTCAAGCGAATGCAGTCATGTTTTATCACCAAATGAGTTCAGGCAAATTTATGAAAAAATGCTTCAGTTTCCAGGCTTTTAATTCTTATTTATGTATATATGTATATATGCCACATGTGTACAGGCCCTCAGAGGCCAGAAGAGGGTATCGGATCCTCTGGAACTGGAGTTACAGATGGTTGTGAACTGCCTAATGTAGTTGCTGGGAACCAAACTCAAGTCCTCTGAAGAGCAGAAAATGCTCTTAATTGCTGAACCAAAGATTGCTGGGTTTTTTTTTGTTTGTTTGTTTGTTTTCTTTGGTGTTTTTGAGACAGGTCTCCCTGTAGCCCCAGCTAGGCCTGGAACTCAATAGATTCACCTGCCTCTGCCTCCCCAGTTCTGGGATTAAAAATGTGTGCTACCATCTGGCCCAAAGATTGTTTTTTAAATTGTGGCTTTGTCTATGCAGAGCCCTCTTAGGAAATGTCTAACCTAAAGAAGAGTATGTTTCCAGTGCTTGCTGGTTACTACGCTCTCATGGTAAACTGGTGCAAAAACATATTACATCCAGACATAATTTGCATATGTCATTTAGTTATAATCCTTTGATAATATTATATGCTGCCACTACATGATGTAGATTCCCTGACCCATGCAAATGTGCTTTCAACCACTCACATCAGCTGTTTGATAGATTCACTATGAAACCTTACAAGTCAACAGGATGAATATCTTGTCTTTTAAAAATATTTATTTATATTACTTGATTTTATTTTATGTGTATGAGTGTTTTGCGTGCATTTATACAGGTGCACCACATGTGTGCAATGCCTGCAGAGGCCAGAGGAGGGTGTCAGATCCCCTGGAACTGGAGTTACAGACAGTTGTTAGCAGCCAAGTGAGTGCTGGGAACCAAACCTCCAAGATGTATATAGAGAAAAAGTATCTGGAAAGTGAATTTCTAGGGAGGAATGAGTGGTGTATATAGAGCAAAGGGTATCTCTGATGGTGCCTTTAGAACACACTTCTATTAGACATATTTTATTCCTCCCCACAACTCCCCAGACAAGGTCTCACTCTGTGTCCATCTCATTCTGACCTTAAACTTGGGGCAGTTCTTCTGCCTCTGTCTCTTGAGTGCTTGGATCACAGGCAAACCCCACACTGCTGCTCTCTGGGCCTGATGGCACACATTTTTCTTATATATTTTTAATTCATTTTTTTGTGTATTTTATACACAGCATCTTAATCATCCTTATACGCCCTTCCCCGTTGACATCCTCCAACAGCCTCCCCTCCACTGGATTTCATGCATTTATGTTAAAGGATTGCACATATCTTTAATCCTAGCACTTGGGAGGCAGAGGCAGGTGGGTCTCTGTGAGATCAAGGCTATCCTGGTCTACATAGCAAGGTCCAGGCCAGCTGCAGCTACAGGGAGAACCTGCCTCAAACAAACAAACAAACAAACAATGTATCAGAGTTGAGAGTAAGGGGAAAGCTGTCTTTTCTCACAAAGGTCATAAGCTGCCTTCCTTTACTTCTTACTCTGGCAGCTCAGGAACTTACTATACTACAGAATAGATAATGGAATTGGCTGTTGGGTATAGCTCTGCTGGTAGGCACACCACCCCCAAAAGAAAAAACAGATAATATGCTAATCTTTTACAGTCAAAATTCTAGTACTTTTATAAAGCTGTACCTTCTGGAACATATTCAATTTATTAAAACAACAGTAACAATTAATTCATTAATTCAAAAAGTGAAGACAACATCTGCCTCTTTCGTCATATTTTGATTTTTCTAAAGGTAATGTTTTTGTCTCGAGCCTGGTCAAGTGCTCTAAGCAACTATATTAACAATGAATATCATGAAATGGAAATTCACAAATCACAGAGAAATAACCTCAATGCCTGCTGACACTGTAAACAGATCTGGCCTAAAAATTTGCTATGGATCATTCATATGATGAGAACTGTGTGAGATGTACAGCATGGATGCTACAGCAAAGCAGGAAGGAGTTCTGTTTAAATAGCCTCCGGTCCCTGTGAACACTGGTGCACAAGGAAACCAGGGTCCTCACAATCTTTGTAGAACCATGTGACTAGAATCAAGCATGCAACCACCACTCCTTTCCAAGGAGTTTGAGTTTGTAGCACCTATTTAAAAAAAAAAAAAGCTAGGCATGGCTGTACATGCCTATCATCCCAGAATTGGGGAGGAGGGCAGAGGAATCCCAGGAGCTCACTGGCCAGCCAGCCTAGCCTAAAGAGTGAGCTCCAGGTTCAGTGAAAAATCCTGTCTCAAGGGAATAAGGCCGATAAAGCTTGACACCGATGTTCTCCTCACCATCATATCTGCGTAAGCACACATACCTATATCACAGATACATGCACACCCATACACTAAGAATCCAGGTATGATAATACACATCTATAATCCTAGCACTGGGGAGGTTTAGAGCAGGAGGGTCACAAGTTCAAGGCTAGTCTGGGCTATCGAGCCAAAACACTAAATTAAATTTAAAAAGAATCCAAAAAACAAAATAGCAAGAAACTAAGAAATGCTCCCAGAAAAATAACATGTCGAGTTGCCAACGCAAGCAAGGACTTTACAGAAGGCAACAGAAGTTACAGAGAGGAAAGATCTGCAGACACTGTTCTGGAAGAGACCTAAGCCACCAGACACTAACTTAAAAGGAATCGAGATATATGTGCAGATCAAAGAAATGAAGTCTGGCGAACAGATGACACTGAGGCTGAGGGAGGGCAGAACCTAACGGAAGTGAGGGGACAAGGAAAATCCTTTTGCCTTCCTGTTGGAACAACTGCACTGGCAACAGTAATGTCTTTGGCAGACCACAGACTGAAGCTGTTCCCTGCAGGATGGGGACACTGAAGGAGTCTCCAAGAAATGCAATACATCTCATATATACCCTAAGTCTCATAGTTCTGAAAGAAAAAAATTCTACCAGTTTTCCATCTCAGTAAGAGATGGAAAAGCATGACATAGGCTAGTGAGATGACTTAGTGGGTAGATACTTCTATGAAGCCTGAGGTCTGAGGTTGATCCCGGATTCCAAAGTGGAAGGACAGAGCGAACTTCTGAAAGCTGTCCTCTGACCTCCACATGTGAGCCCCCGGCCCTCTCTCTCAACACACTAACAATAATATATTTTTTAAAGACATAGAATTTCTCATAGCATGAATAATAGTAAAACTCTGTTCGTATTTTAAAAAACAAAAATATTATCATGTAGTTTATAGATGTTGAATGACCAAGCTTATAAAACCACCACTGTTTATCACTGGAAAAATTCTGATTTTAATATAGTTTAAGAAATACAAACAATGGTGGCAGTAAAAGACAAAACAACAACAAAAACAAGTTACAAAGGCATGGCCAATACGAAAGTTCATTATAACATACTATTAAAAATTTTAATCACTGTTGTTTGGTTGGCTTTTTAAGACAGGTTCTTAAAGGCTGCATGTGGTAGCCCATGTCGATCATACCAGCATTTGGGAGGCAAAGAAGGGGCAATCAGGGGAACAAAGACATCTCCCACTACATAGTGGAGTTTGAGGTCAGACTGGGCTATATAAGACCCTGTCAATATCTATACATAGAGATATTATACTTATATATATTTATATTGAGATAGGTAGGGCCTTACTATATAGCCCAGACTAGCCTTAAACTTAAGATCCTCCTGCCTTAGCCTCTCCAGTACTGGTATTACAGAGCATATACCACTATGCCCAGTTCAAAAAAATTTTAAATATTTAAAGCACCCTGACAATATATATTAAAAAAATTCAAACAAGATATTAAAACAAGTGGTAGATTTTCAAGTATTATTTTATTTAACTTTTATGATTAGCTATACTGGAGACTGAACCCAGGGTCTTATACATGATTCGAGTACTCTATGAATATCTCCCTTAAAATTTTTGTTCTTCTTAATTTTGAGACAGGATCTCATTAAGTTACTCAGGCTAACCTTAAATCCACTCTGTAGTCCAGGTAGGCCCTGAACTTGAGACCTTCCTGATTTAACCTGAGTAGCTGTAATTACAGATCTGCATCAAAAGACCACCTACAGTTTTCTATTTATTTCAAGAGAAAATAGCAGATCATACAGCACAAGTATGCTATGACCTTAGATAAAACTGAATGAAGGTGCAAGCAAACTTTGGATGTATGTTTAAAAAGAGATTCTACCTACTCAGAGCTATCAGTAGTTATCTCTAGATGCTAGAATTTTAGGTGAATTATATCATCTTGTACTTTATACTTTTTGGAATTATGTAACTTTTACAATGCAAATATATCATTTCTATAACTAGCAAAATAAAGTTTCAATTAAAAATATACATATATGTAACAATACTTGAGATATTTCATGTTTTAAAAGTCCTTTTTATTTTAAAAAAAGATTTATACATTTTTAATTGTATGTGTGTGTGCATGCATATGTATACACATGTGACTGTAGTGCCCACGAAATCCAGAAGATAGGATCGTTCTGGAGCTGGAGTTACAGGTGGCTATGAGCAAGTTAATTTGGGTGCTAGGAACAGAACTCAGAACTCAGGTCCTCTGCAAGAGCAGTACATGACTCAGACCACTGAGTCATCTCTCTAGTCCAAAATCTATTTTTAACATTTGATACAGAAACTTTTATTTTTTTCAATATTTAATTATGGTGAAAAGTTAATAATTACTTAGGAGCTATTTCTACTATTCTTTTATATAAATGTTTCCAAACTCACTGAATCCTATTTGTTCTCTAGAACAGTTAACATAATAAAAATTGGGGGCTGGGAGACAGTTGAGTCACTAACATGACTGTCACTGTAGTGTGAAGACCTGAGTTTAGACCCCTGGCACCCATGTAAAAGCCAGGCAAGGCCATGTATGCCTGTAATTCCAGTGCTGAGGGTTGGGGTAGAGACAGGTGGCTCCTCGGAACTTGCTGGCCAGTTGGTCCATACTACTGGTGAGTGCCAGTTCAGTGAGACCTTGCCTCAAAAGACAAGGTGGAGAGTGATAAAGGAAAACACATGAGGCGGACCCCTGGCCTCTGCACATGCAAATATATGCATGCACACCTGCACACACATGTGTACAAACTACACACATACACTACACAAACACACACAAAAAATCCCCAGATTTTAAAGGAATTACTCACTGAAAGCTACTTGTCAGGTTAAGGCAGAAAGATCCCAGGTTTAAGTTGAATCTTGGGCAACCCAGAGATGCCAGTGTCAAAAACCGAGAAAATAAACTCTTTTCCCTCAAAACTTTGCATCATCACAGCACACTGACAAGGGCTACAGAAAACCCCACTGGAGATGAAGCTCACTAGTAGTGCGGTTGCTAGGGTTCATACTTAAGACCATGGTCTGATTTCCTCAGTACCACAGAAAAAAACAAACAACAATCTACTCCATCTCCATTAAACTCTTCTCCCCTTAAAAAAGGAGAACTGACAGAAAAGAAACTGTGAAGCTGAGTGCTGCATGGTGGACACTCACAGCACAGGCTCTTTCTAGCCGGAACCTGATCCCCAAGCAACCTGGGTGAAACTTGATTTCATCTAGGCTCCATCACTGCTATAAAAATGTCAAAGATTAGGACAAATGATTTCATTTATTTGAGATGCTGAAGCTGACAACACAAAGAAGAACTCATGTAGATTCCATGAGAAAGGCACAAGGCTGGGCTGAAGAGATGACTCAGTGGTTAAGAGTACTTACAGCACAATCATGAAGCCTGGAGTTTGGATCTCAGCACCCATGTACAACTGGGAATCTCCCAAATGCCTGTAACTCCAGCTCTGAGGGATCTGATGTCTTCTGGCCTCTGCTCAGGCACGGGTGTGTACCCTCACTCACACACATGCATACACATACTTAAAAAAATAAACAAAATAAATCTTAAAAAAAGAAAGGCACAAGGTAAGCAGGTAAGTGGTGCATAAACATGCCTATGATCCTTTGCACTTGGTAGGAAAAGGCAGGAGGACAAGAGTAGGAGGCCGGCCTGGGATACATGACGAGATATTGTCTCAAAACAAAACAAAACAAAACAAAACAAAACAACCAACCAACCAATCAAACAAAGCTCTGTTCAAAGACAGGCTCTGTATACACTCACCAGCAGAGAGTCAAACTGTAATGCAACGTCAAGAACCACAGAGCAGACACAGTGCAGGAGTATCAGAGCTGAGAAAACACAGAAAGCCACTGAAATGGAAAGGTGAAAGCTGATCTTATCTTCGCACCAGCACTCCTAGAAAGAAGCTTCGGAAAAGTAAAATCTGATGCGTCTTGCCCAGATTTAGAGTTTTACAAAATCTCTCAGGCTAGGTGGGTGACTAGCCACACTGTTCTCAGGGCAGAGCAACAAAAAATGACCCTTGCTCTGAATACTTTGCCCCTGGGCTTCTGGGACTGTATTAAAAGCTTTAGCCTTCCGTGAAGTTCACAAAGACTGCCTTGTACACATGTAATCAGGGCTCTGAGAACCTGATAATAAATCTAAGATTAACAGCTGCTGGCAACAAATGTGCCAATAAACTCACCAAGGGCTGATTATCAAAGGGGAGTGGGCTGCTGCTAAGCAAAGAGCAACATAAATCTATGAAAAAAGGACCTTAATGATTCAGGTTTTCTTTCTTTCATGTTTGGGGTCGGGGAGGCTGTGCTTACCCATGCAATCTGTGCTGGAGACAGAGGTCGACGTTGGAGTCTTCCTCTATTGCTCATCATCTTATTTTTTGACACAGGGTCTAGCCATTCCACTAGAGTGGCTGCCAGTGAGTCCCAGGAATCTTCCTGCCTTGGCGCCCAGTGCTGAGGTTATAGATTCTTGCCACTGACAAGGCTTTACGAGGGTTCTGGGGACCTAACTTGGGTCATCACGCTTGTGCAGAAAGCATTTTACCCACTGAGCCATGTCCCCAGGCTTTATTTTCTGAATTTTCAGGAAAGTAGTAAATCCAATGTGGTGGCTCACTTCTATAATCTCAGCAGAAGGCTACAGAGGCAGGAGGATCAGGAGTTCAGGGACACCCCAGCCCCTGTGGATACTAAGCCAATTTGAGGCAAGTCTGGATTACATGAGACCCTGTCTCAAAAACTCAAAAGGGAAAGACTAAATAAATACAACACAACAGAGTTTCAGTGATATGGAAACAAAGCATGGAAGCCAATGAACACAGGTCTGTGACCTGGAAGAACTCAAACAGTTAACAGAAATGTTTTTAAAACATGGGAACGGACTCGAAGGCAGCGCCGCTGCTTTTAGGGACGGCCCTGCTTATGCAGGCGCCAAGTTCTCCACGGAAGTACTGAGAAGTGGTCAAACAGATGGAGGAACGAGTGCACAAGTTTCCGTAAATACTGTGTTCTGATTAGAAGAATATACTCTGGAGACTATTTGGAAGGTGTAAAGAAGAATGAGAACTATTATAAAAGTCACTTGCAATGTCAATTTCACTACCAGGAAAAAAATCACTTTTTATATTTTTGGTACATTTTCTTTCACTTATATGTCTATGTGCAATTGCATTAAAAATTGTGGCTACAGCATACATGTGGCAAAAAAAAAAAAAAGCTTTTTAAGGTGATTATGTTCCAGCCAGGCACGGTAGCACATACCTTGAGTTCCAGTACTTGGGAGGGAGAGACAGGCAGATCTCTCTGAATTCAAGGCCAGCTTTGTCTACAAAGTAAGATACTGTCTCAATACAAATATTATATACTTGGAATTATAGGTATGCCGTGGCACCTGATTTTTCTTGCTACTTTTGGAGAAAGTTTAAGTAATGAAAAAAATTTTTAATGACTTTTTTCTTTGCAAATACAATAGCTGAGATATATGTTAATCTGTAAGCAGTGTTTTCTATATCCTATAAATTTTCAGTGGTTGTGCTTTCATGTTCATTCAGTTTGGAGTATTTTTAATTTTGTTTGTGACTTCTTAAAAATCGGAGGCCAGATGTGGTGGTATGTACCTTTAATCTCAGTTCTCAGGAGGTAGGGGCACGCAGATCTTTGTGAGTTCCAGGCCAGCCTCTTCTACAGAGCAAGTTCCAGGCCAGCTGGAGCTCCAGGGAGACCGTTTCAAAAAGACCAAAAAATTTGGCAGGGGGTAGTAAGGGGAGGTACAGATAGGGAGGGAATTAAATATGATCAAAATATATTATGAGAAACTTGAAAAAATTCAATAAAAACTTTGAGAGTGGGAAAAAAGTTCCCCCAAAGATATTAATGTTCTTCCCTGGAACTTATGTTATTCTATATAGAAACAAAATCTTTATAGATGTGAATAAATAAATGAGGTCCCTGTTATTATCTCCAGAAATGCAATCATCTAAGTCCTTATAATAGAAGGGCACAAAGAGGAAGAGAAACAGTGTGAAGGCACAGACTCAAACCGAGGACAAGCGCCAAGGAATGCTGCCAGTCACAGGTACTGGAATCGGCAAGGAATGGACTCTCCCCTACAGCCTCCTGGGAAGGGCGGCCTTTTAAAAAATATTTTTATTATTTTTAATTATGTGTATGTGTGTATGTCTATGTGTGGGTATGTGCATGTGACTGCAGGCCAGAGGCACACAATGTGGATGATGGGAACTGAACTCAGGTGCTCTGTAAAAGCAGTACACTCTTAACAGCTGAGCCATTTCTCTAGCCCCTGAGAAGCTTCTTAATTTTAGCTTAGGAATAAAGATTTATGACATCTAGAGCCTGTAATTGTGATAGAATAAAGTGATTGTTTTAGACCACTACCTCTGTGGCAATCTGTTATAATACCCACAAGGAAACTACTTTGATTTAAGGCCTAAAATAGGGTCTATCTTGCAGAATGTTCCTCAAAGCCTTTGAAAGAGAAAGCATTCTGCTACTTGGAAGGGAGGATGTTTTATATACAGAGGATCCCTCTTTTCCCCAGGAGATATTCCAAGACCATAGTGGATGCTTAAATCTTTGACTGCTATACTCTGTATATTATGTTTTCCTTACTTTCTAAATACTAGATATTTTCCTATACACACATAATTGTGATAGTTTAATCATAAATTAAGTATATAGTAAGAAAATAATTATAATATACAGAATATATACAATAACAACAGAATAATTATATCGTGTGTAAATTATTAAATTTGTATAATTTAATATGTAGAATTTACATACATAATTGTGATAGTTTAATTATAAACTGAGTATATAGTAAGAAAATAATTATAATATACAGAATATATACAATAGTATAACTATAATGATATAATATATGTGTATAAATTATTAAATTTGTAGAATTTAATTTAATGTAGAATGTAATTATTTTCTTCTTGGGCCATTTTAAGTGGCTTTCAAGTTTCTGCTACCATAAGCCAGAATACCTTAAGACATATGATGAAATTTTCTGCCTGTACCTCCGATTATTTTTTAAGATAGATGGCTGGCATGGGCACTGGGGCTAATTTCCTAATACTCTTGATTCATACCAATAAAGTGATTTCCAAAAGGGCTGCTCTAAGACCAGTGACATGGCTCAGCAGGTACAGGCAATTTCTGCACAAGTCTGGAGACCTGACACCTACATGTGATTCCAGGAACTCACATAAAGGAGGAAGGAGAGAACTGGCTCCTCCCCCTGTCCTCCAACCTCCACACATGTGCAATGGTGTATATATGCCCATACACACATATCACTCACACACATACATGCTAATGAAAAATACATTTTTAAAGGTTATTCCACTATATGCTACTGGAAAAGCCCCATTTCTTGCTCCCATAGTTCCACTGGCATTGAGTACTATCATCCACAAGTAATAACAAATTGTTATTCTAAACTATATAAGGTAGAGAAAGTGAACCTAGATTATCAAATAAATAGTTTTTTAAACGAAAAAAAAATCAGAAACCATCAGAAGGAAGGTATTCCAGTAATCTTTTTTTATAGAATTAATTAGTTTCTGGAGTAACTGAGAACAACAATTTGTTGAATATCTTAGACTAGGTCATCTAAAGGATGCCCTAAAGAAAATTTTGCCCCAAAGGGTTTTCTACATAATTTCAAAAGCAAAGAATTAAAAAAATAACTGGAAAATGTTTCTGAGCATATTCAAACAAGGAACATAATAACCAGTATTTCAAGAGAGGGTGTCAGAGTTGGTGGAGATAGGCTAAGGTGAGGTGAGACTTAGCACTGGCAAAGAAAATCTCAAGGAATAGTCTAATAGGGATGGTCAGGGTTTGGTGAAATACAGAACCAAAAGACCCTTGGAAAAGGTCAGTATGTTAAAAAGGACTCTGAAAATTTCAGGCAAACAAAATAGCCTGGAGGAAAACATGGGAACGCATGGCTAAGAATATAGACACCACTCAAACAACCATAATCATGAACATCAACTGCTACCACCACAGGCAGTTCTTCACAGCTGTTTTGTGGAGTCTGGTGAGAAACACTTTAAAAATGCCACACACAACAAGTTGTGGTGTTACATATCTGTAATTCCAGCACTTGAGAAGTGAAGGCAGGAGGACTGTCACAAATTTGAGGCCTGCTTGGGCTACATAGTGAGCTCATGCCAGCCAAGACAACACCTAGACCTTGTCATATCACTTCTCTTCCCCCACAAAAGGTAAATAAATAAAAAGAGCATGTAGAGATGCTGCTTTCCCACCAGTTCAGTCTCAGCAGTGTACCATTTTTGCTGTTGGCAGTTCGGAGAACTATGCAGATAGTTTTTTGTGTACTTCTTAAAAACCAGAAAGAAGAAGAAGAAAAAAGAGTAGATGAAAAAGTTCAAGTCTCCAAATTCTTTCTTTACTTTTGAGACAGGGTCTCATGTAGTTCAGACTGGCCTCAAATTTGTGGCTATTCTCCTGCCTCTGCCTCCCAGATTACAGGCATGTACCACTACCACCAGACCCAGCTTAGACAGGGCTAGGGCTAGAAGCCAGAGCTTCTTAAATGCTTAGCAAGCACTTTACCAACTGAGCTACATCCCAAGGCCTCCAATTTAATTGCTGCCAATCACTAAGAATGTCTGAAATGGCATGCTCCTGGCTTCTTCTGGATATTCACAGGACTTCAGGTGGCTAACAGTGAAGTGTGTCCCAAACTGCTGAACATGAAGGGAGAGACTAGCCTCCCTTACTACATGCAGGTCTGGGACAGTGCTGACAACAGCTGAGCCTTTACCTGCATGACTCCAAGTCCTGGTTCTAACTACATACTACATCCCTAACTGCCAATTTCTTCATTTGGAAATTGGGGATGATAGTACCTAAGGCTCAGAGTTGTAGTAAGGATTAAATAAGATTATGTATTTGTAGTCCTTATAGTATCAGGCTACTGCACAAAATAACTACTCAGAAATGCTCTTTTCCTGCTAACCCCCTCATTTTTTCTGGACTATTCTACTTTCAGTTCTGCAAGCTGCTTGAAATAGGGCTCTTGTACAAGAATGAAAAGCTTACTTTAATAAAGACTCATCTGGTAACATTTTTGAAGAAATGGGAAGAGGCATAGGTTTGGAGAAAAGCTTAAAAATTGGTGGAGGAATCTGGGTGTGATATCATCAGATCCTCTCAGCTGTAGAGATGAAAGACACAGTTGTGGAATATGGTGTAAGTTTTCCTGTTAGGTCCAAACATGGCTAGAATGACTTGCTTACTTAATCATAAAACTATAACAGATGTCCTCAATACAGTTCATACAGTTTGATGAAAGCATTTCTGTGTGTTCATCCAGGCTGTAGTAAATAAAACAGGGTATTTATAATTCAGTTAAATGGTACTTCTTATACCATTAACAAACATGCTTGGTTATGAGAATAGTTTCAGCCTTGATTTTAAAAATTCAACTTCAGTTAAATGTTTCCTTTAGGAACTTTGAGCATTACGTATCTGTAACTATAGGTAGAAGAAACATTATTATCAAAAGGATAAATGAAAATAGGAACGGTGATTATAAAATTACAAATGTATAATATTTAATATTAAGAATAAGAATTGCACTGGGCATTATGGGGCACACCTTTAATCCCAACACTTGGGAGGCAGAGGCAGGTGGATCTCTGTGGGTTCAGGCCAATGTGGTCTATAAGGGAGTTCCTGGCCATTCAGCTGCTACACAGTGAGATCATGCCTCAAACAAACAAATAAACATACAAACCATAAAAGGAGTTAAATTGTCTTATTTTTCTACAATTGAAGGGAAACAGTTCTTACTAAGTTTTACTTAAGTTATAATCAAAGTAGTATATATTTAAACATGATTATTTTATTAAACTATATAAGTAAATATAGGAAATGAACGTATTATTAATTCATTTTTGCCTGAAACTTGCTATGCAGACAAGGCAGGCCTCATTCTCACGGAGACCCTCCTGCCTCTGCCTCCTGAGTGTTGGGATTAAAGGCATGCACCATCCAGCAGATGGCCTCAGATGGCTTTTCAATATTTTATTTATAAGTTTTTGTGTATGACTGTGCTGCCTGAATGTATGTAAGTGTGCTCATGTCATACAGTACCCACAGAGGACAGAAGAGAGCACCAATTCCCCTGGAACTGGAGTTACTCAGTACCATGTGGGTACTGAGAATCGAACCTGGGTCCTCTTCAAGAACAGTCAGTGCTCTTAACTGCTGAGCCATCTTTCCAGTCTTAGATTTTTAGTGTTAAAAAATTCGTATTGTAGTGTTGGGGGACAGAACTCAGTGGTACAGCACTTGTCTAGTGTGCAACCTCCGCCTCCCGGGGGCCGGGGCTAGGAACATCTCCAAAATAAAACAAGAAGCATTTTCCCCAAGGGGGAAAACATGCTACCTTAGCACTACTCCAATTATTCTGTCCTAGTGGAAGACATGGTCTTTCTTATTAATATTTCTAATCAAAGGGGTGCAAATTGACCAGAAAAAAGTTGGACTGGAGCTAGAAATTCATACTAAAAATCTTCTGGTTCTAGCAAATGCTTTTTGTTTCCCCATCACCCTTTGCCTCCAGTGTATGCTCAGATGGTTCCTGTATCTTTCTTAGAGTGCCAGAGTGCTTGTGGATGTCAGATGACAAGTTGCAGGAGTCAGTTCTTTCCCTCCACCATATGAGTCTCAGAGATCAAACTAAGGCTGTCAGGTTGGGCAACAAGTATCTTTATCCACTATGCCATCGCACTGGCCCTTAAACATCACTTATTTCTAGGGGCTGGAGAGACGGCTCAATATTTAAAGGCTCACAATCATCTATAACTCCAGCTCCAGGGTATCTGATACCCTCTTCTGGTCTTTGAGAGTACCTGCACACATTGTGGCATACACATAGACACAGAGAGACACATACACTCACACATAAATAAAAAACAAATCTTTAAAAAATTAAATTTTTCTACTTTGGAGTTCAAATAAACACTAAGGATTTTTCTTCTAGAAAAAGGAACTTACAAAGTTTTTTTAAAGTTGATGACTTTACTAAATACACAAGTCACATGAACATGAAAATGTCTTAAATGGAAACTTACTGAAGTGCTCACAGAGTTGACTAGACAGCTGGCCAACGAGCTCCCAGGAGCCTCCAGTTTCTATCTCCAGGAGCTAGGAACAGTGTGCCACCATGCCTAGCTGTGTGTGAGTTTTAGGGATCTGAACTCACGTCCTCACGCTTTCACAGCCAGCGTCTGCCCTCTTTACCTAGAGCTCTCTCTGCGGCTCTGAATTGAGGATTAAAAAACCCAAAAACTTGGCAGTCATTAAAACCATAAAAATATCCCCCAAACAATAAAAGAGGGTAGAAATGTGGAAGGCGGAAATGAGCTTTAACACAACAAAACAGGGACTCAGTGGTTAACGGCATTGCTCTTGCAGAGGACTGGAGTTCAATGCCCAGCACTGACATGGTGGCTAGCAACTATCCTTAACTCCAGTTCAAGGGGATCTGACACCCTCTTCTGGCCTCTGCAGGCACCAGTCATGTACATGGTACACTTACATTCATGTAGGTAAAACATTCATACACATAAAAATAAAATCTTAAAAAACTCACCAAAACTGAATGTTTAAGAACTATCTAGAGATTTCACATAAACCATACATCTTATTTAAAAAAACAAACACAGAGAAAAGACAACGAACCTGAAAATATCTTCCTGGGGTAGGGAAATGGCTCAGTGGCTTCTCTTCAGAGGACCTGGGGATTCCCAGCACCCACATGGCAGCTAACAGCCATCCGTAACTACAGTTCCAGGGGACCTGATGCCCTCTTCTAACCTCCTCCAGCATTGCATGACATGAGTACACTTACATGCAGGTAATATACTCCATATACATTTAAAAAAAAAATCAAGATTTGTAAACATACAAATTGCCAACTAGGTAACCAATAGGGTGTATTACAAATAGATATATTATAAATGGACTTGCAAATATGGCAAGTTTGTTGCTCAATATTTGACAACAGGAAGGTAACCTAGCCTTTTCTCCATGTGTGCATACATACACCTTTAACTGAGAAAATTCTGAAAATAGTCTTTTTATTCTTTTTTTGATTCTGGAAGAAGTACACATACTTGTTTCAAGAATGCTACTCCAAGAGATTTACATGCAAATGAGCACAAATAATTATGAAGCAAATCACTTGTCTCAGGAAGGGTACAATTTCTGAAGTTACTGTAAACATGTTCAAAGGTGTTTTGCTTTCATTTCTGAAGTAAAAAAAAAAGGACACTACTTTTTAAACATACATAGTGATCTAGCAGTCCTTTACTCTGAAAGGAGGTGGAGGTAGGAGGACCAAGAGTTGAGGCCAGGTTTGCCCTACATAACAAGTTCAAGGTCAGTCTGGGATACACCAGACACTATCTCAAAAACAACAGCAGCAAAGGAAACTCAATGTTACACAAACAATTCTGTTCCTCTAGTTTTGACATGACAAGAGGAAAGTGAGCCGTATCCCAAATCACTGAATACAACTCTTCAAGGAAGGTGTATACTGTATATAAGACAATATAAGTAACCTACAAAGGGTCACCTTGAGCCATTTTCTCTTGGGTTGACTGGAAGGCTAAACTGATGGCTTGATAATGCTATTAGCCATAGTTTATTAGTACTTGAGATCAAACCTTACCTTCCTTTGCATTGGTGAAAGGAATCGAGGCCCTGAAGATAAAATTTTGTCAGTCTCTCTAGGTACTGCTTCATTTTCATCCTCAAGCTCCACAGCTACTTAGTCATCAAATTCTACTTCTCCAGTGGCTATTCCTTCAGTGTTCATTCTTTACTGCTTTAGACTAGGACTGTTATCCTGTACCTGGACCATTTTAATAGTGAAAGCTAGGGATGCCTACAGAGTTTTTAATCTTCCCAATTACAATACTGCTTCGAGAGTGATCATTTCACATTAAAACTTGATTTCATGTAATCCCTCGATATAAAGCACAGTAGCTTTAACAGTAGAGTTAAGTCCAGGCTTCCCAGTCCAGCCCTGCTTATCTTTCTAGTCCTGCTATGCCTCCCATGCCTTGTACAGTGTTGCAGGCTCCTGGCCATTCACTGGAGCATGGATGGCTCCCCATGTACTGTTTAAAAAGCCCTGCCCTGTGTTCATGTGGTGATCATCTAGTTATGTCTCAAAGTCTAGTTCAAGCCTTAGTCCATGAAGTTTCCCTGGCTCTCCTTTTCAACAGACTCAATCTTCTCTCTTATCTTTAGGGAAAAATAATGCTGCTGTAGATCTATTCTTTCTACTTTTTTAAAAGAGTGATCATTAACAAGAGTGATCACATCATTGACTACTGAAAAACATGGAGACAAGGAGGCATGTGTGTTCGTTCTCAAGTCCTTACGACTCGGAATTAGCAGAAAGACTCAGTCTACTCCCTCCTCCATGGTAGTTTACAGAGTGGAGTGCAAGAATTGTTTCAGAAAATAAAACTTGGAGACCATCATCTTAAGAAGGAACAACTTTGCCCATTTTCTTTTGTGAAAGCTAACGGTCTAGGATTTGTGTGGTTAGGCTTCTTTTCCTATATGAATCAGCCAGCAAGTAGCCTAGATACCAGGAGTTCCAGTTTGTCAATTACATATATAATCACTATATATATTATATATTATATATATTGAACACATAGTTCAATCCAATGGTTGTCAATGATATTAAAATTAAAGCAGAGATTTCTTGGGTCCAAATGACTGTCTAGACAGAGTCAGTAGAACAAGGAAATAAAACCCCATGAAATATGTCCTGACTTTCTAGGTTACTTATACCTACATGCTTTCATATTTTAAATTTTTTCTTTTTTAAATTTTCATTTGAAAAAAATCATTATTTTTAGCCTGGTGTGGTGTACACCTTTTATCTCAGCACTCGGGAAGCAGAGGCAGGTGGATCTCTGTGAGATCAAGGCCAGCCTGGTCTATAAAGCAAATTCTAGGTCAGCTGGAACTACCAGGCTCTGTCTCAAAAACAAAAAACAAAAACAAGATCAACAATACCCCCCAAAAAAAGACAAAAATAAAAATAAAATCACTGTTTCTCTTGCCTAATTTAAGGCAAAATACCCAAATTCCACCATTAGGTTCTTACTTACACATTCATTATAATTGACTAAAGGTTTGGGAAACTTAACTGTCTGACTTCCTTAATCAAAGGAGGTATTATCAGTCTACACCTTCTCAGACAGCATCCTTATTACTCTGTTCATATCTGCAGAAACAGAACTCTCAGTGGAGACTTCAGACTGAACCATTACAAATCTTGACAGGACTACACAGTTCACTTTGTTTACTCACCGAACTCTTGCTCAGGAAGCAAACATAGACTTGAAATACTAAAATTGTTAAAAATTATTTGTATGCTGGGCATGGCGGTAATCCTAGCATTTGGGAGGCAGAAGCAGATAGATCTCTGTGAGTTTGAGGACAGTCTGGTCTACAAAGTGAGTTCCAGAACAGCTAAGGCTACATAGTAAGACACTATCTCAAAAAACCCACCACCAACCACAAATTATTTTTAAGACAGTGAGAAACTGGATTTTATGATGAAGGTAGCATTCCGTAATACGTGACTTTCTGGATGGATGGCAATTCTTTTTCAAACAAAATATACAAGCTTAAGAAGATACCAAAAGACTTTCTGGTAACTTTTTTTTTTTTTAATTCAGTAGTTGGAACCTTTTAAAATATTGGTATTTTTATTTCATGTATATAAGTGTATTATTTGCATATATGCAATGTGCACCTGTGTCAAAAAGCCTGAGGAGGTCAAAAGAGGGTGTTGGATTTCCTAGAACTGGAGTTACAGATGGCTGTTAACTACCACATGGGTGCTGGGAATCAAACCCAGGTCCTCTGCAAGAGTAGCCAGTGCTTTTAATTGCTGAATCATCTCTCCAGCCGCCAGGTAACTCTTTCAAATTGTATTTTTTCTTCCTTAAGGATCTTTAAAGCTTTGGAGGCTGTTTTGAACAGTACTGGCATTGTACAGAACTTCAGTTGACGGCTTTCAACCCTTACGCACATTTTGAATCATAGCTAAAAGAAGCTGTTTAACTGACAAAACCAATGCCAGATGTCAAATGTCTTTAAAACTATAAAAACACTGTGCTTAAGAAACACACAAAACTACTGCCTTTGTTTTGTGTTGTTAATCCTAAAACTTTTTCAAGGATAAGAGAGTAGGAAAATAAAATATTTACCACATACAGTAGGTGAAATTTGAGTCCTGATTAGATTGCAACACAAGGTCAAAGGCAAGGAATCACTTTCCTAGCTCCAACTTGCCATTGTGCAATTCACCTCCATCCTACAGACAAGCCTAGACACCAGCAGATGTTTATGAAGCATTTCTCCTAACATGCTAGCATTTTTATCTTCAGTATCTTAAGAAGGCGAATAAACACAAGCTGAGAAGTCATTATAGTCAAAAGAAAATAATCTGCAGTTTGGCATCAAGAGAATTAAGGAGTAGAAGCTAAAAACATCTAATAATTTGGGAGAGAAAGTCAAAAGACCACAAAAATTTCAAGGACACTAACTGAAAATGTCAAATTAGTGGTAACAATAAACTCAAGTAATTTATAAAAACAATGGCTCATAGATTCCATGGATAGGGATTACCTAATCTTTAACCTTTAGAAGATATTATGCTGTTTTTGGAAAAAGAGCCCATATTTCTTAGGTACTAAATATAAAATTGCTTTCTCATTTTACTCAATGAATATTTAAAAAAATATTTTTCAAATATTTTCTTTTTCTAAGGTTTAGAGTTTTATTAGAAAATTTATAGGAAAATAAAAAAGTAGTTACCAAGAACAATAAATGTGTTATCTCATTCAGCATATTCAACAAATCAGTGTCCAGCAGATGTCAGAGCCTGGTTAAGATTACACCCAAATGACAAGATACTCTCTAGTGTTTCTGCTGTATTTTTGGGTACAATCATAGCCATGCTATCTTAACTTACTGTTAGTAATCACTACAATTTCTCTCATATTTTAAAATAGAAAGAAAATTGATAGCTCTTTCATTATCAGTTAGGATTTGATGTTAAAATGACCTTAAATGTTCCCTTTAGAGGGCTTTGAGACAAAGAACTGTAATGGAATGCAAGCATCTTTTGAAAGGAGACCTTAGGGGGTGTGGAAAAAATATCTTTTTTCCAGTAAGCAGAGAAGGGGAGCTGAGTGGTAGGTAGGGACGACAGGCAGGAAGTCCTTCCCACCTCCTCTGACCCTCCCAGCCCATTCAACAATGAGAATGCTGGAGAGACTATAGTGGGGATGATCATACCTTCGTGGGTAGGCTCTGGGTCAGGTGTAAGTGAGATGTCATCCAACTCTCGAAGGCAGAGCCATTCTCCATCCATAGACACACGGAATTTGCAAAGGTAGATGGTCTCCATGGCAGCCTGTGTGATCTTGTCAGTAGTGGGGGTTGGCATATCGGTCGGAGGCGTCAGAGCAGACATGATGACTCAGCTTGGGACCACAATACACACACACACACACACACACACACACACACACAGAAATAAATAAGACCTCCTCACCCAAAAAAATTAAAAATAAAAAAAATCCCAAATCTGAAGCTCTGAAATAATGCTTTCAGGAAAAGGGATAGAGAAGGTTTAAAAAAGGAAAGAAAAAAGACAGAAAAATACCTGATGGAATCAACTGCTCAAAATAATTCTATACTATCTTTTCTTACAAGCAGTTCCTATCAAGACGCAAAATAGGATGATGCTCGTCCTCTCCCAGCGTCCTCTCCTTTTATCTTCCTTTCTCTCCCTCTTTATCCCAGCCGGGCTATGTATAGGCTTAAATCCTGCACAGCCAATCCCGGCTTTCAAAATTTAGCCTCAGCACAAATAAGTGAAAAAAATCCTCCTTCTTTGTGCAGAAATTTTTTTTTAAAAATTAAAAAATGAACAAAAAATCAACCAGTATTTTCAAGTAAGCTTAAAAAAAAATCTTGACCAGCAGAAATCACTTCCAGGATCCACTCATCTGAGCTGGGATGCTGAGTTCTGACAGGATTGGCTGTGCGCAGTAAGCAGGGTGTTGACCAAAATGGCTGACTAATGAACTGAACTGAAAATTCAGGCTCATGTGACCAGCTGCTCTGAACGCAGAGCGAGCAATTCCCAGGATGCTTTATAGATGCTGCTGATGCGAGAAGAACAATTAGGCTGCTCTCTCTCATCCTGCACAACCCACTTCCAGACTGTGCTAGTCAAACTATGATCAGACCTAACACAATGCACAAATCCTCATCAATTCTCACTCTGAGATAGAAGAGCTAACAGGACAATACTAGATAATACTCCACGGTAACCATGATAAAAGGCAATTTGAGTAATTTATCAAGCACGTCTTCTATACTTATACATATAGCTATATAAATACTTTATTACAGTAAAGGTGGCATTTAAAAATATTTCATTTATTATTTTATTTTATGTGTATGAGTGAATTGCCTGCAAGTGTGTAAGTGCACCTGTGTCGTGCAATGCCTGCAGAGGTCAGAAGAATATGTCAGATTCCTTGGAACTGGAGTTAGGGATGGTTTTTAGCCACCACGTGGGTCCTCTGCAAGAGCAATCAGTGCTCTTAACCACTGAGCCATCTCTAGAGCCCACCTAAAAGTGGTATTTAAAGAGAAGCTAACACAGGTTTCTAATCTAAATATCTTATCCTCCAGCAGTTATAATTTAGTTCTCTAAGATACAACGATCTAACTTTTTTAGAAAGGTAGGCAGCAAACACAAAACAAAGGCCTGAAATTAAAGTAAAAATCCTTCCTGATTAATGGTAACTGCTTTTCCTTTTTGACACCTCTATATTTACCAAGTTTCTGCCATAAGCATAAAATGTATTTCTAAGAAGTTAAAACCATGTTATATTCTTAAAATCTTCCCAGCCTGGGATGTACTGAAGACATCATTAAATTCCTTTAAATCAACCAACATGTGTGTACACGTGCGAAATCTGAGAAGGTATCAATACTTATACCCTGATAACAAAAAGTCAGGAGCTGGCTTTCTGAACTCTGTAATTGTCTGGGGTCCAGTGCAGAGTCCCTCACTAACTGTAGGGAAGATATTTGATGTTTCCCAGTAGATGCCTTAAACTGAAATCAAGGACAGTACTTTTTTCTTATACACTATATACCTACTTATCATAGTTTAATTTATAAATTAGACACATGTGAAAATAACTATAAAGTAGAATCATTATAATATGTTGTAATAAAAATTATGTGAGAGCTGGGTGTGGTGATGCATGCCTTTAATCCCAGAACTCAGGAGGCAGAAGCAGGCAGATTCCTGTGAGTTCAAGGCCAGCCTGGTCTACATAGTGAGTTCCAGGGCAACTGGGGCTACAGGGGGACCCTGTCTCAAAAAAAAATATGTTAGGGCTGAAGACATGTGTCAGCTTCTGGGTTCGAGAGATGCCTGACCTTACAACATGGCTCAAAGATTAAGAGCACTGCCTGCTCTTGCAGAGGACTTAGGTTCGATTCCCAGCACCACACGGTGGCTAACCACCTTCCGTAATTCCAGTTCCAGGGGATCTGAAACCCTCTTCTGATCTCTGTGCAAACTGCAGGACATGGGTGCACCTACCTACATGCAGACTTGTACACATAAAATAAAAATAATAAATAAAATATTAAAAAATAAAAATTATACAAATGTGGTGTCTTAAAATAACCTTTTTCTGTCTTCTTCAAATGGGGTCTCAAGTAGCTTAGACGTTTTGAACTTCCTATGTATCCAAGAATTACAAACTGCTGATCCTCTTACCTCCACCTCCTGAGTGCAGAGATCTCAGGTGTGAGCCACCACACTACACATGGCTTATGGAGTTAGACAGATAAAATCCAGAGCTTTGTGTAATGCTGGGCAAGCACTGTACCACTTAAGCCATATTGCCAGTCCTAAAAAATATTTTATGGTTGGTCTGGAGAGATGGGTCAGCCAGTAAAGTGTAAAAGTCAGTCCTCAGAACTCATGTAAAACAGTTGGGACTGGTGGTACAGCACTGGAGAGAAAGACAGGTGGATTTCTAGGGCTTGCTGTCAGTCAGCCTAGCTTAATGGGTGAGTTTCAGGCCAATGAGAGACCATGTTTCAGAAATCAAGGTAGCTAGATCCTTGGAACAATACTTGAAATTGTCCTATGGCCTCTAAACAAGCACAGTACCACACACATATACATACCATACACACATAGATACACAAATGTAATGATCTTATTGCACTGAACTCACATTTCTTCTTGCAATGATGTGAGATGATACAGTGTGTGCTGAGGTAAATTATGGAGGCATTATGACATAGAATTAGATGACATAAATGGAACCTAAACATTGGGCAGCTGATCTGATAATGGGAGGGTAGCATCGACAGTGTTGGCAAATTAGACAAAAGGACCTATATCCTGAGCATCAAGGATATGATGGGGTAAGAAAGGGGTAAGATTTCATCACACTATTTAGGATGATGTGGAGTTTAAAAATTATGAATTGCTGGTTGGTGAGAGGGTTCAGCAGGTAAAAGCACTTGCTGTCAAGCCTGATGATCTGAGTTTGATTCCCTGGGACCCACACAGTGGAAGGAGAGAAACAAGCATGCATATGCACAAAATATTAAAAAATTAAAGATATGAACTGTTTATTTCTGGAATTTTCCACTTAATATTTTGGGCTACAGTTGACCTCAGGTGAGTTAAAAGCCCCCAAAATGAAATCATGGCTCAGAGACAAATAATATACATGAATTCAGACTGGTCACAAACGATAGCAGATCGTTTCACTAACCAGTCAGGCTTTATTAACCATGAAAGATCTGAATTGATTGCAACATACTAGCACAACAGGACCGTCTAGGTTATAATATCAAGCCAGAAACTTGAGTAATATCCTGTTTAAAGAGCCCCCCAACACCGTTCTTTTCAGAGGACACAGAGGGGGCCCAAAGCAACTAAAAGTTTGGGCAAAGAATATGGTACCTGTTAGTTATCTATCAGTCTATGGCAGGACTGTCAGTGATTTAAAAAAAAAAAAAAGTCATAATTGGGTAAGAAGACTCTTTACTACCATGAGTTACACCTGTGCATCAGATAAACATCGTGAGTCATTTACAGTTACTCACTGTTCATAAACAGTGAAATTACTATAAAACAGCACTATTTATAGAAGTTAATAATTCCAAATATTTCTAAGTACTGTTTATACATTTGGGTCACTAAATACAAAATATTTTAGCCTTATATAAAAGGAAAATATTAAGCTATGCAAAACATACAAATCTTGACTTTTTTTTTTTTTAGCCAAATCTCACTATGAGCCCTGGCTGAGCAGGAAAATGCCATGTAGACCAGCAGGCTGTCCTTGAACTCACAGAGATCCACCTGCCTCTGCTTCTCAAGCAGAAAATCTTGACTTCTGACTGAGGATAGAGTGCTTGCCTAGCACATACAAGCTCCTAGATTCAATCCTTAACACTGGGGGGAAAAAGGGAAAAGGAAAAATCTTTTTCTCATAAGCTATATTGAACTTTTTTCCTCATTTGAATCCATTTGTCAATAATTGCATATATTTGTAAGGAGAGTGTAAGAAAGATGGGAGTAGGGCAACACCTGTGACTTAAAACAGAAATAGCAAGGCCTATGTGAAATTTGAATGCAAGATAATGATCCAAAAAACACTATAGACTATGTTCTACCTGCCTACATGGCCTGGATTTTCGACATGATTGATTCAAACAAGGTGTAAATCTCAGTTAGAAGTCACATTCTCTTAAAGTATACTGGTACTCAGTTGTAACTATGACAAGACAAAATTAACTTGTTAGGTCCAATGTTCCTGTTGTACAGTGTGAAAAAATACTCAATTATTTATTGAATTTGCTTTCTGCTAGGCGCTTAGCAAATGTCACACCAAAACAGCACACTGTAAAACAGACAATGACATCTCTTCAAACACACAAGTAAATCAAAGTTCAGCCAAGAAATTACTTCCAGACCACACAATGACCAAAGAGCTGATCTGTTACTCTGAGCTGCTCTGTCTGGGTGGCTCCCAAAGTCCATGTTTCTTCAACATTCTGCAATGTAGTATTCAAGCAAGGTCCTTGTGAAAGATGCAAAACACAAACTTCAAGTTATTTATTTAAAGAGGACTTAAAAAAATCAATTTTCATTTTGACCCCTTAATGTTCCACAGATTGTATCTTTCACCTAGCATGTCCCTTACACATTTAGTTTAGGTTTCTCAAAACTGGAAATTTTCGGGGAATGGGAAACCAGCACACATTCTCCCTGTAAGAAGATGACAAGGGCTAAACCAAATTATTTGCAGGCACCACGAGAGACATGATACTTGATTCATTCTACTATTGCCCTAGGAAAGAAGCTGAAAAGCACCTCACTGAATCCCTTCACTCATGTGTCAGGAGGATGTGTGAGATGCTGGGGATGGTGACACATACCTTTCATACCAGCACTTGGGAGACACATCTCTATGAGTTTGAGGCTAGCCTAGTCTACCTAGTGAGTTCCAGGCCAGCCAGTGCTACACAGTAAGACCCTGTCTCAAAAACAAAATAAAATAAAACACTGAAAACAAACAACAAAAGAACACATGAAACATTCAGAAAGACAAATGAAGGGAGACATCTTCTAAAATGATTTATTGCAGACCTTCTTTAAAGAGCAAACTTGCCAGATGTGGTGCCACACACCTTTAATCCCAGCACTCAGTAGGCAGAGACAGGCAGATCTCTGTGAGTTCAAGGCCAGTCTGGTCTACATAGGGAGTTACAGGGAAGCTAGGGCTATAGGGAGACCCTGTCTCAAAAAAGAACAAAAAATAAAGGACAAACTCAACATACAATTTTAATTCTGTAAAGAATTAACCACAATCTATAAAACCACTGCTCAAATGGAGAAACAGACTATAGAACTTACAAAAATTATGCATTCCTTCTCTCTTCTGAGTTCCTGTATCTTCTTTTAAGTCAATCTCTTCTGAATTCTGCGTAACACTTTCTTAAAGCCCAGTGTGGTGGGACATGCCTATAATCCCAGGCAGATCTAAGTCAACCTGAGCTACATGTGACCTTGTCTTAAAAAGAAACAAAGCAGAAAAAAATTTTTCTTACTTTAAAAATATTATTACAAATAATATGAATAACTAGACAATTAGCTTTGGTTCTGTTGAACTTTATAAAAAGCTATACGATATATAAAACTTCTTTCATTCAATATTGCATTCTTAGTAGGTATGTGCATATGTGTGTGTGTCAGTGAATGTGGGTGTTGAGGTCCAAGGCCAGTCTCAGGTGTTATTCTATTCCTCAGGTACCATCCATCTTCTTTTGTGAAACAGTCAGGTGCTAACCACCTTGTTTTATGAAAGAGCACCTCTCATTTGGCCTGGAGCTCACCAAATAGGCTACGTTGGCCCCTGGGTATCCCCATCTCTGTCTTTCAAGCATAGACTATCACACCCAGCTTTATTTACATGGGTTCTGGGGATCAAACTCAGGTCCTCAAGCTTGAGTGGCAAGTACTTCACTGACTGAACTATAGTCCCAGGTCACCCTCATTTTTTTTGAGGCAGGGTCTCACATATCACAAGGTGGCCTTGAATTCACTATGTAGCTGAGAATGACCCTAAACTTCTGATCTTCCTGCCTCTACCTTCCAAGGGCTGAGATTACAGGCAGCCATCACTATGCCTGGTTTGCTTTTTGCAGTTCTGGAGATTAAATCCAGGGCTTTGTGCACACTAGGCAAGCACTCTACCAACTGCACAAATTCCAACCTCTCAGTTATTTATTTTATAGTTAGTTGTCTCCTATTCCTTAGTTCCTAATCTGTATATCATAGTTTCTTTTTTCTTTTTGATTTATGTATTTTTATTTTATGTGTTTTGCCTGCATATATATGCAAGTGTACCCATGTCATGCAGTATCTATGGAGGCCAGAAGAGGCTTTGGATCCCCTTGGAGTTACACATGATTGTTAGCCACCATGTGGATGCTGGGAACTGAACCTGGATCGTATCCAAGAGCACCCAATGCTCTTAACTGCTGAGCCATCTCTCCAGCCCCACATCATGGTTTCTTAAAATCTGGCCGGGAATTCAAGATCTTCTTGCCACAGATTCTGAACACTTGGACTCCCAAGTGCCATTTTCAATGTATATAAAATTCATGCATTTATACAGAGCAACTGCTGTGTTGTATGACTAGGGATAACTGAGAACAAGGTTACAGAGAACTGCAGCAAGCACTACACAAAAAACAATTACAAGTGTTTAAGAAGTTCCAAGTTCCTGTCACATGTGGACTAGTCAGCATTGCTCACTCACATAACTGTGCCATCCATCTGATGACTTATAAATTTCATTCATTCATTCATTCATTCATTCTTGGGACATAGTTTTAATATACAGAGAAGGAACTAGAGGGTTGTTGTCTGAGAAGGCAGCTCTGGTGTAGGTCATGATTGTAGGTGTGGAAGGAATGAAGGAGTGTAGCAGACCACTCGCCCTTTAGAAGCAGAATGCCCACAGCGAGTCCTGTCAACTACATAGAAACTGAGTAATCTTGCCAAATTACTTGTCTCTTCTTCATTAACAAAAGGGAGATAATATTAACTACTTCGGAAGTAAGCAACGTAGATGAGGTGCTGGCTTGGCATTTGGCACAAAATCAGCAGTAAACACCAGCCATTATCATCATTACAATAGGGCTTCTGCTTAGGAGAGTGCTAGAAACACAAAACACAACTCTCTTTACATGAAGTGAAAATGTGTAAGAATACATGTTTATAAGAGCAACTCAGAGGAAAAGCAAAGGGAGATCTGAGAACAGAGTCTGTAGAGGTGGTTTTCAAATTGTGAGGACAGAAGAAAAGTTGATGGGTCAGAATTTTGCCAAAGATTCACATCAAGTGACTAGATTTACCATCTGTAAAAGAGACAGGAGAAGTAAATACATGTTTGGAGAGTCCCTAAGCAGATTCTAAAGTTAGAAGAATCACATCCTAAAAGGCACATGCTGAGACTTCTGCTTTTGTGTGCCTCCTGCTGTCCCATCCTGCCAACCTCTTCTTTTCCTGTGCACTTGAAGGTTGCCAGACGATTCTTTCAAAGTGTCCCACCTCTGCTCCAACAATCCCTTTTAACGCATGCCCAGTGTCATGTCCACTTGGTATCAAACAAGAATTGAGCTAGGTAGCTGCCAAAATAGGCTTTGCCAGAGGAATGCCTCCTGGCCAGCAGCCCTGGGAAGATTCAAGACCTTTCACAATTATTCAAACAAAACTAGAGTAAATACGGTGTGGTGGTACATGCCTGAATCTCAGAACTTGGGAGGATGAGGCAAGAGGATTTTGAATTCAAAACCAGCTGGGATACACTGCAAGATCCTTCTTTAGTACCACTGTTCTGTAACTCTAAAATATTACCTTTCATATAATTTCTTTTGTTTTTTTCCTTGTTTCTTTTTCCTTTCTGTGCTCATAATTGAACCCAGGGCCTACTGTTTTGCTCTGTACAAGTTATACCACTGAGCTATATACCAGACCCCTCACAATTCAAACCAACTCTTTCTAAAAATATTAATTATTTTTTATTTTTATGTGTATGAGTGTTTGCCTGCATGTAAGTAAGTGGACCAGTGATGTGCAATGCCTGCAGAGGCCACAAGGGGGGTGTCGGATACATTAAAATTTGAGTTATCAAAGGTTGTAAGGTGCCATGTGGATTCTGAGAACCAACCCACGTCCTTTACGAGAGCAGTCAGTGTTTTTAACCTCTGAGCCATCTCTCTAGCCCCATCACACTAAATCTTTAATGGCTATAGTACACTGACTTTCCAAAACACAGTTTAAAGCTGTATATGAACCACTTAGCATATTGGGAGGTTTCAATACTGCTACCATCTGGGTAGAAGTATACTGGTTGTGATATACTGTAAAGTTCATTAAAATGAGATTCTATTTATTCATATTGGCTACAGGTTCCCTACCGTACAATGATAGAGGTACGGTATATCTTTTAGCCAACCTTTTAATTTAAGGAATTTCTTAAAATATTAGCCAATGGAAAAAAATCATTATTTTGTTCACTTTGTTATACTTTATCATTATCCATCTAGGTGTGTCCACCCTGCTAACTCTGGGTCATATGCTGCCAAAGGCAGCCCAACACAAAACTGTTACTTACTTAAAACATTATGAGATTTTTTTGTATGTGTGATTTTTTGGAACTTGACTGTGCAGCTCTCTATGAACTTTGTTGGATGACAACATCACTTAGCAATGTCAGAACTTGGACATGCTTGGCCAGTATTTGGTAAAATTCTACCTTGAAATTTTTTTTGAAATAAAAAAAAATCTATTCACTCCTGATTCTAACTCTTTAACACACAGATTCCTGTGAAATGTGAAATAAACAAAAGACATTAAGAGAAAATACAATAAATAGGTTGGAGGCTAATACTCGTCTATTAGTCTCCAAAGTCGTTTTCTTTGCATCTTTTTCTTCCATCCTTTCTACAGCCCTTGGGGGGCAGAGAGGCAGAGGAGAAGCAGAGGAATGGTAGAGGAGAGGCAGAAGCAGGTAGATCTCTGTGAGATTGAGGCCAGCATGGTCTTCTAGTGAGTTCCAGGCCAGCCGGGGCTAGAGGGAGACCCTGCCTCAAAAAAACGAAGACTATTCAGAAATATGAATTCATTGGGCCATTAGTTAAAAAAATAGGGACTAGAGATCTGGCTCAGTGGTTAAGAGCATTGGCTGCCCTTGCAGGGGATCCAGGTTCAGTTTCTAGCACCCACACGGTGGCTAATCTGTAACTGTAGTTCCAGGGGATCCAGCGCCCTCTTCTTGCCTGTACGTGCATTGCATGACAAGGGTGCACTTACATAAAAATCAATCAATCAATCAATCAATCAATCAGTAAAACAGGTAAGTACGGCAAACACATGAAGTTTTTCACTCTTTGCAGGGCACATAATATCCCCAAAATGGGAGTCACTATTTGTGTTATCTCACTGGTCATTCTTTGTTGGTAACTGGGTGATAGAACTACAGTGAGGGTTTTGCTATATAATGAAAATACGTTTTAGGATTATTTAGCATCCAGAATGTAGCTAAAATGGCAGGAAAAAAACTGTTTCTAAAGAATGAACCGGGGCCAGTGAGATGGCTCAACAAGTAAAAACACCAGGTACAGTTTGACAGCCTGAGTTCATTCCCAAGGTCCCTCAGGGTAGAGGGAGAGAACCAATTTCTCATGCAAACTCTTCTCTGACCTCCATATGCACACACACAAAATAAATGTAATTTAAAAACTGAATGAGCCCGAGTATCTCTCCATTAGAGGCTCTCCCAATCTCTGGAGAGTTCTCTTACTTTTCCTTAATAATTATACCTTCGCTCTGCTTACAAAAAAGAAAGAACAAACCTAAGGCCATTCACAGGAAAGCAGCAAAAGAAAAGCTGAGACTTAAATACAAAATGAAATATTCTAAAGCTGTTGCTCTATCAATCAGTAATCTAGTTTGACTTTTTGATACTGACAGGCCATGGGAGTAAATGAAAGGAAAGGAGGGAGTCTAGTCTTAAGGAAGGAAAGAGAGGCATGACATAGCTTCCAGCACCTCAAAAGTTCAGGCTGTCCCAAGTCATTTGAACTATATGTGGAAGGGCCCCCTGCACTTTGACATGTCTGAGGCTAAATTCAGTTCTCCTGCGATCTCCTTTTCTCTTTTTGGTATCAGGACTTTTATTTGTCATTTGACAAAATAGTTAAAATAGTTTTTAAAAAGTTAAAAAATTTCTATTTATATTTTATGTGTAACTGTAGAGGCCAGAAGCGTCCTCTTTTGACCTCTGGTTCCCTGGAGAGTTACAGACAGTTGTTAGCTGCCATGTGGGTGCTGGGAACTGAACCTGGGTCCTCTGCAAGAGCAGCCAGTGCTCTTAACACTGAGCCACCTTTCCAGCCCCCATCAAAGCAGTTTTTAATGGATCATAAAATGTCTTTGTTTTCTTAACACAACTGGAAGACATCTGAAAACTAGCAGATTAACCACAGTAATATAGCCAGAGCACTGTTCAACAACGAGCTATGTAAGAAGTCATTCTTTAAGAAGCCATGGGTTCCAGGTGTGGTGATGCACACCTTTAATCCCAGCACTCAGGAGGCGGAGTCAATGTGGATCTCTGTGAGTTCAAGGCCAGGTTGGTCTACATAGTGAGTAGTGAGTTCCAGGACAGCTCAGACTACAGGGAGACCCTGTCTCAAAAAAGATGAAAAAAAGAAGCCACAGGCAGACATAATAGCACACACTTGTAGCCTGTAATCCCAGAATTCCAGAGGTACAGGCAGGAGGGCCAAGAGTTCTAGGTCATCTCAGTCACACAGCAAGTTCAAAGTCAGCCTGGGCTACATGAAACACACTCTCAAAAAAAAAAAAATCAAAATAAGTCACAAATCAATCTGCTATTTCAATCAATCTGCTATTTAGTATGAAGGTACATGCTCAAAGCTTCAGTGTGCAGATGGCTTGACCATTCCTCTCAAATCCTCAATTTAGGTAGATGACTCTGTATTTAATTAATCAAAGTACTTTTATCTTTTCAAAATTTAGAAAAATAGCCGGTTTGACTTATAACCAATTAAAGTACACTCAGCCCCTAACTAGGTATAATTTTATTTTCTCGCTTTGATTTTTTTTTTTAGATAGGATTTGCCTGTAGCACAGGCTGGCCTGGAACTCTAGGTAGATCAATGTAAGTCAGGTTGGCCTTAAGCTTACAGAGATTACAGAGATCTACCTGTCTCTTCCTCCCAAGTGCATAATTTTTTTTTATAAAACTATAAAGTAATTAAAAAATAAGGGGAAGACAATAAAAAATACTCACAGGAGATAAACGACCATATATATGATGCACACACAGAGATCACACATGAAGCTGTAAACATAAATTGATTTCCTACGTCTAAATACTCATTCCTGGGCACATATGCAAATGTGGAAGTTCCTTGCCCACATTACAGACTTTTAAGTGCAACAAATTCGTCTCCAGTCTCACCACTAAGCACTATGGCACTATGCCGGAGTCAACCATGGCTCTCATTGTTGAACTTTATTTTACAGTAACACTGGCCATCTTTTAAAGACTCCCCCTGTCCTTCCCGCTTTCTATTCCTCTTCCAGCTTTCCTTCAATTGCAAACAGCACATACCAATACAGAAAGAAAGTGGCTTCTTTGTGAGTGGGACACACTTTGTATACTGCTATAACCAGGAGAAAAATGACAAGACATATGGACTCTTTGCCTGGCATCAACTTAAACATAAATATTTTCTGTAGCTCTGGGAGCTGGAAAAAGAAAAGGATAATAAAAATAGAAGGTACAGGAGTATTCAGTTTTCTGACATTATGACACAACCTTGTCATCTACAGCATTCATGCTGAAGAACTGTGTGATCAAGATACAAAATAAAATAAAACAAAACAAACTGGGTTTGGCAAGATGGCTCAGTGGGTAAAAGCACCTGAAGACCTGATTTCAATGCCTGGGACCCACAATGGAAGGAAAGAACCAATTCCCCAAAGTTGTCCTCTGACCTCCACAAACGTACCCACTCACACACAATCACACCTACTGTTCTAGTTCCACTTCCTGCTGTGATAAATTATCATGGCAAAAGTAACTTGAAGGGAGAAAGGGGTTTATTCAGCTTACAGTTCCAGGACAGAGTTTATCACTATGGGAAGTCAAGGCAGGAACTTGAAATAGCTAGTCATATGCACAGTCAGCAGCTTACTTGTGCTCAGCACCCTCTTCACATTTCCACAGTCCAGGATCCCCTGCCCACGGAATGGCGCCATCCAAAGTGAGCAGCTCTTCTGCCTCAATTAAAATCAGGCAAATCTCTCATAGACATGCCCACTCGCCAACCTAATCTAGACAATCTCTCACTGAGACTCTTCCCAGGTGACTGTGTCCAGTTGACATTGAAAACTAACCACCACACATATGTACACATATGCATATACACACAAATAAAAAAAGTCATGCTTTAACCAAGTTTACAATTTTGTGCTGGGCTGCATTTATAGCTACCCTGGGTCAAATATGGCCTCTGGACCACATGTTGGACACATCTGTATCTGAACCATTTGAATGGCAAGAATGCTTTTCTAAGGAAAAGTCATTTCTTGTCCATCCTGTCAATTCACTGAGTAAAGGAAGGCATTAAAAGTAAATTGCAGCACAGCACAGTTGATCCAATAGCTGGCCAGGAACTGGCATGGAAGGTCACACCAAGAGTAGAAAGGCACCACAAAATGCATTTATTTATGAATGCATGAAAAAGTCCTGAAAGAAAACTCACCAAATTCAAGAGTGGTATCCTCTGATAAGGAACATGACAGGACTGGTGGTGTGAGGATCCACAGAGAGGACAGTACTCTGTATGATGAATTTGTCTTATAAAATATCTAAGCAACGACAGTAGACCTATGTGCTATTTATACAATCAGTTTTTAAAAAGGTATAGTAAGAAACATGAGACTTAAGAGTTAGAGCATAAAAACCAAACAGATTTAGTAGCAAAGATTCAGAAAGGAACAAAATCCAGCAAAGTCTATCAGGAGCTTTCTAGCATGGTGATTTTATGGACATCATATCCTATAAAATTTTATACCATATGTCGCAAACCCTAAAAAACTTAGGTTACCTCTCCTGTTTGTACATATTTGTTATTCTCACGCTGTCATTTAACAATGAAAAGCTAATGTAAAAAAAAAAAATCTGAGTTCAAAACAAGGGTGGCAGGGTATGCCTGAAATGCCACTGAGGAGGTAGAGGCAAGAGGAACAGGACACGTCATCCCTGGTCACATAGCAAGTCTGAGGCCACCCTGGGCTATATGAGACTCTGCCTCAAGAAAGCCATGAGCACAGTCATGATTTCTAAAATAGAAAGACACCATCTCAACACACTCTTTAAGGATAAACTACATTTTATACCCTTTTGGTAAATGCATCATAAAGTTCGGAAAGTATGGTGACACACTTATAAATCCCAGCATCTTGGAGGCTAAGTTAAGAAGATCACTTCAAGTTCAAGGCTAGTGTGAGCTCAGGATTAAGATCTTGTCTCAGAAAAGAAAAGAAGAAAAGAAAAGAAAAGAAAAGAGAAAAAGATGCCAAGGAAGCAGAGCTCAGTCACCATAATCACTTAGTGTTGAGCTGAGTTCAAGTGCTGCTCTGGTAATTAAAATGAGAAGTCTTAAAAACTGAGCAGTTAGGAGAGTTCTGATATTCAAGTACATTACAGAAAGCAGTATGATACTGACTCTGCAAAGCAACAAGGAATATTTTCATTCATATTTAGAGTATTCTTTTTGATATATGTATGGGTTCTAAAGTACAAAAAAATCACATAAAACTCAAAGTTCAAAGGAAATACTTTAAGACTTTTTAAAGTATGTAGCAGTGATGTTTTTGCTAGTGTAAGTCTTCAGTAACCAGTCTTTAAAAGAAGTGGGGAGGATGTGTTTTCTTAGTATTTTCCTGAGTCTCTATACCTCGATAAACTACTTCAGATACAAAGACTATGAGGAAATTCCAAGATGTTTAAGTGCTAACAGTTTACCCTATAGACTTGCTAGAATTGCACACAGTAAAAGATCACACTCATGACACTAACGTAACTCTCCTGTACCTTGGAGGTAGTGCTTTGCTTGGCATATGCATGGGTTCAAGTCACGGTGACTTAAATCTTCCATTCCTGCTCTTGATCATATGTAGCCCCCAATTTCTAATAATACTTAAAAATAAAAAAGCCCAATCCTTACTGAGCAGAAAGAATCGAATTAAGTGGAATTCAAGTAATTCTTACAATTGATACTGGCCAACATTTGAAAATTTCTGCATCAAATCTCGTACAATTGTTACATGAACTCATAGAAGTGTCTCTTATGCTCCACAATGATTCAGTTATAATAAGCAGAGTACACAGAAATTGAAATGTTTAAGAAGGAACAAAAAAGAGGTTATGCTTGAAAGTACAAAGAGGAAATGGGCAGGAGGCTCCAACTTTAGAATGCATGAAATTGCCGGGGAGAGGGAGGATGAAGACGGAGGGAGGGGATCTAAATGTGACCGAGATGTATGAAACACACAAAAATCCAAGAAAAAATATATTGAAAAAAAAGTACAAAGCTTAGTCTTTAGAAATGAAATGTGTTCAGCATGCGCTATATTCTTATCTCTATCTCCTCTGCTATACAAAGACTCATTCTTGCTATGAATTAGACGTTTCCATCTGGAGATTAGTGTACACAACTCAAACTGTTGTTTTTCTAAGACTCTAATCCCATGGCCCGTCTTTGACCACTCTCTAAGTAAGAAGAGATGTAACACTGGACTACGGCTAGCTGAATCCAGTGATTCTTTACTGGATAGCTCAGTTTTGGATCTCCATTGTTTGATTAAAGAGCACCATCATGGAAGACAAGAAATCTGGGTCAAGTTCATTCTTCCTTTTAAACAGTTACTGAAGACAATCCTGTACTTAGTCTTATCTTTCGCTTCCTCAACTGAAAAGGGGGACACTATACATTACGCTCACAGACACGTGTTAGCTATTGATAATCACCGTACATATACAAGGGAGACATTCAACAAATGTTTATCTTTTCTAACGAGTAGGATGGGGAGGTAGAAAAAGCCAAGTCAGAGTTTCTTGGCAGCGCAGAGCTGTTCCAAGATTTGCACTGGCGCGCTTTAAAAATAGGGAGGGAGGGAAGCCTCACACAGGCAACTTTCCTTTTCTTATGCCTACCTATTGTTAGGTATTTGACATTTACAACATACTTTGAATTGTCCGCCACATTTTCATACTGTAAGGTCTTGTCTTTTTAAACCAGACTGTGACACTCTTCCAAGAGTCCTCATATTACCACCTCCTCTAGAGGCCGGCTCTTCTTCCCCAGCAGCAATAAACATTTGTTGACTAATACAACACCGACTGGGGCTCGATGCATTTAGTGAGCTAATGTGACAGTGACTTTAAGGCGTGGAAGCCTCTTTCTGACAAAAGACATGACACTGGGAGGTGCCCTTCCCAAGCCACAGTTTTCCTGTCCCCTCGCCCACCTCTCCATCGTTCTCGCTGCAGGAGGCCGCTCTCATTTATGGGTTTGGGAAACGCTCAATTAAGAGAAAAATTGCCTGGCCAGGCAGAGGCCGCAGGGCGGCGACGCGGGCCACACCTACTTGGAGCCGCGGACGCGCGTCTGGAGGGTGGCCGGTCCTGGGGTGCCCCCTCCGCGGCTCCTCCAGGGAAGAGCGCCGGTGGGCAGCCAGGGTCGGCCCGGCGCCCTCAGGGAGGTGGGGGACCGCTCGACGCCTCGGCCCCACCACGTGGGAGGCCGAGGGTGTGAGTGCCCCGCCGGGAGGCGGCGAAGCAGGCCGGGCGGGGCCCCACGGCCTGGGCAGCCCGGAGGTGGACACTCGGCGAGGCCGCGTTAGTCCCCCGCCCCCCGTGCCCGCGCCGGACCTCCCGAGGCCGCTCGGGCTCCGAGGCCCGCGAGAGGCGGGGCTCCAAAGGGTCGGGCCAGGCGCCGCGTCCGGGTTCCCGTCCCCGTCCCCGCACTCACGGTGCTTGCCGCCGCCGCCGCCGCCACCGCTCGGGTAGCTCAGCAGCAGGAAGGGCAGCGGGGAGCCCGGTGACGGCGGGGTCCTCCAGGCGCGCTGCTGCGGCGGCGGGCGCGCTGTGAAGCCCGCGCCTCCATCGCCCGGGTACAGTAGGAAGAAGGGGGCAGCCACCGGCGAGTCCGGCTCCGAGGGCCTCGCCTCGCCCTCTTGGTCCGCGCCCCCGGCGGGAGCTCCGCGCGACTCCTCGGACTCCTCCGGCCGCCGCTCCCCGCCCCGCGCCGGGTCCTCGTCGCAACTTTCAGCGGCCGCGCTGGGCGGCGGGGGCTCGGCCATGCTCGCTCCTGGCTTCGCGGCGCCTCCGCCGGGCCCAGTCGAAGACCCGAGGGTCACGGCCGTCACGCCTCCGCCGCCACCTTTGTCGGGGCCGGGCCTGCTCCTGGGTTCCCCGCTTGGCCCGCCCCGCCGGGGCCCAGTCTGCTGAGGACCGCCCCGCCCGACGGCGCGGCCGGCCCAGCGCCGCCTCCGGCTACCGCCCCTCCCGCCCCGCCCCTGCTGCGCCTGGGCGCCCCTAGGGGACAGCGTGCGCCTGCTCGCTCCCACCTTCCTTTCCGCAGCGCGAGGGGAACCCGGGCTACCCAGTCCTCAGCCGCCCCTGGCTCTACCCTGACCGGCAGCTGCTTGAAGGGTCGGAGGCCTAGACACACTTCTACCGGCGTTTTTGGTGTAACCGCCAACTTTGGTAGCAGTGAGCACAAGGATCTGAGTATTGAACTGTACTACTTGCCATTCACGTAACTTCAACCGTTGACTCATGGTTCTGATGCAGGAACTTGGAACTGTCTATAGGATAAACCAGGGGAGAAGACAGTTTTTTCACAACTCTTTTGTTCCCTTCATGTGCGCTCTTTAGAAACCGTGTATTAGCTTTTACTTTATTCCCAGTTTTCCAGTGCTCCAGATGCTCATGGGTGCATTGTCAACTAGTTTAGAATTTATATGACACTTGTTTATTAAAAGTTGACATTTTCCACTTTAGTAGTGTGAATGAAAAGTTAAAAAAAAAAAAAAGCCACACACAGACAACCGTATCTTCAATTGAATCTCCTGAAAGGCTGATTAACTGATTAAAACTTCCAAGATTATAGTTTGGAATGTTGCAGGTCTAGAGCCTAATTGTAATTTATCTTGGGCTATCTTTAGCCCCCTAAATAGCTGTTTCATGTCCACAGCTGTCTTGGGCCTAACATCCTATGACTAATAGATTAAAAACTTTGGGGAATGTATTAAATTAACTAGTTTCCACCAATCAAAAGGTTATGAATATCAATAGATAGCATCTCAGGCCTATATTTGAGATTTCTCTGTTTTGGTGTAATTGCCTACTTTTGCTTCCACCAAGGTATGTGAAAGGTGCCTTGATTTATGACTTTCTTTGTTCTGTTACTATAAAAAGCTTTATGAAACCATTACCACATTGGAACATGGAATTTGGGATGACAAATCTGTGTTGCTGGGCCATGGTCACTTGTAGCTGGCTCCAGAATAAACTATCTCTTACATTCTTTGAGGCAAAAGTTATTTTTGTGTCAACAGTATGTGTCTCTTAGTAATCAGGCACTGTTATTTTATTTCATATATTTGAATCAGTAATTGCTGATTCAGCAAGTGGTTAAAGTAAACATTTCCCAAAGAAAGACAATCACTAATTATTATCACTTCGGGTTTTTTGTTTATTTCTTTGTCTGTCTGAGTCGAGGGAGGTGAGTAGTCTTGGCTTGCTTGAACTCATAGTCGGATCTCAACTTCTAGATGGCTAGGATTTACAGATAAGAGCGTGTGGAGGCCCTGCTCCTATCACTGTTCTTTATCATGGATTCCTAGCTGAATTCGAGTTGCAAAATGCTGGCACAGAACTCATGTTAGCTCAGCTAAAAATCATTACCCTGTAACATTTTGCACATTTACTTCTGTGACCTTTCTCAAATCTTTCCTCTGTAAAGGAAGTTAAACTTTACATGAAGGAAAAGTAAACATTATTCTCTGCCAATCATGCTTAAGTTAACACTAAATATTATCACAAGACTTCTAAATCTATCCTTCAAGCATTTAAAACAAGGACATTAAAAAAGGAAGTGTTTACAAGACACTTACAAGACAAGTGTTTCAAGTAACCTTAGAAAATTAACTAGTAGCTTTAGGCTTCTGGTAGTTCCCTGACCTGTTGATTCCTTCAGCCTAAGTTATTTGTCCTCATCTGTAAAACTGTTACTTTATCATAACGATATTAAGAATGTAAGTAGCGACTGGCGAAAGGGCTCAGAGGGTAAGAGCTCTGACTGCTCTTGCAGAGGACCTGGGTTTGGTTCCCAGCCTACCCATAGATGGCAGCTAACAATAGTCTTTAACTCCAGTTCCAGGGGATCTGACACCTTATTCTGGCCCCTGCTGGGAGTGCATGCATGGATTCACTAACAAACCAAGCAGGTAAAATACTCATACACTTACAATAAAAATAAATTTTAAAAAATTCAAAAAGTGAAATGTAAGACCTTTAATACATAGTCTAACACAGGATTGAATAATTATTAGCTATATTTCATAATTTTGACAAAAAGTAACCTTTTTTAAAGAATATATTTATTTTGAGACAGAGTCTCACTATGTAGCCCTGGCCAATGGTCTAGAACTCACTATATATTATATGTAAACCATGATGGCCATGAACTCAGAGATCCACTTGCCTCTACCTCAGGAGTGCTGAGATTATAGGGCATGTACTACCATAGGGCATGTACCACCATGCCCAGCTAAAAGCGTGTAAGTTTATTTAAAGGAAAAATAAACGAGTTAGAAGAGGCCTTTTCATCACATAGTTTGGGGTTTATTGAATTTTGTTAAAATCTTTTTGTTATTTGAGATAGGGTCTCCCCGTAGTCCCAGCTGGTCTATAACTTGCTATGTAGACCAGGCTAGCCTTGATCTCAAAGAGATCTACCTGAATCTGCCTCCTAAGTGGTGGGATTAAAGGCCTGTGCCACCATACCTGGCTTTTTTTTTTTTTTTTTTTTTCTTTTTCTTTGACATGGGGTTAGCCTCAAGCTCATGATTCTCCTCCAGAATGGGCCTCTGTAGGCTGAGATTACAAACGTGCCATCATAATCCATTTCATTTTAACTATTTGGCAAGGGTGAGGATCTTGATAAAATGACATTTGCTTATTAAAAACTGAAAACTGTATTAAAGACAAAAACTATACCTGGGCTTTAATTGAGCCTTTTAATCTTCCTTTTTCATGCAGAAACTCAAGAATTCGTTTCAGGTTCCATTACCAAGTTGTTTTGGAATGTTGCAGTAAAGAATTTGGGTCAGACATGACATCACACACCTGTACTCTGAGTGCTTAGGAGGTTGAAATGGATCATGATGAGACTGAGGCTACACAGGGGGCTTCTGTCATAAGCAAACAGATAAGCATGACTCTATTGGTAGAAGAGCAGAACTTTCACAAATCATTGTTAGGAGAGCCAGTAATCAATCAAGGAAGTTACCAATTATGAAATGCCAGCTTTCTTCTTGTTAAGCCAAGACACTTGTAATTGTAGAAACAGTGACTTGCAGTGGAATCCTACAGCATATTGGTTTTGTCTGCTTTTAAAGGGGGCTCTATTTGTTTTACTACCATTAATTAAATGACAGCATAATGAATACAGAAAATTTAGCTGAAATGAGTCTTTTAAAATTTATAGGCAAAGCTATTTATGAACTTTCCCCTTAAAGGTGGATAGTACTCCAAGTCCTCAGTTTCATTTGCTTTTAGGTTTTGGATCAATAATACAACTGTGCATTAGTGTTAGTGATATATATAATAGGCTGAGTCAGCTGCTGTACACAGTTAAGGAAGCCAAAATTATAAAAACAAGCATAAACATGTTCCTTTTTAAAAATGTACAGAGCATTTTCCTGTATTTTTTTTATAAAGTGACAAGATCCAGTTACTGTAATTAAGAATTCAGCTGTTTTCCTGTGAAATAAAGCAGAAGGTACCTTTCAATTTCAGTTATCTAGGCTTGGATTTCAAATACACTCTGGTGATCTTCTGGATAGATATTTAGAATATAGCATATTAGAGCCTTTTAGAGATTAATCTATTTTTAGTACAAGCTTCTTACTGCTGTGAATCAGAAGAGATATCTCGAGGAGTCAATAATCTTTTGCAGTACGACACAAATTTTTTTTTTGGAGACAGAGCCTTACTGTGTAGCCCTGGGTGGCCTGGACCTAACTATCTACTCTAGGCTGGCCTCAAATTTGTGGCAATCCTCCTGCCTCTGTCTCAGAGTGTTGTGATTATAGATGTGCCCACGCCTTGTTGATATGTTACTTTATTTTATTTTTATGTGTATATTTATTATCTGCATGTGTGTGCACTCAAGTCATGCATTGCCCTCGGAGGTCAAAGTTCAAAAGAGGGCATCTAATCTCCTAGAACTGGAGTTACAGACAGTTGTTACCTGCCACATGGGTGCTGGGAATTGAACCTGGGTCCTCTGCAAGAGCAGTCATTGCTCTTAACTACAGAGCCATCATCTCTCCAGCTCAGATATTTTATTTTTATAATAGAAAATAAAACACATTGAATTGTTACTGATTGTTTAGTAATCATTTCTTTCTTTTACAAAGATCCTACTACTAACAGCAAAATTGTCTTCCTTGGGTATTCTGTGGAGAATAGAATTCTGTAGAATCCAGAGCCCTGTTCCATATGAACTTTCCATATTTTGTGTCTATGTTTAGTATTCTTTTTCATTTGCTTTAGTTTTTTATTATAGGAGCTCACTCTATCTAACCAGATTGGATTGGATGTACTCAGTCCCCAGGGTGGAGCTTTAATATTTTATATCTTACTGTTGTGGAAGCTGTATGGTTTTTTTCTTAACTTCTCTTGCTCACCGCCTTCTTTTCTGAATTTCTCTCGAATGTATCTTTTACTCTGTCTTCTGCTTTAAATCTTTTCTTGCTAGTACTATTGCAAAGGATTCATAGCTGTTTTCCCTGCCTCTGGCTTTGATCCATTCAGGTTCCTTTGCTCTGCAGTGCTACTTACTTTTCTGTTGATTTAACTAGGTCATAATAGTCCCTAAAACCTTTAGCTGGCATCTCCATCTAGAATATAATTTAAGCCCTTAAATATCCAGTAGGAGTGTGTGCGTGCATGTGTGAGATTTAACCCTTCCTTACCTTTTGTCATTATCCTGCCCTGCTTCACTTTCTGTCACTCTCAACCTAACTTTTAACATGCTTGACATTTCTCATATTACCATTCCCACTGTCCCCACCTCCCAACATTTTTGCTCCAAGTGATATGACACTTTTTTCCCCTACCCAGAAAGCTTTATGCCCTTGAGGGCATAAACAAAATATTTTTACGTAGTTGACTGCTGTAATTGTAGTCACATTTGTTCCCAACGGCGGCATCTTTGAGTTTTTCCATTTTGCGAGGCACAAAAACTTCTTTAAGTAGTTCTGGCTTCCTTCTTTCTAAGAGCCTACTAGAATTCCTTAATTCTTTCTGTGGCCATCAGGAACTGTGACGTGGTTCAAGAAAATCTGTATTGAAGTTTAAGCAGTAATTTGGCTTTTATTCCCACTATAAAGGCATATTCAGCATGATGTAAATAAAAATGTAAGTCTGCAAGAGACCACTTAATAGAAAAACTCTAGGTACTAATATTAATAAATTTCTGTTATTTGCTTTGAACAAGCCCCTCATCTACCCAAGATGAAATGATCCAGGCCAAAGAAATCAACGCCAAAGAGTGAAAGGAACATTTCTTTAGTATAAGATTATATATATATGTACACATACACACTCTGTCTAGCTTTGTAGCCTAATCTGGCATCAAAATCATGACAATCCTGCCTCAGCCTCCCTAGTGCTGGGGTACAGACATATGTCACTATACCCGGCCTGAATGATTTTTGGTTGCTTTCTTGCAGTGCTGGAATAAAAGGACCTTGCTTCTGCTAGGCAAGCAAGTATTCTATATTCCCATTCTCCCTACAATAAAGTTTCCTTGCTCATTTTCATGGATTTCTGGCTTTAGGGAGCTGAACCACGGAGAGTATAAAATATTATGATTAGTTCTACTATATGGTTCTGGAGAAATGAAGTCTATTGTTTCAAATATTCTCCAGGACTACCCTGGAGGTTTTATAGTTTCATGGTAATACATCATATTGCTATTTTTAGTTTTCTGAGACAGGGTTTCCCTGTAGTCCCAACTGGCCTGGAACTCACTATATAGACCAGGTTCCTATCAATGTTACAGAGATCCAGCTGACTCTGAATTCCCAAATGCTGAGATTAAAGGTATATGCCACATGCCCAACTCTTCATGTTGCATTCTTGTAAGTTAATCCATATACCTAATGTAATAAGCTAAGGAAATTTCAGTCTGCTTGGCTTAGTATTCCCCAGTGTTCCACAGACCATTCAAACCAGAATCTTCTGGAGAGCCCATTAAAAACAAAAATTCCCAGGGTTCACAGGGGCTGGCTGAAAAAGAATATATATTTTACACTTGAGCATTTCCGCTAAGGAACTTTATGGGATAAGGACGGCACTGCATGCTCAGCTATGAGTCCGAGGCCAGCCTGGGTTACATGAGACCCTGTCTCAAGTGGTAGAACAGAGAAATGAACTTGTTCAGTTTTTAAAAAATTTTTACTTTATGTATTAATGTATTGCCTGCATGTATTTAAGTGCACCTGTGTCATGCAGTGTCCATAGAGATCAGAAGAGGGTGATGGATTCCCTGGAACTGGAGTTGGAGACAGTTGCTAGCCGCTATGTGGGTGCTGGGAATGGAACTCTGGTCCTCTGCAAGAGCAGCCAGAGCTCTTAACTGCTGAGCCATCACTCCAGCCCCCCACCTTTTAAAAATAGACTAATAGTATGTAAGTACTGATATTGAACTACTTGAGGAATATGTTAAGTAGACCAGACACATACATGTTCAAAGGTAAAAATATAAACTTGAATACCATCTAGCCCTAAAGGCCAAGTCCCTAAGTGTGTATGTGTACATAAGTATAATTTATTTTGAGACATGTAGCCCAGATATCCTTGAACTTTTTTTGTCATTTTGGGGAAGTCCGTGTTTCATGTAGGGTATTAATCTCTCACTGATAATCCCAATATTTATTAGGTGACTACTATGTAACTTACTGTTCTAAATGTTTTATATATATTAATTCACTTAATCTTAAATCCTACAAAGTAGGTTCAACTCTGTTCCACTTTTTACTTGAGATAGGTTTCTAGACCAGGTTGGTCTCAAACTGCTTATATATCCTTGTACTTCTGACCCTCCCACCTCCATCCCATGTGCTGGGGTTATAGGCATGCTCCATGATGCCCAGTTTATGAGGTACAAGGGATTGGACCCAGGGCCTCCTGCATGCTAGGCAAGCACTATAGTAATTAAACTATATCCCTAGTCCCTATTATCCAGGTTTTACAGAAATAAAACAGACACAGAAACATCAAGTAATTTGTGCAGTCATAGCTACTAAATAAGAACTAGGTTTGGAACTTAAGTGGTCTAACTACAGTCTACACACCACACAATTTCTCCAGGGTAAACTCAGATCAATTAATTCAATCACCCAGGTAACCTTAGAAGTTGTGATTTTCTACTTTATCAGAAAAGTATGGGGTTAGGCTCTGAAGCCAGGCAGGCTAGGTTAAAATCCTGCCTCTATTACCTAAAAGTTGTGACCTTGAGGACACTAACTTTCTTTGCCCAATTTTTCTCACCTTCAAAAAGTGTAATAGGGACAGTGAGATGGCTCAGTGATTAAAGTGCTTGTCATCAAGTCTCATGGATGACCTGGGTTAAATCTCTGAACCCACATAATGGAAGTGAATGGACTCCTACAAGGTGTCCTCTGACTTCTACACACTATTGCCATGGCACGCATAAGTGGATAAGAGAATTTAACACACAGGTCTCTAAAGAATAAGGAAATAAATAACATATACACACACATACACACACACACACACAGTAAGTGCTCAATGTTATTTCCAACCTACCTTTTCTTTTTTAAAAAGCTTCTTATTTGTAAGAATGCTTTGCCTGCATATAAATGCACCTATGTTGTTCAATGCCTGCAGAGGTCAGAAGAGGGCATCAGATTCCTTGCAACTGAAGTTACAATTGTTAGCTGCCATATGGGTGGTAGGAACTAAACTATGGTCCTCTGCAAGAGCAGCAAGTGCTGTTAACTGCTGATCCATCTCTCTGGCCCCTACCTTTAATTTTTAAGAAAATAACTTGGAATATGTCCTACACTTGGGAAGTAGCTCTAACTCAGAGGTTAAGATAATAAACACTTAAAGTTAAGTTGGTTTGGATTCAAATCACAAGGAAATCTCCCTTAGTAAGTTAATTTTGGCTTCTTTTGCATATTTACGTATGTGTACACATATAGAGAGGCCCAAGCAGGCTACTGGGACCCACCTGTGTCTGTTCCCCAGTGTTGGGGTTACAGGTACATAGAGCCATGTCCAGCTATTTTTTTTGCCTCCATGGGTGCTGGGGATTAAAACTGAAGTCATCATGGTTGTACAAGGGATCTTACCAAGTGAACCATCTCTCCAGCCAAGAATTTCAGCCTATCTGTAATACTGGTAAGAGCAGGAGGTAGAAAATGGCTAGGCAGTTTAGGGTAAAGATCCCAAGAGAAAAATGGCCAGTTTCTTTTCCCGCTGAGAACTAAAAATTCTTCGGATCTGCCAGTAAATCTGTCCCCACCTGAGACTAGAGATGCCAGAACTATCTAATCTAAAGATGTCTCTAGCTCTATCATAGTCAGAGGCTGGGGTGGCCAGTAAGGGAGTTTAGTTTTTCCATACTTTGTTGTTTCTGAAGTAGTACACTGTCCTTGGAAGATAAATTGAGGATATGACCAGGACCTCCTGACTAGGACCACCTGACCAGGACCTTAAGGGTCCTGAACACCTGGAATGAGAAATGAACTGACCAGCCCATCTTCCTTTCCCCTGCTCCCTTCTCTAAATCCTTATTAACTCCAGGGAATGAGACTCAGTGGTGTCCCATTCCTGGGGACACTTCCTGCTGTACAGGAGCTTTGCTTTCTCTCTCCCTACAATAAAACTCTCCTTTCTAAACTCACTCTCTGTGGTCTGTGAATTTCATTCTTCCAGTTTACGAGACAAGAACCAGAAAGCCTCTGGCTTGAGGTGGCTTTGGCAGCCATTGAGTTTCCAGGACCCTAGCCTCTCAAGCTAAGCACAACAGAGCCAAGAAAGGCTCTATCGCTCTCAAAGACACCCTGAAACCCCTGTATCAACACTAAAAACCACCTCAGTTACTGTTAAGGATTAGCTGATATACAACTGTACACGGCAAGTGTAATCTTAAGTTTTCAGCAAACAGTATGAGCACAAACAGCAATCACGGTAAACCACAGCAGAGGGCCTATGGAACTTTGATCATTTACCACATAAAGGAATATTAGAAAATGCTTATAACTGGTCTAACTAAGGCATCTTTCCCTTTTTCCATGTTCAACCAAAGTTGTTACCCATTCCTACTTTACCACAGAATGCAAGAATTCTATGTTAATATTAAACTCACCAATAGGCCGGACAGGGAGGTCCACACCTTTTTTCAGCACTCTGAGGCAGAGGCAGGGGGAGCTCTATGAGTTCCAGGTCAGCCAGGGTGTATAGTGAGACCCTGTCTCAAAAACAAAAAAAAATAAACACACAACTTTACCAATGTAGTATCACACCCAAGAATTACAATTGGATAGTTGAAACCTGTCAAAACACTTCTTGCAGGCTATCTTATAAATAACATGATTGCCAAAGTTGCATTCTTTTCACATGAAAAATTATATATATGTATTCTAAGTTCCATTAACACTACACAATTAGCTGGAAAAATTTTCTAGGCTAACATTAGCCAAAATATTTTAAGAGTTTTTACAAAACAAATGCCTCCCCCACCAAGTAACCTTTACACTATTCCTACAATTCTTAGTATAACTTTAATTTAAAGGGCAATATAACCCAGGGCTATCTGTAGCTTAGTAAAGAGCGCTTGCCTAGTTAGACACAGGCCCTAGATTCCGTTCCTAGTACTCCCATGCAAAACAAAAAACAAAACAACCTCAAACCCAACAAAAAGTCAAAGCAGTAACTGCCCCCCACATTTCCCTGTTGACAAAAAATTTTAAACTTAAAAAATTAGAAATTATATATTAACACAATCACAAGTTTAAAATACTTTTATTGCTCTAAAATAACTGCCAAAAACTAAACTAAGCACAAACTTTACTTCAGCTTAACGCTCTTCTTAACCCCTGCACGAATACCAGATAGTTCACCACTATAACGATGCTCTTCTCTGCGGACTTCACGAACTTGACCTCTTCTTCGAATCTTGGCTCTTCTGAACTTCTCCCTATGTTTGACTCTGGGATTTCTATCGATCTTCTTTCTCCTGGGTGTAAGTCCTCTATTTTTAGCAATCTGATAGGTAATGGCTCTCTTTGCACTGTGATCTTCAAGAGCTTGTTCTTCCGTGCTATTTTCTTCTTTCTTTCTCTTCAACGTTTGCCTGTCTTCCATTTCCTTATAATATTTTACTGCAGCTTCATCAAAATCAGGACCGTCAGAAGGATCAGCAGAAGCCTGTGAAACAGAGTTTGACTTGGTTTTGATAAATTTTGATTTGGGATTCAGTTCTTTCTTTACAGAACCATCCTTAACTGTAAGTAGATGACGGATTTCGGAGGACAGTTTCTGATCCACAACTGACAGCTTGTTGATCAGATTTCTGTAGGTTACAAGCCTTTCTATGACTGGATGTCCGTGTGCAGGGACTCTCCTAGCTTTCAAGATCAAATAAAAACTGATGTTGGCACAATAGTTCAAGTAGAGGTTATACTTAGTCATCAGATATTGGCTTCCTTTTCCAGGTGGAATGATTCCTTTCTCCACCAACTGCAACAATGGCTCTAGCTCGTCCTTTACTTCCGACAACTTGACTTTCAGGTCTTCTATCAGCTCCAAGAGTTCTGGAGATTCCTTTCGCAACATTTTCAGCTTTTCTTTCACTGAGACTTTGGCCAAATCCTTCACGACTCGTGTCTCGACCTCGTCTACCTGAGGCACCGGTTTGGCAAAGGCCTCTACCCAAGCGACTCCAAAATCATCCTCTTGTAGAGCTTGGGCCAGGCGACGCTGAATTAACTGAGCCTCCTCCTCTTCCTCTCTTTCCTCCTCCTCTACTTCCTGCTGGCTCTGCCGGCCTCGGGATTTGGAACCATAGTCTGTGTCATAATAAAGCTTTTTCCTCTGACCCCACGACAAACTGGGATCCACAGATGCCTCCGCTTCACTCTGCACGGAGCTTCCACCATCGTCCTCATCACCACTGTCCTCGTCCCCAGAACTCTCTCCATCTTCGTCATTTTCATCAATATCTAGGGCTAGCACCTCCTCCTCCTCGTCGCCATCCTCCTCCCCACTCTCCATTTCGTTCCAGCCCCCAGCCAAGGCTGCCCGAGACCGCGCTTCATGGAATTCATCTACCTGATCTTGGTAGTAGCTGGAGTTCCCCGGAGAGGGTGGCAATTCTAAATCGTCTTCATTTTCGTCCGTGACGGTGCGACCTGCCTTGGTTCGCACAGCAGCCCAATGGGCCGCTCCACGCAGCCGGGATCTCTTCACCATGGCACACACGCTGTCTCAGGATCCCCAGCGACGCCGCGATTTCCGCCACTTCTAACCTCTGTGCAGAATCAAGATCAACAGTCAGAGGCTTTCAACACAAGCACGCTGCCCACCGCACGAACCTGCGAGGGCCCGAAGCGCTACAGGAACTACCGCTTCCTTCCGTTCCCAGGGTGCTCTGCATCGACCAGAACTTCCGCTCGTCCGGTACGCCTAGCCTGGCTATGCCTTTTTAATGTCTGTCCGTTACCGAGAATCTTTCCGGCTAGGAACAACAGGCAGAAGAAGTTGTGTTCCGCAGAACCCTTCCGGGGACTTCCGTTTCTCTCGCGAGTCTGGGCGTGAGGCTCAGAAATCCTGGCAGCGTGGTGAGGAGAGCTCTGGGCCGACAGAGGGCGCCGTGCCTTCACGTCCTGCACTGGTCGTGTAGGCTCAGAGAGCTGGGTGCTCTGCAGTTTTCCACTTCCGGGTTTGTTTTCTAGTCCCGCCAGCAAGGAAATAAGTCGGGGTTTTGGACTTTCGAGGTGGTGGTCTTTCAGTGTAGCCCAGGATGACCTTGGTTCTTCGGTCGTCCTGCCTCAGCCTCCTGAGCTGAGGGCTTCCCGGCGTGCGCGTCTCCGGGTGGGTTGGTTTTCACCCCTGGGTTCTGAGCTCCTGCTCCTCATGCTCTCCCCGCCGCGTCCCGCGAGAGGCCTGCGTGGCGGAGGCCGGACGGGAGCCTTCCCAGGCCATCTACTCCTTGGGAGACCCGAGGTTTGCAGTGAGAGGCTGAGCCGGAATGGAGGGGGTCGAATGGGTTGCTGGAGGTTGAACGGGACAAAGTCACCTCCATTTCCTTTGGCCGGGAAAACTTCGCGTCCAGACGTTTGGGAAATGGGTAGACCCCGGGTTGGAGAGTTGGCTCAGCGGTTGTTAAGAGCATTGGCCGCTCTTGCTGAGGACTGTGGTTTGATTCCCAGGACCCACAAGGCAGCTAACAATTGTCCTAACTCCAGTTCCAGGGGATCCAACGCCCTCTTCTGACCTCCATGGGCATTGCATGACACGGATACACTTACATACATGTAGGTAATACCCTCATACACATAAAATAATAAGTTTTCTTTTTAAAAAAGAGTAGACTCCTAACATATAGACATGCATTGCAGTATTGAATTCTTCTATGTTGATCGAGCACCAAACATGCTGGAGAGCGTGTTGGGCTCAGAGAGAGCGATGGGGACAAAAATAGATGATTTTCCCTCACTTGGAGATCTTGTTTTCTAGGGGGGCACACAGGTTCATCAAACAGAACATGTTAAATTATGATTGGGATAAGTACTACTAATACACAAGCACACCCACACATGTCCTATGTTAACCAACGCTGAAAACTCAACATGGTTTTTGCATCTGTCTTTTAAAAATTCTATTCCATTTATTTATTTTCTCCTTGTGAATATGTAAAGGTGAACATTCTCCCGCCTCGGAGTATGGAGGTCAGAAGACCACTCCTGGGAGTTGTTTTTTTCTGCCAAGTAGGTGATGGGATCGAACTCAGTTTGTCAGGCTTGGCAAAAAGCACCTTTACCTTCCCACTTCCCGCTATGCCATCTAGCAGACCCCCCCCCTTTTTTTGTGGCAGCTCCTTTTCTTTGTCTTGAACACACACACAGGCACACACAACAACAACAGGAGCAACAAACCCAACCCATCCAAAACAAGATCAACAAAGATTTTTGGGATATGAGGGCGATCTGGCCACGACTTCTGTCACCCCATTCATTGGTTGCCAGGAAGATTCTGCTGATCTGGCTGGTTAGGAGACCGTCTGCTTCCTGCTTCACTGCTCATGTGCGACTGCATCTGTCTCAAAGCTTCCGGAAAGCCAGAAGGCTGTCCTTCCGGTAAAGAAGGATCAACAGTTCTTCCATTAAGCATAGATCGATTGCTGCGCTCCCTTGGTAGAACTTTCACAAAAGGATTTAGTATTCCTGCCCAAATCTGGGAGATCTGTGCTGCCTTTAAGACCACTTAAGCTACTCTTTGGTGGTGGTGGTTGTTGTTTTTTTAATTTTCTTGGTCGCTTTTTCCTCAGTTTGGTGCACAGTAGTCACTTAATATTTGTTTAATGAATAAACATGAAAGTTACAGTATTTGCTTATCTGTCTTAGGAGTTATGTAGAGCTAAGTGAATGATCTGTAAAACTGCAAATACCTCTTGAGTGGTAACCTGAACTAAAATGGATTCCAACAGCCGTTATTTCAATTTTAAGTTTTACATGTGGAAGCAGAGATGTGAGGGTGATTACACCAGGATCTGGCATAGAAACCAGGGACACGGGCTCCCACACAAAGATTACACATTTGTTGTTTCCAGTCTTTACTTTTTTAGGCTAAGACAACATGTTTGTGCATTACAGTTGGTTTCTTGTGAGCTAGCTGAGGTCCATATTGACCGTCTACCCATGTCAGTATTCTACAAGATGTATATCATAAAATAATGATTTTAAGTTCCATAATTAAAATGTTTTTCTTATTGAAAAATAATGCATATTTCAGAAAAAATGATATTTTGAACTAAACAGAATTTTAATTATTATTAATTATATTAATGCTTAATATTGCCTGAAGCATTTTAAAATCTTTATACAGTTTTGGGAAATAACATTTTTGGCTAGAAATCTATGTTCAGACAGCATGAAATTCACTTTTGAATTTTTTTTCTTTCTTTTTCCTTTTTTTAAGTTAAAGTGTGTGGGGCGCTAGAGAAACAGCTCTGTGACTAAGAACACTGGCTGTTCCTGCAGAGACTCCAGGTTCAGTTCCCAGAATCCACATGGCAGCTAACAACCATCAGCATTTCCAGTTCCAGGGGATCTGATGCCCTCCTCTGACCTCTACAACATTGCACACATAGGTGTACTTACATACATAAAGTCAAAACATACATTTAAAAATAAATAAGTAAATATAAGGAACCTGTAATCAAGCAGAAAGGACATGATTCTAGAGAGCCTATCACTGGGTTTAAGATGCTCACACAGGTACCAAACTACAAGGCAATTTGTTTCTTACACCCAGTGCTGTGAGAGATTAGGAGTCTGAGGGATTGCTGCCAATATTTTTTTGAAAATATTATATAAGGGTTGTTGCATTTAATTTTTACTTTATGTGTATGAGTGTTATTATGCCTGCATATTATGTAAGTGCACACATCATGCAATGCCCACGGTGGACAAAAGAGGGCATCAGATCCCCTAGTACTGGAATTACAGATGGTTGTTAGCTGCCAGGATCTCTTTTTATACATTTTTATTTGTTCAGTGTTTCCTCCTCCTCTTCCTCTTCCCTCTCGTCCATCCTCACTCCTCCTCCTTTTCCACAGGGTCTCACTATGTAGTCCTGGCTGCCCTGGAACTGGCTATGTAGACCAGGCTTCTCAAGCTCATGAAGATCCACTCGTCTGTAGATTTATTTATTTTTATGTGTATGTGTGTTTGTGTGCCAACTGCATGCTGGTGTTTGCAGAGACTAGAGAGAGCACTGGACTTCCTGGAGCTGCAGGTACAGTTGGCTGTAGGCTGTCATGTGGATGCTGGGAACTGAACCTAGGTTCTCTGCAAGAGCAGCATGTACTCTTGACCATTGAGTCATCTCTCCAGCCCAAGTGAGTCATCTCTTCAATTCCAGTAGTTCCATTATATCTTTCCTAAGCCTAATAGAATTATTTGCCACTTAATTAAGGATTTTTTTTTTGGAAAATTTTTATTTCTGCCAGATGCACTGTAGTTCTAGCACTCAGGAGGAAGCTAGGGCAGGAGGTTTCTATTCTTAGGGCCATTTTGTGCCACATGATGAATGAAAAAGCTTTTTGCCTAAGAAGCCACTTTGGGATTTTTTTCTTCTTATGGAACATAGGGTTCAATGAATGACATCCTGGGGTTTACATGATGCTAGGGACTTCCATCAGGGCATGTGTTCTGGGGTTTTTATTTGTTTACTTTGTTTTTGAGACAGGGTCTCCCTGTAGCCATTGCTGGCCTAGAACTTGCTATGTTGACCAGGCTGGCTTTGATCTTACAGAGTTCTGTCTGCCTCTGCCTCCCAAGTACTAGGTTAAAGGTATGTACGACCACACCCAATGTATTGTGCATTTTGAAAGTATTGTCACACCATATTTGAGTAAGCTGATCTCATTTCTTTTGGACTATTGAAGTATGAGAATTAATGATGTGTAACATTAGGAGTGGTTTTATGTGCCAGGTTTTGTCCTGTCCCCTTTTGTGTGTGTGTGTGTGTGTGTGTGTGTGTGTGTGTGTTGGGAGGCAGAGTCTCATGTAGCCCAGGTTGGCCTCAAACTTACTCTGTAGCCTAGTATAGCCTCAAACTTGCTATTAGGCTCAGGCTGGCCTTGAACTCTTGATCCTACTCATTTCCTTAGTGCTGAAATTACAGGTGTCTGCCACCACACTGAGCATTATTTTTTATTTTTTTGCCTTTTTGAAACAAAGTCTCATTTTATAGTATTGACTAGCCTGGAACTTGATATGTAGACCAAGCTATCCTCAAACTCACAGATACCCATCTGCCTCTTTTTAAAAAATGTGATCTTCATTATGTAGCCTAGGTCAGCCTTGACTTTGTGATGTTCCCCTTGGGTGCAAGGATTACAAATATATACCATCATGCCTAGAAATACATGTTTTTAAAGTCCGAAGTAATTAATAGTTAAAGGGTGAAATATTTAGTATAGTTTTGTGAGCTTTAGCTAATAGTTGAACACATATTTACTTTCATTTCTGCACTGTAGATTAGCTTTGGATGATTGAAGTTGTCAAAAAAAGCAGTTCTTTTTTTCCTTTAAATATTAGTGAGGTAGGATAGTAAAAGCAATAATTTGGTATGAGAATAATAATAAATGTATTTTTGGCGTTAATAGCTGTTAACTTATCAGGCCAAATTAATATCACAAGCTCACTATTTTTGACACAAAAAAGAAAGAAGGATTATTTTTAGGTTTAAGAAAGAAAATGGAAGAGATGAAGTATAGTTTCTACTGGTTTTCTTTCGGAAACCACTTATTCTGAGACCAATGTATAATAGAATCTTTTGCAAATAAGGCTTACATCTATTTTAAGACACAAAAACTAGAAATGAGTTGGAAGTAAGATATGAAAGTTCTACTGAATCACTGAATCATATGATAAATGTTGAAAGTTTGTATTTTATAAATACTTTATTTGGTTTGGTAGCCTTAAAGACAAATATATATCTCTATATCTATCTATCTATCTATCTATCATCTATCTATCTATCTATCATCTATCTATTTGTCTGTCTATCTAGAGGGGGGTGTCCTCTGTAGCCCATGCTGGCCTCAAACTCTCTAGTTGGCTTAGCATGGCCTTGAAGAATTATAAGTTCCTGTTGGAGCATGAATTAGAGAAACTAAAAAAATTTAGATTTATAGACAGAGAGTGAGAGATGTAATATCATGGTTACCCAACATATTGACAGAAATATCTGATATAGGATGCATCAGTTATATTGCATTTCTCCAGTTTTGTTTGGGGGCCTAGGAAATCATGAATGCAGTAGATGTATTTATGGTACAGGCAAAAGTAATAAGGGATATTATTGAGAGATTGGTCTGTGCTTCTTCATTCATTTGGGAGGATTTATTTTTTGTGATAAGGTAAAATTGTATGTTTATTTATTTAGTCTTTATTTTTTGTGGTGCTGGTGATTGAAACTAGGATCACATGCACGCAAGACAAGTGCTTTACCACTGGAATATATCTCCCTCTGATAAATCTGTCTGTTTGCTGTAAATTTATTTTCTTTCAATATACTTTTGTCTACCCTGATTGTTATATGAGAGCATTCCTTCATATTGGGAGTACTAAGTAATATAATTAATGTTCCAGTACATATTTAAGTAACAGTGACTATACTACCTAAGTGTTTACTTTCAGATATGAGTAAATCTATAATAGTATTCTGATATTATTAATCTGAAAGTCTATTTCATGTTGACAGTGAATTGAACTAGATGAATGAATTCAATAACCAATTATACATTATAATTGTGTATGTAAGATGCCACATTTATATCCATGTAGAAATATTTTAATTTAATTTCCCACAGCACTGAATTAGATATTCAAGGATACTTGTATTGAGATGAGTGAAGTACAGAGACTCTGAACTCATGTATCACCAAGTTTTCTCTGAACTCCTAATAATCAATGAGGTATAGTCTCTACTTAGACAATATTTATCCTTTTTATTCTTGAGTTTTGCTTATTTTGCAATCTTTGTGTAGATGTCACTTCCTCTGATAGGCTTTATGTAGCTCTGCCTACCCCTCCCTCACAAATCTGTGCTCTTTCATCATCTTGAAAATATAATACCCACTAAATTGCTTTTGCATCTGATCAAAGGTCATATATTTCATTCACTTGTATTTCTACCATTTAGAGTATCAAGGTGTATTTTTTGAGTGAAAGACTAAATGAATGAAGAATCATTGGAGTTAGAGTCCAAGAAAGCAGTGTTAGCCTTGCAGGCAAAATGTCAACTTTTAGTTTGTCTTAAAGACATTTTTCTTTTCTTTTTAAAAACATGAACTTTATTACATTTATTATTATTATTAGTGTATGCAAGGTATCATCAGGGCTGTGTTCTTTCTGGATTCCTTAGGGAAGAGTCTATTTCCATGTTTTTTTTTCTTAGCTGTAGACAGGGCTGCCATATTTCTTGGCCATGGCTTCTTTAATTTCAGTCAGTGGTGCAGGATATTAGCATCTTACTCTTCTTTATCCTTGCAACTTTAATGCCGTCTATAACCTCAACTTCCCACTACCTTGTAATGTAGCACATTCACAGACTCTGAGAAATAGGACATGGATATCTTTGATGGGTCATTATTCTGCCTACCCAAAAGAGTTTAGCATTTATGTTAATCTGAATAAAAATACTGTCTTTAATAATGTGTATAATAATAATAATAAGAATTGATGCCTAAATGGTTGAATGTTTTTAATGTTGTAGCCATATTCTAGAGATACTTTATGCTTATTAATTCTCATTAATCTTAAGGAAGTAAGTGCCTTAGTCATGGCCATTTTATAAATTAATCCATGGAAAAAAATTTTCTTTTCCAGTGCTAGAAATCAATCCTAGACTCTTGCGCACGCTAGATGAGTACTCTACCACTGAGCTATATTTGAGCCCAGGGAAAGAAATTTTGCATTTGAACTCCCACCAGTCCTGTAGTTCCTGTTTGTTTTCTCCTCATATTCTTTTTGCATGTACCATTTGATACTGTTCTTTCTGGACTCTTCTCTGCCTCTAGAAAGCAGTAATTTAATATAGAAGAGGACTATAAAAAGGAATTTGTAAAATGATGTGCTACTCTATGGAAAATGGCATGTGGAGATATAAAATGAATTTATTTATTTTGACAGTAAAGAAAGGAGTGAACTCAATGGGAAGACACTAACTCAAGACTTACTAGAATTAGCTTACTAATTTTTTTGAGATAGGGGTCTCATTATGTACCCTGGCTGTCTTGGAACTCACCGTGTAGATCACGCTGATCTCAAACTCACAGATATCTGCCTGCATGTGCCTTTCTAGTACTGGGATTAAAGGTGTGTGCTACTATACCTGGCTATTTTAAGATGTTTAATAAGGATTGGCTGGAAAAAAAGATAGATAAATTCATAGTAAAGAAAAATGACAGAGTACAAAACATTCTAAAATAGGAAATAACAAATCATATATTACAGGAAAAGGAAAGCAGATATATTTACCTATGACAAGCCTCCCCCAAAAATAGAGTGTAAGTTTCATTAAAGCATATATATACCAGACTACTGCAGTTGATGGACTAAAGGAACATTATTTGTTGTGTGTTTCAATAAAATGATTATGAAGTAGAAATGGACATTTTCAAATGAATTTTTGGAAGTAGACCATTTGTAAATTAGGACCTGCTCATGGGTTGAGGGTAAGCTTTGGGTAATGTCAAGTAAGTGGCACGTCAATCACAAATAGCACTTCTATGAAAAGCCACTGCAGGTGCAAGTTTATTTAAAAACAGACCACGGCACAGGTGCAATTCTCCTAATAAACATTTAACCACAAAACTGCCCTAAGAGTTGATGTGGAAAACTGTGGGAAAATATGATTCAGGTTTTTGTTTGTCTTAGTCTTTTGGTTTTTAGGAACATTTGGGGATAAAATTTCTTCCTTGTGTTTTCAGTTCTTTTTATTTTTTGCCTTCTGATATCTAAATATAAATTTGACAAATACTGTGATTGACTAAACATCAGTGTGCAATCTCTGCATGCAAGAACCAAAATGCTTAGGGTTAAAATGCCAGTTAGAATGATTTCTCCATACAAATGTGAAAAAAAAATAAGAAGAAGAACTTTTGGTACTTTGGGAGGTAAAAGTAAGGCCTAGGCTCCACCTTTATCTTTAGAATGACTGAGGCTGATTCTAAAATCCGAATTAGAGCTGAATGTGGTGGTGGATGTCTGTGAGTCCATCACTTAAGAGATGGAGGCAAGAGCATCAGGAGTTCAAAACTAGCTTAATCTCCATATAATGGAGTCCAGCCTGTGCTACAGGAGGCCCTATCTCACAAAACCAAGAAACAAGCAAACAAAAATCCAAAATAGTCTCTAAGCTCATACAGTTCATTTTATTTTCCTTTTTTGTTTTGAGACAGAGTTTCATGTGGCTCAAGTTGCTATGTAGGTGAGGCATAACCTGGTACTCTTGCCTCCACCTCCCAAAGTACTGGGATTACAGGCCACTTCCTGATAAAACTTGTACAATTAAATAGAATTTAAATAGAAAGAAAAAGTTACTCAGGGCTGGTAAGGTAAAACCACTGGCAGTTGAAACCTGACCATCTGAGTTTGATTCCCAGAACCCACACTGGAAGAAAACAGACTCCTGCAAGTGGCTCTCTGATTTCACATGTGCACTGTGACTCCTGTGCCCATACTCATTTATATATCATATACACACAGTAATAGTAATGATGCAGAAATTGTGAGAAGTCACTCCTCATGAAGCCACTTTCGTTGATAGTGGTTCTTCTCCTTGCTCTGCTACATTTATGGGGGTTTCTTCTTTGCTGCTTGGTCTGTGCAGGCTATTTCATTCCCCATCTCATGCCTTTTAATTCCTGTTTCCTTTCTTATAATAACTTTGTTCGGATTCTGTGGTAGGTGGAATAATAGCCCCCTTCAAAATGTCCATACAAGCCAGGCATGGTGGTGCACACCTTTAATCCCTGCACTTGGTAGTCAGACGCAGGTGGATTTTTGTGAGATTGAAGCCAGCCTAGTCTACTTACTAGTTCCAGGCAAGTCAGGGCTGCAGGGAGACCCTGTCTCAAAAAGACACCCCCACACACAAAGTGCATGCCTTGATCTCTGGGATCTATGACTATTCAACCTGTTCTCCTAGGGCTTTGAGATAAAAGTCTGAGACTAGAAATGTAGTTCAGTAATAGACTGCTTTCCAGCATGTAGGCCTCCCCCCCAAAAAAAACCCTAAAGAAACTGAAAGCCAGGTTGGCTAACACCTTGATTTCCACATTGCAAAACTGGGGTGGATTAATCAGCCCTAGCCTACCTGTACTTGGGTATTAACAGAACTCTGCAGATAATCAGTTGTGTCGTCTTAAATCACTGGTATTGTTATGCCAGTGCCAGCATAAGTTCCATCTCATTTATTCTTCAGAGAGCCCTTTCTCATGAACACCTATGTAACTACCCCAGCCCTACTCCGCATGTCCTCATCTCATTCCTTTGCTGATTTCCTTTGGAACATCTATCACAGAATATTTATATTGCCTTTTTTCCCACCAGAGTATGATGTGTAGTTAGACAGGGCCTTGTTGAGCATGGCCTTCATTGGATCTTAGAAATAAGAGTAAAACATATCAGACACATATTACATCTCCAATAAATACTTATTGAAAAATAATTTTTGAAGATGAGCCTATAACAAATGTTTGCCTGAGGCAGGAGGAATGCCATGAGTTTAAGGCCCCTCTGGACTACATGCTGAGATCTTGTCTAAAATAGAAAAAAAAACACAGAAAAACATTATATAGGTGCTTACTTGTGTATTCTTTATATATTCATGTATATCATTTACTTTTTATTGATAATGTTCTAGATAAATGTTGCTCTTATAGATTTAGATAGAATGTGTCCTCTGGAACAGAGTTTTGGAGTCCTGAAAAGAACATAGCAAGGATCTTGGTGGGGAAGATAGATTGCCAGTAAGAACAAAGATTTTAACTCAGTTTTGTCATAGGAAAAAAATTGTCCCTTCCCCCCTTCAATTGAAGCTCACTTCATAGCACTGGCTGGCCTTGAATTTGTGGCAGACCTTTTACCTCAGCCTTCTGAGTGTTGAGATTGCAGGTATCAGCCACCAAGCCTACCTGAAAAACTCCCACTTTATCTTTTCTTGGTAGTTGGATGCAGGACTGATTTCTGTGGAACTCAGAAAAATTTGGGAAGCTTTACCTTGTTTTGTGTTACATTGATAACACATTTACTGTTTGTGTTGTGTACATACAGTGGAGTTTGTACTTTTGAATGCTTTGTCTTGCTTCACTTCTCTCTGTTTTGCTCTTATCTTTTGGAAGAAAACCTTTATTCCAATACTAATATAATCTTTTCTTGGTTTGCGTCTCTGAATTGAGTCAACAGTTAAATTTGCATCGTCCTTTGTTACAAAGGTGTAGAAGTTAGAGAAACAGGGTATCAGAGACACTGTGAATGCTATGTTTCTGATGGATCTTCATTATATTTTAGAAGCTGTATTTTGGGGAGAGAAATTTCTTGTGTCAGTTTTCACCTCATAATAGCTTCCTCATGGAAGTGTCAGTTAATTTTGGAATTCTGGTGTTATGTGTTTGTGGTTTTAAAGGTAGTTATGGTGTGCCTCTGTAGCTGACTATATTTATTTCAAGTATGTATTTTCATCTTCTTTTAAAATTACTGATTTTTCTCCTCAGGTCAGTGGGTTCTGGAGTCTGTTCATGACAATTCTAAGGAACTGAAAGAAGATAATTTTTAGAGAGTTTCAAGGCTGATTATTTTTAATTTCAATTATCCTTTATGATAGCACCCATTGGTAAAATATACTGTCAAATATATTTAAGATTCACATACACATAAATTGCACATATTGTAGCATTTTGGAGAACACTAAAAGTTACTATTAAACTTTAATTTTATTTATTATTTTTTCTAACTTTTTTTGGTCTTTTTGAGACAGGGTCACCCCGTAGCCCCAGCTGACCTGGAACTTGCTATGTAGTCCTGACTGATCTCAGTCTTACAGAGATCTGCCTGCCTCTGCCTCCTGAGTGCTGGGATATTTTTCACTTTTATTTGCACTTATCAATTTATTCCTGTACCATAATTTTTTGTTTCTTCAGTTTGTTTTTTGGTATATCTTTTTATCCCATGCAGTCTCTCCTCTGCTTTAGTAACAATTTATTCCTATTCAATGAGGATCATTTAGATGTGGCAGGGGAAGTTCATGTGTGGGTTAATCCCACCACGAACCTGGATATGCTTAATGACTAGAGAATCTACATCTAAGCTCTTAAGGTCACGATTATTCTCTGCATTTTTAAGCATGTGCAGCAAAAATTCAGCACTCTTTTTGGGCCACTAATCCTGTGTCCAGCCCCACTGTTGGCCTGTGCACACCCACCAATTCCATTACACTTTCAGAATATATACAATGTTTTTTTAAAGTGACAGCTTTCAGATACTTGGTGACTTTTTGGATATGCCCACCCTTGACGGCCTGAACCATTTCACTGAACTTCTTAAAACGAACACAGAATAGTTTTGATTTGCACGATTTTGTAGGGTTTTCTTGGTAAAGAGAATAGGAAACCATTTTCATAGGTTATCTCACATCACTTTCAGAAAGAGTGACTTATTTATTTATTTATTCATTTATTGTGTATATGAGTGTTTTGCCTGCATATATTTAAGGATACCCATTTGTGTGATGCCCAGGAGATCCGAAGAGGGCTGCAGACTTCCTGGAACTGGAGTTACAGATGATTGTAGCTGCCACGAATGCTAGTCCTCTGCAAGAGGAGCCAGTGCTCTTAGCCATTGAGCTACCTCTTCAGCCATTTTTTAAGCTTATGTCACCACATCCAACATTATTTCATTTTATTTTATGTGTATGCATGTTTTGCCTCCATATGAGTAAGTACACCTGTGTGCAGTGCTTATGAAGTCCAGAAGAAGGCTTCAGATTCCCTGGAACTGGAGTTACCAATAGTTGTTAACCACAACTAATATTTGAAAGATGGTTAAGTTGCTTAAAATTTATAGATTGAGATATTGTATATGCATTTTGAGCTAATACATTTCCCTCTGGTTTTTCACACCATCTAAGCAATATCTGAACATGAGTGCATATGTGTATCTGAAGGCTATATAATAAGAAACAGTGCCAGGCAGGGTAAACCTCCCTTTGAATTGTTGGTCAGGGTAGTTCACAAGACTCCCAAAATAACACAGCCAATTGCCACAGCCCTTGATTATCTCCCAGAACTTGAAAAGAAGACCCTATTCCTGAAGACGGGACATACTTCAGATACAGAACTTGGATTAATGGAGTTGGAACTGACCCGAAAGCCTCCTCCCAATAATAGCTTTCATAGTTCTGGGAAATACTATACAAGCTGGTAAGAGAGAAAATCAGTCAGTGGTCTAACCCCGGCTTTAAGCCTAATAACCACAACAACCACTAGTGCAGCAAACTATAGCAGTACAAAAATGGCACTTTTATCTTGGGGGTAATCAATAGCTATCTAATTGGACTTAAAGCTCTCAGTGGAAGGGAACTCATGGATGGCACTGTAAACATAGACAAGTACACTCTGATGGAGAGGTCATAGATTCTAGAGAAAACCCTCCCTCTATTATATACCTAGGAAATTGTAATTTGTTACTATATGCTAAATATGGATCCTTATATTTACAGACAAATATACCATTTCCTACTCATCAAAGGAGTTTTTTTTCAACAGATGGCACACAGAATAAGTGTCTGAGAGATGCACAGCCTGAAGTGACACATCTACAATGAAATCTCTACACCTAAGGCTCCTGGAACATAGTAGAACAGAGAATAGAGAGAATACTAATGCATTTCTCAACTCTCACCAGCGAAGCTTCCTCATGCACCAGAAGGCAATGCACACAGAAGGCCATGACTGGCCAAAGGGTAGAAAATAAGACAGAGAATGTGTCCCCAGATAGGACTTCTATATTAAACCTCACCTACCCAAGGTTCAGAGACCATTGAGGAGGGGATAGAAGTATTGTAAGAGTCAGGGTTGGCACATGATCATAAGGAAACAGTGTTCCAGGCCTCTGGGAACTTTCTCATATGATCTTATAGCAATGGTAAATTTATAGATTGACATTTAGTTCAAGGTTTGATGTGGACTTAATTTTTTTTTCTGATTTGTTGTAGCTTATTGGCAATTGTATTCAGTATTAAAACTTACTTTTCATTTCAAGTTCAAGGATGAATGGGAAATACATTATTTCACTAGATGCAGAACTTAATCCACAAAAAGAAAACCAAGAAATTTCAACTACATCTTAGACTTAATTATTTCTTTCAACTTCACAATATTTCCAACATGAAACATCTGCCACCAAATCTGTATTTAAATCATAAAAATGTTCAGTGTGGGCTGGGCATGGTGGCACATGTCTTTAGTCCCAGCATTCAGGAGGCAGGAGCAGGTGAATTTCAGTCAGTTCAAGGCCAGCCTGGTCTACATAGAGCGTTCCAGGCCAGCGAGGGCTACAGGGAGACCCTGTCTCAAAAAGACCAAAAAAAAAAAAAAAAAGTTCAATGTGATGGTGCTAGGAGAAATTTATGTGATATACCTCTAAAGTCCTACCTACATGATTATAATAATCCATTTATCAGTATACTTTTATATACTAATTCATTTCAGTTTAAGTCATATATTTTCATAGTACCATACAGACTGAAATTTTGTGTTTTATTTTTATTTATTAAAAATGTTTATATGTATTTGTTTGGCCTGCAAATATGTACAATTCCTGCAGAGGTTGGAAGAAGGCTTCAGATTCCCTGGAACTGGAGTTACAGATGGCTATCAGTTGCCATGTGGGTGCTGGGAACTGAACCTAGGTAATCTGCAAGAGCAGCCAGTGCTCTTAATCTCTGAGTTATCTCTCTAGACTCTTGTATTTTCTTTTTGTGATGGTGGTTAGCCATCTAGACTAGACTAGACTGAAATTCACTGTGTGTCTGTGACTGAGTTCAGGCTCTTGTCTCAGCTTTTCTAGTGCTGAGATTACAGGCATGAGCCACAATGCCTTGCTTCAGACTGAAATTTTCCATTTTATCTCTAAGGGTGATGATAAATACTTACCAATTTAATCAAACTCTCCCTTATCCTCTAACATCAGTATCATTTGATTTTTCTCTGTGAAATTTTCCTGCTATACAATAGGATCTTTGATAACTACTTGGCATTCTGCCATTTAAGCATTTTAAAAGAGATATTTTTAATTGCCTTCTTGGCTTTAAGTCTAAGATATAGTTGAAATCGCACGCTTAATCCCAGTACTCAGGAAGCAGAAGCAGGTGAATCTCTGTGAATTCAAGGCCAGCCTGGTTTACATATCAAGTCCCAGGACAGCTGGGGCTACAGGAAGACCCTGTCTCAAAATAAGATAAAAAAACCCAAAAATTATATTCATTGGTTCTAACACTAAAGCTGTTATTAAATGCTCTACTTAAAATTTTGTGACCTTTTTTTTGTGTGTATATGTGTGTGCACTTGGAGTTCATGAGTCCAAGGGCATCAGATCCCCTGAAAGTAGAGATAAGACAGTTCTGATCCACCATGCTGGTTCTGGGAACTGAACTCTGCAAGAGCAATATGCTCTCTGAACTGCTGAGACATCTCTCCAGCCCTAAAAGTCTATTTTTTAAAGTCCAGTTTGAAAACTTTTATTCCTTTTCTCATTTTCTTTTTTTGATTGAACTCAGAACCTTGAGCATACCAGACAAGTTTTCAACCACTGGGTTACAGCCCCAATCCTTCATTTAGATACAGGCAAGGTTTTACTCTGTAGCATAGGATGGCCTTGAACTAATTGTGGTAGTTAATCTTGACAGTCAGCTTGACAGGATCTAGAATCATCTGCAGACAAATCTTTGAACATGTCTGTGAGGTATTTTCTAGATTTGATTAATTGAGATAGGAAGAGTTGCCTTAAGTGTGGAGAGCATCATTCAGTGGGCTGAGTTCCTGAATTGAATGAAAAAGAGAAAGTGAGCTGAGCACTGGTATTCAGCTCTTTTCTTCCTGACTGTGGATGCGATGTGACCTGCACACTGACACTCTTGTGGCTATGCTTTCCCTGTCCTAGTGGACTGTATTCTCAAATGAAGAACCAAAATAAACCCTTCCAGCCTTAAATTGCTTTGTCACTGCAATGACACAAGAACCCGATATACCAAAGTAACTCACCGTGGCCTTGAACTCACAATCCTTCTACCTCTATCTCCCAAGTGCTGGGATAACAGAACTAGTCTGTTGCCATGGTGCTTTGGTGTTTAATTTTTTGTGGTCTTTACATATTCTGGATTCCAATCTTTTGATTGAAGACTTTTCCCCCCCGATTCTATAGGTTGCCTCTTCATTCTTTTAATCATTTTCAATGCTATGCTGTAGAGGTGGGTTTTTTGTTGTTGTTGTTTGTTTTTATTTATTTATTTTTTGAGACAGAGTCTCACTATGTGAACCCGACTAGCCTGGAACACTGGAATCCTATTTAGAAAGTCTTTGTCTGCTTAAAAGTTTCATGCCTTTTTTTCTTTTTGGAGAAAAGGTCTCACACTGTAGTCCAGTTATCTTTGAAGTTGCAACTTCCTGTGTGTTAGGACTACAAATGTACCACTATGCCAGGCTTCAGAGTTTTAAATCTTAGGTTTTGAGTTGATTTGTGTACAGGTTAGATATAGGGATCAAGTTTAAGCTTCTACATGTGGATATTCAATTTTCCCAGAAACACTTATTAAAGAGACACTTTTCTTCAAAGTATGTTTTTGACACCTTTGTAAAAAACCAAATGGCTAACACCTGTCATTCTACTACCTTGGAAACATAGGTCTATATAGCGAGCTCCAGGTTAAGCCAAGGTGATATAGTAAGACACTGTCTCAAAACAGGGTTAGAGATATAGCTCTTTGGTAGAGTGCCATAAGGCTGTGACTTTAATCCTCAGTACTGCAAAACAAGCCAACCAACAACAACACAAACAAAAACAAAACTCAAACAAACAAAATGTCAACAACCAAATTAGCAAAAAGTCAAATGACTGTAGCTGCATGGGCTTATTCCTGGGCCCTCTGTTTTATTGCTCTACATGTCTGTTTTATGTCCATACCATACTTTCTGTTACTATTGTACTTTAAGTATAGTTTGTGATAAGAACTTTTGATTCCTCTAATATTACTTCCCACCCCCTTCAAGATCTCTTTGGCTAATAATGGTCTTTAGTTCTTTCATATACATTTTAGGATTGTTTTTCTAGCTCTGTGAAGAGTATTACTGGAATTTAAAATTTTTATTTTATGTGTATGAGTGTTTTGCCTGCATTCATGTGAGTGCACCATGTGTGTGCAATGCCAGTGGAGCACAGAAGAGGGCATTGGATCTGTGGAACTGGAGTTACAGACAGTTGTTAACTGCCATGTGGATGCTGGGAACTTAATCTGAGCCCTCTGCAAGAGCAGCCAGTGCTCTTAACCACTGAGCAATCTCTCCACCCTCTGTTATTGGAATTTTGATGGGACTTCCATTGAATCTGTAGATGGCTTTTAGTAATATGGCTGTTTTCACAGTATTAATTCTGTTAATCCATGAATTGGGGTGATTTCCTTCCAATATCTTTTTCAATTTCTTTTTTCAATATCCTGTAATTACATGCTTATATTTATTGTTATGGTGTTCACAATAGCCAAGTCATGGAATCAGCAAAATGTCCATCAGTGGATGAACAAATAAAGGAAATGTGGTATATATACAGTGAATGTTCATCAGCCAGGCATAGTGGCTCAAATTTGTATTTTCAACCCTTGGGAGGCTAAGGCAGAATGATTATCATGAATTCAAGATACCAGTGAGATTATGTCTCAAAGAACAAAAACAAATGAAATAATATCGCTTACAGAAAAATGTATGGAACTGGAACTAATAAAAATTGACATCATACTTAAAAACTGAGTTTTGAAGATGTGAACTTCTTAACTGTTTTACTGAGATGTAGTAATACTCTTGGAGATAGAGACATGATGATGATATTGGTGATTATATTACTTATCTAGTACTTTCTGTGTTCCAAGATGTAAATTTTTCATTTATAGCAATACATATTAACCCTTACAGAAATTTTTGTATATATTGTTCTTCTGTTCATTTTGGAGATTAGAGAATTCTAATATTTTCTGTCTGTCGTATTGCAAATTGAGACAAAATTTAAGTGAGAACAATGAAATTGGGAATAAGTTACCTTTAAGATCTTGTTTATTATTACTAAATATCTTAATGTGAATCTTAAATATGAATGTAAAAATTCATATTGTATAGGACCCAGGTTCGATTTCCAACACCCATGTGGCAATTAACAACCATCCTTAACTTCAGTTCCAGGGAATCCAATGCCCTTCTCTGACCTCAGGCATTGTACCACACAGGTGCATTTGCATACATTCAGGCAAGACACTCATACACATAAAATAAAAATAATATTTTTTTAAAAAATAGAGAGGGTAGGAAGAAACAAATATACTGGAATTACATGAACAATTTTATGTATCAGAAAAGAAAACAATTCTAAAAGAACGTTTGTGGTAAGGATGTCAAAATAAATATCAGCCACTCAAAACGTTCCTTAGCCCCAAGTGTAGTTTCTAAATGACTGCTTTATTCTATAACTCAGAGGAAAGAAAGGAGGGAGGAAAGGAGGGAGGAAGGGAGGGAGGGAGAGAGAGGTGGAGAGAGAGAGATCAGCTTCTTCTGGTAAAATAAACATGTGACTAAATTCTCAGTCCTTCACTCATTCCCATTTAATGTAGTCTACTCTTTATATTTAAAATTGTTTTATGTGTATGAATGTATTGCCTGCATGTATGTAAGTGTACCCATGTCATGTAATGCCAGAGAAGGACAAAAGAGTGTGTCAGATCTCCTGGAACTGAAATTACAGACAGTTGTTAGCCTCCATGTGGGTTCTGGAATTCGAACCCTGGTCTTCTGCAAGAGCAGCCAGTGCTCTTAAGTGCTAAACCGTCTCTCCAACCCCCACATTTACATTTTGATGGGAAAACAACTAAAATTTGATATTAAATGAATTTAAAATTAAACCATTAGATAAGTACATGTATGTTCAACTAGTTAATGTGAAAAAGAATTTACCTGTAGCACAGAATTGTAAGTAAATAAAAGTCAGAAGGTAAGTATACTCCCGGCACTTGGGAAGCTGAGGCAGAAGTGCTTAGAGTTCAAGGCCAGCTTGGGCTATATAATGAGTAGCAAGCCAGCTAGTGTTACTTGGCAAGACCCTTTCTGACAACAGTAACAACTTCCCCCCAAACCCAAACTAAAATATTTTCCCCCAAGGAACAGCACCTCAGATAACTTATTTTCCCTGTGAGCATATTTGTTTTAGAAATATTGCCTCTGTAAATGCTTGATTTTTCCAAATACTTAATGCTGGGACTCATTTTCCCCATAGGCTTCTTGTCTACTAGTTTTCAAACTTCAGTCAACTGGGAAGTTTTTTGAAAACACATACTTTAGGAAATTAACTCAGTGTAGCCAGGAAATTCTATTTTAACTAAAATTTCTAGTGATTCTAGTTAGATGATCCTTAAACTACATAAGCTAAAGTGTAGGATCTTGTATCAACAATCTAAGTTATTCCCTTTCGTGACAGTAGTGAGGCACCTTATTTATATTTGGATACATAGTTTGCATAATAGAGATACAAAACTACAAGATTAAGAGAATAAAAAAAGAAAATATTAAGAGAATGCAAACACCAAATATACAACTTCCTTTGTCAATAATCACAAATTAAACATTCTTTGCTTTTATACAATAGTAGTGTGCTTGTTTGTTTTTGTTGTTGTTTTGAGACAGGGTCCTTCTGTAGTCCCAGCTGGCCTGGAATTTACTATATAGATAAGGCTGGTCTCTCACAGAAATTCATCTGCTTTAAGTACATTTTCAAGGATATAGGATTTGCATGATCTATCTAGCTTTTGGGAGGGATCTCAGGGCCTCATCTACACCAGGCTGACCTCAAACCTGCTATGTAGCCAGAGTTGGCCTTGAACCAGCCTCCTGCTTCTACTTCCCAAGTGGGGAGATTATAGGTGTTTTCTCCAGATAAATTTCTCTCTCTCTCTGTCTCTCTCTCTCTCTCCTTCCTTCCCTCTGAGTTATAGAATAAAGCAGTCATTTAGAAACTACACTTGGGGTTAAGGAACGCTTTGAGTGGTTGATATTTGTTTTGACATCCTTACCACAAACGTTCTTTTAAAATTGTTTTCTTTTCTGATACATAAAGTTGTTTGTGTGATTCCAGTATATTTGTTTTTTCCTACCTTTTCTATTTTTTAAAAAAATATTATTTTTATTTTATATGTATGAGTGTATTGTCTGAATGTATGTAAATGCACCTGTGTGGTACAATGCCCAAGGTCAGAGAAGGTCATTGGATTTCCTAGAACTGGAGTTAAGGATGGTTGTTAGTTGCCATGTGGGTGTTGGGAATCGAACCTGGGTCCTCTGCAAGAGCAGCCAGTGCTCTTAACTGCTAAGCTGAGTCATTTCTCTAGCCCCATTCTCTATTGTTTTTAAGATTTGGTCTCAGGATATTGTCCTGGGTGGTCTAAAACTTACTATGTAGATCAAGTGGGCCTTGAATTTATGGCAATCCCCCTGTCTCAGCCTCTGGAGGTCTGGGATTACAAGCATGTTCCATCATGCCGTCCCTCTTCCTTCTTTTCTTGCCTTTCCTTGTTTTGATCATTTTCTGGAGACAGAGCCTTGCTATGTAGACATGCTGGCTTTGAACTCATGATCCTCTTACCTCAGGCTTCTGTGTGCTGATTTTACTTACTTGTACTACCACACCCAGATCCAGTAGAACCTTTTCTCAAGCCCATGTAATTTCTAAGTCCTATTGCTAGTAGTAATTAAAATGAGAGTAAATGTTAATGGTACAGTAATATCATGTGTTCTAGTGCCTATACTTGGTTGGGCTAGACATTTTTTGTTGTTGTTTTTGTTTGAGACAGAGTCAGTCTCCCTGTAGCCCCAGCTGGCCTGGAACTTGATATGTAAACCTGGCTGGCCTGGATCTCACAGAGATCTGCCTGCCCCTGCCTCCTGAGTGCTGGGATTAAAGGTGTGTACCACCATGCCTGACTGTGCTAGACTTTTAGTACATAATCTTTGAAGAGATGTAATTATGTCCTAGTGTTTCTTATATCTGTGATTTCTAGTTTTAAGTTGCCTACTTATGACCCTGAAGTGTTGTTTATTACCTCTCAGAATTCTGGAGACACTGAGAAAATTAGATATAGGAAACAAAGTAATACACATTTGAAGCTAGTGCTTATAAATGTAGTCAGCCTGCCTACAAGACAGGAAGTTGTAGCGTGTTGGAGGTGGGGGTAGGAGGTTGCTCTACCCAGAACTCACGTTTGTGTTTTTTTTAAATTTTACAGTAATTAAGTGAAAAAAATATAGGCAAAAATACTCCAGTGATATAGTTTTTTTGTTGAGAACCCTCAAATAATGAGGTCATGAGTTTACATTTCTGAAAGGAATTGACAGATGAAAAAACAGACGGTCGGATCTTACGGCAATCAAATTAAAATGTAGTAGGATTAATTCATTATCCACTAGTTTCAAATTCTAATTCCATATTTGAACTTATCAGATAATTGAATGTGATGGAAATAAATACATTGATGTTTAAATATGATAAATTGATTAATCAAAGATTAGTAGAAAAGTTGATAAAGGATACCATTAGGAAACTGAAGGGTTTTGTTACTTCTAGTCCTTCATTCTTTTTCTTCCCTTCATTTATTTTTCTAGCCACAACAAATGTCAAATACCTGATTTGAAAGCAGTAAGAATATATCTAGATAACAAAATTGAGAACTCATTTATACATTCTTAATAGACTCTTGGCTTGACATTCTAATTAGTCTTTTGGTTTATACATTGGTATAACATAAATGCAAAATACAAATGATTGTATCAAGCATGGTTTTGGGGGGAATACTTTTGTCAAGAAGGAAACTAATATGAATCATACACTTCTTTCCAGAGTAGCATTTGAAGCTCAAACTTGGACTGTCGTTATGATTGTCTGAAGCTTGCTGGTTGCCTGGGGTGTTATTTTAAGAAAGCAGAAGCAACATCATTTGCACTCCCCTTATAGATCACACCTTAACCCTGGCTTTCTGGCTCCAGTTTTTCAAACTTGAAGACAAGATGAAGAACTGTCTGCTTCTCTTGGGAGTGCTGGCCATTTTTGTTAAGGCTGCTTTTGTAACAGGTAGGTGGCACTTATAAAGGAAAAATAAAATATAGAATAGATATGTGTTTCAGATACTTAAATACTTAAATTTATGATCTGATTGGCTAGATAGATGGCTGCTTTCCTCTGACATTATGCAAGCAATGATATTTATATAGACAAAGCTTGCTGTTATTCTTTTTTATCCTTTTTTCAATTTGTTTACTTCAACAGAATAACAATAATATTTTGGGATAACTATAGGCAGCTATACATACAAATTTCCACATTAATTTAAAAAATCCGTAGTCCTCTCCTTGAGTCTCATTAATTACCATACTAGAGAAATGAAGTAATAGTTGTATTCATGATGGTGATCTTATCTCCCTTTAAGAGTGTTTACTGATATGCATGATAGGTAAACTTCTTATATTTTATTCTTTGATCTTCCAAAGAATTATAGAAAGGAATACATTCTGAATAAAGAAGTAAAGAATTTTTTTTTCTAGAAATACATAGGAATTAGAAGTAATACAATGTACTGCTTTAATAATTTCTAAACTTGAACCTATCCTTATTTAAAGACAGAGATGTAATTAAGAATAGTCATTATAGTCACTATATTTATTTTAGTAGCATGAAGACACACCCTTCTAATATTATCTTAAGCTTGAAATATTAGTAACAAAACATACAATATATGCATATACATAAAATGTTTCTAAACATGTATATATATCTATATATGTAAAATAGATGTAGCTATATATAAACTAGCTATTCTCCATCTCCTGTTTTTTTTTTTTTTCTTGTAGCAAGGTATTACTGTGTAACACAGTCTAGCCTCACTCAGCCTCCCCAGTGTTGGGATTACAGGGATGCACCCCCATGAACCACATGCACCATTGTGTGTTCTGGTATTATGCTAACATCTTTACAGATAGTATTCCATTTAATTTTCATAATAATCATTTCAGAATAGGTCTTATTATTATTTCCAACAGGTGGTTGAAGGACTTGAGATTTAGCTGATTTACCCAAGGTCACAGGACTGCAAGCGATAGGTGGAACCTGGGCAATTTGAACCTGTAGCCCACATTCCTAACTACTATCGTTTTCTGTCTTCATAAAGGAACTACCTTTTAGTAAACCCTTTAAGGTCACATCTACTATACAGTATCATATAATTTTATTTGTTTGATCTCAATTAAATTTGACAAAAATTTATTCAGCACTATGTGTCAAATGCTTTTAGAATAAAGATTTGTTAGGGAAAAAAACCCTTCCTTTTAGTGATAGAATGTTGCAATCTAGATCTTGGTGAATCAAAAGTATTTGTATATTTGCTGGTAGATATATTAGGCTGCCTAAATTTTAAGAAAACAAATAGTAATAATGGCCTCTTCCTATGTTTCTGATAAGGAACATTTTAGAATATGCATTTTAATTTAATGTTTAATAATGAAGTAATTTTTTGACACAATGTATTTGATCAATAATACAGGTTCATTTATATTTTATTGAGAAAAACATTTGTGGGTTATGGATACCAAAGTAAAGAATGTGACACCATTTGAGTAACTTTATTCTAAGAGCATTAATAAGTGTTTATCATTATCTTGAACTACCTCCTGACATTTTTTCTCCAACACCAAGCAGACTTGAATTACAAGATTTATTAAAAATTTATGAATAATAGCATAGAAATACATTGTAAAGTTCTTCAAGCAATTTTAAGTACAATAATAATGATCTTAAAACGCTTGTAACAGTTATTAACAGTAAGACTGAAATATTGCAATTCAGTCCTCACTTCTTTGAGAATTAACTTTCAGGAATAATTGGATCTCCAGTTAGAACGATATATATCCTGATCATTTAACCTTTGTAAATTAAACTTCCATGTTAATTCTTCATGATTTTTTTAGTTAAGGCTCAATGTGGGAAATTTTAAAGTTTACTTACCTGAAGTTTTAGGAATAAAAGATATTTAACAGTGTTTAATATTATTATTATTAAACACTATTACTAACTCTTAAGTTATCTGTTAATTGACTCAACTAAAGATAATTAGAATATTTTTAGTTTATCCTTTGCACCATTTACAAGACCTTCTTTGTCTGATATACAGATTAGATAGTAAATTTTGACATTTAAAGCTTTAATGCATTTCTGTACATTTATTAATTTTTCCTATATAATGATATATTAAATTGAACTCATACCTAACAATATTTTCTAATATTTTTTGAGACAGGGTCTCCCTGTAGCCTCAGCTGGCATGAAACTCGCTGGCCTGGAACTCACTCTGTAGACCAGGCTGGCCTGGATCTCACAGAAATCCACCTGTCTCTGCCTCCAGGGTGCTGGGGTCAAAGTTGTACACCACCACCCCTGAGCCTTCTAAATTGTTTTTGCAGCTAAACTTTGTAGACAGCACTTTGTGGCTTTCTGTGTGATCTTTTAAAATAGTTCTTTTAAGAAATATTAATATAACCCATTATATTCTATTTATTGAATCAGTATACTGTAATGATTATTATTAAGAAAAAGAATATAATTAGTTTAGAAAAGTTTTGGTGGAAAATACTAATAGTCTGACAAAATAAGATCATCTTGAGATAAAATATGCCTATTCTTAGTTCTAATACAATTTAAGAGGAAAAAAATTTTGTACGAAATGAGAGTTCAGGAAGGATGTGACATTTCAGATTGGATTTATAAGAACTAAAGCATTTTTTTTGTTTACTTTTGAATGAATTGCTTTGGTTGAAGAAAAACCTAGATTTTTGTTTTCTTTCTTTGGTATTTATCACTAATTTTTATAGGTGACAGCATTAAAAAATTAGAAGCATTAGATAATCAGAATTCTGTCAGCCTAGGTTCCCATTAACTAGTCCAATGAAAAAAAGAAAGTTTTTTAGGTTGTGTTTAGATTTTCTTTGCTCTTTTAGATTAGAAAAGAAAATAGAAAGTCTGGGACGGGTGAATAATTAAAAATTAATTTTTCTGAGCCACCTGTAACCTTGGCACTTGGGAGCCAGAGGCAGGAGGATCAGGGGTTCAAGGCCAGCCTCAGTTACATAGTGAGTTCCAGGCCAGCATGGACTGTGTGAGACCTTGTCTTACATCTTCTGGCAAGAAAGATAAGTAAACTTATCCCAAAACAGAAGCACTTTTTTTTTAGAGGAGGGAAGAAGAGAGAGGGGAGAGGAGAGGAGAAGAGAGGAGAGAGGAGAATATATCTTTATAGAATGCAGGCTGTTCTGGAATTTATTATGTAGTCCAGCTAGGCCTTGAATCACCAGTCTTCTTGTTTGAGTCTTCCAAGTACTGGGATTACATGAGCCACTTTATACAGGAAAGCACAATCTTTTGTTTTCTTTCATAATATGCTTTATCTTCAAACTCAAGGTGATAAAAGGACTGTTATCGCTGACAACAAATGTATGTGTGCCCGAGTTACTTCCAGGATCATCCCTTCTCCTGAAGATCCCAATGAGGAAATTGTGGAGAGAAATATCCGAATCATGTACGTGGCATTCTGCATTTCTTTTTATAAGCAGATATGTTATTAAGCTTTTTTTTTTTTGAAGGGCAAGTAAGCAACATTTATTGAACTAGCAGAGAGGGGTCTCAAAAGGGAGTTGCACTATTAAGTTTTGCTTAAATGTATATTGTTAATCTCATTTTGATGTGCAGTACTTTAAATTAGGTTGAATCTTGTTAATGCCTTCAGTGATGTGAATTTTGTTAAGGAGCTTGAGGAAATTTTACTGAGGTTGAGGGCAGAAAAAAGTATACCAATCTAAAACCAGTCAGTTAGATCAGATTGTAACCAAAGGTTCTTATTTGGTCATTAACATGCCCTGTGATATCAAGTTGAATAAGAACTCTCAATTATCCTTCATCAGTTCAAACTGAAGCTTCATGTAACATTAAACACTTGGTTTTTGCTCTATAACTATTTACAGTTGAGTAGTTTACATTAAGATAAAGCAGACTAATAAAAATGGACAAATTTGGTGTAATTTTCACTCATAGATTGGACTCAGCTATTATTTTATTTTACATATAGCACAGAGTTATATGCTAGGTAGCTCTAAATCAGTAGCAAGAATGCTAATATTATTTGATTTCTGTGTGTTCTAATCAGAAATAAATTTTCTTTATTAATATTCCCACCACAATAGTTTTGTCCAACTAAACTCTCTGTATAGGAATGAAAATAGCATTCGGTTCCATTTGATCAATGGGAAAATATGATGTGTTTAAAAGTTTTGTTTCAAAATCTGACTGGGTCACTTAATAACTGTGTACTCTTACAAATAAGCAAATTACACCCCAATCTCAAATTTCTCACTTTAAATGGAAGAAAAATGTGAGTACATCTAGGATTATTATAAAACTAAATTAAGAATGTTTATTCCTTTTAAAGCTTGTGTGGCCTGATCTTTTCTCTTTTTACTGTGTCGCTGCCCTGCTGAGCCACACTTGGTGGTTTCCCCGGTGCTGTCATCAGGACGTATTACGAATGTGTCTTACCTATAGCTGAGCATGACTCTCAGGATTATTTATTGCATTTTTTCTTCATGTTTAAAAATTCAGGATCCTGTAGGTTTTTAAAAACATTTCTTCACATTCACAGTCTTTTCTACCATACTCTTCTGTTTTTACATCTGCTGATTTTTGTGTTTAAGAATTTTTTTTTTTTTGCCATATCTCTCAACTTGGTTAATTCTTCCTCAATCTGCATGTCTTAGTTTAGCCATTACTTTCTATGGTGGGTTTTCTTTGAGAGTTCAGATACCACCCACAGACCTCCTTGTTAGCCAGAGAGCACTTGTGAGGAAAGTAAAACATATACACATATATGAGTATATATACATATATAGGGCTCTGAGGATTAAATATAATGATTTATAGAAGAGCAGTGTTTAGCTCACAGTAGACCCTCATAAATGTTTATTTCCCTGTTATTCTCATTATTTAAAACCCTTACTGAGGCCAATGGCTTGGTGGGTAAAGGTGCTTGTCACCAACCTGACAAATTGAATTTGATTGTCAGCTGCCATATGGTAGAAGAAAACTACCTCCCGAAAGTTGCCCTCTGACCTCCACACATGTACATGGCATATGCATACCCCCCTTCACCTACAATATAATACATAAATGCTACAGACCTTCTTTTGGTATTGTTAGAGCCTTTATAATCTAATTAAGAATGAGTAGATGTGGTGGTACATGCCTTTAATGTCAACACTTGGGAGGCAGAGGCAGGTTGATATCAGAGATTGAGGGCTCCTGGCTGGAGCTACAGGGAGACTCTGTCTTAAAAAACCAAAGGGAAAAGAATACTGAATACTAAGAGTTGATAGTAGGGATATAGTATAATTTATATAACATAGTTCATGGTGAACTAGGTATAGTAGCACAGGTCAGTCATCCCAGCGATTGAGAGATGGAGGAAGAACGATCAGGAGTTCAAGGTCATCCTTGGCTACATAGAGAGTTTGAGGCCAGCCTAAGCTATACAAGACACTGCCTCAACTCCAACCAACAAAACAAATAAATGAATGAACAAACAAAAAACCCTAGCACCCCCCCCCAAACAAACCATAAAATATTCCATTGAGGAATTTATTTCTAAAAGGAAGCTTAGAGCAATTAAAAAGGGAATTATAATACTATTATATACTATAAATCAAAACAAAGCAAAAACCCCCAATACTATATTGTAAATGCTATGAGCATGGACATAAGATGTTATAGAAGTGCTAAGGAGAGAGGACAGTGGCTGTGGGAGGTACGAAGGAGTATTTGGAGAAAGTGATGGAATGGATGAAGACTACTAGCCTAATGGGAGTTAGTTGGGTAAATATGTATGAGGAGGAAGAGGGTTGATAGCTGGGGCAAGTTGTCACAGGAAAAAGAAACAGAGCTCCTATGAGAATTACACATAACAGACTTAGCAAAGTACTGGCTATGCTGTAAATGCGTAGCATGTGTTAGAACTAGTATGGTTAATACTTGGCGATCAAGTTTCTGGAATTGCAAGCAGCCCTAACAGCTGACTTATACTGGGAAGAGGTGCATAATGGGAGATGAGGCTGAAGAGCTGGGCATATTATGAAGTATTTTTCTATGCTGTGTTAAAAATACCTTGTTCTTTGTGGGAGAAACCCTGTATGTTTTAATCACAGAAAAAAAATTGGGTTTGCAGTGTAGAAAGGTCATTTTGAAAACAGTGTGGCTAATGCACTGGTGTGGTCAAGACACAAAGAGGATATCACTATAATCTGAGCGAGAAAGGTTGATGTCTTGAACAAAGTCAGTAATAGTAGTGTAAGCGACAGTGGATGGATTTCACACACACACACAGAGTCAACTGATTTAAAATTAGTTAGATATAAGTCATGATGGGGACAGAGATTCAGGGATACCCAAGTTTTGGGTTTGAATACCTATATGGAATGTATCGCTAAGTACTGATTTAAGAAATACGAGTTTTTTCTTTGTTTCTTTAGGAAGGTATGGGATGCCTATGAGGAAGGATGATGGCATAGATAAAAAAATTTAAAAGCTAGTGAAATAATCTGAATCTCTTGCTAGTAATTCTGTTTTTCATGGGTCCAGGTTTGCTACCTAATTATTGTGTGAATTTGCTTAAATAATTTATAATTTATTATGTATAATTTCTACAACTTTAAAATATAGAAAATAATATCTTTGCTTGTTAATTCTACAAGTATTAGACACATTTTGCATGTGACACACATAGCTTTATATAGCCTAAGAAAGCAACTATTCTATGGATAAAAAATGGTAATATTTAATCTATAACAAACTACTATAAAACTGAATAATAATTTACAATAGTGTTTAGTCATGATGAGTAGTATTCTAACTAAATAGGAATAGTAGTCTAGCATCACTTTATTACCAGAAATAACAGTTTGTCTTTTGATTTGTTTGTTTTTCTTTCTTTTTTTAGTGTTCCTCTGAACAACAGGGAGAATATCTCTGATCCTACCTCACCACTGAGAACCAAATTTGTGTACCATTTGTCAGACCTGTAAGGTTTTCCCTTTATATTAATATATGTTGAAGCTAATAATGTTTAATTAACTTTATTACTAATAGTATATAAAAATATATTGGGGTACAAACATTGACAAATGTCTAACCTTTGAATGTCCTGCTTCCTATATAAATTATTAGGTATCATAAATTAATAAGACTGTCATATTTATAACTTTGTTATAAATTTATTCCAGAAAAGTAATTATTATCATTCATACAGAAAGAGCCAATTTAAGTTAATATTTAAATAAGTATATTTTAGCTTATAACATGCATGTTTCTTTTGAAATGATAGACTCTAATATTAGGTTTTTAATTTTTAAAATTGATTTTAATAAATATTGCTTAAATGATATTTAAATAAATAATATTTAACATTTTAATAAAAATTCTTATTTTTATTTTGTGTATATGAGTGTATTGCCTGCACTATGGAAGTACACTCATGTTGTGCAATTAGCGTGGAGGTCAGAAGAGAGCATTGAATTTCCCTGGAACTGGAGTTACAAATTGTTAGCCATCCTGTGGGTGTTGGCAACCAAACCTGGGGCCACTGCAGGAGCAGCCAGTACTCTTAACCACTGAGCCATCTCATCAGCTCCCAAATTAATTTATGTTTATTTTATGTGTGTTAGTGTTTTGCCTGCATGTATTAATGCACTAATATACACAGTGCCTATGAAAGCCGGATGAGGGAGATCGATTTCCTGCAACTGGCGTTACAGATGGCTGTTACTGGTCATGTGGGTACTGGGAACTAAAATCTGGTTCTCTTTAAGAGCAGCCAATACTCTTAACTCCTTAGCCATTTCTTCAGCCTCAGCAGTTTTTTGTTTTTAAAATATTCCTCAAGAGGCTGGAGCAGTGGGCAAAAGGATTGAGAGTTCAAGGACAACCTGGGCTACATAGTTAGACACTGTTCCACCAATTACAGATTTATATAAATATCTGTATTCTGGCTAGAATAATATATACACATATATTCTTATCACTAAAAATAACTCTTTGAAATAAGTATACAGCTAGAAATAAACCTAACACAGAAGAAGTTGCTATATGGTATAGGTAAAAGAACCATATTATTATATCATTAATTATATTACTGATGTTCAAATACTTTCTGTATATTAAAGGTTGAAAAATCTCATAAGATATTCTGTGTTGTAGAGATGATTAGGTCTGGGAAGGAATAGCTGCAAGAACTAATTGGCTTTAGATAGAAATGTATAGTTGCTCATTGTTTAACATGTCATTTACTCATGGATTTCAATTTCTACCTTTTTTTTTCAGCTGTAAGAAATGTGATCCTGTAGAAGTGGAGCTGGATAATCAGGTAGTTACTGCCTCCCAGAGTAATCTTTGTGATGACAACAGTGCTGCTTTGGAGACCTGCTACACTTATGACAGAAACAAGTGCTACACATCTGTGGTTCCACTTGAGTATCATGGTGAGATCAAGATGGTGGAAGCAGCCTTGACTCCTGATTCCTGCTACCCTGATTAATTTGAGTCATTGTTCATTGTACAACTCTTATCTTTAGAGGCTCTCCATTTGGATCCAAAAAGTTATACATACTGCCAATGAATTTCAAATCAGAATTGTTTTGGATAGTAGGATGGTGCAAAACATGTCCCTAAATAGTTCAGAGATGAACATTGTTACCTTTATTAGGCAACTGCTTCCCAATTCTAAATATTAAATCCTCGTGCTTCCCTGAGGAGTGTTTTTCAGTAGTATATATAAAAACATAAGGACAGAAAGTAAAATTCAAAGAGTAAAACTCAGAATGCATAATAAAATCCTTTCTTTTGCTATGCCTTGGAGAGCCAGAACTTTTGCACCTTTCATTCTTTTCTTTCTCTTAAAGTTTCACTGTGTAGAGAAAATATATTTGTAAACCTAGGTCAATCAAATATCTTCATTAAAAACCATAGAGGACATGTTTTGGAACTATTCACTAAAATTGAATCTTTATGCGGCCAGTTTGCTGAAAGTGATATAATTTGATGCACAAATGAAAAAAAATTATACAAACTTGGCACTGGATTTTTTTTGATAAAATTTTTGACAGCCAGATTAGTGTCTGATGTTCCTATGGGAAATCATCTGTGTTGCAACTAAATCTAATCAAATTTGTATTCCACAATATGTATTCTCTAGCACAGTTTGAACAATTAAATAGATTCATAAGCATATACACGTGTGAAATTATTGGAAAAAAGTTTGTGTTAACTTTTTTATGTGTGAATTAAAGATAATTTATGGCTGATGAACAGTTTGTAAGTATGATAAAGCGACTGTAGCTCTTAAAATTTCCATGTTCTGTAACTGCTGGAAATTGCTTAATCATGGCTTTAGAATGATAAACCTCTGCTTCCACCTAGTGGTTAGGTTACAAAGTAAAATGTGCTTTTTTTATGGTGTATTTTTACTGAATTTTTGTGCATTTCATACACTATATCTTAATCATATTCAGGGCTCCTAGCTGCACCCCCATAGCCCACCAACCAGATGCATGCATTCTGTCAAATATGTTAAGGTCTATTGGATAGTTTATGTCCTCCCATGTTTCTTTGTGTGTTCATCCACTGGAGACTGTTCAGCCTATTTGTATCACTCCCTTAAGATCAGCTCTCCCTCACCCAGAACTAATCGGTGCTGATAGTTCCCTGACTAAGATTGGGGATTCCTGCCCATTTCCCTTGCTCTGTGCTGGGTTTCTGTTGGATTGAGTTTGCGTGGGCCTTGTGCATGTGGTCATCATTGCTGTAAGTTATATGAGCAAGTTTCTAGACTCTCTTTCCTTATGGTCATGCACTCCCCTCGCCCCCATGCCAAGTTCTTAAAATATTTTTACTCCTTCTTCCACAATGGTCCAAGAACCCTCGGTAGGTGAGGTTTAATATAGGAGTCCTATCCAGGGACACACACTCTGCAGTCTCTTATTCTCTACACTTTGGCCACTTCTGTGTTCATTGCCCTCTGTTGAATGAGGAAGAGTTTGCTGCTGAGAGTTGTAGTATTCTCTACCCCTTGCTCCACTGTGTTCCATGAACCTTAAGTATAGAGGTTGCATTGTAGATATGTCACTGAGGGCTGGGCATTTCACAGACACTTATTCTCCATGTGTGACCCATTGTGGAACTCTGTAATAGTCTCTGTCTGTTGCAGAGGCTTCATTGGTCAGTGGTGACTAGTATACTTGTCTCTAAATGTAGGATCCGTATTTAGCATACAGTAAAAAATTATGTTTGTCTAGGGATGTGTGTGGAGTCAAAGTACAATTTACAGGAGTCAGTTGTCTCTTTCTACCATGTGGGTCCTGAATAATCAAACTGAAGACATCAGATCAGGCATGGCCACAGGTGCTTTCCCTGCTGGGCCATCTTGCTGACCCCCTTATTTTGTGTTTGGCAGGTAATATGTCACAGCAGTGAGAAAACTAACACAATAATGTAGATATACTTCAGAATATTTTATAGACAACAAAAATGACATTTTAAATATTTTTAATTGTATAGAAATTGATTATAAAACATGAAGAGAAAAATTTTATAGGATATTGCATAAAAGGATGCCTTTTAGGGGCTGGAGAGAGGAATCAGCAGTTAAGAGCACTGACTGCTCTTGCAGAGGACCGAGGTTCAATTCCCAGCACCCACACAGCAGCTGACAACTGTCTGTAACTCCAATTCCAGGGATCTGATGCCCTCTTCTGACCTCCATGGCCATTTCATGACACAGGTGCACTTAACACTCGTGCAGGCAATACACACTCATATACATAAAAAAATTTAAAAAGGAATATTTACTTAAACATACATGAGAAAAGATTTGACAGAAATAGTTCAAAATGTGATTTTTTCTGTTTTTTTTAGTTTTCAGAATTTTTCAAATATTCTACAACAAGTGGATATTTATAGCTAAAAAATTCTAGCTACCATTATGTTAAACATTTTAATTGCATTGTTAAATTTCTATCTGTTTATACATGTAGCTAAAGAGAAAGTGATGTTTGTGTAGGTTCTTCTCTGCCCAGTACAATGCTAGTTGCTGTGAGGAATAGAACAGAGACTAATCTCACTTTTTAGGAAGTTTTCTATTTCTTCTGTAGGCAAAACTAACAGGAAAAAGTTTGCATATGTTAAATGACAAATGTGTGGTTGATAGAAATGATAGACTGTAGCCATAAGGGAAGCTGGAACTAGTAGGGCTGGGATATCCTGGAAAGGATGTTGGTGGACTGGGGCTATGAAACTGGAGAGCAGAACCACCTAGAATGACGTAAGACAGAGTCAGGATGAAGCATAGGGTGAATGTGGGAATCCTGTTCCTCTTTGTGTGTTTTTTCACTTGCTGCATTTTTACACATCTGCTTTTTAGTGGTTAGACTTTTCTGTCTGTTCCTTGATGAATACAATTATGGCAGGAAGTATAGCATTTTCCCTCCCCAGCTTTGGTCCACTTATGGTTGAATTGGGTTCATGTTAATATCACAGAATAAAGGCCCTTGCTCCAGCCACATTAAAAAAGTGTGTGTGTGTGTGTGTGCATGTGTGTGCATGCAGGTGCCCTAGGAGGAGGCCAGAAGATGGAATTCTCTCTCCTGGAGCTGGAGCTGGAGTTACAGGTGGTTGTGCACTGCCTGATATGAGCGCTGGGAACAAAATCTGGCCCTCTTAAGTACTAAGCCATCTCTCCAGTCCCTTAACACCATATTTGAATGAAATTCATTTGCACATTAAAGAGTCAGAAGTGCTAGCATGATGTTGTGTTATGTGATTTGAACAAACATCTATTCCCCAGACAGAACACCAATGACAGACTGAAGAAACAGTTGTACTGAGGTCTACCTTGAGGGAGCCTGTGAATTTATTAGACTTACTAAGAAACACATGGGTGACTCAGGTGACATCACTGGTGCTCCCTGCACACTTTGCAGGTGGCTCCACAGAAGTTTCCTCTCCCCCAGCAATGGTTGTTTATTGCTTATGTAACCCTGGGGAGGAAACTCATGAATTTTCTAAGTTTTATGAGTTTCCTGAGTCTTTTGAGTCTTGTGACCCTCCCTACTCCCTTGGGAGGGAGTGCTTCCAGGTGGAGGAAATGACTACACAATGTAAGGCTTGTAACAGAAAACAGCCTGAATCCTACACAAAGCAGGAAGTTGCCACTGTAGTTCTGTAACTAAGGGACTGACAAAGTCCTTCAAACAAAAGTTCCTGCCATTTCTTTTCCCCAAATAAGTCATGACTAGATTCTTTAAAGGGCTAGTAGATGATGTGGGAGAACTACCTATTAATTAACACATGAGAAAAACTTTCTGTCATATTTAACTATAGCAAATACCTTTGAAACAACTTGATAATTTCGATACATGCAGAGATAATTATTGTACAGACTCAGAGGAAGTGTAGAAATCAAGCGTTCTAGGGGCTTGGGCAGATGGAATCCAGCATGAAAACAGAGGGCTGTGACTGGGCCACTGGGTGCAACTTCATCTGTTTAGCAGTTTTGTCAGATTACAGCTCAGCCCCTCCCTTCTTCTTTTGAGACTTTTCCTCTGCTTGTTACCAGCTGGTTTGTGTTTCTAAACTGAATTGATTACACATTCAAAGTAAGAGAGAAAGGAGCAGTAGCTGTTGCTGGGATTGGGTGAGAGAGAGAGGCAAGGAAGAACAAGTGGACAAAACCAAATATTATATCCTTGGTGATATGGTGATTATGAAGTATAGTTTCCTTTGGACTTGTAATTAGCAGTTTCCCTGAGTCACAGTGAAACCTAAATTTAAGGTTTTGTAAAGTAGGGACAGACCTGTTGGTTTTAAGCCCAACATTTTTAGTTCCCTTTTTGGTTCTTAGAAATGAATTTTAGTTTCTTCAGGACAAGAAGAGTCTTTTTTAAAAATAGCCTTTTTAAAAATAAATGTTATCACTGAGACTGGGTTAAGTGAGAGAAGAAAAAAAACCCAGACAGAAATATATGTCTAAATTAGTAATCAAAGTAACTCAAAATTCTCTTCAATATATATATTAAATATATGGTTCTGATTTGACTGCCCAAATTAAAATATGTTATCTATATCTTTAGATGTTCCACAAAACCAGAGGAAGAATCTCCACAATAATAGCTGCTAGGCTGAGTTTTTAGAAATTTGGTTGGATGCTGCATCTTCTCCATTCTGCTTTGCACATAGAGCAAGAAGTGCATGATTCCCTGTCAGCTAGACCAGAGCCTCCAGAGATTCTGTGAAAGATGGTGTGTATGAGCCTTCCTGGATTATCTTCTGTGTTTGTAACCTTTAGATATTATTTTCTTCTTTATTATTTAACTACTAACAATATCCTAGGTCATAACTAGCTATTCCAGAAGCAGCAGGAGATGACCGTTAGATGCAGTCACCCACTATAGAGGTGGGGCAGTAGTAGCAGGATAAAGATTCTGTATGTGTCCATCTCTAGTATGTGTCCCTTAACCTTAGAGTAGATGTTAAAGACTTTATGAACTTAAACAGGGCACACAGAGCGATTAATATGTTTAATGCAGGGAACTCAGATCTATTAGCCAGTCTTGCAGGAACATCCCTGCTCACCGGAAGAATCATTTTCTATAGGAATATTTTCATTCTTTTTATTATGTTTTCAAATTCAGTGACCTTTTTTGTCACACTGTGCTTTTTATATCTTACATTACAGATGATAGTTTAAGTAACAATATCTCATAGATGTAGTAGATATGTCAACATATTTGTAGAGACAAAATACCAAAAACAAAAGGCAAAAAAAGCAAAATTCCCCACTCTGTAGCAGTCAGACCCTAATTATGCAGTCAGACTTGGGATGCTTTATACATACTATTAGAGCCTAACTCCTAAAGGCTCCTGGTGCCCCACTCGAAGAAGGGTGGTGATGTTATAAAGTTACCTACTCAAGATAGTGAGCTGCCCCTTTGAACTCTGTTCAGATGTGACCCCACACAAATGGTTCAGGAGACAAACACAGATAATTTCTCTTAACTGCTATTAAAAGATCCCCATTCCCTCACAGTGGCTACCACAGTCAGTATACAATGCTCCAATGCAAGTATTGTCAAATACATAAGGCTATAGAATATGGTGCTCTATACAGCATTCCACCTACAGGGAAGGCAGACCACAGTGCTTTCCTGTGAGTGTTGAAAGGCATCCCAAAGCCAGTCAGTCAGTAAACATTTACAGGGTACCTCCTTCCAGAAAGTCACTTTAGAAGATTCAAGGGCAAAGTTCTATTTCTCAGGAGAATCTCACCAAATTTCTGAGGTCTTATGAAATCTGTCACTCCTTAGTGCTAGAAAGTAACATTGTAAGTAATTTTTGAGAATTTTACCATCTCTCCCCCAAGAAAGCAATATCCAGATAATAGGCCAAAATGCCTTTAATAATAGTAAAAATAATATTAATAAAACTCAAATGTAGTCTAAGCAAGACAATATAGAAACATCTACTTTACAAAATAATTTACACTATTTAATCATGAACCCTGAAGCTGTGTCTGTGAATAATTCTACAAGGACATGAAAAATATGCATGTTAGTTATGGTACATACTGGTATAATTATACTGAACTAGTAAAGAATATTAAACATTGAGTGTTTTATCTGCAAAAAATGGTGTTTCCTGAAATGTCCTCTGTAGATCTTGGAGATTGTGAACTGGTGACTGATTATAGCAAGACTTAGCCTTTTTTTTTTTTTTGAAATTCAATCCCAGAATTTCTTCAGTTCTTCATTCCCTATTTTCATAAGCCTTTTCTGTATGTTCCTAGTTCTAGTAAGTCTTCTCTTGTCCTAGAATATGTTCTTTTAACTGAACCTGCCTACTTGGTAGAGGTCCTAAGAAAGTCAACAACAAAAATAGATATTAGTGTCTACTTATTATTTCAGCTATATTCTACAGTGATGGTTTGCCTGAGGAAAAAAACATCAAGCAGAATTTACATAATAGATACAAAAAGAGTAAAAGTGATGTACAGTTTCAAGGTATTAAAATGGTATAGAAGGAAAAAGAGAAACTAAGGAGAAGAGTCAGAGAAGGGTTAACTGACAAGTGACACAGGAAACAGAACAGAAAAGTGGGAGGAAAGGAAATCATAATATAGATAGATAAGATAGATATAGAAATATCTAGATAATATGGATATAGAAAGAACAGACTGATGGTGGTTAAAGATAGCTTGCTTAGCATGTGCGAGGTGATGAACTGAGACTGCTGGAGAATGGAAAGCTCAATAGAGAAGGAAGGAGAAAGATAGGTAGAAGGAGAAAGAAGGGAGTAATAACATTAAGGAGCCAGTGGATGAAAAAAATGCCAAAGAGAAATAAAACTGACAAAAAAAAAAAAAAAACAGAAGGAAAAAGGAATACAGCGCATCAGGACTATACCAGTGTGCAGATCTCCATGTATAAAATGGAAAGCTGCTTTTCAGATGTGCAAAACCAGTCAACTTTGCAAGTAGGGAAATTTGAGAGAAAAATGAGAAATTAACAAGAGAAAGGAAACTAATTCAGACAGGTAGCTTCCAAGTCTCAAGGCAGGAGTGGTCCTGGCCTTCATGTTTCTTAAATGTTCACTAATTTGTGACAGTGCTGGATCCAGCCAGCCCCACAGGCCCAATCTCATTAACTCTACCTGGGCCATTATTCCTACTGTTGGGAGGGGAAAAAACTTAAGGATCACTAAGAAGGTCAGATAATTAAGTCTCAGGGAAACAAGGCTGTGGGATCATTGGTATTGTAGTTTGTTGTTGCTGTTTTCCTCCCAGCGTTTGGTTGAAGTAACTCCTAGGCCTGAAGCAGTAAACAGTCATGTACTTGGTCCTGTAGATTGGTTCCTTGAAAGGATTCAAATGCATTGTGTTCATCTGCATTAAGCTGGTCTATATTTATGCTTTTAAATTGTTCCCCAGTAGCTAATCCAACCAATGTGTTAGGATTTTCAGTAGGCATAGAAAGATCCTTATTAAATTGGCTTTGCCTTCCACTGCTAGTTGGAGGTCCACTGCTGGAGGAGTGAAGTTTTGCTAATTTGGAGCTAAAGCATGGTAACTGTTGCAGGATGGTAGGAGGTCTTTGCTGCTGCCTCTTGCCCTCATTTCCTTGGACTTCATTTTGGATGCTTTCTGGTTCAGGACGTTTGTCAGGTTTACCAATGACGAGCTGTTCAGGAGTAAGGTCAGCAGTTCTTTCACTGACTTGATTGCCTTCAAAGATTTGTTTCAGAATATCATTTCCATCTGCTCCAAGATCATTTTTGAGACAAGGTATATTCTTTGATTGAGGCGAGCTGGATTCCGGAAAGCCCACACCTCCTATTTCCAATGGATTCTTTACAGAACATGGGGTATCCCTCTTCAGAGTGGACACATTGTCTCCAAAAGGAGTTGGGTTTTGGCTTTCTGCAGTTAATTTATTCTCTGAGATGTTTTTTTGACTAGGTAGGATGCTTGTTGGAGAGACATTAGGTCTTGTATACTTGATATGACTACTTTCTGTATACATAGCACTGGTTTCTTGGTTCTCCCCTTGTGGAATACCATGGGATGGAGTGTAATCTTGTAGAGCTAGTGGGTTGTCTTGGTGTCCTGTGGAGCCACCGATGCAGCAGGAACCTCTCTGACTTTGGTGAAATGAATGTGCTTCTTTTTGACCTGATGGGTAACTTTGAGGAATTAAGCCTTGGAAAGTCAAATGTTCTGTCTCTGGTGGATTTAAACTAGCCATTTCCAAATCATAGTTCAAATTCTCATCTTCAAGCCACATTGGATTTTTCTGAAGTCCAACAGGGAACTTACTGGAATAGGGATGGTTACCTTTCTTATCTGCTGTGTTAGATTTGTATAAACTTGTCGATGGATCCCAAAAGTTTCTGTTGAAATATGGCTCACTTTCTTTCTGTCCTTGTGCTTGATTACTGTGGTCCCAGGAGTTCCATGAAGGAAAGAGAGTGCTTTCTTCTTGTCCAACAGCATTATTAACATAATAGCTTCTGTCCACAGGTGGTGATACGGTAGGACCTGGATTATATGTTGGAAAAGTTTCATCTGGGTTCCAAGGATAATATTCACTATAAGGAAAATCTTCTGAGGGTTTTGATGGATTACCTAAGGAATAGGGAAGATATTCCTTTGGTTGGTTTGAGGCATATTGCTCACCCTCATACTGCCCAACTGTTGGGTTTCCTTTAAAGTTCAGCTCTTCGTCACCCCATTTGTCTTGTCCTGGAAAAGATTCATCTCCATTTGGATCAATTGGGTCCTCTTCATTATAATAGACTGTCTCCTTCTGGTCTACCGAATTCATGGGATATTGTGGACTTTCTTGTTGCCCTATAAGATTGAGAGAGTCAACTCTCTCATCCCACATATTGTTTCTAATGTATGGTGAGTTTTCTCTAGGATAATAGGAGTTATAGTCATGGTAGAAAACACTTCCTCTAGAGCCATAGGGAGGATGAGGTAAATTTTCTTCTTGCCTCCCTAGATTTTCCTTAAGGGGCGGAGGGATTTCTTGGTGATTCCAGGTATTTCTTTCAGCAGGAAAATGTTCTCTTGTGGGAGAAGGGATTTCCTTAGGATATGCAGGCTGACGTGTATTGTGCTTTAATTTAGGCTGCTTAGTTTCTGATTCAAATAGGGTTCTTCTTGGCTCCAAAGCAATCCCTTTGGGCAAATTCTGACTTTGAGTCTGTAAATCAGGACCTGGTACTCTTCTGGAATCTCCCCTTGGGTAGTAGTTTTCACGCTGATCAAAAGAATTAAAATTAGGGCCTAGCATGCTACCCTCAGGATGAGGCAAATTATAACTTGGTTTGTTTACTCCGTATTGTTGAGAGCTTCTCCAGGGACCAGCTGTTTCTTTTGTAGGGCTAACTGTTCTTTCTTTTTGACCTGGTGACTTTTCCTTTGGATTTGAGATTTTTGCATTGTGGCCAATAGCACTTTGCTTAGGAACTGATGAGACTCCATTTGTTCCCATGGGGCGTTTATTTGAGGCAGTATTGGTTCCTACAAGGTTCTTATTTGCAGCACCATTGGTTCTTATAAATGGCTTATTTGAAGCTGTATTGGTTCTTATAACTGGATTCTTCGAAGCAGCATTTGTTCCTATAAATGCATTGTTAGAAGCTGCATTCGTTCCCACAAGTGGATTATTTGAGGCTGCATTGGTTCTCACAAATGGATTATTTGAGGCAGCATTTACTCCCACAAATGGATTACTTGGGGCAACATTGATTCCTACAAATGGTTTATTTGAAGCAGCATTAGTGCCTACATATGGATTATTTGAAGCAGCATTGATTCCCACAAATGGTTTATTCGAGGCAGCATTGGTTCCCATAAATGGTTTATTTGAGGCAGCATTGGTTCCCACAAATGGTTTATTCGAGGCAGCATTGGTTCCCACAAATGGATTATTTGGCCCCTGAGGTTTTCTTCTGAAATTTACTGGATTTCCTGCATAGTTGGGATAATTGGCTCTTGAAGTTGGAGGAGAAGCCTTCCGATAAGTTGGATTTCCTGGGCGAGTTCCTTGTTTGCCCTCCCAAGCAAAAGAATTCCACCTACGACCCTTTTGGACTTGTTGATTTCTGTTACTGGATCCAGTCTGTCTGTTCCCCACGACAGTGGTACCAGTGGTTTGCCATTGTCTTCCTGTAGGATAATTCCGTATATTTGGATATGGATAATTTTCATAAATATTTGGCTGGTTTGGTCTCCATGGAATTTGGTTTCTGGGTACTCCTTGGCCTGAAACATTAACTTTAGGGGATGGGAAGACACCATTTTGAATTGAAGGGTTGTTCCCAGTGTTAGGTCCAGGACCCCTGTTTCCTATTGTGCTGGTGTCATTTCCGCCTTGATTCCCTCCAGGAATTGATTGAGTGGAATTAACCTCAGTCACTGTTGAATTAGCAGAGGGCTCTGGGGGTGGATCCTCTTCTTTAGGAGGGTCTTTTTCTTTGGGTTTTTCATAATCTTCAAACATCTCTTCTGAGTAATAAGGACGACCCCCAAAGCCATGATATCCAAAATATCCAAAATAAGGATTCTGTAGGAAAGAAGATGGAAATTAAGAATTATTTTTGTTTCTTACCATGGTGGTGCTTGAATTGCTTGGTATAATAATGGAATCCTACCAGTCATAGGCTTCTTTTACCACCACTGGTTATACTTTCCCTCTTGAAATCTGATTGCTCCCTTCTATTCTTGGTTCTCCCTTTTGATACTTTTTCTGATCTTCAGGCCCAGATGGAAATTTGGAGGGATAAATTTTTTAAAACATAAGATCTCAAGGTCACATTCTATAGCTTAGGCCTTGAACTTGTGGAAATCTTCAACCTCCTGAATGCTGAGGTTAAAGGTATGAGCCACCATTCCCAGCCAGGCTGGCCTGGAATTTGTTCTGTAGATCAATGTGGCTTTGAATTTGCAGTGATCTTCCTGCCTCTACCTCCAGGGTGCTAAGATTACAGGCATGAACCATCATGACTGGCATTTTTTTATTTTCTGAACTCCTATCATCCTCATTTTCCTGTTCTTATTTTGCGCACCTATGTTGTGGTGCTAATTGCATGCCAGCACTTCAATATGGATACATGCTTTTGACTCACAAAGTCAGAAGTCTGTCCTATAGCACTCCCCTACGGTTGAGACAGCAAGGCTCTTGAGCACTTCCAACTAAATGCAGCCATATTTAAGTTCATCTCTCAACAAATGTCATTCTCCATCCAATGTTGTATATCTAAGGAATAGTTACTACTCTCAAGCCAGTTCTCCATTTACTTCTTTTTTCCTTAGAGAACAAATTACTAAGTTCTAAAAACAATAAAAATCTAAACTTCCATCCTTGTCTGTCTTATATCTCTGATACTCCCAAAGTATTGCAAGTTTTCCTACTGGATTCTGTGTGCATAATCTTACTACTTTCTTCCAATTTTGCTTCACTATTGCCATCAGAGTAGGAGCTGGGGGTGAGCATCTGGGAATTACAACACGTTCCTCCTTTCCTATGTATTTAACATTGACTTGGGCTGGAGAGATGGTTCAGTGCTTAAGAGCACTGGCTACTTTTGCAGAGGACTCAGGTTCAGTTCCCAACACCCACATGATTGCTAACAGCTGTCTGTAACATCAACTAAAGGGGATCTGACACCCTCTTCTGGCATCGCACACATGGGTACAGTTAAATCAAGCAGACAAAACACTCATACTCATAAAATAAAAATAAAGAAATAAATAGTTTCTAAAAATAAGTTGCCTGTACCTTAAAGGATAGACTTTACATCCTTTAGCACAACATAGAAAGCTGTACATCCTGGTGCTGAACACTTGGATGCTAGACAGAGGAAGGTTAGAATCCCTTTCTGCCAGTTTTAGTACTATGACTATTGACTGAGTTCACATTATTTACTTGTTATATGGAGATAATAATAAAATAGTATCAACTGTGCAATTTGTCATGAGGGTCAAATGAAGATATATAAATATAAATTATATATATGAATTTCTGTGTTTGGAACTTTGTGTCTAATAAATGCTACATATTATAAAAGAATAATATTATTTTAAAAAATTAATTATATAATTAATTTTTGGTCTTTTTGAGACAGAATCTCCCTGTTGCCCCAGCTGGCCTGGAACTCACTGTTTAGACTAGGCTGGACTTGAACTCACAGAAATCCACCTGCCTTTGCCTCTCAAGTGCTGAGACTAAAGGCATATGCCACCACATCTGGCTTATTTTTTTATTTTTATTTTATATATATTTATTTTATGTGTTATGCCTGCCTGTGTGTAAGTGCACCTGCATCGTGAAGTGTCCAAGGAAGATATAAGAAGGCATTGCAAGACTCCCTAGAACTGGAGTTACAGACAATTGTTTGCCTATATGTGGCTGCTGGGATTCAAACCTGGGTTTCCGCAAGAACAGCCAGTGCTCTTAACTACTGAGCCATCTCTCCAACCCATAATGATAAAAATTTTTTATAACCATCTGGACTATAACCATGACATTCAACCTCATTTCCTCTCCCTTGAATACTTACTGATCCTCTGAGTCTTTGACATGACTTCTTCCTATCTAACTTTTTCCCAGCTACATAGTATATCTCCCAGCACACCTGACTCATCCTTTAGTACTCAGCTTAACTAGTATACCTGTGCCCTGACTTCCCTTACGGAGTTAGGATCAGGCTCTATTCCTGGGTGTCCTCAGCAATAGAGACATCTGTTGTGATGATCATCACATTGAATTTTAATTGCTTATTATCTTGCTCTCACCTGATTTTCCCATGTGAAGTTTTTGAATGAAAATACTATGTTTTTAATGTTTTCCATCACAGAGGGAAATACCTATTAATTTTTCATTTAATGAATAATTTAATTATTATCACCTCTGTGAGCTTTTTAGTGTATCATTTAAATTATTCAATTTTTTCTCCTGTGCTGGTGATCAAACCAAAGGCATTAGAAATGGTAGTTAAGTACTCTACCACTGAGTTATAGCTCCAGTTATTTTGAAAACAAATGCAATACAGGAAAAATACTTTTATCCTTATCTGGGGATGGAGATGATGAAATAGACTGGAGACAGTATCTCTAGTGTCATGAGGAAACTGAGCACTGTCCTCAAAGGTAGAAATACAGAGTCAGTGCCCCTTTGTAACGCCTTGGTTATCATTTCAATTTCTAATGTTGTGTATGAAAATCTGAAGTTCTAGTTTCTAGATTAAGTTGCATACAATGATCTGAATTACTCTTATTTGGGTATTTCTCAGTGATATTTTTGAAAATACCTTGTACCATTAGTGAAATAATACTTTTTGCCATCATTATTTTAATAATGTTGTTTATTTCTCCCCTAATCAAGCTATTGGCTTCTGCATTTCACTGGTCACACATCACATATTTAAGGAAAAATAATAAGTAAGTACGAGGAGTGGAGCCACAAGCACTAAAATGACTTACTTGATGACCCAGTCTATAGTATTTTATGAGTCTGTAATTTTATTCTTCTCCTGGTGTATAGCAAAGCAGACATGGTATCATAAGACTTGGGTTTGTTCTAGTTTATCTGCTAATTCAATAGGAGAACATGAATAGTAATTTATCTTCTTAGAATTTCAGTTTATTTATACAATGAAGGATTTAGAAGATCATTTAATTCCCTTGTGAAGATCATCTTAACTACTTTCTGTGTTTTACATTACCTGGAGCTCACCACCAATTCTTCAAAGAGTAGTAGTTTTTTAAGAAAAGATGTGAGACGGCTATTTCAGCACATGCAGGGCAAAATGATGTATCACATTTTTATGGTGCTAGGGATTGGACCCACGCTATCACTTCTGTCTCCTGCATGCTGAGATTTCAGTGTTGTGCCCTGCATAGCATCAACTTTATTTAGGTTACTAGTTTGGCTTTGTTTTACTTAAAAAAATTCTTGGGAACTTGAGCGACATAAGGTTCTTATGCTGGCTTTTATTCTCTTATGGGCTGTGAATTGTGTGGGAAAGACTGCTAGATGCTAATTTCCGGCTAGGCTATAGCTTTTCTCCTACTTACTCCTTCTTCATTGCTGAATTTTGCACGTCCAAAACCTGGTGGTGGTCCCCTCTGAAAGGTGAAAAACACAGTGAACACTTTTTTTTCTTTCTCTCTTTCTCTCCCTCCCTCCCTTTCTTTCTTTCTTTTTTTTCCTTTCAAACTATATTGCAGAGCTATAGTAACAAAACCAGCATGGCTACTTCTGGGAACAGAAAACCCAGAAGTAAACACATGCAGCTATAACTTCCTAATTTAACAAAGATCCAAAAACATGCATTGAAAAAGAGATGACCACTTTAAGAAATAATGCTGGGAAAACTGGATCTCTATCTATAAAAGAATGAAACTAAATTCATATCTCTCATTTTACAAAAAATTGATTCAAAATGGATCAAAGACTTAAATGTAAGGTCTTCAACTTTGAAGATGCCAAAGGAAAACATAGGTAAAACACTTGAAGATATAGGCATAGGTAATGATTTCTTGATAAAGACTTCAATAGCACAAGAAAGAATCCCAATAATTGACAAATAGGATTACATGAAATTAAAGTTTCTGCACATCAAAAGAGATAATCATAAGAGTAAAGAGACAGTCTACAGAATGGGAAAAATATTTGCTAACTATATGTTAAAGGATAAATACATAGACTGTATAAAGACCCATAAAGAAATTAAACACCAAAAGAAATATCCAGTCAATTAATAGGGTAATGAAATAAATAAACATTTCCCTAAAGGAAGAATGACAAATGACCAGTAAACATCTGAAAAAGCATTCAACTCAAAAATTCAAATTAAAACTACTTAGAGAGTTATCTCAACCCAATCAGAATGCTTGTCATCCAGCAAAGAAATGATGACAAATGGTGCTTATGTGGGGAAAGAGGAAATACAAACTGCAAGTAAGAATGCAAAGTGATGCAGCCACTGTGGAAGTCTGTGGGGAAGTTCCATACAAAAGTCCAAACAGAAGTATTCACATGATCCAGCTGTACCACTCACGGGTATACACCTGCAGGGCGTGAGTCAGCAAGCCACTGAGATGCTTGCACATCTATGTTTATTGTTGTACTATTCATAATGACTAAGAAATGGAACCAGCCTAGATGTTCATTAACAGATGCATGGATAAAAAATGTACATATACAGGTAGGATTTTAATCAACCATAAAGAAAAATGATATTTTCAGAAAAATAGATGTAACTGGAGATCATTCTGCTAAGCAAAATAAGTCACACAAGAAAGACAAATGCCACTTTTCTTCACATGTGGACTCTAGATTGTGTGTGTGTGTGTGTGTGTGTGTGTGTGTGTGTGGTCAGGAAAGTAGAAGGGGGATCATGAGAGGAGATGAAGAGGAAAGAGAGGGAGGGCAGAAAAGAGAGTAATGGAATACACATGTCACAAACAGAAGTTGTTGGGAGGAAATGTTTGGGAGACAGTAGGGGACCACTAAGAAGTGGGCAAGGGAGGAGAGAGGGCAGTAGGATAAGGGGATGAGTAAGAACAAAGTAAAGTAGAATGTATGTAGATAATGCTATAGTGAGGGGGCTGAGGAGATAGCTCAGTTGGTAAAGTGCTTGTGTGGCATGAGGACTTAAGTTTGGATCTCCAGTACCCACATAAAATAGTTGGGTGTATCACATCTATACATCTATAATTCTACTGTTGAGGACACAGAGATGGGCAGATCCTTGGAGCTGACTGGCCAGCCAGCCTAGCCAAATAAGTAAACTCCATGTTTAGTGACAGACCCTGCCTCAGAAAATAAGATGGAGAATGACTGAAGAAGACAGCCAGTATCAACCACTAACCTCCACATGCACATATGTGCATGCACACCCACATACATATGTGTGCATACCTACACAAACACATATGCACACTACACACACATTCACACACAGAAAGTGCTATAATGAAACCATTTCTTTGTTAAAACAATAAAAAATAAAAATACAATAATTTGAAAAATCGAAAGGTCTGGGATAATTACAAATAGAAAAGCAGCTTATTTCTCTTCAAGAAGGTATTGGTAGATGAGATTAATAGTCATTTCAATATGAGAATCACGTTGCTGTTTTTCTAAAAAGAGATTTATTTATTCTTAAGATTTATGTATATGTATGTGTGCCTGCACCAGTTTATGTATACCACATGTGTGCAGGTGCCTGTGGAGGCCAGAAGAGGGTGTTGGCTCCTCTGGAACTGGAGTTACACAGCATTGTGATCTGCCATGTGGGTACTGGGACCTGAGTCTGGATCCTCTGCAAGAGCATCTGTGCTCTTAACTCCTTAGCCATCTGTCTAGCCCCAATCATACTGCCTTAAAATTTTTTTCCTGGAATTGCTTAGGTTTCCTTACTTTACTGTGGTCAATAAAAGAAGCTACTGTTTTAAGAGAGAGAGAGAGAGAGAGAGAGAGAGAGAGAGAGAGAAAGAAGAAACTCTTACTCCTTCAAGAGAATCATTCCTTCTTCTAAGCCCTGTTGTCATAGGATTGTAAGCAAGAAAACCTTATTTCATAGCTGAATTAATTGAGTACTTCTTGGTGTTTTGTAGTTTTTTTCAACAGATAGCCTTTACTATTTTTGTACTTTAATTTATTTTTCCATTGAGTTTTAATACCTAAAAGTCAAATGTTATATTTCATATTACTAATTTTAAATCTTAAGAATTCTTTGAGAATTCATGTATTATTTTGCAATATTCTTTATAATGATACATCTATTGTTAGAAAATATGATGGAGAGATTAGAGTCTAATCATGGCTTGTCTTTTAGTTTTAAACTCTATTTTATGTCAATTTCCCTATTATATTAAATGAAGAGAATCACATTTCTAATGTCTTACATGAGAGGATAGTAATAAATGGCACAACCATTTAAAATTAATTTGTTAAGTTAGTAGCTGGTGATTTTGGTTGTTTTTATATTGCCAACTAGTCTGAGTAAAAATTTGTTCAGTAACTTTTCTGTGTAATTACTAGCATGATTTTGTTTCATATTCTCTACTGATGGATATATGGCATTCTATTACAGTGCATGAGCTTGTATTAGTTTTACATATAGTATACTAATATCATTTTACATTTCTAGTATATAGGAAACAAATTCTTACCTGTGGAATTGGCCATGGTGGTTGTTGATAGGGAAACATCCCATTGCCAAATGGTGGGAATGGCTAGAAGGCAAGTTTACATTACATGTAAGTAGAGGAATGAGAAATGAACTCACATGAATGAAGTTGCTTGAATACTGGAGGCTAACACTCATTTGCATTAATTTTCTCTCTCGCTCTGTCTCTTCCTTCTCTGTCTCTACTTTGGGTAGAGATGATGGTAATAATTGGTATTTTTGAACATGCACTCTAAACAGTATGCTTAGTATTTGATATAGTTAAATTCACTTAAACTTCTGATAACTAGGCATAATTCTTCCCATTTTACCTAAGTTCAGATAAGTTGGTTGCCCCACATGGCAGATGAAAAAACTAAAGCCAGGATGCAAATCCAAGAATGTGCTTTTATTTACTTTGTATTCCCTATATGTACAATTGTATATAATAACAAATAACTTAAAGGCAGTATTTCTGAAGCTCTGCATTGCAGGAGATCTTGAGAAATCATTTTTACATCTTCTTGCCTTATGTCCTGACTACACTTAGGTAATCCTGAAGTACTGGATGCAGTGGCAATTTCAGAAAAATATTGCAGCTCATCAAAGCATAGATTTGGAAAGGACTCTATTTATTGCATTTATTCATGGGGAAATGAATCTAGAAAGGTAAAGTGACTTGCTTAAGACCATACGACTAATAAAGACTGGAGGTAGAACTTGACCTTTCTCTTTTGACTCTTATACTAGTAGTCATGTTGATGTAGCATGTTGACTCTGTATCCTATTTTATTTTTAATTTATTTTTAGAGGGTGTCTCAGTGGAATAGGCCGTCCTTGAACTCATGATCATCCTGCTTCAGCCTTCCTAGCACTGGAATTCTATACATGCCCCACAACCCACAACTTGATTCTGTGCTTTAAAAGGATCTTCTTTAGGGCAACAATATTTGTATAATTTTGAACTAAATAAGGCTGGGATTGACCTGTCAGGAAATTTTTTATAAATATTAGTATTAGCATTATAACATCACATTAACATTCCATGTCCTGAATTTTGGAGGAAGGACGTATGCAGGAAAGGTATGGCCCTCCAAATCTCTTTGAAGGCCTTTTAACGCTTCTGATTTGGAAGTTTTCTAGACAAGCCTCACCTGAGGTGGCTGGGCTTCCTCTTTGGCCCGGGTTGGCTCATTTGGTGGTTCTTTTAAAGGTTGCTTTTGTGGTTGTGGCTCATTTGGCTGAGTCTGGTTGGGTTTGACGTTCTCCTGAGTTTGCTCAGTCTTGCTCTGGAAATTGGGTGTTGGAGGTTGCTGCCATCCATTGGGTACTGGCTGAGGCCACATGGGCATCTGGTATGGTGGGAATTGCGGAGGCATTTGCGGAGGCATTTGAAAACCATTTCCATATGGTCCCATGTGCATCATCTTAAAGAGTAGCAAAAACAATTACACCACCTTAGGGTTGAGATTCAGACTCCCCACTTTCTAATGTCAGCTTCCAAAACCAAGCCAAGAAGCTGTAAAATCCGATGGACTCTGACCTCAAGCTCTTTAGTGAAAACTTTTTTACATTTTGTCTTCCTAAAATGGACTTCAGTCTTCTAGAAAGTCAGTCAATAGTCAAAAGGTGGACCTCAAACTAATCAAAAGGTGGACTTGGATGAGAAATTTCTGTTTAAGAATTTGCCTAGAGGCTGGGCTGGGGAAATGGCTCAGCAGTTAAGAGGAGAGGACCCAGGTTTGCCTCCCAGCATCTACATCATGCCATGAACTGTCGGTAACTCCATTACAGGGGATCCGATGCCCTCTTCTGGCCTCCATGGACATTGCATGTATTGGTTTATTTAGAAACACCCATACACATAAGATAATCAATTAAATAAATAAGTACGTAAATAAGAATTTGTTGCAATGGGGGGATAGCTCTGTGGATAAAGTGCTAGCCATATAAGTGTGGGAACCTGCATTTGAATTCCCAGAACCCATGAAAAATCTGGCATAGAAGTGTGCTTCTGTAATCCCAGTACTCCTATAGTGAGCCGGGAGATGGAAATAAAAGAATACATGGAAACTCATGGCCCAGCTAGGCAGGCATGTGCAGTGCAACAATTAATAGATCCTGTCTCAAATAAGGTAGAAGACAAGGCTGATACCTAAGGTTGATTCTTCTGACCACCACACATGTACACACACACACACACACACACACACACACGAAAATCTTCCTGACTTTGAATCTTAAATGCTGAGATTTAAGCGTAATAATTTTATGATTTTCTAATTATGAAATCCTAACGCAGGTAAAAGTGTACACGTTTTAATGGAGAATTTTATGTCAAATCAAAAACTCATGTGATTTGTTATAGATCAGGCCAGATAAAGAGAAAGAAAAGCAAACAAACAACAAAAATCAAAACAAACGGTACTCCAAACCAAACAAATAACCAACAAAAGCAAAAAAACAGGTGGATGATCTTTATGACAGTTATGTTATTTGAAAATTATAATTCATAGGCAGACATTAAAACTCTCCCCAAAGTTGGGCCAATCAGAAGCTTAGAAGAAGAATATTGAAAATTATGTCAGCTTTAGGTAAAGGCCTTAAGGAAGAATTACTTAAATGAAAAGAATTAAGACAAAATTAATAAGGTCCTGAGGTATAATGCCACAAAAGTAAACAGTGACATGTGTTGCTGGGCTATAATACAGTTTATCAGAAGATCCAGCTGATACTTGATTTATGGTTTAGTTTGTTCTAGGAATTAGCATATGGCCACAAGAATAACCTATGTTTATTCCAGTAAAATAAAAAAAGCTTACTTCACAATTTTAGTGTTATTTTAAGATAATCCAAATAAAATCCACTCCCCTAATAGTATTTACTAATTTTCTTTTTCTGTTTTTTTGAAAAGGTGTCTCCCTGTATCCCCAGCTAGCCTGGAACTTGCTTTGTAGACCAGGCTGGCCTTGATCTCACAGAGATCAGCCTGACTTTGGCTCCAGAGTGTTGGTATTAAAGGTGTGTGCCACCATGTCTGGCTTACTATATTATTTTTGTTGCCATTACTTGTGAAAATATCTTCTGTGAACTTTATCTTCAACCAAGTTTTCTAAGACATAAAGAATGAAAGAATGTCTATAATTAGTAGATTATGTTCTTTTATAGAATAGAACAATAGTAATAAGAAAAAATTGTCATGAGAGGGCAGGTGAAATTATTTTTCTTCCTTGATACTTTTAAAGTTATATATTATAACTAAGACATGTTGATGGTAATTCACATTGCTATTACAGACAAAAATTATAATATAGCTATCTGGATATAAACAAGAAATTCTTAGAAATAACATAAAGGAGAACTTACTGGTGGGCCATTCATAAAGTTGAATTGACCATAGCGCATCATCTGAAAAGAAAGGACTGCATTAATGAGGTATAAGTAAAAAACTATATAATAATACACAGATAATAAGAAATAAGTTGAATGTATGACTTCAAGGCACAATAATTATAATTTGTTTTGCTCATTATATATGAGTTTAAAATAAGTATTAATTAAAAATTCTAGTGTATCTAAAATTTTTTATATATCCTACCTGTATGTTCAGATATGTGTGCATGTTCATGTGCATGCATATGTGTGTGTGGACACATGGAAGCCAATACCTTGGACATTGTTCCTCAAGAGCCATCTGCCTTGATTTTTGACATAGAGTCTCTCACTGGGATTTGGGCTTTCCTCATTAGGCTAGGCTGGCTGGCCAGTGAGCTCTACAAATCCTTCTGTCTCTGCTCCTCAGTGTAGTATTGCAAATGAGTGTCAGCATGTTGTTTTTTTACATGGGTTCTGGGGATCGAACTCAGGTTCTCATGCTTGTATGGCAAACATTTTACTGACTGAACCATCTCCTTAGACATATCTTAAATTTTAGACAAATTTTATATTGAATCAATATAGAATAATAGAAAATAAGCATAGGATTTGCTGCGAATATTTCAAATGCTCTGATTGAAGTTCAGGGTTTGAGAACAAGATAATTCTATGGTAAGGTGATTATTCCTTCTGATGTATGTGGAATTTAATCACTGGCTTGAATTTATATGAAAGCTATGCGAGAGTATCTACCTTTTAATACTCCTTGGTATAAATAACTATCTTTGCTAGGTAACAAAGTTGACCAGAAGCTAGCAACTAAATTTTAACCTAAATCAGCCTTTACTCTGAAAAGGACTATTGATAGACCTAGGTATGATCATGCTGGGAAAATTGTTAGTTTGCTTGAAATTGAGTGTAAGACTTTCCACTCTCCTTCCCTTTGCCTCTTCATAGGAAATTGTATATTCCAGAACATAAACTAATAGTCTCCGTTTTATGAACTTTTAAGATAGGACTCTGACACATTTATCCCTCAGTACAGAGTACACATACCTCCTCACTTTTACTGCTAAATCCAGGCATTCGGGGCATTTGCATCTGGAACTGAGAGAATATTTGTGATAAATACAGAGTCTTAGTTGAAACAAACCTTCCACTGTTCCCAAGTAATGGGGCAATATAATACAAAGAAAAGGTCCAACATAAAAATAAATACTTACTGGCATGGCAGCAGAATTACCAAGTAGACCTAGAAAAACCAGGAAAATCTTCATTTTTCCATTTGGAACCTAGAATATAAAACTGAATATTACTTTGGGACAGCAAAATAATTATGCTTAGAGAACTCTGCTGTTGCTAGATACGAGCCTACTTATCTGTTAAGGGAATTGCAGAAATATGAAGGGTTTCTTTTGCTTTTTATGTTGACTGGTAGATTCCAAACCAAACTGTGTACAAATTCAGATTAAGGAGGAAAGAGAGAGAAAGAGAGAGAGAGAGAGAGAGAGAGAGAGAGAGAGAGAGAGAGAGAGGAGAAGAGGAGAGGAGAGGAGAGGAGGCAGACTTAAGGTGATTTATAATCTGAAAAATAGAAATAGTTCTAATTCTGTATGATCAGCTGCAAAGTTGGTTTATAAAAGCACAGTAGAGTTCAACTACATTCACGATACGGAGTAAAATTACCTTCAATGAATATACACTTCAAAGATCAGTACTTTACACTTTTCTAAGATGTTGTAGCCAACATTCCATATTATAAAAATTAACATTCTCATTAACTGAATTGGAAAACTCTATGGTGTCAATGTTTTTTTGTCCTTTCCTCCATTTGTGTTCCTGTTATTGTTATGATTTTTACCTTTACAAATGCACTTTTACTCAGTCTGGTCATAAAAAATAAGAAACAGAAATGTAAATTTGTCTTTTTCTTGATAAACATCAGCTAAAGCTAATGTGTTCAGTATAGGTTACAAAACTTCAAGGAAGCTAAAAAGCAGAGTGTAACTGGAAGCTCCCCTTTCTGAATGTTTCCAAGACTGTGGATCACAATTTGGGAGAAATTTTAGGTGTTTACTTTATTCAGTTATCCAGTTCATTTTTATAGACACAGTCAGTCACAGAGACTTGGACTTGATAAATTTACACACTAGGGAAGGAAGGTATCTCATTTTCCTTTACGTGTATAAAATACCACTTATTTTCTCTTTTGCTAAACTATCAGATTATCTTGGGTAACTATTAAAGCTCCTTCTACCTCTGAAGTACGTAAGTCTATAATTTTTTAACTTGAAAAGAATACTCAGTGGTATACTCTGAAGTATAATGACTATGTAATTTTTTAACATCTATTTTATCTTACATATTTAAACAAGATTGTGTCCTCTCAGTGTACTTAATAGTCTTGGTAGTTTGAAAGACAAGCTATTAGGAAAAAAATGAAAATACTCACCAAGTTACATAACTTTGGAAAAGAAGCTGTATTTCTGCACTGAAGCAGCAACATTTTTTCACCAAAATTTTCATAAGCCTTTTGGGAAGAATAAAGATTCTGCATAAGAAGGAACTCAAATTTGGAAGTGGAACAAATAAATGAAATGAATAGCAAAGTGTCACCTCTAAGGTAGCCCATGTCATGTTAATCATTTTATCCAAGCATACCCTTATTAGAGGGTCCTCAAAATCAAGCTTAATCTTCGGTTCTTTAAGGTTAGGATGAAAGCTAAATCAGAGAGAAAATGAGATAGGCATCGTATTTTGAGATACTTCTAGTGCATTGTTGACAAAATGACTTCTTTATGGGAAAATGTACAAAGGTACAGTATTAAAGAAGGTCAAAGCAGTTGGAAGAAAACCTATAAGAAAAACAAATATATCAAATAAACTGAGGAGTTGAAACTTTCATCAGAAGATTATTCTACAAAAACGATTATACAAAAGCATCAAGGAAGACATAGGGAAATTAATCAACATCTATGACTAAGGCCATTATTTGACACTACACAGTTTATGTTGATAATCTTTAATACTCACCCAATGCCACTTAGAAGCTGCAATATATAAAAATGAACTTTGTTAGTCTGTCTTTGAAATATAGTCTTAATAGTCTATGGTTGAAATGACTACAAATTGCTGAAGTCAGGGAAAGCCAAGGAGCAAGACACATTTATTTCTTAATAATAAAACAAAAATTCTTCATGAAGATGGTGTCATGTTCAGTACCCAAAAGGCTTAACATAAAAAGATTCCTCTTTGTCAGAAATCTTGATAGCAAGATCACATTTAAGCACTGTTGTAGACATGTACAACCAATCAGCTTTGAGGAAAATGGTTTTGCCATCACAAGAGTTTAAGGTTAAAAAAATCCAATGTAAAATTTATAATGTGTTATTATAGGAGCTGTCAAATCAAGTCTCTTATTATCTATAATAACAGTTCAGAAAAGAAGCTTACAGCAGTAAGATTTAGAAGATGCTTTCCTTGTGAATTTGGGCTTTGAAGCATAGAAGCTTTTTACAAATATATTTTGGGAACAAAGGTAAATATTAACTATATGCTACTGACATAAATCATTGGCCACCATGAAAAGGTTGAATAATATATATCTAGTAATATATAGTTGATATGTAATTAAACTGAAATGGTAGTTGATCTATGATCAACTCAATTACTTGATTTGATTTATATTATATAAGACCCTAGGGTATAGTTTCTTTTTAAAACCAAATGTTACTTAGTCATTGGGGATTTAGAATTTTAGAAGAGCTGAGTGTAAAAATCTTGTAAAAATTAGAGTTGAGAAATTCACTTGGAGTTATGCACTTTTTCCTGCATTCTGATATCTCTTAGTAAAGATCACTTCTAAATAAATCCAATTATACTTTTTACTGACAAAAGCAAACTTTGCATTCTTTGTTGAACTTCAATATTTCTGTTCTTTTATGTCTTCTTGAGAGACATTGTTTGTCATAGAGTGTTTGTTTAGTTAATGCTAGATTTTAAAAGCGAGAAGGATTGAGTTTGCTTCTGAAAGCTATTTCCTACTTCTTATGCCTGTGTTGACCCGTGGTTGCACATGTGCCGTTCTAAGACATGAGAAACGCCTTGTCTTTCACTCTGGATCACACAACAATAAAGTTTTTAGTGATCACATTCCTGAAATTTGGTGCTATAAAGACTAAGGCTATGTTAGAAAATCATCTTTAAATAAGCTAGAAATATTTAAAAATCTGTATGTATCCAAATATAATATTGTGTGTACATTGTTGACGTGAATTTGCAAGTGGTAGAACTCCTATGGGCAAGTGGGGTGGAGTGAGGTATGACTCATGGTATGACACCCCTGGGTTATGGCTGGCTGTGCTTCCCACAGAGGCCCATATTTTATTTTGTCCCATCACATAGTCTACTAGAAGTCACTGCTAAACTCCACTGCTGATTGCTTTTCCAATTTATCCCACTTCCTTTCAGACTCTTGGAAGATGTGTTCTCTTTCAGGAAGAGAAATTTTATTTTCACACAAATATATGAATTATTAAAAATTTTTGCTCTTTTTGGGGTCTCCCTGTAACCCCAGTTGGCCTGGAGCTTACTATGTAGACCAGGCTGGCCTTGAACTCACAGAGATCTGCTTGCCTCTACCTCCTGAGTCCTGGGACTAAAGGTGTGTGCCACCACACCTGACTTAAAAAAATAATTTTTATGTCTATGAGTATATTGCCTGCATGGATGTATGTGCACCCATGTTGTACAATCTCCTTGGAGGTAGAAGAGAGTTCCAGACCCCCTGAAACTGGTGTTAACTGTCAGTTGTTAGCCTTCATGTAGGTACTGGGAATTGAATCACTGTTCTTAACCACTGAGCCATCACTTCAGCCCCCACAAATGTATGAATTCTGAAACCAGGGTGAGGAGGTTGTTTTATACATGCATAAGTTACTGGGTGTTGCCACCAAATTATCACTGTTTGCCTTATTTACATTAGTTCTTTGTGCTACAAGATTGATTGGTGATCATCAAAATCCATATCTCTCAGGCATTGGGTGTGTTGGTGCATATCTTTAATTCCAGCACTTGGGAAGCAGAGGCAGGTGGATCTCTGTGAGATGGAGGTCAGCTTCCTCTACATAGTGAGTTCAAGGTCCTCTCTACAGGGAGACCTTGTCCCAAAAAGAAGCTCCCCTCCTCTGCAAAAATAAAAGTCAGTATTTCTCTTGAGCAAATGAACTTTTAGTAAGGTTAGATTAGATTGATAAAGTAACTAAAACTCCCTTTTTCTTAAAACAAACAAACAAACAAACAAAACAAACCCAAAGATGTGCTTAAACAGAATGTTTTGAAATTAGTCAATGACTTTTCAACTGCCTGTGAATATATTTTATGATTTAGCTTTAAAAATTTTTGTATGCACTCGTTTATTGTGGGTTTTTTTTTTTTTTTGTTTCCCTTCTCATCCAAAAACAAGGTTTCTTGGGGGTTGGAGAGATGGCTCTGCAGTTAAGTGCACTGGTTGCTCTTGCAGAGGACCAGGGTTCTGTTTCCAGCACCCTCATAGCAGGTAACAACTGCCCTTAGTTCTAGTCCCAGGGAATCCAGTACTCTCTTCTAGCTTCCATAGGCATTACATGCATGTGGTGCACTTACATGCATGAAGACAAAACACTCAAACACATAACATAAGAATAAAAACAAACAAAAACAGAAACAGGGCTTCTCAATCTGTGACCAGAATTTCTGTGCAAATGCAACTCCTCCTCTGAAAGAGGGAATATATCCTTCTCTTGACTTCCATTTGTTAAGATCTTTTTTGTTGATCTACATTTTTAAGCTACTAAGAGCAGAAGAGTCTTTTGATTTCTTGCTCTTAGATATGGTGGGAAAAGATTAGGTTTTGAGTTATCAGACTGAAGTTTAAACTTACTATTACTAATTATCCAACTGTCCGATTTCCTGTTCAGTAAAATGGCTTTAATATTAAGTGCCCTGGAATTTCTCCTAATGAATAAGTGAAATAATATACGTACAACGCAGTTAGTAATCAGTAACTAATTAATCAATACAGGAAGGTACTTCTGTGGGTTTATACTGTAACTTGCAGTGATTTATTAATGACTAAAAAGTAATAAATTATAGTTTTGAGAGAAGCTAGATCATCTTCTAAGGATAGCTACTAAGTGGAGCTTCTGTGGATTGTTATTAAAGGCAGAGCTTCTAGTTCTGGATCACTAAATGAAGCACTTGAGACAAAGCGCTAGGTCTTACAGTCTTGGGACTCCATTATTGATGCCACATAGTGTTTAAGCATCTACGATGTTGTTTTTTCTCTGAAGCTGTCCAAATCCTGTATTGTCTTGCCTTACATGTGATACATTCATCTCATAGTAAGAAATGGAAGGATAATTTTTCTCAGAGACTGATCTCTGGGAGTTAATAGTATTCAAATGCTTAATAGAGTTCAATTTCAGAAACCATTCCTAAGCAGCTTCTTATGTAAAGCCCCAGCTGAGGGGGCTATATCATTCTGCACAGGGTATTAGGAAAGGAAATTGACTTGGGAGTGGGTTCAGATTCTGGCTTTTATAACTTATTTGTTTTAAAGTCTTGGTCAAGTAACTTAATCTTTTAAAGTCCTGAGCTCTTAAATTGCAAAATGAGGCATAGTAACGTTTTTATGGTTTGTTGATAATTTGAGATAGTTTTTAGTAGATAGCACAAATAAATGTTATAGATAAATAAATGTTACTTATTACTATTAGCGTTTTCTCAACAGTTGCTTTATTACCAACCACTAAAACACTTCTTAAATTTAAAAGTAGCATTTCTCATTGTGCTTATTTATTTATATAAAAGGGGGGCATGTGGAGAAATTGTTCAACAGATGGCATAGATGACTTGGATGCTTGCAGAGGACCAGGGTTCAGTTCCCAGAACTCACATGGCATCTCACAACTACCTGCAACTCCTGTCCCAAGGGATCTGGCATTCTCTTCTGGCTGCTGCAGACATGGCATGCATGTGGTGCACTTACATACATGCAGGCAAAACACTCATACATGTAAAATAAATAAATAAATCTTAAAAAACAACAATTGGGCATGCTGGTGTACATCTGTAATCCCAGCACTCAGGAAACTGAAACAGGAGGAATGTCATGAGGTCCAAGCCAGACTGGACTAAACAATGAGATTCTGTCTCAGCAAACAAACAGATAGACAAAAAAAAAATATGTAACAAACCACCACCACCACCACCACCACCACCACAAGAAATCTCTCAAAGAGCAACTAAGCATCCATACAGTCTTTCAGATTTTCTTCATTTAAATTCTGCTTTTGGTTTACAGGTAAGAAAGTGACTCAGAGAAGCCAGTGAGTAACTGCTGGTGGGCGGTTATTTATCTGGGCCACCCTCAAAGGTGGTAGTTATGTTTGGATCTCTGAGCAATCACAACTCTCTTATATATTCAAGGTCAGCTTTAAAAAGATTCAGACTGTTTGCCATCTTCCCTTCTCACCCTGAGGAGACAGTGGAACCCAAAGTCTAAGATCACAGGACGTGGGATTAGAAACACTGAGTGCTGAAAACAGTTCTTGACTCTTTGTGAGTGTCCCATGTGGACTGGGTATTTCTTTACTGCCTACAGTTCATATGAGCGGTTATGATGCATCTCATTATGGAAACAGTCTAGTTCATTACTTTTCATACTTTTGTATAACATATTTATTCTTTTGCCATAAAAACTCTACCATTTTGTGTCTCCCATTCACTCTGATTACTAGGAAACTCAAGCTAAATTTTATGTTTAATTAACAGTGCATACAAATTTTATGAGTTTTAAAATAATAAAAATTTAAGATATTTCCTTAAGGAAAACAAAATAAGCCCCATGTAAGAAAAATAAATATAAACTTTGATTTTAAAAAGCCTGCGGCAAACCAGATTTTAAGATGGTGACAAGTAGTACAAATCCAGAGAAACTTTTTTTGTAATGTCTTGATACATCTTTATAATAACATGTCATCTAGGCACTTCGAACCTCTTTTCCTTTTTATTGCCCCAATGTTCTTAGTGTCACTTCCAAGGGCACATTCATATCCCAATGCAGCTTCTAGTCCCACTCCTTTGGGTCACATGCCAAGTAAATAGGTATTGCAAGTTGGGCACAAGAAGGTATATTCCTGGAAGCTTTCCCTGCATAAGGACAGCTAGCAGTGTTTGAACCATACACTAACGTTAATCAAGAATCCCCAAAATGTGTTTTACTAAATCCAAATTACATGTCTCCACATTGTACCTCAAAATGCCCTTAGCTATTTGATTTAGAGGGATCAGGGAGGAATATTGAAGCAGGAAACAGAGAGAAGTATTAACTAATTGTGGGAAAATTTTATGAGATCTCATGGCCATGTGAACACATTGCATGAGTTTCCCCACCCTAGTCCTCTAGGGGCTCCACTCCCAGAATGTGGAAGGGGCCTGTGTGTCACCACTTTTGCCATGACTCTGCTTATGATCCTATGCTGAGTCTGCCGGTGAACTGCCTTTTTGCTTATTGACTGCCTTTTAATTCTACTAGTCTTATGCCCTTTTCTTCTTGAGACCTATGTAACAAATATTTTGAGAGTACAAAGCTATAAGTTTAACTAATAAAATAGAGACAATAAACTCTGTTTAAATAATTTCCTTTTATTTTGGAATATTTAACAATACTCATCTGTTTACTCTGTGCTAGGTATTGTGCTTGGTACTTTAGATGACGTTTCTTATTTAGTACTCATAAAACACTACCACATACTATGAATTCCCACCAACATTTTACTGTTGGACAAAAAGGAATCTTAGTGAAGTTAAATAGCTCGTTTAGGGCTAACAGAATAGAGATCTGAACACAGATCTGCTTGTGGTTAGCCATTTCACTGTGTGTGTGTGTGTTTGTGTGTGTGTGTGTGTGTGTTCATGTATATATAGCATAGGCAGACAGTATATATGTTTTTACTCATGATGTCAGGATGCCAGGACTAGTATTCATAAAAGTCTTGTAGGTAAAAATGAAGTGAGCAGTGAAAATTATATGAAATTGATTTGTAAATTTCAATTTCAAGTACTGACATAAATTAAGATTGTTTAAATGAATCCAAATGGCATGTCAAGTTAAAAATTGCAAAGCTTTGCTTTTCTTGAAAATAGAATACTACTCCCTTGATATTGGAGGTGTGATGTGTGCCAGGCAAGATAAAGCAACTTTTAAATGAACAGTTAGAGCAGACTAGATAATTGAGTAGGTTGAAGCTCATTTAGTCTTTCACGTCATTACCAGACACCACCTAAACAGTTTTTTTTCCAGGAATGTTAGAATTTCCAGAAACATACCTACATTCAAAGGATACATATATTCCAAGCTCTTTTCCATATAGAAGAGAAGTTTACCTGTAACGTAGTCCTCTGTTTATAGCTTTTGTTCTATATAGGTCTCTTTTCTACCACTTAACACTAAATCCTTTCACTCATTCACAGGGAATAGCTCTCATAAATCCACCATCAGCAATGCATCTTTGACTCCAAGGCTTATACTTCAGATATATTGTATTTCCTCATAAGTCTGAGCAGTAAGTAGTTAACATGTGGAAATGGAAGCTCTGGACAATTAGGGTACATAGAGCTCAGTATACATAGGCATAGGTTTGATCCAAGATCTGTCAGCCTCCATGTCCTCTTTGTTCTAATACTTTTATCTCCTGTTTATGCAAACGCCAGCACAAGGAACAGTACTTGATCAGCCACCAGAATGAGGAGCGGAAAGTATAGCTAGTGGGTGTTTTCCATTTTGGAGCATGAGACCATCTTCATTCCTCCTCTGATGGCAAGGATTGTTCTAAGTCCATCAGCAGTTCAACACCTGCTTGTCTATAAGACAATACAATTGAAAGATCAAAGAATAAGTAATGGAAAAGTTTGGGATTTTTAGAAAAGTGGGCATTTTTCTTTCAGTGTGTTTTCTAAGATAAGGATTTTACTACATCTTTCCTTTACTGTAAAGCTCTCTGAAGACGAGAATTAAAAGAGAGAATATACTTTTAATTTTTAAGAAGCTTCTTTCTGAACAAGTAGAAGACTCCACCACAAAGAAAGAGAAAAAGTGGACAAGGCACGAAACTTGGAGTCATATAAAGAGTCATGTCTCTGTTCCTCCAGTTCCATCTACCAAGGCTTTGGGGTGGCCTTTGACTCCTCTCTTGTCTCATTCTTGGAAGATCCTCTCTACTCTATCGAGATGGATGCAGAATGAGACCACGACACAAATCTCTGTCACCTGTGATCCGACGGCATCACATTACCTATTCCTCTGCTTCTTGCCCCTTTCAGCTTCTCAGTTCAGCAGCCAGTGATAGTTAAAAACCACAGATCAGACCACAGGCCTCCTCCAGTAGCTCCTCATTGCAGCCTGACTTGAAGGCAGTGCTTGCCGTCCCAAGAGGGTCATGTGGGATCTGATCCTGCCTCTCTGACATCCAGCCCCTAAACTCTGTTCCAGCCACACAGGCCTCATTGCTTCATATGGATCGTACTAGACTTGCTTCTGCCTCAAGACCTCTGTATTGGTTGTGTGCTGTCTGATACACATTTGATCACAGTCTGTATGGCTCGTTTCTTTTCTTCCTTCAGGCTTTCACATCACGGCTCCCTAGTCACCCGTCCTTATTTGCCTTCATGCCTTCCTGTTCCCCTATACACTCACCACCATATTATAATTTAAATTTAAAATTTGGTTTGATTTATTTATTTTTATCTTACATGTATGATGTTTTGCCTGCATGTATGCAAACACACTACATGTGTGCAATGTCCATAGAGACCAGAGAGGGCGTCAGATCCTCTGGAACTGGAGTTATGGATGGCTGTTGGCTGCCACTGGGTGCTGGAACCAAACCTGGGTCCTCTGCAAGAGCAGCAAGTGCTCTTAACCACTGAACGGTCTCTCCAGCACCTAGGATGTCCTTTTATTTCTTCTGTTTGGGAAAATTATCCCAATTTTTAAAGGACCAGCTTAAAAATTCCTTCCACTGTGAAACTTTCCCCTTCTCTCTTGGCAAAGTCAGCCTTTCTGCCCTTTGAGTGACTATAGCCACTGAATCCTAATCTAGATGGTAACATCGATCACCGTGTCATCTTGTCTCTGGTAGCTGTAGACTTCCCTGGGCCTAGTAGATGTCAAAAATGTATTACCTGAATGAATTAAACCCAGTCATGGGAGCTTAACTGAATTTTCTTTTCATGATAGATGATTATGAGCAGCAAGGCGTAGGAGATTATGTCCACGTAGATGATCTCACAAAATACAGTTAGATTACTGTTTGTTTAAGCTTCTTTCTGAGAACAAATAAGGAGTTCTACATTAGAGCCTTATTTAAGTCAGTGTCCATTGGTGATTCTTTAAATAATTAAAAAAATTTTGTATGTATGTGTGAGTGCCTGCATGTGTGTATGTGTACTCTGTGTTTTGTACCCATGGAAGCCAGAAGAGGTTATCAGATCCCCTGGACTGGAGTAGCAGGTGGCTGTGAGCCACCATGAAGGTGCTGGGAATAGAACTGGGTCCTCTGGAAGATCTGCGAGTGCTCTTAGATGCTGAGGTATCTCTCCAGTCCCACCATTAGCGGGTTTTACCGGAAAACTTGTGTCAATGTTGTTTCCCTTTCCATTGGCTGTGGAAAAATGTATTTTTTATTAACTTATGTGTTGAGCTATTCTAGGATTTGGGGAGACAGTAGTGAATAAGGAAAATGCATCTATGCCATCAGGGAGCTTATGGGCTGAGAAAATAAAATTTAAAGTTAAGTATCACATAAAGAATTAAATTTTACAGTTGTTGATATTGTATGTTTCAGCAAGTTTAAAATGCACAGTCAAATTTGTTATTTACAGGGTTTCTAATATGTATATAACTTAAATTCTTTAGCTGTTGAACTTTATTACTTAATCCTGAATGTTCTATTATGTTATTATTAATAAATAATTATAGTTATTGATTTTTGAGACAAAGTCTCATGTAGCTTAAGTTTGATTCATATATATTGTATAACCAAGGCTGGCCTTAAACTCCTGATTCTTCTGCCTCTACCTTCTGAGTGCTGGGATTACAAATAGGGATATTGAACTTGGATAAAATTAAAAAGAACGTTTAGTTTAGGGTTTTTTTCACCTAGGGTCTTATGCACTTGGCAAATACTCTATCACTGAGCTGTATCTCTATTGCATTCTATTATTATTACTTTCAGATATAGAAACTGTGCCACAGAAGGCTTGGCCACAATCAAGAAGGGCAGAATTGGGATTTAACTACTATGATGTATTCCTGTTCAGTGTTTGCTTACAAAGAAATATTTTCCAGTTATAATGAAATCAAGTGTGGAGTTAAGGTTAAGTTACCATTTTTTTCTCCCTCTGGTACCATGCCATAACTAAGAAGGTGCTACAGAATTTTAGAAGAAGTTAGTACAGAATACCAAACTAAAAATGTATAGGTCAGGGAGACACCAGGCTAGCTGTTAATGTTTCTCTGTGTGTAATTTTTTTGTGTAGCATTCTTCTTAAAAGTGTGTGTGTGAATGTGTAACTTTTAAAATGTGCAGTTTTGTGAATTTCAGACAGTACATTTTGATCACATTTAGATCCCCTCCCCTGTCTACACACCTGCCTTAATATGCCCCAGAGATACTCAGTAATACATACATTATATTAAAAAGAGTTACCATAAAACAGGAGGATATTGCCCCTACTACATACCATAGGTTGCAAAGTAAAAGGCCAGTGCTACGAATGAACCTCTTCTTTTGAAGCCGTTGAGCAGGGCTCCCAAAGACTCTCAAACAATACTGGCCATTGCTCCTTTACTTGCTACTCACCAGAACTTGATAGTAAGACTCTATTGCTGAAGACAGTACATACGTGAATTGTAGAACAAACAAGGAGAAATGTATGTATTTGACATGCTTAATAGTTGTTCTTTAAGGACTTTTCTGTTTTGAAATCATTATATTCAAATATCATCTTCTTAGGGAGTTCTCTCCAATCAGCCTAGCTTCCCTTCTCCTCTAATCTCTCCTGCTTTAGTTTCTCTATGGCATTCATCATGACCTGATATTCTATTTATTACTGTCCTCTGAGTGCCTAATCTGCACCTCCCCCCGCTGCTTCCTGACCAGTTTAGTGTGCTCTCATATATATATGTTTATATGGCCTAGAGTCTGATTTGTGCCCCTAAGTGTCCTTCACTGTGGGCCCACTAAGAGTCCCATTCCTATAAGACACTGTCTCTTCCTCCTCCTAATAGCCATCAATTGCCACAAGTTCCTTAGGTTGGGTTGGTATTTCCTACCCACTTCCCCATGCCTAGGCTGGTTTGACCTTGTATAAGATTTATGTGTGCTGTCACCATTGCTGTGAGTTCATATGAGTAGCTGACCAGCTGTCTGGAAGACTCTGTTTCCTTATGATCATCCGCTTCCTCTGGCTCTTAGAATCTTTCTTCCTCCTCTTTTGAAATGACCCCAAGGCTTGGTGGGCAGAGGTTTGAAATAGGTGTCCTATCCAGAGATAAGCACTATGTGGCCGCTTGTTCTCTGCAACCTTGACAACCTAGGATGAATGAATCTCTCAACTCCAACCAGAGAAGTTTCCTTATGCAGCATATGATGATTTACACAGAAACCCACAATTAGCCAATATGTAGAGAATAAGAGGACACTGAATCTTTGTTGAACAAACATATTTTATAGGACAGTAAGATAAGCAGCAACAATTAGACCAGCATGATATCTTCAGAAAAACATATGCTTGATATGAACAATTACAAAAGTGAAGAAAATGATAAAAATCTCTCAGAATCTTCTGTTAAATGGATAACTATATTTTATTAACTTAGCTTTAAAGCAACTAATAGTATCTTGGGGGCACTGGGTCTAGAAGGAAAGACTTAGACCTTTATCTTCTGTCCTCCCTTTCTTTCTCCCTCCCTTCTTTTCCCTTCCCTCTCTTCTTCCCTGTTTCCTTCCTTTCTTTCTTCCTCCTTTCTCTCATTCTCATTCTCTCTCTTCCTTTCTCTCTTTTTACCTACATGAGAAAGAATAACAGTACATGACCACTCATAGAATTCTATTGTCTCTGTCTGTTGGGAATCTATCCTTGTTTTATGGAGGTTGCATGGCTGTAAGCAATTATTTTAAAATGATGTCTAAAGTGTGTTAGACAAGTAACTCCAGAGGTGACTTTTTAAATGCTAGTTTTCCCACAGCATATCTTTAACACCCATACATTTCTGGTTTGTGAATAAATTAGAATGTAAATGCCCATCCATTTTGAAAACACACAGTCATTTTCTTTACTGCACTCACTACAGTTTATCTTTAAGTCATCAAACTAGTTGTTAGGTGAGTCTCTGGGTAGAAAGCTGCTGAGCCTTGGAGAAAGATGAAAGTACAGAGAGAGAAATGAAGGTCTCAGCAAAGACATCATGGCAGACAGCTTGATAATGATCATTTCTCAGACTAGAAAATTTTGTTTTAATGTCTGGTTTCTGTGGAATGTGCATGCTGCAGCTTCTACTTTCTCCCTAGCCTCTAATGTTTTTGGAAGAGAGGAATGGTCTAAACATCTGGTTTGTTCTCCCTCTTTCCCAAATGCAGTATTATCTGTCCATTGATGTCATTTGACTGAGAGTCATGTTATTTATTGGAGTCAACCTTTTATTGCCAAGAAGGGTTTTTTTTGAGAGGAGGTGGTGTTGCTGTAGTGAAAGAGATGGCTTTGGAATTGCAGCAATCCTCCTGCCTCAGTCTTCTGAGTGATGGGATCATAGGTATGAACTACCATGCCTGGTTTAGTGCTGACAAATTTTGAACAAAAGAGGAACATATTTGAAGTTAATAGCTTTCATGTTTTTGAGACTTATTTTTCTGAAGAGAATATTTTAAGTTCTAATGAAATTTAAACACTTAATTTGGATTAGTTTGAATGTTTGCTTCATCTCATGTATGACATATAATGGTAGATGTTTAAATAATATCACTAATATTTCTTAACCTTAGCTCCAAGGAAGGACTTTAGGTCATCAGAGTAATCAGTGAAATTGTAGGTAGAATTTTGTGTGTTTTCTCCATTTAGTTCTTGAGAAAGATCATTCACAACTTTCATTAGTGTCCCAAAGAAAATTTATGCTTGAGTGCTATGCAGAGTCTGTATGGGTGAATGCTGAATGGGATTCTGATCCCAAAGCAACTAGAACTTGAAAAAAGACATCATTCTGGAATTTAATTTCCTCACTAATAAATGGCAATGCTGAATTAAATCATTGCTTTCCCTAAGAAAATTCATGTGTTTGGTCATTTATGGACTGTGTTTATGATTATTGTCATATCCTATCATAATCAGTGCTATTTATTTAATACATTTTTCCTTAATCTGAACACTTAAAAGGTAGGTTTTTGCATTTGTAAATGGAGAAGCAGTGTCACCTGACAGAATTTAAAATGGATGTTACATAAACGTTGTCTTTATATTGGTATTGTGCTATATACAACACTGTTATAATATGATGTTATGTTTACCAGTTCAGAATCATCCCTTATCTTTTTCCACTCAGAAGAGCCCAGAAAACACTGAAATGAAGGCACTGAAATGAAGAGCTCTGTGATTTTTATTCTCTGTAGGGCAAATATAGCAAAATATTCTACTTTGAATTCTCACTGAGAAAAATAATTAAGAATAGCAGACAGGAAGTACTGCTTATCTCTCAGAGATGAAGAGGATGTAGTAGCCACAACAGAGCACAAGGTGGAGCAATAGTCAGGGTGTGCTGACCCATAGTGTTCTGTGTTCATCAGTAGCTGAGCATAGGGCTCTAGGAAAAATATAGATGATCATCCTGTTAGGGTGCTACTTGACATGAGAATGTTTGGATTGTTGAGCCTAACTCAAGATGTCACAGTAGGATTCTTACTTAACTTCTATACCTAGAGCCCCTTCAGTTGGAGTGATACTAATTCCCTGTGGAAAAGGACCTTGAAATGTGACCACATGTGTATATCTGGAAGGACTTGAGGTTTACTAGGGAGACCATACAGGGTAGAGTGGATGAGGAGAGCAATTTCAACTTTCTGGGAGAATTATTACATACTGGTTTAGACTGAAAAGCATTTATAATTTGCTAATCAATGCTTACAGAAGTCAGATGATTGAATATGATTTCACAATTCATATTTACTTAACAATGAATCCAATGAATCTATCATATAGTTATTTCCTTAGCCTCTGAGTATTTAGTAAGAATAGTTATAACTACTAATTGGCAGGCTTCCACAATGATTTCTATATTAGTTTGTTGAAGCCTATGATATAAAGTGTCAACTGGAACTGAGCATGGTGGTGCTCACTTTTAATCCCAGCACTTGGGAGGCAGAGGCCAGCCTGGTCTACAGAGCTAATTCCAGGCCAGCTGGGGCTACAGAGAGACCCTGTCTCCAAAAGACCAAAAAACAAGTGTCAACTGGAAAGAAGTTTCTAGAACTATATTCCTTCTTAATCATTTCCAGTAAGACAGTTATCTTATAGAGGGTATTAAAGAGATTAGTGTAACTGACAGGAAATGTGTCCTGCAGTATCTGCATTTAATCCTTGGGTGGTGCAAAAGGTAATGGGTCATGGGGTATTACAGTGGATTATTGAAGGTCATTCAAGTGGTGGTGTTAGTTTTAGATTTATTTCCAGTGTGGAACTTGGTATGTAGCTACTTACTTGCCAGATGTTTTCTTTCTGTTCCACTCAGCACAAAAGTCAGAATTAGTGTGCTTCTAAATTGCACAAGCAATGCCAGCTTATGATTTGCTCTATGACTATATCAAATTACCTGTAGTCTGTTGTAATAGAGTCATGAGAGTCCTTGATTATTTTTATATTCTATAAGGCATAGTGACTTCCAGGACATTGAAGACACAGTGCAACAGTTTTGATTAAAATGAAGTAGTAAGTCACAGGTGGAACATAATACTACATAATAGAACATAAATACTACATAATAGATCATAAATACTACATTATAGAACATAAATACTACAAAAGTTCATGGGATTATCAATTTCTAAGGGTCTAGTATTCTCAGGCAAATTGGGATAGCTGAAGGTGTTGGTAAGCTGTTTCTTGTGCTGCTCTACAGAAGAAAAGAAGCACAGTACTACTTGGACTCTTTTTTTTTATTTTGAAGACAGCATATATCACATATTATGTATTTTGAAAAGCTAAACATTTTGGGTAGGATATAGAGAATGAAAGGGTCTGTATAATGTAAGTTTTTAAATCACATGGGTATTGGGACTGAAAAGACTTCGATTTATCAGGAGTATCTGTAGCAATATAGGACCTGTGGCCAGTCCTGTCAGGAAAATAACAGCACAGAACCTTAGGTATTTCTTGTAAACAGTAATTCCGACCTTCCTGCTGGGTACTGTTAGAGACTATGTGCCTTACTAGGGGAAGCTACAGGATTATGTTATTTGAGTTGTCTGTCTTGGAGTAGGTGATATATGTATATGTATATGTATACATATATATATATATATACATATATATATATATTCATTGAACTATAAAACGGAATACATCAGTGAAAATGATAATTATGTCATCAGGTCTAGAGGGCACAGGTAAATTGTAGAAACAACTGGTTCAGGTGTCTATAAACTTATTCTTTTAACTTTGATGGCTTTTCACTAACCTTCAGACTTGTCATCAAAGGGAGTTCCATATGGCCAGAATAACCAGATGTTTAGGTTTGCTTTAGGCATACTAGTTTATACTTGTCCAGCATAATCATTAATGATACTCTCTTTCATTGTGAAACATATCCCTGTTTAGAGGCATCAGTTACATGGTTACCCCGCCTATTACCGGTTTATAGAGAGGAGGAGCATGTTTGTGGATTTCTGAATGGTATTTGGGGGTCAGCTGGAAGCAGTCAATGGACTGCAATCCAACTCTTGGAAATGGTATGTCTGGTTCTCTGTTTTGTGTGGAAAGAGAGATGATCTAAGATTCAGAATTATACTGACTCAAGAAATTCAAGATTGGTCACCTGACCAGGTATTTGGAAAGAATAAAGTTGGAAGACGTAATGAAATGAGTATAGAAGAAAGGCTTTTAGGAAGACCTGTCAGGGTGGGCCAGTGTGAAGACACTTGGTTTTCATGTAAATGCCTATGGAGAGAAATCACAATGAAGGAAATTCTCAATAATTAAGATGGCCTCACCTTGAGGCAACATTTAGCCTCTTTCCCTGGCCCTCTTGTTGTTTGTGCAGTCCACCAGTGTTTGAAATTGCTGTGCTGGGGATAAAGGGCAGTCAAGGGATCAGCAGCATATTGTACTAAAACTGATTTAGATATTAATGCTATTAAGCACCTGGTCTACTTAATAGAAGAGACCAACTTTGAACCCGTGACCTGACAACATTAACCAGCATATGTTGTCTCCTACCTGCTTTGAATTACATAGAAGGACACGCTGCACAATGTGAATGAAAAAAACAGATTCATCAGACAATGGGGACAAAACAATCTTTCTACTGTTACTGCTGCCTTCTCACTGAGTTCTTTGATGATGCTGTCATTTGGAAAAGAGGAAAATGTGGATCCAGCAATTTCATCTGTGTACTTTAACTTATTTAGGTCTCACATTAACCTTGTGAGGTAGGTGATGACATCATAGTAATCAAACACAGACAGAGATTACATTTCACACCTGGCGTCTCAGAAATTTTAAGGAGTGATATCAAGGGTTGAACTCAGATATGTCTACATGTCTTTTTTCAGGCTTGCTTGGGGGAGAATGTCTGAAATGCTAAGGTGGGTCTTAAAGAGTACCTGCTAGCTACCACAGAAGTCGTTAAGAAGGCAAACTGAATTTAGAGAGGGAGGCAGTAAGTGGTGGCAACATGCTCCTCAAGGCTCTTGAAGTTTGCTAGGTTGGGAAACATATCAAGGCTCTTATTTGTTTGTGGGCATCACTGAACATTTATCATAGAATGGAGGAGAGTCTAGTTCCCTGGAGTCAAAGACCTGGGCTTGGAGACTTATACAAAGAGGAAAAAGTGAAGCGGGAAGCTAATTCCCAATGATGATCAAATCTGAGTTTGCACCCTCTTAATTTAGGCAAATTGCTTTGACGAATGCATACCCAACCCTGGTAGAAAGCAAGGGTCATTTTCTACGTCCAACGTCCCCATATTTTGTTTCGGCTTCTGTGTTTCTTCTCCGAAGCCTCATTTTGCAGATCTTTATGCTACGATTTCAAGAAATCTGGTCCATCCTCATTCCTCTAATTCCACTTAGGTTGGATTAAAAGCCTCTTCTTTCTCTTTAAGAAATTTAAGAGTCAAGTGTGGGGGCGCATGCCTTTAACCTTGCCAGTGACGGCAGTTAGATCTCGGTAAGACTGAGACCAGTCTGGTCTACATAGTAAGTTCCAGTTCATCTGGGGTTCAGGGAGACCTTGTCTCAAAAAGACCAAAAATTTTTTAAGAATAACATGTGTGTGTTTATGTGTCTGCTTATGCCATGGAGCATGTTGTAGATATCAGAGGACAACTTCGGAGGATTTGATTCTCTTCTTCTACCATATGGAGTCTCAGGGATTGAATCCAGGTTACCAGGCGTGGCTACAAATGTCTTTCCTTACAGAGCCTTATTGCTGGCCCTCAGAGCATCTTTTTATGGTTCTAAGGCTTGGTCTTTTAATGACACTTTTCCACTGTGTTGTAGGGCTGAGCACATCTTTTTTTTCAGTATCATGAGAGTATGTACAGTAATTGAACTTGCCTGAGAGTGGCTGTTTTGTTATTACTGTGATTATCTACTTGTCTGTCATGTCCATTCTAATTTCTGAAGGAAAAGACCATAAATTTTATGCCTTGAACAATGCCTAGGACTTATGCACATATTCAAAGAACTTTGGATAACAAATTGAATGAATTAAATATAATGAGTTAATGGGTAGTGAACAAGGGATGAGTATGCTTTTCTTAACTATTTAAGTACATATAAATAATAAGCATACAATTCCTGATGTTGTCAGTGAGAAAATTCTTTATTTAAAATAGACTAATTGCTTTTTCTTTTACTAGATTAAATAAAATACTCTACAAATGAGAATTTTAAAACCAGTATATGAAACCCAATAATAGCAGTCAAGGGTTCTCCACCAATCCCCATTTAATAAAGTTTAAATGAAATACTTTAGAATTCTGAAACTATGTGCTTTGCCTAGAGAAAGAAGCAGTGTCACATTTCCTGAATATAATAGTGTCATGCAGAATAAGAAAATTTAATGACATAAGACAACTAAACAACTAGACCACCCAGTGCTGAGACTCTTAGACTTGCTCTGATGTGTATTTCTAAATCACAGTCTAAAGACAGTTGATACATTTTATTTCAATAAGAATGAAAGCAAGAAAGGACCTACACTATTTCTAGCCACTTGTATTTATTAATACATGCGTAGTGCTTTTAATGCCTTTGCTGCTGAAGGGTAAAATATGTTTTAGCAAAAAGGTAAACTATGGGAACAAAGCTGGTAAGCATACAGAAAGTAGCTGATAGCTCAAGGTTGCTAGGGCTCCTGGAAACGCCATGCATTGTGCACCATCTGGGGCTGGTGCACTTTGTTTCCAGGCATCAGTGTTTGCTGAGTGTCTGGGGACATTGTGGTATCTATGGTTGCTTCTCCATCACCCAGTGGTGTGGTAACATCAGCACCATAGGTTTCATAAACTTCTGCTAATTCAGGGGTCATCAGTGGGTCAGCAGCTGCAGGGGTGACCCCAAGGGGTCTCTGCCTCTTCCTTTCAGGGCCCCTTGCCATTTTGGGAATGTTGTCATGGGGGAACGCAAGGAGTCCTGCATGGGCACCAGGTGCTATTTGTGAAAGGAGAGCTGGGCTTTCTGGGTCAGCTGGGTTGGCCTCTTGCAGCGGGGAGCCTTGTGGACCTCCTTCTCCCTTCTCAGGGCCTTTGGTTACAGACATTGGGGTATCAAATTCCACAGTGAAGTCTCCACCCTTAGCTGTGTTGGGTTGTAGTCCCCTAAGGGTGTGCCTGAATCCTGGGAACATAGCTCCATAGGACATGGGACTTCCTCTTCCTCCCTGGAAAATAAACATTCATCAATGACATCATCATTGCATGTTGCTAACAATGCCATGTAAATATATATAGTCACGTTCACAGATAAGCTATAAAGTCTAACAGAACAAGGGAGCTGGCTGACAACTGTGTAAAAAGCACATTTCTTACTGAACTGACTTTGAACTACAAGGGAGAGGATTCTGCATGTATCTGGGTAGGGGAAGGCCACTTCGGGAGATAGGGATTGTTTGCCACCCTAATTTTAAAAAACAACAAGTAGTTGAAAAGGGCACTACCATCATAAAATAAACAAAATGTGGAATCCATAACTGTTAGTTGAGGACTGGTTTGAAGGATCTTGCTGGTGCACTCTTCAGAATCCCCATACAGCCCATGGAGAATTAGCTCCCCCCCTCCACCCCTCCTCTGCCCCTCCATCCTTCCTCTGCCCCACCCCGTTCCCTCTTCGCTCTTCACTTCCCCTCTCATTCCCTTTTCCTTCCTCTCCCCCTCCCTTTCCTTCTCTTTCTTTAAAAATGTTTTATGAACAAAGTATAAGGAAAAGCTTGATTTCACTGGAAGAATGAAAATATTTTCTCCTTGTGGACATGTAGGATTCCAGAACTTACCATGTTGCTTTTGCTGCCATGACAATGGGAACCAAAATCTAGGACTATTTGTACTTAAGCAGGGCTGTGTGATTTCCTCACTGTTTCAACTCACTTTAAAGTCTATCTTCAATTTTTTCATTATATTTTTTGTTTTTCATAAGCAACCACAAAATCTTTTGAAAACAAGTCAAAATATAGATGAATTAATCAGGTAATACTTAGCACTTAAAGTAACTATTTCATTTTCAGCCAGCTGTATTATATAAAAACAATACCCTCTCCCTCCCCCTTTTCTTGGCATTTTTTGAAGTCGCAGCTTTCATACCATTTCATCCAGGGCTGGCACTATGAATCCCTGGGCTGGGCTCTCTTCTTCCTCGTATCCTCTAACAGCATGGTCATTGCCCTCACCCCTTGAATTTGACATTATTTGCACTGTACCTATCTCATACACTCATTAGACTATTAAGCTCCATTGTACCTCCTTGTGTGTCTGGCACACAGAAAGCACTAAAAAAGTTGAGATGTGAGTCTTTGTTTAATGACAGCATGTGTGTATATTTGTTACTTAAATACAAAATGTTGTTGATGATTTGTTAATTCAATGTAGTTTAGGTTTTGTTTTGTGCTCTAATAGCTGTAACTGGTAGAAATTTCTGTGGGAAAAGGTCAAGTTATGTGAGTTTACTGATCTCAAACCTGAAAAATTTAATGTATACTGATAACAAACCAATATACTCTCACTACTTAATATATTATCATTGGCTTAATATACTTTATAGTTGATAATAAAAATTTAAATTCATTTTTTGTTCTTTTTTTTTTTCTTTTGATACCTGAATTATTTTGTGTGGCTGTTGAATTGGTTTTGCTAAGTGGTCCTAGACAGAATGGGAATTCTGTGTGAACCACACACTTTTTTTTGCTTGTAGTTCGATAGTGCTGACCTCTTTGGGGGGGAAGCGATTCTTCTGCTCACACATACAAAGAATGGAGCAAAACCCTAGGCTCAACACTGGCCATCACTCTGGAGCAAATAAGTAGAAAATGTGATGAAAATTAATTGTTTTTGAGAGAGTCTCATGTAGCCAAGACTGGCCTTGAACTCATGATCCTCATGCCTCTACCTCTTGAGTACTGGAATTATAGGCATGCACCACCTCTCTCAGCTCTGAAATGTTTTAAATCTTTTGATACTACCTCAGCATCAAGCTTTTGGTATTGGAGTGCAAAAATCTTATGTTCCCTTGGGTGCTTTTCTGGCTGGTGCCTCTGTTTGTTTATTTGTTTTTGAGACAGGGTCTCCCTGTATTCCCAGCCCACCTGGAACACACTCTGTAGACCAGGTTGGCCTTGATCTCACAGAGATCTGCCTGCCTCTGTCTACCGAGTGCTGGGATTAAAGGCTGCACCACCATTCCTGGTTAACCATTGCCTTTTGTAGCCAGACTTCTGCAATTATTCTCCCTGGCAACTGTTTGAAGAGGGGTTAGAAGGTATTACTCACGGGCATTTCTTCCGAGCTCATGAAGCCAAGTCTGGCAGGGGCATTCTGTTCAAAAAGAAACAGCACATCATACTGTGAACCAGATGCCTTCTATTACTTCATTATCTACTCAATACAATGACAAAAATCTCTCAGTATTTTCTTAAGATTTAAAAATAGTGCTATGCCCATAAGTAGAGAGACAAGTTATTTTTAAGTAAATATAGCCAACTTTCCAAATCTAAAATTTACTTTTTCTTTAATGCAATTGTCTGCATGGGTGGCTTAAAGCTACCCATATAGGGAAGTGTTCCTCCTTACTATTTCAACTGTAAGATATTTAGGGAAAGTTTATTTGGAATATCTTGTGTAAGGTCTATATTCTATAATTTGAGCCCTTAAATTTATACAGAATTTAAAATGATACTTTTTATAGAATATGAACTTACCAATTGATTTGTTCCATATGACATGTAAAACATTCCTGGATAAAACTAAACAGAACAAAATATTTATAACAATATGAATTTTCCAAGGAAAAATACCTATAAATAAATTTCTGGGAAGAGGAAATACAAAACCAAAACTTACTGCCAATGGTTTATTTTGTGCCACTGGTCCTCGAGATATCAAACGGGCTATTTGGAAAACCTTTAAGTGGTAGAAAACAATAAATAATTCACACAGACAAATTTATGTTACAGTAATTTCTAAGAGTTTTAGGAACATGTTTCAGATGGATTAGTATGAAAAATTAGCACTTAATATTTAAAAGAAAGGAAACTCATAAATACTTCATAGGTAAATGAAAAAACAAAAAACCCATTTTAACCTTTTTGAAATACAGAGATACTTTCACCCAAGAAGGCATCTCATTGAGATCTGTACTTACTGTTGGAAACTGTGGACCAGCAAAATCCATTACTGGGATCTGTATCACAGAAAATATTAAAGTTACCAGTAAAAAGTGACAAGCTGACTACACACTGGTTTATAATTACAATAAAGCAATTAAAAATATATTCCTGTTTTACTTTCTTTCAGTCTTGGGATAACCTGTGAGTTTACAGTTGTCTTTTGATGACATGACCCAGGCGTGCCCACAGGAAGACGAGGCATGTCTATTGTGGGTTTGCTGTGGATTGCAGAATAAATGTCAACGGATAGTGGGACTGGCATATGCTTGTGGTTTGGATTCTGGCTCTGTCACCTAATTCATACAATCCTGGGCCAATTTTGTAACCTTTCAAAGTCTGTCTTACCTTTAAAAAAAGTTTGTGGCAGTTATCTTTATAAGATCAGGATGATATGGGAGGATATTAAATACCTGCAACATACTAGTAACAGTTATATGGTAACTTTCTTTTTCTGTCCATTTTTTTAAAAAAAGAATTTTATTTATTATTTTTATTTTATGTGTGTGATTGTATTGTCTGTATGTATGTAGGTACACCTGTGTTGTGCAATGCCTGAAGACGTCAGAAGATGGCATCAGATTCCCTTAAACTGGAGTTACAGTTGCTTGTTAGCTACCATGTGGGTGTTGAGAATGGAACTCAGGTCCTGTGCAAGAGAGCAGCCAGTGCTCTTAATTGCTAAATCATATCTAGCCCATTTTTTAAAAAGTTTAAGTCATTATAAGGGATTTTTGCATGGCTATGTATTATCTGCAGAGAGATAGTCATGCAAAATCCTACTTGTTATGTGAGGGGAGCAATCACTCTACCAAGTACTACCAACCTAGGAAAATCCCCTGTAGTGAGATTGCACTTCTCTGAACTATCTTATTTCCAATGGAAGCTTCCATCAAGCCAAGTCTGGAGACACAGATGTTTTAGATTTGGTGCCTTGTCTCTGACGACAAAGGATAGAAATGCCTATTCATGTCCTACGAACATGTTAAGTCCTCAAAATGAAAGGTTGATTAATAACATATTTGTCTTCTGGTATGTTAGGCCTGAGGGCTGTGACTACTTAAATATGACTGAGGATTGTTTTTTCTTTCATTAGGTTAGTCAGTGATCCTGATATAACTTCAAAGAATTACCTCAGATGTTGGTGGCTTTTCTGATGGTGATACCTGCAGCTGCTCATCTGGTGCTGTCAGTTCTCCTTCCTGCAAGGGCAGCTGTCCAGGGTGCATTGGAGGCTGAGGCCCTCCCTTCTGAGGTGTGACCTGGATGCCAGTAGCAGCAGTGGGCTGGAGGAACTGCTTCAGTCCAGGCTGGTGAGGCTGCAGGGATGGCTGTGATGGGAGAGGTGGGGGATGCACAGGCAAAGAATATTCATACTGTAGAGAAATTTGAAAAGAATGTCAGGAAGAGATGGTTCACTGAACTGTGGTGCCTAGAATTTCTACAGCAAAGGGCTTGGATACTTTCTACTTGGAAGGGAGTCATCTGGAAGCAGAGTTTACACAGGAGGCAGAGTCATTGTTCTTGAGAAATTTTGTATGTACTTACCCCTACCTTCTTTGGGACCATTATTTCTTGGGGAGGTGAAAATCTACATACCTGAACTTTCTGGTAGAATGAATCACTTCCTCCTCTTGATAAGCATTACTACCTGTCTTGTGGGGACTGGGTCTATCATAAAAAGGTATTGAGCAAGGCAAGCAACCCCAGATACCCTGAAGGGATGGTAGGGGTCTAGCCTGCTCTGCCTGATGTGATAACCTGGCCCCAGGAAGCCACTGTAGATATAAATCTTCTTTTCACCCACAAAGATCACCCCAGACCAGAACCAGGTTTTTGGGTTTTGTTTCCTTGTTCCTGAACTTCTACATCAGCCCTACAACCTTCCTGCCTTTACCCCAAAACTCCCACCTTTAACTTTCCCGCCTTCTGTAACAGTCAGAAAGGCCTCCCTATATAAACCCCTGCCTTGGTTTTGATAACCGAACTACCCACCGACATAGTATCCTAGGTGTCATTTCCGTCACACTCTCAACCACCTGAGGCCCTGTTCGATCGTCCTCCATTCTCTGGCATGGCTGGAGCACAACAGCCGTGCTGGAGATGGAGACTCACCCACACTGTCTGTATCTTTATTTTACCACTTTTTTATCACTGGGTTGTAAGGATTTGTCACAAATCTTTTTCTCTCAGTCAACTGAGAGAGAATAAGATCTTAAAATATCATTATAGCCCTTGTATTTAGCATATTAGCATAGTTACTAACAAGGGCCTAGCATATGGTAAATACTTAATATAGTCTGTGATTTAGTAAAAGAATAAAGGGTAATTAAAATACCAATTAAATTTCTTCATCATGAATCTATTTTGGAAACAATCAAGTGACATAATTTGTCTGCTAAGTCTAGCCTTGTCACTAATACTGCAATTATAGAAATCCATCTAGAATTAAAAGTTCCCATTAAAACTTCCATGTGATTTTATTGATTTTAGAAATTAAACTTGTGATTGGCTCCATATTATTCCATATTCCTCAAACAGGAATAGAAGTCTCTTAATAACCCTTGCCCATGTCTCAGTTCCTATGGCATTCTTTGCTTCTACTTCACAATTTAATACCTTGAAATAAATGGCTTTATTTCTTATCAGATCTGAGATATCATGAGCCTTGAAGCCAGTCTAATATATCCTTATTTTTTTTCCCAAACCACAATTTGGATAATATGCTTATCAGGAACCTAATAAATATAGTTGACAAATTGATGTATCTATTAACGCCTATTTGGCTCACGGTGTTTCAATCAGGATGCTTATTATCATTTGAAACTAGTCTGAGTAATTTCTTAGGAAATTTTGATTAAAATAAAAGTTACCAGTATATACTCTCTTTTTATTTCTGAGGATTGTTTCTCTATTGTTATTACCAATATTTTAATTATAGATTTCTTATAGTTTGGAGTCCTTAGTTTTGTATTTGAAATGTGCAAAATGGTTGAAATTAAAAAAATTCCTAAGTAGTAACAGCAGTTACAGTTGATTTACATGGTATTAGAAATTTTTGTTAATTACTAATTCATATTTATTGCTAGTAGGTATGAATTTCAAGAAAGAATGTAAGGAAAGATTTTAAAGCTTTAAGTTTCAAACATTGATGCAATTAACCTACCTGCTGAGTTTCATGTTCTCTTGGTCTTATCCATGGGAAAGATGAGTGCGGTGGGAGGAGACCATGCAACCATAAAGTATTAAATGCTTTCCCAAATCCAAGTCTAGAATACTGCTGGGAAAAAATAGTATACATATATTTCACTATTATGAGATACAAACCAAAAGTAAGAGCAATGTTGGTTAGTAAAATAGATTGATCAAGTCTTCCAACAAAATTAAATTCTATTTTGGCCTAGATCATAAATCCCATAAACTTGTTTGAGATTTAGCTTTTTAAGAATTTGTGTCTGGGGACATAAAATTATTAGTGTAAGAAACTGGATTTTGTTTTACTTAACAAAAATTATACACACACACACACACACACACACACACACATTTGTTGTTTATTTTGTTGGTATTTTGAGACAGGATCTCATTACACTGTGTGTCCCAGACTGGTCATGACCTTCAGTTTTTCTGCCTCAGCCTTCTGAGTGCTGCTTATATTGATTTTACTAGTCTCAGCTGCCACATATCATCTTTATTATTGTTTGTTTTTTTTGAGTCAGGGTTCTGACTATGTAGCTCAGGCTGGCCTAGAATTCTCTAGCAGTCTTCCTGCCTCAGCCTCCTAACTACTGGGATTACAGGTGTGAGCCCCATGCTTGGCTACCACTATTTTGCTTTAGGCTATCTTAGTTACCCATTTTTTCTCTCAGTATTTGGCATGTGTTTAGTCATAAACAAAAGTTATAAATTAGTGTGCTGGTATAACTATAGCCACCAACCATTACTATTTTAATAAGAATATTTGAAAATAATGTGTGCATGTAGAACTCTTTCATCCTCTGAAATTACCTGAGAAAGTGCGTTTAATCCCTGCAAGCTTCCCAACTGCCTCATTGTCTGTATATATATATATAAAAAAAAGTAGGTTAGTGTTTTTCACATATCTTTTCTGTCCTTTTTGACACAACTGATGTCTCATGACATTTAACATTATCAATACAAAGTTTGGGGTGGGTCAACTTGAATAAAATAAAAGTAGACACAGATTATTACTGAAAGAAAGAAATGTAAAATTTAGGGCTGCTGTTGGCATTGTCATTCTATTAAAATAATGTCTTCATGTATCATTAATAGAGTATTAGGTGGGTATCAAGTCAAAGTGTGGGAAAATAGCTCATTCAAGTACAAGCACAGTAGTGATGCTATTTCTCTACCAACTCCTTTCCCTCTGTTTAAATGATTTTACAAATTCCAGCCTGAAAAGGAATTGGGAAAAATAGGCAATGCAAATCAGACCTCACTTCTTTCCCCAAACCGAGAATGCTGCCATTTCTTTTCTTTTTTTTAAAATTACTTTTTTTCTTGGTCTTTTTGAGACAGGGTCTCCCTGTATCCAGGCTGGCTTCTGCCTCCTGAGTGCTGGGATTAAAGGCTTGTGCCACCATACCTGGCTTTAAGAATGCTGCCATTTCTATAGAAAGTCAGTTTCATTTCCTTCCTTCCTTCCTTCCTTCCTTCCTTCCTTCCTTCCTTCCTTCCTTCCTTCTTTTTCTTTTCTTTTTTTTTTTTTGAGACATGATTACTCTGTGCAGCCCAGGTGGTATTCCTTCCTGCCTCAGTCTTGCTAAGTGTTAAGATTAAAATATGATTAGGATGTATTGTATGGAACCCACAAAAATTCAATAAAAATGTATTTTAAAAACAAAAATTAACATTTATATTGATTGCCCTGAATTTTGGTTCAAGCTAATTGAATAAATGCTGAGAAAGAAAAATAATAATAATTAGGGGGCTGGAGAGATGGCACAGTGGTTAAGAGCATTTGCTGCTCTTGCAGAGGACCTAGGTTCAGTTCCTAGCACCCACATGGTGAGTAACAACAGGGACACCTTCTGACCTCTGAGGCACTGTACGACATGGATGCACTTACATGCATATAGGTACTGATTGCCTTCAGATAACACAATGAAATTTTGTGAAAAACTGTGATATTTATAATCTCATAATCATGTCAGTTTTTATCATAGAAATTCTATTTACCATGGTTTTCTATATAGAATATATTATTTATGGGAACTATAATAAGAAAAATGTAGGCTGTACAAAAGGCATCATGACATAATACTATTTATAGGAATTTTTAGCAGTTAAATATTGTACAAGTAAATTTTTGTCATGAGAACTTTATCATGTAAGATTTCAGCAGCAGGACTAAACTAAACCATTTTTAACTAAAGAAAAACATGTTTTAATAAGTACAGTAATTGTTGTAAGTATAGTATATTAAGTATTGTTAGTGTTGCTTTGATTTACATACAGATGATCTAAAAGGTAAAACAGCTAAGAGTTTAAAACTGAAGTAGAATTATGAGATAAAGCTATAAAGTCATTAACTTCTTTAGAATTGCTCAGAATAATAGTCAAAGCTTGCTGAACTAGGAAAATTGGGAAACAAAATATTTTATCTATAATATGGGATGTACTAATACAGAGATCATATATAACAACTTTAAAACTACATACCTCAAGGCTCAAACTAGCCATGCCGGGAGGTGCCATGCCTGGCTGACCGGGTTGTTGTGGAAATGCCTAAATGGGAATAAGAATAACCTTGAGTTCTCTTGCTCAAAAACTTCTCTAAATGCTTTCTGGGAGTAGAAAGCCACCTTAGTGCATAGTATCCACTCTAACTGAGAGACCACTCTACTGGTTTATTTCTTAAATGACTTGGTCTTACAGAAAGAATGAAGAAGAATTTAAGATCTTAAATTCTTAGTTGTCTTATTCATTTTGCTCCCACATCAATCTTTCGTGTGCATCTTAATGCTATGTTGCTTTAGAAGAACTTCATTTTCTTAAAATGATGATTACATAAAAAAGCAAACAGGACAAACATGAGTTGAATTTTCATGTGTGTTCCACCAACCGCTAGGCTTTTTGTTCATGGGATATGGAATGAGTTCATTCACTGGGAAGAGTCATGTGTAGAACCTAACATACTTCATGTTCAACAAGTCTTTTATAAATTCACAGTGCTGTTATTTAAGGTATGAGCTTATTGATCAGTATTTAAAATTTTAGATCACATGATGGGTATTTTCCTTAAATAAAAAGTATTCTAGTACTAAACATTGTACTCCAACACTAAATCTGTTCACTTAAATTTGTTAAAGCATAACTATATATACAACATATACAACTAGATTTTAAAATGTAAAATGTTTCCTTTTCTAAACATTGTTAATATTTTCAGGTGTTAGTAAGCACAACTACTAATAGTGGAAAATGGAGACTAGGAGAATATATTTAGATATAATTAGATTTTTTTTAATTTAAAGTTTTTATCTTTTTTTAAAAAATTTAAGACAGTATTTTGCCATTTAGCTCAGGCTAGCCTTGAACTTGCTATGTAACCCAGACTGGTCTCTAATTCATAGTTTTCCTGACTGCGCTTCCTCAGTTCTGGGACAATTCTGTGCTACCAGACCCAGGAGTAAAGTGGATTTTGAGAATATTTGGTTTCACAGATATTTTGATTACTTAGTGTAATTCTTTCCTTCAATTATAATACAAGTACATCTATCTATCTATCTATCTATCTATCTATCCATCTATCTATCAAATCTGTGTCATCTATCTATCCATCTCACAAGTATGGAATATTTTCTAAGTATATTAAGATTATCTTTCCTGTAGAGTAAGAAATTCAGGAATTTCACCCTATACTATTTTTTTTTTTTGAGACAAAGTTTCCTTGTAGCCCCTGCTGGCCTGGAATTCACTGTGTAGGCCAGGCTGGCCTCCATTTCATGGAGATCTGTCTGCCTCTGCATTCCGAGTACTGGGATTAGAGGCATGTGCTACCGTGCACTGCAGGTTTCCCTTTATGATTTTACCCCTAACTTTTTCATTTAATTCAAATCCTATTTTTTGAGTCATGGTGCAGATTCTTCCAGTAATGCCATTTTTGATATGTATGTAGAAAAAGCCATTATAAATGTGTGCAAACACTCTGGGTAGAGAAAGAGGTGAGCTATAGAGACAGGAAGAGCGATTGTGTGTGCCTATGTGCCTGTGTGGGTGTCAGTACATAGAACAGGAGATATGCAGAATTTGAGGGTACTGGGGAGCAAAGCCTGCTTCTCCCTTATGTGTAAGTAGCCAAATACCACATTTTGGACAGATCTAACTGTAATACAAAGTATACTTTGCTTTCTAACTGCTCTAAGCCATGAGTTAAAGAGGAACACTATTTACATGAATGTAAATATACAGAGAACACATTTCCTATGAGGAATCTAAAGGAGAAATATATGATTTGATAGGCAAGTCACTTGGTAAACATGAACAATTGGTTCTTAGCATGAATCTGATCATTCAGATGTAGATCCAGACATATTCAGAGTGTCACTGCTTTAGATCGACATCGTACAAGGTAAGCTAGGGAGGCAGTCTCAAATTTTCTTCCACTTAAAATTCCTCTAGAGTGGTAGAACCATTAAATTTACCAGATAATTACTAGCTTTAACTGGAACTGCTCACCTCAGTTTTGTGACCATAGTGATGTGGCTAATATATATAAAAAATACTTGACTTTTTTCAGAGAACTTTTCCATTTTCATTTCAATTTCATAATGATAACTTACAATTTATAATAAATCAGGCTATGACCCTTTAGATTGTTAGCTTTAAAAGGGTGAAATAAAACTTACAAATTGTCTTTGAAACATTTTAAATACTGTTTGGGGTAGAAGAATTATATGTTTGCCTTACTGCTTTTGGATGGTAAGGCTGACACCTGAGCCACTGTGACTTTTGATTTACCAGGAGCTACCCACTGAATGAAATCAAACAAGTTGTTGCATAGATGCTCAGTCACAGTCTCATCGGGGATGTTGTTAGGCAAGTCACCAGCCAGTCTAGGGCCCCTAGAGATTGACTTACCGGCACGGCAAGACTCATTTTCAGGAGGCACATGAAAAGGATCAGGTCCTTCATTTTGAAAAGTGGAATCTAAAACACAGTTGAGATGGAGAATTAAATCAGAAAATATTTCATTAAGAATGGTTAACAGATGGTTCTAAAAATGGGTGTTAATTTCTACCCTTCCAAAACCAATCAGGTTTTAAAAAAACCGACAAAATGTTGCTTGACAACTGATTTGTATCTAGTAGTTACTGGGATGAACTGATGAGCAATTAAAAATTGCATCTGAGCGCTTTTTTATGAAGTTACAATTTAAATGATTTAAATGACTATTCAAGAACAATCTCCATGAGCATTCTTTAAATGTTATGTTTTGCTCCATAAAATGAATTAAGAAATAAAAAATATATATTGTTCTATCAAGTACCATTCACAGAAGTTTACACTTTGCTTGAACTCTGGGATAAATTTTGAAATGCATTTGAAATACAACCAGCAATTGGCTAAATATATAACCATGTCAAAACTTACCATTTTCAAGTTAGAGTAAATTGAATATATTACTCTCCATTGATAGTAGTAGGAAATATGCCCCTAAATTTACCTCTTAAGAATGAATAATCTCTTTAAGTTTATCCTGTAAGTCCAAAGAGCTTTTTACTCTTACATGAATAACGATCTCATCAGCAAAGAGATGTATTCATCTTATAACGCTTTTCTAAATTAGGCCCTGCTACTAATAATCACAAATGTATATATTTTTAAAAGGTGTATACATATGTTTTTTTTCTTAGCTGGACAGGTATTAGTCATCATCTTTTCTGGAACATGCGAATGGTTATAATAAGCCATTACTCAGCATCTGGCAATAAGTGAAGATAAATCCTCTTTATAAAGATTATCTAGAGACAGGGAAAGAGAATTTACAAGAAACACATATGGAAATGATAAAATCACATTTTACCTTAGATGCTGACATTCACTGTACTTTCAGGGCCTGATGATGTCAATCAAAACAGTTCTAAAAAAGAAGATTAAATTTGTTTTCTGGACTGTGCCTAGGACTCTCTCTGTATCTCTCATTCCGGGAAGATCAGAAACCTTTATTTAAAGCGCCAATCCACCAATCAAAGTGAAGCAAAATGGAGCAAGAAAAAATCTGCTCCTGCAATTAGTCCACACCCTTTTATTGCATGCAAGGACATTGGACCTGTAGGGTCTCATTATTTTTAATTGTAACTCAGCCCCTGTATTTATTCAGAGAACTCAATTGCAGGGAAGAGAGTAAAGGAATAATGGACATGGGCTTTGAAGACAATCATTTGGGTGAGCTTCGGGAAATATATGGAAAAATAGGTGAAAAACAAACCATTATATGTTTTGTACAAGTGTTTATCTATAGATAAAGCTTGGGACCTAGAGGGAACATTAAAATGCTTTCTGGTGCTTGAAAGAGAAGATGAAAATGTTAGCTAGATAATGAAAGTTTTGTGATTTCTTTTGGAATTTCCTAGATGTTTTCATATCTGAAGATAATAGCCAATTTTTTGTAAGAAATTTCAGTTGGACCCTCTACAAGAGCCACTTAAGGTAAATCTTTGTGGGGAGAGGGACATGGTTTAGATTATTCTCCGAGAACCAATCTTATCAACAGCTCTCTCTTCACTCTTTAGACAAATATCTCCTGGCATCAGTAATAAGCCAGGTTGATAAAGTATCTTTGAGTTACTTAAAAGGTAAGCATTAACATGGATAGAGTTTTCTCCATCAACAAACAAGAATGAAATGGATATAGATAGAATATCATATTAAACAATTTTTCTCTGCTCTTCTTAGTCTTTCCAAAGGTATGATTTCATATGTGAGATAAGTATTTAGGACTCGTTTCTGAAGAAAGGATGACTCAGTACACTCTTCAGGAAAGCAGAGATCTTGTCAATTACAGGGAACACTGAGGAAGCTAGTATTTTGGGGAGAAAGTCATCTTCATACCCAAATATAGACCTAATAGCTTCAAATAATGTTGTTCAGTAAGCTGTGCTTCAGTGCTGCTCCCAGAAGACGTGGGCTATTAAATGAAGATCACACTGTCAGGCATGGGATTCCTCTCTCTGAGTTATTGGTCAAGGGGGCTCCAGAGGTCTGCAAGACAACCCAGGCTATTGCCATTGCCATCGATTGCCCATCACAAGTTGATGGTAACACTCCATTGATGAAGTCACCACACATCTTAGTTGCAGGACAGAGAGAAATCAGTCTCAATTTGACCAGGAATCTTCTTCCCAGCTAGTTAGCTTTCATAGTGCTGGAAGGTGTTATATAGGCCAGTGGGGGAGAAAAGACATTATTGATCATATCTAGTACTGGACCTTGAATGCTATAATACTGACCTGCCAGGCAAGTTGTAATAGTGGAATGACTATTGCTGGCCTATCGACTGCTTTAGAATTGGATTTGAGACCTGTGCCACAGGAAGGAATCCATGCCTAATACTGTAAACCTGGTCAAAAACTCATAGCTTGGGAGGCCATATAGGCCGCAGAGGGAAATGTAATATTGTTACTGTGGTAGATGATCATATTGTCAGACTGTATTCTAAATATTTATGTCTGTAACTGTAGATCTGGGCTGTTCTAAACCTTGGTCAGAGAGGCTTCTTTCTGCAGTGGATAGTAGTCGATGAAGAATCTTATAAGTGGTCCAAGTGCTGGGAATAAATGATTACGAGTGCTCAGCCCTAAATGGGACATCTATATCACATCCTTTCTCCAACTCCCACTAAGGTTCAGGGAATATCATGGAAGAGGTGGGTGGAAAGAATGTAAGAGCCAGAGGATGCGGAGGATTGCTGTGGAATTACATCATCTGGACCTGACATGGCTATTGCACTCATGAACTCACAGCAGCTGTGGTTACCCACCCATCAAAATTCCATCATGAGTTGAGAAGGACTCATGAAGCCCTACCCCTCTCTGAGGAGCTATTGGCAGTTGATAGTTGCTGGAGGAGGGAAGAGTTATTTTTCTTTGGGCATATGGCCACAGGCAGTTTGTCCATGCTCAAGTGGATGGCCTCATGCCCATGTGCATATGGGCAATACTAATTGGACAGAGTGGGATGTGTGTGTGTGTGTGTGTATGTATACACACAAACAGAGATTTATCTTTAGGATGTAAGGTAAACAATGTCAATGTGTTTTGTAAACAACAAAATTAAAAGCATTATCATCTCTCTTTTTTCAAGAATTTTCTGTCTTTCTGTTTTTATAACGTTTTCTCTGAACTTTGATATTTGATCAAGTCTCTTTATCTCTGAGTCTCATTTTCTTTCTCCATAATATGTGGATAATAATTTACTACCACAGGCTTGTTTTGAAGATTCATTAAAATGATAAATGTAGCATCTTTTAAACAGTGGGTTCTCAATAAATGGGATTAGTTTTTTTTTGTGGGAGAAATACAGTGTAGAAGGGCCCAAGGTCACTGGTGTGTGTGTGTGTGTGTGTGTGTGTGTGTGTGTGTGTGTATTTGAGGGAGAACTGTGTTGTTGTTGGCTCCAAGAAATGTAGGAGGGACTGACAGACGGTATTACATCTGGGTGGAAACTGATATTAATTCCAGAGGATTGACCATTCCCCAGTTGACTGCTAAACTGGGAGATGGTGTTTATGTCTTTTATAATTTTATTAGAATTATGAAATAATGTTTTGTTAGGATTTCTTTGCTCTTAAGCCACATATAGAAGTTTATCACAGTTGCTGCTATTTCTATTTAAATGCTTGTCATATTTCTTCTTGAATTTGTTTCCTGGATGTTTACCTGATTCCATTCTTTCTCCTTCAACATCCTGACTACCAACATCAATGTTTCCCAAAATGTTGGTTTCAGCATTTCACAGCCTCACTCACAAACTTCTTAGGATTTCCAAGGCTATCATGTGAAGTTCACCCTCTGTAATTTGACAGTTAACATTTCAATTCGCCTTTTGAATCATACCTCCCACTTTATGTGAGACACTGTGCATTGATATAATCAGTAAATATGATCTTAGTAGATTCCATAAAACATGTTTAATTAAAATGAAATTAGTGTGAGTTGTGTGTATGACAGTCATCAAAGCATCAAGACAGTTATAACAACTGAATGTGATCATTAATGATGGACAAGAATGTACTTATATGGAGAATAAGTAAATTGCTAATAACACAAAACATGCTTGTGTCTAGAGCAAAACAGCAACAAAAATAAATGCAATATGTCACAAAAAGTTTTAAAAATATACAAGGCACAGAGATTCTCTCCCTTAGAGAGAATCACCTTATGTTTCCTCCCTTTGTGTCCTTTTTCCTTGTCCTGGGGATTGAACCTAGGACCTTATGAATGCTAGACAAGTGTTCTACCACCGAGCAACAACCACAGCTTTTTAAAATTTCCAAATTGAAAAAAATCTTTGGCATTCTGGGGTCAGGTAAGAGGAGAGAGAACAAGCACAAGTTGGACTCTGGAGGGAGTGTGAGATTTGGTACAGTGCTCAATCAATAGCTGATGACTGAATGAATGAATAAATAGTAACTGTTTCACAGAAAGAATTTAATGAACTATTCATTAAGATTCAGTAGAATGGAGCACAGACATAAGAGTCATGTCCTGGAACGGCCAATTTTTGTTTATTAATTTTTTTTTGAGACAGAGTCTCATGTAGCCCAGGCTGCCCTCAAATTCTCTGTGTAGCCAAGGCTGGTCTTGAACTCTGATCCGCTTCCAAAAGTCTAATTTTTAAAGCTGCCTTAAGTTAATAAAAGAAATAATAAAGGCTTTGTTGAATAGCATAGTAAAGTCTACTGTATGTAATATTAGTTGCTTATTTTTGTTGATTGTTTACTATATGTCATGATTATATTCCTTAGCTCATCTTGATGAGCCACCCTATGAAATACTTTAAAAATCATATTTAGAAATGCCTCTTGGTAAACAGCATAGCTGACAATTTCCAAGGTCCTGTTATTGACCACTAGATCATCTATATTAACTGTTATCACTTAGTATTTCTGTAGGGCCCACTATCAAGCTGCTTTGTGCAAAGTTTATACTTGATGACTCTTACAAAAAAATGAAGAATAAATAGATTTGAAGTTTATTGATATTTTTAATGTGACTGCAGCAAAAGAGTGAGGTTTGAATAACTTTGCCTAGTGGTGGGCAAATATTAGAAACAATATTTCCATTGACTTCTGTTTATGAATGAATTCACAATGAAGAATAATAACTGGAAAAAACAACATAATAATGATACATGTATAAAGAAAACACAAATTAGACAAGAATTTAGTAATGACAACTTTTAGATTTTTTATCTTACAGTACTTATTAATGTTAAACTAAAATTTAGAATAGCTATAGCTATGGTATAATTATTATTTTGTATTGGTTTCATGTACCTGACATATTATAAATATTAATATGTGATTCTAAGGGGGATAAATATATTTTTAATTGATTTATTCATTTTTATTTTATGTATTTTGCCTACATGTATGTAAACGCACCACATGCATGCAATGCTTGTGGAGGCCAGAAGAGGGCGTTTGATTCCCTGGAACTGGAGTTGGGGATGGTTGTTAGCTGCCATGTGGGTGCTGGGAACTAAATTCCGGTCCTCTGCAAGAGTAGCCAGTGCTAAGTCATCTCTCTAGTCCCTCATCCTCTATTTTTTGTTCTAATTTTTAAAAGTTTTTCAATAACATGCCAAATACTGTTTTTATTAGAGCACTGATTGTTTCATGAAGTTTTAAGTAGTCTGCTCTATGAGTTTTAAATTTAAATTTAAGTTCATGTTTTAAAGTTTGAGCGTTTCATGAGTGAGCTGGCTGTTTGCATCTTTGCATCATGTTTGCTTGCCCTCATGTCTGCTGTGTTCCTCAGTCATCTCTTCTTGAATTCATGACCTCTGTTTTTATAATTATGTAGGTTTCCGCCATTGTTCTTGATTGCCTGCAGAACCATGAAGTGCTTTGGCATGGGAAGGCAGCATGGGACCAAGAACCTGTCAGATTCACTGAAAAGGTATGGGAATGCTGCTAATGGCTGGGTCTGTACCTGTAGGGGCAGCATGAGGAGACACCTGGGAGAGGTGGTCTAATTTTATTAAGAACTATTGTATATTGTATGAAACGCACAAAAACTCAATAAAAATATTTAAAAAGAGCTCACAATAAACCCAAGACCAAATTCTTCAAATCCTTCTTTGTTAAACTGCTAAGTACAGACTAATAATCCACAAGTTTTCTAACTTAAGAACTTCTAGTTTCAAAGTTCTTGTCCCCAAACCACTTCAGCTTGCTTCTCTGTGTTCTCCTGACAAAGACCATACATCAAAGTACTTTGAAGTCTGATCCTAGGTGGGTTGGAGGGGTGCTGGCAGCTCTTTCTGTGGACTCCTTCTCCTCCTCCTCCTCTCTAATGAGGTTGTTTGTACTGCATGCATTCTCCATGTGAACCTAACCTTTCTCTTGTGCTTTCTGGAGTTTCTTTCTAATAAGCTGGGATGAATAGAGGAAGCATGTCAACAATAAACTTGGTTTATCTGGTATGTGTAGAACAGGTCATTCTATGATTAGCTGACTGAATGAATCATTTGTGATTATTTACTATATGTAATACATTGTATAAAAAGCACATTTCATATTAGTATTTCATTCAGAGTTAATTTTATCAAAGTTGAACTTTTTTTGATAATGAGCTGTGGGGACTGGGTCTATCATAAAAGGGTATTGAGCAAAGCCAAGCAACCCCGGATACCCAGAAGGGGCGGAAGGAGTCTGGCCTGCTCTGCCTGATGCGATAACCTGGCCCCAGGAAGCCACTGTAGAAACGAATCCTCCTCGCGCCCCCCTGCAAAAATCACCCCAGACCAGAACCAGGTTTTTGGGTTTCATTATCTCCTTCCTAATTTCCAAGTCAGCCCTACAACCTTCCGGCCCTTACCTAAAGACCCCACCTTTAACTTTCCTGCCTTCTGTAACGGTCAGAAAGGCCTCCCTATATAAACCCCTGCCTTGGTTTTTATAACGGAACTGCCCACCAGTGCAGTATCCCGGGAGCTCCTCCCCCGGCCACACTCTGAGCCACCTGAGGCCCCGTTCCATCGTCCTCCATTCTCTGGCATGGCTGGAGCACAACAGCCATACTGGAGATGGAGACCCACCCACAATGAGCTGTTTTTTGATAGACATGGGTTGCAGTAATGACTGAATAATCTATATTATGATCTTCAGACACCATACCATAGTAGGATGTATTAAATGTTTGTTTAAACACCATTAAAAAATTTCCCCCTTTTTTGGAATTTCTTGAATACCAAAGTCCCGGATGGGTTTTGAGGGTTTTTCTGAAATTTTCACAGAGTAAGATAATGCTTGGCCCACGCTGTCGGAGTATATCACTCTAAACCAGCTGATGAGCAGATGTAAGAACGACTTCTCTCCAAAGGCAGTTAGGGTTTCCTCTTTAGGCAAGATGAACACTTTGCTGCTTTCCTTCTGTCGTCTCAGCATTTCTGACTGAAATACAGAACTACAGAGAGGCGCAAAACCGAAAACAAAATAACAGAGGAAGTACAGATAGAGAAGCACAGTCATTTGATCGTTAAGGCAAGCAGGATGTATTTATCTCTGGCTGGTTGTCCTGTCTTTTCAAGATATAATAAAATCTATCACAGAATAGATTAGGGAGGGGAAGACTATCTGGAAGGTTCTACTTCAGACTATACCTGGTGCGTCCCCTCATATTTATTCCCCACGGGAATTCTAGGAGGGTATTACTATGATCCCTACTGAGAAGTGACGATCAAGGAGCTTTTGAAACCCACTCAAGGCTATGCAGGTAAGCTGCAGAATCACATTCCCAATCCGGTTTGAGTGCAATGCCCATGGCTGTCCCACTACACAGCCTGGGAGGCAACCGTGCTACCCAGTGGCATTGGGGAGGAACACATGCTTCCCTTCTGCCTCCCGCAAGGGCTTTCGGGAATGCTGAATGGGGGAGTTTCCTTTGTTAGACTGGAGATGTGTTCTACCTAAAGCATGTTCTGACAAACCCTACTAGATTCTCAAAGTGCTCTTGAGAACAAGCCCTGTGTTCAAATACCAGCACTGCGTTTTATGTCCCCAAGAATACTACTGATTCTAAAAATCTCATAGTAAGAAAACATTGAAAACTTTCCCCCAAACTTAGTTTTCTTATAATACTTAATAAACTTTGGAACTGCTGCTATGTAGAACATATGCCAGGAAATGACATTAAAGATGAATCTGCCACAGTCTAGGATGGGAACTCCTTAAAGGCAGAGGAGTCATTTAATTTCAGTGTCTTCAGTACCTGTCATATAGTAGGGGCTAATATTTCATAAATAATGACAAGCAAACCAACATGTGGCATCTTCACCCCAGCTACTCCAGACATATCTACTTGGGATAGAAGGGTAGCACACAGATGTGAGGGGGAAGGACATTATCATTCAGTGTCACATCTAAGGATATTCATGTCTCTCTCTTAATCTTCAGATGCACACATAGTTGATAAAATTAATCAGGTACATTCATAATATGTAACCAAAATTTAATCATTTATACTAACATATAGTAATCAAGTATATTAACTAATCTTTATATTCTGCAAGAAGATGGAGTAGAAAAGCACTTTTTCTATGTCATTTTATTTTCACATCAGCCTTATAAAGCCTATTGTCTCAGTCTTAATCACATAAGCTCAGAGAGTTAAGGAATATGCTAAAGACATGATCCAATAAACATGTCAGAACTTGTTAGTTTAGCTCCAAAATCCATGTACACTCTATATTCATCTATATTCACATTGTCCTTAGTCAGGACACTGGATTTGAATAGGTTCTACTACTATAGGACTGTATACTTTGAGAACATACTTTGAATATGTCGTGGTGCATTTCATGCCTGTAGGCTGCAATGATGTTTGTGTTTGAGGACAGTCTCCTTGTTCATTTCATAGTACAGTGTATCAAGCTGCTGAGACAAAATAAAACTTACTTACTTTGAAGAGCTGTCAGAACTGGCAGCCTCTGATTAAAGGCCTAAACCAAGTTGGAGAAAATCATACTTTTCCTACTATACATTTTTGTCTGATTGGCAATGTCTGAAGGTATCTGTGGGGGGTAATTATCCGGGGAAAATATAGGTCAGAAATACCAAGAAATGGGTTTCTTCAATCCAGTGACTCATTAGCAGAAAGCAACCACCAGAGTCAGCATACTTTACATTTTAAGGTTTTCATGAGTCAGCTAGGAAAGCAATTAGTTACAGAGAAGCATTTTAATATTTATGATATAAAAATATGCTAAGGAATTAGAAAGTGTAAATTATCTAAGTAGTTTTTTTCCTACAGATGATTCCAATATACATGTAAATGATGATTGTAAATAATATAAAATAAAAAGCACAATTGTTAGGACAATTGTTAGCTATCATGTGGGTGTTGGGAATTGAACCTGGGTCTGCTGCAAGTGCTACCAGTGCTCTTAAATCCTGAACTATCTCTTTAGCTAATCTTGTGTCCTGTTTTTTGAGACAGGGTCTCTCACACAGACCTGGGGCTAATTGATTTGGCTAGGTTCACTGGCTAGTAAGCCCAGGGACCCATCCATGTCCACCTTCCCAGTGTTACGGCTACAAGCATGTGTCACCAGACTGAGCTCTTTATGTGAGTGCTGGGGATTAACTTCAGGTCTTCATGTTTATAAGACAAGTACTTTACTGACTGGCCTTTATCTCCTCAATCCCCAAATAACTAATATTAATAAATCCTTATAATGTTCTGGGCACATTTTACTTACTTGTCATGTATTATCTCATTTTTAACTTCTAAATTCTGTCAAATAGTGTCTGTCTTTAATAATACAACTATGACCAAAGCTAGAGACCAAGTGTTCCTTTTAAGAGGGAAAATGTTTTCCATATTTATCTTAGGCCTTCCTGGTTTCACTCATGTATGTTACCATCCTTATCTGGGTAGATATTTTAACTTTTCTTACCTGCTCTAAATCTTTAGTGTATTTTTTGTTCAGCATAACTGCTTAAATTGTCTTCCTAGTCACATAGCAATACTTGGCTTATACCACTGAAAACTTCAAGAAAAAAATATACTTCTTAATAATGAGAGCAAAACAGATGCATTTCAAGCCTCATGGAGACAGGATGTCAGCTGATACCCTGTAGTTGCTCTGGGGTCAGCTTCAAGATTTGTAGATACTCTGACTTATATTACCAGCCACACTTAGGAAGACACAGCGATTATATTTTAAATAAAACAACTATTGCCAACTTCTTCTCTTCCTGAATTTCCAATTTGATTTTTTTGAGAGAGAACATGACTAATTCAACTAGTTAGAATTTATAAAAGAGGTTAGTGCTGTGCAGAGCATCTCATAGACTGTTGGCCAGAAAAAATCTCTATTCTTAGTCCAGTTGGTGTGATCAAGGAAGCTGAGTGAAATGGTATGAGACATGATTAAGAAGTTTACTAGGGAATGGAGCCTGGAAGGCATCTAAAAACTCCCAGAAAAGCATTATGACTACTGGTCACTGTTCTTGATTTATCTAGAATAAGCTTATTGACAAAACTTTATCTTAAAAGAGTTTAAATCAGACTATCATTTTATTAATTTGTAATGACCAGGAGATTTCTCTTCCTAGTCAAACTCCTCATAGTCACTCTAGTCTGTAGAAGGACTGACATCAACTGTCAAATTATAATCACGTAATTCTATGTGAACACAAATTTGATTACAAAGATTAACATGTAATTCATGTTAGGCTATGTTCAGTTTATGAGAGGGATAAGCTTGATACCAGGTCTAGTATACATAGAGGTCTTTAACTTCAAACTCTTGCATATTTTGTACTTTAGAAATAGCTTTGCAAATGGTTTGTCTCACTGAGAGAGGTTCTTCAGGAGCTGATGTTTGGCTAGACACTACCAATATTGGTTTCTGTAATGTGCCTTTTTGGTCAAGGTTTTCCAGAGAACAGAACCTCTATGATGTACAGATATATACAAGCTTTAATGCCAGCTACAGTGGTACATGCTTTTAATCCCAGCACTCAGGAGGCAGGGGCAGGCAGATCTCTGTGAGATTGAGGCCAGCCTGGTTTATGTAGCCAGTTGCAGGCCAGCTGGTGCTACAGGGAGACCCTGTGCCAAAAAAAATTATTGTAAAGAATTGGCTCACATCATGTTGGAGTCTGATCAGTTTCATGATCCAACGCTGGCCCTCAGAAGACCTATATTGGAAACCTGAAACCACAGTTGCTGTTTCATTTGAAGTCTGAGGCAGGGAAAACCTGGTGTCAGCTCATGATAGGCAGGACAGCTCCAGATGAATAGCTGCTTTGCTCCATTTAGGCCTTCTGCTGATTGGATAAGCCCCTCCCAACTGCTTATCTTAATCTATCTAGCAACACTCCCAAACACACTCAGACCAATACTTTCCCAAATGTTTGAGGAACCTGGTACCCAGTCAAGTTGAGGGACAAAATTAACCATTACAGATGGTATTTAACTTTGTATTTTAGCTAAAGAAACATTAATTTCTTTTAAAAATAGAAATCATTATCTTATTTTTGAATTGTAAAGAATATTCGTCCTTGCTGGTACTTCGCTCAGCATCTTAGTCTGGTCAGGTCGCTGGCTGTTTCCTCGCCATTGTGGTTGTGGAGCCTGAGATACGATGGTCCACATGCACATTACTATCCTTTAGGACTGGGATATGACCATAACTACAGCCAGTCTCCAGGGCTGACTTGGAATAACCAAATCAATATGGAATTCTAGGGATGTTTACAGTAGAATTTGAAATTAGAGACCCACTGACATTTCCTCATCCATATTCTGTGCTGGGGTGGTGGTTCTCCATGTATGGTTTGTGAACATGTGAAGGTCCTGGACATTGATCCACAAAAGTCTCTGGGGTCCCTGATAATTTTTAAGAGTGTAAAGGGCTCTTGTGACCAACGCATTTGAGAACTTATACAATTGACTTTTAAAAATCATTAATAAAACTTAAAAATATCTGATAATGCTATGATATTAATTCGGTAAAGTCATAACTGTATAGATATATGAAAAAGGATTGAAAAGAAATATGTACAAACATATTTTGTGATAATCTTAGGATTATGAATGATTTATAATTTGAATATATTTGTTTTTATCTTTTTTCCAAATTTTATTTTGTTATTTATTAATTTTTAAAGTTAGCATACAAATGTTTCATTTTGGTGTTTCTTTTCTCTTTTATTAACATATATTAATTATAAATAACAATGAATTTCATTGTGACATTTTCACACATTATATACACTTCATGTACATTTCATATATACAATGCTGTATTTGTCTTTTAAAATCTACAGTGAGCCAGGTATGGTGGTGCATGCCTTTAATACCAGCACTCACTCAGGAGACAGAAGCCTGTAAAAAGCTGTGAGATCAAAGCCAACCTGGAATGGTTTGCATAGCAAATTCGGAGCCAACTGGGTCTACATAGCGAATTCTTGTCTCAAAAACAAAAACAATACCTCCCCAAACCCTACAATGAATGTGAATTATTTTATTAAAATAAAACAAGCATTAAATATAATTTAAAATATAGTATGTGCTGAGGTTTTGCTAATACTTATATGATAAAATAAATTAGAATAAATTCCTTTAGACATTTAGGAATGTTTCCAACGCTATACAGTCTAGTTCTTAAATATAATTCCTTCTATTTTCAGAAAAGAATAATGTCCTCTGGCCAGTGGTGTGGCTCAGCAGGTAAAGGCCCTTGCTGCCAAGTCTGATGACCTGAGTTCGATCTCTGGGACCTGTATGGTGGGAAGAGAGAACCAGCTCCCCCAAGTTGCCCTCTGATGTCCATTCCCATGCTGTAGCATGAGTGCTCCAGCCACTCACTCCCACACATGTGCACACAAACAAATAAGTAAAATGTAAGTAAATTCCTGCTAACCCCAGAGTAGAATTGACATTTTTTCTACCTCTATTTTCTTTTAAACCTCTTTGAAAGAATTACACCTGTAGGGAATTTCTGTAGAAAAGAAGATTGAACTTTAGACATGATGTCAGAACAAAATGACAATGTGAATCTGACAGTAAAATTCCAGGAAACCTTATCTTAAGAGTTTCTATACTGAGTGAATTAATTGCATTCATTCCTAGTAAATTAATTCATAACAATCATAGTTTAATTAACTAATTCCTCTAGTCATTCATAACACTCCCTGGATGATTTCTGTTGGCAGTAATGTAGATGCTGACACTACAAAAGATGAATAATCATGCCCTTTACTGAAGTAGCTACCAGTTTCTGAGAAAATCACACATATTAAAAAGAAATCTAAAGTTTGGTCTGTCAGGTGTTGAAGTAGAAAAATATATCAGGAACTGTTTCACCTTATAAAGTTTAGAAGTTAGTTTACTCAGCCAGAATGTATTGAGCTCTAACTTTATGTAGAGTCTAGTAACATAAGAAAATAGTTTTGCTTTTAGAAACATTCAGCACAGTTGGTGAGATAATTATGCATACTTGCCCCAAATGTGCTTCAGCAAATGGTGCTTCAAAGCAGTATGAAATTAAGTGTCAGTTACTTACAGCAAATAGAGAAGTATTTCCTAGAGACTTTTTGAAAGTCTTTCAGAGAAAAGACCTTCAGAGACAGGGTAAGTGTAAAAGCTAATTACAAAGCATCATAAGTAAACCTTGAGACAAAGTTTAAACTATAGGTCAGGGAGGAGGGAGAAAGTGTCTGAGGGTGAGATGGGCTGGGAAAAATGAATAATTTTTCCTCTTTCAGACCCTCACTCACTCTTTTCACAATGTATGTTTTCTTTTTGAAATTAAATCCTGTCATAATCTGCTTGTACATATAGTTTAAAAACTAAGTTATATTTCATAAAAATACAATGTCCTCAGTACAACTTAGAAGAGAATGAAAGGTATAATAGAAGGTATATTACAGTACATAGCCAAAACGAAATAGGTGTTTGCACTAATTTGTAAGGAATTATAATGAAGGTGGAAGACACAGTTCTTTAGTTGTACTGGCCACACTTTGTGTTCGGCAGTCACCTGTGGCTATGGCTATTGCACTGGGCAACAGATGGACTGTACTCAAATATCAGAGGCACAATAGAATCTAGGAAACCAAGAACAAACAAACAGCCCCTCCAAAACAAACTGCTGTAAGAGTTAATAATGACAGGCTAGATCTGTTTCTGAATGATGAAAGAGGAAAATGATCTCACTTGTAAGGATAGCATGTCTAGACAAATTATAGATTGTTGAAGTGAGGAAACAAAATAAGGAATTATTGCAAAGAACTGGACTCTGAGTCTAAATAATCCCCGTGTTTTGGGGGCTGGGGATGACACAGAATATTCCAGAAAACACTTTTTACCTTGACACCACATGTTGAGGTGTACATTCTGTTGCTGGTATCTGAAAGGACTACAAAGACTATGTTCTTTGACAGTCATCAAGAAGTTGGAGACCTATGGAAAAAACAAACAGCAGTGAAAAGAGATTTTTGTGGTAGACCTTGGAATTGTAAAATTGAAAAGGTAGAAGTGAGATTAAATGAGACAATTACAAATAGATACAAATTATAATTTTTATAACTAATTTCTTATCTAACAAAATTAAAGCAATAGAATTATTAATAAAATATGATAAGAGAACTGTATTTTATGTATATCAACATTAACAGTGCTTCAAGTTTTCACTGAAAAATATCTGTCTTGACACAGATGTGGTGATAAAAGTATGTACTATTGTTGGCTCCGTGTCACCCTGAGTACTGCTGTTCTAATCGTGTTCACAACAGGGAGAAAGCCATGGAAAAGTCTACATATAGACACAGTACAATCTTCCCACGACTAAAAGAGACACATAGGCTTAAATACTTAATGTGTATTAACATTGTGAAAACTTACCTTTTGTTACATATAAAATTAGATTCTAGGCTCAGATTAAGAAATTATTATTTTATTTACCTATATAAATTTGACAGAGCATTTGAAGTCATGCAAAATATGAATCAAATCTTCCTTATTTGGCATTCACCTATGCATCACAGGATATTTAGGAGCACTGCCTGCCATCAAAATCATTCCAATCATGTGACAGTTGAACATATCCATTAAAAGCTGCCAAAATAGCCCTCAGAAGAGTCCCATCTCTCTGACAAGATCTTATTACTACAACTACACAGCAATGAAAAGTATGGGATAAGTTAGGTTATACTGTAAAACTAATATTTGCAGCAGACTTGAAAGAGAATGATATGATCTTCTACTGGATATGGCTTACAAGTATAGACTAACACAGACATAGATTTACTCAAAAAGTGTCCAGGGGATGTCAGAAAGTTCTAAGCATAGTCTCTTCTGAAACCTACAGATTTGTACTTTCTCATGTTACTGTAATTCTGTATCAGAGGTTACCAATAGGATTAATTCCTTGTATTTAAAAAACTGAGTTTTCCAGTTATACTGATTCATGAGCAGGTGCTTAAGCAGAGTTCAAATTCTGCCATCTTCCACTGGCATTTGTGGTTGGAACCGACCTGCAGGGAATTTTCTTTTTAGGGATATCATTCCTGGAATACATGTTTGCTCTTCTGCATCAAATAGGTTAGTTAATGAAACAAAGGTAAGACTAGAGAATCTGCCAGAATTTCTGTTTTGGGAAATTTTGTAGTCTTCTAGTGATGTGGAGTTTTATTATGTCTAAGATAAAAGACCCAAGAGCATATTGATTTTTCTTGGGACAACTGATCACATTTTGCCACAACTTTATAGGTTTTGATTCAGATTTCTCCTGCACTGTCAGATGTCTTACTGTATGTAGACTGCAGTGATTTATAGAAAATGGGAATTTAAATATTACAGTGCTTTCTAGAAAGCATTGTATAAAAGTGTTCCCTGTTGTTCATGGTGATATAAGTTATTTTCACAACCCAGTATGATTACATAGTACGCACCCTTTCTTGACAGAGAATTGTTATTGTTGCTTTTTTTTTAAGGTACAGTGTCAAGAAGTCTATTTTTCCTGGAGAAAATATAGGGGCTTTGAAGGGCAGGGATTGCAGGTTACTTCTTTTTCATCATTGACCTCTATCACATTGTTTATTATATACATGCAATAAACATCTTTTGATTGAATAAGGGACAAATTAATGTATAGGTAGGATGGCTACTGTGCTGATTTTGTGCCGATTTTTCCTGGCTTTTCACTGTTCAGACTTTGCTTGTGGATGTTTCTGGCCAGAAGAGGGAGTCCAAGATCCATCTTAAGATTAGGGAACAACAGCAGCAACAACAAAACAACCAGTCAAGGGAACAGAGAAACACAATTGCCTAATGGTTTGTTCAATTTCAAGTGGTCTGTCCTAAACACATGAACTCCAGGAAATAAGCTCAGTGCATAATAAATAAACAAACAAACAAATAAACAAATAAATAAACATAATATATATGTGTGTGTATGTACGAATGTATGTATGTATGTGTGACAATAATAATTAGAGGAGAAGAAATTGAGAGTGGGGGAACATAGGAAGAGTTAGAACAGGGACAGGGGTGGTTTGGAAATAATGCAAATATAGTGCTCATGTATGAAATTCTTTTTTAAAAATGTATTATTTTTATTTTATGTATATAAGTGTGTTGCCTGCATGGATGTAAGTTCACTCTTGTTACTTAATGCATGTGGAAGTCAGAAGAGGGTGTCAGATTCCCTGGAACGGGAGTTGGGATAGTTGTTATCCACCATGTGGGTGTTTGGAATTGAGCCTGGGTCCTCTGTAAGAGCAGCCAGTGCTCGTAACTGCTGAGCCATCTCTACAATCCTCATATACGAAGTTCTTTTTTTTTTTTTTTAAAAAAAAAGAAAAAGATGTTCTGTAAAAAATACACAAAAATTCAATAAAAAATTTACAAAGAAAGGGAAATAAATTTGTAATTGACAAGAGGGCTTAATCTAGGTTTAAAAATAAAAGATTGCTTTTATAGTGCTAATATTGAAAGCAAGTAAATATTAGTGGAAAATACTTGTTAACGTTTGTTTTTGAAATATAGAACTTCAGAAAAGTTTAAAGGAGAAAATAAAGATTTCCTAGAACCAACTTGACTCAAATTTTAATTTAGCTATTTTCATTTTTAGATAAACAATATATCAAATGTAAACTACTCAGATTGGGATTAAAAATTATTTACTGAATTATGTCATGCATCTGGTTGAGCAAGTCCTAATACTACCACTAAATGATCAATCTGCTGAACTGATGAAGCAATAATTTAAATTATGTATGTAATAGCATATATGATTACTTAAAATTAGCATTAAATAATATTTTTATAATATTTAAAATGTCAACATTCTTAATTCTATATTCAGCTTTATTAAATAAAATATTTATTGTATTTTGACCAAAAATATTTATTGATGGGCCCTATCCCCTAAAGACTTTATTTTATTGATCTGGATGAGAGCTAGACATGGATTCTTTTATTAATCAATTTTATCCTTTGACCATTTTATACGTGCTTGTAATGCATTCTGATTAATTTCATCACTCCTCTTATTTTCTGCCTGCCCCCGTCAATCCCCCTCCTCCCTCAAGGTCTTTTTCTATGGACATGTCTTTTTGTTTTGTTTTGTGATCCTCTGAGTTTTACAAGGGCCATCCAGTGGCTGGTGGGCTTACCAGACAGCACACATTTGAAGATACTGAGTCTTCATCTCCTAGAATCCATCAGTAGCCAATACTCCAACAGGACCCCATGAACTCCACTCCAGTTCATGACAGGCTGTTGACAAGTGCAGTCTTGCATAGGCCCAGTGTATATAATTATAGCTGCTCTGTGCTCATGATTGCAATCACTGTGCCATGCCCAGAAGATAACATTTTTTATCATCCTTCTCCCTATCTTGGGGCTCTTAAATTTGTAACACTCTTCTGTGATATTTCCTGAGTATCAGAGGGGTGGTATAAATGTCCTGCTGAAGCATGAACACTCCCATTTGTCGATGTTCTTCATTTTATTCAATCATCAGGATAATCTTGTAAGGTAGTTAGGCCATTTGAATCAAAAATCGTTAGACACATTCAATAGTCGTTGTTAGTGGTGACACATTTTGCGGGGGGGGGCTAAGAAAAGGGACAAATTTTCCTTCCAAAAGAATTCCAACAAAAATGTGGAAGGGTTGAAAGAAACAGAAAAATCACCATTAGAGTATCAGTTTTCATTGTTGTAGACAAGATCCATGAATGAATATCAAAATTAGTCATCAAAATTTTAAGTGGAAAAGGACGTTTGTGTAGCTTAGTATTATCTTCCTCAGATAGGTATTCCAAAGGAACAAGAGTATTTATCAGAGAGACCTGGCAGACACCAACCACTTCTGCACCATCAATAATCACAGACATTTTTTTTTGCCCCCGAATGAAGCACAAACGTCACATTAACGTTGTGTTATCTTCTCTAAAATCTACAACCTCAGTGTAATCCTGTGAAAATATTAGAAAAAACTAAATTGAGGGACAGTCTATAAATAGTCTGAACAATAATCTTTCAAAGTGTCCCGATCATTAAAGACAACAAAAGTTAATGCTGAGGAGATGGCTTAGTCAGAAAAGTGCCTGCTGCACATAAATGAAGACCTAGTTCAGATCCCCACCACCCACATAAAGAAAAAAAAAACAGGAGTGATGGCACACATCACATTGTAACCCTAAAGTGGAGACCTGCAGGGACCAGAAACAGATGGATCCTTGAAGTTTTCTGACCACCTGTCAATCAGTGTATGCTGGGTTCAGTGAGAGACCCTGTTTCAAAAGAACAGATATAATGCATGTGAGAAAGGGATTTTGGGGGAGGGTAGGCAGGGCTGTCAGGGAGATGGGAGAGTGGGGTGAGAGTGGTCAGTGCGTTATGTGCATGTGTGAAATAATCAAGTAACACATTAACAGTGAAAAGAAATCTCTTCTTTTCAAGGCGGGGAGTGATAAAGGAAGACAGCCAGTCTTGACCTCTGGTCTCACACAACGAACACACACACATGGGAAGAAAAGACCAATCAGAAGGGGCTAGAGAAATGTGGGGTTCTAGAACAGAAAACATAAGAAATTTTTTATCACACGATTTATGTGTGTGTGTGTGTGTGTGTGTACGCCATGGCACATGTGTGGAGGTTAGAGGACAACCTATAGGAGTTGCTTCTTCTACCATGTTGGTAACGTAGATGGAATTCAGGTTGTCAGGCTTGATGGATGAGCCATCTCTCCAGCCCAACTCTGAAAATTCAAATGATTTCTAAATACAAAGTTAAAACGTGAAAAATGATAATATTAAATAAAAATGTTTATGCTTCTTTCTTTTGATTTAACTTTTAACCTAAGACTTCAGCTCTAATTATCTGCATGAAAAAACAAATAACTTAGACATAGTTAGGATTTTCTTTTGTAAATAGTTATTTCAGTACTGAAAGCAGATGCAGCATTGGCTATAAACTGGCACATTTCCATGGCAAAGCATTGTTCCTGGAGATGAAAATTGCATTTTCCACAGACTATTTCTTGACCTGAGCAGTTTTTGAAAATACCCTGCACAACCAATAGTTTCATATTAGACCTATTATGTAGCTCAACTTTCTTATTTTCACTGTAATTATGAAAGAAAATGGAAAGTATATTGCTGTATACCTTGCAACAGTTTTAAATCCATATCTTACTTTATGAGACAGGGTGTTATTATTAGCACCAGTGGTTTACAGATTTCTAAATACAAGCCATGAGATGTTGTCTAAGGATATGGAGCAGGTTAGTAGCCAGTGTTCTTTCTTATTTTTCTGAAAATCTGTAAGTTTGGAAAGTACAAGTAGAAAAATCAGCCAGGTATGGCAACTCTTGCTTGGGGTCCTAGCACTGGAGAAACTGAGACAGGAAGACTGTCACCAGTTTGAAGCCAGTCAGGTCTGCATAGTGAGTTCTAGGACAGCCTGGTCTATATAATAAAGCCCTATTGCAAAAAGAGGGGAAAATGTGGAAGTCAAGTTCTTTTTTTCATAGAGGAAAGAAAATAGTACTATTTTTATAGTACAGTTTAATTAATTCTTTGAGAATTTCATACATGTATACATTGTATTCTGATTGTATTCACCCCTACTCTGTCCTCTAAGTCCTCCAAGATTCACCCTCTACATTCTCTCCCCTACCAAGTTTATGTCCTTTAAAATAATTGTAACCCACTGAATCCAATTAGGTCTGCCCCAAAAGCCATGGATTTGGAGCAACCCATGGGAGCATAATTAATCTACCAGTGGGCACACTCTAATAGAAAACTGAATTCTCTGTGTCCCCCAGAGCTATCAGCTGTCAATAGCTTCTCAGCTAAGAGTAGGGGCTACGTATCCCCTCCCTGCTCCATGCTGGATTTTGACTGGCTTGATCTTGCAGGAAACTACAGCTGCTGAGTTCACGAGTGCAAACTCCTGTCATGTCCAGAAGACACTGTTTTTCTCTGGTCCTTCCCAAACTCTGGCACTTGCGATCTTTTGCTTCCTCTCTTATGCTGTTCCCTGAGCCTTGGGGTGAAGGAGTGAAGGAGTGTGATACAGATGTTCCATTTGTAGCTGAGCACAGAGTACTAATTATGATGCAATTGTTATTGTAATAGCCAAAATTATTGTATTCTTTTTATTTGATTTATTTTTGAGAATTTCATATGTGAGTATCATCTTTGTATTGTTTATATCCTTCCCAGTTCCCCACAAACTCCTCAAGTGTCCTTCTTTGAGTAGTATTATTACATAGACACACACACACATCCATATCCATGCTGAGTCCATTCAGTGGTGCTTGTGTATACCTGTTTTTAGGGCTTGTTGTACTATTCCTGGGGAGATGTGATCAAACATCTATTCACCCCAAATAGGGAACCAACAACAGACCAAAGTGTGGATACCACCAAAAATTATCTTGGTGAACCAATGAGTTTTGGGGGGCTTACTTATGGGAGTGTGGGTAACGATTAGAGGAGCAGAAATGACTCAAAGGCAGTGGCATCGCCAAAAGCCCATCCCAGCGCCGGTGAGTGCTCATGAAAACGGAAAAACTGGAGCTCACGCACAGCCTGCAGGCAGCTCAGCAGGTTGGAGAGTGTCCTTTCCAGCCAGCTCAGTTGGTCCAGGAACCTCAGCTGGTTTCTTCCAGGCAGCTTAGTTTGTCTCTGCTTCTTCTAGATAGCTTTGCCCATCTGAGAGTGCCTCTCAGCTGTTCTTAGGGTTTAAATATGCTTAGGAAGGGTGTGGGAGTTTGGGGGGAAGGAAACCTGGTCAATTTCAGGGACTTCCTGAAGCTATGGAGTAGTTTACTTGAGCTTAATGAGTGTCCCTACATGATGGACTGTTTCACCTCCCCTCAAATCATCCTGTTGCTTACTTCCTCCAGAACATCCTGTCGTTTATCCAGCTTCCATTCAAAATGGAAGGTTTTATCTTGGATGAAATTCCAATAGGGCTTCCCATGTGGGATTAGATAACCTGCAAGGGAGCCAGGTGGTAGAGAAAACAGAATCTCCCTTCCTCAGCATCCATTGATTACCTGTCGCTTTTCATCATGTGCTGGAACCCTGTGACATTTCTCCCATCTGCCTTGGCATGTCAACTGGTTTTGTCATTTTGCAGATCTCCTTAGACTATACTTTTGAGATTTCTTTGGTATAACTTCACTATCCTGTCTATAATATATTAACTAGCAGCAGGTGAGTTATTGCATTCTTAAAGTACATTAGGTGGCCATGCCAAGTTGACTCTGTGGGTAAAGAGGTCAACTGCCATGCCCAACAACAAGCGTTTGATCTCCAGAACACACATGGTGGAAGGAGAGAACACACATGGAAATAAATACAAAAATGTAAAAAAGAGAAAAAAGTATATTACTATTTGCTAAGTGTTTTCTAGATAGCTAACAGTAATATTCTTTACAGTTTTGTTACAGAATTGATGCAGACATGGAGAGGACTTACATCTGGTTATATGTGATAGAAAGACAGTGTTTACAAGGAAATGTTCCTGATGGTTATGAGCTTTGGGATCATGAAATATGGTAGAATAATAAAGGGCTGAAGAGATGGTTAAGGGTACTTGCCATTCTTGCAGAGGACCTGGGATAACCCACATGGTAGCTTATAACCTCTGTTAACTCAAGATCAAGGGGTCCAATGTCCTATTCTTGACTGCATGGGCACTAGGCACTTATATAGTGTGCATAAATACATGAAGGCAAAATACTCATACGCATAGAAGTTTTAAAAAGAGCAGAGAAAGGAATAGGAAGGAAACAATTTCATTTCTGAATGTATCATGAAAGTACTGTGAACACTGAAGTATGCCCATTCTTTGACTTACTTAAAAACACATAGAATAATTTGTTAAAACAAAAACATTAAATGTGCTTATTGTAGTAATGATTTTGAAGTCAGAGATTTGATCAGAAATGAGAGTATAAGTCTGTAACTTTCAGCAAACTCATGCAGTAGCTGCTTGCTGAGCATGGCAGAGCTCTGAGCAAGTTTCTGCAGACTGTGCGGGAATAACCAGCTTCAATTGGTCTGGTGAGTTGTTCCTTTGAAAAGCATATGAAGCACAATTCTAGTTTGTGGGGCAGACAGGGTGTGGGCATAGGAAAATGATTGGTAATTAACTAGGTGGAGCTTGCTGACACAAAGTCTGATTTGAGGTGTGATCAAGAAATGTGTTGGTACTTATTATAGTATATGGATTTTCCTTATTGGTAACCCTGCGACTACATTCTTTGGAGTGGTAGCCAGTACATCATTAAGCAATCTTACAGTAGCTGATCAAGCATGTACACAGTGCTCACAGAACACACAAAACAACCTTCCAGGTAGAATCCTCAGGGGCACGAGTGAATCATTCTTCCTCATTGGTTACTTACAGATGTGCTTCCTCCAATCCTTCACCAAGATAACAGCTTATGTTTCTCTATATTACTTTATACTTTATCAGAGGAAGAAAACTTCCCGTTGGTTTTCTTAAAACCATGTCTGTTAAATTCCTTTATGTTAAGAGCCTCAGATCAGGTTGTTATTTCTATCTGATTTCCCAGAGGCTAGTGAATTGACTTCGTCTCATCCGAAGGATGCAGTGCTGATAAATTGGTTAGCTCTTTCACACTGCTAAGATGGACCACTTCTTAGCTTGATTTCCATTTGATGTTATTCTGAAAAACTCACTGTTCTTTCTTCTCTTACCAAACACTCTGTCCATGTTACCTTTGATGCTAATGGTGTTGCAGCAGAGGGACAGAACAAAGGAAGAGACCCTAGATTCTCAACAGATTCCAGTTTGGGGGTAGGGAGGAAGAAAAAAGATCATACGATAATAGGGAATTCCAACTTCACATTTTTAAAAAATTGAGTTTTATGCATTTCATACAATAGTTCTTAATCAAAATTTAGACCTCCCCCCATCTATTCCCCAACTCCCAACGGACCTCATGCGTTTTGTCATAAATGTTAAGTCCTATCCTGTGAAGCATTAGTGTCTGGATGTCCTTTAGTATAAATTCATCCACTGGAGTCTGGTCAGGCTGTCTAGAGATTGTAAGTAAGGCATACTCTTCCTTTCACAGTAGCAATCAGTCTCCAATAGTTCTCAATCTGGGTCTGTCCCACCACCAATTTCTATCGCTCCACTCTGGGCCCTTGTCTGATTTGAGTTGGTGTGAGTCCTGTGCTCAGTGCCATCATTGTCACAATTTCACGTGTGTAAGCTTCCAGTAGTCTGAAGGACTCTGCTTCCCTAAGTTCATGAACCAGTCCTGGATCTTACAACCTTTCCTCCCCCTCTTCTGCAGTGATTACTGAGCCATACATAGGTGGGCGAGGTTCATATTGGAGTCCTATACAGAGATACACACTCTGCAAGTCTCTTATTCTACAAAATTTGGCCAGTTCTGATGTTTTGCGTGCATAGCACTGTGTTGTTTAAGAAAGCTTCACTGGTGAGAGTTGAGGGACACTTTAGTTTCCTCTCTACTCCTCGTTCCGCTGTGTTCTTGGTTCTTTGCTCTTTGAGTTCTTTGTATATTCTGGATATTAACCCTCTGTTGGATGTATAGTTGGTAAAGATTTTCTTCCACTAAGTAAGTTTCCACTTCCCTTCCTTGTTTTTTTCTTTTGCTGTACAGAAGCTTTGTGGCTTAAAGAGGTCCCTTTTATTGATTGTTGACCTCAATGCCTGAGTAGCTGATGTCTGATTTAGAAAGTTCTTTCATACGACTATATTTTGTAGGTTACTGCCTGTGTTTTTCTTCTAGCAGTTTCAGAGTTTTAGGTTTCATATTGAGGTCTTTGATATATTTGGAGTTTACTTTTGTGCATGGTGAAAGATAAGGGTCCAGTTTCATTCTTCAGGTGGAGATCCAGTTTTGCCAGCACCATTTGTTGAAGATACTATCTTTCCTCCTTTGTGGGTTCTTGGCATCTTTGTCAAATATCAGCTGGCTGAAATTGCATGCATTTATCTTTGGGTCTTCTATTTTGTTCCATTATCTACATGTCTATTTTTTGTGCCAGTATTATGTTGTTTTTATGACTATAGCTCTGTAATATAGTCTGAGATTTTCTATGGTGATCCTCCCAATGTTGTTCTTTTTGCCTACGATTGCTTCAGCTATCTGCGTCTTTTGTGATTTCATATGAATTTTAGGATCATCTTTTTTTCTAGCTCTGTGAAGAATGTCATGGGTATTTTGATAAGGATTAAACTGAATCTATAGATGATGGAGACCTTTATCTTTCACCTTGCATAAAAATCAACTCCAAATGGATCAAAGACCTCAATGTGAAATCTGAAACTCTGACACTGTTAGAAGAAAATATTGGCAGTAACCTACAAGATATAGGTGTAGGAATGAACTTTCTAAATCAGACATCAGTTACTCAGGAATTAAGGTCAATAATCAACAAGTGGGATCTCATTAAACAAAATAGCTTCTTTACAACAAAAGAAACAAAGAAAATGAAGAGGATCTGAGTTCAAATCTCTGGTACTCACAGAAGAAATCAGATGTGGATGCATACGGGCCTGTAACCCCTGTGTTGTAGGGTGCTGGGGGCTTGGGCAGAGATAGGAGAATCACTGGGGCTTGTTGACCAACAGCGTAGCTTACAAGTTCAGTGAGGGGCTCAGAGACCTCTTTCTGTGCCTATGTGTAGCACCCGAGGTACGTTGTTGACTGAATGTGGATCGGCAGAGGGCTGTGGATTGAATGATGCACAAGACAGAGACACACAGAGACAGACAGACAGACAGACACACACACACACACACACACACTAGGTAGGAGGAAAGGAAAATGACTGACTTAATTGAGAGGCGGCAAGCCTTATATACCCTGAGGGGGGGAGGGGAGCTTTGCAGGACAGTAAAAGTTCAGGTTCTCAGGAGCCATCCGGCCACATGAGGCACATCTGATGTAAACTGAGGAAGTCTGCAGTCAAATCAATAAAGGTCAAGTTGTTTACTTCAGAACTGCAACTGACAAGATCTGGCTAGCTCTTGGCCGAAAGCCTAGCACTAAGAGAGAAGGGCATGCAGCGGGGCCAGAGCCCTACACCTATGTATTTTTTTCTCAAAGGTAAGTTTTTAACTGCAGGAGTATATATTGTTATATAATATGATTTTTCCATTCAATTATATATCATAAACATTTTCTTACATCACTGTTTTGCTAAAACAACTTTAATTATTCCATCAAGAGACCTCAAAGAAATGATACAGAGAATGATAAGAGCAGGACACCTGGTGTTCTCCTCTGGCCTCTGAGTGCACATACATGCAAATTTACAATATACACAATAAAGTAATTTAAAAGTTTAAATAATAGTGAATGTTTTTTGTTGCAATGCTATAGTGTTTCAGTTTTCAAATGAAAACTTTTACACATACTCAAAGTGCAATAGTTTTTTCATTGCTGTAGCAGGATACCTACAGAAACAACTGAAATAAGTTATTTTGGGTCATGGTTAAGAAAATACAGTCCTTTATGGCTGCTGAAGTGACTTTTTCATCGTGATGGGAGTTTATAACTTATAACTGGTCACACGAAGAAAGATTAGGAAGCAGAGAGCTAGACCAGAAGCAGAGTTGGCTCATAACCCTCAAGACCCTCCTGTGGGGCCCTACATCCTCCAGCTGGGACTCATATTTGAAGGTTCCACAGCCTTCCCAACAGTACCATTAGGTGGGGACCAGGCATCCAAACACACAAGTGTGGAGGGGAACAGTCTACATCTAAACTTAATAAAGTAGCAGAATGACTAGATTATTTTGGAACTTTGTATGTATGCACATACATGTATATGCTCGTGATCTCTCTCTCTCTTTCTCTCTCTCTCTCATCCTCCATGCTCTTGGGCATACAAATTCACAAATCATGTCACATAATTATAGTTCCCTTGGATGTAAGATGCTGGTCTAATTTGTAACAAAACAGAGTTCTAAAATCAGAGCACAGTGGACAATTCACTTAATAGACACAGAGATCCACGACCTTCATGCTATTACAGTAATTTCATCTTCACAGTAAAAAGGTCAGGAATTCACAGAGAAATGGAACCTCAGCCTGGTTATCAGGCTGTTGCTTGGCAGTGCTGATCACTGTAACTGACAGTCCAAGGCCAACTGAAGGTGAATCCTCAGGGAGAACTGGAAGTTCACACTGAAAAGGCAGTATACAGTGAAGCAGAGGGTACTCCCTCCTGGAAAGAATCCCTGGCCCTACCAGTCAGTACACTGGTCAAGAGTCCATGCTTTCCAGTCAGGGGCAGAACAAAGCAATGCCTGACAACATCGTGCTCATAGAGCAAGACTTGTGCTTCCATGGCGCCATAAGAGTCATGGAAAACTGCAGGTGGACTCTTGAGGCTGACCCTCGGGTTACACAGTGGTGGCAATGCACCAGATTAAAGTGTGTCCACTCTGCACCCCAGCAACCGAAGGTGTCACTCATCCTAGAGGTCTGGATGCTGCTGTTCCCAGTTATGGGGCAGGCGTCTGCCCTAAAGGCACTGCGGCGAGTCCCTGTGAGACTGCACTGTGCCAACGGTGCAGTGGCTTCCTGTTTTAGGAAATATCAAAAACTACAAATGGTCACAGAGGTATTAAAAATCAGTCAAAATAAAGTAGCTTTAAAATGAAGGCAAATATTGCAACATGAATGAAGAAAAATATTAGTTTGCTCTTCAGTCTGGCATACAATCTCTTCCTTTCTTTTTTTCCTGAATACATCATGGACAGAACCACTTTGTTTTGAGCTTTGTAGTGAGAACCATACAGGCAAACTGAAACCAGTCGATTGGACAATCTGGATTGTCACAGCCGATCATCTCCCCGTAGACACCTGGTAGCACAGGCAGTACAGAGGGTTCCTTCAGGGCCGCAAGCATGTCCAGCACTTTGGAGGGATGCACAGATTGGATACATTTTATACTTTTTTTTTTTTTTTTTTTTTGAGAATCCTCTTTTGGTGTTCTGGTGTCCTCCTGCTGGGAGCCTCCTTTTTTTTTTTTTTTTTTTTCTTTCTGACCACGACCTTTTTTCAAGCTTCGTGTTCCGGCACTTTCGAAGTCACTGCCATCCATCATGTCTTTCAGGTCGGCCTCAAAAAGCGCCAGGTCAGCATCAAGACTTCAGATATTGTCCACCAGCTCGTAGGTCTGTGTTGGACCCTATTCTCTGAATATGGTGTCTGCTGCCTGCTTTAACATGGCTGCTTGCTGGCAAAAAGCACATTATGTCCCAGCTGTGTCCTGTTAGTGGTTCATCACAAGGTGTGGATTTGATACATTGAGTCAACATTCTTGTTCCTGTTTATCAAGGTTACTTTCCTGTTCCTGCCCATGGGAATGTGAACATTTCAACTCTTGAGGCTTGTTTCCTGTTTTGGATGGGGCTATATAAACTGCCAGCAACTGCATAATAAACGGCATTCGGCATTCTCTCAGCACGAGTGACCCAACCTGTGTCATTTTGTTCAATCCTCAGGCGGTTGCCAGTCTATGGTGCACAGTGATGGTGCAGGCGCCGTCAGGTCTGCATGGCCAGCTGCGCTTTGTCGTCACTGTACTCTTTGCACTTGCTGTAGGTGCTCTGGATCTTCTGCGGGTGCTCTCTACACGCTCGGTGGAAGAGACAGTCTTCACTGTGAAAATATACTTGGTGGCCAGGATGTCGATCTCTGCTTTCTTATCTTTGGTCCGCTGGACCAGTTCTCATGTCAACTGGACTTTTCTCTGAAGTTCACAGGGAAGGTTCTCTATGATGCTGTCTAGGCAGTGCTCCAAGTGCATGGCGGTTGCCATCTTTGCTGTGGCCGCGCTTGGTCTGAGAATTTGCCACTGAATCTCAGATAAGAACAATAAGGGCTGAATTTCAATACTTTCTTTAATAAGAAAGCTATCAGGGATTGGCATCAGAAATCTCACTGAGTACTGTGTACATTTTGATTGATCATCACCCTAGCAAAGACACTGTGGAAAGAGGGCCAAAGATCAAGAACAGACTTTTGGTTTTTCTAATGGTACATTAATTAATTTGAATTAATTTTCATTGTTCAAGCTAACTAAAAAGACGATTTTTTTAAAAAACAGTATTAAAACAATTAAAGAGCTAATGAGGTAGAAAGGGATTTCTAGGTAAAGGCAAAGAGACTAGAAGTCTCTGGATGAAGACCCATCATTTGGGGATATTCTGGCTTCACAGCTGGTCATTGAAAGGCATGTTTGATAGGTAGTAATGATACGGGAATCTCAGGGTGTCTTTGAGAGTGATGGAGCCTTTCTCGGCTCTGTTGTACTTAGCTTGAGAGGCTAGGGTCCCAGAAATTGAACAGCCACCAAAACCACCTCAAGCCAGAGGCTTTCAGGTTCTTATCTCGTGAATTCGAAGAGGGTGAGTTTTAGAAAGGAGTATTTTATTATAGGGAATCTAGGATAGAGAAAGGAGAGCTCCTGTACAGCAGGAGGGTCCCTGGGAATGGGATACCACTGAGTCTTATTCCCTGGAGTTAATAAAGGTTTAGTGGAAGGAGGAGGGGAGAGGAAGATGAGCTGGTCAGTCCAGTTCTCATTCCAGGTGTCCTGGTCCCTCAAGGTCCTGCTCAGCCTCAGCACATCTTCCAGGAACAGTGTACTACTTAAGAGAAAAAGAGATACGGCAAGAACCAAAGCCTCTTACTGGTCTCCCTAACCTCTTGTTATGATGGAACAGGAGACATTTTTAGACTCCACAGTTCCGGCATCTCTAGTCTCAGGCAGGGGCAAGTGTACTGGAAGATCCTGAGGATTTCCAGCTCTCAGCCGGAAAAGAAACTGGCCATTGTTCTCTTGGAGTCTTTACCCTAAACTGTCTAGCCATTTTCTACCTCCTACTCTTCTCAGTAGCGTTAGAGGGTCTGGAGGCAGTCTAAAACTTCCTAGGGGTGGGAACCTGAGAAGCTATGACTTTCTGTTAAGCAGGACTCCTGTAATGGAGCCAGAAGTAAGTTGATGCTGCAGGAATTGCAGTTTGACTTTGTTATTTAAATTGTAGGAAAATCTTGAACTCTAAAACTGGATTAATTTGGTTCAAGTTATTATCCCTCTTGACTCCTAGTAAAGATTTCTTGAACCTAATTGTTTCTATACATTATTTTTAGAAAATTAAAAAATTTCAATTAAAATAACTTAGTAGGAGAAAAAGTTTTTATGAGGAAAAATGAGAAGAAAATATCCATATGGAAAAAAATTCATATAAAATTAAGATAATTAAAATTAAATTAAAATTTCTTTAAAGAACTAAAACTACATTCAAGCAGTTGAAAGTGAATCTTGAAAAAGATGTCTAGGAACTATAAACTATAAGATTGGACATAGAGTTTTTCAAAAGGAGCAAAATAGAAATTTTAGAAAAAAATGCCAACATAATGATGAGAAAAATAGACTTAACAGTTAATAAAAGAACTCAGCAGTATAGATCTCCATTTGGGGGAGTTTGTACTGAGGATGTAATTTTCAACATAAGCCTATCCACTAAATCCAGCATAGCTACCAGACTGGAAGGGCAATGCGGAGGGAGTGTGACAAGGAAAGTGCTCGATGTGTAAGCCATTTTCTTGACTCCTCAAATTGTCCTGTTCATAGTTGCATTATGACACTGAAAGAAAACAGTAGACTCTTTAAAACAAACTCCTTAATAAAGTAGTAGACAGCTAAAATGATTAGCAGATATTAGAAGCGGCGTAAGTACCACTTGTTGAGATTCATTTATTTTTGTCTGTTTTTGAGATAGGCTCCAGCTGGCCTGAACTCACTATGGAGACCAGGCTAGCCTCCATCTCACAGAGATCTGCCTGCCTCTGCTTCTTGACTGCAAAGGCTCAGATTAAAGGAGTGTGCCACCATGCCCAGGTGGATTTTTTAAAAAATTCTATTATTTTTATTTTATTATATATATATATGACTGTATTGCCTGCATCTGTGTAATTACACCTGTGTCCTGCAATGCCCACGGTGGTCAGAAGATGGAGTCAGATCCCTTGGAGCTGGAGTTACATACCATTGTTAGCCTTCATGTGGGTGCTGGGAATCAAACCCAGGTCCTCTTTCAAGAGCAGCCAGTGCTCTTAAATGTTGAGTTATCTCTCCAGCCCCTGAGTTTATTTTAATATACAATGTCTTGAGGTTATCTATTTAAAGGAAGTTTAATTCAAGCTAATTATTTTAAATTTGAAGTGAATCATTGTAATTATCCTATCTATGTCTTGTCTGAAAGCTATAATAAACTCTGTACTTGGTATATAGTCACTCATTTTAGTATTTGAGGTTTTGTTTTATATTATGTTCTTTTGAGATGAGGGTCTCCCTATAATCCAGCTGGCCTAGAACTTGATATACAGATTCAATATATAAGACTGGCCTAGGTCCCCAAGAGATCTGCTTGCCCTTGCCTATGCCTCCCAAGTGTTGGGGTTAAAGGCATATGCTATCTTGCCTGTTATATTTGAAAATTTAAATTTGTTTTATTTTGAATCATGGTGACTTTGAAATCTATTTAGCCAAGGGTGACCTTGAATTTTGTCACCACCTTCCAAGTGCTAAGATTACAGGTCTATGTTATGATGCTGAGCAATTTTTGTTGTTATTATATGAACAATTAAAGGTTCAATTGGTGTTTCCTAGTTCCATAACTCTTCAGAATATGGCTTTTGGAATCTTGGTGGAAGTTTTAATTGTCAACTCTGTCATCATTTCACTGGGAGAATAAACCTGCCTTTCTATTGCTCTTCTGATGTGATTTCTTTTTCTGGCTGGTGGAGCTTGTCAGACCCACAGGATTGGATGAGTTACAGGATTTTTTTTCCTTCTTTCTGACTGTTTTCATGTTATTGCAGGCTTCTCCTATGATTTTACTTTGCTTAGACATTCTTTCTTCTCCTAAATCTCAACCTTAATCATCATCCTTCCTGACTATTTCAATCCATGCCTGGTTAATGGATGACTATTGGATTTGAGATTTAATTTGTTTCCAGTAGAACCTGCCTGGTCAAGGGATTGGGGTTGCTTTTTCTCAGCTCTAATTGATTCACTACTTTTAGTTTTTCTAGCCTGGAACAACTAGGGGGAGGTGATATCTAGAAAATTATGCTAGTCTGCAAATATTAGGCTATTTTGAAATACTAACCTCTGGTGATTTTTTTTCTTTCTTTTTGTGTGTGCTTTAAAAAAATATCTTAAAGATAAAAATCACGTGGCCATCTCAATAGATGCAAAAAAAAAGGCCTTTCACAAAATTCAACATGCATCTACGTTAGAAGTTCTAGAGGGAACTGGACTGGTGAGTACATACTTGAATATGATTAAAGCTATATATGGAACCCCCATACCAACAACATTCTAAATAGAGAAAACAGGAAGAATCTCCATTAAAATCAGAAACCAGGGAAGGCTGTCCACTATCTCCATTCCTTTTCAATAGTGCTTGAAACTCTTGCAGGAACAGTAAGACAAGGGAAGGGAATTAAAAGATTACTAATTGGAAAGGAAGAGGTCAAATCATCCTTATTTGAGTATGATATTATACATAAAAATCCCCAAAACTCCACCAGAAATCTGTTAGAAATGATTAATACCTTTAGTAAAGTGACAGGTTACAAAATCAACTTACAAAAATCACTAGTCTTTCTCTATATCAATAGCAAATAATCAGAAAAAGTATTCAAAGACACTTTCCCATTCACCATAACCTCAAAAAATTAAGAAATAAACCTAACCAAGGACATTAAAGATCTCTACAGTAAAAGTTTTAATCTTTAAAGAAAGATAGAGGAAACACTAGGAGATGGAATGACCTACCATACTCGTGGACTGGTAGAATTAATATCGTGAATTGTCATTGTACCCAAAGCAATCTATATATTCAATGCAATGCCAATCAAAATACCCATGACATTTTTCACAGAGCTAGAAAAAGTCATCCTAAAATTCACATAGAATCAAAAAAGACCCCAGATATGGAAAGCAATCTTGGGCCAAAAGAACAATGGTAGGGGATCTCAGATTATATTACAGAGTTATGGTACTGGCACAAAAACAGATTCATAGGTCAATGGAATACAATAGACGACCAAAACATGAGTACATGCAATTTCGTCCACTTGATACAGAGTCTAAGAACTCACAATGGAGGAAAGACAGCATCTTCAATAAATAATGTTGATAAAACTGGAGCTCTACTTGTAGAATGAAATTGGATCCTTATTATTAGTCCTGCACTAAAGTCAACTCCAAATGAATCAAAGAGCTCAATGTGAAACCTGAAACTCTGAAACTGCTAGAAGAAAACAGGCAGTAACCTATAAGATATAGTCATAGGAAAGGACTTTCTATATAGGACATAAGCTACTCATGGAATTAAGGTCAACAATCAACAAGTGGGACCTCTTTAAGCTACAGAGTTTTTGTACAGCAAAAGAAACAACCAAGCAAGTGAAGAGGAAACCCACTGAGTGGGAGAATATCTTTACAAGCTACACATTGGACAAAGAATTAATATCCACAATGTACAAAGAACTCAAAAAACAAAGAATCAAGAAAAAAAATGACCCAATAAAAAGATGGGCTATTGACCAGAACAGAGTGCTCTCAAAGGAAGAAATAAAAAAGGCTAAGAAACACTTAAAAAATGCTCAGCATCCTTAGTAATTAGAGAAATGCAGATAAAAACCACTTTAAGATTCCGTCTTACCCCAGTCAGACTGGCTAAGATCAAGGAAACAGAAGACACCAAATGCTGGAGAGGATTTGTAGAAAGGGGAACTCTCATTCAGTACAGGTGGGAATGCAAACTCCTGCAGCCATTATGGAAAGCAATGTAGAGAACTCTCAAAAAACTAAAAATGAATCTACTATATGCTTCAGTTCTACTACTCCTTGGCATATACCCAAAGGACTCATTCTATTGTAGAGATACCTGTACATCCATGTTTGTTGTTGGTGTCTTCACAATAGCTAAGAAATGCTCCTCAGCTGACGAATGGATATGAAAATGTGGTACATTTATACAATGGAGTTCTACTCAGCACTAAGAGAAGCTAAAATTATGAAATTTGCAGGCAGATGAATAGACCTAGAGAGTGTTATACTAAGTGAAGTGACAGGAAAGCAAAGGACGTGTGTTTCCCTCATGTGTGAACTAGCTCCAATCCCTCATGCGAGTCTCTATCCTGATGGAACAGCAGGAGCTGGGCAAATGGAAAGGAAACGTGGAGGTAAAGGGAAAGAAAGAGCCCAAAATGGGGACAGTAGGGAACAGATGTTACCAGGGAGGAGGTGGAGAGTGGGAGGGTTCAGCTGGGAGGGGAGAAGGGAGTGACATGCAGGGGTCCATGGTGGTGGGGAAGGAGGGAACTCAGGAGAGGGGGGATGGAGAAAGGTGGGTGTTACTGGGGGGAGAGAGGGAATAATGTGGGTGCTTGGACTGGGGAGAGAGGAGGGAGGTTGGATGGAAAGAGAGAGAGGAGAGGTTAATGGAACTTGGGGTCTAGGGAAACCAGAGGGAAATGTGTTGTCTCCAGAACTCCCTGAGAAATGCACATATGGTGCCTGAACATTAGTGCAGGTGTATACTTGGGGGCTGTATGGCAAGGAGCACAGTGCCACACAGGAGTGTGTTTGGTCAGAGTAGTCCAAGAGACTCCTCAAATAACACAGACTATCGCTGGAGCTCTTGGTTATCTCCCAGAACTCAAAGACAGGCCCCTACTGCTGAAGACAGGACATATATCCAACACAAGACTTGAAACAATGTCACTTTAATTATTTTATAACTACATGCAATTCTATTCTCTCTATATATATTCTATATATTTTAACAAGTGTGTAACATCTATTCCTCATTACATTGTCATACATAATGGTTTGATTACCCTAAAAAGCCCCCTGTAGTCACCCTGTTCCATTTCTACTCCCTATGCACCTCTGTGAATCATTTAAATGTGTCAATTATTTTTGGTCTTTTCTGGTATGTCATACAGTATATAGTTTTTAAAAGATTTCGTTTACCAGTATGAACTTAAGTTTTCTTTGAGTTGTTTCATGGTTTGATAGTTCATTTCTTCTTAGCAGTGAGTAACAATTCTGTTGTTTAGATGGACCACTGGCTGTTCAACCATTCATCTGTTGGATGCTATCTTAGTTCTTTATGAGTTTTCACAATGAAAACAAAGCTACTACCCATTTTATGTATTCTCATATGGATAAACATCAAGTATGAAACTGCTGATTTGTATGGTTAAAAATATATTATTATATTTCTAGTTCCATCCATTTACCTGCAAATTTCATGATTTCATCTTTCTTTATCACAGAGTAGAACTTCATTGTGTAAATGTACTACATTTTCTTTATCCATTCATCAGTTGAGGACACTTAGGTTGCTTCTATTTTGTAGCCATTGTGAAAAGAACAGCAATAAACATGAATGTGTGCTCTTAAACAATGAGCCATCTCTCCAGGCATAAAATACATATTATATATATGTACATATATATATTATATACATGTATATAATACATATATTATATACATATATATATACTATGTATTTTTTTTAAACATGAGATAATCTATAGACCAGGAAATTCAGGGGCCAAAGAAATAGATCAGTGGTTAAGATCATGTACTCTTTTAAGTTCCATTTCTTGTCTTATTGCTCTAGCAAAGGTTTCAAGCACTATATTAAAAAGGAGAAGAGATATTGGACAGCCTTGTCTGTTTCCTGATTTTAATGGGAATGCTTCTAGTTTTTCTGCATTTAGAATGATGTTGCCTGTGGGTTTGTTGTATATAGCTTTAATTATGTTGAAGTATGTTTCCTCCAGTATTTTCTAAGAAACTGCTGAAATGTCTTCCTGACTATACCATTTTGCATTCTTATCAGCAAAGAATAAGAGATCTACTGCTCCACATCCTTGCTGGGATTTGGTTGTTACCCATGTTGAGGATTTTAGTCATTTAGGTAGGTCTGTAATAGTATTTTTCTGTTTTTGAATGTTCAGTTCTTTTAAAAAATATTTTTAGTTGTGTGTATTTGAATTTATTTTGATTATGTGAGTGCATTTACGTATGGGTATATACATGTGTATGTGTGGGTGCCCATGGAGGCTGGAGGTGTCAGGTTCCTTGGAGCTGCAGTTACAGTTGGATATTATTGCCCGAAGTGGGTGCTGGGAACCAACTGAGGCCCTCTGCAAGCACAGTACATGTTCTTAACCACTGATACATCTCTTTAGCTCCTGAATTTCCCAGTCTATAGCTTATCTCATTTTTAAAAAATATGTTATGGCCTGGAGAGGTGGCTCATTGTTTAAGAGCACACAGTGCTCTTGAAGAAGACCTTCAAGTTCAATTCCCTGCACCCATGTTGGGTGGGTCACAACTGCTTATAACTCCAACTCCAGGGGGATCTGATTCCATGGGCATTGCCTTCCCACAATCACACTCACATACATACACATAATTTTAAAAAAGAAATTTTAAAATATTTTATTTATTATTTTTATTTATGTGTATGAGTATATTGCATGCACTTATGGAAGTGCACCTGTGTGTCATACAATGCCTATGGAGGTCAGGTGAGGTCATTGGATCCAGCTATGGACAGTTGTTAGCTGCCATATGGATGCTGGGACCCGAACTTGAAGGCCCTCTGTAAGAGCACTGTGTGCTCTTAAGTACTGAGCTATCTCTAGAACCCATGATTTATTTTCTTAACAGTCTTTGGTAGGTAGAACAGAAGACTTTTAAAGTTAGTGAAATCAAGCTTACTGATTTTTTTTCCTTTTATGGCTAGTGTTTTTAATATTGCATCTAAAAAGTCACCCAGGATAGCTGTATTTTCTTCTATGAGCTATACAGTTTTACATTCCGGTCTATGAGTTATTTTCAGTTAATTTCAGTCAAAGGTCTATGTCTAGAACCCAAAATCTTAAAAAATATCTTTTGCATGTTGATGTGTAGTGATCATACTTTCTCCATTGAGTTGTGTTTCTTCCTTTGTCAAAAATGAATTGTTCCTATTTGTGTGGATATATTTCTTGACTTACTATTTGTTTCATTAATCTAGTGTTCTAATAGTTCACTCATATATTGTTTTGATTACTGTGACTTTGTAGTCAATCTTGGAGAGTTAGTCTAGTAGTGTCAACATTGTGTTAGTTACTTTTTGCATTTTTCCTGTTGTCTCATGAAATTTATTCTCCATGCCTTAGCAGGAGGGGTCTGGTTAATCCAGCTGGATAAAACGTAAACTGATCTTCCATTTAGAGAGACTGATTTATTTAGGGCCGTTTACAAAGTTACTGGTTCCCTGCTGCCCACCTGCAAAGTCCATGAGGGCTGGGCGCAGGGCTCAGTCCATTCCCAGCCAGCATTTCACTTCCACTCACATGATCCTCAGGACCGCAGGGACTTGGAAAGCTGCCTCCTGGGTTCTGGCCTTCTGCATGGGCCCAGGACCCAGGCATTCCTCCTCCTGTGTAGCTTTTAGCAATCCTGGCGCTGCTCTCTGGCTCCATGCCATGTTCCTCTTTAGCTCCTCCTTTCTCCCCACCTTCCTGCCCCCTTATTGGTCAGAGGGCGGGACTTGCCACCGAATGAACCAATAGAAAAAAAAACTCAGAGAGAACACCGCATTCACCATACACCTGTCCATATAAATTCTGGAATTAGTCTGTCAATACCCAGAAACATATTTTTATTAATTATTGGAAAAATTTCATACATGCACACAATGTATTTTGATCATATCCATTACTCCTTTTCTTAACTCCTCTAAAATCCATATCCCATTTCCCCACCCTCTCCCAACTTTGTGTGTTTTTCTTGTTTTAACCCAATTTGTGATGCCCATATACTCATGGTGTGAAGCCATCCCCTGGAATGTGGTGAATGTATGGGAGCCACACCCTTAAAGAAAACTGACTTTTCTTCCCCAAGAAACCATCACCTTCAGTAGCTCCTCAGCTAGAGATAGTGGCTCATGAGCCCTGTCCCTCCATGATGCAATGTTGACTGGCTTGATCTTGTGTAGCTCTTATTATGTAGGCAACCAAAGGTACTGTGAGCTCAAGAGTGCAGCAGATCTGTCATGCCTGATAAACACTGTTTTACACCAGTCATCCATGACTTCTGGCTCTTTAAATCTCTCTGAGTCTTGAGTCTCTCTCTTTGTCTCTGTCTCTCTGTCTGTTTGTCTCTCTCTCTCTCTGGGGATGTGATAGAGATTTGTGGCTGTGCACTCCATATAGACACCATCTGCACTTTGATCAGTAGTGAGTTCCAGAAAATGTTTTATTGTGTTCTGGATGAGATAGTATTAAATTTATAGATCAAGATGAGAAAGATGAGAAAAACTGACATCTTGACAATGGTGAGTTTATACATGAAATATCTTTTTGTTAATTTATATCTTCTTTGATTTATTTTATTGAAGTTTTGTGCTTTTCACAAGTACATTTGTTATTACTTTTAACTTGTAGTTCTTCTTTCCTAAAGTCCAGACCTGTGCTGTCCAATATGATAGTCCCTAGCCACATGTGGCTATTAAACACTTGAAATCTGGCATGAAATGATAGTCCCTAGCCACATGTGGCTATTAAACACTTGAAATGTGGCATGAATGGGAATACACATTATATTTCAAAGATTTTGTAACATAATGAGAGTCAAGTGAGCCATTAATAACTTTGCGTTGAATATATAAATTATATTTTGTTATCTTGAGTAAAAATAGTATTATTGAAATTCATTTCATCTACTTGTTTTTATCTTTCCATGTGGCTTCTAGAAAATTTAAAATGTATATGAGGCTTGCATTACATTTTATTAATGGCACTTCTCTAGAGTTTGGTATCTTGTCAAAGCTTTGATGGCTAAATAAGAATAAATTAGGATTCACTGTTCCAAAGATAATTGATATTTCCCATATAGAATATCCTCTCTCTCTATTAATTTCCTTTTATTTATTACTCCAAGGAGAATTTGTCTTAAAAGAAAAGATGTGTTATTTTGACCTTGTCTACTAAAGAGGAAATAAGATTACTATAAAAATAAAACAATAAATTAAGCTTTAGGATCCTTCACTTATACTGGCCCCTTTCAAGGCTTTATGATGATGCTAGTATTGGGCTCCTGTGATTCCGATTCTCTGCTTTGTAACTTTTGAAAAAGTAAGACACCTTTTTGTAGTACTGAGGCTTGAGCACAGGGCCTACCACAGAGTTAAATAGTCCTTTTAATTTTCTTTTTCCAGTTTTCATCGGTGTGTGTCTGTGTTTGGAGTCCCCCTTGACTGCTCTTCTACATTATTTAATGAGGCAGGGTCTCTCAGTCAAACCCAGAGATCTCCCTACGGCTGATCTTTCTAGTCAGCTTGCTCTCAGGACCTCTTTTCTCTGCTTTCTAGGCTGGAATTACAGGGGCCATTTTATGTTGGATTCTGAAACACAGACTTCACATATGCTTGGTAAGCACTTTGACTTCTAAGTCATCTCCTCATCCCCTCAGTCATTTTTATATTTTTATTTTGAGACAGGTTCTTATGAAATTTCCCAGGTTGGCCTTGAACTCACTCTGTAGCTCTGGCAGTTTTTGATCTTCTGATCCTCCTGCCTCAGCCTTCTGAGTAGCGGGATGACAGGTCTCTGCCACAAGGTATCATAAGGTATTTTAATCACAATCAGTTATGACTTCTTTCCATTTTGACTTTCCTTTTGTCTTACCATGTCTTGTGTCAGATTGTCTTGGTGTGGTCATTTTTAGAATCTACTTAAGATTGAGTTATATTTAGTTTGGGCTTAGTGGAGTACATTTTTGTGGTTTGTGAATAGTTGTTTCTGGTTCTTCCAATGAGAAATGTCTTCTGGGAAGTACCTAACATTTCTAGGTACCAAGTACTGGAACCCCCAACTGAAAGGTCAAAGTTAGAATTGGCATGACTATGTAGTGCCCGGCAGCAGAAGAAGGTGGTTCTACCATTAATGAAAGAGAAAAAGTGTCTACATATTTCAAACCAGAAACTAGTCTAAGGAAAATGCTACCAGTAGTCAGTCAGTAAAATTGGAACTAGAAGTTTCATCTAGCAGGCAAATCTTTTCTGTCAGGAATATGTGATATGTAGAACTTATATTTATCACAGCTTTTAATTTTTTAGGTGGGAATTGAATAAACTGATTTTATCAGAATTACTGTGTTAGTAGGAAATACATTTGTAATAGTAAAATAAACAATGGGGGTGGCTGTGTGTGAAGTCATGTACACGATAGACCAGCACATATAACACAAAGAAGATAAAAATAAATAGATGTGATACTTCTCAAACTTGTTCTTAAAGCTCGGCTGAAGGTCAAGTTGTCTGAGACCCTTTGAATGGACTGACAAAGCAAAATTATTTTTATGATAACTCTCATATATCATTTTAGTTTTTATTCTACCTCTTTGAATACTGTACTGTGAAAAATTCCAACAATGCTTTATGGAATGTTGTACTAGATAAAGAGTCAATGCAGAAGCAGGTTATGAGTCATACCATCTCTTGATATGCCAAACACAAAGGAGATTTCAAAATAAATACATTCTTCTTGCCAAATTTTGAAAGTTTTTACACAAAATAACTTTTCAGATTCTGGAGATCTGAAATGCTGAATGATAAATCTTTAGCCACTTGAAATGGAATATATGTCACGGTTGTATACATGTATGTTTGTTGCATACTGATGGGGCCAGGCACATATAATAAGAAATGTTACTAACCTGATCCATGGAGGAGGGGCTCTACTTCCAATCTGGATGAGCTGTAGTGGTTTGGGTTACAAATTTAAATAAGGTTAAATGTTGCCTTTTAGGTGGATGGGACAGGAGTACCACATTGGTCTATCTGTGTGATTACGTTTACGGACATCATTTCCTACTCTCAAGACTTACCAAATTAAAACCTGAGTGTCAGTCATAGTTACCATCTTCCACTCTAAACAGCTTGAGGCCTGGCATCCATTTGTTTCCACTATTTGCCATAAATGATCAGAAATAATTTTTTTTGGTCTTTTTTTGAGATATGGTCTTCCTGTAGTCCCAGCTGGCCTGGAACTTGCTATGTAGGCCAGCCTGGTTTACATAGCAAGTTCCAGGTCAGCTGGGACTACAAGGAGACCCTGTCTCAAAAAGTTAAAAAAAAAAAAAAGAAAATCCGAGGCTAGAGGGTCATGAAGAAGGTAATGTTCCTGAAGGCAGCATCCAACTTTCTGGTGTCCCCAAAGTGGAAAAAAAGTGAGTTTTCAAAATATATTTTAATATATATTTTCCAGGTCTGAAGTGATATACTCTAGTACTTCAAAGACAAATTTATTTATTTTTTCAGAATTTGGCATCCTCTTCATTTAATATATTTCCTGAAACTCCAGGAAACTTTTCAGGTAAACTTAAAATATGTATCTTCTGAAACCTTTCAAGTGTGTCTCAGTCTATTCCATAATATTATTAATGAAGATGGTTCAGATGTAATCACCAAATCTGAAGCAGTTTAGGTGAAGAAATTTGAAACAGCTTATCGAATTCCTAGAAGAAAACAAAGTGACTTTTAAACATAGGTAAAAGCATATTTCATTTAAACACCTTAAAAAAACCCTTGAAATCAAGTTTCTTTTCCAGAAATTCAAGTGTTTATATAAAATTATTCTTTGGTTATTTAAAGATATTTGGCTATAGACATAGGCTCACATGAAAAGAGCTTATTTTTCTGAATATATGAAGATATAGCTTTAGAATAAAGAAATTACATTGATCTAGGGATGTGGCTAAGTAGGTTTCTTTCTAGACCTCCCCAGCCATGTGTATTTGCCTATATCTATAGTACCACACATTAATTTCCTCCCATTGAGTGGGCCTCACTGAAGGACATTTGGGGACACAAATCAGACTCTGTAGGCCATATTTTATATCTAAGAGAGTTTATTAAAATGAGTAGAGGGAGGAGTAGATGGGGGAGGGACAGAGAGGGGAGAGGATCTAAATACTATCAAACTATGCTGTATGAAAATCACAAAAGTTCAATAAAAAAGCTTATTTTGGCAACATCTGGTCTCATCTGAAGGGAATGCACATGTATTTATCCACTCTGTTAATTCTAGCCTATTGCCAGTCTCTCCTTGCAATACTGTCAGGAAATTCTAAGGCTCATTCCAATAAGTGAGTTGAAAAGGATCATGATGAACTGAAAAGTACCAGTTATGGGACCTCTGTGCACATGTATGTGTGTTTACATGTGCATGTGTGTTTTTGGGTACACGGCTGAGTGTGTGTGTGTGTGTGTGTGTGTGTGTGTGTGTGTGTTGGGGAAGTTATCCCAACAATTCAGTATCTTCTTCCAGGGAAAAACCATGGGATTGGCAGCTGACTAAACACGCGCCTTCATGTGGTCTGTTACCCTGGAGTAAAGAAGGCTCCTTGCCTTTACTGAGTGAGATCTGCATTTGTTGATGCAAGGCAATGAACTCTTCTCTCCCAATCGGCAGACCACCTTCATGCTGAGAAGTGGTTTCCAGGTTGGGGAAGACTTACCATTTGGTGACTCTGCTGTGGTCTCTTCAGTAGTGTGTGTGCCCCTTCTCATGCCTGCCGGGGTGCTCATTCCATAGTCATCATCTGTGACGGCAGGAGATGGGAGGTGGCCCTGGGTGGTTCCCTGGATGGCAGAGTTTGCTCCAGCCTGGCCTGTAGGAAGGGCTCCATTCTGCATATCTGGGTTAGCCCCTGCCTGACTGGAGGGCAGGATGCCTCCAGGGAACAAGGGATGGATAAGGAGGCCTGTGAAGATTTGTTGGGCTAATGGCTAGAATAGAGAAGGAAACAGAAAACAAAGTGAAAAGGAACGTTGTAAAGAGTGACTGAATAATCTTTTTTCTTTGGAAGACAGTAAGTTGGGGTGGAGATGACAGGAGGGAGAGGGCAAAGTCAGAGAAAGTCACAAAGATCTGGTATTCGTCAGAGACGCTCCCTGGCCAGGGCTAAGTCTGACGTCACTGTCATTATTGGGATGCTGTGCTGCATTCCTTTTCCCTAGAAAAGGAAATCCAGATGCAAACCAGTAACTTGCAGTTGATGTTATCAGGTGTATCTGGAGATAATACTAAGGTAGAAAATCCATACAATAATGATAGGCTGTATCTCTGAAATGAATCTAAACTATAACCTTTCTTTTGCCCACAAAAATTCAACAAAGAATACTTTAAGAGACTCCAAGTGAAAGGACAAGTTAATTCAAATAGATTAACTAAGTTTCCTTCAGTGTACCATGAAGGCATTGCTATATTTAATCAGAACTTCTCTTGTCACTTGAGCCACTTCTGTATTTTCTGAGGTTATTCAAGGAACTACTCTCTTTCAGAGTTTTCCATCATTAGATTCTGCTTGAGCAGGTCTGGGCAGGACCTAGTAATGTGCATTGAAAACTAGTTCTGAAAGTCATCCTGAGGTGATCTGAGGGCCAAGACAGTAGTTTGTTTTAGACTTAAGAGACACTAGCCGGATAATCTAGTCAGAGCTAGATTTCTTCTGGATGAGACAAGGCAGAGTTTTATATAGAAAATTTCATGAGGATCATGACACATGGTTTTGAAATAAGAACATTATGATTAACAGAGAAGACTGCAAGTTACCAAAATGCATTCCAAATAAGGGTAAGTATTGTTTCATGAAATCGTGAGTGCGTGTGTTTTGGGCTGCATGAAAATGTAATTATTACTGTGAGTTGAACTAAAAAAGGTTTGAAGATTACTATTATAGTAGATAAAAAATGGTTGTGGATATGGATCTCCTTTCTTTCTTTCTTTGTTGTCTTTGAGATCTAAGTTATATAAGCTCTCTGAGCCTCAGTTTATTCATATAGATCTGTCAAAGGTACCTACTTTGCAGTTTAGTGAAGTTTAAAGGTAAGACATCTGTTAAAGAGCTTGCTATGGTAAAAGCCCCAATAACAGAAAGATGTGGCTGCTCATGTGTGAGTGCTGGCAGATAGACTTGATCATTATTTACGGTGATGTAGCAAATATATGTTTTTTTCATAATTGAAAAACTATTTTAAAATTGTGTTCTGAGATATTACCTCACGTCCTTACTTATGTTTTCATGTTTAGATATGACAGTAGTTCAAATAGTTTTCTCTAAACATGACCTGTGAATTACTACACAGAGATTCTGAGTGATAGTAATAAGAATACTTGTGTATAGGAAAGCCTTCAATCATTACTAACAGAATATAGGAAAAATGTAATAAAAGGTAAAACAAATTCAATGCTTCCTGCAGGGTCAATATTTATATTATTCTATACCTTCATGCATTTTAATGGTTGGTAATGTTAGATTTTAGTCAATCTAAAGTATAAACAAGTGCATTGGCTTTCTGGTTTAAAGCTGAATCTGACAGTGATATATAGAAAGCAAAGACAAAGTTATATTAATGGAGAAATATTGGGAGAAGGATGAACTCTCCAGCTGAGAAAGAGCAATCGAATGGAAGGAAGTATGAAAGTGCTGTGTTCACTGCAGCACACATCAGATTCAGATTGTGATCAAAGGAAGGGAAGGGCAGAGCCACTGTGGCAGAACTGAAAGAATGTAAGAATAGTGACTTAAAAAGCTTCTCTTTTTACCAATTCTTCTGAGCTTAGGAGAGTTCCCTAAAAAGCAAAATATAAATGTAAGGTCTTAAACAAAATTTAATATATCCAACAAATACATAACATAAATTAAAAATTAAAATAATACTTTGTATTATAAAGAGATGCTTTTTAAACAATAATATGTTGAAATCTCTGTTATTTATATCACAATATTCATATCAGCATATGATAGGGGACTATTAATGTTCATATTAAACAATATGAGATCACTTGCATTTAAAAAATTTCTATTAATTAATAGATGTACATTGGAAGAAACCCCAAGAATGCAGAAAAATCACAGGAAAAAAAACATAATCCTAGAATTTACATGTGATTACTTTTCCAGGTGTTTCCTATACATTTATCTTTATATAACAGAAATTGTCATTTAGTTTTTGTTTTGCCTTTTTTTGTATTTTGTAACAATCTCTTGGCTATATTGCTGTCAAACTGTAATAAATATAATTTAAAATAGATATGTAGCATTTATTTGCTGTTTTGTTGCACAATTTGTCTAACTGTGTTTCTGGTCTTAAGTAAGAAACAGACAATATTTTTTTCTACCACAAATAATATTTTGATGAATGTATTATACCTTAACCTTTGCTGTATTTCAGATTTTTTTCTTGAGATATGGTCACAAATATTAATTAATGACTCAACAGGGATGGATGTATTTGTGCACTTCTGTAATCCCAGTGCTTGGGAGCTTGAGGCAGGAGGATTTCAAACTCAAAGACAGCTTGATAGGCTATACAGAATGCCTCTGCCTCAAAAAGAAAAAAAGAATGGATAGGAATTTCATGTCATTATTTGCTTCTGATTTTAGAAATGAAAGCTGTCATCTAATGCTGATATTGATCCTAGCTAGTCATTGATATTTTATCAGTGACCTCAGTAATTGCTTTTATAAGTAAAGAGAAAGAGAGGAGATAAAGGGTTTGATCATTTGGGGATAAACACATATATTTAAAATTAAATGTGAGAGTAGAAAATAAATTCCCTAAATCATGAATCATCATATCGATCCCATCATTTCTTTCTTGACAGTGTGGTTTAGAGGAGTGCTGGCTGATTCCTTTACTAAAGGAATGACTATAGCTATCACTGTTTACTTATTTTCAAGTTGAACATAACAATGATGTCTGTAAGAGACTGTTTTCACTTTTAAGTGAAGTGATACCTGTAAAGTACTTCTAATTGTGCCTGTACACAGACAGGCCTCAGTAAGTGTTAAAGCTTGCTGTTCTCTGGACTTATATAGAAAGCAAGTTAGAAACTTGGTGCTTAACTGGTGAACTGTGGTAAATTGCATTTCATGTACAGAAGCTTTAAAATAAAAAATGTCTAAAAATAATCTTACCTGGGCTCCAAGTTGTGCCACAATAATTGGTAACATCTGAAAAACAAAGGAAGGGAAAAAAACCACTGTTACAATTGAAAACTGGTGGCAAATTACAGGGCACATTGCTCAGTAATCTCCAGTGTCAGCAGCGATCTGTAATCTCTTACAGTCAGCTGAGAAGTTACAACAACTTGAGTACACGTTATGATTTACGATTTACTAGTTAAAGTAGATTTGGTTGAGGAGTGGTCATGCTGTACCACTCCCTTTTATTACAAAACTCTAGAAAATTCTGCATCAGGAAAGTTATCAAAACTGACTTTTAACTTAACTTAATCCAGACCAACCTGAAAGATCTGAAAGTCTTATGGGCTTTCAAGCTTATTATTTCACAACAGTACCTGCAAGACCAATAGGTGAAAAGCACATATGTTTATGAAAAAGACTTGGTTAATCTACTGACAGCACCAGCTGCAGCAGCATCCAAACCCAACTAACTTCAGGGTAGTAAGGAGAAAAAAGTTTCGGGAGAAGGGACTGGTAGGATTTGGGAGAAAACAAAATTAAAATTTCCTCTTAGTGGAAAACTGGAGTGAAAGTAACAAAAAGATCAAATAAGAGGAAATCAGGGGTGCATAGCAAAAAATTGTAATGAATGTCAATCTACTTGTTCACCAATATAACTAATAAAGAAAATATTTTGTCCTAGGTATTCATTGAAAATGATCTGAAATAACATAGATAATACTTGAGTGTTTCACTGTGTGACAGCAACTGCTCTAAGTGTTTTCTGTATACTTATTATTTTAATGTTTACAGTATCTATAGAGGAAGCTTCTAGTTCAATGGCCATTTTAAATTTTGAGAAAAGTGAGGCATATCAGGGCTAAATAAATTGCCAGTGCCACACAGGCTGTGTACCTGGAGAGCTGAGATTTGACTAATTGTGAGGTCCTAGAGTCTTTTCTTCCCAATGTTGGCCTTTCTTTGATAGTTAGAAGCTGCCAGCAGGTGTCATAGAAAGTGATCCAATTTTACACGATGTGCCCGTCACACTTCTTTCTAATTGTTTATGTTTATGCCCATAAATTAGTGTTGCTGCCATCTTTGGTCAGAGAAGCTTTTGTTGCAGTGGATGGCAGTTGCTACAGACTCTTAACTGTCAAAGTGCTAAGAATGAGAAACTGTTGAATGCTCACCTCTAAATGAGACATCTGTATCAGTCTTTCTAAGGCTTAGGGGACACTGTAGAAGAGCAACAGAAGGAATGTAGGGGCTGGAGGAAGAGGTGCAGTGTTGTGGGATGCTGTCTTCTGGGAAGGACATGGCCATTGCATTCTTGAACTCTCAGTAGCTGTATTACCATCACAAGTCCAGACTTGTCAACATTCTGTCAGGGACAGGGGAGGGGCCCAGAGGCTCCGCCCATCCTTGAGAATTTATAGGCAGTTGATAGTTACTGGGGGAAGGGCCATGATGCCCCACCCCTCTGTGAGAATTTTAGGAAGTTGACATTTGCTGGGGTAGGGAGAGACGTTTTCCTCAGTCATATTTCCACTGGTAGGTTGCTCATGTTCCTGTAAATAACCCTTCACTTATGCTCATGTAAGTTGTCCTAATAAAACCTGATTCACACAGAAGCAAAAAAGGACATGTAAGTAGGAAGGGGACTAGATGGAAAGAGGAATGGAATCAGCAGGAGTAAAGAGGGTGACATAGAGGGCGATGGGAGTTGAACATGATAGAAATACATTCTATACATTATGAAAATGTCACGATGAAACCTGTAATTAAAAACGTAAAGAAACTGAACCACTCCATATAGTAAGAGGCAGATTGGAAGGAGTGGATCTGTCCAGAGGAAGGTTGTGGGGACCCTTGGTGAGAGCAAGGTCCAGAGATGTTGAAGTATTACCACAGAGATCCCTGCGTGTTGGGGAATGTGTAACATCTGAGTTATACTGAAACTTTTGTTACATCTACAGTGACTACTAATGTCTTTGATTCTGGGAAATAAGAAGCTGGGCTAGGTCTGTTTCTTTAAAATTTTTTATCAGCATATAATGTATTCGATACTGACAAGTATGACATATTTGAACAAAGTACGTTTTTGAAGTCTACTCCTGCCATCCCTGCTTCCCTCTTGTGTCTCCCCCAGACTCCTCCTCTTTTGTGCTTCATGAGGCTGAAGCTGGTCAGTCTGGATATGAACCACATCAGCACCATGTATTCAGGAGGCTCATCTATTTGCAAGATTTTCCAGAATTTATTCCCCATCTATTTAGCAAGATATTTGTGTGTCTTTGGTTCCAAAAATTCTATTTCTGAGAACTGGGGCAAAGGAAATACTCCTTTGTATGGTCACAGATTTAGTTAGGATGTTCATTATAACATGAGTTTAGAAGCCAAAAGTTAGGAAAAAGTAATCCTATCTTTTCACAATAAAGAATATTGTATACAGTGGCAAACTGAACAGTTATTATAAATAATGTTATAAGTATCTTAAGGCATGGAAACAATTAAAAATCTGTTCCCTGGAAAAAGTCACGTTGCAGAACATTAAATGCTACCAGAACATAATTTCTTTGAAAATGTACTTATATGCACTATAAAAGGACTTAGAAAAACATATCCTAGATGTTAACCATGTTTGTCTGAGTAACAAGATTTGGGGAAAATGCTATTTCTTCTTGTTTATATTTAGAAAAATTTTAAATTAATATATTATATATATATATATAATTATGTGGGTATAGTGGTGCTGAGGTCACATGCTGGTGATAAGAAATTATCCCCAAATAACTTAGTCTAGCCATAAGAGGATTATTTTCTTCAGAGCTTTTAAATTAGTTGTTGGTTTGCTTGTTTTGTGTATCTGCTGTGTGGGTAGTGCGTGGGAGTACAGGTGTGTGTACTCACATACATCTATGCGGAGGCCAGAGCAGGATTTGGGGTATCCTCCTCATCACTCTATCACTGTCCCTCTTAGTGCCTTGAGAAGAGGTCTCTCACTGAACCAGAACCTCACAACTTCTGCTAGTCTGGCTGGCCAGGGAGCTCCTGGGATTTGCCTGACTTTGCTCCCACAGTTCAGGGGTTACAGGCATATGGTTCCATGCCTGAAGTTTGCATGGGTGCTAGGGATTTGTACTGAGTTCTTCATGCTTTCAGAGCAAACACTCTTAACCTGCTGAGCCATCTCCCCAGCCTTTATTAAGTAGTTTAAACATGTTTTAGTAACTTAAGAGTTTCCATTTTCGTCAGTGTTAAATTGCAAACATTTTCAAAAGGGTGATATGTTAATATGCTATTTTTTTATTAGTAGGAGAGAGCTTTCCAGGTTCTTCCTGAAAGCAATTGATGGTGGGAGGGGAGAACACATTAACTAGAAAGCCCTTGGGGACTTTTGAGTGGAACACAAAGACCATAAAAAAGAGATTAGATTTGCTGAAGTTAAACTTTAACCATTCTTAATTTTTCTTTGGAATGATCTTAATCATCCAGAAAGTCTTCAATAGAAGGCAGAATATATTAGAAAACAAGTTACCAAACACTGTTTTATGTTCACCAGAATGTACGCCTGCAAATCATCTGGATATAGCTTTCAAGAAACCTGTAAACAGTTCTTTCAACCCCATAGCTTCACCTGAGACAATGCTCCCACTGTTCAACTGAAGATCTAACCTTGAACTTACTTGGGGCTGCAGCTGCTGCTGTCCATTCAGTGCCCCCAGGGTCAAAGGGAGGGTCTGTACACCAGGTGCCATCCCTGCAGCTGGGTTGAGCTGTGGGATATTGAAGATTTTCATTATGTTTCTTTCAATTTCGACATCCAGGACTCTAACATATCTTTACTAAATGTGAAAATATATTTAAAGGGAGGATTTACTATATGGTCATAATATTCTATTGTGTGTGTAATTAATTACAGATAAAATTCAGATTTGTTAGCCTCTAGTGCAACAAGGTCCATTACTAACTTCTACATTAATTTTTAAAAAATATTTTAGGGGTGTGTGTATGTGTGTGTGTGTGTGAGAGAGAGAGAGAGACTGAGAGTGAGAGAGAGAGAGAGATTGTATGCATGTAAATACAGTAAATACATGTGCCTGTGGAGGTCAGAAAATGATAGTGGATCTCCTGTAGCTTGAGTCACAGGGAATGAGGTACTCTACATGGGTGTTGGGAACAAACTCAGATCATCTGTAACAGAAGTACGGGCTGTTAACCACTGAGCAATGTCTGCAGCCCCCATATTAATTTTTAACTTTTAATTTAAAAAGTTATTAAATATGTATGTATAATGTGTGTATATGGTCTGTATGTGCATGTATGGTATGTGTGTGCATGGTATGTGTGTGTGTGTATGGTATGTGTGTATGGTATGTGTGTGCATGGTATGTGTGTATGGTATGTGTGTATGGTATGTGTGCATGGTATGTGTGTGTATGGTATGTGTGTATGGTGTATGTGTATGGCATATGTGTGTGTATGATGTGTGTGTATATGATATGTGTGTATATGGCATGTGTGTATACGGCGTGTGTGTATATGGTGTGTATGGTGTGTGTGTTTTCTGTGTGTGTATATGGTGTGTGTGTATAGTATGTGTGTGTATAGTATGTGTAGGTATGGTATGTGTGTGTATATTGCATATGTGTATATATGGTGTGTGTATGGTATGTGTGTGTATATGGTATGTGTGTATGGTATGTGTGTTTGGTGTGTGTACAGTGTGTGTGTGTGTATGGTATGTGTGTGTATAGTATGTGTGTGTATACGGTATGTGTGTATATGGCAAGTGTGTGTATATGGTATGTGTGTGTGTATGGTATGTGTGTGTATGGTATGTGTGTGTGTGTATGGCATGTGTGTGTATGGTATGTGTGTGTGTATGGTATGTGTGTGTATGGGTAGGTGCAAGCTTGGCATAGGATATGTCTGTGGGCATCGGAGGACATCCTTATGGGAAACTTTCTTTTCCTGCTTTCTATCTGTCCTGGGTTCCTGGGACCTAACTCAGGTTTCAGACCCTTACAGCAAGCATTTTTATACACTGAGTCATCTCATAGATTCTCCTGCTTTAATTTTTTTTCCTTGGCATTTAACTCTGTCCCTGAGACTTTAAGTAAATTTCCCCCACTTTCCTCTTTTGGCTACAGTAGTGGTTCTTGGAAATTTTCCAATTGTCTTTTATTAACCCCTGAAGAAATAAAATATTTTATAGGGATTCCCATACAAATTTTGAAGTGCAGAATAAAATATCTAGTTTGGAACATGGATTAATCATGTTAATGAACAGATTAAACTTTACAGATACTCTGTGAGAAGATTGAAGGTCATGGTGTTTATGTGGGCCTGTGGATATCATAGAGGACAGCAAGGAAGGTCTGATGGAGTTCAAGGCAGGACCTTGGAGAAGATGTGTCAGGAACTGAAGTAAAAAGAATGAGATCAATTCTTTCAGTCTTACTAGGAAAACTCCCTAAGGTTGCTCTGAATAGCATCCTCCTCTCTGATTCTTGTGCCTCTCTCAGTTGATATACAGTGAATCAGTGTGCAGCCACATGTGTGGGTGGACATTTCTATATATTCTTGCCTATTCTCCATTCTCAATATTAGGTGTCACATTTACTACTCAATGGGTATTAGGACAATACAAAACATTACTTACCCAGTGTAGATCTGACCCCAAAGTGAGAAGCTGTGTTAATGGTATTAAACTTAAAGAAGGAAAGACCTGCAGGGCATTAAAATTGATCTATTAATAAAAGATTATCTGTTTCTACTACTCTGTCAGTAGTAGATATTCTCAGCTTATTTGCAGTAATGCCAAAGGTATATTTACCATGAAAGTAAATGAAGCCAAAGCTTCAAGGACTCTTACTATCCTTGACTTATTCTCATTAGGCCTTATTTTCCCGTGTGGTCCTGGATGCCCTCGCAGTGGGTCATGCTCATGGTATTTATCAGCTGATTCACTTCTGATTTCATTATAAATTTTTGTTTTAGTACATCATTTTACATGTCAACTTTTTATTCTTTTGCCTGAAGAATGCCTCCAATTATATATGTTGCAAGGATTTTTTTTAAGGAGTTAGATTGACTAGACTAGAATGTTCTATAATGTTCAATACCTAAAGAGACACCTTGAAATTCTAATACTTTTGACTAGTATTTCAGAGTCTTGATGAAGGCAGGGCAGGGTCCTTTAGAGCATATTAAGAGTTGGAGTGGTAGGGAACACAGAAGCCAAAATATAATGTAGTTTTCAAAGTTATTTAGATATGCTTTGAAAAAAAAAAACAGATTTTACAGCAACACCCAGCTCATTGCTGATAATGAATCTTAAGAAAACTCTCAGAGGGCTAGGGTTAAAGTGTTTGCTGTGCAAACATGAGGACCTGAATTCATATACTCTGCGCTGATGTAAAGAGTTGGGCATGATGGTGTGTGCCTGTGATTCCAAGGCTGGGGGATGGAAAGGGATTCCAGGGGCTTGGTAGCCAGCCGGTCTAGCCAATCGGTAAGCTAAGGGTTCAGTGAGAGACTCTGCCTCAAAAAATGAGGACAACAATAGAAAAGATAGCTGATGTCAACCTCTGGCCTCCAGGTTTGCACGTGGATGAGGAGACCACACATTCCTCTCCCTGTCACCTTTACAAACATCACATGGGGTATATTACAATATCTCAAGGTCATAGATGGCTGCGTTTTGTGAAAAAGTGATGCTGTAGCTTTCCAAAGGTCACTAGATTTAGTTGCTAAATCAAATTACTACTCACATAAAAGGAAAAAGGATGATGGTGCTTTTCTTTTGCCATTTCAATTTAAAGCAAACGATTTGACTTTCTTTGTTTTTTATTCCTCCCCGAAGAAAAATTTCTTCAGTCTGTGAAAATCTTGATTTTTAAAATTTATCAGTATTGCCATACTTCCTTTATTGGTTTATAAACTTTGCTGTTGTGGCATGCTTACCTGATTTGGCTGCTGTTGGTTTAGTAGCGTCACCTGATCTGGAGTTGGTTTTGTTGGAGGCAGTCCCAGGGCAGGGCTAAGCTGCTTCTGTGAATATAAAAATCTGATAAGGCAAGAGGGATGTATTTGAGGTTTTATATGTTTATATCTGGAAGGTCACAGGTTGTCCATCACACAAAACTGTTTGTCTTCAAGATCCATGTATTTTTGAGGTTTAATTCCTGGAACATTTTGTACTTGGCAGGATACAGAATCATAAGACAGGAAAATGCCAGGTCAAAAGGGGTGAGGATTAGAAAAGATGCGCTGGGGCAAATAGGATTCCACTGATTGTTCCTGGCTCCCATTTATTTCCTGTAACTGTTCTCCTTTGTCAGGAGATGTGATCTACTGTGCATCTTAGCTCTGTGCACATTTGCTTTTCTGCAGTGTTTAAATTAAGTCCCATTAATCTTACTGTATTGCTTTGAAGTATTCCACTTTTGCCTTTTGTATGACATGCAGATCCTGTGGTGGAAAGTCAGTTTCTTTTCTGGCTAAAGTATTTACATACTGTATTAAGTATCATTGAATTTAAGTTGTATGGTTTTGTCTTCTAGATGAGAGAACCAAGTAACCTGCCCAAAGTGACCTGGTGAGTGACAGAGCCAGCACTAGAATCCCTGTAGTGTTGTCACTGAATAAAATCAGTTCTTTGCTCCAGACTCACCTTAGATTGCTTTTGCTCCTCAATGCATCTTAGAGGCCAGGAGGAGTGGCCCACCAGCTGCACCAGCTCTTGGCTCATCTTGAATTTCTGCTGGAGCAGTCAGTCACTAACTGTTGGTTTTTCTTTAACCTTTCCCCCTTAATTCTAAGAGGAATGTTTGAAATTACCTGTTCTGGGGGGGGGGTGGTCCCTTTCAGATGAATGATTATAAAACTGTATATTCTGTTTACATAAAAGCCAGAGTGAATTATCATTTGGAAAACAATAGCTCAGTGTTGTCTCAACCCAGTTCAACTCTTGCAGTGACTGCCAGTTTTTCTCGGAGTATAAACCAGAGTTTTATAAGGATTGTAAGATCCTCCCATGCTCCTGGGGATTCTCTGACTTTCTCAGCCCATCTTCTCACTCATTTCACCCTGGCCATCTCGGCTCTTTGCTCTTCCTGGGGTGGGGTATAGCTTACTCCTGTCTCCAGGTCTCCTCTCTCCTTGCTCTCCCAGACACAGCCTGCCCCCCTCACCATCTTTGCTAGAATTCGAGCCCATCCTTCCTGGGGTATGCCCTCTCTGCGTCTCTAGAGCGCACGGCTCATCCCACATTGCCCGAATTCTTTCCCACAGTGCTGTCTTCCAGCTTATATGTAATCACCATTTACCGTTTGTTTCTTTGCCAAAATATAAAATATAAATGCTGGACTTTCTTCACTGACACACCCCAAGCAGGTACATCAGTCTGGCATACAGTAGGCACCCAACAAATTTCTGCTGAAAGAATGAAATCTTGGTTTCTGGAGAATCCACTTCCGGTGACTTCTGTCTATCTTATTTTCACTCCCGACATTCAGCACCTTGATCATGCTGCACTGATCCTAAAGCTTTTGATCTACTGAAAGTAACCACAAGCTGTTTTAAGTGTTCACACTAACAACTGGAGTCAAATTCCTTTATAGTTCAACAAATTTATTGCATAAAATATAAATACTTTGTCCTTATCTCCTACTTCTTCATGTTCTAAATTTTGTTTTGCATCTGAGCCTTTTTCAATGTCATCTCCCTGTTCCGTACCTGCTAATGACATAGCTGCTCTGACCTTCTTGGCTATTAGTCCATTGCCTTAGCTTCTCTTCTACTCTTGGTTCCATTTCTGCAAAATTTTATTTATCTTGAATTTTTACAAATTATATGTTTAAATATGCTAGAGACTTAACTTTGGACAACTCTCTGGTAAATTTATTTAGTGAAATAAAATATCTATTTAAACAAATTTAACCTTTGAGTCAGGTGTGGTGGCTCACGCCTTTAATCCTAGCTTACTAGATTTAGTTGCTAAATCAAATTACTGCTCACATGAAAGGAAACAGAGTGATGATGCTTTTCTTTCTTCATTTAAATTTAAAGCAAATGATTTGGCTTTCTATTTTATCTCTTCCCAAAGAAAAATTTCATCAGTCTGTAAATCTCTGTGAGATCCAGGCCATCCTAGTCTACATAGTGAGTTTCAGACCAACTGTGGCTACAGGGAGACCCTGTCTCAAAAGACCAAAACTTAAAAAAAAATTAACTTTCTATTTGCTTCAATGATTAAATCGGCATTGTCAGCTTCTTTTACCAAGGACATAAAGATATATATGTTTATATGGCATGAAATAGGAGGCATATTAGTCATTTGTGTTTTGTTCTGTCCTCTGATAAGCTTACTCTATTTTCTTCACTGAAGTGTGTACAATCTAATGTTTCTTTAAAAAATATTTACTTGCTGTCTACAGTCATTGTGAACCCTGTAAGGGATCACACCTCTGCTACTTTCACTCTCATTATTTTATCTTCAGCACTAGAACAAGCCTGGCATGTAGAGAGCTTCCAATACATATTCGTCCACTATGTGGCTGACTCTAGAGGTGCCAAGTGAACTTGATGGTTCTCTTTGTTCTTTTATAGCAAATGTGTTGTGATTTTTGTCCTGCCTATACTTAAACATCTTGATCAAAGAATAGCCACGTAGAGATCCAAATAACCCATCTCTATGTCTATAAAATAATGGACAACAACTGAGGGTTGGAACACTAGTTTTCTCTTCTTTAAAAAACCTGTACATATGAACATATTTTGTGATGAAATGTTCTAAGTCAAAAAGTCAACTATTTTACAAATCATATGATATATATCACACAATGTGGTAACTTTTAAAGTGTTTATCCAACATAGGTGATTTGTATTTTCAATTAGAAAAATCAGAAAGTATAGCTTACCCTTTTAGTCATGAGCAAGTAACTAGTTTCCAAGAAAATCATAAATTGTTTTTGAAAAATAAAATAATCACCCACACTGTCTCTCTCTGATTTCTACCCTATTTCTTTGCCAAGACAATTGAAATTCTTCCATGACAGACTGGATATATTTTTAAAATGCTAGATATTGAAATATGCACCAATACCTTATTAAGTTATCGTCTTTTGCCTAGGAAAATAAAATCAGGAAACTGAAGAAGGGTGTGGGATCACAGAAGAGAGTAGTTTTGTTAGAGAGCAGGGCAATAAAAGTCTGCAACCAAGACACTGCTGAGGTTGGTCAGTACATAAAGTAAATGTATTGCACTTACTGGTAATGACTGAGTTGATCCTAGAAGACAAAATAGTAGAATCGTAGTCTTCATGTTTCAAAATGTTACCTATAAGAACAAAATCATGTTACTCTTTCACTCTACTTTTGAACCTTTGAGAGAAGATGATACTTAAAAAAAATGACCATTCTACTTAAAATATGGTCAATTAATGTTACCTTTGTTCAATCAGGCAAAATAATATTCAAAATCCAGATGACTTCTCCACTTTATTCTGATGTAAAACTTTTCGTTTGCTGATTTGTGTTTGTAGAAGGAATTTAAAGTCAGCTCCAGGAGACAGGCAACTTGAGAGACCAATCAGGATTTAAGTGTCTATGAAATCATTTGGTTTCTCTCATTTCCCAACACTTCATTAGATGGGTTATGAGATACAGACATTATATTACCCAATGTCTACCATTTGGCTAGAGGGTATTTTAGGGAGACATGTCTTGTATAATTAAAAAAAGTGCAGACAATAAAAATGACAATATTTCTTCACTTCCACATCTTTTTGTAAATTGTTTCCTTAAGCTACTTGTTTATCACATGAGGATTAACAAATGACTCAAACGCTCAAAATGGGGCTCTCTGTATACGTAAAACAATGAAGTCTATTATGCAAATTTCTGTATAATTTAACTTGTTTTCTTGACAAATAATAAACTTTATGTGTCAGTGCCCATAGATTAATTTTACTTATTTAATGGTTAAATTGTTGTATTACAGTACATTCTGCTATCATTCTATTTTTAACTATAAAAATATTATAACAAACATTCTCATAAAGCTTTCTTTGCACATGTAACAGTATTTCTATAGGTGTTATTCCTAGAAATATTCTATTAAAAGATATCAATATTTTAAATTTCAATGAATATGGCTAAATTGCCTCGAAGAAATGTTGAATAATTGACTTCATTTTAAATCATGAAAAAGATGATAATACAGAGGCAACAGACAGGAATTCATTAAGATTCCTTTCACAAATAGAACAGCTGAGGAGCATCCACAGGTTTCCAGGGCTCTGGTCTTCAGAGCAGACAGGGTTTATTCAAGGACTTCTGAAATGAAATCAGTGAGAAATTTGCGCATGCCAGAATTTCACAAGGAAGGCCATGTGAAGTTCAGCTTTGTTTTTCCCTCAGTACAGAGTGTCTGTTAATGGAAAAGTTTTTCTCAAACTGCTCAGGTCATTTACATAATCAACTTTGATGAGTATCAGATAATCTGCTAGGAATGGAGGCGTGCTCTCTAGAAGGACAGCACAAAGGGTAACAGTATTAACGTGTTAGGTACAACAATAGTATATGCAGGTGTGAAGGGTTTTGATTGGGGGCAGGGAAGACTTTACGGAGGAGGTTAACCTTAACCTGGATTTTGAAGAGAATCACTAAGAAGCAAGGAGAAGGCCGGGATGATGGTTCTGCTGGTAAAGAAGTGCCTGCCATGTAAGCATGAAGACTTGAGGGTTTGTTTGTGGGTTTTTTTCGGGGGTGGGGTGGGGACAGAATCGCCCTGTAGCCCCAGCTGTTCTGGGACTTGCTATATAGACTGGGCTGGCTTCAGTCTCATAAGAAATCTGCCTGCCCCTGTCTCCTCAGGGCTGTGTGCCACCATGCCTGGCAAGACCTGAGTTTTATCACCAGTACCTATGTAAAAGCTGCGCATGGTCATCTTTGTAACCCCAGAGCTATTGGGGCAGATCCTTGAAGCTTGTTAGCCAGACTGTCTAACCAATCTTTCCAGGTTCAGCGAGAGACCCTGTCTTGAAAAATAAGGTGGAGAGCGATGGACGAAGACATCCAACATTGACCTCTGGCCTCCACATGTATGTACACAGACATGTATGTACACCCACATCCGCGTGTGTACACACCCATATATAGCCCTAGATACACACAGAGGGAGGGAAAGAGGGAGAGGGAGAGGGAGAAAGAGAGACTTGATTATAGATATTGAGTAGTGTTATTGTTTCCTACCACCCAGAACAAAACAGTGAGGAGGACACTGGAAGATAGGATTAGAGAGATACACAATTCAACTAGGTATAATTTTTTTTGTTTCAGTATCTTTTTAGTACTTGATTAGCTATTACACTATGCAGCTCTTTCATAATTTCCTTCTTATTTCTCTTATCTAGATGAGTTCCTAAGGTATTGTTTTAACTTTCTTTGACGATATTGCAAAGTACAAGGTAGTCACTGTATGTTGATACATTAACAGTAAGGACATTTACTATGGGGATTTGAAGAAAAAATGAGTTTAGCAATGACTTTAAAGAAGAGATACAGTTTTGGTGCCCTTGGAGAATAAACATGATGACTGTCACAGAGAGAGGGTAGTGAAGGCTGATTCTGAGAGGATCAAGGGAACACGAATGTTGAAGGATGTGGAGGGACGAATGACTCTTCAAAAATTTGTTTTTACATTTATATGTGTAAAAACACATATACCTGCCAGCCATTTAGCAAGTCCTGGAAGCAACTTCTTCTTCTCATGAGTTTCTTGTTCCTGGTGAGATCATTCCTTTTGTTTTTAATTTATTCAATTCATTTTTCCTACTCATCATTGAAACATTTGCTCTATATTCATGAATGTTGCTTTGGTCTTTGGGTATAAAAATCTCTGCCCTTTTGGAACTAATGTTTTGTAAGAATATTAAATATTTCAAGCAACTTCATAGTATATGACAGAGCCTCTGACACTATGGATTCTACTTTACCTGGGCTTTATTTTAGGGGAATGTGCAGCCTGAAGTTTGTTCTTTAACTTTTTCATTTGTACCAGAGGAAGATTTGAACTTCATGCCACTGTCGTTTCTGGGCTTAGGTGGGGAGATCTGTGCTCTATTGCCAGATTGACTCTTGTAAATAGCTCATTCAGTTGAATCATTGCTTGCAACTGTCTGGGTCTCAAGTGAGTATACTGCATATTTCAGACATACCTCCAACCCCAAACTGAAAGGGGACATGCCCTAGCCAGGAAACTGAGTAGACGGTGGGATTAGACCAAAACAAACAGCCAACATTAAGAAGGCTGAGTAATTTCTTAGACAAGAAATTTTAAGTCTGAAATTAGATAATTTGCAACAATTTAATTATGGAGTTGGGTATCAAGAAATATATACTATAAAGGGGGAAATTCCTAAATTGTACCACAAGATACATCAGCAAAAACAGTGAGATCATTTTGCTTCTGAAACGATTTAGACTTTTAGATTCATTAAAAGGTTTTATGAACCACAAGTGATATCTCAGCCTTGTAGGTCTAGGCACGTTTTGAGCCTTGTTGGTTTTAGTTTTATGTTATTTTTGGGTTTTGGCTCCTTTGAAGCCCAATTGAGTCTATAATCCATTTTCTTAGAAAAATTGCCCACATGCCAGTGAAAATAATGCTTACCAAACAATGGTGAGGGTTGCTTACACACAAGAGCATATGATGGAGACTCAAGTTAAGAGTCTCTGGTTTAAAAGAATCTTGGTGGAATTCTCTTGTGGTTTGTGTAATCTCTGAACATTATAGGATTTTTCAGTCCAAGAAATGTATCCTCTCCCCCAGCTCCACCGTACTCAATGTATACAGGAAGAGCTGTTCAGGATTTTTTCAGCAACTAAAGGATAAAACAAACTGGAAACCTTCCATTTCTCCGTTTGTCAGTGTCACAAGGATGCCAGGGACATGACTTCTATTAATTACAATGATATTTTGATTGAACAAGTTAAATATGATAGTAACTAAAAATAGCACCCTGCATTAAATGCATTAAAGTGATATCGATTAAACATAAATAAGTTGTGCCCCTAAATGTTTGTCCTAAATACTATGGCATCAAAGTGATTAATAAGAGAGAATCCAAAATGTTTCTTGTAGGGAACATAAGTATCCAGGAACCATAAAATGGATGTATACTCAAGAGATCAGCAAACAGCTGTTGTGCATTTTCAACTCATGTATTGGTCTTTGTTACTCATTACTACACATTGTTCTTTACTTAGAACTTTCACATTCTTTGTTCTCCTTATTTGGAATCAATCTATTCTCTTTCTGAAGCCCTACTGGAATTCATGACTTTCTTGCTTTATTCTACTTTGGCAGATACTATTTTCTGTTTTTTTTTTTTAATATTTTATTAATTTTTTTAATATTATGTGCATGAGTGTATTGCTTGCATGTATGTGAGTACACCTGTATCATGCAATGCCCATGGAGGTCAGAAGACAGTATTGGATACCCTGCAACAGAATTAGGATAGTTTCCATTATGTGGGTTCTGGGACTTGAATCCAGGTCCTCTGCAAGAGCAGCCAGTGCTCTTAACTGCTGAGCCATCCTCTAGTCTGATGCTATTTTTTTGTGTTATTCTTTTGAGATTTTTAGATTTCAAGGAACATTCTGTGTCTTGATCAACTATAATAAACTGTAGCTCCCAACACAGTTATTGTATGTGACAGATCATTAATATGACTTGAGCTGAATATATGCTTGTTTTTGTTTTTAAACCTATAAAAATATCAAAAACACCTGGCCAATTTATAGTACCCCACAATAAAGTAGAACAGATGCTCAGAAACCTGAAGTAGAGCTAATTTTCTATGGTGCAGGCTAGAATAGCCATTGCTATATCTGTCTAAGGTTCTACAAAATAGAACAAAAATAAATATAGTTTTGTTGTTTGAAGTTTTGTTTAGAAGGTCTATTAGGAAAATACAATCATATTTCTTGGCAGAGTAAGTTGACCTTTGGGTACAGGTGATGTATTAATATCAGAATTGTGGATTTATTTTATCAAATTTCCACATGCATTGGGTTTGAGCTTGAGAGAGTGTAGTAATATTGTACTCTGTTAATGTAAAAATTTCAATTCATCATTACATATTCAATTGTAGACAAAGAAAAAATTATTTAAAACATAAGGAAGAATATCTTGCAAGTGAGAGACAAAGAAGCTGAAGGATGCTTTACTAGCATGAGGAAATAGTTCATGGACATTGCATTCTGTTTTGTGGAATTAATCAAGAAAATATCTAGTCTCAAAGTTAAATAGAAGGAAGATCAGGATGAGGTTCTATGGTGTCATAAGACCATTCTGATTTTAAAGATACATGCAGACTCAATATAAGGGTTGGGAGATTCTTTAGTTTCAGAGTTATAGATGTTAGTGTCTAGGAAGTGACTGGACAGTATGGGTTGTTTCATGTCTGGAGCAGATGTTAGCAAGGAACTTGTGTTAGATCCGGAATTGCAGATGAGGAAACTGAAAGTACTCTTGAAATAGTGGTGACTTGGCAATGAAAGTTGTAGCAGTAGCTTATATTTCAGAGTGAGAACTTGGCAATGAAACCGCTGGACATGGATGTGGGTTTGTATAAAGGAGATAGATATAAAAATCATTTTGATTTGATGGAATTTGTCTAGTTCTTTGTTGTTTTGTAGAATTCCATGTTTGGGGTCATCAGATATTTCAAAAGATGGTGTTGGGTAAGATTGGGATGTTTATAAATGGTAGATTTTGGAAAGCATTTTGGGAGATGAGATTTTTAATTGAATACAGGGTTTTATATGAGTTTTTTTTTAATGCAAGCTCTGGATTGACAGCTGTTTTAAGAGACGTTTTGGACAGAGCAGTTCTTTGCTTACTAGCAGCTGTTGATTGACTGTGTAGAAACTCTCACCTGATGAAACAGTTGCATGTTAGATGTCTTGACTATTATTCTGGAGTGGCTTTGTGTATATACAGGTAGATATAAGTGAACAGGTATTTTTGTACCAGCTTTCAATATGCAATTTGCTTTCAATAAAGCAGCATCTCTCTGAAGTTAGTTTTAGAGGAGCTTGTTCACTGGCAGCTGTTTTTGGATGGGTTTTGAATGGTGCAGGTGCTTGTGTCTTGACTTATTTAGATGAGTTGGTTTAGATGTGACTCCCTGGTGAATAGAAGTTTTGGTCAGAAGAAATCCTTTTAGAGGAACCTGTCTGGAATGACTGTGTAGAGCTTGGTCCTGCCCAACTAGTTGCCTTGGTATGAGTTTTGGACAAGAACTTTTCTGATATGTTGCTTTCAGATAAATTTGTTCAGAGTTAAATTTTGAGTAACAGTTGTTTAGGGGTAAGTTTTAGAAGTCAGAGTTCTTATTGATTAACCGATTGCCACTGACTTAGTCTAGGGAGAACTCTTGACTGAACACCTAGTTCTGGGTTTAGTAGAATGGGCTTATTTTGATGAGGGGTTTTGGAAAAAGATGAATTTAATCCTTATATTGATGTGACGTTGGCCTGAAAAAAGTTCCACTCAGAATGTGCTATCTCTGATTTCTGTTTGTCTTTTCCTTGATGTTACTAAATTGATAAAAGAGAAGGTAACATTTAAACCCATCCCTGAATCATAGATGCCAACCAAATGGGTAGCTGATGATAGTGTTTTGGTTTGACCTTCATCTTACCTGGAAGTCCAAGATAGCTTTTATTTGTCTATGCAATTTGCTTGTATAATTTCCTAATTTGTAGATCTCCAACTTAAATGCTTACAGATTCCAAATAGCTTCTTAACTGTAAAATTACCAGATGTCAAGGAAGGACTCTTGTCAATGTTGGTTTCAGGTCAGTTGTTGAAGTAGTTTATGTTAATTTGTTTGAGAACTTGTTGATATGTAGTGGGGAGGGATTGCTTTTCTTGGGACTTGCTTTAGTGGCTCCTTTATCTACATATTTAATATTTATTTGAAATTATTGTGAATAGGATTTTTCCTCCTGATTTTCTTTTTTGGAAGCTCATTTTTGATATATAGAAAAACAATGAACGTCTATAGGTTGACTTTGTGTTCTGCTATTTACCGACAGTGTTTATCAGATCTAAGTGTTTTCTAGTGGGTTCTGTTAGGTTCCTTTAAGCATAGAATCATAATGTCTTCTGCAAAAGGGATCATTTATCTTCTTCCTTTTCCAATTTATATTCCTTTTATTTATTTATATTGTTTTATTGCTCTATCTAGATTTTGAACACTATATTGGATAACAGCAGAGAAAGTGGACACCCTTGTCTAAGTCCTGATTTTAGTGGAATTACTTTCAGTTTTCCCCCCATTTAGTATATTTTCTGTAGGTTTGTTGTCTATAGCTTTTATTATGTTGACGTATGTTTCTTCGATTCCTATTTTCTTCAGGGCTTTTTTCATGAAAGGGTCTTAAAGTTTGCCAAAGCCCTTACTGAGATATCAAGTGACTTCTGCTCTTCAGTCTATTTAGTTGCTGTATTATATTTGATAGACTTTTAAACTGTGTTGTCCTCTTCTTGTCCTAAGCCTGAGTTCTAGTCTTATAACTCATCACTCAACAAGCATTATATAGTACATGTTAATCATAGTTAGATCCCCTCTCCTAACTGTGCTCTCAATACCCCCCCACTAGATTTCATGAATTCTGTCATATATGTTAAAGCCTACTGAGTCAAATTTTTGTCACCAGATCTCCATCCACTGGAGCCTGGTTAGCTTATCTAGTGTCACTCCCTTAAAGAAGACCAACTTTTCCTCACCCAGCTTTGATCAGCTGCCAATAGTTCCTCAGTTAAGGTTGGGGCCTCCTGCCCATCTCCCCAGTTCTGTGCTGGGTTCTACACCTAAGGCTCACAGAACATAGTAGAACGGGGATAGAGAGAATAGTAATGCATCTCTCAACTCTCACCAGTGAAGCTTCTTCATAAAACACAGGGTGATGCACACAGAAGGCCACAACTGGCCAAAGCATAGAGAATAAGAGACTGCAGAGAGCGTGTCCCTAAATAGGACTCCTATATTAAACCTCCTCCACCCATGGCTCAAGGACCATTGCAGAACAGGGGCACAGACTGTAAGAGCCAGGAGTGATGGATGGCCACAAGGAAGCAATCTTACAGGCTTCTTGGAATTTGCTTACAACAATGGTGATGGCATGCACAAGACCCATGCAAACTCAATGAAATTAAATTCTTAATTTCACTCTGTTTTCCTTCAGTTTTCCCTCAAAACTTCATTGTTATGGTAGGTGACACTAAAGTCAGACCTCTCAGAATTATAATTGTCAGACTTTTCTTATGGGTATTGAGATGTGCTGTCAGTATTACTTGTAAAACACACCCTAAGTCTCTCAATTTTCTCTCGATTTTGATTCTTTTCCCTCCTTTTCTCATTTAGTCGTTGACTTTATAACTCTTATATTGTCTTTCTTTCTCCCCTTCCCTTCCCTTTCCCCTCCTTCCTTTTGTTCCGTTCTCCTCCTCTTCCATCTTCTCTTCCCATCTTCTCCCCCTCCTTCTCTTCCTTCTTTTCTTTCTTGCAGGAAGTACTCTTGTGCCTTGAAGATGCTTTACAACAATCCTAGTCCTTAGCTATGAAATGCCAGTAGAATGCCTCCAGTTGTGACAACCAAAAGTGTCTCCAGGCATTGCCAGCAGGCTCTTAGGGGAGGAGGAACAATGTCATCCTTCACTGCACATCAGTGATCTGATCTCAGATGCCACCTACTTCAGCATAGTTTGCTGCAGTGATCTTCAAATTAGTCTCCTGAGTCTTTCCTCTGCCTCTTGGTTCTAGGTACCATTACCTGTGCAGTGGCTCCTGTGATGAATTCCCCTGTTTCTACTCAGATTTCCTCAACATTCATTCATTGCCCACTCCCTATTGTCAAGTGTATAATGTCTTATACTACTTAGAATGTTTAGTATCTTTTCATTGAATTTTCAGTAAAATTTTCTGACTATTACAAAATCTTAATTTGCTTTCATTTTACCTGACTTTGGTGCAAGTTTTCCTATCGTTCCCTCTGTTCTTGCTGCTTGATTCTTTTCTGTTCTCTTTAAACATGTCAGTCAGAGCCATTGACCCCTGTTTTTCCTGTCTGAAATTCTAGCCTTTGGCCGGTTCCTTCTTAGCCTTTAGGAATAAAAGTCTCCCTAGAAGCTTTTCTCAGTCCACAGAAGTGGTGCCTGTCATTTTCCATGATAACACCTTGCTCATTCTTCTCTTGGTAAACACCATCTCTAATCAAGAAGCCCATGCATTGGTTACTTGAGTTTATGGTGGCTCTCTGATAGAATGCAAGTTTCATGAAAATGGGACATTCTCCTCTCCACTGCTGTCCTGGGGCCTGGCATGTGTTGGAAACTTGATAAATATTCATTGAATGAACGTGTAAGGTCTCTGATGTGGTGGACTGAACATCAACATTAAAAGCACTTGCATTTGAATCTCTATTTTGTTGTTTAGGAGCTGGATATTTAGTCAAATTCAGGGATATTGTCTACCTTTAAGTTCTTCATCTAGAAAATAGGCATTTTCATCTTCACCTTATAGTTAAGGGTTGGTATGGCCATGGAGACCTAGCATAATGCTTGGCTCCACACAGTTCCACATTTATTTAGTTTTTGAGGTTTGAGACCCAAAGCTAAGCTGATAGCCAATTGATGTCTGTCAGAAGACCATGTTCATTAGGTTACTTTGCTTGTGGCAGTAAGCAATAAAACATTGTTTCTTTCTAAGGGTAGAACTTCTCTCCTTCTCATCCTCATAATCAGTTGGTTTTCCAGGTCTTGGTTGTTAACTTGTGTCTTAAATATGTGTGGGTTAATACATGCCATCATCCCTAGTAAATTTTCTCTAGCTGGTTATACTGTAGATTCTTGTTTTCTTGGGGTAGAAATCACCTCAGTATGTACAGTTCAGATGTGACTAGAAGCAGTAATTTTGTTTTAGCTTATATATATATATATATATATATATTGGTTTTACTATTTTCTGTATTCTTTATGAAACCTACTGTATAAGATAGAAAGTTATAAAATGAGATTAAAGCACATAAAAATTTCCAACTTAAAATGTGATTTATTGTAGCCTCTGAACTTGAGTTTTAGATTTTAAGACTATATCTTTTAAAAAGACCAAGTTACGCCTTAAACTCCCTCCCTCCCTTCCCCCTCGCTCCCTCAACTAGCCAGCCAACCAAACAGCCACCCAAACAACTAAACAACCACTAACATAACCTACCAAGCAAACCCAAACCCAAGACTCTGCAATTCAGAAGGATGGACACCAGAGGGCGCCTCAGTTATTTTCTAGAGAGAATCCTGTTTCCTTTTCAAAGGGCAGGCTTGTTAATGACGATCAATTGCATTCAACAACTGAGCTCTGTATTTATTTGTTGAAGTCTTTCTGCTCGTCAGGCATAGTTTAGTGACTGGATATGTTCTACTGAAAGATAAGAGGGCTAGCGTGGCTTATTTTCTTTCAGAACATGACACTGACATCTTTTAACTTTTCTCTGGGACTTGTGTTCCTATGAACTTCAACAGTGTACAGACTTCTCCCTAAAAGTTAGAATCATTTAGTTACCAAAAAAATGGACAGATGACTTAAATATATTTTAGGATTCCTGATTTGTTTAGGAACTGAACTTCAAACTTCTTTGAAAACTCAGAAGCTATAAGAATAGCATGGTAGCTTTCCAGTGTCTTTAACCTAGAGCCAGTCTCTGTGGGTGGCAACAGTTCAGGGGTCTTTTCGTAGTGCTGGTTTTCTGCAAGGGTGTGGTGAATCAGTTATCTTTCACTTTTAACACGTTTGTTATTCAGGCCACAGGATGATCCCTAAAGAACAGGATTTTATCATCAAATAAGTTCAGAGGAGGCAGTATGTTATAAAACTTCTTGGAAGCTCTCAGTGCTTCTTCTGGGTGGATTCAAGGCTCCCAGAAATCTCAGAATAAATATTTCTTTTAACATATCTCAAACTTACTTGTTTGGGGGTTTTTTGCTGACATAGATGGAATTTTTCTTTGAAGCTATCTGTTATACTTAACTGCTTTAGAAGCAAGACTATGTAAAAATGTGGTAATGCTCATCATTTATTTCCCCCCAGTGGGAGGTGGTCTCATCTATACTAGTCAGCCAGCTTGCTGGGACATACTTTGCTTCTCAGAGCCTCTCTGCCTTTTATCAGGTCCTCTTGGCTATCTCATACTCGAGCACAGATTAGGGTCTGCTCCCATTTTCCTAGTTCCGCTCTCTGTTTTTGTCAGCTTCAGTTTGCATGGGTGTTGAGCATCAAAAAAAAAAAAAAAAAAAAAAAAAAAGGAGTATGCCTATGCCCAAGGCTAGAAGGAGAACAGAATGACAGAATGTGGGGAGAACAGAATGACAGAATGTGGAAGAATGTGGGGAGAACAGAATGACAGAATGTGGGGTTGGGGAGTTTGGCATTGTTGTGGCATTAGAGGAGTAGAGACACAGTGGACAGGTTCAGATTTACTGGGGAAAAAGACTGGTCTTGGGGGAATCCAAGGCAAATTAGGGGTGTGGACTGCCAGGATAGAAAGCTGGTCTCAGGAACGCAATGACAATTTGGGGCTGAGGACAACCTGTGAGGGCCCTAACAAACTAGACTGAAAACTTGAGCTGGTCTGAGTATGGAGTTCAGGATGCAGTGGATGGGTCTGAACTAAGAGAGTAGTCTAAGATCTGCTGTGCCCAAGGCTAGAAGAAGAACAGGACCCATAGGGCAGTGTGCAGGAGAGACTAGAGTTGCCTAGTTGGGAGGGGAGTAGAGAGGCAGTGGGCGGAAGACTGTTCACAGAAATCCAAGGCAGGTTGGGGAAGGGAACAGCCAAGGTAGATGGGAGGTCACAGGAGTGCAACGGCAAGTTGTGGGTGGGACAGTCTGTGAAGGGTCTAACAAACTAGACTGAACAATTGCGCTGATCTGAGTATGGGATTCAGGACACAGTGAGTGGGTTGAACACTTTTTAAGATGTTTCTTAGCCATCTTTATCTCCTCTTTTGAAATTTCTCTGCTCAGATCCTTGGCCCACCTTTTAACTAGGTCACTTATTTTCTTGATTCTTTTTTTTTTTAATTCTTTATATATTCTGTCTGGATGTTAAATCTCTGTCAGATGTGTTGCTGGTGAGTATTTTCTCCCACCCTGTTTGCTTTCTCCTCATTTACTTGGCTTTTTTTCTGTACAGAAGCTTTTTAGTTTAATGAGGTCCCACTTGTTAACTATTGACCTTAATTCCTCAGCAACTGCTGTCTGATTTAGAAAGTCCTTTCCTACACCTATATTTTGTAGGTTCCTGACAGTGTTTTCTTCTAACAGTTTCAGGTTTCACATTGAGGTCTTTGATTCATTTCGGGTTGACTTTTGTGCAAGGTGAAAGATAAGGATCTATTTCCATTCTTCTACAGGTAGAGACACAGTTTTGCCAGAAGCATTTGTTGAATATACTATCTTTCATCTAGTGAGTGTTCTTGACCCCCTTTTCAAATATCAGGTGGATGAAATTGCATGTAGTCATGTTGGAGATCTCAGTTATATCCCACTGATCGATGGGTTTATTTTTGTGCTAGTATCATTCTGTTTTTATGACGTAGATCTGTAATATATTGTGAAATCTGGTATGGTAATCTCCCCGGCGTTATTCTTTGTGCTTAGGGTTGCTTTGTCTCTTCAGGGTCATTTTTGCTTCCGTATGAATTTTAGGATATTTTTTTCTAATTTTGTGAAGAAGGTCATGAGGAATTTGCTTGGGATTGCATTGAATCTATATATTGCTTTTGGTAGGATGGTCATTTTCACAATATTAATTCTTCCAGTCAGTGAGCATGGGAGCTCCTTCCATCTTCTGCTGTCCTCATCAGTCTCTTTCTTTAAAGATCTAAAACTTTCATTGTAGAGATCTTTAATGCCTTTGATCAGGTTTATTCTGAGATTTTTTTTGAAGCTATTGTAAATGGGAAGGTCTTCTTGTACTCTTTTTCCAGTTGCTTATTATTGGTGTATAGAAAGGCTACTGATTTTTGCAGATTAATTTTGTAACCTGCCACTTTACTGACAGTAAAGTTTTCTGGTGGAATTTTTGCATCTCGTAGGTATATTATCCTGTCATCTTCAAAAAGGAATAATTTTCCAGTGAGTACTCCTTTAACTTTCTTCTCTTGTCTTATTGCTCTAGTAAGAGTTTCAAGCCCAGTCTTGTCTGGTTCCTGATCTCAAGGAAAATGCTTCCAGTTTTTCTCCATTTAGAATAATATTGTTCATGGGCTTTTTGTATATAGCTTTTGTATATATTATGCGGAGGTATGTTTGCTCCAGTTTAATTCCCTTTGGGATTTTTAACATAACTGCAGGCTGAATTTTGTGAAAGGCCTTTTCTGCATCTGTAGAGATGACCATGTGATTTTTGTCTTTGAGTCCATTTATATGCTCTATGAAGTTTATTGGCTTAAGTATATTGAACCACCCTTGCATCTCTAGAATAAAGCTGATTTGATCATGGTCGATGATGTTTTTGATGTGTGTTTTTTTGCGGTTTGCAAGTATTTTGTTGAGAATTTTTGCATTTATGTTCATTAAGGATATGGGTCTATAATTTTCTCTTTTGGTTATTTCTTTACCTGATTTTGATAATACAGTGATGCTGGCTTCATAGAAGGAGTCTAGAAGTTCTCCCTCCGTTTCTATCTTTTTGAAGAATTTAAGTAGTATTGGATGTAGGTCTTCTTTGAATGTCTGGTAGAATTCTGCTGTGAATCCATCTGGGCTTGGGCTTCTTTTTCGGGAGGTTTTGTATTACTATTTCAATTTCCTTATATGTTATGGGTCTGTTTAAGCTGTTGCTCTCTTCTTGGTTTGTCTTTGTTGATTCCCATGATTTTGGATATACATCCATTTTTTAAGGTTTTCACCTTTAATACTGTATATGTTCTTTGAGTATTCCTTTATAATGTTCTTGATCTTTTTTATTGTCTCTTGTGATGTTTCCTCTTTCATCTCTGATTTTGTTGATTTGGAGTTGCTCTTCTTTCTTTGAGTTAACTGGACTAAGCTCTGTCTATGTTGCTTATCTTTTTGAAGAATCAGTTCTTGGATTCATTAATTTCGGCTGTGATTTTTGTTATTTCTTCTTGTCTGTTAGGTTTGGGTTTCATTTGTTGTTGCTTTCAAGATTCTTGAGTTGCAGTGGTAAATCATTTATTTGTGCTCTTTCTGATTTTCTAATGTAAGTACTTGGAGCTATAAACTTCTCTATTAGGACTGCTTTTAACATGCCCCACAAGTTTTTGTGGGGTGTATTGTCTTTTTCATTTAATTCCAAGAATATTTTCATTTCATTATTAATTTCTTTTTTGACCCATTCATCATTCAAGAATGTGTTGCTTAGTTTCTATGAGTTCATGAAGTTACTAGGGTGTTGATTTTAAGCTTTATTGCATTGTGGTCTGATAGAGTACATGGGATTATTTCAATATTTTTGTATTTGTTGAGGTTTGCTTTGTGCCCAGTATGTGGTCGAATTTGAAGACAATTCCAGGGGGGTGTTAAATGTGTATTCTTTGGTGCTTGGGTGGAATACTTGGTAGATATTTGTTAGTTCCATTTGATGTATGGTATTGTTTAATTCAGATGTCTCTCTGTTTATTCTCTGTTTGGTTGACCTGTCTAATGGAGACAGTGGGGTATTGAAGTCCCTACTATTAGTGAGTTGGGATTAATCTGTGTCTTAAAGTCCTGTAGTACTAATTTTATTAAGTTAGGTACACCAGAGTTTGGAGTATATTTGTTTATGATTGTAATATCTTCTTGGTTAATTGTTACTTTGAACAGAAATGAAGTGACCCTCTTTATCTCTTCTGATTAATTTTAGTTTAAAGTATATTTTGTCAGATATTAGAATGACAACTCCTGATTGTTTCTTAGTGCCATTTGCTTGTAATATTTTTTCCATCCTTTCACCTTAAGGTAGCGCCTGTCCTTGAAGACATACTAGCCTGTGTCTTTTTACTGTGTTGATCCCTGTCATTTTAAATTCTGTTTGCCTCTTTGGTCTAACTTTGTGGTTTCCCAGTCATACCTTCCTTTGGTTTATTTCTGTTGCTCTTTGGGTATAGTCATTTCTTTCTTCAGCTCTTTGTATTGCTTCAAGCATTCTATGAAGGGCTGTTTTTCTGGACATGAATTCTTTCAGCCTATTCATACGTGAAAGATTTCTATATAGACATTTTGCTGAGTAAAATATTCTGTGTTGGCCTTTGTGGTCATTTGAAACTGGGAATATTTTGGTCTAGCCTCTTCTGGCTTTTGTATCTTGCTTTGAAAAGTCAGTTGTAATTTTGGTGGGTTTTCCTTTATATGTGACTTGTTTTTCTTTTATAGCTTTCAGTAATCTCTGTTCTGGATGCTTAGTTTTTTTTTTTTTTAGTATGATATGCTGTTGAGAGTTTCTTTTCTGGCCCTATTTGGTATTCTCTGTGCTTCATGTATTTGTATGGGAATGTCTTTCCTTAATTTTGGGAAATTTTCTTCTACAATCTGGTTGAAGATCTGGTCAATACCATTATCTTGAGATTCTTCTTCTTCTTCTATGCCTATGATATGTAAATTTGGTCTTTTCATGGTGTCCCACATTTTCTGCATATTCCATTCCTGCGTTTTAAAATGTTTTTCATAATCTTTGCTTGAGTACTCCAGTTCTTCAAGTTTTTCATCTGGTCTTGATATTCTGTTTTCCATTTCATTCATTCTATTGGTGAGGTTTTATCCTGTCTTTTCAAATTGACTTATTGAGTTTTTTACTTCTTTCTTCCTTTTTCCCTGTGTTTTCTTCAATATTTATATCCCTTTTGTAAATTCAGTCAGAAGGTTTTCCTTATCTTCTTTTAGTTCTTTGATTTGTTTGTTTGTATTTTCTTTAAATCCATTGGATTCTTTGATCTTGTTTGTCATTGATCATTCAAACTCTGTTCCTCTGTTATCTCTATGGAGTTCATGTTATAGAAATCTTCAATAGTGATATATAGGTATATAGTTATGTATAGGCAAGGTTTGGTGGGGACATATTATTTGGATTTTTCATAGTATTAATTTTCATTGTGATCTTGATATGTGGATTTCTTTTGTTGTTTGTGATTCTGATGTGAGTCTCAAGCCTTCCTTTGTTGAGTTGAAGTCTCATTTTGTTTGTATACTTGATGTGACTTGGTTGTTTTCTTATTGGGTATGAAAAGCTGGTTGATCAAGGCTTCAGTTTCCCTCTTTTGATTTTATATTGGTGGGACCAAATGGCTCTGGTCCAGCTGCTCAGGGGTTACCTTAGAGGCCACAGGTTATGTGAGATCAGATGCTTTCAGGTTCTCCTTTAAAGTCTGGGCTTGTCCAGCCAGCAGGCACAGCACAATTTGGGAAGATTGCTAGGCAGAGACCGAATTTAAGCTTTCTCAGAAAGTCTACAAAGGTCTGGGCACCTTCTAAAGGGCACAGAAGCCTAACACTGCAGCAGTGGGAGGGGCTGCAGAGAGTACCCACGTAGGGGGGATGGGCACAGTGAGATGTTGAGAGCTCACAGCCAGGCAGAGGTAAGAGAGTAGTCTAGTGATCTGTAGACTAAAAGTGTGCCTGTGCCCAAAGCTAGAAGGAGGATAGGATGTGGGCTGGGGGAGTTTGGCATTGTTGTGTCATTAGGGGAGGTTTAGGTTTACCAGGGAAGATGACGGGTCCCCGGAATCCAAGGTATGTTGGGGGTGGGCCCTGCCAAGGTAGAATTCTGGTCTTAAGACAGCAAAGGCAAGTTGGTGTAGGGACAGCCTGTGAAGGTACTAACAAACTAGACTGAAAAACTGAGCTGGTGTGAGTGCAGGGGATCTGGACGCAATGGGTGGGTTGGTCTAGATCTTAGTTCGGAGCTGCTAAGAGCAAGATTGTGCCGGTGCCCAAGGTTAGAAGGAGAACGGTATGTGGGGCTGGGAAGAATTGAAAGCCTTTAAAAAATATTGATTTAGATGATCATGTGATTTCTGTTCTTAAGTCTATGTGGTGTATTGAATATATTGATTCTTCATACACAAATGTGTCAACTTTGTATCTTTGCGGTGAAGCCTACTTGGTCGTAGTGTGTTACTTTAAAAACTGTGTTCTTGAATAAGATTTGAGAAACTTTTCGCATGTGTGCTGATCAGGGAATTGGCCCGCCATCTTCTTTTTGTTGTTGTTGTGTATTACTTGGTTTTGCTAGCCACATAATGCTGCCTTCATAGAGTGGCTTTGGTAGTGGTTCTTCCCTCCACAGTTCTGGAACATGTTAAAGAGTGCTGCTGCTATTCTTCTTTAGTGTTTTGGTAGAATTTGGTGGTGAATCCATTCAGTCCTCATTTCTTCCTCTGTGGGGAGACTTTTTTGAAACAGGATCTCATGTTTTCCAGTCCAACCTTCAGCCCTTGTTCCCTGCTTCAACATCCCCAGAGCTGGCATTACGTATATGTGCCCACATACTCAGCTTGTGGGGTGACTTTTTATTACTGCTTTTGTTTCATTGCATGTTATGTCTTTTAAAATTAGTTATACACTTAATATAATTTAGTAGGCAATATACATTTAGGAATTAATCCATCTTGTCAAGATTTTCCAGTTTCTGGCATATATGTATTTACCATTTTCCCTGATGATCCTTTGGATTTCATCAGCATTTGCTGACTGCCTCCTTTTCCTCTCTTATTTTATTAATTTGTATTCTCTCTTATTTTTGGTTAATTTGGTTAGGAGTCTGTAGATCTTGTTTATTTATTCCAATATTGTTCATCAATCCTTTAGATTCCATTTCATTGCTTTCTGCCCATACCTTTGTTATTCCTTTCCAACTACTGCTTTTGGATTTGGCAGGTTTTTCTTTTTGTGAGACTTTTATTGCATCATTAAGTTGCTTGTAAATAGAGAAAGAAGAGATAGTTCTGACTTAAAAAATATTTTTATTTCATGTGTATAAGCATTATGCTTACATGTACGTAAGTACCTACGGAGGACAGAAGAGGGCATCAGATATCCTGGACCTGGAGTTACAGATCTCCTGGACCAGAGTTACAGTTATTAGCTCCCATGTGGGTACTGGGATTTGAATCTGGGTCTTCTACGCTAACAGCCTGTGCTCTCAACAGCTGAGCCATCTCTTCAGCCCCAGATAGATTCATAGCAATGAACTTTTCTCTCAGGACTGTATCTCAAAGATTTTGCTATGTTTTGCATTCATTTTCATTTGATTATAGGAACTGCAAAATTTCCTCCCTGATTTTGTCATTGACCTACTGGTCATTCAGGAGTGAGTATGTTATTTAATCTATAAATATTTGCATAAATTCTGTGGTTTCTCTTGCTGTTCATTTTCTTCCAACTGTGATCTGATAATACAGAAATGATTGGATTGTTCCATTTTTAATAAGACTTGATTTTTGGCCTAGAGTATGGTCTATTTTAGAGAACTTCTGTGGTGTGCATGTGTGTGTGTGTGTGTGTTGCCAAGGAGACTATGTATTCTGTTTCTGTTAGATAGAGTGTTCTGGAAGTATATTTTAGGTGCATTTGATCTATGTTGTAGTTTTCTTCTGAAGTTTCTTTGTTGATTTAAAAAATATGACTGAACTAGCTAAAGATGAGGCTTTGGAAGTGAAGCCACTATTCTTGTACTGGGAACTATCAGATCTCTTACATATCATCATTTGTTTTATGAAGTTGAGAGCCTTAACTTTCTGTGTGTACTTATTCACAATTGCATATCTTCTTGATGGGCTGCTCCATTTATGTGGTGACTTTCTTCATCTCTTTTAAGTTTGGTTTGAAGTTTACCTTATTATTTATCAGAATAGCTATGCCAGCTTGCTTTCTGCTTTCACCTTGATAGACTTTCATTCTTTGACTCTTAGTCTGTGGGTGCCTTTGCAGTGAGGTATGTTTCTTGGAGACAAATGATTGTGAGATCTATCCATCTATCTATCTATCTATCTATCTATCTATCTATCATCTATCTATCATCTATCTATCAACCAATTATCCATCTATATATCAATCAGTCATCTTTTGTTATGTGTATATGTGTGTTTGGTGTATACACATGTATATATGTACATATATGTAAAGATCAGAGGAGGAGTTCAGACTGAGAGTCTATTGATAAGGTAGACTTCAAACCAAACTTGGGTGGGTCCTGTGCTCACATCCCTTTCCTCCTAAAATTCAGACTCTTTCTTCCTATACACTGCCTGTAGCTAAGGGATAGCCAAGGCAGGGGATGCAGCAAGGTGCTTCCTCCTCTCTCCAATGTCCAATGTATCTTTTCTTATCTTTGAGCTACACTAAAGCACTATGATCTTCAGCATTGTTGCCTTTGCATTTGAAAATGTTTTTTTGGGGGGGGGCATGGAAAGCCTTCAAATTGATGAATACTAATCACTGCAGACTATCCGTGTGCCACCTTGCTCTGCCTACTTCTTTCATGGTTTATGTTTATAGATTGTACTATACCCAAGACAGCCCCATTAAAGTTTTATTTCATAGTTGTTTATATCTATATTTATACACTTATGTATTACTTCAATTTAAGTAATTTTGTATTGTAAAGAGTTTGATGTAAATAAAAGGCACTAAAAGTCTGATATAATTTTTCTGTCTCCCATCTCTGACATTTTCTACACAGGCAGTGTAGAACATTCATATTTTTCTTTGACTGCTTATTTGGCCACAGGATGCTGAGTGAGACTCCTTATGTTTCCCGTGTACTAGCAATTGACCATTAGCAGTCTGCTTCCCTGATTAGATCTGTATACTGGGAGGATGACCACACAGAGTATCATTGCTGGGTTCCCCTGCCTCCAAGCTTTTGGTGAGGTTTTTCTGGTAAAATATGTGAGGAGGCAGGTAGAGCTTCTGACTTCTTTCTCTGTGCTATAGGTTGTGTTATTTGCCTGGATGTACTCATTTTTGCTTTGTCCCACCGTGCCTAAACACTCTAGTATGTCCATTGTTGTCAACACTGAATGATTTAGTATCTCTTGTTTTTATCTTTAGTCCCACTCATTCAACTTAAAAGTATATATATAGATATACATATATATTAAAATATGTGTATATAAAAATTATTTTCTATATGTATCATCTCTGATTCCTTCCAGGAAAGTGACTTCTCAGTTGTTGGTATTTGATAGAACACAGGGTAATATCGTAGCCATTATGACATCAGAAGACGCATTTCATTGTTAAATTGTTTTTATTTGTTTGATTTTCTGGTTGGTCAGGTTGAGTCCATCAAAATCATTGAGGTTTATTTATGCTAGGAAGTCAGAGCATCTTGGAGAATATCATTTCATCTCCAATCAAAATGAGAGAAGAATGCCTCCACAAACTTCCTGTAAATATTGGTGTTTGATGCAGATGTAGTTTAGATGGTGGTAGAAGGTAACATGGTAAAGAAAGGGTTGGGAGAATCCTAACCAGATGCTGTTGTTATGATTGTTACTGAGGATTAAGACTCTGGCAAACTGTGAGGTCTTGTTGAGAGGTAGGGTTTGCTGCTGTTATGGTTGGTTCTATGGGAAGGATGATGGTTGTTCTTAGTGTGATGATCTCTGTGGGAGAGAGGGTCCTTGGTGCTTGCATGATGAGTTTTGTGAGAGTGACTGTGGTTGGTTCTGGTGTGGTTAGTTCTGTGGGAAGGACGATGGTTTGTTCTGGTGTGGTGGATTCTGTTGGGGGAACAGTGGTTGGTGTTGGTATGGTAGGTTCTGTGGTTGGGATTGTAATTGTTGTTGGTATGGAGAGTTCTGTGGTTGTGATTGTGCTTGGTGTTGGTGTGGTGGATTTTGTGGTTGTGATTGTGGTTGGTGTTGGTGTGGTGGGTTTTGTGATTGGGATCGTGGTTGGTGTTGGTATGGTGTGTTCTGTGGTTGGGATAGTGGTTGGTGTTGGTGTGGTGGGTTTTATGGTTGGAATTGTGACTGGTTCTCTTGTGGTGGGTTTGTCTGGGGGATGGTGGTTGGTACTGTTGTGATAGATTGTGTGGTTGGGATAGTGGTTGGTGTTGGTGTGTTGGGTTCTGTGGGAGGGATTGTGGTTGATGCTGGTGTGTTGGGTTCTGTGGGAGGGATTGTGGTTGGTGCTGGTGTGTCTGGTTCTGTGGGAGGGATTGTGGTTGGTGCTGGTGTGTCTGGTTCTGTGGGAGGGATTGTGGTTGGTGCTGGTGTGTCGGGTTCTGTGGGAGGGATTGTGGTTGGTGCTGGTGTGTCGGGTTCTGTGGGAGGGATTGTGGTTGGTGCTGGTGTGTCGGGTTCTGTGGGAGGGATTGTGGTTGATGCTGGTGTGTCGGGTTCTGTGGGAGGGATTGTGGTTGGTGCTGGTGTGTCGGGTTCTGTGGGAGGGATTGTGGTTGGTGCTGGTGTGTCTGGTTCTGTGGGAGGGATTGTGGTTGGTGCTGGTGTGTCGGGTTCTGTGGGAGGGATTGTGGTTGGTGCTGGTGTGTCGGGTTCTGTGGGAGGGATTGTGGTTGGTGCTGGTGTGTCGGGTTCTGTGGGAGGGATTGTGGTTGGTGCTGGTGTGTCGGGTTCTGTGGCAGGGATTGTGGTTGGTGCTGGTGTGTCGGGTTCTGTGGGAGGGATTGTGGTTGGTGCTGGTGTGTCGGGTTCTGTGGGAGGGATTGTGGTTGGTGCTGGTGTGTCGGGTTCTGTGGGAGGGATTGTGGTTGGTGCTGGTGTGTCGGGTTCTGTGGGAGGGATTGTAGTTGGTGTTGGTGTGGTGGATTCTATAATTGGGATTGTGACTGGTTCTCTTGTGGTGGGTTCTGTGTGGGGGATGGTGGTTGATATTGGTGTAGTGAGTTCTGTGGAAGGGATATTGGTTTTGGTTGTGATAGGTTTGATAGTGGTTATGGTCTTAGCTGGGGTGGTTGTTTTTATTTGGGGTTTATGTTTAGGGAAAGGAAGTTGAAAAGGAGGACACATAATCATTGGAGGACGTCCACGGAATGGCACAATAAAAGTTCCTGAAGGGAAAGGCTTTGCTCCTGAAGGTCTGCTTGGGTAATTTGGAGGTTTTTGAGGTTTTCTAATAGGTTTCACTGGACCAGACCGAGGTGGAATTTGCATTGGAAAATAGGGATAAACTTTTAATTGGCCTCTTTTTGGGTAATTGGAAGAAGATAAAGCTGCTGGTTTCTGATTTGTTCTGTAAGAAATGGCATATGGCGACAGCTGATTGTATGGATATGGTCCCTTCTGGACTCGATAACTCTCATTAGGCTGTAGAAATAAAAGAAAAGAAACATTTTAAGTTTGATCATTCAAACCTCACACCTTCATATATGTACTTTTTGGCAATATAATTTCATTAATCATTATTTTAATTGTAGAAATTAGTAAAATACGATAATTTTATAAATTTAGGCATTGCCTAATGGTCAACTCAAAAGAGTTGATATTTTAATTTTAAACATTTGAGAATTTTTGATTAACCCGTACTAATAGTATATATTTCAGGAATATGGGATGATACCTAAATCCATGTATCTTTAATGTCTTGATCAAATTAAGGTAATTAATATATGTATATATTTATATATCTACTTACCATTATTTTGTATTTGGACTTTAAAAAATTATTAATTTTTATTTTATACGTAGGAGTGTTTTGCCTGCATGTATGTGAGTGCACTACATGTGTTCAGTGTCCATGGAGGCTAGAAGAGGGCATCAGGTCTCCTGGAACTGGGGTTATAGATGGTTGTTATCCACCATGTGGATGCTGGGAACCAAACCTGGGTCCTCTGCAAGAGCAGTCAGTGGTCTTACCCATTGAGCCATCTCTCTAGCCCTATATTTGGAACTTTTGAGCCCTTTGTTTAAATTATTTATTAAATATATGTATATTAGGTTATTATGAAATAAAATAACCTCTCTGTGCCACAGAACATTTATATTCATTACTTTTATTCATATTTGGCCATATTTTTATGAATATTTTTGTTATATACATTTTAAATGGACTCAGTAATTACACATATTTATAAGATACAATGTGGCATTACAATATATAAATACGATATGTCAAATCATTGATATATATGTCACCTCGCACATATATTGTTTCTTTGTGTTGGCAACATTTAATGCCTCCTTTATTAGTAATTTTGAAATATTAAATTGATTGTTGTGAACTACTGTTATAGAACCTTGGAAGTTATTTTTTTCTGACTGCATTCCTGTACCCATTTATATTAGTTGCTTTTCTGTTGCTGTGATGAAGCACAATGACCAAGGACACTTATAGAAAGAAGAGTTTGCTGGATTTATAGTCCCAGAGTTATTAGTAATAGTCCATCATGGCATGGGAGGCATGGCAGGAGGCAGCCAGAGCAGAAAGCTGAGAACTCACATCAAGCATGCACAGGACACAGAATGAGAAATAAAAGGAAATGGGACGGCTGGAGAGATGGTTCAGTGGTTAAGAGTACTGGCTGCTCTTGCAGAAGACCCAGGTTCAAATCCCAGCACCCACATGGTGGCTGACAGCTGTCTGTAACTCCAGTTCCAGGGGTCTGATGCCCTCTTCTGTCCTCCAAGGGCATTGCATGGCACAGGTGCACTTACATGCATACAGGTAAATACTATATTAAAAAATGAAAGTAAACATTGGCTATATGCTCTCAAAACTCACCTCCAGTGACATGCTTCCTCCAGCTAGACCACATCATCTAAAGGTTCCGTGACCCACCTTAAACAACATCATCAACTGGGGAACAAATGTTCAAATACTGGGAGCCTGGGGGAAGCATTCTCATTCAAATCACCACAGCATCCTTTTTCCATCCCTCTTACCTTCTTCTTCCCTTCTAGGCTCTGGTAACTACTGTGTAATTGTATTTTAGTATTAATTGTCTAACCTCACTCTACCCACTCCTTACCTCCAAAACTTCTAGTAATTTCTGCAATAGATACCAATTACCTCCCTCTGCCTTCTAGTCTTGTTAGCCATCTGTTCAGAGTCACATTTAAGAGAATCTCTATTATACCAACAGATTATTCAGAAGGAACTTGATGGTCCAGGAGGGAATGAAATATTCAGACTCTGAAAGAAAATTCTTGCCAACTAAAGTTATTATATCCTGCACAGTTAAACTTCAGAAATGGAGAAATAAAAAATTTCAAGATAAACAAAAACTGAGGGAATTCATTATCACTAGACTGACTGGTGATAGGTTAGAGGATTCCTAAATCTAAAAGCAAAAGAAGACAATAACATCATGAAGACACATGAAAATACAAAAAGTGATGATGACTAGATGTACAAAAACAAATGAAAGACAATCAAACTTTATCAATACACAGGAAACTCCCAAACCACAAAGATGAAAGTGGGAAATCTGAACAGAGGCTATTAAAAATGAACAGAAAAATATAACAAGCCACAAGAGTAAGTCTTTACTTATTATTAATAACCACAATGGAAAATTGAATGAATACTTCAATTAAAATATATACACTTGCTGAGTGGATATGAAAACGAGACCTAATAATATGCTGCCTATAATAAGTTCACTTCTAGAAAGGCACATACACTGAAAATAAAAGAATGGCTAAAGATGTTCTATGCAAAGAGAAAACCAAAATGAGCAAGAGTAGCTATTCCTACATTAGACACAATAGAACTAAAAGCAAAAAGTATAAAAGATGATCAAAGGTCCATTTTTACCAGGAAATAGAACAATTGTACATATATATGCACTCAATGCTGGAGCATCCAAGTTTATAAAACATGATAGGGGGCTGGAGAAAGAGCTCAGCGGTTTATCAAAACCTTTTTTAAAAGTATTGTCAGAGTGGGGCTGGAGTTGGCTCAGCAGTTAAGAGCACTGACTGCTCTTGCAGAGGACCTGGGTTCAGATCCCAGCGACCTTGTGACACTTAACAACCATCCGTAACTCTGGTTCCAGGGGATTTGACGTCCTCTTCTGACTTCCTCAGACATTACACGAAATGGTGCACTTGCATGCAGGCAATACACTCATACACATAAAATGAAAATAATACATAAAAAATAAACATGATAAAGGGAGAGGTCAGATACAACGCTGCTGGTAGTATAAAGCTTCAGTATAACACTTTAATGGCAAAGTCATTGATTGAAACAGCCAACCGCAAAACACCAACTAAACTGTACCATCAGAGCTAGAAAGATGGCTCTATGCATAAAATTCTTGTTACGCAAGCACGTAGACATAGTTTGAACACCCAGCACTCCTGTTAAAACCTAGGCATAGTGGCATGCTTCAGTAACCCCAACACTGGGAGGAAGATAAGCAAATCCCAAGGGCTCACTGGCCTTCCAGTATAGCGGAAGTGACAAGTTCCCGGTTCAGTGAGAGATACTATCTCAAAAAATAATATAGAGAAGCAATTGAGGAAGATATCAACCTCTGACCCCCATGAGTGAGAGAGTTAACATGAATACAAGCATACACACACATACACACACATGCACTCACACATACACATATCACATATACTGTTAATGACATATACTTAAGATACTTACAGAACATTTAACCCAACAGCTGTAGGATTAGGATACAAATACTCTTTGTTGTAGAAATAGCTATGGACAAAATTATGCTATGGACAAATTTGGACTGAAGATTTTTACCTAACCTTGCATCCAAAACGTTATTGCTTATAATATAAACAAGCTCAGTCAGCCATGTGCTCCTCTTGTGACCTGGATATGACCATAAGCCTTTCTTGCCCTCCATCTCAGATAATGTATGAATGTATATATGTATGCTTTACATACTTAACTAGCTTCCTTTGTTCACTGGTAAATGATGTTGAACTTTATAACCCTGGAAAAATAATACAAACACCTTTTTAGACAGTCTATATTTGAAACTAAATTACTTTAAAAAATGCTAGGTTTATTGGAAATATAAGAGAAAGTCTGAGAGATGAGGCAGTTGGGAGGTCCATGTACTGTCTGTATATAGGGGTAAAGGCTTTGCACATTGCTTTAAGTACTGGAAAACTATTGTAAGATATTGAACTAATGAGTGATAAAGACTGAAGGAGGCAAGAATGAACGCAGTGAACCAGCTATGGTTGCAGAATAGGTGAGCGATGATATTTGGTCTAGAGTTGGAGCAGGAGGATAATAAGACAGGGCCAGATTCACATTATGGTTTGAAGATAGTGTTTGAAGGAAAGTGGGTTTAGGAAGAGACACAGTCAGGTTCTTTTTATTCCAATTATTTTGGCCCATGTAACTAGGTTTGTGGTTATAGAAAGAGGAGCATGAGTGTAGGGCCTGTGTCCTGAGACACTCTTCATGTTCATATTTCACAAAGAGGAGATCTATCTGGGAAGGTAAGAAACCAGAGGTGTCCAGTCAAGTAGAAAAAAATCAGTGGTGAAGAAGAAAAAAAAAGAGCTGGTTTTAAGTAGGAGACAATGTTCTTATTAAATACTTTCAGGCAGCTCTATCATGAGAACGGAGAATCAGATGTTTGACAAGAGTTTTTAAAAATCAAAATCATATGAGCAAAGTCAACTTGGGAGAGGTGTAGGAGAAAACCCCAGAATGAATGTAGCTGTGCAGATGTGACTCTTTCTGAAAGATCTGTAGCAGTTGGTGGAAGATGTGAGACTAGTGAAGAAGAAAGCAGACATCGAGCTGATGTCATGTGCTTATGAGCTGTTTTGTACCCCCTCAGGGGTTGCTTTAGAATAGGGGTGATTTCTCACTTAAACCTATGTAATAAAAGAAAGTCAGAACATGTGTGTATAGGTCAAAGAAGGTTGAAATCTGGTGTTTTGATTTACAAATTTTGAGAACTTGGACAAGTTATTTATTCTTTCTGTGTGTTAGTTTTGTCATTTGTAGAACAGAGAAAAGTACAATATCTATTTCAGGAAAAATAATGGATGTGACATAAGGAATTCAGCGTAGTATGTGGCATGCACATATGCTTAACCTAAATATTTTTGCAAACTATTGACAGTGAGCTAAGTGAATGGTTATTTTGTAAGTTAAGTGTCAGGCTTTTACATTCCTCATTGGCTTGTTATGTGTCTCTATAGTCCTGTAGTTGACAAAACTATGGCTGTGCACCAATTCTACTTGCTTGTTTATATGAGGTTTTATTGGAACAAAGCCACATCCATTTGTTATTGTGGCTGCCTTTGACAGCTGACCAGTTGATAGAGGGAGCACATGGTCCTCACTAGTCCACTATATTTACGATCAAGTGCTTCTCAGATGCTTGTCAAATCTGGCTCTGCCTGTTAATACCAATGAATTTTGCATCTTCTAAGAGACTGTTGGCTTAATCCAGTGTACTAGTATGCTTCAATCAATAAATAGCATTAATTAAATATTTATGATGCTTTTCAGATATTTTAGAAGTTTCATTTTTCTCACTAACTATTTTGCATGGCAAAAGAAGAAAAAATGCCAACATACCTCAAATTACTCTGTAAAACAGAAAAGAAAGGAACACTGCCAAATTTTCTTTATAAAGACACTGTTACCATGATAACAAAAGTGGACAAAGGTCCAACAACAACAACAAAGAAATTATAGGACAATCCCTCTGATGAACATAGACACAAAAATTCTCAATAAAATATAAACAAATGCAAGAGCGCATCAAAAAGATTATCCATCATGATCAAGTTAGCTTCATTTCAAATATGCAGAGATGTATTGACATATGTAAAGAAATAACTGTAATCCACCACGTGAAGAGAATCAGGGACAGAAACCACACAAGCATCTTATTAGCTGGAAAAGGTCTATTGAGAAATCAAAAAGGAAGAGATGTTTCTAGACAAGAGGTGGGTCCTCCAAATTCCTGCTTGGTCTTCCTTCCCACAGCACTGATCTTATAATTAGTACATATACATGAAACAAAAAATACTAGTCATGTTAAATGAAGAACGAATGCCACCTCCATCTTTTAAGATACCAGGGATATTTTTAGAAGGTAATGATATATATATGCAAAGCAATATAATTACGTTTGTCATATTGTATAAACAAAGAAAAGGGTACCTGATTTATTTTATGGATGACAATTCTCACGTAGTTATTAAAATATATATTGAAGATGAAGACATTTTAAAACAATCCTTGTTGCATTAAGTGGCGACTATTTTGGGAGGAAATAACTTATTTTTGTGCATAGTTTTGGCATGTTTGCTTAAAGTTAGTTAACCTTATACATTCCTGTAGATTTGTACCTGGGCTATTGTGAAAAAAATTTCTTGAGGCAATTATTGAGTTATTATTATTGTTGCTGTTACTATTAGTATCATCATTACAATGACCTAAAGGAAAAGAATTGTGGAATGTCCATCTTTTTAAAATATCATTCTACTGAATTTTGATTGCTCCCATATGCCTTATTATGATCAATCAGTACAGGAATTATGAATAAAAGTTCGGTTTTCAAAATGACAAAATTTGAAAAATGTATTACACAGGCTGGAGAGATGACTCAGTGGTTAAGATCACTTGCTCCTTTTGCAGAGGACCTGTTTGGTTCGTGGCACCCACATGGTAGCTCATTAGAGTTTGTAACTCTAGTTCAGGGGATCCAATGCCTCCTCAAGCTTTCGCAGGTAACAGACGCCACGGGCTCACACCTCATACAGATGGCACGGTCCACTAGACTCTGGTGCCTGAAAAAGATCCAGAGCCTGCAGAACCTTGCAGGTCACACAGGTAGCACCGCCCACTGGCTGACTTCAGCCCCAGCCATCTGAGGACAGGTAACGCTGCCCACTCATCATCTCCAGCTCCCCCTACACGAGAATGATATAGAGCCACACACCTCCCACAGATAGCACAGCCCAACCCACAGATCCCAGTGTGACCACCCGAGGACCACGTGGAGCCACAGTTCTACAGACCTCCCAAGTACACACCTAGTGTCTCAACGTCTGCTATCATCAACCTTGGGTCACAGGCGCTTAATCAATGTAGAAGAGCTGGACTTGAAGAGCCACAGCAGGAGGGAGCAGAGAAGATCAGCAAAGGTTGTGCTGACCCTTGGGTAGTGTCTGTCCAGGCACACAGTAGCAGACTTTCAAAAGACTGTAGGCCTCAGCACAAGTTCCACAAAAGGAAGCAAGGTCTCATCCTCTTACAGTTTAATCCTGTCCTGAGAGGAAAGGTGATTTCAGCAAAAACAAAGGTGCAATTAGCAATCAGTAGAAGCGTTTCTCCAACTACTTATTTAACTTCTGAGAGTGTGGAGGTACATATCTTTCATCCCAACACTCACAAGTCAGAGACAGGCAGATCGCTGTGACATTGAGGCCTGCCTGGTTTACATAGCGAGTCCTAGGCCAGTTGAGGATATAGAGAGAGACTGTCTCAAAAAATGTTCTTAAATTGTTGTATTTCTATGTATCTGATAATTGGTTTATCAGTTTCCATAAAATTATTTTAGGATTTTAATTAGGATTATAGGATTATATTGAATTTATAGATTAGTTTGGGAAAATATTTTAAGAATAATGAGTCATTTGACCCATGGATAATATACATTTCTTTGTTTGACATTAAATTCTTCACATAACACTTTGTAGTTTTCTATGTAGAGACCTGACATTTCTTTCTTATGTTTATGCTCTGTGCATTTGTGCATTCATATCTTCTGGTAAAATCTGTAGAAAATATGTTATTTCAATGTATGCAAACTATTCATGTAAAAAACTTTTTAGGAATAAAAATTTGAGTCAGTCCTAGGTATAGAACTACCATGAGTATACATTCTACTAATCAGTCCACGGTGGTTTCTCTAAAATAGACCACTTCCAGGGTAAATTCACAAAGTTTCTCTCTGCCTCAAGGAACATTGGCCCAAGAATGTGATTGACACAGATGAAACCAATCGAGTCAGCTACTTTCCAACCAACCAGTGGCTTAGGGGGAGGAACCATGGGGAAAGTAGAAAAAGCTGGGTAAGGAGATGTGGGTGGGGCACTGCCGGTCTCCAGCTTGGGTATGTGTATCTCCACAGGGATGAATCCTTTGTAAGTAACCTGGAATAAACTGGTTTCTCCAACTGGAGAGCATTCTCTGTTTGCTCATTGGGTTCAAACCTGGGGGTGGGGTGGGGCTGAACACCTGTCCTCACTGCCAGAGGAGAATTCATAGGCCAACCACATACTGGAGCATCAAACTAATCTCAACAGAAACAGTAAAACTGAAATAACTCTGTATCCTGAGCACAATGCAATAAAGCTTAGAATCAACAGCAAAGAGTCTCTAGTAATTACATGAACTAATGAAGGTTAAACAACACGTTGCTGAATGGGACAAAGAAGAAATCAAGAAGGAAATAAAAAAAGTTCCTGGAATGAAATGAAATGAAAGCACAATATAACAGAATCTCTGGGATATGTTAAAATCATTCCCAAGAGGGAAATTTATAGCTTTAATTAAGCCCCTACATTATAAAATTCAGAAGAGCATAAGAAAATGATTTTATAATGCAACTCAAAAATTTGGAAAAACAAGAATAAACCAAACACAAATTTTCAGAGGACACTATGCAAGTTGCTAAGGGAGAAAATCAATGATCCAACACCAGCTTAGCCCAATAACCACAACAATGACTGGCACAGCAAACTATCTCTATTGGTTCAATGGTGCCATTTTTATCTTGGGGGTAATCAACAGCTGTCTAATTGGATTTAAAACCAGCTCAATGGGAGGGACTCATGGATGGCACTAAAAACATAGCCAAATGAACATGGCTGGAGAGGCCATAGATCCTAGAGAAAACCCTATGTCTGTCACATCCCTAGGCAAATGTAATTTCTTACTATATGCTAAATACATACCCTTACATTTGCAAGGATGTCACCATTCATCAAAGAAGCTTCTTTTTGCAACAGATGGAGACTATTACGAAGTTCCACAACTGGTCAAAGACAGAGAATAAGTGTCTGTGAGAAACCCAGCCCTATGTGACACATCTAACAATGGAACCTCTATACCTAAGGCTCACAGAACAGTGAAACTTCCTCGTGCAACAGAGAGCAGTGAGCACAGAAAGTCACAACTGGCCAAAGTATAGAGAATAAGACTGTAGAGTGCATGTCCCTGAGTGATACTCTTATATTAAACTTCATCCATCCAGGACTCAGGGACCATTGTGGAAGAGGGAGCAGAAGGATTGTGATAACCTGGGGTGGTGGATGACTACAAGGAAACAGAATTTTCCAGGCTTCTGGGAACTTGCTTGTATGAACTCATAGCAACAGTGACAGCATGCACAAGGACCATGATAACTCCAGACAGAAGTTACATGACACTAAGGATGCCTTAAAAAGCCACGAGGAAACCTATTATTTTATAATGTTACTTAATAAATATGGTTTAAACAGAGTTTTGCCACATGAGGTGATAATGCTCCCTGCAAGAGTTATAGACTATCTTGCAAAACTCTAGTGCCAGACATGGTAATCCTCCTTTTGAACTGTTGGACAGGGAGTTCAAGAGGCTCCCAAAACAATATAGGATATTGCCATTGTCCTTGGTTGTCTTCCAGAATTTGAAGACAAGACTTTATTACTGAAGACTCCATAATACTTCAGGCATGGGACTTGAAGGAATGGAGCTTGAATTGACCTGGAAGACTTTGCCCTGAAGACTAGGTATCATAGCATCAGAAAATACTATGCAAGCTGCCAAGGGAGAAAACAATCAATAGTCCTACATGGCAATAAAGCCTATGACTCTCACCAATGACCAACCTTGAAATAGTTACCCAATCATGGAAAAGTGGCACTTTTATCTTTGAGGTAATCAACAGCTATCAAATTGGACTTAAGGCAAGAGGAAATTCATGCCCTGTAATATAAACCTGACCAACTACCCACAGCTGGAAAGATCGTAGACCTTAGAAGAGAATATACTATTGCCATTTTCCCAAACCAATATTATTTCTGTGTTCTAAATACTTATCCTTATACGAAAAGATAAGTGAACTTTCACATCTCATCAAAGAAGCTTCTTTTTTGTTGCAGGAAACAAGATTACTACAGAAAACTAAAACTGGTCAAAATGGAGAGAACAAGTGACCACACATCCATACGTTTACAATGCCACCCCTACACCTAAGGCTCAGGGAAAATCATGGAAGAAGGGGTAGAAAGTTGGTAAGAGCTAGAAGACCAGTGCCTTTTAGACTTTACAGGGAGCTGTGCCCATGGAATCTTAATAATATGGTTATCCTATCAGGGATAAGTGTTTATCCCTAATCACATGCATATATAAGCAATGCTAGATGAACCCATTAGGTTGTATATATAAATATAAAACATTACATTAAAAAGTAAGAGATAATTCATTTGAGGAAGAGGAAACAAGAGGGTAGTAATGATGTAAATACAATAACAATGTAAATACAATCTCACATTAGTGTGAGATTCTCAAAAAATAAAAAAAAAGAATTACCACCAAATTCCCTGTGAGAGGAAAAGGAATGTGGACTGGGCAACTGACGAAGACTGCTTGTATTTCCCTCCCAGCAGCTTAAAAACCTCTTTCTTCTATAAGTTGCCTTGGCCATGTTTTTTAAAATCATAGCAACAGAAAAGAAACTAATATACCCACTGAGTATTAAAATTGTGGCCCTGGCCAAATTCAGAATAAAACAACATAAATTATCTGTGAATACTGAAATCTCTGAATAGACTGAAAACCAAGGGGAAGTGTTAGAGAGGAGGCATGGCATGGTGTTAAGCTTTCCCAAAGGAAGGTGATGTTTCTTTGAACACCAATACACTTGTTTCTTGAAGAGGGCCAGAGTGGGGCTATGAACATTTCATGTAAACAGTATCATCAAACTGTAGAGTGGTAGTGAGCAGCTGAACTTATGGACACATTTCAGTCCTGGTAAGTGGGCTGCCAAAGTTTGTAGATTAAGAAAGTTCGTAGAAGACAAAAAGCTTGAGTTATTACTGTAAATTTGCTAAGATGGTCTGAATAGAATACAAATGAAGGATTGTAATTGACAAGACTTACCAAGAAGCCAGAAGTCAGAAACCAAAGTCCAACAGTCAGTGTTAATGTTTTCATCCTTTCTTGTTATACCCTGAAAATGGTTAGATGATTATTTTCCACGGCCACATGGATGGATACCTTGGTGAGGTTCAAGGAATTTAATTGAAAATCTGTAGTTTACATTTTTATATGTACTCTTTAAATCTTGTGATGAGAAAATGTTCAGGAATTTTATATAAAGAAATGACTCATTTTAGAAATCAATAAAGACACCATATATGTAGATAACTGTATTGCTTCTTTAAATATTATATTAAGGATTTTGGTAAATTTGTGGTTAGGACTTTTTTTAGTTTTCTTAACCAGTAATTTAGTGAAAGAAAATCACTGTTCATTTTTCAGGTGATCTTAGAACTTCTTTTCCTGAAAATTTTGGTTTCTTGAAAAAACTTTTCCCATTCTACGTGTGTTTTACATATTTAGAATTTTAAAAGTTCACCTCAGTGTTAAAGTATTTTCATGGTTTCCTTTTCTTTTGACCTCCAAAGAAGGCAATCACTAATCAGTCCTTTCCACAGTGTATCAGACTAAATTCTTCGTACACTATTACTTGCACTGCTTTAGATGTTTCCTGTTAATTAATTAGGTCACTTGACAAAATTTATGTTCAGAAATAGAAAAAGTAGAATGGCACACAATGTATTAAAATCATTTTTAAATTATGATTTTCAAGGTTATGTAAATACATATGATCCACAGTGTTCTACCATGTATGACTGCAACTAAATATGTTTATGAGTGAAAGTACATCCTAAAAAAATAATCTCTGAGGTGGACAATTCATGACTTTTATGTAGAGTTCTAGAGAAAGAGTGTTCTGAAGCCAGAGAGGAATTTTTTTTGGATCTGGTACTTGAGCTGGAAAAACACAGACAGATGTGGCAAGATAGAAGAACCAACCATTTTTCTGTTCTACTCTCCAGTATCCGACTCAGCGCAGCCTCAACTGTGTTCTGACCACTGAGCTTTTCTCTTCCTTACAACTCTACTAGGTATGTAAGAGTAGAAGGGTAGTTCTTTCTATTTATTTTACATTTTCGGGGGAGAAGCAACAACTTCTAAAAATTCTTCAGAGATCTGAAAAGAATGTATCCCAGTTTTCCTACAGAAGCTGAAATTTGTATTTCTTTTTCAAACCTTATTCCGCAGATTAAAACATCCATGTTGTTAAAATAGAAAAGACAACATAGAATTGCATCATTTTTTAATGCAAAGTAGTCTGAATTAAAATAGAATTCAAAAATTAAAGTCTCCCAGACCTACCTTTATAGAGTGGTGGATGTGTCTTCTCATGTGTAGATCACAATGTTGGTGAAATCTGACGAGCTGCCGTCTCAAGGCTTTCTCGGTATGCAACAGAATCAAGTGAGAGTGCTTTTAAAGAGGTACACTGTGTCTTATAGTCTATGTTTTTGTGTTTGTTCTGTGTTGACAGGATATTTTGTTGGTAATTAAGGTTACTCCTATGATTGATAATACTTATTCACACAAAGAAATGGTAGTTACGCTTTGACTGCAGATCCTTTCACGTGTATTCATTAAAGATGAATTCTGGTATTCTTGGAGTTACATTGCTTTATTGAATTTTGTCATGGAGCGAAGCTATACAAATTGTTATGGATCATTTGAGTCCTAATGCCATTAATACTAAGATACTCTATTATTGATAACTTTGTATTCATAAGATTTAATTTACTTTACACGTAGTCAGGAACTCTTGTAAATATTTGCTAAACCTTTCAAAAGCATGCCAATTAGCTCTGTGAGCTGCGGAAAGTAAATACATAAAATAAAAGGCTAGATTTTTATCAAATCTATTTTAGCTCCTGAAAACACAGTTAAACTGAAATTTTCATTATCTTCATATAGAAGGGCCTAGTGTCTAGTCGGGCCAATGGAACATGAGTAGAAAAAAGCATTCTGCTTGTAAGGCTGGTCACTATACTGTGCCCCATCATCTTTTTCACTGTCTTGGAACATATGATACACAAAGGAAATGAAGGAGTTAGTCACCCAGATATCTACCTGGAGGAAGTTCTCAACAGAACAGTCATGCATAGACCTGGAGATCAGAGAGAGGAAGGACCAAGAGAATGGCTGATGTAGATGTTTCCTTCCTTTGTTTCTTAAATGTCACCTTCTTATTGAGGCTTAGCCTAATAGAATATTCTCAGCACTGTTGTATTTTCCTTGTACTTTGTGGTGTATATTTATTTACTCTGACCTATGTAGTATGTATGAACACAAAGAAGTTTGCAGATGGAATTAACATTATTAGTCCCCTGACTTTAAAATACAGACATTATTCTGGATCACTTTGTGGGCCTAATATGATGTCAAGATCTCACTAGGTAGTCCAGACTAGCCTTGGATTAGCTATTCTCTTACCTTAACCTCTGGAGCGCTGGCATTACAGGCATGCTACAGGGAAGCACCAGCATCCTGACTAACAAAGGTTCCTGAAAGTGGAGTAAAGTTGTGACAGAACATAGTGGAAGAGGGAGGCAGAGGAGAACAGGAGGGTGATGGGATAAAAGATGTAGGAAGATGCAATTGCTGGTTTTGGTGATGGAATCCTTTACAGTTTGGAAAAGGCAGTAAATGGTCTTCCCTACAGGCTCCAGAATGAATTTCAAACCTGAAAATACCTTGATTTTATCCTGGTTAGACCTGTGTAGAAACTATAAGCTATATATACACACATAAAGTTTGTGTTTTCTTGTCTTTTTGCTTGTGAACCTGAACCTTCAATGACTCTGCCTGCTTCCCAGCCCAAGTTTGCATTTTCTTCAACTAGTAAGATTGTGGTGATATTTTTTTACAGGAGCAATAGAAAAGCAATAAAATATATTCTAGAACTTTTGAGTTACAAAGATATATTTATGTTCATTATTCAATTAAAGTTAACTTTAAAATAAATAATGTATTTCCCCCACTTTTTGACCTAATTATGTATCACCATGCATATCTTTATGCATATATCATTGTGTATTTGTGTTGGTATATCTGTTTGATGATTTCTAGAAATGGTTGCTAGGAAAAATATAAATGAGATTAAAAACATACTATGGCCAGGTTTTACAGGTATGTGTTCTTTCTCATAGAGTGGGCTTCAGATCCAATCAGCAACACTTGGCTACCTTAGTTCAGTCATGCAGCCATTGCACCAGTGGGTTTATCTTGTCTGGAAAGTTGGTATAGTGTCCACAGATAGGTTAAATGGTTGATGACTTTTTTCCTCCAATAGTTTGTATAGAATGTTCTGGCACTATGAATCATAGTCAACAGGGAAGAAGCTTCCAGCTCTGTCCCAGCTTGATTTCTCTGTGTTTTGCATCCAAAGTGTGTACTGTCTTCAGCAGTGTGGTCTTATTGTCTACTTCTGGTAGGCAATGAAGAGCAGTGATAATAACCTGTATTTTTTTTGACAGCCTTTGGGGGCTCCCTGATACATAGCAGACAAGAGAATATCTGACAAGAAATACTTGACAAGTGGCACTCACAAGAAATACCTGACAAGTGGCACTGGGGTTTGGCTTCATAATCTGACTTCTGGGAGCAGTAGTGTTATCCATTAATGGAGAGCAATTTGAGAAAGCATCTTTTTTATGGTTCTCTCTCTCCATCTCTCTCTCTCCTCTACTGAGTCCATTTAGCATTACTTGTATACACATGTGTTTAGGCCTGACCACTTGGGACTGGATAACTTATTGGGGTATCAGGGTGCTTATCCCTGGAGCAAATGGATTATCCCTCTTTAGGCTGTCATGGATTACTTGTAATTCTTCATCTAGATAAAATTTCCTCCGATCTTATGTAAGCAGCCAAATATTTTTTCTTCTCTAAATATATATTTTTATTGAGTTTTTTGTATTTCATATAATCAGATTTAGACTCCTCCCCCATCCACCTGTCTTGTTGCTTCCACACTCCACCGGATCTCATGCATTCCATCATATATGTTAAGTCTTGTCAAGCATTTGTACCCAGATGCCCTTCTGTGCAAGTTCATCCACTGGAGTCTAGTCAGCCTATCTAGAATCGCTCCCTTAAAGAAGATCACCTCTTCTCACCCCACAGTAATCAGTTGCCAATAGTTTCTCAGCTAAGGTTGGGTTTCTTGCCCATTTCCGCAGTTCTGTGGTGAGTTTTGTCTGGTTTGAGCTCACCCTGGTCTAGTACATGCTGTCACCACTGCTGTAAAAGTTGTTTTCTTGATAGTGATGTTTTCTTTGATAATTGTTACTCAGACTGTAAAACCAGTCAAAAGCTCATGGTAAAAGAGGTCACAGGCCCTATGGGAAAAGCTATTGTTGTTTTGCTGAATGGGCACACAGTTAAACTTTCTTCTAGTACTTACGTTTATACCCGTAGACTAATGTAGCTTTCAGCCTTAGGCACGGGAGCTGTTTTGGCAGTGGGCATCAGTCAGATCGGATATTGATAACCTATCAAGTTGCTGGGAATAAGGAACTTCTGAGTACTCAACCTTAAATGGGACACTAAATCACCCCTTGGATGGCCAGGGGACATTGGGGAAGGGAAAGTGCAGGATTGTGAGAGGTGGAGAATGGAGAGAAGCACTGTAAAGTGCTGACTTTTGGATATGCCATGGTCATGGCAATGGCAATCACAGAGAAGCTGTGACCACCTGCAGAAGACAGGCAAAAAGAAAAAATAGTGAAAGCAGGAGAGGGAACTAGTTGGAAAGAGGAAGGGGTTATCAGGAGTGGAAGGAGGATAAGAGAAAGTGATGGGAGGAAGAGGACAGTGGAACATCGAATGCAAATAAGAAACTGTCAAAAAGAATTGCCATCAGCCAAGTATGTGGCTCAGTATGGTCACACTGACCCATTGAGGGTCTCCTCTTTTGGATTTAAATCAAATTTAAATCAGTATTTTAATGTAGTCTTATTGTAATTTCTATTGTTCCAGGTGGAATTTGGCTGCTTTTTATATATTCACAGTTTTCTCTCTGTAAAAGTTTGCTTGTATCACTGCCATTTTTATGTGGAGCTGAGGCATTATTTTCTCCATTCCTAGGAGTTCTCCTTATTTATTTATTTTTTGCTAGTATACTTTTGCCTATTACAGTAGTAAACATTTTTCAGTTTGTACTTAGTTCTTTATTTTGTTCACAGTGTTTAAAAATGATACATATTAAGAGATCGAGGCCAGCCTGGTCTACAGAGCAAGTACCAGGTCAGGTGGGGCTACAGGAAGACCCTGTCTCAAAAACAATCCAAAAGTGATGCATGTTAAGAACGTTGTGCAAAGTAACCAACATTTTCTTTGAACTTAAGAATCTGAGTTATGTTTTTAAAATGTTCCACATTCTGTGAAGTTCTGGTGGCTAACCAAGAGCAGGAGCAATGGCTAGTATTGTTTGAGGGTCTATGGGATCCCTGGTCAATAGTTTCAAAAGAGTGAGTCCATCCCTGGTATTGGGCTTTCACTTTGCTAGCCCATGGTATCTAGTAGGGGCAATGTTCCTGTTATAAGGCACCTCCTTTTAATCCTCTGTTATAAGGCAACTTCTTTTAAAATGTATATGTTTATACTTTAAGAAGTTTCTATAGTGGTAGATTTCTATATGGCTTTTTCATTCTTTTTTTAAGTTTCAGAAAACAGTATTTTATTATAGGAAGCTTAAGGGAGAGAAAGAAGGCAGAGCTCCTGCGCAGTAGGATGGGTCCCTAGGTGTAGGGTACCACCGAGCCTCACTTCCATGGAGTTAATATGGTTTTGGTGGATAGAGGAGGATGAACTGGTCACTCTCATTCCTATTTCAGGTGTCCAGGTCCCGGTAGTTTCTGTCATCATCCTCAGTGTGGTTTCCAGTACTCCTTTATGGAAAGAGATATGAAAAAATCAGACTCTGTTTTTGGCATGCCTAGCTTCTGGCCATAGTGGAATGGAGACATTTTTGGCTTAGGCACTTCTGGCATCTCTAGCCTCAGGCAAGGAAAAGTCTGCTAGTAGGTCCAAGGACACTTCTAGCTTTTAGTCAAGAAACTGGTCACCTTTCTTTTGCAGTCCTCTAACCCTAGACTGCCTAGATGATAACTCTTGTTATTGTCACTGGAAACCAAACTCAGGTTTTCTGCAAGAACAGCAGGTACTCTTAACCACTGAGCCATCTCTCCAGCCCTCACTGCCTGATTTTAAACAGTACAATAGCAGTTTCTTGAAGCTTGCTGTATGTGCATGTGGATTTTTCTAAAGGCTGTTAGTGTCAGTCATCTCTCCATACTCCCTCCTCTGGTCTGCTGTCCCAGTCGCTGTCCCAGTCCCTGCCCCAACTAACCCCTCCTAGTCTGTTACATTTATTTGCTTCATGGCTTCTCCCTCTCTGATTTTTCAAACTGAAACATATATATCTAAGAATTCAAAGCTATTATCCAACTATGAAAAATAACATGTGACATTCGTCTTTCTGGGTCTGGGTTACCTTGTTCAGTATGATTGTTTCCAGTTCCATCTATTTATCTGAGTTTCATTCTTTGGAGCTGAATAATATTCCATGTGTAAATGTATCCTACTTTCTTTATCCATTCACCAACTGATGGACATCTGGGTTGTTTCCCTTTCTTGGCCATTGTGAAAGGGCAGCAATGAACATGGATGACCATGTATCATTGTAGTAGGGTCCTTGACAGTAAGACCCTATTGTTGAAGACAGTACACGCATGAACTGTAGAAAAAAAAAACAAGAAGAAATCAAGTTGGTACTGACTTCAAAGTTTCATCTCTATTGGCCAGCTTTCATGGTACGGGAAGGTGATACACATGCTTCAGAAGAAAAAAATAATCATTAACTTTACAGAGCTGTGACTCCTGTGTCCTTCAACAACTAGCCTAGACAGATACGAACTCTGGTGTAATAGTGACTTGAATATCATGAGAGCAACCAGTCACTTTGTAATTGCATTTAAGATCCACTTTGTGAGAATGAGCCTATACCCGATAATGATATCAGGCCTAAGAACGTGTGGCTAGACAGGTCACGCATGGGCCATAGGAGAGAACTTAATACTACTATTCTGTTGAATAGATACTAAAGTGACTCCTTCTGACTTATTTATTTACCCATAGATTAATTCATCTCCCTACTCTCATCAGAGAAGCTTCTTTATGCAGCAGATAGTGATTATCACAGAAACCCTAAACTGGCCAACATGCAGAAGATTAGATGCTGCAGAGTGATTTCCCCTGAATTTGACCCCTTTACCAAACTTCTGCCTCAAAAGGCTGCTCAGGGGTCATGTAGAAAGATGGTAAGAGTCAGAGGTGGCTGATGACCACAAGGTAACAAAGTTTTCCAGATAGCTGGTTAGTTACCTGTAAGAACACACAGCAATTGTGACAGCACACACAAGTCCCACGTAAGCTCACTCTAGACAAAAATTCTGCCATAGGCACAGGGAAGTAGTAAAGAAAGCCCAGCCCCACCCAAGGAACTGGAAACTGATGGTTGCTGGGCAGGGGAGAGTCAGTCTTTTTCATGGGTCTGACTCTTGTTAGGTTGACCATGATCTAGTGAATAGATCCATACCAATTGCCCACCTCCTCTCTTGTTGATCCCTTCTTCACTTCAAATAGTCCTCTGCTTGCTTTCTATTTTTTAAAAAAAATGTTTTTTTGAGACAGGTCTTATGTAGCTATAGGCTGGATTTGAACTCATTCTGGAGCCAAGGTTGGACTTGAACTCTTGATTCTCTTCCTTCTACCTTCCAACATACCTGGTTTTCACTTTTGTCTTTGTCCTTCTCTGTCTGTCACTCCCTCCCTGTCTCTTGGTTTCTCTCTCTCTCTCTCTCTCTCTCTATTTCTCTCTCTCTCTTTCTCACACACACACACACACACACACACACACACACACACACACACACACACACACAGAAGCTAGATTCCACATATGAGAGAAAACATCAGTATTTGTCTTTCTGAATCTGACTTATTTTGCTTAACATGATCTCCAGTCCATGCATCAATTTCCTTATAAATGACAATTTCATTTTTTTCACTGCTCAACAAAACCTTTTTATGTACACATCCTAAATCAAATTTTCATTTAGTAGTGCTGGTAGGTATATAGTCTGTTCCATGCCTTTTAGTGTCTTCAATTTTGTTCTGTGGTTTTTGTTTACTTGGTGATAGTCATTTTGATCGCAGTGAGGTTGTTCAGTGGAAGTTTGGTTTGCAGTTCACTGATAGCTAAACACGCTGAATGGTTTTCCATGTATTAGCTAATTATATTTCTTAAAAACATTTAATTCACTTATCCATTTACTGATTGATTATTTTTTTGTGTTTGACTTTTAAGTTCTTTATATATTCCTAATTGTAATATTATGTCAAATGGCAAATATTTTCTCCAGTGCTGTAAGCTATCTCTTCAATCTGCTAATTGTTTTCTTTGTTGTGCAAAACTTTTAAATTTCATATAATCCCACATGTCATTTCTTTCTATTGTTCCCTGGGCTACTGGAGTCTTATTACAAAAGTCATCATCTATGTCTAGATCGTGAAATGTTTTCCTTGTTTTCTTCCAGTCCCTTAAATGTTTCTGATCTTGCAGTAAGAGAAGTTAGATTTATTTTGTGTTTATTTTTATATATAGAGAGTGTTAAGATATATTCTTCTTTTAAAAAATCATAAAGCCTCTGTTATAGAGTGTCTACATTTAAACTCTTTTTTTTACATTGTGTGTATATATATTGAAAGAAGCTTCTCTAGTAGGTTTCCATAAGACTCTTCCAAAAGACCTTTAGTGTTGATTTTTCCTCATCTTACTCCCTGCCTCCATTAAATCCATCCTATTTGTTATTCTCCCTTCCTATTTATATCACTGCATTCTATCCTCCCTTCTACAAACTTTCTTGCATGGCCCCTTATTAGTGTCCTTATCTCTAAGTATTTCCTGATTAAAACACATTTATCTAAAGACTCAATGCTAGAATCCATTTATGAGAGATAATATGTGATTTCTGTTTTTCTGGGTCTGGGTTACCTCATTCAGGATAATTCCAGTACCTGCAAATTTTTAAATTTCATTTTTCTTTACAATTGAATAATACTCCATTGTGTAAATGTACCATACTTTGATTATCCTTTCTTCAGGTGATGAACGTTGTTTCAGTTTCCTGGCTATTGTGAATAGGGTATCAGTGAGCTTGGATGAATAGGTATCTCTGTAGTAGGAGTCCTTTGGGTATAGGCTCAACTGTGGTATGGCGCAATCATATGGCAGATCTACTTTTAGCTTTCTGAGGAGCCTCTACGCTGATGTCTATAATGGCTGTACCAATGTGCACTTCTACCAGTAGTGAATAAGAGTTCCCCTTTTCCCACATCCTCACCAGCATTTGTCACTGCTTGTTTATTGGATCTTAGCCATTCTGATCAGGGTAAGATGAAGTCTCAAAGTAGTTTTAATTTGTATTTCCATGATGATAAATAAGTTGAACAACAGCAATATATTCATGCTATTTGTATTTTATCGTTTGAGAACTCTCTGTTTACTTCCTTGCCCCGATTTATTTTTATTTTATTTTAATTGAATTTTGTGATTGTTATACAATATAGTTTGAGGGTATATATATCCTCTCCCTTATTTGCACCTCCTCCCACTTTCCAAAGAAAGCTGATGAGTAGAACTAGATTCACATAGGAATTTAGGCTATGATCTAGGCAGGCTCTCAAGTCAGCAGTAAACAGGAGCTTTTAATGAACAATATTAAGGAGAAAGTCTTTTGAAAATGATAAACATCAAATTGACCAAAGCTTTAGATTTATTATGTGTATGATTGTATTGACTGCATATAGGTAACAACATTTGCGTTGTACAGTGCCCACAGTGGTCAGAAGAGGGTGTCAAATCCCCTGGAACTGGAGTTAAGGATGGTTGTTAGCTGCCATGTGGATGTTGAGATTTGAACCTGGGTCCTGTGCAATTGCAGCCAGTTCTCTTAACTTATCTGCGGAGCCATCTCTTTAGTCCAATTTTTAATTTAGTTTTCTCTTATGTTTAGTTTCTTGAGTTCTTTGTATATTCTTGATACTAACTCCCTTTCAGAAGTGTATCTGGTAAAGGTTTTTCTCCATTCTGTGCATTGCCTCTTCATTCAGATGATGGTGCCCTTTGCTGTACAGGTTTTATGCCTGTGCTATTGGGGACCTGTTCATAAAATCCTATCCTGTGCTTTTAAGTTACTTTCTCCTACCTTCTTCTCTATAAGATTTGACGTATCAAGTTTTATTTTGAAGTCCTTGATCCAGTCCTTGGAGTTGAGTTTTGTTCAGGCTGAGAGGTAGGGGTCTTGTTTCTTTCTTCTACATGTAGCTATCCAGTTTGATCAGCACCATTTGTTGAAGATGCAGTCTTTTGTCCAGTGTGTGCTTTCGGCCCTTTGTCAAGAGTCAGGTGACTGTATGTGCATGGACTTAAACTGGGTCCCCAGTTCTATTCCATTTGTCAATGTTTCTGTTTTTGTTCCAATTCCATGCTATTTTTTGACTACAGCTCTGTGCTGTAATTTGAAGTCAGGAAGGGTATTGTACCCAAAAGTTATTTTCCCTCAGTATTATTTTAGCTATCCCTGAGGTTTTTTTTTATGTTTCCATGTAAAATTTGAGACTTTTTTCAATTTCTGTGAAGAATTCTGTTGGCATTTTAATGGGGATTGCACTGAATCTGTAGACTGCTTCTGGTAGCACAGTCATTTTCATGTTATCAGTTCCACCAATCTATGAACATGGGAGGTCTTTCCACCTTCTGGTATCTTCTTACGGTTTCTTTCTTCAATGTCTTAACATTTTTATTATACAAGTTCTTTACTTCCTTCATTAGATTTACTTTGAAACATTTCTTCTTTCAATATATACATATACAGTATAAAAAGATTTTAAATGTTATCCTGTCCTATAAAACGGGTTCAATGACCCTAATAGTCACCACAGGCTAGCAAATGAAAAGCCCACTGCCAGGAATGGATTCTCACTTTAAGAGTTGTTAACCATAGACATTCTACAGATCCTCAGAAAATACTGACTATTGCCACTGCACTTGGTTAACTACCAGAACTTGACAGTGAGACCCTATTGCTGGAAACACTACATAATAAGTATCAGAACAGCAAGGGAAATCATAGTATTAGAAGCTGCTGTGTATGTTACTGGTGGAGAAATATTATCATTAACTTTTCCTAGCTGTGAATCCTGCATTGTGGGATAAGACTTGGCTATCTACAGTAGCAATAGCCACTGGTGAAATTATGCTACAAATGTTATGGGAGTAACCAACCCACCTTCTGATTGGGTTTAAAGACTGGTTTACAAGATGGACTCCATACCTGATACTATTACCAGGGCCAAGCACCTGTGACTAGGCAGGTCACAGAACACAGGGGAGAACCTACTACAATCATTCTGCTAAATAGACATGATATTAAACTGATTCACAATGACTTAATGTTATACCTATAGATTAGTGCATTTTTCAACTTTCACCAATTATGGTTCTTCTTGAAGCAGATTACAATTAACACAGAAACCCACAAATAGTCTATTTGCAGAGAATAAGAGACTGTGAAGTGCTCAGCCCTAAATGGGACACCTATATCACACCTTCTCCTCTCAAGGCTCAGGGATCATTGTGAAAGGAGAGGGAAGAAATACTGAAGTAGCCAGGAGTAGTAGATGAATACCACGAAACTCTGTTGTCTGAACACCACAAGGTAGTTGCAAATATGAACCCACAGTGCTTATGACAGCATGCACAAGACATGTGCAAAGTGAATCCAGGAAGGGGCCTCACGTGGATGGCGGAGGTGGGCAGGAAGCCCCAGCTCTAGCTGAGGATCTGTTGACATTGGATAGATGCTTGGAGATAGAGAATCAGTAATCCTTACTGGTGTGACCTCTGGTAAACTGACCAGACTCCAAGGGATAAACCGGTACCTGAAAGCACTTGGGAAGTGCAGATTAGACTGGATAGGCCTTAGAAAAAGGCAAAAGATAATAGCGAACACGAAGTAGGAGTGGCGTTGTAATGTAAGGGGAGGACGGGGAAGAGGGTCTTAATATGATCAAAGTACACTGCATGAAATTGTTGAATCAAATATATTAAAAATAATTGTAAAAATACAGAACAACTCCAAACTGAGTTCACAGAGAAGTCCAGGTTAATTAAGAGATATATAATCTTTAGTTTTTAGACTAAGAAATATAGAAAAAAACACAGAATTTGGATTGAAAACATATTAATAAGCAGAATATGTCAATATAAGTAAGTTAACCATTGTGTTTAAGAATAAAAACTCAAGTTGTTCAGAGATACTAAATGCTGTTCCTGGGTCATTTGGCTGATTACTGGCAGAAAGAACAAGAATGCAGATCTTTAATTAGGTCACTGTTCATCACTCTGAGCCTAAGAAAGGCCAGAATATTTCAAATACATATAATGATTACCATTTGAAGATTACCATTTGAAGTCTTTATTAGCCAGCAAAAATACAATCACCAGATTTCTTAGTAGCAGTGACAGAACAGAATGCCTCAATGTCCTAAGTTAACATCATTCCTGTACACCAAGTAGATATTTATTTTCTTTTACTAACTCAAGTCAAAGGTTTAATTTGGAGAAAGAAATTGCAAACAGTGTTATGGCAGCAGTTTGATGTGGGTTTCTTTTAAACCCATTAAATGTGTGACTAAAATTGTTAGAAGGCATTCTATCATTGAATACATTTTACATTGACAATGGGAGTTAATTTAATTAACAATAAAATATTAAGCCTGCCTTATGTATGTGCAACTAAGTCTCCTTGTGGTTCAAAGAGGCTAGAAACAAATACATTAGATTAAAATTAACTTAGATAAATAGTTACTAACCCATATAATTCTGTTTTGAACCTAATTGCATTTTTCTCCCTTGCTGGAATCCCGTTATGAGTTCCCCAAAGTGATCTTGAATCATAGACTCAGCCATTAAGCTAAATGTTTCATATTCTCAGAAATGTGATGTGTGTGGTTTTGTGCTTGGTTGCCACATTTCAAGTTTACTCATTTCAGATTTCTGTTATTTCTTATCTCCTACTTGATGGAATGAAATTTCACTTAAAGTTTAAAACTATTGTGTAAGGAATTTGGTTCTCAATCAGCAATACAAGGTAGATGGCTCTAGAACATGGATAGGCAGAGAGATAGACAAATTTCAGTGTTACTGTGGAGAGATCCAGTTTTGTTCCTTTATATTTATATATTTTTCAGATAGGTTTTTGATTGAGGATATGGAGTATTTCCCAACACTTAAGGAAAAGCAAATGGTTACTAACCCGTATAATTCTGTTTTCAATCTAATTGCATTTTTCTCCCTTGCTGGAATCCTGTTATGAGTTCCCAAAAGTGATCTTGAATCATAGATACATACTTGGTTTGTGGGATAGAGGTGTTTTGTCATGTTATTGGGTCATATGGAGAGAACAGTTTGATTGAAAGATTAGTGATAGTGCTTTAAATTTGGGTAATATTATAATTTCATTTTAGGAAGTATGATAAAAGTTGGAATGTACTCATGAATTACATCTTGTAATGATGATAGGAATACCTACAATGCTCTGCACTGTACTACTAATTCCTGATCAGAGGTGTTTAAAAAGATTCATAAGATTTGAAATAGTTTGAAGAAGTTTAGATTTATCATATGATGAATTTAGTTTTTCATCATTAGCAGCTTGATTAGTGGGTAGAGTAGAAATCTGGTTCCTAAGTGTGCTTTTGGATGTAGAAATTTCAGGTGCAGTAGGGCTTGGGAAATAATTAGTTGTGGTTGCTGGAGTAGCTGTGGTCTCTGGTGGGAGTATGATCTGTCCTGAAGCTGAAGAAGGTTGTGGGGTTGATGTATCTGAGGAAGATACAGGTTGGATAGCTGTGGTATCTTGTGGAACTTTTGATGGATCTGTAGTGTGTGGCACTAGAACAGCTACAGAGGAGCCCGTGGTGCCATTTTCTCCTGCAGATATGACGGTAGCATTCTGAGTAAGAGAAATCACACCTTCCGCCATGGTAGGGGCAGTGGTGGAACTCAGATACGGGGTTTGCATGTTAACCTCTGATGTGTTATCATTGACCACAGTCATTTTCTTTCCTGAACACGTAGATGGCTGGGGATATTGTGTAGAATTTGATGATGAATGTGAATTCTTGTGATTAGGATGTTCCTTCCTGTCAGATGCTCCATAATGATCTACTTTGTGTTGTTTATATTTCTGGTGAAAGTTACTTTGTTGAAGTCGTTGGTAAAAATTTCTTTGGCCTTCAATAATCTGCAGAAAATAAAATACAAGAGATAAACGAATCCATTGTTTTATCAGCTATAGGATCCTTGCTAACCAGAAGATAAACAGTATTTGTGTTGTGTGGTGGTTGAATGCTCTACTGTAATGGATGGAGTGGTGATATTTCTGATTTTACTCTCTCACATTTGCTAGTGCATTTTCTCCAGCATTCTCTCACCAGTGGTTGGTGAGAGTACTAAAGGGTGCTAGGATCTGGGAGAGCATGCTGGAAATACACAGAGACATAACAGTGCTGGAAGCTTGATATGCCCTCTGCCCACCAATAAGTGACTGAGTGACTTTGGGTCCTACTCATTTATGAAATGATTCTGATTAACTTATAAATTCAAGTCTAATTCTGTGACTTTTGTCCTTTGAAATAGTTATGCTGTTTATTTTCTTGATCAGATGACCATCTTTATAAGGTAGGGGATCTGTTTCTTTCATCTAGAACTATGTGTGGCACATGGCAAGCACTCATTAAATATTCACTGAATGAGTGAATTCATGGACTTGATAATAAAAATATTTTTGAATAAAATCTTAATATTTAATATGAGTTTACTTAGATATAAGATATCTATATTATCAATTATTTTACTTTAAGTAACCAAAATAATCCCTCTGATGTTTTAAAATGAAGGAAAATTTAATTAAAGTAGTGTTAATTAATAAAGCATGGGCTGGTTAGGTCATAAGGGCCCTAGGGGAGAACCTAGTACTATTATATTCTGCTAGTTAGCTATAGTAATAAACTGGCCATTAAGTTCTTATCTTTATACCCATAAATTAGTGTATCTCTCAAACCCCATCAGAGAAGCTTCCTTTTGCAATAGATGGCAATTAATATAAAGACCAACAACTGGTCAGTATTCAAAGAATGAGACTGTGAAATGCTCAGCTCTAAATGAGACATCTGTATCACAGTCCCTTCCCACAAGGCTCGGGGATCATCTCAGAAGAGGGGGCAGAAAAACTGTAAATGCCAGAAGGGCTAGATGTCTGTAGTGAAACAATGTTTACCAGACATGATAGTGCAGTTGTGCACATGTATCACAGCGGCTGATATTGCAGACATTAACACTTGCGCAGGACTAAGCTAGCCACAGTCCCAGCATGGATGGTGGAGAGGCTCAAGAATTCCTACCCTCAGCTGAGGAGCTGATAGTAATTGGTGGCAGCCTGGGGAGGGAGAGTCAGTTTTCTTTAGGGATATGGCATCTGAGACGCCCCCCCCCATGCTCAGAAGATGGCTGCATACCCATGTACATGCAAACAGCATCAAATGGAGTCAGTGAGTATTACACACGCACACACACATGCACGCACATTCTCTCTCACACACACACACACACTAGCACATGAAGTTTGGAGGGAAATGTGGAGGGCACAGGGAAGGTATTGAAAGGGAAGGAACGGGGGAGTGGATTTAATTCAAACACATTATACGTATGTATATCTAAATATTTAAGTAAGATATTAAAAATAGAACTTGATGGTAAGATCCTATTGCTGAAGATAATACATTTGTGAGTTGTAGAACAAATGTGGAGAAATCAAGCAGGTATAAAGCCCCTCTCTGTTTGTTAGCTTTCATAGTGCTGACAGTTCCCATACATGCCAGCAAGCAAAAAAAGTAATAACCAACTTTGCTCAGCTGTGAATCCTCTACTATATGTTTTCTCCCTAGAAACCAGGAATTGATGGTTGCAATTTTTAAAGATATTTTCATTTCATATTTTAGCTGTTTCAAAACTTCATAAAATTATAATATTAATGAGATACCATGTGATTCTTCATATATCTATATAGTATATAATGGTGGAACATTCTAGCTTTTGGAATATATAATCCACAATTTTTGTCAGTAGTCACCCTGCTGCATGGCAGAGCTTCTTACATCTGTGTCACTGGAACACTGTGCCATTGTTCAATCTTTCTTGACCTTTCTCTTCCTTTTGTCTTCCCCAGCGTCTGATAAAATGTTGAAATCTCAAATATGCACACGAAATGTTTGTTATTGATAGATAAAATGGGTTCTTACTGTGAAACATGCACTCAGGACACAGATGCATGCTAGTAGTGGCAGAGTTTTCATTTTTATTGTTGGGATCTGGAAAAAATCAGAAAAGTGACTTAATCATAGGAGAGAAATAAGATTTAGTAAATGACTTATTTTTGTTAGAATGTGAGTGGTTTCTGAACATTATGTATATATATTTATTTTATAGCAGTGGCCAAAATTACCTTAAACCTTAAGCACAGTCTTTGAGAGAGGAATCAGAAGAGGAGTTAAAATTATTTAATTATAGCATGATCATTTTTCTATCAATAATAAACACTACCTGGGCAAGGCAGGATCTTAGAAAGCTTAACAATAAGAAAAGATAATGGGAGGTTGGGGAGAAGGCTCAGTTAATATAGTGCTTGCTGTGTGAGTCTGAGGACCCGAGTTTGGTTTTGGCATCCATGTTAAAATCCAGATATTATGGTATAAGCCTGTCATTTTTATATCATCATGCTTAGCATGTAGTAGAGTATTTAATATGTTCTTTTGAAGAATTGTTTTCAAAGATGATTATTCTTTTGGTTATATCCCATAGAAGAGAGAAAGAGAAAGAAATAGCCTTCTAATTTTTAATTTTGATTAAAATGCTCAATGAAATATGAGCATTTTACATTGTCAGCTTCAGTAAAGAAAAGGAAGATTAAATTATTTATATGTAGAGATTACCTATTAGGCAAATAAGTTTTTATGTACATTAATATGCTCTCAGATCAAGCATACTTCACAGTACAGCCTGTGATTTATCAAACTGTGTTAGTGTCAGTCAGACTTGGTTTAATCCTATGCCTGGTACTGACTGTGTGACTCCGAATGAGTTCAGTCTCATCATGAAGCTGTTCTGAGGATTGACTGGAATAATATATATTACAAATTGTACTTAAGACAATGGCTGCTGTATTATAAAATCTCAGGGACAGTTATGATAGTGCCAGTATATTAGAAAGAAATCATTTGGAACAAGGAATTGTTCCTAATGTATGGTCATAAATTCTTTTTTCAAGATCAAAAGATACTTCCCTGGATCCTGTTCTCTTCAAATAAATGGGATTTGAATGCATCACCAGAGTTCAGCAGTTTGTAAGAGGATAGTACCTAGTGGAACAAGTACAGTTACTACTAACATATGCATAGAACTTGAAAGTGGCTTAGCTTACATTAGACTATATCTAAATATCCACATACCTGGTTCTATGTGAGCCTTTCTTCTTAGGATGTTCAATCCAACTGCTTACCTCCAGAAGATCCTTTCAGTATGGTAACTGGAAGCAAAGGAACAGAAAGCACTAGAGAATTCCCAGGTTTTATATCTGTCTGGTTGAGCTTTTTGGAATTAGGAAACTTATAGGATTTAAGAAAGGTCACCTCTGTCAAAGAATTTACTTTCAAAGACAAAGGAAGAATAGTTGTAGTTTTCTGAACTTGACAATAGTTTTTTGTGTATCATATTCATCTTGATGAACTCAGTGACAGGTGGAGATTATTAATAAGTAATGCACTTAATGTAGTGATTGGTGACACAAATGCAGGTGTGTGAACAAACCTGTCTTAGTCTCCCAGGCAGGAACTGATCTTCCATCCTTCCTGTAGCCTCTCAAAGTAAGCACAGTGAATCCCCCTTGGCAATTATAGGGCCACAGCATCATTTTTCCTGTGTCAGTCAGTACAATTTAGCAAATGGAAGGGGATTAAAAATACTATGCACAAACTAGTGAAAAGTAATTGTTTTAGAGCTGAGAAAAGAACATTGAAATTTTGGGGGAGGAAATTTATAGAATTTTGACTTTATTTAGAAATAGTTATTTCATGCAGTAAAGTGTAGAAAGTAACAGAACAAACAAGTGAACAGTCATAGATTTCACAAGCATTAACAGTTATCTATGTATGCTCAGTGGACTGTTTTGCTGAAATAAGTTAATGGAAACTGTAAAAACAATGAAAGTTAATCTTTAAGTATTTTAGCATTTATCTATAAAATGTTTATAATGCAATAACATCAATTTACAATAATAACAATTCACACACTGACTCAGTCCACATTAAAAAATTCCCAAGTTTTCAAAAATATATTTTAGTCACTTGCTTTAACTAAGACCCAACCATGGGCCACTTGTGTTATTTGTTATGACTCTGGTTTCTTTTATTCTAAACATTTTAATATTTCTTCTTCAATGATATTTGTATTTTGAACAAGATCAATTGTGCTATTAATAATTATCTTCAGGAATAACTTAAGAATGACTTTATATGGATATTCATAATTTGGTTATTTGTGCCACGTTCTACTGCTAACCTGAGGCACAATTTGTGAAATTGTGATTCCAATTCATAGTTTGCTCTTTTTTATATTTGTTCTCTGAAGCAGCTACGGAAGTTATGCTATTTCAGTTTGATTCTCGCTTCTCCACTTAGTAATCATGTAACATTAGCAAATCAACTATCTTCTCAAAACCTCAGATGCAAAATAAGATGGCATTTTCCATGCAAAGTTGATGTGAATAGAAAGATAATTTTCAGGGTCTATCATGGTGGCTTTAAATCAGAAGTACGGGGGATGTCTCCAAGTGCTGGCTCTACTTTTCTGTTACAGATTTAATTGGAATTGGAGGCTGAGCAAGGATGGCAGTTTCCATTGTCACTGTTTCTAAAACCTGATAACTTAAAAAAAAAAAGAAGCTCAGAGTCTCTGAGTTACTGCACTATTAATATGGAACGTTAGAAGTAGTATTTGACATAGTACCAAGTTAGGGAAAATGGATAGTGATTTCAATTTTGTATCCTCTTTTTGCTACTAAACAATAATATTCTTTAAAAACAGGGTCCAGTGGGAGGCTATGGGGCGTAGGAATGTGGGAGTCTAAATTTGATTAATAACTACTTTATGAAATGCACAAAAGCTCAATACAAATGTTTAAAAAAATTTACATATTTTAAATTTTGAACTGAATTTTTGCAGATCTCGTATAATACATTTGATCATATTTAGATCCCCTATCTGTGCCCATGTACTGTGTATCATGTATCATGTGCCCATGTACTTCTCCGCAGCTTCATGTACTCTCATATATGTGTATGCCGATAGAGTCAAATTTGTGTCCTCAAATGCTCTTGGATGTGGGTTCATCCACCGGAGCTTGGCCAACCATCCAAAAACCTCATCCTTAAACAAGACTAACTTTCTCCCTCCCAACAGCCATCCATTGCCAACACTTCCTCAGGTAGGGTTGGGATTTCCTACCAAGTTCCCATGTCTATGTTGGGATTTTGTCTGACATGAGTTTATGTGAGACTTGTGCATGCTGTCACCATGGCTGTGAGTTCATATGAGTAACCGCTCACCTGTTGGAAAACTCTGCTTCTTTGTGGTTGTCCAAGGTCTCTGGCTCTTACAGTCTTTCTGTCACGTTTTATATAATATTTCCCAGGCCCCTGGAGGCAGAAGTTTGATAAAGGTGTCCTATTAAGGGATAAACACTCTGCAGCCTCTTAGTCTCTGCACATTGACCAATTGTGGTTCTCTGTTTTCATTAACATCTGCTGCAAAAGGAAGTGCCTTTGGTGACAGTTAAGAGATGCATTTAATCTGTGGGTTATAACAGTAAGTCATTAAAAGTCAGTTAAATACTATATGTATTTAGCAGAATAAAAGTAGTAGGTTCTTCCATATGGCCTGTGATCTTCTTGGCCTCAGGTTCCAATATCAATATCAGGTATACTTCCATCTTATGAAGCAGACTTTAAGTTCAATCAGAAAATGGTTGGTTATTTCCATAATATTTGTTCCACTATTTCACCAGTGGGCATATCTTGTTAGGTCATTTGCTTACAGGATTCAAGGCTGGGTGAATGCATATCACCTTGTAGCACTGTGAAACCTAGCTAGTAGAGATGAGACTTTGAAGTCAACACCAGCTTGATCTCTCTTTGTTTTTTTTTTAAATAGCTCATGTTTGTAGTATCTTCTGCAGTAGGGTCTTACTATCAAGGTCTGTGGGTATGCCAGAGCAGGGGCAATGGTCAGTATTGTTTGAGGATCTATAGGACCCCTGGTCAGCAGCTTTAGTAGAGGGAGTTCATTCCTGGCACTGAGCTTTTACTTTGCCAGCCTAACAGGGCAGTGAGCTGTTATAAGGTAACTCCTTTTAATCCCTTTTTATAATACATGTGTACATACTTTAAGAAGCTTCTATAGTGATAGATTTCCATATGGCTTTTCTAAAGGCCTTTAGTATTAGTTATCCCTCCCCGTACGTCTTATACATACTTTAAGAAGCTTCTATAGTGATAGATTTCCATATGGCTTTTCTAAAGGCCTTTAGTATTAGTTATCCCCCCTGTACATCTTACTCCGCCCTGCCTCCCATTCCCCCCCTCATTTAATCCTCTCTATTATTCCACTCTTTCCCCTTTCCATCAATGCATTCTATCTCCCTTCTCATGAAGCCTCTCCTTTGCCCATGGCCATTTATTAGTTTCCTGACCTAGGATACAATCATTCAAGGTGAGGACACAACCTACAGAATGGGAAAAAAATCTTAAACAGCTTTATCTCTGACAGAAGGCTAGTAGCTAGAATAGGCAAAGAACTAAATTTATTAAACATCAGAAAAGCCAAATAACTCAATTAAAAATTGGAATTTTGATTTACTATGATTTATAAGTAATTCAAATTATATTAATTTTAGTATCTGGTAACTGCTTTTAGAAAGTATTTTTAATATCTGATCTCATATTTTTACATTAAACACTCTCATAGTATAGAAATGAAAACATTTCATTTAACATTTAGGCTTTAAAATGTTATTCCTTACTAAGGATTAATTAGATTGTGCTATTTAATTGAGAATATTTAATCTCAAGAGAACTGCTGGACTTCCATCTAAAATAGTAGCTTTTTTCCACAATGATGTTTTCAAATGCATATTCATAAGTGACAATATGTTTCTTACACTTAACCTGCAAATAGCTAAGAGAATACTTTAGTAAAGAACAAGTTAGAGAATAGCATTCTTTCCACTGACAACAATTGAGTGTCTAGAATTTTTTTCTATTAATACTTTGTACTTTGAATAGTTTTAAAAAATAAAATCAACAGATAAGTATTTATGTGTGTCTTAGATATGAAACTGCCCCCTGACTTTGACTTCTATGTTTTGTACTTTAAAAAGTCACCAAATGCAGAAATGAGAGAGAGAAGATGCCTGAGCCAAGCCTCCTGCCACCTGCCCTTTTCAGTTTGTCAGCATCGGACCCTCTGACTCGCTACAGCTGCCTCCTGCCTTGGAACTTCGGAAGGTTAAATTCAGCCTCCATGGACTGTGGTCATTCCTCATTCTCAGGCTTCCAGAGTAGCCCATAAAAAAATAGGTTCATAAAAACTGCTTTTGAGGCTTGCGAGGGCTGCGGCCTTGTCCTGAGGAGAGGACTGTCAGTCTCCTTTCACTGGGACTACCTGGATTTCCTTTGGCTAGTCTTTTGCTTCCCATAACCCACCAGAGAGCCAGGTGGTGTGAGTCTCATTTGGCTTTGTCTCTTTTCTCTGCATCACCCATCTTTTTCTCTGTGTGCTTTACATATCCTATTAATACCTTTATGACAGAACTGCTTCCTTTCCTTCTTGTTTTGGAATAAAACACGTTTTTTTCTTGTTCCATCTCTTCTCCCTCACTTGGTCACCTGCATGTAGCTTCTAGTCTACCATCTTATCCAGAAGTAGAAATTATTATTATTAAAAAAATTTGACTGAATTTTTGTATCTTTTTTATACAGAACATCTCAATCAATCTTAATCATCTTTATATCTTTCTCCCATAGCTGGCACCTCCTGTAGCTCCCCCACTTAAATGAATAATTCTGTCATTTGTGTTAAGACCTATTGTGTCAAGTTAGTGACCCCAGATGTTCCTCAGTGCAAGTTCATTCACTGATACCTAGTCATCCTGTCTAGAGTCCCTTACTTTAGGAAGATAAGTTCTTCCTCATCCAGCAGTAATCAGTTGCCAATATTTCTTCATCTAAGACTGGGGATAGAAATTATTAAAAAAATACTAGTCATTTAAAAAATGTACTCAAAGCATTTTTCTTTTTAAATACAATTATTATTATTTTCTAAGAAAGTATAATGAACGTAAAAGAAATGTGATGGACTGTATTAAGATTGCTTCAACTTTTAATAACAAAACCTCAAGATCAGTCTAAGTTATTTCAAACAAAATGCACTTAAATTCTTCCTAATCCAAGAAACAGATCAGGAAAGATCACAAAGCCAAAGAAGGCCAGAGCTGCTTTTGAAACAAAGCAAAGCAAACTACAAAACCACACAATACAACAAAAACAAGGACATCTGATTACCAGTCACCTGAGATATTACATGGAAATAGTACAAGTCCAAGATCTTTCTTTCATTTTGGGTAAATATAGGAACTAAGAGAAAAGTCTTGTATATATAGCAACCTTTTCTCTGATTAACTGAGCACAATCAAAATGGAAAAGGAAAGACAACTTGCAATGATTTTGAGGCTGTTTCCTTGTAATAATAATTTTGACATTAAATGTGTCTAGGGAAGAAATTTGTACTCCACCAAAAGATATGTCAAGTTTGTGAAGATACAACAATGAAGCCTGTACAGTATCTTAGTGAAAAGGTAGCAAATATATGACTAGTGCACAGTTTGCCATGTATATGGGCTAGCCTGGTATATGCTTTGCAGTAGAAATGAGAGTCCCAGCCTCAACAAGATGGACAGTGACAACTGATTCCTGGCTTTCCTCTGACTTTCACATGTGCCCCACAGCACATACTAACATGCGAACACACTCATACACACAAAAATAAATGAATCAAAGCAATCACATCTACTAGAATAAGATCACATAAATTAACATATCCCTGTACCCATGCCATTTACAAAGGTAATCATTTATGTATCAGCTGGACCTTTTTGTTCTACCTGAATAGAAATCATGGGTAGGTAAGGAGGATCTTTTCAAATGCTGGTGATCTTTGGCCTTTGGGAACCCAAGTTCTAGGAATGGTTGAACTGATGAACCCACAGGTTTACAGCTCCTAGCCCTAGGAGAGGAAGGACATCACTCTATGCTTTAAAAGCCAAAGACTATGTCTCTAGGCACTAAGGTTGGAGGCTTATTGCCATGTGTTTTAAAAGTCAGAATCTGGACTCTTGGCAGCTCCTAGAATTCTTGGATTCCAACATGAGTGGGCAGTGGCAGCGGACTGCAGCATCGTCCAGGGTCAAGGAGCAGCAGGCAGCATAGGCCAGGGTTACAGCTCTCATACAGGCCTCCGTTGCCGGGACCCTTAACTCTACAGAGGCAAGTATTAGCGTTATAGCGTGTTGGCATCCTTAACCCTTGGCAGGAACAAGTGCCACAGCTCTTGGGCCTTGGGTGTCTGAGACTATTGGTCCATAAAGCTTAGAACCCTCTGGAGTTCTTCAGATAACTAGGGTCCACAGTTTCTCTCCTCTGGTTCTCATAGCCTTCTAGTTTTCTTCAGCCTGGGCTTTCTCTCTACACTTTCTATTCCTTGCAGTCTCTGTTGGCGCAGTTCCCTGTCATTTCTGCCCTGACCACTATCTGACTCTATCTGCCCTTTCATTGCTTCTGGCACCATTAATTATCACTGTCACCACCAAATCAGAGGCTGTTGTCACCTCTGCCCCTGCTGCTCCATCAGTCACCACTTTGCTGCCATTATCACTCCATTGCCCTTTTTGCCATGCTTGCTGTACTCATGATAAACTAGACAAGAAAAGGTCACTCGAGGAGCTTTTTATTGGGGTTGATATTACAGCACTGTGGTGCGGCATTTGTTAACACGCCAACATCATAATCACCCAAACAAACAGACTGTTAAATTAAGTTTTTAAGGGTGGGTCTGAATTTGGAGGACACTGGTTTCCCCAGATATCTAACTGTCTGTTTCCCAGAACTATGCTGATGGATCTCTCTTGTCCCCTCAATCTGTGAAGATGGAACTGTCTGTCTCTTCATCCTGTGAAGTTGGACTGAATCTGGAACCCTGTTTCTCCCACTGTGTCCCACTGATAATGTATTCAAATTGGTTTCTCCAGCTTCATTGGCGAAGTACCAGTTTGGTTGGCTCCATCCTTAATCTTCACAGACCGTCTGGTCTTTTCATCCAAGATTGTGGGTCTTTCTCAACCTCCACTGTGTTAAATGGAGGTGGGACACTGCCTTTCAGCATTTTGATACATTAATTCTCAAGCATACCCATATTAATTCATTATCTTTTTCGGCGGAGTACCAAACTGAGGGTTGTGAAGGACACAGCTGGGTCATCAGACCCAAGAATCATGGTTTTTCTGGGCTCAATTAAAAGTTATTAGTCCAGATTAGGCCCATTAATAAAAGTCATTCCCACGCTGGAGGGTGTTTACCTGGTTGCTTGAGCAGTGAACTGAGTAGCTTGCTTGTTATCTAGCCACACAAAGGTATGGTAAGGGTGTTTGTGTCAACCATAGTAGACTGTCATGTAAACGGTGCTCCCCGCAGTCATAGGCCTTTTTCTGGGCCATCTACAGAAATGTTCCTCTTTTGGTACGGGTTTATTTACTTTTATTTTTTGATTCTTGAACTAGAATCTCACTCACTATGTAGCTCTGAATGGCCTAGAACTCTATGTAGATCAGGCTGGCTTTAAACTCACAGAAATCTGTCTCCCGAGTGGCAGGATGCAGGTGTATATCACCATATCTGACTAATGAATGACTGCTGATGTGTTGGGAACCCTTCCTGTGCTTGTCATTTGTTTGTCATTAGTAAAAATCTATTCAATTCTTTATTTTCTTAAGTGGATAGTATTTATTACATTTTAATTTTATGAGTCAGTTTTCTTCCCCTACCTTATGTGTCTGGGAGCCAGAACTCAGGTTTTCAGGCTTGGTGCACCCTTGCATTCTCTCTCTCTCTCTCTCTCTCTCTCTCTCTCTCTCTCTCTCTCTCTCTCTCTCTTTCTCTCTCTCTCTCTCTCTCTCTCTCTCTGTCTCTCTGTGCTGTAGCACATTCATGTGTATGTACCCTTGTCTGTGTGCCTCTGCCTCTGCCTGTGTGTGTATACAGATGCCACAGAAGGACATCAAATGCTTTATCACTCTTTGCTTTATTCCATTGACTAAGGCAGGGTCTCCCACTGAACCTGAAGCTGGCTGTTTTGGTGAGGCTGTCTAGTGAGTGAGCTCTTGGGATCCTCCTGTCTCCTACTCCCCATGTCAGGGTTATAGGTATGTGTAGCCATACCTGACTTTCTCTGTGGGTGCTTGAGCTTCAAACTCAGCTCCTTTTGCTTGAACAGAAAGTGCTCTTATATGCTGCACTATCTCCCTAGGCTTCTTTTTTTCTTTTCTTAAAGAAAAGCTGTGACTATGTAACACAGAGTGGGCTCCATCTACGTACTTGAGATTGGTCTCAAATTGATGATCCTCCTGCTTCTGCCTGTGGGTGGGTCTCCATCTCCAGCATGGCTGTTGTGCTCCAGACATCCCAGAGAATGGAGGGTGGTCAAACTGGTCCTCAGGCGCCCAGAGTGCGGCGGGAATTCCCAGGAGACTGCATCAATGGGAAGTTCATTTATTGAAACCAAGGCAGGGGTTTTTATAGGGAGGCCTTTCTGGCCATTACAGACGGTGGAAAAGTTAAAGGTGGGGTCTTTAGGTAAAGGCGGGAAGGTTGTAGGACTAATGTGAAAATTAGGACTGAGGAAACGAAACCCCAAAACTTGGTTTTGGTCTGGAGTGATCTTTGTGGGGAGGAAAAGAAGATTAAGTAACTGCCGAGGAATGAGGATGTCATACTTGCAGTGGCTTCCCGGTACCTGTTATAGCTTCAGGCAGAGCAGGTCAGAACACCTGCTGTCCCTTCAGGGTCTCCAGGGTCACACTGCCCGCTCAGTGCCTTTACACAATAGTCCCAGGTCCGACATCTGCCTTCTGAGTGCAGGAATGTAGATGTAAGGCATCATACTTAGCTACTCTTCTTAATTTTGAGTTATACGAATTCTTTATATATTATGGTATCAAAATCTCTTAGCTAGACATATGTATTCTATATATTTTCTCCTAGACCATGGTTCACTCTTTAATTTTTGATGGTATCTTTAGAGGCTTAAACTTACTTTTATTTTGATGAAGTTCAATATGTAAAAATTTTCTTTGATGGTCCAAGTGATTTGCCTTTCATTAAGATGTACTTGCTGAACACGAAGCCACAATGAATTTCTATTATGTTTTCTTTGAGAAATTTTTGTAATTTTCCCTCTTATATTTAGGTCTATGATTCATTTGATTTTCCTAACATTTGTACTTCCCCCAACATTTTGGGTTTCCTTGCTCTCCCTAAAGCTTCCCCTCCTGCCCGGTGGCTGCGTGTCCGTCATGTGTCTGACCTCCATGCTGGCGGAAACAGCGTAGCTTTTGTCTTCTCTCTTCCGTTCTCCTCTTCCTGGCAGCTGATGAAATTTAGTTTGCCTTTCCTGGAGGTTTTTCTTTTAAACTCAAGTAAAATTGTCTGTAAGCCTCAAAAGTTCAAATAGTTAATCTAAAACTTAGGAATATGTTTACAGGACAAATATTAATATCAAACACAAAATGAAAAGAAGTGACACCTTTGGTGGCCGTGTACTTCCTGTAGCATCTATAGAAATAGTTGTGGTTTCTTCTGTGGTACTAGGATAAAGAAGAGAGGAATAAGGTCCAGTAGTGAAAATGAGATTTATGGGGATTTCAGTGGTAGGCATCGTGAATAGTGGATAGCGTGAGGAAGGCTGGTAAACTGTTGAGAGACGTGGAGGGAAATGATAAAGCTCTGGTGGCAGGACAAGTGGAGGCAGCAGGTGTACAAAGAACAAGAGTTTGGGCTAGAGAAGTGGTCACCACGGTCATTATGGCCAAGAAAATGCCAGTGACTTCGGTGGATGAGAGGAAGGAGGACAGCTGAAACTGTATTACCAGTGTAGAGCCCAAGAGCAGCGTGTACGGTGACAGAAGCATCAGGAAAGGGAGAGACAGTGGGCACAGCATTCAAAAGGACGTCTGCGACCATGCCAGACGTGTCAGTGGCAGCAGAGGAGACATGCTGGATGCTACTGCGCAAGCTGAGTATAGACAAGCTTTGTGAGTGAACCTTGGAGAGCAGTGGCGGCAGCCGGGTTGGAGACCTCAGCCACCGCAGCTTGAGCAGTGCCGGAAAGAGTGGAGGTACTTGGGGCCGTGGGCGTGCTGGGGACAGCTGAGATAGAAGCAGATGTGGGTGTAGCCGAGGAGGAAGCAGTAGCAGCTGCTGGATGCCAGCTGGCTTAGCTGTTGTTCTGTGGCGTTAGCTTTGCTCCATCTCTTACGTGCTGCCTTATGCTTTTAAAGTGAGGTTTATCTCATCTGAGAATTATTGGAATTATGTTGTTTCTGGTTAACATGTTTTTTATAGGAGATTATAATTTGCTACTGGATTATTGCATCATTGTTTTATTTCTTAAAGCTTATATTTTCTAAGTAGCTTTATACACGTTATGTTTCCATTTTACTCCCACATAAGAGATTTTTCTTTTTAACATGCTTTTCTTTTCTTTGCCTATTTTGTTTAGATATTTTTGATTGAGATTTTTGGCTTAGCTTTTTTTTTTTTTTAAGTTTGGAGTTAAGCCACAATTTGTAACCAGAACTTTAATTCTAAGAATTCTCACAAAATGTTACAAATGGCAACCTAAAAAAACAATCTGTACAGTAACCAGAAAGTTCAGCCTTGCCATTAAACTGGCAGGACATTGAAATTTTCAAATCTCAATTTTCCAAATAAAAATGTTTCAAAGATCTGTATATTTACGTCTAATACTTCTGTAAATGTGCTTGAAACTTATCAGATTCAATATCAACTCGACAACCTTTGCCCAGGGTTGAATCAGATTTCTTAAGAAGTCCAATCTGGTTTAATAGTAAAGTTTTATTTTACCTGTTGGTTTGTACTCAGCAGCTTGTAAAGACCATTCATCTACAATTGCATACCTCATCCCTGCTGTGAAAGTAAATCTTAGTTTAATTTCTGCCAGTTTTGTTTCACTTTTTTCTTTTTCATTGATTTTAGTTTAGCATATCAGATTTGTTCCTACAACATTAACCCATTAAACTTTACCTGTGCTGGACTTAGAAATTTAATTCAATGTATGCAAAACCAGTTCAAAGAAATGCAGTCTCAAGAGAATATTGTAAAGTAACAACTCGTGGTCTTACAGGCCTCATGATTCATTTCAAACCATAACTAGGTTGTTATGCATGCCGCTGATCCAAAAGACAAATTTAAAGAACTAAAACATCTTGAAATTGTACCAAACTTAGGAAGTCTCAAACAAAAGTTTTCTCTATATATTTCTGTCAAGTGAAGTTACTTTTTTCTTCTGTAGGAAATTTGTCTTAGATTTCCTTTTATTTGACCTTCAGAGGTCATTAAATCTTGAAAAGGATGGGTTGGCTTGTGATTTCCTTCCAGAGATCCAACTATAAGGGCCGCTTCTCCTCGAAGACCCTCAAGAAAGGTGGATGACTCCCTTTATGAAACCTGAAGACATTACAATAGGTGAAATAAGCTGGTCGGTGTACAAAGACTTCATGATATCATTTCTATGAGGTTCATAAAATAGTGAAACAGACAGAAATAGAGTAGACTGGTAATTGCTAAGGACCATGGGGGTGATTGTTATTCAACAAGTATGACATTTTAATTATATGAGATTGCTAAGTCCTAGATGTGGTGTACAACATTTTTCCTGTAGTTAACATTGCTGCATTATATATTTATAATGTTGCTAAGAAGGTTGATTTCATGATAAGTGCTTTTATGACAGTAAAAAACACCAACAAAAGAGATAATGTTAATAAAATATCTAAAAAGATGAAGAATTTACAGAGCACAGTAGACGTATAGTCACAGTTCCACATAAGCCAGGTACTATTATTAATTTCTTTCAAGGCCTGTGCTGCAGCTGACAGGGAAGATCTAGAGTGCTCATCTGTGGGCACCTGCTTAGGGATAGCCACGCTGTTTTAGTTATGTTGCTTTAGCACCTATGTGTATCCCAGACTACTGTAAAGATGGAAATGCAGACCAAACTGTTGGAGAGATTTCTGCATGACATCAAGGGTATCCGAAAGATCTGTCTCAGCTTGGACCTGAGTATAGGGGCTTTCCCCCAACCCATTTCTGGGTTTCATGGCAGTGAATCAGCACAGAACTCTATGACAGAGCCCAGGTTAGCTCCCCAGAGGTTGGTCTTGCCTGAGGCTGGAGGAGAGATGGTCAAGGCAGTTGTTTGCCACCTTGCTAACTTGGGTGCAGTGGCTCACTTCACAGGTACAAGCCTGGGCTTAGGGACTGTGGGGCTTTGGCGCTGGGTTTCACTATGGTGGTTCGCACATGAAGCTGTAGTCTAGAGCTTGGACTGACCTCTGTTTCCTCCATGCACTAGGCCTCTCTCTTCAGGCTCTGTTGCTTGGAGTTGCTGCCATCTTCAGTTTATCTTTTCTTTTTGTTCTACTAGAGCTGGGCACCCTAGTCTCTCATCTGGTTTCTCTAGTTCTTGTCAAGGTAATAATTTGGTACATGAACAGCTGTTCAAATTGTATGTATCTGTTCAAAGTAAAATCTGAAATCTTCAGTAGGCCTAGAAGACGTGAGGTGATTTTGGCCCCTTGGTCGGTCACTGTTGTCACCCCTGCTCCTGTTCACCATGCCCCACAGTGACTTTCTGTTCTTTGATATACCAAGTCATCTTCCTGTGTCATCCACATGGTTTCTGCCTTCACTTTCTGCACCTTAGACACTTCCTCTGATCCCCAACATAAAATGTTATTTCTGCCCTCATGGCACGTCTTACCATCTTTTCTCATTTTATTTTCTCTTTGCTGCATCTCTAATTGCTTAGGTCTTTACTTCCTCAATAGAATGAATACTGCACAAGAGCAAAAGTTTTATTCAACACGGTGTCCTGAGTGTCAGACCACCCAACAAACCATTTGGTTATTGATAGCTAATGACTAATTTGACATATGTGTCAGCAGAGGAACATTGTACACAGTGACACCCAGAGGTTAGGATTGGTTAGTGAGGACAATGACAAAAAGAGGTTGGGTAATAAGTATGTCTAGCTCAGTCTGAGTGGCAGGCTGAATTCTGGGGCTTAGAGAGTCCCTTGGTTCTGGCTATTACTGTAGCAGGCCCACATCTGAATCCTAGGCAGAGTCCTTGTTCACTTTCTTCCTGATGTACAGTATCTTTCTCCCTATGTGGTGCCTGTAGCTATGGGATAGCCAGTGCAGGGGCTGCAAGGTGCTCCGTCCTCTCTTCCGTGTGTCTTTTCTTGTCTCTGTCCTACACTAAGTACTCTGATCTCTGGCACTATTGCCTTCATATTTGAAAAAGTGCTTTTGTGTTTGCTTTTGGCATCAACAGTAGTTCAAGTTGGTGAATGCTGTCACTGCAGACTAGTCATGTGCCCCCTGCTCTGCCTGCGTCTCTCATGGTTTATATTTATGAATTGTGCTATACCCAAGACAGTACCATTAAAGTTTTAAAAAATGCTCTATTTCATGTTTATGTAAATATTTCTGCATTTATTATTTCTATTTAAAAATTTTATGTTGTGAAGAGTTTCTTTAATTTATATTAGTTACATTTTAAAATACTTAGTTTTCCCTTTATATGCATTAATGTACTTTGGAAATGCATTGAAAGTCTGATATAATATGCCTGTCTCACATCTCTGACATTTTCAACATAGGAAGAGTAGAACCCTCATATTTTCCTTTGACTGCTTATTTGCCCACAAGACGCTGAATGAGGCTCCCTGTGTTCCTGTGCACTAGCAATTGATCATTAGCAGTGTGCTTCTCTGATTAGACCTGTGCACTGGGAGGACGACCACACAGAGTATCGTAGCTGCGTTCCCTTGCCTGAGGGGTTTTGGTGAGGCTTTTTTGGTAGAACTTCTGACCTCTTTCTTTGTGCTGTAGGTTGTGTTATTTGGCTGTAGTTATATCCATGCACAACACACAGTCTCACACTCTCCCATTCGCATTCAGGCTCTGGCAGTCAGTACTATTTTCTTTCCTTTACCCATCATGCCTAAACACCCTACTAGCGCCATTGTAGGGAGACTGAATGCTTCGGTATCTTCTTTTTTCCCCCAAAGTCCAGCTTACTCAGTTTAATAAAATTAATGTGTGCATCTAAAAGTTATTTTTAAAAAAAGATCTCTGATTCTATTTCCAGGAAGCTGATCTATCAGTTGTTGGCATGTGATAAAACATGGTAGCGTGGCAATCACTACAGCCTCAGAAGATGCATTTCATTGCTGAACTGTTTTTATTTGTTTGATTTTTCAGGTTAAATCAGGTTGATTTCATTAAAATCCTGGAGATTTATTCATTCTAAGAGGTCAGAACAGTTTGGAGTATATCATGTCTCATCCCAACCCCCAAAAAGATAAGAATCTATCTATAAAATTCCTAATCCTGTCTCTTACAGGATTTTGGGTGGTGGCAGTAGGTGATTCAGTGGGAGGAGGGGTGGGAGTATCCTCAGAAGATGCTGCAGTGTTTGCCACTGAGGTTTGAGGTTCTGTGGAAGGGGAGGTTGCTGCTACTGTGGTTGGTGCTTGTGTGGTAGGTTCTATGAGAGGTGTGGTGTCTGGTGCTGGTGTGGTGGGTGCTGTGGTTGGGATGGTGGCTGGTTCTGGTGTAGTGGGTTCTGTGGGAGGGATGGTGGTTGGTGCTAGTGTGGTTGGTTCTGGTGTAGTGGGTTCTGTGGGAGGGATGGTGGTTGGTGCTAGTGTGGTTGGTTCTGGTGTAGTGGGTTCTGTGGGAGGGATGGTGGTTGGTGCTAGTGTGGTTGGTTCTGGCGTCGTGGGTTCTGTGGGAGGGATGGTGGTTGGTGCTAGTGTGGTTGGTTCTGGTGTAGTGGGTTCTGTGGGAGGGATGGTGGTTGGTGCTAGTGTGGTTGGTTCTGGCGTCGTGGGTTCTGTGGGAGGGATGGTGGTTGGTTCTGGTGTAGTGGGTTCTGTGGGAGAGATGGTGGTTGGTGCTAGTGTGGTTGGTTCTGGTGTCGTGGGTTCTGTGGGAGGTATGGTGGTTGGTGCTAGTGTGGTTGGTTCTGGTGTCGTGGGTTCTGTGGGAGGTGTGGTGGTTGGTGCTAGTGTGGTTGGTGCTGGCGTGGTGGGTTCTGTGGTTTGGATGGTGGTTGGTTCTGGTGTGGTGGGTTCTGTGGTTTGGATGGTGGTTGGTTCTGGTGTGGTGGGTTCTATGGCATAGATGGTAGTTGTAGTTGAAGCAGGTACAGTGGTGGTTGTGTCTTTACTTGGGGTAGTTGGTTTTATTTGGGGCTTATGGTTGGGCGGAGGACGAAGACATACAACAGCAGGAGGACGTCCATGAATTACAAAAGTATTAGTTCCTGGAGGGCAAGGTTTTGGTCTTGAAGGTGGCTTTGGCTGACTTGGAATTTTGTGATATATGTTACTAGTTTTCCCTGGAGCTTGTCCTGGAAGTCTTTGAAAGGTGTTAGCTTGGTAGTATCTTTGTCTTGCATAATTGGAAAAAGAAGATGTTGCTGGATTCTGCTTTATTCTGGAGGAAATAGCATATGGTGACGGATTGGATAGATACCGTCTCCTCTGGTTGTGATGACTCTCACTAGGCTGTGGAAATAAATGGACAAAGAAAAGGTGTAAATTTGATCATTCAAACAATATATCTTAACATATATACTTTTTTTGTTAATATATATTAATTATTATTTTAGTTGTATAAGTTAGTGGAGTAAAGTATGATAATTCTATAATTCATGTATTATCTAATGGTCAGCTCAGGATAGTTAATATTTTTATGTTATACATGTCAGAAATTTTGACTAATTCATATTAGTAATATTTATTTATGGATCATGGGGCAATATTTCAATACATGTATACTAAATGTATTGATCAAATTATAATAATATATCTCTTTACCATTTTTGCATTTGTAGCATAGAGATTATGTCTTTCAGTTATTCATAACACTATATTTCCAGTTATTCATAAAAATATATTTATTATTATAAAGTATGTTTTTTCTGTACAGAACATTAGTACTCATGACTTCTATTAATATATAGCTATGTTTTATGTGTATTTTTATTATATATTTTAAACTGACACATAGTATTTCTATTTATGAGACAGTGTATTTCAATACACACATATATATTATGTTTATATCAAGTAATTGATATATTTGTCACTTCACACATATTATTACTTCTTTGTTAAGAACATTCGAAATCATCTTTATTAGCTATTTTGAAATATTAAATTAATTGTTTTGAACTACAGTTGTCCTACTGTATTATAGAACTTTAACGGTTATTCTTTTCCAGCTGTACCCTGTGTCCATTATCCTTCCTTTCTCCATCCCTTTTGCCTTCTTCCCCTTTTTTAGTCTTTGGTAACTACCGCATAACTGTTTTAGTATCAATTGTCTAGTGTCACTCTACCCACTCCTCCCTCATGCTTCAAAATTTATACTCATTACAACTATAGAGGCTGGTTACCTCCCTCTACCTTCTAGTCTGGCTGTCTATATTGTTCTGGAATTCTCTGTCTTTGCCTCGCATTTGCTGTAACCACAAGCTGGCCACCAAGCCCACCTGGCTTTTACATGGTTTCTAGCAATCACAGCTACAATCCTTATGCTTTCTGGGCAAGCACTTCCTTTGTCAAATCATCTCACCAGTCCCTGATTATATTTATGAACACACACACATACATACACATACACACATACAGAGAGAGAGAGAAAGAGAGAGAGAGAGAGAAAGAGAGAGAGAGAGGAGAGAACATTTATCTTTTTGCGTCTGACTTATTTCAATGAAATAATAGCTGAAAAGTTGCTCAGTGTTCTCAATGATATTGACATCCCCAAAGACAGGACCATAAAATATCCTCGCCAGGATCATTATAGTAAAACTTTCAAAACACTAAGGCAGAAAGAGAATTCTAAAAACTGTAACAGAAAAATGGCCAATTCACATGTAAGAGAACCTCTACTAGACCAACAGCAGGTTATTCAGAAGAAACTTGATGGATCAGGAAGAAATGGAATGAAATATTCGAAAATCTGAAAGAAAATTCTTGTCAATTAAAGTTACTATGTCCTGCAAAACTATACTTCACAAACAAAAGAGAGAAAAAAAAATAAACTTTTCAAGGTAAACAAAAACTGAGGGAATTCATTATTCCAGACTGGCTTTACAAAAGGAGTTTAATGGCAAAGGAAAGGAGTTAAAGGCAAAAAGAAACAATACATCATGAGACACATTGATAATGTGATATATATATATTTTAACTCAGTAGTAAAGGAAAACAAAATTGTGAACTGGTAGGAAGATGAAGGGAATTGAAAGATGCTATATTAAATGAAGTGACCCAGACCCAGAAAGACAAATACTGAATATTCACTCTCATAGGCAGATCCTAGGTTTTAATGTACATATTTATTCATGTAGGAGTGAGAGTGGATAGAAGTCAAGAAACTAGAAAGGACCCACTAGAGAAGAATGACGAGGCCTTAAGAGAAGGAGGGGAGTAGGGTACTAGGACACATGGGGTACACAGTGGACGGGGGGTACTAGGCGCCGATGAAAATGGAGGGTAGGGGCATGAGCGAAAGGACAAAGACAGTTCCATCAGAACAGACTAAGTCTGAAAATGCTAAGGAAATATGTTACTTCATATGCTAATTAAAAATAAGGAAATGACTTACATAGGACAAGAAAACCTACGGGAAGCATTGCAGAGTTTTGTGAAGATGAAGACTCTGGAGTCCAAGTGCCAGGGCCGGTCTTTCCAATGTTGCACACATCAACTGAATGTCTTGCTTATAGCCTGTCTTCCTCTATTTCATTATTTACCAGGTGGCTCTAGAAATGGTCTTTTCCTTGTATAGTGGTTATAGGACTATACAGAATCTATGTAAAGTTCTTAGGTGAGGCATGGTAAGGACTTGATATAAACCTGAATTACTTTGAACTCTATCAAAATGAATCAGGACTTGGAAATGAAGCCAGTTCAAGAAGTAATAATGCAACTATAAATATGAGTGTGCAAGCGTGTCTGTATTAAAGTCTGTGTTCCTTTGGTGATATACCCATGAGTAGTACATCTGGTTCCCACGGGTTTTTCTTAATGGCATTCCTTCTATTGTAGTCTGGAAAGTTATGAATCCTACTATAGTTTAGATTCATATAAAGAAAGACTTATATCTTCAATCATTTTGCTTTTTCCTAGAAAGATGTTGCTGGTAACCATCCTATAATAACATATTCTACCTATTCAATTAATAATTCAAAATCCAGAATTCACATGAGTTTTTGTAATGGTTTAATAAAGACTATTCTGGGTAGTTTCACTTGACAATTATTTCCATTTGAAAGTATTTCGAAGGGCGGTATCTTTTTTAAGCAATTGAGATAATATCCCCTCTGCACCTTTCAGACCAACTTGCAAAATTGCCACTTTTCCCTCACATTTAATCCTAGATATCTTTAGTTCCCATACTTCTGGAAGGGAAAAAAATTCTATATTCCTATTTTTTGTAACTTATTTTCCCATTAAAATATATGCCTGTGTAGGTTATATAATAATATATCCCATATACAAAAAGTGAGATCCTTGAAGTAAAGCATTCAGCTTTACTCTATTACATACGGTGATATTTGTGGGTGTATTATACACAGCCTCTATTACGGTCACGTGTATTCCTTCTATACCTAATTTGTTCAGAATTCTATCATGAGGAGATACTGGACTTTAGTAAATCTTTATCTGTATCTATTAAGATAAGTTATGATTTATCTTCATTTTGTCAATGTGATATGTTACATTTATTAATTTGTCTATACCGAATCATCCTTGCATTCTCAGGGAAATCCTAACATGATCCTGGAGAATCATCTCTGCAATATACTGTGGTTTCAGTTGGCTAGTATTTTGTTGAGTTCTGTGTACTGATATAGAGGATTTTATGTAAGAATAGCTATTCCTTTTCATTTTTGTTTTCTCTTTGCATAGAACATGTTTACCCATTCTTCTACTTTAAGTCTGTCTACACTTTTTTAGAAGTAAACTTCTTGTAGGCAGCAGAGCATATTACTGGGTCTTGTTTTCATATGCATCCAAACAGTGCAAACAGTGTGTGTGTGTGTGTGTGTGTGTGTATGTGTGTGTGTGTGTGTGTTTGTGTGTTTAACTGAGGTATTCATTCTGTTTATTTTCAGAGTTATTACTGGTAATAACCCATGGCTTGTTATACTTTTCTGTTAAATATCCTCTGCTCTGATTTCCTTCTTTTGTCTTTGTGGTTTGGTGCTTTCTTGTGTATTGATAAGGTTTGATTGTCTTCTATTTGCTGTAAATGTAGACTTTAGTGCAACTTCTGAATTACTTTCCTGTTGTTTTGATAAAATAAACAGCACCACCAACTGGGGATAAAACTCCAAAAACTTAGAGCCTGATGAATATCTACTCTGGTGTCATTTTCTTGTTATTGTTGCCTTAAACACTGGAAAACCAATCAGTGTAAGATATTGAACAAAAGAGTGACATGGTGCAATGTACCCTGTTGGAAGATTTTTCTCATTGTAGTTTGGAGAATAGACTGATAGAGGCAAGAATGAATGCAGTGAACCAGTTATGGCTGCAGAATAGTGATAGATGATGACATTTGATCTAGAGTTGGAGCAGGGGCATAATAAGACAGGGCCAGATTCACATTATGGTTTGAAGATAGTGTTTGAAGGAGAGTGGGTCTGGGAAGAGACATAGTCAAGGTTTTTTATTACAATTAATTTGGCCCATGTAACAAGATTTGTGGTTATAGACAGAGTTGCCGATGGATGCAAGGATGGTGTCCTGAGACACTCTTGACATTCAGATTTCAGAAAGAAGAGCTATATCTGGAAAAGCAGAAAACCAGAGGTGTCCAGTCAAGTAGCCAACCAAACCAAACCAAACAAAAACCACCCAAACAAAACCAAAGAACAAAACAAAAACCATGGTGGTGTAGAAGAAAAGTAAAGGTAAAGGGCTGGTTTTAAGTAGGAGACAATGTTCTTAGTAAATACCCTCAGACATCTCTATCATGAGAACTGAGAATCAGATGTTTGACAAGAGGTTTTTAAAATCAGATCATGTGAGCAAACTCAGTTTGGGAGAGGTTTAGGAGAAAACTCTAGAATAAGTGTGGCTGTGCAGATGTGGTTCTTTCTGCAAGCTCTGTAGCAGTTGGTGGAAGATGTGAGACTAGTGAAGAAGAAAACAGACATCGAGCTGATGTCACATGCTTACGTCCTAGTGGAAACAGCCAAATAGGAGAGGGGGAGAGGAGAACTTGCTTTACAGGGCATGTAGGATACATATTGCAGGAGGAAACTTCGTGTTCACGGAAGGAAAGTGAGGTGCTTTCATCCTTCAGGGGCTGCCCTTGCAATATTGGGTGGTTTCAGTTAATCACATGTAAGAAAAGAAAGCTGGAACATTTATGTATAGATCAAAGGAGGTTAAAATCTGGCATTTTGATTTCTAAATTTTGAGAATTTGGGCAAGTTACTTAATTTCCATGTGTGTTAGTTCTTCTCTCCTTTGTCCTCCGTTGTCCATCTGTCTTGTCCCCTAATTATCCCCCTTCTGTTTTAAAAATTTCTATTTCTTGTTCTTAGTGGTTAGGCATGACCAGCCTAACTGCTTAACCAGCGTGTATCAGTGGACAGATAGAGTTGCAGAGAGTTCTCCCTGCTAGAGACAGCAGATGTTGGCGAATAGCATTACCCATCTTGTAAACATGGCCAACATCGTTCATAGGATTCTTTATTTTTGAGTTTGCACCAGGTCCTTAATCCATCCATGTCATACATACTTTGATCACCTATATTTTGCATCTTAGTGGATAAGAATCTGTAAGTGATTTGTCAACTTGAGAACCAACCACACAGAGGCCCATTTACATATTCTTTTATCCAATTTATACTTCTTGAGGGCTTATCTCTTATTCAGTTCTGTGCTATATATTCAAAGTGTTAAAATACCGCCCTACTAGGATTTTTGTGAGGTTTAGAGTAAGACTATATTCCACGGTAGATTGCAAATATATAAATAAGAACTTTATAAATCCTGAGTAACTCTGATCCTGTAAAGATAATCTCTGACATGTTGAATGTTCTAAATGATAAGTCAAATAACATTCTTTTTGTTTTAGCCTGATAATTAAGATTATTAACCCAAAGCTTGGGTTAATAGCTTTTCCTCACTGGGCAAAGACGTGGACTACCTATTGCAAATATATATTCTGAAAACCTTTCCTCAGGAAGTAATGAATACAGATACGACTGCTGTTAGAGTGATTTTTAAAAATTATGTTAAAAAATTGTCCAGGAAGTGTAATAAGTATTTAAATGTAATAATAAAAAATCATGTAATAACAGAGTTCTATAACACATCAACCTGGAAGAGAATGTTAAAGACATTTCCATTTGTCTTATAACTTAGGCTTGTGGGGTCCACATACACAGTGAAAATGTCGTAAGGATGCAAGCTCCATAAGGATGTAAACTCAAACTAGAGAAAATCCCAGGATAAGCATGGGGAAGTGGGTAAGAAGCTCCAACCCCACCTAAGGAATTGTGGCAACAGATGGCTTCTGGGAGGGGCAGAGACAGATTCTTTCAAGCATGGGACTCTTGGTAGGTTAACCAGGCTCCAGTGGATGGACCCACACTGAAGGACATTCGGAGGCACAAATTTGTCTCTATAGGCCTTATTATATGCATAGTGTATGTAATAAATATGTGATAAGGGTGGGGGCACTAAGGGGAGGCCTGGAGAGGGGAGGGGATCTAAATACCGTCTAATTATATTGAGTGAAAACTGCAAAAAATTCAATAAAAATGAAACATACAACAAAAAGAGAGAAAATGCCACAAGGAATCCTGTTACTTTGCATGTTAATTAAAAAATAAAAATAATTTACATGATATTAATTTTTAAGAATTATCAAGATTGATGCTTTGTATGTTACCTCAGAAACTGCCTATTCTTAACATGGATCAGAGAATAAAAACAGGAACAAATCCATCATTTCCTGTATTACATCTGAAAAGGAATAAAGCTGAATTCCATTATGTTTCCTTTTTCCAAGTTTTTATGTCTCTGAAACTCTTTGTTTTGTAGCCTATCACATTTTTGAATGCTCAGACAAAATACACTAATGTGAATAGATTTGGGAGAATGCTATCAAATCAGTTTATGTTAGCATGATAAATTTGATAATCATTGACTTGAATTAGATTTTTCATCTGATGCATTACTTTCAATTCAATTTATCGTAAAAGGTCTCTTTCCATGCTTTAGGAAACTATAACTTGATAGTAAAAGAACTTAAGTTCAAGAAAATGTATTCAAATAGTTGCTGTTTCAGCATGCATAGGAATCTTATGGAAACAAGGCCCATTGCCAGACATTCTTTCCTCAGGTTTGGGATAGGATCTGGAGATGTATGTAGACTTTTGATAAATGAATCAGATATTTCTGAGATAGATGTGCTATGGAACAGAATATTATTCTGCTTTTATCTAACCTGCATGTAGAAAAAAATTATCTAAGGATATTGATAGAAGCATCATAAAATGTCTCAAAGCAATAATGCTGCTTTGCTTATATCATTGACAGTGTCTGATGATGAATATTTTCACCGTGTAATACAGACTATGATTGAAATAGGTATGTGCTGTGAAATAAAGATCCGTTTTTAATCAACAATAATATTTCTATGTTATACAGCCCTAGGCTGAGTACAGAGTAATTTGCCAATCAGCTCTCCAAACTCTATCTGTACTCTCTTCTCGAGCCTTCACCTTATGGCAACATAGTCTAAGGGGACTGTTCTCTGAGACTTGTAAGTCTATGTTGATGTTTTTGACTGTTTACTTATTGTTTGCCACTGTATATTAAAGTTTTTACATTGTTTCTACAGGGCTTAGCCAAATTTCCAGGTTTCAAAAAGCTTTTCAAAATTTTGTATTAACATTGTTTATTAAGTCATTATTAAAAGTCATTGAATTACTTTTTTGTTATGGTTTTTTCTTATGTGAATTAGTATACAGGTTTTAACCATAACTAACATATTTTCAGGTATTAGAAAGCCCTCTTCATTTAAAAATCTTTACAAATATTTTCTCTAAAGATTCCAGTAATTATTAATGTTTGTATTGCTACATCATGTTATCCTTTTAGGAAATTTGTCATGGAAAGTTCAACATTTTAGCTTACCATTTATTGTAATCTTAAAATATCCACTGACTCTAAATTATCCCATGGGCTCTATTGAAAAGTTCAGAAATGAGGAGATTGTTTTCTAATAAGAGATAGGTCCCTCCAATTCTACCTGACCCGTTTTCTTCATTCTTGCCAGGCTTTCCTTCATGCCCGTAGTCACTGACCAGACAATTAGTGCACATACATGAAACAGAGAAGAGAAATAAAAACAAAATCTATACTGAGCAGTAGCTCAACTCTTTTATCAATTTAGAGAAAGAAGGCTGTCACTGGTCAAAAAACTAAAGTAAAACAAAAACAATCTTTCCAGTTCCTATTAATACTAATGAAATCAAGGGTAAAGACTGAATGAACTTACCGCAAAATATGATATAAGAGCCAGCAGGCCCAAGATGAAAGTTAAATTTTTCATTCCTTATTGTTGCTCCTGAAAGATCAGCAATTGCTCAGGATTAGTCAAATAGGTCAAAATATTTTTTTCCTAATTTAAATTGTAAATTTAGAAGGAATTTTAACATCATCTATATAATATAGTGTACAGTTGCCTCTATCATCTTTTAAAGAAGGCCAGGACAGTTTGGAGAAGGTAACAGTTTTTATAAACAGCGATATTGTAATGTTTGTGATATTGTGTAATAAAAGGGAAGATGACATTTGCTTTATTTTGTGGGAGATAATTCTTAGATAATTATTAAAATTACATTTTGAGGATAAAAGCATCTCTTTGTTGCTTTTTTTAGGGTCTCCCTAGCACCAGCCTTCTTAGCAGTCAGTATGTGGACCATCTTGGCCTCCATCTCACAGAGATCTGCCTGCCTCTGCCTCCTGAGGGCTGGGATCAAAGGTGTGTGCCACCATGCCTGGTGATAAAAACATTTTTAAACAATTCTTGTTGCATTTAGTGACAACTACTTTGGGAGGAAATAACTTACTTGGTGTATTTTTGGCACATTATCTTAAAATTAGTCAAACTTAGAGATTGTTATAGATTTGTACTTGGGATATTTAAAAAAATAACAACTTGGTACAATTATTGCCTTGTTATTAATATTACTATCATTGTTACAGTTATTTGAAGGGAACAGAATTGTGCAATGTGCATCTTTCTTTAATGTCAATCAACTGAATTATTGTTGTTCTGATATGCCATTATTCTAAGTTAAAAGTTAATTGTGGTCAATCTGTGTGTGAATTAGGAGTAAAGGTTTGTTCTTTAAAATGAGAATAACTTCAAGAATATGTCCCATAGGGCTGGAGAGATGGGTCAGTGGTTAAGAGCACTTGATACCCTTGCAGAAGACCCGAGTTCGGTTCTCAGAACCAACATAGTGGCTATTAACCGTAACTTCAGTTCTTGGAGATCCAACATCCTCTTCTGGCCCTACTGGGCACCAGATTGCATATGATGCAAATTTATATGTGCAGACAAATACTCATAAAATAAAATATATTAAGTTACTTATATATTTATATAAATACATACTTATATATATTTATAATATATAAAATTATTATATATTTAAATTTTAAAAATGTATCACAAGTACTGTGAGGACTGTGTCGTGGGATGGCAACTGAACTTCCATCATGCTATCAAGGTGTATTGGTCTTGGTGTCAATGACAGTCTCCAGATGCAATGGTTGTGTGCTTTTGTGGTTACTTGCTGAAGTGCTGTCTTAAAAACTGCTTAAAATACATAAGAAATCTAACTCAATCAGGAAGAGCAGAAATGTAAATCTATTTTTATATACATCTTTAAGATTCTTCTTCTCATGATTTACTACAGAGATCATCAAAATATAGCATCAGAGAAATCAACAGATTGCAAAATTAGGATTATATTGTGGAACTGACATACCTCTTGACAATTTTTTTCCCAGAAATTAGAAAAATTTGGCAGACTTTACCACTGACAATAATTTTTCCTTAAGTTATACCTAAGATTTTGAGGAAACATTATTGTTTCTCTCAAAAGCCATAAGAATTATATGAGAATATGAGCAAATGTCAGAATTCTAGAGTCAACCTCCTTACCTGTGTATGTCTAAGTACTCACCTCTGAGGGTTATTCTCCTTTGGAACAATCAAACTGTTGCTTAGTTTATTTTTGCCAGATATTAGCTACAGTTTGAAAATTTGAGAAGAGAATTTTCACAGAAAATTCCCTTCTTAAATACTGCTGTTTGTATTCCTAAAATGAACCAAGATTGAGAGAAGTTAAACTGTATTGATAGTCCTTGCTGAAACAAAGAATTGATAGTTGCGTTGCCAGCTTGGCATCTTTAACACATGGAACTTTGTGATCCAACCACACCCAGCAGGGCTAGAGAGGAAGACAGAAATCTACAGAGCAGTGATTTCACGTGTGGGTACATACCACCATTATTTGGGGAACTTTAAAAGTTTTAAATTCTCAGACCTACCCCAGAATAAATTGGGGTGAATAAACAAAGAAAATAACTTTCCTAAACATTCCACACGCTAAAATAGAAAATCTTATTTTAGATCTTCTGTAAAGTGGTGTTGAATTTGGAGTTTCTCCATGTCTAGACATATGTATCAGAACACACACACACACACACACACACACACACACACACACGCGTATAGCATGGGTTGATATATTTGGGAAGACATTTATTTTGGAAGAAATGTCATAAAGAATGGGAAAAAGCATTTACAATGAACACTTTTTCTAAATTTTGAAAATAACAGAAAATTTAATTGTGGGAAATCAAAGGATTGAGGAAAATACTCTTTATAGTTTATTTACTTTAATTTTAAATTTCTTTTCCAAATGTGTAATTTTACTGAATGGTACTATATACATTCATTTGAACCACTTAAAATAGACATATGGAAATTGCTTAATACATTTTCCTGTGACTGATGAGTAGTTGAACTATTTAAGAATTAATAATACACCAATATTTTTAGGTTCTGTAAGAATGTGATACCTGAACAAGATGAATGGATACAATGTACACCAGCCTAGAATGAAGGTAGTTATGGAAAAGTTGTATAATACAGTTTTAACTTATGCCTAAAAGCTGTCATATGTTACATAATTTTATGTTTAAAATAAACCCAGGTACTGAGAGATGTAGCCATAGGAGGTGTAATTTGCTCACTTGGGAGAAATGTCATACTTTATTATCTATTAACTACAGTTTGTTGAGCCTCACCATGACATGGACTGTACTAAGCACTTCAAGTAGATTTAGCTCAAATGACCTCATGGGAAACCCTTAAAATTTATAGTCCTTTTATGAGATTATTCTCAGAAGATAAATCACAAAAGAGTCAAATAACTTGCTATAGTTTGCACAAATATCTTAGGTAGGAATTTATCTAAAATTTATCATATTTCAAAAGTTAACCCCCCCCATCGAACTCGCTTGTTATCCTAATTCAATTTATTTCCAACTATTTACCTAATTAATAGCTAAAAAATATTTGTCAAAAATTTTAATCTATGAAATTAATTTATGTAGCAGTAGGCAGGATTTACATGAATGAGCAGAGGAAAAATAGAGCTTTAGGTTGCATTATATATAAAGATTCTTTTCCTCAGGAAATAGTTTGTTGTACATGTGAATATACATGATCATTATACAAAATATATGTTTCTGTAGGTTGGTTGTAATAAAATATAAGACTTTTTTTGTTACAAGGCAATTTAGAGACTGTGTGTGAAATTTAAATCAGATGGACCATGTCGAAATCGCATCATTATCTGTGTTTTGTATGGATACTGCTTAATCACATTGCACCTGAACATTTTCATCAATAAAATAAGATAATAAGGGCTGGAGAGATAGCTCAGTGATTACGAGCCCTGGTAGCTCTTGCAGAGTACCCGGGGTTTGATTCCTAGGACCCACATGGCAGCTAACAACTGTCTGTAATTCTAGTTCCAAGAATCTGGCACCGTCTTATGACCTCCATGAGTACTGCACAATGTGAATGTGCCTACTCCTTAAATGCAGGCAATAAACTCATACACATAAAAAAATTAAAAATTAAAAAATAAGGTAATTCAACTTTTTAGCATTCTTTTGAATTAAGTGAAATGAAGCAGAAAATCCTCATCCATTTTATTAGTAAATGCTAATCTCTTAATGGAATTTCTTTAATTCAGTTTAAAACTGTTCTATTCATATTTGAAGATGACTTGAAACTCTCTGGAGTTGCTGGTGAAGAATTGGATTCGAATTGATTAAATTACAATTTTCCAAATTTTCTTTGCCTTGTTGGAGATTTGCTAAGGAAAAGATGACAAACTTGAACTCATAAATAGTTGTTAGTTTGCTAATAGTTTTGCACAATCCTGTTGTAAGTTTCTGTGACCTTCTAAGTTAATATTGTTTATGTCCTGAACTGTGTGTTCTCAAATAACATGCCAATTTTGTTAACAAGATAAACAACGTTTCTTTGCGCTTGGTGTATGAATTGTTTTGGTGCCTAGATATATTTTTGGCCAAGTGTTTTAAAGTGATTTATTGTTGTATGGATCACTGATTGTGATGAACTTAAGGATGGACACTGCCAGAATAAAATTATTTCTTCATGGGTCACAGACAACAAAAGATTAGAGTGTTGGAAGCAGTGGAAACATAATTTTATTAAAAGCACAAAAACATAACTGAGGAGAATTTTAATTAGGACATAACTATAAAAGATGGGAGTACGTGCTTTCTCATAAAGTATTTGAAACAACAGCTGCTTTTTTTCTTTCTCTCCTGTTTTAGTAATATATATTTTATGCATTTCATACAATACATCCTGATTGTATAAACCCAACACAGAAGTGGGGAAATGGATTAGAAGCCCCACCTTTAGCTGAGGAACAGCTTTTTGTCATAGGAATTTCAAGTTATTGGTGTATTAATCAATATGATTATTTACTAGTAGATACATTTTCCCCTAATAAATCTATGTCTAGCAGTATTGTGGAACATGGTTCTCTGCATATAACTTGGCCAGTATCATTTTAATCTGAGTAGCTGTGATTACCCACATGTGACCACCCACATGTTATTGATATTTCCTTATAGAAGGAAGTAGGGAGGAGCATTAGACCTTCACCCAAGATTCTAGCCACTTAGCTCTTTTTGTACCTTGCACTCGGTTGTAATTCTACCCCAACTGTACATGGTCTGGGGAGGTACTAGACTCTAAGGTGTATATAACTCTTTGACACTGTGACAGGAAGTTGTCATCCACAAAGTTCATGCTCAAGAGCTGTGCAGTCTAATTAAAAAGCAAAGGAAAGCAAAGCAAAAGGAAACAGACAAAACAGCAAATGAAAACAAAACAACCCTCAAACCCCCTCATGTTGTTATTAGCAAGTTTACCATTTTGCGTTGGGTATTCACAACTCTCCTGCAGTGGACTGCAGGTTGCACTTAGGGAGCTGGAAGGTTAACCGAAGTGAGTACTCCATCCATGTAGCTTTCTAGACGTCTTTGCCCATGCTTGGTTAAATTTAGTTGGAATAATTCCTCTAGTCTGTCGTTGGTTGGCTGTCTTTGGTCCTATGTGAGGTGATTAGATGTTGTTCCTGTCTCCCCAGGAAAAGTCAGGCAGTAAGCAGTATGGCGGTCAGTGATTCATGCTCACCTCTCTGTTTTAGGATTGCCTTTTCTCCTTTTCATCTGTGTACTTACTCTTCATGATATTGGAGGCTCTGCTTGAAAGCAACTTGAGATTGTGTGCTTATTGCTGAGTGGATCCTTCTATACTGTGAGGCATGCTTCTTATCTCTGTTAATACTTATCTTTAAACTTGTTTTGTCTGGTAATACTTGGCATGCTAACTTCCATTTGGATAGTGTTTGCATGGTATACTTCTTACATTTATATTTAAAGAGATTCTCTTAATGTCAGTATATAAACAAATTAAACTGGGTAATCTTTGTCATTTATTCAAGAATGCAGTCTATTTGTATTAACTGGAAAATACTGATGTCTGTGTTTAGTTATATTAACTTATTGTTTATTTTCCATGCGTGTCATCTGTTATATTTTCATTTTTCCTTCCTTAGGATTAATAAGGTAACTTGTTTCTGTATTATTTCTTACCATTAATTTGTACAGAATACATTATGTTATTATTATTTGAGTGATTATCCTAGCATGAAAACATGATTCTTGATTTATTAAAATGTATTTTAATAATTTAATATTTAATGACAATATTGGCTTAATATTTTTCAGTTTTAATTAGCAAATGAATCCTAGATGCTGACACACATTTTAAAGAAGGAATGATTGTGACACATTATTTAATTTTGTTCAGAAGTTTATGAAACTTCTAAAACAGATTCTAAAAAGAAATTCAAGTTAACATTTTTTTTAGTAGTTGAAAGTAATAGAAGGCATGTAGATGAGAGCTACACTTATCTATGATTATAAGGATATGTATTTAGAATACAGTGAGAAATTATATTGGTTTAGGGAAATAGCAGTAGTAGGTTCACCTCTATGGTCTTTTTTGGAACAACTGGAGACCACTATAGAGAGCCACAACTGATCCTAATTCAGAGAATAAATGACCATGGGTTGCTCAGATACATCTAAAATGCAACCCCCATACCTAAGCCTCAGGGAACTTTGGGGGAAGAGGGCAGAACGATTCTAAGAACCAGAGGAACAGGGTGTCTGCTGCTAGTGTCTTCCAGACATGACAGGGAAGCGGCGCCATGAAATCTCAACAGTATGGCCACCTGAACAAGATCTGCATAATGTAAACATGGGTTGATGATTGCAACACGGATGGGGGAAATTCCACAAAGTGCCACCACTAGGTGAAGAGCTACAGGTAACCAGTGGCTGCTGAGAGAGGAAGAATCAGTTTTCTCTAGGGATGAGATCTTTGATGTGTGTGTGTGTGTGTGTGTGTGTGTGTATGTGTGTATTTGTATAACAATAATAAAATCACAAAATTGAGATAGAGTTGGGAAGGAACATGGAGGAGTTGGAAAATGGAGAGGGAGGGACGGAAACAATGTAAATATAGTACTCACATACGAAATTCTCAAAAAGTAAAGTGCTTGCATTGTAAGCAAGAATCCCTAAGACCCATGTAAAAAGAAAAGCTGGGCATGGTTGCATGTACTTCTAATCCTAGTGCTGGGAAGCAGAGACAGGTGGATCCCTTGGACTCACTGGCCAGTAGCCTCGCTCACTTGATGAGCTCTAGGTCAATGAAAGACCCTGTCTCAAAAAAAAAGGTGGACAGTGACTTGGGAATGACATCTAATGTTGTGCTCTAGCCTATACACTCGCATACACATGGACACACACACACACACACACACACACACACACACACACACACACACACAAAACCCCATACATATACACCAGGACAACCAGAGAATATAAAAATTGTTTATACATTAATCAAAATAAATTCTACAGTCCCAGGTATTATATTACCCTTAATTATCATTTTGCTTTCATGGTACAAGGATAACTTTCTGGCATGATTAATACATATTATACATATAATAATATATATATTTTGAAACAGGGTCTCACTATACAACTCACCTGGCTTGGAACTATCTATATAGACCAGGCTGGCCTTAAACTCATAGAGATCTTCTTGCTTCTGCCTCCTGAGTGCTGGGATTCAAGGCCTGCACAACCATGCCTGGTTCAAGGAAAAGTTTTATTTGAATAACACAACTGGTGACAATCTAGTGCTTTCATGACAATGGTAGAAGTTTCACAATGCTGATCAATTCTTTATTTTCATCTTGTGTAATGTTTGGGAGAAGGGGCTGTTTCATAAATTCTTGGAAGACTATTTCTCCAAATGTTTCTCAGAGATTTGGAATATCTCATCCTTATCCCCAAAGGGTTAACAGTCTTCAAAATTCCAGAAATCAGGAGTGGTATTTGGGGTAGCTGGAGCAGTAGTTTGCTCTGAGGTATTGGTACTAGGCACTGTAGTTTCTATTGGGGGAGCAGGAGTAGTGAGAGAAGCATTGCTTGGAGGTTCAGGTTGGTGGGGGGGTCTTGGTCTGAAAGTTGGAGGTGGGTAAATTGGAATAAAGGGAAAAGGATGGGGTGCGGGATACCTCCCTGACCTATGGGAGGAGGTGGTGGAACAAATACTGGACCATGGGGAGGGGGTGGTCGTGGTCTAGGATAATGTCATCTTCTGTGACACTCAGCAGGCTGTGGGAGAAAGGAAGTAAACAATTTTAAGCAGTGTATTTCAGAGTCAAATATCATGTGTAGTTTCTGAGGTAGACAGAATTTGAAGATAGCTCTTAGGATTTCTGCTTCACATGGGTATCTGCTAGCCTGACTTAAGCAGGTGTATCATTTTAAAACAAATTCTGCAACACCATAGATAGAAAAAGCTGGAGACTTAATGCTGCAGCAAATGGTATATTGACTTGGAATATAGGTTCCCTGTACCAGAGAGAACCATGAGAAACAAATGGTAGTTAGACTGTTGACGATCAGAGGCCTCAGGATCATGGCCAGCAATAAAGCATGGACCCACCTCATGTGCCCCTTTCTAGTTTCCTGGCCTTTACCTGTATTTACTCTAATCTGGAGACACAGATTTAACAGTCCGAGGGTAGGATTCACGTATGCAAGAGAAAATACGGTATTTGTCTTTCTAAGCCTGGGTTACCTTGTTTACTCTGGCTCCATCCACTTTCCTTCAAATTCCATTTTTCTTTAAGGTTGGAAAAATTAGTCTTTAAGAGAGGGAATTAGGCCTACAATAGAACAAAATAGACAGAGGAGTACAGAGGTTGAAGCAGGGGAAGCGGGACAGGGAAGCGAAGGGAGAGACGGGAGTGCGATGAGGGAAAATCCACCAAAATGAAGTATGTGTGAAAATCCTGCACGGAAACCTGCTACTTTGTAAGTTAATTTAAAAGTGATAAAGCATCCAGGGGACCCCTGCCCAGCACTGCAATGAAGGTACTGAATCCTGTCGACAGCCATTCGAAAGGAAGATCCTGAGATGCAGAATGGAACGCACTTCTGCATCACCTCTTCTGCCTTGTGAGACCCTTGAGAAGAGAATACATCTAAGCCAAGTGTAGAACTGTGACCAAAGAAACTATGAAATGGCAAATGGGGTTTTAAAAGTCTTAATTTCTGGTACCGTTGTAAGTCATAAATTATGACAGTCAATATTAAAGAAAAGTAAAAGTTTCCCCTTTCTCTCTGAACACAAAGATTCTTTTAATGAAATCTTGGATGGTATTGAATGGAAAGAAAATATCATGGGTAAAAATCTTATGCTTAGATTATAGTAGAGCTTATCACTGAAATTCCAAGTGGAAGTAAATGCCCTAGAGGTTTGGGAAATTTCTCTTTATGTTTCATTCAAAAGCTGATGATTACTCTAGGGTTTAAACAGTAGTGGATTGTAAAACACATTACTGAGTGTAACTACTCTGGGGAATATGTTGGTGTAGGAGGTGTGAGGAGAATGTCTTCTGTCACTTTGTACACTACACTATATGGCAGTGCAACTATAACCCGAGAGAAGAATGGTGGCCTCTGTGGTATAATGTGCATTGCAGCTCTGCTTCTGCTATGCAGGGGTTGTACGACTACATATCATTTTGAAACTCTATTTCTACATCTAGAAAATATCATTCACATAAGTTTCCACATCCTGGGGTCATTGTCCAACTTGTCCTGAAATATTATCAGTCATGCCTAAGCCCCTTTGTTTAGTCATTTGCTGTGAGCTATTTAATATTACCTGGAATGCCTATGCAGTGCTTGCTTAGGTATTGGACTAAATAAATATTCTATGTTATTATTTGTTATATCAGCTCCAAGTTTAGTGGTTTGCATAAGGACTACTTTAAAAATAAAGATAGCTGGGAAGCTTTGCAGGAAACAAATACATTAAGAAGTTCCAAATCCTTACATACAGGTGTAATCACCAAGATACTTCTTTTTGATGAAGCTTATTACTAGGTGCTATAAATAACGAGACTCAATGACTCTGAGATGCCCAGCACTAAGTGACACATCTGCAATGCAAATTCTACACTTAAGACTCAGGGTACATCACAGAATAGGGGGTGGAATGAATGTAAGAGCCAGAGAGACAAGACACCTGATGCTAGTTAATGCATCTAGACAGGAGAGGGAAGTGACACACTTAAAATATCTGCAGTATGGTAGTCTAACAAGATCTGCATAAGACAAAACCAGTTGATATACCAAGCTGATTGGGGGAAATCTCATGGGGTCTTACCTCAAGATGAAGAGCTACAGACAATCAATAGATGCCAAGGTGCCAAGCATCTTGAGAGGTTATCTAATTTTAATTGGGGAACCCTAAATACAGGTATACAGGAACACCACTAAGTGGACTCAGTGCACTATATCTATCTATGTCTATATCTTCAATATATATGTATACATATATCAATTTATGTATAATTAAAGAAGAGGATAAGAAATTGAGAGGGGGACTGGGAGGGATGGAAATAATGTAAATCTAATATTCATGTATAAAATTCCTAAAAATAAAAATTAGTTGTTTTACTGAGAAGGAAGTATTTGAAATAGGTTGAGAGAATGTAAATCAAGGCAGGGATATGACAAAAAGAGGGAAATCACATAAATTCTCTTAGATGAAAAAGAACAATTCCCATTCAGCTAATCACAAGTCTAGGTTGCATTGCGTAGATGGTTTGTAAAGGAGACAGATTTAGTCACGGATTTGCCAAATTCTTTCATTTATTTGACCATCTGATACAATGCTCCTGCTAATTCCAAGTTTTAGGGCTACCATAAACAACTGTCCCCTCAAGTTCAGTTTCCTGAACAATGGTGAAGATGGCACAAACACTGTACTGGTACTGACCTACGGTCCAGAATTGCCTTGTTATCCTCTCAGGTCAGCTCTCTCCACTTTGGTAGAGACTTATTATATTTCAAGTTGATGTCATTTTTCCCTCACAGTTCTCTACCTCATCATGAACTCTTATACACGCTCACAGATGGTTTTCCTCTCACTTTACCAGGAGACTGTAGCTCTGGATGAACTCCCCACTTGTGGCCACACAACCCTAAGTAACTGGTGTCTGTGTAGTTCCTTTTCTTTTACAATGATATTTTCTCAGGGATTTGGCTCCGTCATTTTTTTCTCTTAACTTCTTGTAACTACATGTAGCTCCCTTTTAACTAGTCCACTCCCTTAAGGAATTCACCATCACTTCTGCCAGTCACTGCCCACCACCTCACAGCTTTGCACCTGTCCTCTGTATTCTGTGTCATCACTTATTAATAGCTTTCCTATTTCTACTCTTTAAGTTGTTTATATTACCATAATGACTTTTGATTTGAACTCATGATTCTATTTTTGTTTGTCCCTTATGAATATGTACAGAGCCTAAAGATTTTTCTTAAAAGGAAAATACTAAGTTATATCATTCCCCTACTTTTAAAAAGCTTGCTCTTAAATATCCTTATGCTGGTGTTTTGTTTACTCTTATGTCCTTCCTTCATCACAACATTCTATGAACGTGCAGTCTAGATTTGCTGAATTGCCTCCTCACTTTTAATCACTTTTTAACTTGCCTTCTCTCCCCAACATGCAAGTATAACTCTTTATTGGTATTATTAATGAAACAAACAAAAAGTGCCAAAGCATTATATGGGAAGAGGACATTCTCTAGCTTTGACATTTTCATTTTATTATTATTCAGCCTATGGGGTTCCATTCCACAGGCTGATCACCATGCACGAAATTTCAGGACTTGATTTTTAATTGCCAAGGAATAAATTTTCAGTTTAGGAAAAATATTTGACATCATTTTCATTGTTGGTGCAAAAAACAAATTAGCTGAAAATTTCCTTGTCTTCTAAGCAATACTAATATAGGTCTAAATATGAATATATCTGTCCTTTTCCTAATGTTTTAAACCATTCACAGCAGTAAGCTCTTTTTTCACAACTGGCCAAAGACAATGAATTTCCAAAATAATAACAATACTGTGTTAGAATTAAAAGCAAGGGACTATAATTGGAGATAATCTGTTCCATTCCTTGGTTTCAGAACAATCCAGATAAAACATGGAGCTTTTGGATTTATTTATATAGTAACATAATCAATAATTACCCCTTTGTCAGACTAGCCTGAGGGTTAAATGAAATAATATTCACAGACTATTTGAAAATTATATATAATAGAGCAAATACTCAAGAAACGACGAGCTGAACTGTTTCACCACTTCATATACAAAGAATATTCAGTTCTAACTCCTGTCACCAATTATAACCATCATGAGTCTCACATAACTAGGTTGAGGAAAGATTTATTTCAAGTACAATACTTGCATTGAACTGATTATCTTATTGAAATGCTCTTTTTCAACTTGATATTGCAAAAAAGTGGATTGTTTAGGTAACTGGAACTTGATTCCTTAAAATAATAAGTTATTATTTTTTGCATCCTGAGATTATAAAAATACTGAAAATTAGCTTTAAGATCAGTAAGACCTTACTGTATAGTTGCTGGAGTATGGGGACCTACCTATATTTGACTATAATGCAGTCTAATATTATGATCTGACTATCCAACATGGCAGTCATAAGCCTTGTGTTATTAATAAATTCAATCAACTTTAGTAAAAGTTGAAATTAAAGCACTAGAGCAGTCTTTCATCAGTAAGTTATAGTTCCTCTATCTTGGGAAAGGCAGAAAGTTAATGTTAAAAGAAGTCTGAAGTAAAAGTTGATGAGAGAGTCGGAAATTGAGTGGTAGGGATTAGTAATACTTGCCAAGAAGCATCCTATAGCGCAAAGGCCCAGGGGTATATACAGAGACTTCATTTTTGTGGTAGCTCCTGAAAGTAAGTACAATTGTTAGAGAGCAAAGAGCTATTTAGCTATTTAGAGCAAATTCTCTAGTTTATTTGTTAAAAGACCCACATTTCCAGTTTCACTGGTCAATCACCTGATCATAGGACCACCCTTAGGAAGGTGGGTTCACCTTAACTTATACTAAATAGATGTGTGGAATACAGAGTGTTTTAATGAGGCAGTGAACTTTTCCTGCCGGGAATCCTGCCTCCCAGTGCAGTTCTTCTGGACCTGGCCACAGACATGTAGCTCTCCATAAGTCTGCCCGCTTTGCTGAATTCTTCAGAAAACTGTAATCTTTCCTTCTCTTTTTCATATCCCTTTTCTAAACATGCTTTCTCTAAGGCTTTGGGCTGCCCTAGCATCTTGTATTTCTCTACTTTTTCTCTAAAGCTTCTCCCAGCCATGTGGCTGCCAGTCTGCCATGTGTCTGATCCCCATGCAGGCTCTAAATCCGCATGACTTTTTGACTTTTTTTTCTCCCTTCATTCTCTTCCTCCTGGCAGCTGCTGAGATCCCCTGCTTGCTTGCCTTGAGGATTTTTCTTTAAATTCCAATAAAATTGTCTTAAAGCTTCCGAATGGGTCCATTCTTAAATTATTTTATGAATGAGACTAAGAACCCACTAGGGGATGCTCTCATTTCACCCCGTTTCACAATGACTGATTAGTGTTACCTTTTCTAAAATGAGGCACTGTTTGGGGTACATTTCAACACCCAGTGTATATAAAATATTATAACATACTCATCTGTAGCACTGAAACAGAAGTTGTGTAACATTTTCTTGGACTTAGTTTAATTGTCAGGTCATAAAATTTGACTATGAAATGATGGAGCTAGTTTTCATTTTTGACTTTTCAAATGATGCTATACATAATGTCAAATATTTGTCCACCCACAAAGAGTTCTGAGCAACAGAAGCTTTCAAAAGTAAAGATTTGGGTTTACCAGTAATTGCTTTGAAATGGATACTTTCACTTGAGCATTTTATTCTTCTTAAAAATATCAGTTCCCTAAGAGTAGGTGTCTGTAGAATTATGTTTGCAATACTACCATTTTAACTAGATAATATGTTATAAATTTAATTTCTCATGACATCTCAAAAATAAAGATGAAGCAGTCATCCTGTTAAATACAAACAAAGGGAAAAGCATCACTTAACATGTATCCTAGTTTTAACATTATACTAAATTGTTTTGGTCCACAATGAATGTTTTCAGATCTGCTTTCTGACATCCAACTGTGTTCCACAAATGACCGAGGCAGAAAACAAGAATATGGGGTATATTTTTCTTTCAACTTTCTCAAAATTTGCGATATATTTCAAGTGCCTGATAGTCTAGATTCTGGGAAAACAATCTTGTGTGTCACTGTGCACAGTGATCTGTCAACTCTGTTCACAGTTGGGATCAGACACTGCAAGCCTTGACAGAATCTTAGGAACAAATTTTCTCTATTATCTAGTGAGTAAACAAAGATACTTTTAAATATTTTTCCCAAGGTATATTTTATATGAAGTTTAAAAACAAAGGTAAGGCTAATTCTAAATATATACTTCAGGGGCTGGAGAGATGGTTCTGTGATTAAGGGCACTGGCTGCTCTTGCAGAGGACCTGGGTTCAAATCCCAGCACTCATATGCACCCAGCACCCCCCACCCCCCGCCCGCCAACTTCCCTCTGTGCCTACCCTAGACCCGCCATCTACCCTGGCTGTCCTTTCCCACAACCTGCCTTGGATTTCTGTGAGCGGCCTTCTTCACTGGTAAGTCTGATCCTGACAACTGCCTTTCCATCTCCCCTCCTACCTGAGCAACTCCAGTTTACCCCTGCCGCACATCCTGTTCTGCTAGCCTTGGGCACAGGCCTGCTCTTGCTCTTAGCACCCTAGATCTCCAGAATACTCTCTTAGCCCAGACCCATCCACAGCCTCCTGATCAATCTGGCATTCTCGGACCAGCTCAACGTTTCAGTCATTTGTTAGAACCTTCACAGGCTGTTCCTATGCATGAGTTGGCTCTGCCTGCCTTACACCAACCATCTACCCTGGCTGTCCGCTCCCTCAATCTGCCTTGCATTTCTGTGAACAGTCTTTTTCCCTGGGAAGTGTGATCCCACCCACTGCCTTCCCACTCTCCTCCCACCAGCGCAACTTCATTTTCCCCTGTCCGACATCCTATTCCTCTTCTAGCCTTAAGCTTTGGGCATAGGCCTGCGTTTGCTCTTAACACCCCAGATCCCTTCACCCACTACAACCCAGTTCCCTGGACTCAGATCAGCTCAAATTTTCAGTCTAGTTTGTTAGAGCCTTCACAGGTTTTCACCACCTCCAATTGCCACCGCATTCCTGAGACCAGCCTTCCATCCTGGCAGTGCCCATCCCCAACTTGCCTTGGATTCAGGAGACCATCTTCTTCCTTTGTCAACCTGATCCTGCCCACTGTGTCTCCACTCCCCAGCGACTCAAACTCCCCACTCCACATCCCGGTCTCCATGTATTCCTGGGCACAGGCACACTCTTACTCTTAGCCCCCCAGATCTCTGGATTACCCTCCAGATCACACTGTGCCCATCTCCTATATTGGTACCATCTACAGCCCCCCTCACTGCTGTAGTGCTGGGCTTCTGTGCCCTTTTGTCGGGTCTCAGACCTTTGTAGATTGCCTAGGAAATCCTGAATTCCGCCTCTGTCTTGCAGTATTCCAAGATTTTGCTGTGCCTGCTGGCTAGAGTGGCCAAGACCCTAAGATAGAACCTAAGAGCATCTGATCTCACCTAACCTGTGGCCTCTGAGGGAACTCCTGAGCAGCTGGACTAAAGCCACCTGGTCCCTCCAATAGAAAGTCTTGACCAACCAGGTTTTCATACCTAATAAGAAAACAAACAGATTACATCAAGTATACAATTATAATCAGATTTCAACTGAACAAAGACAGGCTTGAGTCTCACATCAGAATAACAAACAACAAAAATTCCACATGCCAAGATCACAATAAAAAATAATAATATGAAAAACCCAAATAATATGCCCCCCACCAAACATCACCAATCCTAGAGAAGAGTTCTACAACGAGAACCCCAGTACTACCAGATTTACGACACAGATTAACCCCAACTCACTAATAGCAGGGGACTTCAGTACCCCGCTGTCTCCACTAGACAGGTCAACTGACAGAGTGTAATCAGAGAGACATCTGAATTAAACAATATCATACATCAATTGGACCTAACAGACATCTACCAACTATCCCACCCAAGCACCAAAGAATACACATTCTATTCAGCATCCCATCGAACTTTCTCCAAAATCGACCGTATACTGGGGCACAAAGGAAACCTCAACAAACACAAAACAATTGAAATAATTACATGCATTCTATCAGACCACAATGCAATAACGTTTAAAATCAGTACGGGAAGAAGCCTTAGTAACTTCATGAACTCATGGAGACTAAACTACACACTCCTGAATGATGAATGGGTCAAAGGAGAAATTAAGAAAGAAATAAAAATATTCCTGGAATGAAACAAAAAGGACAATCCAACCCAGAAAAACCCCTGGGGCACTCTAAAAGCAATCTGAAGAGGGAAGTGTATTGCTCTAACTGCCTACATTAAAAAAAAAATCAGGAAGAACACATTGCAACTCAAGAATCTTGAAAGACAATAACAAAGGGTACACAAACCCAGCAGACAAGAATAACAAAATTTAAGCAGAATTAATGAAATAGACACAAAGAAAACAATACAAAGAGTCAATGAATCCAAGAGTTGGTTCTTTGAAAAGTTAAAAAATATAGACAGACTTTTGGCCTAGTTAAGCAAAAGAAAGAAAGAGCAATTCCAAGTCAACAAAATCAGAGATGAAAGGGGAATCATGACAACAGACAACGAAAGATCCAGAACATTATTAGAGAATCCTTTAAAAGCCTATATGTTGTTAAATTTGAGAACTTCAAAAAATGGATGTATATCTAAAATCATGGGAATCAACAAAGATAAACTAAGAAGAGATCAACAACTTAAACAGACCCATAACATATAAGGAAATTGAAATAGTTATAAAAAAAACCTCCCAAGTTAAAAAAGCTCAAGCCCAGATGGATTCACAGCAGAATTCTACCAGACATGCAATGAAAATCTATATCAAATACTACTTAAATTATTAAAAAAGATAGAAACAGAGGGAGAACTCTGAAATTCTTTCTATGAAGATAGCATCACTTTAATACCAAAACTAGGTAAAGAAACAACCAAAAAGAAAACAGTAGGTCCATATCCTTAATGAACATGGATACAAATATTCTCAACAAAATACTTGCAAACTGTATACAGAATCACATCAAAAAGATCATCCAGCATGATCAAGTTGACTTTATCCCAGAAGTGCAGAGGTGGTTCAATATACATAAGTCAATAAATGTCATAAATCATATAAATGGACTCAGACAACAATCATATAGTTGTCTCAATAGAAGTAGAAAAGGCTTTTGACAAAATCCGACCTGCACTTATGTTAATAGTCCTAGAGGGAATTGAACTGGAGGGAACATGCCTCAACATAGTTAAAGCTTAATGTCGGGAGCCATTTTGTTGTTTACGCCCAAAATCTAAGAGGAGATATGTTTCTAGCACAAAGATGAGATTTGAACATTCCATGACCTTTGGGAGAGGATGTAGGTTTTACAAGATAGCACTTGTTGCTTTGCACAAATGTCAGCATTGTCCCTAATTTGACTTCCTGCCTGAATTCCTGTGCTCTGGATATTGATATAAATACGCTGAGCAAAAATGGGGCCTCAGTATTGACTGACAGCCCTCCTGATTCTATCCTTTGTCTCTCTATTCACTTCTTAATCCTCACTCTCCACTTCAGGTACTGTTCCATTCTGCTGGAGGGTTCAGGTGGCTCAATACAAAAAACCCACAGTCAACATTATTCTAAATGGTGAAAAAGTGGATGCAATTCCCTTAAAGTCAAGAACAAGACAAGGATGTGCACTACCTCCACTCTTTTCTAATACAATGCTTGAAACTCTTACTAGAGCAATAAGACAAGAGTAGAAAGTTAAAGGAGCACTCATTGGAAAAGAAGAGGTCAAATTATCCCTTTTTGTAGATATGATATTATACCTAAGAGATGCCAAAAATTCCACCAGTAAACTCCTAGAAATGATTAACACTTTCAGTAAAGTAGCAGGTTACAAATTTAATCTACAAAAATCAGCAGCCTTTCTATAGGCCAATAATAACCAATTGGAGAAAGAGTACAAGGAGACCCACGCATTCACAATACCCTCAAAAAATAAATCGCAGAATAAACATGGCCAGTGAATATTTTAGATCTTTGGTGCTTGGGTGGAATATTCTGTAGATGTCTGTTAGGTTTAGATGTTTCTCTGTTTATTCTGGGTCCAGTTGACCTGTTTTGAAGAGAGTAGGGTATTGAAGTTCTCTACTATCACTGAGTTGGTGTTCATTGTGGGGAATGGGCTAGAGTGACTCTGTTTTAAGTTGGACCCCATCTTAAGGTTAGAGGCTAACTTCTTCATTTTACCTACTTCAAGCTGTTTCAAGCCTCTGGCTACAAAGGCTGAGGGGAAAAAGAACAAGCCCGGCATGTTAAGCAGGACCCTGCAATGAGCTTGACTAACAATCAGTTCATTCCTTTACCCTGAGGACAGCCCCCACCAATAAGAAACCTCTTAGCTGGCCTCCAATCAATTTAAATTATATTGGCGGGTGCAGGGCTCCCCTAACCAATCATAATGTGCCACTGTAATACCCCTCCTCTCTTGGTCTTCAGTCAATAAAAGGCCCACACCGTTTAGGATCTCAGCATGGATCCACTTTGTTGGTGAGGTCTGAGAGTCCAAGCTTAAGCTTGAATAAAGGCTATTTGTTTTTGCATACACTCCGGACTCCTTGGTGGTTTGGGGGGAATCTGTTCTCTGGGGATTACATTCGTAATCTGTGTCTTGAAGTCCAATAGTACTATTTTTTTTAATGAAATTTAGTACACCAGGGTTTGGTGCATATGTATTTGTAATTGTAATGTCTTCTTGGTTGTTTCCTTGACCTGAATGAAGTGGCCTTCTTTATTTCTTCTGATTGATTTTAATTTGAAATATATTTTGTCAGATACTAGAATTGCAACCCTTGCTTGTTTTTTAGTGTCATTTGCTAGATATAGTTTTTCCATCCTTTCACCCTAAAGTGGTACCTATACTTAGAGATGATATGAGTTTCTTGTAGGCAACAAAAGATAGATTTTGTTTGTTAATCCATTCTACTAGTCTGTGTCATTTTATCGGAGAGTTGAAGCTGTTGAAATTTGAAGTTATTATTGAAAGCTGTGTCTAGATTACTGTCATTTTATTTCCTATTTTGTGTTTCTGTAATCATGCCTTCATTTATTTTCTTTCTGTAGCTTTTTGGATATGGTCATTCCTTTCTTAAGTCTTTTCTGTTGCTTTGAGTATTCTGGGTAGGACTGGTTTGGTCTACACAAATTCTTTCAGCCTATTTGTGTCATGGATTTTTCTCTTCCCTTTGCCTATAATAGATAGTTTTGCTGAGTAAAGTGTTCTGGGTTGGCATGTATGATCTTTTAGAAACTGGAATACTTTGCTCCATGTGCATATGGCTTTTATAGTGTGTATTTACAAGTTGTAATTCTGATGAATTTTGCTTGATGTTTATCTATTTTTTTCTCTTGCAGATTTCAGCACCCTCTCTTTGTTCTGTACATTAGTGGTTTTACTATGATATATTATGAGGAGTTTCTGTTTTGCTCTTGTCTATTTTGTGTTCTGTGTGTTTCTTGTATGGGTATGTCTTTCTTTAATGTAGGACGTTTTCTTCTATAATACTTTTGAATCTGGTCAATGCCATTGACCTGAAATCTCCTTTATCTATGCTAATGTTGTATAGATTTGGTCTTTTTGTGATGTCATTTATTCCCTGCATATTCTATTCCTGTGTTTAAATAAAATTTCATATTATTTGTTTGAACAGTCTAATCCTTCAATCTTATCTTCCAGTCTTGATAGTCTGTTTTCTATTTAATTCATTTTGCTGGTGAGGTGAGGCTCAATATTGTCATTTCAAAATGGTTCATTGAATTTTTCAATTGCATCTTTATTTCAGCCCAAATTTTCTTTAATATTACTCTTTCTCGTGAATTCACTTTTCAAATCTTGAAATTATTTTTTTATTTCATTCAACTGTATATTTGTATTTTCTTGAAATTCAGTCAGGAATTTATTACTATCCTCTTTCAGTTTTTGGAGCTGCTTGTGTTTTCTTTAAAGTTGTTGAATTCTTTGATAATGTTTATGACTGTTCTGTTAAATTCTGTGTTCTAGGGTTCCTTTGGGAGGTTCTAATTCTAGAATTCTTATGTAAGACTGGTGGGAGATGCTGGAGACATACTGTCTTGGTTTTTTCTATTAATTGTGTTTATGCATTATGACCTGGGCATATGAATTTTATTTGTTGGTTCTATGTCTGATATGAAATTCTAGCCTGCTTTGGTTGAGCTAAAGTTTGGTTCTTTTTTTATTCTTGGTGTAGTTTGGTTGCTTTCTGATCAAGTATGAATAGTTGGTCTGTGCTTGGTCTGTGCTTCAGGTTCTCACATTTGATTTTTTATTGTAGGAACCAGATTGCTCTAAGTTGGAGAGGCTAGTCAGTCAGGAACTTTGCAGCAGGGCCCAGTGCCAGCCAAAGGGGACAAGGTAGGCCAAGTCTAACTAGCTAAACCAAGTAGATTTGAGCCTTGAATCAGTGGGAATGGGACTGATCCCAAAACAGGGTGATGGTGACCTGGTTGGTTGGATCTGGCTGCTCACCAGACTGGTCTGTTGGGTGCTCTCTGTCAGAGGCAGCAGGAAGGGTCTTAGGCCCCAGAAGGAAAGATGGGGACAGAATGAATGGATTTTAACTACCTAAGCAAAGTAGATCACTACCAGGCTTTTTTTTCCCAGGTGAAGATACCTTTCTTTTGCTTTTCTGGTTTTCTACAGAGTAATTATTCTTTTATTTTCTTTACTGTGACTTTATGGATGAGGGAATTGAAGCTTAAAGTTTAAGAACTGACTCTGGTCACATGGCTCACCAGTGTTGACACTGAAATCCTAATCTGGGTCTGCATCACTCCCACTAAACACAAGATTATGGGCCTCAGTTGATGGTGCTATTTGGGGAGGTTTTAAGAACTTTTAGTAACTTTAACCTTGCTGAAGGAAGTATGTCACTGGGAGTGAACTTTAAGAGTTTAGAGCCGTACCCTACCTCTGGTTCACTCCCTCTGCTTTGATTGATCTCTCAGTTTTCTGCTCTGGCCACTTGCTGCTATGCCTTTCTCACATTAAGCACTCTCCTTCGGAAAACATAAGCCAAGATAAACTCTTCCGTAAGTTGCTTTTTGTTATGGTGTTTTTAATCATAGTGATGAAATTAATGCAGAGGGCTTGAGTTTTATAGTCTTTCTAAAGTTGCATGCTGTTTTCAATATCATTAGGTTGACTTTTTTAACATACTTTTGTTGACCAAAGAATGAGATTTTACCATTATTTGATGGAATATTAGGGGAATAACTGAAAAGATGAAACCATTGGCAAGCTAATATTTAAATTAATTTTTAAAATCTAAGCTGGATAGGAAAGAGAAATGAAGGAGTCTGGGTATATAGTATTTAAGAAACTGGAAAACTTGTATTTAAAGAATTGCTATCCTGATCTTACCTAGTGGTATATCTGGGAGTTGGAGAATGATATGTCTTAACATATGAGTTTGTAGATGGGTATAACTGTGTGATGATAGAGGGTCCAAGTTATTGGAAAAACTGACGGGAAGTAAAGATCATTCAAGATGAAGAGACGAAGAAAGGGAGGAAGGGAGGTATTATTTGGCTATGACATTTCCTAGAGTAAAGGTTGTGCTTGAGAATGGGGAATATTGTCAGTACAAAGTTGTTTCTCGGAGTGAGAGTGGTAACTGAAATTGATGTTAATAAGTTATAGAAGGAGTCAGGACTCAATGGCATTGGCTTCAGTTTAATATGAGATCTTTTGTAGATTAGAAGAGTAATGACCTCTGTTTTAATTGGCTTTGATGAAGTAACAATAAGAAAGTCTTCAGTGCTAACAAAAGCAAACACATGTTCTCACATCATATTCTGGCAACTATTCCATGCTCCTGCTGTTTGATTGGATCTTTTTAGTCCAAGTCTATTTAGGATGTGCAGCTCTTGTGGAAGAAAGAAAAATAACAAGAAGGCAAGAATTCTTGCCTTCAGTTTGCCTACTGTTGACTCATATTTCACATCCTATTTCATTTGTCAAATGTTCAAGACTGTCACATCTCCAAGCTGACAATGATGTGAGGAATACTCCTAGACAAACGGAGGTTCTTCAAGATATACAGCAATGTGTAGGTCAATGAGAGAAAGTGAGAAGTATGCTCTTTGTAAGGGAGGTGGAAGCAAATACTTTAACCATCTGTTGCAGTCATACCACATCATCTAAGCATCATTTAAATGATCTGACTCATTTTTTTCAGAATAAGGCTTGAGGAAATGTCAATAGCTTTCACTTGGCAGGAAGCTATTTGTTTCTTACAAATAAACTATTATATTTGAAACTTCCTCTGGGATGAGGCTTTATTTTTTGTTACCTTTAAAAAATGTAATCATTTCCCCCATTCCTAACTGATGAGTTATGGGAAATTGATTGCTACTAGGGGAGAGATAATGAATTTTCTTGGTGTATGGCCCTTGGGAGGTTGACCACTGCATTGGTCAGGGTTCTCTAAGTGAACAGAACTGACAAAAATGAATATGTATATACATTTCATGGATTTATTAGATTAGCTTTACAGGATAGAGATCGAGTAGTCCAACAATGGCTGGATCACACTGGAGAGACTCTGAGAAACTGATAATTGCTTAATCCACAAGGCTGGATGTCTCAGCAGTCCCAGTCTGGCACTGAAGACTGGAAGGATTCCTGGAGGTCTGCTAGTCTGTCTATGTTGGAATCCAAAGAAGTTGGTTCTACTACCAGTGGAGGAATGCCACAGCAGCCAGGGAGAGAAGGCAAGCGGCAGAAAACAAAAACTCCCTTACAGCCAGGGCCTGTGTATGCGCTGCCCTCAGAAGGTAACGCCCACACTAGGGTGGGTCTTCAGGCTTCAAATAATCCAATCAAGAAAACCTCTCTCATTTCAATTAAGTCCAGACCCAATCAAGTTGACAACTATGATTAGTCATCACAAGCACCCTCCAGTGGGTACTCGGGAGTATATGCATAGCTCACATTGGACTGGGTAGATTATTAAAGAAAAAGAAGAAGACATGAAGTTGGAGGAGGGAAGGTGGAGGTGGATCTGGGAGGGGCGGGAGAGTTGGAACCTTAGAAAATTTTTTGAGTTTTTGTACATTTCATACAACAGTTCTTCATCAAATTTAGATTCCCCTCCCCATCCATGCCTCCCTACCTTCCTCTCATGTATTCTACCACACATGTTAAGTCCTATTCAGTAGCATTTGTACCCGGATATCCTTCAGTGCAAATTCATCCACTGGAGGCTAGTCAGCCTATCTAGAGATTGTTGTTAAGGTCCACTCTACCTCACCAGTAGTAATCAGTATCCAACAGTTCCTAGACCAGGGCTGAAGAGCCATCCATTTTCCTCGCTCCACTTGGGGCCCTTGTCTGATTGAGTTGGCATAGGTCCTGTGCCCAATACCAACATTTCCGCAACTTCACATGTGCAAGCTTCCAGTGGCTTGAAAAGCTTTGCTTCCCTATGTTTATGAACCAGCCCTGGCTCTTACAAACTTTCTGTTCCCTCTTCCTAAATGGTCCCTGAACCGTGAGTGGGAGAGGTTTGCTGAAGGACTCCTATCCAGGGATATATACTCTGCAGTCTCTTCTTTTTAAAAGTTGGCCAGCTGTGGCCTTTTGTGTGCATCACACTCTGTTGTATAAGGAAGCTTCACGGGTGCGAATTGAGATTTTTCTCATTCCCCTCTGTTCTCCTGTGTTCCATACGTCTTAGGTATAGAGCTTCCACTGTAGCTATGTCACCTAGAACTGGGCATGTCTCTGATGTCTATTCTCTGTGTCTGACCAGTTGTGAGATTCTTTGATGAGTGACGTAAAGTATACTTGTCTGTGAATAAAAGGACCTAAATGTAACATGTGGTAAGAGATTTCATTTGTCTGCAGATATGGCAGAGATAGGGTTTTCTCTAGGATCTGTGACCTCACAGTCATGTGTATTTGGCTGTTTCTGTATTGTCATGTACCTCTTCCCCTGGCTCTTACAATCTTTCTTCCCCTTCTTCTGCAATGGTCCTTGAGTCCTGGGTGGGTGAAATTTAGCATAGGAGTCCCGTGTTAAAGGGACCCACACTCTGCAGACTCTTATTCTCAACAATTCCCTCTCATTGGGTGGGTTTAAGTACAATTAGGTAGCTGTTGAATATCTCCAAGATAGAAGTACCACTACTGTACCACATTGTTTGCTGTGCCGGTCCCTGTTGTAGTTATCAGGCTTTAAAGCTGGGGTTGGACCATTGGTTAATTTTCTCCCTTAGCAGCTTGCATAGTTTCTTCCAAAACTGTGAGAGCTAGTCTTCAGGGTGGCAGCTTCTAGGTCAATTCCTGCTTTATTGCTCCAAGTCGCTCCAAGTCATGTGTCTGAAGGATGTACTGTCTTCAGCAATAGGGTCTTACCTTCAAGTTCTGGGATGTAACCAAGGGATGTGGCAATAGACTGTGTAATTTTGGGAGTCTCTTGGACTACCCTGACCAACAACTTGCAGGGAGGTTTCTCCTGTGTGGCACTGTGTTTCTTGTTATATAGCCTTCAGCTATATATATATATACATATATATATGTATATATATATATATATGTATATATATACACATGTGTTTTTGAGGCAGGGTCTCCCTGTAGCCTCAGCTGCCAGTAAGTCACTATGTAGATCAGGCTGACCTTGATCTCACAGAGATCCACCTGCCTCTGCCTTACAGGTATTGGGACTAAAGGTGTTCACCACCATGCCCAGCAGAGTAAAGCATTTCAAAACCATTTTTTCTCTAGTCTTTTAGAAAAACCTCTGACTGCTCCTCTGTCCACTTGTTCTGTGTGTGTGTTTCCATCATGACCCAACCATCCCCAGCCTTTCTCCTTTATTTTTTTTTCTCTTGATTTCTGCTCTACTCCCTTAGTGTTTTTTTCTCCTTTCTTTAAAAAATTGTACGTATGTAGTATGCAGGATGACTTGTGTTGCAAGGAGAATTGTGCTGTAAGTGATTGCTATGGGTAAAGACAACCTGTCTTACCTTAATGTGGAGTCTGTACAGATCTAGATCAATGATACCCTTTTCTACAAAACTCCAGGATAAGTAGAACATAAATCTAAGATCACCACAACAGGTTCCTAATTAGTTTATTGATTGCAGTTGTGCTAGATATTTTTGCAGGTTATCTTCATTGAGAAATGAAGATCCTGTGTATGAACCACTACTCTGCACTCACAACACAGCCTTGTGTGAACCTCCCCCTTCGCTCATTGTGTGCTCTCAAGCAGTTGATTAGCCTCCATTGGCTTCAGTTTCACATCTTTGGAATGTTAGTAATAAGAAGAATTATAGGGATGTGGTGAGTACTAAATCATTTGTCATGTGTCAAGCTTTTGGAACAGACTTTGGCCCATGCAAACAAGGTATATTTTATATAATGATCTTATGTGGTAAAACCTTTACCATTCTCCATTTTAAAAGAATTAAGTCCAAATTAAGGTATTTTGTCATTGATAAAATGATTATAATTTCCTTTTTTGATCTCTTCATAAAACAGGATAACAAGTAGTCACAGAGCATTTACATTGCATCAGAGGTTAAAATGATCTAGCAATGATTTGAAATATATGATAAGATATGTATACATTATAGGCACATACCATGCCTCTTTGTTTAAGAGATTTGAGTATTTATTGATGATGGTATTTGTGGAAGATCCTGGAAAGAACTCTCCATGTATACGAACCAACAAATATCTGCATATATAGTTGTATTTTTTATAAATTATAATTATTGTTATATAAAATACAATTATTTAACATAAACATGTTTATATAAACACTAATGTGTATACTAATAACTATTTGGTTATTACTGAATGCATTAGTGTTCTACTTCAGAAGGTAAGTAGTTTAAAAACTTTATAATTTTTTGAATACATGCTTTGTTTGCATATATATAAACCACCTGAAGATGCTGATAACAGTGCTGTTATTCTCTGGAGGAATAAAGAGGAAGCCAAACACAGGTGATCAAATGCATATTATTTAAAGTTTTTATAAGACAGCAAAACTAAAAAAGAAATAATAATCCACATCTATATTTTATTTAATTATAAATCATGAGTGGTGATGGCAAATATATCCATACTCAGGATCTGAAAAGACAAAACAAAATACCACAATAATTGAAAGTAAGAAGCCCTTCTCACATTGCTTTAAAGTAGTCAAATGCAAAGTGTTTCATTTGAAGCAGGAACACTAGAGTTAAGCAGATGTGAGTTTGGAGACTAGTCTGTCATTTATAACTTTATGATCTTTAAAAATTCGTTCAAGTTCTCATAACCTAGTTTCCTTATTTTTAAAATGGGAGATAATGCTATCAATCTCACAGGGTTGCTATGAGCAATAAATTAGACTCAATACAAGGAGTGTTCAGTGCACCATCTGAGTGCTACAAATGTTGACATCTTTCACTGTGATTTTCATATTACTTAACTGGATAATTCTTCCCATTCATATTTACAATTAAGAGACTGTACTCAGAAATACAAGAATATATGATCTATTTCTCTACTTAATGAATACTCTTTCTGAAGGATAATTTATATAATGGAGTTTCCATGGCTTTTATTTAGCTTCCATTTATATTATCAAGAATAACTGTAATATTTCTTGAAATCTTTGCTATCTTTTTGCCTCCTTAGAGTTTAGCAGGTGTTGGACAAGTGTGAGAAAGCATCCTCTCATAAAATGTACACGTGAAAAATTAGATAAACTCTGAAGTGCAAAATAGTTAATTAAATTATTTTAAGAAAAATAAAATCTATTTTAATATTTGGATCAGAAAGTTAAAATACATAAACATTTGATGAATTTTGTCAACTCCTGTGGAAGTTGGCTAGCATTGCATTTGTAGGTAGGACCTAAACTTCTAGGATACCAAATCAAGTTCTTGAAATAAAAAAGAATAAGAGCTTATAGATCCAGATAGCATATCTATGAACTACTTTTATTTTTCTCTTTTATCATGCTAAGGAAACTTTTGTCTCATACATCTATATATCTATATATCTGTATCTAATTCACACATGTAGACATACACATGCTTACCCATATCTAACTTACTCATCTAGTTACACAATCCTTTGAAAAATATTTTTTACCTTGGTCTCCATTGGTGTTGTAGTTTGGAATGTTTGTAGTCTCACTAAGCCTTGGTAGACATGCTGGATGCAGTGCTGCTCCCTGCAGCAGCTGGGGTGGTGACCTCTGCAGCAGCTGGGGTGGTGACATTTACAGCAGCTGGGGTGGTGACCTCTGCAGCAGCTGGAGTGGTGACCTCTGCAGCAGCTGGGGTGGTGACATTTACAGCAGCTGGGGTGGTGACCTCGACCGCAGCTGGGGTGGTGAGCTCGGCCGCAGCTGGGGTGGTGACCTCGGCCGCAGCTGGGGTGGTGACCTCGGCCGCAGCTGGGGTGGTGACCTCGGCCGCAGCTGGGGTGGTGACCTCGGCAGCAGCTGGGGTGGTGACCTCGGCCGCAGCTGGGGTGGTGACCTCGGCAGCAGCTGGGGTGGTGACCTCGGCCGCAGCTGGGGTGGTGTCAGCATTAGTGGTAGCTTGAGGCTGAAGGGTGCTGGGAGGTGTGGTGGAGACAGCATCTGTAGTTGTGCTGGTAGAAGCAGCAGAATCAGTTGTGATGGCAGCCGTAGTTGCAGGAGCAGAAGTGGTTGCCACAGTTTTGGGTGGTGGTGGAGGTCTTGGTGGTCGATAATGTGGTTTCTGTTGTTGGCTGGGGTGGTTAGGGGGGAGGACTGGAGGAGGGAGGAAAGGGTACCCAATAGGTGAGCTGAAGTGTGAAGGACGGGGATATAGGTTTGGAGGAGGTCCTCGAGATCCTTTTAGAGATGGTCGACGGTCAGGTGGGGGTTTGCGGGCTTTGGGACCCATGGAACCACGAAGACCATGGACAGAGTGAGCAATCTGATGAGCTGCTTTAGACTTTTCAGGTCTTTTTTGATTTACTCGCTTCTGCATATCTTTTATATTTTCACGAAGCTTTGGTTTAGGTGATCGAAAATTATCTGCAGAACTATGATTAGTCTTCAGAGACAGAATATAAACAAAACAAAACAAAACAAAAATCAACACAGCTGCTTTGGCAAGGATGGAATACAAACCGAAATCAGCTTTTAAATATGTGTATTATCATGCAAACTTATGTAATCCATCAGAACTTACAAGAATGCTCTGCTTACCTCATAGAGGTTTGAAATAAGATCTTTTGTGAAATACAAGAATAGTAAACTAAACCTCAGCTGTTTTCAAAGCCTAATGGTATTATTGAAATTTTTCTCAAAAATTTTCAATATTAAATGCTCTATTTGAAAAGATTTTGGTGGTCAATAACTTTGGAAAGATTCTGAATATTATAAAAACATGGTTCTTTATTGCAGGACTTAATTATTAATGTAATATATTAATGAATATTTACATATACAAAATGTATTTATTATTTCTCAAATTTACTTCACTGTGAAAATTTCTAAGGTTTGTGCTCTATGAAAGCCTTGTTTCAGCAATGCTATGGGCTTTTTTTACTTGAGTGATGCAGAATTTTAACATGACGTTCTCTTCGTATTTTACATTAGTCTCTAGTCTCTCATCATCACTAGCCTAGGCTAATCCTTGGGGAATCTAAATCTGAGAGTCCAGCTAGCTCTCTAGAAAGCATTGGTCCTCTTCTACTTTAATACAAAACATTTCTGTCATGCTAATGTCTTTCTGACTGGGTTTAGGGTACTGAAGGTGGAAAGCAATCCTGAGAGTGTGGAACTAATACATTGTATCCCCAGAATAGGAGAACTCACACTTGAGGAAAGTTTAATTGAAAGACTCAGGGCTTCACTCAATATTTTGGATAAATTAATTTTACTAGCGGGCTGCTGTAGCATTTTAACTATTTTGTTTTTTCCTTCCAAGGATGCTTGCCAAGATTTTAGTATTTCTATAAATATAGTATTTTAGATATGTCTCCTGATACATTTACCTTTGAGTAAATAAAACAAAACATGGTAGAATCATGTAAATGAGCAGCTAATGAGAAAGACCACACACTCTGCAGCTGCTTGTCTCCCTGCTCCCAATCCCCAACACTTAGGTCGGTGTTGGGAGCAAAGCTGATTCCAAGATTGTTGTGGGATGGTCAAATTTTGAGACAAGTTGAGTGCACAGATTGGTGTGTTTATTAATGGATCTTTGCCAGGTCAGGGACATTGCTAGAAATATATTTTTCTTAAGCCACATTATTTATTGCTGGAAAATAAGGCCCATGATAAAGTCAGGTTATCTGAGCATTCCTCAGAATTTATATGCTTTGAAAATTTTAAGTCGATGGAGTTGAGACATGGAAAAGAAAAAGAAAGAGAAGTTGTCAAAATTGTCATGAACGTCCACTGTGGGTTTGGATGTTTTTCTAACTAGTTGGAGAGTCTGGATTATTAAGCCCAGAAATGGCTTGCCACAGCATAAGAAGCAGACAGGTTTTGTGTGTTTGTTTGTTGCAAGGGTTCATTTAGAGTATTGCCTAAGGGTGCGGAAAATTGAGAATAGGGGCGTGGCAGTATGCCATAATAAATATTTATCGGTCCTCTATACTCGGTGAAGCTTTCTGCCATGCTCCTGTTGGGTGAATATTATGAACATTAGAAATGGTAAAGAGCGAGCATGGGAATTTGTAATTATGAAAAATCCAAATGAGTTTGAGCTTTTATTGAACATCTTTTATTGATCATCATTGATTTTAGAAAGAGAAACCAGCTTTTGCATTTTTAAGCTCATAGAAATTGTTTCTTGTCAATGTATAAAGAGAAAGACATATATCAAGGAAAGAAATATAGACAGGTTTTGGTACTGAAGGATGGATTTTTGTTTTGCATAGCTCAAAATAACTTTACTGCCATTGCAGATCTTCATTTGTAAAGTAACTGGAGGCAAGACTTTCTGTAGAATTATTCTCTTTTGGATCCTAAATGTTGATATTCAGGTAACTCTTTGGCTCTCTGCTTTAACATTTTTAAAGTTGAGAATATTAGGAAATATTTGCATCTATTGACTCCTCGGGTTTTGATTATGATTGAAAATGTGAAAAGAAAATCAGAAATGTAATAAAACTTACTTTTCGTTTCTTTTTCTGATGTGCATCAGCAGACTAAAATGGGATGGAAACACAAAAATATAATTAAATCTAGAGTATGCTTGGCAGTTTTAGAATACTTATTGTAAATCATCTATGAGGATCTAAATGATTGGATTAGTATGAGTAGAGTAGAATAGAATCTTAAATTTTGTGCTGTCATCATTAAAATGAGGGAACTTTTTTTTTAAAGCAGCATACAGATCATTCAGTAAGGATGATTTATGTAAGCGGGTCCTCTAAATGGAATGGGTCTTCTTCCAGACACACAGGTGTGGTGGGAACTGCTCTCCAGTTTCCAAGTGGTGTTAGATTTGGGGTCCTTTCCTTTAGTTATATCTCCCATTCGTCAGGTGCTAAACCTGCAGACTGTTATGTGACCAATCTTTTCATGAATTTAATTGAAAAGCCAACCTGTGTTTTATGAAACACAATAATGAGTGACCCAAAGAAGCTCTAGAATTGACTTCTTCTGAGGATGGAAAATAACCTTTGTTGCATTTTAGCACAGAAGAAGAGGGATTCCTGCAACAGTAGTGCCTATAAGAGACTGTTCGTGAAAGTGTCAATGCAAAACCACAAATATCACCTCAAAGAGGATGAGATGATGAGGTCTTTATTCTGGGGCCAAACGTGAGTAAGCATGGCTTGAGAATGCAGACTCAGGTTACTTCCAATTCCAATTCCATGTTTCCATGTGGTGGCAGTTTCAGGAAGTTCTGGAACTCACTATGTAGACCAGACTGACCTGGATCTGACAGAAATCTGACTGCCTTTGCCTTCTGAGTGCTGGACTTAAACCAGACCCAGCCTGTGAAGTTTTGGTGGTGATAGAACTAAGAAAAGTCATAGATCTAGACTCCTCAAACACATTAGTGGAAACATTAGGTAGTCAGATTATAATAAAGTAGAGAAATCTCTACAATAAACCTCCGATACTATTTGATGACATTCTTGGCCTTTTGGTTGGTAGAAGCTAGTGGTCTTTTAAGTTAATACATTGCAACACAGAGCTGGACAAGGAGTGCTATCAAGAGGACTAAATATGACTCAAGAAAAATTATAATTAGGTTCTGGTCCTGCAGCATTCTGGTCTCTACACAATCACTGAAGCTCTAAACAGTTTATCAGAAATTTCAGTGTAGGTCTGATTCTTTGCGGGAATTTTTATTCACAAAATGATGCTGGATTATATTTACAGCCATAAGCCTTAAATGAGGTGCTTTTTACCTTTTAGGTATTATAACCAGACTAGGTAATAGTCTCTAAGAAATATCATAGGATTCCAAGTACATGTTCATGGTTGGAAGTTAATATCAGCTCTAGATTTTCTTATTTGGTCCATGTAAAAATTTCCATAGGGTTATAAGTTTATTTTGTAGTGCTACTTTTAGAAAATTTGTTAACTATCCAGTTTGTGTGTTTGTGTGTGCGTGCGTGTGTGTATGTATGTATGTGTGCTCATTTGTGTGTACTCCTGTGAGTGTGGGTGCATGTGTGCACAGTAGACACATGTGACAGTCAAAGGACAACCTCCAGTATTAGTCCTCTGGTTTTGAGACAAGGTCTTTCATTGGCTAGATCTTCCCCGTGTAGGCCAGAAAGCTTCCAGGGATTACCCCATCTCCACCTCCCATCTCATGACACTGGGAATGAGCATTGCTACCGCACCAGGCTTTTATTTTGGGAGCTAATCTCAGGTCTTCACACTTGTGGAACAAACTTTACTGACATCTTCATTGTCTCTTATAATATTCCTTTTAATAATACCTCTACCTCAAAGATTTTTTTTTTCCTTTCGGAGAACCTATTACAGGCTACATTTTATCTAGGAGCACTGCTGCAGAAGGAGAAGGCGAGTACCTGATTTAAATAAACAAGACTGAAATAACCCATTTACACAGGTTGGGAACTCTAGAGATTATTAATATATGGAAAAAAAGAAAAATACTATAGTTACATTCCAAGGTTGACACAAAACCACAGAGAAGGTTAAATGAAGCTGTCAGAAATAAAGCTACATTGGCTTAAAACAAGAGCTGAGCATGCACTTTATGGTTAAAAATAGAATAGAGACCTGCATACATTTTATACTTACCGAGAAGCAAGCAGTGAAGGTCAAGATGACAACAAACAGAATCAGAGCCTTCATCTTGTTGCAGGGTCCTCTGGACCAGGCAAAGAGACACACCTTATTGGTGACAATGAAACAAATAAAACTTTATGTTTTGATGAATTTTAACCAAAGGGGGGGGACATGCCTATTCTGTGATATCTATGTAATATACATATATATATATATGTGTGTGTGTGTCATATACATATGACTGATATAGTGTATGAGAAAAATTTAAGAATAGTGAATTAAAAATAATATAATCTAGAATCTAAGAAAAACATAGACTAAAATTCTCATTTTATTGTCTCAAATTCACACATCAAAGTAATCTTTTAGCTGTTGTATAACTTCTAACAAGTTATTTGAAAAGGAATTACTTAAGGAAACAAACCTGAAATGTGCTAGTAACTGTGGTTAGACTGATATTCTATCACACATTTTTTTTTTTTACTGAGATGTTTTTGAAAAGCTGGTGACAACATTAAAAGGAAGATCAATGTTCATGAATGTTCATTGCTTTGACTTAAAAATTCTTAGTGTTGGAAATATCTGTGATAAATTAACAAATAAGAAATACCCCAATAATGTTTATTGCAGTGCTACTTACAATTCAGAAATATAAGTACTGATAATTATGTGAACTTTTTCGATTTTTGGAAAATGAAATGCTAAATGTCTAAATAGCATGCTATATTTGAGTGAACTAAGAATATGCAAAGAAAGTGTAAACAAACACAGAAACTGAAATGGTTTGAGATATGACTTACATGCGGATTTTCTGCAGTAAAAATTTTGTGGTGTTTGGTTGATTTAACAATTTAAACACAAAAACCCCAAGAAAATTCTACAAAAATAATCTTTTGGCTCTAATTGACCGTATATATCTAAAACACTAGACAGGAAATTCAGAGTATCAACTTGGGTCTGAAATATACACATAAAGCTAGAAATATGAATGTTTGTGATACTTTCTCAATGGTGTTACTTTTATTATCTACATATCATACGTTTTGCAAGTTATTCATTCCTGGTAAAGTTTTTCTTTTGTTATGGTCATTACTGTGAGCTTCTCTTAACCAAACCAAAGGCAAAACTCTATAAATTTCTAGTTATAGTTACTATGAAATATACATAGTTTCACAATCACACAAGATACTTCAGTAATGAATCAGCTTCTATTTTCTTTTGACTTTACTAGCATTCACTGAATTAATTTTTTTCCTAAAGAAGGAAAATAACTAAAAGAAGTTCTAATCTTTAAGTTAGAACAACACAAATGGTGAAGAATTATTAACTTTTAATAGTGACTTTATTCTATGGGCCATGTCTTTGTGACTCTGAGGGATGGCCATTTGACTAGTAGTCACACAAATTATCTAAATTGTCATATCCTACTTACATTAAATAACCTATGGTAATTCTCTATAATTCTAAAAATAAAGTGATTAGTTTATCTAATAGAGAGATCTAATTTGACTGCTCCAATAACATTGGAAAAATAAATTATGAAATGGATTTCCATCATGTTAGAGAGGTGTAATCAACCCTAAGAGCAATATGAGACACATTTCAAGATTTCTTTGCCCTTTCCTTTGTAATACAAGAGGAAATATAATAAAAACAATCAACTACTAAAGGTAAACCCAAATGATTTCTTGTACAATTTAGTAACACTGATTTTCCTTGCAGTGAGAACATTTTCATTTTTATAGGAATAAAACTGAAATATTAGTTTATATCTTGACAGACCATTTCATAGCTTCCTAGAATTCCAGAGAACAAACCATTTTCATTTTTACTGAAATTATTGGTATTTAACAAAAGTGAGAAAACTTTATAAGCGGTAACTTGTTGAAGCACTGAGTTTTTGTTGTTGCTGTTTGTGTGCTTGGTATTTTTCTGCTTAATAATATTAGCCAAACTTAAAACTTTATAGTAAAGTTTGAGATTTTACAATATTTTGACTATTTAGAAACTAGGTTCAATCAAAGTCTAATGAAAACTGATTTAAAGCCTCTGAGATATAAAAAGTGATACTATACCGAGTGGTTCCTTTCTTCTCAGCCTCTGAGCGGGAAACTCTGGAGAGAGGGTGGTGACTCCTGCCTTATGAAGGGTTCTCTCCTTTATCCCTTCTGTCTTGCTAGGCAAAACATTATCATTATTATTATTTTAGCATTTGCTTCTGGTTAATACAAGCTAGTTCCTCAAACAGAGGGGAATGGCCTCTGTTGGCCTTTGTCCTTTTCACTTTTTCTGTTGGGCTTCATTGTTAATTATGTGTACGTCAGAAAAAGTGAAGGCGTATTCATCCAAACGTGGAGAAATGTTCTTCATATTTTACTGCAGAGCACTACTCACTAGGCCTAATGAGTATTTTGATCATTAGCTCTGACATGTACAAAGTAATGTGCCAATGGGGATGGAGAGGTGGTAGGGAATATGTGCAACGTGGCCTCTGTTGTCTTCATTGTTAGCTTTTCAAGGTAAAATACTTCACTTCCAAAAGTTAATTTTAAACATAAAATATAAAATTAGCCCAAATTTAACGTTAGCATTCCCAGGGCACTGCATTTTTTTCATGACAGCAAAATTAGAGAAAAATGATATCAACACTCCTTTTACCATTTGATTCATAATGATTCTTTATGACAGAACATTTTTGCTTCATCTATGTGCCAAATATTGAACAATACAAAATGTGAACATTTAGTAGCTTGACCTTGGCTCTTATGCCAGTAAATTTTAATTCCATGAAAATGTCGATCATCACCAGAAAGAAAGGAAAATATTTTGCTGGAAGGCCTACCTACTGGTGGATAATCAGATTTGCAATGCCTTTTGTTCAAGTTAGCTGTTAAGAAGGCATATCCGCTTGGCATCGGCTTACACTCTAAGGCATTGGAGCACAGAGGAGAACCTTTACACTGTTTCTTTACAAGGTGAGTTGGAGGCCACTAGACACTATGTCTGTCTCCTTGACTGTTGGCTTTTCAATTTACGTATTTCCTTCAAGCACATCTTAAAGAACAAGAACAAAATAGTATCTAAATTGAGCTGAGGTCCCAGATTTGTGTTTTTTACATTGTCATTTTGTACAGGAACTGAAGTGAATGAGACTTAGGAAAGTGAGTGACTAGCTCACATTTTGGGATTCAGCTTTTGAACTTACTGGTCTCCACAGTTGGCTTTCTCTTGTACACATGTGTTTCAAGGATGTTCAACTTCTGTTGAGAGATTCGTTGATCAAGTTTTGTAGTGAATAGACCATAGACTCTGTGATAATATTATTAACAGCTAGTAAATTTACTAATTCCAGTAAAATTAGCTCAGGGTATATGAGTCAGTGGCAATATATGGCATTTTAACTCTAAATTTCTATATATGGTATGTGGTTAATTTTATATATCAATTGTTTTGTTCAATACCGGTCTCTGTAACTGTGAATATTTTTTTAAAGCTAATGATTACCATTTATAATCACTTTGACCTGCATGAACTCTGTAATGTGGAGGGACCCAAGGATAAGACTAAAGTTTCAAGAAAGAAAGGAACTGTGCCTCAAGCCTATAATCTAGAGCTCTAAATTTCTTGCCTTCTGGCATGCCCCATGCATTTCAGACTCAGTGCTGCCGTAGCACTTCCCTGAATTTCCAGCCTGCATCATGTATGTATCATACTTTGTGCTGTTTTGCTGGAAAAATCTGTTAAACAAGGTCTGATACAATTTGGATGTTTTAATTTAATTTTCTTTCCCTCCATTTCCCTTCTCTTTCTTCTCCTTCCCTCCCATCCCCTCTCTTACTGCCCTCCCTCTGCTTCCTCTGCCCTCCCTCCCTTCTTCCTCCTCTCCTTCCTTCCCCCTCTCTTCTCTCCTCCAGTTTCTTTCTTCTCTTTCTCTCCCCTCCCTTTCTCCTCCTCTTCCTTGATTCTGCTGTCCACTCTCCTTCCCCTTTCTTCCGGCCCCTTCCCTCCCCGTTCCTTTCTTTGACATGGTATCTCTGTGTATCCCAGGATGGTCCTCAGCTGGTGAGCCTCCTTCATTAGCCTTCTGAGGGTTGTATTACAGGCTCGGACCACCACATTGGTTTTTGTAATTTCCTTCTAATGCTTTACTATCACAATTTTACATATGTATTACTTTTTAAAATTTAGATCCATTATGCCTCATTCTTACTTCAGAATTATTGGTCACATCAAGTACTACTTATGTTTCTGGATCTTTGTCTTTCTTCCCCTCCCTCCCTCAGCTTTCAATAGCTATTTCTTTCTTGAAACTTTTATTTGTTTCTAAGTATTTGGTTCATGCTATGCTGGTTCATCTAATCTATTCATTTACCAGGTGTTTATGGGGTATCCACTGTGCTGCAAACTTTTATCATAGTGTAGTAAAGAAAGGATTAACCGATAACTCTTTTAGGATACTTTGACTTATGCTAAGTGTTTTACTAACAGTGCCTCTAAAGTATTCTGGATTTGATGATGTTATGGGATGATTCTCATTATCAAACATGGTTAAAGTGACTCATACACATGCATGCAAATGTTTCTAATGAAACACATTACTATGCAGAATGAAATATTCCAGTGTAGAAAGATACAGTTTAGTAAGGAAGATAAACATTAAACAGATATTGTGCATCCTTACAATATGCTAGAGTGCTAATAATTTTCTGTTATGGTTTAGATGTAAAATATTACCACAGGATCATATTGAACACTTCGTCCTCAGCTAGTGGTACTGTTTTGTTAAATTGTAGAACAGTTAGGAGATGGGCCTTGTAGGAAGAGTGGGTTACTGGAGCATGGGCTTTGAAGATTTATAGATAGGCTTAAGCTTCCTGTCCTGACTCTGTTTCCTGTTCTGCTGAGATAAAAGGAGGAGGAGTCCCAGGCAGATGGTCCTGTCACCCTGGAGCCACCTGCTATCATACTTTCTATAATAGACTGTATTTCCTACAACTTTAAATCAGAACAAATCCTTCATCCTTTACTTTTTATTATATATTCCTTCACAGTGATGAGAAAAAAATGACTGCTCCAGAATATATGTGCTGAAGAGCTGTTGCTGTGATAAGCCTGACTATGTGGTTCAAAGGCCTTTGGAACTGATTTGTAGGAGGAATGTAAACAGGTTTGGAGCTGTGAGCTAGTGAAGCCCCAGAGTAATATAAGCTAAGATTAATGGATCATTCTGGTGGATTTTCCAAAGACCAGAACACTGATAGAAATGTGGGCTGTGAAGGCCGAGCTGAAGAAATTTCAGAAGGAACAATGATGATAGTGGAACTGGGCCAAATATATTGTGGCAGAGAATCCAGCTTTATTTTCTTTGTGTCCTGAAAGCCTGTGTGAAACTGTTAAGGTGAAACCCAAGTTGCAATGAAGACCCCAGGATATTGGATGCTGTCGTTTGAATGAGTAATGTCCTTTATAGGCTTATGTGTTTGAACACTTGCTCCTTAGCTGGTGGTGCAGTTTGGGAGGTTGTGGAACCTTTAGGATGCAGAGCCTCACTGGAAGAAGTACATTACTGGTGGTAGGCCTTGGAGCTCTATGGCCTAAACCCACTTCCTACTCACTCTGCTTGCTGAGTATCCAGTCCCTGGCTCCTGCTACCGTGCCTTCCTGCCTGTTGCCATGTCTTCCACACCTTGATAGCCTATATCACTCTGGAACTTTAAGTCAAAATAAACCTTTTCTCCCTTAAATTACATTTGTCAGGAAATTTTCTCATAGCAATAGTAACTAAAACACTGGAGATATAGGAAACATATTTATTGAGTAAAGCTTCAGGTACCAGTTGGAACTGGCCCAAGAAAGGGGCCACATTTGCCACAGGCAACAAAGTTGGAGGGATGGATCTACTCAAGCATGTTGCGGCCCAGAAAGTTCCATCATGAGCCCAAGATCCTGAGCATGTGGACTCAGGATTTGATGCTTGCCTTGCCGGATTTTGATCATGCTTTGGTCTGGTCTTTCCTTACTGTGCTTCTGCTCCTCCCATTCGAGTGAGAATGTTAACCCCGTGGTATTGTGGATTAGAAGTATGTACCTTTATTTTTCATTTTTCATTTTACAGGATCTCACAACTGAATTTCTCTCGAGTCTCAAAAGACTTTGAAATTCAGATTTTTGAACAGTGTCATAACTGTAGTGACTTTTAAAGTTGGGTTCAATGTCCAGGAGTCTATAGAAGCCAGAGATAGCACATGATGGTTTGGATGCTAAATGTCTTCTAAGATTTTCAGTTAATGTGTTTGAACATTTTGCTCCCATCTGGCAGGGCTATTTGGGGAGGAATATTAGAAGATGGGGGCACAGCTGGAGGAAGTGGGTAACTGGGAAGTGGGCTTTGAAGTTTGTAGTCTGACCCTGCTTCCTTTTGCATTTCTGCTAAGATGTAAAGAAGTGAAGAGTCCCAGGCATATACTTATAGTACCAGGGAGCCATCTGAGGTCATGACTTCCCTGTCATTATAGACTGTGTCCCCTCAAACTGTGAGCCAAAATAAATACTTTTCTTCTTCCTTAAATGACTTTTGACAGTTACTCTGCTACCCCAATGCTAAAAGTAACTAATATAGCGAATATAAACCTGAAATCCATAAATGTGACCTTGGAGTTAGAAATAGAAATGTTTTCAGATATAATTAGGATGTGGTCATGCTGGAGTAGGGGGAGTTTCATTCAGTGACCAATGTCCTTATAAATGGAAATTTAGATATAGTTACTCATACGAGAATATCATAGGACAGCATAGGCAGATATTTATAAGCCAAGGACTTCAAGGAGGAACAGTCAAGATCATTTCCTAGAGCTGAGAGCTCATAGCTCTGTTTATATCTTGATTTAAAACTTATAGCCTGTAGCACTGAGAACAAATTTTTTGAAAGAGGTAATTTTATAAGAAATACCTTATTATTTGACAGATCTTGGGATAAAGAATTGGTCATGGGAATGGGAGCAAATTGTTTTATGATATTTAAAATGCAAAGGTATTTAGTACGACAATAGGTTTGTATTTACTGGGTATTAGAAATGAGAGACAGGGGATGAGTCCCCAGGTCCTGTGTTGGACAAAGCTTCAGAGAAGACTTTTGCCAAATACAGAATAGTAAAGAGAAATGCCAACTTCAATGTATACATTTTTAATGCTTCAGTTGTCTGTGATAAAGTAAAAATAACATACCAGTAATGTAAAAATCATGCAGCTCGTTTCCTAAGCATCTGTGTGCTTTTTATATGCTCCTTTCTGTGATTGGTTTATGTTTGATTTTTGAATGACTAGCAAGGCATATGGTCACAGAGTGACTACCTCATTGCTAGATTTGGGAATGAGGTCTGCCTCACATGAATCCTAAATGTGTATGTATATAAAGAGACAATTGTATTACTAAGAAAATGCGGCATACATTTGTGTGACTGTTGGGAGTTGGAAGCTTGATATAAAATGGTAGCTGTCAATTTAATCTACTTCTCTAATGCCAATGTAATCGAGACTAAAATGCCTTTTTTTTTTTCTTTTTCAAACATCTATTAGGTACATATTATCTACTAGGTTCTCATTAGCTCAATGGGTCTGGGTCTCTTCTCTTGGGAGCTTGCCTCTAACACATTCTATAGAGTGAGTGAGTGGCTGGAGTACAGAACTTCAACTGCATTGTAGGCAGGGAAAGAGCATCTGAGAAGCTTGTTTCTTGCTGAGTTTGGATGTTTTCATAAAGACAGAGGGGAGTAATAGGCTACAGAGGAGAGAGGAGAAATGAGGAGCATTATTAATTGATAAATGCAAGGCCAGAAGTGAGATGACCAGTTACCAGAAAACTTAAACAAGGGATGGCAGAGTGAAGGGAAGATGGTGGTGTTTATAGAATGTTCAGTCATTCACCCAAAACAGTGCTACTGAACTTTGGCTATGGTGTCATACAGATTACAGAGCGGGGCTTTGCCAGTTAGTAGCATGGTTTTCTCAGTTTTGTTGAGGTCATTTCTGAAATGTCAGTACTCCAAGTGTATCCCAGTCTCTCCTGCATAGTGTAGTTTGGAATCTAGTCTCTGTTTCATATCCCTTATTTCTTAATTTTATTTTATTTTATTACTTGAGACAGGATCTTACTGTATAGCTTTGGCTGGCCTGGAGCTCTCCTATGTACACCAGGCTGGGCCTTGAACTCACAGATACACTTGCCTCTGCTCCCAAGTGCTTGGATCAAAAGTATGAGCCATCATTCCTGGCTTATATCTATTCTTTAATCTATAATTTAGCACGCTCTCTCTCTCTTTCTCTTTCTCACTCTCTCTCCATCACCAGTTCTTCTCTCTCTTCTGAGTATTGCATACACAAGGTCTTGTGTCTTAAAGATAATCAATTTTCAGGGCGAGGAGCAACTTTGGAGTAATAATGTTCATCCTAGTGTGATCATGAAAAGCAGAAGTGACTATAAATCTAAACAGTAGTGCATGACCATAATAAGAGAGAGCTCAGTAACTTAGATATTTCATAATCTTTGATTTAAAAAATATTCTTAACAGCTAAAGTATGTAAAGCTTTGGAGGGCAAAAATTAAACTTGGCCTCCGAAATATAATGGTTGCTATTCACACAGTGTTTTGCCTTAGTTTTATTTCATCATTTTTAATAAAATAAAATTACTTTTTTTTGTTTGCTTTGTTCCTGATTTTTAGTTAGGTTCTCCCTGTCACTCCAGCAGGCCTAGAACTGGCTATGGAGACCAGGCTGTCCTTGATCTCTGCTTGCTTCTGCCTCCTGAGTCCTGGGGGATTAAAGGTGTGCACTACTAACCACGGCATTATTTTTTTTTTTTTTAATGTTTTGAGACGGGGTCTCCCTGTAGCCCCAGCTGTCCTGGAACTTGTTATTTAGACAAGGGTGGCCTGAATCTCACAGAGACTGGCTTCCCTTTGCCTCTGCCTTCTGAGTATTCGTATTAAAGACATACACCACCACGGCAGGTTGAAATTATGGATTTTTACAAAATAATTCTATTTCTGGTGATGAAAGAATTCTGTTTTTGGTGACTGGGCTAAGTTTTTGCTTAAATGACAAATTTTAGTTTTTTTCTATTTGTCTCTTAATTTAAGAATTCTTTACTAGAACATCAAATACACAACACACAATAACTCAGTTGCTGTCAGAATGATTTATTGAAGAAAAATCAGCACAGTGAAAGCAGACCTGTTTGAAGTCTGTGTCAGAAAAGAATGAAGACATGCGTCCTTGAATTGCTAAACAGCTAAGAAGAGTACAGTATTCAACGTTTAAGACCTGAAAAATAGTGAACGAAAGTTCAGTATACAATCAACAGAGAGAAAATTGAATTGATACATGTTTATGCACAGTATTCTTCAAACAAATGAACATATATGTAAAACATTTTGTTTTAGTTCACATTCAGTATGAGTCAAAAACTATGTCTGATTGCTTATCTTACAAAATGGGAATTAAGCAATTACAGGATAGAGTTAATTCTTACATTAGTGAGGGTCACAATATATTTTGAATAAAAGAGAATCACTTAGTACTGTTAAAGAGGGAAAATGCTGAGAATAAGAATTTCAGATTTTTAACATTACAGTAATTTTACTTGTCACTGTGAGGCTTTATGGCCTTAATGTCAGTAAATTACTGAGATTTAGCTAAAGTGGCATATATCATTAAATGTTGCTGGAAACGGGCTCCTTCTCTTCTTGCTGTCTTGGTACCTATAAGCCTTGTATGGAACGTTTTACATTAAGCTCTTTTTAGAAAACTCAAACTTGTGATATTGTGGAAGTGATGATTGTTTTAAAAATTTCCTTAAATATTTTCTGCTGTTATGACCTTTATCCACAACCATCTGTATTTTCTAAGCCAAATACTTGCCTTAAATGTACACAGTATTTCCTTTTTTTAGATTTTTGATTTTTGCATGCTGAGTAGACTTCTTAGACATTAAGACTAGCTTTCTAGGTCATTGTATACTTCTACACGACCTCCTTCACATGCTCTGCCTTTACATCAAGAGCTCATCGGGGTCTTCTTTCAGCAGTTTAAAGATGCCCATGTCAGCGGTAGAGGAGTCCTCCTTGTGTTTGGGGATATCTAATACAGAGACAGTTTCAGGAAATGCTGCCTTAGTTACAGATTCTGTTGTGTCATTTTCAGACAAATCTTCTGTTGTGTTAACGGCTGACTCTTCCATGGTGTTCTTAGTTTCTGAGGCAGGGACAACGAAGTCATACCTGGATTCAACAGCAGTAAGTAAAACAGAGTGAGTCTCTCCCTCATTTGGCGTGTCTTTCTCCATCCAAGTATTAACACCATCAGTAGATTCTTCATCAGTTAAAGTGTCTTCTGAGTTATCTTTGACTTTTTCAGCTGAGTTAGTGAGTTCAAAAACAGTGATAAACTTTTCCTCCTCAGAGTCAGTTAATTTAGTCACAACATTGGGGTTATCTTCTGAAACTATTACATCAATTTCAGCTATGTTCTCTTCTGCAGGGCTGGTTACATCTGGAATGGTGATACTGTCTTTTTCAGTAGAGGAAAGGATCTCAGCCTCAGGAACCTGGACAGCTCCATCATCAGGAACTTCAGAGTTGACTGGGGAACTAACATCAGTTTCTGTGTTTTCATCTAGAAGTGCAGAGGCATCCTCTTCATTGACAGTGCTGTCCTCTAGTGTGCCAGTGAGCTCAGCAGCAGGTGAGATCTCTTCTTCCCCTGTGTCAATAGTAGCTAAAAGAATGTCTTCCTTTGTCATGTTGCTGGAAAAATCTATTAAAGAAACAGTACCAGCTGGGGATGAGATATTTCCAATTTTCATGGGAATGAAATTTTCAGTAATAGCCTCCTTTGCTGTGGAGTTTGTAGTTTCAGTTGGGATGGTAATTTTTTTCTCTGGAAGAGTTGTTGACTTAATATTCGTCTCAATTTCATCTTCTAATTTGAGTTTTTCCTTTGTTGGTATAAGCTTATTGGCTGCAGTTGAGAAATCACTGTCTAGTGTGTAGTCATTTACTGAAGTAACGTGATCTCCTTCCGAAGTAATAGTTGTTTCTGATCTAGGAATGGTGTTGTCAGCCCCAAATAAAATGGCTGCTTCCGTTGGTGTTTTACTGGTCTCTCTTGGAGGAGGGGAATAAATTTTGGGCGATCCATCTTCAGCCATGGGGCACAGTGGCACTGAGCACTCTCACAGGTCTTTCCTCCGGGCTTAGTGGCATCCCTGGGCAGGTGAGTAGTGGTCATTATAGTGACTGAAGCATTGGTCATCATGGTGATTGTTGCATCAACTACCCGGTAACAGCACTGGCTCTCCTTGGAGGCTGTTTCTTTGCTGGGATTAGATGTCTACTAGCAAGAGTGTTGATATTAAAAAAAAAAGATGATGGTGTTCTGATTATAAAATAAAAATTCACACTAAATATTTCATTTTCAGGGAACCTAGGACTTATCATGATTCTGCTTACAAGTATGTACCCTCTGATATGGAGCTGAAACCCCTTGAAAAAGATATAGTTAAGCCTGCTAGGAATTTTGTGGTTTAGGTTGGCTGTGGACACTCTGGAAGACACAAGATTATCAGCAACCTCATGAAATCATCTATTTCCCAAACAAGTAAGTGTCATTTTAAAGGCAGGATTGTGTTCTTTCCCTGGGATTCAAGGTACTTACATGTCTAAAGGTTAATGATGAATGTAAACACAGAAAGCAGTAATGTAGCAGAGACTTCAGTTAATTATTTTCTTCAGAGAGAGAAATTTCACTTTTTAAATAAGAATAATTAAAAAATGTTATTGACCTGTTAGGTATATTTTGTTCTCTTTAACTTGAGAAAGAGTGAGTGTATCAAGATTAATAGGTTTAATATTTTTAGGATTTTTTTTCTATAGGGTGTAGTCCAACCTCCAAAGACTTTTAAGACAGAAAGTTGGTATTATGAATTCATGCAGTAACAAGAATCAGGTAGGGAACAACACTATTTGATCTAGGAATTATCCATTTCAGATGGATTTTTATAATAATATTATGTCAGATATATTGATAATTGTATGATGGAATTTAAGGTTTATCTAATTAGATGAAAGGGAAAGAAATCCAGTGTCAGTGTTTAAAGCCTGTTCTTTCCCCAGTGTGATGAGTAGAAATGGAATTTTCAGACTTAGACACATAGATGTAAGAAATGTTGTCAGCACTAGCCTGAACAGGAGTTTTCATCTTAGGACAAACCCATTTCTTTATCTGCTATAGACACACAGCTCACAGCTTCCTCTTAGTTAATTGTCATGGCATAAATACATTGATATTTGTAGACACACTAGAATAGATTTTTAAGATGCACATCTTAAAGATATGTGTAGTTTCTGAAGAAATGTTTTAACCTCAAGAAAATATCACTGTTGAAGGTTACAGAGGATTATTTTTGTTATTTTGCTTCTTGTTTGTTTGAGAAGGAGTCTAGCTGTATAGCTTAGGCTTACCTGGAACTCAGGATCTTCTTGCCTCAGCCTCACTAGTATTAGATTATAGACTTGTACCATCATACCAGGCCACAGTGCCTTTATTGATATAGGGAATGTTGTCAGCATCAAAAAACATGAAAGAAAGTCTTAAGATAGTAACAGGCACAAGATTTTTGTTTCAAAATAGAAATATTGTCAATTTTAGAGGAAGTCACAGGACAGTCATTCTCTGAATTGCCTCATTTATGGGGAGACATTTTAAATCTCTTTTGATCATTTAATGTTCATGAATCTAAATTCAGAATAATTCATGCTGTCCATAGACTACTTGTCATCTGTTTTGGAAAATGTAAAGAAAAAAATAGGGTAAGGATGCAAGCCACAAAACTTCTAGAAGTTATCATAAGATGTGGTATTTGTATGTTGAACAGAATTGAAGTCGGGAAGAAAATATTTTTTATAAGCATCTAATCTCCAAATAGCTGTGCCAGATGAAGTGATTATTTTCAGTCACTTCAATTCCAAATAGCATTTCATTTTCAAATTTTTTTTTGTGGTCACACCCCTCCATTAACACTAGTGTCCTTGTAAGGCAGAGTCACACTTGTTGTAACACATTTATTTCTCTTCTAAAAGAATGTTGTCATCGTCACTTGTCCTTTCCAAGCCTTCTTTTTAAAAAGGACACTTTAGCTTGTATATCATCCTATCAATGTGCAAAAAGCGTATGATAACAATCGAGATAGAAACTAAAGTCACCTGCTTCAGGGAATGCAACATTCTTCTTTTATATATGCCACCACAGATATTCCTGACTGAGGAATGGAGAACCAGATTCATAGATAAGTTTCATTTTGTCTATATAGTAGTTTTCAGTTGCTATATTGTGTATCTCACTAGTTGGCATACTTTATCTTTTATTAGCAAAGTTTTCAGATTACATCTTCTGGCATAATCGTCTGAAGCATATTCACAATATCTACTTGGCACACTGTCTTTTCTTGGCAAGATTTTCAAGTGGCAAATCTTCCTTATTTTGGCACATGCATCGAAAGCATGCTAGGATCATAAGTATCTTTTCGTTGTTCTAAAATTTGAGGTATTTGGCTCAGGAATTTTGAGTTCTTTCAAGTAGTAACTTCTTCAAGTTCACGATGAAAAGTTTTTTTGAGTGTGGAAAAAAATGGAATCTGCTAACAAAAGTGGGAGTATTCTCAGTAAGTCCCTAGGAAGGCACACTTACAATTTTCTGGCATGTTTGACTAAGGAAACATACTTGGAAACTTTGCAAAGGATGATGTCATAATGATGCTCAAAGTTGGATGCAGGGAGATCCAATGAGAATGGCTGCATGGCAGCTTTAGAGACACTGTTAAAACCCTTGCTGACTGACTCACCACAGCAGCAATAAGATTTTTATACAAAGCTTCTTACAGAGGGTTTGTTCTCAGGTCATTTCATTTCATAACTGACTATTTGGTATTACCTTTTCAACTACGAGGTGATTCACTTCAGATTCAGTAGTTGTGCCTTCTATTGCAGAAGCTTCAGTTTTATTACTTTCATATAATATAAATTTTATTCATTATATTCATTTGGTAAAAGGATAAAATACCATGATTATTTTCTTTGATTCTGAATTTTAATTGCTGGAGGATGAGTACCAAAAATCTTTTCCCTGATGTTAACAGTGGCAGCTGTATTAGATTTGCAACCAGAGGCATCTGCTTGGAGAACAATATAGACCAAGGAGAGAGCCTTGCAGATCATTTGACTTACAATATTTTTGGTGTGACAATTGCATCATTAAAGTAAATAAGATCTGAATGTAGGCTGTGCTGCTGCTGATCGTAACTTTTGAAGAATATAGATAGTTACCTTTTGCAAGTGTAAAGAGTAGTACAGTAGCAGTTAGAATGGAAGTTTCAGCTATTTGGATAGGTGTAATCCACAGAGACATTACCTTTTATGATTATAGAAGACTAGAATGGCCAATCTTTCTTATTGTCTGTGGTAGAGATAGTGGGAACTTTTGGCAAAATGGAAGAAAATCTTCTCAAAGAAGAAAAGGAATGAAGATCTGCATTGACTGCAGAGTCTGTGTTTTATAGCAACGTCATCAGTGGCTAGCAGAACTTTACTAAGTTTTGAATCAGATACCACAGTTAAGCTTCTTTCATTCTCAGCAAAATCAGATCCACTGGAGAGTCTAATATCTGCTTCCATGGGTGTAAATACCTTGTAAACAGTTGATGCTTCGCTTTTCCTAAGAAGCCTCTGACTATTTTTGATAGCATGATTAGGAGTATCAGTTGTGAACTATGGATTTCATGTCCAAAGAAACTGAATAGTCAATTATTTCTTAAGTTATAGTTTTCAGAGAGAATTGTACTATCACCGTCTATATTTGTTGTACTATCTCCAAAAGATGTTTTGTTAGGAAAAAATTGTAAGGAAAAATTTCACTTGCATTAGTTAGGAAACTAGCTGTGTTGTATGAGTTCCACTGCTGTCGTCATCCTCAGTGTCTGTGAAGCAGTTACACTGGTGTCCAAGTTCGTGATTTGCTGGCTGGAATTTATAGCTTGGTAATTTTCTTCAGTTTAGCCCTCTGCAAATTCTCCTTTAGTGAGACTGCCTGAAGTAGCAACTGTTGAATGTACTACATCGGATCCACTTATCTTGGGGGCATATCTGAGCATATTAATTATCATTAAGGAATCATTTGCTTTATCTGCTAAATCAAAGACATAATTATCAGAAGCATAGTCATAATCACTGTCTTCAGAAGTAGTATCTATACAGTCCACAGAAGAAATGACATCTGCCTTTTCAGAAATGTCTTCTGAAAAATCAATTACTTCATACTCAGTAGCTGTCTTTCTCTCTATAAATTCTTGTTGCTCAAATATATCTGTAAAATCTTTTCCTATTGCAGGCACAAGAGTAGGTTCAGAATATTTGTGAGCACCCATGGGTGCTGTGAAATCGGGAGGAGGAGATGACTTCTGTTGTAGCGCATATGATCCAGTTGGAATGCTTGTGATGGAATTCCCATTATTAACAACTCTATCATGAGTGCCAGGATTTTGATCATTAGATTCAGATAATTCTGAGAGAGTTAATATGAAATCAGCTGGGAAAGTTCCTCTAAAATTGGGAGATGCTTGAGATTTGAACAAAGGAGAATCAAATTCAACAGTCCAAGTATCATCATTCACTGTAGTTTCATCTACTGAAAAGGAATTTCCTGCTTCAGAAGTATGGAATTCTTCATCTGTGTTCTCGCTGTTGGAGAGAAGATTAGGCTCAGCAACTGAAAAAGAAGATTTCTCTCTAGTTGGACTGAGATCTTTTGTATTTTTACTATGATTTTGTACAAATTTAGCAGCTGGATCTTCTTGATGAGAAAGATGAACTGTTTTCTTTATCTTGTAAATGCTTTTTGGGCCTCTTCTACAGTAGAGAAGGCTTTCATCTCTTCTCCTTGAGATGTATAATATATTTTGTCAGTGCCAGTTTTATAGCTGTCAGGGGTGTTCGTATTTTGAGAGAAATGTGAATCAGTTTCACCAACTATGAAAGTATTTAAAAAACTGGATTCCACTGGAGAAATAGTCCAGACTACAGGATAGGACTGAAGGACATTTTCATTTATCAGTGCCTGCTCCTCTGGCATGTTTATGGCATTGGAATCTTCATTTATTCCCTCTGATGCTTGTAATTCAGTTGTTGAAGATTCAGGAAAGGAGTTAAGTCCCTTTAGGTCAGAGATTTCAAGATTTTCAGTTGAGGAGTCGGGCACAGACATAACAAATGTTGAAAGAGATGGGAATCCTCGTGATTTAATATTATCTTTTTCAGATATCATGGACTCAATTCCTACATAATTGTCTTCAGTAGAAGGAACAATAGAATTTGCCTCAGGGCTCGTTGCTTTATTTATAGCTGAAGAAGAGATCAAAGCCCTGCTGTTTGCTGTGTCCCCATCTTTACTGATTAAGTGGAGATCATCATCAGAAATGATATTGATCTCAGTTAAAAAGCTAGTGTTGTTCTGAGAGGAGGACATAATCTCTAAGTTTGCTGTACTGGCAGCTGTACCTAATCTGGTTGATTGGGTGTTTTTGGCTTCATCTGCAGCAGCTTGGTTATAAAAAGTAGAAGATGTGCCTTTCCTGTTTAGTCTGTCTCTATGCTCTAGTGGGGCGGCGATCACAGCAGGGTCAATGGGATCAGCTGTGAACAGCTCGCTTTCTTCCATTCTTGATAATAGCTCTGGGTCTGGAACAAGTGGAGATTCCATTATTTTACCTTCTGGGAGGAGGATAGTAATGTTATTTCCAATTAAATAACCATTCTCCACAACTGTTTCATGAAATTCAGGTGAAAAAATCCAATTTTGATCAGTTAGAGGATAACGAACATACCTGGCAGGCTTAAACTTGCCAGCGGACTGTGTGAGAGTAGTAACATCCTTGACAAAATATGGATTTTCCTCTTTGGTTATTAGACTTTGGTATCTTTTACTGCTATTAATATAAGTTGGAGCTTTTTGAAATAGATGTCTAGAGACTTCAGCACTGGCTTGGGGTATAAAGGGCTCAAATACATTGGATTCAGTAGTGAATGTGGTCTCTTCAATAAGAGGATCATCTCCTTCCTCTTCTAGTACAAAGATATAGTCATCTGCTATGTCTTCAAGGTCATGGTCAACAGGCATAATATCTTCATTACTGAGTATATTTTCATCTGTGAAAAGGGTATCATTTGCTTCTTCAGAAAGGTTTTCTTCAAAAGGAGCTATTTCCTTAAGCCTATCATTGTCTATAAAAGTCTTGTCTCCAAGTCTAGTATTAAAAATACTTTTCAAGCCTTTGATTGAATCAGTTGTAGTAGAGGATTTAATGACATCATCAGACAGAGTATTCCTTTCTTTAGGTGTAATATTACTGCTAGCTTGTGTGGTGCTTTTGTCCATTTTGATGACTGGATCAAGTTCAGAATATCTAGTTGAACTCATGAAAGTTGTAGATTCAGGAAGAAGGGCGGATTCCCACTGCTGACTGTAAGTTCCAGAAGGGTTCATGATGGTCTCTCCTTCAGAAGTAACTTCAGGAGGAAATCCTTGAGTGTTAGACATAGATGCTTCCTGGATAGTTACTGAGGAATCAGCTGAAGAGATTGCTTTAGAATTGGAGAGTGCCTGAGGTCTAGTAGACGTAGCATCAAATTTAATAGTGAAAAAATTACCTTCTAATGTGCTTGCATCTCCTGGAAAAAAATTTCCCACTTCAGAAATGTGGACCTCTTCTTCCTTGTCATTGTCAATCCTGGAGAGAGGGTCAGTTACTGAAGGAAGGATTTCCCCTGTAACTGGATGGGGAGTGTTTGCATTTGTGACGTGTTGTGAGTAAAATTTTATAGCTAGATCTTCATTGGAAAGATGAGCTATTTCTCTGTCTTTGAAGACCTTATTTTGAGGTGTTTTGATAGGAGAAAACACTTTTGTGGTTAGCAGCTGAGGTTCAGAATATATTTCATGTGTCTCCATTTCAGAGATGCCATGCATATCTGGGTTTGTGGAGACTACTGAATCAAACTCATTATTTATGGGATTGTCTGAAAAATCAGTAAAATCAAAGGGAAGTTTAGTTGAAACTGAGGAGTAGAAGCTGAGATCCTTTTTATTCTTAAGGGAAACATCGCTACCAGCATTGGAATTAGTGTCAGTCATATCTGACTGCACAATAGGAGAGTTATTCAAGAAGTCACTTGTCAGTGGGACAGAGAGTTCAAGATTTTCAATGGAGGCATCTGGGGTGAGCATAGGCTTTTTAAGGATTTTCAGAGTTGGTGACTCTTTGTGCCTAATATTGTCCCCTCCCAGCAGAGCAGAATCTCCTCCTTCATGATTGCTGTCAGTAGCAAGAACAGCAGCGTCTTCCACAGTGTGTATTGTACTCATAGGTGAGAAAGACACTGGAGCCATGTTGTTTAAAACCTCAGCATCTTCATTGACAAGGTAAAATTCATCCTTAGGGATGACATCAAACTCAGCCAAAGGAGCATTTTTGTCCAGTGAGTGTGGTACCCCTGTCATAATTTTTTTTTGTCTCCACAGTGGAGGATGAATCTGCATCATTATTTGTCGGATTTCTCATAAAATTTGCTGAAGTTTTATAAGGAGCTGAGTACAAGATGTAGGGATGAAAGTCGGTCTGAATTTTGATGATTTTGCTTTCTGGATTATCCTGTTTGTTAATGGGATCAATATATTCATTGATTCCTGATACTAAAGACATTAACTCTGAGGAGTCAGGCAAGGTGTTATCTCTCTTGAGTACAGACCTAGCATTACTTTCATCAGTTGGCATAGAATCAATCCCTTCATAGCTTATTTGAGGTGAAAGATCAATGATACCATTCACTGTGTTAGTTGTCATCATTGGTGAAGAAGAGATTGACGTCTTGAGGATTTTTTCCTTAGAATCTTCATAAGCAAAGGGCAATTCACTTTCTAGGTCAACATCGGCTTCAACTAAAGGCACAGTGATATCTTCTGAATTGATACTCTCTGCCTGGAACGCTTTGCCTTTATTATATGCTGGCTTAAGTGGCATGGTGGCTTTGGCTTCCTGAAGGACACTAAAAGCGGTCGATGAGATGCCTTTCCTGGGGAGCTTTTCTCTGTTTGTCATTGGAGTAGGGTTCACACTGAGACCAGTGACTTCACCAGGGAATACCCTGCTTTCCTCCACAGCTGCCATCTGTGCTGGATCAGAAGTGTGGATATACTCAGACCCTCTACCTTCACTTCCACTTATGCTGACGGTTTCTTCCGGAGTTAAACCGTCAGGAAACTTGGAAGAAAAGTTTTCATTCTGATTTGTTAGAGAGTGAGTAGTAATGATTCTTGGTGGCTTACTGTAGGTTTGGTCAAGATAATCTTGGAGAAAAGCACCATTATTGTTAGAATCAGAATTTCTTTCCTTTGAGACCCATGTTTGGTACTTTTGTTCATACTTGGGCTCTATAGGATTTTCTTTCAATAGATTCGCAGTGACAGGTGCACTGCAGAAAGGACCATGAGATCCGGGTCCTTTATAGAGTTCCGCTCGAGTGAAGGTATGTTTTTTTGTTGTGGGGATCATCTCTTCTCCAGCATAAAAGATGTTTTCCTCTGATGTATATTCAATGGTGCTGTGATCATGACCAGGGGTGGTAGGCTCCATACTATTTGGCTTATTTTCCCCTGCTAGAAAACTCATATCTGGCTCTTCTGAAAAGTCCTCCATGAAAGGAATTACTTCATGTTGACTAGCATGACTCTTTTCTACAGAAGCTTCATTATTTTTCCCAACTATGATTTTCCCTAGGTCTTCTATGAAGATTGCATTATCATATGAAATGTCTTCATTGTCAGGCACAGCAATTACATCATTAGGTATAACAGACTCATCAGTCATTTTTATAATTCTTTCTCCTGCAGTGAGCTCTGAATCAAGTTCAGAATGAGTGTTTTCAGTAAAACCAGTAGGAAAAGAAGTTGCTTGCAGAGGTAATTGGTGCAGTTTATCGTAAGTGTTCATGACTGTTTGCTCTAAATTATCCTTATGAAGAGGAAGTAAATCTCTAACTCTAAACTGTGTCAGCTTTGTTGTGCTCACTGTGGAATCAGGATAAAATGTTTCTTGTGAATTCTCAGGTCTTTTCTGTTTAGCAGAAGCAGCTTCAGGCTGAAGAATGAAAGGACTAGTTTCCACTGGGTCTAACTTTCTTAAGTTCACTGAAATATTGTCCATAGAAGTATAGGCGTCCTCTTCTACAGCTGCCTTGTCATTATTGAAGAATGCATCGGCCTCAGTAGCTCTTTCCTTTGCAGATGGACTGATAGCTGTTTGTTGTACAGGGTGACTTATATTGGGGTCAGAAGCTTTATTTGTCCCTTTCTTGTACATTGCTGTTTGAGGAGTTATATTAGATGAGAAGGCTGTGGTGTCAAATTCATCACTGATGTCTCCATGTTCAGTGGTGTGCATATCAGCCACATTTATGATGTCTGGAAGCATTATAGGATCTACCAGAGGAACAGAAGAGATCTGGGAGGAGGGCTGAGCAGCACTTTGCTCATGAATGTCCTCCCAGGTTTGGTCAATGATAGTAGAATGTTCTGTTGGCTCAGATACCTCTGATGTCACTGCTGTATCAGATAAATTATCATTATTGTCATTGAGAAGAACCGGAGTTCTAGGTCTTTTCTGATTGGGCATTAACAGAGATTTTAATCTTATGGGCAGCATACCATCTATGCTAGGCACTGTAACCCCATTATTCTTATTGCTTTCCTTGGACTCAAAGGTAGGAGCATTAGATGGAGTGATGGTGGCATTTGGTGGCAATTTAGTGGCATCAAGCATATTAAGTGAATCCATTAAGTAGGTTTTGATCACCCCCTTGGTAGCTTTACTAGGATTTATATTATCTTTCATTGGAATACTAACATCTGATGTTGTAAAGGTAAACTCTGTTTCAGGGGAAAAGGAATATCCTTTTGGGACATTTTCATTCACCGTTGAATGAACAGTATCACCAAGGAGGTGATCACTGTCAGAATTATTATCACTGCTTGTTGCAGTCATTTTTCTTTGAGCTTCAGGGTTAAATATTCTAAGCAGAGGTTTTGAGGCTTCATTTATAGGGTTTTCAACTTCAGATTGTTCAACTGTGGTTTTGGTCCTTCCTCTGAATGTTGTAGTTTCATGTGACTCCGAATTAGTGAAATGATGTATAGCTGCTAGGACGTTGCCATTAGGAATATAATCATCTTCCATAGGGGTAGCATAAATGTAATCCCTGACATTTTCTTTTTGAAGTGTATCTTCCTCTTCTGAAATAGTGTTCTCTTCCTCTTGGAGATCAGCCTCATGATTCAATGTCAAATCTTCCTCAAAAGAGTTTTCTAATTCATAAGTTGGGATAGAAAAGATAGCTTCAACATCTCCTTGAGAGTCTGTATTCACACCTACTTTCATATTTGCTGTGGTAGTATTATTGGGAAGATAAGTTTTGGGTACTATAATGGCTGCCAAGGAGGTTTTTTTAATAGGGTTTGTTCCTTGAGGAAGATTGAAAGGGGCCTTGAAATCAGCAATTAATACAGTCTCTTCATTTCCAGACACATTGGACTCTTCTTTGGAGACAGGAAGGGTACTTCCTGGATTATTAGGTTTATTTCTCAGAGAGGTAACTTCATTCATTGTGATGATGCCTTTCTTTATTGATAAGGTAGAAGTTATTGAAGCCAAGTCTGGTTTAACTTTAACATCTCCATCCTCATAGAAGTTATCATCTGTTATACCAATAATGCCAAGAGGGCTATTTGTTACTTCATTCTCAGCTATAGTTGCTTTATTGGCCAGTCTATCAGTATTTCTTGAGGTGATGCCAGTAGGAATATGATAGCCATCTTGGAGATCAGTATGTTCTGCATTGTCCAATGTGGAAGATAATTTGTTTCTGGTGGCATTCCAGACAACATATGGGTTCACTTTAGTAACAAGAAGTGAATTGTAGTGTACATTAGGCAGTATGGAATGATTCATTCTTTCAGTTTGGGGCACAGAATTACCAGATGTAGGGATTACAATGCCACCTGCTGTTTCTATATTCTGTGTCATACCTGCATTTTCACCCAAACTGTTAACTGTTGCTTTGGTGGCCACTGCTTTAATGTCTATTTTATTGTTTGTAGGGTTAGTGGCATACAGGGCATGAACATTTTCTTCACTGGGAGTTATAAGGTCTCTGTCACCTATTGTCACTTCATCAATAGGCAAAATACTAAATTGAGGAAGAGAATTTATGGTATCAATATCCACAAACTCATTTTCTTCAAAGCTACCATCTTCTGATTCAAAGTACTTGAAATTATATGCAGATGGAATGTCCTCCAGTTTCTGAAAAACAGCATCATCTTCTGCTTCAGGCTCTGTTTCTGTGTAGAGAGTTGATTTTTTTTCACTGGACATTTTTTTGTCTATCAAACTTCTAAAGCGTTTGCTTGGAATAAATCTACTAGATCCGGTTGCATGTAAGGAGGGAGCAGCTGCTGTGGGACTTCCTTCTGCCGCAGTTGCCCTGTTGATCATCAGGTCAGAGCTGTCAGTTACACTCATGGTTCCTTTACCTCTACTGACAGTGCCATCCTGCTGGTCATTGGGAGAGGTGAAATCAGCTGTAAGAAAAGTAGACTTCAGTGGAATGTTTGGAAGATCTACTAATCTTTGATTATATGTAATGGCACCATTGTTAGTGAGATGAAGATTTTCAGCTATAGAATCTGATCTTTTTGTCCAAGGACTAGTTGTCCAAGGGTCATGTTCAGTTAGTGAAGAACTTTGAACTTCATTGTTTTGGACATTAGACACTGGTTTAGGCAGTTCAGCTGCTGATGGATGAGTGTACTGTTTGTCCATGGGAAAGTCTGTTTCAGGGTTAGGATCTGCAACCCTGTCAGCATTGTCATTGAGAGAGAGACTAATGACTTCATCCCCAGAGTCAGTGTACTGATCTGAAGAGGGAATGTTGAACTCTGAAGCTGAGTCTATGCCAGAAACACTGTCTTCACTAAAATAAACAGATCCTGAAGGTGCAGAGGGAGTGTTAGAGGTGATTCTGTTCTGGAAATCATCTGTTTTAAACACAGAAGTTCTGTATGTATTGATGTTGCCATCATTTAAAGTGGGAATTCTATGCTCTCCCTCATTGTTGATGGATATTTTGTTCTCTGCTGTGAAGGGCTTTATTTTATGTCTGAACAAGAGACTGAACACAGGGTTGTCCAATGGGAGAGTGATTTCATTTCCTGCTGCTTGGGCATAATAGTCATCAGGGTAAAAAGTATAAATTTGTCTTCCGGTTTCTCCTGTGGGAGTATCTGCAGGAATCAAGATGATTTCTACAACTTCATCCTTTAGGTCCATAATGGTAATTTCTTCATCTATAGGAATAGTATTCTCGATGTTAATAGAATTAAAATTGTCCAAATCATTTTGGAGACGCATATTGGCAGGGCTATTAAAATGATAGTCAATTATCAAATCATCTATGTTAGATTGACTTGCTTCAGCTATATCGTTATTATTAGGTACCATGTTTTCCATTTGAGCAGGGCTTCTGCCTCCTGGTATTGTCTCTTCCTGTTCAAGCCAAGCTATTTTAGGGTTACAGTTAGTATTACTAGTTAACCCATGGTAAGGGTTAAAATAATGCTTGGTAGGGGCAATGGCATTTGTTTCAGAATTAATTACATCCCCTGCATGAGCTTCACTCTTAGTCCCATCTATCATTGTTTTGCTGTCAGAATTACCAATGACATTATTGCTTTTATTATACATTGCTTCATTAAGAAAATAATCTGTGGAATTAATGGGACTGATACTAGGAATAGCATCATAAGCATCAGCAGTATACATGACAGATTTAGTATCAGCTTTGTCATACTTATTCGGCCTAGGAAAATACTCAAATTCAATGTTGTTTTGGGCAGATGAAATGATAGGTGTCTGAGCATTAACTATAGTTGTACCATCATTCTTTATGTCGATATCATCAAGTGCAACGGAATTGTCTTTCTTTTTAAGGTTAGGCTCATTGCTCATAATTTGGCTGTATCTTTCCAAGTAGGCAGAATCAATGATAATAACGTTGTCCTCTAGATCAGGCACACCAAGCAGAGTTGTATCATCTTCTAGAATATCTGTGGCATCACTCTTTGACATATTGCTTTCTTCCAGAAGGGTTGCAGTTTCAATAAAGAACACATTTTCTTGTTCTGCTTCCTCATTAGTGGTACCAGTTCCTGGAAAACTGTTTTCGTCTGATGTGACAATGGTACCCTCTTCTGCTAAGGCAGTGAGCTCCTCCACAGAATTTTGTATGTATGTAGCAGGATTAGAGGCAAGCAATGATTTAACTCTGCTGGTGGATGAGAAGTATTCAAGATTCTGATTTGTTTCTGAGTCTCTTTGAAAGTGAGGAATAACAGATGAATCGGACCTGTACTGGTAGTCTGTCACTGGCATAGGTGTTGAGATGTTGTTTTCCCTAGAAACAGTCATCCTTCTCTGTGTTATTTGGGAATTGGTTGCAAAGCTGGAAACTGCAGTATTAACAGCATGTGTATCCTGCATAGCATCAGAGGAGAGTGAAGCATTACTCTTTGGAGTCTGTACCTCAGTAGAATTGTCTACTGCCCCTTTAACATAAGCAAAACCAACTGAAGTCTGGTTAGGGGACAAGTTACTTAATGCATTGTTACCAGATGGTGGGAAGTTAAACAAGCTAGCCTGAAGGATCTATGAGTGTTTTATTTCTGGATGAGATGCAGAAATCATTGCTACTCCATCTTAAGGCTCAGAATAGCTATTAGAATGTCATGAAGGTGAATTTTCTTCTCTTTTTAGGATGAATGAGAGATTACTTGCTGTATGGCTGGATAAAGGTATATTGGCAGAAAAATGTTGATTTGTCTGACTTTATTTCCTGACTCCCATTATACTAAAGGGGGAAATAAGTGCATTATATTTTGCTGAGGTTCCCCTTGTACATATCTTACTAAAAAAAATCACAGATCAATACATAGTACTAAATTGATCCAACAGAAACACATTCTGAAAGGGCTTTGTTTTCTTTTTTACTCATTTCTTGTTAAATTAGAAATACACACTATCACCGGAAAGTGAACAGCTGTTATCTAAGAATCAAATGCCTTCTGTGAGTATAAATGCTGGTGTCCCATTGCAAACTCAATAAGCAATCTCTCACAGTATATAGAACAGTACAGAAACCATTTCAAATCATATATTACCATGAATTTAATTTTTTTGTTATTTTTAGTTCATTAATTGTATAAATAATTCATTCATTTATCAATGAACTAAGAATTAAACCTGGAGCCTTATAGATGCTAAGAAAGCAAGCCACCCTTGTGTTATAGCTCTATTTGGTTCTTTTAAAAAGGCTTTTTTTATTTGAATTTTTGCAAATTTTATACACAATATTTTGATCTGCACCTCTCTGTACACGTCTATCATCCTCCTCACAATTTCATGTATTCTATCATATATCTCACTATATATAATATATATTGACCTGGAGAGATGGCTCAGCAGTTAAGAGCACTGGCTGCCCTTACAGAGGACCCAGGTTCAATTCCCAGAACCCATATGGTGGCTAGAAGTTGTCCAAAACTCCAACTACAGGAGATCCAAAACTCTCTTCTGACCTTCACAGGAATTGCATGACACGGGTGGGTGCACTAACATGCGTGCAGGCAATACATTCATATACGTAAAAATAGAACTAAATAAAAAAACATTGCATATAAACATATAGGCCTGTAGAGTTGAATTTATGTCCCCAAATGCCCTTTGTTGTGGGTCCATCCACTGGAGCTTGGTCTATCTACCAAGAGTCTCATTCTTAAATAACACTCCTTCTCTTCCCTCTCAGAAGACTGAATTCCTTACTTCTATCCCTTAAAAAAACCAAAACCAAAACCAAAAATACCCCGACTCTTTATTTTGAAGCAGTAGCTTGCTAAGTTTCCAGGCTGGCATTAAGCTCATTCTGTAGCCCAGGTATGTCTGAACTTGTGCTCTTCTGGCCTTAGCTTCCTGAGTAGTTCTGAGTAGCTTATAAAATTAATTTTAACAGAAATAAATTAACATACAGTAATTAGAATAGAATATAAAAATGCAATAATGTTTTACTTAGCAATCGTTCCTTCTTTCTTTAAAGACATGCTAATCATATAAATTTACTTTTTTCCCTCCAATTTTTAGTTAGATAAGAATAGTGTTATCTAAAATCCTGAAACTTACTGGAAAGTAAGTCACAAAATTCAAGATGGCCACAGTCAGGATCTGGAACTTCATCTTGTCTTGCTGTTAATTCCCTGCAAGGAAGATACAGGATTGTTCTACATTACAGTAACCAGAAATAATCTATATATGTTCTGCTATTACTGACATTAACTAAAATACCCCGGTAACTGACAAGTGTGTCTTTAGAAGTGGTATGGGAATGAAGTACTCCGTATGCTCAGGTCAATATCTAACCAGTCAGTGAGAACAAGACTGCTGTCTGTTCCTAATTCCTGGGGAGAGAAGTAGCCAAGAGCAAACCACATCACTTACAAACACATTTTCCACAGAAGCCTTCAGTGGGGGATTTACTCTCTAAATCCACCCTCATTTTCATGCTAACAATGTTTATTTACTTGTTGCATTTTCTTAGAGACCATTTAGATAAAAGTTAAGGAATCTTTATTTAGTCAAATCAGAGTCCATACAAGTAGAGCCCTATACAAAAGGGTTATAGGGAGTAGATGTTTGAGGAAAGAACAACTCTGAATATTCTGATTTACTTAGCATTTACCTTTCTAGGGGTCTTTTCTCTCCTTGGCCTCCAGACTTTGACTCTTCTTCAACTCAGCCTTGTTTAGCAATGTGTGAAGAAATCCCACAAAGTGTAAATCTGAGGAAGAAACACAGGCTCCTTCATCTCCTTCCTTTAATATTTAGGAATAAGGGTCACATCTAAAGGATTGCTTCTGAGTTAATCCCTAAACAAAGGGAAGGAGGAGGAGTGTCTGCTTGCACCTCTCAGATGCAGAGTAAAGTTAATCTTCAAACTAAAAGAGGCAAGGCTCATATTTTAAACATTATGAAGCCTTTTAAAAATTAACTCTCTTGGTTTCTAGTGCCTCCTCTTTAAAAATTGTTCCTTTCTGTTTCCACAGTAAAATTTAATTCACTGTAGAACCATTTTATGAATATTGTCATTTACCACATTATATGAGGATTCACTTTAATGGGCTGTAATTGTCTTAAGGACAGAATAGTGATTGGTTCTATATTTGAAAAATTATGTTTAAAATATAGAGGAAAAAAAAATTAAAAAATTATGGCCTGTAACAATATATTTTTTTTCTCTTCTAAATTCTGTAACTAGCATGCTGATCTCTCAGGTTATTACTTCCTTGAGTAGACTTAACTATTGAAACTATGTATCTGCTTTTATATAGAATAAACTAAGACATATCACTCCTGTTGTGTCACTTGGTGAAGCTTTTTTATTGGTACATGCTCTGAAACCTTAAAAATCTGAACCTACAATTTTATTGATTTTTAGCCATTTCTATTCAGGGACGGTGCAGCAGTATTTTATCAGATAATGCAGAGGTTCAATATTTGTCAACTGACTATATCATTTCTTATTCCAAGCACACTGAAATTTCCTTACAGGTTGTTACACCTTTTTCCCCATTTTTAAAATGTAATATAACCATACAATCCAATATTTGTTGTAATATATAGGTCAACCTATTATTTTTTTTGGGGGGGACATTCTCAAGTTTTCTTATTTTCTGGCTCATCTTAACACTTTTTTGTAGCTGACATTCTTTTATTACACATTTGAATAACTACCAAGTCCCCACAGTTATGTCCCAGACTATTACTGGATTGATTTTTTAAGTCAGGCAGAGTATTTATGTACAAAGGATCTATGTACGTTATAATTAACCTCAGAGCAAAAGCAATGCACCATGAACTGAACAATTATAATATTATCACTGAGGTAGCTTGAAAATACCATTTCCATGACATTAATATTACTCTTCAAGGGAACTGTTTGGAAATCCAGGGCACTAAAATGTATTTAGGGATGGAGAACTCATTCAATTAGAGATGATGTGTAGGTTTTTCATTTCAAAGAAACCGCAGGCCTCAGGTGCAGGATCCCTCTTTGGCACTAATTCATCTTTTAAGATCTAAGACACCTAAAACTTCCGCCTATTGATTTGAAAACTTGAATCTGCGCAATAAAATCAAAGCTTTGTATATCAGGAAACTTCATCTTATAATTGTTTTTCTCACTCCCTCGTTTTTTTCAGTAGTCTGAGAAATTTTAATCCATTGTCTACCTCCATTGAGGTGAATAGTTCACTTATTTTTCCCAGTGGCTTTCCAGTTTATGATATACTCATTATTTCCAGAATTGGTTTTCTTTCTTTAATGTTCATGGAGGCTAAACGCAGATAGTTTTCATGCATCAAAATGCTCATGTTGAAGGAGGAAGTAGGATACAATGGTACTTGGTAACTCAAACTGATTTTCACAGAATGCTTGTTTCATTTTATTAAATCTCTAAACTTGTTGTTAGGTATAATAAAAGGCTCCAACAGATTTATAGAAATGAGAGTTCTTAGGGTATATAGATGTAAAGAAGAGACAATGTTTGATTCTACATTTCCCCGTAGCACCTGTATCTTGGAGTGAAGAGAAGGATCAGCAGAGAGCCATAAGAAGCCCTGCAAACACACATTCAAGTATATTCTCCCTTCTCAATATCCCTATATTCACTGTAGAGTCTGTGACACTTAAGGAAAGGCTCACTGCTACTAGGCCTTCAAAGCTTAGTATAAAGGAATATATTCAGGCTCTGGCCTTCCATTCTTCCCTACCATCAAACTCAACACCATTATCTGCCTTGAGACCATCAAGACTAATCTTACTATGTTCTTTATTCTGATTTCAGTCACCAGAAGTAAGGTCAGATTTCTCGTAACTGATGATTTTATATAATCTATTTCCCAATGTCTTCTTCAAATTTTCTGCTCCATACTAATTTCTCAACTGCGCCCACCTCTGAAGACTTTTTTTGTGTGTCTCTATGAACTTACATGCTTAAAACCTAATCCTTGCAACCTGGAAACATGGATTTATCTGTAACTATTTTACATCTTTCTTTTTATGCCATTTGTGCTTTTGAACCTGGTGGTAGAGTAGATATCTTGCTTTTTCTTTATTGATGCTTCAGAACATCTGCGTCTCTTTCCAATATTTTATCAGCTTAGAATCTTGTGTGATTGTGTATCTGCCTCTGCATGTCCAAGTAGTCATCTAGTGGACTGTGAAGATTTTATCCCATAGATTTCTTTAACATTTTCCGTACTGTTCCTCTTTCAGTTCTTAGTGATTTCAGTGTTTACAGAAAAAAAAACAGTACTTTACACCACCTTTCTTTGATCCCCCTTTATTTTATTATCCTTTCTCTTACTTCCATAATTAGTCACCTTATTATTGATCCATGTTATAAACAATTCATTTTCCAATCTCCTGCCACTAGCATTGTTAGCACTAACAATTTTTTAATGTCTCAAAGACCTAAAAGTGCCCCATTCTATTAACTTAACATTTTTACTATCTATGAATCTTAACTCTTTTCTAACTCAGCTTGTATTGCTTTTGAATTACACTTTCTTGGCAAGGCATTAACCCAGCATAAATGTAACTCTTCATCTCTACTTCTAAGGAAGGGGATATAAAAGTGATTTAGATCGATTGAGATGCTCTGTATGAAATGCTCAAAAATTTATTCCTATTCTTTTCTCCTGTAGGGATCTCCCCATTCCCGCAGGAATGCAGAAGTTTTAGCTTTAGTCTACAGCCTCTTGCCTCACCAAAATAGCAGCAGCTCTCTGACAGCATGGGTCCCAGAGAGGGAGGCCTGTTAGCACCATGAAATGTCAAGATATTAATACCCCATGGATGGCCACTGGGCAGGAAGGGCACTCCAAAAGTGGAGTGCCTGTTTGCTAAAGGAGTAGGAATAAATTTTGGCTGAAGCCCAGGTAGAGTTAAGACTGGAAAGAGCCCCCAACCTCCATCAAGCCACGATTTCCAGAATCGTTGTACCACAGACTTGTCCAGTAGAATCATACCCGGAATTGTCAGTACTCTCAGAATGGGGGCAGCCTCTCTGTGCAATCCAGAGGGCAGTGTAGTAATGTATACTATCAGACAAAATGTGTGTTCCCTGGCCCCCAAAGTAACCATGTTGGTAGACATACAGGACAAGGAGATAGCCACCGCACATCCCCAACTGACGCCACTCTTAAGCAAGCTGGAGGCGATTTTGGCGATGGGCTCATAAACATTCTCAACTGTGGGACACAGTTTCTTCAGTAAGCTCTGAAACTCAGTGTTTAAAGGGTCATAAATGTCTCCAATCAAGGCAAATTACTGACTCACCTGCCCCAAGATGAGGAGCAACGGTTGGATCAGAGGGGACAGCTGCTCCCTGAGTCTCTTTCTTTTGCTGGTGGAGGTAAAAATTGTAGCCTTGAAAGACCTCCTCTGTGACCTGGGAGTATTGCTGTACCAAAGGGCAAGATAGAGAAGGATCTCCAAACTCCTCCTTTGGAGGACTGGTTTTTGAACTGAAGCCATTAGATATCAGTGACAGACAGCATCTGCCTGTCAGACTCTGTAACAGACCAGGGATGCCTTAGCAGTCTGAAAATCTGGTGTGGTTGGTGGCTGCTTTCAGGGGCAAGGGCTCAGGCCTGACTTCTGGGAATATTGCCTGTCTGTTCCCGGTGTCTGGATGCAACCTGGGCTTGCATTTCTTGAAGGATAAAACATTGCTTCTTGTTTCCCCTCACTAACGAGCAAAACTTTTAACGTGTTTGGAGGACGTGACTTACTGAAAGTTCTGGGTATATGTGGACAGTGTCAGTTTCAACAGTACAAAGTGAGTCTAATGCCCTAGACCTTGCCTCCATGTGGCTTATGAAATTCAAGCACCTATGATTAAGATGGACCACATTCCTTAGGTTAACCTCAGACCCAGTGAACATGTGCTCTTCTCTGGATTTGTTTATATTTTGTCCATAGGGATTTATTTCAGTATTTTTTCCAAAGTCACCTATACTTTAAAAAGCATATTTATTACACTCAATCAGAATTTCTTTTTAAAAGCATATTCTGTGACAATTCTGCCATACGCGTACATAATGTAGTTTTCATTGGTCTACAGCCCTTATCTTCTCTTATGTCCTTCCCTGTCCTGCTGGAGCCTTTCTTTTCCCTACAAGTTCTCCTCCTATGTTTTGTGAGATTAATTAGGGTTGTTTGCCTGAACCTGGGTGGAGTGGTTATTTATTGGAGCATGAATTTCTCAGTCTTAAAATTATGTATATTTTTTTTAATGATCTTAGAAAAAGAGGCAGGGAGAAAGGTATCTGATATATTTTAGTGGCTCTTTCTTTTTGTTACTTTGGATTTTCCTTGTTTGTTGTTTTTGTTTCTTTTTTTTTTTTTTGAAAGAGGATTAAAGGAATGTCCACACATGGCCATGAGATGTTATATCTTTTAGATATATTTTATTATAAATGAGTTCTCACTCATTTTTCTTTTCTCTCTTATGCATTTTCTTATTGCAGATGTGGGGCCTGTTTTTCCCATAGAAGGGTCTACACGTGGTCAGCTTTGTGCTAGAAGCCTTGTAGATTTCGCTTCAACTTTGTTGGCAAACATCTTTCTTTGGGTCTGTGTGCTTGATCTGCTTCTCGTGCAGAAGGCTCCAGTGTGGGGAGTGCTCTGTCAGTGGCGCAACTGAGCAGTGAATTTAGATGTTGGTAGCTTGCTCTCTCTATTATTAATTTTCTACCAAAATGGTCACTTAATGTGTCTTTTCTAATGATTTATTAAAAAAAAGTTATACTGTTATAGGGATTACAAAACGGTTGTATTCAAATTGGCTTTTGTAAAAATTGGTCTGTAGAGGAAGGGCAAGATGAAGGATTGTTATCTGTTTACAGTTTGATAGAGTTTATGTCCTGCTTGCTTCCATTTTTGTTCAAATACGTTTTTTTTCTTATTGTCTTTTATCTATCTTTAAATACCATTAGGTACATAATATTTAATACATCTACTATGTTTTATTAATTTTACCCATTCGGTTTGGTGCTCAAATTATCCCATCTTTGGCCAATGAAAGTTCCTTTTTTGCTGACTTTATCCCCTTCTTGAAGTTGTCTTTCTTTTTTTAGGACACAATGAAGCATTTATTTTCTGACTCAAACCTAGATCTAGACTCAAAAGAGTCATTTTTTTTGAGGTTGGGGATGATATTTAATGACTACAATTTGAGTGCTTAAGTGTGTTCACTGCTATTAGATCTTTTTAGTTAATATATATATATATATAGCTTAAGAAAGGTAGTAATACTTTATGTTAACTATTTCAATTTGCATCTATTAATGTTAAATATTTGATTATTTTATATTTGAAATTTTCTTTTCTTACTTCTTTATATTATTTGTTTGCACTATGTACATAATCCTAGCTGAGGAATTATTGGCAATTAATAGCTTCTGGGATAAGGAGAGTCAGTGTTCTTTCAGGGTGTGATGCTGGGTAGGTTACCAGGCTTCAGGAGGTGGACCCATACTTAAGAACATTTGGAGAACACAAACTAGACTTTGTAGGCCTTTAAATAAATACTAATAGAGGTGGTGAACTGTGGGAGTTAATGGGGTAGGGTGAAGATAGCGGTGGGGGTCGGAACAGGATCCAGATATATTATATGAATTCTCAAAGAATCAATAGAAGTATTTTGTGAAGCACACAAAACTCATACAAATATATTTTAAAAATTAACTAAATTAGACAAAAAATCAAATAAAAACAAAGCAAAATATAAACCAGCATAGAATGAGGGAAATGTGCAGCAGGCCCCAGTCCTAGCCGAGGAACTGTTGGCAACTGACTCCTGCTGGTGAGGGAGAGGGGGTCTTTAAGATCTCTAGACAGACTTGGGTACAAATGCTTGAGTGGATAATATTTAACATGTGTATGACAGATGCATGAAATCTGGTGGGGGGGGTAATGGGGGAATGGATGGAGGGAGGGTCTAAATTTGATCACGTTCTGTTATATGAAACACACAAAACTCAATACAAACATATTCCAAAAAATTAACTCAAAAGCAATATTATTTTGCCTAACAACTCAGAAGGTTCACAGTGTGGGTAATGTCACTATCAATGATGCCATATTTAAAAATATTTTATCATTTAAAAAATAACATTTTAAGCTTTTATTTCACCGTTTTAATTTTATATATATATATATATATATATATATATCTGTTTATGGGTTGTTCTTTGAGTGTAGTCCCTCTGGAGGCCAGAAGAGGATGTTAGAGCACTTGTAGCTGGAGTTGCAGGCAGCAGTAAGCCACCCCACATGGGTGTTGGGAATTGTACTCAAGTCCTCTTAAAGAGCAGCAGGCACTCTTAACCATTGAGCCATCTCTCCAGGCACCTGCTTTGATATTTTATTTGGAGCTTGGCTAATGGAAGCTTTAACCCAAACTTTTTTTATTTATAGTTTTGTCATTCACCAAGATAACATCATCACAGCAAAAGTTGCATAGTAAAGGGAAACAACCAATGAAGATTTTTGTTTGAGACTCTTTCAATGGCCAACTTCTCTGAAAAACAAAGGTTTTCAACACCTGTGTGAATTACTTAAAGAATATTGAAGGATGTAAGTGCAGATTCTAATCAGTGGCTGGAGCTGAGTAGTATTTATTGCTGAGGTTGTAGTTTGGTTTGCTCTGTGATTGGGCCTTTCACCTTTGCTAGCTGGCACTTACTGAAAAATAGTCTCATATCCTCCTAAAGAGCCTGGGTTATAGGTACCCTATTTTCTTTGATTATTACATTTCAAATAGGGCCTTTCTCAAGTTCTTAAGACATTCTTAGGGTTTATAAAACTTACAAGAGGCTTTTTAAAAGAAAATATTCTCAAAAGACTAGAGAAAATTTAACAATTACAAGTTTTCTAAAGAAATATTATAAGAAAAGTGAGGTCAGGGGCCTTGAGTCAGGAAGAAGTTTGTCAAGTTGAGGGCACATGAAATGTGTAGTCAGCATTATATCCAGGAATTGTTCATTCTTTGCAAGTTATTTTCATTAGAGGAATAAATGTATGAATAGTTTCATGTTTAACTGACACATAAAACCTAAAAATTACGTATATTATATTATGGTTTAAAAATTAATTTCCAAAGTATGAGGGACTGCAGATACAGTGAATACAAGAAACAAATTCTTGGCTTGTGAGACAGTTCATGCAGGGGAAGGAGACTGACTCCAAGCCCGACAGCCAGAGTTTGACCCCCTGGTCCCACATAGTAGAAGGAGAGGGCTAACCTCTGCTAGTTGTTGTCTGACCTCTACTTGTGCATGTACATACACACACTCACACACACACTCTAAATAAAATGCAATGAAAGAGAAACAAGTTTCAAAATGATTTACTAAACAAGAGCTGAAGAAGTAAAATGAACACGTTTAAAAAGTGTAGGATGGAAAGGAACATGATTTCTAGAATAATTTCATTTCTGAACAGAGATGGCAATTAATTCTTGAGGCAACACTGGCAAAAGTTAAGGTGGAAATGTTACTATGGAGAAATAATAAGACACAGAAATGTTGAAATGATCAGATTAATTCATAGTCCCATAAACACGATCAAGTTGTCTCAGAATTGCTGTTCTATTGTTTTGTATTTCTGGTTCTTATGTATTCTGTTCTATATAGTGCCAGAACCCCTCTCTAGGTTTCCTAACAGCTAATAATTATATTTTAAAGTAAATCATATTTAGTTTCAGGTTTTATATCTAGAATAAAATATACACAGCTACTTAATGGTATCCATGTCTAACAACACCAAGCACAAAATCTTAAATAAAAGTTACAAAAACATGTTCTAGTGATGCTTTTATGCAAATAGTTCTTGATCTGTTAATTTAATCTTAATAGTTTAAAAAAATTTATCTTTTGCAATGCTATGTTCCGAAACTAGGAACTCGTGCTTGCCAGAGAAGTGCTATACACTTGAGCCATATCCTCAGCCCTATCTTAGAATTTTAGGCTGTGATTCTGTAATAAAACAGCTCTTCATTATAGTGTATCTTGATTCCATAAAATTTTCTAAATTGGGTTTTTCTCTACATAGATATTCTTTATTAATAATGATATCACTTTCCATGTAGATTGAACTGAGGTCTAACTCTTTTACAGTTGTCTAGAATTCTTATAATTTCTTTACTGTGGCTCACTTATCTTGTCTGTGAGCTTGTATAGAGGACTATTTCCCTATTTGAGGTATCTCAGAAAATCCAAAGGCCAATGATTTTATTATTGGGTACCTCATAATATACTACACATCTGCACATTCACTTTAAATCTTGTGCAAAAGCATAGATTTTCTTGCCTGTATATGTGTGTGGTATATTTGCATGTGCATATGTGTGTTCACAAGTGTGCATTTCCATTTGGAAGCTTGAAGTTGAAATCAGGTGTTATCCTACTTTATATACTGAGGCAGAGTCTCTTAACTGAACTCAGAGCTTACCTCATTTGGCTAATCTATCAAGCCAGATTACTCCAGGGATCCTGTCTCTGCTTGGGTGTTGGCATTACAGGCAGGTCACCACACCTATACAGCATTTATGGGGGTGCTGGGGATCTGAATTCTGGTCCTCATGCTTGTGTGAGAAGCACTTTATTTGCTGCGCATTCTCCCCAGCACCCAAAATGGAGTTTCTGAAATGGTAAATAAAGCTCAGTGATCATATCTTTTTGAAAAAAGTGATTATGTTAAAATCATCTATTAAACGGGTCTTGGATCATCTTTCTAAAATTCTAAGATTGGGTTTAAATATTAAAATCTTGGGATCTACTTGTGGTTTTTACTACTTTGTATTGTGAATTCTAGAAAATCCTACACCTCAGTATCTTTGTATATAAAATTAGAGTAACCGCTCTTTCATAGAAGTGCAAATCCAATTTTAATCTGATTAGGAATAAGCAGCCATGATTCAAGGTGTTTGAATTTCCTCATCTAGTTCTTGACATGGGGTAGTGTACCGTCTTCTGAGATGTATGGCATGAGCCTTGGCACTGCTTTCATCGTGAAGTAGTGTTAATGCCAGTTGTGGAATTTTGGGGGTGTAGTTGTAGTAGCAAGTGGTGGCATGTGCTTTAGTAGCAGCAGAGAGTGTGTCTGTGATGACTAGTCCTGGTCTCTCCCGTTGGAACTGCGATTTCAGCAGTTAGGAACCACTTTCAGCAACGCCGTAACTGGTGTTGTAGTCAGGAGAAGTAGATCGGTTCTGGCAATAGCTGTGACATTTGAGCCTAAGGATGTGATTTCAGGACTTGTAGAGGCTGCAGCTGAGTGGTGGCTGCTACAGGACTTGAGGTTGTAAGTGAAGCAGCCGTAGTCGTATTGCACAGTGGTTACACAGATGTGATCGTAGCCATGGATGGTGTGCCTGTTTCTAAGACTGTGGAGTTAGCTGAAGAAGTGAGTGAAGTTATGGCATCTCTGGCTGGAGAGGTGGCAGCTTCAGAGGCTGCGTTATCTTCTGGTTCACAGGAAGCCTCCAGAAGCCTGTGCTGGCTAACAACAAGGTGGTACCTCTGCTGGTGGCTTCAGTCCCCAGAGCAGTGAAACATGCTGCTGTTCTGACGCCAGTGAGCACTGAGTTGTGACTGTAGTTATGTGGAGGTGGCTAGAGTGGTAAAGCCAGCTGTGGCCGGGACGGCGGCATCATATGGTGTGCTTGCTTCAGCTTCTAAGTTCCTTGTGGTAGAGCCTTGGATGGACAGACTGTTGATTGTCTTTTCTATTGCATGTTGCCATGCCTTCTGACTCTCACTGAACTATAGGAAAAGAGAAGATATTACGGAGTGAAATAATGAACCAATTATTACTTTGTATTTTCATTTTTGTTTCAGGAATTAGTCTACTTCATTATTTGAAGGGAATTATGGTTGTGAGTCTATTTTTATTTTGGAATAAATTGATGTGAACACATGCCAGGCTTTAATTACTTTTCCTTTATTCTCCCTATGAAGTTTAAAAAGCAACTATCAATAGGTCAGTTCAAAATAAGCATGACATACTGAAGTGGTTGACAGAAATGAATGAAAACTAATTAGAAGGGTTAGAATAATGGTCTCAGTATGAATATGTTACCATTGTCCTCCAAGTTGACACAGTATCCAACAGATTTTCCTGGGCTAATAGTCTATACAGGGGGAAGAAGGAACTGAAGGTGGTTCTCCATTTCCCTGCCATTCCTTGACGCTTCCCAGGAAGGCGCTAGAGTCTTACCACACAGAGAAAACTGGGATAGTAGTCTGATTAGATCTTTGCTTAGCTAGAGACAGAGAAATACGGTAGAGTTTATAGCAACCAGCATATGGATTTTATTAGTTCCTCTGTTTTCTAGTCAGCTATAGTATCTGAATAGATACCATTCAACTATACAGAATATGTGTAATACCTGCAAAGCAGAGCTGACTGCTTTCAGAGAGGTGCAGTGGGGATTTTAATGAGACTTGAATCCATAAACGACTTAGTCTCTACACTAAGTGTCAAAGCTCCTGCCTCCCCTAAAACCCAGACTTGTATAGGAGATTCCTGACTTTATAAATTTCAGAGAAGATAAAGGATGAAGCTGTTCAACTCAAGAGTTTAAAAGCAGAAATCATATTTCATAGCTGTGCCCACACAGGAAGATATCTCTGTCTATCTGCTTGAAAGAAGCACAAGGATTAGATTTTGACCAGGAACACCAAAGAGCAGCTTAGCCCAGGCAAAAAAGTCTGCCCCAAAGCAGGGAGTTGCCCATTCCTGCACAATTGGCAAAATGTATGAGTTCTTCTTGATTGAACCTACTTAGACAGGTAGGTGATATAGTTCAGCGCAAATTTCTTTTTAAATATTAAAAAAAACATTTATTTTTTTCTGTATGAGTATTTTGCCTGCATTTATGTAAGTGTACCTGTGCATGCAATGCCTGCGGAGGCCAGAGGGGGGTGTTGGATGCCCTGACACTGGAGTTAAGGATGGGTACTGTAAGATGTCACAGAAGAGAAACCCCCAGTAGTTAAATATTCCAGGACTCGCAATTACCATCTGCAGAAGGGGACTGACAGCCACTTTTTACTGCTGCTTCCTGAAACTGAAAACTTTCTGCCTCTTCCAGACACTAACAACCTGGCATTTTAACTGCTGATACCAGTCACCCCAGTCCACACCATTAAACTGTCCTGCACTTCTCTGCTTTCTCTTTAAAAAACTTACCCAGACTCCATCTTGCTGCTAGTTGCTCCACACCCCAGTTTGGAGGCTAGCTTTGTGCCCCTTAATAAAGTGGTTCCGCTGTACCCATGCATGAATCTCTCATTTGTTTATGCTGAACCAAACCTTACAGTTCTAGGAACCTAGCCTGAGTCTTCTGCAAGAGCAACCAGTGCTTTTAACCACTGATCCATCTCTCCAGCCCCTAATCATGCATTTCTAGAGAGAAGAGCCTCTGCCTGTCTCAAGCAGACTCTGCCTCATCTCGGACTCTAGTCTCCACCCATCTATAGATCACAAATACAGAATCAGTCATCCAGGAAACACATTCTGTGGCTAGGCTGACTATATGCATCACAATGCCAGTCAGCAGCTCTGCTTGATAGCACAGCCCCTTGATAGCTTGATAGCACACTTGAGGGAATACAAAACCTCACTAGCAGTTACACTTGACATTAGGGCAAAATAAGCAGCTGAGCCAATAAGAAAAGCCACAACAAGCTCTGCTTGCCCCCTGACTCTTCTAGAATCATGTGTTAAATGAAGCAGGGAAGGTTTATCTCTGTAAAGAGTACACTGCAAAAGATAGCTTTCATTCATATGGCACACAACAATGGAGGGACAAAAGAATAATAATCAGATCTGTGGTACTTTTAAAAAACCCATTCAATAACGCACCAGTAATGGAATATAATGAGGCAGAGAAGTCAGAGAGATGGCTCAGTTGGTAAAGGCCCTCGTTGCCAAACTTGACAACTTGAGTTCGTTTCCTGGGACTCACATGGTAGAAGGAGAGAACCAGCTCCTGCAAGCTGTCCTCTGACCTCTACATGAACATTGTGGCACATGCAACCACACCTCTAGAACACGTATGCACACAAACACACTCACACACACAATAAATAAAAGAAATTTAAAAACAGAGACCTGTATAATGAGTCACAAAGAATTAAAAATAATCATCCTGAAGTTCAGTGAATTGTAAATATGTATTTAAACAAAAGTTGGAAGCAATACATAAATAGGAATTTTGAAAAAGAAATAGAATAAAACAATTAAGGCAAATAAATTAAAACACACTAAAGGTCAATAAAGAGACCTACCGGACTACAGAATTAAACAGAATACTGCAATGGCAGACTTAGAGCAGCAGAATTGGAATACACAATGCTTAAACATTTCTAATTAAATATTATATTAAAATTACCAAACTAATGGAATAAAGGCACAACAAAATGAAAAGAATGAAAAAGTATGGAAATTTCGGGATATCATGAGAGCCTAAATTTTTCATCACAGTAGTTACAGAAGGTGAAAACCAAAACGGAAAAAAAAAGGTCAGGAAACATGTTTATAAAGATATATGACTTACACAGGCTAAGAAAAGAAAAGAAAAGGAAGCCCAGTGTCAGGGGTTGGGTACCTCCCCTCAAATTGGTCAGGAGTGTGTCCAGGAGACCCCCAAAACAGTAACGGCTGTTGCCATTGATCTTGGTTGTCCTTCAGAACTTGCTGTTAAGACCCTACTGCTGAAAATGCCATTCACGTTGATCACAGAACATGGAGAAATCGAGTTGGTGCTGATTAGGAAGCTTTCCCCTGCTGGCTGGCTTTCATAGTACTAGAAGGTGCTATCCAGGCTGCCAGGGAGGAAAGTTATGAACAGTTTTAACCAAGCTGTGACCTGTATGAACTATAACATATAATGGCAGAGTGGCTAAATATGCTTATAGGTTCAATAGTGGCACAAATTCTATGGGGATAACAAATATTTAATAATTGAATTTAAGGCCCATTGCGTGGAAGGAAATGCATGCCTGGTCCTGTAAATCTGGCCCCAAACCCATAGTTGGGGAGCTTATAGGCCCCACGGGTGAAACTACTACTGCTATTTTTCTAAATCAATAGTATTAAATTGCCCTCTAAATTAAAATCTCTATAACCATAGATTAATGCAACTCTTAGATCACATCAAAGAAGTTTCCTTGAATGATGGTAAATGTAGAAATTCACCGGTGGAACAAGTACAGAGAATAAGTATCTGTGGAGTGCTCAGCCACAAATGTGCCATCTGTATCACATTCCCCACTACACACACACAAGGCTCAGGGACCTCTAAAGAAGAGGGGCCAGAAACAATGTAAAGGCCAGAGATTGGGGAGGATCATAGCAAAACAGTGTCTTCTGGATATAGTAATTCTACTGCACTCATGAACTCACAGCACCTACTGTTGCTTATGTAGGTCCTGAACAAGTTCAAGTCAGTCAACATCCTGGCATAGAGGAGGGAAAGTTTCTCAAGCTTCTGCCCCTAGCTGGGGAGGCAGTGACAACTGATGGCTTCTGGGGGAGGGAAGCTCAGTTTTCTTTAAGGTAGGTTGATCATGCACCAGTAGATGAACCCACACCCATGAGTTTATGAGCAGCACAGGTTGGACCCAGTGAGTTATTAAAAAAATATAAAGAACAAGAAGATGGGAGGAGCTTGGAGTGGTAGATCTGGAAATAGGAGAAGTTGGGCTGTTAAAATACACTGTACGAATGTATGGCGTTCTCAAAGAATTAATGAAAATATAATTTTTTAAATGGCTGAAAATGCCCCTAATCTGTGGAGAGATGCCAAAGGAACAACAGAGGTAACCAATAAAATTCAACACAAGGGAGAATAATCTAACCAGAAAGAAAAGACAAAGTATCCCAATAGTCAGCATCAAGATATGAGAAGTATATCACATAGAAGGAAGTTTAAACATGACTATCGCTAGACTTTTTTTAAGCAGAACCCCTGCAGGTCAGGAGAAAATAACATTATATACTCAATGTATTGAAGAAAAAAAAGTTGCCAACTGAGAATATTCTCTGACCAGAAAAACTGTTTCAGAAATGAGGGAGAATCTTCTTTATCTGCAAGTAGTTCAAATGCTGTGATGTTACGCTGATGATGCGTTGCTTAACTTGTAGTGAGTAGTCAGCATATTTCTTTAGTTATCATTAAAATTGTCCAATGAAAACACTAACTTTATTCTTGTTTTTTTTTGCTCCATAAATGTAAGCAAAATAGTTTGCAGATCACTTCCATTATCTTGTAGCACTAGCCCTCAATCTTACTAATTCAGTTAAGGAAGTTCCGTTTGGACAAGCTTATTTCTACTGAGATTTGGAAAGTATATATGTTTGGAAAGTATATATGACTTGTCAATTTTATTAGAAACAGTAACTGTGTTTCACAAGTGGCCTAAAGTCACTTCACTCTAGAGCAACACATTTTTTTCTAGTTATAATAGAACAGTTTCTTCCAAGAGTTAAAAAAGAAAAAAGAAATGAGGGTAAAAGCAAACAACTTTCCCAGATGAATCCAAGCTAGGGTTGTTGCCACCATACAGCCTGCCTGCCAGGAATTCTAAAGTGAGTTTTTTAAGATGAAAGAAATTATGCTAATAAGCAATTTAAGGTGTATAAAAGTATGAATTACAAATACTACAAGAAATGTAGAGGCATATTCAGAATATTCTATGATTCTAATGATGGTATATAAAGAAAATTTTCCATAACCTGAATATTAATAGACAAAACTATTAATATCAACTACAGCTAAAGAAGTTTGTCAGGGAGACACATTACTAAATGATTTTAATGTCAGCAATATAATAGTGGGGAAGAAAATAAATGTGTAGAATTATATGAAGCCATAGTTAACCTGTTATTGGAATCATTGGACTTTAATTCAAACATCAGGCCTGAAATGGAAGAATATTTTGTAATTTTTGGTCATAAGGATGTAGATTATAGACCTAGAGACTGAGTATAAATAAACACTAACTCAACATTCCATATCCTTTTCAACTAACAGTCTGTTCTCCGCTTTCCCAACTCTCTTAACACCTTTCCACATCTCCCTTTATTTGACTACTGGTCATATTCTAAGCGATTATTTATTTATTTATTTATTTAGGCATTCTGTGACAGGGTCACACTCTGTATCTGAGGTTGGTCCCAGACTTGTGACTCTCCTGCTTCGTTATATGTGTGTACCATGTGGTTTATAAAAGACACATTTCCATGGATAATGGGAGAAAAATCTGTCCCTGTTCCTTTTCATCTTAGGTGATTTTATTCTTTAGAACACAATTCCATAACTGCATTTTAACCAGATCTCAGTGTTACATAGCCTTTAGTTTCAGACAGTTCTTGTGGTTTCTCCAGCATATGAACCTTACCTGGAAACAAATAGCAAAGACCAAGATGAATCCTCTTAGGATCAAAGCCTTCATCATGTCCTTTTAGCTTTTAGTTAAGGAAACAAGAAAATATATTTGTAGGTACTTGACAGTGAGAGAATGACTTTTATCCAATTGCTCATTGGCACAAAATTTTTAAAAAGTGACAGTTTTAAGAAGTAAAATTTTCCCTTGCATTGAGCTTCAACTGTAGATGTGAAATTTAAAACATTCTTATGTTTTGAAGATATCCAGTTCCTAAAAAAATAAAGTTCTCTATTTAGTTTGGTAATGAGATTAATATTTTTATTTTAGTTCTCACTTAGACAACTAATTTTAGTTTTGATTAGGAATTATACCTAAGAAGCTCACCACAAAACCTAATACACAGACACATCCTACTGTCCTACTCTAACTCTTCTTACTTAGGCAAATTGTATCAATATGACCTAAATAAAGCTCAAGGAATATATATGATGTACTTACTATTTATCCCAGAAATCCACTTTATAGAACTCTGCCTTCTACATGTGATGCATGGCTCATTATACCATGTACTATTATATGCTAGGACAGGTTTCATGAAATCATGAAACTTTTTCTCTTTTCTCCAAATTGTATCAATATGACCTAAATAAAGCTCAAGGAATATATATGATGTACTTACTATTTATCCCAGAAATCCACTTTATAGAACTCTGCCTTCTATATGTGATGCATGGCTCATTATACCATGTACTATTATATGCTAGGACAGGTTTCATGAAATCATGAAACTTTTTCTCTTTTCTCCTTTCAGTCTACAGTTTTTCATCTACAGGATCTCTATATGTTTAAATGAAAATATTTTGGCTTGTTGAAAACTGGTGCTGAGTGATGTAAGTTGCAATGAAAGTAGCAGAATGATCAAATCTATTTCTGATCTGTGCTAGGCTCATTTTCTCATTTTAAAGAATAGGGTTCTATCTAATTCTAGACTGTTGTATGAATAGAAAGTATATAGTGTTTCCACAGTTCCAGTTGCTTGCATGGAACAATTGGTATCAGAATTTACTTACAGGAAAATGAAAAATAAGAGAAGCCTGTTTCTTTGCCAGAAGTGACAAAGTGCAGTAGCTTAGCACAGTCTAGTGTAATGTATGCCATGTGAGAACAATTATTGGACCCTAGGCTGCCTTGGCCTTGGTGTAAACTGATGACCCTTTAGAATCGTCATCAGAAAGTCTCTGAAACCACTTGATTCTTCAATCTGAGTCTGAACTAAATTAGTTTGCTTCATATCTTTTCCATACAAAACAGTGTCTTCGTGTCCCCATTTTAGTAGCTGCAAAACATTTTTAATTCATCTGGGCAGTTATTTATGTCAGCAAACACTATGATTACCTACATTGCTAAGCACTATTATGGAGGACAGAGGTGTTAGGATAAACAGTACAATGTGCTTTCATTCTAGTGACACCTTCATTCTCATTACTAACAAAATAGTTTCCTAATTCACCCACAGTCCTTTCAGTCAGCATGATGGACACAGTGAATTTTATGAAGTTCTTATCTTGTTTCATTTTTTACAGGAACTTCAGTATTGCTTTCCATGGTGCCTGCTCCAGCTTACCATCCTATCTACCTGATCCAGCTACACTACTTTTTTTTAAAGCAGGGTCTCCCTAGTCTTAGCACATCTAGAACTCACTATGTAGACCAGGCTAGCCTCGATCTCATAGAGATCCACCTGCCTCTGCCTCTTGACGGCTGGGCAAAGGCGGCCCCACCATGCCCAGCATCAGCTACACTATTTTTGGAAATATACCCAAAGGACTCACAGTCAGTGTACAACACAGATATCTTGCACACACCCGTTTATTGAGAACACTATTCACAATAGCTAAGTTCTGGAATCAACCAAAGTGCCAGTCAATAAAGTTGATAAAGAAAATGTGATATAGATACGTATTAGAGTTTATTCAGCCAAAAGAAGAATGAAATGGAAGTAAAGATTATCATGTTAAGTTAAATAAGTCAGATTCAGAAACAAGTACTGTTTTTACTTTCCTGTGAAATTAAGATTGAAACAAAATCCATGAAAGTATCAGGGGAACTCTTTGGGAAGAGGAAGGAGTTCAGCGGGGGCAGAAGGGATAACAAGAGAAAGTAGTGAGTGGAAATGAATATGATCAAAATACATTACATATGAGTTTCAGTGAAGATGTCATGATGAAATCTATTATTTTGTGCAGTTAGTATGTGTAATATAAAAAAATGCAAACATGATTATTCTATTTTCCAACTTAAAACTTCTCATTTGTTCCTACTGATGTTTATCCTAAAGACCAAAAGTAATAAGTGAAAAATATTCAAGCGGCTTTTAAGGCTCTTTGTCATCTTAACTGTTAATATTCCCTGCACCCCGTATTATGTGTTTGTGTGTGTATATTTGTGATAGTATCTTCTTCCTCAATGACTTTTAAACATTCTATCATAACCACTGCAATAAGACTTTGTACCTCACTTACATACTGGGACAACTCAAGTTGGATAATAATGTGCTTGTTGTCAAAAAGAATTCTTATCTTAAATGTTGAAAGTCTCTCTAGTGTTCAACAGGAGCCCTCTATTCCTCATCCTGGCTTCATATCTCTTTGAAATTCATGGTTTCTTTCATGGATTCTCTTTCTATCTCTTCATTAGATTTCTAAATACTGTTCTTTCCACTCTGTGGCAATGCCCCTACATGAACTCATGCAGACAGTTGGAAATAACTTTGAAATTTATTGATCAAGATTAGTCTACCTAGCACTTTGGTCGACATCTGCTTGGTTGTGCCATTGTATCTTTAATCAAGCATATCTGAAGTTGAACTCATTATGTTCCTAGCCTCATCTTGATCAAGAAACCAGACATTAGCAGAGGAGAGCAGATTCTGGAGTGAGGGTATGCTAGAATAGGTACTATCCATAAGTTACCTTGGTACAGTGCCTCCTTTGAATCTTGGTCAGGACTTCTTGTTGACCCCGCAGTGCTTCGAAGATGGGGTGTTTGCTGATGAAGGAGAACTAACAGGGCCTCCTCTGCTAAGGCAAGCCTGTCTTCCTTGTGTCCCTCCTACTTAACCTCTATTAGCTCTGGACATGTCAAGTAGAGTCTAGGAAAAAGAATGTGTCTGTGGATTATTTCAGATTAATCCTGAAGCATTTGCTGTTTTATTTCTCTCTTCCAGACACATTATAAACTCTCTTATCTATGTTTTATTTGGAAGCTGTGGGAATAAAACCAGACAGTTAACAAATAGATTAATAGAATGGCTTCTATGGTTATCACTTGTTTTTGTAAAGTGAAGTTCAATTTCATATTACTAGTTCTAGAAAAATTTACATAATGTCAAAGATTTCAAAATTTAAGAAATTTGATCAACTACATTTTGTAGTTTGTTCAGTATTCTATCATTTAATATAAATACAGAGATCATGTTGGAAATCACTTCATAAGAATATGTAAATTAGTTTTTTCTCCTTTGTAACAAATAGATTTCAGCTGTTTAAATCAAAGTGTCCATGAAATTTATGAACTGTGTCTTCTATTTTGTACCCCAACTGCACCATTTCCCTTCTAAGACAGAATTCCTCAAATTTTAAAAAGCATGAATTAAGTTGTTAGTATTCCACTTTATTTTCCAATTGTTATTACCGTATATATGAGAAATGTAAATAATTTTCATTTTTAACTGAGAAAAATGCAAAACATTTTGCAAGTCAGTCTTATATTAGTAAAAAGAACACTGACCATAGAATCAGAAAGCCTTAGTTTAGCTCCTAACCCTTCCATTACTAAACCTTGTAAACCTATTTGTAATTAACATTTTTTCCCCATTAATAAAATGAGGAAATAAACTAGTCTGGTACTAGTTACTTGAATGAGTTATGAGAATTAAATTAAAATATTCATGGGAATACTTTGTAAAACTATATAACACTATTATAATTTTGTAAAATTTTTCTTGTTTGTGTATTCAATTTTCCTGTTGCTTATTATTTATATATATTTTAAATATAACTTTCAACTTCATATTAGATTTAGAATAACATCTCTTATTTATTCAATAGGTTTCACTGAATATTCCCTCTATGGTAGGCCTTACGGAATCAGTAGAAAACAGGACTAACTCATTTCCCCTCCCTGAGGAGCCAGCGAAGGATTTATCAGTCAGACGCTGGACGTTTTCACTTTACACAGCAGTGTGCTTCCACTCATCTATTTCTCTTGATAAACTTTCTCCATCTCCATTTTCTTCCAAGAACTTCATTAACACTACATTTGGCTGCACTTGAATCCATGGATATATGCTTGATAATCAGTATCATAATAAATGCTGTGTAACAGCAATATGCAATATTGTCTTTTTTAAGAATAGCAATAATCACTTTACAGTTAACAAGTTCTATATAAATACGACTGTTGAACTATATCACTCATAATAAAGTTTATCCCTTTTCTCTCTTACACTAATTAGACATTTCTTTATAAAGTCAATATTAGTTTATGTCTATCGTTCTCATTTGAATGAATTTTGGAATAGGAGAAAGGTTGGAAGCTAAGGACTTTGCTACACGTATTTCTTTGATTTGAGTTTGGAATGAATAATTTCATAGAGACGTCATTATGTAGACTCCGTATCACAGTACACTGAAAGTTTAAGATGTGTATTAAAATTAATCATGCCTTTTTCAATGTGAATCCAACTTTATTCAGAAAACTTTATGGTAATAGATCAAGCTTCTTATTATCATCAATAAAATATATTACATAGTTATTAATATTTACTTATAGAGAAAATTATTAACATCCATATAAACACTAATCAAGATTATATTAAATTTCTCTAAATATTCCCATTAATTTTTTGATTATTTTGACACTATCTTAATTATACTTCTACTGGATTATTTTGAAAAGCATAGGGGAAGAATTATTGATATATGATTCATGTCCAATAGTTAGAGTTTCAGAACAACTTGCCCATCTGTCTCCAAGGACCATGTTTAGTAAAGGCAGGCATTGTGAAATAACTGAATAACAGAAAATTTCAAAGAAATAAATATATAACATATACTGTTGAAGAAAGGATAAAATCTCTGAAACTACAATCTTAGATTCCAAAGACTAGGTGAGCAATTCAGAAACAGGGGAGAATTTTTGGTTTACAATTATTTGAGGAATAAGAAAAATGTATAAGCAGATATATCTTCATTTCAGTACATATTCAAATATTAGAAAAAATATTTTTTTAAAACTGTATTTCTTTTTCTATTTTATGCGTGTGTTAGGCCTGAATGTATGTGAGAGCACCCGTGTCATGCAATGCCCACAGAGGCCAGAAGAGGGCATTAGATCTCCTAGAACTGAAGTTACAGAGGTTGTCAGCTGCCATGTGGGTGCTGGGATTCAAACTTGGGTCTCCTACCAGAGCAGCCAGTGTGCTGAGCCACCGAGCCATCTCTCCAGCCCCTAGAAAACCAGCCAGTGTGCTGAGCCACCGAGCCGTCTCTCCAGCCCCTAGAAAACCAGCCAGTGTGCTGAGCCACCGAGCCGTCTCTCCAGCCCCTAGAAAACCAGCCAGTGTGCTGAGCCCCCGAGCCGTCTCTCCAGTGTGCTGAGCCCCCGAGCCGTCTCTCCAGCCCCCGAGCCGTCTCTCCAGCCCCTAGAAAACCATTCTTATTACAATTCCAAAATGAGTTAAATCTGAAAATGAAAATTCCCTTCTGTACTCACAATTATCTGAGAATCTTGCTTCTGTGCACACAGTTGTTCCCACCCAACTCTACACCACTGCCATGGTTAGCCTTCAGATCAGGATCTTTTCAAGATTCAAACATAATTCTTCTAACAGTTTATAATATGTCACTGAACGTTTGATGGATTAATAAATCAGAATTTAAATATGTAAATTTCTCAGTATTATTTTTTTTGAAGTTCTGAAACACCATATTTAGATTATAGATATTAGAGCTATTTGGACTTCTTAATTACTATTAAATTTCACCTTGAGTAGACTCAAATTTACATATGGTAAAGTAAAAGCAATCCATTTTTAACCACAATCTGCGTGTCTTCCTAACGTGGCCAGAGATGAAGGTAGAATATAGATCTTGCTTACTATAAAAACGGTGAATATTTATTTGGCCCCATGAATGTTTTGAAACACGTACGGGTTTATGATATTAAATCAAGTTAAATGTAATTATATCTTAATTTATCGATTTCTTTTTATTCTTTCTGGAGGTAGGAGGAGTTGATCCCAGGGCCTTGAACATGCTATGTAAGCAGTATACCATTAAACCGCACTCCCAGCTTTTATCTTTTCTTTTTGGTGTAAACATTCACACTTTTTAATCTCAGTTTTTCAAGTACATAGTATATTATATTGACCTATAGTCATGCTACTCTACTCCACATAACCCACCAGGGGGTCTTACTTCTTTATAACTTACTATGCACTGATCAGTCTTTCTCCATCTCCACCACTCCCCGCCAGGTTCCAGCAATCATCACTGTCCTCTGGAGGCAAGGAGACACTCAGTGGGGGATCAATTTCTAGGCCATTCTTATATAGATGCAACTCCAGGAACAAGGGGATATTGTTGCCCACTGTACTCAAATAACAATCAGTTTGCTAAGGATTAAAGAGCTCGTGGTCACCCTGTGGCTGAGGGAAACCAGGGCCCTTTCCTCTAACATACAGTTAGGGAACTCAGACAAGAAACAGGTACTCAGGAGAGTGATCAGCAAATTCACAACTCTGGTGGAAAGGAGACATTTGCAGATTTTAAGGTAAGAGGAGAGAGAACTCTTAAAAAAAAAAAAAAAAGGCTTTTGAGGTCATTGTCAAAATGTCATCTTGATAATATCTAAAGTAGGCCCAGGTACATTTGTAAATAATCATAATCTTGATAAGGTGTGATGCTTTCTACAGATAGTACTTTTAAAAATGCATAAAACAAGATAGTAAACACAACTAAAATTTCAGTTATGTTCTGAGATTGTCTCTACTTTGTCCCAGATCTTATTAAATTTGTTTCTCACCCACGAATGTCACTTGGAATATTAACTTAAAATCCAGTTGTAAATAACAGGAACTGTTTAGGCAATTGCTCCAGTCCTTTCTCCATTTATGCCTGAATAATTATTCTACCTGGTACAATTTAAAAAGGTAGTATTTGGGTCTGTGTAACTCTGTGAAATGTATGTGTTCCTGTTAATTTCATTGAGATTCACCCCTTCAAGTGGCACTCACAAACCTCTTTGAGGTAAGCACTTCCTATCTTGATTTCCTGCTGAGATGGCTAGTGGACCAAGTCCTTCAGCTTCTCTAAGAGGTGTTTTTAAAGGTCCTAAATCCATGTGCCTGTCTCTGATGTCTGTGTCTGAGACTAGGTTGTTAAAGTTGAAAGAGTTAGAGGCCTGAGAGGCTTTGGCCCAGCCCTGTTAGTCTTACTTTGGCCTCTGGTTGAGAGCTTTCTGATATCTTAGGTTACCCATCGAGTTGAAGTTCTTCCCAACATTCTATATTTGTCAAATATAGCATTTCAAAGTTCAGAAGAAATCTTTGAAACAGTTAATCTCTTAAAGCACTCTGTGATTGAACAGCATTTTACAGTATATTTTAGCTTTCTAAAGTCTTAGCAAATATTAAAGGCATATTCCTGGCTTTGTGACCAGAACATATGCTCTTTACTGTGCCTTTGACTTGAACTGCATTTGGAATGCGGTGCAGTGACATGAGCTCCAAAGGGCCTGGGCATCCTTGCCCTTAGAACCTGGAACTTTGCAGCCCACAGGTCACTTTCTTGGCTGACTCCACTGGTTGCCTGAAGCTTTCCTCAGCATTCTTTCCACAGTTCTCATGTCTCCACATTTCCAACATCATGTGGTCTCCACTGTAGCTTAGGCTTTACCTTTAGAGCATCACAAAGCACCTTCTCATTGACTCCTTCATGAATCGTGATCCAGAAACACATTGCTTGTCTCTCAGGCCTTCTTTTGAAATGGCCATGGAAGCCTCCATGACTCTGCGACTCTCACATTTTGTATTCTGGAAAACTACCATCATGTGGGCGGTACTGCAATCAGTGACCAGTTCTAGTAGTTAGCTACTCTCATGGCCCTGAGTGTCTGGGTAAATAAACCTTGGGAAATACTTCTTGAGGTGGTCCTATGTGAGGATCTCTCTTCTTAAGGAAAAGATTCTCAAGCGAGATTAAAATTTTATACCTTAGAGCCTGTGATAAACTCTTTGAGATATTCTAAATGTGCCCTTTCTATCCCAGTACAAGATGCTTGACTTCCATTTAATGGCACTAATCTATTTAACAGCGATGTCCTCCTAGCCTGCAACTATAAATGTTCTTTTGGAGATAAGAGGCATGATTTTCAAACCCTTTTCTTGGTTTTTGCTTCTGATTCTTGCTGTAAACCAGCCAGTAGCAACCATGCCATAGACTGAGTGCTATGCTGCCTTGAGATTTCCTTCACCAACTTAATTAGTCAAATAAACTCAGGCTCCCATAAATTAGTCCACAGTTCTCTGGATTCGGGCATAATGTAGACACATCACTTGTCACTGAGTGCTTTCTCAACCTCTAGTCCAGTTCACAGCACAGTTCTCATTCTCATGGGAAACCTGCACCTGGTATTCACCACCCTCATCCTGACTGGCATTCTGGCTTTCTGAGCTCCTAGCAGAGTCACCATCAGACTCGAGGGCCTTTCTAACCTGTATCTCCAAACTTCCAAATTCCTTGGAAACTACCGGTTCCAAGGCCTAAAAATGTCACATAGTGAGATGTAGACACAGAACAAGCAACCTGCTTCTCTGGTATCATTTTTCTTTATTTCTTTATGTTTTTAAATTTAAAAAAATTGATGTTATTTTATGTATATAAGTGTATTACCTGTATATATGTAAGTGCACCCATGTCATGCAATGCCCGTGGGTGGTCAGAAGAGGGCGCTGGATCCTATGGCGCTGGAGTTAAGGACAGTTGTTAGCCACCATGTGGGCACCTCAAATTGAACCCGGGTCTTCTGTAAGAACTGCTGAGTCATCTCTCCAACCCTTGGTCCCATTTTCGTATGGCAGTTTTCTTTTCATTGAGATACATTTGTGAAAACTTAAAGGGACTAATTTTAACTCAGTTTCAGAGATATCGGTCCATTATGGCAGGGAGGGCGTTATGGACCAGAGTAGTTAATAATAGTGGCCAGAAAGCAGAAGGAAATTCAGGAAGAGGCCAGGAAAAAAATAGTTCCAAGGTTATACCACTAGTGACTTCTTCCACTAGGCCCTTCCTAACAGTGTTGTTGTATTATAAATTTATCCAGGACCTAATCCACTTATTAGGTCAGAGCCCTCATGAGGAAATCATGTCTGGAAACTCAGACACACACAGAAGTGTATTTCACTAAGATAAGTGACTCTTAGCCCTGTCAAGTAGATAGTAAAGATTACCCATTGTAACCAGTAACGAGCAGACTATCAGACCTAAAAAGATTAACCATTTACACTAATATAAACAATCAGATATCTGTTAAATCTAATGAAATATGTTCAAGCTCTATACTGAAAATAATACAACATTATTATGTTAGGTTTCTATTCTGCCATAATATTTTTTTTCTCAAATATAGTCTATTGAAAAACCAAAAAAATTATTATAGTTCTTAAAGGCTGGTACAGGTCTTGCTAAAACCAGGTGTCAACAAGCTGCTTTCGTTCTAAAGGCTCTAGGAGAAGAAAAATTGTTTCCTCTTAATTGGGTTAATGGCAAATAGTTTATTTCAGTTGTAGAACTAATTAGCTGTAACAGAAGGCTGCTTTTAGCTTTTAGAAGCTGCTATGTTTTGTGATTCAGGACTTTGTCCTTCATCTTCAAAGACACATAGTGTTTCTCATGTGATTACTTCTGCCTTCTCTTTCTAATTTCAAGGGTTTATTAAAGGTTATTAAATTGGGCTTACTTGGATAATCTGTGATATGCATCCATTTTGGGTTCTTAACCTTAATTACATTTGCAAAGCTCCTGTTAGAGAGTCACAAGTTACAGGAATTAGAACATTGGCCTCTTTTGGGGAGGAAGTATAGACTGCTTTGCCTATTGGGGTTATTAAATTGAATTTAAAGCAATCTAATGAGAGAGATGAGATTTATGATGTCTGTGAATGGAAAGACAATATTTTAAAACTATAAATTTTTAACAAATTGAACAACAGACTTTTTCAAACCACAAAATTGGTTCTTAACATTAAATGTAAAATGCCCAAGTCAATATTATGTTTACAGGTAGTAAGATTTTTGTAAATATGTAGTAATGTGACTGTGTTATTGATACAAAGATGGTCAGTTCGATCAGTGGAAGGAACAAAACACAAAGAACCTTGAGATTTATGATAAATGTAGAAGTAGAAAAGGGTTACTCTCTCAATAATTAGTATCAATTGCACATGATTATGAAAAACCGAAACATAATCTTGGCCTCCTACAGAAAATTTTAACTTGGACAAAGTACCCATCTGTGAATGGTAAAAATATATGTAATTGGATCTATAGAGAAGTGTCATCAGATGCAAGTTTCATCCTCTGAGTCATCAATTCAGAAGCCTGAGTGTTGGTGTCATCAGGAGCATCTGGAGCACTTCAGAAGTTCGTAGTTGGAACCAGGAGTTTCTGGGGCTGTAGCAGCACCTGGTAGAGTCGGGGTGGCAGTGGCAGTGGTCGAGGTACCCAGGGACGTAGGCCTGCCGCCTGGCTGGCACTGGCACAGTCCCTAGCAGGGAAAGCAGCAACATGTTTACAGAGGCCGTTTGAGTGATGAGATCATCGGTAGCCATAAGGGCGGTGTCCTCTCCCATGACTGTATCGGTCTCTAAGTCCCCTGTGTTAGAGTTAGATGCAGTGGGAGATGCAGAGGCCGAGGGAGTGGATAGCTGGCCCCTGAGTTTGTGTAGGTTGTGTGTGAGGCAGAAGTCCCTTGGTCTGTGGGTTCCATGGCAGGTGTGCTGAGGCTGGGTAGTTGGGCAGTTGCTGATGGTTGGGCAGTTGCAGTAGGGTCAGGTTTTGGGTTTGTAACCCCTGGTGCTGAGTTAGCAGTTTATATCACTAGAGTTGTAGTGGCAATTATTGACGGCATTTTGGTGCCCTGCTTGTTAACTTAGATGCCCGAGTTATAGTAGCTGTTGACTTAATTGTGGCAAATGACAGAGGGTTTTCTTTGGATATAATACTACTGGCAATACTTAAATTAGTAGTAGGTCCAGAGACAGTACTGCTTATGGTAGGTTGTATCAAGTTAATCCCTTCAATGCCTGTTGGGTCTTGTCAGAAGTTTTGTTTTTTTGTGAGTCTGACTTACTGAGCCCTGCATATTTGAAAGACTAAAAATTGCCAATAAGAGTGAGTAAGTTTGGTGCAAATGCTGATGGAGCTTTTCTTAAGAATCTGCCTGGATTGCAGATACTGGCTGTGTGATGGTTGAACAGACTTATTTCATTTCTCACCTATAATTTGCAGATGATTCATCTTTTTTCTTTATAGTGAAATAAGACACAGGCGTGGCAGATACAGTTTTGGTTTTGGGTACTCACAAGTGAGGAGTGAGACCTTTGTTGAGATTTACAGAGTGAGGGCAAATAGGACTTCCCATTGAGCTGGATGGCTGGAGACATTTTGTGATGCTGACAGGAAGTTCTGCTCTGCTCCACTGCTGATTGTCTTTCCTGTCCACTGATGTGATTGCTGTTTTTCTCTAAACTCTAGAGAAAAGATATTACTGAATAAAGTTCTTACTCAGTTATCATGTTATAGTTTACTAGTATTAATATAAATTTGTATCAACTTGAATTTATTTTCAGAGTAAATTTGAATTCATGGACTTTTGCTGCTGTGTATGGAATTTTTCAGCTATTTTTTTTAGAATTTGTATTGTGAATTGAGTATCAATATTTACATTACATACATATGACAGAGAAAGTAGAGTAGCAATGAGGTTATCACAAGAAACCCAGGCCTATCGAGATCAGAGATTATATTGTCACCTCACTTTAATGCAGTCCCAAGTAATTTCTTTAGAAGTCCATTCTGAATAATCCATGTTAATAGATAAAATATCTTACTGCATTCCTTTGAATCAAATTTTTTTAACTAGGCCTAAAATATGAAAATGACTTTTTATGAAATGAAGGAAGAAGAAAATAAAACATGAAGGAACTGAGTGTTTAAATTAGTTTCCACCTATTGTTGTATGGTAATAGAATCTATAAAAGTTGTGAAAGTTGTCATCCTACAAAAATATTGGTGAATCATGAATAATTAAGCTGAAAATCTAAGGAAAATTATTAAACGTGTCTCTCAAAAATGTTAAAAAAGCCAACCATGGTGCTTAAAATTAAGTGGGCACTCTCTGAAAAGTAAATAATCAATCATATAATCTTTTCTGAACAGTCTACTTTGTATCTTGTTGAATTGAATGAAAAAAGTATTTGTTGCTCTAGGTTTTAAAGGCAGCCATAGGTTGAAGTGAATTGAAAGCAAAGAGCTTTGACGCCACATATGTCTAAGAGGAGGTGTGGAATGGGGCAGAAGGAAAGCACAGGCTGTGTTAGCTGTGTTAGCTATGTTTGTGTGTTTAGTTCAGGCCTTCCCACCTGATATGTTTTCTGCCTTGTTATTCCTTTGAATTTTCTATCTATTTAACTATAATTCTTGCTTTCAATCATTTTTCTGTTTTAGTTCAAATGAATTGTATTCATGTTCTTATGATTAAAGAAACAATTATGTTTTAAACATTTTAGACACAATTCCATCTGTAAAATCCCAGTGCTATGTTCTTATTCTGGGAACTATCTTCTTTAGTTTATATAATTCTTATTACTAGGTGATCCTAGGTTTCAGTGTCTGAGGTCTTTACCAGAAAGCATGACAACAGCAAGAATGAACTAAGTCATGGTACAAGAGTTCATCTTGTCTGGCTAACTCCTGCAAGTTTCCAAGCAGGACAATTTGGCAGGAATGTTTTGATACTAGATTAGAATTATATTATCAGGGAATCTTTCACTGTCTTTTATTGCTTTGTAATAATTATATAACTTTATATGACTTATTTTTCATTTTAAAATTTGTTTATGCATATATTTGCATTTGAATTTCAATAGCTTATTTATGTGTTAGACTTTTATATTCAATGATGGCCAAAATTGTGGATATTTTAGATTAAAAAAAATTTTAGGAACCAGAGAGGTAGCTCAGCAGTTTTGAGCATTGGTTGCTTTTGCAGAGGACCTGGATTGGGTTCATAGAACCCATATGAGGGCTTACAACTGTTGGTGGCTTCTGTTTCTCTTAACTCAAATTTCATTTACTGTGACAGATAATTGCATTTCCTATAGAGGATCTCCTTCTATATAGAGGATTCAATGTTATCATCTCTGTTGCTTTCACAGCCTTTTATTGTCAGAACTGAAACATGTTGAATGCTGCATTTTACTACATCGTCCATCTGCTTGGAAGACAGGAAGTACTCTCTACATCAGATCCTTTTTTGTTCTTCTTAATCTATTGCAGTCTTGGTGTCAACACATCTATGAATGTCAAATTGGCTACTGATATCTATTTTTTTTTCAATACTATTTTCCTTTTTCTGAGAAAGGGTCTTGCTATACAGTCCCAGGCTGCCTTTGAACTCATCATCCATTCTGAATGCTGGGATTACAGGCTTGAGCCACCATTCCCAGATAGTAATGGATATCTAAAGTTTGTGTTTTATGTCACCTTTCTGCAGTTCTTGATATTTTTACCAGATGTTTCTTATCCCTTCCCCTCTATTAGTCCTTCTTGGGAGTTCTCACTTTCTTAGATTCCTTTTTGGCTATACTCCCTTACAGCTTGCTGCTATACATGATTCCCATCACATTTCCTCTAAAATATGTAGAATTTCTGCGGAGTGATGTTTCTCCTTGGTGTCAGGATCCTCCATATCCGATGCTTCCTATGTCAATTGTTGAAAGATTCAACTGCTTAACAACTTTCAATTCTCCTTTTTGTTGTTAAATTAGTCTCACTGTAGATCTACAACTGACGTCCTCACTTTACTTGGCTCCTTTTATCTCCCTCAGGGAGATAGAGAAATACCAGATTTGAAACAGGAATGCCCTAGTGTAGGTTTGACCAATTGGATACCTTAGAAGGAATACTTTTTCTGGACTCAAGTCAAGAGTTTTTAAATTAAAAAAAAATTTTTTTGACCCGAATACCTGACCAGTATCTCGATGCCTTATATGCATTTATCAGACTAATCCCTCAGTTTGATAAAGTAGCTAATTTTTAGTGTCTTTTCTTACTTTTTTGGTGTTGGAGAATGGTGCAGAGGAAAATGTTTGTGTTGCTAGGATTGCTCCAGGTTGACCTGGAAGAGGTGGCAACAGAGTGAACATGGATTTTCTGAAGACAAGCGTATTTCCTTTACACGATAAATTATCTGTCCATAGTAGAGTGTGACAATTTATGGACATTCTTAAAATTACTTTTGTAGGTCATTGTTCTTTTTTTGAAAAATTTTGTTGAAGAAAATTTAGATAGAAACATTTAAAATAGTTTATTTGTTAAAATATAAGAACATCCTTCTTGCCCTTTATTTGAGATTGAATAGCAGATTTATTTGATATTATTTTAGAGGTTTTGGAATTAAGTTCTTCATTACAATGAAGCGTCATTTGTATGGTGATTATATTCAAAGCCATTTACAATTTTGATGCGTACATACGTATTTGGTCATGAACTCGGGCACAGGGTCAATTTTTCTGTGTGTGTCTGAGGAAACAAAGATGAGAGAACTCATCACTGATTTTGCAGGTTCAGAAAGGACGAGAGAGTGAGGGGTTGAGAGGGTGGGGAGGTGAGCGTGAACCTGAGAGGAGTTCGGGGAGAAGAAGGAGATGAAAATGATGAAAATATGCTGTATGGAATTCTCAGCTGGGTGTGGTGGTACAGGCCTTTAATCCCAGCACTTGGGAAGCAGAGGTAGGTCGAGCTCTGTGAGATCAGCCTGGTATCCATAAGAGAGTTACAGTCCAGTTGGAGTTACAGGGAGGCCCTGTCTCAAAAGACCAAAAAAAAAAAAGAAAGAAATTCTCAAAAAAGTAACCAAAATATTGTATTAAAAATGAAGAAGCAAAAATACAAGAATAGAGTCCATTAAATAAAAGTGTTCAATGAAATAAATCACAGTAAGATAGTGAATCTTTCTTGTCACTTAGTATTTACTTAGTAAGTTCATTTAACCCTATTTAATAAAAAAGGATAACATGTTCCCAATTCAGACTTTGGGATACTGTTAGGTTTAAAAGAGAAAGATTTATAAATGTCAGGGGCTGGAGAAATGGCCAGGGGTTAAGAGCACTGGCTACTCTTACAGAGGACCCAGTTTCAGGTCCCAGCACCCACATGGCAGTTAACAATTGTCCATGACTCCAGCTCCAGAGGATTTGATATCCTCTTCTGTCCTCCAAGTGCACTGTACAACATGGGTACACTTACATACATGCAGGCAATACACTCATACACATAAAATAAAATAACAAATAACAAATAAAGATTTATAAATGTATGAAATACATTGTAAAGTAGTTTGAAAAAATGAATAACAAATTAAAAATTAACTCATTTATATATTGAAATGAATTAGGTACTTAACTGACTTGTGCAGAAAATGCTGATATAACTATGTATTTCTAGCATGTGTTAAAATACATTCCATTTATTCATTTGTTAAAAATATTTAGGCTCTATTAATTAATTTTGGGCTCTATTCGTAGTACTGAAGATACATCAGTTAATAGTAATAATTATGCTAATGAAAAGCAAAATGATAATAAAGGCCTTCTCTCCTATGGACTCCTTTAAGTAGATCAATCAAATTTCAAATAGGGTATTGCTTACTGCAATATTTTCTTCTAATCCATCTTTGCCAGAGTTGTATGACTGACAGTCAACAGTATGGCAGATGTGCCAGTAACAGAACAATACATAAAGCTGCCTTTTCATGGGTTTGATGTCATCAGTTTCAAACAGAAAGGCCACATGCACTTAAGACTGTTGCACTGATTGGTCTCATAACATGATTTGCTTTCTTTCCAAAAGAAGTTTTCCATTTGCTTCAGAACAATAATCACTAATGCCCTTTCTTGACATCTAAAATCATAGTTTTGTTAGATAAGGAGGCATAGCCAAGAGAGGGTGAAAGGTTCTTTGTCTATGGCTTCAGAAAAAAAAAATCAGTGTTTAGTTTGACAATCTTCTGAGGATAACACCTTGATCTTTGGTCTAGCTGTTCTCTGTATATGGAATGTTTCACAAGACTAACCATGTTTGTGGAAAAAAGTCACCCTGTGTTAACATTTTATGTCTGTTTATATATTAACACAAGAAGATTGCCTTTTAGTCAAAGTTAAATTTAATTTTGTTAAAATTATCAAAAGGGTAACTTAAGGTTTTATTAGAATCTAATAAAAGGTGAGTGGCTCAGGCGTTTCTGTGTTTTCCTCTTCTCTGTCAGCAGTCCTTTGGCGTGTTTGCATCTGTCTCATGGTTTTAAGTGTCATCCTAGCAGCTCTTAAATACATAGTCTCACTGGCCTTGACCTGTCCTTTCCCCTCCAAACCTGCACACCCTGTTCTTCATATGACGTTTCCACTTAAATCGCTAACTAGACACCTCAAGTTCAATATTCTTAAATGGAACTCCTGATTTTTCTTATCCTGTGATCAATAGCTGTAGCCTTCTCAAAATTCAGGTGATACTTTTTGTCTAAACTCTTTAATCACTATTAGTGACCATGACTAGGTTACCCTTCACACACAGATTAATCTGAAGTGTTTAAAAAAACATTTGGGATTCTCTTATTCACCTTCTTTAAGGTGTCATTTTTCATCTGGCCTGGCCTATCTTTTTTTTTTTTAGTGATTCTTTCTTTAAATTTGTTTTTATTTTATGTATATGAGTGTCATATCTACATGTATGCTGGAATTTGAAACCAGGTCTTCTGCAAAGGCAGCCAGTGCTTTTAAGCACTGAGCCATCTCACCAGGCCTACCTGGCTTATCTTAATTGTCTTTCAGCTGGTCTTCACTACACCCTGTCTTGGAGGAGTAGCTTAGTTTTCCAAGACTGAACTTTCTCTGAAAAATGTGGATAAAGTTGATTTTTTTCCTTATTCCATGGGGATGTGGAAGATGTTAAATGAATTAGTATATCAGAATACAATAGTGTATTGTATATGGCAAGCACTATAGAGGTAGTACCCTCAGTATTGATAATATCAGTTACAGAAGCATTAGCTGATGTTCTGTTTTCTGGTATACTTGAAAGAATACCCTCTCTAACTGAGAAAATTATATCAGCAAATGAAGTACAAGATAAATGTAGGTTTTTGTTAGTGCCTATAAATCGGTATATTCCTGAACTCCTTCATATCTGAAGAAGTCATATATCTATAAAGTAGCTTTAAAAATGGGTTGATAGTCTCAAAAGACAATACTGTGTATGATTAGTGGCTCTTATATTTTTTATAGATACATAAAATCACGTGTATTTATCTGACTTGAAAATAGTGAAGATGTTTAGGAGAATAAAGGGGACTAACAGGAATGAGAGAAGTAAGATAGAAAGGGTCAAGGGGGGATGCTTGATGGACCTTACACATTTGCATGAAAATGTCTGTATGTAACAAAGAATAATGAACAGACATAATGAAAATTACCAAAAAGTGGTGCTGGAATGATCGCTTTATAGAGCAGTAGCAGATTGCAGCAATTTTTTTGCATGGCACTGACCAGTAGAGCACTAAAATAAAAATTTATTCCCTAATTAATTGTTGCAATACTACAAATTATTTCCTTGACACACTTTGTGGATACAGATTTTTCTAATTCTGATAGCAATATATCTACAGTATATGTTATAGTGAAATCAAGACTTCACTTTGGAGTGAAAGAATTCATAATGGATTCAATGAATTTAAGGGTGTGATGCTAGCTATGGTAACCAGGCTCCAGTGGTTGGACCCACACTGAAGGCTATTTGGGAGCACAAATTTGACTCGATAGCCTTAGTATATATCACAGAGTGCATGAAATAGAGGGGTGCGTGTAGAGGAGGTGGTCTAAGCATGCTGAAAATACACGAAGCTCACCAAAATTCAGTAGAAAAATCTCAAAATGTATGTTTTCGTAGATCAGACAGTAGAAGTATTCATTGGTTATCAGACTTGATGAGTGTTTCTATACTTGATATTCCAGCCTAAACTGTTCCAAAGAGAAAAGACACCCCCTGGGCAGCTATAGCTCCCTGCTGCTGCTGCTGCGCCAGCCACAGAAGTCAGGGAGGATCTCCACAGAGACTCTATCTGCAGAAGGACCAAGCCATTCACTGCAACCCAAGGAGCACTGAATCCAGTACTGGGTGGGCTTTGCCCCATCCAGTGCCACCACAATAATCTGAGGAAGAAGCACATTACTATGCAGGATCTTTTTTTTTTCTCCTAAGATACTATGGCATTCATCAGTTTTATTTTATTTTATTTTTTAATATTTTAAGTCCTGTCATGACCCAGTTTTAAAATGTAGACTAGAGGCTGCCAATTATTCTTTTAAAATATTTTTTATTAATTCTTTAAGAATTTCTTGCAATCTACTTTCATTATATGCACCCCCTCAATCTCCTTCCGGATTTACCTTTCCATCCCTATCCACCCAGATTTGTGTCTTCTTTTTATTAAAATCTATGCAGTCTAATTTGTGTTGCCACACACTTAAAGGTGTGAGTCCATCCACTGGAGTGTGCATTTGCAGTTGATAATTTACTCCCTTCTCAAATTAAAACATGGCTTAATAGTTCCAATTTCTCTATGATTCTACCTTCTTCATCTCAAATCTCAGTTTTTCCTTCATTCATTGACATTTTCCATTACCTGAATGTAATTAACTGAAGTTTTCAAAGTTATTCTTCATCGACCTTTTAACCTACTTTAGAGCTGTGTATCTATTCTGGCCTCAGTTTTTGGTGGTGCAAATTCATTGGTGCTGAGTTCTTTATTGGAAATGTGTGTGTACAAATTGTTTTGAGAAATATGATTAACATTCTGATCATTATTTTTATAACATATTTTCGAGGAATCTGGTGGCTTAGAGCTAAAAGTAAAATGAGCTCATTGTGGCTTTATTAGTGTACCAAACTAATATATTTTTACTCACTTGGACAAACTCTAGCAGCTGCTAGTTAGTGTAGTTAAAGTTGGACGAGGTAAACCATTACAAATGGAAGCACTTTCTACCCACTTGAGAGGCTCTTTTTACTGCTTTTTTTTTATTTTGCTGTTGTTTTTTATTGTTTTTTCTAATTTAGTTTTTTTTGAGACAGATTCTCCTTGTAGCTCCAGCTGACCTATGCAGATGAGCCTGGCCTCAGTCTCACAGAGATACACCTGCTTCTGCTTCCTCTGCTGGGTGCTGGGATTAAAGATGAGTGTCACTACACACAGTCAGGCTATTTTTAATTAATAGATTTTTATTAAGTGATAAATGTTTTGCATGTTGGTTTATTCCTTTCCCATAGAAGTTTACATTTATGATAAAATAGTAGAAAACAAAAATTATTGAAAAGAAAATTTAAAAATTATATACCATTACATAAACTTTGTAACTGCCTCTAAAAAGTAATAGGTTAACTGCATTTCACACCTAAAATCTTATATGAACATTCATTTCTATTCACATGATCATATTTTTATAAACATAATTTTAATGGCTCACAATTATATGACATGTATTTTTTCACAGGACAGGTTTTCATCCATTATTTAATTAACATATTGTTCTTAAATACTTATTAATATAAATAAGTTGAGAGGGATATGCTATTCCTTAGTTTGATTACTTTTCTATGTTTAGTGTTAAAAGCAACGTTCCATTTATATTGTTGCCATCTTATTCATGATTGTGATTTATAATTAATAATAATATAAATAATAATTAATAATGTTACTGTGAATTTTCTACTTTAATTTCTTTGCAGAAAAAAAAATCTGTGCTGAAGTAACTATATCAGCTTGAAATAGATTGCCATCCACTCCAGTCTGAAACTTTCAGCCAATCAGAGAACTTCAGAATCAGGCAGCCATCTCTATGTTCAAAGTTGCACAAAGAGGATGCTCTTGTTCTTAGGACTTTCTCAAGACTGGTTAAGGGAAGCAAAGCATACTGCTCAATTTTTAAAGTTTTTTGAAAGTTGGCAACTAACTGTACGGTCAAATCAGAAAGTCTCGAAAGTGGTAATTCAACCTGTTCATCAAACATTATCTTTTGAATGAAACTCTCCCCTTTGAATTTTGCCTGGCTTCGGAATCTATTAAAAAAACTTCTTCTATTATGAATTGGTACATTAGTTCTATAAGTATGGCATGCTACTCCTTCTCTGTGATCTCTGTTAAGCCACAGTCATTATCTGGTTTTCTCTGTCTTGTCTGATAGCAATTAGCACAAGGCCTTTCTGACCATAGATACTCAAAATGTATGTTTAAGTAAGCATTCTAATATATTCTGTTAATCTGAAATTAAAGTAAATATGATAAAATGCCTTGAACAACATTTTGGATTTTTAAAAAATCTCCTAAATGTATAAAAATGAGCAGAGAAACCATAAGAAATTTGATGACATAAACATGAGACACTGTGGTTCAGAAGGAAATTCACAGCTGTACTTAGCTGGACCCATATAGTCTCACCTATGACTAAAACATTCTCTAACTCTCCAAGAGGAGAGAAACCTTGTCTACTAATTTGGATTGAACTTAAAATATGAATGTAGATTATTTAGGTGTGTTTAGTGCCAGGAGTATGTTTCGGAGTATTATTATAGGTTGTAGATTATGAGAAATTTAGTTTTGAGTGGTGGCCTGTGCGATAAAGGAGCAACAGCCCTATGACTCCATAAATGTGGTGTTTTCCACAAGCTTTGGGTCATATTCAGAGGCTGATCCATAGTCTTTAGGGTTTGGATGCACTTTTCAGGGTCAGTGATATAATTTTCAAGCTCAGAGTCAACAGATGTTATGGTGGCAGTGATAACAGGAGCAGCAGAAATATTATTCGTCCCAGAGCCAAGGTTGAAATAGTCACTCCTTGAGCAGGTGTCATTGTTTGTAGAACTCTGTGTGGGTTCAAGGTCAGCTGTACTGCTGAAACAGTGACAATGACCGTGGAGCTGGTGCAGAAGTTCTCTTCAGTGGTTATGTGCTTCTCGCACATGACTTCAGCTGTGCAGAAGTGGGTTCAACTCTGGAAGCAGAGGGCCCATTACTACTTGGGTTGTCTTCAAAGACAGTGATCGGTAGTTTTCCTGGAAGTAGCGGTATCGGCGGATTGGGTGAGGACTTGAAATGCAGAGATAGCTGTAGTGGGTAAGAAGGTAGTAGAAAGGGCCTTTGTGGTGGGTGTGGTTTGAGGTTTATTAAAATGATATCAATAACTCCTCAGGTGGTTGCCACAGAGATTTCTGCAGACAGTAGTTTCTGCTAAGTGCAAAAGTAGCTATTTCTACACAATTTTAGATGGATTCTTCTGCTGTGGACAAACTTATGGGGACTAGATTTATGTATTTGTGATAAGGATGGATGATTAAGTTTCATGGAATGAGATGATGATGGTGAATGATCTGTGTATTAGTCACTTCTCTGTGGCTGTGATAGAAACACTGACCAAGAGAACTTACCAAAAAATAAGAGGTTACTTAGCTTATAGTTCCACAGGGGCAAAAGTCCATCCTGACCTGGAGGCATGACAGGGGAGAGGGCTGGAGTAGACGCAGAAGCTAAGGACTCGGAAGCATGCACAGGAAGCTAAGAGTGATTGGAGATTCTGCAAGGCTTAAGAACTCTCTAAGCCTGACCCCAGTGACATGCTTTCTCTAGCATAGCCACACTTTTTTAAGACACTCAAAGCAGTGCTACCAACTGGGGACAAAATGTCCCAATACTTGTAGCCTCTGAGGGACATTCTCATTCAAACCACCACATCTGTGATCACATGACACTTGGGAGCAGATAGGGAAGCTTGAAAGACTTGCAGAATGTGGATATTATCTTTCTAAGTTTGCTTTTAGAAGCTACAAATTGGCTGCCAGTAGACGTGCGTCGTTGAGAGGTTTTTGCTACGGACTTTTTATAAAAAGATCTGGAATGAGGGAAACTGGTAGATCCTTCTTAGAAGTGACTCTTTTTGTTTTCTTTTGGAAACTATATACAGACTTAGGAACCAGACTGCTACTTTCTGCCTCTGCAAGATGGTTCTCTGCCTGAGAGAACTGGTGGCCTTTACTATTGGTTTTCATATATTATTGGTGATTGAAGACACTTTTATGTGGTTTGAGAGAAGCTAGTAACCCCTTAGAAGTAGAATTGATAGCTTTTGAGTGTTTTGCCTAATAGTTTTCTTTCTTTTAATAGCAGTGTCTGAGCTTCCTCACATAATTGAAGGCATAATTGAGGCATAATTGAACTTAAATTACTCAGCTCTGGTCATCTTGTGTGAAGATTTGTGGAAGAATATCCAATTATTTATTTTTAATTAAAACGTTTTTGAGAATTTCATACATGAGTACTCTATTTATATAATTTCCATCGTTCCCTCTCCAGTCCGCCCCCCCCAGTTCATTTTAAATTTATGACTTCTTTAATTATATTGCTATACACACACAAACACACAGACACACACACAAACCAAACCTACTGACTCAGTCCAGTTAGTGTTGCTCATATATACATATGTTTAGGGCAGACCACCCGGGATTAGACAGTCTATCAGGGAGCTAGTCCCTGAGGAAAACCGAGTCTCCCTCTCTTAGTAGCCATTGATTGCCCGTAGTTCTCATCTAAAGGTGGGGCATTGTGAAATTTCCCCCATTCATGTGAGTGTTGACGGGTGCTGTGATTAGGGAGGTCTTCTTTAGGCAACCACATTGCTGGGATTTTTCCAGATGGAGCTTCCTTTTCATGTCATTTAGCAGCAGGCATCCCGGTCCTCTGACTCTTATAATTTTTTCTGCCCCTTATTCTGCGATGTTTTCTGGGATTTAGATGGAGAAGTTGTGTTTTAAGTATATCAATTTAGGCTTGGCAGTCCATGGTCACTTATTCTCTGCATTTTGATCAGTTGAAGATCTTTGTGGCAGTCTCCGTATGTTGCAAAGAGAAGCTTCAGTGAGGGGTGAGAACTGCACATATGTGTGTGTATACAGGTAAATATTTAGAGTGTAGTGGAAAAATATATTGGCTGAGGAAAATGGCAATGGTAGATTCCTTTCCAGACTGTATGACCTCTCTAGCCACAGGTAGATCTTTAGTTTGAGTCTATAACCTGAAGTAACTGCAGAAGTCAGGAAAGTAGAAAGGGACCATGGGGGAGTGGTGCAGAAGGAGCTCTAGAGAGGGGGATAGTAGGACACAGGTGCTATGACATGGGGAATGGAAAAGATGGGGAGGACGTTAACTGGGGATGGAGAGGAGAGAGGAGGAGGAGATATATAGCACTAAGGAGTTTTGAAAAATCCGCAGGAAAGCATAATATTTTGTAAGCTAATATGAAAATGTTATACATATATATTTTAAATTGAGTTATGTCACATGGAGCTCTTGGGAGACTAACAGATCATCTAACGGAACCCTGGTACCAGGCATGTGAAACCTCCCTTTATGTCATTGGTCAGAGGCGTCCAAGAGCCTCCCCAAACAATATAGACCATTGTCATTACTGTTGGTTGCTTCCCAGAACCTGAAGGCAAGACCCTGTTTCTGAGAACACCACACACTTTGGACACAAGATTTGGAGGAATCCTGCTGGAGCTGACCTGGAAGCTTCCTTCTTGAGTACAACCTCTCATGCTATCAGAAGCCGCTATGCAAGCTGTCAAAGGAGGAAGGCAATCAGTGGTCCTACCCAGTTGTAAAGCCTATATTAGTCACTCTTTTGTTGTGTGACAGAAACACTAAACAAGGGAACTTAAAAAAGGAAGCATTTTTTTAGCTTAAGGTTCCAGAGGGGCAAGAGTCCATCATGATGGTGTTGGCATGGCGGCAGAGGTGACTAGACAGATGAAGAAGCCAAGTGCTCACATCTTCAAGCAGGTACAGGAACTGAGCATGACTGGAGATCTGGCAAGGCTTAAGAACTTTCTAAGTGCCCCGCCCCCCAGTGACGTGCTTCCTTCTTGATGACCACACATTCTAAGACCTCTAAAACACTGTCACCAATGGGGACAAAATGTCCAAATACTTAGCACCTAAGGTGGATATGCTTATTCAGACCACCACAAGCCTATAAACCACAACAATGTCCAGTCAGGGAAGATATCCTCAATGGTGCAGTAGTGGTATTTTATTTTGGAGGAAACAAACAGATGCCTAAACTGGACTTTAAGATCCATTCAGAAAGGTTGAATTCATGCCTGGTATTGTAAAGCTAGCCAGCTATGTTTTTTTTTTTTAAAGATTCTGCTGGTTTTGTCTAATATTTTTAGTAAGAAATTCGGTTTTGGTAGTACTGAACTTTTGGATTTTGTGAAGATTTTGTGAAGATTGTGTGCTTGTATACAGGCTTAGATGTTAAAGAGTTTTTAACTATCTTAAGTTGGTTTGGAAAAACTGTTGTAGGTGATTTTGGTTTAGTCTCAGAAAGTGAAATCTGGCTTGAAGTCTGATTCTGTGTCTGGATATGGGCTTGTCTTGGTGTATCCCTTGTATGGAAGAATTTGTTTCTTTGGACTTGCAAAGTGGAGTGTTGCCTCAGTCGTGTTTTGATGGCGCTCATGTTTTATGATGCTCAAACTGGTCTGCAATAAAATAGTATGATTATTAAATATGTGTGACATTAATTTATATGATTTAAAAATTATTCAATAGTGAAAATTAAAAAGTGCTACTTTGCCTTTTCAGATTTAATATCCATTTCATGCTAGTTTTCCTTTTTATAAAGAAAGCAACTGCATATAAAAGTAGTTTTAAGTTTACAGAAAACATGAATTAAGGGTATGGAGAGTTCCATACATCCATGTCCCAGGTCCCAAGTCTCTTCTTTCACTGTCAACATCTCACAGGGGTGGGAAAGGCAAACAGGCCAGTGTCCTGGAGATAGAGGGAGGGAGGGAGAGAGAGGGACGGAAGGAGAGAGAAGAAGGAAGGGAGGGAGAAAGAATGATGAGTGGCTTATTCTTGGAGCATTTGATCTTGGGGAGTTCAGGAGAGATATAAGGCTAATAATTCAAGATTTGATTGAGTTAAACTAGCAGAGACCGTAAGAGTTTCCAGAAAATACTGGATAATGGTAAAGGTGTAGCTAAAATAGCCACAGGAGTACAAGGATCTGATGCACATAAATTAAATGGGAGGGTGAGTAGCAAGTTTCTGGAGGCTCACTTTATCTTAAGAATAGTAATTGCCCATGACAATGCACTTAAGGAAATTCAGGGGTAGAGGAATGAGCATTTATTGAGTGCCCAACTCATATAAGGCACAATAACAAATACTTTAGTTTAAAAGTTATATATCTTAGTAAGAGAATTTTGAAGGCTAATGAAGCGAATTTCTAGAGTTCAAAAGCCACACTCTATTGCTTGGCTTTTTGATCTTGGACAAATTAACATCTCAAGCCTCTGTTTCCTCATCTCTATGTTTACTGTGTAGTAAAGTACTACTGTAAGAATACTTGTTATAGAGTTTGACACCTGGCGGAAATCAATAAATATTACTTTCCCCTGCATGTATTGCTCAAAGTCACATATCTAAGTAATGTTGAACTGAAACCTTAATCAAGTTTCAAAATGCAAATCTAGAAGTTCACAAATTCCAAACTACCTTATATTTCCCCATTATAACATCTTTACCCAATTAGAATGAAAATTAATAACAAATCAAGAGGTTATTTATTGTTGTGAGTGATATATGTGAAAGTGCTTTCCACATTTATTTTTTTACATCTTAACACTGAATTCTGGAAGCCTGAGAACTTTTAAATATGGCTACTTTTTTTTCCAGACTGAATAGTAATGTGGTTTTAAAAAAATCTCATTGGAGGGTTGGGGAGATGTCTCAGTGGGTAAAGCACTTGCCACTCAGCACTGAAGATGAATCAACATCATGGCTACCTGCAATCCTAGTGCTCAGGAGGTGGAGATAATGGATCCTTGAAGCATGCTGTCTAACTGGATTAGAGTAGCTGGATTGTTCAGCTCCTAGACTAAGTGAGAGACCCCATCTCCCATCTCAGTGTATAAGGTAGACAGCAATGGAATAAGACACAAAGTCAACTTCTGGCCTACACACACGAGAACACCCTTGCTCAAACTTGCTATTGCTTTCTAAACAGCCACTTACCCTAGGAGAGGTTCCAACCTCTTTGTAGCTTGATTTGTCTTCCATGGTGATTAGTGTGGCTTCCACATATTCACTGATCTCTTTTATGTCTTTGGGGAAATGTATATTTACACATTTTCTCCATGTCTTAATGGGAAGCTTTTTATGGTATTTTCTGAGTTCTTTATGTATTTTGAAAATTAACATTTTATCAGATACATGATTTGCAAATATTTTATCTGAACCTGAATCTGTCTTCATTTGTGCGGTCTTTTTCCTTTACTGTTGGGGTTTCTTTTAGTTTGATGTATTTTTTTTTATTATAAACATAGCTTTTGAATTAATGCCCAGAAAAACATCATTGTCAAGGCCAATGCCAAGGAGTTTTCCCTCTCTCTCTCTCTCTCTTTTTATATTTTTGCTCTCTATATAGATATTCATATATATGAATACATATTCATTCAGAATTTATGGGTTTAAGTTTTAGGTTAAGTCTTTTATCCATTCTGGGTTGATTTCCATTCCTTTGTGCATGGATATTCAGTTCTCCCAGAACAATTTGTCAAGAGACTGTCCTTTCCCCACGTCTGCTTGCTATCTTTGTTGAAAACTGAGTGTATATATTTAGACTTATTCTTGGTATTTAAATTTATTCTCTTCTACTGGACTATGTATTTGTTTTTAAGGAGTGTGGCCTTTAAAGCAAGACTATACTCAGATCTTAATATTATTTGTAGAAATTTACTTCATTTCCGTTTTTTTTCATAACAACAAAGTAATATGCAGCCTGTGAGTAAAAACATAGTCAAACATTGATGGGCACATAGTATATATCACATGGCTATTGGCTGCTTTTTATTATTAAATACATTATTTGTGTGTTCACAAAGTAAATAATACATGTAATGCTTATAGAACTGGAGGAACAGCCATGACATATTCCTGACTCTGCTCTACAGACACTGGCATTTGAATAAGAAGCAGACAGATGACTTATTCCTCCTGATTACAGCATATCTTTGGAAATACTGACGCAGTAGAGTACACTGTAGCAATATGAGTAAATATAAGTGCTTTGTAAGAGCTGGATGATTAATATCTTTCTTAGCATGATGTGTTAAATATGAGCCAATTATGTAAGTGACTGGCTGATTTGCCTTTTTAATGTACATGTGCATGTTTGCATGTCTGCATGTGTGCATGGGTGCACATGTCTGTTGTGAGCACATGTATAACCTCAGGTATTATATTCGAGAATGCCATCTATCTCCTTTGAGGCAGGAGACTCCCACTGGTCTGGAGATCACTAATTAGGCTAGGTCTAGAGATTACTTATTAGAATAGGTTGGCTGGCCAGTGAAACTCAAGGGTCTCCCTTCCTCTGCCTCCCCAGCATTTGGATTACAATTGTGCACTGCCATGCCTAGCCCTTTACATGACTTTGGGAATTGAACTCAGGTCCTTATTCTTGTACAGTAAGTACTTTGCGGATGGAGTTATCTCCTAAATAATATTTGTGTAAGGGAAAAAAACTGTGTCATATGCCATATTTGTACACTTTGATTATTCATTGAAGATTTTTATACTTAAGAACCTGAAATCTTAAAACATCCTGGGGTAGCGTGTGTGTGTGTGCGCGCATGCGTGTGTGTATGTGTATTCGTGCATGTGTCTGTGATCACAAATCTTTTGGATAGAACATGTGTGAGACTGGTCATGCATGTCTTGGATCCCCATCAAGTCTTGTAATTTGGTGATGTGCCTCTGTCTGCAGTTGTGATCCTGTATAGCATGCCTATGTTCTTATGGATGTTCTGGACTTTTGTTTGAGCACATCTACTCAACGGTCCAAAGAGTCACTTTGTGATCCTCTGGTTTAGATTTTCTCTGGTCCCAGTGACTTAGATGAAATGTTCAGTGTCTTCCCACTGTAGCAGTTCTTAATCGGTGTCAGATTATTGATCACACTGTCGGATTATAGATCACTGTAATCTCTGCCTGCAGGTGAACTGTGTTCCCAAATTCACACTAAATTTACCACATGATATCAAGACTTCCATGATCCCTGGGCATCTCTATAAACTCTTTTCGAGGCATTCACTTGCATTTCACTGACTTTATTGTGCAAGAATCAAAGAATTACATGTGGCATGAATATAAAATGTAAGGGGAAAAGAGGCTGGATCCAAGCCTGTGAAAATCGCATTTTCTCTTGAAGAAAGGCCCGCAAATGCTTGAAAAAGAGTTTGAAGTAGTAATTTGGTTTCATCAAGACCTGTAAAAAACTGCAGTTTAGTATCTAGTATGCTAATGGCTCTCATTTGTAAAATTTTATCTAGTTTTCATGATTTCTCTTATGTCTGTATCCAAGGACTTTATCAAATTAAATGTTTCAGTTCAAATACTTAAAATTGGCATATGGGAGCTTAATATAATAGACTTCATATAATTTTTACACAAAGACACAGAATCTAGTGGCTTCTTTTTAACTGGTATTTCAGTGATTTGAATTTAGGAATATAGATTCATGAGTTTTAAGTAAATATACTATTGACAATGCTTGCTCCATCAAAATATATTGTTGAATAATTTTGGATCAATAAAATACAAAACTACATATTGAGCTTCTGTTCGTGTTGTTTCCACTCATTTTCTTACTTTATTTTCTAAAAAATCTATGAGGCAAACTTTGACCGACTTCATTGTCCCTTTCTTAACATACATGCCATTAAATAACAACTTCAAACCATAATTTATACTTATAGCAGTCTAATAAAATCACAGTGTTTTTCCTTTTATCTCTAATTAGAATGATGGCCTAGCAGTTAAAATCTACCACCTACAATGGAACAGGTGCGGCTCTTGTTTTGTACGTTCTATTGCATTGTTATATGAGGATGTTAGCACACAGAATAATGAAAGAATGAATACTCAGAGAGAGTGATAAGATTATTAGGCTAGAAGATAGAACACTTCTCTGGTCTTTCTCAGTACCTGACATCACAGATCACATCTTAAACCATAAAACATGTACCCAGTTTGATAGATTAAAAAGTTTACTGTGAAGAAACTCAAAATTTGTAATTTTTCCAATCAAAATTTTTTCAACCTTCTTGGTGTATTTCTCATTATTAAATTTTTAAAAGTTTCAAATTGTATTAAATTACACTTATCTATTTATCCAAATAATTACTGGTATTTTGTAGTACATTTGATAACTGCAAGTATCCATTTGGTGTTCATGGGTTTTAGAAATTACTCATCTTTCTTCTTCCTTGGGTTATCTAAAAAGACATCACAATGCTCAACTTCATGGGTCTTTCCAAGAATGGTGTGTGAAAGAGTGTTTATATTAAAATTAGAATGCAAAATCATCATTGAATATTCTCTCTCTCTGTCTCTCACTCTCTCCCCCTCACCCATCTCTTAATTCTTTTTTCTTCTCTCTTTATACGAGAAAATGAACCCAGGCCCCACATGTTAGGCAAGTACTCTGCACTGAAAAATATACCAAGCCCTTTTTTCATTTTTAAATTTGAGATACGGTCTTGTTAAATTTCTCAGACTGGCCTTGAATTTCCTGTATTGTCCAAATGCTCCTGCATTTGTGATCCTCCCCTGTCAGCCTCCCTAGCAATTGGGATTACAGGCCCATTCTACATCTGGTTATAGTATATATCATGCTCTAAGAAAAGTTCATTTTGATCAAAAACACAAGAATGTGCAAAATTTTTCTTTACTGCTATAGTTTGTGCATACACAGAGATGAAATAGATTCAAAAGAATAGATTCGAAGTATCTATTTGTCAATAAGATGTTCGATAAAATTACAAATTCTCTGCCAGTTGTGGTGTTTCCTGCCTTTAATCCCAACACTTAGAAGACTGAGACAGGCTGATCTCTTTGAGACTGAGGTTAGTAGGGTCTTCAAAGCGAGTTCCAGGCTACCTGGGGCTGTAGGAATACTTGCCTCAAAAACAAAACAAAACAAATGAAAAAAACCCTAAAAAGCAAATTCTCTTCATTTTGTAAAAATACACTATTTTTCATTTCTTATTGGAACAATTTAACTTATCAATGCTATATTTATTTAAAATTACAGTTCTAATTAGCTTATTTTGTCTGCTCCCATAACAAAATTTAATATTTGAATGAATTCAGATTTGTGACTTTGCTTATTTACCTGTATTATGTTCTTTGATGTTTCCTAAGTGTTTTTATAGCGTAGGTGAAGACAGTGGGACTGTGGAAGTCTCAAGGTTGCTGCCGAACACGGAAGAAACTTCTGGACTGACCACAGTGCTCACAACTGGTTCAGTGGTGGGAGCAGGTGTAGGCTCAACAGGAGTGATAGTACTGATGGTAGGGATGGCAGTTTTATCTTGATTTTCATTTGTAGGAATGGCAAGAAATTGTGGGTGTGGGATGGGATAAGGTGCTCTAAGAGTCATGGGGATATTTGGCAGGGAGTGCCATTTGGACATTTGGACGGGTGGCCTTAACAGAAGTAGTTTTACAAAATAAGGGTAAAGCATGTATGGGCTCACTGCTACAGATGCTCTCTGCTGGTAGTAACTGAGATCATAATGAGGATTACTGTTCAGCATAGGCAGACTTGGGATTTGTGGGACTGTTTTTTGGTCGTACAAGATTTCATCCTTTCCATGGCACTGCAAAAAGAGCAATTATGGGATACAGGTTAGGACTGTAGATCAAGATGCGAACCCATCTGAGTTCAGCAGTTTTTTTGAAACAATGCAATATTTTAATGTAGAGTAAAAACATTGGAAGCATGGAATCCAGCAGTTATTATTTTATGAGCTATGAATATGCATGTTTCCCTTTCTAGTTTATGATTTCTGATATCATGAAACATTATTTGTACCAATATAGAAATATTTAATTTGAGCAAATTAGGTAATTGATAATGTAAAATGTGTTTTACTATACCAGAAATGTGGCATAATGGAGATTACAAAATAAACATTGAATATTTAATTAAAACACTTGGAAAATTACATCTGGAAGAGTCATGGAAAACTTTGGAATATACACAAGCACATGCACAGACACATATAGATGCACCATTGTCACACACTTGTAATTGTTCATAAATTTTATTCAACTAGTGGTCAGTTGAGAGATGGGAAGGTTTATAACAGAATAATAAAATGTGGAAAGATTTCTGGGTTTAAACTGAATTTTAAAAAATTAGCTTAGTTTTCTCCACTAAAGATCAGCTGAGACATTTTTCTATTTTTATTTACTTCTGTCAAATATGTGCAGTCACATAAATTTCGAAGGATACCTTTCCATGTCAATATAAATGAATTAACAAAGTCATATTACATTTCCTATAAAAGGAAACATTTAAATGTATGCATCCAAGCACATTTTGCAACAAAAGGGAACCATTAATACAAGTCCCTGAGGAGTATTCAAAGATGAGAGGGAGAAGCAGGATTCCCCAGCTGAGCTTTCGAAAGTGGACTAAGCTTTATTTTCCTTCACAGGTTAAATATGTTGAATGTTTCATGAGCTAAGTATACATGAAAAGCATTCATGACTTGGGCTATTCTTCCCAAATTTCAGAAGAACATCCCACTTGATCCATATTATCTTTTGCTCAAATGGTATCTTTAATTATTAAAGGATACTTATTGTGTGAGATCAACCATTTATTCACTTTTTAGGCAGAAGTTATTGTCTTTGCAGACTGTTATACTTTGGAGTTCATATTTCTGATAGAAACAGTTAAAATAAACATACTGCCTGCTGTTCCTGGTTTTGCACCTCTGCAGCCTGGAGAGTCAAAGAAAAAGAAATAATGAGAAATACAAGAAAACAGTCAAAGCAGAGATCTTTTTGTTTCTGCTTTGCTTTTGTATTGAAGGCAAAATATTATACTCAATGTTTTTATTTAGGCAGAAGGGTTTAATTGGCACATCAAAGAAGGCGTCACCTTGCTATTTTCTTTGCTTAATTTTGACTACTCATAGGTTTGAATGGTAAAATCTATAAACTTTAACTTTTCTTTTGAATTATTTCATCCTATCCTTGTGACTTGAAGTCTTTGTGAAATGCCTTCAGGCAGGACATGGCCTTTTTGCTCTTGAAGTCTTAGTGACTGTAATTACCTACAGGAGACCTGCTCAAGATGGTGCCTGTTAGAATTCTGTTATGGAGCAGGGAGGGGCTCACAAGGCTTCCAATCCTCCCTGAGGAGGCTGTTGGCAGTTAATGATCACTGGGAGAGGGAGAGGCATTTTCAGAATGCTAACCATTGCACAATGGCACTTTCTTTAGTGTTGTAGCCACTGGTAAGGAGCCCATGCTCCTGTAAATAATCTCTTATCCAGGTTCCTGTAAGTAATCCTAATTACTCATTGTATATATGTATGGAATTCTCCAGAATGAACAAAACTTAAAAATCATTTTTTTTAAAGAGACAGAAAGCAAATGATTGGACTGACTGGGAAGAGGAAAGTAATCAGCAGCAGTGACAAGAGAGGCAATTGAGGTGAATATGATCAAAATACGTATTATATGTATGACAGTGTCATAATTAAACCCGTTTTTATGTGTAATTAATATATGCCATTAAAAAACCCTTAAAAAGAAAATAGAAAAGTTGGTCATAAACTAGATTCAAATCGTGCAATAAGGAAGTGGTTTATTTTATGACTTAAACTTCTCTTATTACTCAGAAAACCCAAGTTCTTAACCTGCAGGTGGATATAATAATATTTAATCTCAACAAGTAAATGAAAGTAACTGAAACTCATAGGGATTTTTAAAAAGTTATTTTGACCCCAAGAATTTATTCTAGAGAATTGTTTAATAGACACTAACTTGAAACTGTGTTTGAATTTAATAAGAAATGGAGCAAGAACTCTGTCTTCCAAAAATTTTATAATCTTAACAGGAGTCTACACACTACTATCAAGTTGCCTCTTTTTTTGTTCTTGAATACACATGAAAATAAAACACAATAATAACCCAAATTACAATGAAAACATGTTAAAAAGAAAGAAATTTAAAGGAAAGAAGCAGAATATTTTACTTGGTCCACCTTTAAATATAATGTAATTCAGTGCCTGCTAGTCATCAAGCTGCTTATGGACTCGGATCCCAGGGAAGAGCTAGTCTGCATAACAGGAAGAGCGTTACAAATGGTAATAATTTGAAAACTAAGACGTATGAAGGTCTTTGAATTTAGTTGAAAAGATCAAATATTTATTTAGTTTTTAGAAAAGAGGCATTTAAAAAATATTTAATATGTATATATATATAGTATATCTAAAATTTCAGTATAATTGACCTATACAGAATTGTATTTCGAGATCTAACATAAAATTAACACCAACTTACTGCTGGGTCCTGGTTTTGTACTTCTGCAGCCTGAGGAGTTACAGAAAAAGAAGTAATTAAAAATACATGAAATCTTTGATGCATTTATGTATCTAGTCTCTAAGAAGTCAGGGAGTCTGGGAGAGAAAGTAACTTAATCCAAAGAATTTCTGACATTAGACTTTGATTTCCATATTTATTACAATTTTTATGAACTATATTTACACTCCTTTCTAGTTTAAAAAGATTTTTATTATATAGGCTTTCAGCCTTTATTTCTGTATATGATGAAGTTTAATTTCTTAATAATAGTAAGTAAACATTTTTAGAAGAGTATTGCTTTAGTTTTATGATATAAATAAATATAGTAAAGCTAATAAACCTACTGTTTTGTTCTTTGAGGCATGGGTATATCTTGAAATTTGCATAATCAGAGCCCTTAAATAAAAGCTATTCAACATATTGTTAGCAATTAGTTAAATGAAATTAACTCACCAAAAAAGGCAGAGTTAATGCCAGAATATTCACAACTAGAATAAAATTCCTCATCTTCACACCTAAAAATAAATTAAAAAACAAAATTAAAAATCTATTGCTAATAAGTTAGGAGTAAGTTGTATGTGATGTTTTCTTTAAGGGGGAAAAAGTCATGAATTCATAGGAAGAATTAGTCAATACAGGAAATCTATTGTCTCAAAAGTACAGAAATAGTAAGCTTGAGGAAAGTGTATTTTGAAGTTAATGTTTACTACATAATGAAAATATCATTAAAATGCAATTGGCCAGTCATTTGATCTGACTCTCATGGGAAGAAGTATTGTGCCAAATGTTGTGACTGTCAGAGTAATCTAGGTGTTTCCAACAAAGGACATCAACTCTAGGAATGAGAGAATTGCAACATATAGAAACCACTGCAAAAGGAAAGAGTAGAAATGTTACAAAAGTGGCTGCTATCAGTAGGCATCTTCATTTCAGAGAATTAGCGGTGTGTGTGACAAGGTCTGTTCAGAGGAGTTAAAAGAGAAAAAAACATTTCAAATAAAAGAAACGGCTTGCAACCATCCATAGACTTTTCAGATTGAAGTTGTATGAAAAGGGAAAGATAAAGTTAGAAAGTTTAGATCTTGAAAGGTGAAGATCTCAATGCTGTGTTAAAGGCTGAAGCATGACTTTGTAGGTCGAAAATACTTCATGTGGCAGGACTGAGTTTGAATCTGGGCTCTTCCCAGTTTTAATAACCAGAGGCAAATGCTTTTCCTTTTCTGGGCCTTGCACTTGTTACTTGTAACATATGAGCTCAAACTTAATCATTCCTGAAATTATATGACTCATAATGAATATATTTTTCAGGCAATCATAAATGGTATGGTTAATTTCATTATTTTAATAAAAGGCATAGATATGGAAATTTAAATATCTTTTGTCATTTAGAAGCATGTTAGTCTTTAAGAAAGTCATAATATCACATCTGCTTATTTAGCTTTGACAATTCTTAAGACAACAACCTAATACTTCAAACTTTTAATACTTAAGTATACATTGCATTTGTAACATGATTACTACAGTTTACTGTGATTATTATTGACACACCCAGGCAAACTCGGGTTACTGCAAAATAAGCTTTAGAATAGAGTCACAGAATCAGTACTTCAGTTGCCTCCATCTCCCAGAAGGGAAGAAAACGTGCCAAAAGCATGCGGTGGTAGAAAGTCTTCTTGTTAAACTGACTTCAGATCTACCTCTAAGAAACCATTGAATGGAACTATCTCATGTGGAATCAAATGTGGACAACCTAAGCAGACACATATTTCTTTAGTTCTTACTAAATCCACCATTTCCTGTTGTCTTTTAAGATGATTATCTGAAAAAAAAAATCTTTCAAAAATCTTTCGACGGTGAAATTACTGACTCTTTTTCAATCTACATAAAATGATGCATACATATATACTTTAACAAAACATTTTTACGTTGAATGATAGTAATTCCTTTTTAGCAATGATCAGAAATCATAGGTGAGATCCTGTATCATATATAAAGTCACTTACTGGTAAGTACTTGAATTTCTATCACTTGTTAAGGAGGTATAATTTGTAAAATTATGGATTACTTCAGATTTGAAAGGTGTACTTTAATATAATAACTGCACTATAGCAAATAGATTTGAAAGTAACAAATAGATTAAACTGGATAATTATTATAGTTCTAACTTTCTATGAAATGAACTCTTCTTATTTGTCTGTAGAAGTAGGTTCATTTTAAGTACTTTTACTAGAATTTACAATATCTTTAGTAATTTAGCCAATTTCAACCCTAGACTTAAAGTCACAGTAAAGTTGAAAATAAATTTGATCATAACAACATCCAAAATCTAATATTTAGATTTGAAATTGATATTAAAATGATGCTTAGGTGTATTCAAGCTTAACAGTAGTGGAAAAGAAGTAAAAAAAAATGTGATTCCAGAATAACCTTGGTGAGCAATTACTAAACCAAATAACTTCTCTGGTTAGTTCAAAACCATTACCTTTACCTGGGCCCAGTCAGGTCTAGCTTGGTGGTAGTTCTAGCTTGGCCTCTTAGCTGTAGAGAAGACCCAAGGTAAACAACCGAGAATTATAGGGTATTAGTACCTTGGGTCCTGTTCTAGTTCCCTCCTACTTTTCACTCAATAAGATGATGACTAAAAGGAAAGATGTGACGGCAGCAGGGTCATCCTTGGGTCAGTGCATTGCAGAGGGGGAAATAGATTTGCTGATCCTAAGTATTAAGGAAAAAACTCCACTCATATCTCTTTAAAGAATGAATACTTTCCGAGGGCTGGAGAGATGGCTCAGAGGATAAGACCCCCGACTGCTCTCGCGGAGAACCTGGATTTGATTCCCAGGACCCGTATGGTGGCTAATAACCGCCTGTAACTCCAGTTCCAGGGCATCTGAACCCGCCCACCCCTGGTTCTGACCTCCACTGGCACTGCACATACATGCAGACAATAGACTTACATACATAGAAAAAAAGAGGATCCTTTGTGATTTATAAAATATAGGACAATTTCTAAGAATATTAATTGCATTCTTAATCCACTCATCTCATCTGGTTGACTCTAAAGCTATTGTTAAAATTAAAAATAACCACTTTTGTTTTTAAATTTTAAATACTTTTATGTAAAGCATTTCGATTTCAAGTGACCCTACACCTAGTATGGTGTTTTGGTCATTTTTCTTTCAGAATCACAACTATTTATTTTTAAAAATTAAAAATTGACCATATCTTTCATACCTGAGTACCATTATATATGTTACATTCATTTATGGACATTTTAAACAGTATAAAGAGAAGATCATTTGTATTTTGGCTGCAGTATATTTCTTCATTATAGTCATGGTAAAACACATGGCAAGAACATGGTAAATGCATGCTGACTGATTATTTCATGTGAAACAGTTGTTGGCAGATCATTCTGATTTAGAGCTTGGATCATAAAACCACCAGTGTGATTAATATTTTGGCAAAATATAATTAAACAAATACTTTGCCTAGATAATTCAGAAAAGCATATCCTTCTTTACTTCTGTTTTTCTGGGAGGAATGTTAATGGTTACTTCACTTTGGTTGTGAAAGAATGATCAGATGGAGATATTTACTGGAATTAATTTTAGAACTGTCAGACTATAAACAAGTTCTATTTCTTGGAACTGTTACATGTCTTAGAAGGTTGGGAACACTGTTCTGAACCCTAGAGTTCTTATGCAGCTGTACATGGTGACCTGGGACCTTCTATTTCTTTGAATAGATGGTTTCTACTAGTCAAGAAGAGATGGCAGAGTTTCAGAATTGCTAATGCAAGCTGCAAAGGCAGTACCACAAGTCAGTCTATATGGACTGCTTAATCATGCTCTTTTTCTCTGCTTGTCAAGGTTCAGATGATAGTACAGAATTATGGTCTGGTCAGTTCTCAAACTATGAAGGTGCACTATTCCACACAGTCATTTCTTAACCATTGATTAAGAACAATATTCATTTTCAGCTCTTTAATCATTCAGTTCACAAATATCAGAGACTCAGATGTTTCTTGCAATGTTGTTTTAAGTAGGGCGGTATGTTTCAAGAATACCTGGAAGTGCTGGGAATATTTCCTCTCAGAAAAACTTTTTTCAGTGGGATTAACTATCTTCTTCAAATACTAATCTGGTCCATGTAGGGGCTTTATAAAACTGGGCATTTTCCTTTGATCCACATGCATTATTTCAGGTCACATTTCTGGCAGTTGGATAAAATAGCAACTAACTTAATAAGTCAGTCATTTCTGCTATTATGGTTCATAGAGGCTAACATTTATTCAAATACTAGTGACATTAAACATTCTCTCTTTATATATTATATATATAAACCAATCTATATGCAAAAATACTTTTGAGTAGTCAAAATGGGTGTTGAATAGAACTAAATGAACTCTAAAGTGGAATATATAGATGTTCTAGCATTCATCAAAGAAAAACAGAAGGAATATAAAACTTAGGTACCCTTGAATCTCCAAGGAAAATGAGATGGTGCTGAGTAAGGTCTCTAACTTAGAGATTTATCAGTTTAAAATTCATCAGCTTTGGTCATATGATATGCTAAATTTCTGGACTCCAAACATTATTTTACTATGAGAAGACGACCAGCAGACTTCTTAGTCTGAACCCAGCTTACTTCTGTCTAGGTTAGTGTTTATCCTTGTAAGTGTTTGCGTAGTGGATAAAGGGCTACCGTGAAGTTCATACTTAAAAACACTGTAAAATATTTGCAGTAAGTGAAATGATTATTGTTCATTCATATTCACTCTTATTGGTAACAATTTCTTATTGTGCTAGCATTTCTTACATTTGATATGTGTGTGGCTTAGTCTTTCTATGGTGTTCATAAGCATGTGGTTTTATTCCCTGTCTTCTGGTTTATTTCTCGGCCACACCATCAGCACTATAATGATCTCTATCATCTACTGTGTTTTCAGAGTGGACTGTTTCTGCCAAAATTTGCAATATAAAAGACTTACAACTTACTATTATACATTTGTTATGGTATCAGAAAAATTGGATTTTTAATACAGAGCTTTGTATGCTTCAGAGATCACAGCTGTATGTAAAAGCCATTTTAAAATTAGCACAAGATGTTCATCAGTATAGTAACATAGAATATCAAGACTTTGCTCTCTTGGAGTCAATTCACTTCAATCAATAATACGCACACATACATTTAATCAAAGAAGGCACTTTGGGAGATGTAATAGAAAGCCACAATAGCTGATTGCAAAGAATGTCTAAAGAGATACTCTATTCCCATGAATACTTCTAGAGAGAATCATCAGAGAGTGTGAGGTGATAGTCAACATCTGTGGGTCCCAGAATGAGTATTATGATTTCAGAGTTAGTGCACTCCTGAATTCATGCTTTAGTAAATTTTTTGGTCTCAAAATTATTGAACTTATTGTAAGGACACAGAAAAAAATGTAAAGAATAATCATGAAAAATTTTAATTGATATAAAACATCCTTGAATCCTAGGCCTCCCTCTGTAAAGTTGTTCCAATAGGTCTTTTGTTCCTTTAACATCATTCAAATGAACAGATTGATGATGCTCTTCATGTGGCCAAATCTGGTGCTAGCTATTGGATCCTCTTCTTACTCAACCTTTTGGCAGCCTTTGGCTCTCAGATTAGGTTTCTTGCTGTAATGCTCTTTTATTTTTTGTTTTTGGGTTATCTTTAAAAAAAATCACCAAAAGTCAGGTTTGGTGGCACATGCCTTTAAACCCAGCACTCAGGAGGTAGAAGCAGGCAGATTTCTGTGAGATCAAGGCCAGTCTGGTTTACATAGTAAGTCTCCAGCCAGCTGGGGGTACAGGAAGACGTTGTCTCAAAAAGACAAAAGATAAAAACAAAACAAATCCCTAAAAGCAACAAAAAAACTGAGTACTTTCAACTTTTATTTTCCTCCAGCTCTGAAAGGTAGGGGAACTTTAAAGGATTCTTTCTATGTTCACTGTTGCTCTAACATTAAAAAAATTGTTTATTTATTTGTTATTTTTAATGTAATTCTTATAAATTTCATACAATATATTTTGATTGAATTTCGATCTCCTTCCCCATGTGAGTCCCCAAATATCTCCTCTCCAACTTACATACTCTGATATATATATATATATATATATATATATATATATATATGAGTCAAACTTGTGTCCTGAAATGCCCTTTGATGGAAGTTCATCCTCTGGAGCCTGGTCAACCTACCAAGGTTCTACCTTTCAACAAACTGACCAGCCATTGGTTACCAATAATCCCTCAGGTAGGGTTGGGGTTTCTTTCGTACTTCCCTACATCTATGCTGGGATTTTGTCTGACCTGAGTTTACATGGAACTTCTATATGCTGTCACCATTATAAATGACTGCACAGTTGTCAGGAAAACCCTGTTTCCTTATGGTTGTCCACAACCTCTGGCTCTTAGAATCTTCCTTCCCTCTCTTCTGCGGTGATCCTTGAACACTGGGAAGCAGGCTTTTGGGAAAAAATTCTCTGCAGCATCTTGTTCTCCACACATTTCTAGTTGTGGGTCTCTGTGTTAATCACTGTCTGCTGCATAAGGAAGCTTCTTTGGTGAGATTTGAGAGATGAATTGATCTGTGAGTATAACAATAAGTAATTAGGAGTCAATTTAATACTTTATCTATGTAACAGAATAATAGTAGTAGATTCTCCTCTATGGCCTGTGGTTCCTAGGCCTGCTATCAGTGTTAGATATGAACTTCATCCTATGAAGTATACCTTAAATCCAGTTGGAATGTAGTTGACCTGTAATATTCGCACCACTATCATACCAGTGAACATATCTTGCCAGGCCAGATGTAATTCACAAGATTCACAGTTGGACAGGGTTAATGATGACTTTTCTCTTCAGTGGCACACATAGCACCTTCCATCACCATGAAATCCAGTAGAGATGAGGCTCTGGAGTTGGCAGCTGCTTGATTTCTCCTTGTTTGTTTGTCATGTATAGCTCATATATGTAATGTCTTCAGCGATAGGCTTTACCATCAAATTTCAGTGGTCAACCAAAAGCAGGGGTAATGACCAATATTGTTTGAGGGTCTATGGGACCCCTGGTCAACAGCTTCTAGAGAGGAAGTCCATTCCTGACATTGAGCTTTTACTCTGTTAGCCTATGGGGTCTCTTTGGGTGACTGTCCTATCATTTTCTCCCTATCCTTCATATCATTTTGGTTAGATTCCTCCATTTCTCTTAGTTTCAATATCACCAAATGCTGTTAACTTCACTGACCTGCAGGCTCAGCTATCCAGCACGTATCTGAACATCTCCACTAGCATGTGAAATAGACACTCCAAACTCATCAGGAGCAAAGCAGATTTCTCCAAATGGATCTCATTCCTAAACCAGTGTTCCACTGGTCTCTTTACTAAACAATCCTGTGATAGTCCAGTGACTCAAGAGGAAAATCATATGTTTTAAATTCTGTGTCTTTCCTCCAATAAAACATTAGCAGAATTATATGCCTCAGTTTAGCAATATATTGACTCTACTACTGTTTTCTAATGTTATCTTTTTTCTCTGTTCCAGCCACTGGCATCTTCTACCTAGAGTGCCCCAGTGGCTCCCTTGCTAATTTCTATTCACACCACCGTCTTTCAGCAGTTATTCTTCACAATTTTGTAAATATTTGGACATAATTCTATGAAACTTTTCTTAATTGAAATCTTTCGATGACTTTCTGTGGCACTTAGAATGTCTTCTAAAGTCCTTCCCAGTCTCGGTCAGTTTCTGTGTGACTTTTTCCTGATCTCTCTTTCCTTGCCTTATGCCACACTGTTCCCCTCACTACAGCAGTTTTCCTAAGTCTTCAGTTCCCGTGACAAAGTCTTTCCTGAGCCATGCCTTCCGATTCTACTCATGGTCCCGGCATGCTCTTCTTGCTGCCCTCATTGGTCTTTCCTTTTTATTACTGAAGTCTCAGTTCACCTGTTTTTCAGGAATCTTTCTTCTGCATGCTTTCTGAATAGTCACTTTTTGGTCATTACTCTTTAGTTTTGACTCTTATTTTCGTCATGATATATCACAACCTGATTTTAAAAATTTACGTAAGAAAACAAGTTCCCAGTCTGTACCCTTCTATTCGGAAGATATTAGATACTCAAATATTTGTTTTACAAATGGGTAATTATTTTGATTATTTGAGGTGTGAATTCCTTACAGATGATTGTTAATGACTTATGGGTGCTGGGAACCAAACCTGGGTCCTCTGCAAGAACAGCCAGGGCTTTTAACCACTGAGCCAACTTTCTCTGTGTCCTCCTTTGAAAAATTCTTTCAATGACTAGTGTATAAATTCTTCATGAACTGGGTACCTACTGTCTCTATAGCTGGTGGCTACACTTTAGATAACATAGTTCAGGGATATAGTAATTTTATTTAAAGCTATTTTAGATGATAGGGGAGTTGTCTATGGTAATTATTTTAGAAAATATTGGCAAAATAACTTTAAAACTCGCATCCAGAATATTACTATATGAATATATATATGTATATATAAAACTAGGTTTAAAGGCATTCTTATGATAAGTATGTATCTTTGAAGCCTTTGATGAGTTGGGAGTTTTAAAGAACACATCTTGGGGACCAGTGTACTAGTGGCTCCTGAATCCATAAATTAACATTAGATTTCAGAAGAAAATGGAGGTTTGATGGGTGATCTTATTGGGAAAATCTCCTGCTCACACAATTGCCAAAGACAACCAGAAGAATAAAGATGCTCCTTAAATTCATGGGGTGAAGAGCTATTTAGTTTAAAAAATATATATTTCAAAAAACATATGCTTCATAAATCTAGTTGGTCAAAAACAGGTGGTAAGGTCTATCCCCTGTCAGAAAGTTACAATGACATTATATGAGGGGTAATGAATGCATCAAAGGCCTAAAAACAGAGAGAAGACTAGCAAATTCATCCTCTCCTAGTTCAGAATGGCCATTGTCAGTCTTTGGCCCTTAGAGCTTTGATTGCCTCTGACTCTGGGTCCTCCATTTTATCTTCCCATGCTGGTCTTTCTCTAGTCCTACATTGACCTCCAATATATCATCAATAAGGCTAGAAATTGTCTCCAAAGTAAGTAATTCATCACATCATGTAAATGATTATTTAGTCTTGCTGTCCTTCCAACAGTTATACTAGAATCACTGACTTTAATAAAGGAATCATTATTCTAATGTTTAAGGAACCTGTAATCCCTGAAAACGACCAGGAAGACAGCAGTTTCCCTTCTCCAGTCTACCCAAGTGTTTTTTTAGGCTGGCCTTAGTTTGTGTTGGACAGTATTTCCACCACTGATGGGAAGGATCTTATTTCTGAACAGTTTGACCTTGTAGGGAGAAACACAGTCTTTGTTCAAATAGAATTTTTCTAATTTCCTGGTAATTAACGGTGGAGACAAAGGTAACCATTGTGACACAATGAAATGCTCATTGTGCAAGCAGAATCTTGTTGGATGACTTTTGTCCTATATTGCAAGATAATTTATTTTCGTTTCCATCTGCTAACTTTCCTTCCTCCTGGGCTGTGCTTCCAAGTGTTCATCGTATTATTGGGAAGTTAAGATGATCAGGACAAATTGTTCTATAAAGCTTACATGATGTTGGTATGGAAAGGGTAATGACCTGATATACTAAAAACTTCTAGAATTTGATTCTTCAATATATATATATATACATATATTTTAATGATATTTGTATTTTATTGAGACAAATAATTTGTGACTTGATATTTTATGGGCCCTACAGTTTCTACAGCAGAATGTGGGTAGCTAATGAATCGCACACTTTGCTAACAGTGTAATTGAGTAGAAGAGAACTGTCAATATTTAAATATTGATGTTAAGAATTTTATTTCTTGTGAGAATAAACATCTAACCCACTTTCACAATGATATATTGCAGAGATATGAAAAAGCTCCTTTTTAAAAATTAGGAATTTGATGTTCTTATTGATGTATTCCATCTAGCATTGACTTAGCACCTTCATGTATGCTGAACACTGGGGTAGAGTTATGTTGATGCCGTATTCCAGAAGTGAATATGGAATATAGAAACATAGGTGAATCATTAGAAGGTAAAGTTCAACAAGATTTATACAGGGTATAAATAAAATGTGGGAATGGGTCAAAAAAGTGATGAACGTTTTCTTGGAGAGATTGAAAAGTTTTCCATGAAGGTCAAAACATTAGGCTAGATTCTTAAAAGATAAATTGAATCTTGGTGAAGTGGAGGCCTGTGTACTTCTTCAGGAGAAATAACCTCTAAGCAATGGCACAGCTGTGTTAGATGAAGGATGGTTGTGGGGCCGGGGTCGTAATACTTCCAGTATAGGAGTCGCGTTGGGGCAGAAGGTTTTGAAAGGATGCTTGGGGCTAGTATGTGCAAGGCCTTGAATGCCTGTGGGGGAAAATGGACTTTACATTGCAGGCAATAAGGAGCTTTCAGTGACGATTGAGAGTATCAGATATGCAGTTCAACTTCTGATTTGAAACGTAGTTCAGTTGGGTGAGTGGCAGCTAGCTTAGAAATGGTGATAGTGGCTAGCAGTCATCCTTAAGAGTTATAGTGTCTTTTCTTTCTAAAATAAAGTAAAGAGAAATAGATCCAACTAGTTTGGCACTGACTCATAATTCTTAAAAGTTCTGGACTCAGAATTTATTTCAGTACACATGCAGCTGAAACCAAGGCAGAGGGGTTGAGCAGATCTGGCTTTACATTTTTATGTGCTAGATCTATGAGCAGGTAAAGTGCACAGGACTTCCATATTCTTTGGTTTCTACATAGAAGAAGTCAGTTACTTTGAAAAACTTTGTGAGGACTTAATTTTGCAATGCTTGAAATCTCTTGCTAACTCCTAAGAATGATATAAATGCTATTTTAAGGATGTCAGCTGTTTCTACTTTGCTTATATCCTTTACCAATAAATCAAGATTAGCTCTCTGCAGTATCAAGGTAAGTCTTAGTTATTCAAATGTCTTTTAAATTAAATTAAGTTTACTTTGTCTCATGTATGCTATTGCTGCATCTGTACAACATAAGCTGCTGAACAGACTTCTATGTAGGATGTTCCAGGGCTGTTGAACTGATCATCTCTATTTTTCATGCTTCTTATTTCTTAGAGTGTTCAAACAATCTAGAAGCATGTTTTAAGGGCTAGAAGTATCTTAATAGGTAAAATGATAGATGAGACAGCATGGAGGTCTGAGCTCAAACCCCAGAATTCACATAAAAGAGCCTGATACCGTGAATGGTGATGTGGTGGAGTGCACTTGTAATCCCAGTGCTGGGGAGGCAGAGACAAACATTCCATGGGGTTTGCTGAACAACCGTCCTAACCTAAGCCAGCCTGGCTTAGCCAGGCCAGTGAGACACCATTTCTTTAAAACCCAGATGGTGGTCAGATGAGGACCAGTACTCAGCTATCCTCTTGGCCTACACATACATGTATGCATGCACCCAAGCACATATACACACACATGTATGCACACACTCACACAAATAAGTATATATCAAAATATGTTAAATTTTATGTTTCATTCTTACTGTAACAAACAGATTAAAACACTAAGCTTGCCTTGTAAGCTTAGAAAGAAGACTCTTAAAGATATGGGCTAGACAACAGTTTGATCTATTATAAATGCATTTATTCTTTACTTTTAACAGGAACATTGATTCTTCCAGTAAGTGGCTTACATTTCACAATAACCTGAAAGAAATGACAGGTACATGGTCATTAATCCAAATGGGTCACTCGCTAGAGTTTTGTAGGGTTTTTAAATTTTGCACTTTAATCATAAATATGGCATAAAAGTGCATCTAGTTCAAGAATTAGAAAGCATTTTTTCCATGGAGCCTGAGCCTTTTCTAGTAGGTATTTTATCTGAAAGATTTTTGTTTCCTAAAGTAACCTCATAGGTCCTGAGTTAGTCTTTGGTGTACCTTGTATGTCAATCCATCTAGGATTTCATGTGTTGAGATGATAGACCTATGTTACAGGTAGAGCATAAGCCTGTATGGTTTCATAATATTCAACTCAGAACATTGATTTGAGTTTTTAGTATTTGGAAACTTACATTTTTTTTTTCTAAGGAAAATGTTGAGGCTCTAGGTTCACAAGTTCTAGTTTGAGCTCCATATGTTTAAATTTTTCTTTTGCTCTTTCTAACCCTTTGATTTAGTCCAAAATGCACTGCTTTTCATATTAGTAGGAAATGTTAAAATATTTTGCAAAAAGGAACACGAAAAGGCCTGATTCTATCATATCACAGTAAATAAGAACTTTAAACTGCTATGCTATTGGATCTTAAAGAGACATATTCTGTATCTACCAATGTTGACAACCACAATTTATATCAGTGAAAAAATACTGAAACAAACTGGAGCTTAATGGGGCTAACTGGGAACAGTGTAACATTTATTTTTATTGAAAGATACATTCAAAAGCTCTAAGAATAATAATGATAATAGTGACCGTATTGTGCAAACTTACCACTTGTTTGGTCTTGATTCACATGGTAGCTTTTCTCTCTCATTTACTTTTCATTAGGAGGTGGAGTTGGAGAGGGAGCGAAGGGAAGGGGAAAAGGAAAGTAAGGGTATCTAGACCACGGGTATCCTTGATTAAAGAATGGTGGATATGAGCCAAATGGAGGTGGATATGAGCCAAATGGATACTGGTACGGGGGAATATAAAACCATGGAAGAGACTCATTGCTGTCACTGATCTGTTGATTTAAAGATACAAGAAAGATTTATTTTATCTTTTGCATACCTTTTAATATGTGTTTCTTCTTTAAAGGAGAAAGGAGAGCGTAAGAGGTCTAAATCTTTTACCCTTTCTATGTGTGGTACTTAACAGGAACTTGGTTGATTGACTTCAGTTTAGCAACTTATTCAGAGATAATAGTTTCTGAATCTTAGCATACAAAGTGAAAATTTCCAGTAATTCTTTCTACAGCTATAAGACCAAGATGAGAGGTGAAGTTACCATAATTTCGCTCTTTGCTTCATACGAAGTCTTTATCCAGACCATGTGTTGAAAATCATCTGTCTCTATTATCTCTTTCCCTCATCCCGTGTCCATATTTATCTCCATTTCCTTATTCTTAGCTCTCTGTTGAATTTATGTTTTTCAGTTAATAGGGTTTCCATAAATACAAAAAATAATCGCTAAAGAAAATTTTCTCTTTTCAAGTTTTTATTCTTTTTCTTGAATGTTTTTGCTTGTCTGTTCCAAAATATTTCTTCAGTTAATTTCCCCTAGTTGAGTCATCAAAGAAGGCCTACTAGTATTTAGAATGGGACTTGGGATACCCCCTAAAGGTCATAAAGTCCTAAGGACTTGTTTCTCAGTTGCGTGCTCTTGAGAAGGTGGATGAATCTTTAAGAAGTGGGGCTTTGTGGGGAACTTCAGATCACTGGAATTACACCCTCTTTGCTACAGAGTATTGACATTTAAACCTGCCTATTACATTTACATGAGATGAAAAGATATTTCTTTTTATACAAACGGAAATTAATTGATTCATCTGTACTGAATTCAGGCATCCCCCACTGGGAGAAAAACAACCAAGAAACAAAGTCTACACATTTGTATAATGCTAACAACTCAAAAGATTTTAAGACTCTCTGCAAAGTTTGGGTGGTTTGGAAAGATAAGTATCGTTAGCCCATAGTTGTGAGTATTTCACACAGAAAACATATGTAAGAGAGAAAGTAACTTACACTTCGTTTTTCTCGTTCCTGGTCTTGAGAGACCTAAAGATCAAACAGTAATGTTAACTTGTGCTGATGAAAACACATGAAAAATATATGTAAGCATGAGAGAAATAATTCAACTACTGTATAATATTTCATATTATCCACTAAAAAGATATGAGTTGTTTGTCTGTATGATGTATAAACAATTTTCCTAAAAATTGCTAGCAAGCAGTATTATTATTTTTTATGCTGATGAGGATTGACCCTTGGGCCTCTCACAAGCTAAATAAGTGTTGTACTGCTGAGCTACACTTCTATTCTTAATATGTATTTTTAAATGACCGAGTTAACTACTGGAAAAAAAACTATATAAAATCAAATTATTTACTGAAGAGTTTATGACAGATTTTCTGAAATGTAATGTTAAAGATCAGGTTTGTGCTATCTTTATAAAGTACAGTATGTAGAGAAAGTACCAACGGAAATGAGATTCATGAACTAAAACAAAAACCACATAAATACTCTTTGAATGTAGACATGAATACTCACCGGGAAACTAACAGTTACTGCCAAGATAGCAGAGAGCAGAAGAAGAGTTTTCATCTTCTTCAGAATGTCCTAGACATCGAAAGAAAGACCACATATTAATCATAAACCCAGAAGATGAAATTGTAGTTCACACTATGTAATTAAAAGCTCTTTAATTTGGACAGTCATTTGCAAAGTTATTTGTTAAGTTATTAATGGATAAAAATTTAAAGGTAAATATAAATGTGATTTGAAATTTTATGACTATATTACATCAATTCTTTAAAAATAAATATTCATATTACTTATAAATAATATTTTTCTGTAATTAGTAATAAAAATTTCTGGAATGAAATAATACTTTGTTTTATACAAAGAATTTTATTAAGGGTAAACAATTATTCAGTTAGAAGCTCAAAACAATATAACATATAAGTAATGCCCATGAAACTTATCTAGGAGACAGAACTATTTAAATTCATAACAGGCAATTCGCTAAATTCAGTATTACTTAAATGGATCTAATGAGTTAGACATCTGGGAAAGGACATTCTCAAAGTTGTCAGCTCTCTTTTAATTTTCATTGTAGATTTACTTTATTGTACACATTCCAATGTATGACTGAAAATATTGATAAAGTTTAAGAAACTGGTAATAAGAAATCAATGATTAATGTGTGAAATGAGATAAGTCTTCTTTGCACAAAAATATTTTGTTACTAAGTGCCATTAACCACTGTTTTCAAATAGCAATGGGATTGCTCTCTCTAGGATGATAGCATGAGTTATTTTCTTCCTTGTCACCACTTTTGTGTGGAGAATATATAGTTTTTATATAGAAAATAAAGGCAAGGGGTTGAGGAAGTTCATGATGTTACTGTGTTGGAAAGGAGAGTAGGCTAGGGGATTCTCTTGAAGGAGGCCAAATATTTTTCTACCTGTAAAGCATTTTTGGAGACAGGGTCTTACTATATACCCCTGGCTGGTCTGGATCTCACTTTGTAGACTAGGCTGGTCTGGAATTCACAAAGATCCTCCTGCCTCTGCCTCCCAGGTGCTGAAATTAAGGTATGCACCACCATATCCAGAAATGTTTCTGGATATCTTATTAAATATCACACACCAAACTAAGTTTGGGTACATAGAGTAGTTGAAGGAAATACTGTGTTTATGGAGCTTATGAAGAAACCATTACTAGAAAATACACTGTAAAAATTTCTGAAAAATTTTAAAATGTTTAACATTGTCAATTTCCTTTATCATTTACAACATTTTGGGTGACTTTGAGATAATTATAGGAATTCTTGGGAAATTGCATCACTCCTTTATCTTTTCTATAAAGCTATGAGATAGAAAAATAAAATGTAAAAGAAAAAATGTAAAAGACGTTTTAACCTGTCTCTACTTTTTATCATATTGATGGAAATCTAAATTAGAACCCATAAGGTATCAGATTATGATTGATGATTTTGAAGAAAGGAACTTAAAAAATCTGGTCATGTTTAGCATTCTAACTGCAGACTGGCAGTATAGAAATCCAACAGTAAATCTCTCTCTCTCTCTCTCTCTCTCTCTCTCTCTCTCTGTCTCTCTCTCTCTGTCTCTGTCTATCTCTCTCTGTCTCTGTCTCTGTCTCTCTCTCTCTGTGCAAAGAAAGCATGGTTCTGGGCACTGACAAGAATTCAACAATAAAGCATTGAGTCCTTTCATGTGAAAACTAGTTAGAAGAGACAGATAAAGATAAATATATATTTGCAATGTAAAGATATATGTGGTATATAACATATGCAGGAATTATAAAGCATTGAGACCATATAGAAAAGACAGATTACAGAAATGGTTTTTAAAGAGGATAGAACTACTGGGTCTTATACAATGGATTGATTTTCAACTGGTTTCAAGGACTATCAAAACCTTAATGAAACAAAGAATTAAATAGACCATATCACTGTCTTTTGGATTGTGTTTTGTAATCATTACACACCATAATTACCAATGACCTCCTTTCATGTTTCTGTTTCTTGAGCCAGAGCAGTATATTGGTATGGTGAAAAATTAATGATTTCATAAGCAAATTAGATTTACATTTTCCTGGAACATCAATTTCATTGAAGGATTAATAGGAAGAAGAATTTAAGCAATTTTAATGTTAAAATCAACACAATATATTGTAAAGTATAAAGATGACAGTATTCTAAATATGAAACAGGAAGTTACTGATAAATTGGTAATTCTCGATACTCACAGGATTCCTGAAAATGCATGGTTTTTCTTTCCTGATTTAAGGTTCATAAAATTCAAATTGATGAACCTGATATTGCTCCCCCTGCATCAATGCCCCACCCCTACAGAGATTCATTTATGGTCACTCTTAAAATATACCCCTAATATAGCAGAATGGTGATTGTCAGAAAATGTTTTATAAGCAGAAATACACAAAACTATTGTTTAATTACTGCTTACAAATTTAAGCAAGTGTTACTTTGTAGTCTCAATTGTGATAGTTTATAGAACATAGCATACATAATATCTAACTCTAAGAAGAGATAACTAGCCTACAATGATAGTTAAGACCTTTCTTACCTCACTTTCCACTCAGTCCACCTCTTGGATGGTGTTATTGGAAGTGATGGGTGATTTGCACTGAATGTTGCATCCCTTTTATATATTCAGTGTGCTGTGGAATGGGGAAGTCTGTGATTGTAAGGCTGCTTCCTGGGGATCAGTTATTAATCACCTGAATCACCATATATCACACTGTGTTGAAATTGTGGAATTTTTAACATTGGCGGTTTCATGGAAACCTCGGCTGGATAATTGTAGAATATATAATTTTGTGGTTTTCATTTCAAATTTTATGTATCTTGTGTATATGAAGCATATCACCGAACAAAGATAAGGCTTTGATATCCATTGAACCATTTAGTCTTTAAAATAATCAGCTTTAAGAGCAAAGCATGATTATCAAATCTTCCCATTGTACAGGTCAAGAGACAGAAACTGAGATTAGTGACTGATTTAAGGTAGCAACATAACTAGAACTCTGACAAATATTGCATTGACTAACACCACATTATCCCCAGATCTACTGTTCGGTTTTAGTCTTCTTTTTAAAAAATGTATTTTGAGAAATTCATACATGAGAACTGTGTGTGTGTGTGTGTAACATGCTATCTACCACCTAAAACTTTATTTTGTTTTCTTCTACTTAGCTGGAATTAATGAAAACTGGTAATTGCTTAATTCTAAGTTCAGAAATCCAGAAATACTTTTCTCTCTTCATGTTATATTTCTTGACATTTAATACTGACTTCCTGTGATAGAGGCCCATTTTTCTCTTCCTTGGCTTGAACCAATTCCTTTTGTATTTTCTTTGTTTTGACAACAGCCTTATAGTTTGCTGTTTCTTTCCCCTCAATTTATTGTACTCGACAGTGTGTTTTAGTCTTCATTTGCTCTGAATAACATAGTCTACTTCTGGTTTCCAAAGCTATGACTTTAGCTAAAACTCTTCTCCCAGAACCCGGAGTCTTTTATACAACTGCATCGCTCATTTCGATGTTTGATGGCTATCTCAAACCCAATCTAACTAAAATGAACTTGGTATTTTTCTTAACAAAATCTGTTCCTGATGGTGATAATCACTCAACTATTCAACCAAGAAATGTTTCATTTTTTTATTATTTGACATGTTTATGATGAATTTTAGTTCCATCTCTCTTGCTGAAACCTTTCTTCTCAGCAAGTCCCCTTCCTACTTTCCCATCGTGTTTGTGTGTGTAATCCACTGAATTTAACTACCTGAGTCTAATTACAATGCGTTCACTACCTGAGCATGGGTAGAAGGATGCTTACCAGAGTATGCGCAACTTATCAGTGGCTATACCACTCAAGAAAAAGTGACATCCTTTCCCTTAAACACTATTAATTGCCAATAATCTCCCAGGGAGGAGAGGGTTCTCAGGGAGCAGGGGCTCCGTCCATGGTGAAATGATCATGGGTCCAACCTTGTATTGGTCTTGTGCAGGTAATCACAGCTGCAGTGAGCACTGGAGTGAAGTGTCTTATCTTGAAGACTTTGCCACACATTTCCCCATGCTCTGGTTATACAGTCTCTCTTCCTCTGCTATAACGTTCTTTAAGACCCCCAGGGAATGGTATAGACATCCCATTCCAGGCCCAGCATGCCACAATCAGGTATTCTTGGCATTTTGAAAGTTATGAATCTGCATTAACTTCTGTCCACTGCAGTTAGAAGCCTCTCCAAACAGGCAGAAAGCAGCATTAAACTATAGATCAGAAACATGAGTATTTAGAAGGCAGTATTTAGAAGGCTATAGTTAGCAAAATAATAGTAGTATTGGGGCCTTTGACCTCTCCAGTCAGGGGCTCTTGCTAAGTTTACAGTACTATACATGCACTCTCTCCTGTGGAGACCTCAGATCTGATTAGAAAGTGGGCTTGTTTCCCTTACAGTCCTGTCTTTATTGTACCAGAGCACACATCGTGCCTTTCAGGTCATTATTGTAACTTGCAGGAATAACAACTGGATACAATCACTGTATTTTCTCCCTCAGCAGCCTGCGTGGCACCTTTTGGTTTGTGAAAGCTAGCCAGTAGGGAAGAAACTCAGGTCCAACTGTGCTTCTCTATTTTGCATTCAAGAATTATGGTGTCTTCAATAATACAGAGTTATCAATTAGCTCTAGTGTGTAACCAAGAGGAATGGCAAGAGCTGGTATTATTGTAGGCTCTGGTAGCTTCCTAACCCACAACTCCTACAAAGGCATTATACAACTGGCACTGGAGTTTTTGTTCAGTGAATCTCTTTCCTTGAAAAAGAATTTGAAGGGATTCATGTGAAATAAGTTGTACAGATTGCCATACACAGGATGTCATAGAATTTTTATAGGACTTAGATAACAGAGGTAAAAATTAATGTGTCAATATATTAAAATACTGTATAAGGGAAAAAGTCTTTTTAAAGATTAAGAACACCCATCCCAGCATATGTTCAGGAAGTGGCTCAGTGATCATGGGTGGAGATTCAGAAGAAGGGATTTTTGTGTTGCCAATGGAATTAGATTATCTCTCTGTATCATTTCAACAATAATACTTAGACTGGGTGATTCAGGAATATTTTAGAAAACAACAAAAAATAAATCCCTTACTCATTAATGGATTAGAATTAGTGGCAAGGAAATGCACATTGCAAACCACAGTTTAGTAGACCTTAGTGTTGGATTAACTAACTCATAATTCTGTGAGAGAATATATCACCTCTTCTGGCCTAAAGAATTTGGAATTTTGAGAAATTAAATGCACAGGTAACCTTTAGACAATCGTCACCATCATATGTGAATTAAAAACCACGAGAAATAGCTTAATCTCTAATAAGATTTTTATATGTCAATAATAGAGATTTTTAAGTTAAAAATAACTATGTTGCCTTTCTTTTAAGAGAATGAACCCAAATTCGCCTCTTAGTTTTCTTCAAAGCCTTGTTCACTTCAAAGTGAATTCAGTGACCGCAAACTCATGCAGAAGAATCGGAACCCTATGTATCAGTGTTGCAGGATGTGAGCAAACTTACCAATCCTTGGTTATTTGCCCTCTAAATTATTTGAATGAAAAATGGTTGCAGAGTTATTACATTTGAGCTTAACTGAAGAAAGCGCCAGAACCACTGCCAGACAAGCCCATGCCCACTTTCTGTTCAGTGGAATGGCACTGGCTTACTCTGCCACTAAGTATATGATTAATAAATGCTATTGAGTGTATGAATTGAGCTCTTCAGGACTGGCTTTGGACATCTAGGCTATGACAAGGCTTGGAGCCCAAAAGCCATCATCTAAACAACTTTGTAATGAGCTCCTGTTCACTACATTTATAATGTATGATTTATCAATTAATTTGAATTCATAACAAATTTTATTACCAAATTGATATTGTTTGTATTAAGTTATTAAAAATTTGCATTGAATTTTTGTGATTTTTATGCAATATACTTTGTTGGTATTTATAGCCTCCATCCATACCTTCTTCCACTGTCCTCACCCAATTTAATGCAATCTCATATGTGTGTGTGTGTGTGTATATATATATATATATGTGTGTGTGTGTGTGTGTGCATATATATGTATATGTATACACACACACACACACACACACATATATATATATATATACACACACACACACACACACACATATATATATATATATAGCCTATAGAGTCTAAACTATGTCTTCAAGATGCCCTTTAGTGTGGGTCCAGTGACCCATCCTTGTAATACACTGTCTCCCTCCCAGAAGCCATCAATTGCCAAAAGCTCTTTAGGTTGGGTTGGGAGTTTTACTCACTTCCCTATGTTTATGTTGGGATTTTGTCTGGTTTGAGCTTGCACAGGTCTTATGCATGCTGCTGTCACCACTGCTATGAGTTCATATGAGTAACTGACCAACTGTCTGGAAGACTCCATCCTTGTGGTCATCCACCCCCTCTAGCTCTTACAATCTTTGCACTTCCTCTTCCACAATAATATCTGAGTCTTGGGAGGCTGAGGTTTGAAATAGCTATCCTATTTAGGAATAAGCACTCTGTGATCTCTTGTCCTCTGTACAATGGCCAATTGTGGGTTGTGGTGTTAATCACTATTTGCAGCATAAGGAAACTTCTCTGGTGAGAGTTAAGAGAAGCATTTATCCTAAGTGTAGTATTGCACTGAAGATATGTCACCATAGGTTTAAGTATCTCAGAGACACTTATTCTCTATATCTGACCAGTTCTGCAACTCTGTAATAATCTCCATCTGTTCCAAAAAGGAGATTCTTTGATGAGGGATGAAAGGTACACTTTTCTGTAAATGGTGAGGATGCATATTTAGAATAAAGCAAGAAATTATGTTGGTCTAGGAATGTGGCAAAAGTCGTTTTTTCTCTTGGATTTATGACCTCTTCAGCCATGTGCATTTGGCTATGTTTACTGTTGTAAACAAGGATGCCCTCCCACTGCAGCAATACTGATAGTTTACTATTACAGTCATTGTTATTAGGCTTTATAGTTCGGTAGGACCACTGAGAGGATTATTTTATTATGTGTATGAATGTTTTGTCTGCTTGTATTTAAGTGTAAGTGTGTCACACAATGCCTGAGCAAGCCAGAAGAAGTCAGATCCAATGGAACTGGAGTTACAGATGGTTGTTAACCACCATGTGGATGCTGGGAACTGAAGTTGGGTCCTCTACAAGAATAGCCAGTAGTCTTAACTTCTGAGCCATCTCTCCAGCCCCTCTATTAAATTCTTAAATAACCATATTCAGCACACATTATGAATTATTTTTATAGGTTATTACAAAGATTTCCTTTCCTCCTGGAAATGTATATATGAAAAGAATTTATGTAGACATTACATGAATCATTTTTCTAGGTCTGAGGCTTCCTTCTCTGTATTGTCATACATGTACTTTTGTGTAAAATGTTTGAAGAGAAACTATATATTCTAGATTAAGTTCTGGTACTGTGTCTGCATTATACCCAGTTTTAGACAGCATTGCTCTGGCTCCTCATGAATGGATACATCTCCCTGAGACAAGCATCTCTGACAGAGGTTCAGGAAAAGATCCAGAGAGCCATGCATCATAGTTGATTTCTCTTGTCAGCTGATTTAACCTGGACAAGTCTCTTAACTGTTGTTTACCACTCAGTATTCAGCATTAAATTACCATACCCCAAAGCTGTTTTCCTATGTTCCACATAATTTTAAGAATTCAGCTAAAAATACTACTTTTATGAAATGTAGCGATACCAAAAGCTTTGTACTAGAACCGACTGCCTGCGTCAGGTTCACATCTGATCATCTCTTTGTACACGGGCCAGAATTTCAAGGTTCCCCTCTTACTTTTATAGTTGAATAAAATATAAGATTGTATAATTAAAATATAAGCTGAAAAGATGGCTCTTTGGTTAAGAGCACTGGTTGCTCTTGCAGAGGAGCTGGATTTGATTCCTAGCACTCACATGGTGGCTAACAACTTTCTATGACTCCAGTTCCAGGAAGACTTCTGACCTCCAAGGGCATTGCACAATACAGGTGCACTTAAATACATTCAAGTATAAAAACCATAAATAAAATATTTAAAATATAAGATTTCTACATTTGACAAAGGTTTTAATTGTAGTAAATCCTATAAGATTTTTATAGTCAGAAAATGATATCAGCTTTTGACTATTTAACTTCATCAAAATGTGCACTGAATATTGGACAAATGAAAATGTAACATTGCATATTCTATAAAAATCTCACATTCATAAACATAGATTCGTAATAGTTTTATGGGATAACTGTAAAAATATCCATACTTTAGAAAGAAAATGGACCCAGAGAGTTAAGTTTCCAAGATTACAATTCTGGTGAACTGTGTTATTAGAATACAGGATTAGTTAGTTCCTAACCACAATACAAGGAACATTAAAGGAACTGTATTAAGGAATTGTAGGGTTGGTGGATCATAGTAGGACTTCTGAAATTTTAAATAATTTCATCATCTATCACTTTAAAATGTTTAATATTAAAGGATTATATGCATTTGAACAAAATACTAATGGATATTACAGATAATTTATCATTTTAAATATTTTAACTGGTTTTAAAAATATGATACATTTTGACTAGGATGGGGAATTTTTGAAATAACAGCAAAACAACAAATGTTTTTTAAAATCATGATGGGACATCTCAGAAAGCAAAGGTTATCTTATTATTTTTAAGTATATCAAATGTATACAATTATACATAAAGTTTGATATGATACAGAGTACACTTTTTGTCTTCCTATTTGGGGGAATTAATAAATATCTTGGCTCTTGAGCTTTGCCATTAAGTTATAAGATTAGGGACAGAGAATATCAGATTATTTCTAAAATAGGTTATTCAGTAATTCATTGTCTAGTGGCTGCATTTTCATTATATGCCAGACACTGAACCAGTCACTTTAGCAAAGAAGACATTCTTATACTTCCATTGAGTTTACAGCTTTAGACAAATTAAAGTGACAATGGACTCCGTATGTGAAATGACTGAGGAAGAACAGGTACTACAGGAGGACTTTAGACCTTACAAAGGTAAGGACTAAAATTGGTAAGCCATCAGCTAGATGTAAAGGCTGAGGAACAGTATTTCAGACAGGAGACACAGATCAGTGGCACATGGTATATTCTACAGAACGCAGAATTTTCTTTGGGTAGAGTGGAACTATCAAGGGTAGATGACAGAGTTGTCACCAGGACCAAGTAATGATGGACCTCATAAGCCTGCTAAAGGAGTCTGAAACAGAAACAGAAGCCAACAGGAATGGATTTAGTGCTTTCAAGCACAGGCAGGAATGAATCAGGCTTCCAATTCTGAATGTTAGTGATCAAATTTGGAGGATTCCCCATGTGATGAGAGTGGCCTGTGGAGAGTAGTGAGTGAGGGTAAAGATCTCCAACAGCTGCACATGGGAGTGAACCTTCGGCACATAAACTTCTGTCCTCTGACAGCGGCAGAGGTTTGTGTATATATTTTTTTTCACTCTTCAAAGTCAGCAATTTAGTAGCTGGTTTTGGTGGCTCTTGCCTGTAATTATAGCACTTGAGTGTGGACGCAGGAGGATTACTATGAGGATGAAGCCAACCCAACCTGAATAATGAATGTCAGGCAAGCCTGAACTACACAAAACGTTCAGAGATTTTTGGATAATGATTAAATGTAGGCAAAAATTCAAAGAAATTTGCAACTTAACTTACAAGAAGGGTGAGAGCTCCATATCGTTTCGACTTTTTCTTTCTTGGCATTCCCCATATAGGGGACATTCCCTATATGCATTCTAGGCATTCCCTATATAGGGGACAGGGATATCCAGGCTTCTGTCAGGAAGTCAGTCACACTAGCCCCAGACATCAGATGAGGGAACAGAGGAGAACACAAGAGGAAGCCCAGTGAAGGAGGGGAACTCGGGGGTGAGGGTAAAGGTGTGTATACTTCTCACAGATCCTTGGGTGACCCTGAAGTGGGGGAGCTTTAAGGAACCTGGGAAAACAACAGCTGGAAAACTGATTAGAGATTTCTACAGTTGCCTTTTTATTTATTTATTTATTTATTTTTAAATTGCATGTGTATGAATGTTTTGCCGGCATGTATGCAAGGGCGCCACATGTGTGCATGCCCTCTAAAGCTAGAAAAGGGCCTTGAATCACCAGGAACTGGAGTTACATGTGGTTGTTAGTTGCCATGTGGGTTCTGGGAACTGAACTAGGGTTCTCTGCCAGAGCAACCAGTGCTGTTAATCACTGAACCGCCTCTCTAGCTCTGTTGTCTTTGTTTTAAAGAAATATAAGTTAGAGACTTGGAACTCTATTGAAACATTAGAGAGACAACCCCACAGGTGTAAATATGAGGCTGATGGGACAGAGCTTCCCACTTAGCACTAAGACTAGAGGAAAATACATAAATAAACAAGTAAACAATAACAGCAAAACAAAAACAAAATCAGTCCTCCACAGGATCAGTGACGAATGGGTCTGGGAAAATGATGTAGACATAAGAGAAGGGAACACGTCACCTCTTTAGTAGCAATCACCACACTTAACATAAAATCATTGACAGAATATTTTTATTCTCATTAATGACACAATTTTAGAGGGATCTTTTAATAATGCAATTATATAATAATTTGATATTTTAAGCTTTATATTTAGTTTAATTTTATTACAGGTTAAGCAATCACAGAAACTTTGAAAAAATTCTATCTTATCTAGATAGGACTTATAAGTAAAGAAATAAGGAAAATAGTGAAAAGATTGTGTATTTCAAACAATTGCTTTTGGAAATCGAAGAAGAAATAACCTAAAAGATATCCAAAGTACCACCACATCTTCTTCTCTGAAAAATAAGATAAAGCCAACTGTAAGTACTATAGACTGTCTTTATAAAAAAATTTTGGCTGTCTTTGAAGTTGCTTATTAAACAAATAAAAAGTGTTACTTTCACTGGAGGTTTTATATTAAGCCAGGTTCTCACTGTAGTAAAATACTGTCAGTTTATTTGATCAAAGAACTTGAAATGACTTGCATTGTAATATGCTATTGTGGAGATTCTTCTAAAGAAGTTTTGATGCTGTTCACTATTTGAATAGACTCCTTTCATCTAAAGAATGCTAAATATTGTTTCTCATAGAAAGAAGGGTAGGAACAGACTCATAGGAGAATTCAAAATCCCTTATTTTTTGTTTTTATATTTTTGAGAATTATACATGTATACAATGAAATGTGGTCTTTTCTGTCCTTTCACTTGCTCCCTCCAATCCCTCCTCCCCTTAATATGCTCCCTCCCAATTACATGTACTTTTTAAAAAATAACTCAGTAAAGTCCAGTTTGTGTGCTATCCATTTGTGCATGATTGTCAGGCCACTGGGGTGTGCACAATCTACTAGTGACCACACAATACAGAAAGAATGATTTTCTTTTTCTACCTCAGTAAGGCATAGAGTCTGGAGATCATCTACCGCAGTGATGCCAGGTAGCTGGCTTGGTTGTGTGCAGGTAAACCCAACCTCTATAAGTTCATGAGTGTGAGAGCCCTGCCATGTCCAAAAGACATTTCACCGACCTCCTCCCCATCTTCCAAACAAAACCCTAATCTTTTATTTTGCTCTTTAAGTAAAATTGTATGCTTTTTTAAAGTGTATTTTAATTTTTTTTGTGTAATTTCAAGCCTGCCTTTCCACTAAACTAATGTACTTTCAGTAGTAATCAAGTTCATTTAGACAGAGAATTAACCAAGTTTATATTGTGTTATAAAGTGATATAAAATTCACTAAATATGAAATTTTTTGCCAGTATGCAATTATTTTATTACTTAAGATTTTATTTCAAACAGATGAGTATATACCGACATTATCCCTAGTTTACTGTGCAAAATGAAATGATGATTTTGGAGGACTGACTCTGAAGAGAACATGCACGTTCTTTACATATACTCAGTATTTACGTGATTTGAGCTCACATCAAATTTCTCATACAGGCATACATGGCTCTCAGAAGTTAGTTTTGACTTTTAAAGCCTGGGGAAGCCTCAGAACTGCTCATTTTTTCCAGGTAGATATCAACATTGTCTTGTTTCTCCATAATCCTCACTAATTCCTTGGATGAATTTTCTATTAACTATTGTCATGGTAATTAATGCATGAACTTTGGCAAAAATACCCACCCAAATCTCTGAATGATTAAGATGACATCTTATGGCTCTCTTAGACTACCACTCTTGGCCTAGTGAGAAAAGAACATAAGAAGCTCACATTAAATAACTTAAATCACATTCTATATATGAATTTAAAATAATAATTGTCAGCTGTCTTACCCAGGCTTAAGATCATATACCCTAGTATATTATTTGTTGTATTATTATTGCTGGGACTGCATTTTATAAATTAAGCTCTCACTTTATATTTTCTATTTGACAACAATTCCTTGCATAAAATGAGTCTTTGTTACTGTACCTTCTCTTCTGGAAGAACCGGGGCAATGGTCGGGTCTATAGCAGGGGAGGAAAAGTCGGCGGGGCTGGGTTTTGGTGAAGGCATAACTCCTGCACTGTCATGCCTGAAGTTGATCACCTCCGTTTCTAAGTGTGGCATCCCTCCTTCTGCTGGCTACAGAGAATGGGTGGAACAAATGAGGTTCAGCTTCAAGTAGCAGCTTAAATTTGGGAAGAATATGAAGCAAAAGATTGAGATGCAATGCAAGCGTGGCAGACAACAATGATTCCCTTTTTGGTTTTCTAGATCATAAGCTATTTTTAGAAAGGTTATGATTATGTTTTAAAATATGGCTATCTATTAATATCTACTCTTTATTTAGTCTTTGAGAATTTCATACATGAATACAGTATATTGTGATCCTATCCACCCCATTTACTCTTCCAACTCCTTCTGCTGGATTCTCCTAAGACATCTCTTTCCCAACTTCACATCCTCCTCCTCTTTTTAAAAAATATATACCGGGGCTGGAGAGATGGCTCAGTGGTTAAGAACACTGGCTGCTCTTGCAGAAGACCTGGGTTTGAATCCCAGCATCCACATGGCAACTAACAACACTCTCTAACTCCAGTTCCAGGGAACCTGATGCCCTCTTTTGTGCTCCACAGGCATTGTACAGCATGAGTGCAATTATGTGCATGCAGGTAATATGCTCATATACATAAATAAAAATGAATCAATCAAAAATATTTAAAAAATAAAAAATACATCCCACAGTGTCCAATTAATGCTGTCTGTATGCACATGGGTGTTATGTCATCTACTGATGCATAGCTACTTTCTGGTGACTATTCTCTTTGGGACTACCCCCAAAGAGAAATGACTATTCCCCCCTCCACACATCATCAAATGCCAACAACTACTCAGCTTTTAAACAAGCGTTCACAGAAGAGTTCCTGACAATATTCTGAATAAATATTTGAGAACCAAGTGATTTAGATCTTGTGAAGCAAAAGATTATAGGGGGATTATGCAATAATTATTGATGTAATCATGACAGTTTACATTAAAATGAACACAAGTGCAGGACCTTGTAAGTTTTTACTTGTTAAGTTCCAGTTTCTAGCAAACTTTTGTGTGACATCTTACCATCACAGCAGTTTCAGGAGCGGTACCTGCAAAGGTGTCAAAAGTAAAGTGCTGCTGTCCCTCTGGCACACCCTAAAGAAATAGCAAGTTAGAGAAGACTAAATCAGTGATCAATTTCCTAACCAAAAGAGTCAAGCATTCCTTGACTTCTTAGGTAATGTTGTTAAAACAATTTAGATTTGAGAAAGAGAAAAGCAGCTGTGGATGGTGGATGAGTCCTGACACTCAGTTCGACTTCAGGTCTGGAAGCTTGGTTTCCTGGCATTCCTGCAAGGGGTTCTGTTGAACACAAACAATCTTGCCAAAAAACTATCAGGTTGTCTATGTCCATGATGAAGTCAGGAGAAAGAGACTTTATAATCTTATCTAAAGAAAAATGTAAGAGGCAAAGTTCCCAGTGTCCTCACATCCTGGCTGACATCAGTGACTTGTGTTTTTACCACTTAAAGCCTTTGACTTGCTTCATTATCTGTCTTCTCTTTAAGAACACTTAAAACACTCAAAGAACTGCTCCCACCCTTTTGAGTATACCTACTCCAGAGCTATCTCTTTGTCAACTCTTTCCAAAGTCACCCAGTGCAAGCCCTTTCCACTAACAGCGTTCCTTATTTGTGTTCTCACAATGTGTTGACAAATCTGACTTCCACCAACAAGACGTGTGATCCTGGTGGCCTTTGAAAGATATTTACACATTTAACAAACAAGTAGTTCCCAAAGATTTTCTTTTTTAGAAATCAAAACATGCATTTACTCACAGGTTCTACTTGTTGTGGAATGTATCCAAATTGATTATAGAATGGTATCTGTCAGTGTTGAAAAAGGCAATAGATTTACCATGATGACTTTTCTCATAAAATTTGTGACTTTTCTCATAAAATTGTGATAAATGGTTACTTAAATGACATATCTTTTAAACCAATTAAATGTTTTGGGAAGTCCATATATTTCAATTGACAAAAGTTATCATTAAATTACCAAGATGTCTTTTAATGCCATATCATGAGCAATTTGAATTTACAATTCTAAAAATATATTGCAAATTCGAAAATTAAACATATTGCTGTCTGTCAATGTCTAGTGATCAAAGGTAACTTTTATCAAAATGTTTATCCTATTTTTCTTTTTATTATATTAAATAATAGGCACATGTATGTATTTATACATAAATTATAGATGCTAGTAGATTCTGAATGTTAGAAAAAGGTTACATTCAGAAGTGATTCTCTAAAAATCCAGACTTTGTACACTGATTCATTAGTGGACACATGTGCCACTGGGAAGAAAACTATCTATTCTGTTCAGTCTAGTGGCTGAGTAAAGACACTAAATGTGCTCGGTGACTCTCTTCTCATGGAAATTATCTTATTCTCAGATGGAAGTAGTCAGATTAAAATCAAATTCTCACAGTACCTGTTCCTCAAATAGCTGTGGCCCTGTTTGTTGGGGCGATGGTGTGACTGCTTGCTGAGATTGTTCCCAGGGCAGGAGCATGTAAACTGGGTAGTATGAAAGCATCTATTGTAAACAGAAATGCATTAAGAGATGCCATTAGATCAGCATGAGCAATAACTTTTGTTCTTCTAATGTCAATATTGTTTTAAGCTGGTATTATAGGCATGAACCATCATACCTGACAATAGCTATATTACATTCTGCAGTTTTACATTCTTAAGTATAATTAAAAGATTAATTAAAGTGGTCCCTGCAAAACTTAGAAACAATTTTCATACCACATGATGATACTGGACTTCATTTTTAAGGTTACTTTGTCAAATAATTAAATATACAGTAGATTCAACTAAGTAAAAGAAACATGTTTTCTTTTAACAGATAGCATTTTGGAAACATTCTATATAAGTTAATTTGTAGCATCTTAGAATAGCCTATGTTTATTTTTGAAAATTACCATTCTATCTGACATGATATTAGAAGTTCTGTCACAGTGAATGAAAAATTAAAAATATAAATTTTTATTTTATTAAAGTAACCTTTATGCATTTTAGAATATTAGAAAAACCCAGGGAAAGAAAATCAACAAACAAAACTCATATTGTCATGTATTTGCTTCCACTAAAATGTATGTATTTGCATAGGTGCATGTGTTTATAGAAAATGGGGATTTTGTAATTCAGAGTTTTGAATGCTGTTTAATTTCTTTATATCATCAAATAACTATATTAGATACAATATTATGAACATTAGCAAATGTATTTTTGAAATGAATATACTTTGCACAGTAGGTTTTGACCCTGGCTAAGAAGGCAAACTACCCTTTAAACCCTCAGAAACCTAGCAAAGTTTGTCATCAAGTTGGGTTTCGATATCTTCGGCCTAGGTAGGGCTCAGGAATTTTATATTTTCAAAATAGCCCACAAAGATTTCAATGTAAAGCCAGGATAATGACCCCACTGGATTAATGCTTAAGAGAGACTGGAGAACTGACTAAACTATTTACTTCATTGGGATAAAGAATTTAACCTCATTAAGACCAAGGTTCCTGGTCCTTGAAAATGAAGTAATGTATTTGTCACATATCTGACTCTAAACTCTTGGCATACAATGAGCTAACGTCTAGAAATAAACGTTGTTGTGTAGTAGCAGTGGGTGTGAGACTAAACTGCATAATTATACTTCAAGAGGAATCAAGTGGTATAACTTTTTGTGAACAAGTCGATAGTCTACCAGTGAATAACAATTTATTTATAGCCTTATTTCTTTAAAATTGAGATAGTATAACATTAATTATCTTATATTAGGGTTTTCTATGTAACATGTGGTTGTATTAGGTTATGTCCATTTAATTTTTTTCTTACTTAAAGGAAAACTTCACCATTTAATTATAATGTAGAGCCAAATTACAGATATTGCATACAAGACTGGAAAATTTTTCAGTGGAATTTTAACATCCAAAAACGTGGGTCAGTATTTTACACCTCTGCATATCATATATAAGCACATTGTCCTCTAAACAAAATTTGGGATGGTAGTGACTTCTCATTGTATTGCTCTTCAGTTTTTCCCCAGTGTCAGCACTTAAGATGTAGAGAAGACATGATTTGGGATTATTAGGCTCCTTCTCTTATAGCTTAGCATAGCATAGCATAGCAATGTCCTAGAAATTCAGAGGTCCTAGAGACGGCTCTGGCTGTCTGTTCTTAAGGATCTAAGTGAGCCCTGCAACAACAGACTGACACTGCCCAGTGTAGTTATCTGTAGACAGTGATGGGTGATGTATGGTTGTGAAAGCCCTACTACTACTGGAGGCCTGGAGGAACAAAAGGAAGCCTATAGAGAAAGTAATTAGCCATCTCTCTGGGTTAGCCTGACTGTTCTCTTCATTTACCTGTGTTTGATCTTGAGGCACTTTGAAGGGAACCACATAGGTCATCTGAAAAACAACAACAACAAATCAACAGAAAATCATATAAGCAAGTCACACTTGACTTTGCTTTTCAATATTCTTTAGTTGTTTTTCCCAGAGCTACCCAAATAGCATCATCATTTGCATTAGCAATATTCCACAGTTAAAGGTCATCTACTACATGGGTCATTATTCATGCAAATTATGTATCTTGTCCACATATTGTTTTAACTCTTTTGATTCTTGACTATATTTCATAATAATTGATTTTAATGGTGTTTTTCATGTTAAAAATCAGAAAACAGGAGAATACTCTCAGTGATGGTAGAAATATTCTAAGAGTTGAATATGATTCCTGTCTTATTTCGAAGCTGATTCCCAATAACTGTTGTGTTCTCTCTTCTTAAGAAGTTGGAAGAAGTTTGACTTACATGGTTAGCACCCTGTTGGATCTGTGATGGTGTTTGAGGCTGTGAGGGGTCTGGTTGGCCAGCCTGGCTTCCTTGGGCAAACCCAACTTGTCTTGAGAAAGGTATCTGATTTGGGAGCAATCCAGCAAATCGGTCCAGCGTGAACTGCTGGGGTCCTGGGATTTGCACCTGCTGTTGCTGTTGCAGAAATCCGGAAAAGGGAGGAATCCATGAGTTAAACGGGCCCTAGCAGGATACAAAGAAAGGAAATATATATATTTTTTGTTTCATATTAGAATAGAACTGAAATTAGTCCTAAAGATGAGAGAGACAAAAACCTACACAACTTATGCATTTCCAGTGTGACATTATAAAAACGTCAGCATCTCAACTCTTTATAACCTACACAAACTGTGCCAAATTCTCAACTGTCATGGGACCTAGGAGACACAAAGAGCTGAAATTTTGGTGGTTAACCTGGTTTTAAATGTTTTTGTACTGATCCCCACTGATTGGTTAGATTTGGCATTGTGTAAAATAATTCAGTATCTCAAAGTTGTCAGAATCGGTGCCTGGCACATATTAAACTCTTAAATGCAAATGTTAGATTATAATTTTTAATCTTTAATCTTCAAATAAGTGATCCTTAGAGTACACAGGAAAAATTTATAACCTTAAAAATTGAGACTCCAGGAATAGAATCAGGATAATATTTTTTTCTCATACAAAAAAACCCATAAGAAATACTCAGAAAAAAATTTCTTTAAAGTAGTTATTTTTGTAGCAATACCTGAAACTGTAGTGGCAAAAACTGACCATTATTAAGATTCAGAAGTAACTAGAAAAGGAAAGAGAATATGAAAACAGGATTACTACACATGCTAAAATGTTAACTACAAATACAGTACAGTCTGAGCTGGTTGCTGAGCTTCCTGTCAGAAGTGAGGCACTTCCCCACAAAGATTACATTAAATGACATCGATTAGAGGCTGGAGTTGAGAACAAGGTCAGGAATGAACAGTGCCATGTCTACTGTGAATGAGATCATACAATTTTAGCCTATCCCAGCAGTTTAGGTAGTTATTTTATATTTCTAGACGAAATATACCTGTATTAGGTACTATTCGAAATAAAATGCAGAAGATGCTATATCTAATTTGAAAGTCTTTAGTTATAAAAGGAGGGCAAACGAACATTTTGAAGTAATCTGATAGACAAAGCAAACATGCAACTTGGAAATGTATTTGGATATGTGTAAGATCTGGTAGGATGGCTGTAGACTTTGATCTCTTCCCAATGGGTTTGCACTTGAAAAATACAGGAGATTGCTTTAATTATTTAAACGAACCTCATGGCTGTTGCTAGCAGACATAAGGCGCTGTGAGATAAGCTAAAGAAAAAAAGAGAAAAAAAATGGTAAACGAGGGGATTACTCTAGGCTTACATAACAAAATCTACAGCATGATGAACCACTTACCGGGGCTGCTGCCGTCACTCCCAGGAATCCAAGCAGAATGATGATTTTCATTTTCAGATGATATACCTATGCAATAAGTTGTAATGTTTAGTTTTAAAAAATATTCTTTGCTTTAAAATGTCATGATAGGAAGAAAAGCATAGTAAAATTTATAGGTGAAATTATTAAATCAAAGGAGTACTTGAGTAAATTCTTCAGTATCTGCTTGTTATACGATTAAAAATTAAATAGTTATCTTTATGATTATTTTCTTTCAATGTAGTTATTCATAGAAACCAAAATTGATTTCTTGAACAGAAGACTTATTTGGTGGCAGATGATACTGCATTATCCCTGTGTGACTATGTCTAAAAAGAATATGTCCTCCAGTCCGTGGAGGCCACTGCCTGTGATCAACTGACTGGGCCCTTATTATCATAATGACCTTAATATCTGCAATGAAAAAGTATTACAAATATCTAACAGTTCCAGTCTGATGTGAGAGTGAATTTTCATTTAAAAGTTGTAGTATATTAATGTTTACTAATGCAGCAATCGTATTGTTTTTCAATCTAGGAAAAGAATAAAAAAAACTGTAGTACTGATGTATATTGTAGCTTATTGAACCATGGTATCTCCTGCCCTATAGTTGTAAAAGTTCCTATTGCATTTCAAATCACTGACCTAGACCCACGTTAGGGTGACCGTGATAGAGTATCCTTCAGAGTCCGCTAAGTTTAGTTCTTAAAATTATGAAAGCAAATATTTGATATCTTACCTTGCTCATTGGCATAAGAAATCTAGAACCTTACAAGGATCTGTGTCCTTTTTCTCTGTTCTGCTGTTTGGATCTTCTCTTAAAATTTAAAACCCATCTTTGAAAAAAAAAGGGCCAATCATTACTGAAAGGGACCAGCCACTCAGTGGGTTTTAGACAATGGCTTAGCTAATAACCCCTTTTCAAATCATCTCTGTGGTGTACGGATTCCCACACTATACGTAATGTTCTTCAATTATCCCTGAGACATGTTCTCTTGTGATCACTCCTGGTTTCTCCCAGGTCATGACTAACTCTCAAAGGCTAACTGTGTACCACTCCATTTATCATCTTAAAAATGAATTCCTTAAGTGAGTACCCTTAAAATCTTTTAATGAATCCGGGAATAAATAAGTGATTTTTATATTGAGAATAAAATTCTGACATAGAAAATAAAATGTGGACTTAAATGAAAGTTCAAAGCCTGGTTAGTGATCATAAATATTACCCAGTGCTCATTGTTAGGCAGAATAAATGTTAACTAGATTCACTTAAATTTCTTCAAAACAGGAGTAAATATCCTTCTTCTTAAGAAATTAAATCCTAAAATTGCCATATTTCTCTTTCCATGAAATGAATGTCTTTCATAACAATGTTGATTAAAACAAATTAACACTAAGTATGACTACAAGCATTTTTCTATATTGAAAATATAACAGTTAAATATTACTGACTACACAATTATTACTTAAATTTACTCTTTTTTAATAAAGAGTTGAGTGTATAATTTTGAGTTTGTGTTAAAATTGTTGCTAGTGACTCCATCCATATATTCTACGATCCTAAGTGCTGTGATAATGAATTATCAATTAATTTCCATTATGGAAGAATTTGATCTATAATGTAGGTAACAATATCACTGTCTAAAAATGTTATTATTTTTTCTTGGTAAGATGACACTTAGGATTTGTGGGACTGGTTATCTGTCTAGCCAATAAAACCATAAATATACAACACGTGAGTTAAAATAACAAGACCGTTTTCTTTACTAAAGAAGAGATGCTATGGTAATGATTTATATATATTGGAAATGTCACAAGGTTTATGAAAGCCTTTGCTTTATGTCAGCTATTTGAATTACCATAGACACGATGGCAGATTTACTAAGGCTTTGTGCTTAATGTAACTAGAAATGCATCAAATTAATTGAGCAGGTAAACTAGACAGAGTATGTGTGTGTGTGTGTGTGTGTGTGTGTGTGTGTGTTTGTGTATATATATATTGATAGGTCTTGATTTACTTTGAATATTGTTAAATTAAAGTAAACATAAGTTCTCAATCACTTGAGGTTTTTCTATTGCACTCTGCAGTGTCAAAGGCAGCTAATCTCACAACTATGCCAGAAAATTGTCAATGTCAGTTGTCAAATAGGTCAGGAACCATAACAACTAAAACACGGTTGATTTAAAAGTTATCTTGATTATAAATATACCTTCATTTATAAAATATGGAGGTAATAGAAATACTTGTATCATTTTCCTTTCTTTAATTTTTCCATTAGTTGAATATTAAAGTAGTTGAGGGGCTAGAGAAATGACTCACTTGGGGTTGGCCCAAGTTCAGTTCTCAGCACCCATTTGGTGCTGTCCGTCTGTCACTCCAGTTCTAAGGGATCTGATGCCCTCTTCTGACCTCCCACAGGCACCTTTACATCTGTGGTACACTTAACATGTACTCAGGGATGCATATATACACATAATAAAATAAACCTTTTTAAAAAAGAAAACGCAGTCAAAACTTTTCGTTTATGTAACAGTTGAAATGGAAAATACCATGCTGTGCCTTAATACCTTAATACATGATGACTTCCAAGTCTCTATGTCCTAGGAAGTGAAGTTATCTCTGGGTAGAAGAGGAGGTACCTCATTTACATACCTTAGTGTAGATATTGTGTGCATCTGTTTTTCTCATTCAACTCTGTTGTATGTGTTTTTCTATTGTGTCATTTACCTGGGTCAATTTAATTCTTGTGTCATGAGGGAGGGAGTGTGCAGTTTGCCCAGTTCCTGGCATTCTACTCAGGCATCTGGCCTAGCACGGGCTGTGGTCATGGTATGTTCTTGTGAAGTTCCATTCCTTAAGAGAAGGACCATCACATCGCTCTGCTTCAGTTCTCCCTCAGAATTTTGGTAATTTGTATCTATTTTGTCCCATTGAAAGCTTACCTTAACTATTCTACAAGATGATTTCTTGGAATTTTATTGTATAGCTCAAAGACAGCAATGGTATTTATTGTGTGGCTCAAGGATTTGCAGTCTTATGTCCGTCTTTATTCTCACCCTTCCCCGTCTATTTGCACCTTCACGTACGTTTCATCGCTTGACGATTTCATACATTCACAGAATGAACTTGTTTATTACTCCCGTTCTCCTCTTTCACCCCCTTATGGACCTTCGTCCCCAAATCCCCATGGAATTGCCTGAACTCTGCCTGCTGCACAGCAGCTTGACCTCCCCTTTTCCTGTTCTTTCTTCCTTTCCCGCAATGGAAGTTAGCATCATGTGTCCTTAATTTCTGGCAAGCTAATCTTCATTTCATTGTTCACTTCAGCCTGTTTCAGGATCTTAACCTGAAATTTCACAAAGGGTTTGGACCTGAAAATGTTATCCTGGAATGATGTGTTACAAAGAATTGTTAATAGCATATCAGGCTATGAAAAGTTAGCAATCTTTGCCTTATTATAGGTAATGGGTTATTTCTAAGAGAGTTATTTCTAAATTGAGTCTCTATTTTCTAGTCTTAATTATTGAATATTGAATCACGGGTACTATCTTTGTGCCCTAGGCCATCATGTAAGATCCAAACCTAAACTTCTCATTGGCTTGTTGCTATTACGTATTTTAAAAAGAATTACCATAAATATTTTCTGATTTAATGGGTATCAAATAGTTAAACAGAAAAACCTCAAGGCTTTTCTTGTCCATAGTAGATGATTGATAAATTTTATTTCTATAAAGTGGCTTCTAAAAGTTGCTTTTGCCATGACATTGTAATAAATTTCTAACAGAAAATGCCATGCTTCAGACAAAGACAGAGACAAAGATTTTCTTGGTGTGACGTACTCAACTGTTTGGTCAAGTGTCCTGCAGAAATTTTAGCTGTATGTATACATATATGGAATATCAAATTAAGAACAATATAAGCTTTCACAAAACCTCACAGTTTATACTTCCAGTTTTTAACTTGTGTCTGACTTTGAAAAGGACCTGTATAAGGTGGAATTTGGGAGTGTGTCTGGAGACCTTCTGCCTAGTGCTAATGTTTAACTTTTTCAACTACAGTCTCTTGAATTATGAGCAGGTTTTCAACTTCTCTGAGACTCAGTTTTCCTTATTGTAAAATGGGGACATTATGTTTGATGAGGATTAATATCTTAAGAACCAGATATTAAATATATTCGCTATAAAGTTATAAATACTTTGAGCATTACTAGGGATTCAGAATACACACTGAATATTTGTTGAATGACTGAGTGCTTATTTTTGAAGTCAGGTAAATTTCTTTGGATTGGATGGGGAGATGAAAAAATAACAGGCAAAGAGTCAGTGTAGTATTACAGAGCACCCACAGTCTACTGGGGTGGAGACAGGCTCAGTACTAAAGCTATATGAGCTTTAATACTTTCATTTAAAACTTTAAAAATACAAAATATTAATTTTATGATATTGTTATGAAAAACCCGCTTCCTTTTACCAACCTTGTCTCCTTTCCTTTAGGCACTGGTGTGTTGTTGAATCAGAACTCTCTATAGAAGCAAAATAAAACCCCTAGACCCTCTAGGCCCTCCAGACAAACAAAACAAAACAAAACAAAAATAAAAAAAGCCTGATTTGAAGAATCTCACAGTCATTAATGCTATTATCACCACCAAGCCCAATTTCAAGATGCTACTTATAATGGGCTATTTGCTACTTAATCTCAAGGAACAGCCCCAGCAACTCATTTCCTTTACCAACTGGAGAATGCATGAATTATGCAAATAACATAACTTTGTTGCTTTGGTCATGAGTAAGTATTTTACATGGTGGATCTTATACAATGTAATAACACTGCTATATGTTATAACTTATGCTAAGGATTAGTTTAAGTTATGCTAAATTGTGCTGAGGATTAGTTGTAAAGATCTGTGAGTCTAACATTCTTTACTGTTATGTATTAAGTTCTTGACTATGTGTTTCCCCTTTGGTCCTTGTATTGTTATCATCATTACACTAATAAAACTGATTCCAGGAGGTTAATTTTCCAAAGATAGCCTAGCTCTTCAGCTCAGATCTGAACATAGACTGTTTGCAGTCAGTGTTTGTTTCAATATCATAATCTATGCATCTACTTGGGACCAAGATACTATAGTTTTTCTAGGCAATTTTGACTCTCTTGATATGCATTTCTTTTGAATATTTGGTAAAGATCTCCCAGAACTCATGTAATGTAATGCCTGATACATATGTTACTTTAATCAGTATCTTCCAACTTAATGGGTTTGCTGTGGCTAAGCTTAGATTTTGGAGAATTTTCTAAGATATAGGTACTAAAATGGACAATTTATTTCTACTTCTCCAAGAGCCTTAAGCAACTCACATCTGTTAGGAGGAAATAAATCCAAGATTGTTCCAATCATCAGAGCTCTCAGCTGAGATTACAAAGCATGAAGGTCACTCAATAATAGTGCTTATTGTTAGGTAATATTTTAATGAAGAAGTTTGATTTTCTCTATTCCTTTTCCAAGGAGCTTTTCCACTTGCATAAACAATTACTTAAAGCAACTGAAGCCAAGAATTAATAAAACAGAGCCACAGACAACTTCCTTCTCCTAGACTGCTTTTAGAAATACAGAAAAGCTGTGAAAACACCAGGATGATATTTTCATCCATATCTCTTACATCAAGTATTTTAAATTCAGTAGCTGAATTCATTTTAAAATTAAGTCATTTCATTTTTATCCAATAAGAAGTTCTTGTGTTTTCTGATAAATGATATTATTTCCAAATAGCACTATATTCTCTTTGATATCAAATTTATGACTACATTGGAAGCATCAAGAATTTCTAATGTATATGCTATTATATTCAAGACTATGTTTGCTTTCTCATGTGTAGGTGTGGGTACCTGATGTGCAAACTGTTCCTTGTGCTCTCTAACAAAGCTTCATACTCAGCACCTTTTTCTGAATGATGACGCTAATTTGGACAGAATAGTACATTATTTATCCAACATTCAGATTGTTTCACATATTATACTAGGCATTGTATTTGTATAAATAAGTTCAACTGCATTAATCATCATCACAACCTTGAGATTTAGATATGATCTTGATATTCTAATTTTTCAAGTGAGGAACATAAGTTTTATTAAGATTGAAAAGTTTTCCCAAGCTTATATGGACAATGAGATCCAATATCAGAATCTGAATTAAAGTCTAACTCCAAAATCCTCTTTTGTACAACCAGATAAATTATGCATGCTAAATACAATGGTCCTCTAGCACAGATCAAATAATGGGAACCCACATTGCTATTAATATGTGCTTCTTCTATTATTATAATACATATATGGAAGAGTCAGGAACATTAAAACTTTATGATAATTTATTATTAGACTGTATCTTTGATGATTACAGTGCCCTAGGGGAAAAATCATTTTACGATGTTATTCACAATGCAGAGTAAAAAAATCAGTCTTGTAGATAAAATACTAAAAAGTGTTACTAATTGGATTTTAACCCAAGAGGTATAAATGAATGAAGATGTTTTACCAATTCAAAGAAAGTGTAAATGAATGAAAAAGTGTTACAAATTAAGATTCACTAAATGTACAACTAGTCTCTGTAAAGGAAACTAAAGAAGCCCCTGGATAAACATTGTGTAATGATTTGTGAGCTGTCTGAGGTAGGTGATCTGTCTAATTCCAGACTTTGAATAAGTGTTAGGTTGGGCTGAAATGACTCTCTTAAAAACCAACATGAAGGAGATGACTTGTGTGAAGTAATTTGGGGGCAGCATGGTTAGCTGTTTGGTTGCAAGAATGACAGGAACAGTCTGACTACTGGGCTACTTTCATCAGTAATTACTCATCTTGAATGTTATGGAACACAAAATTTACCTACGGGCTTCTATGAAAGCATGCCCATTTTTTAAAAAAATTGAAATAGAGCTTTCGTTTGCTTAGGGACTTCACAAAAAATTCTAAGCCCAATATATTACTGAAAGTTAAAGTAAATAAAAATCCTTAAGTATAAAAACAGAAAATTTAAAGGCATTTATATCACCCCCTATAAAATATGCTTTTGTAGTAGCATTGAATTGAAATGCAGAAACACATTTCTTCACTGATATAGTTCATGGTTATGTTGGAAAACTGACTTTTAGATTTAAAGATTAGATCAACTTTCAGATAAAATTTCTTTTGGCACATATGTATACTTCTTGAGTCCAGAGAGGAAGACTTGCTATGGCCTGGCCTGGAAGTTCATGTGTGCATTTAGGAGGACGTGCTTGAGACATCTTTGGCAGTTTTTGTGATGCTGAGAAACTCTTGTTGGGAGACTTTCCTAGAAACCAAATGCCTGTTCTTTTCCTTTAAAGTACAACTGATCTTAAATAATTCAAGGGCATATTTTAAACACTGATGCCTTCAGAGTTGGGTGGGTGAGATGGTTGAGATTTCTGGAAGTATGACCACCATGTGGTACCAGGACCAGTCTAGGTAAAACTACAAATAGCAGCTGCTTAAGAAGTATAAGTTCAGCAAAAACTGAGTTCCAAATCCTTATCTACATAAGTAGTTGATCTTGAAGTTTATAGCTCACAATGCTGTTAGGATAAAAATTTTGTTAAGAGAAGGCTCCTGCTGAAATATAGAGTGGGGTGGTTCATGAGAACATTACCTCCTGGTAATGTAAGAACATGATGAATTTTTACGTGGATAGTTTGTTATGCCTGCCTAACTTAATTGTGCAGATGGCATGTTGCTAGCATGAATTCACCTTCATGAAACCTTGGGTCTGAATCTCAGTTCATGCTTTACTTACTGCCTGTATAACTTTGGGCAAATTCTAACCAACTTTTCTGTATCTATTCTCTTCCCTGTAAAATAAGACAAATGATAAACTTATATCTGTAGAACATAACTGCCATTCAGTGAGAAAATGTTGCTCATAGAGTAATGACTCTCATTAAGCCAGTTTAAGGGAGACTTGACCCCTTTGATCTTCTAGGCAGAAGTCTACATGAGGTAGATGGAGTTTGACAAAGGCCTGTCAACTGACTTATTTGTAAGTGACATGCCACTCAATTTAAAATCACAAAGTTGAACTAAACAACTTACTTAGGAAAAAACCCTCAGTTTGATTAGTTAAAAACAAAACACCAATACTATCCCCCACGTGCCTGTCCTCCTCTCCTCTTCTTCCATTTGTTGATTTATTGATAAATTTATTTGCTAAATTATAGTATCCTGGAAAGAAATACAAATGACTGTCCTTTTAAACCAAGCTTAAGCAAGAATGACCTAGAAAATTTTCACCCAAAGAATTATTTACTAGCATGGGCATATGATACCTTCTGTTGCAGACAGATCAGAGAGAGCCATGGCATGTGCATCAGAAATGTACAGGGTGACACGATAACTATTATTTACTGTGTATCTTTTGGAGACATGGTCTTGCTAAGCAGTTCAGGTTTGTCTGGGACTCAGTATGTATTCCAAACAGGCCTCTAACATGCCATCCTCCTACCTCAAACCCTGAGTGCTGGGATTACAAGTATGTACAACTATATCCAGCCTTGATATAACTCAGAAACATGTAGAGCTGGAACTTAAAGGCAAGGAAGGGTTTTATCAGGTAGATACAGTGGAAAGAAAGCTGCAAGAGGAGTGTACATCATGTGTAGATATGGGAGGCATAATATAATTTGATGACTTGGGGGACCATCACTAATTCATGACAATTGGGATATAGGACATCTGCGGCAAATTGATAGGTGAGGTAGAGCTGGTAGTCAGGGGAAAATTCGGGAAAGGTATTCTTAGACAAATACATATGATTGACTTTTATTCTGTTGGAACTGACATCTATTAATTAAGCTAGGAAGTGTACGTGTCACCTGTTAGTAATGTCTACTAAATCTTTCCATTACTCATCCTGGCACATGTCATGATCTAGTTTCCAGCTTTTAAACTTGGTGACTTGCTTTGCTCAGCTAAATACGAGCAAGAAATATTTTACTACTGGCCAGAAGCTTTGAGATAATGTACCTTTCTCATTTGTGGTGGCCACTGGCAGTTTTTTTTTAAATGTATATTTTATTGAATTTTTGTGAATTTCATACAAAACATCTTAATCATCTTTCTTTTTCCTCCCCCATCCACACCCCTGCATAGCCCTCCCTCCACTGCATTTCATGCATTCTGTCATATATATTAAGGCCTATCCAATCAAGTTAGTGTCCACAGACATTCCTCAGTACAAGCTGATCCACTCGAACCTAGAGTTACTCTCTTAAAGAAGATTAACTCTTACCCAGCAGTAGTCAGCTGCCAATAGTTCTTCGGCTAAGGTTGGGGCCTGCTGCCCATTTCCCCAGTTTTGTGTTTGAGTTTGCATGGGTCTTGTGCATGCTGTAACCATTGCTGTAAATTCATATGAGCAAGGCCCCAGGAGCCTATAAGTCTCTGTTCCCATATGGTCAAGCACTCCCCCCAACCCTCTGCTCTTACAATCTTCTGCCTCTTATTCCGCAATGGTCCTAGAGCCCTGGGTGGGTGAAGTTTAATACAACAGCCCTGTCCTGAGAGCCACACTCTGTAGACTCTCATTCTCTATGCTTTGGCCATTTGTGGCCCTTTGTGTTCATCACCCTCTGTTGTATACGGGAACACTGTAATAATCTCGGTTGTAAAAGAAGCTTCTTTGATGAGTAGTGATCAGCATACTTGTCTGTAAATATGAAGATTCATATTTAACATATAGTATGAAATTATGTTTGCCTAGGGATGTGACAGACTTAGGGTTTTCTCTAAGATCTATGACCTCTCCAGCAATGTGTATTTGGCTGTATTTATAATGCCGCACATGAATTCTCTCCCATTGAGTAGGCTTTAAGTCTAATTAGGTAGCTGTTGATTACTCCCCAATACAAAAGTGTCACTACTGCACCAATGTAGTTTACTGTGCTGGTCATTGTGGTTGTTAGGCTTTAAACCTGGGGCTGGATTATTGATTTTTTCCCTTAGCAGCTTGCATACTGTCCTCCAAAACTATGAGAGCTAGTCCTCAGGGAGGTGGCTTCCAGGTCCATTGCTCCAAGTCCTGTGTTCAAAGTGTGGTCTGTCTTCAGCAGTAGGCTCTTACCTTCAAGTTCTGGAAGGCAATCAATGGCTGTGGCAATAGCCTGTGTGATTTGGGAGTCTCTTGAAATGGGGAAAATAGGGATACTTTAACTGGGGAGGGAGAAAAGAGGGTTAGTCAGGGAGAGAGAGAAAGAGGAGAGATAAATAATGCTTAGCTGGTGTGAAAAACCACTGGCAATGTTTTCAATTATTGCTGTTCATCAACTTTAGCTCTTTAGTGTGAATCCCCCAGGGATAAAAATGTTTAGCAGAGCTTTAGGTAGACCTGCAGCGTGTTGTAAGGGAGAAGCAAATCTCATAGTTTCAATCAGTGAGATTTTAGGTTGCCTGTTACTGCGTATTGAATTTGTCTTCATTATTAATGTCAGAAATTGTATTTTTGCAAGATTATTTTGGCAACAGATTTATTGGCAGGCTCAAGGAAGGCAAATGAAAAGCCAGGATACCACTGTCATGTGTGGTTTGGTAAGAGCACAGGTCCCAGCACTACTCTGTCTTACTACTTATTACCTTTTCAATCTAGAACTTAGTTGATAGCTTTAAGCAAATTATTTTCATCTGGTAGGTCTTTATCTATTGACTTTTCTTAATCTGACATTCAGTTATACAGTTATACATACCTGGTGACTAGATCCTAGAAATAACTAGGAGAAAAATAATATACTGTTGGTAATTCTTTCTCTCTCTCTCTCTCTCTCTCTCTCTCTCTCTCTCTCTCTCTCTCTGTACATGTGTAAGTATATATGAATCACAAGTCTCAGCAAGTTTTCTTATTTCTCCTTTCAAATCCATCTAGCTTTAACCCTTTCTTAAACTCCAATAAAATCATTTTTTTCCCCTTCATCTTAGCAAAGTTTTAATCCAGGATTTTTCCTCCAGCTTACTCTCTAGTGGGGATGCTGAGCTGAACTGACATTTGGTAAATCATCACAGTCCTAAAATATTTGATATGTAATATTTGTTATATAATATTTGATATCTACTCTTTCTAGGACTTATTCTCCTATCTTAAAATTATGGTTTTAATTATAATAATAATCACTTGAATACTCATTCAGAAGCCCATCATTATTATTGATTGTGCTATTATTTATTGTGCTGTTCTTTTTGGTCTCTCATTTCTTTGTATGCTGGGAGGCAAGGCACTCAGTTTCCAATAGAAATAGGTAAACTATCCACTGACCAAACAGTTTTCCTTTGAACTTGATTCTGGCAACTCTAACCTTTACTTCTTTTTCTTCTCCTTATCTGCCTTTGAAAATCAAGTCTCAAATACGGAAATATCAAATCTGAAGAAAATAAAGTAATATATGTAGCCAGAGATTTGAGAAAATGTGTCATGTCTTTCTAGCTCCTGGTCTGTCTAATTGTCGTTGGTATACTTTCTACACATTTCTGTGGCTAATTATTTTTTTTAAAGTACAGCTTTATCATGCATAAGTTGTCACGACTGTATGCAGAAATGTAGAAAGTAGTATTGAAATGAATCTTAAAAAATCAAAATAAGTTTTAATCAGTGAAATGGGCACAACGAGGCCCTATGATATAAAACTGTCGACTCTAAGTGTCTGCACATTATTACTCCTTGGGCTCAGTGGTAAGCATGCTCGGTACTCTACCACACGAGGGCGCTCTCTCCATCTGATATGTATTTGCTATTTTGTTATTTTTCCCATGTTGTTATTCTTTTTTCTTATAAAAAAAACATAAACTAGCTGGGCGAGGTGGCACACGCCTTTAGTCCCAGCATTTGGGAGTCAGAGGCAGGTGGATTTCTCTGAGTTCAGCCTGATCTAAATAATGATATCCTGGCTCGTTGGGGATACAGGGAGACCCTGTCTTAAAAAGACCAAAAAACGAAACCAAGAAAAACCCCTGTAAATTATCTTTCAGTACTCTAATTTGTGAAGATATAGATTAATGTCCTTAAAATTCAAATAATTGATAAATTCAGAGTTCATCTCATACAATGAAGAAATCGGGAAGGTTATAGTTTCCGGGGCTTAAAGGTAAATCATACATATCAGGTGCATTTGTAGTTATTGTGCTCATTAGTGTTGATAATGCCGTGGTATAGTTAGCACGTTTTTTGATAATTAAAATATAAATCAAAATAAACATATGAAATCAGAATAAACAAATTCTCTCAGGAAAGCTCTGCCTGTATTGAAATCTAAGTTTGAAATATTATGTGCTAAAATATACTATTTGTTTGGATTTTACTGTTTATTCAGTAATGTCAATGCATAAAATAGTTTAAAAGATAACAGTGGCATCTCTTGAAGTTGGAATCAGTTCAAATTTCAGCATAAAAATTTAAATGTGCAGGATTATATACGGTTAAATGCTAGATAAAATTCAGAGCCAACTCAAGAGTTTACACTGTGATCCCTCCAGGCTTATGAAAACAGTCAAGGTGTATCCAGCTTCCATAAGATTTCCGCTCAAAAGGGCACAGACTCGTAAATCATTTAACAACAAAGGGCAGGTTGACCCAATACTTCTACCAGGGATTAATGTTTAGTACAAGGAAATTAGGTGTCACAAGAGAAACCAATAAAGACATTCAGAACTACGAACAGGGGCAGCTCATCTGCCACCTAGAGAAAAGCCAAAGGAAACAAAGTCATGAGGGAAAGTCAAAAGTGAATCAATCCAATTCAAATCAAGCCAGTTTTTTCCCCAAGCTACCTCAGGACAGCGCACTAAATGCACTATTAGTATATCAGAGCCAAACACACACACACACACACACACACACACACACACACACACACACACACACACCAAAACAAAACAAAGAGCCACCAGAGCCCGCTGTCTGTGTACCCAAAGGCAGAACTGAACTTCAGTTTCTGGAATTGTTTAGATGGCCTGGTAATTTCAAGACCAGACTTTATTTTTTTCCATCCATTTTTACTATTTATTACTCAGTAATGCCAGACTGATCTCTAGAAGAGATTGATTTCATTTTTAATAGATTCTTTAAAAAACTCTGCATGCCACATTTTCACATTAAAACCTTAAACAAGAATAGGAGTGGTCTTTCCTTGAAAAGGAATTAAGACATCTTCTTAAATGAATACATAGTAAGCATTTAGAATCAGGAAATTAGAGGTGGTTGTGTAGACTGTACCCAGATAAAATGCTTTGTAATAGGCCTCTCTTACTGTGCAGATAGCTTTGAAAGTTTAGAAGGTTTAGAAGGACTAGAATATGAAGAGAGTGATGTGCGTTGGGGAAGGAATAGGCTTGTGAGCCTGTATACACCGAAGCCAACTTTAAGTATTTGAAATTATTCCTGGCATTACTCAAACTTTCCATTCTGTATTGTTATTTTCTTGACCTTTTCAGTTGTTGGAGTTGAAGATAAATTCTCTTAAGATAAGGGATATCACCTCTAAATTAGGTAAATAAAAAGCAAGTTTATATAATGATGTCTAGACATGTAACTTGAAGTATGTGAAGGATTTCTAGAATATCTTGAAGGTTTTAATTAAGGCAATTAAACGTCTGAAAAACTGATCTCTTCACCTAGGCTAGAGGAACCAGACCTTTTGGCTTTCAATTATCATGAATATTTGAAACAACACTGCACCAAGATAAAGGGTGGCCTGGTATTCTCAGCCATGCCACCAGGGTGACTTTCAGATATTTTTGACCTGTCACTGGATGCTTTAATTCTTTGATTCTTCAGGAAGAACTAATCATAGCAAAAGGGCCTCCAAAGAGGCTGAATGGATCGATGTCTGGCAGCACAGTATTTTTCATTATTTTTATGTGAAGATTCTTTTGAAACTAAGAAATTTGCAAACACATTTGGAGGGAGGGAGAGGGTTGCTGACATTGTGTTTGCTTCTCTCTCCTTGTGGGCGCTGTTTGGCTTTGCTATTGTGTATGGAAAGCAGGACAGCTTCTTCTGTAGGAAATCTTCTAGTAAGGCCAGTCATGCTAAAACTCATGAAGGAAAGACCAAAGTCTTTCTTTCTTAGTGTTGAGTACTGCTCATTTCTTTGCAGAAAGACTGAACTCACTTAGTTTTATTTCCAATTAAAAAGATATTGTAGTCAGACTTACATAAGAAAACGTCTTTCACAGTTAGTTCACATTAGTTCTTTTTGTTTCGGGGGATCTGTTACTTCTACTCTCCTTTGTTTAAGAAAGTTGTACAATACAGAACTATAATAGTGTAAGGAATATATCTGGTTGAAGTAAATACAGTTTTGTTTGCTAATATATTTTAGATAAATCAGAGAATCATGGCAAAAATGTTTTTTCCCAATCTTCAATTCTTTTATTTAATTTATACAAAAAGATTTATTTTTTTCTGGAGAAAAATCCTATCGATACACAAAGTGGCACAATAAAAAGTCAGACTTGCAGAGGCAACATCTGAAAGCCTTTGAATATTCGTAAGATTATCTGGGTTGCCATAAGTCTTAAATGGGTAAAGGAAAGAGAGAGAGAGAGAGAGAGAGAGAGACTGCTTATTTTGATGATTAATTCTGTTCCTCTCCTTAGCCTCAAAGAGCACCAAGCTCTAGCCCACTGGGAGATCATATGCTCCCTTTTCCAGATAAGCTGGGAATTCCTAGAGAATTTCTGGGTTTAGACTGGTGCAATAAGAGCTTCTGCAGAGAACTTCTTGTGCAGTTTGTGCTTTGTGCAACATCTAGCGTTAACTGGATATTTTTAATGATAGAGCCAACAAGATGTCTCACTTTTTACAAGGAGAGAGGGCTATTGAAAGGTGATTTAATTGCTTTTCTGTTGCTGTGATAAAATACCATAACCAAAGCCAATTATGGATTAACAGTTTATTGCAGCTTAGTGTTTCAAATGGTGAGACTCTAATGGCAGGGGGTGTGGCTGCTGATAACTGAATGCTCACATCTTGAAGCACACACAGGAAACAAAGAGAGAAACTGGAAGTGGGGCAAGGCTATGAGCTCTCAAAGCCTGATTCCAAAGACATTCTTCCTCCAGCAAGGCCACACCTCCTAAACCTCCAGGAACAGCACTACCAATTGGGGACCAAGTGTTCAGATATGTGAACCTATGGGGGACATTACTTATTCAAACCATCACAAGGACATTTTATCCTTTCCTTTGAATATAACATGCACAGCCCTGATGCAAGGTAGAAAACTGAAACCATATAAAGCATGCTGGTTTACTCAGAGAGGGTCTAATTTAAGGAAAAGTTGATTTGGGAACAAAAATATGGGATGACTCTTTTCTCAGGAATTGGGTGAAGATGTGTCTTCCCAGGTGATCACAATAAAGTAACTAAATCTGTGGGTGGTGTAAGGACAATTGCGTAGTAGTAGAAGGAAGTAAACATGCCATGATTTTCCTCAAAATACCTACATTTCAGACTAGGTATAGTTTTATCTTAGTGTCCAGTGAAAGCAAATGAAAGTCTTTTTTCTGGGAAGGGAGAGAAGAGAAATCCTTGATGAGTGTAAATTGGGTTTTAATCAGTTGAATTTACATAACAGTCACTAGATCAGGCTTTCTACTTAGGGAACACAGAAGAGAAAATTAAGTGCGGTAGGAGAACATTGGATTTTTTTTATCTGTATGAAATAGCCTTTCTGCAGCATTGTGTGAGCTTGGGGAATAGAGATGTCCTTGGAAGGCTGTCATCAGGAAGGAAGGGTTAGTTTTACAAAGAGAAGTATATCCGGATGTGCAAAGTGGAGCATTCTGTGGTTTGGTAAGGACCCAGCTGCATGCCTTTTTCCTTTCTCTTTTTCCCTTCTGTTTTCCTTGAGACAGGGCCATGCTATGTAACCCTGGCTATCTTGGTATTCATGGGAAACTTCTCGCCCCAGCCTCCTAAGTGCTGAGATGACGGGTATGTGCCACCATGCCACCTCTCTCTCTATTTTTTTCTTTTATACAATATTTCTATGGAGAAGAAATGAGATGTATACTCATACCACATTCTTTAGTTACAGATTTTTCTTTTTTCTTTTTTTATTGCCATTGACTACTTAAAAATGCACTGGATATTAACTGTGATTATAGTGAGTAGATTAGTTTTGGGAACATTTGGCTATAGCGTATAAAGGCAAGAAGGGATGAGATGAGAATGTTGGGAAGATCATAAACTGTGAAGCAGAGAACGCAAGAAAAGAATGCTTGCAGTTTTAATCATATTTTCAATGAAGTTCTCACTATTGTCAAAGTTAAATCTTAGAAAGGTCACTTCTGCAGCAATTGAGCAAGTAGCTTGGAGAGTGAAGTTGGCCAAGAGGAACTGCTTGGTTGGAAAAGAAAGCGAAAACAGAGGCAGCTAAGACATTCCTCTCAAGTAAGAACCAGGCTAGATCAGTGGCGATGGAAACGAGCGAGAGAAAAAGTAAATAAACCTACTGAACAGATAGGACTGAATTATGCAATTTATTACTTCATACCATTTTAAACTGCCATGGTTTGGGAATTTGTAGTGGTTAGGGTGGGAAGATTCTCTGAGAGATACAAGATCCTTTATAACTTTTACTAATATTCAAACCTAGGAAACAGTGTGATGACTCATTTTTGACACATAGTTTTATAGATGTAATTTTGAAACAGAGTTTACCAATAGGAAGTTTGAACAGAACTGACTCAGGTCCTAGGCCTGAGACAGACTTACTTTGCACCCAGCACTAGCCACTATCATTTCATAAGAGCCTCCATTTTCCCTGCTCTCAAATAAATGTTTTCTCTGTGATCCACTGAGAAGAGCCAGAAAATGCACATCTACAGTAATGTACATCTATTGCAGGATTGTGTTTTGATTTCGGCCGCACCTGTTTTGTCCACATCCTGATTTTTTTCTTATTTTCTGCATAACTCTAATGTAATTTCAACCAGAATAATTATTTGCTCTTCATGATACCTCCATTTCTAGCACATAGAATAACTCCTGGAGCATAGGAGACTCAAGAGCTATCTGTTGAATGCCCATTTCATGTATTTATTTTTATTTTTCTGTACGGGTGTTAAGCCTGCATGTATGTAAGTGCACTTGTGTTGGGCAGTACCTGCGGAGGTCATAAGAGGCATCAGATCCTCTGGAACTGGAGTTACAAACAGTTGTTAGCCACCATGTGGGTCCTGGGAACCCAACCCAGTTGCTCAGCAAGAGCATCCAGTGTTCTTAACCACTGAACCATCTCCCCAGCCCCATTGAATGACTGCTTTTGGAACAGAGCTCAAGGAATAGCAACATGATGTCTTATTCCATTAGATATGTTTGTTAGTCTATGCATTCCTATCTTGGGGTTTCCATTTTGCAGAAAACGATTGATGTTTATATGAATGTGAAATTGCATGACATAATACACGTTGCATATGGGGCAAAAAAAAATAGAGGCATAAAAATGAGGTGACTCAAATTAAAGTATAAGGACTTTGGCTTCTAAAGACAGGTCCCAGAGAAATTTGGGAAAATGAAACCAAAAATTATGTGCTTGCAAAAGATTTATCAGTAAAAGTAAAGAAATTCGAATTTCAAGCCATTGCAGCTGTTAGTAATCTCCTTTGCTGTACTTGGTGCACTTCACAGCTGCCATCATGTGGCCCAAACCCATGAGAAACAATATTAACTAAGATTCTGATCCATTAGAAGAAGAATAGGTATATAAATCAATGTTGTAGGAAGCAGATGGTTCAGAGATTTGCATCTGAAAATTAAAAATAAAGTGTGTTACTGACTCAAAATACAAACCAGCAGTTTAATTGACTCCATTTGTTTACTTTTCGTGTTCCCCTCCCTGCACCCACACTATTTCTATTATGCGGTGTTATTGTGTGTTGCAGAGTCTAAGGGCCCCCAACACACAATACCTGCAACCTTTTCCACTTTCTTTGCAGGGAGGGTGTAGGCTCCTTGCTAGTTCTGCCCGGTGGACTGTTGGAGATTATATTTGCCATTTCCTGGATATGACAGTTGAGAAACGATGTTCCCCCTCATCCTCTACTTTGAGGTCATGTGTACTGTAGGTAACACACGGAATTCACACTGTATATGCATCAAATATGTGACCTAATGTGAGGAACAAATAATATTCTCTAGCTCATTAATATGTTGGGGATATTAATTATTATAGCATGATGAGCCTATAACAAATGATACAGTAATTATGTCTAAATTATTGAACAGTCACAGACAGATAATTTTTTTATGTATATGAGTGTTATGCCCACATGTGTGTAAGTGCACCCGTGTCGTGCAGTGCCCGTGGAGGACAAAAGAGGGTATTGGATCCCCTGGAACTGAAGTTAGGGACGGTTGGTAGCTACCACGTGGGTGCTGGGATTCGAACCTGGGTCTTCAGCAAGAACAGCCAGTGTTCTTAAAGGCTATGCCATCTCTCCAGTCCAGAGATATAATTTTTTTTATTCTTGTGCTACTTTAGAAAATTATTTATTTTGCTTATGTGTATGAGTGCTTTGCCTCCCTGTGTGTAAATGTGCCGGTGTTGTGGTGTGGCTGCACAGGTAAGAGGAGGGTGTTGGATTCCTTGGACCTGGAGGTATGGACAGTGGTTAGCCACCATGTGGATGCTGGGACTTGAACTCAGATCCTCTGGAAGAGGATCCAGTGCTGAGCCATCTCTCCAACCCCTTGTGCTACTTTTTAAGAGTAAACATTATACTTTTTGTTAACTGTTGCGCCATTTGTTTGTTGCAAATATCTTAATTTTCACTCCATAATTTTAGTGACATAAAGGGGAATCTTAGGTCCATCAAGAATAATCAGAAATTGTTAGACATCTGAGTGAATTGCTTGCCACCTACAAAGAAAGTGATTTCTGGAAAATTAGCTATTTGGGTCTTATTTCTTTAATAATAAAATAACACAGACAAGATTCATGCTTATTTTTAAACATAAGATGCTGAGGGAAAATTTTATGAAAATGCTTGGGAAATAGTAAAAAAATTAATACTTGATTTTAATAATTTATTTATTCTGAAAGAACTACTTGATATGTTTATATGCATTTGAAAGTATGTTTAGTCTGGAAATTGGCTTTCATTTGTTAACAAGCTAAGGAAAATATTATTAGTATACCCTACTTGATTTGTTTTTAAAATTAATTTTTTGCTTATTTTATATGTGTGAGTGTTATATTATGCCAGCATGTATGTAAGTGCTCCCGTGTCATTCAGTGCCTGTGGAGGACAGAAGAGGGCATCTGATCTCCTGGCACTGGAGTTACAGATGATTGTTAGCCACCATGTGGGTGCTGGGATTTGAACCCAGGTCTTTTGCAAGAACAGCCAGTGTTGTTAACTGCTGAGCCATCTCTCAAGTCCCTTAGTTGTATGTGTTATAATTTTCATTATAAGATAAAGTGATTTGCTTCTGGAGAATTGTTTTCTAAATCTTGTAGTAATTACATGATTTCTCACTTGTTTACTAGGTATTGCTTCATTTTGTGTGGTATTCAAAACCTAATGTCATAAGCAGTATCAAACTGATTTTATACTGGTATCATTTCTTCTTAAAAGGTATAGAAATAAGAACACAGCAAAACTTAATAATTAGCTTGGGCTGTCCTGTTACTAAGTGTTGATCTTGACTGACATTCTAACTCCAGAATCGCTTACTTTGTGTTCAGCAAATTCTATTGCTTACCACTATTATCTTATTGAGTTTGGCAATCTTGTCAGGAAATTATTTCAGACATTGTCTGTTTGATTCATAAATCAGGTTGAAATTACCTCATTTTCATCATGGAGGTGAAAAATATGGACCATCATAATCATATTCTGGAGGATTATACAAATTATCTTCTGGAGGCAGGTGTTGGAGATAATCATCACCATAAACGGAATGGCCACTTAAATTCTAAGGATAAAATAGACAAATGAGAAATTAAGTGCTTGTGTTGGTAATGAGACCAGCATTCTGACTCAGTCTCACTGATTTCAGTTCTGGAATAGATCTCTAGGTATATTCTCTCAGAATTCTTTTCAGAAAAGTTCCTTCTAGTTCTGTCTGACATAAGGATGTGATAAATTATTTATACAACCTTCTCTGCCTTGTTGTCTTTCACTACTTCTTGAGGCCATGGGTATGCCTGATTAAAGCTCTCAACTGGTGTTTTCCAGAAGTTAGCAAGTGATAAAGATAGGTAGATGAAGACATTAGGTGAAGAATGAATCACCCTGAGGATATGCACCCCTCTTTCTCTACTGGAATGTCTTCCAGCTTCTCTGATATCTTCCTAAAATGCTCCTTGGCACTAGAGAGTATTATTATACCACAATGATATGATTATTAGAAAAACAGAAATTCCTTTTTGCATGAAGAAATTCAATAATGAACCCTGCAGCTGAAATGTAGTGACCATTCACTTGGTTTGAAAATCATATCTACCTTCTCTGCCTCTCTTATTGTATTTTGCCATAAGTTCATGATTTTATGTTTTAGTAAGTATTTATTTTAGGGAGGAATGTATTTATTCATTTTTATTTTATGTGTATGACTGCTATGTGTGCATGGGATGGGATAGGCCAGAGAGAGAGAGAAGGGACTAGAAATAGTGCAATATTAGGAAACTGGGGCAAATAAAAGGAACTAGAAAATGTAACTGAAACTGGGACCTGAAACCTTTCATTGTTTTGGTTTTAGAAAAAAGACACGTCTACATAGTATACTGCAAAGAGCTCAGTGACCCAGTAATAACAGAAGAGATGCCTGAGAAAGAGATCTTAAGAAGAGGCTCAGAAGAACTGTGGTGTTATCCTGGAGGCTTGTATTTCAAGGTGGTGGGAAGGGACAAATGAATCATTGACTGCACATAAGTTGAAGACTAAGACTTGATCATGGAATTCAATAGTATGAGTGTCATTAACAACTAAGACCAGAAAATTCTATGAGATTGAATGGAAAAAGCTAGACTAAACTTTAAGACTTGGAGAAAAGAGGGTAGGAAATACTTTGAATTGCATAGTCTCAATTTTATCAGAAGGGACACGAGTTATTTTAACAGAGTGAACATGGGGTAACTGAAGTGAATTCTACTCTGATGTTTAGGGAAAGTGGAGAAAGAGCTCTACTTTGAAGAGTTTACAGCTTTAGAGTTAGGGCCTGTGGGGCTGCCACTCAGACTTTTGGTGCTGAATCTCTAGAGTGCTGGAGAGTGCTGACATGTCTGCAAGGAATTGGACTTGATGCCAAGTGAACTGAAAAAAATGCACAAAAGGACCTGTTGTTGCCACTCTATTGAAATGCTGAAAATCAGATACAGAAGAATTGCTGGAAAAATGCCTGGGATGGGAATACTGTGCTTTGTTCCTTCCTTGAGGATTCATTTCAGGGAAGTTTAGCAAGTTGCTGGCTGAAGGAAGAATATGATGTGTTTCTGAGCCTTACCAATTACAAAGAAAAGCATAAAAAGATGGTTTTAAGCTGATATGTGTGTGCACAGCACACACATCTCTCATCTGTCTAATTAAATTTTTTGATTTATTTATCTTTATTTTATGTGTATGAGTGTTATGTCTGCATGTATGTAAGTACACCTGTGTTGTACAGTGCCAGTGAAGGTTAGAAGGGGTCAGATACCATAGAACTGGAGTCACAGATTATTCAGAATGTAATATCTCCATCATATCTTTCAATTTCTATGTGATGAGTAACTTCATGCTTCAGTCTAAGAAGGTCCACCTTTCTTGTTCATAAATGAAAACATGAATTCGTTCACAGTTATTTGCTTCCAATTAAATTGTCAAGTGGTTAAGTATCTTTGCTTAGACAGGAAAGTGACTCAAACTTGCATTCTGGAAAGTTCAGGGATCTAACTGGTTCTGACCCCTTTGCCACCTTTTAAAGCAATACTTTCCCTCTGCTCTTAGACATAAACATACTAACAAACCCCATGGATTATGTATACAGTCCATGTTGTATGTCTTTATGCAACCTGATTTCTTTGCCTATTAATTCAGCAGCCAAAAGCAGAGTACAATTTACAGGAGTCAATCTCTTCTTCTACCATGTGGGACCAGGGGATCAAATTCAAGTTGTCAAAATTGGTAGCAAGTGCCTTTATCTGCCGAATCATCTTTCTGGTACAAGCTCTGTCCACATGGTCTTTTTGGAAAATATTGATCATCAAAAAATCATTACTGGGACTGGAGTGATGGCTCAATGATTAAGAGCACTGGTGCTCTTGCAGAGGATCCAGGTTTGATTCCCAGTACTCATGCGGTGGCTAACAACAGTCCCTAATGAATATCATGACATGGGTATACTAACATACATGCAGGCGATACACTCATATACATAAAATGAAAATAATAAATTAAAAAAATTCATTCTTTCCCTATGTGGGACACACTTTTAATTCCAGCACTTGGGAGGCAGAGCAGGTGGATGTCTGTAAATTTGAGGCTAGCCTTTTTCACATAGCAAGTTCCAAGCCAACAAAAACTACCAAAGAAAAGAAAAGATACCTTCTTCCTATGGCACATGATATTTCCAAGCCAGGAAAAGTCTTATGCTTGCATTCCTTAGTATCAAGAGGAGCTGTTCATGTTTCTTTCTGGTTATTCGAAGAGCAATGAGATCAATATATTATGGCCAGGCAGAAAGCGTGAAAGAACATTATATGCTGGTCACTGAATAAGGAATTTGTAAATCTTATACTACTTATAAGACAGAGGTTCAATTTTTAGGAAAGTTAATCTCCTGGTAAGTGCCACAATCGAGTTGTTAGTAGTCTCATATTTTGGTGAGATGGTGCATCTATTGATGTTCTATGGTAAGTTCTATGAATCTCTTGGTTATGAATACCTTACTGTTCTTATTTTCCTATAGACAAATTTCTGAAAGAGAAGCAATATTGTACAAAATATTTTATGACATTTTGTAAGACTGTTATTTTCAAATTTCAGCTACTACTATATTATGTAGTATATAGCTCATTTCTGTGAGAACAAAATGCTGGACTTACAACAGTGAAAAAATATCCAGTTACCAGATAAGCTGATTAATAATAGTTCTCCCCTTGGAGAATTCTTCTCTTTTCAGGGATCAGCTTTGATTTCTGCTGATGGCGAATAAGAAGTAACTGAACAAGGTCAGGCTCTACAAGGGGAAATTCATGATTTAAGTCTGTGCCTGGCCTCCAATTTTACCAATATGACTTTTTATACAAGAACCTTTTGAATAAGCTTGCGATGGTTAAGAGCAAACAGTGACATTCACAAAATATTGTATGTACTTGATAATTGAGAACCTTCTTCTAAGGTAAAAGTCCTTCATAATTTTTTACATGGGAGGTGGATGTTCTCACATCTGGTACTCATTCCAAAATATCAGTAAACAAGCTTCTCCAAATTCCTAAACTTCTGGTCACAAAAATGTCTTATAGCATAAAAAGTTAGTGTATTATGGGCAGTCATTGGTGATATACAATATTCCTTGCAATTGAAACCAGTGAGGAGGAATAATTATTCTAAAAAATCATCAAAATATTTGATGAAAGAAGTGAGCACTAGTTAAGGAAGAGTCAGCTACTTTCCATAAGGAAAAACACTACGTAAATCTCCCAAGGAAATGGAATTCTATACAGCAAAGAACATTATGAAGCACACACACACAATCACATATCAAAGACTTGTAAATGTATTTTAATATTAATAAAAAAACACACTTGAAGTTTTCTATTCACTAGTATTTACAGAAATTGTAAAGATAGACAAAACTGAAAAATATTATTCTAAAAAGACAGTAAAAATATAAAGAAAAACAGAATTAATTTCCTTATCTTACTAGATAATTTTAAAGTCTAACACCAAGAAAGAACATAGACTAATAAATGGACATATATAGTATCTGAAATGATGAAAATGTTTTATGTTAGCATGAACTTTCCAGGCAGTGGTAGTTACATGCATATTTATTATACTCAGGCTTCATAAAGCTAAATAAAAAAAGCCTTTAAAATTAATAAGATTTTTTTTGAGAAATTAAATTCAATAGATGGCATGTAATTGGCGAAGTTTCCCAGTCTTTGGGTTTGGTTGAGTTTTCTCTGACAAACCTGCTACCTAGCTTTTCACAGTGTCTGTTATTTTTCACAGTGGAAACGACATGTTAATATTCACCCTTCACTCAGTCTAGCCCTTCTCAGTGCAGCCCAAATCATGAAACTAAGAATGCAAACGTTTTGTACCACTTTTGTTTCACGCTGTCATGAGAGATAAAAAACATTTCTCAATACTTTGTAATACAAGTGAACAATGTAAATCTTTCTCTATGATAAAATGCCAAGTTTATTCAAAACTGTCAGTTTTTGTTGGGGATGAAATCCTCCCCTCTGCCCCAGTAAAACTCGACAAAAGACTGTGCTGCGAACGTGGCACTAGAATATCGCTTCCCTTTGTCAGTTAAGATTTGGCAGGGCCTTATGGCTTGTTGATATTTACATTTTGGTTCATTTTCTTTATCCTGTTATTTGTTTATCTGCACACTATTTATAAACCCTCCCATAAAGCGTTACTTTCTTCCAAAATAAATCTAAATTCTTACAACAATCATGAAAGTGCCAGTGTGTGTAAAATGCTTGTTTGTGCCGTTCTTTTTTTTCTTTTTTTTTTCGTCCATTCTTCCAAAAGCAGTTACTGGTCTTTCAACACGGCCACCCGGCTACTATTAAAGACTCTGTTGACAAAGTAGCGAATGAAATAAAGGAATAAATAAAGGAATTCTTGCCTTAATGGAGCTTTTAGTTTTGTCTATAATATAATGGCAGTAAACATACAAATGAATAAAAACCCATGAAAAAAGAAAGTGTAGAATGGAAAGTAATGGGGCTTGGAAGGAAGAGCTATTTATACAGAAGATCCAGAGAAGCAGACTATGGGTTAGATGTTTATATGAGACGCAAAGCTGGATCACGGAGGAAGATGGAGAATGTGGTGGTAAGAGAGGGAAAGTCCTTAGCTAGGCCAGTTAAGTCTGTTCATGGACATTAGACTACATTGTAGAGACGACACTGAAAGAAATGATTCAGATGCAGTACTTAAAACCCATATTTGCTGGTCACTGGAGAATGGCTGCGTGGGTGACTAGCTGAGGAGAAGGAGGAAGCAGGCAGAGCAGGACAAGGCTTTTTTTGTTTCCTGTGGAGATGACACCCGTGCAATTTGGGGCCCAAGCAATGCACAAAATCAGAGCTGCTAGGGCTTAGGCATACACATATACACACACACATATGTATAATTTATGTATTTTATTATATATATGTAGTGTAGTTTTTTCTTTAAAAATACAATTACATTCCATATTACTGTTGTGAAAAATAATATATAAAATAAAAAAGGCATGACTGAAGTTTACGAGAAATTTTTACTTGTTTAGGGAACTTACCTGCTTCTGTAAACCAGAGACTTGTGTGCATTTGGAAATATTAAGTCTCAAGGATGTCAGTTTAAGAGACCATCCTTTAATATAAGCAACCCGGCCTACCTATAGGATTACTGTGTTGCAGGTTCCTAGTGGGCTTGAAAAATTCATTTAAAGACTATTAGGTATAACATTAATCCTTTTGTGCTTTGGTTAGAAGGCAAATGAAACTGCATTTACTAATTCATTGGTTTTATACAGGAATAAAAAATTGATGGAAAACATGTTTCACATTTGAACTATTTAAATGATAGCTAGAAGAAAGTGCTGTTATACACATGATCAAAAGGGTCTCTGTTTTGTGGCAAAAGGAATCTTGGTTAAAAGTTGTGCTTTTTAAAAATAAATCATCACAATAAATCAATAATAAAATCACCCTGAAGTAGTGTAATCACCTCCAGGGAATGATCGCTAGTTCTGTTCTTAGTTCTAGCTCTCATTCGGGCCACATCCAAGATGGTCTAAGTTTTATGTTTCCCTCCTAATTGTCCTCCCTGAGCTTTTCCCATTTTCTTCCAGCATGCCTGTGGGCTGTAAATGGCACATTGTGTGTCCAGGATCCTTCTGCATGTTGAATTGTTATGATGGTCTATAGTTCTCTAAAATCAGGCTGGAAAGTCTTAGAAGGGATGAGCTTTTTGTTTATGAATATCACATTAGATGAATAATAATATTCAATCATCTGATGAATAATTGAAAAATTAAATATGATTGTCTTATTACTTAAAATGACAGTTTGAGCAGTAATTTTCATTGTTCAAATTTTCTGAGCTTTATTTCTGTGGATTCTAATTTTACGTCTAATGTGAGCACAGGGGATGCTCAGGACACAGTGGCTCAAGCACCTGTCAAATCTACTTCTCAGTCTCTCCCTGACAAAGTTACTTTTTTATATTGTTTGAACTTGACATTCCTAATTGCATGTTTGTCTGTTGCCTTTGTCATTTAAACAAAGATTATAAGAAAGATTTTTCTTCCTTGTTTTTTCCCTCTGAAAAATAAAGTAAAATCGCACATGACAAATAGTACTGTTCTGTCTTTTGAGTTGCCTGTACTTTTCCCCTTATTTATTAAAACACCCTGATTCTTTTTTCCCTTTTGTTCCACTCTTGGTTTATATCTAATTAATCATCAAATCTTACTTAATTTTTCTTCCAAATGTCTTTCTTGTTTTTTTTTTGTTTGTTTCTTTTGTTGTGTGAGATGTCCTTTATTTATACTGCAGCTCAGAAATGTGAAAACAAAACAAAACCAGACACATGTATTAAAGAATACAGGAATGATTATTTATGAATATATTACTTAGCCAGTGGAATGATTTTGAAGAATATCTTAAAATGTAGAAAACAACATTTATAATCTTTGAATTGCAAGGAAATCTTATAAGGCTGTGTTTATTCATTTATATACTTAACAGAGATGTAACATTTAGATGTGCTCATTGGCATCATAGTGTTGTAGGTATGATGTAGTGAGGGTAACCAATTGCTTTCTGATCATATTAAGGCCCCTGTTATTTTGCTAAATGAATCTAGCATCAAATTGGCATTTAAACACTTATGATTATACCTGTAGATTAAAATAACTCTGCGTCCTCATCAGAGAAGCTCTGCCCCCATCCCCCCCGCCCCCCGCCGTGGGGAAACTGGTTAATCCAGATGCACATCTGATCAAATTGTAGATACTAAGTGACTATGGAGTGCTTAGCCCTAAATGGGACATTTATATCAGCCCAAGGATCAAGAAATATGGAAGAGGAGGCGAAAAGACTATAAGAGTCAGAGGGCTGGGGGTGATGGAGGACTGCTGCAACAAATTGTCTTCCGAACTGTCAGCAAGCTGCAGCCTATGTTGGAAATGGTGGAGATATGGAAGATGGTCTTTTTTAGACTTCTGAGGATTTGTTATGGTGCCTGTGTTGGACTTGATTTGCATACCAGACTTTCTGGATTTCTAATAGTTGATATTCTAATGCTGAATTCTTAGAGGTTAATTCTTTAAGCTCTTTCATAAACATCTCTTTGACTTTTTCCATTTCATGAACTAGTTTATTTTTTTTCTTCTTCTTGCCATCTATCAGTTAACTTCAGAAAGTCCTCCTCTTTTGTTTTTGGCATTTCATCGCCCTTAGAGAACTGGACTGCGTGGCTGTGCTGGGCAAACTCCAACTGAGTCTTGGTGAGCCGCAGCTGCTCCTTCAGTAGGTCAATTTCTTTCTGGAACTTGCCAGTTTGGACCGTTTTGTTATACTCAAGGTGAGAAATTGTAGGGTGGCGGCTTTGAATGTGAATGATGGCCATCTTCTCCGGAAGCCATATGACTGCTAACAGAGCTGTCGGTATAGATATCAATTTCTGGCTGTCTCTCCAGCAAAGGGCCTGGGTCAGGAATATTAACTCTGCCTGCTGTGCAGAGGCTCCTTGGGAGAGGGCTTTCATCCAGATGATCTCATGTTCAGTGACCACTATGGCTCCTGCATAGCAAATCCTATCATGGATGTAGCTACTGTCATAGGTATCAACTGACTCTCTGACTCTGGCAGTGGGTGGTCAGCCAAGTTGCGGGTGGCTAGGTTGCAGATGGCCCATTTTATCTAGGCAATTGTGAACCAGAACTTCTTCAGGCTCAGGCAGCAGGGTAACAAGATCTAGCGTGATAGCTGAGGAAAACTTAATATGGAATGAGTTTAGGAACAGGACCTGATAATGGGTGATGTGGGCATTTGACATCCATCACTCTGGGGTTCCCCTCAGTAAGGTTTCTACAAAATGAGACTTGTTGACAGTCAGTTCTTGCACCAGAGTGAATATATCAGTTTCTTTAACTAAAAAGGCTGTGGCAGGTATGGCTCTAATACATCCTGGCCATCTTGCTGCCACGGGATCAAGCTGCTTGGACAGGTATGCTACTGGTCTCTTCCAGGGGTCCAGAGTCTGGGTTAAAACTCCCTTATATACCCCATGATTTGCATCCATGAACAGCCGGAAATGATTGGAGATGTCTAGTAACCTCAGCACTGGTATAGAGGCCAAGGCCTTGTTTAACTGTTGAAATGCCTTTTGTACTAGTTCCCACCATTTTTTTGGGGGGGCAGTTACGCTTGAGCTCTGGTGTAAGGACTTTGTGATTTTAGCAAAATCTAATATTCAAAGTCTACAATAGCCCATGGCTCCCAAGTACTCCCTTATTTTATTTTATTTTTTAGTCTTTGGACTCTGGGATGTTGAGAATCACTGTAATGTGTTCTTGGGACAGCTTGTGCATTTCTCCTTTTAAGAAATATCCTAGCTAAGTCACCTTTTAAGAGCACAGTTGGGTCATTTTAGCCGATACTCGTAAAGTCTCCAGTCGTCCTTTGGTGGCCTGCTAGCAATCCAATTCTACCTTGGTAGTGGTGAGTAGATCATCTTTGGGAACTTCCACTGTAAGATCTCTAAGAGTTTATTTGGTGAATCCAGGGCTGAGATGGGCAGGCCTTCTTCACCCTGCTCCAGGGGGCAGTGCTCCTGTGAAAGAGGGCACCATAACCAGATAGCTACTGGCTGCTTTGCCCCCTTCAGATCTAGTGAGGTTTTATTCTCATCAAAGGCTATAGTAGCCCCAAGTTTTTTTTAGGAGATCTCACGCTGTCAGGGGTCATGGGCAGTTGGGCATAACCAGGAAGGAGTGTGTACAGTATCTTTTTTTAGGTTTAGTCTCTGGACAGTTGTCCAAGCAAATGTTCCTGTTCCAGTCACTCCTTCATCATTGGTCCCAGAGGCTAGGGTTAGTATTGAGTGGGCTGAACCTATGTCTGCTACGAAATGGAGAGGCTTGCTCCCAACTTTTGCAGTGATTATGGGCTCCTGGGGCTTCTTCAGGATGGTGGAACACCGGCTCCATCAACCTTTTCCTGCCACATTTAGAATCTTGTTCCTGGGTCCTCGCTTTCTATGGAGACACTTATTCTTTTAATGTCCCTTTTCCTTATGATAGGCACATTGTGTTTTTTCAACTTTTGTCTTGATGGATACTGAATTGGCCTTTTTCTCTTGTTTTCCCAGAGAATGGTGACCATAACCTTTGTTAGTTACCTTTTTATTTTTTGGGGGGATGGGGTAGTCCTTGGTTATTGAAAAGTTTTTGGACAATCTCCAGTCGAGAAGCTGAGACTTTTTATTTCCTTAAAATCTTTTAACTTCTGTAACTTTTTAAAAGATATCTGAGGCTGACTGGGTCACAAAGCTATGTTCATAGCTCACTGGCTTTCGGGGCGTTGGGGTCAAGTGGGAGAATACCCTGTGTGCTTCCTCGCTATGTTCATAGCTCACTGGCTTTCGGGGCGTTGGGGTCAAGTGGGAGAATACCCTGTGTGCTTCCTCTAGCCACTCCAGAAACCCAGTGTGTGATTCCTGAGGTCTCTAGACAAGGTGGGCTTTCTGGCAGCTGATCTAATTCCATTCAAAAGCACCAGGCCATAGTCGTCCAATGCTCCCTTACCTTAGTCAGTGTTGGGGTCCTGACCAGGCAGGGTGGAGAGGAAAATGTGTTCCAGCCTAACTTGTGCATCTACAAGTGGTGTCCCATGTCACAGCTTGTCACTGAGGGAACTGTCACATGGAGGCAGGAGTTGAAGCACAGGCCGTGAAGGAATGCAAGCTCCCTAGCCTGCTCTCCTAGCCTCAGCTCAACATCCTTCCTTATATAATACAAGACCACCTGCCCAGGGTTGGCACCACCTACCGTGGGCTAGGCCTTCCCACATAACTCAACAATCAAGAAAATTCCCCCACAGACATGGCCACAATAATGGAGGCAACCCCCAACTGAGTCTCCCTTTACCCACGTGTCAGGTTGACAACTAGTTGCCTATCTAGAACAAATTCCACTGATTTTTTTTTCCTGAAAATTGCATTGCAGTTACTAGTGAAGTAAGAGAGCAAATAGGGAGACAGAAAACTGTATAAAATGGGCACTCAGTGGAGGGCCTGTCACAGGAAACAGGCAAGTTGATCAGCAGTCTGCCGAGTTTTAAAAATTCAATTGTCAAAGAAACCTTGAGGCCAAACGCAAAGGTCTCCTTTGAGTATTTGTGTCTACATATGATTAACCTTTCTTTAGGAAAAATTATTTTATGTGTATGGGTGGTATGCCTGCATGTGTGTAAGTGCACCCATGTCATGAAGTGCCTGAGGAGGAAGGAAGAGGAGTTAGGATCTCCTGGAACTGGGATTACAGATGGTTGTTAGCTGCCACGTGGGTGCTGGGGTTCAAACTTGGGTCTTCTGCAAGAACAGTCAGAGCTCTTAATTGCTGAGCCATCTCTCTAGTTCCATGATTAACTCTTTTAAATGGATAGGATTATATATTTAATTATAATATATAATACTAATTGCTTGATTGGAATAGTCTTTCCATTAAAAGATTTTTTTCCCATCCTATTTTTTTTTTGAGGTCAAATTGACAAAATGTGTATCTTCAAAAGGTATAAGATGATGTTTTGGTATATTTATAAATATATGTTATGAATGTACATATACACACATAAATATACATAGAATGAAAATATTACTACAATCAAGTGAACTGACATATTCCCATCACCTGAAATGGTTGTGTGTTTCAAGGAGCTACTAGACTTAAAATCCATCTTCATAACAAGTTTCAAGTGCATGATGTACTAGTACCTGATCATTATGCTGTGCTGTTTGACTCCAGAACTTTTCACCCTATAACTGCATATTTATGCCCTTTTACCTTTATCGCATTTCTCCCAATCCAATCCATTGGTAACTGTTCTATTCTCTGTAATTTCTGAGGCTCCAGGCTTCCATAGCAGAAAGTAGACGTTGAGAATCCAAGGATGGAAAATCCATTCGAATCCAAAATGATTAGAGAAAATCATGGATTCAATTTTTTTTTTCAGATAGAAAACCATGTAAATGTCTTTACTTCAAGACTTCCCTTCAGTTTGGTAAGGTTGTAAATATACTGTGAACAGTAATGACTTTCTAAATGGATATTTTAGTTACCCTGACTCAGATTTATCATGAAATGACAGTTTAGGGAGAATGTAATTTGTCTTTTCTGCTCAGTGTTAAGAAGTACGGGAAGTCCTATTTTGAGACAATGAATAATTAGAATCTTAATTTTCGTCTGACAAGGCATGAAAAGGATCATATTACATAGATGGAATGTGGAAAATGGATATATTTTAAGTAGTAAGATCTAGAGAGATTGGCTGTTGATTCCAAACCTAATTTTTCTCAGTCACCCCTTTATTACATTGTGTTCACCTGGCTTCATATTAAATAAAGGTGGACAGAAGTCAAAAAAATGACAGCCTCAAGGAGAGGCTGGAAGAATTTCCTCACAGCCACGGAGGGGTGTATACTCCCAACACAGATTTCAATTTAGCAAAATTGATTTTTGGATTTCTGACCTTCATATTGTAAGAAAACAGACTTCTGTTGTTTAAGCCACTACCTTGGTGGTAATTTGTTGAAATAGTCAAAAGAAACTAGTAAAACCACTGTTTGGTTTCACATTGGTTTGTTTCATCTACACTTCCTAGTGATATTCAAACTGTATTTTCTTGTCATGCTTTTCCATCTTCTTCTGACACTTTGGAGCTATTTAATTGTTGGCAAGTCATTGTCTTTAAAATGAGACCTAATCTCACTTAGGTGTACAATTATTACCAGGGATGAATATTTGTACGTAGTTCAGAACAGTTCATAACATTTACAAGTGCGGTGTAAGTGGTATTAAATCCATTTCCAGAAAAGTTGATGACATCTTAAGAGTCAAAAATCTGCAGGGGAGTCATTAATAAGAGTTTCTAGGGGAATGAATTTGGAAATAAAATAAAAAACCTATCGTATGTTTAAACAGTGTTTAAACTTACTATAACCCCGTGTTTTTAAATTTGTTTAAATTTCTATTGATATATATTCATACTAATGAAGTATATATTTTATAATGTGAACTGAAAATAAAGCATGCCATTAATGTTATTTTGATATAAAATCTGATAAAAACCACCACAAAGCAGTAAGTATGGAGAGGCTGATAATTTTAATAAAACAATAAAATATTCATTGAGAAAAGAAAGAATATTTATATTTCATTGATTTGTTCAACAGTATCTGAAAAAGGAAAAACAACATATTAGTTTTGTGTAAAAATTTATCAAATGTCTTTTACTTAAAGCAAATTTTTCTTCACTTATGATTCTGTTATTCTAAAGGACTATACAGAATAGATACTAAACATCCATTTCACAATAAACTTTTAAAATAAACAATGCTTTCCCTCCCATCTTCATATAGATACTATGTTCTTATAATTATGTATTTTTATAGGAATTAGGAATACAAACTCCTAACAATTCAATTTAATTTTATTTTTTATATTTTTGTTAATTCTTTGAGGATTTCACACAATGCATTTTGATTATATTCACCCCTCCCCCAACTATTCCAGAGTCACCCCAATTCCCTACCCACCTAATTTTGTGTTCTCATTAAAAAACAAGTCAAACTTTGAGACCAGTTTGTGTTGCCCATATTATACTCAGGTATGTGACCACCCTGTGGAGTGTGGTGAACCTAACAGGGGCCACAGTCTTTGCAATGCCATCATGTGTCTGAATGCATATAGATGTACTACAAAGCATATGCTTGAGAGGGCATTGATTTTTGGTCAACTGTCTCATGATATCGAATAATTTGAAGGAGAATTCTTTTCCATTTTAATAGGGAGACTCTTCCAGAAAAGTAGCATTTTTACCTGTTTACCTATTTTGAATTGAACAGTTTACATGTAAGAAGGTAGGCATATGCCTTTTGATAATATGACACTATTAAATGCATCTTTAAAATGAAAGACCTATTAGTGAATTAGTTAAACATTAGCAAAATAATCTAAAATGACTGGTGGGGGTGGTTATTAAGTACAGTTAACCTCACTGGCAGTGTCTGTTGTTAGGGGGCATCACTAACAATACTAACTACCACCACATTTGTTTTTAATATGACTTTAGCCACTGATGTCATCTCAGTAGAAATTTTAACTTGATTGACAGTGTTTTGCCATTTTCCCATCCAGTGAAGGTTTATCATAGGACTTGGAGATGAGGCCTTGGAAATAGAGTAACCATTTTAATATTTATTATTTTTCTTATTTCTTGATCAGATGAGAAAGGCGGGATGAGTCCTATTAGGTATGCTGGCTGCTGCCTTTGTCGTGAGGACAGTGTTTGCTGGGAAGTAGGATGAGAAACAGGAGTAGGGGTGGGGACTGAGAGACTCACATATGTTGCTTGTTTCCTAACACAGTGGTTCTCAAGATGGGTAAAACAGTAGCTGAATAGATTTCATATAAAATATCCCACGACTACTTTACCAGACACCTCTATAGTTTAATCAGCTTCCTATTCATGGAGGTTTATTCCTAAATTGACAACTATTATTACAGGATATTCAAGTCATAACAATTTGCATACATTTAAAGAAGATTTTCTAGTTTCTAAATTGCTTGATTCCTGTACATGGGGCACTAGTTCATCATGTCATAACTTCTGCGGTACAGACGACCAGCAGGCCACACCATACTTTCTCATTTACATGAAGTAAAACACACTTATTCCAAGGTGATTCTAAATGATGAGATATGCTCTATTCAATCTATGATTTCCAATTTTCATTATTATGTGTGACTTACAGAACAAATTTACATCACTCTTCTCCAGAAAATTTCACTCCTCTACCTAAAAGAAAAAAAAAATGGATCTTTCATATATATGACATCATACACTTCAGTTAGTAGTGCTGAGGCTACTTTTTATAAATAATCTTGCTGTTCTGATGTCTTATAAAAAACATTAGAAACTGCTTCAGGAAAGCTGAGTAACAAGTTGCATTTACTCTCTTGTCTGAAATAAAACATAGCTTTAAAATTATGAAGAAGAAATTTTCTCAAGAAATTCTTTCAGATTGTTAAGGAGAGTGATTATTAAGATACAGGAAGCAGCGAAGATGTACCCAATAATTGTTTTAGCATATTGAAGGCTGAGAATTCCAGAACTTATTTATTGTAGGTTATGTGCATGTGTGTGTGTGTATGTGCACGCATGTGCGTGTGTGTCTTTCTTTGTGTATTATATCTACATGGTATATGAAAAAAATGTTAGTTTTCTCCTAACATGAGGAACAAGGTAAGGTTGTCTAGGCTAATCAGTTTTGTTGTATAGTCTACTAGATGTTAAATCAGTATAGTAATAATTTAAAGGTCAGTCTGTTTGGAAGCTAAAATATTCATTAGTAGGTGGACGAGTGGAAAATTTATGGCATATCTATATAATAAAATAATACAATACTCTAAAAACATCTATTGGTATATACAACTTCATGAATATCTAAAAGTAAATAAAGCCAGACACAAAAAGATCATAAAGTATCATGTCACCTATATATTGTTCTAAGAAATGTAAACTCAGTGGAGTGAGAGAAAGCATGTCAAAGATAGGAGAAAAGAGAATGTGGAAGAGCAGGAAGAAATTCTGGGCTCTAGTGAATACATTCAGATCCCGAAAATTCTTTTTAGGGGTATATAAAATGCCCAAACTTATCAAACTATAATCTTTCAATATCTGTAACTTGTTTATTAACTATACATCAACAAAGCAGCTCCAAATCTTTAAGTGGAAAGGTTTCTTTATACAGAAACTGTGTGTGTTCTTTTCTACACATCCGGGACCTTAACACTGGTAAGGCAGATAACCTACCTGATCGAAAATAAAAGGTGGAGTTTCTTGACCACCAGATCTGGTGTCAGCAGGTTCCGGTGCGGGGCCAGGTTTCCCTTCAGTAGGATCAGCTGTAATAAGTTTCCCCACTACAGACTGGGCTGGAGCAGGTTCAGATGCAGAAGACTGGGGTACAAAATGCTCATCTGAAGCAGGTTTGGCTTCAGGAGACTGGCCTGCAGCAGATTCAGCTAGTATAGATTGGACTGCAGCAGGCTCAGTTAAAGGAGGTTTGACTTCAGCAGACTGGACTGCAGCAGATTCAGCTGCAACAGGTGATTGGGATTGAGGAGTTTCCACTGCTCCAGGGTGGGTTTGAAGAGTTTCCATTGCTCCAGGGTGGGTTTGAAGAGTTTCCACTACTCCAGAGTGGACTTGAAGAGGTTCCACGGCTCCAAGGTGGATATGTAGAGGTTCCAGTGCTCCAAGGTGGACTTGAGCAGGTTCAGCTTCACCAAACTGTGCTGGACCAGGCTCAGGTCCCCCAAACTGGGGTGAATTAGATTCAGGTGCAAGGGATTTGGATTCAGAAGGCTGGGTTGACTCAAGTCTGGCTGCCCCAGACAGGCCTGAAGGAGCTTTCTCCATGGAGAACTCAGGTACAAAAGCCTCAGCTATAATAGGTGCAGTAGGGAGTATAGGGGCTACAGAAGACTCTGCGATAGGTGGGGCAAAGGAAATTTTTGCAGGGATGATGAAAGGGTATGGCCTGGGAGGAGGAGGAGGAGGAGAAGGAGGGGGAGGGGGAGGAGGAGAAGCTGCAGGAGCACTTGCTGAAGAATCTGAGAGGTAATTAGGGCCTTGGTATATGTAGTGAATTCTAGAAGTGATAACCCAGGGATATGGAGACAACCCTCTTTCAGGCTCAGGGTTTGCAGATAATTTGGTGATGGCATTCCCTTGGTGAGTCTCAAAAGGTGGCAGTAGAAAAGGTGGCAAATTATCATTCCATAAACCGGAAGGGCTATTTGGAGATGGATTAATTTGGTAGCGGTTGCCATAGTAATCCTAAAGTGAAACAAAGATGGTAATTGTAGCTGATTGTCTATGTGTCTGTCTATATATTACTCAGGAACGTGATAATATATGGTAAATAATTTTTAGCAAGAATGCCTATTAGATCTTTCTTAATGTTAATATGCTTCCATAATTCATTCGTTCATTCTCTCTCTCTCTCTCTCTCTCTCGTTCTCTCTTTCTCTCTTTCCATGTTTGGGTTTTCTGGGACAGATTCTCACTATGTAGCCTTAGCTGGCCTCAAACTCACAGGTAGATCAGGCTAGTCTCTAACCAACAGATATCTGTCTGCTTCTGCCTCCTGAGTGTTGGGATTAAAAGCATGGACCATTAAGCCTGGCTGAATTGGAAATAAGTTCTTAAGAAAATCAACTATATTTCAACTGAGGGAGAAGTACTTTGTGGATAGGAAAATAAGTGTTGTATACTGCAGAATACACTGCCTAGGCTAGGGCAGAAATGAAAGACGCACATGCGTGCACTTTAGAGGACTGGCCTAGAGGACTGGTGCTTCCAGGCCTACCCCCGTTAAAAATGCACCATGCTCCTTCTCCATACTTGCTGCTCTTGGTGCCATCCTGGCCTCTAAAGTGTCCCACCTGAAGCCTTTGCTTCCATATGCCTCTTCCATGAACAGGAATCTGTTTGTTTTTCTTTCTGTTAAAATATTTTGTCTTTATGTGTATGAGTGTATTGCCTGCATGCATGTAAGAGCACCCATGTGGTATAATGCCTGTAGAGGCCAGAAGAGGCTGTCAGATCTCCTGGAACTGGAGTTACTGACAGTTGATAGCCTCCATATGGGTGCTGGGAATCAAACCCAGGTTCTCTGCAAAAGCAATTAGTGCTTTTAAGTGCTGAGCTATCTCTCCAGCCCAATGTTTGTTCTTTTTCATCTAAGTTTCTATTCTTTTAAGACCATGCGTCCTGAATTATTTCAGGAATGTAGGCAGAGTATATGGATAACATACTTGGCTTTTCATATATAATTTTCCCATGGTATTTGTGTTTGAAATGAGTGTCTTAAAAACATTGCCTATCAATTTATCTTCAAATTTCAAATTATTTCTTTTGGTAGGACCTCTACATGGTCTGCTGGTTGATTTGTCCCATGCTGTCAGACTTCCAGGGAGACCGGATTATACAATTATGTAGCAATTTACATAAAATAAGGATGGTTCTTGATTATGCATACATAAAGTTTCATTTACTATCATAAACATGTGCAGTTTTCATAAGCAGACACTCCTGGTTTACAAAGCAGGATCTTAGAATCTTTGATTAATTGTATACCTTAATTAAAAGAACTTTGAATTTTGATAAGTAGCATTTTAAAACTATGATAAGCTATGCTTAAACATTTCTTTCATGTTTAGTGTTCATTAGTTGATGGAGTAATTTTTTTACATGTATTCCAAATTATTTTCCCAATAACATAAACCAAGTTTTCATATTTGTTGGGAAATACTGCCTTCTCTGTCAACAATACTTTTTATAATGTCAGACTTTGTAAGATTAAGTTTCATTTTAAACCACTCAACCTAATAAGCAAACAGTAATAAGGGATAGATTATCAATGTGGATAAAAACATTACATGATATATAAACATAAATATGCTTATATTTGCATGCTTAAGTGGACCCACCAGAGAAAGAGAAATGAACACGTTTCAAGGAAAAACATAATACATATTTAACACTGTTCAGAGGAAAATTATAAAAATAAATAATGAAAATTACATATTTATATAGTCAAATATTTATAGATATGAATATATTTTACCTCGTCACTGGATGAGAATGATTTCTAAAATAAATAAAAAAACAAAGATTGTTTTAAATTTGACATCACCGAAAGAATAAGTCCTTAGACCTCTGCTTGCATTCAGAATGACTATGACTTGAAATTTTCTTTCTTAAGTGCTATGGATGTTTGCCTTTTTTCTTTTTTCCTGTAACTCTGTATCATCTTATTTTTTTTCTCTTAAAGACAGGATCCTGCTAGGTTGCTTGGGCCTACTTGTTTCTTGATAAGGAATCCAGGCTGGTTTCAAATTTATGGCACTCCTCCAGCTTTGGCCTCGGAGTTCTGGGATCACAGGTATGCAGCACCAAAATGGCTTTCAGTAAACATTCTTACAGAGTGGATATGTAGGGTTAGGTAGATAGCTCAGTCACTAAAATGCCTGTTGTGTAAACATGAGAACCTGAGTTTGGGTCTCCAGAAGTCACATAGAAGTCAGATGCAGAGGTGAGTGCCTATTACCCCTGCAATGTGGGGGAAATTGGATATGAGATAGGTGGATGCTTGGGACTTTCTGGGCATCAGTCTAGCTTAACCAGTGAAAAATTAGAAGATCCTGATTAAAAGAATAAGGCAGAGAACAACTGATGAAGTAACTAGGATTGACCTCTGGCCTCCATGTATACATATGACACACACATACACATATACACTTATATAGACACAGGCACACCCTGCATGAACATGTGACTATACCACACGTGCACATACACACAAAGTGAACCAGGTGAACATGCAATGAATGCAGTGTCCTGCTGGTTCAAGTCTTTCTATATTATTACTTAAATGTCTTATTCATAATCTATTTAGAAACTTTCAGTTACCAGGAGCAAATCTTTTCATTCAATTTTAAGTGTGGTGGCTATATTTTTTTACGCCAGATACTTGAATTTCATCATCATTTGTGCTTACTGCAAAATCACCAGTGACTGAATGGGGCTTTCAGCATGGCTTCTCACTAAATGTGTTTGGGTATTTTAAGCTTTTGTGTTTATTTTTTAAAATATAAAATAAGTGTATATGTTGTAACAACAACAAAAAACTCACAGAATCTCCTTTTCAAATATCTGGAATACTATACTGGCAGCCATCCAGACTTCCAGTTAAAATCTAATACTGTTTTCCAATTTTAGGTTGCTTTCCCAGAATTATGAGTTTTGAAGAGTTACAATGAGTCATTTTCCCATAGTTCCATAAAGTATGCCATATGTTCAAGAATTATTTGTTTCAAGATAGTCACGGGAGAAAATGACAATTATTTTTTCCTATTGGTCAGACAACCCTTCAATCTGATGATTTAAATAGTATCTCCCAAATGAATTCAAAATAACATTCAAAGCTGTCTCAATTTTCTTTTTGGTCTTTTTGAGACAGGGTCTCCCTTTATCCCCAGCTGGCCTGGAACTCCATATGTAGACCAGGTTGGCCTTGAACTCTTAGAGATCCACCTGCCTCTGATGGGATTAAAGGCATGTGCCACTATGCCTAGCTTCAAAACTCTCAATTTTTAAAACTTTTCAAAAGATTCCACTTCTTTGCCATAACTTTCATGAATTTTAGTAAAAAGTCTTCACATCCCAGGCCATCTCTCTTGATTTTCTTTGCTGTGCTATCAAATCTGTCTACAGCACACTTGTGACTATGTATACTTGTAACTTTCTTAGTATGCTTCTGTCATCAGCATTTGAGACAAGAATGATATTGAACTGAAAAAAAATCAAACATCGGTTCATGAGTGCTTTTGTCTCCTACAAGGAATAAGTTATTGGTATTTGCTATCCAGAAGTTACCCAACTCCTATACTTGTTTCTGCTATCAAGATAAAATTGAGTTAGCCATGGTGGTAGATGCCTGTAATCCCAACACTCAGGAGGTAGAGGCAGGAAGATTAAGATTTAAGATCATCATCTATCACATAGTGAGTTCAAAGCCAGCCTAGACTGAATGAATAGTCTAGAACAAATAGCCAAACAGCCAACCAACATACAAACAAAATATACAACAGAATATAGAGCTGGCCTAGCATCTCATGCTTTGTTCTGTTCTAATCACTCATGGAAACAATACCTCTCTGTTTATATCATTTAATTGAAGACTAAATTAAGAAATTGTATATAGGCATGAAGGAAAATATGAACATAACAAAATTTTTATAAAACCGTGAAATAATGCACTTAATACTTCTGTTCACTGGAAATTAAGATTTGCTGGTAAATATATTAGCATAAGTATATTTATATTTCAAACATTTTGTCATCTAATTTCATGCAATTAATAAAGCTAAGATTTTAATAGTAATTGAAATCATTAAATTATTGCCAAGAAAATATAGAAACTTTAAAAGTAAATTTACTTTAAGGATAAAACAGATGCATTTTAAGTAAGTAAAAGTGTTACCTTAGAAATGAAAGGATAACGTCTCTAAAACAAAACAAAACAAAGCAAAATCACATTTTAATTTGGTTATTTAATTGAAAAGGCTTGTATTCAACTTCTCATATTACTGAAGAATTTGCAAAGCCTTTATAATTTTTTATTGAGTGTGCGTCGTCTGTCTGAATGAAATCTCATTACCATCATAATCATCACATATTTTTGACCAGAAGATTTTATTAAGGCTGAATGGGTTTTAGTTTGAACTATTGTGAATGTACATGAATCTTTTCCATTGGAACATTCAGTTCTTATTTTTATTTGTTCTTGTCTTTTACTTACCTGGTTTGGTTTGGTGTGTGTGTGTGTGTGTGTGTGTGTGTGTGTGTGTGTGTCTATGTGTGCATATGGTGAGTGTGTACATGCATATGTTAGTGATGTGTGTGTGTTTTCTCTTGCCACTTCTTGATAGATCTATACACTTGCTTTTTCATGAAGCTTTGCTATGCATTAAAAATTCACCATGAATAAGGTAGCACAGAATAAGAGAATAAAAACTGTAAGAAACTCAGCATATACATATACTATATGAAGGACCAGAAATCAAGATAATTTTAGGAAACAGAATAATAGTTTGAAACTTGGTTAAGATGATAATAATAACAGTAACAATTAAAAGTATCAAGCTATAGAGGTTGGAGAGATGTCTCAGTGGTTAAGAGCACTGTCTGTTCTTGCAAAGGACCCGAGTTCAGTTCCTAGCACTCACATGGCGACTAACAACTGTATGTAACTCCAGTTCCAGGGTATCTGACAACCTCTTCTCACCTCTATGGGCATTGCATGACACTGGGTACTGATGCAAACAGGATAACACTAAGACACATAAGATAAAAACAGTACCAAGTAGTTTGAATTCTTATGTATCCTAGATACTCTGCTAAGCACTTTAAGTATTACCTGTTTAGTACTGAAAGTATTATTTGAGAGTAGGTGTTACTGATTTCCCAGAATTTAAGGCACAAATTAGTTCAATTGGTTAGGATTAAGAATTTGGGCTCAGGCCAGATATGGTTGTGCAGACCTTTAAACCCAGCCTCCACTGGGGAGGCAGACACAAGTGGATTGTAGCTAAAGTGATTTCCATGTTGAGTTCCAGGTCATCCACATCCATAGCTACAGAGCAAGACCCTGTTTTTTTTTTTTTTTGTGCTGTCAGAGGCTAGCTTCTCTAGAGAAGCTCATCACACTGAGGGTTACTATATCCATTCACTTTTGCCTCTGGGCATCCTTTGAGCTCTGCATAGATATCTCAGCAGTGGCCCTTCACTGCCAGAGAAACCCTGCGAATTCCATCTACGTGGGATTCCAATTCCCTATAATAGTTTTTTCTTCCAGCTTCCTGTTTCTGAACTCATTTCTTTTTCTTGTTGTTGATGTGATCCATATATGTCTTATAGCCATATTATTTTGCTTTTAAAATTTCTTTTGAATGGAGGTGCTGGAGAGATAATTCAGCGATTAAAAGCAGCAGCTGCTCTTGCAAGGACCTGGGTTTGTTCTCAGCACCCACATGACAGCTAACAGCAGTCTGTAACGCTAGTTCCAGGGAATCTGATGCTCTCTCATGATCTCTGTAGGAACTGCATGCACATAGGTGCACTTACATACATGCAGGCAATACATTCATATACATAAAATAAACTAAAAAAACTTCCTTTGAAAGTTATGACATAACCAACTTCATCCTCATAACATGTTTCTCTTACGCAATTGTATAAACACTTTACCTTTAACATGACCATGTGAACCCTGATATTTATACCCATTGTCACAGTTTTTGAAAGTCTAGTTACTTACCTTCCTTGCAAAAGCGACACATATGACACAGGCCCAAAGAAGTAACTTCATTTTGATTGACCCTGTGAACATGAATATTAAAATTTTTTTTTTCCAGAAAAGATACAATATACTTTTTTTTTTTCCTCTGAGAGAGAAACAGAAATGAATGTGCTCCTAGTCGGACTAGGAAGACATTTCACTGATTTGGTCCTTCTATTTAACCCCTGTCTGCATGGCTTAAGGGTATGAAACTACAGACAATTCTTTTCCTTTTTCCTTCTAGTAATCAATCAGCTTCTAACTAAATTGTCTTTATATGGAAGTCAACCCATTTTATTATGCAAGAACGTGTTTTGCAATTAATTTGTTTTGGAGGGTTCATCAGGAAATAGACTTGCTCTAAGTAGTCACACTACGAGTGCCTTACTGAGAGTTTGCTTTCATGGATTCAGTGGGAGATTTGTATCATCTACTTGGAAAAATTTCTCATCCTATAAGTTTTGCCAGCATGCTCTGTGGCATATTAGGTCTTTAACTGATCCCAAATTTTTTCTTAAGAATAAAGGGTTAATTCATATGTTTAGGTACATTTCTTGGCTAGATTCAATTTTCTTCAGAGAACAACAAATCTCTAATTGTGTGACAATTAAAAGTTCATTACTTCTCCCTTCAAAAACATACAATATTTTCATTCTTACAAAAAATATGCACACAAAGACAAATATAATGGCATCATGCAGAGTTAAAATGTGAAAATAGAATTAACTTGACATGTTTTATGAGGTTCTTGATCCATTCCAAGAGAATGTTTAAATGTTAAATATTTTTGCCAGGCATGGGTGGTGGCGCATGCCTTTAATCCCAGCACTTGGGAGGCAGATCTCTGTAAGTTCAAGGCCAGTCTGGCCTATATAGTGAGTTCCAGGCCAGATGGAGCTATAGGGAGACCCTGTCCCAAAGAGACCGCCCCAAAAGTTAAATATTTCAAGATATGCGATGATATACAACTGTTTTTGGAAATAAAGGGCTATTTTTATAATTACCTCCATAATTTTCAATAGTAATGTTATGAAGGATATATTAATTTCATGCTAAGTGTATTTATTTTAATAATAGGAAATTTTAAGTAATTTTTGATGAGACTGAATGTCTAGGTTGTGGCCTGGGAAGATGGTTTAGTAGTCAAGAGCACTGGATGCTCTTGCAGAGGACCTGGGTGCAATGATTCTCAGCACCCACATGGTGAATAACATCATTTGTAGCTCCAGCTCTAGGGGATCAGATGCCCTCTTTTAGCTTCTGCAGGCGTTTCACACACTGATGAACTTATATACATGTATACATGTAGGCAATAGACTCATACACATAACAAAAATGCCTGAGTTGGAGAAGTAAATTTATAGAAGGCCTAGAAGAAATACATTAAACATCTCAATTAGAGAATCCTGGACAAATCCTAGTAACTTGGAATTTCCCAAGTTATTGGTTCATTATTCATTTGTGTGTGTGCAAATGTGTATGTATGTGTGGGTAAACGTGCTATGACATGGATGTGGAGATCAGAGGACAACTTTTGGGAGCTTGTTCTCTCCTTCTACTGTGTGGAACTCAGAGATCAAACTCAGGTCATTAGGGTTGATCTCAGTTGCCATTCTTTTCCCACTGAGGCATCTTACCAGTTCCGATTCTAAAATCTTAAAGACATGGAAATTGGTCACTTATTTGTTTTACATTAACGTTCTTCTTCACTGGGAATTTCAGGAGCCATTGTATCCACATTTTAAACTCCATGGGGTGGATAGAACTTCATTTTGAGATGTTTCCTGCATTTCTGATTTTATTTTCTCTCTTGCCAAAATAATCATATCTATTTTTGTTAGCCATCTAAAATTCTTTTTGGGGGGGATCACATCATAAACAGAAAAAGTAGTAAGTTAACCAGTCAAGTGGCTCTTCCTAAAATTATAAAATTATTTATCATTTTAGTGCATCATAACACGTCTCTCTATATTTTTAAAAATTTCAGCTCTGAACACATGTACTCATGAGTACCAGCAAATGGACTCAATTATAATATGTATGTTTATAAATGTATGTATGCATATGTAGCAATTATAATCAAAGAAGTAGATAGATAATTGGGAGGGAGTGATGGAGACATGAGATAATTTGAAGGGGTATTGGAATGGGAAGAAATGATGCAAATATGATTCAAATATGACATCCTTAAAAATATACAATAAATAAAAATAATTTTATTGATTAAAATATTTATGTATATGTGAATGTGTGAGTGTACGCATGTGCTGTGGGGTGTGGCCCACAAGACAGCATCAGATCCTCTGGATCTGTAGGTATAGGTGGTTGTGAGCCACCGGACCTGGGTGTTGGGAATGGAACTGGGATCATCTGAAAGAGCAGAATGTGCTCTTAACTTCTTTCCAGCCTAACATGTCTATAGTTCATCCTGCGAGTTATGTAATTATTTTGAAAGAAGCTGACAACTCAATGAAAAATGTTTATGACTTAATGATTAGGCACATAAGTCACATTATATGATGATCTTTAAAAAATTACCACTTTTATCCCTAAGTAGATATCTGATAAAAGATTTTATTGCTATTTGTCAGATTTTACCAGCCTTTTGTATAGTGCTGTCTGAATAAGCTAGATGTTTATCTTACTAACCCTGTTATTCTTTTGGAAGCTTATTAATTTGTTCACATATTATAGCCCTAATCTATAGGTGTATTTTGTCTAAGTATTAGAAAATTCAATCAATCTCTAATGAACTGGAATTTCCAGTAAAGGTCTAGTTATTAGTTATTCCCTCATAAAAGATATACAGATGTGTTTATTCCTACCAGAATAATTAATAGCTAATTATTAATAATAAAATTATAATGTTCTACTCCTTAAAAATTCCCACAGAAATGAAATGATCCAAGATGTGTTGATATTTAAAAATCTGACAGTCTCTTGTCTCATGGTTCTCAATGTATCTATACATATAAATTGTGATTTAGTTCTTTAGAATGCTCCAGAAATGAGCAAACCTATATTATTTAAATATCATAATCTTTATATCCCATTTTTCTTTTTTATTTCTATTTTATTATTTTTATTTTATGTGTATGAGTGTATTGCCTGCATGTATGTAAGTGCACCTGTATCATGCATTGTCAGTGGAGGTCAGGAGAAGGTGTTGAATTCCCTGGAACTGGAGTTAGGAGGGTTCTTAGCTGTCATGTGGGTGCTGGAATTTAACCTGGGTCGCTAGTGCTCTTAAACTCTGAGCCATCTCTCCAGCAAAATTTTCTTTCTTTCTTTCTTTCTTTTCTTTTCTTTTCTTTCTTTTTTTAACAGTTTGTTATGAGAGTGGGTCTTACTTGATCCTATTGTTCAGTTATTAACATGGTGTTTCAGTATGAAATATTCAAATAGATAAACTGTTACCTTCTTGAGTTTATATCAATACCAGTGTACACCTGGGTTTAGAAGGTTCAGATGAGGACAAAAAGAGAATATGAATTCATTGTATGTAATAGTAGTACTATTAAGGTTAAGGTCTATCTATCTTACCCACAACTGGCCAATGGGTAGCAAACAAAAAGCAGCAGAGTGCTTATCCCTTTATAGAACCCCTGTTTTCAAACCTCTGCCTCCCAAGGCTCAGGGATTATTGTGGAAGAGGAGGTGGAAAGATTTTAAGAGCCAGAGGGAGTGAATGAACACAAGGAAGCCAAGTCTTCCAGACAGCTGTTTACTCAAACTCCCAGTAATGGTGACAGTATGCACAAGTCCTGTGCAAGCTCAAAGTAGACAAAAATCCCAGAATAGACTTAGGAAAATCTAGGGATCACTTGATGGCTGCTGGGAGGGAGAGAGACAATGTCTTACAGAGATGGGACTCTTGGTGGGACAGTGGGTGAACCCACACTGAAGGACATTTGGGGACATAAATTAGATTCCATAGGTTCGTTCTCTCTCTCTCTCTCTCTCTCTCTCTCTCTCTCTCTATATATATATATATATATATGTATGTATTGATAGAGGAGGGTATCTAAATGCCTTCAAACTATGTTGTATGAAAACCACAAAAATTCAATAAAATTATCTTCAAAAAAAGAGTCCCCAATTGGAAATTTATTCTTCTATTTGAAGTAAGCATCAAATCTGAATAGAAAAAAATTCAATTTGGCCATGAATAACTTTCCTAATGTTGGGGAACTACAGCATAATAATAAAAGACACATTTATGAACTTCCTGAGGTTTAATTACTAAATGAAGTTTGGAAATATTCACTATATATTTTCTGTATTCACAATATAGTTTTCAATATTCAATATGCAATTTGTCATCAGTTGGAAAACACAATGAAGGAATTTTCATGCTTTACTTCATCTTATGTTAAGCAATTGATATCATTAAATATTTTTTAAATAATGAGATTTTTAAAATTCATATTACAAATGTGAATTATATAGATTTCACAGTTGGGTAAGACTGTGCATTACTTTTCTTCCCCAGAAGGCTGCATAGAACCTTCCAGTCTATGAAAGGAAGTCAGCAGGAAGGACGCTTCCCGGTCAGTGCCGACTCAGGTCCATGTCCTGAGACTAGTATGTGTGGTGTCTTCAGAAATAAGAGTCTTATCAACAAATTACAGAGGGTACCTAAGAGAAATGGAAATATTCTGTATTGTTTGGGGTCTCTGGGACCAAAAAATTTGAGGGGAGATATTCTATACTCGGAATTAGGTTTTTTATTTTCTAGCTGATGGCTTCTGAGAGAAGCATTACCTCCTGTGTAACTCTAAACTTGCATATGACATATATATGTCACATAAAATAGTACATTTCATCATGGGTTTTTCACATATCTTTAGCATTTCTTACCTGTTCCTTGATTCTGTTTCCTTGCCTCTCATCCCTTTTTCCACATAAGCCCAAATCCTCATCATCCCCCTTTCACTTGGTGTCACCTTGTTTTACTCTACCGCCTCTCATAAGCTCCTTTTTCCCTGTCCTCACCCATGGCCCCTTTTTAGTTTCCTAGATAAACAGACAAATCTAACATTGATCTATGTGGCAAGGTATGATCATGAATATAATACTGAAATGAATGTTATGGGAGAAACCAATCACTCTCTAATCAGATTCAAAGCTTGTTCCACAGGAGGAAATTCATGCTTTGTACTATAAATCTGGCCAAGAATATGTGCTCCGGGAACTCAGGCACCAGGGGTGAACCCACTACTTTTATTTTGCTAGATGGCCATAGTATCAAACAGACTTCTCAATTTGTATCTCAATGCCTATAGAGATTAGTGTAACTCTCAGATCTCATCAGAGAAATTTGTTTCTGTAGGGGGTAAAAGTTATACAGAAACAACTGATCAAAGTACAGACAGTAGTTTTCTGTGGAGTGCTCAGCCACAAATGGGGCATCTATATTACTCCCTCCTCTATGGCTCAGGGACCATTGTGGAAGAAAGGTAGAAAGACTGTAAGAGCGAGAGGTCAGGGAGAACTGAAAGTGAAATACTGTCTTCTGAATATGACAGGGACACTGCATTCATGAGCTCATAACAGCTGTGATTGTCTTCACTAGATCAAACTACTCAACATTCCAGCATTGGGGGGGTGGCAGCAGTGGTGAGGGACTCAAACCGCCAACCTTAGCTGAGGAGCTATTGACAATTTATGACTTCTGAGGGAGGAGGCATTAATTTTCTTTACAGTGTGGGTCTTGGTAGGTGAATCATGATCCAGAGGATGGCTGTATGCCCAAGAGTAAATGGGCAGCTCAAATTGGACTTGGTGAATTATAAAGAAAGAAATAAAGTTGAGAGATGGGGAGGATTTTGGGGGTAGATCTAGGAAAAGTTAGGGGGAGTACTGGGACAAAATGTGATGAAAATACTTTGTGCAGGTTTATGAAGTTTTCAAAGACTTACTAAAATATATTTATAAAAGAAATGTGAATTATGTCCTGTGACTAAACACTGAAAACTGAAGAAAGCTCTATCATTCTAGGAATTTATTGCTGACAATGTATTATCTCTTATAAAGTGTCCCTATCTAATAATAAATGATGTTTATACATAGTATAGTCTTGTCAATCCCTAGTCATACATTGGAGTGTTATGAGGTGACCTATTTGATGGCTCACTTGGATCCTAACAATGGCTGTACAATTTGTCAGGAATGGGAGAACCCTCACCTCCAAGTCTATCATGTCTCTTGTGGATTCGAATAATGCAGTTCTCTCTCCAAATGCCTTGCAGTGTTTATGTGCCAGAATTCACATATTTACATCATTATGAACTGAAATATAACATGGATCTGACATTCAACAAAAACAAAAAGTGTAGAAATGCAAGCCAAACTGCCTGACAATTTCCAAAAAAGATTTTGGAAATCTCAAACAGAATATTTAGAATAACTTTAATGTACTGAAGTTTCTGGTAGCAAAAGCAGCACAGTGAGAGATCACATAGAGAATTCAGGACAAGGACAGAAGCCGTTAGAACAAAATGGAAATCACAGGAATAAAAAATTCACTACTGGAGAGAAGGTATGCTTTGATTTGTAGGCCCAAAACAACCCAGGAAAGAATCAGAAAACCTTTAGAAATATCACATAGAAATTATCAACTGGGAATACAAACTGAGCAGCAAATGTTGTAACAGGTATGTAACTGTAATCCCAAGAGATTCAAAGTGATAAGGCAGAATAGTTACAGAAATAATGTCTGTTGCTGTTCCAAAATTGATGACAGAAACCCAAAGCACAAATGCAAGATAACACACACACACACATACACACACACACACACACACACACACAGAGAGAGAGAGAGATAGAGATAGAGAGAGAGAGACAGAGAGAGGAGAGAATTATCATAGAAAACATGTTAGAATTCATGTAAATAAGAAAATGGATGAAACCCTAAAAAAGATGAAAGAATAGTATTGAAATGTAAATATAATCCTTAAAAAAACCCCAAAATGTTAGAACGTGTACCTGCATCTTTTTGCCAGGTCTCATAGCTTGCGACAGGCCACATCTCCCTGCAGCTCTCTCTGGGAGAGTGTTCAGATGTCTGCAATGTGACGGCAGCTGTCTGGTACTTGGCTTCGCCATGCTTTTCGTCATCTATGCTATGCTGAACTAAATTATAGGATGTGAAACCTCCTGCCACCACGAACAGATTATAAATTGGAGTTTTCCTTTGTTCTGGGGATTGTTCTGAGACTCCTCAGAGACACTGCTGAGGAGGTTGCTCTCTGGAGGCTCCATTGCTTTCTACTGTGGTTCCTCTAGGGCAGCTATATGCCTTCTGTCTCTCCATATCTTACTCTCTTATTCTTGTCCTTAGTTAAGCTCTTCTCCAAGGTTTAAAGGGAAGCTTCCTCTTCCCTCTTAGGCCCCATAATGTTCTGATATCAATATATTGATTCTCTCTAATGCTCTTTCTCCCACTTTGAGGCCTGATGGCCTTGAGGCCCTGTCATTCTAATAAACCCCACTGAAGGGAATTATGTGTCAGCTTTTTTTCTGGATTGCTGTTGCCTTTTATTTTACTAAGGATAACTGTTTTATCAAGAACAGACCACAGAATGAATTAGTAAGAATACAGATAAATAAATAAATTAGTAAGGATACAGATAACAGAAAATATTTGAACAATGCACTCTACCACCTTGGGTGTAACTGAAATTCTCAACTAATTCCAGTTAACAGGGAAAAAACTGTCTTAATGTGGAGTTTATATCAAGGTAGGCCACATTTAGAATTATAAAATAAACATCACACTTAAAATAGAAGTAATCAAAAGTATGCTGCAATTCAATAAAATGAGATATCATTAATTAAAAAGTATCTTAACAGTTATTAAATTAAAACCTTTTTTAAAATTTATTTTTCTTTCATGTGTGTGGTTTTTGTCCTATTTGCCTACATGTATATAAGTGCACCATGTGCCTGAAAGCACTGTAGAGGTCAGAAGTGGGTGTCGATTCCCTGGAACTAGAGTAGCAGACAGTTGTAAGCTGCCATGTGGGTGTTGGAAACTGAGCCCTGTTCCTCTGCAAGAGCAGCCAGTGCTCTTAACCACTGAGTGTTCTCTCCCCAATTACGATTTTAAAAGTAAACAGCACATTGTTTCTTAGTCACCAAATAAACATTTTTTTAAAAAAATAAACTTTCTTAATTAATTTTGATATTTGACATGTTCATATATCTATATAGTATATTTGGATTACTCTCCTTGCTCTTGTATGTCCTCCCCATCCCTGTCAACACCTCCCTAACCCTGACGGTTCCTTTCCCAGATTTATCATTTCTGGTTTTGTTTTGTGATCTATTCAGTTTAACTATGGACACCCATGTGACAACTGACTTTCTATCAGTGCCTGATGGGGTCCTAACTGGAGTATGTATATGACTGAAGACAATGATTTCTCCTCTCTCTAATCAGTAGCAAATAGTTCAGCTGTAAGGGGTAGGGCCTCCTGAGTCCCTCCTTCATCCACCTCTGCTTGTTGACAGGCCCATTCTTGTGAGGACTCAGTGCAGACACACGTTGTGTTTGTGATTGGAATGGCTATGTCTTTCCTGGAAGATATTATTTCATATCATTCTCCCTATTTTATGGCTCTTACATTCTTTGTATTCCCTCATCTACAATGTTCCCTGAACCTCAAAGAGGACAGTATATCGTTTATGACTGAGCACTCATCTATCACCTGTGCTGTGCACTGTGAATGTGAATGTCGGCATTCATAACCGTTTGTGGGAAAGAGGCTCCTCTGATCAAGGGTGAGAGTGATAATTGTCTATGGCTATAAACACATACACAGAGATCTATCTATCATCTATCTATCTATCATCTATCTATCATCTATCACCATCTATCTATAGGGAGCAGTTAGACATAATGTCAATTTAGATAAACAACAGAAATAAGTTCTCCACTAAATCCTCTGATCTCCCCTGCTGTGGGTTTTTGACTGGGATTCCAGTGTTAAGCATATAGTCCTTCCTACGGAGTGGGTCCCAAACAAATCAGAGAGAAGTTGGTCACCCTCACATCTGTAGTGCTACCATTGTACAAGTGGACATATGTGCTTGGCTAGTTGATCTTGTAGATCACATGATTCACAACTGGATAAGAACACTGAAGCCTTTTCTCCACCAGTAATCTGAATGGCACATTCTGGAACCATGAAAAATAGGCTGGAGGGAGAAAGCTTCCAGCTCAGTTACAGCTTGCTTTTTATATATTGTGTATCCAGTGTGTGTGGTGTCTTCAGAAAGAGGCTCTTACCATCTAGTTATGATAAGCTACCAAAAAGAATGGCAAGAGCCTGGATTGTTGGAGAGATCTCTGGAATGTCCCTGACTAATATCACATTTTAAGTAATCTTCAGTTCAGGTGGGCTGTCTGTAAATTAAGGTATTTTATTTTTGTTTCTTAAAACTGTAGCCTCCTGTTTGTCAAATATTCTTTGGTTAGCTCATTCTCCTCTTCAGGGAGTTCGTGACATCTGTTCTGTTAGATTCGTTTATCACCATCTTCATTCTATCATAGATTACCCTGATATCTTGGTTCATTCCACCCCACATCTTGCAATTAGTATTCATTCTTAATGTTTAAATACTCTATTTTGACAGATGTTTACTCTTATATTCTGCTCTTTTCTACTCTTTTCTCTCTTCTATTCATCATCTTCTTTCTTTCATCATTCAGTGATTATTGAGTGAAGCCATAGAGATTTACATGAGAAAAATAATTCTGTAGATAAACAGAATGTAATCAAAAGCAATATAGGACACTTGAAATGATAAAGCCAAGGCATTACTTTCTGCCAATGAAGAATGTAAAATGCTATATTTAACTTAGTTCTTTTATTCCTGAATGGAATATTAAAATGTATATTACACATTAAGGTCCATTATTATGAGATTCAACAAGATCAAAGTATGGGTTATATATGACAACTGGAAGAAAGAACAAATAATGAACATATGAATAAAGTTCTTTTGTTCATCCTTCATAAACAGATTTCCAAAGACTGGTGAACCAGGGTGTATCCTGTTACCTTGTAGCCATGTAAATATAGAACTTTGTCATCCATGAAAAAGTGCTACACCTTTGAAAATGTCAGGAGGTTTAATTTACAAGATAAATGTTCTGCAAAGAGATATTATTAAATATTGTTCCATAAGTGTGTAACTGGATTGTTATAATGTGCTTTATGTTGTAATATTTTCTAAATCTTCAGTGGCATCACTAAATGAAGAAATAGCAAGATCAAACAGGGAGGAACATTCATTAGCAATTCATCTCTATCACTGAGATAACCTTAATTTGCAGCTTTGACAACACTTAATACTTGTGATAGCAAACAAATAGAGCTGTGGTAGGCTCTATTACAGTTTAGTTTGCTATAATGAAATATTATTTCCCAAATATATAAACTAAGTTCAATATTAGATCATATCTTGAGTAGTGAAGGCTCAAGTAAATTGATGTTTGTACTTATTGTGTATTACAGTTAATTCTGGGAAATGTAAATGTAGAAAGATATTCAGATAATATGTGAATGTGTTTTAGTGAACACATGTAAAATTAGAAGTGACTGAGGTCGAAGTCTTAGAGAACACCAATGTATGTGTTTGTGTGTGTGTGTGTGTGTGTGTGTGTGTGTGTGTGTGTGAAGAAGAGGAATCCATAAGAAATATCTGAGAGAAGTACTCAATGAATTGAGTACAATGAATTATAGAATTATTAGGAAATATGTCATTCACAAGAAATGAATGAATTAGTATTCCTAGAAAAATACCAAATTATACCTGATGTAATTTTCTCACTTTTGATCTATGATATTAGTAGTTGTATTATTAATAAAATAATGATTCTTACAATAGTAAGATTAATTGAGACTATATAGAATAAAACTTGAAAAGTGCTGCCTGGGCATTATTTTTAGAATTATGATTACTATTATTAGTTCTGACATAGCATTTAAAGAGAGAACTGAGAAAATATTTAAAAGCCATGTAAAGAGTTATTATCTTTGAAGTAGAGGAAGATCATGTACCCTTTGAAACTTGAAGGGGAGAGTTAAAGTTATATTCAGATTTAAATCAAGTAATCAGTGTATCACATCAGGAGGTGGGTAGTGTTTATGCTCCATGGACTCAATATTGTCTATGAAATAGAAAGGGAAAATATTTTTAAAGCTTGAGGAATTTCAAGAAAGACATCTAACTTTAATGTCAAAAGGAAAAGTTTGATAAGATGTCCTTAGAGACTAACAAAGTTTAGAGAAAAACTTACTTTTAGACTCAGATGCTTAAATGGAGTGGAAGTTAACATCCAATTTAGAGTTTTACATGGTCCAGGTGTTTTCCAGGTAGAGTTGCTTCAGTGTAAAGGGGCCAGAGAATTATACAAACTATGAGGGTAATGTTCTAAATAATCAAGGACAAAGTCTGGGAGAAGTGAGGCCAAAGGAGGATGTGAGAGAGAATGTGGCATCCTCAGATCGCCAAGGAGTGAAAGGTTCTAAGAAGACAAAGAAAAATTCTCTTGGCTTACATCTATTGTAGATTTTCAAAATATATATCAGACTCATCTTTTTTTTTCCCTGAAAAGTTGATGAATCTTCAGGCTATATAAGGAAGGAATGAAGGCCAAGAGGAACTGACAGACTGAATGTACCAGGAGCAGTAAGAACAGAGATATATGGTGTCACAGATAAAGACTTCATTTTTTGTCTTCTCATTCAAGACATCATGTAAATGCCTACAAAACCCTTCTAATGCCTTCCTCACACAGCCAAATGTTTAAAACAGATTTCTAAACTGAAATAAACATCACCTTGTTCCCTTGCCTTCCAGTATCTTTTCTCTTCCCTCTAACCTCTCAAGACTTACAACTCCCTCAGTTTTTCTGTGTAACTCATGTAGGCACCTAATTGTTTGCCTTTGCTGTTTCTTCATTTGGTATCGTCACTAATTGGGGAGTGGGCTAGGAAGGTATATGGTCTGTGCCTGACTTTAACGGGATGGTGTCAATGTAGAATGGGAGAGTAATGTTATGGGCTTTGGTAAAGGTTTGGAATTAATGCTGTGGCAAATTTTAAGTAGGAATAACGACATGGTAGAGTAATTAGTTAATGGAACCATGAAGTAACTGTCTTTAAAGGATGACTTATAATGTTTGAAGTTGTCAGTTATGAGAAGTAAAACTGAAGTATCCACAGAGTATGCACCGCTATCCTGGAGGCAGCTGAGATGATTAAATTTAACTGTTGAAGAATTGTTTATATTAGCATTAGAAGCCTTGATGGGTCAATACAAGCAGCAGGAATTACAATTACACACCAAAGAATGCACTTGAAATTTTATTTTTTAAGTAATCTAGTTCAGTGACACAGAAACAGTCATGAAAATATATTAAATAATCACCAACCTAGCTGAGATGAAAGCACAAGATAGACCCAACATATTGAACATAAATTACCAGGAAAATAGGCAATTCAGGAACTACTCTGCAGTCTTCTTTTAGCTCAGTGTTTCTGCTTCATCTGTACACCTCTCCAGATATGCTGGTACAATGAGTAATTATGAAAGAGAAGAAACTGTAGATGATGGATTTTCCTCTTAAACCTGGAAAAACAGAAGGCAATACTAGATCCAAAAGATGTTTATTTGTGCATAGAACACATACACACTTATCCATTCTTGTTCAGCATAATGCCATTTCTTATTACTACTACGAATATTTTCTGTTGTTCCAGGTGATACCTAACGTAGTAAGATTTTCATAACTATTTATGCTTATGCTAGATGGTCTTGATGAAGTCTGTGAAATCCAGAGGGTAACTGTTTTCAGGTTAGGTAGATTTGAACAGATGATTGAGAGTTAAAATGCAACTTCAGTCTAACATACAAAAATATCTCTACATATTTATCAATGATGTACACTACTGGTTAATTCATATGTTTTAACATTTCCAATTTGATAGGAATGCAGATTTTTACATTTAAATTTAAATTCTTCTAATGTCCTTGCACAGTCCTTGTTTTCACTGTTTCTTGTGTATTTTTCTTTTAACTGAACACATTTTACTTTTTTTTTTCTTTCCTGGATGCCTCACCTGACCATGTGCTATCATGTCTTTCTCCTACCTCTAACTCAGCCTCCATCACACCGTATAATCTGTGATCTTGTCTGAAGTTGGGCTTAAAGAGTTTAACTCTGGTGTCTTATTTCTGTTTTTTCTAGCCACTGACATCATAGGAACTGTGATAAGCTTTTAGAGACAATGTAGACTGAATATATGAATGAGAACAAAGAGATTATTCCCATTTGTAAACTATAACTATATTTCTCTCTCTAATGTAACAGTTATACTACAGATTATTATTTTTAGTTGTCTGACCCTTTTCTATCAATAATGGAACCAAAATTATATATCAAAGCAAACTGATTTTGTTACATTGTGCTTGAAATGAGCAAAAAGCAGCTTGCAAAGTTCAGTGCTGGCCTTTGATATCAGTTGTGCAGTGTTTGATTCTTGTGTTAGAAATCTGGACTTGATTTGTGGGTCTTCCACTTTCTCAGAGTTATTGCAAATGATTTACTTAACCTGTAGTGGACATCAAATTTCTATCTCAAATAATTTGAAATATTAGCATCCTCATTGGCTTTAGTAAGTATTAAATATACTCACAAAAATATAGTAAACATAGGCAAAAGGCTTAGAATTGTGACTGGTTTTGTAATAACTCCAGCAAATTAATTTTGCCTGTTTTTGTGGTGCTAGAGATCAAAAGCAGGCAAAAACCTTGGGCATGCTAGGCAAGTGCTCTGCCGCTGAACTACCCACTCATTTCTTTTGAATCCTACTTTGCTATGTTGTTCATGTATATTAAGGATATGTAAAAAGACCAAAAGCCTGATCTGTAATTACTTTATAAACCATGCTGGACAACCTCTAGAATTCTGTATGTAGAGGTGTAAGTCACAACATTTCCTTATAAGCCGCATTTGTGAGTGGAAAAACAAGGAAAATTTAAAGTATCTCATAAACTAAAATTTCCTTTCAATGAAGGTCAGCAGTTATTCCTTAAAAATATTAAGAATAAATTCTTCACATAAAAATCTTATTTTAAGCACACTTACCAAAATAAAGTAGAAACCATTAAGTCAAGAATCTTAAAAGTGTTTCTGTAAAATAGAAAGGCATAACATATTTCATTAAAGCATATTTCTAATAAAGTAAAATGATTATATCTCCATTTAGGACATTCTATTTTTTGGCACACTATAAATAAACCTTAGGCACCAAATTCTTATTTCCTCTGATATAAGGAAAATATCTTTAAGTGCTACATGTGTATCATTAAAACTGTTAAAAAATGTTGAGAAATAATGGGAGCAAATGTTTCTTCATATCATGCCTTCTGATACTAAAACCCACATCATTAATATTAAATTGTCAGTTTCCTAAAATCAATGTCCTGTTGGAGTCTATTTACTCACATGCTAAAGGAAATATTTTTGAAGTTAATTTTTAAAAAATGAAATGAAGATAAATGTCATCTGGTGCTTATTTCAGTTACTTTTAGAATTTTAGATGTTTCGTAAACTGGAAAAAACTTTTATCTACCTTGATTTATCTCTAAGAATTGCTCTTGGAATCAAGAACTGAAATGTTATAGGAAAACATTTAAATTTTGCCTTCATTATTTTCCTTTATTGCTTTATCATATGATTTACATTAAGATTAAATTTTCTGCCTCAAAATTTTGTTTCAATTTTTCTTGAGAACTTGTTGACATTTTCTTTCATTTCCTTAGCTTTCCTTTACCAAAAATTTAAGTAAATTTACATAAAAAATGAACTTATGTTTATTTTATACTTGTTTGTACTTTATTACTTTATAGGTCTTACTCTAGAGGAGGCATATTTTATTGAGTAAGATCCCACGGGCTCATAGTTTTTTTATATTGCTCAAAATGTTTTGCATTCTGAGGCTGGGTGATCTTCCTGTATTGTTTCATTTTGTTCTAAGAAGAAAAAAAAAAGTGTGATTATCCCCATGTCCCATGTCTCATAAAAGGCCTAGACATAACCAAGGGAATGAAATCTTCATTTGGATACTTGTAAATAATACTAAATGGGCCTCACAGAAGGGCTGTTTATTCAGAAATAATCAGCTCTAAGTTTGCATTCACTGATGGACTATAGAGTATAAGGAACCTTTGGTGAATTCAGACCCAAAATACTTAAGTGAAAATAAACAGAAAAGCAAGTAAAGGAAAACAACAGAAAAACAAGAAACCAAAACACAGTTTCTTTCCATGTGTGGCAGAAAAAACGTGTGTCCTCAGAGTCTGACCTAGTGTGTGTGATTTAATATAGTGGCATCTGCAATGTGTAGCTACTTAGCTCTCTGAAATCTTCTTTACCTTGTAGAAGTAGATGGAGTAACACAGGGACTTTGCAAAGTGCACTCACACAGTTTACAACAGATAACCATTCTCCTCCATATTTTACTTTGAATCCTCTATGTCAGCTTATATTGATTATTGTAGGGATTAAAATTCAAATTAAACCCAGGAGCCTCTTCACTCTGGGTGTTTCAATTTAAAAAATGCATTATTTATTTGTGTGTGTGTGTGTACCTGGATGTAACGGTGTGTGTTCAGAGTTCAGAGATCAATGTGTGGATTTGGTTTTCACTTTCTATCATGTGGGTCCCAGGGATTAAACTCAGGTCATCAGTCTTGGCAGCAAGTGAGTACCTTTACCCACTGAGCCATCTTGCTGGCCATCCGAATGTTTGTAAAGTGGGAAATCAGTAGTATTTTAGAATTACTATGGATCCTTGCATAGAATAAACTTGGTACCTTGAGACTTTCCTCTGTAAGAGTTGTGATGAGGCAGACTTCTAAAGTAGTTGGATTTTACTTGAAATAAGATGGGTGTGGTGGCTTACACTTGTAATCTCAGTTGCGGGGTGAGTGCCAGCAGGAAGATTGCTTTAAATTTTAGTCTGGCTTAGGCTACCTAGTGAATTCCAAAACTAGTGTGAATTACAGAGTTAGATTCTTTCTCCAAAGATAACAGCAACAACTACTACAAAATTCTATTGCCCCACCCCTCTCCAGTTATTTTGTCATTAGGATTTCAGCAGTGTCCAAATACATTTGAACTGTGTTAAAAATGTTTGTATGGGAGCTGGGCATAGTGGTGCTTGGTTTTAATACTAGCACTAGGGAGGCAGAGGTAGGTGGATCTCTGTGAGATCCAGGCCAGTCTGGTCTACATAGTAAGTTCCAGGCCAGTTAAGGCTCCAAAAAGACCTGGTCTCAAAACAAAACAGAAACTGTATAGAAATTTTACCAGATAGTCTTGTACGTTCTTTTCTTCTTCAGCCATCACAATTTTCTGGTAAGAATAAAAAATAAGCATTATGAACTGCAGAAGAAAATGTTCTAGGATGATATTTAGCTAATTTCATTGAATAAAATTACTTACCTCACTGAGAAGAACCTCAGTTCTTCTTTCCCTTAGAGAGGGAAAATGAAAAGAAGTTCACTTTGATAATCTACCCATAATTTTGTCTTTATCACTACAAAAAGGAGTGAACTGACAATTCGGTGCCATGCCTGCACTAACAAACACACCCTGTTTTATGGGAACAATTTATGTATTAAGTAAGCTTAATATTATCAAGCTGTATTTTGTCATCAAAATGGTAGTTTATTGAAAATACATTTTATTTCAAATTCGAATTCTCAATTTATTCTCACTCTTCTTATAATGCCAAAGTTTCAAGGAGTATAGATAGGAAGGAAGAAAAAGACAAAAGAGAGAAAGGAGAGGGAAGGAAAGAGGGAGAGAAAGAGAGAGAGACAAGAGAAAAGAAGAAAGAGGGAAAGAGGAGAGAGGGGAGGCTAAAGGAGGGGCGAGAAGAGAGGAAAAGAGAAGAAAAGAAGGAGAGGGAGAGAGAGAGGGATGGAGAGGACAGGAGGGAGGGACAGGGAGGGAGGGAGAGAGTTAACTAGGTCTGCTGAGGTGTCTGATAGAAACCTCGTACCTTTTCTGGGAAGACCACTGTTTTCCTGAGTGGCCTTGAGTTCCCAGTTAGAGAAGTAAGCTTGCTTCCCAGGCACCAAGGAGGAAGGCCTTAGGCTGTGCCTCAGGTCACAAGACTCATACACCCATGCTGCAGCTTTTCCCTTGGCACTTCACCACTGTACTCATTTTTCCCAGCAGGTGTTTCTTTATGTGCTATTTACACAGCTCCTAGTTCAGCCCAGAAATCAGTGGTGTAAAGATAGAAGAGACATCCCAGGTTAACTATAGTAATGGTAATTGAAAGTCCTAGTTTGGCTTTAGTTTATTTTTAAAATGCATATAGTTTCAAGGAACCAAAATTCAGCTGTGCATTATTTGAGACCATGGGATAATACAGCTTGCCTAGGCAGGGAGTTCATTTCAGACCTCTCAAATAACTGAGTCTGTGGATATTTCTTACAAGGTTTTTCCTTTACTTCTATAGGATGTCATGAGGAGGTTAATTTAGTGGTAAAGTATTTGCCTAATATGCATGAGATACTGTTCCCAGCTCAGACAGACACACACACACACACACACACACACACACACACACACACACTTGGATATTTTGTAATCAACAATGCCTAGCTTTCTAAAATAATAATCCAGTAGAAGAAAACACAGTATTTCTCCACAAGGTGACTGGCTAGTTGATTTTTAAAGGCATCTTTTGCCTCTCTTGATGAAGGGCTAGAAGATTCCTTAAAAAATAAAAAAATAGTAATAATAATATTACAGAATTGAGGATAAGGGCACTTGAATATTTACAAATATATTCATAATATTTGTGGAATTAAAGATCTTTCTTTTATCACAGGGGCACCAATGTGAAAGAGGATGGAGGCCAACTGCAGTAAAATTTCCAGTTTAAAAGTAGTAAACATTGTATTTTTTATTTTTTCTATTTTTCAATTGAATTTTTGTGATTTCTATACAGTATAGTCTAATGGTATTTAGATCTCTTCCACTATCCACACCTCTCATCACTGCTGCTCACCCAATTTAATGTACATCTATCTATCTATCTATCTATCTATCTATCTATCTAATCTATCTAGCATCTATCATCTAGCTATAAAACATTGCCTATAGAGTCTGATTTGTATCCCAAATTTGTACCCAAATTAAGTGTGGGTCCATGTACTAGGCCCACCCACAGTCCCATTTCTGTGAGACACTGTCTTTTCCCCTCCCGGCAGCCATCAATGCTAACACCATTGCTGTGAGTTTCTACATGTAACTAGCCATCAGAAGTTTCTTTCTTTTCTTTTGTTAAGGAAACAGTGGAAATTAATGAAGCTTAATCTGTGGATAGAAATCTTATGTGAAAGGTCTTAATGGAAAGACAAGGTAACCGAAAGAATCAGAATTAAGAGGTTGAGGGAAATTACTGCATTTTCAAACGCCTTGAAAAATTAGTAATACATTTTTTGACTTGATCATTACAGATTATACAGATGTGCATTATAATATTACATAGTACCCCATTAACATCTGTGATAATTATTAATATGCATAATAGTTTATATCTCTATGTATCTGTTAAGAATATTAATAATCAATGGAGCTCATACTTGACATTGATATCCAGGCTAGGAACCTGAGGCTAGACAGTTCACAGGCAATGGAAGAGAGCCTAAGATAATTACTAAATAAATATAGTATAAAATTGATTTCTAACAATTTGTTTTTATAGCCATTGATTAATGCATCTCTCAACTCTGATCAGAGAAGCACTCTTTATACAACAGACGGTGATTAACATGGAGAGAGTAAGAGGCTAGAGACTGTTTATCCTTGAATAGGACACCCATATCAAACTTCTTTCTCCCAAGGCTCAGTGATCATTGCAAATGAGGAGACAGAAAGGTTGTGGGAGACAGAAAGGTTGTGGGAGACAGAAGAGGTGGATAATCACAAAGGAACAGTTTTCCAGACAACTGGTCAGTTACTCATATAAACTCACAGCAATGATGACAGCATGCACAGGTCCCACATAAGCTTAAGCTGTATAAAATCTCAGCATAGATGTGGGGAAGTGGGTAAGACAACCCAACATTACCTGAGGAATGATTGATAACCAATGGCAGCTGGAAAGGGGAGAGTCAGTCTCCTTTGAGGGTGAGACTCTTGGTAGGTTAGCTAGACTTCAGCGAGTGAATCCACAGTGAGGGGCGGTTGGGGACAGAAACCTGCCTCTGTAAGCTTTAATATATTCTAAAGTATAAAAAAAATTGTTGGGAGCTAGTAATGAGGTTACAGGTATGGGAAGAGACCTAAATATCAGAAAAATATATTGTATATAACTTACAAACATTCAATAAAAAGAAAAATATATTACATATTGAAAAAAGAACATTATAACACATTAATTTTGAATTAAACAATTAATAAGTAGAAATTAATATCGCATTAATAGAAAAGGAACATTTTCAAGAATATTAATATTTTAGCTGTCTTTTAGGAAAACAAACCAAAAATAGTTTATATAAGAGCACTGCTAAGGACTGGAGAAATGGCTCAGTGGTTAAGAGCACTGGCTGGTCTTGCAGAGGACCCAGGTTCAGTTCCCTCGAAACAGGGGATCTAATGCCCTCTTCTGGTTTCTGTAGGCATTGCATGTGTGGTTCTGCTAAGCTACATGCAAATAAAACACTCAACCACATAAAATAAAAAATAGTTAAAACTTTAAAAATAAGCATTACTTTACCATGTCAACAGTCTCCTTTGGGATTTCCTTAAGGAGAAAAAGGAGGAAAACATTATCGTCACTATATTGGTTGTACCTAACTTCTTCTTGGATATAGAGAGGATAATTTTCCATATATGAATTAAAAAAAAGAAATTTAAATTAATTTGTATTAATTCTTTTAGTCACTATTGTAGACAGTGACTGAACTGTCTCAAACTGAAAATATGTAAGAGACATAGAATTTGTTAATCATGTATTTTTGAATAAATGAATAGTAAGTGAATGGATGAATTCCTAGGACTAATTTAGGCAGCAAGTAAAACAACCTATTGTAACCACTTAAATATTTATGTGTTTATATTAAATATTTATGTGTTGAGTGAAATGTTTACAATGTTAACAATTTTAAAACAGAATAATTTGAAGAAAAATGTTATCTAAATAACAACTTAGGTACCTTTAAAATAGGTAATAAAAATGACATTGGTAAGTTTACAGATTTAGAAAAAGGAAAACCTAAAGAAAGGGACTAATTCAGGGGTTTATCAGCTTAGAGAAGACACGGATCAAACTGCATTCTAGAGAGCTGTCTCTAGTCCCACAGACTAGTACAGCTGTCAGCCCTCATCAGAGAAGCTTCTTTTAGCAACAGGTGGAGGCTAATACAGAGACCCACAACTGGTCACAGTGTAAAGAATAAGTGACTACAGGGTGCTCAGTCCTAAGTGACAATACAATACACCCCCTGCCCACAAGACTCAAGAACATGGTTAAAGCAGGGGCAGAAAGAGTGTAAGAGCCAGACTCAAGGAGAACTTCTTGAAAAGAGTTCTCTGGACACGACAGGGATGTTACACCACAGCATCTGTGGTTGCCTGCACAAGACCTGAAGAAGATCAAGCCAGCCAGCATTTTGGCCTGGAAGGGGAGGTTCTTAGGAGGCCAAACCCCTGGCCGAAGAGCAGGTGAGTTGATGGCTACTGGAGGAGGGGAGTAGGTTTTCTTTGGTGGCCCCTTTTAGTTACCATGTTCCAATGGATTGCACCCTACACCATGCACATACTGGCAGCACTCATTAGATCCAGTGGATTGTACAATCAAACAAGAGAGGGTATGAATTTGGGGAGTGTGTGGGGATCAAGTGGTTCAAGAGGAGGAGGGAAGAGAGTGAAAGTGGAGATGGTCAATAGACTCTGTGCATATGTATGCTATTCTCAAAGAAAAGCTAAACTTTAAAAGAGAAGGAAAAAGAATATATTTCTATTTATAACTGGAAAATGGGAGGAGTAATTCTAATAAGTGCCCAAGTAATTTAAATTGTGTATAAAATGAAATTAATTAAAAAAAAAGCTATGTGAAAATAATAAAACCATTAAATCATCAGGCCTCCATTCCTAAGCAGTACTCACAAATTTAATTTGATTTACTGTTTAATGCTGGATTAAATCTCCTTCGATTTATTATTTATAAAAGTATGAATGAAAAAATAATTTGTTTTCATTATTGCTAAGTATCTATATTCTCAAATTTTTGGTGGTCATTGACACCAGAGGAGATAAATGAATTTATAGTAAAGTGTGTTGCTGGGGATGTGTCTTGGAGGAAAAATATTTATTCAGCATGTGTAAGGCCCTCAGTTTGATCCCAGGAATCATTAAAAATATTCATTTAAAGAATAGTATTTAAATGTAAATATATGAAGTGTATACAAATATAGGTACATGTTCTTACATCCACATCATCTCTTCATCTGAATTGTACTGATTAAAGTATAAAATATTTTAGAGCTTCTGATAGAATAACTATCATAGAAGTTATTTTAGCTCTTATGTATTCAAGGATCCATGTTGGATTCCAATAAATAATTCTTCAGAAAAAAAGGCAGGTGTTTACAAAATAGTGAAATTTATCTGTTCAGCAAGTTGTCTGTTGTCTGTTATTCTCAAGTTAAGATTTCCTTGTGTCCTTTAGAATTTACAGACTAATGTCTAATATGAAAACTTACTTTCAAGTGTGAGCTGATAAATTTACTGACCAGGATCCTGTTGAACAAGTATCTTTGCAGACATGTGCTATGTAAATGTATGCTGGATTAAAGATGTCTTTTTTTTTTTTTTGGTAAATGAAGTGCCTTTGACTTATTCTAATAGTGAAGTAAGAGTCCACAGTAACAATGACAAATTTAGGTTAAAATAGTAAATGTATTTAAAACATGCAGATAATTAATTATTCAAATGAGTTGATAATGATGCCCAAGTACATTGTGTTTGAGCCCTCGTCATATCTATTTATGATACGTAAGTCAATGAAGCATCATAGTTTCAGAGGATACTACTTAGGAGCAAAGTTGATAAAACATAAATGCATTTAAGATGTATGTCATCAATGAAGCAATAAAAGATAAATATTACCTGTTTGGCGTGCATATCTGTGTTCATGTTTTGCATAGGTTGCTATTTAAGAAATAATATTTATTAGAAATAAAAAGTTAGTAATAATAAAAATAATTTTCCAAATATAATTAATGTAGTTTCGACTTACTTGCTGAGAAATGCTGTCAGATTCCTTTAAAATGTAAATAATATGTTTTCATTATTGCTGGATTTTATTTTGCTGTGAACTTTTAATGATTCTCAGAGATGAAATAAGTGGGGAAAAGTGTGGGAAGACATTAAAATGTATATATCTCTGTCACACAGTAAATGAATGACAGTACTGTGCATGGATCTGATGAACTAGTTTTTAGCCCAGGATAACTCATGGACTGTTCTCCTTCTGTTTATAAACTTGACATGCACACAATGTCTCCTGGTGTAACAGCAACATTAATTGCGTTATAAAAGAGGAATCAGGTTTAAATTTATGGGTAATGTCTGCTAACACAAATCTCTTCTTCTTATCTGATTTTCCCTAGAGGTCTGTTATTTTAACTCTCAGATTCTTTGAATTTAAAGTTATTACTTTAAAATGAGGAAAAAAGCCATCTAGTTCAGTGAATAATGCCCTGTTATTAATATATAATATATATATATAACATATATGTAATATATAACATTACTGGGTATTTTCTTTATAATAAAATGCTTTACCTCACTGTTGGAGACTTGTCCTCTGTTCGGTATAGAAAAAAATATTTTAAGTTTATGTTCTGATCAAAGGCCCAGGAGAACTTGTCTTTTGTTATGTATACTAGAAAATGTTCCTTAGGACAGAGCATGTCATGAAACAAGAAGCTGGGCACTCACTTGCTTACAGTTCCTTACTTTATGATTCTGCCTCTAAATGAAGATAATGACTTCTATCTCCTTCTACAGAAATGAATGTTTGAGGTACCAAGTACAATGAATCATGACTGGATATTCATGGCATGTATATTAAACTAAGGTTACTGTTGCTACCATTGGTAATTATTATTGTATTTAGGATACATTATTTAAAATGTAATTTCCAAAGTACATGATCTTATTCACTACTATCCTACTTTCTAAATTAGAATTTGGGATGTCTTATACAGTTTTATATTTTACTTTCTTCCCCTACCCAATGCAGAACTCACCATAGACTGAGAGGAGGGAAAGGCACGGTCCATAATCTGATTCTTTGAGTTCATATCATATTGGTAAAGAGCTTTGAGATAAGGGGGTAAATTCAACTTCTGCTCAGACTGGTAATGTTTGTCCTAGAAAGAGGGGAAATGCTTAATATTTCCTCTTGTATTTTATGTCCTCTGTATATCAAACAGATAGTGACAGAACCAAATGAGTTAGGACTTCAATTACGTATAATGTATAATGGAATAAATATACCTATTATAAAATTTTCTATAACTTCTACATCTGTAGAATAGTGCAAAATTAAAGATACTTTCTCATTAAGTAAGATTTCTAGACAAAAATATCTATAGATAAACCCCACAAAATTTGTATAAGAAAGGAAAAAAGCCAGACAAGGTAGAGGCAGGCAAATCTCTGTGAGTTCCAGGCCAGCCTGGTCTACATAGTGAGTTCCAGGCCAGCCAGAGTTACATGGTGACAACTTGCCTCAAACAAATCCTGATATATAACAGCCTGATATAACTGCATATTCTTACATTTATAGACGAGTGGACTGCTCACCACTCATCAAAGAAGCTTCTTTTTTTTTTTTTTTAACTTTATTAACTTTATGAAACCATTGATTTTATTGGGCTTGCTTACCAAGCAAAAGGTGAAGGGTTGCTTACAGGAGTGTGAGTGTCCCCCTCCAAAGACCACCCAGGAAAGTCTTCATCCAAACATGGATGATGACTTCCCCTAGCCACATAAAATGGAGAGAGCCCCTTCTTTAATCTTCTCTAGCCTGTGTACTCTAGCCCTTCCCCTAGGTCATAAGCACTTAGGGCTGGACTGCCCATCACAGGGTGGGAGGTGTGGCTTTATACTCAGGTAAAGATTTCATGACTTCCTGCCCCTCTTTCTATGCAGGAGAGGACACGCATAGGAGTAGCACTATTGGAAGAATTTTGACAGAATGTGAAAAAAGTTTTCTACCAATTAGAATGTTCTGTAAAATATTTCATTTGAAGTATTTTAATTCAAAGAGAAGTATTTAAATTATAAAGATTTGGGGATGGATATTTCTTATGTATAGCACAATATAGCGTGCACTGTTTTACATGATTTAGATGCCTGCCATTTCATTTTATCCTGCAGAGTCAATATACTTCTCATTTTCAATTGAGTAATCTGTATCATACAGAGCTCCAGGTGGAATATAAATAACCTGGCTCCAGAGTAGGTGCTCTTTCCCTGTACACCTAACAAAGTTCTCTGGACCACAGCATGACTGTGTTCAGAAAATTATCTTTCTTGGAAATCTTCTGTCTGAACTGCTACCTTGAAAAAGTTTAATGAACAATGACTTGATACTCTGCATTTAAATCTAACCCCTGCAGTCAGTGAGATAACTATTAATTTTCCTTACAATATATATCCATATCTAGTTGACAACTTCTTGACTGAAAATCAGATCAATGCAAATAGAAAAAATGCATTACTTCCTAAAAATTGAGTGGCTGAATATTCAATTGGGATGATATATTTTGAAAACATTTGAAATAAAGAAGAAGCCAGGATATGTTTTTCTTTGTACTATAACTTGTATGAGAAATTCACAAGTTTTTCAGGAGTGCTTTTTTTTCCATAAGTGAGATTAACTTTGTGACAAGCAACTTGCTATAAAATACACAAAATTCAAAACACTACCAGTTCATATTAATTTTGTTAATTTATATTCTTAAATGTTAGTTTTGTTATTATATCAATTTCATATGATTTGCATAAAAGTTACTTACCATTGTGGGAACCTCCACAGATTCCTTAGGAAAGAAAAATATCATTACTTATGCAATTTCACCCTGAAGTCATACTAGTGTACTAGGGAAAATTATTTGAATATTTAAAGTCCAAGTCATTGCTACTGAGACATTGTATCATTTATTGGAATCAATAAATTAATGAAAACATCATCAGAGTGATGACTAACAAAATATTAGCACATGAGTAAAATATGTTCTGTTTAAAAGTTTCCATTAATTCTACACAACCATAAAATATCTAATACTTATACTGGAAAGGCAAGTGACAAAGTATCACACAACATAGCCTACTGAGATGCATGTTGCTCTTAAGAGGTTTTAGACTCTCTATTGGGAACTGGTATTTGCAGTTAGGTAAGGTGTTTCAACCTCACGTAAAGCTCCTAAGGCTCTGGGCTGTCACTAGGGTTCTTCCTTTCCCATATATTTTTTCTAATCATATTTTTCACTTGGTACATATTTCTACCACAGTAGCGACTCACACTTCTTCTAATCCAGATCTTCACACACCCCATTATACAAGGAACCCTCAAAATTATAAATGCATTAGAATATTCAGCTATGTGGGTGCGCTTTGCTGAGAAGTAGCACTTGGAGAGCCACAGCACTGTGCCACAGCTAGATGCTTCTCAGGTTAAAACTGCAGAAGGGTATGTCAGGCTCTTGATTTGACACTGGCATAATTTAAGCTGTCCTTCACTCTGGTGTTATGATATCTGATATCTACCATGAAAGAGCAATAAATTGGAAATCATTGGATATGGTGGACATAGTCAGTTTCAGTCTCCCAACAGTAACATTATGTTTGGGTATGGACTTAGTACAAAATCTGTTGCTGAAAATCTGATCTGTCTGGATGAACCTGCTTACTTGCTCTCTCTCTCTCTCTCTCTTTCTCTCTCTCTCTTTCCCTCCTTCCTTTCCTCCCTCACTCCTTCATTCCTTCCTTCATTTCCCTCTTTTGAGAAGTCTTTTGAGACAGGGTCTCCCAGAGATCTGCCTGCCTTTGCTTCCTGAATGCTGAGGAAAAAAAAACAAGATTCGTTGAGAAATAGTAACTAAGAGCCACAATCTGGCAACCCTCGAATTACATATTATACTTCTATGAAAATATCCTTATGAAATTCAGTATTATGTACAGTGAATATACACCAACTCAAAATTTATAAAATTAAAAAATCAAAGTCTGGTAGTAAGATGAAATGTTCATTATTTCTCCAGTGTTAAAGATTATTTTAGATAGATCTAACCTACATGAGCATTAGCATATGATAATAGAAATGAAACATAGATTACCTGACTGCTATCCTTTTTGTAAAAAAGCAAAAGAAATTAAAAGCACATTATCACTGAATGGAAATACAAGAAAATATAAACCAATTTGGGTGGCTGCTATTTAACTGGGAAGGAGAAATGATCAATTTTTAAAAAACAACTTATTCTCTATTAAAGATTATAAAATTAAGATTATACTATTTCATATCATACTATGAATGGAAATGGCTCAAATAACAATTTCTCATCACTTGTGGAATGTTCTTTGTAGTTTTCTTAAATGAAAAAGAAAAATTATTAGATAGATTTTCTCCACATAGTTGATTCTGAAGCACTTTCTTCTGGTTATAAAGCCAAAATTCCTCTTCTCACAGTAAATGTATTGTCATTGCTGGAGTCTTGTTGAGTTCATTAGAATTTCTCATTTGGTATGAACACACAGCCCCTGGTTAACTGCAATTGAGCACCAGGAAGAAGGGGCTGCTGTGAGAGGAAGAGTCAGTTTTCTTTAAAGATATGATGCTAGGTAGTATGGCCAGACTCCAGGATATAGTCCCACACCAAGAGCATTTGGGGAACACAAAAGACCTTAAAAAAATAATAGAGGACATGAAGTCCTCTGAGAGGAGGTGGAGGACGGGTTCTCAGGAAGGAAGTATGAATACAGTCAAGATACAATATATGAAATTCTCAAAGAATCAATAAAAATATTACTTAAAAATAAAATTTAAAAAGTCATTTCAAAATCATATTTAATATGGACCCAGAGAAGCAAGGGTTCTAATTCCAGAACTATAGAGGGGTATACACACACACACACACACACACACACACACTCTCACACACAAACACACTTCTAAGTTTAGATCACACTATGTGGAGGGATTTTGTACTCCTTAAAGTTCCTTACCTCACTGAAGGAGTAGTGATCCATTTTCTAAATAAAAAAACAAAATCAGACAGAAACTTCAGTTGTATGGCTTACTTGGAATATGAAGCTACCACACAATTTTAGTTTTGGTGGTAAAGAAATTTTATACATTTGTTTCTGGGAAATTTAATTGAATAAATTTCTTTTACAATACTTTTCTGGTTTCCTACAATATTCATATGTAAATTTTCCTCAGATAAATATATGCTATGGTTTAATATAATTCTTAATTTTAAAAGGTGGTTTAGTTTTGGATTTTTAAGTTTCTGTCACAGTTTAAAGCATGGCATATATGTGACTACATCACAGAATCTTGAAATGTCTTAATATCATGATGTAATATTTTATCTCAGTTTATATTAGTCATTGAAGTTAGAATGGGGCTTGTGCTTCTGTCAAGTAGAGGAAAAAGTGAAGATTAATTATGTGAAATTGTCGTATCTGCTGTACTTTATCTTTATACTCCCAATAGATGAGTATCTAATTTAAGATCTGTAATCTGTCCCTTGCTAATAAAGCCACTGCAGTTTAATTTGAATAATGTTTTATCTAAAGGAAGAACAAAGAACCAAGAGAAAAGGAAAATGTGGCAAGCACTAGCCAGTGAAGCTTGGTAAGATACCACTGAAACATTGATTTTTGTGTTCCTTAACTGCACTTAGTACCCAATATTCATCCTTCAGTTGGCTTCACATTTAACAAATAGTAAACACTAGTTAATATTTACGAGTGAGGGATTATAGTCACAAAGAAAGGAGAAAAGCTCTGAATTCTAATAAAACTCTGTCACTCTGAAGAATGGGAAAGTAGTGGATGTGGAGCATGGACAGGGTGGGCTATGAGGTAGAGAATGAAGTTAATTAGCTATCATTGAGGAGGTAGATTGTGTGTCTTCTAAATACATCACACGAAGTACCCAGTTCCACGCTTATCACTTTATGACATAAATATCATTGTAATATTTTCACTAGAACAGTATGCTTTGAGAAGTGGAAGGGCTGCACTGCATTAGGATATCCTGAAGGTAATGTACAAGTTCCCCCATTTCCTGTCTAATCAACTTAGATTTTGAACTCCTTTAATCCAGAATGATGACTTGATCTTGTTTTATCTGTGGCTTTCCTGTGATCTCAGAGAAGTGTGTCAGGGGAATGATATAATTCATTGTAAAATTCTAACAGGTATAAAAGATATATAACTTTTAACCTACAGAAATCTCCCTATCCTTGTAAAGAGAATATTTCATAAAAAACACTCCTACCTTTACATCTTTTATATAAATGTAGTCATTGCTATCTTTAATTATAAGTTTAAAAGATGACGTACTTATTTCTATTTTGTGAGGCCTTCCTTGTCCATTGTCTTCACAACAGTCGTCTTCTTTATATACTTAAATAAAAATGTTTTCATTCTACTTACCTGCTTTGCAAGAGCAACAGTCAAAAGGCAAGTGAAGATGAAGAACCTCATGATTCCTAAATCCTGTGAAATAGATATACATCAAGTATGTGTCTTCATTAGTTTTACATTAATTTATCTTTGTTTCATATGATAGGGAAAGGGGAATGAAGACTGCAAAATAGATTAATTTGGGAAACATGGGTGTGCATATAGCAAGTTATTGTTAAAAATGCTTTTAAATTTTTATTTCATGTTTATGACTGTATTACATGCAGGCATGTAAGTGCACCTGTGCTGTGCTATGCTCACAGAGGTCCAAAGAGGGCATCAGATCCTATGGAACTGGAGTGATAGACAGTTGTTAGCACTCGTGTGGGTGCTGGGAACTGAACCTGGGTCCTCTGCAAAAACAACTAGTGCTCCTAACCATTGAGCCATCTCCCCAGTCCCACAAGTTCTTTACAAGGAGAACATAATGTAAAATTTTTACTTCTAAGATGTGGTAAGTCCTTTAAGGTATAGCAAATTATGAAGATTATTGCTAGTGTGTATAGCTAATTTATTTAAATTTACTCACACATTCAATGACTATGTGCTACCATTTTCTGGTAACTATTCTAGACCTGAAGATACAATGATATACTTAACAGACATAATCCATTAGGATACATAATTATTAATTCTTTAAAAATATTTAGTTATTTTCAATTATGTGTATGTGTCTATGTCAGTGCATAGATGTGAACATATAAATGTAAGTGCTGTAGGGTCCAGAAGAAGGATCTGGAGTTAGAGGTGATAAGATCTGCCCTTTATGGGTGCTGGGAATCTAACTCTAGTCCTCTGCAAAAGAGGCAAGTGTTCTTAACCAATGAGCCATGTGTCCAGCCTCAGGACACATTATTTCTAATCTGTTTTCCATATTGGGGAAAACAGAGAGCAACAGTGCAACGCAGAACAAGAAATCTTTTGTAAATCAGATTTCAGCTGAGCCACAGCACTAAGTTTGGCTCTGTAACTGGATAAAGAATACGTGGATCTGATACTATGTTGGGCATCAGGATTCCATGTGGTGAAGTTTAAGTCAGCCATCAGTGGCCTTCATTTCACGCATCCAGATAATGACAGACCTTGTGGGACATCTAAGATTTCTTCCAACTCAACTGATGTCTAACGGTGTGACTGCATACAATTCTGTACTGTCTCTGATCACATATCAACTCAACTTTTCCTAAGAGTAAACAAGTGAAAAGTGAAATAAGGTTATCCTACTGCTTTATTGGCATAAAATATATTGACCTTTATATTCTACAAATATTAAGTTTTTTTAAAGGGCAACCTTTTTTCTCAAATGTACCGAATGTTCCAACTTTTGTAACTATGCATATCTGATGACAATGCACACAGTTACATTTTTCTGCTTTAAGAAAAATATTTGTATTGCCTAAATGTATTATTCATTTTCTGCCATGTGAAAATTCCCATTTGTTTAATTTTCTAGGATAAAATAATATTTGTTCCTATGATATTCATTTCAGAAGCATTTCAGTAAATATTATTCATATAAGATTATAACTATTCCCACTTAAGTTTTACATATGAGCATTTCAAGTTTTGTATATATTTTATGTTACTTGTATAAAAGAAATTGGAATCGGACAGATACTAGTCTAGAGTTAAAGAAATGATCTTTTTACTATGTTGGTAAATGAGAAACAGAAATTGATGTGATTACTAAGCAACTGCTCTGCCCAAACATAATGCTAAATATAGGAAACTATTAGTTAAATATTTTGGCATCTGGTTATCGAAATGAGTACTCATCGAATACACAGAGTCTTAGGTTTTCATAAAAGCTTCATTATGGTGACCTTGTCTTTAAAGTAAGACTTTGACACTTCCTCATAAGGGAGAGCAGTATCATAAACAGTTTTTGTTTTCTATATGTCCGTTTTCTCTACAAACAGCAAAAAGAGGGAACTCCTTAGATATAATTAGTTAAAAATACATCCTCAAAGCAACTGAAGAACTGTGCATGAGCTTCTTTAAATTTTTGTGCAATAGCATTAGATTTTACAAATATCTGGTGTGTAGACTACCAAAAGAAATGAAAATATTACCTTGTTTCTTAAATGGAAGACAAGCTGTCCAGGCTGTGAGAAATCTGAGATGAGTTATCACAGCACTATTTAAAATAGTTTCTCCAGGACACGGTGATGCTGTGCTTTGAAATAACCTTAGATAGACTGGAATTCTAAGAAGTCATGATGATTAGAAATTGATTTCCCATCGATTTTGTGTCACATATCTCTGGGAGTGCTTCCACTGAGGTTGATGTAGAACGTGATAACATGAAGTGAGGATGTCAAAATGTACAATCTGTGCTCTGTGTCTGAGTGTTTTCCTTTGCCTTGTACTGCCAGTGTCATCCAATATCAGCTGTGCTTTTCCTAGAGGTACTTTGATGTCTCTGTATTCTAATGGGTGCATCTAAACCAGTGTTCTGTAAAATTTGAAATTCTATATTCTGAAGGCTATTAAGGCTAAAATGTTTGTCTCACTTTTGCTACTTCCATATTTTCAACATACATTTTTATATAGTTATAATACCAGGGTCGGTCCATGAACATAGGAAAACAGAGACTTTCAGGCCACTGTCGTGAAATTGTGAATATGTGAAATTGTCGTATCTGCTGTACTTTATCTTTATACTCCCAATACATGAGTATCTAATTTAAGATCTGTGATCTTTCCCTTGCTAATAAAGCCACTGCAGTTTAATTTGAATAATGTTTTATCTAAAGGAAGAACAAAGAACCAAGAGAAAAGGAAAATGTGGCAAGCACTAGCCAATGAAACTTGGTAAACTGGAAAACTACACATCTGGATTTGCATCAGTGGTGGTGTGGAGCACAAAACCAATGTCAACTCACTGTTGGAGTCTGATTAATACTGGGTAAGGGAAGAATAAAACTTAACTTATGAACTCTAGATAAGCTGACTATACTCCAGTGGATGAACTTGCACTGAAGGACATCTGGGTACAAATACTTGATTGGATAGGCCTTAACATCCATGGCAGAATGCATGTGGTACAGTGGGGGGCATGGTTAAGAGAGGGGGTCAAATCTGATTGAGAACTGTTATATGAAATGTACAAAAATACAATTATTTAAAAAGTTAAAACTGTTAAAAGCATCTCTGCTTACAAAACCCAAGCATGACGAGATTTTTCCCAAATGATGAAAATTTGGGATCTTTGCCTAAAATACTAATTTATATGCATCTATAATTATTAGATAATGGATGATTTTTAGAAGCTTTTGGTTAGCTAAAGAATTGATGTTTAAGTATCAGTATATTAATATTTCTGATATTTTTGCCTGAAAATCTTTATCATATATGGGACTACATTCTTAACATAAAGAAGACTAATTATTAAGTATGTTATTATGAATATAGTAATGAATAGCAATTTGAAATAACTGAATTCTCCAAAGGTTACCTAATTTAAAATATTTTCTTTGCTAATACAGTCTCTATTTTTGCCTCATTTTTCTCTTTCCCATACTATTATATAATAAAAAATATTTCTTCAGAATTTGTGAGTTAAAATTCAGAAAGCAGCATCTGTCAGTGTTTGAACCATTGCCACTAACCACACACAACTTTCCTGGTAATTTGATACCAGGAATATCAAAAGAAAAGGTCCTTTAATATTACAAGAAGAGGAAAGGAGATTAGAAATCATGTGATGGATGAATAGATGCACCTGGACTCAAGTCAGGAAACACCAATTTTCATTCCAGCAATTCCTGTGTCAGCTTGTCACCTCAATCCTTTATTATACAAACATTTTGGAATTTGATTATGAGTCAAATGTATATGAGGATGAATATGTTTGCAGAGTGTATAATTTTACAGATTTTTTATTGATACATTATATATTTCATACAGAACATCTCAAATCAATCTAAGTCATCTTTATGCCCCCTCCCCACCAGCATCTCTTCATAGACCCCCAACTGGAATCCATACATATTTTTTCATCTGTGTCAAGGCCTATTGTGCAAAGTTAGTGCCCCCAAATGTTCTTCATGCAGGCTCATCCACTGAGGTATAGTCAGCCTATCCAGACTCCCTCGCTTTAGGAAGATTAGCTTATCCTCATTCAACAGTAACCAGTTGCCAACATTTCATCAGAAAAGATTGGGGTCCGCTACCCATTTCCTCAGTACCATGCTGGATTTAGGTCTTCTTTGAATGTCTGGTAGAATTCTGCTGTGAATACATCTGGGCCTGGGCTTTTTTTAGTTGAGGGTTTCCTATTACTGCTTCAATTTCCTTGTATGTTATGGGTCTGTTTAAGCTGTTGACTCTTCTTGGTTTACCTTTGGTGATAACCATGATTTTAGATATACATCAATTTCTTTAAGGTTTTAAAATTTAATAGAATATAGGTTTTAAAAATATTCCCTTATAATGTTCCGGATCTTTTTTTTTAAATCTGTTGTGAAATTTCCCCTTTCATCTCTGATCATATTGATTTGGAGTTGCTCTTTCATTCTTTTGATTAACTGGGCTAAGGGTCTATCTTGTTTATCCTTTCAAAGAACCAGCTCTGGATTCATTGATACTTTGTATTGTTTACTTTGTTTCTATTTCATTAATTTCGGCTCTGATTTTTGTTATTCTTGTTGGCTGGGTTTGGTTTTCATTTCTGTTGCCTTTCAAGATTCTTGAGTTGTAATGTTCAGTCATTTATTTGTGCTCTTTCTGATTTTTTAATGTAGGGACTTAAAGCTATAAACTTGCCTCTTAGGACTGCGTTTGAAGTGTCCCAGAGGTTTTGTTGAGAGGAATTGTCCTTTTCATTTATTTCTAGGAATACTTTTATTCTTTTCTTAATTTCTCTTTTGACCCATTCATCATTTGGGAGTGTGTTGTTTAGTCTCCGTGAGTTGGTGAAACTAACCATGGTCTTGTCCCAGTGTTGATTTTAAGGTTTATTGCATTGTAGTCTGATAGAATGCATGGGATTATTTCAGTTTTTTTGTATTTGTTGAAGTTTGTTTTATGCCCTGTATGTGGTCGATTTTGAAGATAATTCCATGGGGGTGCTGAATGTGTATTCTTTGGTGCTTGGGTGGAATACTTGGTAGATGTTTGTTAGTTCCATTTGATGTATGATATTGTTTAATTCAGATGTCCTCTATTTATTCTCTATTTGGTTGATTGTCAATGGATACAGTAGGGTACTGAAGTCCCTACTATTAGTGAATTAGGATTAATCTGTGTCTTAAAGTCCTATAGTACTGATTTTATGAAGTTGAGTGTACCACAGTTTGGTGCATATATTTTCATGATTGTAATATCTTCTTGGTTAATTGTTCCTTTGATCAGAATGAAGTGACCCTCTTTATCTCTTCTGATTAGTTTTAGTTTGAAGTCTATTTTGTCAGATATGAAAATGTCAACACCTACTTGTTTCTTAGTGATATTTGCTTGGAATATATTTTTTCTATTCATTGACTTTAAGGTAGTGCCTGTTCTTGAAGGAGAGATGATTTTTCTTTTGCAGACAACAAAAAGATGGAATTTGTTACTTGACTCATTCAACTAGCCTGTATCTTATGACTGGGAAGTTCAGTCCATTTATATTAAAATTATAATTGAAAGATGTTTATTGGTTCCCATCATTTTATTTTGCATTCTTGGTCTAACTTTGTGGTTCCCCAGTTATACCTTTATTTAGTTTCTTTCTGTTGCTCCTTGGATATAGTCATTCCTTTCTTCAGCTCTTTGTATTGCTTCTGGGCACAAATTCTTTGAGCCTATTCATGTCATGGAAGAAAATGCTAAAAAAATTATGATTTTTTTGGCCCACTAAATATTCCCTAAAACTGTGGATGTGATCATTTACTATGGTTCCATTATCTAGTAAGAAGCAGGTAGAGTCAGAAGCAATGACTTAAAACATGAATTGTCTCTGAATGACATTCATTAAGGTTAAACATTTGAGGGAAATTTAACTTTTTTTTTTTTTAATTTTGAGAAAGGGTTTCACTATGTGGCTACAGTTAACCTGGAACTCACTTATGTAGGGTAGGCTGACCTCAAATTTCTGCAGTCCTCCTGCCTTTGCTTCCTAACTGCTGGGATTATAGGTCTGAAATATTACACACATCTAAACAGTTACTACAGAACTTTCCCCAAATAGTAACTGTGTTCTCTGATATTTTCTGCAATGATAAACTTATGGTATAATAAGCACATTATACCTGAATGTGGAAATTAAAGTTTAACTGATCAAACCCATGAACAGCGATAACACAAACTATTTTGCTTGCTTTTTATCTTGTGGATCTATTTATTCATTTCTGATTTTTTGCTGACAGAAGTCTTTTACTGTTTTGCAAGACATTACAAATTGCTCATTTCATGATTCAGGATTTTGCAAACAACCAGGTAATGGAGCTTACTCATAAACTGGCTACAGTGGTCATTTTTGACCAGCCAAAATTTTTCTGATAGCCTGTTTTTACTGGTTGTAACTTATTGACTCAAAACATATAAATTGAAAATGAGTTCAATAAGTTCAGTATCCAATTCCTTCAAGGATGACTTCATCTTGTTAGGCTTGAGATATTGAACATTCAGCACCTGGTTTTGTCTAAACCATGAAGATATATAGATTTTAGATTTCAGCAAGAAGCTCCTCTTCAGTAATGATATCTGGAACATGAGCATCCAAGGAGGTCATCTTGTAAAGGGATTCCCAGCATCACATCTTCATCATATTCTGCACCTGATTACATGTAGTAGGTACAGTAGCCATGTTCCTAGTTCTGCATTATTTGTCAATTTAGAATCCCCTTTTTCCAGGGAGACTAGATTCTACATTGGTTGAACTCCCTAGGGAGTTCACAATAACTGTGTGACCCTTCAGAGTCATGTCCACAATTTCTTGAATACGGACAGTTGTATTTTTGAGAAAAGTCTTCATTATCACAGTAGATGTGGCAAAGGGAGAATGTCCTCTTTATTTTTTTAAAGAATATGGACTAATCTTCACAATATGACATATTAATGTATCATGGTGATGCTTTTCCACATGCAGGGTCTGCCTAGGATGCTGAGCCAGGTTATGTTACAAGAAAAAGTTAATTAGACTGACATTGTCACCTGCATTATAATTAACTAGAATAAAGAGTATGCTGGATCAGCTGATATTTTTTCTGACAGAAAATGATTGCTGGCTTTGAAAAAACAAACTCATATGACTGAAAAATAATCATTTTAGAAAAAAAGTCCTTGCTCTTCGCTAGTTAACATTTTAAAAACACAAATTAATAAATTTGTGTAGTACCAATGCATAAAGATAAAATTTCAAAACAAAAGGAAGCAGAAATTAGATATATGAATGAAATAACTTAAAATCTTAAATTTAAAACAATAAATGATAATATCTACTTATACCAATGAAGAGAATATCTCTCTCATGTTTATTTCTCTTAAAAATTCATGAATTTACTGAGTTATGCAAAACCTACCTCACACCTCAACAGAAAACTGATTCTCCCTTCTCCAGAAGCCATAAGCTCCCAGTAGGTCCTTCTCGAGACTGGGGCCTCAGGATCCCATCCATCCATGAAACTTTTAACTGACTTGATCTTGTGCAGGTCACCAGAGCTGCTGTGGATTCACACATGTAGCAGCCATGTCATGTCCAGAGGACAGCCTCTCATAGCCCTGCTCCCCATCTTCCACCTGGTACACCGTTTTACTCCTCTTCTGAGATGTTCTTTGAGCCTTGGAAGGGGGCGTGGTGGCGGATTGTCATATGTCCCTTCCTGGACTGAACATTCACAGTTGCTTCTTTTCAGAATTTAGAAAAGCAACGTATCTCTGCATTAACCATTACCCTCTGCAATCAGAAGCCTCTCTGATCAAGGTTGGGAACAGTACAGTTTCATGGATATAAACATTTTGAAGGCAATTTGACAGCATTACAATTTATAACATCAGTAAGCTCTCCCTAGGGCCTATGGCTTCTCTAGCCATGGTTTTGACCATACAGTTACTGACATGAATTCTCTCCGGTGGAGCAGACCTGCGATCCAATGAATGACCTCACACCCATGAGCACATAGGTAGCACTAATTAGACTTAATGGGATGAAAAGAAATAAATTAAAATTGAAATAGAAGACATGAATTTGGAAGGAAGAAGTGCTGGGGGCTGTGGCTTCTGAGGGAGTAGGAGAGAGACAAGGGTGGTGGAAGGGATCGAGATACATTTTATCCATGAGTGAAATTTTAAAAAAATTAAAAATCTTGAATTTACTATTAAAAGTATTAATTATTTTCAGGCAACTAACAAGCTTCCAAGTTTTCATGATAATAAATCAGACTATATCTTTCCCAAGGAACTGCATGTTTTTTCCTGGATCATAATGACATGAAAATGTATGTCATTGTGAGTGCAAGATAATTAAAAAATTGTTTTAATATTTTATTTTAAGTACGATATTCAGGATCCCTCTATAACCATAAAGAATGACCTTTAAAATATGCAGTGCTAAGTTATTTTCAATATGCATTCCAACGTATTGATACATTATTTCTCTTTCTGGTTTTCTTTTTCAAATTTTGTTTTTGAGAATTTATGCAGGTATACAATAAAATATGGTCATGTATATTCCCCATACCCCCTCCAACTCCTCCATGTAAACCAAAATACATCTCCATCCCTATTTCAGGCCTGCTTTGTTTGTGTTTTTGATAACCTGTTAAGTCCAGTTAGTGATGTGCATGGGTGTTGGACCATGGAGCATGGGAATCCTGCTACTGGCCACATTCTTCCTCCCCTCCCCTCCCCTCCCCACCCCTCCCCTTCCCTCCCCTCTGCTCTCCTCCCCTCCCCTCCCCTCCCCTCCCCTCCCCTCTGCTCCCGTTCCCTCCCCTCCTTTGCCCTCCCTTCCCCTCCCCTCCCTCCCTCTCGTTTTTTTCTCTCCCTCCATTCTTTCCTTCCTGATACGTGTTTCTTCACCAACAGGCATTGAGAAGCAGTGCTGCGACATTGCTGACTCGCTAGACAGCAGTAGAGTGTGTCTTTTGATGCTCTTCGGTGTGAGTCCATCCCCTGGAGCCGGTTAACATGTCCAGTGACATCCTCTTTCTCCCAGAAGCTGTTAGTTGCCAATAGTTCCTGAGCTAGGGTTGGGACATCATGTCTACTTCTCCCCTCCATGCTGGGATTTTTTATGGCTTGAGCTTTCATAGGTCTCACATATGCTGTCACAATCATATTTGGGATCACAACTTAGACTTGATAAATAAATATTAACAGAGGACATGACATTGGGGGAGGGTAGAAAGGCCGGGGTGAGGTGGGGGAGCAGGTCTGAATCTAATCAAAATACATTGCATAAAATTCTCAGAGAATCAATAATAAAAGGTAATAAATAATACTACATTATAATACAATAATAAACAATAATACAATGATAAAAACAATACATTGGTGTAGTAAATACAAGGAGTTAGAATTAAAGTATAAATAGTGCTTGATTTCATAAATGAAGAAACTATTTCAGACCATTTGGGCTAGTCATTATTTTCCAAAAAAGGACAAGATGTAACAAGAAGTTATAGAGAAGAAACTCTTTTAAAAATATTTCATTATTTATTACTTTAAGTGTATGATTGTATTGTCTGCATGTATGTAAGTGAACCCCTGTCCTGCATGTCTGCAGAGATCAGAAGCGTGCGTCAGATCCCTGGAAATGGAGTTACAGACGGCTGTTAGCTGTCATGTGGGGGCTGGGAATCGAACCCGGGATCTCTGCCAGAATAGTCAGTGCTCTTAACTCCTGAGCCATCTCACCAGCCCCAGAATGTAAATTAGTGCAGCTATTATTGGAAACAGTATGGGATGACTCAGGAAATCAGGATTAGCAGTACATATGTTCTAGCCATCTGATTTCTGATTATGTAGCCAATAAGGCAAAAATCCCTATTTTGAAAGCAATATCTACAATCTTGTGGTTATTACAGGAGTGTAATGGCTAAGATTCTAGTTCAACTTGAGTCCATCAGTTAGTGAATAAAGAAAATGTTGTGTGTGTAGACCAAAGGAATATTCCAAAGCCTTATTAAGGAATTCCTGTCAATTTTGATAACACAAAGAAACCCAAGGAATAGTATTCTGAGCAAAATAATCAGGCACAGAAAGACAAACAGTATGATCTCACCTATGTAAGGAAGCTAGGGAGAAAATTAAATGTGTAGACCAGAGATAGAATGATGGTTGTCAAGGACTGGGTTAAAGGGTGGTTGATTAGGGACCTGTTGTTTAAAATTTCAATTAATCAAAAGGAACATTATGAATATCTATGTATAACATGATAATTGCAAGTAAATAGCTTATTTACTTGAAATTATAGAAAGATTCTAAGTCTTCTTATAACAAAGCACAACTATATGAAATAATTGATATTGCAATTTGCTAGATTCAGACATTACAGGTATATCATAAATATATATAAATATATAACTTTATAAGAAATGTATAAATACAAATGCTAAAATTGAAGCAGCAGTGATTTTATATAAACAAAGATATTAAAAATCTCACAGAAACTTGTACCTTGTATTTTATTTGGGACTACTAAATTATATGTACTATAATTTATTCATTTAAGATTCAATAAGACAGGGCAGGTATAGGGTGGATTATACTTGATATTAAGAGTAAGCCAGACCCTGTCTCCCTTCTAGCATTGGACACAAGCCCACTTGTTGCTCTTTCAGGCCCAGATCTTTGGACTACACTCTTAGTCCAGAGTCACCCACTGTGTCCTGATCCCCTGCATTCAGACCAGCTCAGTTTTCCAGCATAGTTCATGAATCCCTCACAGGCTGTCCCCAACTCTATCTTGCCTTGGATTCTTGAGAACAGTCTTCCTGGTAGTCAATGATAACTCCCACTGCGCCTTGATTCCCCTGTAGCTTGAGTAACTCCAGTCTTTCCCACCCCAACACCCTGTCCCTCTTCCAGCCTTGGCCAGTGGCCCACATTTTCTCTTTCAGTCACAGACATCTAATTGTCAACACGGAGAGAGAGAGAGAGAGAGAGAGAGAGAGAGAGAGAGAGAGAGAGAGAGAGAGAAGAAGAGAGAGGAAGAGAGGGGCAGAGAGAGAGAGGGAGAGGGAGAGAGGAAGAGGGAGAAAGAAGGAGAGAGGGACAGAGGGAGGGAGAAAGGGGAAATGGAGGAATTGGGGTCAGGAGTGAGGCTTGATAGACGGCAGAGAGCCCATGACTTTCAGTGTTCTCCTGCTTGCTGCCATCCTTTGACTTCCTTCTTCTTATATGAATTTCAGCATTCCTGCTGTTTTTAATTCTAAGGACCCCCACCAACGACCCCTCTCTGGACTAGAGTTTCACATCTAGTTCCGGTTTTCTCAAGTGGAGATCATCTGCATCTTAGAAATTCTGCTGAATAAATTTTTTTGTTCATATTTCCATTGCAACATGTAATCTGGAACCTTTGCTTACAGATATGTGTGTCCATTACATAGTTGTATTTTTGGTATATAATTCATGTGTACATCTGGATTTTTGATATATAATTCATGTGTGCATCTGTATCCACTGTGATCAATGTTGAAAAAAATTGTTCAAGGTTTCATTGCAAGCTTCATTGTTCAAAACTGATACCATCTCATGTAATGATTATTGTTGTGTGTGCTCATTTTGATTAAGTGCTCTGAAATTCTGTGTCCTTCCATTCTCACTAGAAAGTGATTAACTCAAAGATTATGAAATAGCCTGGCACAGTGATTCCTTTATATTATATGGGCATATATACTGAAAAAATGTCTGCAGAAGAACACTGTTTTGTAGGAGAATTAAAATTAAGATAGCCATCCAATATTTCAATGATATTTTTGGAAGGAACGTTAATTCTTAGTAATTATTAAAACAGCACAAAATTCAAAAGAAAATTACCTCGTTCAAGGTAGATCATCTGTATACTTCTCAGAACAGGGATCATGAGTGCAATGGGAATTTTGGTTCTAGAATAGGTAACAGGAAAGACAGCAGCACAGTGGGATAGTCATTAAGAACCTTCCCAGCAGTTGTAGAGCATTGATGTAAAGGATTGATGCTGAAAGCGTAGAGTCTCAAAACTAAGTAAGCATATTTCTCCTTTAAAGTCCCTCCCCCTGGTTTCCCAATCTCTAGGTTTCTAAATGTTTGGTTCTGTGAACCACATCTCCCCCAAACATTATTTTTTATATTTTGTAAAGAATTACTGAAATCTTTTGGTTAGTGGCATTAAAATTCAATCCTTTACTATATAAATCGATTTAATATTATTATAGTTTCTCAGATTGCCAATTGGGTCACATCAAAGTTTTCTATCATGAAAATAGGTAAAAGGAATGAAACTTAGAAATAACATCTTATTCACATGTATCTTTCTGAATAGGGTAAACAATTTGCTTATTTCATGGTAGAGAAATCATAGTAGAAAACTATTCATGAATCCTGATAAAGAAACTACACCGAGGGTCTGGAGAGATGGCTAAGTGGCTATTACTGCTTGTCGCTCCTGCAGAAGACCTGGGTTCAGTTCCCAGTATTTACATGGTACCTAATTGTCCTTAACTCCATTCTGGGAATCAGATTTGGGTCCTCCACAAGAGCAGCCAGTGTTCTTAACCGCTAAGCCACCTCTTCAACTCCTAGCATTTTTTTCTATGTCTTAATCTCTATTATGTCCTCTGTTGTCACTGAAACATGTTTGTCTAAAAATATGCTTTGCAGTGGTCATTTACATTTTTAAATTGAATGTTTGACAATCTCATAAAATATACTTTGGTAATATCTAGACCATCTCCTCTACCTGCACCCCTTTATTGCCTTCCTGACTGACTTCATGTACTCTGCTGTATATATAAAGGCCAGTCATTTTATTTATTTATTTTATTTTATGTGTATGAGTGTATTGCCTGCATATATTTAAGTGCATCCGTAATGTGCGCTGCCCTTGGTGATCCGAAGAGGGCACCAGATCCCCAGGAACTGGAGTTACAGAAGGTTAGCTACTTTGTGGGTGCTGGGATTTGAACCCAGGTCTTCTGCAAGAAGACCTCTTAACTGAGCCATCTCTCAAGCCTCTTGCCAGTCATTTTTTAAAGGTGAGTTTTACTATGATTAGTTGAGCATTTTCCTCCTTTCTTGTCTGTATTTTCATCTTTTAAATGCTCCTTTGTAAATTAATTTATTACAGTATTTCTCAAGCATTATTCAAGGCGTTAGAGCTATATGGATCATGTGACAAGGAGTGATAGAAAAAGGAAGAGCTAAAGGTAGTGGGAGTGAAGCTCCGAAGTACCATTTTAATCATAAAGAAAGAAGTTTACGAAATAATTTCCTAAGCATCTGAGTTCCTACTTTGGAGCCTCCTGGGATACTCCTACCCAAAACTTGAAGGGAGGTATCCTACGCTTGGCAATGAGATTTTCATTTAATAACCCACATTTCTGGTAGAAACATTGCCACTCATGCAGGGTACTGGCGTTAAAATTCCTCCTTAAATTATACTTTTTAAAAGTAGCTTGAAACATTTCCATAAGGTTTTTTTTTTCATACATCATTAGTTTTGTTTAACCCACAAGTAACACATGCTCCATCCTTTAAACCAAAAATTCCCACATCTACTTTCATATCAAATGTATTCTATTCCCTCGTGCTTGAGACCTCTTTCATTTCCCCTCTCACAGTTCCTTTCTCTTTTCTGCATATTCTGTCCCTTTAATTGCAAGTGACATGAGGATAATGCTTGATGGCAGGAAAGAGCGAAGCCCATCAACATGAAGGTCATTTTTGTCGCGTTTACAATCTCATTTTTCATGAACAGATGGTTTCAGAAGCCTTATAGGCAAAACAAACAAACAAACAAACAAAATCCCACCAACCCCCTCGCAACCCCCAAGTCTTGCAATTTTTCAATAAAGGGAAAAAAAGAAAAGGTCTAAAAATCTTAATGACCCAATTCTGTTTTGAAAACCAAATAAACCTTCATTTAGAGATAAATACTCATCACTAGCTATTGCAGTTTTGCTAGGATGGGTCCATAGAATTTAATACTTGCCAGCATTTTATTCTAACTTCTTTAATTTTATTTTTGGATCCACTATAGTTCATGGAAAAAGTAGCTTTTGTCCACTGAAACTAAAGAAATGTTTCAGTCTGATGAGTCCTAGAAGGAGGTCAAATCTTCCAGGTCTATTTTGTTACCAATAAACACATTTTGTTATAATGTAAATCTTCAGTTTTCAATGAAATATGAATTCACATGATAGCATTCTATGTAAAAGGGGAAGTCACTCAGGATAATTAAATTTTAATTGTATAAATAAAAAAAGATTGAAGATAGGAAATAGATTAGTCCAAATAGCTAGAAATTCATGATTATATGTAAAGATGTAGGTATTATCTGACTGCAGATAATGCAGAATCTTTGAACTATAGAAAAAAGTCAGTGTAACACGTGGAGAAAGTAGTCAAGAGAAGAAAACTGGGAGAATTACTAGCATGTAAGTCTTAACCAAGAGACCAAGCATAGTAATATATTAGCTACCAACTACAACATCCTCATTTTCAAGTTTGTTAATGACTGTGAGAATCAAGTTGGTGTAATATTAATAATACTGCACATGATAGTTGTTCAGTAAGCTTGGGTGTCATAATCATGATTGCTGCTTTCATCGTCCATTCATATTCAAAGGGATAGCTTTGGTACAGATCCAAATAAAAGAGGGAACTTGGCTGTGAAGCATGGGCATATTCTGAGATGGATATTCTGAGGATGAGAGTTAATGCTAGTCCTGAAACCAGGTTAGGGGAGAGACAGACTAGGGGGGTATTGTGTTTATGATAGGTAGTTTTGATAGTCTTCCTGAAAGAGAAAGGGAAATTCTTTTTCAATAATGAGTGGAGGGAACTTTATTGAAGCTGTGAGAATAGGGAGGCTGCTAGCTGTTCTGGGGAAAGGAAGTGAGAATACAGCTAATTTTACTCCAATAAGGAAACATTTTCTTAACAGTTTTGATTACTCAGCAAAGTTCAGGAACCACAGAGTAACAACTATCTTTCTTTTTCTTTAGAATTTAAAGCCTGAGTTAGAAAGTGGAATTGTTATTTCACTGTTCAAACTTCTATGAGCTGCCATTACTGACTGACAGACCCACATTTTCTAGAATAGCCTCCCATTGCTTAGTTTCAGTCTTCCTTAGTTCAGTTAGCATCACATGACATATCACACATTGCTCTTTTTCTTATTTGTTGTTTCCTTCAACAATTAAAACGTTAACATTTTGAGGTAAGGTTCTTGCTTTTGTTGTAAAACAGTACAAAATTGCCTGTCATACCATAGACTTTTAGTATTGGTTGAAAGAAGTCTAAACTAATAAAATGCCTTCCAAAAGTTTAAGTTGAGAACAATTGGCTTTGTAGGAGTGATGTTATGGCATACTGTCTGGTTGAGCACAGAAGACAACTTGAGAACTCTGGTATGTTATTGTTGGGGTGGAGTGAGTGGAGAGATATGGAACTAGGAACAAACTGCAGTTATGAGAATGGAGGTCATTGGTGCTAAGAACATGAGGATGGTTAAAGCCAGTAGCTTTGTGGTATTCAAAGACATGAGGTATGAGAGGGACACTTGGAACTAAGGACCCCTAATATACAAAATTATTTCAATGCCCTCCAACCTGGGTTAACCTTAGTTTTCATAGCATTAGTATTTTACTAAGAGTGACCTGCTCTCTAAGTGTGATAAAAAATGGAGGGGAAAGACCACACAGTGAAAATGCATTTAAATTTTTAATGTTTTGGCAAGAGACTTTGCGGTTTTTTGTCTCAGAATTAAGGATGAAAAGACATCAGATAAGCAATACAGTTGTTATGGTTCCACAATCCAGACTAATTGCTCTAATCCCCAAAGAAAAAATAAACAATACAGAAAATTCCACACTATCTTCTTTTGCTCATTGTTGTCTTTTCAAGAAGCTTGTCAGGGAATGTTGACAGTAGGAGATGTTGTGACAGGTGAGGAAACTACATAGAAATCACTTCTCTATTCAAACCTATGAAGAAAGAGAAAATGATGTGTTATAAAAATGAATATTCTAGAATGTATGCATAATATGCATATATATGCATCATATACATTAACATTCAAAAGGATAGGATTGCCTAACCTAATTATTTATAGTCAATGTTAATGAATACATTCTGGTGTCAACATAGAAGCAGTTAATAAGATTTAAATGACTAATGACTAAATTATGGTAAATAGCTAAATTCTGCCTTAAGGTTTTGAAAAGTATTTTATGCAATGCTTCCAGTGAGAAATATTTACTATCTTGGCTCACCACTTACCACATGGATAACTGATAGAAGCTTCTTGTGTGTATTGCTTACTCAAGAATACATTGGTTGGCAATGTTAATAACCTCACAGGTCTGTATGATTATAAGAATAGTTAATGCTAGTATGGAGCTTGGAAACATGACTAGCCAATTTTACATACTCGATAAAGATCAGCTATTTTTACTAGATTTGTTTTGTGTGTGTTATCACATTAATCATGTATGTTCATTACACTATTGCATGTACATATACATATAAATGTTGACCATTGAAAATTCACACAATTTGGATATGCTGAAAGGATATAAACCATGGGAGATGAAACTTCATAAGGAAGAAAATTTCAGTGTTTCAATGAAAATATTAGAAAAAAGAGGGAATCATATAAGGTTCATCTCCACTGTAGCTCACAGTTGGTGCAGAGACTAGAGAGGACTTTTGCCAGAGTTGGAGAGTTATTATTCCAAGATAGATATATTAATATAAGTGACTTAAAATTTAAACTTAAATAGGAACAAATTTTCATATCTGTTCACCTCTGTCTCCAGAGGACTAGTTGCATATATCTTTCCTGGGCAAGACTGTGTGAAATACAAAAGGAAAATCACAAAAATAAACTCACACGATCTCTTGAGCTTTAGATAATTTCTATTAGAGCTGTTAATTCTAGCTGAATGCATCCCTGTTTGCTAAAGAAATTTTCTGCAATTTATTAATTTTAAGTACTGTAAAAATTTCTTGTATACAAATTGTATAGACAATGAATTTGTGAATCAAAAATTTACAGTAAAAGTTAAAATATTTTTCAAGCAAGCTATAATTTAAAGTGTAATTAAATAGTTTAAATGTTATTTAATGTAATGCTATGTGATTAAATAAAAGTGCTTAAATTGGTGCTCAGTGTCTGGGCCTAAATATCCTTACCTGTGCTCATGATGCAGTAGTTAATTAAAAAAACCTTAGACTTACCTCTGAAAGAAAATGGTGCATTTTAACTCTAAGAATGCTTGCAAATTAATTAATGCATCCAGGATATTTTCTATGTACCTTACTAGAAATCCAAACTACTAATTTTACTTTGCATAGTGATGTTCTTCTAATACTACATGTCAGAAGCACAATTACACCCCCAAAATAAAAGTAGGAAATATAACTCAGAGGACTGTTATATCTGGGACTCTATTGCTTGTCAGTTTGTTGGTATTTATACAAAAATGATCTGTTTTCGGGATTCAGTTTAGTGCTCTGCCATTTACTGTGCATGTCAGAATAAGAGGCTTTTATTAAGTTAAAGTAGAGCTACTAAATACAGCTTGGAAATCTATTATACTCTTAAATTTTGAATTGCCTTGCAAAATAAATTTAATATTATCTATGTTTTTACTTCAATAGTTTACTATGTAAATCAAGAGTATCTTAACTCTTAAACAATAATCAGTTGTATCACCTTCCTTTATCTTGAGGGGGAGCATTGGTCACAGAAAAGTGAATCCAATATAAATGCAATTTTCTTGTCATTGTTTTTATCATCACAATTCACAATTATTAAAATTCTTATAATTATAGCTATTATTACAATTGAATATTTTTATGTTGGCCTTGATGCCATAATTTAAATTTTGTGTAATTTGTATGGGAAAATATAATTACTTTATTTCATTTCATCACATTTTTCTTGCTGGACAATATTTATAATTTATTTATGCAGGCACCTACCACATAGCGGGCATAAGGGAAGGTATAACCCTTAATGATGTTCCAAGGGTTAGCAGCAATCTGCTGTGGTTGGACAGCCTGGGGAAACTGGGGGACGGTGAACTGTTGAAACTGGCTGACCTTGACCTAAAGGAAATAAAAACATTAATAATCATTCTAGTTAATCCCTTCTAAGCTTCGAATGAGAGATGGACAGAAACTAATGAATCATACCTTAAACTACATAGATAATTTCTAAAGTATTCTAAGAAGACTACAGATACAGAAAAATTTTCTAATATGAAACTTACTGCAACAATTTTTTTGTTACAGAGAGAACTTCAGAATTGAAGACAACTTGTTAACTCATACAATCACATAAAAGTGTGTTAAGATTAAAAAGAGAAACATATATTGCTCTTTTTTTGAATAACTCTGATAACTGTTGGCAGTTATAATTTATATTCATGGCTGATCTTTACAATCAGAGAGACCCCAAATAATTTGTCTTGATTTTATTTTCTGGAATTTATGACTCTGATCCAGTTGCTTAATTTTTCTTAGCATCACTAACACTACAGAAATATAGTAGTTAATATATATGCACACACACACACATACACACACACATATATATATATGTGTGTGTGTGTGTGGCACTTTCTCGGTAGTCAACGTCACATATTTTTGTGTAGTCCACATTCCTTATATGAAAGTTCTTCAAAGCTTGCTTCTTTGACTTTTCAATGGACGGGTGCAGAGGACACATGCAGCTTCTCACAGGGGAATTTCCAGGTCTCATGAATGGAATGCTATTTTTTAATTGCCGGAGAATGAGAACATGGATGTGACATGCTACGGACACAGTGATGGAATGCTGCTGAGCTCATTAGACATAAAGAGTAGATAACAGAGCTGCGGCTCTCCTGACATCACACCTGTGTCTTTCAACTGAGGTGTCCGTGGCTTCAGACACAGCAATTGGTTCCAAGATCTCCTATGATTTGAGAATAGTCACTGAGACTAAATTCTGAGAAACCAAATTCTGCTAACCTCACAGAGAAAGATTGAGGCGAACTTTTTAAAAATATGTGGTTTACCTCATCTAAATCATTTACAATAAAAACCATTTTTTTCTAATTCCTAAGTGCTATAGAATCGTCAATTTCTCAAAATAATTGTTCTAAAATTGTCCATATTTACTTTCAGAGTCACATTCATATCAAAATATCAATAACATTTTAATAGTTTGTTTTTAAATATTTTCTTGGAATTGAGTGATGTGCTAATTTGGGGGAAAGTATTAGGCATACATTCATATTCTCTTAGTTGGATTATGGATTAAGGCTGCTCATTATTAGCTTTATTTAATTACATACGTCGATGTGACTAATAAAAATGGGTTGTTATTAATTTGCTAAAATTGCACCAGCAGATATATATTTCTCTGATTTATGAGATTGTCATCTACTTCAGTTGATGAGCTACTGAAGAATTCCCTAGAACTTTCAAAAATAAAATGACTGAAGGTAAGAGATAATTGAATCTGAAACAACTGCACACACACACACTGGCGCGCGCACACATCAATAGTCTGACAGGAAGTTTCATGTACCAACATGATCATCACTGTGGCAGATGAAGTCAGGTCAACAAAAAAAGAGCTTTCATTCTTTAAACAATAGAAAGTCACCCTTTTAAAAAACCAATGTAAAGCATAGAAACTATGAAAGGATGTAAGTAGAAACAAATTAAACTTTAATTGACAGAATTAAGTATAATTAAGGGAAAAATAAAAAGCCAATAAAATTGTGCAACTAAAATAATCTATTTCTACTTCATCAAAAGATGAAATTTCCAAACCTGCTTCTTCTTCATCTTATAAACATTTTAGGTCAAATAAAATACATAAAACTGAAAAGCTTACCATATCAATAATCTTCTTCAGGAAATCCTTAAATAAAGGAAAAAGAATTTGATACATTGAAATTAGCACTCTATTGATTAGGCCAAACTTATTCTTAGATATAGTAAGAAAAGTACATCTGCATAAACAAAAGAATCATAATTTATGTTCCTTGTTTGAATTATGTCTGAGTTTATCAAATAATAGAAACATACATTTATTGTTTTAATCAAATGTAACCCCTAAATGGAGCAAGAGTTTGCCTATTTTAGCCACTTTTATATCTGCAAGATCTAGAATCTTGTAAGTCATATAAGGATTGGTAACAGTATTCCTAAATAAGTGAATTAATTCACGTGTTTATTTTAATCAGCGTATTAAGAAACCTGTTAAATGACACTGGGCTTATTGCAGTTCCAATAAATCACTGTTTGTATATAAAATATTCATATATGTACTTTGTCTTTATTTTCAGTTTGTATTAGAGATAATTTCAGAGACACTGATAAATATTTGCTTAGTTAATAGTTCTAATAATACATTTAAAATGCTACAGGTTAATAAAAATTAAAATATTTAAATAACCGAATTTCCATTTCTCATAGGAAATAAAGGATTTCATTAATCAACTGACCCCTGCATAATACATGCTAAATAAAAAAGACTCATCTAATCATTACAAAATTAAAGGTAAATTTTATTTAATTTTGATAGTTATCACTTACCTCAAGGGTGATGCTGGTAGATTCCTTATAAAAGGAAATAAATAATATATCTAAGTTATGTATATATTAAGCCATTGTTTTCTATCATGCTTACTCTCATTATTTTGTAAATAAAATAAAATGGAATAAAATTGTTAAATCAGATGATACAAAACATCAGTAGGAGGATTTTTTTCAAATTATCATGAAATATGGAATTTGATTCCTCACTTGGGAAGCACACAGTTCACAAAACTGAGGACAGTCCCCACAACTGCTGAAATAATATAGTCACTTTTCAGTGACCTCTAGCATAGAAAGCAGTATTGACATTTTGTTATGATTCAGTACTGCATATATCTTCTTGCTAACTTTGAATGTTGCTGCTTTAGTCTGCTCCCATAATTGTTTTTTTATCATTCCTCCCTTAAAAAGTTCTGTTTCTGTGTAAAACAATGATTTTAATTCAAAAAGTCTAATGTAGAATTATCTGATACTGGGTGCCAATATTTTGTTTTCATTGGAAAACATCTTACCTCAGAGGAATTGTCTTCCTTTATCTGTATTAAAAAGAAAAGTGTTTCAATTTATGACGTAACCAGATAGCCAATCAGATTATCTTCCCTTTCTTGAGATGGTGTTTTAAACTAGCACTTTCTTTGAAAAATCCTGGAGCTATTTGTGCTAATGATTCTGTACTTGGAAAAAAAATCATTATTCTAAATACATTTCTTATATCTGAGAATTGGTTTATGGTGAGATTGTAGTTGTGAAAGTTGTCATGTTTAAAGTACTGTCTATGTGAATGTATAGAGAATGTTGCTTTTATATTACTCAGTAAAGAAAATGTATATTTAGTTTTATAACAAATACTGAAAATAATGGCACCGAGCAAGTGCCTGAGTAAAGCATTTCATTGATGCGAAGATCTTAAAAATCTGTGTGGCAAAATAATTCATCATCTGCTGTTAACTATGATTACTTTTAGAAAGCAAAAGGATTTTAATAAGTGACTGAAGCCAACTGTTAAAGGGAAAATTGAGGGAAAAGTTGATTTGGACTAATGGAGTCTGAGAACAAAGAAATTAATGGGTCACCTGTAAAATTGATCATGAACTACCTTCATTTTTAAGTTACACAAACACACACACACATACACACAATTAAATATAGTATGTGTAATACTCTCTAACTTATCTTGACCATCAAATTGACTTTGGTGCAGGGAGACACACACCATGGGACATGTGAAAGGTACAGACTTAAAGGAGATGGTAAAGACCGAGCATCATAGGTTCAGTGTTGGTCTTCTAAAGACAAACGTTTCCCTCATCTCTCCCTTCTATAGCTGGCTTCAGTCACTTATTAAAATCCTATTGCTCTCTAGAAGTAAATTACAGTGAATAGCAGGTGACAAATATACTATTATTTTGCAACACTTAGATTTTTGAGTGCTTTATATAAAATATTTTGCTCAGTTATTTTTTTTTAATAGAGGATACCTACTCTTGGGGTCAAGTTTGGGATTGGTATAGGTTTTATAATCCTTTATGGAATAAGGGGTCAATTAAAAATTAATTTTAATAGGTGATGATACAGTATTTGGTGTCACATGTATACAGTCATTTTCATTTGCACCAAGATCACTCATATTTATATATACAATTAATAAGTTTTCATGATCTTGATCTATTGCTGTACTTTGTTTTAACAGAGAAATCAGTGAAGTGCTTTTACATTGGTTATAGAGTTAAATCCCAGTTATTTTTAGGAATACTATTATAATTAGATCCTCACATACTACAGAATGGCACTCACACACATAGGAGACTATTTACAAGAAGCTGTCTAGTTACCACTCAATCTAGACTTTTGCTTATCCTTTTCTATTTTTGTCATGTGTTCTTCATTCATGTTTAGTAACTAGATCATTATTATGAAAATGACAAAACTCTATTCTGGTTTAAAGGATCACTTTGGAATTTACTCTTGTAGCCATGAAACTTGCTGTCATTGCTTCTGTATTTTCCAGGCAGAGGAACGTATCCCCAGCAAACTCAAGACTATGATAGTACAGTGTGCACTTTTTGTTTTTCCTTCTCCCTGCTCCAATGAACACCATGATGCACGAGGGAGACTGTGATAACTTGCACATCTTGCTTCTTATAGAGCCTCTTTATTTGATATAACTATTAATTTGACTGTGTGATTGCTAGGTAATAGGTGAGATCTATTTAGTGAACTATATTCTTTGCTTTCTATCTTCAATTCGTGGATGTAATAAGACATCAACCTCTCTTTATTTCAGATGAAAACAGATTTTAACATTTAAGATGTTTCTTAGTCTTCTAGCACTCAAACCAATATCTGAAAGCTGATTTGCTCTAGTAATAGTGATGGTATCTTAGCTTCTCAGAGACATTTAGGAATATCATTCACATCCAAGAAACAGGAAGCAAAAAGAAGCAAAGTGCCACATAGCCTGCTTTTGGTAGGTTTGTAATGAATCCCTGGACATCTGACTTCAAACCTCAAGTTACAGTTAAGCTCTTTCCTGTGATGTTTCCTACTCTGACACTTAATTGTCCTGTTTGAAAGAGGTCCCTCAGCCAAAAAGGCCTTACGAAACAAAATGTATGTAACAAATAGAAGGTTACAGTTAACTTGATTTCTTTAAACGTCGGATAATTTTTGAAAATGGAGTTAATATTCTCTACCTCAAAGACAAGTACAACTTAACTTTTCTTCTAATTTGAATTATTTTACAAATGAAAGTAGAAGTAAAAATGAAATGAGAATGCAGAACTTACCTGGGTGGGAGTCGCACAAAGTGTCTGACACTGGGCCCATGCGCTCATATCTATCTCTTGTGCATGGAAAGACTGGCAATACTGGGGCATGCAAAAGCTTTGGCAAAATTGCTTGACTTTTTCCTATAAGGAAAGAAATATGCCAATATTTATGTCAGTATTGGACATGCTCTATAGAACAGAGTGTATTTATGGAAATCAAATTAAAACTATGTAGATGTCAAACTATACCAAAATGATCAAGATAAAGATATTGTAATATAAAATTCACTAAAAAAGTGAATAAAATGAACTTAAAAATTGAAGAAGTTAAAGATTCCAGAGGAAGTAAGCTTTTACTGAATGTAAATTCCAAGAATTTCCACTCCACACCGATTAAATAGATGTGTACAACACATGGATGCATCTTTGAGTTGCTTGGGTGTCAGTATGAGGTGGTCACAGGAAAGAGAATGGCATAAAGGGAGGGTGCTATTAGAAGGAAGCAGGCACAGTATGAGAAAGAGTTTTGGATAATAAATTCCCTAAAAATACTCATGTTAGAGATCTTGTTTTGAATTGTACAATATGAAACTCATCTGTTCTGAAAAGAGTGAACATTTCTCTATTTATGTAATTAATAATTGCAAGATTTTAATTTGTTTTGCAAATTTTTATTATTTACCTTATATTTGTTCTCTAATATCCTCATTAAAACCTACAGAAGAACTATTAGCACTTCATTTTAAGTTAAGTAAGATGTAGTTTGGAGAAGTTAAGTAACAACTTAAGAAGTCTGATTGTGGAAAGGAATTTGTCTGATTTCGGTTCTTGCATTTTTTTTTTCCTGACAATGAGCATTTTTTGTATCCCCTTTAGTTAATACAATTTAATGCTTTTAATATTTATTCTATTTAACACATTATAGATATTTTACTTAAGAGCCTTAAATAAAAATTTCAAAAACATTTAGGAATGACATAAAATTAATTTTATATAGACTGACAGATTGAGCTCTAGCTATTTGCATATTTTACCTACTGACCGATAGAGGATATTAATTACTGTCTATAAGAAAATCATTTAAATTCTTTCTCTACCTCATTATATAAAGATTGTCATAAGTTATTAAGTGAAATTAAAAAATCCTTATGTTTGTAAAACCTATGTATATATGCATATAAACATTATGTGTTCTCCCTGCCCCTGTGTAGAGGGGATGATGATTACCTATTTTTCTTAAAATGTAATTGTATATTTTTATTAAGGTAATATTCACACATGTTATCAATAGGAAAACTAATTTTTATCGTAAGTTAGACACAGCATTTTCTTGGGAAGAAATGACGTCATTCATTGGGGGAGAAAGGGTTGTAAAATGTGTCTTTTATTTGAAGACATAAATTGAATGGAAAACTTACCAGCTGCTTTAGGTTGACATTTTGTTCTTCACTCTGTACACTTTTCTGCTAAAAACAGGTCATATTTTAGAGAGACACAGACTGAAAATTGTTACCAGGGACATTAACTTAATTAGATTATAATGACTTACTTCACTGACTGCCTCAGCAGATTCCTAAAGAAAAAAATGAAAAGTAGTTTTACTAGAATAGGACAGCAATAGCTACGTGCAAAGAATCTTAGTAGAATGTTAGGGGAAGTTACTTAAGCATTCAGAGCCCAACCAATTATCCCTAAGATATCTAGCCATTTAAGAATTACATAGGCTAAAATATGTGTTAGAACTCTGCCACTTCTTTTCTCTCTGCCAAAATAACAACATAATTAAAATAGATTTTAATTTTCACACTTTATTAAAACTATATTATTAAAACAATATATGATTTCTATATCCAGAGTACAGTCTAGTGACCAAAATCAATCAATCAGTCAGTCAATCAATTAATCAATAATATGGACAGGTATGGTAGCTCATGCCTGTAATCCCAGCATACTCTGGAGATGGAAGCAGTATGACTGCCATGAGTTGAGATGTGCTTAACTATGCAGTGACTAGAGGGTTCCAGGCCAGGATGCGTCACAGAGCTGTACAGTTAGACCCCGAGACCCTGTCTAAAAAATAATTGAGAAACAGAGACAGAAAGAGAAGGAGAGGAAGAGACAGAGGGGAAAGGTAAGGAGAGGAGAGGAGAGGAAAGAAGAGAAATGTCCAGTGAGATGAAGGGGAAAATTAAGCCTCATGTGGTCTTTGCTGAATGACAGATGTGGTCAAAGGCTCTCAGTCTGAGACTGAGATTTAACATTAGAGACAGGCTTGAGCAAGTTTCATAAGACACGGAGATGAGGCGATTATGAGTTTTTCAAGGTCATGGATCTGCACCGTAATCGAAGGCAGTGCCACTGGCTTTTTCAAGGCCCACTTCAACCTGACCCTGCTCAGCACCTCTCCAGCTGCTGTTGATCTGGGAGTCTCAGGCTCCTCAAAATAATATTAATAAATTTCCAAAAAAAAAACTATGATTAAAGTAACTGGAAAGGTCTCTTTTTGGCTTCAATTTGAATTTAGTCTCCCGTGGAGTCCCACATACAACAGAGAACAGGAAAGAATAAAGAATTATTTTATGAACTTAGTTAATTTAACCTATGATAGAATAATTTCATATCCCATTTTTCCCTTGAATATTTATATGTGTATTTCCTAGGGATTATCAAGTCATTAGAGAATACTATGGAAAGGCCACAGTTTCTTGAAAGAAATACAAAAGCAATGATATCTTACCTCACTGGATGAACTGCTAGCTGATTCCTTGATAAATAAAAGTAAAAATAAAACCAAAGAATTAGTAACACGAAGATAGAATTCTTAACCAATATTCTTGAGTATCATCAATTGTATTAATGTCATTCCATATAATCATATAATGGAGTGTTAGTATGAAAAGTCACAAGGATTAAAGCAAAGCATTAAATCAGGCTTCATATGAAAGTTATTATTAAAAACATTGGGAAATAAATGTGAAGGAGCCAACTTATCAGATACACAAATGGGAGCACCTCCATTGTGAGCATAAGGGCAAAAATGAAGGGATAAAATTAGTTCAGGGAGAGAACAATTATAGGCATTATCTTCTGGTGTATTTAAGGAGGAATATTCTGAACACTCCATGACCTACTATTAACGCTTCATATCAGGTATACTGTAAATTATAGTTTAGAAGTATAAAAATCTCCACCATTTCACCTATTTTATTGTAGTTTCCTCATTTAAAACGAATTAGGCATATTACCTCTACCACATTGTTTATAAAATAAGAAAAGCTCATTTTTTCTTAGAGAGAAATATACTGAACTTTATTTCACTTATGGATTTTTATTGAAATGTAGACTTCTCTGGGAATTTCTTTCACACATTCATTCTGTTTTTAGAACAGTTCTTTTTCAATATATATTGGTAAATGAATGAGTAGAAAAATTAATTAAGGCTATATTCAGTCATTTAAAAATCATAATTATATCTATATTAGATAGATTAGAAAACTCAGAACACTAAATCTGTAATTTGAATAAATGTTATATAAAGATACTTATAAAAGCAAATTTCGTTGTTTAAATGAGAAAAATTTGGAAAATATTTTTTTAAATTTAAGTATTAACCGGGGTGTGGTGGCACATGTCTTTAATCCCAATACTAGGGAGGCAAAGGCAGGCAGATCTCTCTGATTTTCAGGCCACCCTGGTATATATAGTGAGTTCAAGATCAGCTGGGGATACAAGGAGAGCCTGTCTCAAAAAAAAAATTCATTAAATAGCAGCCAAATAATGAAAGTCACAAGAGAATTAAATCTCTATTCTTTGTGAGACCCAATTGAGAAAATGGGTTACTAAGTTCATTTATAAACTAATAAACACTGTTTTAATTGTTCATTGAATTAAGGCAAGTGCCTCTAATTTCAAGTTTTCTTGAAATTTAACACACTATGATAATTTCAACATTATTCAAACTTATGCAAACTTATTATTAGATTTGAAATGAAGTAATATTATAATATTATAAAGTAATAAAATTTGGAGCATTTATCCTTTTAAAAACAAAATTGAATCTATTGCCATCCGTAACTCAATAGAATATCCACTAATTTAATAATAATAAATACTTAAAAATCTAAAGTGCTACTTGGTGATATTTGAAATTATGTTGAGAAGAAAGAGATGAATAAAATAATAATCACAAGATAAATGGAAAAATAACTTGTTGGCACTGGAAACTACACCCCATGAAATAATACAGACATTAATAAATGAATTTTACCTGATTTGTTTGGAAGAACACATTACTGCCCTGCTTATACTTCTGAAAAAAAATGGCATTTATATTTTAGCCATAAAAACTTAAAAGTTATTTAAAGCTGTATTTAACATAGGAAGCTAGAACTTACTTCTTGGTAGAGGTTGGCAGATTCCTTAGAAAAAGAAAGGACAATGTATTTTAATTAGCTTTGAGCATGTTTTTATTCACACTGTCTAAAGATGCATCAATCTGCACTAATTATGCGCTATCAGGAGTTTTATAGAAGTGGTTTGGGGGATAACAACAGCAAAGAGGGAAGGAATAATGGTTATAGTCTCGTGCATCATTTTTATTAGCAAGCAGGAAAGTACTCAAGTGTGATGTTGGCACATGTTTGGTTTATTCTTTCTATACTTTTAAAATTTCAGTTCATAGACTTCAAATTTTCTATGATTTATAGTGCCAGTGTTACTGATCACAAAATGAAAGTAAGCTGGGAGGACATATAATTTTCCATTAGGTGTCAGAACATTCTTCATAATAAGGTTCCTTACCTCGCTGGAGGACTGTTCGTTTGCTTGCTGTTTAAATGAAACAGACACAAATTTAACTTTTACAGCTTATTTAAAATGACAAGTGTATCTGTATTTATACTGCTAATGGTGAAGACATTTGTAACAAAAACTGGGGCGGGCGCAATGACTCAGCAGGTAAGGTGCTTGTCAAGAAGCCGGAGAATCTGAGTTCATTACTGACACAAATAGTGGCAGCAGAGAAGTGAATCCTGACTTCCACAAACTGGCCTCTGATGCCACATGGGAGCCATGGCACACGCACAGGGGAGTTGGGGGGAGAAATGCATGAATGTAATAAAAATGCCTTAGTTAAAACAAAATAATTTCCTAGGCAAATTTAATGTAATAGAGCATTCTCTGGAAAACATCTCTGGTCTCATATACGATCGGTGTATAATGTCATTACTCTGAAATCTCAAGAAAACTCTGACACAAGTACTTTTGGAAAATTTGAGGTATCATTTGCTAGGGACACCTGATCTCTTGTCTGGATAACTTTTTTAATTAAAAGAAACTACTTAGGCTAACAATAAAAAGAGAAGAATGAAATGACTAGTCCTATGTAATATTGACAAGGCACCATTCTATTTTTGTTTGTAAACTAAATTCTTCATTCTGTACTGTGTTTAGGTTCACAAAGAGGTGGACACTCAAGGGCCTCTTTAGAATGAAAGCAATGGTGAAAGACTAAAATTATTATAATATATGTATACCTAGTACTGTGTTTACAAAATTTTTTAAATGTGCTATCTGTTATGTGTTCAGTATTTTGTGTCCTAAATATTATCATTGTATCCTTCCTAGTGCTTCTTTTTTGAGCAAGCAAGTTAACCTCAAATCCAATCCAATTCCATACACTTTATAAGTCCGTGTGTGTGTGTGTGTGTGCATGTGTGTGTATGTGTGTGTGTGTTTGCATGTGTTTATGTGGGTGCATGCATACTTATGTGAGCCTAAGTGCAAAGGGTCTGAGACTGACATTGGAATTCTTGACAAATCACTCCCCATCTTATCTTTGAGGCAAGTTCTCTCAATTGAACTCAGAATTCCCTGACATGGGCTGGTATAGATGGCCTGCTTCTACTGGGAATCCCTGCTCTCTGCCTTTCCAGACTTGTGGAGTTACAGGCTGGCTGCTTCGTATCTGGATTTTAAGTGAGCTCTGGGAATTAGAATTCTAGTCCACTGAGCCACTTCAACAGCCCTACATGTCCTCATTTTTATATCATGATATCTATGTTTTATTTTATCAAGAATAATATTCTTTCAACTCATTGAGAGCTGGCATTGAAATCCCAAATTATGGTGGTGGAGCATCTTTATTCGTTCAGCACATGCTTTAGGATAGAAACGATCCAGATAGCCCAATTTACATTGCAATGCATGATATACAGGAGCTTTCTTTTCCCTTCTGTTCTACAGACTCTGAAATATCTCAGTACAGAAACTTTGTATTACAACTGTCCACTCTTTCCACATCCTTAAGAAGAAGCTGGTACTATTATACATCCCTGTACACTTACATGTTTTGCCAGAGCAACAGCCAACAGGCAGGTAAAGATGAAGAACTTCATGTTTGCTACGTCCTGTAGAAACATGTACAGAAAATCAATAATTAATCTTTTGGTGAAAAAAATGACATAATAATTTATTATTGTATAAGATGATTGAAATGGATAATGATGGTGAATTTCATGAATATAAATATAAATAACCACAAGTTATTTTGACACCTTTTTCCAATAGGACATACACTGCATTTGATAAAATGTGGACATTTCATTCAGATAAGGTCAATTTCCAGAATTAATCACAACACAGCATTCAGCCTGGCTCCCTAACAAACAGACGTAGCAGGTGGAAACGATACCAGGTTGGTAGTCAGAAGTCTGAATGGAGCCCTGGAGATAAAGGAAGCCATGGAGCCCTCATCTAATACACCTAACAAACTGAACAAAAACATTTCTGAGACCACTGTCAGCTAGAGCAAACCCTAATTCTATTAACAGAGAACTCTATAAGGATTTTCTGACTGATCAATCTTTTCTGTTAAACTAATTTAAAAATGGAAATAAAATTATAATAATACCTTTTAACTCATTTATTTTAGTAGATAATTTTGAAGCTCACTTAAAAATGTATTTTGAATGTTATTTCTGAATTAAGCATGTTTATAACTTGATGGGAAAGAACATTTCAAATAGTTGTATTTATTAAGCAGTTGCTATATGGCAATCACTGTGCTATATATTTTATAATATTATCTACACTCTTTAGAATAACTTTGTAATGTTACTATCCACATATTTTATCTCTAAATTCTACTTGAAGAAAGTAGTTCAAGGGCCAAAGACAAAGTAAAGAGTTGCTAGATTTCTAAAATCCAGATTATCTTACTTCGACTTCAGAATACAACCTCAGCACTTCAAATATGGTATCATAATAAAGTTTTAGTGTTTACATATTAACTGCATTAAAATTTGTAAAAAATAAATGACAATTTTGTACAGTTTTGAAAATACTAAGCAGTTTGTATAGTATCATATTGGCATCTTTATCCATATCTTGATTTTTACTCTACAGAAGATCATTAACAGATTTGTGAAATATTCTTTTGATAAGCACATACCAGAAAAGAAATAATAAATAAATGTTACCTTGTTTCCCAAATGGAAGAACGGAGAACTAGATAGCAGATGGTCTGCACTGGATCACTTTCATGCTATTTAAACCCTGTCCCTCCATGATATGCTGATTTTGTGGTTTCAAATACCTAAAAAGACGTTTGAGTTCCATGAAGTCACCAGGATTAGAAGTGTTCTTTCAAGTTTTGTTCTGCAGATTCCAAGGAGTACTTTGACACAGTTAGATGGAGAACATGATTACAGAAACAAGAAGCTTGCACATACAATGGCTCTCTGTAAGTGCAGACTCAGCTCTTCTAAGAACGACTAGTTTTCAGATTCTAGTGTTTTGTAAAACTTCTTTCCCCTCTATTACCAAACTTTTCACAGCAGACATTAGTAGTCTTGTTTCTTCATATTGTTTTGCTTCAGTCACACTTTTTCCTGGGTAGACCACACAGTTTCATGTTTCTAGGATTCTTCATCTTCCCTCCGTTCCCCTTCACTCACAGTCTTGTAAGAAATGTAGGATAAATTGCTATGTGACATTTCAGAACAGTTTAAAATTTAAGTATAACTCTAAAAATATTTGGCAAATCTCATGCAGTAATAATTCCTTATATTTTTAATCAGTTTCTTCATTTACTTAGCTAAGGTTCAAAAATTGTGTGTAAGCATATGTTAATATATAACCATATTTGATTTGACAAATAATTAGGGTATCTAATATATTCTGGGACATCTTCTATGTGCTTTGAATAAAGTCACAAGTAAAAATTCTAGGCTTCATAGAGTTGATACTGCAATAGGAACGGAGACATTCAAATATAATACATACATCTATTTTCTTTTGGTTCAGTAAGTGATATGTTCTAAGGAAAAATATGGCCTGGAAAAAGAGATGGGAAGCTTTGTGGAGGTGAAGTTTTTCTTATTAGATAATGTACTCAGAAAAGCCTTTGAAAGTAGAAGAATAAAATCTGAAAGAAGAGAGAGTAGGACATGCAGGTAGATGGGAGAAGGGCTTCCTGGTCCAGGCCTTGCAGTAAGACAAAACCTGGAGTCTTTTATTTATTGTTTTTTATTTTATCTGTATGAGTGTATTGCCTGCATGTATGCAATTGCACTCATATAGTGAAATGACTAAGGAGTTCAGAAGAAGGCTTTGTATCCCTGGAACTGGAGTTATGGAAGGTTGTTAGCCGCTATATGGGTGCTGAAAATCAACCGCAGGTATTCTTTAAAAGTCAGTGCTATTAACTGCTTAGCCATCTCTCTAGCCCCTCAAACCTGTAGTCTTTAAAAATAACTAATAAACAGGAGATTGTGGCCATAGTGAGAAAAAGATCTGGATCTGAAGCCTTAACAGCAAATACTACCTGAAAAAATGCAATGTTAAGGCAATTTACAACTTCCAAAGGCTTTTAATATGAAATTAAACTTCTGACTGTGGTAGACTATCAGAGAATAAATGTACTTTTCTTATTTAAATAACCAAAAGAAGCTCAAAATATATGATACACAGCTTTCAGATGTTAGATAACAGTGGCCACTGAAAGAAGAGAAAAAAATAATTAGTGCAATGATTTTTTGATTATTACTGGAATGCCAAATTATTAAAGAAGTGTCCTTAAGACAGTAGGTGATTCCCTTAAATTGGTATAGTTGATGTTAGCAAAAATTGATACAGAATACAAAAATGGAGAAAAATTAAATGGTAGAAGAGTATTTGAGATAAAAGTCTGGTAATCTACCCAAGGATGTGGTACTCTCCTGAGATTTGATTAGCATGCATAAATATGAAGAAATTTTATGTGGCTTTTGACTGAGAATCACAAAGGAACAGGCTGAATAATGCCTAGAGCTCAAAGAAGGCTTGGATTAGACCATGATACCACTGGCCAGAGCAGCATGTTTTTAATGCATGCATTGTTAGACTACTTAGAAAAATATTTCTTCATAGACTACTAAGAAATGTATTCTATTTCACTCTATACAGTTCTCTGTTCTGCATTGCACAGTAACACTTAAAGAAAGCTAATACAAGTTAAAATTAAATGTCTTCATTGTGATCCAGAGTACTATTCAATAATATTTAAAGTAACAAGCACATGACATCACCATAAATGGTGAAATTACAGTCTTCTATGCAATATAAATGGCTAGGTGTGAAACAAGACTAGGTAGCATGATTCACAATGAATATAAAAAATCAGACAAATGATAGAATTAGTAAACAAGCACAGCTGAATACCCATCTTCAGGGTACAGTGGTTTATATCAACATTTCCAGACAGGTAGTTGGGTACCTGGAAGGTGGGTGAATCATTGTAAATATCCAGAATTATCCACTCACGGTCACCCAGATATAATTCAGATCCCATTCTTTTGACCAACAATCACATGGTAGAACAGATTAAAAGTAAATGAAAAAAAAAAATAAAATCAATTCAATTTCCCAAATCCCAGTTGTTGAAAATTGAACTGGCTTGAAATTTTAGCAGTTTATGGGCCAAATCTGTGTCACATTTTCCTTTATGTAGTTCTCTTGCATTCTCTATATTCTGGCTTTAAACCAGTAATATACTTTTAATTTCTGTCTACTGTGCATTAAATTTAGATGTGAACAGAGTTACCTTCCTTTTGTGAAATGTTAAGACCACAACATTTTATTTCCATTTTAATATAATTTCTTCATGCATAATAATTTTGATCCCCCCCCCCCCCGCACCCAACATTCACTGCATTTCCCCTAGGTCCTCCTTCTCAAGTCACTGGTTGGTTGGAAAGTAGTTGACTCTATTGGCTTTGTTTCTCTCAATCAAATTATCAGAGGCATATCTTGCCTTTGCTGCTGCCAGCACAGCTTTCACTTGTAGCTGCATTTGGATCCAGAGCTCTTGCCTCCATGAGCGTGTCCCTGGAGCCAGAGGGAAACTCCGTGTAAATTTACCCTACATCCCATTTTCCCTAAACAGTTGGCTTTCCCACCCCACCACTCCTCTCATAAGCATTTAGGATTTTCCTTTTCCTTAAAAGACATCAACTCTTCTTCCAGCACCACAGATCAGGAAAGAGGTCAAATATGATTGAGATATAGTGTATGAAATGCACAAAAAGTGAGTCCAAGTATACATTGACAAAACAAGAATTCTCCCTTTCATCCTCCTCTTTCTCACTCCACCTCTCTTTCTTCACCTTTTCTTTCTCCATTTCTCCTGTCTTCTCCTATTGTTGCTTCTATGGCAATTCTGGTCAGGCATGCCCCTGCTCAGGGCATGTGGTATCTCTTTGCTCTTTTGTCTTGAAGCACTCTTCCCCCAGGTATCTGCAGAAATGATGGCCTCCGTGCCTCATTTCAGTGGTTGATCGAATCTTAACTTCTCAGTGAGTCCTTCATATTAGTTTCATATAGCTATTGTTTCAAATAACACAAAAAATTGAATAACTTAAAAGAGCACAGGCTCCTCTGAGAGGGTCTTTCATATGACTTTTATTAGCTATACCCAAACTGTGAAATGAAAGTGATAAATTAATATTTACATTAATTTAGAATGTACATGTGAAAAACATAAATAATGACCATACACAAAAGAATGTGCTTGCTTGAGATTTATTACATTTGGGGAAGAAGATTTCCATCAAATAAAATATTAGAAAGGCAAGTATAATGTAACAGAAAAATGCATGAAATCATGGATTTTCCATATTCCAAATTATCTTTTGGATAATTTTGTCAAAAGATGGCTGAAATGGAAGAAATATAAGAAAGCATGTGGCAGTTGGATTTTCCAGTTAAGCTGTGTAGGAAAAGAAAATAACAAGTTGTTTCCAAAATTAATAAATCAGTACATACATAGTTTGGTCTGGTAGAAAGTAGTTGTTTATATATAATTTTATCAAGTATGATATACTACTACAAAATATCAGTAGATAATTAATGTTTAATAAATAAGACTTTGCAATATAAAGTTAAGCATGTCTATGTCAGTGCCCTTAATTTATTCATATTTATCTCCCTCAATAGATAATTTAAGGTGACGACGGTTCCTATGACCTACTACTTAGCAGATCTTGCTGGATACTTCCTTGTCATTAATGGCGATAGGAAATTCAACTGAAATACATTGTGTAATGCATTTGAAAACAACTGAACTCTATGAACTTTCACCTTTGAATGGTGGAATACTCCTGTTTTATCTTGAAATATATGTGAAATAGAAAATCTCATATTTCACACATTAAAAATTTAATATGTCTAATAGGTAAAAGTGACATTTCTATGTTTTCTTATTGGAATTATTTCATTGGTTCCTATGGGAACTACCTATTAGAATGCCTTTACACAAATCTTATTAAAACTTACATTATAAACCATATGACTATGTTACTAAAATGAAGATTCCGGCTCAGTACTGTCTCCTGATGCTATGTGAAGAATTTCCTTTACATAAATGGGCTGGACTCAAATTTCTCTGAAACCATCAGCCAAATCATTTTCTTCTTTCAGCGTTTATGAGTCAGTGGCACAAAAAGTAATAAAATTTAACCAATAAAGGGAATGACTTGTATCACAAAATTTGTAAATGAAAGAAATTGAAGAGAATATGAGGAAGTAAAAATGAATCCTATTTTCATTGATTTGAAAATCTATATTATGAAAAGCTCAGGTTGCCTAAAGTAATCTACAAATCCTTACAATTCCTATCAAAATATGAATGAAATTCTTTACAGGAAAAAAGTCAATAAAAATTATGAACCACAAAAGACCCTAGATATCAAATATAACCTTGGGCAAAAAATGAAAAGCCAACTTTGGAGCATGGTGGTACTTGAGTTTGAAATATTGATAGCCACAAAAGCAGCACGAGAGTAGCATAAGAATAAACACGGAGCAATGCAGAACAACCCAGCAAAAGTAGAAAGAACATATATCGGAGGAAAGGCTCTCTTCAACAGATGATGCTGGGACAGTGCATTGTATATCTAGAAGGAAACTAGCTTCTTAGTTAAAAGCACATATGGAAATTAAACAAAGTAGAGTAAGTCACAAACTTGATGGAAGTTCGAATAGTAAAAGAAAAGTGTTAAAAATGCATAGGGAAAGCATTTAGGTCTTTGGTTGGGGAAAACAGATGGCTATTCTCTCCAGTGAATAGATAACAGACAGAAATAGACAGATATGATTATATTTGTTTAAAAAAAGATGAAAACAAACTGCCAAAAAGTAATCGGTGTTCATGTGAGAAAAGATTAATTTCCAGAATATACAAGGAATTCAAACAGCAGCAAAACCAACAAAACAAATAATCTGGTTAAAGAACAGGCAAATGGCCTGAATACAGTTTCTCTAAAGAAGATATACAAATCACAACCAAGTGTTTGGAAAGCATTTAATATCACTAATTGGAGGTTCAAATCATGGTGGCTCACTCCTGTGGTCTTATCACTTGGAAAGTTGCGGCAGAATGACTACAATTAGTTAAAAGTCAGCAAGGGATGTATTTTGAGTCTGGGCCAACCAGGGCTATGTGTAAGATCTACCTCAAAAGACAAGAAAACAAACACAAATTTAAAATAAAAATCTAATTACAATGATATATCTTCTTAATATGGTTAGAATGACAAGTCTCAAAAACAAACAAAAAATCAACCGGTTTTGGTGAGTGAGGGTGTGAGGAAGAAGCACACTCACTACCTGCTGGGAGAACGTCATTTGGAAAAGTCATGAAAACAGCATGAAGTTTGCTCAAAATACTAGAAACAGAAAACTCCCATGTCCCCAGTGCTACGTATATAGCCAAGGAAATGTACATCGGTTTCCTGAGAAACATCTGTACTTTCATGTTTATTGCAGCCCTATTCACAGTAGTGAAGTATAAGGATCAACCTGGGTGTTCTTTGATGAGTAAACAAGTGAAGGAAATATAGTATAATTACACAATGGAGCATTTCCAGTCATAAATTTGGAGTGGCATTCTGAACTGCATCTGGTGGTACAGACCTTAAATCCCAACTACTTTGATGGCTGAGGCAGGACTATAAATTTGAGGCCTGCCTTGACTACAGAGCTAGTTCAAGGCTAACCTACACAACTGACTGAGATCTTATCTCAAGAAGAAAATATTAATTAAAAGACCTGGGAATATAGATCTACAGTAGATACCTTACCTTGCAAGCATGAAGCCTTCGTTAAAAACACTAGTATCGCCAACCCAAACAAAACCAAACAGCAAACACACACTGAAATCACTGAAATTCTGTCCTTTTTAGTAATATGACTTGTAGTTGAGGACATGTTAAATCAAGTAAGCCTGGAATGCAGAGATAAATAGTTGTGAACTATCATTTGTATATGGAAACTAAAAAGTTCATCTTAAACTAGACTTGTAATAGCAAGAGCATGAGGATGATATTTGTTAAAACTTATAAAGGAGAAATAAATATAGAATATATATTAAGAAAAGTGTGAAATAAAATTCACATTCTATCTTATTTAACATGACTGGTTTAATCTAGTATGAGCAACTTTGTAACCCTCGTAAATATCAGAAGATAGAGACTTACCACACCTTACATGTAATTAGCTGCTTCCGTTCTTCATTAGCTACAGGCTACACTTAGTAGAAGTAAAATGTCAAATATTCATTTGTTCAGGGTAATCATTTGTCAGAAGTAGACTGATTTAGTTCTGAGAGAATAATAGACTACTGCAGGCTATCATTATGAGTTTCCTTCTAAATTTTCACAAATGGCTGAAAGCAATGGGGATGTTAACATTTTCAGATAGCCATACATTTTATAGGAAAGCATCAGTTCTTGCTAGAGAGTAAATAAAGGTTCACAGGGTAAATATATTTGGTATACACCTTATCAGGAGAATACTTACATATCTTTTTAAATGCTTTATGTATTTCTGTAAAATAAAAAATATATATTCAACGTCTGTTAATATTACATGAATGAAAATAAATCCAAATTAATTAGAATATTCAATTTACATATGAAATGCTAAGTTATATATTCCTTTTATAATTTTTAGTTAAGTATATTATTTAGACATGGGAAGTATTATATCAATCCATACTGCTTATTTTCATCACTACCACTGTTTTATTAAAGAGTGCATTTGAATACTACTTTAATAGCACTTACTTTAATAGCACCTATATGTCTAGATAGCTACAGTATCTAGCAAATAATGCAAATTCTCAACTCTAAAGCTTCCCATTTCTGTATAACATGTAAAGAATACTGTATGATTAATTTGTAGGGTCCCTTTTAGTCTTTACTTCCTGAATATTCATTTTACTTCGCTCCCTATACTGCCTTTTACTTTCTTTTTATGTTATTTGCATGACATCAGCTGTCATCTTTATAATTCATTCAAATCTGATGTTTGCATATCTCAGACCCTAGATATCAAGAAATGTTGTGTAATGTAAATGGGTATAATTCTCTATTTACTCTGTGAAAATTGCAAATCATATATTGCTCGAGTCTGAGTTGCTCAAAGTGACATTTTGCTTCTTGCCTGTCATCATCTCCCAAAACCTAGCTGGCTCCAACTACTTAGCTTTCTCTTAAATCTTAGATTTTTCTGTTTTTCACTGTGAAGTTCTCTTGCTCTGGTATATTGTTCATGAGTTTCTTGATTACAGTTTTGCTTACTTTTCTGGTCCAGACCAATCTATAAGTACACTAATTAATAGAATTTTAGGTTGATGAGAGTGCAAATGATACATCTATTGTATAATATGTGAAACATTTTGCTGAGAAAGTTAAAAGGAAATGTTATGGTTATGGCATGATTGCTTTTGAACTAATTTTCTTAGAAATCATACATCTTGGCCTGTGGCTTTGGCAATGCAAAGGCCTGAAAGACAAGGGGGCACATGGGACAGCTAAGTCTTTTCCTAGTTGACTTAGGACATTGGCATAATTTCAACCTTTCTTTTCTTGACTTTCCCCTGGGGCAGTATGCCATAGTCTTAGAGGAATACTAACTGCAAATTTTAATATTTAATAGTCATTGACTTTGGTTTACCAAGAGATATAACACATACATGTCAATAAGGAGCATCATGCTCCACTATAAATTTAGTGTGAAATAAATGTAAGATATGTAAAGAAAATAAATCTTTAATTAGGCATATATTAAAAATTGTTATTTCCCAAAGGGTAGCTATCTTGTACTGACAGAGATGAAAGGAACATTATGAAGCAACAACAAAGACAAACAGCTAAATATGTTTATGAGCATCAGTCACCGAGTAGGCAGAGAAATATGGGGTCTGCTTTTGAAACTTTAAAAATCAAATATTTTGAGGTCTCAGTCAGCCTCTACTATGGTACCTTTGTGAAGACCTTGCTTCTTTCTGCACCTTAAAAGCCTTCAATGCACCCCTACTGTCTGCAGGACATAAGCCATCCTTTAAGACACACTTTACTGCTCATTGGCTGAGCCCTTCCTTTCTACGCATCCATCTCTTCTCTGAATTTTCTGGTTCAGATTAACTACTTGATTTAGTTACAGTTTCGTGTTTCTCAGTCTAAAGCTTCACCCTCTTTAAATTTATCTTAGAATTATCTTTTCCCCTCATGTCATTCTGGTTACATCGGGCATCAAGATTCTATTCTGGATGCATGGGTTTTTGGATTCTTTATTTTCCTTTCCTAACCGTGATCTGAAATTGGCTCAGCTAACCCATCTCTGCTTATTGTAACTTATAACACATTTATTGAAATGTTTATTCTCATAAGAAGATTTTCCTAACTTGTTTCCTATGAAGAGTATGATCAATCCACTTGGCTTTTCTGTATACAGCACAACTAGTGGAACACGGCAAATATCTAACCTGCAGTATCTCTCTCCTTTATCAATCTTTATGCTTGCCTATTTCCAGAAATCTTCATGCATGACTGTTTTTAGGGTCTGTTCATAATTCTGATGTTCTCTACCTTCTTGTACTGAAATCCCATGCAAGGAAAGGCAAAAAAGATGTCCTTTACTTCTTGAGACCAATCATACTCAATTTTTCTTTTGTTTATCTGTAGTCATTTAACTGTTTGTCAGAACTCTGTTGAATTGCCTAAATGCTGTTTATTTATTCCTTCATAGCTCAACTAATACCACATGGTTAGTTATTTCAATACAAACACAGTCCAGCTGCAGTAATTCCAATGATTTGTTAGTCTGATAGTGCAACTATCTTGCCACACATCTACTAGGATTAAAAATAAAATTTGATATCTAAGGTCATATAGGTCAAAATTGATGCTGTAGATCTTTTAATGTATTTTTATTGTCAAACTAACCAAAAATTTCTACCATTTGTCTTATACAGACTTAATGTTGCCAAGCAATGTTTTGATATGTACATATAGTGAATGATTAATATATTCAAATAAATTAACCTGCACTATTTCACAGTTACTTTTTTTCTTTTAGTAAAATCATCTAAAATATAATCTCAGAAAATTTCCAAAATACAGTAAAAGTATTTTGAGGATGCCCCTCCTGTTGTATTTTAGATGGCCAGAGTGATATATGTACACACACACACACACACACACACACACACACACACACACATATATATGTGTGTAATTGCAACATTGTATCCTTTATTCTAAATCTCCCTGTTCTCAATACCTAATCCTTGGCAAATTTAGTCACCACACTTTTAAATTCCACATGTAAATGAGATGGTGCAATATTTTCTTTCTGTGTCTGATATTTCAGTTAGGGTTACCAAAATATATACATGTTTCCCACAATGTGAATGGATCGCCCATCTTCCACCAACAGAAGATGGAGGGCATTTTAAATTCAATATCTATACCTTATATATCGGTATGCATATTATATTTCTCAATCTCCTCTCTTGAGAAATCGAGTACATTTCATGTAGTTGACATATTTTTGACTGTGGCTCTATCCAATTGAAACTCTTGCCATTCATCTTTTACTCCTTCAGTGGATTTCCACACCTTTGCACAGACCTCTTTCCTTTAAACTTTAAGTCTTTCATATCCTAAAAATATTTCCCTATGACTCTGGTTGTGCCTACATATGTGCCCTCCATCTCAGCTCTCCCTGCCTCTTCTAACTCTCAGAAGCGCAGTACGTTTTTTTCAAAACAAACATATCAGCATATATTCATTATCCCAGGTGAGGGGTTTCATAGAGACATTTGCATTCAAGTGCACTGCATACTTTGGCCATATTCATTGCCCACTGCCCTCTTCTGTCTGCATTCCACTCCCACTAATCATCTTCCTTGTCCTAATCCATACCATTTCTACTTTCACATCTTCCATGTTTTCTAGGTTTCATATATCTACTACTTTAAATGACATAAATTACTCACTTGGTGTCTGTGTCCAGGACACCCCCCTGCTTCCTAACTACTGTGTCATCTTTGCAGTATTGTCCCTATTAGCCCCACTTGCTGCTTGTGCCCATGCAGCATTTCGGGAAGACAATGAAAGAATGACTGTGCTATTTTCCTGATAGTCTGTAATTTCCCATTTCCCTTTGCTGTGTTAGGTTCTGAGTAGTGGAATAATTGAATTCGCTGTTTGAACACTTCCTTTTCGCACGTGATATTTTTCATCTTAAATTGCTCACTTATTAATAGAATTATATTTTATAGACACTTTCATATACACTAACTTGGTAACTTTTTACAAAATGATATGATTCTCTGCATAGTACAGTGAGACTTGTGACCTTTTATATTGAAGTTTTTTGATTTTTTGAGTTAAGTTTCCAGTTCTGTTCAAACTTTTATTTTGAGGAAGATTTTCACTTCGTTTTATAGACTAGCCTTAAACTTGGTTTGTAACCAAGGAAGATTTTAAACTTGCGATATTCCTCCTTGAACTGGAAGCTAGGAGCAAATCAACTTCTTCTTTCAGAATCCATTGATTTCCTGTATCTCTTCATCTTGAGGCAAGAGTCCATAAAATTATCTCTATTGGGTAGCAGTAGTACTCTTATCTTGGTGATAATCAACAACTCTGTAACTGGATTTAAGGCCCACCCACAGGGAGTTCATGTGTGGTACTATAAACATAGCCAGTACACTTGGTTTGGTTGGAGTGGTCATAGACTCCGGAGAAGAACCAATGTCTATTAATTACCTGGCCTAATGTAATTCCTTAGTGTATTCTGACTGTGCATCTTTATATTTACAGTCAATTATACCTCTAAATATTCATCAAAAACTTATTTTTGCAACAGATGGAGATGACTAAGCTAACTGACCAACTTCTTACTGCTAAGGTTAACATGAAATTGTGGCCTGAATGAAGTGCTGTCTATCTTTGATGTTCCTGTGGAATGCCCTGTAACTGAGGGTAAAGCCCCCAGTAGGCTGTGAAGAAAGCCTAGTCTACAGTGACTTGTGTAGCAGGCTAGAATATCTTCCACTTTTTTAAGTTATTGAACAATTGCATTTCTTGGACATGTTTCCTTCATCCACCTCTGAATTGCTCTTTTGTTAAAATGCTCCCGAGAACTTCTTGGGACAGAAAATAGAATGAAATAATTTTCTAATCATGTGGACTTCTTGGAATTGAAGGTCACTCTTGAATTTCTTTCAAACCGCAAGATTAGCATATCATTAAATACAGTATATATACAGTCTGCAAAGCAGACAGACCATCATCACTCAGCTTCCCCTTCACTCCCTGTCCTCCATTAAAGGTAAGAATTTCAAGGAAAATTTTGATATACTTATTTTCTTATTTCAAGCTAGATTGGGTTATGGAATGAATATAATTGCTCAAAATATAGATGTGAGATTAAGATATTTAAAGAAGTGATAAAATTATTTTCAAAGTTAGATTAAAAATTGTGGAAATTCTTAGAAAGATTTGGTATAAATCACAGTGAATACTGGCTTCATGAATATAAGAAAATATAAAATATAAAAATACAGAACTAATGATAAGTATTAAGAGGAGATTAACAATTTAGTTTTTATATATTTAAGTAAATCTTCTGATTTAATTTAATATATTGTAGTCATAAAATAAATACATTTCAGCTATATTTTGGAGACAATTATTTATTGGGAAAACTTTATCCAGTAGGTAATTATTACAGGCAACAAATTAAGAAATAGAGGAAGAGAATTTGAATTCCATGCAGCATTTTAAATGTCAACAAATAAGAAGACTATAACCACAGAACTAGTCTAGAACTTTCAGGTTCTTGATCTAGATTATAAGATTTCAAAATAACAGTAAAAGGGATGTGAAAAATAGAGAACTGATTTAATTAAAATTTTTAAATTTAAAATTATAAATCTAAACAGTTTAAACGGAAACAAATTCTTCTGCTTTGTAAAAGAATTCTAGAATAGACAAAGATGACTTAGAAGTAATTATGGGATTAGTATGATCTTAAAGAAGAGTAATGAATAGCATACGATATAATAATGCTGCTCTGTTTTAAAAATGGCATTTAACCTGGTAGAGATATATGTACACATGTATAATTTATAAGAGTCACATTTTAAACTAGCACAATTATTTTGAAACTTACGGAGTCTTAAACAAAATTAAGTCAATAAATAGTTACGTAACATCCATCAGAAAAGTAAAAAAAAAGTCTTTTTATTAGTAGAATTATTTTACACACTGAAATATAGGAATAAAGTAATTTGGCATTTCAGTATTGTAGTAAAGTAAATAAGGATTGTATACAAATTAAAAAAGTTTATTTTCCATACTGAGATCATTGGAATGCAGCTGGTCTTCCAGCTTCCACACATTATCCTCGTCAATTTCTCCTTGAAGAAGTGAGGCACCCGAAGACTGAGATCTGAATATTTTGTTTTATACAAATGGTTTTATACAAATGAATTGTTAATAAATCTTTAAATGGTTCTGTGTGTATGACTTCTTCATAGCTTCTGTAAAACATTCATTGTACTGTCAATGGACGCGAAAAAGCAGGAGTGGCGGGGACTGTGAGCTGAGTGCTGTCTGAATGGCTGGTGATACAGTGAGATTTCGATAGTTAGTAATAACACTTAGAAGTCAGAGTAGATTTGGGCTTTAATTGCCTGGATAATCTATGACCACCCCTTCATCTCCACAGGACGCGTCAACCATGAAGGTCCTTATCCTCGCCTGCCTCGTGGCACTTGCTCTCGCAAAGGAGGTATGTAAAGAAGCATCCCAAGTAATTAAAATCTGCTCACACATAGAGAGAAAGAATATCAACAACTTTGTTTGCAGAAAATGGAGAATTTCACCTTTATTCATTTATATATTGCCTGTATGAGAATCACTTAGTGTTTCAAGTTCCTGTAGGGTCTCAAAGCTGCAAAAAATGCTTGCTACAACTTTGCACCACCAATTCCATACAAAATGCCAAACAAGTCCATAAGTAAAGAAAAAAAGAAAAAGAAACAGAAATACAACAACCAAATGTGATCTTACAAAAGTAGAACTGCGTGTGAGGCTCAGGAAATACATTTATTCCAGTGATAAAAATGAGCAGACCAAATCCTACTGTGTCTATCAAAATCATTCAGCAAGGCATCCAAGTAGTGGTCATAATCATACTACGAGTGTGCCGATAGTCATAAAAAACAATGCTGAAGAGAAATGAAAGTAGCTTCCTTTTAGTTATTCTTCAAAAATTCTTCCATAATTCATACAATACAGGAATGTATCCATTGAAATTCACTAAAACATAAAAAAGACAGAAAATACAAGTTTTCAGGTTATTAAAAGGCATATAATATTTACTATTCTTCAAATTTATGAGAAACAGATGACATCAAAAATCAGAAGTCAAAATAAAACATGTTTACTAGCAAGCTAGCTATAGAAACTGAAATGATATTTTTTTCCTTTACAGAAGGAAGAACTCACCATATCCACTGAGGTAAGATTATTTATTGAGAATATTTTCCAATCATAAAGCATCAACATTCTCTGATGATTTAGACATCCCACTGGGCATATAAATTAATAAATATGTAAATACATTTTTTGCAGGCTTCTAATAGCCTTTCCAGCAGTGAGGTAAGGCAACTATCACTCAAAGGCACTTTTTAGATTTAGAGCAGCAAAGATCTGTCCTGTTGTGTTCTGTTGTGGTATTTAGACTGATGCAATCCTAATCTAATATATACTTTCTGATGCAAATTTTCTTTATAAATATTTAAGGACAAAAGAAATATCTGTACAACTTACTATTCTAGAACTAACCAAACTGCCACTGCCTCTTCTACTCTTTCTTATTCGTGAGGCACACAGATCTGCTCTCTGCCTTAAGCTTTCTCTAATCCGATCTTGTGAGTTTTTAATATTCAGCATGTGTCTTTGGTGGATCAGGCATTGGCTAGGAGCTGCATTCTAATGTGAAGAGAGATGACAATGATAGCAATATTCCTGCACAATAGTGGTCAAGCAGACTTACAGAAGGCCACATTTGGTTGTTACAGTTGTCACTTAAGTAAATAAGAATCAATGAGATTTAATGCACGTATGAATCTACCTGAAAGTTTCACATAGATATTATGTTCTACAACAACTGTTTTTTACATGCTAACATCTGTTTGTTGAAAGATATAAATATGTGCTTTGTCTCTTCACAAAGCTATACCTCAGAGGAAGTATTTATCTGTTACAGTTTATCTGAAGCCTAATGCATTGACAAGTGAACCGAGTGGTTACTGGAATATATTGACATTAGACTACATTTCAAGTGTATATTTTTAAGAATCAGGTGGAATTTTCAAGATAATATTTCATCAAAGAAAGAACTCTGATTGCAGAATGAGTCGTAGGTTTGAGATGGCCCTTTTCGCACTATCACACTGATCCTCTTTTCCTCTTCTTGCTGCTTTCATCTTTTATACAGTAGGACTTTAAAATTTGAGTGTAAGCTTGCAATTAGCCCATTATTAGCTTATCAAATTAACCTAGTAAATTCCTTAAATTTTAGTACCAACCAAAAAATAAAAATATTCAATAAAACTAAATCTGATTTTTATTTTTTCTGAAGGAACTTATTGCCAACATCAACAAGGTAAACACATCGTATTTAAGGGTAAAACTTTTTTTTTTAATTCCCATGCTTTTATTTTGAAGATGGTGAAATTTTTTTATGTATGGTTTGTTTTCAGCAGAAACTCGAGAAGATTAACCTTGTAGAACAGCTTCAAGGAGAGGTAATTTGTTCATGGTGAATATATATCCCAAGTTTTTTGCGAGGTGTGATAAAAGAAAATAGTTAAAATATGCAGGTTCACGATGAAGAATGGTAATGTATCAATTGTTATGAACCCATAAGTCAAAGTCCGTACATTTTTTAAATTGTGTGTGTAATTGCTGATTGAATATCTGTTCTTAAGAAGTTCACATTAACATAAGCATTTCAATAGTGGAGACTATGTTCCTTTTATTTTCAAAAATGAATATGAAGATGAAAGTGAACAGCGTCAATTTGGCAAAAATTCTAAACCAATCTTTTATCAGCTGTTAAATTTATTCATCAGTTTCTTTATAATACATTTTCTTTACTTGCAAGCTGAAAATAGTCTTAAGAATGTACCATAGAGTTAATTGCTAGCATTCAGCAGTGAAGATTCAATGATTTTACACTCACATTTCCTAGATTTTATAATGTTTATGATTTCCTATTTAAATATTCTAAAGGCCATTTCTATTGCAAAGATGGCCGAAATGAGGCATAGAATGATTGAGCACACAACTGTGTGATATATGACGGTTTTAAATAGTGGAATTTGTCTTCAAATCAATTTTTTTGAATAGCATAAAATTCTACATTAACTTACATTTTTGTTCACATATTTAACTGGCTATAATATTTAAACTTCAGTTTTTCAATAGATTATTTGGTATTCACACTATATCTTTAAATCAAATTTAAAAAAATGTATGCCTCTACAAAGAATCAAGTAACTACCTTTCACCAAGAAAAGCAATGCTGGAAGTTGGTCAGTGTTAAGTAACTCACTGAATTTAAACATGAATTAAAATTATTTTTCATTAGAACAAAGTAAAAGAAACCTTAGAATTGTCCCACCAAATCTTTTAAAATTCATTTCTTTTCAGTTACATAAAGCCAATTTGCTATTAACCCATTTAGGTTGAAAACAGAATGTTTCCGATACTGAAGTATGTATTTACAGATTTACATATGCCATGAGAAAAAGGAAAGATTCTGGAAAAATACACAGCATCAATTTCAGTTTGCACTGTGATTGACAGTATGATTGAATATGTGAAAGAGAAATCCCTTAAAGAACATTTTACTCATTTTCTTTATGTGACTCAAGATAATTTCTTGTCATTTTATGTATTATTTTTGTTTTTGAGATAGTGTCTTCCTGTGCACCCTGTGCTTGCCTAGAACTCGCTACGTAACCCAGTTTGACCCCAAAGTCATAGCAATCCTTCTGCACTAGCCTCCCAATCGCTGGATTTGGGGACGTTAGCCACTACATCTGCCTAGCCCAGGGTAGTTTCTGAAACATAAGTGAATGGTTTTCCTTCACTCTTTTCACTGAATTACCATTGCCCTCAAAAGAATTAATTATGACAGCGTTGGTGAACTGTGAACTAAAATGTTCTCCTCCTTTTCAGGATGCACTCCAGGAAAAAGTCCAGGCCTTCTTCCAGCCACAGATTCTAGCCAATCCTTATGCTCAGCCTATCTCTTGCACTCCCCTGGCTCAAACCATCCTGCCTGTTCCTCAGGCTTCTGTGGTACCTTCTCTCGGACCTGTCATTTCTCCTGAAATAGAACAAATCCTTAAAGCTAAAACCATCCTTTCTAAGCACAAACAGATGCCCTCCCTTAACTCTGAAACAGTGCTCCACCCCTACAGCCCTCAAATCCCCAGTCTCACTGATCTTGTAAATCAGCGCCTTCCTCAGTCTCTGGTCCAAGCCCTGGTACACCAAGCTCTTCAAGCTCTTCCTCAGACTACCTTAGTTCCTGTAGCTCCTACTCAACTCCAGCAGTCTGTTCCTCAGACCAAAGCTCTGTACTTTCTCCAGCAAGTGGCACCCTTTCTTCCAAGCGATATGTCAGTTGAGGCCTTTCTGCACTACCTGAATATTCTGCCCAGTCCCACCCCCCAATTCACTGTGGCTCAACCAGTTGACCCCGTGGTTGTAAGTCTAATTCTACTTACTTTTATTTATCTTATGATGTTCATGTGTTATTAGAAGAATTAATATAAGCTCTAGGTGAAAGAACAATTATTTAGTTTTTTAATAAATCGATGATCCACAATGCTAACTATCTATACGATAGAATCTCCTGGAGATCTTTGCTTTCAACCCAAATTCCAGTGTACAGACTTTTTGTCTCATGGATTATGATACAAATGTTATTACTGTGTATGCAGAAGTAATTGAGTGCTCAAAACATCTAATTACAAGGATTCTGATTTAATCTGCCTGCTGTGAATTCTATAAGGCTGATTTAACAAGAACTAAATTTGACAGTCTTTTTGGATTTGAATACAAGAGACATTGTAGAGAGTTCAAAAGTTTTCCTTGTACACATATATTATTCACAGCCACAGTTTATATGATATTTGGCTATATGTACATGTGAATAAAATATTGAGAAGATTAATCAGAATACATGAAGACATGAGATCCTACTAATAAGGGAAATATATATTTATTTACTTTGTATTTATTTATATTTAAGGTCTAAGAAGATTTCAAGGTTTAGGTATCCTCCTCATTTTTTGGTAAGTTCTTATAATTTGAAGATTAGAATATTTACTTTTAAAATGTATTTTTATATTTCATTTTGCTAAAAAACTGAGAAGAGTAGCAAATTCCATCAATATATTAACTATTATTTTGTTCTTGATGGTTGATTTGTTTTTGCAAAATTGAAGTTATGTATAGTTTATATTACCAATAAATTTTAATTTTTATTTATGTGTCATTGATAGATTCGACTTCAAAGGCTTGATTTCAAATGCTTACATCTTAAATTGTTATTTAAGGAAAACAGAAACCAGACTTCCTTATACTTTATGTAAATATGTTTTAGCTTTTGTTAAAGACATTTTTTTCATTCTGATTTATACTCTAGACTTTATAAACTTTAGATTTACTGCACATAAAATTATTTTTTAATTCATGACTCAAAATGAATTATCCAGTCCAGGTCTGAAGAAGGTTAAGTAAGGGAGAGGAGGCAGTTTGAGAGTCTAAGCCACAAAGCCTTTGGGGATTAAGGAAAGGCTTGACATTCTGCAACAATTTTAAGTGAGCTTATGTCTCATTGAATAGGAGGAGCCATGCATCCCCCCCAAGGAAAGACAGAGCAGAATATGTTTCTAATGCAATTTTTTAACTACAAATCAGGAAAGGTGATATAATGTAACAAATTTCATATTCTTTCTTTCACAGAATTGACCGAGACTGGAAATGCAGCAACCTTTTCATCTCTGTATCAGATTTCCAAAAATCACTTATTTTTGTTCTTGCATTAATGTATTATGTGGTATTACTTTTTAAAATTTGACTCATGGCACAATTATGTTTTCTAAACTATAATTCACATAATGCTATAAAAATTTGATATTGAGTTGAAAATGTATATCAAAAATGCATATAAAATTATCTGTTGAATTGAATTTGCTGTTTTCTTTTTGAGAATCTATTTCCTTTCCAGTCAGTTCAATAAATTAATCCTTTAGGCATATTTAAGTTGTATTGTCTTTATTATAATTTTCAAATATTATGAGACTCTTCAATTTTAACATCGATTTTTAAAAATATATGTTTTATTTATTATTTTTATTTTATGTGTATGAGTATGTTGCCTTGCATAAGTATGTTAACTTGTATCATGCAATGACCACAGAGGTCAGAAGAAGGCATCAAATACCCTGGAACTGGAGTTAGGGATGGTTGTTAGCCATCATGTGGGTGCTGGGAACCAAACTTTGGTCCTCTGTAAGAGCAGTCAGTTCTCTTAACTGTTGAGCCATCTCTCCAGCCCCCTTAACATCAAGTTTTTATAGACATTGATGTATAATTACCTTGTATGGAGATGTATGTCTCTAATGCTAGTATTTGGAGGATGAGGCATGGTACCCCAACATCTGAGGCCAGGCTGGTCTACACTGTGAGTTCTAGATAAGGCTGGACTACCCTGGCCTAAAGCAAAACAAAATAAATTAAAAACCTAATTTTTTAAATAGAAGAAAGGGTCCATGATAAATATGGAAGAACATTTTGAAATCAAATGCAGTCCTTTAAATTATTAAGCAGATTTCAAAAGATGCAAAACAGATAAATTGATATATACTCCACTTGTTCCAGAAACGAACTTGGTTTATAGCTATTTTCCCTAAGTAATCATTGCAACTATAGCTTTCCTTCCAGAAGATCTAGCATTAGATGGCACTTAAAAAATTATGTGTATGAGTGTATTGTCTGCGTGTATGTAAGGCATATGTGTTGTGCAGTGCTTGCACTGGGATTCCGTGGAACTGGAGTTATGGACCGTTGTTAACCACCATGTGGGTGCAAGGATTGGAACCCAGGTCCTCTGTGAGAGCAGCCAGTGATCTTAACCACTGAGCCATCTCTCCAGTCCGTGGATGGCAAATTTTATGTCATTCTAAGCAAATATTTTCTAATGTGGAATCTAGTTCACAGCTCTGCAGCTAAGTGAGGCTGTAGGAGATATTTATTCTCTCACAAATTCAATTTGCTCTTCTCTAAAGCATTGCTAACAATGTAACTGAAGCTTTCATAGTGCATTAGCAACATTAAAAAAAAAAAGCTCATACATAAATATTGTTTCTGCATCAGCTACATCCCCACACCTCTCCCTGTTTTCCCATCTCCCCTGTCCCCTTTGATTTCATGACCTGTTCTTAAATTATTTTTACACACACACACACACACACACAATGAAGTTTTATAATTTTACCATTCATATTTAAATATGATATCTGCTTTTACTGGTGCTTGGATGTCCTCCAATACACAATATATATACAAGGATATACAGTCAGCAATTTAATAACTGAGTCCTTTAAAAGAATGATTTAGTTCAGAACTGACTTTCAGCAATGGGAAATCTATTTTCAGATGACATTTATTCCTACAGTCAAATTTCTTCAGTCACTCAAGAAATTCCTGAGAATTTTCCCTATTCTCTCGCCCTTTGCAGGTCTCCTATCCCATTGTTATGTGCCTTGCCCTGCGACTCAGCTTCTTTTACTTCTATATGTTGCTCCTATAATTATTCTGTCACTTCTGGGGATTTTCCTTTTACATGTTAATTTAGATCGAAGTCGTTCCTATCTATAGAAAAGAATATTACATCAAGCTTAAAGATCAATCTGGCAATGATTAACGTTTTCACTCTTTGGAGCCTTTCTAACCATGAACACAACTTATCTACCTAATTATATAAATATTCAATGATTTAATCCATCAGCATATTTCATTTCATGCATGCATCTTGTTAGCTTCTATTTCAGATTTATTCTTTGTAGTGGTTACAGAATAATGTTTGCTATTAGTGTTGGTTGGTGATGGTTTTCTTGCAAACTTACTAAGCTCATTTGTTAATTCAAGAGTATGGCATAGATTCCATGGGATTTTCTACTTGATAGCCATATGGTCTAGAAGTAGAAATTCTGTGTAACTTATATTTCTATTTGATTTTTTGCCGTGGTTAGAACTTTTTGTACTTTACACTAAAAGACTTATGGGAATAAATACTCATCTTGTTCCTTGTCTTAGTCTTCATTATTTCACCATTAAGTAGGATGGAAGTTGAAGCTTTCTGTGCAGAAATTGTTTCTGAGGTTGAGGAAGTTGTCTTGTTCCTACTTTGCAGAGATTAAATATTTTTTATTAAATATTTTTATTGTTTCTTTGAGATTATCTCACAATGTATTCTGACCACATCAGACTGCCTCCCCATCCACACCCCACTCCCATTAACTCACACCACTTCATCTCCTGTGTTATTATCTTCTTTTTTCCCATGCATTGGTGCCAAATTTTACCCAATTCTATTTCTGTAGAAATTAATAACAGTGTTTTCCTTTACCATTTCATATAGTTATTTATGTCAACTGATTTTCAAATATATTTCATAAATTCCTAGACTAAACCAAGCATGGTTAAGGTACATTTCTAAATATGCTTTTTTGGGGGGGATTTGAATTGATGATTATATATCTCATGTCACTTAGTTCTTTGTTAGTTTTACATATACTTATTTTCAGATCAATACTAAAACCTGAAAAATGAAATATTGTTGACTGGAGAGATGGCTCAGTGGTTAAGATAACTGGCTGCTCTTGCAGAGGCCCTGGATTCAATTCCTAACACCCAACCTATGGCTAACAAGGTCCAGGGTAATCTGACACCTTCTTCTGATCTCTATGGGCATTTCATGATATGTAACATGGGTACACTTACACACATGCAGTCAATACACTCAACATATAAAATAAAAATAACAGATAAAATATTTTTAAATGAAATATTGTTAATTCACTTTTAGAGATGAAGAAACTGGTGCTTAATTTGAACAAACTATATTTTAGTAAATATTAGAGTTCCTAGTTAAACCGAAATATAAAGTTCAGTTACCCTTTTGCCCTCTCTATATATATGTTGAGAAAAACACAAAATTATTGAACTAAAGGGATGTCAAGAAGGTTTGTCCCTGTGTGGAACCTGGTGAGTGTGTTGTGTCAGGGCAGGGTAACAATGATATAGGACAAAGTCGCACAAAATAATATCTAGTAGCTAGATGATATGAAAGAATTCATGCTTATACACAGTTATTTTGGCTACTGTGTGAAAGCTACCTTAGGAGGAGCAAGTGAGAAGTTCCTTAGGTAGTCATCATGATAGTTAAAAAGAGATGATGATAAAGAGTCAGTCTAAACAAATAATGGTGGAGCTAATAAGAACCAGAATGATCAAATACATATCTTCTCAAATGAATTACATTGATAGACACTGAGAAACTGAATACAAAGTCTGTAACAATTAGTACCATAAACACAGTAAAAAATCAGAAATTAATTTTTCCACCAGTCTGGAGGCTACAAATCCGAAAGGTGCTGGTAGAATCTATGCTCTCTTGAAAATATCTAAGAGTGTGTGTGTCCATGCTTACCCTGTGAGTGTTGATGCCAGTTGCTTTTCCTTAGTCCAAGGCCACAATTATCTAGTCTCTCCCTCCACTGTAGTGTACATTCTCCACTGTGTTTCTGTCCCTGTGTCTCTTCTTTTCTTCTCGTAAAGATAACAGTGTTATTGAATTAAAGACAAAATCTAATTCAGTATGATGTCATATTAACTCATTAGATCTTCAGTAACCTGATTTCCAAATAAAGTTAAGACCTGAGTTTCTAAAACTGTATGCAATTTGGCAAACATTTTCCAATTCAGTACAAAGGAGAGGGAAGAGTGAACAGTGACTCCTGAGTTTCCAGTTTGTATAACAGAAAGACTATCAGTCTTTTATTGACATGGGGAGATTGAGAAATCAACCAGGCTGGAGATGGATTTTGGATGAAGAGCTATATTTAGTTATGACAGTATGAAATATGAATTAAATACTAAAGTGTCAAGTTCAGGAAGACAGTTGGTGTATGAGTTCGTTGCATATGAAAGTAAATTTGGAGATGTATATTTGAAGCTTGCAAGCTCAAGATGTAATATACATTGTTAAATTGTTCATGATCTCCAGGCTCGGATAAAAACATGGAATACTTCTAGAAAAAGACTGAGAAGTGGCAGGCAAGTTAACAGATAAACAAAATGTTGATATGGTTGGAAATTTCAAAAAAAGAAAATTACTATATGTCAAAGAAGAATACTCAACTACACCAAATATCACAGAGACATTTGATAAAATCAAGATAGATGGGCTTTGTTTGACCCATCTGTTTGACATCTTCAAAAAAGTGGTTTCAGTGTTGAACCAAAGCTCGCCAGAAGTAGGTTTATAGAGGAATAATTTTAAGAATTATCTAGAAAGAACTGAAGAACTGAAGGCAGTTTAGAAGCACTGTGTTTAATATTTTTATTTATATAGATAAGTATGCATTAATTAGGTTTACATCACGATTATGCTATAGCAAATGAAGGAAAACCAGAGTATAGGAAACATTGGTTGCTAGGTATGAGTCATTGCATAAACGCAATCAATGGAATCTAAGTATAAATGAACCAGCTCGTAAAGAAAGAGAACTAGTTCAATACAACAAATAATTATTACAAAACTAGGAACAATGGTGATCAGAGTATCCATAAAACTTACTTTATTGGGCATTTGTAGATAATGAAATTCTGACAGGGTAGAGCACTGACACTCTAGTGTATGGGGTATCAGCAGTGCAGACTCATAGTGCATCTCTATCATGTACTCCTTTCCCATGCAACCTCTACACCCAAGGCGCAAGGAACATCATGGAGAAGGGTGTAGAAAGATTTTAAGAGCTAGAGGCCCAGAATGCCTGTTGGTAGATAATGTCTTCCAGATAGTATACAGAAGCTGCATCTGTCCTTTGAAATCTCAACGATATGGTTGCCTAAATAAGACCTGCATAATAACAATAAGAATTGACATGCCAACATAAATGGGAAAAAATTTCACAAGGTCTCACCTCTGGATGAAGAACCAAAAAACATAAAATGCACAGAAATAAAAGAATGCTCAGCTGTGTTGACTTAAATGAAAACTAGCACAAGCTCCTGGGGAATGTTTGCTAATCTTTGCTAGTCACTAGTGTGTTCTGTGATTAGTCATTCTACCTAGGCATATCATGTCAAAAATGCTTCCTTAACACTTCCTAAAACACAGAAAGGAAGAATTTGGTCAGAACTACTGAGATAGATAGATAGATAGATAGATAGATAGATAGATAGATAGATAGATATAAATAGCGGTGAGACTTGCAGAGAGGTAGAGATACTCACTTTCACCAAATGTAGGACTGTCCAGCAGTAACTTACAGCAAAGGTAGAAATACAGAAACATGGATGGAAACTTATGAAGAAACATCAGCATTCACATGAGTTCTGGAAAAACTTACTTAATATGTTTCCCACTGAAACCAAGTACTGAAGGAATGAGAAATGAGGAACCAGGTTAGATGTTGAGAATAATCTCAACATTCAGGGGATTTTTTTTTCTATTTATTTAGAAGAGTTCCCTGCTAAATTTGGTTTTGCAAGGTAATACATAGATGACTTAGATGTTTCAGGAGCCTATATAACATATGATGAAGAAAGAATCTTTTACAATAGTGAAGATAAATATGTGTATATGTTCAACTAAATGTATGTACCCAAGTATCTTAGCAGTATTTCACAACACCTCAGGCTAAAATCAACAAAAATGTGACTTAATATTTAAGGATTTTTATTTATTAAAAATCCCTTAAGCCCCTGAAAACTCAGCATTTCCAAATTTAAATTCACTTTCTTCAGCGACAATATGATAGGTTGGTTTCATTCAGTTTCCCTATATCAATAAATGGGATCACCCTCCACTCTGTGTTCTACACAAGAATTCGAGAAGCCTTGTGGGTATGTTGCTAATCCCTTGAGTCCAGACAGTTCCTGTACTGAGCACTCCCACTGTCCTTCCAGAAGCACTCTCTTCTTTCAGACTTGCTTTGTGTCTCAAGAAGCACATGGATAGCAACAATGAACTTACATACAGAGTTTCAACAAGGCATCACTGAGAGGATAGTCATGCCCATGGCTTCATCTGCCCCAGGATGCTGTGACTGGGATGTCATCACTGACTCTGTCAGTCCTTACATTCAGCATTTTCTCCTATGGTCATTTTTCTTCTCTTGTTCTGTAAGCAGAAAGAAGGCAGTAATTTCTCCTTATATCCAGCTACCTTAAGTCCTCAAAATTCTGCTATCAGATATTTTATTAAAATTTATCTAAAAGTAATTAGTTTAATATATCCTTCATTTCTATGTTTTGATTAAAACAGAATTTAAACTTTATTGCTCTGCATATTTATTCAGTCTTTCCTCTTTTCTTCAATCCCAGTGCCTTTACTTTAGAAGTTCTTTTCCTGGATTTTAAGAATGACCTTTTGACCAATCTTTAATCCAGTCTGGATCTTCTAACTAATAACATCTTGCCCCCCGCAAAGAAAAACCACTCACATCTAATCATCTAACAAACTCATGATCCTGTTTAAAACCTCAGTGACTAGCTAACTCCCCATCTGCTCTCAGGTTGTCTGAAAAGTTCTGTTTGTCATTTGGACCACATTCACTCAATAGTTTTATTGCTCAACAGTCTTCTTTCTTACACCCTTGAAAACCATGTTTCAGTGATGTTTGTTCAGTAGTCCTTCAGGTCATTCTAATACTTGATTTCACCAACTTTAATTCCTCCTTGTACAAATAATTTCTTGTATTGAAATCAGTCTTCCCACTCAATCTCAGTTAGTTAATTTCTACTTCCACTTCTCATTAATGAACTTTTGTTTCTAAATGGTCTTTGGCAAATCTTTGCTGACACCCTCTCTTTCTGTACTGATACTGTTTATTTTTCCTCTGTATTCTGAAATATATATGTTCATCATTATAGTGATCACACTCCTTACTTACTATAGACAGCATCTACCCTCGTGGTAATAACCAAGTCTAGGACTTCTGTATCCATAGCACTTGACATTAGATTTCCAATACAGGTTTGTTGAATACATTAAATAATAAAACTAATAATATTTTGGATAATTTGAGTACAATGGAATGGAATATTATATTATAGTATAATTTACACGAATGAGTTCTTGCCACCTAAAATAAAATAGAGGGATTTTACAGAAAGCAAAACAAACAACAAAAAACATTCAATAACAGTAGCTAGATGCAGGATAGTACAGTGTACAATCAAACAGATTCTACTAACACTCAATAAAAATACAGAAATACAAACAACATATTTTTCTCAGTATTTTTTCTGATTCTTTTGAGATCTGTGACTTACGTCTTCATTGCTTTTAAACCTGAATGAAAATCCATACCGATACATAGAACATTTGAAGACTGGAGCATAACAAAAAATGGCGCTTAAAACTCACAAAATTGCTACATGTTACGTAACACAGGTGAGCAGGATACCAATTATCAAGTTTACAATACTAGAAAGTATGGAAGAAAACAGAGAACTCCTCCACCAAACATCTAAATTTTTTCCTACTATGTCTGTTTTCATGATACAAACATTATAATCATGATATAAGCGTGAAACTATTCAAACAAGAAGTTTTCTTTCTGTAACGCTAGTCATTATTTCTTCAGGAAGCATATAATGGCTTGAAAACCAGAAAGGTCCTAGATACAGGTGCATAAGAATATCCTGACTGGTAAAGATATTTCTGTCTATAACTGCCATTACAGAGTATGAAGAGTCTCTTCTGTCACAGATTCCAAACCAGAATCAGTTACATATTCATATCCCTTGAGTACAGGGCAATCATATTCTATAAGAAGGGTTCTAGAGTCAGATGATACTTCTCAGTTTCAAACTTACTGCCTATGAGTTTGGGGTATTTTCCTTGAAAGAGAGAAATATCCAAATCATAGACTCTCAGATGTATGATTTTACTAATTGCTCTGTAGAGCGAATTCCCTGAAGATCTGTAAGTTCTACGTCTTTGAGTCAAGTAATGAATGGTTTTGCATGAGATTTAGTGTCCTTTAATTCCAGTAAAAGTATAAGGCATCCTCAGTTAAGTTCCCAATGTGGGACTTTGAATGGATATAGTTTGAATGGATAAAATGACTGATTTATTCCCATATTGTTCCCCTTTAAGAGACTAAATCTATGAAAAACATACTGAGCAACTACGTAGTAATAGAAACTATCCACTTCCTGCTTCTTCTTGGTGTAAGAAAAAGGCCTTGGAGCTCCTCCCACTATCCAGTAGGGTCTCTTTTCCTATTAACCAGTCCAGAACAGTTTAGATAAGACCAAAACTGGACCTGGACATTTCTTACTCAGCTTGCAACTATGACCTATGGGTTCTGTGTTCTTTATTTAAGGTGACCAACCCCAAAGCAAGGGATTGGAAACTGTTCCATACCGACAAAATACTTAATGGCCCAAAGTCTTTCTTAAAGACTTTTTTTCTGTTTTCGAGTCCTGGTCTGCAGTTGTGGAGAGTTTTACTGTGTGTGATGTGCATACGTGTGTGCTTCATTTTTAAATAAAGTTTGTTACCTGTTTCTTATTGCTGTGTCTGAGATCTCTCCTGCCTTTTAATTCTTTAATTAGCAGAGAAATGAACCACATCAAGACCCTTAGACATTTCCATTTTATGGGAGCTCACAGGAAATTCCTTCCAAGGACCAGCTACTCTTGAATGTCAGTGCTTGCCAAATCAAGCCTGAGTCCTTGAAGGGTTGAAACAACCGAAATGATCACAGCTGAACTCCTAGGCTGGTAATTTTCTTTTCTTCTTCTCTCTAACCAGGATGTTCCCTTTGTGCGCCTCTCAGCACTGTACTAACTTTCTATTTTATCCTGCTAATTAGCTACAGGGGTTCCGCCTCTATATTTTCCTTCTCTGTGTCTTTTTTACCCCACTCCTTTACTGCTCTGGCCCAGAGCCCACTGAAAAACGGGGTACCACATCCAGTGTCACAGCAAGATAACCATCTTTGTCAGTTGGTGTGATGATAAAAGGGCCAGTCCAAGTTCAGAGGCAGTGGAGGGGGCAGCCTGCTGAAAGCCCTCAGAGGGAAAACACCTTTTTTCCCCTCTCTCAGATTTAAAGCTCACAGCCACCTGGCTGAAGGAAAACAACGTTACATTTAACTCTTTCTTTTCTCTCATTGGGCACAGGATTATTGTTTTTATGCTCTCCACTACAGCTTCCCCAGAACACCTGGGAGTCTGAATTAGGGGTGGGGAAAGAGAGAACACACAAAGGGGGTTGAGGCTCACACAGCCTTAATGGAGGGTACCAGCACTGCCTTAGACCAGGTGATCTCCAGTTACTCATTTAACCATAAATAAATAAATAAATAAATAAATAAATAAATAAATAAATAAATAAATAAAACCAAGTCCCCACAAAACTGGTAAAGTGTTAAATCAGGATTATCTGTTTTTTTTTTTTTTTTCCTTTTTTTTTTACAAATGGGGGTTTTGTTTACAAAATTTAAATTCCAGCTTACAGGGGAATCATATACCACACGCATCTGAGTAGGACACGTGCTTCCAGAGCAACACCATCTACGGGCACTGGGCATATTGCATTTCTTCTGCTTTTTTTCTCCATAGATTCCTTTCCCAGCAACAGCTTGCTGCCAGGAGTGAGGGGATATAGAAATGAGATCCAGATGACATAGCTTGGCATTCACAATTACAATTGGTGATAAGGCAGAGACTCTCTTTCCATGGGTTGAGACCATGAAACTCTCTCCTCTGGTGCTTTGCTTCGCTATTTTGGGCTCACACAACTAAGGCCCTTTTCTCCTGCTGTACCAGTATAACCCTTCTGGGTACTTTTTAAAATTTTTTTCTTTTCCATTTATCCTGGGGCAATGCATACATTCCTTATGCCTCTCAGCTATGCTATCTGGGGACTCTCAAATCTTATATCAGCGAAGTAGTTTCTCCAACTACTCCTTATTCATTTGAGATGTACTGCGGTCTCAGTTTCTTTCTGAGACAAGAGGTTAGTTTAGTTGGCTTCACTCTGAACAATGAAACCCTAAGCTATTGTGTAGTCTTTAGGAAAAGAGAAAATTTCTATGGGTCCTTTTCATCCTGATCTGTTTACAGATAGGGTTAAAGGGAATTAATGTGTATTCAGGAATGGAGGCGTAAAGAATATCTGTGGTATAAGAGAAACATCCAGGGACTAGAACCAGAGGCAAGGGTAAGGGTAAATCAGTCCCACTCTGGAAACCGACTCTCACAGAGCAATTGGGTCACAATGATTGCCACTATTAGTAGCCAGAGACACCTCTCTTGGCATTGGTCTGAAAGACTCAAAAGGATTAGATAACCCTCCAAGGAGCTCTCAAGAGTTTTTGTTTTCACTTTATAGACGGGGCTAGAAACCTCAATTCCATACCTCACTGGAATGCCCCCTGGGCATTTGGAATAAAATATACCCCTGAATACTTAGAGAAAGGAGGTGATAAGAGAGACACTGTTATCAGGCCATGGGTGAGTGAGGAAGTTCCAATACTTAGTCTAGAACCCCTCAAAGACATGCTAGATCACACTAGCTATTCCCCTAACAGGCCAACTGGAGATGCCCCTCTAGATAATTAATGAATGTGGGTAGAGAGAGAACAGACTCACCCCAGATCTTCTCTATCTTTCCATTTCTGGCAGATGAGACAAAAGCAGTTTCAAAATTTCTCTAAGTTACCATGATTGCTCCCTGAATCACTGGGAAGAACTAGACCCAAATCTGCAAACAAAAGTCTACTCTTTTTGTACCCAAAAGTCTCAATATGCCCCAAGGGATAATGAAAAATAGAAAGGAAATGGAAAGCCTTAATTATTTTGTAAATAAAAAGGAATTGACCCTGTTTTTTTATAAGAGAAAAAATACTTGTCAGGTTATCAATAGTCTCCCACCGCTTATAAGACTCAACAAACTAAGTGTAGATACAAGCTTTCAGTTGTTCACACCAAATCTGGCTAAGTAGGATTTCAAGTCCAGCTTGATCCTGCCTGTCCATGAGTGCAAAATACCCTGTACTCATGATATAATGAAGTTCAAAACTAACAAAGAATGACCTATTGAGATCAGGTGTCCTCTCTCTACCAGTACTTGGAAAGGGAAGAAAATGTTTCCTGTGTCTTATCCCTTAGTCCTATGTATGACCTAGCAGATAAGATTCATTTGGACAACTCTGTACAGAATAACAGAGGAGGTGCTTTGGATCTAGTCAGTTGTCACTGTACTTAACCATAAAACTCCTGTCCAATGTAAACCATTATTTCCTTTTCTTTTTCTTTTCTATATCAAAAAGTAACCTTTTGTTATCTTCAGTTTTACAGTGAAGCAAATTTTCAGGTGTTATTAAAGATTACTGACAAGCTTGCCCTGGCAATGGGATTTGGTTCCTCCTACTTCAGATTCAAGCAGAATTATCTCAAAGAATCCTCCAAAGCTTCTGTGCTGGGTGAGACTGGTGACATGGTTTTGTAACATAAAAAAAGGTGAATGACAAACATACCAAGAAGAAGGCATCACAAACTTAAGAAAAGACCAGGTATAAACTATTTCCAGCAAAGGTTACTTTTATTTCATGTCATAAAAATGTTTATAGTAAAACTAGCTAATGGTATGCTAATCCATGAAGAGGACAGAGAGGACTCTCTAATAAGGCTCTCCTGAGTTAAATTCTGATCGAGGTTGTAAATACCAATAGGATAATATTTTTCTATGTATATGCTGCTACTTTCTATCTACTTTTAGAACCCAGGAGCAATGTTAGGTAGATAGTTCTCTAGACTGTACACACTACACAGTGAAGGACAGTACACCCTCAGAAGAGCAGCTCAAAAATTAGATCATGAAAAAAAAACATGGAATAAAGATAAACCAAATCCAACAGCCCAATCAATTATTATTCTTCCTTAAGTAAAAATTCAAAACAATGCAAAAAAGGAACAAAAATTAACAAATATCTCTTATGACCTTCCACTATCAAGATGCTATAAGTGACCATGTCTAAAATTATCTTCATTAAATGTTACTGAACATATAAAATTAGATTAAACACATTTCACATACATAAACATTTGATAAAATTGTGTAAATATTGAATGATGACAGAAAACATGGATTGTGCCTTAAAATATGATTTATTAAAGTGAAGAAAAAGAGATTCTCAGTTACTGCACACAATTACTTGAAATGAGAGCACTTAAGAAGCAATTTAAATAATATTTAAAATAAACTTCCATTATAGAAGCCTTTAAAAGACCTTGACACTCTGGACAGGTGTTTTCTCTATTGACGTGATGCTGCAGGAATTTAACAATAAAGTTCTAAAAAGTTAACTTAAGGAAAGACTGCTATGGTATCTATTATGCAGTAGATGACTCAAGAAAAAACAGATTGCCCTGAACATGATGTTTTCCTACTCTGTCATAGCAGCAAGGCTTTGGATAAATAATGGTTCCACATGATGAATGGAGAGGAGAAATTCAGAGAAATGGAAGTTTCATTCACATCTGTAAATAGAAATGGAGATACGTGGTTAGCTATATTAAAATTTTTTTGAGAATAAAGAAATTTTTATCATATTATTCATTCTATTAATCATTTCTCTTCATATTAGATTAACTCATTGTCATTTTTGCTTAGGTACTACTGATGTACATGCACATTACACCCGAATTGTTCTGATTCAAAGATTATAAATGACTACATTGAAATTTCCTAAAAGATTTATTTTATCATATTTATGGTATGTGGGTCTCTGTGTGTGCATGTCTCATGTAGCTGGCAACCTTTGGAGGCCAGAGAGTAGTTTGGATAGCCTGGAACTGGAGTTACTGGAGATTGTGGGCCACTTGATATAGATTCTGGGAACAAAACTTGGGACCCTGGAAGAGGAGATGCTCCTAACTGCTGAGCCATCTCTACTGCTCCAGTTGTAAATATTTTGTGGTATTGGTATCATTACAGATATCACAAACAATTTACATGAAAATAATCTCTTGTAAGTCAAAAGATTATAATTATCTTTAATATGATCTAATATAAATAAACTTTCTACCACTGGAAAAAGAATATGTACCATGCAAACACAGCAACACAGAAGTATAGCAGCTGAAGAATATTTAGTTGCACTGAGTGACGTGCTATCAATTTTACTTTAGTGTTCATAAAGAATAGGATCCTAATATTGAGCATTTTTAGTCACATATGCCCATCTTCAAGGAAAATAGTATTCATACATGCCTGTATGTAAGTTTCCACTATTATTATATGTACTAGTTAAATTTTTTATTTTATTATTATGAAAAGTAAATTTCAGATGGAATTGGGGCTGATGGTTAGACATATAACTTCCCAACTTACCAAGTGCTATAATTGTGGAGTTCCTGAGAGTTGGTTTAATGTTTCTGAAAAAAACAAAAATTATTTAAATCTTCAAACAAGTTCAGTCATGAATAAAATCTTACAACATCAGAAAAAGATGATGTTTACTTATTAAGTGTCTATTTTCCTAATAATATACTTAACATTACTCCATTTGATCACATTCATGGTTATAATAAACAAGCATCACCATAGTACTTTCAATATGAACAAGACCAGGATCTGAATGCAAGATGAATGCAGATGACTGCATCCCAGATAGGTACATTTTTCTATCCACAATGCTTTTACAATTACAATTGTAAGCAGAAAGAAAGTACTCAAATATTAGTGATCCCTAAAGACAAATAAGGTTGAATTATACATCAGAAATCTGGATGTTTATTGGTATGAGGTTGTGGCTACCCTCATTAGAATGCATTTCTTTTATTGAATAGCTAACACTACTCTACACGTTACTGAGATTAATTTGAATCTTAGATGCCAGAAAATATTGCCAACTTTTAAGCTTATAAAATTCTAGAACTGTGCAGTAGTCATTGACTGGGTATTTTTATCTTAAATATTTTAAAATATTCTTTGTACTATTTTTATTCCTTTGTTTGAACATGACTATTCATTCAGTAATTATTATAAACTTACCATCCACATATTGTTTTTTTCAGCATTCTTGGGGACAATGGGTTTGTTGTAGATGTCAAGAACAGCTTCAAAAGGAAGGTTCTGCATGACTTGTAGAAGATAGGCCCAAAAGGAAGCACTGTCAAATGGGTAGGACTGAGGGAAGGGCTGGAGGGAAGAGAAAGAGAAATGCATGAGCAACTGCTGTTTAAGTCTCTGAACACCTGGACAACTTCCCCACATTTTAAAGATTACTGGTCAAAACTGAATTCCAAGGACCAGCATTTTTCATACAGTTCCAATTACCAAAGACTGGAAGAAAGCAATAACATGAATTTCATTATTCTTTAATTAGAAACTCATTGATATTTGAACTAGAAGGCACTGTTTTGGAAGTTTACTCCTACTTAAGTTCCCTTCAGGATCCCAAGGTCAAAAGAAGGGACCTTTTCCCAGGGATAAAACAGCTGACTATTGAATGTCAGAAATGGAAAAAAATATAATTCTCTAATTGTTATCTCACTGTCTTTATAAAAACTAGAGTTTTAGGGGCAAAAAAATGTAATTTCTGAAATTTTGGAAAAGCTGCCTCTACTGATCTATTATGGGATTTCCTTGAATTGTTTCTATCTAAACCTTTGAATTTACAGGTGAATGATATGATGGAACTCAGAAAAACATTAGAAACATTTCAAATTTTCCTGTAAACACATAAAGATTAAAGAAAATGTTATATCTAGATCTTTCTATTTTCTTAATAAGGCATTTCTATGAGGTAAAATTAAGTATAATAAAAACTGACCTGAACTGAGAATTGAGCCAGTTCCTTAATGGAGAGAGAGAATAAAAGTTAAAGTTATTTCCAATTTGCTACCATCATATTGCTCAAAAGGTGTAAAGAAGAAAATATATCTGTATAATTTTCACACTGTTTTTCAAAATGAATTATATAAAAATTTATAACAAATACATTAATTTCATTAGTAAAAAGTAAAGAAGGACAATGGTATGTATGTCAGAGGTCTGTATGTTTACTTGGTGTGACATCTTGGATACCATTATTAGGATGCATTTCACGTATTGAATGGTTAATACAATTTGAGTCCTGGATGCCAGAAAGTATTGCTTTCAATTTTATAAAACCCTAGTACTATGCAGTGAATAATTACCTAAGTTTGCTTTTACTTTGATAAGTAAAAATTGTGGGGGGGATTCCAGAAGGTATTGAGGGTAAAATGTGATGCATATTGAAGAATCAGTATCATAAACAGGCTAATAATTTCAGTTATTAGTTATAGTAACTTGGGAAACAATTTCACTATAATCATGTCCATAGAAAGAAAATTTTACAGGTGTCTTACATGCTTGTTTTTCTTTTTTTTGTTGTTTTTGTTTTTTTGATACAGGGTCTTCTTGTAGCCCCAGTTGGCCTGGAACTTACTACATAGACCAGAATGACCTGGCTTTTACAGAGAAATGCCTGTTCCTACCTCCTAGGTGCTGGGTTTAAAGGCATTGTGTATATTACATTCTTTTAAAAAATTAGAATTCCTATGTAAGATACACAAATTGAACAACCAATGGCCTTCAGTCACTGAACTGACTGTATAGTGACTTCCTTTTGAAGTCTACAAACACTAGAAACATGAAGATGTAATTTGGAGGAGATAATAAATTGATACATATATTAATTTTCCCACAAGTGAGACACAAAATATCAAAGATAATACCCAGCATCTTCATTCAGAGTTGAGTGGAAAGATCAGCACTGAGACTGAGAACCTAAATTATTTCCACTGTCTAGAACTATGTTTGAAAAACAAATTATCAAGCTCTGATTTTTCTGGCTTAAAGGTTGTCCTGAAACTATCTTAACTTAGAGATGGCTAAGGAATGGCACTCTCATTTTCATTTGACTAGGTAGATCTGATATTCCACAATAATGTCAGAACAATCAATGGAGACCCTCATACTTGCTACTAGCCAAGAAGTACTGGAACAGAATCACTTCATCAAACAACCAATATATTTGTTAATTTAAAAGACTGATTTAGGCAGTATTTTGGGATAGTACCACGAACACAGGGGAGAGAGAGAGAGAGAGAGAGAGAGAGAGAGAGAGAGAGAATTTACCTGATCCAATAAAGTCATGGGCTGTTTCTGGAAAGAAAAAAAATGGGAATCAGAATTACCTTTTAAGATAAACTAATAAAAGACTATTCTTGTTTGCTATATAGAAATTGATATTAATTTTGTCAGTTGCTTTTAAATTACCTGGTGACAATTTTTCATGTAAGATACAAATATACTCAGTAATAATAGTATTCAATAAATGGTGAGCACTGGTTAGAGGCTCCATGCTTGATATGCAATTGGTTTATCGATCTTCAGAAGTCAGATTGCAACAAGTTTTAAAGTAACTGGTTTTTATCTTAAAAATGAAATCAAGGACTGGAGAGATGGATTGGTTGTTCAGAGCACTGACTGCTCTTGAAGAAGACCTGGGTTTAATTCCCAGCATCCATATGGTGGCTAACAACTGTCTGTAACTCCAGTCCCAGGGGATCTGATGCCTTTTTCTGATCTCCGTGGACATTGCATGACACGGGTGCACTTACACACATGCAGGCAATACAGTTCTACAAATAAAAATTAAAAACAAAATAAAATATAAAAAGCTTAAAAATGAATTCGAAAGTCACAGAGATAACTGTGGAAGCAAGGGAATGTAGACGAGGGCATGTCAGTACCATTCTGTAGAAGTGGCAAACTCGTTTCATAGTTGAGAAAAGAGAAAGAGTATTTTTGGAAGAGAAAGTTTCTTCAAAACAAAAGTTTGTCATTAGTAGATCTCCAACATGTCTTACTTATGGAAGAATAATTAGAATGAAACTCAAGATTCCTAAACTAAATTCAATTTGACAATCAGAAATTTATGGGTATAATACTCTAACATAAAAGAATATGTTTAAAGGAATTTAACTGTATTAGAGACGCTCACCCTTCCACACGAACTGAAATACATAGAACAGAATAGTTCCCATTTCAGAGAATAGAAGGTCATCATACTTTCTTTGAAATGAACCAATATATATTTCTTTTAGAGTGAGAGACTTTTGTAAAGAAAAAAAGCTTAATAATGCATTATACATACATACATATAATACATCAAAGTATAGTACCATTTGGAATTGGCTGTTTTCATTCATTCTGTGCAGTTGACCCTGTATAAAAGGAAATATCATCCTTATTATGGAGACATCTGGAATTACACTAATATACAGACTTACAACGAATAAAGGTTATATCATTATCATGAAATTTATAGTCAACTGTATTCTGTGCTATGATTACTAAAAAAATCAAAAGTTGTATTTTCTTATATTAGAAAAATATTCAGCTAAGGCCAAACTCATTAGAGTTTAGAAAAAAAAAAGTTTTATTCTCTTGGGGAAGTAATAACCTATCAATTCTCTAAGACAACATTTTTTTATACATTTATTATATACATTGATAGGTTTCTTTGAAAAATTTCAAATAATTATTACCATATTTGGGGAGTAGAATTCACTCTGTCTTGGAAGATATTTCTGTTTAGAGAAAGAATATGCTATAAAAATGTAACATAATAAAATGTTAAAATATGTTATATTTAATAAATAATCTCACCTGGGCAAAGAGAGCTTGCTAAAGAAGAAAAAACACATCATGTTTCTTGTTAGTATACTGATTTAATTAATTTATGAAAAATCAGCATTCACTGTGTACTTCCATTTATTTAGAGATTGTAAGTACTATGAAATATATAAATCATATAAAAACAGTATATTTCAAAAATTTATAAAGATTTTCATCTAACTACAGTGTAAAAAGTAAAGATATTAAAATAATGTGATCAGGTAATTTCTGAGAGTAGCAAAGATGTGTTCTTCAGATTAAATGATAAATTTATATTGATTTATATTAATCACAAGCCACTTGAAAACTAAACAAGGTAATAATGCGATCTACTTTATCATGTAAAGAATAAGAATATCAAAATATTTTAGATTCAATGAATAATCTCACCTGGGCAAGGACAGCTTGCTAAGGAAGAACAAACATCATGTTTTTTGTTAGTATGCTGATTTTATTAATTGTGAATAATCAACATTCATTGTGTATTTGCATTTATTTACAGATTATGATGAGTATTATGACATATCATAAAGACCATATGAAAAAACAATATGTTTCTAAAACCTGTAAATGTTATCAACCAACTAGACGGAACAAAGCCAAGATACTAAAATAACATGATAAGCTCTTTAGTGAGAGTAGCAATGATGGATTCTGTTGGTGAAATGATAAATTCATATAGATTTATTCTAAACCTGAGTAACTTGAAGATGAAACCAGAGTAACAATATAGGTCCATATTATCATGTAACACAGAATAGAAATACTAAAATATTTAGAATTTGAAAAATAGTCTCACCTGGGCAAGGGCAGCTTGCTAAGGAAAAAAAAAAAACATTTTGTTTCTTTTCAGTAAACTGATTTTATTATTATATGAATAATCAACATTCAATGTGTATTTGCATTTATTTACAGACTGTGATGAGGATTTTGAAACATCATAAAAACCCTATGAAAAACCAGTATGTTTCTAAGACTAGTGAAGGTTATCAACTACAGATAGTTAACAACTATCAACTACAAAACCAATATACCACAATGATGTGATCAGCTAATTTCATAATGTGATCATCTAATTTCATAATGTGATCATCTAATTTCATAATGTGATCAGCCAATTTTGTAATGTGATCAGCTAATTTCTGTGGGTAGAAAAAATGGGTTCTGCTGGAAAAATGATAAATTTATATAGATTTATTATAAAACTTGAGTAATGTGAAAGTGAAATCAGAATTACTATGTGGGTCCACGATACTTAACACAGGATGGAAATACTGAAATATTTAGAATTTGAAAAATAATCTCACCTGGGCAAAGGCTGCTTGCTAAGAAAGAAAAAATAATTGTTTCATTTTAGCATACTGATTTTATTAATTATGAATAATCAACACTCACTGTGTATTTGCATTTATTTACAGACTGTGATGAGCATTATGAAACATCATAAAAACCCTATGAAAAACCAATATATTTCTACGACTAGTAAAATTTATCACCTAACTCCAGGGTACAAAACCAAGATACTGCAATAATGTAATCAGTTAATTTCTGAGGGCAGCAAAGTGGGTTCTGCTGGCGAAATGATAAATTTACACAGATTTATCTGAACCTGAGTAACTTGAAAACTAAATCAGAGTAACAACATAGGTTCATTATCATTTAACACAGGATAGTAAGACTAAAATATTTAGAACTTGAATAATAATCTCACCTGGGCAAGAGCAGTTTGCTAAGGAAGAAAAAAAAACATTTTGTCTCATTTAAGTAAACTGATTTTATTTATATGAATAATCAACATTCACTGTGTATTTGAATTTTTTTAACAGACTGTGATGAGCATTACGAAACATCATAAAAACACTATGAAACACCAATATGTTTCTAAGACTAGTGAAGGTTATCACTTAAGTACAGGATATAAATCAAGATAGCAAAATATTGTGGCTAGCTAATTTCTGAGGGTAGCAAAGATGGGTCCTGCTGGTAAAATAATAAATTTGTATAGTTTTATTCTAAACCTGAGTCACTTGAAACTAAATCAGAGTAACAATGTAGGTCCATATTATCATGTAACACAGGATAAAAATACTAAAATATTTAGAATTTGAAAAACAATCTCACCTGGGCAAGAACAGCAGGCTAAGGAAGAAAAAAAATGGTTCCCTTTAGTATGTTGATTTACGTAGAACTGACTCAAAGTGAATTTCTTTTCTATTTGATGACTAAGACTCTGATATATGATTTAATTCACACTCGCTCTACAGCATATACTGATATCCTCACCACCCTCTCTTGTCTCTTACAGTTCATGCTTATGCTTATATCATAAACTAAAAACCACAACGTTGCTTCAAGAAATAGAAAAGATGAACATTGCCCCTAGATATTTAGATAACTAGGTAAACAATTTGTAATTTATTGTTAATGTCAAAGCTAGGATAAATCATTTAAAATCAATTATTTAAATTACCTCTACATTGGAATATGAATTTGTATTATAGTAAATAAAACATTACCAGTTGAAGTTGGTTGTATTTAATCTGTCTATGAATCTGTTCCTGTTTAAAATGAAAAAATAGTCTCAATTTCAAATATATAATTCAGTCCACTAGTTTTAGATAGTAAACCAAGAATCTCACAATGCCTTTTCCTACAGGTAAAGAATGAAATAATATCCAGGCACTTTAATCCCAGTACTTGGGAGGCAGAGGCAGATAGGTCTCTTTGTGATCCAGTGCAGCCTGGTCTACATAGTGGGGTGACAGGGAGACCTTATCTCAAAACAAAAACAAAAACAGAAACAAAAAACAATCAACAAAAAAGAATGAGGAAATATTAATCTTACTTTAGCACTCTTTCTACCTAAAATAAATGTATTGCTTTAACAATCAGGAAGTTTGATTTAGAAAAATTCTTGAGTTTAAATCACAATGCAATCAGCTTTAAATGTTTTAGGCAATCAGATTTACAGTGTATTTCATAGTATAACCCCCAAATAGAAAATACTTTTGCATTCATACTATAAAAATTAGATTATACAAAGTAGTTCAGAATATTTCATGAATCAATTGAAAAATATTTCCAATACTAATGAAATTTTATTGAGAGATTAACATATCCTATTAATTATATAAACTATATTATATAATATAATATTTAGCTTATTACAATTATTTTAGAATTTAAGCTAATGATTACGAAAGCTATCCAATGTGACACTCTCTGTTTTTATAAAATAGGGCATCACTAAGTGGTTCTGGCTGACCTGGAACTCCCTTTGTAGAACCAGGCTTGCCTCAAACTGAGATTTGCCTGCCTTTGCCTCCTGAGTGCTGGGGTTAAAGGTGTGTGCCACTTCCCCTTAATGCTACTTATTGGTTCAAAGAAATACAAATTTAGCTGGAGCTGAAGCTGACCAGATCAATAGGCTACCACTGTGTATGTTATTCAAGTTCAATAATGACAAAACCTGAATGAAATAGTTGTATACGTAAGGTAAAATATTGTTTGTTTAATTTTGGAAGGAAACAGTTGAACATTGTGATGTATGAGACTGCATCCTACAAGGTCAAAAAGATGTCAAAAAGGAAAAGTAATTTATTAATAGCATACTCGTTTGTTGCTTGGTTTAGTTAACTTGTGTTGAATTCTTACCGCATTGCACTGGTTGACCATGTTTTCCTTTGAAGCTTGTTTCTGTTAAAAAAAAAAAGGATGTAAGGAGAATTAAAGGATTGTTTAGGTAATTTTGATTCATTTAGGTCAATATACTATTATTTAGCAAATATATCTCACCTCAGTGATACTGATGTCAAGAGGATTAGCAAATCAAGAAAAATATATTTACAACTTATTACTTCTCAATTTAGGTAATAATATTAATAAGTCACAGGTTATTACTAAATAACTGTGCTAACTGATTTTAGCCACAAATTCCTGGATGTCTGAGGCAGGATTGGTAATTTGGGTTGTACAGTATATTTATGCTGACTTTCTTTTTGTTACTGATTTACCAAGATGTTTCTCAGAATGTTGGCTGTAGATGGAAATTAACACCTTTAGAAAATTAGTAGAACCACCCTCCCTGCTCTAAATTCAGTTCATTTTATTTTGGTAACCTGGAAAATTTCACTCTCTAAGTCAAATAAGAGATCACACATCATCTAAGTGAAATCTGTAAGGGGCAAAGAATAAACAGTAGTTAGCGGATTCCAGTTCAGACTGATCTTGATTCAGGTGATTTGAATACGTAAAACATACATACTATTCACTTGGAAGAATTCTGATCATTTATTAAAATTTGAGCATGATAAAGAATAGAAACCAACCTAAAAGTCAGAAATCACACAGCAGAGCACTGTACATGGTCAGATAGCACTGTTTGTCCAGATCTAAGTGCAGATTTGTCTTTGACAACTAATAGTGGCATTCTTATTGTTTTTAGGTGATATTCACACATTAAAATTGGAATAATGACACACAGACAGTACCTACTACTCAGAGACCTTATGAGACATTTACATATCATACTGTGAATTTTCACAAATGCCTCTATTTACTGGGACTCTGAATTCTCATGAAAACTATTTACCTCTCTTGATGAGCTGCTGCTAGACTCTTCCTGCTAAGAAAACAAAAACAAAACAAAAATGAATGCTATGACCTCCTGAAATTTTTATAATTTGAAGGATACAATTTCATAACACCAGAATTGAAATAAACTGTAAAAAGATTCATGGGCATATTTTCTCATCAATATTACTTAAAGTGCTGGGGGAAAATTCTCAATTACTTAGCAAAGAAGTTAAAACCCTAAACAGTCCTTTTTATCTATTATAAGAAAGACAAGTATGCCATTTTTTAGAATTCAAAATTTTATGACCCCTTTGTGATAAAATGAAAACACAAGAGCCATGTTGAGCTGGGTGACATAGGTCCCTAAATAAGTGTTTATTTTTGTACACCTTATGAGTACTTGGAATGCATAAACTGAACATATAAGAAATAACAGTCTTGGATTGGGACTAAAATTAGAACAGGCTTCAAAATATCTATTCTTGGATTTAAAAGTATTTACTCATCCTTCTGCATCATTCATACTTATATTTACATATAAATATGTGGTTTTGTTATAAATAATATAATTTAAAAGTTTGTTTTTAATGCTCAAGTCACTATTCGCCTATGGGGATAGTTGACTGACTGTAACAGTCTAGCAGATGTCCTCCCATCTTTAAAGTTGGTAGCACAGCACACTAAGCCAAAGTAAGTACCCTCAAGAGTACAAAGAGAAACTTCTTGGTCCCAAACATTACCAAAGTATTTAATTACAGTCTCTTGGGTGTTCATCTACATTTTATATTTTAGTTTTAATTTTAATACATAAGCAATGTTTTCATATTGGTTAGCATTTAAATGGCTTAAGTTCCTATTTCCAATTCTAACTGATGCACTGTGTATTCTTTTATATATTCATAACATTGTACACTCTGCTCTGCTTGAGAATCCAGTAAGGAAATAATTTCAAAATTCAGTTTCCTATTGTGTTCAGTTTAAGATAGCTTTCTTAAAATGAAGCACACTGAAAATAGTCCATATCCTGTGTAAGCTTAGAGTTCCTGAAAATAAAAGTGTCATAGCTTAGCATTTGCCACAATATACTCCTTGGGAAAAGAAATGAGAAGAAATTTCATTTTTTCATGTCAAAATCTCAAAGGCAAATTTAATATTTACCAACAGAGATGCCAGAGAAAATATAAGCTTGAGGCACTATGGAAGAATTCAGGAAAACAAAAACTCTGTCAAACTGAAGAATTTGCTTTTGTTAATTTGCATATCAGAATTTAATTAAAATATTTTGCTTTTCCACATTGTAAGTCACCACAAACAAGTTAACATGCTCTGTGAGCCCGTGCAACCTTCTGCTTACTTTTTAATCGGGTTCAGGAAATTGAGCAGAAATGAGGGATTAAAATACAGATGTACAGAGAGAAAGACTGTCTAGGGTGCAGAAATATCAAGAAGTTGCATTTTCTCCCTTTAGTATCCTGTGCACTGGTTTCAGTATCACAGTAGCACACAGTAGTGACATTACCCCTAGAGTTTAGATTCAAAATATTAGCCTTGCTTTAGTTAACTACTTAAGTTTGGCCAACACAACTTACAGGATATGTTCTTTCTTTTAATTAGAGATAGTTAGAACAAACAGAATTATATGCTCAGTTTGGGTGGGATATGGATATATATATATATATATATATACATATATACATATATATATATATATAACTTGTTAATAACACTTGGCTTCTTTCCCCATGTTGAGTTAAATAGGTCTAAGGCAAAGGGCTTTACCTCGGTTGTTGCTTCATTTGTAGTCTCCTGTTAAAAGATTTCAGTCAGAAACAGATTTTAAAAATATATTTTTGATCTTATAAATTTGAATATTGTATGGATTCTCAATACTACATCCACATAAAAATGTAGTAAACAACCAGTTCAAAAAATATGATGATTAAAGAATAACAGAATGTGATGTAAAGTGTTTTGGGGCTGTATGGAATGCTTTATAATTCGCCCACTGAAGCAGGCCTTTCACCCTTTAGAGTAAATGCAGACTATTGACCAGACAATAGGTGCGTTTATTTATTTGTTTAGTCATTGAGTCCTATCTATCATCTATCTATCTATCTCTTACATCAGCTTAGCTGCTCAGGTAAATCCATGAAGTCAGTGGCCCTTGGCTTCTCAACAGAGTCCATTAGTCATTTAGAGTGTGTGTCTCAGAGATCCCTAGGAAGTGATAAATGACACAGGGAGTCCAAAGAAAAGCATTTCTCTTAATATGAAGATGCATATTTTTGTCACATTATTTTAAGGAAAACTTCATTACTTTGATTTCATCACTCTGTTGTCCTGTCAGAAGTTCTCTGCTAAAATAATAAAGTACAGCTTGTAAAATATGCTTAAATTTTCTAGATGTTTCTTTCTCTGTTCAGCCCATTGATGAGTTCCTTATGAATTGAAAAGACAGAAAATCAGTATTAGTGAAAGGACCTAAATGATTAAAATCAGCAATCAAATGGCCAGACATTGTGCTGCTGCAAATTAAAAACAACCGATTTTCCACTAATGCTCTAGTTGTTTCTTGTCATAATCAATTCTAAACTCAAGTGACTTGCTATGCTATCTCTATTTGCATTATCAGAATGTAAGTGTTCTTTAAAACATTTTGAGGATTAATTTTGTTTTACTTTGTTTTGCTGTCTTTGTCTTTCAGTTTGTTTAAGAAACGGTTATGAGGTCTCATTAAAAAAAATACTTGTTATTTTATTGTAAGTGTATTGCCCTCATGTATGTAAGTGCACACCTGTCCTGCAGTGCCGTGTAGGTCACGAGAGGTTCTCACATCCCCTGGAACTGGAGTTACAGATGGTTGATAGCCACTAAATGGGAGCTGGGAATAGAACTCCGGTGCTCTGCAAGAGCAACCGATGCTTTTAGTCACTGAGCCATCTCTCCAGCCCAGAGGACTTTTTGTTTTTGGACACTTCTGTCCCCATTTTAATTCTACAATATATCCTATGCAGTCATTCTAACCTGCCTTAACTTTACTAATTAATTTATTTGAATTTTTGTGTACTTCATATAGAACATCTCAATCCATTTTAATCACCTTTATACACTTCCTCATTGGCGCTCTCCACAGCACCTTCACTGGAATTCATACACTCTGTCATTTGTGTGAAGGCCCATTGTATCAAGTTAGTCTACCTGCACATTCCTCAGTGCAAGTTTATCCACTGAAGTTTAGTCAGCCTATCCAGAGTCCCTCGCTTTAGAACATCAGCTCTTCCTCATCCAACAGCAATCAGCTGCCAAATTTTCCTCAGTAAAGACTAGGGTCTGCTGCCCAGTTCCCCAGTTCCATGCTTGGCTTTTGTCTGCTTGAGTTTGCATGAGCCTTGAGCATGCCGGCACCGTTACTGTAGATTCATATGAATAAGGTTCCAGGAACTTGGAGGATTCTGTTTCCATATGGTCACGCACCTCCTCACCGGTTCTCCCTCATGCAGCAGAGGGCCAGGAAACAAGGTAACAAATGACCAAAGAGTGGAGATTAGGAGTCTGCAGAGTATGGGTCCCTGGACAGGATTCCAATATTAAATGTCACCATCCAAGGCTCAGGGACCATTGCAGAAGAGGGGCTGGGATAAGTAGCTTAATTTTTTTTTAAGTCACGTAAACATTTATTCAGACAAGTTTTTTTAAGTAATGGACTGAATTAGAATTGAATATTCTTTTCTGGTTTTGAGACAGGGTCTCCCTCTAGCCCCAGCTGACCAGGAACTTGCTATGTAGATCAGGTTGGCCAGATCTCACAGAGATGTATCTGCCTCTGCCCGCAGAGTGCTGGGATTAAAGGCTTGTGCTACTATCTTGGTAGAATTTGATATTCTTCTACTCATCAAAAGGTAACAAACTTTGAGGGATATGTGGCACATGTGGCGCATATGTTCAGGTTAGAGTCTACCATGAAAGTATGCAACTGAAAACTTTCTACATAGGTAATGTGAACAAAAGACAGGCATTTTTATTACAGCAAAAATTTAAATATAAATTAAAATTACAATACGTGTTTTAATGAATGAAATCTTGATTAATTCTAGTGAAAACATTTTTATAAGTAAAATTCATACTTTATTCTTATTCATTTATTGAGAAAAATTATGACACATATGCATGAAAATGCTGTCATGAAACCCATGATTTTTTGTTGGCAATAAAAATTAAAAAGTAAATTTTCCTATATAAAAATATAGTTGTGTTTTAAAAACTGGATAATACTTACCTCATTTGCCATGAGATATTTTATTTCTTTAATGATTTCCTGTTGTTCCTGTTGAAATTCAATTGTGAATTATAAAATGATAAATGTATAACTTAATATATACATGTACTGAAGCATAACATTGTATTAACTAATATGTGGAGACAAATGCAAATACATTAAAAAATGATTTATTTTTCACACTGGAACCAAAATACTGAATTTAATTTAGTATATGAGTAGATTTCTTGGGTAAAAGAAAAAAATCCATAATAAACCTTTATTAACTCTATTTAAAATCTAAAGGTGACACCTTAACTGGTTCCTTTTTCACCAAGCCTAAAAAGTCTGTTAAGTGCGTGTTTTAAAATTTGTCCAAAAAAGAGATTGGCTACAGATTTTATGAAAACAGAATTGAGAGAGTAATCCAGGGACACGAACACTTGGACATATTTAAAGGTAATTAAAAATTGGAATGAAGAAGGCATTCCACATTCATGATAGCTAACCGAAGGCTAGAGAGGTGGGGAAGGAGAATTTGGCTGCAGAATTTGGCTCCTTCCGCAGCTTACCTCACTGCTTTCTTGTTGGCTCTGCAAAAAGTAACAATAAGGTAAAATGGCATTAGTCAAGCTACTGAAGAGTGGAGGATTAAGGCCTGTTTTCGTGGATGTGGTAGTCAATATGTAAAATGGGATCATGTTAAAAGTTATAAACTCAAATAAATGCAAAAGAAGAAGAAGAAGGAAAATGGTAAAGTAAATCACATTAACATATTCTGTTTAGTTAGCTATTTATTGTGAACAAAATCAAGGTTTTTATTAGCCTAAGTGTCTATGTGCTCATTTAAACATTTAAAAGATTTTTATTTGTCTCTCTCTCTTTTCCTGTCTCCCTTCTCTCTCTATTCCTCTTCTCTCTCTCCCTCTCTCTCTCTCTCTCTCTCTCTCTCTCTCTCTCTCTGTATGAGAATAGATATGTGGCCAAGTGTATGTGTATAGAGGCCAGAGGATAGCTTTAAGGAGTTTGCATTGAGTTGGTTCTCTCCTACAGTGGGTTCCAGGGATTTTAACTCATGTTGTTAGGCTTGCTCAATAACTGTGTTTACCCACTGAACTATCTCACCAGCTCTGTGTACTCTTTTATAAAGAATTTTGCAAAAATAAATAATATTGTATCTGTTAGTATCTGTTAGTAGCTGCAAACTTATCCTTCAGTAAAGGTGAACCATACTATTTCACAGAGAAAGAAAGATGAAATTTTGGGTTCCTTGACTGTCAACGCATCAGTTAAACTCCATGATTAGGATGAGTTCTCAAAAAGCAAAATATAGAGGACTTACGTGAAGGAGTGCTTGGTTTCTAATATGGAGTCTCTGCAAAGTAACAAAGGAATTAAAAAACATAAATGAAACTAAAAGCAATAAAATGACAATAATAACACATGTAAATGTATTCATTTAAAAATTGATATTAAGGGCTGGAGAGATGACTCAGCAGTTAAGAGCAATGTCTGTTCATGCAGAGGACCTGGGTTTGATTCCCAGCACTTGCATTGCAGGTAACAACCATCTGTAACTCCAGTTCCACAAGAATCCAATGCTCTCTTTTGACCTTACAGGCTTCTTATGGCACAAGTGTACTTACACACATGCAGGCATACAGTCATACACATAAAATAAAAATAATATGTAAAAAATTAAATATATATTTGAAAATCTTAATAGTAATATCAAATTTGTCAGAAATTGTTACTTTGATAGTAAAAAGAAAAAAAATATTTTATTGATACATATTCAAAGTGGTTTACTTCTTTTCTTTAAAATGTGGCAGAAATTTGAGAAAAGTATGTAAAATTACTTTTAGTTAAGTTAAAGTAATAATTTGGTGTTCTGAACAATTTATATTTCGAGAAAATTCTAAAAATGAGTTTAAGCCATTATTAAAATCTGCACTTTCTTAATTAAATTTTTGTCAGGTTTTATTTAGCACTTAAATTAGATATAATTTATTTAAATCTGCATTTTTATTATGAAAATAAGTGTTAAATTTAGTTTAATGATGTAATATACAAACAAATGCGTTGTTTTCTTTGGTATGAGTTTTCTACTCTTTTGGAAAACATGCTGACACAAATTCATCTCCAAAGAGAATATAACTTTGGTTTTCAAAACAGGATAAACTGGAAGATGATGCTTTACATAATATTTGTAATGAAATATTGAACTATTCCATCTCAAAGTGGAATGTTCAGCAACAGACTCCTCAGTCTGCTGGGGAGATGGATCTTGCCGCATCGTGCTGTGCTACTTACTGCGTTGTGCAATACTTTATTTCTTTTTTTGCTCATTTTTTTACTTCTAATTTTTATTGTGGAATAATTTAATTCAAATCAGACATGTGAATTGAAGCTATGAATTTAGATAAATTATGTAGTGACCAAATGTGAAGTAGTAACCGATTTCTAACATAGACTTTAACCCAGTGCTTCAGGGTAATTACTGTGTGACTCTCCCATGTGACCAGGTGACAGGTCATTTCTAAAAAGAAGGGAGAGCCTTACATTCTACTGTACTTACAGGCCGGGCAAGAGCAGCAGTGAGGAGGCAGGAGAGGATGAGGAGTTTCATGGTTGCAGAGCCCTAGTTAAGAGAAAGAGTAGAAAGAATAGTTAGATCTTGTCTTCATAGAATTTATTTCTTTGATATTTCAACAAAGGAATAATTATTATGACAAGAGAAATTCTTTTTTGAGAAGCAGTTTTCAAGCTTTAAGATATTTTGCTATGAAAATAAATTATGAAAATAAATGCTTTCCTTTATTGTTATGGATTTATTTTATTTTCTTTAAAAAATTTAAAATACCATAATTTCTCTCTCTCTCTCTCTCTCTCTCTCTCTCTCTCTCTCTCTCTCTCTCTCTCTCTCTCTCTCTCTCTGTCTCATTCTCTCTCTGTCTGCCACAGCATGATGCATGTGTAGGTCAGAGCAGGTCAAATTCTCTAGTGAGACTCAAGCCAGACTTTTCTCTTCGACTCTATGGTCCTGGGGACGGAACTCCGCAGTCAGGCAGGGTGGCGAGTACCTTTACCTGTTGAAACACCTCGAAGCTCCCCTCTTAGCTCCCCATACTACTCAGAATTACCCATTTTTTTCAACATTTTTATTTACTAACTTTCAAAAGCAAATCATTTGATCTTTAATATGATATAACTTTGTAAGAGGATAAGAAGAGTATTCATGTTTGGTAACTTTTTAATGTTTTTGGTCGTTAAGACATCATATATGCTAATTTGGAAGGAAAAAAGAACCACCATTAAAAAAATCCTTCTAAAACCTAATGGGAATTGCCATATTATTTTCATCTGACAAGTTTTGAAAAATATTCTCTTCTGTTATTCCATTTGACAATGTCTTCTTATTTGAATCTTGAAAAATCTTCTATGCTATTAACCTCCAACAATTAATTACGAAAATAATTTAGTTGTAACTTCATTGTTCTGTCAAGATATCCACACCGCCGTATGAAAATAACTGATGTGGGTAGAGTTATACACTTCACATGTCTCTTTTTATGTTGGATTTCTAGAGCTGTAGCAAACTGAAAAAATTGGAGATATTGACATTTACTTGTCTTGAGAAAATGGATTATAAATAAAGAGAATAAGTTTCAAGCTACATAGAACATATATTAGTCAACAAACTGACACTGATAGATCCAGATTCTAAAAATGCAATAGAAAAGACAGCACATTTTAAATATTAAGTTAATTTCATATCTATTTGTGATTTTCCTCATATCTAAGTTTCATCAGTGACACAAAATGAATTATTTATTTCTCAAACATTAGCATATCCATACATTTGTTAGACAAATGATATGAACCAAGTCCTGAAATGTCTTGTTTAAATGATCATGGTTTGCATATTTATATAGATCAGAATTACTTTGCATGACAGCCTTACATAAATTTGGACAAAATTTCATTTCCTTTTCCCAAGAAAGGTTTTAAGTTATGCTTCACTTTTTTCCAGAATCAACATTTTAGTCACAAAGATTATCCAAGTTTACTTGGTTTGTATAAAACTATACTGATTTATCCTGATTTTTAATTCCCAGAATGGTATAAAAAATTTTAAGCTACTAGCATACCATGAGAAAGTATCAATATTCTGTAAACATACAGAACATGCTGCAGTCACATTTTAATTAAGAGTGGAAAATATTTGCTTATACAGAGTCATAGCAATATTTTCTACAGCTAAACACAATACCTTGAACCCAAGAGTGGGAAGAGGCAAGCTGGGTTGATGATCAAGATGATGGCTAATGTCTTTGCTTCACACCTATTTAAACTTAGTGATTAGTGAAATGCTAATTTTGTGGTTTTACTTCTGACAAAGGGTTTACTTAAATTCTAAGAATTCTTTCAAATAGGAAATTAATTTCAGCTCAATTCCTCTCCTAGTTAATTCTCAGAAACGTTTTCAACAAAGGAGTGATTAATGCAATGATGGCAAATTACACAGGAAATGGAATGATGTTAGTCCAAACAATACCCAATATTGTGATTTGCATTTATTATTGGAACATGACTTTATACTAATGTACAATGGAAAAGAATAATATGTGTACAAAATTCCTTTATAATTTCTGAAAAATTCAATTCCCATAGATGAAAACCTTGAGGCAAAATAAGGTCCTCAAATATATATATATATAACCTATTACACTATTTTAAAAATTCAACATGCAGTTTACCTTTGAAAAGTGCAATTTGGGAGCTGGAAAGATGGCTCAGTGGTTAAGTGCACTGACTGATCTTGCAGGGAATGCAGGTTCGATTCCCAGTAACAACCATCATATCACCAGTTCCAGGGGATCTGATGCCCTCTTCTGACTTCCTTGGGCATTGCATGAAACAGGTGTATCTGTTTCGTGCAATACAGGCAATACACTCATACACCTAAAAATGCAATTTGTCCTTTACTACTCTTTTGGTAACTTAATTTATGTAACTGTTTGTAAGTACTCTACATATTTTAGGGATAAAGATATTTTTCTGTTCTTTGTTTTTGACAGTTAGATATTTGTTGTTTCTATTAGCATTGTACAATTTAGAACATTTTAATATACTGAAGAAAACATTCACTCAGAGAGAATATTGAAAAGTTTTTTATTGTTGATTTATGTTTTTAAATAATCATCTTACATATTTTAAGTAAAATTAAAATTATAAAAAGAGTTGCAGCCTATTTATAATTACATGACAGAAGCATTATTCCTGAGTTAAAAGGCATTCCCGAGTCTCCACATGTGGGGGTTGAAGGAGATTGTGGATTTGCATATTAAAGCTATATGATTATATTAGGCATGTCATCTTTATTTTACAGTGGTTCACATCAATTCTAACAAGTTACTAGTGTCTCCTTTTTTCTGTCCCCCCCACAAGGGGTTCAGAACAAATATTCTCAGGTGTGTACCCAAGAGGGTTGTTTTTTTAATGCTTTACTCAGAATCACATCATATGAAATTCTTCTGTGTCATTAGTTTTTTATTACTTTCTTCATGGATTTATTCATAGAGTGAAAAAACAGACAAGTTGATTTTGAGGGTAAAATGTTGAATGAAAAGAAAATCTCTAGTTATTGGAGTAGAAAACATATTGCAAGCCAACAATCGTAATTGATCATAAATCATCCAAAAGAAACGATAGAACAGGATCTCTGTTCTTGCACTGACTACTAGGTATGGAGCCATACCAGCAAAGGCTGCTTAGATGTATATGATTGTGATCGATGTGACAATAAACGGGGTTAATCAGACTCTTAAATTATCTACACTGACTTAAAGGTAATCCACTGCTTAGCAAATTGATTTATCTTCATTTCTGAAAATCATGAACTCAAAATCCAGGTTTGTCTGTGTAAAGATCCTAGAGATAAGGATTGATTTCTGCTTTGTTTAAATTTGATATTGAAGATTGATTATATTTGTCTGTTATAGAAATATAATATATTTTTAAAATACATTTACAATAATCTGCCAAAACATAGTTTTGTATGCTCTTTGGAAATTCGTGTAATTTCTCAACATTTTGACAAAGGCTTATTTGCTTGTACTGGTCATTTTGTATTTGCTTTTATTCATTAAATTGTTTAGCTCTATTCATTAACAGAGCTCGAACTGGAAGTACATATTTAGGCCATTAGTGATTAGGTTTTTTGTAATTGAGAATTCAATGCATATAATATGTTTTGATCAAGTCATTCTCCCATCCCAGCCCTGATGATTCTATCCTTATCTGCCTTCCACTGTTTACTTCCAATTCCATGTATCCTTTTTTGTTTATTTCCAAACCCACTGACTCACTGAGTGTCACTCTATGCATTTGAATGGAGGGCCATCTATTGGAGCATGGGCTGCTTCTGGGGCCTCATCACTAATGATAACTGACTCTTCCTCTCTCAGTAGTCCCCAGCTGTCAATAGCTCCTCAGTTAGAACTGGGACTTCGTGGCCATCTCCACACCCCCATGATGGGTTTCTGTCTGGCTTGATCTTGCATTGGTCTTATACATGCTGTCACAACTGCTGTGAGTTTATATGTGCAACTCCCCTGTTGTGTCCAGGAAACTGTTTTATTGTAGTCACTCATTGCCTCTGGCTAATGCAATCATTCTGTTCCATCTTCCACAGTACTTGATCTTTGAGGGGAAGATGTGATATACATGTCCTATTTATGGCTGGGCACTCAGAAGTGTCTTATACACACATTGGCCATTTATGGGTTTCTGCTTTTAACTCATTAGTAAAGCATTACCTTAAGATCATTATCTTATAAATATAATAAAGTTATACATAGACTGAACATATAATTGATGACATAACACGAAATACTCTTAATCATTAAGATAGAACAGACATAAATCAGTGTGATTCTAAGCATACTAAGACATGGTTATATTTACATATATGACAGTTTTTGGAAATCCAGTAGAATCTTTAAACAACAAAATAGATATAGATTTTGTAAGGAATAACTAAATTCACTAGAAAATTCATCAATACAAAAATGTTTTTACCAGGAGATATAGATTTTGAAAACAGAATATGTCGGAGGTGAATTTTCCATGCAATGTTATGAACTGATGCTATATATGTACTGTAGGGGAGAGCTGGAGGGCCCACATTGCATAAAGTGGTCACCAATTCAGAGTAAGAAATTTCAAACACAGTTTGTTGTTGTTACCCTAGGAGAGCAAGGTCCTAAATCTAACATTGTATGGTCACAATCTTTAAATTTTTTTCTGATTGCTATAATATTATCAATAATAAAAAGTTTTCTTCTTTGACTAAATATTAACATCTATAAAATATGTTTGGCAGACATATGAAAATACTGAAGAACCTAAAGTGAATTTTGATTAGAGAGAGAATCTGAGATTTGAAAGATTTGAATATACATTGAATATTAATAGTGAAAATAAGAGTCTGACAAGTGAGGTCATCTCATAAGAGACCATACCTCATCAGAGTGTGGTGACCTCCTTTGGACAGGAGGTCACAATTGTGGGTAGACTTGAAGATAGGATGGGAAATAAGCCTGTGACCAGGGTAACAGCAGAGACCCCGAAGGGCTCTGGAGAGCAGCAGTGTCATTGGGAAGGAGACCCAAGGTATGAAATGGCACAGACTCCAGGACAGATCAACACTTTGATATTGTTGAGGCAAAAGGAAATCAGGAAGCAGTAGTAGAAGCAGAAGAACAATTTTTGCCGCCCATCCAATTTTAATCATATTCACCTCCTTAGCTTTTCCCAGGTCCACCTCCCATTGCTACACACCCACACTGTGTCCTCTTTTAAATAAAGCTGAGTTCATATTTGTGTTTAAATATGCTCTGGCTGTGTGGCCATCAACTGGAGCATGGGTGACCTAGCAGGCCCCACACTTACCACACTCCCAGCACTTACCAATTGCTTATATCTTCTCTGCTAAGATTGGGACATCTTGCCCATCTCCCCTTTCCATGCTCGTATTTTGTCTGGCTTGAGCTTAAGGTAGCCTTATAAATGCTATGAGAGCTACTGTGAGTTCACATGTGCACTTGCCCTATTTTGTCTGGAAAACATTCTTTCCTTGACGCCATCTTTGCCTCTGGCTCTTACAGTTTTTCTGCTCCTTCTTCCACAAGGATCCCTGAGTCTTGGGAAGAAACCATGTTATATAGATGTCCCATTTAAGCTGAGCATTACAAAGTCTCTTCTGCACCTTGACCAATTGCAGATCTCTTGGGTTAATCACTATCTATTGCCAAAAGAAGTTTCTCTGATAAGGGCTGAGAAATGCATTTCTATGGACATAACAATGTTATTAGAAGTAACATTAAAGTAATAATCATAGTAGGTTCTCCCAAGAGCTTACAACCTGCTAGCCACAGGTTTTTGATACTGGTAACTGTGCCAAGTGTGGGTATCATCTTATGAGATGGGTCTTGATTCTGAGCAGAAAGTTGATGGTTACTCCCATATCATTTGTGCCATAATTGCAACACGGTGTATGTCTTGATAGTCCTTCTGATATTGTAGCACAGAATTCACAGCTGTAAATTCACAGGGTAAAGTTGATGATTACTTTTCTCTTTCAGGAGTGTACATAGCATCTTCCAGCACTATGCAAACTAACCAGTCAGGATGAAGCTTCATTGTTAAGATCAGCTCGAATTCTCCATAATATATGTCTCAAGTGTATTGTATCTTTGGCAATAGAGCCTTACTGTCAAGTTCTGGAGAGTAATAAGAGCATTGACTATAAAAAGTAATTTTAATCAGATTGACAATACTTTTAGCTAAATTAAGAAAAATAAATAGAAAGGTGATCTAACTTAATAAATACAGGGACATATCTCCACACAATGAAGATAATATGCAATAAGCTCACATTCAACATCTTGCTAAATGGAGAAACCTTGAAGCAGTTGTACTAAAATCAGAACTGAGACAAGGATGTCTACTCTCCATTCCTGCTCTGTATAGTACTTGAAGTCTTAGCTAGAACAGTAAGATAAAAGAAGGAATACTGCTTGGAAAAAAAGCTAAAGTATCCTCATTTGTAAATGATTTGATTCTCTCCTAAAACCACCATAAACATTCAACCAGAAAACTCCTAGAGTTGTTACGATACAATATTCAGTAAAATAGCAGTATTCAAAATTAAGACAGAAAACAATTGTAATCCTATATACAAATGACATACAAATACTGAGAAAGAAAAGGGAAATGATCCCACTTTATAGCCTCAGGAAATAAAACATTTCTTTATAAGCTCAGTAAAAACAGGTTGTGGAGTTAGAATGTTCAGAAAAGGAGCAGCATAGAATTAAAATGAGAAGAGAGACAGCAGGGTGCATTTTTTTTTGAGCATTAGTAATTAAAAGTTGAAGAAGTGAAAGATTTGTTATAATCTAATAGATTTTTCACAGGTACATGCAAATTTACATAACATTTAACACATATAAGGTACTTCAGGATTTAATTTTCAAGTGGTTGATACAGGGAATGAGGTATAGACGTCCATGTGTGGACAACATATGATCAGATGAGATGGCCAGGAATTTGAAGTGACTAATATCTTGGAAAAATCTGGAAACAGTGAAAAGAGACAAGAGAAGCTTAAAAAAGGAGATACTAAAGGCAAGTGTGTGAAGACATGAACTTTAAAATAATTACATGAAGGAAATCAACTAACAAAATGATAAATTTTATATTATGATAGGTAGATTATTGAAGAATGTGAGAACTCATAGGATACATAAAAAGGAAGAGTTATTCTCAAGTTGAAAAGACTGGGAAATGGTCTTGAAGGATACATTGCAGAGTGTGAACCAAGAGGGGAAAAGAAAACTGCCAATGGAATCTGCATGGCAGGCCTAAGGGTCAAGAACTGAAAGGACCGCTCCACGTGCCAAGAGATAGAACAGTGGGAGATGCAAATGGACAGGTGAGCGGATGGAACATGGAAGATGCAGCGTACAAAACGTTTTGGGAGTTGAGTTTAGAAATTCCCCTTCCTTATGAGGAAGGCAGACGAATGAAAGGCTGGCCCTGTCTGCGGTTATGAAGACGAAGTGCTCTGATGCACTTTAACTCTCCTTTACCTTTCCTGACCTCAGTTCTTACTGTTTCAAACAATTTTGAATATAGGCTGTTCCAAATTAAGTACCTTCAGGGCCTTTCTATTCTTCTGCCTAGATCTCTAAGACAGATATTGGTAGGTCTTTTCTTGAATCAATAACTCACTTGTTGTGATTCTGGCCTCATTTCTCCTGTTTCCGGGTATTAACCACAGTGGACAAGGAAGGGCACTGGTAACAATCTCCTGTCTGTTGCTCTGTCAACCTCTAGTACTACTAGATTTTCCAATAACATTAAACACTGATTAACACATGTAGAGTGTTTTGCCTGCATGTGTGTAAGTGCACCTGTGTCATGCATTGCCTGCCGGGGTCAGAAGAAGGCATCAGATCCTCTGGAACTGGAGTTACAGATGGTTGTTTACTGCCATGTGAGTGCTGGGAATTGAACTGGGTCCTCTGTAAAGGCAGTCAGTGCTCTTAACTTCTGAGACATCTCTCCAGCCCTGAGAAATGATTATGTTTTTAAATTGTTTATATTTTTCAGTCATTAACTTTATATTTTTCACAAATGTCATTTATATTTAATAATATGGTGTGGAGAAGATGTCAACATTTATATAGATAAATTCATCAAATTTTTATTGTATACATTTTATGTGATTATAGTCTTTGAAATTTACCAAATTTCTTATTTATCATAGTTTGACATTATTTTACTTAAGTTACATTTTCTAAATTCAATAAATAAAATCATGAGATCCAAACCTTTTTACAATGTACCTAGTACTGAATCTAGCTTTCTTGTTAAATTTCTGCATGTATCACGTTTCTTCCTCCTTGTTTCAGCGTTGGTGTCTAATTCTCACTTTATTAAGTGTTGAGATAAAATACTGAGTCAAGGCAGGCAAATTTTCCCTTATTTAAGGAGCTATCTGAGATCAAGGTCATGGACATTTCATTTGACCTATAGGTTTGTGTTGTCTTGGATAGCATAAGATTGGCTATATGCCAAACAATAACTATTACTAAATACCTCATATTAATAAGTCTTACATTTATAGATTTGAGTTTGTCTAAGATGATGCATAGTGTGAAATAAGGATTAGATATAAAAATCAGAAAACTTCAGAAATCACTGGTGTTTTCCACACCCTCTCTGAGTTTCCCCAGCTTGTTGAGCAACAGTTTCCTGAACAGACTACTTGTCTATTCATCTTATGAGCAGAGGTACTGACTGCTTTTTTTTTTTTCTTCCTGGATTCTAATTTCCAGCATTTTTACAGCAAATGTCCTAGGAAGATAAAGATATTGCTTACCTTAAGAGTAAAACTATAGGGGCTAGAGAGATGGTTTCATGGTTAAGAGCCCTGGCTGCTCTTGCAGAGGACTTGGGTTCAATTCTCAGCATCCACATGGCCACTAAGAACTGTCTGTAACTCCAGTTTCAAGGAATCAAATGTCCTCTTCTAACCTCTGCAGACATTGCACCATCCAGTGCCCTTATGTATATGTATACAATACACTCACACACACACAAAATAATAACAATAATAATAATAGTAAATAAAATATTTTAAAAGAATAAAATTATAACTATATCATAGAGTTGTAATAAAGAGAATATGCTCCCACAGGAGCATTAGATAACATTGGCAAGTTAATTGTTGTGTGTTAATCAAGGCATATATTTATTTATTTGCCCATTTCTTCTTACTTTTCCAACAGAATGAAGAAGTATCTTTTTCTTTATTTTTGAGAATGTCATATATGAGTTTTGTAGTTTTGTACTTTAATTATCTTCATCCCTCCTGGTCTCCTCCAATTCCTACTATGTACCTCACTTATTCTTAATTTCTTGTTTTTTTATTATTGTTATATATATAAATACATACATAAATAAAATACACTGAATCCATTTAGTTGTGCTTGTATATGCTTGTGTTTAGGCCTGGCCACTTGGTCAGGAAGCAAGTAACTAGAAAGAACTGATACTCCCTCCTTCAGCATCCAACAACTGTCTATAACTCTTCATCATGAGGTGGCATCCCCTGACATTCTGCTCTCCACACCTTGCCATGTCAATTGTTATTATCATCATACAGCTGTTGTTAGGCTACCATGCTGTGGACATTTCATGTGCAGCTTCCCTATCATGTCTAGAATTTATTAACTAATAGCAGGTGTCTTGTCCCTCTGGCTCTTACATTCTTTTTGCTCCTATTTTTCATGATGTTCCCCGAACCTTAGGTTTAGAGGTTTCATTGTAGATGTATCACTTAGGGCTCTGCAACTCTCAGTCACTTATTCTTTTCAATTGGCCAGTGGTAAAATATTGTAATAATCTCCATCTGTTGCAAAAAAAAAAAGTCTTTGATGGATGGTGAGAGGTACACTTCTCTATATATAGGATGTAAATTTAGAATATAGTAAGAAATTGCATTGGTGTAGGAAAGTGACAGCAATAGGATTTCTTTTTCTCTAGGGTGGAGTCTATGCCATCTCCAGCCATGTGTACTTAACTGTGTTTACCGTAGCACATGAGTTCCCTCCCATTGAGAGGAGCTTCAGTCCAATTAGACAGCTGTTGTTTCTCCCAAGCTAAAAGTGCCTTTCCTGCACCAATAGAGATAATTTGCTGGACCAGTTGTAGTTATGAAACACAGACTTTACAGCTGGATGGGACCATTGATTGGTTTTCTCCATTGGTAGCTTACATGCTATCTTTTGGTATTATGAGAGGTAGTCTTCAGGGAGGAGAATTCCACGTCTATTAAAGGTCAAATCCTGTGTTCAAAGTATGTCCTGTTTTCTGCAAGAGAGTCTTAGCTTCAATTCTGGGAGGCATTCAAGGGCTGTGGCAATAGCCTTTATTATTTTCGGCGCCTCTTTGACCACCCTGACTAACAATGTGATTTCTGTTATATAGCCTTCAGATATACATATGTACTTACATTTGTATTATATGTGTATTTTTTAGTATGCTTATTAAATGCATTCCCCTTTGGCTTTTTAATCCACCTAAGCATTATTGATCTTTTTCTCCCTTGTAAATCCTTCCTCCTTCCTCTCCAGTTAAAGTACCCCAATATTCCCGGTTTCCCTCCTTTGTTTTTTGGACAGGGTCTCCCTAATCCCAGTTTGACTGGAAGTCACTATGTGGACCAGAATGGGCTCAATATCACTGTGATTCACCTTCCCACTGCCTCCCAGTGGCTAGCAGAAAAGGCTTGAACTACCATGCCTAGTGTCCAGTTCCCCTCTTGATAGTGACTTTCTCCTTCTAGCCCCTCTCTTGAGTCCTTCTTCCCTTCCCTACTCAGGGTTCCTTCATTTTCCTGGCTCCTGCAGTTACATCAGGATGTATACTCACATCTCTGTGAGTATTAAGACAATTAAGAATTTGTAGCTAGAATCCACAAATGAGAGAGAACATCAGTTGCTTTTTCTTTTTTCTGAGTCTGGGTTACTTTGTTTAGTATAACAGTTTCTAGTTCCATACATTTACCTGCAGGATTCACGATTTTGTCTTTTTTTTTCATGTGGAGAACTTATTGTATAGATCTACCACATTTTCATTGTTCATTCATTGGTTGAGGGATATTTAAGTTGTTTTCATTTCCTAGCTATTGTGAAAGGAGTAGCAACAAACACGGTGGAGGAAATATCTTTCTAGTTGGATGAAGAGTCCTTTCGGTGTATGCCAAGGAGTTGTGTATCTGGGTCATAAGGCAGATCTGTTTTCAATTTTACAAGCTCTCCACGTTGATTTCCATAGTTGCTTTATCAGGTTGCAATCCCACTCGCAGTGAAGGAGGCTCCCCATTGCCTCACATTCTGTCAACATTTCTTTACCGTTTCTTTTCTTGATCTTTGCCATTCTGACTGGAATAAGATGAAATCTGAAAGTGGTTTTAATTTTCATTTCCCTAATTACTAAAGATATTGAACACTTTTTAAAGCATTTCTTACATTTCAGTTTTTCTTTCATGACTACTTAAATCTGTGATACATTTTTTAATTGGGTCATATGTTTTCCTGGGTTTATTTATTTTATAGTTCTTTGTCTATTCTGGAAATCAGTCTTTCATCAGCTATATTGCTGGAGAAGATTCCCTCACATTCTACACTCTTTGGGTTTCTCTTCACTTTATTGGTTATTTTCTTTGCTGTAAAGAAGTTTTTAATTTAAAGAGGTCCTATTTGTCAAATGTTGGCCTTAATTCCCGAGTGGAGTATGATTTAGAAATTCCCTCGTGTACTTCAATCTCGCAGGGTACTGCCTGTGTTTTCTTCTGACAGTTTCAGCATTTCAGATTTCACACTAAGGTCTTTGAACCATTTGGAATTGAGTTTTCTTTGTGGTGATAAATTTTTCCAGCACCATTTGTTTTTTTGTTCTTTTTAAATAGATTTCTTATGTGTATGAAAATGAATGGGTGCTTTTCTGCCTTCCTGGTTTTGGAGTTCTAAAGAAGTATTGTTCAGGATGAATTCTGATTCATAACTTTCTAGGAGTTGTATAGACCTTTATATTTGTACCAGCTGGTATATACTATAGGTTATAGGTTATAGTATATAAAGAAATTTTCAGTCTGACATTAATAAAATTATATCAGTACATATGCTGATTACTAAAGCAAGTATATTCAACCAAAAAAACTGGTGAATGACTAAGCAAATAAACATATATATGACCAGTTAAATATGGAAATCACAGGCCCAGAAAATATAAACTTGAGGAAAAATTTCTATGGCAAACCTAATACAAATTTAGTGTCCCAATACTCATAGTGGGAACATAAATTGAGCAACTGTTAAAATATTCTGGCTGTATATTATAAGTATATAATTTTAAAGGTGTATTATGATAGCAAGAGAATTATGCTATACAATTATCACATATTATAACACTAAACTTATATAAACAAAATGAACAAATTAAAGATAATGATTATACTTTGCATTCATTGAGTATTAAAATTAAGTTTCTGGCAAATAATGCAGATTTGATACTGATCTTACTTATAGAAGTTGAAGTATGTTTATCCATCCATCACCCAACATTTTTCACTGCTATCTAAGCAATGGTCAACTTCAGGCCAATAAAGGAAAGTTTTCAAATGTCTTTCCATCTATTACTACCCCAACTTATAAGTGGTTGGAAGTCTGATTCTTAGAGAGACACCCTCTGTAGTTTCCCCCCAAATAAAAACCTACACTGTCTTAATAAAGAAGAATATTAATACTTAATAAAGAAGTAGAATTCATAAAGAGACACATGACCAAACCCCAAGACCTGAGCACATGTTCTCTAGACCAACTATGTGTCTCCAGATACTTCTTGGTATGGTGTTTAAAACAGCAAGGAGTACTCTTTTAGTCAACTCAGATGAAATTTTTTAAGAAATGAAATTTATTTATATTATCATAAGCTGTATATTATAGCTTGCTTAATAATTAACAAAACCACTTGAAGCACAGTATAATTCTAGTCTTTAATTTCATTCTAAAGCTAAGGGGGAAACCTGGGGTCAGGCAAAAAATTATATTAACTGACTATTCAAATGCAATTATTTTATGTAAATTTTCTAGCTTTAAGATATATTCTTTCATTACTTATTCAAGTTTCTGACCATGCTTTCAAAAATATTTTATTTATTATTTTTATTTTATGTGTATGAGTGTATTGCCTGCATGTGTGTAAGTGTGCCCATGTTGTGCAGTGCCCACGGAGTCAGAAGAAGGTGTTAGATTCCTCTGGAACTGGATTTATCGACAATTGTTAGCCACCATGTGGGTGCTGGGAATCAAATCTGGGTCCTCTGCAAGAGCAGTCAGTGCTCTTAACTGCTGAGCCATTTCTCCAGCATCAATTTTTAATTAATTAATTTTTATTTGTTGTGTGCATGAGTGTTATGCATCTATGTCATATAATTCCCTGGAGGACAGAAGAGGGCCGTCTCTCCAGTTCCTCAAGTTTTTGATCATGTTACTTGAGATGGCTAGGAGGTCAGTCTTGAGAAGTAAATTGTAATCTGAAACCCTTAGTCTACTAAGAAAAAGATAGAACACATACTAAATCCGAAGAGTTCTACATATTACATTAGCTTCAAGACACTATATAGAATCCTAGTTTCAAAATTAAGAACTAAAGCCAGGCATGGTGGTGTACGCCTTCCATCCTGGCACTCTAAAGCAAAGGCAGGGTGATATCTGTGAAACTGAAGACTGCCTGGTCTACATATTGAGTTTTAGGCTAGATGTGTCTACATGGAAACCCTGTCTCAAAAAGACCAAGTTAAAAAAAAATGAACGCACCCAAACAAAAAGAAAAGAAAAACCAATATAACAAAATCCCTAAGAACTAAGGCAGTGGAATTGTTACTCAGTTATATATAGGATACTGTGGATAAGCAAACCATTGCTCCTGATTATTGATTTGGACTCACTGATACATCCCCATTATATGAAGCCATAGAATCTTCCCATCCTGCTCTTTTTCTTTCCATATTTCCCCTTTATCAATCATATGCCACCAGACAAGTTGCATGTAAATAACATTTCTCACATCTGGAAATAAGTCACTTCTCACAGTGTTCTCCTTGATTCATGCCATGTTTCTATGAACTAATTAATTTCTATTTTTAAACTTGACAGATTTCCTATCTCTTTTCCATGTGCCTTTTTATTCTAAAACTAGATAGATGATAGATAGATAAATGGAAAACTGGCTATTCAGGTGAAATATATAATATTCAATTTAGAAAGAATGATCACTGGAATAAAGTAGACCCCAGTGTAGCATTAACATCTCCACATATACCCCTTGGCACAAGTATGTCCCTCTACCTCCACATTCACACACAGACTAATAATAATATATTTTGAATTATTGAATTATGAAGTAACAAAGAACCCTTTATGGGCAAAGAAACTGTTGTTAGGTGAGTTTTGGATTCCATTGGTTACTTGAAGGATGGACACTTTTGGAAAGAGTTACCGTAGATGAATAACTTGTTTTAAAACAGGGAAGCTTTGGGGCTGGAGAGATAGTACGGTGCTTAAGAGCACTGGATTCATAATCTTTAGGTTCTGAATTTGGAATACAGAATCCATATTACAAGATGGGCATCTCAGCAGATCCCTGTAACCTCTGCTCTGAGTGGGGCAGAGACAGGAGACTTGCTGGGTCTTACTGGCTTTCAGCACAAATAAGACATGAGCTCCAGATTCAGAGAAAGACCGTGCCTCAAAGGATGTATGCAGAATGATAGAAGAGAACACTTAACACCCTCCTTTGGCATCTGCAAGAGTGTACAGTATGAGAACCTACACACACATGCACATATACTAACACAAACCCATATATACACAAATGTAAGAATATATAAATATTTAAGATTTTACACAAATGCAAGAATACATAAATATTTAAGATTTTACTTATTTTTATTTTATGTTTATGGGTGTTTTGTCTGCATGTATATAAATGAACCTTTTGCATTTCTGGTGCCTTATTGGATCAGAAGAAGGTGTAGGATTCCCTAGAACTGGAGTTAAGGGCAGGTGTCAGCCACAGCGTGAACCAAACTTGGGTCCTCTGGAAGCAGTAAGTGCTGTTACCCATGAAACCCTTTCTCCAAGCCTAAATAAATAATGAAATAAACAAATAAATAGTTAAATTTTAAAGAGGCAGACTTCCAACATGTGACAGCAAAGATGTTTGTGAAAGAATCGCAAATCTTTATCCATGGAGTCAAAGGACTTGATTTCATAATTTTTCTCACAGTGTACTGTACCTTCTGAATGGATAAGTGCGAAGAAATCTACCATCTGCAACCATTTTCTCAAACAGAATATCAGGGGGCAAAAGAAGTCCTGGAATCATGCTTGAGTGAAAAGAGTATATTAAGAGAAACTCAGTATGAAAAGTATTGATAATTTCATGAGGATTGGTGCTTCAATAAAAAGCTCAATATGAGCAAGAAATGTTTACAAATTTTCATCATTCTGGAGTGCCTACAGTTTCCTGTCTCTTGCCAACTGAGCCACACAACATCCTGAAGCACAGTAATTATTTCAGGTGTGCTGTTTGAACTTGCGATTGAAAAATATTGGGAAGGAAGGGACTAGAATATTAGTTAATGAAATAATATAATATGTTAGCATTGACATGCCAGGACTCAGTTAAAATTATAATGTCACAGTCCAACATGCTATGTGACAACAGGGACTTTCTTCATGCTGTCTTTTCTCTTCAGGATTTCTACCTTCTTGTCTTTCATGGACCTTTTCAACATTTTGAAGTCTTTCACTATGAAAGAAAATTAAAAATTTCTATTTCTATATTCTAGTATTATGTCTTATTTTTAATTTTTTTCACTTTTAAGAATTTTATATATGAATTTTGCTTTTACATCATTTCTAACACTCCGTTTCCCCCTCTAACTCCTTTCTCATTTCCCCCATTCCATTTCAATATCCTGACCTCTTCTTTATATATATATATATATATATATATATATATATATATATATATATATATGAGAGAGAGAGATGGATAGAGATAGATAGATAAAGGATAGACAGAGAGATGATAGATAGATAGCTGATAGATAATATACATGTGTATATATAAACAACCTACTGAGTCCATTGTTCTTCACAAAATTTGATTCTCCTCAGAAAGCATTAATTCCTGGAAGCTCTTCATCTAGAGGTGGGTCCTTGTAAAATGTCTGCCATCCATGCTGAAATGTCTAATGGTGTTGTCATAATGTAGGCTTTGTTTAGGCAACCGTGTTGCTGATATTTCATGTATGCAGCTTCCCTGTCCTGTCTGGGAGACATTATGTAGCAGCATATATCTTGGTCTTCTGGCTGTTGTAGGGATTTGCATTTTAGATGAATAAATTGAGACTGGGAAGTGACTCTTTGTAAATGTCTCAATCAGTTGCAAAAGAAGCATCTTGAATGAGCAGTGAGAGCTATGCTTACCTGTCGGTTTAAGAATAAGTGCTTAGAATATAGCTAGAAATTGCATTGGTTTAGGGAAATGCCAGTAGTAGATTCTCCTCTAAGGTCTATGACCTCTCCAGTCATGAGTATTTGGTGAGGTTGAAAATACCAGACATGTATTTTGTCCTATTGAGCAGATCTTAAGTCCAATTACCTCCAATATAAAAGTATCATAAGACAATGTTGTTGGGCACATTATTGTTGTGATTCACAGGCTTTACAGCTAGATAGGACTAGTCTACTGATATCTTTACTCTTCTGGCAGCTTATATATAGTACCTCTGAATACTATAAGAGTTGGTCTTCAGGGAGGAAACTTCCATGTCAGTTTCAGTTTGATTTGTCCAAATCCTGTGTTCAAAATGTGTGGTGTCTGCAGCAAAATAGCTCAGCATCAGGTTCTAGGAGACAACCAAGGGCAATGATAATCACCTATATTGTTTTGGGTGTCTCTTGGAAGAACCTCGAAGGAGTTTTCCCATACTTGGCATTGGTGTTTTTGTTTTAGAATGTACAGTTCTTGGGAGGACATTATCATCTCATACAGTGTGTCTTCATCTGATATATATATATATATATATATGAGTATACATATATAATATATGTATGTATATGTATATATACATATATTTACTGCATTTCAGAACTTGGAAAAATAAAATGGATAACCTTTAAAGTGTTTATTTTATTAGAAAGCATTATTTACATTGCTTAAAACATGGGTCGTTTATTATTTTTTTAACCAAAATGATAAAATACAGTAAGAACATTGATTTCATTATTTGAAAAATTCAGCACTCATAGAGACCAGTCAGCCCTCCAGCGCTCCCCATTCCTGATCTTCCCTGAGCATCTCAGGGTCTCTTTTCTCCTTTACTTTTTCCATCTTTTATCTTTATTTTCTGATTCTTTTTGCCCCCTTCCTTCTCTCACTCTCTTCCTTTCTCCTTCCTTCTCATACTATTTTAGATTTAGAAATAGTATTGGAATATAGTAGTTACAGCAAATGTAGGATACATTAATTGTGTTATAAGATCCAAATTTATGATTATTTCTCTGTAAAGTGATGTGGGTTTATAAGAAGGAAGGTAAGCATAAAGAAGCAGATGGTAAGTGCTTTCTCACATTGGCATATGCTTACTCATGATTTAGAGAAAATAAAGTGTTAAAATTATACATCAGGAAATTAAGATATTACAGATAAAGTATTCAAAATAGACACAGTGTTCTTCCTGGAAATATTCTGAACTCAATGTCAATGATTTTCAAATGGAATTAGCACTAGGAAATTCTTTACTAGGAACGTGTCCATGATACAAGGTCCAAAGAAACTAAACAACTGTGAAAAAAAGAAAAATTACAATTCATAAAATAGTATAATTTGGTCCACTTGAGATTATAAAATATTGGGAAGGAAATGACTAGAAAATTAGCTAATGAAATAATATGGTATAATCTTCTAATATCAATCCACCAGGGTTTCATAGTTACAGTCACAATTTCACAGTCCAGCTGTGTGACGACTGGGACTTGCTCTATTCATATTCTCTTCTCTCAAGCAGGTAAATCTTCTTTTCTCTTATGGGACCGTATATACTGAATTTTCAAAGATTCTTCTGGGATATTTTAACAAAATTTTTGTGTGTATGTAATAGGCACTACCTCAGAATACTACCTCTGTACTTTGACCATTTGTTACAGTTTCTCATCTTTTCATACAGTTCCTCATCTTTTCAAAATTGGAACCTAGATCTTGACCTTCTGAACAGCATTTGCTGTTATAGTGAGATATGTAACCTAGATTGTGCCAATTATATTTACTATCAGATTGTAGAGTTGATAGCAGAGTAAGCAAGAAGAAACTGGTATTCAAAGAGATTAGACCCTAGTGAGCAGGACAACTGGGGATTGTAGCTCTTTGCTGCTTGAAGGAGAGCTTTGATGCTTAATCTTCAAGGTCAGTAGTATGACCTTCAAGTTGTCAGAGGACTGACAGAAGTACGTGGGCTTTAGAATTTTCCTGCACATGCTCCAATGGAGGCTTAATATTGTAATTGTCTGTTTTCATGCTTTCACACCTGGATCTAATTATGAAAAAATATGCTCCCCAGCAATACTGTGAATTCGGCTTAACGTTAAATACATTTTACCGTTAATCAACTGAAAGTAGTCTCTCGCGGTCTCACTTCTTCCCTCTTTGCAGGACTCTCATCTTCCTCCAGCTTCTTTCCTTTCCCCTTGTTCTGTCTTCCCTAAATGATCAGGTTCACTGTCATGACCGAAGCTACTCTCTTCTAAAAGCACAGGATTCTATCTGAATTTACTGTGCCCTGCACTTCTCCCCCCACGTTTATTCCCCCAAAGTGTGGCATGAGTCCTTTATGCAACGGGAACAGAAGACGTGCTACAATCCCACATAGTTAAAAACAGACCCAACAACATCTTCAGGAAATGTGAAGCTCAGTGCATCAGAAGACTCTCTCAAAATTAAGTAAGCATGCAAATATCTTGGGGGCGTGGTAAGTAGGTGCAGAGTTAAGACACAAACTCTGGGAGCTGAGTGAGAAGCAATCGGGTGTTGCTGCAAGCACTTTTATTCAAGGAAACGCAAGGGGTCTTATAGGTCTGGTTAATCAATGGCCTTATTGGTGGGGTCCTGACCACACCCAGTAGTGCAGGTTCTTTCCAGATGCTGGGCGGAAGCTGGTTTCATGAGTAACCAGAGTGAGTGCCAAGCTCATGAGGAGCCATTCCTTTATTCCTCATAGCAGGTGACCTGCATCAAGGTCCAGTGCAAAGATTGAAAGAACTTAATGGCTCTGAAGCAGTGAATGGGAAATGGGGGGAAAAGGAGTTCTATAGTACCAGATAAGCAGGTGCCAGGCTGCTCAGGGAATGTAGAATGACTGAAGGATTTTGCCTTAATTGGGATACAATTGAAAGATATATGAAATATTGTGGAAGGTTAAGATCTATGTACTGGCCTCACAGGTGTCTCAAGCTGAGTTCATCTAAAAAGAAGCTTTTCCAGTCCTCCTCGACTTCACTGATCATTGTGCTCAGGCGCATGCTTCCCATCTCTCACTGCAGCATTCTAGTCCCTTCACGTTTGCATTGCCTGTGATTTTGTTCTGAACATGGTATCTGCACACGTCAAGCCAAGCAATTTTCATACAATGAAAACTGTGTTAATTATTTTCTGAAAGCTCCTCTTTGCATTCATTCCCCATGACTTGTAGAATAATAGTCAAAGACCTACCCTTGTCCCCTATATGGTATAGACTACTGCGTACTTAAGCCTCTCCTTGTCCTTCTCCACCACCTCATCTTCGTTCAGGTTCAGCAATGCAGGAAGCTCTCATTCCTCAGCTTCAGGCCCATGTTGCTCTCTTCACCCTGAAATCCTCATTTTTTCCTTTATTCCAGGACATTTTCCCCAACCTGACAGTCACCTGCATATGCCAGTTCTACTCCAGTGTTTGTAGAGTAATCCTTTTCTAAATCCATTACACAGTGCTTGATTTCCATGTACATGAGCATATGCTGTGTAACTGTACTTTATCTGCCTATTTTGTCTTTCTCCATGTGAATTATTTGAAAACAAGAAGATATATTAGAATATTTGTATCTTCTACTGCTATAGTATTTGAAGTGTATTTGACAACAAATGCTTAGTTTTTAATTTAACTGAAATTAAATTAGATATACATTCCTAAGTCATATATTTACTACATATTGACATAAACACAAAGGAATAAAGAGGGACCTGCATGTGGGTAACAGGTTCCTATGCACATTCTGATGACTAGTACCTGAGGTATTTAAATGTCATTGGCTTGTTTCATTACTGAAAAAAAAATCTAGACAAATAAAATTATTAGTGTTAATTTTCACCAGATAAAATGTGCAAAAGTCCTATTTCATTATGTAATTTATAACTGGAACAATTGCTAGAGTTTTTAGTGTTTGATACATTATCTATTGAGAATTTTGTGGAAAATCTGTTTAATAGTATTTCAGTTCAGATAATCTCTGCCTAATTCAATAAAGACAAATTATTGAAAGATCTACTTGCAGGTATTTTACTGCTGCCCTTGTTACTTTGAATGTATTTATCTGAGCATATAATGTTTTCTGTTTGGTGCACCTAATGACCAAAGCTGATATAACCTTCAAAACAGATCAAAATAAAAATAGGTCTATTGCCAACAAAAGCTCCTGGAGTTTATAGAATGAGGAAGAGGTTAGGACTCCACAGGTTCCTAGGTTACATGGGTTTGTATGTATTTATGAGTATTTGTATGCGTGCCCATGCATATGATAGGGAGGTTACGAGGTGAGGAGAGGTTAGGAGGCTACTGAGAGGTTGCAGAGTGAGTGGAGGGAGGGAAGGAAAGGCAGCTTCTGTAATTTGTGTCTCTCAGGTCATTCATTTGATAGCTTGGTCACTACAACACTGACGCAGGGACAACATTCAAATACTCCATGTGTTGTAATTGTTGAGTCAGGGCTCCCTGTATCCCCCGCCGACTTTGACCTTGAGATGTAGACCAGACTGGCCTTTGATCTCACAGAAATCTGTAGGCTGCTGTCTCCGCCGAGCTGGGATTACTGACATGTGCCACCACACCTTGCCAAATATTGCATTTTAATGGTCAGAAGGCAATAATCTCTAAACTGAAATGTTGTATTTTAATGTTTGGTTTATGTCCCTCAAAAGAATTTGGAATTAAACCATGAAAGTGAGTTCTGGACTGCTTCCTCTTACACTCCTTGTGTTTTACCGTCCTCTACTGGAGTCTAAAAGAATAGCACTTTTATCTTAACTAGAAACTTTAGTATCTGATCTCTTTGTAGTAAGTTGCTCGTAATATTTCTTTTTAGTCTACATCATAAACTCTTAACTTATTTTGTCTTAATTTTATTACTTCTTTAAAAATATCATACACTGTATTTTGATCATATTCACCCCACCTCTCTAACTCCTCCCAGATCCACCCGCACTTTTCCTACTTTTCCTACCCTTCCAACTTCCTGATCTATTTTTTTTTTAACACATCCAGTGCAGTTTGCACTTCATATACACTCTCGGGTGTGTGGCCATTCATTGGAACTTGGTTGAGCTGCCAAGAGCCAGATTCTTAAAGAAAACTCACCATTCCTCTCCGAGCAGCTCTCAGTTGCCAATAGCTCCTCAGCGAGGGCTGAGCCACTGCACCTACCTTCCTGCTCCTGGCTTGGTTTTGTCCAGCTTGAGCTTGCACAGGCTTTTGTATGCTGTCACAAACTCTGTGATTTTAGTTGTGCCTCTGCAATGTTGTGTGAAGAAAACACTGTTTTGTTGTGGTCATCAAGTGCCTCTGGCATTTATGGCACTATTGTACAAGTGACCATGTCTTGCCAGGCTGGTCATTATATCAGCTTATAGGTTCACAGCTGAGTAAGGTTACTTTTCTGTTCCTGGCATACGCAAGGCACCTCACAGAAGGAGATGGCTTATGGTTCCATGGGATAAGAGTATATCATAGTGGGAAATCATAGCAACAGGCAGCCAGAGCAGAAAGCGGAGTCCTCACAGCTTCGAGCAGGCACAGGAAGCAGAGTGAGACAGACTAGACATGATCAAGCTATATACTCAAAGCCGCTCCCCAGCGACATGCTTGCTCCATCATGGCCACACGTACTAAGGGTTCCATGACTCTCCCTGAACAGCACCACCAATTAGGGATAAAGTGTTCAAAATACTTGGAGCCAATGCACCTTCAACCCATTCTCTTTCAACCCATCAGATTTGATGGTTAGTTTTCTCCTCTAGTACTGTGTATAGCACCTTCTAGTACTATGAAAGTTAGCCAGTAGGGATGAAGCTTTCAGGTCAGTGCCAACATGACCTCTCCATGGTCTAGGTTCTAGGACTTAATCATGTGGTGCCTTTTTCTCAAGTTCTGCCAGGTAAGCCAGAGCCTGTGATGTATGTGAGTCTGTGGAACTTCAATGACCAACAATTCCAAAAATGGTAACCTATTCTTGGCCCAGACATTTCACTGTTACCCTTGGTGTCTAACAGCAGCATCTCTCTTACACGGCATTTTCATTTACATTTTTATGTGTGTATGTATGTATTTTAGAAGTTTTATGCAGCGGTAGGCTTCCCTGTGACTTTTTCAGGTGATCTCTAGTGTTAGTTATTCCTGTCTGTATCCCATTCTTTCCCCTGCCCTCTCATCTCTCACCCCATTTACTTTCCTCTTCCATGGCTCCCTGGTATGCCTTTTAACCACAGCTTTCTACAGTCCCCTCCTTAAAAGCCCCCTCTCATGTCCCTTTACTAATTTCCTCACTGGTATGTTGTAAATGAAATGCATGTATTTAAAGAGTCAAAGTTAACCTCCACAAATAAGGGAACAAAATGTGTGATGTGTAACATTTGTCTTTCTGAGTCTAGGTTTACTGCAGGAATGATTGCTCCCTGCTGCTTCCACCGACCTGTGAGTGTTATAGCTTTGTTTCTCTTAACAACTGAACAATATTCCCCTGAGAAAATGTGCCACATGTTTTCATCATCCTTTCATCAGTTGATAGGCATCCAGCTGCATCCACTGCCTGGCTACTGTGAATAGAGCAGCAGTGAACACACATGAGCAAGTATCTGTAGTAGGATATAGAAACCTTTTGGTATATGCCCTGGAGTGGTATAATTGGATCATCGGTGAATCTGCCTCTAGCTTTCTGAGGCACTTCCCTGCTGATTTCCATAGTGGATGCCCAAGTTATCACTCCGGCTCCCAGTGAGTGAGTGTTCCCCTTTCCTCACTTGCCGGCATTTGCTATCGTTTGTTTTTAATATCATAGTTGTTCTGAAGGGGGTAAGATAAAGTCACAGCGTAGTTTTAATTTGCATTTCCTGGTGGCTGAAAGACACTGAACATTTAAAAATAGTTCTCAGCCTTTGATTTTATCTTAACACTCTAGTGACTCTCTCTTTAGTTTGTTTAGTTTCATGCCCCATTTTTTTTTTTTACAGGGTCTCCCTGTAATCCTAGCAGCTGGCCTGGAACTTGCTATTTAGACAAGATTGGATTTGATCTCACAGAAATCTGCCTGCCTCTGCCTCCGGAGTACTGAATTAAAGGTGTCTGCCACCATGCCAGTTCCATGCCCCATTTTTAATTGGGTTTTGTTTGTTTTCTAGAAGTTTAGTGGTTTTGAGCTCATTATATATTCAGGATATCCTCTGCCAGATGTATATCTGCTAAAGTGTGCTGCCTCTTCACTCAAATGATGGTGATCTTTGCTATAAGCTATTTAGTTTCATGAGATCCCATTTATAAACTGGTGGTCTTAATGCCAGGGGTCCTTGGTGATTGAGGTTCTATTCAGAAAGTCCTTTCTTGTGCCAATATATTCAAGCATATTCACTATTTCCCCTATTATATTAAGGGTATCAGGTCTCGTGTTGGGTTCTTCATCAATTTGGAAATGAGTTTTGTGGAGGGTAAATTTAAGGATCTAATTTCATTCTTCTACATGTAGCTTTCCAGATTGATGAGAACCATTTGCTGAAGATGTTTTCTTTTCTCTAAAGCATATTATTGGCCTGTTTCTAACACATCAGATGGATGTAGAATTGTGAATTTATATGTATCCTCAATTCTACTTCATTGATCAGTGTATCTTTACACATCTGTCCCATGAAGTTTTATTACTATAGCTCTGCAGTATGGCTTGAAATCTGGGATGGTGATACCCCCCCCAGCAGTATTTCATTGCTCAGGATTATTTTCCTACTCTGAGCTTTGTGTGTCCATTTATATGTTAAGATTATTTTTTTAATTTCTTTGAAAAATTGTTTTAGAATTTTGATGAAGATTGCAACGAATCTGTAGATTGACTTGGGATAAGGTAGGTAAAACATTTTACACAAAAAATAAAATTCATAAAATCATCTTTAAAATGGGAAAATGATCTTAGTAGAAATGTTTCCAAAGAGGAATTGCATATGGCCAGTAAATACATGAAAGACTGTTCTTTAGCCATCATGAAAATTAAAACTAAAATAGCATTTCATCTTACTCCAGTTGCAATGGCTGTTATAAAATGAGAAAATATCAGAGGCTGTGGGAAAAAAGGGACTTATGCAATATTAGTGGGATCAATAATTAGTACAGACACTGTGGAAAATACAAGAATCAGCTTAAGATCACCACTTGTTATTCTGTCAAGAACTGATAAATACAGCACAGACAAGGATTCATCCTGTCAACTTCTGCTTTGTGCAGCCTGGAGGCTCCTCTGTACTCAGTCACCATATTTGAAGATAATCCTGTCTGTGAGATTGAAATGCTCCTGATACTCCAATACCATCTGTTCTGGAACCCCTATTTTGATAAATTGTTTCTCTTCAAAATTTGCAGAAGTGGGAGGAGGTGAATGTAGATAATTTTTCCAGGATTTCAATATTATTAGAGGAGCCACAAGTAAAGATATATTTTAACAACCTTTATTCAATCATCACTTTTCTAAAATCTTTAATTATTTTGTGATTCTTCACATAATATATATAAATTTGAAAGTCTGATTTTTCATTCTGCATAAATTTTTATGCAAAGTATTGAATTCATTACATATAGAACTTCCAAGCTGAAGCTAAACTAAGAATGTGGGTGCAGTGAAAATTACACAATATCATTAAAAGTACTTTTCTTTATTTAGTATTTATTTATTACTTTTATTTTATGTGTATGGGATTATTTCCTGAATGTAGGTAAGTGCACCCATGCCATGCAATGCTCACAGAAGTCAGAAGAGGGCGACAAAGCCCCCTGGTACTGGAGTTAGTGATGGCTTTTCACCACCATGTGAGTTCTGGGAATCAAACCTGGGTCCTCTGCAAGAACAGCCAATGGTCTTAACTGCTGAGCCATCTCTCCAGCCCTGGTACTTTTCTTTCAGGTAGTGTCTACAATGCTAAATTGAAAACTTTGTTATTATTTGGCTTTATGTATTTACATAAGGAAATTATATTTTATGAATTGTTTTCCTCTGGTTTTCTTATGAATGCCTTAGAGATAATTTCATATTAACATATAACCATAAATGGATGTCTTTACCTGTATTTCTCCCTTACTAATATGACTATTTTACTTCTTTTACTCATTTTGAGAAATTAAGATTTCCCATTAAAACTTGGATCAAATATTGTCCATCCAGTCTTCTCACCATTTAGACTAAGCAGTTTTCTTCAGAGAATCTAAGTAGAAGGGGGTGAAAGGTGTAACTGAGGCAACCGGATCTTCTGTGCAGTTTGTATGTCTGAAGCAATGCTTGCTTGTCAATTTAAGTACACAGTGCAGTAGAGTGTATATCGGTGTTATTATAAATCAGTGGACAGCATGTAGGTAGAGGGTGGGTGGAGAGAGGTTCTGTGTTGGAATTTCAGACCTCTTTCTTTTCTGAAACAAGCCCGGGTGAGCACCTGATCCTAAAGGACATAGAATTTGGTCACACATCAGGAATTCTTCCCATTTATCCTAACCTCAGTATAGAACTCCAGTCTAGAATAAGAATTATGAGGAAAAGGCATCAGGAGTGTACAAATTATTTGTGGTTGTTTGTTTCCATGTCTATGGTGTGAGGATTAGCGTGACGAATAGGGAAACTGGAGTAGTAATATAATGAGAAAGTTAGCACAGAACCCTCTTCCCCTTTATGCGATTAGGGGTGGAGGAGAGACGGTAACACTGATGATGAAAGTTCTGTATTTGAAATCTCTCAAAAATGGGAGACAATTATTCTTCTGCAGTGTATCTTGTTGGCATTTAGTCATATACACAGTGTGACACTTTGTGTTCCTGTTATTACAGTAAGTTCCTAAGTTGTGAATAGCTTGTGCTGAACTATGTGTTCAATGATTAGCAAAATGTTTGGAACTTACTTGTTAAGGAACTGTTCTTGATTTAAATATAAATATTTTTGTAGTCAGCAAAAATTAAGCTTTAATAATTCACAATAATTAATTGTGCAATTAATAGAACTGGCTGTCATTAAACTGTATGATTATTCTGACTTCTATTGTGTTTTAATCTAGGTACTGAAAAAAAATGAACTCTCTGGTCATTCCAGCTGCAGATACTGATACTGGCCGCTAGAGAGCAGCAGCATCCTGTACTGCCTATGCCTGCCAACGTCTCAGAAATCCATGGCTGATTCCACGACATAGTCGTCAAGAGTTAATTATTTTATTTCTTTTGATAAAAATATTCTAGGTCAAGAACCTGTGGCTAGACAGGTAACAGATTATTCTTCCTAAAAGCAGTATTATTATGACTACTATTATTCTGCTAAAGTATTAGACTGACTCTTAATGACTTATCATGATACACACATGTTAGACCATCTCTCAACCTTCATTAGAGAAGCTTCTTTTTGCAGTAGATAGGAATTAACAAAGAAACTTACAACTGATCAAGGTACAGGGAATAAGAAAATGTGAAATGCTCAGTCTTAAATATATGACATCTTTATCATTCCCCCCCTCCAAGGCTCAGGGATCCTTGTGGAAGAGGGGACAGAAAGATGTAAGAGCCAGAGGTAGTGGATGACTACAGTGAAACCTGTTTTCTGGACACAACAGGGTATCTGCGCCTATGAACTCACAAAGGTTGTGACATCATCACACACAAGACCTGTGCGAGCTCAAGGCAAAAATCTGCATGGACTCAGTAGGTGGGCACAAACCCTATCCATAGCTGAGGCACTATTGCCAATTGATAAGCTACTGGGAAAGAGTTTGTTTTCTTTGAGAGTGTGGCATCTGATATGTCAACCGTACTCCAGTGGATGGCCAGCCACTCGCGTATATGTGCCACATAAATTGTACTCAATAGATTAAAAAAGAAAAATAAGGGCATGGAGTTGGGAGGTCAGGAGAGGGGGGACGGACCTGGGAGGTATTGGAGGCTATTGCTTCTCATTTTATAAATTAATAGTAATATCCATGCTTTCTATGGGCTTTTGTATGATAACCACATACATACTTTATGATTAATGTATATAAATATGGAGGATAGAATTAAGAAATGTCACTTTTCTTGCATCAGTTGAGATTGGACAAATCTAAGGGCAAAGAGGTGAAAAGAGGAAAGGGAGAGAAATGGCTACTGAATATTTAGTATGAGGAGCTGCTAGGGAGCAATGCAAGCCACAGTGAAGAGGCTTTCAGATAACCATTGAACTACACTGTAAAGTTAATGACGAAGCTGAACAACCAGTTAGAAAACCAACAATTGCAACAAGATCATGACCAGAACAAAAGTCAAATATCCTTCCCCACATGGCTAAAATGTGCTAGGTCATAGGTAAAAAATCCTGGAACTCACATTCTGGAAGGTAATCAAGGTCTGTGGCAATGGCCTGTCTAATTTTGGGAGTCTCTTTGACCACCCTGGCCAACACTTCAAAGGAAGGTTTCTCTTGTCTGGTGTTGTTTCTTGTTATATAGCCGACAACTGGCAACTGTGCACATGGGCTCGTGTAGAGATATTATGTGTGGAATTTGTCATTAAGTTGTTAGACTAATATGATTCCCTCTGGTGTTTTACACTAGCTGGGCATTATTTCTCTCTCTCTCTCTCTCTCTCTCTCTCTCTCTCTCTCTCTCTCTCTCTCTCTCTCTTAACATTCCCTCCATGTCTTCCCCGTTTAAAGTGTCCCCATTTCCCATTTCTCCCTTGTGAATACCAGTCTCCTAAGGCCCCACCTCTCTTGAGCTCATTTTTTTTCTCTTTATCCCCATAGTTCCTTGTGTAACCCTCCCTCCCTCTCCCATTTAAATACCCCTATTTTATCTGTTTCTCCCTTAGTAACAGCTGTCTCCTATTATTCTTCTCTGTTAGTTTCCTTATCTCCCTTTACCTCCCTTATTCCTTTCCATTTTCCTGGTTCCTGAAGTTACATCAGGATACATACTAATGTATAAGGGTTTGGTGCTAGGATCCACAAATGAGAGAGACTATAGGTCGTTTTTTTCTGAGTCTGTGTTACTTCACTTGGCATAACAGTTTCTAGTTCCATCATTTACCTGAAAATGTCATGATTCATCTTTCTTCACCACTAAGTAGAATTTCATTGTATAAATGTACCACATTTTCATTATCTACTTGTCAGTTGAAGGACACTTAGGTTGTGTCAGGGTATATTTATAGAGTTTCTCTTTGCCTCAAGGAACATGCCTCCAAGAATGTGATTGACACAGATGAAGCCAATAGAGTCAATTACTTTCCAACCAACCAGTGACTTAGGGGGGAGGGTCCAGTGGGAAAGTAGAAAAAGCTGGTAGGAGACATGGGCAGGGCGCTGCAGGTCTCCAGCCTGGGTGTGTGTGCCGGAGTTCCACCAGACTTCTGATCAGAAGCTGGCTTCTCCCATATGAAATTTCTGTCTCTCTCCATGGGGATGAATCCTTTGTAAGTAACCTGGAATAAACTGGTTTCTCCAATTGGAGAGCATTCTCTATTAGCTCAATCTGCGTAAACCTGGGGTTGGGGTGGAGCTAAACTCCTGGCCTCACTGTGAGAGGAGAATTCATAAGACAGGTTGCTTCCATCCCTTAGCTAGTGTGAAAGAGTAGCAAAAAACATGGATATACAAGTATCTCGAGAGTACGATGAGTCCTTGGGATAGCCAAGGAATGGTATAACTAGGTCAAATGGTAGATTCATTTCAGTTTTTTAAGAGTTTTCCATATTGCTTTCCATACGGATTGATGAGTTTACAATCCCACCAGCAGTGAATGAGTGTTCCCCTTACCCACATCCTCTCCAGCATTTGGTATCATTTGTTCTCTTGATCTTAGCCAATCTAACTGGGCTAAGATAAAATCTTAAAGTGCCTTTAATTTTTCATTTCCCTAATTATTTCTGAAGTCAGGACATAATTTGGAGACCAGATTTGGAGCAATGGAGCAGGAATTGAAATGGAAGCCACTTCCCTTGAAGGCTAGTCTCATAGCTCTGGAGAGCACTATGCAAGTAGCCAAGGGAGACCATCAGCTGATGACCAAACACCAGCTTCATGACTAAATAACCACATTTGACATTTCTACAGTAGTACTTTTATCTTGGGTGCAATCAACCTAGTTGGTCTTAGGAAACTCTTGTGTGGTACTATCATTATAGCTAAATACACATGGTTTATGAGGTCATAGACTTCATGAGATTCCCCAGGGCTGTCGCATCCCTAGCCTAATGTAACTTCTTACTAAATGCAAAATATGTATTCTTATATTTATATTCAAGTATCCCAGTTACCATTCACCAAAGACAAGCCTTCTTTGCACCAGACAGAGACTGCAACAGAGTACCACAGGTGGTCACACACAGACATGAACTGTCCATGCCTAAACCACACATCTACAATGCATCCTCTACACCCAAGGCTTACAGATCGTGGAACAAGGGGTAAAGAAGTCACTAATTAATCTCTCAACTCTCATTAATGAAGGTTCCTCTTGTAACAAAGGGCCAGTAGCACAAAAGATCACAAATGATTAAATCACGGAGATTAGAAGTCTGAAGAGTGTAGGTCCTTGAACAATATTCGTATATTAAGTTTCACTCACCCAGGACTCAGGGACCATTGATGAAGAGGCTAACAGATCCCTCAGTAACTCCAGTTCCAGGGGATCTTCTGCCCTCTTCTGGCCTCCATGGGCATTGCATTCACAGTTACACAGATACAACCAAAGCACTCATATATATAAAATAAAAATAAATAAATCAAGAAATTGAAAAAAAAATGGTTTTGGGTAGATTCAGTTGTTAGCTGCCATGTGTGTTCTAGGAACAGAAACCAAGCCCTCTACAAGAGCAACTAGTGCTTTTAACCACGGACCCATCTCTTCAAGACCATTCCTCCAAAAAAAATGCAGGATCAATATTCTTCACAGCCAACAGTCCACTCTCTGGTACCAATTACTTTATTAGCTACTTTTCTGGTGCTATGATAGAAACACTGACCAGGGGGAATTTATAAATGGAAGAGTTTATTTGGCTTATGAGTATAAAGGAGCAAGAGTCAATCATGTTGAGGGGCCATGGCGGCAGAGGTGGATGGAGTTGGAGCAGAAGCTAAGCACTCATATCTTAAAGCTGGAACAGGAGGCAGAGCTGAGTGGAGATCCAGCAAGGCTTAAGAACTCTCTAAGCCCATCCTCAGTGACATGCTTTCTCTGGCATGGCCACACCTTCTAAGACCTCCCAGGGGCCTTAGTGAAAAGGAAATTTGGTTACTGTGGTGATCAGTTTACTTACATGTTCAAGAAACAAACCTAAAATGATCTGTAGCCTCTCTATAAAGATTTTCCAGGATAACTGTTTAGTAAAAATTGGATAAATGTCTACGTCTTTGTTGATCATGCATAAACAAATAGAAAAGATCACATTTATAAACCTGACTATTGAGATCCTAAGACTAGGGAGTTCAGAAGACCAGTTTTACTGAATAAGAATTACTAAAGATTGTTTTCTCTTTAAAATTTATGAACACATCTTTGAATATACAATTTAATTAATCTTCCAGAAATGCCATGAGGAAATTATGATATAAAATATATTTATGGTTTAAAATATTAAATACATTGTTCTAGGTCACTGTGATTAAATAACAGATCTAAAATTACATGTTAAGTCTTCCTCCAGTCTAGAGTTGAGACTCAGTGCCCTTTCAGCAGACTCTTGTGAGAAGGTTCTGTAGAAGTTATTTTACAAAGAAATAGAATAGTTTAATGGTAATCATTAGTTCTCACTGGCTGCCTTAATACAAGGTTAACATCTAAAATATCTATGGATACAGGCTGGATTCACTCCCTTCAAATGAACCTCACTAAATATTGCTTATCATAACTCTTTTATAAGTAATGGTCAGAAAAGAATTCAGTTATAGACTCTGGCAAGTTCAAACTTCTCGCCAAAGAACTAGCTCAAGTTCTTTCACACTTGAGCCAGATTTGGAGATTAACACTGAACAAAAGAAGCAGTATGTTCTTACCAAGGAACGAAGAAAGAACACAGAGCACTCCTTGTCTCCTCATGCCTCAATTATCATTTTCTAGCCAATGTTCCTGTTACACATATTGTAATAACATGTGTTGTTTCTCTATTGACAAGCAAACTTAAAAAACCTTAATTCTTGAACCATTATGTTTAGTGAGATGAGTTACTTGGTATTGTCTTTTATAGTAAGAAATAATAACTAAAATAGTTACACTGTTAGTTCAGGATAAGCAGACCCACAAGATCATCTATTTATCTATTATTTACTGACCAATGTTGCTTAATACTTATTGGAGGACAACACAAAGTTCAAAAGCAACAGACAATGCATATTTTATTCTTGTTTCTCAATATATCTATAATTTTGTGATAATAGAGTATCTTAAATGTTGCCTAATTTGAAAAAACAAACATGAAAGAAATCTTTTCACCATTTTGATGATCCAGAAGATAGCTTCGAATGGAAAGGACATGCTCTTTTCTCTGTAAATTAGCTAAAATTATTAGATTACTTCCTTCTTTTCCTGGAGGCTAGGTTTTGAGGGATCAACCAAAATAAAATACTTTACTGAACTTCCTGAAATTTCTGATATTTGGCACAACATCAATTGGTATCAAAGAACAGTCCATCCAGAGACTAAGCCTTAGTGTGAATTGTCCTCAGCTCTCATGATCCAGTGGCCACCTTTCCCTCTACTTCTGTATGCGTACTTCTTTCTTGATTTGTTAATCCCTGTACAAGAGGAGGAGAAAACCAGAAGACATCTTCCTATTGAATTTTTTCATTAATGAAAAATATTTTATAAGCATTGCTTTCTTTAAGAACTAACTTGATTATATTGAAAGACTGTGTATAGGTTGAAGAATTTAGAAAAGTAGTGGATGGCAAACTAACATTATAGGAACAGTGACAAATTTCACATTATTTTTGAAGTTTGGTAATACAGTTTTGTCAGTGAATAATATTCAAATTTATGTTCTAAGTTATGATTACAAATTTTTAATGTAAGAATTATATTTGCTTAGTTATTACAGTACTTTCTTTTTTTAACTTCCTAGACTGTGATTTTTATTTCTAGAAGGACAATTGGGGCATAGGTGAAGGCATACAGGAACTGTAGAAGAAGAATGGAAAAATAATGGAAGATCTGTTGTTTTGACTGGTAATAAAAGAGGTCTAACATCAAAGCCAGGATACTCAGGACCGTGTGTGAAGAGAGGACCACAGCTGGATCTCAGAGGAGGTGGAGGGCTATCCTAGAGAATCAGTCCTCCGAAGACCAGAATCTTCAAATAACAGAGTCCTTTCCTGCCTCCAACACAAGAGGCACAGTCGCTGCCAGGCACAGCTTGGGTCCTCAGGGGAGAGAGCTGTGGGAATGTAGTCTCTCAGAGAAGACTGAAACTGCTGCCCAACATCAGAAAGTCCTCCATGCCCTGCTCTGTTCCACCATCAGTACTAGAGGAATGTGGAACTGTGGTTCATGGTAGGGGTCCAAAGCTCAAGGCTCATGTGAGTGGACCACGGCTGCATCTCATAAGAGAGGACCACAGGTTCACGGAAAGGCACTCTTAAAGATAATTAACTTAATCAGAATATTCTTCCTTTTGAAATATTCTTTCCTCAACTCCCAGCTCCTAATACTAGTCTTAAATCCAAGTTTTTTCTACTTTATATTATAATGTTTCATTCTAGAAGTCACATTCTCCATATCTCTTCCAGAGATATTTTTGAAGCATAATCTGATCTTTTTTTCCATGTTTAAACAATAGGAGATAGATCTCAAGTTCTACTTGTAAAATCATTCCTAAAATTTTACAGGCTTGCTCCATTATGACCTAGATAAAACAAGAAACATTTGCCACCTATGAAAACCTCCCATTTTGTAAGTATTTGCATAGAAACTAACTTCTTAGATTGTTTGAACATCAAAATGTAATTTCCCTCACTTATATTAACCTATAGAATACGTAGTAGGACATATGTTCATGAAACCATTAGTTATTTGATATCCATTCCTAGAGATGCATCCAACCAGGACTTTTGAACGTTCTATACTTGGAGTTTGAGAAATAGTCATGTAGCTGCAGGTATATAGGTATATAAAATGGTAAATAAAAAAATTTACAGATAAAAATTATTAAAAATTTTATTTTAATGCAATTCTTTGGTAAAACATATAAATTTACCATCTAGTAAAATTAAAACAAATTTACATATTAATGAAAGTGATGTGAACATTTATATTTACCTAAAGAATTAATTCTTGGCTGATTATTTGATATTGGCAAGAGGCAAGGCATCATCATTTTTCAGAACTGAATGACATTATTTTTGTAATGTTCAGTGCTGAGAATGTCACTTGACATAAATACATAAAATAAAATGGTAGAAGATTTTAGGGCTATTTCAGAAACTGTTGGAAATTCTGTCCTAAATCAGTGTCAAAATTCATTTAACTATTTCTTTTATGAAATTCAAAGTGGTAACTTTAAGAATTGTTTAACTCAAAACAGTCTAACACAAAACAATCCAATGGGTTTCTAATTTGATATCTACATGCTGAATAATGATTGCAGAAAAAAAGTTTTTCCATAATTAAGTCATTACGTGCAGAGAAGAGCATATAAACTTTGTATTTATAGTAAAAATATTTCATTTCATAACATAAAATAATCTCAAATCTGAGCTGAAGTGATTCAGGCAGTATCCCAGGTGATACACTATGATGGAATGAATAAGCAATATGCTCACCTGTGTTCAGAACCTAAAGTTTAGGATGCAGAATGTATGAGCAATAACAGAAATAAGCTGGATTCATTACATATTTGAGTCTGAATAATTCAGTCTTTGAGTGTTGAGAAACCTTGCATTGTTGTCAAGTTTTTGTTCATTCATTTACATGAGTTACATGTTCATTCATTGTGCATTCAGTTACATGAGACCTTATGAGTGTGGCCACAGTTGAAGCAGCTTTGGCCTTAACATTCACTCTGGTTTGAATTTGTGTATCTTGTCTACTCCATATATCTTGTCTACTAAGATGATACGTTACTTGAAGCATGTTTATAGCACAGCAGACATGGTATGCAGGTAAATTACACTAACTGCAAAGTGAACACCAGATTTCATAGTATAGAACGGCTGAAGAGTAACTGGTAGAAAGAGCAGTTATGAGGCTGTAATAGGAAACTAACTGGGAAGTAGTAGAGTAAGGTATGTGGCTCGGGAAAATAGCTGTTGGTCAAGTGTTTGCCAGCCATGATTTCACAGGTCCAGAACTCATGTAAAAGCTGGTCTTGGAAGCATGGGCCAAGGAATTGGCCTTGGACAGAGACGGGAAGATACTCAGAGCTCAGTGCACAGTCGGCCTAGCCAAATTCATGATCTTCAGGTTAAGTAGAGACCCTGTCTCAAGAAATAAAAGTGAAGAAAGACACCCATTGTGCCTCTCTGGCCTCCTCTAAGCACTCACAAACATGTGCCTATTCACTTGCATGCCATCGCATGCACAGGCTCGCATACACACACAGTAAGATTAGGTGATAAACAATTAAAATTTGGGAGGAAGCATAGTTTAAAAAAAAATCTCACAACCTATTAAATGTTTGTGGGGGGAATAGAGGTCTTATGTTAATTAGAATTTGGAATTACAAAAAAAAATATTTCGATCTCCTGACTTATCATTAGAATATAGGATAGATGTATTGTTTACTTTATGAAGAAATGGATAAAAAATAAACTCTACAAGACTTATTTTTTTTTGTTAGACATTCTGCAATATCTACTCTGTTTAGTGTTTAGAGTGAAAGGTCTCTCTTTCTTGCCTGATGCTTGGATCTGGGGTTCTATTTATGTGGCAGACATTCCATGACAGTCACATGGAACAAGAAACAGAAAAAAAGACAAAACAAAACAGAGGACAGAGGGCACTGGGCCTGATTGATTTGTATTGTAAAACTTTCAACCAGGAGGGAGGTGTCTCCTGAGAAGAAGGTGATGAGGGAGGCAGAGGCCAAGGCAGGATGACAAGCGTAATATACGGACTTGGAATAAACCATACCTGGTATATGCCTGTGAGACAGATAATCAAACGACACATTTTCAGATGCTAGGAGCTAATAAGATGTCCTTGAAATTACTGGTTTTCAAAACTAAAGTCCTTTGTTCAAAACTCAGATTTAAAGGATTAATGTTCCTCATGTAAAGAGACATTTGATTTTTAAAATTTAATTGGACATTTATTCTTTACATTTTCAATGAAACACATAAAACTGGGTGAAACAATGATCACAAAATTCAGTAAATTTATTTTAAAGATCCATAGAATTTCATGTTTGAGGCAGGTGAATGTCATTGTGTAAATTATACCTCACAAAGCTGCTTTTCAAATTTCTACATTGAATTTAATCCAAAATCCCACTGAAAAGCCGATGTTATGTGAAGCATGTGCGATTACCCACCTTCGTACTGATCTCTGCTTACGTCTGTATTAAGTTCAGCAAAAGCAAGCTTCCTACCATCCCCAATTAGCCTCTCTGCCTTGAAGAAAGACAGTTATTTCTGTGTTGAGATTTGTACACATTTCTTCCCCCCCGCCCCCCCCTCTCTCTCTCTGTTGCAGGGTCTTCATGTGGCTCCATCTGGCCTAGAACTCACTGTGTAGACCAAGTTAGTCTTAATCTCACAGAGGTCTGCCTGTCTCTGCCTCCTGAGTGCTGCAGCTGCAGTCTACTTAAATGCCATATGATCAATGATCACTGTGATATGGATTTTACTACCTGGAAATTACAGTGAGGTAACCAAATGTTTTTTTTTTCCATAATTTGATACTGAACAGGATTCAGTTTTTTCTTCCTTAAGAATTTTAAGCACGTATTCAATAAAATATAATCACATCTACCCCATTTTCTCCCTTTAACTCCCCCCTTTACCCTCTCATTTCCACCTCCCAAATTCGTGTCATCCTCATGTTTTTTTTTTATAAAAATAACTCCATAAGTCCATTCTGGGAGGAGAGGAGGGAGGGACATGCAGGGGGTCACATTGTGTGTGTGGGGTGGATAGAGGCAGGTGTCAGTCGGGGGAGGGTGGGGATAATGCTGGTTCTGGGACTGGGAAGGAAGGCAGGAGGTTGGGTGGGAGGAAGAAGAGCAGAGATACATGAATCTTTGAGGGTTAGAGAACCCAGAGGGAAATGTGACGCCTCTAAAAATCCCTTGAGAAATACAAGGACAGTTTGGAAACATCACTACATCTGTATACCCATAGGCTGTTTGTCAAGGAACACAGTGCAAGACAGAATATAACTCCCTTTGTGTGGCTGGTGAGAGTGATCCAAGAGACTCCCAAAATAATACAGGCTATTGCCAAAGTTCTTGGTTATCTCCCAAAACTAAAAGGTAATACCCTATTGCTGAAGACAGGACATACTTGGGATACAGAACCCGGAACAATGGAGCAGGAACTGACCTGGAAGCCTTGTACCTGAAGTTTAGCTCCCATAATGCTAGATGATAACATCCAAAACTACTAAGGGGTAAAGTCTATCAATGATCCAACCCAACCCTAAATTCTAATGACTGTAACAACTGGCACAGAACACTACCTCTGTTGGTGCAGTAGAAGCACTGTCATCTGGGATGTAATCCACAGCCATCGAACTGAATTTAAACCCCTGTCAATGGGAGTAAATTCATGGGTGGCATATAAGCTCAGCCAGATACATGGGGTTGTAGGGAGCATAGATCCTAGACGAACCCTTATCTCTGTCCTCTCTAGAGAAATGAAATTTCCTGCCATATGATAAATATGAATCCCTGTATTTACAGACTAACATACAGTACACCACTCATCAAAGAAACTTCTTTCTGCAACAGATGGAAGCTACACAATTCCACCGCTGATCAGACGCAGATGATATATGTCTGAGAGATACCCAGTCCTAGGTGACACAGTTGAACCTCTATACCTAAGGCTCATGGAATAAAGCAGAAGGAGGGGTAGAAAGAAACCTGAAGAATCCCTGAGCTCTCACTAAACCAGGGCAAAAGAGAGTGCCTCTAGTGGGTTCTTAGACTCATTCATAAAAGAATTTAAGAATGAACCCAAATCAAAGTTTTAGGACAAGTTTATTGGAATTTAAAAAACAATCCTCAAGGCAGACAAGCTGGGGATCTGAGCAGCTGCCCAGAGGAGGAGCATGGAGGGAGAAGGAAAGAAGTAAAAAAGTCATGTAGGTTTAGAGCCTGCATAGAGGTCAGATGTTGTGTTGCATATCTGGGAGAAAGAAACATTAGAGAAAAAGTAAAGAAATACAAGATGCTAGGGGCAGCCCAAAGTCTTAGAGAAAACATCTTTAGAAAAGAGATATGAAGAAAAGAAGGAAAGATTGCGCTTTTCTGAAGAATTCAGAAAAAGTGGGCAGGCTTACAGAGAGCTACATGTCTGTGGCTGGGTCCAGAAGAACTGCACTAGGATGCGGGATTTCTGGCAGGAAAAGTTCACTGCCTCATTAACATACTCAGTATTCCACCCATCTATTTAGTATAACTTAAGGTTCCTTCCTAAGGGTGGTTCTATGATCAGGTGATTTACTAGTGAAACTGGAAATGTGGGTCTTTCAACAGATAAACCAGAAAATTTATTGTCTATTCCAGTTAGATAGCTATTTGCTCTCTAACATCACCACATAAGTTTCCTTAAACAACATAGTGCTCTGCACACAGAAAGTCACAACTGGCCAAGTTTTACAGAATACGTGATATTCTAGAGTGTATATCCCAGATAGTACTCTTATACTGAACCTCACCAGCCTATGATTCAGGAATCATTGCAGAAGAGGGGCAGAAAGGCTGTAAGAGCCACAGCTGGTTCATGAGCTTAGGGAAGCAGAGGCTTTCAGGCCACTGGAAGCTTGCACATGTGGTCTTGTGGCAATGGTGGCACTGAGCCCAAGACCCAGACCAACTCTAATTAGACAAGGACCCGGAATGGAGTGACAGAAATTGCTGATGGACCAGAGCGAGATTGGAAACTGTTGGAGACTGATTGCTGCTGGGAGAAGGAGAGTATGCTCTACTTACGATCTCTAGATTTCCTGTCCATATTGAGGTCGAAAATTTGCATTAAAGGATATCTGGACACAAATACTTGACTGGATAAGACTCACCATGTGTGAAGAATAGATGAGGTCTGATGGGTTGGGGGAGAGATTGATAGAGGAGGGGGTCTAAATTTGATTAAGAACTGTTGTATGAAATGTATAAAACAAACAAGCAAACAAAAAAACCTAAAAAATGCATATATAGTATTGTGTGTGAAAATTTAAGGAATACTGTGTTAAATCTATCTATATCTATATCGATATGCATGTATATAAACAATATCTGGCATATAATAAGTTAATTGAAACATATTAGAGTGAAGACAAGATTTTGTGGGGACTACTTTATAACTCATACCATGAATACCTTTGCTGTTGATGATACATTAAATGGCTCTAAACTGTGCTAAGTCTATATAATTAAAAGTCTATGTAGGATAAATATTTTGTGAAAAAAGATATATTCCCTACTTTTATTTATGAATGATATTATGGTGCCAGAAAATTCATTTGAGTCATATATATATATATATATATATATATATATATATCCATGAACAGAGGTATTCTATTCATAAAACCAGCATAATTAGAAGTTGATAAACCCAATAATTAATAAATTAGATATTATCTCAAAAGTTTGCTTCATGGAGGTGAAGAGATGGCTCAGCAGTTAAGAGCACTGGCTGCTCTTCTAGAAAGCCCAGATTCTGTTCCCAATGTCCCCATGGAGGCTAACAACCATCCATAACTCCAGTTCTAGAGTATCCAATGCCTTCTTTCCGGCATCTGTAGGTACTGCACACACATGGTGCAGTTCCATACTTGCAAGCAAAAAACACTTATACATATATGATAAAAAATTAAAACTTTTTTTAAAAACTGCTTTGTTTGCAAGCATCATAAAATAACTAATGCAAGGCTAGCTCAGTTGAAAAGCCTAGCTGCAGCAGTCAATATAAAACAATCCCTTTACATTGAATTTTATTGGGACAGAACTTTGCATTTTCAATCTAAAATCAAAAGAATAGATCATTGAATCTTGTGTTATAAAAATATGCAGCTTTTGAAACTGAACATATATTTGTCCCATGAGAGTCCTCTGGGATCCAATGGTACAGCAACTGGATATTCAAATGAAGCTCTGTGAGGGACATTTTCTTCTCACTTCTGTTCTTTTCCTCTGTCTATGCCTGAGACTGACTTCTCTTTGTTCACTTAAAGGAGAATTTGTTTACTATGGAGCTGGAGTATTTGAATGTTCAAGTAACTAAACTAAAATGATCTGTAAGTACTCCCTTCAGATTCAGATTGCTAGTTCCAACTGGTTAACACTGTTTGAGGGAATGTCTACATTCCTCTATAAAAGTGATCACTTTTACAGAAATGGTTACTAAGGATTAATGTTCATCACAGCAATTTTAGATTTATTAAAAAAAATAAAAAAATCTTTAAAGAGGTCTATTCCTTGAATATTTGTGATAACCTGTAAATAGGCAATTTCACTAAGTCTTGCAGAAATATAGTTAAGAAGTTACTACATAATCTCAGTAATGACTGAAGAAGTTTAAACAAATTGTTCCAAGTCACAGTAATTAAATGACAGACCTTGGTTTCAAGTTCAAATCTACCGTGGTCTAGTGTTGCGACTCTAAGCCATGTGTCCGGAGCCATTTGCCTGCCTTGAACTATGCCCTAGTTTAGGGTTAGGCAGAAGTCAATCTTGTGCACATAAGTGCTGTGGGAGCAGAATGTTTTGCTATGCAAACAGTTTACACCTAGGGGGAAGTTTATCTTATGCCCAAGGCTGAAGACTCTTGAAGGAAGATGTGATTGGCTTAAGTTATTTTGCCTGTGTTAACATTGTTTTTGTTTTGAACTGTTGTTTTGTTCCTCATTTCACAGAGTATGAAAAGGTGGCACTTGATAAAGTTGGGCTGCTGCGGTATTGACTGACAAGCTCTTCTGAATCTATCCTTTCTCTCTCTCTCTCTCTCCATATATATATATATATATATATATATATATATATATATATATTTCTCAATCCTCAGCTTCAGGTACAGTTCGATCAATTTCTGCCGGCGGGCTCTGGCAGCCATGCTACCATGCTTCTGTAAGAAATTACGGTGGAAGTTACTCTACAATGAAATAAAACAGTTTAGCCTCAGTTCATAGCCATGATGGATTAATTCAATGGTAAATGTATTAAGTATTTAGAGAAAGAAGTCAAATACATGTTCTTTAAATTAATCTCTATAAATATTGCTTATCACAACTACGCTTATGATAATATTGGTCAAAAATAATTTAAAGTCACACGACTCTGGCAAGCTCAACTTTTATGCTTAAGAACTTGCTCAACTTCTTTGCTACTTAAGCCAGATTTGGAGATTATCACTGGACAGAGGAAGCAGGTTGTTCTTACCAGGGAACAAAGAAAGAACACAGAGCACTTGTCCCCTGAAAACTTAGCACTCGTTTGTTCAGCCAATGTTCCTGCTATACCTATTGAAATAACATGTATACTTTCTCTGTTTACAAGTAAAATTAGAAACATCTTAATATTTGGACCATTTTGCTTACTAGCAAGAGGCAATTAGTAGTCTTTTACATTCAGAAATGATATTTAAAATCATTACACTCTCTCACTCAGTTTGGGATAAGCAGACCAGCAAAGCCATCAATTCAAAAGTTACTATCATTTGTTGTTTAATACTCTTTGAAGGCTACTGCAAAATTCAAGAGCAACAAACAACACAAACCTGATACATTTAAATATATTTATAGTTCTATGCCATCATGAACAATGTTGAAATTTGTCTAATCCTTTTAGTCTTGAAAACAAACAAACAAAATGAAAGAAATATTTCACAATTGTGTGTTCCCAAAACAGGTACGGAATGGGAAGAGAACATTTTTCTCTGTATAACTTACACCAGACACATTTCTTTACCTATGGGTCATATTTATTTTTCTTTGACTAGAAAATAATTATCTGAATTATTTTTTCACAAAAGTCAGCAGGAGTAAAGTCCCACAGTTCAGCTTTATTTGAGCTTGAGTTTTCTTTAATATTTCTATTCCTTTCCTGAATTCACTTTTGAAACTCTAGATTACCTTTTTTTTTTTTTTTTTTAGTCTCATGCAGTTGTATATTGGTATTTTCTTGAGCTTCACTAAGGAGATTATTCCTACTCTTTCTGAGTTCATTGAGCTGTGTGCTCATGTGTTCTTTAACATACTTGAATCCTTTCAGGCTGTAGAACTGGCTCCATGGTTAAGTGTACTGGATGTTTTTGCAGAAGACCTGGTTTCGAATCCTAGCACCCACATGGCAGTAAAAAACGACTGTCTTGGACTCCAGTTCCAACATATCTGATGTCCTCTTCTGACCTCTGCAGACATTGCATGGCATGGGTGTACTTACATACATAGAAAAATAACATTCATACACATGAAATAAAAATAAATATTAAAAAAATAAAATAATACAGCCCCTGAAAACTTTGATTATGTTTATGATTGTTCTTTTAAGTTCCATGTCCTGGAGTTTCTCTCAGAGCTCATTATAGAACATTTCTAAAGGCTTAGTGGGTTATAGTTCAGTCATATCTTGGTTTTTCACATTATGCTTTAATATGTGCCCTGGACACAAGAATATCATTTTTGGTAGTTGTGTCTAATATTAAAATGCAGTTGCCTTTGTTGAGTGGAAGTTTGGTTCTATTTCTGTTGTTGTTGTGCCTTGGCTGCTTTCAGATCAGGTGTGAATAGTAAGTTGGTCTTCAGGTCCTCACTACAATCAACACTGCTAAAATTATTAAAAAGGGTGGAGACAGAGTGAGAACTTCCAAACTCCTTCTACAAAGTCAATATTACTCTAATATCAAATCAAGTAAGACAACAAAAAAATATTACAGGGCAATATTCCTGGAGAACATAGACGCAGAAATTCTTAATAAGATATCTGCAATCTGGTTATAGACATGCATCAAAGAGATCATTCACCATCATCAAATTGACTTTATTCTGGAGATGCAAAAATGGTGCAATATATATAAGTCAATAAATGTGACTAATCATATAAATGGACTTGAAAACAGAAGCCACAGGATCATTTGAATAGAAACAGAAAAGATTTTTCACAAAATCCAGCATGCCTTCAAGATAAAAGTCCCAGAGGCAGAGGACTGGGGGGAATATACCTGAATATAATTAAGACTATCTATGACAAACCAAAAACTAGCATAATTTTAATGGAGAAAAACTTGAGGCATTCCCAGTAAAATGTGGGATGAGACAAAGCTGTCTGTAATCCCAACTCCTTTCAAATATTGTCTTTGAAATGCTAGCTACAGAAATCAGACAAGAGAAAGAAAGCAAAGGGATAATAAATATTTCTGTTTGCAGATGATATAATATGTATATCATATTATATATATATGATATAAAATGTATAATATTATACAAAAAGGATGCCAAAAATTCCAAAAGAAAGTTTCTAGAAATAATGAACACTTTTGGCAAAATGGCAGGATAAAAAATCATCTTACAAAAGTCTGTAGCCATTTTTATACCAATAGCAAGCCGAGGAGAAAGATCATGGAAAGATTCCCATTCACAATAGCAGAGATAGACAGAGATAGAGATAGAGATAGAGAGAGAGAGAGATAGAGAGAGAGATAGATAGTAGGTGGCAAGATGGGCAAAACTAGAGAAATAAGAACTTGTTTAGATAAAGCATCTGTGTGAAAGCGCAGGACACACATCATTAAATCTTTTATAATATAAATGAGTAATTGGAGCTGTGTATTGAAGGGCCTTGAAAGCTGTGAGAACAACTTAAACATAGTTTGAAAAATGGAACTAGCTTCTGGATTGTTTGATTGCAACATAAATATGCAAATTTCATAGGATAGATTGCAAGAATGAATAATGTACAGAACAAGCAGCTTTTAAGTCATTAAAGAGGCAAAACAGGAAGTAGTGAAGGAGTAAGCTATGGGGCCTGGGGAGATTTTTCAGTTAGTAAAATGCCAGCTGCACAAGCATGAAGAGCTGGGTTTGGATCCTCAAGCCTCATATAAAATATGATGTGACAACAGATGCCTGTAACCTTATTTTGGGAAGGCGGGGTGCAAGACAGAAATAGGCAGATATGTGAAGTTCATTGGCCAAATATCTTAACAGAATCAATGACCTTCAGGTTCATTAAAATATCATGTCTCAAAAAAATGTGGAGAACAACAGAAGAAAGACATTAATCATAGACCTCAGGCCTCCAGAGGCTTGCACATGCATATGTACATGTATATACACACACACACACACACACACACACACATATATACTAGCAAGTACACAACATACCACACATACCAAACAGAGGCATAGAGGAGACTGTTTGCATGTTATGGTGATAAAACAACCAAAATTCAGGTTAAACCAAAGATTGACATTAATAAAATTTTAAAGTCTATTAAATATGGGTAGAACATGGAAAGGTTACATTTGCTTAGAATTAGGAATTGTAAAACGATGTTGAGATTCTTTATAAAACATTAGAGTGTGTGGTAAATTTCCTCTGTGACTCATCCTGGAAAAATTAAGTAGAAAAAATAATAGATTTTTTTTTTTGCAACACCTTCAAAAATTCCTTCTGGACAGTATTAATCTATAACCTTGTAAGGAGGAATGATGAAAACAATTGTGGCAAGCAGGCCCCACCTTGACCTTAAGGCTTATTAATTAAAATACTCTGGAAAAACCAGTTGATGCACAAGGTTTGTAAATGCCCACATTCATGTAAGTGCTCAAAATTATAGAACTCCAGCTCTTCAGATTCCCTAAGAGATGCTGAATGGTGATTTGATGCCCACATAACCAAGAAGGGAAATTTATACTTTGGAATTGGAAAAAACAAAACAAAACAAAACACCTTGCTTTTTGAAATAAAAGAGTGGTATTAAGCCTGGCTATGATGCCCAGAACACAAAAAGCAAAATCTGAAAATGTCTTAAGTGCAGTACATATAAAATTATGCTCCTCCTTCTTTTCTAAAGCTAGGATCTTAAGAAGGGGGTTTACATTAACTAGACTTTTCTTTGTTGTAGACATATAAAAGCAGTGACTTAATTAAGGCTCTCAATTGCTTCTGTTATGGTCAGCACTGTCTGACCAGTTCCCAGTAACTGAGGGGTTGGCTCCTAAAAGTTGATAGACTGGATTTTATTAGTAACTTTCTTTCACTTTGAGCTGGTGGTGAAATCAATTATATATTTATAATGAAATTTGTTCTCTGTTAGATGACTTGGGAACATTGGTTTAATTTTAGTTTTTCTCCCCTGGTGTATAAAAACAGTACTAAATGAATCATCTAGTTGTATGTTATAGATACAGTCATCCCTTTGTATCCATGTGTGAATGTTTCCAGGAATACCACAGATCCTGAAGTCTATGGGTGCTCAAGTGTCTTATATAAATGTGCTAATACAGGAACATAACTTAAGTATATCCTCCATATATTGGTTTAAATAAACCATGGATTGCTTATATCCCCAATACAATGTGGATATTCTTTAAGTACTGGTTATATTTTACAGTTTAGGTAAAAGACATGGTAAGAGAATGGAATTTGCCTTTTTCAGACCTATGCTACCATTGCAGGCCTATCTAACTTCCTCACTAAGTAAGAGGTGAACAATGCTCCAACAAAGAATGCTGGAAAGAGATCTGATGTCTGTGTGGGAGGCTGCACTAGAGCATTCACACATTACTCCAATGGTGTGAAATGCAGCTCAGTGTTCAGGTGTTCAGGGAACAGACTATTTGGCTTTAGTTTTTGTATTGTTTTTTTTTTTTTGTATTTGTTTTTGTATTCCAAACTAGTGGAATCCTCCTTCTAGCCTGATACTTGACCCTGTGGTTTAAAGGGTGACACATGTAGGAATTTTGTTTATGTCAGCACTGACAGAGAAAATATAGTCTTCTAACAGGTACATTATAGTGAACTTAAAAAAAAAAACTATAAAGATGCAATTAATATTCTTGAAAATTCATTAAGATGCTTGGAACAAGCCTGTATATTATCATTCTGCAACAACAGCAGAAGTTGAAATTAGGTGCCTGGTACTAAGTAGACTGTCCTGAGAAGAACAATCCTAATCTAATAATGTTATACTTTACTATGTAGTAAACCAACTGCCTATCTAATTTTCTGTGAATCATACAATCATAGTAACATTGATCAAAATACCAGAAGATGTCTTGGGATTCTTCAAGGGACCCTGTACTAATTTCAATATGGAAATTCAGTAACACTGCAGAGATGTAGTCTTATTTTTCAGAATCTCTTATTCTGTTATCACCTAAAAAATATAAACAATTTCAACTGTCAGTGACTTAACAATGGAAAATATATTTACATTCTGTTCACACTGTTATGATTTTGCTTAGTTCTTCTAAACTTCTTAGGTATTTTCACTTAGGGACCAACAATGAAAGAATAGATCTTGTCATAGAGGACAGATACAGGAATGACAGAGCCAAGACGCACAGATATTCCAAGTTGTTTCAGATGCAAACTGTGTCATGCCATCTTACATTCTAATAGAAAGGACAAGGTAAATTCCCAAACTAAATATTATCAGAGTACAGAATTCTACTTTGTCTACATGTAGCAAGGATCCTAGCATAGCCTACCAAAAGAAAATATTACAGGTTTCCAGGTTTGAATCAATAGAAATTCACTGTTACAAATCTATAGACTCAAAGCACTTCTACCCGATGAAGCTCTGACTGAGCCATGCTCTTGTACAGTGCATAGACACCTTTGCCTTTTCTTGCTTCTGGTAGAGATGCAGAGGCACAGCTGCGTTTTTCACTCAATCCCTACTTGCAAGTTCACAGACTATATCTTCCCCTATCTGCATCTGACCTCCTTCCATGACGCATCATTTCGACATATGCTTTTTCAAAGATGTCATACAAAGATTCAGGTCACCCCTAAGCCCTGTATCTTCTCGCCATGAACAACCATTTTCTCCCAGCTTCTCTCCTTCCTTTTAGTATTTGCCAGATCATTTCCCACTAGAGATTCTTCAGTTGCCCCATGTGCTCCAGAGACTCAAGTTAGTTACCTGCAGTTTCCTCTGGGAGTCCCCTCAACTTGGTTACCCCAAAGACATATCACTGATCCCAGCCCACCCCGAACTAGGGATTCTCCAGTTGTCCCACATGACTAGGAGACCCAGACAGGCTACCTGTATCATTTTGTTGGCCTTCCTCCTTTTGGGTCTCCACAAAACTCCGACACTACTTACCTGGACTATCGCCCTTTGGAACTCTCCAGCTTCCAGTTCAATCCCCTTTAGGAACTCCTCCAACTGCTGGGAAATCTTGGCTCCTATCTCCTTTCAGGACTCACCAGAACCCCGCACACTTCAGTAATCCCAACTGACCTTGAGGTACGCAGCTCAATCTATACTTCCAAGGGAAATTTCATTACTTTAAGAATATGAATTCTAGGCCAGGAGAGCATAAATGAAGAAAAAGAAGCAAAATATTGCTAGTGGATCATCACATATAAAGGTGAGTAACACTTCTTCCATTTTCATCTTTGAAGTCTGTCTGGGACCATTGATTCCTCACCTCAGAAAAGGTGCTATATATGCATCGGGCACTGATTCAGATCAGCTTTCTACGAAACCATGTCATGTATTCCAAAGTTCTCCCAAGTACGCTGCTGAGGATTGAAGGGAATGGTTTAAAAATGAAAGCAGGGGCAATTCCGGTATTGTTTTTGTCGAGTAAGTTCCTTGACGATAAGCAATGGAAATGAAATGCTGTAGTTTCCTACTTTTAGGAGAAATTGCACTTTGTGAAAAACCTTCTATAAATCATATTCGAATCTCCTTCTTGACATGGAGTAGAAGAGAATCCCTCATGGATATGTAAGTCCAGGCTGGGATGAAGAAGCCCAGTGGCAGAAGTGAAAACCACAGGGACTGGGCCAGTGTCTCATGGAGTTTAAATGATGCACCTACTCAAGCTTTGATCTTGGGATCTTGTATGCTTACATGGGGTAGCCAACTCCTAGTTTATGAGGGACAGTGCAACCTGTGGGGCAAATACCATGGTCAAGCATTAGTTTTCATCCTCCAGCAAGTCATAAGCTTTCTCTCGAAAGGAGTTGTCTGCAGAAGATTGCCAGGCTTTGCTCCAAAATCCTAAGACTTGTAATCAACTAAGAGTGTTCATGTAAGATCCAAACAGCCTCTCTCTCTCTGCTCGTGAATGTTTCAAGCATCCAGATTCTAATGAGTCATATAGTTCAGTGTCAGAGTGACCTCTATGTGAGCAGATATATTTTGGGGAGCTTTGTGTTTTATTTATCACCACACAAAACTAGCTTCTCTGTTTTTGTGATTTTTACATGGTTGGCACATTTCTGACTATGCAATAAGAATTTAGGAGGATTCCTGTGTATGGCATTTCTATGAATACCATGATTCATTCAAGAAACACTGTGGGTATAAGTGATTCAGGTTGTTTTGAGTGCTGCTTGACTGCGTTATTCATCATGGTAACTATGCTCATGTTGCCTTTAGCAGTTGTTTCCACTTATCTCCTGCCATCCTGGGGCCCTTTTTCACACTGCACTTTGATCTTCAAATTGAGTGGCTTATATTTAAGGAGCGGCTAACAAAAGAGGCATCACTGAGTTCTTTAAATATTCTGAGATTTCCTCATGAATTTCTCAAAGAATTAATGAACAGTATGTCCTTTGGATCACCCCAGCATGGGAAATATGTTTAAGTGTAAAATCCACTCTAACATGTCACTCTCTGTAAACTTTTCTCTGTATTAAATGAAAGGACGTGGTTTATCTTTTGATTCAAATAAAAAAAAATAAATTTGTTAGAGCACTTCCTACATTCCCAAGTTGAAACACCAAAATGAAAAATTCATTTATTTGTGCATTTTGCCTTTCGGACTTTGGATTGCTGAAAGCGACAAACAAGCCCACCTTGAGGTTTCAGACCCTAAAACCTGAGGGAACTGTTCATCCCAGGAGCCCTATTTTCTCACATAATGGGGCAATGGATTGAAGTGATAATCAAAATCATAGCTATTAGAGAATCATTAAAAGAAAGAAATAATCATAAGATTACTGAAGTTCTCCTTATCCTTAATAGCCTCCCAATATATCAGTAAAGTTTTGTATTGTAAGAGCACTTACAGCTGAAAGAACTGTAAGGATTAGATTTAAAATTATCAAGAACTTTCTAGAAAAACCTTAAAATAACAGAAGAAACCAAGGAAATGAAACCGGAGAAACTTAAATCCTCTGGCACTTCTCTGACAGAAATAATGAACATCAGATATTAATATCTAGCAGTTGGATAATGAAAATCAGCTAGAACCTTTGTTGTAGCTGGTCATAATGGTGCAGCTATTTTACAAGATGGTTTAGCAGTTTTTAATAAAGTTAAACATTGTGTTATGATACTTGTCACCAATCTTGCACATTTGCTCAGAAGTAATGGAAACTGTTTCTACAAAAACTTGAACATGAATATTTATAGCTGTTTTAGTTCCAAAAATTGAAAGTAAGCAAGACGTATCTTAACAGTTGAAAGTATACATTATGCTTTACCCATAGGATATTGTTTAACAATAAAAAGGATTCATAAAGCCACCAAAAGACAAGGAAGACTTCGAGTCAGTAAATCACAGAAGGTATCCTGGAAAAGCTATACACTATTTGATTGCAACTAAAGGACATTTTAGAACAAGTATATGATTGTTTCAGTGCAAGGTTTTTCTTTTTTAATGCACATGTGTGTTTTGCCTTCATATATGTTAGTGTACCATGTACACTACCATTCCCACAGAGGTAAGAAGAGAGCATTGGATCCTTTGTAACTGGAGTTATAGACAGTTGTTAGCCACCATGTAAGTACTAGAACTGAACCAGGATCCTCTGCAAGAGTAGCCAGTGCTGTTAACCTCTGAACAATCTCTTCAGGTTCTGAGTATATAGGTTTTTTTTTTCTTTATTTCATTTATTTATTTATTTATTTAGGATACTTAACTTACTATGGAAACTTTTCTAATGGTAAGCATATGGCATTTTACAATTCTTATTAACCATGAAATTTTTCATGATATTTAAAGTAAATTACAAATTTGAGTTAATAGAGATGTATAATATTGAACTTTAATTATAACAGTTTTAATGTGTTTATGGCAGGGGTAACTGTGTAGGGGAAAGGTGGGGCTTCTCTATTATCTGTTCAAGTTTTTAAAGCCTTAAACTATTGAAATAATAAATTATGTTAATAATTTTTAAATTTCATTTCTAATGCAAAATATTTCATACTACCAATGTGAAAATCAAGTCATTTGCAAAACAAATTCTAGAATTCTTAAACAGATAAAATCCATGCATAACATACAAGTAAAAGAAAAAGTTCACTAGTAACAACAAATATTCATGATCTTAGGAACATTTTTCCATATAAACATGCCAAGCCCATATTTGTTTTTAGCATTTTGGGATATAACAGAAGATATCTACAAATTCTAAGGATCAAAAATAAATATTTAGAGAATACTTAACTATGATAATTTTCTTGATTTAACATACAAAAGAGAAAAAGGTCACTGATTCAAATATCGTGTAAATCCTTTGTACTCATTATTCATGGACAGGAATGAAGTTGCAAAGTCACCTTTCCTTTTTAAATGACACCCAACTTTGCAGAAACTACAGCCTTTACAGTAGGTAAGGCTACATATTTTTTACTGCTATAATGATTATGATTACTTAAACTTCTTTTAAAAGAAATCAGGCACTTTCATTAAGGAGTATTTCTCCAATGCCTTGTCTACTGGGTACAAGCAGTATTCAACAGCCGAGCAGTCCCTTCTTTGAAACTATGTGTGGTTTAATAGGAAGCTTACTTACAACAGAATGGAATAGGTCCTAGTTAAAAGAAAGTAAAATCTGAAGGTCAATTAGAGAAACAACCAAGTACATGAGTGTCTCAAAGGAGTGCAATGAAATTACACATCAGAAACAAAAGAGGTAACAAAAATTATAACTAACTGGTTTTGAGCTATTGACGGCTGTGGGTTGGTAGAAACAACTGAAAATATCCTCCAGTAAAGCCAGAGTTGACACAGAGAAAAGTGAAGTACTCATGGACTCTAAAATCCTCGGGACATTTACTCTTTTCATTATCCTGCTTGATTACAGCACTATTGATGAATTTTATCTGGAAATTGTGTATTATACAAGTTGTGATTTGGAACAGAGTAGAGCAAGGTTTCTAATATAATAGTCCCAAGGTTTGTGGTGCTTACTAGTTATGTGCTCTTTTATATTCAAGACCGTTTCAGAGTTACAGGCAATGACATTAAATAGATTATACTTTTCCTTTGTCCTGTTAGGATATAGTGAACTGCTACAGAGCCTTCTTTGGTTGATCTCCTGATCTATGGTGGTAACTGCACTCCAGATTCGTTGCTATCAGTGTCTTCTCTCCTGCCTCTAAAGTTAGTCTTTGCCGTATACCCTTGTATTATAATCAGTGAGTAAGAGATATTCTCATTCTCAACTAGTTCCTGGTTTACTCTAGGCCTCCTTTTGTCTCCCTGTTCACTTCTTCTCACTCTATTTCTCCAAACCACTGAATGCTAGTTGGTTATTTTAAATTTAATTACGATCCAAAGGGGGTGGGGGAAAGAGGAGAAAAGATTGTCAGCATCTCTGTATGAATGAATATGATACTGTTTAATAACACAACTGAAGGTATGTATACATATCTGCCCTGATTCTTGGCAGCACAGAGCCAAAACCTACAAAATAATTTCTGTCTCCTGCTCTGGCTGAAAGAACAAAAGCTTACAAGAAACATTCCAAGTGTACAAGCCGTTCTCCTCCCACCCAACAGCGTAAAATCCGTGCTGCCATTTGAAGAGAGTTAAACTAGATCGTTTTACTTCTTTGACGGGATCATTTGGACAGGTTGTACGTTTTATTATTGATGTTAACAGTGATATTTTAAATATTGGAATTATAAACTGCATATCATATATTACTAATATGCTAAAATAGGGGGAGGATAGTGTTGGATTGGTACTATGTTTAACTGATAATATAAACCATTTAAAGCTTTTTAAAATCACTTGTCATAAAAATATGTATTTCTACCTCGTTTGTTGTTTAAAAATCTTTAAAGTGAAATTGTGGTATTCTAGGTACCTGGAAAGCACAGAATATAATTATTATTTTAGATCTTGAAAATGTTATTGCAATTATTTTAATGTAAGAACTCAAATAACAATGAAAACCCAGGGTCATTGACAAATCGCTCACATTCATACATTGTTTGCAGGATACTGTTTATTTTATGCAGAAATCTACTGAAAATTAGTCAATTTAAAACACTGTCTGATACTAAATGTAACAAACATTTCTGAGTAGCTAATTTGTACTGCAGTGCTGAGGTTGGACGGAAAGATGTATAAAAAATAACTTCTATTTTTGGTCAGATACATTAAATCCAGGTAAATCTAAAAACTGAAAGGCTGAAAATTCAAAGAAATTCCTCAGCATTTTTCATAGTGCCAAGAAAGAAAGGAGGCATTCACACAGAAAATGTCAGCTGCATAAAAGTCAGGTAGAATGTTGACAAAGAGGAGATCTTAAAGTAAAGGAAAAAGAAACAGAAAAGAAAAGCACAGTATTAGGACCAATTACATTTACTAGTCACATCTTGAATAATTTGTATTGGAATTTCTTTATAACTGTGTCTTATCCACCTGTTTATCAGATAAAATGCGCAATATCTGACTGAAATAGACTTTGTAGGAGAAAAGACACAATTAGAAAATGAATCCATGTGTAATATTTGAGGCAATTCATGAAAAGGGATGAAAAGAGGAAAGAGCCTTTATGACACTACTTCAACTGTGAGACCCAAATTAACCATGAACAGACAGCTCAATGTCAGAAAATTGCCTAATGTTGAACTGTCTACTCCTAGCCGACTGTAAGCCAATTCTTAGAAACTTGACTTCATCCCCCAAACATAATTCATACAAATAAACAAACTAACTGGCAAGTGATGCCTATTTTATATGTTTTTTTAAGACAATTTTTTTCTAGCCAATGTCTATTTTCATAAAGTGAGAAGGTTTCAGCAATCAGCTGATGCTTGATTTCTACATTTAGAATAGAAATAAAATTCGGGGGGTGTTAGACTGATATGCCTAACACATGTTAAAATAGTTGAGGCTACTATTAGAAACTGGGATTCTTTTCCTTTGGGAAGGAGTCTATGGTTAATATTTTTTGTGTGATTTTCTAAATATGTGCAAGCCAGTCTCAGAATAATAGCAAATAGAAGACGATTTGATGCCTCTTTTCATGGTGTGCCATCTGGAGCCTTATTGAAATTATCATCATCTCAGAGATATTCACAAAAGCTAATAAAGGCCAGAAAAAAGAATACTTGTTATTTAAAGTGAGAAAACAAAGAATTCAGTATGAATGTCTCTAGCATAGTCTAATTTTTGAAGTACATTTTTGGGACGTACTAATGCCACGTGATTTTCCTGCTTGTGCTGTTATGCCATTTACCTTGGTAACTCAGAGTATTAAGCATTTGTCTTTCTGTAGATTCCCATATAAACTGTTGTGTATTATAACCACATACTTCTCAAGATTGTTACCTCTCTTGGTTTCTTAACTCATTTATTTCCCAGTAATTATTTCAGATAAGAGTTATATTTGTCATTGTCTTCAATGCGTACACAAGAAAAAGGATCATAGTCAGAGCTCAAACAATTTGCCAAGACCAATTTCAAATTTCAAAAAGCAGAGATCAGGTTTAAACCAAGGTGGGAATGTGAGGTCCTTGCTCTTATAACCACATTATTTGCTGTGTGCATATTAAGCATTTGAATTATTATAAATGCACAAATTTTAGCACATGTAAGTGATGTATATTTCGCCATCATAGCAACACAGTTAAATGTTTAGATAAAAGAGAATCTGACACATTGGGTAACATGAATAATAATCTTCTGTGTAAAACAAGTAAAAAGTTAAAAGAGAGCTCAAATACAAGACAGAGAAAAGGATTCTTTCTGTTCTCAACATGCAAAATAATAATATAGTATTATATGTAAAGAATCTATAAAAAGACATTATAGATGACAAATAAACAAAAATAGTCATTATATAGGATATGAAAATTGTAAAATGAGTTAAATGCAGTCTTTAAATACCTTTCATTGTCACTTTTGTATATAGCGCATATTTGCATGTGTGCATGTGTGTGCAGGTGTGCTTGACTATGTATGACTATGTGGTGTTCAAAGACAGATATAATGAGTTCTCTGTCACTTCCTACCTTATTTTTTGATAGGACCTACCACTTAACCTGCAGTTTATCATTTTGTCTAGATTGAATGGCTAGTGATCCCCAATATCTGGCTGTCTCTGCCCCCTCCACTGTTCTGGGGTTCCAGATGTTCACTATCTAACCTTGCTTACATGTGGGTCTTGGGGTTCTGAACTCAAACCTTCGCATGTGAACAACAAGCATTTCACCCATTGATCCATTTCCTAGTCCATAATTTTAAAACACGATCAGGAGATGAATTAGAATCATTCTTCTGAACCTTGGAACTTTCAAGCAAGTCTCACAATAAGCCATTCAATTGTTTTTGATAATGAAAAAGAAGAATAGAGGCAATGTCTCTGGTCACAAGGACATTGTCTCTAATCTCAATATTCCAAATAGTAGATAGAATTATCATAGTGACATTAATTTCAATGCCTTTTAAATATATTTACCAAACATTTGAATTCTTTCACTAAATGATACATATTCAGAAACAAAGCAAACATTGAATCAGAGACCTGGAAGTAATTTTATTATGGAAAACCAATCTTCATTGTTTAATCCATTCATAATTGAACTCTTTGCTGAAATATTGCAGTATTTTAAGAGTTTTCAGTCTTTTTATATGTTCCATCAATTTTGACAGAGTTGAAGATTATTGGTTTAATTCATCTTGTATATGTATGTTATATATGTGTATGTGTATATATACCCTATACTATTATTTTGTGATAAAATTATACTTTTTAATGACTTGTACATTTTTACTAGTTTATATGTTAGACTTACATTTCTAATAGGAATAGAAACTCTTTAAGCACAAGGACATAGTGCATATATATGATATATAGGTAGTATCTGCTTTTATCTTAATGTAACACTATAATCACTAGGCATCTAAGTTGGCCTTTATCTACATTGTTACCTCTATTGTAAAACATTGCAAGGTACATACAAACTGTAAAAACATGTCTTCTTTTTTCAGTGTACCACTTTGGGATGGAGACTTCCAAACCTGAGTATTATGAAATCTTTGACGAGTTCCGTGGAGTTCTAATGGATAGACAGTTCACTAAAGAATGGGATGATGTTGAAACGTTCTCTGCAAGGTCAGATGATCTTGTCATTGCTACTTATCCAAAATCTGGTAAGTCTCTTTCCTTTGAAAAGTTTGTTGTATTTCACACAGATATTATAAACCCAATATGAATCATTAATATTAAACTGTTTACATATTTCACATTCATTTTCTATATTAAATAAGGAAGAATATAGTAATTTTGGTACCAGAATAATAAGTAGCACATTATAGGACTAGTTCGCAGTCAGTGCATGACATGATGCACTTACTTACACACAAAGTAGAAACAATAAAAATAAGAAATAAAATATTTTTAAAAAGAAAACTTTCATCCAACTACCTCCTCTTTGTTACACTTATTTAAAAATTTCACTTTTAAAGCATTTCCTATCTTCTGAGATTATCTCCACTGTTACAGATTTAGAGTCTTTCTATTATACACTTTTAGAAGTTAGAATAGTCCAACCTAGCATTCTATGTCTTTTATTAGCATTTAGCATTAAAAATAAGTACATCAGCTAGGTATGGCCATGTGGACCTGTGATCCCAGCACTGAAGAGGCTGAGGCAGGAGAATCATGAATTTTAGACCAAACTTTGGTACATTGAAAAACTTTCTCAAAACGAATACACACACACACACACACACACAATCGACTATACATTTATATATCAGGTGCATAATTATCTATCTATACATATATACACACATACATGCATGCATATACATGCAAATGTGAAAGAGAAACAATATGTTTGGGGGAATTCCTTCCTAAAATTATTCTCCCAGTTCTTCTTCTTGGCTTATCTCAATGGCAGCACAGCATTTAGTTATCTGAAAAAGAAAGTGAATAGCTACTCTAGTTTCAATTCTTGTTTTCATTTCCATCAAACTATCAACATGGTTCGCCCACTTAGTCTGGAAGATATATCCCACAGTTAGCATACTGCTGGATCTCTCCCCTCCTTTGCACCAGTGCTGTGTTTATTCTGGCAAGGGAAGAATTATTCCTAACATTTTTATTGATAATCTTGCTCTATTTCTAGGTGTATGTAAGTGTCGTTGCATAAGTTTGATAAAAACTGAGATTCTTCAGCATAAAAGACAAGGCATTTTATGTCTGCTATCCGCTTACATGTATAACCTTATCAAATGTATCTCTTCAAGTAAATTCTTCTTTCAGGCTGTGTTTTCTGTGCTAATTCTTTTTCTCACTACTGTGTAATGCTTTGAGTTCCCGAAGTGATAAAAAGGATCACATGCTTCTGTGTGGTGGAGCTATTCCTTATCTCAAATGATAAATTTATGCTAGCAGTTTCTTAATCTCAATGGCCTTGTCCTCATAGGCCACTTTTGGCTAAACATCTCAGTAGCAGTAGCAAAGGCAGCAATACACTGACCCTATCTGCCTTCTTTGCATTTCTTTAAACTCCATTCCTGTCTGCATTACAATTTATTCAGAAGAGTGTATTTTGCTATTACTGATTTGTTTTTACTTTTAAAAGGACCACCAGAGATCAGAAATATAATTTATATTTTTCTATATTCTCTGAACTAGGCCAGAGCTGAGGCACAGGAACTACATTAGAATGTTTAGTTGGAAAGCATGCTTGCTTATGTCACCTCGGTGTCCCCTTTTACTCCAGTTACTCCAGTCTCCTAACTTTTTATTTTAAAAATGGAAGCCCAAAGTGTTATCAGTTTTTATAATGTCACAATTCAACATGGGAAAATCTAGACACATTAACCAGATATTATTCATGACTTTGCAGAATTATATTTGCTGTAGTTATTTTTGCATGGTGTAAGTTTAAATAGTCCCCTCAAAAGCGTTGCTTGAGATTGATAGATATCAAAACATTATTAAAATAATATTGTTATCACCCATGCATTGTTACTGGAGATTCAGATGTGTTCAATTTTCACAGGCACAACATGGGTTAGTGAAATTGTGTATATGATCTATAAAGAGGGTGATGCGGAAAAATGCAAAGAAGATGTAATCTTTAATCGAATACCTTACTTGGAATGCAAACATCATCAGATAATGAATGGTAATTTTAAGTTGTAATTAAATTAAGTAATTTTCAAAAGCTGTATACATATGTTTTAAGGTATTGATGTACATAATGCAATAAAATCAGGTCTTTAAACAAGAGGGCCATTTGATGTTATGACTTCTACATGGGCAAAACTATTGAGTTAAATATGGACTAGTTTCATAGTATGGCATGAATCTGGACTGGGGAAGAAGCTTAACTATGTGTTCAGCAAAGTCTAGTAATATGTCAGCATTTGTTTCTCAGTCTCCTGGAGTTGAGAATTATTTTAAATTCTGGGAAAATATCACTTAACTTATCCTTAAGTATTCATTAAGGGCATATTCAAAAGTATACTCATGAAAGTTATGCTTGTAAAAATTTATATAGTTCAATTGATGAGATATTTTCATCTTATTTTTTTCTCTGTAATTTCCTTTATTTTCTTCATAATAAGATTATGTCATTATTTTGACGGCAATCTAAAACCTTAAAGTTACCTTTTTTGAAATACATACATATGTATATATATATATATATGTGTATCCATATAAATGTTTGTCAGATTATCTAATTCTTATCCTTTTATATCAGGAGTAAGACAATTAAAAGAGATGGAATCTCCTAGAATAGTGAAAACTCATCTACCAAGTAAACTGCTGCCATCATCCTTTTGGGAAAAGGATTGCAAGGTAACCAGAGTTAGATTTTATTAGAATAGCACCAAACATTAAACCAAATGTCACCTAAAAAATATCTTATACATACTTGATTGTAATTTTCATTTAATAATTTAAATAGTTTGCTATTTTTATGTTTTGTATATTTGTATATTGTTTGCATGTGTGTAAGCAGACCCATGTCATCATGCAATGCCCACAGAAGTCAGAGGAGGCTATTGGATTCCCCTGAAACTAGAGTTGTGGCTGGTTGTTAGCTGCCATGTGGATGCTGGGAATGGAACCTGGGTCCTCTCAGAGAGCTGTCAGTGCTCTTAATCGCTGAGCCATCTCTCCAGCCCTCAAATTTAATAAATTCTAACAAATATGAATTACTTTTAGTATGATCAAAGCCTAGATTGTAATAAAAATTTGTTATGAAGATCATTCTGAAATTTTAAACTCTCTAAGCTTCAGTTTGTGTGTAAAAGATGGGTAATATAGCATCTTTTTAATACAGCTAATAGAAATTATGCTTGAAGCTCTGTTTTGCCTAGTGCCTAAACTACTGTAAACATTGCATGAATACTAGCTACTTTTATGTTTTATTGTATTGAATGTTCTTTCACAAAATATTTGAGGTGGCATATGAGGCATTATTTTTATTTTAAGTATATGAGTGTATTTCCTGCCTGTACGTATGTAAGTGCACCCATATCGTGCTGTGCCTGCAGAGGTCAGAAGATCCCCTGTAACTGGAGTTACATATGGTTGTATCTGACATGTGGGTGCTGGGAACCAAACCCAGGTCCTCTGCAAGAGCATTCAGTGCCCTTAACTACCGAGCCATTTCTCTGATCGATATAATAGTCATTTACCAAATGAATGAATGACTATCATATTTACTTTGTTTTTTAATAACACAATACAGCTGAGTGTGCTGGCACACTCCTTTAATTCCAACACTCAGGAGGCAGAGGCAGGTGGATCTCTGTGAATTCAAGGCCAGCCTGACCTACATATTGAGTTCCAGGCCAGCCAGAGCTACAGAGAGACCTTGTCTCACAAAGACAAGATAATAATAATAATAACAATAATAATAACAGAGTGCTGCAGACTGGAGTAGGCTACAGAGGTTTACTATGGTTTCCGGTTCCATTCCAGGTTAGAAATGCTGGATCTGGTGATAGTTTCCTAGGTGGCAAAGGTAAAAGGAAGCCTGAGAATTAAAGTATCCATAGTTTTGTGTTTCTAGACTCTTCGTATTTTCATATAAGCCACCAGTTTTTACTCATAATGGTGCTGCCATGGTGGATTTCTCTATAATCTTAACAACACCTAAATGCCTCACTATATAACAACTCAGATTAATTATGAATTCTTCTCACTATGAGCATTGACTTTCAATATGTTTGGGAAAGTACAAACCATATGTAAAGACAGCAATTCCTATAAGATGCTAGAAACATAAGAAGATAAATACAATCTTTGTTTCCGTGGAAACTGACCCTTAGCATAAAAGGGCAAGTGAACATATTTTGTCGTTGGTACTCAGAAAAAGATTCATGGACTTAAGAATTGCATGGACTTTAAAGGAGGCAGAGGATCCAGTCCTTATACTCAGAGACCATCCCAGGAGATATCTAAAATTCGTCTAATTTACAAGAAGGTTCAATGTCCACATTGGATAGATGAGTACAAGAAAATTATATTAGGAATGATTCAGGAAATATTGAAGCCAAGTTAAGAAATTTAGATTTTACTTCAATTATAATAAGATTAGCTTGCTTCATTGAAAGGTATAAAACTCCAAAGTACAGGCGAGACTGTGACACACACTAGCTTTCTCAAGCTTTTTCTGTCTTTGCATCATCTCATAGTATCCTATGAGAGCAAAATTAATGAAAAGCAGAACTATCATAGACGTGAAACATTTCATTCTGTATGCTGCTATTTCTTGGCATATTTGACATTTTCTAAAGACCTTCAGCACTAAATTCCAAAGGTTTCAATGTTCACATGTTTTTTTATGAAACAATCTTAGTTATGGAACCCATTGAATCATTTCATAAATAAGTGCTCTGTCATTAGCCAAACTAGTTATTTAATTTTCTGATCCTGTCTCTTCACCATTTCTCAAAGGGTTTTAAGCCAGTCTTTTTTTTTTTTTTTAATTTGGGAACTGTTGGAGGCTTGCTGTTAATCTTTTTCTTCTATAGTGAAAATAGGTGTCACACTTTATAATCATAGACTATTTTGCATATCTTTTCAAATCTCAGAGTTCATTAAATAATCCATTTATATTTGGAGTATTTTCATGCTGATTTATTGCACTAGACGAGTATTTGAGAATATATGTAATAGTGTGTTTGGAGTGGTGGATCAGAAAGAATAAATGACAAAGTAAAGACTGGTTTTAAACAAAAGAGCAGGATAATAGATAAGAAAATTATTCAAGGACCATGGATTTGAGGCTGTGCTGTGCTTTGAGATGATACATATTGAATAAGAAGAAAGGAGCAAGACTAAATGGAGAAAAACATTGCAACACATTATAGGCTTCAGGAGTGAAACAATGTGATGGCAAAATTCCAGATGAAGTATAAAAGCTTTTGACTAAATTAAAACCTACTCATGAATGAATACATGGACTCGGTGAATTAGATGTATCTTAATTTTAGGTAAAATAATGCAAAGACTTTGCAGTGGAAAGTGATATAAGAGACAGGTGTTCAAATTTTCAGTCAAAGTAAATGAATGAAAGGAAATTTAGAAAAGACATCAGTGGAAGAGGTATAGACTTGGTGAGTAATACTCTTTAGAGCGTAGAAATTTATGATAAAATATTCAAGTGATTGTACATATACTATCAACTCTGCATGAAAAGTTTTATCTTCAGGAAACAGCTTGATGCCCTTTGAGGGCATCAAAAAGCATGTGCAGTGAGAAGTGTAGGTTATTGAATAATAATATCTGCCAATTAACAGGAATGATATAGAAGAAACTGCATTGTCTCTGAGAAGAGGAGGAAGAAAACTAACCTTATGGAGGTCCCTGAGCAAATCTGTGAAATACGGGCTGCATTTTGAGATGCAGAGAACATTCTAGAACCATGGAATAATGGAATTTTTATAATAATGAGAGAGGGTGTAGCAACGGGTAAAATTTCAGAAGTAAATATGTGCATATAATGGTATAAACTTTCAGTTAGTGAAAAGCATTGGGGAGAACTGTGAATATGTTTGGAAAAGTTCAGTACAACTAATGATAGTGCTGGCACAAAACAAAGCCCACTTTTATTCTGTTTTGGAGTTGTTTCAAAAGGTCCTTAAACATTAGAATCATTCCTCAAAGAATTAGGAAGAATATTTCCATAAAATGGTTTATAAATGCAGAAACAGGTTAGTGCTCTAAATCTTATCTTCTTAGTTGTGAAAAGCAAGTTCAAAAAGGCAAACTCCTTGATGGCACTGATAAAGGACTGGAAAGCCCAAGGGAAGAACATGACGATCAACAGTGTACATTTGTAACCTTTGTCTTGCAGCATTAGCAGCCCCAGAGGAAACTAGACGCTTGGCTCAACTTATTTACTAGAGAGGGAATGTGACTCCAAGAAATTGGCCCTTTGCAAAAGTTGTTATAATTTACAGTTCTAAAATTAACAACTAAAACTACAGCTTCATAATGGCTAGTTCACCAACATCTATGTCTTAAATGTAAAATTGAAACTCAGAAAGCAGGACAGGACAGAAGGCAGTTTTTCCAAATTTGCCAATCAGAGGAATTCAGGGAGCGATCAATGTTTTCTCAAAGAATGATGAGGAAAAAAATCACAAGGAGAGCTTAGCTGAAAAATACTCACAGGATTTTGAGAGATGCCCTTAAAAGGAATTTTCACCCCATACTGCAAGTGAGGAAACTGCAGGACCTTTGCTCCGGTATCTAAATTGTGGTATAAAAAACAGAAAACTACTCTTGACTGAATAATTGTCAACTCACCTATTTGCATTGATTTACTTTCGGTAATAGATTGAATACCCTCATTTTAGAATATTTATAAAACAGAGATTTTGGGGGCACAAGTTATTACTATAAAGACCTTATTATATACACTGGGTTTGATAAACCTGGTCATCCAAGCACTTGGGAAGCTGAGCCAGATGTTAATAGAGAGCAAGACTGCATCTCAAGTTAGAAGAAAGGAGTATTTTTTTTCTGTATTTTAAAATGTTTTATCTGTTTTTTACAATGAATATATCTTGTGTTAGTTGTTGAAACTTGATGACATTACAGTTGAAAATCCATTAAGTGCTTTAATACGTGCTTCCGTCCTCTTAGATGATCTACGTCTGCCGGAACGCTAAGGATGTAGCTGTTTCTTATTATTACTTTTTCTTAATGATAACTTCTTATCCAAACCCTGAATCCTTTTCAGAATTTGTGGAAAGGTTTATGCAAGGGCAAGGTAAGAACACCTTATTTTCACTGGTTTCTTTCCAGAAAATCAAAACACAACAAATGTCATCTCTTTGCAATGGACAAATAAATGAATTAATAGAAATACGATACACTATTTTGAAAAGGGGATAGTATTTCTTAATCCTTAGTTAAAACACAAATTTTAAAAGTGCAGAGGCTTAGAGGAAAGGAGGGTTTGTTTGTGAGGAGGGTGGAAAATTGCAGAGTGTAGACACTCCACTACAATGCCTACAAATAAATGTACTGGGCTGATTCTAAGGGTTGGGCTTTGCAGTTTTCCTCTCTAAAACTGAGTCAATGTTTAGTTCTCTAGTGTGTACTTTTGTATTTTTAAAGCATGTATGGTCTCTGTTGTTTAATAACATGTTGTTTCAACTCCATTGATAAGAATGAGTGTGGGTGTTAAAAGAAGGTCCATGGGTCCCAAGTGAAATAGCAGGTGTTAATTAGAGCCATATGGAGATATTCGGAAGCAGTCTGAACACCTAAAAGACTCTTGCTTATTCTATCTAGTATATGGATGAAAAAATAATTTGATTTTCACTGAACAGTAAAGAGGTACTTGAACAGTCATTATGGGAACTTTACCTTTACAAAAGCACTCAGACTATAGAAATTAGAATTTATCATTGAAAACTAAGAGACATAGAATAGTTTGATCTTCACTAAATAAGGTACAGGAATAGCTGACAGAAAAATTGGAATATTTTATTTCTATAGGAGATAATATTGTGTAATATATATATATATAAAATCTATGTTGCTTGTTGAAAAAAAAGCTATTTTAAAGTATTGGAAATAAAATATATGACACAAGATTGTTAAGACTCAAATAGAACAGAGAAAGTAACCTTGCACAACTGCAGGAAGGGTGACTGATACCAGAGACACTTCTGTGCCTTCTTTAAAAATTGTCTTATAGAGTCAAAGTGCAGAGGAGGTTATCAGTGGGCTAACGCAAAGTCAGCACTGACTCATACACATTTTACTGGTTTGTTAAGTTTGAATTTGATGAGGCTACTTGATAAAAATGAGAGAGGACAAATGTGACAGCACTTGGTCATGTCACATCATCTTCAGAATCTTCTCATCTCTGGAGCAAGAGGAACAGGAATTGCCCTTAAGAGAACACCTTGTACAGTCTAATTTTTAGAGTTATCAATACCAGCTGGTAAAAGGAGCTAGACGTCTTCTGACCATAAGAACATTGATGGCTTCACTAATTCAGTTATTTTTATAACACACACACACACACACACACAGAGAGAGAGAGAGAGAGAGAGAGAGAGAGAGAGAGAGAGAGAGAGAAATTTGAAAATACTCTCATTGATCTGAATCGAGTTAACAAGTTTCTAACATTTTCTCCACATCATTACATTTTATAATTTTGAAACTTAAAGGAAATTTCTTCAGAGAATTACTTAACATTTTTGCCTTGCTGGAGTGTTACTCTCCTTAAAAATCTCTTCACTCTCATTCCAAGATTATTTATGATTTTGTTGCTATTTTGCTTCAATGTTTGTTTCAGTTTGTAAAATGATGACATGTTGGTGCATTTGTTTCCTCTAATTTCAGTTCCTTATGGTTCTTGGTATGATCATGTAAAATCTTGGTGGGAAAAGAGTAAAAGTTCACGTGTGCTATTTATTTTCTATGAAGACATGATAGAGGTAAGAAATGGAAAACACAAATGTCTGGTACTTTCTGAGGTGTTCTTATTACTCTGGATACCATAATACCCCTTGAAATATGTGGTAGCAACTCCCTGTGGTGCGGTGAAAAGAAGGGAAATTGAATAATTTAGAAATACTGGCACAAAATGTAATCTGTATGTATGTTTCATGAACAACAGATTTTAAACACAGGTCAAAGTTTTCTAAACTCTATGGTCATATATATGTGTGTATATATATATATATATATATATATATTTATACATACATACATACATACACACATTAACTTGGGTGGGGACACTAAGATGAAGCACGGACGAGGGAGTAGATCTAAATATCAAATTATATTTACGAAAATCACAAAAATTCAAAATTAAAAAAATTTCTAAAGATAAAATTTTTAAAAATACCCTTGATTTCATGAAACAAGAATCAAAACATCACTACTATGCCAACATAATTATCAGCACACAATCTTTCTTAGAGCGCTGTGGTCAGAGACTTCATCTTTCCTGTATGAAGTTCACTGTGCATATAGCACAATGAGAGTATAGCATTTGGACACATTACAGTTCTTTCCTGTAACTCTCATACTTGTGAAGAGGGGAAGCGGTCAGTAGTGCCAGCAACGTCTGAGATCAAGATCAAGATCTGTCCAAAATGAGTTAAGAAACCGAAAGCCTGCCTAGGGAGGTGGACCAGTAAAGTCTAGCTATATAAATTTGAAGACTGAAATTTAGATCTCCAGCACTGAAGCATTCACATAAAAACCAGGTAGCCTTGGCAAGCTGCCTGTAATCCAGGTGCTCTGGAGACAGGAGACGCAAGGGGAGAACGGGCATCTGAGTTCAGCCAGAGATTCTGCCTCAGCAAAATAAAATGGAGATCCATGGAGGAAGAAAAAAGAATTCAAACCTGGGGCCTCTACAAGCATACAAGTACACATGAATTTGTACACATTTGTCCACACACATGTGAACATACACAACACACATATATACATGCAAAAAATAAATATTTTTAAAGTAGTACAATTAACATATTACAGAAATGATTTCATTTATCTTCTAACAGTTTTTGAAATTTCTTTTATATCTACTCAGATTGTGCTTAGACTGTGTCATTTCTTCACTAGAAATTCAATTCCAATATGACCACATTAGAAAAGAAAGAATTAGATAATATAGTTTAGCTCTCATATTAACCAAATACCTATTTGTCAACTTTAGCCACCTAGTCTTCACATCATTTTTCTTCCCTCTAGGACATCAGAAGAGAAGTGATAAAATTGATAGAGTTTTTGGGGAGAAAACCCTCAGAGGAGCTTGTGAACGAGATTATACAGCATACTTCATTCCAGGAAATGAAGAACAATCCATCTACAAATTATACAACAGTGCCAGAGGAAATAATGAACCAAAAAGTATCGCCTTTCATGAGAAAGGGTTAGAAAGTCATGTGATTTACTATTGAAAGTTGTCCTGACTTAGACAAAATCTAGTGATGGTTCCTCATGCTACAAATCCAGCTTGTGTTTTCTTCAGGAGTCTTTTATAATGAATCTTATATCCTTCTTGTGTTATCAGTTGTGCAAAGGAACCAATCACTGTTAATTACATCAAACTGCTACTATCTTCAGATTATTCTCCGTTTCCAAATGTTTCCATTCACACGATAGTTCAAATATGCTTTCAGAGCACAGGCCACACCTGTATTTCATGGCACTTTTCTTGTTTTTGTTGCTGTTGTTGTTTGTTTGTTTTTCTGTTTTTATTTTGCTTTCAGTTATTTTAGAAATTGAGTGAAAATGCTTTATGAAATGTTTAGTTGAAATGTTTAGAGTTCTTTAGTTCTTCTACTTAGGTGGCTTAGTGACTACACTGTGAAAATGAAGTCAGCTATGTGATGGGAGATGAAAGGAAGACTCCTGTTGCACTATTATGCACTATTATCATATTCCAGATGATTATTTCTCAACTGGTGGTAGCTGAGCCAATGAGTACCAAGAGCTTGAGTATGAAGGGGTCTTTGAGGAAATGACTTTATTGGGAATGTCTTGACTGCCTGCTGCTGTACATAGAGAAAACAGAATTGGATAAGGAAAAGAAATCAAACTTATTTTAAACTAATGCATTTGTGGTGTTTATAAAACATGCTAACATCAGTGTCACATATCTGGATTTGACAGTCTTATCAGCACAAAGATGGCATTTAAGAATTTGGGTGTAGGTACACCATGAGTTTCAATATAGACCCCCAATAAATGAGGGGAAATTGAGTAAAAAACTGAGTAAAATACCACAGGAAAAAAGTAAAAAAAAAATCAATGAATGTAACCATAAAGACAAACTTATCTTTACAAGATCAAAAATGTAAATATGATATGGATTTTTTGATAAAATTGATGACTGCAAGAAAATTTCATCTATTAGTGAAAATGATACTAGATAAAAAAGTCATTTGACTCTGGGTGGAAGAAACGATACTTATTATCTTTTAACTGCTTTATTACAGGAATTACAGGAGACTGGAAGAATCACTTCACAGTAGCCTTGAATGAGAAATTTGACGTGCACTATGAGAAGGAGATGAAGGACTCTACCCTGAAGTTTAGAACTGAGATCTAAAAGTTTCCTTTTCTTTGTTTAAATTTCATTTTAATTGTTGAGCAGTTCATAATTAACTAGCTATAACTACTATATTTACACAATTTCTACTCTTTCTGATTCTTCCCATGTCTCCGACCCCAAATCTTATCAATTTAGTGACCTTTCTTTTATTATTGTATGTGTGTGTATGTGTGTGTGCATAGCTTACTGAGTGTCTTCAGTTGTGCTCATATGTACATATGTTTAAGGCTGACCACTTGGGATAGCATAACCTATCGGGGGACTTTTCCCTGGAGAAAACTGATTCTCAGTCTCTCAGCACCCATTGATTACCTGTAGCAATTCATGTAGATTATAAGAATTTGTGAAACTTATTGTATCTGAAATGAAAGCCTCCTAACTATCTACTTTTCTCATCTTGTAATATAAGAAGTCTTTGCTTGACCTGATGGTGAATTGTAGCTGTTCTGAGGCAGAGGCAGATACATCTCTGATATAAGGTCAAGCCTGGTCTACACAGTGAGTTCAAGGAAGCTGGGGCTACAGGAATACCGTGTATCCATCTTCACCAAAATAAAAAATTCTTGTGAAGGTTCAGGATTAAATTATCACGTTTGTGGAAATTTTCATACCAAAATAAGGTTTTTTTTTCTGTTATTATTATTAATATTTGTTGTTGTTGTTACATTTTTGTTCTCCTCTTCCTCCTCCTCTTCTTAGTCCTCCTTCTTCATGACATTTCTGATCTTATCTACATTTGAGTCAGTCTTATACAAAGCTATGATTTTGTGGCATAATATAGGAACACCCAGTCAATTTATCTAATTAAATCTTCATGAGAATTCAACAAATAATCCAAACTATGTGGTAACTATGTTCTTTTTTTAGTTCATAGTCTATTTAGATTATACGCCTCAATGCTACATTATACACAAATGACTGTACCTATAAATAATAGCTTAGCAGCGAATAAGTCAAATAGTACTGAATCATAACATATAGAATAACATAAATGCTGGTATAAATGATTAATGATCAAATCGAGAAATTGAGGCACGTCCTGTTTATGACGTTCATACGAATTATTTAGATTTCCTCAGCCCACAATTCTAGTGCATGATTCATATAGTGAACACTTTTATGAATTAATGAATGGCTAGGGAAAAATTTTGATAAGAAAAGTGACTTTAGAGTGGACCAATCTAGCAATCCCACTGATTTCAGATTCAGGTGACTCATGTTATGGTCATTACTGATGAAACATTCTGATGGCAGAAATTATGGACACCTGACAAAAATGGCATTCTACTTCATTATTCTTTCTTTTCTAAATTTTTAACCATTGCCTAATTTAGAGAAAAACATCAGGTGCATTCTAATTGCAGAAATGTTATACATTTTTTTAAATAATCAAATCATTCCAGATCTTGTTTTTAGGTCTCTTGTAAACGCTCTGGGAATGGAGAAGACCATTTAGGAATCCAGACCTGTGTGCTTTGTGTGCTCATTGTTACCTGACTGACATTTTCTAGAGATCATCATAGGGGGCAGTTACTTATTTCTTGACACATGTGTGTGTGTGTGTGCGCGCGCGCGCGTGCACGCTTCTCTCTCCTTCTCTCTGTTTTCTTCTCTCTCTCTCCTCTCTTTCTTTCCACACATTTACAGACACACACACACACACACACACACACACACACACACACACACACACGGAGGCAAGGTGCACACATCCGCACAAACACAAACATCGGAATCTATCCACATTCACTGTGGAAACTACTATAGGTCTGCGCCATTATCTGTAATTCTAATAGAATTATAGAAGCGTCACTGGTTTAATACAGCCTTTTCAATCCCATACTTTATATGATTGGTTTCCATTGTCTTTAAACTACTTTATTTTCATTTTTTGTGTATGAGTTTTCCTGAATATTTGAAAGTGTACTTATATCCTTCAATACCCAAATAAACAAGTAGATAGTATAGAATCTGAGCCGTCTCTCCAGGCTCAAATACTTTAGTTAATTCCTGTGTTACTTGTATCCAGCTCCCCATAATAATGAGCACATTCTCTGGCTTACTACTTCTTTGTTTTCTGGATGCAATCTCACTTTTCTAGGCAGCTGTTTGTAGCTAGAACCCAGAAAATATGCTGTATCATATTGCCATTCTCCCCTGTACAGAAGTCTAAAACAACAACAACAAAAAATGAAGAATATTTACTTAATTCTTGGGGTTGAATGTCATTAAATAATGATAAAAATCAAGGATCATGGTAAGACACTACTTCTTATACTACCCACAGTAAAGACATGGAAAAAATCAAGCGTACTGCTGAGGAAGCTTTCTCCCTGTTTATTTGTCTTCGTAATACAGGAGGGTGCTAATCAGGAGGCTGGGGGAAAATGACATCAACAATTTTACTAAGTCATGAACCCTTTGAAGTGTACCAGTGACCAGCATGTCAGCATATGCCCATGGGTACAATAGTGTCATGACTGCTACGTTGTAACCAATTGCTTTCTGATTGTATTTAAGATACATTCCACAGGAGAAAACAGGTGCCTGTCACTGTAAACCTGACCAAGGACTCGTGATTGAGGAGTTCATAGGCCCCAGTGGTGAACCTAATACCATTATTTTACTAAAGGCACATAGTTTCAAACTGCCCTCTAAATCCATATTTCCCTCGTCAAAGATGAATACAGCTTTCAAACCTCATAAGAGAAGGTGTTTATACAATGGATGGTAGTTAATGCAGAAAAACACATCTGGTGAAAACACAGAGAATATTTATCATTGGAGTGCTCAGCTACAAAAAGGATGTCCATATGACTCTTATTCTCCAAGGCTCATGGGAAACTGCAGAAAATGGAGAAAGATTGTAACAGAGTTTTATGAGGACTGGAGTGTATTCTGAGCATAAGAGGACAACTGAATTCATGAATTCACAGAAGCTGTAGTTACCTGCCTAAGACCTGCAGAAGATCAAGTCAGACAGCATTCATGAGCCTTCATCCTTAACTGAAGAGCTAGAAGCAGATGGTGACTTCTGGGGAAGGAGGGCCATGCAGGGAGCCAAGATGGTGGGGGGGAAGGGAACTCAGGAGAGGGGGATGGAGGGAGGCAGTGTTATTGGGGAGAGGGGCAGGGATAACAGGGGAGCTTGGTCTGGGGAAGGAAAGGGTAGATTGGATGAGACAGAGGGAGAGAGAGAAGAGAAGAGAAGAGAAGAGGAGAAGAGAGGAGAGGAGAGGAGAGGAGAGGAGAGGAGAGGAGAGGAGAGGAGAGGAGAGGAGAGATGAATACACCTTGGGTGGAGTGAGAAGCCAAAGAGAAAAGTTTGGGCTCAGAAACACACATATAGTGTCTGTTTATTAGTGCATGTGTGTACCTGGGGAGCACAGTCAAGGAGCACAGTGTCGGAAAGGACGGAGCTCCCTTCACATGGTTGGTCAGAGTAGTCCAAGAGACTCCAAAACTGACACAGGATATTGCTGGAGCTCTTGTTTATCTTCCAGAACTTGAAGGTAAGACCCTACTGCTGGTGTGGAGAGAATATTAGTGCATCCCTCAACTCTCAGCCTGGAAGCTTCCTTGTACAGCCAAGTGTGCTGCACACAGAAGGTTACAACAGACCAAGTTTTAGCTAATAAGAGTTTACAGAGTGTGTGTCCCTGTATAGGGGTCCTATATTACACCTCACTCAGCCACGGGTCAAGGACCATTGTGGAAGAGGGGGGTCAAGAGATTATAAGAGCCAGAGTTGGCACATGAACATAGAGAAAACGAGGCTTTCACCATCTTGGGTCCCTACAAGTCCCTCCCTTCTTCCCTCCAGCCTAACACTCTCCCTGCTGGTAACATCTGTTCCCTGCTCTCCTCCTTTTTCTGTCAGATATGTAGCAGGTAATGATTTTCTCCCACTCAGTGGGGTTGCCCTTCACTTCTTTGGTTATTTCTTTTCCTGTACAGAAGCTTTGTAGCTTAATGAGGTCCCACTTGCTGACTGTTGACCTTAATGCTTGGGAAACTGATGTCTGATTTAGAAAGTCCTTTCCTAAAGCTATATCCTATAGGGAACTGCCCATGTTTTGTTCTAGAAGTTTTAGAGTTTCAGATTTTATATCAATTTGGAGTTGACTTTTGTGCAGAGTGAAAGAATAAGGCTCCAACTTCATTCCTCAGTTTGCCATATATATCTAGAAATTAACTCATTTCCTGAATTTTTAAAAAGTATTTTTATTTTATATGTGATTATTATGCCTGCATGTATATAGGTACACACTCTCATGTTCTGCAGTGCCGACAGATGATAGGAGAGGGTGTCATATTTCCCAGAACTAGGAGTTATAGATAGTTGTTAGCTGACATATGGGTGCTGGGATTCAATCTTGGGGTCTTATGCAAGATTAGGCAGTAATCTTATCTGTTGAGTTATCTATTCGACCCCTACTTCATTTCTTTTTAATTTTCCAGTTTAGTATTTCTCATTAGGTCATCAATGCTAAATTAGCTCCCACTAAATAGAAAGAAAGAAAGAAAAAAATATTCAGAGAAAAACAGATAAAATTAACAAAGTAAGTTTTTAAGGAAATTCAGACTGATGAATATCACACATAGTATAAAATATGCAAATCACAGTTGCTAACACCTTAAAGAAATCACAAACTCTAGGGACAGTAAAAGGATGATAAATAAATATTATAACAGTATTACTAAATAAGCAAGTTTAAATAAACAATAAACATTAAACAAACCAATCCCTTAAAACTACCTTCTGCCACAAACATGTAGGTGAATATAATTAGACCATTCTATACCCATATATTCTATAACCATTGAAGAATTTATTTTTAATGAAAAGACATTGAATTGTAAAAGCTTCTTAAAGTATATGCATACATAATATAAAAAGCGATGAAAAGGAGTTACTCTATAACAAAAGGCCATTGTTCCTACTAGACATCATAGGCCAACAAATAAAGCCCAATACCATAAATGAACTCCATTTTTTGAAGCTGTTGACCACGGTCCCCAAAACACTCAAACAATACTCGTCATTGCTCCTGCTATTGTTTACTCACCAGAACTTGATGATAGGAATCAGTTGTTGAAGACACTAGATACACGAGTTGCAGAACAAACAAGGATAATATTGACTTCAAAGCTTCATCTGTACTGGATAGATTTCATCTTGCTGGAAGGTGCTATGCATGCTACTGGAAGAAAATCAAACATGCCTGTCTGTGAATCTTGCAAGCAACAAGAACAAGATATGCCCACTCATGCAATAGTGGCACTCATGTTATGGGAGTAATGAACAATTTTCTGACCATTTCCTGATGATTGTAGTAGAGAAGATGAAAAGATTGGGAAAAACAGAGATGATCACAAGCAAACAGACTTTTCCAGACACCTGAACTTACAGCATTGGTGATAGTATACACAATAACCACATGGATGGCTGACAAGTGGGCTCCAAGGATCTGCATATATCTGTTTTCCCTCTGCTGGGATATGAATGCATGCTGCTTGTTTCCATGAGTGCTGAAGTTTATAACTCAAATCCTCATATCTGTGCAGCAAGCACTTTACTGACTAAGCAATATCGAAAGCCCCCAATGCTTGCAAATTTATCAGGGATTTCATATTACTATGGACTATAGAATAATCATATGACATCAATGGTTAAGTAAAATATTTTTTCTAAAAATCTAATACATGTTTTTTATAAAATCTATGAAGATATTAGAATAAAAGAAATTAAAAATCTGACAGTTTGTATAACAAAATTTACAGCTAAAACTATATTTAATGATAAAAGATGTATTCTTTCCTGCTAATATCAAGAAAGTACTTTGGATATATGCCCCGTAGAATAGCTAGGTTATTATGGTGGAGTGAGAAAATGGAACTAATGTAGATGTCCATCAACAGATAAATAGATAATGAAAATGTGGCTCATTTACAAAATAAAAAGTCATTTAGCTGTAAAAATTAAACTATGAAATTTGTAAGAAAATGAAATGAACTTGGAAAATATAATATTAAGTGAGGTCACTCAAACTCAGAAAGAAAAAAAGTCACGTATTTTCCCTCAAATGAAGATCCTATCCCTGTATTATGGAAGAAGGTGTAAGTGAGAGTACAGTGCAATATTTAGAAAGGAAATTAAGACAGTGTAGTATCACATGATGAAGAAGGATGAACTGCAGGCCCAAGGACACATGAGTCATGAAAGAAGACATAAAACTAATTCTTTTCTAGTTTCAACTCTGTAATACATTTCTTCTTTTTGTGGTGAGTAAATGAATAAAAATGTAATTAAAAGTGCAAAGCTGTAAGTGAAGATCCAATGCTTCAGAATGGCCATCTAATTGCATAGAAGTTACTGAGATGCAGAGTTTGAGTCTGGGCAAGTGTTTGAGTGGTTTCCTTAAACTAGTTGTGTGATGTTTTTATTTGAAAGTTAATTAGCATAAAGTGATTTCGAAAAACAGAATAAACTTCAGAAAGGTAAAATGTCTGTTCTCATTACGTGGCTTCACCCTAGTGCTAGCATTTCCGTCCACTGAAATCAGTAATGAGAAAATACATAAAGGGTATAATTCGTAAAAATGAACACAGTTTCTCTCAGACACTACAGCAGCCTCTGCAGCAAAGAAATAAAGCCACCTGCCCACGGTTTGCAAGGTACTGAGGCCAAACAAGGGTGGCATTTTGAAGGCAAGTCTTCCAATCCTAACAAACCTTCAGTGATGAGAGTGCTAGAGGATGATTTGTCTAAAATCTCTTAACAGAACCTAAGTTACAACTCACTTGTACTCCTAATCTTTAGAAACTATATGCAAAGATTAAAGTTTAATGCTCAAATTTTCTGTGAAGAATTTCAGAGACTAGGTGTATCTAAGTAGGAAATACTAATCAATTACAAATCATGGAATAGTGGCATTAGAATGGAAGAATCTATTAGATGTTAACTTGACAAGATGATGAAGGATAGCACTTTTCTATTTCTGTTCAACTCAAATAAAATTGATTAAATTTGTGAAGTCATGGAATTGTTTTTTATTCATTGACACTAACCAAGCACATAGAATAACAACCTGTGCATAGTAGGTTCTGAAATATTTGATGAATCAATGAAGGAATGACTGAGTCAGTGACTACCAAAGCATGTATGTTCACCTTCATTATTGCCCAATTCTAGAACCCCTTAAAATTGTGCATACATACTGAAAAACATAATAGAGTAAATAAGGGATTTATACTTTATTTTAAGGACCAGTTTGCCAGAGGCAGGGTAGTATTGATAAAATTCATTGATATAATACCCTTTTCTAAAAACCCATAATTTTGTGCTATGTACTAAAGCATGTCTTTCTACTTGTGCCGGTTTTACACCTCTCTATCCTGTGTGTAGAGTGCAATTTGTGTATATGGTACAAATATGCTTACACACACTTTATACATATTCTGCCAATTCATAACATTTTCCCTAGAAAATATTTATTTTATAAATATTTATCTATACAAAACATTTTAAATGTTTTTCATTAATGAAATTGTGTCTTTGGAATATCAACAGGAATTAGACTTTGTGAAAGTAACACCTCAAATAATCCTATAAATGTACTTTGTTGTATACTTTCAATTTCCTCACCTAAGACCTTCTACTCTTTTCCATCTTGGTTGTTGTCCTGGGAGGCTGACAACTGTGAATTCCATTCACCAGAATCCTGGGTCCTATACATTCTACTTGGCAGAAGATAAGAAGGATAGAACCTGAAATCCTGTTCATAGTTGATGAATTCCTTACTCATCCCCCATGGGATTAAATTAAGTGGACTGTATCTGTTAGTGATTTGCAGGATGTGACATCTCTTAATTCCTGTTTTTATAATGGCACATTTGCTTCAGCTTTGATTTATAACTCAAAATAGTGAGTCCATAATGCAGTTTTACTAGAACATAAATCACAAGTCTTCTGTGGGAGGAAGGCATGGGGACATGCTGAAAGCCTGGGGATAATTTCTTGGCTACAAGGCTTATGAGGATGCAAACTAAGCATCTATTCTTTGTTAGTCTGCTCTTTGAAAGCTTTTATTGCTTCCAGTTAACTTGCCTTCTCACAGTTCTATAGCAACATGATCTTCAGGAGGTTACTTGGCTTCTTCCCTGAAGTAGAGTTTTTGAAAAAACCTCAGTCATTCTGAGCTTTCTGTCATTCTGACAGAATTATCTAGATATATGTATTTTGCTCAACTACTGATTGTGTTCTTGTTTTTGCTATGCTTCAATAAAATATATAATCTACTATTAAAATTATTAGTCTTACTTAAAATAAAATAATGTTTGAAATAAAACAAATTGAAAAAATATTTTTATTTCTTGTTTTAACAAATAAAAATAAGAATAATCATAATTATGAAAAACTTCCAATGTTGTGCTTAGAAAAGCCCTGCTTATGCTGTATCTGCATCATGATATTATGTTTTCCATTTATGTAAACAGCGACTGATAACATATTAGTTCCATGTAAGGGATTTGTTAAATACCAAAATACACTTTTTAGAAGAATAATTTATTAATTATAATGAATTTCATATTTTCTTTTAGTAGTTAAGCCAAAAAATAACTTTAGGTATAATATTGCTTATTTTAACTCACAAGAGTTAAGAAAGTCCATAGTTTTGTTCAGATTAACAATATGTTAGTAACAATTGTCATCAAGATGCAAAACATTACATTGTTCCTAAGGTCTCATAATTATCCTCCTGAGGAAGTTACATTTCAAGGGACACTTTCAGGGAGATAAACAGAGAAGAAGCCCAAGGGAAAGAAACATCTTTCAACACATCCTAAGCTTATAACAATTCCTTTCACATATTAAGTTATATACCACCCAAGGGCACCATCCTTTTAATGAATTTTTGGCTCTGATTCTTCAACTGAGCATATTCACTTAAAGGTCTCAAGTACTTAAAGGTAAGCTAAGTTTGGCTGTATTTCTTCCATGAATGTGTTGGGTGTGAGTTTTTAAGTATTGGATAAGCTAACAACAGAATCTATCAGAATCTATCCCAGAAATGAAAGCACACTTGTGTGATTTGAGTAATTTAGTGTATGATCTATGATCTCCAGATATTGAAAAAAAAAGAGAGGTATTTCTTAAGTTCCAAAGAACTGTATCTTAATAAACTTAAAATATTTCAATATTTCCTTAAAAGTGACTTCAGAATCTTTTTATATAACAAAGTAAACTATATGAATATTAAAGGAATAGAAATATCACTAAAACAAATGATTAGTGGGATTTTATTCTTCTAACTTATTTCAGATACTCTTTAATGTTTCATTCCTCTATATTTATAAAGCACTTAGTTATAGAAGATATTGAATATGAGATAACAGTATTTATCTCTGATCTAGAATATTCTTCTGTAGCTCTTTAACTAAAAACAGCATCACTTTTACCAGTCCTTTCAGACTCCCTTAGCATAACCTGGAATTTAACTTATGTCATCTTGTATTATGATTTTCTCTTCAATTCTTAACATAGAACATTAAAATAGTTAAGACAGCATGCCCTAGAGGCAGACTATCTACAATGGAAAAAATATTGCCACTTGTTGACAGCATGTTCTGGAGAGGCTTAGTAAAGTTTCTTGTGATTTAACTTCTCTGAAGTTAAAATAGGATAATGCAACAACCTACAATGATTTTATGTCAACTAAATAATACACTACATGCCCTTAAATCGAAGTTCTAATAGTGCATGTGTTAGTTTCATATGATCATTTGAATATAAAGAAATTTATAAGAGGGTCTTCACTTCACATGTTTTTTTTTTGATGTGACTGCTTTTGTTTTCATTTTTTATTAAAAATTGTGAATCGTGAAATTTTCAGACCTGAACAGAATGAAATATGGATCATATCCACCCCTTATCTCTTCCCTCTAACGTCCCTTACAGCCCCTCAACACACTCCTCTCCCTATTTCATGTATTTAAAAGAAAGCTACTAAGTCCATCCAGTTAGTGATGTTCATTTGTACATAGTTGTGAACCATCCACTGGAGCATCTTCAAGATCTTCAAGAAAGAATGGTTCTCTTGCTTCTAGTAACTATCAACTGCCAATAGTTCCTTAGCAAAGGGTGGGTTTGGAGATAATCTGCCCCATCTATGGTGGATTTTTGGATGGTTTGATCTTGCTCAGATCTTTTAAAAGTTGAAAGTTGCTCTGGTTGCTGTGAGTTCATGACAATGAGAGTCATGCCATTTCCATAAGGCAGCATTTCACATTTTCCTCCCAATCCTCTGGCTCTTATTCTCTCCACCTCCTTTTCTGTTATGTTCTCCGAGTCTTGGGGTGAGCAGGTAGTATATATGTATCTTTTAGGACTGAGCATTCAATCTTATTCTCAGCACTTTGGCCAGTTATAAATCTTTCCACTTACTACTGCAAAAAGAAACTTCAAGAAGCTTCTCAGACCAAGGTTGAGAGCAGTTGAACTTTATGGGTATAAACATTAATATTTATAAAGCACTTAGACAATGAATCAAAATATTAATAGCAGATTTTACCCCAGGACCTATGATGTCCCCCAGCCATGAACTTTTGGCCAGATTACAGTACCAGGCATGTAATTCCCTCCTGTGGAGAAGGGTTCCAATTCAAGCATCAAGCAGTTAGTTTCCTCGTATTAGTAGTTTCACACTATTCAATGGTGCAACTTACTTGAAAGGTCAGTAATGCAGCATGAAGGTTCCAGTGCTGCGGAAGACCGTTGATGTCTTTTCTCCCTGAGAAATACACACAGCACTTCCCTAACGATGAAAGCTAGCCAGCAGTTTGACATTTATTTCTTTATGTCTTGCACCCACTGTATGTTCTGTCTTCAACAATACGGTCTTATATGCATGGTGAGTGATCAAGCACAAAGGGTCATGGTGTTGGGAGACTTTTGTGGACTCCCTGGCCAATAACATTTAGAGAGGTATCCCATGCCTTGCATTATGATTTTTGTTTAATAACCCATGGTTTCTAAAACAACATTGTCTCCCAGGGTCGTGAGTTTGAGCCCCATGCTTTACCGATGGTGGGCGCCACAGTGCCCCGGCCAGCGGGGCAGCAATGAGGGTACGAATCTTAGGTACCTGGAAAAGAATAGGGACAGAAGGCGGAGGAGAGAGAAGGCCAGCAAGTCTGAATATATTTCTGATTAAGCCAAGCCATTTTTATTGAATAATTACAATTTTTTTATACCAAGGAATTTTGAGACACTGAAATGCAGTGGAAGTTTTACAGAGGAAGTTGAGGAGGCTGGTCAGAGTTAGAAGTTGTTTTTTTTTAAACCTTATTTTTTACAATATATATATACATATATATATATATATATGTATATATATATATATGTATATATATATATATATATATATATATATATTTAACAGCTTTACATTACATAACTGATTCACTCCAGACTAGCAGTCAGCGTGTTTCCAGTGGTCAATGTCTGAAAATTAACCTCTTTGGGAACTATTTCTTCTTAGCTTGCTTAAGCTGTTTCCACAGGATATTCTGCAAGTTTCAGAGTTATTTTAAGCTATTGTTTGGTCCTCAGCCATTGTCCACATATGCGGAGTAAATTCATTCAAATGCTTTTATAAAACTGCAGTGTGAAATTAGTTTAGTAACTAGTGATTTCCATAAGGTTTTTTCATGCAGCCTTGGTTTTGGTTATTCTCCCTCTACCTTCCCTTATCCTCCATTACCCACCCCTATCCGCACTTGATACTTTAATCCTCAGTAGCCACCCCCTTTGGATTCACATGTATTCTACTGTATCTCCAATTATCATCTTAAAAATGGGGTTGTGAGTTAGTAGGTTTACATATTCCTTTCATATATCCTTTCTTTAAATTAATTCACATTCCCACCCCTGGTCTCCCTTATACTCTAGTGTCCCTCCCTCTTAAGCCATTCCACCCCCAGTGTTCCCCATCTAAATTTCATGTTGCCCGTAACCTACTATTGTTCTCAAGTAATGGATCTCTCCTTCCAAAAAGGACTCTGTAGTTTCCTGCTTCCACATTTCTGACCATTGCTTCCTATCACTGTGTTTTAATATTAGGAGAGGAGTGCTATTGACATTATACACGAGAATGAATTTCTGTATTTAGATAGGAAGTACTCCTCCCAAGGGCTCACATATTGAGGTCTCATTCTGAACTGGTGGCAATATCCAGAAGTTATTAGTCATGAAGGTTCTCACCTGAGTTCACAAACAGACACGCAGGACCCTTTTCACCTTTCCTATCCTAAAGTGTTTGCATTTGTTATTTCCTGCCAGGAAAGTTTCTGCTAATTAACTTTTGATTATTCCTGAGGAGAAACATTTCTAAGCAGCTTGGTTCTATTCCCTCTTTATTGCTATATCTCTATCTCAGAACACTAAGAAACATTGAATGCCTTGAACTGATTGGTTTGATTGGCTAGTATCAGCCTCCCCTACTCACCAAGCATCACATACAAAGCCATGTGCTGTTCACTAATAGAGTCACCAATACACCGTATCTGATATAATAGTGCCGAAATAGTATTCAAAATAGTTTTTAATTTTTCAAATATTATTTATTTTCATGTTATGTGTATGAGTGTTTTGCAGCACATGCATACAATGTCCGTGGTGGCCACAGAGGGCAGGAGACCACCCAGAACTCAAATTATAACTGTTAATAGCTGTTAATAGCTATCATGTGGGTGCTGGGAACTGGACCCAGGTTCTCTTCAACAGTAGACAGTGCTCTTAATCACTGAGCTATCTCTCTAGGCCTCAATAAATATTTTAATATTTAAATTTCAAGATACATCTCTCAGTTTATAATGCATGTATTGATAACAATAACCAAAAGTGGTTCTACTTTTAAACATTAAAAACAAAACTAATGTAAATACTATACATCTTTTACTTAGATCTTTGATTTAATATAGTTTAGCATAATGAAAAATGAGGCTGAGAAAACTAAATGTTGGTTATATTTTGTTTTAAACATTAAAAACAAAAACTAATGTAAATGCTATACATCTTTTACTTAGATCTTTGATCTAATATAGTTTAGCATAATGAAAAATGAGGCTGAGAAAACTAAATGTTCGTTATATTAGAAATGCTAATTTTTATGCAAGTTGTAAGGATGAGACTACATCTGTTTATGCTGGGAAACAAAGGTAGTTTGAGTCTTCTAAAAATTATTGGAGTAATTATAAAGGAAATTTCCCAAAATGTTTTTATGGAGATTTCTACTCAGAATTACCACATAGATCTCTTCTAGAATTAATTGATCATTACGGGGAGTTTAGTATGGTCATATTATGGGGTCAAAGATCCAGGAACTAGTGGGATGAATTAGAAAACAGGTTAATTTTAATGAGTCAGGACCAGGATATAGTGAAGGTGACCAAAATATCATTGAGAGTTTTACATAATATAGTTCATAAGTGCCCCTTATTATGGTGCGATAGTACCTTAAGACAGTTGTCACTTTTATAGTTTTTAATGCATTGGACAAAACTATGAAAAGAAACTTGATTTGGGATAATGAACTCTGAGTCTTGGTGCCACCATGAAATTACAATAATTTCCTGATTTGTTCCATTTCACTCTCAAAGGAATTTGATACAGCAGTGATCCTCTAAGGTTACATAGCTTAGTGACATTGTAGGTGTCTTAGTTTGTGTAAACAGTATGAAATTTGCACAATGACAGAACAAACTATTGACTTTCTCAACACCATCTCCATTATTGACACATAACTATATTTCATGGCATGGACCAAGCTGTGAATAACTAAGAAGTAACAAGGGAAAGCAACCAGGGAGCTCAGTGTTTGTCTAATGGAACCATTTATAAATGGACATCATCTTTTAAAAATGTTATAGTTATGGTTGTCTGTATGACTACTTTCCCAGAAAAGTCATATTTGGGGTTAAGATTAGAGAATGATGGTGGTTAGGGAAAACAAAAGTGTCTGAGTACTAACACATAAGTCAAAATGCTCTCTCTGTGTTATGAGGCTGAGTTGTTTCGCAAAATGTCTTTAAACATTTTCCATACACATGTGGTTGAATCTGCAAATGTACAAAACCACAGATATAGAGCCAGTGTTTATCTACTGACTCCAAAACTTCAGACTTTAAATTTTGTTGATCATTGGTTGATGATACAAGTTATCAGGAATCCTATTAACTCAGCCTGTTATGTCTGCTTTCCTAAGTTTTAAAAAAATTTTTTTATTACATTTTAAAAAATGTATTTATTTTTATGTATATGAGTGTGTTTCCTACACGTGTGTAAGTGTACCCATGTCATGCAATTTTCGTGGAGGTCAGAAGAAGGCGTAAGATTCCCTTGGAACTGGACTTATGAATGGTTGTTAGTCACTATATGGGACTGGGTATCAAATTCAAGTCCTCTTCAAGAGCAGTCAGTGCTCAGCTCTTAACAGCTGAGCTATCTTTCCAGCCTCTGTTAGAACTTTTAAAGCTGAATTTTAGGTGAAGAAAAGTAATCTCTGAGATCATGCTTAGAGTGAAGGTGGATTTATTTTGGAATAAAATCACAGGTACATCAAAGTTCTTTCTCCATGACAGGTAAAAGATAAGCAAATGTGCCTTTATTTAAAGTCCTGCTGAAAATTTTAAAATAACATGGGATTCACATAAGTTGGCGTTTAAAACGTTCTTTAATGAGAATAGGCAGTGTCTCTGAAAGAATTCTTAAATTCAAGATTCTTTCTTTCTCAGACTTTTTGACCTCTAGTTCCTCTGCTAAATATTACCCACACCCACTTCTCATACTTTTATACCCTGTCACACATAATGACAATAATTTATCGATATACCTTGAAATTTAAGGGAGGGATGTTGTAATGTAGGTCATGATAGATTTTAGAAATAAGGACTGCTCAGCTACAGAACTTGCTCAAGTTCCCACTGAAGTTAATTGATAACCTTGCAACTGACATTTTCCTCTTGAATCCAAAGTGTGGTGACTTTAACACATATCTTGAAAGTCTTTGCTTTGGTAACTGTCATCAATCCACAAGTGAAGCATGTTAATAGTATATTGTGTATTAATACAAATGGAAAACATGCAAAATTTCATTGCTCTATGCAATTTCTTTTCTTTCCTTGATTTATAACACTTGTACATGCAGCAGGTTGATCTCTGAAGCCAGAGTAATAACACCATGATTAAAACAGGACATATATATAATTCAAATGGTACTACTCTTTGTTCAAATCTAGTCCTCCCAAATGGAAAACAAACCGGATATCTTCAGGAGGGAGTTAGTGGATGTACAGGGTGTCCCTCTCTTCTGGAGTATTGCTGAGCAGTGGTCCCAGGTGGAGTCCTTTGAGGCCCGACCTGACGACCTTTTGATCTCTACTTATCCCAAATCAGGTAAGCTCTCTTCATTTATCAACTCTAAATAATTAAAGATCCACTCTTAGGAACTTGTCAAGTCTAGCCTGAAATTTCAAAATATATGTTTGTAAGAACATTGTAATTTGCTGGGACAGTGTTGCCTTAGATTAGATAGCTTCATTTTCAATTCTGAGATACCAGCAATTAATGAAGAATGAGAACATTTAATGCCCCGCCTTATTTTTCTTTATGAATCCAAATTCAGCTTACTAAAATTATATATACTGGAATTGGGTATGTGCATTTTGTAATATATAGTGGAGGTATTAAATATGTTAAATATATCAAATTTAAATATTTCAATACATTTTATGTAGTAAAAGTGTACAGGAGGCACTATACACTTTCATGTTTAAGATATCAACAGTTTTTTTCTCTAATTCTACTATGGAAGTCTTCTGATTGCCACAGTGATAAAGAAATGGAGAGCGGAGATGTTATTCTCTCATAATAAGTAACCTATTAATTTACCCGAACCCATAATCAGTCAACATTCCTAAATAACAAACACTCTAACAATCAATTTTCCTTTATATTTCTGTATAATTTCTTAAGGAAATATTTTAATAAGTATAGGAGTTATTAACATTCCTTTTAGATTACAAATATCTAAATTATCTCAAAGTAATATGTACTGTGTTTCTTGCTCCCTGGTATACATATACACTTATGCTCAAACGCCGAATGGACAGTTCTTAGGGGATTCTGGAGCCAATACATGTCCCTCAGGCTTTCCTAGCTCCCAAGATACATTCATCTCTATTTTTTCCAACCTCCCTCTTCCCTCCCCAGTCCAAGTGCCCCAAATTATCTTCCCCTTCCCCCTAATAACCCCCACCTCCCGCCATTCCCACCACCCTCTCCTCTCGAACTCCCTCCCCCCCGCCCCCCCGCATGGCCCCTGCATGACCCTTCCTCTTCTCTCTCCAGCATAATACTTCCACTCTATCCGCCTTCCTGGTGGTATCGTCTGCTCTCTACTGCCCCCTCTTTCAGGCTCTGTCTTTCCTTTCACTGTGTTTCCTTTCCATTTTCCTGGCTCCTGGTGTTACATCAGGGTATATACTCACGTACAAGATCGGTGCTATGATCTGCTTGCTTTTCTGAATTTGTGTTACTTCATTCAGTATAACAGTCTGTAGTTCCATCCATTTACCTGAAAATTTTATCTTTTCTTACCACTGAGTAGAACTTCATTGTGTAAATGTGCATTTTCATTATCCACTTGTCAGTTGAGGGACATTTATGTTGTTTCCTTTCCTTAGCTATTGTGACGAGAGCAGCAACAAATCTGAACACTGTTTTCAAATGAAGAAATAAAAATGGCTAAGAAACACCTTAAAAAGTGTTCGTAATTAGAAGAATTAGAGTAATTAGAGAAATGCAGAAAAAAATCACTTTAAGATTTCACCTTACCCTAGTCAGACTGGCTAAGATCAAGAGAACAAAAGACACCAAATGCTGGAGAGGATGTGGAGAAAGGGGAACGCTCATTCACTGCTGGTGGGAATGCAATCTCCTGCAAGCTCTAGGGAAAGCAGTGAGAGAACTCTCAAAAAACTACAGTTGAATCCACCATATGATCAAGTTATACTACTCCTTGACATATATCCGAAGGACTCATCCAGCAGAAGAGATACCAGACCTGCTTTCTGGGTCCTTAAAATATTTTTATTGATTTGGGATTTCATTCAGTTTAATTGATTACATTCAGACCCTCTTCCTCCTCTCTACCCTTACTTTACTGCTCCTCCGACCCAACTTCATGTCCTCAATTATTGACTTTTTCTTAAGCCCTGTAGAAGTCAAATCTGTTCCCAGGTGCTCTTGTAGGTCAGTGCATCCCTTGGAGTTTGATCAACTTACCAGGCATCACACCAGTAAAGAAAACTGATTTTTGAGCCTTTAAAAAGTCATATTGTATACATAGAGAGTGCATATACTTATATTCACGGTAGATGGGGTGATACCTGCAAATAAGTAGGAGCAAAAGTGCTGAAATAAATCACACTGTTTTAGAAATCACAATCCTATCGATTTACATTTATTTCAACAGAAACATTTAGTTTCTCCCACATTTTTTTTTTCTCCTTAGGCACAACCTGGATCAGTGAAATACTGGATTTGATTTACAACAATGGGGATGCAGAGAAGTGTAAACGGGATGCAATATACAAACGGGTGCCCTTCATGGAACTCATAATTCCTGAACTGTCAAATGGTATTTTTCTGTATGTTCCTTTTCACTGTAAGGGTTAAGTCTCCCTGTTTTTTTGTGAAGGAGTCAATAACAACCATCACACAGAAAGACCAAGCACCATTAAATCCCAAGTCTATACAGAAAAGTCAGGATTCCATTAGATCTCCTTAATTCAAAGATAATATCTAAGTAAGAGATACCCTCATTGACCATAAATTTCCTAATATATGGAAGTCTTATGATTTAACTAATGCATTATATTTATATCAAGAAAATTTTATGCTTTATCTGCTGTAGAATTATATGTTATTCATTAGTTGACATTTATAAATGTGACATTAGTGACATTTATAAATGTCACTTAGTGGTAGTGGTATTAATAGTAGGTTTTGTATTATTAAAATATTGAAAAATAGATAAGAGCATTATGGCATAATTCTATCACAGAATTTTAGCATGAGAGATATGGAAGAGGATCTAAATTTCTTTACTTCAGTGTTTTCATATTGTAACTGAGACAAAAGAATGAAAAGAAAAGCTATAGATTGTGTTCTAGAACTGCTGTTTCTGCTCCATTAATGTGTTACATATGAGGAAGATTCGTAGACACACATGAAAATAAATTTACCATTTTTCTAATAGAGAATACAATAGACTAATTAACTAGGTTTTTCATGTTTTGCCTACCTAAGATTTCAGGAATGTATGAAGTTGGTGAGCCATACAGACAAAAACAAAAACAAACACACAGGAGAGAGAGAGAGAGAGAGAGAGAGAGAGAGAGAGAGAGAGAGAGAGAAGGAGAGAGAGAGACAGAGTCAGAGACAGAGACAGAGAGACAGAGATACAGAGAGAGAGAAAGAAAACCCCATTAAAATCCTACATTAGGTCATTAATGACTACAGAAGATATTTGGATACATTGTAATAAACCATGTAATTTATAATAGTTTGTTAATTTATGTGCTTGCAGGTATTGAACTGTTACAAAATATGCAATCTCCTCGACTAGTGAAAACACATCTGCCCGTTGAACTTCTCCCTTCCTCATTTTGGAAAAATGATTGCAAGGTAGAAAATTTTAGTAATAAAATAACCTGTTTTTGTGTTTTCATTTTCTTTTCAAAATGACACAAGTGACTGTGATTATTGCATGAGTCATTGCAAAAATCACAGCATGCCAGTTATATACAAAGATCAGAACAGCAACACCAGATGCCAATGGTGTAGAAAAGGATTGTATTCTATGTCTGAGATACTGCCAGAATTCTTTCATTCTAAATCCTTTCACTTGCTATTAAACTACTTTTAGAAGAATTAATATTAAAAGAATACCAGAACTGCTTCTTCTCACTTAAGAATCATTGAAACTTCCAAATATGAATTGATACTTATACAATTCTGTAAATGAATCAATACATACATATGATTACATATAATTTATGCTTGACAAATCTACAAGTAATTCACTATGTGACACAAAAATTTAATGTAATTATAAATTATATATAATTATATTTATGAATTTGATGATTTCAGTAAACTTGTATTTTCAAGCATAATCTTCAGGAAGAAAAGTGCACAAATTGTATAGATACAGTTTCATGAATTTTTAGATGAGCCCACTTGTGAAACCAGCTCCCGAAAAAGTAGTTCCCTGTCAGCCTCCACAAGTTCGGCTGATGAAAAATTCTAATCATAACCTTTATGTCTGAAGATCACTCATCTGAATGTTTCCACTATAAATTGCTTTGCCTATTTTTACTATAGTTATAAACTATATGTAATGTGTAATATATTGTTATTTACCTCAAGATATATGTGAGAACTATTCCCATTGTGTTTATTTATGTGCCCTATTGTGCTGGGGGTCCCTGTGCTAGGGGCCAGGAGCAGGGGACAAAGGTCTCCACCAAAAGGGGGTGAGTAGGCGCAGAATCAAAACACACAGACACACAGACTGTAAAAGCTGAGTGAGAAGCAGGCAGATGCGCAAGCCACTGCAAACTCAGTTTATTCAATGAAATATAAGGGGTCTTGTAGTTCTGAAGCCAATAGCCTTATGGAGTGGGTTCACTACTGCAGCCAATAGTAATCTGTCCCCAGGTAGATCATCTCCGTACAGGTTCTTTCCAGATGCTGGGCAGAAGCTGGCCTCATGCCTAGCCAGAGCGGAGCGCCATGCCCACGGGAGTCATTATTCCTCTATTCCTCTATTCCTCTTGGCATGTGACCTGGCTAAGGCCCACTCTGCATTGTGCCCTACACTATTGCATCACAAACAGGGGCAAACAAGCTTGTTAGACATGACCATTTCAGGTTCCCTTCAGATCTACTGAATCCTAAATTGTGGGAATGAGGACCAGAAATATGAATTTTAATAAAAGCTTACTAAAATTTAATTCAGGCTAAAATTTGAGAACCAATAATAAAAGGTGTCATGTTTATTCCACAATGAGCTATGAATAGCATTATTGATAGTTGAGATTTTACCACTTGTGAGCAATGAAATTAAAGCTGCTGCACATATTTTATGTGCCTTTCATTGCATAGACTCACATTTTTCCTTCAGCTATGTATGTAGAAATAATATTACAGAATCTTAAGGTAGGCATTTTTTCATTTAGTAGATTTAAAAATAGCATTTTATCTGTCCTTGGTCATCACACTCCCTCCTGGTGCACTCTACCGTCATTTCTTGGGATATTTTCTGACTGCACTCTACTTTTTTTTCATGGAATTTAAAAAATTTTTGTGTATTTCACACAGAACTTCTTAATTTTAATCTTTTTATACCCCTTCCTCACTAGCACCCTCTCACAGTCCCCTCCCCTAAAATTTATATACTCTGTCATTTGATTTAAGGCCTATTGTGTCATTTTAGTGTCCACAGACATTCCTCAGTGCAAATTCATCCACTGAGGTCTAGTAGGCCTATGCAGAGATCCTGGTTTTAGGCTTCTGGCTTCCTCACCCAACAGAAATATGCATCTGATATTTCTTCAGCAAAGATTGGGGTCTGCTGTCCATTTTCCCACTTCCATGTTGGGTTTTTGTCTGCTTAAGTTTCCATGAGTCTTGAGCATTCCAATATCATTACTGCAGGTTCATAGGGGTAGGGTCCCAGGAGCTGGCAGGATTCTATTTCCATATAGCCACGCCCCTCCTCACTGGCCCTAACATTCTTTCTACACCATTTCCTCAATGGTCCCTGAGCCATGGTTAGTGAAGCTTAATATGAGTCCTGTCCAGGGACCCACACTCTGCAGACACCTAATTTCTAGTCATTGGCCATTTATGACCTTTGTGTTCCTAGCCCTCTGTTGCATGAAGGAGCTTCATTAATGAGAGTGGAGAGACTTACTAGAGACTCCTTGACTCCTTGTTCAGTGCTGCATGAGTTTAGGAGCAGAGGCTCATTGTAGATGTCCTGCTTAGTCTTGTGTGTGACCAGTAGTGGTACTCTGTATTAGACTCTGTCTGGTGCAAAAGAAGCTTCTTTGATGAGTGGTGGTTGTATACTTAACTGTAAATATAAGGATACATATTTTGCCCTTAGTAAGAAGTTACATTAGTCTAGGGATGTGACAGCCTTGGGAATTTCCTCCCTTTGAGTCAGTTTTAATTCTAATTAGGCAGCCATTGATTGCTCCCAAGAAAAAGTGCAACTACTGCACCAATGTCATATACTGTTCCAGACACTGATGTGGTCATTTGGTCATGAAGCTGATATTGGACTATCAACTGGTATTCTCCCTTAGCACCTTACACAGTGTTCTCCAGAGCTATCAGAGCTAGCCTTCAAGGGAAGTGATTTCCAGGTCAGCTCCAGTTCCATTGCTCCAGATCCTGTGTTGGAAGTGTGTCCTGCCTTCAGAAATCATGTCCTACCTTCAATTCTGGGAGGCAATCAAAGACTGTGACAATAGCCCATGTAACTTTGGGAGTCTCTTGACTACCCTTGCCAACAGCTCAAAGGAAAGTTTCTCTTGTCTGGCACTGCTTCTTGTTCTGTAGATGCAGCTATTCACATGGACTCATGTAGTGATGGTATATGTATATTTTGTTTTAGGTTGTTTCTTGATTCTGTTTATTTTTTTCTTGAGTTCTTTATATAATCTGAATGTTAAATCTGTCAGATGTGTTGCTGATGAAGATTTTCTCCCACCCTGTACGTTTTCTCTTCACATACCTGGTTGTTTCTTTTGCTGTACAGAAAATTTAGTTTAATGAATTCCTGCTTGTTGATTGTCAACTTTAATTCCCAAGCAACTGATTAATCTAGAATTGTCTAATTTAGAAAGTACTTTCTTACATCTATCTCTTGTAGGTTATTGTCAATATTTTATTCTAATAATTTCAGGGTTTGGGGTTTTATATTGAGGTCTTTGATCCATTTGGAGTTGACGTTTATGCAAGGTGAAAGATAAGGGTCTAATTTCATTTTTCTATAGGTAGAGATCCAGCTATCCAAGCACCATTTGCTGAAGATACTGTCTTTCCTCTAGTGAGTGTTGTTGGCTCCTTTGTCAAATATCAGTTGGCTGAAATTGCCTGTACTCATGTTTGGGTCTTCAATTGTGTTCCATTAATCTATTGGTCTATTTTGTGCCTGTACCAAGCTGTTTTTGAAATCTATGATAGCACCCCATTGCATTCTTATTTGTGCTCAGGGTTGCTATGGCTATTCAGGATCCTTTGTGCTTCCACATGAATTTTTGGAAGGCTTTTTCTAACACTGTGAAGAATGTCATGGGGATTTTGACTGGGATTGCATTGAGTGTACATATTGCTTTTAGTAGGGTGTTTATTTTCACAATATTATATCTTCCAATCCATCAATGTTGGGATGTCCTTCCATCTTCTGGTGTTCTCAATCTCTTTCTTTAAAGATTTAAAAATCTTATTGTAGATATCATTAATGTCTCTGATCAGATTTATTCTGAGATATTTTGTTTTTTTCAGGCTGTTGTGAATGGGAGGGTATCCTTGTACTCTCTGTCCAATTGCTTGTTATTGGTTTGTAATAAGCCTACTTATTTTTGTAGATTAATTTTGATTGAGATGAACTGTATGAAACACACATGATTCAGTTAAAAATATTTGAGCAAAATGAGTGGAGATAGTGAACAGCCTTGTCTGGTTACTGATTTAAAGGGGAATGTTTCCAGTGTTTCTTAATTGAGAATGACGTTGTCTGTAAGTTTTTGTATGTAGTTTTAATTATGCTGATATTTGTTCTCTCCTGCCCAATTCTCTCTAGGACTTTTAACATAAATAAGTGTCAAAGTTTATCAAAGGCCTTTTCTGTATCTATTGGGATGACCATGTGATTTTTGTGTTTGAGTCAGTCCATTTATGTTTTATGACATTTATTGACTTGTGTATGTTGAACCACCCCCGTATCTGGAATACAGCCACTTAATCATGGTGGATAACATTTTTGATGTGTGACTGCATGCAGTTTGATAGAATATAGGCATGAAGTACATTTTGTATTTATTTTATTTTGCAGCCTTGCTAATTTTACTGAGTAGAACACTTAGCTATTATTGTGGATTTTATTCATTTTTCCATATTGTTGCCCATATTCCCAGAAACAAAAATTAGTCTGTTTTCCTTCTATCTAATCTAGTTATGTTTTACTTCATATTTTTTTACTTAATTAGTGGCTGGACCTGCACAGAAATGGGTAGAAAAGCATTTGTCTCTCCCTTTTTTTCTGTTGTTTTGAGACAGGGTCTCCCTGTAGCCCAACTGGCTTGGAACTCACTATGTAGACCAGCCTGGCCTCTCTCTGCCTGTCTGTGCTTCTCAAGAGCTGGGATTAAAGACATATTATGCCACATCTGGATTATCTTACTTCTATTAGATAATATCTTTTAGTATTTAAATATTAAATGTGGTCATTTTCCTATATATTTTATATTGGTGCCCTTATCTGGTTGAGGTAGTTATCTTCTGTTAGCTCTTAGATTTAAAGAGTTGACACAAAGGATTTATGAGTTGAGCACTTAGCCTATATTTGTTGAAAGTATTAAAAGAGATTAGACAAGAGGACACTAAATATTACAATAGAATGCTCCAATGACTTATAACAGAACCATTAGCTTATTTGCTCTCTTTGATTGTCTGTCTGTATGTCTCTCTCTCTTTCATACACATACACACAAACACATACACGCCAAGGTCAGAGGACAACTTGTGGGTGTCAGTTCCCTCCTTTCACCTTGTGGGTTCTGGCAGTTGAATTCAGGTCATCAAGTTTGGCTGTAAAGCCTTTTACCCACTGAGTTATCTTGCCAGCATCAATATAATTTTTACTGTAAAATATATTCATAGTTATCCATTCAAGTAGACTTTAAATCTTAATCCATAAAGCATGAATTCCTCACATATTATTGTATAGCTACAATAATGGGCATCAATTATTTTTAATCCATATGGATCCAAATTTAACTAGTAATATTTTTCCCTGTGAAAAGTTATCTATTTTTTTCTTAAAATTTTTTTATTGTATTAATTTTGTTTGACAAATTAATGCATTTATATAATGTATTCTCCTACTGACACCCTCACACACTATCTTTTCCATTCCCTTTTCAGCTTTTAAATAGTGTTTTTTGAACTATTAATTTTACTTATTATCTATTTATTATTATTATTTAATTTTAATAAGTGATACAAAAATATTATAAATTTAAGAATAATATCAGCTACTTATTTAATTTAGTAGTTAGGGTAGTTCTTATTGTACTTGATTTTCAAGTTTCAGAAGGGGACATTTAAAAATCAAGAGAATGCAAAGGTGTCAGAATTGAGTTCTGAGTCTTTTCTGTATCAAAACAATATACAGTTGTGAATGTGCTACACCAGGAAGAGCAAATGAATTACAAAGGAAACAACAGATTCTGACAATGTAAATAAAAGTTAAAAACTATTAATGGCAGAAATAATGTGAGCTTTCCATCTGTCACCACAGATGATCTATGTGGCACGGAATGCCAAAGATGTGGCTGTATCCTACTATTACTTCTATCAGATGGCAAAAATGCATCCGGAGCCTGGTACCTGGGAAGAATTCCTCAATAAATTCATGGCTGGGAAAGGTGTGCCCAACTTCTTCTTTAGTTATGCTTTTATAATAAATACAGCTTTAATTTATTATAAGGAAGTATGACGTTCAAATCTAAATCTTGTGTTTAATATAAAAGTAGTATGTACCAAGGACTTTAATAATGCATTAGGAAGATTATCAAGGAAGAGTATATGGCCATTTCTACTTTCCGGAGGAATTTTGTGTAATTTGTGATGCAAGATTTTCTAGTCCTGGCTTTCATCTTTTTAATGGTGGATACTGTCTGCTGCCAGTTTATTTATGTGTTTGCAGGTCTCAATGCCTGTTTTACACTATTTTAATTCTATAACTCATTCTTGCATTCTTTTCTTTACTATTCTTAAATTTTTTATTTAATGATCTAATTAAATAACTGTGAAAACTCTTGAGTGACTGGTTCTTTAGAGTCTGTTCTTCCATAAACATATGATCTTTTTCACACTCATCATAGTAATTCTAGAAAGAATTCTCTCTAATGAGTATGCTCTCATATAATCCCTCTCTTTGAGGCAAATGCAAGTCCTTGATATCTAGCATAGACTTAACAGCTGCCAGTTTGAGCTGTTCTTTGTCTTAGAGAGCCAGTGTCATTAGCATTATCCAGGCCCAGAAGCTTCTCAAACAAAATGCACTCTACTTCCTCCAGAGGTCTTTGTTGCTTCCCTGTCATGTTTATTGCCCACATTCCTCTCCCAGGAACTTCCATTCCCTTCACTGTGTCAGTCAGTGTCTGCCCCTTTATTTTTGTAGACTTAGTTATATTTATCAAAAGTTACATTAATTGCCGAAGCTCCTACAACAAAATATCAGATGCTGTGAAGTGAACAACAGAGATTTATTTTTCACAAATCTACAAGCTGTAAATCCAAGAACAAAGTGCAACCTGAGCTTATTCTACAGTCTTTCTCCTTAGATTGTCCTTGGCTACCTTTCCCTGTTCTTCTGATGGTCTTCCCTCTATGCATGTCCTACTTCTTGTACTTATAATGGCATTGGCCATATGAGATTAAGGCCCACAGGCAAAAACTGCAGCTTATATCTCTTTCTCCTTTTAAAAAGAGTTTCATCCAGGTGTGAGTTAGCATTTAACCCAGATGTCCCTCTTTGTGAGTTCATCCACCGTTCAGCCTATATGACATCCTTCCCTTAAAAATCAACTCTCCCTTTCCCCAACAGTAATCAACTGTCAGTAGTTCCTCACCAAAGTTGTGTCCTCTTGCCCATTTCTCCAGTTCTGTGCTTGTTTATATCCGATTAGATTTGTATGGGTCTTGCGCATGCTGTCACCATTGTAAGTTCATCTGAGTAAGTTCCCGGGAGCGTGTAAGACTGTTTTCTTAGGTCTTAACATATATGACAAAATTCATGAAGTCCTGTGGGGGCGGTTATGGAGAGGCTGCAGATAGAGAAGGGGGCTAGCTAAACATAATGAAGATGTGTGAAACCCACAAAAATTATATAAACTGTTTTTAATAAAAGATTTAGCCTTTAGCATACAAGTCTTGGGAAGACATAATTCACTTTACAACAGAATTGCTTTCCTCTTTTAAGTATGTGTCAATGAGAATGTGTTCTCTTTCTCTCTTTCTCTCTCTCTCTGTGTCTGTCTCTTTGTGAGACAGGTTGTCCTATAGCCCCAGTTGGACCGGAACTCATTATATAGACCCAGGTGGCCTTGATCTCACTGAGATCGCCAGCTTCTGCCTTATGAGTGCTGGAACTAGAGGCGGGTCCCTCCATACCAAGCACCTCTTTCTTGAAATGACAGTAATCAATGTGTAAGGACAGATAATGATAACTTAAAGGGACCTTTAGCTATTACCTACTTCTTGTCAATAGTTGTAATTTTACATTTCATCTTTAACTTTAGTGAATTTTGGTTCCTGGTATGATCACGTGAAGGGTTGGTGGAAGAAAAAGGAAGACTATCGAATCCTTTATCTATTTTATGAAGATATGAAAGAAGTAAGTAATATCTTCAATTTCTTTATTCTTTTGAAAAAAATCCTAAGATTTAGTGTCTTCTTCTCTTTTCTTCTTGATCGATAAACACGAATAATCTACCTGATTGTAGAACTATGCTTCTTACTCTAGTTCTGAAATATATCATGCTTGCTTTAACTCCTCATCTTTTCACTCTGTTCACTCAGGGAGAATGTCTTTGAAATAACATTCAGAGAATGTCCAACAGTCCTGTCCTCAAATAGCTCAGTTGCTTCTGAAACATGAATTCTTTAAAATAACTGATAGAATCTGGCATTATTGGACCTCCGTCTGTCCACACAGCCTCTTCCTTGTGTCACCTTTCCTATTCTTTCTGAATCTACATAAAAATCTCCTTCAAATCTTTTTAAATTCGCCTTGACTCATTATTAACATCCTTAACAACCGAATTCCATGAGTCATGCAGGGATTCCAAACTGAAATCTGGCAGATAACACTGTTATGGTTAATCTGCCTTGATTAGCTATGGCCCAGTAGATCTGACTCATAGTGATCTAGTGTCCTTAGGTTCTATGAAACCCTTTAAGATAGCTGTCATCTGTAATTTGAGAAATCTGTGACATCTCTAGGAAAACCACCCCATTCTCCTTCTAGAGGTGCCTTAGTCAAATGCACAGCAATTTCTTCATCGTATGGAAGCCAGTCTGTACCAGTTACTATAAGAACACAGTTCCTAAGTTATGGGTCTGTAGGAAATGATGAGCGCTGTGTGGGGGTTTTTAAGAATTTGTTAGCCTGCATGAGAGGTTCCCTATCTGGAACATCATGAGGTCATCAATTGAATGAAGTTAAGTCCAAGTGATTTGGCGTGATGATGTTACATCGTTGGTAGAACAGTCTCAGTATTCCTCAAGAATTCACTATTCTCTGCAGCATTAGAACCACCTCAAATAGTTTCATTCCTAACTTTGATCACTCCACATGTTCTCCACCATCTTCTACCTAACTTTCACATGTTTGGCTTGCTACAACTCTGAACTGATTTTTCTTTAGCCTGCTTACATAGTTAAGATTTTTGTCTAATTTTCAATTCACTGAGATGGATGAAAATAACAAATAAGGTAATAACGAGGGAAACACTCTTCCTCAGTTAACGTAAATTGAGATGAATTATTCAGGAAATCTAAATCTCATGTTTTTTCTCTGTAATCTCACCAAATCATTAAGAACCCCTCCCTGAGAGTCTGAAACCCAAACGTTTTGACCTAGGTTCCCCTCTTTCATTGTCCCTCACATGCCCTCTTATGTCCATTCTGAAGCACAGAAAGGAGAATCATGGATTATGTATTAAATGTGTCTCCTCCCCTACAGTTTGGGCTCATCCTCCTTCCTGCCATTTACTCCTTGGTCAGGAAAATGGATAAGATTTTATTCTACCTTCCTCTTCATACACTCTAAAAATGTCCATGAATTAGAGACAATATCTCTTTTCTACTCTCAGAAAATTCTTGAGGTATGTAATGTATACTTGTTTTATATATCCTTAAAAATAAAGGGGCTATGAAGATTGTACTTAATTATAATAGTGGTTTGCTTTGTGATTACCCATTATTCTCAAGTGAATTACATTTTTGAATGGGAATATCGATTATTTCTTTTTCAGTGTATGAAATCAAATGTGTTCTTCAACCTAGCACAGTCGCTTATAAAGTAAAGAAAAGACATGTATGTGGGAAAGCAAAATGAAAGTAGCATAAGAAATCTAAAACTATCTCTTCTCATATTTGTACGTAAACAGAATCTTGTTATGTACAGTCCTTTCTTTATGACCAAACATAACCATAAAAAAAAATTTCCCCTTTCCTTTTAATGTTTTAGGATCTGAAGTGTGAAATTCAAAAGGTACTAAAATTTCTAGAGAAAGATCTGCCAGAAGAAACCATGAATAAAATCCTCTATCATAGCTCTTTCAGTGTGATGAAGCAGAATCCGAGTGCAAATTACACCACAATGAAGAAAGAGGAGATGGATCATTCCGTGTCTCCCTTCATGAGAAAGGGTGAGAAAAGTGCATTCTTATTTCTGTATAGTTTTCTGACCATACCATACATAAATGTAATCATATAGATGAAACACTGTTGAAACTGGAAGCAATTGACACACTTGAGAAAGAGAAGTTGAAAAGAAATTAAAGCAAAACCATGGTGGAAATAATTCAAGGCAGAGGAATTATTTTATATCTTTGTTTTGAGTATAGTGTATGAAATTTCTGATGAGAAATAATTACTCAACAACCTGTGAATCAATAAGATGACTCAGCAAGGGCATAATAAATACATATGCTTAGTTATATTTATCCAAGTAATTTCCAATATTACTTGAATATATACTTTTCTCATAAATTGGCATTTGAAGTTGGAAAATAAAGCTTTCATTGACTGGAAATTTCCTTTTACCATTTGATACCAATGCTCTTGCAGTCAGAGAATTAATGTTAAGATGCTGAGACTTCTTTCAGTGACACTACTTTTAGCTATTTAGGGATGTTTTAAAACACAAGATATATGAAAATCTATAGAAATTCTTGGGAGACTGTGAAAGTATAGTTCTTGCAATAGAGTTGAAGTTTATAGTTTGATGCACATCTTAAAAGAGAAAAGCATACATGCAGTAATTCAAATTGACATTACATGGAAATTTTACAGTAATTTCATTTCCTACTTAATTTTTAAAGTTTTTCTTCCTATTTTATTTTAAATTTGTATTTAATTTTGCAATCCTCATTAAGTATAATTTGATGGTTTTTAGAATCCCTCCACTCTATGCACCTCACTGTACTGGCCCCTGCCCAATGTGTGTATGTGTGTGTGTGTGTGTGTGTGTGTGTGTATAATATATATATATATATATATATATATATAATTATGGCCCAAATGGTCTGTAGGGTCAGATTTGTGGAGTCCCATGCCTGTAAGAGACTGTCTCTCCCCCTCCCAGCCACCACCAGTTCCTCAGAGTTCCTTAGGTTGTGTTGGATATTCTTACCCATGTCTATGCTGGGATTTTGTATGGGTGAGCTTGCATAGGATCTGTGCATGCTGTCACCATTGTTGTGAATTCATATGTGTAACTGAGTAACTGCCTCGAAGATTCTGCTTCTTTGTGGTCATCAGCCCCCTCTGGCTCTCATAATTTTTCTGTTCCCACTTCTGCAATGACCCCTGAACCTAGAAGGCAAAATCTGAAATAGATGTCCTCTTAAGGGATAAGCATTCTGCATCCTTTGTTCTATGCCCCTTGACCAGTTGTGGGTTTCTGTATTAATCATCATCTCTGCATTAGAGATATTTCTCTGGAGAGAGTTGAAAGATGCATCCATCTTCCGTGTAGAAGTGGCATTAAAGATGGGTCACGTATGACTAAGCATTTCAGGTTTTTATTCTGTACATTTGAGCAGTTGTGCAACTCTGTAATAGTTTTCGTTTGTTGTAAAAGAAGCTTCTTTGATAGTGATGAGATATCCTCTTCTCTGTAAAGATGAGGATGCATATTTAGAATACAGTGAGAAATTATATTGGTCTAAGAATATGGCAGAAGTAGGTTTTCTCTAGGATTTATGACTTCTCTAGCCATGTGCATTTGGCTATCTTTACAGTACTACATATTAGTTCCCTTCTTCTGAGTGGGCCTTAATTCCAATTAGACAGTGTTGATTTCCACCAAGATCAAAGTGCCACTACTGTCATACCACTCACTGTGTATTAGACTTTGTAGCTGAGTAGGACCATTGGATAGTTTTCTCCTTGGCAGTTTGCATAGTAGCCTTTGATACCATGAGCGCAAGTCTTCAAATAGGAGGCTTCCAGGTAAATTCCAGCTTGATTTCTCCATCCTGTGGCCAAAGTCTGGTCTGTCTTCAGTAATAGGGTTTTAACTTTAAATTCACTTATTTTTTACAGGCATTTCAGGAGACTGGAAGAATCAATTCACTGTAGCCCAGCATGAAAGATTCGAGGAAGATTATGTAAAGAAAATGAAGGAGTCAACCCTGAGGTTTAGATCAGAGATCTAGGAATGTTTGCATCTTAATTCTCTTTGGCTGGTACAATAAAGTAGAAAATATCTTCAAGGTTTATAGTGAAATAAAATTGTGTCTATTGTCTTTAATTATTTCCTGTGATTCATGGTTTCTACTAAAATAAGGAATTTCAAAATATACACAGGAAAAGCCCATAATGTTTACATGATTTTAACTGACTTCTTCAAAGACTTCCCTAAAATTTAAATTTAAGACATGGTTAATTGCTTTACTTTAAAAGTCCTTTGAAACATCATTGGGTTTTAAAATTTTTCGTTAAATTTTAGTAATGGTGTGTGTGTGTGTGTGTGTGTGTGTGTGTGTTTGTGTGTGTAGGTCACAGGACAACTTGTGGGTGTCACTTTTCTCCTTTAAATGTGTGATACCTAGGATTGAACCCTGGTAATCAGGTTGAACTGCAGGCACCTTTACCAGCTGTAGTAATTTTGCGGGCTCCAAATCATTGTCTCTTGAAGAAGGTATTTAGGGGAAGATGTAAGTTTAAATTTTCCTGGACAACAATTTTAATTTCTCTGTTACATGCTTAGAAAGATACTAGTATAATATCAGCAATGATTTGATAGAAGATGACTTAATTGTTTTGCTCTAGAAAGAACATTTTAATAAATATTAAATAACTATTAATCTTAATGCCTTACAATCTAGTTTAAAATATAGTAATCTAAAAGAATAGCAAGGCAAGAAATAGATATATTAAATTTTATAATGAATCTAAGTATTTTTCTAAGAAATGATGGAAAGGACTCTGTGACTTTAAAGATTTTCATGATTGATAATCACCTCTTTAAAAAGTAAAATTTGACGTCAGGATAGGCGTGTATAATCCTGTAATCCCATTATTTAGGAGAATTTTAATTTCAAGGCTAGCCTGAGCAACATAGTTCCAGGTCACTGTGGACCATATATATATATATATATATATATATATATATATATATATATAGAGAGAGAGAGAGAGAGAGAGAGAGAGAGAGACTCTGTTGCAAAACAACACAAAATTTAAAACAAAACAAATTTAACTCTGGTCCCATTTTATGGCCACATGTGTATGAGTTCAATTACGTTCATAGTACACCACTATTTGCAAGCTGTAATTCACTGCACACTCTGAAAGACAAGAAATCAAGACAAAGCTAACAATTGAGAGACACTGTCAGCAATATTCTCTTCTTGGAAACTCTTCTTCTAACCTCAGATGTTTCTTTTCGTTTCTTTCTTTATTTTTGCTGAATATAATTCAGCAAACATGTCACTTAACATACAAAAAACAGTGGATACCAATGTGAATCTATAAGTTTTAGTGAAGTAAAGCTTAGTATCTTTCTTATTTTACCTTTATATATAATTTTATATAATAGTTTCAAAAATATGTATTTATGCATATGCACCTTATAGGTTTATAGAAAAGAAAGACTGCTTGTACACAAACTACATTTATTAACCTGGGTACCTCTTGAAATGCATACACATCCCTTTAGAGATCAATATTACAAATAATAAGTAATAATTTTCTTCTTGGTACCTACCTTACAGGAAGATTCATACACGAGTAGTTTTCTCCTCAGCTTTTGTTATTAACAGAATATAATTTTGAGAAGTTTCACAGCAAGCTCTTTTTCAGTTACTAATAGTTTCCTATACCTCTGTATTTATTTTTCAGACTCTCAGAAACCTCCTTCTAAATGGTGTTTGTCTCTGGTAGTTAGCTTACCTCCTCCACAAAGGTTAAATCCATTAATTCTAATTCTTCAATTTCTTTTTATTTTATATCTTAGGGTACTATACCTTTAACACTGCAAATTTATTTAAACTCATGCTGTCAAAATGCTCCTAGTTCAGGTTTATCAAATTTTAAGCAAGATAAATAGTAGGTCCAGTAAGTTTAAAATACTTTATTTATTTTTATATTATGTGTATGAATATTTTGCCTGCATCTATTTAAATGCACATATGCATGCAATGCTCATAGAGGCCGAAAGAGGGCATCAGATCTCCATGAACTGGAGTTACAGAGGGTTGTAAGCCACTATGTAGGTTCTGGGAATAGAACTCTGGCATCAAGGTTCTTAACTGCTGTGCTCAATATCCAATGATTTTTTTTCTAGTGTCACATATTGAAGCTATTCTATAATTACACTGCCGAGGTCTGCTTAAAATCTTTCCAATGATCATCCTTTTTATCTTTAACATTACGTAGGATTTGCATCACTTGTGAGAGGATATCCACATGTAGTCAATTATATTTCAGTCATACCCCTTCTCTTTAATTGGCTTTTAGAACATATCAGAGTCCTTTCACTACGGTTCCTTCTGGAATTAATCACTCCTAAGTGAGGTAAATACGTAGTCTTAAGCAACAGAAGAAATGTATATTCAAAACACTTTAGATGCATCTCCAGAATCTAATGTTGATTGTAAAAAAGTGAAACACAAAAGATAAATGAAAACATTTATGATTCCATTTACCTCATAATGTTCTTCATATAAGGAAATTCCTAAAGTGGAGAACTATTTAATGGTTACCAGAATTTAAGAAAGAAAACTAATACTTCATTCATTGTCTATTAATTAAAAAAAAAAAAAAAAGAAAATTTGGGGCTGGAGAGCTGGCTCAGTGGTTAATAGCCCTGATGGGTTCAGTGGTAGTTCAGGATCCTGGTTCAATTCTCAGCACCCACATGGTGGATAACAGCCATTTGTAACCCCAGTTCCAGGGAATCTGACACCCTTTTCTGATCTTCAAGGGCACTGCATGACATGTGTGCACTTACACACATGCTGGCAATACACTTATACACATAAAAATATTTTGAAAAATGAAAATTGGTAAATTTGGCACAATAAAGATTGTGTTATTAATTGTATTTGCTTTATAAACAGATAGTATATCTAATAGGGATGATAATATTCAGTAATAAAATTATGCTTTTTGATTGCCTGATTGAGGGAGGTATTTGTATCACATTCTTTTCATGTCTAAAATTATGTTGAAAGAAACCAGCATATTTGAAGTACCATTTAGAGAAAGCTAATAGTATATAGTATATACAAATTTCTTCTAGTTGATCTTTAATTATACCATCTCTGTATCCACTGGCACTTCTTGCACTATGAATATTAGCTTGGTTTGGACAACACAGATATTTCCCTGATAGATCAGTTTTCTACAGACAGTGTCCATATGCTGGAGGCCATCTTAGTAAGTACTGGAAGGACTTATCAGCATGGTCCTTTACACACTGAGTAAGACACTCAGTAGTACCCTCACTATTATAAGGCTCTGAGGTTCTTATTAGCCACTGCAATGTGGGGTACCACATCACATGATGCAAAGAAAGGCCAGGTCTACGCTAAAGAATCTGCAGCTCAAAGTGACTGACATCTTAGCATTCCACCTTTTCCTGTCTGACCCTGACTTCCTGTCCATATACTGGATCTGTGAGTAGTTCAAGATATCTATCATCACCATTAACCTTGCTAACACCAAGAAAACTAATATCATCCTTGCATCCAAAAGTCAGAAGCATAGATGCTACTTACCAGAGTCGAACATGGAGACTCTGTTCACACTCAGTACCATGTTTCAGTGAAAAGACACTTACTCACTAACTTCACTAGGGGGCAAACTTTCACCATCCCTTACCTGTTTGAGTGGCAGATTGATTCTGAATGTTGCATTTTGAGATGATTCTCCTCACTATGCCTGAAAATTTGTGGGCTTTGGCTGGAACAAAAGACTCACAAGGAACTGGATAAACGGAGTTGTTGTGCTGCTCAACACCTACAAGGGCTACATGTCTTATGACTCCAGATTTAACATTACTAAGATCCATTTACATCAACAAGCCCTACCATGAAGTAATGCTGAAGGGAGGTTTTCTTTCCTTTTATTTCCTCTTCAGTAACTGGTCCATTGTCAAAACAGAAGCTTATCCGATAGTAGCTGACAGCAGCACTCATCTCCGGACATAAACACAAATATTTAGAAGGCATTTTTAGGTACTCATGTCCATTTAGCAGAACAAAAGAGAAGCTTCCCAGGTAAGGTTTATGACCTCAGCACCTGCGGGCTTGTGACCTGGTTTACAATACCAGACATGAATCCCCTCTGTAAACAGGCCTCAAATTCAAGCAGAAAGTGATTGGCTCTTCCCAGTCATGCCACTGGGTACATCATGCCTGCTGTGTCACTACAACAGCACTCAGGGTCCACAGCTCAGTAAAGCAGATGAGGACTCTTCTCTAACAGCAGGCAGTAGAGAGGAAGCTTCCAGCTCAGTTCTATCTTGGTTTCTCTATTCCCTGTAATCAACAAATGTGATCTCTTCAGCAATAGGGATTCCTGTCAAGTGTCTCCCGAACCACAACTTGTAGGAAGGTCGGCTATCCTTGGCATTGAGATTTTTGTTAAATCTATGACTTCTGGGAGCAGCTTTGTTCATACACACAGGGTCCTTGAACAGACATTTTCTACAAGCCACTTCTCATTTCTAAAAGTCTCCTTGAGAAGAAAGTCAAAGGGAGGGGGCAGAGAACAATAATTGGCACCTCAAAGGAATGCAGGAGTTGGGACATTTGCTTTATAGCGCCTTCAGACAATATTTAGTTATGATTTTTCCATAAGCTTGTACTTCATTGGTTAACATAGGTACAAAATTCTTGAACAAGGATCCAGGAAGCTTCATCTTGTCTGAAGACACAGAATTGCCAGAATGTAAAAAAAAAACAAGCTAATCATGTAATCTCTTCAGTAGACACAGAGGTCTGAGATGGAGTAAAGGAATTATCATCTTATTACAAAACCATGACAGATCTTTGGGATGTTTCCATTTTTGTGTAGTAAATGTTCCTTCTAAGTGTTTGGATTAATTCATCCCAGGAAATTAAAGAAAATATTCCTTTCAAAAATTAAAAACAAATTTAAAAATCTAGTTCGCTATGTTACTATATACAAAACCTGAGCCTACCTATGTTTCACATGACAGCACTTGGGATTTGCTTGTAATTGTTCTGGGCTTAGGTGTATAATTTCTATTATGACTGAATCTATACCTGAACAATTCCTTTGATATTTCTGTATCAGAAGGAAGATTGGGTCAAATTTTTTCTCAGTAATCTGAACTTTCAGTTACTGTTAGTAGAATAGTAAATATGGGAAAATAATATCCCAATAATTGGCATTGTGGGGGAACCACAATCATTCCCAAACATTATTCAATGTGATTTACCTATTCATATACGGAAGGAGACTTAACATAAGCTGATTAAAGTGATTGAGTTCCTGGGGAAAATGCAAAACAACTATATCAGTGTCTTCTGATTTCAAAAGCAAAATATTTATGTTGTGGAACTGAGACTTAAATCTTTGAAACCAGAAGCCATAATCATTTCCTTCTTTCCTGGGACAAGATTTACTGTTTACTTGTTCTCAGTTATCTACACCTTTTTCATTCTTAGAGAAATTTTTCTCAGAAAAATCACCAAAGACATTCTCCAATGTTGAATCAGATGTCTTACCTATTTAAAAATTATTTGGCAACAATTTATAAAGCTGAAGAATGCCATATTTGAAGGAAAAATCTCAAAAAATACTTCAGATTTTTATGTAGGTACCTTAGGATGTTTCCTTCCTGCATGACAGATGCAATTTTGTCAAGCATGTTTTTTATTATCTTAGATTTATTTGTGTTCTACTGAAATGAAATATGCAAATAGGAAATCAATTCTTCTAAAACCGAAAAAAATCATTTGAGACAGGTATTCCTATGCTTGAAGGAAGAAAATTCCACAGTTAATTAATAAGCAAATCAAAATCAAGAATTGAAAATGTTTTATTATAATAAGTGATCAAATGAAAATACACATTTAAAACTGTGGAAGCACTGCATTTCTTTTTAATCTGATTTTTTTTTTTTGGCTGTGAACCTTTTTTGGAATACACCTGTTCTAAACTATGCCATTCCTTAAGATAACAGAGAAAAATTACTATTACTTCAATGTTGTTTTATTAATAAGAAATCATAGTTTATAGAACATATCTATTTTAAAAAAACAAGAACAAATCACTAAATTTTTAAAAATTCAAATTATAATACTATTTTATTAACTCATTTTATTTTGTCTATGGTACACACTGTAGAGACTAATAATGAAGAAATTTGCATTAGATGTTATGAACTGAATTTTCAATCTTCTTTATCTGTATTTAGTTTCCCATTTGGTTCACCTTTGGTTTAGAGGTATTCTTTGCTTCTTTTAACATTACCAGATTTTGTGAGACAGTGTGTAACAAATAATTTAAATTATACCCCAATCATACTCCATAAACTAATGAAGCGTGTTTTATAATATGAATGACTGACATCTCCTTTTCTGGTATGAAGCACTGAATCACATTCTGCTTTATAAGCATACTTTATATCTATCAAATATCTGCCATCTATCATCTATCTATTTCTTTATATCTATCATCAATCTATCTTCTATCTATTCATTCATCTATCTATCATTCATCTATCTATGCTTCATATATCTATCTAATGAGAGTTTTGACACATGCATGACAGTGCTCCTACCAAGAACCTTAAGACTATATAGCAAAAATCTCAGGGCCAGGCATGGAACGCTTCCCTTCAAATTGTTGCAAGTCCAGGCAACTCCAAAACCAATACAGGCTGTTATCATTGCCATAGGTTGCCTCCTAGAACTTGAAGATAAGGCTCCATTGCTGGACACTACAACTTCTGAAACAGTATTTGGAGAAATCATGCTTGAACTGACCTAAAAGCCTCTTCTTAGAGGACAAGTTCTCACGGTATCAGAAGGCACTACAAAATCAGCCAAGGGAAAAATGCTATCAGTAATGCTTCTGAGCTGTAAAGTCTGTGAATCATAGCAATATACAAACCACCAATACATCCCCAATAGTGCAACAGTGGTATTTTATCTCAGAGTAATCAACAGCTGTTGGACTTAAAGCCCGCTCCATAGGAGGGAATTATGCCTAGAACTATAAGCCTACATAAATACTTGTGACTAGAGAGACCTTAGAGGACAATCTAGTTCTGCTATTTCCTTAAGCCAATTAATTTTTAATTCTATTCTAAATACTTATCCTTATATTTACAGATACATGTAGCTCTCAGCACTCATCAAAAAAAAAAAAAAAACAACTTATGTTTCCAACAGATGAAGGCTATTACAGAGATCCACAACTGACCAAAATGCAGAAAATGTGTGACTGTGGGATGTTCAATCCCAATTAATACGTATAAAATGCAATCCCTACAGTAAAGTCCAGGAAACACTGCAGATAGAGGATAGAAAGACTGAATGAGCCAGATGACGAAGATGCTTGCTTCTAAGAAATGGAAGCTACATCCATAAAATGTGAACGTGTGTGTGTGTGTGTGTGTGTGTGTGTGTGTGTGTGTGTGTCCTGCATTGCTTCTGTCAACCTGACATACCTGGGAAGGGAGCCTCAGTTGAGGCATTTCTCATGGAGAGTTCTGTGAGGTATTTTCTTTTCTTTGTTTTTAAATTAAATCATTGTGTATTTCATACAGAATATCGCAATCAGTCTTAATCATCTTTATCCCCTCTTCATCAGCGCCACCTCCATAGCCCCTCAACTGGAATCAATACATTCTTTCATCTATCTAAAGGTCTAAATTAGTGTCTCCAAATGTTCCTCAGTGCAGTTCCATCCACTGATTCCTGTGCAGTTATTCAGAGTCTCTCACTTTAGGAAGATTAGCTCATCCTCATCCAGTAGCAATCAGTTGCCAATGTTTCTTCAACAAAGGTTGGGGGCTGCTGCCCATTTCTCCAATTCCGTGCGGGGTCCCTGTCTGCTTGAGTTTGCTTGGGTCTTGAGCATGCTGAAATCATTACTGCATTTTCTTGATAGTTTATTGATGTGGGAAGGCCCAGTTCATTGTGGGTTGTACCACATCTGGGTGGGTGGTCCTAGTTTGTATAAGAAGCTGGTAAGCAGTGTTTCTCCATTGCTTCTGGTTCAGTTCCTGATTCCAGGCTCCTCCTCTGACTCCCTCAGTGATGGATTGTTTTACCTGGGAGTTGTAAGCTGAAATAAACCCTTTCCTTACTAAGCTGCTTCTGGTCATGGTAGATGTTTTTTAAGTTTTAATTTATTAATTGTTATTTTTATGTGTATGAATATTTTGCCTGCATGTATGTATGTGTTCTAGTGCATGTGATGCCTGCAGAGGCCAGAAGAGAATGTTGGATTCCTTGGAAATCTAGTTAAGGACAATTGTTAGCTACTGTGTCTATTTTAGGAACTGTTTCTGGGTCCGTTACAAGAACCAGTGCTCTTAACTGCTGAGGCCCCTTTCCAGTACCAGATTATGGTGTTTTATCACAGTAACTGAAAGAAAACCAGGACAATATGTAACTCTAAAAATTAAAGAAGAGATCATAAAATTAGAGAGAGTGGAGAAGTTAAGTTGGAAGGGATAGAGCATGGATATAAATGTTGTAAATATAGTACCTGTGCATAAAATTCTCACAAGAGTTATAAAAAATGCAGAACTGGGCATCAAACGCAGCTTCCCTGATACCTAGTTCCCGCACTGCTTCTGTAGTCTTCCAGTCTCTGGTGCTCACTGGAACCTCAGTTGGGAATAACCACGTGTCCCTAATGGCGCCTATGAACCAATCCATCAGGGACTGATTTCCCTCATACTGCCTTCGATTGTGAAGTCTCTGTCTCATAGAGAGATGAGTGGTTATATTGCTCAGGTTCTCAGCTTCTCAGCACTTAAAATAATTCCATCTGCTCCCATGTCCCATACCCTCACAAGCCAGGTGGCTTTCCTAGTTCCAACAGCTCTGGTCCTGAGTATTCTCTTGTCCCGCCAGCGGGTTTCAACGGTGAGCTTGAGACTTTCCCAGTAACCTGGAATGAATGGAGACACACAGAGGGAACACGCAGGACAGTGGAGACAGACAAGACAGACACATGAGGATGGATGAATCTGGGCTTTACAGGCAGGCTGCAAGCCACAAGCCACATGCTTTATTGTTTCAGGGCATACTTATAGTCTTGGGGAATCAGGAATGCAGATACATCCATACAGCAATATGGTAATTAACAGAGAGGCACTATCTCTAACCTTCAAAGCCCACCAGGAAGTTGTATGCCTTTTAGGAAGATGGCACTAAAAGGGGAGGCAGGGTCTTTGAACCAGGGAAGTGCTAAACCCGTGGCGCCTGCTTGTAACTCAGCTCAGGTGAGATAGCCATTTGGTCAGACCCAAGGACATCCCTGTGGAGCTTAGTTACAAGAATCAAAGGCTGAGTTTGTCAACATTACCTACAGGTGGTCTCAGGGGGTGAAATCTCTCTAAGGCTGATTTCCTCTGAGATGAACTCAAACTACAAGCTGGCTGTTTTCTTTCACTCATGGCATACAGCATTCTCTGATTACCATGGTTTCCTGCACTGGACTGTTGTTAAGACCTCCAGCAGCAGCATGCTGAAATGGAAATTTTTCCTTTCTTTGTATTAAAGAACGAACCGAGGAAACTCACTATTCCTGGATCGCTTTCTCCTTCATTGCTGCCTGATTCTTCTGAGGGGCTTCAAATCCTGGAGTCCCAGGATGGGCCTTGTATTATCAACCTGATCTGGCCTTTTCTTCCCTTTTTGACCTCCTAACCATAAAAAACAGCAGGCTTAAACTTCTCTTTTTCTCTTTTATCCAATTGGTTGGCAAGGTTAGAGCCTAGTACAGAAGAAGCCAGCCTCATAACCTCTTGACCCAATTCCTCTCTTACACTTTCAGTCTACAGGCTACTGCCTCTGCTTGGGACACGTTTCTTATCACCCATATCAGTGGCCAGGCTGCTTCTATGTGGTCCTATGTGCAGAGCCCACCATGTCAATATTTTTTCCTTCTACACTCTTTCCTCACTCAACTTTGTTTCCGTTGTTGGTCTTTCCCATATTACAGACAATATGGGTTGCTCCTCCCAAATTCATCCTCAATTTGTTGTACCCTGTTTGTGACACGAGTTGTTGCTAAAATTTCTCCTGGAAGGTGCTAATTAAGTTTAGTCCCTTCCTTCTCTGGTCCTACAATAAACGAGACACATTCCCCAACTCACAGTTAGGCAAATGCTAGCTAATTTACTTGGGCTTACAAACAGAGCAGTGGGTAAGGGGTTACTTTCAACAGAAGGGTTGCTGTCCAGCTCTACATAAGTTACATCAGTAAATCCACAATTCGGCTTTAGATCTTGCGATTTCCCGTCAGTCAGACCAAAGCTGGCAAGGAACAGAAAAAGGGTGGGGCCCACCTCATGGCACCCTCAGTTTATTAGCCCCTCTCTCATCTTACATCCAAGGTCAATGGGCTAGTTGGGAGGGGCGTAGGACTTTCCCAGCTCTTCCTTTTTCTTGTGCAAGGTAGTCCCGGGTAAGTACCACCCGGCCTGAGAGGGAGGTGTTTGTCCACAGTTTGTCCCTTGGAGAATTAATCCATGCCACAGTATCTGATATGAAATTCTAGTCTTCCTTGTTTAGTTGCCCTTTGGTCCTGTTTATATTATTGATGTACCTTGGTTGCTTTCTGGCAAGCTATACTTTCTGGCCAGCTGCGCTTCAGGTTCTCACTTTTGATTTATTATTGGCCAAACTCCATGCTTCTAGGCTGATTAGTGAAGACCTCTCTAACAGTGTGAACAAGCCTAGGCTCAATTCAAGACTATGAGGATCCAGTGGTTGGGTTCTGACAGGCTTGTCAGGATGTTTCAGGCAGGGCATTCAGGCAGTGTGTCTGGGGCTTAGCTGTGGGGGTGGTGGGAAGGGTCTAACTAGCTAGGCAGAGAAGGTGTGGGCCTTGAAGCAGAGGAATGCATCTAGTCAGGGTGCAGGAGGATCAAGTCAGAGTGGGCACAGTCTGGGCTAGGAGGCTAGTTCAGAGGTCTAAGGTAGGAAGAGCAAGAGCTAGCTTAAGCCTGAGACTGGAATGGGGACCTCCATGAGTTTTTATGGATTTTAAAAAAACTTTTAACTGAATTTTTATGATTTTCATATAATATGTTTTGATGGTGTTTAGATGCCGTTATCTATCCACACCTCCTTGCATTGCCCCTCACTGTATATATATATATATATATATATATATATATATATATACATACATATATATATATATATATATATATATATATATATATATATAAAACAGAGAATAGAGATTCTGATTTGTGTCCCTAAATGTCCTTCACTATGGGTCCATGCATTGGGCTGACCAAGAATCCAAACCCTGTGAAAAAACTGTCTTTTTTCCTTCCAGCAGGCATCAATTGCCAAAAATTCCTTAGACTGGGTTTGTATGTCTTACCCACTTCCCCATATCTATGCTGGGATTTTTGTCTGGTTTGAGCTTGCATAGGACTTGTACATGCTAACATCATTGCTGTAAGTTCAAATAAGTAACTGATCAGCTGTCTGGAAGATTCTGTTTCTTTGTCGTCACCCAGCACATCTGACTCTTAAAATCATTCCACCTCTTCTTCTGCAATGGTCACTGAGACACAGGAGGCAAAGGTTTGAAACAGTTTTCCTATTGAGGGATAAGCACTTTGTGACCTCTTGTTCTCTGTACTTTGGCTAGTTGTGGGATTCTCTGTTAGTCACTAACTGCTGCATAACTGCTTTTAACTCTATTGCTGGTAAAAGCACAAGGATCTATGCTCAAACAAAGACATGTACCACTAAAATATTCACTTTAAAGATATGCGCCAGCCATGTATTAGTAGGCCCTTGCCCAAATGCATTCTTCATCAAGCTGACATCAGGTGAGGGTAGGAAATGGGGTTAGTGTCCCCACAGTTGAGAGGAATTCCGTGTCTCTATCAGGAAGTAGAAACCATAGGTGTCTCTACTTTCTTCTTCCCTCATCCTTACACAAAGAGGATGAGAAGTCTGGTCTTCAAGCTCCCTTTGCTCTAATGGGGCACAGAAGGAACTTGCTTATTTGCATTTTTGTGAGTTAGAATGTGTGTATCCATCTGGTTATGTGGGGGGGGGAGATAAAGGGGTGACTTTTAAGTGAGCAAACTTATATAACTGTATAAGTACCTAAAATTAAAAGGAAAACTTCCCCATTAAGGAAAACCTTTCCTGAGTGCCTTGTTTGGGATAGAGCTAATCACTCATGATATGGATAAATAACACTGTGGATTTTGGCTACTTCCCAGTCTTAGAAAGTGCATTCGTACCACAGCTCACAACTGGATGCCTCTGAGAAAAATTTCAAAGACAGTGTGTTTCTATACAAGAAAATGATATAGATGTTCCCATGAAAACATGTTGAACAGTGCTCATTGAGTATGTTCCTTTGTTACTAGATACCTATAAATAAGGAAGAACTAGACTCTATAATCCACAGTTGCATTTATTTCACAGTGTCAATTAAAGAACTTCTTCTAATATTGCTTTATTCAATAATGTTCATTCACTGTTACTATCCTCTTTCCTCAGTAAAGATGACTGAGACAATCACGAACCTCAGTATTCAGATGAAGAATTTCTCACCTTCAAAGAGAGACAATACCTTAGGGTGAAAGGATGGAAAAAACAAACAAGAAAATGGCACAAAGAAAAAAGCAGGTGTTGTGATTCTAATATTCAACAAAATAGATTTCAGATTAAAACTAATCAGAAGAGATAAAGAGGGTCACTTCATTCTAAACAAAGAAACAATTGATCACGAAGATATTGCAATCATGAACATATAAGCACCAAACGCTGGGGCACCCAATTTTCCAAAAAAAAGAAAAGATTATAATAGGACTTTAAAACACATATTAACTTCAACAAAGTAATAGTGGGTGATTTCAATACCTCACTATCTCCAACAAATAGGTCAGCTAGACAAAAAATAAAACAGAGAGGCATCTGAATCAAATGACAACTTAAACTGATGAACTAACAGACTTCTACAGAATATTCTACCCACGCAACAAAGAATATACTTTCTGCTCAGCAACCCATGTATGCTTCTCTAAAATTTACCACATAGTTGGGCATAAAAGAAACCTCAAGACATACAAAAATATTTGAAATAATTCTATGGATTTATCAGACAAAAATGCAATAAAATTTATAATCAACAGCAAAAGAAGTTCTAGTAACTACATAAAGTAATGAAAATTAGCCAATACTCTCCTGGATGATGAATGGATTAAAGAAAAAATTAAGACAAAGCAAAGTATTCCAGAAATCAAATGAAAATTATAATACAGCACAACAAAACCTCTGCAATATTAAGGATCCTAAAGCAGTGCTTAGAGCTGATATCTCTAAGTGTCAACATTAAAAATCAGAATAGCATATATAAATGACAACAGTATAATCAAGGCTTTGGAAAGGCAACACGAAATCAACTCCAAACCCAGTAGATGAAAAGAAATAACAAAGTCAAAGAAGAAATTAGTGATATAGAAACAAAGAAAGCAATACAAAGAATCAGTGAATCTAAGAGCTGGTTCTTAGAAAGTTAAACAAGATAGACAGACCCTTAGCCTAGTTAACCAGAAGAAAGAGTGAATCTAAATGAACAAAATTAGAGATGAAAGGGGAAACATCACAACATATACAAAAAAGAAAACATTATAAGGGAATATTTTAAAACCTTTGCCTTATTAAATTGAAAATCTAAGAAAAATGGATGAATTTCTAAATTCATGGAAACCACCAAAATTAAACTAAGAAGAGATTGATATTTTAAACAGACACATAAAAAGGAAATTAAAACAGTAATACAAAACCTCCCAAACAAAAAGAGCCCAGGCCCAGATGGATTCAGAACAGATATCTACCAAACTTTCAAAGAGGCTCTACAACCAACATGGCTTCAATTATAAAAAAAAAAAAAGAAAGAAACAGAGAGAGAACTCCCAAACTCCTTCTATGAATACAGTGTCTATATACTGTGGCCAAAAGTAATGCAAATCTTGGTTTTAGTGTTGATATTATGTCCTTTCATTAATTGTGTTTTTTTGCTATTGCTATCTGCTTACCCGAACCTTCTACATTATTTAAACCAAGTCTTCATTTTAAAAAGATTCAGGCTTTTTACTTTTTCACTACCTTTGTAAAGAATTATTTTATTATTCCGTACAACTTGAATTTCAATAGACATTTAAAAAGGTTTTACATCTATTTAGTATTTGTGTGCGTGTGTATGTGTGTGTGTGTGTGTGAGAGAGAGAGAGAGAGAGAGAGGGAGAGAGAGAGAGATTATGAACTTCATGTGCACCCAGGTGCCTGTGGGTGTTGGAAGGTGTTGGATGTCTTGGAACTGGAGTTATATGTCTCACTTCTTCCAGGTCCTCTGCAAGTACAGTAAGTGCTCTTGATTTCTGTGCCATCTTTCTAGCACCATGTTTATTTTAAATATTAATTCTTAGAGTCTAAAGAAATAACTTCTTCCTCCTAACAAAAAGAGAAGAATATTAACTGGGTCCATAAAGTATATTACATGTTTCTGTTGATATTTGAATGTTAAGATATGACAAATTAAAGGCTTTGAAAATCTGGCTGTGACAACTCAGCTGTCTGAGAATTTTAAAGTATTATTAAGACCATTTACCTTCATAGTCAATGATTTATGTTAAGTGTTTTATCTAAATTGTACAGAAGATACCATTCTGCAATGACAACAATACTCATGATGTCTCACTTCTTCCATACTGCATGTTTCCATTTATTCTCTACACTAAAGTCTTGGTTTATGATGGTCTGTGTTCTGCTGGTGTAAAAGCTTCATGCACCTGTTACCACATGGGAAAATGGTACTTGAGATAAGCTAAGTCTGTGTTCCTTGTCCATGACCACCATATTTGCCTCCAGAATAAACTCTTTTCTGTTCTATTTGAGGTAAAAGCTATGTTTTTTGTGTCAACATCACCATATGTACAAGAAATGGTCAAAACTTTTGTTGAGCCCATCCTTTCCTCAGCAAGTAATTGGCAAAATGAAATAATTTGCCCAAATGCTATCATATAAAATAATAAAATGAAATATATGCTGTGTATAATTTGAAATTAATGTATTTTGTGGACTGATAGAAAGTAATTTTTAGATTTATTTTTATTCTTGTGTCTTTCTATATGTTTGTGTGACTATATGTCACATGTGTGCTGGTGCCTGTGGAGGCCAGAAGAGGATGTCAAATTCAGTGGAGCTAGAGTAACGGGTTATTGTCGTGTCTGTTTCCGTAGTGTCTCACCACTCGGGCCAGCCCGAGAGGTTGGGGGTGAGTAGACACAGAGTCAAGCCACAGACTCCGGGAGTTGGACAGGAAGCAGCCCAAGCACGTGGCACTGCCAACTCGTTTATTGAATAGATACACAAGCTCTTATAGGTCTGCATAGCCAATGACCTTATGGGGTGGGGTCCCAAATACAGCCAATAGTAAGTTTGTCCCCACGTAGGCAGGTTCTTTCCAGGTGCTTGTCTCACTATTAGCCAGAGCAATACACCGCACCGACAGGAGCCATTCTTCTATTCCTCCTAGTGGGTGGTGGACTTAGGCTAGGCACACCTTACATTATGCCCAACAATAGGTAATTGTGAATTACCCTACATGGGTACTTGGAACCAAATTCACAGCCTCTGGAGCAACAAGAACTCTTAAGTGCTGAGCCACTTTGCTAGCACCAAATTACAAATAATTCTTTTATTTTATTGTCTTTTATTGATAATTCAGATCATTCCAGATTATCTCATAGAAGTAATTTTATACTCACTTTATAGTAAAGTGTGCCTTAATGTTAATGTCTAAATCTTTCTCCAAAATGCCACTTTTAACCATTGTAATATGGCACACAGAATTTTATAGAAATAAGATTCTTTTGATCTATTGCTTCCAAAACATTGTCACAGAAACAATCAAGTAAAGGTGCCTAAGGTGACAATATAAAAGTTCCAAGCTATATTCAGACTAGAATCTTTATCGCTACAAAGAAACTACCTGAGAACCCATGATTAGACGTATGAGTAGGCTAAGTACATCATAGTTGGTATGTTTTAGAGTTTCAAATAACAGTGACAATAGCAGTGTTAAAACTCCTGTAGGTTAATTCCAGCTTCTAGTGTTAAAATCTTGCCTATTAGGAAGGAAGGCCTCTACTAAATAAATATGCACATTCTCAACAAATATTTAATAAAACAATTTTTGCAATCCAGCTTATTTATTAGTCACTGAGTGTACTCTGTCCTGTTCTCTTTTATTCAGGCAGAAGAACAAGCCATCATAAATTTTATGAAGAAATTTCTCTTGGATGGAATATAGCAAACAAGAAAGAGTGTAGATCAAAATACTTCCTTAACAATTTATATTCTCTCCGTCCATTCCCTCTGGCCAAAACTATGCATTTTAGAAGGCCTTAAAAGCAAATAAATCCTCAAGGTTTTCCCAGGAGATTCTTATTAAGAAACTCTAGAAATGAGGCCACACATTCCATGCTTTACCTAATCACCTAAAGTGACTTTTTGGCTATATTAACTTATGCTGTTTCCAAGAAAGGAATCTGGAATATTTTTGTTTCTCATACATAGATGAAACAACTACCAAGACACAATTTCTTGTTGATTGTATTCACATCTATAAATATAAAAGGTAAAATGAGAAGAGAAAACAAAACTTGAAACCAATGATTTAATATAATTTGAAAGCAAAGGGAGTTAAGTGAATGAGAGTTCCACACTGGGTCATTAAGCAAATGTGTAATGTATTTCCAAACAAAAGAAACAGGGAAAGTTCCCAGTATAGTCAGCTCACTGTGTAAACGATTTGTTAGTTTAAGAAATTAATGTAGGTTGGGTTTCAGTGAAAATTTTTTATTATTTCCTGGGAAATGATTCCTTTCACAGTTTCAAAGTTAATTTTCTGAATAGAATAGTATGTGCAGAAACTATACTTCCTAAAGGATTTCCTCAGATTTTTCTTGTGATCATATTTTGAGCTATATGCTTGAAGTATAGTGAATTCTGAGTAATAAAAAATAGGAACCATAAAGCAGAAAATTCATAAATAGTACAGTAAGTATATATAAAAACATGAATTCAAAGGTTGAGTGCACAGAATTTGAGAAAGACAAAGTTTACGCCAGTATCTTCATTTTCAGTGGTTCAGAAAACATAATAGACACACATAAAATTGCACATAAAATTCCAAATAAATCTTCCCAAATAAGCACCTTGGTTAATCAGATTCAAATATCAAAACGAAGCAAATGTATAAAGTGTTTCTGGAAAACTCCATTTCCTTGTAGTTATTCATCATCTCTGGATTTTACAGTCACACTCTTTCCTTCTTCCTCAGTGATTCCTAAGCTTTGGGAGGCAGAAGTTTGATATAGGTCCTATTTAAGGATATGTACCCTGCAGGTTCCTGTCTGCACATTGGTCAGTTGTGGATTTCTGTGTTAATCACCATCTGCTCCATTAGGAAACTGGTGAAAGTTGACAGATGCATTAATCTATGAATAACATTGAGTCTTGAGGAATTAGTTTAATACTACAACTATTTGGTAAGAAGCAAGCATTACCGTGTCCCCTATTCCCTGTTTCTGTCTAGTGGTCAGGCTCGTAGGCCCAACGTCAGGGTCAGGTATGGACTCTATCCTGTGAATAGAGTCTTAAATCCACTTAGAGAGTGGTTGTTTAGTCACATATGTGCCATTAATGCATCAGTAGGCGTATCTTCCAAGACCAGTCGTAGTTCACATGACTCACAGCTGGGTAGGGTTTACGATTACTTTTTCTTTTTGGTAGCATGCAAAACATTATAAAAACCAGTAGAGATGATGCTCTGACTGTTCTACAGCTCATGTATGTATTATCTTCAGCAATAGGGTTTTCCGATCAAGTTATGGTAAGTAACCCAGTGTAAGAGCAATGGCCAGTATTATATGATGGTCTATAATCTCCTAGTCAACAGCTTCTAAACAGACAGTCAATTCCTGGCATTGAGGCTTTATTTTGTTAGTCTATAATGTCTAGAATGGGCAGTGTTTTCAGTTATAAGATAACTCATTTTAAATTCTCTTTATGGTACATGTGTATTCATATTAAAGTTTTTATAGTGGTACTTATCCATATGAAGTGTTCCAAAGACATTCAGTGCTACTTTTCACTGCTCACACACCATCTTGTGCCCTGCACAGGCACCAGCACACATGTGACATATAGTCACACAAACACATAGACAGACACATGAATAACAACAAATCTCAAAATTACTTTCTATCAGTCCACAAAACACATTAATTTCAAATTATACACAGCATATATTTCATTTTATTATTTTATATGATAGCACTTGGGCAAATTATTTCATTTTGCCAATTACTTGCTGAGGAAAGGATGGGCTCAACAAGTTTTGACCATTTCTTGTACATATGGTGATGTTGACACAAAAAAACATAGCTTTCACCTCAAGTAGAACAGAAGAGAGTTTATTCTGGAGGCAAATATGGTGGTCATGGACAAGGAACACAGATTTAGGTTATCTCAAATACCATTTTCCCATGTGGTAACAGGTGCACGAAGCTTTTATACCAGCAGAACACAGACCATCATAAACCAAGACTTCAGTGTAGAGAATAAATGGAAACATTCAGTATGGAAGAAGTGAGACAAAAACACATTATTACTTTAAATTTACTTTTAAACCAAGTGTCTTTTTCCCATCAGGCATGGTGGTACACACCTTTAATTCCAAGCAACTTTTTGATTAAGAACTGTTGTATGACTTGTACAAAACTCAATAAAATATTAAGAAAAAACTAAACTTCAAACATTTCTACAACAAATGTACAAGTTTATCACTTTTGGTTTATTTAAAAGTCTATTTTAATATGAAATTTTGTTAAAGAATGTCAGATAAGATTTAGCTTGTAATAATAACTAGAAAATGACCTTATTTTGGTATAATAAGAACATTGCTTATATTTAACACATATAGAAACGAGCAAATAGTATGTTCCAGACTTTTAGTTCATTCTGCATACATATTTCAGTGCATTCATAAAAGTAGATTTCCTGAACTTAAAAAAATTTCTATATTTGGTCTCTACTGATCATTTAAAGATTATTTTTCTTGCTGGTAAACAGAAATGCCAAGGAATTTGTTTTTAACATTTTCCCCAAAACCTTATTAAATATCACTTGTCAATTTTAAATTATTTATATGTAGATTGTTTCATATATATCTATGACTAACAGGTTTTGTTTCATTTTTTTCTTCAACTAGTGTAATTTTCTTTGTATATAGAATTCTAACAAAGGAACTGTATATGACTTATACATTGGAAACAAAAACTATAAATTAGTTTCCAAATAAAAGTGGATCTTTTGTATTCTGACAACAGAACAATCGATTTATAGGTTAAATGAAGTTAGAATAGATCTACTGACCTCTGAAATTCCATCAAAATAAAGTCCTTCTTGGTAATTTAACTCATGATTGATTACATTTAGGTTAGAATTATAGAACTTAATTCATGAAAAAATGTGTGATTTAAGAATTTTAGGGAAGGAGACTGATTGTTAACTCATTGCCTATAATATTAACATATGCTTACTTTTTAAGAAAAATGACTTGGAAGGTATGGTAACATTATTGGGATTTAAAAAATATATCTGTGGTGAAAAGGAGCTTAAATAAACTGATATATTATAAAAGAAAATTTGGGGCAAGACTAATTTTTATTTAAATTTCAGAACTTTTATAAAAATGCTTTTGATGTATATTAGATTTTGATTTTTATTTCAATGTAAATGTATATTCCAGTGCTATAAATATATGCATAATGTTTTGATAGGAAAAATGAGACATATTTATAAATTAAGTTTAAAAATTATTTACTTGCTTTTCCTGAGGTATTTTTTTTTAAGTCTACATACTTCAGAAAAAGAAATATCCCATTGGTCTTCAAACACCCAGACATTCTTTTGTCTGTAATAAACAATGAGACATAAAATTGGACTTGTTTGTTTTCTTGGGTTTCACTTACTTATTATAGGATCCGTGTGAGAGCCTTAAAAGCTGGTTTGTACAGCTTTGTTTTTTGGCAACCGCATCACAAGGTATCTCAGTATTACTCATGTCAGAATGTTCTTAAACCCCGGGGTTTCATTGTGAAAGCTTTGAACTAAGCCCAAGTCAACAAAGTGTCCTAAAACTGTCCTTTGTAATTAGCTACCTGCTTGAGGCATGTCTAATCTGAAGCCCCTTTTCAAAACATTTCTCCTTTTATGTTTTTGTTTTTGTTGAATTTCTATATTTGTATGACAGACAAATAATTAATTTCTTATTCTATGACATACATGCCACAGATGCATTTGTTAGAAGCAACCACATGTCAATATTCTCTATATATGATATCAATAATGTCATGTTTTCCTACTTAGTTTTTTCAAAATAATACATGTAGACTTGTTTTCTGCTGGAGAAATAGGAATTCCTAAGGTTCTGGTAACCTGCCTGAGTCTTCTTGTTATCCTCAGGAATATTCTTTGCTGCTGTCAGCAGAAGAACACTGGCCTCTCTGGGGTTGAAAGAACTTTATTAACCAAGTATCATGCAAGGAGAAAGTGGTCAGAGGGAGTAACAAGGGTCATGTACAATAACTAGCAAATAGGAAAGTGTCTGAGAAAGAACTTGTTCTAACCTGGTGTCCTCAGAAGTTGGTGTTAATTTAATCTTTCCTGCTTCACTTCTCTCACTTGACCTGTGGGATACTTGTCTCCAAGAATGAGAGGAATTAGAAAATGGACTTAGTAAGATCCAGACAGGAAGTGGAGAAAGTAACTAAGATGAAGTAGTGACATATGAGGCTTGCAGAATGCCATGAGAGGACTAGAAACTGGCGCCGAGTCCCAGCCTCTAAGTCTTCCTCCAATTGGAAAATAAAAATTGCATCTACTGAAAGCCTGCATCTGGTGATTTGACAATGTGTACACTTTGTTGCTCAGCACATGCATGTGCCTTTGCTTCCACTGCAAGGGGGCCATAAGGACATCTCTCCCTCTGCAGCATGAAGGCAGCACTTCTGTAATGACATCTTCAGAATATGTACAGCTGAGCTTGACTCTGATTTTTTCAAGTGCTGTTTAACTTTAATGACAATCAATCGGACTGAATTCACATGTTCTCTTCTTCTAAGAGGAAGCATGTTAAAAATCAAATAAAATAATTTTTTCTTTAAATTATAATAAATATGGTCCTTCAGAACTTGTAGACTACTAGCTAGATGTGGTGGCACATGCTTTTAATCCCAGAAGCAGGTGGAGCTCTGTGAGGTCAAGACCATCCTGGTCTACATAGTGAGTTCTAGGCCAGTTAGGGAGAGACCCTGTGTCCCCAAACTGAAAGCAGCACTAACTCCATCACAAACAACAGCAGCAACAACAAAATATATACATTTACATTGAAATAAAAATCAAAATCTAATATACATCAAAAGCATTTTTAAATGTTCTGAAATTTTAAATAAATTAGCCTTGCCTCAAATTTTCTTTTTTTTTTATAATATATGAGTTTATTTATTTTCTTTCACACCACAGATATATTTTTAAAATCCCAATAATGTTACCACATGACTGGCCTACCTCAATTTTGCAAAGAAGGGCAGTCATCCTTCAGGTGTCCCATTTTCCCATTGTGGGCATGGCCCTGGCAGTGGCCACTATGTTGGGGCAGGCTTGTGTCCATTGTCCTTCGTTGTCATGGTGGACCTGGCAGCTGTTGTGGTATTGATGCTGAGTTGCTTGAAGTCTTCTTGGGAAGAACCTCAACTGCCACAATCAGCAGTTGAGCCTTCTTCTGTCTCGGTTAGCCCACCCAGTCTGCCTTCTCCTGTTCCTCTGGGTTTGGAATATTTTAAAGGCTGTTTTTCAGCAGCTCTCCCTTTGGGACCTCTAGTCCCTTCTCTAACTTTTTAGTTTTTTTCTTTATATCTGGGGCAGATTGGGCTATAAATTGAGTGTTAAGAACAATCATGTCTTCCCTAGAATTTGAGTCTAGATGGGTGTACTGGACCAGGGGGTCTGTAAGACAACCCATAAATTTTGCTGGGTTTTTGTAAGGCCTTTGTGTAACCTGGTTAAGTTTGTCATAGTTTACTGTTAAGTGTGAGGTCCTCTTTAACCCAGCAAGAGGGCAGAAGATCATGTAATATCTCCTTTCCTTTCCTTCTGCATGCACCCCTGAGGTGACTTGGTAGTCCCACCCAGGGTCTTCCCTGAGGACAGTCTCAGTATCTATTGGTTAGGCCTGTTCTATGAGGTGAACCTCATTTGCATATTCCTGGGCCACTGACCAAATTTGATCATTCTCATCAGCAGAGAGGGTGGATAAAATTACAAATATATCATGCCAGGTTAGATCATAGGTTTGTGTCAGATAGTGAAACTCCTTGGTGTAAGTGTGGGGGCCAGAAGAAAAGGAACCTAACTTCTTTTCAATCTGGGATAAGTCAGACATGGAAAAAGGAATATGGCCCCAGACTACACCCTCAAGCCCTGCCACCTCCTGAAGAGGGAACAGCCCAGAGGGAGGGGAGGTAGGACGTGAGCAAATATGGTGAGATATGGGAGACATGGAGTGGAAGAGGTTTAGAACTCAACATGTTTGGGGAAGAGAAAGAGACAGGACCAGGCAGTTGGGCTGGTCTAGTTAGGGTGGGGTTTGGGAAGGGAGGGGAAGGTTGGTCTGGACCATGTATTGTGAAGTTGAAAGAGGGAGGAGGGAGTTGAGCCAGACCAGGTGCTATGGGAGAGAGTGAGCCTGGAGCAGGTGGTTCAAAGCTGGGAGGAGGAGAAGGGGGTTAGGCCAGGGGAACTGAAGTGGGGTCATCAACTGCATCTGAGTCAAAAGCAGACAGAGAGTATGGGGATGGGGTAGATGGAGTGAGGGTAGCATTCCCTTTTGAGCAAGGAGAACCTGTGAAAGGAACAATGAGAACAGAGATCAGGGCATGAATGGAGTTCAAAAAATCCCTGCACATAGGGTAGTTGGGATGACTTGCTGGTATGGGGGCAGAATTACTGAGGACTGTAAGAATTTGGAGGTCCAGTGTGCCCTCTTGTGGCCACCTGGATTAATTATCTAGTGGATACTGGGGCCAAACCACAGAGCAAAGAAATTTGAGACACTTAGGTTCAAGAGTATCCTGGAGTTCAAAGAACTCAGAGATTATAGAAGACATTTTAGTGGGGTTAGAGGAGCCCATAACGAAATGTGAAGAGGAATGAGAGGTGTTTTTTGAGTAAAGAGAGACTAGATCATGAGGAGATGGGCAAGAAGAGGAAAGAATGTAAAGGGAGAAAGTGAGATAGGAAAAATAGGAAGGTAGTGTGTATAAAGTGGGGGATTGGCTGTAGGAGTACAAAATATGTGGGCATTCCATGACAGGTAGACATCCCTACCTTCAGGGTACCCTGAGTCGGGAACTCTAAACTGGGGATGCTTCCCAGCTTTAGAGTTGGATATAAAGACCCAAAGGGGCCCCCTGGCATTCCAGAATGTCTTTTGAGAGGAGACAAGAAATGCAAGATGTGAAGTCTACAGGGGTCTGAGTGAGGAGAGTGAGGCAGCTAACACCCAGAAATGGGTGGGGAAGAGGGAAGGAGGGAGGGAGGGAGGGAGGGAGGGAGAGAGAGAGAGAGAGAGAGAGAGAGAGAGAGAGAAATGGGGTGTTGGGGAGGGAGGGTGTAAGAGTTCCTCCTGACAGGTTTTAGGCAGGGTAGCAATCAGAGAAGGGAGGGTGGGAAAGAGGAGTGAGGGAGAAAAGGAGAGAGAGAGAGAAAGAGAGAGAGAGAGAGAGAGAGAGAGAGAGAGAGAGAGAGAGAGAGAGAGAAAGTTGTGTAGTGAATCCAGCAGGGACCCTCAGAGGTTTACACAGATACTAATAAAACTCCAAGACTTCTTGCAACACCTTATGTGAGTAATTGGCTTCAAAGATCAGAGATCTCTGGTAGTGTACAGGCAGCCAAAATCTCTTACTAGGCTGGGCAAGTAGCTGTGCTCGCCTGGGTACTACCAGGAACATGCGGGAATTAGAATCACAGAGTTTAGTGCATTGGAGAAACAGGTATGTTTCTCAGGTGGTCTTGGATACACTCAGTAATTGTGCTGGAACTCAATAGTCACAGAAACCAGAGGGACCCAGTGGCCAGAGTCTGGCAGTGAACAAATTGGAGCCAATGAAGGGAGAGGCAGGAGAAGAGAGGCGTTTAGGGAGCTCTAGGAGGGAGCTGGGACAAAGAAAGGAAGCCAGGGAGAAAGATGATGTGGAAGGGACCCAGTACCTTTAGGTCTGTGTGGAAATCAGTCTGGTGTTGGAGCAGAAACCTGTATCCGGCAGTCACTCTGCTAGTGTGCTTGGTCCAGAATGGGTTTAAGTGGGCAGCTGCAGGCAGGGGCTGCCCAGTTGTGTGCTTGCTGGTGGGTTGGCAGTCAGAGACAGGAGGGTGGAAAAGAGATGGGGAGGGGGTGACTGAAAGGAGCACATGGTGAAAATACAAAAGAAGTAATTTAAATAAGGAGAGATAAGGAAGAGATCCATGCTGGAGGGAGTGGTGCAGAGGGAGGGAAAGGCTAGGCAGATGAGCTCCTGGTCCAGGCAGGCAAGCAGAGGCTGGAGATCCTGCACTCACAGGGGATCAGAGAGAGAGGCTAGGCAGACCAGAGGAGCTCCCAGGGCAGCAGGGGAGCAGAGGCTGGAGCAAAGGCTCAAAACTAGTGCACTGCAGTCTGAAGGCCTGCCAGGAGTCCTGTGGGCAATGGAAGAGGATAGGCAGAGCCCGGGCAAGAAGTAGACAGGGGTCCAGAGTGGACTAATGAGTGAACCAGTGGCCACTCAGAAACAGGAGAATGAGAGAGAAAAAGCTGAGCGAGCAATGAGGGGGAAGGGAACTGGTACTTCCATGTCTTATGTAAATTGCTGGGCTGTGGGTGAGGAGCCCACAGCCAGTCCAGCTGGATCTTATTCTGTCAAATCTTGCATGAAAGCTGGTCCCAAGTGGCTGCTGGTCTCTGTATCTGAGTCACAGCACCATATATAAGGTCAGCAAAAAATGGACAAGAGATTCCATGGGAGAGTTACCAGGACAAGTTTATTAAGGGTGAAGGCACCAGATTGGCTTTCTCAAGTTGAGAAAATAGAGAAGACCAGCCAGGACTAGCTTCTCTGCACTGGGGAGTGGAGAAATGCTAGCCCTCCTGGGGCTAGCCTCCCCAAGGAGATGGGGGAGAGATATCAGCTCCAGGAGAGTGAGAGATAAGCCCCTCCCTGCTTGTCAGCAGGCCCTTTCATGGGGAGGGGAGTCCCTGTGACATTGGATTGATGTGTAAGGGGAGGCTGAAAACTAACCCCCTTTCAGGAATCTTATCTGACCAAAAAGCTGTAAAAGTGTCTCTCTTGCAGGAATTTTGCAGAACCACCAGATCTAGAGGCCTAATCTAATCAAGAAGCATCAAGGAGAAGTTGTAAAAGTCAGCCTCTTCTCATGGATGTTTGGAAATTCTGATCCCAGGTTTCTGTCAGTCTTCCTGAGTCCTGAACTGCTGGAGTTTTTTTTCAGTCACATCTTACAAGTCACATCTCAACTTGAGAAAGCCAGTCTGGTGCCTTCACCCTTAATAAACTTGTCCTGGTAACTCTCCCATGGAATCTCTTGTCCATTTTTTTCAGTCACATGTTACAAATGCTTAAGTGATAATTAGAAGTTTCTGGATGTTTAATAACTTTATTCAGTACCAAGATGATAACTCATTGATACTGTGTATGTTCAGTATGCTAAAAGTGGACATACACTTGGGTTTTGTCCCATGATAAATATAAATTTCTGAAAACGCATATATTTAATTCCAATATGCCTGTAACAACTGTAAATTAAAATAAAATTTCACAAAAGTGAATGTGATGGGGGAGGCAATATTTATGCTTGCTATGGGAGGCGTGTCATATTCTGCAGTGATGTAGCTGTTGATAAGTTGGCTTTCTCAAAAAAGTAATCCACATCCATGTTCATGCACTCAACTCTAAGTACAGCAGATCAGACATGCAAACACACACACACACACACACACACACACACACGACATGAAAATAAGAGAAAGGCATGAAGAAGAATGTTTTCCACAGGAGGAGAGGATAAGAGACATTGACACAGGGGAGAAAGAGCATCCCGGAGAGCGATCTTAGTCTTATTCAGAAAATATTTTTAGAATGGATTCAAATGGAAAATCTAGCATAATTTTAATAGCATTGAAAGGAAAGTCCTTAGGGCAGGCATGCTGTGAATCTCTACTAGCAGTTGCCTTGAGGAGGAAAATGGAGGGGAGAAGGAAAAATGGTCAATGTTTATAACCTGCAGGAAGGTCAGGCATGTGGAAGACTGGCAACCACATGGCTGGGAGAAGGAAAGAAAAACAAAATGTTGTGGCAGCCCAAAGTGTTAGACAAAGCATGCTTATAAAAGGGATATGAAGTATGAAGAAGAAAAGACGAGAGATTACAATTTTCTGATGAATTCATAAAAACAGGCAATATTTGGTGAGAGTCATATGTCCGTGACCCAGAGCCACAAGAACTACACTAGGAGGTGGGGATTACAAGAAAGAAAAGTTCACTATTGTAAGGTATGACTGAAAGGAAAACCCCAGCAGTTCTGGGACTCAGGACTAATAGGCGCCTTGGCAACTCCAGCCAAACTTCCAGAATTCACAAGCATCTGTGTAAAGGGACTGACAAGATAAGCTTCCTGATAACAGGTGTTGACTATCTCCTCTGCACATCAGTACTGAGAAGGACTGATGGACACCTTGGTGACTCCTGCCAACTCCAGAATCCACAAGCATCTGTGAAAAGGAACTCCTTCCTGACCAGATGTTTATTATCTCCCCTGAACATCAATCAGAGGTTATGGGGATTCCCTCCCCATAAAAAGGCCTACTGACCACCTAGGCCTTGCTAGTTTTCTCAACTCCTGAGATCTGAGGAACTAGCTGGCACCCTTAGTAAATCAGTCCTGTTAGCTAACTCCCCTTCGGAGTCTCTTGTCCATTTCTGCTCATCAAATTTTACAGCTATTTCATAAATGCACGATGTATCCCATCCATCACTTTATCATAACTTAAGGTGAACCTTTAGGTTCAGGAAAAGACTAAGACTGCCAGACACCACTCTGAGGTGAGAAAAGGAGAAATTTATTAGGATGGACCTGCTGGCTGACTGCATGGGGAGGCTGGGTTTTATAGGGCTCTTCTGAAGAGGGAATAATGGGGAGTCAAAGCTTGGTTTTGGTGTTTTCCATCTTTTCCTCAGCAGGCTTATGTGGAAAATTTATGCTGGAAAATTGCAGTTGTATTTTGAAAAACAGGAGACAGGAAGTTACTGAGAAAAATAGGGTGATTTACCTACTTTTCCCAGAATGCTGCCCACCAGGTTGTGGTCACCATGCTGTTGGTCAGCAGTGACTAGATCTTGGGGCCCAGTTTGGCCTAACAGAGTCCGCCTTCTTAGGGGTGGTCCTATGACCATTGATTGAGCAATGAAACAGGAATGGTGAGTTTTCAGACAGAAAGAATAGAGATTTTATTTTTTGGCCAGTTAATCTTATGGAAGTTTTTGATATTTTACCAATATCCTCAAAGCACATTATATATATTTGTATATTATAATATGTTTGATATTATAGTTATTAAAATATATTATGTACTTTGAGCATATTGTTAGAACATTAACATTTCATAAACATGAAAATTTTCATATATTTAAGCCAAATTATGTTGGTTCTTTAAAAAGAGACAGTTTGATTTCTAGTACTCATAAGGCCAAGAGCAGACCTGAGCTGCCAAGCACCCATTCCTTCATCTGTCTTTCAAACTGTGCTTACCAGCAAGTTCTTTTTTATTGAAATTGTATCTCCAGCATGAAATGAGTAAGTACAAGTCAGGACCAACCCTTACCAGAGAAACTTGCCATTTGATACCCATGCTACAATTATCCAGACAGTTCCTCTCAATTTCTCTCATTGTTTGCAATCAGAAAATCAAGTTGCTTTCAGTCTTTGATATGCAAACCACCCATATGGTTTTTTGCTCTAAGACATTTACTGTCTTAGGTGGAGAATAAGGAGGTCCTGAAGGCTTAGGGACATCTGCTCATGTCATAAGAAGAGCACATGTCTCAATGTTACATTATAAACAGTAACTTTTTGGTTGCAAGGTTAGGAAAAAGACTTTAGTCTATATTATGTTCTAATTGTAAAACCCATTCCTACATAAATTTTATTTTGAAATTAAACATCAGTGTATGGCATAAGGCAGGATGGGTCTTAGCCAAGCTACCTGCCATGAGGAATAAGGGAATGACTCCTGTGTACATGCTGTGCTCCAGCCACGCATGATACCAGCTTCCACCCAGCATCTGGAGAGAATCTGCACCAAGATGATCTGCCCAGAGACAGATTTCTATTGACCACAGTTGGGAACCACCCCATAGGGTGATTGGCTAACCAAACCCACAAAACCCTTTGCACTTCCTTGAATAAATGAATTTGCTGTGGCTTCCCGTCGTCCTCATGCTTTCACCCAGCTCCTAGTGTCTGTGTTTTGACTCCCCACCACTCACCCTCTTTCTGCAGAGACCCTGAGTCCTCCTCAGGCTGGCCCCGAGCAGAGGGACCCCAACACATCAGTAGGTCTCATTGTAGAATTCATGTAAAAATATTTATTACATATCTGAGTTGATTACACATGGAGTGTAATACACTTCCCCACCCTGAAAAACATATATCAAAAAATTAGCAAATGGAAACTGGAGAGATGACTCAGTGTATAAGAGCTGCTCTTACAGAGAACCAGGTTCAGTTCTCAAAACCCACATAGTGATTGAGAGCCATCTACATCTTTAGTTTCAGGGAAAATCTGATGATGTTTTCTGCCTCACCCCCTCACCCCCCAGGTCCCCAAGCATTGTATGACATGGGTGCACTTAGATGTATGCATACAGAACATAGAAAATAAATCAAATTAAAAAAAATTAAAAAATAATTTAAAAATTAACAAAATGAAAAACAAGGAATATGTATTCCAGAAAATAAAACAGAAAGCAGAGAAAAGGAAAATAGCAAAGGAAATGCAAAATGTTATTGTTCAAAGAGTGATAGAAGGGAGGGAAATGTAGGAAGGACCTGTGGAAATGCTACTTCACTGAGATAGTGTGCTTTCTTTAACCATATTTGGGACAAGAAAAGGTGAAATATTGTATTTAATCAAAGTTGGAATTTTTGCAAAATGAACACCATGATGGGTGAATAGAGGCAATAAAAGCAAGTGGTTATATGAGAGAGTAATTGGGATTTTACTCAGATTATGTCTCTAGGATAAGGTCTTTATAATCATAACTGCAACAATCAACTAGCATTGAATAACTTCTGTACAGCAGGCACTGACATAGCTGTAAGGTTCAGGGTTCGAGAGACGCAGCAGACAGAAGGGACCGGACTCTGCTGGCAGCTAACAGGACCCGACTTTATTGAGAGAAGACCAGATGGGACTAGCTCCTCCACACCCACGAGTGGAGAAATGCTAGCCCCCTCACCCCCATCTTGGGGCTGGGGCTCCGGGGAACCAGGCTGGCGAGATCAGCCCAAGTCTCAGTCTCAAAGCCCAGTGCAGCACCAGCAGCAGCAGAAGCACCAGCACCAGCAGAAGCACGTTGTCCAAGTCCTCAAAACCTTTTAAACCTTCAGTGCCCTCCTGGCTTTTAGGGGAGGGTGTTGCCATGACATCTGATTGATGTTTAAGGCAAGCTTCTGTCCAGGAAGTAGTCCTTTTCCAGAGCTGTTCCTGAATTCCTTGCTTATCTGCCAAGGAATTTGGGATCTGGAGCGGTTTGCAAGGCTTAGATAAGCTCTGGCTCCAGGTTTCTTCCAGAGTCTGAAACTGTTGGGGGTTTCATTCACACCTTACAATAGCCATGTTTCATTTAATTTTAAATCATACCTTTCAAAGAAGTGGTGTTTCTAGGTCCATTTTATAAACAGTGAAAGTGAGTATTGAATATCCTAATCCTGGAAGCTCATTCACTTTGCTGTTATGTATTACATAGTCATAAGAAAAAAATCAAAAGAAATAGAAATAGGATAATTAAGATGATATAAAATTTAAAATCAACAACTAAAAAATTGGAGAATGGAAAAACAGGTTATTAAATAAAATCACATGAAACACAGCAGTAATTTAACAAACAACATTAAGGTAAAACCGGACATGGTGGCCCACACCTTTTATCCCAGGAGGCAGAGGTAGAGGTAGAGAGATCTCTGTGAGATCAAGGCCAGCCTGGTCTCCTTATGGAGTTCCAGGCCAGCTGGGGATGAAGGCTGACTGGAGAAATTCTCAAAGTACTGTTGAATAGAAACATTTATGCTCATGAATTAAGCCTGCGGTGCACAGTCTCCTTACATTCTTCCATTTTCCTCACTGCTAGATTACTTCATACTTTTGATCTTAAAACTCCATATTACATTTGTTTTATTTTTTGAGTATATATGCTAATGTGTGTGCACATGTGCACCTTCACACATATGGAGGTCAGAGGAAAATTTGCAGGAGTCAGTTCAATTTATATGGTTAGGCTTGGTGGAAAGCACCTTTGCCCACTGAACCATCTCACCGTCCCTGTCCTAAAATCAGTAAGAATGCCTTCCATTTCATGACAAATGCTATCAGAAGTGAGTTTCCCAAAGCTTCTGTCAATCATCCTGGGTGCCTGTTGTTTGATAGCTCCATATTGCCACCTCCATTGATGGAAAAATTCCCCATGTAGTCATTCAGTACCAGTATTCGACAACTGTGCTGTGGGAAATGTAAAATGTATCATTTTACCAATCAAAGGATTAATTAAGACAAAACACCACCTAACAAATTGTGAAGAATCTGCTTGTCAGAAATTCAAATTCCTCCATGGTCAGCTCTTCCTCTTAAAATCAAAATATGTGCTCCAGGTTGCACTCTTTTGTTCAAAACTGCATTATGCTTATCAACTATGCCTTTAAACTAGCCAGCTGCACATGAATGTGAGGCCAAGTCCTGACCATTCATAGTGAGGGACAGGACCCCTTTCTTGCTAGGAATCAAATCACAAAGGAGACAGCCCCCTCCAACCCACCCCTGTTGTGTAACTGTTTACTTTGGCACAGCTTCTCACCCTCCTGTAGAAGCAAAAACTTTTGCCTTGCAGAAATAATCTAGATTGTGTCATCATTTTCTTGAGGTCTCAGACACAATGTGGTATAGCTTGGCTCCAATTGTGGAGCATTGTCTCTGTGAACAACACCTATAGAGTTTGAACTCCAACAGCGCACATTTTATAAAGAGGGGAATCACTGGAAAATTTAGGCTATGTGTGATGCAATATTTAAAGGTTAAAATTAAATGGGAGTCTACACTACTGCTAAACAGGTATGTAGGGGAAATATAACTTGCCAAAGGCAAACAAATGATTAGAATAAGAACACTGTTTGGAGAGAGGCCTCCTAAATTGACACCATTTCAAAGTGGGCAACTTTGCAGGAATTCTTAAGGCAGAAATACTAAAATATTTATTGATGATAATGGACTATCTCTCCAGGTAGCTACAGGTATTCCCCCCTCCCAGATGCTAATACTGATAACGTGATTAAGATTATTTTAGAGAGGCTAGAGAGATGGCTCAGCAGTTAAGAGCACTGGTTGCTCTTGCACAGGACCTGGGTTTGATTCCCAGCACCTATATGTTGGCTAACAACTATCCATAACTCGAATTACAGGGCATCTGATGCCCTCTTCTGACCCCTAAGGGCACTGCACGACACAAATGCACTTACACACATGGAGACAATACACTCATACACATAAAATAAAAATAATAAATAAAATACTTTCTTTAAAAGATTATCATAGAGCCAGTCATGATAAAAGGTTTGCTTTGTAACAAATCTATATCTATATGCATATATATACTGAAATATATAATATAATACATTATATAATGTATATTATAAAATATATTCATATATGTATTACTAGTATTTTAAAAATTACTATAAAACATTAGACAATAACTGGGATTATCACATGGTATCCCCCCATAAAATTCTTAAATAACATATACCTAAACTTATAGTTAAAAAAAGATTACCTTGGAACAAGTGTCTCCCTATTGTTTTGCTCAGGATTAAAACAGCTTTAAGAATAGATGTGTGCTTGTATGGTCTCCTGTGTCTTAGTAGAACACCAGACTTTCCCACCATAAAAACTAAGAATCAATTTCTCAGCCATTATGTGCTGGTTTCTCCACTTGGCTTTCTCTCAGGTTTTAAAGCTTTCTCACCTGACACCTCCATTCAAATTTCCAGTCCATGTTTTCTAGCCTAAGGCTTAAATGATGATAAAAAGCTGAAAAGAGAACAGATTGGAACAGACCTTGGAGAAAGCCTTTCTTTTGCTGTTAACAACTGAAACCCAGGTTCAGATGGCTCAAAGAGGTTGGACACATCACCCCCCCCGCCCCCCCCAAAAAAGGCTGTAGAAAACAGCATCCAGGGAAAATGAATTGATAATCCTACAAGGAACCCTTTGAAATTAAAATTAAGAAAGAACTGGTTTTACCTGTTTATTATAGGGAAAATAATGGGAGACTTGGTGATTAATGTGCTAAAACTATCCTGCTAATTGCTCTGTTTGATGTATAGGTTTACCTTACGGAAACAGAAAATCAGAAAGAACTTTTTTTGAATGAACAAATATACATGTGCTGAGTCATGGGTCATCTAAGGAGTCTTTGAAAATATAAAAAGAACCTCATGATACCTTATTACATTAAGGACATAGTGTTGGTAGGCTTCACTTTGTTTTTACTTTTGTTAAGTGCAATACTTACAATTTTCTTGTGTCATTGTGAAACAACAACAAAGAAACACCTCAATCTAAAAGAATGTCTCTAGTTCAGAATCCAAAAAGAAACTATCAAACCAAGCCAGTCTACAAACTTCCCATTTCCTGATGGGTATCTCAACCTCTTACGTCTCGGAAGGCTGAAGCTTGTAATACAAATTATTATTATTCAGAAAACAGCTATTAAACAGAATTGAAAAATGCGTAGGAAGTTTATCAGTATCATTTTCCTATTAGTTTAGTGATTAGTGTAACTGAAACCTCATTACTCTGACTATAAATTTTGATGTCTGTAGAAATTTAGAAAATCAGGATATAGGATCAAGCATTTGATGCAGACCTTAGAAATAAAAACTGGCTATTGTGAATTGAATATTTGGGAAAAAAGGGTTAAATTTATAGTACATTTATTCCATAAGAGAAATTGTTATGCTTATGTGGCAGGACATCTCCAGACTCAAATATTTCCTTTTTCCTTGGATGGGATGCAGGCCCTTCTGGAGTAAACCTCATGTTGGTCTAGTGACAGGATAAGGTTGTATAAGGAACTAAGACTTGTTTAGAGTTTATTACTCCAGTTTGGGGATATATTGGCTATCCTATTGAACCTCCTCCTTATCAGTAGGGAGGGTGGATTACTTTTCATGCCTCACAGAACATGGGAATGGATTCCTGGCCCAATGGTAGATCTTGAAGGATGTACCTATGTTTTGAATGTCTCAAGTAACAGGTTTTCTTGTTAGCATGCTTCCTCTTAGAAGAAGAGAACATGTGAATTCAGCCAGATTGATTGTCATTAAAGTTAAACAGCACTTGAAAAAATCAGAGTCAAGCTCAGCTGTACATATTCTGAAGATGTCATTACAGAAGTGCTGCCTTCATGCTGCAGAGGGAGAGATGTCCTTGCTGTCCCCTTGCAGTGGAAGCAAAGGCAAATGTGTGTGCTGAGCAACAAAGTGTATAAGTTGTCAAATCACCAGATGCAGGCTTTCAGTAGATGCAATTTTTATTTTCCAATTGGAGGAAGACTTAGAGGCTGGGACTCGGCGCCAGTTTCTAGTCCTCTCATGGCATTCTGCAAGCCTCACATGCCACTACTTCATTTTAGTTACTTTCTTCACTTCCTGTCTGGATTTTAGTAAGTCCATTTTCTAATTCCTCTCATTCTTGGAGACAAGTATCCCACAGGTCAAGTGAGAGAAGTGAAGCAGGAAAGATTAAATTAACACCAACTTATGAAGATGCCAAGTTAGACCAAGTTCTTTCTCAGACACTTTTCTACTAACTAGTTATTGTACATGACACTTGTTACTCCCTTTGACCACTTTCGCCGTGCATGGTACTTGGTTAATAAAGTTCTTTCATCCCCAGAGAGGCTAGTATTCTTCTGCTGATAGCAGCAAAGATAACAAAATGGATAACAGGAAGGCTCAAAGTGTTCTGGCAGGTTACCAGAACCTTAGGAATTCCTATTTCTCCGGCAGAAAACATGTCTACATGTATTATTTTGAAAAAGATAGATAGGAAGAAGCTGTGGTTAGGAACATTTTCAAGAGCCTAGTACAAATACATATCCTCTTGGAGCTATAAACTTCCCATTTTCATCTGGCTTTGGGAGGTGCTGCCTCCATGTGGTTCCTTTCTTATATGCTTAATAGATATGATAAATCCTTATAGAATATTAATTAATCTATTCTAAATCCACTTATATTTAGGAGACATTTTGATATTTTTATCTTAATGCATAAATATATTTTATCAAAACAGACTAAATGTATACATGATGATACACATAATAGTTATTATGGCTTTCATAACCACTTGTTACCTTGATATTTGGCAAGGAAACCTTTTAAGCTTGGACTGTTGTTTATGAGTTAAATTAATTAAATAAGCATTTTATAGCAGTTGAACATATTAAATGGAAATTATCAAAAGTAAAAATTGATGTTAAAATTATATTAGGACATTAAAATCTAGCTACATTTCATTAGCAACACATAGATCTATTAATAATATGGTGATCAAAGTAATTTTAAGCAGCAATTAATCTCTACTGTTACTCACTACTTTATGGTGCACTATCAGATTGCATTGCCTGTCAAGTTAAATGTGTTCTTCCTGGCTTAAACCGAAATTACAGACTTAAAAATAATATGACACTAATTTAACGAAATTCTAATTGAAAACAGATAACCAGTTTTTAAATAACACATAACATTATCAAAGTCTTAATTTTCAGAATTTAAGAGAGAAGAAATGGAAAAGGCAATTATTAAATAATATCTGAGTCTTTATTAAAATTATTGAAAACTGCTATATATAAGAAGATGAGGTCATGAGTCCAAGAGGGAGTGAGTCAGAAAGGAGCATGTGAAAGGGGAGAGGGGAGGAGTGGAAATGATGTAAATACAGTGTGATCAAGTATGAAATAAAATAACTCTACAGTAATTATTAAGCACTAATGAATTATAATACAGTATGCAATATAAAGTATTGAATTGCAAATTAGCTTGCTTGTGATCCATGATCTTAAAGATAATATAATCTATAATGTATGCTATCAAAATTATCATAAACAAATGAATATTGCTATTTTATTGGATTTGGGAAAATCAAGGGTTTCCATATGACCTTCCCCAATTTAAATAATTTTTTACCATACAAAGTTAATTACGTGATTTTTTTTTCAGAGACAGAAGAAGAAGGGGAATCCCCGGAATAATGCTCTTTTCATTTAAAAATTTGTTATGACTATTGGTTCTCCAGGCTCTCAGGATCCAAATTTAATAATATATTTTAAGTCTCACTTTTGTCAGCTTAGGCAGACTCTTCCAAATATTTCCAAAATTAGTGATGTGAATCATCTTGTTATATGTTAAAATGGTTATTTAGCTATTTATGCCCAATAAAATCCTGGTTGACTAAAGAATCTATTCTAATTATCTTTAATATATATGAATTAAAGTTTGCAATATATAGATATCCAAGGTATTTTAAATCGAAGTTACCAAGTAAAATTTATTGAATTAATAGGGTACATGTGTATTGAATGAATTTGCTTTTATATGCATAATATGAGAATATTATTGGTAGAAAAATGTAAGCAAAATTCACAGGCACTCACATTTAGCAAAAGCAGTTTTGAATTTAGTGTTATATTTTGTGGTAGGGAATATAAGGAAACAGAGCATGCTTTAATAGATTTTAAGTGAAAAATGTAGGGATCAAAGAAATCAGTATTGCTCATGCTCTACAGGTGTGGAAAATGAGAAAAGTTTTTATTTGAAGTCTTATGTGGAACTATTTTACTGAACTTATTCTACTTAATTGAAAAGTAATGTATACTAGTAATTTGGTGACAAAGAAATCATATACAACATGTGCTAAGATTGTAAAAGTCAGTAAAGAGGTGTGTGACCACATGGAAAAAGAATCCTGCAAGCTCCTGAGTCCCTGCTCATATGAACCTACAAAAATGCTTTCGGCATGTTCAAGATGCATGCAAACTCAAGCAGACAGAAATCCAGCATGGAACTTGGGGAATGGGTAGCAGACCCCAATCTTTGCTGAAGAAATATTGGCAACTGAATACTGTTGGGTGAGGATGAGTTAGTCTTCCTAAAACGAGGGATTCCAGATAGGCTGACTCAACCTCAGTGGGTGAATCTGCACTGAGGAACATTTGGGGACACTAACTTGACACAGTAGACCTTAACACAGATGAGAGACTATGGATTCTAGTCGGAGGGTTTTGGGGGAATGCCAGTGAGGAAGGGTGTATAAAGATGATTAAGATTAGTTGATATATTCTGTATGAAATGCACAATGGTTCAATAAAAATGCATTAATTTTTTATCAACTGAAACCTTGGTAATATTTTAGGCAGGTGTGTACAATTCATGCAGACTTGAACTTACAGAGAAACATAGTGCATCCTCTGCTGTCATTTTCTCCTCCCAGCATTATCACAGAACATGTATCTTTTGGAAGGGAGAGGCTGTCTCCTACTAAATCAGCATGACATTCATTGCCTCATTTGCCTCTCAACTAAAAAGACCTGCACTTTTCAATAATCAATATGCATACTTAGAATAATACACCAAAATCACAATAAATAAATACTTTTAACAAATCAGAAATATTCATTAATAAATGTAATGGAAATATTTATTCAAAGGAATATATACTCATGTAACTTTAAATATTCAATAAGTAATATAAATAATTGTCATTTTTGAATGGTAAAGACCAATAAATTCAGTCACTGTCATCGTTATAGTCTAAGAAAATTAGCTAATACAGTGAAGTCCCCTTAATTACATTATTCTTATAACTAATAGTAAATATTATAGTACCATGTTGCATGGTTTAAGGAATATTAATGTCACATATCTCTTAATAATAACCTCAATATTAATGATCATTGTCATTATTTTAGACACACCTATGAAAGATAACAAAGGTAATATTCAGTATAAACTTTACCAAGAAACCAATAGAAAGATTTACCTTTAATGAAGGGCATAAGGGTGGGGTGCTAAGTGTAACCAAATCTATTTAATCTTTCCACCTTTAAGAGCATATCACTTTATCTGGCTAGAATTTATTTAAATTCAACTTCCTAATGGCACACAAATGCCACTAAAATTCTGCTGTAAACACCAGGTAAGAGATTTAGAAATCTCCTAATAATCAACACATAATGATCTATTTCAAAGAATGATTCTTAAAATTTTGTTCTGGAGGCAGGAAGGAGTTTTGTCAGCTGAATTCTTTCCTTTTTTCCCCTACTGCTTAAATCTGTATCAAAGTTTTCTATTAGAGCAGAAAATGTATAATTTAATTTATTTTACATTTAAAGAAATCATGAATTCAAGATTTTGGTTTGGATTTGAAGGGTATTTTTTTTTATTGCTTCCCCTTGGAAAACATTCCAATCTTATGTTCAGAAAAAAGCTGTGTTATTTTTTCTATCAAGATCAGGTCTTTCAGAATGATTTATAACTAGTGTAAGAGGGGTTTTGTGACAGTTATTAAGTTTCGTCTAAATGTAAATTCAATTGCTTATTTATGACTTTATCTCAACCCCCTAATTCTTTCCAATGGAGACTTAGTGTGCTCATTTGCTATGGGAAGGATAAGTAATAAGGCTGATGCTGATTTATGATAGAGGGATGGGTTATTCTCAGTAAGAACCACTATAACCTTTATGATACAATTGGACACTTTATGATACAATTGGATGATAATGCAGAGTGTTATCATCTGGTGGTACTTTATTTTTTAGTGCTGTGTAGTGGATTTTTAATAGTCATCCATTTAAAATTTTATGTTTCAAAAACAAAATGTTTCATGTAAAACCAAAGTTAATTATTAGAAATGAAAAAGCAAACAAAATTTCTATAAGGAACATTCTGATGCAAAAGTAGTCTCCAAGTCCAGAAAATAGCATGTCGATCCTTCTGTGAACAAATAAGCAAAACATTTTATTTATTGTCATTGTTTATGTTAAAAATGATTATTGTAGCTTCTTTTCAATTAGGTTAACTTCTTCCTACTCCTTGCCAAATTTCATAAACACAGATGACATTTTTCTGTGTTTGCTTGTATTTGTTTGATTTGAAGGAGGGTCTTAGTATACGGCTCAGGCTGACCTTGAAATCGGGATTCTCCTGTCTTAGCCTCCTCAGTGGGAGGATTATAGGCATAGACCACCATGCCCAATCGTATTTTAAATTATAATCACTTCCAGACATTTTTCAGAAAGAGAAAATTAGCTTTCAGTGAGCTTCAGTTCAGAATAATTAAAATTATAATTTCTGGCCTCTCATGTGGCAAAATTCTCTTTCAGTCTCTTTACATTTTTATCAGTACAATTCTAACAGATTTCTGACTAATTCAAGAATACAAGAAAGTCTATATTTAACCTCTGTAGTTTGAGAAATTATAGGAACATCATTTTTTTTTGCCATAAAACCTATCCCAAGTGTATAACTTGATAAATTTACACATCAAGATATTCCAGATATCAAAATAAAATTAAAATCATAGAAATGAAGACATTCTTATCCTCTGATCTTCCTATAATCTCCCCTAGAAAAAATATTCAGGGAGCAATTCCTATCTTGATTAAGTGTAAAAAGAAAATCTGTGCCATTCTACATGAACACACATCTCACTTTTTCTAGACAAGACAAGGAAAAGAGATTGCAGGAGGGATATAATACACTTTAAACATGTCTTCTACTCTAGGCACTATACTAGTTGTTTAATAAATGAGCTCTTATTAGTTTATGTACAAGCTTATATGCTGTATATATTACTACATAATAATACTATACTATCAGTTTTCTTTTTATACATTAACATATTTTATGTAAGTTATTATTTCCTTTCTTTCATTTTTATATTTACTATAAAATGAATGTGTGAAATTCCTTGCATTCACTGTACCTAGTAGAGTACTGTGCATGTATGTAAACAATACAGACACAGCAGCTGAGTAAAATACTGCGAAAAGCTGTAACTGATTTTCCGGTAGAAAAGAGAGTAAAATGAGTCATGAGAAATTTTTCAGTATGTGAATTATGACCACTATTTATTTTAAAGATTCTTCCCACATAGCTATGCACCAGGCTACATAAGCAGGCAAAACAACAACAAAAAAAACCACTTCATCAAAGAGCCTTGAACTGAAATTCATGTGCTCTGCTAGACAGAAACAATACTTTATGAAGTCAAGTGTTTTTACCGAAGTTAGAGCCATTGCCACTCATCACCATGGTCTAGTTCAGAAAAAGAAAATTTTAGGAAATTTTGAACACAAAATTTTGAATGTTAGAAAATTTATTAAAATAGTCATCTCAGCTTTTTTCACAAGCATAAGCAAACTGAGGCACAATTTTCATGAAAATTATTTCGTGTGCTTGATTTGGTTTTATATGATACATGTATCATGTCAGCAAGTTTTGAGCACTTTATAATATATATTGCATCCTTACGGCTGATAAGCGGGGTTATGTCATACTATAGTGGACAGTCTAGCCTCATTGTTACTGTAATAGGTGCTGGGAGCTAGAGCTCCATAAAATCCACGAGTCTTTCCTTTTTTCTATTACTATTGATACATATGAAGTTGCTCAATTTTAATTTGTTAAATCCTTCTTTAATTCGAGAGTAGTTAGGGCATCTACATTTCAAATATTTTCAACATGAGAAATGACATTATTATATGTAAAGCATTCTGTAATGTCTTTCATATTAGAGAGTATTAGCAATTAGTAAAGACTGAGTTTACAAAAAGAAAATTGTGGCTGACCTAGGCCAGCTAGCTTTTCAACAGTATTTTATTAGAATGTGCTTGAGTCAGAAAATCTCTTCAAACCGAATCTACTTTGCCAGCAGCACCATTTAAGGTCCCTTACATAGACTTTCTCACATTTTTATTCATTTACTTATGATATTTTTCTCAGTAATTGACAAGATAATTTTCAAATACATTGATAAATATTAATAAATATACACATATGTATTTGTATCTCATATTGTATATTTTTGTCATAAATCTATATCTCCACCATTTAAACAAATGTTTTAATATCAGCGATTTTTGTCTTAGCGTCCCCATATGTCAGAGTGGATTTTAGTAATTTAGAGTGACATTTTCTAGTCTTGAATGCAGATTTGAGGTAAACATAGATTTGATCAATTTAGTGAGAAAAATGTTAGCAAGCAGGCTGCATGAAAAGGTAGAGAGGTCAAATTCAGAAGGATCAAAGTTTCGGGTTCACAAGCTAATCAGACCAACAGTTTGAGGTGTAAAAGCCCTTACTCCTTAGCCTCTGATTGCCACAAAATATGGAGCTACTGTGACAACAATATTTAGAGGAGAAACGGTTGTTAAAGATATCAGTGTTTTGTATAAAAACTTAACCATATTTTTGTATTTTCTTTGTGCTAGAAAAGGTGAGAAAATCGTTTCTTTGACATCTCCAGAAATCTGCTACAAGCCACATGATGTTGAACAGCTTTCTGCTGTGGTTTCTGCAGATAAGTCTCCTAGGAACCAGTCTTGGTGGGAAAATTCTTATTTGGCCAATGGAAGGTAGTCACTGGCTAAATGTAAAAATAATAATCGATGAGCTCATTAGAAAGGAGCACAATGTGACTGTCCTAGTTGCCTCTGGTGCACTGTTCATCACACCCACAGTTAGCCCATCTCTCACTTATGAAATCTATCAAGTGCCCTTTGGCAAAGAAACAATAGAAGGTGTGATCAAGGATTTTGTTTTGACATGGCTGGAAAACAGACCATCTCCTTCAACAATTTGGAGGTTCTATCATGAGATGGCCAAAGTCATCCAGGACTTCCACATGGTGTCCAGAGAGATCTGTGATGGTGTTCTTAAAAATGGAAAGCTGATGGCAAAACTGGAGAAAGGGAAGTTTGAAGTCCTGTTGTCAGACCCGGTATTCCCTTGTGGCGATATAGTAGCTTTAAAACTGGGAATTCCATTTATCTATTCCTTGAGGTTTTCTCCTGCCTCGACAGTGGAAAAGCACTGTGGGAAGGTTCCATACCCTCCTTCCTATGTTCCTGCAATTTTATCAGAGCTCACAGACCAGATGTCTTTCACTGAGAGAGTAAGAAATTTCATCTCCTACCGTCTACAAGACTACATGTTTGAAACCCTCTGGAAGCCATGGGATTCCTACTATAGCAAAGCTTTAGGTATGTAGCTACTTTTGTTTTACTATTTGACTCTGAATAAGCAAAGCTCTTAGTTAATTCCCCTTTAATTCCTTAAGTCTGTAAGTCCACCTACATGCATCCTAGTACCACCGCCTGTTAGAAGGAAAGCATATTTTAAACAATGCTGGGCTGCAGAATTACAGGAGCTGCTTTCTAATTTTATGGACTTAAGACATTCGACAATCATATGGGTACATTTTAAAAATATTTTATGTGAGTTTTTGTGCATTGCCTGCCCAAGATCTGTCAAGCTAATCAGTCAAAGGCTCAACATGGAAGAAATGGGTGACAGCCCTAGCCTGAGCTTGGGGACTGATGGATATAATGTTTTACAAACACATAAATTTATAAAGAAGGCTAGATTTGTTTAGATCTTACATGGGAATAGAAATTGCATAGAAACTTCAGTTTTATGTAGACAGAACCAGAAGAGAATACATTATCTACAATTCCATTGTTAGTATAGACTTTTGTCTATAAGAATTCCCATATATATATGTAGTCTCTGACCACTGCTTAGTAAAGGCTAAGATAAAAATCAAAAGAAATCCAGAAATTCTATTTACAAGCATCTAATTAAAATGAAAACATAAACACTGATTAGATGTCCTTTCTTGGTTAACCTTACTCAAATTCATCAAATGCAATATAGTTTTTATTTGGTGAGCAAAATATAGTGACTATTTATTATTAGAAGTAAATGTAGATAATATTAATGTGGTTATAATTAGTCTCATTTCTCATTAGTGTCCATTTCTTATTTCCCTGGTTTCTTATTTATTCCTCACTAACAATCTATTTCCCTATATTTACAAGGCACTAGTTTAGATTACATTACCATAGGAGTGATGTGAAGCTGGTGGCTTTAAGTACAGAAGTCAGACACAAAGAAGATTTATGATGTGAATTTTGTGAGAACTATATGAACAAAATATAGACATAGGGTAGATGAAATGAATGTTACATGACCAGAAGAGAGTAGGCCTCTGAAAATCCTTAAGTTTCAAGTATTAAATGAGTTCCCCTGTAAAGTAAGTTTTGAAATGGTAAATGTGCTCAAGTCAGTGACCGAAAACAATACAAGGTGCTCTGGATATTGCTAATGATTTTTCTGAGAAGGTCAATGTGAGAGATCGAAGATGTGAGAAAAAAGTTGGTGGTGTCAGAATTGTCAAAGAATGTATATGTTATTTTATTTATGTGTGCATGTGTGTGTTTATGCATGACATGTTATTTTATTTATGTGTGCATGTGTGTGTTTATGCATGACGTTATTTTATGTGTGCATGTGTGTGTTTATGCATGACATGTTATTTTATTTATGTGTGCATGTGTGTGTTTATGCATGACATGTTATTTTATTTATGTGTGCATGTGTGTGTTTATGCATGGCATATTCCTTCTATGTGCAAATACGTGCATGCTTTGCATACTGGTTGGAAACTTGAGTGTCATTTCACTCTGCCTAATTTTCGATACTTCATCTGTCACTTAGCTGAACATACACACTGAACAGCAAGTTCCAGGGACCATCTTTTCCACCCAACACAGAGCTGGGTTATAGACAAATGTGATTATGTCTAGCTTTTTAAAAATAATATATTTTCTGGAATCTGAACTCAGGTCCTAATGTTTTCATGCTTATGTAGCAACTGCTTTATCTCTGCTTTTAACTCTCCATAGTCTCAAGATATATTTAATAGTCTTTTGTGAGTTATATTGTTGCAGTTGGGAACTGTTTACAATGATGTATTTTTACAAGATACATGTTTTATTGAAATACTTGGACAGTTGCAAATATAGAGTGGAGGGCCTTGAGTCTAGATTACTTCACTTCAGGATATGTATGGTAAGAAGATGTATTGGGAAATGACTTAAAAATAGCGAAAAATAATGTACAAATGCTATATAACAGCACAGTTAAGAAAACAGATTCTTGATACACAGTTGGGGTTTTTGGGTATGTGATGCAGAATAGTAATTCTGTCTCCTTTCATCCATATTTCAGTTCTCTCGTTCCTAACAGGACTGCTGAAAGGACAAATTCATGAATATTTAAACTACTTTACAAACCTTGAAATATCCCAAATGCCCGATTTGTATTAGCTTATTTGAAGTTGATGGTCTTTTGGTGAAGACTGTTAAAAGATGAAGAGATTAAAATAGTTTCAATATTTGTGATTTCAGTAATTTATAAATTGTATGGTTAACTGAGATAGTGATTATAGGAGAAAGAAAATTTGGTAGTGTGAATAATACATTTAATTTTGTATGTGTACTATTTGAGAAAAGATCTGGTAAGTTCCAATGATCCATGAGTTAAATGGGATGGCATTTCAGAGGGAAGGCAATGGATTAGATGAAGCAGAGTGCCATATGAAGAGAGTATATGTGCAATGTTGTCTCTCAAACACCATAGTTGTTTCCATGTTTATTCTTTCCCATCACATGCAAACTACTTGCAAATTTTCTGTTGCATACATAACATATTCTGAATCCGGCAATAACCAAATTGTTTAAAGTCAAGTAATGGATTTATGTGGTGCAAACATCTTTGCAGGTTCCCAAAATTCTTTCACAATACATAGTTATAGTGCGTACATTAAAAGAAATATTTTTATTGACTCCTTATATGTTTCATACAGAACATCTCAGTCTTTAAATGGTGCTTGATGATGCATATCAATATTTTATTTTGCTGTCATGAAAAAACTCATGATACAGACCAAATTCCCATAAAAATCAGATAAACAAGGCATGCTTCTAATTTTTGATAAGCTGTATATCTTGTTCCTAAGTTTTGAGAACTAACTTCTCCTTTTGAAGATCAAAATTGACATTGTGCTTTCACTTGTTTTAATAAATAGTAAAGATGAGATTCAAAGATACTTCAAATCACTGAACATCATTGTGCGCACGCGCGCGCACACACACTTGCAATAGGATCTGCTAAACAGAATTTGAATTCCTTGAAATAATTAACAGCTAGTGAATGAACATATTGAAAGACATTAAATATCATTTAAAGATGAACAAAATGTTTATATGAATTTCAGAAAGAATATTAGAGGTTTCTGTGTAGTAACAGTTGTTGATACCCTGACCTCTTTTGAACTTCCATCCCCAAATAATTACAAAACTTACCTCAATAAATCAAAATAAATATGAGTAATGGATGCAAGTGGGTGGTACTAAAGCTGGCTGAATCTAAGCAAAACTTGGAGCACCAGTTTTAGCTATGCTGTTGTTCTCTTTTAGCTAAAACATCATATTCTCTGAGTATGTTAACCATTTGTTGCCCAGTTCAAAACAGATGATGATTTCTAGCATGTCAAAGATGACCTGATTTCTGTCTCTTAGAGGAAACAATATAGCTCCAATGATTATATAGAAAACTATTAAGATACAAGAGAATGAACCACATTGCACAGCCAAAATAAGTTCTTACTAAAGAGGAAAAGAGGCAAAGGACAAAAAAGATTTCATCAAACAAACTGGAAAGTTGACCAAAGCTCTATGTCTCCATGCCTATGGTAAACCAAAATCTGAATGTGTGCAGTATCTCAGTTATTGCAAAAGCCAAAGGGATATTGAAGCTTCTTGGGTCATTTTTGGATTGTTCCATCTTTACATAATCATTTCTATTATCAACAACCTATCCTCAACTTTATAATCATAATTCTCACAGTTACAGCATTATTGATTTAAGCTTGTGAGATTATCCATTATCTTTCCCTAGGCTAAAGTCTCAGAATCACATGTACATTCTGCTTGTAAGTTAATGCTGGTTATAGACTCACGTTACTTGAGGCTTAGGGCAGTAGAGGTTAATCTTTCTTAACAATTTGTTCATGGGAACATACTGAAGATTTATGCAGATGTTCTTACATGTAATCCTGATACGTGATATTGGGTTGCTAATTCCATATACTCTTCTGACTCTGAATGTCTATATAAGTTTGTTTTTACTAAATACAGCAATCTGGTGATACAAAGGACATGAACATTCATTTTCAAAAGACCAGGTAAGAAATTAAAATACATGCTCAGGAATTCATTTATTGCATTATAGATGTAGAATAATAATGTGAATGATGGAGGAAATGGTCATGTAAAAATTTCCTCCCAAACATCATGTCATTTCATCATCCATTTTTCTTTACTGCTCTAAGTAAAGTCTTTGTAAAGGAATTCAGGTCCACTCAGCTCTCATATACACACAGCTGAATAAATAAACAGACCAACTGTACAATGATCTCCTCTCTGTGGAAGAATGTAATAAGAATCTCAGAGCATGTCCTTAATCTCTGCTAATTGGTAGGAATTGGATATTAAAATGCTTAAATAATTATTTTTTCTTACATTATGATATTTTATTGAAACACATAGGTATGTGCAGTTATAAGATCTCCTGCTTTTAGGTATTGAGAAAATAGTTTCACATATTTTTTTTCACAGAATTTTTGCAAATTGGTTAAACTTTATTGCAAGGAAAAAACCATCATTACAGATGAAATATTGAGTTTTCAAAATATTACGCAGGTTAAAATAAAGTCATATGCTATGGCTTAAAGAAATATTTCAATTAAAGTATTCTTTATCTTCTTATTTGTAATATTTTTAATTTCCCTAGCTTAAATTACAAGTGATAATTTATTAATTATTTATCATAGTTTCATTTAGACATTCGTGAACACTTTTTTACTCTCAATCTATGTAATTTTTAAAGTTTTCCATTCTATTGTTTGTATGTTCTAATTTACCACATGGGTTTCAAATGGGCCAAGTTCTCATGATGTTTAGAATCCCTTAAGGAATAGATCTCCCCGGATCTCTGATGTCTGAGCTTTGTTGGCTGGAGATATTCTTTCTGACTCTAAGAGACCTATGCCAGTAATTTCTACCTGAAAGTAAGAAAAGGTTCTGCAGATTTCGATTATGTTTGTTTAAGATTAAAACAGGTACACTTTATTTTTATTTTCACAATAGTGACTGAAACATCACCAAAATTGTATATAATTTTTTGAGAGAATAATATAAAAGTTGAATGAGAATATAATATTTAAAATCCAATATATATTGCTATGTATGTACTCTGATCAGTACAAAACAATCAGCATTTTAAAATAAGCATCCTTTACTTATTTAGAAACATAGACGATATATAATTGTATAATATAGCATTGCATATGAAAATTAAATGAACAATATTTAAAAACTAATATTTGTAAAAACAATAAACTATTATTGAAATGAAGGCTGTATTCATCTATTCAAATGACCTAGGTACTAATAGAACCTAAACGATTAATGTAAAATAAAGTATTAGAAATCAGTTGCTGAGCACCTCATTTATTCTTAAGTCAGACAGATTTAGAATGAGTTATTTGCTTTCCATTTATGGAAATTTAATTCCATAAGACAATGCCTACATGAATCCATAAATATAAGTTATTTGTATATATACTTCACTTTGAATTTGTAATTGGGAAACATTTCAGTCTACAGGCTAAACTAAACCACTAACATAGGAGATATCTAACATAATACTCATGAGGTTAAATACTTCCATCCTATTATAATTTCAAAACAAAGAAATGCATTCATCCACTTTTAAGTGAATACACCACTTAGTCCTTACAAAATAATACAATTATTTCATTGCCCAACAGGGACCACTTAGATATAGCACATTGACTCTGAAATTTTCTTTTTTTAAAATTCAAAGTTATTCAGTGGTGCCTCCTCAAAAGTTATAAAGAAAACAATTCTAAAAGTGCTATTTCTTTCTCCAATTTTCCTTTCTCTCTGTTTCTGATATTTTCATTGCTGAGGGGTCTGAAATTATAAAATTCAAGAAAAACTGCCTACAAATGAAAGTTTGGTGCTTGATTTTGATTCTTCAGTTTCTTTTTTATCCTTTTAATCGCCTTTTTGTTCTTATCTCTATTTTTAAAGGCATCTTGATGGTTTTAACATACCAACAGTATGTAATTAATTTTGTTCAATTCAAATACACTAAGAATTGCAACTGTAACCCTTCCCTAATTTTATCAGGATCTATTATCTTGAAGATGGTTGTCAGAGTACATAGACACCAGCCTTTTAACCTCCTAGCCTCTTTTCTTTATAAAGGACAAGATTTCATTTTCTACATGTGATGTAATTATGTTTATCCACATAAAGCTTGACCTCATAACTTTCCTTCTGACTTGTGAATCAATTGACCTAAGAATATTGAATATGATTGTATAATATTGAATATGATCATATTCAATATTAGTTTATTTGAAATCCAATCTTCCAAAATACATCAAATTTTTCTTTTCATTTTAAAAGAGCCACAGTAGAATGGTTTTCACAGTGGATATCACCATGATCAAGAAGCTAATCCAGCTCCTTGTTTCTAATTTGATTCTAACTGAAATTGTTCTCAGTGGGAATGTGCTAATTTGGCCTACAGATGGTAGCCACTGGTTAAATATTAAGGTCCTTCTAGAAGAGTTGATTCAAAGAAATCACAGTGTGACTGTACTGGCCTCATCAGAAACTCTGTTCATCAACTCCAATCCTGATCCTTTGGTGCATTTTGAAGAGATTCCGGTTTCCTACAAAAGAAGCAACATAGATGAAATAATTGAACATATAATATCGCTGTGGCTGGACCACAGACCAACTCCTCTTACAATGTGGACTTTCTACAAAGAGCTGGGAAAGCTCCTCAATACCTTTTTCCGAATTAATATGCAAATCTGTGATGGTGTATTAAACAACCCCACACTAATGGCACGACTTCAGAAAGGTGGCTTCGATGTGTTGATAGCTGACCCAGTAACCATCTGTGGAGACCTGGTTTCTCTGAAATTAGGAATTCCTTTTGTGTATACACTGCGCTTCTCTCCAGCCTTTACGGTAGAGAGACACTGTGGGAAAATCCCAGCACCATTTTCCTATGTACCGGCAGCCTTGTCAGAGCTCACTGATCAGATGACCTTTGGTGAAAGGGTAAAAAACTCCATATCTTATGCTCTGCAAGATTACATATTTCAGTCCTACTGGAGAGAATGGAATTCATACTACAGCAAAGTTCTAGGTGAGTCTCCAAAATATTTTCCTATTAATGACATCAATTGTCCTTATTCCTAATCTCTGAGCAGGCATTTTTCACCCCTCTGTACATGCCACACTGAAGGAAAGTACTTAGCATAGTCGCAGAGTTCTTTCATTACTGTTTTAATTCAAGAAAATTCTTCAGAAATGAGGGCGTAGTATTAATCTGAACTTAACTTTTTTAAATGGGAAAAATGTACTCATTTAAATAATAGCTTTTCTATTTTAAATCAATATTTAAATATAAATAACAAATATAGCCATAGAAAATGTTCTGAGATGCTCCATAATTTAATCCCATCCTTTATTCTTTAGCTTGGGGTTTGTTTTGTTTTGTTTTTGAGAATGTGTCTCCCTGTAGCTCCAGATGGCCTGGAACCCACTATGTAGACTAGGTTAGCCTTGATGGAACTGGCCTCTGCTTCCTCAGTGCTGGGATCAAAGGTGTGGGCCACCAAACTTGACCTCTTCAGCCTTGTTTTTCTGCAAAAAACATAACATTTAAAAAGCATGAAAGCCTCAGCAAAACATATTTGCACCATACCCCACTGCTTTTTAAAAACCCTAGTCAGCCTAGGAAGACTAGTGCTCCATCATCACGATGCTTCTGTATCCTTTGCATTTCTAAAGTCTTCTGGCCTTAAAGGTTCCTTGTGACAATCAATAAAATAAAATGTTAACTATAAAGCCAGTTCTAGATGGTTCTTTTTATTTTTTTCTTTCTGACTCTCATGAGATTTATTTTTTTTTTCTCATGAATGACTTTCCTCCAGCTCTACTAGTACTCAGGGGATTAATTAGTACCACACATTAACATTGGCTACTACCAGTGGTCCTTGTTTACAGAAGTTAGGTGGAAAATATTCTCCTCTTACACAGCTTTTACCTACCTCCCTTCCTTCCTTCCTTCCTTCCTTCCTTCCTTCCTTCCTTCCTTCCTTCCTTCCTCCCTCCCTCCCTCCCTCCCTCCCTCCCTTCCTTCCTTCCATTCTTTTTAGTGTGAAATGCACTTACTGAACATTAATTCTGTGTCTGTCAATTTCCTAGGTAACTGAAATACAGTAAGCAAATCAAACAGAAATCACACTCTTAGAATTTACACTCTAGTAATTGGGAACACATAATAGGTAAAATAAATATGTAAAATGTATAGAATGTCAGACTGTGATATATTCCTTGTAGTTAAAAAAAGGAAAGGAAATTTCCAGAAGTGAGGTTATACTTCTAAACAGAGAGATCATGGAAGGTCCCATATTAACAGGAGATTTTACAATAAGGGCCTAAGAGTCAGGAGAACATTTTCTGGGGCTAAAATATTTCAGACTTAAAAATGAAAACTAAAACAAAAAATATTAGCCTTGGTATACCATAGGTCCTATGGCAATGCAAGTCTAATTTTACTTTATTCTCACCTGTAATAAGTAAGATTTGAGTATATTTTGCTTCTTTTCATGTTGAATATTCTTTATCAAAATATCCATAAAAGTATTAAGTTTCTTCACACCTGAAGGCATGGTCATTAGAAACTGGGTAGTAAAATGACCCAGTTTTATGTTGTAATTTAGGTATGCTTTTAAAGAGATCTCAATTGCTTATGACTCAAAGATACATTTTGATTTAAATGTATATGTTGCCCACATGATTATCGGTAACATATTTGAAATATGTTGCATAGTAATTATCACTGCTCATGTGCACATTACACACAGACTATTGTAGGTACTAAGTGAGATGACTGTTATTGTGTTCCTTCCTTAAACCAGGAGATTGCAAAGTATAATGGTGAAAGGTCTCAAAAATACATGAGATTTTGAGTAGAGATTCTCCTTTCTTAATCTGGCATCAGGCAATGGATTCAATTAAACTCAAACTCTGTCAGTCACAGTGCTTCTTTCTCCATAAAATGGCTTAATTTCACTAAAATCTAGAAGGATCTTTCTGTGGATGTGTCATATCACTTGTAAAGACTTATGATAAATAAAGATTACACCAAAATCTTCTATGATAAATCCCTAATGTACTCCTGTGAGGTCTACGCACAGAACATAGGCAGTAGGTAAAATATTTGGTTTTCAAGCATAAGGACTTAAGTTCCATCTCCAGAACCCAGGATAAAAGAAAAAAGATGGCATGGTGGTACACACTCCCAGTGCTGAGGAGGCGGCAGAGACAAGCAGATCCCCTGGGCTCCTTGGCCAGGCAACCTAGCCTATTTGGCAAGTTCCAGGCCAGTGAGAGATCTTGACTCAACACAAAACAAGGATAAGGAGATATCTCCTGGGGTTTACCTCTGACTGCAATACACACACACACACACACACACACACACACACACACACACACACACACATGCACACATTCATTCATGCACTTACAGACATACCCATGTCCACACACAAATATTATAAAATATGTGGCCTCTGGTATGCATTAAAGTCTTTGTAAATCAAAATATCTTAACATCATATCTTTACAGGACCATGATTTAGATTTAGAAATCCTATCTTTTCAGAAAATAAGTATCTTTTTTACTTAAATCCTCTGTGGTTCTGTTAGAAAATATTATGCTTTATTTCATTTCTGTGACAGTGTATATATGGGTTCCCATGTGTCACCGAGATCAGAGGAGCACTTGAAGGAGTAAGTTCTCTTCTTGTATCATATGGTTCCTAGGGACTGAATTCAGGTTGTTAGAATTTGCAGCAGGCTTCTTACCAATGACTCACCTTGCTGACCCACTAAACATCTCCAAATGACATGTATTTTAAGAAGGAGTACATTGCCCAGAACTAGTAAAAATTTAATGTTTTCTCTTTGGAATCACACTTTTTAAAGCATTAGTGAAACTTAATTTCTCTAAACTGATACTGAAGAAAGATCGATTCATTATGTTTACATCATTATGTTCAAACATACAAGATTTCACAATGTATCAATTTCTTAAAGAGTTTTCATTACAGTATTATCCTTCAGTTCTTTGTGAGAAAAACAGAGTAGAAAGATGGCATGTTGAGCTATGGTCAAGGAGACTTCACTTGTCTTGATGGGGAAAGAGGTGAGTACATGAATAATCCAACTACACCCATCCAAAAGTCTGCCTGCTCCATCAGCAGGAGCATACATTTTATGGACCAGAATGCCAAAACAAAGCGACACTGCCACTCACTTCCAGCAAGTGTTCTGATTGCCACTTTTCTCCATACCCTGACTTCACTTGTGACAGTTTTCTCACTCTTAGGTCCATTTTTTTTGATATAGCTAGAAGGCTGTCACCACAGACCCTATGTGGCTACCTTATACTAGAAGTCAGACCCTCAAGCTCTGAGAAAACTAAACTGAGTTTCTTCATATATGGTTTAGCCAAAGGAATTTTGTTATGTCAACAGAGTACTGAGTATAGCATAACTTTCATGTGGACACATTTATTTTTTGATAAGAAGTCTTTTAAATTTTGTTGTTAAATTATTCATCTTATCTTTAAAGTCACTTCTTTAAATACTTTGTATATTGTCATTTTATTTTCTAAGACTGGCAACTCATTTATACTGATTAGATACTATGGAATAACCATTAGAAATATAATTTATTATTTTACACATTTTAAGTAATTAATCTTTATTTAATGTGTATGAGTGTTTTGTCCCCATGTATGTGAGTGCACCATGTGCAGACAGTGCCTACAGAGGTCAGAAGAGGTTGTCAGCTTCCCTGGAACTTGAGTTACAGATGGTTGTTAGTTGCCATGTAGATGTTGGGAACTGAACCTGTGTCCTCTGGAAAGACAATCAGTGTTGTTAACTCCTGAGACATTTCTCCAGTCTTTAGATATATTTATAACCATTTCTCTCCCTTCAAAAATCACCCTGAAAAGTAAGCCAAAAAGGCTTTAATGAATGAAAATAATCACTGTAGGGTTAGTGGGATAGTTCAGTTAGGAAAGGGAAACTGAGTCAGTACCGCAGATCCCCACAGAAATGCAGGGCACACTGGCGTACATTTTTATTATCAGCACTGGAGAGGTGAACATAGCTAGCTTCACAGAGCTTGCTGACCATCCAGCTTAGACTACATGGGCAATTTCAGGCCAGTGAAAGACCCTGTCCCATCGGAGAGGACAAAATTCCTGAGGAAGACTTCTAGGATGTCATCTGCTCTCCACATGCACATACACAGACACACATGTATACACATACACACCACACCTGAAAATTTTAAAACGCCTAGTTTTCACCTTATTTACTTTTTGTTGCTGTTGTTGTTGTTGATGATGATGATGATTTTTTTGAGACAGTGTCCTTCCTCTAGCCCCATCTGGTCTGGAACTCATTATATAGACTAGGCTGACCTCAGTTTCATAGAGATCTGCCTGCCTCTGCCTCCTGAGTGTTGGAAGTACTAGTGTGCATCGTCATTCCTGGCTTTGTTTTATGAGGAATATTCTCGCCTATGCAGATCTGATCTGCCTGGTGCTCACTCTGTATGCGTATGGCCAGAACTTCGCTATGCTCCTGTCTCTGCCTCCCCAGTGCTAGGGTTGCAGACATATACCACCACATTTGGCCTGTGATACAGCCTTAATATTGTATCACTACTGAATCTTTTGCTTTTAACAATATTATTAAATACCATATTGAATGCAAAATAAATAAACTATGTTTTATAATTGATGAAGATATAATTATATAATTATTTAATAACTAAGCATATGACACTTACATTTTAGGTGATAACATTAGTCCAGTTTATGAAATGTTAGTCCCTCAAATCTTTTGTAAACATTCATAAACACAGATAAATAAATAAGCACATTATGCTTCTTAAAGATTAAAAACTATGTAGTGTCCAAGTCAGAGAAAATTTAAAAGATTTCAAATGCTGTGGTATTTTTATTCAGAAAATTTTGTCCAATTTCATTTGCTAACTATTATCTAAAGCAAAATTTTTCACTTTACTTTTGGAAATTATACTGTTAAATATTTCTTTGTAAGATTATCTTTAATCCACAATAATATTCATTATATTCTATAATTTAAGAATATATTTAAACAGCTAGTAAAACCCATTCAATATTTTTACAAAGATATTTATTTATACTTAAAAATTTAAAAAGAAATTAGTAGCCTCAAACCCAAGTTAAATAAGATAAGGAATCAATTAAAAAAAATCATATTACTAAGTAGAGATTTACTCACTTATAGTGAATTTCATTAAAGATTTCAGTGCTGTAAACATACTGGAACTTGAACAGTTGTACAGAAATGTGTTCAATGTTAGGTTGGGCACAGTGGTGTAGGCCTTTAATCTAGCACTTAGGAGCCAGAGGTAGGTGGATCTGTGAGTTTGAACCTAGCCTAGTCTAAACAGCGTGTTCCAGGTCAGCTGGGGTGTCAATGAGACTCTGTCTCAAACAAAACAAAACAAAACAAAAAATCAAAATAAATACAAAATATGGCTTAATTGTATTTATGGATGAACTTGATAACTTTAAACATAAAGGAAATATTCTTTTAAATTGATTGATCCTAAATGTTATATGAAATATAGACAGATAAAATATCTTGACTTTTAAGTAATACTTAGGAAAACAACAACAAACAAAAATTCCTTTAATGTTCTTTTCTGCACTTAGGAGGACATAGTCTTAAAGCAGATGTAGCCTAGGCAGTCGATGGTATCTAGCATATATCTGCTTCTCTCCAGCTCATGAAAGACAGATGTCCATCCCTTTTAACTCTTCTTTTTCACATACATTTTCCTGATTAAATATCTGCTTTGCCTTTGTCATCTACCTCTTTCTGCTGGTTCTTCAAGCTGTAAATACTTGTTTCTATGTCTGCCTCCCTCCCCGCTTCTGGAACCCATAAAGTTTGTGACTTGCTTAGATTTATTCCACTTTGGTCTTGAAAATGCATCTCTCTTTTGTTTCTTTGGAGTCCCTGGATCTGTATTCCCCATCAACAAGTATCTTCATATTTGTAGCTATCCTGAGCTACAACAACACACCAAGAAGTCTTTTGAAATGTACATATTGTTTCTATACACACACACCAAACACACACACACACACACACACACACACATATAAGTTACTTTCCTCATTTCTGTGATCAAATGCCTGGCGAGATACAGCCAAAGAGAAGTTTAATTTTGCTTTGTTGTTTATAACATATATTATTGATTTTTAAAGTCAAAATTAAAGAATAATAAGACATAATGGATAGTTCAGCTAAACAACATTTATTTCATGATTGAAATTTAAATATCAAGGTAAAAATTAAAACTTAGGTTAAGATTATATAGTTTAAATTCTGTCACCACATTAGAACTTTTGGTCTTTAATCATATAAATATGACCTTTCTGATTTTTTTTAACAAAGTCTTACTCATGTTGGCCATAGGGTAGCTAGGGACTCTGAGGCAACTTACTTGTTTCTCAGTGGAAAAGGAAACAAAAAGAATGCGGGTGCTCTGCTCACTCTCATCTCTTTTTGGTCAATCTCAGATCTCATCCCATGGATGATGACATGCACATTCAGGCTATATGATCACCACTGAGTTAATCCATTCTGAAAAAGGCTTTAGATACATATCAGAAGGTGATATGTATTAATTCCCTAGGTATTAGTTTCTAATCAGCTTGACAATTGAAATCAGTCATCATTTTATATAGGTAAAATATGCATACACATATTTTGTGTACTGCATTCCTGCACATACAATTTTATCTATAATGATATGCTCAATTTAGAAAGCATTACATACCTTTTCAAAATAGACCAGTTGTGTGCATGTAATATTACTGATGAGAATTTAAAAATATCTATGGTTCATCTCAGATACTTACAGATAGTTTTCTTTCTACATTTTATTAAAATGATTCCTAGGTTTCAAATTTTTGAATGGTGTCCATATTCTTTTACAAACATTTATTCAGTCTTCTGTGTCTATGTTATGACTGAATAGGCATTGCTTTGTCCTTTTTAAATCTAAGTGCTGTTTCTGACCAAACGTGGCAAAGAGTTCGTAAGAGTCACATTTCTCATTGCTGTGACAAAATGCTTGATGAGAGTAACTTAAAGAAGGAAGGTCAATCTGAAAAAATTGGCAATGAAGAGTGAGCAACACGGAGCTCATCATTTTAAAAATTTATTTCATAATAATATACACTTCTGACAGCCTAGTTCCTGATATAGAATTCAATGTCCATTATGATTTACATGTTATATGCTTCTCAGACATCTGCTTCCTAATATTTACATCCTGTGTTACCACTATATAACAGTTGAATTTATAATTTCTATTTTTAAAACATGTGTTGTTCTGTATATATGATATCCTGCTATAAAGAATTATTCATTTGTTTATATGTATTAATGATTCATGTAATTTCCCTGCTATGTGATGTCCATGGCATGACTAACAGTTTGCTTCTTCATATTAATTGGCTTCTGAGATTTTCCAGGTTTAAAGTGATTAGTAATTCATGTCCATGTGAGGTAATTATTTCTCATGTAACCCACTGACATTCCATAAAAGTTGTTCTTTTAGTATATACCACACAGTTAAACAGCTAGCTTATAGAACAGGTGAATACCCAAGGTGGTTCTTTATCTGAAAAAATTCCTTCAAAAGACTGCAGATACAGGTCAGTGGTGGAGCGTTTTCCTAGTATGTGTGAGGTCTGAAGTTCAGTCACAAATAAAGAAACAACCAAAAAGCATTCTTTTAAAGCATGTTATTTATATTCTGTGTTCCTAATGTATTTTAAAAAATATTTTATTAATATTATTTTATTTGTACAAAAATATTGCCTACATATGTGTAAGTGAACCCGTGTCATGCAATGTCCGTGGAGGTCAGAGGAGTGCATTGGATTTCCCTAAAACTGGAATTATAAAGTGTTGTTAGCCACCATGTGGATGCTGTGAATCGAACCCGAGTCCTCTGCATGAATAGCCAGTGCTCTTACCTACTGAGCTATCTCTCTAATCCTTTATTTTTATTTTATAGATATGAGTTTGTGGCCGGCATGTATGTAAGAAAATCATGTTGTGCAATGCACAGGGTGTCAAGACAAAGGTATCAGATCCCCTGGAACTGGAGTCACAGATCATTGTAAGCCACCACGTGGGTGCTGAGAACTGTACCCTGTTCCTCCTCACAAGAACAGCCAGTGCTCATAACGGCTGCACCATCTCTCCAGTCCCGCAAAACTTCCTTAATTCCAAGATCCAAGGCTAGATAAATGCATATAAATAACCCTGTGTGTGGGGGTGGGAGCGGAGATGTGTGAGCCCAAGTGCCCACTCATAGAGATCGGAGAACGGCCTGGTTTTACTCCCTTGAGAAAATGATATTTCACTGAATTTGAATTTGTAACTACTCATTTAGGGTTAGCTTTTGTGCCAGAAAGCACCTGGCTTCTATCTGTGTCCACTTTCTAGTGCTTTGAGTTTTGGTCACATGTAGGCATTCTTGGCTTTTTTGTTTTTAATGTGAGAGCTGGGCATTCAAACTCAGGTCCTCATGTTTGCCCAGCAAATGGTCTTACCCACTGAGCCATCTCACCACACCCCCATAAAATACCTTTAAAGTAAACATTTTGACACTTACAGATTCATAATAAATTTGTAATTGATTTTATGAAGTAGAGAATCAACTTTATTTACTTTTTCATATGTATAAATGCACATAAAAGACATTTCCCAACTTCTGTTATTCTCTTGTATACTTTCTTCAACAGTTAATATATTTAAAAAACATCATTTCACACAAATGTGATTTCTATATGGTACAGTTCTCTATTGCATTAAACAGTATTTTTCTATGCAAACATATATATTAAAAGTTATAATTTAATTCCTATAAAAGAGCATCTGAGAAAGCAGCTGTTTCTTCAAATTGGCATTTGAAGGCATACTCATATTTCTTCTACTTGAAATGTCTTTGATCTATTAATTCTGAAATGCATTTTGGAAATGATGCAAACATCCATGTAAGTAAATTTTTTCTACCTATTCAGAATGAATATCTTTTTGCAATACTGTAATTTTGTAGTATTAATGCTAGTATTTTCTATTTATCAGTTTCATAATACTCTGAAAGATACATGTACAGTTATCACATGAGCCATATACACAAATAATTTAAATTAGGCTCTTCAAAAGCTAGCTGTATATCCCTATGAATTTAGGTATAATTTGCAATATCCAGGACCAGGACATGGAAGCAATTTAAATATCTATTGATAGATTATAGATACAGAAAATGTAGTATATGTGTCACATGGAATAGCAATCATATATAAAATGGAAATTCTGTTATTGCTGCACAGTATATCAATCTGTAATGTATTAAGGGATATAAGATAAGTGTAGCACAGTAGGAAAATATTACAGGCTACCACATATAGCTAAATATGAAATAGTCTTACAAAGGAATAATAAGAAATAATGATTTCTAGGAGATGGAGGGACATTGGATGGTATTAACCAAAAGAACAAAGATTCAGTTATACAAAACAAATGAAGCTTGGAAACCTATGCTCAAGAACATAGCAGCTAACGATAATGTAATAGACACTTAAATTTTGTGAAGAGCTCATAGCTTAAGGTGTCACATCATGCAGACAAAATGGTCAATTATAATAAAGACTAGAACAATGTCTGAAATGACACACACAGAGTTTACTGTGATGGTGTCATGGGTTTATACACATCAAGATATATATGTAAAAGAAGATCATTTTGTTTGCAAATTATACCCCTCAAAGTGAATATTAAAAATTTGATAATTTATCAAATATATTTGAACTATTAATAAAATATACTAGTAATGCATCAACTTAATCTTTTTCTTTAAACCTATGATAAATGATTTATAGCATTTAATAGTTTTTCTACTCAGTCCTCCTTCCACATGAGTTCACTTCAATGAGATATTTATATTTTATATTTTTGAACATTTGATTCTACTCTTTCATGTTTGGATAAAAATGTGTACCTTTGTATCTATAAGTGATTACAGATCTTTAAAAATTTTAGATCTATCTCTCCATCTCTTGACTAATGCTCTACTTTTGTTAGAGGTGTTTATTTCTTTCCTCTATCCTGTTAAAGAATGCAAAATTTATTATTCATAATTCTATTAGAAAACAATATACATGAAATCTAGTTTGTGCAGTAATTTGTTAAATAACTTTTGATTATTTCTCAATGTTTGAGAAAAATTTTATGATAGATACACCTTACTCAATAAATTTGTATCTTACAGGCCTATAGTTGAGTAATTCTGAATTTATTTCATTTGTTTAATAGAATTGAATAAGTAACCACACATTGTGGTAACACAGACTTCTTACTATTGAAGAAAATGTTTAGACACAAGGAAAGAACGGATATGTATATATGCTCCCATATGAGATAATGTGTTTCCTAGTTTTTTCCACTGAAGTTTCTTAAAACCTCAGAAAAAGAAACTGTTAGTATGGATACCTCATTTTTTATATGCCATTCTCTTATAAATGGATCAGCAAGAAATGTAAGAGATTTCCTTTTCTCCATAGCTGTGAAGTATGAGATTCTCTAGGAATGGTCCACAAGCAGAAACTCATGAAAAAACTACAGGAAACCAAGGAGGATGCAATGGTTCAGACTTTGCAGCTCTCCTTGTTAAGCTTGTTACTAAGTTTCTTAGGTCCTGTTTGTGAACAGGCTGAGGGTCCCTATAAACAACCTCAGAGAAAAATGCTTTGATCAACTTCTTGCAGAACCGTCCAATGTTCTTGTTGCTGTGGGAGGACAGGCAAAATGACCTTCACAGAAAAGGTGAAATGGAGGGAATGTTCTGCTTTCCTTTGACTTCTGGCTCCAGCAATACACCTTTTAATTTAATGATCTACTTTTTAATGAAATATTAGATAAGAGTGCTTTCTACATAATAGTCTATATGTAATAGCAACAAATTGTCTTTAATAACTAATTGTGGAAGTCACAAACATGAATTAATTTGCCATCATTTCTGATTCAAGTTACCAAACTATTTTATGATACTTTAAAATATAAGAATGTTATCAAAAAACACATAATATAGAAGCGAATATCAGTCTAATAAGAAAGTCTCTTTTTGTCAGATACAAGATGGCAAATGCTTTAGGTATGTTAAAGTTTTATATTTTAGGATAGTCAACTTCTTACTGTTATAGTATAATATTTATTGTAAGAGTAAGAGAAATGCTTGTGGCAATGTACTCATGAAAACTACAACATATTTTAAGTATGAGATTGAATTTAGTATCTAGTTTGCTTCAGCTGAACTTCACTTCTCGAGTTTTTGAACCCCAAATATTATACTCATTTTATAGTGTTATCTTGTTGTATATGTGTACCTGTCACTTTTATGTTTCATAAATTAAGAGTGAAGTTTTGATATGTCTTCTGTAGAATGTTTCATAATAGCTTGCTTGTAAAATTTGCCTAAGATACTTAAGTGAAAGTAATACAGTACAGAAACCTGAGAACAAATATCAAACTTTAAGACTTGGGTTGCTTTAGAGACTAAAAAACAATATTTTACATCATTGATTACATTTATTCTACTTATATTTAATTACTTGTCTTTTTATAATCTATATTGATTATCAATTTTGCACTAAAATTTGAGATGCAGTTTTCATCAGAACCCATCAAACATCTACTCCAGCTATTTTTAGAACCATAGAGAAACATGAAAAGACCATGCTGTGCATTTAAATACCGGTTAATTTAATTCCCTGATTGTGTTAGTTTACTAGGGTTGCTTTAACTAAATTCCATTTGGTGAGTAACATTTATGAATTGTATTTTCTTCCACCTTTTAGAGTTAGAATGCCAACATCTGCCAGACCTGGATTCTCTGAGCGCCTATTTCCTGATCTTTAGGAGAGGTCCCTCCCTGGGCCTCACATGGTCATTCACATATGTGCATTCTTGAAGGATTCTCTGAATCCTTTCAAAGAGACAACACTCATAGGTGACTAGAAGTCTGCTCTTCAATTGATTTATATGTGTTCAGCTCTAAAGCTCTGCACAAATACAGTTAATCTTCAATATATGAATTTGGAGAAGTAAAAGTCATTCCATGACACTGATTTTTCTAATAGACACATTTTTCTATAATTAATGTTAAAGAAATCCCTATTTTAAATCCCTTAGCTATAGATATAATTAAAATTCAGTATTACATTTGACAGTGATTATTTTTGCATCCCATAAACACAGTCCTGTAATGGGCCAAGCTAGCAGTGTTAGGCAGTTTACATTTAAGGTAAATAGGATCAATATCTTGACCTCAGCTCTCCCTCAGAGACAAGCAGGGGAGATAGAACTGAAACTACATCATTCTGGACCTTTGTAAACCTGTTATGAGTAAAAACTTTGTGGGGTACATAAGTAGAAATCAAGTAGTAACAGAAATGTTATCCTAGGATAAGAAAGGAGAAAAACACCTCCCACTGAGCAGAGTGTGTATGGAGAATGTCTTGATGGAGCTGGCTCTTTTTGACGATTAATTCTGTGACTGAAATTAAAAATGGAATGCACCTGTTGCAGGAAAGATCAGGCTAGGCACCAGGAGTTTACAGGAAGCCGATATTTTCATTTAGGCTGGGCTCAAGTCTCAAAATCTGGACCCCAAAGAGAAGTAATTGTTTATATCTTGGACATTTGATTACAGTGAGAAGGAAACTTACATATTGACTGGCTATCAGTACAGTCTCAAAATTAGGTAAAATATAAATTTACAAAAACAAAAACCCAAAATGTTTTCAAAAATCCTCTGTGAAAATCATTGCCAAAGTCTCCATTTCAGACAAATAAAATTGGGGAACTTTCCTCAGGACACAATCAAGTAGTTCAAGCTAGCTGTGTCAGTGTTCTAACCACAAACTTACTGGCTGAGATTTGCTGAGAGGCAGAGAGAGAACATAAGGATGGACATCAATGGTTTCCTTAATAGTCCACCAGATTTTATATCAGACCTTCATTTTTCTTACAGTAAAGCATTCATTTGTATTTAAATTTCTTATTACCCTTGATATACATTTGTGTCTATTGATAGGTCATATGTTTATAGTTCTGCTTGCTGGTTTTGGTCCTATCTGCTTGTTTTCAAATATCTTTATTTTTCCTAGCTAATCTTATGCTATGACAAGACTGTGCTTAACTGTCTAGCATGCAGTTTATTATTTTATTTCTTTATTGAATCATTGTGTGCTTTATACAGAATATCTCAATCAGTCTTAATCATCTTTCTAACCCCTTCCCCACTGGCATCACCTCATAGCCCCCCAATCAGAATCTGTGCATCCCGTCTGTTGTGTCAAGTTAGCATCCCCAAGTGACCTTACTGCAGGTTCATCCACGGAAGTCCAGTCAGCTTACGCAGAGTCCCTTGCTTTAGGAAGACTAACTCATCCTCACCCAACAGTAATCAGTTGCCAATATTTCTTAAGCAAAGACTGAAGTCTGCTACTCACTTTCTCTATGCCATAAGTGCATATAGGTATGCACTCCTAAGGAGACTTTAGTTTATAATTAACAGTGCTAGGTTGGATCTGAACCAGAGCACAAAACAATGTAAACTGAAACATAAAAGAGTAAACAATCATGATCCTAAATATTTTTGAATGATCAGGTCAGAAATAGGACACTGCTTATGTGATTGCATACCAGGTACAGAGGTCTCTGGCCTATCTGATCATGGGATATGTACCTGATTGGGGACTATGAACTGGAATTTTAAACAGGAAACATGTTTACAAAGGCAGAAGCAAAGCTAGGCAAGCAGGTGATTTCTGAAGGCAAGCAAGGGTTTGTTTCTCAGGATAAGTCTTTTATGGTTTGTTTCTCAACCAGCTCTGGGTTTTCCCATTTCAATAATTCATGAAATAATTTGCCAACAATTTTATATATTTGTTCAAATTTCTTTGATTTTCCTTGGCTTCATGTTTGTAACAGAATTGCTGCTTAGTGTGTGTGTGTGTGTGTGTGTGTGTGTGTGCATGTACATGTGTAAAGTGTCTGTGTCTGTGTGTGTACATATGTGTGGAGACTGGAGGTTTTGTTATCAGGTGTCTTCTTCTACAGATTTCACCTTCTTTTGGGGGATAGGATTTCTCACTAAAGTTGAAGCTTTCTGATTTAGCTAGGCTGCCTAGTTAGTGAATTCCAGGTTCCACTTAACTTGGCCTTCATGTGCTGGGATTACACACATATTCCACCACTTCCAGGTTTTTGTGCTTACTGGGAAGGCCTCATGCTTCATGACAAGCATTTGACTGATTGAGTCATTTCCAGTCTTGATTTATTGCTGCCTTAACACAGAATTATAAAGAGTACAGTAATTGTTTATTAAATTTAGTCACATACAAATGCCTTGTTATCAAGGCAGCACAAAGCATACATTACATAAAGCATGCCATAGTACAAACACTTTGATAGATGAAATGTGAGATGATTCTATGGACTGTTTGGTAACCTTAAGCTTAGTATCCTTGGGTGGTGGTTTTTTTTTTTAAATCTAACTAATGAGGTCTGTAAGAAGATGCTATCCATCCTGGCTTTATATCTACAGTTTAATAAGAGAAAAGTCTCATCAAACTTTCCTTTTTCGAGCTGTAATATATGTTTTCTGTGTGTAGAATTGTCTACTGTTATTATTTTTAAATAAACACCTCGTAAACAGCTCCCCAAATTCTACTTGGTATCTGCACCTTCCCCAAAATATTCTTAAAAGGTAAGTGTAAGGAAAATGTGTAATATTGAAAATCCTTACATTTGCATATCACATGCCTAAGTGAGTAGTGTTGTGAATGAATTAAGAATGGATGGACAGAGTATGGTTGGATCTTCCAGTATAATGTCGAAGCTCACAGTATAAAAAGGAGAAGAATAGATATTTGTTTCTGGCTGGAAACTGGTGGCAAGAAGTTTATATGACAAAGGTAATGTATCTTCTGCCATTTATCAGAAAGCAAAAATGGTTGCTGAATTTATCAGTAGTTATAGCTACATTTATATTTTTATTGCTTTATTTTAAGGAAATAATGCTTAGATATCACTTTTCTTTCACTATCCTTATAGCTTCCTTTTCACACTCTCCTCTTAACATATAGTCATAATAAATATTCTAGAAGGCCTAAATTTCATCCTAATGGTTCATTGGAAAGCGTATGTTACTTTTTGGTTATCAAACACAAGTACTAGTTTCATCACTTAACTTTATACACACTTTCCAGGAAGACCCACTACATTGTGTGAGACTATGGGCAAAGCTGAAATTTGGCTAATGCGGACATATTGGGACTTTGAATTTCCTCGCCCATACTTACCTAATTTTGAGTTTGTGGGAGGACTGCACTGCAAACCTGCCAAACCTTTACCAAAGGTATGTCTATGATGGCAAAGATTTAGGTACAGTATTTTAAAAAAAGCACATGAATTCCTTTCAGTGTTTTCTACTTCTATAACAGAGATATATGGCTGGATATTTTCAGTCTGGACATAAGTGAGTCTTCAATGAACTATTTGGGATCTTTTAGATTTGATAATTTAGGAAGAAGAATAAAATAATTGAGGGGCCATGTTAACAATATCTATGTATCAGTAGTGTGAATACAGAGAGAAGAATATAAAACCAGATCCATGTAGGCACTAGGAAGACTGCAACATCTAGTGAAAATAAAAAATGGATAGATTAAAATATTTTATTATTTATATGATTACAATGTTAGAATTATTTTGAATTGAAAAAGAAAATGTGTATCACATTCCAGAATCTCTCAAACACAATTTAGAATACCAAGTATAATGAAAAGAAGGGCAGCTAAGTAAAAGAAAATAATAGATAAGGTGATAATAATGTACTTAGTTATAATTAGAGAACAAGTATAAAAGTATGATTTGCTTTATAGTCTACAGAACTTAAACTCTTTAGAAAATTGAAGATTGAATTGTGTTCCCAGGAATGTCCTTGATTTATGGTTGCATCTATGTAAGTCATATGTAAATTTAAAATTTCATTTTATTATTCTGAATTTATTTTACTTATTTTTCAAGTTGTTAGTGCTGGAAAGCTTTATCAAGCATTGCTGTATACTAGTAAATGAATCAACATCTAAATAATACACAGGAACATAAAGAACATATCCACTGCTTATTAGATAATACCTCATACCACACTACTATATCCATTCTCCCATAAACTTGGTACACAATATCATGAAAATAAGTTACACATTACAAGAGGAAGAAATGATTACATTCCAAACTCAGATTATTTATCTATTGATACAGTCTTTGATCAAGATGAATACTAGCCAGGGATTATATGTTTATTCTGATACACAGACTACAGAAGCAATGAAACACAGTCAAGTGAAATTTTACAAATTAATATATTGTGTGTGTTTTGTGTGGGGAACATAAATGTGTGTTATTCTGAATAAACATCTGTTTGGGAGATAATTTCAATTAATCACCAGGCACAGTAGCACACACCTGCCTTCCAACATGTGTGAGTGGGAGGTAAAAGAATATTGCATGTGAGGCCAGTCTGAACTATGTAGTGAACTTAAGTCACAAGAAAGCAGAACAAGTGAGTACAGTGAGATAATAGTCCTTGACTTTAGTAACAAGACTTTAGAAATTCCCTCTTGAAATCAAGTAACCCAATAATCAGTGTGCTTCCACTTAAGATATCATACTCACTCAATAACTATCAAACCAATATTTGAGAAATATGATTGCAGGGAGGCCAAAGAAAACTTAGGGCACATCTCTATCCTTAAAGGTCTTAGTTCAGGAATTCACATGGCTTAATTTGCAAAACTGAAAATGGGATCAAGGAATTTTAATGTTGGATGATTTTCTATTTTATTCCTGCTATTAAGCTCAAATGAACAGAATATGAGGGTCAGATTCATGTATGATTTTGTACTTCAGGAAGACAAGAAGCAGTGTTCATAAGCAGCATTATAATCAAAACCAAAAATCAACTATGTTACTTGGTTCTAATATGTGCTATTTATCACATCAGTTTCTGTTTAGCTCTATGGATACAGGAAGGCAGCACATTAAGAAAAATAACCTTTTATGTTTGTCGAACAGGAAGTTGTATCAATCTGCAGGCATGATAATAATTTGTTTTGGTTCTTGAGGCAGGGTCTCAGTATGTAGCCCTAGCTGGCCTGGAACTCTCTGTGTAGACAATCCCAGGCTCACCTCTATCTCATAGAGATCTCTCTGTCTCTGTCTCCCTAGTTCAGGGACTAAAGGTGTGTGCCAGCACACCTGGCTTATGATGTTAATAATGTTGAAAGCCTATCTCTTAAGCTTCTTTCCATGTTTTCCCAAGTTTTCCAACCACTTCATCTGGGAAATTTAAATTTTGTGACTAACAAGTCCACTTACCAAGAGTGGAGCTGTCCCTATTAACTGCTCCCTTTTATGGTGATTTGGTGTCCCATTTGCTCTTAGATATACTTTTGGCATCTTTCAGAAAGACGTTTCTTCTTAGCTCTGCACGTCACAGGACAAACCCAAACTAAGAATTCTCGGATGCTTCTTTTCACATTTCATACCTAAAACTGTAAGTGAATTGATTTCCCTGTAAGATGGTGCACACAAGGAGAGGCCTTGTGGCTCTGCAGAGCCGGAAACTCTCTATGAAGGCCAGGCTGGCTTGGAAATCAGAAAGATTCTGCTTCTGCGGGAGTGCTGGGATTAAAGGCATGCACCATTATTTCAGGCCTAAATTTGCGCATTTTAATTGAATGTTTTATTTCAGGAAATGGAAGAATTTGTCCAGAGCTCAGGGAAACATGGTGTTGTGGTGTTTTCTCTGGGGTCCATGGTCAAAAACCTCACAGAAGAAAAGGCCAATCTTATTGCCTCAGCCCTTGCCCAGCTTCCTCAGAAGGTCAGTATAACCTCTGATCCTGGAGTGCAGAGAAGCTTTTGACCGACTGGAAGACAGTGCAGTTCATAGTGCTAAAAGCCATTGTCCGCTGAGTACAACTGACGCCAGCTTTCAATGAATATTTTGAGAATATTTAAATAGTGATTTTAGGCATGTTTGATCACTTGCCTTATTATTTCGTACTATGGAAATACATAATTTTATAGGCACTTACATTAAATAGAACAGGGAAGAAAGTATCAGGCCATTTAAAAATAGTAGCTCTTAGAGAATCTCATGCATTGTATTTTCATCACCCCCCTTTCCCAACTCCTCCCAAGTTCATCCCAATTTGTACAACTTTATTCTTCTTTAGAACAAACAAGCAAAATGGGTCTAATTTGATTTCCCATATACTTTTGGTATTTGGCCTTCCTTGGGAGCATGGTCTACCTTCCATGGTCACATTCTTAAAGAAAACAGACTTTCCTTCTCCCAATAGCTATTAATTGCCTATAGCTCCTCAGCTGGATGGAGGTGGGTCAGTGGGCTCATCTTTCCCCTTCATGCTAGATTTTGTCACGCTTGAGCTTGTGCGGGTCTTCTTGTGCATGCTAATCATGTGGCCTTGATTGACCGTCACCAAATATCTGATACATAATTTACTGACAAGGTCCAAGAAAGGAAAGAGAATATACAAGTTTAGAGAGAACTCATGCTTAAAACTATGCTCCAACTTTTTGAATCTCATTAAGACTTTATCAAAAAGTAAGAAGTTTTGGTTTAGAGATAGACATCTCCAGTCTATTATTCTTTCTAAACTGAATATTCTATAGTTGCAAAAACAAAATTCAAATTTTGTTTTAAAATTCTATATATTTCTATTTGATATTTAATTTACATTGAAGTTTATCACTATAATTCTATAATCTAATTCCTTATCTAGTATTCATGTAATACTCTAAAATTCTTGATGTGCTGCTTACAGTCCATATTTCTGTGTAAAGGTAGTATGCCAATAAGAATCTTAAAAATTGGGGTTTTAATTTCTATCCTTGTCTCTTACAGTCTTCCACATTTAGTCACTAAATTTTGCCTTATTACTAAAAAATAGCATGTAAACCCTATCTAGTTCTTCCTCAAAAGAATAAAAGCAAAATAAAATGCTATAAAAATTGAAACAAGATATACAAACTGAGATAGACTTAAAGTGGTGATAGAGGAAAAATAGAGTTAGAAAGGACAAACGGGAAAAGGAAGAAGAGATAGTCATTAAAGTCCAAAAGAGACGTTGGCCACCACAATTAAAGCTAAGCTAGTTATACTTTTGAAAATCATTACATTTACAAGATGACAACTTTATAACTAATCACATGAAGTTAATAAATATATATAGCATTTATATTTGTTTTAAAGGATTAGATCCTTTAGACTAAATAAAATAGCCGTATTTGTATTCTTGTTCATTCCTAATGACTTTTCACTAATAGACAACAAGATCATAATGCTATGCTTAATAGACTAGTAGTAGAAGCTGTTGTGAACAGTAGTTATTCATGCACAGTCCTGTTATATGTCTCAGTGTTTGCAAACTGCCTTATTTGTAAACCCTTTCTCAAGCACCACCTAAAGTATGTAGCCTATGCTTGTTCTACACCCTTAACAAGCCTCATGTATTTTTACCAAAAAATAAAACAGCATTGTCTTCCACAGGTTTTATGGCGATATAAAGGAATAATACCATCCACATTAGGATCCAATACTCGGCTTTTTGATTGGATTCCCCAGAATGATCTTCTCGGTAAGATTATGGAGCCAGAAAAGCTGTGCAGTCAGGGAGCAGGCAACTCAAATGACTGCTTAGCATCTAATCAACTGAAAAAGTTTCCATCAGCTGTCAGATGTCCTCATCTTAGGAATACCTTCAGACAAGAAAAAGGAGCTAATTTCTGCAATGTCTCTTTTCAACATTTTATTCAGAATGTTGCAATAATCAATGTTTTATACAATACAACTTTGCCTCTTCTGCCCCTGAAATTCTGCCAGTGTGCTAGTATGAAATCTATACTCACTTCTACCATTATCTTCCAAATAGGGCACCCTAAAACTAGAGCTTTCATCACTCATGGTGGCACAAATGGGATCTATGAAGCCATTTACCATGGAATCCCTATGGTGGGAGTCCCCATGTTTGCTGATCAGCCTGATAACATCGCTCATATGAAGGCCAAGGGAGCAGCTGTGGAGGTGAACATGAACACAATGACAAGTGCAGATTTGCTTAGTGCTGTGAGAGCAGTCATCAATGAACCTTCGTAAGTACAGGGGCCTGTTACACCCTGCCTGTCTATGGTTAAGTTGTCCATCATTCTGGAAAGATTCCAAAATCTATACCTTTGTAATTGTTTTATTTTCAATAGGTTGATACTAATGTAGACATCATTTATTTCATTTCTAATTGTTGAAGTTATTTCCTAAAAGTTGACAAAATAATGGCTTTAAGTATTATCAGTGTTTTAACATATGATATCATGAATATATAAATTTTTATACAGTTATCATATCAAAGACTAATAAATAAGTAGTTTAGTATTATAAACCATTCAGTAAGCATAAAATTGAACTGATAAAGGGATTAATATTAATCACTGATAAATAACTGTTAATACTCTGTGGTACGGAGCATTAATTTTAACAGCTTTGTCTGAGTATCAGAGTGTCTGCTTATTATAGAAAAAATAATGCAGGATCTTGTTTATGGGTTAGGAGCATCAGCAATTCTTATTGTGACATAATAATTTCCAAAAATGGTGGCCTTAAAGTCTAATCAACTATGCCCTTATCAAGTTCTTAAATGCTGATAGTTTGATTCATATTCATTGATTATCAAGGCAAGAAAATCCCAAGATTCTTTTCAACTTAAGAACACAGAATTTTCCTTAGACTTTATACTTGAGTTTAAAACTATTCATTCAAGAAAATATAATTATTTGTACTTTTATAATATGCCATGTAAACACAAAATACATATTGTTTGAAATAATATTAACTCTAAACCTAATACTACTGAAGTTATCTTACATCAAAAGGGCATTATGGTTTTTGTATTCCATTCTTTGTTTTCATATAAATAAATATGAAATGTTTGTCTATATAAAAATGATGTTGATTTTAATTATCTAGACTATTTTAACTGTCATTAATCATTACTATGTAACATGAAATAAGTATGTAAATATGATTATTAGTTATCCTCATTTACTTCTAATAGTATAATTGTATTTGTATTCATCATTTTCAATCAATTGTATGCAACTTTTACATTTAAAATCTTTTATCATAAATAGTGAAAATATTGCCCCCAAATCTGTTAGAAATCAAAAAGGCTTTACCATATAATTCTTTGCCTAAAATCCATTGAAATGAGCTTCCGAAACTAATGTTTGTAGTTAAGTATAGCTCAATACAATTTTTTAAATAGGTGTTTTAGATTTATTTTAATTATTATTAATTAATAAATTAAAATATTTTTATTAATCTGATAATTTCATACATTGTATTTTGACTCTATTCAGATCACCTTCCTCCTCTTCACCTCTAACTTATTACCTACCCCCTACTATTGTATCATCTATTGTTGTCTTTTTAATATAATTTTTAAAAGTGAGGCTATCATGCAGGCAAACAATGTGTTTTGATCATAGAGATCCCCCATTCCTTCTCCTAACCGTTTCCAGATCCACCCTCACCTCCCCACTCCCATCCCAAATTCATGGTCTTTTTTTTTTTTTTTGAGCCCACTGAGTCCAATTTTTGTTGCCTATGTATATCCATGGGAGCGAGGCAATACCCTGGAAAATAGTCCACCTCTCAGTGGCCACACACTCAAATACAGCTGACTCTCTCTCATCAGTAGCCCTTAACTAATAAGAGTTCCTGAGCTATTGTGCCCAGAGAGGAATGCATGTGAATAATCCCCTGTTGCTGATCTTGTGCATTTCATTCCATGTGAGTGATTGCCACATTGGCTCTTCTCCACTCCCAAAGTTGTCCTGCTAGCTTCAGAACATGTCTTCACAAACCACATTACTTCTCCCATCTGGTAAAAGTCTGGACTTTTACTAATGACACAAACAAAAGTAACAATTCTGGCATAGTTCCAAGAAACTTCAAAGGAAGGCATACCTTGTCTTTTAAATACTTAGAGCTCTACCCAGTGCTGTTTGGGAAATGATTAGAACTGTTAGCTATACAATAAATGCTATTGTGATAACAAAGTGATTCAGGACTCTAATTTAGGGAAATATTTTCATTTTCTTTAATAATTCAAAATACATGTACTTGTATATGCCAATTCTTAAAATGTATGTGTCTCTATGTGAGTGTATGTCACATGTGTATGAGAACCCGCATGAGCCAGAAAGAAGGGGTACTGTATCTTCCAGAGCTGGAGTTACCAGTGGTTGTGAACAGTCCACTGTGGGTGCTGGGAACCAAGTCAGGTCCTCTGGAAGAGCAGCAAGCACACTTAATCACTGTGATATCTCTAGTATATTGTCATTTTCTTCATCAATATTCTGATGTGTGCAATATAATGCACAGTGCAAAAGAATCTCAATCAAAATGATTACTGATGTTGATTTCCTACTTTCCATGACTCTTACATGTACTGTTTAGAAATTAGTTGTCATGAATATGGATCTTTTAGATGATGTTAGCCTGTATTATTGATCTATTCACCAGCTGACTCTTCTAAGTCTTGATTATTACGTTTCACACAATAGCAAAATTCTATCATTAGAATTAGGCCCTTCATTCATAACCAGATATTAAAGATTTTCTAGGTCTGCATTTGGGGACATTATGTGCACAAGTGTATTTTTCCACATCTTCCACTTTACAATTCTTAAAGTCCTATGCAACTAATCAAAGTTCAAGCAAGTATCAAACTTTTTTCAACACAGAAATGGACCTCAGTTTGTGTAACATAAACATGTATCATACACTTGCCTTCAACAGAAACAGAAACTCATTTCTATATTTGTATTTGTCTTCAGCTATAAGGAGAATGCCATGAGACTATCGAGAATTCACCATGATCAGCCAGTGAAGCCCCTGGACCGAGCCGTTTTCTGGATAGAGTTTGTCATGCGCCACAAAGGAGCCAAGCACCTTCGGGTGGCAGCCCACGACCTCAGCTGGTTCCAGTATCACTCCCTGGATGTTATTGGGTTCCTGCTGGCTTGTGTGATGTCTGCTGTATTTTTAGTTGCAAAATGTTGTTTATTTTTTTATCAAAAATTTGGCAAAACAGAAAAGAAGAAGAGAGAGTAGATTAAGGAAAAGAAGAAAGGTCCTTCTAGGTTTGGTGATGTACCCAATGGGGTAGTCCTATGAATTCCAGGCACACAGGGAACCCAGTCATACATTTTCCATCCTGGTTTCAGATACCACGTTCTTCTGTCTACCCTGTAGATTAATCTTAGTGTTCAGTGTGATCACTCAGACTTAAGAAGATGTCTCATCATTCCTTGTTCACTTCATAGGTGGCCTTACCAATTTCTTCTTATCTTCATAACACGGGGGTATTTATCAATTCTAAATATGTAGTTTTCAAAATACTACTCAAATATTTAAGTGAGATGATGACTAACAGCATCCCGAGTCCTTGGGAAGTCACACAGGGTAAATGGGGTTATATTTAAGGAGCTCACAAGGGTAAAATTGACAATCCACCATGGATCACACAAATGGAGGAATTACCACAGGATCAGTGTGTCATGATACAATTACTGATTTTCTTTTTAAATAAAAGTCAACCTTTAAGCTTCTCCAACATTTAGGCTTTAGAGCATATGTTCATAAATGTGATCATTAGGAAAAGCATATAAAATTTAATTGAGCACATTTAAATATCAAGATCTATTTTTCTGGTTTTCTACAACAAATACACGTGTGTATCCTCTAGTTACACACTATGTCCAAAAAAGGAATGGACTGAGCTATCGATTTTTTTCCTCAGTAATATATGAAAAATGAATCATTTTTAGAAAGAATAAAAATTAGAAAATTAAAACATAGAAATTTTGTGAACTTTTGAACCGGCAATGCTGTTGACAGTTTTGTGTTAATCCACTATACTTAAAAATCATATTGTTCATAATTTATAATCAGTGTTTATAAGCAGAAGTTTAATTTTATGCTAAAAATAAATGCTTGTGTTGAGTTCATTATATTATTTCCAAGTCTCTATTTCCTATAAATTTAAATTAATCGTTTAACTGTAATGGTAAAGATATAGTAGTTTGCTTTATTGATCAAGATAGGGACCTGGCTCTGAGTTGCAACTGAGATGCAGAGAATTTATCCAGCATTACAGGCCCTATTCTTAATCTTTAGCAACATGAAAAAATGATAGAGATATTACTGTAAAACCATAACTGACTTAAAGATATATCAAAGTTTGAATTTTCTTACTAATAAAATAATGATATCCCTACATTTTCACTTTAGTATTTGCTATATAACCATGATTAATGTCATTTATTGGTTTAGTGAAAAATTCTAAGGTTATTCTTCCTTCCTTCTTTTTCCTTTCTCCCTCCCTCCATCCCTTCCTCCCTTCCTTCCTTCTTTCCTTACTTTTGTACTTTCTTATTTTCTTTCATTTTTTGACAAGGTCTTAGTATGTAGCCATGTCTGGTGTGGAACCACGAGTCTGGCTTCAGACCCACAGAAATCCATCTGCTTCTCCTCCAGAGTGAGTGCTGACAGGATTAAAGGTATGCCTCACCACACTAATCTTTTCTCTGACCTTTTTTTTTTTTTTTCATAAAGCATCTGTCTATGCAGCCTACGCTTGTTTGGAACTTAGTATGTACACAGGCTGGCTTCAAACACAGGCATTTTTTTTTCTTCAACCTCATGGGTGCTGATATTATGGGCATATATTACCAAGACAGACAGAATTTTATAAGTCTTACCTCTTTTGATATATTCTGAAAATGATTTCACTTATAAAACAATTATGTAAGGAAACTTGAATTTATTCTTACATAGTACATAACTAAAAATGAAATAAGTTATCAAAATTAAAAGAGTTACTTATCTTGATATGTTTTGATACTGTTTTTCTATATTCAAAGAGATTATTTTGGGGTTTTGTTGGTTTTTAAAATTTTTTTGACTGAATCATTGTGTGTTTCATACAGAACATCTCCATCAATCTTAATCATTTTATTCCCCACTGGAACCTCCCATAACTGGGAGTCCATGCATTCTTTCATCTGTGTTAAGGTCTATTGTGTCAAGTTAGTGTCCCAAAATGACCTAAGTACAGGTTCATCCACTGAAGTGTAAGACTACTCAGTGGTACCTTTAGGAACACCAGCTCATCCTCACCCAACAGTAATCAGTTGCCAATATTTCTTAAGCAAATGTTGGAGTCTGCTACCCATTTCCTCAGTTCCGTGCTGTTTTTTTTTTTTTTTTTTTTTTCTTGCTCAAGTTTGAATAGGTCTTGAGCATGCCTAAACTATGCTGTAGGTTCATATGAGCAGGGTCCCAGGAGCTTGTAGGAGTCTATATATGGTCACACACATCCTCACTGGCTCTTATAATCTTTCTGCTCCCTCTTTCACAATGGTCCCTGAGCCCTGGGTGGGTAAACTTTAATATAGTTCTGTCCAATGACCCACACTCTGCAGACTCTTATTCTCTATGCCTTGCCATTTGTAGCTCTTTGCATTCATTGCCCTCTGTGGCATGAAGTTTTGTTGGTGAGAGTTAAGAGATGCATTAATAGCCTTTCTTCCCCTTGTTCAACTATGTTCCATTATCCTTATGTGTAGAAGTTCCATTGTAGGTGTGTCACTTAGGTTTGGGCATTTCACAGACACATAATCTTTGTATGTGACCAGTTGTGGAACTCTAAAATGATCTCTTTATCTTGCAAAAAGCAGCTTCTTTTATGAGTGGTGACTGTCACACTTATCTATAAATATAAGGATCCATATTTAGCATATAGTAAGAAACTACCTTTGTCTAGGTATGTGACAGCTTAGAGTTTTCACAAAGATCTATGATCTCTCTAGTCATGTGTTTTTGACTATATTTACAGTACCAACCATGAGTTTTCTCCCACTGAGCAGGCTTTAAGTTCAATTATGTAACTATTAATTACTCCCAAGATAAAAGTTCCACCACTGCCTCAATTTAGTTTGCTTTGAGGATCATCGTTGTGGTTATTATGACTTAAACTTGGGGAGTTAGACCACTGATTGTTGTTTTCCCTTAGCAGCTTGCATAGTTTTCTCTAAATCTATGAAAGCTAGCCTTCAGGGAAGTGGTTTCCAGATCAATTCTAACTCCATTGTTCCAAGTTCTGTGTTCAAAGTATGTCCTGTCTTCTCCAATAGGGTTTTATCTTCAAGTTCTGAGTCAATCAAGAGTTGTGGCAATAGTTTGTGTAATTTCAGAGGTCTCTTGGACTACCCTGGTGTACAACTTGAAGTGAAGTTTCTCCTGGGTGGCAATGTTTCTTGTTATATAGCCTTAACTATACACATAGACTCATGCAGAGAGATTGCATATGCAATATTTCAGTAGGTTTTGAACTTATACATTTTCCTCTTTTTTTTTTTAACACCAGCTAGGCATTGTTTATTTTTACTTTACTTATTTATTTTCATTATTTTTGAGACTAAGTCTTACATTGTAGCCTGGCCTGGAATCGGTTTTGTAGAAAAGACTGGCCTCAAACTCAGAGATGTGGAATCCTCTGCCACCTGAGGACTTAAATAGTAGATTATGCAATAGAGTAGTCAGCTATGAAATTGTCTTGTTTCCCTGGGTCTGCTAAGGCCTATTCTGAAATGTACTATATACATGGTAGAATATTATTGCTATACTTCAGTATTTTTTTTCATAGCTTGATTATTGTAAGCAGTATAGTCATTTAGTAATCAAGTTCAGGCTTTCAGTGTCAACTATAATTTAACAATAAGCTAATGGCTTTTTGTTTTTATTTTTGTTGTTGGTCTTTGATTTGGTTTTTTTCTCCTCTATGATGAATTATCAAGAAAATAAATAGATTAGTAGTAGGTTGGAAGCAAGAGACTATACGGACTCCCTAGGCTGTATGGATATACAAAGCATGACTCACGCATACTTTCTTTGTGTAGTTCTAAGAAATGGATTTAAAGCAAACAGACATAATATCTGTGATTGGTGCTGTGCCTGGGAAAGATTTTATACCATATCTGTCCAACCTCTTCCAGTTGGAGAACAAGAGGGCAGAAGCTGACAGGTTGCCTCGGACTTCCCAATAAGTAGATGAGAAGGCATTGACCATGATGTGTCTTTACAAGGCAGATATATGGACGGACTGCTCTGAGAAATTGGGGTGGCTGTTGAACAGGAACTATCAAGGAACTGAGTCTGATACTGGTAGGAGAATATGTTCAGTCTAGTTGCTGATCCAATCTAAAATTAGAAAACCTTCATCACAACTATATGATTGCTTACTATGAGAATAGTCATACAATATATTTTTAGAATTTTTAAATTTCATATGAATGAAACTTTATATTTAAAAGTGAGTCTCATTTTCTCTGCACTTCAGACCTTGGCAAGCATAATGCTATGGTCTGACTTAATGAGTTTGGTTACATTTCTTTAAATGGAATGATTATGTGATATATGTTTTTATGCAAATGACCTAATATGTTTAATATCCTTAAAGTTCTTACTGCAATGTATAGCAGAATTTGCTGCTATTAAAAAGCTGAATCAGGGGCTGGAAAAAAATGGACGAGTGGCTAAAAGCACTGACACCTCTTGAAGAGGAGGACCTGGATTCAGTTCCCAGTACCTACACGGTGGCTACAAACTATCCATAATTCCAGTTCCAGGGGTTCTGACACCCTCTTCTGACCTTCCTTTGCATTAAACAACACGGATGCACTTAACAATCATCAGACAAAACACTCATGCATAAATAACAAACAAATAAGCAAAATTAAAAGTAAAAAATTGAGTCATTGACTATTTTCATGCATATATATTTTTTAAATGCATATCATAACTTATTTTCTAATTATTCACAGCTATTTAGTTATCATGATTCATTGGACATTTGAATGCAGACAGTTCTGTGAGATACTAATTTGATTTCATTTTGTGTGTGTGTGTGTGTGTGTGAGAGAGAGAGAGAGAGAGAGAGAGAGAGAGAGATAAGGACCTTGGATAAGATTAATGGATTACGTGATACCCACACTATTTCATCAACATTGAAAATGTTTCTGGCTTACTAACAATTTTATTATTATCTGGTGTTTTTCAATAACTTGAAAAGTAATAATTACAAATAAAGGTTATAAGACTAGGAGAATTATATTGAAAATGCAGGATTAAATGGTTCAGTCATAGAAAAATCTGACTCATATATTCTCTCCTGAGCATAACTCATCTGACCATCCATCCCGTACAATATTCAGAGCAAATGGCAGCAGTACCTGCATAGTTGCTAATAGACATACTTGATGCTAGTTGACAAGCATCATTCCAGTGTTCACATACACACCCTCAGGCTTCATGTCCTTTGGATTATTTTCAAATTGTTCTTGAGCACATCATTAACTCTCATTTACCTCTTTTCAGAAGTTCCAAATTGCAATTCCATGGCCAATTATCTCCTTATCTTGCCAAAATTATCTGTTCAGCAGGAAACTAGAGTGACACTTTCACCCTGAAATGACTGTTCTGTTACAAGGGCAACTCTGTAACCTCCCTGTGCATGTGAAACTGGCTCACCTGTTCTAAGTACCCAACTACTCCTTCGTATCCTGCACCATGCTGTTGATACATGTACCCTTCCTGTCTACCAGAGAGAAAAGCACTCACTCTCACACTCTTTATACATCATAATTCCATTCACCAAAATATTTCTTATTTCTATTATATTTGTATCAGATTGAATTTCATCTTACTTTTAGCATTATTTTCCAATAGCATGCGATTTCCTTTCAAAACTTAACTACTATGTTTATCTTTTTAACTTTTTCTTATATTTGCTTTTATCAATGAAATTGATTACAGAATTATAGCAATTATAGAAAGTGAGGGCTCCATGTATTGTGCTTCTTAGCAAATTCCTTTGAATTAGTTTCACTAGACACATAAAAGAACATTGATAACTACTAACCAAATTGATAAAAAATGCAAAATATTCACACTTACTAGATGTCCAAAAATATTGTTAGAGAAAGAAATAATATCTAAGCAAGACAATTGATAGAAAAATTAAGCAAAAATAAGAACATGCACATTACTGGACAGATGGGAGTCAAAGAAAGAAAGAGTGAGAAAGGAGAAATAGAAGGTAGGAGAAGATCTTGAAACTATGGTGTTGGGGACCCCTGTATTAGGGGCCAGCCTGAGAGGATGAAGGGTCTCCACTGAAAGGGGGTGAGTAGGTGTGGAGTCAAAACACACCCAGACCCCAAAAGCTGAGTGAGAAGCACGCAGATGGCAAGCCGCTGCAAGCTCAGTTTATTCAAGGAAGTGTAAGGGGTCTTATAGGTCTGGTTAGCCAATTGCCTTATGGGTGGGGTCCCGACTGCAGCCAATAGTAGTCTGTCCCCTGGTAGATCATCTTGGTGCAGGTTCTTTCCAGATGCTGGGCAGAAGCTGGCCTCACGGCTAGCCAGAGTGCAATACCACACTCATAGGAGCCATTCCTCTATTCCTCATAGCCCATTCTGCGTTGTGCACTACACTATGGTAAATCAGAAACCACAGTAATGATTTCAGCAGATACCTTATAACATTACTGAGCAAAGTATGTTTTATCTGATTTAGAACTTTTGTTGTTGATTCTACATGGAGTTATGTCAGTGAAATAAGGAAAATGATAATGAAGTACGAACTACAGTACATAATTTACAACAGAGAATGTATGGAGAATCTAATAAAATTATTTTGTGAATAAAAAAAAAAAAGAACTTGTGTGAAGATAGTTCAAGAAGCTTCCAGTACTTTGCATGTCATATCTGATTTAATAACGCTGCCAAGCATTAAGTTCATGATATTCTGTCAAGGGTTACATCTGAATGAACTAATATGCAAAAATTCCTACAAATACTCATAAATTGCATAGTCACACATCAAAAAGATCATCCACCATGGTTAAGTGGCTTTATTCTAAGGATTCAAGGATGTTTCAGTGTACACAATTCAATAAACGTAATGAATCATAAAATAGGTGGAGAAAAAAAATACATACTCATTTCAATAGATACAGAATGGCCTTGATAAAATGCAGCATTAATAATAAAGTTCAAGAGGGAAATAGACTAGAAGGAAAATACCTTAACATAATTAAGGCTGTATACAACAAACCTACAGCTAACATTACTCTAAATGTAGAAAATCTTGAAATATTCCCATTAAAATGAGGTACCAGATAAGGCTGTTCACTACCACCACTCCTTTTCAATATAGTGCTTGGAACTCTTAACTAGAGCAATAAGTCAAGAGAAGGAAATTGAAGAGATATTAATTAGGAGAGATCAAATTATCCATACTTGCTGATGATACATTACTAAACATAAGAGATCCAAAAAGTTTCTCTAGAAAACTTTCAGAAATGATCAATACTTTCAGCAAAGTAGCAGCTTCTAAAATTGATCTACAACAATTAGTAGCCTTTCTATATAAATTACAAGCAATCAGAAAAATAGTTCAGAAAAAAATTTCTGTTAACAATAGCCTCAAGAAAATAAAATATCTAGGGATAAACAAAACCAAAGGCATTAAAACCTAGTCAATGAAAAATTTAAATCTTTGAAGAAAGAGATATCGGAAGGCACCAGGAGATGGAAAGACATTCCATGCTAATGGATTTGTAATCAATGTAGAGAAAATGATCATCCTATCAAAAGCAATTTACAGATTCAATGCAATCTCAACCAAAATTCCTAAGTCATTCTTTGCAGAATTAGGAAAATCCATCCTAACATTCATATGGAAATACAAAAGACCCCATATAGCCAAAGCAATCCTGAGCACAAAGAGCAGTACCTGGAGGATTACCACACAAGACCTCAATATATATTACAGCGCCATAGTCCTAAAAACAAAATGGTATTGGCTCAAAAACAGACTGGTAGATCAAAAAACAGGTTATGAAACTGAACAGGACTCTGAGAAGAAGAAATAACAATGGCTAATAAACACCTTAAAAAGTGTTCTGCATTCTGGGAGCTGGAGAGATGGCTCAGTGATTAAGAGAACCAGTTGCTCTTGCATAGCACCCAGGTTCAATTCCCAACACCCACGTGGTAGCTAACAACTGTCCATGACCCCAGTTTCATGGGATCTGATGCCCTCTTCTGACTCCACAGACATGCCACAACACAGGTTCACTTATATACATGCAGGAAATACACCCATACATATAAAATAATAAATAAAAATATTTTTAAAAAGTTCAGCATCCTTAGTAATTAGGGAAATGCAAATGAAAACCACTTTAAGATTTCACTTAACCCCAGTCAAAATGGCTAATGTTAAGAGAACAATCAGCACTAGCTGCTGATTTTGATGTGGAGAAAGGGGACCACTCATGCATTGTTGCTGGGATTGCAAACTGGTGCAACCATTGTGGAGATGAGTATGGAGAATTCCTAAAAAAACAACTAAGAATGAACCTACCATATGATCTGGTTATACCATTCCTTGGCATATGCTTAGCAGATTAATTCTTTTACACAGATCCTTGCCCAGTCATGTTTGTTGCTGCCCTTTTCATAATACTAAGAAATGGAAACAAATTAAATGTCCCTCAATTGATGAATTGATAATACAATGGTACATTTACACAATGAAGTTCTATTCAGTGGTAAAGAATAATGAAATAATGAAATTTGCACGTAGAATAAATGAAATTAGAAAGTTTTATGCTGAGTAATACAGACTCAGAAAACAAGTGACTTATTTTCTCTGCGATGTGGATCTGAGCTCTAAGTCCCTAAAGGTGAGTATATTAAGTGGGAAAAGACCATGGACATAAAGAGAAAGAAGGACTTGGAGAGAAGAGGATGATAAGAAGCAGGAAATAGGGGAAAGGGAAGGTACTTAAATTGGGAAAGAAGTAGGGAGAATTAAACAGGAGAGTGGGAAGAGAGAAAAATAATGGTATAAAAACAGAGGGAAATGTATTAGTTAAAATCCTACTGAAAAATACAATGTAATAATAAGCATATGGGTGCATGTGTATAGCTGAGGATATATAACACAAAACAGAGTTCAGGCAGGAGAAACCTACCCTTTGATCAGGGATACTCCCTTTGATACTCCCACAAATCACAGGGGGGAGTGATTTGCCACAGCCTTGATTGCCTCCCAGAACTTGAAAATAGACCTTATTGCTAAGGGCAGGCCACATTTAGAGCTGGTTTTTCACACTCCTCTCTGTCCCCCTAGTATAGCACTCTCTCCTCCCTCCTTAGCTATTGTGTCTAGTTTTCCACAATTCCCCACTGATAACACCTATCTTCTACTACCCCCTTTTCTGGGCTCCTTTTTCTTCTGTACCCTCCCCCCCAGAGTTCCTTTCCATTTTTCTGGCTCCTGTGGTTACATCAGGCTGTATGCTCATGTATAAGGATTTCGAGCTAAGAGTTACAAGTGATAGAGAACATACACGGCTAGTTTTCTAACTCTGTGTTGCTTTCCTTAGTATAAGATTTTACTGGAGCACAAAACAAGTTTCAACAGATACCTCCTCCCAAATAGTCTATGTATTCTATCAGATCATGACACAATATGATTTAAATCAATAGTAAAGAAGCTCTAATGATTATATCAACTCATGAATATTAAATTATACATTTTTTATGAATAATGGTTCAAAGAAGAAATCAAGTGTGAAATGAAAGTACTCCTGGATCTGAATAAAAATGATAACACATCACAGCAAAACTTTCAGAATACATTAAATGGAATTCTAAGGGGAAGTTACAGTTCTAAGCACATGTATTAAAAAGAGCACAAACAAATGACTTAGTGATACATCTCAAGAATCTGGAAAGGCAAGAGCAAACCAAACCCAAACCCAACGGACAAGAAGAAATAATAAAAATCTGAGTAGGAATCAATAAAATAGAAACAAAGAAGACAATACAATGAATCAATGAATCTGAGAGCTGGTTCATGAAAAGATAAACAAGATGAATAGACCCATAGCCCAGCTAACCAAAAGAAAGAGCAAATCAATATCAATAAAATCAGAGATTAAAGGAGAAACATCACAACAGACAACAAAAAGATTCAGAACATTATAAGGGAAAACAAAATTTAAAAACCTATATCCTATTAAATTTCAAAATTTGAAAGAAATAGAAAAACATTCTAACTTCAATAGATCTACTAAAATCAAACCAAGGAGAGATTAACATTTTAAACAGACCTATGATGAATAACGAAATTGAAAATAAATAAATTTCTCAACTAAAAAGCTCAGGCCTAGATCGATTCACAGCAGAATTTACCAGAACTTCAAAGAAGACATATTTAAATTCTTGAAAAAGAGAGAATTCCAAAACTCCTTGTATGAAGTCAGCATCACTCAAAATATCAAAACCATGCAAAGTCACAACAACCCCAAAGTCTAGACCCATATTCCTAATGAACTTACATGCAAAAATTCTCAGCAAAATACTGACAAACCATGTACATACCCACCTCAAAAAGACCATCTACCGTGGTGAAGTAGGCTTGATTCCAAAGATTCAGGAATGCTTCAATATACAGAAGTCAATAAATGTACTAAAACATATTAATGCACTTAAAGGAATGATTTTGACATCCTCATTTTCCTCTGGAAATTGCTTTCTGCATAGGTGACGCCTCTCAACAATGACCGTGGAGTAAAGAAAAATCAATAGGTCCTGTCTATACTCTTGTCATTTGTCTTTTTGGAAGTCAAAACTGTAATAAATGAGAAAGATGAAATTGGTAGAAATGGGTATAATTTCAGCTTTCTGTTGCCAGGAAAATATTAACTTGTGTGATCTGCTTTCTTCATCTGAAATAAAATAAACATCAAAGAATTTTTTGCGAGAACGCAAACCGAAGCTAATGATAAAAACTCTTTAAAAGGCTATAATAAAGGGCCATTGAGATGGCTCGGCTGGTAAAGATTCTTGTCTCCAAGCCTGAATACCTAAAATGAATCCTGGTACCCACATAGTGATGGAGAAAACTTAATCCTGCAAATTTTCCTCTGACCTCCAGAAAATGCAATGACCTGTGCATGCCACAAACACAGACACCACAAATAGATAAATGAAACTTCTTTAAATATTTTATTTTTGTTTATTTATTTTTTTTAAAGGCATGTTACAAGATACGTGTCCTTTCAGAGCTATGAAATTTGCACCTATTAAGTTGATTATATGGCTTTAAGGTGTGCTGCCCCCAGGTGGATGTCGTCTGACACTGCTTGCTACATATGAAGAATGCCAAAAAGAATTATCAAAAATTTTCTCATGTCATAAATATATCAAACACGTCAAATATATTAAAGTATATACATATAAAGTTAACCTAGATATTTTGTATATAGTATATAGCTTGTTGTATGTATATATATGTACCTACATATACACAGGTATACATACCAAGATGCCTATTTACAACATATTTAGTAGAAAATTTTGCTGCTATTATCTCTCATAACTAGTTTCCTTAATATTTATCAATAAAGCCTTTCTTCTTTCCTCTTTCCTCTACTGTTACATAAGAATAATCAATATTAGTTTGAAAATATTTAATGGAAATGATTAGAAGAGTGCATGCTAACAAGTATATGTCATTAAAATGTGAGATTTTATTAATAACCTGTATAACCCATTAATATTTTGACTGAATTAATTTTAAATAGTAATTAACTTCTCTATTAGTTTATAGTACCTTATCAAATTATATTATGCAAAAACTGAATTTACCCTAATAAATTATTTCTTCCTGGTTTTAAACTCTGATTATAGATCATTTTTGTTTGATCTTCACTTTTTAATTTTAATAAAATATCCCTACAAAAAGCAGATAAACAATTTAATATAACATTTAGTATTATTACATAATATTTAATTGTCTACATGTCAGGACATAAAAGAAAGAGAAAATACTATTATTAGAATGAAAATAGTTGTGTGTATCTTTCTGATACGTTATTACCATTTGTGTCTTCTTGGGGTTGAAAAGATGGTTCAGCGGTTAAAAGCACGTACTTCTCTTACAAAGTACCCAGGTTCAGTTCCCAGCACCCACATGGTGCTCACAACCCTTTGTAAGTCCAGGTTATCTATCACCCTCTTTTGTCCTCCATGGGCATTACATAAACATAGTGCACTTATACAAGCAAGTAAAACTCTCATACACATCAAAAATAAAAATAAATGAAAATTTAAAAACCTATGTCTTCTTCATTTATATGGAAAGTCAGTCCTGGTAGTAAAATAAATTAGATACTTTTCAAATAGGAGGGAAATAAAGGCAATCTTGTGATTCCCCTAAATGGTTGCAACAGTCTCTGCACCATCACAGGTACCCAGAAACAGAAGTCAGTTCGTCCTCTTCTCTAGACTGATGGAGGCCTTTGGAAGAGAAGTGACTTTGTCCAGCTTTGCTTCTTTTCCTTTAAGATTAACAATTTATCACATCTATAAATTATTTTCTGAGAAGATTCAGGCATATAATTATTTTAGTAATAAGGTATGCTCCAAGCATATTACTTCAGTTTTAGTATGCACTGACCAAGATTCCATCCAGAAGCCGGATGCTCAATTATTCCGTCTGTTTTCGCATATCATTCTGCATTTTGGAGTTTTATCTCTCTGCAATGTTTGACTTCACTTGGTTTCCTTCCCGCTCTTGTTTTGCACTCATACTTTGGAGACTATAGCAACTTTGCATGGAATTATACGCTAACTTTTATCTAATTATCCAAATAGAGCATTTGCTTTAAATTTAGGGAAGCAATGGTTGGTATCATGTGTTCCATGATGCTGCATCAGCTCTCTGCAGGTTTGTCATTTCTGAGTAGTATTCAGTAATAACAATAAAACAAAATGTTCTTTTATAGGAACTGTAGCTGAAGAAATATATAGTTGTATTACAGAAAAATAATGAGATTACATAATTTTTGACTGCAGATTTAGATCCTGCAATAGTGTCTAAATATAATTTTAAAAAGATTGTTCATAAAATAAAAAATAAAATAAATTAAAATAATATGTTCAAGAAAGAATTTTTGTACCTAAGCCTTAATCTTTTCTGTACTCCACATTTTAAGTCAAGGAAAATTTATTATTACTTTTTAGTCAGAAGTTCCTTCTGTAGGCAGCTTTGGACTTGGATTATTCTTTCTGCCTCAGTGTACTAGGTGTTTGGATTGCATGCATGTGCTACCACAGCAAAAGATTATTATTTATTAAGTGAATGGTTTTTATGAATGTGTTTCCAAAATTAAGACACCTTCATATATCTACTGTCCAATACTATGAATATAATACTGGTTATTGTTACCCATTGTACCCAGGGATCATAGCATAGGCCACATCCCTGAAATAATATGTTTTAGTAAAAGGTCATACTCATGATTAAAAGATAATATAAATATCATCCTTAGTTGTTCAGACTGAATTTTTATTTGAACTGAAAATACGTAAAACTTTTACAAGACAGTATTAGTATTTCAGAAACCATGATTGGGTTGCTTAATGTTTTGATTTTCTTTTTATTTTTTTAGTTATTTGTATGTTCTATGTAGAAATCCTCTGTCAGAAAGCAGGTAAAGATTATTTTTCATTTTGTATATTGTTTCGTCACTCAAAGGATAATGCTCTTTGCTGTACAAAAGCTTTCTATTTATGTGAGGGAAAGGTGAACACCCCTTCACTGCTTGGGGGCGGGGGGCAAACTGTTGCATGCTCTATGGAAACCATTGTGGAGGGATCTCAAAAAGTTACAGATAGATCTACCATATGATGCAGCTATTCCACTCTTGGACAGATACCCTATGTACTCTCTATGCTACTACAGAGATTCCTGTTCATTCATGTTTATTGCTGCTGTAGTCACAATATTCAAAAAGTAAAAACAACCTAAATGTCAGCCAACTGATGAATGGATGATAAAAATATGATACATATACACAATCAAATACTATTCAGCTCTTAAGAAAAACAAAATTAGTTCTTGGGTCACTTTGGGTCACTAGAATCTTTCCCTGCCCTGGACTTGCAGTCATTCCTGAGCTCTGTTCCTAAGACTCACTAGCACACTGCCATCTTAGCTGTCAGGCTTCCTTAGGTCACCAGAATTCGTTCTCTTTAGTGAATCTGTACACCCCTCCAATCTTGGTAGAATGAGTCCTCTCTCAGCCCTCAGGCCAGCTTGGGCCTCTGAAATCCTTCCCTATCCCAGACTTGAGGCCATTCCTAACCTCTGTTTATAAAACTCCATTGGGTCCTGTCATCTTAGCTCGTAGGCCTCCTTGGGTCACAGGCATCCTTTCCCCACCAGGATCTGAGTACATCTCCTCCTACCCCATTTCTGAGCTCTGTGCACTCAAGACCTGAAAGCTTCTAGGCTAACCTATTAGGCAACCTGTTGGCCTAGCACCCCCACCCCATTCCACTCTGCTGATCCAGAACCCTCTAGAATCCATCTTGGAATCTCAACTCAAAAGTTGCACTTATCTTTAGTTTAACTGAGATAACTTCTTTAATCCCATTTGAGTATCAACATAAAATAAATCCCAAACTGGACACCAAGCACAACTTAGCTGGGCTATAACCTGAAATTTAGAGAAATAGGTAAAACAAAGATACAAACATTCAGTCAAGATGAGATCACAAGAACTACCACCACACAAACCCAGATGTCTAGATATCATCTGAAAAACACAAATAATATGAATAACTAAGATATGTCCACTACAGAAATGAATATCAGTTAGTGTTTTAAGTAACTCAGAAAGCATTGAATAAAGGATTAAATGAAAAAATTGAATGAATTAACTAAAACAATTTAAAATATGAAGTTAGAATCTAACAAAGAGAATCTTTGAAGAAAAGTCAAAATTAAGTAGAAGTTGAAATAAAAACCTCAGGAATTTAGGGCAGCAGTTAAGAAGACTAGCTAATCTTGTAGAAAATCTTAGTTCAATTCCCAGCACCCATATTGTGGCTAACGGCCTAATATTTTTCTAGTTCCATGGGGTCCTACACATCCTCTTCTGTCCTCTACAGGCACTGTATGATACAGGTACATTTACATACATGCAAGCATAATACTCATACACATAAAATAAAATAAAACTTAAAATTAAAACTCAAGAACTCAAAGAAAAAGCTTAGAGGAAATAAGCTAAAAGGAAATAAAGGAAATGAAACAGAAAATATTAGCTCTTGAAGACAAGCTTGGGGAGATTCATTTCTCAGTCAAATAAAATGTATAATTTAAAATAAGCCAAGAATGGAATATGCAAGAAATCTGGGACACTTTGAAAAGATTAAACCTGCAAATATGTATAGGAGTAAGAGAAGAAACACAGGTCAAAGGTACAGAAAATATTTATAATGAAACCATAGAAGAAAAGTTCCCAAATCTAAGCAAAGAGATATCTATCAAGGCACAAGAAGCATACAGAATGCCAAGCAGTAGACCCTCTTACTAAAGACACTTACACCCATGAAGTGTGGGGCAAAAAAGAAATATTCATATTGGTAATGACTCCAAAGTCTCATCTCCACTGATTAGATTTCTTAGTCCTAGAAAGTGATAGATAAGCTATCAGAAGGAAAAAATAATCATCAACCTTACCCATCTTTGATTCATGTGAACTACCACAACAATTTTCCTGGAAAGATATACTCAGTGATACAAAAGTGAAACGACTATTATGGAAGTAATTAACCACTTTCTAATTGGATTTCAGGTCTGCTTCTTAGGGTGGAACCCATACCTGTACTGATATCAGCCTAGAAACTGAAGGCTCGATATATCACAGGGTAATAGGGGAGAGCTTCATCCTGGTTATCTACTCAATAGATACGGTATTGGACTGATTCTAATGGTTTATTGTTATACCCATAGTTAATGCATCTCTAAGCTCTCATCAGAGAAGCTTAGTTATACATAAGATGGTAAATAATACAGAACTCAATCACTGGCCAATGTGCCAGAGTGCAATAAATTGGAGAGTGATTATATATGAATATGATCCTATATCAAACTTCTGCCTTCCAAAGTTCAGAGATCTTTGAGGCAGACAGTGTGGAAAGATTTTAAGAGACAAAGGTTGTGGATGACCACAAGGAAATAGTGATTTCTAGATAGCTGGTCAGTTACTCCTATGAGTGACTGATTGCACAAGTCCCATGCAAGCTCAAATCAGAATAGGTGTGGGGAAGTGGAGGAGAAACCCCAACCCTACTTGAGGAACTATTGGCAACCTATGGCTGCCAGGAAGAGGATAATCATTCTCTTTCAACACTATGATTCTTGGTACACTTACGCTCTAATTGATGGATCCACAGTGAAGAACATTTTAGGACACAAGTCAGACCTTCTACACCTTTTATATGAAATTTATATTAAATTGGGTGAGGATAGTAAGGGAAAGTGCAGATGGGAGGATCTGAAAATCATCAGAATATATTGTATAAAAATTACAGAAAAATCAATAAAAAGGAAAAAAAAGAAAAATGTGAAATTTTCATGTAAATGGATATAACTGAAATTAGTCACCATGAGTAAGGTAATCCGCACACAGAAAAGATGGCATGTTTTTTTTTTCTCATAACTGATGCTGGTTTTGAAAACATATATATATATATATATATATATATATATATATATTTCAATTAGGAAATCCAGAGAGCTCAAGAAACTTGTTAGGAGCCACAGAGGAGGTTGGAGGGGGTTTGCTGGGAGGGATGATAGAATATAATGATTAAAAGGGGAAGAGGGGAATAATGGAATAGAAAGCATTAAATGGGGTAGGTAATGGGAGGGTATGGTAGAGGAAGGAGAATGAACAGGGATGACTAACTCTAAAACCTTTTAAACTTTTTATATGGAAACCCACTGTTTAGAAGTTTCTTTAAATATATATGTTTATAAATAATATATTGGTCCTTAACAAGGCTTGCATAATGAAAATGCTAATGTGCATGTAGGAACTCTCATGTGAGCCCACCTGTACATGAAGAAGTGAAGGCAATCAATGGCTGCTGAGAGAGGAAGGTTATCAGGTTTACCAAGGAAGATCTTCCTGTTAAGCTGTCCAATACCAAGTATTCAGCCTTAAACATATATACATGTCGGCATTACTGAATGGATACAGTATATCTATCTATCTATATGTATATATACATATATATCAATATTTACACAAGTAATATAATAAAATAATAAATATATTAAAAAACTAAAGAATGAGGGGGAGAGAGAGAGAGAGAGAGAGAGAGAGAGAGAGAGAGAAACATCCTTCCTCTCACCTGTGAAGTTTCCACAAACAACATAGAATATTCCACACAGAAGGCCACAACTGGTCAAGTTTTATAGAATAACGACTTTATAATGTATATCCATGGATGGGACCCCTATATTGACCCTCACCCACCTATAGCTCAGGGATTATTGTCCAAGAGTTGGTGAAACAATTGCAAGAGCTAGGTTTGATTCATGAACTTAAGGAAGCAGAGTCTGTCAGGCGACTGGAAGCTTGTACATGTGACATTCTGGCAATGGTAGCATTGAGCCATATCAGCTCAAATTAGACAAGGGCCCAGAGTGGATGGATAGAAGTTGGTGGTATACCAGACCTAGACTGAGAAGTATTGGAGATTGAGTACTACTGGGTGAGGGAGAGTATGCCTTGCTTATCTCTAGACAGTCTGTCCAGACTCCACGGGATGAATTTACACTAAAGGACATCTGGGAACTTGTGCTTGATTTGATAGGACTTAACATATATACTGGAATACATGAGGTCTGGTGGGGTGGTGGGGCCATGGATGGAGCAAGGGGTCTAAATCTGATTAAGAATTGTATGAAATGCATAAAATTCAATAAAAGAAAATTTGAAAAAATTAAACATCAAATAACCAATATAACAAAATTACAAAATAACCAAATAACAAATGCATTCAGTGCTTCCTACAGAGATGATTCAGTGATTAAGAGCATGTACTGCTCTGGCAGAGAATCCAAGTTGTTCTCAGAACCCATATCAGACAGCACATATCTGCTTATGACTCCAGTGCCAGGAATCCAAAACCATCCTTTCGACTCAATAGCACTTGCATTCACATGTACAGGCTTACAAACAGACATACACATATACACATAAACAAAAGTAAAATAAATCTTTAAGACATAACATTATCCTTTACTTACATTAATGTACTTTAAAAGAAGAAATGTTATTGAATAGATACATCACTGTATGGCTACTTATTAGCAAAGAATTCTGTCATTTGTTTTATTTTTAAAGCTCTTTAATGTATAATTACACATAAATAAGAAACTAGAGAAGTATGAAGATGCACTTGTCAGAATCTTAAAAATAATAATCATATGTTAAACTTACAACATTTGATTAGGGTCTGTATTTTGTTACTTCAAAATTGATTACTGTTGATTTCAAATATCTCCACAATCTAAATATTTAAACCCTAAATAATCACATATAAATAGGGATTTCATGAAAAGTTTCCTTCTTTAAAATCTAAGAGATAGTCTTGCATTTTTGATGCATACTGCTCGTACTTAAGAATATGCAAGCACCACAGAGACTAGAGGCAAAAATCAAAGAATCGTGAATTTTACTTTGAAAGCAATGCATGAAGCAGTCATCTACTTCACAGACTCACTAGTAGTTTTCTGAATTAGCACCTATGTCGAATTCAGTAGCTATTAAAGTATTAGTAATAGGGACATGCTAACAGACTTCTCCTAGATTATCTATGCAAAATCTTTAGCAATCTATCCCTTGCTCTGTGGATAAAAATCAATATTCAGTCATCTGGGAAAAGAGAATCTTCACAGAGTCTTCATTTAATACTTAGCAAACAAAAAGTTGGAGCTTAAGGGAAATCAGTTAAAAGCTCACATAAGAAATTTACAAAAATATTCAAATAAAAAGTCAATTTGCTTCTATTTAGGAGAATAATCCAAACTATGGATGGAAAATGAGTTCAAATAGCAATGCTTAAAGCACTGAGGACCAGAGATAGGTGATAAATATTGTTTGGATAATTAATGTGACATAATAAATATGACTGATAACATATACTAAGATGTCAGATTTCTAGGAGTCAAATATATCTTTAGATAATAATTCAATGATAAAAATATGATTCAATTATTTATGAAATTATATTAGGAATTTTCAGAGACTTTTTCTTATGAATTCTCCTCTCACAGTGAGGCCAGGAACTAGATCTCTTTCCATGCTCGAACGATGTCACATCTTCAGTAATAGGGTCTTTCTGTCCAGTGTGCAACCAGCATTATAATGTGGCAATTCCCTTTTGTTTTGGTAGAAGGGGGCTTCCAAGGCTCCCCTGGCCAACAGCTTACAGGCGGAGCAATCCACCCATGGTACTGGAATTGCTAGTTAACAATTAAATAAAGTATCCTTTTAGTCTTTGGCACCTATAGGCCTAGGCCCATAGAGCTCCCCAGAATTTCATAGCTGTACTTCACCCTTGTACTCTGTGTGAGTTACATTTCATTCTTGTTTCATCAGTTGTACTTGATGTCTCTCAACTGGGTGTTACATCTGTAAAACACTCAGAAGATAACATTATATACATACACAAGGTCTAACATAGCATGGAAAATTCCTTTTTATTTGCATCAGATGTTTTTTCAACAGATCCATGTTGGGTACAGTGGAATGTAAATTAGTCAGTCCTTTACTATCTTTACTTATCGTCTGGAATCCATTTAGTGTCCTGGAGTCCTCACGTGGAGCCCCCATGCATCCCTTTGTCCTTGATAACCTCGTTATCAAACTGCTTGCCCTCTTGCCCCTATTGCACCTGTTGTTTCCCAGGGCCCAGTAGACTCTGGGTTCTAATCCTGACTCTAGCCACACCTGTGGTCACTATTAACCACACCTGACTGTTGGGAGAGGCCCTGGCCCGGCATACAGTCTCCATCCCTTGAATGGCCATTCACAGGGGAGAAATGTACCCTGTTTACTCTGGGAGGGTTAATATCCACCCCTGCGATAATTTTTATCCTCTGTGTACCTTTTGTGAACTGTTTATCAGGGTTTAAAGCCTCCCAGAGGTGCTTTAGCACAGAATTTGGCTTTTTATCAATCTTTTCTTTAGGAACTTGGGCTAAACACAAGTCTTGCCACATTTGTGTATGAGTAACCCAAGCAGACCTCCTTTCTGTTTTGCCTCTCTTATATATCCTTCAGGTTGTTTTGTTCTTCTACAGACATACTTTACATGCTGGTCTAGGTTGCTTAAATCTGTCAAAGCCTCTCCTGCCCTGCAAAGATCTTGTCCCACTAGGGGATCTAGCAGGGACACCAAACATCCATACCATATTAGAGGTCCTTGTTCAATGAAGTCCTTCATTAAATCTTTTGGTAAACACAGTCCTATCTGGTCCTGTGAAAGAGGTACCCTATGTTGCTTTCCTTATACCTAGTTCTCTCAGCAGTGCCTGTCCCCTTTTATAATTTTCCAGCTCCTGACATTCATGGGCACCTCCACTGGTGATAACCAAGTGTCTCTAATGACTTGCACAAGCCAGCCCATCAGATATTGCTTTCCCTGTACTGCCTTAAGCTATGCAGCCTAAATCTCAAGGAGGCGTGAGCTGTTATGTTGCTCAGCTGTCCTGCCTCTGCAGCTCTTAAAATAATCCCATCTGCTCCCATGTTCCACAGCCTTCCAAGCCAGGTACCTAAGGGCTCCTTCATTGTTTGTTTGAATGTCTTCCCTAGCTCCAGCAGCTCGAGGGCCTATAACCCTTTATTCACTAAATTCTCAAGCTCATTAAGGCCTCTATCAGCATGCTGACATCTGGATTTTTCCTTTTTTTTTGTATTACAGGTCAAACCTGAGGGGCACAATCTTGGATTGTAGTGACTTTGCACATATCTCATATGTACATATGGTAGAATTCAAACTATTTCTTCAGCAAAAATTGGAGTCTGCTGCAATTTCCTCAATTCCATGCAAGGATTTTGTTTGCTTGAGTTTGTATGGGTCTTGAGCATGCTGAAAACGTTAGGTCCATATGAGCAGGGTCCCAGGACTTTGTAGCATTCTATTTCCACAAGGTCACATACCTCCTGACTGGCTCTTACAATCTTTCTGCCACCTCTTCCACAATTGTTCCTGAGCCCTGGGTTTGTGAAACAATATAGGAGCACTGTCCATAGATCAGCACTCTGAAGACCCCTAATATCCATGCTTTGGCCATTTGTGACCCCCTCTATTGAATGAGGGTGCTTCTTTCCTGAGACTTAGGAGATTCATTAGTGGCTTCTTGTTCTACATTGCTTGAGCCTTGGTGTAGAAGCTGCATTGTAGGTATGTTGCTTAGGCATGGGCAATTCACAGACAATGTCTGTGTGTGGCCAGCTGTGGAACTCTGGTAGTCTCCATCTGGTGCAAAAAAGCTTCTTTGATGAGTGGTGCCTCAGATACTTGACTATAAATATAAGGATACACGTTTTGCACTTAGTAAGAAGTTACATTAGCCTAGGGATGTGGCAGCCTTAAGGATTTTTCTCCTATTTGACCTCTTCAGCCATGTGTATTTGGCTATGATTTCAATACCACCTATGAGTCTCTTCCAATTGAGGGGGCTTTAGATCAATTAGGTAACCACTGATTGCTCCCAAGATAAGGGTGCCACTACTACACAAGTGTCATATGCTGGCCATTGACATGGTTATTTAGTCATGAAGCGGTGTTGGGCCATCAATTGACGTTCTTCCTTAGCTGCTTGCATATTGCTCTCCTGAGTTATGAGAAGTTGCTTCCAGGTCAGTTCCAGCACCATTGCTCTAAATGCAGTCTCTGAAGTTTGTTTTGTTTTCAGCAATAGGATCTTAACTTGCATTTACACAATGGATGAAATCCTGAAATTTGCAGTTAAATGAATGGAATTAGAAACTGTTATACTAAGTGACGTAACACAGACTCAGAAAAACAAATGAAATATATTTTCCCTCATTTGTAGATCCTAGTATCAAATCCTCATATGTGGATATGTATGCTGATGTAACTACAGGCACCAGGAAAATGGAAATTAACCAGACAGTTAAAGGGAAAGAAGGAACCTGAGAGAGAAGAGTAGTATGAAACAGTTGTTAATAGTGAGAAATAGATAAATAGGGTATTTAAATAAAGAATTATATAAGGGACTTTGGGAATAAAGGGAAAGAAGGAGCTCAAGACAGGGGGGCTATAGAAGACTGGTATTATCAAGGGAAATAATGAGGGAAATTGGACTACTTCAAAAGGGGAAGGCATGGAGGAAGGGATTAGACAGGAAGAAGAGAGAGGGGAGATAAAGAATGCCTTGTTAGTGTAAAAGAAAAGAGGGAATCATGTTAGTGTAATCACCTAAGGAAAAACTCCAAATACAATATCTTTGGCTTCGCATGTAGTTGGCCTACTTATCATTGTTAAGGTTAGGCAAGCTTAAGGGTGACTCACTGAAATTGGTGATGATTTTTAAATTTAACTGTATTTGAAACAATAGGCCAATTTTCTATTATCAGGGAGATGTACTGCCTATGACTTAGGGAATGGCAAGCTTATGATTGGTTCCCCTTCTCCTGGAGTCTGAGTGTAGACACATTTTGTAGGAAGTTCACATCTAACTAGATTGTTAGTAGCAAATAGAGATCCCTAGAAGTCATCTTGCTGTCAAATCTTAATATCAAAAAATAAGTAATAACTATGCAGGTAATAGTATATTCCTAACTGGAATTCCTTAGTTCAAAGACATAGTGTTTTTATTACAGAGTTGTTTGTGACATGGTGTTGGTCACTAAATGAGGGGGCCAGTGTGTCTTATAATTATTCAGAAGATATTTTGAGATAAGCATACTTAGTTCTGAAGTGAGAGGACCAAATGTCATATCTAGAGTGAGTTTGTTAGAAAGTTCCAACAGCACATGATAAATTATTAAGATTATAATAAAAGTATTTGCTTCTTTAAAAATTGAATGTCCTGGGTTGTGCTTTGGGGACAGAAAGTGACAGAAGTTGGAATACTTGATTTTGAAGGATTACTGTTTTATATATCTCAATTTTATAAGTTCATCAATATTTGGCAATTTGCACTCATAATCAAGGACAATCAGCACAGAAAAGTATCTCCCTTTACTATTGCCTAACTTGTGTTTCTCCCTGGCTATATCTGAAGTGATGAGATGCTTGCAGCTTTATATCCTCAATTAGATAGCTTAAAATCAAGAATCAGAGAAGGATGTCTACTATATCTACCCCTTTTAAATATAGTGCTTGAAACTCTTGCTAGAGCAATAAGAAGAAAGAAGAAATATAAAAAGCACTAATTGGAAAAGAAGAGGTCAAATTATCCCTATTTGCAGATGACTTGATATTATACATTACAGATCTCATTGATCAGAAACCTAGAAATTTTCAACAATTTCAGCAAAGTGATAGGGGACAAAATCTACAAAAATCAATAGTCTTTCTACATAACCAATAACAAGCAAGCTACGAAAGCATTCATAGAATACCCTGCCACTCATAATAACCTCAAAGAAATAACCAGGGATAAATGTAACCAGAAACATTAGACAGGTCTACAATGATACATTTAAATCTGTGAGAAAGAGATTGAGGAAGACACCAGGATTGTGCTCATGGATTGAAAGAACTAACATTGTGAAAATGATCACTCTCAAAAGTTTTCTGTCAAAATCCATGTGACATTCTTTACAGAATAAGAAATATGATCCTAAAATGCATTTGGCATAACAGAAGATCCTGGATAGCCAAAACAAACTTGAGCAAAAAGAGCAATGATGGAGGGATTAGCATACCACGTCTCAAACTGAATTACAGAGTATAGTCATAAAAACAACATGAAAAAGACAGAAAAAGAAACAAGTAGACCAATGGAACATAGTAGAAGATCCATACATGAATACATAAAATTTCAGCCACCTGATATATGACAAAGGGACAAAGAACACATACTGGAGGAAAGACAGCATTTTAACAAATCGTGCTGGGAAGTAACCAAAGGCTCTGGCAATAGATTGTATAATATTGGTAGGCTTTTGGATCACCCTGTCCAACAAGTTGAAGGAATATTTCTCCTGTCTGGCAATGTTTCTTGTTGTGTAGCCTTCACTTATGCACATGGACTCATGCAGATATATTTTATGTGCAATTTGTCATGAAGTTGTTAGGCTAATATAATCCTCCTTGGTGTTTTACACTAGCTAGGCATTATTTATGTCTCCTCTCTTTCTGTCTTCCTGTGTAATACTCCCTCCATTAAGGTGTCCCCATTTCCCCATGTCTCCCTTGATAACACCAGTCTCCTATGGTATCACCTCTCTTGAGTCCCTCTTTCCCTTTATCCCCATAGTTCCTTCCCTTCCCATATAACCTTCCCTTCCCACTCCCCTTTAAATACCCCATTTTATCTATTTCTTCCTTAGTAACAACTGTCTCCTACTATTCATCTCTGCAAGATTCCTTCTTTCTCTTTACCTCCCTGATTCCTTTCCATTTTCCTGGAGTTTCCTGCAGTTATATCAGGATACGTATTCATATACAAGGATTTAATGCTAGAATCCACAAATGAGTGAGAACATCCATCCTTTGTTTTTCTGAGTCTGTGTTACTTCACTTAGCATAAATGTGGAGAAAGGGGAACACTCAATCACTGCTGGTGGGATTGTAAATTCATGCAACCCCTATGGCATGAACCTACCATATGTCCCAGTTATACTACTCCTTGGCATCTACCCAAAGGACTCATCTTTTTGCAGAGATACTTGTATATCCATGTTTGTGGCTGCTCTTTTCACAATAGCTAAGAGACGGAAGGAACTCCAATGTCCCTTAACTGATGAGTGGATAATGAAAAGGTGGTACATTTACTCAATGGAGCTCTATTCAGTGGTAAAGAAAGATGAAATTTGCAGGTAAATGGATGGAACTAGAAACTGGCAGGCTAAGAGAGACTAAGTTTTTACTTAAAAAGTCCTTTTCTGCACCTATATGTTGTAAGGTACTTTCTAGATTTTCTTCTAACAGCTGCAGTGTTTCAGGTTTCACCTTGAATTCATTGATCTATTTGGAGCTGATTTTTTTGTGCAAGGTAAAAGATGTGGGATTAATTTCTTTCTTCTCCTGAGTTCCCTCCTCCCTCACACCCACGATCCTGTGCATGTCTCCCCACCCCCCATCATTCCCAGATGACCATTCCTACTTTCTCCTCTTCCTCCCTGGTAATAACTGTTTCTTACAACCCCCCCCCTTTTTTGGACTTTTTCTTTCCTTTTACCTCTTTGTTTCTTTTCCATTTCTCTGGTTCCTGTTGTGACATCCACAGGGTCTCTCTTTTGTCCCAGTTGGCTTGGAACTGACTACATAGAGCAAGCTGGCCTGGATTTCACAGAGATCCACCTCCCCTTACCTCCTGACTGCTGGGATTAAGTGTGTGTGCCCCCACACACAGTTCTCTTTTTACATTTTCTAATTTAATAGATGATCACATTTCGTAGCATTTCCATATAAATGTTCTGGATTTCTCTGATTTCCTTTATAATGTTTCTATTGTTTGTGTTCCTTCTTTTTTTTTTTTTAAATTTAGGGACTTAGAATTTTAAACTTTCCTCTTTGAGCTATTTTTGTATTTTTTATTTATTTATTTATTTATTTTATGTGTATGAGTGATTTGTCTGCATGTGTATAAGTGCACTCAGGTCATGCAATATCTGTGAAGGTCCGAAGAGAGTATCATATCCCCTGGAACTGTATTTATGGACAGCTGTTAGCTGCCATGTAGGTACTGGGAACAGAACCTGGTCCCCTCCAAGAGGAGCCAGTGTTCTTAACTGCTGAGCCATCTCTCCAGCCCCTTGAATTCTTTTTAATGTCTCCCAAAGGTTTGTTTTCATTTTTAATTTCATTCAGGAATTATTTTATTTCTTTCTGGATTTCCTCTTTGCCCATTTGTCATTTTGAAGTTTTTTGTTACTCTCCATATGGTTATATAGCACCTAGAGCTTCTTTTCCTGTTAATGTTAAGCTTTATTGCATTATGATCTGATACAGCATATGGGATTATTTCAGTATTTTTTATTTGTTGAAGATTGTTTTGTGCACTACTTTGTGGTCTATTTTAGAGAAAGGCCAAGGGCTTCTGTATAAAATATGTATTCTTTGATACTTGGATGACATATCCTGCAGATGTCTGTTAGATCCATTTGATGTATAATGTCACCTCTCTTTTTATTCTTTGTCCAAATTACCTGAACTTTTGGGGAATGTTGGGTATTGAAGATTTCTACTACTGTTAAGTTGGGTTTTATTTATGTATTGATATCCTACTATTTGTGTATTGATGCCCTACTATCACCAACAGACAGCTCAAGTAGACAAAGAATTATCAGAAACATCTGAATTAAATGACATCATACATCAAATGGATCAAATATACATCTGCAAAATATTACACCCAAGCACCAAAGAATGCACTTTCTACTCAGCAGCTCAAGTAAGTTTTTCTAAAATTGACCACATACTGGGACACAAAAAAACTCTCAGCAAATACAAAAAAAAAGAGAAAGAATTCCATGCATGCATTCTGTCAGTCCAAGTGCTATTAAGCTTATAGACAACAAGAAACGAAGCTCCAATAATGACACAAACTCATGGAGACTAAATAATATATTCCTGAAGGATGAATGGATCACAGAAGAAATAAAGAAAGCTATAAAAGTATACCTGGAACTAAATACAACACATTATAAAAGAAGTTCTAAGAAGGAAATCTGTAGCTCTAAGTGCCTACATTAAAAAATCAGAAAGAATTACATGTAAATGACGCAACAGCACAGCTCAGGACTCTGTGAAGGCAAGAATAAAGCCAACCCAGACCTGGAAGATGAGAAGAAATAACAAGAATCAGATCAGAAATTAATGAAATAGGACAAAGAAAACAACACAAAGAATTGATGAATCTAAGAGCTCATTCTTTGAAAAACTAAACAAGATAGATAGCCCCCAGTTAACCAAAAGCAAGGAAGAAAAAATCCAAATTATTAGAATCAAAGAAGAAAGTGGAAACATCGTAACAGACGTCAAAAATGGAACATTAAAAGGGAGTACTTCAAAACCCTATTCTCTATTAAAGTTGAAAATATAAAAGAAATGTATGAATTTCTAAACTCATGAAAACCACCAAAGTTAAAGCAAGAAGAGATCAATAGACTAAACAGAACTGTAACAAATGAGGAATTAATACAATAACACAGAAATTCCAGATGGATTCACAGTAGAATTCTACCAGCCATTCACAGAAGATCTACAACCAATACTTCTTAAAACATTCAAAAGATATAAACAGAAGGAAAATCTCCAAATTCCTACTATGAAACCAGTATCAATCTAATACCAAAAGCAAATGAAGACACTACAAAAAAGGAATCTATAGGCTCATTTCCTTAATGAATATTGATGCAAAGGTTATCAACAAAATACTTGCAAACTTCATACAGACACACATCAAAAAGATTATCTACTACAATCGAGTTGTCTTTATTCCAGAGTTTCAGGGATGGTTGAATAGACATAAAAATGTCAGTTAATGTAATCAAACATACAAATGGACTTAAAGACAAAAATCAAATGGTCATCTCAAAAGATGCAGAAAAGACCTTTGTCAAAATCAAACACATATTCACATATTCCCTAGAGGCAACTGGAGTGAACGGACTACACCTCAATTAAAATTACATAGAACAAACCCATGACCAACATCATTCCAAATGGAAAAAAACTGGAAGCATTCCCATTAAATTCAAGAAACAGACAAGGTTGTCCACTACTCCTTTTCAACATAGTGCTTGAAATGCTTGCAAGTACATTAGGACAAGAGAAGAAAGTTAAAGGAGTAGGAATTGAAAAATAAGAGATCAAATTATTAGTATGTGTGGATGATGCGATATCATTCATAAGAGATACCAAATATTCTACCAGAAACTACTAGAAATTATTAATACTTTTCACAAAGTGCAAATACAAAATCTACTTACAGATATTGGTAGCCTTTCTATATTCCAATAACAAACAACCAGAAAAAGAATTCAATGAAACCCTCCCATATACCACAATCTCAAAAAATCGTGATAGACCTAACCAAAGACATTAAAGATATTTACCATGAAAATTTAAAGAGAGGGATAGAGGAAGACACCAAGAGATGGAAGGACCTACCATGCTCATGGACTGGTAAAATTAATATTGTGAAGATGACCATCTCAAAAAAGCAATCTATAGATTCAACAGAATGCCAATCAAAATGCACATGACATTCTTCAGAGGACTAGTATAAAGTCATCCTAAAATTTATATGGAATTACAAAAGACCCTGGATATCCAAAGCAATCTTGGGCAAAAAGAAAAATGCTGGGGGATCACAAAAGCAGATCTCAGATTATATTACAGAGGTATTGTTTAGAAAACAGGTAGTACTGGCACAAAAATACACATAGATCAAAGGAATACAATAGAAGAGACAAACACAAGTAAATGTAATTTAAATCATGTGATATTTGACAAATGTGCAGAGTGAGGAGAAAGCATCTTTAATAAATGGTGCTGGCAAAATTGTGTCTCTACCACTAGAAGAATGAAATTGGAAACCCTACTTTCACCAGACACAAAAGTCAACTCCAAATGAATCAAAGACATCAGTATAAAACATGAAACTCTGAAACTTCTAGAACAAAATATAGGCAGCACCTACAATATATACACATAGTAGACGACTTTATAAATCATCCTTTAGTTGCACAGGTATCAAAGTCAATAATCACCAAGTGGGACCTCATTAAACTACAAAGCTTCTGTGTAGAAAAAGAAAAGACCAAGGAAGGGAAGAAGAGACCCACTGAACTGGAGAAAATTTTCACATGCCACACAGAGAATTAATAACCAGAGTATACACAAAACACAAAAAACAATGAAAAAAATAAATGACCAATAAAAAGATGGACTATGGTTCTGAACAGAGAATTTTCAAATTAAGAAATAAACAAGTCTAAGGAACACTTTAAAAAGTGCTCAAGATCCTTATTAATTAGAGAAATGCAGATTAAAAAGCCACTATATGATCCATGTTACCCCAGTCAAACTGGCTAAGATCAAGAGAACAAAAGACAACAGATGCTGGCAAGGATGTAGAGAAAAGGCAAACCTCATTCACTGCTGGTGGGATAGCAAACACAGGCACTCCCTATGGAAATCAGTGTAGAAAACGCCTAAAAATCTAAAAATGAATTTACCAGTATGTGTCAGAGGCAGAAAAACAAAGGACGTATATTCTCCCTCATTTGTGGATCATAACATCATCAACTGATCATAACATCAGTCCTTTATATGTGAGTATATATCCTGAAGTAACTTCAGGAGCCATGGGTGTGGGGCAAGACGAAACTCAGGGGAGGAGGGAATGCTAAGGTAAGATGATGCTGTTGAAGAGAGGACATAATTCAGACACAGCGTTTGGAGCAATGGAGTAGGAACAGACATGGAAGTCTTTTCCTTGAAGACGGGTTCTGTAGTTCTTCAGGGTACTATGTAAGTTGCTGAGGAAAAAAATCAACCAATCGTCCAACCTAGTCAACTAGTCCTAAAAGCAAATAACCCTATGACTGACACCGCAAAGTATCTCTATTGGTGCAGTAGTGGTGCTGTTGTCCGGGGGATAATCAACAGCTGTCTAATTAGACTTAAAGCCCTTTCAATGGGTGTCAACTCATTGTTAGCACTGTAACCAAAGCCAAATGTACATGGCTGGAGAAATCACAGATTCTAGAGAAAACCCTATGAAATTTATTACCATATGTTAAATATGGGTTCTATATTTATACAAATGTGTACAGTACACAATTCATCAAAGAAGCTTCCTTTTGAAACATATTGAGGTTACTGCACAGTTCCACATCTGGTCACACAGAGAATATATGTGTGAGAGGATGTAGAATCACTACACTAAAGCTTATGGAAAATGGTGGAACAGGGGATGGAAAGCATACTAGTGCATTCCTCAGCTCTCACCAGTAAAGCTTACTTACACAACAGAGTGTGATGCACACAGAAGGCCACAGCTGGCTAAGTTTTAGAGAAGAAGAGACTGCAGAGTATGTGTCCTTTGATAGAATTCGTATCTTAAACCCCAACCACCCATGGCCCAGGGAGCACTGGGGAAGAGGGGGCAACAGAAAGATTATAAAAGTCACACAAGAAACTTGTTCAAATGAACTTCTGACCACAGTGATTTCAAGCACTAGGCCCGTGCCAAGTCAATCAGGCAAGGGCCCAGATTGGTGCATTGAATTGGGTAACTGGCTGATTCTAGTCTGAAAACAATTGGAAACTGATTGGATGAGTGAGGGAGAGCAGACTTTTCTTAGGATCTCTAGATAGGCTGATACTGCATAAAAGGACACCTGAGTAAAATGCCTGACTGAATGGGACCTAGCATGTATAGCAGAGTGCATGAGACTGGGTAGGGCATGTATGGTGGAGGGTGCCTAACTTGATTAAGGACTATTGTATGAAATGCACAAAAGATCAATTAAAGATGTATAAAATGATAGCATAAATCAACTGGACGTAAGACATCTACAGAACATTCCAATCAAACTCTACAAAATTATAGTTTTATCAGCCCATGGAAATTTCTGAAAAATTGACTGCACATTTAGACACAAGCAAGTCTCAACAAAATAACATCTTCTATTCTCCCTTACCACAATAGACTAAAGCTTGGTATCAACAGCAATAGAAGCTACAGGCATAATATAAAATTGTGTAGTTTAAATAACACACTATTGAATGATGTATGTGTCACTGGATAAAAGAAGACAGAAGTAACAAAATTCCTAGATAGGAGTAACAATGAAGTCACAACATATCAAAATCTATGGAAGGTATTGTAAACAGTCTTTAGAGCAATGTTTATAGAACTAAGTGCCAGCATTACAAATGTGGCAGATCACACATAAATTAATTAATTGATGATAAACTTTAAGGCCTTGGAAAGACAGTGACAAATCATACCTCAAAAGAAAAAATGGGAAGAGATAATGAAAATCAGGTCTGAAATGAATGAAATACAAACCAAAAGGCCAATAAAAATTAATTAAAAGAAGAGCTTGTTCTTTGAAAGATGAAAGAAATTGATAAACCCTTAGTCAAATCACTTAAAGGAGACTGAAAACACAAATTAATGACATCAGGGATAAAAAGGGAGACATTACAATAGACAACAATGAAATTTAGATAATTATAAGGACATGCAATAGAAAAAATATACTGCACCAATTTAGAAAACTTAAAAAAATGGATGACTTTTTAGATGAATATGGCATAGCAAAATTATCCCAATGTGAAATAAATAATTTATACTGATATGTAACTTGCAATTGGATTCAAACTGTGATAAAAAGTTCCTCATCTAAAAATATCCAAGGACCAGTTGGATCCATTGCAGAATCCTTCCTGAATTTCAACAAAGAACTAATACTAATACTACTGACATTATTCCGTAAACAGAAAATAAAATAAAGCCCCTAAAATAATTTTGTATAAAGATTTATTTCATTTTATTTTATATGTATATATGAATAGCATGCGTTTATATGCATCAACAGTGTCTGATGACCACAGTTGTGAGAAGAGTACATTAGATCCTCATGAACTAGAGGTAAGCCACTGAGTTTGTGATGGGAACCAATCACAGATCTTCTGTAGGAACAGCAAGTGCTCTTATCTGATGTGCTGTCTCTCTAGCTCTAGAAATACTTTTTACAATTACCAGATAAAGATATCCAAAATTGTAAAATTACGGTCCAAACACCCTTATTAACAAAGATGTAAAAATTCAATACAATATTCATAGAGGGAATTTATCATCACATCAAAAATGTCATTCATAGTGACCAATTTGACTTTGATCCAGTAATATAGGAATAATTTAACATACAAAATCAATAAAAGCATTTTATTGCAAAAATCAACTTAAAGACAGAAATCTCATAATTATCTCAATCGGTACAGAAAAGGCCTTTTGCAAAATGCAACAACCCTTCCTTATAAAAAATCAAGAACACTCTATAGAGGTATAAGAAGCAAGCCTCTGTACAATAAAGGCTACGTATGACAAATCTATGGTCAACATAATACCAAATGGAGAATAACTGAAATTATGTTCAATAATATCAGGGACAGGAAAAGACTGTCCATTCTCTCTACTTCTATCCAAAATAGTCATTTAGTCCTAGCTAGCGCCATGACAAGAGACAATGAAGGAAGGACACACAGGAAAAAAAAATGAGACTATTCCTTTTTGAAGATGTGATACTATGCATAAAATATGCTAATATTCCCACCAAAAAGACATTTAGGACTTATAAAAACCTAACGTTTCTGATAAGTCTTCCTTATATTCCCTGATACTGGAGGAGAGGAATGTTATAGAGGTGTCTTATTTAGGACTGAGTACTCCGCAGTGCCTTATTCTCTTCCGTTTGACCAATTGTGAAACACTGTAGCAATGACTATATGTTGCAAAAAGAAGTTTCTCAAATGAAGGCTGATAACTGCACTGATCTATGGGTATAGAGATAAGTATTTAGTTGGCAGTTTAATAACATAAAAATTAAGCAGAATGATAGCAATAGAGTCTTCCCTTGGACCTGACCTACAGAGCCACTGATTCTTGGTTCAGTTAGGTGTATCAGGCCCTAGATCCAATAGAATACAACTGCCTACCTCCATACAGTCTTTCCACTATTTCACCTGGGTGCATTACTTGCCAGGGTGGTCATTCTTGGAACTCACAGTGTTCACAGCTGGGTAACAGTGTTTATTACTTTTATTTCTCAGTGTCATGTGTGGTCCCTTTTTGCTCTATGAAGACTAGCAGGTAAGAGTGAAGGTTTCAAGTCAGTAACAGCTGGATACTCCCCTGTCCAATGATTCAAGTATGTTTTTTAAACAAAACAGTCTTACAATCAAGTTCTGGGTTATAACTAAAAACAATGGAAATAGTGCTATTTTGGGGTCTGTAGGAACCCATAGACCAACAGTTACAAAGGAGGAAACACATGCTCGACACTGGGCTTTTGTTTCATAGCCGATCTGGGAGAAGAATTTCCCCCATATACTACATTCTATTTAAACTCTCTCTCTCTCTCTCTCTCTCTCTCTCTCTCTCTATATATATATATATATATATATATATATATATAATCCTCTATAATAGTAGGATTTCATAGCCGATCTGGGAGAAGAATTTCCCCCATATACTACATTCTAATTAAACTCTCTCTCTCTCTCTCTCTATATATATATATATATATATAAAATCCTCTACAATAGTAGGTTTACATATGGCTTTTTCTTTAGTGTTAATTATCCTTCCCCATATCTGTTACTATGCCCTGAATTTCCATGCCCTAGCTCAATCCTTTTACTGACAACAGCTATGACTTGATTAAAGTGACATATTGAAGTCTTCAACTCTTACTGAATTGAAGTCTATCTGTGTCTTATATCTGTTTGCTAAATTTAAGTTGATGGTCATTATTGTGTGTGTACTTCTTTGGTCAAACTGATTCTTGTAATTATACCATGACCTTCATCACTTTTAAACATTTCTGACTTAATCCTATTTTTAGGGAAAAGATTTATTTTGTCTCATAGTTTCAGAGAATACAGTCTGTCATGGTGAAAAGGTGTGGTGACTGGGATGCCTCCATTTGATGCATTGGAAATATAAGGCAATTGAGCTTCACATCCAGGGACATCAGCATCAAACAGGCAGATCAGACCACACGTAAATTTAACCATTAAGGCCTACCCACACCAACCCACCTACAGCTAATGCAGTGTCCAAAGTTCCACAAACTCCTGTATAGTACCAACAGCTGGAGACCAACTGTTCAATCACATAAGAGATATCTCACATTCAAGTCATACTATTACACGTGCAACATACACACACAGAGGACAGAGAAAAATGAGAGAGAGAGAGAGAGAGAGAGAGAGAGAAGAGAATGAAGTAGGCTGAGCAAGTAGGCATGAGCTAGTACAAAGTAAAGAATTGTAAATATTTGTGGCTATATTATGAATTCATAAGTATGCTTACTCTTATATGTGCCTTTTGGTATAGAAATATAAGAAACTGATATTCTGCTAAGACCTTGTGTTGCAATGCAGTGAACACAAGTCTGTTAAGTAATCATTAATTATCTTAGATCATGTGAGGTGGATGACATTTTAAAGGTCAATATTCAGGGGCAGATCATTTATGAATGTATTCTGATCAATAAACTTGCTACTTTGTGGTAAAAGCATGTTGGTGAACTTCTCTAAGCCTTGGCATACATCTATAAAATTTATACAATCTCAAGAATTAAGTGAATGTATCTAGCACATTAGATTTTAATGCAGTTTAAATTTTAATAATCTTTGAGGAAGTAGAGTCAATTTGTCTCTAGAATAACTGGCTTGAAAACTCAGAGCATTCTTTGCTCTCTAATTTTGGTGAATGAATGGGGTTAACATGCCCTAGAACATTAATATTTTGAAATTTTGTTTAAGGTCATTGGCTAATTTGAATAAATTATTTTAGACAAGAATATTTTCAGGGATAGGAGAGATGACTCGAAAATTAAAACCAGTGGTTTCTCTTCCAGAGGACCTGGGTTCAATTCCCAGCACCCACAGCACTAATATCAACCATCTGTAAATCCAGTGCCAGGGGATTTGATGCCTTCTTCTGGCATCCACAGTTTTGCAAAGACTTGGGTGCACTTATATCCATGAAGGGAAAGCACTCACAATTATACATAAAATCAAATTAAATGAATATTTGAAAAAGACTATGTGACACCCTTAGCAAATAGGCTGCATCTTTCTCCACACAGTTAAGCATCTAAATATATGTGTAAGTGATTTATTACAATTACAGCCACACATATTTCCTAACTATTAGCACTAACTATAGAAACAGCAACTGTCTACATCCAGGGGAATGGAAATCAAAACATGAGAGATAAAAAAAAATGATACTTCATGTAAGAGTCACAAAGAATAGCTTAGAGAAAGATAAGTAAGTAATAGGAAATCACAGCAAGTACAATCTGAGTCAAGTGTAAGTGAATTTTCCTTAAGAATCTTTTGAAATGTACAGAACAGAATGTCTATGAGCATTCTGTTGGTTTGTTTTCCCTGCTAGTTTGTTATCATTGAAAATAACATGTCAAACAAGTACAACCGCATTCATTCACTATCTTGGGTGAGGTACAAAGTGGGCCCTGAGAGATTAAAGCTATAGGATTAAGTCACAAAAGGAGCACATGACTCAGTGAGTTTGTTTGCATTGTCAAGAGTAACCTTTATGGTTGCAACATTTAGTGAAAGTCATTAGTCTAGATTATGTCCATATTATAAAGGGAATCCCTAATTTGGAGGGAGACTGGGAGAGATGGATATAATGAATAGACAATACTAATGCAAAAATTATCAAAAATAAAAAAGAATGGAGGTATAAATCTATTTTATATATCAAAAAAGAATCATATTGGATTCAGATTTCCAAAAACACACAAGTAGGTAGAATTTTCCAGTTTTTTAATAATCTCTTTGTTTTGATGAACATGTAGTTGTTAGAGTTTCCTCTTGGACGACACTTATTTTTCCATTCTTTCAAGTTCATTGCATGTGTTTCCTTACTCAAGGAGTTTCTTGTAAAAATCATCTCATGTGTAAATGTCTGTTCCACCTCCCTTGTCTTGTCTGTATGTTCTCATGGAAGAATTTGACCTATGTACTATCAAGGTGGTTATTTGAAAGAAAGAAATATATAAACCTACCATTTTGTTCTTTGTGTTGTTATTTCTTGTATAGACTTTGTTCCGTCTCTTTTTTAATTTATTAATTACATTTGAAAGTTTCATGTACAATATCATTTGATGATATTTAGATCCCCTCCCATACCCATAATTCCCCTTAATGTCCTTGCCCAATTCATACAATATTATATAGATAAGGCTTTTAGAGAATAATTTGTGTGTCTATCCACTGGTGCCCAATTAACCTACAAAGAGTCTCATGTTTTAAAGAGACACTCTCTGGCTCTCCCAGAAGCCATCTGTTGCCAAAGTTTCTTAAATTTGATTGATATTTCCTACCAACTTTCCCACATCTATGCTGGGATTTTGTGTGCTTTGAAGTTGCATGGGAATTGTGCATGCTGTCATTGTTGCTGTGAGTTCGTACCAGTAAATTAGCAGCTGTCTGGAAAACTATTTTCTTGTGGTCATCAACTACCTCTGGTCCTTACAGTCTTTCTACTCTTCTTCCACAATGATCCAGGAGCCTTGGGAAGCAGAAGTTTGCTATAGGTGTTCTATTCATGGAAAAGTACTCTGCAACCACCTGGTTTTTATATATTGTACTGATTTATGTATGCTGAAACATCCCTGCATGTTTGAAATGAAGCCAACCTGATCATGGTGGATAATCATTTTTAGCATTATTGTATTTGGTTTGCAAGTATTTTATTGAGATATTTTATATGTATTTTCATTACAGATATCCATCTATAATTTTATTTTTGTAGAATTTGTGCCTGATTTTGGTATCAGAGTAATCCTTGCTTCATAAAATGAATTTGAGTGTCTTTCTTACTTTCTATTTTATTGACTAATTTGAGGAGAATTAATATTAGTTCTTTTTTGAATGTTTGATAGAAATCTGTGCTATATTCTTTTGGTCTTTGGGTCTTTTTAATTGGGAGACTTTTTATTACTACATCTATCTCCTTGGTTGTTATGGATCTGCTTTAGTTATTTATGTCATTTTGAGTTAGTTATGGTAGTCTTACATACCTAGAAATGTGTCCATTTCTCTGGATTTTCTAGATTAAGGTAATAGAGATTTATTAGTAAGTCCTTATGCTTTTCTGACTTTCCTCTGTGTCTGTTGTGTTGTGGTTTACTTCCCTGAGTATGTTAATTCAAGTTTCCTGTCTCTTTCTTTTGGTGAATTTGACTAAAGCTTTGTCAGTCTTGTTAATCTTTTCAAACAACCAACCCTGTGTTTCCCGCTGACTATTTATTTTCTTCATTTCTATATCACTGATTTCAGCCTTGGTATTATTTATTTGTTCCCATATCCTCGTTTAGATGTTTTTTTCCTTGGTTTTCCAAGATTTTCAGGTGCATCCTTAATTTATTTTTATGAGATGTTTTTAATTTTCTGGTGCAGCATTTGATGCTATAAATTTACTTCTTAGGATTGCTCCATTGTGTCCCAGGGATTTGGGAATGTTGTGTTTTAATTTTTATTCAGTTCTAGGAATGTTAAAATTTCTTTGATTCCTCCTTTTATTTAATTTTCTTTAAGAAGTGTTTTTTTAGCTTTCATGAATTTATCTACATTTTATCCTTTTAAAATGCATTGATATCTAGCTTTGTTCAATTGTGATAAGGTAGAACACAAGATGATATTTAATTTTGTAAATTTATGTAGACATCCTTTGTGTATTCATATTTGGTCAGTTTTGGAGAAAGTTCCAGGGACTACTGAGAAGAAAGTGTATCCTTTGGTGTTTTAGTGGGATGCTTTGAAATTATTCTGTAATATCCATTTGGTTTATGGTGTAATTTCACTCAAAGAGTTTTTGTTTAAATTTTGTCTGGCTGAACTGTTTATTGGTGACAACAGTAATTTTCCATTCTCCTTAATTTTCCATATTTTATAGTATTTTTCACTGTTCATGCTCTTTCATTCCTTACATAAGTCAGGCCAAATGTCTGTGTGACTCTTACATAGAGGATGGTTTCTTAATCCAATGGCTAATTTTATTTGATTAAGAAATACCTAGGGCATTATTGATGTAAATATTTGAATATGACTATAAAGGCATTTTGAAGTTTGAGTAACTTAATATTCTATTGATATATCAAGAGTTCCTGCCTAATGTTCTCAGCACCATGAACTCTGCCTTCATCGCCTTACTGCACACTAAACTCTGAACCTGGAAGCCAACATACAGCGTTCCACCTATAATGTGCTTTTTATCAAGTACCTGTCTATAGTAATTAGAAAATTACTACAGAAGGATTTCATAATAAAGACCTTCCTCTCAATGTTGCTCCATAAATTCTGTATTGGTCTCATTGTGAGGGGTTCTCATACAGTGTTTATACAAATAAATATACAGCTATAACATATTGGGGATATTTGTGGGTGATTTAGTGGCCTAAATCAAATGAGCTATATGTTTCTGACACTAGCTGAGATATAATTATTTTAGTATCTGGGTTTTTCTTAGTTCTCAGCATGGTATGTCCTGTTCCAGATGTGGGAAAATCATCAAATTCTGATGTATGTGAGCTGGAGTCAACATGTTGGCTGTGATGTCAGATTTGAATGGTGTAGTGCTGGGTCAGGCAATAAAAGAAGAGCCAGACAGATCACCTCTCAGCACACTCACATTCCACTTGTGTGTATCCAAATGCCACATGGGTACATTTGTAGAGATGACAGAGCTCAGTGAGGGAAAACCTACTTCCTGTGTGGGGAATATTCTCTCAGAGCCTCTGTGAACTAAGATTCTGACAAGCTTTTCATAGTTTTCTTGAAGTTACAGATGGATAGGTGGAGGCAACTGGCTTCTTTATGAGTGTTTGCAGATAAACCATTAGGGATAGAATCTTCTGCACTTTTTCTGGTGTTAAATATAGAGTTGGTTGTGTATCTCCATCCCAGGGCTTTTGTATGTTGTAAAACTTTGTCACACTACTAAGGTATTGTGTAGAGCCAAGAATTGGTGCCTAGGCTTAACTGGATACTTCAAGAATGACATTATTTAGAGAGATTCTACCATCAAAATATACACGTAAAGTATATTTCCAAGGGCTTTGAGAGACTGTGCCAAGCCATCTAGGGGATTTTTAACCCTGATGAGCTAGGATAAAGGAACAGCATGGCAGGTGGCTAGCTGCCTTGAAAAATCACAGGAGTATGAGCTCATGCTGATGCTGGCCAAGTGTGGTGGAGGACAAAAGAGAAATAACCTTTTTTCTAGGAAAAGAGTGCAGCATAATTAAGAAGGCCATCAAATCAGGCACAGAGACAAGACTCATTATTGTCTTCATGGACTTCTCCAGCAGTAAATGCCTCCAGGTTTGATAATACTAACAGCAAGTGTTAGGGTACTCCTGGTTACCTTTAGTAGTCTAGAAAAAATCGCATAAGAGCCTGACTTGATTTCAAGAGACATGGCAGTCGAAGCTACAGGCATAATTTCCTTTTTTCAAAGTGATATTTCGTGATCTCAACCACACTCGGGCACTTCCTCAAACACTCCGATGAATCATCTGGTCTTATTTTCTTCTGTTTTGTTGCTTCAGCTGGAGTGAAGGTCTCAAAGCATGTGCAGACATTAATATTTTGAATGCCTTGAGTGAGATTATAGGTTCACACTCAAAATTTGTGATAAATGGTAATCAGGATGGTTGTAATATTATATGTATGTATGTATGTATATGTGTGTGCTATAAAAATACATATCATACTCTGAATCGCTTAATTCTATGTATAGGAATTTTTGGATGAACATCTTTCTACAAATATTCTGGAAATAGGGAATAGCTATATAGTTACTATAATTTGGGTTCTTTGTGTAGGAGAACACATAGACGAGCCATCTATGACTTGCAGCTATTTTGTGCACTATTCCAAAACGTCAAAGCCCTCATGTTACATAGATGAGTTACACATACAGGTCATTAACTCCTACTATGTGAAAACACTTCATTACAAAATCAATAGAAAATTTTAGGGATACATGAAGCAATTTATATTTGCCTTTTCTACCACCTGTCATTCAGCATACTCTGGTTACTAATTTATTATGTTTATACTAACGAACCCAAGTTATCGTTTAACTTATTGATTATTTTCTACTGAGAGGACTATGCCCAACTTGCAGTTGATGAGATCGGTACCAGCTCAGATGACTGTGATTTCCAAGGATGACTGTGAAGTGGATCTCAGCTCTGCTGCTTCTACAAATGAGCTGTTACTTCAGATCTGGGGACTGCGGGAATGTGTTGGTGTGGCCAATGGAATATAGCCACTGGATGAATTTAAAGATAATACTGGATGAACTTGTAGAGAGAGGCCATGAAGTGACTGTTCTGAGACCTTCGTCCTCCATTTTTCTTGATATCAGCAAACAATCTGGTCTTAAATTTGAAACATTTCCTACATCTGCCAGTAAGAATGAAATGGAAAATTCTTTCACTGATTTGGTCAATAAATGGATTTATGAGGTTCCAAAAGATTCATGTTTGGCATACTATCCGTTATTGGAGAAAGTGATGATGGATTATTCTGACTCTTGCCTAAGTATTTGTAAAGAAGCTGTTTTTAACAAACAACTTATAGCCAAACTAAATGAATGCAAGTTTGACGTCGTTCTTTCAGATGCCATGGCTCCCTGTGGTGAGCTGATAGCTGAGCTCCTGCAAATTCCTTTTCTGTACAGTCTTCGCTTCTCTCCTGGCTACACAATAGAGAAGAACAGTGCAGGTCTGCCACACCCTCCCTCCTATGTGCCTATAATTTTGTCGGGATTAGGTGGTCAAATGACATTCAAGGAGAGGGTAGAAAATATTATTTGCATGCTTTATTTTGACTTTTGGTTCCAGACATTCAATGAGAAAAAATGGGATCAGTTTTACAGTGAAATTTTAGGTAAGCCATTTTTTTCATCTCTAAACTGAAAACATTTCATTGCCATGAAGGTTATTCGCTTATGCATGTAAATTATGACAAATTTTTACAGATGAAATAATAAAAACAAATATATTACCTATCAATAACACAAAGACTACATATCACAAAAGCTCCGGAGAGGGAAACGTTATTGGGTCAGTAGCAAGTATTACATCACTAACATAGCACATTATAAGAACGCATACCAAGCAAAGCTCACAGGTTTTCTATTAGCCATTTACTATCCAAGTTCTTTTTTAAAATGCTTTTTCTTTTTCTGTGTGTCATAAGAGATTTACTATTTCTTCAGCAATACTTTCTTTAAGTAAAATATTTAATAAACAATAGTAATTTGAGGATGTTAATGACTTCATATTCCTTTTCCAGCTAGGTCTTTTCCAAGTAACCATTTTAAAAGTATAAAATATACTACAGCATTTTTGCACACTTCCTTGTTTTTCTTCTGTTTAGTGTCACATTTCTTCATTAAAATAGGCTTAAAGGTAAATATGATTTCTAGTGACATAATTTCTGCAAGGTAGAGATGATGTTTCCAATTACTTCTTATAATAACTAATAAGATCCCAAAGTAGAAGGCTGCACCATAAATTCAGAAATGTAAAACTCACAATTTCATTTGGACCACCAAGGAACAAATATCGGCTTGTATATTGTACAAAATAGAATGAGAATCTCTAGGTGAAAGTCATGAGTATAGCTGTGCTATGATTATTTGATCTGGAACATGACTGTTGGTTTCTGTTTGCATCAACTATTTCTGAATCCTTATGGAGATAAGAAATGTATGTTTAATTATACAGAGGTTTATTTTAATGAGTATTTAAGACGGTTAATTTGTCGAAGTGACAATTGAAACAGAATTTCTTTTCAGTTTGCCTTAATCACATAGAAACACCTTCATACATTGTATGAAGCACAAAAGATTAAACACGTAAGTTGCATTATAGATGCATATATATTGTTTTTAGTTGTATGAATATTTTGTCTGTAAGTGAATAATGTATATGACTTGTACTCTCAAAAGCCAGAAGAGGGCATCAGATGCCTGGAAACTGGAGTTATGAATGGGTGTTAGTGATCCATCTCCCCAGTCTCCCCCCCACCCCCCCCCCCTCTCCCATTGAGAAAGGCAGAGCTTAATAATGTCATAAAAATGTGTGATATGCCAGGCATGGCCACACAGCCTTGAGAGGCTAAGGCAGCCTAATGTCTATGAAATTGAGGCTAGCATTGTCTACATAGTGAACTTGTATCTAGTAGGAGCTACAGAGACAGTCTATCTTACAGAAACAACAGAACAAGAGAAAAAATATTGTGTGATAAAATGTTTTTAAGGAAAATTACAATTCATATATATATATATATATATATGATAAAATTTTTAAGTATTTTATTGAGTTTTGTGCATTTCATATAATAAGTCTTGATCAAATTTAGGCTCTCTGCCCTTATTACCGCCCTCAGCCTCCAGGTATTTCAGGTATTCTGTCTTTTATGTTGTCCTAGCTTGTCAGGCATTTTTATCCAGGTATTCCTCAGTGAAAGTTTATCCGTTGGAGACTAGTCAGCCTATCTAGACTCGCTCCCTGAAAGATCTTCTCTCCCTCACCCCACAGTACTCATTTGCCCATAGTTCCTTGGCTAGGGCTAGGGCCTGCTCCCCATTTCCCTTGTTCGATGTTGAGTTTTGTATGATTGAGTTTGCATGGGTCTTGTGCATGCTTTCAGCATTGCTGCATGTTCATACTAACAGATTTCTTACATCAACAATATACTGGTTTTATAATTGAACATTTCTACATCATTGAGGACAAATTAATCCAACTCTTTAAATTAAACGTTTATTAAACTCAAAGGACAATCCCCCTCTTATGTTTTCTCTTTCTCCCCACTCATTTTATACATCTAGGACAACCCACAACCTTAGCTGGGTTGATGAAGAAAGCAGAAATATGGCTCATCCGTTCCTTCTGGGATTTGGAGTTTCCTCGCCCAACCTTACCAAATGTTGTGTTTGTTGGAGGACTCCACTGCAAATCTGCCAAACCTTTGCCCAAGGTAAATACATTCCTTTTAGTTTAGTTAATTTTAATTTTGTTTCCATTTAGAAGAATTCTGTACTATTCTTTAGTTTTTCTCCAAACTAAGAGAGATATGAGACATCAGATAAATAGTCTAATTACATTGTCAATTTTTTAGAGTTTCATGAGCCTTTGCAGGCATTTAAAGAATAACATGAAAGCCCTGGAGAACATGTAAAACAGTCAAAATACATCAGTTAAATTCAACACATTGCTATGCGTGATTCATTGATTCAATAATTAGTAAAGTGATTAGCATGTCCCAGAATTAAGAGTTGGATATGAAGAGAGACAATGTGGACATGATTTCTGCCTCCACCTCACATCATAGAACCCATTGGGAAAGGCACAACTTAATAATGTCATAAAAAATGTGTGATATACCAGGCATGGCCACACAGCCTTGAGAGGCTAAGGCAGGCTAATGTCTATGAAATTGAGTCTAGCCTGGTCTACATAGTGAGCTCCTTTCTAGCAGGAGCTACAGAGACAGCCTACCTACAGAAACAACAGAACAAGAGAAAAAACATTGTGTGATAAAATATTTTTAAGGAAAATTACAATTCTGAAAGGATGACATGGAATAATAAAACACATCTCAGAGTCATTGATAATAAAATAAAAAATGAATAATATGATCTCATAGTTTAAAACATATGTGCCAAGAAAGATAAAATAAGAAATTCAAATAGAAGAGCAAGTGCAGTTCCCATGAAGTGAAACTTATTTCAGTAAGAAGATAAGGCAACCAACATTGTGACACAGATAATTTGGAATCTACTAAGAGTAAATTGCTTAAAAGATTAATATCAGTATCAAGTCAGAAAATGACATTGAGCTAGATGTATGAATCATCAGACTTCCTAAAGTAAAGAGAAGTGAAAGGCCTTCAACATGCAGTTACTGCTTAGGATTAGGATTGCAGAGCAGCAAGACAGTAGAAATGCGGGACAGGAAGGAGGCTGGTGTAAGAGTTCACTTAATAGACAAAGAAACCTAGACTAGATTGTTCATTGGGAAGTTACTCTTGTAATCAGTATATCGACTTTATACTGGGTTTTTTGGAGAAAAGTTTTTAAGTATTTTGAAACTAGAGAAAACATTTTAAACATACACAACTTTAAAAATGATTCTCATGCTCAGCTGTTGACTAATTTTGATTAATGTTAAATATTTCTTTCTCCTGTGATTTTGTTGTCTCATGATTGCTAATGGTAAGAGTAACCTAATGTGTGTCAGATGCTGTAGATGAATCTTGTGCAATAGTAAAGGGTAAAACAACGTGGTAAATTTATATTATCAAATAATGTCTATAAAAATAAATCATAATGATTTATTTGATAATAATTGTATAATTTTAGGCAGTAAGATGAAAATGAAACTAAAATGTAACTCTAAGTTACAAAAGCCTTTATCAGTTTTCTAGCACAAATGGAAGTTTCCTCAACACTAGGTATGAATGGCTTCAATAATTATTTCAGCAAACTCTAGTATTTCCTGTTCTCACTCTGCCATTGAAAGCACAGAGAGTTTGGTGTTCCAGTATTCCAGTCAGAAAAGAAATGGAATATCTTACTTTATTTTAACCATGTTTTTCCTGTTTTAAATTTTTGATACCAAGTCTATAGACAACACAAGATTTCTTTTAAAAATATTTTATCTATTATTTTTATTTTATGTGTATGAGTTTATTCCTTGCATTTGAGTGTAGCCATGCCATGCAGTGCTCCAGAGATTAGAAGAAGGTGTCAGATTCCCCTGGAACTGGACTTATAAATCATAGTTGGCTGCCATGTGTTTGCTGGGAATTGAACCTGCGTCCTCTGCAAGAGCAGTCAGTGCTTTTAACGAGTGAGTCGTCTCTCCAGCCTGAACAGAAGCCTCCTCGATTAACCCTGGACCTGCCATCACACCTGATTCACAGAATGACCATAGAAAACATGTACCACATATAAACCCCTAAAAAGTCCTACTATTCATTTGTGTAAATATTCATCCCATTTAAAATACCAAGATTTAGCCAGGAAATAGAAAGACATCTCTTATTCAGTTGGCATTACGCTTTTAAAACATATAACAGGCAAGCTTTCCTTACTGCTGTTTATCTCATCTCTAAGAGTTCCTTCTTTCTCAATAGCAGAAAAAGGAGTCCAAAATTATATTCAATAATAAAATATAATATTTTTAACTAATGAAGATTATTTCTACTATAATATATATGTGTGTATATATATATATATATATATATATAATAACTGCGAATTCCAAAGGTAATGCAATATTAACTTAGGTAGTGAATAATATCCATAATCCTGAAAGATTTCTCAGTTCCAAAAAGAAAACTGACAGTGTTATCGGAAAGAGAATACGAAGAGAAGGCAGATAATGACAACAATACACAGCGATTTGATGGTGAAAATTACCAAAAATAACTATGGCTATTATATTTCACTCACAAGATTTGATTCCATGTCAGATATTGTGAAATCTTATTAGATGTTAAAAATTGGTATTTGAGGGCCTCGACAGTTGCTTCAGTGGTTAAGAGTGCTGGCTGCTCTTGCAGTGAACCCAGAACCCACATGGCAGCTAGCAACCATCATAACTCCAGGTCTAGGGGATTTGATGCCCTCATCTGACCTCCTTGAGCATTGTACAACAGAGATCCACTTACACACATGCAGACAAAACATACTTACACATAATATAAAAATGAAAATAAAATATTTTTAATTGGTATTTTCCCATCATACTTGCTTCTCTGCACAAATCAAATGTTTGGATGATTCTTTTCCCTTTAAAAAGTGAATATTTAGAAATAACATCATGCATTTTTAACAATGTTTATACCCTGTCACTATATGAGATATTCATTTAAACCATAGTAAGGTAATTAGAATGTACACAGTCACTGTGTATATTAGGTATCTATAAAGTAAGCATGGGAGGTACCCTTCTTATTGTCAATATTAAGAAATGATTAAAATATATATGTGAATATCATATCCTCATAATTGCTGTTACAATCTTTATTAATACTCAAAGACTCATAAGAGAGAAAATTTGGATCAACAAACTTGTATATCTTTATATTACAACACTAGAATTTTTCCACCAGCAGTCCTTTGTAATGCTAAACCAAGGAGCATAAGAAGATTATATAGAAAAAAATTAGAATAATAAAGAATAAAATAATGTTTCCTGCATGTTGAAAATAATTGTTAATGAAGACTACAAGTTTTTGGAACACTTACAATAGTTATTGTCTCTGAAGTGGAACATAAACTTCTAGTCCCACAAAACACAAAGTTCTGGTACAGGAGGCAAAACTTTTCCTAGTTTATCCCTAGGGGTGGTAGAGAGTGGGACCATTTCCACTTCCATTCCTGATTTCCTGGATTCTGAATCCTGACTATAAGAAGAACATATATACTGCATGCTGATTCAAAGCACATATTGCATTCCAGAGGACCCTGCCCCAGCACTACAGGCTATTAACACCTAATTGGTACTATAGTTGTATCTTTTGCCTTTTGCTTGGGATCTGAACTCAGTCTTTCCAGTTGGCTGGGCCTAAGCAATCAGCACAAAGGAAGGGGGAAGAAGCCCACTATCCCAGGACATCAGGTTTTGGAATGCAGCAGGGCCTTTCTTTAAACAAAAGTCTTACAGAGTGTGGTGGGATTAAAAGATTAGAATTCGTGGTGCTGGAGAGATGGTTCTGCTTTAGGAACATTGCCTGTTCTTGTCGAAGACCTGAGTTTGAATTCCAGCAGCTACATGGTGACTAACAACCATATGTAACTTCAGTTCCAGGGGATCTGATGCCCTCTTCTTCCTCTGATGGCATTGTACAACATGGGTTCACTTACATACAGATAGGCATTGCATTCATACACATAAAATAAAAATCAATCAATCAAAAAAAATTAAAGATTAGAATTCCTTGTCATTAAACATGTTTTACAGGATTTGATTGAAAAGACTAATATTCAATGTTCCATACATTCTCACCATCTAGTGTCTTGTTCGTTACTTTTTAAAGGGTTTTAATGTTACCATTGAGAGGTCTTTCACTTCTTTCACTTAGTTTTTACCCCAGGTGCTTGATTTTTTTCTTTCATCTTCTGTGTATGGTGTATTCCCCTAATTTCTTTCTTCACAAGTTTAGTATTGGTATAAAGAATCTTTGTGCCGTCTCTTGTGTGTTGACAATGTCTCTTGAAATTTTTTGTAACATTTATGTAATATAAGAGTTTTCTGGAAAATTCATGGGTATTTTAAGTAATGAACCATGTCATTTCTAGATACAAATAATTTGACTTTTGTGTTTATTTCTATCACTTTATATTGTTGTCTTTTTAAAAATTAATCTGCTTTAGATTTCAAGCAGTATACTACGTAAGAATAGAGAGTTGGGACCCTTCTTTTCTTTTAGAATTTAGAGGAAATGCTCCCACTTTATCCCAATTAATCATATGTTGCCTATCATGTGCTGTGTAAGGCATTGTATAAGGAAGAGTTTTCTACCTATTGCTAATTTCTTCAGGATTTAAAAAAAATATCCCTTATTCCTCTCTTTATTTTCCATTTATTTTTGTAGGGAGGGTTCATGTCAGTGCCATGGCACTTGTGTGGGGTCAGTGGACAATTTATACAAGTTAGTTTTCCCCTTTTCAATAATGTATGTTCTGAGGATTGAACTCAGATCTTCAATCTTGGGAACAAGTAGCTTTATCCACTGAGATTTCTCACCAGCACTCTTCAAGACTTTATTTAGATGTCATACCAAGCATCAACCAATAATTTTTCAGCATTTTTGAAGACGACCATGTCATTTCCATCCTTGCTCTAGTTTGCTTCTCTAGCACTGTGATAAAACACTCTGACCAAAACCAATTTGGAAGGAAAGTTTTATGTGGCTTACACTTCCTCTTCATGGTTCATTTTTTGGAGGAAGCTAGAGCAAGAATTCAGATCAGAATCTTATGGGGAAAAACTGCAAATCAGACTGTGGAAGAATGCTGTTTGCTGACTTGTACACCCTGGCGTGCTCAGCTTCTCCATTTACAGAGCCCAGGTCTACCTGAGCAGGGCTGGCACCACCCACATGAGCTGTGTCTTCCTGATCATCCTGCAGTCAATAAAATGACATTGTCTATGAATTGCCCAAGCCTAAGTGGCACATCTACAATGCAACCTCTATACCTAAGATTTATGAAAAATAAAACAAAAGGTAAAGATGACACTTATGAGTCTGTCAATTCTCAGCAATGAAGTTGCCTCATGCAACAGAGAGCAAGAGACACCAAGGTCACAAATGGCCAAAGGATATAGATTAAGAATTCATGTGTGGGTCCTTGGACAGGACTCTTATATTAAACTTTATGCACAAAGGATTCATGGACCATTGCTAAAGAGGGAGGGTGGAACGACTGTAAGAGCCAGGGAGGAGCTGCATGATCATGTAGAAATAGAATCTTCCAAGCCCCTGGAACTTTGCTCATAAGAACATATAGCAATTGATGTCAGCATGCATAAGGTCCATGAAAACTCAAGCAAATAAAACTCCGGGACAGAACTGGAAATGGATAGCAGACTCCAAACTTAACTGAGGAATTATTGGCAGCTGATTACTGCTGGGTGAGGAAGAGCTGATTTTCTTAAAGCGAGGGACTCTAGGTAGACTGAGTAGATCCCCGGCGGTTAATTGCACTCAGGTACCTCAGAGGACCTTAACTTGACACAAAAGGTCTTAATAGAAATGAACAAACGCATGATTTCTAGTGGGTGGGCCATAGGGGGAGCCACTGCGGAAGGGAATACAAAGATGATTAAGACTGAGATGTTCTGTATGAAATACACAAAAATTCAACAAATGTTTTATTAAAAAAAAAAATCCCCACAGACACACCCCCAGGCCAGTATGACAGAAGCCATTTCTCAGATTTGCTTCCTCTTCGCAGTTGTGTCAAGCTAACAGGGGCACTTATTTATGTGCATATCATATCTTTACAAATGTAACAAAGTTTATTAACACTAAAAGAACCATAAGAGGGAATTTCGATTAGCTAAACTTACGTATCTCTATATAACAACACAAGAACTGCATGATTGAATTATCCTTAATATTACTAAATTAGATATCATCAGAAGTTTATATGAAACAAATTTGAAAAGAAAAAAATAGAATAAAATCATATTCATTTTCTTCCAGATGAAAATAAATTCACATGATTTTTACAAGTTTAGGAACACTATGATTGTGATAGTCATCAAGTAAGAGTAATCACTTTAGCAGATGAAAATATTTATGGAATTTTTACATAAAAATGTATGTTTATTATTTTTAAACTTCAAAATATTTAAGAGGGCAATTTTTAATGTGTGTGATAACTCTGACACTTCTCTAATCATTCCTAATGATACTGATCTTTTAACACCAATATTTTCATAACAAACTTTCAGTAGTCTTTTCTCTGCTTTTACCGTTTCTCAATGGGACCAACTGTGTCTTCACAGGAAATGGAAGACTTTGTCCAGAGCTCTGGAGAACATGGTGTTGTGGTGTTTACTCTGGGGTCAATGGTCAGCAACATGACACAAGAAATGGAAGAGGCAATTGCATCAGCTCTGGCACGGATTCCACAAAAGGTGAGATAAAGTGCTCCATGGGAGAACACTACTTACTAAGTCTATTAAAGTTCTAGAAAGGTCTGCTTGCAATAGCTTACTGTATGATAGACAAAAATTATGAGAGCTCTGACCTATACTGACAATTTGAAATCAATTATTAGATACTCTGGAAAGCACTTTGACTGACAATAACTTTGATTGCAATATTATGAACATAAAGAAGCATGGTCATGGGCACCGTGTGACACTTGCCATTCTGATGATAGTGCTAGCTAGAGAACACAGAAAGAACCAACTTCTGACCAGTCTTTTACTCCTTTTTTGTTGAAGATTTCTTGTGGCTCCTGTACACAATAAATATATTCCAGGGAAGTGTTGAATTTTATTTAATAACAGCACTAGCATTGACTACATTAAACATTCATTAAAAGATATTTGAAATGTAGCATGTACTAGACATCTCATAACAACCTTTCCTCATAATCCTAATTCTGTAGCAAGCCTCTTAGTGCACAGTGGAGAAAGCTATTCAGATTAAAGTAGCCTGCAGATTACCAACTCTTAAAGCAAAAATGCAGTTGGAGATGCTAATTGAGAAAAGGAGAATAAAGAATCTTACTTTATAACTATTTCCTGTCAGTATTTGAAATAATAAAATGCACACAAATTCAACTATTTTTAATCATCCCAAATTCTAATTGTACCACATATTGTCCCAATGATGATTTTTATGATTTTTGGTGGACTGCAAGGCATTCACTGCTGTGGTTTTTATACTCTGTTGTAATTGAAACAGTTCCAAATCCTAGAACAAAAGGAAATACAGACTTTAGAGATACTAAAAATTCTCATAAACTGTAGCATTTTCTACACATTTCACAGCTATTTGCTATGAGTCTGTTAAAATTAACTTTGGGATCTAAGCAAAAGTTGTAGACCAGGAGACTTCAGGAAGGCTATATCTGACAGAAATAAAAAAACAAATCTCCAAAGCATTCAATGTTTTCTGAAAAACAGTTCTTACTAGGAGGAAGATTATGAAATGACACATTGAACGTTCTTCCACATCAGGATCATGTCATTTGGACTCCATATTATTCCCCATTTCTTCCTCCATGGAAGGAATTTCATGCTGAGGAATGAGTAGTAGCGTTCTGTGCACTGTGTTTCATCCTGCCTGAGAATCACTGTGAGGTTCGCTGTGAATGACTAGAAAAACAATTTAGGGAAAGTCGAGATACTTTTAGTCTCAATCTTCAGTAGTTCTCCTTGCTTAGCCTCTCTTATCCGCATTTCCTCCTTTGTCATGCAATAAGAATTTAGTTATGAGATATCTAAATTTTAAGATATTAAATTTTAAAATTAGGCCCTTGCAATAAACTATTGTTTTATATCTAACAGGTTCTTTGGAGATTTGAGGGCAAGAAACCAGAAAATTTAGGACACAACACCCGGGTATACAAGTGGATTCCCCAAAATGACCTCCTTGGTAAGACTGGAAAGCAGATACCTATGCGAGGTGTGACAGACAGAAACCTTGATGACGGCACAGAAGGAAGAAAACCGTGCATTTCTGTATAAAACTGGAAAACCAATTTAAAACTGTATTTATTTATATAAATATATATATTTTTTCGTTATGTTTTTATTTTAGTTTCGTGTATGCATTTTTGTTTACATGTATGTAAGTGCAGTACATTTGTGCAGTACCCATGAGGCCAGAAGAGCATGTCATGTCTTCTGCAGCACATGTTACGGATAGTTGCTAACCACCATATGGGTTCTGGGAACTAAACCCAGGTCTTTAAGAGCAATCAGTGTTCTTAATTGCTGAGCAGTGTCTTCAGCTCTTAAATTTGTAATTTTAGTTTTAATGGAAATCATATATAAATTTTCATTATATCATAGTGTAATATTATTTACAAGCTGAAACAATGTTTGTACTTAAATTTGTATTTTCTATACACAGAGAATTTTCTGCAATTGTAGGTTCAAATTATAACACAATACTCCAATTAATTCTTCCCTAATTCAGTTTTTATAACATGTCACTAATTTTGAAGTGTTGATGTTCCAAATACTAAAAAGAAATTACATCTGCCTTTTATTATGTATTATTGTAATTTCAATGGGTGAAAAACACATTTTTTTTATCCAGAAGTTAACACATACTTTCTGTGAGTCACATACACCCTTCACTCCCTTTAACAGCCTAAGGTAAAACTGGGTTGATGCATTGCTTCATATGTGCCTCCATATTATTCATTCTCATTGTGTTTACTGAAAACATCTGATCCAAGGTCATCCAAAAACTAAAGCTTTTGTAACTCATGGTGGAGCCAATGGTATCTATGAGGCGATCCATCACGGGATCCCCATGGTCGGCATTCCTTTGTTTGGCGAACAAACTGATAACATCGCTTACATGGTGGCCAAGGGAGCAGCTATTAAGTTGGATATCAGAAGATTGTCAAGTACAGAGTTGCTCAATGCGCTGAAGGTGGTCATTAACAATCCTTCGTAAGTAATTTCTTTTTAATATTTATCTATTTGTCCTAGATTTGAATCCCAGGTCTTGCACATGATAGGGAAGTATCTTACTATTGATCTTTGTAGTGAACTCCTTTTATTTTAGTTAGATTTTCACTATATATATATATATATATATATATATATATATATATATATATAAAATGTAGTATTTATTGTTTGGTTCTTACATGAAAAGAAGGTAGCAATAAGAAGACATCAGTACTGATAAGTACAGAGTTAAGTCAGCATGTGAGTGTCACTATTTGTTTTTTTTTTTTTTTTTTGAATTTTTGTGTATTTCATACAGCACATCTTAATCTTCCTTAGATCTCCTCGCTTATCTATACACACTTAGAGCTCCACCACGAGATTTCATGGATTCTGTTGTATATATTAAAACCTATTGAGTCAAGTTTGTGTCCCCAGATGTCCCTTTGTGTAAGTTCATTCACTGGAGCATTATTAGGCTATCTAGCATGACTTCTTTAAAGAATAAGAATTCTTTCTTTCCCAGAAGTTTTATTTTTTTGCTCTTTTACTTTGGTTTGGCTGGTTTTTTTAATTGAATTCTTATGAGTTTTATAAAATGTATTTTGATCATATTTAGACACCCTCTCCCCTATCTACATTCTTCTTACTAGACCATAGGTTTTCATGCTCTCTGTCATATTTGTTAAGGCCCACCGAGCCACGTTTTTGTCCCCAAATATCCTTTGGTCTGCATACATCCACTGGAACCTGGTTAATCGATCTAGTGTCACAAACTTAAAGAGAACTAACACTCCCTTTCAAGTAGTTATTAGTTGACAATAGTTACTCAGCTATGGTTGTGACTTCTTACTCATTGTTCCAGTTCTATGCTGGGATCTTGTGTGATTGGAGCTGGCCTGAGTCTTGTGAATGCTGTCACGATTGCTGTATTTCACAGGAGTAACTTTTAGCAGCTTAGAAAACTGTTTCCTTTTGGACATCAAGCACCTGTGATTCGTATAGTCCTCCAAACTCTCTTCCTCGATGATCCCTGAGCCTTTGGTAGCACAGTTTTGATATACTTAACCTATTCGGGGATAAGTGTCCTATAGTCTTTTATTCTTGCGGTTGTGGTTTTCTGGTCATCACCGTCTGTTGCATGAGGAAGTTCACTGGTGAGAGTTTGGAAATGCATTAATAATATTCTTTCGACTCCCTCGTTCCACTAGGTTCCCTGAAGTTAGGTAAAAAGGTTGCATTGTAAATGTATCACTTGTGGCTGAGAATCTCAGAGACACATATTCTCTATGTTTGATAAGTTGTAGAACTTTGTAACAATTTCTGTGTGTTGTGAAAAGAAACTACTTGGTTGAGCTGTTGGAGGTAAATATCTCTGTAAATATAAGGATGCATGTTTGGAATAAAATAAGAATTTACATTGGCCTAGGGTACGGCACAGGTAGGCTTTCCTCTAGGCTGTATGACCTCTGCAGCCATGCTGACATCTCTTGGTAAAATACTGCTGTTTCCCTCTTTCCCCTTAATAACCCCTGTATCCTACCATCCTACTTTCTTGAACTAGTTTCCCCTTTACCCTCATGGATCCTTCCTATTCCCTAGTGTTCTGAAGTTACATCAGGTTATATACTCATACCAAAAATTTGGTGCTCGGTTCCAGAACTGAGAGTAAATATGAGTCACTGGTTTTTCTGAGTCTGTTACTTCACTTAGTATAACTAATCCTAGTTCCACACATTTACCTGAAAATTTCATGAATTTTCTTTACCACTGAGAAATTGTGGTAATTTTGTATATGTACCACATTCTAATAACCCATTCAACATTTAGGTTGTTTGCATTTCCTATTGTGAAAAGTGTAGCAACAAACATGGCTGAACAAGTGTCTCTGAAGGAGGATGCTGAGTCCTTTGGGTATATGACAGGGAATGATATGAGTGAGTAATATATAGTATATCTACTTTTGATTTTAAGAGTTCTCTACACTGATTTCTACAGTGTTTGGACTAATTTGCATTCCCAAGAGTAATGAATGAGCATTCCCCTTTCTCCACATCTTTGTCAATATTTGGTATCCTTTCTTCTCTTGATCTTAGACATTCTCGCTAGGGTGAGTTGACTTGCATTTCCCTAATTACTAAGGATGTTGTCGATATTTTAGAATATTGTTTATTCATTTTTCTTATCTTTTAGAGTTTTTTTTTTCTGATCCTTAACCTGTTTTTTAATTGGGCCATTTGTTTTTTTGAGTCTTTAGTTTTTTTTTTTGTTGTTGTTGTTCTTTTTGTATGATCTGGATATTAATACGCAGTGAAGATTTTTTGTTGTAGTATACTTCAAGATTGTGAAAATCTTATTTTAGTGAAACATATGACCATATCCTTATCATATCCATATCAGTTATTCATTTTCTTTACTTTTAAAAAATACAAGAGTAGTTTGGGAACACAAAGTTTATCTAAGTACAGTACATGAAATTGGGCAATTAGTATTAAGGATGTATGCAGATGAAGGGATCTAATATGATCAAATTATACCATATAATATCTGCAGAAGTTAAAATTTGAAAATTATGTACAGTGACTTATATTGTTACACAGTAAGTCATAATCATAGCTTAGTAAGTCTAAGTCTTTTTTTTTCATTTTGTTTTAGAGACAAGGTTTCACTATGTAGCACTGAGTGGTTTTTAACATCCTACATTACCAGGATGTCCTTGACTCTAAGAAGTCCACTTGTCTGTGCCTCCTGAATGTTGGGATTTAAAACTTGCACAACCATGTCTGCCTTTGATTCTTATTTTACTTAGTGTTCCTCAAATTTTCAGTATAAATATTATGATTACATTAATAATATATGACAAATAACCAAAAGTTTGTAGTTCACTATATTAATATGAGTGGAAAAGAAGATATAGTTTATGAATGTGTACATAGTTTTTAGGTTGTAGTTGTTTGATTCTGCAGAGTTTTCAAATAAAAAGACCTTTTTTGAAACATCTAAGTTGTAAAATGACTATTTAAAAAATAAAGTCAAGCCAGGCATGGTGGTGCATGGGTTTAATATCAGCACTCTGGAGGCAAGGGAGATGAATCTGTGAGTTCAAAGTCAGACTGATCTTCATAGTGAGTTCCAGACCAGCTGGGGATACAGATAGACTGTGTCTTAAAAAAAACATACAAAAAAAGATTTAAAAACTAAACTCAGTGCAATCAGAAAGTCACCACCCTGTTTCTTGTATTTAAGTAGATATTCGTCATGTAGACAGAAAATTGCTTTGAATCAGCTGTTTCCTCTCTTGTCTTTTCATGATTAAATATAGTGTGTCCTTATTTTGTGCACATTTCTTTCTAATGAAGAGTGAACAGAATATTTTCCTTCCATCTTTTGTGTAAATAACCTTTATTATCTGTTCAAAACTTGTGTGTTTCAACATCATGCTATAATTTGGTGTCCATTTGATTTTCCTTTAGCTATAAAAAGAATGCAATGTGGCTATCAACCATTCACCACGACCAGCCTATGAAGCCCTTGGACAGAGCTGTCTTCTGGATTGAGTTTGTAATGCGCCAAAAAGGGGCAAAGCACCTGAGGCCACTTGCCTACAACCTCACCTGGTACCAGTACCACTCTCTGGATGTGATTGGATTCTTATTGGCCGTTGTGGCAATTGTTGCTTTCCTTTCTATAAAAGTCTGCTTATTTGTTTATCAAAATTTTATGAAGTTGGGAAAGAAAAAAAAGAATGAATAGTGCTCATTGAGAAATAACTGCTTGATCTAAGTTCATGCATGACAGATGAGAGTATTATCCTTCATGATTTTGAAGAAGTTGAGGTATTTAATTGACTTGTATTAATGTATTTCATTTTTAAATTTATATTTTAGACAGTTATATATACTATATGTAATTATATTTTGCTCCTGTATAAGCATTAAGAATTGAAGAATTCTAAATCTAGTTTTCTTAAACAAATTTTCTTCATAATGACATGGATGTTATAATTCAGAAAATAATGATATTCGCTCTAATATCAGTTTGTCTAATGGAGAAGAGATGAAAGCCTGGAATATTCTTTAAATTTTATTTATTTTTATTTCTGTATATTAGTGTTTCGCCTATATGTATGCAAGCACATTTGTGTTATACAGTGGCCACTGAGGCCAGAAGCCTGTGTCAAATCCTTTGGAAGTGGAGTTGAGACTGGTTGTTAGCTGTCATTGGCTGCTGGGAATCCAACCCAGGTCCTCTGCCAGAACAAGCTGTGTCCCTTACTTCTGAGTCTTCTTCCCAGACCCAAGCCTGAAATGTTTATTGTGTTGTTTTTTTTTTTTTTTTGAAAAAAATCTTTTTTTTGTGAAATATCACCAAATGGACTTATTCCATTAAAGAAGAACAAAAATAAGGATCTGTTTGATAGGTGATAAGGCATGTTTCATTTAAACTTTCGAAGTAGGGGAGAGTGACTTCAATATAAACTGAACAAGTCTCTATATGAAAAATTGACTGAGGATTTATAGAATAAAACATGAGTAAAAGGGAAGTGAAGGATCAGGAGACGAAAGAATGGCTGGGCTTTGTGTAAACAGAAAAGAAAATACTAGGGTGGAAATTCACTGACTATGTCCTGAAAACAGATATAGATAGAAAACTGGAATGACTTTTTAAATAATCATAATAATATAATAAACATTGTTCAAGAAATAGTCAGTGTTGTTTTTATTTAATAAAACTTTAAAAATATAATCACAATAAAAGTTATAAAAATCAGAGTATTTGTACAGAAAGGAAAATATGTTAGTATCCTTTATTTGCATTAATATATTCTAAAAGATGATGAATTGATATGAATATGGCTTATTCTAAGGAGATAAATAGACAATATAAATGTTGTGAGTCAAATTCCAGAATTATTCTGATTTATGAACTACATTCTGCAAATTCACCAATGACATTCTCAAAATAGATTCTCTTTGTCATGTTTTCACCAAGTGGGTTGACACATCTCTTGTGACTACTGAATACTGTTATCATCAAGCATTTCACAAATTTCTTTTAATTGAAAGCCTTTGTGCAACATAATATATAAATATAAACATGAATAATATACTCTGTTTAATTAGGTGCAATGTAATATTGCAAGTGACAAGACCATGAATCAGAGCTTGACGGAGTGGTAAGGTCATAGAAATGGGTTTTTGGACATAGGTTTTGTTTGGCAGATCAAAGTGTTTCTGTGTGATCATATGTTCATTACATGAGAATCCCACACAAGGGAACAAATAAACGGAAACTTTATGTCAGTTAAAGAAATTTCCTAATTGGTAGTACCCACCCATCAATAGATCCCACCCCCCCATTCAGATATAAAAATTAACGCTTGGTGGGAGTTGTCACTATGGAACAAACAAGTGAAATCTGGATTTCAGTTTTTCTTAGGGTATAACCAAACATCCGTGTCTAACTAACAATCTAAGAGAGAAATATAATCCTATTGGGTCTTGTAAATTTGCCCAGTGATACCCCTTGGAACATTTGCTTATCATGAATACTTTCACTCAAACCTGTGAGTTTGACAAAATATCTAGTAGTCATGTTTAATCAGGAAATATTGTTAATTGTTGATTTTTTAAATGTTTATATGTATGAATGTCTATCCTGCTTATGTATAAGTACACTTGTGTGTGCAATATTGTCATAGACTAAAAAAGGATTGTGTATCCCTTGCAACTGGAATTATGGATAGTTCTTAGCCATCATGTGGGTTTTGGAAACCCAACTCGGGTCCTTTCTACAAGAGCAGATAGTGCTCTAAACCACTGAGCAATCACTCCAGTCTGGACATATAACCTTTTTCTTTTCATCTCACAGATCCTGAGAATTAGCAAAATAGTTACATTTCAGTAAGAACTTTTGCACAATATCAAAAGGACCTTGAACTAATGGAATACTCCCTGCAAACAAAAAATGGTAGAAAATAAAGCACACCATGCACCAAATTCTCTATATTTTAACAATGAACGAACAGTTTTAAATGATAAAAGACATTTTTACATGTTTTAGTTAAAATAGAGAGGAAAGCAGACAACAGTTAGCATAGCTTTTTTTCTTTCTCTTTAGTCCCACCTTAAGTATTATCAAGATTTCCAGTTGAGACCAGATAAAAATAACCACTGAGTCCCCTACTCTTCATCAAAGATAAGAAGGAGATTGCTTTTCGTCATCTTAGGAATTCTTTCTAAAAGTTTACTCTTTCTTTAAAAAATTGTAACTTTTATTGACCATTATGGACTTATCTGTCTGTTATTTCTGAATTGTTTGGGTTCCTTCCTGACACTAGAAAACGAATGAGAAGGGCTTCTGGACTTGCCTCCTCTCTTTATCACATGATTTTCTTTGACTGGACTCCTCAGTTGTTGCTTCCAGAATTTTGTTCTCCGTTTTGTTATTTGTACAGTTCAGAGGATGGTCTGTCCTAGCCTTGTTTTTGCTTTTCAATGAAAACTTGTATTTGATTTTCAATGAGAACACGCACAGGTACATAACAAAACATCTTCAAATCTGTGTTTGCTACATCCCCCAGAAATCAATCAAGGAAGCCTTGTTAAAATTGTTACATTGGTATTATTGTTTGAGAGACTTCTAGGAAAGTTTATCTCCAAGAATGAGCATCCCATTATTTGCCTTTTACTATTAACATCTCTCTATCATGAGTGAAACAGTACTAGCTTCCTTTGGAAATGGATTATACTTTAGCTGTCCTTAAGTACAATGCCTTACAATTAGGATGCTCCCTTGTACTCCATTTTACTCATTAAAGAACCAGAGGGTCAGCCTGCCCCAGGACAGAGGCTTTGAAATATACTTTGAGACACAGATGAATTAGGCATGCAGATCATTTACTTCTAGATAGGTTTTTCTATAGCAGTTACCTCTGAACTGAAACATTCTTTCTAGGTGGAAGTCTAGTTGTTCATGGAACTCAGGAGGAAAACAAACTTCATATGTCTGGAGCTGATGAAATATGCAAGATTCACCAGGGCCTTTCTCCAGAATTAGAGAAGCAGTTTACAATGCTCAGGGAGGAGGCTCTAACCAGTGGAGCTGCCATGAGGGGATTGCTTAGACCCACTGAACTGTATGCAATCATCTGAGACAATTCCACCATGGCAGCTGTTCTGGTAAGTAACCTGTGGTAGGGTGAGATTTTTAATGATGTAGTTGATTTTGAGTCATCCCTGTCTCTGTAAGTATTCTCTTAATTCTATTCGTATTAATAATAGAGCCATGACTAGAGCCATGACAAGAGACAACAATGAAGGAAGGACACACAGGAAAAGAAGAAGAAAAACTGTTCCATTTTGAAAATGTGATACTGTTCATAAAATTTGCTAATGTTCCCACCAAATAGACATTTAGGACTTATAAAAACAATCTTTCTGCTAACTCTTCCTTATATTCTCTGATACTTGAGGAGAGGAATGTAATAAAGGTGTCTTATTTAGGACTGAGTACTCCACAGTACCTTATTCTCTTCGGTTTGATGAGTTGTGAAACACTGTAGCAATTACTATGTGTTGCAAAAAGAAGTTTCTCAAATCAGGGCTGATAACTGCATTGATCTATGGGTATAGGGATAAGTATGTAGTTGGAAGTTTAATAACATAAAAATTAAGCAGAACGATAGGAATAGATTCTTCCCTTGGACCCGACAACAAAGCTCCTGGTTCTTGATCCAGTTAATGATATCAGGCATGAGTTCTATTTTTGGAACAGGCCCTAGAACCAAATGCTACTGCTGACCTCCATAACAGTCTTTCCACTATTTCACCTGGGTGCATTTCTTGCCAGGGTGGTCATTCTTGGAACTCACAGTATTCACAGATGGGTAACATTGTTTATTAATTTTATTTCTCAGTGTCATATGTGGTCCCTTTTTGTACTATGAAGACTAGGGAGGAGTGAAGGTTTCAAGTGAGCAAACACTGGATATCTCCATGACCAATGATTCCGGTATATGGCATTTTAAGCAAAACAGTCCTAAAATCAAGTTCTGCCTTATAACTAAAAACAATGGAAATAGTGCTATTGTGGGGTCATTAGGACCCCATAGACCAACAATTCCAAGGGAGAAAACAGATACTTGGCACTGGGCTTTTGTTTCACTGTTTCATAGCCCATCTGGAGGAAGAATTTTCCCCATATACTTCATTTCTATTTTGACTCTCTCTCTCTCTCTCTCTCTCTCTATCTCTCTCTCTCTCTCTCTCCATACACACACACACACATATATATATGTGTGTATTTATGTATAGAGATATAGATAGATATTTTCCATCTATCTATCTATCTATATATGTATATATTAAGAAGCCTCTATAATAGTAGGATTACGTATGGCTTTTTCTTTAGTGTTAATAACCTTCCTCATATCTGTTACTCTGCCTTGAACTTTCATTTCTTGGCTCAATCTTTGTGCTTACATGATTTATACATTGATTAGAGTCCCTTACTGAAGTTTCCAACTCTTACAGAATTGGTCTATCTCTGTGTTGCATAAATTTCTCATGGTTTGACCCAGCATTCAGCCTGGTCCCACTCCCAGGTTTGAACTGACCGAACGAATAGAGAATATTCTTTAGAGAGTGACTGATTTATTTCAGGTGACCCATACAATCTCTGTTGCTGGCCGTCCGCCACTCTAGAAAAGCTACAGTGGTGGCACAAGTCTCTTTGTCTATGGCGCAGGGCTCTTTGTCTATTCCCAGCCTGCATTTCGCTTTCCACTCACATGATCCTTAGGACTGCAGGGACTTGGAACTCTGCCTTCTGGAACTTGGCCTTCTGCGTGTGTTCTGGGTCCTGGGCGCATTTCCTCCTGAGTGTCTTTGAGTATAACCTGAGCCCTTTGCTGGCTTGCTGCAATGTTTTCTCTACCTGCTCACCCCTTCCTGTTCCCTTATTGGTCAGCGAACAGGACTTGCCACTGAATGAACCAATAGTTAAAAAAAAAAACCTCAGAGAGAACCAATGAATTTACCATACACTTCACCCCTTTCTCTCTGCAAAACAAACAAAACGTAACAACACAACAAGAGTCATGAAGGTAAGCAGTAACATCCACAGAAACCATCACAAACACAACTGGTTAGACAGTATCTCAGTGGATGTATCACATTCGCCTCAACAACAATAATAGTACTGTCTCTACTGGGGCCTATAACTTCTTTCAATACTATCAGGAATCAAACTTTTTTTTATTTTTTAAATATCAGACATGTGTTCTGTCCCTGAAGAATGGGCCTTAAATCCAATTATGAATATGCTGAAGGTGCCGATACCAGATGATTCTCTATTACACCTGTAGAACATCTGATAGTGAAGCATGCAAGATCTGTCATTCAGCAGTGCTTTGCAGGACCATTCTCCCATGGTGGTGTGCTTAGCGCCCTCTAGCACTCTGAAGGCCAGCCATCTGTTTGTAGGGAGTGTTCAGCTCAGTCCCAGCTAGATCTCTCTTTCCATGCTCGAGCCATGTCACATTTTCAGTATAGGGCCTTACCATCCATTTCCAGTGTGCAACCAGCATCATAATGTGGCAACTACATTATGTTCTGGTAGAGGAGACTTTCAAGGCTCCTTCGGCCAACAGCTCATAGGGAGGGTCAACCCATGTCTGGTACTGGAATTGCTCGTTAACAATCACATAAAGTATACATTTACTCTTTGACATCTGAAGGCCTAGGCCCATAGGACTCCCAGAATTCCACAGCTATACTTCACCCTTGTACTCTATATGTGTTACATTCCATTCTTGTTCCTTCAGGCATACTTGACATGTCTCAACTGGGTTTCATATCTGTAGAACACTCAGAAGTTAACATTATATACACATACAAGGTCTAACATAATCAGGGAAATCCCTTTTCATTTGCATCAGCTGCATTTTCAACAGATCCGGGTTGAGTACAATGGCATGTAATCCATTTAGTGTCCTGGATTTCTTGGTCCTACACAGGGCTAAAGGAGGAATAAGGCGTCTCTTGCCTCTGTCGCCCCTATTGATTCCGAGAACCAGGGAGGCCCTGGATCTGATTTCTGACTCTAGTCAAACCTGTGGTCTCTCCATTGACCACATCTGTCTGTTGGGAGAGGGCCTGGCCAGGCAAACTGTCCACATCTCTCGAATAGCCAGTCACAGGGAAGAAATGTACCCTATTTTCTCTGGGGGGGGGCTTAGTATCCACCCATGGGGTAAGCTTCATCCTCTATGTACCTTTTGTGAACCATTTCTCAGGGCCCACACCCGCCCAGAGCTGCTTTACCACAGAATTATTTGGCTTTTTATCAATGTTTTCTTTAGGAATTAGGGTTAGACACAATTCTCTGCATTTTTGTCTACGAGAAACCCAAGCAGACCTCCTTTTCTGTTTTGCCTTCCTTACACATTTTTTAGGTTTTTTAAAAAATTTTTCTACAGACATGTTCCACATAATGGTCCAGGTTGTTTAAACCTGTCAAAGCCTCTCTGGACTTGTAAAGCTTCGACCTCACCTAGGATCTAATAAGGATCCTAGACCTCTATACCAATGTCGATGTCCTTGTTCAATGAAATCTGTGATTAGATCTCTAGTGAACACAGTCCTATCAGGGCCAGTGGAAGGGCTACTGTATATTGCTTTCCTCATGCCCAGTTCTCTTAAAAGCATCTGTCCTTCTTGTGTCATACTCCAACTCCTGGAATTCATGGGGGTCTCCACTGGTGATGACTAAGTGTCTCCTGTGACATGCACAAGCCAGTTCATCATTGACTGCTTTCCCTTGTATTGTGCCAGGTTATGCAGCTTAAATCTCAAGGAGGGATGAGTGGTTATGTAGCTCAGCTCTCTTGCTTCTGCAGCATTGAAAATAATTTCATCTGCTCCCATGTCCCATAGCCTTACAAGCCAAGTAGTTAAATGTTCTCTCCTGGTTTGTTTGAATGTCTTTCCCACCTCCCGCAGTTCTAAGACTGAGAAACCTTTAGGGAAACTTTCAACTCCTTCTGGGTTGCTTCCTTGTTCACGGGGTTCCAGATTGTGTCCATGGCAGTGGCCACAGAAGCAGCGACTGCGGGAGCCTGGACCTGCACCTCTCCCATCTGGGCAGTGTCAGCGGTGTGGTGGGGGTTCAGCCCCACCCCTCTCTCATTCGTTTTTAACTTAAAAAACGGCAGGCTAAAAGTTCCATTTCCTTTTCTCTTTGATCCAATTTGCTTGCAAGCTTAGCAGCTAGTATTAAAGAAGCAAGGCTTATATCTTTCTCTAGATTTAATTCACCTTTCACAGTTTGAATTTCCTCTCAAGGTGAGACCTAATCCTGAGAATGCATGTTCTCCTGCACAGGCTGGTCCATGGTGTCTCTGGTTTGTGCTATCCCCATCCGTATCTGTCCCATCCATCTAATCTGCACTATACACCAACCCAAGCCTGCAATGGTGGGCATACTCACCAGTACTATGGGGATAAACCACCGTGTCATGATTTCTTCTGCCCATAATCTTTCCTTTTGATTCCCATGTTCACTGAGGCTCCATAACTCCTTTTCACGGGAGCATTCTCTTTTTGTCAGTCAGTCCTGCTCGAATACACCATTTGTTGCATACATTTTCTAATGGCGGGACCTGGCATTCAGCCTCATCCAACCCCCAGGTTTGAAGCAACTGAATGAATAGAGAATGTTGTTTAGAGAGAGATTGATTTATTTCAGGTGACCCATAAAGTCACTGTTGCCGGCTTCCCGAGTCTAGAGCAGTCACAGTGGTGGTAGAAGTCTCTTTGTCCGTGGCACGGGTTCTTTGTGCATTCCCAGCCTGTGTTTCGCTTCCACTCACATGATCCTTAGGTCTGCGGGAATTTGGAAGGCTGCCTCCTGGGTCTTGGCCTTCTGTGTGGGCCCGGGTCCTGGGCACTTCTCCTCCTGAGTGGCTTTGAGTATAACCTGTGTCCTTTGCTGAATTGCCTCTTTGTTTTCTATAACTTTTCCCCCAATTCCTGCTCCCTTATTGGTCAGCGGGCATGACTAACCACCGAATGAAAGAATAGTTAAAAAAAAAAACCTCGGAGAGAACCAACGTATTTACAATACACTCTGTCTTACATCTGTTTGCTAAATTCAAGTTGGTGGTCATTATTGTGTGTGTACTTCTTTGGTCAAACTGATTCTTGTAATTATACTATGAGCTTCATCACTTTAAACATTTCTGACTTACTTCTATTTTTTAGGGGAAAGATTTATTTTGCCTCATAGTTTCAGAGAATATAGTCTGTCATGATGAAAACGTGTGGTGACTGGGTGGTTCCATTTGAGGCAGTGGAAATATAAGGCAATTGTTCTTCACATCCAGGGATGCAGCATCAAACAGGACAGATCAAAGAATAAGTAAATTTAACCCTTAAGGCCTACACACACCAACACACCTATAGCTAAGACAGTGTACAAAGTTCCACAAACTCACAAATAGCACAAACAGCTGGAGACCAACCGTTCAGTACCACAGGAGATATCCCACATTCAAGTCATACTATTACAACTGCAATGTACACACACAGAGGATAGAGAAAAAAACACAGAGAGAGACAGAGAGAGAGAGAATAGAATGACGTAGAGTAAGCAAGTAGGCATGAGCTAGCACAAAGTAAAGAATATAAATATTTCTGGCTATATTATGAATTCATAAATATGCTTATTCTTATATGTGCCTCCTGGTATAGAAAAAAAAAAGAAACGTATATTCTGCTAAGACCTTGTGTTGCAATACAGTGAACTCAAGTCTTCTAATTAATCATTAATCATCTTTCATCAGCTGAGGTGGATGACATTTTAAGAGGTCAGTATTCAGGGTTAGATCATTTAGGAGTGTATCCTGACCAGCGGTTTCTCTTCCAGAGGACCTGGGTTCAATTCCCAGCACCAGCAGCACAAATATCAGCCATCTGTAAATCCAGTTCCAGGGGATTTGATGCCTTCTTCTGGCATCCACAGTTTTGGAAAGACGGGTACACTTATATCCGTGAAGGCAAAACACTCACATTTATACACAAAATCAAATTAAATGAATATTTGAAAAAGGCTATGTGACACCCTTAGCAAATAGGCTGCACTTTCTTCACACTATCAAGCATCTAAATATATATGTAGGGATTTATTAAAATTACAGCCACAAATATTTCCTAACTATTAGCACTAACTGGAGAAACAGTAACTGTCCACATACAGGGGAATGGAAATCAAAACATGACAGATAAAAAAAAAAGACACTTCATGTAAGAGTCACAAAGAATAGCTTACAGAAAGATATTAAGTAAGCTAATAGGAAATCACAGCAAGTACAATATGGGTCAAGTGTCAGTGAATTTTCCTTAAGAATACACATCTTATGATAAAGATAATCTTTTAAACTGGACATACCAGAATGTCTATGAGCATTCTGTTGGTTTGTTTTCCCTGCTGGTTTGTTATCATTGAAAATAACATGCTTCCTGAACTTTGATATGTCAAACAAGTACAACCGCATTCATTCACTATCTGTGGTGAGGTACAGAGAGATTAAAGTTATTGGAGAAGGTCACAAAAGGAGGACATGAAACAGTGAGCTTGTTTGCATTATAAAGAATAACCTTTATGGTTGCAACATTTAGTGAAAGTCATTAGTTTACATTACGTCTATATTATAAAGGGCATCCATAATTTGGAGGGAGACTGAGAGAGATGGATATAATGAATAGATTATACTAATGCACAAAATTATAAAAAAAAACAGAATGGAGGTATAAATCTATTTTATACATAAAAAAAGAATCTTACTGGATTCAGATTTCCCAAAACACACAAGTAGGTAGAATTTTCCAGTTTTTCTCCAAACTATTTTTTTTGATGTACATGTACATGTTAGAGTTTCCTCTTGCGTGACATTTATTTTTCCATTCTTTCAGGTTCATTGCATGTGTTTCCTTACTCAAGGTGTTTCTTGTACCATCATATCATTTGTAAATGTTTGTTCCACATCCCCTGTCTGTATGTTCTCATGGAAGAATTTGACCTATGTACTATCAAGGTGGTTATTTGAAAGAAAGAAATATATAAACCTACCATTTTTTCTTTGTGTTGTTATTGCTTGTATAGACTTTGTTCTGTCTTTTTAATTTAATTATTGCATTTTAAAGTTTTATGTACAATATCATTTGATGATATTTAGATCCCCTCCCATACCCATAATTCCCCTTAATGTCCTTGCCCAGTTCATACAATATTATGTAGATAAGGCTTTTAGAGAGTAATTTGTGTGTCTATCCACTGGTACCCAGTTAACCTACAATGAGTCTCATCTTTTAAAGAGACACTTTCTGCCTCTCCCAGAAGCCATCTGTTGGCAAAAGTTTCTTAACTTTGATTGATATTTCTTACCAACTTCCCCACATCTATGCTGGGATTTTGTGTCCTTTGAAGTTGCATGGGAATTGTGCATGCTGTCACTGTTGCTGTGAGTTCATATCAGTAAATTACCAGCTGTGTGGAAAACTGTTTACTTGTGGTCATCAACTACCTCTTTCCTTACAGTCTTTCTGCTCTTCTTCCACAATGATCCAGGATTCTTGGAGGCAGAAGTTTGCTATAGGTGTTCTATTCATGGAAAAGTACTCTGCAACCACCCGGTTTCTGTATATCATACTGATTTATGTATGCTGAAACATCCCTTCATGTTTGAAATGGAGCCAACCTGATCATGGTGGATAATCATTTTGATGCATTCTTGCTTTTGGTTTGTAAGTATTTTATTGAAAAATTATATGTATATTTTCCTTACAGAGATCCATCTATAATTTTATTTTTGTAGAATCTGTGTCTGATTTTCGTATCAGAGCAATCCTTCCTTCATAAAATGAATTTGAGAGTCTTTCTTCCTTTCTAATTTATTGACTAATTTGAGGAGACTTGGTATTAGTTCTTTGAAGGTTTGATAGGAATCTGGGCTATCTGTACTTTTTCTAACCTTTGAAAAATCTGACTACATTTACTCATTGATTTCTCATCTTAAAATATTTATAACAATTTTGTTAGTCTAGGAGGCATTCCACATTATTGATTAGTACTTTCCTAGTGCTGATATTAAATTATTGCTTTGTTCTGGAATTAGATAATTCAATAAAATATGGAGAATATGTGCTCATTTTATCAGATCTGTTATAAATCCCTTGAAGATCATGAACCTGGATATCCTAATATTTTCAATTAAAAAATTTGTTATTTGCTCATTTCTTACTTTACATCCAATCAATGCCATTTTTCCGAGGCTTTGAGAGTACTGGACATGTGATTGATTTTTAGGGCTGACAGATCTGAAAAACAGTGGCAACAGAGCACATAATCCATTACCATCAAAGAACATAGAAGGGGTCTATCTCATGGTGATGCTGGGCTGGAGGAGTGGTCGACAACTCAAATGACCTATGCTTTTTGTCGCAGAAAATTATGCAACATGACTTTAATTTGTTCTCAGCTCATTTTCTTTTTGTTTCTTTACATACCTGTTTCAAATAATTTATATTAACTCACAAAGCTTTTGCCAGATTTGCTGTTACAGCTTGTCACTGTACTTTCATCTCATTTATTACCTAGGTTTTGCTGTGGTTTATATTTGTTTCTTTACAATGATTTCCATCTCTATAAATCCCTCATTCTTGTTAGGTATGAGAGGTGATCTGTCTGGGTCTCCTTTTATCGCTGTCTCAACTTTGCAGCATTCAAATTTGAAATTTCAGCCAACATGATGAGTCCAGCCTTCTCCTTAATTTTCCATATTTTATAGTATTTTCACTGTTCATGCTCTTTCATTCTCTACATACATCAGGTCAATTGTCTGTGTGACTCTTACACAGAGGATGGTTTCTTAATCCAATGGCTAATTTTATTTGATTAAGAAATACCTATGGCATTGTTGATATAAGTATTTGAATATGACTATAAAGGCATTTTTAAGTTTGAGTTACCTAATATTCTATTGGTATATCAAGAGTTCCTGCCTAATATTCTCAGCACCGTGAACTCTGCCTTCCTTTCCTTACTGCACACTAAACTCTGAACCTGGGATCCAACATACAAACTTTCATGTATAATGTGCTTTTTATCAGGTACATGTCTATAAAATTCATAAAATTACTACAGATGGATTTCATAATAAAGACCTTCCTCTCAATGTTGCTCCCTAAAGTCTGTATTGGTGTCATTGCAGAGGTGTTCCATACAGTGTTTATACAAATAAATATACAGCTATATTATATATTGGGGATATTTGTGGGTGATTTAGTGCCCTAATCGAATGAGCTATATGTTTCCGGCACTAGCTGAGATACAATTAGTTCAGTAGCTGGGTCCTTCTTAGCTCTCAACATGGTATGTCCTGTTCCAGATGTGGGAAAATAACCAAATTCTGATGTATGTGAGCTGGAGTCAACATGTGGGTTGTGATGTCAGATTTGAATGCTGTAGTGCAGGGTCAGGCAATAAAAGAAGAACCAGACAGATCACCTCTCAGCATACTCACATTCCACTTGTGTGTATCCAAATGCCAAATGGGTACATTTGTAGAGATGACAGAGCTCAGTGAGGGAAAACCTACTTCCTGTGTGGGGAATATACTGTCAGAGCCTCTGTGAACTAAGATTGTGACAAGCTTTTCACAGTTTGATTGGAGTTAGAGATGGATAGGTGGAGGCAACTGGCTTCTTTAACAGTGTTGCAGATAAAACCATTAGGGAGAGAATCTTCTGCCCTTTTTCTGGAGTTAAATATACATAGAGTTGATTGTGTATCTCCATTCAGGGCTTTTGTAAGTCATAACACTTTGTCGCACTTCTAAGGTATTTTGTAGAGCCAAATCTGGGTGCATAGGGTTAAGTGGATACTTCAAGAATGACATTATTTAGAGAGATTCTAACATCAAAATATACACTTAAAGGTATACTTCCCAGGGCTTTGAGAGACTGGTCAAAGCCATCTAGGGGATTTTTTTCCTTGATGAACTACGATAAAGGGACAATATGGCAGGTGGCTAGCTGCCTTGAAAATCATAGGAGTATGAGCTCATGCTGATGCTGGCCAAGTGTGTTGGAAGACAAAATTGAAATAGCCTTTTTTTCTAGGAAAACAGTGCAGCATAATTAAGAAGGTCATGAAATCAGGCACAGAGACAAGACTCTCTATTGTCTTCATGGACTTCTCCAGCAGTAAATGCCTTCAGGTTTGATAATACTAACAGCAAGTGCTAGGGTACTCCTGGTTAACTTTAGCGTTCTAGAAAAAATCGCAAAAGACCCAGAGTTGATTTCAAGAGACAGGACAGTAGAAGTTACAGGCACAATTTCCTTTTATCAAAGTATTATTTCGTGGCCTCTACCTCACTCAGGCACTGCCTCAAACACTTTAATGAAACATCTGGTCTTATTTGCTTCTGTTTTGCTGCTTCACCGGGAGGGAAGCTCTTAAAGAATGTGCAGTCATTAATATTTTGGATGCCTTGAGTGAGATTATAAGTTCACACTAAAAATTTGTGATAAATGGTAATCAGGATTTTTGTATATTACATGTATGTATGTATATGTGTATGTACTATAAAAATACAAAACATACTCTGAATCACTTAATTCTATGTATGGAAATTTACAGATGAACATCTTTCTACAAATATCCTGGAAATAGGAAATAGCTACATATTTATTATAATTTGGGTTCTTTGTGTAGGAGAACACAGAGAGGAGCCATCTATGCCTGGGCATATTTGGGCACCATTTCAAATTGTCAAACCCCTCACCTAACACAGATGACTTACACATACAGGTCATTGTTTCGTACTAGGTGAAAACACTTCGTTACAAAATCAACAGAATATTTTACGGATATGTGAAGCAATTTATATTTGCCTTTTTCACCACCTGTCATTCAACATACTCTGGTTAGTAATTTATTATGTTTATACTGACTAACCCAAGTTATCGTTTAACTTATTACTTATATTCTACTGAGAGGACTAAGCCCAACTTGCAGTTGATGAGAGCAGTACCAGCTCAGGTGACTGGGACTTCCAAGGATGACTGTGAAGTGGATCTCAGCTCTGCTGCTGCTGCAAATGAGCTGTTACCTCCAATCTGGGAACTGCGGAAAGGTGTTGGTGTGGCCAATGGAATACAGCCACTGGATGAATTTAAAGATAATATTGGACGAACTTGTAGAGAGAGGCCATGAAGTGACTGTTCTGAGACCTTCATCCTCCATTTTTCTTGATATCAGCAAACCATCTGGTCTTAAATTTGAAACTTTTCCTACATCTGCCAGTAAGGATGACATGGAAAAATCTTTCACTGATATGGTCAATACATTGATTTATGACGTACCAAAATATTCATGTTTGGCATACTATCCATTATTGGAGAAAGTGATCATGAGTGTAACTGACTGTTTCCTAACTATGTGTAAAGAAGCTGTTTTTAACAAACAACTTATGGCCAAACTAAATGAATCCAAGTTTGATGTCGTTCTTTCAGATGCCGTTGCTCCCTGTGGTGAGCTGATAGCTGAGCTCCTGCAAATTCCTTTTCTGTACAGTCTTCGCTTCTTTCCTGGCTACACAATAGAGAAGTACAGTGCTGGTCTGCCACACCCTCCCTCCTATGTGCCTATAATTTTGTCGGGATTAGGTGGTCAAATGACATTCATGGAGAGGGTAGAAAATATTATTTGCATGCTTTATTTTGACTTTTGTTTCCAGACATTCAATGAGAAGAAATGGGATCAGTTTTACAGTGAAATTTTAGGTAAGCCATGTTTTTCATCTCTAGACTGAAAACATTTCACTGCCTTTAAGGTTATTCTCTTATGCTTGTAAATTATGGTGAATTTTTCCAGATGAAATAATAAAAGGAAATATATTATCTATCAATAACACAAAGACTACATATCACAAAATCTCTGGAGATGGAAATATTTTTGGGTCAAGTCAGGAGGTATTACATCACAAACACAACCCGTTATAAGAACGCATACGAAGCAAAGCTCACAGGTTTTTTATCAGCCATTTTCTATGCAAGGTATTTTTTTAAAGTGCTTTTTCTTCTTCTGTGTGTCCTAAGAGATTTACTATTTCTTCAACAATATTTTCTTTAAGTACAAAATTTAAAAAACAGTAGCAATTTGAAGTTGTTAATGACTTCATATTCCTATTCCAACTAGGTCTCTTCCAAGTAACCATTTTAAAATTCTGAAATATACTACAGCATTTTTACACACTTCTTTGGTTTTCTTTCTTTAGCGTCACATGTCTTCAATAAAAAAGGCTTAAGGGTAAATATGATTTCTAGTCACATAATTTCTGCAAGATACAGATGGTGTTTCTAATTATTTCTAGTAATAATTAATAAGGTCCCATAGTAGAAGGATGCACCATAAATTCACAAATGTAAAAAATCACACTTCATTTGGCACACCAAAGAACAAATATCGGCTTATTGCAGTCTAGAAAATAGAATGAGAATCTCTAGGTGAAAGTCTTGTCTACGAGTATGCTATGATTATTTAAAAATCACGACTGTTGGTTTCTGTTTGCATCAGCTACTTCTGAATCCTTAGGGAAGTAAGAAATCTACGTTTAATTATACAGAGGTTTATTTTAATGAGTATTTATGATTGTTAATGCATCAGAGTGACAACTGAAACAGAATTTCTTTTCAGTTTGCTTTAACACACATAGACACACATGCATTCATACATTATAAGAAGCACAAAAGATTAAACAAGTAAATTGCATTATAGATGAAAATATATTATTTTTATTTGAATGAATATTTTGTCTTCATGTGTGTAAGTGAATCATGTGTGTGACTTGTACTTTCAAAAGCCAGAAGTGGGCATCAGATGCCCTGAAACTGGAGTTATGAATGGGTGTTAATGATCCATCTCTCCTCTCTCTCTCTCTCTTTCTCTCTCTGTATATACATATATGATAAATTTTTAAAGTATTTTATTGAGTTTTGTGCATTTCATATAATACGTCTTGATCAAATTTAGGCTCCCTGCCCTTCCTACAGCCCTCAGCCCCCAGATATTTCAGGTATTCTGTCTTATATGTTGTCCTATCAGTGGAAGTTCATCAGTTGGAGACTAGTCAGCCTATCTCAGACTCACTCCCTTAAAGATCTGCTCTCCCTCACCCCACAGTACTCATTTGCCCATAGTTCCTTGGCTAGGGCTAGGGCCTGCTGCCCATTTCCCTTGTTCGATGTTGGGTTTTGTGTGATTGAGTCTGCATGGGTCTTGTCCATGCTTTCAACACTGCTGCATGTTCATATGAACAGGTTTCCTACATCAACATTATATTGGTTTTATAATTGAAAATTTCTAAATCATTGAGGACAAATTAACCAAACTCTTTAAAACAAAATTTTATTAAATTCGTAAGACAGTCCTCCTCTTATGTTTTCTCTTTCTCCCCATTCATTTTATACATCTAGGACAACCCACAACCTTAGCTGGGTTGATGAAGAAAGCAGAAATATGGCTCATCCGTTCCTTCTGGGATTTGGAGTTTCCTCGCCCAACCTTACCAAATGTTGTGTTTGTTGGAGGACTCCACTGCAAACCTGCCAGACCTTTACCCAAGGTATATACATTCCTTTTAGCTTGGTAAATTTTATTTCCATTTAAAATAATTCTCTACAAATTCCTTCATTTTTCTCCCACTCAGAGAGGTATGAGATATCAATAAAAATTCTAATTACATGGTCAATTTTTAACAGTTTCACCAGTCTTTCAATGCATTTAAAGAATAACATGAAAGCCCTGAAGAATATGTAAAACAATCAAGGTATGTCAGTTAAATTCAACAGGTTGCAAAGCATGTTTCAATGATTCAATAATTAGTCAAGTGATTAGCATGTCCCAGAATTAAGTGTTGGATATGAACAGAGACAATGTGGATACAGTTTATGCCTCCACGGCAGATCATACAACCCTTTGGGAAAAGCAGATCTTAATCATGTCACGAAAAATGTGTGATATGCCAAGCATGGTCAGGCTTTTAATTTTAGCTCTTGAAAGGCTAAGACACGTTAATGTCTATGAAACTGGCTAGCCTTGTCTACATAGTGAGCTCCTTTCTAGCAGAAGCTTCAGAGAAAGCCTGTCTTACAGAAACAACAGAAGAAGAGAAAAAATATTGTGTAATAAAATATTTTTAAGGAAAATTACAGTTCTGAATTATAGAACACATCTCAGAGTCCTTAAAAATAAAATAAAAAATGAATAATCTGATCTCGTAGTTTAAAACATATGTGCCAAGAAAGATAAAGTAAGTAATTCTAATAGAAAACAAGAGTTTTCCCATGAAGTGCAGCCTTAGTTCAGTAAGAAGACAAATAAGGTAACCAATATTGTGACACAGTTAATTTGGAATGTACTAAGAGTAAATTGCTTAAAAGGTTAATAACAGTATTAAGAAGTCAGAAAATGACATTGAGCTAGACGTATGAATCATCAGACTTCCTAAAGGAAAGAGAAGGAGAAAAGCCTTCAACATGCAGTTACTGCTTAGGATTAGGATTGCAGAGCAGCAAGACAGTAGAAATGAGGGACAGGAAGGAGGCTGGTGTAAGAGTTCACTTAATAGACAAAGGAACCTAGACTAGAATGTTCATTGAGAAGTTACTCTTGTAATCAGTATATCGACTTTATACTGGTTTTTTTGGAGAAAAGTTTTTAAGTATTTTGAAACTAGAGAAAACATTTTAAACATACACAACTTTAAAAATGTTTCTCTTGCTCAGCTGTTGACTGATTCATTTTGATTAATGTTAAATATTTCTCTCCCCTGTGATTTTGTTGTCTCATGATTACTAATGATAGGAGTAACCTAATATGTGTCAGATGTGGTAGATGAATCTTGCTATATAGTAAAGGGTAAACCAACGTGGTAAATTTATATTAACAAATAATGTCTATAAAATAAATCATAATGATTTATTTGATAATAATTGTATAAGTTTAGGCCATAAAATTGAAATGTAACTCTAAGTTGCAAGAGCCTTTACTAGGACAAACGGAAGTTGTCCTAGGCACTAGGAATGAATGGTCTCAACAATTATTTCAGCAAACTCTAGTATTTCCTGGCCTCACTCTGCCATTGAAAGCACAGAGAGTTTGGAATTCACTATTTCAGTCAGGATACAAATGGAATGTCTTACCTTATTTTCACCAAGTTTTTCCCATTTTTAATGTTTAATACCAAGTCTATAGACAACACAAGCTTTCTTTTAAAAATATTTTATCTATTATTTTTATTTTATGTGTATGAGTGTATTTCTTGCATGTGAGTGTAGCCATGACATTTAGTGCCCCAGGGATCAGAAGAATCTGTCAGATTCCCCTGGAACTGAACTTAGAATCACAGTTGGCTGCCATGTGTTTGCTGGGAATTGAACCTGCTTCCTTTGAAAGAGCAGTCAGTGCTTTTAATCAGTGAGTCTTCTCTCCAGCCCCAACAGAAACTTCCTCAATTAACCCTGGCCCTGTCATCACACTTGATTCACAGAATTACCATAGAAAATATGTACCACATGTAAACACCTAAGAATTCCTACTATTTATTTGTGGAAATACTCATCCAATTTAAAACATCAAGATTTAGCCAGGAAATAGAAAGACATTTGTTATTCTGTTGGCATTACGCTTTTAAAACATATAACAAACTAAACTTTCCTTACTGCTGTTTATCTCATCTCTAAGAGTTCTTTCTTTCTCAGTAGCATAAAAAAGAGTCTAAATTTATATTCAATAATAAAATCCAATATATTTGGTAATAAAGATTATTCCTCCTATAATATATATCTTTGTGTATATATATATATATATATATATATATATATATATATAAAATAGTAACTGCGAATTCCAAAGGTAATGCAATATTAACTTAGGTAGTGATTAATATCCATAGTTCTGAAAGATTTCTCAGTTCCAAAAAGAAAACTGACAGTGTTATTGCAAAGAGAGTATGAAGAGAAGGCAGATAATGACATCAGTACACAGCGATTTGATGGTGAAAATTAGCAAAAATAACTATTGCTATTATATTTCACTCACAAGATTTGATTCCATGTCAGATATTGTGAAATCTTATTAGATGTTAAAAATTGGTATTTGAGGGCCTGGACAGAAGGTTCAGCGGTTAAGAGTTGCTCTTGCAGTGAACCCAGAACCCACATGGCAGCTAGAAATCATAATAACTCCAGGTCTAGCGGATCAGATGTCCTCCTCTGACCTCCTTGAGCATTGCACAACAGAGATCCACTTACTCACATTCAGGCAAAACATTCTTAGAGAGAAATAAAATATTTTTAATTGTTATTTTCCCATCATACTTGCTTCTCTGCACAAATCAAATGTTTGGATGATTATTTTCCCTTTAAAAACTGAATATTTAGAAATAACATCATGCATCTTTAACAATGTTTATACTCTGTCACTATATGAGATATTCATTTAAACTATAATAAGGTAATTATTATGTACACAGTCACTGTGTATATTAGGTATTTATAAAGTAAACATGGGAGGTACCCTTCTTACTATCAATATTAAGAAATGGTTAAAATATATATGTGAATATCATATCTTCATAATTGACGTTACAATCCTTATTAACACTAAAAGACTCATAAGAAAGAAAATTTAGATTAACAAACTTGTACATCATTATATTACAATACTAGAATTTTTCCACCAGCAGTCCTTTGTAATACTAAACCAGGGAGCCTAAGAAGATTATATAGAAAAAATTAGAATAATAAAGAATACAATCATATTTCCTGCATGTTGAAAATAAATGTAAATGAAGATTACAAGTTTTTGGAACACTTACAATAGTCATTGACCCTGAGTGGAACATAAATTTCTAGTTTTTCTTTCAACTGCTATGTATGGCATATTCCCCTAATTTCTTCTTCACAAGTTTACTATTAGTGTAAAGAATCTTTGTTTCATCTCCTGTGTGTTGACAATATCTCTTGAAATTTTTTGTAACATTTATGTAATATAAGAGTTTTCTGGAAAAATTCATGGGTATTTTAAGTAACAAATTATGTCATTTCTAGATACAAATAATTTGATTTCTGTGTTCATTTTTATTTTTTATACTGTTTTCTTTTAAAATTTAATCTAAATATTTCAAGCAGTATAGTATGTAAGAATAGAGAGCTGGGATCCTTCTTTTCTTTCAGAATTTAGAGGAAATGCTCCCAGTTTATCCCAATTAATCATATGTTGCCTATCATGTGCTGTGTAAGGCATTGTATAAGGAAGTGTTTTCTACCTATTGTTAATTTCTTCAGAATTTTAAAAAATATTCCTTATTCCTCTCTTTATTTTCCATTAATTTTTGTGAGGAAGGGTTCATGTCAGTGCCATGGCACTTGTGTGGAGGTCAGGGGACAATTTATACAAGTTAGTTTTTCCCTATTCAATAATATGTGTTCTGAGGAATGAATCAGATTGTCAATCTTGGTAATAAGTAACTTTATCCACTGAGATTTTCCATCAGCACTCTCTGAGACTTTTATTTAGATGTCATATCGAGCATCAACCAATAATTTTTCAGCATTTTTGAAGATGACCATGTGGTTTCCGTCCTTGCTCTAACTTGCTTCTCTAGCACTGTGATAAAACACTCTGACCAAAACCAATTTGAGGAAGAAAGTTTTATGTGGCTTACACTTCCTCTAAATGATTCATTTTTGAAGGAAGCTTGAGCAGGAACTCAGAGCAGAATCTTATGGGCAAAAACTGCAGATCAGAAGTGGAAGAATGCTGTTTGCTGACCTGCTCACCCTGGCGTGCTCAGCTTCTCCATTTACAGAGCCCAAGTCTACCTGAACAGGGCTGGGTCTTCTTGATCAACGAGCCACCAGTAAAATGGTATTCTCTATGAACTGTCAAAGCCTAAGTGGCACATCTACAATGCAACCTCTATACATAAGACTCATGGAAAATAAAACAAGGGGTAAAGATGACACTTATGAGTCTGTCAATTCTCAGTAAGAAGCTGCTTCATGCAACAGAGAGCCAGGGACACCAAGGTCACAAATGGCCAAAGGACAGAGATTAAGAGTTCAAAGTGTGGGTCCTTGGACAGGACTCATATTAAACTTTACCCACAAAGGGTTCATGGACCATTGATAAAAAGGAAGGGTGGAACAACTGTAAGAGCCAGGGAGGAGGTGCATGACCATGTAGAAAAAGAGCCCCTGGGACTTTGCTCATAAGAACATACAACAATTGATGTCAGCATGCACAAGATCCATGCAAACTCAAGCAAATAAAACTCAGTGACAGAACTGGAAATGGATAGCAAACCCCAAAGTTAGTTGAGGAATTATTGGCAGCTGATTACTGCTGGTTGAGGAAGAGCTGATCTTCTTAAAGGGAGGGACTCTAGATAGACTGAGGAGACTCCCGGGGATTAACTGCACTCAGGTACATCAGAGGACCTGAAATTGACACAAAAGTTTTTAATAGAAATGAATGCATAATTTCTGGTGGTGGGCCATAGGGAGTGCCACTGAGGAAAGGGATACCAAGATGATTAAGAGTGAGATGTTCTGTATGAAATACACCAAAATTCAGCAAAAATTTTATTTAAAAAAATCCCCCCACACAGGCCCCAGTCCAGTATGATAGAAGCTATTTCTCAGATGTGGTTCCTCTTCCCAGTTGTGTCAAGCTAACTAGAGCACTTATTTATGTGCATATCATACCTTTACATTTGTAACAAACTTTAACACTTTAAAACTTTAAAAGAGTCATAGATTGCATTTAGATTAGCTGAACTTACATATCTCTATATAACAACACAAGAACTGCATGATTAAATTATCCTTAATAATACAAAATTAGATATCATCAGAAGTTTATATGGAACAAATTGGAAAAGAAAAAATAGAATAAATTCATATTCATTTTCTGCAGGATAAAACTAAATGCACGTGATGGTTCCAATTTAGGAACATTATGATAGTCATCAAGTAGGAGTACTCACTTTAGCAGATGAAAATATTTATGGCATTTTTACATAAAAATGTGTGTTTATTATTATGTGTATACTTAAGAATATTTAAGATGGCAATGTTGGTTTTATGTATGTGTTAACTCTGACCCTCCTCTAATAATTCCTAATAATACTGATCTTTTAACACCAATATTTTCATAACAATCTTTCTGTAGTCTTTTCTCTGCTTTTACCATTTCTTAATGGGACAAACTGTGTCTTTACAGGAAATGGAAGACTTTGTCCAGAGCTCTGGAGAACATGGTGTTGTGGTGTTTACTCTGGGGTCAATGGTCAGCAACATGACACAAGAAATGGAAGAGGCAATTGCATCAGCTCTGGCACAGATTCCACAAAAGGTGAGATAAAGTGCTCCATGGGAGACCAATACTTACTAAGTCTATTAAAGTTCTAGAAAGGTGTGCTTGCAATGGCTTGCTGTATGACCGACAAAAATCATGAGAACTCTGACTTATACTGACAATTTGAAATCAATTATGAGATACTATGGAAAGCACTTTGACTGACAATAACTTTGATTACAATATTGTGAACGTAAAGAAGCATGGTCATGGGCACCGTGTGACACTTGCCATTCTGATGATAGTGCTAGGTAGAGAACAGAGGAAGAACCAACATTTGCCCAGTCTTGTATTCCTTTTTTGTTGAAGATTTCTTGTGGATCCTGTACACAATAAATATATTCCAGGTAAGAGTTGAATTTTATTTAATAACTGCACTAGCATTCATTAAAAGATATTTGAAATGTAGCATGTACTATACATCTCATAACAACCTTTCCTCATAATCCTAATTCTGTAGCAAGCCTCTTAGTGTACCGTAGAGCAAGCAATTTATATAAAAGTAGTCTGCAGATTACTAAATCTTAAAGCAAAAATGCAGTTGGAGATGATAATTGAGAAAAGGAGAATAAAAAAAATCTCCCTTCAGAACTATTTCCTCTCAGTATTTGAAATAGTAAAATGCATACAAATTCAACCATGTTTTAATCATCCCAAATTCTAATTGTACCACATTTTGTCCCAATGATGATTTTTATGCTACTTTGGTGTACTGCAAGGCATTCACTGCTGTGGTTTATATACTCTGCTGTAACTGAAACAGTTTCAAATCCTAGAGCAACAGGCAATACAGACTTTAGAGATACTAAACAATTCTCATAAACTGGAGCATTTTCTACACATTTAACAGCTATTTGCTGTGAGTCTGTTAAAATTAACTTTAGGATCTAAGCAAAAGTTGTAGACCAGGAGACTTCAGGGAGGCTATATCTGATAGAAATAGAAAAACAAATCTCCAAAACATTCAATGTTTTCTGAAAAACATTAGTTCTTACTAGGAGGAAGATTATGAAACGATACATTGAACATTCTTCCACATCAGGATTATTTCATTTGGACTCCATATTATTTCCCACTTTCTTCCTCCATGGAAGGAATTTCATGTGAGGAATGAGTAGTAGAGATCTGTGCACTGTGTTTCATCCTGCATGAGAATCACTGTGAGGATTCACTCCAAATGACTTGAAAAATAATTTAGGGCAGGTCAAGATACTTTTAGTCTCAATCTTTCAGTAGAGCCCCTTGCTTAGCCTCTCTTCTTCACATTTCCTCATTTGTTCTGCAATAAGAATTTAGATATGCGATATCTAAATTTTAAGATATTGAATTTTAAAAGTTGGTCCTTGCAATATACCTTTATTTTTTTAATATCTAACAGGTTCTTTGGAGATTTGAGGGCAAGAAACCAGAAAATTTAGGACCCAACACCCGGGTGTACAAGTGGATTCCCCAGAATGACCTCCTTGGTAAGACTGAAAAACAGATACCTATGAGAGGAGTGACAGACAGAAACCTTGATGACGGCACAGAAGGAAGCAAACCGAGCATTTCTGTATAAAACTCGAAAACCAGTTTAAAAACTGTATTTATTTATATAAATATACATATATATTTGTTATGTTTTTATTTTAGTTTCATGTATGAATTTTTGTTTACATGTACATAAGTGCACCACATGTGTACAAAGCCCACAGAGGCCAGAAGAGTATGTCAGGTCCCCTGCAGTACATGTTAAGGATAGTTGCTCACCACCACATGGGTTCTGGAACTAAACCCAGGTCCTCAAGTGCAATCAGTGCTCTTAATTGCTGAGCAGTTTCTCCAGCCCCTAAATTTGCATTTTTAGTTCTAATGGAAATAATATATAAATATTCTTTGTATCATAGTGTCATATTATTTATGAGCTGAAACAATGTTTGTACCTTAATTTGTATTTTCTCCACACAGAGAATTTTCTGCAATTGTAGTTTTCAAATTATAACACAATTGTGCAGTTAACTCTTCCCTAATTCAATTTTTATAACTTGTCACTATTTTTGAAGTATTGATGTTCTAAATACAAAAAGAAATTACATCTGTGTTTTATTATGTATTATTGTTATTTCAATGGGAGAAAAGAACCACATTTCTTATCTGGAAGTTGTCACATACTTTCTGTGAGTCACATACTTCCCTTCACTCTGTTTAACATCCTAATGTAAAACTCGGTTGACGTATTGCTTTCAAGAGAACAATTTCTAATATACACATGGACTTTGACAATCATTTTCTCTTAGATACCACATGGGCCTTCTTTGTGTTAAAGTGGTACTCAGATTTTTATTGTTTACGACTTTTTTCACATGCCATATCCGGTATGTAGCTTGTATTTGCTTTACTTGTGGACTTTTGTACTCAATGCTCTGGTACATGAAAACAATTTAAATGTAGTTACAAAAGTATAATAATCGTTCTGACAAAAATACTGCCACATTCTGTGCCTCCACATTATTCATTCTCATTGTGTTTCCTGAAAACATCTGATCCAAGGTCATCCAAAAACTAAAGCTTTTGTAACTCATGGTGGAGCCAATGGCATCTACGAGGCGATCCATCATGGGATCCCCATGGTCGGCATTCCTTTGTTTGGCGATCAAACTGATAACATCGCTTACATGGTGGCCAAGGGAGCAGCTATTAGGTTGGATATCAGAAGACTGTCAAGTACAGAGTTGCTCAATGCGCTGAAGGCGGTCATTAACAATCCTTCGTAAGTAAATTATTTTTCATATTTATCTATTTGTCCTAGATTGGAATCCCAGGTTTTGCACATGATAGGGAAGAATCTTACTATTGACCTTTTTACTGAACTCCTTTTATTTTATTTAGATTTTCATTATATATATATTATATTATGTAGTAATTATAGTTTGGTTCTTTCATCAATGAAAGAAGGCAGCAATAAGAATGAAGACATCAGTAGTGATTAGTACAGGGTTAGGTCAGCATGTGAGTGTCGCTATTTCTTTTTTAATAATTTTATTTATATTTTATGCATTGTACACAGTATATCTTAATCTTCTTATATATCCTCCGTAATCTACATGCCTTAGAGCTCCACCACCAGATTTCATGGATTCTGTTTTATATATATATATATATATATATATAATATATATATATGTGTGTGTGTGTGTGTGTATATATATATATATATATATATATACATATATTAAAAGCTATTGAGTCAAGTTTGTGTCCCCAGATGTCCCTTGGTGTAAGTTCATCCTCTTGAGTCTTATTAGCCTATCTAGTATGATTTCTTTAAAAATATCAATTCTTTCTCACCCAGAAGTTTTATTTTTTTGCTCTTTTACTTTTGTTTGGCTGTTTTTTTTAATTGAATTCTTATAAGTTTTATAATACGTATTTTGATCATATTTAGATACCCCCTCCCCTATCTACATTCTTCTTACTAGACCTTATGTTTTCATGTTCTCTGTCATATTTGTTAAGGCTTGCTGCTGTCCCCCAAATGCTTAGATTAAGGTTGTGCACTGTAATGCACAGCCCAGAACCATTTTATGAAACTTTTATCTTTCCCTTTGTGTATGTTCCTGGTGTATTTGTCAAATATTAGGTGCCTTAATTTGCATTCACTCATATTGTGTATTTATTTTGTTGCATTGATCTACATATCTGATTTTGTGCCAGCACCTTGCTGTTTTATGACTGTAACTCTGTAATACATACATACATACATATATATATATGTATATGTATATTTGAAACCTGTTATGATCATCTTTCTATCACTGTTCTTTTTGCTCATGATTATTTTGTTATTTTTGTACACCAGACAGATTTCAATTCCCCTGCTTCATACTTTATCCTCAAGACTATTACGATTATAGACATGCAGTGTCTCCTCTGAAAATTTTTATCTTACAGTGTTTTAAATAGAAAAACTTAAGTATAGTAAGAAATTTTGAAATAGCTTATACATTTAATGAGACTAATCATTAATGGTGATTACAGATACATTAAAAACAAGCATTAGTAAAACACTGAAGCAGATAAAACATGGAAGTTGAACTGGCAATATGACTTTTATTACAGTTATGACTTTCAGCATGAATCTTCACTACATTTTCAAACTAAAGATTTTATTAATATTTAAAGTATACAGATATTTTCAATGTTTTGTTTTTATTTATGTGTATGCTTCTATGTCCGTCTGCATGCCTGCTGTGTGTGTATGTATGTGGCTGAGTGTTCCAGAAAAGTTCATCTGATTTTTTTGGAACTAGAATTACAGGCACTAGTGAGCTGATCCATGAAGTTGCTGAGAACTGAACTCTTGTTTTCTGCAAGAGCAGCAATGTCACTTAACCTCTGAGGCATCTCTTTAGTCCTTAACCTATGAAAACTTTTGTTGTAGTATACTTTGAGATCATGAAAATTTATTTTACTGAAACATATGACCATATCCTTCATCTCATTATTCATTTTCTTTACTTTAAAAAAATACAAGAGTAGTTTGGGGACACAAAGTTGATCTAAGTAGAGTACATGAAGTTGGGCAATTGGTATTAAGGATGTATGCAGATGAGGGGATCTAATATGATCAAATTATACCATATAATATCTGTAAAAGTTAAAATTTGAAAATTATGTACAGTGGCTTATGTTGTTACACAGAAAGTCATAATTGTAGCCCAGTAAGTCTAACTCTTTTTCTTTCATTTTGTTTTAGAGACAAGGTTTCACTATGTAGCGCTGAGTAGTTTTTACCACCCTACATTACCAGGATGGCCTTGATTCTACTAAATCCACCTATCTGTGCCTCCTGAATGTTTGGATTTAAAACACTCACAACCATGTCTGTTTTGATTCTTACTTTACTTAGTGTTCCTCAAGTTTCCAGTATAAATATTTTGACTACATCAATAATATGTGATAAATGACCAAAAATTTGTAGTTCATTATATTAATATGAGTGGAAAAGAAGATATAGATTATAAACGTGTATATAGTCTTAGTTTTTAGGTTGTAGTTGTTTTATTTTGAGGACTTTTTAAATAAAAAGGCCCTTTGGGAAATATCTAAATTTAAATGACTATTTAAAAAAGAATCTCAAGCCAGGCATGGTAGTGCACGCTTTTAATATCAGCACTCCAGAGGCAAGGGATGTGAATCTTTGTGAGTCAAGGGCAGACTGATGTGCATAGTAAGTTCCAGACCAGCTGGGGATACAGGGAAGCCTTGTCTTAAGTAGACAAAAAAAAAAAAAAAAAAAAACTTAATTCAGTGAAATCAGAGAGTCGCCAGCCTGTTTCTTGTATTTAAGTAGATATCAGTCATGTAGATAGGAAATTGCTTTGAATCAACAGTGTCCTCTCTTGTCTTTTCATGATTAAATATAGTGTGTCCTTATTCTTGTGCACATTTCTTTCTAATGAAGAGTGAACAGAATATTTTTCTTCCATGTTTTGTATAAATAACCTTTATTATCTGTTCACAACTTGTGTGTTTCAATATCATGCTATAAGCTGGTGTCCATTTGATATTCCTTTAGCTATAAAGAGAATGCAATGTGGCTATCAACCATTCACCATGACCAGCCTATGAAGCCCTTGGACAGAGCTGTCTTCTGGATTGAGTTTGTCATGCGCCACAAAGGGGCCAAGCACCTGAGGCCACTTTCCCACAACCTCACCTGGTACCAGTACCACTCTCTGGATGTGATTGGATTCTTATTGGCGTGTGTGGCAATTGTTGCTTTCCTTTCTGTAAAATTCTGCTTATTTGTTTATCAAAATTTTATGAAGATGGGAAAGAAAAAAAAAGAATGAGTAGTGCTCTTTGATAAATAACTGCATGATCTAAGTTCATGTGTGACAGATGAGACTATTATCCTCCATGATTTTGAAGAAGTTGAGGGATTTAATTGACTTGCATTAATGTATTTTATTTTTGAATTTATATTTTACACAATTATATATACTTTATGTAATTATATTTTACTTCTGCACAAACATTAATAAGTGAAGAATTCTAAATCTAGTTTTCTTAAACAAATTTTCTTCATAATGACATGGATGTCAAAATTCAGGAAATTATAATATTCACTTTAATATCAGTTCATCTAATGGAGTAGAGATGAAAGCCTGGAGTCTTTAAATTTTATTTTTATTTTATGTATATTAGTATTTTGCCTGTATGTATTCAAGCACATTTGTATTATACAGTGGCCACTGAGGCCAGAAGCCTGTGTCAGATCCTTTGGAAGTGGAGTTGAGACTGGTTGTTAGCTGTCATTGACTGCTGGGAATCTAACCCAGGTCGTCTGCCAGAACAAGCTGTGTCTCTTACTTCTGAGTCTTCTTCCCAGACCCAAGCCCGAAATGTTTAGTGTGTGTGTGTGTGTGTGTATGTGTGTGTGTGTGTGTGTTTATTTTTAAATCTTTTTTTGTGAAATATCACCGAATGGACTTATTCCATTACAAAGAACAAAAATAAGGATCTGTTTGATAGGTGACAAGGCATGTTTCCTTTAAACTTCCGAAGTAGGGGAGAGAGACTTCAGTATAAACTGAACAAATTTCTATAAGAAAAGTTGACTGAGGATTTATAGAATAAAACATGAGTAAAAGGGAAGTGAAGAATCAGGAGACAAAGAATGGCTGGGCTCTTTGTAAACAGAAAAAAAAAATACTAGGGTTGAAATTCACTGAATATGTCCTGAAAACAGATGTAGATAGAAAAACTGGAATAACTTTTTAAATAATAATAATAATATAATAAACATTGTTCAAGAAATAGTCGGTGTTGTTTATATTTAATAAAACTGCAAAAATATAATGACAATAAAAGTTATAAAACTCAGAGAATTTGTACAGAAAGGAAAATATGTTAGTATCATTATTTCCATTAATATACTCTAAAAGATGAATTGATATGTATATGGCTTATTCTAAGGAGATAAATAGACAATATATGAATGTTGTGAGTCAAATTCCAGAATCATTCTGATTTATGAACTACCTTCTACAAATGCACCAATGACATTCTCAAAATAGATTCTCTTTGTCATGTGTTCACCAGGTGGATTGACACATCACTTGTGACTACTGAACATTGTTATCATCAAACAGTTCACACATTTCTTTAATTGAAAGCATTTCATGCAAAGTAAAATATATATATATATATATATGAATAACATTCTCTGTTAAATTATGTGCAATGTAATAATGCAAGTAACAAGACCATGTACCAGAGCTTGACAGAGTGGTAGGGTCATAGAAATGGGTTTTTGAACATAATCTTTGTTTGGGAGATCAAAGTGTATCTGTGTAATCATATGTTCATAACCAGAATCATATGTTCATATCAGAATCCCACACAAGGGAACAAATAAACGGAAACTTTATGTCAGTTAAAGAAAGTTCCTAATTGGTAGCACCCACCCATCAACATATCCCACCCCCCCATTCAGATATCAGAATGAATGCCTGGTGGGAGTTGTCACTATGGAACAAACAAGTGAAATCTGGATTTCAGTTTTGTTGAGAGTATAAACAAACATCTGTATCTAACTGACAATCTAAGAGAGAAATATAATCCTAAGTGACGCCCCTTGAAACATTTCATAATCATGAATATTTTCACCCAAACCTGTGAGTTTGACAAAATACCTAGTAGTCATGTTTAATCAGGAAATTTTGTTCATTGTTGATTTTTAAATGTTTATATGTATGAATGTCTATCCTCCTTATGTATAAGTACACCTGTGTGAACAATATTGTCATAGACTAGAAGAGGATAGTGTATCCCTTGGAACTGGAATTATGGATAGTTTTTAGCCACCATGTGGGTGTTGGGAACCCCACCCGAGTCCTCGCTACATACTAGTGCATTCCTCAGTTCTCACCAGTGTAGCTTATTTATACAATAGGGCATGATGCATACAGAAGGCCACAACTGGTTAAGTTTTAGAGAATAAGAGACTGCAGAGCATGTATCCTTGGACAGAATTCTTATCGTATACTCCGTTCACCCATGACTCAGGGATCATTGGGGAAGAGGGAAGAAGAACGATTATATAAATCAGAAAAGAATCTTGCTCCCATGAACAGAAGTGCCATAGTGATATCAAGCACTAACCCATGCCAACTCAATCAGACAAGTACCCAGACTGGTGCAATGAAATGCATAACTGGCTGACCCTCATCTGAGAATGGTTGGAAACTGATTAACGGTGGTTGAGGGAGAACAGACCTTTCTTAAGATCTTTAGATAGGCTGATACTGCACAAAAGACATCTGAGTAAAATGCCAGACTGAATGGGACCTAGGATGTATGGCAGAGTGCATGAGACTGTGTACAGGCATGAATATGGGAGGGTGCCTAATTTGTTTAAGGCCTTTTTATGAAATGCACAAAAGGTCAATTAAAGATTTTTAAAATGATAGCATAAATCAAATGAACATAAGGTATCTACAGAACATTCCGCCCAAACTCTACAAAATTATAGTCTTCTTATCAGCCCATGGATATTTCTGAAAAATTGAATGCACATTTGGACACAAGCAAGTCTCAACAAAATAACATCTTCTATTCTCCCTTGCCACAATAGACTAAAGCTGGGTATCAACAGCAATAGAAGCTACAGGCATAATATTAAATTGAGTAGATCAAACAACACACTATTGAATAATTAGGTGTCACTTGATAAAAGAAGACAGAAGTAACAAAATTCCTATAACTGAGTAAAAACTTAGTCACAACATATCAAATCTATGGAAGGTATTGTAAATAATCTTTAGAGTAATGTTTATAGATCTAAGTGCCATCATTAAAAAATTTGGCAGGCCACATGAATTAATTAATTGATGACAAACTTTCAGGCCTTGGAAAATCAATAACAAATCAAACCTCAAAAGAGAAAATGGGAATAAATAGTGAAAATCGGTCTAAAATTAATGAAATACAAACCAAAAGGCCAATAAAAATTAATTAAATGAACAGCTTGTCTTTTGAAAGATGTTTGAAATTGAGAAACCCTTAGTCAAATCACTTAAATAAAGGAGATTGAAAACCCAAATTAATGACATCAGTGATTAGAGGGAGACATTACAATAGAAAACAATGAAATTTAAATAGTAAATATACTCCAACAATTTGGAAAACTTAAAAGAAATGGATGACTTTTTAGATGCATATGATATATCAAAATTAACCCAATGCAAATAAATAATTTATTCTGATATGTATCTAGCAATCAGATACAAACTCTGATAAAATGTTCCCCATCCCCAGATACATTCATTGCAGAATCCTTCCTGAATTTCAACAAAGAATCAGTACCAATAGTACTCAAATTATTTCATAAACAGAAAATAAAGAGGGGACTTTCAAGGCTCCTTTGGCCAACAGCTCATAGGGAGGGTCAACCCATGCCTGGTACTGGAATTGCTCGTTAACATTCACATACAGTACACATTTACTCTTTGACATCTGAGGGCCTAGGCCCACAGAACTCCCAGAATTCCACAGCTATCCTTCACTGTTGTACTCTGTATGTGTTACATTCCATTCATGTTCCTTCAGGCATACTTGACATCTCTGTGTACCTTTTGCAAACCATTTCTCAGGGCCCACACCCACCCAGAGCTGCTTTACCACAGAATTATTTGGCTTTTTATCAATCTTTTCTTTAGGAACTTGAGTTAAACACATGTCTCCCCATATTTGTCTATGTGTAACCCAAGCAGAACTCATTTTCTGTTTTGTCTCCCTTACACATTTTTTAGGTTTTTTAAAAATTTTTCTACAGACATGTCCCACATGCTGGTCTAAGTTGTTTAAACTTGTCAAAGTCTCTCCGGCTTTGTAAAGCTCCTACCTCACCTAGGATTCAGTAAGGATGGTAGAGCTCCATACCAATGTCAAGGTCCTTGTTCAATGAAATCTGTGATTAGATCTCTAGTAAACACAGTCCTATCAGGGCCAGTGGAAGGGCTACTGTATATTGCTTTCCTCATGCCCAGTTCTCTTAACAGCATCTGTCCTTCTTGTGTCATACTCCAGCTCTTGGAATTCATGGGGGTCTCCACTAGTGATGACCAAGTGTCTCCTGTGACATGCACAAGCCAGTTCATCAGTGACTGCTTTCCCTTGTATTGTGCCAGGTTATTCAGCTTAAATCTCAAGGAGGGAAGAGTGGTTATGTAGCTCAGCTGTGTTGCTTCTGCAGCATTGAAAATAATTTCATCTGCTCCCATGTCCAATAGCCTTACAAGCCAAGTAGTTAAATGTTCTCTCCTGGTTTGTTTGAATGTCTTTCCCACCTCCCGCAGTTCTAAGGCTGAGAAACCTTTAGAGGAACTTTCATCTCCTTCTGGGTTGTTTGCTTCTTCCCCTTGGTTCCAGATTGAGGTCGTGGCAGTGGCCACAGAGGCAGCGGCTGCAGGGCCTGGACCTGCACCTCTCCCATCTGGGCAGTGGCAGTGGTGTGGTGGGAGCCCAACCCCACCCCTCCCTCACTCCATTTTGACTTAAAAAGCGGCAGGTTAAAAGTTCCATTTCCTTTTCCCTTTGATCCAATTTGCTTGCCAGCTTAGCGGCTAGTATCAAAGAAGCAAGGCTTATATCTTTCTCTAGATTTAATTCACCTTTCACAGTTTGAATTTCCTCTCAAGATGAGACCTAATCCTGAGAATGCATTCTCGCCTGCACAGGCTGGTCCCATCCGTATCTGTCCCATCCATCTAATCTGTACTATACACCACCCCAAGCCTGCAATGGTGGGCATACACACCAGTCCTATGGGGATAATCCACCATGTCAAGATTTCTTTTGCCGATACTCTTTCCTTTGCTGATTCCCATATTAACTCAGGCTCCATAACTCCTTTTCATGGAAGCATTCTCTTTTTGTCAGTCAGTCCTGCTCGACTACACCATTTGTAGCATGAATTTTCTAATGGTAGGACCTGGCATTCAGCCTCATCCCACCACCAGGTTTGAAGCAACTGAATGAATAGAGAATGTTCTTTAGAGAGAGATTGATTTATTTAGGGTGACCCATAAAGTCACTGTTGCTGGCTTCACGAGTCTAGGACATATACTGTGGTGGTAGAAGTCTCTTTGTCCATGGCACAGGGATCTTGTCCATGGCCAGCCTGCGTTTTGCTTCCACTCACATGATCCTTAGAACTGCGGGAACTTGGAAGGCTGCCTCCTGGGTCTTGGCCTTCTTTGTGGGCCCGGGATCCGGGCACTTCTCCTCCTGAGTGGCTTTGAGTATAACCTGTGTCCTTTGCTGAATTGCCTCCTTGTTTTCTATAACTTCTCCCCCAATTCTTGCTCCCTTATTGGTCAGAGGGCATGACTAGCCACTGAATGAAACAATAGTTAAAAAAAAAAAAACCCTCGGAGAGAACCAATGTATTTACAATACACTCTGTCTTACATCTCTTTGCTAAATTCAAGTTAGTGGTCATTATTGTGTGTGTACTTCTTTGGTCAAACTGATTCTTGTAATTATACGATGACCTTCATCACTTTAAACATTTCTGACTTACTTCTATTTTTTAGGGGAAAGATTTATTTTGTCTCATAGTTTCAGAGAACATAGTCTGTCATGATGAAAACGTGTGGTGACTGGGATGCCTCCATTTGAGGCAGTAGAAATATAAAGCAATTGCTCTTCACATCCAGAGATGTCAGCATCAAACAGGACAGATCAAACTACAAGTAAATTTAACGCTTAAGGCCTACCCACACCAAACCACCTATAGCTAGGACAGTGTACAAAGTTCCACAAACTCCCAAATAGTACCAACAAACCGTTCAATACCACAGGAGATATCTGACATTCAAGTCATACTAATACTCATGCAATGTACACACACAGAGGACAGAGAAAAAACATACAGAGAGAGAGAGAGAGAGAGAGAGAGAAAAGAGAATGAAGTAGACTAAGCAAGTAGACATCAGCTAGCACAAATTAAAGAATATAAATATTTGTGGCTATATTATGAATTCATAAATATGCTTATTCTTATATGTGCCTCCTGGTATAGAAAAAAAAGAAACTTATATTCTGCTAAGACCTTGTGTTGCAATACAGTGAACTCAAGTCTGCTAATTAATCATTAATCATCTTTCATCAGGTGAGGTGGATGTCATTTTAAGAGGTCAGTGTTCAGGGTCAGATTATTTAGGAATGTATCCTGATCAGTTAACTTGCTACTTTGTAGTAAAGGCATGTAGGTGAACTTCCCTATGCCTTGGCATACATCTATAAAATGTATACAATCTCAAGTATTAAGTGAATGTATCTATCACATTAAATTTTAATGCAGTCTAAATTTGAATCAACTTTGAGGAAGGGGAGTCATTTTGTCTCTAGAATAACTGACTTGAAACTACAGGGCATTCTTTGCTCCCTACTTTTATCGAATGAATGAGGTTAATATGCCCTAGAACGTCATTGGCTAATTTGAATAAATTATTTTAGACAAGAATATTTTCAGGGACAAGAGATATGACTCAAACTTAAGACCAGTGGTTTCTCTTCCAGAGGACCTGGGTTCAATTCCCAGCACCAACAGCACAAATATCAGCCACCTGTAAATCCAGTTCCAGGGGATTTTATGCCTTCTTCTGGCATCCACAGTTTTGGAAAGACGGGTACACTTATATCCGTGAAGGCAAAGCACTCACATTTATACATAAAATCCAATTAAATGAATATTTGAAAAAGACTATGTGACACCCTTAGCAAATAGGCTGTACTTTCTTTACACTTAAGCATCTAAATATACGTGTAAGGATTTATTACAATTACAGCCACAAATATTTCCTAACTATTAGCACTAACTAGAGAAACAGTAACTGTGCACATCCAGGGGAATGGAAATCAAAACGTGACAGATAAAAAAAATGATACTTCATGTAAGAGTCACAAAGAATAGCTTACAGAAAGATATTAAGTAAGCTAATAGGAAATCACAGCAAGTACAATATGGGTCAAGTGTCAGTGAATTTTCCTTAAGAATACACATCTTATGATAAAGAAAATGTTTTAAACTGGACAGAAGAGAATGTCTATGAGCATTCTGTTGATTTGTTATCCCTGCTGGTTTGTTATCAAAATAGCATGCTTCCTGAACTTTGATATGGTCAAGCAAGTACAACCGCATTCATTCACTATCTTAAGTACAACCGCATTCATTCACTATCTTTGGTGATGTACAAAGTGGACCCTGAGAGACTAAATTTATTGGAGAAGGTCACAAAAGGAGCACATGAAACAGTCAGCTTGTTTGCATTATAAAGAGTAACCTTTATGGTTGCAACATTTAGTGAAAGTCATTAGTCTAGATTACATCTATATTATAAAGTGCATCCATAATTTGGAGGGAGACTGAGTGAGATGGATATAATGAATAGACAATACTAATGCACAAAATTATAAAAAAAAAACAGAATGGAGGTATAAATCTATTTTATGTATAAAAAAAGAATCATACTGGATTCAGATTTCCCAAAACACACAAGTACGTAGAATTTTCCAGTTTACTACAATCTATTTGTTTTGATGAACATGTAGTTAGAGTTTCCTCTTGCACGACATTTATTTTTCCATTCTTTCAGGTTCATTGCATGTGTTTCCTTACTCAAGGAGTTTCTTGTAAAATCATCTCATGTGTAAATGTCTGTTCCAGCTCCCTTGTCTTGTCTGTATGTTCTCATGGAAGAATTTGACCTATGTATTATCAAAGTGGTTACTTGAAAGAAAGAAATACATAAACCTATCATTTTGTACTTTATGTTGTTATTGCTTGTATAGACTTTGTTCTGTCCCTTTTTAAATTTATTTATTACATTTTAAAAATTTATGTACAACATAATTTGATGATATTTAGATCCCCCCAATACCATAATTCTCCTTAATATCCTTGCCCAATTCATACAATATTATATAGATAAGGCTTTTTAGAGTCTAATTTGTGTGTCTCTCCACTGGTAGCCAGTTAACCTACAATGAGTCTCATGTTTTAAAGAGACACTCTCTGCCTCTCCCAGAAGCCATCTGTTGCCAAAGTTCCTTAACTTTGATTGATATTTCTTACCAACTTCCTCACATCTATGCTGGGATTTTGTGTGCTTTGAAGTTGCATGGGAATTATGCATGCTGTTATTGTTGCTGAGTTCATATCAGTAAATTACCAGCTGTCTGGAAAACTATTTTCTTGTGGTCATCAACTACCTCTGGTCCTTACAGTCTTTCTACTCTTCTTCCACAATGATCCAGGACCCTTGAGAGGCAGAAGTTTGCTATAGGTATTCTGTTCATGGAAAAGTACTCTGCAACCACCTGGTTTCTGTACATTGTACTGATTTATGTATGCTGAAACATCCCTTCATATTTGAAATGCAGCCAACGTGATCATGGTGGATAATCATTTTGATGCATTCTTGCTTTTGGTTTTCATGTAATTTATTGAAAAAATTTATATGTAGTTTCCTTACAGAGATCCATCTATAATTTTATTTTTGTAGAATCTGTGTCTGGTTTTGGTATCAGAGTAATCCTTGCTTCATAAAATGAATTTGAGAGTCTTTCTTCCTTTCTATTTTATTGACTAATTTGAGGAGACTTGGTATTAGTTCTTTGAAGGTTTGATAGGAATCTAGGCTATCTGTGCGTTTTTTAACATTTGAAGAACCTGACTACATTTACTCATTGATTTCTCATCTTAAAATATTTATAACAATTTTGTTAGTCTAGGAGGCATCCCACATAATTGATTAGTACTTTCCTAGGGCTGATATTAAATTATTGCTTTGTTCTGGACTTAGATAATTCAATAAAATATGCAGAATATGTGCTCATTATATCAGATCTGTTATAAATCCCTTGAAGATCATGAACCTGGATATCCTAATATTTGCAATTAAAAAAATTTGTTATTTGCCCATTTCTTACTTTACATCCCATCAATGCCATTTTCCCGAGGTTTGAGAGTACTGGACATGTGATTGATTTTAGGGATGACAGAGCTAAAAACCAGTGGCAACAGAGCACATGATCAGTTCCCATGAGTGAATATAGGAGGGTGCTATCTCATGGTGATGCTGGGCAGGAGGAGTGGTCAACAAGTAAATGACCTATGCTTTTTGTCTCAGAAAGTTATGCAACATGACTTTAATGTGTTCTCAGCTCATTTTCTTTTTTGTGTCTCTACATACCTGTTTCAAATAATTTATATTCACTCAAAAAGCTTTTGCCAGATTTGCTGTTACAACCTGTCACTGTACTTTCTTCTCATTTATTACATCGGTTTGCTGTGGTTTATACTTGTTTCTTCATAATGACTTCCATCTGCATAAACCTCTCATTCTTATTATATATGAGAGGTGACTTTTTGGGTCTTCTTTTATTGCATGTCCCAACTTTGCAGCATTCAAATTTGAAATTTCAGCCAACATGATGAGTCCAGCCTTCTCCTTAATTTTCCATATTTTATAGTATTTTCACTGTTCATGCTTTTTCATTCTCTACATACATCAGGTCAATTGTCTGTGTGACTCTTACACAGAGGATGTTTTCTTATTCCAATGGCTAATTTTATTTGATTAAGAAATATCTATGGCATTATTGATATAAATATTTGAATATGACTATAAAGGCATTTTTAAGTTTGAGTAACCTAATATACTATGGATATATCAAGAGTTCCTGCCTAATATTCTCAGCACCGTAAACTCTGCCTTCCTTGCCTTACTGCATACTGAACTCTGAACCTGGAAGGGAACATACAAACTTTCACCTATAATGTGCTTTTTATCAGGTACTTGTCTATAAAATTCATAAAATTACTACAGATGGATTTCATAATAAAGACCTTCCTCTCAATGTTGCTCCCTAAATTCTGTATTGATGTCATTGCAGAAGTGTTCCCATACAGTGTTTATACAAATAAATATGCAGCTATTATATATATTGGGGATATTTGTGGGTGATTTAGTGCCCTAATCGAATGAGCTATATGTTTCTGACACTAGCTGAGATTCAATTATTTCAGTAGCTGGGTCCTTCTTAGCTCTCAACATGGTATGTCCTGCTCCAGGTGTGGGAAAATCATCAAATTCTGATGTATGTGAGCTGGAGTCAACATGTTGGCTGGAATGTCAGATTTGAATGCTGTAGCGCTGGGCCAGGCAACAAAAGAAGAGCCAGACAGATCACCTCTCAGCACACTCACATTCCACTTGTGTGTATCCAAATGCCAAATGGGTACATTTGTAGAGATGACTGAGCTCAGTTAGGGAAAACCTACTTCCTGTGTGGGAAATATACTGTCAGAGCCTCTGTGAACTAAGATTCTGACAAGCTTTTCACAGTTTTATTGGAGTTACAGATGGATAGGTGGAGGCAACTGGCTTCTTTATGAATGTTTGCAGATAAAACCATTAGGGATAGGAACTTCTGCCCTTTTTCTGGGCTTTTGTAAGTAGTAACACTTTGTCGCACTACTAATGTATTATGTAGAGGCAAGAATTGGTGCCTAGGCTTAACTGGATAGATCAAGAATGACATTATTTAGAGAGATTCTACCATCAAAATATACACTTAAAGGTATACTTCCCAGGGCTTTGGGAGAGTGATCAAAGCCATCTAGGAGATTTTTAACCTTGATGAGCTAAGATAAAGGGACAGCATGGCTAGCTGCCTTGAAAATCATAGGAGTATGAGCTCACGCTGATGCTGGCCAAGTGTGGTGGAGGACAAAAGTGAAATAGCCTTTTTTCTAGGAAATCAGTGCAGCATATTTAAGAAGGTCATGAAATCAGGCACAGAGACAAGACTCACCATTGTCTTCACGGACTTCTTCAGCAGTAAATGCCTCCAGGTTTGATAATACTAACAGCAAGTGCTAGGGTACTCCTGGTTACCTTTAGTGTTCTAGAAAATAATCACATAAGAGGTAGACTTGATTTCAAGAGACAGGACAGTAGAAGTTACAGGCACAATTTCGTTTGTTCAAAGTGTTATTTCTTGGCCTCACCCTCACTCAGGCACTACCTCAAACACTCTAATGAAACATTTGGTCTTATTTGCTTCTGTTTTGCTGCTTCACCTGGAGGGAAGTTCTCAAAGAATGTGCAGTCATTAATGTTTTGGATGCCTTGAGTGAGATTATAGGTTCAAACTAAAAATTTGTGATAAATGGTAGTCAGGATGGTTGTATATTATATGTATGTATGTATATGTGTATGTACTATAAAAATACATGACATACTCTGAATCACTTAATTCTGTGTATAGAAATTTATGGATGAACATCTTTCTACAAATATCCTAGAAATAGGGAAAAGCTATATATTTACTATAATTTGGGTTCTTTGTGTAGGAGAGCACAGAGAGGAGCCATCTATGACTTGCAGCTATTTTGTGCATTATTCCAAAATGTCAAACCTCTCACGTAACACAGATGAGTTCCAAATACAGATCATTGACTATACTAGGTGAAAATACTTCATTACAAAATCAATAGAAAATTTTACGGATGCATGAAGCAATTTATATTTGCCTTTTCTACAACCTGTCATTCAACATACTCTGGTTAGTAATTTATTGTGTTTGTACTGACCAACCCAAGTTATCGTTTAACTTATTACTTATTTTCTACTGAGAGGACTATGCCCAACTTGCAGTTGATGAGATCAATACCAGCTCAGGTGACTGTGATTTCCAAGGATGACTGTGAAGTGGATCTCAGCTCTGCTGCTGCTGCAAATCAGCTGTTACTTCAGATCTGGGAACTGCGGGAAGGTGTTGGTGTGGCCGATGGAATACAGCCACTGGATGAATTTAAAGATAATACTGGATGAACTTGTAGAGAGAGGCCATGAAGTGACTGTTCTGAGACCTTCATCCTCCATTTTTCTTGATATCAGCAAACCATCCGGTCTTAAATTTGAAACTTTTCCTACATCTGCCAGTAAGGATGAAATGGAAAATTCTTTCACTGATTTGGTCAATACATGGATTTATGAGGTACCAAAAGATTCATGTTTGGCATCCTGGCCATTTTTGGAGAAAGTGATCCTGAATTTAAGTGACTCTTTCCTAGGTCTTTGTAAAGAAGCTATTTTTAACAAACAACTTATAGCCAAACTAAATGAATCCAAGTTTGACATCGTTCTTTCCGATGCCTTTGCTCCCTGTGGTGAGCTGATAGCTGAGCTTCTGCAAATTCCTTTTCTGTACAGTCTTCGCGGCTCTCCTGGCTACACATTAGAGAAGTACAGTGCCGGTCTGCCACACCCTCCCTCCTATGTGCCTATAATTTTGTCAGGATTAGGTGGTCAAATGACATTCATGGAGAGGGTAGAAAATATTATTTGCATGCTTTATTTTGACTTTTGGTTCCAGACATTCAATGAGAAGAAATGGGATCAGTTTTATAGCGAAATTTTAGGTAATCCATGTTTTTCATCTCTAGACTGAAAACATTTCATTGTCATTAAGGTTACTCTCTTATGCATGTAAATTATGGTGAATTTTTCCAGATGAAATAATAAAAGGAAATATATTATCTATCAATAACACAAAGACTACATATCACAAAAGCTCTGGAGATTGAAATATTATTGAGTCATGTCATCAAGTATTACATTGCTAACACAGCCCATTATAAGAACCTATACCAAGCACTGCTCACAGGTTTTCTATCAGCCATTTTCTATCCAAAGTATATTTTAAATGCTTTTCTTTTTCTGTGTGTCATAAGAGATTTACTATTACTTCAGAAATATTTTCTTTAAGTACGAAATTTAAAAAACAGTAGTAATTTGAGGTTGTTAATGACTTCGTATTCCTTTTCCAACTAGGTCTCTTCCAAGGAACCATTTTAAAATTCTAATATATACTAAAGCATTTTTACTCACTTCTTTGGTTTTCTTCTGTTTAGGGTCACATATCTTCAATAAAAAGGACTTAAGGGTATATATGATTTCTAGTCACATAATTTCTTCAAGGTACAAGTCATGTTTCTAATTATTTCTAATAATAATTTATAAGGTCCCAAAGTAGAAGGATGCACCATAAATTCAGAAATGTAAAACTCAAACTTCATTTAGAACACCAAGGAACAAATATCAGCTTATTGCATCCTAGAAAACAGTATGAGAATCTCTAGGTGAAAGTCATGTCTATGATTATGTTATGATTATTTGATCTGGAACACGACTGTTGGTTTCTGTTTGCATCAACTACTTCTGAATCCTTAGGGAGGTAAGAAATGTACATTTAATTATACAGAGGATTATTTTAATGAGTATTTATGATTGTTAATGCATTGGAGTGAAAATTGAAATATAATTTCTTTTCAGTTTGCTTTAACACACATAGACACACACATTCATACATTGTATGAAGCACAAAAGATTAAACACATAGTAGCATTATAGATGAATACATATTGTTTTCATTTTTATTTGCATGAATAGTTTGTCTGAATGTGTGTAAGTGAATCATGTGTGTGACTTGTACTCTCAAAAGTCAGAAGAAGGCATCAGATGCCCTGAAACTGGAGTTATGAATGGGTGTTAATGATCCATCTCTCCAGTCTCTCTCTCTCTCTTTATATATATATATATATATATATATATATATATATACACATATATATGATAAATTTTTAGAGTATTTTATTGAGTTTTTGTGCATTTCATTTAATATGTCTTGATCAATTTTAGGCTCTCTGCCCTTCCTACCGCCCTCAACCCCCAGGTATTTCAGGTGTTCTGTCTTATATGTTGTCCTAGCTTGTCAGGCATTTTTTATCCAGGTATCTCTCGGTGGACTTTCATCCGTTGGAGACTAGTCAGCCTATCTAGAGTCACTCCCTTAAAGATCTGCTCTCCCTCACCCCACAGTACTCATTTGCCCATAGTTCCTTGGCTAGGGCTAGGGCCTGCTGCCCATTTCCCTTGTTTGATGTTGGGTTTTGTGTGGATTGAGTCTGCATGGGTCTTGTGCATGCTTTCAGCATTGCTGCATGTTCATAGGAACAGATTCCCACATCAAAAATATATTGGTTTTATAATAGAACATTTCTACATCATTGAGGACAAATTAATCCAACTCTTTAAAATAAAAGTCTATTAAATTCATAGGATAATCCTCCTCTTATGTTTTCTTTTTCTCCCCACTCATTTTATACATCTAGGACAACCCACAACCTTAGCTGGGTTGATGAAGAAAGCAGAAATATGGCTCATCCGTTCCTTCTGGGATTTGGAGTTTCCTCGCCCAACCTTACCAAATGTTGTGTTTGTTGGAGGTCTCCACTGCAAACCTGCCAAACCTTTGCCCAAGGTATATACATGCCTTTTAGCTTAGTAAATTTTATTTCCATTTAAAATAATTCTCTACAATTCCTTCACTTTTTCTCCCATTCAGGGAGGTATGAGATATCAATAAAAATTCTAATTACCTGGTCAATTTTTAACAGTTTCACCAGTCTTTGCATGCATTTAAAGAATAACATGAAAGCCCTGAAGAATATGTAAAACAGTCAAAGTATGTCAGTTAAATTCAACAGGTTGCAAAGCGTGATTCATTGATTCAATAATTAGTAAAATGATTTGCATGTCCCAGAATTAAGTGTTGGATATGACCAGTGACAATGTGGATACAGTTTCTGCCTCCACCACATATCATACAACCCATTGGGAAAAGCAGATCTTAATAATGTCATAAAAAATGTGCAATATGCCAAGCATGGTCAGGATCTTAATTCTAGCACTTGATAGGCTAAGGCAGGCTAATGTCTGTGAAATTGAGCCTAGCCTTCTCTACATAGTGAGCTCCTTTCTAGCAGAAGCTTTAGAGAGAGCCTGTCTTACAGAAACAAAGAACAAGAGAAAAAATACTGTGTGATAAAATATTTTTAAGGAAAATTACAATTCGGAAAGGATGACATGGAATCATAGAACACATCATAGAACACATAGTCCTTAATAATAAAATAAAAAATGAATAATCTGACCTCGTAGTTTAAAACATATGTGCCAAAAAAGATAAAATAAGAAATTCTAATAAAAGACAAGAGCAGTTCCCATGAAATTCAATCTTAAATCAGTAAGAAGACAAATAACGCAACCAACATTGTGACACAGTTAATTTGGAATGTACTAAGAGTAAATTGCTGAAAATATTAATATCAGTATTAAGAAGTCAGAAAATGACATTGAGCTAGATGTATGAATCATCAGACTTCCTAAAGGAAAGAGCAGTAGAAAGGCCTTCAACATGCAGTTACTGCTTAGGATTAGGATTGCAGAGCAGCAAGACAATAGAAATGAGGGACAGGAAGGAGGCTGGTGTAAGAGTTCACTTAATAGACAAAGGAACCTAGACTAGAATGTTTATTGAGAAGTTACTCTTGTAATCAGTATATCGACTTTATAATGGGTTTTTGGAGAAAATTTTTTAATTATTTTGAAACTAGAGAAAACATTTTAAACATACACAGCTTTAAAAAATGTTTCTGTTGCTCAGCTGTTGACTGATTCATTTTAATTAATGTTAAATATTTCTCTCCCCTGTGATCTTGTTGTCTCAAGATTACTAATGGTAGGAGTAACCTAATATGTGTCAGATGTGGTAGATGAATCTTGCTCTATAGTAAAGGGTAAACCAACGTGGTAAATTTATATTATCAAATAATGTCTATAAAAATAAATAATAATGATTTATTTGATAATAATTGTAAAATTTTAGGCAGTAAGATGAAAATGAAACTAAAATGTAACTCTAAGTTGAAAGAGCCTTTATTAGTACAATCGGAAGTTATCCTTAACACTGGGAATGAATGGTCTCGAGAATTATTTCAGCAAACTCTAGTATTTCCTGTTCTCACTCTGCCATTGAAAGCACAGAGAGTTTGGTATTCAGTATTTCAGTCAGGATACAAATGGAATGTCTTACCTTATTTTCACCATGTTTTTCCTGTTTTTAATGTTTGATACCGAGTCTATAGACAACACAAGCTTTCTTTTAAAAATATTTTATCTATTATTTTTATTTTATGTGTATGAGTGTATTTCTTGCATGTGAGTGTAGCCATGATATTTAGTGCCCCAGGGATCAGAAGAATCTGTCAGATTCCCCTGGAACTGAACTTAGAATCACAGTTGGCTGCCATGTGTTTGCTGGGAATTGAACCTGCGTCTCCTGCAAGAGCAGTCAGTGCTTTTAATGAGTGAGTCTTCTCTCCAGCACCAACAGAAGCTTCCTCGATTAACCCTGGCCCTACTACCATCACCCCTGATTCACAGAATGACCATAGAAATCATGTACCACATGTAAACACCTAAAAATTCCTTCTATTCATATGTGGAAATACTCATCCGATTTAAAATGCCAAGATTTAGCCAGGAAATAGAAATAAATTTGTTATTCTTTTGGCATTAAGATTTTAAAACATATAACAAGAAAACTTTCCTTAGAGCTGTTTATCTCATCTCTAACAGTTCTTTCTTTCTCATTAGCAGAAAAAAGAGACTAAAATTATATTCAATAATAAAATCCAATATTTTTACTAATGAAGATTATTGCTACTATTATATATGTGTGTGTGTGTGTGTATATATATAGTAGTAACTCTGCGAAGTTCAAAGGTAATGCAATATTAACTTAGGTAGTGAATAATATCCATAATTCTGAAAGATTTCTCAGTTCCAAAAAGAAAACTCACAGTGTTAATATAAAGAGAATAAGAAGAGAAAAAAGATAATGACAACAATACACAGGAATTTGATGGTGATAATTAGCAAAAATAAGTATTGCTATTATATTTCACACAGAAGATTTGTTTCCATGTCAGATATTGTGAAATCTTATTAGATGTTAAAAATTGGTATTTGAGAGCCTGGAGATGTGGTTCAGTTGTTAAGAGCACTGGCTGCTCTTGCAGTGAACCCAGAACCCACATGGCAGCTAACAACCATCATAACTCCAGGTCTAGGGGATCTGATGCCCTCATCTGACCTCCATGAGCATTGCACAACAGAGATCCACTTATACACATGCACGCAAAACATTCTTACACAGAAATAAAATATTTTAAATAGGCCTTTTCCCATCATACTTGCTTCTCTGCACAAATCAAATGTTTGGATGATTCTTTTCCCTTTAAAAACTGAATACTTAGAAATAACATTATGTATCTTTAACAATGTTTATACCCTGTCACTATATGAGATATTCATTTAAACCATAATAAGGTAATTAGAATGTACACAATCACTGTGTATATTAGGTATTTATAAAGTAAACATGGGAGGTACCCTTCTTATTGTCAATAATAAGAAATGATTAAAATATATATGTGAATATCATATCCTCATAATTGCTGTTACAACCTTTATTAACACTAAAAGACTCACAAGAGAGAAAATTTAGATTAACAAACTTATATATCTTTATATCACAACACTAGAATTTTCCCACCAGCAGGCCCTTGTAATGCTAAACCAGGTAGCATAAGAAGATTACAAAGAAAGAAATTTTTTTTAAAATGGAATAAAATCATGTTTCCTGCATGTTGAAAATAAATGTAAATGAAGATTACAAGTTTTTGGAACACTTACAATAGTCATTGACTCTGAAGTGGAACATAAATTTCTAGTTTTTCTTTTATCTGTTGTGTATGGTGTAATCTCCTAATTTCTTTCTTCACAAGTTTACTATTACTATAAAGAATCTTTGTTTCATCTCCTGTGTGTTGACAATATCTCTTGAAAATTTTTGTAACATTTATGTAATATAAGAGTTTTCTGCAAAAATTAATGGGTATTTTAAGTAAAGAAGCATGTCATTTCTAGATACAAATAATTTGACTTCTGTGTTTATTTCTATCATTTTATATTGTTTTCTTTTTAAAATTAATATGCTTAAGACTTCAAGCAGTATACTGTGTAAAAATAGAGGGTTGGGACCCTTCTTTCAGAATTTAGAGGAAATGTTCCCAGTTTATGCCAATTAAGCATATGTTGCCTATCATGTGCTGTGTAAGGCATTGCATAAGGAAGTATTTTCTACTTGTTTCTAATTTCTTTAGGATTAAAAAAAATTCCTTATTTCTCTCTCTATTTTCCATTTATTTTTGTGAGAAAGGGTTCATGTCAGTGCCATGGCACTTGTGTGGGGGACAGAAACAATTTATACAACTTAGTTTTCCCCTTTTCAATAATGTGTGTTCTGAGGTTTGAACTCAGATTGTCAATCTTGGGAACAAGTAACTTTATCCACTGAGATTTCTCACCAGCACTCTTCAGGACTTTTATTTAGATATCATATCAAGTGTCATCAAATAATTTTTCTGCATTTTTTAAGATGACCATGTGGTTTCCATCCTTGCTCTAGTTTGCTTCTCTAGCACTGTGATAAAACACTGTGACCAAAACCAATTTGGGGAAGAAAGTTTTATGTGGCTTACACTTCCTCTTCATGGTTCATTTTTGAAGGAAGCTTGAGCAGGAACTCAGAGCAGAATCTTATGGGCAAAAACTGCAGATCAGACCATGGAAGAATGCTGTTTGCTGACTTGCACACCCTGGCGTGCTCAGCTTCTCCCATTTACAGAGCCTTGGTCTACCTGAGCAGGGCTGGCATCACCCACGTGAGCTGAGTCTTCTCGATCAAACTGCCATCAATAAAATGACATTGTCTATGAATTGCCCAAGCCTAAGTGGCACATCAACAATGCAACGTCTATACCTAAGACTCATGGAAAATAGAACAAGGGGTAAAAATGACACTCATGATTCTGTCAATTCTCAGTAATGAAGCTGCCTCATGCAACAGAGAGCAAGAGACACCAAGGTCACAAATGACCAGGATAGAGATTAAGAGTTCAAAGTGTGGGTCCTTGGACAGGACTCTTATATTAAACTTTACCCACGAAGGGTTCATGACCATTGCTAAAGAGGGAGGGTGGAACGACTGTAAGAGCCAGGGAGGAGGTGCATGACCATGTAGAAAAAGAGTCCTCCTAGGCCCTGGGACTTTGTTCATAAGAACGTACAGCAATTGATGTTAGCATGCATAAGGTCCATGCAAACTCAAGCAAACAAAACTCCAGGACAGAACTGGAATGGATAGCAAACCCCAATCTTAGCTGAGGAATTATTGGCAGCTGATTACTGTTGGGTGAGGAAGAGATGATCTTAAAGGGAGGTACTCTAGGTAGACTGAATAGACCCCAGGGGATTAACTTGCACTGAGGTCCATCAGAGGACAGTCACTTGACACAAAAGGTCTTAATGGAAATGCATACATGGGATTTCCAGTGGGTGGGCCATAGGGGTTGCCACTGTGCAAGAGGATACAAAGATGATTAAGACTGAGATGTTCTGTATGAAATACACAAAAATTCAACAAAAAAATTTATTTAAAAAAATCCTCACAGACAGGCCCCCAGGCCAGTATGACAGAAGCCATTTCTCAGATGTGTTTCCTCTTCCCAGTTGTGTCAAGCTAACTGGGGCACTTATTTATGTGCATATCATACCTTTACAATTGTAACAAACTTTATTGATTCTAAAAGAGCCATAAGAGGGAATTTAGATTAGCTGAATTTACGGATCTCTATATAACAACACAACAACTGCATGATTAAATTATCTTTAATAATACTAAATTAGATATCATCGGAAGTTTATATGGAACAGAAAAAAATAGAATAAATTCATATTCATTTTCTTCCAGATGAAAATAAATGCATGTAATGGTTCCAAGTTTAGGAACATTATGATAGTCATTAAGTAGGAGTAATCACATTAGCAGATGAAAATATTTATGGCATTTTTACATAAAAATATGTTTATTATTATTTATAAACTTAAAATATTTAAGATGGCAATTTTTTGTTTGTGTGTTAACTCTGACACTCCTCTAATAATTCCTAATACTACTGATCTTTTAACACCAATATTTTCATAACAATCTTTCAGTAGTCTTTTCTCTGCTTTTACCATTTCTTAATGGGACCAACTGTGTCTTCACAGGAAATGGAAGACTTTGTCCAGAGCTCTGGGGAACATGGCGTTGTGGTGTTTACTCTGGGGTCAATGGTCAGCAACATGACACAAGAAATGGAAGAGGCAATTGCATCAGCTCTGGCACAGATTCCACAAAAGGTGAGATAAAGTGCTCCATGGGAGACCAATACTTACTAAGTCTATTAAAGTTCTAGAAAGGTTTACTTGCAATGGCTTGCTGTATGACAGACAAAAATTATGAGAACTCTGAGCTATACTGACAATTTGAAATCAATTGTGAGATACTATAGAAAGCACTTTGACTAACAATAACTTTGATTACAATATTGTAAACATAAAGAAGCACGGTCATGGCCACCGTGTGACACATGCCATTCTGATGACAGTGCTAGGAAGAGAACACAGAAAGAACCAACTTCTGCCCAGTCTCTCACTCCTTTTTTGTTGAAGATTTCTTGTTCAATTTAATTTAATAACTACACTAGCATTGACTAAACATTCATTACAAGATACTTGAAATGTAGCATGTACTAGACATCTCATAACAACCTTTCCTCATAATCCTAATTCTGTAGCAAGCCTCTTAGTGCACAGTGGAGAAAGCTATTCAGATTAAAGTAGCCTGCAGATTACCAACTCTTAAAGCAAAAATACAGTTGGAGATGCTAATTGAGAAAAGGAGAATAAAGAATCTTCCTTCAGAACTATTTCCTGTCAGTATTTGAAATAGTAAAATGCATACAAATTCAACGGTTTTTTTAATCATCCAAAATTCTAATTGTAAAGCATTGTGTTCCAATGATGATTTTTATGGTTCTTTGGTGGACTGCAAGGCATTCACTGCAGTGTAACTGAAGCAGTTCCAAATCCTAGAGCAAAAGGAAATACAGACTTTAGAGATACTAAACAATTCTCATAAACTGGAGCATTTTCTACACATTTCACAGCTATTTGCTATGAGTTTGTTAAAATTAACTTTAGGATCTAAGCAAAAGGTGTGGACCAGGAGACTACAGAAGGGCTGTATCTGAAAGAAATAAAAAACAAATCTGAAAAACATTCAATGTTTTCTGAAAAACATTAATTCTTACTAGGAGGAAGATTATGAAAAGACACATTGAATGTTCTTCCACATCAAGATTATTTCATTTGGACTCCATATTATTCCCTATTTCTTCCTCCATGGGAGGAATTTCATGCTGGGCAATGAGTAGTAGAGTTCTCTGCACTGTATTTTATCCTGCATGAGAATCACTATAAGTATTCACTCTGAAAGACTAGAAAAACAATTTAGGGAATGTCGACATAGTTTTACTCTCAATCTTTCAGTAGTTCTCCTTGTTTTGCCTCTCTTCTCTGCATTTCCTCATTTGTCCTGCAATAATTATTTATTTATGTGATATCCAAATTCTAAGATATTAAATTTAAAAATCTGGTCCTTGCAATAAACTATTGTTTTATATCTAACAGGTTCTTTGGAGATTTGAGGGCAAGAAACCAGAAAATTTAGGACACAACACCCGGGTGTACAAGTGGATTCCCCAGAATGACCTCCTTGGTAAGACTCTGGAAACAGATACCTATGAGAGGAGTGACAGACAGAAACCGTGATGACGGCACAGAAGGAAGCAAACCGAGCATTTCTGTATAAAACTCAAAAACCAGTTTTAAAACTGTTGTTATGTTTTTATTTTAGTTTCATGTATGCATTTTTGTTTACATGTATGTAAGTGCAACACATGTGTACAAAGCCCACAGAGGCCAGAAGAGCATGTCAGGTCCCCTGCAGCACATGTTAAAGATTGTTGCTAACCACCAGATGGGTTCTGGGAACTAAACCCAGATCTTCAAGAGCAATCAGTGCTCTTAATAGCTGAACACTTTCTCCAAGCCCTAAATTTGTAATTTTAGTTTTAATGGACATAATATATAAATTTTCCTTGTACCATAGTGTCATATTATTGATGAGCTGAAACAATGTTTGCACTTAAATTTGTATTTTCTCCACACAGATATTTTTCTGCAATTGTAGTTTTCACATTATAGCACAATTGTGCAATTAACTCTTCCCTAATTCAATTTTTATAACTTGTCACTATTTTTGAAGTATTGGTGTTACAAATACAAAAACAAATTACATCTGTGTTTTATTATGTATCACTGTTGTTTCAATGGGGGAAAAGAACCACATTTTTTTATCTGGAAGTTGTCCTATAGTTTATGTGAGTCACATACTTACCTTCACTCCCTTAAACAGTCTAATGTAAAACTGAGTTGATGCATTGCTTTCAAGAGAACAAGTTCTAATATACACATGGACTTTGACAATCATTTTCTCTTAGATGCCACATGGTCCTTCTTTGTGTTAAAGTGGTACTCAGATTTTTATTGTTTATTCCTTTTGTCACATGCCATATCGGGTATGCATCTTGCATGTGCTTTATTTGTGGACTTTTGTACTCAATGCTCTGATACATGAAAACAATTTAAATGTAGTTACAAAAGTATAATAATCATTCTTTGACAAAAATACTGTGACATTCTGTGCCTCTATATTATTCATTCTCATTGTGTTTACTGAAAACATCTGGTCCTAGGTCATCCAAAAACTAAAGCTTTTGTAACTCATGGTGGAGCCAACGGCATCTACGAGGCGATCCATCATGGGATCCCCATGGTCGGCATTCCTTTGTTTGGCGAACAAATTGATAACATCGTTTACATGGTGGCCAAGGGAGCAGCTATTAGGTTGGATATCAGAAGATTGTCAAGTACGGAATTGCTCAATGCGCTGAAGGAGGTCATTAGCAATCCTTCGTAAGTAAATTCTTTTTAATATTTATCTATTTGTCCTAGATTGGAATCCCAGGTTTTGCGCATGATAGGGAAGAATCTTACTATTGACCTTTGTACTGAACTCATTCATTTTGTTTAGATTTTCAGTATATATATATATATATATATATATATATATATATTACTGAAGTATATACAGTATATATATATACATATATAGTAGTATTTATAGAAGTATACGGTATATATATATATATATATATATATAGTAGTATTTATTGTTTGGTTCTTACATAAATGATAAGAAGGTAGGTAACAATAAGAATGAAGACATCAGTAGTGATTAGTACAGAGTTAAGTCATCAGAGTGAAGTCAGCATGTGAGTGTCAGTTTTTTAAAATTTAATGTTTTTTTTATGCATTTCATACAGTATATCTTAATCTTCCTTCAATTACCTCCCTTATCTACACACCCTTAGAGCTCTACCACTAGATTTCATGGATTCAGTTATATATATTAAAACCTATTGAGTCAAGTTTGTGTCCCCAGATGTCCCTTGGTTTAAGTTCATCTTCTTGAGGCTTATTAGCCTATCTAGCATGACTTCTTTAAAAATATCAATTCTTTCTCACCCAGAAGTTTTATTTTTTTGCTCTTTTACTTTGGTTTAGCTGTTTTTTTTTTAAATGAATTCCTGTGAGTTTCATAAAATGTATTTTGATCATATTTAGACACCTCCTCCTCTATCTACATTCTTCTTACTAGACCATAGGTTTTCATGTTCTCTGTCATATGTGTTAAGGCCCACCGAGCCACGTTTTTGTACCCAAATATCCTTTGGTCTGCATACATCCACTGGAACCTGGTTAATCTATCTGGTTTCACAAACTTAAAGAGAACTAACACTACCTTTTCCAGTAGTTATTAGTTGACAATAGTTACTCAGCTACGGTTGTGACTTCTTACTCATTGTTCCAGTTCTTTGCTGGGATCTTGTGTGATTGGAGCTGGCATGAGTCTTGTGAATGCTGTCACTATTGCTGTATGTCACAGGAATAATTTGGGCAGCTTAGAAAACTGTTTCCTTCTGGACATCAAGCACCTCTGATTCGTATAGTCTTCCAAACCCTCTTCCTCAAAGATCCCTGAGCCTTTGGTAGCACAGTTTTGATATACTTGACCTATTAGGGGATAATTGTCCTATAGTCTTTTATTCTTGCTGGTTGTGGTTTTCTGGTCATCACAGTCTCTTGCATGGGGAAGTTCACTGGTGAGATTTGAGAAATGCATTAATAATATTCTTTCCACTCCCCTGTTCCTCTAGTTTCCCTGAGATCTAGGTAAAAAGATTGCATTGTAAATGTATCACTTATGGCTGAGAATATCAGAGACACATTTTCTCTTTGTTTGATCAGTTGTAGAACTTTGTAACAATTTCTGTCTATTGCAAAAAGAAACTACTTTGCTGAGTTGTTAGAGGTAAATTTTTCTGTAAGTATAAGGATGCATATTTGGAATAAAATAAGAATTTACATTGCCCTAGGGTACAGCACAGGTAGGATTTTCACTAGGCTGTATGATCTCTGCCCCCATGCTGACATCCCTGTGTAAATACTGCTGTTTCTCTCTTTCCCCCTAATAACTCCTGTCTCCTACCATTCTACTTTTTTGAACTAGTTTCCCCTTTACCCTCATGGATCCTTCCCATTCCCTAGTGTTCTGAAGTTACATCAGGTTATATACTCATACCAAAGAATTTGGAGCTAGGTGCAAGAACTGAGAATAAATATGAGTCACTTGTTTTTCTGAGTCTGTTACTTCACTTAGCATAACTATTCCTAGTTCCATCCATTTACCTGAAAATTTCATGAATTTTACCACTGAGAAATTGTGGTTATTATGCATATGTACACACTCTAATAACCCATTCAACATTTAGGTTGTTTTCATTTCCTAACTATTGTGAAAAGTGTAGCAACAAACATGGCTGAGCAAGTGTCTCTGAAGGATGCTGAGTTGTAGTTGTTTTATTTTGAAGAGTTAATAAGTAAAAAGACCCTTTTGGAAACATGTAAGTTGTAAAAAGACTATTTAAAAAATAAACTCAAGCCAAGCATGGTGGTGCATGCCTTTAATATCAGCACTCGGGAGGCAAGGGATGTGAATCTCTATGAGTTCAAGGGCAGATGGATCTACATAGTGAGTTCCAGGCCAGCTGGGGATACAAGGAGGCCTTGTCTTAAAAAAAGACAAAAAAAAGAAAATTTAAATACTAAACTCAACGGAACAGAGAAGCACCAGCCTGTTTCTTGTATTTAAGTAGATATCAGTCATGTAGACAGGAAATTGCTTTGTGTCCTTATTCTTGCCCGCATTTCTTTCTAATGAAGAGTGAACAGAATATTTTCCTTCCATCTTTTGTGTAAATAATCTTTATTATCTGTTCACAACTTGTGTGTTTCAACATCATGCTATAATTTGGTGTCCATTTGATTTTCCTTTAGCTATAAAGAGAATGCAATGTGGCTATCAACCATTCACCACGACCAGCCTGTGAAGCCCTTGGACAGAGCTGTCTTCTGGATCGAGTTTGTCATGCGCCACAAAGGGGCCAAGCACCTGAGGCCACTTGCCAACAATCTCACCTGGTACCAGTACCACTCTCTGGATGTTATTGGATTCTTACTGGCTTGTGTGGCAATTGTTGCTTTCTTTTCTGTAAAACTCTGCTTATTTGTTTATCAAAATTTTATGAAGATGGGAAAGAAAAAAAAGAATGAATAATGCTCTTTGATAAATAACTGCATGATCTAAGTTCATGTGTGACAGATGAGACTATTATCCTCCATGATTCTGAAGAAGCTGAGGTATTTAATTGACTTGCATTAATGTATTTCATTTTTAAATTTATATTTTACACAATTATATATACTATATGTAATTATATTTTGCTCCTGCATAAGCATTAAGAATTGAAGAATTCTAAATCTAGTTTTCTTAAACAAATTTTCTTCATAATGACATGGATGTTATAATTCTGAAAATAATAATAATCATTTAAATATCAGTTCATCTAATGGAGAAGAGTTGGAAACCTGGAATTTATTTAAATTTTATTTTTTTATGTATATTGTACTTTCAAAATAGATTTTCTTTGTCATGTGTTCACCAGGTGGGTTGACACATCACTTGTGACTATTTCACAGCATCCTTATTTTGTCTTGGTCTGTTTAGGTTTATCTGTGAAATAAGAATTAAAATATAGGAACAATTTCAAACACAGTAGTCAATACCAATCAACAAAAAAGTGATAAAACACAGCAAAGCACACAGAAAAGAAAGACAGTTTACAAATGAAAAAATAATTTGGAAACTGAAACCGAAAGGCTCCTAGAAGGGCCTGGGACTTTCCAGTGCTCTTGGTCCTACAGTGTGGGTCTCCTTTCCTAATTTTGGTTTGGTCAATTTAAACAAAGAAGAGAACACGGCCTGGCCCGCAGCTCAAAGCTGATATATATCCACTATTGGCCTTGAACTTATCTGAACCAGTCTGGAACAGTCATCTGGAAGAGGGCTTGCCAGGTGGGAGAAGAAGTCCCTGAGGACTTTGTCATGGGTAAAGAAGAAGATGGAAGTTTACTATATTTGTTACTTCTCAGTGTCTCCTTTCTCACTCTATTTATTAGGGATCTACCTAGATCCTAGACTCACATTTCCCCCTCTCAGAGGTCACCATAACTGCTCTTGGAGACTTTAGGGAAAAGAGGGCTCTAAATTCCTTATAATTATTATTATTATTGCTATTATCATTATTAATGATATTATGTGAATTTAATATAGAACATATTAATAACCTTTATTAATAACCCTTCCCCATTGTTACCCTCCCATGATCACCCTCCCTTAATGGATTTCATGCATTTTGTCATTGTTGTTAAGTCCTAGTGAGTAAAGTTAGTGTCTCCATGTCCCTCAGTGCAAGTTCATCCACTAAGATCTATTCTACCTATCTAGAGTCCCTCTCTTAGTCCCTTAGTGCACTAATATCTACCTTACCTATCTAGAGTCCTTTCCTTTAAGAAATGCACTAAGATCTAGTCTACCTATCCAGTTTACCTAACTATGGCTATGCAGCTCATAATGGTAGCTGGGACTCTCCAAGTTTAATTCAGTCTGTTTAGAGTATAATTTATTTCCCTCCTATAACAACAGGATCACCCATATCTTACCTTAGTTTATTTATTCAGCCAGCTCTAGAAACTTTAATCACCAATCCACCAAAATATGAACAATGAATAATTAAGTATATTTAATGTATTCTCCAAAATAATGAAGAAAAAATAAATGCAGATTTGACAAAGACCTAAATGACATGAAAACAAATTAAAAAACAAACAACAACAGACAAATAATCAAATAATACAAACCTTTGCTAGAGAAATAGTTTTAAGTAGCAAAGAAGACTTCAAGATCCAATTTCTGAATATCTTCAATCATAGAGTTCCTGCTTAGAATACATTCCACAAGGCAAACCACAGAGGACTCCAAATGAAACACATTTCCCTAGTCTGAGAGACAAAAAGATCTAATGAGTTAGGCAAGAAGGAGAGGTAAGCAAAACGTGTGACACATAGAAAAGATTTTGTTTCCAGCATTATCATACACTGAAAATAGGAAAGATTACTAATGATAGCTATGATAATTACAGAAAATAGAGAATTAATGTTATTTAGTTTTTTTATTTTACTAAACTTTGAATAAATAATAACAATAAAAAATTTAAAAATCGTTGCAGAGTGAGGGGTAGAGAGAGAGAAAACTAAAGAGTCCCTCAGCTCTCACTAGTGAAGTTGCCTCAAACAACACAGCATATTCCACACAGAAGGCCAGAACTGATCGAGTTTATCGAATAACAACTTCATAATGTGTATCTGTGAATGGGACCCCTGTATTGAACCTCACCCAGCAACAGTGCACGGATCATGGTGGAAGAGTTGGTGAAATGATTGCAGGAGCTAGGATTGATTCATGAACTTAAGGAAGCAGAGTCTGTCAGGCGACTGGAAGCCTGTACATGTGACATTCTGGCAGTGGTGGCATTGAGCCACATCAGCTCAAATTAGACAAGGGCCCAGAGTGGAGGGATAGAAGCTGGTGGTATACCAGACCTAGACTGAGAAGGATTGGAGACTGAGTACTACTGGGAGAGGGAGAGTAAGCCTTGCTTATTATCTCTTGATATCTTGTCCAGACTCCAGGGAATTAATTTACACTAAAGGACATCTGGGCACTAGTGCTTGACTTGATAGAACTTAACAAGTATGTTGGAATACATGAGGTCTGGTGGGGTGGTGGGGCCATGGACGGGGAAAGCGGTCTAAATCTGATTAAGAATTGTTGAATGAAATGTGTAAAACTCAATATTAGAACATTAAAGGAAATTAAAAATCAAATAACCAATATAACAAAGTAACCATATAACAAAATAACTAAATAATAAATGCATTCAGTGCTTCCTACAGTGATGACTCAGTGATTAAGAACACTACAGCTCTGGCAGAGAGTCCAAGTTTGGTTCCTAGAACCCACATCATGTAGCACATATCTGCTTATGACTCCAGTGCCAAGGATCCAAAGCCATCCTTTGGACTCAACAGCACCTGCATTCACATGTACAGGCTTACACACAGACATACACACATACAAATAAATCTTTAAGACATAACAGTATGTCTTACTTACATTAGTGTACTTAAAAAGAAGAAATTAACGTTATTGAATAGATAATGTTATTCAACTGTACGGCTACTTATAAGCAAAGAATTCTGTCATTTGGTTTATTTTTAAAGCTCTTTCTTGTGTGATTATACATAAATAAGAAAATAGGGAAGTATGAATATGCATTTGTCAAAATCTTAAAAATAATAATAATATGTTTAACCTTAAAACATTTGATTAGGGTCTGTATTTTTGTTACTTCAAAATTGATTCTTGGAGATTTTAAATATCCCCACAATCTAAATATTTAAACCCCCAAAATTCACATGTAAATAGGGATTTTATGAATAGTTTTCTTCTATAAAATCTAAGAGATAGTCTTGCATTTTTGATGCATACTGCTCGTACTTAAGAACATGCAAGCACCACAGAGACGAGAGGCAAAAACCAAAGAATCGTGAATTTTACTTTGAAAGCAATGCATGAAACAGTCATCTACTTCACAGACTCACTAGTAGTTTTCTGAATTAGCACCTATGTCGAATTCAGTAGCTATTAAAGGATTAGTAATACAGGCATGCTTACAGAATTCTCCCAGATTATCTATGCAAAATTTTTAGCAATTTTACCTATATACTCCTGTGCTCTCTGGATAAAAATCAACATTCAGCCCTTTGGGAAAAGAGAATTTTCACAGAGTCCTCATTTAATATTACTGAACAAAAACTTGGAGCTTAGGGGAAATCAATTAAAAGGTCGCACAATATATTTACCAAAATAATTCAAATGAAAAGTCAGTTTACTTCTATTTAGGAGAACAATCCAAACTGTAGATGGAAAATGAGTTCAAATAGTAATGCTTAAAGCCCTGAGGACCACAAGTAGTTGATAAATATTGTTTGGATAAACAATGTAACTTATAATTAGTATGACTGATATATACTAAGATGGCAGATTTATAGGAAACAAATATATATTTAAATATTAATAATTCAATGATAAAATATGATTCAATTATTTATGAACTTATTATATTAGGAATTCCCAGAGTCTTAGACCAAAATACTTCCACATTAGAATTTTGGAGGGAACGTGAACTGTAGTCACATGAGATCATTATACGCTAGGATAGAGCTCAGCTGCTATGTCCAAAAAAGGGGCAACCTGGCATATCATAATACAAGATTTTAACATTAAAGAGAGGTGGGAACCAGGAAGTTCCCTGTTCCACAGATCAAAGAGCTCTGAGTCTGTAACTTCCAAGGTTTTTATTAGTAAGGTATAGAGTAGATGTTGGCAAAACAGTGTAAATAAGGCAGATAATTAAAAAAAAATCTAATCTACACATAAGAAACACTAAATATCAGAACCTGCATCTGCATACATGTTTACCTGGCTTTTCCATTATAGACACTCATGGTAGAATTCAAACAGGAGAGTTGACTCCAACACTCGGTGGTACAAAATGGATTTAGCATACAATACTTGACTTTGATCCTTGCCACTACAAAAAGGAAAAACATGGGAGAGATGATTCAACAGTTAAGATCACTGACTACTCTTGCACAAGATCCAGGTTTGAATCCCAGCACTCACATGGCAACTACCAATAGTCAGTAAGTCCTGTTTCAGGAGATCTGAAGCCCTTTTCTGGCCTCTGCAGGCATTGTACAACACAGATGCAATTGCATATATGTAGACAATACACTCACACATACAATAAAAATAAATAAATAAATAAGGCTTTTTTAAAAAGTAAAAGAAAAAAAGGAGCCATCATAAAATTAAGCTAAGGGGATTTAACTAACAATTTTTTTAAAGATACAGAAAGAAATGATAGAATCTTTATTTCTTCAAGTAGTTGCCTAAAGAGTGAAGGAAAATCACTGAGAATGTTTTATAAAAGATTTGAAGAAGACATTTTTTTCAGACACAGTGAATCCGTTTTTGATGAATTTCTCTCTGATATTTGCTCAGTGTTTGGAAGAATGTATAAACAGGCACTGGAGAGATAGTTCAGTGGTGAGGAGCACTGGCTGCTCTTACACACGACTGGTGTTTGATTCCTAGCACCCACATTTCAGCTGACAAACTTATGCAACTCCAGTATTAGGGGAATCCAACACCTTCTTCTGACCTCCACATGCACTGCACAAAATGCGTGCACTTACACACATGCAGACAGACAATCACTCATAAACATAAAATAAACAACAAAATATTTGAAAAAGGAGTGAAAATGCATAAACAATTTTACTGAATAATATACACTCACTTTCCAAAAGATACATTTTTTTCAAAAATGTTTATATAGTTTAAATATTACAACTGTCAAAACAATTGTCTGTACCAAACTTCTCTTTTTTATCATGGAAGCACAGTCATGTTTAGGACAAAATTTATTCTTTGTTTTTCTGAACACAACTTCATATCCTGTAATTTTAAAATAATGTCTCTTGTTGACAATCAAGTGCTGTAGTAATAGCCTGTGTAATTTTGGGAGTCTCTTGGACCACCCTGGCTAACCAAGGCTTAGGCAATATAGAACAAGGTGTAAAGAAGACACTAAGAATCTATTAACTCTCAGTAAGAAACACCCACATTCAACAGAGGATCAGGAACCCAAAGGGTCACAAGTGGCCAAAGCTTAAATATTAGGGGTCTTCAGAATGTGGGTCCATGGACAGGGCTTCTATATTGCTTCACCAGCCCACGGGTCAAGAACCATTGTGGAAGAGGGGGAAGAAAGATTTCAAAGTCAGTCAGGAGGTCTGTGACCATGTGGAAATAGAATGCTACAAGCTCCTGGGACCCTGCTCATATGGACCTATACTAATGGTTTCAGCATGCTCAAGACCCATGCAAACTCAAGCAAATAAAATCCCATCATAAAATAGAGGAAATGGGCAGCAGACCCCAATCTTTGCTGAAGAAATAGTGGCAACTGTTTATTGTTGGGTGAAGATAAACTAATATTCCTAAAACAAGGGACTCTAGATTGGCTCACTAGATCTCAGTGAATGAAATTCCACTGAGGAACATTTGGGAACACCTTTTTGACAGAATAGAACTGAACACAGAAGAAAGAATGTGTGGATTACAGTTGGGGACCTATGGGGAATGCTGGTGGGGTAAGGGGTATAAAATGATTAAAATTGAAATATGCTTTATGAAATACACAGTGATTTAGTTAAGATTTTAAAAAATAAATAATAAATACAAATGAAATAAAAAGTCTCTCTCTTTTCCCATGTACACAGGTTGATCCCATTTCTATATTCCGTTTTGGCTAGCAATACGTAGTGGTTATATAAACTAATTTTAGAAATATGAATTTTTGGATGGGTGTTTTGGTACCTGCCTTTAATCCAGCACTCAAGGGGCAGAGGAACATAGATTTCTGAGAGTTGGAGACTGGATTGATCTACATAGTGAGTTCCAGGAAAGCTAGGGCTACATGGAGTCCTTTAGTGCCATACAAGAAAGTTATACAGGAAAGATAGAAGGAAGAAGGAGCAAAGGAAAAGGAAAGAAAGAAAAGAACTATATATTTGCTTTTTGTGCAAATAGAAAAGTAAACATTCCAGTGGAATATTCATACTATGCATTTTGAGGCAAAACTAAACAGGAAATAATTACATCCTAAACAACTTTGTTGTTCATTTAGTTATTCTGTGTGGCCCAAAGCAGGATGAAGGGATGCTGAACTACATTTACTATTTTAGGGTTATCTTTCAATTTTGTGGGCAGTTTAGTCTTTAATCTTGTTGTGAAATGTCAGTGTTTAAAAATATATTACAGACAGCCTTGGGATTTATTTCTTAATGAAAGACTATCAGTTGAAAGATTTAAATGGTCTCCTCTCCACAAAATACCTTAATTTCCTGCTTATTCCTAACAGAATTTCAGAGAGAAATGGTTCTAAATCTAAAGATCATGATGGAAGTACAAATGTGATTATGATTCTTTCAGCTATGCTTGTTGTATCTTTCAAAAAAGTTATCCAAAAAGGGATGATGGTGGATGATCTTTTCGGTGTGTGTCTGGATGCACTTCCCAAGTATTTTGTTGAGCATTGGGTGTCAATATCAATTAACGATATAGGCCTAATTTTTTGTGTGTTGTGTATTTACCTGTATTTGGTATTAGAATTATGCAGCTCTGTAGAAGGAATTTGAGAGTTCTCCCTCTGTTTTTTACTTTTCTAATAACGTTACATAATACAAGTTGTAAGTCTTCTTTAAATGTCTGATAGAATTCTGCTGTAAATCCATCTTGGCCTAGGTTTCTTTTAGTCAGGAGGCATTGTATTACTGTTTCAATTTCTTCATCTCTTTTGGGTCTGTTTAAAACTGTTGATATCTTCTTGGTTTAGCCTTAGTGGTTTCCATGATTTCATACAGTCATCCATTTCTTTTTAGATTTTAAAATTCAGTACAGTGTAGGTTTTTAAGTATTCCTTTACTGAAATTCATTACCCAACCACCACATAATCATGCCGTTAATACACCAATAGAGATGGTTTTCCATGCCAGTCACTATGGTTATTAGGTTTGGGGATGGACTGGATCATAGATCATTTTCTCCCCTAGAAGTTTGTATATTATCCTCTAGTAGTATGAAAACTAGTCTTCAGTGACAAGTTTCAGGCCAGTTTCTGCTACATCATTCTAAGTATTGTGTCCTAAATATGACCTGCCTTCAGCAGTTGAGTCTACTGTAATGATAGCCAGATATACATGGCTGGAGAGGTCTTAGATCCTAGAGTAAACCTTATCTCTGTCATATCTCTAGACAAATGAAATTTCTTACCATATGCTAAATATGGATCCTTATATTTACAGACAAGTATACCATACGCCACTCATCAAAGATGCTTCTTTTGCAATAAATGGGATGCTGCAGAGTTCCACAACTTGTCACACAGAGAATATGTGTCTGAGAGATGCCCAGTCCTGGGTGATGTCCTACAATGGAACCTCTACACATAAGGCTCATGGAACTTAGAGGAGAGAATACTAGTGCATCACTCATCTCCCACCAGTGAAGCTTCCTCATACAACAGTGTGATGCACACAGGCCACAACTACCTCAAGTTTTAGAGAATAAGTAACTGCAGTGTATGTCCCTGAATAGGACTCCTAAATTAAGCCTCATCCACCCACTCTTGGACCATTGTGGATGAGGTGGCAGAAAGATTGTGAGAGCCAGGGTCGGTCCATGAACTTAGGGAAACAGATGTTTTCAGGTCAGTGGAAGTTTGTTTATGTGAACTTGCAGTATTGGTAGTGTTGAGCACAAGACCCATGCAGACTAAATCAGACAAGGGACCAGAGTGGAGTTAGGAAAATGGACAGTGGTTTGGCCCTAGCCTGGGAACCACTGGAGACTGATCACTTCTGTGTAAGGGAGAGTAGACTTTCCTTAAGAACTCTAGAGAGCCTCCAGGGGATGAACTTGCATTGAAGGATACAAATGCTTGAGCAGAGAGGATTGAACACATATGGCAGAATGAATGAGATTCAGTATGGTAGGGGTAGGGGGATGGATGGAGGAGGAGGTCTAAATATGATTAAGAACTGTTGTATGAAGTATATAAATCTCAATGAAATATTTTCAAAATATTCTCTTATAATTTTTTAGAACTTCTTGTCTTTTATGATTTTTTTGATCTGTCTCTGTTTTTGTTGATTTAGAGTTGCTCTTTCTTTCTTTTGGTTAACTGGCCTAACTGTCTGTCTGTCTTGTTCATATTTTCAGAGTCCTAGTTCTTAGATTAATTGATTTTTCTTAGATTAATTAATTCTTTGTATTGTTTTCTTTCTCTCTATTTCATTTCTCCTCTGAATTTTTACTATTTTTTCTCATATTCAGGGTTTTGGTTTCATTAGTTTTTTATTTTCCAGAACCTTGAGTTGCTATGTTAAGTTGTTTACTTGTGCTCTTTCTGATTTTTAATGTAGGGACTTAATGTAGCCCACCCCCCTTTTCTGAAAGGGGGTGCTGCAAAGGAACGTGCAGCAATTGGTCTCTCCCTCCTGGGATTACTCCCACCCCGGCCAGCGAGGGGGAGAGCTGGGAGATATCAGGTCCACTGCCTGCCCCTAAGAAGACCCACGCTGAGATGCAGCGTGAATCGGGGTGCAGCGAGAACCCCTCAGGTGAAGCCGGGACCCCCATCGGGCCAAGAAGAGTTCACAGCCGGAGTCTTCTGGTGTTACAGCTCTTTAATTTGTGTTGCAGCTCTTATTTGGCGCACCGGGGAAATCATTTTACAAGCGTGCTCTCATATACAGTTCTGCTCCCATTCAAGCATACTTCCCTATTTATTAACAGCCTATTGCATTGTGTTATTTTCAAGACTTCTATAGCATAAATGTGCAGTTGCATGGGTGGTTACATGGGCAGTTGCATGGGCAATCAAATCTACCAATCACTATAAAAGAAAAAGAATCCCTTTTTGGCATACAGGGGACGGGAAGCCTTCCTTATACAGAAGTAACATACTGCTCCTATTGTAAGCATTTCTACATTTCATCTCATTGGCACAGTAGGTTTCTGTTTCTTTGCAGATTCCTCATTTCGGGGAATTCTTGTTTATCTCTTGGTGCCCTCAGAATTAAAGCTATAAACTTCTCTCTTATGATTGCTTTTTAAGAATCCCAGGAGTTTTGTTGTGTTGTTTTTTCCTGTTTCTTTAGTTCCAGGGGTATTTTTGTTTCTTTCTTAATTCTTCTTTGACCCTTTCATCATTCAAAAGTGTATAATTTAATCTGTATGATTGGTGTAGTTGCTAGGGCTTCTTTCATTAAGCTTTATTGCCTTGTGGTCTGATGGAATTACTTCATTTTTTGGTATTTGTTGAGGTTTGTTTTGTGTCCTAATCTGTGGTCAATTTTGGAGAAAGTTCCATGGAGTGCTGATTGAAATGTGTATTCTTTGAGGCATGGGTGGAATATTTTAAAGATGTCTGTTAGGTCCATTGGATGAATGTTATTTATGTTTTCTCCAGTTGACCTGTCTAATGGGGACAGTAAGGTACTGTAGTCTCCTATTATCAATGAGTTGGGATTAATCTGTGGTTTAAAGCTCTATATTACTCTTTTTCAGAAATTGCTTCCACTTGAGTTTGGTGCACACATGTTCATGATTAAAATATATTCTTAATCAAATGATCCTTTGATGAGAATGAAGAGACTCTTTTTATTTCTTATGATTAGATTAGTTTGAAGTCTATTTTGTTAGATATAAAAATCACAACTCTCGCTAATGTCTCAGTGCAATTTGCTTGGGATAATTTTTCCATCATTTTACCTTGAGGTAGTGTCTATCCCTGAAAGTGAGATGAGTTTCTTGCAAACAACAAAAACATGGATTTTGTTTCTTAATCTATTGTTCTAGCCTGTGTCTTTTGACTGGGCAGTTCAGTCCATTGATATTTAAAGTTATTATTGGAACATGTGTATTGATTGCTGTCAGTTTCATTTTTGTTTGCATTCTTCTAATTATGTGTTTCCACTATTGTCCCTGCATTCAGTTTCTTTCTTTTGCCTCTTGGGTTAGTCGTTCCTTGCTACTCTTCTTCACATTGCTCTGAGTATTCTTTGAATGGCTGGTTTTGTGCACAGGAATTCTTTCAGCCTATTCATGTCGTGAACTATTTTCCTTTTCTCTTCAACCATGATAGACATTTTTTTTTTTCTGAGTGAAGACATCTGGTTGGATCCATAGTCATTAAAACTGGGAATGCTTTGATCCAGGCTACCCTAGCTTTCATGGTTTGCATTAAAAAGACACTTGCAATTCTGATGAATTTTCTTTTATATGAACTTGCTGTTTTTCTCTTGCAGCTTTCAATTCTCTGCCTTTGTTCTGTATATTTATTGTTTTTACTATGGTATGCTGTGCGGAGCTTCTTTCTTGCTCCACTCTATTTTGTGTTCTAGGTGTTTCTAGTGTTTGTAAGGATAATCTTTCCATAATTTTGAGAAATTTTCTTCTAGAACCTTGTTGAAGGTCTCATCAATACCATTTACCTGAGATTCCTCTCCTTACTCTATACTTATGATGTATAAATCTGTTCTTTTCAGGATGTTCCACATTTTTGGTATACTCTTGTGTTTTTAAATTTTTTTTTCTTATTTGTTGTTTGGTCCAATTTATCAACATTATTACCCAGTTTTGAGATTCTGTTTGACATTTTATTCTTTCTATTTGTGTGGCTTTCTCCTATGATTTGAAATTGGCTTATTGAGATTTTCATTCCCTTCTTCATTTCATCCTGAGTTTTCTTCAACATTTCTCACTCTATTATGAATTTATTCATGTTTATCTTTATCATACTTTAATTATTTGATTTTGTGTGTGTGTGTGTTCTTTAAATTTATTGAATCCTTTGGTCATGTTTATGATTGTTCTTTTAAATTCAGTGCCCTGTGTTATATCCAGCGGATTTTCAAAGTAGAATTCGTCTATAGGACAGGTAGTATTTGGTAGGAACACATTATTTTTTTAGTATTATTACTTTTTTATTGTGTTGACAAAGGTCTGGACAACTACTAGCAGGAAGAGAAGCCTAGCTCTGAAGCAGTGGGAGGAGCTGCTGGTGATCCTATTGTAGTTATTTTGGTTATTTCTTAAAGTTCCGAGAAAAGCAGCTTTATGGATGGGTGTTTTCTATTCATGTATTTGACAGATACATTTTAATTGACTCTTAAGAGAGGAAGTGATATTTTATTTTTAATAGAAAATCTCTGACTAGATAGGAATATTATGACTTTCCATGCAGCTCAGAATGTCGTTCTAGAGACGTAACCCAGACATTATTCCTTTGAGCAATATTCATGCAATTGGCTAGTTTAAAAGAAGGGATATTAAGATCACTTTCTGAAACTATTCATTCTGTAGTAGGAGAAAATAACGTTCCATTAATGGTCCTCTAAAAAGTCTTCTTGCTGCAGTTTCCATCTATTTTGCCTACTTTGTAGCTATTTTTTCATATGGTGCTTAAGTTTTAATGAGACAATTTTGACACTTGTTCCTCTTATCACATATCATTTTAAGTTCTAAGGGGGGAATTGTGATTGGCCCTCTCTTTTCTTTCCTTTTTAACAAGCCACATTACTGTGTACATAGGAGTTAGGGCCTAAAGCTGATTTTAGATAGACCAACTGATCTGCTGTTCAAAAAACACTTCTGGGGACAAAGTATTCTTCCAGGAGAAATACACCATCTATTATCCCAGGAATCCATGACCTGGGCATCATATATGCTTTCCTCATACCTAGTTCCCTGTGTAGTGCCTGCCCCTCCTCAACTGGTCTTTAGCTCCTGATATCCATGGGACCTCCACTAATGACCGTCAAGTCTCTCTAAGGACTAGTATAAGCCAGTCCATCAGGGACTGAGTTCCCCTTAGATTATGTAGTCTGGGTCTCAATGAGGAATTTATGGTTCTATTGCTACTTCTCTGCTTCTTCAATACTTAAACTAATCCCACCTCTCCCCATCTTCTACAGTCTTACAAGTGAGGTGGTTTTTGTGAGAGGCTCCTTCATTGTTTGTTTGGAAGTCTTTCCTAATTCCAACAGCTCTGATGCTAAGTAATCTCTTATAACCATAATCTCTCATACCAGACCATTGTTAAGGCTTCTGTCCATATACTGGACCATGGATTTCCCTTTTATTAATGTTTGAACTCAAAAGGCATCTTACGCCATTTCTAAGTCAGTTCTTTCCTCATCACTACCTGACTCCTCCCAAGGGTTCCAGGTTTTGGGGGTTCCAGGACGGGCTTTGTCAAACTAATCTGGGTTCTCTTCTCCATTTGGCTCCCAGCTGTTAAAAACGTCAGGGTAACACCTCCATCTCTCTCTCTCTTTTGTCCATGTTCTGTCTAGATCAAAAACCGATACTGAAGAATGCAGCCTCATATCCCTTTCTTACTGCATTTTCTTCCTTATGCTTTTAGTCTCCCTCCGGACTGTGGCCTCTTCCAGGGACAGATCTCTTATTATGCATACCATACCCAGGCTGCCTCTGCAGCTGCTTGCTGATATTTTTGTCCCTGGTGTATTACTCCCAGGGCTTAGAATGTCTTCTCTTGTCTTTTGGCTGTTCTCAAGGCATTTCCATATTCATGTAGTGGTCCCGACAGGTCAAGCATGCATGCCACTCCATATGACCCAGAAGACTGCCATTCTGTGATTTCCCCCACTGACGGAGGCCATCTAGCTTGCCTCACCTTAGTTACACATCTCACTACCCACTGCACTATACATGCCCTGCCATCATCATATGTGCATGGACACGTGTGGAAAACTTTTCTCTGCCAATACTCTCCCCTCAACCAGATTTGCTTCAGTTTTTGTCTCCTTCTATATTAGAGGCAGAACCATTTCTCTTCCCAAATTCATCCTTATTTTCTTCATATCATGCAAAGTAAGCAGAGTTTTGCTAAACTTCTTTTGGTTAGGAACTTTAAACAACATCCATACCCTCCTCCCTTGATTCCAATGACAAACTAGAGTACTTTTACACCAAAGTGAAAGTTTGGAAACCAGTGAACTTATTGGGCTTTCTTACAAAGCAATGCATGGGGGTTTACTTACAGGAGTGTGGGTTCTTCCCTACCTAAGGCCACACCAGAAGTATTCACCCAGCTTCCTCATAGCCTCAAAAAATGGCAAGAGAGACCCTCCCCCACTCTTCCCTAGCATATATACATTGTAGCCATTCCCCAAGTCACATAGAGTCAGTGCCAAATTGCTCATCATTAGTTGGGAGGTGTGTCTGGGCTCTCTTCTGAGGGCACCATGATTCTCCCTTTCCCTCAACCCATGAGGAGTGCATGAATCGTCAATAAGCCCAACTGTGATGATCTTAGACAGGATGCTACAATTGAGTGCAGGAAGATGGTGTCTGTCTGTTGGAGGATAGTCCTATATATTAAAGACAAATCAGGATTCTTCTCCCATTGGTAAGGCCCCTTTGTGGCTAACCCATTCAAATCAGATCAGCTAAGATGAAGGCCATATTTGACTATATCTTTGTTTGTAACTGTAAATCTATAAGCCTCTTCTTTAAGTTGATCAATCCAAATTTAGGGAAGGAAGGTAAACTCTGACTTCTTTCACTTTACAAGAAAATATATTTGAGGCACCGACTATCAAGTCTGATGACTTGACTTCCATCCCTTGGAACCCATATGGGGGAATTAGAGAACCAGCTCTCAAAAGTTCTGCTCTGTGCTTCATCTGCATGCTGAAGCATGTCTTCCATTTAGGACACTGCCTGTGATCCTGGCAACAAATCAAGTAACAATTTTTCTGGAAGAGATGGAAAAGGCGAAGATATGAATGATCAGCAGCCTCTGATCTGGGTACCGCTGCCAAGCAGCCCACCAAGATCACTATGGGTTGCCTCAGGTACCATGATTTATGGGGGTAGGGGGCTGAGACCCGGTACTGGTTGAGGATCCCAACTCCGCACTTCTTTCAGGTTCTTGTTGCATGAATTGTAAGAATGAGATTCACAAACCACAGGTGGTGAGTTTAAGAAAGAAATTGTCTATTATAGGGAGCATAAGAAAGATAAAGATGGTCTAGTATAGCAGGAGGAGCTCCTAGGGGCAAGATACCATTGAGCTACAGAGTCCTAGAGTTAATCCAATTTTAATGGATGGAGGAAGGAAAGAGCATGAATTGGTCTTCCTAGTCCTTAATCCAAGAGTGGAGGTGCATGGAAGTTACAGTTACAGCCTCAGTGTGGTTTCCTGGAGAGGAGTGTTGCTTTCGGGGAATCAGGAGATGGAAAAAAATGCCCTTCCCTCATTTCTGGCACTTAATATTGGAGAAACCAGAGAGTTTTGACTTCTGGCCTCTGGCAATGGTGAGGCTGCCAACAGGCTCAAGTACATTTCTGGTTTTTAGCCAAAAAGAATCTGATCAATTTTCTTTGGAGTCCTTTTACTTTAAACTGCCTAGCCGGTTTGTACCTCTTGTTCTCATTAGAAACAAGGAGTCTTTTTTGTACAATACAAAAAAAAGAGGGGGATTTTAATTGTTAGTTACAAGGATGTTAGGTTAAACAGGGTGAACAATAAATGACTATTAAAGAGGAGAGATAGCCCAGTATCATTTAACTCCAGACCTTTGGCATGTCTGCTGCCCACAGTCATTGAAGTTCTGATCAAGCATAATTGCAGCATCTTTTTTTACAGCAGTAGCATTTTTTTTTCTGGGAAAATCAGTTAGTACCTACCTCAGTTGTCCAAGCATCATATGTCGTACATGTGGAGAGCAAACATGGTTTTATGTAATACGGTGTTAAGGCTCATTTCTGACATCTGATTAAGATGCATAGAAAAAGAAAAGTCTTTGTAGATGCTGTGAAGTAACCAGTGCTGAGGAACTGAAGTTGAGAATCCATAGACCTGAAAAGACCAGAGGACTCAAGGCTTTGATGCTCAGGAATCACACTGAAAGGCTTTTATTAGGATAGCTCAGTGTAAAGAATGTACACTAAACTCACACTTGGTTAAAATAATGTTTAAGGAGTGCAAAACACACAGTAATATCCTTATTACTAGTCAGGAGTTGGCCAGACTTGTTCAAGGCTGTGGCAGCTTGCTCAAGAGTCAGAGCATAACAGACTTCCTTAAAATGGGTCTTGAAGCATACTTGCACAAAGCAAGAGTTGTTAGTCTTAGCCTATGCTGGCTATGATATCTCTTCAGTCAGCTTGTTCTCAGAGTCCTGGGAGAGAGTAGATAGAGGCATTCTTTTGTGTTGGATGAATCTAAGTAATTTTGTTTAACCCCTAGTACACCAAGTGTCTTTTCTCCCTAAGGGTAAAAGAAAGTGACTATAAATCTTTAGACACAAGACTTTTGCATAATTTGGTAAATGGAATTTATTTTGAGATGTTCAAAAATATGAATATATTAGTAGAGCTTTTCAGAGCCTTTTATTAATGTGTCTTAATATTTTTAATATCAATTGAACACATTAATCCAATTACTTAACCAGTTAAATTCATGTCCTTCTTCTTAGTAGGAAGAAATTTGTTTGATTTTGGCTTTCAGAGTTTGAATTTTTGAAAAGGTACCAAAATAGAGCTCCTTTTCAAAGATTTAACATAAGTCTGTCAATTTAAAAACTAAAAGATTTTATGCAAGTTGTATTGAATAATGAGAGACTCATTTTGTAAACACAGTGGAACAAATATTGAATGCCTTTAAATAGAATGACTTCTTTCAAATAGGGAGGAATTATGGGTAGGCAAATACTGAAATGCAACTGTTCTGACAGGAACAAATATTTTTGAAAGAGACACTTGAACCCCACTGTTTGGCTATTGATCAACAGATTTCAAGAAGACTTACAGGAACCTATGCTGAGAAAAGAAAAAGCTTGAAATCCCTGAGGTCAGACAGAAGAATGAACTACTTTCTGAGAAAGAAATTTCACATGGTTCTGACAAGCAAGAGAGGAACCTTGTAGATGAAACTGGAGCCAAATAATGGTGTGCTTAATTATGTATATCTATTTAAAATCTACACCTCCTGTCATAACCATGTAAGATGAACTGAGGTTACACTGCATAGCTTTTTTTTTCTCTTCCCAATGTGACCACACTGAATATATCTGTTATCTAATGTTTGCTATTACTTATTTAATTAGCCTATTGTAAATGGCTAACTGAGCCTACTTTGTTTGGAATATCACAGCTCAAATTCTGAAATTAACTGTGGTAACAATACTATTATCCTAAGGACTGGACATGTAGCTCAGTAGATAGTGAGACTGTAAATGAAATACTGTCATTGAAACAAACTCAACAAACCTGTAGTATATAATACACTAATAAGTGACAAATGGGATAGCACTACATTAAATGACAAGATGTCTAATATAAATTTAAATATTTACAGCCATAAAGACAGAAAAATAACAGCTTTTTAGGAAGGAGAGTCAATGGAGGAACAAATATAAAGATAGCATCTAAAGAGTCCAAAGTTTTAATTATACAACATGAAAGGGTCTTAGAGATCTAGTATATTGCATAGTATAGAATTTAGTCATATTGTTTTATATACTTAAAGTTTGCTAAGAGGATACATCTTATTTCAAATGTTCTTATGTCTTAGGAAAAATGGCAGCAGTAGTAGTAATATTAGTAGTAATGGTTATTGGAATAGGAAAAAGAAACTGGCTACACAGTTTAGGGAAAATGATTCTAAAAGTGATCAGGTTCTTTACTAAAAGCCAGAAATGCCCTTAGACCTGTTGAAAACCTTGTCCTTACTGGAGGTCTGAGATGTCAAAGTTTATAAAACGAAAATGTCTCTGATTGTGTAGTTGCCAGAGGTTGTAGATGTCAGAAGGGTGGCGGGTGGAGGGACGCATGGTTTTGGTGGTGGTGGTGTCTGCTCTTTAATTATCTCTTTTTCCCAAAGGAAAAGCTTCCTTTCCACCATACTAAGGATGGGATTGAACTTCTAGACACCTTAACACCTAGAATGGGTGTTGGACTGACCTGTTCTTTCCACTCCCGTATCCTTCCTTCATCCACTAAAACTTTATTAACTCTGAAGCAGTGAGGATCAATGGTGTGCCAGTCCCAAAATTCCATCCGTCTAGATGCCAACTCTGCCTTCTTTCTTTCTTTCTCTAACTTAAGCTCCCTATAAAATTCTTTCTAAAACTCATCCTTTGTGTTCTGTGAGTTTCATTCTTCAAATTCATGAGACAAGAACCTGAACGTCTCTGGCTGTGGTGAGTTGGTGGCTGTTGGGTTTCAGAGAAGCTAAGCACAATCAGCTGAAAGGCACTATGGCTGTTCTAACCACCCTGGTATTCCTGTAGCAATAGGGGTAGTAGTCATAATAAGGCAGAAGAAAATTTCCTCATGTGATAAATGCATTTTTGACAGTTTCCTGTGATGATTTTATAGGCTGAAGGTCATCAGTTTCTATATGCTACATATAAGCATCTTTTTTATGTAAATATTTTCTCTGAAAAATAACATTTGAAGACATAAAAAGTGCATATTATCAAGTATATTTTTAACAGTTAATGAGCTTGTTAATATTTATTTTTCTCCTTTTTCTTTTAATCTATTTATATTGTCATATGACATTTCAAAATAATTCATTAATCTATCCATCCTTGAGCTAATTACAATTGTTATTCATATTTTATGTTTCCTTTTTTATCATTGATACCATTTTATTCATATTGAGATAGAATTATCTCCCTTTGTATTCATAAAAATTTTAAAGACCTTGAAGATGTCTGTTATTCATTATTCTCATAAGATTATATTGCTCTTAGTATGTTCTTTATTCTGTGAAGAGAATAGTTTTGCCATTAGAATTGTGTTAGAATGTTTGTGAATATATATTTATATATATATATGATGTATATGTGTATATATAATGAATTCACACATATACATGTATATATGATGCATTTGTATATAGATAGACTTGTGTGCCTATGCGTATGTGTATATGTTTTATATATTTTATATGTATTATGTGTATATACACAAATATAATACATATTAGTGCATGTATATAAATATATTATTGTATTACTTCCTTTTAATAATATTTTAGAACTCTGCCTTACTGTTCTGACAGAAATTTTGTAAGAAATGTCTTACTCCAGCCAGTAAGTTTGTGTTCTGTTAATCTATGAGCTAAACCATAGATTTAGTTTCTATTACTTTTTATGTTTATAAAGATTGATCAAATAGTTACACACTGTGTTATGTTGACACAGGTTTTTCTCCTTTGAAGTTCAAGATGGGAGAGAATAGCTATCTTCCCTTATGTCTCAGCATATACAAATATATGTCATAGCTTTCTCCACTGCGGATGCCTAAAACTCAGTACATGTAAATACGGGAGCTATGAGCACTTGAACCTACGTGCCATTCTCTAATAAAATGAAACAACAATCCTTCATGGCTTCAGTAGAGAAAATACATATATGGCGTGGTCCTGAAAATTAATGGCATATGGTTACATACACTCATGGTGTGTCTTCTCAGGAAAAAGTTCACACAGACACACCCCAAAGCATGCTCCTTAATGCTGTAATATTTCTTAATACAAACAAATAGAAGACAAAAATTAAGCTTCACTTAGGAGCTAGGGGGCACAGATTAGACAAAGTTAGCTGTAAGGTAGTTTGATGATATTCTCATAAAGTTAATAATTTTTATCTGTTTTCTTGTTGTTGTTGATTGAGATATGAAGCCTCATTTCAGACTGAATCAGAGTTGCTTGTTTAGGCTGAAGTTTTATATTTAGGAAAACTTAGAAACCAGGTTTAGTGTTTTGGCAAAATTCTGTTCTATCTTAACTTATAATTAAAAATCTAAACAAGGGATGTTGATGAATAATTCTTAAGATGAAATGTTTTACACATTGCCAAGCCAAGTAATATTTGTTTTAAAGTTCTGTGTTTTGGAACTCACCAATAATTGTGAGAGTAGGTCTTGTGAGTCTGACTTTATGGACATTCATTTTTCCTTTCTCTTATAAATATAGTGGTCTTTGAACAAACAATTCAAGTTTTGATGAAAATTTGTATGTTAAGAATTCCCTTTTTACTGTTTTGGGAAGACTGGAGAACCACCAGATGATTTTTATATTTTGAAAAATGAAAATGGAATTTAAAATAATTTGAATATTTTATCTATTTTTTTTAGTTTTCCAGAAGGGAAATTTGCCTATACTTTAAAATCTATTCAAATGAATCCTATTACTTAACAACATGTAGACCTTGGTTTTCTCTGACAAAAATGTAACTCAGTAGTTTTATCTAATAACCCCTACATTTTGATGTCATTTAAAAATCATTCCCAAGTAATAATAGATATGATTGTTCCTCCCTCACTTCACCAAATTTTTCTAACACAACATAAAACCTGTAATATTATATCAATAAAGTGATTTTTATTTCTTTTTATGGTAAAAATGAACTGAATGATAAGAATGTTAATATTTTATTGGCGTACTTGTTGACTCTTTCACGTACTCTCTATTTCTGTGTCTTACATTTTGGAGTGCTTACTCTTCACAATGATAATGATGAAGATGAAGATGATGGTGATGATGAAGAAGAAGATGGTGATGTAGGAAATCTTCCCAGTGTGGCATGTGATGCAGTTTTTTGACTTTACTGCTGATCAGCCTTTGACTTTCTACCTCAGTTTGTTCTAGGTTTTCTTGTTAGCAAAACAGAAATTTTAAAGAAAAAAATGTATTTTTATTTATAACTATGTGTATATGTATATGCCTGTATGTGGCTTTGGGCGTGTGAGTGCAGGCACCTCCAGAACCCAGAGGTGTCAGATACCCTGGAACTTGAGTTATAGGCAATTGTGAGTCATCAGACATGGGTTCTGAAACCTAACTCACACCATCTGCAAAAGCAATATGAATTCTTAACCACTGAGTAAACTTTCCAGCCATAGAAATATAAATTTTAATAATTTGTCTTTCATCAAATGTGGTGACTAAATATAATCCTTAATTCATCATAATATATTGTTTAAATGTAATATTTAAAATAACACATTTTTGTCTCTTGGTTAAATGTGTCTAAGGTATAATCCATAAACAATTGAATACCTCCCCTCATAATTGTTTAAATGGATACTATCTCTTTAACAATGCTCTATGAGTACTATCTTCATAGATATCTCTCTGCTGTGCAGTTTAGAAACTCTGAAAGTTAATATTTGATTTGTCCCATACTTAAGTTGTTGCCTAACCAAGGAAATAGTCTCTGCAGAGCTTTGAAAGGAGGAACATCATGATGTCTAACAAGTGGACTTTGACAGTTTTTCTATTGCAGCTGTGCTGTGCTGGTTGTGGGTTCTGTGGAAAGGTCCTGGTGTGGCCCACTGATATGAGCCACTGGCTCAACCTAAAGACTATTCTTGAGGAGCTCACAGAAAGAGGTCATGAGGTGACAGTTCTGACTTCTCCCACATTCTTCATGGATCGTCACAAACCTCCTTCAATGAACTTCCGGAAGATTCCTTTCACTCAGCACACAGACAAAAATGAGACTAAATTAAATGAGTTACTGGAACTAGTTGTGAATGTCATACCAACATTGCCATTTTTGCAAGCAGCAACAAAATTGAATGATTTTTTTATTCAACTGACTGAAGCTTTTGAAGTCAGCTGTAGGAGTATAATCTACAATGAGACATTCATGAAGAATCTCAAGGAAACCGAATATGATGTAGTGGTTATTGACCCTGTCATTCCCTGTGGAGAGTTGTTGGCTGAGTTGCTTCAGGTCCCTTTTGTATACACGCTGAGAACCAGCTTCGGCGGCATCATAGAGAAATACTGCGGCCAGCTTCCGGTTCCACCATCCTATGTTCCTGTCATCATGAGTGAACTGACAGACAGAATGACCTTTCCAGAAAGGGTGAAAAATTTACTCCTTTCATTTCTCTTTGACTTTGGACTCCAGCAATATGACTTTACATTTTGGAATCAGTTTTACAGTGAAGTATTAGGTAAGAGACTCTACTTTTCATGTTAAACTAGCTATCGAATATTTTTAAAATTTAAGAAATGTCTACAAAATAATAAAAGTAGTGCACTTTGAAAACTTGATTTCCTCATAAAACTATACAGAAATAGTAATAAATGGTTTACTGATAAGTAATTCAGAAGGTATAACAATTATTTTGTCATCCTTATCCTGTGTTTATAATCATCAACTTGTTTAAGATGATTTAAATTTATTAAATCTAAGGAAAACTACACACAAGTAAATATCAATAGAACATGATTGTATTTTTCAGATACAAATTGACAATCCATTCTCTGAATATATCTTTTCTAGGATAGTTAGTCTTTTATTGGTAAATAACACAATGTTGCAACAATAAGAAAGCTTCTCTTACGCCAGTAATAAACTAAAATACAGCCCATTTTGAGGATAAGATTAAATTCAATATATAATTCATCATCTTTAAATTCTGTTGCACAAATATTTGAAGTCCCCAATCATTACTGTACGATTCTCCTGTCAATGAAGGTGCCTCCACTTTTATAAGTCTGATAAATTAAGAGTGAAAACTTTGGTACAGCCATTGAGGATTGTTCAATAATATTTTGTCACAATGAAAAGTTTCTTAGAATGGTTTATATTTCAGGAAGTGTAAAGGAAAAACCTGGAAGGAGTGTCAATATTTAACAGATTGCATTTTATTTCAGAGTTTAGGCATAGTAACTGTTTTACTTTGCTGATAACAGTCATTTTATTTGTTTATGATTGTTTGTTCTAATGAATGACCGTTTTTTTGCAACTTGTTATGAACTTTTTCTCTGACTCCTTCTGATTCCATTCAACCATTTATGCGAATCAGGAAGCAACAAGAACTACCAAACAAAAGACCACGCTATTACTGAAACTGTTTGATAATTTACTTTCTTGATTGTGCTAATTTATTTGAGCTGTTTTCACCACATACACGTGAACTAAATACACTTAAGAATTGTATTTTCCCCAAACTTTGAAATTTGGAAGTTCAACATGAAGGGCTACTTTACTTTCTTTCTAAGATTTTGTTTAATTTTCTATTTTGTGTGTCTATGGATGATGTGCATATGCCCTGGTACATATGCAGAAATCAGAGGACAACTTTTGGGTGTTGGTTCTCTCCTACCATGGTTTCTGCAGATCAAATTCAAATTGACAGACTTGGTACACCGTATGCTGTTATCCTCTGAGGCATCTCACCAAGACCCAGGCTGGTTTCCATCAGAACTTATTTTCTGGCCTTGCAGACAGATATTGCCTTTGAATAATATGGCCATCTCCCTTCTCAGGTGTGTCTGCAGTTCTCCTTTCCAAGGAACAGCAGTCATTGAATTAGGGTTTCTTTCAACTCGTGTATCTTTAATCAATTTAAAGACTTTTTATAATTATAATATGATTTCAACATATAAAATTTAGAAAACAATTCATTTCATTACCATGCTTTAAAAATAATTTACTTTTAATATTTTTATAATTCTTTGAGAATTTCATAAATTCATTTTTATTAAATTCCCCTCCTCCCTGTTCTCCTTTTAGAACCGTCCCCATATCCCAAGTCCTCTTCAATATCTGGTCTTCTATATTCTAAAAGTCCATCAAATTCAAGTTGTATTCTTCAAGTACTCTTGGGTATGTTTTAGTACCCTGTGGTATTGTCAGCCTACTAGGGGCCACAGCCTTTTACAAAAGTTCTTGCTCCCTCTCCCAACAGCTATAGGTTTCCAATAGCTTCTCAGCTTCAGGTGCGCCTTGGCATCCACTCCACTACTTCAACCTGGGGTTTTATCTGACGTGATGCTGTGCAGAACTTGCTTTTATTGTTGCAATTGCTGTGAATTCATATGTGCAAATTTCGTGTTGGATATAGAATACAAACCTTAGTGGCAGTTATCTAGCCCTTCTGGGTCTCACAATTTTTCTGTCTCCTCTCTGGATGATCCTGGAGTCTAAGTTTTTTACACTTTGATTCCATTTTTGATGCTATAAATAAACATTTCAAAATAAATTGAGTACACATCTCATTCAAATTATGTGTGCCTATTAATTAAACCAGAATTCTAAATACTTATTCATTTTCTCAGTATTTACTTAAAAAAAATTCCTGTAAATACAGTTTCATTTCATTTTCAAATATTCTATTCCTTTATTTTAGCCTGGAGATAATATCTGGGTTACAAAGTGACCACTAATTCTTTTCATTTCTCCTGAGGAAAAGTCATTTTATTTCAGTAAAAGTAGAATTCTTGCTTACAATATGTTCTCCAGAAACTCAACACCCTTCATTAGCTATTCACTATGGAAATGAGAGTAGTTGAATCATCCTGCAATGTTAAAGCAACTAGCTCATTATGTCCTTGGGGATTCCTTTTTGTTTATTTTCTAATGAGCTTTTGTACATTTCATAAAACAGTTCTTTATCAAATTTAGACTGACTCCCCATATATGTCTTCCCAATCATTCTGAACCCATGTTAAGTCCTATCCTGTTAAGCATTTGTGCACAGATGTCCCCTGGTGCAAACTCATCCACTGGAGTCTGATTGACCTGCCTCCTCCCTCCCCAGATCCAGCTACCCCATTTCATCTAAGGATGGAGCACTTATTAAGGTGTTTCTTAGCCATTTTTATTTCTTTGTTTGAGAACTCGCTGTTCAGGCGTATAGACCATCTTTTTATTTAGTTGTTTATTTTCTTGTTTCTTTGCCTTTTTTTTTTAGAATTCATTGTTTATTAATGCTCTGTCACATATGTAGCTAGCAAATATTCTTCCACTCAGTGGGTTTCCCTTTCTCTTCTTTGGTTGTTTCTTTTGCTGTACAGAAGCTGTGTAGTTTAATGAGGTTCCACTTATTGATTGTTGACCTTAAAGCCCGAGCAGTTGATTGCAGGGAGCCAAGAAAGAGTTAAACATATGTGCTATACTTGTACGAGCAGTTCTCACCAGTGCAGGGAGCCAAGGAAATCTTAGATTAGCAGTTCCTACAGGCACACTGCCAAGCATCTGGGTCAAAGTGTTTGCGAAGTTAGATATGATTAGTCATTGTTTTTAGTCTGTTTCAAGGAGAAATACCTCGACTTTCTCTTTGATGATGTGTAAAAAAAATAAGGATGGAGAAAATGTATTTTAACTTGGGGAAAAATAAATTGACGTTGCTCGGTATTGATTGGGAGCCCTCCTGCATCTTTCTCTTGTTTCTTTCTTTTCTCATCCTCACTCCCCAAGTCGAGACCCGTTGATTTCTTCAGCTGGTTCTAGCACCTGATGTCCGATTTAAAGTTCTTTCCTGAATCTATATCTTGCAGGGTACTACATACATTTTTTTAGCACATTCATAGGTTCAGCTTTCATATTGTGGTTTTTGTTCCATTTGGAGTTGACTTTTGTGTCGGGTGAAAGATAAGGCTCTGATTTCATTTTTCTTCTGGTGAAGGTCCAATTTCCAGCTGAAATTGCATGTACTGATGTTTGTATCATCTGTTGTGTTCCAATAATCTACATGTCTATTTTTGTACCAGTACCATGCTGTTTTTATGAATACGGTTCTGCAATATAATCTGAGATGTGATATGGTGATCCCCCTGATATTGTTCTTTTTGAGCAAGTTTGCTTTGGAGATCTAGGATCTTTTGTGAATCCATATGAATTTTAGGATGTCTCTTTCTAGCTCTGAAAAAAATGTCCTGGGTATCATGCTTGGAATTGCATAGAATTTATAGATTGCTTTTGGTAAGAAGGTCATTTTCACAACATTGATTCTACCAATCCATGAACATGGTAAGTCTTTCTCTTCCTCTATCTCTTTCTTTAAAGATTTGAATTTTCCATTTTAGTTACCTTTAATGTCTTTAATTAGGTTTATTCCTAGATATGTTTGGAGGTTATTATGAATGGGAGTATTTCATTCGATGTTTTTTTTCTAATTGCTAGTTATTTGTATGAAGAAAGGTTACTGGTTTTTGTAAGATGATATTGTCACTTGCCACTTTACTGACAGTAATGATCATTTATAAGAGTATTCTGGAGGAATTTTTGAGTTCTGTTATATATTGTTTGCAAACAGTTATAATTGTTCTCTCCTTTTCCCATTATTGTTCCTTTAATCTCTGTAGTTTTATTGCTCTTGCAAGAGTTTCAAGCACTATGTTGAATAGGAGTGGAAATATTGAACAGCCCTATCTGGTTCCTGATTTCAATGAGAATGCTTCCAGGTTTTCTACATTTAGAATGATGTTGACTTTGGGCTTGTTGTATATAGCTTGAGTTATATTGAAGTTTGTTCCCTGGATACCGATTCTTTATAGGACTTTTAACAAGAATGTATGTTGGATTTTGTCAAAGGCCTTTTCTGCAGCAATGAGATAACCATGAGATTTTTGTCTTTAAGTCCATTTATATGTTTATTAAATTTATGGCTTCTGTATATTGAACCATACCTGAAACACTGGAATAAAATCAACTTGATCCTAATGTTTAAACTATTTCATGTGTGTCTGTATGTGGTTTGTGAGTATTTTATTCAGTATCTATATACATCTATGTTCATTAAGAACATGGGTCCATAGTTTTCTTTTCTGTGTGTTTTTACCTGGTTTTGGCATTAGAATGATGCTGGCTTCATGGAAGGAATCTGGAAGTTCTCCCTGTTTCCATCTTTATGAATAATTTAAGCGGTATTGCATATAGATCTTCTTTAAATGTCCTCTAGAATTCTGTTGTGCTCCCTTACGGGCCTGATATAATGCATCAAATTAATTATTTTTGTTTTATTGAGATCTGTTTCGTGTCCCAGAATATGGTCAATTTTGGAAAACTTGCCTGTGATGCTGAGAAGAAAAGGTGTTCTTTGATGGTTGGGTGGAATATTTTATAGATGTTGTTAAGTCCATTTATTTCATGCAAAATGTCATTAAATTCAAATGTCTCTCTGTTTATTCTTTGTCCAGCTGACCTATGTATTTAATATAGTGGGGTATCGAAGTCACCTACTGTTACTGAGTTGGAGTTAATCTGTGTTCTATAGACCTGGAGTAGTGTTTTTATGTAAAAAGCACTTGGTGCATATATGTTCATTATTAGACTATCTTCTTGATTGATTGTTCCTTTGATTAGAATGAAATAATCCCCTTTATCTCTTCTGATTAGTTTTTATTTCAAGTCTATTTTGCCCAATATTAGAGTTGCTATACCTGCTTGCTTTTTAGACATATTTTCTTGGAATAATAATCCATTCTTTCACCCTTACATAGTGTCTCTCCTCGAATATGAGATGATTTTAGTGAAGACAACAAAAAGATGGGCTTCCTTTCTTGATCCATTCTGCTAGCCTGTGTCTTTGACAGGGAAGTTGAGGCCATCAATATTTCGTGTTAGTATATAAAGATATGGATTCAATACTGTTAGTTGAATTTTTTGTTTGTGACCCTATTTTGCATTCCTACTACTATCCTTTTCTTAGTTTTCTTTCTGTGCCCTCTTTAGTATATTCATTCATTCTTCTTCCTTTGTATTGATTTGATTATTGTCTGTAAGACTGGTTTGGTGGACAAGAATTCTTTCCGTCTATTCATGTCATGAAATTTTTCCATTCCCCTTGGCCATGATATATAGTTTTGCTGGATAAAATGTTGGGTTGGCATCTGTGGTCATTTAAGAATGAGAATACATTGGTCCAGGCTTTTCTGACTTTTATAGTTCGCATTGAAAGTCAGTTGTAATTCTGATGGATTTTCCTTTGTATTTTGGCTGGTTATTTTTCTCTAGCATTTTTCAGGACCCTCTCTTTGTTCTGTATATTTAATGTTTTGCTATGATATTCCATGGGGAGTTTCTGTTCTGGTCTGTTTAAGTGAATGTCTGTAGATAAGTCTTCTCTTAATTTAGGAAAGTTTTCTTCTATAATCCTGTTGTAGATTTGTTTAATGTCATTAGTTTGAAATTCACCTTCCTGTATGCCTATAATTTATAGATTTGGTCTTTTCATGTTGTCCCACATTTCCTGCCTATTCTATTCCTATAGTTTAAAAAATATTTTGCATAGTGTTTACTTTAGAAGTCCAGAACTTCAATTTTGTCTTCCATATTGATAAACTGATTCCATTTCCTTCATTCTGCTTGTGACGTTTTCTCCTGTTGCTTCCAATTACCATATTGAGTTTTTCAGTTCCATGCTCATTTTTGTTTTGATTTTCTTCAATATTTTATTTTCTTTGGTAAATTTACTGTACAAGTCATAGATTGTTTTGATATTTCATTAAGATGCATATTTATAATTTCTTGAGCTTCCATCATAAGTTTATGCCTATCCTCTTTGAATTCTTTCAGTTGATTGTCTCTCTTTTCTTTAAGTTCTTTGATCAGGTTTATGACTGTTCTTTTACATTCTGTGTCCTTTGGATCCTCAGGGTGTTTCTCACTATAGTACAATTCTGTAGGGCTAGTGGGTTTTGTTGGGGGACATATTCTATTGTTTTTTCATAATATTTGTATTTTTGCATTGCCTTTTTTGCATATGACTGTTCTTTGTTGGTTATGTGTCCAGTAGGAACCTCTAATTTGCTTTTGTTTAATCAAATTTTGGTTCTGCTTGTATTGTTTATGTAGCTTAGTTGCAGAATCCTAGGTGGTCAGGTCTGTCCAGTAGATCAGGAATCAGGGAATATTGGGGATGGGACCACCTGATGAGGGACTAGCAATCTATGTCTGCGGTTTAGCTAGTCTGGGTTAGGAAGCTAGTCCAGAAATCTGAGGTGGAGGAATTAGAGCCAGCCTAGGCCCGAGGCTAACAGGAGACAGGGTAGGGGTTGACTAGAGGAAGTGTGATCATTAGTTCCCAATCTCTCTCTCCATTGTTTTGCAGGTACTTTACACATGTCCTTTTACCTTGTTGACATTGTATACTGTGAATACTAAATATGTTCTACTTGAAATATCATTACGGTTATAAATGAAATGATAAATAACAGGATGCTAAGTCATTGAGAAATCATGATAAATGGAATTTCGTAGAAGGAACTGAAAATCACAGGCCCCATTGTTCACTCAAATGGAAGAATAATGGAAGAAATTAGTATGGAATCAGAACATTCATAATTTAGTTTTTAAATAAAAAACAGAATTTTCTCCTTATCCATGTTATAGAGATTTGAGCATGAATTCGTAAGTTTGATGATGCATCACAGTAAGAGAGGTTCATACAATGTTCATGGATCACATTTAGATAAACATGTGTATGAGTGTCCTGTAAAATGTTAAGAACACTGTCTCTAAGAAAGGAAAATGGATCGAGTTATCATTTTTTCCCCAAAGAAACATCAATAAATTAATGGTCAAAATATAATTTAAGAAAATGCTAAAATAATAAATTTAGAAAGATAATAATTTCATAAGATTTTTATATGACAATACTATTTATAATCTTGTACTAATATATATTTCAAAATTTTTATTAGCATCAATGCTTAATCACTATGTTTAATTAAAAATTCAAATTTCTTTCCAAAAGTAAATAACTACATCTGTTATGCTACATTATCTTCTATCAACTTAAAACTATAATTTAATTGTCATTCTAGCTATATATTATCCTACTCTCTTACCAAGAATATGGTGTCTTGGATGTAGTTCAGTCGCCAAACACTGCCACAGGTATGGCAAAGACCTGAATTTGATCCCTAGCACTGCAAAATTATTTTTGGTAAGAACTGATAAATGTAAATACATTATAAAATCTTAATTGTTCATATTTATATCAGCTTTGTATCTAACTTAAAATACGTAAGTTTGTAAAGCTTTATTTTCTTTTTTATTGTGTTTTTGTTGTGTTTTCTGGATGGGGGTTTGTCTTTTGGAGATAACAATTCCTATAGTTACAGCTGCCCTGGAATACACTAAATAGAACAAGCTGGCCTTGAATTCCCAGAGATCTGCCTCCTTCTGCCTCCCAAGTATATGACTAATGCGTGTATCACCAGTCTGTATTTTGCTAATGAACTTAATGCCACCTCTAAAATTTTCATTCAGTATTTGATATAAATAATATTTATTGGCAAAAACTTGAAATAATTTTATTTTCTACTGTTTATTTCTATTAATTTATTTGTTGAGACCTGCTTACTATACATTCAAGGCTCATTGGCACTTACTATGTATGGATTCTCAAACGCAAGAGGTTCCAGCGTCAGCCTTCTGAATGCTGGTATTATAGGTAGGTTCCACTACCATGGCAGGCAAAATGTTAAAATTCTTTCCCATTTTACATGATAGGGCAAAAATGCCTCATACAAGTAATTGGGGAGATAGCTCAGCTGGTATAGCAATTATCATGCAAACATGAGAGCCTGAATGAGTCCCAGTCATCATATTAAAAAGCAGGGCACAATGGTGCATGCTTACAGACCTGTCATTCAGTGTTTAGAGGGTAGAGACAAATGGATCCCTGGGCCTTCCTGTCAGCCAGTCTAGCCTAAAGAGAAAGTCCTAAACCAATAAGAAATCTTGTTTCAAAACAGAAGTTGGATGCTAGTTAGAGATCATACTGCTCTTGCAGTGAACCTGAGTTTGGTTTCAAATGCCCATACAACTAACTGCTTGTAACTCCAGTTCCACAGAATCCAGTGCCACTGTACTCTGTAGGCACTTGCACTCAGCTGCACACACACACACACACACACACACATACACACACACAGGGGCATATACACATAATGAAAATAATAATTAAACAAATAAAACAGAGGACTAGCACCTGGAGAATGACACCTGATGCTGCCCTGTAGATGTTTTAAGCATTTGACATTTAGGAATGTGCAATATCCTACATATGTTTTCCACACATATGAACATGCACACTCATTTATATATAAATACAAAACATCTCAAATTTAAAATAATTATATAGGAGGAAAATGTTTCTTCATGTACATGTACACATTAGTGAAAATGTCAATAAATACACCACATTTTTAAAAAAGTGAAAACACATTTAGAAAAATGTTAGATTCAGAGAGAGGGGAAATGACTGCCTTTAGATGCATGCCTCTGATGATCCCACCAGGCTCCAATGCACACTTCCATTCAGTGGTAACATAGATGGCTCTGGTTATACTAAGCAATTCACAAAACAAAACCACAGCCACGGACTTAGGAAAAGTAATGGTAAGGATTTAAGGGGACTGATAGGGATGGAAGTGAGTAATCAGACTACACTACATTCATATAAGAAAATTTCAAACCGAACAATAAAATCAATCAATAGAAAGTGACTGACATTGACATGCTTTGAATTTTATCACTTTTACATTAATTTTTATCTTGGACCACATTACGTGTTCAATGTACTGAGATCACACTCTTTCTGCCCTTCTACTCTTCCCAGCACCATTCTTTCTCCCCAACTCGTCCCTCTCCTATTTTCATGTCTTTATTTTGCAACCTGCTGAGTTTAGAGATACTTGTATGAGCATGGGGGTAGGGGACTGTTTACCAGAGCATAGGCAACTGCCAGTTGCTGAAGAAAGTGACTTCATTTCCCTGACAATCATTAACTGACAAAAGTTCAAGAAGGGATTTATCCTTGTGAGTTCTTTCCTCACCCACTGTGGAATGTTAGAGTTTTCAATCTTATGCAGACTTGTGTGGGTAGCCATGACTGCCAAGTGTTCAAGATTGCAATCCTCAGCTCTAATCCTCAAGATAGTATTTCACAGCACTTCCATCCATCCTCTGACTCTTAATAGTCTTACCATGCTCTCTTCTACTGTGCCCCCTAGGCCTTGAAGGCAGGGATATAGATGTCCCATTTAAGGTTAGGTACTTAGTAGTTACTTATTCTCAGTTTTTATGACTTATGAGTCTTTATATAACCATTGTTCACTGCCAAAATGTACTGTGATCAAGGTTTGTGTTTTACAATTGTCTATTGGTATAACCATAAATATTTAGGAGGCAGTTTGACTCCAGGTTCATTTAGCAAAGCATCAATAATAGATTCTTCTCTTTCAATTGTGTCCTCTCCAACTATAGCTCTGACTAATTTTCACAATACCAGGCATAGATTCCATCTTACTAAGCCCAGCATCGAATCCAATCAGAAAATGATCAGTTATATTCTAAACAATCATGCGTTGTGTAAGCAGGCATATTGTACCTGACAGACTGGTCCTATCGCTCAAGTGTCTAAGCTATGTAAGACTGTAGATGATTCTTTCTCCTCAATAGCCTGCATAGCACCTTCTGGCATTATGAACATTAGCTAGCAGGGATTAAACTTTATGGCAGGTATCAACTTAATTTTTATGTCTCCTATATTTAAAGTGAACATTCCTTAATAAAGGCCTTATCATCTAGTTCTGGCGAGCAACCAAGAGAAATGACAGTAGCTTGTGTTGTTTTAGGAACTTCTGAGGCTTCCTTGGTCCCCAAATCTTAGTGAGGATCCCACACTTGCCTTTGGAATTTACATTAAAAGTCTAGCTTTATCTATTTATGCAGGATACTTCCATTCAATTGCCTTTAAATTTTTTTGTATATTTTAAATTAGCTTATAGGGTAGTAGTTTTCAATACAGATTTTTCATATAAACGTTAGTTTAGTAACACTCCCTCACACTCAAGCTACCACAACTCACTGCCACTGACTATTTAAACTTTTCCCCACTCATTATTTATTCTTCCTCTATTTTCATTCATTGTGTGTTTTACTGTAAGCATGAGGCCTTTCTCTAGCTCCCATTGCTCATCTCTTACTTCCTGACCTCTACATAAATTCATTCAAACTTAAACACAGAAATCTAAAAATCTCAAGCTAGGAACCAGAGAGAAGGAAATGTTAGTATTTAGGATTTATTCTTTCTTCATTTTATTCAGTGTAGTTTCTCCCCTTCTTCCCCAACAGACACCAGGAGACATTCTTCTTACATTCCAGGTAAAGCTTCCCTCATCAGTTAAATCTCTCTGGAAAACTCATCACAAACATCCCAAAGATTTGTCTAATTAATTATTTAATGTTTCTTCATCCAAATACTTACAAAATTGGAAGTAATCTTCTTAACCCCCACCCCAAGGAATAAGAAGTACCTAGTAGGCAAATTCAAGCACAAAACTGAGATATCTGGGACTAGTCTTTACATGACTTAGGCATTCTATCATATTTCTTATTCTAAATATAAATGTAAATGATTTCAGATATATCTTCTGGGTCACTTTTTCTTTAGCAATGTCTAACACATTATTTTCCCATTGCCATAATATATTTTCATTCTATGTGTATGAATGTATTGCCTGCATGTATGTAAGTGTACCCATTTCATGAAGTACCTGTGGAGGCCAAAAGAGGGCGTAGGAGCCTCTAGAACTGGAGTTATGGGCAGTTGTTAGCCATCATGTGAGTGCAGGGGATTCTAACCTGGGTCTTCTGAAGAACAGACAGTGTTCTTAACTGCTGAGCCATCTCTCCAGCCCTGCTTTTATTTATTTTTAAAATTTTTATTTGTATTTTATGTGTACGAGTGTTTTGCCAGTATCCATGCTGGGCAGTGCCCACTGAGGATAGTATATTGAGTCAGACCACCAGGAACTGGAGTTACAGATGATTGTTAGCTGCCAAATGGGTTCTGGAAAACAAACTGGAGTCTTGTGCAAGACCAGTTAGTGCTCTTAACTGCTGAGTCATCTCTCCAATTCATATCCATTGACTTTTAAATTTCACTTACTGAATTTTTACTCTGTGGCTCATAAGACATTTCCACGGCTTCTTTTCTCAATGTTTTGGTCCTTCATATTATCAGGTTATGATTTCATAGTTTTAAGTAAAATATATATCATTTCAAATAAGCTAATGCCCTTTAGTCATTAATTTCGATATTTTGGTTTTGCTGATTATCGTATGAATCACTTCAGGATGAACAAGTGTGGTTCATTATCTATGAAGATTTCTGTTTTGGAGACTTTGAAGTCAGGGCCAGAATTCCATTAAACTTCTGTTCCAGCTTGAACTTGAACTGAAAATCTACATGAGGACTACTGAATCATTGTGCTTAGGGAAAATATTTTTCTTCCACAAAGTGCTAAGCAAAGCCGTGCAATGGTCCTTGCTGTAAACACCTTTGTATTAGATTTCATTTGCAAAAGTGTGTGTAATCTTTCAGTATGGGCTTTCTTTCCTCCTCACTCCTGGAAAACATTGTGAAGCCTTTAACAGAACAGCACACATTCTTTTGAAAATGACTCCTCACTACTGGTGTTTTTCAGTTTTTGCCAGGAGCCAGTTGATCTTAATTTTCTTGAAAACTGAAGTGGACTACAAATTAATTTTTTAGAATTTTTATTTTTATTGGAGTTTTGCAATTTTCATATAATATAGATGTGCTGGATGGATTTAGTTATCAACTTGACACACCTGGGTAAAGGGAGCCTCAACTGGGGAATTGCTTCCATTGGACTGGCCTGTTGCGATGTTTGTGGGACATTTTCTTGATTGTGGAGTGATATGAAGAGGCCCAGTCTACTGTGGGTGGTGCCACCCCTGGGCATGTGGTTCTGTATTTTATAAAAAAAATGGGCTGAGCACAAGATAGGGGAGCAAGAAAGTAGCAACTTTCCTTCATAGCCCATGCTTCAGTTTCTGCCTCACAGTCCTGCTCTGAGTTCCTACCTTGGGTGTTCTGTGTGTGCTACGGACAGCAGAGGCAGAGAAGGGGAACTTCTCAAGCCCGTTGGAGCCCAGAATATTGTGAGTGAATCCAAGGTGTCCAGGCTTGAGCTGTTTTGCTGGACTAAAATTTTGCTTAGATGTGCCCAATTCTTCCCTTTTGAAATAAGACAGCACTTGTATTGGACTGTGTAGGAGCCCACGGTTAAGACACTTTTATGAAAAATTTTGAACACTTAAAGTGTTGAAAATTTTAAAGACTGTGGGACTTTTAAGGTTGTATTGTCTTGTGTTATGATATTATTAGCATCATACTTTGGGGATTAAAATATGGAAAGCTTGTGGTTCAATAGTAAGGTGTGTGTGTGTCAAGTTGACAAGGGGTCAGTTGTGTTCTGTAGCTTTAGTTATCAACTTGTCACACCTGGGTAAAGAGAGCCTTAATTGGGGAATTGTGTCCACTGCACTGGCCTGTGGCCATGTCTGTGGCACATTTTCTTGATTGGTGAGTGATGTGACAGGACTCCATCCAGTATGAATGGAGCCATCCCTGGACAGGCGGTCCTGTGTTATATAAGAAATACAGATGACCATGGGCCAGGGGAGCAAGCCAATAAGCAACATTCCTCTATGGCCTGTGCTTCAGCTTCTGCCCCCAGTTTCCTGCCCTGATTTCCTACTTTGGTCCCCCTGAGTGATGAAATTTGATCTAGGAAATGTAAGCTAAATAAACTCTTTCTTTCCCAAGTTGATTTTTGCCAGAGTACTTTGTCCCAGCAATTGAAAGGACGTTAGAACAGTAGATTGATGTTATTTAGATATCTTTCCCGATACTCTCCTCTCCCTCCTGCCCCCAGCCCAATTTAATACAACTGGTAAAGTCTGCTTTGTGTTACCACATTTTCTTCAGAGTGGGTTCATCCATTGGGCTCACTAAGACTCCCCTCCCAATAAAACACAGTTTCTCCTCAGCTGCTTTCCTTAGTGTAGGTGGGATTTCTCACCATTTCTTTCCCATGCCTATGTCTCATTTGAGCTAACATAGAACCTGTTCATGCTGTCACCATTGCTGTGAGTTCCTATGGGTAACTGATTAGCTATCTGGTAGACTCTGTTAACCTGCTGTTACCCACCCCTTCTGACTCCTACGTTGTATCTATCCTTTTAAATATTTTACCTTTCCAGAAGAAAACAATATCTTACTTTTATATTTATTTAAATGGATTCTACCGTATAACAAGAACTAGACCTTAGTTTTCTCATATAATAAAATAATTTGGAATTTTTCTTTAGTAGTATCTTATTTGGATATCAATTTTGCAAATTTCCAAGTGATACTATATTCCATCACTCTTTCAATTTTTTAACTTAAATTAGGTATCACAGACCTTGATATAGTATATAAATAAACTCAATTTTCTTGAATTCTTGGTTACTTATCCTATTTTAAAATTTTTAGCCTCTGAAATTACATTCTAGTTTATGTTTTGTTGATGTGATAAATTATTAACCAAACCAACTTTGAAAAAAGCATTTTATTTGACTTATAGCTCAAAGTCCATCACAGAAGTAAGCCAAGACAGGAACCTGGAGGCAGCATCTAAAAGAGAGGCAATCTAAAACAAAGACCAAAGTACAATGATGACTACTGGTTTTCTTGTCCCGGCTTACTCAGTTACCTGTCCTTTATTATCTATTTTTGTTTATATCCTTTATTGAGCTTTTGTACATTTCATAAAATAGTTCTTAATCAAATTCAGGCAAACTTCACCATCAATTCCCCACTTACTCCCCCATAAGACCTCATGCATTCTGTCATGCATGATAAGTCCTATTTAATCAAGCATTTGTACACAGGTGTTGTAGCACAGAAGTATCCTCTGAAAAACATAACACTGATATCAGATGCCTTCTTCCCAAGCTTGGTTGCACCTGCCTGCCTAGGATCCTCACAGCCAAATTGTTGACTGACATGTTCAGAAATAAAGGAGGGCCAGGCAGCGTCAGTCACGGCTCCTAACACATCACAAGGAGTCCGGGTATTAAGAGAACCTAAGCAGAGGAAGCGGGGAGGGAGGCTGTCTCTCACCAGTTTGTATGGCTGCTGGGGAGTCATGATCCATGCCCAGAGGGAGATTTTCCAGCCTGGTCTTAGGCCGTAGGTGGTGGGAGCACCCACACTCTTGTAACTAAACTCTCACTCACTGCTCTGTAAGTCCAGTAAACTCACTGGTTTTTCAAACTGTAGTCTGGAGAAATCCTACCTCTCTTTGTCATAGAGAGTTAAGAAATGCACTAGTATTCTTTTCACCCCTTGTTCTAATATGTGCCATGAGCCTTAGGTGTAAAGGTACCACTATAAATATTACATCTAGCACTTGGAATTTCTCAGACATATTCTCTGTATGTGACAAGTTGTGAAACTCTGTAATAACCTCCATCCATTGGAAAAGGAGCTTCTTTGACCAGTGGTGTGCAGCATACTTGTCTGTAAATACAAGGATGTCATAGGACCAAAGGAGGACATGGCCAGATGTTGCTCAAGCTACAAAGAAGGAATTTTAGCAACAGATATCCTTCCCTGCAATTTCATTCACTGGAATCTAGTTAGCCTATCTAGAGATCTTAAGGAATATCTCTTCCTCACCCACGAATAATAGGTCTCCAATATTTCCCAGGCTAGCATGATCTGCTTCCCATTTCCCTTGCCCTACCCTGAGCCCTCTTCTAATTGAGTTGGCATGGGTCTTGTGCATGATACCACCATTGCCGAAAGTTCACCTAAGTTTTTAGTGGTCTGAAAGCCTCTGTTTCCCTATGTTCATGGACCAACTCTGGCTTTTATAATCCTTCCACCCCATCTTTCTCAATGGTGCCTGAACAGTGGGTGGATGAGTTTTAATATAAGAATCCTACCTAAGAACATACATCTGCAGTCCTCATTTTCTAAAACTCAGCCAGTTTTGGCCCCCTATGTGCATCACACACTGCTGTATAAGGAACTCTCATTAGTGGAGGTTTAAAAATGAACCAGTATTCTTTTCACCCCTCGTTCTAATATGTGCCATGAGCCTTAGGTGTAAATATTCCACTATAGATATTACATCTAGCACGTGGAATTTCTCAGACTTATTTTCTCTATGTGACAAGTTGTGGAACTCTGTAATAACCTCCATCCACTGGAAAAAGAGCTTCTTTGACGAGTGGTGTACAGCATACTTGTCTGTAAATACAAGGATTCATATTCAGTATATGATAAGAAATTTCATTTGTCTGGAAATATGACAGATATGGGGTTTTCTCTAAGAACTATGACTCCTCCAGACATGTCTATATTTGGCTATAATTATAGAGCCACCCATGAGTTCCCCCCCATTGAGAGGGATTTAAGTTCAGTTAGATAGCTATTATTCCCCAGATAACAGTGCCACAAGTGTGCCAATATAGATAATTTTCTGTTCCAATGATTATGGTTATTAGACTTTAGGTCTGGGTTGGATCATTGATTGATTCTCTCCCTTAACAGCTCTCTTAGTATCCTCTAGAAGTACGAGAGCTAGTCTTCATGGAGACCTCGGATTAGTTCCAGCTCCATTACTTCAGGTTCTGTGTCTGAAGCATGTTCTGTCTTCAGCAGTAGGGTTTTATCTTTGAGTTCTCAGAGAGAACCAAGGGCTCTGGCAATAGCGTGTATTATTTTTGGAGTCTCTTGGACTACTCTGACTGAAAACTTGAAGGGAGAGCTCTCCTTTCGGCCACTGTAGTCCTTCCCCCTGCCACACAGCACCCAGGTGTACACATGCACTCCTGTTCAGACACTGTATTTCTCAGGGGCTTCACACACCACTCAGTCTCGGTTGACCTCTCCTCTCCCTTCTCCCTTCCCAATCTAAGAAGCCCCATTTCCCCTATGCTTCAGGGATAACAGCCACCTCCCAGCATCTCCCTCCTCTCCTGAGCCCCCCCCCCCCATGGTTCCCTGCATATCTTTCCCTCCTTCTTTCCCAGCCTAACCCTCCTACCCTCCCACCTCCCTGATGGTAACATCTGTTCCCTAATACACCCCTTTTTCAGCTTCTTTTTCTTTATGTTTCCTTTCCATTCTCCTGGCTCCTGCTGTTCCATCAAGATATATACTCAACTATAAGGGATTGATGCTGCAATCTGCGAAGGATGGAGAACATATGTTGCTTGTTTTTGTGGGTTTGTGTTACTTCACTTAGTAAAACAGTTTCTAGTTCTATTTATTTACCTGCAAATTCCATAATTTCATCTTTTCTTACTGCTGAATAGATCTCCATTTTGTGCATGTGCCATCTTTTCCTTACTCATTTGTCAGTTAAAGGACACTTAAGTTGTTTCCACTTCTTATCTACTATGAAAAGAATAGCAACAAACATAGATGTACAGGTATTTCTCTCTACAGTAGGATGTGTTCTTTTTGGAATGTAACAAGGAGCGGTATAATCAGAACATATGTTAGATTCATTTGTAGTTTATTTTTTAAGAGTTCTCCATTTACTTTCCATAGAGGTTGCAGGAGTTTGCCTTCTCAAGAGCAGTGAATGTAGTCACATTTTATCTTCTATGATTAATTGTATCTTGAAGTGTATTTTGTCAGATAATAATAGAGCAACTCCTGCTTATTTCTTAGTGCCATTTGCTTGGATTACTTTGTCCGTCCCTTGACCCTAACATGGTGCCTACCCTTTGAGGTAAGACAAGTTTCTTTCACAAAATAAATAGTTGTGTTTTGTTTCTTAATCCATTCAGTTAACCTGTGTCTTTGACATGGAAGTTGAGGCAACCGATATTAAAAGTGACAGTAACCAATCCACATTTTCAATAATAACTCATTTCCAATATCTGACAAAGTAGACAATCATGAACATATAGGCACCAAACTTTCTTTCACTCAGTTTAATAAAAACAGAGAACCACATGTATTACTATCATAGACATATACAATATACATCATATACATACACAGTATATATAAATAGATCAAGCAGACCTAACAGATATCTACAGAATATTCCACCCAAGCTCTAAAGAATATGCATTATACCAAACAGCCCATGTAAATTTCTCTAAAATAGACCACACACTGGGACACAAAACAAACCTCAACAAACATCAAAAATATTGAAATAAAACCATGTATTTTATCAATAAAATTTAAACAGGAAAAGAGGCTCTAGAAACTACATTAACTCATGTAGATTAAACAACACACTCCTGAATGATGAATGGGTCAAAGAAGACATGAAAATATACTTGTAGTACAATAACAATAACACAGCACAACCAAATCTCCATTCCTAGGTTTTAAAAAAGATAATGTTATTTACTTTAGTTGTTCAGGTCTTCAATTTTGTCATCTAGTCTTGACATTACATTTTCCACTCCATTCATTCTTCTTGAATTTCCTTCAAAATTTTTATTTTGTGAATTCGGTTTTCAAAGCTGAATTGTCTCTGTCATTTCGTTCAGCCAGTTTTCATATTTTCTTGAACTTCAGTCAGGAGAATATCCCTACCCTCTTTGAGTTCTTTGAGTTATTTGTCTGTATGGTCTTTAAAGTCATTGAATTCTTTGATCCATTTCTTTATGTTCATGCACCAACCCTGGCTCTTACAATCCTTCTCTGTCTTCTGCAATAGTCTCTGAGATGTGGTGGATGATGTTTAATATAGGAATCCTATCAAGAGACAATCTGCAGTCTCTTATTCTCTAGGACTTAGTCATTTGTGGCTTTCTGTGTGCATCACACTCTGTTGTAAGAGGAAGCTTCACTGTTGCGAGTTGGGACATGTATTCTCTCTACCCCATGCTCTGCTGTTTCATGAGTCTAAGGCATAAAGGTACCACTGTAGCTGTGTCACTTTTTGCTGGACATCTCTCAGACATATATTCTCTATGTGTGACCAGCTGTGAAACTCTGTAATAACCTCCATTCTTTACAAAAAGAATATTCTTTGATGAGTAGTGTATACTCTTCTGTAAACATAAGAATCCATACCTCACGTATGGTAAGACATTTCATTTGTCTAGACTTGTGACCTCTCCAGTCATGTGTTTTGGCTATATTTACAGCCTAAGTCATGAGTTACCTCCTGTTGAGAGGACTTTAAGTTCAATTAGATAACTGTGGATTATTCCCAAGGTAAAAGTACCACTACTGAACCAAAAGACATAGGTTGCTCTGCTAGTCATTGTGGGGTTTTAGACTTTAGAGCTGAGATGGACCATTGATTGATTTTTCTCCCTTTGCAGTTTGCATAGTATCCTCTAGAATTATGAGAGTTAGCCTTCAGGGAGAAGAATTCCAGATCAGTTCCAGTTCCACTGTTCAAAGTCCTGTGTCCAAATAGTATCCTATCTTGAGCAATAGGGTCTTACTTTCAAAATCTGGGAGACAATCAAGGGCTGTGGCAATAACCTGTGTTGTTGTGGAAGTCTCTTGGACTACCGTGATCAACAACTTCAAAGGAGACTTATCCTGTCTGGGAGTGTTTCTTTTTATGTAGCCTTCAGGTATATATGTGCATTCATGTTCAGATACTGTGTGTATTTTTCAGGGTTATATTTTTTTTAGTTAATACTTTCCCTTTGGCTTTCATGCCACCTCAGCTTTATTTCTCTCTCCTCTCTCTCCCTGACTAACCTGCATCTTCCCTCCCCAGTTTAAGCACCCTCATTTTCCCTTTGATAATACCTGACTCCTATCATCCCTCATCTGTTGCGTTCCTTCTTTACCCTCATGGCTCTTTATATGTCCTTCACTCCCTTCCCAAATGAATGCCCCATTTCCCTCCTTTTAATATCTGTTTCCTATTATCTCCTTTTCTCATATTCATTCTTTTCCATTGCCTCCATGCCTACTTTCTATTTTCATGACTCCTGTTGTACATCAGGATATATACTCAAGTATTTTAATGATTGGTGCTAACATCTGCAAATGAAGGAGAACATTCATTGCTTGCTTATCTGAGTCAGTGTCATTTCACTTAGTATAACAGTTCCTACTTCCATGGATTTACTGGCAAAGCTCGTAATTTCATCTTTCTTCACTACTGAGTAGAACTCTACTGTGTAAATGTACCACACATTTGTTATCCATTCATCACTTGAAGGACATTTAGGTTGTTTCTTTTTCTTAGCTATTGGGAAAACAGCCACAAACATAGACATACAGACATTTCTACAGTAAAATGAGATTTTGGGGTATAGGGCAAGGAGGTATATAACCAGATCATATAGTATATTCAGTTTAAATTTTTAAAGAGTTTTCCACACTGTATCCCATCGTGCTGTACCCACAGTCGTTGCAATTTGACTCCAAAAGAGAATTTTGAGTGAGTTTCACAAGATCCCCTGACATTATGTGCAAAATAGAAAATATAGGAAAACAGACATAAATTCTTGGGTAGAAACTGGAAACCACTGAGCAGGAGACAAGAAACTTATGAGCTGAAGGTAATGTATCTCCTGCCTCATAATTTGAGAGAAAAACTGATTCCTAAATTTATCATGAGTGTTTAGGTTGTTGTTGGTTTATTGTTATGAAATGACAGTCATTACTTTTCCTTTGCTGCTCCCAGTTCTCTCCTCTGCTTGCCCACACTGTTCTTCCTCCCTGACTTTTAATACAGTCATGGTAAGTATTCTAGAGGACTGAAATTTTCTTCTTAATATTTTAAGGAAATATATGATACTTTTTTTTTCTCAGCAAACCCAAGTTTAATTTCCTTCATCCACTTTTCTATATGTTTTCCAGGAAGACCCACCACATTATGTGAAATTATGGGCAAGGCTGAAATTTGGTTAATCCGGACATATTGGGATTTTGAATATCCCCGTCCATACTTACCTAACTTTGAGTTTGTGGGAGGACTGCACTGCAAACCTGCTAAGCCTTTACCCAAAGTAGGTCGATGATCGTTGGGACATTAATTACTTCCTAGTACAATAATGGACTTTCCTTGAAGTTTAACTGCTTTAATAACAGAGATGTGCACTGAGTAGCTTCACTTTGCCAGGAGAATATGCTTTCCTCATGATAGGTATTCTTGTATGAACTATATTGAGCCTTTTGAACTTTTACTTGAGAATTTGGGATTGAGAATAAAATGAATGGTTTATTTAAAAATATCTATGTGTTTCTAGTAAGGGACACCATAGTAGAGCGTGGAAAACAAGAGACATGGAGATCACAAAGGAGACTGCTGTAGTCCTCCTGAGCCTGGCAGAGTTATGGACAGGGACATGTCCTCAACTTTTTGATAGAGAAAGATGCTTTTATGAAAAATCTTGGAAAATTGCTTAGGATTTTATGGAAAAGAGAAAGTATGTGTTGAGGGCTGTCAGAATCTGCAGTGCTTAGAGATTTCAGTCATAGGGATTCAGGTACATGCTAACATTTAGAGTCATAGTAACAAATGTTAGAAAAACTTCCTGGACTTGACAATGATTAGTTAGACTTCCAACTTGTTTAAGGATCCAAGGAGATAATCTGTGTCACTGCAGAAAAGTTTGGGGACGTCTAAACAAAGAACATTTGATATGGATTTATAGTCACCAACATCAAGTAAAAGTAATAAAACATATAAAATCAAAGTAACATAGGGCCTCTATGAATATGAGCTCAGTTTTTTAAAATGTTTTTGAGATAGGGATTCACTGTAGCCCAAGCTGACTTGGAATTCACTTTGTAGACCAGGCTTGTTTCAGTCTCAGTGAGTTCTCCCTGTATCTGCCTCCAGAGTGCTGGGACTAAAGGCATCTACCATGTCCAGCTGAGGTCAGGAGTTTTTGAAAAGAAAAAGAAAAAGATGTTGAAATAAAAAACATTGATAAATTAAAGAAGATGGTAGGTAAACATGGTCAGAAAATTGTTATTAGTTATCAGCAGAGATTGAAGAAACCTATTCACATTTACTGGAGTATAAGCCCATTAAACAGGATGTTTAGAAAACTTCAGGTTAACTTAGAAGATCCTGATTTTGATTTAGGATATGTAAGATGTATTAATATTCACATTATTTTAGGACTCAGAATAAGCTTTACTTACAATTCAAGTTATAGTTGCCACCATGCTTTATTGAATGTTGGCATACAGGATGCTAATGAAACAATGATGCAGAGACAGATGCAGAATGCATGCATGGTTGCTAGATATCACCCCATTATATTTATCTTCCTGCAGTCCCTGAAGATGCACAACTTCACAAAATAGATTAGGCATATTTCATTAGAGTGGTGGGGCTGGAGAAATGGCTCATCAGTTAAGAGCACTGGCTGCTCTTGCAAAGGACATGGGCCCATTTCCCAGCACTCACAAGACAGCTAACAATCATTTGTAACTCCAGTTCCAGGGAATCTGATGTTCTTTTCTGACTTCCATGGGTACTGCATTACGTGGTTGCACTTATATGTGTGCAGACATAACATTCATACACATAATATAAAAATAATAAGTAAAATACTTTTAAAGTATTCAGAAAATAGTTCATTTGAGACTCATGTTATCTAACAAAAGAGATTGTGATTAAATGAATACCAATCATAGCTTTCAACTTTATTGAGGAAACAGAATAAGAAAAAAATTGAAACTCAGTGAAGCAAAATTCATTTATTCTGGTAGTCATTTGTGCGTACATGTGTGTGTCTGTTTGTGCATACATATACATGTCTTTGTGTATGCATTAGTATTATGATCCTCAATAAATATGTATTTAGAAATAGGTTTAAAGAGTGAAATATTGAACTGGGGTTTGATGATCCACATTTGTAATCCCGGTTTGGAATTGGAGGTAAGAAGATCTTGAGTTTGAAGCCAGGCTGAGCTATGTAGCAAGATTCTGTCTCTTATAAAATTATCAAACAAAAACTACCATGACTGACTTTCATGAGTTTAGAAAATATTCTATTACTTAAAACAAACTGACAGTAGCAGTCTACTGCCATCAGAGTAATGCTTCCTATAATTTTCTAGTCATAATTGGAGAACTATATGATTCTAAGGTGGCCACAAAACACACATGACACGTCTCTGAAAGGTGGCATGCACATGCGTTATTACGTGAAAGGAGTCTATTTCATTCTTTACAGTGCTGATTTTTAAAACTTGGAGAATTTTATCTGTAATTTATGTTTAACTTCAGCTGTAAGGCTCAGATTTATACATTGCTATTTTTGTCAGAATCACAGGGTGTATAATGAGTCAGAAAGAAAACAAATCATGTTCACAGAAGTCATTATGATTACAGCAGTAAATTAACTGCCATCTTCTCCTGAAATATGTCATTATAGATCTGGAAAAAAATGGTTCAGAGGTTAGGTGTACTGACTACTAGGTGCACAGAGAATCTATATTCAGTGTCCAGCACTCACGTGGCAGCTAATAATTGTCCATAACACCAGGTCCAGGTGACCTGGTGTCTTCTTCTGGCCTCAGTGGGCAGTGTAATAATATGTTGCAATTACAAATATGTAGAAAAAGCATTCACACACATAAAAATAAATTTTGTGACTATGAGTGTCTTAAGTGCAACCATGCTTGCATTCCCCATGGTGGCTAGAAGGGGGCATCAGATCTTCCAGAACTGGAATTACTGATGGTTATTAACCTACAGGTGGGTGCTGGGAACTGAACTTAGGTCTTCTGCAAGAGCAGACAGTGCTCTTAACTATTGAACCATTTCTCCAGCCCCAAAATAAATAAAATATTAATAAATGTTGCTATATATCACATCTCTAACACATTCTTCACTCTGAAATAAGGAAGGTAGTGCATAAAGGTAAGGAATCTTCAATGTTTGCCTAATGGGAAGGTGAATCCGTCTATTAATAATTATGCATGAAACAGACATGAAAATATTTTTTAAAGACCAGGCTTATATGCATGGAGAATTCTCCCAGATTTGCCAACAATTCTCTTTCCAGGGTAAAACACTGAGAGTAACATATTCCAAGTGCAATGATATGAGAGCTGCAGTTATTGCAGTTCCCGTATGTGCAGATTGGCTGGCATGTTTGTTACTGCATGTGTTTTATTCATGTTTCAGAGACATGTTTCCTCTTAAAAAGATAGTTCTATAGGTCATAAGAGAGAACCAGTCTAAGAATTTCTCTGAAACTTCTTTTTGCCGTTCTTATCTATAACTGAAAATGAAAAATATTTCGTTTCAATGTGGTTTGCAGGAAATGGAAGAATTTGTCCAGAGCTCAGGGGAACATGGTGTTGTGGTGTTTTCTCTGGGGTCCATGATCAAAAACCTCACAGAAGAAAAGGCCAATCTCTTTGCCTCGGCCCTGGCCCAGATTCCTCAGAAGGTCAGTACAACCTCTGATCCTGGAGAGCAGAGCAGTTATGGACAGCCTGGAAGACAGTGCAGTTCATATTGTCTTTGTACATGGACCCTGAAACCAGTTATCCACTGAGCACAACTGATACCAGCTTTAATTGAAAGTTTCAAGAATATATAAATGGTTTTGTATAATCTTAGCATTATTTTGCAAATAATTTTTTATACTTTTAAGAGAATAGAGAAAAAGATACTTGGCCACTTGAAATGCTGTGGACTGTACTGACACTAGCAAAAGCCACAATACATCTTTTAACAACATGGTCTCCAAAGAGAAAAAGTTAAACACAGAGTACATAGAAATCATGCTAAAACATTCGATAAATTTCTGACGTTTAATAAGACTTAACTAAAATATATTTCCTTTACAAGGAGAAGCCTAGGGTCACTTAGTCCTTCTACATTGAATATTCTATGACTTTAAATATAGAATTTTAATATTGTCAAACAATAAGAATTTACAAATTATGATAGTCGATCCTATATTTCTATTCTTAATATATTCTTCTTCCTCAAATATGATAAGATTCTTTATATTTACTTATTGAATAATGGACATAAAATTATATAAAATATGCTAATGTCTAAATATTTTTTAGTTTATTTCTATGATTTTGTCTCACAGTTTTTCATTTCTTAATATTTTATCTGTAATTTCTCTTGTTTCCTTAAAACAAATAGTATGAAATAAAATGTTAAATCCTAACAAAGTAACTCAATTTAGTCATTGTTTACAGAAGAGACAGGGAGATGAAGAAAGAAGGAGGGGGACAAAGAGGAAGAGAGACAGAAGCAGAGACAAAGCAAAGGCAGGAGGGAGAGTGGAATAAGGAGGGAAAGAATCATCAAGTAGATGACAGAAGGAAGGAGCAAAGAAACTGACCACAAAACTAAAGCTAGTTATGTTTTCAGAAAACTGCAATTGAAACATGACTGAACCATGTGAAATAAATATCCATGGTATTTGTGTCTTTTTTTAAAACCCTACATTCTGATTGACTAAACTAATGCTATTTGTCTTCTAATTCTTCCTTTAAATTCTCACTACCAAGAGATTTTGAGTAATAAATGTGAATTTAGCAATGCTGTGCTTAATGGACTACTAGTAGAAGCTGTTGTGAACCTGCAAGTTTGTTATATATCTTAATTTTTACAATCTGCCGCACATATGCTTCCTTCCCAAGTACCACCTAAAGTATATAGGCTGGGCTTGTTCTATATAACTCTGGAGACTTAACACACTTTACTGTTTTATTTTTTTCACCTGCAAAATTGCAACATTTTCTTTCTCAGGTTTTATGGAGATACAAAGGAAAGAAACCAGCCACCTTAGGATCCAATACTAAGATTTTTGACTGGATTCCCCAAAATGATCTTCTCGGTAAGACCCTGGGACAAAAAAGAAACCTATGTAGTCAGTGTACAGATAGTTTAAGGAACTTCTTAACATCAAATTGATTGATAATATTGAATAATTCAAATTTTCAAATATCATTTCTAGTTTTAAGGCAGGTATATTTAAATAATCATCCCTTAATTTAATTGATTTCGTTTTCTTCCTTGGTTCACAAAAGAGCATCTTCAGTTAAGACTTTGATTGGTCTTTCAGTTTCCATCACTGTCAACCACCTCAGGAAATCTTCCCAGTCAGTGATGAAAGAGTCACCGTCTGCTTCCCCATGATTGCAGTTTTCTAGGGAACTAATGTCTTACATGCTCAGTGTTTATAGGAAATGCTGCCTTCTTCAATGACTTATACTATATGGATTTGCCTTTGTGCCTCTGAAAATCTGCCAGTGTCATAGCTTCAAATCATCACCCACCTTTACTCTGTCTCTCAAATAGGACATCCCAAAACCAGAGCTTTCATCACACATGGTGGAATGAATGGGGTCTATGAAGCCATTTACCATGGGATTCCTATGGTGGGAGTCCCAGTGTTTGGTGATCAGCCTGATAACATTGCTCATATGAGGACCAAAGGTGCAGCTTTGGGAGTGAACTTCAACACAATGACAAGTGAAGATTTTCTCAGTGCTCTGAGAGCTGTCATCAATGAACCCTCGTAAGTACTGCAGCATACTATGCCCTGCCTATCGTTGGTTAAGATGTCTATCATTTCAGAAATTTCTGACATTTCATACCTTATATTTGGTTTATCTTAATCAGCAAAAGATGAAATGAATGTAAAATTATTATTTTAAAATTTCCCAACTGTTGAAGTTAGTACCTCAAATGGGGAAAAATAATACTGACTTTAAAGGTTCTACCAATATATGTGTTTTCAAATACATATTATAAATATAAATTCATGTGCAGTTTTCACTTGATAAATATTTAAGTACTTATATACCATGAGTGAATAGAAAATGTAACTGGTAATATACCCAATGTTAATCTGTCAGAAACAACAATTAGTATATAGTGTTAGTAAATATTACTATTAAGTATTAGATCTTTTTATTGAGTATGTCATAAGTTTTTAGGATATTATAAATTCATATTTTAGGAACTGTTTTGTAATCAGCAATGCCAATAATTGTTAGTACTATTTATTATTTTGCATAAATGTTGACCTGGATGTTTAATGCATTACACTCTTACAAGCTTTTCAGTTGCTGATAATTTGATTCACGTTATTAACTATCAAATAGACAAGTTTTGTGATTTTTTAAAAAATGTTCACGCACAGAATATTTATTGCATTTTATTATTAATTTCAAGCCTATTGAGGCAACAAAGTAGAATATACATACTTTTAGAAAACTCCAAGTATATAATAAATGTATTCAATTAGAAATAACTTCAGATTAACTCACAGTCAAATACTGCTTCTGAGATGATCTGAGAACATAGGGCACAGTGTTTGCATTCTACTCTCTGATTTAATTTTTTTAAAAAGCACAATGGGGCAATTGGATGATGGCTCAATGGGTAAAGTACATGTTGTTCAAGTATGAAGATCTGGCTCCACAGTCACAGAACCGTTGTGAAGCAGAATATGGCAGCCTGTGTCTATAATCCCAGTGCTTCTAAGGCAAGTTGAGAGATTAAGACAAAAAAAAATCTCCAGAAACACACAGGCCAAGTAGCCTGGTATATGCAGCAGCAGGCATGAGACCCTGTCTGAAACAAAGTGGGAGTTTGAGTATCAGTATCTACTGGTTGTTCTCTGATGGCCACATGTGAAGTGTGGCATGTACATTTTCCCATCCCATCCTACATATATACACAAAGATAAAGAAAAAATGCACAAAAGGTTAAATTTAAATTTTGCATATAGATGATAATAACTTCAAATGTTCAGAATATTCTGAGTTATAAAATATTAGTGCATCAAATGTGAAATACATAAGTGAACATGGCCCTTGATTTTCCTGCCTTGCTTAGAAAAATAGTTTTATTTTTAAAATTTGGAGTCAAAAGGTTTTCTACTGAGCCTACTAAATCTGAAATTTAAAATCTGTAACTACAAAGCAGGAAATATTGATGGAGAGATTGATTTGCGAAACCAAGCTTTCACCACTGCTAGAGTTTGCCAAAAATTCATTTGCAAACTGAATTTGGGAATATAGGGAAACTATAATTTTGGCATCACCTACAGTTAAAGTAAAATAGAAAAAAAGGACTTTTATATTTTTTATTTTTCATAATGAGGAAAGAAGAAAGTCTCCTACTGTGGATCTAGTGCTCCTACTGCATTCCATATGAGTTGTGAGCAAATCACATGCTTTTCCCCAATCCTAACAGAGTCCTGGCAGCACAGGAGCATTTCTTCACAAACCACACACCTTCTCTCATAGCCACAATGGGATGAAACCAAACAGAACAAAGATGAAACATAGTAATGCTTCCTCAGTATCAGGAAACTGAAAATGAAGATGTAATTTGATTTTCAAGTACACAGATGTGCACACTGGGTTGTATAGCTAAAATTCCTTCTGAGAGGCTCAAATGAGATCCTGGCCCCTCCTTCCTTGGTCCCTATGACAAACTAAGGTCTGATTTTGTCAAACTGCAGTCTGGAAAACCAGTGAGTTTATTAGGCATACTTATAGAGCAATGGGTGAGGGTTTACTTACAGGAATGTGGGTGCTTCTCCCCAAAGGCCACACTGTAAAGTATTCATCCAGGCATGGAATATTCATCATGACTTACTGATAGCCGCACAAAGTGGTGAGAGACCCTCCCAATGGCTTCCTCGATTTACATACTATTCACTCTCCCCTAACTAGAGACCACTGGTTGGAAGGTTTGACTGAATCTCTGGCCCCTCCTTTCTTTCTGAGAGTAAAAATCCTTAAGCTTAGCTATGATGACCCTAGGCAAAAGGGTGCAAACATGGTTGGCAAGATGGCATCTGTCCATGGTCTGCCTCTTGGGGGTCAGTCCTAAGTTGTTACAGAAATCATTAAAATGTAACATTATTGTATTACTAACAGGATCCGTTTCTTAAATGACTGTAGTATATCTCATTCAGTCATCCATTGCTGATAGAGACAATTTCTTTTTTTTTACAAGCATACAAATGTGCACAAAGTGATTATGACAGTGCAAAGATCTCAGAACTCTACAGTGGCTAACTGATGTAGACAGCATGTTCTCTGTGTTTATAATATAAACTAAGATCTTAGTGGTTATGTGTATATATGCTTCCTGTTGCTATTTTGAAACAATCATGAATATCAAAATTCTTACCACATCACAATACTTTAAAAAAGATGAGGCTACAAATTTAATACTGGGCATTACAGATTTTCTACATCTGCATTTGACCACATTGTATGAAGAACATCTTTCTTCTACACAGTTTCCTTTAGGCATATTCCTAAAATATGCAACCAGCTCTAACAATATGTCTACTGCCAGTAGTCTATATAACACGAAACAGGTATCACATACCTTCCACGAAAACAAATTCTGTCTGTATATTTGTCTTCTAGCTATAAGGAGAACGCAATGAGACTATCAAGAATTCACCACGATCAGCCAGTGAAGCCCCTGGACCGAGCCGTCTTCTGGATAGAGTTTGTCATGCGCCACAAAGGAGCCAAGCACCTTCGGGTGGCAGCCCACGACCTCAGCTGGTTCCAGTACCACTCCCTGGATGTGATTGGGTTCCTCCTGGCCTGTGTGGTGACTGTGACATTCATCATCGTTAAATGTTGTTTGTTTACTTGTCAAAAATTTTGTAAGACAGACAAAAAGACAAAAGAGAATAGAAAAAAGAAGGCATAGCTCTTTTTAGGTTTGGGAAACTCCTGAATGGGAAAATCCTATTAATTCCAGCCACAAGGAGGCAGAAGTCACTCATTTTCCTTCTGTTTTCAAATAGCATGTTAGACTGGAAATAAAGACTAACATATAGCATGATCATTAACTACTGAGTGTGTCCCTTTCCCCGGCTGTCATTTTGCAGACAGTCTCAGGATTCCATTATCTTACTGAAATAAGTTTACTATTAATCCCAAATAAGCTCTGTACAAATGAAAAGATAGCTGACAATATGTTGAATCTCTGGGAAGGCACACATTATAAACTGAATTAATGTATGTAAGGAACTCATAAGGAATGATTTCATAAGCACCATATGATTGAAGAATGACCACAGGAGCACAGGGTTAGGAGAAGATACTTTTCTGATAAAAATAAACTCTCTGCTTGTCCAGTGTTACAGGGATCACAGCATGAATTCACTACTTTGATGGTGCTACATAGTGTAAACTCTATAACATTTTCATTGCAAACGTTAAGATAATCGTAATCTATTCCCCAGTCTTTCTACAATTAACCTTTTCATGGACTCTTTGGAGCACTGCATATAAGAAATGAAATGATGAATAGTGTCATCATTAGTTATTTTAGAAAACTACCAATACATTAAAAAGTGAACTGATCGTCCTTAGACAAAGTGTTAATAAGAAATCTAAAGTGACATTCTATGGAGTTTTAAGGAAATTTTATGTAATGGTCAATACTAGTGATAAACTTTTGTTGATTCATTATATTTGAAAATCATACTGTTCTTAATGAATCACCACTAGTTATTACCACAAACGTTTTGCTCTTCACAAAATTAAAAAGTAATAGACAATTTGAGACCAATACATTATTTTTATTTTTTAATCATCTATAATTTAAATTCATCATTTAAGTTTTATTCTAGGAATACATTAGCCTACCAACTTGAACAATAATTATCTTAAGGGTTTGATAGTACAATTCTGTCACAGGGCTCTTGCTTTCTTCAAATGAGGATATGGTTTTGATGTTTAGCAATATTAAAAAAATCATAAGATTTGGAAAATCCAGATGTTATTGTAAAACAATAATTAATGGAAAATATTCACATTTGAATCAGCTTTGTACCAACTTAATAGATATTAGAACTTTAATTAATAAATATGGCATAGCTAATATTTCCATTTCAGTGCTTTATATATAACTGAGGAAATAAATGACATTCATTGACTTAGAAAAAAAATTGTTTTTGAGGTAATGTCAGTGGATTACTATAGCCCAGCCCAGACTTGAACTTGCTGGATAGCTAGATTAGCCTATAACTCAAGAGTGTTTTAGCCACCTGAGGTCTGAGATTATAGACAGATACCACCAAGCAAGGCAAATTTTAAAAATACTTTCACATTTTTGTATATGTTGAAAAAGTCTCAATTTTTAAAAATAACTCTATAGTGCAACACGTACTCATTCTCAAATATTTACATTTCGGAAATTGTGAATAAACTTCTACAAATTTGCTAATAATTGATGAGAATATATTTAATAAGTGTTAACTATTTCAAAAGAGACTAAGGTCTAGGAAGAAAAAAGAGGGTAACTAAAATTGATGTTTTGTTTTTTCATTGCCATTTTACTATTATTATTATTTAACATTTTAGTGTTGATTTTATGTCATGTGTGTTGAGCATGTGGGACACAAATGCCACTGCATATGTGTAGAGAGAGGTCAGAGCGCAACGGAGAAATCAGTTTTCTCCTTTTACCATGTGGGATCTGAGGACACTATGCATCTACATTTAAAAAAAAGAAAGACTAAGAATAGAGTTATTTAATAGTTATTTAGGAAAGTGTTCAAATGAATAAATTAACTGTAACCAAAGAGAAGCCAGGCCATATCAGTGGAATTACTTTTGCATCACTCTCACTAGCTTGTACATAGCATTAGAGCAGTAAAAGAGACTCATTACTTTTAATTACTTTTTAATTACTTTTTCTGATTGCTGTGACTACATACCCGGGAAGAAGGAACTTAGGGAAGGATGGTTTATCTTAGCACATAGTTTGAAGGGATACAGTCCATCATGGCAAGGAAGACGGTGGCAGGAATATGAGCTGAGCACATCACCTCTGTGGTCAGGAACCAGAGGGATGAGTGCTAGTGGTCAGCTGGTTTCCTCTCTTCTTCTAATTTATTCAGATGCAGTCATGGTACATCTCTCTTCCTTAGATAAAGCTCTCTGGAAATAGTCTCACAGACACGTTCAGAGATGTGTCTACTAAGTATTTCAAAATCCAGTCAAGTTGACAGTATTAACCATCACAAATCATCCTTTGTCATCTTAATACCCAAACATATTACTTAAAATCATAGCATTCAACCTCTGTCTCCTAAACTCTCAAGTTTATCTCATACTGAAAAACACATTTAGTTCATCCTTAAAAGTATCCGAGTCTTAAGAGTTTTTGTTGCATGTACTTTTCCTCCGGAGATTGATAAAAAACTATTCTACAAGTCTAGTTTGATTAAAAAAAAAAAAAAAGTACGGTTACTTTCAGGAGAGTAGAAGGGAGAAAAACTTACGACCTTCTACTGCAGTAAAGAGAAACATTCTTTCTTCCAGCATCTGTTAGCTATCTAAATATCCTAAGGGAGGGCCATATGGCTTCATGAGTAACTCCTCCAAGTAAACATTAAGTTTCTACAAGTATTGAAGAGAGTTGTGACATCATATGCTCTCTCTCCCCTATAAAATATCAGTTTTCTAGAAGTCTCTGGGATTGGGGAGACCAAGGTAATCATAGCTTCTGACAATTCAAAGGGCAGTATCCAGGCCATACTTAAAAGACAGCATTCCACAACAGCAAAACCCTTCCTCTGGCTCTTGTATTCTTTATACATACTTGAAGAGAGTGATACAGATATCCTATTTAGAGGTGAACATTGAACAGTCCTCACTCTCAGCACTTTTCCTAGTTCTGAGACTCTGGAGTAATTATCACTAACTTCAAAAACAAACTCCTCTGAACAAAGCAGACAACATTAATCTGTGGGTAAAAACATATATTTCAAAATACTTTGACAGGCATTTCATATTCATTAGCTAAATACAATTATTCTTCCCCACTAGAGGGTATGGCTTCCAGAGCTATGGGCTTCTGTTCTAGATTGCAAAACCAGTCAGAGAGCTGGATTTAAATCCAATAAGAAATGAGATGACTACACCTATAACAGTCATGTCACTATTAAGACAGTGCATAAATCTTGCCTGAAATGTTGGTAGTAACACTTAGGGTCCACAGCAGAATAGAGCTGTATATGACAATTTTCTCACAGCAAATTGGAGAATATCTTGCATCATTTTGAAAGCAAGCTATAGCCCCATCTCAGTTTGATTTCTCCAAATCCTACAGCAAAGTGTGTGGTGTCTTCAACAATAGGGTCTGGCTCTAGAAGGCAACAAGTAGCAGTAACAATGGCCCGTATTATTTATGTGGCTCCTTGGCCAAAAACTTGAATGAAGGTATATTACCTGTATCACGTAGATTTTCATCTAATAACTTGGTAACTTCAGAATACATCCTTTTTTTGTGCATAAAGGGTACCTGCATTCAATATTTTTATTATTATTTTCCTGTTTATAGGCACAGGCTGTTGAAGGTTTTATTTTTTTAATTTCTCATTCACCTTTTTGTGTCATCTGTGTTTTACCCAACTCTCTATTTCTCCAAATTTGCACACACAAGTGTACCTGCCCTTTTCTTCTTACATAAAAGTATTTCCCATCTCACTTATTTTTAAAAAGTATATATTTACTTATTTGTTTTCTATGTCATGAATGGTTTGTGTGGATGTATGTAACGTATCTGTGTCATACAGTTCCCATGGAATCAAGAAGAGGGTGTCAGATCCCCTGGAACTGGAGTTAAGCATGGTTGTTACTTACCATGTGGATGCTGGGAACTTAACCCTGGTCTTCATCAAGAACAGTCAGTACTAGTAAACTATGAGCCATCTCTCCAGCCCTCCATCAGCATTTCTTTAGATGGTCTTGCATGCCATTCAGATATTATCTGAGCCTGTAAAACAGTCAAAATGTTAGCATCCTATCCTCTGTGAAATAAAACACCTTGTACAAATGGTGGTCAGGGTCAGTGAAAGCCCACCATCCACTATTCCAGGCAACTGCATGCTAATCTCGTGAGTCAGCAGCTAAAGAGAAATTAAAGAAAAATGTGACCACGGTCCAGTACAGCATGTAAACGCTCAATGCTGGCTATGATACTGTGGCCTGAAGGGAGGCACCACCTTAGTTATCTCCCAAGACATTCCTCATTAGTCATCCTGCCTGCTCCTCTTGGGGTGCTGTCCCAGGGCTGCTAAGCATCTAGTCCATATGCAATAGGCTGACAATGCTCGGACTGACCAAGTGCAAAGGAGAAAGCTGTCTATATTCTCACCTGTGGTACCTCCACAGGGATCCTGTTTGTGACAGTCTCTGGGACCATTCAATCTACAGTTTTCTTCTACTTCTCTATTGACCATATCTGGCTACTGAGAGGATCCTGGGCTCAGTGGACAATTTCTACTCTTGATATACATCCTTACAGGAGATAATTATACACTTTGAGAGACAACTGCCTGTCACTGAAAGAGGCTTAGTCGTTTCTTCAGTACTCCTATTATTTATAGTTCCATTTACTTTTTAAACAAACCCAAGGTTCCCAGTCACTGAATTCTGCTTTTTGTCATTTTTCACCTTAAAAACTGACTCAACACAGACCTCACCCCATTTGTTTTTAGAGTCATGCTGTTCTGTTATCTTTATTTTCTTTTTCTCTCCTCTTTATTGCTTTAACGTGTTGTGAATCAATTTGCATGCCAGTCTAAATTATTAGGTCATTCTAGAATTCTTTTTACCTTGGAAAGATCACATCCCATCATCAAAGCCCCATATCAGCCCTAAGGTCCTTGCTGAATCAACATCTTTAAAAACTCTCCCACGAACACAACATTATCTATCCCAGTGCACTTGGCATGGAAAACTTCCTTCTTCGTGTTCAATTCCCTTAGTTCCCTTCACTTCCTCTATTATTTGCCAATTCCTGATATGTATGAGGAATTCAAGTAGTGGTAACCAAGTTGCCCAAGAGCTCATTGAGTCAGTCTATCAGGGACTGTTTTTCCTCATATTGTTTCAGATTATGAAGCTTCTGTCTTAAGAACGGATGGATGGATATTATTTAGTTTCTCTGCTACCACAGAATGCAGATCAAGTCCATCTGTCCTTATGCTCCACAACTACATAAGACAGACTGGGAAAGTCTCCCTTATCCTTTGTTTAAAAGCTTTTTGCAAGTGAACAGTTTACAGACAGAACATTCCCTGATAGACAGTTTTCTAGGGTTGATTTAGTGGAGTATGCTTTTAATCCCAGCACTCACAAGGCAAATCTCTGTGAGACTGAGACCAGCCTGGTCTACATATCAGGTTCCAAGTAAGCTGAGGGTACAGGAAGACCCTGTCTCAATCACCCCTCTCCCCCAAATGTACTTTCTTATGATGGATAATTAATAATGCCCCTATTTTCATAATGTACCTAGAATGGCTCTTCCTCTATATTAAAGCTTACAGCTCAAAACAATTTTCTACAATTTCTACTTCACTCACTGTCTCCTCACTGCCCAATTCTTCCTGTGGGTCCCAAAATTGGAGATATTTTGTAAAATTGGGGCTATTAATACAGACAGAATTTGTTCTATCTTTCAGCAGGCTTCTCCAGTCATAAAATATTGGAAGCCAGAATTTTTATCTCATTCAGTTTCCTTTCACTTTCCTTTCAGTTCAGAAGCTAACATAAAAGATAATGCTCAAGCATCTTTTTCTCATTGTAATTCCTCTTTTTCATGGGCAGGTTCTTTCTGGGTGCACAGGTTAGCTTAAGTTACTTTTTTTATTGCCCAGAGCAAGGGTTTAATTCTGATTGGACATCCTACTTAAAATCCCTAGTCAATTTAAGGGGCATCTTCATGCTCATGTAGGAGAACCCAAATTTCCAGATGTATGGACTGCCAAAGTTAACTAAAAATGACATAACTAATATAAAGAGACCCATAACAACCAATGAAATATATGCATTAATTCAAAATATTCCAAATAAAATGAGTACTGGACCAGATATATCCAGAGCAGAATTTTACAAGCATTCAGTGAAGAGCTATTTCCAATACTCAGTTTACTCAATAATAAAGGAACATTAAAAAATTCTTTCTATGAAGTCAATATTACTCTGATACCCAAGTCAGAAAAGAGATCCAACAACAACAATAAAAGAAAAGTATAGGTCAATCTCTCTTTTGCAGGAATCTTTATAAAATATTCAAAAACCAATTTCAAGAGTACATAGAAAAATTATCTATCATGATCAAGTTGACTTATTCCCCCAGAGATGCAAGGATGGCTCAACATATGTAAACCAATAAATGTAATCCATCATATAAACACACTCCTGGATAGAAACCACATAATCATCCCAAGAGACACAGAAAAGACCTTTGACAAAAATCCAACATCAATTCATGATAAAAATCATAGAGAATCTAAGCTATAAGAGACATATTTAGACATAATGAATATAATAGATCACAAGATCACAGATTACATCATGTTAAATGACAAAAAACTGAAAGCATTCTCATTAAAATCTGAACAAGAAAAGGTTGTCCACTCTGACCACTCATGTTCAGTATATACTGGAGGACTTAGCTAAAGGAATAAAACAAATGAAGGAGATAAAGGGGATACAAACTAGAAATGAAGGAGTCAACATATCCTTAGGTGCTGTTGATTTAATTCTATACATATACAGTAAAGACCCTAAGGACTCCACCAGAAAACTCCTGGAGCTGATAAACGCATTCAACAAAGTAGAAGGATATAAAATAAAAACATCAGTAACCTTCCTATATACCAATGACAAGCATACCAAGAAGAAAATCAGGCTCATGATCCCATTCATAATTGTCTCCAAAGACGTAAAATACCTTAGAATAAATCTAAGGAAGCAAAGTACTATATATAATAAATCTTTAAGACACTGAATAAAGAAACTGAAGAAGTTACCAGAAGATGGAACCCCTTTTCATGCTCATATTAGTAGGATTAAATTGGTAAAAATGACCATTCTACAAAAATCAATCTTCAAATTTAAGGCAGTACACATTAAAATTCCAACACAGTTCTTCACAGATATTGAAAAAATAACCAAATTTCATATAAAACCACAAAAAAACAGGATAGCTAAAAAATAAAAAAATAAAAAAAAACCTTAGCAGTAGAGGAACAATTGACAGCATTAAAATCAGAACAAGAAAAGGATGTCTACTCTGTTCATGAATGTTCAATATAGTACTGGAAGCCTTAACTAGAGGAATACAGCAAATGAAGGAGATGAAGGGGATATAAACTGGAAAAGAAGTCGTCATAATATCCTTATGTGCAGTTGATATAATTCTATACAGGGAAGACCCTAAGGACTCCATCAGAAAAATCAAATTATACTGCAGAGCTAAAATAATGATAGCATAAAAACAGACACTTTGATAAGTGAAGTGGAATTGAGGACTCAGATTGAAGTTGACTCATTTATAGTACCTGACTTTTTTCAAAGAGGCCACAAGTTCACAATGGAGGTAAGACACCATAGTCAACAGAAGGCACTGGTCAAATTGAATACCAGCATTAAGGAGAGTGATCATAGATCCTCATCTCTCACTATGCACAAAACCCAACTCAAATGCATCAAGGACCTCAACATAAGACCTGATATCCTGAATCTGATAGAGGAGAAAGAAAAGAATATGCAGGAAGTTATAGGCATTGGAAAGGGCTTTCTGAATAGTACTCCTATAGCACAAATTTTAAATCCAAAAATTGACAAGTTAGATTTCATTAAACTAAAGAAAACGTCTATACTTCAAAGGACACAATTATTGAAGTGAAGAGACCACCTCCAGAATGGGAAAATGAAACTTTATCATCTTTGCACCTGACAGAGTGTTACTATCTAAAAATATACAAAGAGCTCCAAAAACTAAACATCAAAAAGCAAAATAAACAATTGATTAAAAAAATGGGCAAGAAACTGATCAGTGAGTTCTCTAGAGATTAAGTGCAAATGGGTTGAGAGATCCTTAGTCTTTACTCATCAAGGAAATGCAAATTAAAACCCCTTTGAGATTTCATCACACTCTAGTCAGAATGGCAAAGATCCAAAATATAAACAGGAACTGAACCAATGCTAGTGATGCTGTAGAGAAAGGGAGACTAATGCACTGCGTCTGGGAGTGTAAGGGGCCGTGATGGAAATCAGCGTGGAGAGTCCTCAAAAGAATGGAAATCAATCTGTCCTGTGACTCTTGGAAATAAACACCCTCATACTAATATAAGATACTTGTTCGTCCATGTTCAAGTCTGTCCTTTTTGAAATAGTGAGGAAACAGAAGGGGTCTACATGTCCATTAACTTATGAAAGGAAAATGAAAATATGGTGCATTTACTTAATGGAATATTATCCAGCTGTCAAAATGACAAACTCTTAAATTTTTAAGTAAAATAAGAACTGGAAATAATCATCTGTGTGAGATAATCCAGACCCAGAAAAATAAATGTCTCATATTCTCTCTCAGAGCTGATTCCTAGCTTTGAATTCTTATCTATACATAGTTCAATTGGAATAGTCAGAGGTCACAAATCAGTTGCTATGAGGGCAGTAGGGGGCTTCCAGAGAGGAGACAGAGAATGCAGTAATATAAAGAGGTAAAAGAGAATTCTGGTGTGAGAAGGCTGGGGATGAGAGGGCAGGGCAAAGACGGTGCATGGAAAGGGGTGACTTACACTCAAAGTCTTTAGAAAAGTTCATTTGGAAATTTGCCACTATAGAAGCTTCTTAAAGTATATACAAACACATTTTAAGGAATATTAACAGAAGTTACATATAACAGGTGTACAGTTCCTCTATAGACACCACGGGCTTTCAAAGGAAAGGTCCAATGCCAGGGATGGAATCCCTAGTTTGTAGCTATTTGTCATGGATCCCATAAATCCTCAAGAAATATGGACCATTGCCTCCTCTTTTTTACCCCCCAGAACTTGATGGTAAGACCCTATTTCTGAAGACACTACATTCATGAGTTATAGAACAAAGAAGGAAAAACCAGACTGGGGTTCATTTCAAAGCTTCATGCCACTGGCTAGTTTTCATAGTGCTGAGAGGTGTTACATATGCTAAAGGAAGGGAAAACACTAATCATTAATTTTATCCACCTTTAAATCCTGAGTGCTTCAGCAACAACTGGCCTGGAATCTATGACCTTTGATGCAATAGTGGCAAAAATACTATCAGAGTAATTAATCATTTCTAATTGGATTTGAAGTCAGCTTCTTAAGATGGATCATGTATCTGACATTGATACCAAGCCTAGGAACATGTGGCTTTAGGGGCCAGAGGCCATAAGGGAGAGCCTAATTCTGTTCTGATAAATAGATATAGTATTTAAAAGACTCCTTGTGATTTATTTTTATACGCATAGATTAATGGATCTCTCACCTCTCACCAAAGAAACTCTTTTTTAATATTTTATTCATGATTTTTATTTTATGTGCATGAATGTATTGTTTATGGAAATAGGTGCACATATCATGTAATGCCTCTGGAGGCCAGGAAAGGACATTGGATTACGTAGCTCTGAAGTTACAAATGATTATTATCTGTCATGTCGGTGCTAGGAATCTAACCAAAAACTTCTGTTAAAGCAGCCAGTGTTCTAAATCTCTGAGCCATCTTTCCACACACCAAGAAGATAAACTTTCTTAGGCAGCAGATGGTGATTACCACAGAAATTCACAATTGGTAAATGTGCAGAGAATAATAGAGTCATTATCCCTGTATTAGACAACTATATTAAATTTTTGCTTCCAAACTATCAGGGAACATTTTAGAAAAGATGGCAGAAAGATTGTAAGATCCAGAAGCAATGAATGACCACAGTAAACAGTTTTCAGACAGCTAGGAAGTTACTCAAAACTCACAGCAAAGGTGACAGCATACACAAATACTGCCTAAGTTCAAGCCAGACAAAATTCCAGGACAGATGTTAGAAAGTAGATAAGAAACCCCAACCCTGCCTGAGGAACTACTGTTGGAAACTGATGGCTGCAGGAAAGGGGAGACTTAGTTTCTTTTTATGTAACTCTTGGTATGTTAATCAGGCTCAGGGGGATGAATCTACTCCAAAGGGCACTGTTGGACACAAGTCTGACTACCTGTATATAATAGCATGAATGAATGAAATTCAGTGGGAGATGGTAAGGGCATGCAAATAGAGAAGGGATCTAAATATAATCAAAATATACTGTATGATATTTGCAAAAATTCAATATAAAAGGAAATTAAAGAAATAAAAATAAGACTTGCAAATCCATTCTACACAGAAGATCTTCAACCTGAAATGCACTGAAGGACACCCTACTCCCAGATGGAGCAGCCTTTGTCACATGTCTTTTCACCCATAGCAGGGACAACACAGTTGCTACTACAGCACGAAGCCATGCTAGTTCCTCCAACATGGGGAAGGGCTGCTGTACTGGATTGCACTGTGGACACTCCATCATCAGACAGCTTAGCTTCATGAAGTTCCATGTTTCATTACAATGGCAGAGATGAATGAAAGTGAACCTCCTATGCTCATTTTGTTTCTCATGTGTTTGGGGCCTAAGAGTTTGCTAGCCCCCTCATCTTGAGGGATCAGGCTGCAGAGCCTGGCTGGTGTACCTCCCTTGACTTCTCCAAATCTGGATGGAGAGGCTTGCTCAGGGAGAGTGCAAGAGGTTAACTCCCTGGCAGAGTGAGAGATTAGCCCAGGGAGAGTGAGAGATAAGCCCTGCATACTTAGTAGGCCTTTTCATGGGGAGGGAGGGGGGTCCTCATGACATCTGATTGATGTTTAAGGGGAGATTGTAAACTTTTGGCCAGGAAGCAATCCGTTTTTTTAAGGCTGTTTAGGAATTCTGGGTCAGGAATTTTATCCCGGATTCATCCAGGAAAAGTTGTAAAAGTCTTTCTCTTCTCATGGATGTCTGTAAATTCTGGTCCCAGATTTCTGTCAGTCTTCCTGAGTCCTGAAACTGCTGGGCGGGAGAGGGGAGGTGTCTTCTTTCATTCATGCCTTACACAGGGCACCAACAACACAACAAGAAACAATTTGAGTTAACTGTAGCTTGATGGAAAAATGAATTTAATTAGTGTTACAGGAAAATGGATGAAGGATTAGTTGGAGAAACTCGGGCTGCTATGTAACTGAGGAACCTAAAAACTTTCTTTCCCAGCCATTGTTAACTGTCTGTATATCATCAATGAGGAGATGGTCTGAAATGTCCTCCCACTCCCAACTGTTAACTGTCTATATATACTGGAGAGCAGCAGCATCTTCTGAGCTTTCTCCACCTAACAGCATTTTTTTTTAAGTATTGGTTTACTTCACATATTTTAATTGAATTTTTGTGTAGTCCACACACTAGATCTTAACCAAATTTAGACTCATCACCCATCTGTATCACCCCTAGTGACCCCAAACTCAGAACTTTAAAAACGTTATTTATTTTTATTTTATGTTTAAGAGTGTTTAGCCTGAATGTATGAAAGTGCCATTTCTCTTAACCACTGAGCTAGATCTCCAACAACCATTTTCCCCTTAGTACTATTTTTTATTGAGCTTTTGTAATTTCATACAACAGTTTTCAATCAAGTCCAGGTCACATCCATGTCCCCCTAAACCCCCACTGAACCCTGTGCGGTCTGTCACATAAGGCAGTTCCACTCTGCACCCAGACATCCTTGGTTCAAATCCATCCACTGAAGTCTAGTCAGCCCATCCAGTGATCCAAAGTAAGGCATCCTCTCCTTGAACCAGTACCAACCAGTCTCCAACATTTGTTAGGCTAGAGGCTGCCTATCGTCCATTTCTCTCCTCCCCTTTGGGCCCTTGTTTAATTGAGTTGGCATGGGTCCTGTGCTCGATACCACCATTGGTACAGGTTCACAGAGGCCTGAAAGCCTCTGCTCCCCAATGTTCATGCACCAGCTCTTTCAATCTTCCTGCCTCTTCTTCCACAATGGTCCATGAGTCATTGGTGGGTGAGGTTCAAAACAGGAGCCCTATCCAGAGATGCACACTCTAGTCTCTTTTTCTTTAAAACTTGGACAGTTGTGGGCCCCTGTGTGTATCATACTCTGTTGTATAAGGAAGCTTCACTAGTGAGGGTTCAGGGCTGCATTATTTTTCCCTCCACTCTTCATTCTGCTATGCTCCATGAGTCTTGGTGTAGAGGTTCAACTGTAGATGTTTCACCTAGGACTGGGCGTATACATCTCTCAGATGTATACTCTCTGTGTCTAACCATTTGTGGAACTGTTCACCAGCCTCCACCCGTTGCAGAAAGAAGCTTACTTCAAGAGTAGCTTGTCTGTAAATATAAAGATCCACGCTTAGCTTATGGTAAGAAATTTCATCTATCTAGTGATATGATAGGGCTGGGGCTTTCTCTAAGATCTATGTCATCTCCAGCCACGGGTATTTGGCTGAGTTTACAGTGTCGCCCTGGAGTTCACTCCCATAGATAGGTATTCAAGTCCAACCATGTAACTAGATTACCTCCCAGATAACACTGCCACTACCACACCAATAGAGGTAGCTTGTTGTGCCAGTCATCATGGTTATTAAGCTTAAGGATTAGACTGGACCACTGACTGATCTTCTCCCTTAACAGTTTGTATTTTATCATGTAGTATTATGAGAAACAAATTTCCGTTGGAAGGCTGTCAGGTCAGCTCTAGCTCCACTGTTCCAAGTCCTGTAGCTGAATTTTGTCCTGTCTTCATCATTAGAGTTCTATCTGTTGCTCTGGAGGAAAACCAAGCACTGTGGCAATAACTCCAGACATTTTGGGAGTCTCCTGGACCACTCTACCAAGTGAGGCCCCCTGTGTCGGGCACTGTGTTCCTCACCACCCAGTCCCTAGGCATATGCACATATCAATGTCTAGATATACATTTTCTCATGGGGTTTCTGGGGCATCACATTTCCCTCAGGTTCCATAGCGCCCCAAGATTCATTCATCTCTAGTTTCTCCATCCGTCAGACCTCCCTCCTCCCTCCCCAGTACCAGTGCCCCATTATCTCTATCCTCCCCATAACTCCCAGTTCCCACCATCTCCCCTCTCTTGACTCCCCGCCACACACCTTAATCCCTTGTCTGTTCCCCCTTCTCTCCTCCCAGCCGAACACTCCCAATTTCCCCACCTTCCCCCTGGGAACATCTATCCGCTACTATCCCTGCTTCAGGTTCCTTGTTTGGCTCTACCATGTATCCTTCCCATTTTCCTCGGTCCTGGGATTAGTACCTCACAATATATACCTATGTACAACAGATTGGTTTTCTGCATTTGTTTTACTTCGCATCTGTGTTAGTATAACACTCTTTAATTCCATCCACTTATCTGAAAATTTCAACTTTTCTTCCTGCTGCATAGAACTCTGTTATGTATATAAATACACTGCATTTTCATTATTCATTATCCATTCATCACTTGAGGGTCATTTAGGGTTTCCATTTCACAGCTATTGTGAAGAAAGCAGCAACAAACATAGACGTTAAGGTATCTCTACAATAGGATGAATCTTTTGGGTATATGCCAAGGAGTGGTTTAACTGGATCATATGATAGATTCATTTTTAGTCTTTTGAGAGCTCTCTATACTGATTTCTTTGGCCTATCTGTCCAACTTGGATCAGCTAAACTGCCTAGCATAGAGTCCACTGGCTCCTGATCTGTCTACCACAGATCTTCCCTCTTACTGACCTGACCAACCTACCTACTACCCTGTCCCACACCACCCATCCAGACCAGTCTACAAGCCTGAAGGGACATAAACCAATCACAAATTTAGTTTCCATACTTGGACAAAAAGCAACCAAACTACACAAACAAAATAAAAAGAACCAAAATTCAATTAAACAAAAGCAGAATAGAAGTTCCTACTCGAACCAACAAAGGATATCCAGATGCCCAAACGGCAGCACAGAAATACAAATAATATGAAAAACCAAATAATATTCCCCCAACAAAACCCACTAATCCTACTGAAGTGCACTACAATGAGGACCACCCTGAAGAACCTGAGGACACAGAAGTTTTCAACTTTCTTAATATATTTGTCCCTTTGAGCTGATATAGCAAAATCTCTAACACTGGGTTGACATAGGAACCTCAGAAATGCATATCACCTTATTCCAGAGGTTCAGAGGTCCAAAGGTAGGGCATTGGCAAATTCACTGTCTGGTGAAGGCTGCTTCCAGCTCTCAAGTTAAGCTGTGTCCTCTAGACCAGAGGAATAGCGTATCTTCACATGATAAAAGAGACTGAAGGGTTGAACTAACACATTTAGGCCCTGTTATGGAGGATTAATTACTTCCTGAAGTTAAGGCCTCATGCTGTAATCACCCACTAAAACTCTCAGGACTTTATACTGCTGTAGTGATTATTGTATTTCAACTTAAAGTTCAGAAGGACAAAATTATTCAAACTACAGCAAACTTCAAATATTTCAACAATACATTTTCATTCTCTATTGAGCCATTGCTCTGAGAATAACATATTTACAGTTGACATTGCATCTTTTTGCCCATTAATAGATACATTGATCTATAAAGTATGTCTCTCAGTCTGAAGAAATACAGCTCAGTAGCTACCACTGGTGCTGTATTTTTAATAGGGTTTTGCTATGGAGTCTAGTTTACCTCAAACTTATGACCCTCCTACCCCAACCTCCATAGTATAGGCATGTATTCCACTCCTGGTTAATACAGTAGCTTATACCTCAATTTTTTTCAGATGTTTTTCTTTTACGTGTAAGAGCAATTTGCATATATATGTTGGCCACTCTCGGGCCTCAGCCCATGTCATAATATAGGTTTTTAAAGTGCCCCATCAAGATTGAGCATTTCCAGCTTGCCCTCCCCGCACCACGACACCCTGACTCAGCTGGGGACTAAGGAAACCAGTATGATTGGAAACTCACTGGTTTCTCTGCTCGTGGACAGCTTGGGATCCGGTTCTAAAATGTGTGGGCTTGTACGTTATGCAAGCATGTGATAGCTTTCCCACAAATTTGTCAAACTGACTATAAATTACTAATTTTCATAAAGCCTATTTTAGGTCCAAAATTTTTCACATAGGACATATTAATTCAGTTGATTTACTATACTGAGAATGTATTAGAAGGATATTCTAAAGAGCAAACTAACAGGCATGGTAAGCTCTCCAACAGGGTTTCTCTGAAACATAGTTACACTTTCTCTGCTCACAAACCAAGAGACTTTTAGTTTTATCCATTGGGGATGATATGGAGGATTTATTCTGTAGACATAGTTAATTAAGTCATTAGTGATAAAAGTGCCTCTTTCTTCCCCAGAGGGCAGAAAATGCCAATCACATGCTTTGCTGTGCTGTGTGTGTTCATCATCTAGGAATTTTTTCATACTCAACCCATGAAGAGATCACTGTGAGTGAATAGGGTACACCATGAACTACTGAAGGAATATGTCTTTTAAATTTATCCTCCATACTACTACCTAACAAAGGATAAAAGAAGAATTATTTCAGAAAACACACTTTTATTATTCTAATCACTAGAAAATTACTCAATTCCAAGAGCTTCAATTCAGAAATGTCGCGTCTGTCTCTCGTCTAGCAAGGAAAACGCGACCCCGGACTCTTCCAAATGCAGTTTATTCAGGAACCTTGAACAACCTTTTGACTTCTTAACTTTCTAACTTCTTCTTTTCGGGGAAAAGCCCGCCACAGAGTTAAATCCCCTCCTGCCAGCCAACCCCAAACTACCACGTGGTGAAAGCAGATAGGCGCACACATGCGGAAGCAGGGCCAGACCTCAGCCACAGCCAATTATGGAGCTGTTTGCTCCAGAGAGCGCCCACCTCGGGATGGTGGAAGGCGAGAGCAGGCGCCATCTTTAAGACGCAGCAATCCGCGGCTCTCTACACTGAAATTGTATTTCCATATATACATATTATTCAACACTTTCAACTTATTTTATTTTTCATAAAAATAATTAATTCAAAATAGATAACATATCTCAGTTTTAAATCTATAAATTTCTCTATAGATAAATAATTTGGGGAGGTAATCGACACATTGGACTTGGAAATGATTTTATAGATATGGTACTGAAATCATGAGCAATACAAGAAAAGAGATAAGTTACATATCATCAAATTAGTGATTTTATGAACCACGGGAATTATCAAGGATAATGTAATATATGGAGAGAATATTAAAAATTATGTTGCTAAAAGAATTTACATTAGAATATGCAACAACTCAACAGTAACTGAAGCAGCAGCAACAACAAAAAAATCCAATGCCAAAAACAAAAGTAAAGCTTTAAAGGATATTTTTATTAGCTGATTTTATGCTGCTGTGATAAAATACCATGATCAAAAGAGACTTATAAAAGAAAGATTTATTTTGGTTTATGGTTCCAGAGGTCTGGTGGGGATGATTGGCAGTTAGTGGCAGCAATGGCAAAGTGTAAGGCAACAGGATCAGGAAGCTGGAAGTTCCCATCTAAATTACAAACAAAAAGCAGAGAGTGCAAATTGGAAGTGGGGTGAGGCTATGAACATTTAATGTCTGCCCCCAGCGGCACACTTACTCTAGGAAGACTATAGCCTGTAAAGACCTCAAGACCTTCCCCAAAAGTACCACCAACACGTTCCATTTCCAGGTTCCCATAGATACATGGACACCTCATAATGAAAAATGCATTTAGTTCAACTTTAAAAGTCCCCAAAGATTTCATAGTTTCAACACTGTTCAAAATTCCAAAGTGTCTTTTGAGATTTCATGGAATCTCTTAACTGTAGTCCCCTATAAAGTCAAAGAGTAAATTAAAAACTTCTCACAATGACGTTGAATACACATTTCATTTCAAAAGGAAAGAATGGTGGACTAATTAAAAAATGTTGAACCAAAGCAAGACTGAAATCCAATAGAGAAAGCACTTAATCTTCCATGTTTGATGTCTGGGATGGTTATTGTACCTACAAGTCTGGTGCCTGAAGCATACATCTCTCTCTTGAGATGTTTCTTCTTGCTTTAGAAAATGCTCCTTGGCAGATATCTTATAGTTCTGGCATCTCTAAGATATTGAGGTCTCTACCCCAACTCAAAGTTCATATACATAGCTTCACAAAAGAGACTCTCAGAAACTCTTACCTTCTCAGGGATTTCCTTGCCACATGGCAGCTAGCCTCAGCAGCTCCCTGAAAACCACAGAATAAAATAAATCCATGATCCCCTCATTCTCACACTGTTTATGTCCCCAAATCCAGTATTACATGGAAAACACTGCCAAGTTTGATTGCCAGCCTCGAATGGCCTATGACTTGCTAGAATCACTCAATTATCATGAACAATTTCACACAAACTTGTAAATTTAACAATATGGAATCTTCTTCATTTAATTAGGGTGTATGGACCATCAAGAAAAAAAGATGTTGTGAAGTTATCTTCCTAGGAGTGGGCATTTTATAAATACAAAAGATATTAGAGTTAGCTTCAGTGTTTAGGAGAATAGGCCTGTTTTCATCAGCTGCAGGTGGGATCTACAGTGTTAAATTGAATCAAGGTCATGATGTTCTACATTTGGACAGCACATTCATTAACAAGTAGAAAATCGTTAATGAGAAATAGGCATCTAACTAGCATGTCAAATAGTTAATTTAAGCCTATTTTCTGAGGAGTACAGCTCTTTGGACCATTTATTTTTGCTTACATAATTCTGCTGGTGTTTAAGACAATACACGTGGACAAAATTCGTGATTTTCCTTTCTGTACTGCCAAGTCCAGCTGAGGGTCTGGTCCTCAGGAGTCACATGAGATTGGGAGAACCTTTGGATTCTTTAGTTTTCTTTTTTGATCAGTTGTTCCATCTACGTGAGGATAAATTGAAGTCCTTTCTTAACACTATCTTCCCTTGCAAGTATTAGTATATAATTTCTATGTTTTGACCCACACTTTGTAGACAGGACACGACACTGGATAGAATCTACCCAGTAGAGTTTCAGTGACTATTTTGAACAAATGAATAGAAAATTCACCATGGCTACCTGACACTTTGAATATGTTCCACATTTCCCTGACACCTCATTGATCTTGAAGGGCAAGGAGGTAGATATTGTCCATTTTAATCCTCCTAACCACTATAGGATAGACAAGCATGGATACTAAAACCCAGAAGGTCAGTTACACAGGTCTTCTATTTTTAAGTACTCTGTAATATTTAGATAAAGCTAAAGCAGAAACCAAACACTTTGAAATACGCCTTGACTAGACACATGTTTTGTTTTATTAAGCCAGTATTTATAACTGTCATCAATAATACATTAATAAATCCATGGATCTAAGCAGAAGGGTGACATTAATGTATTAGAATTCATAATGATAATTATTTATTTCCTTATTGAATTATTTATTTAACTGATTTATTTTTGAGACCGGGTCTCCCTCTAGTCCAGGTGGCCTAGAATTCACTATATCTACACCAGACTGGTATTGAACTCTCAGTGATCCACCTGCCTCTGCACCCATGTGCTTTTCATAAAATACAACTTAATCGTATTCAGACACTCCCCATAATTTCCCAGCCAGGTTTCATGAAATTTGTCATATATGCTAAGTCCTATCAAGTCAAGGTTGTATCCCCAAATGCCTCTCAGTGTAAGTCCATTCACTGGAGCCTTGTCAACCTAGTTAGCACCACTCCTCTAAAGAAGCTCAATTCTCTCTCATGCATTAGTCATCAGTTGCCAATAGTTCTTCAGATGATGTTGGGGATTCTTACCCATTTCCCAAATTCTATGTCACGTTTGACTTAGTATGAGTCTTGTGAATGTTGTCACCATTGCTGTAAATTCACATGAGCAAGTTTTCAGTTGTCATATGGTAATTCACTACCCCTGGCTCTAACAGTCTATCCATCCCCTCTTCCACAATGGTACTTGAGCCCTGGGTGTCAAAGGTTTTGTACAGAAGTCCTATCCTGTATCTGAAATCTCCTATTCTCCTCCTTTCATCCCATTGTGGCTTTCTGCATTATCATTATCTGTTGCCCATGCAAATGTCACTGGTAAGAGTTGAGATATGTATGATATTCATTCTACTCCAGTTGTTATGCTCTCTGAGCATTAGGTGTAAAGGTTGCATTGTAGATGCTAAGATATCTACCAAAAATTCAAGGAAGAACTAATTCCAATACTCCTCAAGCTATCCATAGGACAGAAAATAAATACTCTCAAGTTCTTTTTATGAATCCAGTATTACTCTAAGAGCAACACCTAAGTCCAAACAAATAAAAATATAGAATAATCTCTCTGATGAACTTGATGAAAAATTCTCAATAAAAACTTTTAAACCAATTGCAAGAACACACTAAAAACTGGTTTTCCTAGAATTTGAATGTAAGACTCTATCTTTGAAGACAGGACATACTTCATAGACCAACTTTGGAGCAATAGAGCTGACACTGACCTGGAGACCACTTCCCCTGAAGGATAGCTCTCTTGGCTCTGAAGAGCACTATGTAAATAGCTAAGTATAAACATCAATCAGAAGTCCAACATCACCTTCATTATCAAGTAGCCACATCAATGACTGGTATAGCATTTGACAATGATGCAATAGTGCACTTTTATCTTGGAGACAATTAACAGCTACAAATTGATCTTAAAGCCCACTTAATGGGAGGAAACTCATGTATAGTACTGTAATCATAGACAAATATATGTGTGGCTGAAGACAAACAGATGTCAGAGAAATCTCTAAGGTTGTCAAATGCCTAAACTAATGTAACTTTTTACTAAATGAAAAACATGTATCCTTATATTTAATGTTAAGTATCGCAGTCACTACTCATCAAAGAAGCTTCTTTTGCACCAGATGGAGACTGCCATTTTTGAATCTGCCTTGCCTAAGTGGAACATCTACATCCTACCTCTACACCCAAGACTCCTGAAATATAGACCCACTACCTTAGCTTAGTTGATGAAGGAAGCAGAGATGTAACTTATTAGATCCTATTGGAAATTGGAGTTTCTCCACCTGACCATACCAAAATTTGACTGTTGGAGGACTCCGCTGCAAACCTGCAAAATCCTTGCTTGAGTTAAATACACTCCCATTAGTTTAGATTTGTTTGATTGTATTTGCAGTGACAATGATTCAACATGATTCCATCAGTTTTTCACCCATTAAAGTGATATGGGAATTGGGAAAGGGTCCTGATTTTGGGGCTCAAATTTTTACACTTTTATGAGTTTTAAATGTTATTACACCTACAGAATAGCATTTGAAGCTTAAAAAAACAGTCAAAAATCAGCAAAACATGCCTACTAAATTAAAAACATTAAATGTTGTTAATTGATTCAAAAACTATAAAATATTTAGCTTGTACCCAAATTAAGCATTGGATATGCAGAGTCAACATAGACTTGGATTCTTCCTTCACCACCATATCATACAGTCCACTGAAAAGTTTGCAGATAGTAATTCAATAAACATTCTGAGAAAAATATTTTTAAAGAAAGCATTACAATCATCAGAGAATGACATGGAAGCAAAGAACATGCCTCAACTTTATTGAATATAAAATGAGATGGAAAAAATGGAAGAGAATAAGTTCAAGTAGAAGGTCAAGAAAAATGTAGGAAGAAAGCAAGGTGATTGACCAGTTATTCTCAACAACTGCAAGACAAGTATATTAATGTGAATAGAGAGGCAACATTGATAGACAAGTAATTCAAATCCAATAATAAGAAAGTGCTTAAAGTAATAAGAACATCAGGAAGACATGGAAAAGAGTTGGGTTATAGATTAATATCATCAGACCTCCTTTATAAGAAGAAAAATATCTTCTGGGTCTGGAGAGATTACTCAGCAGATAAAAACACTAGCTGCTCTAGCAGAGAACACTGGTTCAAGTCTCAACACCCACATGGTGGCTTAACAGCCATCTGTAACTCCTGTTTCAGGGGATCAGTCACCTTCTTCCAATCTACATAAGCATTGCATGACAAAGATGCACTTACACACATTCAGCAGCACGTCTTTACACATAAAATCCTAAATATAAAATAAATCAGTACACAAACACAGAAAGAACAAAAAAACCTTCAAGATGAAGTTTCTGCACTGGATTGCAGAAGGGCAAGATTGTGAAAATGGGAGCCCTATGGGAGTTCGGATCACAGAGGAAGGAACCTGAACTACAGGGTCGGTAGAATATACTCACATCATAGGAGTAACAACTAAACTTGCAGTGAAAGTTTTTAAACAGGTGAAACATTATACAAGAACTTCCTTTTGCTTTCTGGGAGGAGAGGGTTAGAGGGGGGAATGTGGATATTTGCTTGTTTTATCAGTTTTAGAAAGCTGTTACACACTGGCATTAGGAGAATCTGAATTAGCACCTATGGGGCCATGTGATACAGGAAAAGAGAAGCTGTCACAGTCATCTCTTCTTTATGGAGGGGTTGAGGGCTTCGTCAGGCGAAGTGAATAATAAACCGAATTTAAGAAATTAGGAATTGTAAGCAGGAAAAATGGAAGAAAACCATAACCTAAAAACAAAACAAAAAACTTTTGGACTAACAATAGCTTGAAGATTTTTGGTAAATTCGGGTAAGAAAGAAATGTCATTCTTTTGAAGTAGACTAAAGCAGTGATTTTAAAACAAAGAAAGTAGAACTGCAACATCTGAAATTTTAATCCTTTCTTTATAGGTTACCTAGACCACTAAGAAAACTGTAGAAACTTAGTAACTGTCACAAGGACATGCTAGGTGGTGGCATGTGTCAAATTTCGAGTCCTGCTGTGCAGGGTATCTGACTGTACGGCTTGGAATCATTCATGGCATATTTTAATTCACAAATTGCTTTTCCTCGTATTTCTTTGTAAACCCTTCAGTGTTCTTACAGAAATTTTTACAGTCCTTAGAATATTCTTCAGCTAGGTCTGCCTGGAAAGGGTACTCAGGGTGCAAGTCATTCATCAGTGTTATGAGGGACTGGATTACTTCATCAGTCTAGGTCCCTGGCTTCCCGTTTTCAGCACTAATTACTGGCAGACAGACCTTTCTCTTTTCATCAATGTTAGAGTGATCAAACTTTTCTTTAAATGTTATGTCCTGCGGTTTGAATGGGATACTCTGCTGGAAAGTTTATGTTAGTTCTGAAGTCTCTCTATTCATATGGGGGGGATGTATTCAGGAATAATAAACCCTTACCAAACCAAAAATAGCTTTATGAACCCGGATGTTATGGAAGATTTTTCATTCTTTTTATGGATCACTTCAGGCTCCTTCTTTAGCCTTTTGCTGGCTGATATTTTAGATCTGGTAGTAAAGAGTATTTAATCAGGAGTCATAAAAGTAAGTTACATTAATTATTTATACATATATACACACACATACACACACACACATATATCCAATTGCATTCATCTAGCAAAATATCCTTAATACCATTAAATTTTCTTTCATGGACACAAGATACAAAAGAACAGAATAAAATTACACTTTTTGATAGAACAAAAATAAATGTAAACATGATTCAGTTTATTACCCTTCATATAATGCATATTGATTCTGAAATTTTAATCCTGCCAAAAGAAAAGACTTAGAACATTTGATTTGCCAAAATATGAACATGCTTAGTCAAATGGCAAAGCTGACTCCATTTTGTTCTGACTATTGCTTCACCCTTTGCTTCTGCCTGGTCTCCCATGCTCTACTTGCAGTCAGCCAAGCAGGGTCAGCCAACCATAAAGGCTGTGCCTGTCGTTTCAGGGGGAACATTGTTTCTGCAATACCAGGAGACCAGGTAGCATGTCATTTCCCAGTGTCTCCAGGGAAACCATTGTTTCTGCAATTCTAAGAAACTTTTTTTTTTCTAACAGAACTATTGTTAATTGAAAATTTCTTTGTTAACTGATCTGCCCCTTATCATTGTGGTTATGGGGTTTGTAAGTTTTATAAACCCCATTTTTCCTTTCCTTTGGGTTGCTAGCTCTTTGGAGCTTTAGCCACCTTTCTGACCACATAAGACTCCTGATATAAACATCAATATGCAGCATTCCTCTGGGCCTTGTGATCCATATTACATTTAGTACTGCTGTATGTAAACTGCAAAATATTTAAGATGGCAATTTTTGTCTTGTGTGTGTTTTACTTTAATTAATTTAATTGAATTTAATTAATTTAATTAAATTAAGTAATTTAATTAATTACTTTAATATTCTTCTAATAATTTCTAAAAATAATTATTAACCCCAATATTTTCATAACAATGAATAGTCTTTCTCTGTGAATTTGTGATGAAACAAATTCTGTCTTTACAGGAAATGAATGACTTTGTCCAAAGTTCTTAAGAACATGGTGTTGTGTTGTTTAATCTGGGGTCAATGGTAGGCAACATGACAGAAGAAAAGGCCAACACAATTGCATCAGCCCTAACACAGATTCCACAAAAGGTGAGGTAAATTGCCCAATGGGGTTCTACTACTTACTGAGTCTGTTAAAGTCTGGAAAGGTCTGATTATAACAACCTACTATATGGTAAATGAAAATTATGACAGTTCTAACATAACTATTTAAAACTCAAAATTATACATGGTTGATGCTACTAAAATACAGAAGGTATTTTTTTTTAAGTTATTTAGCATTTGTATTTTGTGTGTATGAGTGTGATGCCTACATGTTGGTGGGTACGTGTGATGCAATGCCCCCCGGAGGCCAGAAGAGGGTATTAGATCTCCTGGAACTGGAATTACAGTATTACATTTTAAAATTGGGTTCTTGCAATAAAGTATTGCCTTATATCTAACAGATTCTTTGGAGATTTAATGGCAAGGAATCAGAAAAATTATGACACAACACTGGTGTGTACAAATGAATCCTCCCAAATGATCTGCTTGGTGAGATCTTGGAAAAGAGATACTAAAAACATGAGTGAATATCCTTGAAGTTAGCACAACAGGAAATAAATTGAGCATTTATTCTTGGAAAACTGAAAAGAATATCCAATTTTAACTATGTGATTTTAGTTCTAACAGAAAAATATGTTTTTTTCCTTTTATGATAATTACCTATTCTCTATGAACATAAACAAATACATACTTTAATTATAGCTGGGACTCACAGAAAATTTTTTCTCAGTACCTTGTTGAACACATTGTCTAATTCCATTATAACTTTCCTTGTTTTTCAAGTACTCATGTTTCAGATATCATTAAGGAATAATATATTGGTTTTAGCATGAAAGGCTGCTATTTTTTACATTTTGCATATGTGTGTTTTGCCTGTATAAATTTATGTATACTTGTGTGTTTCTTGTGTATGTGGAAGCCAGAAGACAGAACTGGTTTTCTGGAACTGTAGTTCCAGGGATTTATGAGCCACCATGTGGAGGCTGGGAACTAAAACCTGGGATCTCTGCAAGAGCAGTGAGTGCTCTTATCTGCTTAGCCATCTCTCTCCAGCCCCAATAACTGTATTTTAATCTTTATCATGATGTGATAATGCATTCTGTGATTCATATACCTCCCCGACTTCTTTAAACATTGAACATCATTGCAGAGTGAAGGGATACCCTCTTTCTTTAAGACAAGTTGTTACATGAACATGGAATATCTCTGATAATGGTTTTCTTTTATCCATTACATCCTGTATGTGATCAACTGGAAATCATGTTTTAATTGTTCAAATCTCTGTGCTATGCCATATGTGCTATGTAGACTTTGAACTTTGGTCCTCGTTGCTTTGATATGGAAATGCAATTTAAATGCACTTATGAAAACATAGTAATCTTTTACAGAAAGAATTGACACTTTCTCAGTCTCCATATTCTGCTGTGTCATTGTGTTTACTGAAATTCATCTAATCTTAGGTCATCCAAAAACTGAAGCTTTGTAACTCATGCTGCAACCAATGGCATCTATGATGCAATCATTCATAGGAACCCCATGGTTAGCATTCATTTGTTTGAGGAACAGCATGATAACATTGCTCAAATCCAGGGGCTAGTTTGGTATTCAAAACAATGCCAAGTACAGATTTGTTCAGAAGGGAATCATTAACAACCCTTTGTGAGTATAAACTTCAGATGCTTAGTTTTTTATTTATCTATTTATCCTGGATTTCAATTCAGGATTTTGCACATAATAAGCAAGTACCAGGGCACTGAGCTTAACTCACTTTAGTTAGTTAGTTAGTCATTTATACAGTTTATTAAGAAGTATCTATCCATGAGTTCTTACCTCAATTCAAAAATGACAAAAATATCAGTGAAAGAGGAACAATGTAAAGAAATACAAAGTTAAACCAGAGTAGAAGTACAGGTCATAATGTTTGTTTTTATTCTGATTTCTTTTCTTTTATCTTAAAGTTGGGCTGTATGCATAGGGAAGATTGATATCGGGATTTCATTTCTGCTTCTTCCTCCAGACTACTATGATAATAGGCCCATACTACAATTCCTAAACAGTTTTTCATTTGTTTCTGTGGAAAATTCATCAGAGTTTTAAGTAAAATACTAATTTTTAAATAGTCCATACCTGTACTTTAAAGAAACACTGAGAGTAGTGTTGAATGATTATAAACAAACATCAGGAAAACATCCAAATAGGAATATGGAGGCTATAAAGACTCTATGTAACTTTTATTGCAGTTCTGGCTTTCAACATGAGATCACAATAGATATTAATGTAAAGTAAATATATTATGTACATTTAAAGTACGCAGTTTATTTTTGTAGGATACTTACAGAGAGTTTGTGAATCATGTGTCCATTTCCATCATCTTTGCTACTAATTTTTCTCTGTTTTTTCTAAAAATCCTTATGTTGTCAACAACAAAAATGACATTATCAGTCTCCAACAGTCTTGATAGTTAATACTCCACAAGTTTACTCTACAAATATGTTGATTCCATAAGTAAATGTTAAAAAACTAGGGTTTTCAAATTTATACAATTATGCATCAATTGAGAGGGAGTAGGAATATCATGTAGGAGAGCGTGAAGAGACTGAAAGGGATGGAAATTATGAATATAGTAATCCTTATGAAATGCTAAAAATATATAAACTTTAAATAATAATAATGCACTTTTTGTAGTGCCAAAATAATTTGAAAAATCTTTCTCCAGTTATAATTTTGAACAGATGCAATAATGACACTGGGTAATAGAGATAATTTCTTAATAGATAACACATGTTTAATGCTTATGATACACACTCCTTTAGATTTCCCTCTGCTTTGTTTGTAACTTCAGCATGATAGAATTTCTAATGATTACTCTAAGGTTTGGTTCTGAGATGAGGCAGAAATGGACTAGAGGCTCCACAGGGGAGTTAACAGGACCAGGTAATAAAATAAGGACATGGGCTAACTTCCCCTGATCTGAAACCAGCCCTGGGCTAGCCTCCCCAGGAAGATGAGTAGACTAGCCTGTCCTGGCTGGTGTGAATGAGGAAGGTAACCTCAGGTTGAGAGATGAGAAAGTTAGCCCAACCTAGCTGCCCAGTAGGCCTTTTTATGGGGAGGGGATCCCCATAACATCTGATTGGTGTTAGTAAACATCTGGCCTGGAAACAGTCCTTTTTTCACAGATATATGTGGACTCTGAAAGTTTGGTCGGAGTCACCAAGGTGTCTGTCAGCCCTTCTCAGTTCTGATATGCAGAAGAGATAGTTAACACATGGTATCAGGAAATCTATCTGTCCAGGAAGATGCAAAAGTCAGTCCTTTTTCACTATACTTGTGACTTCTGGAAGTTTGGCTGGAGTCACCAAGGTGTCTGTCAGTCTTGAGTCCTGGAACTGCTGGGGAGATTCCTTTCAGTGACACCTTACAATTACTTTTTGATAACTTGACATAAACTAGAGTTATCTGAGAAGCATCTAACTTGAGGAATTTTGTTCCCAAGAATGACCTGTAGGTGTATATGTGAAACATTTAATTTTTAAAAATAAGTGTTCCTGTGTCATACAATGCCCATGGAGGACAGAAGAGGACACTGAATGCCCTAGAACCAGAGTTAGGAATGGTCATTAGCTACCATGCGAGTACTGGAATTCACCATGTGAGTACTGGAATTCGAACCTGTGTCTTCTGCTAGAGCAGCCAGTGCTCTTAACTACTGAACCATCTCTCCAGTCCCAAGTGAAGCATTCTTTTAATTGTTAATGAGTTTAGGAGGGGCCAACTTATCTTGGGTGTTTTTATACCTTTGTCAGAAGGCTTGGCTGGATAAGAAAAGCAGCCTAGAAGCAGGCATGAAGGCCTAAACCTTTAAAATCAACATTCAGGAGGCAGAGACATGAGGATCTTTGTGAGATGGAGGTCCTCCTGGTCTACTTAGAGAGTTTCAGGCCAGCCAGAGTTACAAGAAGAACCTGTCTCAAGATGAATGAATGAATGAATGAATGGATGGATGGATGAATGAATAAATTAAAAAATATATTACAAACAAAAGAAAAATGGAAGAAGAAAAAAGAAAAAGAAGGAAAGAAAACATATGAGTAAATCAGGGGCACAAACGTTCCTCCTCCCTTGTTTTTGCTTTAGTTCCTCTCTCCAGATTTCTGCCCCGAATTACTCTCTAAGTTCTCTCAAAGATGGACTGTATCTTAGAAGTGCCAGATGAAGTAAACTCTCTCCTTCCCAATTTGGCGTTTGTGGGTGTTTTATCACATTAATCAATAAGCAAACTAGAACTGAACTTTGTACAGGGATTGTTAATGTTACTGTAAAAATTTGACCATGATGTTTTGGGGGGAGGATTGTGGAAACCTTTGGAACATAGGACTAGAGAAGTCATCCAGTGTGTGTTGCTTAATGAGCTGTTGCTGTGGAGGTAGGAGCAGGTATACTGAGAGAAATGTGGACAATGGAGGCCTGATCTGTGAAGTTTGGACAATCTGTGTAATATATTTGAATTAAAAATTGAGGAAGAGAAAACTTTGGTGCTTTACAGAGACAAATGGAAGAATTTCTTCAGTGCTTTGGAGCGGGGCTGACCTCTATGTGAAGCTGGCAGCTAAATGTGGCCAAGGTGTAAGAGTCTCCCATATTTGTTTTGAAGACGTGAAGGAGACATGAAGAAAAACTGTGAAGGGCCAACATAGGCCATTTGTGAAACTGCAGCCACAGCTGCAATGAAGAACTAGCATATTATGGATGCTAGGGCCATGGAATGACAGCTAAAGACAATGGCAGGTGTGAAAGGGAGCCAGCTTGATCTCAGGAGAAAAACCACTTGAGTGTTGTAGACTGCAGAGACAGAAAAGTAGAGCTTCAACGTGTTTCAGAGCCCAAAAATATCACTAGTGAATCCCAGATGTGGAATATTAAGATAAATTGCTGGCCTTTTGTTTACTTAAGTGTGACTGATTATTCCATTTTGAAATAACAAAGTAGGAATCATACTATTTTACAGATTTCCAGAGTTGAGAGAACTTGAATTTTTTAAAAGAAATATTTTATTATTTTTATTTTATATGTTATTGCCTACATGTATGTAAGTGCACCCATGTCATGCAATGTCCATGATGGCTTCAAGAGGACATTGAATCCCCTGGAAATTGAGTTACGGATGGTTGTTAACCATCGTGTGGATGCATGGAATTGAACCTAGGTTCTTTTCAAGAGCAGTTAGTGCTCTAAGCTGATGAGCCACAAATTAGATTGTATAGGCCATATTATATATACAATAGAATACATCAAATTGGGTGGGGATGATAAGGAGAAGTGTAGTAAGGGGTGAGGATATAATAAGGGAGATGATCTAAATACTATCAAAATATATAACATGAAAATCACAAAATTTCAATTAAAACTAAAATATATGAGTAAAGTAAATTGTTAAAAAGATTATCCACCATGATAAAATCAGCTCATTCAAGAGGTGTATGGATGGTTCAATATATTTAAATCAATAAGTGTAATTTACACATAACCAGATTCAAGAACAGAAACCACATGGCCATCCTGTTAGATGCATTAACGTCCCATGAGAAAATCCAATATCCCTTTGAGATAAATGTCTTGTGGAACATGGGGTACAGGGTACATATCTCAACACAGTAAAGGTAGGATACATGCCCATAGTCAACATCATGATAAATGAAGAAAACCCCAAATCATCTCTACTAAGAATGAGGAATGAGACAAAGACATTCACTGTGTTTCTAATATCAGGAAAGAATGCTACTTCTGCTGCCAAACTATTGTGTTATGCTACAGCACATTGAAGTTCAATGAACCATATCTCTATATGCATTCTGTCCACTTTTCGAGCATAAAATAATCATTTTAACACTAGAAATATATTTACCTATAATGCATGATGTTAAAATGTTGAGCATACTCCAAATTGTGAAACCTCAATGATAACAAGAAAATAATAACAAAACAATATAGTCAAAGGACCCTAAATCCTACCACAGAGATAAAATTTCTCATCCATATTCACTGGTGTCATATATACAAATAGTAGGTATGGAATCTGCTTAAATATACATCCAATGATGAATGAGTAATGAAAATATGGCCTGTTTACACAAAACAACTTTACTGAGATGTTAAGAAAAATGAAATTATGAAGTTCCCAGTTAAAATGAATAGATTCACAGTAAGTTAACCTAAATCCAGAAATGTGAGAAGAAATTTTGTTGTTTATGCACTCTCCTTCCGTCCAGGAACCATTTTGTTGTTTATGACCAAAATCTAAGAGGAGATATGCTTTTAGCACAAAGATGAGATATGAACATTCCATGACCTTTGGGAGAGGATGTAGGTTCTACAAGATAGTGCTTGTTGTTTTGTGCAAATGTCAGCATTGTCTCTAATTTGACTTCCTGCCTGAATTCCTATGCTCTGGATAGTGGTATAAACACATTGAGCAAAATAATGTTGGGGCCTACGTATTGACTGACAGCCCTCCTGAGTCTATCCTTTCTCTCTGTATATATACATATTTCTCAATCCTCACTTCTCCCTTCAGGTACAGTTCGATTTCTGCCGGCAAGCTATTGCAAGTGGTGCCTGAACAGGGGTGCAGTGAGTGACTTTGGGAGTAATACAAACAAGTCACCTGCCTTCTCTGTTTCTTTCTCTCACCTGTGATCACTCTACCTTCTTTTGTTTTACCTTCTTTCTTCTCTCATTTTCTTCTTTTTCTTAATTGTTTCTTCCTTACCTAATGTGGTGACCAAATGGAAGGAAAAGATCTTTCCTAGTAATGGCAGCAGGAAGTGTGTTCATTAGATGTCTCTTGATAGCAATTTTGGGATTCAGTGATGTTACTTCTCAGACATTTTTTTGCAAAGAAATGACTAGATTCAGAGTAAATAATCCTTTTTCTTTTTATAAGCTCCCATTTTTGGTAGGGAGAAGAAATCTTTTAACATCCATGTTGTTATTCATGTAGGAAGATTTCAGAACATGATATCCAGGTTTTGTTTATGGGGAAAAAGCATTCTTAGAATATTGCTCATCATATTTAAATTTTTCCTAAAGAATTCCTAGCTTCCAGTTACAAGAGTTACTGCATTCTAATTATTCATGTTTATATCCAGGAATTTATCCTACTCTCAACTTAGGACAAATGAGTTTCTTTTTGCGGTGGTTAGTAGTTATTATAGGAACTCCTAACTTGCCAAATTACCAAGTATAAATAACTCTGAGTACTCAGCTGGGAATGAGTAATATATATCAACCTCCAAAAATACAAGGTCAAAGAACTTCATGGAAAGTCAAAAATTAAAAGACAATGAATAGAGTGGAGACTTCCAAAATGCTGTCTTCTGGTCTTGACATGGTTGTTGTATGCATCATGTCTGTCATTATCTGAATATATTTTTTAAATTTATTTTATTATTTTAATTTTGTGTGTATGAGTAGATTTCCTGCATGTATGTAATTGTACCCATGTCATGCAATGCCTGAAAGGTGAGAAGAGGGTATTGGATTCCTTGAAACTAGAGTTACAGATGGTTGTTAGCCTCCATGTCGGTGCTGAGAGTTGAGCCCTGGTCTTCTGCAAGAGAAGCCAGTATTCTTAACTGCTGAGCAGACTCTCCAGCTTTGTGAATACAGTGTGCTTTGAACAAATCCAATCTCCACTCCCTTCCATTCAACATCTATATCCTTTTGCCACATTTCCCTCCTAACTTCATGTACTCTTTTAAAACCACTGAATCAACTTAATGCTGCAGCCATCTACTGGAACAAGAACAGCCTTCCAATGGCAGCACCAGTAAAGAAAAGTAACTTTTCTACTTTATCATCCATCAATTACCATTAGCTCCTCGGAGAGGTATAGGGCTTAAGGAGCCCCACCCAATCCATTCTGGAAAATATGTTTACCCAACCAAGATTTATTATAGTGAGAATGTCAGATTACTATGCATTACAAATTGCTCTAAACTAGTATGATGAGAAATTCAGTGAAGTATTTTTTAATTATTTAAATAACCTAAAATTTTAGACAGAATAACCAATTATAAATAAAATTGTTAGAAATAATGCTTATTCAGGCTAGAACTCAAAATGATGGCAACCCAGGGCTTGAGAGATGACCCAGCTGTTAAGAATCTTGGCTGCTCTTCTAGAGGACCTGGGTTAAACCCTTTCTTACCACCCACATGGTGGCTAACAACCCACTCTAACTTCAGTTCCAGGTAATTCCCCACCTTCCTCTGGCCTCTATGAGCATTGTACTTGCATTGTCTTGAATTGTACATGTTGCAATATATACATGCAGGGAAAAATAAGTAAAAAATGTTATTGAGCTTTTGTACAATTTATGCAACTGTTCTTAATCAGTTTACACCCATGCCCCAAGTTTTAGAAAATAAATGGCTGCACAGTGTGTGTTCCTGGATAAGCCTCCTATATTAAACCTCACCCACCCACCCGTGACTCAGGGACCATTTTGGAAAAGGGGACAGAAAGATTATGAGAACTAGGATTGGTTCATGAACACAGGGAAACAAGCCTTCAGGCCACTGGAAGATTGCACATGTGAACTTGAGGCAATGGTAGTGTTGAACACAAGACCCATGCCACTCAATCAGACAAAGGGCCTAGAGTGGAGCATGAGAAATGGGTGGGCTGGCCCTGGTCTGCAAAATGTTGGAGATTGATTACTTCTGGATAAGGGAGGGTAGATTTTGCTTGCAATCTCTAGATAGACTGACTAGACTTCAGTGGATGAATTTGCATCAGAAGACATCTAGCTACAAGTAGATAAATTTTTAAGAGATATGGAAGCACAATTATACATTTACTATAAAAAGATTGCACATAAACACATGAAAAATGTGAGACACGTGGCTTACTATTCATCATTTATAAACAAAAATAAATTGCACAATGTTAATTGTTAAACTTAAAAACAGGAAAATATCATGTTTCTGTTTTGTTTTCACCTTCTTTGGGGAAATATTTCCATTGTTTCTATTTACAATGAATTCATATTCAAGAAATTTGCAGTGAGTCAGAGAAATTTGCATAATGGAAAGCATAGCAAACTACAGGCATTTCATTTCTGGCTACCACATGCTTAATAATGTTGGATATATTGTCTTCTTTTTTTCCTTGAAATTTCTACACAGTTGCTTTAATGTCGTTTAAAAATATTATTGAATATTTGTGGATTTCACAAAATCTATCACATTTAGAATGCTCATCTACCTGAACCCATCTTAATGCTCCCTGTCTGATTACAACTTTGTCATATATATTACCTCTTACAAGTCAGATTGTGTCTTCAAATCCCCTTCTGTCTGGGTCCATCCACTGGAACCTCAATAATCAAGGAGTGTCACACCTTTAAAGAAAACCAGCTCTTTCTCTCAGAAGCTACTGGCTGACAATAGTTCCTCAGCTAAGATTTGGTTTCTCTCCTACTTTCTTATTTCTGTGCTGGGGATCTCTCTGGCTTGTACTTACATGTGTCTTGAGCACACTGTCACCATTTCTGATAGTTCATATGAGTAACTTGCCAGCAGTCTGGAAAATGCTTCCTTGTAGTCATCAAAAACCTGTGTATTTGTAATGTTTCTGCCTCCCTTCCAGAGTGGTGTCCTACCCAGGCATAACCACTATGCTTCTTTTATTCCCTGCTCTTTGGCTATGGTTCTGATAAGAGAATTTTCAAATTAAGAAATAAAAATTGCTAAGAAACACTTTAAAAAGTGCTCAAGATCCTTATAAATTTGAGAAATGCAGATAAAAGCCACTTTAAGATCCATCTTACCCCAGTCAAACTGGGTAAGATCAACAGAACAGAAGATAAAAAATTCTGGCAAGGATGTAGAGAAATTCCACCTCACTCACTGCTGGTGCTATTGCAAACGGGCACTCCCTATGAAAGCATGGTAGAAAACTCCTAAAAAGTTAAACATGAATTTACCAGTATACCTCAGACTCAAAAAAATAAGGGATGTATTTTCTCCCTCATTTGTAGATCATAACATCAGTCCTTCATATGTGAGCATATATCCTGAAGTAACTTCAGGAGCTGTGGGTGTGGGTCAAGAGGAAACTCAGGAGAGGAGGGAATGCTAAGGTAAGCTGATATTGTTGAAGAGAGGACATAATTCAGACACAGGATTTGGAGCAATGGAGTAGGAACTGACCTGGAAGACTAGTTCTAGGAAGACTTTTCCTAGAAGACTAGTTCTGTAGTTCTTCAGGGTACTATATAAGTTGCTGAGGAGGAAAATCAGTCAATGGTCCAACCTAGTCACCTAGTCCTGAAACCAGATAACCCTATGACTGATACTGCAAAGTATATCTTTTGGGTAATCAATAGCTATCTAATTAGAATCAAAGCCCTTTCAATGGGCGTGAATTCATGATTAGCACTGTAACCAAAGCCAAACGTATATGGCTGGAAAGTCATAGATTCTAGAGAAAACCTATACCTGTCATGTCTCTAAACAAATGAAATTTCTTTAAATATGGATCCTATGTTTACAGCAACTTATACATACACAATTCATCAAAGAAGCTTCTTTTTACAACATAGAGATTACTGTAGAGTTCCACGTTTGGTCACACATAGAGAATATATGTCTGAGAGCTGGGGAATCACTACATTAAAGCTTATGGAACATAGTGGAACAGGGGATGGAAAACATACTAGTGCATCCCTCAGCTCTCACCAGTGAAGCTTACTTATACAACAGAGGCTGATGCACACAGAAGGCCACAACTGACTAAGTTTTAGAGAATAAGAGACTGCAGAGCATGTGTCCTTGGACAGAATTCTTATCTTAAACCCCATTCACCCATGGCTCAGGGATCAGTGGGGAAGAGGGAGGCAGAAAGATTATAAAAGTCACACAAAAATCTTGCTCCCATGAATAGAAGTGCCATAGTGATTTCAAGCATAGATCCATGCCAACTGAATCAGACAAGCGCCCAAAACTTGTGCAATGAAATGGGTAACTGGCAGACCCTAGTCTAAGAAAGGTTGGAAACTGATTAAGGATGAGGGAGAACAGACTTTTCTTAAGATCTCTAGATAGGCTGATACTGCACAAAAGGACACCTGAGTAAAATGCCTGACTGAATGGGACCTAGCATGTATGGCAGAGTGCATGAGACTGGATAGGGGAATGAATAGTGGAGGGTGCCTAACTTGATTAAGGGCTATTGTATGAAATGCACAAAAGGTCTATAAAAGATTTTTAAACTGATAGCATAAATAAAATGAACATAAGATATTTACAGATCATTCCACCCAAAATCTACAGAACAATAGTTTTCTTATCAGCCCATAGAAATTTCTGAAAAATTGACTGCACATTTAGACACAAGCAAGTCTCAACAAAATAACACTTTTTATTCTCTCTTACCACAGTAGACTAAAGCTGGGTATCAAAAGCAATAGAAGCTACAGGCGTAATATAAAATTGTGTAGGTTAAACACACTATTGAATGATGTATGAGCCACTGGATAAGTGAAGACAGAAGTAACAAAATTCCTAGATCTGAATAAAAATGAAGTCACAATATATCACAATCTATGGAAGGTACTGTAAACAATCTTTAGAGTAATGTCTATGGAATTAAGTGCCATCATTAAAAAATGTGGCAGATCACAAATTAATTAATTAATTGATGATAAACTTTAAGGCCTTGGAAAATTAAGAAGAAATCAAACCTCAAAAGAGAAAATGGGAAGAGATAATGAAAATCAAGTCTAAAATTAATGAAATACAAACCAAAAGGCCAACAAAAATTAATTTAATGAAGAGTTTATTCCTTGAAATATGAAAGAAATTGACAAACCCTTAGTCAATTCACTTAAACAAAGGAGATTTAAAACCCAAATTAATGACATCAGGATAAAAAGGGAGACATTATAATGGACAACAATGAAATTTAGATAATTATGTTTTTATACCATAAATATATCCTCCACCAATTTGCAAAACTTAAAAGAAATGTATGACTTTTTAGATGCATATGACATAGTAAAATTAACCAATGTGAAATAAATAATTTATAATGATATGTAACTAGCAATCAGATTCAAACTTTGATAAAAAGTTCCCCATCTAAAAATATCCTAGGACCAGATACATTCATTGCAGAATCCTTCCTGAATTTCAACAAAGAACTAATACCAATACTACTCAAATTATTCAATATATGGGAAATAAAGCCTCTAAATTTTTTTGTATAAAAATTTATTTTATTTTCATTTTATATGTATATATGAATAGCATATATTTATATGCATCAAGTGTATCTGATGACCACAGATGTGAGAAGAGGGCATTAGATCCTCATGAACTAGAAGGACCAGTTGTAAGCTACCAGGTTTGTGCTGGGAGCCAAACCCAGATCTTCTGTAAGAACAGCAAGTGCTCTTAACTGATGTGCTGCCTCTCTAGCCCCAGAAATACATTTAATCATTACCAGATAAAGATATCACAAAACATAAAATTACAGTCCAAACTCCCTTATTAGCAAAGATGTAAAACTTTCATTATAGTATTCATACAGGGAATTTATCATCGCATCAAAAATATCATTCATAATGACCAATTTGACTGTATTCTACTACTATAAGAACAATTTAACATACATAAATCAATAAGTGAATTTGATTACAAATATGAAATGAAAGACAGAAATCACATGATTATCACAAGAAATACAGAAAAGGCCTTTTGCAAAATGCAATCTCTTCCTTATAAAAAATCAAGAATATTCTATAGAGGCATAGGGAGCAAGCTTCTATATAAAAAAAGGCTATAATGACAAGTCTGTACTCGACATAATACTAAGTGGAGTATAGCTGAAATTATGTCTAATAAGATCAGGGACAGGAAAAGACTGTCCATTCTCTATTTCTATACAAAATAGTCACTTAGTCTTAGCCAGAGCCATGACAAGAGACAAAAATGAAGGAAGGACACACAGGAAAAGAAAAAGAAAAACTGTTCCTTTTTGAAGAGGTGATACTGTGCATAAAATTTGCTAATGTTCCCATTAAAGAAACATTTAGGACATAAAAACATAATCTTTCTGCTAACTCTTCCTTATATTCCCTGATACTTGAGGAGATGAATGTAATAGAGCACTCCACAGTACCTTATTCATTCTAGTTTGATGAGTTGGAAACACTCTAGCAATTACTATGTGTTGCAAAAAGACATTTCTGAAATGAAGATGGATAACTGCACTCTTCTATGGGTATAGACGTAAGTATTTAGTTGGCAATTTAATAACATAAAAATTAAGCAGAATGATAGCAATAGATTTTTCCCTTGGACCTGACAATTATCTACAGGTTCCTTGTCCACTTAATGGTATCAGGCATGAGTTCTGTTTTTGGAACAGGCCCTATATCCAATAGAATGCAACTGCCGACCTCCATAAGAGTTTTTCCACTATTTCACCTGAGTGCATATCTTCCAGTGTGGTCATTCTTGGAACTCATAGTATTCACAGCTGGGTAACAGTGTTTATTAATTCTATTTCTCATTGTCATATGTGGCTGATTTTTGCACTATGAAGACTAGCAGGTAAGAGTGAAGGTTTCAAGTCAGCAACAGCTGGATATCCCCCTGTCCAGTGATTCAAGTATATGGTGTATTAAGCAAAAGTGTCTTACAATCAAGTTCTGGGTAATAACTAAAAACAATGGAAATACTGCTATTTTGGGGTCTCTAAGACCACACTGACCAACAAGTCTAAGGAAGGAAACATGTAGTTGGCACTGAGCTTTTGTTTCTTAGCCCATCTCGGAGAAGAATTTCTCCCATATACTACATTTCTATTTAAACTCTTTATATATATATACATATATATATATATGTGTATATATATGTATATATATAAATGTGTGTGTATATATGTGTGTGTGTATATATATATATATATATATATATATTAGGAAGCCTCTATAATAATAGGATTACATATAACTTTTTTTTAGTGTTAATTATCCTTCGCCATATCTGTTACTATGCCCTGAACTTTCATCCCCTGGCTCAATCTTTTTGCTCACCCGATCTATACATTGATTATAGTGACATATTGAAGTCTCCAACTCTTACTGAATTGAATTATATCTGTCTTATATCTGTTTGCTAAATTTAAGTTGATGGTCATTATTGTGTTCATACTTCTTTTGTCAAACTGATTCTTGTAATTATACAATGACATTCATAACTTTTAAACATTTCTGACTTAATACTATTTTTTAAGGGAAAGATTTATTTTGTCTCATAATTTCAGAGAATTCACTCTGTCATAATGAAAAGGTGTGGTGACTGGGATGCCTCCATTTGAGGCAGTGGAAATATAAGGCAATTGCTTTTTACATCCAGGGATATCAGCACCAAACAGGACAGATCAGACCACAAGTAAATTTAACCCTTAAGGCCTACCCATACCAACCCACCTATAGCTAAGGCAGTGTCCAAAGTTCCACAAACTCCCAAATAGTACCAACATATGGAGAGCAACTGTTCAATCCTATAGGAGATATCTCACATTCAAGTCATACTGTTACACATGCAATGTACACACACAGAGGACAGAGAAAGATGAGAGAGAGAGAGAGAGAGAGAGAGAGAGAGAGAGAGAAAGGAGAGAGAGAGAAACAAGAATGAAGTAGGTTGAGCAATGAAGCATGAGCTAGCACAAAGTAAAGAATATAAATACTTGTGGCTATATTATGAACTCATATATATGTTTATTCTTATACGCATGTGCCTTCTGGTATAGAAAAATAAGAAACTGATATTCTGCTAAGATCTTGTGTTGCAATGCTGACAATTAATCATTAATCATCTTACATCATGTGAGGTGGGTTACATTTTAAGAGGTCAATATTCAGGGTCAGATCATTTAGGAGTATATCCTGATCAATAAACTTGCTACTTTGTGATAAAGGCATGTTGGTGAACTTCTCCAAGCCTTGGCATACATCTATAAAATTTATACAATCTAAAATATTAAGTGAATGTATCTAGCACATTAGATTTTAATGCAGTCTAAATTTTAATGAATTTTGGGATAGTGGAGTCATTTTGTCTCTAGAATAAATGGCTTGAAACTACAGAGCATTCTTTGCTCCCCACTTTTATTGAGAGAATAGGATTCAGTATTTCCTAGAACGTCATTATTTTGACATTTTGTTTAAGGTCATTGGCTAATTTGAATCAATTATTTTAGACAAGAATATTTTCAGGGACGGAAGAGATGACTCAGCAGTTAAGAACAGTTAATTCTCTTCCAGAGGACTTGGGTTCAATTCCCAGCACCCACAGTACAACTATCAACCATCTGTAAATCCAGTTCCAGGGGATTTGATGCCTTCTTCTGGGATCCACAGTTTTTGCAAGACATGGAGGCACTTACATACATGCAGGCAAAGCACTCATAAAAATCAAAATAAAATGAGTATTTGAAAAAGACTATGTGATATTATTAACAAAAAGGCTGCATCTTTCTTCACACAGTTAAGCATCTAAATATATGTGGAAGTGATTTATTACTATTACAGGCATAAACATTTCCTAACTATTAGCGCTGATTAGAGAAACAGTAACTGTCCACATACAAGGGATTAGAAGGCAAAACATAACAGATGAAAAAATGATATTTCATGTTTGAGTCACAAAGAATGGCTTAGAGAAAGATATTAAATAAGCTAATATGACATCACAGCAAGTATAATATGGGTCAAGTATCAGTGAATTTTCCTTAAGAATACACATCTTCTGATAAAGAAAATCTTTTAAACTGGACAGAACAAAATCTCTATGAGCATACCAGAGAGAAGAATCTATCCCTGCTGGGGGTAATTTTGATATCATTGAAAATAACATGTTTCATGAACTTTGGTATGTAAAACAAGAACAACCACATTCATTCACTAACTTTGGTGAGGTACAAAGTGGGCCCTGAGAGATTATATAGAAGTAGGTCACAAAAGGAGCACATGACTCAGTGAGCTTGTTTACATTATAAAGAGAAATCTTTATAGTTGAAACATTTAGGGAAAGTCAATAGTTAAGATCATGTCCATATTATAAAGGGCATCCCTAATTTAGAGGAAGACTGGGAGGAATGGATATAATGAATAGACAATACTAATGTAAAAAGTATCAAAATGAAAGCAGAATGGAGGTATGAATCTATTTTATATATAAAAAAGAATCATACTGGATTGAGATTTCACAAAACACACAAGTAGGTAGAATTTTCCAGTTTTTCTACAATCTGTTTGTTTTGATGAATATGTAGTTGTTAGAGTTTCCTCTTGCACAACATTTACTTTTCCATTCTTTCAGGTTCACTGCATGTGTTTCCTTACTCAAGGAGTTTCTTGTACCATCATCTCATGTGTAAATGTCTGTTCCACCTCCCCTGTCTGTATGCTCTCATGGAAGAATTTGACCTATGTACTATCAAGGTGGTTATTTGGAAAGAAAGAAACATATAAACTTATCATTTTGTTCTTTTTGTTGTTCCTGTTTGTATGTACTGTTTCATCTCGTTTTTTAATTTATTTATCACAGTTCAAAGATTTATATACAATATCACTTCATGGTATTTAGATCCCCTCCCATACCCATAATTCCCCTTAATGTCCTTGCCCAATTTATACAATATTATATAGAATAAGCCCTTTAGAGACTAATTTGTGTGTCTGTCCACTGGTACCCAATTAACCTACAAAGAGTCCCATCTTCTAATGAGACACTCTATGCCCCTTCCGGAAGCCATCTGTTGCCAAAAGTTCCTTAATTTTGGTTGATATTTCTTTCCAACTTCCCCACATCTATGCTGGGATTTTGTGTGCTTTGAAGTTGCATGGGAATTGTGCACACTGTCATTGTTGCTGTGAGTTCATATCAATAAATTACCAGCTGTCTGGAAAACTATTTTCTTGCAGTCATCAACTACCTGCGGTCCTTACAGTCTTTCTAATCTTCTTCCACAATGATCCAGGAGCATAGGAAGGCAAAAGTTTGATATGGGTGTTCTATTCATGGAAAAGTACTCTGCAACCACCTATTTTCTATACATAGTATTGATTTATGCATGTTGATACATCCCTGCATGTTAGAAATGAAGCCAACATGGGCAATCATTTTGATGTGTTCTTGCATTTGGTTTGCAAATATTTTACTGAGAAATTTTATATGTATTTTCATTACAGAGATCCACCTATACTTTTATTTTTGTAGAATTTCTGTCTGATTTTGGTATCAGAGTAATACTTGCTTCATAAAATGAATTTGAGAGTCTTTCTTACATTCTATTTTATTGAATAATTTGAGGAGAATTGGTATTAGTTCTTTTAAGGTTTGAAGGAAATCTGTGCTATATTCATCTGGTCTTTGGGTCTTTTTAATTGGGAGACTTAATTACTGCATCTTTCTCCTTGGTTGTTATGGATCTGTTTAAATTATTTGTCATTTTGATTTAGTTATGGTAGTCTGTACATACCAAGAAATTTATCCATTTTTCTGGATTTTCTAGATTAAGGGAATAGAGATTTATCAACAAGTTCTTATGCTTATTGACTTTCCTCTGTGTCTGTTGTGTTGTGCTTTACTTCTCTGAGTTTGTTGATTCAAGTTCCCTGTCTCTTTCTTTTGCTGAATTTACTAAACTTTGTCAGTCTTGTTAATCTTTTCAAAGAACCAACCCTGTGTTTCCCATTGACTGTTTATTTTCTTCATTTCTATTTCATTGATTTCTGCCTTGATTTTATTTATTTCCTCCAATATTCTCTTTTAGATGTTGTTTTTACCTAGGCTTTCTGAGGTATCAGGCGCATCCTTACTTTATTTTTATGAGATGTTTTTAATTTTCTGGTGCAGCATTTGATGCCATAAATTTTCTTCTTAGGATTCCTTCATTGTGTCCCAGGGATTTGTCTATGTTGTGTTTCAATTTTTATTAAATTCTAGGAACTTTAAAATTTCTTTCTTGAATTCTCTTTTTATTCAATTTTCATTTATAAGTGTATAGTTTAGCTTCCATGAATTTTCTACATTTTATCCTTTTGAAATGTATTGATGTCTACTTTTATTCATTTGTGATAAGATAGAACACAAGACAATATTTCAATTTTTTAAATTTATGGAGACATCGTTTGTGTTTTCATATGTGATCAGATTTGGAGAAAGTTCCAGGGACTGCTGAGAAGAAAGTGTATCCTTTGGTGTTTGAGGGGGTGCTTTGTAATTATTCATTTGATTTATGGTGTAATTTAACTCCAAGATTTCTCTGTTTAATTTTTGTCTGGCTAAACTGTCTATTGATGACAGCAGAATATTGATGTAAATCATGATCTTTGTGTTTGAGTCATTGTAATATTTTAGAGCTAGTACAGTTTCTTTTCTAAAATTGGATGACTCTGAGTAAGGTAGATATATGTGTAGGACTATAATCTCTTCTTGGTGAATTTTTCTTTTGATGACTATGAAAGGATCATCCCTATTTCTTCTGATTGGTTTTATATTGAAGTAGATATTTTGTTAGAAGAGCTACACCAGCTTCTTTTATTCCCCCTTTTGTTTGGAATATATTTTTCATCCTTTTATTTAACAATCATTGTTGGTGAGGCTCCCTAACTGTAAGCAACAAAATGATGAATCCTGTTTTCTAATCTAATCAGTACTCTGTATATTTTTACAGGGGAACTGAGACCATTAATATTGAGGGATTTTTCTGATCAATGTTCATTAATACCTTTTATGTTATTGTAGTGTTGTTTTGGTTGACTTCTAGAATAATTTGCTTATTTTTTTCTGTGCTCTCTTATGAGTGTTTAATCTTCCCTTCTGACTGAAGTATTCAATCATGAATTCCCTGCAGAAGTAGTCACATGCACATAAATTTCTCCAATCTGTTTTTATCATGAAAAGTTTTTTTTCACCTTCAGTTACAACTGACAGTGATGCTAGGTAGTAGCGTGGGCTAGAATCTCTGTTCTTTCATGATTTGTATGACATTGTTCCCAGCCCTTCTGTCTTTAAAAATCTCTAATCAAAATTCAGCTGTCGTTCTGATGGGCCAGTCTTTATACATGATTTGATCTTCCACTTTCAAAGCTTTAGTATCTTTTATTTTTATACTTTTACTATTATAGAATCTGGGGATTCTATTTCTGGTCCTGTTTACCTGGTGTACTGTTTACTTGGTGTACTGTTCACCTCTTGTACCATGACAAGTATCTCTTTGCCTCAATTTTGGAAATTTTCTGTTCTGATTTTATTAAAATTAATTTCTGTTCCTTTGATCCAGGTGATTTCTCATTTCATTCCTAGAATTCATTGGTTTTGTCTTTTTATACTGTCCCAGAATACTTGCATATGCTGTTCTTGGGTAATTTTCATTTGACATTATCTTTAATTGATTAATTCATTTCCCCCAGCTTGTCTGTTTTACTTTCTCCATTTCCTTTTATTCTTTCCCTTAAGATTTTTTCTTTGATTTCTGGGGCTCTTTTTTTTTTTAATTTCAGGTGAGGTTTTGTTTGTTTTCAGGTTGACATTTGTCAGACATTATATCCCTTTATTAAATTCTAACTTTATGTTTTAAATTGTTTTGAGTGTTTAATTCTACTGCAGTTGTTTTTACAATCTTTGTATGATTTTTTATTCATATCCTCTTTGAGTTCCTTCAACATATTTGTAACTGCTATTTTGAAATATTTGTCTTTTGCATTTACTAGGTTGTCATTCTCAGGTAACATTAAGATGGCATTGTTAGTTTCTGTAATAGCCAAATATCTTGTCTATCTATGTTTTTTTGTGCTTTTTCAAGGATACCTACACATCTGTACTTTCATGATGGTTTCTTGCTATGAATAAGTAATGAAGTCCTTATTAAATGTTGTTTGTGTGTGTATGTGTGTGCACCTTTGTTGTTTCTTCAACTTGTCTGGTTGTCAGGTTATGGTTCATCTTTGCAGTGCTTGATATTGAGATTCTGAGTCACTTCATGTTGATATGAAAATAGGATGAAAGAAGTGATCTTCTTCATCTAGAGATAGTTGCAACTCCACAGGTTCCTGGACCAACAGGGTGGGATTAGGACTTGTAGGTGAACAAGTTGGCTGGGTGGTTGGCGTAGGACCTTGCAGGTCTGGGGCACACAGATTTCAGATGTTGGGGTGCTCCAGATTCTCAAGGATAAAGTTCAGATTCAGAAATTTGGGTTGGAGATAGATCCCAGAGACCCATGCTAGACTGGAAGCTGAGAGACAACCAAGTTAACTGATCCTGCCAAGACTGGGGGCGGCCACTGAGATCAGGAATGGGATAGGATCTCCATGACCCAAGGAAGACTGAGCGCTAACATGGGAGTATCATGGAAGGAGCTCAGCACCACCAGTCTGGGTCAGAAAAAGGATCCCTGAGACCCAGACTTAGCGGAGAGCTGAGATGACAGATTGTGATGCACTCTGCCAAGACTGGAGGGGCATGCAGTTTGGGGATAGGACAGGATCATCTTGGTCCTTCTCTGTTAATGCTCAACTTCATGATTTATTTCTTTTTTTGGATTGGTTTATTTGTGAATTTTTAAAATTTTCTTTTCATATTGGATCTACTACTAAATTTTGTCTTTCAAATATTTTCATAGTTGTAGTTCAATAGTGATTTTCTACTAGAAAAGGTCTCCATGGAACATGTCTTGTATGACTCGCCTAAAGGTCATAAATTCTGTCAGTTTCTTGTTTTAGAAAGCATTCTTTTCCCCTTAAAGTATGAAAGATAATTTTGTTTGGTATGCAATCTTAATACATTTTTAACCTTTGAAGAATTTAACTACATTTACTCATTGTTTTCTCATCTTAAAATATCTATAAGAATTTTGTTAGTCTAGGAGGCATTCCACATAATTCATTAGTACTTTCCTAGTGCTGATATTGCAATTGTCACTTTGTCCTGGACTTAGATAATTAAATAAAATATGCAGAATATGTGCTCATTATATCAGATCTGTTATACATCCCTTGAAGTTCATGAACCTGTATATCCTAATATTTGCAATTAAAAAAATTTTCGGTTATTTGCCCATTTCTTTCTTGATTTCCAATCAATGTCGTTTTCCCAAAGCTGAGACAGTGGACATATGACTGATTTTTAAGGCTGATTGAGCTAAAATACAATGGTAACAGAGCACATGATCTACTACTTGTCTATTGTAATCAGAATATTACTACAGATGGATTTCATAATAAAGACCTTCCTCTTAATTTGCTCCCTAAAGTCTGTATTGGTGTCATTCCAGAGATGTTCTCATACAGTATTTATATATAATAAATATACAGCTATAATAAATATTGGGGATATTTGTGGGTGATTCAGTGGCCTAAATAGAATGAGTTATATGCTTCCAACACTAGCTGAGATACAATTATTTTAGTAACTGGGTCCTTGTTAGCTGTCAACATGGTATGTCCTGCTCTAGATGTGGAAAAATTATCAAATTCTGATGTTTGTATGAGCTGGATTCAACATGTTGGCTGGGATGTCAGATTTGAATGCTGTAGCGCTGGGTCAGGCAATAAAAGAAGACCCAGAGAGATCACCTCTCAGCTCCCTCACATTCCACCTGTAAGTATCCAAATGCCAAATGGGTGCATTTGTAGAGATGACTGTGCTCAGTTAGGGCAAACCTACTTCCTGTGGGGGGAATACACTCTCAGAGCCTCTGTGGACTAAGATTCTGACAAGCTTTTCAAAGTTTTCTTGTAGTTCCAGATGGATAGGTGGAGGCAACTGGCTCCTTTATGAGAGTTTACAGGTTAAACCATTAGGTATAGGATCTTCTGCACTTTTCTGGGGTTAAATATAGATAAAGTTGGTTGTGTATCTGCATCTTGGGGCTTTTATAAGTCATAACACTATGTCACACTACTAAGCTACTGTGTAGAGCCAAGAATGGGTGCCTAGGCTTAACTGAATGCTTCAAGAATAACATTATTTAGAGAGATTCTACCATCAAAATATAAATTAAAGGTGTTTTTCCCAGGGATTTGAGAGAGTGTGCACAGCCATGTAGGGGATTTTTAACACCGGTGAGCTAATATAAAGGGACAGCATGACAGGTGGCTAGCTGCCTTGAAAAATCATAGAAGTATGAGCTCATGCTGATGCTGGCCAAGATTGGTGGGGACAAAAGTGAAATAGCCTTTTATCTAGGAAAACAGTGCAGCATATTTAAGAAGGTCATCAAATCATGCACAGAGACAAGACTCCCTATTGTATTTATGGATTTCTCCAGCAGTAAATGTCTCCAGGTTTGATAGTAACAACAGCAAGTGCTAGGGTACTCCTGCTTACCTTTACTATTCTAGAAAAAAAATCACACAACACCCAGACTTGATTTCAACAGAGAGGACAGCAGAAGTTACAGGCATAATTTCCTTCATTTTGGTGTTATTTCTTGGCCTCAACCTCAGTGTACTCGGGCCTGCCTCAAACACTCCAATGAAATGTATCTGGTGTTATTTTCTTCTGTTTTGCTGCTTCACCTGGAGTGAAGGTCTCAAAGCATCTTCAGTCATTAATCTTTTGGATGCCTTGAGTGAGATTGCAGGTTCTTATCCAAAATTGTACATTATATGTAATATATATATATGTATATATATATATATATGTGTGTGTGTGTGTGTGTGTGTGTGTGTGTTATAAAAAAAGATAATATACTCTGAAACACTTAATTCCATGCATAGAAATTTTTGGATGAACATCTTTCTACAAATATCCTGGAAATAGGGAGTAGCTATATAGTTACTATAATTTGGGTTTTTTGTGTAGGAGAACACATAGAGGAGCCATCTATGACTTGCAGCTCTTTTGAGCACTATTCCAAAACGTCAAACCCCTCATTTAACACACATGACTCCTACTAGGTGAAAACACTTCATTCCAAAATAAATAGAAAATTTTAAGTATACATGAAGCAATTAATATTTGCCTTTCCTATCAGCTGTCATTCAACATACTCTCATTACTAATTTATTATGTTTATATTGAACAACCCAAGTTATAATTTAACTTATTGATTTTTTTTCTGCTCAGAGGACTAAAACCAACTTGCAGCTGAGGAGAGCAGTACCAGCTCAGGTGACTGTGATTTCCAAGGATGACTGTGAAGTGGATCTCAGCTCTGCTGCTGCTGCAAATCAGCTGTTACTTCAGATCCGGAAACTGCGGGAAGGTGTTGGTGTGGCCGATGGAATACAGCCACTGGATGAATTTAAAGATAATATTGGATGAACTTGTAGAGAGAGGCCATGAAGTGACTGTTCTGAGACCTTCATCCTCCATTTTTCTTGATATCAGCAAACCATCTGGTCTTAAATTTGAAACTTTTCCTACATCTGCCAGTAAGGATGACATGGAAAATTTTTTCACAGAGTGGGTCAATACATGGATTTATGAGGTACCAAAAGATTCATGTTTGGCATCCTGGCCATTTTTGGAGAAAGTGATCCTGAATTTAACTGACTCTTGCCTAGGTCTTTGTAAAGAAGCTGTTTTTAACAAACAACTTATAGCCAAACTAAATGAATCAAAGTTTGACGTCCTTCTTTCAGATGCAGTTGCTCCCTGTGGTGAGCTGATAGCTGAGCTCCTGCAAATTCCTTTTATGTACAGTCTTCGCTTCTCTCCTGGCTACATACTAGAGAAGTACAGTGCTGGTCTGCCCCACCCTCCCTCCTATGTGCCTATGATTTTGTCAGGATTAGGTGGTCAAATGACATTCATGGAGAGGGTAGAAAATATTATTTGCATGCTTTATTTTGACTTTTGGTTGCAGACATTCAATGAAAATAAATGGGATCAGTTTTACAGTGAAATTTTAGGTAAGCCATGTTTTTCAACTCTAGACTGAAAATATTTCATTGTCTTTAAGGTTATTCTCTTATGCATGTAAATTTAGATTAACTTTTACAGATGAAATAATAAAAAGAAATATTGTATCTCAATAACACAAAGACTACATATCACAAAGCCTCTGGAGAGGGAAACATTATTGGGTCAGTCAACAAGCATTACATTGCCAACACAACACATTATAAGAACGCATACCAAGCAAAACTCATAGGGTTTGTATAAGCCATTTACTATCCAAATTCCTTTTTAAAAATGCTTTTTCTTTTTTATTGTTTGTCATAACAAATTTACTATTTCTTCAGCAATACTTTCTTTAATTACAAAATTTAAGAAACAATAGTAATTTGAGGTTGTTAATGACTTCATATTACTTTTCTAACTAAGTCTCTTCCAAATATCCATTTTAAAAGTCTAAAATATACTACAACATTTTTACACACTTCTTTGGTTTTCTTCTGTTTAAGGTCACATGATTTAATTAAAAAAGGCACAAGGGTAAATATGATTTCTATTCACATAATCTCTGCAAGGTAGAGATGATGTTTCTAATTATTTCTTATAATAACTAATAAGATCCCAAAGTAGACGGATGCACCATAAATTCAGAAATGTAAAACTCACACTTCATTTGGAACACCAAGGAACAAATATGGGCTTATTGCATTCTAGAAAATAGAATGAGAATCTCTAGGTGGAAATCATATCTATGACTGTGGTATGATTATTTGATCTGGAACATGACTGTTGGTTTCTGTTTGCATCAACTACTTCTGAATCCTTAGACAGGTAAGAAATGTATGTTTAATTATAAAGAGGTTTATTTTAATGAGTATCTATGATTGTTAATGCATTGAAGTGACAATTGAAACAGAATTTCTTTTCAGTTTGCTTTAACACACATCGACACACATACATTCATACATTGTATGAAGCACAAAAGATTACATATGTAAGTTACATTATACATGAACAGATATTGCTTTTACTTTTATTTGTATGAATGTTTTGTCTGCATGTGGGTAAGTGAATCATGTGTGTGACTTGTACTCTCAAAAGCCAGAAGAGGGCATCGGATGCCATGAAACTGGAGTTATGAATGAGTGTTAGTGATCCATCTCCCTAGTCTCCATATATATATATATATGTGTGTGTGTGTGTGTGTGTGTGTGTGTGTGTGTGTGATTTTAAACTATTTTTATTGAGTTTTTGTGCATTTCACGTAATACATCTTGATCAAATTTAGGCTCCCTGCCCTTCCTACCTCCCACAGCCCCCAGGTATTTCAGGTATTCTGTCTTATATGTTGTCCTAGCTTGTCAGGCATTTTTATCCAGGTATCCCTCAGTGGAAGTTCATCCGTTGGAGACTAGTCAGCCTATCTAGAGTCACTCCCTTAAAGATCTACTCTCCCTCACCCCAGAGTACTCATGTGCCCATAGTTCCTTGGCTAGGGCTAGGGCCTGCTGCCCGTTTCCCTTGTTTGATGTTGTGTTTTTGTGTGATTGAGTCTGCATGGGTCTTGTGCATGCTTTTGACATTGCTGCAAGTTCGTGTGAACAGATTTCCTGCATCAACAATATACTGGTTTTATAAATGCACATTTCTACATCATTGTGCAAAAATTATTTCAACTATTTAAAATAAAGTTCATTAAACTCACAAGATAACCCCCCTCATAGATTTTCTCTTTCTCCCCACTCATTTTATACATCTAGGACAACCCACAACCTTTGTTGGGTTGATGAAGAAAGCAGAAATATGGCTCATCCGTTCATTCTGGGATTTGGAGTTTCCTCGCCCAACCTTACCAAATGTTGTATTTGTTGGAGGACTCCACTGTAAATCTGCCAAACCTTTGCCTAAGGTAAATACATTCCTTTTAATTTAGTTAATTTTAATTTTATTTCCATTTAGAAGAATTCTGTACAATTCCTTCATTTTTTCTCCCACTGAGAGAGATATGAGACATCAGATAAAAATTCTAATTACATGGTCAATTTTTAACAGTTTCACAAGTCTCTGCATGCATTTGAAGAATAACATTAAAGCCCTGAAGAAAAAGAGTCAAAGTATTTCAGTTGAATTTAACACATTGGAAAGCATGATTCTTGGATTCAGTAACTAGTAAAATGATTAGCATGTTCTAGAATTAAGTGTTGGCTATGAAGAGAGACAATGTGAACATGGTTTCTGCCTCCCCTTCACATCACACAACCCATTGGGAAAGGCAGAGCTTAATAATGTCATAAAAAATGTGTGATATGCCAAACATGGTCAGGCTTCTAATTCTAGCCCTTGAGAGGCTAAGGTAGGGTAATGTCTATGAAACTGAGCCTAGCCTTGCCTACATATACATAGTGAGCTCCTTTATAGCAGAAGCTTCAGAGAGAGGCTGTCTTACAGAAACAACAGAACAAGAAGAAAAATATTGTATGATAAAATATTTTTAAGGAAAATTACAAAACTGAAAGGATGACAGGGAACCATAGAACACATCTCACAGTCATTGATAATAAAATAAAAATGAATAATCTGAAGTCATAGTTTAAAACATATGTCCAAGAAAGATAAAATAAGATACTCAAATAGAATAGCAAGAGCAGTTCCCATGAAGTGAAACATTAGTTCAGTAAGAAGACAAATAAGGCAACCAACATTGTGACACAGTTAATTTGGAATCTACTAAGCGTAAATTGCTTAAAGTAACAGTATCAAGAAGTCAGAAAATGACATTGAGCTAGAGGTGTGAAGAATCAGACTTCCTTAAAGAAAAGAGAAGGAGAAAGGCTTTCAACATGCAGTTATTGCTTAGGATTAGATGTGCAGAGGGGCAAGACAGTGGAAATGAGGAACAGGAAGGAGGCTGGTGTAAGAGTTCTTGTTACAGACAGAGGAACCTAGACTAGAATGTTCACTGAGAAGTTACTCATGTAATCAGTATATCGAGTTTATTCTGAGTTTTGTGGAGAAAACTTTTTTAATTATTTTGAAACTGGAGAAAACATTTTAAACACACAGAAGTTTAAAAATGTTTCTCATGCTCAGCTGCTGACTGAATAATTCTGATTAATGTTAAATATTTCTCTCTCCTGTGATCTTGTTGTCTCAAGATTAATAATGGTAGGAGTAACCTAGTCTGTGTCAGATGCTGTAGATGAATCTTGCTCAATAGGAAAGGGTAAAACACCATGGTAAATTTATATTATTGAATAATGTCTATAAAAATAAATCATAAAGATTTATTTGATAGTAATTGTACAAGTTTAGGCCGTAAGATGAAGATGAAACTAAAATGTAACTCTATGTTCCAAGAGCCTTTACCAGTGTTCTAGCACAAACGGAAGTTATCCTCAACACTAGGAATGAATGGTCTCAATAATTATTTCAGCAAACTCTAGTATTTCCTCTTCTCACTCTGCCATTGAGTGGTACAACAGAGAGTTTGGTATTTCAGTATTTCAGTCAGGATACAAATGGAATGTCTTACCTTATTTTAACCATGATTTTCCTGTTTTTAATGTTTGATACCAAATCTATAGACAACACAAGCTTTCTTTTAAAAATATTTTATCTATTATTTTTATTTTATGTGTATGAGTATATTGCTTGCATGTGAGTGTAGCCGTGCCATGCAGTGCCCCAGGGATCAGAAGAGGGTGTCTGATTCCCCTGGAACTGGACTCATAAATCACAGTTGCCTGCCATGTGTTTGCTGGGAATTGAACTTGCATCCTCTGCAAGAGCAGTCAGTGCTTTTAACACATGCATTATTTCTCCAGCCCCAACAGAAGCTTCCTCAATTAACCCTGGCCCAGCCATCACACCTGATTCACAGAATGACCAAAGAAAACATGTACCACATGTAAACACCTAATAGTTCCTACTATTCATTTGTGGAAATACTCATCAGATTTAAAATACCAAGATTTAGCCAGAAAATAGAATAGAACTGAATAACATTTGTTATTCAGTTGGCATTACGCTTTGAAAACACAGAATAAGCAAGCTTTCCTTACTGCTGTTTATCTCATCTCTAAGAGTTCCTTATTTCTCAAGAGCAGAAAAAAGATTCTAAAATTTTATTCAATAATAAAATCCAATAATTTTACTAATGAAGATTATTGCTACTATAATATATATGTATGTATATATGTATATATACATATATATATATATAAATAGTAACTTTCTGAAGTCCAAAGGTAATGCAAAATTAACTTAGGTCATGAATAATATCCATAATCCTGAAAGATTTCTCAGTTCCAAAAAGAAAACTGACAGTGTTATTGGAAAGAGAATAAGAAGAGAAGGAAAATAAGGACAACAATGCACAGCGATTTGATGGTGACAATTAGCAAAAATAACTATTCCTATTATATTTCATCTGACCTATTTGGGCATTGCACAACACAAATACACTTACACACATGGAGGCAAAACATTCTTACACAAAACTAAAAGTAAAAAATAAAATAATTTTAAGTGGTATTTTCCTAACATACTTGTTTCTCCACAAAAATCAAATGGTTGGACGATTCCTTTCCCTTTTGAAAACATAAATGAATATTTAGAAATAGCATCATGTATCTTTAACAATGTTTATACCCTGTCACTATATGAGATATTCATTTAACAATAAAAAGGTAATTAGAATGTGCAGTCAGTGTGTATATTAGGTATTTATAAAGTAAACATGGGAAGTACCCTTCTTATTGCCAATATTAAGAAATGATTAAAATATATATGTGAATATTATATCCTCATAATTGCTGTAACAGTCTTTATTAATACTAAAAGAATCATAAAAGAGAGAAATTAGATTTAAAAACTTGTATATCTTTATATTACAACACTAAAATTTTTCCACCAGCAGTCCTTTGTAATGCTAAACCAGGTAGCAAAAGAAGATTAAAAAGAAATAATTTTTTGAAAAAATGGAACGAAATCATGTTTCCTGAATGTTGAAAATAAATGTAAATGAAGATTACAAGGTTTTGGAACACTTGAAAATACTACTACACCTAATTGGTGCTGTAGGTGTATCTTTTCTCCTTTGCTTGGGGTCTGAACTCAGTCTTTCCAGTTGGCTGGGCCTAAGCAATCAGCACAAAGGAAGGGGGAAGAAGCCCACTACCCCAGGACATCAGGTTTTGGAATGCAACAGGGCCTTTCCTTAAACAAAAGTCTTACAGAGTGTGGTGGGATTAAAAGATTAGAATTCGTGGTGCTGGAGAGATGGTTCTGCTTTTACCATTTCTTAATGGGACAAATTGTGTCTTCACAGGAAATGGAAGACTTTGTCCAGAGCTCTGGAGAACATGGTGTTGTGGTGTTTACTCTGGGATCAATGGTCAGCAACATGACACAAGAAATGGAAGAGGCAATTGCATCAGCTCTGGCACAGATTCCACAAAAGGTGAGATAAAATGCTTCAGGGGAGACCAATGCTTACTATGTCTATTAAAGTCGGAGAAAGGTCTTCATGCAATAGCTTGCTGTATGATAGATAAAATTTATGAGACCTCTGACCTATATTGACAATTTGAAATCAATTATGAGATAGTATGTAAAGCGCTTTGATTGACAGTGGCTTTGATTACAATATTGTGAACGTAAAGAAGCATGGTCATGGGCACCGTGTGACACTTGTCATTCTGATGACAGTGCTAGCTAGAGAACACAGAAAGAACCAACTTCTGCCCAGTCTTTTACTCCTTTTTGTTGAAGATTTCTTGTGGCTCCTGTACACAATAAATATATTCCAGGGAAGAGTTGAATTTATTTAATAACAGCACTAGCATTGACTACATTAAACATTCATTAAAAGATATTTGAAATGTAGCATGTACTAGACATCTCATAACAACCTTTCCTCATAATCCTAATTCTGTAGCAAGCCTCTTAGTGTACAGTGGACAAAGCAATTCAGATAAAAGTTGTCCTCAGATTACCAACTCTTAAAGCAAAAATGCAGTTGGAGATGCTAATTGAGAAAAGGAGAATAAAGAATCTCCCTTCAGAACAATTTCCTGTCAGTATTTGAAATAATAAAATGCATGCAAATTCAACTATTTTTTAATCATCCCAAATTCTAATTGTACCACATTTTGTCCCAATGATGATTTTTATGACTTTAGGTGGAATGCAAGGCATTCACTGCAATGGTTTTTATACTCTGCTGTAACTCAAACAGTTCCAAATCCTAGAGCAAAAGGAAATACAAACTTTAGAGATAATAAACAATTCTCATAAACTGGAGCATTTTCTACACATTTAACAGCTGATTTGCTATGAGTCTGTTAAATTAACTTTAGGATCTAAGCAAAACGGTATAGACCAGGAGAGTTCAGGAAGGCTATATCTGATAGAAATAAAAAAACAAAGCTCAAAAATATTCGACGTTTTCTGAAAAACATTAGTTCTTACTAGGAGGAAGATTATGAAACAATACATTGAACGTTCTTCTACATCAGGATTATTTCATTTGGACTCCATATTATTTCCCCCTTTCTTCCTCCATGGAAAGAATTTCATGCTGAGGAATGAGTAGTAGAGTTCTGTGCACTGTGTTTCCTCCTGCCTGAGAATCACTGTGAGGATTCACTCCGAATGACTAGAACAACAATTTAGGGAAGGTCGACATACTTTTAGTCTCAGTCTCTCAGTAGTTCTCCTTCCTTAGCCTCTCTTCTCCGCATGTCCTCATTTGTCCTGCAATAAGACTTTAGTTATGTGATATCTACATTTTAAGATATTAAATTTTAAAATTTGGTACTTGTGATAAACCATTGTTTTATATCTAACAGGTTCTTTGGAGATTTGAGGGCAAGAAACCAGAAAATTTAGGACCCAACACCCAGGTGTACAAGTGGATTCCCCAGAATGACCTCCTTGGTAAGACTGAAAAACAGATACCTATGACAGGAGTGACAGACAGAAACCTTGATGATAGCACAACAGGAAGCAAAATGAGCATATATAAAACTCAAAAACCAGTTTTATATATGAATTTATATATATGTTATATTTTTATTTTAGTTTCATGTATGCATATTTGTTTACATGTATGTAAGTGCACCAAATGTGTGCAGTGCCCATGGAGACCAGAAGAGCATGTCAGATCCCCTGCAATAGATGTTAAAGATAGTTGCTAACCACCATTGAGTTCTGGGAACTAAACCCAGGTCTTCTTCAAGAGTAGCAAGTGCTGTTAATTGCTGAGCAGTTTCTCCAGCCCCTAAATTTGTATTTTTAACTTTAATGGAAATAATACATAAATTTTCAATGTATTATAGTGTCATATTATTTATGAGTTGAAACAATGTGTGTACTTAAATTTGTATTTGCTATTCACAAAGAATTTTCTACAATTAAAGTTTTCTAAAATTATAATAAATTCTGAAATTAATTTTTCCCTAATTCAGTTTTTATAACTTGTCACTGTTTTTAAAGTATTGATGTTCCAAATACTAAAAATAAATTACATCTGTGTTTTATTATGTATTATTGTAATTTCAATGGGGGAAAAGGACCACATTTTTTTATCCTGAAGTTGTTACATAAATTCTGTGAGTCACATACTTTCCCTCACTCCCTTTAACAGACTAATGTAAAACTGCGTTGATGCATTGCTTTCAAGAGAACAATTTCTAATATACACATGGACTTTTTTCAATCATTTTCTCTTAGATACCACATGGTCCTTCTTTGTGTTAAAATGGCACTCAGATTTTTATTGTTTATGCCTTTTGTCACATGCCATATCCGGTATGCAGCTTGCATTTGCTTTACTTGTGGACTTTTGTCCTCAATGCTCTGGTACATGAAAACAATTTAAATGTAGTTACAAAAGTATAATAATCATTCTTTGACAAAAATACTGTGACATTCTGTGCCTCTATATTATTCATTCTCATTGTGTTTACTGAAAACATCTGGTCCTAGGTCATCCAAAAACTAAAGCTTTTGTAACTCATGGTGGAGCCAACGGCATCTACGAGGCGATCCATCATGGGATCCCCATGGTCGGCATTCCTTTGTTTGGCGAACAAACTGATAACATCGCTTACATGGTGGCCAAGGGAGCAGCTATTAGGTTGGATATCAGAAGATTGTCAAGTACAGAGTTGCTCAATGCGCTGAAGGCGGTCATTAACAATCCTTCGTAAGTAAATTCTTTTTTATATTTACCTATTTGTCCTAGATTGGAATCCCAGGTTTTGCACCTGATAGGGAAGAATCTTACTATCGACCTTTGTACTAAACTCATTTTATTTTATTTTGATTTTCACTTTATATATTTATTATATAGTATTTATTGTTTGGTTCTTTCCTGAATGATAAGAAGGCAGCAATAAGAATGAAGACATCAGTACTGATAAGTACAGAGTTAAGTCAGCATGTGAGTGTCACTATTTCTTTTTTTCAATTTTATTAAATTTCTGTGCATTTTATGCAGTACATTTTAATCATACTAAGATCTCCGACCTTGTCTGCACGCCATTAGAGCTCCACCACGAGATTTCATGGATTCTGTTATATATATTAAAACCTATTGAATAAAGTTTGTGTCCCTAGATGTCCTTTGGTGTGAGCTCATCCACTGGAGCTTTATTAGCCTATCTAACACGACTTCTTTAAAGAATAACAAAAAATTTCTCACTCACCGAGAAGGTTTAAGTTTTGCTTTTTACTTTGGTTTGGCTAGTTTTTCTTTTTTTAAGTGAATTCTTGTGAGTTTCATAAAATGTATTTTGATCATATTTAGACCTCCCTCCCCTATCTACATTCTTCTTACAGCATTGTGGGTTTTGATGTTCTCTGTCATATTTATTAAAGCTCACTGAGCCATGTTTCTGTCCCCAAATAACTTTGGTCTGCATACATTCACTGGAACCTGGATAATCTACCTAGTGTCACAAACTTAAAGAAAACTAAGACTCCCTTTCCCAGTAGTTATTAGTTGACAATAGTTACTCAGCTATGGTTGTGACTTCTTACTCATTGTTCCAGTTCGATGCTGGGATCTTGTCTGATTGGAGCTGCCATGATTCTTGTTAATGCTGTCACTATTACTGTAAGTTCACAGGGGTAACTTATTGGCAGCCTAGAAAACTCTGTTTCCTCGTGGTCATTAAGCACCTCTGATTCTTATAGTCTTCCAAACCCTCTTCCTCAATGATCACTGTGCCTTTGGTAGCAAAGTTTTGATATACTTGACCTATTCAGGGATAAGTGTCCTGCAGTCTTTTATTCTCTGTATTCTTGCCAGTTGTGGTTTTCTGGTCATCACAGTCTGTTGCATGAGGAAGTTCACCGGTAAGGGTTGAGAAATGCATTAATAATATTCTTTCCACTTCTCTGTTCACTAGGTTCTCTGAGGTCTAGGTAAAAAGGTTGCATTGTAAATGTATCACTTGTGGCTGAGAATCTCAGAGACACATATTCTCTGTGTTTGACCAGTTGTAGAACTTTGTAACAATTTCTGTCTGTTGCAAAAAGAAGCTATTTTGTTGAGTTGTTGGAGGTAAACATCCCTGTAAATATAAGGATACATGTTTGGAATAAAATAAAAATTTACATTGCCCCAGGCGTACGGCACAGGTAGGTTTTTCTCTAGGCTGTATGGCCTCTGCAGCCATGTAGACTTCCTGTGTGAATGCTGCTGTTTCCCCTTTCCTCCCAATAACCCCTGTCTCCTACCCTCCCACTTTCATGAACTCATTTCTCCTTTACCCTCATGGATCCTTCTCATTCCCTAGTGTCCTGAAGTTACATCAGGATATATACTCATACTGAAGAATTTGGAGCTAGGTTTCAGAACTGAGAGAAAAATATAAGTCATTTTTTTTTCTGAGTCTGTTATTTCAGTTGTCATAACTGTTTCTAGTTCCATCCATTTACCTGAATATTTCATGATTTTTTTTTTTACCACTGAGAAACTGTGGTAACTATGCATATGTACCACAGTCTAATAACCCATTCAACATTTAGGTTGTTTCCATTTCCTAACATTTGTGAAAAGTATATCAACAAACTTGACTGAGCAAATGTTTCTGAAGGAGGATGCTGAGTGAGTATATGACAATGAATGGTATAAGTGAGTCGTCATGTATATCTATTTTTGTTTTTTAAAGAGTTCTCTACACTGATTTCAACAGTGGTTGGACCAGTTTAAATTCCCACCAACAATGAATGAGCATTCCCCTTTCTTCACATCTTTGTCAATATTTGGTATCATTTGTTCTCTTGATCTTAGCTATTCTGGCTGGGGTGAGTTGAAAGCGTAAAGTAGTTTTGACTAGTATTTCCCTAATTACTAAGGACGTTGTCAATTTTTTAGACTATTTCTTAGTCATTTTTTTTTTATCTTTTAGAGTTCTGTTTTCTCATCTATAACCTGTTTTTTAATTGTGCCATTTGTTTTAGTGAGTCTTTGTGGGGTTTTTTGTTGTTGTTGTTTTTTATTTTGTTTTTATACTCTGATGTGATCTGAATAATAATCTGCAGTCAGAGGTATAACTGGTGAAGATTTCCTCCCATTCTGTGGACTCCCTCTTTCTTGGTTGGTTGTTTTCTTTGCTGTGCAAAAGCCTTTTAGCTTAATGAGGTCCCACTTGTCAATTGTTGACCTTAATTCCTGAGCAACTGAAGTCTGATTTAGAATGTTCGTTCTTACACTTATATCTTGTAGGGTACTGAATATCTTTTCTTCTAATACTTTTATCCTGGCAGCATTCACTTTGAGGTCTTTGATCCATTTGACTTGACATGTGCAGGGTGGTTAACATGAGTCTAATTTCATTCTTCTATTGAGGAAATACAGTTTTCCAGGACCATTTTTTTGAGATGGGAACCCCCTGTAGACCCAGCTGATCTAGAACTTGATAAATAGTTCAGAATGGCCTCAATCTTAGAGAAACCTACCTGTTTCTGTCTCCCAAATGCTTAGATTAAGGTTGTACTCTGTGATGCACAGCCAAGAGCCATTTTAAGAAGACATTCTCTTTCCCCCATTGTATGTTCCTGGTATATTTGTCAAATATCAGTTGGTTGAATTTGCATGCCCTCATATTTGGGTGTTTTATATTGTTTCATTGACCTACAGATCTGATTTTTTTCCAGTATCTTGCTGTTTTATGACTATAACTCTGTGATACAGATGAAACCTGTTATGATCATCCCTCCAACTCTGTTCCTTTTGATCATGTTTGTTGTACTATATCTGCACACCAGACTGGTATGGAGATTTCAGTTCTCCTGTTTCATGTTTTAACCTCAAGAGTACTAGGATTATAGACATGCATTGCCTCCTCTGAACATTTTTGCCTTTTAATATTTTAGGTAGAACAACTTAAGTGCAGTATGAAATTTTGAAACAGCTCATACATATAATGAGACCAATCATTGATGGGGATAACAGATACATTAAAAACAAGCACTAGTAAAATACTGAACAGATAAATATGGAAGTTGTAATGGCAATATGACTTTTATTGCACTTATGACTTTCAGCATAAACCTTCAATACATTTTGAAAATAAAGTTGTTATGACCATTTAAAGTATACACACATTTTTAAAGTTTTGTTTTTATTTATGTGTATGCTTCTGTGTCCCTCTGTAGGCCTGCTGTGTGTGTATGTATGTATGTGGCTGGGGAGGGTGGTCTATAAAAGTTCATCTGATTTTTTGGAACTAGAGTTACAGGCAGTTGTGAGTGCCCCATGTGGTTGCTGAATACTGAACTCTTGTTTTCTGCAAGAGCACCAAGCTCTCTTAACCCTTGAGTCTTCTCTTTAGTCCTTAACTTATCAAAATTTTTGTTGTAGGATACTTGAAATGTGAAAATCTTATTTTAGTGAAACACATGACCATATCCTTCTTCTCAGTTATTCATTTCTCTTTACTTGTAAAAAATACAAGAGTAATTTGGGGACACAAAGTTGACTCTAAGATGTGTGCAGATGAGGGGATCTAATACCATTAAATTATACCATATGATATTGGCAAAAGTCAAATTTTGAAAATTATCTACAGTGACTTATATTGTTACACAGTAAGTCATAATCATAATCCAGTAAGTTTAAGTCTTTTTCTTTCATTTTGTTTTAGATACAAGGTCTCACTAGGTAGCGCTGAGCGGTTTTTAACACCCTCCTTTACCAGGATGGCCTTGAATCAAAGAGATCCATCTGCCTGCGCCCTCTGAATGTAGTGATTAAAAACACGCACAACCATGTCTGCCTTTGGTTCTTACTTTACTTAGTGTTCCTTAAATATTCAGTGTAAATATTTTGATTACATCACTAATATATGAAAAATAACCAAAGATTTGTAGTTCATTCTATTAATATGATTGGAAAAAGAGAATATAGTTTCTAAATGTGTACATAGTCTTAGTTTTTAGGTTGTAGTTCTTTGATTTTGAAGAGTTTTCAAATAAAAAGGCCCTTTTGGAAGCATCTAAGTTGTAAAGTAACTATTTAAAAAATAAACCCAAGCCAGTCGTGATGGTGCATGCCCTTAATCTCAGCACTCAGGAGGCAGATGTAGGTTAATCTCTGTGAGTTCAAGGGCAGAATGGTCTACATAATGAGTTACAGGCCAGATGGATCTACAGGAAAACCTTGTCTTAAAAAGACAAAAAAAAAAAAAAGATTTAAAAACTAAGCTCAGTGGAATCAGAGTCACCAACATCTTTCTTGTACTTAAGTAGATATCAGTCATCATCCAGACAAGCCATTGTAAAGAACAAAGCACATTCTTTTCATAGTTTGAAAAATAATATATTTTCATATGCTGATACAATGTAAAAATACATCTCTTATTTATTTCTACATTTCTACATTTGTACTTCTAAACAAAGGTTATGTCATAGTGGAAATGATATAATATGTTAATATGATAGAGTTTAATGACTGTGATAGGAAAATATTGAGATGAACGACTACTGTGAGAAACACAAAATTTTCACTGTGTTTATTCTAAGATCAGGAAAGGCTGTGACCTCCACTGCCATGGCCCCTGTGCTATGCCCAGCACATAGTGAGGAGCTCCATGAGCTATGATATTGCACACACTATTGTCCTTTCTTAGCCAGGACTATCATCATTTTCACAGGAGAATCAATCTATCTGCAATATGTAAGTGTAAAGAGTTAAGCACTCTCCAAACTGTAAAATCAGAATGCTAATAAAAAGAAGAAAAGATCTATTAGAAAGCATTTACTATGATTCATCTTTACAACAAGAATAACTGAAAATATTCAGAGACTCAATCACTTATTAATTATAGTAGAGTTACTATTCCTCTTATTTTAATTTAATAATTATTGAACAGAAATTTTGTCAGAAGGATTCTCAGTCAGTAAGACAGGCCATCCATGACTGTAGTTACAATGATTAATCAGGGATAAGAGGTGAATACAAATTCCTTGTCAAATATATTTCCTTATCAATTTTGCCCAGACAATCATTACACTAGGAACTTTACAGGGCTTTGTCTTATTTTCTTATGTTACTGTGAACTTTACACACCTGGAAAATTAAGTACTGTTTATGGGATAATTCAAGTATCATATCTCCAAATGTTAGCTCATTTTTGTTTTGCTTGTTTTGCCTTGGGGTTTTACTGGTTCAGTCTGTAGCTTAGAATCAGCTGTGTCCTCTCTTTTCTTTTCATGATTAAATATAGTGTGTCCTTACTCTGGCCCACATTTCTTTCTAATGAAGAGTGAACAGAATATTTTCCTTCCATCTTTTGTGTAAATAACCTTTATTATCTGTTCACAATTTGTGTGTTTCAACATCATGCTATAATTTGGTGTCCATTTCATTTTCCTTTAGCTATAAAGAGAATGCAATGTGGCTATCAACCATTCACCATGACCAGCCTGTGAAGCCCTTGGACAGAGCTGTCTTCTGGATTGAGTTTGTCATGCGCCACAAAGGGGCCAAGCACCTGAGAGCACTTGCCCACAACCTCACCTGGTACCAGTACCACTCTCTGGATGTTATTGGATTCTTACTGGCTTGTGTGGCAATTGTTGCTTTCTTTTCTGTAAAACTCTGCTTATTTGTTTATCAAAATTTTATGAAGATGGGAAAGAAAAAAAAGAATGAATAATGGTCTTTGATAAATAACTGCATGACCTCAGTTCATGTGTGATAGATGAGACTATTATCCTCCATGATTCTGAAGAAGTTGAGGTATTTAATTGACTTGCATTAATGTATTTTACTTTTAAATTTATATTTTACACAATTATATATACTATATGTAATTATATTTTGCTCCTGCATACGCATTAAGAATTGGAGAATTCTAAGTCTAGTTTTCTGAAACAAATTCTCTTCACAATGACATGGATGTTATAATTCAGAAAATAATAATATTCACTTTAATATCAGTTTATCTAATGGAGTAGAGTCGGAAGCCTGGAATATTTTTTAAATTTTATTTATTTTTATTTTATGTATATTAGTGTTTTTTGCCTAGATGTATGCAAGCACATTTGTGTTATACAGTGGCCACTGGGGCCAGAAGCTTGTGTCAGATCCTTTGGAAGTGGACTTGAGACTGGTTGTTAGCTGTCATTGGCTGCTGGGAATCCAACCTAGGTCCTAGGCAAGAACAGGCTGTGTCCCCTACTTCTGAGTCTTCTTCCCAGACCCATCCTGAAATGTATATTGTGGGTTTTTTTGAAAAAAAAATATTTTCTGTAAAATAGAACCAAATGGACTTATTCCATCAAGAAAAGGAAAAAAAAGGATCTGTTTGATAGGTGACAAGGCATGTCTCATATAAACTTCCGAAGTAGGGGAGAGAGACTTCAATGTAAACTGAACAAATCTCTATAAGAAAAATTAACTGAGGAGTTATAGAAGCAAAACATGAGTAAAAGGGAAGTGAAGGATCAGGAGACAAAAGGATGGCTGGGCTCTTGTAAACAGAAAAGAAAAAAATACTAGGGTGGAAATTCACTGAATATGTCCTGAAAACAGATATAGATAGAAAAATTGGAATGACTTTTAAAATAATAATATAATAAACATTGTTCAAGAACTAGTCAATGTTGTTTATATTTAATTAAACTGCAAAAATATACTCACAATAACAGTTATAAAAGTCAGAGATTTTATACAGAAAGGAAAATATGTTAGTATCCTTTATTTGCATTAATATAGTCTTAAAGATGATGAATTGATATGAATATGGATTATTCTAAGGAGATGAATAGACAATATATGAATGCTGTGAGTCAAATTCCAGAATCTTTCTGATTTATGAACTAACTTCTGCAAATTTACCAATGACATTCTCAAAATAGATTCTCTTTGTCATGTATTCATCAGGTGGGTTGACACATCACTTGTGAATACTGAATACTGTTATCATCAAACAATTCACACATTTCTTTTAATTGAAAGCATTTCATGCAAAGTAATATATATATATATATATATATATATATATATATATATATATACACACACATAGGAAAATATGAAGGCATGAAGATATATTTCACAGCATCCTAATCTTGTCTTTATCTGGTTAGGTTTATCTGTGAAATAAGAATTAAAATACTGGAAGAATGTCAAACACAACAGTCAACACCACTCAACACAAAAGTGATAAAACTCAGCAAAACACACGGAAAAGAAAGACAATTTACAGGTGGAAAAGTAATTTGGAAACTGAAACCCAAAAGCCCCTAGGAGGGCCTGGGACTTTTAAGTGTCTTGGTCCCACAGTGTATATCTCCTTTCCTAATTTTGGATTGGTCAATTTAAATAAAGAAAAGAAGACTGACTGGTCCGCAGCTCAAAGCTGATATATGTCCACTACTGGCCTTGAACTTATCTGAACCAGTCTGGAAGAGTCATCTGGAAGGTGGGAGAAGTCCCTGAGGACTTTGCCTGGGTAAGGAAGAGGCTGGAAGTTTACCATATTTGTAACATCTCAGTGGCTTCTTTCTCACTCCAGGTATTAGGGATCTACCTAAGTCCTAGTCTCACATTTGCCCCTCTCAGAGGTCACCCTAATTTCTGTTGGAGATTTTAAGGAAAAGAACACTCTAAGTTCTTTATTATTTTTATTGACTTTATGTGTATTTAATATAGAACATGTTAATCACCTTTATACCCGCTTCCCTATTGGCTCCCATCCCTTCTGGATATCACACATTCTGTCATTGTTGTTGAGGCCTAGTGAGTAAAGTTAGTGCCCCCATGTCCCTCAGTGCAAGTTCATTCACTAAGATCTATTCCACCTATCTAGTGACCGTCCCTTTAAGACGATCAGTTGTTCCTCATCCAGCAGTAATCAACTGCCAATAGTTCTTTGGCTAAGATTGAATAATTGTTCCTAATGCTGACATAGAAAGGGGTAGCATGCCAAGTCTTCTGAGAAAGGCAGATCTATGAGACCACAATAAAATTTAGTGGACGGTGGAGCATGAAAAGGACAGCCATTTGATAACACTGCATCTCTTCAAGGTGCAATGTGGGGGAGGTAGCATCTACAGCAGACAAAATGTGTGACTGTTAGTTTAACTATAATTCCTATTGTGTATAGATAAAAAAGAAAGATGGGGCAAATTCTCCCTTAATAGAGGAAGACAATAAGTAAGAAAACCATCCAAAGGATCCTTTGCATGTTTTCTCATAGGCATCAATTAGGTTGAAAATATCTTTGTTGCCACTGTCCACCGTAAGGTGTACATTGTGGAAAAAGCCATTAGTTTGGTCCAAGAGTTCAAGAAGTTTCTCATCAGTAAGTCCACGCTCAGAAGTTGGCCACTCAATTTTTGTCCATAGCAACCTTCTTAGAAATATTGAAAAATAAGGTTAATGAAGGGAATTCCTTGACAACATGAATAATACGCTCTGTTAAATTAGGTGCAATGTAATATTGCAAATGACAAGACCATGTACCAGTGCTTGACGGAGTGGTAAGGTCATAGAAATGGGTTTTTGGACAAAAGTTTTGTTTGGCAGATCAAAGTATATCTATGTAATCATATGTCCATTACATCAGAATCCCACACAAGGGAGCAAATAAACGGAAACTTTATGTCAATTAAAGAAATTTCCTAATTGGTAGCACCCACCCATCAATAGATCCCTCCCCATTCAGATATCAGAATTAACGGCTGGTGGGAGTTGTCACTATGGAACAAACAAGTGAAATCTGGATTTCAGTTTTGCTGAGGGTGTAACCAACCATCTGTATCAAACTGACAATCTAAGAGAGAAACATAATCCCATTGGGTCTTGTAAATTTGCCCAGTGATGCCCCTTGGAACATTTGGTAATCATGAATACTTTCACCCAAACCTGTGAGTTTGACAAAATATCTAGTAGTCATGTTTAATCAGGAAATTTTGTTAATTGTTGATTTTTTAAATGTTTATATATATGAATGTCTATCCTGTTTATGTATAAGTACACCTGTGTGTGCAATATTGTCATAGACTAAAAAAGGATTGTGTACCCCTTGGAACTGGAGTTATGGATAGTTCTTAGCCACCATGTGGGTGTTGGGAATACAACACAGATCCTTTCTACAAGAGCAAGTAGTGCTTTAAACCATTGAGCAATCGCTCCAGCTTGGACTTAATAAACTTTTTTCTTTTGATCTCACAGATCCTGAGAATTAGCAAAATAGTTACATTTCAGTAAGAACTTTTGCACAATATCAAAAGGACCTTGAACTGATGGAATACTCCCTGAAAACAAAAAGTGGTAGAATATAAAGCACATCATGGTCCAAATTCTCTATATTTTATTAATGAAAGAACAGTTTTAAATGATAAAAGACATTTGCTTCCATGTTTTAGTTAAAATAGAGAAGAACAAAGCAGATCACAGATAGAATAGCATTTTTCTTTCCATAGAGTCCCACCTTACATTTTCTCAAGAGTTCCAAGTGAGACCAGATAAAAATAACCACTGAGTCCCCTATTCTTCATCAAAGGTAAGAAGGAGATTGTTTTCTGTCATCTTGGGAATTCTTTCTAAAAGTTTTCTTTCTTTTAAAAAATTGTAACTTTTATTGACCATTATGGACTTATCTGTCTGTTCTTTCTGAATTGTTTTGGTTCCTCCTTGAAACTAGAATAGGGACCGAGAAAGGTTTCTGGACTTGCCTCCTCTGTTTATCACATGATTTTCTTTGACTGGACTCCTCAGTTGCTGCTTCCAGAATTTTGTTCTCCATTTTGTTGTTTGTGTAGTTCAGAGGATGGTCTGTCCTAGTCTTGTTTTTGGTTTTCAATAACAAATCGCAGGTACATAACAAAACATCTTCAAATCTATGTTTGCAACATCCCCCAGAAATCAACCAAAGAAGCCTTGTTAAAATTATTTTATTTGTATTACTGTTTGAGTGACTTCTAGGCAAAATGTCTCTCCAAGAATTAGCATCCCGTTATTGGCCTTTACTATTAACATCTCTCTATCATGAGAGAAACAATACTAGCTTCCTTTCTAAATGGTTTAGACTTTAGCTGTTCTTAAGTACAGTGCTTTGCAATTAGGATCCTGCCTTGTACTCCATTTTACTCTTTAAAGAACCAGAGGGCCAGCCTGTCCCAGGACAGGGGCTTTGAAGTATACTTTGAGACATAGATGAATTAGGCATGCAGATCATTGACTTCAAGATAGGTTTTTCTATAGCAGTTACCTCTGAACTGAAACGTTCTTTCTAGGTGGAAGTCTGGTTATTCATGGAACTCAGCAGGAAAACAAACTTCATATGTCTGGATGATGAAATATGCAAGATTCACCAGGGCCTTTCTCCAGAATTAGAGAAGCAGTTTACAATGCTCAGGGAGGAGGCTCTAACCAGTGGAGCTGCCATGACTGCTTAGACCCACTGAGCAGTATGCAATCTGTGGAGACAACTCCACCATGGCAGCTGTTCTGGGAGGTAACCTGTGGTAGAGTGAGATTTTTAATGATGTGGTTGCTTTTGAGTCATCCCTGTCCCCGTAAATAGTCTCTTACTTCTATTCGTGTTAATAACTCAGTGAAAGCTCACTGATTCACCAAGTTAGATTTTGGTGCAGTCATTACTACGATCTGTGGTAGTGTGGTGGGTTTCCAATCTGTGTTGAAGACGTGTGTGTGTGTGTGTGTGTGTGCGTGTGTGTGTGTCTGTGTTCTGTAACAAAAGCATTGAGCACTTGTATGTATATAGGAGCTAATTCAAATTTGACTTTTCTATCTCCCTTCAGTCAGTATACTCTGGCTAGTAATTTACTGTTTGCTTTGACCAACACAAGTCATATTTTAGATTATTGATTAATTTCCACTCAGATATAAGCAAAAGTTAAGACTGGTAGTTACAGAATGTGAACAGAATCATTGTGATTTCCCAAGATGTATATGAAATGGATTTCACTTCTGCCTCTTCTACAAATAATTTTTATTTCATATCTAGGAATTATGGAAATGTATTGTTATTACCGATGGAATTCTACCATTGAATAACAGAAAATATTGACTGAATTGATATACAGTGGTCATAAAGTGATGGTTCTCAGATCTTCGTGTTCCGTTTCCTTTCTTTTTTATTGTTGTTGTTTTTTGGTCTTTTCAAGACTGGGTGTCCCTCTAGTCCCAGCTGGCCTATAGACCAGGCAAGCTTATTCTCCCAGAGATCTACCTTCCTCTGCATCCCAAATGGTTGGGTTTAAAGTGTTCACCAACATACCCAGCCCATTTTTCTTGATATTAATCAGTAAGTCATTTGGCTTAAGTTTGAAATTGTTCCCACTTTACACATTAAAAATGATCTGGATATTTTTTTACACAGTGGGTCATTGGATGGATGATTGAGGTACCAAGAGATATATGTCTGAGATCTTTTCAATCACTAGACAAAACTTTTATGCCATGTTCTGATTCTGCCTAAATCTTTGTAAAGAAAGTGTTTCGAACATACAACTTATTTGTAAAACCACAAGAATCAAAGTTAGATGTCCTTCCTTCTGACTAAGTGGCCCCTGTGGGGTGCTGATAGCTGAGCTGCCCACCCACATTTTTGTCTATGGTAATCATTATTTCCTTTCTCTACAATTGAAAAGATTACCTGAGGACTTCTATTCCTTCCTTCTTCAGAATGTAATGCCTGTTACTTTGTCAGGATTAAATGGTCAAATGACATTCATGCAGAGAGTATAAAATAAGATATACATAATTTACTCTGACTTTTGGTTAATGAGAAGAAATAGAATCCACCTTACAGTGAAATTTTTTGTAAATCTCTAGACAGAGAGCCAAACTTCCATTGACATTAATGTTAATATATATATATATATATATATATATATATGTAAAAAATCATATTACTTTTTAAATTTGAAACTTTTAAATGAAAGGTAATATTACTTGTCAATCTCATAAAATTGTGGATAAGGGCTGGAGAGATGGCTCAGTGGCTAAGAGCACTGACTGCTCTCACAGACCACCCAAGTTTGGTTCCCAGCATCCACCTGGTAACTAACAATCATCAGTAACTCCAGTTCCAGGGGTTCCAACACCCTCTTCTGACCTCCACGGATACTTCGTGAGATGAATTCATTTAAATACATGCAGGAGCTACACTAGTACACATAAAATAATAAAGATATTTTTAAAAAGGTATGGACAAGTTTATACCATCAGATAGAAGCAGGTAATGCAGTATTCATAAGGGTATTCTTGGAGGTCATGTGACTGCAATACAAAACTTTCAGGATTTCTATAAATCATTATCTATCCATTTTACTATATTCTATTATTTATTTTAAAAAAGACACTTAGTCCTTCTCTAGTAAATACTTGGAGTGACATGTGGTTATAATCTAAGGACAATATAATATTGAAGAAATATCTTCTGTTGTATAGATTACTTTCTTATTTACAATATATTTTTCTATGTCCTACAAGATTTGCTAACTCCTGAGAAATAGACTATTTAATCACAGGCATACACACACACTATTTATATACACACACACACACACACACAGACACAAACACGTGCATGTGCTTTGAGGTTTCCAATGACTCCACATTTCTCCATATTTCTTCAGTAAGTCATTTCCATGTAGCCATGTTAATGTCTAAATTTTACTAGAACATGTATTCACATACGTTAGATATTTTTTTGGAGTAAATTTTCTCATAAAAAATGAAGCATCCATTAAGAGGGAATGCAAATTTCTATTCAGGTTATTTATAAAAAATTTTCAACTGACATTTGCAATTAACACACAAAATCAGGGACCTACCTATTTATAAAAAGCAAGCACAATGTGAAAGAAATCAGGGAAATGATCCATTTCATGATATCCTCTAAATCCATAAAATACTTTGGAATAAATCTAACCAAAGAACTAAAAGATTCATATAATAAAAACTTTAAGAGATCAACAACAGAAACGGAAAAAACAATACCAGAAAATGGAGAGACCCTCCCCATGTTCATGCCATTTACTATGAAAATGGCCATCCTAACAGAATTAGTATCCAAATTCAAGGCAATCCCATCAAAATTCTGACAAAATTCTTCACAGAAATTAAAAAAAAACCTCAAATTTCCTGTGGAAGCGCACACACACACACACACACACACACACACACACACACCAAAACCAGAAAACAAAAAACAGGATAGTTAAAAAATAATACCCTGAACAAAAGAGACTGCTGGAGGCATTAATATCTCTGACCTCAAATTATACTACTGAGCTATAATAATAAAATCAACATGTCACAGCCATAAATCACACACATTCATCAATGAATATAATTGAGGAACCTGATTTAAGTATACCTAAATACAGCCACCTGATTCTTCATAAAGAGGACAAAAGACACACTGGACAAAAGACAGCATGTTAAACAAACAGTGCTGGTCAAAATGGATAATTATATGTAGAACAATAAAAATAGATTTTGGGCCCTCTCCTATAGAGGAGAAAGTAGGGAATATGTTTGAACTTATAGGCGCAACAAAGTTCTGTCCTAATAGGACGCCTAGAGTGTAGGTAGTAAGGCGAACAATTGAATAATGTGACATTATGAAACTAAAAAGCTCCTTTACAGCAAAAGACACCATGATTTGAGTAATGAGACAAACTACAGAATGGAAAAAAATATTTTCCAGGTATATCTGAAAGAGGATTCATATCTAGAACACACAAGGAACTCAAAAAAATCCTAAACACACACACACACACACACACACACACACACACACAAAACTACAAATGAATCAGTTAAAAATTAGGGTAGGTAACTGAATAGGGCATTCTCAAAAGATGAAATACAATTGGCTGAGAAATATTTTTTAATGTGTTCAACCTATTTAGTCATTAGGAAAATACAAATTAAAACCACTTTGATATTTTATGTTACCTCAGTCAGAATTGTTAACATTTAAAAATTAGACAAGGAAAAAGGCTAGCAAGGGTGTCGGGAAAGGGAGCTTCCTTTCCCTCCTTTCCTGCTGCTGAGAGTGCAAACTGATGTAACTGCTATGGAAATCAGGTTAGAGCTTCCCCCCAAAGTATGAAAGGAATATAACTTTTGGTTACAGGTTAAATAAAAGTATGTAAGGACGTTTCTATAGAAACAAGCCTGATACAGGATGTGGCTCTTAGGCCTAATGTCATAAAGCATACAAATGTAGGAATAATTAGTACAATATGTATATAATAAAGCATAAATACTTTTACTTAACTTTGTAACCAAAAGTTATAATGTAAACAAGGGCACTAAGTCATGTGCTTGTCTCATGATCTGGGTACCTGACCTTAATATATCAGGACTTCACTTTGGCTTCCAGGCCACACATGACTGAATATGGATACCCTTATTTAACATATCAAATGAATTAAAACAGTTTTGATTTTCATTATAAGCCCTGAGAAGACCAGAGAAGTCTTCCTGAATTTGTATGAGATATTCTAGACCTAGGCATCAAAGGGCAAGACTGTCTGATAAGGGTGGTTCTATGGCCTCTGTTGATGCTGGAAGTACTCTTTCAATAAAAGTAGGGTGAAGACTCTCAGTAATATATTCTGTGACATATCTCAAGGGAAAGATGATTCTTAAAGTTCAGCTCCACTCTAGGCCTTAAAAATGAATTGCAGGGACTGGAGAGATGGCTCAGAGATTATAAACACTCACCAGCTGCTCTTGAGGAAGACCTGGTTTGGAATTCCAGCACCCACATGGCAGCTAACAATCATCTGTAACTACAGTTCCAGGGAATCCAGCACCGTCTTCTGACCTCTGTGAACACTGCACAGCATGGGTACACTTAAAAACATGCAGAAATGTGCTCATACACCAAAGAAAAAAAAAACAATAATAATAAAGAAAATATCGAAAAAAACAATGAAATGTTAAGAATCAGGCTATTGTTTTTCAGGTACAGTTGTGATGTGGCTTAGAATGCTGCATTGCGGTGGCCCATGCCAGTGTTGTAAGTTGAAAATCACAGGTCACCACACGCAGGTGAAAGGCAAGGCAAAACTTTAGGACGGCCAGGCTGTTCGTGGACTCAGCACTGACTGGTTCAAACCTTAAGGTTTTATACACTGACACTGGGAGACTACAGAACATTTAAAATGGGTAATCATCATTGTTGACTTTATTTGCGGTAGCAAGAATTTACAGAAGACGCAACCCGGACCACGGGTTCTCTGCTCAAGATGTTTGCATCTCACAAGGTCAGATGGAAGGTAAGTGACAAAATGGAGGCCCATTAAAAAATAAAGTCACTCTGGTTCCCTACCTGTCACATGAGGAAGAGACTCACAGATCAGTGGCCAGACAAGTCTTGAGGAAAAAGGGAACTATAGAAAGTTCCATTAGATATTTGCAAATTATATGATACTGAGCACAATCCTTCCTTGATCGTTCATATACTGATTCATGGTTAGGGACCTGGAAAACTCCTAAGGAAAAATTGTAATTAATGGATGTTCTCAGTCATACATGAGAGTAATATGACAACACACACACACAAAGCTTTCTTGATGCCTTTCCCAGCATACTTTGACAATGCCTTTTTCATTTGTTTTGCTATTTTTTTTACCAAACCCAAACTTCAAGGAACTATACTCAAAATTTCTCTTTCATTTTCACCTTGCTGCATTTGCTCTTGGGATCTCCTTGTAGCCCAAACGGTGTGTTTCCTGCAAGTCAATTAGTGAATTTTCTCAAAGAAACTGGAACTAAAATGTCATCAAAACAAAATTATGAACCTTTAAATGTTCTTAAGAAAAATTTACCCTGACATCCCAATCATGGGACTCTTAATTCAGAATCTGGAGAAGAAACTTATGATACAATTAAGTTACAGCTTAGAAACAGTTCAAACAATTTAATTGAAGCATTTAATTCTTTTGAAGCAAATTAAAGTAGATATGCAGCCTTATCTAGAGGAAGGAGATATACTTACAAAGAAACCTCATGGTCCTCCTCCACCCAATTCTGTATTCTGTGAAGTTTCCTTTCCTGGTGCTAAAAGGTGATTAAAGGAAACAAATTGAAAATGACTTATGCTTTACTTGACAGCTTGCTGGGCTCAATAATGCTAGCTTGTTCTGTACTCTCCAAGGTTCTCTTTGTCTGACATAAAATATCCTTTCCTGTCCTGGAAGCTCCTTTACCCAACTACCTGTTTTGTTTCTGTGTCATTGTGCTGCTTTTGAACTGATCTTCCAGTTAAGATGAAATGGATAGATTAAAAAGAGATCTCTTTACGCGTATGTGTGTATTGTTTATATGTGTGAAAGTGCACTCATTTTGTGCAATGCTCATGAGAGTCAGAAGAGGGTATTGGATTCCTTTGGAACTGGAGTTACATCCTGGTGTTAGCCTCCACATGGGTGCTGGGAATCAAATCCTGGTTTCTGCAAGAGCTTACAGTAAAGTTTTATAAAAAAATTTTGCATTTCTATGCCTACTTTCAATAATTAGACAACTATGTCTAAATTTTAAATGTGACCTTAAGATATGGTCAGTAGCCCCACTTTCTGCAAATATTAGGTGAATGAGGCAATATATCTTATTAGAAAAAGGTTCCTAATGCTTATGCATTTCATTAGATGGATGATGTCATATTGTCACTCCCTTTCATGGTGGGCACAGCAGATACCGGCCAGGATTTCCTCCTCTCTGAGTTCCCTGTCTCCCGTCTAGTAGGAGAAGGTGGCGAAGGGGAGATCTGGTGTGTGACTCGCCCATTCCCCAGCCTCCTGTCCTGTCTCAGGAGACAGTCAGACGCAGCCGGGGTTCCCCTCAGACCAAAGAAGTGTACAGCCAGCCAGCTCCTTGTGGTGTTACAGCTCTTTAATGTTACAGCACTTTCGGTGGTACAGCTCTTTCAGTGGTATAGCGGGAAGCCATTTACTGAGCTCAGGAGGCACATTATAAAGGCTCAGGGTCACAGGCATTAGAATACGGTGCAAACTCTCTACCAATCACCATACAAGAGGAAGTATCTTTGCTCCTATCACATTACTTCTCAACCTACACTTAATTAGCATAAAGGGAAATTAGACTACAACTAATTAGCATACAGCCATTTCACCTCATTAGCATAATACATTTCACCCCATTAACATAATATATTTTGCCCTATTAGCATAGCACATTTCACCTTATTAGCATAGCACATTTCACCTTATTAGCATATTAGGTTTTGGTTTCTTGGCTAGACCTAAGATTCTCCGGGGGAAGGAAGTTTAGTTTCACTTCTTTAGGTGCCATTTTTAGCCAACAAGCTCTAACTTATTTCTTATGGCCCAACACTTATTAGCCCCTACTAATTATATAAATCTCCTAGAAGATTAATTTCCTCAAAAAAACTTTATAGTTAACCTCAAATCAAATTTAGCTAAATTTCATATAATTATATTGGATACATTATCACTAATTAAAAAAATTAAATTAAATCTCATAAATTAAAATTTTCTATTACAAAAAACCCACAATTCTTGTCAACAGCTTTTATACAATATCAATTGCCTTCAACCTAACCTCAGAATTTCTAAGTCAGTTCTTTCCACATTTTAATTTCTTTAAGCACACTGACAGGAATTTTCCTTGCCATGTTGTGGCATCTATCTAAATACTCTTTTTAATGTAATTAGAATGATCTTTTACTGAATAAAATTTTTGTGCCTCATGTTATGTTTTTTCATTGTATTTACTGAAAACATCTAATCCTACTTCATTAAAAATGAAAGCCTGTGGTTACATCAGTATGTATACTCACATATAAGGGTTTGGTGCTAGGATTCACAAATGAGGGAGAGCATACGTCATTTGCTTTTCTGATTCTGTGTTATTTCACTTGGCATAACAATTTCTAGTTCCATCCGTTTACCTGTCATGACTTTGTCTTTCTTTACCACTGAGTAGAACTCCATTGTGTAAATGCACCTACCATGTTTTCATTATCTACTCATCGGCTGAGGGACACTTACTTTGGCTTCCATCCTTTAACTATTGTGAAAAGAGCAGTCTCAAACATGGATGTACAAATATCTCTGCAATAGGATGAGTCCTTTGGGCATATCCTAAGGAATGGTATAACCAAGCCAAATGCTAGGTTCATTTTTAGTTTATTGGGTTCTCCACACTGCTTTCCATGGGGGTTGCAAGAGTTTACAATCCCAGTTTACAATCCCCGCTTTCCCACATCCTCTCCAGTATTTGGTATCCATTCTGACTGGTTTGGCATCTCTTAGACATATATTTTCTGGGTCTGACCAGTTGTGGACTTCTGTTGTAGCCTCCATCTATTGCAAAAAACAGTTTTGTTTAAATGGTTTTAATTTGCATTTCCGTAATTATTAACAGTGCTGAACACTTTTAAAGAAGTTTCTCAGACATTTTTATTTCTTCTTTTGAGAACTCTCTGCTCAGATCCTTAGCACTGAGGTCAACTGAGGACACTAACCTGACACAATAAACCTTAACACAGATGAAAGAATGTTTGGATTCCAGTTAGGGGGTCTATGGAGTGAGGGTGCTGGTGGGGAAGGGATATGAAGATGAGTAGGATGATTGAGGTGTTATGTATGAAACACACATGATTCAATAAAACACATTTTTAAAATATGAAAAGGAGAATTTCTCCAGAAAATATATACATTAGCATACAATGACTGCTGTATTTAAGAGTATGTATGATCTAATGTTATGCTTATAATTCATTTTCATCTGTGAATATAATGATCTTATATACAATAGCAACAAAATAATGAAATCAATGGCATCTATGAGGCATCTATAACTCTGATAGTCTTTGTTTTGTTTTGTCTTTTTGAGACAGGGTCTCCTTCTAGCATCAGCTGACCTGAAACTTGCTATGTAGACCAAGCTAGCTTTGAACTCAAAGAGATCTGTCTGCTGCTCCCTCTGAGAGAAAGAGAAATAATAGTAATTGAATTAAGAAAAAGAGAGTGAACTCTAGTAACCGGGGAAAATTATCTGTATGAAGAAGCTATAATTCCATCATATATGTTAAGTCCTTCCTATCCAGGCAAGCATTTGTGCCCAGATGTCCTTTAGTGCAAATTCATCCACTTCTGTCTGGATAGACTATCTAGAGATCATAAGGAAGGCATGCTTTCCCTCTACCAGTAATAATTAGTTTCATAGTTCTCAGCCTAAGTCTGGCCTGTCACCAGTTTCTCTCTCTCCACTCTGGCCCTTGTCTAATTAGAGTTGGTCTGGGTCCTGTGCTCAGGGCCACCATTGCCACAAGACCACATGTGCAAGCTTCCAGTGGCCTGAAAGCCTCTGCTTCCCTAAGCTCATGAACCAGCCCTGGCTCTTACAGTCTTTCTGCTCTCTTTCCAATGATCCCTGAGCCATGGGTGGATGAAGTTCAATACAGGAGTCCTGTCCAGGGATACACACGCTGCAGTCTCTTATTCTTTCAAACTTGGCCAGTTGTGGCCTTCTGTGTGCATAGCACTATGTTGTTTAAGGAAGCTTCACTGGTGAGAGTTGTAGGATGCTTTAGTTTTCTCTCTACCCTTTGTTCTACTGTGTTCTATGAGCCTTGGGTGTAGAGGTTCAACTGCAGATGGGTTACCTAGGGTTTGGCACCTCTTGGACATGTATTCTCTGGGTCTGACCAGTTGTGGGATTCTGCTGTAGCCTTCATCTGTTGCTAAAAGAAGCTACTTTAATGAGTGGTGTATTATATGCTTGTCAGACTCCTGGGTGGACAAGTCTGTCCTACTGATCAGGAGCCCAGGATTATGGGAGCGGAGGAACCACCTGAGGAGGGATTTAAGGGATTTATGCTAAGATGTTTATCTAGTCTAGATTAGGAAACCAATCCAGAGATCTGTGGCAGGGGGAGGACTAGAGCCTGGCTGATGGCAGGGCAGGCAGGGGACAGGATACGAGTGGAACAGAGACACATGGGCAGGATCTGAGGTACAAGACTCCTAGGTGGGCAGATCTTTCCAGCTGATCAGCAGCCAGAGCCAGGAAGATGGGGTTGGGGGAACGGTCTGAGGAGGGACCTAGTGATTTATGCTAGGCTGTTTGCTAATCTGGGTTAGGAAGCTAGAAATTATTTTAAATTTTAATAAAATATCAAGAAGAAAATCAGGCTCATGATCCCATTCATAATTGTCTCCAAAGACGTAAAATACCTTAGAATAAATCTAAGGAAGTAAAGGACTATGTATAATAAATCTTTAAGACACTGAATAAAGAAACTGAAGAAGTTTCCAGAAGATGGAACCCCCTTTCATGCTCATGTTAGTAGGGTTAAATTGGTAAAAATGACCATTCTACAAAAGCAATCTTCAAATTCAAGGCAGTACACATTAAAATTCCAACACAGTTCTTCACAGATATTGAAAAAATAACCAAATTTCATATAAAACCACAAAAACCAGGATAGCTAAAAAATAAAAAAATAAACCTTACCAGTAGAGGAACAATTGACAGCATTATAATCAGAACAAGAAAAGGATGTCTACTCTGTTCATTAATGTTCAATATAGTACTGGAAGCCTTAACTAGAGGAATACAGCAAATGAAGGAGATGAAGGGGATATAAACTGGAAAAGAAGTCGTCATAATATCCTTATGTGCAGTTGATATAATTCTATACAGGGAAGACCCTAAGGACTCCACCAGAAAACTCAAATTATACTGCAGAGTTAAAATAATGATAGCATAAAATCAGACACTTTGATAAGTGAAGTGGAACTGAGGACTCACATTTAAGTTGACTCATTTATAGTACCTGACTTTTTACAAAGAGGCCACCAGTTCACAATGGAGGTAAGACACCATGGTCAACAGAAGGCACTGGTCAAATTGAATACCAGCATTAAGGAGAGTGATCATAGATCCTTATCTTTCATTATGCACAAAACCCAACTCAAATGCATCAAGGACCTCAACATAAGACCTGATACCCTGAATCTGATAGAGGAGAAAGAAAAGACTATGCAGGAAGTTATAGGCATTGGAAAGGGCTTTCTGAATAGTACTCCTATAGCACAAATTTTAAATCCAAAAATTGACAAGTTAGATTTCATTAAACTAAAGAAAACGTCTATACTTCAAAGGACACAATTATTGAAGTGAAGAGACCACCTCCAGAATGGGAAAATGAAACTTCATCATCTTTGCACCTGACAGAGTGTTACTATCTAAAAATATACAAAGAGCTCCAAAAACTAAACATCAAAAAGCAAAATAAACAATTGATTAAAAAAATGGCAAGAAACTGATCGATGAGTTCTCTAGAGATTAAGTGCAAATGGGTTGAGAGATCCTTAGTCTTTACTCATCAAGGAAATGCAAATTAAAACCCCTTTGAGATTTCATCACACTCTAGTCAGAATGGCAAAGATCCAAAATATAAACAGGAACTGAACCAATGCTAGTGATGCTGTAGAGAAAGGGAGACTAATGCACTGCATCTGGGAGTGTAAGGGGCCGTGATGGAAATCAGCGTGGAGAGTCCTCAAAAGAATGGAAATCAATCTGTCCTGTGACTCTTGGAAATAAACACCCTCATACTAATATAAGATACTTGTTCGTCCATGTTCAAGTCTGTCCTTTTTGAAATAGTGAGGAAACAGAAGGGGTCTACATGTCCATTAACTTATGAAAGGAAAATGAAAATATGGTGCATTTACTTAATGGAATATTATCCAGCTGTCAAAATGACAAACTGTTAAATTTTTAAGTAAAATAAGAACTGGAAATAATCATCTGTGTGAGATAATCCAGACCCAGAAAAATAAATGTCTCATATTCTCTCTCAGAGCTGATTCCTAGCTTTGAATTCTTATCTATACATAGTTCAGTTGGAATAGTCAGAGGTCACAAATCAGTTGCTATGAGGGCAGTAGGGGGCTTCCAGACAGGAGACAGAGAACGCAGTAATATAAAGAGGTAAAAGAGAATTCTGGTGTGAGAAGGCTGGGGATGAGAGGGCAGGGCAAAGACGGTGCATGGAAAGGGGTGACTTACACTCAAAGTCTTTAGAAAAGTTCATTTGGAAATTTGCCACTATAGAAGCTTCTTAAAGTATATACAAACACATTTTAAGGAATATTAACAGAAGTTACATATAACAGGTGTACAGTTCCTCTATAGACACCACGGGCTTTCAAAGGAAAGGTCCAATGCCAGAGATGGAATCCCTAGTTTGTAGCTATTTGTCATGGATCCCATAGATCCTCAAGAAATATGGACCATTGCCTCCTCTTTTTTACCCCCCAGAACTTGATGGTAAGACCGTATTTCTGAAGACACTACATTCATGAGTTATAGAACAAAGAAGGAAAAACCAGACTGGGGGTTCATTTCAAAGCTTCATGCCACTGGCTAGTTTTCATAGTGCTGAGAGGTGTTACATATGCTAAAGGAAGGGAAAACACTAATCATTAATTTTATCCACCTTTAAATCCTGAGTGCTTCAGCAACAACTGGCCTGGAATCTATGACCTTTGATGCAATAGTGGCAAAAATATTATCAGAGTAATTAATCATTTCTAATTGGATTTGAAGTCAGCTTCTTAAGATGGATCATGTATCTGACATTGATACCAAGCCTAGGAACATGTGGCTTTAGGGGCCAGAGGCCATAAGGGAGAGCCTAATTCTGTTCTGATAAATAGATATAGTATTTAAAAGACTCCTTGTGATTTATTTTTATACGCATAGATTAATGGATCTCTCACCTCTCACCAAAGAAACTCTTTTTTAATATTTTATTCATGATTTTTATTTTATGTGCATGAATGTATTGTTTATGGAAATAGGTGCACATATCATGTAATGCATCTGGAGGCCAGGAAAGGACATTGGATTACGTGGATCTGAAGTTACAAATGATTATTATCTGTCGTGTCTGTGCTAGGAATCTAACCCAAAACTTCTGTTAAAGCAGCCAGTGTTCTAAATCTCTGAGCCATCTTTCCACACACCAAGAAGATAAACTTTCTTAGGCAGCAGATGGTGATTACCACAGAAATTCACAATTGGTAAATGTGCAGAGAATAATAGAGTCATTATCCCTGTATTAGACAACTATATTAAATTTTTACTCCCAAACTACCAGGGAACATTTTAGAAAAGATGGCAGAAAGATTGTAAGATCCAGAAGCAATGAATGACCACAGTAAACAGTTTTCAGACAGCTAGGAAGTTACTCAAAACTCACAGCAAAGGTGACAGCATACACAAATACTGCCTAAGTTCAAGCCAGACAAAATTCCAGGACAGATGTTAGAAAGTAGATAAGAAACCCCAACCCTGCCTGAGGAACTACTGTTGGAAACTGATGGCTGCAGGAAAGGGGAGACATAGTTTCTTTTTATGTAACTCTTGGTATGTTAATCAGGCTCCAGGGGATGAATCTACTCCAAAGGGCATTATTGGACACAACTCTGACTACCTGTATATAATAGCGTGAATGAATGAAATTCAGTGGGAGATGGTAAGGGCGTGCAAATAGAGAAGGGATCTAAATATAATCAAAATATACTGTATGATATTTGCAAAAATTCAATATAAAAGGAAATTAAAGAAATAAAAAGAAGGCCTGCAAATCCATTCTACACAGATCTTCAACCTGAAATGCTCTGAAGGACACCCTACTCCCAGATGGAGCAGCCTTTGTCACATGTCTTTTCACCCATAGCAGGGACAACACAGTTGCTACTACAGCAAGAAGTCATGCTAGTTCCTCCAACATGGGGAAGGGCTGCTGTACTGGATTGCACTGTGGACACTCCATCATCAGACAGCTTAGCTTCATGAAGTTCCATATTTCATTACAATGGCAGAGATGAATGAAAGTGAACCTCCTAAGCTCATTTTGTTTCTCATGTGTTTGGGGCCTAAAAGTTTGCTAGCCCCCTCATCTTGAGGGATCAGGCTGCAGAGCCTGGCTGGTGTGCCTCCCTTGACTTCTCCAAATCTGGATGGAGAGGCTTGCTCAGGGAGAGTGCAAGAGGTTAACTCCCTGGCAGAGTGAGAGATTAGCCCAGGGAGAGTGAGAGATAAACCCTGCATACTTAGTAGGCCTTTTCATGGGGAGGGAGAGGGGGTCCTCATGACATCTGATTGATGTTTAAGGGGAGATTGTAAACTTTTGGCCAGGAAGCAATCCGTTTTTTTAAGGCTGTTTAGCAATTCTGGGTCAGGAATTTTATCCCGGATTCATCCAGAAAAAGTTGTAAAAGTCTTTCTCTTCTCATGGATGTCTGTAAATTCTGGTCCCAGATTTCTGTCAGTCTTCCTGAGTCCTGAAACTGCTGGGCGGGAGAGGGGAGGTGTCTTCTTTCATTCATGCCTTACACAGGGCACCAACAACCCAACAAGAAACAATGTGACTTAACTGTAGCTTGATGGAAAAATGAATTTAATTAGTGTTACAGGAAAGTGGATGAAGGATTAGTTGGAGAAACTTGGGCTGCTATGTAACTGAGGAAACAAAAAACTTTCTTTCCCAGCCGTTATAAACTGTCTGTATATCATCAATGAGGAGATGGTCTGAAATGTCCTCCCACTCCCAACTGTTAATTGTCTATATATACTGGAGAGCAGCAGCATCTTCTGAGCTTTCTCCACCTAACAGCATTTTTTTTTAAAGTATTGGTTTACTTCACATATTTTAATTGAATTTTTGTGTAGTCCACACACTAGATCTTAACCAAATTAAGACTCATCACCCAATCTGTATCACCCATAGTGACCCCTAACTCAGAACTTTAAAAACGTTATTTATTTTTATTTTATGTTTAAGAGTGTTTAGCCTGAATGTATGAAAGTGCCATTTCTCTTAACCACTGAGCTAGATCTCCAACAACCATTTTCCCCTTAGTACTATTTTTTATTGAGCTTTTGTAATTTCATACAACAGTTTTCAATCAAGTCCAGGTCACATCCATGTCCCCCTAAACCCCCACTGAACCCTGTGCGGTCCATCACATAAGGCAGTTCCACTCTGCACCCAGATGTCCTTGGTGCAAATCCATCCACTGAAGTCTAGTCAGCTCATCCAGCGATCACAAGTAAGGCATCCTCTCCTTGAACCAGTACCAACCAGTCTCCAACATTTGTTAGTCTAGAGGCTGCCTACCATCTATTTCTCTCCTCCCCTTTGAGCCCTTGTTTAATTGAGTTGGCATGGGTCCTGTGCTCATGTATGGTTCTGTAATCATAGCCAAATATGTGTGGCTGAAGACAAACTGATGTCAGAGAAATGTGTAAGGTTGTAAAATGCTTAAACTAATATAACTTTTTCTAAATGAAAAATATGTATCCTTATATTTAAGGTGAAGTATCGCAGTCACTACTTATCAAAGAAGCTTCTTTTGCACCAGATGAAGACTGCCATCTTTGAATTTTTTTTCTCTAAGTGGCACATCTACATCCTACCTCTACACCCAAGACTCCCTCAATATAGAACAAGGGAGTAATGAAGACATCAATTCTCGTTAATGAAGCTCTCTCATGCAACAAAGTGCCAGTAAAAATAATGGGACAGATGGCTAACACATGGAGATTAGTAATCTGTAGAGTGTGGGTCCCTGGACAGGACTCCTACATTAAGTTTCACTCACCCAAGGCCCAGGAACCATTATGAAAGAGGCAGGGAGAAAACATTGTTAGAGTCATTGAAGATATTCATGATCATATGGAAATAGGTTCCTACAAGTTCTTAGGAATTTTTTTCCTTTAAAGTTCAGTTTACCTTGATATTTTACGTTTTGATTCCTGTGTGGTTATTTGTATGCATAGAAGAAAACTTTATTAGTTTTAAGTGGAGGATGATGTAATTGCCAATTTCAATTGTTCACTAACTTAGTTCCAAAACCAGGAGTACTTTCATAAAATCTTACCATCATGAAATCTGTCATGACCTCCTTGTTATAATTAACATTACTCTCTCAAATTGTGAGTGAATAATAATCTTTCCCACAATAATTTTTTCAGGCACCTAGTTAGCAGTGATTAGAAAACTAATGCAGGTGGTTTTCATAATAAAAGAGTCAATATAAACCCTTTCTCAAACTGCTTTTACAAGTGTTTTGTTATAATCACGAGACAAGAAATGAACAGATACAGGTGAATTTTATAATAAAAACAGTTCTGCAAATGATGGGTCCTAGACTAGAGCATTTATATAGATGTGTGACTATCAGTTCAGGGAAGTGATATTTTTACTTATTGAAAATTTACTTTTAGGTAGGGAGTCTCACGTCATTAGATATATATGGAAACAACAGGTTAACTTGAGGGAATCTTTTGTATTTTCAAATTATGGATTCCAAACATCAAAGTAAGGGCATCGAGCTTGACAGAAAGCTTCTTCAGCTGAGCCGTCTCTCAGGTCCCAACTGAATGCATAGTATCTGCATAGAATATTCAGATGTAACAAATTGTAGTAATACTTGTGGATACCTCTTGAGCCTAGACTTCATGGGTTATATGATTCCACATCTAGCTGTGAAATAATTCATTAGTAGACTGATTCCCTGTTAGCTCTTAGCACAGAGGAATGTCATCTTGAGTGTAAGGAAATTATCTGTTTCTAAAGGTTATGTGGGATGAATCACCCTCATTATGTTAGAAGTCTCTCAGATCTGCAAGCTAAAGGAGGAAGCCAGGATTTACCAGTGGACCCTAACCCTAACCTTAACCCTTTTAATAAAACAGACATTAAATATACTCGTGTATACTTGAAGTAATTTTAATTTACCTTGTCAATCTCACCTTAGTCAATAATTCTGCTTAATTATTTAGTCTATTTACTTTGCCAAAACCAAGTTATATTTTAACTTATATTTTCGACTCAGATATATGCACAACTTGCAGCTGATGAGAGCACTACAGGAGCAGACGCCTTGGGATTTCTGAGGATGTATGTGAAGTGTATCTCAGTTCTGCTGCTGCTGCAAATGAGTTCCTATTTTAGATTTGGGAACTGTGGGAAAGTGTTGGTGTGCCCATTGGAATACAGCCATTGGATGAATTTAAGAATAATACTGAGAGAACTTGAACCGAGAGGGGCCATGGTCTCTTCCGAGACATTCGCTTCCATTTTTTCTTGATATCAGCAAACTGCCTGACCTTAAGTTTGAAACTTTTCCTACACCCGTCAGTAAAGATAATAATATATGCTTATCATACAAAAATAGGTATAAATATCAACTAGAAATTTTCAGAAAATTTATGAATAAAAATTTGTTTTCTCCTTTAATGAAGTTGTAGGTATTTTAATGGAGAAAGGAAATTCCAAATAAAAACACCAAAGACATACATATCAATGCTTTAGTAGGGTTTTAGATATTAAAATGATTGTTTGGAAAGAACCAAATGAAGGAATATGGAGTCCTTACAACCCAAGATTACAGACTAGAGTCTGTTACTTAGAGAATCTCTCAAGAGTTGGGGATTTTCTTAACACGTAGAAAATATTTCATTTTAAATAAAATAAAAAAAATACACAAGAGAAAGCAATTTCTTTAGTGCTGTAATACATCCCTTCTTTATAAATACATGTCATTCTTCAATCTGTATTCATCAAGATTAAGGAAGTGTCTGAGGTATTTTTAAAGCAAAGTAAAAATGCAGTGAAATGAACAGGCAAAGGCTGAGCTAGAAGCTACATGCTTTGCTTAGTAAATGTGTGACCTTTGAGAACTGTGTGTCAGTAATCACTTACATGCTTCTATCTGACCAATATTATGAGCTTTCCCATCATTGTTGAGTCATGGTAGAATAGATTATATTTAATTTCATCTGTTCAATTAGCACAGGGAAAGTCATATTTTAAATACATGAAAATATCATAACAGGTACATAAAATTTAGGCATTCAACCTACTTATGAGAAACTTGACTTACCTAAAAAAACTTGACTTATCTAAAATTTCACTATAAAATTGTCTCCATTTTTTCACAGAAAATGTCTTAAACCAAAAGTCAAAATATAGGATGTCATGTTTTCTACCCTCTCCATGAAGGGCATATGACCACCTAATCATGAATAAATCACAGGCACATAGCGGAGGGAGTTTGGAATTCCTCCACTGTACTTCTCCATTGTGTAGCCAGGAAAATAGTGAAGACTATAAATGAAAGGTATTTGCAGCCATGACATCTGAAAGAACGATTTCAACCTTAGATTCTTCCAGTTTAGTCATAAGTTGGTTGTTCAAAACTGCTTCTCTGCAAAGATTGTAGAGAAGGTCAAAGTAAGTAGCATAAACTTCAAGGTGAAAGTAAGTAGCATACAAGTCAAAATTCACTTGGAAAACTAAAGAATGGAGACCATCTTGTTATATTTCAGAAAACAGGATGAGGAGGTAGAGTGCAAAGCTGTGTCTGTGGTTATCATAGGAGTTTCTGATCTAGACCTCCATTATTTCTTCATATTTGCATCTATTTGAATCTTTAGGTAGGGAAAAATATGTACCTAAGATACAGAGGTTTATTTTTATGCATATTTATGATGATTGATTTAAGGAAGTAGCAACAGAGATACAATTTCTTCTCAGTTTAGCTTCAACCCACAAAACACACATATAGATAAACTATGTGAGTCACAAATGAATTAATTTTGTGGGTTACATTTTTATGAATAAATTATAAATGTATGTTGTATACATCATTGTGCACAAAGTATTCCAACCAACACATTCCCATAAACCATATGCATGAGACGGTCATATCACCGTTTTTCCTGTTTCTCTGTCCTCATTTTCTCCATTTAGGAAGACCCACTACATTAGCTTAGTTGATGAAGGAAGCAGAGATGTAACTGAGACCCTATTGGAAATTGGAGTTTCTCCACCTGACCTTACCAAAATTTGACTGTTGGAGGACTCCGCTGCAAACCTGCAAAACCCTTGCTTGAGTTAAATACACTCCCATTAGTTTAGATTTGTTTGATTGTATTTGCAGTGACAATGATTCAACATGATTCCATCAGTTTTTCTCCCAGTAAAAGTGATATGGGAATTGGGAAAGGGTCCTGCATTTAGAGGCTCAAATTTTTACACTTTTATGAGTTTTAAATGTTATTACCTTTAAGAATAGCATTTGAAGCTTAGAAAACAGTCAAATATCAGCAAAACATGCCTACTAAATTAAAAACATTAAATGCCATTAATTGATTCAAAAAACAATAAAATATTTAGCTTGTACCCAAATTAAGCATTGGATATGCAGAGTCAACATAGACTTGGATTCTTCCTTCACCACCACATCATATAGCTCACTGAAAAGTTTGCATATAATAATTCAATAAGCATTCTGAGAAAAATATTTTTAAAGAAAACATTACAATCATCAGAGAATGACATGGAAGCAAAGAACATGCCTCAACCTTATTGAATATAAAATGAGATGGAAAAAATGGAAGAGAATAAGTTCAAGTGGAGGTCAAGAAAAATGTAGGAAGAAAGCAAGGTGATTGACCAGAGTTATTCTCAACAACTGCATGACAAGTTTATTAATGTGAATAGAGAGGCAACATTGATAGACAAGTAATTCAAATCCAATAATAAGAAAGTGCTTAAAGAAATAAGAACATCAGGAAGACATGGAAAAGAGTTGGGTTATAGATTAATATCATCAGACCTCCTTTATAAGAAGCAAAATATCTTCTGGGTCTGGAGAGATTACTCAGCAGATAAAAGCACTGGCTGCTCTCGCATAGAACACAGGTTCAAGTCTCAACACCCACATGGTGGCTAACAGCCATCTTTAACTTCTGTTTCAGGGGATCAGTCACCTTCTTCCGATCTACACAAGCATTGTATGACAACGACGCACTTATACACATTCAGCAGCACATTTTACACATAAAATAAAATCCTAAGTATAAAATAAATCAGTACACAAACACAGAAAGAAAAAAAAAAAACCTTCAAGATGAAGTTTCTGCACTGGATTGCAGAAGGGCAAGATTGTGAAAATGGGAGCCCTATGGGAGTTCGGACCACAGAGGAAGGAACCTGAACTACAGGGTCGGTAGAATATACTCACATCATAGGAGTAACAACTAAATTTGCAGTGAAAGTTTTTAAATAGGTGAAACATTATACAAGAACTTCCTTTTGTTTTCTGGGAGGAGAGGGGTTAGAGGGAGGAATGTGGATATTTGCTTGTTTTATCAGTTTTAGAAAGCTGTTACACACTGGCATTAGGAGAATCTGAATTAGCACCTATGGGGCCATGTGACACAGGAAAAGAGAAACTGTCACAGTCATCTCTTTTTTAAGGAGAGGTTGAGGGCTTCATCAGGGGAAGTGAATAATAAACCGAATATAAGAAATTAGGAATTGTAAGCAGGAAAAATGGAGGAAAACCATAACCTAAGACAAAACAAAAAAACATCCAGACTAACAATAGCTTGAAGATTTTTGGTAAATTCGGGTAAGAAAGAAATGTCATTCTTTTGAAGTAGACTAAAGCAGTGATTTTAAAACAAAGAAAGTAGAACTGCAACATCTGAAATTTTAATCCTTTCTTTATAGGTTACCTAGACCACTAAGAAAACTGTAGAAACTTAGTAACTGTCACAAGGACATGCTAGGTGGTGGCATGTGTCAAATTTCGAGTCCTGCTGTGCAGGGTATCTGACTGTACGGCTTGGAATCATTCATGGCATATTTTAATTCACAAATTGCTTTTCCTCGTATTTCTTTGTAAACCCTTCAGTGTTCTTACAGAAATTTTTACAGTCCTTAGAATATTCTTCAGCTAGGTCTGCCTGGAAAGGGTACTCAGGGTGGAAGTCATTCAGCAGTGTTTTGAGGGACTGTATTACTTGGTCAGTCTAGGTCCCTGGCTTCCAGTTTTCAGCACTAATTATTGGCAGACAGACCTTTCTCTTTTCATCATTGTTAAAGTGATCAACCTTTGCTTAATGTTATGTTCTTTGGTTTGAATGGGATACTCTGCTGGAAAGTTTATGTTAATTTTGAAGTCCCCCTATTCATATGGAGGGGGGATATATTCAGGAATAATAAACCCTTACCAAACCAAAAATAGCTTTATGAACCTGAATGTTATGGAAGATTTTTCATGCTATTTACGGATCACTTCAAGCTCCTTCTTTAGCCTTTTGCTGGCTGATATCTTAGATCTGGTAGTAAAGAGTATTTAATCAGGAGTCATAAAAGTGAGTTACATTAATTATTTATACATATACACACACACACATATATATCAAATTGCATTGATCTAGCAAAATATCCTTAATATCATTAAATTTTCTTTCATGGACACAAGATACAAAAGAACAGAATAAAATTACACTTTTTGATAGAATAAAAATAAATGTAAATAGGATTCAATTTATTACTCTTCATATAATGCATATTGATTCTGAAACTTTAATCTGCCAAAAGAAAAGATTTAGAACATTTGATTTGCTATAATATGAATATGCTTAGTCAAATGGCAAAGCTGACTCCATTTTGTTCTGACTATTGCTTTACCCTTTGCTTCTGCCTGGTCTCTCATGCTCTACTTGCAGTCAGCCAAGCAGGATCAGCCAACCATAAAGGCTGTGCCTGTCGTTTCAGGAGGAACATTGTTTTTGCAATACCAGGAGACCAGGTAGCATGCCATTTCCCAGTGTCTCCAGGGAAACCATTGTTTCTGCAATTCTAAGAAACTTTTTTTTTCTAACAGAACTATTGTTAATTGAAAATTTCTTTGTTAACTGACTTGCCCCTTATCATTGTGTTATGGGGTTTGTAAGCTTTATAAATCCCATTCTTCCTTTCCTTTGGGTTACTAGGTCTTTGTAGCTTTAGCCACCTTTCTGACCACATAAGACTCCTGATATAACCATCACTATGCAGAATTTCTCTGTGCCTTGTGCTCCATATTACATTTAGTACTGCTGTATGTAAACTGCAAAATATTTAAGATGGCAATTTTTGTCTTGTGTGTGTTTTGCTTTAATTAATTTAATTGAATTTAATTAATTTAATTAAATTAAGTAATTTAATTAATTACTTTAATATTCTTGTAATAATTTCTAAAAATAATTATTAACCCCAATATTTTCGTAACAATGAATAGTTTTTCTCTGTGAATTTGTGATGAAACAAATTCTGTCTTTACAGGAAATGAATGACTTTGTCCAAAGTTCTTAAGAACATGGCATTGTGTTGTTTAATCTGGGGACAATGGTAGGCAACATGACAGAAGAAAAGGCCAAGATGATTGCATCAGTGCTAGCACAGATTCCACAAAAGGTGACGTAAATTGCTCAATGGGTTGCTACTACTTATTGAGTCTGTTAAAGTCTGTGAAGGTCTGATTATAACAATCTACTATATGGTAAATAAAAATTATGACAGTTCTAACATAACTATTTAAAAGTCAAAATTATACATGGTTGATGCTATTAAAATACAGAAGGAGTTTTTTTTAAAGGTTATTTAGCATTTGTATTTTGTGTGTATGAGTGTGATGCCTACATGTTGGTGGGTACCCACCCCCGGAGGCCAGAAGAGGATGTTAGATCTCCTGGAACTGGAATTACAGTATTACATTTTAAAATTGGGTTCTTGCAATTGCCTTATATCTAACAGATTCTTTGGAGAATTAATGGCAAGGAATCAGAAAAATTATGACACAACACTGGTGTGTACAAATGAATCCCCCAAAATTATCTGCTTGGTGAGACTCTAGAAAAGAGCTACTAAAAACACGAGTGAAAGGAATATCCTTGATGGTAGCACAAAAGGAAATAAATTGAGCATTTATTCTTGGAAAACTGAAAAGAATATCCAATTTTAACTATGTGATTTTAGTTCTAACAGAAAAATATGTTTTTTTCCTTTTATGATAATTACTTATTCTCTATGAACATAAACAAATACATACTTTAATTATAGCTGCGACTCACAGAAAAGTTTTTCTCAGTACCTTGTTGAACACATTGTCTAATTCCATTATAACTTTTCTTGTTTTTCAAGTATTCATGTTTCAGATATCATTAAGGAATAGTATATTGATTTTAGCATGAAGGGCTGCTGTTTTTTAAATTTCACGTATGTGTGTTTTGCCTGTATAAATTTATGTATACTTGTGTGTTTCTTGTGTATGTGGAGGCCAGAAGACAGAACTGGTTTCCTGGAACTGTAGTCCAGGGATTTATGAGCCACCATGTGGAGGCTGGGAACTAAAACCTGGGATTTCTGCAAGAGCAGTGAGTGCTCTTATCTGTTTAGCCATCTCTCTCCAGCCCCAATAACTGTATTTTAATCTTTATCATGATGTGATAATGCATTCTGTGATTCATATACCTCCCCGACTTCTTTAAACATTGAACATCATTGCAGAGTGAAGGGATACCCTCTTTCTTTAAGACAAGTTGTTACATGAACATGGAATATCTCTGATAATGGTTTTCTTTTATCCATTACATCCTGTATGTGATCAACTGGAAATCATGTTTATATTGTTCAAATCTCAGCGCTATGCCATATGTGCTATGCAGACTTTGAACTTTGGTCCTCGTTGCTTTGATATGGAAATGCAATTTAAATGCACTTATAAAAACATAGTAATCTTTTAGAGAAAGAATTGACACTTTCTCAATCTCCATATTATGCTTTGTCATGTTTACTGAAATTCATCTAATCTTAGATCATCCAAAAACTGGAGCTTTTGTAACTCATGCTGCAACCAATGGCATCTATGATGCAATCATTCATAGGAACCCCATGGTTAGCATTCATTTGTTTGAGAAACAGCATGATAATATTGCTCAAATCCAGGGGCTGGATTGGCATTCAAAACAATGCCAAGTACAGATTTGCTCAGAAGGAAATCATTAACAACCCTTTGTGAGTACATCCTTTAGATATTTAGTTTTTATTTATCTATTTATCCTGGATTTCGATTCAGGATTTTGCACATAATAGACAAGTACTAGAGCACTGAGCTTAGTTAGTTAGTTAGTCATTTATATAGTTTATTAAGAAGTATTTATCCATGAGTTCTTACCTCAATTCAAAAATGACAAAAATATCAGTGAAGGAAAAACAATGTAAATAAATACAAAGTTAAACCATAGTAGGAGTGAGTGTCATAATGTTTGTTTTTATTTTAATTTCTTTTCTTTTATCTTAAAGTCGGGCTGTATACATAGGGAAGATTGATATTGAGATTTCATTTCTGCTTCTTCCTCCAGACTGCTATGATAATAGGCCCATACTACAATTCCTAAACAGTTTTTCATTTGTTTCTGTGGAAAATTCATCAGAGTTTTAAGTAAAATACTAATTTTTAAATAGTCCATTCCTGTAATAAAATAATCACCGAGAGTAGTGTTGAATGATTATAAAGAAACATCAGGAAAATACCCAAACAGGAATATGGAGGCTATAAAGACTGTATGTAACTTTTATTGCAGTTATGGTTTTCAACATGAGATCACAATAGATATTAATGTAAAAGTGCATATATTATGTACATTTAAAGTATGCAGTTTCTTTTTGTAGGATACTTACAGAGTGTTTGTGAATCAAGTGACAATTTCCATCATCTTTGCTACTAATTTTTCTCTGTTTTTTCTAAAAGTCCTTATGTTGTCAACAACAAAAATGACATTATCAGTCTACAACAGTCTTGATAGTTAATACTCCACAAGTTTACTCTACAAATATTTTGATTCCATAAGTAAATGTTAAAAAACTAGGGTTTTCAAATTTATACAACTACGCATCAATTGAGAGGGAGTAGGAATATCATGTAGGAGAGCGTGAAGAGACAGAAAGGGATGGAAATTATGAATGTAGTAATCCTTACGAAATACTAAAAATATATAAACTTTAAATAATGAAAATGCACTTTTTGTAGTGCCAAAATAATTTGAAAAAGTCTTTCTCCAGTTATAATTTTGAACAGATACAATAATGACACTGGGTAATAGAGATAATTTCTTAATAGATAACACATGTTGAAGGCTTATGATACACACTCTTTTAGATTTCCCTCTGCTTTGTTTGTAACTTCAGCATGATAGAATTTCTACTGAATACCCTAAGGTTTGGTTCTGAGATGCAGCAGAAATGAACTAGAGACCCCACAGGGGAGTTAACAGGACCAGTTAATAAAATAAGGGCATGGGCTAGCTTCCCCTGATCTGAAAATGAGGAAACTAGCCCTGGGTTAGCCGCCCCAGGAAGATGAGGAGACTAGCCTGTCATCTTGGGGGACCTGGCTGGTGTGAATGAGGAAGGAAACCTCAGGTTGGGAGACGAGAAAGTTAGCCCAATCTAGCTGCCTAGTAGGACTTTTTATGGGGAGGGTTCCCCATGACATCTGATTGGTGTTAGTAAACATCTGGCCTGGAAACAGTCCTTTTTTCACAGATGTATGTGGACTCTGAAAGTTTGGTCGGAGTCTCCAAGGTGTCAGTCAGTCTTTCTCCGTTCTGATGTGCAGAAGAGATAGTCAACACATAGTATCAGGAACTCCATCTGGCCAGGAAGCTGCAAAAGTCAGTCCTTTTTCACAGATACTTGTGAATTCTGAAAGTTTGGCTGGAGTCACCAAGAGGTGTCTGTCAGTCTTGAGTCCTGGAACTGCTGGGGAGTTTCCTCTCAGTGACACCTTACAGTTACTTTTTGATAACTTGACATAAACAGTTATCTGAGAAGCAGGCACCTAACTTGAGGAATTTTGTTCACAAGAATGATCTGTAGGTATATATGTGAAGCATTTAATTTAAAAAAAGTATTTATCTTTATTTTTGAGTGTATGAACGTATTGCTTGCATGCACATAAGTGTGCCTGTGTCATACAATGTCCATGGAGGACAGAAGAGGACACTGAATGCCCTAGAACTGGAGTTATGAATGGTCATTAGCCACCATGTGAGTACTGGAATTCACCATGTGAGTACTGGAATTCGAACCTGTGTCTTCTGCTAGAGCAGCCAGTGCTCTTAACTACTGAACCATCTCTCCAGTCCCAAGTGAAGCATTCTTTTAATTGTTAATGAGTTTAGGAGGGGCCGACTTATCTTGGGTGTTTTTATACCTTTGTCAGAAGGCTTGGTTGCATAAGAAAAGCAGCCTAGAAGCAGGCATGATGGTATAAACCTTTAAAATCAACATTCAGGAGGCAGAGACATGTGGATCTTTGTGAGATGGAGGTCCTCCTGGTCTACTTAGAGAGTTTCAGACCAGCCAGAGTTACAAGAAGAACCTGTCTCAAAATGAATGAATGAATGAATTAAAAAATATATTACAAGAAAAAGAAAAATGGAAGAAGAAAAAATAAAAAGAAGGAAAGAAAGCATATGAGCAAAACAGGGGCACAAATATTCCTCCTCCCTGGTTTCTCTTTAGTTCCTGTCTCCAGATTCCTGGCCCCAATTACTCTCTAAGTTCTCTCAAAGATGGACTGTGCCTTAGAAGTGCCAGATGAAGTAAACTCTCTCTTTCCCAATTTGGCGTTTGTGGTTGTTTTATCACATTAATCAATAAGCAAACTAGAACTGAACTCTGTACAGGGATTGTTAATGTTACTGTAAAAATTTGACCATGATGTTTTGGGGGGAGGATTGTGGAAACCTTTGGAACCTAGGACTAGAGAAGTCATCCAGTGTGTGTTGCTTAATGAGCTGTTGCTGTGGAGCAGTTATACTGAGAGAAATGTGGACAATGGAGGCCTGATCTGTGAAGTTTGAGTAATCCGTGTAATATATTTGAAATGAGAATTAAGGAAGAGAAAACTTTGGTGCTTTACAGAGACAAATGAAAGAATTTCTTCAGTGCTTTGAAGCGGGGCTGACCTCCATGTGAAGCTGGCAGCTAAATGTGGCCAAGGTGTAAGAGTCTCCCATATTTGTTTTGAAGACGTGAAGGAAACATGAAGAACAACTGTAAAGGGCCAACATAGGCCATTTGTGAAACTGCAGCCACAGCTGCAATGAAGAACTAGCACATTAGAGACGCTAGGGCCATGGAATGACCACTAAAAACAATGGCAGGTGTGAAAGGTAGCCAGCCTGAGCTCAGGAGAAAAACCACTTGAGTGTTGTAGAGTGCAGAGACAGAGAAGTAGAGCTTCCACATGTTTCAGAGCCCAAGAATATCACTAGTGTATCCCAGATGTGAAATATTGAGATAAATTGCTGGCCTTTTGTTTACTTAAGTGTTACTGATTATTCCAGTTTGAAACAACAAAGTAGGAAACATACTATTTTACAGATTTCCACAGTTCACAGAACTTGAATTTTTAAAACGAAAATTTATTATTTTTATTTTATATGTTATTGCCTACATGTATGTAAGTGCACCCATGTCATGCAGTGTCCATGATGGCTTGAAGAGGACATTGAATCCCCTGGAAATTGAGTTACAGATGGTTATTAACCGTCTTGTGGATGCTGGGCATTGAACCTAGGTTCTTTTCAAGAGCAGCCAGTCCTTTAAGCTGATGAGCCACAAATTAGATTGTATAGGCCATATTATATATACAATAGAATACATTAAATTGGGTGGGGATCTTAGGGGTGAGGATATAAATAAGGGAGACGATCTAAATACTATCAAAATATATAACATGAAAATCACAAAAATTTCAATTAAAAACTAAAATATATGAGTAAAGTAAATTGTTAAAAAGAGTATCCACCATGATAAAGTCAGCTCATCCAAGAGGTGTGTGGATGGTTCAATATACTTATATAAATAAATATAATTTACACATAACCAGATTCAAGAACAGAAACCGCATGGCCATCCTGTTAGATGCAGAAACGTCCCATGAGAAAATCCAATATCCCTTTGAGATAAAAGTCTTGTGGAACATGGGGTACAGGGTACATATCTCAACACAGTAAAGTAGGACAAATGCCCATAGTCAACATCATGCTAAATGAAGAAAACCCCAAATCATCTCTACTAAGAATGAGGAATGAGACAAAGACATTCACTGTGTTTCTAATATCAGGAAAGAATGGTACTTCTGCTGCCAAACTATTGTGTTATGCTACAGCACACTAAAGTTTGATGAACTATATCTCTATATGCAACCTTTCCACTTTTCTAGCATAAAACAATCATTTTAACACTAGAAATATATTCACCTATAATGCATAATGTTAAAATGTTGAGCACACTCCAAATTGTGAAACCTCAATGATAACAAGAAAATAATAACAAAACAATATAGTTAAAGGACCCTAAATCATACCACAGAGAGAAAATTTTTCATCCATATTCACTGGTGCCATATACACAAATAGTAGGTATGGAATCTGCTTAAATATACATCCAATGATGAATGGGTAATGAAAATATGGCCTGTTTACACAAAACAACTTTACTGAGATGTTAAGAAAAATGAAATTATGAAGTTCCCAGTTAAAATGAATAGAGCTGGTAATAATCATTCACAGTAAGTCAACCTGAATCCAGGAATGTGAGGAGACATCTTGTTGTTTATGCACTCTCCTGGCCAGGAACCATTTTGTTGTTTTTGCCCAAAGTCTAAGAGGAGATATGCTTTTAGCACAAAGATGAGATATGAACATTCCATGACCTTTGGGAGAGGATATAGTTTCTACAAGATAGCACTTGTTGTTTTGTGCTAATGTCAGCATTGTCTCTAATTTGACTTCCTGCCTGAATTCCTATGCTCTGGATAGTGGTATAAATACATTGAGCAAAATAAAGTTGGAGGCTCAGTATTGACTGACAGCCCTCCCGAGTCTATCCTTTATCTCTCTATATACATTTCTCAATCCTCACTCCCCCCTTCAGGTTCAGTTCGATTACTGCTGGCAAGCTATGGCAGGTGGTGCCTGAACAGGGACCTTGAAGACTGGGGATACTGTGAAGGACGCCACAGGAAAATTGAGCTCAAGTAGAAGGAAAGGGGTGTGGTGAGTAACTTTGGGAGTAATACAAGCAAGTCACCTGCCTTCTCTTTGTTTTATTCTCTCACCTGTGATCACTCTACCTTCTTTTGTTCTTCCTTCTTTCTTCTCTCATTTTCTTCTTTTTCTTAATTGTTTCTTCCTTACCTAATGTGGTGACCAAATGGAAGGAAAAGATCTTCCCTAGCACTGGCAGCAGGAAGTGTGTTCATTAGATATCTCTCGATGGCAATTTTGGGATTCAGTGATGTTACTTCTCAGACATTTTTTTGCAAAGAAATGACTAGATTCAGAGTAAATAATCCTTTTTCTTTTTATAAACTCCCATTTTTGGTAGGGAGAAGAAATTTTTTAAGATCCATGTTGTTATTCATGTAGGAAGATTTCAGAACAAGATATCCAGGTTTTGTTTATGGGGAAAAAGCATTCTTAGAATATTGCTCATCATATTTAAATTTTTCCTAAAGAATTCCTAGCTTCCAGTTACAAGAGTTATTTCCATGATGTGTGTTATTGGCAGAATGAGTACTCAGTATAGCATATGTAGTATAGGGTGGCTTTCTATGTCCTAGTCTGCAATGGTTTTCTTTATTATTACTCTATTAAGTATATTCATCTTTCTAGTTTTAGTCTCATCTGGCTACCTCAGGGGGATACCAGGTAAACAGCATCTCTCCTCCTCAGATATTTCCACCCAAGTAGTAGAACTTCATTTTCAAGGACATCAGCAGCTCTGTAATTTCTTGGACTTCATAGAAAAAGTCTGTCCTTGGTTCCCTGAAAAAAGGGATTGTGAATTAAAAAATAAAATGTAAGAGAGTGGGAGAAAAACTTCAGGATTATTATGATGTTCATGGACCGAGCAAGGTCCTGATGGATACCTTTATTTTTTGAATGGGATTGAGCCAAAAGCTGCTCAAGCAAGGAAGAGAGTGAAACTAAAGCTCGAGGAGCCAGCTTTTGTGGAACCTGAAATCAAGCAACAATTCAAGAGCCATTACATCTGGAAGAAAACGCTGCTGGATATCTAAGAGAGAAGGATTTTCCACCATTTATTGCCCAGGCAAAGCCCGAGGCTGAGCCAAAGAGAGAATGTTGATGAGAAATGTGGTATTTACAGGGCATGGTGGAATCTCTATCTTTACAAATGCATCCTCCTAGAGCAGCTCATGGTTGTGCTGGTTAGAGTCTCCTTCATCAAAGGACGATGGTTGCGGTGTCTCAGGATGTTCTTCAAGAATTGTACAGACTCACGCTGGTCACCTGACCCTGTGACAAGCAAAAAGGAGAACAAAACAGCCTCAGAGTAAGGACATTGTGCTGTTGAGAATAAATAAGGGATAAACTAATTTCAACAGAGGTTATTATTCATCTTATGGTGTAAAATGTCTATAAAAAAAGTAGCTCATGGAATTCTCTATTTTCTCACACCAACAAATAAGTCACTAATATGATTAACAGTTCTTGGAGAAGATAGATAGCAAACTCTGTCAAAAATTCCTCAGTCAAAAATTCCTCAGTAATAATGCTAAAGATTGTAAACTTCAATTTGCTAATGTGTTCCCAGGAAGCTGTTTTGGGTATGGACAACTGGGACATCAAGTGAAGCAATGTCCTAATAAACAAAGTGCCAATGCTTGTAAAAAGGAGCCAGGCTTGTGTCCCAGATGTGAAAGGAGAAAACATTGGGATAATCAGTATATATCTAAGCAAGATGCCATGGGAAATCCCCTTCATCAGGGAAACAGGAAGAGTGACCAGCCCCACAGCAATGTTATGGGGCACTATGGAGTTTGTCCCTAAGCAAGGAAATACATCCAGGAACTCTTCAGAGCAACCCCAGGCAGCATAGGACTGGACTTCAGTTCTTCTACCTATGCAGTATGAACTCCAGAGATGGAAATGCAAGCTCTTCCCACAGGGGTTTACGGTCCTTTGCCCCAGGGGACCATAGGACTATTGCTAGGAAGAAGCCGTGCTACACTGAAAGGGATTATGATACTCCAGGATTAATTGATGCAGATTTTGAAGGAGAGATAAAGATCACGACTCATTCTCCTGGAGGGATATCAGTATTTAAGGAAGTTCAAAGACTAGCTCAGTTAGTATTACTCCCTCAAGTTACTACAAATAATACATTAAAACCCCTAGAAGAGGTGATGCAGGTTTCGGGTCTTCAGATGCTTGTTGGATACAGGATATTGGTGCCAAATCGCCTGAGCTAACATTGTCCATCAATGGGAAAAAAATTCAAGGCCTATTGGATACTAGAGCTGACGTTTCGGTACTCACTGCCAATCGGTGGTCCTTGCATTAGCCAAAACAGTCATTCATCACACAGTTACAAGGAATTGGTCAGAGTAAGAGTCTAGAGCAGAGTAGCAATGTACTAATTTGAAAAGACGATGAAGGACATGAGGGAACTTTTAAAGCATACATCGTTCCAGGACTGCCAGTTAATCTGTGGGGGAGAGACGTGATGAGCCATGTGGAAATATACCTTATAGTCCCAGTGGTGTAATACTAATCAAATGTTCAATCAGGACTTTTAACAGATCAAGGATTGGGAAAGAATAGTCAGGGATGACAAATGCTATCGTTACCTATTTCTAGGCCACACTTAATAATTGCTACAGGAGAACTGAAGCCTCTCTTTGACATTTTAAAAGGTGATCCAGATCCTAAATCAGCCAGAGGCTTGATGGAGGAGGCCAGAGAGGCATTGACTCAGGTAGAACAAGCTATTGAGAATCAGCAAATAAAGTATACAGACTACAATCAGAGATGAGCAGCATATATTTTAGCTACCATTCATACTCCAACTGCAGTTTTATGGCAGGAAGGGCCTTTGCTATGGTTGCATTTACCTGTATTGCTTGCTAGAGTCTTGACCCCTTATGAAGCTGTGGTGTGTTTAGTTCAAATGGCTAGAGCGGAATCTCACAAATATTTTGGAAAGAAAACCTACTATAATAGGACTTCCATTTACAGAACAACAGATAGATTGGTAATTTAAAAATGTGGATTCCTGGCCCATAGCTTTTGCCCATTATTCTGGCATTATAGATAATCATTATTCAAAAAACAAGTTATTACAATTTGCAAATAGTCATGCTTTAATTTTTCCAAAAATTATGAAACAGGAACCTATTAAGGACTCTTCAGTCTTCTAATGGTAGGGCTACTTATGTGCTATGAGGGCAATCCTATGTTTTTCAAACTTCTCCAGCCTCAGCTCGAGTACTAGAACAGGCTGTAGCTGCTATATTTCAGCTTATGATCTCAGCTCCTTTTAATTTGTATACTGATAGTCATTGTATTGCTAGAACCTTACAAGTGTTTGAAACTGTGTCTTACATCGAAACAACTAACACTCAAGGTAAGGAATTAGAGACTGTGCCATATCTTGATGATGAAACCTGTATTGTGTAATTATTTGATAACGTGGTCTAAATATATGTTAGATTAACTAGATTATGATGTAATTGAATTTCCGTATTTCTGAGTTGCTTTCTCATCATGATTATTATTATTATCTTTGATAATTTCATATCTGAATATGAATATAATGTGTTTTATAAGTTATGTAATGTATGTTGATTATATCCATTCTTTACAACATCACTTACATTTACCTGGTTCCCTCACCTGTCTCCCTCTCATATTCATGTCATCTTTTCTATTGTTACTAATAATCCCTTGAGTCTCATTAATGCCTCCCATGTCTACATGACTGTACACATCCACTAGGGAAAAAGTATCTTACCAGTGGTCAAATTCCTAAAGTGTAGGAGGATAAAGGACTCTCCTTACCTCAGCAGTCATCCAATGTCAGTAAGTACTCTGATAGAGATGGGGATTCAGTGTCTCTCTGCTATCCAAGCCAGAATTTTCACTGCCTTAATCTGATGCTGGCTGACAAAATATCAGTTGTCTTACCCAGTGCTGGACCCTGCATGCTACAATACTATTCTGTTAGCAAGAAGTTAAGTGATTCAATAGTGGCATGACATAGTTATTGGAATAACCAACCACCTTCTGGTTAGATATGAGACCTTCCCAACCTGAGGGATTTCATGCCTGGTATTATAAACTGGGTCAAAAGTCAGTGACCAAAAGACCATAGGACTTAGGAAGGAGGGAGCTGCTGTTGTTTTGGTAGTGGTCACACTATCAAACTGCATTCTAATTATTCATGTTTATACCCAGGAATTTATCCTACTTTCAACTTAGGACAAATGAATTTCTTTTTGCTGTGGTGAGTAATTATTGTAGAAACTCCTAACTTGCCAAATTACCAAGTATAAATAACTCTGAGTTCTCAGCTGGGAATGGGTGATATATATCAACCTCCAAAAATACAAGGCCAAAGAACTTCATGGAAGAACAGTCAAAAATTAAAAGACAATGAATGGAGTGGAGACTTCCAAAATGCTCTCTTCTGGTCTTGACGATTGTTCTATGCATCATGTCTGTCACTATTTGAATATATTTTTTAAATTTACTTTATTATTTTAATTTTGTGTGTATGAGTAGATTTCCTGCATATATTTAATTGTATCCATGTCATGCAATGCCTTCAAAGGTCAGAAGAGGGTATTGGATTCCTTGAAACTAGAGTTACAGATGGTTGTTAGCCTCCATGTGGGTGTTGAGAGTTGAGCCCTGGTCTTCTGCAAGAGAAGCCAGTACTCTTAATTGCTGAGCAGACTCTCCAGCTTTGTGAATACAGTGGGTTTTGAACAAATCCAACCTCCACTCCTTTCTATTCAACATCTATATCCTTTTGCCACATTTCCCTCCTAACTTCATGTACTCTTTTAAAACCACCGAATCAACTTAATGTTGCCAGTATTTGCATGCAGCCATCTGCTGGAGCATGAACAGCCTTCCAATGGCAGCACCAGTAAAGAAAAGTGACTTTTCTATTTTAAAATCCATCAATTACCATTAGCTCCTAGGAGAGGAATAGGGCTTAAGGAGCCCCAACCAATACATTCTGGAAAATATGTTTACTCAGCCAAGATTTATTATAGTGAGAATGTCAGATTACTATGCATTACAAATTGCTGTAAACTAGTATGATGAGAAATCCAGTGAAGTATTTTTTAAATTATCTAAATAACCTAAAATTTTAGACAGAATAACCAATTATAAATAAAATTGTTAGAAATAATGCTTATTCAGGCTAGAACTCAAAATGATGGCAACCCAGGGCTTGAGAGATGACCCAGCTGTTAAGAATATTGGATGCTCTTCTAGAGGACCTGGGTTAAACCCTTTCTTACCACCCACTTGGTGGCTAACAACCCACTCTAACTTCAGTTCCAGGTAATTCCCCACCTTCCTCTGGCCTCTATGAGCATTGTACTTGCATTGTCTTGAATTGTACATGTTGCACTTACATACATGCAGGCAAAAATAAGTAAAAAATTTTATTGAGCTTTTGTACAATTTATGCAACAGTTCTTAATCAATTTACACACCCTCCTAATCCATGCCCCACGTTTTAGAAAATAAATGACTGCACAGTGTGTGTTCCTGGATAGGCGTCCTATATTAAACCTCACCCACCCATGACTCAGGGACCATTTTGGAAAAAGGGACAGAAAGATTATGAGAACTAGGATTGGTTCATGAACACAGGGAAACAAGCCTTCAGGCCACTGGAAGATTGTACATGTGAACTTGAGGCAATGGTAGTGTTGAACACAAGACCCACGCCAACTCAATTAGACAAGGGCTTAGAGTGGAGCATGAGAAATAGGTGGGCTGGCCCTGGTCTGCAAAATGTTGGAGATTGATTGCTTCTGGATGAGGGAGGGTAGACTTTGCTTGCAATCTCTAGATAGGCTGACTAGACTTCAGTGGATGAATTTGCATCAGAGGACATCTAGCTACAAGTAGATACATTTTTAAGAGATATGGAAGCACAATTATACATTTACTATAAAAAGATTGCACATAAACAAATGAAAAATGTGAGATGCAGATGCATGGCTTACTATTTATCATTTATAAACAAAAATAAATTGCACAATGTTAGTTGTTAGAATTAAAACCAGGAAAATATCATGTTTCTGTTTTGTTTTCACCTTCTTCAGGGAAATATTTCCATTGTTTTTATTTCCAATGAATTCATATACAAGAAATTTGCAGTGAGTCAGAGAAATTTGCATAACAGAAAGCATAGCAAACCACAGGCATTTAGTTTCTGGCTACCACTTGCTTAATAATGTTGGAGATACTGTCTTCTTTTTTTTCCTCGAAATTTCTACACAGTTGCTTTAATGTCGTTTAAAAATATTATTGAATTTTTTGTGAATTTCACAAAATCTATCACATTAAGAATGCTCACCTACCTAAACCCATCTTAACGGCCCCTGTCTGATTACAACTTTGTCATATATATTACCTCTTACAAGTCAGATTGTGTCCTCAAATGCCCTTCCGTTTGGGTCCATCCACTGGAACCTCAATAACCAAGGAGTGTCACACCTTTAAAGAAAACCGGCTCTTCTCTCAGAAGCTACTGGCTGACAATAGTTCCTCAACTAAGATTTGTCCTCTCTCCTTTCTTATTTCTGTGCTGGGGATGTTTCTGGATTGAACTTACATGTGTCTTATGCACACTGTCACCATTTCTGATAGTTCATATGAGTAACTTGCCAGCAGTCTGGAAAATGCTTCTTTATGGTCATCAAAAACCTGTGTATTTGTTTTTGTATCTGCCTCCCTTCCAGAGTGGTGTCCTACCCAGTCATAACCACTATGCTTCTTTTATTCCCTGCTCTTTGGCTATGGTTCTAATAAGAGAATTTTCGAAGAAATAAAAATTGCTAAGAAACACTTTAAAAAGTGCTCAAGATCCTTATAAATTTGAGAAATGCAGATAAAAGTCACTTTAAGATCCATCTTACCCCGGTCAAACTGGGTAAGATCAACAGAACAGAAGATAAAAAATTCTGGCAAGGATGTAGAGAAATTCCACCTCACTCACTGCTGGTGCTATTGCAAACAGGCACTCCCTATGAAAGCATGGTAGAAAACTCCTAAAAAGTTAAACACGAATTTACCAGTATACCTCAGACTCAAAACATATGGGATGTATGTTCTCCCTCATGTGTAGATCATAACATCAGTCCTTCATATGTGAGCATATATCCTGAAGTAACTTCAGGAGCTGTGGGTGTGGGTCAAGAGGAAACTCAGGAGAGGAGGGAATGCTAAGGTAAGCTGATATTGTTGAAGAGAGGACATAATTCAGACACAGGATTTGGAGCAATGGAGTAGGAACTGACCTGGAAGACTAGTTCTAGGAAGACTTTTCCTAGAAGACTAGTTCTGGAGTTCTTCAGGGTACTATATAAGTTGCTGAGGAGGAAAATCAGTCAATGGTCCAACCTAGTCACCTAGTCCTAAAACCAATAACCCTACGACTGATACTGCAAAGTATATCTTTTGGGTAATCAATAGCTATCTAATTAGAATCAAAGCCCTTTCAATGGGCGTGAATTCATGATTAGCACTGTAACCAAAGCCAAACGTATATGGCTGGAAAGTCATAGATTCTAGAGAAAACCTATACCTGTCATGTCTCTAAACAAATGAAATTTCTTTAAATATGGATCCTATGTTTACAGCAACTTATACATACACAATTCATCAAAGAAGCTTCTTTTTACAACATAGAGATTACTGTAGAGTTCCACGTTTGGTCACACATAGAGAATATATGTCTGAGAGCTGGGGAATCACTACATTAAAGCTTATGGAACATAGTGGAACAGGGGATGGAAAACATACTAGTGCATTCCTCAGCTCTCACCAGTGAAGCTTACTTATACAACAGAGGCTGATGCATACATAAGGCCACAACTGACTAAGTTTTAGAGAATAAGAGACTGCAGAGCATGTGTCCTTGGACAGAATTCTTATCTTAAACCCCACCCACCCATGACTCAGGGATCATTGTAGAAGAAGTGGGCAGAAAGATTATAAAACTCACACAAGAATCTTGCTCCTATGAATAGAAGTGCCATAGTGATTTCAAGCAGTAGACCCATGCCAACTCAATCAGAAAAGCACCCAGACTGGTGCAATGAAACGGGTATCTGGCTTACCCTAGTCTGAGAAAGCTTGGAAACTGATTAAGGATAAGTGAGGGAGAACAGACTTTTCTTAAGATCTTTAGATAGGCTGATACTGCACAAAGGACATCTGAGTAAATGCCTGACTGAATGGGACCTAGCATTTATGGCAGACCTACCCATGAGACTGGCTAGGGCATGAATAGTGGACGGTGCCTAACTTGATTAAGGACTGTTGTATGAAATGCACAAAAGGTCAATTAAAGATATTTAAAATGATAGCATAAATGAAATGAACATAAGATATCTACAGAACATTCCACCCAAACTCTACAAAATTATAGTCTTCTTATCAGCCCATGGAAAGTTTTGAAAAATTGACTGCACATTTAGACAGGAGCAAGTCTCAATAAAATAACACTTTATATTCTCTCTTACCACAATAGAGTAAAGCTGGGTGTCAAAAGCAATAGAAGCTACAGACATAATATAAAATTGTGTAGGTTAAACAGACTATTGAATGATGTATGAGTCACTGGATAAATGAAGAAAGAAGTAACAAAATTTCTAGATCTGAATAAAAATGAAGTCACAACATATCAAAATCTATGGAAGGTATTGTAAACAATCTTTAGAGCAATGTTTATAGAACTAAGTGCCATCATTAAAAAATGTGGCAGATCACACATAAATTAATTAATTGATGATAAACTTTAAGGCCTTGGAAAATCAATAACAAACCAAACCTCAAAAGAGAAAATGGGAAGAGATAATGAAAATCAAGTCTGAAATTAATGAAATACAAACCATAAGGCCAACAAAAATTAATTAAATGAAGAGTTTATTCCTTGAAATATGGAAGAAATTGACAAACCCTTAGTCAAATCACTTAAACAAAGGAAATTTAAAACCCAAATTAACGACATCAGGGAGAAAAAGGGAGACATTACAATAGATAACAATGAAATTTAGATAATAATGAGTTTATACCATAAAAAATATACTCCACCAATTTGGAAAACAAAAGAAATGGATGACTTTTAGATGCATATAACATAGTAAAATTAACCAAAGGGAAATAAATAATTTATACTGATATGTAACTAGCAATCGGATTCAAACTCTGATAGAAAGTTCCCCATCTAATAATATCCAAGGACCAGATGCATTCATTGCAGAATCCTTCCTGAATTTCAACAAAGAACTAATACCAATACTACTCAAATTATTCCATATATGGGAAATAAAGCCTCTAAAATTTTTTGTATAAAAATTTATTTTATTTTCATTTTATATGTATATATGAATCGCATATATTTATATGCATCAAGTGTGTCTGATGGCCACAGATGTGAGAAGAGGGCATTAGAACCTCATGGACTAGAGGGACCAGTTGTAAGCCACCAGGTTGGTGCTGGGAGCCAAACCCAGATCTTCTGTAAGAACAGCAAGTGCTCTTAACTGATGTGCTGCCTCTCTAACCTCAGAAATACATTTAATCATTACCAGATAAAGATATCACAAAACATAAAATTAAAGTCAAAACTCCCTTATTAGCAAAGACATAAAATTTTCATTATAGTATTCATACAGGGAATTTATCATCACATCAAAAATTTGACTGTGTTCCACTGATATAAGAATGATTTAACATACATAAATCAATATGTGAATTTGATTACAAATATGAAATGAAAGGCAGAAATCACATGATTATCACAAGAAATAGAAAAGGCCTTTTACAAAATGCAACCTCTTCCTTATAAAAAAATCAAGAATATTCTATAGAGGCATAGGGAGCAAGCCTCTATATAAAAAAAGGCTATAATGACAAATCTGTACTCAACATAATACGAAATGGAGAATAGCTGAAATTATGTTTAATAAGTTCAGGAACAGGAAAAGACTATCCATTCTCTATTTCTATATAAAATGGTCACTTAGTCTTAGCTAGAGCCATGGCAAGAGACAAAAATGAAGGAAGGACACACAGGAAAAGAAAAAGAAAAAGTGTTCCTTTTTGAAGATGTGATACTGTGCATAAAATTTGCTAATGTTCCCATTAAAGAGACATTTAGTACTTATAAAAACATAATCTTTCTGCTAACTTTTTCTTATATTCCCTGATACTTGAGGAGAGGAATGTAATAGAGGTGTCATATTTAGGACTGAGTATTCCACAGTACCTTATTCTTTTTAGTTTGATCAATTGGAAACACTCTAGCAATTACTATGTGTTGCAAAAAGAAATTTCTCAAATGAAGATGGATAACTGCACTGATCTATGGGTATAGGCTTAAGTATTTAGTTGGCAGTTTAATAACATAAAAATTAAGCTGAATGATAGCAATAGATTCTTTTCTTGGACCTGACAACTGATCTACAGGTTCCTGGTCCAGGCATGATTTCTATTTTTGGAACAGGCCCTAGATTCAATAGAATGCAATTGCCTACCTCCATAACAGTTTTTCCAGTATTTCACCTGGGTGTATATCTTCCAGTGTGATCATTCTTGGAACTCATAGTATTCACAGCTGGGTAACAGTGTTTATTAATTCTATTTCTCATTGTCATATGTGGCGGATTCTTTCACTATGAAGACTAGCAGTTAGGAGTGAAGGTTTCAAGTCAGCAACAGCTGGATATCCCCCTGTCCAGTGATTCAAGCATATGGTGTATTAATCAAAAAGTCTTACAATCAAGTTCTGGGGAATAACTAAAAACAATGGAAATAGTGCTATTTTGGGGTCTCTAAGACCCCATTGACCAACAAGTCTAAGGAAGGAAACACATACTTGGCATTGGGCTTTTGTTTCTTAGCCCATCTGGGAGAAGAATTTCCCCCATATATTACATTTCTATTTAACCTCTTTATATACATATATATGTGTATATATATATATATATATGTGTGTGTGTGTGTGTGTGTATATATATATATATATATATATATATATATATATATATTAGGAAGCCTCTATAATAGTAGGATTACATATGGCTTTTTATTTAGTGTTAATTATCCTTCACCATATCTGTTACTATGCCCTGAACTTTCATCTCCTGGCTCAATCTTTTTGCTCACCTAATCTATACATTGATTACAGTGACATATTGAAGTCTCCAACTCTTACTGAATTGAATTACATCTCTGTCTCATATCTGTTTGCTAAATTTAAGTTGATGGTCATTATTGTGTTTGTACTTCTTTTGTCACACTGATTCTTGTAATTATACAATGACATTCATCACTTTTAAACATTTCTGACATAATACTATTTTTTAGGGGAAAGATTTATTTTGTCTCATAGTTTCAGAGAATGCATTCTGTCATAATGAAAAGGTGTGGTGACTGGGATGCTTCCATTTGAGTCAGTGGAAATATAAGGCAATTGCTCTTCACATCCAGGGATATTAGCACCAAACAGGACAGATCAGACCACAAGTAAATTTAACGTTTAAGGCCTACCCACACCAACCCACCTATAGCTAAGACAGTGTCCAAAATTCCACAAACTCCCAAATAGTACCAACAGCTGGAGAGCAACTGTTCAATACCACAGGAGATATCTCACATTCAAGTCATACTAATACTCATGCAACATACACACACAGAGGACAGAAAAAAATGAGAGAAAGAGAGAGAGAGAGAGATAAACAAGAATGAAGTAGGTTGAGCAACAAGGCATGAGCTAGCACAAAGTAAAGAATATAAATATTTGTGGCTATATTATGAATTCATATATATGCTTATTCTTATACACATGTGCCTTCTGGTATAGAAAAATAAGAAACTGATATTCTGCTAAGATCTTGTGTTGCAATGCTGTTAATTAATCATTAATAATCTTAGATCATGTGAGGTGGATGCCATTTTAAGAGGTCAATATTCAGGGTCAGATCAGTGTATCCTGATCAATAAACTTGCTACTTTGTGGTAAAGGCATGTTGGTGAACTTCTCTTTATTACATACATCTTTATTACATATTATTGAAAATAACATGTTTCATGAACTTTGGTATGTTAAACAAGAACAACCACATTCATTCACTAACTTTGGTGAGGTACAAAGTGGGCCCTGAGAGATTATATAGAAGTAGGTCACAAAAGGAGCACATGACTCAGTGAGCTTGTTTACATTATAAAGAGAAACCTTTATGGCTGCAACATTTAGGGAAAGTCAAGAGTTAAGATTATGTCCATATTATAAAGGGCATCCCTAATTTAGAGGGGGACTTGGAGGAATAGATATAATGAATAGACAATACTAATGTAAAAATTATCAAAATAAAAGCAGAATAGAGGTATGAATCTATTTTATATATAAAAAAGAATCATACTGGATTGAGATTTCACAAAACACACAAGTAGGTAGAATTTTCCAGTTTTTCTGCTATCTGTTTGTTTTGATGAACATGTAGTTGTTAGAGTTTCCTCTTGCACATTTATTTTTCCATTCTTTCAGGTTCATTGCATGTGTTTCCTTACTCAAGGAGTTTCTTGTACCATTATCTCATGTGTAAATGTCTGTTCCACCTCCCCTGTCTGTATGCTCTCATGGAAGAATTTGATCTATGTACTATCAAGGTGGTTATTTGGAAAGAAAGAAACATATACACTTATCATTTTATTCTTTTTGTTGTTCCTGCTTGTATAGACTGTTCTGTCTCTTTTTAAATTTTATTTATCACAGTTTAAAGATTTATATACAATATCACTTCATGGTATTTAGATCCCCTCCTATACCTTTAATTCCCCTTAATGTCCTTGCCCAATTCATACAATATTGTATAGAATAAGCCCTTTAGAGACTAATTTGTGTGTCTATCCACTGATACCCAATTAACCTACAAAGAGTCCCATCTTCTAAAGAGACACTCTATGACCCTCCCAGAATACGTCTGTTGCCAAAAGTTCCTTAACTTTGGTTGATATTTCTTTCCAACTTCCCCACATCTATGCTGGAATTTTGTGTGCTTTGAAGTTGCATGGGAATTGTGCACACTGTCAGTGTTGCTGTGAGTTCATATCAATAAATTACCAGCTGTCTGGAAAACTATTTTATTGCAGTCATCAACTACCTGCTGTCCTTACAGTCTTTCTACTCTTCTTCCACAATGATCCAGGAGGATTGGGAGGCAAAAGTTTGATATGGGTGTTCTATTCATGGAAAAGTACTCTGCAACCACCTATCTTCTATACATGGTATTGATTTATGTATATTGATACATCCCTGTATGTTTGAAATGAAGCCAACATGGATAATCATTTTGATTTGTTCTTGCATTTGGTTTGCAAGTATTTTATTGAGAAATTTTATATGTATTTTCATTACAGAGATCCATCTATACTTTTATTTTTGTAGAATCTTTGTCTGATTTTGGTATCAGAGTAACACTTGCTTCATAAAATGAATTTGAGAGTCTTTCTTACATTCTATTTTATTGAATAATTTGAGGAGAATTGGTATTAGTTCTTTTAAGGTTTGAAGGAAATCTGTGCTATATTCATCTGGTCTTTGGGTGTTTTTAATTGGGAGACTTAATTATTGCATCTTTGTCCTTGGTTGTTATGGATCTGTTTAAATTATTTGTCATTTTGATTTAGTTATGGTAGTCTGTTCATACCTAGAAATTTATCCATTTTTCTGGATTTTCTAGGTTAAGGGAATAGAGATTTATTAACAAGTTCTTATGCTTACTGAATTTCCTCTGTGTCTGTTGTGTTGTGCTTTACTTCTCTGAGTTTGTTGATCTGAGTTCCCGATCTCTTTCTTTTGGTGAAATTTCCTAAATCTTTGTCAGTCTTGTTAATCTTTTCAAAGAACCAACCCTGTGTTTCCCATTGACTGTTTATTTATTTTCTTCATTTCTATTTCATTGATTTCTGCCTTGATTTTATTTATTTCTTCCAATATTCTCTTTTAGACATTGTTTTTACCTAGGCTTTCTGAGGTTTTCAGGTGCATCCTTACTTTATTTTTATGAGATGTTTTTAATTTTCTGGTGCAGCATTTGATGCTATAAATTTTCTTCTTATTATTGCTTCATTGTGTCCCAGGCATTTGGGTATGTTTTGTTTCAATTTTTATTAAATTCTAGGAACTTTAAAATTTCTTTCTTGAATTCTCCTTTTACTCAATTTTCATTTATAAGTGTGTAGTTTAGCTTCCATGAATTTTCTACATTTTATCCTTTTGAAATGTATTGATGTCTACTTTTATTCATTTGTGATAAAGTAGAACACAAGATAATATTTCAATTTTTTTAAATTTATGGAGACATCGTTTGTGTTTTCATATGTGATCAGATTTGGAGAATGTTCCAGGGACTACTGAGAAGAAAGCGTATCCTTTGGTGTTTGGGGAGGTGCTTTGCAATTATTCTGTAATATTCATTTCATTTGTGGTGTAATTTAACCCCAAGATTTCATCCTTTTACTTTATCATTGTTGGTGAGATTCCCTAACTGTAAACAACAAAATGATAAATTCTGTTTTCTAATCTAATCAGTACTCTGTATATTTTTACAGGGGAACTGAGACCATTAATATTGAGGGATTTTTCTGATCAATGTTCATTAATACCTTTTATGTTGTTGTAGTGTTGTTTTGTTATAGCTCTTTTGGTTGACTTTTCTAGAATAATCTGCTTATTTTTCTCTGTGCCCTCTTATGAGTGTTTAATCTTCCCTTCTGACTAAGTACTCAATCATGAATTCCCTGCAGAAGTAGTCACATGGACATAAATTTCTTCAATCTGTTTTTATCATGAAAAGGTTATTATTTTTTTTTTGTCCTTCAGTTACAACTGATAGTGATGCTAGGTAATAGCGTGGGCTAGAATCTCTGATCTTTCATGATTTGAATGACATTGTTCCCAGCCTTTCTGTCTTTCAAAATCTCTAATCAAAATTCAGCTGTCATTCTGATTGGCCAGTCTTTATATGTGATTTGATCTTCCACTCTCAAAGCTTTAGTATCTTTTATTTTTATAGTTTTACTATTGTAGAATCTGGGAATTCTATTTCTGGTCCTGTTTACTTGGTGTACTGTTTACTTGGTGTACTGTTTACTTGGTGTACTGTTTACTTAGTGTACTGTTTACCTCTCGTACCATGATAAGTATCTCTTTACCTCAATTTTGGAAATTTTCTGTTTTGATTTTATTAAAATTAATTTCTGTTCCTTTGATCCAGGTGTCTTCTCCTTCCATTCCTAGAATTCATCGATTTTGTCTTTTATACTGTCCCAGAATACTTGCATATGCTGTTCTTGGGTAATTTTTATTTGACATTATCTTTAATTAATTCATTTCCCCAAGCTTGTCTGCAAGACCCAATATTCTCTGTTTTATTTTCTCCATTTCCTTTTTTATTCTTTCCCCTAAGATTTTTTTCTTTGATTTCTGGGGTTCATTTTTCTTAATTTCAGGTGAGGTTTTGTTTTCAGATTGACATTTGTCAGACATTATATCCCTTTACTAAATTCTAATTTCATGTTTTAAATTGCTTTGAGTGTTTAATTCTACTGCAGTTGTTTTTAAAATCTTTGTATGATTTTTTTATTCATATCCTCTTTGAGGAGTTCCTTCAATGTATTTATAACTGCTATTTTGAAATATTTGTCTTTTGCATTTACTAGGTTGTCATTCTCAGATAACATTAAGATGGCATTGTTAATTTCTGTAATAGCCAAATATCTTGTCTATTTATATTGTTTGTGCTTTTTCAAGGATACCTACACATCTATTCTTTCATGATGGTTTCTTGCTATGAATAAGTGATGATGTCCTTATTAAATGTTGTTTGTGTGTGTATGTGTGTGCACCTTTGTTGTTTCTCCAACTTGTGTGGTTGTCAGGTTATGGTTCATCTTTGTAGTGCTTGATATTCAGATTCAGAGCCATTTCATGTTGATATGAAAATAGGATGAAAGACGTGATCTTGTTCATCTAGAGATAGTTGCAACTCCACAGGTTCCTGGACCAACAGGGTGGGATTAGGACTTGTAGGTGAACAATTTGGCTGGGTGGTTGGCGTAGGACCTTGCAGGTCTGAGGCAGACAGATTTCAGATGTTGGGGTGCTCCAGATTCTCAAGGATAAAGTTTAGATTCAGAAATTTGGGTTGGAGATAGATCCCAGAGACCCATGCTAGACTGGAAGCTGAGATGACAACCAACATTAACTGATCCTGCCAAGACTGGGGGGGCCACTGAGATCAGGAATGGGATAGGATCTCCATGACCCAAGGAAGACTGAACGCTAACATGGGAGTATCATGGAAGGAGCTCAGCACCACCAGTCTGGGTCAGAAAAAGGATCCCTGAGACCCAGACTTAGCGGAGAGCTGAGATGACAGATTGTGATGCACTCTGTCAAGACTGGAAGGGCATGCAGTTTGGGGATAGGACGGAATCATCCTGTTCCTTCTCTGTTAATACTCAACTTCATTATGTATTTCTTTTTTGGATTGGTTTATTTGTGAATTTTTAAAAATTTTCTTTTCATATTGGATCTACTACTAAATTTTGTCTTTCAAATATTTTCATAGTTGTAGTTCAACAGTGATTTTCTACTAGAAAAGGTCTCCATGGAACATGTCTTGTATGACTCGCCTAAAGGTCATAAATTCTGTCAGTTTCTTGTTTTAGAAAGCACTCTTTTCTCCTTAAAGAATGAAAGATAATTTTGTTTGGTATACAACCTTAATACATTTTTTAACCTTTGAAGAATTTGACTACATCTACTCATTGTTTTCTAATCTTAAAATATTTATAAGAATTTTGTTAGTCTAGGAGGCATTCCACATAATTGATTAGTACTTTCCAAGTGCTGATATTACAATTATCACTTTGTCCTGGACTTAGATAATTAAATGAAATATGCAGAATATGCGCCCATTTTACCAGATCTGTTATACATCCCTTGAAGTTGATGAACCTGTATATCCTAATATTTGCAATTTTAAAAAACTTTTTGGTGATTTGCCCATTTCTTTCTTAACTTCCCATCAATGTCATTTTCCCAAGGCCGAGAGAGTGGACATGTGACTGATATTTAGGGCTGATTGAGCTAAAATACAGTGGTAACAGAGCACATGATCTACTACTTGTCTGTTGTAATCAGAAAACTACTACAGATGGATTTCATAATAAAGACCTTCCTCTCAATTTGCTCCCTAAGGTCTGTATTGGTGTCATTCCAGAGTTCTCATACAGTGTTTATATATAATAAATATACAGCTATAATAAATATTGGGGATATTTGTGGGTGATTCAGTGGCCTAAATAGAATGAGTTATATGCTTCCAACACTAGCTGAGATACAATTGTTTTGGTAGCCTGGATCCTTGTTAGCTCTCAACATGGTATGTCCTGCTCTAGATGTGGGAAAATTATCAATTTGTGATGGTTGTGTGAGCTGGAGTCAACATGATGGCTGGGATGTCAGATATGAATGCTGTAGCATTGTGTCAGGCAATAAAACAAGACCCCAACAGATCACCTCTCATCACCCTTACATTCCACCTGTCAGTATCCAAACACCAAATGGGTACATTTATAGAGATGACTGTACTCAGTTAGGGCAAATATATTTCCTGTGGGGGGAATATACTCTCGGAGCCTTTGTGGACTAAGATTCTGACAAACTTTTCAAAGTTTACTTGTAGTTCCAGATGGGTAGGTGGAGGCAACTGGCTTCTTTATGAGAGTTTACAGATAAAAGCATTAGGTATAGGATCTTCTGCACTTTTCTGGGGTTAAATATAGATAAAGTTGGTTGTGTATCTGCATCTCAGGGCTTTTGTAAGTCATAACACGTTGTCAGACTACTAAGCTACTGTGCAGAGCCAAGAATTGGTGCCTAGGCTTAACTGGATACTTCAAGAATGACATTATTTAGAGAGATTTTACCATCAAAATATAAATTAAAGGTGTGTTTCCCAGGGATTTGAGAGAATGGGCAAAGCCATGTAGGGGATTTTTAACACCGGTAAGCCAATATAAAGGGACAGCATGGCAGGTGGCTAGCTGCCTTGAAAAATCATCGGAGTATGAGCTCACGCTGATGCTGGCCAAGACTGGTGGGACAAAAGTGAAATAGCCTTTTATCTAGGAAAACAGTGCAGCATATTTAAGAAGGTCATCAAATCATGCACAGAGAAAAGACTCCCTATTGTATTTATGGATTTCTCCAGCAGTAAATTTCTCCAGGTTTGATAGTAACAACAGCAAGTGCTAGGGTACTCCTGCTTACCTTTACTATTCTAGAAAAAAAATCACACAACACCCAGACTTGATTTCAAGAGAGAGGACAGCAGAAGTTACAGGCATAATTTCCTTCATTTTGGTGTTATTTCTTGGCCTCAACCTCAGTGTACTTGGGCCTGCCTCAAACACTCCAATGAAATGTATCTGGTGTTATTTTCTTCTGTTTTGCTGCTTCACCTGGAGTGAAGGTCTCGAAGCATCTTCAGTCATTAATCTTTGGGCTGCCTTGAGTGAGATTACAGGTTCTTATCCAAAATTTGTGTGGTTGTACATTATATGTAGTATGTGTATGTGTGTGTGTGTGTGTGTGTGTGTGTGAGTGTATGTGTTTGTGTGTGTGCACTATAAAAAAAAGATAATATACTCTGAATTGCTTAATTCCATGTATAGAAATTTTTGGATGAACATCTTTCTACAAATATCCTGGAAATAGGGAATAGCTATATAGTTACTATAATTTGGGTTCTTTGTGTAGGAGAACACAGAGAGGAGCCATCTATGACTTGCAGCTGTTTTGGGCACTATTCCAAATGTTGAACCCCTCATGTAATGACTCCTACTAAGTAAAAACACTTCATTTCAAAATAAATAGAAATTTTTAAGTATACATGAAGCAATTAATATTTGCCTTTCCTATCACCTGGCATTCAACATACTCTCGTTACTAATTTATTATGTTTATATTGAACGACCCAAGTTATAATTTAACTTATTGATTATTTTCTACTGAGAGGACTAAGCCCAACTTGCAGTTGATGAGTGCAGTACAGTTGCAGGTGACTGGGATTTCCAAGGATGACTGTGAAGTGGATCTCAGCTTTGCTGCTGCTGCAAATGAGCTCTTACTTCCGATCTGGGAACTGCGGGAAGGTGTTGGTGTGGCCAATGGAATACAGCCACTGGATGAATTTAAAGATAATATTGGATGAACTTGTAGAGAGAGGCCATGAAGTGACTGTTCTGAGACCTTCATCCTCCATTTTTCTTGATATCAGCAAACCATCTGGTCTTAAATTTGAAACTTTTCCTACATCTGCCAGTAAGGATGAAATGGAAAATTATTTCACAGATTGGGTCAATACATGGATTTATGAGGTACCAAAAGATTCATGTTTGGCATACTTTCCATTATTGGAGAAAGTGATGCTGAATTATTCTGACTCTTGCCTAAGTGTTTGTAAAGAAGCTGTTTTTAACAAACAACTTATAGCCAAACTAAATGAATCCAAGTTTGACGTCCTTCTTTCAGATGCCATTGGTCCCTGTGGTGAGCTGATAGCTGAGCTCCTGCAAATTCCTTTTCTGTACAGTCTTCGCTTCTCTCCTGGCTACATACTAGAGAAGTACAGTGCTGGTCTTCCCCACCCTCCCTCCTATGTGCCTATAATTTTGTCAGGATTTGGTGGTCAAATGACATTCATGGAGAGGGTAGAAAACATTATTTGCATGCTTTATTTTGACTTTTGGTTCCAGACATTCAATGAGAAGAAGTGGGATCAGTTTTACAGTGAAATTTTAGGTAAGCCATGTTTTTCATCTCTAGACTGAAAATATTTCATTGCCTTTAAGGTTATTCTCTTATGCATGTAAATTTAGATTAACTTTTACAGATGAAATAATAAAAAGAAATATTGTATCTCAATACCACAAAGACTACATATCACAAAGACTCTGGAGAGGAAATATTATTGGGTCAGTCAGCAAGTATTACATTGCTCACACAGCATGTTATAAGAACACATACCAAGCAAAGCTCACAGGTTTTGTATAAGCCATTTACTATCCAAATTACTTTTTAAAAGCGTTTTTTCCTTTTTTTGTTTGTCATAACAAATTTACTATTTCTTCAGCAATACTTTAAGTACAAAATTTAAAAAACAATAGTAATTTGAGGTTATAAATGACTTCATACTACTTTTCTAAGTGTCTCTTCCAAGTATCCATTTTAAAAGTCTAAAATATACTACAACATTTTTACACACTTCTTTCATTTTCTTCTGTTTAGGGTCACATGTCTTCACTAAAAAAGGCATAAGGGTAAATATGATTTCTATTCACATAATTTCTGCAAGGTAGAGATGATGTTGCTAATTATTTCTTATAATAACTAATAAGATCCCAAAGTAGAAGGATACACCATAAATTCAGAAATGTAAAACTCACACTTCATTTGGAACACCAAGGAACAAATATGGGCTTATTGCATTCTAAAAAATAGAATGAGAATCTCTAGGTGGAAATCATGTCTATGAATATGGTATGATTATTTGATCTGGAACATGACTGTTGGTTTCTGTTTGCATCAACTACTTCTGAATCCTTAGAGAGGAAAGAAATGTACGTTTAATTATAAAGAGATTTATTTTAATGAGTATTTATGATTGTTAATGCATTGAAGTGACAATTGAAACAGAATTCCTTTTCAGTTTGCTTTAACACACATCGACACACATACATTCATACACTGTATGAAGCAGAAAAGATTACATATGTAAGTTGCATTATAGATGAATAGATATTGCTTTTACTTTTATTTGTATGAATGTTTTGTCTGCATGTGTGTAAGTGAATCATGTATGTGACTTGTGCTCTCAAAAGCCAGAGGAGGGCATCAATTGCCCTGAACTGGAGTTATGAATGGGTGTTAATGATCCATCTCTTCTCTCTCTCTCTCTCTCTCTCTTTATATATATATATATATATATACATATGTGATAAATTTTTAAAGTATTTATTGAGTTTTTGTGCATTTCATGTAATACGTCTTGATCAATTTTAGGCTCCCTGCTTTATTACCACCCTCAGCCCCCAGGTATGTCAGGTGTTCTGTCTTATGTGTTGTCCTAGCTTGTCAGGCATTTTTATCCAGGTATCCCTCAGTGGAAGTTTGTCTGTTGGAGACTAGTCAGCCTATCTGGAGTCATTCCCTTAAAGATCTACTCTCCCTCACCCCACAGTACTCAGTTGCCCATAGTTCCTTGGCTAGGGCTAGGGCCTGCTGCCCATTTCCCTTGTTCGATGTTGTGTTTTGTGTGATTGAGTCTGCATGGGTCTTGTGCATGCTTTTGACATTGCTGCAAGTTCATGTGAACAGATTTCCTACATCAACAATATACTGGTTTTATAAATGCACATTTCTACATCATTGAGCACAAATTATTCCAACTCTTTAAAATAAAGTTTATTAAACTCACAAGGTAACCCTCCTCATAGATTTTCTCTTTCTCCTCACTCATTTTGTACATCTAGGACAACCCACAACCTTTGTTGGGTTGATGAAGAAAGCAGAAATATGGCTCATCCGTTCATTCTGGGATTTGGAGTTTCCTCGCCCAACCTTACCAAATGTTGTGTTTGTTGGAGGACTCCACTGCAAATCTGCCAAACCTTTGCCTAAGGTAAATACATTCCTTTTAGTTTAGTTAATTTTAATTTTATTTCCATTTAGAAGAATTCTGTACAATTCCTTCATTTTTTCTTCCACTGAGAGAGATATGAGACATCAAATAAAATTTCTAATTACAAGGTAAATTTTAACAGTTTCACAGGTCTTTGCATGCATTTGAAGAATAACATGAAAGCCATGAAGAATATTCAAAAGAGTCAAAGTATGTCGGTTAAATTTAACACATTGGAAAGCATGATTCATGGATTCAGTAACTAGTAAAATGATTAGCATGTCCTAGAATTAATTGTTAGATATGAAGAGAAACAATGTGGACATGGTTTCTGCCTCCCCCTCACATCACACAACCCATTGGGAAAGGCAGAGTTTAATAATGTCATAAAAAATGTGTGATATGCCAAATGTGTGATATAGCCCTTGAGAGGCTAAGGCAGGGTAATGTCTATGAAATTGAGCCTCCTAGCCTTGCCTACGTCACGTAAGTGAGCTCCTTTATAGCAGAAGCTTCAGAGAGAGCCTGTCTTACAGAAACAACAGAACAAGAAGAAAAATATTGTATGATAAAATATTTTTAAGGAAAATTACAAAACTGAAAGGATGACAGGGAACCATAGAACACATCTCACAGTCATTGATAATAAAATAAAAATGAATAATCTGAAGTCATAGTTTAAAACATATGTCCAAGAAAGATAAAATAAGATATTCAAATAGAATAGCAAGAGCAGTTCCCATGAAGTGAAACATTAGTTCAATAAGAAGACAAATAAGGCAACCAACATTGTGACACAGTTAATTTGGAATCTACTAAGCATAAATTGCTTAAAATAACAGTATCAAGAAGTCAGAAAATGACATTGAACTAGAGGCATGAAGAATCAGACTCCCGTAAAGAAAAGAGAAGGAGAAAGGCTTTCAAGATGCAGTTATTGCTTAGGATTAGATGTGCAGAGGGGCAAGACAGTGGAAATGAGGAACAGGAAGGAGGCTGGTGTAAGAGTTCTTGTTATAGACAAAGGAACCTAGAGTAGAATGTTCACTGAGAAGTTACTCATGTAATCAGTATATCGACTTTATACTGAGTTTTGTGGAGAAAACTTTTTTAATTATTTTGAAACTGGAGAAAACATTTTAAACACACAGAAGTTTAAAAATGTTTCTCATGTTCAGCTGCTGACTGAATAATTTTGATTAATGTTAAATATTTCTCTCTCCTGTGATTTTGTTGTCTCATGATTAATAATTGTAGGAGTAACCTAGTCGGTGTCAGATGCTGTAGATGAATCTTGCTCAATAGTAAAGGGTAAACCACCATGGTAAATTTATATTATCAAATAATGTCTATAAAAATAAATCATAAAGATTTATTTGATAGTAATTGTACAAGTTTAGGCAGTAAGATGAAGATGAAACTAAAATGTAACTCTAAGTTGCAAGAGCCTTTACCAGTGTTCTAGCACAAACGGAAGTTGTCCTAGGCACTAGGAATGAATGGTCTCAATAATTATTTCAGCAAACTCTAGTATTTCCTGTTCTCACTCTGCCATTGAATGGTACAACAGAGAGTCTGGTATTTCAGTATTTCAGTCAGGATACGAATGGAATGTCTTACCTTATTTTAACCATGTTTTTCCTGTTTTTAATGTTTGATACCAAATCTATAGACAAGACAAGCTTACTTTTAAAAATATTTTATCTATTATTTTTATTTTATGTGTATGAGTGTATTGCTTGCATGTGAGTGTAGCCGTGCCATGCAGTGCCCCAGGGATCAGAAGAGGGTGTCTGATTCCCCTGGAACTGGACTCATAAATCACAGTTGCCTGCCATGTGTTTGCTGGGAATTGAACTTGCATCCTCTGCAAGAGCAGTCAGTGCTTTTAACACATGCATTATTTCTCCAGCCCCAACAGAAGCTTCCTCAATTAACCCTGGCCCAGCCATCACACCTGATTCACAGAATGACCAAAGAAAACATGTACCACATGTAAACACCTAATAGTTCCTACTATTCATTTGTGGAAATACTCATCAGATTTAAAATACCAAGATTTAGCCAGAAAATAGAATAGAACTGAATAACGTTTGTTATTCAGTTGGCATTACGCTTTGAAAACACAGAACAAGCAAGCTTTCCTTACTGCTGTTTATCTCATCTCTAAGAGTTCCTTATTTCTCAAGAGCAGAAAAAAGATTCTAAAATTTTATTCAATAATAAAATCCAATATTTTTACTAATGAAGATTATTGCTACTATAATATATATGTATGTATATATGTATATATACATATATATATATATTATATATATATATAATAGTAACTTTCTGAAGTCCAAAGGTAATGCAAAATTAACTTAGGTCGTGAATAATACCCATAATCCTGAAAGATTTCTCAGTTCCAAAAAGAAAACTGACAGTGTTATTGGAAAGAGAATACGAAGAGAAGGAAAATAGGGACAACAATGCACAGCGATTTGATGGTGACAATTAGCAAAAATAACTATTCCTATTATATTTCATCTGACCTAATTGAGCATTGCACAACACAAATACACTTACACACATGGAGGCAAAACATTCTTACACAAAAATAAAAGTAAAAAATAAAATAATTTTAAGTGGTATTTTCCTAACATACTTGCTTCTCCACAAAAATCAAATGGTTGGACGATTCCTTTCCCTTTTGAAAACATAAATGAATATTTAGAAATAGCATCATGTATCTTTAACAATGTGTATACCCTGTCACTATATGAGATATTCATTTAATCATAAAAAGGTAATTAGAATGTACAGTCACTGTGTATATTAGGTATTTATAAAGTAAACATGGGAAGTACCCTTCTTATTGCCAATATTAAGAAATAATTAAAATATATATGTGAATATTATATCCTCATAATTGCTGTAACAGTCTTTATTAATACTAAAAGACTCATAAGAGAGAGAAATTAGATTATAAACTTGTATATATTTATATTACAACACTAGAATTTTTCCACCAGCAGTCCTTTGTAATGCTAAACCAGGGAGCATAAGAAGATGACAAAGAAATAATTTTTTTTTTAAAAAAAAGGAATGAAATCATATTTCCTGAATGTTGAAAATAAATGTAAATGAAGATTACAAGTTTTTGGAACACTTACAATAGTCATTGACTCTGAAGTGGAACATAAACTTCTAGTCCCATTGAGCACAAAGTCCCAGTACAGGAGGCAAAACTTTTCCTAGTCTATGCCTAGGGGTGGTAGAGAGCGGGACCATTTCCACAGAGTGTGGTGGGATTAAAAGATTAGAATTTGTGGTGTTGCGAGATGGTTCTGCTTTAGGAACATTGCCTGTTCTTGCCGAAGACCTGGGTTTGAATTCCAGCAGCCCCATGGTGGCTAACAACCATATGTAACTGCAGTTCCAGGGGATCTGATGCCCTCTTCTGTTCTCCGAGGCTACTGTACAAAATGGGTTCACTTACATACAGACAGGCATAGCACTCAGACACATAAAATAAAAGTAAATCAATCAAAAAAGTTTTTTAAAGGTTAGAATTCTTTGTCATTAATCAAGTTTTACAGGATTTGATAGAATCTGACTAATATTCAGTGTGTCTTACATTCTCATCATCTAGAGTCTTGTTCAGTTTCTTTTTTCAGAGTTTTAATGTTATCATTTAGAGGTCTTTCACTTCTTTCATTTAATTTTTTTCCCCAGACATGATTTTTTTTATCTGCTCTTTATGACGTATTCCCCAAATTTCTTTCTTCACAAGTTTACTATTGTTATAAAGAATTTTTGTAACACCTTTTGTGTGTTGACAATATCTCTTGAAATTCTTTAAACATTTACGAAATATAAGAGTTTTCTGGACAAATTCGTAGTTTTTTTTTAAGTAAAAAAATACAGATAATTTGACCACTGTGATTATTTCTATTATTTCATATAGTTGTCTTTTAAAAATTATTCTACCTAAGAGTTCAAGCAGTATACTATATAAGGATAAGGAGTTGGGAGCCTTCTTTTCTTTCATAATTTAGAGGAAATGCTCTCAATTTCTCCCTATTAAGCATATGTTGCCTACCATATGCTGTGTAAGGCATTGTATAAGGAAATATTTTCTACCTATTGCTAATTTCTTCAGGATTTAAAAAAAATTCCTTGTTTCTCTTTATTTCTTTCTCTTTTTTCATTTATTTTTGTGGGGAGGGGGTCATGTCAGTGCCATGGCACTTGTGTGGAGGTCAGAGGACAATTTATACAAGTTAGTTTTCCCCTTTTCAATCATGTCTGTTCTGAGGATTGAACTCATATTGACAATCTTGGGAACAAATAACTTTATCCACTGAGATTTCTCACCAGCACTCTTCAAGACTTATTTAGACATCATATTGAGCATCATCAAATATTTTTTCTGCATTTTTGAAGATGACTATGAGGCTACCATCCTTGCTCTAGTTTGCTTCTCTAGCACTGTGATAAAACACTCTGACCAAAACCAATTTTGGGAAGAAAGTTTTATGTGGCTTACACTTCCTCTCCATGGTTCATTTTTGGAGGAAGCTAGAGCAGGAACTCAGAGCTGAATCTTATGGGCAAAAACTGCAGATCAGACTGTGGAAGAATGCTGTTTGCTGGCTTGCACACCCTGGCGTGCTCAGCTTCTCCATTTACAGAGCCCAGGTCTACCTGAGTACCTCCCCACGTGAGCTGGGCCTTCCTGATCAAACTGCCATCAATACAATGACATTGTCTATGAATTGTCAAAGCCTAAGTGGCATCTACAATGCAACCTCTATACATAAGAGTCATGGAACACAGAATAAGGTGAAAAGATGACACTTATGAATCTCTCAATTCTCAGTAATGAAGCTGCCTCGTGCAACAGAGGGCCAGGGACACCAAGGTCAGAAATGGCCAAAGGACAGAGATTAAGACTCTGCAGAGTGTGGGTCCTTGTACAGGACTCTTACATTAAATGTTACCTACAAAGGGTTTTTGGACCTTTGCTAAAGAAGGAGGATGGAAAGACTGTAACAGCCAGGGAGGAGGTGCATGACCATATGGAAATAGAGGACTCCAAGCCCCTTAACTTTGCTCATAAGAACATATAGAAAATGATGTCAGCATGGACAAGATCCATGGAAGCTCAGGTAGTCAAAACTCCAACACAGAACTGGAAATGGACAGCAAGCCTCAATCTTAGTTGAAGAATTATTGGCAATTGATTACTGCTGGGTGAGGAAGAGCTGATCTTCTTAATGGGAAGGACTCTAAATAGACTGAGTAGACCACAGGGGATTACCTTGCACTGAGGTACATCAGAGGACAGTACCTTGACACAAAAGGTCTTAATAGAAATGAATGTATGATTTCCAGTGGGTGGGCCATAGCGGGTGCCACTGTGGAAGGGGATACGAAGATGATTAAGATTGAGATGTTCTGTATGAAATACACAAAAATTCAACAAAAATTTTATCCTAAAAAAAGCTCCACACACAGGCTCCCATGCCCTTCTGATGGAAGCCATTTTTCAGATGTGCTTCCTCTTCCCAGTTGTGTCAAGCTAACTACGGCACTTATTAATGTGCATATCATACCTTTACAATTGTAACAATCTTTATTAGCACTAAAAGAGCCATAAGAGGGAATGTAGATAAACTTACATATCTCTATATAACAACACAAGAATTGCATGATTATTTTATCCTTAATAATACTAAATTAGATATCATCGGAAGTTTATATGGAAACAAATTAGAAAAGAAAAAATAGAATAAAATCATATTTGTTTTCTGTAGAATAAAAATAAATGTAAGTGATGGCTATAAGTTTAGTAACATTATGATGCTCATTAACTAGAAGTAGTCACATTGCCAGATGAAAATATTTAGGGCATTTTTAACATAAAAAATGTGAGTATGTTTATTATTATTTGTAATCTTCAAAATATTTAAGATGGCAATTTTTTACATGTGTGTTAACTCTGACACTCCTCTAATAATTCCTAATAATACTGATCTTTTAACACCAATATTTTCATAACAATCTTTCAGTAGTCTTTTCTCTGCTTTTACCATTTCTTAATGGGACAAACTGTGTCTTCACAGGAAATGGAAGACTTTGTCCAGAGCTCTGGGGAACATGGTGTTGTGGTGTTTACTCTGGGGTCAATGGTCAGCAACCTGACACAAGAAACGGCAGAGGCAATTGCATCAGCCCTGGCACAGATTCCACAAAAGGTGAGATTAAGTGCTTCATGGGAGACCAATGCTTACTATGTCTATTAAAGTCACAGAAAGGTCTTCATGCAATAGCTTGCTGTATGATAGATAAAATTTATGAGAACTCTGACCTATATTGTCAATTTGAAATCAATTATGAGATAGTATGTAAAGAGCTTTGATTAACAATGGCTTTGATTGCAATATTGTGAATGTAAAGAAGCATGGTCATGGGCACCGTGTGACACTTGCCATTCTGATGATAGTGCTAGCTAGAGAACAGAGGAAGAACCAACTTCTGCCAGTCTTTTACTCCTTTTTTGTTGAAGATTTCTTGTGGCTCCTGTACACAATAAATATATTCCAGGGAAGAGTTGAATTTATTTAATAACAGCACTAGCATTGACTACATTAAACATTCATTAAAAGATATTTGAAATGTAGCATGTACTAGACATTTCATAACAACCTTTCCTCATAATCCTAATTCTGTAGCAAGCCTCTTAGTGTACCATGGACAAAACAATTCAGATAAAAGTAGTCCTCAGATTACCAACTCTTAAAGCAAAAACGCAGTTGGAGATGCTAATTGAGAAAAGGAGAATAAAGAATCTTCCTTCAGAACTATTTCCTGTCAGTATTTGAAATAGTAAAATGCACACAAATTCAACTATTTTTTAATCATCCCAAATTGTAATTGTACCACATTTTGTCCCAATGATGATTTTTATGATTTTTGGTGGACTGCAGGGCATTCACTGCAGTGGTTTTTATACTCTGCTGTAACTCAAACAATTCCAAATCCTAGAGCAAAAGGAAATACAAATTTTAGAGATACTAAACAATTCTCATGAACTAGAGCATTTTCTACATATTTCACAGCTATTTGCTATGATACTGTAAAAATTAACTTTAAGATCTAAGCAAAACGATGTAGACCAGGAGAGTTCAGGAAGGCTATATCTGATAGAAATAAAAAAACAAAGCCCCAAAACATTCAATGTTTTCTGAAAAACATTAGTTCTTACTAGGAGGAAGATTATGAAAAGATACATTGTACGTTCTTCCACATCAGGATCATGTCATTTGGACTCCATATTATTCCCCATTTCTTCCTCCATGGAAGGAATTTCATGTGAGCAATGAGTAGTAGAGTTCTGTGCACTGTGTTTCATCCTGCCTGAGAATCACTGTGAGGTTCACTCCGAATGACTAGAAAAACAATTTAGGGAAGGTCGACATACTTTTAGTCTCAGTCTCTCAGTAGTTCTCCTTGCTTAGCCTCTCTTCTCCGCATTTCCTCATTTGTCCTGCAATAATTATTTATTTATGTGATATCCAAATTTTAAGATATTAAATTTTAAAATTTGGTACTTGTAATAAACTATTGTTTTATATCTAACAGGTTCTTTGGAGATTTGAGGGCAAGAAACCAGAAAATTTAGGACCCAACACCCGGGTGTACAAGTGGATTCCCCAGAATGACCTCCTTGGTAAGACTCTGGAAACAGATACCTATGAGAGGTGTGACAGACAGAAACCTTGATGACGGCACAGAAGGAAGCAAACTGAGCATTTCTATATAAAACTCGAAAACCAGTTTTAAATATGTGTATATATATATATATATATATGTTATATTTTTATTTTAGTTTCATGTATGCATATTTGTTTACATGTATGTCAGTGTACCAAATGTGTGCAGTGCCCATGGAGACCAGAAGAGCATGTCAGATCCCCTGCAACAGATGTTAAGGATAATTGCTAACCACCATTGGGTTCTGAGAACTAAACCCGGGTCTTCTTCAAGAGCAACAAGTGCTCTTAATTGCTGAGTAGTTTCTCCAGCCCCTAAATTTGTATTTTTAACTTTAATGGAAATAATATATAAATTTTCATTGTATTATAGTGTCATATTATTTATGAGTTGAAACAATGTGTGTACTTAAATTTGTATTTGCTATTCACAGAGAATTTTCTACAATTTAAGGTTTCTAAAATTATAATAAATTCTGCAATTAATTTTTCGCTAAGTCAATTTTTATAACTTGCTACTGTTTTTGAATTATTGATGTTCCAAATACTGAAAATAAATTACATCTGTTTTATTATGTATTATTGCAATTTTAGTGGGGGAAAAGGACCACATTTTTTTATCCTGAAGTTGTCACATAATTTCTATGAGTCACATACTTTCCCTCACTCCCTTTAACAACCTATTGTAAAACTCAGTTGATGCATTGCTTTCAAGAGAACAATTTTTAATATACACATGGACTTTGACAATCATTTTCTCTTAGATACCACATGGTCCTTCTGTGTGTTAAAGTGGCACTCAGAGTTTTATTGTTTATGCCTTTTGTCACATGCCATATCCGGTATGCAGCTTGCATTTGCTTTACTTGTGGACTTTTGTCCTCAATGCTCTGGTACATGAAAACAATTTAAATATAGTTACAAAATAACAATAATCATTCTTTGACAAAAATACTGCCACACTCTGCGCCTCCATATTATTCATTCTCATTGTCTTTCCTGAAAACATCTGATCAAGGTCATCCAAAAACTAAAGCTTTTGTAACTCATGGTGGAGCCAACGGCATCTACGAGGCGATCCATCATGGGATCCCCATGGTCGGCATTCCTTTGTTTGGCGAACAAATTGATAACATCGTTTACATGGTGGCCAAGGGAGCAGCTATTAGGTTGGATATCAGAAAATTGTCAAGTACAGAATTGCTCAATGCGCTGAAGGCGGTCATTAACAATCCTTCGTAAGTAAATTCTTTTTAATATTTATTATTTGTCCTAGATTTGAATCCCAGGTTTGCACATAAGGAAGTATTCTACTATCAATCTTTGTACTTAACTCATTTTATTTTATTTTGATTTTCACTTTATGTATTTATTATGCAATATTTATTGTTTGGTTCTTTCTTGAATGATAAGAAGGCAGCAGTAAGAATGAAGACATTAGTACTGCTAAGTACAGAGTTAAGTGAGCATGTGAGTGTCACTCTTTTTTTAATTTTATTAAATTTTTGTGCATTTTATGCAGTACATCTTAATCATATTTCGATCTCCTCCCTTGTCTGCACGCCATTAGAGCTCCACCATGAGATTTCATGGATTCTATTATATATATTAAAACCTATTGAGTAAAGTTTGTGTCCCTAGATGTCCTTTGGTGTGACTTCATCCACTGGAGCTTTATTAGCCTATCTAGCATGACTTCTTTAAAGAATAGCAAAAAATTTCTCACCGAGAAGCTTTATTTTTTGCTTTTTTACTTTGGTTTGATTAGTTTTTTTAAATTGAATTCTTGTGAGTTTCATAAAATGCATTTTGATCATATTTAGACCTCCCTCCCCTATCTACATTCTTATAGCATTGTGGGTTTTGATGTTCTCTGTCATATTTATTAAGGCCCACTGAGCCATGTTTCTGTCCCCAAATATCTTTGGTCTACATACATCCACTGGACCTGGATAATCTACTTAGTGCCACAAACTTAAACAAAACTAAGACTCCCTTTCCCAGTAGTTATTAGTTGACAATAGTTAATTAGCTATGGTTGTGACTTCTTACTCATTGTTCCATTTCTATGCTGGGATCTTGTCTGATTGGAACTGGCATGATTCTTGTGAATGCTGTCACTATTGCTGTAAGTTCACAGGGGTAACTTATTGGCAACCTAGTAAACTCTGTTTTCTTGTGATCATCAAGCACCTCTGATTCTTATAGTCTTCCAAACCCTCTTCCTCACTGATTCCTGTGCCTTTGGTAGCAAAGTTTTGACATACTTGACCCATTCAGGGATAAGTGTCCTGCAGTCTTTTATTCTCTGTATTCTTGCCTGTTGTGGTTTTCTGGTCATCACCGTCTGTTGCATGAGGAAGTTCACCTGTAAGCGTTGAGAAATGCATTAATAATATTCTTTCCACTCCTCTGTTCACTAGGTTCTCTGAGGTCTAGGTAAAAAGGTTGCATTGTAAATGTATCACTTAAGGCTGAGAAACTCAGAGACACATATTCTCTGCGTTTGACGAACTGTAGAACTTTGTAACAATTTCTGTCTGTTGCAAAAAGAAGCTACTTTGTTGAGTTGTTGGAGGTAAACATCTCTGTAAATATAAGGATGCATGTTTGGAATAAAATAAAAATTTGCATTGCCCCAGGGGTACGGCACAGGTAGGTTGTTCTCTAGTCTGCATGGATGGCCTCTGCAGCCATGTTGACTTCCTGTGTAAATGCTGCTGTTTCCCCTTTCCTCCTAATAACCCCTGTCTCCTACTATCCCACTTTCTTGAACTCGTTTCTCCTTTACCCTCATGGATCCTTCCCATTCCCTAGTGTCCTGAAGTTACATCAGGATATATACTCATACCGAAGAATTTGGAGCTAGGTTCCAGAACTGAGAGAAAATATAAGTCAATTTTTTTTCTGAGTCTGTTACTTCACTTGGAATAACTGCTCCTAGTTCCACCCATTTACCTGAATATTTCATGAATTTTTTTACCACTGAGAAGCTGTGGTTATTATGCATATGTACCACACTTAATAACCCATTCAACATTTAGGTTATTTCCATTTCCTAACATTTGTGAAAAGTGTATCAACAAACATGACTGAGCGAATGTCTCTGAAGGAGGATGCTGAGTGAGTATATGACAGGGAATGGTATAAGTGAGTCGTCATGTATATCTATTTTTGTTTTTTAAAGAGTTCTCTACACTGATTTCAACAGTGGTTGGACCAATTTAAATTCCCACCAACAATGAATGAGCATTCCCCTTTCTTCACATCTTTGTCAATATTTGGTATCATTTGTTCTCTTGATCTTAGCTATTCTGGCTGGGGTGAGTTGAAAGCGTAAAGTAGTTTTGACTAGTATTTCCCTAATTACTAAGGATGTTGTCAATTTTTTAGACTATTTCTTAGTCATTATTTTTTATCTTTTAGAGTTCTGTTTTCTGATCTATAACCTGTTTTTTAATTGTGCCATTTGTTTTAGTGAGACTTTGTGGGGTTTTTTTGTTGTTGTTTTTTTATTTGGTTTTTATCCTCTGATGTGATCTGAATATTAATCTGCAGTCAGAGGTATAACTGGTGAAGATTTCCTCCCATTCTGTGGACTCCCTCTTTCTTGGTTGGTTGTTTTCTTTGCTGTGCAAAAGCCTTTTAGCTTAATGAGGTCCCACTTGTCAATTGTTGACCTTAATTCCTGAGCAACTGAAGTCTGATTTAGAATGTTCGTTCTTACACTTATATCTTGTAGGGTACTGAATATCTTTTCTTCTAATACTTTTATCCTGGCAGCATTTACATTGAGGTCTTTGATCCATTTGACTTGACATGTGCAGGGTGGTTAACATGAGTCTAATTTCATTCTTCTGTTGAGGAAATACAGTTTTCCAGGACCATTTTTTTGAGACGGGAACCCCCTGTAGACCCAGCTGATCTAGAACTTGATAAATAGTTCAGAATGGCCTCAATCTTAGAGAAACCTACCTGTTTCTGTCTCCCAAATGCTTAGATTAAGGTTGTACTCTGTGATGCACAGCCAAGAGCCATTTTAAGAAGACGTTCTCTTTCCCCCATTGTATGTTCCTGGTATATTTGTCAAATATCAGTTGGTTGAATTTGCATGCCCTCATATTTGGGTGTTTTATATTGTTTCATTGACCTACAGATCTGATTTTTTGCCAGTATCTTGCTGTTTTATGACTATAACTCTGTGATACAGATGAAACCTGTTATGATCATCCCTCCAACTCTGTTCCTTTTGATCATGTTTGTTGTACTATATCTGCACACCAGACTGGTATGGAGATTTCAGTTCTCCTGTTTCATGTTTTATCCTCAAGAGTACTAGGATTATAGACATGCATTGCCTCCTCTGAACATTTTTGCCTTTTAGTATTTTAGGTAGAACAACTTAAGTGCAGTATGAAATTTTGAAACAGCTCATACATATAATGAGACCAATCATTGATGGGGATAACAGATACATTAAAAACAAGCACTAGTAAAATACTGAACAGATAAATATGGAAGTTGTAATGGCAATATGACTTTTATTGCACTTATGACTTTCAGCATAAACCTTCAATACATTTTGAAAATAAAGTTGTTATGACCATTTAAAGTATACACACATTTTTAAAGTTTTGTTTTTATTTATGTGTATGCTTCTGTGTCCCTCTGTAGGCCTGCTGTGTATGTATGTATGTATGTGGCTGGGGAGGGTGGTCTATAAAAGTTCATCTGATTTTTTGGAACCAGAGTTACAGGCAGTTGGGAGTGCCCCATGTGGTTGCTGAATACTGAATTCTTGTTTTCTGCAAGAGCACCAAGCTCTCTTAACCCTTGAGTCTTCTCTTTAGTCCTTAACTTATCAAAATTTTTGTTGTAGGACACTTGAGATGTGAAAATCTTATTTTAGTGAAACACATGACCATATCCATCTTCTCAGTTATTCATTTCTCTTTACTTGTAAAAAATACAAGAGTAGTTTGGGGACACAAAGTTGACTCTAAGTAGAGTACATGAAACTGGGCAGATGATATTAAAGATGTGTGCAGATGAGGGGATCTAATACCATCAAATTATACCATATGATATTGGCAAAAGTCAAATTTTGAAAATTATCTACAGTGACTTATATTGTTACACAGTAAGTCATAATCATAATACAGTAAGTTTAAGTCTTTTTCTTTCATTTTGTTTTAGATACAAGGTCTCACTAGGTAGTGCTGAGAGGTTTTTAACACCCTCCTTTACCAGGATGGCCTTGAATCAAAGAGATCCATCTGCCTGCGCCCTCTGAATGTTGTGATTAAAAACACGCACAACCATGTCTGCCTTTGGTTCTTACTTTACTTAGTGTTCCTTAAGTATTCAGTGTAAATATTTTGATTACATCACTAATATATGAAAAATAACCAAAGATTTGTAGTTCATTCTATTAATATGATTGGAAAAAGAGAATATAGTTTCTAAATGTGTACATAGTCTTAGTTTTTAGGTTGTAGTTGTTTGATTTTGAAGAGTTTTCAAATAAAAAGGCCCTTTTGGAAGCATCTAAGTTGTAAAGTAACTATTTAAAAAATAAACCCAAGCCAGTCGTGATGGTACATGCCTTAATCTCAGCACTCAGGAGGCAGATGTAGGTTAATCTCTGTGAGTTCAAGGGCAGAATGTTCTACATAATGAGTTACAGGCCAGATGGATCTACAGGAAGACCTTGTCTTAAAAAGACAAAAAAAAAAAAAAAAGATTTAAAAACTAAGCTCAGTGGAATCAGAGTCACCAACATCTTTCTTGTACTTAAGTAGATATCAGTCATCATCCAGACAAGCCATTGTAAAGAACAAAGCACATTCTTTTCATAGTTTGAAAAATAATATATTTTCATATGCTGATACAATGTAAAAATATATCTCTTATTTATTTCTACATTTGTACTTCTAAACAAAGGTCATGTCATAGTGGAAAATGATATGATATGTTAATATTATAGAGTTTAATGACTGTGATAGGAAAATACTGAGATGAATGACTACTGTGAGAAACACAAAATTTTCACTGTGTTTATTCTAAGATCAGGAAAGGCTGTGACCTCCACTGCCATGGCCCCTGTGCTATGCCCAGCACATAGTGAGGAGGTTCATGAGCTATGATATTACACACACTATTGTCCTTTCTTAGCCAGGACTATCATCATTTTCACAGGAGAATCAATTTATCTGCAATATGTAAGTGTAAAGAGTTAAGCACTCTCCAAACTGTAAAATCAGAATGCTAATAAAAAGAAGAAAAGATCTATTAGTAAGCATTTATTATGATTCATCTTTACAACAAGAATAACTGAAAATATTCAGAGAATCAATCACTTATTAATTATTAGAGAAGAGTTACTATTCCTCTTATTTTAATTTAATAATTATTGAACAGAAATTTTGTCAGAAGTATTCTCAGTCAGTAAGACAGGCCATCCATGACTGTAGTTACAATGATTAATCAGGGGATAAGAGGTGAATACAAATTCTTTACCAAATATATTTCCTTATCAATTTTGCCCAGATAATCATTACAGTAGGAACTTTACAGGGCTTTGTCTTATTTTCTTATGTTACTGTGAACTTTACACACCTGGAAAATTAAGTACTGTTTATGGGATAATTCAAGTATCATATCTCCAAATGTTAGCTCATTTTTGTTTTGCTTGTTTTGCCTTGGGGTTTTACTGGTTCAGTCTGTAGCTTAGAATCAGCTGTGTAGTCTCTTTTCTTTTCATGATTAAATATAGTGTGTCCTTACTCTGGCCCACATTTCTTTCTAATGAAGAGTGAACAGAATATTTTCCTTCCATCTTTTGTGTAAATAACCTTTATTATCTGTTCACAACTTGTGTGTTTCAACATCATGCTATAATTTGGTGTCCATTTGATTTTCCTTTAGCTATAAAGAGAATGCAATGTGGCTATCAACCATTCACCATGACCAGCCTATGAAGCCCTTGGACAGAGCTGTCTTCTGGATTGAGTTTGTCATGCGCCACAAAGGGGCCAAGCACCTGAGGCCACTTGCCCACAACCTCACCTGGTACCAGTACCACTCTCTGGATGTTATTGGATTCTTACTGGCTTGTGTGGCAATTGTTGCTTTCTTTTCTCTAAAACTGTGCTTATTTGTTTATCAAAATTTTATGAAGATGGGAAAGAAAATAAAGAATGAATAGTGGTCTTTGATAAATAACTGCATGATCTAAGTTCATTAGTGACAGATGAGACTATTATCCTCCATGATTCTGAAGAAGTTGAGGTATTTAATTGACTTGCATTAATGTACTTTACTTTTAAATTTATATTTTACACAATTATATATACTATATATAATTATATTTTGCTCCTGCATACCCATTAAGAATTGGAGAATTCTAAGTCTAGTTTTCTTAAACAAATTTTCTTCCCAATGACATGGATGTTACAATTGAGAAAATAATAATATTCACTTTAATATCAGTTAATCTAATGGAGTAGAGCCAGAAGCCTGGAATATTTTTTAAATTTTATTTATTTTTATTTTATGTATATTAGTGTTTTGCCTAGATGTATGCAAGCACATTTGTGTTATACAGTGGCCAGTGGGGCCAGAAGCCTGTGTCAGATCCTTTGGAAGTGGAATTGAGACTGGTTGTTAGCTGTCATTGGCTGCTGGGAATCCAACCTAGGTCCTCTGCAAGAACAGGCTGTGTCCCTTACTTCTGAGTCTTCTTCCCAGACCCATCCTGAAATGTATATTGTGGGTTTTTTTGGAAAAAAAAATCTTTTCTGTAAAATAGAACCAAATTCCATCAAGAAAAAGAAAAAAAAAGGATCTGTTTGATAGGTGACAAGGCATGTCTCATATAAACTTCCGAAGTAGGGGAGAGAGACTTCAATGCAAACTGAACAAATCTCTATAAGAAAAATTGAGTGAGGAGTTATAGAAGCAAAACATGAGTAAAAGGGAAGTGAAGGATCAGGAGACAAAAGGATGCCTGGGCTCTTTGTAAACAGAAAAGAAAAAAATACTAGGGTGGAAATTCACTGAATATGTCCTGACAACAGATATAGATAGAAAAATTGGAATGACTTTTAAAATAATAATGTAATAAACCTTGTTCAAGAAAAAGTCAATGTTGTTTATATTTAATTAAACTGCAAAAATATACTCACAATAACAGTTATAAAACTCAGAGATTTTATACAGAAAGGAAAATATGTTAGTATCCTTTATTTGCATTAATATAGTCTTAAAGATGATGAATTGATATGACTATGGATTATTCTAAGGAGATGAATAGACAATATATGAATGCTGTGAGTCAAATTCCAGAATCTTTCTGATTTATGAACTAACTTCTGCAAATTTACCAATGACATTCTCAAAATAGATTCTCTTTGTCATGTGTTCATCAGGTGGGTTGACACATCACTTGTGAATACTGAATACTGTTATCATCAAACAATTCACACATTTCTTTTAATTGAAAGCATTTCATGCAAAGTAATATATATATATATATATATATATATATATATATATATACACACACACACACATAGGAAAATATGACGGCATGAAGATATATTTCACAGCATCCTAATCTTGTCTTTATCTGGTTAGGTTTATCTGTGAAATAAGAATTAAAATACTGGAAGAATCTCAAACACAACAGTCAACACCACTCAACACAAAAGTGATAAAACTCAGCAAAACACACGGAAAAGAAAGACAATTTACAGGTGGAAAAGTAATTTGGAAACTGAAACCCAAAACCCCCTAGGAGGGCCTGGGACTTTTAAGTGCTCTTGGTCCCACAGTGTATATCTCCTTTCCTAATTTTGGATTGGTCAATTTAAATAAAGAAAAGAAGACTGACTGGTCCGCTGCTCAAAGCTGATATATGTCCACTACTGGCCTTGAACTTATCTGAACCAGTCTGGAACAGTCAGGTGGGAGAAGTCCCTGAGGACTTTGCCTGGGTAAGGAAGAGGCTGGAAGTTTACCATATTTGTAACATCTCAGTGGCTTCTTTCTCACTCCATGTATTAGGGATCTACCTAAGTCCTAGTCTCACATTTGCCCCTCTCAGAGGTCACCCTAATTTCTGTTGGAGATTTTAAGGAAAAGAACACTCTAAGTTCTTTATTATTTTTATTGACTTTATGTGTATTTAATATAGAACATGTTAATCACCTTTATACCCGCTTCCCTATTGGCTCCCATCCCTTCTGGATATCACGCATTCTGTCATTGTTGTTGAGGCCTAGTGAGTAAAGTTAGTGCCCCATGTCCCTCAGTGCAAGTTCATTCACTAAGATCTATTCCACCTATCTAGTGACCGTCCCTTTAAGACGATCAGTTGTTCCTCACCCAGCAGTAATCAACTGCCAATAGCTCTTTGGCTAAGATTGAATATTAGTTCCTAATGCTGACATAGAAAGGGGTAGCATGCCAAGTCTTCTGAGAAAGGCAGATCTATGAGACCACAATAAAATTTAGTGGATGGTGGAGCATGAAAAGGACAGCCATTTGATAACACTGCATCTCTGCAAGGTGCAATGTGGGGGAGGCAGCATCTACAGCAGACAAAATGTGTGACTGTTAGTTTAACTATAATTCCTATTGTGTATAGATAAAAAAGAAAGTTGGGGCAAATTCTCCCTTAATAGAGGAAGACAATAAGTAAGAAAACCATCCAAAGGATCCTTTGCATGTTTTCTCATAGGCATCAATTAGGTTGAAAATATCTTTGTTGCCACTGTCCACCGTAAGGTGTACATTGTGGAAAAAGCCATTAGTTTGGTCCAAGAGTTCAAGAAGTTTCTCATCAGTAAATCCACGCTCAGAAGTTGGCCACTCAATTTTTGTCCATAGCAACCTTCTAGAAATATTGAAAAATAAGGTTAATGAAGGGAATTCCTTGACAACATGAATAATATACTCTGTTAAATTAGGTGCAATGTAATATTGCAAATGACAAGACCATGTACCAGTGCTTGGCAGAGTGGTAAGGTCATAGAAATGGGTTTTTGGACAAAAGTTTTGTTTGGCAGATCAAAGTGTATCTTTGTAATCATATGTCCAGTACATCAGAATCCCACACAAGGGAGCAAATAAACGGAAACTTTATGTCAATTAAAGAAATTTCCTAATTGGTAGTACCCAGCCATCAACAGACCCCCCCCCCATTCAGATATCAGAATTAACGCCTGGTGGGAGTTGTCACTATGGAACAAACAAGTGAAATCTGGATTTCAGTTTTGCTGAGGGTATAACCAACCATCCGTATCAAACTGACAATCTAAGAGAGAAACATAGTCCCATTGGGTCTTGTAAATTTGCCCAGTGATGCCCCTTAGAACATTTGGTTATCATGAATACTTTCACCCAAACCTGTGAGTTTGACAAAATATCTAGTAGTCATGTTTAATCAGGAAATTTTGTTAATTGTTGATTTTTTAAATGTTTATATGTATGAATGTCTATCCTCCTTATGTATAAGTACACCTGTCTGTGCAATATTGTCATAGACTAAAAAAGGATTGTGTACCCCTTGGAACTGGAGTTATGGATAGTTCTTAGCCACCATGTGGGTGTTGGGAACCCAACTTGGGTCCTTTCTACAAAAGCAGGTAGTGCTCTAAACCATTGAGCAATCGCTCCAGCTTGGACTTAATAAACTTTTTTCTTTTGATCTCACAGATCCTGAGAATTAGCAAAATAGTTACATTTCAGTAAGAACTTTTGCACAATATCAAAAGGACCTTGAACTGATGGAATACTCCCTGAAAACAAAAAGTGGTAGAAAATAAAGCACATCATGGGCCAAATTCTCTATATTTTATCAATGAAAGAACAGCTTTAAATGATAAAAGACATTTGCTTCCACGTTTTAGTTAAAATAGAGAGGAACAAAGCAGATCACAGATAGAATAGCATTATTCTTTTTCTATAGTCCTACCTTACGTTTTCTCAAGTGTTCCAAGTGAGACCAGATAAAAATAACCACTGAGTTCCCTATTCTTCATCAAAGGTAAGAAGGAGATTGCTTTCTGTCATCTTGGGAATTCTTTCTAAAAGTTTTCTCTCTTTTAAAAAATTGTAACTTTTATTGACCATTATGGACTTATCTGTCTGTTCTTTCTGAATTGTTTTGGTTCCTCCTTGAAACTAGAATAGGGACCGAGAAAGGTTTCTGGACTTGCCTCCTCTGTTTATCACATGATTTTCTTTGACTGGACTCCTCAGTTGCTGCTTCCAGAATTTTGTTCTCCATTTTGTTGTTTGTGTAGTTCAGAGGATGGTCTGTCCTAGTCTTGTTTTTGGTTTTCAATAACAAATCGCAGGTACATAACAAAACATCTTCAAATATATGTTTGCAACATCCCCCAGAAATCAACCAAAGAAGCCTTGTTAAAATTATTTTATTTGTATTAATGTTTGAGTGACTTCTAGGCAAAATGTCTCTCCAAGAATTAGCATCCCGTTATTGGCCTTTACTATTAACATCTCTCTATCATGAGAGAAACAATACTAGCTTCCTTTCTAAATGGTTTAGACTTTAGCTGTTCTTAAGTACAGTGCTTTGCAATTAGGATCCTGCCTTGTACTCCATTTTACTCATTAAAGAACCAGAGGGCCAGCCTGTCCCAGGACAGGGGCTTTGAAGTATACTTTGAGACATAGATGAATTAGGCATGCAGATCATTGACTTCAAGATAGGTTTTTCTATAGCAGTTACCTCTGAACTGAAACGTTCTTTCTAGGTGGAAGGTCTGGTGGTTCATGGACCTCAGCAGGAAAACAAACTTCATATGTCTGGATGATGAAATATGCAAGATTCACTAGGGCCTTTCTCCAGAATTAGAGAAGCAGTTTACAATGCTCAGGGAGGAGGCTCTAACCAGTAGAGCTGCCATGACTGCTTAGACCCACTGAGCAGTATGCAATCTGTGGAGACAACTCCACCATGGCAGCTGTTCTGGGAGGTAACCTGTGGTAGAGTGAGATTTTTAATGATGTGGTTGCTTTTGAGTCATCCCTGTTCCCGTAAATAGTCTCTTACTTCTATTCGTGTTAATAACTCAGTGAAAGCTCCCTGATTCACCAAGTTAGATTTTGGTGCAGTCATTACTACGATCTGTGGTAGTATGGTGGGTTTCCAATCTGTGTTGAAGACGTGTGTGTGTGTGTGTGTGTGTGTGTGTGTGTGTGTGTGTGTGTTCTGTAACAAAAGCATTGAGCACCTGTATGTATATAGGAGCTAATTCAAATTTGACTTTTCTTTCTCCCTTCAGTCAGTATACTCTGGCTAGTAATTTACTATGTTTGCTTTGACCAACACAAGTCATATTTTAGGTTATTGATTAATTTCCACTCAGATATAAGCAAAAGTTAAGACTGGTAGTTACAGAATGTGAACAGAATCATTGTGATTTCCCAAGATGTATATGAAATGGATTTCACTTCTGCCTCTTCTACAAATAATTTTTATTTCCATATCTAGGAATTATGGAAATGTATTGTTATTACTGATGGAATTCTACCATTGAATAACAGAAAATATTGACTGAATTGATATAGAGTGGTCATAAATTGATGGTTCTCAAATCTTCGTGTTCCGTTTCCTTTCTTTTTTATTGTTGTTGTTTTTTGGTCTTTTCAAGACTGGGGGTCCCTCTAGTCCCAGCTGGCCTATAGACCAGGCAAGCTTATTCTCACAGAGATCTACCTGCCTCTGCATCCCAAATGGTTGGATTAAAAGTGTTCACCAACATGCCCAGCCCACGTTTCTTGATATCAATCAGTAAGTCATTTGGCTTAAGTTTGAAACTGTTCCCACATTACACATTAAAAATGATCTGGATAATTTTTTACACAGTGGGTCATTGGATGGATGAATGAGGTACCAAGAGATATATGTCTGAGATCTTTTCAATCACTAGACAAAACTTTTATGTCATGTTCTGATTCTGGATAAATCTTTGTAAAGAAAGTGTTTCGAACATACAACTTATTTGCAAAACCACAAGAATCAAAGTTAGATGTCCTTCCTTCTGACTAAGTGGCCCCTGTGGTGTGCTGATAGCTGAGCTTCCCCACCCACATTTTTGCCTATGGTAATCATTATTTCCTTTCTCTACAATTGAAAAGATTACCTGAGGACTTCTATTCCTTCCTTCTTCATAATTTAATGCCTGTTACTTTGTCAGGATTAAATGGTCAAATGACATTCATGCAGAGAGTATAAAATAAGATATACATAATTTACTCTGACTTTTGGTTAATGAGAAGAAATAGAATCCATCTTACAGTGAAATTTTTTGTAAATCTCTAGACAGAGAGCTAAACTTCCATTGACATTAATGTTAATTATATATATATATATGTAAAAATTATATTACTTTTTAAATTTGAAACTTTTAAATGAAAGGTAATATTACCTGTCAATCTCATAAAATTATGGATAAGGCCTGGAGAGATGGCTCAGTGGCTAAGAGCACTGACTGCTCTCACAGACCACCCAAGTTTGGTTCCCAGCATCCACCTGGTAGCTAACAATCATCAGTAACTCCAGTTCCAGGGGTTCCAACACCCTCTTCTGACCTCCATGGATATTTCGTGAGATGAATTCATTTACATACATGCAGGAGCTACACTAGTACACATAAAATAATAAAGATATTTTTAAAAAGGTATGGACAAGTTTATACCATCAGATAGAAGCAGGTAATGCAGTATTCATAAGGGTATTCTTGGAGGTCATGTGACTGCAATACAAAACTTTCAGGATTTCTATAAATCATTATCTATCCATTTTACTATATTCTATTATTTATTTTAAAAAAGACACTTAGTCCTTCTCTAGTAAATACTTGGAATGACATGTGATTATAATCTAAGGACAATATAACATTGAAGAAATGTCTTCTGTTGTGTAGATCACTTTCTTATTTACAATATAAATGTTTTTCTATGTCCTACAGGATTTGCTAACTCCTGAGAAATAGACTATTTATTCACAGGCATACACACACACTATTTATACACACACACACACAGACACAAACACACGCACGTGCTTTGAGGTTTCCAATGACTCCACATTTCTATACATTTCTTCAGTAGGTCATTTCCTTGTAGCCATGTTAATGTCTAAATTTTACTAGAACATGTATTCACATACATTAGATATTTTTTCTGGAGTAAATTTTCTCATTAAAAAAATGAAGTATCCATTAATAGAGAATGCAAATTTCTATTCAGGTTATTTCAACTGACGTTTGCAATTAACACACGAAATCAGGGACCTACCTATTTATAAAAAGCAAGCACAATGTGAAAGAAATCAGGGAAATAATCCATTTCATGATATCCTCTAAATCCATAAAATACTTTGGAATAAATCTAACCAAAGAACTAAAAGATTCATATAATAAAAACTTTAAGACATCAACAACAGAGACCGAAAAAACAATACCAGAAAACGGAGAGATCCTCCCCATGCTCATGCCATTTACTAGGAAAATGACCATCCTAACAAGATCAGTATCCAAATTCAAGGCAATCCCATCAAAATTCTGACAAAATTCTTCACAGAAATTTTTTTAGAAAAATCTCAAATTTCCTATGGAAGCACACACACACACACACACACACACACACACACACACACCAAAACCAGAAAACAAAAAACAGGATAGTTTTAAAAAGTACCCTGAACAAAAGAGACTGCTGGAGGTATTAATATCTCTGACCTCAAATTATACTACTGAGCTATAATAATAAAATCAACATGTCACGCCCATAAATCACACACATTCATCAATGAATATAATTGAGGAACCTGATTTAAGTATACCTAAATACAGCCACCTGATTCTTCACAAAGAGGACAAAAGACACACTGGACAAAAGACAGCATGTTAAATAAACAGTGCTGTTCAAAATGGATAATTATATGTAGAACAATAAAAATAGATTTTGGGCCCTCTCCTATAGAGGAGAAAGTAGGGAATATGTTTGAACTTATAGGCGCAACAAAGTTCTGTCCTAATAGGACGCCTAGAGTGTAGGTAGTAAGGCGAACAACTGAATAATGTGACATTATGAAACTAAAAAGCTCCTTTACAGCAAAAGACACCATGATTTGAGTAATGAGACAAACTACAGAATGGAAAAAAATATTTACCAGGTATATCTGAAAGAGGATTCATATCTAGAACACACAAGGAACTCAAAAGAAACCTAAACACACATACACACACACACACACACACACACAAACACACACACACAAAACTACAAATGAATCAATTAAAAATTAGGGTAGGTAACTGAACAGGGCATTCTCAAAAGATTAAATACAATTGGCTGAGAAATATTTTTTAATGTGTTCAACCTATTTAATCATTAGGAAAATACAAATTAAAACCACTTTGATATTTTATGTTACCTCAGTCAGAATTGTTAACATTTAAAAATTAGACAAGGAAAAAGGCTAGCAAGGGTGTGGGGAAGGGAGCTTCCTTTCCCTCCTTTCCTGCTGCTGAGAGTGCAAACTGATGTAACTGCTGTGGAAATCGGAGTAGAGCTTCCCCCCAAAGTATGAAAGGAATATAACTTTTGGTTACAGGTTAAGTAAAAGTATGTAAGGACATTTCTACAGAAACAAGCCTGATACAGGATGTGGCTCGTAGGCCTAATGTCATAAAGCATACAAATGTAGGAATAATTAGTACAATATATACAATAAAGCATAAATACTTTTACTTAACTTTGTAACCAAAAGTTATAATGTAAACAAGGTCACTAAGTCATGTGCTTGTCTCATGATCTGGGTACCTGACCTTAATATATCAGGACTTCACTTTGGCTTCCAGGCCACATAGTGACTGAATATGGATACCCTTATTTAACATATCAAATGAATTAAAACAGTTTTGATTTTCATTATAAGCCCTGAGAAGACCAGAGAAGTCTTCCTGAATTTGTATGAGATATTCTAGACCTAGGCATCAAAGGGCAAGACTGTCTGATAAGGGTGGTTCTATGGCCTCTGTTGATGCTGGAAGTACTCTTTCAATAAAAGTAGGGTGAAGACTCTCAGTAATATATTCTGTGACATATCTCAAGGGAAAGATGATTCTTAAAGTTCAGCTCCACTCTAGGCCTTAAAAATGAATTGCAGGGACTGGAGAGATGGCTCAGAGATTATAAACACTCACCAGCTGCTCTTGAGGAAGACCTGGTTTGGAATTCCAGCACCCACATGGCAGCTAACAATCATCTGTAACTACAGTTCCAGGGAATCCAGCACCATCTTCTGACCTCTGTGAACACTGCACAGCATGGGTACACTTAAAAACATGCAGAAATGTGCTCATACACAAAAGAAAAAAAAAAAACAATAATAATAAAGAAAATATCGAAAAAAACAATGAAATGTTAAGAATCAGGCTATTGTTTTTCAGGTACAGTTGTGATGTGGCTTAGAATGCTGCATTGCGGTGGCCCATGCCAGTGTTGTAAGTTGAAAATCACAGGTCACCACACGCAGGTGAAAGGCAAGGCAAAACTTTAGGATGGCCAGGCTGTTCGTGGACTCAGCACTGACTGGTTCAAACCTTAAGGTTTTATACACTGACACTGGGAGACTTCAGAACATTTAAAATGGGTAATCATCATTGTTGACTTTATTTGCGGTAGCAAGAATTTACAGAAGAAGACGCAACCCAGACCACGGGTTCTCTGCTCAAGATGTTTGCATCTCACAAGGTCAGATGGAAGATAAGTGACAAAATGGAGGCCCATTAAAAAATAAAGTCACTCTGGTTCCCTACCTGTCACATGAGGAAGAGACTCACAGATCATTGGCCAGACAAGTCTTGAGGAAAAAGGGAACCATAGAAAGTTCCATTAGATATTTGCAAATTATATGACATTGAGCACAATCCTTCCTTGATCGTTCATATACTGATTCATGGTTAGGGACCTGGAAAACTCCTAAGGAAAAATTGTAATTAATGGATGTTCTCAGTCATACATGAGAGTAATATGACAACACACACACACAAAGCTTTCTTGATGCCTTTCCCAGCATGCTTTGACAATGCCTTTTTCATTTGTTTTGCTATTTTTTTTTTTTTTTACCAAACCCAAACTTCAAGGAACTATACTCAAAATTTCTCTTTCATTTTCACCTTGCTGCATTTGCTCTTGGGATCTCCTGGGAGCCCAAACGGTGTGTTTTCTGCAAGTCAATTAGTGAATTTTCTCAAAGAAACTGGAACTAAAACGTCATCAAAACAAAATTATGAACCTTTAAATGTTCTTAAGAAAAATTTACCCTGATATCCCAATCATGGGACTCTTAATTCATAATCTGGAGAAGAAACTTATGAAGTTACAGCTTAGAAACAGGTCAAATAATTTAATTGAAGCATTTAATTCCTTCGAAGCAAATTAAAGTAGATATGCAGCCTTATCTAGAGGAAGGAGGTATACTTACAAAGAAACCTCATGGTCCTCCTCCACCCAGTTCTGCATTCTGTGAAGTTCTCTTTCCTGGTGCTAAAAGGTGATTAAAGGAAACAAACTGAAAATGACATATACCTTCCTTGACAGCTTGCTGGGCTCCATAATGCCACCTTGTTCTGTACTCTCCAAGGCTGTCTTTGTCTAATATAAAATATCCTTTCCTCTTTTGGAAGCTCCTTTACCAACTATCTGTTTTGTTTCTGTGTCATCATGCTGATTTTGAACTGATCTTCCAGTTAAGATGAAATGGATAGGTTAAAAGAGAGAACACTCTAATATGAACTTTTTTTCAAGTTACTTTTGGTATTGTTTTCTATGTTCTACATCCTCTAAATTATGACTTCTTAATTGAAGATTACATATGGTAAATTAAGGTGGTTTTTCTAATGCAAACAGCCAGACTGATGGCCTTCTTTAAAAGATAAATTCACCCTGTGAATTATCATTAAAAATAAAAATGAAGTAGTCAAAGAGACTGATTAAGAGGATACACATAATAAAATTGAGTCAAGACTTGCCTTAATATATAATCATCAGAAGCTGACTGATTTCCATAATACATGTAAAGGTGATATTTTCTCCAAATCTTCTATGAATGGTGGGTACTGTTCAGATAAGATGAAATTCACCAGGGACAAAAGTAAAATTAAATTAAATAAGAAATTCATTAATGTCAAATGATGTCAGAGTCACATTAGGAGAAGCATCTGTTATGAGTAAGTGCTACCTTCTTTGCGGTCGCTAATGAAGGATGAGATATAAGAAGATTCAATTCTTGTTAATGATAGAAGAAGCTAGATCTAACAAGGTCTCTTTTTTCATGCTCACTCATGAGCAGAGATATATAAAACTCTAGAGAGCAAAACAATAGAAATTTTCACATAGGTGAGCAAATTACCCCAAACCTGTAACCATTTGACCTATATATCAAAGAAAAACAATATGTAGGATTTTTTTTTCTACATTCCTGCCTGGCTTACAGTTAAAATGGCCTCTAAATTGGAAACATTGTCTCCATTTAGAGATTGAAGCAAGCTGATTATGGGTATAGACTTTCAAGCATCTGGCCACACCAAATATAACCAGGAAAAATTCAAATTAGGCAATAGTAAAGGCTTCTGTTGACTTGATTCTCCTTGATTATAAGTACTAATAGCCATGTAATCATAATCTTCTTAAATTTTATTTTTTACTATTTTATATATTATGTTCTTTATGTGTATGTATGTGTTGTTTATATGTGTGAAAGTGCATTTTGTGCAATGCTCCTGAGAGTCAGAAGAGGGTATTGGATTACTTTGGAACTGGAGTTACATCCTGGTGTTAGCCTCCACATGGGTGCTGGGAATCAAATCCTGGTTTCTGCAAGAGCTTACAGTAAAGTTTTTTAAAAAAGATTTGCATTTCTATGCCTACTTTCAATAATTAGACAACTATGTCTAAATTTTAAATGTGAGATTCTACCTTAAGATATGGTCAGTAGCCCCACTTTCTGCCAATATTGGGTGAATGAGGCAATATATTTTATTAGAAAAAGGTTCCTAATGCTTATGTATTTCATTAGATGGATGATATCTTATTGTTGCTCCCTCTCTCTGGTGGGCGTGGCAGACATCGGCCAGGATTTCCTCCTCTCTGAGTTCCCTATCTCCTGTCCAGCAGGAGAGAGCGGTGAAGGGGAGATCAGGTGCATGGCTTGCCCATTCCCCAGCCTCCTGGCCTGTCCCAGGAGATAGTCAGATTCAACCAGAGTTCCCATCAGACCAAAGAAGTGTACAGCCAGCCAGCTCCTTGTGGTGTTACAGCTCTTTAATGTTACAACACTTTCAGTGGTACATTGGGAAGCCATTTACTGAGCTCAGCAGGCACATTATAAAGGCTCAGGGTCACAGGCATTAGCATATGGCACGAACTCTCTACCAATCACCATACAAGAGGAAGTATCTTTGCTCTTATCACATTACTGCACCTAATTAGCATACAGGGGAATTAGACTACACCTAATTAGCATACAACCTTTTCACTTCATTAGCATAATACATTTCACCTCATTAACATAATACATTTCACCTTATTAGCATAGCACATTTCACTTTATTAGCATATTAGGTTTTTGTTTCTCAGCTAGACCTAAGATTCTGGGGGGGAAGGAAGTTTAGTTTCACTTCCTTTAGACACCATTTTTAGCTATCAAGCTCTAACTTATTTTTTATGGCCCAACATGTCTTAGCCCCTACTAATTATATAAATCTCTTAGAATATTAACTTCATCAAAAAACTTTATTTATAGTTAACCTCAAATGAAATTTAGCAAAAATTTGATAGAATGATCTTGGATACATTACCACTAATTTAAAAAAATTAAATCTTATAAATTAAAATTTTCTATTACAAAAAAACCCCACAATTCTTGTCAACAGCTTTTATACAATATCAATTGCCTTCAGCCTAACCTCAGAATTTCTAAGTCAGTTCTTTCCACATTTTAATTTCTTTAGGAATTTTCCTTGCCATGTTGTGGCATCTATCTAAATCCTCTTTTTAATGTAATTAGAATGATCTTTTACTGAATAAAATTTTTGTACCTCCATGTTATGTTTTTTCATTGTATTTACTGAAAACATCTAATCCTACTTCATTAAAAATGAAAGCCTGTGGTTACATCAGTATATATACTCACATATAAGGGTTTGGTGCTAGGATTCACAAATGAGGGAGAACATACGTCATTTGCTTTTCTGATTCTCTGTTACTTCACTTGGCATAACAGTTTCTAGTTCCATCCATTTACCTGTCAAGACTTTGTCTTTCTTTACCACTGAGTAGAACTCCATTGTGTAAATGCACCTACCATATTTTCATTATCTACTCATCAGTTGAGGGACACTTACTTTGGCTTCCATCCTTTAACTATTGTGAAAAGAGCAGTCTCAAACATGGATGTACAAATATCTCTGCAATAGGATGAGTCCTTTGGGTATATGCTAAGGAATAGTATAACCAAGCCAAATGCTAAGTTCATTTTTAGTTTATTGAGTTCTCCACACTGCTTTCCATGGGGGTTGCAAGAGTTTACAATCCCTGCTTTCCCACATCCTCTCCAGCATTTGGTATCCATTCTGACTGGTTTGGCATCTCTTAGACATACATTTTCTGGGTCTGACCAGTTGTGGAATTCTATTGTAGCCTCCATCTATTGCAAAAAAAACAGTTTTGTTTAAATGGTTTTAACTTGCATTTCCCTAATTATTAACAGTGCTGAACACTTTTAAAGAAGTTTCTCAGACATTTTTATTTCTTTTTTTGAGAACTCTCTGCTCAGATCCTTAGCACTGAGGTCAACTGGGGACACTAACCTGACACAATAAACCTTAACATAGATGAAAGAATGTTTGGATTCCAGTTAGGGGGTCTATGGAGTGGGGGTGCTGGTGGGGAAAGGGATATGAAGATGATTAGGATGATTGAGGTGTTATGTATGAAACACACATGATTCGATAAAACCCATTTTTAAAATATGTAAAGGAGAATTTCTCCAGAAAATATATACATTAGCATACAATGACTGATGTATTTAAGAGTATGTATGATCTAATGTTATGATTATAATTCATTTTCATCTGTGAATATAATGATCTTATATACAATAGCAATAAAATAATGAAATCAATGGGATCTATGAGGCAATCTATAACTCTGATAGTCTTTGTTTTGTTTTGTTTTGTTTTGTCTTTTTGAGACAGGGTCTCCTTCTAGCACCAGCTGACCTGAAACTCGCTATGTAGAACAAGCTAGCTTTGAACTCAAAGAGATCTGTCTGCTGCTCCCTCTAGAGTGCATCACTGAGAGAAAGAGAAATAATAGTAATTGAATTAAGAAAAAGAGAGTGAACTCTAGTAACCGGGGAAAATTATCTGTATGAAGAAGCTATAATTCCATCATATATGTTAAGTCCTTCCTATCCAGGCAAGCATTTGTGCCCAGATGTCCTTTAGTGCAAATTCATCCACTTCAGTCTGGATAGGCTATCTAGAGATCATAAGAAAGGCATACTCTCCCTCTACCAGTAATAATTAGTTTCATAGTTCTCAGCCTAAGTCTGGCCTGTCACCAATTTCTATCTCTCCACTCTGGGCCCTTGTCTAATTAGAGTTGGTCTGGGTCTTGTGCTCAGTGCCACCATTGCCACAAGTTCACATGTGCAAGCTTCCAGTGGCCTGAAAGCCTCTGCTTCCCTAAGTTCGTGAACCAACACTGGCTCTTACAGTCTTTCTGCCCTCTTTTCAATGATCCCTGAGCCATGGGTGGATGAAGTTCAATACAGGAGTCCTGTCCAGGGATACACACGCTGCAGTCTCTTATGCTTTCAAACTTGGCCAGTTGTGGCCTTCTGTGTGCATAGCACTATGTTGTTTAAGGAAGCTTCACTGGTGAGAGTTGTAAGATGCTTTAGTTTTCTCTCTACCCTTTGTTCTACTGTGTTCTATGAGCCTTGGGTGTAGAGGTTCAACTGCAGATGGGTTACCTAGGGTTTGGCACCTCTTAGACATATATTCTCTGGATCTGACCAGTTGTGAGATTCTGCTGTAGCCTTCATCTGTTGCAAAAAGAAGCTTCTTTAATGAGTGGTGTATTATATGCTTGTCAGACTCCTGGGTGGACAAGTCTGTCCTACTGATCAGGAGCCCAGGATTATGGGAGTGGAGGAACCACCTGAGGAGGGACTTAAGGATTTATGCTAAGATGTTTATCTAGTCTGGATTAGGAAGCCAATCCAGAGATCTGTGGCAGCAGGAGGACTAGAGCCTGGCTGATGGAGACATATGGGCAGGATCTGAGGTACAAGACTCCTAGGTGGGCAGATCTTTCCAGCTGGTCAGCAGCCAGAGCAGGGAAGATGGGGTTGAGGGAATGGTCTGAGGAGGGACCCAGTGATTTATGTTAGGCTGCTTAGCTAGTCTGGGTTAGGAAGCTAGAAATTATTTTAAATTTTAATATAAACATCAAAATGTCAGAAAAAGAGGTTAAGCGAGATACAGAAAATTTTGTTTCAATGGAAATAAAATAAGAATTTTCATTTTATTAAAAATCATATTATTTATAATCAGAAATAAAATATATACTTAGTTATAGCTTCTCTTTTAAACTTTTTTATTGAGTCTTGTACGTTTCATATGACAGTTCTAAATTTAGAACCCCCTCCCCCAACCGCTTCTCTGCCAACCCCCACCAGGCCTCAGGTATTCAGCTTCTTTAAAAAACATAGTGCTATACACACAGAAAGCCACAACTAGCCAAGTTGTATAGAATAAGAGACTGCATAGTACTTATCCCTGGATATTGAACCTCACCCATCTACATAGCTCAGGGATCATTGCAGAAAAGGGCACAAAAAGATTGTAAGAGCCAGGGCTAGTTCATGAACTTAGGGAAGCAGAGTCTTTCAGGTCGCTGGAAGCTTGCACATGTCAAATTGTGGCAATGATGGCATTAAATACAGGACCCACACCAACTCAAATTAGACAAGGGCCCAGAGTGGAGCCATAAAATTTGGTGGTATGCCAGAACTAGACTGAGAAGTACTGGAGACTGATTACCACTGGAATAGAGAGAGTATGCCTTCCTTATGATCTCTAGACAGCCTATCCAGACTGAAGTGGATGAATTTGCACTAAAGGACAAATGCCTGCCAGGATAGGATCTAGCATGTTTGATGGAACTGTAGCTTCTTCATGCAGATAATTTTCTCCAGTTACTAGAGTTCACTCTCCTTTCCTTAATTCAATTACTATATATTTCTCTTTTTCTGAATGATGTACAAGCATTCCAAAAACCATTAAGAAGTAGAAATGGTGCTGAAAAGATAGCTCAGAAGTTAAGAAGGCTGGCTTCTCTTTTGAATCTTGGGTTCAGTTTCTAACACCAACAGGATGGCGAAAATCATCTACATTTCCGGTTCCAGGGGATACAACACCATCTTCTGGCCTCTGCAGACATTTTCTTCAAGGTGCACTTACATACATGCAGACAAAACACTCATAAACATAAGAATAAGTAAAACAAAATGATGTGACAACATTGTCTCAGTATGATGTCTTGCTATGCATTATCCCATTTTAATAGGAAATATCCCAGTCATTATCAAGAAGAGGTGATTACACACTTTCATTGTATCATACAACTCTCCTCACTCACTACACAGCTTCCAATCAGAATGAAAGAATGCACAATGTCTTCAAGCAAACAAGTTCTCACATGCACATTGGTTTGTTTCACAATGGTTTTCTTTTCTGTTTTGGAGACAGAATCTCCCTGTAGCCCCAGATGTCCTGAATCTCAATATGTAGAACAGGATGATTACTTTTTACAGACAGCTGCTTGTCTTTGCCTCCTGAGTGCTGGGATTAAAGGCAAACACCACCATTCCTGTCTTCACAACGGTTTTATTTTATCCATTATATTTTATCATATTTTCAATACAGGAAAACTGTCAGTTAAGTTCAATGCATCTGTAACTCTCACTCCATTTATTCAAATACTACAGAGTGATTTGTATACCACAGAAGAAAGTTTTGGATATGCAAAGAAACAAACATAAATATTTCTACTTTCTATACCATATTGTATAACCCAGTGGAAAATAGACAGCATAATCATATAGCATAAATTTCTTAGGTCACATGCCATATCTACTATATAGCTATTTTTGTGTGTTCTGATATGTTCATTCTCTGACATATGAAAGCAATTTAAATGTAAACATATGTGACATTACCATGTCATGCTACAGAGACATGAATAAAATAATCTGTCTCTTAATTTAGTTTTCAAGTGTGTCCCCAAACTCAAAGACTATCTGTTCCCCCAGAAGTTTCTTGGAACTGTGTCCTAGAAGTGTACTGTATAACTATCTCCTGGAACTGTGTCTGTGAGTCCAACCTCACCCATAATTTTATCCAAAACCATTTTTCCAACTTCAGTTGGAGAAGTACCAGCTTGCATCTATCTTACTTTTTCACATAATCTTGCCTTTCATCCCTAGTTCTAGAATGTCTCATATATGCAATATCAGGCATCCTTTCTCAGTCTTCATGTTTTCAAAGACAATGGGAAAACTGCCTTTCAGATCTATGATATGTTAATTCTCAAGAATACACACTTTTATTCATTCATTATCTTTTTGGGTGGAGCAGAAAAGTATGATTTCCAGAAAATGGGTCAGGTGCCTGAGATAAGAATAGCACATAGTTCGGAAAGTTTGCCCAGATTAATTAAAAATCATTAGTACAGCAGAGTGCAATGCACACAAGAAGGCCACAACTGGTTAAGTTTTAGAGAATAAGAGACTGTAGAATGTGTGTCCTTGGATAGGACTCCAATATTAAACCTCACTTACCCACAACTCAGGTATCATTGCAGAAGAAGAGGTAAAAAGAATGGAAGAGCTAGTGTTGGTCCATGAGCATAGTAAAACACAGGCTTTCAGACCACTGGAAGCTGAGTCATGTGAACTGTGGCAGTGGTGGTGGCAAGCACAAGACACATGCCAACCTAATCTAACAAGGGCCTGGAATAGAGTGAGGGAAATAGTCAGCTGACTGGCCCTAGCATGGGAACTATTTAGAGACTGGTTGCTGTTGGATGAGGGAGGGTAAACCATCCTTAAGCTCTCTAGATAGGCTGACTAGACTTCAGCTGATGAACTTGCACTGAAGGACATCTGGGTGCAAATGCTTGACTGGATGGGACTTAACATGTATAGCAGAAAGCATGAGGTCCAGTGGGAGTGGGGCACGAATGGGAGAGAGGCTCTAAATTCGACTAAGAACTATTGCATGAAATGCTCAAAAGCTCAATAAAATGTTTTTTAAAATGTCATTAGTCCAGCTTATGTCCATTTTTAAAATGCCATGCCTACAATTATATATATGATAATATATATATATCATATATGTCATAGACATTTAAATGCTAGAGTATATTGTTTTATAGACAAAATATCTCCACTTTCTTTGCCTCAACATTATGTTTCCCTGTATATTTACTGAAAACATGATCCTAGAATATCCAAAAACTAAATTTTGATTTAACTCATGGTGGAGTCAATGGCATGTATGAAGCTGTCCGTCACTGAATGCCTGTGGTCAGCATTCCTTTGGGGAACAGCATAGTAATGTTGCTCACATGGTTGCCAGAGGAGCAGCAGCAGCATTGAATTACAAAACAGTGCCAAGTACAGACCTGTTCAGTACATCGAAAGCAGTCATTAACAAGCCTTCATATGCATATTCATTTTAATATTTACTTATGTATTTATTTGTTTGCCCTGGGTTTGAAAACCGTTTTGCACATGATAGGCAAGTGCCAAACCACTGAGCACTTTTCTTAGCTGATTTTATTTATTAACTATTTATTTACATTTATACTGTGTAGCAAATGCATTGTTTCATTCTTCCCTCAATGGCAAGAGGGCGGCAATCAGAGTGAAGGCCAGAAAGTACAGAGTTAAATGTGGGAACAAGTAAATGTCATCATTGTATTTTTTTTCTTAGACAGTGTCTGACTATGTATATAGATCAGACTCGTATTGAGATTTCAGTTTTCTTGTTTCTTCTAGCACACACTGCCAATAGTTCCTCACCTAAGGTTGGGGCCTCCTCCCTATTTTCCTCAGATCCTCCCACGCATGTGCTAGGATTTGTCTGATTAAGTCTGTGTGTGTCTTGTGCATGCTCTCACCATTGTTGTAAATTCATAGTAAGAAGTTCCCAGAAGTCTGGAAGAGTCTGTTTATTTATGGTCATGCGCTAACTCTGGCTCTTACAATCTTTATATTCCCTCTATTGCAATGATCCCTGAGCCTTGGTTAGATGAGTTTTGATATAGGAGCCATATCCTGGGACACACATTCTGCAGTCTCTTTTTTTCTATATTTGGGTCTGTTGTGGCCTTCTATGTTCATTGCCCTCTGTTACATGAATAGCTTTCAAAGGTGAGAGTTGAGAAATGCATTAGTATTTCTCTGTCCCCCATTCCACTATGTTCTATAAACCTTGAGTGTAGAGATTCCATGGCATTTGTGTCACTTAGGGCTGAATATTTCTCAGATACTTATCCTCTCTGTGTGTCCAGTTGTGGAACTCTGCAATTGTCTCTGTCTGTGGTAAAACCAGAAGCTTCTTTGATTAGTGGTGACTGGTATATGCATATGCAAATATAAGGATCCATATTCAGCATACAGTAAGACATTATACTTGACTGTGTATGACTTCTTGGGTGTCAGCTAAGGAAAACAATAGCATGATTACTTTGATATTAGGTAAGGCAGTTTTGATTCAAACTACTGAAGTAGGAGAGGCAGATCTTAGTACAAACTGAACCGCTCTCTCTAAGACAAAGGTGAATCGGGTTTGTTTTTATTTATTTTATTTACTTATTGTTATCTGTATAAATGTTTTATGTCACCTATACAACTACACCGCATACATGCAATACCTGTCACGGCCAGAAGAGGGCAGTGGGTACTTTCAGACACAAAAGTTTTTAGAAGCTTTGTGTGTACTGTGATCCCAATCCTAGTTCTCTGCCAGAGCAGCCAGTTTTCTTAATCACTGAACAATCTTTCCAGTCCCCAAAGTGACTGTGATTTTTATAAAATTAGAAGGTGAGTAAGGAAAGTAAAAGAGTTACAGTCCTAAGTAATTTCTGGGCTTTTTGTAAATGGAAAATACAAAAAAAGAAAGTGGAAATTTACCAAACATCACCTGACAAAAGAAATTTATCCATTGAGCAGTTTCATAGACTTACATATGCATAAGAAACCTTGAGGGTGATAACACCTGGAGACATAACCCAAGACAAGTAGAACAGAAGATAGGTTTGATCTAGTATCAGGGAAATGTTAGCCAAGTCTTTTGTGCCACTTGAGCATTAGGAATGCATATCTCTTTAGAAATGCAAAATATTTTGCTATGGAATTTTGCTATGTTCCTCCAGTCTGGGATAGTCCTACACTAGACCACTGGGTAAATTTTTGCTTAGAGCTGTTAAAGATTTATTTTCCCATATGAAGTCTTAGACAGTTTCCAGTACATATGTTTACTCAATGATCATCCTTTGGAAAGAAAGTAAGACAAAAACTAATGAAAGACTATGACTGTGAAGTTCAAAATGATGGATCCCTATTGTTTAATTCAATTTGCATATGTAGAGTGTCATACATACTTCTCTCCAATGATAACAAGATTTCCTGTATTTTCCTATGGTTTATCCAGTCACTTCTGGCTACTTTAATACTTATATGATTAATTTATGAAAATGAAAATTTTAGAGTATATAACTATTTTCTCTCTAATAACATCATGGAGAAAAATAATGGTAGATGGAGAGAGAATTAAAGCTTGTAAGTAAAAAAAATTAAACCCATGCTCTAGAGATCATTTTAGGAAACAAAAATGTTAAGATCCATCCTGAAATATCTGTAGTCAGAATCTTCATGCTCAGAACACAGTCTTCAGGTCAAACACAGAGAAAATGGATTCCAACTGAATAGTATTTCACCTGCCTGACTTAGCAAAGTATGCAAAGTTGTTGGGAGATGTAATAATCTATGACACATGAAAAAGATTTTTGCAATATTCTACAATAAATTTGGGAATGATTATTAATAAAAGGAGTTATGATAATAATGTGCAGAATTACAGTGTTATTCTTATTGTATCAAAATTTAAATATACAAGCAAGTTAGTTTTATTAATGGGCTTTAGATGACTTCGAGGAAACAGAGATTTCCAGGTAGCTGGGAAATTGCTCATATAGATTTACAGCGATGGAAATAGGATGTACATGACCCATGCAAACAGAAAAATATCCAGAATAGAACTGGAGGACATGGGCAGGAGACCCCAACCTTAGCTGAGGAACTATTGGAAGTTGATCCATGCTGAACAAGAGAGAGCTGGTCTTCTTTAAGAAGTGACGTTAGAGAGGCTAACCAGGCTCCAGTGGATGAATTTACATCTAGGGACGTCTGGGGACACAAACTTGACTCACTTAAAATGTGAGTCTTAAAATGCGGGGGATTGCTTGAAATTCGATGTGGGAACTTTGGGGGCTGCAGATGGAGTGGATCTATATATGATTAAAATGTATGGTATGAAATGCAAAACACTTATATAAAAATAAATATTGTAAAAAAAACCAAATTGATATCGTTTTCTAATCCTCCCAAATCAAATAGCATTATTCAGTTAGGAAAATAAAATATAATAGTCGTGTCCTCTAATTCCATTAATACATTTTGAAAAGCAAAATGTTATGCATATGTATTACTTTATGAATATATGTGTTACAGTGTTAATTAAATAATTGTCAAAATATGAATTCATTAATCTTTATCAATTTATTCTACTTCAATGTCAATATGTAATGAGTATTTTAATATCACCAGTTCTGTTGTGACTGTTTCAATAGTTTGTACTTGTAAAGTTCTGTGACTGTAAATACTTTGAGAATCCTCTTATCAGATAAACGTTACCTCATTTGTGCTTTGGAAAGTGCTTGGCTGTGTCAAGAAAGAAAATACGCTAGTGTCAACACACATAAAATCCCGCCCCCCTTTCTCTCCTTATCTCCTCCAACATGCCTCAAGAAATTTGACGTCAAATGTTTTAGCAAAGTCCTCATGAGAAACGACAATGGTGAAGTGTTAATCATGGTTACTACCCTGGTAGTCTGAGCTATTTGATACCAATCACCAGGTATGAGTGACTCACCCTCTGACTTGTGAATACAATCCCAGCAAAAACAAAAAATAAAAAATAAATAAAAATATGACTAATTACTTGAAAGATTCTGTGCAAAGATCACTCGCTAAGTCCAGCAAAAACCCAGACCTTAGGAGTTATAATTACAGAGGCATTGTTGTTGAATGTAGTTTGTTATGGTCACTGGAATGATATTCTCCAAATTATACATTAGTAATAACAAACAACTAATATATATGGCAACAAAATAATGTAAAATTATAAATGTTATCATTTGAAAATCACTAGACTCCAAAAAGTCAGCATAGCGTTGCATTGAATTCTAGTCCAGAGAACATAGGGTCATCATGCCCCTGAAATTTCATTGCAAATTTATATAAGGTTTATCAGCATAACCTGAGTTTTAGCTTTTACATAAGTAAAACTAGGATAAGGCAACATAACTAATTGCCTAAAGGTTTTAATGAAATGATGAATGTTTCAACTTGGCAAAGCAGTAAAAACAGTTTCTGTGCTCACCTAATTAAGTATGTACTAACTATAGTCATTTACAAATGAATATAAAAATTGCCACAATGAGTTTCATTCCCATCTGTTAATATTTTTTAATGTAACAAGTTTCAAATTTAAATGTTAAAATGAGGCAGCATTTATTATTTTTAGTATCCTGGAATTAGTTTAAGATATAAACTAAGGAATGACAAGTTGGGTAAGGCTGTGAGCCAATTCTGACCAGCCTAGTGAGTTTACTGATTTCAATAGCTGAAGTTAAACAACACACAACAAAGAACACACTTTCAACCATATTTAATTAAACAAGAAGTATTTAACAGTTTACAGTGTTTTATACCTTTAACCCAAATCCTGGTCCCAAGATTTGAATCACCAAAAATGATTCCTGCCAGTTGTATTGGTATGTTCCTTTAATCCAAGTACTTGGAAAGTAGAGGCATACAGATGTTTATGAGATAGAGGTCGGTCAAATCTACACAGTTAATTCCAGGTCAGCTGGGCCTACAGTGAGATCCTACCCCAAAATTCCTGTGGAGTGGGTAAACAGACAGTTGTTTTCCATTCTCATAGCACCATAAAGACTTGATCTCATCCACTGGAATGATTCTTAAGTGATTAATGTAAATAATGTTAAGTAATTAAAGATAGTAACAAAATCACATACAGCTGGGCCAGTCTTGCTGTACGGTCCTGTAATGCCAGCTGCTCAGGAGGTTGAGGCAAAAGGATTATATGCTTAAGGCAAGGTGATTAAAGTAGAATCTGTGTCTAAAATAAAAGGGAAAAAAGACAGGAATTTAATCTCAGTAGTACAATCTTTGCCTGGCATACACAAAGCCCCAGGTCAATCCTATTCCAACTGAAAGAAAGAAAAGATACACACATAAATATGGCCTCAATACAGTACTATCTCTCTTAACTCCCATGTGTCATGTTTGCCCTTAAAGTATTATTTCTTGACTTACAAAGATATACAGTGAACTCCACAGTTGATTTTTCTTCAATGCATGTAGGAGGTAGAAATAATGTTTTTAGATTTTTATCAACTCAAGAATTTCATGCAATGTATTTTGTTGATATTCAGACTGCTTTTCCCTCTCTATGTCCACCTTATTTACTACAACGCCCCCTGACATTTCATGTGTTTTTCTTTTTCTTTTTCTAGGTCTATGGATTTTAATCTGTGTTTTCCAAGTACTTTTTGATGTGTCTATCCCTTGGAGTCTGATCAACCAGTAAGCATAACTATGTCTCCCTCACCCAGCACCCAGCACCCAGCACCCAGCACCCAATAAATGCCAGTAGAATCTCAGCTGGGGCTTCGGCTTCCTCCCTAACTTTCCCATCCATGCTGGACCCCTACCTGGCTTGGGTTTGACTAGGCCTTGTGCATGCTGTCATAGTGCTGTGGATTCATAGCCAACATAGCTTCATTGTATTCATCTACCACCTCTGGCTCTTACAATATCTGCATCCTCTTGTAGAACTATATTTTAAAGAAACTTTATAGCGACCACTTCTCAAAGGGCAACATGAGTGGTTCCATGGACAAGCTCCTTAGTGAAAAAGGAAAAAAAAGCTAGTGAAAATAATTTTCTGAAATAAGTGCCAGTAATTGTTCTAAGGCTGAACTACAAATAAAGAAGAGTTATAAGAAATCATGCCAACACTTGGTAAAAACAGGAAGACTCATAGCCAGTTTAATTTCTATGCAGTGGGACCATCTGCAGTTCTTCCATTGACCCAGGATAAGGCTTTCCTGCTGGCTAGTAGGGGCTCAGATCTTTAGAAACTACATGAGAGCAAATCAGCCTCCGGGATAAGCTTGACAAATCATCACCCTTCATTGGAACCTTCATCTTCAGTCCCTCCCACTGCTATAGGATTTAGGCTTTCCTGCTTATTAGTAGGGACCAGCACATCCATCTTCCATATCCTGTGTTTGGATGTTGGAACTATCCACATGAGGCTTCTGAAGTGCCCTTAACAACCTGGGGCCCTTTCATCCTCCCAGATAGCTGCTGAGTATCCTGACTAGAGACATCTTGTCCCTCCAATGTAAAATAAAATGAGAGAACTTGAAGCCTGAACCAACTTCTTTCCATACCCAATCAGAAATCAATCAAGGTACATCACTAACACAAAGAGAATCAGACTTCAACTCAACAAAAAAGGCTTGAGTTTCATACCAGAATCACAAGTAATAAAAGAATTCTACATGCCAAAACCACAATGAAGAAATAATACTATGTAAAACCAAAGTAGTATGTTCCCAACAAATACCACCAGTCCTATAGAAGAGTTCTACAATGAGATCTCCGTAGAGACAGAACCCAAGACACAGAATATAAAAGAAAAATCATTAATATGATCAAATGATTCAATAGATTTGAAGAACACACAAAAAAGAGCAACTCAAAGAACTAAAAGAAGATAAAGATAAACTTCTGACTGAATTTACAAAAGAGCTAGAAATGTTGACGAAAACTCAGGCTGAGATGAAGAAGTGTAAAACTCAGTATAGCAATTTTGAATGACAGGTGAAAGCCTCACCAATAGAATGAATGAAATGAAAAACAGGATACCAAGATTGGACAATAAAGTTGAAGAAATGAACAATCAAGCTAAGAACATGAAAAAAATGAGGAAAAAATAGGAATGAAATATGAAGGAAATGCATGTGTTCAAAAAATTTAATTCCAGAGAATTGTGGCTAAGGTTTCTTTGCACACCTTGGTCACCCGACACATACTTTAGCTAGTGAATCCAAGGGGCATGTCTCCTGATATACATATCCACGGTCCTACACACATTTTAGCTGGAGAGATTAGAGGACTCGGGAACCCACAAACCTTGTGGACATGCCATTGTTCAATGCACACTGACTGGTGAGTTTAGAAGACTCAGGACTCCTGTCCCTGGTTAATATTCTCACGGCAGAGGATATGTGAACCACTTGCCCCATTATACAGTTGTGGCACCCCATGTAATCTGGCTGGTAAGGTTAGACGACTCAGGACCCTGTGCCTGTTGCACATGCTGGCCACTGAAATCAGAAAAGCAGGATGCTGTCACCTCTCACACATTACAGCTGCAGCATGTGCACCCTGATTGGTGAAGTTAGTGGACGTGTGGTTCAACTACTCCAACACAAATTTCCACTGTCCCACACACTCTTACTGGAGATATTAGAGGACATAGTGATAAGAGCAGGAGGTAGAAGATGGCTAGACAGTTTAGGGTAAAGACCCCAAAAGAACATGGCCAGTTTCTCTTTCTGCTGGGAACTAGAAATTCCTTGGATATGCCAGTAAATTTCTTCCCACCTGAGGCTAGAGATACCAGAACTATCTAATCTAAAGATGTCTCTGGCTCTGCCATAGCCAGAGGCTGGGGAGGTCAGTAGGAGGGTCTGCCATTTCCTTATCTCTTTTATTTACACTGTCCTTGGACATGACCCTGACTAGGCTCTTGACTCGGATCATCCGACCCGGACCACCTGATCAAAGCCTTGAGGGTCCTGAACACCTGGAATGTGAATTGGACGAACCAGCCCATCTTCCTTTCCCCTCCCCCTTCTCTAAATCTTTATTAACCCCAGGGAAAGAGACTCCGTGGTATCCCATTCCTGGGGACCCCTCCTGCTGTACAGGAGCTTTTGCTTTACCTCTCTAATAAAACTCTCCTTTCTAAAACTCACTCTCTGTGGTCCATGAATTTCATTCTTCGAATTTACGAGACAAGAACCCGAAAGCCTCTGGCCTGAGGTGGCTTTGGTAGCCGTTGAGTTTCCGGGACCCTAGTCTCTCAAGCTAAGCGCAACAGAGCGGAGAAAGGCTCCGTCTCTCTCAAAGACACCCCCGGAACCCTGTATCAATAGGACCTTATGCCCCAGGACACATTCTCTCTACCTCCTGCATACCCCGAATGATGAAATCAGAGGATAAGGGCTGCCCATCAAGACCCAGGGAACACTCTCATCACTCCATAAATATTTTGCCTTGTGAAGTTAGAGGACTCAGCCCTTCCCACACCCACTGCTCACTTCCACAGTCTGCATGCATCGGAAAAAAACTGAAATCACACCAGGAAACCCTCAGCTTGTGTCAGCTCAAGAGTTCTTTCATTACCCTCCTGAGAGTCAATTAAAAACTCAGTGCTTGAAGTTCACACAGATTTTACATATGATAAGTCCTCAAGCAGTCCAAAACATACAAGAATTTTCTCATTATAACAGAAGAAAACAGCACAGCACTCCCAAGGCCCTGGCCACTAATCCAGTAACAGAATTCCTTTGATGCATACAGAAAGATAAGGGAGATGAGGGAGTAACCTGTCCTGGCATTCTAGAGACAATTGTTTGATGGTCTGTTCCCAGAACGCTGGGAGCAGATAGTGTTCTCCTCAAGCCTCCACATCAACAGTGTTATCTCTTAGTGAGCCAAGTGCCAAGAGTCTGTTAACTATTACTAAGCAGAGTACTAATACCCTTAAGGGACAAGGTCGGGGGGAGGGGTGGGGGGCACTACATCCACCACACCATGTATACCCCATCACAAAAGGTCAGAGGGTACACAAAAATCCTGCACCAGGTGCACTGCATGAACTCTGGTTCCTGAGGACAAAGACATGTCCCCCCTCTCAGCTGAGGCAGGATTTTTTCACTTCCACCATCCCCAATCAATACCAAATGTCTCCATAACTGAACTTCAAACAGCATTTAGTATAACCAAGACCTGCCAAGCCAAGGGAATACCCAACACTGATCCAAGTGCACATACAAAACAAGTATGCTAGGAAGGTTCAAGAAATAATTAATCCAAGATGAGCAAATCTAGCACCAAATTATCAGTCCTATAATAATGGTCACCAATAAGATTGACTTAGATGAACTTCAAGACAAATAATTCAAATTATAAATATGTTCAAAGAATTCAAACCCTATATGAATAAAATTGTGAATGAATTCAGAGATTATGATTAATATGAAAGCCAAGAGAAATTAAACAGCTTAGTGAAATGGACATCAAGTCAGGTTATGAAAATAAAATTCAACAATGATAGAATTACTGAAAAAACAAATACTGAATCAATACCGGAAGTGAAAATTTCAACAAGTTAAAAGTAATCCTCAATGGAAAGCCTCATATGGACCATGTGGAGGACATATCAGAACCTGAAAACAAAGTGGGGGCTGAAGAGTTGGCCCAACATTTAAGAGCATTGATTGCTCTTGCAGAGAACCTGGGTTCAGTTCCTGAAACCTATATGATGGTTAATAGCTAACTGTAACTCTAGTTCTAGGGGATCTGAGGCCCTCTTCTGGCCTATATGGACCATTGGACTTATAATCATTCAGGCAAAATGTTCGTATACACAAAATAAAATTAAATAAAATGCCAGGTATGGCTATGCATGCCTTTAAATCTCTGCCCTGGAGAGGCAGAAGCATGTATATTTCTGTTAGATCAAGGCCAGCCAGGTCTACAGGAGTTCCAGGCCAACTAGGACAAGGATTACAGCATCTCAAGGATTACACTGTCTCAAAGCATACATACTAACAGCAGCGACAAATAAAAGCATGCAAGCTGTGCTGGCTCACTCCTTTAATCAAAGCTCTCCGAAGGCAGAGAGTGGAGGATCTCTCTGAGAATGAGGATAGCCTCATTTACATAACAATTTCTAGGCAAGTCAGGGCTACCAAGTGAGATCTTGGCAAACAAACAAACAAACAAACAAACAAAAATCCCAAAGAAGTCTGAACAGTTATGGAATTGGATCATTCAGTCAAAGTCAATGATAAATCTTTAAAAATAAAATACAAAAATACATTTAGACTGGAATATAGTCTAAATATGAATCAGAAAGCAGGATTAGGCAGTGGCTGTATCAAAGAAACACACTGCTATTAAAAATAAACCTCACCTTATGATAAAAGAATAGATGACAGTATTTCAGCCAAGTGGAACCAGGAAGCAGGAAAGTGCTACAGTTTTAATATGTAACAAAAATAGTTTTCAAATTAATACTATTTGGAAAAATACAGTCAATTCTGCTTGATTAGAGGAACAATCTATTAATAGTACATTAGATTTCTTAACATATGCATCGAACACAGGTACACCCATCATTTTTTTTCTGGTTTCTTTTTGGAAAATGTTTTCCCAATAGTCCCATCTGGCCTGGAACTTGCTATGTAGACCAGGCTTCCTCATTATCACATAGACCCACCTGTCTCTGCCTCCTGAGTACTGGATTAAAAGCTACGCACCACCATTCCCAGAAGCACCAATTTTTCATGAAACACGTTATACTAGATTTAAAATTGCAGATTAACCATGAAACACTTACAGTAGGTAAATTCAATATCCCACTCTCCTCATAGATTGGACATCTAGAAAAAAATTAAATAAATAAATACAAAACACTGAATTTAAATGGCAACATAAATGAAATAGTCATAACATACATCTACAGAATATTTCATCCAAATACTACAGTGTAAACATTTTCCTCGACAGTTCATAAGACTTTACTTTAAAACCGATTTCATATTAGTAAACTAAGATCACCTCAACAAATATGGGAAAAGTAACTTCTATCTGATTGCAATGGAATAAAGCTAGAAAACAACATCAATAGAAACTACAGAATGTCCACAAACTCATGAAGATTAATCTATGCAATATCGAATAACAATTGGATCACTGAAGAAATCATGAAGAAAATATAAAAGGTCCTATAATTGGATGAAAATGAAAACACAAAATACCAAAATCTATGGGATACAATGAAAGGAATACTAAAAAGGGAATTTATGGCTCTAAGTACCTACATTAAAAAACAGAGTGCTCTCAAATAAACAACTAAATGATGCGTTATAAAGTGTTGGAAAAAGCAAGAACATTAGAAGAAAGAAATAATTAAGATCTGGGAAGATGTATATAAAATAGAAAAAGTCAAAACAAAAAAGAATTGATGATGGGTCTGGTGAGATGGCTTACTGGGTAGGGGAGCTTCCTGCCAAATTCTTGGACTTCAGTTTAATCATTACAACATTACAGGCCATATTTCAGAAGGGGAGAACCAAATCCTAAAAGTTGTATTCTGGCTTCCAATTTACTCTATGGCAATCAAGCACATATGTGCACAAGCACATGCACACATTTGCACACTTTTTAATATTATAAAAAGATTTTAAAAAGATCAAAGAGGCATATTTGGTTCTTTAAAAACCCAAGCAAGATGGATAAACCCTTAGCTAAATTAACCAAAAGAGAGAAAAAAATTTAATAAAATTCTAGATAAAAGGGAGACATTACAACTGATACCAATGAAATTCAGAAAACCACAAGAACTTATCACACAGATCTTAGCAGACATGTGGGTGCTGGGAATCAATCCCCAGTCTTATACAAGAACAGCTAGTGCATTTAACCATTGAGGACTGGAAAGATAGCTCAGCGGTTAAGAGCACTGGCTGTTCCTGTAGTAACGATAAATTCAGTATAGAAGCATACAGGATGGGAGAACATCCGTGTCATCTTACATCCCTCAGATAATGTCTAGAATATACAAAAACTAAAAATAATAAACATACTGATCAAATAATGACCCATAGAACTGACAAAAATTATCAAAATAAAAACTTCAAAAGGGTGATAAACAGTTTTCTAATGTGTTCAACACTACTGCACCCTGGACCCTTGTCTAAATGAGTTGGCATGGATCTTGTGCTCCACGCGGCGGGGCGGCATCCAGTGGATGAACGTACACGAAAGGACATCTGGGCACAAATGCTTGACTGGATAGGACTTAACATGTATGGTGGGGAGGACCGGGCATGGGTAGCTGATGGGGGAGGGGTCTAAATTTCATTAAGAATTGTTGTATGAAATACACAAAATCTCTTGAAGAGGATCAGAGTTTGATTCTCAACGTTACTGTTCTAGTGAATCTTCGTCTTTTGACTTCTGTGGGCATTGCATGACATGAGTGGCCTACCTACATGCAAGCAATACACTGGTACACATAAAATAAAAATAATAAATTGTTTAAAAGAAATATATATTTATATATTAAATATATATAAGGAAATATATATAAAATAAATTGACAAATGCTGCCATGGATTTGGGGAGATGAGCGGAAGGGAACAATTATTTTTGATTATAGGAGTGTGAACTCATACAGTCGCTGTGGAAATCAGTATGGATTGTCTCAAAAGGCTAAAAATAGAACTTCTATCTGACCTGACTATTCTTGGCATATATCCAAAGACCTGTATGTCCTATGGCAGATATGCCTGAATATCTATATGTTCATTGCTGCACTATTCAGAATAACTAGGGAATGGAATCAGCTTAGATGTCCATCAACAGATGAAGAAATAAAGAAAATGTAGTATATATACGAATTGGAATGTTATTCAGCTCTGAAAAATGAAATTATATTTTCAGGAAAATGGGTTGACATGAAAATATTATACTGAGAGGTAACTGGGGCAAGAAAGGCAAACATCCTACACTCTCTCATACATGTGGTTCCTAGCTTCAAATTTTTAGATTTGTGCATCTAATTTAGAGTACCTCTAGAAGCCAGGAAACAAGAATCTACTGTGATGGCAGAGGCATTAATTTCAGGAGATTACAGAGGGGTTAGTAAAAGAGGGTAAGGAAATATTAGCCATTAAAAATGTTGAAGTGCGGATGGAAGCAGGTAACGGGGGTCGGCAGTTGTGGTGGGGACGTCTAAAGGTATAAAGTTAAGGGTGTAAGAAAGTGCCACATAAAGTCCTACTACTTTACAGACTTACCCAAATATCATTTAAAACCAAAAAGAGTTGGGACTGGAGAGATGACTCAAGGGTTAAGAGTACTGGATGCTCTTACAGAAGATCTGGGTTCAATTCCCAGCACCCCCATGGTGACTAGCAACCATTTGTAACTCTAGTTCCACAGGATACTACACCCTTTTCTGACCTCCACAGGTATTGCATGACATGGGTGCACTTACAAACATGCAGGCAATACACTCATACACATAAAATAAAAATAATTTATGATAAATAAACAAATAAATAAAGGGCTTGGAATAGAGGTACCCAAGTGGGTTGTTAATACTGCTTCTAGAAGTTATAGTCATTTATATCAACATGCCAATACCAGGTTCAAGATATTTCTCTATGAGTTGTTGGTCAGAGAGGTCTCAGAGACTTCCAAAACAATACTGCTCTTGGTTTCCCATCAGAAATAGATGACAAGACCTCATTGTTGGAAATACCACACACTATAGTTACAAGATACAGAAATCAAACTGCAATTGAAGTGGAATCCCTCACCATTCTCCTTAAGAGTTTATAGTGCTAAAAGGTGCTAAGCAGGCTGCCAGAAGAGAAAACTTATCAATAACCTTGCCCAAGTATGGAGCCTTCATGCTACAACACTGACCTTCATGGCAAGAAATGCCCACAGGTCTAATGATTACATGATGGCTTTGAGGATAATTAACTGCTTTCTGGTTGGTTTTGAGGCCTACTCCAAGGGTCTTAGGAGAAGTTAAGGGGAGAGGGATAGTGAGGGTAATGTAGGTACAGTTCTCATGTACTAAATTCTCAAAAATTTTTAAAAACAAAGAATTGCCAGGTACTATGAACCTGATGAAAAGCCTTTATCTGGAAAGGTCATAGGCCCTAGGGAACCCAACAACTGGTATTTTGCTAAATGGATAAACTGCCAAACTCTTTTCTAAATAGTTATGCATAACCTCTAGACATGTTGCTCTAAGTTCAGGGCAGAGAAGCTTTCTTTGTACAGTGGGCTAAAAACATATTAGTCAACGTGAAGATAGTGACTGTTAAGTGTTCAGTACTAAATGGGACATCTATTTTACCAATTTCTAGACAAAGAGAGTATTAGGAATAGGAAGCAGAAAGACTGTCAGAGCCCAAGGATAAGTAGAAATGCCCCAAATTGCTATCTTCCAGATAGAGCATGATCATTTCAACGAAAATCACACATTAGTTGTTGAAATCTGCACAAGGTTGACCATTCATTCAAACTTCTTCCTTGAATGGGGACAATGCCTTTGAAGCCCCACCCCCTTTTGAGAAGTTCTTGGCAATTAATAAGAGAAGTGCTGTCATTTTTTTATTGGTATATCCACTGGTAAGCTGCTCATTCTCTAGCAAAAAATCTCTCTATCCACACCTACACACACACACACACAAAAATCATATTACAACTTGATGAGTTTACAGAGAAAAAAATAAACAAAACCAGCAGATGTATGAAAGTAGCATGGGGACTTATTGAAGCATTCAGAGGAAAGGGGAAGAAGGGAATGATAAGAGAATAGGGGAAATAAAAATTCAAAACTCTCTATATATGTTTTAAATTATCAAAATAAAAACAAATACTAAGCATATTCTATAAGCAATGCTGTAAAATAATGATGAACAGAAAATATAATTGTCCTCATGGGATTAACAATCCAGAGTGAATCTGAATAGTCTGGAAAGTTGCTCTCATATAAGGAACCATAAAAATAGGTTATCAACATCATATGCAATGTGAGTTCATATTTGTATATCAGGCATATTCAGGCATGCAAATGAGATGTTAATGTTTTCTTAATCATGACAATGTATATTTAGTGAAATTAAGAGCATTTACATTTGTCATTTGTGCTTATCAAAGTTTTCTGATTTTCAGGAATATATATGTATTTCAAATTTAAAAAAGATACTGGTCTTTCATTTTCTATGAAGCCACTGTCTTAATGCAGAGAGAGACAGTACATTGATCATTTACTCAGAAATTGGAGGTTTCGTGAAAAAGTGACAAAGAATAACAAGAGATATAAGAATGCTTTTAAAATGGATGCTACTCTGGGAGAAATGTGCCAAAGACTTTTAGAACTATAGCAATGTTAAAATACTGTCAATAGGAACAGTCAAGCCACGCATACATAGATCCAATATTATTCCCAAAGAAGCTGTTTCATTTAAGTACTGAGGAAAATTCAGTCATGAGCCTTCTAAAACATGAGGCTTTTGATATGTAGTAAAAAAGAAACAGAAGCTTTAAAAGATATGTGGAAGTAACCAGGTCAAATGGTAGGTTCAATTTTGGTTTTTAAAAATTTTCTACACTGCTTTCCATAGAGGTTACACAAGTTTCATCCACTCCAGAATTTGATATCATTTGTTCTCTTGATCTTAGCCAGACAGAGTAAGATAAAGCCTTAAAGTGGTTTTAATTTCCATTTCCCTAATTACTAATGATACTGAACACTTTTTAAGATGATTCTCAGCCATCTTTATTTCTTCTTTTAAGAACTCTCTGCTCAGATCCTTAGCCCATCTTTTAACTGGGTCACTTGTCTTCTTGGTGCTTTGGGTTTTTTTAGTTCTTTATATATTCTGGTTGTTAAAACACATTCAGATATGTCACTGATGAAGACTTTTTTCTCATTTGGTGGGTTTTCTCTTTATTTCTTTGGTTTTTTCTTTTGCTGTATAGAAGGTATTTTTGTTAAATGAGATCCCACTTGTTGATTGTTGACCTTAATTCCTAAACAACTAATATCCAATTTAGAAAGCCCATACCTAAACCTATATTTTGTAGGTTACTGCCAGTGTTTTCTCCTAAGAGTTTCAGGTTTCACATTGAGGATTTTGATCCATTTGAAGTTGACATTTGTGAAAGGTGAAAAGTAAGGGTCTCTAGCTTGCCAAAAGTAATTTATAGATTCAAAACAACGCAAGTCAAAATACCCATGGCATTCTTCATAGAGCTAGAAAAATTATCCTAAAATTCATATGGAATCCCCAAAACAGCACAGATATCCAAAACAATCTTGGGCAAAAAGTACATCACTAGGGGGAATCACTATACCAGATCACAGATTATATTACAGAGCTATAGTCTTAAAAACAGCATCATACTGGCACAAAAATAGACAAGTAGATCATTGGAACATAATAGAAGACTTAAATATGAGTACATGAAATTTCAGTCACACAATAATTGACAAAGGTGCCAATGGAGGAACCCACACTGGAGGAAAGACAGCATCTTCAACAAAAGGTGCTGGCAAAATTGAATCTCTACGTGCAGAAGAATGAAAGTGGACCCTTATATTTCACCCTGCACAAATGTCAACTCGAGATGGATCAAAGTCCTCAATATAAAACCAGAAATTATGAAACTGCTAGAAAAAATTTATGTAGTACCCTACAAGATATAGGTTCAGGAAAGGGTTTTCTAAATCAGACATTAGCTGCATTAAGGTCAACAGTCAGTAAGTGGGACTTTATTAAGCTACAAGACTTCTGTACAGCAAACGAAACAACCAGGAAAATGAAGAGAAAATCCACTGAGTGGGAGAACTTCTTTACCAACTACACATCCAACAGAGGATTAATATCCAAAATACATAAAGAACTGAAAAAGCAAATAAACAAGAAAATAAATGATCCAATAAAAAGATGGGCTATAGACCTGAATAGAGAGTTCTCAAATGAAGAAATAAAAATGGACAAGAAATACCATAAAAACTGCTCAACATCCTTAAAAATTAGATAATGCTTACTCACTGCTGGTGTGAATGTAAACTCATGAAACTGCTATGGAAAGCAATATGGAGAACTCTCAGGAAACTGAAAATGAATCTACAATATGAGCGACTTTTAATACCCCCTGGCATTTACCCAAAAGACTCATCCTATTGTAGAAATACCTGTACATCCGTGTTTATTGCTGCTCTCTTCAAAATAGCTAAGAAATGGAAAAAACATAAATGTCCCTGAACTGATGAATTGGTAAAGAAAATGTGGTACATTTACAGAATGGAGTTCTACACAGTATTAAGAAAAGATGAAATAATGAAAATTTCAGGTAAATGGCTGGAACTAGAGGGTGTTATACTAAGTAAAGTTACACAAATGTAGAAAAGCAAGCCATGCATGTTCTCCCTCATTTGTGAATTGTAACACCAATCTCCTATTATGGAAATATATATATATCCTGACATAACACCGGGAGCTAGGAAAAGAGAAAGGATACAAGGAGGTAAAGGAAAAAAAAGAACCTGAAAAGCTATAATAGTAGGGAATAGATGTTACCATGGGGCAGGTGAGGAAAGTGAGAAGAAATCAATCACCAGTTCAACCAAACCCTAAATTCTAATAACCTGAAAAACCTGCACAGTACATTACTTCTGTTGGTAGATAATTTCTTCCCTCCAGTGAGTGTTCTTGACTTCTTTGTCAAATATCAGCTTCATGACCAAATAACCACCTCAGTGACCAGCAAAGCATATGACACTGGTGCAGTAGTGGCACTTTTATCTTGGGGGCAACCAATAGCTACCTAATTGGACTCAAAGCCCTCTAAATGTGTGGAAAATCATATATGCTACTGCAATCATAGTCAGATACACATGACTGAAGAGGTCACAGATCTTAGAGAAATCCCCAAGACTGTCATATCCTTAGCCTAGTGTAACTTCTTATTAAATGCAAAATATGTATCTCCATATTTACAGTTACGTATCCCACCCCTCAAAGAAGCTTCTTTTGTACCACACACAGGCTAATACAGAGTACCACAGTTGGTCACAGACAGACATTGTCTGTGAATTGCCCATACCTAAGTGGCACACCTACAATGCAGCCTCTCTATCCAAGGCTCATGTAGTATTGAACAAGGGTGTCTCAGGCTCCCCCAAGGGTCTCAGCTCCTGTCCAGCAGGGAAGCTCCCAGGGGAATTCCCACAGGGGTCCTGGGAAAGGTGAGTGCCTGTCTTCCCACTCCCTGCTTTTAGTACTAGAGACAATCAGAGGGACAGGGAGTCCAGTCAAAGCAGGAACTCCATTAATAAAAGTTACATAGTATATTATAAAGGCAAAATCCACAAGGGAATTTCAAAAGCACAAGCCAAGGAACCAATCATCCTAAATGTTATCTCAGCACGCAGGCTGCAAGCATTCAAGATTACATGAGCTTCTATAGATATGGTGAGCATAACACGAGCTGTTCATGATAGAGGAAGTTCTAAGACCCAATCAAACTTTTGTCAAAACAAGTTAAGTCATACCCAAGCCGCTCCCTTTGTACTTCCTCTAAGCCCCATCTTTATTGTCATGAGTCCCCATATGTCCCCCTTTTTTATTTTTATTAAAAGGTGGGTTCAAGGGCTTTTCATGAAGGCAAACTTCAAGGGAACACTTCATAAGAGGTGGCTCTACCCATAGGGTAGTCTGCCTCTTCAGATAGCCCGAACAACCTCTGGGTGGAAAGGGGGACCCATTGGCTCAATTAGGGGCACAAATGTCTCAGGGCAATAGCATCTTGGTATAGGTTGCAGCATTAGATTGTAGCATTTGTTGTTACTGTAATTGTGCCATAGAAAGTTGGGTAGTATTTAAGCGCTCTTTTATAAATTGGAGAAGTTTGTTAACCACATATGGTCCAATAGTAAGCACAAGGAGTAAAATGAGAAGGGTCCCAGCAAAGTGGATACAAGAGTAGTTAGCCAGTGAGAGGAATTAAGCCAAGACTCATACCATCCCTGTTGAGTCTCTCGTTCTTTCTTCCGTCTTGCCAATCCTTCTCTGACCTGAGCCATGGAGTCTTTAACAATGCCCGAGTGGTCTATGTAAAAGCAGCATTTTTCACCCAATGCAGCGCAAAGTCCTTCCTGTTGCATTAAAATTAGGTCTAGACCCCTGTGATTTTGTAAGACTACTTCAGACAACGAGGAAAGGGATTCTTGGCGGTGAGAGACAGCCGTTTCTATTTTTTGAATATCAAAATCAATAGCATTTTTAAGGTTAGTATAAGCAGGTACCAAGAAAAGCAGTACCTGTCCCTGCACCTATTAATCTGAGACCAAGAATGGCAGACAGGGTAACTGTTACTCCGAGGTACTGCTTGTGACGGAGGGTGGTGTACCCGTAGTGATTAAGAAAATCAAAATTAGAATGATAGAGAAGCCTGGGCATAAGCTGGACAAGGACACAGAAATCTCTAGAGAAATTTGCCACAGTGGTGTGGACATAGGTAGTGAGCCAGGGGGAGCAGGCCCACCAGGTATCAACAGGAGAAACCAAATACCCATTACTTTGTGAAAAGTTATAAAAACCAGAGCATAGATGTTTATGTGACAGGGGGACATGCCCTTTGCATAAGCCCCTACCCATAACTTATTGCAAAGTGAGTATTCGCCGGGAAACCCACTGGCAGGGTGTTGGGGACATTGAAAAGGTAACATTGCCCATAACTGCAAAACCCTCATAAAATGGGGGCAAAGTATCTTAGCTAAGCCAGCAGGCACGCGTCCTTTCCTCACTGGAGGCCTTAAGGAGCAAGAAGGCCTCCTGCAGAAGAGTAAGGAGAGAATATGTTTGGGCCTGTTGACTGTCTGTTAGGGGTGATGTAACTGTAGAAACCTCGGAGGTGGAGTTTATGAGTAGCCCTTGAGTTAGTGAGATGTTTTTGGTGGTTGATGTAGCTGGAATAGGGGCCATTGTAGCTGGGATAGGGGCCAGGGGTAGGAGGGCCTTATTAGGCCCTATTGCAGGGACAAGAGGGCCCTCTCTTACCCGGACTATGTATAGGAGTCCTGGGTCTGTACCAGATATATGTAACCCGAGGCCCCAGGTCATTCCATTTAGCCATTAGTCCCAACGTCTGTGGTCTTTTCCTGGAGAGATGAAGAATATGCAGATATGATTACATATTTTTGACTTACAAGGGCCTCCAAGGTCTCCCCATGCCTTGGTACATCCAGGAGGCGATGTCTGGACATTCCGAGGGCAACCTTCCCACCCCAAGGATTGGGACCCAGGGGCCTTATTGACTATAATAAGGTCAGTCTTAACAGGTGCTGTCCAGGAAATATATCCCGAGGACACACAGTCCCAGGAGGCACATAGATAGTGGGAAGGGCCTCTGCAGGTGCCCAGTGTACTCTTATTTTGGGGCCAAACATAAAAATATTGACTTCACATATTACTTCTCCATAAAGGTTGGTTACATCCAAAAGAGAAACCATTCCAGGGGTCCTGGTTATTTACATCCCATTGTCAATCCGCTGAATCACAAAGGTCTACATACAAACCCGGGAACCAAGTTTTGGGAGGGTGGCACCCAAAGGTAATATTAGCAGTTGCCTGGCAGAGCATTAGAAACAATCCATGAAATGTTTTTTGGGCTATGTGGGGAGCTGGCCCCCAACAGGCGATAAGGCAGATTATCAGGAAGATCGAGACTCGTCTACCATATGGACTCCAAGCCATCTTAGACCGATGTATTAAGTAGGTGGAGCTCCTTCAGCAGATCTAGTATTAAAGCAGGTGTCAGAATGAAGAGGGTGATGATGCCAATCACCACCACTGCTGCCAATACTGTCCAGGCCACTCGCATTCTTTTGCTTGTTTTCCTCTGGGGACAGAAAAACAATGCTGCCTCAAGAGCGAGGACGCCCATGGACATAATTAAGGCTTTTTTTCTTTTTTTCTTTTTTCTCTTTCTCCTTCTTTAGGGATTGGTGAGAAGCCTGCCGAGTCTATTACATATCCTTTTTTTTTTTTTTTTTTTTTTTTTTTTTTTTTTTTTTTTTTCTGCTGGTTAGTCTTTGGGGCTGATTGACTCTGGTTTGGCCGGGTCATATCCCCTGGCAACAGAGTTTAAGGTTTCTAGCAGGATCCCAGATATGGTCAGAGTCCCCTGAGATGTTGTAAGAAAATGAGGTCTTTTCTCTCCAAGAGGAGAGTCCATGCCTGGATCATTAAAGGTGTAATGGGATTTGCATCTAAGTGGACATGAGAATTTGGGAACCCTGGGAGGAGATTTACCACATATAAACTGTCAGAGAAGAGATTCATGGGCTTATTTAGTTAGAGCCAAGACAACAGCCAATACTTCTTTAAATTGGCAGGAGCCCAAAGCATGCCTCCTTTCCGCCACCAGGGGGAGCTCTGGGCCCTCTTTCTTCCCCAATCAGGCCAGCAAAAACGTCAATGCAGAAGTCAAGATTTCTGTTTGTGCCTGCAGAAAGTGCATCCAGTCCTTGGTGGTACAAGGCTGGTGTTCCAAGTCCTGGAGCAGTGTCTCCACCCAGGGCGAATCCTCAGCCACTGTCTTTTTAAGATCTTTAAGATCCTTAGCCTCCCAGGTATACCCAGGTGCATGGCAATTTCTGCCCTGGGTCAAAATTTGCAGGGAAAGCTGTGACTGTTTCAGGCTTTGCTCCTTCGTCAAAATCCCCATAAGCTGGGGGCCAAAGCCAGAGGGTGACGTAATCTCCCTCCTCCCCTCCCCCAACCAGCTGAATTGGCAGAGGGGGCCCTGAACCCTCTTGGTGGGAGGCATCTTTATCAGTCCCTCCTTTTGGGCAGCAGCAACCATTTCCTGGGAGCACAGACACAGCATCTGCCTCAGGCACTGAAGGTTTTACTTTTAGTTTATCCCTTCTCTCTTCATCAAATTGGTTCCACTCCACATAGAGCAGGTAAGGCTCAGCTGACTCTGGCCCTGGCTCAGGTGCTGAGGGCTTAATGTCCTCAGGCCAAAAACTTGCCTTAAGGGCTGACATGGTGGGATTTGCAGCAGTGACCCAGAGCGTGAGATGTAGTACCGTCACCCACACTTTTAGGGCATTCGAGTCCGAGATCTCCAAGCCCTTGCTTTTAAGCCTGTATCTCAGCGCCTTGAGCACTGGGTTTTCAGACTTGTGTGTTGCCTTACCCATACTAAGCGTCTCACTCACCTCGAAGACTGATTAGCCCTGGCAGGTTCTCTACAGCATCTTGAGCTGCTGCATGGCTCCCATGGTGGACTCCAGATGTCATGGGCTCCTCCGGGGGTCTCAGCTCCCTTCCAGGGGGGCAGTTCCTAGGGGAATTACCACAGAGGGCCCGGGAAAGGTGAGTGCACTGCCTGCCCACTCCCAGCCTCCAGTCCCGGAGACAATCAGAGGGACAGTGAGTCCAGTCAAAGCAGGAACTCATTTAATCAAAGTTGCATAGTATCTTATAAAGGCAAAAACCACAAGGGGATTACAAAAGCAGGAGGCAGGGAACCAGTCATCCTAAATGTCCTCTTAGCATGCAGGCTGCAAGCATTCAAGGTTACATTAGCTTCTATAGATATGATGAGCATAGCACGAGCTATGAGGGAGGAAGTTCTAAGACCTAATCAAACTTTTGTCAAAACAAGTTAAGTCATACCCAAGCCGCTCCCTTTGTACTTCCTCTAAGCCCCATGTTTATTAACATGAGGCCCCACACAGGGGGTAAAAAGACACTAACGTATCTCTCAAGTCTCATTAATGAAGCTCCCTCATGCAATAAAGGGACAGTAACACAAAAGTTTCAAATGACTAAATCATAGAGATTAGCAATGTGCAGATTGTGGGTCCCTGGACAGGACTCTTATATTGTCTCATTCACCCATAACTCAGGGACCATTGTGGAAGAGGAGATGGAAAGATAGTAATAGCCAGGGAAGAGATGAATGACCATATGGAAATAGAATACTATTACTCCTGGGATCCTGCTCATGTGAAACTACAGCAATGGTGTTGACATGTTCAAGACTCATGAAAACTCAAGTAGACAAAAACCTATCATGGAACTGGGGAAATGGACAGCAGACCCCAATCTTTGCTGAAGAAGTACTATCAGCTGATTACTGTTGGGTCACGAAGAGCCGGTCTTCTTAAAACAAGGATCTCTGGAAAGGCTGACTAGACCTCAGTGGATGACCTTGTACTGAGAAATGTCTGGAGACATTAACTTGACGCAATAGACCTCTTACAAATGACAGAGTATATGAATTCCGAGAGTTGGGGCTATGAGTGACAACTAGGAAGGGGTCATTAAAGTGATTAAGGTTGGTTGAGGTGTTCTGTATGAAATATACAAAAATTCCTTAAAAAGTACATGTGGGCCAATTCCTAGTCAAGCAAGTTTCTAAGAAAAAGACAGACAGATGAGAAATGCTGTCCTGGTGCCAAGTAACTCCTTGTACACCGACTTCAGAAAATGCCCTTGCACCAGAATGTGGAAAATTTTATGCTCATAAAGCATTATGTAAAGCAATATAACATTATTCTGTTTTTCCTAAAGACTAACTGCTGTCTGGAACAGTGTAAGTGTCTGTCACAGTTTTTCCAAATACAAGTACTGTCATGGCAGACCCTGTGACTGTGCAGAGATTATACCCTTGAGGAGAAACATTAAAGTCTTAACACTGACAGGGCAAAGAGATTTCACTAAATCCGTTCATTTTATCATTAAATAAACATGCAAATAACGATTACAATAACAACACATCTAACACTCAAAGTGGTAGTATATCCTTAAAAATGTAGAGTTCAGACTAGAGAAATGACTCAGTGCTAGAGAAGTTACCCAGTATGTTTCCAGTACAGAGTTCAACACAAAACAGAAAAGTATAGCTTTTTCAAAATTTTAAGATACAAATAAACAGTAAATAAACCTCTGCATAACTAGTAATGAGTGGCAGAATTGACCTGAAAGAGGTATATTTTGTTAGAACTCAGCATCAAGAACTTCAAAGAGCTAAGAGAACATAAGGGATGATCCAGTAGTGTCAGTCGAATAGAATCTAATAGACTGCATCAAGCATGATATTTAAAATGTTTTTAAAAAGGGAAAAAGAAAATTGTGCTATTGAAAATCATAATTGAAACAAAAATATATTCATATTTTTTAACATAGTTTTGAAACAGCATGGAGTTGGCTGCGTCAGAGCCTATACACCAGCATATCTGAGTTCCTAGCAGAGGGCTGTGGCATCTTGGGCAAGTTATTTAACTCTTCCTGATCTGCAAGAATGGACCAAGTGGTCACCCTGTGGGTGACAGAGCACAGAGAGAGGGCTCAGTACTGCACAGTCTGCTTTTCTTGGACCCGCCACTACTCAAAACCTAAAGCTCATTCATTTTTTAAAGAGAATGGTAATAGTAAGTATATCACCATCTTATAAGGTGATGAGGAAAATTAACAATAAGTGCAAGCAGCCAGGATGGCACATCCTTTGAATCCTGGCATGTGAGAAGCAGAGGTAAGAAGACTGACTAAAGTTGAAGGCTAGCCTGGTCTACATAGCAAACTCCAGGACTTCTAGAGGAATATAATGAGAATCTATTTCTGAAAAAAAAAGAGAAAAGAAAAAGAAAAAGAATGTTTGTAAAATTCTTGGGACGCTTTCAGTAAACTAGAAAATAGTCACTAAAAAGTAGTCTCTACCTATTTATTTTTATTTATTTTAATTTTATGTGTATGAGTATTTTGCTTTCATGTATATAAAAGCGCCCATGTTGAACAATGCTCACAGAAGCATTGGCAGCTGTCAAATTCCCTGGCACTGGAGTTACTGACAGTAGTCATTCATCATGTGGGTGCTGTGAACCAAACCTGGGTCCTCTGCACCCAATGCCCTTAACTGCTGAACCATTTTGCCAGCCACTCATTATTATTATTATTATTATTATTATTATTATTATTATTATTATTTTATGTGTATGAGTGTATTGCCTGCATGTATGTAAGTGCATCCATACCATGCAGTGTCTGTAGAGGTCAAAAGAAGGTCAAATCCCCAGGATCTGGATTTATAGATGGTTGTTAGGAACTGATCCCCAGATCCTCTGTAATGGCAGCCAGTGCTCTTAACTGATATTCCACCTCTCCAGCCCATTATTATTATTTTTAACCCAGCTTAATAGCCAACATTTTAATGTCAGATACAAAGAAACTTTTCCCCAGCTTTATTGATAAGAGATTCTAATCAGTCTTGGTTAGGAGACTAAAGAGGTAGGAGAACAGACACTGGAGGGAGCTGAATATGGGTGGGAAGGAACCGTTGTATGTCTAGAGGTGAGAGAAGAATGCATCAAGGGTTTGAAGCAGAACGTCCAGATCCAGAAAAGGAAGGACACTGGATGGAGGCGACAGGGCAGAGAGTCTGGTGTGTCTCCAACAGTGCTGGGTGTGGAAGCCAGTCTCCACCAGATGGGCTCAAGCTGTTGTAGCACTATGTATGGGGCCAGGTCATAAAATCTACTGTTCAAATGCTTATTGAATGAAGGAAATTGATTATTAACCACGAGTCACCCCCTCCCACTGAGTAAAGACATCTCAGCATCTAGGCTTAACTGGTTACCCCCTACCCCCTGAGAGCTTTAGGCAAAATTCAACTGCAAGATCTGATCTGTGCTTCACCCTTCTAAGGCTTTGTTTTCATAAAAAATAGAATCAGCTGTCCAAGAGGAGGACCATCCAAATGGACCATCGATTGAAAAGAGCATCAAACAGACATAAAGGATAAGGAAAGGCAGCAGAACCTTAAGGAACAGTTGAATACAATTGAGTATAACAACATATATAGAATGGGAATAACGGAAGAAGAGAAAATATCAGAGAAAAATACTAAAAACTTTATTGATTTGCATATATTAAACTCTCCTTGACACTAGTATACAGACCATTTGGTCATGGTTTGATCTCTGTCATTATATTGTTTAAAAGCATTTGTTATGCATTAAAGATGATAGTTTGCAATTGCTTTTCTTCAGTGTACACGTATGTGTGTGAGAGAGAGAGAGAGAAAGAGAGAGAGAGAGAGAGAGAGATTATTTGTTTTGAGTGTGTTTAGTCTCACAGAATGAGTTTAGTCCAAGTCTTGGAGTATGGGACAATAGACAGGGAATGCTAGGATTGGAAAACACACGTGTCTGGTGTGAAAAGTCCATGAGCTAAATTTGAGACTGTGGGCCAGAGAAGCCATTTGGAAATGCTTTCTCTCATTGAAGTTCTTGTTCTGTGGGAGGAAATGTTACTAGTTGGTCTTATAAGTTTGGTGAGTTCAGCAGTAAATCCATCCATTCCTTGACTTTTCATTATTTGAGGCTTTTCTTATTTTTTTCAATGTCATTATATGCTGTACATTTTTAAAATTTTATTCTTATTTTATATGTATGAGTGTATTGCTTGCATGTCATGCAAGTACACTTGTGTCATGCAACACCTGAGGAGATTCTAAGAGGGAGTCAGAGTCCCCTGGAACCGGAGTTATGGATGGTTGTTGGCTGCTCTTAAGCACTGAGTCATCTTTCCAGCCGCCTATGTTACTTCTTTAAATAAATGTTTAGGGTTTAAGTTGGATTCAATGTGTGTTCCAAAAAAAAATGTCTATATTCCTTCTAGTCTTTCCACCTGGTACTGTGTACTTTATTAAAATAACCCTTGATGAGTCTTTGAATTTCTGTGCTACCTTTTCAAATGACAACTCTTTCGACTCTGATGTTATTAACTTGAGATCCCTCATTTGTTCATGATCAGTCTACCCAATAACTTTCCTGTGGCTGGCAGTTCCTAAAATCTAGTCTGACACGTTATTGACCTTCAGTCTCATTTTCAATGTGTATTTCATTCTCTTTGTCACAGTCATAGTGATTCTCTTTGACTTCTAATCTGAGGTCTGTCTTCTTCTCTAAGAACCTAAATTAAACCATTTGATTTGATTTCACATAATATTTTTTATGTATACAAGTGTGCTAATGAATTCCCTCATTAATCTTCCTTTGTGTTAGCTCATAGAATTTGATTGATCTTTTTCCATTTTTCATTCATTTCAAGAAATAAATTTATTTCCTTTTTGGTTTCTTTCTTGACTCATTGTTCAAGAGAATTTTTTCAATGTCTGTATATTTGTACACCTTATGTAGTGACTCTTATTGAATCGTACTTTTTTTTGTACTGTGGCTGTAAATAATACATTTATGCTTTCAATTTTTATCAGCCTATTGAAAATATTTTTTGGCATAACTCATAGTGTTTCCTTGGAGAAGTTCAAATACTGATGAGGTTGATAAGTTGGTTGTGTATCCTGCACCTGGTGGGTGAGTTTCTACAAGCATCTTGAGTCAATTCAGTTATTATTAGATTCTAATGTTTCTGTGGTGAACTTTATCCTGAGAGATCTATGTATTGATTGGGGAAAAGTACTCAGGATGCCAACTTTTACTGCATAGGTCTCTTGTTGAACGTGATTGCGTGCCCCAGCACTCTATGTCTGTATGTTATAATTGTGATTTCCTTTGTCAAACTTACATTTTTGTCATTATATAGTGACCTTGTCACTTTTTATGGTTTATGACTTATTCTGCTTTCTCTGACACCTGTAAATCCATCTACTACAATTCACTTTGAGTTTTCTGTTGTATTGTATCTAATTTCCAAGTTCCAATGCGTTTCTTTACTGATGCTGTACTTTCTTATAGAACAGCCTCTCATGTTTGGTTTTTCTTTTTTCCATTTTGGCATTCTGTATCTTTTTAGTGAGGAATTTGTCTTACATACACTCAAGCTTACAACTTAGAGTTCATTTTTGCTTTTATTTCTTGTTTCATGTTTCCTTTGCTTCTTTGTTCTTTCTCTTATTCTTCTTGGTGAGTTGCTTCTGTATTCGTTAACGTATTTTCAATCTTATTTTGTCTGTTTGCTGTAGTATAGAATTTTTCATTCAGATATATTTCTTGATGATTGTTTCTATTTTTCTGTTTATAGTACAGGACTATTGTACATTTCTTATCTAATGGAAATAGAGTCCTTTTCTTTTGCTTATTCTAGAAATAATTATTTTGTCATGAGCTTTTTGAAAAAAATTTGAGTATATTGTCTCAGATTTATTTTATTTGAAGATTTTGAATATATTACCCATTTTAATTTAACTTTAAAGTATCTATTGAGAAGCATATTTCAGTATAATAGGCATTCCAGATAAATGACTTGTTTACAGATGTTAAATCAGGAAACTGAAAGTAAGTGAATATATTCATCAATCTTACTTCAAAAATTTCTTGAAAAATTATATCCAGTAAATGCTAACTTTCTTTCTAGTTACTACATCTTCTGTTCTGTATGAGGAGAAGAATTTAGAGACAAGCCACCTCTCAAAATTATTCTTGACAGTATTCTAAAATACCTTACTAACAGATGATTTACACACGAAGGTCATTGACTCCTAGTTAGGCAAAAGAATTTTGTTACGAAACAGACCTTAAGCACAGGCAGGTAAACATGAAATAATTAAAATTTATCTCCCATCAGTCTCCCTGCTATAGCATGTCATTTAGTGTATTTGTTTTAAGCAGTGCAAGTTACATTACAACTTAGGGATCAGTTTCTACTCAGATATAAGAATAGGCAACCACAGAAGGAAACAAAGCCGAAAGGGAGCCGGCACATTTCACCAGGATGACTGTGAAGTGGATCTTAGCTTTGCTGTTGCTGCAGATGAGCGATTACTTCAGATCTGGGAACTGTGGGAAGGTGTTGGTATGGCCGATGGAATATAGTCACTGGATGAATTTAAAAATAATTCTGGATGAACTTACAGAGAGGGGCCATGAAGTGACTGTTCTGAGACCTTCAGCTTCCATTTTTCTTGATATCAGCAAACCATCTGCTCTTAAATTTGAAACTTTTCCTACATCTGCCAGTAAAGATGATTTAGAATGGTTTTTCAGCAATGTGGTGAATGTGTGGATAAATGAAATATCCAGAAAGTCATGCTTAACATATTCTCCAGTCCTGCAAAAGCTGTTTGCAGATTATTCTGATGCTTGCCAAAGTCTTTGTAAAGAAGTTGTTTTGAACAAAAACCTTATAACCAAATTACAAGAATCCAAGTTTGACGTCGTTCTTTCAGATGCCATTGCTCCCTGCGGTGAGCTGATAGCTGAGCTCCTGCACATTCCTTTTCTGTACAGTCTTCGCTTCTCTCCTGGCTACACACTAGAGAAGTACAGTGCCGGTTTGCCACACCCTCCCTCCTATGTGCCTATAATTTTGTCAAGATTAAGTGGTCAAATGACATTCATGGAGAGGGTAGAAAACATTATTTGCATGCTTTATTTTGACTTTTGGTTCCAGACATTCAATGAGAAGAAATGGGATCAGTTTTACAGTGAAACTTTGGGTAAGTTATGCTTTTTTTCTCTAGGTTGATGGCCCAAATTTCATGTAACTGTAAAATTATTCCTATATGCATGTAAAACAATATCAAATTGTCTCTGATATGTGAAATGATTAAATCAAATATAATAATATATACCAATGTCATAAATGCTATGAAAAAAGCGTCTATTATTAGTTACATGGAAACTGGCAGCAGTTCAATACAGGATAGTGTGGGAGGCCGTACAATTACGAAGTGAGGGATGTAGACTTTGCCTAACTAATTCTTTGTTCTTTTATTTAATTGGTTTTCTCAAATAAGTTATTAGGCACTTCTCTATGTCTTAATGAAACTTGGAGAATAATGTTATAATCCTAATATTTGTATACAGTATCAGTGTTTATATTTTAGAGACATTGTTTTTCCTTGTGTTTGTCAGGGTTTTTTTTATTTAAAATTAAAATGTGAATGATAGAGAGATGGCTCAGTTATAAGAATTTGTTTTCTCATTTTCCTGAGGACTATCGTTTGGTTTCTAGATCTCACACACATTGAATGGCTTACAAGTGTGTGTAACGCTAGCTCTAGGGAATCTGTTGCACTGTTCTGTCCTCAAAAGGCACCTACACACAATATGCACACACTAAGGAAAACACACACATGTACTCACACACAAATTAATTAATTAATTAATTAAAATAAATAAATTAATCAATTAAAACATTTCCTTTGTAGTTCCTTAAGGAATCTCTTATTCTGTAAGATACTGCATTTAATCACAGGCTGAAAAATCCAAACTGAAATTTCTCCCAGCCCCACATTATTCTATGTTGTTATTTCTTAACATCTATTTTTTAAACCCTAAACTCTAATGAATCATGGATAATCATTCATTTGCTCTCTCTTATTTTGTGTCATATTTCTCTATTAAATTATGAGCCAAAAGTAAGAGGGATTATAGATTTCTATTCCTAAGTTTCAGGGTGATATTTATGAATATTTCTATATAATAAGTAAATACTATTAGTCTCTTAATATAATAACAAAATTAGAGCAGATATTAGAAATTCAGCAGTTCATAATTATCTTGGAAAATCAGGAACAGATACCAGTTTGTTACATTGTATAAACTATACTGAATCCTGAGAAAGTGTGTCCAGGGTACCTTATGATTACTTAATTCTAGTCAGAGGGTTTGTTTATATTTTCAGGCTTTATTTTTGAAACTTTAGATAGAATTAAATATTTATTTATTTATACAGTGGCTTCATGACTTATTTCGATAATTATAATTGCTAATTATAAGGAGACATTAAAGTTCCTAAACTGTAAATTTTATTTAGCAAACACAAACACACACATATACATGTATTATAGGAAACACAAATAAACTATACATGTAAATTACATTATATGCAAATAAATTTAACTATTTTTAACATCACATTTTCTATATCATCAAGTGTAAATTATTTCAACACTTTGGATAAAATACATTTTATATTCAAATGACAATCCTGTCATGAATTTCCCTCTCTCTCTCTCTCTCTCTCTCTGTCTCTCCCCTTCTCTCCTCAATTTAGGAAGACACACGACCTTATTTGAAACAATGAGTAAAGCAGAAATGTGGCTCATTCGCTCTTATTGGGATCTGGAATTTCCTCGCCCAACCTTACCAAATGTTGACTTTGTTGGCGGACTCCACTGTAAACCTCCCAAACCCTTGCCTAAGGTAAATACACCCCTTTTAGTTTGGTGTTGTTTGATTTCCTTGTCTGTGAAAATGGTACTACATCATTTGTTCCATTTATGAAAAAAAGAGACAGAGACAGAGACAGAGAGGGGAGGAGTTAAGTTTCTGAAAATTGGGAGCACAAATTATTACTTAATCACATTTCTCTATTACACTTAGGGAACAACATAAGAGACTTGAGAAATATTCAAATCTGTGTGTTTAATTTAGATAGTTAGGGTATTTAGGAGACTGTTCCATGGGAAAAATTCTTGCCAAGAAAGAATGAGGACCTAAGTTTGAATCTCCAGCACCAATGCAAAAAGTTGGGCATGGTGGCAGGTGTGTGAAATTGTATAACTGTGTGACCAAGAAAAGTTGACCCTAGGGGTTGCTGGCTGTGAGTCTAGTGAAAATAGTGAGGGGGTCATGTTCAGTAAAAAAGATTATCTCAAAAAGTATGTTAGAAATCAAAAGACGAAGACATTTGACATTGATTTCTGGCCTCCGCATGCAAATACACAGATATGTAACCATCCCACACAGCAGTCACCCACACCCAGGACAAAGAAATCAAGTCAGTTAAATTCAGCACATCAGAAAGCATCAGTCAATCATCAGAACTATGAAGTAAAGGGCGAACATGCAGACAAACAACATAGACAGTTTTTGCTCCAAACAGCACATTGCATAGTCTACTGTGGGAACATCTTATTTATACACAATATTAATAAGTTATTTTGTATTTTACATATATCACATATTTATGATTATTTTACCCAAAATTATTAAAACCATATAATCCAAAACAGAAGCTTAGATTTAATAACATATAGGTATAATTGACATTAAGATAGTTTTATCAAATACTAAATAATAATATAAATTCAGTCATCATAAGGGCTTTAGATGTAAAAAGAGGAAAAGAAAATATTGGAAAAATAAATCGCATATTGTATAGAATGAAAAAATAAATGTGATTGAGGATTACAACTTTATGAAAAACTCATAAAATATGTATAGACCCTGAAGTTTTAATTTTGCCAGAGGAAAATATGGAATACATTCTACATAGCAATGTGAATGTATGTAGATGTATGTAGTATTGCTACTTCTAAATTTCAAAGTATTTAAGATCACAATATCTGTTTCCTGTGTGCTTTACCAAAACTAATCTAATGATTTCTAGTAATAATTATTGTCTCCTAATTTTTTCAAAGCCATTCAAATAGTGTTCATTCTCTTATTGCTCTTTTGTGATGAAGCAAAACCTATCTTCACAGGAGATGGAAGACTTTGTCCAGAGCTCTGGAGAACATGGCGTTGTGGTGTTCTCTCTGGGGTCAATGGTCAGCAACATGACAGAAGAAAAGGCCAACACAATTGCGTCAGCCCTGGCACAGATTTCACAAAAGGTGAACTAAAGTGCCCCATGAGAGGACACTGCATGTCCATTCTGCTAAAGTCCAGGAAGTGTTGATTACTGGGACTTCCTATGTGAAATATGAGTGTAAGGGTGCTCTAATTTATCTTACCACAGGTGAAGATAGATGTACCAGATGCTGCAATAGTACAGTGTGTTTTTGACTGACAAAAATTTTGTCATGAACATTGTAATCACTGTGGATGAACAGAGTCTGAAATTTGGGGATTAGGATGAAATTGCCAAGACTAGTACATAAGAAAACTTGAATTCTGCCCAGTCACTTCCACATTTTCTTGACTGCTAAATGCACACAATACAGACATTTTAGGAAGTTGATAATTTTGATTAGAAACTTCATAAATATGCTAATTTTAAGCAGGTTTTAGAAAAAGTCTGAAATTCACTATGTAACTTAGGCATCCCATGCAATTGTTGAGCTTTTACATTAATTTTGGAGTCGGCCTGTTCAGGATTCAAACTCATATAGACAAAGAGAGACCATGGCACAATCCTCAACCCAAGTAAGAGAAAAAGAGAATAAGCAGTCTGGGATAGAGAGTCAGCACAGCAGTTAAAATCATCGGTTGTTCTTACAGAGAACCCAGGCTTGGTTCCCAGCACCCACGTGGTCGCTAAGAACTGTCTTTAGGATCCTATGTCTTCTTCTGACCTCAACAGGCATCTTACAATACAGATGCACTTACACATGCAGGGAATACACACATACACAAAAAATAAAAATAAATAAAATATTTTGAAAAGATTCTGGCCTTCTGGACTTTGCTCTACCAGCTTAAAAAGGTGTAATGGGAAAGGAGGAGATGAGCCCTTCCCTTTCAATGAACCCATGAAGAAGAAAAGATGACTTCAGAACTCTGTTTCTATGCAGCCAGAGTGAATCCCCTCTATTCAGAATGTAAAATGAAATAGAATAGTGTCTAATAGCCATATGTAGGGACGATTTCAGTTGTCTCATTTCATAAATGTTACAAACTCATTTTGTATAATTTTTTTAAATTTCTTTTTTAATTGAAATTTTCTATTTTCATAGAATAGTTTGATGAAATTTAGATTTCCATGCACCTCCCCACACCGCCAATTTAATGTATTCATATATATATGAATTATTATATATATATAATCAGCCTAAAAAGTCTGATTTGTGATTTGTGTCTCCAAATGTCCTTCAGTGTGGATGAATTCACTTGGCACATCAAGTGTACCATACTTGTAAGTCACTGTCTTTCCTACTTCAAGCAGTCATCACTTGCCAAATGTTCCTTAGGTTGAGTTAGTATTTCTTAACAGTTTCTTTATGTGTATACTGGGATTTTTGTCTGCTTTGAGCACAAGACTTGTGCATGCTGTCACCATTTCTGTGAGTTCATATGAGTAATTGACTAGCTGCCTGGAAGACTCTGTTTCATTGTGGTCATCCAGCCCCAGTGACTCTTAACAATCTTTCTGTCTTTGTCTGCAATGATCCCTGAGCCTTGGAAGACAGAAGTTTGAAATAGGTGTTCCATTCAGTGATAAAAATTCCATGACTTCCTGACATTGGCCAACCCTGGGTTTCTGTGTTAATCACTATCTGCTGTATAAGCAAACTTCTCAAGTGAAAGTTGAGAGATGCATTTATCCTATGTGCAGAACTTACATTGAAGATGTGTTACTTAGGGTTAAGGTTAAATGTCTCATAGACCCTTTATCTGTGCATTTGATAATTTATAGGATTTTTCAATAGAATTCATTTATCATGAATAAATATGAAAGAAAAAATAATGCCAAACTTTATTAAGATAGCATTGAACAGGTGAATATAACTAAACTCTAAGGTTATTTAAAAATATAATGCTATGAAAATTGCAATTTATAGTTCTATAATGTTTCTGTAAATCACTAAGAGAATGACACTCTTGTCTATATTTATATTTTGATAACATAGCAATTTAAAAATGATTTAATGTATCATTAGTTATCTTCTAAGTATCTCTTCTTAGAAAATCATGATTATGTTCAATCTGATTAAATATAAAAATAATTATGGGAAATATTGCCACACTCTTCACCTCTGTCTTTAATAATTCTCATTGCTAAACCTCTCTTCTGATTTTCACACCTGTGCTATGAAAGGTATTTAGCTAAATAATAAGTAAATTTTAAAGGACAATATTTCAAATTTTGATTTCTGGAGTAAGGTATTGTCACATATCTAACAGGTTATTTGGAGATTCGATGGCAAGAAACCAGACACTTTGGGACCCAATACCCAGGTCTACAAGTGGATCCCCCAGAATGACCTTCTTGGTAAGAATCTTGAAATCAAATACTGAAAACATGAGTCACATTCTCTGATACCTAGACCTGTCCTGATTGCATTGAACAGTTTTCATATCAAAATTATGGATGCAATATTTATTTAACATAATATATTCTAACACACACCTGATCTTTCTTTGATAACCATTTTTTTCAACTGTTATGTACTCTGTTTATTCAATAGGCAATCAACATTTTCACTGTTCAGATTTCAAGTTACATGCCACATCTGCCAATTAGTCCTCATTTACTTCTGTGTTCTTAAAGACTTCATACTCTGAAATATGAAAGCATTTAAGTGTGGTCTTAAAATCATCATAACCTTTATGTACAAAAAACTTTTCAATTCCTGGTATTAAATGTTTCTCATTTTACATCCAATAATTATAAGTAATACATTTCCTTAAATTCATCTGGTCCTAGGTCATCCGAAAACTAAAGCTTTTATAACTCATGGTGGAGCCAATGGCGTCTATGAGGCGATCCATCATGGGGTCCCTATGGTGGGTATTCCTTTATTTGGAGAACAGCATGATAACATTGCTCATATGGTGGCCAAAGGAGCAGCTGTTCGATTAGACTTCAGAACATTGTCAAAGTCAGATTTGCTCAATGCATTGGAGGAAGTAATTTACAACCCTTCGTAAGTATAACCTTTTAAAAATATTATTTATCATTCATTTATTCATTTATTTAGCTACCTATTTCATATTGTGTCCCTCTTCTGAAGAAAACAGAAACAGCAATTATCCTATAGGCAAAAGTATTGGTAAGTCCAGCTTGCATCAAGCAAATAAGCGTCACAATGTTTTCTTATTTTCTTCCTTTGCTTTTCCTTTTGTTTTAAATTTAAATCGCATCTGCCTAGATAACCTCGATTGGTCCTGAACTCGCAGTCTTTCTGCTTCCTCCTTGGATTGTTAAATTAACTGACATGTGCAACCATGCCAGAGTTTTCCATTTCACTTGTTTTGGTCAAGAGATTTCTCCGTGTTTTAAGGATAATACATACACACCATAAGTAAAGGGAGAACTACACTGGGGTGGTAGCAGGTACAGTGGGGAGCCTCAGAAGACTTTGTAGGAGAGAAAGATGAAGTTTATAAAGGATATATGTAACTTTTATGCTAGTTATGACTTTTAGTATAGGAACTCAATAGATGTCAGTATGAAATTAAGTGTATTGTGTATATTTAATCTATGCAATTATATATTTTAGGATACAGGCAGATAGTTAAGCCCTAATAAAGTGAAGTGAATATGTCCATCATCTTGACTACTCACTTTATTTCTTTTATTTTAAAAATTTCCTCCACAGGGATTTATATTTTTTAGAAATAAGACAAAAATATCAATCATTAATTTTTAATGACATTTGCGGTATTCAAGACTTTCTGTGCTAATATTTGGACTCCATCACTGAAAAATGATACACAAAGGCCTAGGACATTTGGATACATGCATAGTTACTACTGTTGGAAAGAGAATGCACTATTTATATGTTTGCCTCTCCTTAGGTTTTAGGGTTTTGATTGTCTCATTTGAAAGGATTATAAATAAAATTTTTTGAGAAATAATGATGCTATAATGCTGTTTGTTGTCACAATATTTGAGAGAAGAAACATTAACTTTACAATTTATTTGCACACATGCATGATTTTCAATTATGCTAAATAATCATATTCTTTTGGAGTGATGTTTTTATTCCATTCTTGGTTGGACCTAAGTATGCAATATTACTTGATAACATATAATTGATACTTGCAATTATTTTCAGTGGATGAGCTCACACTGTGGATCATCTGGGCACACAAAGTTGACTCAATAAGCCTTAACATATATGATAGAATATATGAGGGCTTTTGGGGGGTATTATGGAGTACAGATAGCAGATACAAGCTAAATATAATGAAGATGTGTTAGATGAAGTGCACAAAATTTCAATAAAAATATACATTGTGAAAAAATAGTTATATTCTTAATGTCATCAGATATATTCTGCATATTTTATCCCATATAATGTATAACTACTTTAAGTCAAAATAAATGTTTTATTTTGAAGTGTGTCAGTAAAATATATATTAAAGCGTTATTATTTTAGTTTTGTAGATTTCAGTCATCCTAAATGATAAATTTAAAACTCACGTTACTTTTTAAATTAAAATATTAGATTTGGAGACTGGAGAGATGGATGGGTGGTTAAGAGCACTGGCTACTCTTGCAGAAGATCCAGGTTCAAACCCCAGGACCCTCATGGTGGCTAACAACCATCCATAGCTCCAATCCCAGGAGATCCAAATCCCAGTTCTGTCCTCTGTGGGCATTGCAGGACATAGATGCACTTACATACATGCCAGGATACACCAATACACATAAAATAAAAATAAATTAAAAAATAAAACCATAACAACTTAAATGCTGGCATAAAAAAAAATTGCATCTCTCTTCTAATCTTACATTTTTAATTTCAAATACTTATAGTCACGTTAAGAAATGATGATGACTTATTAACAATTATCTTATTTACTTCTTTTTATTTTATGTATATACATGCCTTAATGTATGTGTGTATTGCACTATATGTGTGCAATGCCCATGGAGGCCAGAAGAGGGAAAGGAATCTCTTGGAACTGGATGGAGTTGGTTAATGACATGTGGGTACTGGGAACTGAAACTAGGTCCTCTGAAAGAACAGCTGAGCCATCCATCCAGATCCTAAAGGCAATAAAGACAATATTTTCTTTTCCTATTTCTTTTTCTGAGTTAGTTCCCTTTAGCCCCACTCTGAAAGTCAATATGAAGACCAGACTGACCTTGGTCTCAGAGTTCTGACTACTTCTGTCCTCAAAGTGCTGGAATAAAAGTTCTGCAGCACTATGCCAAGCTACAATTTCATTAGAACAAATACATATTGTTTTCATCATATTTTGTAAGTAAGAGGAAAGGAAGATACTTCTATGGATATTAGTACTGTGTTGTGCTGTATCAAACTGAGATGTAGAATCAAATGCATCTGTAATGCTAATCAAAACATGAAGAGCAATAATAATAACAGAACCTTATTGATTCTCTTTACAAAAAGAACAATCCAAATTATATAAACCAATATATTATTCCTCACAAAATAAAAACTATTTCTATTAATTTCATTTAACAGGTAATAACTACCAAGAAATATGTATAAGGTTAAGAAGTCACCATCAGAGTTATTAATGAAAAAGTCAATACATTTTTATCATTATAATCATGGATACTTAATGACAGTACAAATTTCTTATCAATTCCAAATCTTTATCAGCTTCACCAAAATTTGCACCAAAATGTAACTTAAGATGTATTCACTTTCTACTTCTAAATTCTGTTGTTCTTATGGACTTTGTACACAGGGTTAACTAGTAATTGATTACTGGCTAATTCAAGTTTATATAATTAAATAATACCTCATTTGTGTTTTCTTCTGTTCTTTACATAGAGTTTCACTGGTTCCAAATGTTAGTTTGTAAATACTTTCTTTTCTCTTTTTATATCTTTAAACCTTCTATGATCAAGTGGTTCAGACACACCTACTAAGATTTCTATAATCATGGATGAACAACATAACTTATTTTCCATCTATTTTTATAAAAATCATCATTAATATATGGAAAAAATTACATATGTATGTTTTTACTTCATTCTCCAAACTTATATCCCTTTTATTGTCCTTTAGGTATAAAGAGAATGTGATGTGGCTATCAACCATTCACCATGACCAGCCTATGAAGCCCCTGGACAGAGCTGTCTTCTGGATTGAGTTTGTCATGCGCCACAAAGGGGCCAAGCACCTGAGGCCCCTTGCCTACAACCTCACCTGGTACCAGTACCACTCTCTGGATGTGATTGCATTCCTCCTGGCCTGTGTGGCAACTATTGCTTTCCTGGCCACAAAATGCTACATGTTTGTTTATCAAAATTCTGTGAAGGTGGAAAAGAAAAAAACAGAATGAGTAAAGTGCTCTGATACCTACCTGCATGCACTAAGCTCGTCTGTGAGAGCTGAGACTGTTTCACTGCCTTCCAGAAATATGGATCAAGGTCTGCTTTCTTGAGACCTTTAGCTACTTGATTTATCTACATGTTTCATTTCTGCTAACATTAATAAATGATCAAGTATGAATCTAGATTTCCTTAAATCACTTTATATAGTGCTTATTTAAAATGTAATAACTTGGAAAGCAACGACATCAGCTTTTTAGTGGAGAAGAGAAGAAAGGCTGAAGCTTTCTTTCGTTGTGCATTTTCAGAAACCATCCTTTTCATAACATGTAACCAAATAGACTAAAAACGCCTGTCATAAGAAGAAAGAACCTGAACTGCCTAACAAGTGGCAGAAAAGTTTTTTTCAAACACTTGAATAGGTGGGGTGAATATGAATGAACCCGGGTAAGTGGGGTTTCTGTAGGAAGAAGAATAAGAAGAAGGAAGAGGAGGAAAAGGACAAGGAGGACGAAGGAGGAGGAAGAGGAGGAGGAGGAGGAGGAGGAGGAGGAGGAGGAGGAGGAGGAGGAGGAGGAGGAGGAGGAGAAGGAGGAGGAGAAGGAGGAGGAGGAGGAGAAGGAGGAGGAGGAGGAGGAGGAGGAGGAGGAGGAGGAGGAGGAGGAGGAGGAAAAAGGGAATTGAAAATGATAATCTGTAAACAGAATGCCACAAGATAACCATGATCATAAAGAATGGTGTGATTCTAGAAATAAAGTACATGAACAAGGGAGTGTATATTCTAACAAGGGCGAGTTTAGAGTTGAGAACTGGTCTGCAGCCACAGTGGTGGCCATTCATGTCAGCCTGTTATAAAAACAAACAAATTCACATCCCATGTGTATAGAATTATATGAGAGAGATTATTACTGACTAATATTCAGGTAAAAAGACTAAATAAAGTCAAACTTCCTTCCAAATACTTATGTTTGCATTCTTAAAGCTACCCTCAACCCTAATCAGATAAGGTTTCATTTATGGTGAACATCAGTAAATGGAGAGAATCATTGCTGTATAAGAGACTGAGATTAAGTTATACGTGAGAGTTCACTCCTAAAAATGTAATTTACACTACCCCGTATAAAGCACAAGGAGATGGAAAAAATGTAAGAGCTGGCAGATATAGAGGAGAGCATTTAAATCCCCTTCTCTAGACATGACTTAAGTGGATGCAACTTTGAGCACACAGCAGTGACAATCATATGCACCAGGCCCTAAACAGGCACTCTCAACAGTCAGTTATGGATCAGGAGGGCGCATTTGGTCTTACACCTCAATTGTGCGCTACTGAAGGACTCTGGAAGAGGGGGAGACACTGACTTCAGTTAGGTAACCACTGATATACCTGGCAGATGGCAATACACCGTTCCAATCCCAATTCCATGCAGACAGCTCTGGTCAAATGTAGATGGACGGACACCCACACACACACACGAAAATCAAAGAGACATGAATGTGATAAAGGAATTAGTAGGAAGAAGGGGGATTTAGTAAAGCAGGAAAGGAGAGGAGAGACAGGCTGGTGAGAGCAATCAGGAGCATTATGTATGTGGGTAAAATTGTCAAAGATCAAGTTTAATTTTAAAAACATACAGAATGATTTCTTCAGTCTGAGACATGAATATGTTTCAATAAATGAAAATATTGAAATTTCAGGAATAATTTTTATTTCAAACTCCTGTGTAGATAAATTGATCCATTAAAAGAAGATGTAATTCATTTTATTTAATAGTGAAAAGACGTGAACTAATTTTGTTAAAATATTCATTACCATTTGTTTATGCATCAGTTAACTATTTTTAACCTGAAATTCTACATGTAAGAGTATACCATAGAAGGGTGATGCATGCCCCTAATTCCAACACTTGGGAGATAGAGGCAGGGTGACCTCTGTGAGTTCAATGCTAGCTGGGACTACATAGTGAGTTTCAGGCCAGCCAGGGTTATATACTATAGAGTGTCTCAAAAACAAAACAAATAAAACAAAACAAAAAGGAAAGATTCCATCATGTAAAAATATGGATATATATATACCTGTACCACAGAAATGGCTATATAATATTTCAAGAAATTTGAAGTTATGTTAGGATAAAAACAATATCATTGGATGTTCATTATGTCATTTTGAAAAAATATCAATTTCCAGAAAAAATACTCTAAAATAGAATATAATAATACATATCAAAACATGTATAACTTGGACTAACCATGACCCAACAGTATACATAATTTTAATTTTCACCCTGTACACTACTATTGTTTTACCTTTAAAATATCACGTAATGCCTTACTTATATGAACAAACAATTATTTAGTGTAATAATGTCATTCAAGGTAGAAGTTTCACTGATTGGATATTTCAATGGATCAGAAACCTGGCACAAAATATATCTGACTTACATGAAGCCTGCAACTCTTAATAAAAGATCTGTGTATTTGTGGTCACAGTGGTTGAAATGTGTGTGTGTGTGTGTGTGTGTGTGTGTGTGTGTGTGTGTGTGTGTTTCTGGCTACCTCTGACTGTGTCTCCTTTAAAATATTGTGAGATATTTTGAAGTCTTATGCCTTACCAAGTCTTCATGAAAAACAGCTATGTGGTGAAGAGCTTGTCTTGGCTAGAAAGTCAACCTGGTATTTTGAACTGTTTGATACCAATTTGGAGGTATGTGTGAATCTCCATCAGGTAAAAACAATCCCAACAGACATATGACATATGGCAGACTCTGTACAAGGACAACTCATTGAGCCTGGCTAACACCTGACCACAAAAGCTGTAATTACATGAATATTGTTATTAAATGCAGTTCGTTATGAAATGATCACTGACACAATATTGACAGAACTGTTCTAATTAAACATTAATAATGATACATGTTGAAACACACAGTAAAGGAATGTAAAGCGATAACTATTATATTTTGAAACTCACTGAATTCAAAACTGAGTCGGCACACACTGGCATTGAATTCTAGTCCAGTTAGCATGGGCTCAAGTCCTTGAAACTTCACTGCAATTTAAGTGAGGTTTATCAGCGAACCTTGGTTGTCAGCTCTCTCGCTGGTGTGACTGAAGAGGCACCATCACTAAAGGTAACAGGGATTTGATGACAGGATGACTGTTTAACTTGGCAAAGGAGTAAAAGCAGCTCCTGTGCACAGCAAATTAAATGTGGTGACTGCAGTCATTATCAAGTGGATATAAAAATTACCACAGGGAGTTTCATTCTCACCCAAATTAATATATTTTAAAATGTAACATGCTTCAAATGTAAATGTTAAAAATGATGGCATTTGCTATTTGAAGTATGTTTTAATTACTTTGTGGCATAAACCACGGAATAACAAGTGAGGTGAGGCTAATGGGCCAAATCTGGCCAGTCTACTGGGTTTACTGTTTTCAATAATTGAAGAAAACTAAATACAGTGAAGAACACTACTTTTAATTAAGCACGCAGCACTTAATAATTCATGGTGTTGTGCACCTGTCACCAAAATCTAGATCTGAAATTTTGCATCATCAAAAATGATGCCTGTTAAATTAAACATTCATTTCCCTTTCCCAAAGCACTAAATATAGAGACCTGATTTCACCCAAGAGAATCATCCCACATTTTCTTAGGTAATTAAAGAAAATAACAAAAAGAGAAACAGCAGAGCCAGGTCTGGTGTATAGGCCTGTAATACTCGCTGCTCAGGAGGATGACGCAGAGGATCCTAAATTCAATGTCATCTGGATAACTGAGTTGCAACCTGTTCCAAAAAATGTAAAAAGAGATCCGAGATTATACCTCAGCAGTAGAATACTTGCTACATATACAAAGGGTTCAATATTCTATAGAAAAATAAGAAAAAAAAAAGGAATTGGAGACATAGCTCCAATGGTTTAATTTTTCTTAGTTTTTCCAGGGCACATCATCATTGAGGGAAGACAGTGCAGGAACCTGGACACAGTGTAAGCACAAAAAATGAAGGAAGTGCTCAGCTTGCTTTCTTATATAACATAGGACCAACTGCCCACCTTCCCACATCACTCAGATATCAAGAAAAAGCCCCCAAAGATATGGCCAAAGGCCAATTCAATGGAACAAATTCTTCAGGGGAGAGTCCCTCCACCCAGGTGTGCCAAGTTGACAACTAAAGTTATTCAGCACAAGTTCCAAGAGATGTACCAATAAGTTCTGTTCTCTGTGGGCATTGCACACACATAGATTCATTAACATACATGCAGGCATATAACATCTGCCTGCCACAGACATGATCATTAGCCCTTCAGAAACTGAAGCACATATCGACTAACTTTTCATACCTCAACAAAAATCAGGCTAATTGCATCAATGATATAAACAGAAGTAAAATTCAAGTAAACAAAGGCAGACTAGAATTTTACGTGAGATGGACAAAAAAAAAAAAAAAAGACCAACATGCCCAAGAAACAACACTAAAAATCAAAAAACATGAAAAACAAAGAAAATCTGCCCCTAACAAACCCCACCAGTTCTATGGAAGTTTACCACATTGAGAAACACCCAAAAGATCACAAGGACACAGAATTAAAAAAAACAATCATAATTGTGATACAAGAACTTGAAGAACACAGACAAACAACTCAGATAAATCAAAGAAAACAGGAATAAACTCCTGATAAAAGGACAAGAAAATAAAATTTAAAGCTTAATGAAAGGACAAAACCAGTTCAGGACTTGGAAAGTGAATTCACCAAAAAGAATACTGAAGTGAAACCAAGCAAAAATGAAGATAAAATTAAAAATTTGAATAAGTAAATTTGAAATGACAGGAGAATACCTTAAAGAGGAATGTATGAAATGGAAAGCAGAATATCAAGACTGAACAACAAAGTTGAAGAACTGAATCACTCAAGAAAAAAATATGAAAAAAAATTTTAAACCACATTTTTAAAAACAGATTATATGGGACACCATGAAAGGACCAAGTATATGTATCTTAGGCATAGAGGAAGAAGAAGAATCTCAGGTCAAAGTAATGACCAGATCTTTAACAGCATATAAAAGAAAACTTCCATAAATTAAAGGAATACATAACTACACAGGCACAAAAAGCATACAGAACACCAATTAGACAGGACCAGAAGAGAAATACCCATGATCTATCATAACAAAACCACTAAGTGTACATAACAAAGAGAAGGTGCTAAAAGCAGCAAGAGAAAAACAAGTTACCTAGAAAGGAAAACCCATCAGATTTACAGGTGACTTTTCAATACAAACTATGAAAACCAGAAAAGCCTGGACAGAAGTAATTCTACATCTAAATGACCATAGATGCTAACACAGAATATTTTACCCAACAAAACTATCTATCATAGTCAAAGGGAAAAGACAAATTATTCATTAAAAGAAGGGGCTAAAATAATTCATAAATCTATGGAAGGATTAATCATGGAAAAACAAAATAGATCCAATAACACAAATTAAAATGACAGTAACCAATACACACATTTAAATAATATCCTGAGATATGAATAACCTCAAGTACCCAGTCAAAAGATATAGTCTATTTCAGTGGATTAAGAAACAAAATCTAGTCTTTTTGAGAAAAGGTCTCCCTGAAGTCCCAGCTGACTGGGAACTTGATATATAGACCAGGCTGGCCTTGTACTCACAAGGATCTGCCTGAATCTACCTCCCAAGTGCTGGAATCAAAAACATGTGCCACCATGCCCAGCACTGTTATCATAGCCAAATACACATGACTGAGGAGATCATTGATCTAAGAGAAATAACCAAGGCTGTAATATACTTAGCTTAATATAACTCCTTACTAAATGCAAAATATGTACCCTCATATGAAGGGTATCCTTCCACAAGGAAGTGAAGTATCCCAGTCACCACTCTTCAAAGAAGCTTCTTTTGCACCACACAGAGACTAATACAGAGTTCCACTACTAGTCATACATAGACATTGCCTGTGAATTGCTCATGCCTACATGGCACATCTACAATGCAGCCTGTACACTCGAGGCACATGCAGTATTGAACAAGGAGTAAAGAAGACACTAATGAATCTCTCAACTCTCATTAATGAAGCTCCCATAATCAGTAAAGTGCTAACAACACAAAAGGTCACAAATGACTAAATCATGGAGATTAGGAATCAGATTGTATGTCCCTGGACAGGACTCTTATATTGTTTCATTCACCCATGACTCAGGGACCATTGTGGAAGAGGAGGTGGAAAGACTGTAAGAGTCAGGGTGGAGTTGCTTGACCATATGGAAATAGAATCCTACAAGCTCCTGGGACCCTGCTCATATGAACCTGCAAGCAATGGTGTCAACATGCTTAAGACCCATGCAATCTCAGCAGAAAAATGCCCAGCATGGAACTGGGGAAAGTGGCAGCAGACCCAATCTTTGTTGAAGAAATGTTGTCAGTTGATTGCTGTTGGGTGAGAAAGAGCTAATCTTACAGCAAGGGACTCTGGATAGGCTGACTGGACCTCAGTGGTTGAACTTGTACTGAGGAATGTCCAGGAACACTAACTTGACACAATAGGCCCTAACACAGAAGGCAAGGTGTATGAATTCTAGGGGCTGTGGAGGATGCCAGTGAGGGCGGGGTATAAATGTATGAGGTGTTCTAAATGAAATACAAAATAAATTGATTAATAAATCAATTAAAGAATAGGGAGGGAGAATGTGTTTTCTTCAGGAACTAGTTCCCTGAAATGTTATCTAATTCCAAATTGCCAACCTTAATCGTGTATATTCACGTTAAATGGACATAGTACAATAAAAAAGAGAAACCTGAGTGAGAATATCCATCACTGTCTGTTTCCTTACCTCAAGTGTAGTGTGACCAACTGCCACATGTTCCTGACACATTTATTTCCCTATGATGATGAATCACACTATGAGTCGAAATAAATGCTTACTTCCTTAAACTACTTTTGAAAGAAGTTTGTCTCAGTTATAGGAAAATAACTAATACACTGAGAAAGATATGTTCTCTGTCATTTTGTATTTCACTATTGTTAGAAAGAAAAATGTTTGTGTAATAAATTCAGAATCACCAGAAAATTGTATTTCAAAGAATAATAAGAAATTGATCATTTGAATAGCCATAAAGATCTCAATTCCACATGTAGTAGTTAGATATTATTTGTTGAATACATAAAATGTTGCATTTATGACTGAAAACATATAAATGCCAGAGTGTAAGAATTTCATACAGCTTAGGTATATGCAAAATCGTTTATTTTCTAAAAATATGGGATGGTTATATATGAAATTATAATATTTCTAATTCCTCAGAACATATGTGAGATCAAAAGTTGCTTTCGGACAATAAGACTAACTTTACAATTTGTTAAGCATATCAAATATTTAGAACCTTAGTCAAAGAGGATCATTATAGGCAGGACTGTAACCCAGCAGTACAGCACTTTTTATTATGCATAGAGACTGACTTTGAGTATCAGCATTTATACAAGAAGAAAAAATGGAATCATTATGAAATAAAAGCAATGTTATTTAATTAAAAAATCCTCTAAAAACACAAGATGTTAAACATTTTACTTTCAAGCAGTTCTTTAGTGAAAGAAAATTTTTCCTAGTTCTGATGAACATTAAAAAATATTCAAAGAAACCCCTGGTTTTAAACATGGGGGATCAAAGTTAAATTTGTTTTGAATTTATATATAATATCACTTCATCCCATATAAAATTCTATAGATAATTTTCACTAACTTTATCACATATAAAACTTTCCATAACACCGTTTCTTTCCAAGTCCTTCTGCAGGATAGTAAACCTATCCAAAGCATTATCTCCACTATTATCTCTAATATTATCTCTTACCATATAATCAGAATCATGTTAGGACAATATTCTATTTTACTTTCTCATCGCATCCTTATATCCTATAACTTTCAATAGACTATCTATACTTTCCAACATAGCAGCTTCTCAAAATTCACTAATAACTTTTCAAAATGGATGCTTTGCTATTCTTAGATCATAGTCATATATAAATCCCTAACAATATTAATATGTAATAAAAATCTCTAATTCATTAATCATTTTATTTTGAACATATTTCGCAGGAATAAATTAGCATAAACCTCAGTCAATACTCAAAGGTGAAGAAATTCAGCTATATACTAAGTGCTATATACGAAGTGCTATATACTAAGTGCTTCAAGTTTAAGATCACCCATGTTTGTTTCCAAATTTAATATACCACAAGTCAAATTTGTCGGCAAACTGGAATATTTAACTATGAAATGTAGGGTAATGTTATAGACAGAACTGATTTAACATTATTCATCTTTAAAATTTCTGGACATGGCTGCAAATATAACATAGTGGTTAAGAGCTTGTACTGCTCTTGCAGAGAACCTCAGTTTGGTTCCCAGCATGTGTGTCAAGCAATTGACAATATCCATTAACTCTAGCTTCATGAGATCCAAAACCTCTTCTAGTTTCACTAATATGTATGCACACATACATACATACACAGTACTCAGTTTTTTTAAATTCTCAGATAACATTATATCTCTTAAATTCGATGATTAAGACAGAGATTCTCAGGTAACATAGATTGTGAACAATATGGCAAAAAATGAGAGTTACCTTTTGTAAAAGGCACATGATTCTAAGACATCGATGTGAGGGCATATGTTAACAAAGCAATGTTTAAAACCTCAGGTCAAATGCACTATTAATTTAAAGATTAGCATATTTACCACCTAGAGAGTTGCTTCTTAATGCTCTTTAAATATTATATCAAAAATTAAGTATATTCTATAACAAAGGTATTTTATATGTCAATGAGAACCAGAAACATAGTTAATAGAGATGAAGATTGATCTGTAGTATATGCCTGTCTTTCTGCAGCTCCCAACTTCGAGAATCACTTTGGAATTTTCTATTGTTAGTTAGCATTCAGTCATCAAGTACAGGAGAACTACTTGCAGTGTTTACTCAACTTGCCAAAGCCATACTTAGAGCTGAGAGATAATATACATGATAAAACATTTCATTTTAACATCCCTATATATTGTTACACTCTAGTGTATAACGTATAGAAGTACAGATTCCCAAGTGTCGGGACATGATTGTCTTTTGAAGATAAAGAGCTGAATGAAGTATTCTATAGGCAATCTGGAAAGATGGCTATAGAGGTGATCATTGGTTCAGCAGCTCTAAATGTGTCCAAAAACTAAACTAGCAGTAGTTAACTCCATCGATGTTAGAGATCTATGATGTTGGGCCCATTTGTCATATCTATCACCATTCTCTGTGGATATCCACAAACAAATTAGCCCTTTATTGGTCAGAAATTTGGTGCCTCAACTGTGATGTGTATTTACATTTCCCAATCCCAAATATGTGAAAATGTACCAGTGATGAAGTGTAAATTCTCTGCTTAATGATCTTTTAAGTTTCTGACACTTTCATGTATTTCTGACTACACACAGCACTCTCTTCCTAGGGTTTTCATGTTGGTCTGTTTTAGTATAAAGACGTTAGGTTAGAGTAACCTTTTCATTGCTCAAGCAGCTGAGTCATGATGACATGAGTAAATGAAAGTCTGATGAAATGGTAATAATTAAACACAAATTAGAGGTCCAATGAGACTTGAGGATGATTCACTTATCAGGGAAACTGCAAGATTTAAGACAGACTGAAATCGATAGTAAGACAAACATAATGTATCCATTCAAAAATATTTCAATACTACATGAAGTACAGATTCCCAAGAGTAGGGATATGATTGTCTTTTGAAGATAAGGAACTGAATGAAGTATTCTATAGGCAATCTGGAAAGATGACTATAGAGGCGGTCATTGCTTCAGCAGCTCTAAATATGTCCCAAAACTAAACTAATCAGAATACATACACACACACACACACACACACATGTTAGTTTGGTTTAGATCTAGCAGTAGTTAACTCCATCGATGTTAGAGGTCTATGCTGTTGGTCCCATTTGTAATATATATCACCATTCTCTGTAGATATCCACAATAAATTATCCCTTTATTGGTCAGAAATTTGGTGCCTCAACTGTGATGTGTATTTACATTTCCCAACCCCAAATATGTGAAAATGTACCAGTGATGAAGTGTAAATTCTCTGCTTAATGATCTTTCAAGTTTATGACACTTTCATGTATTTCAGACTACACACAGCACTCTCTTCCTAGGGTTTTCCTGTTGGTCTGTTTTAGTATAAATATGTGAGGTTAGAGTATCCTTTTCATTGCTCAAGCTGCTGAGTCATGATGACAATGGTAAATGAAAGTCTGATGAAATGGTAATAATTAACCACAAATTATAGGTCTGATAAGATGAGACTTGAGAATGATGGATATGATTGTCTTTTGAAGATAAAGAACTAAATGAAGTATTCTATTGGCAATCTGGAAAGATAACTACAGAGGTGGTCATTGGTTCAGCAGCTCTAAATGTGTCCCAAAACTAAACTAATCAGAATACACACAAACACACACACACACACACACACACACACATACACACATACACACACACAAATATATGTTAGTTTGCTTTAAATCTAGCAGTAGTTAACTCCATCGATGTTAGAGGTCTATGCTATTGGGGCCATTTGTTATATATATCACCATTCTCTGTGGATATCCACAAATAAATTAGCCCTTACTAATTTATGCACTTACATGCATGCAGGTATAATACTCACACACAAAAAATAAAAATAAATAAAATTTTTAAATGGGTTACATTAAAATGTTTTTATATCACCTTGTTATTAATTTCAACTACACACTCCCAGCCCTCCAGGCCTTTACTGGTCCCCTTAACCTTCCTGCAGTGATTCTTACACCTGCATGTTGCATGTTAGCAACTTGTGTATATTATTTGAACATACTGAGGTTCATATACGAATTCTGCACACAAGTCACATACAATAGCTTGCCTTCCTTATCACTTCCTATAGGTCCTCCTTCCTCCATTTCTTCTTGCAAGCTCAAAGTCTCACTTTCATGCCATATACTTTTTTTACACTTAGATTCCACATTTGTGTAAAGCCATGTACTATTATTTTCCTGAAACTGACTTTCAAGTCTTTTTGTAATAATCTCCAGTCTCATCCATTTTCCTAAAATTGACATTAATTCATTTTTTACAGCTAGATGAAATTATGGTGTGTCTATAAACCACTCTTTCTTTATCTCTTTTGATGATGTTCGTCTAGTTTGGCTTCATCTCATGGATATAGCTTGTAGCGCAGCAGTAAACATGGATAAGTAAATTTCTCTGGGGAATATTGATTTTCAGACTACCAAACATAATTGCAGATTGATTTTCTTATATCTAACGTCAAGGCTTTCCATAGCTGCGGCACCAGTTTTCACTTATTCCATTAGAGTATAATGGCTTCTTTTTCTCATGTGTTGGAGAATTATTCATCATTTGTTGTCTACAGATGGAGATTAGATGAAATTCTGAAGCAGTGTTAATTTGCATTTTCTGTACTGTTAAGGATACTAAGTATTTTTCAAATATTTGATGGCAATGTATATGTTTTCCATTAAGAGTTGTTTGTTGGGTTCATTAGACAATTTTTGATTAGATGATTTGTTTAATGTTGGAAGTTTTCTAGGTAGTAGACATCATTCCTATTTCAAATATGCAATTGGTAAAGATTATCTTCTGGTTTGTATGTTCTCTTTGCTCTAGGACTTGTTTCATGTACTATGGCGATGTTTCAATTTCACATAAATTCATTACTCATTATTTCCTGTGCTGTTAGACTTCTTTGAGAAAGTCCGACCCTGTGCTTAAAATGTGTACCACTTTGCTGTTTTTATGTAGCAGTTTTACAGTTTCAGTTCTTCTATTGGGGTCTTTGAAACACTTTGAATTAATTTTTTATCAAGATGAGTGACTGAAGCCTCATTTGCTGAAATGGCTACAATTTCTCCCAAATGTGTTTTAGGAATGTTTGTCTCAGACTGTGTTGCTATAGCTGCTCAGGCTTTCTGATGAGCTCTCTTTTTTACTTCATTCTACTTTTTGTCAGTATCATACTGATTTTGTTTCTATCCCACTGTAGAATACTCTGAGATCAGATGTTCTAATATCTCCAGTATTGTTCTTTCTATTTAAAATTGCTTTGGATATTTAGGGGCTTTTCTTCATTCGCATGAATTTTTAAAAATTCTTATTCTGTAAAGTTTGAAATTGATGTTTGATGAGATCCTGTTGAATTGTTGCTTTTGTTAATATGCTCAATTTCACATAATTTATAAATTTTGCCAAGTAATGAACATGAAAAGTCTGACCTTTTCCAGTGTCTCAAGATTCTTTTATCTTCTTCTTTATGTTAATCTTAGCAAGTTAAGCCACTGTGAATGGGATATTTTCAGTACAGCTAGGGATTCTGCATTAGAAGAATTTCTTCTTCTAAACCCTTCGAGAATTCTATGGTTTTTCTTTGTTTTGAGGTAATCAAAAGCCCTTTTGAAGAAAGTTACTCCACAGTCTACATGTAGAGGAAAAAATTATTTTTGCTTAGGCACTAGATATGAACGATAGCTAATTGGAATGCAGATTATCTAAAAACAAGCACACTTGTTGAACATTTATTATTGCTAAAACTCAGAACAAAAGCTTATTACTTCTATTTTCCATCTCTAGGAGAAAAACCATAAACAACATCAGTAGGCATTTTATAATCTACAGCCACAGATTCTCAGAAAATATTTAGAAAACTGGGAGTGAAGTTTATAATACTGACTTCATTAAACACATAAATTGGTTAATTGCATATATGTGAATATATTTATCAACACTGTTACAAAATTTTTCTTGAGTCATTAAGTGCAGGAAGTGGTGTTAACTGATATAACTTTGATTCTGTTTGGGAGAAAATTCAGAGACAAATCACCTCTCACTTACTACTCTAAATTCATGTAGCAATGATGATTTAAATGAATAAATCAGTGACCTGCAGAGAAGTGAAAGCACTTCACATAAACATTAAACATGTTCATATAATTCAAAAGCAACTAAAATTAGCCTTTCTATTTTTCTTCTCTCATATCTTGTTGGCAGTCACTGAGTTGTCTGTTTTGACCAATCCAAGTTATAATTTAACTTCTGGGCTAATTTCCACTCAGATAAATGCACAAGTAGTAACAGAAGGAAACGCAAGAACCAAGTGAAGAGAAGCAGTGCATTTTGCAAGAATGTCTGTGAAATGGATCTCAGTTTTGCTGCTACTTCAGATGAGCTGTTCCTTCAGATCCGGGAACTGCGGGAAGGTGTTGGTGTGGCCGATGGAGTACAGCCACTGGATGAATTTAAAGATAATACTGGGAGAACTTGTAGAGAGGGGCCATGAAGTGATTGTTCTGAGAGCTTCTTTTTCCAATTTTTTTCATATCAGCAACTCCTCAGGCTTTAAAAGTGTAACTTTTCCTACATCCCTGGATGGAAATGAAGTAGAAAAGTTTGCAGCACAATGGGTTGATATGTGGACAAATGAAGTGCCAAAAGATACGTGTCTGAAATACTATCCATCACTGAATAGAGTTTTCGGACAATTTTCTGATCTTTGGTTAAATCTTTGTAAAGACGCTGTTATGAACAAACAAATTATAGCAAAACTGCAAGAATCAAAGTTTGATGTGCTTGTTTCAGACGCCCTTGGTCCCTGTGGTGAGCTGATTGCTGAGCTGCTGCAAATACCTTTTGTGTACAGTCTTCGCTTTGGCAATGGCTACACAATAGAGAAGTACAGTGGAGGGCTTCTCTTCCCTCCGTCTTATGTTCCTATAATTTTGTCAGGGTTAAGTGGTCAGATGACATTCATGGAGCGGGTAGAAAATATGATATGTTTGCTTTATTTTGATCTTTGGTTTGAGTCATTTCCTGCAAAGAAATGGAATCCTCTTTACAGTGAAGTTTTGGGTAAGTCATTTTTTATTTTATGTGCTTTTAAAGGTATTCTTATATGCATCTAAAATCAGATAAACTTTTCTTTTGTAGATCAAATATTTATATGAAACACAAAAATATCTACCAATACAGCAAAAAGACTTACAGTGCTGGTCACACAGAAACAAAGTGCAAAGTGGTGATACAGGATGTGCTAGTTCATATGATAACCAAGTGAAGCATGGAGACTCTCTCTAAGCAACCTATGTGCATTTAGTATATTTTCTTTGTTTAAAAAAGTTATAACGCACCTCACTAATGACTTCTGCTCTGTGTGTGTGTGTGTATGTGTATGAGTTTAGTATATGTATGTCTTTGAGTGGTTCTGTGCACACCATGTATATGTGCATATACACATGTGTGCCTGTGTATGGGGACAAGAGGACAACAGTAGGAATCTTTCTTAATCATGCTCCACTATATTTTGTAAGATGAACATGTTACTGAACCTGGAGCTCACCAGTTTGACTAGACTGCCTGGTCAATAGCGGCACGGATACAACTGACTCTGTTACCAAGGCTCAGGTGTCACAAATGCACATCCATGTGGCTGCTTTTACGTGAGGTCTGGGACTCTAAATACAGGTCATTGTGTTTACTCATTAGGTATCACACAGCCTGAGCCATCTTTCCAGTTCCTCATTAATATCTCCAGTGACTGGAGAATGAAATATTTAAAAAGATCAATGACACTGAAGAAATTAATTGTTCAGTTTTGTGAAGATGATTCCTTATTTTAAACCAAAAGTGTATTTTTTCCCTATTTTTTTCTAAAGTAGTCCCTCAGTTTTTAAGAGATACTGTATTTAACCACATCCTTGGAGAGAAAAACAAAACTATATGTTATTGCATTATATATGAACATCCATTCAGAGGTCTAAACCCTATGAAGCAGGGATGCAGATGCATTTGGTATCCACTGTTTTCAGCCATGCTCTTCTATTTTAAATACCTGAAACAGACTAAGAAAACCAAGAATCAAGGGACAGTTGTATCACTGCAGAAACTATGGTTCCTGGGAGAATTGCATGCAAGCTATGGTAGGATAGTTTCATTCCACACCTAGAATGTTTCTTTACATTTGCATCTACTATTTTTGAAGTTTTAGAGGGTCTTGAAATACAGGCTTGTTTATATACTGTCTTAAGAGCTATTTTAAAGAATATGATTCCTAATTTATTTCGGTGATTATAGAACATTGCCTCAGTATGCCTTTAACATACATATACATTTATTATGTGAACCCCATATAAATTGCACATCCAAATTACATTATGCATAAGTAAATTCATTTATTTTATACATTATTGAGAAAAAATTCTTATAAATATTTTCTATATATATTATATTAAAATGACAAGTTTGTCATTATCTTTTTTTGTCCAACCCCAATTTATTTTTGCATTTAGGAAGACCCACTACCATGGTTGACCTGATGAGTAAAGCAGAAATGTGGCTCATACGGTCCTACTGGGATTTGGAGTTTCCTCGCCCAACCTTACCGAATGCTGAGTTTGTTGGAGGTCTCCACTGCAAACCTGCCAAACCCTTACCTAATGTTAGTATGTTCCTTTTTCTTTGGTTGTTTGCTTGATTTCATTTGAAGGAAACTGGTTTGCTTCTATTCTTCCACTTTGTTTCTGAGTGAGAGATATGGACAGGGGGATAAAGCATCCTGATATTTAAATGCTTGAAGTTTGCACAGTCACAAGTTTATACATTGCATCGTACTTATATAATAACATGAGAAGCGTGGGAACAATTAACTAAATAAAGTCGGTTAAATTTAGCACGACAAATAGTATCACCCATCAATTAAAAAACTACAAACTTATTAGCATACACCAAAAGCAAGTGTAAAATATTCAGAGAAAAATTCTTCCCCAATCACTACATCTGATAGTACATGTCGAAAGATAGACTATATCTGCTTAATAAAAAAATATAGTGAAAAGTATGTGTAAAACAAAATTTATAATTTTAAGAGACCATCCACTTGGAATAACAGAATATATCTCAGAACTAGGATAGTAAGATGGCATGTGTGAAGGACTAGGTCATGGGATAAGACCAAGAAAGAAACAAGAACTGCAGGTGTAGTTTACTAATATGGTGAATAATGTGCCCAACCTTATAGACAGGTAATTCAAAACCCACCAAAACAGAGTAGTTAGAAATTAGTGAAGACATCAAAGAGCCAGAGAAAGAAAGTGATCTAAGGGGATATATACTTAGAGTTTCTTTAAAATAACAACAAAAAAATGCCTACAGAGGAGAAAGACTAAAAATAGAGAACATGCATGAGACTGACATAACAGTTCGGATGTCAAATGAATGAGCCCAGAGCAGAATATTAAGATTGTGTAGTGCAATTTCTCATACTAATGACACAGAAATCACACTGAATGTTTAGAGAAGAGATTCAAAATGGGTAAAACTTTAAGTACCTCTGATACTTGGTCGATAATACCAAATTAAAGCTGACTATTTTTATTATCTTGTTTAAACTATGACAACATTTCTGAGAAAACAACTTAACAGGGTAAATGTTTTATGGTGGCTCACGGACTCTAATGCTTCCTTAGCTTTGTTGATTCTGTTCCATGTTAAGGTAAATTCTAATGTGTCAGAGGCATGTGGAAAGTATTAATACACAGAGGACAAAACTTGGGGTTCAGTTTGGACTGCTCCAAAGATACAAACTCAGTTAATTACCTGATTTCTTCAAGTAGCACTCACGTCTAAAAGTTTCCAGAGGTTGCCAAAACAGTGCCAAGAGCAAAGATTTTAACAGTGAGCTTTTGAGAGGACATTTATTCAAACCACAATGATTATTGATACTAGTGATTAGTTAATATGTGCAGAAAATTGGTTAATTTTCCTCAAGAAGAAAAGGCATCCCATCAAATTTTCATGCAATGTCAAAGAGAAAGGAAATTCTATAGATTTAGTTAAAATAAATGTATAGGAAATAAGATGAAGAAGGTGGAAAGCTCAAATCTTATTGCAAATGTGCAGGTTCCTCATCAGCGTTTCAACTCAAAGGGAAAACAGTTCAGTAGATTGAATTTGGGGCCTGCATGTTTGCAACAAAACCCAACTTTTCTTGCTTTGAGTCAGCAATAAGGTATTGCTTATTGGTACTATTCACTTGAGATCTTAGAGTTTTTCCGGGCAGGCTACAAAAGAGGCAATGTGCTGTTTGGAGCATGTGTTGCAAGATGAATTTTTGCCTACTTCATACAAAATATCTCCTCTATCACACATCTACCACAAAAGGCTCGGGAATTCTTAAGGAAGAGAGGGTAGAAAGATGGTAAGAGTCAGAGGTGGATGCTGATGACAAGGGAACAGAGTTTTCCAGGGGACTGGTCAGTTACTCATGTGAACTCATAAATGGTAAGAGTATGCACACAGGAGACACTAAAGCTTCTTTGTGTAGCATGTGTCTTGGCATCAAAGCTGCCTGGCAGAATGATTACAGAAAAAATGTGTGTTACACCTAGCCATCTGATAATCCTTACCACTTGTCTGTGAAAACAGTAAATAAACTGTAAAAGAAATTCTACAAATATATAGAACATTATCCATTGTAAAACTACATCAAACATTTAGATATGTGATAAAACCAATTTTTCTTTATTGTTGTACCATTTGATCTCCTATGAGTCCCTGTGTATATGCATGTAAAGACTCAAGTGTGAATAATTCTGGCGGGGGTGGGTCAGAACTCATGTATGGGGGTTCAGAGGTCAAACTGAGGAAATCTCTTCTCTCCTTCCAAAACCTGGATTCCAGGGATCAAACTGAAGTCATCATGCTTGGAACTGAGCCACCTCACCTGTCCCTGAAAGCTTTGGAAATGCTTAAAACCTAACAAAGAGTTTAATGTAAAAGATTAAGACTACATACAATAACTTTCCCAAGTCACAGGTGGTTACAACTGTAGTAATGTAAGCTTGTACTCTATATCCGATACTTAGAGAATTTCTCAGTTCCCTTAAAGAGAAATTGACAGTGGTATTAGAATTCAGAAAGGAAAAGAAAGAAGTGGAAGAAAACAATGAAACAGTAAGATGACCATTGACAAGACGGTTTGATGGGTAAAGATACTTGTGATGTACCCTGACTACTTGAGTTTGAGCCCTAGAATTGAACAGGTATGTTTGGAAAGGGAAGAAACTTCTCTAAGATTCCCTTAGACTCCCTCACACATGTGCTGTGACATACTCCCCCACACATATACACATATACACAAAAGAAATAAAAACATATAAAAAGAATATTTAAAGATTTATGTCTTCTACAGTTACTTGCTTTGTCCGTACTTATCAAGAGTTCAGATTTCTTTATCTTTCATAAAAAGACAATGAAAGTTTAGAAATTGCACCAATGTCTTTCCAATGTTTGTATCATAAATTACATAGGATATACATATATAAAACCCTAGAAAGGAAAATCAACATGAGCATAAAAAAATTCATGTAGTGATTATTGATAGAAATTATAGAAACCTTCTATATTCAGCATTAGGAAATGATTACATAATATATATATATGTATGTACGTATATTGCCACTTTAAAATTTTAGAAGTTACAAATATTATTTTCATCAAAATCTTTAACAATGTTAATCATAATGGAAGACTTAGATGAAATAAGTTACATATTCATGCATCACAAACTTCAAATCATTTTATTTCAGGATCAGTAATAGCATCAAGTCATGTATAATGGGAAGTACAGAAAGAAAGAAGAAAGCAAAGTAGTAGAATAAAAATCACAGTTCTGTAGCAGGAAAGAGAAACAAACTTACAATATTATAAACATCTCACATAGTATCTTTTCACTACAAAGTTTTAAGTTTGCCAGAAGAAAATATTTGGAACATTAACTTCATGACAATGTGAGTATACTGTTCCTGTTAGCTTGTGTTGAAGATGGGAATGGCTGTCCTACATGTGCTTTACCAATAGTACTCTAATAATAATATACTTAATTTTATCTCAGAGTCTAATTTCAATAGAGTTTTCCATGCTATTGCTCTTTCATGATGAAATAATTTCTGTCTTCACAGGAAATGGAAGAATTTGTCCAGAGTTCTGGAGAACATGGTATTGTGGTATTTTCTCTAGGTTCAATGGTTAAGAACATAACAGAAGAAAAGGCCAATATAATTGCATCAGCCCTCACACAGATTCCACAGAAGGTTAGATAAAATGGTCCCTGGAAGGCCATTATTATTGAGTAACATAAAGTCTAAGGATGGAACAATTATACAAATTTAGTATGTGAGAAATGAAGTATTAGAATAGCTCTAATTTGCTCTAGATGGTTTATAAACAAAGAAAAATGTGACATGTTAAGAAAAGGTGTTTTCGTTTGACAGTAAAATTGACATAAGCATTGTGATCCCAGTGCAGCATGGGTAATGGGCACAGTCTGAAATTGTATTATGGTGATATTGTTCCCCAGAGAATGTGAAAATAGACAAATTTTGACCAGTTACCTACTCCTTTTCTGGACAACTGTTTGAAGTTTGACATTTGAATAGGAACTTAATTTTTGTTAATAACTTATTAGCAGATATTGTAAAAGTAAGGTCAGAAATGAAGCAAGTGCTCAAGATTTCTCGGCCAATCCTTGCCATTTTATCCTAATTTTGGATTACTCTTGTTGAGTGTATAGTTCAGAGGAATACTCTGAGAAAGGGAAATTAAAGTTCCACCAACTCTCATTCTCTTTGTGCCATGTTTGTTGAAACATAATGAAGTAACTGCCCTTCTGGACTGTGCCCTGCCTATACATGAAGCAGGAAGATGTCAAAGAGCAAGTGGAGATGGGCCGTGTCCTTACAGTGAACCCCAGGCATGATAATGTGGCCCACAGGGCTGTAACTCTAACCCATGAGGTTAGAGCTCCTCTCATGAGGAAGACAGGGGAAACTGAGAAAGAATCCAGTAGAAACAAACATGGTCACAATAAAGCAGCAAGCTGCCCCCTTCATAAAAGTGTGCTAAGAACAAAATTACTTCAAATTAAAGCTTAATCTTGTGTATTTATAAAACTATTTTTATTAAATATTTTAGTTTTCCATTAGATAAATCTTTCCTGTGATCACCTTTATGTTTCATTGAGATCCTGATTATTTTCAATATTCTTATGGCAAATTCAATGTTAACCGCATAGGTAATGCTCCAGTTTGAGGATTGTTTGGAATATCTAAAATTATTAGAATGAAACAAATGTGACATCATTAATTTTTTGTGTGTTTTCAATAGACAGACCAACATATGACTCATGATTACCTGATGAACTTCATTTATTCTTTTTTCGGGGGTGGGGGATATTTTTGAGAAAGAGTCTTTGTGCAGCCCACCTAACCTGGAACTCACTAGGTAGAACAGGCTGGCCTCGGACTCATAGAGATCACCTACCTCTGCCAACAGAGTGCTGGAACTAAAGGCAAGTGCCAGCTCACCCTGCCCAAGATTCATTTCTTACATGTAGAATTTCCAATCTTAATGAAAATGCCAACTTCCTGAATTCATGTACAAAATACCACTTTCAATTTCTCCTATTGATACTCACTAAACCACTAATCTAGATCATGTTCCTTATACTGCATAAATAAAACTGATTTCTCACAAAAACAATCACTTCATAAATTTCATTTCCTTTTAGAAATAATATTTTATTTATTATTTTATTTTATACATATGAGTACATATGTATATGCCTGCATATGTGTAAGTGCACCTGTGTCAAGTAATGCCTGTGGAGGTCAAAAGAGGGCATCCGATCCCTCAGAACTGCAGTTATAGATGGTTGTTAGCCACCATGTGGGGGCTCGGAACTGAACCCAGGTCCTCTTCAAGAGCAGCCAATGCTCTTAACCATTGAGCCATCTCTCCAGCCGCAGACTTAATTTCTTGGCAAAAATGTCAAACCCACTCTTTGATTGCTATTATCATTGTGGTGACATCAAGTGCATCCTCAACATGCAGAAGAATGCAGGCAAAGGTAGGACCTGAATGTGCTGGCAAAATGATCTGTTAGAGTCCTATCATTGATGTCAAAACCCACAGGTACATGTAGATGAATATGGTAAATTTGACAACCTCACAGACAATTTAGACACCATCACTCTGTGAGGTTACACTTAGGGTCTGAGAGTCAGAAGATTCCACTCTTCCATTGGCAAGGATGAGGCATCATTCGAATAAATTTCTGACAAGAGAGAATTTTAGATGTGGAAAATTTGTCAAAACTATTAACTACTGAAAGACTAATGGTAAATTCTATAAAACTAGTATAGGACAAGTGGATATTAATAAATTCTAAAGTCATCATAATATAGTGTGAAATTAAAAATGGAAAATAGAGTTATTACAGTAAGTACAAATAAGATATAAACCTCCAACAGTATGCTTCTCTTCCCTGGAGCTGAATCAAGAGAGCAGAGCAATTTATTAAATGTTTTCATATACCATTAACCATTTCATTTATGTATATGAGTGCTCATGGAAAATCATGGTTATGTTCAACCTGATGAATACAGAAATAAGTACATGGAATGTTGTCATGCTCTTCTTCTCAGTCTTGAATAGTTCTCCTATTTCCACACCTGTCTTGTGAACAGCATTTAGCTAAGTGATATATAACTTGTAAAACACTGTTTTAAAATTTCAGTTCTGAAGTAAGGTACTATCTTATATCCAACAGGTTATTTGGAAATTTTGGGGCAAGAAACCAGACACATTAGGACCCAATACCCGACTATACAATTGGGTGCCTCAGAATGACCTTCTTGGTAAGACTGTTAAATGATATTGAAAACTTGAATGACAGGCCATGCTCTTGATGAGAGCTCAGTAGAAAACAAACAGAGCATTTTTTCCTGGAAAAAGTGAAAAAGAGAAACAATTTTTAAATGTTTATTTTTAGTTTTAAAGGCCATGAAATATAAGTTGACAGTATTAGGTCACGCTCTTTATGCTTAGTTACAAAGTTGACATTGTAAAGGCAGCTTCCCGTCAAGTAAATTTTTCTACAGTAACTTGGGTTAATCTCTTTCCATCAATTAAACTTTATACACATTCTTTTTTTGAAAATAGAGGGTTCCAGATACTATTAACAATCAACATCTTTTTTTATTACAAATATCCTATTTTCATGAGAAAAACTCCCAATCTTTATTGAAAAGTAATAATACACAGGACATCTTTCTTGGCTGCCTTAACAACCTTTCTTTGAGGCTTAGTGAATTGAGTACATCTTTATTATAACAAGTTCCAACATATGCATAATCTTTTCTGGACAGTTCTTGTCTTTGATTCATTGTGGGACTTTTGTGTTTGGCTGGTAATCACTTTTCCATTGTTCCATTTTCAAGTCATGCTACATCTGCAAGGCAGCATTCAATGACTTCTCTGTAAGCCCAGAATCATTTAGAAAGCACAATAACCAGAAAACTGGAGGATATGGCCCTCAATAAATTACATGCACTTATGTACTTTTTCCTCTGAATATTTAAGTGCAGTTACAAGAGTGTAAGAATAACTTTTACATAGTGGACATAGTCTGGTCATAGTCTGGACTAATTATCCTCAGCAAATGCAATGACACTTCAGTCGTGTGACCATGAAGAGTGTGTCCTGTGTGTGGCAGGGTGTCCTTGAAAGCCTTGGTTTGATACTTGTACTCCACCCACCGATGAAATGAACAAATGAATGAATGTGTATGCTTGAGAATTAACATATCAAAGCCATAAAAGGCTATGTCCCACCTCCACTGAACTCAGTGAAATTTGGAAAGGACTCTTGAAGCTAAGGATGGAAGTCAACCTGTACTTCCCCAATGAATTTGGGGAAACACTGTGGAATGAAAATATGTGCAACCTGGCCCTTCAACACAGTTCTTAGAGATATCTGGGGGAACAGGTTTCTTCTGATTTCAGGTCCACTCTTAGAAACTTATTTTAAGATACGACTTTTATTTTGTTCAGGATAGTTGTAGTGCTGGCTAATTAATAACAAATCCAGTGAGTATTAGCTTAGGTAATAACACCCGCATAAGAATTCAACAAGCTTTTTCTAGGAAAAAATTCTGTTCCTTTTAATGCACTGTATTACACATTTCTACTTCATGTCTAACAATCCTAATTAATAAATTTTCTGATCTTAGGTCATCCCAAAACAAAAATATTTGTAACTCATGGTGGCACCAATGGCATCTACGAGGCGATCCATCATGGGATCCCCATGGTCGGCATTCCCTTGTTTGCGGATCAACATGATAATATCGCTCACATGGTGGCCAAAGGAGCAGCTGTTGCACTAGACTTTCATACAATGTCAAGTTCAGATTTGCTAAATGCATTGCAGACAGTTCTTAACAATCCTTTGTGAGTATAACCTTTTATTTATTTTTATGTTTGTATTAGGCTGGAACCCAGGGCTTGTACATAGAAGTTTGATAAGGGCTCTACCTCTGGAAATCTTAAAGAAACTTTCTAATGTATATGTTTGTGTTTGTGTGTGTGTGTGTGTGTGTGTGTGTGTGTGTGTGTGTGTGTGTGTAGTTTAAAAGGAGTTACCATGTATGGAGCAATAATGCCTCTATCTGATTTCATAGGCTATCAAACAAAATGTCAGGTCTGTATTATCTCCTTAAAACTGTCAGTCAATGGAGTCCCATAGGCCCACAAACTGTATAGGCTATGGCCACTGCTCTTGGTTGTCCTCCAAAATTCTGTAAGACTACATTACTAAAGATGAAATACACTCATGGGGCATGGAGAATTCAGGCTGGTACTAACCTGGAAACTTCATCCTTACTTGGTACTTTCATAGTGCTGGCAGGAGATATGTATGCTACTGGGAAAGAAAAGTCATCAACAGTCTTTCACAGGTGTATACCCTGTGAACTACGGTAATGACTGTCTGGCAAGATATTAGCACAAACGTTCTTTAGTAACCAGCAACTTCCTGATTGAAATAAAGCCTGCTCCACAAAATAGAACTCATTTCTGGAACTGTTAACTGGGTCAGGAACTATGGCTGGGTAGATTATAGGCCCTAGTGAAAAAACTGCTAAACAGAAATAATATTAACCTGCCTCATAATTATATTTTTATATACATGGATATAAAAATAGTGAAAAGTGTTAATTTTTAGCAGAGAAATTACTTTTCACGGTAGATGCTGATTAATACAAAGAATCACAACTAACTGGTCTAAAGGCAGAGAATAAATGATTATGGATTGCTTAGTAAATGTGACATCTTATACTTTTTCCCTTTAAGCCTCAGAGATCATCATAGAAAAGGACCAGAGAGGTTGTAAGGACCAGAGTGTTTTCAGTAAATGACAGGGCTACTATACACATGAGCTCACAGAGCTGTGTGATTGCATAGACAAGACTTTGAAAGACCAAGCCAGCAAAAATTCCAGAATGTATCAGGCTTTTGCATTGAAGCTATTGGCAATCTGTGCATGTTTTGGTAAGAAGAATCTGTTTTGTATTCAGGGATGGTACATCTGATGGTCCATGTTCCAGTGGATGGTGCTCCCCCATGCACACACTAACCACACTGAGTGGATTCATGAAATTGAGAGGGAAAAGTGGTGGGAAGCTTATAACTCATTTTCATGTTGGGATTTTCTCTGAGTTGAGCCAGCATGGGACCTAGGCATGCTGTCACCATTGCTAGGAGTTCATATGAGCAACTGAGAAGCTATGTAGAAACGCAGTTTCCTTGAGATCATTCCCAATTTCTGACCTTATGATCTTTTTGACCCTTCTTCCTGAGACTTAGGGGGCAGAAGTCTGATATAAGTGTGCTATTCAGGGATAAGTACACTATATCTTCATGTTCTCTGCAAGTTGGTCAGTTGTGGGTTTCTGTGTTAATCACCATCTGCTGCATAGGGAAGCTTCTTGTCTGAGAGTCGAAAGATGCATTAATGTATGGTATAACAATAAGTTATTAAAAGTCAGTTTAATATAATAGCTATTTAGTAGAAAGCTGGTATTAGGTTCTCCTCTATGTCCTGTGACCTGTTTAGCTATGAATTCCTAAGCTTCCTATCAATATCAGGTACGGTCTCCCATACCTAGGAAGTGGATCTTAAATCCAATTGAAGATGTCTTATTTGCTCCCATAATATGTGTGCCACTATTGCACAGGTGGGCATATCTTGCCAGCCAGGTGCCATTGCGTTTCACAGAGTTCACAGCAGGGTGAGACTGGTCATGCTTTTTTGTACTTAGTAACATACATAGCACCTTCTTGCACTAGGAATGTTAGCCAGTAGAGATGAGACTCTGAAGTCAGTACCAGCTTGATTGCTCCTTATTTATTATATAGCTAAAGTGTAGAATGTCTTGAGGAACAGGGATTTACCATCCAGTTCTGGTGTGATACCAAGAGCAGAGACAGTGGCCAGTATGTTTAACGGTATATGGTTCCACGGTCAACAGCTTCTAGAGAGGCAGTCCATTCGTGGCTTAGCAATGTTTTATAATTTCATTATCCTATGATGTCTAGTCAAGGCAACATTCCCCAATTATAAGATAACTACTTTTAATCTCTCTGTATGATGTATGTGAACACACCTGAAGATGTTTCTGTAGCAGTAGGTTTTCAGATGACATTTTTTCTATGGCCTTTAGTGTTACTTAGCCCCCATCCCATACATCCTTCTCTACACTGACCTCCCATTCCCCATACTTTAACCCTTTCTAATCTAATGGTCTCCATTCCCCCCTTCATATCTCTGTATTCTACCACCCCTCTAAGGAAGATTCACCCCACGAACTTATGTGTAGCTAATTTTATTATCTACACAGAAATTTACACATGCATAGTTTCCATGTATTACATAAGTTGATGTGCATGTGGTTTTCCTTTAGTTATAAAAAGAATGTGATGAAGCTATCAACTATACACCATGACCAGCCTATGAAGCCCCTGGACAGAGCTGTCTTCTGGATTGAGTTTGTCATGCGCCACAAAGGGGCCAAGCACCTGAGGCCACTTGCCTACAACCTCACCTGGTACCAGTACCACTCTCTGGATGTGATTGCATTCCTGTTGGTCTGTGTGGTAACCACTGTTTTTCTTGTGAAAAAATTATGCTTGCTTGTTTTTCGAAATATTTTGAAGATGAGAAAGAAAAGAAAGAATGAATAAAGGTCTTTGAGACAGAAGTGTATGATTTCTGGTCATTATAGGCGAGACTATTTAATTGCAGCACTGTCAATCATGGTGTAGCAAGATTATCCTCCATGGTTTCGAAGACTTCTGGTTACTTGCTTTACCTATATATTTTTATTCTGCTTAAACTTTAAGAAATGAACAATTCTAAGTATAGATCTTATAGAATTTTCTTTAGTGCTGACTTTTATATATGTTATAATCCTAAAGTAGCAATATTCACTGAAAGAATCAGGTTGTTTTATGAAAAAGACTGGGGAGTCTGAAGTTTTCATTTTGCATTTTAGGAAATATCATGTTTTTAATAAAACAGAACAGCATGGACTATCCGTTTTCTTCCAAAAAAGCAAAAGCATGACCTGTTAAAATGTGTTAAAGCAGCTTGTACTCAAACTACCAAAGTTGATGAAAGAGTCTTCTTCATAAACTGAAGGCACTTTCATGTGAAAAAGTGACAGAAATTTTTATATAAATATAATGTGAAGAGAGCAAGAAATATCAGAGGTTTGAGATGCCTGGTGAGCAATACTGACCATCTGAGTTTGGGTCTTGGAAGCACATAAAGTTAGAAGAAGAGAACTGAGTCCACAAAGTTGTCTTCTGACCTTCACCTGTGAGTCATGGCACACACACACACAGCTTGCATTAGTTTACCTGATACCTCTTTGGGCAAAAAAGATGAAAAATTTCCCTCCAGGTGAGGCCTTGGATATTCCTTTGCTATTTTTGCATTTTTGAATGATCCTGTAGAATTGAACAGTAAGATAAAAAGTGAAATGAAAGACGGTCTGCTTAGCTCAGATTCAGAGATGAATGGCTACAAACTACATAGAAAAAGTATTGTAGAAATCGTTTATATGTATTTAAGGGGTAGGTACATCTCCATCCATTTTTTTATTTGTATTTTATCAGGCAGAAGAAACATTCTTTGTTTGCATTCTTTCTTCCTTCTGCTTTGCAGATTGGACTTCATTATGAAGAGTCTGATTGTAGCTATATGCAGGTGGGATCTTGAGTCCCTTTTACTATTGAAAAACTCTCTCTGGCATAAATATTAAAAATTTCTATTCAGTTTTTGGTTCTTTATTAATTTAGAATTATTGTTCTGTATTGTTATTGAAGAATAAATAAAAGTATACTCTAAAATTTTATCAGATAGCAGCCTGAGTATTAAAGTAGCTTGAAGTGATTGACTAGACAAATAAAGGAATGATATGGGAAACCAAGTTGCCACAGGACGGAAATATAATGTTATGCTTTAAGATCAAATGCATTTCTTTGCACATGGGCAAATGGAGGCCAGAAGAGGGTGTCAGATGCCCTGAAACCGGAGCTACAGACAGTTCTTAGCCACATGTAGGTGTTGGAATTTGAATCTAGGTCTTTTGTAAGAGTAGCCATCTCTCCAGCCCCTGACCTTAATAACTCTTCTAACAATATATGAAATTCTGAAAAATTGTGGAATGTTAAATTGCTATCATTTGCATTTTGAGTCATAGAACAGTATATTTTCATGACCTAACAGGTATTGTGGAAATTTGAGGGTGATAAACCAGACAAATTAAGACCTAATATCAAGGTTTACAAATGTTCTCCCAGAATAACCTTCTTAGCATGACTCTGAAGAAATTTTGAAAGTATGATTAGTGATTACAAGGTTGATAAGAGTTCTATCTGAAAAATGCTGAATAACTCTGTATTGTGAAACTCAAATATCAAAGCAACTTTGTCCTGTTAATTTATAGTCCTAAAGGAAACAAACCATACAAATCGAGTTTGATTATATACTTGTAATCCTTACAGTTAAAAAGTATATTTAATTTTCATGTAGCTGCATCTCATACACGGTTTCTGTAATTACCTGTTTCAACACTTTGGACCCTGATTTAACCACTATACTTGTTCTTTAACCTAAACACCACGGAGAAACATCACCTTGTTTTAATGTGAAAGATTGTTTTCATGCCACTGGAAGCAACTCACTATCTTACCAATGAGGAAATACACTTTCTCTGTGAATCCTCAGTTCATCCAGCTTTGAGCAGCCTTCATCCCAGACTGAAAGCTTCATTACTTCTTTGAGATATCTAGTTCTAACATGCACATGGTATTTCTTTGGCACTTAGTTTCTTTCATTGGCTTTTTAAAAATGGTTCATCTTGTCATCCACAAACAGCCCCACCAACTGGGGACCAAGTGTTCATGTTCAGGACACAACTGAAGACGTGTCACTCAACCCATAACAGAAAATGAGTTTCTAAATTCTGTAATAGCACCATAGAAATCTTTTACTATTCATAGAATGCCACAAGATAACCTTGATCATAAAGAATGGTGTGATTCTAGAAATAAAGTACATGAACAAGGGAGTGTATATTCTAACAAGGGCGAGTTTAGAGTTGAGAACTGGTCTGCAGCCACAGTGGTGGCCATTCATGTCAGCCTGTTATAAAAACAAACAAACTCACATCCCATGTGTTTATAACTAGATGAGAGAAATTATTGCAGACTCATATTCAGCTGTGAAGACTATATAAAGTCAAACTTCCTTCCAAATACCTATGTTTGCATTCTTAAATCTACCCACAACCCTAATCATAGAAGCTTTCATTTGTGGTGAACATCAGTAAATGGAGGGAATCATTGCTGCATAAGAGATTTAGAATAAGTTATACATGAGGGTTCACTCTTAAAAACAGCAATTTACACTACTCCTTATAAAGCTCAAGGAGCACTGCGGAAGAAGAGACAGAAAATATCTAAGAGCTGGCAGATATAGAGAAGAGCATTTAAATCGCCTTCTCTAGACATGACTTAAGTGGATGTAACCGTGAGCACACAGCAATGACAATCATATGCACCAGGCCTACACAAGCACTCTCAACAGTCAGGTATGGATCAGGAGAGCGCATTTGGGCTTACACCTCAATTGTGGGCTACTGAAGGGCTCTGGAAGACGGGGAGACACTGTCTTCAGTTGGGTAACCACTGGTATACCTGGCAGATTGCAATACACAGTTCCAATCCCAATTCCATGCAGACAGCTCTGGTCAAATGTAGATGGACAGACACACACACACACACACACACACACACACGAAAAACAAAGAGACATGAATGTGATAAAGGAATTAGTAGGAAGAAGGGGGAATTTAGTAAAGCAGGAAAGGAGAGGAGAGAGAGCCTGGTGAGAGCAATCAGGAACATTATGTATGTGGGTAACATTGTCAAAGATCAAGTTTAATTTTAAAAGCATACGTAATGATTTCTTCAGTCTGAGACATGAATATGTTTCAATAAATGGAAATATTGAAATTTCAGGAATAATTCTTATTTCAAACTCCTGTGTAGATAAATTGATCCATTAAAAGAAGATGTAATCCATTTTATTTAATAGTGCACAGAAACGTGAACTGATTTTGTTAAAACATTCATTAACATTTGTTTATACATCAGTTAACTATTTTTTACCTGAAATTCTACATGTAAGAGTATATCATCAAAGGGTGGTGCATGCCCCTAATTCCAACACTTGGGAAATAGAGAAATAGAGACAGCAGGATCTCTGTGATTTCAATGCTAGCTGGGTCTACATAGTGAGTTTCAGGCCAGCCAGGGTTATATATACAGAGTGTCTCAAAAACAAAACAAAAGAAAAAGCAAAGATTCCATCATGTAAAAAATATGAATATCTATACCTGTACCACAAAAAGGGTATATAATATTTCAAGAAATCTGAAATTATGTTAGGCTAAAAACAATATCATTGGATGTTCCTTATGTCATTTTGATGAAAAAATATAAATTTCCAGAAAAAATACTCTAAAATAGAAAATAGAAATATATATCAAAATGTGTATAACTTGGACTAACAGTATACATAATTTTAATTTTCACCCTTTACACTCTATTGTTTTTCCTTTAAAATACCATGTAATACATTACTTATATGAACCAACAATTATTTGGTGTAATAATATTATTCAAGGTAGAAGTTTCACTGATTAGATATTTCAGTGGATAAGAAATCTGGCACAAAATATATCTGACTTACATGAGGCCTGCAAATCTTAATAAAATATCTGTGTATATGTGGTTACAGTGGTTGAAGTGTGTGTGTGTGTGTGTGTGTGTGTGTGTGTGTGTGTGTGTGTGTGTGTTCTGGCTACCTCTGACTGTGTCTCCTTTAAAATATTGTGAGATATTTTGAAGTCTTATGCCTTACCAAGTCTTCATGAAAAACAGCTATGTGGTGAAGAGCTTGTCTTGGCTAGAAAGTCAACCCTGTATTTTGAACTGTTTGATACCAATTACCAGGTATGAGTGAATCTCCTTCAGGTTTAAACAATCCCAACAGACATACGACATATAACTCATTGAACCCAGCTATCACCTTGACCACAAAAGCTGTAATTACATGAATATTGTTATTGAATACAGTTCATTATGAAATGATCACTGACACAATATTGACAGAACTGTTGTAATTAAACATTAATAATGATACGTGGTTGAAAAGTACAGTAAGGGAATGCAAAGCGATAACTATTATATTTTGAAACTCACTGAATTCAAAACTGAGTCGGCACACACTGGCATTGAATTCTAGTCCAGTTAGCATGGGCTCAAGTCCTTGAAACTTCACTGCAATTTAAGTGAGGTTTATCAGCGAACCTTGGTTGTCAGCTCTCTCGCTGGTGTGACTGAAGAGGCACCATCACTAAAGGTAACAGGGATTTGATGACAGGATGACTGTTTAACTTGGCAAAGGAGTAAAAGCAGCTCCTGTGCACAGCAAATTAAATGTGGTGACTGCAGTCATTATCAAGTGGATATAAAAATTACCAAAGTGAGTTTCATTCTCACCCAAATTAATATATTTTAAAATGTATCATGTTTCAAATGTAAATGTTAAAAATGATGGCATTTCCTATTTGTAGTATGCTGGAATTACTTTGTGACATAAACCACGGAATAACAAGTGAGGTGAGGCCAATCGGCCAAGTCTGGCCAGTCAAATGAGTTTACTGTTTTCAATAATTGAAGGAAACTAAATACAGTGAAGAACACTACTTTTAATTAAGCACGCAGCACTTAATAATTCATGGTGTTGTGCACCTGTCACCAAAATCTAGATCTGAAATTTTGCATCATCAAAAATGATGCCTGTTAAATTAAACATTCATTTCCCTTTCCCAAAGCACTATAAATAAAGACCTGATTTCACCTATTGGAATCTTTTTAGGTAATTAAATAAAATAACAAAAACAGATAACAGCGGGTCCAGGTCTGGTATATAGGCCTGTAATACTTGCTGCTCAGGAGGATGAGGCAGAGGATCCTAAATTCAATGTCATCTGGATAACTGAGTTACAACCTGTTCCAAAACATGTAAAAAGAGATCTGAGATTATACCTCAGCAGTAGAATACTTGCTATAAATATAAAGGATTCAATATTGTATAGAAAAATTTTTAAAAAAGGAATTGGAGAGATAGCTCAGAGGTGATGAGCACACACTAGCTGCTTTTGAAGAGGGTCCAGGCTCAGTTCTCAGCATCCACACAGGGCTAGCAATTGTTCATTATTTCAGTTCTTTATTAGTTCTCTTCTATAACACTGTGATTTAAACTGACCAAAGCAATTTGGTGAGGAAACGGTTTAAATTTTCTTAGTTTTTCCAGGGCACATCATAACTGAGGGAAGAAGAACCTGGACACAGTGTAAGCACAGACCATGGATGAAGGCTGGTTATTGGCTTGCTCCCCTAGAAAGTGCTCAGCTTGCTTTCTTATACAACACAGAACCAACTGTCTACCTTCCCACATCACTCAAAAATCAAGAAAAAGCCCCCAAAGACATGGCCAAAGGCCAATTTAATGGAGCAAATTCTTCAGGGGAGAGTCCCTCCACCCAGGTGTGCCAAGTGGACAACGAAAGTTATTCAGCACAAGTTCCAAGAAATGTGTCAACTAGTTCTGTTCTCTGTGGGCATTGCACACACATAGATTCATTAACATACATGCAGGCAAATAACATACACATAAAATAAAATTAAAAGCAATTTTTAAAAATTCAAAAAAAGAGTAACATTTATAAATATGCTTTCATGGGTTGGTAAGATGACTGGTGCTTGTGCCTCCAAGCCTGCGGTCCAAGTTTGTTCCCTCAGACCCATAGGTAAGAAGGAGAGAAGCAATGCTGGTAAGCTATCTTTTAACTTTCACATGGTGCTATAGCATGCTTATACACACATACGCACACACACAAACACACACACACACACGCATGCACACACACACAAATAAATATAAAAAACAGACGAAAAGAAATACAACTTCCAGCATTGTTTTTATTGCTGTATTTCCACACACCATAATTGTTCCTGAATTCCATTTGTCTGATGTGTAAAAGTTCACTTTGAACTCCATGGTTAATTGTTTTCTCCATATATAGGGAAATTTCATGAGTAAACAATATACTATCTACTTCTCACAGGACAACATAAACCAAATGAAACAGGAAAAATCAGTGAAGATTATTTATGGTACAGGAATCCCAAGGATTACTGCAAACAAGAAAACAGGTGAAAAAGAAAACCTGTCAAGACTTGTTGGAAACAGTGAACATTTCACTACAATGGGTGAGTATCCCATCCACCTTTGCCACTGCACAGTTCCATGAATTATGTCACAAAAATGTCACTTGCTGTGTTTCCCACTTGAGACTATATAGTCCTATACGTCCAGTTAGGCATCCTTTCATTCTAGCATCCAACCAGTTCTGGTACATGTACCATAAATGTTGTTGATGTGATAATGATATTCTATTGTGCAACTTGAACTCATTCAAATATTTGAGGAACCCATATAAGTAAGAGTACAAGCAATCATAAATAAAGAGAAGCCTGACTATGGAGGGTTCTCATGGTCTTCCATCTGTGATCTTCTTATTCACATCTGTAGTTTGAGCCTGCTTAGTTACTCCTATTGAGTTGACCTCATGTGGATGATAAGTGTGTTTATGTCGCATACTATTGCAGTATATAACAATGCTTCCTGTTCACATAATTTCCAAGATATATTGGGCATTAGCAGAAAATACAGGCAGAAGAAAATATGAAGTATAAGGTATGGGGATTTTTCATGTATTACCTTTCCAATATCAATAGCGACACTCTAATTCAGATGGCTGCACAAAACGTTTATTCATCCTGTTCCCTAAAAAGATGAAATTAAAAATTTTAGATATAAAATTTTGAATATGAAATAAAGGAAGCTGTCTCATTCAGAGCAGAGGTTCTTTTGGCAATATTTAAAAGACTGACTTGTCTATTTAAAATAAAAAATTTAAACAACATTATGGTTAATGATCAACTCTTTTTGAGGGATGGCGAAATATGGTTTTGTCTTTTGTATATAAGTGTTGGTTTAGGTAGTTTGGGCGGTTTTGTATGCATACATTATTAAGAAAAACAAAAAGACCCCAGCCCAGAATCAGTCTGCTTACCTGCCTGTCAGCCACCCTTCCCATCTTGCCACCCCAGGCCCATGAGGAGTCCAACAACCCAGAATCCCTGAATTACATGTATTCCTGTGACCCAGAATACTAGTTAAGTCTCCAAATTCAGTCTATCAGACCTCTCACCTGTCAGCCCTCCCACCAACCATGCAGTTCTTGGATACATTGTAGTTTTCTGATCCAGATCTGAGACATAGTTTTCCTGCCTACCTATAAGCCACTCCACCAACCAGCTTGTGTCAGAACTATAGTCGTTTCCATTTTCGTCGTGTCTCACCGCTTGGGGCCAGCCGGAGTGGTTGGGGGTAAGTAGATGCAGAGTCAAGCCTCAGACTCCGGGAGTTGGACTTAAGCAGCCCAAGTGCGTGGCGCTGCAAACTCGTTTATTGAATAGGTACACAGGCTTTTATAGGTCTGGATAGCCAATGACCTTATGGCGTGGGGTCTCAAATACAGCCAATACTAAGTTTGTCCCCAGGTAGGCAGGTTCTTTCCAGGTGCTGATTTCACAATTAGCCAGAGCAGAATGCCACACTCACAGGAGCCATTCCTCTATTCCTCCTAGTGGGTGGCCTTAGAGTAGGCCCACCTTACATTATGCTCAACACAGAACCACATAGCAACCTGCAACCTGGACCCCAGGGAGAGAACCCAAAACTCAGTTCTCCTGCCCAGTAGCCACCCCACTCATAGTTCAGCCCAGGAACCACATGTACTCCTGTGACCATGACCCAAGATAGGAACATCAAGAGCCAAACACCAAACCCACCAAGATACCCCAGAGTCCTGTGGTGCGTGATGTCCTGCTTCACTGAGCCCTAGATCAGCAACCCCAGACAGCCCACAACTCCAATTCGTCTCCTCCTGAGGATTGTGTGGTATCCTTCAGTCCGTTTCTATGCAGTACTGCACACATACAATGCGACCCTAGGATCCACTGCCCAATAACCACTTGTAGATCTCAGCAAGCTCTCCACATACTTGAGAAGATAGTATAACTCTACGAAAAGTCTTCTCCTAAGCTCAAAAGTGGCACTTGTCACTAACCGAACTTCAATGGCTTTTGACTAAATTTTCACATCAAAGGATTAGTCTCAGAAATGAACACCATACACCATTTAGTTGGTCAAAATCTGAAAATGTCGGATAATAAACAAAGACATAAACATCCACTCATCAAAATCAATCAGATGTCCATACCAAGAAACACCACCAATAAGGGAACTCAAGTTCATAGGTCCTACTGAAAAAACACAAACAAATTAATAACCAAGATAATATATCTCTGCCAGAATTAGCACCCCAATCATAATGTTCCTGCAGAAGGCATTAGCTGAAGCACAAGAAATTGATTTCAAAATAGCAAGTATTAATGAGATCAAGGAAATCTAAAAAGATATAAATGAAAATCTGAAAGAATAAAGATCACAAAATTAAAACCAGTAGATGAAATAATGAATACAATTCAAGATACAACATTACAATTTTTAATAAAGAAATATAAGCTATGAAGAAAAGCCAAATTAAAAACTTAGGAAGTAATAAACAAAAATGAAAACTCAGAGGCATTGATTCGATTCACTTCCACCCTGAGCAGTTCCACTCTCTATCAGTACTCCAGCCTCCTTCTAAACTTGGGCATAGGCAGCTCTGGCTAGTGTTCCCTCATATCTCTGGACTGGCCTCCTAAACCAAACCCCTCTCACTGGGTTCTGACTCCCTGTACCTAAACTGGCTGTATTCTTCAGTTTTGTTCATTAGAGCCACCAGAGGATGTTCTCCTCCTCTCTTTGGGCTTGTCCACCCTATCTGCCTGCCACAGACATGATCATTACCCTTTCAGAAACTGAAGCACACATCAAGTAACTTTTCATCCCTGAACAAAAACCAGGCTAATTGCATCAATGATAGAAACAGAAGTAAAATTCAAGAAAACAAAGGCAAACTAGAATTCCATATGAGATGGACAAACAAAAGACCTACATGCCCAAAGAGCAACACTAAAAATCAAAAAAAACATGAAAAGCAAAGAAAATCTGCCAACAAACCCTACCAGTTCTATCGAAGTTTATCACATTGAGAAACACCCAGAAGATCACAAGGACACAGAATTAAAAAAAAAAAAAAAACAATCATAACCGTGATGCAAGAATTTGAAGAACACAGAAAAACAACTCAGATAAAAAATCAACTCAGATCAAAAAGGACAGGAATAAACTCCTGATAAAAGGACAAGACAATAAAATTTAAAGCTTAATGAAATGACAAAACCAGTTCAGGACTTGGAAAGTGAATTCACCAAAGAGAATACTGAAGTGAAACCAAACAAAAATGAAGATTAAATTGAAAATTTGAATAAAGAAATTTGAAATGGCAGGAGAATACCTTACACGAGGAATGAGTGAAATGGAAAACAGAATATCAAGAGTGGACAACACAGCTGAAGACCTGAATCCCTCAAGAAAACAATATGAAAAAAAAATTTTGAACCACAATTTAAAAAGAAAAAAATGCAGATTATATGGAACACCAAGAAAGGACCAAATATATGCATCTTAGGCATAGAGGAAGGAGAAGAATCTCAGGTCAAAGGCAATGACCAGATCTTCAACAAGTTATAAAAGAAAACTTCCATAAATTAAAGGAATACATAATTATATAGGCAAAAGAAGCATACAGAACACCAATTACACAGGACCAGAAGAGAAATACCCATGACCTATCATAACAAAACCACTAAATGTACATAACAAGAGAAGGTGCTAAAAGCAGCAATAGAAAAATAAGTTAGCCAGAAAGGAAAACCCATCAGATTTACAGGTGACTTTTCAATACAAACTATGAAAACCAGAAAAGCTAGGACAGAAGTTATTCTACATCTAAATGACCACAGATTCTAACACAGAATATTTTACCCAACAAAACTATCATAGTCAAAGGGAAAAGACAAATTATTCATGAAAAGAATAGGCTGAAACAATTCATAAAGCTGTGGACGGATTAATCATGGAAAAACAAAATAGATCCAATAACACAAATTAAAAGAGAGTAACCTATACACACATTTAAATAATAACCTGAGATATTAATAACGTCCAGTACCCAGTCAAAAGATATAGTCTATTTCAGTGGATTAAGAAACAAAATCTAGTCTTTTTGAGAAAAGATCTCCCCGAAGTCCCAGCTGGCTGGGAACTTGATATATAGACCAGGCTGGCCTTGTACTCACAAGGATCTGCCTTACTCTACCTCCCAAGTGCTGGGATCAAAAACTTGTGCCTCCATGCCCAGTACTGTAGACCCCTCTACCATCTGGACTCCAAGCCATCTTAGACCGAAATATTAAATAGATGGAGCTCCTTCAGCAGATCTTCTAGTATTAAAGCAGGTGTCAGAAAGAAGTGGGTGATGATGCCAATCGCCACCACTGCTGCCAATATTGTCCAGGCCGCTGGAATTCTTTTGCTTGTTTTCCTCTGGGGACATAAAAACAATACTGCCTCAAGGGTGAGGACGCCCATGGACATAATTAAGGATTTTTGTTTTTTCTCTTTCCCCTTCTTTTGGGGATTGGTGAGAAGCCTGCCGAGTCTGTTACATATAATCCTTTTTCTTTTTCTTTTGCTTGTTACTCTTTGGGGCTGGTTGACTCCGGTTGGTTGGTGTCATCTTTCCCCTGGCAACAGAGTTTAGGGTTTCTAGAGGGCACCCAGATATGGTCAGAGTCCCCTGAGGTGTTGTAAGAAATGGGGACTTTTCTCTCCAAGAGGAGAGTCCATGCCTGGATCATTAAAGGTGTAATGGGATCTGCATCTAAGAGGATATGAGAATTTGAGGGTCCTGGACGGAGATCTACCACATATAAACTGTCAGAGAAGACATTCGTGGGCTTATTTACTTTAGTTAGAGCCAAGACAACAGCCATGACTTCTTTAAATTGGCAAGAGCCCAAAGCATGCCCCCTTTCCGCCACCAGGGGGAGCTCTGGGCCCTCTTTCTTCCCCAATCAGGCCAGCAAAAGCATTTGTCAATGCAGAAGACTTCTGTTTGTGCCTGCAGAAAGTGCATCCAGTCCTTGGTGGTACAAGGCTGGTGCTCCAAGTCCTGGAGCAGTGTCTCCACCCAGGGCGAATCCTCAGCCACTGACTTTTTAAGCTCTTAAAGATCCTTAGCCTCCCAGGTATACTTGGGTGCATTGCAATTTCTGCCCTGGGTCAAAATTTGCAGGGAAATCTGTGACTCTTTCAGGCTTTGCTCCCTCGTCAAAATCCCCATAAACTGGGGGCCAAAGCTGGAGGGTGACATAATCCCTTTCCTCCTCTCCCTCAACTGGCCGAATTCGCTGAGGGGATCCTGAACACTCTTGGTGGGAGGCATCTTTATCCTTCCCTCCTTTGGGGCAGCCACAACCAGTTCCTCCAGGGCCAACATGGCCTCTGCCTCAGGCACTGAAGATTTTACCTTCAGTATATACCTTCTCTCTTCATCAAATTGCTGCCACTCCACAAAGAGTGGGTCAGGCTCAACTGACTCTGGCCCGTGCTCAGGTGCTGAGGGCTTAACGTCCTCAGGCCAAAAACATTCTATCCACATGGTGGGATTCAATCCAGCGTGTGGGGGGGGGGTCAATTCCCTGATGAATTTCTCCTTGCCACTAGAGATGCTCAACTCGGAACCAAGTGTCCCTTCAAATAAATTTGCAGCAGTGACCCAGAGGATGAGATGTAGTACCGTCTCCCACACTTTAAGGGCATTGGAGTCCGAGATCTCCAAGCCCTTGCTTTTAAGCATGTATCTCAGTGCCTTGAGCACTGGGGATTCAGACTTGTGTGTTGCATTACCCATACTAAGCGTCTCACTCACCTTGAAGACTGATTAGCCCCAGCAGGTTCTCTATAGCCTCTTGAACTGCTGCATGGCTCCCTCGGTGGAACCCAGATGTCATGGGCTTCCCCAGGGGTCTCAGCTCTGTCCAGCAGAGAAGCTCCCAGGGGAATTCCCACAGGGGGCCCTGGAAAGGTGAGTGCATTGACTGCCTGCTCCCAGCCTACAGTCCGGGAGATAATCAGAGGGACAGGGAATCCAGTCAAAACAGGAACTTATTTAATAAAAGTTACATAGTATCTTATAAAGGCAAAATCCACAAGGAGATTACAAAAGCAGGAGCCAGGGAACCAATCATTCTAAATGTCATCTCAGCATGCAGGCTGCAAGCATTCAAGGTTGCATTGGCTCCTATAGATATGATGAGCAGGAGCTGTTCATGAGGGAAGAAGTTCTAAGACCTAATCAAACTTTTGTCAGAACAAGTTAAGTCATACCCAAGCCGCTCCCTTTGTACTTCCTCTAAGCCCCATGTTTATTAACATGAGGCCCCACACAGGGGATAAAAAGACACTAACGTATCTCTCAAGTCTCATTAATGAAGCTCCCTCATGCAATAAAGGGACAGTAACACAAAAGTTTCAAATGACTAAATCATAGAGATTAGCAATGTGCAGATTGTGGGTCCCTGGACAGGACTCTTATATTGTCTCATTCACCCATAACTCAGGGACCATTGTGGATGAGGAGATGGAAAGATAGTAAGAACTAGGGAAGAGATGAATGACCATATGGAAATAGAATACTATTACTCCTGGGATCCTGCTCATATGAAACTACAGTAATGGTGTTGACATGTTCAAGACTCATGAAAACTCAAGTAGACAAAAACCTATCATGGAACTAGGGAAATGGACAGCAGACCCCAATCTTTGCTGAAGAAATATTATCAGCTGATTACTGTTGGGTGACAAAGAGCCGGTCTTCTTAAAACAAGGATCTCTGGAAAGGCTGACTAGACCTCAGTGGATGACCTTGTACTGAGAAATGTCTGGGGACATTAACTTGACGCAATAGGCCTCTTACAAATGACAGAGTATATGAATTCCGAGAGTTGGGGCTATGAGTGACAACTAGGAAGGGGTTACTAAAGTGATTAAGGTTGGTTGAGGTGTTCTGTATGAAATATACAAAAATTCCTTAAAAAGTACATGTGGGCCAATTCCTAGTCAAGCAAGTTTCTAAGAAAAAAGACAGACAGATGAGAAATGCTGTCCTGATGCCAAGTAACTCCTTGTACACTGACTTCAGCAAATGCCCTTGCACCAGACTGTGGAAAATTTTATGCTCATAAAGCATTATGTAAAGCAATATATCATTATTCTGTTTTTCCTAAAGGCTAACTGCTGTCTGGAACAGTATAAGTGTCTGTCACAGTTTCTCTACCTACAAGTACTGTCATGGCAGAGCCCGTGACTGTGCAGAGATTATACTCTTGGTCAGAAACAATAAAGTCTTAACACTGACAGGGCAAAGAGATTTCACTAAAACAGATCATTTTATCATTAAATAAACATGCAAATAACGATTACAATAACAACACATCTAACACTCAAAGTGGTAGTATATCCTTAAAAATGTAGAGTTCAGACTAGAGAAATGACTCAGTGCTAGAGAAGTTACCCAGTATGTTTCCAGTACAGAGTTCAACACAAAACAGAAAAGTATAGCTTTTTAAAAATTTAAGATACAAATAAACAGGAAATAAACCTCTGCATAAGTAGTAATGAGTGGCAGAGTTAATCTGAAAGAGGTGTATTTTGTTAAAACTCAGCAGTAAGAACTTCCAGATACTGCATTTTCAAAGAGCTAAGAGAGCGTTAGGGATGATCCAGTAGTGTCAGTCGAATACAATCTAATAGAGTACAGCAAGTATGATAGTAAAAATGTTTTTAAAAAGGGAAAGAGAAAATTGTGCTATTGAAAATCATAACTGAAACAAAAATATTCATAATTTTTAACATAGTTTTGAGACAGCATGGTGTTGGCTGGGTCAGAGCATACACACCAGCATAGCACAGTTCCTAGCATAGTGCTGTGGCAACTTGGGAAAGTTTTTTAACTCTTCCTGATCTGCAAGAATGGACCAAGTGGACACAAAAATGACCCAATAGAACCCATGAACTTCGGGAGATAATGATATGGTTATAGCAAAAATACACTGTGGTATGGGGTGTGGACACAGGAGTTTGCACCCCTGTGGGTAACAGAGCACAGAGAGAAGGCTCAGTACTGCACAGTCTGCTTTTCTTAGGCCCACCACTACTCAAAAAATAAAGCTCATTCATTTTTTAAAGAGAATGATAATAGTAAGTATATCACCATCTTATAAGGTGATGATGAAAATTAAGAATTAGTGCAAGCAACCAGGTGTGGGTGGTATGTCCTTTGAATCCTGGCATGTGAGAAGCAGAGGTAAGAAGACTAACAATGAAGGCTAGCCTGGTCTACATAGCAAATTCCAGGACAGCCAGAAGAATATAATGAGACTCTATTTCTGAAAAAAAAAAAAAAAAGAAAAGAAAAAGAAAAAGAATGTTTGTAAAATTCTTGGGACGCTTTCAGTAAACTAGAAAATAGTCACTAAAAAGTAATCTCTACCTATTTATTTTTATTTATTTTAATTTTATGTGTATGAGTATTTTGCTTTCATGTATATAAGAGCACCCATGTTGAACAATGCTCACAGAAGCATTGGCAGGTGTCAGATTCCCTGGCACTGGAGTTACTGACAGTAGTCAGTCACCATGTGGGTGCTGTGAACCAAACCTGGGTCCTCTGCACCCAGTGCCCTTAACTGCTGAACCATTTTGCCAGCCACTCATTATTATTATTATTATTATTATTATTATTATTATTATTATTTTATGTGTATGAGTGTATTGCCTGCATGTATCTAAGTGCATCCATACCATTCAGTGTCTGTGGAGGTCAAAAGAAGGTCAAATCCCCAGGATCTGGAGTTACAGATGGTTGTTAGGTACTGATCCCCAGATCCTCTGTAATGGCAGCCAGTGCTCTTAACTGATATTCCACCTCTCCAGCCCGTTATTATTATTTTTAACCCAGCCCAGTAGCCAATATTTTAACGTCAGATACAGAGAAACTTTTCCCCAGCTTTATTGATGAGAGACTCTAATCAGTCTTGGTTAGGAGACTAAAGAAGAAGGAGAACAGACGCTGGAGGAGGTGAATATAGGTGGGAAGAAACCGTTGTATGTCTAGAGGTGAGAGAAGAGTGCATCAAGGGTTTGAAGCAGAACGTCCAGATCCAGAAAAGGAAGGACACTGGATGGAGGCGACAGGGCAGAGAGTCCGGTGTGTCTCCAACAGTGCTGGGTGTGGAAGCCAGTCTCCACCAGATGGGCTCAAGCTGTTGTAGCACTATGTATGGGGCCAGGTCATAAAATCTACTATTCAAATGCTTATTGAATGAAGGAAATTGATTATTAACTACGAGTCACCCCCTCCCACTGAGTAAAGACATCTCAGCATCTAGGCTTAATTGATTACCACCCCCACCCCCGCCAGCTTTAGGCAAAATTCAACTGCAAGAACTGATCTGTGCTTCACCCTTCTAAGAGCTTTGTTTTCATAAAAAATAGAGTCAGATGCCCAAGAGGAGGACCATCGAAATGGACCACCGATTGAAAAGAGAATCAGAGATAAAGGATAAAGAAAGGCAGCAGAACCTTAAGGAACAGTTGAACACAATTGAGTATAACAACATATATAGAGTGGGAATAACTGAGGAAGAGAAAATATCAGAGAAAAATACTAAAAACTTAATTGAATTGCATATATTAAACCATCCTTGACACTAGGAAATGTTTTCTCTCATTGAAGTTTTTGTTCTATGGGAGGAAATGTTACTATTTGGTCTTATAAGTTTGATAATTTCAGCAGTCAATCCATCCATTCCTTGACTTTTCATTATTTTGAGGCTTTTGTTATTTTTTCAATCTCATTATATGCTGTGTATACATTTTAAAAATTTTATTTTTATTTTATATGTATGAGTGTATTGCTTGCATGTCATGCAAGTACATTTGTGTCATGCAACACCTGAGGAGATTCTAAGAGGGAGTCAGAGTCCCCTGGAACTGGAGTTATGGATGGTTGTTGGCTGCTCTTAAGCACTGAGTCATCTTTCCAGCCGCCTATGTTACTTCTTTAAATAAATGTTTAGGGTTTAATTTGGATTCAATGTGTGTTTCAAAAAAAGTCTATATTGCTTCTAGTCTTTCCAATTGCTGCTGTGTATTTTATCAAAATATCCCTTCATGAGTCTTTGAATTTCTGTGTCATCTTTTCAAATGACAACTTTTTCAACTCTGATTTTATTAACTTGAGGTCCTTCATGTTTTTCATGATCAGTCTACGCAATAGCTTTCCTGTCGTTGGCACTTCCAAAAATCTAGTCTGATACTTTATTGACCTTCAGTCTCATTTTCAATGTATATTTCATTCTCTTTGTCACAGTCATAGTGATTCTCTTTGACTTCTAATCTGAGGTCTGTCTTCTTCTCTAAAAACCTAAATTAAACCATTTGATTTGATTTCACATAATATTTTTTATGTACACAAGTGTGCTAATGAATTCCCTCAATAATCTTCCTTTGTGTTAGCTCATAGGATTTGATTGATTTTTTTTCCATTTTGCATTCATTGCAAGACATAAATTTATTTCCTTTTTGGTTTCTTTCTTAACTCATTATTCAAGATAATTTTTTCAATGTCTGTATATTTGTCACCTTATGAAGTGACTCTTGTTTAATCATACTTTTTTTCTACTGTGGCCATAAATAATACAATAATACATTTATGCTTTCAATTTTTATCAGCCTGTTGAAAAAAATTTTTTGGCATAACTCATAGTGTTTCCTTGGAGAAGTTCATAGACTGATGAGGTTGATAAGTGGGTTGTGTATCCTGCACCTGGTGGGTGAAAGTTTCTACAAGAATCTTGAGTCAATTCAGTTATTATCAGATTCTAATGTTTCTGTGCTGAACTTTATCCTGAGTGACCTATATGTTGATTGGGGGAAAGTACTCAGAATCCCAACTTTACTGCATCAGTCTCTTGTTGAACAGGATTGCATGCCCGAGGACTCTATGTCTGTATGTTATAATTGTGATTTCCTTTGTCAAACTTACATTTTTGTCATTATATAGTGACCTTGTCACTTTATGGTTTAGGACTTATTCTGCTTTCTCCGACACCTATAAATCCATCTACTACAATTCACTTGAGTTTTCTGTTGTATTTTATCTAATTTCCAAATTCCAATGTATTTCTTTACTGATGCTGTGTTTTCTTATAGAACACCCCCTCATGTTTGGTTTTTCTTTATTCCGTTTTGGCATTTTGTATCTTTTTAGTGAGGAATTTGTCTTATGTACACTCAAAGCTTACTACTTAGAGTTCATTTTTGCTTTTATTTCTTGTTTTATGTTTCCTTTGCTTCTTTCTTTTTCTCTTATTGTTCTTCTTGGTTAGTTGCTTCTGTATTCGTTAACTTATTTTCAATCTTATTTTGTCTGTTTGCTGTAGTATAGAGTTTTTCTTTCAGATGTATTTCTTGATGATTGTATTCTTCTGTTTATAGTACAGGACTCTATTGTACATGACTTATCTAATGGAAATAGAGTCCTCTTTTGCTTATTCTAGAAATAATTATTTTGTCATGAGCTTCTCGAAAAAAAATTTGAGTATATTGTCTCCGATTTATTTTATTTGAAGATTTTGAATATATTACCCATTTTAATTTAACTTTAAAGTATCTATTGAGAAGCATATTTCAGTATAATAGGCATTTCAGATAAATGACTTGTTTACATATGTTAAATCGGGAAACTGAAAGTATGTGAATATATTCATCAATATTACTCCAAAAATTTCTTGAAAAGTTATATCCAGTAAATGCTAACTTTCTTTGTAGTTACTACATCTTCTGTTCTGCATGAGCAGGAGAATTCAGAGACAAGTCACCTCTCATAATTATTCTTGGCAATATTCTAAAATATCTTACTAACAGATGATTTACACACGAAGGTCATTGACTCCTAGTTAGGCAAAAGAATTTTGTTACGAAACAGACCTTAAGCACAGGCAGGTAAACATGAAATAATTAAAATTTATCTCCCATCAGTCTCCCTGCTGTAGCCTGTCATTTAGTGTATTTGTTTTGAGCAGTGCAAGTTACATTACAACTTAGGGATCCATTTCTACTCAGATATAAGGATAGACAACCACAGAAGGAAACAAAGCCGAAAGGGAGCCGGCACATTTCACCAGGATGACTGTGAAGTGGATCTTAGCTTTGCTGTTGCTGCAGATGAGCGATTACTTCAGATCTGGGAACTGTGGGAAGGTGTTGGTATGGCCGATGGAATATAGTCACTGGATGAATTTAAAAATAATTCTGGATGAACTTGCAGATAGAGGCCATGAAGTGACTGTTCTGAGACCTTCATCCTCCATTTTTCTTGATATCAGCAAACCATTTGCTCTTAAATTTGAAACTTTCCCTACATCTGCCAGTAAAGATGATTTAGAATTGTTTTTCAGCAACATGGTGAATATGTGGATAAATGAAGTATCCAGAGATACATGCTTAACATATTCTCCACTCCTACAAAAGGTGTTTGCAGATTATTCTCATTCTTGCCAAAGTCTTTGTAAATAAGTTGTTTTGAACAAAAACCTTATAAACAAATTACAAGAATCCAAGTTTGACGTCGTTCTTTCAGATGCCATTGCTCCCTGCGGTGAGCTGATAGCTGAGCTCCTGCACATTCCTTTTCTGTACAGTCTTCGCTTCTCTCCTGGCTACACACTAGAGAAGTACAGTGCCGGTTTGCCACACCCTCCCTCCTATGTGCCTATAATTTTGTCAAGATTAAGTGGTCAAATGACATTCATGGAGAGGGTAGAAAACATTATTTGCATGCTTTATTTTGACTTTTGGTTCCAGACATTCAATGAGAAGAAATGGGATCAGTTTTACAGTGAAATTTTGGGTAAGTTATGCTTTTTTTCCTTAGTTTGATGGCCCGAATTTCAAGTAAGTGTAAAAGTATTCTTATATGCATGTAAAGTAATATCAAATTGTCTCTGATATGTGAAATGATTAAATAAAATATAATACTGTATACCAATATCATAAATGCTATGAAAAAAGCATCTATTATTAGTTACATGGAAACAGGCAGCAGTTCAATACAGGATAGTGTGGGAGGCCGTACAATTACGAAGTGAGGAATGTAGACTTTGCCTAACTAATTCTTTGTCCTTTTATTTAATTGGTTTTTGCAAATAAGTTACTAGGCACTTCTCTAAATCTTGATGAATCTTGGAGATTAATGTTATAATCCTAATATTTGTATACAGTATCAGTGTTTATATTTTGGAGATATTGTTTTTCCTTGTGTTTGTCAGGTTTTTTTTTTTCATTTAAAATTAAAATGTGAATGATAGAGGGATGGCTCGGTTATAAGAATTTTTCTCATTTTCCTGAGTAATATAGTTTGGTTTCTAGATCTCACACACGTTGAATGGCTTACCACTGTGTGTAAAGCTAGCTCTGGGGAATCTGTTGCACTGTTCTGTCCTCAAAAGGCACCTACACACACATGTACTCACACACACAAATAAATAAATAAATAAATAAATAAATAAATAAATAAATTTTAAAAATAAAAAAATAAATTTAAAACATTTCCTTTGTAGTTCCTAAAGGATTCTCTTATTCTGTAAAGATACTGCATTTAATCACAGGCTGAAAAACCCAAACTGAAATTTCTCCCAGTCCCACATTCTTCTATGATGTTATTTCCTAACATTCCCCTTTTTAAACCCTAAACTCTACTGAGTCATGGATAATCATTCATTTGCTCTCTCTTATTTTGTGTCATGTTTCTCTATTAAATTATGAGCCAAAATTAAGAGGGATTATAGATTTCTATTCCTAAGTTTCAGGGTGATATTTATAAATATTTCTATAAGTAAATCCTATTAGTCTCTTAATATAAAAACAAAATTAGAGTAGATAGTAGAAATTCGGCAATTCATAATTGTCTTGGAAAATCAGGAACAGACACCAGTTTGTTACATTGTATAAACTATAATGAATCCTGAGAAAGTGTGTCCAGGGTGCCTTATGATTACTTCGACTGTAGTCAGAGGATTTGTTTTTATTTTCAGGCTTTATTTTTGAAACTTTAGATGGAATTAAATGTGTATTTATTTATACAGTGGCTTCATGACTTATTTCGATAACTATAATTGTTAATTATTAAGGAGATATTAGAGTTCCTAAACTCTAAATTTTATTTAGCAACCACAAACACACACATATACATGTATTATAGGAACTACAAATAAACTATACATGTAAGTTACATTATATGCAAATAAATTTAACTATTTTTAATATCCCTTTTTCTATGTCAGAGTGTATAAATTATTTTAACACTTTGAATAAAATACATTTTATATTCAAATGACAATCCTGTCATGAATTTTTCTCTCTCCCTATCTCTCTCTCTCTCCCTCCTTCTCTCCTCAATTTAGGAAGACACACGACCTTAATTGAAACAATGAGTAAAGCAGAAATGTGGCTCATTCGCTCTTACTGGGATCTGGAATTTCCTCGCCCAACCTTACCAAATGTTGACTTTGTTGGAGGACTCCACTGTAGACCTGCCAAACCCTTGCCTAACGTAAATATACCCCTTTTAGTTTGGTGTTGTTTGATTTCCTTGTCTGTGAAAATGGTACTACATCATTTGTTCTATTTATGAAAAAGAGAGTCAGAAACAGAGACAGTGAGGGGAGGAGTTAAGTTTCTGAAAATTGGGAGCACAAATTATTACTTAATCACATTTCTCTATTACACTTAGGGAACAACATAAGAGACCTGAGAAATAGTCAAATCTGTGTATTTAATTTAGATAGTCAGGGTATTTAGGAGACTGTTCCATGGGAAAAATGCTTGCCATGAAAGAATGAGGACCTAACTTTGAATCTCCATAACCCATGCAAAAAGTTGGGCATGGTGGCAGGTATGTGAAATTGTATAACTGTGTGACCAAGAAAAGTTGACCCTAGGGGCTCGCTGGCTGTGAGTCTAGTGAAAATAGTAAGGGGGTCATGTTCAGTAAAAAAGCTTATCTCAAAAAGTATGTTAGAGATCAAAAGACGAAGACATTTGACATTGATTTCTGGCCTCCGCATGCAAATACACAGATATGTAACCATCCCACACAGCAGTCACCCACACCCAGGACAAAGAAATCAAGTTAAATTCAGCACATCAGATAGCATCAGTCAATCATCAGAACTATGAAGTAAAGGGCGGACATGCACACAAACAAAACAGACGTTTTTTGCTCCAACCAGCACATTGCATAGTCTACGGTGGGAACATCCTATTTATATTTATAAGAAGTTATTATGTACTTTACATATATCACATATTTATGATTATTTTACCCACAGTTATTAAAACCATATAATCCATAACAGAAGCTTAGATTTAATAACATATAGGTATAATTAACATTAAGATAGTTTTATCTAATACTAGAGTATAATATAAAATCAGTCATCATAAGGGCTTTAGATGGAAAAAGAGGAAAAGAAAATAGTAGAAAAATAAATCAAATACTTTATAGGATGAAAAATAAATGCTATTGAAGATTACAATTTATGAACAAGTCATAAATTATATATAGACCCTGAAGTTTTAATTTTGCCAGAGGAAAATATGGAATACATACTACATAGCAAATTGGATGTGTGTAGATATATTAGTATTGCTACTTCTAAAGTTCAAAGTGTTTAAGATCACAATTTCTTTTTCCTGTGTGCTTTACCACCACTAATCTAATGATTTCTAGTAATACTTATTGTCTCCTAATTTTTTCAAAGCCATTCAAATAGTGTTCATTCTCTTATTGCTCTTTTGTGATAAAGCAAAACCTATCTTCACAGGAGATGGAAGACTTTGTCCAGAGCTCTGGAGAACATGGCACTGTGGTGTTCTCTCTGGGGTCAGTGGTCAGCAACATGACAGAAGAAAAGGCCAACACAATTGCGTCAGCCCTGGCACAGATTTCACAAAAGGTGAACTAAAGTGCCCCATGAGAGGACACTGCATATCCATTCTGCTAAAGTCCAGGAAGTGTTGATTACTGGGACTTCCTATGTGAAATATGAGTGTAAGCGTGCTCCAATTTATCTTACCACAGGTAAAGATAGATGTACCAGATGCTGTAATAGTACAGTGTGTTTTTGACTGACAAAAATTTTGTCATGAACATTGTAATCACTGTGGATGAACAGAGTCTGAAATTTGGGGATTAGGATGAAATTGCCAAGACTAGTACAAAAGAAAACTTGAATTCTGCCCAGTCAGTTCCACATTTTCTTGATTGCTAAATGCACACAATACAGACATTTTAGGAAGATGATAATTTTGTTTTGTAACTTCATAAACATGTTAGTTTTAAGCAGGTTTTAGAAAAAGTCTGAAATTCACTATGCAACTTAGGCATCCCATGCAATTGTTGAGCTTTTATATTAATTTTGGAGTCGGCCTGTTCAGGATTCAAACTCATATAGAGAAAGAGAGACCAAGGCACAATCCTCAACCCAAGTAAGAGAAAAAGAGAATAAGCAGTCTGGGATAGAGAGACAGCATAAGAGTTAAAATCATCAGTTGTTCTTACAGAGAACCCAGGCTCGGTTCCCAGCACGCACGTGGTGGCTAAGAACTGTCTTTAGGATCCTATGTCTTCTCCTGACCTCAACAGGCATTGTACAATGCAGATGCACTTACACATGCAGGGAATACACACATACACAAAAATAAAAATAAATAAAATATTTTGAAAAGATTTCGGCCTTCTGGACTTTGCTCTACCAGCTTAAGAAGGTGTAATGGGAAAGGAGGAGATGAGCCCTTCCCTTTCAATGAACCCATGAATAAGAAAAGATGACCTCAGAACTCTGTTTCTATGCAGCCAGAGTGAATCCCCTCTATTCAGAATGTAAAATGAAATAGAATAGTGTCTAATAGCCATATGTGGGGATGATTTCAGTTGTCTCATTTCATAAATGTTACAAACTCATTTTGCATAATTTTTTAAATTTCTTTTTTAATTGAAATTTTCTATTTTCATAGAATACAGTTTGATGAAATTTAGATTTCCATGCACCTCCCCACACAGCCAATTTAATGTATTCATCTATATCTATATCTATATCTATCTATCTATCTTTCTATCTATCTATCTATCTATCTATATATAATCGGCCTAAAAAGTTTGATTTGTGATTTGTGTCTCCAAATGTCCTTCAGTGTGGATGAATTCACTTGGCACATCAAGTGTACCATACCTATAAGTCTCTGTCTTTCCTACTCCAAGCAGTCATCACTTGCCAAATGTTCCTTAGGTTGAGTTAGTATTTCTTAACAGTTTCTTTATGTGTATGCTGGGATTTTTGTCTGCTTTGAGCACAAGACTTGTGCATGCTGTCACCATTTCTGTGAGTTCATACGAGTAACTGACTAGCTGCCTGGAAGACTCTGTTTCATTGTGGTCATCCAGCCCCAGTGACTCTTACAGTCTTTCTGTCTTCTTCTGCAATGATCCCTGAGCCTTGGAAGACAGACGTTTGAAATAGGTGTTCCATTCAGGTATAAATATTCCATGACCTCCTGACTCTGCACATTGGCCAACTCTGAGTTTCTGTGTTAATCCCTAAATGCTGCATAAGTAAACTTCTCAAGTGAAAGTTGAGAGGTGCATTTATCCTATATGCAGAAGTTACATTGAAGATGTGTCACTTAGGGTTAAGCTTAGGTGTCTCATAGACCCTTAATCTGTGCATTTGATAATTTCTAGAATTCTTCAATAGAATTTATTTATCATGCATAAATATGAAAGAAAAAACAATGCCATACTCTATTAAAATAACATATAACAGGTGAATATAACAAAACTCTAAGGTTACTTAAAAATATAATAATATGAAAATTGCAATTTATAGCTATTACAGTGTTTCTGTAAATCACTAATAGAATAACACTCTTGTCTATATTTATATTTTGATAACATAGCAATTTAAAATGATTTAATGTATCATTAGTTATCTCAGTTTTCTAAGATTCTCTGCTTAGAAAATCACGAATCTGATTAAATTTAAAAATAATTATGGGAAATGTGGCCACACTCTTCATCTCTGTCTTTTAATAATTCTCATTTCTAAACCTCTCTTCTTCTGATTTTGACACCTATGCTATGAAAGTATTTAGCTAAATAATAAGTAAATTTTAAAGGACAATATTTCAAATTTTGATTTCTGGAGTAAAGTATTGTCACATATCTAACAGGTTATTTGGAGATTCGATGGCAAGAAACCAGACACTTTGGGACCCAATACCCAGGTCTACAAGTGGATCCCCCAGAATGACCTTCTTGGTAAGAATCTTGAATTCAAATACTGAAAACATGAGTCACATTCTCTGATATGTAGACCTGTCCTGATTACATTGAACAGTTTTCATATCAAAATTATGGATGCAATATTTATTTAACATAATATATTCTAACACACACCTGATCGTTCTTTGATAATCATTTTCTTTCAACTGTTATGTACTCTGTTTATTCAACAGACAGTCAACATTTTCATTGTTCAGATTTCAAGCTACATGCCATATCTGCCAATTAGTCCTCATTTACTTCTGTGCTCTTAAAGACTTCATACTCTGAAATATGAAAGCATTTAAGTGTGGTCATAAAATCATCATAACCTTTATGTACAAAAAACTTTTCAATTCCTGGTATTAAATGTTTCTCATTTTACGTCTAATAATTATAAGTAATACATTTCCTTAAATTCATCTGGTCCTAGGTCATCCGAAAACTAAAGCTTTTATAACTCATGGTGGAGCCAACGGCATCTATGAGGCGATCCATCATGGGGTCCCTATGGTGGGTATTCCTTTATTTGGAGAACAGCATGATAACATTGCTCATATGGTGGCCAAAAGAGCAGCTGTTCGATTAGACTTCAGAACATTGTCAAAGTCAGATTTGCTCAATGCATTGGAGGAAGTTATTTACAACCCTTCGTAAGTATAACCTTTTAAAAATATTATTTGTTTATCATTCGTTTATTTATTTAGCTATCTATTTCATATTGTGTCCCTCTTCTGAAGAAAACAGAAACAGCAATTATCCTATAGGCAAAAATATTGGTAACTCAAGACTGGCATCAGGCAAATAAGCGTCACAATGCTGTCTTATTTTCTTCCTTTGCTTTTCCTGTTGTTTTAAATTTAAATCGCATCTGCCTAGATAACCTCGATTGGTCCTGAACTCGCAGTCTTTCTGCTTCCTCCTTGAGTTGTTGAATTAACTGGCATGTGCAACCACGCCAGAGTTTTCCATTTCACTTGTTTTGGTTAAGAGATTCCTCCATGTTTTAAGGATAATACATATACACCATAAGTAAAGGGAGAACTACACTGGGGTGGTAGCAGGTAGAGTGGGGGGCCTTAGAAGACTTTGTAGGAGAGAAAGATGAAGTTTACAAAGGATATATGTAACTTTTATGCTAGTTATGACTTTTAGTATAGGAACTCAATAGATGTCAGTATGAAATTAAGTGTATTGTGTATATTTAATCTATGCAATTATATATTTTAGGATACAGGCAGATAGTTAAGCCCTAATAAAGTAAAGTGAACATGTCATTCATCTTGACTACTCACTTTATTTCTTTTATTTTAAAAATTTCCTCCACAGGAACTTATATTTTTTAGAAATAAGACAAAAATATCAATTTTAATGTTTAATGACATTTGCAGTATTCAAGACTTTTTGTGCCAATATTTTGACTCCATTACTGAAAAATGGTACACGAAAGGCCTAGGACATTTGGATACGTGCATAATTAATACCGTTGGTAAAAGAATGCACTGTTTATATGTTTGCCTCTCCTTCAGTTTTAGGGTTCTGATTTTCTCATTTAAAAGAATTATACGTAAAAATTTTTTTGAAAAATAATGATGCTATAATGCTGTTTGTTGTCACAATATTTGAGAGAAGAAATATTACCTTTACAATTTATTTGCACACATGCATGATTTTCAATTATGCTAAATAATCATATTCTTTTGGGGTTATATTTTTATTCCATTGTTCATTGGACCTAAGTGTGCAAAATTACTTGATAACACAGAACTGATACTTGCAATTATTTTCAGTGGATGAGCTCACACTGTAGAACATCTGGGCACACAAAGTTGACTCAATTAGCCTTAACATATATGGTAGAATATATAAGGGCTTGTCAGGGGGTATTATGGAGTACAGATAGCAGATACAATCTAAATATAATGAAGATGTGTTAGAAGAAGTTCACAAAATTTCAATAAAAATATACATTTTGAAAAAATAATTATATTCTTAATATCATCAGATATATTCTGCATGTTTTATCCCATATAAAGTATAACTACTTTAAGTTAAAAAAATCGTTATTTTAAAGTATATATATTAAAGCATTATTATTTTAATTTTGTACATTTCAGTCATCCTAAATAATAAATTTAAAAATCATGTTACTTTTTTCAATTAAAAAATTATATTTGGAGACTGGGGAGACAGGGGAGTGGTTAAGAGCACAGGCTTCTCTTGGAGAATACCCAGGTTCAAACCCCAGGACCCTCATGGTGACTAATAACCATCCATAGCTCCAATCCCAGGGGATCCAAATCCCACTTCTGACCTCTGTGGACACTGCAAGAAATAGATGCACTTACCTATATGCCAGCAATACACCAATACACATAAAATAAAAATAACTTAAAAAAATAAAACCATAACAACTTAAATGCTGGCATAAAATAAAATTGCATCTGTCTTCTAATCTTATATTTTTAATTTCAAATACTTATAGTGACATTAAGAAATCATGATGATTTATTAATAATTTTCTTATTTCCTTCTTTTTATTTTATGTGAATATATGCCTTAATGTATGTGTGTATTGCACCATATGTGCGCAATGCCCATTGAGGCCGGAAGAGGGAAAGGAATCTCTTGGAACTGGATGGAGTTGGTTACTGACATGTGGGTACTGGGAACTGAAACTAGGTCCTCTGAAAGAACAGCTGAGCCATCCATCCAGATCCTAAAGGCAATAAACACAATATTTTCTTTTCCTTTTCATTTTTCTGAGTTAGTTCCCTGTAGCCCGATTCTGGAACTCAATATGAAGACCAATATGGCCTTGGTCTCAGAGTTCTGACTACTTTTGTCCCCAGAGTGCTGGAATAAAAGTTCTGCAGCACTATGCCAAGCTACAATTTCATTAGAACAAATACACATTGTTTTCATCATATTTTGTAGGTAAGAGGAAAGGAAGTTACTTCTATGGATATTAGTACTGTGTTGTGCTGTATCAAACTGAAATGTAGATTTCATGATGCATCTCTCTAATGCACCCTTATGCCTTATCTACTGGTCCACAAACATTAGAGTACTAGAATTAAATGCATCTGTAATGCTGATCAAAACATGAAGAGCAATGATAGTAACAGAAAGTTATTAAGATTCTTCTTTACAAAAAGGCTAATCCAAATTATATAAACAGATATATTAAACCTCACAAAATAAAAACTGTTTCTATTAATTTCATTTAACAGGTAATAACTACCAAGAGCGATGTATATAGTTAAGAAGTCACTACCAGCGTTTTTAATGAAAAAGTCAATACATTTTTATCATTATAATCATGAACACCTGATGACAGTACAAATTTCATATTAATACCAAATCTTTATCAGCTTTGCCAAAATTTGCACCAAAATGTAACTTAAGATGTATTTACTTTCTACTTCTAAATTCAGATGCTGTTATGGACTTTGTACACAGGGTTCACTAGTAATTGCTTACTGGCTAACTCAAGTTTATATAATTAAATAATACCTCATTTGTATTTTCTTTTGTTCTTTACATAGAGTTTCGCTGGTTCCAAATGCTAGTTTGCAAATATTTTCTTTTCTATTTTTATATTTTTAAATCTTCTATTATCAAGTGGTTCAGATACACCTACTAAGATTTCTATAATCATGGATGAACAACATAACTTATTTTCCTTCTATTTTTATTAAAATCATCATTAAATATATGGAAAAATTACATATGTATGTTTTTACTTCATTCTCCAAACTTATATCCATTTTATTGTCCTTTAGGTATAAAGAGAATGTGATGTGGCTATCAACCATTCACCATGACCAGCCTATGAAGCCCCTGGACGAGCTGTCTTCTGGATAGAGTTTGTCATGCGCCACAAAGGGGCCAAGCACCTGAGGCCACTTGCCTACAACCTCACCTGGTACCAGTACCACTCTCTGGATGTGATTGCATTCCTCCTGGCCTGTGTGGCAACTTTTGCTTTCCTGGCCACAAAATGCTACATGTTTGTTTATCAAAATTCTGTGAAGGTGGAAAAGAAAAAAACAGAATGAGTAAAGTGCTCTGATACCTACCTGCATGCCCTAAGCTCGTCTGTGAGAGCTGAGACTCTTTCACTGCCTTCCAGAAATATGGATCAAGGTCTGCTTTCTTGAGAACTTTAGCTACTTGATTTATCTACATGTTTCATTTCTGCTAACATTAATAAATGATCAAGTATGAATTTAGATTTCCTTAAATCACTTTATTTAGTGTTTATTTAAAATGTAATAACTTGGAAAGCAACGACATCAGCTTTTTAGTGGAGAAGAGTAGGAAGGCTGAAGCTTTCATTGTACATTTTCAGAAACCACCCTTTTCATAACATGTAACCAAATAGACTAACAACGCCTGTCATAAGAAAAAAGAACCTGAACTGTCTAATAAGTGGCAGAAAAGATTTTTCAAACACTTGAATAGGTGGGGTGAATATGAATGAATCCGGGTAAGTGGGGTTTCTGTAGGAAGAAGAAGAAGAAGGAAGAGGAGGAAAAGGACAAAAAGGAGTAGGAGAGGAAAAGGAATTTGAATGGTCCCCTACAGTTGGACAAGACAAAAAGATATGATGAAAAACTATAATCATTAGCACAGAATGATAGCTGCATGTTTGCTTCAGTCTGCTTAAGGTATGATATTATATTTACTTCTGGTGGCAAACTGATCTCCCTTATCTAACCTCAGGATACTAGTATAAGAAAACAAGATATTTAGGGTATATTTTTAAATATTTCCGGTAACATCACATGGAAAAATGACTGAAGATCAAACAAAAAAATTATCCAGTGAAGCAATTTTAAAGTCTATGCTGGGAAGAGCATTGTTAATAGCAATATGTCTTAAGCTCTGACCTTTAAATATCGGCAGTCAGAATGTTCATTATCAGAGCAGTCTGCAAAATAATGCATAGAAAAGAATCTATTTGAAGATCATCTCCTTTGAACAATAGATTGAGTTTTTAAAGTGGGATGGAAAAAAACAATTAGCTTGTGACACATGAAATGGAATTTTGCAACACAGGTAGTTATGAAAATTTGGACTAATTATTACTTATAACTAGTCATGAAAATAAGGTACAAGAAGTGTGTTTCTCTTTTAATTAACTTTGAATATATAATAGTACTATAAAATAGAAAGACAGTTATGTTCAGAAAAGAATTACAATATAATAGTACCATCTAATTTAATTTCATGAAATTCCTTTGGGATGCATTTTTACACACATGTATTACTCTAGGTATTGGGAATACATTTCCCTACCTGAACCAAAATCCAACATCTTTCTCATGTATGAACTACCTTCTACACATACACTTTATCAAAATAGAGCTGTTTGTTTTTTTATTCACACACACACACACACACAGACAAATATTCCTAAGGCTTAAATGATGATAGTAATTTGTAAGCTCTACGGAAATTTGGAAAATCAGAGAATCAAATGTAATTCTACAAAGAACACATGCATTTGTCTGATCTAATTCATGAAGTAGCCAGATAATTTGGAGCTTTCTGAATTAATATCTTTTAGAATGCATTGACTATTAAAACATAAGTAACGAAGACATACTAACAGAAATTTTTCTCTCAGAATTTTATGCAAAGTGTGCATTCTTTTACAATTTGCAATCCATAGTATCTTTTTATAAAGATCAATGATTATCCATCTTGGAAACGAAAAATGTTCTCAAGATATTTATTCGATATTCATTGAAATGAAAATTTGGAACTGGGAAAATAATTTAAAAACAGGAATGAAATGTATTAATTATTGTTTGTTGCTTGGCTAAAAGACTCTGACAGAAAGGAATTTAGGAAAGAAAGGGATTATTTTGGCTTATGGTTCAGGTGGATTAGACTCTATAGTGGCAGGGAAGCCATGGCAGAAGGCAAACGGAACAAGAAGCAGGTTGATCACATTGCCACCTCAGACAAAAAGCAGATAGAGCCAGCTAGAAATGGACAATGTTATAAGCACGCAGAGCTTGCCCCATTGATGTTCTTCCTCCAGCAAGCCTGGACCTCCTCTATGTTCCATAACCTCCACAAACAGCCCCACCAACTGGGGACCAAGTGTTCATGTATAGGACACAATTGAAGACGTGCCACTCAACCCATAACAGAAAATGAGTTTCTAAATTCTGTGATAGCACCCCAGAAATCTTTTACAACTCACAGAATGTCACAAGATAACCTTGATCATAAAGAATGGTGTGATTCTAGAAATAAAGTACATGAACAAGGGAGTGTATATTCTAACAAGGGCGAGTTTAGAGTTGAGAACTGGTCTGCAGCCACAGTGGTGGCCATTCATGTCAGCCTCTTAAAAAAATCAAACAAACTCACATCCCATGTGTTTATAACTACATGAGGGAAATTATTGCAAACTCATATTCAGCTATGAAGAATATATAAAGTCAAACTTCCTTCCAAATAACTGTGTTTGCATTCTTAAATCTACCCTCAACCCTAATCATAGAAGCTTTCATTTGTGGTGAACATCAGCAAATGGAGAGAATCATTGCTGCATAAGAGATTGAGAATAACTTATACATGAGGGTTCACTCCTAAAAAAGCAATTTACACTACTTCTTATAAAGCTCAAGGAGCACTGCGGAAGAAGAGACAGAAAATATGTAAGAGCTGGCAGATATAAATCCAAAACACAAATTAAAAGAGAGTAACCAATACACAATTTTAAATAATAACCTGAGATATGAATAACGTCCAATACCCAGTCAAAAGATACAGTCTATTTCAGAGGATTAAGAAACAAAATCTAGTCTTTTTGAGAAAAGATCTCCCTGAAGTCCCAGCTGGCTGGGAACTTGATATATAGACCAGGCTGGCATTGTACTCACAAGGATCTGCCTGACTCTACCTCCCAAATGCTGGGATCAAAACTTGTGCCTCCATGCCCAGTACTCTTATCATAGCCAAATACAGATGACTGAGGAGATCATTGATCTAAGTGAAATCCACAAGGCTGTCATATACTTAGTTTAACATAACTTCTTACTAAATGCACAATATGTACCCTCGTATTTACAGTGAAGTATCCCAGTCACCACTCCTCAAAGAAGCTTCTTTTGCACCAGACAGAGACTAATACACAGTTCCACTACTGCTCATACATAGACATTGCCTGTGAATTGCCCATGCCTACATGGCACATCTACAATACAGCCTCTACACCCAAGGCACATGCAATATTGAACAAGGAGTAAAGAAGACACTAATGAATCTCTCAACTTTCATTAATGAAGCTCCCATAATATGTAAAGTGCTAGCAACACAAAACGTCACAAATGATTATATCATGGAGGTTAGGAATCAGAGATTGTGGGTCCTTGGACAGTATTCTTATACTGTTTCATTCACCCATGACTTAGGGACCATTTGTGGAAGGGGAGGTGGAAAGATTGTAAGAGCCAGGGTGGATTTGCTTGACCATATGGAAATAGAATCGTACAAGCTCCTGGGACCCTGCTCATATGAACCTGCAAGTAATGGTGTCAACATGCTTAAGACCCATGCAATCTCAGGAGACAAATACACAGCATGGAACTTGGGAAAGTGGCAACAGACCCAATCTTTATTGAAGAAATGTTGCTAGTTGATTGCTGTTGGGTGAGGAAGAGCTAATCTTAGAGCAAGGGACTCTGGATAGGCTGAGTGGACCTCAGTGGATGAACTTGTACTGAGGAATGTCCATGAACACTAACTTGACACAATAGGCCTTAACACAAAAGGCAGGGTGTATGAATTCTGGGGGCTTTGGAAGATGCCAGTGAGGAGGGAGTATAACTGTATGAGACGTTCTATATGAAATTTAAAATTTTATTAATAAATCAATTAAAGAATAAAAAATCTGAGAGGGATGGTTCAGCAGTTAAGAGCACTGGCTGCTCTTTCAGAGGATGCTAGTTCACTTCGCATCAGCCACATGGCAGCTAACAACTGTCCTTAACTCAAATTCCAGTAAAATCTGGCACCCTCTTCTGACCTCTGAGAGCATTGCGTGACATGGGTGCACATACATCCATGCAAGCAATACACTCATATGTAAAAAAAAAAAGAAAAAAAGAAAAAAATATTAAAAAAGAAAAAAATTTTCCATTTTGCTTTTTACAACATACATCTCACCTTCCAAGAAAGGCACTACCTACCTATCTTAGGGGAAAAGAATGTCAAAGACTATTCCAAATAAATGGCACAAAGAAATAAGCAGATGTTTGTTTCATACATGACAAAATAGATTTGAATTTAAAACAATGAGAAGAGATAAAGAGTGTCACTTCATTTTAATTAAACAATTGATCAAAAAGATACCATGATCATGAACATACATGCAACAAACTCTGCTGTTCACATCTTCATAAAAAGAGTACTATAGGGCTCCTGGAGAAATGGCTTAGTGGTTAAGACCATTTACTGCTCTTGCAGAAGTCCTGTGTTTGATCCAAATACCCACATTGTGTCTAACAATGATCCATAACTCCAGTTCCACGGGATCCAAAGCTGCCTTCTCACCTCTGAAGTAGAATGCCGTGGTATAGTGATAAAATTATTAAATGGGGTGAGAGATGGGAGGGCAGGATAGAGGAGAGAATAGTGTGAGAAATAAGTAATAGTAAAGATCTGTTGAGATCTACTGAAGAAACTTACTAAAATACATGTGCATATGTTAAAAACAGACCTTAAATGGAGTCACCTTATAGAATGGGTGAGAATGTCTCTAACTGTGTAAGTCCCTAAAAAAATACAACACATGTACACATGAGCACCATTAATGGACTTAATGCCTCCCTGAATGGAGGGAAGAATGGAAATAATACAAATACAGTGCTTATGGATGAAAATTTGCAAGAAGATCACACATGGCTAGATCCTGGAGATTAGGAGATTAGGAATCCACAGTGTGGGGGCCCCAGGACAAGACTCAATGAAGTTTTGTTTGTTTGTTTGTTTGTTTGTTTTTTAATTAAAAAAAAAGACACATAATGAGTAGGCAAGAAATGGATTTGAGAGAATGTGGGGAGAGTAAATATGATCAAAATATGTTATTTGAAATTGTAATGAAAGACAAAGAAAAAGAATGAATCACGACAGTATGCCAAATAGAATATCAAATAAATTGATGAGCTTGAAACTTATAGAATGTGCAATTACAGGACAGGTGAAGCCTTGAAAGAATGAAATCAGGGAAGTTAATGTTTGTTTTCCTCAGCTTGATGAATTCATATGTTTTTAATAAATTATTTTTAATTTTATGTGTTCGACTGTGTTACCTGCATGAACGTAAGTGCACCCATGTTGTACAATGCCCTCAGAGGCCGAAAGAGGGCATCAGATCCTGGAAATGGAGTTTCAGATGCTTGTTAAAGTCTATGTGGGTGCTGGGAATGGAATCCAGGTCTTTTGCAAGAGCAGCCAGTGGTCTTAACTGCTGAGCCATCCCTCCAGCACTGCTATTAATGGATGATTTAGGGCATGAAAAAGAAAAATATTTAAATGAAATAGAGTCATAAGACCATTACAGAGATTATGTGGGCTGCCCATGACAGAGCTGGTGCGAAGGGCCTACCCAAACCCTTTGGTGCCCATATGTCTACATCACAAGCCCACATACAGGACATGGTACTGCAGAATTTGGTGTTGTTCTTGCTGGGTTTAGGTCTTGCTTTAGTCTCATTGTCCACTGCTCTACCCTCATGTTTCCCCTTTGGAATTTGGATATTTTTACGTGGCATTATGTAGTGGAAATCTGTGATTTGTTTTTTATTTTATGGGAGCTTTATGGAAGTGATTGCTTCAATTCTCAGGAGATACTTTGGACTTTGGAACTTTAAGCATATGCAGAACCATTAAGCATGATGAAGATTTTTGAAGTTTGAATTCATTTTGCTTTGTGAGTTGGTCATGAGATTTGGGATCAAAAGGTAAAAAGATATTGCTTAAAGGTGATGTTTTAGGTTGTCAAATTAATGAGGAAAGGATGGATTTTGTTGTATTCGTATTGATTGTAAACTTTAAGGGATCCAGAATAATGCAGAAGACAAGCCTCTACATATTACCTAAATTAGCTTAGGTGAGAATGAGTTTAGAAGACACATACTGTGTATGTGTCATAATTTCCACGGACTGGATTTTCAGGCAGGGAGGGAGAATGTGTTTTTCTTCAGGAAAGACTTCCCGGAAATGTTATCTAATCCCAAACTGCCAGCCTTAAGCGTGTATATACACAGGCATCATTAAATGGACATGGTACATAAAAAAAGAGAAACCGGAGTAAAAATATTTATCACTGTCTGTTTCCTTACCTCAAAGGTAGTCTGACCAACTGCCACATGTTCCTGACACCATAATTTCCCTGTGATGATGAATCACACTGTGCGTCGAAATAAAAGCTTGCTTCCTTAAACTACTTTTGAAAGAAGTTTGTCTCAGTTATAGGAAAATAACTAATACACTGAGAAAGGTATGTTCTCTGTCATTCTGTATTTCACTATTGTTAGAAAGAAAAATGTTTGTGCAATCAATTCAGAATCACCAGAAAATTGTATTTCAGAGAATAATAGTAAAAATTGATCCTTTGAATAGCCGTAGTTAAAGATCTCAATTTTACATGTAGTAGATAGCTATTATTTGTGGAATACATAAAAATGTTGCATTTATGACTGAAAACATATAAATACCAAAGTGTAAGAATTTCATACAGCTATAGTATATACAGAAATCGTTTATTTTCTAAAAATATTGGATGGTTATATGTGAAATTATTATGTTTCTAATTCCTACATATGTGAGGTCAAAAGTTGCTTTTGGACAAAAAGACTAACTTACAATTTGTTAAGCATATCAAATATTTAGAACCTTAGACAAAGAGGATCATTATAGGCAGGACTGTAATCCAGCAGTACAGCACTTTTTGTTATGCATAGAGACTACTTTGAGTATCAGCATTTATACAAGAAGAAAAAATGGAATCGTTATGAAGTAAAAGCAAGGTTATCTAATAAATAAAATCCTCTAAAAACACAAGATATTAAACATTTTACTTAAAAGTGAAAGAAAAATTTTCCCAGTTCTGATGAAGGTTAAAAATATTCAAAGAAAGCCATGTTCTTAAATATGGGGGGATCAAAGTTAAATTTGTTTTGAATTTATGTATAATATCACTTCATCGCATATAAAATTCTGTAGATAATTTTCACTAACTTTATCACATATAAAACTTTCCATAACACCCGTTTCTTTCCCAAGTACTTCTGCAGCATAGTAAACCCATCCAAAGCATTATCTCTACTATTATCTCTATTGCTTCTTACCATGTAATCAGAATCATCTTAGGACAATATTCTATTTTGCTTTCTCACCTCATCTTTATATCCTATAACTTTCAATAGAATATCTATACTTTCCAACATATACAGAATTCTTTCCAATTATGTTTTCAGTTTGCTGTCAATCCTTAGCAGTTGTGAACATTAATATTTCTTAGAAATGTAGTGTTTCTATTATACAATTTTATTTATTTACTTATTATGTACATCGTGCTGGGCTTCATAATTGTCCTCTGAGCACAACAGTTTTGTTTTGCTCATTTAAACTAATATCATTTACTATACTTTAGTCATTTCACATGGGGGAAGAGGCCAACAAAAATGAATTTTACATATGAAAATTTCCTCTAAAAATATTGTGAAAATAGCCATCTAACTGTATGAAATTAAAATTTTTGAGAACTTTCAAGTTTGTAAGTCTAACCTGTTTCCCAATTAATTCACTGATTCCAAGACCTGACCTATCGGTGGATGTCAGAAAGAATACTTTGCATCATATTTTATACTGAGAGGCAGCCTTCCTTAGAAATTTCTAAACCATTCTCATTCCTTGTCCATTGTGTAGTTAAATGTTCACTGTTTCCAACAAGTCTTGACAGGTTTTCTTTTTCACCTGTTTTCTTGTTTGCAATAATCCTTGGGATTCCTGTACCATAAATAATCTTCACTGATTTTTCCTGTTTCATTTGGTTTATGTTGTCCTGTGAGAAGTAGATAGTATATTGTTTACTCATGAAATTTCCCTATTTATGGAGAAAACAATTAACCATGGAGTTCAAAGTGAACTTTTACACATCAGATAAATGGAATTCAAGAACAATTATGGTGTGTGGAAATACAGCAATAAAAACAATGCTGGAAGTTGTATTTCTTTTCGTCTGTTTTTTATATTTATTTGTGTATCTGTGCATGCGTGTGTGTGTGTGTGTGTTTGTGTGTGTGTATGTGTGTATAAGCATGCTATAGCACCATGTGAAAGTTAAAAGATAACTTACCAGCATTGCTTCTCTCCTTCTTACCTATGGGTCTGAGGGAACAAACTTGGACCGTAGGCTTGGAGGCACAAGCACCAGTCATCTTACCAACCCATGGAAGCATATTTATAAATGTTACTCTTTTTTTGAATTTTTAAAAATTGCTTTTAATTTTATTTTATGTGTATGTTATTTGCCTGCATGTATGTTAATGAATCTATGTGTGTGCAATGCCCACAGAGAACAGAACTGGTTGACACATTTCTTGGAACTTGTGCTGAATAACTTTCGTTGTCCACTTGGCACACCTGGGTGGAGGGACTCTCCCCTGAAGAATTTGCTCCATTAAATTGGCCTTTGGCCATGTCCTTGGGGGCTTTTTCTTGATTTTTGAGTGATGTGGGAAGGTAGACAGTTGGTTCTGTGTTGTATAAGAAAGCAAGCTGAGCACTTTCTAGGGGAGCAAGCCAATAACCAGCCTTCATCCATGGTCTGTGCTTACACTGTGTCCAGGTTCTTCTTCCCTCAGTTATGATGTGCCCTGGAAAAACTAAGAAAATTTAAACCGTTTCCTCACCAAATTGCTTTGGTCAGTTTAAATCACAGTGTTATAGAAGAGAACTAATAAAGAACTGAAATAATGAACAATTGCTAGCCCTGTGTGGATGCTGAGAACTGAGCCTGGACCCTCTTCAAAAGCAGCTAGTGTGTGCTCATCACCTCTGAGCTATCTCTCCAATTCCTTTTTTAAAAATTTTTCTATACAATATTGAATCCTTTATATTTATAGCAAGTATTCAACTGCTGAGGTATAATCTCAGATCTCTTTTTACATGTTTTGGAACAGGTTGTAACTCAGTTATCCAGATGACATTGAATTTAGGATCCTCTGCCTCATCCTCCTGAGCAGCAAGTATTACAGGCCTATACACCAGACCTGGACCCGCTGTTATCTGTTTTTGTTATTTTATTTAATTACCTAAAAAGATTCCAATAGGTGAAATCAGGTCTTTATTTATAGTGCTTTGGGAAAGGGAAATGAATGTTTAATTTAACAGGCATCATTTTTGATGATGCAAAATTTCAGATCTAGATTTTGGTGACAGGTGCACAACACCATGAATTATTAAGTGCTGCGTGCTTAATTAAAAGTAGTATTCTTCACTGTATTTAGTTTCCTTCAATTATTGAAAACAGTAAACTCATTTGACTGGCCAGACTTGGCCGATTGGCCTCACCTCACTTGTTATTCCGTGGTTTATGTCACAAAGTAATTCCAGCATACTACAAATAGCAAATGCCATCATTTTTAACATTTACATTTGAAACATGATACATTTTAAAATATATTAATTTGGGTGAGAATGAAACTCACTTTGGTAATTTTTATATCCACTTGATAATGACTGCAGTCACCACATTTAATTTGCTGTGCACAGGAGCTGCTTTTACTCCTTTGCCAAGTTAAACAGTCATCCTGTCATCAAATCCCTGTTACCTTTAGTGATGGTGCCTCTTCAGTCACACCAGCGAGAGAGCTGACAACCAAGGTTCGCTGATAAACCTCACTTAAATTGCAGTGAAGTTTCAAGGACTTGAGCCCATGCTAACTGGACTAGAATTCAAGGCCAGTGTGTGCCGACTCAGTTTTGAATTCAGTGAGTTTCAAAATATAATAGTTATCGCTTTGCATTCCCTTACTGTACTTTTCAACCACGTATCATTATTAATGTTTAATTACAACAGTTCTGTCAATATTGTGTCAGTGATCATTTCATAATGAACTGTATTCAATAACAATATTCATGTAATTACAGCTTTTGTGGTCAAGGTGATAGCTGGGTTCAATGAGTTATATGTCGTATGTCTGTTGGGATTGTTTAAACCTGAAGGAGATTCACTCATACCTGGTAATTGGTATCAAACAGTTCAAAATACCAGGTTGACTTTCTAGCCAAGACAAGCTCTTCACCACATAGCTGTTTTTCATGAAGACTTGGTAAGGCATAAGACTTCAAAATATCTCACAATATTTTAAAGGAGACACAGTCAGAGGTAGCCAGAAACACACACAGACACACAGACACACACACACACACACACACATGCACACACACACACACACACACACACACTTCAACCACTGTAACCACATATACACAGATATTTTATTAAGATTTGCAGGCCTCATGTAAGTCAGATGTATTTTGTGCCAGATTTCTTATCCACTGAAATATCTAATCAGTGAAACTTCTACCTTGAATAATATTATTACACCAAATAATTGTTGGTTCATATAAGTAATGTATTACATGGTATTTTAAAGGAAAAACAATAGAGTGTAAAGGGTGAAAATTAAAATTATGTATACTGTTAGTCCAAGTTATACACATTTTGATATATATTTCTATTTTCTATTTTAGAGTATTTTTTCTGGAAATTTATATTTTTTCATCAAAATGACATAAGGAACATCCAATGATATTGTTTTTAGCCTAACATAATTTCAGATTTCTTGAAATATTACATACCCTTTTTGTGGTACAGGTATAGATATTCATATTTTTTACATGATGGAATCTTTGCTTTTTCTTTTGTTTTGTTTTTGAGACACTCTGTATATATAACCCTGGCTGGCCTGAAACTCACTATGTAGACCCAGCTAGCATTGAACTCACAGAGATCCTGCTGTCTCTATTTCTCTATTTCCCAAGTGTTGGAATTAGGGGCATGCACCACCCTTTGATGATATACTCTTACATGTAGAATTTCAGGTAAAAAATAGTTAACTGATGTATAAACAAATGTTAATGAATGTTTTAACAAAATCAGTTCACGTTTCTGTGCACTGTTAAATAAAATGGATTACATCTTCTTTTAATGGATCAATTTATCTACACAGGAGTTTGAAATAAGAATTATTCCTGAAATTTCAATATTTCCATTTATTGAAATATATTCATGTCTCAGACTGAAGAAATCATTATGTATGCTTTTAAAATTAAACTTGATCTTTGACAATGTTACCCACATACATAATGTTCCTGATTGCTCTCACCAGGCTCTCTCTCCTCTCCTTTCCTGCTTTACTAAATTCCCCCTTCTTCCTACTAATTCCTTTATCACATTCATGTCTCTTTGATTTTCGTGTGTGTGTGTGTGTGTGTGTGTGTGTGTGTGTGTGTGTGTGTGTGTGTCTGTCCATCTACATTTGACCAGAGCTGCCTGCATGGAATTGGGATTGGAACAGTGTATTGCAATCTGCCAGGTATATCAGTGGTTACCCAACTGAAGACAGTGTCTCCCCGTCTTCCAGAGCCCTTCAGTAGCCCACAATTGAGGTGTAAGACCAAATGCGCTCTCCTGATACACACCTGACTGTTGAGAGTGCTTGTGTAGGCCTCGTGCATATGATTGTCACTGCTGTGTGCTCACGGTTACATCCACTTAAGTCATGTCTAGAGAAGGCGATTTAAATGCTCTTCTCTATATCTGCCAGCTCTTACATATTTTCTGTCTCTTCTTCCACAGTGCTCCTTGAGCTTTATAAGGAGTAGTGTAAATTGCTGTTTTTAAGAGTGAACCCTCATGTATAACTTACTCTAAATCTCTTATGCAGTAATGATTCCCTCCATTTACTCATGTTCACCACAAATGAAAGCTTCTATGGTTAGGGCTGAGGGTAGATTTAAGAATGCAAACATAGGTATTTGGAAGGAAGTTTGACTTTATATAGTCTTCACAGCTGAATATGAGTCTGCAATAATTTCTCTCATCTAGTTATAAACACATGGGATGTGAATTTGTTTGTTTTTATAACAGGCTGACATGAATGGCCACCACTGTGGCTGCAGACCAGTTCTCAACTCTAAACTCGCCCTTGTTAGAATATACACTCCCTTGTTCATGTACTTTATTTCTAGAATCACACCATTCTTTATGATCAAGGTTATCTTGTGGCATTCTATGAATAGTAAAAGATTTCTATGGTGCTATTACAGAATTTAGAAACTCATTTTCTGTTATGGGTTGAGTGACACGTCTTCAATTGTGTCCTATACATGAACACTTGGTCCCCAGTTGGTGGGGCTGTTTGTGGATGATAAGATGAACCATTTTTAAAAAGCCAATGAAAGAAACTAAGTGCCAAAGAAATACCATGTGCATGTTAGAACTAGATATCTTAAAGAAGTAATGAAGCTTTCAGTCTGGGATGAAGGCAGCTCAAAGCTGGATGAACTGAGGATTCACAGAGAAAGTGTATTTCCTCATTGGTAAGATAGTGAGTTGCTTCCAGTGGCATGAAAACAATCTTTCACATTAAAACAAGGTGATGTTTCTCCGTGGTGTTTAGGTTAAAGAACAAGTATAGTGGTTAAATCAGGGTCCAAAGTGTTGAAACAGGTAATTACAGAAACCGTGTATGAGATGCAGCTGCATGAAAATTAAATATACCTTTTAACTGTAAGCATTACAAGTATATAATCAAACTCGATTTGTATGGTTTGTTTCCTTTAGGACTATAAATTAACAGGACAAAGTTGCTTTGATATTTGAGTTTCACAATACAGAGTTATTCAGCATTTTTCAGATAGAACTCTTATCAACCTTGTAATCACTAATCATACTTTCAAAATTTCTTCAGAGTCATGCTAAGAAGGTTATTCTGGGAGAACATTTGTAAACCTTGATATTAGGTCTAATTTGTCTGGTTTATCACCCTCAAATTTCCACAATACCTGTTAGGTCATGAAAATATACTGTTCTATGACTCAAAATGCAAATGATAGCAATTTAACATTCCACAATTTTTCAGAATTTCATATATTGTTAGAAGAGTTATTAAGGTCAGGAGCTGGAGAGATGGCTACTCTTACAGAAGACCTAGATTCAAATTCCAACACCTACATGGTGGCTAAGAACTGTCTGTAGCTCCAGTTTCAGGGCATCTGACACCCTCTTCTGGCATCCATTTGCCCATGTGCAAAGAAATGCATTTGATCTTAAAGCATAACATTATATTTCCGTCCTGTGGAAACTTGGTTTCCCATATCATTCCTTTATTTGTCTAGTCAATCACTTCAAGCTACTTTAATACTCAGGCTGCTATCTGATAAAATTTTAGAGTATACTTTTATTTATTCTTCAATAACAATACAGAACAATAATTATAAATTAATAAAGAACCAAAAACTGAATAGAAAATTTTAATATTTATGCCAGAGAGAGTTTTTCAATAGTAAAAGGGACTCAAGATCCCACCTGCATATAGCTACAATCAGACTCTTCATAATGAAGTCCGATCTGCAAACCAGAAGGAAGAAAGAATGCAAACAAAGAATGTTTCTTCTGCCTGATAAAATACAGATAAAAAAATGGATGGAGATGTACCAACCCCTTAAATACATATAAACGATTTCTACGATACTTTTTCTATGTAGTTTGTAGCCATTCATCTCTGAATCTGAGCTAAGCAGACCGTCTTTCATTTCACTTTTTATCTTACTGTTCAATTCTACAGGATCATTCAAAAACGCAAAAATAGCAAAGGAATATCCAAGGCCTCACCTGGAGGGAAATTTTTCATCTTTTTTGCCCAAAGAGGTATCAGGTAAACTAATGGAAGCTGTGTGTGTGTGTGTGCCATGACTCACAGGTGAAGGTCAGAAGACAACTTTGTGGACTCAGTTCTCTTCTTCTAACTTGATGTGCTTCCAAGACCCAAACTCAGATGGTCAGTATTGCTCACCAGGCATCTCAAACCTCTGATATTTCTTGCTCTGTTCACATTATATTTATATAAAAATTTCTGTCACTTTTTCACATGAAAGTGCCTTCAGTTTATGAAGAAGACTCTTTCATCAACTTTGGTAGTTTGAGTACAACCTGCTTTAACACATATTAACAGATCATGCTTTTGCTTTTTTGGAAGAAAATGGATAGTCCATGCTGTTCTGTTTTATTAAAAACATGATATTTCCTAAAATGCAAAATGAAAACTTCAGACTGCCCAGTCTTTTTCATAAAACAACCTGATTCTTTCAGTGAATATTGCTACTTTAGGATTATAACATATATAAAAGTCAGAACTAAAGAAAATTATATAAGATCTATACTTAGAATTGTTCATTTCTTAAAGTTTAAGCAGAATCAAAATATATAGGTAAATCAAGTAACCAGAAGTCTTCGAAACCATGGAGGATAATCTTGCTACACCATGATTGACAGTGCTGCAATTAAATAGTCTCGCCTATAATGACCAGAAATCATACACTTCTGTCTCAAAGACCTTTATTCATTCTTTCTTTTCTTTCTCATCTTCAAAATATTTCGAAAAACAAGCAAGCATAATTTTTTCACAAGAAAAACAGTGGTTACCACACAGACCAACAGGAATGCAATCACATCCAGAGAGTGGTACTGGTACCAGGTGAGGTTGTAGGCAAGTGGCCTCAGGTGCTTGGCCCCTTTGTGGCGCATGACAAACTCAATCCAGAAGACAGCTCTGTCCAGGGGCTTCATAGGCTGGTCATGGTGTATAGTTGATAGCTTCATCACATTCTTTTTATAACTAAAGGAAAACCACATGCACATCAACTTATGTAATACATGGAAACTATGTATGTGTAAATTTCTGTGTAGATGATAGAAATAGCTGCACATAAGTTTGTGGGGTGAATCTTCCTTAGAGGGGTGGTAGAATACAGAGATATGAAGGGGGGAATGGAGACCATTAGATTAGAACGGGTTAAGTATGGGGAATGGGAGGTCAGTGTAGAGAAGGATGTATGGGATGGGGGCTAAGTAACACTAAAGGCCATAGAAAAAATGTCATCTGAAAACCTACTGCTACAGAAACATCTTCAGGTGTGTTCACATACATCATACAGAGAGATTAAAAGTAGTTATCTTATAACTGGAGAATGTTGCCTTGACTAGACATCATAGGATAATGAAATTATAAAACACTGCTAAGCCATGAATGGACTGCCACTCTAGAAGCTGTTGACCGTGGAACCATATACCCTTAAACATACTGGCCATTGTATCTGCTCTTGGTTTCACACCAGAACTGGATGGTAAAACCCTGTTCCTCAAGATATTCTACACTTAGCTATATAATAAATAAGGAGCAATCAAGCTGGTGCTGACTTCAGAGTCTCATCTCTACTGGCTAACATTCCTAGTGCAAGAAGGTGCTATGTATGTTACTGAGTAGAAAAAAGCATGACCAGTCTCACCCTGCTGTGAACTCTGTGAAACGCAATGGCACCTGGCTGGCAAGATATGCCCACCTGTGCAATAGTGGCACACATATTATGGGAGCAAATAAGACATCTTCAATTGGATTTAAGACCCACTTCCTAGGGATGGGAGACCGTACCTGATATTGATAGGAAGCTTAGGAATTCATAGCTAAACAGGTCACAGGACATAGGGAGAACCTAATACCAGCTTTCTACTAAATAGCTATTATATTAAACTGACTTTTAATAACTTATTGTTATAACATACATTAATGCATCTTTCAACTCTCAGACAAGAAGCTTCCCTATGCAGCAGATGGTGATTAACACAGAAACCCAGAACTGACCAACTTGCAGAGAACATGAAGATATAGTGTACTTATCCCTGAATAGTACACTTATATCAGACTTCTGCCCCCTAAGTCTCAGGAAGAAGGGTCAAAAAGATCGTAAGGTCAGAAATTGGGAATGATCTCAAGGAAACTGCGTTTCTACATAGCTTCTCAGTTGCTCATATGAACTCCTAGCAATGGTGACAGCATGCCTAGGTCCCATGCTGGCTCAACTCAGAGAAAATCCCAACATGAAAATGAGTTATAAGCTTCCCACCACTTTTCCCTCTCAATTTCATGAATCCACTCAGTGTGGTTAGTGTGTGCATGGGGGAGCACCATCCACTGGAACATGGACCATCAGATGTACCATCCCTGAATACAAAATAGATTCTTCTTACCAAAGCATGCACAGATTGCCAATAGCTTCAATGCAAAAGCCTGATACATTCTGGAATTTTTGCTGGCTTGGTCTTTACAAAGTCTTGTCTATGCAATCACACAGCTCTGTGAGCTCATGTGTCTAGTAGCCCTGTCATTTACTGAAAACACTCCCTGTTGTATTCCTCCATGACTAGTGGCTTTTTACAACCTCTCTGGCCCTTTTCTATGATGATCTCTGAGGCTTAAAGGGAAAAAGTATAAGATGTCACATTTACTAAGCAATCCATGATCATTTATTCTCTGCCTTTAGACCAGTTAGTTGTGATTCTTTGTATTAATCAGCATCTACCGTGAAAAGTAATTTCTCTGCTAAAAATTAACACTTTTCACTATTTTTATATCCATGTATATAAAAATATAATTATGAGGCAGGTTAATATTATTTCTGTTTAGCAGGTTTTTCACTAGGGCCTATAATCTACCCAGCCATGGTTCCTGACCCAGTTAACAGTTCCAGAAATGAGTTCTGTTTTGTGGAACAGGCTTTATTTCAATCAAGAAGTTGCTGGTTACTAAAGAACGTTTGTGCTAATATCTTGCCAGACAGTCATTACCGTAGTTCACAGGGTATACACATGTGAAAGACTGTTGATGACTTTTCTTTCCCAGTAGCATACATATCTCCTGCCAGCACTATGAAACTACCAAGTAAGGATGAAGTTTCCAGGTTATTACCAGCCTGAATTCTCCATGCCCTATGAGTGTATTTCATCTTTAGTAATGTAGTCTTACAGAATTTTGGAGGACAACCAAGAGCAGTGGCCATAGCCTATACAGTTTGTGGGCCTATGGGACTCCATTGACTGACAGTTTTAAGGAGATAATACAGACCTGACATTTTGTTTGATAGCCTATGAAATCAGATAGAGGCATTATTGCTCTATACATGGTAACTCCTTTTAAACTACACACACACACACACACACACACACACACACACACACACAAACACAAACATATACATTAGAAAGTTTCTTTAAGATTTCCAGAGGTAGAGCCCTTATAAAACTTCTATGTACAAGGCCTGGGTTCCAGCCTAATACAAACATAAAAATAAATAAAAGGTTATACTCACAAAGGATTGTTAAGAACTGTCTGCAGTGCATTTAGCAAATCTGTACTTGACATTGTATGAAAGTCTAGTGCAACAGCTGCTCCTTTGGCCACCATGTGAGCGATATTATCGTGTTGATCTGCAAATAAGGGAATGCCGACCATGGGGATCCCATGATGGATCGCCTCGTAGATGCCATTGGTTCCACCGTGAGTTACAAATATTTTTGTTTTGGGATGACCTAAGATCAGAAAATTTATTAATTAGGATTGTTAGACATGAAGAGGAAATGTGTAATACAGTGCATTAAAAGGAACAGAATTTTTTCCTAGAAAAAGATTGTTGAATTCTTATGCGGGTGTTATTAGCTAAGCTAACACTCACTGGATTTGTTATTAATTAGCCAGCACTACAACTATCCTGAACAAAATAAAAGTCGTATCTTAAAATAAGTTTCTAAGAGTGGACCTGAAATCAGAAGAAACCTGTTCCCCCAGATATCTCTAAGAACTGTGTTGAAGGGCCAGGTCGCACACATTTTCATTCCACACTGGTTCCCCAAATTCATTGGGGAAGTACAGGTTGACTTCCATCCTTAGCTTCAAGAGTCCTTTCCAAATTTCACTGAGTTCAGTGGAGGTGGGACATAGCCTTTTGTGGCTTTGATATGTTAATTCTCAAGCATACACATTCATTCATTCATTCATTTGTTCATTTCATCAGTTTGGGTGGAGTACAAGTATCAAACCAAGGCTTTCAAGGACACCCTGCCACACACAGGACACACTCTTCATGGTCACACAACTGAAGTGTCATTGAATTTGCTAACGATAATTAGTCCAGACTATGACCAGACTATGTCCACTATGTAAAAGTTATTCTTACACTCTTGTAACTGCACTTAAATATTCAGAGGAAAAAGTACATAAGTGCATGTAATTTATTGAGGGCCATATCCTCCAGTTTTCTGGTTAGTGTGCCTTCTAAATGATTCTGGGCTTACAGAGAAGTCATTGAATGCTGCCTTGCAGACGTAGCATGTGACTTGAAAATGGAACAATGGAAAAGTGATTACCAGCCAAACACAAAAGTCCCACAATGAATCAAAGACAAGAACTGTCCAGAAAAGATTATGCATATGTTGGAACTTGTTATAATAAAGATGTACTCAATTCACTAAGCCTCAAAGAAAGGTTGTTAAGGCAGCCAAGAAAGATGTCCTGTGTATTATTACTTTTCAATAAAGATGGGGAGTTTTTCTCATGAAAATAGGATATTTGTAATAAAAAAAGATGTTGATTGTTAATAGTATCTGGAACCCTCTATTTTCAAAAAAAGGATGTGTATAAAGTTTAATTGATGGAAAGAGATTAACCCAAGTTACTGTAGAAAAATTTACTTGACAGGAAGCTGCCTTTACAATGTCAACTTTGTAACTAAGCATAAAGAGCGTGACCTAATACTGTCAACTTATATTTCATGGCCTTTAAAACTAAAAATAAACATTTAAAAATTGTTTCTCTTTTTCATTTTTTCCAGGAAAAAATGCTCTGTTTGTTTTCTACTGAGCTATCATCAAGAGTATGGCCTGTCATTCAAGTTTTCAATATCATTTAACAGTCTTACCAAGAAGGTCATTCTGAGGCACCCAATTGTATAGTCGGGTATTGGGTCCTAATGTGTCTGGTTTCTTGCCCCAAAATTTCCAAATAACCTGTTGGATGTAAGATAATACCTTACTTCAGAACTGAAATTTTAAAACAGTGTTTTAAAAGTTATATATCACTTAGCTAAATGCTGTTCACAAGACAGGTGTGGAAATAGGAGAACTATTAAAGACTGAGAAGAAGAGCATGACAACATTCCATGTACTTATTTCTGTATTCATCAGGTTGAACATAACCATGATTTTCCATGAGCACTCATATACATAAATGAAATGGTTAATGGTATATGAAAACATTTAATAAATTGCTCTGCTCTCTTGATTCAGCTCCAGGGAAGAGAAGCATACTGTTGGAGGTTTATATCTTATTTGTACTTACTGTAATAACTCTATTTTCCATTTTTAATTTCACGCTATTTTATGATGAGTATAGAATTTATTAATATCCACTTGTCCTATACTAGTTTAATAGAATTTACCATTAGTCTTTCAGTAGTTAATAGTTTTGACAAATTTTCCACATCTAAAATTCTCTCTTGTCAGAAATTTATTCGAATGATGCCTCATCCTTGCCAATGGAAGAGTGGAATCTTCTGACTCTCAGACCCTAAGTGTAACCTCACAGAGTGATGGTGTCTAAATTGTCCATTAACCTTGTCTGTGAGGTTGTCAAATTTACCATATTCATCTACATGTACCTGTGGGTTTTGACATCAATGATAGGACTCTAACAGATCATTTTGCCAGCACATACAGGTCCTACCTTTGCCTGCATTCTTCTGTATGTTGAGGATGCACTTGATGTCTCCACAATGATAATAGCAATCAAAGAGTGGGTTTGACATTTTTGCCAAGAAATTAAGTCTGCGGCTGGAGAGATGGCTCAATGGTTAAGAGCACTGGCTGCTCTTGAAGAGGACCTGGGTTCAGTTCCGAGCCCCCACATGGTGGCTAACAACCATCTATAACTGCAGTTCTGAGGGATCGGATGCCCTCTTTTGACCTCCACAGGCATTACTTGACACAGGTGCACTTACACATATGCAGGCAATAATGTACTCATATGTATAAAATAAAATAATAAATAAAATATTATTTCTAAATGGAAATGAAATTTATGAAGTGATTGCTTTTGTGAGAAATCAGTTTTATTTATGCAGTATAAGGAACATGATCTAGATTAGTGGTTTAGTGAGTATCAATAGGAGAAATTGAAAGTGGTATTTTGTACATGAATTCAGGAAGTTGGCATTTTCATTAAGACTGGAAATTCTACATGTAAGAAATGAATCTTGGGCAGGGTGAGCTGGCACTTGCCTTTAGTTCCAGCACTCTGTTGGCAGAGGTAGGTGATCTCTATGAGTCCGAGGCCAGCCTGTTCTACCTAGTGAGTTCCAGGTTAGGTGGGCTGCACAAAGATTCTTTCTCAAAAATATCCCCCACCCCCGAAAAAAGAAGAAATGAAGTTCATCAGGTAATCATGAGTCATATGTTGGTCTGTCTATTGAAAACACACAAAAAATTAATGATGTCACATTTGTTTCATTGTAATAATTTTACATATTCCAAACAATCCTCAAACTGGAGCATTACCTATGCAGTTAACATTGAATTTGCCATAAGAATATTGAAAATAATCAGGATCTCAATGAAACATAAAGGTGATCACAGGAAGGATTTATCTAATGGAAAACTAAAATATTTAATAAAAATTGTTTTATAATACACAAGATTAAGCTTTAATTTGAAGTAATTTTGTTCTTAGCACACTTTTATGAAGGGGGCCGCTTGCTGCTTTATTGTGACCATGTTTGTTTCTACTGGATTCTTTCTCAGTTTCCCCTGTCTTCCTCATGAGAGGAGCTCTAACCTCATGGGTTAGAGTTACAGCCCTGTGGGCCACATTATCATGCCTGGGGTTCACTGTAAGGACATGGCCCATCTCCACTTGCTCTTTGACATCTTCCTGCTTCATGTATAGGCAGGGCACAGTCCAGAAGGGCAGTTACTTCATTAGGTTTCAACAAACATGGCACAAAGAGAATGAGAGTTGGTGGAACTTTAATTTCCCTTTCTCAGAGTATTCCTCTGAACTATACACTCAACAAGAGTAATCCAAAATTAGGATAAAATGGCAAGGATTGGCCGAGAAATCTTGAGCACTTGCTTCATTTCTGACCTTACTTTTACAATATCTGCTAATAAGTTATTAACAAAAATTAAGTTCCTATTCAAATGTCAAACTTCAAACAGTTGTCCAGAAAAGGAGTAGGTAACTGGTCAAAATTTGTCTATTTTCACATTCTCTGGGGAACAATATCACCATAATACAATTTCAGACTGTGCCCATTACCCATGCTGCACTGGGATCACAATGCTTATGTCAATTTTACTGTCAAACGAAAACACCTTTTCTTAACATGTCACATTTTTCTTTGTTTATAAACCATCTAGAGCAAATTAGAGATATTCTAATACTTCATTTCTCACATACTAAATTTGTATAATTGTTCCATCCTTAGACTTTATGTTACTCAGTAATAATGGCCTTCCAGGGACCATTTTATCTAACCTTTTGTGGAATCTGTGCGAGGGCTGATGCAATTATATTGGCCTTTTCTTCTGTTATGTTCTTAACCATTGAACCTAGAGAAAATACCACAATACCATGTTCTCCAGAACTCTGGACAAATTCTTCCATTTCCTGTGAAGACAGAAATTATTTCGTCATGAAAGAGCAATAGCATGGAAAACTCTATTGAAATTAGACTCTGAGATAAAATTAAGTATTATTATTATTAGAGTACTATTGGTAAAGCACATGTAGGACAGGCATTCCCATCTTCAACACAAGCTAACAGGAACAGTATACTCACATTATCATGAAGTTAATGTTCCAAATATTTTCTTCTGGCAAACTTAAAACTTTGTAGTGAAAAGATACTATGTGAGATGTTTATAATATTGTAAGTTTGTTTCTCTTTCCTGCTACAGAACTGTGATTTTTATTCTACTACTTTGCTTTCTTCTTTCTTTCTGTACTTCCCATTATACATGACTTGATGCTATTACTGATCCTGAAATAAAATGATTTGAAGTTTGTGATGCATGAATATGTAACTTATTTCATCTAAGTCTTCCATTATGATTAACATTGTTAAAGATTTTGATGAAAATAATATTTGTAACTTCTAAAATTTTAAAGTGGCAATATACGTACATACATATATATATATTATGTAATCATTTCCTAATGCTGAATATAGAAGGTTTCTATAATTTCTATCAATAATCACTACATGAATTTTTTTATACTCATGTTAATTTTCCTTTCTAGGGTTTTAGATATATATATATATCCTATGTAATTTATGATACAAACATTGGAAAGACACTGGTGCAATTTCTAAACTTTCATTGTCTTTTTATGAAAGATAAAGAAATCTGAACTCTTGATAAGTACGGACAAAGCAAGTAACTGTAGAAGACATAAATCTTTAAATATTCTTTTTATATGTTTTTATTTCTTTTGTGTGTATATGTGTATATTTGTGGGGGAGTATGTCACAGCACATGTGTGAGGGAGTCTAAGGGAATCTTAGAGAAGTTTCTTCCTTTTCCAAACATACCTGTTCAATTCTAGGGCTCAAACTCAAGCAGTCAGGGTACATCACAAGTATCTTTACCCATCCAACCGTCTTGTCAATGGTCATCTTACTGTTTCATTGTTTTCTTCCACTTCCTTCTTTTCCTTTCTGAATTCTAATACCACTGTAAATTTCTCTTTAAGGGAACTGAGAAATTCTCTAAATATCGGATATAGAGTACAAGCTTACATTACTACTGCTGTAACCACCTGCGACTTGGGAAAGTTATTGTATGTAGTCTTAATCTTTTACATTAAACTCTTTGTTAGATTTTAAGCATTTCCAAAGCTTTCAGGGACAGGTGAGGTGGCTCAGTTCCAAGCATGATGACTTCAGTTTGATCCCTGGAATCCAGGTGTTGGAAGGAGAGAAGAGATTTCCTCAGTTTGACCTCTGAAACCCCATACATGAGTTCTGACCCACCCCCGCCAGAATTATTCACACTTGAGTCTTTACATGCATATACACAGGGACTCATAGGAGATCAAAAGGCACAACAATAAAGAAAAATTGGTTTTATCACATATCTAAATGTTTGATGTAGTTTTACGATGGATAATGTTCTATATATTTGTAGAATTTCTTTTACAGTTTATTTACTGTTTTCACAGACAAGTGGTAAGCATTATCAGATGGCTAGGTGTAACACACATTTTTTCTGTAATCATTCTGCCAGGCAGCTTTGATGCCAAGACACATGCTACACAAAGAAGCTTTAGTGTCTCCTGTAGACTTGGCATAAGACAATAAAAAAAATGTTTCAAGATTGCCTTGACCATGTATGTGCATGCTCTTACCATTTATGAGTTCACATGAGTAACTGTCCAGTACCCTGGAAAACTCTGTTCCCTTGTGATCAGCATCCACCTCTGACTCTTACCATCTTTCTACCCTCTCTTCCTTAAGAATTCCCGAGCCTTGTGTGGTAGATGTGTGATAGAGGAGATATTTTGTATGAAGTAGGCAAAAATTCATCTTGCAACACATGCTCCAAACAGCACATTGCCTCTTTTGTTGCCTGCCCTGAAAAACTCTGAGATCTCAAGTGAATAGTACCAATAAGCAATACCTTATTGCTGAGTCAAAGCAAGAAAAGTTGGGTTTTGTTGCAAACATTATGCAGGCCCCAAATTCAATCTACTGAACTCTTTTCCCTTTGCGTTGAAACGCTGATGAGGAACCTGCACATTTACAATAAGATTTGAGCTTTCCACCTTCTTCATCTTATTTCCTATACATTTATTTTAACTAAATCTATAGAATTTCCTTTCTCTTTGACATTGCATGAAAATTTGATGGGATGCCTTTTCTTCTTGAGGAAAATTAACCAATTTTCTGCACATATTAACTAATCACTAGTATCAATCATTGTGGTTTGAATAAATGTCCTCTCAAAAGCTCACTGTTAAAATCTTTGCTCTTGGCACTGTTTTGGCAACCTCTGGAAACTTTTAGATGTGAGTGCTACTTGAAGAAATCAGGTAATTAACTGAGTTTGTATCTTTGGAGCAGTCCAAACTGAACCCCAAGTTTTGTCCTCTGTGTATTAATATTTTCCACATGCCTCTGACCCATTAGAATTTACCTTAACATGGAACAGAATCAACAGACCTGAGGAAGCATTAGAGTCCATGAGCCACCATAAAACATTTACCCTGTTAGTTGTTTTCTCAGAAATGTTGTCATAGTTTAAACAAGATAATAAAAATAGTCAGCTTTAATTTGGTATTATCGACCAAGTATCAGAGGTACTTAAAGTTTTACCCATTTTGAATCTCTTCTCTAAACATTCAGTGTGATTTCTGTGTCATTCGTATGAGAAATTGCACTACACAATCTTAATATTCTGCTCTGGGCTCATTCATTTGCCATCCGGACTGTTATGTCAGTCTCATGCATGTTCTCTATTTCTAGTCTTGCTCCTCTGTAGGCATCTTTTGTTGTTATTTTAAAGAAACTCTAAGTATATATCCCCTTAGATCACTTTCTTTCTCTGGCTCTTTGATGTCTTCACTAATTTCTAACTACTCTGTTTTGGTGGGTTTTGAATTACCTGTCTATAAGGTTGGGCACATTATTCACCATTTTAGTAAACTACACCTGCAGTTCTTGTTTCTTTCTTGGCCTTATCCCATGACCTAGTCCTTCACACATGCCATCTTACTATCCTAGTTCTGAGATATATTCTGTTATTCCCAGTGGATGGTCTCTTAAAATTATAAATTTTGTTTTACACATACTTTTCACTATATTTTTTTATTAAGCAGATATAGTCTATCTTTCGACATGTACTATCAGATGTAGTGATTGGGGAAGAATTTTTCTCTGAATATTTTACACTTGCTTTTGGTGTATGCTAATAAGTTTGTAGTTTTTTAATTGATGGGTGATACTGTTAGTCGTGCTAAATTTAACCGACTTTATTTAGTTAATTGTTCCCAGGCTTCTCATGTTATTATATAAGTACGATGCAATGTATAAACTTGTGACTGTGCAAACTTCAAGCATTTAAATATCAGGATGCTTTATCCCCCTGTCCATATCTCTCACTCAGAAACAAAGTGTAAGAATAGAAGCAAACCAGTTTCCATCAAATGAAATCAAGCAAACAACCAAAGAAAAAGGAACATACTAACATTAGGTAAGGGTTTGGCAGGTTTGCAGTGGAGACCTCCAACAAACTCAGCATTCGGTAAGGTTGGGCGAGGAAACTCCAAATCCCAGTAGGACCGTATGAGCCACATTTCTGCTTTACTCATCAGGTCAACCATGGTAGTGGGTCTTCCTAAATGCAAAAATAAATTGGGGTTGGACAAAAAAAGATAATGACAAACTTGTTATTTTAATATAATATATATAGAAAATATTTATAAGAATTTTTTCTCACTAATGTATAAAATAAATGAATTTACTTATGCATAATGTAATTTGGATGTGCAATTTATATGTGGTTCACATAATAAATGTATATGTATGTTAAAGGCATACTGAGGCAATGTTCTATAATCACTGAAGTAAATTAGGAATCATATTCTTTAAAAAAGCCCTTAAGACAGTATATAAACAAGCCTGTATTTCAAGCCCCTCTAAAACTTCAAAAATAGTAGATGCAAATGTAAAGAAACATTCTAGGTCTGGAGTGAAACTATCCTACCATAGCTTGCATGCAATTCTCCCAGGAACCATAGTTTCTGCAGTGATACAACTGTCCCTTGATTCTTGGTTTTCTTAGTCTGTTTTAGTTATTTAAAATAGAAGAGCATGGCTGAAAACAGTGGATACCAAATGCATCTGCATCCCTGCTTCATAAGGTTTAGACCTCTGAATGGATGTTTATATATAATGCAATATCATATAGTTTTGCTTTTCTCTCCGAGGATGTGGTTAAATACAGTATCTCTTAAAAACTGAGGGACTACTTTAGAAAAAAAAATAGGGAAAAAATACACTTTTGGTTGAAAATAAGGAATCGTCTTCACAAAACTGAACAATTAATTTCTTCAGTGTCATTGATCTTTTTAAATATTTCATTCTCCAGTCACTGGAGATATTAATGAGGAACTGGAAAGATGGCTCAGGCTGTGTGATACCTAATGAGTAAACACAATGACCTGTATTTAGAGTCCCAGATCTCACGTAAAAGCAGCCACATGGATGTGCATTCGTGACACCTGAGCCTTGGTAACAGAGTCAGTTGTATCCGTGCCGTTATTGACCAGGCAGCCTAGTCAAATTGGTGAGCTCCAGGTTCAGTAACATGTTCATCTTACAAAATATAGTGGAGCATGATTAAGAAAGATACCTAGTGTTGTCCTCTTGTCCCCATACACAGGCACACATGTGTGTATGCACATATACATGATGTGCACAGAGCCACTCAAAGACATACATATACTAAACTCACACACATACACACATACACACACACACACACAGAGCAGAAGTCATTAGTGAGGTAGGTTATAACTTTTTTAAAGAAAGAAAATATACTAAATGCACATAGGTTGCTTAAAGAGAGCCTGCATGCTTTGTTTCTGTGTGACCAGCACTGTAAGTCTTTTTGCTGTATTGGTAGATATTTTTGTGTTTCATATAAGTATTTGATCTACAAAAGAAAAATTTATCTGATTTTATATGCATATAAGAATACCTTTAAAAGCACATAAAATAAAAAATGACTTACCCAAAACTTCACTGTAAAAAGGATCCCATTTCTTTGCAGGAAATGACTCAAACCAAAGATCAAAATAAAGCAAACATATCATATTTTCTACCCGCTCCATGAATGTCATCTGACCACTTAACCCTGACAAAATTATAGGAACATAAGACGGAGGGAAGAGAAGCCCTCCACTGTACTTCTCTATTGTGTAGCCATTGCCAAAGCGAAGACTGTACACAAAAGGTATTTGCAGCAGCTCAGCAATCAGCTCACCACAGGGACCAATGGCGTCTGAAAGAAGCACATCAAACTTTGATTCTTGCAGTTTTGCTATAACTTCTTTGTTCATAACAACTTCTTTACAAAGATTTAACCAAAGATCAGAAAATTGTCCGAAAACTCTATTCAGTGATGGATAGTATTTCAGACACGTATCTTTTGGCACATCATGTGTCCACATATCAACCCATTGTGTAATAAACTTTTCTACTTCATTTCCATCCAGGGATGTAGGAAAAGTTTCATATTTAAGGCCTGATGACTTTCTGATATCAAAAAAATCGGAAAAAGGTTTCAGAACAATCACTTCATGGCCCCTCTCTACAAGTTCATCGAGTATTATCTTTAAATTCATCCAGTGGCTGTACTCCATCGGCCACACCAACACCTTCCCGCAGTTCCCGGATCTGAAGGAACAGCTCATCTGAAGTAGCAGCAGAACTGAGATCCACTTCACAGACATTCTTGCAAAATGCACTGCTTCTTTTCACTTGGTCCTTGCGTTTCCTTCTGTTACTACTTGTGCATTTATCTAATTAGAAATTAACCAAGAAGTTAAATTATAACTTGGATTGGTCAAAGCAGATAACTCAGTGACTGCCAACAAGATATGAGAGAAGAAAAATAGAAAGTCTAATTTTAATTGCTTTTGAATTTTATGAACATGTTTAATGTTTATGTGAAGTGCTTTCACTTCGCTACAGGTCACTATTTGCTCATTTAAATCATCTTTGCTACATATTTTTAGAGTAGTAAGTGAGAGGTGGTTTGTTTCCAATTTTCCCCCAAACAGAATCAAAGTTATATCAGTTAACACCACTTCCTGCACTTAATGACTCAAGAAACAAATTTGTAACAATGTTGATAAATATTTTCTCATATATGCAATTAACCAATTTATGTGTTTAATGAAGTCAGTATTATAAATTTCACTCCCAGTTTTCTAAATATTTTCTGAGAATCTGAGGCTGTAGATTATACAATGCCTACTGTTGACGTTTATGGTTTTTCTCCTAGAGATTGAAAATAGAAGAAGTAAGCTTTTGTTCTTAGTTTTAGCAATAACAAATGTTCAACAAGTGTGCTTGTTTTTAGATGATCTACATTCCAATTAGCTATAGTTCATATATAGTGTCTAAGCAAAAATAATTTATTCCTCTACATATAGATTGTGGAGTAACCTTCTCCACAAAAGGAATTTTGGTTACCTCAAAGAAAAACCATAGAATTCTCAAAGGATTTAGAAGAAGGAATTCTTCTGATGCAGAATCTCTAGCTGTATTGAAAATATCCCATTGACAGTGGCTTCAATTGCTAAGACTAACATAACAAAAAAGATAAAAGAATCTTGAGACACTGGAAAATGTCAGACTTTTCATGTTTGTTACTTCTCAAAATTTATAAATTCTGTGAAATTGAAAATATTAACAAAAGTGACAATTCAACAGGATCTCATCAAACATCAATTTCAAACTTTACAGAATAAGAATTTTAAAAATTCATACGAATGCAGAAAAGACTCTAAATATCCAAAGCAATTTTAAATAGAAAGAACAATACTGGAGATATCAGAACATCTGATCTCAGAGTATCCTATAGTGGGATAGAAACAAAATAAATATGATACTGACAATGCGTAGACATGTAGACAATGCAGTCAAAAAGAGAGCACATCAAAAAGCCTGAGCAGCTATAGCAACACAGTCTGTGTCAAACATTCCTAAAACACATTTGGGAGAAATTGTAGCCTTTTCAGCAAATGAGGCTTCAGTCACTCATCTTAATAAAAAACTAATTTAAAGTGTTTCAAAGACCCCAATAGAAGAACTGAAAGTGTAAAACTGCTACATAAAAACAGCAAAGTGGTGCACATTTTAAGCACAGGGTCGGACTTTCTCAAAGAAGTCTAATAGCACAGGAAATAATGAGTAATGAATTTATGTGAAATTGAAACATCGCCATAGTACATGAAACAAGTCCTAGAGCAAAGAGAACATACAAACCAGAAGATAATCTTAACCAACTGCATATTTGAAATAGGAATGATGTCTACTACCTAGAAAACTTCCAACACTAAACAAATCATCCAATCAAAAATTGCCTAACGATCCCAACAAACAACTCTTAATGGAAAATATATACATTTCCAGCAAATATTTGAAAAATACTTAGTATCCTTAACAGTACAGAAAATGCAAATTAACACTGCTTCAGAATTTCATCTAATCTCCATCTGTAGACAACAAATGATGAATAATTCTCGGACGTTATGGGGAAAAAGAAGCCATTATACTCTAATGGAATAAGTGAAAACTGGTGCCGCAGCTATGGAAAGCCTTGAGGTTAGATATATGTTTCGTGTTATTAAAATCAATATTCGCCAGAGAAACTTACATATCCGTGTTTACTGCTGCTCTACATGCTATATCCATGATATGAAGCCAAACTGGATGAACATCATCAGAAGGGAGGGATAAAGAAAGTGGTTTATAGACACACCATAATGTCATCTAGCTGTAAATAATGAGTTAATGTCAATTTTAGGAAAATGGATGAGACTGGAGATTATTACATTAAGACTTGAGAGTCAGTTTCAGGAAAATAATAGTACATGGCTTTGCACAAATGTGAAATCTAAGTGTAAAAAAATATACATGTCATGAAAGTGAGACATTGAGCTTGCAAGACAGAATGTAGGAAGGAGGACCTATAGGAAGTGATAAGAAAGCAAGCTATTGTATGTGACTTGTGTGCAGAATTTGTATATGAACCTCACTCAGTATGTACATATACAAGTTGCTAATATGCAACATGCAGGCATAAGAATCACTGCAGGAAGGTTAAGGGGACCAGTAATGGCCTGGAGGGCTGGGAGTGGGTAGTCAAAATTAAGAACAAGGTGATATAAAAATATTTTAATATAACCCATTTAAAAATTTTATTTGTTTTTATTTTTTGTGTACAAGTGTTATACCTGCATGCATGTAAGTGCAACTGCGTCATGCAGTGCTCATGGAGGACAGAAAAGAGCATCTGATCCTCTGAAACTGAAGTTATTGAAAGTCCTCAGCCGCCATGTGGGTACTAGGATTGAAATCCAGGTTTCTCCAAGAAAAACCAATGCGCTTAACTGCTGGGCCATCTCTCAAGCCCCTAGAACCCAATATTTTAACGTTAGCTAAATCTGGCTGTAAAGATGATGAATGCATATTATAAAATACCAGATGTTGAAATGTATGCATTTTTCCCTACAGATGGAAAATTGAAATGTTACATTTTATTTCTGAGTTCTTTCAATAATAAATGTTCAACAGATGTGTTAGCTTTTAGAAAATTTACATTGTAAGGAAAAATAATTTATTTCCCACAGTAACCTGATTTCATAGGTTTGCTTTTAGTGAACTGAAAAGTTGTCAACTTCATTAAATAAGATATAGCAAAATTGTGTAAGTCTAAGTAAACAGACGCTGCTATAACTGATGCTATGAACACATTAATTTTAGAAGATGACAGGCGGTGTCAAATAAATTAAACATAATAAGTCGGCAGGCCATTACTACTTTGTTAGTGCCTTCTACACTGAAATTATAAAGCCTACAAATTTCCTTTTAAAATATTTTTAATGATTTAGGAACTTTATAAAATCTGTTTTGGTCATATTCAAATTCTCTTCCTCTACCTTACCACACACATCCCAAATTCATGTACTTCACTACCGGTATATTAAATTTTGAAACAAATGTGTATTTTGAAACATTTGTGTATTTGTATGTGAGAACTAAGCATTTCCTGCTTGTAATTGCTCTTAAAGAGGGGAATATTCATTGAATTCCAAATGTGAGATGGGTTGTAAGAGAAGGGGAGTAGGGTCCTCAGCTATACAGTGCAAATTTCTACTTAAAAGAACAAAAATGGGCTTGAGAGATGGCTCAGCAGATAAGAGCATTGACTGTTCTTGCAGAAGACCAAGGTTTGAATCTGGGCAACCACCCTGGCAACTAACAAGCATCAGTAACTCCAGTTCCAGGGGATTCTTCTGACTTCTGCAGGCATTGCATAGTGTGGGTGCATTTACATACATGCAATTAGAACACTCATACACATAAAATAAAAATTAAACAAAAAGAACAGAGAGAACTAATAATAACAGAAATGGGCTTCTCTGTAGTGGACAACAGTGTGGAAAAAAATACCTCTTCTGATGGCCTTCTTTCAGAATGTAGAATATAGGAAACATTAGCAAAAAATCAAATTTGTTTATGATTAGTTCAGGAAAGCATGGAAGGAATTATCAGTTCTGTAAAGTGGAGAAACTTTATATGTATATGCATATATATGTATGCATATATATATGTATGTATATATATATATATATATATATATATATATATATATATATATATATGGAGTCGAGTCTTGTGCAGATTTTTTAAAAATCAACAAACTAAGATATCTGGAGACAAGCCCAGTGGGTAAAATGATTGCTATGCAAACATGCAGTACTCAGTTCTACCCTCAGAACTGCTGTAAAGCCAAAAGGTGCTATAGGTATTGAAATTCCAAAACCCCTACAGGAAATTGGGAGATGGAAAGAGAAGACTCCTCAGAAGCACATGGGCAAGCTGTCACAAGTATTATAGCATAGAATGATAAAGAGACCATATTCCAAACAAGGTAGAAGGCCAGGACCAACTCCCAAGGTTGTCCTCTGACCTCCAGATATACTCAGTGGCACATGAGCACCTGTTCTCTCTCACACCACACCCATAAATATCCACAGATCTAAGCATGCACACAAAGAGAAAAAAACTCATAAGATACAAAATAATAATTTTTCAAATGTTCAAAGTAAAATAAGTGATTAGTATCACAGAATGGTTTGAGAATTAATAAAAAAAGAAACATTAAGGATGACTGAAATCAGGAATTCATTAACTAATTATAGAAAACATAATTGAATATATGAAGTAAGATGGAACTGAATTGATAATAAAATCCATTCAACAATAGAAAATCTTTATTAATTTCTTGTTTTCTAGGTGAACTTTTACTGATGAAGCCTCCAAAGGGATCATCTAATATTCCAAATATTGCCAGTAAATTTAGTAAAACACTGCATTAGGCTCTTCTTCATTTGCTGATTTAAGTATAAAGTTTCTGCTATTTCTAATTTTCTTGCTATAATCAACCTTTTCATGTAGTATTGAAATATTTTTGAATGGATACATTATGTTTGTCTGACTATCGATTTCAGTCTGTCTTAAATCTTGCAGTTTCCCTGATAAGTGAATCGTTCTCAAGTCTCATCTTATCAGACCTATAATTTGTGTTTAATTATTACCATTTCATTAGACTTTCATTTACCTATGTCATCATGACTTAGCTGCTTGAGCAATGAAAAGGTTACTCTAATGTAACCTCTTCATACTAAAACAGACCAACAGGAAAACCCTAAAAAGAGTGCTGTGTGTAGTCAGAAATACATAAAAGTGTCAGAAACTTAAAAGATCATTAAGCAGAGAATTTACACTTCATCACCAGTAGATTTTCACATATTTGGGGTTGGGAAATGTAAATACACATCACAGTTGAGGCACCAAATTTCTGACCAATAAAGGGCTAATTTATTTGTAGATATCCACAGAGAATCGTGATATATATGACAAATGGGCCCAACAGCATAGACCTCTAACATGGATGGAGTTAACTACTGCTAGATCTAAACCAAACTGACGTATATGGGTCTGTGTGTGTGTGTGCATGTCTGTGTGTGTGTGTGTGTGTGTGTGTGTGTGTGTGTGTGTGTATTCTGATTAATTTAGTTTTGGGACACATTTAGAGCTGCTGAACCAATGGCCACCTCTATAGTCATCTTTCCAGATTGCCTATAGAATACTTCCAGTTCTTTATCTTCAAAAGACAATCATATCCCGACTCTTGAGAATCTGTACATCTGTGCTTAATACACTAGAGTGCAACAATATATAGGATGCTAAAATGAAATTTTTTATCATGTATATTATCTCGCAGGTCTAAGTATGGCTTTGGCAAGTTGAGTAAACACTGCAAGTCATTCTCCTATACTCGATGACTGAATGCTAAGTAACAATAGAAAATTCCAAAGTGACTCTCGAAGATGGGAGCTGCAGAAAGACAGGTACATTCTATGGATCAATCTTCATCTCTATTAACTCTGTTTCTGGTTCTCACTGACATATAAAAATACCTTTGTTATGAAATATACTTAATTTTTGATATAATATTTAAAGAGCATTAAGAAGCAACTCTCTAGATGGTAAATATGCTAACCTTTAAATTAATAGTGCATTTGATCTGAGGTTTTAAACATTGCTATGTTAACATATGCCTCACATTGATGTCTTAGAATCATGTACCTCTTACAAAAGTTAACTATCATTTTTTGCCATGTTGTTCACAATCTATGTTACCTGAAAATCTCTGCCTTAATCATTGAATTTAAGAGATATAACAGTATCTGAGAATTTTTTTAAAATTCTGTACTGTGTGTGTGTATGCATGTGTGCATGCATATGAGTGAGACTAGAAGAGGTTTTGGATCTCATGAAGCTAGAGTTACTGGATGTTGTCCATTTAGCAGAATAATAGTAGTAGGAGCTTCCCTAGGATCTATGACCTATCTAGTCATAGGTTCTTGGCTCTAATAATAATGGCAGTTATGGGTTCCACCTTGTGGAAGTGTCCTCAAATTCATTCAGAAAGTCACTGGTTACTTCTACAGCGTTAGTGCTTCTGTTGTATCAGTGGGCATATATTTCCAGGTCAGCCCTTATTACAGCTCACAGGGTTCACAGCTGGTTATGATTAGTACCTGAAAGGCAGAGGCAGGTGGATATCTGTGAGATCAAAGGCCATTCTGGTCTCTGTATCAAGTTCCAGGCCAGCTGTGTCTACAGGGAGACCCTGTCTCAATAAGAACTAGAGAGAGAGACAGAGACAGAGAGAGACAATGAAAAATAGAGAGAGAGATTACCTTTCTTCTCTAGTAACATGCATAGTACTTTCTAGAACCACGAAAAGTGGTGCCAGTAAAAATGAAACTTTAAGGTGAGTACATCTGCATGATTTACCTATGTTCTATAACTCAAATATGTAGTGTCTTCAACAATGGGGTTGGTTTTATCATTAAGTTCTGAGAGCACTCAAGAGCAATGCCAATAGCCAGTTGTGTTTTATGAGATTTTATTGACCGACAACATTAAAAAGTTAGCTAATTCATGAGACTATGTTTCTGGTGTTAGTCTGTTCTGTCATGTATGGGATCCAGGGGTACACAATGAGTCTCTGTCTCAAAAAAATCATAATCATGTCTTGTCTTTTAGTCTATTTATGTTATACATAACATTTATCGATTTCTGTATGTGGAAACATCTCTGCATCTCTGGAATGAATCTATCTTGGTCAAGATGAATCATCCTTTTGATTTGTTCTTGAATTTGGTTTGCTAATATTTTATTGATAATTTTTTCTTTTATGCTTCTTGGGGAATTTGGATTATACTTATAGGACTATAGGGCATGGAAGATTCACTAATACCATATTAGTCTTTAGACTTGTGAAATGAAGTATCATAGTCCAAATTATTTTAGTCACTTAAAATCAAGTACCTAGTACAAAGTCATAAGGTAGAGAAATAAAGAATAATATCTTTATTCATATATCTTAAAGTGTGATGTCAGAGAGGGAAGATAAACTGTAAGAGCCAGAAGAACAGGAACCCTGATACAAGATAACACATTCTAGACATGATAGGGAAGCTGAACTTATGAAATATCCATATATCAGTAGCTTAAGAAGACCTGTATGATGAAAATACCAGCTGACACACCGATGTCAATGGGAAAATTTCATAGGTTCCCACCTTTAGGAGAAGAGCTATAGGCAGTCAAGGGATCCTGAGGGAGGGAGAATGAAGTTTCTCTAGTGACAAACTCCCTGGTAGGTTATCTAGGCCCAAGTGGTTAGTTGTAAATACATGTTCACAAGAGCACCACTAAATGGACTGAATGTACTTTATATGTATACATGACATATATGTATATTTATAAACATATGTATACATAACAATAATAATCAAAGGAGAGGACAGAAATGTGAGGGAGAGGTTGGGACACTGGAGTAGTTGGAAGGAGGAGTAGGAGGGACAGAAATCAGCAAATATAATAATTCAGCATGAAATTCTCAAAAACCTTAACAAATTCACAGAAAGCACTTTAAGAAAAAAAGTGTGATTTAAATTTTACATATATTTTGTTTGAAGTTTCATCCTAAACACTACCATAATTACTTTAAAATTTAAATCTGACACTTGAGAGAAAACTATAGGAGTTTACCCTAAATGCAATATATATTTGGCCTGGACACATCCATCTGGCAGTTATGGCACCAAGACCATGTGAATCAGGAGAACTTTGATTTCCTATGTGCTTTGTTGGCATACGCTTTACATACCTGCTTCAGTGAAGCAAACAATTCTTTGTGTGCCCTACCATGTAAAACTGACACCTTAAGTCAAGGGAAGAAAAGAAATTGGATTTTTTTGCAGTACATTAATATAACTGAACATTAATTTTCTTTTCACACTAGCATATTAGTGAATAATGAATACAAAAAAATAAGATTTTAGAATTCCGATCACTCTGTTTCATTGTCTTAATTATTTTTTTAAAGACCATAGGATTTCTGGAAAAGGGTAACAATAAAGTCTTGGTGTCAACCAGAGGAAGAGCTTGTTTCTCAGGAAGAATTTTGGAGACTTCTCATAATTTATCAGACCACCTTGCAGGACAGAGAAAAACTGAAAATGATGAGGAATCTATGAATGATATCACACCTTGACAAAAAATTCATATATTTTTTGCTGTGTTCAATTCTAAACCATACATCTGTATCTTAAAGATCAACTCTGCGTTACTAGATCCTTTGTTTATTTGTTTTACCAGTGTGTCTACATTGACAAAATTTCTTCATTTCAATATTACTTGGCTCTTCAATGAGGGCTTTGGAACAGGAAGACACACCTAACTTTGGGAGGCTGCCAGAGTACAGGTGTTGAACTTTGGTACAAAGTTTGCTCCCCTAGAAAGTGCTCAGCTTGCTTTCTTATACAACACAGAACCAACTGTCTACCTTCCCACATCACTCAAAAATCAAGAAAAAGCCCCCAAGGACATGGCCAAAGGCCAATTTAATGGAGCAAATTCTTCAGGGGAGAGTCCCTCCACCCAGGTGTGCCAAGTGGACAACGAAAGTTATTCAGCACAAGTTCCAAGAAATGTGTCAACCAGTTCTGTTCTCTGTGGGCATTGCACACACATAGATTCATTAACATACATGCAGGCAAATAACATACACATAAAATAAAATTAAAAGCAATTTTTAAAAATTCAAAAAAAGAGTAACATTTATAAATATGCTTCCATGGGTTGGTAAGATGACTGGTGCTTGTGCCTCCAAGCCTACGGTCCAAGTTTGTTCCCTCAGACCCATAGGTAAGAAGGAGAGAAGCAATGCTGGTAAGTTATCTTTTAACTTTCACATGGTGCTATAGCATGCTTATACACACATACACACACACACACAAACACACACACACACACGCATGCACACACACACAAATAAATATAAAAAACAGACGAAAAGAAATACAACTTCCAGCATTGTTTTTATTGCTGTATTTCCACACACCATAATTGTTCTTGAATTCCATTTGTCTGATGTGTAAAAGTTCACTTTGAACTCCATGGTTAATTGTTTTCTCCATAAATAGGGAAATTTCATGAGTAAACAATATACTATCTACTTCTCACAGGACAACATAAACCAAATGAAACAGGAAAAATCAGTGAAGATTATTTATGGTACAGGAATCCCAAGGATTACTGCAAACAAGAAAACAGGTGAAAAAGAAAACCTGTCAAGACTTGTTGGAAACAGTGAACATTTCACTACAATGGGTGAGTATCCCATCCACCTTTGCCACTGCACAGTTCCATGAATTATGTCACAAAAATGTCACTTGCTGTGTTTCCCACTTGAGACTATATAGTCCTATACGTCCAGTTAGGCATCCTTTCATTCTAGCATCTAGCCAGTTCTGGTACATGCACCATAAATGTTGTTGATGTGATAATGATGTTCTATTGTGAAACTTGAACTCATTCAAATATTTGAGGAACCCATATAAGTAAGAGTACAAGCAATCATAAATAAAGAGAAGCCTGACTATGGAGGGTTCTCATGGTCTTCTATCTGTGATCTTCTTATTCACATCTGTAGTTTGAGCCTGCTTAGTTACTCCTATTGAGTTGACCTCATGTGGATGATAAGTATGTTTATGTCCCATACTATTGCAGTATATAACAATGCTTCCTGTTCACATAATTTCCAAGATATATTGGGCATTAGCAGAAAATACAGGCAGAAGAAAATATGAAGTATAAGGTATGGGGATTTTTCATGTATTACCTTTCCAATATCAATAGCGACACTCTAATTCAGATGGCTGCACAAAACGTTTATTCATCCTGTTCCCTAAAAAGATGAAATTAAAAATTTTAGATATAAAATTTTGAATATGAAATAAAGGAAGCTGTCTCATTCAGAGCAGAGGTTCTTTTGGCAATATTTAAAAGACTGACTTGTCTATTTAAAATAAAAAATTTAAACAACATTATGGTTAATGATCAACTCTTTTTGAGGGATGGTGAAAGATGGTTTTGTCTTTTGTATATAAGTGTTGGTTTAGGTAGTTTGGGTAGTTTTGTATGCATACATTATTAAGAAAAACAAAAAGACCCCAGCCCAGAATCAGTCTGCTTACCTGCCTGTCAGCCACCCTTCCCATCTTGCCACCCCAGGCCCATGAGGAGTCCAACAACCCAGAATCCCTGAATTACATGTATTCCTGTGACCCAGAATACTAGTTAAGTCTCCAAATTCAGTCTATCAGACCTCTCACCTGTCAGCCCTCCCACCAACCATGCAGTTCTTGGATACATTGTAGTTTTCTGATCCAGATCTGAGACATAGTTTTCCTGCCTACCTATAAGCCACTCCACCAACCAGCTTGTGTCAGAACTATAGTCGTTTCCATTTTCGTCGTGTCTCACCGCTTGGGGCCACCCGGAGTGGTTGGGGGTAAGTAGATGCAGAGTCAAGCCTCAGACTCCGGGAGTTGGACTTAAGCAGCCCAAGTGCGTGGCGCTGCAAACTCGTTTATTGAATAGGTACACAGGCTTTTATAGGTCTGGATAGCCAATGACCTTATGGCGTGGGGTCTCAAATACAGCCAATACTAAGTTTGTCCCCAGGTAGGCAGGTTCTTTCCAGGTGCTGATTTCACAATTAGCCAGAGCAGAATGCCACACTCACAGGAGCCATTCCTCTATTCCTCCTAGTGGGTGGCCTTAGAGTAGGCCCACCTTACATTATGCTCAACACAGAACCACATAGCAACCTGCAACCTGGACCCCAGGGAGAGAACCCAAAACTCAGTTCTCCTGCCCAGTAGCCACCCCACTCATAGTTCAGCCCAGGAACCACATGTACTCCTGTGACCATGACCCAAGATAGGAACATCAAGAGCCAGTCAAACACCAAACCCACCAAGATACCCCAGAGTCCTGTGGTGCGTGATGTCCTGCTTCACTGAGCCCTAGATCAGCAACCCCAGACAGCCCACAACTCCAATTCGTCTCCTCCTGAGGATTGTGTGGTATCCTTCAGTCCGTTTCTATGCAGTACTGCACACATACAATGCGACCCTAGGATCCACTGCCCAATAACCACTTGTAGATCTCAGCAAGCTCTCCACATACTTGAGAAGATAGTATAACTCTACGAAAAGTCTTCTCCTAAGCTCAAAAGTGGCACTTGTCACTAACCGAACTTCAATGGCTTTTGACTAAATTTTCACATCAAAGGATTAGTCTCAGAAATGAACACCATACACCATTTAGTTGGTCAAAATCTGAAAATGTCGGATAATAAACAAAGACATAAACATCCACTCATCAAAATCAATCAGATGTCCATACCAAGAAACACCACCAATAAGGGAACTCAAGTTCATAGGTCCTACTGAAAAAACACAAACAAATTAATAACCAAGATAATATATCTCTGCCAGAATTAGCACCCCAATCATAATGTTCCTGCAGAAGGCATTAGCTGAAGCACAAGAAATTGATTTCAAAATAGCAAGTATTAATGAGATCAAGGAAATCTAAAAAGATATAAATGAAAATCTGAAAGAATAAAGATCACAAAATTAAAACCAGTAGATGAAATAATGAATACAATTCAAGATACAACATTACAATTTTTAATAAAGAAATATAAGCTATGAAGAAAAGCCAAATTAAAAACTTAGGAAGTAATAAACAAAAATGAAAACTCAGAGGCATTGATTCGATTCACTTCCACCCTGAGCAGTTCCACTCTCTATCAGTACTCCAGCCTCCTTCTAAACTTGGGCATAGGCAGCTCTGGCTAGTGTTCCCTCATATCTCTGGACTGGCCTCCTAAACCAAACCCCTCTCACTGGGTTCTGACTCCCTGTACCTAAACTGGCTGTATTCTTCAGTTTTGTTCATTAGAGCCACCAGAGGATGTTCTCCTCCTCTCTTTGGGCTTGTCCACCCTATCTGCCTGCCACAGACATGATCATTACCCTTTCAGAAACTGAAGCACACATCAAGTAACTTTTCATCCCTGAACAAAAACCAGGCTAATTGCATCAATGATAGAAACAGAAGTAAAATTCAAGAAAACAAAGGCAAACTAGAATTCCATATGAGATGGACAAACAAAAGACCTACATGCCCAAAGAGCAACACTAAAAATCAAAAAAAACATGAAAAGCAAAGAAAATCTGCCAACAAACCCTACCAGTTCTATCGAAGTTTATCACATTGAGAAACACCCAGAAGATCACAAGGACACAGAATTAAAAAAAAAAAAAAAACAATCATAACCGTGATGCAAGAATTTGAAGAACACAGAAAAACAACTCAGATAAAAAATCAACTCAGATCAAAAAGGACAGGAATAAACTCCTGATAAAAGGACAAGACAATAAAATTTAAAGCTTAATGAAATGACAAAACCAGTTCAGGACTTGGAAAGTGAATTCACCAAAGAGAATACTGAAGTGAAACCAAACAAAAATGAAGATTAAATTGAAAATTTGAATAAAGAAATTTGAAATGGCAGGAGAATACCTTACACGAGGAATGAGTGAAATGGAAAACAGAATATCAAGAGTGGACAACACAGCTGAAGACCTGAATCCCTCAAGAAAACAATATGAAAAAAAAATTTTGAACCACAATTTAAAAAGAAAAAAATGCAGATTATATGGAACACCAAGAAAGGACCAAATATATGCATCTTAGGCATAGAGGAAGGAGAAGAATCTCAGGTCAAAGGCAATGACCAGATCTTCAACAAGTTATAAAAGAAAACTTCCATAAATTAAAGGAATACATAATTATATAGGCAAAAGAAGCATACAGAACACCAATTACACAGGACCAGAAGAGAAATACCCATGACCTATCATAACAAAACCACTAAATGTACATAACAAGAGAAGGTGCTAAAAGCAGCAATAGAAAAATAAGTTACCCAGAAAGGAAAACCCATCAGATTTACAGGTGACTTTTCAATACAAACTATGAAAACCAGAAAAGCTAGGACAGAAGTTATTCTACATCTAAATGACCACAGATTCTAACACAGAATATTTTACCCAACAAAACTATCATAGTCAAAGGGAAAAGACAAATTATTCATGAAAAGAATAGGCTGAAACAATTCATAAAGCTGTGGACGGATTAATCATGGAAAAACAAAATAGATCCAATAACACAAATTAAAAGAGAGTAACCTATACACACATTTAAATAATAACCTGAGATATTAATAACGTCCAGTACCCAGTCAAAAGATATAGTCTATTTCAGTGGATTAAGAAACAAAATCTAGTCTTTTTGAGAAAAGATCTCCCCGAAGTCCCAGCTGGCTGGGAACTTGATATATAGACCAGGCTGGCCTTGTACTCACAAGGATCTGCCTTACTCTACCTCCCAAGTGCTGGGATCAAAAACTTGTGCCTCCATGCCCAGTACTGTAGACCCCTCTACCATCTGGACTCCAAGCCATCTTAGACCGAAATATTAAATAGATGGAGCTCCTTCAGCAGATCTTGTAGTATTAAAGCAGGTGTCAGAAAGAAGTGGGTGATGATGCCAATCGCCACCACTGCTGCCAATATTGTCCAGGCCGCTGGAATTCTTTTGCTTGTTGTCCTCTGGGGACATAAAAACAATACTGCCTCAAGGGTGAGGACGCCCATGGACATAATTAAGGATTTTTGTTTTTTCTCTTTCCCCTTCTTTGGGGATTGGTGAGAAGCCTGCCGAGTCTGTTACATATAATCCTTTTTCTTTTTCTTTTGCTTGTTAGTCTTTGGGGCTGGTTGACTCCGGTTGGTTGGTGTCATCTTTCCCCTGGCAACAGAGTTTAGGGTTTCTAGAGGGCACCCAGATATGGTCAGAGTCCCCTGAGGTGTTGTAAGAAATGGGGACTTTTCTCTCCAAGAGGAGAGTCCATGCCTGGATCATTAAAGGTGTAATGGGATCTGCATCTAAGAGGATATGAGAATTTGAAGGTCCTGGAAGGAGATCTACCACATATAAACTGTCAGAGAAGACATTCCTGGGCTTATTTACTTTAGTTAGAGCCAAGACAACAGCCATGACTTCTTTAAATTGGCAAGAGCCCAAAGCATGCCCCCTTTCCGCCACCAGGGGGAGCTCTGGGCCCTCTTTCTTCCCCAATCAGGCCAGCAAAAGCATTTGTCAATGCAGAAGACTTCTGTTTGTGCCTGCAGAAAGTGCATCCAGTCCTTGGTGGTACAAGGCTGGTGCTCCAAGTCCTGGAGCAGTGTCTCCACCCAGGGCGAATCCTCAGCCACTGACTTTTTAAGCTCTTAAAGATCCTTAGCCTCCCAGGTATACTTGGGTGCATTGCAATTTCTGCCCTGGGTCAAAATTTGCAGGGAAATCTGTGACTCTTTCAGGCTTTGCTCCCTCGTCAAAATCCCCATAAACTGGGGGCCAAAGCTGGAGGGTGACATAATCCCTTTCCTCCTCTCCCTCAACTGGCCGAATTGGCTGAGGGGATCCTGAACACTCTTGGTGGGAGGCATCTTTATCCTTCCCTCCTTTTGGGCAGCCACAACCAGTTCCTCCAGGGCCAACATGGCCTCTGCCTCAGGCACTGAAGATTTTACCTTCAGTTTATACCTTCTCTCTTCATCAAATTGCTGCCACTCCACAAAGAGTGGGTCAGGCTCAACTGACTCTGGCCCGGGCTCAGGTGCTGAGGGCTTAACGTCCTCAGGCCAAAAACATTCTATCCACATGGTGGGATTCAATCCAGCGTGTGGGGGGGGGGGTCAATTCCCTGATGAATTTCTCCTTGCCACTAGAGATGCTCAACTCGGAACCAAGTGTCCCTTCAAATAAATTTGCAGCAGTGACCCAGAGGATGAGATGTAGTACCGTCTCCCACACTTTAAGGGCATTGGAGTCCGAGATCTCCAAGCCCTTGCTTTTAAGCATGTATCTCAGTGCCTTGAGCACTGGGGATTCAGACTTGTGTGTTGCATTACCCATACTAAGCGTCTCACTCACCTTGAAGACTGATTAGCCCCAGCAGGTTCTCTATAGCCTCTTGAACTGCTGCATGGCTCCCTCGGTGGAACCCAGATGTCATGGGCTTCCCCAGGGGTCTCAGCTCTGTCCAGCAGAGAAGCTCCCAGGGGAATTCCCACAGGGGGCCCTGGAAAGGTGAGTGCATTGACTGCCTGCTCCCAGCCTACAGTCCGGGAGATAATCAGAGGGACAGGGAATCCAGTCAAAACAGGAACTCATTTAATAAAAGTTACATAGTATCTTATAAAGGCAAAATCCACAAGGAGATTACAAAAGCAGGAGCCAGGGAACCAATCATTCTAAATGTCATCTCAGCATGCAGGCTGCAAGCATTCAAGGTTGCATTGGCTCCTATAGATATGATGAGCAGGAGCTGTTCATGAGGGAAGAAGTTCTAAGACCTAATCAAACTTTTGTCAGAACAAGTTAAGTCATACCCAAGTTGCTCCCTTTGTACTTCCTCTAAGCCCCATGTTTATTAACATGAGGCCCCACACAAGGGATAAAAAGACACTAACGTATCTCTCAAGTCTCATTAATGAAGCTCCCTCATGCAATAAAGGGACAATAACACAAAAGGTTTCAAATGACTAAATCATAGAGATTAGCAATGTGCAGATTGTGGGTCCCTGGACAGGACTCTTATATTGTCTCATTCACCCATAACTCAGGGACCATTGTGGATGAGGAGATGGAAAGATAGTAAGAACTAGGGAAGAGATGAATGACCATATGGAAATAGAATCCTATAACTCCTGGGATCCTGCTCATATGAAACTACAGTAATGGTGTTGACATGTTCAAGACTCATGAAAACTCAAGTAGACAAAAACCTATCATGGAACTAGGGAAATGGACAGCAGACCCCAATCTTTGCTGAAGAAATATTATCAGCTGATTACTGTTGGGTGACAAAGAGCCGGTCTTCTTAAAACAAGGATCTCTGGAAAGGCTGACTAGACCTCAGTGGATGACCTTGTACTGAGAAATGTCTGGGGACATTAACTTGACGCAATAGGCCTCTTACAAATGACAGAGTATATGAATTCCGAGAGTTGGGGCTATGAGTGACAACTAGGAAGGGGTTACTAAAGTGATTAAGGTTGGTTGAGGTGTTCTGTATGAAATATACAAAAATTCCTTAAAAAGTACATGTGGGCCAATTCCTAGTCAAGCAAGTTTCTAAGAAAAAAGACAGACAGATGAGAAATGCTGTCCTGATGCCAAGTAACTCCTTGTACACTGACTTCAGCAAATGCCCTTGCACCAGACTGTGGAAAATTTTATGCTCATAAAGCATTATGTAAAGCAATATATCATTATTCTGTTTTTCCTAAAGGCTAACTGCTGTCTGGAACAGTATAAGTGTCTGTCACAGTTTCTCTACCTACAAGTACTGTCATGGCAGAGCCCGTGACTGTGCAGAGATTATACTCTTGGTCAGAAACATTAAAGTCTTAACACTGACAGGGCAAAGAGATTTCACTAAAACAGATCATTTTATCATTAAATAAACATGCAAATAACGATTACAATAACAACACATCTAACACTCAAAGTGGTAGTATATCCTTAAAAATGTAGAGTTCAGACTAGAGAAATGACTCAGTGCTAGAGAAGTTACCCAGTATGTTTCCAGTACAGAGTTCAACACAAAACAGAAAAGTATAGCTTTTTAAAAATTTAAGATACAAATAAACAGGAAATAAACCTCTGCATAAGTAGTAATGAGTGGCAGAGTTAATCTGAAAGAGGTGTATTTTGTTAAAACTCAGCAGTAAGAACTTCCAGATACTGCATTTTCAAAGAGCTAAGAGAGCGTTAGGGATGATCCAGTAGTGTCAGTCGAATACAATCTAATAGAGTACAGCAAGTATGATAGTAAAAATGTTTTTAAAAAGGGAAAGAGAAAATTGTGCTATTGAAAATCATAACTGAAACAAAAATATTCATAATTTTTAACATAGTTTTGAGACAGCATGGTGTTGGCTGGGTCAGAGCATACACACCAGCATAGCACAGTTCCTAGCATAGTGCTGTGGCAACTTGGGAAAGTTTTTTAACTCTTCCTGATCTGCAAGAATGGACCAAGTGGACACAAAAATGACCCAATAGAACCCATGAACTTCGGGAGATAATGATATGGTTATAGCAAAAATACACTGTGGTATGGGGTGTGGACACAGGAGTTTGCACCCCTGTGGGTAACAGAGCACAGAGAGAAGGCTCAGTACTGCACAGTCTGCTTTTCTTAGGCCCACCACTACTCAAAAAATAAAGCTCATTCATTTTTTAAAGAGAATGATAATAGTAAGTATATCACCATCTTATAAGGTGATGATGAAAATTAAGAATTAGTGCAAGCAACCAGGTGTGGGTGGTATGTCCTTTGAATCCTGGCATGTGAGAAGCAGAGGTAAGAAGACTAACAATGAAGGCTAGCCTGGTCTACATAGCAAATTCCAGGACAGCCAGAAGAATATAATGAGACTCTATTTCTGAAAAAAAAAAAAAAAAAGAAAAGAAAAAGAAAAAGAATGTTTGTAAAATTCTTGGGACGCTTTCAGTAAACTAGAAAATAGTCACTAAAAAGTAATCTCTACCTATTTATTTTTATTTATTTTAATTTTATGTGTATGAGTATTTTGCTTTCATGTATATAAGAGCACCCATGTTGAACAATGCTCACAGAAGCATTGGCAGGTGTCAGATTCCCTGGCACTGGAGTTACTGACAGTAGTCAGTCACCATGTGGGTGCTGTGAACCAAACCTGGGTCCTCTGCACCCAGTGCCCTTAACTGCTGAACCATTTTGCCAGCCACTCATTATTATTATTATTATTATTATTATTATTATTATTATTATTTTATGTGTATGAGTGTATTGCCTGCATGTATGTAAGTGCATCCATACCATGCAGTGTCTGTAGAGGTCAAAAGAAGGTCAAATCCCCAGGATCTGGAGTTACAGATGGTTGTTAGGTACTGATCCCCAGATCCTCTGTAATGGCAGCCAGTGCTCTTAACTGATATTCCACCTCTCCAGCCCGTTATTATTATTTTTAACCCAGCCCAGTAGCCAATATTTTAACGTCAGATACAGAGAAACTTTTCCCCAGCTTTATTGATGAGAGATTCTAATCAGTCTTGGTTAGGAGACTAAAGACGAAGGAGAACAGACGCTGGAGGAGGTGAATATGGGTGGGAAGAAACCGTTGTATGTCTAGAGGTGAGAGAAGAGTGCATCAAGGGTTTGAAGCAGAACGTCCAGATCCAGAAAAGGAAGGACACTGGATGGAGGCGACAGGGCAGAGAGTCCGGTGTGTCTCCAACAGTGCTGGGTGTGGAAGCCAGTCTCCACCAGATGGGCTCAAGCTGTTGTAGCACTATGTATGGGGCCAGGTCATAAAATCTACTGTTCAAATGCTTATTGAATGAAGGAAATTGATTATTAACTACGAGTCACCCCCCTCCCACTGAGTAAAGACATCTCAGCATCTAGGCTTAATTGATTACCACCCCCACCCCCGCTAGCTTTAGGCAAAATTCAACTGCAAGAACTGATCTGTGTTTCACCCTTCTAAGGCTTTGTTTTCATAAAAAATAGAGTCAGATGCCCAAGAGGAGGACCATCGAAATGGACCACCGATTGAAAAGAGAATCAAACAGAGATAAAGGATAAAGAAAAGCAGCAGACCCTTAAGGAACAGTTGAACACAATTGAGTATAACAACATATATAGAGTGGGAATAACTGAGGAAGAGAAAATATCAGAGAAAAATACTAAAAACTTAATTGAATTTCATATATTAAATCATCCTTGACACTAGTATACAGACCATTTGGTCATGGTATGAGCTCTGTCATTATATTGTTTAAAAGCATTTGTTATCAATTAAAGATGATAGTTTGCAATTGCTTTTCTTCAGTGTACGTGTATGTGTGTGTGTGTGTGTGTGTGAGAGAGAGAGAGAGAGAGAGAGAGAGAGAGAGAGAGAGAGAGAGAGAAATTATTTGTCTTGGGTGTGTTTAGGAGTTTAGTCCAAATGTTGGAGTATGGGAAAGTAGACAGGGAATGCTAGGATTAGAAAACACACCTGTCTGGGGTGAAAAGTTCACGAGCTAAGCTTGAGACTGTGGGCCAGAGAAGCCATTTGGAAATGTTTTCTCTCATTGAAGTTTTTGTTCTATGGGAAGAAATGTTACTATTTGGTCTTATAAGTTTGATAAGTTCAGCAGTCAATCCATCCATTCCTTGACTTTTCATTATTTTGAGGCTTTTGTAATTTTTTCAATCTCATTATATGCTGTCTATACATTTTAAAACTTTTATTTTTATTTTATATGTATGAGTGTATTGCTTGCATGTCATGCAAGTACATTTGTGTCATGCAACACCTGAGGAGATTCTAAGAGGGAGTCAGAGTCCCCTGGAACTGGAGTTATGGATGGTTGTTGGCTGCTCTTAAGCACTGAGTCATCTTTCCAGCCGCCTATGTTACTTCTTTAAATAAATGTTTAGGGTTTAATTTGGATTCAATGTGTGTATCGAAAAAAGTCTATATTGCTTCTAGTCTTTCCAATTGCTACTGTGTATTTTATCAAAATATCCCTTGATGAGTCTTTGAATTTCTGTACCATCTTTTCAAATGACAACTTTTTCAACTCTGATTTTATTAACTTGAGATCCTTCATTTTTTTCATGATCAGTCTACCCAATAGCTTTCCTGTCGTTGGCACTTCCAAAAATCTAGTCTGATACTTTATTGACCTTCAGTCTCATTTTCAATGTATATTTCATTCTCTTTGTCACAGTCATAGTGATTCTCTTTGACTTCTAATCTGAGGTCTGTCTTCTTCTCTAAGAACCTAAATTAAACCATTTGATTTGATTTCACATAATATTTTTTATGTACACAAGTGTGCTAATGAATTCCCTCATTAATCTTCCTTTGTGTTAGCTCATAGAATTTGATTGATTTTTTTTCCATTTTTCATTCATTTCAAGACATAAATTTATTTCCTTTTTGGTTTCTTTCTTGACTCATTGTTCAAGAGAATTTTTTCAATGCCTGTATATTTGTACACCTTATGAAGTGACTCTTATTGAATCATACTTTTTTTTGTACTGTGGCTGTAAATAATACATTTATGCTTTCAATTTTTATCAGCCTGTTGAAAAAAATTTTTTGGCATAACTCATAGTGTTTCCTTGGAGAAGTTCATAGACTGATGAGGTTGATAAGTGGGTTGTGTATCCTGCACCTGGTGGGTGAAAGTTTCTACAAGAATCTTGAGTCAATTCAGTTATTATCAGATTCTAATGTTTCTGTGCTGAACTTTATCCTGAGTGACCTATATGTTGATTGGGGGAAAGTACTCAGAATCCCAACTTTACTGCATCAGTCTCTTGTTGAACAGGATTGCATGCCCGAGGACTCTATGTCTGTATGTTATAATTGTGATTTCCTTTGTCAAACTTACATTTTTGTCATTATATAGTGACCTTGTCACTTTATGGTTTAGGACTTATTCTGCTTTCTCCGACACCTATAAATCCATCTACTACAATTCACTTTGAGTTTTCTGTTGTATTTTATCTAATTTCCAAATTCCAATGTATTTCTTTACTGATGCTGTGTTTTCTTATAGAACAGCCTCTCATGTTTGGTTTTTCTTTATTCCGTTTTGGCATTTTGTATCTTTTTAGTGAGGAATTTGTCTTATGTACACTCAAAGCTTACTACTTAGAGTTCATTTTTGCTTTTATTTCTTGTTTTATGTTTCCTTTGCTTCTTTCTTTTTCTCTTATTGTTCTTCTTGGTTAGTTGCTTCTGTATTCGTTAACTTATTTTCAATCTTATTTTGTCTGTTTGCTGTAGTATAGAGTTTTTTTTTCAGATATATTTCTTGATGATTGTATTCTTCTGTTTATAGTACAGGACTCTATTGTACATGACTTATCTAATGGAAATAGAGTCCTCTTTTGCTTATTCTAGAAATAATTATTTTGTCATGAGCTTCTCAAAAAAATTGAGTATATTGTCTCCGATTTATGTTATTTGAAGATTTTGAATATATGACCCATTTTAATTTAACTTTAAAGTATCTATTGAGAAGCATATTTCAGTATAATAGGCATTTCAGATAAATGACTTGTTTACAGATGTTAAATCAGGAAACTGAAAGTAAGTGAATATATTCATCAATATTACTCCAAAAATTTCTTGAAAAATTATATCCAGTAAATGCTAACTTTCTTTGTAGTTACTACATCTTCTGTTCTGCATGAGCAGGAGAATTCAGAGACAAGTCACCTCTCATAATTATTCTTGGCAGTATTCTAAAGTATCTTACTAACAGATGATTTACACACGAAGGTCATGGACTCCTAGTTAGGCAAAAGAATTTTGTTACGAAACAGACATTAAGCACAGGCAGGTAAACATGAAATAATTAAAATTTATCTCCCATCAGTCTACCTGTTGTAGCCTGTCATTTAGTGTATTTGTTTTGAGCAATGCAAGTTACATTACAACTTAGGGATCCATTTCTACTCAGATATAAGGATAGGCAACCACAGAAGGAAACAAAGCCGAAAGGGAGCTGGCACATTTCACCAGGATGACTGTGAAGTGGATCTTAGCTTTGCTGCTGCTGCAGATGAGCGATTACTTCAGATCTGGAAACTGTGGGGAGGTGTTGGTATGGCCGATGGAATATAGTCACTGGATGAATTTAAAAATAATTCTGGATGAACTTGCAGATAGAGGCCATGAAGTGACTGTTCTGAGACCTTCATCCTCCATTTTTCTTGATATCAGCAAACCATCTGGTCTTAAATTTGAAACTTTTCCTACATCTGCCAGTAAGGATGAAATGGAAAATTATTTCACAGATTGGGTCAATACATGGATTTATGCGGTACCAAAAGATTCATGTTTGGCATACTTTCCATTATTGGAGAAAGTGATGCTGAATTATTCTGACTCTTGCCTAAGTGTTTGTAAAGAAGCTGTTTTTAACAAACAACTTATAGCCAAACTAAATGAATCCAAGTTTGACGTCCTTCTTTCAGATGCCATTGGTCCCTGTGGTGAGCTGATAGCTGAGCTCCTGCAAATTCCTTTTCTGTATAGTCTTCGCTTCTCTCCTGGCTACACAATAGAGAAGTACAGTGCTGGTCTGCCCCACCCTCCCTCCTATGTGCCTATGATTTTGTCAGGATTAGGTGGTCAAATGACATTCATGGAGAGGGTAGAAAATATTATTTGCATGCTTTATTTTGACTTTTGGTTCCAGACATTCAATGAGAAGAAATGGGATCAGTTTTACAGTGAAACTTTGGGTAAGTTATGCTTTTTTTCTCTAGGTTGATGGCCCAAATTTCATGTAACTGTAAAAGTATTCCTATATGCATGTAAAACAATATCAAATTGTCTCTGATATGTGAAATGATTAAATCAAATATAATAATATATACCAATGTCATAAATGCTATGAAAAAAGCATCTATTATTAGTTACATGGAAACTGGCAGCAGTTCAATACAGGATAGTGTGGGAGGCCGTACAATTACGAAGTGAGGGATGTAGACTTTGCCTAACTAATTCTTTGTCCTTTTATTTAATTGGTTTTCTCAAATAAGTTACTAGGCACTTCTCTAAATCTTGATGAAACTTGGAGAATAATGTTACAATCCTAATATTTGTATACAGTATCAGTGTTTATATTTTAGAGACATTGTTTTTCCTTGTGTTTGTCAGGTTTTTTTTTCATTTAAAATTAAAATGTGAATGATAGAGAGATGGCTCGGTTATAATAATTTGTTTTCTCATTTTCCTGAGTAGTGTAATTTGGTTTCTAGATCTCACACACATTGAATGGCTTACAAGTATGTGTAACGCTAGCTCTAGGGAATCTGCTGCACTGTTCTGTCCTCAAAAGGCACCTACACACAATACGCACACACTAAGGAAAACACACACATGTACGCACACACAAATAAATTAATTAATTAAAATAAATAAATAAATTTAAAACATTTCCTTTGTAGTTCCTAAAGGATTCTCTTATTCTGTAAAGATACTGCATTTAATCACAGGCTGAAAAACCCAAACTGAAATTTCTCCCAGTCCCACATTCTTCTATGATGTTATTTCCTAACATTCCCTTTTTTAAACCCTAAACTCTACTCAGTCATGGATAATCATTCATTTGCTCTCTCTTATTTTGTGTCATGTTTCGCTATTAAATTATGAGCCAAAATTAAGAGGGATTATAGATTTCTATTGCTAAGTTTCAGGGTGATATTTATAAATATTTCTATAAGTAAATACTATTAGTCTCTTAATATAAAAACAAAATTAGAGTAGATATTAGAAATTCAGCAATTCATAATTGTCTTGGAAAATCAGGAACAGACACCAGCTTGTTACATTGTATAAACTCTAATGAATCCTGAGAAAGTGTGTCCAGGGTACCTTATGATTACTTTGACAATAGTCAGAGGGTTTGTTTTTATTTTCAGGCTTTATTTTTGAAACTTTAGATGGAATTAAATGTGTATTTATTTATACAGTGGCTTCATGACTTATTCCGATAACTATAATTGCTAATTATTAAGGAGATATTAGAGTTCCTAAACTCTAAATTTTATTTAGCAACCACAAACACACATATACACGTATTATAGGAACCACAAATAAACTATACATGTAAGTTACATTATATGCAAATAAATTTAACTATTTTTAATATCCCTTTTTATATCATTGTGTATAAATTATTTTAACACTTTGGATAAAATACATTTTATATTCAAATGACAATCCTGTCATGAATTTCTCTCTCTCCCTATCTCTCTCTGTCTCCCTCCTTCTCTCCTCAATTTAGGAAGACACACGACCTTATCTGAAACAATGAGTAAAGCAGAAATGTGGCTCATTCGCTCTTACTGGGATCTGGAATTTCCTCGCCCAACCTTACCAAACGTTGACTTTGTTGGCGGACTCCACTGCAGGCCTGCCAAACCCTTGCCTAAAGTAAATACACCCCTTTTAGTTTGGTGTTGTTTGATTTCCTTGTCTGTGAAAATGGTACTACATCATTTGTTCTATTTATGAAAAAGAGAGTCAGAAACAGAGACAGAGAGGGGAGGAGTTAAGTTTCTGAAAATTGGGAGCAAAATTATTACTTAATCACATTTCTCTATTACACTTAGGGAACAACATAACAGACCTGAGAAATAGTCAAATCTGTGTGTTTAATTTAGATAGTTAGGGTATTTAGGAGACTGTTCCATGGGAAAAATGCTTGCCATGAAAGAATGAGGACCTAACTTTGAATCTCCAGCACCCATGCAAAAAGTTGGGCATGGTGGCAGGTATGTGAATTGTATAACTGTGTGACCAAGAAAAGTTGACCCTAGGGGCTCGCTGGCTGTGAGTCTAGTGAAAATAGTAAGGGGGTCATGTTCAGTAGAAAAGATTATCTCAAAAAGTATGTTAGAGATCAAAAGACGAAGACATTTGACATTGATTTCTGGCCTCCGCATGCAAATACACAGATATGTAACCATCCCACACAGCAGTCACCCACACCCAGGACAAAGAAATCAAGTCAGTTAAATTTAGCACATCAGAAAGCATCAGTCAATCATCAGAACTATGAAGTAAAGGGCGGACATGCACACAAACAAAACAGATGTTTTTTGCTCCAACCAGCACATTGCATAGTCTACAGTGGGAACATCCTATTTATATTTATAAGAAGTTATTATGTACTTTACATATATTACATATTTATGATTATTTTACCCACAATTATTAAAACCATATAATCCATAACAGAAGCTTAGATTTAATAACATATAGCTATAATTAACATTAAGATAGTTTTATCTAATACTAGATTATAATATAAAATCAGTCATCATAAGGGCTTTAGATGGAAAAAGAGGAAAAGAAAATAGTAGAAAAATAAATCAAATACTTTATAGGATGAAAAATAAATGCGATTGAGGATTACAACTTTATGAACAAGTCATAAATTATATACAGACCCTGAAGTTTTAATTTTGCCAGAGGAAAATATGGAATACATACTACATAGCAAATTGAATGTATGTAGATACATTAGTATTGCTACTTCTAAAGTTCAAAGTGTTTAAGATCACAATTTCTTTTTCCTGTGTGCTTTACCACCACTAATCTAATGATTTCTAGTAATACTTATTGTCTCCTAATTTTTTCAAAGCCATTCAAATAGTGTTCATTCTCTTATTGCTCTTTTGTGATGAAGCAAAACCTATCTTCACAGGAGATGGAAGACTTTGTCCAGAGCTCTGGAGAACATGGCGTTGTGGTGTTCTCTCTGGGGTCAGTGGTCAGCAACATGACAGAAGAAAAGGCCAACACAATTGCGTCAGCCCTGGCACAGATTTCACAAAAGGTGAACTAAAGTGCCCCATGAGAGGACACTGCATGTCCATTCTGCTAAAGTCCAGGAAGTGTTGATTACTGGGACTTCCTGTGTGAAATATGAGTGTAAGGGTGCTCTAATTCATCTTACCACAGGTGAAGATAGATGTACCAGATGCTGCAATAGTACAGTGTGTTTCTGACTGACAAAAATTTTGTCATGAACATTGTAATCACTGTGGATGAACAGAGTCTGAAATTTGGGGATTAGGATGAAATTGCCAAGACTAGTACATAAGAAAACTTGAATTCTGCCCAGTCACTTCCACATTTTCTTGATTGCTAAATGCACACAATACAGACATTTTAGGAAGTTGATAATTTTGATTAGAAACTTCATAAATATGCTAATTTTAAGCAGGTTTTAGAAAAAGTCTGAAATTCACTATGTAACTTAGGCATCCCATGCAATTGTTGACCTTTTATATTAAATTTGGAGTCGGCCTGTTCAGGATTCAAACTCATATAGAAAAAGAGAGACCAAGGCACAATCCTCAACCCAAGTAAGAGAAAAAGAGAATAAGCAGTCTGGGACAGAGCGACATCACAACAGTAAAAATGATTGGTTTTTTTTGCAGAGAACCCAGGCTCGGTTCCCAGCACCCACGTGGTCGCTAAGAACTGTCTTTAGGATCCTATGTCTTCTTCTGACCTCAACAGGCATCTTACAATACAGATGCACTTACACATGCAGGGAATACACACATACACAAAAAATAAAAATAAATAAAATATTTTGAAAAGATTCTGGCCTTCTGGACTTTGCTCTACCAGCTTAGGAAGGTGTAATGGGAAAGGAGGAGATGAGCCCTACCCTTTCAATGAACCCATGAAGAAGAAAAGATGATGTCAGAACTCTGTTTCTATGCAGCCAGAGTGAATCCCCTCTATTCAGAAAGTAAAATGAAATAGGATAGTGTGCAATAGCCTGATGTAGGGACGATTTCAGTTGTCTCATTTCATAAATGTTACAAACTCATTTCTATAATTTTTACAATTTTCCTATTTTCATAGAATACAGTTTGATGAAATTTAGATCTCCATGCACCTCCCCACACAATTTAATGTATTCATATCTATCTATCTATATCTATATCTATATCTATATATAATCAGCCTAAAAAGTCTGATTTGTGATTTGTGTCTCCAAATGTCCTTCAGTGTGGATGAATTCACTTGGCACATCAAGTGTACCATACCTGTAAGTCACTGTCTTTCCTACTCCAAGCAGTCATCACTTGCCAAATGTTCCTTAGGTTGAGTTAGTATTTCTTAACAGTTTCTTTATGTGTATACTGGGATTTTTGTCTGCTTTGAGCACAAGACTTGTGCATGCTGTCACCATTTCTGTGAGTTCATACGAGTAACTGACTAGCTGCCTGGAAGACTCTGTTTCATTGTGGTCATCCAAACCCACTCTTACAATCTTTCTGTCTTCGTCTGCAATGATCCCTGAGCCTTGGAAGACAGACGTTTGAAATAGGTGTTCCATTCAGGGATAAATATTCCATGACCTCCTTACTCTGCACATTGGCCAACTCTGGGTTTCTGTGTTAATCCCTAAATGCTGCATAAGTAAACTTCTCAAGTGAAAGTTGAGAGGTGCATTTATCCTATATGCAGAAGTTACATTGAAGATGTGTCACTTAGGCTTAAGGTTAGGTGTCTCATAGACCCTTAATCTGTGCATTTGATAATTTCTAGAATTCTTCAATAGAATTTATTTATCATGCATAAATATGAAAGAAAAAACAATGCCATACTCTATTAAAATAGCATATAACATGTGAATATAACGAAACTCTAAGGTTACTTAAAAATATAATAATATGAACATTGCAATTTATAGCTATTACAGTGTTTCTGTAAATCACTAATAGAATAACACTCTTGTCTATATTTATATTTTGATAACATAGCAATTTAAAATGATTTAATGTATCATTAGTTATCTCAGTTTTCTAAGTATCTCTGCTTAGAAAATCATGAATCTGATTAAATTTAAAAATAATTATGGGAAATGTTGCCACATTCTTCATCTTTGTCTTTTAATAATTCTCATTGCTAAACCTCTCTTCTTCTGATTTTCACACCTATGCTATGAAAGGTATTTAGTTAAATAATAAGTAAATTTTAAAGGACAATATTTCAAATTTTGATTTCTGGAGTAAGGTATTGTCACATATCTAACAGGTTATTTGGAGATTCGATGGCAAGAAACCAGACACTTTGGGACCCAATACCCAGGTCTACAAGTGGATCCCCCAGAATGACCTTCTTGGTAAGAATCTTGAATTCAAATACTGAAAACATGAGTCACATTCTCTGATACCTAGACCTGTCCTGATTACATTGAACAGTTTTCATATCAAAATTATGGATACAATATTTATTTAACATAATATATTCTAACACACACCTGATCGTTCTTTGATAATCATTTTCTTTCAACTGTTATGTACTCTGTTTATTCAACAGGCAATCAACATTTTCACTGTTCAGATTTCAAGCTACATGCCACATCTGCCAATTAGTCCTCATTTACTTCTGTGCTCTTAAAGACTTCATACTCTGAAATATGAAGCATTTAAGTGTGGTCATAAAATCATCATAACCTTTATGTACAAAAAACTTTTCAATTCCTGGTATTAAATGTTTCTCATTTTACGTCCAATAATTATAATTAATACATTTCCTTAAATTCATCTGGTCCTAGGTCATCCAAAAACTAAAGCTTTTATAACTCATGGTGGAGCCAACGGCATCTATGAGGCGATCCATCATGGGGTCCCTATGGTGGGTATTCCTTTATTTGGAGAACAGCATGATAACATTGCTCATATGGTGGCCAAAGGAGCAGCTGTTCGATTAGACTTCAGAACATTGTCAAAGTCAGATTTGCTCAATGCATTGGAGGAAGTTATTTACAACCCTTCGTAAGTATAACCTTTTAAAAATATTATTTGTTTATCATTCGTTTATTTATTTAGCTATCTATTTCATATTGTGTCCCTCTTCTGAAGAAAACAGAAACAGCAATTATCCTATAGGCAAAAATATTGGTAACTCAAGACTGGCATCAGGCAAATAAGCGTCACAATGCTGTCTTATTTTCTTCCTTTGCTTTTCCTGTTGTTTTAAATTTAAATCGCATCTGCCTAGATAACCTCGATTGGTCCTGAACTCGCAGTCTTTCTGCTTCCTCCTTGAGTTGTTGAATTAACCGGCATGTGCAACCACGCCAGAGTTTTCCATTTCACTTGTTTTGGTCAAGAGATTCCTCCATGTTTTAAGGATAATACATATACACCATAAGTAAAGGGAGAACTACACTGGGGTGGTAGCAGGTAGAGTGGGGGGCCTTAGAAGACTTTGTAGGAGAGAAAGATGAAGTTTATAAAGGATATATGTAACTTTTATGCTAGTTATGACTTTTAGTATAGGAACTCAATAAATGTCAGTATGAAATTAAGTGTATTGTGTATATTTAATCTATGCAATTATATATTTTAGGATACAGGCAGATAGTTAAGCCCTAATAAAGTGAAGTGAACATGTCATTCATCTTGACTACTCACTTTATTTCTTTTATTTTAAAAATTTCCTCCACAGGAACTTATATTTTTTAGAAATAAGACAAAAATATCAATCTTTAATGTTTAATGACATTTGCAGTATTCAAGACTTTTCGTGCCAATATTTTGACTCCATTACTGAAAAATGGTACACGAAAGGCCTAGGACATTTGGATACGTGCATAATTAATACCGTTGGTAAAAGAATGCACTGTTTATATGTTTGCCTCTCCTTCAGTTTTAGGGTTCTGATTTTCTCATTTAAAAGAATGATACGTAAAAATTTTTTTGAAAAATAATGATGCTATAATGCTGTTTGTTGTCACAATATTTGAGAGAAGAAATATTACCTTTACAATTTATTTGCACACATGCATGATTTTCAATTATGCTAAATAATCACATTCTTTTGGGGTGATATTTTTATTCCATTGTTCATTGGACCTAAGTGTGCAAAATTACTTGATAACACAGAACTGATACTTGCAATTATTTTCAGTGGATGAGCTCACACTGTAGAACATCTGGGCACACAAAGTTGACTCAATTAGCCTTAACATATATGGTAGAATATATAAGGGCTTGTCAGGGGGTATTATGGAGTACAGATAGCAGATACAATCTAAATATAATGAAGATGTGTTAGAAGAAGTTCACAAAATTTCAATAAAAATATACATTTTGAAAAAATAATTATATTCTTAATATCATCAGATATATTCTGCATGTTTTATCCCATATAAAGTATAACTACTTTAAGTTAAAAAATCGTTATTTTAAAGTATATATATTAAAGCATTATTATTTTAATTTTGTACATTTCAGTCATCGTAAATAATAAATTTAAAAATCATGTTACTTTTTTCAATTAAAAAATTAGATTTGGAGACTGGGGAGACAGGGGAGTGGTTAAGAGCACAGGCTTCTCTTGGAGAATACCCAGGTTCAAACCCCAGGACCCTCATGGTGACTAATAACCATCCATAGCTCCAATCCCAGGGGATCCAAATCCCACTTCTGACCTCTGTGGACACTGCAAGAAATAGATGCACTTACCTACATGTCAGCAATACACCAATACACATAAAATAAAAATAACTTAAAAAAATAAAACCATAACAACTTAAATGCTGGCATAAAATAAAATTGCATCTGTCTTCTAATCTTATATTTTTAATTTCGAATACTTATAGTGACATTAAGAAATCATGATGATTTATTAATAATTTTCTTATTTCCTTCTTTTTATTTTATGTGAATATATGCCTTAATGTATGTGTGTATTGCGCCATATGTGCGCAATGCCCATTGAGGCCGGAAGAGGGAAAGGAATCTCTTGGAACTGGATGGAGTTGGTTACTGACATGTGGGTACTGGGAACTGAAACTAGGTCCTCTGAAAGAACAGCTGAGCCATCCATCCAGATCCTAAAGGCAATAAACACAATATTTTCTTTTCCTTTTCATTTTTCTGAGTTAGTTCCCTGTAGCCCGATTCTGGAACTCAATATGAAGACCAATATGGCCTTGGTCTCAGAGTTCTGACTACTTTTGTCCCCAGAGTGCTGGAATAAAAGTTCTGCAGCACTATGCCAAGCTACAATTTCATTAGAACAAATACACATTGTTTTCATCATATTTTGTAGGTAAGAGGAAAGGAAGTTACTTCTATGGATATTAGTACTGTGTTGTGCTGTATCAAACTGAAATGTAGATTTCATGATGCATCTCTCTAATGCACCCTTATGCCTTATCTACTGGTCCACAAACATTAGAGTACTAGAATTAAATGCATCTGTAATGCTGATCAAAACATGAAGAGCAATGATAGTAACAGAAAGTTATTAAGATTCTTCTTTACAAAAAGGCTAATCCAAATTATATAAACAGATATATTAAACCTCACAAAATAAAAACTGTTTCTATTAATTTCATTTAACAGGTAATAACTACCAAGAACGATGTATATAGTTAAGAAGTCACTACCAGCGTTTTTAATGAAAAAGTCAATACATTTTTATCATTATAATCATGAACACCTGATGACAGTACAAATTTCATATTAATACCAAATCTTTATCAGCTTTGCCAAAATTTGCACCAAAATGTAACTTAAGATGTATTTACTTTCTACTTCTAAATTCAGATGCTGTTATGGACTTTGTACACAGGGTTCACTAGTAATTGCTTACTGGCTAACTCAAGTTTATATAATTAAATAATACCTCATTTGTATTTTCTTTTGTTCTTTACATAGAGTTTCGCTGGTTCCAAATGCTAGTTTGCAAATATTTTCTTTTCTATTTTTATATTTTTAAATCTTCTATGATCAAGTGGTTCAGATACACCTACTAAGATTTCTATAATCATGGATGAACAACATAACTTATTTTCCTTCTATTTTTATTAAAATCATCATTAAATATATGGAAAAATTACATATGTATGTTTTTACTTCATTCTCCAAACTTATATCCATTTTATTGTCCTTTAGGTATAAAGAGAATGTGATGTGGCTATCAACCATTCACCATGACCAGCCTATGAAGCCCCTGGACAGAGCTGTCTTCTGGATAGAGTTTGTCATGCGCCACAAAGGGGCCAAGCACCTGAGGCCACTTGCCTACAACCTCACCTGGTACCAGTACCACTCTCTGGATGTGATTGCATTCCTCCTGGCCTGTGTGGCAACTTTTGCTTTCCTGGCCACAAAATGCTGCATGTTTGTTTATCAAAATTCTGTGAAGGTGGAAAAGAAAAAAACAGAATGAGTAAAGTGCTCTGATCCTACCTGCATGTGCTAAGCTCGTCTGTGAGAGCTGAGACTCTTTCACTGCCTTCCAGAAATATGGATCAAGGTCTGCTTTCTTGAGACCTTTAGCTACTTGATTTATCTACATGTTTCATTTCTGCTAACATTAATAAATGATCAAGTATGAATCTAGATTTCCTTAAATCACTTTATTTAGTGTTTATTTAAAATGTAATAACTTGGAAAGCAACGACATCAGCTTTTTAGTGGAGAAGAGTAGGAAGGCTGAAGTTTTCATTGTACATTTTCAGAAACCATCCTTTCATAACATGTAACCAAATAGACTAACAACGCCTGTCATAAGAAAAAAGAACCTGAACTGCCTAACAAGTGGCAGAAAAGTTTTTTCAAACACTTGAATAGGTGGGGTGAATATGAATGAATCCTGGTAAGTGGGGTTTCTGTAGGAAGAAGAAGAAGAAGGAAGAGGAGGAAAAGGACAAGGAGGAGTAGGAGGGGGAGAAGGAGGAGGAGGAGGAGGAGGAGGAAAGAGGGAATTGAAAATGATAATCTGTAAATAGAAATTTGAAAAATAAAGAAGTGGAAAATTAGTGAACATGCCTTGGTAAAAAGGATACACAATGTACACTTTGTAGCCTACAAGAATCACATATGCAAGAGCAAAAGCCTTGAAGGTAAAGTCACCTTTGGAGACAACACATGAATATACAAGTAGAATCTCTGAAAAATTTGATCCAGAAAGCACTGTGAAGCCATCCTTTGTGTCGCATGAATGCACAGTACACATCACTCTGGAAATGCAAAATACTTCAAATGATTTTTTTTTAATTTTGCAACTCAGTATGATCCTAACACACTTTCAGCTGAAGTACTCTATACTACTTGAGACATTTTTGGTTAGAAAGATGAAAGGAGTTTTTCACATGAGCCCTTTAGTATGCTTTGTTGAATTTGAATGGTATCTTACAGTTGGACAAGACAAAAAGATATGACGAAAAACTGTAATCATTAGCACAGAATGATAGCTGCATGTTTGCTTCAGTCTGCTTAAGGTATGACATTATATTTACTTCTGGTGGCAAACTGATCTCCCTTATCTAACCTCAGGATACTAGTATAAGAAAACAAGGTATTTAGGGTATGTTTTTAAATATTTCCGGTAACATCACATGGAAAAATGACTGAAGATCAAACAAAAAAAATTATCCAGTGAAGCAATTTTAATGTCTATGCTGGGAAGAGCATTGTTAATAGCAATATGTCTTAAGCTCTGACCTTTAAATATCGGCAGTCAGAATGTTCATTATCAGAGCAGTCTGCAAAATAATGCATAGAAAAGAATCTATTTGAAGATCATCTCCTTTGACCAATAGATTTAGTTTTTAAAGTGGGATGGAAAAAAACAATTAGCTTGTGACACATGAAATGGAATTTTGCAACACAGGTAGTTATGAAAATTTGGACTAATTATTACTTATAACTAGTCATGAAAATAAGGTACAAGAAGTGTGTTTCTCTTTTAATTAACTTTGAATATATAATAGTACTATAAAATAGAAAGACAGTTATGTTCAGAAAAGAATTACAATATAATAGTACCATCTAATTTAATTTCATGAAATTCCTTTGGGATGCATTTTTACACACATGTATTACTCTAGGTATTGGGAATACATTTCCCTACCTGAACCAAAATCCAACATCTTTCTCATGTATGAACTACCTTCTACACATACACTTTATCAAAATAGTGCTGTTTGTTTTTTTATTCACACACACACACACACACAGACAAATATTCCTAAGGCTTAAATGATGATAGTAATTTGTAAGCTCTACGGAAATTTGGAAAATCAGAGAATCAAATGTAATTCTACAAAGAACACATGCATTTGTCTGATCTAATTCATGAAGTAGCCAGATAATTTGGAGCTTTCTGAATTAATATCTTTTAGAATTCATTGGCTATTAAAACATAAGTAACGAAGACATACTAACAGAAATTTTTCTCTCAGAATTTTATGCAAAGTATGCATTCTTTTACAATTTGCAATCCATAGTATCTTTTTATAAAGATCAATGATTATCCATCTTGGAAACGAAAAATGTTCTCAAGATATTTATTCGATATTCATTGAAATGAAAATTTGGAACTGGGAAAATAATTTAAAAACAGGAATGAAATGTATTAATTATTGTTTGTTGCTTGGCTAAAAGACTCTGACAGAAAGGAATTTAGGAAAGAAAGGGATTATTTTGGCTTATGGTTCAGGTGGATTAGACTCTATAGTGGCAGGGAAGCCATGGCAGAAGGCAAACGGAACAAGAAGCAGGCTGATCGCATTGCCACCTCAGACAAAAAGCAGATAGAGCCAGCTAGAAATGGACAATGTTATAAGCACGCAGAGCTTGCCCCATTGATGTCCTTCCTCCAGCAAGCCTGGACCTCCTCTATGTTCCATAACCTCCACAAACAGCCCCACCAACTGGGGACCAAGTGTTCATGTATAGGACACAATTGAAGACGTGCCACTCAACCCATAACAGAAAATGAGTTTCTAAATTCTGTGATAGCACCCCAGAAATCTTTTACAACTCACGGAATGTCACAAGATAACCTTGATCATAAAGAATGGTGTGATTCTAGAAATAAAGTACATGAACAAGGGAGTGTATATTCTAACAAGGGCGAGTTTAGAGTTGAGAACTGGTCTGCAGCCACAGTGGTGGCCATTCATGTCAGCCTCTTAAAAAAATCAAACAAACTCACATCCCATGTGTTTATAACTACATGAGGGAAATTATTGCAAACTCATATTCAGCTATGAAGACTATATAAAGTCAAACTTCCTTCCAAATAACTGTGTTTGCATTCTTAAATCTACCCTCAACCCTAATCATAGAAGCTTTCATTTGTGGTGAACATCAGCAAATGGAGAGAATCATTGCTGCATAAGAGATTGAGAATAACTTATACATGAGGGTTCACTCCTAAAAAAGCAATTTACACTACTTCTTATAAAGCTCAAGGAACACTGCGGAAGAAGAGACAGAAAATATGTAAGAGCTGGCAGATATAAATCCAAAACACAAATTAAAAGAGAGTAACCAATACACAATTTTAAATAATAACCTGAGATATTAATAACGTCCAATACCCAGTCAAAAGATACAGTCTATTTCAGAGGATTAAGAAACAAAATCTAGTCTTTTTGAGAAAAGATCTCCCTGAAGTCCCAGCTGGCTGGGAACTTGATATATAGACCAGGCTGGCCTTGTACTCACAAGGATCTGCCTGACTCTACCTCCCAAATGCTGGGATCAAAACTTGTGCCTCCATGCCCAGTACTGTTATCATAGCCAAATACAGATGACTGAGGAGATCATTGATCTAAGAGAAATCCACAAGGCTGTCATATACTTAGTTTAACATAACTTCTTACTAAATGCACAATATGTACCCTCATATTTACAGTGAAGTATCCCAGTCACCACTCCTCAAAGAAGCTTCTTTTGCACCAGACAGAGACTAATACAGAGTTCCACTACTGCTCATACATAGACATTGCCTGTGAATTGCCCATGCCTACATGGCACATCTACAATACAGCCTCTACACCCAAGGCACATGCAATATTGAACAAGGAGTAAAGAAGACACTAATGAATCTCTCAACTTTCATTAATGAAGCTCCCATAATCAGTAAAGTGCTAGCAACACAAAACGTCACAAATGATTATATCATGGAGGTTAGGAATCAGAGATTGTGGGTCCTTGGACAGTATTCTTATACTGTTTCATTCACCCATGACTTAGGGACCATTTGTGGAAGGGGAGGTGGAAAGATTGTAAGAGCCAGGGTGGATTTGCTTGACAATATGGAAATAGAATCCTACAAGCTCCTGGGACCCTGCTCATATGAACCTACAAATAATGGTGTCAACATGCTTAAGACCCATGCAATCTCAGGAGACAAATACCCAGCATGGAACTTGGGAAAGTGGCAACAGACCCAATCTTTGTTGAAGAAATGTTGTCAGTTGATTGCTGTTGGGTGAGGAAGAGCTAATCTTACAGCAAGGGACTCTGGATAGGCTGAGTGGACCTCAGTGGATGAACTTGTACTGAGGAATGTCCATGAACACTAACTTGACACAATAGGCCTTAACACAAAAGGCAGGGTGTATGAATTCTGGGGGCTTTGGAAGATGCCAGTGAGGAGGGAGTATAAATGTATGAGACGTTCTATATGAAATTTAAAAATTGATTAATAAATCAATTAAAGAATAAAAAGTCTGAGAGGGATGGTTCAGCAGTTAAGAGCACTGGCTGCTCTTTCAGAGGATGCTAGTTCACTTCCCATCAGCCACATGGCAGCTAACAACTGTCCTTAACTCAAGTTCCAGTAGAATCTGGCACCCTCTTCTGACCTCTGAGAGCATTGCGTGACATGGGTGCACATACATCCATGCAAGCAATACACTCATATGTAAAAAAAAAAGAAAAAAATATTAAAAAAGAAAAAAAATTTCCATTTTGCTGTTTACAACATACATCTCACCTTCCAAGATAGGCACTACCTACCTATCTTAGGGGAAAAGAATGTCAAAGACTATTCCAAATAAATGGCACAAAGAAATAAGCAGATGTTTGTTTCATACATGACAAAATAGATTTGAATTTAAAACAATGAGAAGAGATAAAGAGTGTCGCTTCATTTTAATTAAACAATTGATCAAAAAGATACCGTGATCATGAACATACATGCAACAAACTCTGATGTTCACATCTTCATAAAAAGAGTACTATAGGGCTCCTGGAGAAATGGCTTAGTGGTTAAGACCATTTACTGCTCTTGCAGAAGTCCTGTGTTTGATCCAAAATACCCACATTGTGTCTAACAATGATCCATAACTCCAGTTCCATGGGATCCAAAGCTACCTTCTCACCTCTGAAGTAGAATGCCGTGGTATAGTGATAAAAAATTATTAAATGGAGTGAGAGATGGGAGGGCAGGATAGAGGCGAGAATAGTGTGAGAAATAAGTAATAATAAAGATCTGTTGAGATCTACTGAAAAAACTTACTAAAATACATGTGCATATGTTAAAAACAGACCTTAAATGGAGTCACCTTATAGAATGGGTGAGAATGTCTCTAACTGTGTAAGTCCCTAAAAAAATACAACACATGTACACATGAGCACCATTAATGGACTTAATGCCTCCCTGAATGGAGGGAAGAATGGAAATAATACAAATACAGTGCTTATGGATGAAAATTTGCAAGAAGATCACACATGGGTAGATCCTGGAGATTAGGAGATTAGGAATCCACAGTGTGGGGGCCCCAGGACAAGACTCAATGAAGTTTTGTTTGCTTGTTTGTTTGTTTTTTAATTTTAAAAAAAGACACATAATGAGTAGGCAAGAAATGGATTTTAGAGAATGTGGGGAGAGTAAATATGATCAAAATATGTTATTTGAAATTGTAATGAAAGACAGAAAAAGAATGAATCACGACAGTATGCCAAATAGAATATCAAATAAATTGATAAGCTTGAAACTTATAGAATGTGCAATTACAGGACAGGTGAAGCCTTGAAAGAATGAAATCAGGGAAGTTAATGTTTGTTTTCCTCAGCTTGATGAATTCATATGTTTTTAATGAATTATTTTTAATTTTATGTGTTCGACTGTGTTACCTGCATGAACGTAAGTGCACCCATGTTGTACAATGCCCTCAGAGGCCGAAAGAGGACATCAGATCCTGGAAATGGAGTTTCAGATGCTTGTTAAAGTCTATGTGGGTGCTGGGAATGGAATCCAGGTCTTTTGCAAGAGCAGCCAGTGGTCTTAACTGCTGAGCCATCCCTCAAGCACTGCTATTAATGGATGATTTAGGGCATGAAAAAGAAAAATATTTAAATGAAATAGAGTCATAAGACCATTACAGAGATTATGTGGGCTGCCCATGACAGAGCTGGTGGGAAGGGCCTACCCAAACCCTTTGGTGCCCATATGTCTACATCACAAGCCCACATACAGGACATGGTACTGCAGAATTTGGTGTTGTTCTTGCTGGGTTTAGGTCTTGCTTTAGTCTCATTGTCCACTGCTCTACCCTCATGTTTCCCCTTTGGAATTTGGATATTTTTACGTGGCATTATGTAGTGGAAATCTGTGATTTGTTTTTTATATTATGGGAGCTTTATGGAAGTGATTGCTTCAATTCTCAGGAGATACTTTGGACTTTGGAACTTTAAGCATATGCAGAACCATTAAGCATGATGAAGATTTTTGAAGTTTGAATTCATTTTGCTTTGTGAGTTGGTCATGAGATTTGGGATCAAAAGGTAAAAAGATATTGCTTAAAGGTGATGTTTTAGGTTGTCAAATTAATGAGGAAAGGGTGGATTTTGTTGTATTCGTATTGATTGTAAACTTTAAGGGATCCAGAATAATGCAGAAGACAAGCCTCTACATATTACCTAAATTAGCTTAGGCGAGAATGTGTTTAGAAGACACATACTGTGTATGTGTCATAATTTCCACGGACTGGATTTTCAGGCAGGGAGGGAGAATGTGGTTTTCTTCAGGAACGACTTCCCGGAAATGTTATCTAATCCCAAACTGCCAGCCTTAAGCGTGTATATACACAGGCATCATTAAATGGACATGGTACATAAAAAAAGAGAAACCGGAGTAAAAATATTTATCACTGTCTGTTTCCTTACCTCAAAGGTAGTCTGACCAACTGCCACATGTTCCTGACACCATAATTTCCCTGTGATGATGAATCACACTGTGCGTCGAAATAAAAGCTTGCTTCCTTAAACTACTTTTCAAAGAAGTTTGTCTCAGTTATAGGAAAATAACTAATACACTGAGAAAGGTATGTTCTCTGTCATTCTGTATTTCACTATTGTTAGAAAGAAAAATGTTTGTGCAATCAATTCAGAATCACCAGAAAATTGTATTTCAGAGAATAATAGTAAAAATTGATCCTTTGAATAGCCGTAGTTAAAGATCTCAATTTTACATGTAGTAGATAGCTATTATTTGTGGAATACATAAAAATGTTGCATTTATGACTGAAAACGTATAAATACCAAAGTGTAAGAATTTCATACAGCTATAGTATATACAGAAATCGTTTATTTTCTAAAAATATTGGATGGTTATATGTGAAATTATTATATTTCTAATTCCTACATATGTGAGGTCAAAAGTTGCTTTTGGACAAAAAGACTAACTTACAATTTGTTAAGCATATCAAATATTTAGAACCTTAGACAAAGAGGATCATTATAGGCAGGACTGTAACCCAGCAGTTACAGTCTTTTTGTTATGCATAGAGACTGACTTTGAGTATCAGCATTTATACAAGAAGAAAAAATGGAATCGTTATGAAGTAAAAGCAAGGTTATCTAATAAATAAAATCCTCTAAAAACACAAAATATTAAACATTTTACTTAAAAGTGAAAGAAAAATTTTCCCAGTTCTGATGAAGGTTAAAAATATTCAAAGAAAGCCCTGTTCTTAAATATTGGGGGGATCAAAGTTAAATTTGTTTTGAATTTATGTATAATATCACTTCATCACATATAAAATTCTGTAGATAATTTTCACTAACTTTATCACACATAAAACTTTCCATAACACCCGTTTCTTTCCCAAGTACTTCTGCAGCATAGTAAACCCATCCAAAGCATTATCTCCACTATTATCTCTATTGTTTCTTACCATGTAATCAGAATCATCTTAGGACAATATTCTATTTTGCTTTGTCACCTCATCCTTATATCCTATAACTTTCAATAGAATATCTATACTTTCCAACATATACAGAATTGTTTCCAATTATGTTTTCAGTTTGCTGTCAACCCTTAGCAGTTGTGAACATTAATATTTCTTAGAAATATAGTGTTTCTATTATACAATTTTATTTATTTACTTATTATGTACATCGTGCTGGGCTTCATAATTGTCCTCTGAGCACAACAGTTTTGTTTTGCTCATTTAAACTAATATCATTTACTATACTTTAGTCATTTCACATGGGGGAAGAGGCCAACAAAAATGAATTTTACATATGAAAATTTCCTCTAAAAATATTGTGAAAATAGCCATCTAACTGTATGAAATTAAAATTTTTGAGAACTTTCGAGTTTGTAAGTCTAACCTGTTTCCCAATTAATTCACTGATTCCAAGACCTGACCTATCGGTGGATGTCAGAAAGAATACTTTTCATCATATTTTATACTGAGAGGCAGTCTTCCTTAGAAATTTCTAAACCATTCTCATTCCTTGTCCATTGTGTAGTTAAATGTTCACTGTTTCCAACAAGTCTTGACAGGTTTTCTTTTTCACCTGTTTTCTTGTTTGCAGTAATCCTTGGGATTCCTGTACCATAAATAATCTTCACTGATTTTTCCTGTTTCATTTGGTTTATGTTGTCCTGTGAGAAGTAGATAGTATATTGTTTACTCATGAAATTTCCCTATATATGGAGAAAACAATTAACCATGGAGTTGAAAGTGAACTTTTACACATCAGACAAATGGAATTCAAGAACAATTATGGTGTGTGGAAATATAGCAATAAAAACAATGCTGGAAGTTTTATTTCTTTTTGTCTGTTTTTAATATTTATTTGTGTGTGTATGTGTGTGCATGTGTGTGTGTGTGTGTGTGCACGTGTGTGTGTATAAGCATGCTATAGCACCATGTGAACGTTAAAAGAGAACTTACCAGCACTGATTCTCTCCTTCCTACCTAAGGGTCTCAGGGAACAAACCTGAACCCCAGAAATTTTTAAAATTTCTAAACCATTCTCATTCTTTTAAAATTTACTGCAGCTCTCATTAACTTTAGACAATTGTTATCAGAGATCTGGAATGATACTTCAGTACATGAATGAATCAGCTAGGATTAAGATGCTGCCAGAAACAAAGAGGCTTAGAGTAGAGGAAAAGGAAATGGAATATTTAATAAAGTGGTTGTGAAAATCAAAAATTGACACTTCAGACACTAATTGTTAGTAGACCTTGGAGGGCCTATCCCTCACCACATTTATCAAGGCAAACTAGGAGACAGACTGGATGACAGATAGTTTTATTCAAAGACAGGCTATAAAAATGGAGTAAACAACCATTTTCCAAATGAGAAAGCTCCTATGGATTTTATGGGGTGATGCAGGGAAGATGTCCCCACTTGACAGAGCTCTTTGTCCTCAAACATGTTCTCTGACTAGTAGATGTATAGGGTAAAAAGTTCATTTGGCTTTTCCTTGAGACTCAGCCTCAGCACCACTTCCTCTGTCCCTGTGAACACACTAATTTGGCAAGTTATAAAAGAACTTGGTAGGTAAAGAAATTGGGGCTGCCACAGTAAACCTTCTCAGAACATGCAATGCCATATGAAAAGAATAAGGAAGACTCAAAATTGTCCCTCATTAAAGTTTAGCATACTACATGAAATGATAGCTAAATATTAGACAAAAGGGAGGTAGATGGATGCCATGGAGTCTATGGAGGCCCATCAATGTGTCACCCATCAACATGTTTCCCAAAATGAGGTTATCTAAACAGGAGAGGGACAGGGAAGTCTGTACAAGGAACTGAAGGAGTTAAGGTATTATCAAGGATGAAATGGGGAGAATGTGACTACTTTAACTGGGAAGGGAGAAGAGAGAGTTAGACAGGGAGAGAGAAAGAGACATAATTAGTAGTGGTTACAAAAACAAAACACAACGGAGGGAAACATATTGATTCAAAATCATACTGAAAAAGTACACATACAATATCTCAAGACAGGAAGTTTTGAAGCTGAACTGCAGGCATCTTGATTTATGAGTTGGCCATGGGATTCAAACAACAAATATGGCATCATATATAATAATATTGTATAATCTATAAGTTCATGTTTCATTAATGCAATGAAACTTTATACATTATTTACTGTACTATCATGTTATTCTCTCTCACCTGCTCTTTTCTTTCCTTTCTTCTTTCCCTTTTTCTTTTTCATTCCTCATTAACAAAGAATTAGTACCTCAAATGCAGCAAAGAGAAAAGAGAAATGTGACTCATTTATACTTTGGGAATTTTCTTGCCCAGCTTTATCAAATGATGGTTTTCTTCAGGGTGAAGTCCAACACAAATCTGCCACTTCCTTGCCTGAGTAAGCATTTTCCTTTTGTTTAATTGAGTTCAATTTTTATTTTGTTTTGAAATGTTTTTGCATATTTCATTCAACGTTTTTTGAGAAGTTAGAGAAATGCAGTATGGAAAAACCTGATTTGAGTACCAAAGTTCAACACCTGTACTCTGGCAGCCTCCCAAAGTTAGGTGTGTCTTCCTGTTCCAAAGCCCTCATTGAAGAGCCAAGTAATATTGAAATGAAGAAATTTTGTCAATGTAGACACACTGGGAAAACAAATAAACAAAGGATCTAGTAACGCAGAGTTGATCTTTAAGATACAGATGTATGGTTTAGAATTGAACACAGCAAAAATATATGAATTTTTTGTCAAGGTGTGATATCATTCATAGATTCCTCATCATTTTCAGTTTTTCTCTGTCCTGCAAGGTGGTCTGATAAATTATGAGAATTCTCCAAAATTCTTCCTGAGAAACAAGCTCTTCCTCTGGTTGACACCAAGACTTTATTGTTACCCTTTTCCAGAAATCCTATGGTCTTTAAAAAAATAATTAAGGCAATGAAACAGAGTGATCAGAATTCAAAAATCTTATTTTTTGTATTGATTCTTCACTAATGTGTTAGTGTAAAAAGAAAATTAATGTTGCAGTTATATTATACTGCAACAAAATCCAATTTCTTTTCTTCCCTTGACTTAAGGTGTCAGTTTTACATGTTGGGGCACACAAAGAATTGTTTGCTTCACTGAAGAAGGTATATAAAGCGTATGCCAACAAAGCACATAGGAAATCAAAGTTCTCCTGATTCACATGGTCTTGGTACCATAACTGCCAGATGGATGTGTCTAGGCCAAATATATATTGCATTTAGGGTAAACTCCTATAGTTTTCTCTCAAGTGTCAGATTTAAATTTTAAAGTAATTATGGTAGTGTTTAGGATGAAACTTCAAACAAAATATATGTAAAGTTTAAATCACACTTTTTTTCTTAAAGTGCTTTCTGTGAATTTTTTAAGTTTTTTGAGAATTTCATGCTGAATTATTATATTTGCTGATTTCTGTCCCTCCTACTCCTCCTTCCAACTCCTCCAGTGTCCCAACCTCTCCCTCACATTTCTGTCCTCTTCTTTGATTATTATTGTTATGTATACATATGTTTATAAATATACATATATGTCATATATACATATAAAGTACATTCAGTCCATTTAGTGGTACTCTTGTGAACATGTATTTACAACTAACCACTTGGGACTAGATAACCTACCAGGGAGTTTGTCACTAGAGAAACTTCATTCTCCCTCCCTCAGGATCCCTTGACTGCCTATAGCTCTTCTCCTAAAGGTGGGAACCTATGAAATTTTCCCATTCACATCGGTGTGTCAGCTGGTATTTTCATCATACAGGTCTTCTTAAGCTACTGAAATATGGATATTTCATAAGTTCAGCTTCGCTATCATGTCTAGAATGTGTTATCTTGTATCAGGGTTCCTGTTCTTCTGGCTCTTACAGTTTACCTTCCCTCTCTGACATCACACTTTAAGATATATGAGTAAAGATATTATTCTTTATTTCTCTACCTTATGACTTTGTACTAGGTACTTGATTTTAAGTGACTAAAATAATTTGAAGGAAAATAATTTGGACTATGATACTTCATTTCACAAGTCTAAAGACTAATATGGTATTAGTGAATCTTCCATGCCCTATAGTCCTATAAGTATAATCAAAATTCCCCAGGAAGCATAAAAGAAAAAATTATCAATAAAATATTAGCAAACCAAATTCCAGAACAAATCAAAAGGATGATTCATCTTGACCAAGATAGCTTCATTCCAGAGATGCGGAGATGTTTCCACATACAGAAATCGATAAATGTTATGTATAACATAAATAGATTAAAGACAAGACATGATTATGATTTTTTTGAGACAGAGACTCATTGTGTACCCCTGGATCCCATACATGACAGAACAGACTAACACCAGAAACATAGTCTCATGAATTAGCTAACTTTTTGATGTTGTCGGTCAATAAAACCTCATAGAAACACAACTGGCTATTGGCATTGCTCTTGATTGCTCTCCAGAACTTATTGATAAAACCAACCCCATTGTTGAAGACACTACATATTTGAGTTATAGAACATAGGTAAATCATGCAGATGTACTCACCTTAAAGTTTCATTTTTACTGGCACCACTTTTCATGGTTCTAGAAAGTACTATGCATGTTACTAGAGAAGAAAGGTAATCTCTCTCTCTATTTTTCTTTGTCTCTCTCTGTCTCTCTGTCTGTCTCTGTTTCTGTCTCTCTCTCTAGTTCTTTTTGAGACAGGGTCTCCCTGTAGACACAGCTGGCCTGGAACTTGATATAGAGACCAGAATGGCCTTGATCTCACAGATATCCACCTGCCTCTGCCTTTCAGGTACTAGTCATAACCAGCTGTGATCCCTGCAAGCTATAATAAGGACTGACCTGGAAATATATGCCCACTGATACAACAGAAGCACTAATGCTATAGAAGAAACCAGTGACTTTCTGAATGAATTTAAGGACATTTCCATAAGGTGGAACCCATAACTGTCATTATTATTAGAGCCAAGAACCTATGACTAGATAGGTCATAGATCCTAGGGAAGCTCCTACTACTATTATTCTGCTAAATGGACAACATCCAGTAACTCTAGCTTCATGAGATCCAAAACCTCTTCTAGTCTCACTCATATACATGCACACATGCATACACACACACAGTACAGAATTAAAAAAAAAATTCTCAGATACTGTTATATCTCTTAAATTCAATGATTAAGGCAGAGATTTTCAGGTAACATAGATTGTGAACAACATGGCAAAAAATGATAGTTAACTTTTGTAAGAGGCTCATGATTCTAAGACATCAATGTGAGGCATATGTTAACATAGCAATGTTTAAAACCTAAGGTCAAATGCACTATTAATTTAAAGGTTAGCATATTTACCACCTAGAGAGTTGCTTCTTAATGCTCTTTAAATATTATATCAAAAATTAAGTATATTTTATAACAAAGGTATTTTTATATGTCAGTGAGAATCAGAAACAGAGTTAATAGAGATGAAGATTGATCTGTAGAATATACCTGTCTTTCTGCAGCTCCCATCTTCAAGAGTCACTTTGGAATTTTCTATTGTTACTTAGCATTCAATCATCAATTATAGGAGAATGACTTGTAGTGTTTACTCAACTTGCCAAAGCCATACTTAGACATGCGAGATAATATACATGATAAAAAATTTCATTTTAGCATCCTATATATTGTTGTGCTCTAGTGTATTAAGCACAGATGTACAGATTCTCAAGAGTCAGGACATGATTGTCTTTTGAAAAAAAAGAACTGGATGAAGTATTCTATAGGCAATCTGGAAAGATGACTATAGAGGTGGCCATTGGTTCAGCAGCTCTAAATGTGTCCCAAAACTAAATTAATCAGAATACACACACACACACACACACACACACACACACAGACACGCACACACAGACAGATCCATATACGTCAGTTTGGTTTAGATCTAGCAGTAGTTAACTCCATCCATATTAGAGGTCTATGCTCTTGAGCCCATTTGTCATATATATCACCATTCTCTGTGGATATCTACAAATAAATCAGCCCTTTATTGGTCAGAAATTTGGTGCCTCAACTGTGGTGTGTATTTACATTTCCCAACCCCAAATATGTGAAAATGTACTGGTGATGAAGTGTGAATTCTCTGCTTAATGATCTTTTAAGTTTCTGACACTTTCATGTATTTCTGGCTACACACAGCACTCTTTTTAGGGTTTTCCTGTTGGTCTGTTTTAGTATAAAGAGGTTAGGTTAGAGTAACCTTTTCATTGCTCAAGCAGCTAAGTCATGATGACATAGGTAAATGAAAGTCTAATGAAATGGTAATAATTAAACACAAATTATAGGTCCGATAAGATGAGACTTGAGAACGATACACTTATCAGGGAAACCGCAAGATTTAAGACAGACTGAAATCGATAGTAAGACAAACATAGTGTATCCATTCAAAAATATTTCAATACTACATGAAAAGGTTGATTATAGCAAGAAAATTAGAAATAGCAGAAACTTTATACTTAAATCAGCAAGTGAAGAAGAGCCTAATGCAGTGTTTTTACTAAATTTACTGGCAATATTTGGAATATTAGATGATCCCTTTGGAGTCTTCATCAGTAAAAGTTCACCTAGAAAACAAGAAATTAATAAAGATTTTCTATTGTTGAATGGATTTTATTATCAATTCAGTTCCATCTTACTTCATATATTCAATTATGTTTTCTATAATTAGTTAATGAATTCCTGATTTCAGTCATCCTTAATGTTTCTTTTTTTATTAATTCTCAAACCATTCTGCGATACTAATCACTTATTTTACTTTGAATATTTGAAAAATGATTATTTTGTATCTTATGAGTTTTTTTCTCTTTATGTGCATGCTTAGATCTGTGGATATTTATGGGTGTGGTGTGAGAGAGAACAGGTGCTCATGTGCCACTGAGTATATCTGGAGGTCAGAGGACAACCTTGGGAGTTGGTCCTGGCCTTCTACCTTGTTTGGAATATGGTCTCTTTATCATTCTATGCTATAATAGTTGTGACAGCTTGCCCATGTGCTTCTGAGGAGTCTTCTCTTTCCATCTCCCAATTTCCTGTAGGGGTTTTGGAATTTCAATACCTATAGCACCTTTTGGCTTTACAGCAGTTCTGAGGGTAGAACTGAGTACTACATGTTTGCATAGCAATCATTTTACCCACTGGGCTTGTCTCCAGATATCTTAGTTTGTTGATTTTTAAAAAATCTGCACAAGACTCGACTCCATATATATATATGCATACATATATATGCATATACATATAAAGTTTCTCCACTTTACAGGACTGATAATTCCTTCCATGCTTTCCTGAACTAATCATAAACAAATTTGATTTTTTGCTAATGTTTCCTATATTCTACATTCTGAAAGAAGGCCATCAGAAGACGTATTTTTTTCCATACTGTTGTCCACTACAGAGAAGCCCATTTCTGTTATTATTAGTTCTCTCTGTTCTTTTTGTTTAATTTTTATTTTATGTGTATGAGTGTACTAATTGCATGTATGTAAATGCACCCACACCATGCAATGCCTGCAGAAGTCAGAAGAATCCCCTGGAACTGGAGTTACTGATGCTTGTTAGTTGCCATGTGGTTGCCCAGATTCAAACCTTGGTCTTCTGCAAGAACAGTCAATGCTCTTATCTGCTGAGCCATCTCTCAGGCCCATTTTTGTTCTTTTAAGTAGAAATTTGCACTGTATAGCTGAGGACCCTACTCCCCTTCTCTTACAACCCATCTCACATTTGGAATTCAATGAATATTCCCCTCTTTAGGAGCAATTACAAGCAGGAAATGCTTAGTTCTCACATACTAATACACAAATGTTTCAAAATACGCATTTGTTTCAAAATTTAATATACCGGTAGTGAAGTAGATGAATTTGGGATGTGTGTGGTAAGGTAGAGGAAGAGAATTTGAATATGACCAAAACAGATTTTATAAAGTTCCTAAATCATTAAAAATACTTTAAAAGGAAATTTGTAGGCTTTATAATTTCACTGTAGAAGGCACTAACAAATTAGTAATGGCCTGCCGACTTATTATGTTTAATTTATTTGACACCGCCTGTCATCTTCTAAAATTAATGTGTTCATAGCATCAGTTATAGCAGCGTCTGTTTACTTAGACTTACACAATTTTGCTATATCTTATTTAATGAAGTTGACAACTTTTCAGTTCACTAAAAGCAAACCTATGAAATCAGGTTACTGTGGGAAATAAATTATTTTTCCTTAGAATGTAAATTTTCTAAAAGCTAACACATCTGTTGAACATTTATTATTGAAAAAACTCAGAAATAGAACTTAACATTTCAATTTTCCATCTGTAGGGAAAAATGCATACATTTCAACATCTGGTATTTTATAATATGCATTCACCATCTTTATAGCCAGATTTAGCTAACGTTAAAATATTGGGTTCTAGGGGCTTGAGAGATGGCCCAGCAGTTAAGAAATTGCTTTTTCTTGGAGAAACCTGGATTTCAATCCTAGCACCCACATGGCAGCTGAGGACTTTCAATAACTTCAGTTTCAGAGGATCAGATGCTCTTTTCTGTCCTCCATGAGCACTGCATGACACAGTTGCACTTACATGCATGCAGGTATAACACTTGTACACAAAAAATAAAAACAAAAATTTTTAAATGGGTTATATTAAAATATTTTTATATCACCTTGTTCTTAATTTTGACTACCCACTCCCAGCCCTCCAGGCCATTACTGGTCCCCTTAACCTTCCTGCAGTGATTCTTATGCCTGCATGTTGCATATTAGCAACTTGTATATGTACATACTGAGTGAGGTTCATATACAAATTCTGCACACAAGTCACATACAATAGCTTGCTTTCTTATCACTTCCTATAGGTCCTCCTTCCTACATTCCGTCTTGCAAGCTCAAAGTCTCACTTTCATGACATGTATATTTTTTTACACTTAGATTTCACATTTGTGCAAAGCCATGTACTATTACTTTCCGGAAACTGACTCTCAAGTTTTAATGTAATAATCTCCAGTCTCATCAATTTTCCTAAAATTGACATTAACTCATTATTTACAGCTAGATGACATTATGGTGTGTCTATAAACCACTTTCTTTATCCCTCCCTTCTGATGATGTTCATCCAGTTTGGCTTCATATCATGGATATAGCATGTAGAGCAGCAGTAAACACGGATATGTAAATTTCTCTGGCGAATATTGATTTTAATAACACCAAACATATAGGAGATTGATTTTTTTATATCTAAACTCAAGGCTTTCCATAGCTGCGGCACCAGTTTTCACTTATTCCATTAGAGTATAATGGCTTCTTTTTCCCCATAACGTCCGAGATTTATTCATCATTTGTTGTCTACAGATGGAGATTAGATGAAATTCTGAAGCAGTGTTAATTTGCATTTTCTGTACTGTTAAGGATACTAAGTATTTTTCAAATATTTGCTGGAAATGTATATATTTTCCATTAAGAGTTGTTTGTTGGGTTCATTAGACAATTTTTGATTGGATGATTTGTTTAGTGTTGGAAGTTTTCTAGGTAGTAGACATCATTCCTATTTCAAATATGCAGTTGGTTAAGATTATCTTCTGGTTTGTATGTTCTCTTTGCTCTAGGACTTGTTTCATGTACTATGGCGATGTTTCAATTTCATATAAATTCATTACTCATTATTTCCTGTGCTATTAGACTTCTTTGAGAAAGTCCGACCCTGTGCTTAAAATGTGCACCACGTTGCTGTTTTTATGTAGCAGTTTTACACTTTCAGTTCTTCTATTGGGGTCTTTGAAACACTTTAAATTAATTTTTTATTAAGATGAGTGATTGAAGCCTCATTTGCTGAAAAGGCTACAATTTTTCCCAAATGTGTTTTAGGAATGTTTGACACAGACTGTGTTGCTATAGCTGCTCAGGCTTTTTGATGAGTTCTCTTTTTGACTGCATTGTCTACATGTCTACCCATTGTCAGTATCATACTTATTTTGTTTCTATCCCACTGTAGTATACTCTGAGATCAGATGTTCTGATATCTCCAGTATTGTTCTTTCTATTTAAAATTGCTTTGGATATTTAGAGTCTTTTCTGCATTCGTATGAATTTTAAAAATTCTTATTCTGTAAAGTTTGAAATTGATGTTTGATGAGATCCTGTTGAATTGTCACTTTTGTTAATATTTTCAATTTCACAGAATTTATAAATTTTGAGAAGTAACAAACATGAAAAGTCTGACATTTTCCAGTGTCTCAAGATTCTTTTATCTTTTTTGTTATGTTAGTCTTAGCAATTGAAGCCACTGTCAATGGGATATTTTCAATACAGCTAGAGATTCTGCATCAGAAGAATTCCTTCTTCTAAATCCTTTGAGAATTCTATGGTTTTTCTTTGAGGTAACCAAAATTCCTTTTGTGAAGAAGGTTACTCCACAATCTATATGTAGAGGAATAAATTATTTTTGCTTAGACACTAGATATGAACTATAGCTAATTGGAATGTAGATCATCTAAAAACAAGCACACTTGTTGAGCATTTGTTATTGCTAAAACTAAGAACAAAAGCTTACTTCTTCTATTTTCAATCTCTAGGAGAAAAACCATAAACGTCAACAATAGGCATTGTATAATCTACAGCCTCAGATTCTCAGAAAATATTTAGAAAACTGGGAGTGAAATTTATAATACTGACTTCATTAAACACATAAATTGGTTAATTGCATATATGTGAAAATATTTATCAACAATGTTACAAATTTTTTTCTTGAGTCATTAAGTGCAGGAAGTGGTTTTAACTGATATAACTTTGATTCTGTTTGGGGGAAAATTGGAAACAAACTACCTCTCACTTACTACTCTAAAAATATGTAGCAAAGATGATTTAAATGAACAAATCAGTGACCTGTAGCGAAGTGAAAGCACTTCACATAAACATTAAACATGTTCATAAAATTCAAAAGCAATTAAAATTAGACTTTCTATTTTTCTTCTCTCATATCTTGTTGGCAGTCGCTGAGTTATCTGCTTTGACCAATCCAAGTTATAATTTAACTTCTTGGTTAATTTCTAATTAGATAAATGCACAAGTAGTAACAGAAGGAAACGCAAGGACCAAGTGAAAAGAAGCAGTGCATTTTGCAAGAATGTCTGTGAAGTGGATCTCAGTTCTGCTGCTACTTCAGATGAGCTGTTCCTTCAGATCTGGGAACTGCGGGAAGGTGTTGGTGTGGCCGATGGAACACAGCCACTGGATGAATTTAAAGATAATACTGGGAGAACTTGTAGAGAGGGGCCATGAAGTGATTGTTCTGAGAGCTTCTTTTTCCAATTTTCTTCATATCAGCAACTCCTCAGGCTTTAAAAGTGTAACTTTTCCTACATCCCTGGATGGAAATGAAGTAGAAAACTTTGTAACACAATGGGTTGATATGTGGACAAATGATGTGCCAAAAGATACGTGTCTGAAATACTATCCATCACTGAACAGAGTTTTCGGACAATTTTCTGATCTTTGGTTAAATCTTTGTAAAGACGCTGTTATGAACAAACAAATTATAGCAAAACTGCAGGAATCAAAGTTTGATGTGCTTGTTTCAGACGCCATTGGTCCCTGTGGTGAGCTGATTGCTGAGCTGCTGCAAATACCTTTTGTGTACAGTCTTCGCTTTGGCAATGGCTACACAATAGAGAAGTACAGTGGAGGGCTTATCTTTCCTCCCTCTTATGTTCCTATAATTTTGTCAGGGTTAAGTGGTCAGATGACATTCATGGAGCGGGTAGAAAATATGATATGTTTGCTTTATTTTGATCTTTGGTTTGAGTCATTTCCTGCAAAAAAATGGGATCCTTTTTACAGTGAAGTTTTGGGTAAGTCATTTTTTATTTTATGTGCTTTTAAAGGTATTCTTATATGCATATAAAATCAGATAAATTTTTCTTTTGTAGATCAAATACTTATATGAAACACAAAAATATCTACCAATACAGCAAAAAGACTTACAGTGCTGGTCACACAGAAACAAACCATGAAGGCTCTCTTTAAGCAACCTATGTGCATTTAGTATATTTTCTTTCTTTAAAAAAGTTATAACGTACCTCACTAATGACTTCTGCTCTGTGTGTGTATGTGTGTATGTATGTGTATGAGTTTAGTATATGTATGTCTTTGAGTGGCTCTGTGCACATCATGTATATGTGCATATACACGTGTGCCTGTGTATGAGGACAAGAGGACAACACTAGGTATCTTTCTTAATCATGCTCCACTATATTTTGTAAGATGAACATGTTACTGAACCTGGAGCTCACCAGTTTGACTAGACTGCCTGGTCAATAGTGACACGGATACACCTAGCTCTGTTACCAACGCACAGGTGTCACAAATTCACATCCATGTGGCTGCTTTTACATGAGGTCTGGGACTCTAAATACAGGTCATTGTGTTTACTCATTAGGTATCACACAGCCTGAGCCATCTTTCCAGTTCCTCATTAATATCTCCAGTAACTGGAGAATGAAATATTTAAAAGGATCAAAGACACTGAAGAAATTAATTATTCAGTTTTGTGAAGACGATTCCTTATTTTAAACCAAAAGTGTATTTTCCCCTATTTTTTTCTAAAGTAGTCCCTCAGTTTTTAAGAGATACTGTATTTAACCACATCCTTGGAGAGAAAAAAAAAACTATATGTTATTGCATTATATATGAACATCCATTCAGAGGTCTAAACCCTATGAAGCAGGGATGCAGATGCATTTGGTATGCACTGTTTTCAGCCATGCTCTTCTATTTTAAATAACTGAAACAGACTAAGAAAACCCAGAATCAAGGGACAGTTGTATCACTGCAGAAACTATGGTTCCTGGGAGAATTGCATGCAAGCTATGGTAGGATAGTTTCACTCCACACCTAGAATGTTTCTTTACATTTACATCTACTATTTTTGAAGTTTTAGAGGGGTTTGAAATACAGGCTTGTTTATATACTGTCTTAGGGGCTATTTTAAAGAATATGATTCCTAATTTACTTCGGTGATTATAGAACATTGCCTCAGTATGCCTTTAACATACATATACATTTATTATTTGAACCACATATAAATTGCCCATCCAAGTTACTTTATGCATAAGTAAATCCATTTACTTTATACATTATTGAGAAAAAATTCTTATAAATATTTTCTATATATATATTATATTAAAATGACAAGTTTGTCATTATCTTTTTTTGTCCAACCCCAATTTATTTTGCATTTAGGAAGACCCACCACCATGGTTGACCTGATGAGTAAAGCAGAAATGTGGCTCATACGGTCCTACTGGGATTTGGAGTTTCCTCGCCCAACCTTACCGAATGCTGAGTTTGTTGGAGGTCTCCACTGCAAACCTGCCAAACCCTTACCTAATGTTAGTATGTTCCTTTTTCTTTGGTTGTTTGCTTGATTTCATTTGAAGGAAACTGGTTTGCTTCTATTCTTCCACTTTGTTTCTGAGTGAGATATATGGACAGTGGGATAAAGCATCCTGACATTTAAATGCTTGAAGTTTGCACAGTCACAAGTTTATGCATTGCATCATAGTTATATAATAATATCAGAACAATTAACCTAGTAAAGTCAGTTAAATTTAGCATGACAAACAGTATCACCCATCAATTAAAAAACTACAAACTGATTAGCATACACCAAAAGCAAGTGTAAAACATTCAGAGAAAAATTCTTCCCCAATCACTACATCTGGTAGTACGTGTTGAAAGATAGTTATATCTGCTTAATAAAAAAATAGTGAAAAGTATGTGTAAATCAAAATTTATAATTTTAAGAGACCATCCACTGGGAATAACAGAATATATCTCAGAACTAGGATAGTAAGATCGCATGTGTGAAGGACTAGGTCATGGGATAAGACCAAGAAAGAAACAAGAACTGCAGGTGTAGTTTACTAAAATGGTGAATAATGTGCCCAGCCTTAAAGACAGATAATTCAAAACCCACCAAAACAGAGTAGTTAGAATTTAGTGAAGACATCAAGAAGCCAGAGAAAGAAAGTGAACTAAGGGGATATATACTTAGAGTTTCTTTAAAATAACAACAACAAAATGCCTACAGAGAAGCAAGACTAGAAATAGAGAACATGCATGAGACTGATGTAACAGTTCACATGGCAAATGAATGAGGCCAGAGTAGAATACTAATAGTGTGTAGTGCAATTTCTCATATACTTAAAGGTACAGAAATCACACTGAATTTTTAGAGAAGAGATTCAAAATGGGTAAAACTTTAAGTACCTCTGATACTTGGTCGATAATTCCAAATTAAAGCTATTTTTATTATCTTGCTTAAACTATGACAACATTTCTGAGAAAACAACTTAACAGGGTAAATGTTTTATTGTGGCTCATGGTCTCTAATGCTTCCTTAGGTCTGTTGATTCTGTTCCATGTTAAGGTAAACTCTAATGGGTCAGAGGCATGTGGAAATATTAATACACAGAGGACAAAACGTAGGGTTCAGTTTGGACTGCTCCCAAGATACAAACTCAGTTAATTACCTGATTTCTTCAAGTAGCACTCATGTCTAAAAGTTTCCAGAGGCTGCCAAAATAGTGCCATGAGCAAACATTTTAACATTGAGCTTTTGAGAGGACATTTATTCAAACCACAATGATTATTGATACTAGTGATTACTTAATATGTGCAGAAAATTGGTTAATTTTCCTCAAGAAGAAAAATAAACCCATCAAATTTTCAAGCAATGTCAAAGAGAAAGGAAATTCTATAAATTTAGTTAATATAAATGTATAGGAAATAAGATGAAGAAGGTGGAAAGCTCAAATCTTATTGTAAATGTGCAGGTTCCTCATCAGCGTTCCAACTCAAAGGGAAAACAGTTCTTCACTAGTTTGAATTTGGGGCCTGCATAATATTTGCAGCAAAACCCAAAATTTTCTTGTTCTGACTCAGTCAAATAAGGTGTTATTCACTTGAGCTCTCAAAGTTTTTCAGGGCAGGCTACAAAAGAGGTAATGTGCTCTTTTGGAGCATGTGTTACAAGATGAATTTTTGCATACTTCATATAAAATATCACCTCTATCAAACATCTACCGCACAAGACTCAGGAATTCTTAGAAAAGAGGGGGTAGAAAGATTTTAAGAGTCAGAGGTGGATGCTGGCCAAAAGGGAACTGAGTTTTCCAGGGAACTGGTCAGTTACTCATGTGAACTCATAAATGGTAAGAGCATGCACGTGGTCAAGGCAATCTTGAAACATTTTTTTTATTGTCTTATGCCAAGTCTACAGGAGACACTAAAGCTTCTTTGTGTAGCATATGTCTTGGCATCAAAGCTGCCTGGCAGAATGACTGCAGAGAAAATGCATGGTACACCTAGCCATCTGATAATGCTTACCACTTGTCTGTGAAAACAGTAAATAAACTATAATAGAAATTCTGCAAATGTATAGAATACTATCCATTGTAAAACTACATCAAACATTTAGATATGTGATAAAACCAATTTTTCTTTATTGCTGTGCCTTTTGATCTCCTATGAGATCCTGTGTATATGCATGTAAAGACTCAAGTGTGAATATTTCTGGCGGGGGGTGTGTCAGAACTCATGTATGGGGGTTCAGAGGACAAACTGAGGGATTCTCTTCTCTCCTTCTAACACCTGGACTCCAGGGATCAAACTGAGATCATCAGGCTTGGCACTGAACCACCTCACCTGTCCCTGAAAGCTTTGGAAATGCTTAAAATCTAACAACGGGTTTAAATGTAAAAGATTTAGACTATATACAGTAACTTTCCCAAGTCACAGGCTGATGCAATAGTAATGTTAAGCTTTGTACTCTATATCTGATACTTAAAGAATTTCTTGATTCCCTTAAAGAGAAATTTACAGTATTATTAGAATTCAGAAAGGAAAAGAAGGAAGTGGAAGAAAACAATGAAACAATAAGATGACCATTGACAAGATGGTTTGATGGATAAATATACTTGTGATGTACCCTGACTACTTGAGTTTGAGGCCTAGAACTGAACAGTATGTTTGGAAAGGGAACAAACTTCTTAGGATTCCCTTAAACCCCCTCACACATGTGCTGTGACATACTCCCCCACAAATATACACATATATACACAAAAGAAATAAAAACATATAAAAAGAATATTTAAAGATTTATGTCTTCTACAGTTACTTGCTTTGTCCGTACTTATCAAGAGTTCAGATTTCTTTATCTTTCATAAAAAGACAATGAAAGTTTAGAAATTGCACCAGTGTCTTTCCAATGTTTGTATCATAATCTACATAGGATATATATATCTAAAACCCTACAAAGAAAAATCAATATGAATATAAAAAATTCATACAGTGATTATTGATAGAAATTACAGAAACCTTCTATATTCAGCATTAGGAAATGATTATATTATTTATATCTAAATATGTATATAGCTTCTTGAAAATTTTAGAAGTTACAAATATTATTTTCATCAAAATCTTTAACAATGTTAGTCATAATGGAAGACTTAGATGAAATAAGTTACATATTCATGCATCACAAACTTCAAATCATTTTATTACAGGATCAGTAATAGCATCAAGTCATGTACAGTGGGAAGTACAGGAAGAAAGAAGAAAGCAAAGTAGTAGAATAAAAATCACAGTTTTGTAGCAGGAAAGAGAAACAAACTTGTTTTACAATATTATAAATATCTCACATAATATCTATTCACTACAAAGTTTTAAGTTTGCAAGAAAATATTTGGAACATTAACTTCACGACAATGTGAGTATAATGATTTGGTTAGCTTGCGTTGAAGATGGGAATGGCTATACCATCTTCTTTAAAATAGCACTCTAATAATAATTTAATCTCATAGTCTTTTTCATAGCAATTTCAATAGAGTTTTCCACACAATTACTCTTTCATGATGAAATAATTTCTGTCTTCACAGGAAATGGAAGAATTTGTCCAGAGTTCTGGAGAACATGGTATTGTGGTATTTTCTCTAGGTTCAATGGTTAAGAACATAACAGACGAAAAGGCCAATATAATTGCATCAGCCCTTGCACAGATTCCACAAAAGGTTAGATAAAGTGGTCCCTGGAAGGCCATTACTTACTGAGTCACATAAAGTCGAAGGATGGTACAATTACACAAATTTAGTATGTGAGAAATGAAGTATTAGAATAGCTCTAATTTGCTCTAGGTGGTTTATAAACAAAGAAAAATGTGACATATTAAGAAAAGAAGGTATTTTCGTTTGACAGTAAAATTGACATAAGCATTGTGATCCCAGTGCAGCATGGGTAATGGGCACAGTCTGAAATTGTATTATGATGATATTGTTCCCCAGAGAATATGAAAATAGACAAATTTTGACCAGTTACCTACTCCTTTTCTGGACAACTGTTTGAAGTTTGACATTTGAATAGGAACTTAATTTTTGCTAATAACTTATTAGCAGATATTGTAAACGTAAGGTCAGAAATGAAGCAAGGGCTCGAGACTTCTTGGCAAATCCTTGCCACATTATCCTAATTTTGAATTACTCTTGTTAAGTGTATAGTTCAGAGGAATACTTAGAGAAAGGGAGATTAAAGTTTCACCAACTCTCATTCTCTTTGTGCCATGTTTATTGAAACATAATGAAGTAACTGCCCTTCTGGACTGTGCCCTGCCTATACATGTAGCAGGAAGATGTCAAAGAGCAGGTGGAGATGGGCTGTGTCCTTACAGTGAACCCCAGGCATGATAATGTGGCCTACAGGGCTGTAACTCTAACCCATGAGATTAGAGCTCCTCTCATGAGGAAGAAAAGGGGAACTGAGAAAGAATCCAGTAGAAACAAACCTGGTCACAATAAAGCAGCAGGCGGCCCCCTTCATAAAGTGTGCTGAGAACAAAATTACTTCAAATTAAACCTTAATCTTGTGTATTTATAAAACAATTTTTATTAAATATTTCAGTTTTCCATTAGATAAATCTTTCCTGTGATCACCTTTATGTTTCATTGAGATCCTGATTATTTTCAATATTCTTATGGCAAATTCAATGTTAACCACATAGATAATGCTCCAGTTTGAGGATTGTTTTGGATATCTAAAATTATTACAATGAAACAAAATGTGGCATCATTAATTTTTTGTGTGTTTTCAATAGACAGACCAACATATGACTCATAACTACCTGATGAACTTCATTTCTTCTTTTTTTTGTGGGGGATGGTATTTCTGAGAGTGAGTCTTTGTGTAGCTCACCTAGCCTGGAACTCACTATGTAGAGCAGGCTGCCCTCAGTCTCATAAAGATCACCTACCTCTGCCAACAGAGTGCTGGAACTAAAGGCAAGTGGCAGCTCACCCTGCCTGAGATTCATTCCTTACCTGTAGAATTTCCAGCCTTAATTAAAATGCGAACCTCCTAGATTCAAAGGAAAGAAGATATTTTCGTTTGACAGGAAAATTGGCATAAACATTGTGATCCCAGTGCAGCATGGGTAATGGGCACAGTCTGAAATTGTATTATGATGATATTGTTCCCCAGAGAATGGGAAAATAGAAAAATTTTGACCAGTTACCTACTCCTTTTCTGGACAACTGTTTCACATTTGAATAGGAACTTAATTTTTGTTAATAACTTATTAGCAGTTATTGTAAAAGTAAGGTCAGAAATGAAGCAAGTGCTCGAGATTTCTTGGCAAATCCTTGTCACTTTATCTTAATTTTGGATTACTCTTGTTGAGTGTATAGGTCAGAGGAATACTTAGAGAAAGGGAGATTAAAGTTTCACCAACTCTCATTCTCTTTATGCCATGTTTATTGAAACATAATGAAGTAACTGCCCTTCTGGACTGTGCCCTGCTTATACATGTAGCGGGAATATGTCAAAGAGCAAGTGGAGATGGGCCGTGTCCTTACAGTGAACCCTATAGATACTCCAAAACTTTCAAATTCTCCTGTAGATACTCATTAAACCACTGATCTATATCATGTTCCTTATACTGCATAAAAAAACTGATTTCTCACAAAATTTATTCCATAAATTTCATTTCTTTTTTAAATATTTTATTTATTATTTTATTTTATGTATATGAGTGCATTATTGCCTGCATATGTGTAAGTGCACCTGTGTCAAGTAATGCCTGTGCAGATCAAAAGAAAGTATCAGATAACTCAGAAATGCAGTTATAGATGGTTGTTAGCCACCATGTGGGTGCTGGGAACTGAACTCAGGTCCTCTTCAAGAGCAGCCAGTGCTCTTAACCATTGAGCCATCTCTCTAGCCCCAGACTTAATTTCTTGGCAAAAATGTCAAACCCACTCTTTGATTGCTGTCATCATTTTGGAGACATCAAGTGCATCCTCAACATGCAAAAGAATGCAGGCAAAAGTATGGACCTGTATGTGCTGTCAAAATGATCTGTTAGAGTCCCATCATTGATGTCAAGACCCACAGGTACATGTAGATGAATATGGTAAGTTTGACAACCTCACAGACAAGGTTAATGGCCAATTTAGACACCATAACTCTGTGAGATTGCACTTAGGAACTGAGAGAAGATTCCACTCTGATTGGCAAGGATGAGGCATCTGTCCAATAAATTTCTGACAAGAGAGAATTTTAGATGTGGAAAATTTGTCAAAACTAATGACTACTAAAAGACTAATAGTAAATTCTATTAAACTAGTATAGGACAAGTGGATATTAATAAATTCTATAGTCATCATAAAATAGTGTATAATTAGAAATGAAAAATAGAGTTATTACAGTAAGTACACATAAACTATAAACCTCAAACAGTATGCTTCTCTTCCCTGGAGCTGAATCAAGAGAGCAGAGCAATTTATTAAATGTTTTCATATATCATTAACCATTTCATTTATGTATATGAGTGCTCATGGAAAATCATGGTTATGTTCAACCTGATGAATAGAGAAATAGGTACATGGAATGTTGTCATGCTCTTCTCCTCATTCTTTAATAGTTCTCTTTGCTTAACCTTGCTTCTGATTTCCACACCTGTCTTGTGAACAGCATTTAGCTAAGTGATATATAACTTTTAAAACACTGTTTTAAAATTTCAGTTCTGAAGTAAGGTACTATCTTACATCCAACAGGTTATTTGGAAATTTTGGGGCAAGAAACCAGACACATTAGGACCCAATACCCGACTATACAATTGGGTGCCTCAGAATGACCTTCTTGGTAAGACTGTTAAATGATATTGAAAACTTGAATGACAGGCCATACTCTTGATGATAGCTCAGTAGAAAACAAACAGAGCATTTTTTCCTGGAAAAAATGAAAAAGAGAAACAATTTTTAAATGTTTATTTTTAGTTTTAAAGGCCATGAAATATAGGTTGACACTATTAGGTCATGTTCTTTATGCTTAGTTACAAAGTTGACATTGTATAGGTCGCTTGCTATCAAGTAAATTTTTCTACAGTTACTTGGGTTAATCTCTCTCCATCAATTCAACTTTATGCACATTCATTTTTCTAAGTAGAGGGTTCCAGATACTATTAACAATCAACATCCCTTTTTATTACAAATATCCTATTTTCTTGAGAAACTCTCCCCATCTTTATTGAAAAGTAATAATACACAGGACATCTTTCTTGGCTGCCTTAACAAACTTTGTATCAGGCTTAGTGAATGGAGTACATCTTTATTATAACAAGTTCCAACATACGCATAATGTTTTCTGGACAGTTATTGTCTTTGACTCATTGTGGGACTTTTGTGTTTGGCTGGCAATCACTTTTCCATAGTTCCATTTTCAAGTCACATGCTACGTCTGCAAGGCAGCATTCAGTGACTTCTCTATAAGCCCAGAATCATTTAGGAAGTACACTAACAAGAAAACTGGAAGATATGGCCCTCAATAAATTTGGTGCGCTTAGGTGCTTTTTCCTCTGAGAATTCAAGTGCAGTTACAAGAGTGTAAGAATGACTTTTACCTAGTGGACATAGTCTGGACTAATTATGCTTAGTAAATTCAATGACACTTCAGTCTTTTGACCATCAAGAGAGTGTTGTGTGTGTGGCAGGGTGTCCTTGAAAGCATTGGTTTGATACTTGTACTCCACCCAAACTGATGAAATGAACAAATGAATGAATGAATGAATGTGTATGCTGAGAATTAACGTATCAAAGCCATGAAAGGCTGTGCCCCACCTCCACTGAACTCAGTGAAATTTGGGAAGGACTCTTGAAGCTAAGGATGGAAGTCAACCTGTACTTCCCCAATGAAGTTGGGGAAACAATGTGGAATGAAAATGTTTGCGACCTGGCCCTTCAGCACAGTTCTTAGAGATATCTTGGGGAACAGGTTCCTTCTGGTTTCAGGTCCACTCTTAAAAACTTCTTTTAAGATACGACTTTTATTTTGTTCAGGATAGTTGTAGTGCTGGCTAATTAATAACAAATCCAGTGAGTGTTAGCTTAGCTAATAACACCCGCATAAGAATACAACAATCTTTTTCTAGGAAAAATTTCTGTTCCTTTTAATGCACTGTATTACACATTTCCTCTTCATGTCTAACAATCCTAATTAATAAATTTTCTGATCTTAGGTCATCCCAAAACAAAAATATTTGTAACTCATGGTGGAACCAACGGCATCTACGAGGCGATCCATCATGGGATCCCCATGGTCGGCATTCCCTTATTTGGAGATCAACATGATAATATCGCTCACATGGTGGCCAAAGGAGCAGCTGTTGCACTAGACTTTCATACAATGTCAAGTACAGATATCCTAAATGCATTACAGACAGTTCTTAACAATCCTTTGTGAGTATAACCTTTTATTTATTTTTATGTTTGTATTAGGCTGGAGCCCAGGGTTTGTACATAGAAGTTTGGTAAGGGCTCTACATCTGGAAATCTTAAAGAAACTTTCTAATGTATATGTTTGTGTTTGTGTGTGTGTGTGTGTGTGTGTGTGTGTGTGTGTGTGTGTGTAGTTTAAAAGGAGTTACCATGTATGGAGCAATAATGCCTCTATCTGATTTCATAGGCTATCAAACAAAATGTCAGGTCTGGATTATCTCCTTAAAACTGTAAGTCAATGGAGTCCCATAGGCCCCACAAACTGTATAGGCTATGGCCACTGCTCTTAGTTGTCCTCCAAAATTTTATAAGACTACATTACTAAAGATTAAATACTCATAGGGCATGGATTTCAGGCTGGTACTAACCTGGAAACTTCATCCTTACTGGGTAGTTTCATAGTGCTGGAAGGAGATATGTATGCTACTGGGAAAGAAAAGTCATCAACAGTCTTTCACAGGTGTATACCCTCTGAACTACGATAATGACTGGTCTGGCAAGATGTTAGCACAAATGTTCTTTAGTAACCAGCAACTTCCTGATTGAAATAAAGCCTGCTCCACAAAATAGAACTCATTTCTGGAACTGTTAACTGGGTCAGGAACCCATGGCTGGGTAGATTATAGGCCCTAGTGAAAAACCTGCTAAACAGAAATAATATTAATCTGCCTCATAATTATATTTTTATATACATGGATATAAAAATAGTGAAAAGTGTCACTTTTTAGGAGAGAAATTACTTTTCACGGTAAATGCTGATTAACACAAAGGCTCACAACTGGTCTAAAGGCAGAGAATAAAAGATCACGGATTGCTTAGCCCTAAATGTGACATCTTATACTTTTTCCCTTTAAGCCTCAGAGATCATCATAGAAAAGGGCCAGAGAGGTTGTAAAAAGCCACTAGTCATGGAGGAATACAACGGGGAGTGTTTTCCATAAATGACAGGGCTACTATACACATGAGCTCACCGAGTTGTGATTGCATAGACAAGACTTTGTAAAGACCAAGCCATCAAAAATTCCAGAATGTATCAGGCTTTTGCATTGAAGCTATTGGCAATCTGTGCACGCTCTGGTAGGAAGAATCTGTTTTGTATTCAGGGATGGTACATCTCATGGTCCATGTTCCAGTGGATGGTGCTCCCCCATGCACACACTAACCACATTGAGTGGATTCATGAAATTGAGAGGGAAAAGTGGTGGGAACCTTATAACTCATTTTTATGTTGGGATTTTCTCTGAGTTGAGCCAGCATGGGACATAGGCATGCTGTCACCATTGCTAGGAGTTCATATGAGCAACTGAGAAGCTATGTAGAAACGCAGTTTCCTTGAGATCATTTCCAATCTCTGGCTCTTACAATCTTTTTGACCCTTCTTCCTGAGAGTTAGGAGGCAGAAGTCTGATATAAGTGTACTATTCAGGGATAAGTACACTATATCTTCATGTTCTCTGCAAGTTGGTCAGTTGTGGGTTTCTGTGTTAATCACCATCTGCTGCATAGGGAAGCTTCTTGTCTGAGAGTCGAAAGATGCATTAATGTACGGTATAACAATAAGTTATTAAAAGTCAGTTTAATATAATAGCTATTTAGCAGAAAGCTGGTATTAGGTTCTCCTCTATGTCCTGTGACCTGTTTAGCTATGAATTCCTAAGCTTCCTATCAATATCAGGTACGGTCTCCCATACCTAGGAAGTGGATCTTAAATCCAATTGAAGATGTCTTATTTGCTCCCATAATATGTGTGCCACTATTGCACAGATGGGCATATCTTGCCAGCCAGGTGCCATTGCATTTCACAGAGTTCACAGCAGGGTGAGACTGGTCATGCTTTTTTGTACTTAGTAACATACATAGCACCTTCTTCACTAGGAATGTTAGCCAGTAGAGATGAGACTCTGAAGTCAGCACCAGCTTGATTGCTCCTTATTTATTATATAGCTAAGTGTAGAATATCTTGAGGAACAGGGTTTTACCATCCAGTTCTGGTGTGATACCAAGAGCAGAGACAATGGCCAGTATGTTTAAGGGTATACGGTTCCACGGTCAACAGCTTCTAGACAGGCAGTTCATTCATGGCTTAGCAGTGTTTTTATAATTTCATTATCCTATGATGTCTAGACAGGGCAATATTCCCCAATTATAAGATAACTACTGTTAAGCTTTCTGTATGACGTATGTGAACATAACTTAAGATGTTTCTGTAGCAGTAGGTTTTCAGATGACATTTTTTCTATGGCCTTTAGTGTTACTTAGCCACCACCCCATACATCCTTCTCCACACTGACCTCCCATTTCCCACACTGTAACGCTTTCTAATCTAATGGTCTCCATTCCCCCCTTCATATCTCTGTATTCTACCACCCCTCTAAGGAAGATTCACCCCACGAACTTATGTGTAGCTATTTTTATCATGTACACAGAAATTTACACATACATAATTTCCATGTATTACATAAGTTGATGTGCATGTGCTTTCCCTTTAGTTATAAAAAGAATGTGATGAAGCTATCAACTATACACCATGACCAGCCTATGAAGCCCCTGGACAGAGCTATCTTCTGGATTGAGTTTGTCATTCGCCACAAAGGGGCCAAGCACCTGAAGCCACTTGCCTTCAACCTCACCTGGTACCAGTACCACTCTCTGGATGTGATTGCATTCCTGTTGGTCTGTGTGGTAACCACTGTTTTTCTTGTGAAAAAATTATGCTTGCTTGTTTTTCGAAATATTTTGAAGATGAGAAAGAAAAGAAAGAATGAATAAAGGTCTTTGAGACAGAAGTGTATCATTTCTGGTCATAATAGGCGAGACTATTTAACTGCAGCATTGTCAATCATGGTGTAGCAAGATTATCTTCCATGGTTTAGAAGACTTCTAGTAACTTGATTTACCTATATATCTTTCTTTGCTTAAAATTTAAGAAATGAATAATTCTAAGTATAGATCTTATATAATTTTCTTTAGTGCTGACTTTAATATATGTTATAATCCTAAAGTAGCAGCATTCACTGAAAGGCTCAAGTTGTTTTATGAAAAAGACTGGGGAATCTGAAGTTTTTATTTTGCATTTTAGGAAATATCACATTTTTAATAAAACAGAATAACATGGACTGTTTTCTTCCAAAAAAGGAAAAGCATGATCTGTTAAAAGGTGTTAAGGCAGGTTGTACTCAAACTACCAAAGTTGATGAAAGAGTCTTCTTCATAAACTGAAGGTACTTTTATGTTAAAAAGTGACAGAAATTTTTATATAAATATAATGTGAACAGAGCAAGAAGTCTCAGAGGTTTGAGATGCCTGGTGAGCAATACTGAGCATCTGAGTTTGGGTCTTGGAAGCACATAAAGTTAGAAGAAGAGAACTGAGTCAACAAAGTTGTCTTCTGACCTTCACCTGTGAGTCATAGCACACACACACACACACAGCTTGCATTAGTTTACCTGATACCTTTTTGGGCAAAAAAGATGAAAAATTTCCCTCCAGGTGAGGCCTTTTATATTCTTCTTGTTATTTTTGCATTATTGAATGATTCTGTAGAATTGAACAGTAAAACAAAAAGTAAAATGAAAGCCGGTCTGCTTAGCTCAGATTCAGAGATAAATGGCTACAAACTACATAGAAAAATTATTGTAGAAATTGTTTACATGTGTTTAAGGTATAGGTACATCTCCATCCATTTTGTAATCTATATTTTATCAGGCAGAAGAAACATTCTTTGTTTGCATTCTTTTTTCCTTCTGCTTTGCAAACTGGACTTCAACATGAAGACTGTGATTGTAGCTATATGCAGGTGGGATCTTGAGTCCCTTTTACTGTTTAAAAACTCTCTCTGCCATAAATATTAAAAGTTTCCATTCAAGTTTTGGTTCTTTAATCTGTGATTATTTTTCTGTATTGTTATTGGAGAATAAATAAAAATATACTCTAAAATTTTATCAGATACTGTTGAGTTCCGTGGGACTTGAACCCCCATCACTTCAACCCGACGCCTTGCCCTGGGACTTGAACCCAATGGCACCAGGGCTTCGGGACTTGAACCCTTAATGGCCGCCTGCTCCGGGACTCGAGCCCAAAGGCAGGGCCAAGAAGACCAACGCCAGATGCAAAAGCAAGAGGTTTTTATTAAAGCACTTGTACAAGCGGGCGCCCTGCTTCGGGATACAGAAGCGCGCCTGCTTACAGTGGCCTGTCTACTTTTAAAGCTAAAAACCGCAGGCGGAGAATTCCAGAGCCATTGTTACTTTCTGAGAACTTACAGAGTTTCGGGGGAAACAAAGCAAAGCGGGTGGGGTGGTAACAGTTTACAGCTTACAGCAATAGGTTACAGGTGATTCAGGTGATCTTATCACAAGATTTCTCAAGCGTGCTCTTATACATTCTATGGTTTTAGAAGTTTCCCATTGTCTTAGGCAGTTTCATGTCTCAAGCAGTTTCACTTCCTTAAGGGGGCACACGGTACATTTCCACAGTATTTTAAACTCCATTTTATTTCTCAATACAAGTATCCTGACTCTTAAAGTAGCATGAAGTGATCGACTAGACAAATAAAGGGATGATATGGGAAACCAAGTTGCCACAGGATGGAAATATAATGTTATACATTAAGATCAAATGCACTTATTTGCACATGGGCAAATGGAGGCCAGAAGAGGGTGTCAGATGCCCTGAAACTGGAGCTACAGACAGGTCTTAGCCACCATGTAGATGTCGGAATTTGAACCTAGGTCTTCTGTAAGAGTAGTCATCTCTCCAGCCCCTGACCTTAATAACTCTTCTAACAATATATGAAATTCTGAAACACTGTGGAATGTTAACATGCTATCATTTGAATTTTGAGTCATAGAACAGTATATTTTCATGACCTAACAGGTTTTGTGGAAATTTGAGGGTGATAAACCAGACAAATTAAGACCTAATATCAAGGTTTACAAATGTTCTTCCAGAATAACCTTCTTAGTATGACTCTGAAGAAATTTTGAAAGTATGATTAATGATCACAAGGTTGATAAGAGTTCTATCTGAAAAATGCTGAATAACTCTGTATTGTGAAACTCAAATATAAAAACAACTTTGTCCTTTTAATTTATAGTCCTAAAGGAAACAAACCATACAAATCGTGTTTGAGTATATAGTTGCAATCCTTACAGTTAAAAAGTGTATTTAATTTTCATGTAGCTGCATCTCACACAGGGGTTTTCTGTAATAACCTGTTTCAACACTTTGGACCCTGATTTAACCACTGTACTTGTTCTTTAACCTAAACACCATGGAGAAACATCACCTTGTTTTAATGTGAAAGATTGTGTTTTCATGCCACTGGAAACAATTCACTATCTTACCAATGAGGAAATACACTTTCTCTGTGAATCCTCAGTATATCCAGCTTTGAGCAGCCTTCATCCCAGACTGAAAGCTTCATTACTTCTTTAAGATATCTAGTTCTAATATGCACATGGTATTTCTTTGGCACTTAGTTTCTTTCATTGGCTTTTTAAAAATGGTTCAACTTGTCACTTTTTGTTCAAGTCACAAATCACACATCATTTTCCCATGTCAGGTTTTTTTGCCACGATTGGGTTAAGAGCTTCTTATTTTAAGAAGATAGTCATTTAAATGAAGTTTAATGTATTTGGTAATTTAGCATTGCATATGTAGAAAATAATGCCCCTTTCAATGCCTGACTGAAATCATACATTTTTCATCTATGTCTAGGACTTCTAATTACTAAATTTTCTGAAATTCATTTAATCCTAGGTATTCCAAGGACCAACGTGTTTGTAATTCATGGTGCAATTAATCACTACTGGCATCCCAAAGGTTTGCATTCCTTTGTGGAATAACATAACTTTGCTCAAATGGTGGCGAAGGGAGCAACTGTTTGATCATAGAACTTACTTTTATAAAATAAATCAGAGGTAGACTGGAGGCTCTCGGTCCATATAAATTCCCATTCCTCTCTGAATAGTGTATTTCCAATAAGATTTCCCCTTATAGGACATGTCCAGAAAAAAAATTGATCAAATGTAAGAACATGAATAACCTCTTATAAATAAATCCCAGATTTTAAATACTAACTGGAATGTATGAATAAATATACACCTGAAGGCAAAGGGGACATGGGTGACTCTGAATATAAGCTTGAGGATGAATATAGATTTACTAAAATTGGAAGAAAACCATCCATTATTATGAGCATTACAATGAATTCTTATTTTTAAAGGTTTGACTGCATAGACTTTTTCCAGGTTGTTTCCTAATATTGCCAATAACTGTAAAAAAGACATCTCGTAGAATGGGAAAAGAAGGATCACATGGAAGAGATGGGGGAGGCTAGCCCCCTCACTTCCATCTTGGGGCTGGGGCTCGGGGAAACTGGGCTGGCTTGCCAGGCTCCAGATCAGGATGGAGGAAGTCCCTCCAGGAGAGTGTGAGAGGCAAGCTCCCGGGGAGAGCGAGCTCAGCCCCACAGCCCAAGTCTGAGTCTCAAAGACCCCTTCCAAATCTAAGTCCTCAAAGCCTTAAAAACTCTCAGCCCCCTCCTGGCTTCTAGGGGAGGGGGCTTACCATGACATCTGATTGATGTTTAAGGCAAGCTTCTGGCCAGGAAGTAGCCCTTTTTTACAGCTGTTTGTGAATTCCTTGAGTCCTGAATCTTATCTGCCTGGGAAGCCCAGTGTCCTTTGTGAATTTGGGATCTGGAGTCTTATCTGAACTCTGGCTCCGGATTTCCTTCCATCTTTCTGAGTTTGAAACTATTGGGGTTTTCATTCACACCTTACAGTACACATGAATGAAGGCAAAACCTTGCCCAAAAGTCAACTCAAAATGGATCAAAAACTTCAGTGTAAAACCTGAAACTCTGAAACTTTTAGAAGAAAACATTGGAAGTAAACTACAACATATAGGTGTAGGAAAGGATTCTCTAAATCAAACAGCAGCTGCTCAGGAGTTAAGGTCAATAAACAACAAGTGGGACCACATTAAACTAAAATGCTTCTGTACAGCAAAAGAAACCAACACATGGAAGTGAAGAGAAGCCCACAGACTGGGAGAAATTCTTCAACAGTGATACAAATGACAGAGGCTTAACATCCAGAATATATAAAGAACACACACACACAAAAAAAAGAATCAATTAAACAAGTGACCCAATTAAAAAAATGGGCTAAGGATCTGAGCAGAGAATTCTCAAAAGAAGAAATAAAGATGGCCATGAAACATCTTAAAAAGTTCTCATCATCATTAATAATTAGGGAAATGCAAATTGAAAACACTTTAAGATTTCATCCAGTCAGAGTGGCTAAACTCAAGATAATAAATGATACCAAAGGCTGGAGAGGATGTGGGGAAAGAGGAACACTCACTCACTGCTGGTGGGATTGTAAACTTATGCAACTCCTAGGGAAAGCAGTGTGGAGAACTCTTAAAAAACTAAAAATGAATCTACCATTTGATCTGGTTATCCCACTCCTTGACATATAACCAAGGGACTCATCCTATTGAGGAGATACTTGTACATCCATATATGTTGCTGCTCTTTTCACAATAACAAAGAGATGGAAGCAACCTATGTGTCCTGCAACTGACAAGTGGATAATGAAAATATGGTACATTTACACAACGCAATTCTAATCACTGGTAAAAGAAGATGACATCATGACCTTTGCAGGTAAATGAATGGAAGAAGAAACTGTTCTGCTAAATGAAGAAAAACAGATTAGGAAAAACAAATGACAAATGTTCTTCCTCATTTTTTGATCCTAACACCAAACCCTTATACATGAGTATGTATCCTGTTGTGACTGCAGGAACCAGGAAAGTGGAAAGGAACCAAGGAGATAAAGGGAAGAAACAATTTGAGAGAGAATAGTAAGGGACAGGTGTGACTAAGGGAGAAATAGATAAAAGGGATATATTTTAATGGGAGTTGGGAGGGAGAGTTATAGAAAGAACTATGGGGATAAAGAGAAAAGAAGGAGCTCAAGAGAAGTGGAGCCATAGGAGTCTGGTACTATCAAGGAAGAAATGGGGAAATAGGGACACTTTGAGGACAATGAGAGAGGGTTAGACAGAGAGAAGAGAGATAAATAAAGCCTAGCTAGTTTAAAACATCAGAGAGTCATATTAGTCTAACAACCTAATGACAAATTCCACATACCAGGTCATTGCATACCAGGTTTTTGATCAGAGAGAGTAAGACAGAAGGTAGTTGCCCACACCCAGTTGGGCAGTCAGGGTCCGGTCAGAGGACATGTGGGCCTTCGGCTAACATGAGAAAGTAGCCCTGGTCAGAAAGCTTCAATTACCCCATGACATAACCAGTCCCTCAGGAGGGCTCATACCAAAGGAAAAAAATGGAAGTTAGAAAGAAACCACGCCTGTCCTCAGAGTGGGATGGCAGGGCCTAAGCTGATGTCCCTTGTGGGGAGCACTCAACTTCTTCAGTTCGTCCTGGAGTATCCCTTGTTCAATCGCCATTGTTGGTCTCTATCCACCCATGTTGGGCACCATTTGTGGGTGGGTCTCCATCTCCAGCATGGCTGTTGTGCTCCAGCTACGCCAGAGAATGGAGGACGACTGAACAGGTCCTTGGGTGGCTCAGAGTGCGTCGAGAGGAAGAGCTCCCGGGATACTACATCGGTGGGCAGTTCGGTTATTAAAGCCAAAGCAGGGGTCTATATAGGGAGGCCTTTCTGACCATTACAGAAGGCGGGAAAGTTAAAGGTGGGGTTTTGGAATAAAGGACAGGAAGGCTGTGAAAGTTTAGTAGCAAGGAAATGAAACCCAAAAACCTGGTTCTGGTCTGGGGTGGGGAAAAGGAAGACTCATATCTATAGTAGCTTCCTAGAGCCAGGTTATCACATCAGGCAGAGCAGGTCAGACACCTGCCATCCCTTCAGGGTATCTGGAGTTGCTTGCCTTGCTCAGTACCCAGACCCCCACACAGTATTTCCTCACTATGCCTCTATCCTAAGTCCCCTTGGTCAGTGTTTCTATTATACCAAGAGAGAAGTGAATAGTACACACCCTAATGTGCCTATGCTCGGCCTAGACCAGTCATTTACCCCAGCTGTCCCCTCCCCAACCATGCCTTGGATTTATATGAACAGCCTTTTTCCACAAGTCCGTTCCCTCCCACTGCCTTTCCACTCCCCTCTAAACTGAGCAACTATATTTGCTCTTGCCCCACATACAGTTCTTGTTCTAGACTTAAGCCTTGAGCACAGGACCATTTTTGTCCTTAGCACCCCAGATCCCTGGACTAACCTCAGTCCAGACCTGCCCACTCCAACCCAATCCCCTCTACTCACACCAGCTCAGTTTTTCAGTCTAGTTTGGTAGAACCTTCATAAACTGCCTGCCATAACCCCCCCTTTGCCCTTGCATTCCTGAGTCTACTCTTCCACCCTTGAGTCTCCACCCACAACTTGTCTTGTATTCAGGAGACCAGACTACTTCCCTAGTAAATCTGATCCTGCCCACTGCATATATACTACCCTACTGCAGCAGAAACTCCAAATTCCTCCACCCTACATGTTGTTCTTCTAGCCTTGGGCCCAGGTACACTCTTACACTTAGACATCCCTCCCCGCCAAGATCTTTGACAACCCTCTTACTTTTGGAAGGCTGCAATCTCTCCAAATTTTCTGTGCCGATCCCTCTACAGTGGTACCAACTGCAGCCTCTCTCACTGCTGCAGAAATAGACTTCTGTGTCCTTTTATAGAGACCCAGATCATTGCAGACACCCTGAGAAAATCTGAATTCAGCTTCTGCATAGCAATTTTCCAAACTGTGAGGAGCCCAGACCATAAAAGAGAGTCTGAGAACATCTGACCTTTGAAAGAACCCCTGAGCAACTGGAATAGAGCCATCTGGTCCCTCCAATGTAAAATAAAAAGAGAGAACTTGAAGCCATGATGAACCAGCATTTTTACCCAATAAGAAAACAACCAGGTCACATCAAGCATACAAACAAAATCAGACTTCAACTGAACAAAGGAATTTAAAATGATGGGAATTATTACATATCTTTCAATAATAACTATAAATATTAATGGATTGAACTCCCAGTCAAAGGACACACGCTAGTTGAATGGATAAAGAAACAAAATTCACCCTTTTATTTTCTATAAGAAACGTAAGGACAGGCATGACCTTAAGGTGAAAGGATCGAAAAAAATATTCCAAGCAAATGGCACTAAGAAACAAGCAGGACTTGCCATTCTACTACCTGACAAAATAGATTTCAAACTAAAACTAATCAGAAGAAATAAAGAGGGCCACATCGTTCTGTTCAAAGCAACAATTAACCAAGAAGATATTACAATCATGAACATATATGCACTAAACTCTAGTACTTCGAACTTCAGAAACACAGTACTACATGACTTTGAGACACAAATGAATCCCAACTCAATAGTAGTAGGGGACATCAATACCTCATTTTCTCCATTAGACAGGTCTACTTGACAGAAAATAAACAGAGGCATCTGAATTAAATAATACCATACATCAAAAGTACCTAAAAGACATCTACCAAATATTCCACCAAAGCACAAAAAATACCTATTTTATTCAGCACCCCATGGAACTTTCTCCAAAATCAATCACATACTAGGGCACCAAAAGAATCTCAACAATTACAATATATTTCAAATAACCCCATGCATTCTATCAGACTACAGTGCAATAAAGCTTAAAATCAACACTGGATGATGTCCTAGTAACGTCATGAACACAGGATAAGAAACAACAGTCTTGAATGATAAATGGATCAAAGGAGACATCAAGAAAGAAATAAAATTATTCCTAGAAATAAACAAAAGGATATGCAAACCAATAAATCCTCTGGAACACATTAATGCAGTCCTAAGAGGGAAGTTTGTAACTCTAAGTGCTTATATTAAAAAATCAGAAAGAGCACAAATAAATGACATAACATTGCAACACAAGAATCTTGAAAGGCAACAACAAATGAAACCCAAACCCAGCAGAAAAGAAGAAATAACCAAAATCAGAGCAGAAATTAATGAAATAGAAACAAAGAAAGCAATCCAAAGAATCAATGACTCCAAGATTTCTGACTTTTATTTATACTAAAACCATATCATTATTCACTAGTCTTCAATTGCTCTTCTCTTTGAACACATCAAATACTCTACCCTCTCCCCTCAGAGCTCAGGAGTCATTATGAACAGAGCGTACAAGGATTATAAGTTTCAAAGGTAGGGCATAATTCAAAAAGACAGTGTTTTCTGGACACAACCGAAAGGTTACACATATGAACTCATTACAGTTGTGTCAGCATCCTTAATATCTGCGCAAGCTGAAGCAAGACAAAACCTGAGCAGAAAGCGGGGTGGTTGCATGATGTCCCACCCCTAGATGAGGAGCAATTGGCAATTGATAGCTGCTGGGAGAGGGAAATTCCATTTTCTTTAAGGCTTTTTGTGCTGGTAGGTTGACCAGTGGATGGAGCCACAGCAACTTTGGCAACACAAACTAAGCTCAATGGGCTTAAGAAAATAAATGAATTTGGATGGGTTGGGGGCAGGGTTAGAACCTGGAGGAGATAACAGAAGTATGATGATTGTGATCAAAATACATTATATGAAATTCTAAAAAATCTTATATTTATTTTTGAAAAAGCTACGTAGTTTAGGAGAGTGTCTAGGAGCTAGAAGGAAGTAATTCATTGGGCAGAGGTAAATCTTCAACTGAAAAATCTATAAAAATGCTCATTTGTCTTCATCACATTACAATTTGTATTAAAAAGTAAATTAAAATGCCTTCATAGCCATCAACAATAGAATGTATGAAGAAATCACACTGTATCCAAATTTAATTATAGCAATGGAAAGGAACTAGTGAAACATGGAAAATGTCAAAAGGAAGCAGTTAACGTTTTAAAAAGGTATAATATATGATAATCTGAAAGAAGTTAAGAGTATGTAAAATACTATATATTATTTAAGGAATCATCAAAACTTATTGGTTTATTTGGATTATAGACCAAAAGTCTAAATATAAGCTAAAGTAAGGAAAGACACATCCATACATACAAGAAGCACCAGGCCAAAACATCCCCACAACATATCATAATAAAAACACTAAATGTAATGAACAAAGAGAGATTACAGAAAGCTTCAAGAGAAAAACACCAAGATATATATAAAGGAAAATCTATCTAAATTATACCTCACTTTTCAATGCAAATTGTAAAATCCAGAAATACCTGGAGCAAAGTATTTCAAGTTTTAAATGACCATAGCTGCCAAACCAGAATACTTCACCAAGCAAAACTGCCCAACATAGTCAAAAGGAAAGAAAGATCTTCCATGATACAAATTGACTGAAAAAAATTCATGCCCATGAAACCTGACATACAGAGAATACTCAAAACAATATAAAGACTAAGGAAAGGAATAACCATCCTCAAGAGGCTGTAGAAAGAAAACAAATGAATATGTAATTATGGAAATACTAAATAGGAAAAGAACACAATCAAAATTCAAATTACAGTACACATCTTTCAATAATGACTTTATATATCAATGGTCTCAATTTCCAAATCAAAAGACCCTAAATATATTCCTAGAAAGTTGTGGTGGTACACACTTTTAATCCCAGTACTCTGGAGGCAGACACAGGAAGATCTCTGTGAAATTGAGGGCAACCTGGTCTACATAGCAAATTCCAAGCCAGCTGGAGCTTTAGGAATATCCTGTCTTGAACACAATTCCCCCAAAAGAATGCTAAACTATAATAAACTTGTCTTGCCTTCAAGGTTAGGCACTCCTTTAGTGTGAAAGAATGGGAAAAAAAATAACTACAAGCAAATGGCACTAAGAAACAAATAGGCATTGTGCTTCTAATAAATTACAAAATACACTTCAGATTAAAGTTAATCAGAAGAAATAAAAAAGATCACTTCATTCTGACCAACAGAACATTGAATCAAGAGAACATTACAATCATGAACATATATGCACCAAGTTTTGGTGCAACCAATTTCATAGGAACAGTACTACAGGACTTCAAGACACAGATATTAACAACAACTCAGTAATAGTCGGTGACTCCAAAGTCCCACTCTCTCCCATAAAGAGGGCAAATGGACAAAGAATAAACAGAGAAACATCTGAATTAAATGATATCAAATGAGCCTAACAGACATCTGTTGAATTCCACCCAAGCTCCAAAGAAAACACATTGTATTCAGCAGCCCAAGAAAATTCCTTTAAAATAGACAACATACTGGGGCACAAAAAAGTCCTCAACAAAAACAAAATATTGAAATAATTCTAGGCATTCTATCAGACCACATCACAATAAAGATTAAAGTCAACAGCAAAAGATCTGGTAGCTTCAGGAACTCATGGAGATTAAATAACACAGTCATGAATGATGAATGGGTCAAAGAAAGAAATAAAGTATTCCTGCAATTGAACAAAAATAATAATACAATATAGCAAATTCTCTGGGACACATTAAAACAGTCCTAACACAGAAGTTTATAGCTCTGAGTGCTTACATTTAAAAATATAAGACATAGAACAAATAAATGACTTAATGGTACAACCCAAGAATATGGAAATGCAAAATTATAATAAACCTAAACTGAGAAGTTGGAGAAGTAAAAATATCAGAACAGAAATCAATGAAATAGAAACAAAGAAAACAATACAAAGAATCAATGAATCTAAAGTCTGCTACTTTGAAAAGATAAACAAGATAGAATGACAACCCAGTTAACCAAAAGAAACAAAGAACCAAATCAACAAAATTAGAAATGAAAAGGAAAACATCAAAACAGACAACAAACAGATTTAGAACAATATAAGGAAATACTTTGAAAACCTATACTCTAATAAATATGAAAATCTAAATAGATGGACATTTCAAAAATCAATGAAAGCACAATATTTAAATCAAAAAGAAATCAGCAACTTAAATATTTGCATAACAAATAATGAAATTGAAATAGTAATAGAAAGTTTCCCAATTAAAATGAGTCCAAGCCCAGCGAATTCATAGTTGAATGTTAGCAGACCCTTAATAAAGATCTACAACTAATCCTGCTTAAATTATTCAGAAAGATACAAAACAGGGGGAGAAATCCCAAACTCTTTCTATGAAGCCAGATTGACACTAATACCAAAACTAGACAAAGATACAGTAAAAAAGAAAACTATAGGTTCATCCCCCTAATGAGTTTAGATGAACAAGTTCTCAACAAAATATTCGCAAAATGCATACAGACGCAAATCAAACAAATCATTCACATTATCAAGTTGGCTTTATTCCAGAAATGCAGGGATGGTTCAATGTACATAAATCAATAAATTCAATAAATCTTTTGAATGAACTTAACAACAAAAATCACTGATCATCTCAATAGAGACAGAAATGGCCTTTGTCAAAATCTAACATGATAAAGTCCTTAAAAGAATTACACTGGAGTGAACATACCTCAACATAGTTAAGATTATAGACAATAAACCCACAGCCAACATCATTCTGAATGGAGAAAAACTGGAAGTGTTCCCATTAAAGTCAGGAACCAGACAAGGCTGTCCACTATTCCTACTCCTTTCAATATAGGGTTTGAAATTCTAACTAGGGCAATAAAACAAACAAACAAAAAAAGGAAATTGAAAAGGGCACTAATTGGAAAAGAAGGAAAATTATCCCTATGTGTAGATTACATAATATTATATATAAGAAATCCCAAAATACCACAAGAAAATTTGAAGAAATGATCAACCCTTTTAGTAAAGTGGTAGGGTATAAAATTAATTTACAAAAATCAGTAGCCTTTATATATGCAAATGACAAACAATTGTAGAAAGAGTTCAGAGAGTCACAATCATTCACAGTAGCCTCAAAAGTAAAAAATAAAAAAATCTAGGATTAGCCTAATCAAAGCCTTTAAAGAATTCTTCATTGAAAACATTAAATATGTAAAGATGGAGACTGAAGAAGACACAAAGAGATGGAGGGACTATACATGCTAATGTCTTAGTGGAAGCAAGATAATAAAATAGTATAATGAATATTGTACTAAAAGCTATTTACAGATTCAATGTAATATCAATCAAAATCCCAGTGACATTCTTCACATAAAAAGAAAAATTCACCAGGGGCTTTGAATCCCTCCTCTAATCTACGTAGGTATTGCCCAACATAGTCACATTTGGACACATGCAGGCAATACATTCATACACATAAATTAAAAGTAATAAATAAAATATTTTAAAATGAGAACTAGGATGAAATATATAAATAAAAATAAGTTTTTCACTATTTTTAATTGACTACAGTTTTCCACACCAGAATACATACTACCCAAGAATTCATACATGCTTCACCCTGAAGGGCATTGGGGACCCAAAACTGATTATATATTTTTTGATCTACCTATCTATGTATCTATCTATTTATGTATGTATTTATCTATCTATCAACTACATATATGTATGTATTAGAGTATAGAAATTGGTGAGCAGTTAAAAAGGAAGGTGTGCAGATATAGGAATGGGATTTAAATATGATTAAAATATATTTTATGATTCTTAAAAATTCAGTAGAATTAATGAAACATTCATACATACTTGAATATGTAACTAGTATTACATTGCTCTAGGATCTCATGGTAAACATCATGATTAAAGATTATAAAGTGCCTAAAAGACATGAAGCTAATGTGTTTAATTCAGTCTTGTAATCATTTCTAATAATTTAAAAATTCCTTCTCTGAATTTATCTGTTACTTAGGAGGTGCTTAAATGGATGTTCAATTCCCTAGAATTAAAATACTAAACTTTGACATTTCAATCAAGGACTCCCCCATGTTCTGTGACCCACATGTGTGGTATGTAAGGCAATCAGTCTTTCCATCAAGTTCTGGTGGGCAAGTAATGGAAATAGCATGTTTTGTTGTCTGGGTATCTAAAGTATTTTCTACCCAATAGTTCAACAGGAAGCACTCTATATGTGGTAGCAGTGTTTTGATTTGACAGCTGACAACCTATGCCATCAGGAAGTAACATAATCCCTTGAGTAGCATAATTCAATTAAACTTGTCTCTCCGTATTTCTGTCTCTGTCTCTCTCTGTTTCTCTCTGGTTGATCTATCATCTTGCAATATATTATAAAATATATATTATTAAATAGTAGAATTATGTATTTCCCCCTCCCTCCCACCCTCTTCCCTGCCATAACTCATGAGTATTTTAAGAAAAATGTCCATGAAACCAAATCATGTTTACTCACTAGATAACATGAACTTCAAGTTTATTGGTAGGCCTTTTTCTGGAATCAACAAGAAATGAAGCTGATGATGTCAGAATAGCCAACTCCTAACATTTCTGGAGGAATTCATGAATGACTATCTTCCTTTTGATCTTTTGATCTTATGTCGACACTCTTTGGCACACATCTGAACCTTTGCACAATTTGTAGACATGAAATGTTATATCAACTGTGTCAACAGAACTGAAATCCACTTCATATGTCTCTTGTGGGACTGGAAGTTCCTCTTCTGAAGTCTTTTAAGGATAAAGTAATCAAGAAGTTAAAGTAAAACTTTTATATTTTTTGTAAATCAATAGTCTTAACTTTTGATCATTTGGATGCCTGTAGAACAACAACAAAAAACTCTGATGACTCAAAAGGTCACAATGGTTTATTTACTTTCTGTTTTGTTTCTTTATGAATTCTTTAAATTCATGACCAAATGTCTACTCTCTCCTTTACATAGAACTATATAGGTGATATAACATCATTGAATCAGAAGTTCTATTCCATAATATTATATTTTAGAATATTATTTTAAAAATCAGTAAAATAAAATGAGCAAACCATAGAGTTCACCAATTCAAAATTCTTTATTCAGCACTTCATTTTTTATTAACAGAAATATAAAGTCAGATTTTATATGAAGTTCAAAACTTCAGCCAAAGTATTTTGAGAATATTTTTTGTAATCTAGATGTACAAACTCCTAGACTCTCTTTTAAATACTCATATTTCTTGGGCCATTATTTATACAAGACAACTCTTGTTCTGATATCAATTTGATATCCTTATTGAATGTGCCATGTTTACCTGACTGTGAGGAACCCATATCACACCCCAGACGGGCCTTTTAAGGAACACTTATACTACAAGAAGAGATGTCTATCAGGCATTTTTCAGTTGAAGATTTGGCCTTCTTGTTTTAATCACTTCATAAAGCTCTTGGAAAACTGTCTTTGCTTGAGAATTCTTGCTATTGGTACTTACAAAATAATCCTATATTGCAAAACTAAACTCCACTTTATGACGGCTTCTTTATGACACAGTCTGACATGATTTCTATGAGGTAGAAAATTTTATTTTGGCTCACAACTTTAGAAGAGTCAGTCCACAGTCCTTTGGTACCATTCCTTTAAAGCTTTTGGAAACAGTTCATTACAGGGAAAGCATGCATTCCATGGATTTCATGGCTGGGAAATGAAAATAAAAAGGAATTGGAGAGTCTGGGGGTTCCTTATCTAGTTCAAATATAAACCCAGACTGTCATAATGTCCTTCCTCCTGGACTCACCTCCTAAAAGATTTACTACTTTTTAATAGCACTGTGAGCTAGAGAACAGACCTTTAACACACAGGCTATTAGGGAACATTTAAAGTCCAATGTTGGGCTGAAGATATATCTCAGTTGGTAAAGGACTTGTGTATCATGCACAAAGACCTGGGTTCATTCCACAACACCACATAATTCAGAAATGGTGATGCAAGCTTTGGTCCCACCATTTGGGAAGTGGAAGCATGAAGATCAGGATTTTGAAATCAACCTCACCTACATAATGACTCAAAGGCCACATGATGCCTTGTCTCAAAGGGAAAATCAAAACATAACAAAATAACAATAGAAATCCAAACTGCAATGTTTAACCTCCAAAAGTTTCACTGATAATACCCAATATTGTATACTCATATTTTGTTAATTCACTGTTTTATTTCCTTTATCTATTCCTTCTTCATTGTAAAAAGATCACCAATTCCTCTTCAAATTTGGTTTAGTTTAAAATGTTTTTATCAACTGTTTGAGAATTTAATACAACTTTATTCTGATCAGATGAGACCTCGTTCCTTATCTTCTCCTCGTCTACTACCGCTGTCCTATTATTTTTCATTTTTTAAATTCCTATGGAGTCTACTTTACATTCCCCAAAAGCTCTTGGGTACAAGACTGTCCTTTGGAGTCTAGTCAACCTAGTAATGGTCACACCCTTAAAGATAACTGATTCTCCCAATCCCAGAAGCTATCCTTGCTACCCCAATTCCTCCTCGTATCCCCAATCAGTCTCTTTTCTTCCTTCATGCCCCATGTGTACTTTTGCCCTTATCTCTGTCCTTTGGTAAATTTTATCATTCTTTGCTCCTTCTATAAAGATCCCTAAACTTTAAAGAAAGATGATAGAATATTTGATGTATTCAAAAAAAAGAGAAATTGGAGACTAGTGAATAATGATGCAGTTTCAGGAAAAACATTTTCATGATGCTGTATTTTCTTCAACTGTCTCTTAAAACTTTCAGATAATGTTTCATCATGAAAACTATTACTTATTTAAACTGTTATTAAGAATTTCTCTACCCTGATGGATAATAAAATTGTGTTATGTTGATACAATGCAGGTCTATTCAACAGTAAAGAAAGAAGGAATCATTATATCTGCAAGTAATTGGATGGAAATAGAAACTGTTATACTAATTGAAAGAACACGAACCCAGAAAACAATCAACATATGTTCTCTTTCATTTGTGGATCCCAGTTCTAAATCCTTAGATGTGAAAGCATATCCTGATGTAACTGTAGGAGCCAAGAAAATGGAAAGGAATCATGGAGCCTGAAAGAGGGGGATAGTAGGAAACAGAAAATAGGGGATATTAGAGGGCGATACTTTAACTGGGAAGGAAAAAGGAAGAGTATACAATGGGAAAGAGAAGAAAAGTAAATAATAGATATTGTGAAAAACAGAATGAAAAGTATTAACTCCACAGCTTACTGAAGGGGTTGAAGAGATGGTTCAGTATTTAACAGCATGGCTGCTCTTGCAGAGAAACTGGGGTCAATTCTTAACACCCATCCATAACTCCAGTTCTATGGAAATCTAACACCATCTTCTGATTTCTACAGGCATTATATGTCATGGATGCACTTAGACACATGCAGACAATATACTCATATACACAAACAATAAAAACAATAACATAATTTTTAAAAAGTTTCTCAAAAATAGAGCCAGGCAGGGGAAATGTCCTTTCAAGTTATTGGTCAGTGTAATCTAAGAGACTCCACAACACAACTTAATTTCTCAGCTTTAGATTCCCTCCCAGAACTTGGGTATAACACCTTATTGCTAAAGAAAGACGTACCTTAGACACAGGACTTGGACCAATGGAGCTAGAGCTGATCTGAGAGCCTTCTCCCCGAAGACTAACTTCCATTGTATCAAAAGGGAGTATGAAAACTGCAAAGGGAGGGAAACAAACAATGATCCAATCCATCTGTAAAATCCATGAACAGCAGCAATGATCAGCCCAGTAAATACTATAGATAGAGTAGTGTAACTTTTATATTGGAGGCAATCAACAGCTGTCTAATTGGATTTAAGCCTGCTCAGTGCAAGGGAACTCATATGTGGTACCCTAAAGACAGCCAAATACACATTCCTAGAACAGTAGAGATCCTAGAGATAAACCTAGTTTGGGCACAAACCTATAGCACTATAATTTCTTACTGTGTTGTAACTGTGTATTCTGTATTTACAAACAAATGTACCTCTCACCATTCATAAAAGAGGCTTCTTTTTGTAACAGATGCCAATATTTACAAATTTTCACATAAGCTCAAATGAATACAAGTAGCTTTTGTGAGATTTCCCTAAATGACACATCTACAATGCAACTGTTCAAATAAGACTCAGGGAACATATCAGACCAGGGAACAGATGAAATATTAATTCATCTCTCAACTCTCACCAAAGAAACATCTTCATTCAACAGATAGTGACTAACCAAAAAACATAACTGACCAAAGTACAGAGAATAAGACAAAGCTGCATTGTGTTCCCTGACACAGTGTAGGACACTTGTGCCAATTCTCTGCCACACTATGCCCAGAACCATTGTGACAGAGGGGGTGGAAAAACTGTAAGAGCCAGAGGTGGTACATAACAAGGAAACATCATTTTTCAGAGACCTGGGAAGTTTTTCATATCAACTACAGCAATGGTAACAGCATGTACAAGACCCTCACAAGATGAAGCCCCACAACATCAAAAAATACTAGTAGGGAAGTAGGTAATAAGCCTCAGGATTAGCTGAGCTATAATTGGCCAGTGATAAGATCTGGGAGCAAGTGAGTTGGTTTTCTTTAACTGTGTCATGCTAGATACGGTACCCAGACTCCAGTGGATGGCCAAAAATTGACAGCCTTTTGGGGACACAAGCATAAATTTTTGTCTTAATATTTATGACAGAGTATAAATAATCTGGCAAGGGGCCTATAAAAATGGTGTAGATAGGGAAGAACATCTAAATATGATCAAAATACAGTGTATGAAATTTGCAAAATTTCAATTTAAAATAAAAGAAAAAAGCAAAGATCCCCCCCCCCGCCCGCTTTGTCTTTTCTTTGCTATAAAAAAATGCTGACCAAAAGTAACTTGGGAAAGAAAGAGTTAATCTCATTTTACACTACAGGTCACTATCCATCACTTAGAGAATTCAAAACAGGAACTCAGGGCAGCAACTGATACAGGAACTGAAGCAGACACTACAGAGGAATGGTGTTCACTGGCTTGTTCCCCTGCTCTGTTCAACTCATACAACCCAGATGTATCTGTCCTTGGATGGCAATGTACACAGTGAACTGGGCCTTTTATATAAATTAGCAATCAGGAAAATACCTCACAGACATGGCCATAGGCAATTCTTATGAAAGAAATCCCTCAATGGAGAATCTGCCCTCTCCAGTCACTGTACATTGTGTCAAGTTTACAACTAGTCAGCACAACCTCCTGTGGATCCGAGTCATTTTCATGCCTCGTAGCAAAATAAGTAATAGCCACTGAAATGTGTAGGCAAGGCAAGCAAACAGTAATATAAATTCCAAGATTTTATTGGTTACAACTAGTCTAATAAGCAACTTTAGGATTCTTACATGACTAGAAATCCCTATCAGCTAGAAATCATTGGAAAATTCACAAAGACTCCCTAACAGTAAATGCTTTTAGTGTCTTCTGTAGAGTAAAATTAAATTGGTAATAGAACTTGACAAACTGGGATCTTTTGAATTTATTCCTATACTAGATTTACTTCCTTTGATTTTTTCTAGCCTACTTTCTCCTTCCTCAATCACAAGGAACTGTTAATCTGATGTGTTAAAAGCAGAGTCTTGGTCACATTTACAATTCAGTGGGATCTCTTCAAGGGCAGGTCCCATACTCACCTTTTCTCCTAATTTCTCTACTTTAGTCATTGGCAAAGTCCTGTCCCCTTGGAGGAGCTGGTATTTTTCAAGTTCTAAATGTAATTTCCAAGCAGGTACGTGGACTCAGGGTTGGTGAAGCTGGGCTCTTCTGGTCTTCAGGGATACCTGAAAGAGTTCACTGACTTGGTGTATCAAAACCAGGATGAGTCAAGGTATAGAGATTAAACGGAATGAATAACTGCATCATGTTTTGCTGCTTTTTCAGATACCTACTTAATATTACTTCCTGGTCCAAGTACTACCTTAACAGTGTATTGCTTTCTGTTAATTTCTGTAAACCTATACACTGTCTTTGAGATTCCTAGGAGCAATTAGAAATCACAGCACTGTAGAATTTAATGATGTCTGCAGATTTATCCATAATACAAACTTCCTTTAAGTAACTGCAAATTAGACTTTGACCTCATTAGCTAAGGTAATACTTTTAAAAATTAGCAAATTCAATTACAACATAAAAAGTTCGTATTACTGTCATTCGCTTTATGAAAGTATCAATATTTGTGGGATACTATCTTTAAAAATAATGAATGTTTGATGCAACAGTGTAGAGAGGTAGTAAACACTTTGTTACTTTTCTCTGTATAATCCACATTCATTCTGTGTGAAATGTCTGTCCTCATCCTGAGGCATTGCCATGGGCCAACAACCACACATCAAAGAAACTGCTTGATCTACTTTTGCTTTCATCTGATCCCTACCTGACTTCTTTAACCTCCTCACAAATCCAGTTTAAGTGCTGGACTAAATCATTCAGATCCTCCGGAAACTCTTGCGCAAAAAAAAAAAAAAAAAAAAAAAAAAAAAGGCATCTGACCAAAGGAATTTTAAAGCCCCATAATAAAGGGAAACTATTTGTTGCACTGGTCTTTTTCAAACACTCCAGTGATCACAGTCCTATAGATCTGATGGAGCTAAACATTAATTACTGCTTTTTCCATGTCCAATTCTATCAATAATACTTGTCCTTCATCTACTTATCCTCCTGTCCCTGATATTTACAAGGAAATCAGATGGCAAATCTAAGAGTTCCTAGTGGATCATCTGAGCCAGTTCATCTGGGACAGACTTCCATCAGATTACCTCATATTATACAGATTGTTTCAAGGAAGGATGAATAATTAAAGGGTAAAAATTTTAAAATTAGATTCTCTGCTTACATGGCTCTCAGACTGAGCCTGTCTGCTCTAATGTTCACAGCCCCATATTCCAGGCTGGAAAAAGAGCATATATCATCTTCTCTTTAAAAGTCTTCCCAATTCAAACAGTTTCAATTATCAAATCAAGTGATTTTCATAGTTTTCTTTGATAACCCATTTAAGTCCCCTGTATGCACAGTGAGTGGACTATTACCACCATCAATATTAAAGGGAGACCTGAGAGTTATTTTCTGTCATGTATACCGCTTTCTTTCCCTCCTCACAGCCTGATTCTTCCAAAGGGTTTCAATCTTAGGATCCCATGAATATCTTATTACTAACCAAGTTTGAGTCTGTGTCCTGTTCCCCACTACTCTAAGAACATCAAATCAACATATCCATCTTATTCTCCTTTTTTTTTTCATTTTTCCTTCATATCACATTCAGATCTGAAGAAATGCATCTGTAAATCCTTTCCTTTGAAAGGAAGTTCTTTCTGGCAAGACAACTGAGTCTCAGCTGCATATTATATTACCTACAGCAAAATGCACACAACCACTCTTCCCTGACTCATCAATGATTCTGTCCTTACGTGTTTGGCATACAACAATGGCCTTTCCTGGGAGGGTTTAAACAAATGTCTATTCACACCAGATAATACAGTGAAGAGAAACCAAAGAAATGATTCCATGAAGTGCAAACTAATGAGCTGAGCATCTTGTTGGGTTAATTGCAAGAACATGGGTAAGAGGTTTCTCAGGGAAGCATAGAAGATTCTGGCAACTGTTTCAGTGAAAACCCCACCCAAGCATGAGTAGAAGCTCAGGGAAAGTGTTTTATCTCAGTTCCCTGAACAACTTATAAGCAGTTCTGGAAAAAGATAACCTCAAACCTCCAAAACGTTCATGATTCATAGTACTGTAAAGATTACTCCTATGAGGTTCAGGAAGTTTTTCTTTGTTTGTTTGATTGTGTCTTATGAGCTCTTTCCTCCGTCAAGGATGGGACATGCAAATTTGGAGAAAATTTACATAGCAGAATGTGTTATATATAGTTACATTTTATACATACCCTGTACTTGATAAATGCTGATTCAACAGTATGATTCTTTGTGTTTTATTGCTACATTAGGACAAAGCAGAAGCAAAGCCTTCTCAGTTGCTGCAATTTTTGAAAGGACTAAAATATTATAGTTAAGATAGGTCACTTATGCATAAAGAGTTATTCTATCTTACTCAATAGTGGACAGTCCAAAAATAAGGGAGGCAAACAAACTTCCATAAACTTGAGTTCAAGTTCCATGTATTTATTTGCATAGGAAATCACATGATCAGGTTATCATCCATTAGTGTACTTTGAATTGTAGAAATTGTGTGTTAACTTCTTGATTGATTTCTCTTTGCATATAAGCATGGAAAGCTGCAGACAGTGACAGCAAATGTAAAAAGCATTACATTGCAGCAAGATGTCTGTGAAATGGTTTTCATTCCTTATCCTGACACAGCTGATATGCTACTTCAGATCTGGAACTAGTGGAAAAGTGCTGGTGTGGCCTACAGAATACAGTCATTGGATCAACATAAAGATAATCCTGGAGGAACTTGTTGAGAAAGGTCATGAAGTAACTGTCCTTACAACTTCCTCTTCCATCCTTATTGATTCCAGCAAATCATCTACTATTAAATTCGAGATTTTCCCTACATCAGTGAGTAAAGAAGATTTTGAACATGTGTTTTCAAAATGGGTAACACAATGGACATATGATTTTGGAAAATACTCAACTTGGACATATTATTCAAAAATGCAATATATGTTTAATGAATATTCTAATATCATTGAAATTTTCTGCAAAAATGTAGTTTGGAACAAGAATCTTATGAAAAAACTACAAGAATCCAAGTTTGATGTTGTTCTCGCAGATGCAATTGGTCCCTGTGGTGAGCTGCTGGCCGAGATTCTGCAAATACCATTAGTGTACACTCTTCGCTTCTGTCCTGGATACACATATGAAAAATATAGTGGGGGGCTTCCAGTCCCTCCTTCCTATGTGCCCATGGTTCTCTCGGAATTAACTGACCAGATGACATTCGTGGAGAGGGTAAAGAATATGATTCATGTACTATACTTTGACTTTTGGTTCGAAACCTTTAATGAGAAGAAGTGGAATCAGCTTTACACTGAAGTTCTAGGTAGGCTCTGTCTTTCAGTATTACTATGAAATTTTGACCTACTTTTCCTTAAATGTGAGTGTGTGTGAATTAATATAAAGTCAGTAGAATGTGGCTCATAATTGTGAATTGATAAACAAAATAGAAGGTAACCAAAATATCTCAGAAAAAGGTAGACACCATAATGTTGTTCAGAATAGTTCAGAAATTAAAATGAATAGTCCTATAAATTAATCCAAATAGAATTTTTCCAAATAATCATTTATATTTTACCTTGTGAGTTATTTTGTTTCAATAAATGTAATTATAGATTTCATTAAGAGTTTTATTGATCGCATATATGCACGTTCTCCACCATAGTCACCTATGTAACATCAGAACAAATTTTTTCTTAGTAACTCTGATGCATCACTTGTAAATTAAAAATGTTCTGTGATATGATGAAATGTTTTCACAATTAATCAGTGTTTTTAGATGACAGAGAATTCTGTGATTTTAGATTATACAGAATTTAGACTTCACAAATCACATTTTAAAACCTAAACCCTTGCTACATAATGTATAAACTTTATTAGTTTTTGTTTTCAAACAAAACTGCCCCCTGCCCACTAAATAAAATATGACCTTATCTATGAACAAGTAGAATTTGAATGGGAATAATTTATGAAAATTATACAGTGATGTCTTCCCATGATACAACTAAGTTAATTTACTAAACCACTCTGATGACCCAATTACAATACTAGTTGTAAGGAATTACATCACTTTATCCCAGTTATCTCAGTTCCTCTGAAAAATCAAAGATCAAGGAGAGGGTTTCTAAATTGTAGAAATAATAGGAAATAATCTCTGAAAGCTATTTTTTAAAGTATGGTATGAATCATAGTTTGTAGCACTGAGTTTCTAGCTTAACAGTTGTTATTTTGAAGCTGTGATACAATTCAACTCATATATTCTAATATTTGTATAAATGTATATAGATAGATAGACATCATTAATCAATACTTAAATTATAAAGGACTGTCTCTACTGTTTCAAATCACCTCCAGAAGTCACATTCCACATTCCAGGCAAAATTTTGACATTATTCTGCATTTTGTACCTTTTGTTTTGGTGCAGGGAGACCCACAACTTTATCAGAGCTGATGGGAAAAGCAGATATATGGCTCATTCGAACGTACTGGGATTTGGAATTTCCTCGCCCATTCTTACCAAATTTTGAATTTGTTGGAGGACTTCACTGCAAACCTGCCAAACCTCTGCCAAAGGTAACACTTATATGGGTTTTCCTTGACTGTGTTCCTCTATAATGTTCAGTGAGGTAATTTTGCTTCTCTTGTTTGGGGTGAATGATTTAGCAACGGAGATGAGAAGTGCGGCGGAGCATTCTTTCCATTGTACACTCATATATTCCCAAACATTGACAATGATTCCCTGCATCTCACTTCTGTCAGGCAGGAAATGAAGTATCCTCTTTTAGGACCTCCAGGATGCAACTGATTAAAAACCTCACTTATTCAAGAATATCAATTAGGTGAATATTATGCACCAGAGACAGATACTGGACCTGAAAAGGAACAAGAGGGAATCCATTTCTGCACCATGTAGAACATATGTTGTAGACGTGACTACAGTATGAAAAGTAAAGTTTGTGAGTAGTGTGATCATGGAAGAAATTGCTATGCTCAGGAAACGACCCACAGATATCAAAAGAAAGAGCCTAGAATCCTTGCTTAGGTGCAGAGAAACCTTTGCAAGCTACAGTGTTTGGTGATGGAATGAAAGGGGGGCAGAAAAACACATAGAACTGGGAGGACTGTTTCTAAGAACCTTAGGTTTAATTTAGAAGAAGGAATGCTTGTCTGTTTGTTTTTACAAACAGAGAAATCACACTGGAAAGGAAACCTGAAAGCAGACAATAATTAGCAGTTTGAGGCATCTGTTAATGATATTGGAGAACCATTGAAGGGTTACGTACAAGAGACAAATGATCAGATGTTTTTAAATTTATTTATTTGTTTTAGTTTTACGTGTATGAGTGCTTTGTTTACATGTATGTAAGTGCACTACTGTTGTGTCATAGAGGCTAAAAGAAGATGCCCCAAAACTGGCACTACAGACACTTTTTGGCCACAGAAAGTGTTTTGGGAACTGAAGCCTGGTCCTGTAGCACAGCAGCCAGTGTACTTTACCACGAAGCCATCTCTTTATCCTTAGATTTTCTTTTGAATAAAAAACTCCAAGTACAATCATGTTTTGCATTACAGAAGAAAAAGACATTAGAAAGGAAAACAACTGGGAGTGTGGTGCAGCCTGAAGATAACAGACAATAGATGCTAGCCCAGAAGCAAGTCAGACATGACTGCTTGCTCTTGTCTGCTGACAGCTGAACCTCACATTGTCATGTGGAAAGACATTTAATACAAACAAATTTCAAATACCTAAGCATCTAGTATTCCAATGCAACACCCACAGTTCTATTCAAATTATTGAAATTTTTTTGCCATTACCAATACCATTTTATTATTAAAAAATAACTTTAAAACCCATAATCACACCTCAAAGTAACAGAGTAAATTTCCATAGTAATGCTAACCTTCAGTGTTTATTCAAATAATACCTTTTATCACATGCTCATTACTACTCAGCTCACAATTTTGGATGATGTCAGCCTGTAGGTATAGAATTCACTATGCAATTCAAACAAATATCCTTGATGTTCTTCTTGTAAATGTAGCCAGTTCAGGAATGCCACAGCTGCTCTGTGTGTGTCTAACAAGTATTAACTGGCTAAAATGAGTCAGCTATAGCTGAAATAAGTACAATTTTCCAGACATTTTTCTAACAAATTATCACTGTATTATCAAAAATAGCCCTACCACAATGAATATTTTTGCCTTTAAATGAACAAGAATGAATGGTTAAATTTCACTGTATGGGTAGAAGCTCTGCACAAGTTTTGGGTAATGCAAAGGTAATGATAAAAGAACCATGTCTCAATAATATAAAAAAGTGTCTCTAATAATATAGTAATAAATGTAGCCTCAACCAGCCAATCATTCCTTCTGCTTCATCATCTAAAAACTCCTCTCTTATTTTTCTTCTAACTCCATATTAGAACATAGCAGGAGTAATTCTCCTTAACAGAATATGTATTTTCTACGGCCTGCCAATCTTATAGGACACCTCTGTGAGACTCTCTTAGGCAATGTGCATCTGAACATAACAGCTTCTTGGCAGAATTAGCATAGAGAATACACATCCTGAATCTGTAATACAGACCTACCAGTTCCTACCAGTTGTTTCTGGATATATCCCATTAATTTACAATTACAACAGAATTCTACCAGCAAATAGAGTGTTTTACATGAAGCAACACAAAGATCTAACAGAATTTAAATCAATACTTATAATAAACCCCATACCTGTTAACAGAATGAATGCTTTCAAACAGTGTTTCTAAAAGTATGTTAATTTGTATTTATATAATGTAAATGAACCAGTTTTTAAAATGTATGATGTTAATTTGCATGTATATTCACATGTAAATTAACATCTGTAGAGTGGATATATTTTTCTCTCTGAATTTTTACTCTTGGTTTAATTCAGCGGCAAGTCCTGTCCTCTGACCAATAAGGGGGGAGGAAGGCAGGGAGACAGGCAGGGAAAAACATGGCAGCTAGCAGAGCTGCTGGGCAGATAATACCCAAAGCCACACCAGCGAATCAGATAGCTCAGAGGTTAAGAGCACTGCTCTTGCAGCAGACCCACTAAAAGAATGCCGAGAAATGAAGTTCTGGCATGGCTGATCCAGTGGATCCTCAAGTGGCTAATTAAGATCATGTCACCAAAGCCAGTAATGTCAGTGGCAGAAATCCCTTGGATGGGAGCCCACTTGTGCCTGGCATGGGGTGACATTTACTGAATCACTGGGCACTGACACAAGATTATGGATACTCTGAAAACAGTGGAGGCTCTAAGGCTGAATTTAAAAACTCTGCTGGATGGGAAAAAGCCAAGACTCCAGCAGGTGGTGGCTGAGGCACCATGGCCCCTGCTATGTGTGATAAAAAAACTTATCCCAAACAGAGATTATGGCCCTGAGAGAGACTGAAGAGTTAAGAGAGAGATTAAAATGAGAGAAGGAAATAAGACTGGCTTGTACTGCATTAGCCACTGACCTCACTGATTAATTAAATAAGAAGGAAAAGGAAATAACATCTTTAAGATACTGCCTTTCTCAACTAAGAGAACAAAAGGAAAAGAAAGCCCAGAGTATATCATCTGGGAACTCACAAGAAAAAGCAAACAGTGAAAAGGAAGGAAGCAACTGAGAAGAAACTAAAAATGCCCCTTGGATTAGACCAGTAATACAAATAAAGGAGAAATCCAGATGTCAGCATGGTGATGGAGGTTTTAATGAGCATGAGAATTTAGCTAATGGAGGGTTCTTGGCCCTAGAACTGCTGGAACTAGGGAGGATGTTCAATCAAGCTGCAAAAGAGCCTGTCATCACCTGGCTCCTGAGACTATAGGGATCATGTCATCTTAAATGCTGCAGAGGCAGAAAAGCTGAGCCATTCCTCTTTGAACTATATAAGCTGTGTAACCTGAGGCAGTACATGGGAAAGCACTTTCTGATTAACTGGCTTGTGCAAGCCACTGGAGACACTTGGTTATCACCAGCAGAGATTACCATGTATGTCAGGAGTTGGAGCAGAACAGGAGAAGGACAGGCGTTATTAACAGAGCTGGGTATGAGGAAAACAACATATGGTGTCCCTTTCACAGGATCAGATAGGACTGTATTCACTAGAGTCTTAATGAAGGATTTCATTGAACAAGGACCTCGACATAGGTATGGAGGTTTAGTGTCTCTGTTAAGTTCCCTAGTCGGAGAAGAGCTTTATAAGGTGGGAAAGGCTTTGACAGACTTAAGCAACCTAGACCAGCATGTGAAGTATGTCTGTAGAAGAATAGAACAACCTAAAATTTGTATACAAGAGACATAACAGAAACGGAGGTCTGCTTGAGTTACTCATAGACAAATATGGTGACACTTGCGTCTAGCCCAAGTTCCTAAAGAAAAGATTGATTAAAAAAATACAAATTCTGTGCTAAAGCACCTCTGGGAGGCCTTAAGTCCTGAGAAACAGTTCACAAAAGGTGCACAGAGGATGAAAATTATCCCAGGGGTGAATACTAATCCCTCTCCCCCCAGAGTAAATAGGGTACATTTCTCCCTGATGAATGGCTATTTGAGGGGTGGAGACTGCTTGCCTGGCCAGGGCCTCTCCCAACAGCCAGGTGTGGTCAATGGAGAGACCACAGGTGTGGCTAGAGCAAGGATTCAAACCCAGAGTCTGGCTGACCCTGGGAATCAACATGTGCAACTGAAGGAAGGGGAGCCTTATTCCACCGTGGTCCTATAGGAACAAGCAGTTTGGGCCAGTCCCAATGAAGTTAGCAAGGAAGGATCAAGGGATGCGTGGGGATTCCATGTGAGAACTCCAGGACACTAAATGGATTCCAGATGACAATAACTTAAGATAGTATGCCATTGTACCCAACATGGATCTGTCAAAAAAAAATAGCTGATATAAATGGAAAGGATTTTCCATCCTATGTTAAACCTTGTGTGTGTATATATAATGCTAACTTCTGAGTGTTTTACAGATGTGAAACCCAATTGAGAGACACCAAGTACACCTGAAGAAATAAGGGTAAAATGTAACTCATACAGCATACAAGGGTGAAGTGTAACTGTGAAGTTCTAAGGAGCTCTATGGGCCTAGGCCTATATGTGCCAGAGAGTAAAAGAACTCTTTATATAATTGTTAACTAGCCATTCTAGTACCAGGTATGGGTTGACCTCCATTGTGAGCTGTTGGCCTAGGGGACTTTGGGAGTTCCTTTCTACAAATAAAAAGGAATTGCCACATTATAATGATGGTTGCACACTAGAAGCGGAAGGTACACCCTATTACTGAAGACGTGACATGATTTGAGCATAGAAAGGAGAGATATCTAGCAGGGACCAAGCGGAAAACTCCCTACAAATGGATGGCTGGCCTTCATAGTGCTAGAGGGCGCTATACTGCTATGGGAGAATGGCCCTGAAAAGCTCTGATTAAAGACAGATCTTCCGTGCTCCACTATCAGGTGCCAATCAAGATGTTCCTGCCTGTGTGATATAGGCTTATCTAGTATGTGCACCCCCAGCATATTTACAATTGGGTTTAAGGTCCGCTTCTCAGAGGGGGAACACACATTTGATACTAGGAGGAAAGTTGACCTCTGATGGTATTAGAGGAAGTTATAGGCCCCAGTAGGGACACTACTGTGATTGTTTGTGAGGTGACTGTGATACATGTACTTGGGTACTGTCTAAACATTTCTGTTTGTGATGGTTTATGTGGACGTTACTGCTTTCCTTTGTGGCTGTTGTTCTGTTGTTTTGTTTGTTTTCCAGAGAAAAAGGGGTGGAGTGTAGAGAGGATATATATTTCTCTCTGAATTTTTACTATTGTTTCATTCAGTGGCAAGTCCTGCCCTCTGATCAATAAAGGGGGAGGAAGGCAGGTGGACAGGCGGGGGAAACATGGCAGCTAGCAGCAACAAGGGGTACTGAGCCTCTGGGCAGAGAATACCCAAAGCTACAAGGAAGGAAAGTGCAATGGCCCCAGGCAAATGGAGAGCCAGGGACTCAGACAGTGACGTTCCAGATCCCTGCATGAGTGGAAACGGAACTCAGGCCAGGAAGGGGATGGAAGCCACACACCATGGTGCTGCGCCCAGACTCTACCAAAGCTAAGGCGGCGAACAATAACTTTGTGAGTCACCTTAAATAAATTAAGCCCTCTAAGTGAAAGACTAATTTCCTTTTTATTCTGTTGGATTGACCAAACCCCACCTGACAAGGCATGGCAAATAAATTTAATTAAGGTAACATCATACTTTCAAAAAACTTTTTGGTTGAAAATATGCATTGTTTTGATGAGTATGGAATTTATCAGAATTATTGACACTTATTCATGCACACATTAGTGGTTTTCACTGTGACATTTTACAGGTGTGACACTTGGACCTTGACCACCTTCTCTCCTGTCATCTCTTGCCCTTCCTCTTCTCTTCATGTGCTCTGGTCAGTTTTAACTTCTCTTGTAGATATTGCTGCCTTCAGGAACTTCTGCTGGTATTTTTGTTTGGTTTTCAGTTTCAACATTTCAAACAAAATGGGCAAAACTTGCGTTTTTCTATCTACCTTTATTGATTAATGTGATGTACTCTAAATTCAGTCATTTTCCAGAATGTGACGTGATTTCGTTATTGATTATGACTGAATAATACAGTGTTATTTAATATACTAATACTGTTGCACACTTATCAGTTGATGGACAACTAGGCTGAGTTCATTTTGGGGCCCTTGAAAATAGTGCTGTAGTAAAGGAAAGTGTGTGATATTTGAAACATGCAACTGAATTTGATTTAAAAGTCTTCCATAACTTTCCTTTTTTTGCAACTGCATTCACCATATATACTGAACTACAGTGATTTCCCTGTTTTTCTCATACTAGCTTTTTATAAATATTTTATTTATATATTATTTACTTTCTGTGTATGATTGTATTACCTGCATGTGTGTAAGGACACTTGTGTCATGCAATGCCAGAGGAAGTCAAAAGATGGCATCAGATTCCCCAGAACTAGAGTTAGGGACGCTTATTACCTTCCACGTGGGTTGTGGGAATTGAACCCAGGACCTCTACAAGAGCAGCCAGTGCTTTTACTCACTGAGCCAAGTCTCCAGCCTCTCTTATTAGATTTTAGCCACAGAAAATTACTAGCTTTGTAAAATGACTTTTCCAGTATTCATTCTCTTTTCACTCTACGAAGTGATTGAAGTAGCACTGATAGATCTTCTTTAAATTCCTGGAAAATTCAACAGTGAGACAATTTGTGGCAGAGCTTTCCACTCTTCCACAACCACTGATTCCACAATCTTGTTGTTCACTGATAATGAATATGCACAATGAATAGCATTTATATCCTATTGGTTCTCTTTCCGTGGGCCATTTGTGTCTGGAAATTTTCTGGAAAATTGCTTTTAGATTTTAAGACTTATTGACACATATTTTAGAAAGCATTCCCTAATGATTCTCTAAATTTCAGTGAAATCTGTAACAAAATGTGTGTTTCCTCTCTAATTTACTTATTTTGGTCATTTTCAGATGATTAGCTAACTAAGTTTTCTCCCAGTCTTTAGAGCATTCCACTTCGTTAGCATATTACACTTGTGATCACAAAGGAAATGAGTTACTAGACCCAGGAAAACACAGCTAATCCGATCCTGGGCTCCCCGATGCTACTTTATTTCCCCTCCTCACTGCTGTCTCAGGCCTTTAGAGAGGCTTCCTGTGCTGCTCTTCACTTGCGATGACACGCTCTTTCTCCACAGGAAATGGAAGACTTTGTGCAGAGCTCTGGAGAACATGGCATTGTTGTGTTTTCTCTGGGGTCAATGGTCAGTAATATGACAGAAGAAAAAGCCAGTGTGGTGGCCTCTGCCCTTGCACAGATTCCACAAAAGGTGAGACAAAGTGTGCACTGGGTGGACAATGGGGCTATAAGTCTACTCAGCTCTAAGACTTTGAGTATGAAGCCTTCTATATGAGAAGTGAAATATTTGTATTTCTCTTATTCATGAAAAAACATTTTCATAAATATATAGGAGATGATAAAATATTAGAGAACCTTGTTCTGATTAATAACTTTGTAATTAACACTTCAAACAGAATGATGACTGATATTTAGAACAAACCATGGCTGCACATGTCTATCATCCCAAAACTGGGTAGGCTAAGATGTGTGTACTGACACAAATTTAGGACAGTATGGTCTCCATGAGTTCTAGGTTAGCCTGAAATAGAGTGTGTTACTGTCTCAAAAAAATAGAAAAATAAATGAATGAGGGGAAACATAGAAAGAGGCACAAACAGAGAGAGTGAAAGGGAGGAAAAGAGGGAGGGAGGGAGCGAGGGAAGGATGGAGGGAGAGAGAGGGGAAGAGAGAGAGAATAGGGTGTACTTTCAGAATTTGGTACTAGAATGGTATTAAAGATAGACAGAAAGAAATGATCAATTCTGCACTGCCTTTTCTTCCAAAATTGCTGCAGACAGTGTAAATCTACATATGAGATTAAAAATTAATCAAATGCTAATTAGTGTACAATAATGATATTCAGGGTCTAGAAACTGCAGAGTATTACCACAGAGGTTTGGCATTCTGTATCAACACTTACCACAATTATAGAGTTTTAGATTCGTCCAATTCAGTTAACTATTCAGGGGGGTTATAAAGAGAAAATTAGGTCAGAGTTCACCAAGCACAAATCCAAGTCTGCTCCTCATAAAATATATTTAGAGAGGAATAAAACTGTTTGGCAATGATGGAAGTAGGAAACCAACCAGAAAGGGTGAAAATAAGAGCTGACACTGGAGGGGACCCAGTGCATCGCAAGGATTATCCACAAGAACTCTGCTTCTAAAACAACAGATGAACACCCTCTTCTGTTTGGGTAGCAACAAAGGAATGTCAGTAGTCTCCAGGGGAAGCAAGTATGACAGAGGAAGAGATTCAGAAAATTCTAATTCCATAAATATTACTAGTAACTCCCTTTCAAAGACTGGCAGGCCATTCTTTTATCGTGTGATACATATATGTATGTTTAAATCATGAAGGCAACTTCTGATGTAAACCTAAATTACTTTAACAAGAACAAAGCTTAGACAAAATAAAGTGTTATCCTTTATATTTTTATTTGTACATAGTGCTTATTAATTAACAATCCAGTTCCTGTTTTAGTACTAGATATAAGAAGATATTTAGATCATTAGGAAACTATAGTTAGGTATTTTAGTAAATCAAATAAAGTCTAATAAAACATATAGCAATGGCTAATTGGTTAATATAACTGTCTTCTCTTGAAGAAGAATCAGGTTCCATTCCCAAAAAATGCACTGTAGCTAAGAACAGTGCATCACTCCAGTTCCAGGGGGTGAATACCTTCTTCTGACCTCCCAGACACACCCATAAGTACTCTTGCACATTTGCAGACATAACACTTACATACGTAAAATAAATAAATAAATAATTTAATAAAGAAAGAAACAAAAGTAACTAATAATAAATAAATGATCAAAGGAAAAAGTGGTAGCTGTAAAACAATTTCCCTATGGCTCAAAAAGAAATTAACAAAGTAATATTAAATTTTTAATTAAAGTATGGAGATATATATATATATATATATATATATAACTGTATACTACTAGTAACTGGCTATACTATACCTCATCAAAATTCAATGATCTGTCTCAAAATGTCATTCATACTTTAACAGGTCATTAATCATCAAAGCTCTATAATACTGTGATAAAATATCATAATCAAGTAAGGATAAAGTTATGTTCAAGAAATGATATGTAGTCTTTACTTAAGTCTTTTGATAACTCACAATACTTTTAAACATCCTGTGTTTATTTCCTTGTCAATCCTCTGGAACATGTTCAACTGGATAAAGTGCTTAATTCTCTACAAATTAACACATTGACAAAACTTGGAATATGAAATAAGGTGTTTTCTGTGAGTAACAGGTTCTGTGGAGATTTGATGGCAAGAAACCAGACACCCTAGGATCCAATACCCGGCTGTACAAGTGGATTCCCCAGAATGACCTCCTTGGTAAGCAAAGAGCAAGAAAGAGTGCAAATGAAGGCAAGAGCTTACTAGTTAAATCAGAAATCTAATGCAATTGAGTTTATATTTATTTTCACAGCTACATAATGGAAAATAAATAAATAAAGATGCTATTTTATTATATAAAATAATATTTTAAATGTCTAGAGTTTTATGTCCATGTCCAGACAGCAAACAGGTAGACAGGTGGGCAGTTGCGTAGTGTCAACAGTGGGAGATGGAATCAAGCTGAAGCTGCAGAGACAGACAGCGAGTCCTCTTCAGGATGGTCCTTGACATGCACACCAGGTATCTGAGGATAAGCTAGTATGAGGCTGCTCCATTCAAGTCTTAGCTGTGCATCATTTATGGGTCAAAGTGAAGGGATTATACCTTTATCTTTGTCTGTTGTGTGTGGTAAGTTTGGGGTCTGCATTCCCTGATATGATTTTAATAAGCCCACGTACTCCTACAGCTTCAATTCACTCCAATAATATTGTCAGCTAGCTCATTTCTGTTCAGAGAAATAGGTTATTTATGGTCAACTTATTTCTTGAGGAAGTGTAACCAGTGTGTCCTCAGGTTCCACTATGCAGCATCCTACTGACTTTACTCTGCATATACCAGACACAACGCCCTCACTGTTCTTTTTAAGCAAATAAACCTCTACACCTGACACGAGATTTTTTTCCTATTGTCACTACATTCCTTTTGGGAGAAGCAGACTAAACTTAGTTTCTCTTCCTCCCCAGGTCCTACAACAAACACACAAATTTCTCAACTCACAGTTAGACAAATTCTAGCTAGTTTACTGAGGCTTACTAACAGAGCGGTGGTTAGGGGGTTACTTACAGAGCATAGGCACCCTCCCTCCCATCCATAAGTTACATTAATAAATCCACAATGAGGCTTGGATCTTGCTGCTTCCCGGTGGTCCAATCCAAATGGCCGAAGAGGAGGTGAAAGGGACTACTTCCAGCCGCCCTTAGTTTAAATACCTTTAGCCCTTCTTACATCCAAGGCCAATGATCAGATGGGGAGGGGCATAGGACTTTCCCAGATCCTTGTCTTTCCCTGTAAGGCGATCCTGGGTAAATACCACTCTGTCTGGGAGGGGTGTTTGTCCACAGCTCATCAGGCTTGTACTTAGAGATTTAATTTACTCTACACCTGTTAACACTACCACTTCTTTAACCCAAAATGTTCTTTACATTCTTCATCTGAAAATCTTGTTTTAATTTTCCGAAATCTTGTTTTCATAATACCTTGCATTTCCTCTGGAATTAAGAAATTCTTCCTTTAAATTTCTAATGCAAATTTATTATAGTTTTATGACAAAAATGATCTGTTCTCTATGAAAATGTCTCATTTTAATGCACTGAATGTTTGTCTTTCCAATACTTACAATAATTCTGTGGAAATTCTTCCCATCGTAGGTCATCCCAAAACCAGAGCTTTTATAGCTCACGGGGGAACAAATGGCATCTACGAGGCGATCTACCATGGTATTCCTGTGGTCGGCATTCCCTTGTTTGCCGATCAGCCTGATAATATTGTTCACATGGTGGCCAAAGGAGCAGCTGTTAGACTGGACTACGGCACTCTGACAGCTACAGGTCTTCTCACCGCCCTGAGGACAGTCATTAATGACCCTTCGTGAGTATATCTCATTTAAAAAAATATATAGTTATAGGAGTCAAGATGGGAAAATGGCCCAGCATTTTAGAGAGGTTGCTGTTCTTTCAGAGGACCTGGTTTGATTCCCAGAACTAACATTGGGTGCCTATAAAGACCTGAAAATCCAGTGCCAGGAGTTCTGATGGCCTCTGACCTATGAAGCTCCACTACATAATATATATATGTCTTCATAGAAGCACATATGTACACATACATTTTTAAAAGAATAGGTCTTTAAAAATATTTATAGAAAGAGTCTCTTGAGACACGAATATTTTCCATTTTGAAAAGACATGAAGTTTTAAAGAATTTGAATTATTTCCTAACTATGAAACCTGTGCTTATTTGCAAATGTAAGTCATTCTCAATTATTTGACTTCAAGGATTATATGTGTAAACATCTGTCCAAAAATTCCATTAGTCTAGATCATATTGGAAATACATCTCTACTGAAATAATTTGATTATGACAAAATATTTTGGCACATATTATCTGAAACTACAAAATTTTTACCAAAATGTATTTTATATCTAGCATTGAGATAATTTATTAGTATATATGATACTTAATATAAAAATTCCTAATTCAAATAATAAAATTCAGTTATATGAAGAGTGATTTTATATTTTAAAAAGCTTATAATAACATGTTTAAAGCACTTTATCATGTTAAAATAAATGTCACAAGTCACTAAATTCACAAAATGAATCAAGGCTTCAAGTCAATGGTGCCACTAAAAGAACCTCCAATAGAAGACCTTGACATCAAGGACTCAATAATAACATAAAAACAAGCATTATAATATGCATAGATATTGCCCAAAGAATGGAAGACAACGTGAAATGCATAAAATGACCAGTGTCTTCACTGTACATTCTGAAGACAAATGTCCCTAGACAGACTGTGAAGGAGAAACTTATACAGAAAAAAGGCTGTTAGTTCATACATTGAAGTCCTTAGTCATAGAACATAAATGTATTTTTAAACACTATATTTTATTCCTTTTATTATTTTTAATTTATATGAGTTATGGCCTGAATGTGCATAAGTACATCTGTGTCATTCAGTGCTCACAGAGGTCAGAAGAGGGCATTGGATCTCCTGCAACTGTAGCTCTGGATAGTTGTTAGCCCCCATGTAGGTGCTGGGAATTGAACCCAAGTCCTCTGCAAAAACAACAAGTGCTCTTAGGCACTGAGTCATCTCTACAGCCCCAGAATTATGTGTGTGTTTTTTTTACTAGCCTAAGATACTTTGAACAAGGTATTCATACTTGAACTGTTATTTTCAGAACATGAGTCTAGTTACTAGGTGGAGATGAGAAATTAGAAGTTAGATGAGTGGAACAGACCAGTGATGAGACACCTAATCCACCATGACAATAGTGCCCTTTCAAAGCTTAAGACAAGCCTTGTCAAATTCTATTTCTGCTTCATATATTAGACTTAAAGCACACATGGTAAAGATACAACTCTCCCTGCTGACATGCTCTTGCCACTTTAGAAAATATTATATGAACAGAAAATTATCAAATAGAAAGCATCATATGGGGATGGAGCTGGAGTAGGGACAAACAGTTGTAATCCCACATGTTGGCAGGTAGAGTTAGGATGAACAGTATTTCAATGCCAGTCTCAGATACACAGCAAGTTAGACAACTGACGGGGTTAGAGGAAACCCAATCTCAACTGTGACGTTCATACAAACTCTAAAACGCAACATTTGTTCAGCAAATGTTTGGGGATATTTTAGGTCTTCTAAATGACTTTTTGGAAAAAATTTTATTAATTGAATACTTCACGCATATTAGCTTTTTGTTAATGTGGATGTATATGTATATATATACACATGTGTGTATATATATAACATTGTTATTATATATATATTTAATATATATTTATATATAATATATATATATGCACACACATATTTCCCCTTCAGCTATAAAGAAAATGCTATGAGGTTGTCAAGAATCCAACATGATCAGCCAGTGAAGCCCCTGGACAGAGCAGTCTTCTGGATAGAGTATGTCATGCGCCACAAAGGAGCCAAGCACCTTCGTCCAGCTGTCCACGACCTCAGCTGGTTTCAGTACCACTCCCTGGATGTGATTGGATTCCTGCTGGCCTGTGTGGCAGCTGTGGCTTTCATCATTGCAAAATGCTTCCTCTTTTGTTGCCGAAAGATTGCTAAACCTGGAAAAAAGAATAAAAAAGAGTAGGTGTATTGACGCCTGAACCAGAGAGTCCTGCTCGATGGACTTTGCCAGTTTATTCCAGAGAGAAGAGGTTGTGATACTGGGTGCTTTTCCCACTGAAATAAGATATTGCACAACTTGCTTACTGATAGGTTTTCAGGATTTACTGCATGTTTAAGACAGAAGAATTCATATCAAACTAAAAATTGTAAAGCTCCCAAAATAAAACTTAGTTATGGAATATTTGGTTGGATTTTTACTAGCCATCCCTAGCAATTATTTAATTTAATTGCTGCTTAATTACTTAATTTAATTATTTAAGTATTTAATATCATTGTGGTTCACAAATTTGGTGTGAATGTTGAACCTTTGTAAGGATTTCTCAGTATCAATACCTTTACAGATACCTCGCCTCCTCTAACTTTATTCTCTTTTTGAGGACTCATAAATAAATGCATTCCATGGTCAGGAATGGAAGTCAAATTAATTTTTCATTTTCTATTACAGGGGCCATTATTTCTGTTACTTACTCTATAGCATCTTCAGCATCTTTATTTCCTAAACAACCTATTACAAGGATCTTCCTCCTCTGAGCTGATTTACTTCTCTGAAACATTCAGATGATAATTCTTACCTGTTTCTACTATAAATTTTCCACTCAAGATGATCTCTGACTTGTCAAGCTAATTCATTCATTTGCTTTTCCTCCTATCCCTGATTAAAGATTAACCTCCTTGCTGTCATTTTCATTCCACACTTTTCTTATGGATCTAGTTGTCCATCGTTCCAATTTCCCTCTTCCAAAGTACACCTACACAGAGGGCCACTTTTTTTCCCTAATAGGTCACACAACTTAGCTTCTGTTTTATTCAAAACCTGAAATGTTCCATCACTGCTCACATTTTGATACATTCATTTCCAGGCGGCTATGGTAAAGTTCTGGGAGATCTGTGGAAGTTTTTGGAATGATATCAGCACTGAGGAGTGCAAATCGCTCTGGGTGGGATCTTCAGGGTTTTAATCTGGCCTCTGGTTCACTTATTTTCATTGTTTTTCAAAACATAAATTATTTCCACAAATTCATATTTTTCATCCCTGTACTCAAGCATTTGGCACTGTTTTAGATATTGTAGACCTTGCTAGAAGTGTGTCCTAGCCTTCAGAACAGTTCATTCGGGGTGAACTTTGAATGTTATATAATCCACCCCTGGTTTCTATCTCTGCTTTGTGATCTATCCTGATGGAATTAGCCTCATCTACATGCTCTTGTGACCATAAACTGAGCTATTCCTACAGGCAATGCCTTGCCTGCTATGATGGCATGAAACCTTCTGAAAGGGAGGGTCAGAATAAAATTTCTTCCCTTAAGGTCGTTCTCTTAAGCCTTCTTACACAGAAATGCAAAAGTAACTAATCTAGATCATTTCACATCTGCTGTAAACTTAAGTGAATCTCTGGCAGAAGGTGAGATGGTGATTCTTGCTCAATACATTCTCTACAAAGAGAAACAGAACTTTCTTCTTCACAGTACTTTAGTGCTCTATTCCTCCCTTAACAGCAATACAAAAGTTAAATTTGTTGTATGATTACTCATTTCCCCTACAAGCCAGCAACAGTATGACTGACCATAATTGATAACAATGAAATTTGCTTTAAATACATAAGTAATACAAAAATTCAAAAGACCATAATCAAGTTAGATAGCAGTGAGCAGATACACACTGTAAGATAAAAGTGGTCCAAACTGATAGTGATCTTTATTAGGCAAAAATCATCATCTAAGTAGGCCAGAATATGCTCCCCACCTTAAGGCATGAATTCATTTTAAAGGTTATTAAAACTTACTTTTATAGGCCTCACAAATTCTACTTCAGGTTAAAGTAGACTTTTCACAACATTTATTTAATCATTGATTGACACACTTTAGAAAAAAATAGAGAAAATGCTATACATTAAGATATTACAGTTCTGAGAAAATGGCTCACAAGAGAAAATGCTTGCAGATGGCTCAGTGGAAAAAGTGTTTCATTGAAAGCATGATTAGAAGAGTTCAGATGTCTGAATCCCAAGAAAAAGCCAAAGAGACTTGGTGACCATCTATATTTGTAGCACTCTGGATGCAGAGACATAGAATTCACAGAGTAAGATGCCTATTTAAACACACTTGTAGCAGAAGCCACAACGTGGCAACACCTGATTGAACAATGACTAAATTCTTGGAGTTTTCACACCAAAAATAATCCTCACCTATTCTTTTAACAGTTCTTTTCTCATTATTTCTTGGAACTGTTTGTCAAACAGGGGACTTTCTTTGTACTTCCACAGTACATACACCATAATATCAGAAAGGAATGAGGAAATTTGTATCAGGGAAGAATTGTCCTCTTCTGACACCGACTGACCCAGAACCACAAATAGATGTAAACTTCAATCTACACATTGCTTCCAGCATATTATAGATAATCCCTTGCTTCTAACATTGCTGGTTTCAACAATAATATCTTCAGAACAAACACACACACACACACACACACACACACACACACACACACACACTATTCTTGGCCAGGGACAAACAAGGGTCATGAGGGAGAAAGAGGAACCAGTTTAGTATTAAAGTTATGCACTTTGCTTTGCTTGTAAAAGCTGATTATAGGAGGAGCCCGAGGCCTAGTAAGAGTTTCTGCAATTTTGCCAAAAGGTTAGATAAATTTAAACAAGCTAATTACACAGTAAGAGGGAAGATTAAATAAAGACTGTGAAATAATCTCAAAATGTGCTATTAAGTTTGGTTGGAATGTTTGGTAAACAGGTGGCAGTCTCATAAAGTCATCCCTATAATTCTCCATTTTATTTTATTATAGAAGAAGCTGTTCCATTGGAGTGGTCACTGCGAGTGAGCTGCTTAGGCTTGAGGAGAGGCTTGAGTCCACATCACTTCATTTTAGGTAATTATATGGAAAATGGTGGCACAGGCAGGACAGTATTACACAGAGGAAAAGAACACACAGGATGGCTATCCAGGAGGATGAAATCCAAGAAAGGGTCCCTCTTTTGTTGCTGACCTCTTTTCTAGTGCCACCTAATCATAAGTAATTACCAGTCACATTCGGATCCAGTGTGGGCTATAGTAGAAATCTGTAGTAACTCTGCCCCTTTTAATGACAAGTACTGGACTCAGTCATTTGTTGGGCTCTTGAAGGAGTTTATGTAAAACCACGAATTTTGGTAATACTTTGTGTTTCTTATGATGTTTTTCTGCATGTGTTAAGAGGAGGAAACCAAGAGGAATCAGTTTACAAAGTCCTCTGACTCCACACCTACGCCATGGTGCATGAGCATGTTTACTTGAAAACACACACACATAAAAGAGAAAGAAAGAAAAACTAAAATTATACATTTTACATTCTCCAGGGAACAGAACTTTAAAATAAAATGAAAAAACAGCCATATTAACCACTAATAATACATTCAAACAGTAAATGGATCCAAAATCTAGTCATTAAGATGCTACCCAATGACAATGTCATAGCAAGCAGAAAATATAAATAAATACATAGAAAATGTTTCTTTGAAAAACACTCAAAAGTTTGTACCAGGCACCATGAGCGTATAAACTGAGGGAGTATTTTCTGGTCTATGAACTTCAATTTTACCACATTTATGTTGCATTTGAAAATTGCAAATATTTCAATTGAAAGACTTTATCTTTCTAAAAGGCAACAAAATAAACTCAGATAAATCCCAATGCAGGAAAATAAAAACCAGGGGAGGGGCTGGAGGGACACGTGAGTGGTTAACAGTACTTGCTTGTCTCCATAGCAATTGTACAAAAATTGTACATTTGCATACATGTAGGCAAAATACTCTTACACATATGAAAGTGTAGAGAACAAGAGGCCACAGAGTGCTTATTCCTGAATAGACACCTATTTTCAACTTCTGCCTCTCAAGGCTCAGAGATCATTTTGGAAGAAGAAGCAGAAAGATTATAAGATCCAGAGGTGGTTGGTGATGGTCACAAGGAAACTAAGTCTTTCAGACCGTGGTCAGATATTCGTCTGAATTCACAGTGATGGTGACAACATGCAGAAGTCCTCTGTAACCTCCAGCCACACAAAATCCAGAAATAGTCATCAGGAAGTGGTTATGAAATCCCAAGCCACCCTAAGAAACTTTTTACAATTGACAGCTGCTAGGAAGGGGAGAGATAGTGTTTTGCCGGGATGGGCCCAGTGGATGGACCCACACTGAAAGGCATGTGGAGACACATATCAGACTCTATAGGCCATATTACATATGCATGACAGTACATTAAATTTGGTGGGGAGGAATAAAAAGGGAAGGAGATCTAAATAATGTCAAATTATTTCATATGAAAATCTAAAAAAATAATAAAAAGTGAAATTATCAAAAAAATAATTACAGAGTGAAAAAAAGAATTTGAACTCTATTGTGTCAAAACTTTGATCAATTTGTACATCCATACATTATCAAAGATGGGAAGCATATCTTCATCTGTGGATGAAGAAGAAATGAGAACACAAGATGTTCTACTAAAATCACTACCATTCAAGAGAAGGGAGTACCCAAAGCTGTATAGTGTATTAACTTATGGAATTCTAAAGTGGAGTTAAAACTTCAGTATAATAATACATATTTTCACTAAACATACAAAATCCATTAAATAAGAGCATCTTCTATTGAATGCTAATATATTTTGTTATATAAAATGGACAGCTAGGAACAAGATTTTTTTCTAAAACACATGATCTTATTTGGCTACATATGGTAAAAATAAAGAAAGAACACAATATGTCTGCTCAGTAAAATGACTCATAAATAAGGTGATTACACCAAGCCTCAAAATCTTAGTTCAATGACAGGGTCCCACATAGTAGAATAATAGATTCAATTCCTGAAAGGTTTCCTCTGACCCCCACATCCGTGTCACAGCACAAGAACATTTACACTTATTCACATGCGCTAAATAAATCAACAAACAAAGAAAAATATGAATTTAAAACATGATTTAGATTTAATTAAAAATACATTTTCATGTTAACCTATAATAATATATTTAAACACTAAACAGGTACAACATATAGTTTTTAGAAGAGGGGGAATTAGAAAGATCAGATCAACCAAACGTAAGTGTATATGAAGAGATCATATGGAAATCTATTACAATAGATCCTAATTTTTAAAACTTTGAAGGGAGATACACTGCATGGTTGATTAATGCTCATTTCAGAAGCTATGAATTTTTAACTAAAATATCAGTTCTAGGTATGGAGTATTTCACTATGCATCATTGGACAGAAAAGACAGAAAGATCCCCCACCACCAAGTACTACAAATTCCTGACTATCCTTTATAACTCAGTTGCAAAATCTAGAAAAAAAATCAAATAATAATACTTAAAGTTTCAGTCCTCCTGCAAACGTTTATACTGACAGATGTTTCTATGCAGGCAAGTAGGGAGAAAAGTATATCAACAGTCTTCACACATATAAAAATTGAAAACAAAAATAGCAACCTATTTGGCAGGCTGTGCCCAAAGCAAGATTGTTGTTGGAGTAAACAATCACTTTCTGACTGCATCTGAGGAATGCTCCACAGGAGCGAGATCAAAGCTGGTGGTACACACCTGGCCAAAATCCCATTACTAAGGAGGTCATAGGCTCTAGGATAAATCTACTGTTTTTGATTTGTTAAATGGACATGTCTAAAAATTGTCTCCAAAATATTTATTTTTATGCCCATAGACAAGTGCTGCTGTCAACCTTGATTTAAAGAAACTTTGCTTTACAGAAAATGGTGGTGGAATGGTGAGACACATGAATGCTTGAAGAACTGAAATGATTCTGTTCAGTATTCACTTTTAAACACATCGTATCTATCTCCCATCCAAGACACAAGGAGTAACACAGGAGACAAAATTATATAATAGGCAGATGATTTGGAGGAGGTTTTTGAAATTCTTTTTCTGATATTATGTAGCTGTTTCAATATTAAACTCACAGTAGCTGAATTTGCCTGCACGATACTTGCATAAGAATTGGCCTATCATCATTCAGCCACATGAAGGAAAAGCTTTCCTGGGGCCCTGCCTCCCTGGTGACTCAGACAGAAGGATCTGACTTGAAGCCAGGCAGCCTCAACCAAGAGAGTTTAAAACTAGGCCGGGTACACGGTGGTATCCACTGTGGAAAAACTCAGATAGAGAAATAGGTGATAAGTAATATCAAGGAAAACAACAAAAAGTGTATGCAGAGTAAGGAGAGTTTCCAAATATTAAATACAAATTAGAAGATAGAGGCTGAGTAAATGGTCAGGATAAACTCGAGTGGTAAAGGGAGTGAAGTATATATGAAAGTTCTCATGAAAATTACATCTTAAAACTTAACATTCTGCAAAAGCTGATCAATTGATTACAATTTCAGTGATTTTGGAGAGTCTGGACTGTTGCAGGTCCAGGGTCTAATTTCCATCTTTGCCCATCTTCAGCCCCATAAATAGCCACTCCCTACCCATTTTGTGTAGTTAAATTCCTTCTTGGAGGCTCAGATGATGCTCAGCCCCCCTCCTACCTTGGTCCCTGTGACAAACTGAGGTATAATTTTTCACCATACTACAGCCTGGGGTACCAGTGGCTTTATTAGGCTTACTTAGAGACAAGTGAGTGAGAGTTTACTGACCGAAGTGTGGGTGTTCCCCTCCTAAGGCTACGCTGCAAAGTCTCCATTCCTGCATGGATGATGACTTCTCCACAGCTGTGTAAAATGGCAAGAGAGCTTCTCTATAATTTATCCTTGGCTATCTTTAGTCCATAAATAGCCACCCCTTGCCCATCTTTGTTTCTGACTAAACATTCTGTGACTAACAGATGAAAACCTTTTGGACTGTACTAACATAGCAGACCCACTTCCACCAGCCGAAAGGCTGAGAATCATCAGACAGCATCTGAAGCCTGTAGCTGAGATTTCTCTTTTAGTGTATATTCTTACGTAATGTTTCCACCAATGTATCTGAAAAACATCTTAATTTATGACATTTCTCTGTCTATTGCTAAAAAAAATGTCATGAAATTGTTACCACATTGCAATATGGAGTTCAGGCTATGGATGATGGAGAACCAATAGAGAATGTTCACAAACATAGCAATGTTTTTTCTGATGATAATAATAGAAACTGTCTAAGCTAAACTAGCTTCCAAGCATGATGAACTATTGTACCTTAACTTGGAATATCCTTTTTTTATCTCCCTTGAGAATATCCTATTGCTTCTCACCATATAGATACTCCGTGTTAACATTCTTTTAGCACATATGGTTGTTTAACTGCTTTAAATATCCTTTTGTTTTGCCTCAGAGAAAAAAAATGGTAAAGAGGCTGCTGAAAAGTACCTGGAGTCTACAAGCCCCGCTTCCTTTCTACTTGTGTGATTCATTTTTCCCTTCACTATCATGATATGCTATAGCCAGAGGCTCTGCAGCAATGGGCAGCATTACTCCTATTTACTGAATTCTACAGTGTGTTCATTTTATATTACTATATTTTTATTAAATATTATTTTAACCTTTAGGTAGAAATTGTGATTCAGCATGTTATTATTTCATCTATATAGTTCTATGCACAGGAAATTGGAACTAAATGATTGATATGAAGTAAGTTAAAACAGATAGTAAGCAGACAAAAGAGGTAGTAACAAACCTTTATAACCTCCAGGTGAACAGAGTTCTATTTGGCCAGAAGGAACCTAAATGATCAAAAGGTAAGATTATTGATTTTTATGTAGTTTAAAGGCTATAGTACAACCTCTTTATTGATTTGACCTTAAAAGACTTTATAGAGGAACAGCATATGATAACAAAACACTTACATAGCAAAAATGTACATGTAAGGTGGATTTCATGTCTGTTGACAGAGTTATCGTACTTCAGATATGGAACTTTACTGGAAAGTGCTGGTATTCCATAAGCAATACAGACATTGGATCAATAGGAAGGTACTCTGCATGATGTTTTCCAGAGAGGTCATGAGAGGTCTGCTCTGACAGCATCAGCTCCCATTCTTCTTGATTCCAGAAAAATTACATTTTTATTAGTCACTTTTTTCTTTCTGTGATAAACAACCAAGACAAAGGCAACTTATAGATGGAAGAGTTTATGTGGCCCACGGTTTGGGAGGGATAAGAGACCATAATGTAGGTGAGGCATGACAGGAGGCAATCAAAGCAGAAATATGACCACTCACGTCTTCAAGCAGGCATAGGAAGCAGAGGGAGACTGTGAAATCCCCAATCCTGTTCCCAGTGAGATCCTTCCTTCAGCAAAGTCACCGTCCCTAGAGAGAAGCATCAACAAATGACCAAGTATTCAAATATTTGAGCCTAGGGGGACACCTTATTCAATCCACCACACTGTACTCCCAAGGCCCCATAAGCTCATTGCCATATCATAATGCAAAATGCATATAGTCCAATGTCAAAAGATCCCTATAGTCTTTAAGAGACTCAACACAATTGAAAAAGTCCAAAGTCTCTTTGGAGACTAAAGGAAGTCCCGTAACTATGAGTCATTTTAAAATCAACAGACATTTTATAATGGCACAGAGTATTTCTTGCCACTCCACAAGGGAGGAGCAGGAACATAGTAAGGAAATGGTGGAGCAAAGCAAGACTGAGAACCAGGAGGGAAAATGTTCTGGAAACTTCTGAAAATCAGTAGAGCAGTCCAGGTGAAGGAGAGAGGTTATTCACACTGCCAGGCTGACACTATGATCATTGTGTAAGCTTATAGAGAAATTTATATTGTACTCAGATGTGAGAATTAAAGCAAGCCAATAGTATGTGTATAGTAATAAAATAATTGGTTACATATGGTTAGAAAGGATCACAGAACAAAAGAGTACAAGAATGTAGCAGTTTGGCAAAGATTTCAATGCTTTGGTAAACAGATAAAAAACTCTGAAGTGTGTTAAGACAGATACATGTGTATCTTCCTAATTTTATTTTTATTTCTTCCTATCTTATCTTGAGCCCTTCCGTGATCAAAGTTCTTTGCAACCATCTTTATAGTCAATGAGTTGCCATCACAAAAATGCCAAATCATTGTCCTGTCTCTAGAACATTTCATGGGAAGAACTTAGATGGCTCATCCCCTCCTGCTGCGTTGCTGCTGGAAACATGCCTGTCTTTTGTGAGCTATCTCTCCTTGTATACAACTCCCCTCCAAAGTCTTAGGACTTTGAAATCTCTAGCAAATTTGGGTCTCCATTGCCAACCAGGCTTAATATTCTTAGCTTGAAAAATGGTTTCTTGTGGGATCCTTGCTTCTGTAAGGAAATCACATGCTACAACTTCTTGACCTCAGTGATTCTTTGAAAGCTTGGAGGAATTATCAAGTCGCTATACAATGAAAGACACTGCCAAGTTTCACTGCTATCTTAGGATGGACTTTGGTCTCTTCATCCACATTTGTAGCTGCTTTTGTTTGGTTGATCTTTTAGTACTCGAAAAATCCCTAGGATTAAATCATAATATTAATCCTAAATTCATTTATACTAATCCTAAATATTAAAAATCCTTTAATAATTTTGAAGTTAAGGTGTTAGAAATCATATGCTTGGAATACTCATTCCATTGTTAAGTGTAAATCCAGTATCCTCTCCTTAATGCTTCTGTTCTACATAACAATGGATGCATCTCTTCCAGGACTTTTTATAATTCCAATTTCTTCAATAGTTACTTTTTTATGTTGCTCTGATAAACTTCCAGGAACAAAGCAACTTATAAAAGGGCAGAAATATCTGGCTAATTGTTATAGGGGGATAAGAGTCCATCATGGTGGGGTAGTCTTTACAGAAGTTGAAATATTTCGGTGATTTCGCAGCAAATATATTCTATTATATTTTAAATCTATTTTATGTATGTTAATTTGGAATAGATTCAACACTGAATGATAGAAATAAACAAGATGATGAAAGGAAACCATTGAATTTCTCTGGTGAATGTAGCCATTCCCAGACAGGTATAAGAACTTCTATTACTAATAATATTAAGTATCTAACATGTGCCAGAAACTCTCCAGATAATTCCTCATTTAATAAAAATTGATTTTGTAAATGAGATCAATAATACTGTAGACTCAAGCAAAGTCCTAGAAAACAGAAACCTCTACAGTGTTTTACACATAAATCTGATTTGTAAATCAGGTTATTAGTAGGAAATGCTGAAGAACTGTACAGGTTGAACTTCTTCATGAATTTTTTAACTTAGGAGGAGCTTGATATCTCAGCAACATAATAATGTGTCCACCCCATTGTGTAAACCTATATCAAGATTTTACAGGTTTAACTAATCATGGCTACCACTCATAACTTCACATATTGTACTATTACATTTAGAGATTAAAGGAAGAGGCTTATTTCAACAGAACGGGTGTCATATGCCTCTGAATTATCATATAGGAACTCACACTTTTGGATAGTAAAGTCTCAACATGACAGCCTCCTGACATCATCATCACAGAAAAATATGAAGTAAAGATATAAGATTTCCTGTCATTTGTTTCAGAAAATGGTCATTTGTTTTAGCAATAATAGAATTCCCATTTAAATGGGATATTTCACATGAAAAAATATAGTTAACTGTCATCTTTTGAACAAAATAAACTTTCCCATGAATTGAGAATATCAGATACATACATTCCAATGATGTAAACATACCTAACACAGAAAACTAGTAGTGAGTGTTAGGTTGCTGCTCTGTATATAAATAACTAAGGATATAATGCACAGGACTAACAACCTGGTTAGGACAAAGAATACTGAAAACTTTAAGTCAACTAGAAAACGTCTATGATGCTATAAAAAGATTGATCATAATTAGAAACTCTGGTGGATACATAAAATTCTAGAATATGGGAAGAAGAAAGAAGAGTAAACTATTTGTTAAAAAAGTTTCAGATGGAAATGAAAAATGTTAGGAACTAGAGTAAAAGACATTCTTGATACATCACGGCAAAGGATTTCTCTTCTTTTTGTCCATGCACTGAAATTTTGTGGGATAAGCTAATCCATCTAACAGAGGCAATTTCAAGGCAACAAACCATTTAGAAAGCATACTGGATAGGTCTGAATAATGGTGAACAGATTTTATTTTCAAAGATGCAAAGAAAAACTCAGATATCTTCGTTTCAAGGCTAAATTATAAGAGCGAAATTGGAAAATGTGTACTTTTAAATTTAGGAACCAACACACATTTCTAGGCCAGGAAATATGTAGAGAAAGAAAATAGATGAGTCGTTGTATAGGACTTGATCACAGAAATTGAGTATAGTGTGGTTGATGTCTAATTTATGAAATAGACATAGAAAATAGATGAATCATTACCTAGAACTGTGATCACTGAAATTGAGTATAATGTGATTGATGGCTAATTTACAAAGCATTGCATTCTGGCAGCTGAAACTACTCAAAAATTTTTTACAATGATGATTTAATGATTGTGTGAATATACTATGAAACATGGAATTTTACACTTCAGATTGATGAATTTTATTGTATTACATTATGTGAATTTATTTAAGACATGTGATTCAGTTGTATCATAGTCTGATCATTACAGTTACATAAGGAGACTATTGAAATGAGATCTGACTCAGTTGCCACTGTTTTTGACACTATAATAAAATTATATGTAAGACACGTAGTTTGCACAAGAAAGTCATTCCACCTTACCTGAATGATGGCAGATGCAAAATTAAACCAAAAAAACTCTCTTAACCTATACTTCATGTTCTTTTATTTACAGATGAAATTCAAACTATCAGTCTTAACATTTTATTGCTAATCTCTGAGGCTTAGAAGTTATAATTTAACTATGAGATTAGTTTATCTATAAGTAAGCAAAATAAATAGGCAATAAAAAGTATATTCCAGAAAGTTGTCTATGAAATGGACTTCAGTTATTCTCTTGATGTAGCTACTGGGTTAAATTTAGATATGGAACTTTAGGAAGGTGCTGGTGTATATAGCCCATGGATCACAGGCTTTGCTGCAGTTCAAAGACAACCCTGGATTAATTGCCCAGAGAGATCATTTGGTGACTATGCTAACATCTTCCACAATCATTCTTCCACACTGAATCTAAGCACAACTTGCATCTCTCCAAGGTCTTAAAGTGTTTATTATAGAAACATGACAATGGCATAATCAGAGATATTGATCAATGGAATGGACTGATGGACCTGTCTTGTTGGAACTCTGTCTCTGGACTGTGTCCTCAGGCAACTCCTATCCATTATTTTACACAAAATGCTTCCTCCAGCTTCAACTTGGCATTACATCTTGACTCCACCCTAATCTTAACAGCCCATAATTCTAGAATATGTCATTCATCAAAGGTCACACATCCTGTCCAATCTCCAGGTTGTCCAGTGGAGGTGGGGCATGCCTATCAGTGTTTTGATATGATCATTCATTATCTTTTGGGGCGAAATGCCAAATTAAGGTTGTTTAGAAAATGGTTCAGGTGCCAATGTCACAAGACACAAAAGCACATGGTTTGCTGGGATGAGTTGAAAGTCATTAGGCCAGTCTTTCCATTCCCAGCATAGCCATGAATCGTGTATCCCAAGAAACATCTGAAATGCCACAGCAGCTCCAAAGCATTGGATGCTGGATAAATAGACGGATGTGTTGTTCCTCATTCATCCACTGGACCTCACAAGCTGAGGAAATTTCTCCCTCTCATCATTTTCCTAAGGAGCAGACTTAAGCTTGCTCTAATCCCTGATGAGTAAAAAAGGCTGCTTGCAGTGCTTCATTAAGATTGGTGGCAAAGTCAGAACTGATATAACCTACCCTCTTGACAAGACTGGAGGGGCTGTCAGTCTGACCTGTGTCACAAAGGGTCACTTTGCTGTTCATTGTATTATGCCTAAAGAGGTCAAGAGCAAGTTATAAAAAGTGAGAAAATCTTGTGGGAATTAAAGGAAGCTGTCATCAGGAACCCATGATGCTCACACTGTTCACTAGTCTGATCCCTTCATCAAGATGAATGGCATGTCTTATATTATTCATACTAAATGTATAAATCAATTGCAGTGCATGGATAGCAATTCTGAGATTATGCCAAGAATAGCATACTACATTTATATCTAAACTTACTGAGTTGGATGTGATTAATATGTTAACATTCACATCAAAGAAGTCACAAAACCATGTGATTTCTTATATGAAAATTCAGATTCAGTAATTTGTTCTGGTTCTGTACTAATGACGCTGCATTTTTTAAAATGAAAGAAAATCTCACTTCCTACCGTTCTCGTATCGTAAGTTCACCACACATGCAGGATACTGAGAACCAGAAGTCACTTATCACATTCACATCTGCCTTTTGATTTTCACACTAGGCATCCAGAGACCATGCCTGTTCCATGAGTGTTTACTTTGGTGTTCACAAGTTATATTTTAACCAATGTTTCCTTTTCAGCAGGAAGGAATAGAGTGATCGCTATGTGAGAGGAAGCATTAAACTTAACCACAATGACTGTGAAAATGATTACAGTTCTGCTGCTCCTACTGCAGCTGAGTGGTTTCTTTGGTCCTGGGAGTTGCGGAAAGGTTCTGGTGTGGCCAGTGGAATACAGCCATTGGCTCAATTTAAGGACAATCCTAGATGAGCTTGTGAAGAAGGGTCATGAAGTGACTGTTCTGAGACCTTCAACATTCCATTCTCTCGATGTTGACAACACATCTGAGATTAAGTTTGAGATTTTCCCTACATCATCATCCATGTCTGATCTAGAGGACATTTTCTTCGAATCACTCAGGCTAGTTATTTATGAACTGCCAAAGCAATCATTTTGGACTTATTTTTCAATGATGCAGGAAATTATGTTTATAGACTCTGATTATTCTGAGAATCTCTGTAAAGATGCAGTTTTGAACAAGGAACTTATGACAAAGCTACAAGATTCCAGGTTTGATGTCCTCCTTGCAGATGCATTGGTTCTCTGTGGTGACCTGCTGGCTGAGATTCTCAAGACGCCCTTGGTGTTCACTCTGCGCTTCCTTCCTGGATCCACATTTGAAAAGTACAGTGGTGGACTCTCTCTGCCTCCTTCCTATGTGCCTGTTGTTCTGTCAGAACTGACTGAACGCATGACGTTCCTGGAGAGGGTGAAAAACGTAATGTACATGCTTTATTTTGATTTTTGGTTTCAAACAGTTAATGAGAAGAAGTGGAATCAGTTTTACAGTGAAGTTCTCGGTACGTGGACTCTTCAGTTCCTACTGGGGGGCTTAAATGTGCTTTGTAACTGAAGGTGAACACGACAAAATATAAATGAGAAGGGCTTAACTTTTATGAGTATATTGTTTAAATATGTTTGTGAAATTGTCTGCCAAACTCAAAGTTTTGTAGAAAAGTTTATGATGCAGTCGTCAGATAGGAAACCATGGCTATCACTTAAATAGAACACTCAAGAAAGGCACACACCGCCAAAACAAAGTGCTGAGAATATTGCTAAACAATGAGTGATTTTAACTCATCAATTAAAGCAGTAATTTTACCTGACTACTTTATTATTACTATTATTATTATTACTATTTGCATGATTTGGGAGGGCATGAATGTCATGGCGGCATTTGTGAAGGATAGAACAAATCTGTGAGTTGTTCTCATCTTAAAACTTACATTAGCAAAAGAGATTGAACTCAGGTAGTCACCCTTGTACTGCAAGTGCTTTTACCTGTTGAACCATCTGGATGATCCCTGAAACAGTAGTTTTAAATCTACTCAGTGTCTTCATGATGGTCTCTCTGTAGATAGAGGGCTCAACACAAATTTCTAGAATAGTTATCTGTATACCATTGAATGTATTTTCCCCTTCACATAGAGTATATTTCTCATTTAAAAAAATGAAATATTTTCTTTCTTCACTAATGAATTTTTTCACAATTGTGATATGCACTGTTCCAGCACTAGAAACAGCAAACTCATAAATTCAAAAAAATCTATATTAATTTAGTAGTAATATTATATAATATTAAAAAGTGCCCATAGAAATTTTTATAATGTTCTAAACTATGACTTGTTTTTAACAAAAAAGTTAGAGGAAACAGACATCTCTCCTTATGTATTTTTAAACTTGTTAATACGAATCTGCCAACATGCTCGTATTGTGCTGATTCAGGCAAACAACATGAAGCAGATGCAGGAGTAGGACTATGAATACACAAACCCCCAAATTGCTCTTTGAGGTCAGCCAAGGCTACGGAGTGGGAGGTCTTGTCTCAAAAGTTAAATGAAAATCAAACTCACCACAAATGTTGGATATAATGGCCAATACCTGTAATCTCAGGACTTAAGGTGTAGATCCAAGAGGATGAAGAGTTCAAAGTCCACTTGGGCTACACTGTGAACTGGAGTTCACTCTGGACTCTGTGAGACTATCACAAAACAAAATACAAAACTCTCAGTTTACTTAAAATCATTCCACCAGGATCCAGTTTCTACATAGGGAAAACTATACAGAAAACTTGACAGAAAGGTATTTTTCTGGGTATGTCAGTCAGGATCCATATGTAATGGCATTCAAGTTTTATTTGTACTGTGAATGCCATATTGGGAAACTTAATAATTATTAAACACAGAAGTGAGTTACAGATGTTGTCTCTTCTCACAAATCTGTCCTCTTGTGACGTTATAGACCACTAAACAAAAATGTAAATAACATGTATGCTATAAATATGTATTATACATTATGAAGAGAAAAATACACCCACACTATATATATACATACATACATATGTAGTTAATATGTGTATATATACACACAAAAAACACACAGAGACATATTTGTAATATCAGAGAAATATTGTTGAAACAAAACATTTCTGGCCTCATTATTGAAAGTTTTTCCAGAAAATTGCCTGACATATTCATTTTACCCTATATTTTTGTTGCCTCTTCTATCTTCACTTTGTGTTCCCTGCAGGAAGACCCACTACAGTATATGACACAATGAAGAATGCAGACATGTGGCTCATTCGGACCTACTGGGATTTGGAATTTCCTCACCCTACCTTACCGAATTTTGATTTTGTTGGAGGACTCCACTGCAAACCTGCCAAGCCTCTGCCTAAAGTAAATATATTCCCATTTGTTTGGTTCTGTTTCCCTTGCATTTTTAGCATGTATGGTCATTTTTTATTTCTGCAGAATGTTTTCTCCAAGTCAGAGAGACACTGGAATTACTAAAGAGAGGTGACAGTAGAAATTCATATAACTATTCCATCACAGGTGTCTGAATTTGAGGTTTGGTTCAGTACAAAATGGAAAGCTGTGGGACTTTTGAGAGTCAAGATGGTTAAGGTATTATTAATGCATAAGAAAATCTCAGTGATCCATTCAGAAACTTTCTCTATTCCCATTAAGGGAATGACAGTGTCAATAGGAGGGAGTGAGGGAGGCACAGAGCAAGGACATAAAGAAAGTGCAGGGAACATGACTCAGTAGTGGGAGCTGGCCTAACACGCCCAAGGGCTACACCAAAGAAAAGGTAGAAAAAGCATTCTCATCGTGATAATATAGAATACTAAAGCTTAGATTTAAGTCATAGAAACATGATTTGATGCTTGGAAAATAATGGTCAAATATTTTTGTCCTTAATCAGGTGAATTGTTCTTCCAAAGCACTTTCTTCCTAGTATTAGATTCTCAAATTTTTCTTTGCATTTGACAGTATAGATATTTGACAGTTTACACAAATACAACTAATGAATATTTTTAATTAATTGTGTATTTGGAAAAAGAGAGGATTCAGAGCATTCTCAGACTTGAATTTGACTAACATTTAATTGAGTGAATTTAGTATTTAATTAAATCATCATATACAATAAAGAGAGAAATAAAAATACATTCTTGGCATTTGTTTCAAAATAATTGTTGGAGAATTTACATAGAAAAATAATTAGAACATAGAAACAATAAACATATTAGTTATTCATAAAAGGGGTATTGAACATATTTTATCTGTATAAACTGGAATAGTTTTTAAGTGTATACTGTGTATATATGACAATACAATTATTGTAACCAAGAATACTTAACTCCCCCATCAACCATAACAGAAATAACACAAATTAACATGGAAATGAGGAGAAATGATAAATATAATGAAATTGCACTTTCTCGTAAGTTTAAAATGTTTAGATAACATATTTTAAGTTTTCTAAATATATATCATGAATTTTCTGTGTTTCTGGGTGAGAGAGACAGTAGCAAGGGCCCTTGAATACTAAGCAACAGTGCTATACTGAATTATATCCTAACTCACATGTGTGTCTGTATATATTCACACATATTTCAGTTTCATCCATAAAGAACCGAATGAAAATGTAAAAATTATGTTTAGTATGTGTTTGCTGCATTTGAATCCAGGGCCTTGTCCACACAAAGCACACAGCATATCACTGAATTACATCCCCAGACAAAAAAATCAACCAGGGAGATCATTGCCTGCAGAATATGAGTAAATCTTTTTTTAATTTTTATATTTTTATGATTTTTAAATGTTATCAAAGTGAATCATAAAAGAGAATATAAAGTAATTCTTCTTCTTGTTTCAACCTTGGCATACTTTGCTCTTTTGTGGTGAATAAGAGCATAGAATACTTGACAGTCAATTGTAAAACCCTGCAATGCTCCAAAGTTTTAGAATGGCCATTCTTGCTGTAAAAAAGTTCACTGAGCTTATATAGATAGAATTCAAGGCTGGGAAGGAGTTGAGTAGATATCATAAACTATATGTTTACTGATATGAACATGTATAGCGCATATACAAATTGGAATTTTATTCAGCCAGAAAGAGAAATTTGAAGGGCCATTAATGGATCTGTAAGTTATTAAATTAATGATATAACTAAGACTCAGGCATATTGATTTTCAACATGAATGATGGCTTTTAATTGTTATGCATATGTGTGTATATATACCATATATATATATATATATATATATATATTCATGTAGTGTGGGCACAAGACATGAAATTAGAAAAGGAACACAGGATAGCAAATAGTTTAGAGGAAGAGGGTAAAGGAGAAAGAAAATATGTGATATGAAAGTAGAAAAGGATCACTGCCGTGGACGTGCATGGTGGACTGGGGATACGCAGAAGAAAAACACAACAAAATCAAACTGTGTTTCAAAATGACCCAATGAAAGATATCGTTTCATGCAGTGATTTAAAAAATTAAGAGACCCAGACAGGTGGACAAACAGTTAATAACTAACACCGTAGTCTGGCTTCCACTAATAATATACAAATACATACATACACATAAAATTTTAAATACATTTTTTAATTGCACAGGGAGAGGTGAAAGGAGATAGAAAGAGAGAAGAGGAAGAGGAAAAGGAAACGGAAGTAGATTGATGAAAAGAAAGTGTCTCTGCAAAGCAGGTTTAGGGATATTTAAATTTCCTTCAGTGGCCATGAAATTCCAAATGATCTCAACAAGGCATTAAAAAGAGTTTTCTATTTAACAACAATCACATAGGAGAAGTAACAAATAGGCCTCACAGTACCTGGGAAGAAAAATTCCCATCTAAGGGACAGGGGATAATTCACACTCCAGAAGCCATAAGATTTCCATCAAAGCAGGTACATTTCAAACAAAGAAGCCTGTGAGATAATCAGATTTTTCTTGACAGAGAATCTGTCTGATGGTTTCTAATATTACTCAGCTTTCTTCCTTGGGCTTTTATGACAGTCTTTACCACTGGCTTGTGGTGTGACTGCTCTTTTGTGATGGATCAATGTTTCTTTCATAGGAGATGGAAGACTTTGTCCAGAGTTCTGGAGAACATGGTGTTGTAGTGTTTTCTCTGGGGTCGATGGTTGGCAACCTGACAGAAGAAAGAGCCAATGTGATTGCAGGAGCCCTTGCCCAGATTCCACAAAAGGTGAGGTTGAGTGCTTCATCACTTATTAGTCTGGTTCCAGAAACATCCTGTGTGAATTTCAAGTATTGTGATATTTCTAGTTTATCTCAGAAATCATTTTTAAGATGAAAATATATATGACAAATGCTAAAGTAAAGGATATTTTGATTAATAACTTTGTTTTAGTAAGAAATACACTTAAGGACTGTGGTGTGAACTTTGTGTTACAAAAGTATTCTAAGCAAATAAAAAAATCTGTCATGTTACTTTCTCCTTGTCCTCAGAGGATTGCTGAGGACACTAAAACATAATCAGACTACAGTTAAATTCTAGCCAGTAAGTGTACTGGACCAGGAGCAATAGGCTAGCATTCGCAAGTTGGAATTCTATTGCAATGCCATATTCCTGTGTAATCTCAGGCTCATAGATTCTATTACATTTTTTTAATGGCACTATTAAGTACTGTTGTGGGTGTATTACAAAAAGGATGGCCAAAGTTCACCAATCCAACCAGTCTTGGAAGAAGAATAACCAACCCACCTTGCGTGTGTCAATGTCAGAATGGGAAACATAGGGAATGGCTGGAGTTGGGATTTACTATTGAAGTGGACTACAAAACTTAAAAATGTGGAGTAAGGAGGGCCAAACTCTAATACAACAACTTATGATAAACATGTATAAGTGAACTACATCACATATCATTCAGAAATATTGATACTGAATTTCTGAGACACAAACTCCTATAAATATAGATTTGTAAAACAAAAATATAAAGGTATACTTCATTAATATTTTGGTAGGTTGTTGTATTAGAAGTATAATCAGAAATTTCTTGAATCCACCAACCAAACAGTCATTTCCTTTGCCTACATTGCAGTTTATTAAATATTAATGTTGTCTGTCAAGCCTTGAACATATCAAAACAAATGGGGCAGTATGTACTGTATTTGCATCAACAATAGACTATTCTTCACGCTAATCACTCTCATTCTCATTGACCAGCTCTCTGGCAGCAGGGATTTAACTACACCATTTATTAACCTCTTTAGAATTCTACGTGGGTAATTTGAAATTTGACTCATATATTAAGAATCTTCTTACCAGGTTCTGTGGAGATTTGAAGGCAAGAAGCCAGACACCCTGGGCTCCAATACTCGGTTGTACCCATGGATACCCCAAAATGACCTTCTTGGTAAGGCTCAAGAAGAAAACGATGAAATATGAGGAATAGCCAGTCATGGACAGACAAGTTCAGTGGAAAAAATGTGTTTATGGAGACTGTGCTCCGTCCCAGAGAAAATGGATAGAGAACCAAATGACGGCTGCTATTCTGCAGTGTAACATTCAGCATGATCAACTTCAATTTTTATTTCAGTTGTAATTACCTTTCAGATAAATTTTCAGTCACTTCATTATTTTTCTGTTTACCTTCTATTTCCATAATTTTATATGTATACATTCATCAATGCAGGGCAATTTCAATTGAAAATGGAAGTGACATCCTTTTATGATTGAATGACATATCCATCACGCACGAGATGGATCCACATTTGATGGTGAAGGATTGCTGTCCTAATTTTGATTCAAGGACCATGAAATCCCACTCTCTGCTAATTGCAGCCAACATACTGCACACAGGATAGTGGCCTCACTGTTTCTCAGGGAGAACGTATTCTTCTGTCCCTGCCTGTGTTTGTATATGGTGTTTGCTTCCTTGGGATGTGCTCCTACTTTCTCTTCTTTGCACAAACTTATTTCTATTTTTCATACAAAACGTTCTCATCATCCTTCCCTTCATCCTGAGTGGACTTCTCAGTCTAAGATTTGAAAAGAATTTCAGTGCACTTTAAAAGAAATTAACTATTTTTATTTCATTTTAATGTGTATTATGGTCATGCCAGCATATATGTAAGTGAACCACAAACATACAAGTATACACAGAAACTGGAAGAGGGCATAGGAGCCCCTTATTTGAAATTAATGACAGTTATTAGCTGTCTTGTGGATGGTGGAGATTGAACCCCAGTTCTCAGTAAGAGCAGCCAGTAAATATTGACATTTCTCTCTATACCATTCAATGCAGTTTTATGATTATAATAATTTGTTGTCTAGGATATATTTCACCATTCAGTGGCTTTCATTCTCTTTCTCAGTTTACTTCTAAGATATATAAATAATATTTTTCCTAAATTCACCCAATGCTAGGTCATCCCAAAACTAGAGCTTTTGTAACTCACGGTGGAACAAATGGCATCTACGAGGCGATCTACCATGGAATCCCTGTGGTGGGCATTCCCTTGTTTGGAGATCAATATGATAATGTTGTTCGCATGAAGAGCAAAGGAGCGGGTGTTAGAGTGGACTTCCTCACAATGTCAAGCACAGATCTGCTCAATGCAGTGAAGACAGTCATCACTGACCCTTCGTGAGTACACTGCTTTTCAGATGCCTAGTACTTAAAATACCAGCTCTCAACAGTAACAGATTTCACCCAATTCCTAGTCCAATATGAAAAAAATTATAATAATTTAATCACTGTGAAATTAGATTTGCTTATAATCAAGACTGCAAATTATTCCCTTTAGACTTACCATACAATTCATTATTGCAAGAATAATGTAACGCCAAATATATTTTTATATTACTAAAGAAAAGATAAGGAATTTTTCAAAGTTTAACAAAAACCATAGAACAGGATAATGAAGCTAGAAAAATATAAAATATTGCAATGCAATGCCAAACATTTCTGACTCTACTATCCCTTATTAAAATAATGCACATTTATTGGCAAATAAATACATATTATAATAAGTAATGACCAAATCAGGATAGGATATCTTTTCCATCTCCTTAAACGTCTATAGTTTCTTTTGTTACCAATCTTGGAAATCCCCTGCTCTAGTTCTTCATTGTAGAGATCAATGTATATGTTCTAAATCACAGTCATGTCTGTACTATACAGAGTTTTCTCTGCTCTGCAAATTTTATCTCATCTCTCATTTCCTTACAAACTCCACCCATTCCTAGACTTTAGTTCCACTCTTCTACCCATAAGGACTGGAAAGCAACCACTATGACATTCCACACTTTGAAGAGAATGTGAGGTATTTTTCTGAAGGGCCTACTTTGTTTGACTTAACAGAATATTTTCCAGTTCCATTCTTGCAATTGTTACTGATGGGATTACATTCTTCTTAATAGGATTACATTCTTCATAATGGGTGAATAATAGTCAACTACATTCATGTCACTTTTGGGCATCTCAGTCAATTCTTAGCTATTATGAAATGTGCTACAAAATATAAAGAACTGGAAGTATCTCCTGGATATATTGTTTGCCTTTTTTTGAATAGATTGCTAACGAAAAGCTAAAACTAGAATAATTCTATTTCCAGTTCCTTCAGTAAACTCTGTGCTCTTTTTTCATATTGTCTGCCCGAAATTATACTCCAACCAATGCCCACTAAGCATTTCATTTTCTGGAGTCAGCAACATGGCTCAGCAGGTAGAGTCACTTGTCACCAGCCATGAGTCTGATTCACAGGATCCACATAATAGGAGAGAGCCTACTTTTCACAAATTGGCCTCTGACCTCACACGTGGTTTGTGAACATGCACCACACAGAAAGACACAAAATACATGAATGAGGAAATAAATGTTTTCAAAACTAAGAAAAAATAATTCTACTTCCTCTGTGTCCTTTGCCAACATTTGTTTTCTTTTGCTTTGTTAATTTGTTGATTAGCTGATGTGTCTATTTTCAAGTCCTCAGGGTAAATCCAGACCTCAGTACAGGCTAAGGACACACCCATTCATGACCTACTTCCCAGCTCTTACATAATCTTTTGAAGGAAAAAATTCTGATTTCAGATGTTTTCCCCATTTCTAATTAATAAAGAATTTTTACTGATATTTTAAATATTTTCACGGCACATGTTATCTTTGGAAAGCACTTCTCCACCAGAAAATGCCAAATTACAGCCCAACCCTCTAACAAGCCCTACCCGAAATCACATTGCACCCTCTACTCTTCTATGGCATCTATTCAGTCTCATGCTGCTTCCCCAAAACCTTTTCAAGACTTGATGAACTTAGTTAATTAATTCGTTTCCGATATTAGTGTCTGTATTTCTCCTTTATGTCTATCTTCAGCTATAAGGAGAATGCCATGAGACTATCAAGAATCCAACATGATCAGCCAGTGAAGCCCCTGGACAGAGCAGTCTTCTGGATAGAGTATGTCATGCGCCACAAAGGAGCCAAGCACCTTCGGGTGGCAGCCCACGATCTCAGCTGGTTCCAGTACCACTCCCTGGATGTGATTGGGTTCCTCCTGGCCTGTGTGGTGACTGTGACATTCATCATCACAAAATGTTGCCTCTTTTGCTGTCAGAAGTTTGCTAAAGCTGGAAGGAAGACCAAAAAGGAATAGTTATATCAAAGGCCTGCATTTAGAAGGTGTCACAGCTGAATCGCATTCACTACATTCTAATAAGAGAAGACTACAATCATAAGTTATTTCCCCATGTGAAAGGACAATTCTTCACAATTTATTTGTTAAATCACAGGAATTTTTTTCCAGATAAATATTATTTATTTTGGAGTAAGTATTATTTCAGCCCACAGAAATATTTAAATGGAAAAAAGAAAAACTAAAATTGTCAATATTGTTCAGATTAATTGAATCTGAACACCCAGAACCAATGTAAAGTCACACACAGCAGCAAAATAAAATATAGCAGGAAATCCAACCAGAAGATGGAAGCGTGAGAAACGAGAAGTGCCTGTAGCTCTCAGTGCTGATGGCTATTCATACAGCTGTGACCAAGGGCGAGGATGCCTCAAACAAGGTGGAAGGCAAGAAATCACAGTGGAGGTTTCCTCTGACCTCCATATACCGACCTACTGTGACACATGTGTCCACCCAAACACACAGAAACACGTAAATAGACATATATCAAAAAAATTTAGAGAGCTCTCAGGTTATTTTTGTATTAAAAATCATTAAGATTGTACTTTGCTTTCCATTGCTGTGAAAAATACTGTGACCAACGCCAACTTAGGGAGGAAAGGGTTTATTTAGCTTTCATTTCATAGGTCACAGAGTTCATCACTAAAGGAGCCAAGGTAAGAACTCAGGGTAGGCACCTGGAGTCAGAGGTTGAAGCACAGAACATGAAGGAACATTGCTTACTGCCCAATGCTCAGCCTGCTTTGTTAAACAATATAAAACCACCTACCCTTGATGACACCATCCACAGTGGACTGGGCCCTCGCACATCATTCAACAATCAAGAAAATACCGCACAGACATGAACACGGGCCAGTACAATGGAGGAAATTCCCCAGTTGGGGCTCCCTCAAACTAGGTGTGTCAAGTTGAGAAAAAGTTACTCAGCACAGAAGCCCACTATTTGCAAGTATTCCATAAGCTTTAACTTCATTTCTAACAGAACTTTATAATTTCAACTTCTAAGGGAATATTCAGTATAGGGGTAACATAAAAAGCCTTATCCCTACCCTGTATTTATGAGATTAGTAGTTCTGTTTGGATCCTGGTGAATGCCAAGCTTTAGCTTCATTTCTTTATGAAAGGACCCTGAAAAGTATTTGTCCTTAGTTTTAAAGTCATTTTCCCACACAAGACTGTGGAATTAAAATACACAGATTTCTAACTGATTTCTACTATGAATTTGAACTGTTTGAGAAGAAAAATGATTTCATGGGTTTATGTGGGTTTCAATAACCATTTAAAATATAATGAGGTTGCCTGACTTTCATAATTAGTCTTTGGAAGCATACATAAGATTTCAGTTTGGGCTGTGATAACATGAACAGAATCACAGAATGAATCTCTCTATCTCTCTCCCTCTTTCCCTCTCTTTCTCTGTGTGTGTGTGTGTGTGTGTGTGTGTGTGTGTGTGTGTGTGTTTGTATGTGTGTGTGCATGTGTTGACCCATTTTTTCAAAGTAGGCAAACTTAGGTATGTTTTTTATAACTAATTTGTAAACCTCAATCTTGTTGTAGGAATCAGTTAGAAATAATGATTATGGTTCAGTGGGTAAAAGCAATTGCTGTTTAGAACTGAACATCTGAGTTCACATTTAAGCACCCACATGGAAGTCATGTATTGTGCTAGATATCTGTAATGCCAGTGTTGAGAACTGGAGAGAGATGGAACTCCCGAGCTCACTGACTGGCCAGGCTCAACAAAATGTGCAGATTTAGGTTCAGTCAGAGATCCCGTCTCAAGGGAATAAGGCAGAGAATGATAGAACAGGACATTTATTGGGAAGTAATAAAGAAGAAACTAGCAGATATATGTGATATATAATGATGCTACTGGCAAGCAACTTTGTCCAACAACACTAGGAAAAGAAAAAGGGTAGCTTTCTTGAGAAAGAAATGCCTCAAATGTTGAAACTCTCACTGGAGAAGAGTCTGAATTCTAATGGATCGAAAAGGGAAACAACATCCATGTCTACATTATCACAAACCATAAGTAGACCTCAGTCTGTGGGTTGAGCATAGTTGAGACAGTAAAGGGTATCCTAGTCAACCACTGTTCTCCAGAAATGCGGGAGAAGGCCAAAGCTGAATCTGAAAATTCAGTCAAGGTGTAAACACTAAAATGGAATAAGGCATCATTGTAATATCATGCACTATTATGTATTTGTTGTAGGAATCAGTTAGAAATAATGATTATGGTTCAGTGGGTAAAAGCAATTGCTGTTTAGAACTGAACATCTGAGTTCACATTTAAGCACCCACATGGAAGTCATGTATTGTGCTACATGTATATGTATCAAGAATAATATATTTTGACATGAGGAGGGTACTATACCTAAGGATTAAGGCAATATATAGCTGCAATGCCATATATACTAGGAAATATATTCAAAGTCACAGAAAATATGTTTTATTGAAGAACGGACTTCAGAGTTTGTACTAGGTATCCTGAGCTCTTGGACTGAAGAACTGTTTTCTTAATTAGGCACTCAAAATGTACCACAATTCAGTTCCACTTTAACGCTGCAAATGCTTTAGCAAATGATGATGGCTGATGTTTAAACAGCTACTAAGTAAACTCATACAAGAAAATTCTAATTCCAGAATTATGGAACATAAAAAAATCCAACAAGGACACATAACTAAAGAATATTACTCCTACAGTAATGGCATACAGTGAGAGTCACTTGAATGAAATTGCAGAGAAGTATGCTCAACAAAATCAAAGAAGAAATTGAACTGATGATTGAGAATACAAACATATGATTGAAAAAAATTGTCATGAAAAACATGAAAAGGGACTCAACAAAGAGACAGAAATACAGGTGAAATGAAAAACATAACAAGGTAAACAAAAAGCTCTGTGGAAAGTTTAACAAAACAATGGATCCTGGATAGAATCTGATTGTCTGAGTTTTAAGACATGGTGGGGCAACTGGAAGATCCCCCGATACAGACAAAGATAAAATAGTAAGGTACCAGTGGGAATTCCAAGATGCATGAGACACTGTGGAACATCAAATCTCTGTTCATGGGCATAGAAGGAGGAGGAGAATCTCGCCCTAAAGGAAAGGAAATCATTTTCCAAAGATACATAATAGGTTCTGCAAGATGGTCAGCTGATAAAAGGTAAGTGCCAACACGTGTAACTACTTAGGTTCAATCACCTCAACACACATGGTAAGAAAGAACTCTTGAGAGTTCTTTGTACCTCTGGACACATATGGCATACACATGTGCACACACACACAACACAAACACACACATATGCCACAAAAAAGTAATAAATTCCTAAATAATAAAACAGGCACAAAATATAAAATCTCAAGTGTAGATTAATCTTTTTCATGATACCAAGTGCTAGACTGAAGAGTATCTAATGAAATCTAGATTGCCCAAAATCACATAAGTATGTGCCATAATCACAAAGTAATAAAATTAATAGTAAATAATGAAAGAACTAGTGGAGGAAACATGTAGTTAGCAGAAGTTTTACCCATTAGAATGACCATATGTCACACACAGACATTGTTTATAAATTTCTCGATCCTAAGCGGCATACCTACAATACAACCTGAACTCCTAAGGTTCACACAACATGGAACAGGGGTAAAGAGGACAATAATGAATCCCTCATTTCTTATTAAGGAAGATCCCTCGTGCAACAGTGTTAGTAGAAGTGGTGGAAAGATTGCAAGAGCCAGTGAGAAAGTGTGTGACCATATGGAAATAGCATCCTACAAGCTCCTGGGACCCTGCTCGTATGAACCTACAGAAATGTTGTTGGCACATTCAAGACCCATGCAAACTCAAGCAGACAGAAACCCAGCAAGAAACTCTTAAAACGGGCAACAGATTCCAATCTTTGCACAGGAAAGATTGGCAGTTGATTACTATGGTGTGAAAAAGAGCTAACCTTCTTAAAGCTAGTGACTCTGGATAGGCTGACTAGACCTCAGTGGATGAACTTGCCCTGAGGAAAATCTGGGGACACTAAATTGACACAGTAGGCCTTAATAGAGATGACAGAATGTATGGATTCCAGTTAGGTAGCTATTGGGGTGGGCAGGACCAGTGAGGAAGTGGACATAAAAGTAATTGCTTCAGATGTACTGTATGAAATAACAAAGATTGAATAAAAAATAAACTAAATGACTCCAGCATTTGATATCATTTGTTTTCTTGATTTTAACAGTCTGACTGCTGTAAGATGAAACCTTAAAGTGATTTTAATTTACGAGCTGCATATACACACACATGAAAAAGATCACCCTCCATGATCAAATCAACTTTATTCCTCATATGTAAGGACTTATATATACATAAGTCAATAAATGCCATAAATCATATAAATGGACTCAAAGACAACAATCACATGGTCATTGCATTCAATGAAGAAAAGTTCTCTGACAAAATTCAACAGGCATTTATGTTAAAAGTACTAGAGGGAATTGGACTGAAGGTAACATACCTTATCATAATTAAAGATATATGCTACAAGCCCACAGAAAATATCATTCTAAATGCAGAAAAACTGGAAGCATTCCTATTAAAATCAGAAATCACACAAGGCTGTTCACTATTTTCACTCCTTTTTAATATTTCTTGAAACTCTCCTGGAGCAATAGGACAAGTGAATCACATTTTTGCATCTACTTGAATTCAGTTTGCAAATATTCTGTTGTGAACTTTTGCAGTTATGTTCAGGGAGATTGACCTATAAAGACCTTTTTATGTCCTTAATTGGTTTTGGTATCAAAGTAATACTAGTTTCATGTACAGATTATTTGTATTTACTGAGTGATGAATTTGGAATCAATGGATGGATATTTTTAATAAATTATGCAAATGAAAATTTGTTTAATTAATGTCCTATTTCATAAGATATGTTTTTAAAATATAGAATAGTAAGATGTATATCCATTTCTCAGCAATTTTTTTTGGCTTTTTAACATGTTTATGTACAAGTATATAGGTTCCAGGAAGTTTATGAACACTAAATTCATGCTTTTATTTGTCTGGCATAGAGACACATCATTTAATTCTAAAAAAAACTTTCAGAGTATAAAAGATAAATATTTTAATTTAAAGAAGTGATTAAACCATTTTATGTATGACATTTTTCATAGATGGCTGTAGTAGTGAATTATGTGTAATTCTTTAATGTATCTACACTTAAGAAGACATGGAATGAGCTTTATGATTCTAATGACTAAAGTTGAAAAAACTATAGAAAACATAAACAATTTCTTCAGGAGAGGTTCCTTGGCTCCGTATTCAGGCTTATCAATTCCTGAGATATTCTGACAGTGTTGGTCATTGTGCTCTGCCATGTGCTGAAATGTAACTATTTACACCATGCTTGAAAAATTATTCGATAACTTACTATTTCCTTTCTATTATATCACAATGAGCAATAAAATCCTTTGATTTTATATTTCTTCAGACACAGTCACATCAAAGACAGGAAATCGAGATCTCTCAGTAACAATGAAAGACCTTAGACCTCCATTGTAAAACTTATTCTGTATCTTCACATTAAATTTTAGACCAACATGAGTATTCAACAATATATCATATTCTTTAGCCTCTCCATGAATGTCATCTTTGCTCTTAATTCTTTTGTTGTTGTCACTAAGACCAGGTCTCAGTCTATATCACTAGCTAGTCTGGAACTTGCTATGTTCCAGGCTGGCCTTCAACATTCAGAAATCCATCTAACTCAGCCTCCCAGGTGCTGGGATTAAAGGTGTGCATCACTGCACACTCAGACACTTATCTCTGATAGAATAAACAGCACATAGGAGGGGAAGTGTTAGTCTTCCACAATACTTTTCAAATTTCTATCCAGAAGACAAGCTGGGGGCATACAGAAAAGATGGCTTCAGAACCTTGGCCAGCAGCTCACTCAAGGAATGAGAAAATGACATTAAATAGGATTTTTGATGACTTGTAATAAGATTCTTGTTCAAAATTACATTTCTTCAGAAAGTTTCAGTGATGCAGAATATTCAACAAAGACCTTTGGCATTTTGAATAATATGTCCAAACCAAATACTTTAATCATGTGTCTGTTTTGTGCATTAATTATGTTTATACCCACTTCCCCATCAGCACCCTGCCAGAGCAGCTCCCTCTCACTGGATTTCATGCATTCTATCATTTAAGCTAAGGCCTAATGAGTCAAGTTAGTGTCCCCAGATGTTCATCAGTGCCAGTTCATCCAGTGGGGTCTAATCAACCTAGCTACAGTCACTCTCTTGTAGAAGGTCAGCTCTTCTTCTCCCTGTGTTTATCAGCTTCCCAACAGTTTTTCAACTAAGATTTTGGCCTGCTGCCTTTTTCCGCCATTCTGTCCTGGGTTTTTGTCTTCTTGAGTTTGCATGGGTCTTGTACGTGTTGTCACCATGCTGTACCTTCATATGAGCAAGGTCTCAGGAGCCTGTAAGACTATAATCCATATATTTTTGCCACTCCTCCATTGGCTCTTATAATCTATCCACCTTGTCTTCCACAAAGGTTCCTGAGCTCTGACTTATGTCCTGAGTTTCATGACAGATCTTCATTGCTGAGCAATGAGAGATGCATTAATACTCCATCTATTCTTTTTTTCCATTGTTTTCCATGTGTCAAGTGTTGAGGTTCCATTATAGATGTGTCACTTAGGCTTGGGCATTTCACAGGCACTTAATCTCCGTGTGTGACCAGTGTGGAACTCTGTAATAGTCTCCATCGGTTGCAAAAGAAACTTCTTTGATAAGTGGTGACTGGCATATTTAAGTGCATAGTAGGAAATTACATTTGTCTAGGGATGTGACAGCATACTGGTCTTCCTAAGATCTATAACTTCTCCAAACATGTGTGTTTCTATATGTTTGCAGTACCACACATGAGTTCTTTTTACACCAGCTAGGCATTATTTATCTCTCCTCTCTGTCTACCTGTCTAGCCCTCCCTCCTCCCTTCCCAGTTAAAGGCCCTCCATTTTACTCATTTCACTCCTGGATAATACCTGTCTCCTATGATCTGGAAACGCTTGATCTCTTTCTTTTCCCTTAGCCCCATAATTCCTAGTATGACCCTCCCTCTCACCTTCCTGTTTAAATACCCCTATTGTACTCATTCATTCCTTGGTAGCACCTTTCTCCTACTGTTCTTGTCTCTCAGGCTCCTTCTTTCTCTTTTCCTCCCTGGTACCTCTGCATTTTCCAGACTTCTCCAGGTACATCAGGACATATATCTTTTATCCATTTAGTAAACACATATTCCAGATCAGCATTGCACATATGAATGTAGGATAAACCTCAGATTTTAAAGTAAATGCTTTTCTGTGTTTAATAAAAGGAAACTAAATGTTTCAGAACTATCACCTGAACAACTCTCTAGAAAAATAATCAAGGATTTTCTTCCAGTTTGTCCACAGGCTAAGATTTATGCACCACACCACCATTTTTCCAAGAATTAAAGTTAACACATCAGCTGTATCAGGGATAGAACTGAAATCCATTTCATAGATATCTTACTGCAATCTACTCATTGTTAATTCTATTTCTTTTTGAAATTTTCTGTGCTCACATTCAAAGGATAATTTATTGATTTCACATATAATTTCTAGACTTCAAAATAAGTCAGTAAGTTGATAAGACTAAAAATTGCATTTTATAGTTAAGTAAAAGACATAGAACATGAATTCAATGTTATAAAAGCTTTTAAACACTTTTCTTCCCATACTTTCTATCGTTTAGCTAAGGTTGACACTCTTTGAATATGCCAAATACCTACCTTAAATGTAAAGTTTTATAATAAAGTCAATAACAACTCCAACTGATTCTCCATCCCTTATGTCTATGTTCTCCTTATGCGGTAGAAAATATATCACATAACATATGATACATATATATATATATATATTACATCAAAGCTGTATAACATTTTGTTAGATGTTATGATTCAGAGTATTTAAATTTTTCAGTAATATATACTATACATATCATAAATTTAAAGAATTTAAAGTGCACACCTGCACCCTCAGATGCACACATCACAAACATATGTAGTCATATTAAAAAAATCATAGAAGAAGTAGAAACAAAGTAAATAATATAAATGAACAATGAATCTAAGAGTTACTTCTTTGAAAAGATAAACAAGATAGATAGGTCCTTAGCCCAATTAACAGAAATAAATAAAGAGCAAATCAAAATCAACAAATTCAGAGATGAAAGGGGAAACATTACAACCGATTTAAAAAAAGGACCAGAATATTATAAGGAAATACTTCCAAAACCTCTACTCTAGGAAATTTGAAAATTTCAAAGAAATAGAGGAATTTCTAAATTCATGAAAACGAGCAAAGTTCAACAGGGAAAATACCAACAACTTAGAAAGACCCATAAGAAAACTGAAGCCATATTACAATGCATTGAACTACTACAAAGAGCCCTCACCCAGATGGATTCAGAGCAGAATTTGATCAGAGATTTAAATAAGATCTAAAACCAAGACTACATGAGTACACTTAGACAAACACAGGCAATACATTCATACACATGAAATAAAAATAATAAAATATTTTTAAATGAAAGCTAGGATGACATATATAAACAAAAATAAGTTTTACACTGTTTTTAATTGGTGACACTTTTCACGTCAGAATAATATGTACTACATGAAACTTCATACAAGTTTCACACTGAAGGGCATCTGGGGACCCAGACCTGACTATATATTTCTTAATCAGTCAAACTATCTATCTGTCTGTCTGTCTGTCTGTCTGTCTATCTATCTACCTACCTACCTATCATCTATCTACCATATACATACATAGTAGAGTACATAAATTGGTGAGCAGTTAGAATGGGATGGGTGCAGAAATAGGAATGGAATTTAAATATGATCAAAGTATATTGTATTAAATTCTTAAAAATTCAGTAAAATTAATGAAGCATTCATACACACTTGAATATGTCATGTATCATCACATTTTTCTATGATCTGACAGTTAAACATCATGATTGAAGATTATAAAGTACCTAAAAGACATGAAGCTAATGTGTTTACTTCAGTTTTGTAATAATAATAATTCCTAATGATAATGAAATTCATAATGCTTAAATGTATGTTCAGTTCCCTAGAATTAAAATATTAAACTTTGACATATCAATCAAGGACGTTCCTATGTACTGTGACCAATATGTGTGCTGTCTTCAGCAATCAGATCTTTCCATCAAGTTCTATTTTATTGTCTGGGTCTCTGGAACATCTCTAACCAATAGTGCAACAGAAGGCATTCTGTATGTGGTGTCACTGTTTTTATTTGACAGTTGACAATCTATGCTTTCAGGAAGGAATATAATCCCTGCTGAGGCATACTTCCAAAAAAACTTTCTTCTCTCTCTCTCTCTCCCTCTTTCTCTCTCCCTCCCTCCCTCCCTCTCTCATTGTCATCTAAAAATATATTATAAAGTATATATTACTAAATAGCAAATTTGTGTATTTCTTTTCGTAATGTATGCATGTATGATTTTCCCCTCTCACCATCTGCTCTGCCCTAACTCATATATATTTTAATGAAATATCTACAAAACCAAACCATATTTACTCAAGGAGATAACATGAACTTCCAGTTTATTTGTAGGATTTTCTAGAATCACCAGGAAAGGAAGCTGATGATGTCAGAAAAGCCAACTCATGACCTCTGTGGAGAAGTTCATGGAAAACTATCTTCCTTTTGATCTGATGTCAACACTCTCTGGGATACACATGCAACTTTCCACAATTTTTAGACCTGAAATGGCACATCAACTGTGTCAACAGAACTGAAATCCACTTCACATGGACCTTTTGGCATTGAAAGTTCCTCTCTGAAGTCTTACAAGAATAAAGAAATCAAAAAGTTAAAGTATAACTTTTATATTTTTCTTCTAAATCAATAATCTTAACTTTTGGTCATTTGGAGGCCTATAAACCAAATAAAACTCTGATGACCCAAAGGTCACAATGGTTTATTTACTTTCTGTTTTCTTTCTTTTCATTCATAACCATATGTCCACTCTCTCCTTTACATAGAACAGTATAGCTGACAGAACATCATTGAATCAAAATTTCTTTTCCATGAGTTTAGAATATTATAAAAAATTCAGTAATATAAAATAAGCATACTATACAGTTGACCAATTAAAATTTTTTATTCAGCATTTCACTTTATATTAATAGAACTATAAAATCCCATTTTATACGAAGTTTAGAATTTCAGCCAAAGGGTTGCAAGAATTAACTCATAATCTAGATGAATAAACTCCTAGGCACTCTTTTAAACACTCATATTTCTTAGGTCATTATTTATACATGACAACTTTTGCTTTTATATCAATTTGATTTCCCTATTAAATGTGCCATGCTTACCTGATGTGAGAAGCCCATATCTCACCTCTCCGGGGCCTTATAGGAAACACATACACCACAAGCAGAGATGTGTGTGAGGCATTTTTCAGGTGGAGATTTGGTCTTCTTGGTTTAATCACTTCATAAAGCTTTTGGAAAACTTTTTTGCTCTATATGGTTTGAAAATTCTTGCTACATTAGATCCTTTACCCATGCCATTTTGAATGCCATTTCAGTTGGTACTTACAAAATAATCCTATATTGCTCAACTAATTTCCCCTATATGATGGATTTTTTTATAACACTGACATAATCAGTTTATAGGGAGGAAAATTTTATTTTGGTTTACAACTTTAGAAGTTTCAATCCCCAGTCCTTTGCTTCAGTTCTTTTAAGCCTTTTGGAAACAGTTCATTACAGGGAAAGCATGCAGTTCGTGGCTAAGAATTGAAAATAAAAAGGCATTGGAGAGTCTGGGGGTTTCATATCCAGTTCAAATACAAACCCAGACTATCATAATGTCCATCCTCCTGACCTCACCTCCTAAAAGATCTACTACTTTTTAAGAGCACTGTGAACTAGACCTTTATCACATAGACTTTTGGAGAACATTAAAACTCCAAGTTGGGCTGAAGATATAGCTCAGTTGGTAAAGGACTTGTAGCAAAGGACACAAAGCCCTGGATTCAATCCATAGCACCACAGTGCTTTCTATATAGTACAACTAAACTGGTAATCTAACTTGACAATTTGGGATTTTCTGAACTTAGTCCTATACTAGATTTACTTCCTTTCAAACTTTGTAAATTCCTTTCTCATTCTTCGATCATAAGGACCATAAATCTGATGTGTTAGAAGCAAAGATTTTGGTCACATTTATAGTGTAATGTGAGCTCCTCAAGGGCAGGACCCATACTCGCCTTTTCTCTTAATTTTCTGCTTAAGTCATTGGCAACATTCTGACCCTAGAAGGAGCTGGTATTTTTTGAGTTCTAGATGCAAGGTAGTTACCTACACTTAAGGTTGGTGAAGCTGGCCTCTTCCGGTCGTAGGGGACACCTGAAAGAATTGGTGTATCAAAACCAAGATGAGTCAAGATATAGAGATTAAATGGAATGAATAACTACATGACGTTATGCTGCTATTTAAGATACCTACTTAATATTACTTCCTGGTCCAACTACTACCTTAACAGGGTACTGCTTTCTGTTAACTTCTGTAAGTCTATATACTGTCTTTGAGATCCTTAGGAGCAATATTGTAGAACTTAATGATGTCTACAGATCTATCCATAATACAAACATCCTTTAAGTAACTGCAAATTAGACTTCAAACTCATTAGAAGTCTTTTAAAAATAATACTTTTAAAAATTAATAAAGTCAATTGCAACATGAAAAGTTCCTGTTATTGTCAATTGCTTTATGAAAGTATTAATATTTGTGGGACACTAGCTTTAAAAATAATGAATGTTTGATGCAATGGTGTGGAGAGATAGTAAACAATTTGTTATTTTCTCTGTATAAACCACATTCATTATATGTGAAATGGCTGTCCTCATTACCTTAGGGTACTGCCATGGGCCAACAAGGACACATCAAATAGACTGCTTGATCTACTTTTCCTTTCATCTGATTCCCACCTGGCTGCTTTAGCTCCTCACAAATCCGATTCACATGCTGGTCTTAAAATCATTCAGATATTCCAGAAATTCTTTTGCCAAAAAAAATGCATTCCACCAAAAGAATTTTTTAAAGCTTACTGAATTCCCATAATGGAGGGAAAGTACCTGCTGCACCATTCTTTTTCAAAGTCTCCTGTGACCACAGTCTACAGATCCTACTGAACTAAACAGCAAATGCTGTCTTTCCTGTATCCAATTTCACCAGTAATGCTTATCCTTCCTCTATGTATCTATCAGGCCCTGATATTTACAGGGAATCCAAATGGTGTAATCTAAAAGTTCCTAGTGGCTCATGTGAGCCAGTCCATCTGGGACAGATTTCCCTCAAATTACGCAGGTTGCATCAAGGAAGGATATGAATAGTTAAAGAGTTAAATTAGGTTCTCTGCTTACATGACTGCTAAACATGAGCTCATCTGCCTCCATGCCCACAACCCCAAATTCCAGGCTGAATAAGTCGTATTTGATACCTTAAAAGTATTCCCAATTCAAACTGCTTTGGTTAAATTTATCCTGTGATTTTCATAGTTTTCTTTGATAACCCATTTAAGCCCCCTTTATGTATAGTGAGTCATGGACTTTGACCTCTATCAATATTAAAGGGAGATCTGAGAGTTATTTTCTATCATCTATACAACTTTCTTTTCCTCCTCACAACCTGAATGTTCCAATGGGTTCCAATTTTAGGATCCATGAATATCTTTTTTATTACTGACCAAGTCTGACTCTTTGTCCCGTTCCCCACCAGCTCTAAGGACATCAAATCAACATGAGCATCTCAGTCTCCCTTTTCTTTCACTTTTCCTTCATATCGCATTCTGATCTGAAGAAATGCATCTGTAAGTCCTTTCCTATGCAAGGGAGTTCTTTCTAGAATGATAGCTGAGTCTCAGCTGCATCTATCACCTACATCAAAGTCCACACAACCACTCTTCCTTGATTTACCGGTGATTCTGTCCTTCTGTGTTTGGGATACAACAATGGTCTTTCCTGGGAGGATTTAAACAAATGTTTATTCACACCAAATAAGGAAGTGAAGAAAACTCAAAGAAATGATTCAACTAAGCACAATCTAATGAGTTAAGCACTCCATTGAGTTAATTGAAAGAATGTGTGAGAGGTTAGTGACAGCAACATAGAAGATTCTGGCAACTGTTTCAGTGAAAAACCCACCCAAGCATGCGTGGAAGCTCCGGGAAGGTGCTTTATTTCAGTTCCCTGAACAACTTGAAGGCAGTTCTAAAAAAAGATATCCTCTACCCCCTAAAATATTCATGATTATTATTACCTTAAAGTAACTCCTATGAGTTTTGGGAAGCTTTTATTTATTTATTTGATTGCTTTGTTTTTCTGTGTCTTGTGAGCCTCTTTCCTCCATCCAGGATGGAAAATATGGAGTGAATAGCTGCACGGCAGAGCGTATTGTATATGGTAAAAAATTTAAATGCCCTGTGTTTGATAAATGCTGATTCAACAGTTTCATTCTTTGTTCTTTACTGCTACGTGAGGACACAACAGAAGCAAAACTTTGTCAGTTGCCACCATTTTTGAAAGGACTGAAATATTATACTTAAGACAAGTCACTCGTGCATAAAAAGGTATTCTCTCTTAGTCAATAGTACACAGCCCAGAAATAAAGGCAACAAACAAACTTTCATAACCTTTGAGTTCAAGTTCCGTCATGTATTTATTCATACATAGAATCGCATGATCAAGCTTATCATCCCATTGATGTACTTTGAACTGTAGAAGTTGTCTGTTAACTTCTTGATTGATTGCTCTTTGCATATAAGTATAGAAAGCTTGCAGAGAGTTATGGCAAATATAAATAGCATTGCAAAGCAGGAAGATGTCTATGAAATGGTCTTCAGTCTTTCTCTTGACACAGTTTATATGCTACTGCAGATTGGGAACTTGTGGAAAAGTGCTGGTGTGGCCCATGGAATACAGTCATTGGATCAACATGAAGATAATCCTGGAGGAACTTGTTGAGAGAGGTCATGAAGTAACTGTTCTCACATCTTCAGCTTCTATCCTTATTGATTCCAGCAGATCATCTATTATTAAATTCGAGATTTTCCCTACATCTGTTCATAAAGAAGAGGTGGAAGATATGTTTTCAAAATGGATAACACTATTGATAGATAATTTGGGAAAATATTCAGTTTGGACACATTATTCAAAAATGCAAAAAGTCTTTAGTGAATATTCTCATATGAATGAAAATTTCTGCAAATCTGTAGTTTGGAACAAGAATCTTATGAAAAAACTACAAGAATCCAAGTTTGATGTTGTTCTCGCAGATGCAATTGGTCCCTGTGGTGAGCTGCTGGCCGAAGTTCTTAAAATACCATTAGTGTACACTCTTCGCTACTGTCCTGGATACACATATGAAAAATATAGTGGGGGGCTTCCAGTCCCTCCTTCCTATGTGCCCATGGTTCTCTCGGAATTAACTGACCAGATGACATTCATGGAGAGGGTAAAGAATATGATGAATGCACTATACTTTGACTTTTGGTTCGAAACCTTTAATGAAAAGAATTGGAATCAGTTTTACACTGAAGTTCTAGGTAAGTTCTGTCATTATTACTATGAAATTCTGACCTACTTTTCCTTCAATGTGAGTGTATGTGAATTAATATAAAGTCAATAGAATGTGGCTCATAATTGTGAATTGATAAACAAAATAGAAGGTAACCAAAATATCTCAGAAAAAGGAAGACACCATAATGTTGCTCAGAAATTAAAGTGAATATTAATACAAATTGAACCAAAGAAAAATTTGCCAAAGAATTATTTGGGTTTTACCCATGTGTTATTTGGGTTCAGTAAATGTCATTACAGATTTCATTAGGTCTTTTATGGATCATAGATATATGTATGTTAAGGATATTTCACCACCACTTTCACCTACATAACATAAGGGCAAATATTTTTCTTAGTAAATAAGGTACTTCACTTATCATTTAAAATATTTATCTGTAATATGACTAAATATCCTTGACAATTAAACAGTTTCTGTAGATGAGAAAGAGAATTTTGTTATTTTTAGAGTATTTACACTTTAGATTTCACAAATCAATGTAAGCCACATTTTAAAGCCTAAATCCTTACCACATAATGGATATACTTTATTAGTTTTTGTTTTCAAAATCCCTTCCAATTAAATAAAATATGACCTAAACTATGAAGGAGAATAATTTGAATGGGAATAATTTATGAACATTATACAATGATGTCTTTCCATCATTCAACTAAGTTAATGTTCCTAAACTCCTATTAATTAATTATAGTAGTAGCTGGAAGGAATGAAATCGATTTATCCCAGTTACCACAGTTCATCTGAAGGATCAAAGATCAAGGAGAGGGCTTCTAAATTGTGAAAATTTGGTGAAATACTCTATGAAAGCTTTTTTTTTTTTAAGTATGGTAAGAATCACTGTCTCACTGAGTTTCTAAATTAACAGTTGGTATTTTGAAGCTATGATATAATTCAATTTATATATATATATATATGTTCATGTTTGTTTAAGGATGTATATAGATATCATTAATCAATATTTAAATTATAAAGAGCTTTTCTACTGTTTCAAATTACCTCCAGAAGTCACATGCCACATTCCAGACAAAATTCTCACATTATTCTGCATTTTGTACTATTTGTTTTGGTGCAGGGAGACCCACAACATTATCTGAACTGATGGGAAAAGCAGAAATATGGCTCATTCGAACATACTGGGATTTGGAATTTCCTCGCCCATTTTTACCAAATTTTGAATTTGTTGGAGGACTTCACTGCAAACCTGCCAAACCTCTGCCGAAGGTAAAACTATACGAGTTTTCCTTGACTACGTTCCTCTGTAATGTTCAGTGAAGTAATTTTGCTTCTCTTGTTTGGGGTGATTGATTTAATAACAGAGATAAGAAGTGCGGCACAACATTCTTTCAACTGTAGACTCGTATATTCCCAAACATTAACACTTCCCCGCATCTCACTTCTGTCAGGCAGGAAATGTAGTATCCTCTAAGGATATGGTCCATTATATTAGGACCTCCAGGATGCAACTGATTAAAAACCTCACTTATTCAAGAATATCAATTAGGTGAATACTATGCACCAGAGACAGATACTGGAAATGAAAAGAAACAGAAAGAAATCCATTTCTGCACCATATAGAACATATGTTGCAGACCTGGATAAATTATGAAAAGAAAAGTTTGTGAGTAGTGTTATCATGGAAGAGATTGTTATGTTCAGGTAACAGACAACAGAGATCACAGGAAAGAGTCTCAAATACTTGCTTTGTTGCAGGGAGACCTGAACAAGCAGCAGGTTTATGTGAACGAATAAGAGGGGGGCAGAAAAGCAGATAGACTTGGGAGGACAGTTTCAAGGACTTTAGATTTAATTTAGAAGAAGGAATGGTTTTTTTATAAGAGAAGAAATCACACTGGGAAGGAAACCTGAAAGCAGACAATTATTAGCAATATAATACATCTGTTAGTGATACTGGCGAGGCATTGAAGGGTTACCTATAAAAGACAAATGATCAGATGTTTTTAATTTTATTTATTTGTTTTTATTTTATGTGTATGAGTGTTTTTTCTGCGTGTATATAAGTGCACTCCTGTTGTTTAAGGTCCACAGAGGCCAGAACAGGGTATGAGATTCCCTAAACCTGACACTACAGACATTTTTTAGCCACATTGAAAGTACTGAGAACTGAAGCCTGGTCCACCAGCAGAACAGCCAGTGCACTTTACCACAAAGCCATCTCTTTATCCTTAGATTTTCTTTTGAATAAAAAACTCCAAGTACATTCATGCTTTGGATTACAGAAGAAAAAGACATTAGAAAGGAAAACAATTAGGAGTGTGGCGCCGGACTGAAGATAACAGACAATAGATACTAGCCCAGAAGCAACTCAGACGTGACTGCTTGCTCGTCTGCTGACAGCTGACCCTCACATTGTCATGTGGAAAGACATTTAACACAAACAAATCTCCTAAAATACCCAAGCATCTAGTATTCCAAAGCAATATTCACTTTTCTATACAAATTATTAAAATTGTTGCTATTACCAATACCATTTTTTTCTTAAAAATAGCTTAAAAACCTAATTATAAAGCCCACAGTCACACCTCAAAATAACAGAACAAATTCTCAAAATAGTAATGTTAACCTTCAGTGTTTATTAAATTGACCCCTTTTATCACATGGTCATCGCTATTTGCTCATGAATTTGGGTGACGTCAATCTGGATGTATAGAATTCACTGTGCGATCACAACAAATATCAGTAATGTTCACTTGTAAATGAAGTCAGTTCAAGACTGCCACAGCTGCTTGTGTGTATCTAACAAGTATTAACTGGCTAAAATGTATCAGATATAGCTGAAATAAGTACTATTTTCCCAGACATTTTTTTCCAAAAAGTTATAGCTATATTCTCAAAAATAGTCCTACCACAATTAAAATTTTTATTTTAAAGTAAACAAGAATAAATGGTAAATTTTCATTGTATGGGAGGAAGTTCTACACAATCTTTAGGTAATTGAAAGGTAATGATAAAAGTACCATCTCTCAATGATATAAAAAAGTGACCCTCATAACAGAGTAATAAATGCAGCCTCAATCACCCAGTAACTCCTTCTGCTTCACCATCTAAAAACCCCTCTCTTATTTTTCTGTAACTCCATATTAGAACACAACAGGAGTAATTCTCCTTAACAGAGTATGCATTTTCTACCATCTGCCAATCTTATAGGACACCTCTGTGAGACTCCCTTAGGCAATGTGCATCTGAATATAACAGATCTTGACAGAATTATCACATAGAGAATGTACATCCTGAATCTGTAATACAAACCTATCAGTTCCCACCAGTTCTTTCTGGATATACCCTACTAATTTACTATTACAACAGAATTCTATCAGCAAATAGATTATTTTACATGAAGCAGCAGAAAGATCTAACAAAATTTAAATCAATACTTATAATAAATCCTATACCTGTTATGGTATTCAACATATTCAACATAAACCTTTCAACCAATGTTTCTAAAAGTATGATGTTAACTTGCATTTATATAATGTAAATGAACCAATTTTTAAAATGTTTGATGTTAATTAGCATGTTCGGTCACATGTACATTAACATCTACTTTCAAAAAACTTTTTGGTTGGAAATATGCATTATTTGGATGAGTATAGAATTAATCAGAATTATTGACACTTATTCATGCACAAATTAATGGTTTTTGCTGTGACATTTTATAGGTGTGACACTTGGACTTCGTCACCTTCTGTCCGATCATCACTTGCCCTTCCTCTTCTCTCCATGTCCTCTGGTCAGTTTTAACTCCTCATGTAGATATTGCTGCCTTCAGGAATTTCTACTGAAATTTTTGCTGGGTTTTCAGTGTCAATGTTTCAAAGAAAATGAGCAAAACTTGTGTTTCTCTGTCTATCTTCATTGATTAATGTGATGTGTTCTAACTTCAATCATTTTCCTGAAGATGACATGATTTTTATTGCTTATGACTGAATAATACTGTTATGTAAAGATAATAATATTGCTGTACATTTATCAGTTGATGGACAACTAGGCAGAGTCCATTTTGGGGCCCTTGCAAATAGCGCTGTAGTAAAGGAAGGTATGTGACTTTCTCTTTCTACTTGTTGACAAACTTCATCTGCTTTATCAGTGAAGAACAGTAAACATTAGTTCTAATGCTTTTCCCTTGAGGAAGTGTCTTCATATATTTCATAATGATTCTGTCATTTTATATCTCCAAAGAGAATCTAGAAGTATTTGCTCTCTGCAGTTTTGTAATTTTATACTTTGTGATAGCCATTCTAAGACACTGACATGTAATCATGTAATTTGGGGTTGTATTTTTTTTGAGGGCTTATGACATTAAGAGCATTTTTTCATGCGTTTATTGACTATTTATAATTCTAATGAGAAGATTTTTTTAGATCATTCAATTATTTTTATTGGACTACATGTTCTTTGAATATCAGTGATTTTAAAATTCTTCCTTACTTTAGATTTCTTAGATGACTCGCTAACAAAAAGTTTACTTTCAGCCTTTAGAGAACATTCTTAATTTTCAATTTCTTTTCCATTGTTATTCAGATGCTTCTTAACTTTAAAAATGTTCAGGTGTCAATTCCTGAATTATTACTGGAGATAATGATATTCTAATAAAAATTTTCTCTTTTTTAATATCATGGAGATTTTCTTCAAATCAATTCAAATTCTCAGTACTCGTATTAGGTCTGATGCATTTTGAGATAAATTTTGTACAGAGTGAGATGTGGGCTCTAAGTCAATTCTGTCTGTGGATAAACACAGTTCTCAGTATTGTTGTTGGAAGGGCTGTCCTCAACTTCTAGTTTCACACTGTTGTGCTTATTGTTTCTCATCTTTTTAATCACCATTGGATTACTGGAATGAAACCAACTTGATAGTGTTTATGATATTTCAAACGTGCAGTTGAATTTGATTTGCAAGTCTTCTATACAGATTTTTTTTCGCAACTACATTCACCATATGTATTGAACAGCAGTCTTCACTGATTTTTCTTACTAGCTTTTTAAAATATTTTATTTATGTATTTATTTGTTTTCTGTCTATGAGTGTATTACAGGCGTGTGTAAGTGCACCTGTGTCATGCAATGCCCAAGGAAATCAAAAGATGGCATCAGATCTCCTGGAACTAGAATTAGGGACAGTTGTTAGCTTTCATGTGGGTGCTGGGAATTGAACCCAGGTCCTCTACAAGAGCATCCAGTGAATTTACCCACTGAATCAAGTCTCCAGCCTCTCTTGTTAGATTTTAGCTGCAGAAAAATGCTAGCTTTGTAAAATGACTTTTCCATTATTCCTTCTCTTTTCACTCTATGAAGTGACTGAATTAGCAGTGAAAGCTCTTCCTTAAATTCCTGTAGAATTTGTCAGTGGGTAAGACAGCTTGTGGCAGACTTTTCCACTCTTCTAGAACCACTGATTCCATCTTCTTGTTAACTGATATAGATGAATATGCACAATGAATAACTTTTATATCATATTGGTTCTCCTTCCATGGGTCATTTGTATCTGGAAAATTTCTTTCATTGCTTTTAGATTTTAAGATACGTTGACATATACTTAAAAAAAAAAACTTTCCCTAATGATTCTCTAAATTTCAGTAAAATCTGTGATAAAACGTGTGTTTCCTCTCTAATTTACTTATTTTGGTCATTTTCAGCATATTACAACTGTGATCACAAAGGAAATGAGTTTCTAGACGCAGGAAAACACAGCTAATCCGATCCTGGGCTCCCTGATACTACTTTATTTCCCCTCCTCACTGCTGTCTCAGGCCTTTAGAGAGGCTTCCTGTGCTGCTCTTCACTTGTGAAGACACACTCTTTCTCTGCAGGAAATGGAAGACTTTGTGCAGAGCTCTGGAGAACACGGTTTTGTTGTGTTTTCTCTGGGATCAATGGTCAGTAACATGACAGAAGAAAAAGCCAATGTGGTGGCCTCTGCCCTTGCACAGATTCCACAAAAGGTGAGACAAAGTGTGCATTGGGTGGACAATTGTGTAATAAGTGTACTGAAATCTAAGCCTTTGAGTACAAACCATTGTATGTGAAAAGTGAAATATTTCTATATCTCTTATTCATAAAATAAATCATTTTGATAAAAAAATGTATATGGCAGATGATAAAATATTACGGAGACTTGTTCTGATTAATAAATTTTTAATTAACATTACAAACATAAAGATGAATGATATTTAGATCCAACCATGGCTGTACATGCCAACCATCCTAGAACTGGGGAGGCTAACACGTGGGTACGGACACAAATTACGGCAGCATGATGAGTTCTAGGCTAGCCAAAAATACAGAGTGAGTTAATGTCTAAAAACTGGAAAAATAAATGAATGAGGGAAAAAGAGAAAGAGACAGAAAAAAAGAGACAGAAAGGAAGGGAGGGAAGCAGGGAAGAAGGGAGGGAGGCAGGGAGGGAGGGACGGAAGAAATGTGTACCTTAAGAAGTTGTTAACAGAATGGTTTTACAGAATGATCAGTTCTGCATTGCCATATCTTCCCTTTCCTTCCAAGATGCTGCAGACACTGTAAATATATGGTTGTGATTAAAAAGTAATCAAATGCTAATTAGTGGGTACACCTGAACAATAATGATATTCAGAGTCTGGAAACTGCATAATATCTTCATCATACAGGATTGGCATTCAGTATCATTATTTACCACAATTATAGAGTTTTAGATTAGGACAATTCAGTAAAGTATTCAGGGGGGTTATAAAGGGAAAATTAGGTCAGAGTTCACCAAACACAAATCCAAGTCTGCTCCTCATAAAATTTATTTAGACAGGAATCAAAAGGTTTGGCAATGATGGAAGTAGGAAACAATAACAGAAAGGGTGAAAATAAGAGCTGACAGTGGAGGGGACCCAGTGCATCGCAGTGTGTCCAGGGGAACTCTGCTTCTAATACATGACAGTAACACCTTCTTTTGTTGGGAAGGGATAAAGAATGTCAGTAGTCTCAAGGGGAAGCAAGTATGACATAGGAAGGAATTCAGAAGTTCCTAATTCCATAAATTCTACTGGCAACTGACAGGCTATGGATAAATGTGACATACTTTACTTTTATTGTGTGATAAACATGTATGTTAAAATCATGAAGGTAAATTCTGATGTAAAGTGAAAGTTACTTTAACAGGAACAAAGCTTAGACAAAGAAAGTCTTATTTATGTTTTATTTGTACTTATTGCTTATTAATTAACAACCCAGTTCCTTTTTTGTATTGGATATTATAAGACATTTAGATAATTAAAAAATCTTAAAGATTACTGATTTTTTTCCCCTTGAGTAGACTTTAATAAGTTTTTGCAAAAATAACTAATTGTAATTCTTACTGAGAATGAACTTTTTCTTCCCAAATATTAAACTGTTTTACCTAGATATTTTTATAAATCAAATAAAACCTAATAGAACATGGAGCAACGGCTCAGAGGTTAAGAGAAACAGCTTCTCTAAAATTGGAATCAAGTTCCAGTCACAGCACACACACTGTAGCTAAGAACAGTGCATCACTCCAGTTCTAGAGGATCAATGCTGCAATTTTCCTCATCAGAATTCAATGACTTCTCTCAAAATGTCATACGTACTTTAATAGGTCATTAATCATCAAAGTTCTGTAATATTATGATTAAATATCATAGCCAAGCAATGATAAATTTATGTTCAAGAAATGTTATATAGTATTTATTTATCTTTTGATAACTCACAAGACTTTTAAACAGCTTGTGTTAATTTTCTTGTCAATCTCCTGGAACATGTTCAACAGGATAAAGTGGTTAATTCTCTATAAATTGAAACATGACAAAACTTGGAATATGAAATATGGTGTTTTCTGGGGGTAACAGGTTCTGTGGAGATTTGATGGCAAGAAACCAGACACCCTAGGATCCAATACCCGGCTGTACAAATGGATTCCCCAGAATGACCTTCTTGGTAAGACAAAGGGCAATAAAGAGTGTAAATTATTGAATTACAATAAAATCACAACATTTAGTGTTTTCACAGCATTAGTTTGTCATACACTCTGCACAGTTTGGCAGCCTGGCCCAGGTGAATGCAGATGCTTTTACTCAAATCTTAATTATTAACACTGTCTTTGATAGCACACGTCACACAGTGAATATGTATATATCTACACATATATATGGGTTACAGAATGAGTAAACGTTAAACAGAATGCAGAAGAGTTAAGGGGTTGATAAGTGAGCTGAGAGTCTGCACTGATGAGACAAATGGAGCAGACCAGCCCAGGGAGGGAGCTGCTGCTGAGCTGCTGAAGTCAGGGTTAGAGAGGAAAGCAGCAGAGTTCCACTGTGAGCTGAAAGATCCCGCCAAGCCCAGAGCAGGACATGAGTCAGGAGCAAGAAGCAAAGGATCAGATCCAGGTCCAGACAGGCGAACACTTGAGTTTGTTAACAGTGGGAGATGGAATCAAGCTGAAACTACAGGGACAGACAGGGAGTCCTCTGCTGGGTGGTCCTTGACATGCACACCAGGTATCTGGGGATAAGCTGGTATGAGGCTGTTCCATTCAAATCTTAGTTGTTCATTATTTAATGGGGTCAAGGTGAAGGAGTTACGTCTTTTCCTGGGTCTGTTGTGTCTGATAAGTTCTGTCTGCATTCCATTATTTGATTTTAATAAGCCCATGTACCCCTAAAGCTTCAATTCACGCCAATAATATTGTAAGCTAGCTCATTTCTGTTCAGAGAAATAGATTATTTATGGTCAACTTATTTCTTGGAGAAGTGTAAGCAGTGTGTCCTCAGGTTCCACTATGCAACCTGCTACTGACTTCTACTCTGCACATACCAGACACAACGCCCTCACTGTTTTTTTAAGCAAATACTCAAACCTCTACACCTGACTCAGAGACTTTTTTTCCTATTAACACTACCACTTATTTAACCCAGAATGTTCTTTTCATTGTTATGTCTGGAAATCTTGTTTTCGTTCTTCGAGTCTGGAGTCACATATTACCTCTTCCAGGCAGTCTCCCATTCCCTGTGGAATTAAGAGCTTCTTGCTTTAAATTTTTCTTACAATTTTATTACAGTTTTATGAGGAGAATAATCCATTTTCTATGAAAATAAGCCTCCTTTAACCCTTAGATTTTATGACTTTCAAATACTAACTTTAATTCTTTGGAAATTTTGCCCATTGTAGGTCATCCCAAAACCAAAGCTTTTATAACTCACGGGGGAACAAATGGCATCTACGAGGCGATCTACCATGGTATTCCTGTGGTCGGCATTCCCTTGTTTGCCGATCAGCCTGATAATATTGTTCACATGGTGGCCAAAGGAGCAGCTGTTAGACTGGACTACAGCTCACTATCAACTACAGATATTCTCACTGCCCTGAGGACAGTCATAAATGACCCTTCGTGAGTATGACTAATTTAAAAAACTATATAGTTTTTGGAATCAAGATGAAAAATGACACAGCATTTCAGAGGACCCAGGTTTGATTCCCAGAACTCACATTGGTGCATAACAAACACCTGAAAATCCAGTTCCAGTTGTTATGTTCTCTGACCTGTACAGGCTCCTGTATGCACATGATATGTATAAGTTCACAGAAGCACACATATATAAATACATTTTCAAGAGAATGGGGATTTTAAATTATTCATGGAAAGATTCCTATCATAAATGACTGTTTTCCATTTTTTGAAAGTCATGAAGTTTTAAGGAAATTGAATTATTTTCTAACTCTGAAATATGTGCTTATTTACAAAACTTAAGTCATTCTCAATTATTTCACTTCAAGGATTATAGGTATAATCATTTGTCCCAAAAATTCCATTAGTCTAGATCATATTGGAAATACAACTCCACTGAAAGAACTTAATTAAATATGACAAAATATTTTGGCACATATTTTCTGAAATTATAAAACTTTCACCGAATTTTATTTTATACCTAGCATTATTCAGAGAGTTTAATATATATTATACTTTAGTATAAAAATCCTAATTCTAATTATAGAATTCAATTATGTAAAGAATAATATTATATTTTTGAAAAGCTTATAATAACATAAGTTTAGAACACTTTGTCATGTTAAAATAAATGACACAAGTCACTGAATTCACAAAACACATGACGGCTTCTAAGTCAGTGGTGCCAATAAAAGACCCTCCAGTAGATAACCTTGACATCAAGGACTCAATTAATAGTTTAAAAGCAAGCATTATAGTATTACATAGATATTGCCTAAGAAATAATAGACAATGTGAAATGCATAAAACCACCAGTATCGTCCAGGTATATTCTGAAGACAAATGTCCCTAGAAAGGATGTGCAGGACAAACATATGTTCAAGTCCCTAGTCATAGGACATAATTCTGTTTTGTTAATATTTGTTTTGTTCTTTTTACTTTTATATGTAAGAGTTATTGCCTGAGTATGCGTAAGTGCACCTGTGTCATTCAGTGCTCATGGAGGTCAGGAGGGCATCAAATCTCCTGCAAGTCTACCTGTAGAGAGTTATTAGCCACCATGTAGGTGCGGGAAATCCAACGCAAGTCTCTGCAAGGTCAATGACCCATCTCTCCAGCCCCAGAATTGGATTTTTTTATTAGTAGGCTAAGAAGTCTAGTGGAAATTTTGAGCAAGGTATTTATAACTGAACTGGTGTTTTAAGAACATGAGTCTAGTTACTAGATGGAACTTAGAAATCAGAAGTTAGAAGACAGAAGAGACACCTATTCCACCGTGACTATAGTCCCCTTTCAAAGCTTAAGACAAGCCTTGTCAAATTCTATTTCTGCTTCACATATTAGACTTAAAGCACACACAGAAAAGATACAATTCTCCCTGTTGACATGCTCTTGCCACTTTAGAAAATATAACCTAACCAGAAAATTTTCAATTAGAGAACACCATATCAGGATGGAGCTGGAGAAGAGGCAAACAGTTGTAATGTCACATGTTGGCAGGCACAGTTAGGATGAACAGTATTTCAATGCCAATCTTAGCTACACAGCAAGTTAGACAACTGATGGGGCTACATGACACCCAGTCTCAACTGTGATGTCCACACAAACTCCAAAACTCAGCATTTGTTCAGCAAAGTTTGGGGATATTTTAGGTCTTCTATATGACTTTTTGGAAAAAATTTTATTAATTGAACACTTCATGCATATTAGCTTTTTGTTAATGTTGATATATATACACATAAGTGTGTATATATACACAATATGCTATATACATACATATGTATACATGTATATATACATATATGTATACATATACATATTTCCCTTTCAGCTATAAAGAAAATGCTATGAGGTTGTCAAGAATTCAACGTGATCAGCCAATGAAGCCCCTGGACAGAGCAGTCTTCTGGATAGAGTATGTCATGCACCACAAAGGAGCCAAGCACCTTCGCCCAGCTGTCCACAAACTCAGCTGGTTCCAGTACCACTCCCTGGATGTGATTGGATTCCTTCTGGCCTGTGTGGCAACTGTGGTTTTCATCATTATAAAATGCTGCCTCTTTTGTTGCCAAAAGATTGCTAAATGTGGAAAAAAGAATAAAAAAGAGTAGCTGCATTGAAGCCTGAACTGGAGAGTCATGCTAGATGGACTTTTGCCAGTTTATTCCAGACAGAAGAGGTTGTAATACCAGTGCTTATCACACTGAAACAAGATATTGCACAACTTGCTTACTGACAGTTTTTCAGGATTTACTACATGTTTAAAACAGAGGATTTCATATCAAATTAAAATTATAAAACTCCTAAAATAAAATAAAACTGTTAGTTATGAAATATTTGGTTGGAATTTACTAGCCATCCCTAGCAATTATTTAATTTAATTGCTGCTTAATTTCTTAATTTAATTACTTAAGTATTTAATATAATTGTAGTTCACAAATTTGGTGTCAATGATTAAATAAGATGTGTGAAAATTCTCCATTAACCTGAAGTACAATTTGTAAAGTCTGTTAAAAATAAGTTTTAACTAACTTTGAAATGAATTCATTCCTTAAGATGGGGAGCATATTCTGGCCTACTTAGATGATGATTTTTGCTTAATAAGATCACTATTAGTTTGGACTACTTTTCTCTTACAAGGTAAGAAGGCTAAACTAGCTTGTGGTAGAATCCACAATGTGGCAGGAAGCACCTGATGCAACAGTAACTAAATTTTTGGAGTTGTTCACACCAAAAGTAATGCTCATCTACTCTTTTAACAGTTCTTTTCTCATTATTTCTTGGAACTGTTTCTCAAACAGGGGACATTCCCTGTATTTCCACAGTATATACACTATAATATCAGGAAGGAATGAGGAACTTTTATCAGGGAACAATGGTCCTCTTCTGACATTTACTGACCCAGAAGAACATAAAAACAAGAAATAGATGTTTTCCACTTCAGTCTGCACTTTGTTTCCAGCATAATGTGGACAATTCCTTGCTTCTAATGTTGCTAGTTTCAAAGAAAATATCTTCAGAACAACCCACACACTCACTATTCTGGGCCAGAGGTAAGCAAGGATCATGAGTGAGAAACACAAAACAGTTTAGTGTTAAAGTTATGTGCTTAGTCTTGAGTCCACATAAACCCTCCAAAAATTACTAATCCTACAATAATGGCATCTAGTGAGAGTGAGTGAAATGGAGTTACAGACAGAGAACACAGAAGAATGATTATAAATGTGTTCAAACAAACCAAAACTGAAAACAAGATATTTATTGAGAATTAAAAACAACTGAATTAAATAAGTAGATGTTAAGAGAAGCAATTCAACAAAGACAGAAACACTGAACAACCACTATGAAATATCAGAAATGTGATACATAATAAGAAAATATAAATATCTAGAGAAAGTATGACCACCAGAAATAGATCAAGGAGTAATAGAATATCTGAACTTGGTAGGAACTGGAAGATCCAACAAGAAAAACGATAAAGTAATAAGGAACCAGTGAGAATTACAAAATATATACGATACTATGAAAAGACCAAACTGTACATCTTGCCCAATACATTCTAAATAAACTCTTAAATATACAGTAAAAAGAAAATAGAGTGAAAGTGGCAAAATAGAACACTAAGTAATATATAAAGGAACGCTTTTTAGAAAGTGCAAATGAAAAGAACTTTTAGACCCCATTATGTCCAAATCAGAATGGTCACCATCAGGAAAACAAATGAGAAGTTTTATAAACGTGGATGGAGGAATTCTGGGAATGTTAAGGTGTAGACAGAGAAAAGGAAAGAGGATGAGAAAGAGGAGGAGTTAGAAAGACCAGATCAACCAAATCTACACATATATAAAGAGATCATGTGGAAATCTACTATAATAGATCTTAATTATTAAAATTTGAATGGATATCTAATTGAATGATTAATGATAATCTCAGAAGTTATGAATTTTAAACTAAAATACAAGTCTTAGGTATGGAGTATCTCACTACACATTGTTGGACAGAAAGGCACCTGATGCCCCACCACCAAGCAATACAGGTATTAGATAACAAGACTCTATTCCTGAATATTCCTTATAACTTGGTTGCAGAATCTAAAAAAAAAAAAAAAAAAATCAAGCAATAATATGTTGGAAGCTTCATTCCTCCTGCAAGATTTTACACTAACAGAGTTTCTATGAAGACATCTTAGGGGAAAAGAATATCAATAGTCTTATACTCATATAAAAGCTGCAAACAAAAATAGAAATTTATTGTGCAAGCTGTGCCAAAAGGTGCAATAGTGGCAAGATTGTTTTGGGGGGCAAATAATCACTTTCTGACCGTATCTCAGGTGTCGGGAGCCGTTTGCAGGGATCAGTCTTGCTGATCCCAGAAGTGCTGTGGGATTAGGGCATTTTGCAGTGCGAGTGATTTATTCACTTGAAGGAGAGAAAATCCTGTAATCCCAAGGCTGAAAATCCTGTAATCCCAAGGGTGAAAATCCTGTAAATCCTTGTAGGAAGGTCTGATTTAATTACCCGGAGGAAAGCTTATCTTAAATCCTAGGCTTAGCACCTTTTGTTAAGTAGTTGTAGGTGTTTTTTGAATAATCCTGTATATGTAAATGATGGTTGTATTGTTCCTATAAATACGCTGAGCAGAATAAAGTCGTAGCCTCAGTATTGACTGAGAGCCCTCCCGAATCTATCCTCGTGTTCTCTCTCTCTCTCTCTCTCTCTCTCTCTCTCTCTCTCTCTCTCTCTCTCTCTCCTTCTCAATCCTAACTCCCCAATTCAGGTACAGTTCGATTTTCTGCCAGCGGGCTCCAGCACTCAGGTCTGTTCCACACGAGGGAAATCAAGGCTGGTGGTGAATACCTGGTCAAAATCCCATTTATAGAAAGTCATAGGCTCTAGGATGAACCTACTCTTTTTGATTTGTTAAATGGACATGCCTAAAAATCGCCTCCCAAATATTTATGTTTAGACTCATAGACAAGCACTGCTGTCAACCTTGATCAAAAGAAGCTTTGTTTTACAGAAAATGGTGGTAAATGAAGACACGTGGATGCTTGAAGAGCTGAATTGATTAACTGTTTAGTATTCAGTTTTAAACACAACATATCTGTCTCCTATTCAAGACACAAGGAATAACACAAACAGGAGACAAAATTATGTAATAGGAAAATGAGTAGGAGGACACCTTTGAAATAATTTTTCTAAGTATTATGTAGCTGTTTCAACTTTATATTCACAGTAGTTGAGTTTGCCTGCATTTCACTTGTATAAGAATTGGCCTGTCAACATTCAGCTATGCATAGGAAATGGTTTCTGAGGCTCTGCCTCCCTGGTAAACAACTGTCTATGATTCAGACAGAAGAAATCTGATGTGAGTCCAAGAAAACTCTACCCAGACAGTTTGAAACTAGGCCAGGTACACAGTGTTATCCACTGTGAAAAATTCAGAAAGAATTAAGTGATAAGTAATATCAAAGAAAACAATAAAAAGTGTATGCAGAGTAAGGAGAGTTTCCAATTATCACATACAGATTAGAAGACAGAAGCTGAGTAAATGGTCTAAATAAACTCGACAAAAAAAAGGAGTGAAGTGTCCGTGAAAATTCTCATAAAAACTGAGTCTTAAAAGTGAACATTCCACAAAAGTTGATCAACTGATTAGAATTTAGTGATTTTAGAGAGTTTGGACTGTTGTGGGTCCAGAGCCTAATTTCCATTTTTCTTTAGCAATCTGCAGCCCAGTAAGTAGCCACTCCTTGCCCATCTTTTTGTAGCTAAAATTCCTTCTGGGAGGCTCAAATTATGTCCAACCCCCTCCTACCTTGGTCCCTGTGACAAACTACTCCAAACTACAGCCTAGGATACCACTGGTTTTATTAGGCTTACTTATAGAGAAGTGAGTGAGGGTTTACTTACAGAAGTGTGGGTGTTCCCCTCTTAAGGCCACATTGCAAAATCTCCATTCAGGCATGGATAGTGACTTCCCCACAGCTGTGTAAAATGGCAAGAGAGCCTCTCTATATGATTGACTTTGACCATTTTTAGCCCATTAATAATCACCCCTTGCCCATCTTTGCTTCTGACTAAAAATTCTGTGACTAACAGATAAAAACTTTTGAAGTATATTACACTACAGATTACCCACTTCCTCCAGCCAAAAGTTTAGAGTCATCAAATAGCATCTGAAGCCTATAACTGAGATTTCGCTTTTAGTGTATAATCTTCTTTAATGTTTCCAGCAATGCAACTGAAAAATATCTTGATTTATGACATTTCTCTGTTCTATTACTAAAAGATAATATGAAGCTGTTATCACATTGCAACATAGAATTTCGGGTAACACGAATCTGTGTTCCTTCATCATGGTCACTCAAATTTGTGTCCAGACTAAACTATCTCTTGTCTCCTTTGAGGTGAGAGTTGTGCTTTTGTGTAGCAGAAGCAACTAGTAAGGGGATTGATGAGCCAATGAAAAGAGTTACACAAGGGAAACATGGATCATATTTGAGAAAATTCTCCTGATTTAGACATCAAATTGAGTTAAATGCAGGAAAAATTATGGAAAGAGAAATTCCCCACCTATAAGAGTTCATTCCATGGATGGCAGAAAACCAACAGAGAATTTTCACAAAAATAGCAATGTTTGTTTTAATAATAATAGGAGCTGGCTAAGCTTAACCAACTTCCAAGCATGAAATGTTGCACCTCTACTTGGAATATCCTTTATTTTTTCTCTTGACAATATCCTGTTGCTTCTCACCCTATAGACACTCTGTTTACTTCCCTTTGGAAAATCCTGTTGTTTAGATGCCTTTTAATATCCTTTTGTTTTACCTCAGAGAAAAAATGGTAAAGAAGCTGCTGTAAAGGAACTGGAGTCTACATGCTTGGCATCCTTTTTTCTTGTGTGATTGATTTTTACCCTTCACTGTCATAACATGCTACAGCCAGACGATCTGCAGCAATGGGTAGTATCATTCCTATTTACTGGATTCTACAGTGTGTTCGTTTTATATTACTAATATTACTATATTCTATTAAAATATTATTTTTAAACCTCAGGTGAAATTCTGATTCAGCAATTATCGTTTCATCTATATAGTTCCATGCACAGGAAATTAGAAGAAAATGATTGATATGAAGTAAGTTAAAACAGATAATTAGAAGACAAAAGAGGTGGTAACAAACCTTTATAACCTCCAGGTGATCAGAGCTCTATTTGGTCAAAAGGAACCTAAATGATCAAAAGGTAAGATTATTGATTTTTATGTACTTTAAAGGCTATAGTACAACCCCTTGATTGCTTTGTCCCTAAAGGACTTTATAGAGGAACAGCAAATGGAAACAAAAGCACTTACATAGCAAAAATGTACATGTAAAGGGGATTTCACATCTGGTGACAGGGTTATCATACTTCAGATATGGAACTTTATGGGAAAGTGCAGGTGATCCATACAGAATACAAACACTAGATCCACAGGAAGATACTCTGCATGATGTTTTCCAGGGAGGTCATAAGAAGGCTGTTCTAACAGTTTCACACTTTTTTCTTGTTGATTCCAGAAAATGACTTTTTTATTAGTCACTTTTTTCTTCCTGTGATAAACCACCAAGACTAAGGCAACTTATAGAAGGAAGAGTTTATTTGGCTTATATTCCAGGGGGATAGGCGTCCATAAATGTGTAGGTGAAACATGGCAGGAGGCTTTCAAAGAAGAAATATGAGCACTCAAATCTTCAAGCAGGCATATGAAGCAAAGGGAGATACTGAAAATGGGACCAGGCAGTGAACTCCCAAATCCTGTTTACAGTGGGATGCTTCCTTTCCCAAAGCCACACTCCCTAGGGAGAAACAGCACCAACAAATGACCAAGTGTTCAAATATTTGAGTCCAAGGAGGACACCTTATTCAATCCACCACATTACACTCCCTAGGGCCCATAAGCTCATGGCCATATCATAATGCAAAATGCATTTAGTCCAATGTCTAAAGACCCCCATAGTCGTTAAGAGACTCAACACTTTTGAAAAAGTCCAAAGTCTCTTTAAGAGTAAACTAAATCTCTTGACTGGGAGTTCTTTTAAAATCAACAGATACGTTATAGGGAACGGAATATTTCTTGTCACTCCAAAAGGGAGGAGCAGGGGCATAGTAAGGAAATGCTGGAGCAAAGGAAGACTGAGAACCAGGAGGGAAAATGTGCTGGAAACTTCTGGAAATCAGCAGACTAACAACTGGTCCAGGTAAAGGAGAGAGAGTTTATTCACACAGCCAGACGGGCACTCTGATCATTGTTCAAGTTCTGGGAAATTTATGGTGTACTTGAATGTGAGAATTTAAGCAAGCCAGTACTGTGTATGTGGTAATTAAGCAAGTGGTTACATATTGTTACAAAGGATCACAAAACAAAAGAGCACAAAAATGTAGCAGCTTGGCAAACAAAGATTTTAATGGTCTTTGTTTAAAAAAAAAAAAAAAAGAAAGAAAAAAAAAAACAGTCCTGAATGTGACTAAGATAGCTACCTGTTTCCCTTCTTCATTTTTTCTTACTACTTCCTGTCTTTTCTTGTCCCTTTCCATGGTTCAAAGATCTTTGTAACCATCTTATAGTCAATGAGTTGCTACTAAAAAAATACCAAATCCATGTCCAATATCTGGAATGTTTCTTGTAAAGGCTCACCCCTTCCTGCTTTTTTGCTGGAAACATACATTTTTTGGTCAGGTATCACTCCTTGTATACACATCTCCTTGACAGATGTCTTATGACTGTGGCATCTCTAGTACCTTTTAGTCTGCATTGCCAACCAGGCTTAATATTCTTAGCTTTATAAAATGGTCTCCTGGGGGATCCAAGCTTCTGGGGGCATTCTTCTGCCAGGGACTCCCAGGCTACATCTTTCTGACCACAGTGACTCTTTGGAAGCTTGGTGGGATTATCAAGTCACTACACAATGAAAGAATTTCATAGTTTTGCTGCCATCTAAGATTGGACCTTGGCTGTCTTCATCCACATTTGTAGCTGCTTTTGTTTGGTGAACTTTTAGGACTAGAAAAATGCTTAGGGCAGGCATTTTCTTTAATAATTTGGAAGTTAAGATGTAGAAATCTTGTCCTGAACATACTCTTTCCATTATTTAAGGTCAAATTCAGAATCCTCTCCTTAATGCATCTGGTCTACATAACAATGGGTGCATCTCTTCCAGAACTTGCTTACACTGCCATGTTAGACTTCCTAAGCTTCTTTTCCTTTCTGAACTGTACACTTTGGAATTCTTTCCACTTCTGTTTGCATTTTATCACTGAATATCTGCATAATCTTCATCATTGGTAAGTATGAAATTGATTCAACATTAATCTATCTTGAAATTTCTTCTGCCAAACAAATTCATCCATTGCCTTTAAATGAGCCTCAAGAATACTCTTAGGTCTGGGCAAACAGAAGTTTGACCCTTTGTGAACATACCCCAGTTACTCCTTAAGTCATTTTTCTCTCTCCTTCTGAAACATCTTGACTGGACTTTACTAGAACATACCATTAAACTCTGTTTACCATGCTCACCTGCTTTTCTAGTCCAAACTTCCAAAATCCTTCACATTATTCCTAAAACTAACATGGTCACATTCTTCACAGCCATATCCCACTCTATGGTAAAAACTTCTTCATTAGTTACTTTTTTGTTGCTCTGATAAACTTCCAGGAACAAAGCAACTTACAAAAGGGAGAAAATATTTAGCTAATTGTTATAAAGGGATAGGAGTCCATCATAGTGGGGAAGTCATGACAGAAGTTTAAATGTTTTGGTGATTTTACAGAAAATATATTCTATTATGTAGTAAATCTATTTTACAACACTGAATGATAGAAATAAATAAGATGATGAAAGGAAACTACTGAATTTCTCTCATAAATATAGCTATTCCCAGACAGGTATAGAACTTTTATCTATTATTAATAACACAAAGTAGCTAGCATGTACCAGGAATCTCCAGATAATTCCTCACTTAATAAAAACTGATTTTCTAACAGATCATTAGTATATACTCAGGCAAAGTCCTAGAGAACAGAAACCTCTATACTCTAACACATAAATCTGAATTGGCAATCAGATTACTAGGAGAAAATGCTGAAGAATTGTACAGGTTGAACTTCTTCATGAAGTTTTTAACTCAGGAGGAATATGGTATCTCAGCAACATAAGAATGTGTACCTCCAAATGTATGAACCCAAATCCAGCTTTTGCAGGTTTAACTCAATCATGGACACCACTCATAACTTAAGATATTGAACTATTACATTTAGAGATTAAAGGCAGAGGCTTACTTCAACAGAACAGGTGTTATGTGCCTTCTAATTTTCATATAGAAAGTGTCACTGGAACTCTTTTGGGTAGTAGGTTCTCAACATGACAGCTTCCTGACATCATGGTCCAGAAAAATATGAAGCAAAGAAATAAGATTTCCTGTCATTTGTTTCAGAAATGGTCAGTTGTTTTAGAGTTACAGAATTTTCATTTAAATGGGATATTATACTTAAAAAATATAGGAAACTGTCATATTTTGAACAGTATAAAACTGTCTCTTATAAAATTGATAATATCAGCTGTATATAATCCAGTAATGTAAATATTACTAATACAAAAAAATTAATGGTGAGTCTAAGGTTGTTGTTCTCTATATCAATAATGAAGGATATAATACACAAGTCTAAAAACCTGGTTGGCACAAAGAATATTGAAAATTTTACACCAACTATAAAAACTCTACATGTGATAAGAGCAGTGATCATAATTAGAAAATCGGGTGAATACATAAAATTCTAGAATGCTGGAAGAAATATGAGCAATAAACTTTTTGTTTCCAAAGTTTCAGAAGGAAATAAAAACTGTTAGGAGCTACAGTAGAAGACGTTCATGATACATCATAGCAAATATTTGTCTTCTTTATGTCCATGCACTGAAAATTTGTGGGAAACAAGCTTTAAGGAGATAGGCTAATTAACCTGATAAAGGCAATTTCAAGGCAACAGAACAGTCAGGAAACAGGTTGGGTAGGTCTGGCTAATGTTAGCCAGATATTATTTTCAAAAGAACAAAGAAAAACTGGACTCGAATATCTTGGTTTCAGGGCTAATTATGATAGCAAAGTTGGAAAATGTATACTTTTTAATTTAGGAACCAACTCATAATTCTAGGTCAGGCAACAAGTACAAATAGAAAATAGATGAGTCATTGTCTAGGACTTGATCACAGAAATTGAGTATAATGTGGTTGATGGCTAAGTATTGCATTCTGACAGCTGAAACTACTCAAAAATTTATTATGATGATGATTTAATGATTCTGGGAATATACTATAAAACATGGAATTATACTATTCAAACCAATGAATTTTATTATATTATATGATGTGAATTATGATATTGAACACTTGTGATTCAGTTGTATCATCGTTTGATCATTACAGTTACATACAGAAACTATAAACATGAGAATTTGACACAGTTCTATTCTAAAATTTTACAGTTTGCACATGCAAAGTATTTCCACCTTAACTGAGTGCAGCAAACCAGAAAGACTCTCTTTACCTTTAGTTCATTTTCCTTTATTTACATATTAAATTCAAACTATCATTCTTCACATTTTAGTGGTGAACTCTAAAGTTATAATTTAACTAAAAGATTTGTTTATCTTTATAGAAAATTACAAAAGAAATAACAATTATAAAAAAGCATATTTCAGCAAGTTGTCTATTAAATGGACTTCACTTTTTCTCTTAATGTAGCTGATGGGCCACATTTATATCTGGGATTTTCAGAAAAGTGCTGGTATATGTAGTCCATGCATCACAGGCTTTGGTGCAATACAAAGACAACCCTGGATATGCTTGTCCAGAGAGATCATCTTCCACAATCATTCTTCTTCACTGAAGCCTAGCATCTACTGTTAATAAATGTAGAAATATTCTACATCTTTCGCGGAAAGCAAATTTGAATATTGGTTTGGAAAATGGATCTTTGAATAGACATACGTTTTCAAAAACATGGATTTTGTTCATATTATTTACAGTTAGAGAAACTCAGTGAATATTCTGATATACATTAGCTCTGAAGAGATATACTTTTAAAGAAGAATCTTATCTCAAATCTCTAAGAATCTAAGATTGATGGAATTCTCCTGGGTGTCAATGGTCCTTCTGATGAGACACTGGCCAAGGTTCTGAAGACAACTATTGGGTTCACCCAATTCACTTCTGAAGTGACTTAGGAAAATTACAATGGAACATCCACCGCCTCATTCCTTTGCGCTTTATTATTCCATAAGAAACCTTACAGAAGGAGGGGGTGATACTTTAAGTGTTAGAGGTCAGGAATAACTGACAAAAGAGAGTCCTTGGATATAACAGACCATTGCACTCATAAACTTACTGTGGCTATGGTTGCCTACACAACATACATTTCTCCAAGTTTTAAAATGTTAAAAACAGACGTATTGATCAATGGAATGGACTGATTGACCTGTCTATTGGAACTCTGTTTCTGGACTATATCCACAGTCAGCCCCTATTCATAATTATATCAAAATAGTTTCTCCAGCTTCAACTTGGCAGTATATTCTTGGCTCCAACCTTATCTTAACAGATCATATTTCTAGAACATCTGAATCATGAAAGGTCACACATCCTGTCCAATCCCCAGTGTGTCCAGTGGAGGTGGAGCATTCCTTTCAGTGTTTTGATGTGTTCGTTCCCCAAAATCCAAATATCCATTCATTAATTCATTATCTCTTGGGGTGGAATGCCAAATTGAGGTTCCCTAGGAAACTGCGTCAGGTGCCATGGTCACAAGACACAAAAGCACATGGTTTTCTGGGGTTAGTTAAAAATAATTAGGCTAGTCTTTCCATTCCCAGCACAGGCATGAAGTATGCATCCCAAGAAACATCTGAAGAGCCCAGAAGCTCCAAAGCATTGAATGCTGGATAAATTTACTGATGAGTTGTTCCTCATCCATTCACTGTTCCTCACAGGCTGAGAGAATTTTTCCTCTCATCATTTTCCTAAGGAGCAGACTTAAGCTTGCTGTGATCATGATGAAGTAAAAAAAGGCCTGCATGCAGTGATCCATTAAGATTGATGGCAAAGTCAGAACTGATATAACCTAGTCTGCTTGACAAGACTGGAGGGACATTCAGTCTGACTTACAACACCAAGGATCACTTTGCTTGTATTATGCTGATTAAGGCAAACAACATGAATCAGACACAGGAGTAGGACTAGGCTTGCACACATACCCCCAAATTCCTCTTTCAGGTCAGCCAATGCTAGAGTGGGATTCCTTGTCTCAAAAGGAAAATGAAAAACAAAACCACGACAAATATGGGCATTTTGGCATATACACGTAATCTCTGCACTTAAGGAATAGAAGAAAGAGAATTAGGAGTTCAAAGTCATCTTTGGCTACACAGTGAATTGGAGTTCACTCTGGTCTGTGTGAGACTATCACAAAACAAAATACAAAACTCTCTGCTTACTTAAAATCAATCCACAAGGATCCAGCTTCTACACAGAAAAAACTAGACGGACTACTCCACAGAAAAGTGTTTCCCTGGTTATGTCAGACAGGATTCATAGGTAATGGCATTCAAGTATTGGTTTATACTCTGAATGCCATATTGAGATACTTAATCATTATGAAACACAGAAATGAGTTACAGATGTGGCCTCCTCTCACAAATCTCTCTTCTGTGTCTTTATAGGCCACTGAACAAAAATATAAAGAACATGTATGCTATAAATACATATTATATATTATGTACACACGTACATATATATACACAGAGAGACATATTCGTTATATCAAAGCACAGATTCAATTAAAAGACGAAAACACTCTGGCTGCATTCTTGAAAGTTCTTCCAGAAAATTCCCTGACATATTACACGATATTTGCTGGCAATACACTCATACACATAAAAAATAAGTATATTTTAACAGTCTGAGAGAACTGTGAAATGCCTGTCCCTTCACCTTAAAATGTAGGTGATAGCCTCCACAGAATTAGCCCTCCAAACGAGATGAGCAAGTGTTTAAAAATCTTCTCCACAAATATTGCTTCAAACCTTTTATCTTTTATTGAGTAAGAAACCCCAAGTTGTCCTACAATTGTGGCAAAACAGAATGTGGAACTGACGTTTTAAGCTCTGCTGAGTCACTTAGGGTCAAAATGTTAGAATACTCGGCAGGAGTGCTCCATTTCTGTGCATCTTTATTTGTGTATGTTTCTATCATTTATAAATGACACTGCCTCAGCTCCCTTAGAATCACTACTTAAATTTAACAATCCCTAGATTTCTATCCAATTGAGTTAGAGTTTATTGATCCTTTGTATCAAAACTAATGAGGAAGCAAAATGCCTTTCATGTGAATAGAAGTTTTGTAATGTTTTGGTAAATAAGATTTGCTCACTGTTATTGGCTTAAGAAAAATTGCTTCTTTCAGTAATAATTACAAGCTCACATTTTCATTTTACTTTGCTCTACCATCTACACAGAGTTAAGAAGGAAATAATCTGATACGATGTTTAGCTCTGTGAAGTATTATCATATATTACCTCAAAATTGATGTGAAAAATCTTTGTTATTTTGACCTCAGAAACATACATTAAATTAAATCATATACATTTGTTATATATCCAGCTAATCTCTAAGTAAGAATGACTACAGCTGTGTTAATCAATAAAACTGAACATTAATTGAATGAAAAATTTATTCATTACTCTCTCATTTCTCCAACTATGAATACTAGAGAAATGTAGAGAGCATAAAAATCATTTTTTATTCATCCTTTTCTCTGTTCTGGTATATTTATAGATAGACTTAAATGTTGTTAAAGTCATCAGATTTTTTTCTTAAACCACTCTTTACTGTTGGGAGTTTCACACACAAGCACTAAACACAGAGAGGATGTCCAACAGCCAAGTCCTGCATTCAAAGTGATTTTATAGAAATCTGACAGAGTTTGATAAGGGTAAGATCATTTACACATTTGTAGGATGGATGTGTTTACTTTCTTGGTCAAACATATGAGTAGAAACATATTCCTATTGACACATATATACAGACACTGATTTTCAGATGTAGATACAGTAAAAGAAATTGATATTACTCATGAAAGATCTTTCCAACAAAACTCAGTATTCAAAGGCAACCGATATTGAAAAGAATATGGAGATTCCTAAAGAAATATATTTATGGTCCATCAGTTCCATTTCTGTGTATAACTGTAAGGGATGTGATTGCAGTATCTCAAAGAGATATTTGTTCAAGGATAAGTGTAGCAGTTATGTTCCTGAAAGGAAGAGATAGTAAGAACCCAGGCATCAATTAATAGATATTCTGACAAATAATATGTAGCATGTAAATACAAAGAAATACCACACACAGTGTGTTGGCCTCACTGTTTTTCAGGGAGAACAGATTATCCTGTCCCTGCCTGTGTTTGCATAAACTGTTTATTTTCCTTGGGCTGTGCTCTGCCCTTTCTGTCCTCTGCACAAACTCATTTCTATTTTGCACACACCACCTCCTCAACATGTGGCCTTCACCTAATCTTGAGAGGACTTCTCACTTTAAAATTTGAAAAAAAATTCAGTGCACTTTAAAAAAATATTTAACTGATTTTTATTTTATTTTAATGTGTACTATGGTTCTGCCAGCATGTGTGTAAGCAAACCACATGCATACAAGTACACAGATACTGGAAGAGGACAAAGGAGCCCCTGAAACTGGAATTAATGACAGTACTTAGCTGTCCGGTGGGTGCTGGAGATTGAACCCCAGTCCACTGCAAAAGCACCCAGTATACTTAAACATTGACACATCTCTCTAGACTCTTTCCATGCAGTTTTATGATTATAATAATTTATTATATAGATTATATTTCACCATTCAGTGCCTTTCATTATCTTTCTCAGTTGATTTCTAAAATTTACAATTATTATTTTTCCTAATTTCTCCCAATATTAGGTCATCCCAAAATTAAAGCTTTTGTAAGTCACGGTGGAACAAACAGCATCTATGAGGTGATCTACCATGGAATCCCTGTCATCAGCATTCCCTTGTTTGCAGATCAGTATTTTAATGTTTGCATGAAGAGCAAAGGAGCAAGTGTCAGAGTGGACTTCCTCACAATGTCAGGTACAGATCTGCAGTGAAAAAGGTCATCACTGATCCTTCGTGAGTACTCGGCTTTTCAAATGCCTAGTATTTAATGTACCTGCTATCAATAATATCAAATATATTTCACCCAGTTTTGATTCTAATTTGAAAAACATTATAATGAATTAATCGTTGTAAAATTGGTTTTACTTATAATTACAACTGCAAATTATATCCTTTAGATTTACAACAGAAGTAGTTGTTACAACTATAATATGATGCTAAAAAACATTTTCTATATTGTTAAAGAAAATATTAGCAACTTTTAAAAATTTGACCATATCCATAGAACAGGTCTTACATATTCTTTTGGAGAAAAGGTGTTGATTTCACATCTTTTGCCCCTTCCAATCAAGGAAAGGATTTTTTTACTGATATTTTAAATATTTTCATGGCACAGTTTCTCCCCAAAATTCAAACAGATCATTTTCATATTGCATTCAGCTATCTCACTTCAAGTGCTAAGGGTGGCTCATTCCCATTTATTCTGTTGGAAATGATTACTTCCCAAATGCTTCTCCATGTTATCTTTGGAAAGTGCTTCTCCATCAGAAAAAGTCAAGTTTACAGCCCAACTTTCTAAAATGCCCTAACAGAAATCACACTGCACCCTCTGCTCTTCTATGACATTTATTCAGTCTCATGTTGCTTTTGAAGACCTTTCATAGATTTGATGAACTTAATTAATTGGTTCCCAATGTTGATGTCTGTATTTCTCACTGATGTCTGTCTTCAGCTATAAGCAGAATGGCACAAACTATGAAAAGTTCACCATGATCAGTTAGTGAAGTCCCTGGACCGAGCCATCTTCTAGGTCGAGAATGTCATGTGCGACAAAGAAGCCAAGCATCACACTGTTGCCACTATGTTGTCAGAAGTTTGCTAAAGCTGGAAATAAGAAAAAGGAGCAGGTAGAGGAAGGCCTGCATTTAGAAGACCTCACAGATGAATCTCCTCCAGCACATTCCAGTAAGAGAAGTCTATGATCTTAGGTTCTTTCCCCATGTGAAAAAAAATTCTTCAAATCTGGCATTTGTAGACATTTTAAGAATTTAACAAGTTACAAGTTCTATGAAAAAAAATAACAACAGCAAGAAAAAAGGGCTGAGAATATGGCTCAGTGGGTAAAGCACAAATCACACAAGACAGATTAATTGAATCTGTAACACCCAGAACCTATGTAAAGTGAGACACAGTAGCAAGATAAAATAAAGCACGAAAGTCAACCTGGAGATGACATGAGGACTGCCTGTAGCTTTCAGTGCAGCTGGATATTCACAAAGCTATGAGCAAAGGAGATTCTGCCTCAAAGAAGGTAGAAGGCAAGAAATCACAGTGGAGGTTTCCTCTAACCTCTGTACACCTACTTACTGTGATACATGTGTGTCCATACAACACACACAAACACACAAATAACCATGTATCAAAAAATTTTAGAGAGCTCTCAGGTTATTTTTTTTGACAAAAAATTATTTAGAAGCTGTTCTAGTTTGTTTTGCATTGCTGTGACAAACACTCTGACCAACACTAACTTTGGGAGGAAAGGGTTTAATTGGCTTATATGCCCCCCGTCAAACTTCATCACTAAAGGATCCAAGACGGGAACACGGGTCACAAACCTGGAGTCAGAGGCTGAAGCACAGGCCATGAAGGAAAAATGTTTACTGACTTGCTCCCCTGGCCCATGCTCAGCCTGCTTTCATAAACAATACAGAACAAGCTGCCCATGCATGGCTCCATTTGCATGAACTGGGACCTACCACATCACTTAGCAATTAAGAAAATATCCCACAAGCCAGTACAATAGAGGAAATTCCACAGATGAAGCTCCCTCAATCCAGGTATATCAAGTTGATATTAAAACTATCCAGCACAGAAGTCCACTATGATAACAGTTTTGCAAGTATTCCATAAGCTTTAACTTCATTTCTAACAGAACTTTAAATTTTCATCTTGTAATGGAATATTCAGCATAGTAATATCATGAAAAGCCTTATCCCTACCATATTATAATGAGTAATATAATTTCACAAAACTGAACTCAAACATGTAGAAGTTGGGGGATAAGATTAGAGCTGATAGGAGCTAGTCAAAACTAGAAATACACATCAGCAAGCTGGAACTTCATCTTTGTAAGGATAGAATGTTTAAAAAGATACTCAGAAGGCTATGCAAGGAGGTGCACACATTTAATCCCAGCACTCACCAGCAGAGGCAGGTTGATCTTTATGAGGTGGAGGCCATTCTGGTCTACATAGTGAGGTCCAGGCCAGCTGCAGCTGCAAAAAAAAAGAAAAAATAGAGACAGTGATTCCCTAACTTCACAGAAGTAAACGCAGATGTGACAGAGGAGACAATGTTACCAACCATTCAGAAACAAAAGAGAGAATATTGTGAGTGACAGTTCATTAGCAAATAACAAGGATCAATAAATAGAGAAATCCCAAGAAAAATTTTATGTGATGGGTATTCAAGAAGAGACAGAAAATAAAACTAGATGAAAACAAATTACCAATCTAAACCTACATATATTAGAAGATCTGGCCTAGAACTCAGCCTGGGAAGGAAAAGACTGCTATGGGACATAAAAATGTTGGGTTACAGCACAGTGAGGAAAAGTAGTTTGAAGTTTTGTTAAGACTATTTAAGTTTATGAGAAAGAGAGAGAGAGAGAGACAGAGAGAGAAACAGACAGAGAGAATAAGTACCTCACATGTGTGGGATACCCAAAGAAGCCATAAAATAGTATTGCATTCCCTGGAGCTGACTTAAAGCTGCTGTGAGATGCTCTGACGTGGGAGAATGGAAAGGGACATGGTCATCTGGAAGAGCAGCAAGCATTCCTAACAGCTGAGGTGTCTCTCCAATGCCAAGATGGGAGCAATGATTAATGTAGCCTAGCCACTAACCACAACCCTAGCCACTAATTTAGGGACAAAAGTGGAAAGCTCAAAGGCCGCACCATTGATGTAGACCAGCATTCCTAACTAAAGAAAGGTGCATAGTCCTCATGAGTTTGGGAGCCATTGAGGGAAACTGTCTGAGGTCCATGCATATCCTTTTCACTACAGAAAAATGACATATTAGACCAGCAAGAATGAGAGTCAAAGCTAGTATCATAAGACTCCATCTTTAAAATGCAACCTTTGTCAGAGTCCATCCTGATGTTTTGCTAAGTGCAAGACCTTGGTATTGTGACCGACACCAAAAGAGACCTCAGTACCACTAATAATCATGTAGATGAACTCAAAGGCAGACCCCACATGATGATGTATCCTTACACATCATAGCTACTTATACCTGAAGATCCAAAACCTCCAGTGCTTGCCTCCACAGAATCTAAACACCTAATTCTCCCATGAATCTTGACCTAGAAATTGTGGCTGACAGTGCCAGACATCACCAGGGCCACTCACTTGGAAAGGCTGAGAACAGAGAGCCACCATTAGAAATCGGAACTTCTTGGAGACTATCTTGGTAGTATCTAGGGGAAAATTCATCTGTTGTTCTTAGGTGAGGATTTAGCTATTTATGCTAGAAGCCATGTCACCTCTGGAGTGCAATCATGCATCATCTGAGGTGATTCTCCCCATTGTCCTCTAACTTGGCATGAGACATGCTTCCATCAGTGCTCTCCTCTGCAGCAGCTGTGGCCACGTGTGTCCACCATAAAGACAGCCACTGCCTCCACAAACATCTGTAATCCAAACCACTGCAATACAGTCAGCATTCATCTTCACATAGAGTCATTTCTGTGATTACTCACAGCCAAAGCCAAAGCATTTACCCAAAGAGAAGTTATGTCCCAACTAAAGGAAAAGTGTTTCCCTGCAAACGTACTCATATTGTAGGGAGGAACGGGCCTGCGCAGATGGCACAGTGGGTAAAGTGCTGCCACCCACGCAGGTCCTGACCTTGGACCTCTAGCACCCATTTAAAAAGCCAGGCGTGGTAGTGTACCTGCAATCCTGGCACATTGGGGGAAAACAAAGACATATTCTTGGCTGTTACTAGCCAGCCGGTTTACCTGAATCACCAAGCTCCAGTTCAGTGAAGACGCTCTGTCTCAGAAATAAGGAAGAGTGAATTGTGGGGTCTGGGTCTATCATAAAATGTTTTGAGGAAGCCAAGCAACCCCAGATATCTTAAAGTGACTATAGGAGTCTGCCTGATGTGATAACCTAGGTCCCAGGAAGCCACTGCAGGCCTCAGCAGTTGCTTCATCTTTTCCTCCCTTAAAGATCACTCCAGACCAGAACCAGGTTTTTGAGTTTCATTTTCTCGTTCCTAATTTCCACACCAGCCCTATAATCTTCCAGCCTTTACCTAAAGACCCCACCTTTAACTTTTCCGCCTTCTGTAATGGCCAGAAAGGTCTCCCCATATACTTTGGTCTCCGTAACTGAACTGCCCACCAACCAGTATCCGGGGAACTCCTCCCAAGGATCGTCCTCCATTCTCTGGGATGCTTGGAGCACAACAGCGTGCTGCTGGATTTAGAGACCCACCCACAGCGAATGAGAGGAGGACACCTGGTATTGACCTGTAAACTCCATAGGCATGTGCACACACACACACCAAATGAAATGGGGAGAAATGGATGTTGCCTCAGAAATGCAGAGATAAATATGACAATAAAGGAATATAAAGAAATCAGGAAAGCCAGACACTTAAAAATAGCACAGTAATTTTCTGCAGAAGACCCTATTTCCTAATATATGGAATATTGCAAAGAAACTCAAAATGCCACATAGAGTCTCAAGGAGATGCAAGACGAAAAGAGGCTTCAGTGTAGTCCGGAAAACAACCTAGGAGCCGAACAGCAAATTTAAGAGAGATAAATCATTAAACACCAAAAGAAATCACAGAGTTTGAAAAAGTCAGAGAAAAAAATAAAGCACTGAGATTCAACAACTGTCTAGTCTAAATAAAAGAATTTATTATTTGAATGTAGGCATGTTTTAAATTTTTAAACAATCATCTAGCCTGATGAAGAGAAAACAGAAGTAAGAAAATAAAGAAATTCTTCAGGACTTCTGGGCTACAATTAAACAGACATGTTTTTGTTGTTGCTTCTTTTCTTTTTACATTCTTCATTGAATTTTGGGGAATTTCATGCACTGTATTCCGATCACATACAGACTGGCTCCCCATCTCCACCTCCTGCCCAACTTCATGTCTCTACTGTTTTTATGGCCTGTCAATTTCTGTCCCCAAATGTCTTTTGGTGTGGGTCCATCCCCTGGAGGCTGCTCAACCTACCAGCATCATATCTTTAAAGAAAACTGACTTACTTTCTCCCAGCAGCCATCAACTGCTAAGAATTCTTCAACTACAGTTCAGGCTGCTTTCGTATTTTTTATGCTGGGAAATTGTCTGGCTTGGCTTGGTTATGTCTTGTGCATGCTGTCAGATTTATTGTGAATTCATGTGAATAACTGCTCTACTCTCTGGAAACACTGATTTCCTAATAGTAACCAGACATGCTTTCACATGTAGATTCAGAAGGAGAAAATGATAAAAGGCCATAGAAAGACTATTAAATGATAATGCTGAAAATTTCCCAAGACTTCAAACTAATCTTGCTATGGATTAAATAATCTGCCCCCAAATGTCCATGTGCTTAACATGGTCACCAGCATGACACTATTGTGAAGTTTGTGGACTATTGGTTATAGTCCACTTTCATTTCAGTTTTATGACTTAATTATCTTTTCTATGTTATTATGATGATAGAAAGCTGAATTAGGACAAAAGTCAACATTCACATCCAGGAACCACAAAATCACAAGTATAGTCAATGATTAAAAAAGACTTTGCCCAGAGATATTCTAATCAAACTGTCAAGCATCAAAGGCAGAGAATTTTTTAAAAAGTACAAGACAGAACGTTTTACATCACATACAAAGGAATTCCCACTATACTGAGTATTCTCAGCAGAAACTGGAACAATGTCAATGTCCTCACAGTTAAGCAGAGATCAAGCTCTCTAACACTCATATACAAGCTCTCCATAATTTACTAGCACAGGTGACCCAAACGTGTACTGCAAACCCCAGTGGTTATGATGTTTGAGGAGATATTAGAAGTGGTGTCTGTCCTGTAGAAGCATGTCACTGGGGGAGAATGAGAGCTCTTAAACCTTTGGGTTTCCAGTCCCTCTCTGCATCTTGCACTTGAAGCCAATATGATTGGCTGCTTTCTGCTCCAGCCACCTTCTTCCCACATGCCTCCCCCATCATGATGGACTCTAACCCTCAGAACTGTAAGCTAAATAAATGCTTCTTCTATAAGTTGCCTTGGTTGAAATATCTGACCACAGCAACAGAAAAGAAACTAATTCAGCCAACACATTACTGAACAGACTAAAACTGAAAACATCTCAACTAAAATAGCACAAGAAAACAATGTTCACTTTCAACATTCTTATTCAAAGTGTTGAACCGTACCCAGAGAAACCAGGCAAAAATAATAATAATAATAAATAAATAAATAAATAAATAAATAATTAAATATCATTTCAACTAGAAAGAGGGAAATCAAATTACTCCTATTTGCACATGACAGGATTATATATCAAAAAAAACTGGACTCTCATCAGAATTTGTTAGCTCTAACGAACAATTCAGTCAAGATGCTGTATACAAAAATCAACATACAAGAAAAAGAATATTTATACAACAATAACAAAGTTTCTGAAGGTAAAATAAAGCAACTTCATACTCAGTGCCTAGAAAATAATTCTAGAAATAAATTTGACTAAGTGTGTCCAGGGTCTTTATATCACAAATTATAAAACACTGATAAAGTATCAAGAACACACACACACACACACACACACACACACAACACACAAGAGATATCCATGTTTGAAAGGTAGAATTAGTAATGCTAAATTTTACAATCTGATGAAGGCCTTTACACATTCAGGGAATTCATCAAAATATCAACAGGTACTCTTCACACAGCAGAAAAACTAAAATTCATTTGGAACTGGGAAAGAACCCAGATAGCAAAATTCAACCAAAGCCAAAGAATAATGCAGGAAAGATTACAATATTTGACGTCAAAATATAATGCAAAAGACATACGCAAAATGGTAACGAAACAAAACAAAATATGACCTTTAAAAAGTGAGGTAAGCCAATGGAACAGAATAGGGAATTGAGGAACCCAACAATGAACTGCAAATTGATATTCTTTACTGAATTTGCATCTTTCTACCACTCCAACTCCTTCTGTACTCTTCCCACAGCCACATTATGATCTCTAAGTATTATTAGACATTAATATAATCTATTGATTCCATTTAGTGATGCTCATATGGACATGTGCTTAGCTCTGAGCACGTGTGAGTGGACAGATGCCCCCAGAAAATTCTTTTGAGGAAAGAACCTTTGATCAAAAAAAGAAGAGCAAGGATGAAGGGCTGGGGAGATGGTTCAGTGAGAAAGAGCATTTGCTCTGCAAGCATGAGGAACTGAGTTGAAACCCCAGCACACTTATAAAGCCAGGAATTGATGTACATGATTCTAACCCCAGCACTGAAGGGTGGAGACTAGCAGATAGCATTTGAAAAGCATATGTTATGGGTCAGTGAAAGATCCTGTCTCAAGGCAATGAGGCTATGAGCGGTGAGAGAGCAGCACAGATTGTCTTCTGGATACTACCTGTGCCTGCAAGTGCACACCACAGTCACATGTATGAACTGCAACCACATAACACCACACACATGAAGGGAGAGAGAAACGGAAGCAAAGAAGAAATGAATGTTTACTAAAGGCTGTGTGGTAGAGGAATAAAGGAGACATACAGATCAATGCAATACATTGAGACATTAAAACATACACACATATTTGCTTGACTTAAGGCAGAGATTACAAAACAATCAATGAAAAAGCAGCAGTCTTCTTACCAAATGCAGCTAAGAAAACTGACAATTCCCTACCACAAACAAATGTCAATTTAAATTGGTTCAAAAGTTAAGAGTCATAAATATAAATGGTGACTGAAAGTGTGAACATATAGTTGGACACTGAATTTGGAAATCATATTTTTGAATGATCTCAAAATCACAACCAGCTAAACTGAACATAAACTGAACTTCACTAAAATTAAAGTTTCTCTGCATCAAAGAACATTAAAAAGATGGACAATACACTTACAAATCATGTTTCTAGTAAAGGACTTAAGCATTGTATTTTAATAGCCACAGTATGAGGAAAAAAATAGAATATTTCCAGAGGATCTGAATAAACACGTTTTCCGGAAATAGCCAACATGCATATGAAAAAAAAAAAAAAAAAGATGTTCAGCATCATTACACTAACCATCAAAGTTCAGCATAATAGAGCTTACGTAAAACCGCAATGAGATTTTGTCCGTTTCCTTTAGCCTAGTAGAAATCAAAAGTGAAATAACAGAAAACCGCAGGGTGAGAGAGGTCAGAAGACTCCTACTGTGGCTGGAAATCAGTGCCACAACCCAAGAACAGTCTGCCAGTGCCTGGAGAGTTAAAGGCGTTATCATATGGGTCATCTAGTTACACACCCAAGAGAAACGAGCACAACACAGCACCAAAGTCTTAACAGAGGATGGGAGGATCACACTAAGAACCAAGTCAGGCAGATCCCTGTCTCCTCAGGTTGCCCAGCCCCTTTCCTGGAGCCTGTTAAGCACGTCACAGGAAGCGACCAGCGCCGCTGCACCCTTCCAATCCTGCAGTGCTCAAGTCCAGGGCTGAGCTCTCAGGCAGACCCACTTCTAGGACAGGCTGGGAAGCTCCTAGCGCCGTCCTGCACATTTCCATCTCTTGCCAAGGAGATTTTGGCTGTCTTCTTGTGGGACTCCTGGGAGAGCCTGTGTCAAGGTAAATCAGCACCCCTGGGAGGGCTCCGCTGCTGGAAAGTGACTGAGCCCTGGATTCTGCATCTCTGCGCTTGCTAATGCTCAATCTGACTCTAGCGCTTTTGCTGTCTGGACGACTTAAGAGCTCTTAGAGTGGTTAGTGGTTCGCATTGTGTGTGGGATATCACTGGAGTTTAGCCTACGGGTGTGCAGAGGCTTAACTCAGCGAGACTTCTAAAAAAAAGACATTTTGCCTGCATGAGTATTAAACTTGTTATTATATTTTGGTTATGCCTGGAAAAGATATATGGCCTCAAGAAATGAATAAAATCAAAGGGTGTTTTCTTTGGGGGAAAAATACATGAATATCAATAAATAGCATTCATAGCAATCAAAAGCTGGGAACAAGCCAACTGTCAAATTAGAAGTGATTCGGTGTGATCTACCCAAGTTACAAAATTACTGAAACAGAAGTACCTACTATAATATGGACAGTTGTTTTAAATATACAAAGGAAAGCCAACCACAGAAGTCCATTCATTTTATAATACCATTTAAATGAAGAGCACTAACCAGGTTTGGCCACCTAGCCTTAATAAACCAATTAAAAGAGCCAAGTTTATAGTGAAAAGCAGAAACAGATCTACTCATTGTGGCCACATCGAAAATGACTAAGAGAATCTGTTGACCCCAACCCAAGTCCAACTTCAGGGTCCTGACATGAGGGTCGGTTTAAATAGAGACCAAGAGATATACATAACTAAGCAGTCCAGTCAAGGGGTAGTCCCAACCCACCAAGGTCTCAGATCCTAATCTGTTCTGAAGGTCACCTTACTGGTTGTAAATCTTTCTCCAGGAGACAAGTTCCTCCTCTAGCTATCCTCAGGGACTCAGGCATTTCTTTTCCCAGCAGAAGACTGCTGGAGGAATTCTACTCTCTTGTGATTCATTGTTTCAATACCCTTTGATAACCAAAGAGGGGAGCACACCTGTCTCTTCAGAATATATCCATTATTGCCAGACAGGCTGGTTACCAGAAAGCAGATTACTTTTTGTAAGTAAGAACAGATGGAAAAGCTGAAAGTATGTGGTGGTGCCTGCCTCTAATCCAAGCACTTGGTAGGTAGAAGCAGGTAGATCTTGTGAGATCAAGGACAGCTTGGTCTACACAATGAGTTCTAGGCCAGAATGGACTACAGGGAAATCCTGTCTTAAAATTAAAAAATAGATTTAAAAAATTTTAAAGCCAAATGTATGCAACATTTATGTGTGATACAAACTGCACTAACTTGGTTGTAGAGGTTGGTTTGCAATTTTGGGTTTATCCCATGACCTCTGAACAATATACCTAAAATAGTTTAATTGTATGATATGTGGTCAAGATGTCAGAAGCATTCATATGGAAAAATAATAGTTGGACTGTGATAGAAAGAGTCTGATTCCACAGTTAGGTCTTTAGTTAAATCTCACATTCCATTGTTCTCATACCATAAGTTCCTCACACAGGTAGGTTACTGGAACCAGAAGTCACTTATCACATTCACATCTGCCTTTTGATTTTTCGCTGGGTATCCAAAGACCATGACTACTCCATGTGTGTTTACTTTGGTGTTCACAAGTTATGTTTTAACCAATATTTCTTTTTGAATAGCAGCAGGAGCAGAGAGATCACCATTTGAGAGGAAGCGTTAAATTTAACCAAGATGTCTGAGAAAATGATTGCAGTTCTGCTCCTACTGCAGCTGAGTGGTTTCTTTGGTTCGGGGAGTTGTGGAAAGGTTCTGGTGTGGCCAGTGGAACACAGCCATTGGTTCAATTTAAGGACAATCCTAGATGAGCTTGTGAAGAAGGGGCATGAAGTGACTGTTCTGAGACCGTCAGTTTCTCTTTCTCTCACCGTTGACAAGACATCCGCCATTAAGTTTGAGACTTATCCTACATCACTATCCATGTCTGAGACAGAGGACGTTTTCTTCGAGATACTCAGGCGAATTATTTATGAACTGCCAAAACAATCATTTTGGACTTATTTTTCAAAGATGCAGGAAATTGTGTGGATGGATTCTGATTATTTTCAGAATCTTTGTAGAGACGCAGTCTTGAACAAGGAACTTATGACAAAGCTACAGGAATCCAAGTTTGACGTCATCCTAGCAGATACCTTCAGTCCCTGTGGTGACCTGCTGGCTGAGATTCTCAAGACGCCCTTGGTGTTCACTCTGCGCTTCCTTCCTGGATCCACACTTATAAAGTACATTGGCGGACTGCCTCTGCCTCCTTCCTACGTGCCTGTAGTTCTGTCAGGACTGAGTGAACGCATGACGTTCCTTGAGAGGGTGAAAAACGTAATGTACATGCTTTATTTTGATTTTTGGTTTCAAGCTTTTAATGAGAAGAAGTGGAATCAGTTTTACAGTGAAGTTCTAGGTACGTACTCTCTTCAGTTCCTACTGCGTTCTAAATTGCCTGTGTAGCTGAAGGTAGGCTGCAAGGAATAGAAAAATCAAAGGGATCTATTTTTTATAATTTTAATGGTAAAAAGACTCTGTGATACAATTTTCCAAACTCAAAGCATTGCTGAAAGGCTTATGTTCCACTGTCAGAAAACCTTGGCCATCATGTCACAAAGACACACACTTATAAGAAAGCTCTGAGGTATTCTCTAAGTGATTACTTATTCACTTATTAGCTATTTTATCTCATCTTTTATGCTCTATTTTTCAGTGTGTATGTGTGTTTTACCTGTATGTATGTGTGTATGTAAGTGCATCTGTGTTGTGCAAGCCATATGGAGGTTGATAGAGACCATCAAATTCCCCTGGAGCTGGATGGTTATTAGCTACTATGTGGGTGCTGGGAACTCAACCAGGGACCACAGAAGAGCAAGCAGTACTCTCAACCTGAACCATCTCTCCAGCCCCATCTGACCTTTAAAAATAGCAGTTTTACTGTTGTTTTCCTCTGTGTGAATGTGCGTGTGCAGGTAATTTCATGCAGTTGAACTCACCCATTTATTCTTGAAGGATGGGGAGCATGTGGGCTCTGACTCGAGTTTTGATCAGAAGATTTGTATACTAGATTCTCTTCTTCTGCATTTATTTGGATTCCAGAGATCTAACTCAATAGTCAAGGCTTATAGGGATTGAATTCAAGGCCGAACACTTGCATGGCAAATGCTTTGACCTGCTCAGCAATCTCACTAGACAATAACAGTCCAGTTTTTTTTTTCCATTTGTTGTTTGTTTGTTTGTTTGTATGTTTGGTTGGTTGGTAGGAGGAAAGAATTTATTTGAGGTACAGGTTACAAGACAAGATCTCAAGTCAGCCCAGGCTCATCTGCTCAGGAATGGCACCACTCACACCTCAGTATCTTGATGAAAACATAACATAGACTGAGGTCTTAACCCACATTTCTAGCACAGTTATTTGTACAACATTGAAGCTGGGTTTTTTTTTCCTTTTTAGATAAATGAGTTTTCTCATTTAAAATTTAAAATATATTCACACTACACCTAATAATATTCTTCACAGTTGTATCACACATTATCTCTATCCTAACAAACTTAGGAACTCAAGCTTTTAAAGATTCAGATTTATTCACTAAGGGTTTAAAATTCTGTTTTCAATGCATAATGCTAAAGTGTGGGCACAGAGATTATTAGTTGCAGGGTTTAAAGTATGACTCTTTAAAGAAAAAATGTAGAATGAACAGACATTACTTTTTTCACATGTTGAAACATCTTTAGAGGTCAGCCAGTGCTACACAGGGAGACTTTGCATCAAAATGTATGAAAATTGAAAACATATACCCTAAAAATGTGCATATTGTGCCTGAAATCACTACACTTATAACGTGGAAGCAAGATGATCAGGAGTTCAAGGTCAATTTGACCTACATAGTAAGTTCAAAATTAGTCTGGGCTCCATTAGACAATTTCAAGAAATTCTCACTTACAGAACAAACATTAATGTTCTATCTTCTAAATTAAAAACAAAATAAGAAAGCAAGGTGTCTGGTACACAGCTTTCATCTCTGTAATCCCAGGACTCAGGAGGCCGAGACAGGCAGACCTCTGTGAGATCGAAGCCTGCCTAGTCTACATAGCAAGCTCTAGGCCAGCTGGACCTACAGGAAGACCCTGTCCCAAAAACAAAATGAAGGAAATTAAATTTGGCAAAAACCATGGAGTACTCGAGGGAAAGGTGTTTTCTTCGGTATGACAGACAGGATTCATAGATAATGACATCTGAGTATCTGCTTACACTTCCGATGCCATATGTCGATGCTTACTAATGTTTAAACACAGATGCAAGTTTAAGATGTGTTCTCCTCTCACAGGTCTCTCATGTGACTTTATCTATCTCTAAGCATAAGTATAGGCAATATACATGTTATGCATATGTATTATAAATTGTTCACACAATCATACAGAGAGAGAGAGAGGTTTTTTTTAATCAAACCACTTTTAAACACTTCTGGCTACTTTATTGAAAGTTCTTTCCAAAAATTTCCTGACATGTTCATTTTACCTGATATTTTTGTTGCTTCTTCTATCTTCACTTTGATTGCCTTCAGGAAGACCCACCACAATATATGACACAATGAAGAACGCAGACATGTGGCTCATTCGCACCTACTGGGATCTGGAATTTCCTCACCCTACCTTGCCGAATTTTGATTTTGTTGGAGGACTCCACTGCAAACCTGCCAAGCCTCTCCCTAAAGTAAATATATTCCCATTTATTTGCTTCTGTTTCATTTCATTTTCAGCCAGAGTGGTCTTATTGTATGCAGGCAGAATGTTTTCTCAAAGTCAGAGAGTCACAGGGTTAATAAAGAGAACTGCCAGTAGAAATTCATATATCTATTCCATCACAGGTGTCATTACAACATGGAAACCTGAGGGACTTTTGACAGTAAAGTTGATTATAGTTAATGAATAGGAAAGTCTCAGTGATTCATTCAAAATCTATTGGTATGTGACTGGCACACCCCACAGGTAAGTGGTGAATACACAGAGAAACAAAGTATGGAAAGGTTCACCTGGGAAACCAGTAATTCTACCTTGAAAGTCAAACTGTGTGACTCATAAAATTGTGGAACTGTTACAATGAGGAAAGAAGTTGCCCAGCAGTAAAAGTAAAGAGGAGACATGGGCACAAATAGGGAACGCAATTTTGCACATTTAAAGAGAACTCATTAGTTTCTATCTCTTCCCATTAAAACCTGTCCTTGATAATAGAAAAAGAATTTTATTAGCATAGAGCATGGTATTCCTACTGAAGGAACAAAGGTTGTATGATTTTAACTCACATAAGACTCTTAGCACCCTATTAAGTGATATCTTAAAACAACCCCTTTTCTACCAAGATACTGGCCACAACATAAAACTTAATCTTATTCAAGATTTCATTTCTGTTTTCAAAACCAGTCATTGAGGATGTTTATAGTAATTAACAAGGCAAAAAGCAGAGGTAAGAATTATTAAGTTCTGTGTTCTGTAAAAGAGATTTCCATTCATATTAAGGGAATGACAGTGTGGAAAGGTGGGGTAGGAGGGAGGCCCAGAGCGAGGGCTTAAAGGATGTGCTGGAGATGTGGCTTCCTAGTGGAGAATCAGACTCACATGGCCCAGGGCTACACCAAAAAGAAAGAGAAAGAAAGAAAAAGAAAAGAAAAGAAAAGGGAAGGAAGGAAGGAAAAGGAGGAAGAGTAGGAAACGCAGTGTAACCATGGAAATATGGAATGATGTTGTAGAGTTTAAACGGAAGTTACACCAACAACCTTGATTCTTAGGAATTGTCAAATCCCTTTCTCCTTCACATTGTGAATTGTTCCTCCAATACATTTACTTCCTTATTATCAGATTCTTAAAAATATCTATGCATTTGAGAGAATGGACATTTGTCAAGTAAATCAAGAAAACTAAAAATACAGGCCGACAGGTAGCTGGGCAGGTAAAAGCACTCACAGCCAAGCCTGAGAATCTGAGTTAAATCATGAGACCTAAATGGTAAGAGAGTGAGAGAGAGGGAGAGAGAGACAGAGAGAGAAAGACAGAGAGAATGAAAGAGAGGTGTCCCATATTGTCTTCTGACCTGACACACCTACATAATAATGTAATGTAAATTTTTAACACTATACTAACAAAAAAGTATTTTTAGATGCACATTTCAAAATTTGTATGTTTCATGATAGATAAAATAAAGATCTGGAGAATTCTCAAACTGAAAAACTGCCTAATATTTAATTTGGCTAATATACTACATGCCTGATTTGATCACCATCCGTCACAACAAGACAAGAGTACAGTATTGGAAATTTTTTCTTAGACTCATGGGCAATTCTGCACAGAATAATGATTAATGTTTATATAATCGATGCTCATAATAATTATTGATAAAAGAAGTATGGAAGTAATTTACATATATAATAAGCGTATTTTATTTTCATATGTATAGTATATACAAATGATAATATTATAATTATTTTATCAAAGAATTCTTAACTATTTTCTAAGCCATAAAACAAATTTACTTAGAAATGAGGAGCAACATGGCATAATAATGAGATTATGCTTTATTGTAGCAACAAGTAGTTTATATAATGCATTTAAGGTTTCTAAATAATATTTCATATATTCTGCTTGTGTGTGTGTGTGTGTGTGTGTGTGTGTGTGTGTGTGTGTGTTGGGGGATAGAATTTAGGGACCTGTTAATACTACACAAGAGCATGACACTGAAGTACACTCCTACCCCATACATGTGTATTGTACATATAGAGAGATGTGTAAATATATGTGTTTAGTGATTTGCACAAAATAAAGAGAAGAATGGAATATACAATTTTTCAGTGTACATTTCCTTGCATTGAACACAGGGCCTTGTGCCCACCAGGTGCATTCTCCACCACTGAACTCCATCCCCAGACTAAAACCAAACAGACTTTAACCAGACATATTACTGCGTGGAGAACATGCATAAGTCTTATTTTTAAGTTTTTAAAAATATTTTTCCCAATTTTTCTCACAATGATCTTTTCTGACTTGCATAAGATGCTACAGAACGAGAATAATGAGTCCATGTCAGTGATTTGTGAAACAGAGGTTGCACTAAGAATACAGGGCAGCAGGGCCCACTTCGTAAATAAAGGAGGCTCTGAACAGAGTGTGGGTGAATGAAATCGTTGAGTACAAGTGCTGAGGTCAGGGAGTCACACATACCAGCCAGGAGCAGCTCTGAGTCAGGATGCTGTGTTCCTCAGCACACCGGGCTTCAGCTGGAAATTATGCTTTTGCAGAATGCTTCACAATATATGGTCTTAGGTTCAAATTAGAATTTTTTCATTTCCACTTGTATAAAACACTTCTGAAATAAAGACTAGCAAATAATTAGAAAGAAAAATACACTATTTAGGGTGGTAATTTGTGGTCATTGTTTTATTGGGAAGGAAAAAAGAAACAAATGAACTGAACGCCAGAATTTTTTTTTTTAAAAATGAACATATGGTATGGAAAACATTCTAGAAAATATTTGAGTATGTGTGGAAAGGCTACTAAAGAATGAAGAACTGTTCTGTGTGGGATATGTAAGGCAAGGACTCTATGCGTCCCATGTTAGAACGGCATTCACAAAAGTCCAGCCAGACAGGACCACTGGACATCAATCTCTCTCTTGATCTCTCTCTGTCTCTCTCTCTCCCTTCTTCCTTTCCCTCCTTCCCATCATCCTTCCCTCCTTCCCCCCTTCCTCTCTTCCTTCCTTCTTCCTGCTCTTCCTGTTTTTTAATCCTCCCACAAAGCAGTGGGTCTCACTGTGGCATGTTGTAACATGATAGCTGTTTTTCCTCTTCCATCACTCTATACCTGCCCTAAAACCCCACTCTGCTCTTACACCACAGTGCTCCTTTTCAACTTTTATGTCACATGTGTTCGATTATCCCTGCCCTCTTCCAAGAGCCCCTTTTTACTCTTTTGTAGTTCCCTTTCTCATTTTAGGTCCTATACCTACACTCACTCCCAGATGTATGCATATATACAAAAATTAAAAGGTAAAATCCACATACAAAAAGCAGCATGCAGTATTTGTCCATGAGTCTGGATTGCTTTAGTTAACAAAATAATTTCCATGTCTACCCATTTTCCTGAAATTTTTTCATTTTTTCTTTATGGTTGAATAAAATTCTGTTTTGAATATGTACCATACTTTCATGTCCATTCATCATCTGATGGGCAATAGATTGATTGCATTCCCTTGATATGGCAAATTGAGCAGTGATAGCCATAGATGTCAAAGTGTCTGTGTGGTAAGACAGAGTCCTTCGATTATATAACTAGGAGTGCTAGAGCTGCTGTGCCGTGTTCTATATGTAAAGTGGGATTCTTAGGATGGTGCCCTGTCTCTACTGGATAAAGGCCTTGTAGGCTCTCTGACTATGATGTAGGTGTACCCTATGGGAAAAAGTGAGGTGACAAGACTCACCTACAAGCTATATATAAACAGTCTACTAAGACATCTATTTTTCAGTGTTATATTAAGGCTAAAACTTTCATAAATACACAAAAGTAGAAATATGGTCACTCAGACACCTAGGTGCACACACATACTTCCAACTATTAATAGAATGATATCATAGAAATTCTAAACTACAGTTCTACCTTTGAATTTCAGTGCTCCTTTAACTCAAAAAATCAAAAATCTTTTCCAAGTAAGCTTAGAGACGCTGACAAAAGATACCTATAAAGATAGACTATAGAGAAAGATACCCCCCCAAAAAATTTCAGTGATGTCTAAATTTTTCTTAATAGTAGTAGTCACAAAAATAGAAAGTGGTTACTCTACTTAGAGATTAAGTAGATACATAACAAATACATGTCATTTAATTTAACCCAGGTCCTCTGCAAGAGAGCAAACTCCTAATCAATGAACCATTTCTCCAACCCCTGTTAGAGAGGGCTGCTGTTTCTAAAATGAACTTATCAAAAAGGGTGTTTTTTTAAAAAGACCCAGCCTGGAGAGATGGCTCAGCAGTTGAGAGCACTGGCTGATCTTGCAGGGGACCCAGTTCAAGTCCCAGCACCCAACAACCATCCGTAACTCCAGTTCCAGAAGATTAAGGCCCTCTTATGACTTCCTTGGGCATTGCATGACATAGGTGCACTTACATACATGCAGCTGTACATTCATACACATAAAAATTAATATTATTAATAATAATAATAAATATTTTTTTTTAAAGTGCAAGGTCTCACAATGTAAGTCTCATTGGCCTGGAACTTGCTATTTAGACCAGGCTGACCTCAGACTCATAGAAATCCAAGTACCCCTGCCTCTTGAGTGCTAGATTTATGGCTTGCACCACAATACCAGCAATAAAAAGCATTTTGAAACTGATTTGAGGGTAACATAACTAAACAAAAGAGACATCATTCTAGGCTATATTGTTATTGATCCTATATGAATGAATAAAATAAAAATATGATCTTACAATGTAATTATAACAGAATGTGGCAGAGAGAGGACATAAAATAGCAGAGCTGAGCAAGGACATACTACTAGAATTTGTTTAGATGCATAAATGAGCCTCTTCTGTTCTCAGAACTTGTTCCTTCTCAGTTCTCTCAGAACTGGTCTTCTGAACAATTTTATGTACTGAACACAACTCTATACTTATGGAAACAGTATATGCAGTATGGTATGGGAAAGGAAAAGATTGACTTCTTCTTATGCAATGATTTTTCCTTTCTAATACCTGTGGAGCCACAACACACACACAAACACAAAGAGATATTATCAGTCTGACCCCATCAGTTCTTTGCAATATAAACTGGGTATAGTTGTTTGCTTCCAGTGATACTCATTACTTTCAGCAGCTCAACTTTTCACAACATACACACTAATCCGTTATTCTGGGTCAGGGTCAAGGAAGAGTCATGGAGGAAGGAAAGCTATATATTTTGTTTACAAGAGGAGCAGAGGGCCCAGTAAGATTGTTTACATTGTGAGTAAGCTGAAATAGTGTTAAATGATCTCAAAACAAGATTAACAATGCTTCCAAGGATAGGTGAGATTCCATTTGTAGCACAAGGCATTCCTAGAAAGTTATACCTGCAACTGAAAAAGAAGCTGTTTTATTAAATCAGTAATAATAATATCAAGCTAATTTACCAAAGACTTACTTAAGTCATGTGATCATGAAAAGCAATTCCTTTCCTATATATTCTGACAATTTCAAGGTACATTTAATTTGTACAAGTGCTCATTAAACTCCAAGTCAATTAAATAGAAATCCATTTAAGGATTTTAAAAATTAATGAATAATTCTTTTTATTCATTATTTTTATTTTATGCATATGAGTGTATTGCCTGCATGTAGGTAAGTGCAACCCTGTTGTGCAATGACTGCCGAGGTCAGAAGAGGGCGCTAATCCCTAGGCCCTGGAATTACAGACGGTTGTTACCTTCCATGTGGTATTTGAACTCAGTTTTTCACAAAAACAGGAAGTGTTCTTACCGGCTGAGCCATCTCTCCAGCCCCAAATTTAATGAATAATTCTGAAGACAAGGTAATAGCAGTTATTCACATAAATAAAAATGAACAAATTAATCAGAGATCTCAATGCCCTTCATTGTAAAACCATAGCCATGAGTAAGTAAGTTACAGCATCAATGTATTATGGCTTAAAAGTGCCACACTTACCAAAATCAGTAGTTGTTTTTGCAGAGCAGTACTTCAGGAATTGGACTCACAAACAAGCCATGAATCAATTGTGAGTGAAGATTGTAGTTTTAAATATGCACACATGGTCCAACATGAGAGGTTCAGGAGACTGATGAAGAATCTGACCGTATCTGAGACTGAACACCATGACTAGGATGAAAAGAGAGTTACCGAAGATACTTAGGATCAGACATCACCTGGGAAGGAAGGTGAGGGATTGAAACATACATGAAGAATGATCAAGACTAATGTTGGCATTTCAGATACACTAATTTAACAAGATTCTCTTAAAGCATTGTTTTAAAATTTCAGTATGAAAAAAGAACACATAAACACCAAATATAGAGAGGAAATCCAAAAGCCAAGTCCTATGGACAAATAATTTTATAAATTACTCATATAGTATTCTCTAAACATAAACTTACCATGGATTTATCAACTTTCTTAATGAAAGACACAGGAGAAACACACATATGCATACATGCATACACTTGAACATGCAAATATATTAAATGAAATTGATCTCATACAGAACATAAATGTTCCAACAAAACTGACCTGTATCTGTTAGAAACAACCCTTAGTGAAAAGAGTATTATGGAGGTTGTGGGCTACAGAGATGGCTCACTATTTAAGGACACTGGACACTCTTGGAGAAGACCCAGGTTCAGTTCCTAGCACAAACATGGGAACTAACAACCATCCATATCTACAGGTCCAGAGAATCCAACACCCTCTTCTGGTTAGTATGGCACTGAACGAAACCAATCAACTTAGATACATGCCCACAATACAAACATATATATGAAATAAGAAAATCATTTTTAAGAAAATGGAGGTTATTAACAGAATGAGAAACAAATTTATTGCCCAGTAATTTTACTCCTTGCTATATTTATAAGAAAATTGACTGAAGGGTCCCAAAGAGATAGTTGCGGAAGTATAATCATAGCAGTAGAATAAACCTATATTTAATTAATAGATTTACTGATAAACAATATGTAGTATGTAAACACAGACAAATATCGCGAAGACTTAGGGAATATGGACACAAAGAGCTTTAAGAACCTTTATACTAAGTAAATCAGCAAGTGAAAAGGAGACAAGTGCTATATGAATCCCTTCACATGAACTGCCTAGATGAGATAAAATCCCAGACAGAAAAGGTGAAAGGATAGCAGTCGGCAAACCTGGGAGGAAAAAGGAGAATTTTGGATTTAATTTATACAACCTTTCAGTTTTTCAGGATGAAAATGCTCTGGAGTTGTTTGTAGGAATACATGCACTCATGTGACACCAGTGATCTGTAAGGTTTACAAATGGTTATAGTTGCATGTTTCATATCTTCTATATTTCAGCAAATCTGAGGAGCTCCTCCACTCTGATGATTTGTAAGAATACTCAGCTTTTTTCCTTGAACATTCATGGCAGTCTATACCACAGGTTTGGTGGTGTGACTACTCTTTTGTGATGGGTCAATGTTTCCTTCACAGGAGATGGAAGACTTTGTCCAGAGTTCTGGAGAACATGGTGTTGTGGTGTTTTCTCTGGGGTCGATGGTTGGCAACCTGACAGAAGAGAGGGCCAATGTGATTGCAGCAGCCCTTGCCCAGATTCCACAAAAGGTGAGGTTGAGTACTGCATCACATCACTGTTTGCTGAATGCCTTACATGTGTAATAGGTGATATTCTACAAACTTGCATTTTGAACTTAAAACCATCATGAAATTGCTAGTTTTCCAAAGAAATCATTTGTAAAAACAAAACTATACATGACAGATGCTAAAACATTACAGAAAATTTTCTGAATAATAGACTTGGTGTTAACATTGTGTTCACAAATAAATATACTTCAGTGTAGGATGAACTAGGTGTTATACAAGACTTACGAGTGGATTTTTCTTTGTCATTTTGAGACACTGTCTCCATGTAGCCCCAGCTGTCCTGGAACTCCCTATGTAGACCAGACTGGCCTGGAAGTCACAGAACTCCACCTGCTTCTTCTGGAATTAGAGAGGGGAGCCACCACACTCACATTTGCAGGCAGATTTTTAAAAATCACAGAAATCTGCCTTTTCACTTCCTCCATTTCTCAGAAGATTGCTGAGGGCACTGTAAGCACTAAAATGCAATCAGATTGCATTTAAATACTTACCAGCAACTGTAACTAAGTATTCAAAAGCGGGAGCTGTGTAAACATTAGATTCCTATGTAATCTGTGTCTAATATGTGTACATTTTGAAAGAGACATATAAAGAATACTGTATTTTACTAAAACAAAGAAAGACAGAAAAGACAGAGAACTAAACCTCATCAACCTCAAGTTCACCTAGACTTAGAGAAAGTAAAACCTCAGCCTGCTATGGTAGACCCAGCCTTGTTAACATCTGAAATTTGGAGATATGATTAAGAGTTGGATGAAGATCTTGCTCTTGAAGTGAACCATGCACCCTAGAAGATGGGGAATCAGAAAGGCCAAACTCTAAGAAAATAACTTATGATAATCATGCTATAAGTAAACTAAATCAAATATCATTCAGAAATATTATTGAATTTACCAGATAGGGACAGCTGTAAATACAGATTGGTAACAAGATAAATTAATATGTCATCAGTAATTTGGGGAGATTTTTGTATTACAATCAAAACCGAAATTTTCTTAATGGCTTCGTATTAATGGTCTTTACCTAAGTTACAATTTATTAAATATCAGTGTTGCCTGTCAAGCTTCGAACACATATAAAAACAAATGGACCAGTGTGTACTGTGTTTGTGTCAACAATAAACTATCATTCTTCATGTTAACGACCCTCCTTCTCATTTCCTAGCTCTCTTACAGTAAGGATTTAACTACATTATTTATTAATCTCTTTAGAATTCTAACATGAGTAACTCGAAATTTGACTCACATACTAAGAATCTAGCTTTATCTTACCAGGTTCTATGGAGATTTGAAGGCAAGAAGCCAATAACCCTAGGCTCCAATACTCGGCTGTACCCATGGATCCCCCAAAATGACCTTCTTGGTGAGACTCAAGAGGAAAACCCTGAAACATGAGTAATAGCCAGTCATGGATAGAAAAGTTCAATGGAAAAATGTGCTTATGAAGATTGTGTTCTAGTCCTAGGGAAGATGGATAAAGAACCAGCGATGACATTCTGTTCGACCCTGTAACATTCAACATGACTAGAATTCATTTTGATTTCAGCGGGGATTGCCTTTCAGTTGCATCTTCATTTTTCTCTTCACATCCTATTTCTGTTTACAGCTGTCTTTTGACCAATGTAGGCAATTTCAAATGACAGTGAAAATGGCATTCTTTTATTGCTGTCTGACTGTTGTTTAATATCTCAGAAACATCTGCACCATAAAACGGATCCACACTCCATGGTGAAGTATTTTCTGTGCTAACTCTGATTCCACCACCCTGAGCACACTGCTTCCTGCTGGTCAGAGCTGACATAGCACACCCTGTGACTTCATTGTTTCCTGAGGAGATCCTCTTCTCTTAAGGCACAACCTGTTTTTGCACCTGCTGTCTGCTCCACTTGCACATGCTCTGTCCCTTCTTTCCAAAGTATAAACTCATTTCTGATTTTCACACACTGTGTATTCTATATGACCTTCACATAATCCCGAGTGAACCTACAGTGCTTCTTGCCCTAAGATTTGAAAGAAATTTCAAAAGTTTCATGATTATAATAATCTGTTATCTAAAATATATTACACCTTTCCGTATGCTCTATTCTTTCTCACTTTATGTCTAATGTTTATAACTAATAATTTTCCCTCATGACTCTCAATGTTAGGTCATCCCAAAACTAGAGCTTTTGTAACTCACGGTGGAACCAACGGCATCTATGAGGCGATCTACCATGGAATCCCTGTGGTGGGCATTCCCTTGTTTGCGGATCAATATGATAATGTTGTTCACATGAAGAGCAAAGGAGCGGGTGTTAGAGTGGACTTCCTCACAATGTCAAGCACAGATCTGCTCAATGCAGTGAAGACAGTCATCATTGACCCTTCGTGAGTACACTGCTTTTCAGATGTGTAGTACTTAAGATGCCAGCTCTCAACAATAACGATATATATTTCATCTAATCTTAAGTCTTATTTTGAAAATGCATAATAGTTTTTAACATTTTGTTTATTATTTTTGTTTTATGTGTATGGGTGTTTTGCCATTGCTTGTATATATGTAAGTGCACCCATGTCATGCAGTGCCTGCAGCGGTCAGAAGAGCGCATCAGATTTCCCTGGAACCAGATTCATGGACTATTGTTAGCCTCCATGTGTATTTTGGACTTTTACACAGGTCTTCTGCAAGAGCAGCCAGTGCTCTTAACCACTGCGTCATCTCTCCAGCCCCATGAAAATGCATAATGTTTTATCCACTGCCAAGTGAGCTTTTAATACCAATCAAGACTACAAATTATTCCCTCTAGATTGTTATACAAGTACTTATTATAATAATAATGGGATGCAAAAAAATATCATGCTTTCCCTATTAGTTGATGGAAAAAGCTATCCACCTGCAGGGTGGTGTCTATTCACACTGCTCTTGCTCTCCCCATCTTTCCTTCCCTCTCTGAACTCTGGGATCTACTGTTCTACCCTTGACTCCTGAATCGAGTTCTATTAGGTTACACACATTGATGAGAAATACAGTATTTACCTTTGGAGCCTAATTTATGTGACTTAACAAAATGCCTGCCAGTTCCAACCTTGTTACTGAAAATAACATGATTCCATTCTTTATAACAGCAAAATAGTTAACTATTTTTTCATACCACAGCTTCTTTATCAATGAACAATTTTTAGTCAATTCCAATTCTTTGATTTCAGAATAAGTGCTGAAAATGTATGAAAATCCTGGTATCTATTTTATATATTTTTACTTTTTGGAAGAATAGATTCCTAGAAGTAGGGAGATAAAATCTGGGTTAATTCCATTTTTAGTTTCAGGAAATCCATACTCTTTCATAGATTCTTAACTAAAATATTTTTCAACCACTGGTCATGGAAGACTCCATCTCTTCAGCCAGTGAGATGACTCATCAGTTAAAGGCTCTTGCCACCAAACCTGACAAACTGACTTCAGTCCCTGGAATCCATGCTATAGAAGGAGAGAACTGATTCCCACAAGTTCTCAGACCTATACACCTGTACCATAGCACACGCCCCTGTGTGCAGGCACAAACACATGTACACACAAAGACACACACACACACACACACACACACACACACACAAAGAAATAAATATAAAAAAGTCTCCTTTCTCCGCGTTTAGGCTGTCATTTTGTTTGTTTTTGTGGCTGGAGTTTAAACTTGATCTTTATTCCTGATAAGCAAACACTCTGTTAATGAGCTACATCCTCAGGTCTGATGTCATCTTTTGAAAAAAATGTCTATTTTTCATCATATATCCAATTTTTATTAACAAGCATTTGTTTTTCATTAAGATTTGAAGACTCTCATGACACAGTTCTCTCACCAAACCGTTCAGGTGATCATTCTCCAAATGCATTCAGCCATCTCACTTAAAGTGCTCAGGATGGCTCGTTGCCATTTATTGTGCTGGAAATGATTTACTTCCCCAATGATTTTCCATGTAATCTGGAAAGTACTTCTGCATCAGAAAATGCCAACTGATACCTAAACATTCTAACAAGCCCCACCTGAAATCACACCCCACCCTCTGCCCTTCTATGGCATTTATTCAGACTTGTGTGGCTTTCAAAAAACATTTCATAGACCAGATGAACTCAAATTAATTAATTTGTTTCTGATGTTAGTGTCTGTATTTCTACTTTACGTCTGTCTTTAGCTATAAGGAGAATGCCATGAGACTATCAAGAATTCACCATGATCAGCCAGTGAAGCCCCTGGACCGAGCCGTCTTCTGGGTCGAGTACGTCATGCGCAACAAAGGAGCCAAGCACCTTCGGGTGGCAGCCCACGACCTCAGCTGGTTCCAGTACCACTCCCTGGATGTGATTGGGTTCCTCCTGGCCTGTGTGGTGACTGTGACATTCATCATCACAAAATGTTGCCTCTTTTGCTGTCAGAAGTTTGCTAAAGCTGGAGAGAAGAAGAAAAAGGAGTAATTATATCAAGGCCTGTATTTAGAAGGCCTCACAGATGAATTCCAGTAAGAGAAGACTACAATCATAGGTTCTTTGCCCATGTGAAAAGACAGTTCTTCATTACTTATTTGTCAAATCACAGAATTTTTTCCAGATAAGTAGTATTTATTTAAGTTAGTAGTATTTCAGACCAAAGAGAAATTTAAATTCAAAAAAAGAGAGAATTAAAATTGTTAATATTGGTATATAAAGACATTTTAAGAATTCAGTTTTCAGATTACAGTTTTTACACACACACACACACACACACACACACAGAGACAGAGATAGAGACAGTTACAAAGAGAGAGAGAGAGAGAGAGAGAGAGAGAGAGAAACCAGGAGAAGATCCGTTCTATGGTTAAAGCAACTTATCAAGAATTCAATTTGCAGATTACAGTTTCTATACACACACAACGGGCGAAAGAGATATGGTTCAATGGTTAAAGCATATATCAAGGAAGACAGATTAATTGAATCTGAACACCCAGAACAATGTAAAGTCAGACACAATAGCAAAATAATATGTAGCAGGAAAACTAACCAGGAGATGGGAGCGTGAGACATGAGGACTGCCTGTAGCTCTCAGTGCCGATGGCTATTCATACAGCTGTGACCAAGGGAGAGGCTGCTTCAAACAAAGTGGAAGGCAAGGAATCACAGTGGAGGTTTCCTCTGACCTCCATACACCTACCTGCTATGATACGTGTGTGCCCATACAAGCACACACATGTACACTCACAAACACGTGAATATACATATATCATAATAATTTTAGAGAGCACTCAGGTTATTTTTTGGTAGAAAATCATTAAAGAGCTGTTTTAGTTTGCTTTCCATTGTTGTGAAAAAGCACTCTGACCAACACCAACTTGGGGAGGAAAGGCTTTATTTGGCTTACATTTCCCTAGTCACAGTTCATCACTAAAGGTGCCAAGATGAAAACTCGGGGCAGGAACCCAGAGTCAGAGGCTGAAGCACAGGCCACGGAGGAACATTCCTTACTGACTTGCTCCCCTGGCTCATGCTTTTTTGGCTTTCTTAAACAATACAGAACAACCTGCCCTTCGGTGGCACTATCCACAGTGAACTGGGCTCTCCCACATCACTCAGCAATCAACAAAATACACCAAAGACATATACACAAGCCAGTAAAATGGAGGAAATTCCTCACATGAGGCTCTGTAAATACAAGTGTGTCGAGTTGACATTAAAACTATCAAGCCCAGAAACCCACTATGGTAACAGTTTTGACAGTATTCCATAAGGTTTATCTTCATTTCTAACAGAACTTTATAATTTTAACTTCTAAGGGAATATTCAGTATAGGAGTAATATAAAAAACCTCGTCCCTGCCTTTTTATTTAAGACCAATATAGTTCTGTTTGGATCCTGATGAACACCAAGCTTTAGCATCATGTCTTTATATATAAAAAAAACCAAACTGAAATGTATTTGTCCTGGCTTCTAAAGTCATTTTTCAACAAAAGTCTTTGTAATTAATGGACTGATTTCTAACTGCTTTCTCATATGAATCTGTAATGCTTGAGAAAATGACATGATTTCATATGTTTATTGGGGTTTCAATTTAAGCCTTTGTGATGAGCTTTTCTCACTCTCACAATTAGACTTTGGAAACATATATAACATTTCAGTTTTGGCAGTGATAATGAGAACAGAATCTCTCTTCTCTCTCTCTGTGTGTGTGTGTGTGTGTGTGTGTGTGTGTGTATGTAACTATTTTTTCAAAGTACGACAAACTTTAGTTATTTTCTTTATGGCTAATTTGTAAACCTCAATGTTGTAGAAAATGTTTTGAAATAATTATTATGGTTCAGTGGGTAAAAGCACTTGCTGTGCAGAACTGAAGATCTGAGTTCACATTTCCAGCACCCACATAGAAGGCATATATTGTCATACATACCTGCAGTCCCAGTGTTGAAAAATGTAAACGGGTAGATCTCCAGAGCTCCCTGACAGACCAGCATCAACAAAATGTCCAGATTTAGGCTCTATCACGATCCTGTCTCAAGGGAAAAAGGCAGAGAATGATAGAACAGGACACTTACTGGGAAGCAATTAAGAAAAAACTAGTAGATACAGTAAAACTAGTAAATGGTGCCATCATCAAAACCTCTGTCGGACAACACTAGGAAAAGAAGAAAGAGTAGCTTTCCTGGAAAAAGATATACCTCAAAATTTGAAACTCTCACTAGAGAAGAGTCTGAATCTAAAGGATCAAAACAGAAGACAACATACATGCCCACATTATCACAAACCACAAGTAGACGTCTATCAGTGGACAAATAGCTGAGACAAATGTGTCCTAGTAAACCACTGTTCTCCAGGTGGGTGGGAGCATGCCAAAGCTGTATCTTACAATTTGGTCAAGGAACTTACACTAAAGTAGAATGAGGTAACTCTGTAATAGCATGCACTTTTATTATAACACATACAATTTATGTGTTATAATAAATTTGGGAGCCCTGAATAAAGAGATTCATGGGCTTATTTACTTTAGTTAGAGCCAAGACAAGAGCCATGAGTTCTTTAAATTGGGAGGAGCCCAAAGCATGCCCCCTTTCCGCCACCAGGAGGAGCTCTGGGCCCTCTTTGTTCCTCAGACAGGCCAGCAAAAGCCTTTGTCAGTGTGGAAGTTGGAACTTCTCTTTGTGCCTGGAGATGGTCCAAGGCTGGTGCTAATATTGGGAGTTACTAAGGTCAGTTTGCAAAATGGAAAGTTTGTACCTAAACTTTAAAAGGTATGTCAAAAATCTGGGGCCTCATGATAATAAAGATGGCACTTAGAGGAAGTACAAAGAGAGCGCCTTGGGTATGACTTAACTTGTTTTGACAAAAGTTTGATTGGGTCTTAGAACTTCCTTTCTCATGAACAGCTCATGCTATGCTCATTATATCTATAGAAGCTCATGTAATCTTGAATGTTTGCAGCCTGTTTGCCGAGATGACATTTAGGATGATTGGTTCTCTGGCTCCTGCTTTGGAAATCCCCTTGTGGTTTTTGCCTTTATAAGATATTATGTAACTCCTAATAAAGGAGTTCCTGCTTGACTAGACTCCCTGTCCATCTGATTGTCTCTGGGACTGGAGGTTGGGAGGCGGTGGGCGGATGCACACTCACCTTTCCCCGCCCCCTGTGTGGGAAGTCCTCAGGAAGCTGACCTGCTGGACAGGAGCTGAGACCCCAGAGGAGCCCCCAACATCTGGTGTCCAACGTGGGGACCTCGAACAAGCCCGAGAGGCTAAAGAGAATCGGCTGCGGGCTAAGCAGTCTTCAGGGTGAGTGGGACCCTTAGTATGAGTAACACAATACAGAAGTCTGAGAACCCAGCACTTAAAGCACTGAGATACATGCTTAAAAGCAGGGGCTTGGAGATCTCAGACTCCAAATCCCTAAAAGTGTGGGAGGTGGTGCTGCATCTTGTATGTACCCTAGGTCACTGCTGCAAATTTGTTCGATTGGGACACCTGGTCTCAGGTTGAGCAACTCTCCGAGCAAGGGGAAATGTAACAGGGGATTGATCCGCCACTAGGGTTCTATCCCACCGTGTCTGCCCTTAAGGCATGTTTTCAGCCGGAGGACATTAAGCCCTCAGCACCTGAGCCAGGGCCAGAGTCACTGGATCCTGACCCGCTCTTTGCAGAGTGGCAGCAATTTGATGAAGAGAGAAGGGACAAACTGAAAGTAAAATCATCATTGCCTGAGGCGGATGCCTCACCCATGCTCCAAGGAAAGGATGGTGGCAGCCCAAAGAGAGGTCGGAATAAAGATGCCTTCCACGGAGTGTGTTCAGCACTCCCTCGGCCAATTCAGCCAGTTGGGGGTGGGGAGAAAGGGAATTACGTCACCCTCCAGCTCCAGCCCCTGGCTTATGGAGATTTTGATGAGGGAGTGAAGCCTGAAACAGTCAGAGCTTTTGTGGTAAATTTTGATCCTGTCAGGAATTGCCCTGCAGCCTGGTATCCCTGTGAGGCTAAGGATCTTAAAGAGCTTAAAAAGACAGTAGCTGAGGATGGGCCTAATTCGCCCTGGGTGGAGACGCTGCTCCAGGACTTGGAGCACCAGCCTTGGACCATCTCCAGGCACAAAGAGAAGTTCCAACTTCCACACTGACAAAGGCTTTTGCTGGCCTGTCTGAGGAACAAAGAGGGCCCAGAGCTCCTCCTGGTGGCGGAAAGGGGGCATGCTTTGGGCTCCTCCCAATTTAAAGAAGTCATGGCTCTTGTCTTGGCTCTAACTAAAGTAAATAAGCCCATGAATCTCTTCTCGATGACAGTTTATATGTGGTGAATCTTTTTTCAGGGCTCCCAAATTCTCATATTCGCTTAGATGCAAATCCTATTACACCTTAATGACCCAGGCATGGACTCTCCTATTGGAGATCCCATTTTCTTACAATATCTCAGGGGACTCTGACCCTATCTGGGTGCCTGCTAGAAACCTTAAACTCTGTTGCCAGGGGAAAGATGACACCAACCAACCAGAGTCAACCAGCCCCAAAGACTAACAAGCAAAGAAAAAAGGAATGGTGGATACGTAAAAGACTCAGCAGGCTTTACACCAATCCTTGAAGGAGGAAATTAAAAAAAAAAAAAAAAAAAGGATGAAGACCCTTAATTATGTCCACGGGCATTCTCACCCTCGAGGCAGTATTGTTTTTCTGTCCCCACGGGATAACAAACAAAGGAATGTGAGTGGCCTGGACAGTATTGGCAGCAGTGGTGGCGATTGGCATCATCACCCTCTTCATTCTGACACCTGCTTTAATACTAGATCTGCTGAAGGAGCTCCATTGACTTAATACATCGGTCTAAGATGCTTGGAGTCCAGATGGTAGAGGGGTCTCAATCTTCCTGATAATCTGCCTCATCCCACTGCCGGGAGCCAGCTCCCCACATAGCCCAAAAAACATTTCATGGATTATTTCTAACGATCTGTCAGGCAAAACTGCTAATATTACCTTTGGTGCCACCCTCCCAAAAGTTGGTTCCCCGATTTGTATGTAGACCTTTGTGATTTAGCAGATTGACAATGGGATGTGAATAACCAGGACACCTGGACTGGTTTCTCTTTTGGATGTAACCAGCCGTTCACAAAGTAATGGGTATCTGGTGTCTCCTGATGACACTTGGTGGGCTTCCTCCACCAGGCTCACTCCCTGTGTCCACAATACTGTGGCAAATTTTTCTAGAGATTTCTGTGTCCTAGTCCAACTTATGCCTAGGTTTCTCTTTCATTCTAAATCTGATTTTCTTAATGGCTACGAGTACACTTCCCTTCTGCCAAAATCAGGACCTGGGTGTAACAATTACCTGTCTGCCATTCTTGGTCTTGGATTAATAGGTGCACGGACAGGCACTGATTCTGTTGTTACTGACCAACATGCTTATACTAACCTTCAAAATGCTATTGATTTTGATATTCCAAAAATAGAAACTGCTATCTCTCCTCCAGGAGTCCCTCTCCTCATTGTCTGAAGTAGTCTTACACAATTGCAGGGGCCTAGACCTAATTTTAATGCGACAGGGGGAAATTTGTGCCGCATTCGGTGAAGAATGCTGCTTTTACATAAACCACTCAGACACTGACTCCCCCAACACACACATATAAAAATCGAATTCTGTATATTATTCTAACCCTAGCACTGAGGGGTGGAGACGGGTATATGCCAAGATCACTTTAGAAAAGGATATCATTAGGTTCACAGAAAGGTCCTGTCTCAAGACAATGAGCCTAAAATATTTTTTTTTTAAAGAGCTAGGATGAAATATATAAGTAAAAACAAGTTTTACACTATTTTTAATTGGCTACAGCGTTCCACACCAAAATAGTATGGACTGTTTAAAAATTCATAAATACTTCACACTAAAGGAAATTTGGCTACACAAACTGACTATATATCTTAAAAATGTAATCTATCATCTCTGTCTTGCACATATATATATATAATATATATATATATATTAGTGTACAGAAATTGGTGAGCTGTTAGGATACGGACATAGGAGGGTATCTTAATATGACCAAATTATATTGTATGAAAATAGTAAAAATTCAATTAAAGTTAATTTAAAAATCAATGCATACTTGAATATGTCATCAATCATCATATTTTTATATAAGCTCATGGTTAAATCTCATGATTTTACGCTATAAAGTTACTAAAAGGAAATGAAGCTAGTGAGTCATTTTCAATCTTTTATTAACTTGTAATACTTTGAAAATCTGCTCTCTGAATTTATCAGTTACTTAAGAAGTGCTTAAGTGGACATTAAATTCTCTAGAATTAAAACAAGCGAAACTTCAAAATTTCAATCAAGGAATGAAGTATCTGTAATTCTACAGATCTTTTGGAGATTAGGTGTCAACCAACCTTACAACACAATACTGAAATGTGCAAGTGGATTCCTAAAATGACCTTCATGGTAAGGTCCGAGTCATAAGCAGTGAAGATACTGACAAGAGGCAATCTGCAACATGAATGACAATAAGCAATTTCTTAAGTATCTAGTAGCCATTTAATAATGATGGCTAAGAGCTTGTCACATATTGTTTTTATTATGTTCAAATACATTCCTTCTATTCCCGGGTTCATCAGGACTGTCATGATGAAAAAAATATTGGATTAGTCAAAAGTCTGTTCTCTCTATTTGTAATGACAATATGATTTTTTTCTTGAATGGATTTATATGATTTATAATTTTAATATAAAAGATTTATATAATTATATTGAGGTCAGATTACTATACCAGATTTCAAACCCTAGAGACCTATAATCATAAAACAGCATAATACAGGCACAAAATAGACACATAGATCAATGGAATATAACTGAAGACTCAAACATGAGTACATTCAATTTCAGCCCCCTGATATTTGACAAAGGGGCAAAGAACACTCACTGGAGGAAAGATAGCATCTTAAGCAAATGGTGCTGGCAAACCAAGATCTGCATTGGAAGGATAATGAAACAAGACCGTTATCTTTAGGATATTTATATATATATATATACACATATATATATGTATATATGTGTATATATATATATATATATATGTATATATAAACCTTCCCTGTATGTCTGGCATAAAACCAATGAGTCATGGTGGATTACATTTTTGTTTTGTTTTTGTTTTTGTTTTAAATGAATCTTTGTTTATTTCACACAGAATATCTCAATCACTCTTGGTCATGTTTATACCCCCTTCACCATCTGCACTCCTCCCATAACCTCCCCAATTGAAATCTATACATTTTGTCTTCTGTGTTAAGGGCTGTTATTTCAAGCCGTTCCTCAGTGCAAGTTCATCCACTGAGGTCCAGTCAGCCGATCTAGAGTCCCTCATTTTAAGAAGATCAGCTTCTCCTCATCCACCAGTAAGCAGCTGCCAATATTTCTTCAACCAAAATTGGGACTACTGCCCATTTCCACAGTTTTCATGCTGGATTTTTGTCCGTGGGATTTGCATGGGCCCCATACATGCTGCCACCATTGCTGTAGGTTCATATGAGTTGGGCTTCAGGAGCTTGTAGGATTCTATTTATATATGATCATGCAATTCATCCTGGGTCGTACCCTGTTTCTGCTCTCCTCTTCCACAATCGTCTCTGAGCCCTGGGTGGGTGAAGTTTAATATAGGAGTCCTGTCCAAGGATCAATATTCTGCAGACAATCTCTATACTATGGCCATTTGAGATCTTTTGTCTTCCTAGCACTCTGTTGCATGAGGGAGCTTCATTAATGAGAGCTGAAAGATTCATTAGTGTCCTCTTTACCCCTTGTTCTATGTTCTGTGAGTCTTATATGTAGAGGTTGCATTGTAGATGTGTCATTTAGGCTTTAATTCACAAAACCAGTATGTGTGTGACCAGTTGTGTTACACTGTAATAGTCTGTCTCGTATAAAAGAAGTTTCTTTGATGAGTGGCGACTGGGATATTTGTCTGCAAGTATAAGGATTAACCAGCATTTGATTGGCCCCCAAGAAAAAAGCGCCACTTATTCACCAATGCCATTTATTTTGCTAGTCATTGATGTGGTCATGAGCTGGAGTTAGACAATCATTGTTGGTGTTCTTCCTCAATAGCTTGTACACTGCTCTCCAAAGCTTTGAGGGTTACCCTTCAGGGCACATGAATTCCAGGTCAGTTCCCAGCTGCATTGGTCCAACTCCTGATTCTGAAATATATTCTGTCTTCAGCAATAGGGTCCTACCTTCAAGTTCTGAGAGGTAATTAAGAGCTGCAGCAAAAGGCTGTGGAATTTTTGGAGTCTCTTAGACTACCCTGACCCGCAACTTGAAGAAAGGATTCTCTTTAGTCTACTTATGAAGCCTTCAGCTATATCCATAGATTCCTGTAGAGATGCATGTGTAGTTTTTCATGTAGTTTTTGGACTGAAATGATTCTCTCTGATGTTTTACACTAACTAGACATTATTTGACTCACCTCTCTTTATCCCAGTCTAACCAGTACTCCATGCCTCCCCTCATCTGAAATATTCCCATTTGTCCCCATTTCTCCTATAGTCCTACTTCTCTTGAGCACCTTCTTTCCCTTTATCCCCATACATCCATTTATACCTCCTCCCAGCCCTCAAATGTATACTCTACAAACTGGATGTGAAAATGTCAGTTTCTCTGACCTAGAATTTCTGGTAGGTATTTATCTTTTATTTTGTGACTGATTCAGCTCATTTATTTGTCAGATACTCTGAGCTGTGCTGGTCATCCTCTGGAGTTATAAATGCTTTCGCAAAAAAAACCAAAATACTCTGCATAAACTTCCTGAACCAAATAATAGCACAAATTCATCACAAGAAGTCAATATAGTAAGTTAAATATAAAAGCAACTGTAAATGAACTCTAAAATTGAAGATAACTAATTGATTTAAGACGGAAGTTTGTAACATCCTGTTCTCCTTCTAGACTAGGGCACAAGTCCAATCTTGCTCTTACTACCCCAGTTCTCTAGACTACCCTTGTAGAACACACCCATCCACTACGTTCTGATTCCACTTACTCAGACCAGCTCAATTTTTCATTCTAGTTTGTTACGGCCTTCACAGGCTGTTCTCACCTCCAACTTCCCTCTGACTTCCTTCAAGGAGTCATCTACGCTGGCGATCCCCTCCCTGAACCAGCCTTGGATTCATGTGAAAACTTTCTTCTGTGGTAAGTCTAATCCAGTCCACTGCCTTCTCACTCCCCTACAACCTGAGAAACTTGATTCTCCCTAGTCCCACATCCTTTTCTCCTTCTATCATTTGGAACAAGCTGGCATTTCCTCAGATCACCACAGATCTCTGGACTATCCTTTTAGTATAGACCCCCACACACCATATCCTGAGCAGCTCATTAAATCTTCTTTATTAGAGCCTTCACAGGTTGGTCCCACCTCAACTTGCCTTTCCATTCCTGAGAGCAGCCTTCTACCCCAGGAGTGCCCCCCTCCAACTTGCCTTGGATTTCAGAGACCAGCTTTCTTCCCTGATAAATCTGATCCTTCTCACTGCATCTCCAATCTATTACAGAAACAACAATGTCAAACTGACATATCCCACATATTCTTCTCTTTCTAACATTGGACATAGGCATACTTTTATACATAGACCCCCAGATATATGGACAATCTCTTAATTCTGCTTGTCTGTGAGCTCTCTAAATCCCACCTTGCCTGTCCTCCTACAGTGATATCATCTGAGCTCCTCCCACTCCTGATTTGCTAGCATTCTGTGACCTTCAGTAGGAGCCCAAAACTTTGCAGACTCCCAGAGAAACCGGAACTCAACTGCTTCCAGGCAACCTTCATAAATTCTGTTATGCCCACGGGCCAGAGGAGCCCAAAACTTAAGAGAGAGCCTGAGAGCACCTGAACTCACCTACCAGTGTCTCTGGGGAAAGTTATGTGCAGCTGAACTAAAGCCATCTAGTCCTACAAATATAAAATTAAAAGAGAAACCTGAAGCCTCATCCAAACAGATCAGCAAAATTAATAAGAAATAAAGCAAGTCCAATAAGTATACAAACAGAGTCAGACTTCAACTAAGCAAAGGAAGGCTTGAGTCTAACATCAGAATCACACACAAAAAAAGAAATCTTCATTCAAATAGCAAAACAAAAAACAATAATATGAAAAATCCAAATAGTATGTCTCAACCAAATATCACCAACCCTATAGATGAGTTCTATAATGAGAACCCAAAAGGATGAACCAAGAAAATATAGCAATCATGAACATATATGCACCAAACTCTGGGGTACCCAACCTCATAAACAGAGAACTACAGGACTAAAAGACACAAATAAATTCCAATTCACTTATGGTAGGGGTCTTCAATACTCCACTGTCTCTATTAGACAAGTCAACTGGACATAGAACACAAAGAGAGACTTCTGAATTAAACAATATTATCAGTCTCATTTGGTCTCACTTCTCTTGAGCACCTTCTTTCCCTGTATCCCCATACTTCCTTCTATGTCCTTCTTCAAACCCTGCCATATATACTCTACTGAATTGGACATCAAAATATCAATTTCTCTGACCTAGCCTTTCTGGTCAGTATTTATGTTTTATTTTGTGGCTGATTCAGCTCATTTATTTGCCAGATAATCTGAGCCTTGCTGGTCATCCTCTGGAATAATAACTGCTTTGGCAATAAAAAAAAAAAAGCTAAACAAAACAAAACAAAAAACTACTCTGAATAAAGTTCCTGAACCAAATAAGAGCACAAATTCATCACAAGAGGTCAGTATAGTAAATTAAAATAGAAAAGTAACTGTGAATGCACTCTAAAGTTGAAGATAACTAATCGATTTAAGAAGGAAGTTTTGTGACATCCTGTTCTCCTTCTAGCCTTGGGCACAGGTCTAATCTTGCTCTTAGTACCACCACTGTCTAGACCACCCTCTTAGAGACCAGCTCTATTTTTCAGTCTAGTTTGTTAGAGCCTTCACAGGCTGTTCTCACCTCCAACTTCTCTCTCCCTGCCTTAAACAAGCAATCTACACTGGCTATCCCCTCCCTGAACCAGCCTTGGATTCATGGAATGAACTTTCTTCTGTGGTAAGTCTAATCCAGTTCACTGCCTTTTCCTCCCACAACCTGAGAGATTTGATTCTCCCTCGTCCCACATCCTTTTCTCCTAGACTTTGGCACAGGCCCACTCTTGCTCATAGCACCCCAGATCTCTGGAATACCTTCTTAGTATAGACCCCCACACACACCCCATATCCTGATCCCCAGTATTCAAACCAGATCAAATTTTCAAACTTCTTTGTTAGATAGTCTCCCAGATTCTGAAAATAAGACTCCATTGCTAAAAACAGTACATACTTCGGTGAAAGAAGATGCATCAGTGGAGTTGAACTGACCTGGAAGCCATTTGCACTGAAGGCAAGCTCTCATAACTCTGGAGATCATTTTGTAAGCATCCAAGGGAGAGCATCAATCAGTTTCCCAACACCAGCTTCAGGATCAAAAACCAGAACAATGACTGGCACAGCACTCTACAGTGGTGCTATTAGTGACACTTTTATCTTGAGGCATTCATCACCCAACAAATTGAACTGAGGGCCCACTCAAAGGGAGGGCACTCATGGGTGGTGCTATAATCATTTTAAATACACATGGCTGAAGAGATCTTAGATCTTCGGGAAATCCCCAAGGCTGTCACATCCTAGGCTATGTAACTTCTTACTGTTGGAAAATACTGTGGAAAGGTTATAAGAGCCAGTGAAGCAGTGTGGGACCATATGAAAATAGAATTCTGCAGACTCCTGGGACCCTGCACATATGAACCTACAGCAATGATTTCAGAATGCCCAAGGCCCATGCAAATGCAACCAGACAAAAATCCAACATCAAACTGGAGAAAAAAGTAGCTGACCCCGATCTCTGCTAAAGCAATATTGGCACCGGTTTCCTATTGGGTAAGGATGAGCCAATATTCCTAAAGTAAGGGATCCTGGATAGGTGGACTAGAAATCAGTGGATGAACGTTCTCTGAGGACGATCAGAGGACAATATCTTGACACAATAGACCTTAACACAAATGAAAGAATGTTTAGATTCAGTTGGGAGTCTGTGGAGGGATGCCAATGGGGCAGGGGATATAAAGATGATTATGATAGATAGCACTCCTAAGAGATAAGTTTATGGCTCCAAGTACCTACATTTAAAAAATAGGAAAGAGCTCAATTAAATAACTTTTATTACAACTCAAGAATCTTGAAAGTGAACAACAAATGAAATCCAAACTCAGCAGACAAGAAGAAACATCAAAAATTATCAGAAATTAATAAAATGGAAACAGAGAAAACAATACAAATAATCAATGAATTAAAGTGCTGGTTCTTTGAAATGTAAAACAGAGGAGACAGACCAGACCCTTATCCCAGTTAACAAAAAGAAAGAAAGGGCAAGTAAAACAAAATCAGAGATGAAATGACAGAGCATCATAATAGATAACAAAAAGATCCAGAATATTATAAGGGGATACTTTTAAAAACTATGTGCTATTAAATTTGAAAACTTTAAAGAACTGGATGTAATTCCAAAATCATGGGAATCACAAAAGATAAACCAAGAAGAGATCAGCAGCTTAATCAGACCCATAACATATAATCAAATTGAAACAGTAATACAAAACCTCGCAACTAAGAAAATGTCTGGCCAAGATGGAACCTGAACCAAAATTCTACCAGACATTCAAAGAGGATCTGAATCTAATATCACTTAAATTATTTAAAAATATACAAACCGAGGGAGAACTCCCAAAAATTCATTCTATGAAGCCAGCATCACTTTAATTCCAAAACCAGATAAGGATACTATAAAAAAGAAAACTATTGACCCATAATCTTAATGAACATAGATGCAAATTTTTCAATAAAATATTTACAAACTGCATACAGATACACATCAAAAAGATCATCCACCATGACAAGTAGGATTTATTCCAGATATGCAAGGATGGTTCAATATATACGTCAATAAATGTTATAAATTACATAAGTGGACTCAATGAAAAAAATCATATGATCTTATCAATATATGCACAAAAGGCCTTGAAAAATTCAACAGGTATTTATTTTGAGAGAACAGGACTGTAGAGAACATACCTCAATATAATTAAAGTTATATGTGACAAACCCAAAACTAACATCAAAATAGAGAAAACCTGGAACACTTCCATTAAAATCACAATCACAGAGGGTTGTCCACTATTTCCTCTCCTTTTTAATATAGTGCTTGAAACACTTGCTAAAACAACAAGAGAAAAGGAGGATGTTAAAGGAGTACTAATTGGAGAAGAATAGTTCATATTTACCCTTTATGGAGATGACAAGATATTATACCAAAGAGGTGCCAAAAAATCCACCAGAAAACCCCTAGAAATGGTTTACAGTTTCAGTAAAGTGAAGGGTTACAAAACTAATCTATATAAATCAATAGTCTTTCTAGTTACCAATAATAAGTAATTGGAGAAAAAAATGTACGTAAAACTGCCCATTCACAATATCCTCAAAAAGAAATATCTCAGAGTAAACATGAACAAAGACATTAAAAATCTCTACCATGAAAATGTTAAATCTTTAAAGAAAGAGATTGAAGAAGACATCAGAAGATGGAAGGACCTCCCAGACTCATGCACTAGAGAAGTAATATTGTGAGAATGACCATTCTCCCAAAAGCAATATGTAGATTTGATGAAATTCCAATCTAAATTTCCATGACATTCTTCACAAAATAAGGAAAAAAATCGTAAAACTCATATGCAAGCAAAAAAGACCATGGGTATCCAAAGCAACCCTGAACACAAAGAGACATACAGGTCAGATTACTATACCAGATTTCAAACTATATTACAAAGCTATAGTCATAAAACAGCATAGAACAGGCACAAAATAGACACATAGATCAATGGAACATAACTGAAGACTCAGACAGGAGTACATCCAATTTTAGCCACCTGATATTTGACAAAGGGCCCAAGAACACTCACTGGAGGAAAGATAGCATCTTCAGCATATGGTACTGGCAAATCGAGATCGGCATTGGTAGGAGAATGAAACTAGACTTACCTTTAGCTTATACAAAAGTCAACTCCAAGTGAATAAAAAACCTCTATGTGAAACCTGAAACTCTAAGAGGAAACATTGACATAACCTACAAGATATCCGTGTAAGAAAGAACTTTCTAAAACAGACAGAAGTTGCTCAGTAATTAAAGTCCACAATTCATAAGTAGAACCTTATTAAACTAAAAAGTTTCAGTACAGTAAAAGAATCAACCAAGGAAGTGAAAATAAAGAAAAAAACAGAGTGGGAGAAAATCTTCATCAGTGACATATCTGACAGACATTTAACATCCAGAATATACCAAACTCACCTGAGCAAGAGCATCAGCTTCCTGATTCTCTGTGGGGTTCACTAGGCAGTGGGCTGCCACATGATAAAGCACCAGGGGCTCTAGTACTTGTTGCACCTTACTGCATATTTCCTTCCACATTTTTGTCCCCATAGTGGCTTTCCCATCACCTGGCAGATCTCCTTCTCCCTTGGGCCATCTATAAAGATAGATCTTTGAATACCACTCAGCTATTGGTACACATGGCTACTGGTCAGGGCTCTTGGGTCACTATGATCCATACTACTCTGAATTCAGCCTCCAGGCTCACTTGTCCAGTCACATAGTGTCCATGTTCATTGGTACTACCACAGCTACCCATTCTTGTTTGTCTCCCCTGCTAATGCCATCAATATACCAGGCATGAGCAGGAATTGCGGGACTCCCTTCTAGCAGCCAGTCTGGTCCTGCAGAAGTGGCATCTATAGGAGATGAGAGAAGAGGCTTGGTACCTTGAAAAGACCCTGGTTCCTGGACTGTCTGCATGGCATTGGTGATGGGGCTTGCTGACACCACCCCTCGCTGCTTTAAATATGCATGCCACTTTTGCAATGTTTGGTTTTTGCCACCCCAGACAGTGGTTGGACTAGCAGGGCCTCCACCCATTCATTTATAGGACATGTGGATTTACCATACTGGATGAGGGGCATGTAATACATTCCATCTGGTGCAACATTTGCTATACTGCTAGCAGTTGCTGCCCTAAAGCTATGGACTAGGATTCTGCACACTTCTGTAACTGGGACCAGAATTCAAACAGGATGGTTTGCCCTGGCTGTTGTTGCCACAAGCTACCCATTGCCCTCATGTATAGTAAATATGGAATTCTCTCTAAGGTTTTTTTCAAATCCCACCGCCCTCTGACCAATAAGGTAGGAGGGAAGTGGGGAGTAAGGAGGAACAACATGGCGGCAAGTCCCGGAGATGGGCAGAGATTGAATCCACGCAGGAAGAAAAATGCCCCGGCCCCAGGCCCACGCAGAAGGCCAGAACCCAGGAGGCAGCATTCTAAGTCCCGGCAGTCCTAAGGATCATATGAGTGGAAGTGAAATGCTGGCTGGGAATGGTCCATGAGCACAGTGCTGTGAACAAAGGACTCTGCGCTGCGGACTAAGAGCCAGACCTTACCGGGAAGCCACTGATAACCAGTAGCTTTTTAAATGCCCTAAATAAATCAATCCTCTAAAAAGAGCATTCTCATTCAGTCGGTTCAGACCTGGAGGGTGGGGTGAGGGTTAAAGCCAGGACCTGCCATGAGAAAATTTATGCAACACCTCCGGACTTCGAGTGACTTCCATTAGGAAGGGACATTGAGTATTGGAGCACACAGGTGTTTAGCTTTTCCAAGATGTACTTTGGCCTGCTTAAAGGATTCCTTAGCCTTTACATCCCAATCCCATGTACTGCCTCTTTTTATTAGATTACACAGGGCACAGGTATACTGAGTAAGGTGAGTTATAAAAGTCCACCAATATCCTATAAGACACCAAAATAACTATAACTGCTTTGCTATAGGTTATTGTAAAATTTTTTTCAACCACCATAAAAGGTGTCATGCAAATCCTTCATGACCTTAAGATTCATAAACCTTTTACCGCTGTACCAGGTTCTTGTACCTTGTGTGGGTTATTTCCCATCCTTGCTTCTTCAGGTGTGCTTGCCTGTCTCCCAAATGGGCTTTGAAATTAGTAAGGCACTTAAAACAAAAGATTATATCATCTATGTAGTGGAACCTCCTCACAGAGAGAGGACCGGGCCAGGTCCTGGGCTACCATCCCATGCCAAACAATGGGGCTGTGGAGATAACCTTGGGAAAGCACTCTGAAGGTCCATTGTCATCTACTCCATGTGAATGTGAACAGGTCTTGGGATTCAGCTGCTAAGGGTATACTAAAGGGGGGTCCACCAGTCTATGGAAGGACCCCATTTCCTGAACCACCTGTTCTTTTAGAAGTGGGCCCAGTTGCATGGATGGGAGGTACCACCTTATTTAAACCCCCTTAATCTACAGTCATTCTTCAGGGGCCCTCTGACTTCCTGATAAGCCACACAGGGCTACTGAAAGGGCTGTGGGCAGGGCAGATAATCTCTACTCTCTCCAGCTCCTGGATAGTTACTGCTATTTCCTCGATTACCAGGAAGCATGTACTGGTTGATCCTCAACACCCTCCATGGAGTGGATAATTAGTGTAATTTTGCCCAACCCTGAGTAAGTGTTTTCACTGTGTGCAATATCAATCGGAAGTCCCCAACAGTGGTATCAGGGTGTGTCCCAGTGGGGCACCCACCTCCAGGATGTTCTTTAGAAAAGAAGAGATACACACTGTGTACTCCTGGGAGGGATGATTACCCATTCCCAGAGTAAGTCTAGTACACTTTACCAGTATGGTCTTATCTCCATATCTATCCACTGTCACCCATAGGCCCCCATGTTTGGAAGGGTTTCCATGAATCAATGAGCACTCTGCTCCAGTGTCCACTAGAGCCCATGTGTTTTATATATAAGGAGCGGGGGGACAATCTATCCTCAATTAAACCTGGGGCATTTGGTAGCCCAGTATGGCCCTCAGACATAGGCAATCATGGCCACCCCTTGAGGGAAGAGGCTGAAGATGCTCCCATCCCATGATTTTTCTTTCCTCTAGAGCTCTTGATACAGGTGAATTCATCCATACCTCCTGGTCCCCGGCCTCTCTTACTATGGTGGTGAATTTTTTTCAGATCTTAAAGCCTTCAGTAGACTTACTAGGAAAATGTTGAGTTACCCATCAACCTTGTCCCTAGCAACCCCTGCCCTGTGGAGGTACAGCCGTATCTGTGCTCGATAGACACTGAGGGGATCTTTTGTAGGGTTCTTTCCTTTTTCCCTCACGTCTACCTGCTTCATCCCCTTTCAAACCCAATTTACACATTGGTCCAAATTATTTACATCAGTTTAAGCCTCTCCTGCCTCATAGAGGTCACACCCAACCATGTAACACAGCACTACCACTACCACTCCATACCAGTCTCATGGGCCTTGCTAAATCAGTTTTTTTCTTAAGTCTCTGAAAAAAAATTGGACTATCTGGACCAATGGGCGTTAAACAGAGCTTTCTACTGCCTAGTTCCCTCAATAGGCCATGCCTTTCCTCTTTAGTCTTCCAGTCTCTGGTGCTCAGAGGAACCTCAACTGGGTATAACCACATGGCCCTGATGGCTCAGATGAGCTAATCCAGTGGGGACTGATTTCTCTCATATTGCCTTAGATTGTGAACTCTCTGTCTCAGAGAAAGATGAGTGGTTGGTTATATTGTGCAGCTTTACAGCTTCTACAGCATTTAAAGTAATCCCATGTGCCCCCATGTTCTATAGCCGCACAAACCAGGTGACTAGAGTCTCCTTCATGGCTTGTTTGAACATCTTTCCTAGATCCAACAGCTCCAGTGCAGAGTATTGTCTGATTACCATGCTTTCTGCACTGGGTTGTTGTTAAGATCTCCATCAGTAGGCTGAACTGGAGATTTTCCCTTTCTTTGTATTAAAGTCGAGCACAAAGGACCTCTTGCACTATTCCTAGGTCACTTCCTCCTTCATCATTTCGTGATTCTTCCCAGGGGTTCCAAATCCTGGGGTCCCAGGATGGGCCTTCTCTTAGCTTGATCTGGGCTTTCTTCCTCTTTTGACCTCCTAGCCATAAAAAACACAAGCTAAAACTTCTCTCTTTTTGTCTTTTATCCAGTTGGTTGGCAAGGTCAGAGGCTAGTACTGAAGAAGCCAGCTTCATATCATTCTCTCATTCTAAGTCCTCTCTTACACTTTGAGTCTCTCTAGTGGGTACTGCCTCAGCTTGAGACAGGTTTGTTATCACCCATAGCAGTGACCAGGCTGCTTCTGCAGCTGCTTGGTGATATCTTTCTTTCTGGCATGCCACTCCCAGGGTTTGCAGAGTTTGTTCTAGACCTTCTACTGTTCTCAAAGCATCACCATATTCCCGAGGTGGTCCCAACAGTCAAGCAGGCATACCACCTGTTGCATAAATTTATTCTCCACAACTTAGCAGGTGGGATCTGGTTCATGCAGCTGGGTAAAACGGAAGCTGATTTTCTATTTAGAATGATTTATTTATCTACAAAGTTATAAAGTCTCTCGGGACGGACGCGCGTCCTGCTTGCCCGAGAAAGTTTGCTACTGCCGGCAGCCGGCCCAATAATGTTTGCACCCGCTGCGCCCCGGAACAGGTCTCTCTGTTTGTTTCACTCATGAGATTCTTTGGAGGGCGGGGGCGTAGCACGCTGCCTCCTGGGTTCCTGGGCCAGGACCGGACGTTTCTCTTCCCACGTGGATCTTAGCAACCTCTGCTTCTCTCCCCAGCTAGAGGCCATGATGATTCTCTGTCCTCTCCCGCCTCCCTCCTCCCTTATTGGTCAGAGGGTGGGACTTGCCATAGAATGAACCAATAAGAAACAAAAACTACAGAGAGACAGTTTTCTATTGCTCTACACCACCCCATACCATTTACATGGGATATTTGCCCCACCGATCTCATCTGCCTAGGAGGCATCATCTTCCTTACATATATCAGTATAATCAGCACTATCCATTCAATGGCTACTACACACAGGAGCCCTGTGTGCAGGGTCCACCATGTCAAAATTCTGTGCCCACATTCTTTCCTCATCCAAGTTTTTAGTTGTTGGTCTTCCCCTATTAGAGACAATATGGTTGTTCCTACCAAATTCATCCTCAGTTTTCTGAATCCTGTTCTTGATGCCAATAGTGGCTAAAGTTCCTCCAGGAACTACACTATATCTACATGAGTCCACGGGCATAGCTGAAACCTACATGACAAGAAACAGTGCTAGACAGGAGAAAATTTTCTTTGAGGGCCAAGGTAGTCCAAGAGACTATCAAAATTACAGAGACTGTTGCCACAGGCCTTTATTGCCTTCCAGAACTTGAAGATAAGACCCTATTGCTTAAGAAAGGGTGTAGTTCAGAGACTGGATTTGGAGAAATAGAGCTGGAACTGACCTGGAAACCACTTCCCCTGAAGGCTAGTTCTCCTGACTCTGGATAGCACTATGCTAAAGCTGCTAATAGAGGACATCAATCAATTGCCCAACACGAACTTCATAGCCAAATAACCACAATGATTGGCACAGCATACAGCTCTGGTGCAGTAGAGGCACTTTCATGTTGGCGTCAGTCAATGGCTACCTAATTGTACTTAAAGCATACTTAATGGGAGGAAACTCATATGTGGTACTATAATCATAGCCAAATGCACATGACAGAAGGGGTCATAGATCTCTGAGAAATCCCCAAGACCGTCACATCACTAGATTAATTTAATTCTTATTGAGTGCAAGTTCTTATCCAGGTATTCCAGTCACCACTAATTAAAGAAGGTTCTTTTGAACAAGACTGACACTACAGAGTACCACAACTTGTCACACACAGAATGTGTCTGTGAATTGTCCAGTCCTAAGTGGCACATTTACAGTGCAACCTCTACATGTAAGGCTAACACAACATAGAACAGGGGTAAAGGGAATACTAGTGAATCTCTCATTTCTCATTAATGAAGCTACCTCATGCAACAGAAGGCCAGGGACACAAAAGGTCACAAATGGCTAAAATTCAATAAAAGTAATGAAACATTCATACATTGTCGAATGTGTCATTAATCGTCACATTTTTCTATGATCTCATGGTTAAACATCATGATTGAAGATTATAAAGACATGAAGCTAATGTGTTTACTTCAGTCTTGTAACAATTCCAAATACTTTTAAAATCCCATTTCTGAATTTATCTACTACATAGGAAGTGCATAAATGAATGTTCCATTCCCTAGAGTTAAAATATTAACCTTCAACATATCAATGAAGGAATTTCCTATGTCCTGTGAACAATGCCTGCGCTGTCTTCAGCAATCAGAACTTTCCATTGAGCTTTGTTTTATTGTCTGTGTCTCCAGAATATCTCTAACTAATAGTGCAACAGAAGGCATTCTATATGTGGGGTCAGTGTTTTTATTTCACAGCTGGCAACCTATGCCTTTAAGAAGGAACATTATCCTTTCTGTAGCATACCTCCAATTAAGCTCTCTCTCTCTTTCTCCCTCTATCTCTTTCCCTTTTCTCTCTCTCTCTTTGTTCTCTCTTCCTCTCTGTCTCTCATTGAGCTATTATCTGTATAATATGTTATAATATATATAATGTGTATTACTGCATAGTAGACTTCTGTATTTCTTTTCCTAATATCTGTACTGTAAGTTTTGCCCTCCCTCACACCTTCTGCTCTGCCCTAACTCATGTATAGTAAATGAAAATGTCGACAAAAATCAAACCATGATTAATCAAGGAGATAACATGAATTTCAGGTTTATTAGTAGACCTTTTTCTGGAATCAACAAGAAAGAAAATGATGACTTCAGAATAGATAACTCTTGCCCTTTCTGGAGAACTAAACTCCATTACAGGATGTCTTTGTTATAACACTATCTGACATGATCGATTTGTAAGAAGAAAATTTTAATTTTGGCTCACAACTTCAGAAGTTTCATTCCCCTGTCTTTTGGTACAGTTCCTTTAAGGCTTTTGGAAATTCTTACAGGGAAAGCATGCAGCTCATGCCTAGGAATTAAAAAAAAAAAAGTAATTGGAGAGTCTAGGGGTTCCATATCCAGTTTAAATACACACTCAGACTGTCATAATGTTCATGTTAGCATCACCTCCTAAATTATCAACTACTTTTTAGAGCACTGTAAACTAGAGAACAGATCTTTAACACAGAGGCTATTAGGGAACATTAAAAGTCCAAGGTCAGGGTGAAAATACAGCTCAGTTGGAAAAGTACTTGTGTAGCATGCACAAAGACCTGGGTTCAATCCACAACACCAAATAATTCAGAAATGGTGATGCAAGCTTTGTTCCCACCACTTTGGAAGTGGAAACATGAAGATCAGGATTTCAAAGTCACTCTTAGCTACTTATTGAGTCAAAATCTACAGTAGGATACATGATGCCTTGACTCAAAGAGAAAAAATCAAAACATAAAATAACAGTAACAATACAAACTGCAGTGTTTAACCTCCAAAAGTTTCATTGACAATACCCAGTATTGTATAATCATGTTTTTTTAAATTCACAGGCTCTAGGATGAACCTACTGTTTTTGATTTGTTAGCTGGATGTGACTACAAATCACCTCCTAAATACTTAGGTTTAGCATAGACAAGTGCTGCTGTCAGCCTTGATCAAAAGAAGCTATGTTTTACAGAAAATTGTGGTTAATAAAGAGACACATGGATGCTTGAAGGGCTAAAATGATTAACTGTTTAGTATTCACTCTTAAACAACATATCTATCTCCCATTCATGACATAAGGAATAATACAGGAGACAAAATTATGTGATCGGCAAATGATTTGAGGAGGTCTTTGAAATAACTTTTCTGAGTATCATGTAGCTGTTTCAATGTTAAACTCACAGTAGCTGAGTTTGCCTGCATGGCACTTGCATAAGAATTGTCCTGTCAACATACAACCATGCATAGGAAAGGTTTGCCTGGGGCCCTGCCTCCCTGGTGAACAATGTTTATAACTCAGACAAAAGGAATCTGACTTGAGGCCAGGCAAACTCTACCTAGAGACTTTGAAACTAGGCCAGATACATGGTGGTGTGCACTGTGAAAAGGTGCCGATTGAAAAACAGATGATAAATAATACCAAAGAGGACAACAAAAGTGTATGCAGAGTAAGGAGAGTTTCCAAATATCAAATACAGATTAGAAGATAGAAGCTGAGTAAATGGTCTAAATAAATGTGACAAAAAGGAGTGAAATGCTCATGAAGTTCTCATAAACACAGCATCTTAAAACTGAACATTCCACAAAAGCTAATTGTAAGGTTCAGGGTTCGAGAGACACAGCAGACAGAAGGGACCAGACTCTGCTGGCAGCTAACAGGACCCAGCTTTATTGAGAGAAGACCAGATGGGACTAGTTCCTCTGCACCCATGAGTGGAGAAACACTAGCCCCCTCACCCCCATCTTGGGGCTGGGGCTCCGGGGGACCAGGCTGGCGTGCCAGGCTCCAGATCGGGATGGAGGAGCTCCCTCCAGGAGAGTGGGAGAGCCAAACTCCCAGGGGAAGAGAGCTCAGCCCAAGTCTGAGTCTCAAAGCCTCCCACCTCGCAGAGCCAGCTCTCTGTCCAAGTCCTCAAAGCCTTAAAAACCTTCAGCCCTCTCCTGGCTTTTAGGGGAGGGGGCTTGCCATAACATCTGATTGATGTTTAAGGCAAGCTTCTGGCCAGGAAGTAGTCCTTTTTCACAGCTGTTTGTGAATCCCTTGAGTGGTGAATCTTATCTGCCAAGGAATTCCAGTGTCCTTTGTGAATTTGGGATCTGGAGTCATTTGCAAGGCTTAGATAAGCTCTGGCTCCAGGTTTCTTCCTGAGTCTGAAACTGTTGGGGGTTTCAGTCACACCTTACACTGATCAGCTGATTAAAATTTCACTGATTTTGGAGAGTTTGTACTGTTGCAGGCCCAGATTCTAATTTTCATTTATCTTTGACCATCTTCAGCCCTCTAAATATCCACTTTTTGCCCTTCTTTGTATAGCTAAAATTCTTCTGGGAGGCTCAAATGATGTCCAACCCCTTCCTACTTTGGTCCCTGTGACAAACCAAGTTAGAATTTTTCACCAAATCACGGCCTGGAAATCAGTGGGCATATCACACTTGCTTACAGACAAGTAAGTGAATGAGAGTTTACTTACAGAAGTGTGGGTGTTCCTCTCCTAAGTCCACACTGTAAAGTCTCCATTCTGGCATGGATAATGATTTCCCCAAAGCTGTGTAAAATGACAAGAGAGCCTTTCTATGATTGGTCTTTGGCCATCTTTAGTCCATAAGTAGCCACCCCTTGTCCTTTTTTTTTTTTTTTCTAACTTAACATTCTGTGACTTACAGATTAAAACCCTTTTGGAGTGTATTATACAGCAGATTACCAGTTTCCACCAGCCAAAAGTCTTCCGACAGCATCTGAAGCCTATAGCTGAGAGCTCTCTTTTAGTGTAGTCTTAATGTTTCCACCAATGCATTTGAAAAAACATCTTGATTTATGACATTTCTCTCCTCTTTTACTAATAGCCTACATGAAACTGTTACCACATTGCAACATGGAACTTGTGGTAACCTGAATCTGTGTTCTTTGGCCATGGTCACTTGTATTTGGCACCAGAACAAGCTATTTCCTATGCCTTTTGAGGTGAAAGTTTTGCTTTTGTGTCAACAGAAGAAACTGCTAAGGGCACTGATGTTACACATCGGTGTAGCAGGAAAAGTTACACAACGGACAGATAGGGTCGTATTTGAGAAAATTCTCTTGATGCAGGCATCAAATTCAGACAACATTATGGAAAGAAAACTTTCCAGTCTATAAGATTTAAGCTCATGGATGATGGAGAACCAACATAGAATTTTCACAAAAATAGCAATGTTTGTTTTGATAGTGATCGGAGCTTCCTAAGCTTAACCAGCTTCCAAGCATGATGAAATGTTGCACCTCAACATAGAATATCCGTTTTTTACCTCCCTAGAGAATATCCTCTTGATTCTCACCCTACTCACACTTAGTTGTTTATCTCACTTTAGAACATCCTGGTGTTTAGCTGCCTTTTAATATCCTTATATTTTTACCTCAGAGTAAAAAATGGTAAAGAGGCTGCTGTAAAGGAACTGGAGTCTACATGCACGACTTCCTTTCTAGTTGTGTGATTCATTTTTCCCTTCACTATCATGACAAGCTACAGCCAGAAGCTCTGCAGCAATGGGAAGCATCATTCCTATTTACTGAATTTTACAGGGTGTTTATTTTATATTACTGTTTTTTTAGTAAAATACTATTTTAAACTTCAGGTAAGTAATTCTGATTCAACAGTGCTATCCTTTTATCTATCCAGTTCCAGGTACAAGAAATTGGAAATAAAATCATTGATATGAAGTAAAGGTAAAAGAGATAATAAGCAGACAAAAGAGTAACAATCATTATAACATGCAGGTCATCAGAGTTCTATTTGGCCAGAAGGAATATGAATGATCTAAAGATACGATTATTGATTTTTATGTGGTTTAAAGGTTATAGTGCAACTTCTTGATTGCTTTGTCCTTAAAAGACTACAGAGGAGCAGCAAATGGGAAAATAAAAAACACAAGGCAAAGAGGTGCATTTAAAGTGGATTTCAGTCTGATGACAGTGTTATCATACTTCAGATATGGAACTTTATGGGAAGGTGCTTGTGTTCCATACAGAATACAGACATTGGATCAAAAGGAAGGTACTCTGCATGATGTTTTCCAGGGAGGTCATGAGAGGGCTGTTCTGACAGCTTCACTCTCTGTTCTTATTTATTCAGGAAAATGACTTTTTATTAGTCATTTTTTTCTTTCTGTGATAAACTAATAAAGACTAAGGCAACTTATAGAAGGAAGAATTTATTTGGCCCATGGTTCTAGGGGGATAAAAGTCCATAAATGTAGGTGAAACAGAGCAAGAGGCTTTCAAAACAGAAATATGTTCACACAGTTCTTCAAACAGGCATAGGAAGCAGAGGGAGAGTTTCAAAATGGGACCAGACAGTGAACTCCCAAATCCTGTTCCCACTGAGACACTTCCTTCAGCAAAGTCATACTCCCTAGGGATAAACAGAACCAACAATGACCAAGTGTTCAAATATTTGAGCCTAAGGGGGACACCTTCAAATCACCACATTATACTTCCAAACTGCATAAGCTCATGGCCATATCAAAATGCAAAATGCAGTTAGTCCAATGTCAAAAGACCCCCATCCATAGTCTTTAAGAGTCTCAACAACATTCAAAAAGACCAAAATCTCTTCAGAGACTAAAGGAAATCCCTTAACTGTGAGTCCTTTTAAAATCAACAGACAAGAACAATGGTACATAGTATTTAATGTCATTCCAAAAAGGGGGAATGGGGACATAGTACAGAAATGCCTGAGAAAAGCAAGCCTGTCCTTTCTGATTTCTTTTGGCTTTTGTTTGCATTTTATCATTGTACAATCTTCATCATTAGTAAGTATGCAATTGATTCAATATTAACCCATTCTGAAATTTCCTCTGTCAAAGAAATTAATCCATTACCTTTAAATTAGTCTCAATAAAATTCTTAGGCATGGGCAAACAGAAGTCTGAATCTTTGTGAACATACCCAAGTTGCTTCTTAATTCCTTTTTTCTCTCTTTTTCTGAAACATCTTGACTGGACATTACTACAACATCCTGCCAGGAGCCAACCAGACCCCATGTTAAGATTTATCAATATCTGAAAAACCCAGCATGGCCTGTGATCATAGTCTGGAAAGTTCCTGGACCTGATTAGCAATCACTCTTTCTTGGAAAGGTTGTTTGTGCGGTTGTTTGTGCACATTCCTTGAAAATTACCTGTGACCTGATCCTTGCTTAGCCTTAGCTTAGAAATGCTTTTGTTATTTAGGTAATCATTCCTTGATATTTTTTAGTGATTGTTTCCTGCTTTTCCAATATGTATATAAAGACCTATGGAGAAAATAAACTTTACCGATTTGATCAGGCAAACTGTCTTGTCGGTCCTTTGTGTATCTCTTGTCTATCTCTCTCCAGGTTCCTGAGGGTCTCAGCTCCCGTAGCTGCCCTGCTGGTCGGGGCAACATCCTACCTACTAAGCTTTGTTCACCACACTCAATCTTTTCTAGTCCTAACTTCCAACGTCTTCCACAGTATTCCTAAAACCAACATGGTCAGATTCTTCACAGTGATATCCCATTCTATGGCACCAACTTCTTTATTAGTTACATTTTTGTTGCCCTAATAAAGTTCAACAAAAGAAGCAAATTATAAAAGGGAGAAAATATTAGGCTTATTGTTATAAAGGGAGAGGAGTCAATCATAGTGGGGTAGGCAGACAGAGTATTAAATACTTTGGTGATTTTGTAGCTTATATACTCTATTATATACTAAAATTATTTTACACACATTAATTTGGAATAGATTCAGCATTGAATGATAAAAATAACTAACATGAGGAACAGAAACCATTGAAGATTTCTCATAAATGTACACATTCCCAGGTTTAGATATTCTATCTATTATTAATAATGCTAAGTAGCTAACATGTACAAGAAACTCTCCAGATAATTCCTCATTTAATAAAAATTGATTTTCCAACAGATCATTACTATACACTCAGGCAAAATCCTAGAGAACAGAAACCTCTACACTCTAACACATAAATCTGAATTGGCAATCAGATTACTAGGAAAAAATGCTGAAGAATTGTACAGGTTGAACTTTTTCATGAACTTTTTAACTCTGGAGGAACATGGTATCTCAGCAACATAAGAATGTATCCCTCCCAACATGTGAACCCAAATCCAGCTTTCTCAGGTTTAACTCAATCATGGACACCACTCATAACTTAAGATATTGAATTATTGTATTGAGAGACTAAAGGCAGAGGTTTACTTCAACAGAACAGGTGGTTTATGTCTCCTAATTATCATATGGGACCTCTCACTAGAACTCCTAAGGGTAGTAGGTCTCAACATGACAGCCTCCTGACATCAAGGTCACAGGAAAATATGAAGCAAAGAAATAAGATTTCCTGTCATTTGGTTCAGAAAATGATCATTTATTTTAGAGTTACAATAGAATTTTCATTTAAATGGGATATTTCAAATGAAAATATATACAAAACTGTCATATTTTGAACAAAATAAAACTTTCTCTTATGAAATTGAGAATACCAGCTGCATGTACTTCAATGACATAATGCACGGAACTAAACCCCTAGGCTTCTACAAAGAATGTTGAGAACTTAAGCCAACTACAAAAAGTCTAGGCTGCTATAAGAGGAGTGATCATAATTAGAAATTCTGGGGAATACATAAAGGTCTAGACTACTGGAAGAAACATGAGCAGGAAAGTTTTTCCTCCCAAACTTTTGGGTGGAAATAAAAGCTATTAGAGTAGAAGATATTCAAGTAACACCATGGCAAAAGATTTGTCTTCTTTTGTCCATGCACTGAAAATTTGTGGGAAACAAGCTTTAAGGTGTTAGGCTAATTCATCTGACAGAGGGAATTTCAAGGCAACATACCAGTTAGGAAGCAGGTTGGGTAGGTCTGGCCAATGTTAGCCAGATGTTATTTTCAAATGTACAAAGAAAAACTTGAATATCTTGGTTACAAGGCTAATTATAAAAACAAAATTGGAAAATGTATACTTTTAAATTTAGGAACCAACACACATTTCTATGTCAGGCAACAAATAGAGACAGAAAATAGATGAGTCGTTGCCTAGGACTATGATCACAGAAATTGAGTATAGAGTAGTTAATGGCTAATTTATAAAGTATTGCATTCTGGCAGGTAAAACTACAGAAAAATTTATTATGATGATGCTTTAATGATTCTGTGAATATACTATGAAATATGGAATTGTACACTTCAAACTGATGAATTTTATTTTATTAAATAACATGAATTATGCTCTTTAACATATATGATTCAGCTGTATCATGGTTTAATGATTACAGTCACATAAGGGGACTACAGACATGAGACTTTGACTCAGTTGCCACTGTTCTTGACACTATTCTAAAATTTTATGTAGTCTGCACATGCAGCGTCATTCCACCTTAACTAAATGATAACAGATGCAAAATAAACCAGAAAAATTCTCTTAACCTTCTTAACCTCTAGTTCTTTTATTTACAGGTAGAATTCAAATTATCATTCTTAACATTTTAGTGGAGAACTCTGAAGTCTAGAAGTTATAATTTAACTATGAGATTTATCTTTACAAGACAGCATAGAAAATTACTAAAGAAATAGCAAATATAAAAAAGTATATTCCAGAAAGTTGTCTATGAAATGCACTTCTGTTTTTCTCTTGATGTAGCTGATGGGCTAAATTTAGATCTGGAATTTTCAGAAAAGTACTGGTATATATGGCCCATGGATCACAGACTTTGCTGCAATTCAAAGACAACTCTGGATGAACTTGTCCAGAGAGATCATTAGGTAACTGTGCTAACATTTTCCACATCGACTCTTCTTCACTCAGCTAAGCATTTACTATTAAATGTAGAAATATTCAACATCTTTTACTGAAAGGGATTTTGAATATCAATTTGGATAATGCATCTGTGAATAGACATAAGTTTTCAAAAACATTCCTTTTGTTCATATTGTTTACAGTTAGAAAACTTATTAATGAATATTATGATATACATTAGTTCTGAAGAGTTATATTTTTAAATAAGAATTTTATCACAAAATTATATTAATCCAAAATTGATGTAGTCTCCCAGGTGTTAGTGGTCCTTCTGATGAGACAGTGGCCAAGGTTCTGAACACAACTACTGTGTTCACCCAATTCACTTCTGAAGAGACTTAGGAAAATTACAGTGGAACTTCCACTCCCTCATTACTATGTGTTTTATTATTCCAGAATTAACCTTACAGATGGAGGGGACGATATTGTAAGTGCCAGAGGTTAGGAATAAATGTTACAAAACAGAGCGTTCTGGATATAATGGGACCATTGCACTCACAATCTCACTGTGGCTATGGTTGCCTACACAACTTGCATCTCTCCAAGGTCTTAAAATGTTTATTATGGAAACATGATAATGGCATAAAACAGACATATTGATCAATGGAATGACTGATGGACCTGTCTTGTTGGAACTCTGTCTCTGGACTTGTTCCAAGTCAGCACTTATCCATAATTTTATTCAAAATGGTTTCTCCAGCTTCAACTTGGCAGTACATTCTTGGTTCCACCCTAATCTTAATAGTCCATCATTCTAGAATATTTCATTCATCAAAGATCACACATCCTGTCCAATCTCCAGTGTGTCCAATGAAGGTGGGGCATGCCTTTCAGTGCTTTGATATGTTCAGTCCCAAAAAGACACATATCCATTCACTAATTCATTATCTTTTGGGGTGGAATGCCAAATTTGAGGTTGCCTAGAAAACAGGATCCCATTCCAAGGTCACAAGACACAAAAGTACATGGTCTTGCTAGGGTTAGTTAAAGGTCATTAGGCCAGTCTTTCCATTCCCAGCACAGCTATGAATCAGGGGTCCCAAGAAACATCTGAAGTGCACAGAAGCTCCAATACATTGGATGCTGGATAAATTGACTGGTGTATTGTTCCTCATCCATCCACTGGTCCTCACAAGCTGAGAGAATTTCTCCCTCTCATCATTTTCCTAAGGAACAGACTTAAGCTTGCTCCGATCCATGATGAAGATAAAAACAGGTCTGCATGCAGTGCTCCATTAAGACTGATAGCAAAGTCAGAAATGATATAACCTACCCTGCTTGACAAGACTGGAGGGTCTTTCCAACTGATCCACGACACCAAGGGTCACTTTGCTGTTCATTGTATTATGCCTGAAGACAGCAAGATCTAGTTATGCAAAGCAAGGAAATCATCGTGGGAACAAAAGGAATCCTTCATCTGGAACCCATGGTGCTCACACAGTCCACTACTCTGATCTCTTCATCAAGGTGAACGGCATGTCTTATTTGTCATACTTAACTGTATAAAATCAATTGCAGTGCAAGGTTAGCAACTGTGAGATTATACTTGTGTCCAGCAAACTACATTTATATCTAAAATTGTTGAATTGGACATGATTAATACGTCAACATATATATTAAACAAGTCACAGAACCATGTGGTCTCTTATATAAAAATTCAGATACAGTATTAGCTCTGGTTATATACCAAAGAAACTATATTTTTAAAAATTAAAGAAAATCTGACTTTATACTGTTTTCATATCGTAAGTTCACCACACATACAGGTTACTGAGAATCAGAAGTCACTTTTCACATTCACAGCTGCCTTTTGGTTTCTGCACTGGGCATCCAGAGACCATGACTTTTCCATGTATGTTTACTTGGTGTTCTCAAGTTATATTTTAACCAATGTTTATTTTCAATTTCAACAGGAGCACAGTGATCACCATTCCTTACTGTTGGGAGTTTAATAATGACACAAATTAATAAATCTTGAAACATGTATTTGCAATTAGGTATTGATCTGGTCATATTTCTGATCTTGTGCATTTACTAGTTTTAGCCTTAATTCAAGTCTTGTATCTAAACATACATGAATATATATACACATACATAATTGTGATATATATGTATCACAATTAAAAGCCACCATCCACATTGAGATACAACCTGCTTGAGTCTCATTAATATAATAACTTGCAGATCTATGCATTGTCCTGCAAATTTCTCTTTATGGCTAAATAAAATTCCATTTTGTGTTTGCACTACATATATTCATATTAATTCATCAGCTGATTGGCACCTGGACTGATTGTGTTCCTTTGAGATGGTGACTACAGCAGCAATGATTATCAATCTCCAAGTATCTCTGAGGGAGGACCAAGTCCTTTAGGTGTCAAAGAGTTAGCTCATAGCCTACTTGGAGTTCTATAAGTGTAGACCATTTTTCAGTAGACTGGCCTGATTTCCCTGAATACAGACCTAGTCCTCTCCCACTTTGGTTCAAGTGTACCCTCGGGGACATACTGAGGCTAAAAAGTGGCTCACAATGGGTTACTCATAGACAAGAGGGGGAAAAAGAGTTTTAAGCAAGAGGGTAAAGGACAAAGAATATGTGTAATATGAGATTAGAAAAGAATCACTGCAGGGGAAGCGCATGGTGGACGGGGCTACAGGGAAGACGAAACACTACAAAATTAAATTGTGTTTCGAATGGCAGAATGAAAGCTAAGGTTTCGCACAGTGATTTGATAGATAGGAGGCCCAGACAGATGGGTCAGCAGTTAATAGCTGACACCCTCTTCTGGCTTCCACTAGCAATATACAAACACATACATACACATAAAAAATTAAGTACATTTTTAAAGTGGGGAGGGAGAGGTGGAAGGAGAGAGAAAGAAGAGGAAGAGGAAAAGGAAAAGGAAGAAATACAGATGCCAAGTAGAGACAGTCTCTGCAAAGTAGGTATAGGGATATTTTAAGTGTCCTTGAGTGGCATGAAGATTCAAATTATTTCAACAAGGGATTGAGAAGAGTTTTCTATTTAACAATGTTCCCACAGGACAAGTAACAAATAGACCTCACAAAACCAGTAAAAAATGTTTCCATCTCTAAGGAAAACGGAATAATTCACACTCCAGAATTGGTAAGATTTCCAACAAAGCAGGTGCCTTTCAATCAAAGAAGCCTGTAACAATCACCAGACTCTGCTTGCCAGAGGATCTAATCCAGCCCATTAACACTGGAACATCTAATCAGGTGTGGTGGCACACGCCTTTAATTCCAGAATTGAGGAAGTATAGGCAGGCATATCCCTGAGAGTTGGAGGTCAACCTGGTCTACATAGCAAGATCTATACCAAATAGGGCAAAGAAGATCTTGTCTCCAAAAAAATTGAGCCATCTAAGGACTTGATCTCTGTACTTTCCTGAACTCTAATTCAACTTACAGAGGATGATGAGATGCTTAACAAACAAAAAGTATCTCTCTGGCATCATTAAATGTTTTTACGAAGCAGTGGTTCAAGAACGGGACTAAGCAACTAAAAGTCAATCATGAGTGAAGACAGTGAATGCACATGTATGGTCCAACTAGAGAACTTCAGAATGCCAGTAATGAAATTGACTCTTTTTGATAAGTAGCACCCTAACTGTTATGGAAAGAAATTTATTCAGGATACATAGGATCAGACATCACCTGGGAAGGAGTATGAGGGATGTGGAAAATACATGAAGAATGATCACGACAAATGTTGTCATTTGAGTGGCACCAATTTAACAAGATGTTATTAAAGGGCTGGTTGTTAAATTTGAGTGTTCAAAGAACACACAAATACTGAATACAGAAGGGATGTCCAAAAGCCAAGTTCTGCAGTAAAGTGATTGGAGAGAAGACTGAGAAAGTTTGGTCAAGTACAAAATCATTTACATGCTTGTAGGATGGCTTTGTTTACCTCTTAGTCAAACATATAAGTAGAAATATACCCCTACTGACACCAATATACATACACCAATCTTCAGATGCAGACACAGTAAATGAAATTGATATCACTCATGAAATGTCTTTCCAACAAAACTGACTGTTAAAAAGAAACCTTCTATTGAAAATAGTATGGAGATTTCTAACAAAATACATTTATAGTCCACCAATACCACTTCTGTGTATAACTGTAAGAGAAGTGATTGCAGAATCTCAGAGATATTTGTTCAAAGATAATCATAGCAGTTATATTCCTGAAAAGGAAGAAGTAGTAGCAATCCAGGTCAATTAATAGATGTACCGATAAATAATATGTAGCAGGGGAATACAAAGAAATACCACTAAGCCTTTTAAATTAGGGGGTAGGAACACATGGTTCCTACAAGGAAACATACCATGTAGGAATCTTAATGAAATTACACTAAGTAAAATCAGCCTGTGAAAAAGAGACAAATACTGTATGAATCCCTTTATGTGAACTACCTAGACTAATCAAAATTATAGACACAAAAATAATGTAGACAGAGAAAAAGGAAGTATAGTAGTCAAAGGACCAGGGAATAGAAAAATACAGTTAAACAACTACTCATGTTTTCCAAGATGCTAGAATTTTAAGATTAATTAATATTTAATCTATATTTATATTATACTTTTCTTCTTCTGAAATTAAAACTGGAGCTTGTTTGTAAAAGAGTAAGTGCACTCATGTGACACCAGTGATCTGTAAGGCTTACAAATGGTTACAATTGCATATTTGATATTATGGATGGTCCTGAGGAGAACCGTCACTCTAATGATTACTAATAATACTCAGCTTTCGTCCTTGGATATTCTTGACAGTCTTTACCACAGGCTTCGTGCTCCTACTTCTATTTTGTGATGGGTGATGGGTCAACACAGGAGATGCAAGAATTTGTCCGGAGGTCTGGAGAACATGATGTTGAGGTGTTTTCTCTGAGATCAATGGTTGGCAACCTGACAGAAGAAAGAGCCAGTGTGATTGCAGCAGCCCTTGCCCAGATTCTACAAAAGGTGAGGTTCAGTGCTTCGTCACTGTGTGATGGGTCTGAATCCAGAAACATCCTGTTTGACATTTAAATTATCATTATATTGCTAGTTTATCTCAGAAGTCCTTTGTAAGACAAAATATATATGACAGATACTAAAGTACAGGATATTTTGATTAATAATTTTGGTTCTGTAAGACATCCACTTAAGGAGTGTAGTGTGAACTTTGTGTTACAAAAGTATTATAAGCAGATAAACATATGCCCTGTTACTTCCTCCATATCCTTGGAGTATTACTGAGGACACACTAAAACAAAATCAGACTACAGTTAAATTCTAACCAATAAGTATACTGGCCCAGGAACAGTAACCTAGCATTCACAAGTTGGAATTCTATTGCAATGCCATATTCCTGTGCAATCTCAGGCTCATAGATTCCATTACATATTTAAATAGGTCTCATGAAGTACTGTTTTAGTGCTATTACAAAAAGGATGGCCAAAGTTCACCAATCCAACCAGTCTTGGAGGAAGAAGAACAAACCTACCTTGGGTGTCTCAGTGTCAGAATGAGAAATATGAGGGAATGGCTGCAGTTAGGATTTGCTATTGAAGTGGACTACAAACCTTCAAAATGCAGAATCAGAAGGGGTAAACTCCAATAAAATAAATTATGATTAACATGATATAAGTAAACTATATCAAATATCTTTCAGACATATTGATACTGAATTGCTGAGACACAAACTAATGTAAATATAAATTTGTAACAAAAAAGGTGTAGGTCCTTAGTAACTTTGGTAGGTTGTTGTGCTAGAATTATAATCAGAAATTTCTTAAATCCACCAATGGTAATAATCATGGTCTCCTTTGCCTAAATTGTGGTTTATTAAATATTAATGTTATCTGTCAAGCCTTGAACACATAAAAAAAGGAACAGTATTTTCTATATTTTCATCAACAATAGACTATTCTTCATATCCACCACCCTCCTTCTCATTGCCTAACTCTCTGACAGTAAGGATTTAACTACATTATATATTAACTTCTTTAGAATTCTAACATGGGTAATTTGAAATTTGACTCATGTACCAGGAATCCATCTTTATATTACCGGTTCTTTGGAGATTTGAAGGCAAGAAGATAGACACCCTAGGTTCCAGTACTTGGCTGTACCTATGGGTCTCTCAAAATGACCTTCTTGGAAAGGCTCAAGAGGAAAACCCTGAAACATGAAAAATAACCACTCATGGATAGAAAAGTTCAATGGAAAATATGTTTATGAAGACTGTGTTCTAGTCCCTGAGAAAATGTATAAAGAAATGAATAGGCTGGCATGCTATTCTACAGTGTAACATTTAGCATGACCAGCTTCCATTTGTATTTCAGCTGCAATTATCTTTTTGATAAATTTTCGGTCACTTCATTATTTTTCTATCTACCTTCTATTTTCATAATTTTATAAATATCTTTTCTTCAATCTAGGGCAATTTCAAATGATAATGGAAGTGACATTCTTTTATGACTGAATGATGCCTTTTTACCATGCCAAAATAATCCACATATGAGATGGATCCACATTTGATGGTGAAGGATTGCTGTCCTAATTCTGATTCAAGAATCATGAACATCCCACTCCCTGCTGATTGCAGCTGACATTCTGCACACAGTGTGTTGGCCTCAGTGTTTCTCAGGAAGAAAAGATTCTCCTGTCCCTGCCTGTGTTTGCATACGGTGTTTGCTCTCCTTGGGGTGTGCTCTGCCCTTTCTGTCCTTTACACAAACTCATTTCTATTTTACACACACCACCTCCTCATCATGTGGTCTTCACCTAATCCTGAGAGGACTTCTCATTCTAAGAAGCTGCTCGTTGATGAGAATGTGCAGTGTTTTTCTGAAGGGCCTAGTTTGTTTGTCTTAACAAAATATTTTCCAGTACTATCCTTGCAATTGTAACTGATGGGATTACATTCTTCATATTGGGTGAATAGTCAACTGCTTTAATGCCACATTTGGACACCACAATCAATTCTTATCTATTATGGCAGGTACTACAAAATATAAAGAACTGCAAGTACTTCTTGGATATATTGTTTGCTATTTCTTTGAATAGATTGCTAATGAAAAGCTAAAACTAGAATAATTCTATTTCCAGTTCCTTCAGTAAACTCCATGCTCTTTTTGATATTGTCTGCTCTAAATTATACTACAACCAATACCCACTAAGAATTCCATTTTCTGGAGCCAGCAACATGGCTCAGCAAGTAAAGTCACTTGTCACCAGCCATGAGTCTGATCCCTGGGATCCACATAGTAAGAGCCTACTTTCACAAATTGACCTCCGGCCTCACATGTGTGTCCTGTACACGAACCACACAGATACACAGAGTAAATGAATAAGCAAATAAATGTTTTAAAAACAAAGAAAAGTAATTCCTCTTCCTCTGTGTCCTTGCCAGCATTTGTTTTCTTTTGCTTTGTTAATTTGTTGGTTGGCTGATTTGTCTGTTTCAAGGCACTCACGGTCAATCCAGACCCCTGCACAGACTAAGCACATATCCATTCAGTGACCTATGTTCCCAGCTCTTACATATTCTTTTGTGGGAAAAGGTGTGATTTCACATCTGTTGCCCCTTTCAAATCAATGAAAGGATTTTTTAATGATATTATAAATAACTTCATGGCACAGTTTCTCTTCAAAACTTCAGGCAGATAATTTTCAAATCGCATCCAGCTATCTCAATCCAAGTGCTAGGGATGGCTCCTTACCATTTACTTTGCTGGAAATGATTTACTTACCTTACTGTTTCTTCATGTTATCTTTGGAAAGTACATGCCAACAAAGAATACAGACTTACAGCCCAACCCTCTAACAAGCCCTAACCAAAACTCACACTGCAACTCTCTGTTCTTCTATGACACTTATTGCTTTCCAAACCTTTCACAGACTTGGTGAACCTAAGTTAATTAATTGGTTTCCAATGTTGGTGTCTGTATTCCTCCTTGATATCTCTCTTCAACCATAAGGAGGACAACATGGGATTATCAATAATTCACTATGATCAGGCAGTGAAGCCCTTGGATCAAGTCTCCTTCTGGGTCGAGTATGTCATGCACCACAAAGGAGCCGAGCAACACTGAGTAGCTGCCCACGACCTCAGCTGGTTCCATACCACTCCCTGGATGTGACTGGGTTCCTCCTGAACTGTGTGGTCACTGTGACATTCATCATCACAAAATGTTGCCTCTTCTGTTGTCAGAAGTTTGATAAAGTTGGAAAGAAGAAGAAAAAGGAATAGTTATATCAAGGCCTGCATTTGAAGGCCTCACAGATGAATCTCGTTCAGTACATTCTAGTAAGAGAAGACTACAATCAAAGGTTCTTTCCCCATGTGAAAAGACAGTTCTGCACTGCTTATTTGTCAAATCACAGGATTTTTTTCAGATAAGTAATATTTATTTGAGTCAGTAATATTTCAAGCCAAAGAGAAATTTTCACTGAGAAAAGAAAAAATTAAAATTGTCAGTACTAGCATATGTAGACATTATAAGAACTGACTTTTACAATTTGCAAGTTCTTCAGAAAAAAAAAAAAGAGACACAGGGCTGGGGAGATGGTTCACTGGGTAAAGCACATGTAATGGAACACAGATTAATTGAATCTTAGCACCCAGAACCCTGGTAAAGTCAGACACAGTAGTAAGATAAAATAGAGCAGGAAGGCCAACCTGGAGATGGGAGCGAGAGACATGACAACTGCCTGTAGCTTTCAGTGCAGCTGGCTATTCATACAGCCGTGAACAAGACAGATGTTGTCTCAGACAATGTGGAAGGCAGGAAATCACAGTGGAGGTTTCCTGCGACCTCCAGATCTTGCCTACTGAGGCACATATGTGTCCATACAAACACACTCATGCACACACACAAACACATAAATACACATATATCAAAAAAAAATTAGAGAGCTTTTAGGTTATTTTTGATACAAAGTCATTAAGAACCTATTTTAGTTTGCTTTCCATTGCTGTGACAAGACACTCTGACCAATACCAACTTGGGGAGGAAAGGCTTCATCTCCCAGTCACAGTTCATCACTAAAGGAGTCAAGGGAGGAACTCAGGGCAAGAACCCAGAGTCAGAGGCTGAAGCATAGGCCGAGGCACAGATAATGGAGAAACATTGCTTACTGGCTTGCTCCCCTGGCCCATACTCAGCTTGCACTCTTAAACAATACAGAAAAGCCTGCTCAGGAGTGGCACCATCCATAGTGAACTGGGCCCTCCCACATCATTCAGCAATCAACAAAATACCCCACAGACATGGACACAGGCCAGTACGATGGAGGAAATTCCCTCGTTGAGGCTTTCTCAACCCAGGTGTGTTGAGTTGACACTTAAGCTACTCAGCACAGAAGCCCACTATGGTAACAGTTTTGAAAATATTCCATAAGTTTCAACTTCATTTCTAACAGAACTTCATAATTTTGACTTCTAAGGGAATATTCAGTGTAGGAGTAATAAAAAAGCCTTATCATTACCCTTGGATTAGGAGAAGAGTAGTTCTGTCTGGATTGGATAAACACCAAGCTTTACCATCATTTCTTTATAAAAGGACCCTGAAAGTTATTTGCCCTTACCTCTAAAGTCATTTTCCAATATAAAGTCTATGCAATGAAAATGTACTGATTTCTGACTGTTTTCTCCTAGGAATTTAAAATACTTGAGGAAAAAAATGATTTCATGGGTTTATTTTGGTTTCAGTTTAGGAGTTTAAAACATAATGAGCTTATCTAACTCCTATGATTGTACATTCCAAAAGAGAAAAGAGCTAAAAGGCTGTAGAAAGACTATCAAATGATAATGCTGAAACTGTCCCAAGACTTGAAACCAGTCTTGCTATAGATTAAATAATATGCCCTCAAATGTCCATGTGCTGAGAGCTTGGTCACCAGTTTGACACGATTGGGAAGTCCTGTGATCCATTAGCTATTGTCCCCTTAGGGAGATCCTTTCGTCGTTCGAGGTACATATTCTATGGGAATTCTATGTCCCCAATCTCTTATTGTTCCTCCCCTGAGTCCTACATCCTTATAAAGCAGCTTCCTCTGTCATGTGTTCTGGTTTTATTTTGCCATATTTGCCAAAAGATCAAATTTGAGGTCATATGATATTTGACTCTGAACTGCAGAGCCATGGAATAAACTGGCACTTTCTTTTTTACGACTTAATTATATCATGTATTTTATTATGATGATAGAAAACTGAATTAGGACAAAGGTCAAATTAACTTCCAAGAACCACAAAATCACAAGTATATTCTTCCCACATCCACTTTTATGATGTCTAATTATTATTAGATATAATATAATCTATTGATTCCATTTAGTGATGCTCATAGGATAAGTGTTTAGTTCTGACCAGATGGGTGTAGACAGAGGCCCCTAGAAAATTGTTTTAAGAAAAGAACTCTTCAGCAAACCTTGAGAAGAAAAAAAAAGAGCAAAGATGAAGGGCTGGGGAGATGGCTACTGAGAAACAGAATTTGCAGCCATGAGGAACTGAGGTGAAACCCCAGTACACATATAAAAGCCAGGAACTGATGTACATGATTCTAACCCCAGCACTGAAGGGTGGAAACAGGCAGGTCCCAACATCACATTAGAAAAGGATATCTTTAGGTTCAGTGAAAATGTCCTGTCTCAAGGCAATGAGGCTAATGGCAATGAAAGATACATAGGTACTCTTCTGGATACTACTTGTGCATGCAAGTGCACACTACAGTCACAATCACATAACACTACACACATGAAGGGAGAGAGGAAGAAAATGAAGCAAAGATGCAAAGATGAAATGAATGTATACTGAAGGCTGTGTGTAGGGGAATAAAAGGAGGTGTACAGATCAATGCAGTACACTCAGAAGCTAAAATACACACACATTTTTGCTTGATTTGGGACAAGGATCATGAAGCAATCAATGAAAAAGTAGCAGTCTTCTTACCAAATGCAGTTGAGAAAACTGAGTATTGGGAAAAAAATTAAAAATGGACATTCTAGCTCCTTCATATACAAATGTCAGTTTAATTGGTTCAAAAAGTTAAGAGTCATAAATATAAATGCTGACTGAAAGTGTGAACACATATTTGGACACAATTTGGAAATCATTTTTCTGTATGATCTCCAAATCACAACCAGCTAAACTAAACATAAATTGAACTTCACAAAAATTCAAGCTTCTCTGCATCAAAGCACATTAAAAAGATGGAGAATACACTACAGATCATGTTCCTAATAAAGGACTTAAGTATTCTATTTTAAAAGCTACAGTCTGACGAAATAATAGATTATGGCCAGAGGATCTGAATAGACCCGTTTCCTGGAAATAGCCAATACACATATCCAAAAAAAATGTTCAATATATTACACTTATCATCAGAGTTGAGCAGGATAGAATTCACCACAAGCCGCAATCACATACTGTCCATTTCCTTTTGCCTGGCTGTAATCAAAAGTGAAATAACAGAGGACAGCAGGGTGAGAGAGGTCAGAAGACTCCTACTGTGGCTGGAAATCAGTGCCAAAACTTGAGAACAGTCTGCCAGTTCCTGGAAGGTCAAACGCGTTATCATATGGGTCGTCTAGTTACACACCCAAGAGAAATGAGCACAACACTATACAAACCTCTTACAGAGGATGGGAGGATCACACTTAGAACCAAGTCAGGCAGATCCCTGTCTCCTCAGGTTGCAGAGCTCCTTTCACTGTGCCTCTTAAGCACGTCACAGGAAGTTACCAGGGCTGCTGCACACTTCCAACCCCGCGGTGCTAAAGTCCAGGGCTGAACTCTCAGGCAGATGTACTTGGAGGACAGGCTGGGAAGCTCCTAGTGCTGTCCAGTTCATTTCCACCTCCTGACAAGAAGCTTTTGACTCTGTTGTTGGGGAACTCCTGGGAGAGCCTGTGTCAAGGTAAACTCAGCTCCTCTGGGAGGGCTCTGCTGCTGGAATGACTGAGCCCTGGTTTCTGCACCTCTGGGCTTGCTAATTCGTAATCTGACTCTACAGTGCTAATGCTTAAGAGCTCTTGAAGTGGTTGGCAGCTGTATAGGATATCACTGGAGTATGGCCTAAGGGTGCGCAGACTCTTAACTCAGCAAGACCTTTTTTAAAGACATTTTGCATGCATGAGAATTAAACACGTGATCACATTCTTAGTGATTTCTAAAATCAAAGGGTGATTTCCTTTAGGAAAAAAATCAGTACATGAATATCAATAAATAGCATTCGTAGTGAACAAAAGCTGGGAACAAGCCAAATGTCAAATTAGAAGTGATTCAGTGTGATCTATCCATGTTACAAAACTGAATTAAGCAATTACTGAAGTGTACATACCTACTATAATATGGACAGTATTCATTTTATAATACCAGTTAAATGAAGAGCATAAACCCAGCCTTAATAAGCCAATTAAAAGAGCCAAATTTATAGTGAAAAGTAGAAACAGATTTATTCATTGTGGCCACGTCAGAAAGGACTAAGAGATTCAGTGGACCCCACCCAAGTTCAACATCAGAATCCTGACATGAGGGTAGGTTTAAATAGGGACAAAGAGATATACATAACTAAGCAGTGTATTCAAGGGGTAGTCACCCCCCTACCAACCTCTAAGATCCCGATCTTCCCTGCAAGGTCAGTCTGACCTTGCAAGGGCATCTGACTGGTTGGAAATCTTTCTCCAGGAGGCGATTTCTCTTCTAGATATGCTCAGGAACTCAGGCAATTCTTTTCCCATTAGAAGACTACTGGAGGAATTCTACTTTCTTGTGATTCATTATTTCAATACTCTTTGAGCACAAGGGTCTCTTTAGACTATATCCATTATTGCCAGACAGCCTGGTAAGAAGGAAGTAGATTACTGGTTGGCTAAAACAGAACAGATGGAAAGGCTAAAAGTATGTAGTATCACCTGCCTCTAATCTGAGCACCTGTCAGGCAGAGGCAGGTGGATCTCAGGAAATCTCAGCCACTTTACACAGAGAGCTCTAGGCCAGCAGAGACTACAGGGAAACCCTGTCTAATAATAAAAAATACATTAAAATATTTTAAAAACCAAATGTATAGAACTTTTATGTGCACTACAAACGGCACTAACTTGGTTGTAGAGATTGGTTGCAATTTTGAGATCATACCATGACCTTTGAATAATATATCTAAACTAGTTGAATCGCATTGTATGTGGTCAAGATGTCGGATGCATTCATATGGAAAAATAATAGTTGGACTGTGATAGAAAGAATCTGATTCCACAGTTTAGTCTTTAGCTAAATCTCACTTTCTACAGTTCTCATATCACAAAGCTGTTACAGATGTGGGACACTGAGGATCAGGAGTCATTTATGATATTCACATCTGTCTCTTGCTTCTTGTTTTGGGCATCCAGGCACTATGACTGTTCAATGTGTATGCACAGGTTATGTTTTAACTTGTAAATTGTTTTTAGATACCAGCAGGAGCAGAACCATCAGCATTTGAAAGGAAGCTTTGAATTTAACCAAGATGTGTGTGAAAATGATTGCAGTTTTGCTCCTACTGCAGCTGAGTGGTTTCTTTGGTCCTGGGAGTTGTGGAAAGGTTCTGGTGTGGCCGATGGAACACAGCCATTGGCTCAATTTAAGGACAATCCTAGATGAGCTTGTGAAGAAGGGGCATGAAGTGACTGTTCTGAGACCGTCAGTTTCTCTTTCTCTCAGCGTTGACAAGACATCTGCCATTAAGTTCGAGACTTATCCTACATCACTATCCATGTCTGATCTAGAGGACATTTTTGTGGAAACACTTATGAAAGCAGTTTATGAACTGCCAAAACAATCATTTTGGACATATTTTTCAGCGATGCAGGAAATTGTTTGGTTGTATTCTGATTATTTTCAGAATCTTTGTAGAGATGCAGTTTTGAACAAGGAACTTATGACAAAGCTACAGGAATCCAGGTTTGATGTCATCCTAGCAGATACCTTCAGTCCCTGTGGTGACCTGCTGGCTGAGATTCTCAAGACGCCCTTGGTGTTCACTCTGCGCTTCCTTCCTGGATCCACATTTGAAAAATACAGTGGCGGACTGCCTCTGCCTCCTTCCTACGTGCCTGTAGTTCTGTCAGGACTGAGTGAACGCATGACGTTCCTTGAGAGGGTGAAAAACATAATGTACATGCTTTATTTTGATTTTTGGTTTCAAGCTTTTAATGAGAAGAAGTGGAATCAGTTTTACAGTGAAGTTCTAGGTACGTACTCTCTTCAGTTCCTACTGTGTTCTAAATTGCCTGTGTAGCTGAAGGTAGGCTGGAAGGAATAGAAAAATCAAAGGGATCTATTTTTCATAATATTAATGGTAAAAAGCCCTGTGAAACCATTTTCCATACTCAAAGCATTGTTGAAAAGCTTATGTTCCAGTGTCAGAAAGCCTTGGCCATCATGTCACAAAGACGCCCACACTTACAAAGCAGCTCTTAGGTATTCTCTAGGTGATTACATACCCATTTATTAGCTATTTTATCTCATCTTTTATATTTTATTTTTCTGTATGTATGAGTATTTCACCCGCATGTATGAAAGTGCATCTGTGTTGTGCAAACCATGTGGAGGCCAGAAGAGATCAATGAATTCCCCTGGAACTGACTGGTTGTTAGCTACTATGTGGGTGCTGGGAACTCAACCAGGGACCCCTGGAAGAGCAGGCAGTGCTCTCAACCATAAGCCATCTCTCCAGTCCCATCTCATCTTTTAAAATTGCAGTTTTACTGCTGTTTTCCTCTGTGTGCATGTGCATGTGTGTGTGAAAGTACTTTCATGCACTTGAACTCACCCATTTATGCATGATGGATGGGGAGCATGTGGGCTCTGACTCCAGTGTTGTTCAGAAGATGTTGTATAGTAGGTTTTCTTCTTCCACTTCATTTGGATTCCAGAGATCAAACTCAGTTTTCAAGGATTGCATGGGGATTGACTTCAAGTCCATACACATGCATGGCAAATGCTTTTACCTGCTCAGCCATCTCACTAGACCCTAACAGTCCATTATGTTGCTTGGTTGGTTAGTTGGTTAGTTTCTTTGTTGGAGGAGAGGATTTACTTGACTTACATATTACAAGACAGGATCTCAGGGCAAGGCAGGATCCTGGAGGCAGGAAATGGAGCAGAGGCCACAGAAACAGGCTGTTTCAAGGGTAGCTTCCTCTGGTGTGCTCAGCTGTTTTTCTTATGTAGCCCAGGCTCACCTGCCCCAGGATGGCACCACTCACAAACTCAGAATCTTGATGATGACAAACAAATAGATGGAGATCTTAACCCACATTCTAGCACAGTTATTTGTACAACATTGAAGCTGGGTCTTTTTTTTCTTTTTAGATAAATGAGTTTTCTCATTTAAAATTTAAAATATATTCACACTATACCTAAAAAATTTCTTCACAGTTGTATCACACATTATCTCAGCCTAACAAACTTAGGAATTCAGGATGTTAAAAATTCCATACTGAGGTCTTAAAATTCTCTGTTTACAATGCATAATGCTGAAGTGTGGGCACAGAGATTATTAGTTGCAGGGTTTTAAAGTATTATTCTTCATTAAAGAAAAAAATATAGAATGAACAGACATTACTCTTTTCACATGTTAAAACGTCTGCACACCTAACATCCCCAAACATTTAGTACTGAATTAGAATTACTACAGACTTAAATGTGAATCAGAAGTAGTGAGACAAGAAATACAGGTATACTCAACTATGTCCTTTACAGGTCAGTCAGTGCTACATGGGAGATCTTGAATCAAAATGTATGAAAATGAAAAACACAAACTCCATAAATGTGCATATTGGGCATGGTGGCATATATCTGAAATCTCCACACTTATAATGTGGAAGCAAGGTGATCAGGAGTTCAAGGTCAATTTGGGCTACACAGTATGTTCAAAATTAGTTTGGGTTCCATTAGACTATTTCAAAGCAAAACAAATTTATCTGTTCACTTAGAGAACAAAGCATTAATGGTCTATCTTTGAAATTAAAAACCAAACAAAAAACCAGGTGTCTGGTACACAGCTTCATCACAGGAATCCCAGGATTCAGGAGGCAGAGACAGGCAGACCTCTGTGAGAGCGAAGCCTGCCTAGTCTACATAGCAAGCTCTAGGCCAGCTGGAACTACAGGAAGACCCCGTCTCAAAATCAAAATGAAGAAAGTAAATTTGGTAAAAACCATGGAGTACTTGACGGAAAGGTGTTTTCTTGGGTATGACAGACAGAATTCATAGATAATGACATCCGAGTATCTTCTTATACATCCAATGCCATAATTCTATGCTTACTAATTTTTAAACACAGATGCAAGTTTAAGATGTGGTCTCCTCTCACAAGTCTCTCATGTTGTGACTTTATCTATCTCTAAGCATAAGTATAGGCAGTATACACGTTATGCATATATATTATAAATTGTTCATACAAGCATACACACACAAAGAGGGGATTTTTGTAAATCAAAGCACTTTTAAACACCTCTAGCTACTTTATTGAAAGTTCTTCCCGAAAACTTCCCAACATATTCATTTTACCTGATATTTCTGTTGCTTTTTCTATCTTCACTTTGCCTTCAGGAAGACCCACCACAATATATGACACAATGAAGAACGCAGACATGTGGCTCATTCGGACTTACTGGGATTTGGAGTTTCCTCACCCTACCTTGCCGAATTTTGATTTTGTTGGAGGACTCCACTGCAAACCTGCCAAGCCTCTGCCTAAAGTAAATATATTCCCATTTGATTGCTTCTGTTTGCTTTGCATTTTCAGCCAGAGTGGTCTCTTTGTATGCAGGCAGAGTGTTTTCTCAAAGTCAGAGAGTCACAGGAATTAGTAAAGAGAACTGCCAGTAGAAATTCCTATATCTATTCCACAGGTGTTGGTACAACATGGAAACCTGTGGGATTTTTGAAAGTAAAGCTAGTTATTGTTAATGCATAAGAAAATCTCAGTGATTCATTTAAATATATTGGTATGTGACTGGCACATCCCACAGGTAAGTGCTGAATACACAGAGAAACTAAGTATGGAGAGGTTCACCCGAGATACCAGTAATTCTACCTTGAAAAACAAACTGTGTGAGTCATAAAACTGGAAATGTTAGCGTGAGGAAAGACTAGTTTCCAGGCAGTAAAGGTAAAGAGGAGACATGGGCACAAATAGGGAACGCAGTTTTGCACATTTAAAGAGAACTCATTAGTTTCTATCTCTTCTCTTCCCATTAAAACCTGTCCTTGATAATAGAAAAAGAATTCTCTAAGCATAGAAGATGATATTCCTTCTGAATGAACAAATGTTGTGTGATTTTAACTCATGTGAAACTTTTAGGACACACGGAAAGTAACAGTTTTTACTGCACTATCAATTGACACCTTAAAACACCCCTTTTTTCTACTAAGATACGGCCACAACATCTGTTTTGAACTTATTCAAGATTGCATTTCTGTTTCCAAACCCAGTCACTGAGGAAGTATATAGTAATTCACAAGGCAAAAGGCAAGGTAAGAGTCATTAAGTTCTATGCAGACCATCAATGTATACAAGAGATTTCTCTAGGCACATTAAGGGAATGAAAATGTCAAAACATCAGGTAGGAGAGAGGCACAGAGCGAGGGCTAAAGGATGTGCTGGGGACGTGCTTACCACTGGAGAGTTGACCTGACATGCCCCAGTGCAACACGAAAAGAAAGAAAAAAAAGAAAAGAAAAGTGGAAAAAAACGAATAAAAAGGAAGAATAGCAAAAGTTAGTCTAATCATGAGACTATGGAATGGTGTAGTAGAGGCTGAACTCAAGTTACACCAACAAGCTTTGATTCTTTGTAATTGTCAAAAATTCTCTCTTTCATAATGTGAATTGTTCCTCCAAAACATTTGCTTCCTTGTTATTAGATTCTCAAAAATATCCATGCATTTCAGAGAAGGGATATTTCACAAGTCAATCAAGAAAATTAATAATACAGGCCAACAGGATGACTTGCAACCAAGCCCGAGGATCTGAGTTAGACCCTGGGATCTAAATGGTAAAAGAGAGGTAGAGAGAGAGAGGGAGAGGGAAGAGAGAGGTATCCCATATTGTCTTCTGACTTTATACGTACAACATTGTAATTTAAATTTTTAACGCTTTATTAATAGAAATATTTTTAAATGCACATTTCAAAACTTGTATATTTCATGATCGATATAATAAAAATTGGAGTATTCTCAAACTGAGAAATTGACTTATATTTAATTTGGCTAATATTCTACATGCCCGCTTATATTACCATCCATTACAACAAGAACAGAATACAATATTAGAATTTTTTCTCAATAGATTCATTGGAAATTCTTCACAGAATAATAATTAATGTATATATAACTAATATTCATAGCAGTTGTTCATAACAGAATCATAGGAAGTAATTTAGATATATGACAAGCATATTTTATTTTTCTAAATGTCTACTACTAATAATAATGTAATTATTTTCTTTTATCAAACAATTCTTCAATATTTTCTAAGCCATAACACAAATTTATTTAGAAATAACGAGCAACATGCAATAGTAATGAGGTTATGCTTTCTTGTACGGTTAAAAACTTTATATAACAGCATTATGAGTTTCTAAATAATATTTCATATACTCTCTGCATGTGTTTGTGTGTGTGTGTGTATAGAGAGAGATGTGTAAATATACGTGTTTAGTGATTTGCACAAAATAAAGAGAAAAATGAAATATACAAATTTTTTCAATATATGTTTGCTAGGATTCAACACAGGGCCTTGTGTTCATCAGGGATATTCTCCACTACTGAACTCAATCACCAGACTAAAACCAGACATATTACTGCATGGAGAACATGCATAAGTCTTTTTTTTATCTGTTTTTAATATTTTTCCCAGTTTTTCTCACAATGATCATTTCTGACTTGCATAAGATGCTACTTTCAAATCCCAGCACTGGCAGGATGGCTGACAACCATCTTTATCTTCAGTTCCAGAAGTTCCCAGGCCCTCTTCTGACCTCCTCTTGGCATCATATGACATGAGTGCATTTACATCCATGCAGTCAGTACATTAAGCCAAATTTTAAAAATAATAAGTAGATATATTTTTTAAAAAAGAATAAGGTGTCACAATATAAGTCTCACTGGCCTGGAACTTGCTATTTAGACCTGGCTGACCTCAACCTCATAGAAATTAATGTACTTCTGCCTCCTGAGTGCTAGGATTAGAGGTTTGCACCACCAGATCCAGCAAGAAAGACATTTTAAAACTGATTTGGCGGTAACATAACTCTAAACAAATGAAACATCATTCCAGGCTGTTTTGTTGTTGATCCTATCTGAATGGATAAAATTAAAAATATGGACTTACAATGCAATCATAACAGAATGTGGCAGAGAGATGCCACAAAACAGCAGAGCTCAGCAAGCACATCCTACTAGGTGCTGTTTAGATGCAAGAATGAGCCTCTTCAGTTCTCAGAAAAGGTTCCTTCTCAGTTCTCTTAGAACTGAGATTGTTTACAATGTAAACATGCTGAAATAGTGTTAAATGATCTCAAAACAAGATTGAATCAATTAGGTGAGATTCCATTTGTAACAGAAGGCATTCCTAGAAAAGTTATATCTGCAACTACAAAAGGAGCTTTACTATTAAATCAATAACATCAAACTAATCTTGTTTACCAAAGACTTATTAAATCATGTGATCATGGAAAGCAATTCATTTCCTCTATATTCTGACAATTTCAAGGTACATTTAATTTCTACAAGTGCTCATTAAACTCTAAGTCAGTTGAATAGAAATCCATTTAAGGATTCTTTAAATTTAATGGATAATTCTTTTTTATTTATTATTTCTAGTGTATGCATATGAGTGTATTGTCTGTATGTATGTAAGTGCAACCTTTTTGGGCAATGCCAGCAGAGGTAAGAAGAGGGCTCTTATCCCTTGGAACTGGAATTACAGATGCTTATTACCTTCCATGTGGGTGTTGGGATTTGAACCCAGTTCTGCAAAACCAGGTGATGCTCTTAACTGCTGAGCCATGTCTCCAGTCCCAAATTTAATGAAGAATTCTGAAGATGAGGTAATAGCATTTATTCATGATACAATATACATAAATAAAAATGAACAAATTAATGAGAGATCGCAATGCCCTTTATTCTAAAATCATAGCCATGAGTCAGTAAGTACAACAGGAAAAGCTCTCTTCTAAGCTGTTTCATCCAAACTATGTTCCTGACCAAACAGGGACAAGTTGAGATTATTTATATTATATGTAATAATATATAAATATATATAATATTTGGACTCATATTTATGAAAAGGAATGTAAATATTTTGTGATATTCACATATGGAGGGCTAACTCTGGGGAGGCTGTGGCCTGAATCTTAACTGAAGAGATAGGCATCTTACAGCCTTCTGAATACCTTCACAAGCCATGTAAATGAAAAGCACATTCATTCTACTTCCAATTAGCATCATCTAATTGTGTGAAGGACCTTAAATCCCTGAGAACAGAGGAACAAGTGACTGTAGGATCCTAAAGGCTGGAGTGGAAAGTGGGGCCATGTGGACATTGGGGAATTTTGAAGAAAGGTACGATCAAAGAGTGGGAGACACAAAGGAGTAGAACTAGTGAGAAGCAGAGCCTTTGAGAGGCAGGTTCACGGTTATTTTATATTTCCTGAAGTGACCATGAACTTCCAAATTATGTCACTAAATTAACACGAGAAAGAAAGAAAACAGGGAGCCATGGCTGTACTTAAATTCAGGAAGGGATGGAAAAAGAGTTTACATCTGACAAAAATTCCCAAAAAGAAATGGATAGGTCGCACAGTAAAAAGGCAAAAAAGAAACCTGCGCAGGAGTCAGGGAATAATTCTCAACCTAGAGACAGTCAGCAAGTGCTTTTCAATCAACAAACCCTGTAATTGTAACCTGATTTCTGCTTGCCAGGAAAATCTAATTCACTCCACTGAAACTGGGACATCTAGGAAACTGATCCCTGGTGTTCCAAAAATCTATTCAATTTAAAGAGAGCAGTGAGGTAATTAACTATAGGACTGACTTTGACAATACAGACATTATCTGGACTAATGACTTTTACTTGGCCTAGCAAACAAAATACCGTTTATATTGTAAATTAATTCACGGAGCTATCTGCTTCTCTTATAATCTGTGCATATGACCTTAATGCTCAAGATTCTTCCTTGCCCTCCAGTTGATACCTTAAAATAGACTATAAATGTGCACATGCATGTTTTACATATCAAAGCCCTCAACACAAAAGAGCAGACAGTGGGAAAAAACTGTTTGCTGTCTTCTGTATAATATTCTAGACCTAGGAATTTAACATAAGAGTCTCTGATAAGGGTGAGTCCCAAATTCTCCTTCTCCTTTTTATACTGGCTATACTGTGAAGATTGTGGCTTTACATATGCACACATTGTCCAACATGAGAGGTCCAGGGACTGATGAAGATTCTGACCCTGTCTGAGACTGAACACCATGACTAAGATGAAAAGAGAGTTACTCAGAATATCTAGAAACAGACATCACCTGGGAAAGAGGGTGAGGGACTGAAGCATACATGAAGAAGGATCAAGACCAATGTTGGCATTTAGGATACACTAATTTAACAAGATTCTCTTAAAGCATTGTTTTTAGCTTTCAGTATTGAAAAAGAACATACAAACACCAAAGAGGGAGAAGAAATCCAAAAGCCAAGTCCTATGTACAAAGTGATTTCAGAGAACATAAACATATCATGGATTTATCTACTTTTCTAATGAAACACACAGGAGAAACACACATAAACATACATGCATACACTTAAACATGCAAATATATTAAATGAAATTGATCTCACACAGAAAATAACATTCCAACAAAACAGACCTATATCTATTAGAAATAACCGTTATTGAAAAGAGTATGGAGGTTGTGGGCTACAGAGATGGCTCACAAATTAAGAAGTAGTTAATTAACTCGCAGTTAATTACCTCACTGGATGCTCTTGCAGAAGATCCAGGTTCAGTTTCTAGCAATACATGGCGGATAACAGCCATCCGTATCTATAGGTCCAGGAAATCCAACACCCTATTCTGTACTGTGTGGCACTACATGACACCAATCAACTTAGATACATGTAGGAAATACATGTATAAATATAAAATAAAAATCATAAATAAATCATTGTTAAGAGTATGCAGGTTATTAATAAAATTAGAAACAAATTTGTCTAGTAATTTTGCTGCTTGGTATATTTATGAGAAAATTGACTGAAGGATCAAAGAGTTAGTTGTGAAAGTATAATCATAGCAGTAGAAGCAAATCATATTTAATTAATAGACTTACTGATAAACAATATGTAGTATGTAAACAGAGAAATATCACTAAGCCTTAGGGAATATGGACACAAAGAGCTTTAAGAACCTTTACACTAAGTAAAATCAGCAAGTGAAAAAGAGAAAAGTGCTATATGGATTCCTTCACATGAACTGCCTAAATGACTTAAAATCCTAGAGAGAAAAGGTGAAAGGATAGCAGTCGACAAACCAGGGAGGAAAAAGGAGAATTTTGGATTTAATTTATACAACCTTTCGGTTTTTCAGGATAAAAGTGCTCTGGAGGCGTTTGTAGGAATACGTGCACTCATGTGACACCATAGTGATCTGTAAGGTTTACAAATGGTTACAGTTGCATGTTTCATAACATATATTCCAGCAAATCTGAGGAGCGCCTCCACTCTGATGATTTGTAAGAATACTCGGCTTTCTTCCTTGGACATTCATGGCAGTCTATACCATAGGATTTGTGGTATGACTGCTCTTTTGTGACTGATCCAAGTTTCCTTCACAGGAGATGGAAGACTTTGTACAGAGTTCTGGAGAACATGGTGTTGTGGTGTTTTCTCTGGGGTCGATGATTGGCCACCTGACAGAAGAGAAGGCAAATGTGATTGCAGCAGCCCTTGCCCAGATTCCACAAAAGGTGCGGTTGACTGCTTTATCACATCACTGCTTGCTGAATCCCTTACATCATATAATTGGTCTTATTGTAAAAGCTTCCATTGTGAACTTAAAAGCATCATGAAATTGCTAGTTTATCTCAGAAATCAGTTGTAAGACAAAACTATAAATGGCAGGTGCTAAAACATTACAGAAGATATTTTTGAATAATAGACTTGCTGTTAAAATTGTATTCATAAATAAATATACTAGGTATTATCCTAATCTTGTATGTGGATTTTTCTTTGTCGTTTTGAGACACTGTCTCTCTGTAGCCCCAGCTGGCCTGGAACTCCCTATGTAGATCAGACTTGCTTGGAAGTCCAAAACTCCACCTTTTTCTGCTGGAACAAAGGCAGGATTCACCACACTCAAATTTGTAGGCAGAGTTTTAAAAATCACAAAAATCTGCCTTGTCACTTCCGTCATTTCCTCAGGAGATTGCTGAAGGCACTGTAAGAACTAAAATGTAATGAGACTTAGTTAAATACTAACCAGCGATGGTTAACCAAGCATTCAAAAGCCGGAGCTGTGTCAAGTCATTAGATTCCTATGTAATCTCTGTCTAATGTGTCTACATTTTGAAAGAGACATATAAATAGTGCTGTATTTTACAAAAAAATAAAAGAAAGAAAAGACAGAGAACTAGAACTCATCAAACTCAAGTCCACTTAGACTTAGAAAAAGCAAAACTCCAGCCTGCCATTGTAGACCTAGTCTTGGTAACATCTGAAATAAGGAGATAGGATAAAGGGATGGGTGAAGATCTTGCTATTGAAGTGAACGATGTACCCTAGAAGATGTGGAATCAGAAAGGCTAAACTCTAATAAAATAACTTATGATAATCATGCTATAAGTAAACAAAATCAAATATCATTCATAAATATTATTGAATTTACCAGATAAGGACAGCTGTAAATACAGATTGGTAACAAGATAAATTAATATGTCATTAATAATTTAGGGAGAATTTTGTATTACAATCAAAACAGAAAGTTTATAATGGCTTATACTTGATATTAATGGTCTTTGCCTAAGTTACAATTTATGCAATATTATGTTGCCTGTCAAGCCTTGAACACATATAAAAACAAATGGAGCCTTGTGTACTGTATTTGTGTCAACAACAGACTATCATTCTTCATGTTAACGACCCTCATTCTGGTTACCTAGCTCTCTGATGGTAAGGATGTAACTACATTATTTATTAACCTCTTTAGAACACTAACATGAGTAATTTGAAATTTGGCTGATGTACTAAGAATCTGACTTTACTTTACCAGGTTCTATGGAGATTTGAAGGCAAGAAGCCAGACACCCTGGGCTCCAATACTCAGCTGTACCCGTGGATCCCCCAAAATGACCTTCTTGGTGAGACTCAAGAGGAAAACCCTGAAACATGAGTAATAGCCAGTCATGGATAGAAAAGTTCAACGGGAAAATGTGCTTATGAAGATTGTATTCTAGTCCTAGGGAAGATGGATAAAGAACCAGTGATGACATTCTGTTCTACCCTGTAACATTCAACATGACTAGAATTCATTTTGATTTCAGAGGGGATTGCCTTTCAGTTGCATCTTCATTTTTCTCTTCACATCCTATTTCTGTTTACAGCTGTCTTTTCACCAATGTAAGGCAATTTCAAATGACAGTGAAAATGGCATTGTTTTATTGCTGTCTCACTTTTGTTTAATATCTCAGAAACATCTGCACCATAAAACGGATCCACACTCCATGGTGAATTATTTTCTGTGCTAATGCTGATTCCAGCACCATGACCACACTGATCCCTGATGATCAGAGCTGACATAGCACACCCTGTGACTTCATTGTTTCCTGATGAGATCCTCTTCTCTTAAGGCACAACCTGTTTTTGCACCTGCTGTCTGGTCCACTTGCACATGCTCTGTCCCTTCTTTCCAAAGTATAAACTCATTTCTGATTTTCAAACACTGTGTACTCTATATGACCTTCACATAATCCCGAGTGAACCTACAGTGCTTCTTGCCCTAAGATTTGAAAGAAATTTCAAAAGTTTCATGATTATAATAATCTGTTATCTAAAATATATTACACCTTTCCGTATGCTCTATTCTTTCTCACTTTATGTCTAATATTTATAACTAATAATTTTCCCTCATGACTCTCAATACTAGGTCATCCAAAAACTAAAGCTTTTGTAACTCACGGTGGAACCAATGGCATCTATGAGGCGATCTACCATGGAATTCCTGTGGTGGGCATTCCATTGTTTGCGGATCAATATGATAATGTTGTTCACATGAAGAGCAAAGGAGCGGGTGTTAGAGTGGACTTCCTCACAATGTCAAGCACAGATCTGCTCAATGCAGTGAAGACAGTCATCATTGACCCTTCGTGAGTACACTGCTTTTCAGATGTGTAGTACTTAAGATACCAGCTCTCAACAATAACGATATATATTTCATCTAATCTTAAGTCTTATTTTGAAAATGCATAATAATTTTTAACATTTTGTTTATTATTTTTGTTTTATGTGTATGGGTGTTTTGCCATTGCTTGTATATATGTAAGTGCACCCATGTCATGCAGTGCCTGCAGAGGTCAGAAGAGAGCATCAGATTTCCCAGGAACCAGAGTTATGGACTATTGTTAGCCTCCATGTAGATTTTTGGACTTTTACACAGGTTCTCTGCAAGAGCAGCCAGTGCTCTTAACCACTGAGTCATCTCTCCAGCCCCATGAAAATTCATAATGTTTTATGCACTGCCAATGAGCTTTAAATTCCAATCAAGACTGCAAATTATTCCCTTTAGATTGTTACACAAGTATTTATTATGAGAATAATGGGACACAAAAATAACATGCTTTCCATATTAGTAAATGGAAAAATCTATCCACCTGCAGGGCAGTGTCTATTCACACACCTCTTGCTCTCCCCATCTTTCCTTCCCTCTCTGAACTCCAGGTTCCACTGTTCTACCCTAGACTCCTGAATCGAATTCTATTAGGTTACACACATTGATGAGAAATACAGTATTTACCTTTGGAGCCTAATTTATGTGACTTAACAAAATGCCTGCCAGTTCTAACACTGGTATTGTAAATAACATGATTCCATTCTTTATAATGGCAGTATAGTTAACAATTATCAGTCAATTCCAATTCTTTACTTTCAGAATAAGCGCTGAAAATGTATGAAAATCCTGGTATCTATTTTATATATATATATTTTTTTACTTTTTGGAAGAATAGATTCCTAGAAGTAGGGAGATAAAATCTGTGTTAATTCTAATTTAGTTTCAGAAAATCCATATTCTTTCACAGATTGTTAACAAAAATATTCTTCAACCAATGGTCACCAAAGACTCCATTTCTTCAGCCAGTGAGATGACTCACCAGTTAAAGGCTCTTGCCACCAGTCCTGACAAACTGAGTTCAATCCCTGGAACCCATGTAGTAGACGGAGAGAACCGATTCCCCCAACCTCTCAGTCCTCTACACGTACAACATAGCACACGCCCCTGTGTGCAGGCACAAACACACGTACACACACACACACGTACACACACACACACACACACACACACAGATGAATAAATGTAAAAAAATCTCCTTTCTCTGCATTTAGGCCCTCATTTTGTTTGTTTTTATGGCTGGAGTTTAAACTTAGATCTTTGTTCCTGGTGAGTAAACACTCTGTTAATGAGCTACATCCTAAGGTCTTATGTCATCTTTTAAAGAAAAGATATTTATTTTTCTTCATTCACGCCATTTTTATTAACAGGCATTTTTTTTTCATTAAGATTTTGAAGACTCTCATGACACAGTTCTGTCACCAAACCGTTCAGGTGATCATTCTCCAAATGCATTCAGCCATCTCACTTAAAGTGTGCAGGATGGCTCATTGCCATTTACTGTGCTAGAAATGATTTACTCCCCAAATGTTTTTCCATGTAATCTTTGGAAAGTACTTCTCCATCAGAAAATACTCTTAAGCTAAACATTCTAACAAGCCCTACCTGAAATCACACCCCACCCTCTGCTCTTCTACGGCATTTATTCAGACTTATGTAGCTTTCAAAAAACATTTCATAGACCTGATGAACTCAAGTTAATTAATTTGTTTCCGGTGCTGCTGTCTGTATTTCTCCTTTATGTCTGTTTTTAGCTATAAGGAGAACGCCATGAGACTATCAAGAATTCACCATGATCAGCCAGTGAAGCCCCTGGACCGAGCCGTCTTTTGGGTCGAGTATGTCATGCGCCACAAAGGAGCCAAGCACCTTCGGGTGGCAGCCCACGACCTCAGCTGGTTCCAGTACCACTCCCTGGATGTGATTGGGTTCCTCCTGGTCTGTATGGTGACTTTGACATTCATCATCACAAAATGTTGCCTCTTTTTCTGTCAGAAGTTTGCTAAAGCTGGAGAGAAGAAGAAAAAGAAATAGTTATATCAGGGACAGCATTTAGAAGGCCTCACAGATGAATCTCCTTCAATACATTCTAGTAAGAGAAGACTACAATCATAGGTTCTTTGCCCATGTGAAAAGACAATTCTTCATTACTTGTTTGTAAATTACAGTATTTTTTTCCAGATAAGTAATATTTATTTAAGAGTTAAGTAGTATTTCAGAACAAAGAGAAATTTAAATTGAAAAAAGAAAAAATTAAAATTGTCAATATTGGCATATAAAGTCATTTTAAGAATTCAATTTGCAGATTGCAATTTCTACACACACAGAGAAAGGGAGAAGGAGATAAAATTCAGTGATTAAAGCGCATATCAAGGAAGACAGATTAATTGAATCTGAATACCCAGAACCAAGGTAAAATCAGACACAATAGCAAAATAAAATATAGCAGGAAAGCCAACCAGGAGATGGGAGCGTGAGACACGAGGACTGCCTGTAGCTCTCAGTGCTGATGGCTAGTCACACAGCCGTGACCAAGGAAGAGGCGGCTTCAAACAAGGTGGAAGGCAAGAAATCACAGTGGGGGTTTCCTCTGCCCTCCATACACCTACCTACTCTGACACATGTGTGTCCATACAAACACACACATGTACACACAAACACATGAATACACATGTATCAAAATAATTTTAGAGAGCACCCAGTTTTTTATTTTTTTGGTAGAAAATCATTAAAGAGCTGTTCTATTTTGCTTCCCATTGCTGTGACAAAGCACTCTGGCCAACACCAACTTGGGGAGGAAAGGCTTTATTTGGCTTACATTTCTCTAGTCACAGTTCATCACTAAAGGTGCCAAGATGAAAACTCGGGGTAGGAACCCAGAGTCAGAGGCTGAAAGCACAGGCCATGGAGGAACAATGCTTACTGACTTGCTCCCCTGGCTCATGCTCAACATGCTCTCTTAAACAATACAGAACAACCTGCCCTTGGGTGGCTCTATTTGCTGTGGTCTAGGCTCTCCCACTTCATGGAATCAACAAAATACCCCAAAGACATATACACAAGCCAGTAAAATGGAGGAAATTCCATTCCTCACATGAAGCAGCCTCAACCCAGGTGTGTCAGGTTGACACTAAAAATAATCAGCACAAAAGCACACTATGGTAACAGTTTTGAGAGTATTCCATAAGCTTTAACTTCATTTCTAAAGAATTTTATGATTTAACTTCTAAGGGAGTATTCAGTATAGGAGTAATATGAAAAGTCTTGTCCCTGCCATTGTATTTAAGAGAAACGTAGTGCTGTTTGGATCCTGATGAACACCAAGCTTTAACATCATTTCTTTATATATACAAAAAACCCTGAAATGTATTTGTCCTGACTTCTAAAGTCATTTTCCAACAAAAATCTGTATAATTAATGTATTGATTTCTTACTGCTTTCTCCCATGAATTTATAATGCTTGAAAAAAAATGACTTCATGTGTTTATTGCAGTTTCAATTTAAGCCTTTGTGATGAGCATGTCTCACTCTCACAATTAGACTTTGGAAACAAATGTAAGATTTCAGTTTTGGCAGTGACAATATGAACAGAATCTCTCTCTCTCTCTCTCTCTCTCTCTCTCTCTCTCTCTCTCTGTGTGTGTGTGTGTGTGTGTGTGTGTGTGTGTGTCTGCCTGTTTATGTATCAATGTTTTCAAAGTAGGACAAACTTTAGTTATTTTTATGGTGAATTTGTAAACCTCAATGTAGTTGTAGAAAATATTTTGAAAGAATCATTAATGGTTCTTTGGGTAAAAGCAATTACTGTGCAAAACTGAAGATCTGAGTTCACATTTCCAGGACCCACATACAAGTCATGTATTATCATGGGTACCTGCAGTCCCAGTGTTAAAAATCAGAGACTGGTAGATATCCAGAGCTCCCTGATAGACCAGCATTAATAAAATGTCCAAATTTATGCTCTGTTAGGGACAAGAGGCCAAGAACACTCACTGGAGGAAAGATAGCATCTTCAGCAAATGGTGCTGGAAAATCGAGATCTGCATTTGGAGAAGAATGAATGAAACCATTATCTTAAGCTTTATATATATAAAACCTTCCTTGTATGTCTGGCTAAAACCAATGAGTTATTGTGAATTACATTTTAGTTTTTAAGACTATCTTGATCAACCTTGCTCATCTTTTTACCCCTATCCCCATCTGCACTCCTCCCATAACCTCCCCCGTTGAAATCTATACATTTGTCTTCTGTGTTAAGGCTTTTGTGTCAAGGTAGTATTTCAAGCCGTTCCTCAGTGCAAATTCATCCACTGAGGTCCAGTCAGCCGATCTAGAGGCCCTCACTTTAGGAAGATCAGTTCTTCCTCATCCACCAATAAGCAGTTGCCAATATTTCTTCAACCAAGATTGGGACTACTGCCCATTTCCACAGTTTTTATGCTAGCTTTTTGTGTAGTGGGGTTTATATGGGCCCCATATATTCTGTAGGTTCATATGAGTTGGGCTTCAGGAGCTTGTAAGATTCTATTATATAGTCATGCAGTCCATTCTTGGATCTTACAGTCTCTCAGCCCTCCTCTTCCACAATGGTCTCTGAATCCTGGGAGTGTGAAGTTTAATATAGGAGACCTGTCCAAGGATCAACATTCTGCAGAAACTTAAGCTCTATGCTATGGCCTTTTGGTTTCTTTTATGTTCCTGGCTCTCTGTTGCGTGAGAGAGATTCATTAATGAGAGTTGAAAAATTCATTAGTGTCCCCTTTACTCCTTGTTTTATGTTCTGTGAGTCTTATATGTAGGATGCATTATAGATGTATCACTTAGGCTTGGGCAATTCACAAAAACACTGTGTGTGTGACCAGTTGTGTTATACTGCAATAGTCTGTCTGGTACAATAGAAGCTTCTTTGATGAGTGGTGACTGGGATATTTTTCTGTAAGTATAACGATACACATTTTGCACATAGTATGATATTTCATTAGTCTTGGATATGACAGTCTCGGGGTTTTCTCTCTGGGTTTTCTCTCTGATATATGAACTCTACAGCTATAAGTATTTTCTTATGTTTACAGTACCACATATGAGTTTCCTCCCACTGAGTGGGCTGTTACGTTCAATTAGGCAGCTTTCGATTGGCCCCCAAGCAAAAAGCACCACTTATTCACCAATGCCATTTATTTTGCTAGTCCTTGATGTGCTCATTTGCTCATGAAGCTGGTGTTAGACAGTCCTTGGTGTTCAGCCTTAACAGCTTGCATACTTCTCTCCAAAGCTTTGAGTGACCCTTCAGGGCACATGAATTCCAGGTCAGTTCCCAGCTGCATTGGTCCAACTCCTGATTCTGAAATATATTCTGTCTTCAGCAATAGGGTCCTACCTTCAAGTTCTGAGAGGTAATTAAGAGCTACAGCAAAAAGCTGTGTAATTTTTGGAGTCTCTTAGACTACCCTGACCCACAACTCAAAGAAAGGTTTCTCTTGTGTCTACTTATGAAGTCCTCAGCTATATCCACAGACTCCTGTAAAGATGTATGTGTAGATTTTCATGCGGTTTTTGGACTGATATGAGTCTCTCTGCTGTTTTACACTAACTAGACATTATCTGATTCACCTCTCTCTATCCCAGTCTAACCGATACTCCCTGCCTCCCCCCATCTGAAATATTCCCATTTTCCCCATTTCTCCACTGGTCCTACTTCTCTTGCGCACCTTTTGTCCTTTTATCCCCATACTTCCATCTATACCTCCTCCCAGCCCTCACATATATGCTCTACTGAACTAGACCTCAAAATGTCAGTTTCTCTGACCTAGAATTTCTGGTTGGTATTCATCTTTAATTTTGTGGCTGATTCAGCTCATTTATTTGTCAAATACACTGAGCCTTGCTGCTCATCCTCTAGAATAATAACTGCTTTGGCAAAAAAAAAAAAAAAAACTATTTATAAAGTTCCTAAACCAAATAAGAGCACAAATTCATCACAAAAGGTCAGTATAGTAAGTTAGAAAAGCAAACCAACTGTGAATTCATTCTAAAGTTGAAGATGACTAATCGATTTAAGAAGGAAGGTTTGTGACATCCTGTTCTCCTTCCAGCCTTGGGCACAGACCCAATCATGCTCTTACTACTCCAGTTCTCTAGACTACCCTCTTAGAACACACCAATCCACTACATCCTGATAGCTCTTATTCAGACCAGCTCAATTTTTCAAACAGTTTGTTATGTACTTCATAGGCTGTTCTCACCTCCAACTTCCCTCTGCCTGCCCTCAACCAATTATCTACACTGGCTCTCCACTCCCTAAACCAGCTTTGGATTCATGTGAGGAACTTTCTTCTGTGGTAAGTCTAATCCAGTCCACTGCCTTTTCACTCCCTTACATCCTGAGAAATTTGGTTTTCCTTCATCCCACATCCTTTTCTCCTTGTAGCCTTTGGCACAGACCCACTCTTGCTCATAACACCCCAGATCACTGGAATAACTTCTTTGTATAGACCACACATACACACCATATCCTCATTCCCAGAATTCTGACAAGCTCCAAATTTTCAGCCTTCTTTATTAGATAGCTTCCAAGATTCTGAAGATAAGACCCGATTGCTAAAAACAGGACATGCTTCAGTGACCTAAGATGCATCAGTGTCTACCAGACATTCAAAGAGCATCTAAACCTAATATCACTTAAATTGTTCAAAAATGTAGAAATCCTTCACCTTAATGAACATAGATGCAAAATTCTCAACAAGACACCAGCAAATCGCATACAGATACACATCAAAAAGATCATCCACCATGACAAGTTGGATTTATTCCAGAGATGCTGGGATGGTTCAATATACACGACAATAAATGTAACAAATCATAGAAGTGGACTCAGTGAAAACAATCATATGATCATCTCAATAGATGCAGAAAAGACCTTTGAAAAATTCTACATGCAATTATGTAGGAAAAACTAAAGAGAACAGGACTGTAGGGAACTTATCACAACATAATTAAAGTTATATGTGAGAAAGCCATAGCTAACATCATCAAAATAGAGAAAAACTGGAACATTCCCATTTAAATCAAGACTCACAGAGGGTTGTCCACTATCTCTTGTCCTTTTTAATATAGTGCTTGAAACACTTGCTAAAGGAATAAGACAAAAGGTGGATGTTAAAGGAGTACTAATTGGAAAAGAAGAGTTCATATTACTGCTTTACGCAGATGACAAGATATTATACTTAAGAGATGCCAAAAATTCCATAAGAAAACTCCTATAAATGGTTTACATTTTCAATAAAGTGAAAGGTTATAAAACCAATCTACATGAACCAATAGACTTTCTATTTACCAATAACAAGTAATGGATAAATAATGTATGGAAAGCCTTCTATTCATAATAGCCTCAGAAAGAAATAACTCAGAATAAACATGAACAAAGATATTAAAAATCTCTACCATAAAAATGTTAAATCTTTAAAGAAAGAGACTGAGGAAGACATCAGAAGATGGAAGGACCTCCCATTCTCATAGATTGGAGAAAAAATATTGTGAGAATGACCAGTCTACCAAAATCAATATGAAGATTCAATATAATCCCAGTCAAAACCCCATGACATTCTTCGCAGAATTAGGAAAAATCCTAAAACTCATATTCAAGCAAAAAAGATCCTGAGGAGCAAAAGCAACTCTGAACACAGAGTTATACAGGTCAGATTACTATACCAGATTTCAAACAACTTAACAGAGCTATAGTCATAAAACAGCATAGAACAGGCACAAAATACACACATAGATCAATGGAACATAACTGAAGACTAAAACGAGTACATACAATTTTAGCCCCCTGATATTTGACAAAGGGCCTAAGAACACTCACTGGAGGAAAGATAGAATCTTCAGCAAATGGTGCTGGCAAATCGAGATCTGCATTGATAGGAGAATGAAACGAGACTGCTGTCTTTAACGAAAAAGACAATTCCAAATGAATAAAAGGCCTCTATGTGAAACCCTGAAACTCTTATTGGCATTAGCCTAGAAAGTATATGTATGAGAGAGGACTTTCTAAATCAGACAGAAGTTTCTCAAGAATTAAGGTCCACAATCAACAAGTAGAACCTGAATAATCTAAAAAGGTTCTGTACAGCAAAAGAATCAACCAAGGAAGTGAATAGAAGATGCACAGAGTGGGAGAAAATCTTCATCAGTGACACATCTGACAGACATTTAACATCCAGAATATATGAAAACTCACCTTAGTAAGAGCATCAGCTTCCTGATCCCCTGGGGGGCTCACTAGGCAGTGGGCTGCCACATGATAAAGCACCAGGGGCACTAGTTCTTGTTGCACCTTACTGTATATTTCCTTATACATTTTTGTCCCTTGAGTGGCTTTCCCATCACCTGTCAGATCTCCTTCTCACATTGGGCCATTCATAAAGTTAGACCTTTGAATGCCACTCAACTGCTGGTACCGATGGTTACTGACCGGGGCTCTTGCGTCACTATGATCCACACTACTCTGAATTCAGCCTCCTGGCTCCCTTGTCCAGTAGTGTCAATGTTCATCTGTATTGCCAGAGCTGTCCATTCTTTTTTGGCTCACATGCTGGTAACATCAATATACCAGGCATAAGCAGAAATTGCGCGACTTCCTTCTAGCAGCTGGTCTGGTCTTGCTGAAGAGCCACCTTTAGGAGGTGAGGGGAGAGGTTCGCTACCTTGAAATGACACCGGCCCCTAAACTGTCTGCATGGCATTGGTGATGGGGCTTGCTGACACCACCCCTCGCTGCTGGAAATATGCGTGCCACTTTTGCAATGTTTGGTTTTTGTCACACCAGACAGTGGTTTAGCTAACAGCCTTCACCCATTGCTTTATAGGATATGGGTTTTTTTTACAGTAATGGATTCCAAATGCTGCAACATTTAGTATACTGACACCTGTTCTAGATAAAGGACCAGCAGAAGAAAAGATTCACCTGATGAGGTAAATGTATTTGAGTTACAGATGTTTAATTTATGCTAGTAATGACTAAACTTAACAGCTCTACTGTGCAATGTCTTTTTTCCATTTTCAGGCTGGGCCCCTGACTCTGTGACAAGAGAAAAGGAGAATAACACAGCCTCTGAGTGAAGCCATTTTGCTATTAAGATTAACTAAGGGATAAACTAATTTCATTAAAGTTATTATTATTTATCTTATAATATAAAATGGCTATATCAAAAGTAACTCATGAAATTCTCTATTTTCTCACAACAATAGAAAGGTCACTAACACAGACTAATGCAAATGTATAGTAAAGGGGACAATTCACAGTCCTTGGAAAAGATAGACAGCACTCTCTGTCTAAAATTCCTCAGCCAGTGATTATACTGGAGATTCTAAACTTCAATTTAATAATGTATTACTATGTACCAATTGCTTCTCTCTATCTAGTATCTGCACTCTCAAGACCTAAAGCAAAGTTTTGTTAGACCAACTCTAAAACAGATAAAGTATAAAGGATTTTAATGGTTTTATGTTTTCTCTAAGGCTTTACTAGAAACTTACAAAGTTCAATTATCTTATATGTGTAATTTACATTTCATGTTCTTTATTAAGATGATGCTGCCCAGCACTCTTCTGAGTCGAGTAACTGCCATCCTCATGATTTCAGCTGTGCCTACTAACAGAAGTTCATTACAGTTAACGGTTTATGCTTCCACTGAAGGAGGAGGAAGCAGGGTCACTGGACCCTCACCTGAGTATCCAGCCACTCGTCCCAGACAGCTGTATGTAATTTTGCCCTAATCACAAATGGTCTCCTGCATTTGGGGAGGAAATTTGGGAAAGACTAAAGAAAGGACTTGACCAATAAAATTATAAAAAGTCAACATCCATGATAGATAAGACTTTACAGTGAATCTACCCTCAGGTCACCCATATACCTGTTAACAATACTTCACCCATCTGTATGAGTAAAGTCATTCATTCACCAGGATGAAAATTAATATGATCAAGCATTGGCTTGATACTAAAGCCTTAGAAAGGGAATAAACATTGCTTAGTACATCCAGGAAAAGAATTTTCTTAATGTTATAATATCTTGTATTCTTAAGAAAAAGAGGTGAAGTATTTATGTATAAGATCATAATGATTAGATATTTCCAAAATATAATGAAAAATAAGAAAGTCTATACAAATGATTAAATATCTAAGTTTATATGTTATAATATAGGAGACTTTAGGTAAATAATGTCTAAATAGTCTTAAAGTTTCTAAAGTAATAGTTAAGTCAAATACTTTAAGGAACAAAATACATGTCTAATCAAGGCTTATTAAAAAATGTTTGGCTTTTGCCCGAGCTTTAGCTACGTAACATAATTAAAAGTATGAGATTGGTGAAACTAACCTTCTTGGGTGTCTAACAACCATATTAAAAGCCTATAGTAATATGGTCAGAGGGACTTAAAGGGACAATATTTTGTCTCTTGCCCTCTATAATCAACTAAGTTCCAGGGGACTATGGGACATCTCTCGAAATGTCCCATAACTGTGATGTGTCACCTTTCCTCCTGTTCAGGGAGGTCATGGAGACCCCACTAGAAGGACTTGAACCAGTGTCCAGTCTGCAAAGAAGAGTGTCAACACAGGAAAAAGTTTCCTTGATTTGCTTCCAAGTGAAGTCATGGTCTAGCAAGACTTTCTGACTTATCTTCATACAGGTGGAACTGGTAAAACAAAGGCCTATGGAGTCAGGGGCTCTTCTCAAGCCCATGTGACCCCCTGAGGAACAAATACTCAACTGACCTTAAGGGTAAAATTACATTGGTTTATTTGGGCCAAATTGTATGATCTTAAACACCCAAAAGAGTGTATAACCAAAAAAAATAAAGTGATTAGTATGCTTTTTAAGATTATAAGGAATTACACTTCCCAGACATTAGGTTTAAGTTTATATAAGATGTTTTTTATAATTTCTCACTTATGATTTTATTCTTAATAAGAAAAGGCCACTCAGATGTAAGACATCAATTCTTGGCCTACCTCAACACTGCAGTGCATACCTATGGCCAAGAAAAGCAAGCCCACCATTGCTCTAACCCCGAAATTAAATGATTAATTTCTTTTCTCTATCTAGAAGCCATTTGGGAGGGAACTTACCCTGACTCTAGCCAGTTCAGGAAACCTATCGAGGTGCCTGAACACAAATCCTGACTTCAAGACTCTCAAGTTCAGCCTTGGCAGTCAAAAAGAAAAACAAAGAGGAACCCAAAAGATGGAAGCCTTTGAAAGTTCTTAATCAAGAAATTCTAATGGACTTTGATTTGGACATTTGAATTTTTCCCTGTTCTGACTATTTTATTTCATCTTCCAGGTACCAGTCAAGGACTTTCTTTTCTCCCTACAACTAACAGTTATGCAATTCAGGGCTCTTTTAGATAGAGTCATTGAAGGGGTACCCCTATTGCCACAACCTACATCCCTGTTCAGCATGAAGCAGCCAAGAGCAGTCAGCACCCCAATTCCCTATTGGCAATTAGTGTGATCTCTTCAGAGGGTGTGGGGATAGTGCTAGGCAGTTTAGGGTAAAAAGCTCCCAAAGACCAAAAACTGTCCTTGCATCCATTAGCCACCTACTCTATATCAAAGGCCAAACATGTCCAAAGTATTTGGGAGCTCTTATCTAATTCACAAAAGATTTTAGGGTTATCTCTTCAAAAGGGGAATGTTTGAGAACAAATAGCTAACTGAGAGACTATAAATTGTCTCACTTATACCTTTCATAACCTCAAGAATGAACTTAAAACCTGTTATTCCCCCTGGTTTGCCAATCCCCTCATGGCCTGGCTCCTCCCTTTATTGGGGCCCGTTATATAAAAAAACAAAGTGAGAGATGTGGAGGTCTTGGTATTGAGCAAGTCAAGCAACCCCGGATACCCTGAAGGGACACTAGGAATCTGGCCTGCTCTGCCTGATGTGATAACCTGGCCCCAGGAATTCTCTGTAGATATGAATCTTCTTTTCCTCCACCCAGACCAGAACCAGGTTTTTGGGTATCGTTCCCTCATTGCTAATTTCCGTGTCACCCCTTCAACCATCCCTAAAGACCCCACCTTAACTTTCTTGCCTTCTCTAACAGTCAGAAAGACCTCCCTATATAAATCCCTGCCTCGGTTTTGATTACCAAAAAAAGCATTCTTTTAACTGTAGACTCATATACTCCCCAAAAAGGACAAGTCCCTGCATCTCACTTCTGTCAGGCAGGAAATGTAGTATCCTCTTAGATATGGTCCATTATATTAGGACCTCCAGGATGCAACTGATTTAAAATATCTCTTATTCAAGAATATAAATCATTTGAGTACTGTTTGACAGAGACAGATACTGGAAATGAAAAGAAACAAAAAGAAATCCATTTCTGACCATATAGAACATATGTTGTAGATCTGGATAAATTTTGCAAAGAAAAGTTTGTGAGTAGTGTTATCATGGAAGAGATTGTAAAGTTCAGGTAACAGACAACAGGGATCACAGGAAAGAGGCAAGAATCTTTGTTTATTTGCATGAGACCTGACAAAGCTACAGGATTATGTGAAGAAATGAGAAGTGGCAGAAAAACAGGTAGAATTGGGAGGATAGGACTTTAGATATAATTTAGCAGAATGAAATATATATATATATAAAACAGGAAAAATCATACTGGAAAGGAAACCTGAAAGCATGCAGTTCGATACATCTGTTAATGATATGGGCACAAATAATTAGATGTTTCTAATTTTATTTATTTGTTTTTATTTTATGTATGGGTGTTTTGTCTGCATGTATGCAAGTGCACTCCTGTTGTGTAATGTCCTCAGTGGCTAAAACAGGGTGCCTTATTCCCCAAAACTAGATTACAGACACCTTTAACCCACTTTGAGGGTGCTGAGAACTGAAGCCTGGTCCTCCAGCAGAGCAGCCAGTGCACTTTACCACGAAGCCATCTCTTTAGCCCTTAGATTTTCCTCTGAATAAAAATCTCCAAGTGCAATCATGTTTTGGATTACAGAAAAAAAAAAGACATTAGAAAGGAAAACAATTAGGAGTGTGGTTCAGGACTGAAGCAACTCAGATGTGACTTTTTGCTCATGTCTGCTGATGACTGACCCTCATATTATCATCTGGAAAGACATTTAACACATAAAAAAATCTAAAATACCCAAGAATCTAGTATTCCAATGCAATACTCACTGTTCTATGCAAATTATTAAAATTTTGTTACTATTACCAATACCATTTTATTCTTAAAAATAACTTTAACACTTAATTGTAAAGCCCATACTCACAGCTCAAAAGTTACCAAATAGAAATACTGACCCTTATTATTTATTAAATTGATGCCTTTTATCACATGCACATCACTACTTGGATCACAAATTTGATGTTGTCACCCTGGAGGTATAGAATTCATTATGAGATTCAAATATCTTTGATGTTCAATCGTAAATGTAGCCAATTCGGGAATGGCACAGCTGCTCTGTGTGTATCTAACAAGTGCTAACTGACTAAAATGTGTCTGATATAGCTGAAATAAGTACAATTTTTCCAGACATTTTTCTAACAAATTATCACTGCATTCTCAAAAATAGTCCTACCACAATAAATATTTTTGCCTTTAAAATGAACAAGAATAAATGGTTAAATTTCACTGTATGGGTAGAAGCTCTGCACAAGTTTTGGGTAATGCAAAGGTAATGATAAAAGAACAATCTCTCGGTGATATAAAAAAGGGTCCCTAATAATATAGTAATAAATGCAGCCTCAACCAGCCAATCATTCCTTCTACTGCATCATCTTAAAAACCCCTCTTGTATTTTTCTGCTAACTCCATATTGGAACACAACAGGAGTAATTTTCCTTAACAGAGTATGCATTTTCTACTGCCTGCCAATCTTATAGGACACCTCTGTGAGACTCCCTTAGGCAGCGTGCATCTGAACATAACAGCTTCTTGGCAGAATTAGTGCAGAGAATGCACTTCTGAATTTGTAATACAGACCTATCAGTTCCCACGAGTTGTTTCTGGATATACCCTACTAATTTACAATTACAACAGAATTCTGTCAGCAAACAGAGTAGGTCACATGAAGCAGCACCTTAAAATACAGTGAGTTACTGTTGCAAAAATTGGAAAAATAAATAAAGGAAGGAAAAGATAGAAAGAGAAAGGAAAAGACAGCGAGAAAGGAGCAAGGGAAAGGAAAAGAAAGAGGAAGAGAGGGAGGGACTGAGGGACAGAGGGAAGAAGGTACAATTTAAGCTGTTGGTACTGGAATGTTATTACAGGTAGACAGACAGAAATGATCAGTTCTACACTGCCATGTCTTCCATTTCCTTCCAAGATTGCTGCAGACACTGTAAATCAACAGATGTGATTAAAAATTAATCAGATGTTAAATAGTGGTTACACATGCACAATAATGATATTCAGGGTCTGGAATATCATCATACAGGACTGGCAATCTTTATCATCACTTACCAGAATTACAGAATTTGAGATTAGACCAATGCAGTGAAGTGTTCAGGGCGGGGATTATAAAGAGAAAATTAGGCCACAGTTCACCAAGAAAAATCCAAGTCTGACCCTGGTAAAATACATTTGAAGAAGAAATAAAACAGTCTGGCAATATTGGAAGTAGGAAACCATTACGGAAAGGGTGAAAATAAGATCTGACACGAAAGCGGGCCCAGTGCATCGCAAACTCTGTGCACAGGAACTCTGCTTCTAATAAGATTCAGATAAATGAATCTCAGTAGTCTCAAGGAAAAACAAGTATTACATAGAAAGAAATTCAGAATTCACTAATTTCATAAATTCTGCTAGTAGCTCCCTTTCAAAGACTGGCAGGCCATGGATAAATATGATGTACTTTTCTTTTTTGGCGTGTTAAACATGGATGCTTAAATCATGAAGGCAAGCTCTGATGTAAACTTAATGTTACTTTAACAGGAACAAAGCTTAGACAAAATGAAGTCTTATCATTTATATTTTATTTGTTCATATTTCTTATTAATTAATAACTCAGTTCCTGTTTTAGTACTAGATAAAAAAGATATTTAGATCATTAGAAAACTTTAAAGATCCTGATTTTTTTCACTGAGTAGTCCTTAAGACAAGCCTTGTCAAATTCTATTTCTGTTTCACATATTAGACTTAAAGCACACATGGAAAAGATACAACTCTCCCTGTTGACATGCTCTTGCCACTTTAGAAAATATAACCTAACCAGAAAATTTTCAATTAGAAAACACCATATGGGGATGGCGCTGGAGAAGAGGCAAACAGTTGTAATGCCACATGTTGGCTGGTAGAGTTAGGATGAACAGTATTTCAATGCCAATCTCAGCTACACAGCAAGTTAGGCAACTGATGGGGCTACATGACACCCAGTCTCAACCGTGATGTCCACACAAACTCCAAAACTCAGCAATTGTTCAGCAGATGTTTGGGGATATTTTAGGTCTTCTATGTGACTTTTTGGAAAAAATTTTAATAATTGAATACTTCATGCATATTAGCTTTTTATTAATGTTGATATATATACACATAAGTGTGCATATATACACAACAATATGCTATATGTATACATACATATTTCCCTTCAGCTATAAAGAAAATGCTATGAGGTTGTCAAGAATTCAACATGATCAGCCAGTGAAGCCCCTGGACAGAGCAGTCTTCTGGATAGAGTATGTCATGCTCCACAAAGGAGCCAAGCACCTTCATCCAGCTGTCCACGACCTCAGAGGGTTCCAGTACCACTCCCTGGATGTGATTGAATTCCTTCTGGCCTGTGTGGCTACAGTGGTTTTCATCATTATAAAGTGCTACCTTTTGTTGCCGAAAGATTGCTAAACCTGGAAAAAAAGAATAAAAAAGAGTAGCTGCATTGAAGCCTGAACTGGAAAGTCTTGCTAGATGGACTTTGCTAGTTTATTCCAGAAAGAAGAGGTTGTGATACTCATTGCTTTTCCCGCTGAAAAAAGATATTGCACAAGTTGCTTACTGATAGTTTTTCAAGACTTACTACATGTTTAAAGCAGAAGATTTCATATCAAATTAAAATTATAAAACTGCTAAAATAAAATAAAAGCTAGTTATGAAATAGTTGATTGGAATTTACTAGGCATCCCTAGCAATTATTTAATTTAATTGCTGCTTAATTACATAATTACTTAAGTATTTAATATAATTGTAGTTCACAAATTTGGTGTGAATGTTAAACCTTTGTAAGGATTTTTCAGTATCAATACCTTTACAGATACTTCGCCTCCTCTAACTTTATTCACTTTTTAAGGACTCATAAATAACAGAATTCCATGGTCAGGGATGGAAGACAAATTAATTTTTCAAATTCATTACAGGAGTCATTATTTCTGTTACTTACTCTATAGCATCTTCAGCATCTTTATTTCCTAAACAACCTATTACAAGGATCTTCCTCCTCTGAGCTGATTTGCTTCTCCACAACATTCAAATGATAATTCTTACCTGATTCTACTGTAAATTTTCCACTCAAGATGATCTCTGACTTGTCAAGCTACTTCATTCATTTACTTTTCCTCCTATCCCTGATTAAAGATTAACCTCCTTGCTGTCATTCTCATTCCGCACTTTTCTTGTGGATCTAGTTGTCCATCGTTCCAATTTCCCTCTTCCAAGGTACATCTACACACAGAGGGCCACATTTTTTCCTAATAGGTCACACAACTTAGCTTCTATTGTATTCAAAACTGAAATGTTCCATCACAGCACACATTTTGATATATTGATTTCCAGGCCGCTATGGTAATGTTCTGGGAGATCTGTGGAAGCTTTTGGAATAATATCAACACTGACGGATACAAATCTCTCTTAGTGGGATCTTCAAGGTTTTAATCTGGCCTCTGGTTCACTTATTTTCATTGTTTTTCACAACATAAAGTATTTCCCACAAACTCATATTTTTCATCCCTGTACTCAAGCATTTGGCACTGTTTTAGATATTGTACACCTTGCTAGAAATGTGTCCTAGCCTCGAGAACAGTTCATTCGGGATGAACGTTGAAGGTTATATAGTCCACCCCTGTTTTCTATCTCTGCTTTGTGATCTATCCTGATGGAATTAGCCTCATCTACATGCTCTTGTGGCCATATGCTGAGCTATTATTACAGGCAATGCCTTGCCTGCTATGATGGCATGAAACCTTCTGAAAGTGAGGGTCAGAATAAAATTTCTTCCGTTAAGGTCGTTCTCTTAAGCCTCCTTACACAGAGATGCAAAAGTAACTAATCTAGATCATTTACACATCTGCTGTAAACTTCAGTGAATCTCTGACAGAAGGTGAGATGGTGATTCTTGCTCAATATATTCTACACAAAGAGAAGCAGAACTTTTCTTCTGCACAGTACTTTAGTGCTCTATTCCTCCCTTAACAGCAACGCAAAAGTTAAATTTGTTGTTCTGACTAGACATTTCTCCTACAAGCCTAGCAACACTATGACTGACCAAAATTGGTAATAATAAAATTTGCTTGAAATACATACCTAATACAAAAATACAGCTTAATCAAGCCACAAGTATTCAAAAGATCATAATCAAGGTAAATAACAGTGAGCAGATACATATTGCAAGAGAGAAAAGTGGTCCAAACTGATAGTGATCTTATTAGGCAAAAATCATCATCTAAGTAGGCCAGAATATGCTCCCAATCTTAAGGCATGAATTTATTTCAAACTTAATTAAAATTTATTTTTAACAGATTTTACAAATTGTACTTCAGGTTAAAGGAGAATTTTCACACATCTTAGTTAATCATTGACACATTTTAGAGAAAAAGAGAAAGAATGATGTACATTAAGACAATATTATAGGTCTAGGAAAATGGCTCACTGGAGAAAATTCTTAGAGATAGCTTACTGGAAAAAGGTATTTTACCACAAGTATGATGACCAGAGCTCAGATGTCTGAACTCGAAGCAAAAGCCACAGAAACTTGGTGATCACCTAAAACTGTAACACTCTGGAGGCAGAGATAGATAATTCATAAGGTAAGATGACTAAACTAGCTTGTGGAAGAATCCACAATGTGGCAGGAAGCACCTGATGCAACAGTAACTAAATTCTTGGAGTTGTTCACACCAAAAGTAATGCTCATCTACTCTTTTAACAGTTCTTTTCTCATTATTTCTTGGAACTGTTTCTCAAACAGGGGACATTCCCTGTATTTCCACAGTATAGACACTATAATATCAGAAAGGAATGTGGAACTTTTATCAGGGAAAAATGGTCCTCTTCTGACACCTACTGACTCAGAAGAACATAAAAACAAGAAATAGATGTTTTCAACTTCAGTCTACACTTTGTTTCCAGCATATTGTGGATAATTCCTTGTTTCTAATGTTGCTAATTTCAAAGAAAATATCTTCAGACCAACCCACACACTCACTATTCTGGGCCAGAGGTAAGCAAGGGTCATGAGTGAGAAATACAAAACAGTTTAGTATTAAAGCTACGTGTTTAGTCTTGAGTCAACATAAACCCTCCAAAAATTACTAATCCTACAATAATGGCATCTAGTGAGAGTGAGTGAAATGGAGTTATAGACAGAGAATACAGAAGAATGATTATAAGTGTGTTCAAACAAACCAAAACTGAAAACAAGGTATTTATTGAGAATTAAAAACAACTGAATTAAATAAGATGTTATGACATGCAATTCAACAGACAGAAATACTAGAAAACCACTATGCAATTTATTAGAAATGTGATACATAATAAGAAAATATAAAAATCTACAGAAAGTCTCACCACCAGACACTCTAGATCAAGGAGTAGTAGAATAAATGAACTTGAAGACAAATTAGAGGTACTGGAAGATCGAACAAGAAGAATGATAAAGTAATAAGGAATCAGTGAGAATTACAGGATATACAGAATGCTAAGAAAAGACCAAACTTTACATCTTAGGCCAAAAAGGAGAAGAAAAAGGAGGAGAAGGAGGAGGAGAAGGAGGAGGAGGAGGAGGAGGAGGAGGAGGAGGAGGAGGAGGGGGAGGAGGGGGAGGAAAAAGCGTTACCAAAAATTCAAAGGGGTCATTACAAGGACAGTTGGTAATGAGTGAAAGTGATTGCTACTAAGACTAAGGACCAGGAATTTTCACCAGGGATCAACATGTTTAAAGAGACCCAAATCCTAAGAGTTGTTCTTTGGCCTCCACAAGTGCCCCCATCGCATATGCACACAGAAGCACTCACATGCACACACATGGGCACACACATACATGAATAAACGTAATATTTTTAATTAAAAAAAAGAATCATAGACAATTTCCAAGAGTTAGACAAAGAGATGCCAGTTCAGATACAGGAAACATGTAAGATACCAAAGACATAAAAGAACCTCCTGTCATTCAAGACATTCTAAATAAATGCTTAAACACACAGTACAAAGAAAATAGAGTGAACGTGGCAAAATAGAAAGTCTAAGTCATATAAAAAGGAAGGCTTTTTAGAAAAGTACAGATGGAAAGAACTTTGAGATCCCATTGCGTTCAAATCAGAATGGTCACAATCAGGAAGACAAACGAGAAGTTTTATGAAAGTAGATGGAGAAATTCAGGGAATGTTAAGGTGTAGACAGAGAAAGGGGAAGAGGATAGGAAAGAGGAGGAGTTAGAAAGATCAGATCAATCAAATCTATATATAATGAAGAGACTATATGGAAATCTATTACAATAGATCCCAATTTTTAAAAGTTTCGATGAAGATACACTGCATGGCTGATTAATGCTAATCTCAGAAGCTATGAGTTTTTAACTAAAATACAAGTCCTAGGTATGGAGTATCTCACTACACAAAGTTGGACAGAAAGGTACCTGATGACCCACCACCAAGCAATACAGGCAATAGATGACAAGACTCTATTCCCAAACATTCCTTATAACTTGTTTGCAGAATCTAGAAAAAATAATCAAACAATAATGTGTCAGAAGCTTCACTGATCTTGACAGCTTTTATACTAACAGAAGTTTTCTTGCAGGAATCTAGGAAGGAAAGGTTATCAACAGTCTTACACATATTTAAGAGTTGCAAACAAAAATAGCAACCCACTGGGCAAGCTGTGCCCAAAGGTCCAATAGTGCAAGATTGTTGTTGGGGTAAACAATCACTTTCTGACTGCATCTCAGGCCTGCTCCACAGGAGGCAGATCAAGGCTGGTGGTACACACCTGACCAAAGCCTTTTACAAAGAAGGTCATAGGCTCTGAACCTACTGTTTTTATTTGGTAAAAGGACATGTCTAAAAATTGTATCCTAAATATGTATGTTTATACCCATAGACAAGTGTTGCTGTCAACCTGGATCAAAAGAAGCTTTGCTTTACAGAAAATGGTGGTGAATGAAGAGACACACGGATGCTTGAAGGGCTAAAATGATTAACTGTTTAGTATTCACTCTTAAACACAACATATCTATCTCCCATCCAAGACACAAGGAAACACACAGTTTCCTATGTAATAGGCAGATATTTGGAGGAGATCTTTGAAATAATTTTTCTGAATATTTTGTAGCTGTTTCAATGTTAAATTCACAGTAGCTGAGTTGGCCTGCTTGGCTCATACATAAGAATGAGCCTGTCAACATTCAAACATGCATAGGAAAGGCTTTCCTGGGTCCCTGCCTCCCTGGTGAACAATTGTCTATGACTAAGACAGAAAGATCCTGACTTGAGGCCAGGCAAACTCTACCTAGAGAGTTTGAAACTAGGCCAGGTACACGGTGGTATCCACTGTGAAAAATTCAGAAAGAGAAATGAGTAATATCAAAGACAGCAAAAAAAGTATATGCAGAGTAAGGAGAGTTTCCAATTATCAAATACAGATAAGAAGATAGAAGCTGAGTAAATGGTCTAAATAAATATGACCAAAAAAGGAGTGGAATGTCCACGAAAATCCTCATAAAAACCTCTTAAAACTCAACATTGCAGAAAAGCTGATCAACTGATTAGAATTTCAGTGATTTTGGAGAGTTTGGACTATTGCAGGTCCAGGGTCTAATTTCCATCTTTGACCATCTTCAGCCGTATAAATAACCACTCCCAACCCATTTTGTGGAGTTAACTTCCTTCTTGGAGGCTCAAATGATGCCCAACCCCCTCCTACCTTGGTTCCTGTTACAAACTGAGGTAGAATTTTTCACCAAACTACAGCCTGGGAAACCAATGGGTTGATTATTAGGCTTACTTACAGAGAAGTGAATGAGGGTTTACTTACAGACATGTGGGTATTCCCCTAAGGCAACATGGTAAAATCTCCTTTTAGGCATGGTTGTGTAAAATGGCAAGGGAGGCTCTCTATATGATTTATCTTTAGCTATCTTTAGCCCACTAATAACTGCCCCTTGCCCATCTTTGTTTCTGAATAAACATTCTGTGACTAACAGATAAAAACATTTTGGAGTGTATTATACAACAGACTACCAATTTCCACCAGCCAAAAGGCTCAGAGTCATCAGAGAGCATCTGAAGCCTACACCTGAGTGTTAGTGTATTTCTTATGTAATGTTTCCACCAATGTATCTGAAAAATATCTTGATTTATGACATTTCTCTGTTCTATTATTAAAAACTATGTGAAACTGTTACCACATTGCAACCTGGAATTTGGGGCAACCTGAATCTGTGTCCTTGGCCATGGTCACTCAAATTTGGGTCCACATTAAACTATCTCTTCTCTCCTTTAAGGTGAGAGTTATCCTTTTGTGTTAAAAGAAGCAGTTAGTAAGGGCATTGATGAGCCAGAGAAAAGAGTTACACAAGGGAAACATGGATCATATTTGAGAAAATTCTCTTGATTCAGGCATCAAATTGAGTTACCTTTAGAGAAGATTATGGAAAGAGATCTTCCCAGAAAAAGAGTTCAGGACATGGATGATGGAAAACCAACACAGAATGTTCACAAAAATAGCAATGTTTGTTCTGATAAGAATTGGAGCTGCCTGAGTTTAACCAGCTTCCAAGCATGATGAAATGTTGTACCTCAACTTGGAATATCCTGTTTTCATCTCCCTTTAGAATATCCTGCTGATTCCTACCATATAGAGTCTTTGCTGTTTACCTTCTTTTAGCACATCCTGCTGTTTAGCTGCTTTTAATATTCTTATGTGTCACCTCAGAGAAAAAATGGTAAAGAGGCTGCTGTAAAGGAACTAGAATCTCCTGCTTGGCTTCCTTTTTACCTGTGTGATTCATTTTTCCCTTCACTATCATGACAAGCTACAGCCAGAGGCTCTGCAGCAATGGACAGCATCATTCCTATTTACAGAATTTTACAGTGTATTCATTTTATATTACTGTGTTTTTAGTAAAATACTATTTTAAACTTCAGGTAAGAAATTCTGATTCAACAGTGCTATCATTTTATCTATCCAGTTCTAGGTACAGAAAATTGGAAGCAAAATCATTGATATGCACAAAAGGTAAAAAGACTAATAAGCAGCCAAGAGAGTTAGTAACAAATAATTATAACACCCAGGTCATCAGAGTTCTGTTTGGCCAGAAGCAATCTGAATGATCAAAAGGCATGATTATTGATTTTTATGTGTTTTAATGGTTATAGTGCAACTTCTTGTTTGCTTTGTCCTTAAAAGACTACAGAGGAGCAGCAAATGGGGAAATACACTTACGTGGCGAAGAGGTTCATTTAAGGTGGATTTCATGTCTGCTGACAGGGTTACTGTATGGAGCTTTACGGGAAAGTGCTGGTATTCCATACAGAATACAGACACTGGATCAATAGATAGATACTGTGCATGATGTTTTCCAGAGAGGTCATGAGAGGGCTGTTCTGATAGCTTCACCTTCCATTCTTATTGATTCCAGAAAATCACATTTTTATTTGTCACTCTTTTCTTTCTGTGATAAACCATCAAGACTAAGGCAACTTATAGAAGGAAGAGTTTATTTGGCCCACGGTTCGGGAGGGATAAGAGACCATAATGTAGATGAAACATGGCAGGAGGCAATCAAAGCAGAAATATGAGCACTCAAATCTTCAAGCAGTCATAGGAAGCAGAGGGAGACACTGAAAATGGGACCAGGCAGTGAACTCCCAAATCCAGTGAGATCCTTCCGTTAGCAAAGCCACACTCCCTAGGGAGAAACAGCATTAATAAATGACCAAGTGTTCAAATATTTGAGCCTAAGGGGAACACCTTATTCAATCCACCACATTATACTTCCTAGACTCTATAAGCTCATGGTCCTATCATAATGCCAAATGCATTTAGTCCAGTGTCAAAAAAAAACACATAGTTTTTAATAGACTCAATTCAATTGAAAAAGTCCAAAGTGTCTTTGATACTAAAGGAAATCCCTTAACTGGGAGTCCTTTTAAAATCAACAGACATGTTATGGGACAAATATTTTTTTGTCACTCCAAAAGGGAGGAACAGGGGCATAGTAAGGAAATGCTGGAGCAAAGCAAGACTGAAAATCAGGAGGGGAAATGTTCTGGAAACTTCTGGAAATCAGTAGGGCAGCAACCAGTTCAGGTGAAGGAGAGAGTTTATCCACACAGTCAGACTTGCACTCTGATCATTGTTCAAGTTTCTGGGAAATTTATGGTGTACTTGAATGTGAGAATTTAAGCAAGCCAGTAATGCAGCAGTTAAGCAAGTGGTTACATATAGTTACAAAGGATCACAAAACAAAAGAGCACAAGAATGTGGCAATTTGACAAGAAAGATTTCAATGGTCTGGTTAAAAAACAAAAAATTTTGAATGTGACTAAGAAAGATACCTGTTTACCTTCTTCATTGTTTCTTATTTCTTTCTATCTTCTGTTGTTCTCTTCCATGGTCCAAAGTTTTTTCTAACCACCTTATAGTCAATGTGTTGCCACTACAAAAGTATCAAATGCATGTCCAAGATCTGGAACATTTCCTGTAAAGAATTAGGATGGCCCATCCCCTCCGGCTTTTCTGCTCAAAAATACCTTTCTTTTGTCAGGTATCACTCCTTCTGTATACCTCTCCTTGACAGATGTCTTATGACTGTGCCATGTCTAGTATCTTTTAGTCTCCATCGCCAAACAGGCTTAATATTCTTAGCTTTCTAAATGGTCTCTTGGGGGATCCTGTCTTCTGGGGGCATTTTTCTGCCAGAGACAATATGCTATATGTATACATACATATTTCCCTTCAGCTATAAAGAAAATGCTATGAGGTTGTCAAGAATTCAATATGATCAGCCAGTGAAGCCCCTGGACAGAGCAGTCTTCTGGATAGAGTATGTTTGGCTGATGTCTGTTTCAAAGTACTCAAGGTCAATCCAGACCCCTGGACAGGCTAAGCACATACCCATTCAATGACATACATTCCCAGCTGTTATATTCTTTTGGAGAAAAGGTGTTAATTTCACATCTTTTGCCCCTTTCTAATTAAGGAAAGGATTTTCTACTGATATTTTAAATATTTTCATGGCACAGTTTCTCTCCAAAGCTTCAAGCAGATCATTTTCAAATCACATTCAGCTATCTCACTTCAAGTGGTAGGGATGGCTCAATACCATTTACTCTGCTGGAAAAAATTCACTTCACAAATGCTTCTCCATGTTATCTTTAAAAAGTGCTTCTCCATCAGAAAATGCCAATTTATAACCCAACTTTCTAAAATACCCTAACCGAAATCACCCTGCACCTTCTGCTCTTCTATGCCATTTATTCAGTCTCATGTTGCTTTCCAAGACCTTTCATAGATTTGATGAACTTAACTTAATTAATTGGTTTCCAGTGTGGATGTCTGTATTTCTCCTTGACGTCTGTCTTCAGCTGTAAGAAGAATGCCACGAACTATGAAGAATTCACCACGATCAGGTAGTGAAGTCCCTGGACCAAGCCATCTTCTAGGTTGAGAATGTCATGTGCTACAAAGGAGCCGAGCACCACAAAATGTTGCCGCTATGTTGTCAGAAGTTTGCTAAAGCTAGAAAGAAGCAACAGCAACAGAAAAGGGCTGAGGATGTGTCACACAAGACAGCTTAATTGAATTTGAACACCCAAAACCCATGTAAAGTGAGACACAGTATCAAGATAAAATAAAGCAGGAAAGTCAACCTGTAGATGACATGAGGACTGCCTGTAGCTTTCAGTGCAGCTGAATATTCACATAGCTGTGAGCAAAAGAGCTTCTGCCTCAAAGAAGGTAGAAGGCAAGAAATCACAGTGGAGGTTTCCTCTAACCTCTATACACCTACTTACTGTGATACATGTATGTCCATACAAACACACAAACACAAATACACATACATCAAAAAATTTTAGACAGCTCTCAGGTTTTTATTTTTTGATAGAAAAACATTAAGAAGCTGTTGTAGTTTGTTTTGCATTGCTGTGACAAAACACTCTGACCAACACTAACTTTGGGAGGAAAGGGTTTATTTGGCTTATATCTCCCCAGTCACAATTCATCACTAAAGGAACCTGGAGTCAGAGGGGCAGGAACCTGGAGTCAGAGGCTGAAGGCCAGCCCATGGAGGAACACTGTTTACTGGCTTGCTCCCCTGGTCCATGCTCAGCCTGCTTTCTTAAACAATACTGAACAAGCTGCCCTTGAATGGCTACATTTGGAGGGAACTGGGCCCTTCCACATTACTCAGCAACCAAGAAAATACCCCACAAGCCAGTAAAATGAAGGAAATTCCACTGATGAGGTTCGTTAAACCTAGGTGTGTCAAGGTGACAATAAAACTATCCAGCACAGAAGTCCACTATGGTAACAGTCTTGCAAGTATTCCATAAGATTTAACTTCATTTCTAACAGAATTTTAAATTTTCATCTTCTAATGGAATATTCAGCATAGTAGTATCATGAAAGCCTTATCCCTACCACATTATAATGAGTAATATAATTTCACAAAACTGAACTCAAACTTGTAGAAGTTGGGGGATAAGATTAGAGCTGATAGGAGCTAGTCAAAACTAGAAATACACATCAGCAAGCTGGAACTTCATCTTTGTAAAGATACAATGTTTAAAAAGATACTCAGAAGGCTATGAAAGGAGGTGCACACATTTAATCCCAGCACTCATGGGCAGAGGCAGGTTGATCTCTATGAGGTGGAGGCCATTCTGGTCTACATAGTGAGGTCCAGGCCAGCTGCAGCTGCAAAAAAAAAAAAAAAAAAAAAAAAAAAAGAAAAAGAAAAAAAAAATAGAGACAGTGACTCCCTAACCTCAAGTAAACTCAGATGTGATAGGGGAGACAATGTTACCAACCATTCAGAAACAAAAGAGAGAATATTGTGAGTGATGGTACATTAACAAATAACAAGGAATAAATGGAGAAATCCCAAGAAAAATTTTCTGTGATAGGTACTCAAGAAGAGACAGAAAATAAAACTACATAAAACTAGATGAAAACAAATTACCAAATTAAACCTATAACGATTAGAAGATCTGGCCTAGAATTCAGCCTGGGAAGGACAAGACTGCTACGGGACATAAAGAAGTTGGGTTACAGCACAGTGAGGAAAAGTAGTTTGAGGTTTTGTTAAGACTATTTAAGTTTATTAAGAGAGAAATAGAGAGAGAGAGAAACAGAGACAGACAGAGACAGAGAAAGAGACAGAGAGAATAGGTATCTCACATGTGTGGGATACCCAAAGAAACTATAAAATAGTATCACATCCCCTGGAGCTGACTTAAAGCTGCTGTGAGATGCTCTGACGTGGGAGAATGGAAAGGGACATGGTCATCTGGAAGAGCAGCAAGCATTCCTAACAGCTGAGGTGTCTCTCCAACCCCAAGATGGGAGCAATGATTAATGTAGCCTAGCCACTAACCACAACCCTAGCCACTAATTTAGGGACAAAAGTGGAAAGCTCAAAGGCCACACCATTGATGTAGACCAGCATTCCTAACTAAAGAAAGGTGCATAGTCCTCATGAGTTTGGGAGCCATTGAGAGAAACTGTCTGAGGTCCATGCATATCCTTTTCGCTATAGAAAAATGACATATTAGACCAGCAAGAACGAGAGTCAAAGCTAGTATCATAAGACTCCATCTTTAAAATGGAACCTTTGTCAGAGTCCATCCTGATGTTTTGCTAAGTGCGAGACCTTGGTATTGTGACCGACACCAAAAGAGACCTCAGTACCACTAATAATCATGTAGATGAACTCAAAGGCAGACCCCACATGATGATGTATCCTTACACATCACAGCTACTTATACCTGAAGATCCAAAACCTCCAGTGCTCGCCTCCACAGAATCTAAATACCTAATTCTCCCATGAATCTTGACCTAGAAATTGTGGCTGACAGTGCCAGACATCACCAGGGCCACTCACTTGGAAAGGCTGAGAACAGAGAGCCACCATCAGAAATCAGAACTTCTTGGAGACTATCTTGGTAGTATCTAGGGGAAAATTCATCTATTGTTCATAGGTGAGAATTTAGCTATTTATGCTAGAAGCTATGTCATCTCTGGAGTGCAATCATGCATAATCTGAGGTGATTCTCCCCATTGTCCTTCTAACCTGGCATGAAATATGCTGTTGCTTCCACCAGCGCGCTCTTCTCTGCAGCAGCTGCGGCCACGTGTGTCCACCATAAAGACAGCCACTGCCTCCACAAACATCTGTAATCCAAATCACTGCAATACAGTCAGCGTTCATCTTCACATAGAGTCATTTCTGTGATTACTCAGAGCCAAAGCCAAAGCATTTACCCAAACAGAAGTTATGTCCCAACTAAAGGAAAAATGTTTCCCTGCAAACGTACTCATATTGTAAGGAGCAACGAGGCCTTCGCAGATGGCACAGTGGGTAAAGTGCTGCCACCCACGCAGGTCCTGAACTTGGACCTCTAGCACCCATTTAAAAAGCCAGGCGTGGTAGTGCACCCGTAATCCTGGCACCTTGGGGGAAAAGACAGGCAGATTCCAGATGTTGCTAGGCAGCCGGTTTACCTGAATCACCAAGCTCCAGTTCAGTGAAGACACTCTGTCTCAGAAAATAAGGGACAGCGAATGATGGGAAGACACCTGACGTGGACCTGTAAACTCCACAGGCATGTGCACACACACACTACAGCACACACACACACACACCTCAAATGAAATGCAAAGAAATGGATGTTGCCTCAGAAATGCAGAGATAAATATGATAACAAAGGAACCATAAAGATATCAGGAAAGCCAGACACTTTAAAAAAAAAAAAAGCACAGTAATTTCTGCAAAAGACCCTATTTCCTAATATATGGAATATCACAAAGAAATTCAAAATGCCACATAGAGTCTCAAGGAGATGCAAGACGAAAAGAGGCTTCAGTGTAATGCGGAAAACAACCTAGGAGCTGAACAGCAAATTAGAGAGAGAAATCATTAAACACCAAAAGAAATCACAGATTTTGAAAAAAGTCAGAGAAATAAAATAAAGCACTGAGATTCAATAACAGTCTAGTCTCAATATAAGAATTTAGTATTTGAATATAGGCATGTTTTAAATTTTTAAACAATCATCTAGCCTGACAAAGTCAAAACAAAAGTAACAGAATAAAGAAATTCCTCACGACTTATGGGCTACAATTAAACAGACATGTTTTTGTTGTTGCTTCTTATCTTTTTACATTTGTCATTAAATTTTGGGGAATTTCATACACTGTGTCCCGATCACATTCAGACTGGCTCCCCATTTCCACCTCCTCCCAACTTCATGTCTCTACTGTTTTTATGGCCTGTCAATTTCTGTACCCAAATGTTCTTTATCGTGGGTCCATCCCCTGGAGACTGGTCAACCTGCCCAGCATCATATCTTTAAAGAAAACTGACGACCTTCTCCCAGCAACCAGCACCTAAGAGTTCTTCAACTACAGTTCAGGCTGCTTCCGTATTTTTTATGCTGGGAATTTGTCTGGCTTGGCTTACTCATTTATTGTGAATTCATTGAGTAACTGCTATCCTGCCTGGAAAACAATGTATTCCTAGTAGTAAACAGACATGTTGTCACGTGTATATTCAGAAGAAGAAAATAGATAAAAGGCCATAAAAAGACTATTAAATGATAATGCTGAAAATTTCCCAAGATTTGAGACCGATCTTGCTATGGATTAAATAATCTGCCCCAAATGTCCATATGCTTAGGGATTGGTAACGAGCATGACACTACCGGGAAGTTTGTGGACTATTAGTTATAGCTAACTTTGGGAGAACCTTTCATCATTGGGGGTATATACTCTATGGGAATTCCACGATGCCCATCTCTTATTCGGACTCCCCCAATTCCTGCCTCCTTATGAAGCAGCTTCCTCTTTCGTGGGTTCTGGTTTATTTTGCCATACTTGCTCATAGATCAAATTTGAGGTAATATGATCTTGGACTCTGAACTCCAAAATCATGAAATAAGCTGGCACTTTCATTATTTAGACTTAATTATCTTGTGTATTTTATTATGATGATAGAAAGCTGAATTAGGGCAAAAGTAAACATTCACATCCAGGAACCTCAAAATCACAAGTGTATTAAATGATAAAAAAAAAAATCTTTGCCCAGAGATATTGTAATCAAACTGTCAAGTGTCAAAGGCAAAGAGAATTAAAAAAAAAAAAGACAAGACAGAACATTTTACATCACGTAAAAAGGAATTCCCACTATATTGAATATTCTCAGCAGAAACTGGAACGATGTCAATGTCCTGACACTTAAGCAAAGATCAAGCTCTCTAACACTCATATACAAGCTCTCCATAATTTACTAGCACAGGTGACAAATCTGTACTGCAGACCCCGTGGTGGTGATGTTTGAGGAGGTATTAAAAGGTGTGTCTGTCCAGGAGGAAGCGTGTCACTGGGGGAGCACTGACAGCTCTTAAGCCTTGCTGGATTTCCAGTCCCACTCTGCATCTTGTGCTTGAAGATATGATTGCTCTGCTTTCTGCTCCAGCCACCTTCTTCCCACATGCCTCCCCCATCTTGACAGACTGTAACCCTCAGACCTGTAAACAAACCCTTCCTTCTATAAGTTGCCTTTGTCTCAATGTCTGATCACAGTAACAGAAAAGGAACTAATTCAGCCAACACATTACTGAACAGACTAAAACTGAAAACATCTCAACTAAAATGGAAGAAGAAAAAGATGTCCACTTTCAATATTCTTATTCAAAGAAGTGTTGGAACCATACCCAGAGATACCAGGAAAATAAATAAATAAATATCATTTCAACTAGAAAGAGGAAAATCAAATTACTCCTGTTTGCACATGACAGGATTCTATATCTAAAAAGAAATACTGGACTCTCAGAATTTGTTAGCTCTGATGAACAGTTCAGTCAAGATGCTGTATACAAAAATCAACATACAAGAAAAAGAATATTTATATAACAATAACAAAGTTTCTGAAGGTAAAATAAAGGAATTTCATGCTTGGTGCCTAGAAAATAATTATAGAAATAAATTTGACTAAGTAGGTCCAGGGTCTTTATAGCACAAATTACAAAACGCTGATCAAGTATCAAGAACACAAACAATACAAGAGACATCCATGTTTGAGAGGTAGAAGAATTAGGAATGTTAAAATGTCCAAACTTCTGAAGGCCGATACACATCCAGGGAATTCATCAAAATATCAACAGGTACTCTTCACACACCAGAAAAACTAAAATTCATTTGGACCTGGGAAAGAACCCAGATAGCAAAATTCAATCAAAGCCAAAGAATAATGCAGGAGAGATTACAATATTTGACTTCAAAATATAATGCAAAAGACATACGCAAATGGTAAAAAAAAAAAAATATGGCCTTAAAAAGTGAGGTAAGCCGATGGAACAGAATAGGGAATTGAGGAACCCAACAATGAACTGCAAATTGATATTCTTTACTGAATTTGCATCTTTCTACCACTCCAACTCCTTCTGTACTCTTCCCACAGCCACATTATGAACTCTAAGTATTATTAGACATTAACATAATCTACTGATTCCATTTAGTGATGCTCATATGGACATGTGCTTAGCTCTGAGCACGTGGGAGAGGACAGATGCCCCCAGAAAATTCTTTTGAGAAAAGAACTCTTCAGTAAACCTTGATCAAAAAAAGAAGAGCAAAGATGAAGGGCTGGGGAGATGGCTACTGAGAAAGAGCATTTGCTCTGCAAGCACGAGGAACTGAGTTGAAACCCCAGCACACATGTAAGAAGCCAGAAATTGCTGTATATGATTCTAACCCCAGCACTGAAGGGTGGAGACTAGCAGATAGTATTTGAAAAGCATATGCTATGGGTCAGTGAAAGATCCTGTCTCAAGGCAATGAGGCTACGAGCGATGAGAGAGCACCATGGATTGTCTTCTGGATACTACCTGTGCCTGCAAGTGCACACCACAGTCACATGTATGAACCACAATCACATAACACCACACACATGAAGGGAGAGAGAAACGGAAGCAAAGAAGAAATGAATGTTTACTAAAGGCTGTGTGGTAGAGGAATAAAGGAGACATACAGATCAATGCAATACACTGAGACATTAAAACATACACACATATTTGCTTGATTTAAGGCAGGGATTACAAAACAATCAACGAAAAAGCAGCAGTCTTCTTACCAAACGCAGTTGAAAACACTGACTATCTTACCACATACAAATGTCAATTTAAATTGGTTCAAAAGTTAAGAGTCATAAATATAAATGGTGACTGAAAGTGTAAAAATATATTTGGGCACTGAATTTGGAAATCATATTTTTGAATGATCTCAAAATCACAACAAGCTAAACTAAACATAAATTGAGCATCACAAAAATTAAAGCTTCTCTGCATCAAACATTAAAAAGATGGAGAATACACTAACAAATCATGTTCCTAGTAAAGGACTTAAGCATTGTATTTTAAAAGCTACAGTCTGAAGAAAAAACAGAATATGGCCAGAGAATCGGAATAAACATGTTTTCCAGAAATAGCCAACACGCATATGAAAAAAAAAAACATTCAGCATCATTACCCTTATCATCAAAGTTCAGCACGATAGAATTTACGTAAAACCACAATGAGTTATTGTCCGTTCCCTTTTGCCTAGTTGTAATCAAAAGTGAAATAACAGACTACAGCAGGGTGAGAGAGATCAGAAGACTCCTATCGTGGCTGGAAATCAGTGACACAACTTGAGAACAGGTGTTATCATATGGATCATCTAGTTACACACTAGATGAGCACAACACTAAACAAACACTTACAGAGGACGGGAGAATCACACCGAGAACCAAGCCAGGCAGATCCCTATCTCCTCAGGTTGCCCAGCCCCTTTCCTTGCGCCTCTTAAGCACGTCACAGGAAGCGACCAGCACCGCTGCACCCTTCCAACCCTTCAGTGCTAAAGTCCAAGGCTAAGCTCTCGGGCAGACGCATTTGGTGGACAGACTTGGAAGCTGCTAGCGCCGTCTGGGACATTTCCATCTCTTGCCAAGGAGCTTTTGGCTGTCTTGTTGCAGGACTCCTGGGAGAGCCTGTGTCAAGGTAAATCAGCTCCCCTGGAAGGGCTCGGCTGCTGGAAAGTGACTGAGCCCTGGTTTCTGAATCTGAGCACTTGTTAATGCACAATCTGACTCTCTAGCACTTTTGCTGTCTGGGTGATTTAAGAGGTCTTGAAGTGGTTCACACTGTGTGTGGGATATCAATGGAGTTTAGCTAATGGGTGAGCAGAGGTTTAACTCAGCGAGACTTTTAAAAAGACATTTTGCCTGAATGAGAATTAAACTCGTGATTGTATTTTTGGTTATGTCCTGATAAGATATATGACCTCAAAAAAGGAATAAATGAAAGGGCATTTTCTTTCATAGTAATCAAAAGCTGGGAACAAACCAACTGTCAAATTAGAAGTGATTCAGTATAGTCATCCATGTTACACAGTTACTGAAACATATGTACCTACTATAATATGGACAGTTGTTTTAAATATACAAAGGAAAGCCAACCACAGAAGTCCATTCATTCTATAATACCATTTAAATGAAGAGCACTAACCAGGTTTGGCCACCGAGCCTTATTAAGCCAATTAAAAGAGCCAAATTTATAGTGAAAAGCAGAAACAGGTCTATTCATTGTGGCCACATCAAGAATGACTAAAAGATCCTGTGGACCCTACCCAAGTCCAGCTTCAGGATCCTGACGTGAAGGCAGGTTTAAATAGAGACCAAGAGAAATACATAACTAAGCAGTCCAGTCAAGGGGTAGTCCCAACTCACCAAGGTCTCAGATCCTAATCTGTACTGCAAGGTCACCTGACTGGTTGTAAATCTTTCTCCAGGAGACAAGTTCCTCCTCTGGTTATCCTCAGGGACTCGGGCATTTCTTTTCCCTGCAGAAGACTGCTGGAGGAATTCTACTCTCTTGTGATTCATTGTTTCAATACCCTTTGATAACCAAAGAGGGGAGCACACCTGTCTCTTCAGAATATATCCATTATTGCCAGACAGGCTGGTTACCAGAAAGCAGATTACTTTTTGTAAGTAAGAACAGATGGAAAAGCTGAAAGTATGTGGTGGTGCCTGCCTCTAATCCAAGCACTTGGTAGGTAGAGGCAGGTAGATCTTGTGAGATCAAGGACAGCTTGGTCTACACAATGAGTTCTAGGCCAGAATGGACTACAGGGAAATCCTGTCTTAAAATTAAAAAATAGATTTAAAAAATTTTAAAGCCAAATGTATGCAACATTTCTGTGCAATATAAACTGCACTAACTTGGTTGTAGAGGTTGATTTGCAATTTTGGGTTTATCCCATGACCTCTGAACAATATACCTAAAATAGTTTAATTGTATGATATGTGGTCAAGATGTCAGAAGCATTCATATGGAAAAATAATAGTTGGACTGTGATAGAAAGAGTCTGATTCCACAGTTAGGTCTTTAGTTAAATCTCACATTCCATTGTTCTCATACCATAAGTTCCTCACACAGGTAGGTTACTGAGAACCAAAAGTCACTTATCACATTCACATCTGCCTTTTGATTTTTCGCTGGGTATCCAAAGACCATGACTACTCCATGTGTGTTTACTTTGGTGTTCACAAGTTATGTTTTAACCAATGTTTCTTTCTCAATAGCAACAGGAGAAGGGTGATCACCATTTGAGAGGAAGCGTTAAATTTAACCAAGATGTCTGAGAAAATGATTGCAGTTCTGCTCCTACTACAGCTGAGTGGTTTCTTTGGTTCGGGGAGTTGTGGAAAGGTTCTGGTGTGGCCAGTGGAACACAGCCATTGGTTCAATTTAAGGACAATCCTAGATGAGCTTGTGAAGAAGGGTCATGAAGTGACTGTTCTGAGACCGTCAATTTCTCTTTCTCTCAACGTTGACAAGACATCCGCCATTAAGTTTGAGACTTACCCTACATCACTATCCATGTCTGATATAGAGGATATTTTCACCAGTTCACTTGGGCTACTTATTTATGAACTGCCAAAACAGTCCTTTTGGACTTATTTTTCAGTATTGCAGGAAATGGTGTGGATGTATTCTGATTATGCTGAGAATCTCTGTAAAGATGCAGTTTTGAATAAGGAACTTATGAAAAAGCTACAAGAATCCAGGTTTGACATCATCCTAGCAGATAACTTCAATCTCTGTGGTGACCTGCTGGCTGAGATTCTCAAGACGCCATTGGTGTTCACTCTGCGCTTCTTTTATGGATCCACATTTGAAAAATACAGTGGTGGACTCTCTCTGCCTCCTTCCTATGTGCCTGTTTTTCTGTCAGGACTAAGTGAACGCATGACATTCCTGGAGAGGGTGAAAAATGTAATGTACATGCTTTATTTTGATTTTTGGTTTCAGTCATTTAATGAGAAGAAGTGGAATCAGCTTTACAGTGAAGTTCTTGGTATGTGTACACTTCAGCTCCTACTGTGTGTCTGAGTGTTTCACCTGCATGTATGTAAGTACATCTGTGTTGTACATGTGGAGGTTGGAAGGGACCATCAAATTCCCCTGGAACTGGATCGTTGTTTGCTACCATTTGGGTGCTATTAACTCAACCAGGGACCTCTGAAAGACCTGGCAGTGCTCTCAACCTTGAGCCATCTATCCAGCCAGATCTCACCTTTTAAAATAGCACTTTTGCTGTTGTTTTCATCTGTGTGCATGTGCATGTGTGTGTACAAGTAATTGCGTACAATTGAACTCACCCATTTATGCATGATGGATGGTAAGCATGTGGACTTTGAAACCAGTGTTGATCAGAAGGTTTGTATATTAAGCTCTCTTCTTCGACATTTATTTCTATTCCAGAGATCTAACTCAATCATCACGGCTTGCATAGGGATTGAATTTAAGGCTTAACAATTATATGGCAAATGCTTTTACCTGCTCAGCCATCTCACTAGACAATAACAGTCCATTTTTTTTGGTTTTTTGTTCCATTGGTTGGTTGGTTGGTTGGTTGGTAGGAAGAGAGCATTTATTTAACTTACAGGTTACCAGACAGGATCTCAAGACAGCTCAGGCTCACCTGAGCAGGGATGGCACCACTCACAAACACAAAATCTTGACAATGACAAACATGTATTGAGGTCTTAACTCACATTTCTCGGAAAGTTATTTGTACAACATTGAAGCTGTTTTTTGTTTTTTTTTGATAAAAGAGTTTTATCATTTAAAATAGATTCACAACACCTAATAGATTTCTTCACAGGTGTATCATACCCTGTCTCTATCCTAACAAAGTTATGAACTCAGGCTTTTACAGTTTCCATATTTATTCATTGAGAGTTTAAAATTTTCTGTCTACAATGCATAATGCTGAAGTGTGGGCACAGAGACTATTAGTTGCAGGGATTTAAAGTATGACTCTTCATTAAAGAAAAACGTAGAATGAACAGACATTACTCTTTTCACATGTTAAAACGTCTTCATACTTAATATTCCCAAACATATAACACCAAATTATTACAAACTTAAATGTGAATCATAAGGACTGGGACAATAAATGCAGGCATAATCAAATATGTTCTTTAGAGGCCAGCCAGTGCTACACCAGGAGACCTTGCATCAAAATATATGAAAATGGAAAACATAAACCCCACAAATGTGCATACTGCGCATGGTGGCATATGCCTGAAATCTCCACACTTAAAACGTGGAAGCAGGATGATCAGGAGTTCAAGGTCAATTTGGCCTACATAGTAAGTTCAAAATTAGTCTGGGCTCCATTGGACTATTTCAAGAAATTCTCACTTAGAGAACAAACATTAATGGTCTACTTTCTAAATTAAAAAGAAAACAAAAAAGCCAGGTGTCTTATGCATAGCTTTCATCTCAGTAATCCCAGGACTCAGGAGGCAGAGACAGGCAGACCTCTGTGAGATTGAGGCCTGCCTAGTCTACATAGCAAGCCCTAGGCCAACTGGACCTACAGGAAGACCCTGTCCCAAAAACAAAATGAAGGAAACTAAATTTGGCAAAAACCATGGAGTATTCGAGGGAAAGGTGTTCCTTGGGTATGACAGACAGGATTCATAGATAATGACATCTGAGTATCTGCTTACACTTCCAATGCCATATGTTGATGCTTACTAATGTTTAAACACAGATGCAAGTTTAAGATGACTATTAAGAAAAATTTAGACATCACTGAGACTTTTTTGCATATCTTTCTCTCTGGTCTAATATCTTTATAGGTATCTTTTGTCAGTGTCTCTAAGCTTACTTGGAAATGATATTTTTGTCTTTTGAGTTAAAGAAGCACTGAAATTCAAAGTTAGAATTGTTTTTAGAATTTCATCCTATTAATACTTGGAAGTATGTGTGTGCACCTATGTGTTTCAGTGACCATATTTCTACTCTTATGTATTTATGAATGTTTTAGCCTTAATATAACACTGAAAAATATATTTCTCAATAGAGTGTTTATATATAGTTTGCAGATGACTCTTGTCACATCACTGTTTCCCATAGGGTACACCTACATCTCACAAGTCTCTCATGTTGTGACTTTATCTATCTCTAAGCATAAGTATAGGCAATATACACGTTATGCATATATATTATAAATTGTTCACACAAGCATAGACACACAAAGAGAGAGAGATTTTTGTAAATCAAAGCACTTTTAAACACCTCTGGCTACTTTATTGAAAGATCCTCCAGAAAATTTCCTGACATATTCATTTTACCTGATATTTCTGTTGCTTTTTCTATCTTCACTTTGTCTCCCCCCTAGGAAGACCCACCACAATATACGACACAATGAAGAACGCAGACATGTGGCTCATTCGCACCTACTGGGATCTGGAATTTCCTCACCCTACCTTGCCGAATTTTGATTTTGTTGGAGGACTCCACTGCAAACCTGCCAAGCCTCTCCCTAAAGTAAATATATTCCCATTTATTTGCTTCTGTTTCATTTCATTTTCAGCCAGAGTGGTCTTATTGTATGCAGGCAGAATGTTTTCTCAAAGTCAGAGAGTCACAGGGCTAATAAAGAGAACTGCCAGTAGAAATTCATATATCTATTCCATCACAGGTGTCAGTAAAAAATGGAAACCTGAGGGACTTTTGAGAGTAAAGTTGATTATGGTTAATGAATAGGAAAGTCTCAGTGATTCACTCAAAATCTGTTGGTATGTGACTGGCACACCCCACAGGTAAGTGGTGAATACATAGAGAAACAAAGCATGGAGAGGTTCACCTGAGAAACCAGTAATTCTACCTTGAAAGTCAAACTGTGTGACTCATAAAATCGTGGAACTGTTACAATGAGGAAAGAAGGTGCCCGGCAGTAAAGGTAAAAAGGAGACATGGGCACAAATAGGGAACGCAGTTTTGCACATTTAAAGAGAACTCATTAGTTTCTATCTCTTCTCTTCCCATTAAAACCTGTCCTTCATAATAGAAAAAGAATTCTCTAAGCATAGAGCATGATATTCGTACTGAAGAAACAAAGGTTGTATGATTTTAACTCACGTAAGACTTTTAGGACACATGGAAAGTGACAACTTTTAGCACACTGTTAAGTGATATCTTAAAACACCCCTTTTTCTACTAAGATACTGGCCATAACATAAAACTTGATCTTATTCGAGATTGCATTTCTGTTTTCAAACCCAGTCACTGAGGAAGTATATAGTAATTCACAAGGCAAAAAGCAGAGGTAAGAGTCATTAAGTTCTGCACTGTGTAGAAGAGATTTCTATTCACATTAAGGGAATGACAACGTGGAAAGGTGGGGTTGGAGGAAGGCCCAGAGTGAGGGCTTAAAGGATGTGCTAGAGATGTGGCTTCCTAGTGGAGAATCACATGGCCCGGGGCAACACCAAAAAGAAAGAAAAGAAAAGAAAAGAAAAGAAAAGAAAAGAAAAGAAAAGAAAAGAAAAGAAAAGAAAAGAAAAGAAAAGGGAAGGAAGGAAAAGAAAAGGGAAGGAAGGAAAAGGAAGAAGAGTAGGAAAAGCAGTGTAACCATGGAAATATGGAATGATGTTGTAGAGTTTAAACGGAAGTTACACCAACAACCTTGATTCTTAGTAATTGTCAAATCCTTTTCTCCTTCACGTTGTGAATTGTTCCTCCAAAACATTTACGTCCTTATTATCATATTCTTAAAAATATCTATGCATTTGGGAGAATGGATATTTGACAAGTAAATCAAGAAAACTAAAAATACAGGCCGACAGGATGGCTGGGCAGGTGAAAGCAATCGCAGCCAAGCCTGAGAATCTGAGTTAAATCATGAGACCTAAATGGTAAAAAAGAGAGAGAGAGAAAATGAAAGAGAGGTGTCCCATGTTGTCTTCTGACCTGACACACCTACACAATAATGTAATGCAATCTTTTAACACTATACTAATACAAAAGTATTTTTAAATGCACATTTCAAAATTTCTATATTTCATGATAGATAAAATAAAGATTTGGAGTATTCTCAAACTGAAAAACTGCCTAGTATTTAGCTTGGTTAATATCCTACATGTCTGATTGGATCACCATCCATTACAACAAGAAAAGAGTACAGTATTGGAAATTTTTTCTCAGTAAACTCATGGAAAATTCTGCAAATAATTAATGTATATACAATCAATGTTCATATCAGTTATTAATAAAAGAAGTATGGAAAGTAAGTTAGATATATAATAAGTATATTTTATTTTCAAATGTGTACTATGCACAAATGACAATATTGTAATTTATCAAATAATTCTTACGTATTTTCTAAGCCATAAAACAAATTTACTTAGAAATGAGCAGCAACATGGCATCATAATGAGATTATGCTTTCATGTCGGGTAAAAAAAACCTTATATAACAGCATTTAAGGTTTCAAATAATATTTCATATATTCTGTTTGTGTGTGTGTGTGTGTGTGTATGTGTGTGTTAGAGGATAGAATTTAGGATCTGTGAATGCTACACAAGAGCATGACACTGAAGTGTACCCCTACTCCATACATGTGTATTGTGCATATAGAGAGATGTGTAAATATATGTGTTTAACGATTTGCACAGAATAAAGAGAAGAATGAAATATACGATGTTTTTCAATTTACATTTGCTGGCATTGAACACAGGGCCTTGTGCACACCAGGCACATTCTGCACCACTGAACTCCATCCCCAGACTAAAACCATACAGACTTTAAACCAGACATATTACTGCATGGAGAACATGCATACGCCTTGTTTTTTATGTATTTTATATTTATTCCAATTTTTCCCAAAATGATCATTTCTGACTTGCATAAGATGTTATAGAACGAGAATGAGCCCATGTCAGTGATTTATGAAACAGAGGTTGCACTAAGAATACAGGGCAGCAGGGCCCACTTCGTGAATAAAGGAGGCTCTGAACAGAGCATGGGTGAATAAAATCGTTGAGTAAAAGTCCTGAGGTCAGGGAGTCACATATACCAGCCAGGAGCACCTCTGAGTCATAGGATGCTGTGTTCCTCAGCACGCCAGTGTCTTCAGCTGGAAATTATGCTTTTGAAGAATGTATTCACAATATAAGGCCTTAGGGTCAAATTTAGAAATTTTTCATTTCCATTTGTGTAAAAGGCTGTTGAAATAAAAACTAGCAAACATTTAGAAAGAAAAATATATTATTTAGGATGGCAAGTTGTGGTCATTGTTTTAAGGGAAGAAAAAAAAAAGAAACAATGAACTGAATACCAGAATTTTTTTAATGAATATATGGTTATGGAAAGAATTCTAGAAAGATTTTGGCTCTCCATTTGAGTGTGTGTGGAAAGGCCACTAAAGAAGGAAGAACTGTTCTGTGTGGGATATGTAAGGCAGGGACTCTATGCGTCCCATGTTAGAACGGCATTCACACAAGTCCAGACAGACATGACCACTGGACATCAATCTCTCTCTGTCTCTCTCTCTCCCCTCTTCCTTTCTCCCCTTCCCATCATCCTTCCTTCCTTCCCTCCCTTCCTCTCTTCCTTCCTTCTTCCCTCCCTTCCTATTTCTTTAATTATATACAAAGCAGTAGGTCTCACTGCGGCATGTTGTAACATGATAGCTGTTTTTCCTCTTCCATCACTCTGTACCTGTCCTCAAACCCCACTCTGCTCTTACACCACAGTGCTCCCTTTTCGAATTTTATCTCACATGTGTTCAATTATCCCTGCCCTCTTCCCAGATCCCCTTTTTACTCTTTTGTAGTTCCCCTTCTTATTTTAGGTCCTATACCTACACTCACTCCCAGATGTATGCGTATATACAAAAATTAAAAGCTAGAATCTACATACAAAAGGCAGCATGCAGTATTTGTCCACGAGTCTGAATTACTTCAGTTAACAAAATAATTTCCATGTCTACCCATTTTCCTAAAATTTTTTTCATTTTTTCTTTATGGTTGAATAAAATTCTGTTTTGAATACGTACCATACTTTCATGTCCATTTATCATCTGATGGGCAGTAGATTGATTGCATTCCCTTGGTATGGCAAATTGAGCAGTGATAGCCATAGATGCCAAAGTGTCTGTGTGGTAAGACAGAGTCCTTCGATTATATAACTAGGAGTGCTAGAGCTGGGCCGTATTCTATATGTAAAGTGGGATTCTTAGGACGGTGCCCTGATCTCTACTGGATAAAGGCCATGTAGGCTCTCCGACTATGATGTAGGTGTACCCTATGGGAAACAGTGACGTGACAAGAGTCACCTGCACACTATATATAAACACTCTATTGAGAAATATATTTTTCAGTGTTATATTAAGGCTAAAACATTCATAAATACATAAGAGTAGAAATATGGTCACTGAAACACATAGGTGCACACACATACTTCCAAGTATTAATAGGATGAAATTCTAAAAACAATTCTAACTTTGAATTTCAGTGCTTCTTTAACTCAAAAGACAAAAATATCATTTCCAAGTAAGCTTAGAGACACTGACAAAAGATACCTATAAAGATATTAGACCAGAGAGAAAGATATGCAAAAAAAAGTCTCAGTGATGTCTACATTTTTCTTAATAGTCATAGTCACAGAAATAGAAAGTTGTTCTGTACTTAGAGATTAGGTAGATATATAATAAATACGTATCACTTAATTTAACCCAGGTCCTCTGCAAGAGAACAAGGACTCCTAATCAATGAGCCATTTCCGGCGCCTCTTTCTAAAAGCAACTTAACAAAAAGAAATTTTTTTTTTTTTTAAAGACAAGGTTTTGGGCTAGAGAGATGGCTCAGGGGTGAAAAGCACCGAATGCTTTTGCAAACGATCCACCTTCAATTCCCAGCACTGGCGTGGTGGCTAACAACCATCCGTAAGTCCAGTTCCAGAAGACTGAGGCCCTCTTCTGACTTCTTCAGGCATTGCATGACATAGGAGCACTTACATACATGCAGATGGTGCATTCATACACATAAAAATTAATAATATTAATAATAATAATAATTAATATTTTCAAAAAGATAAGGTCTCACAATGTAAGTCTCACTGGCCTGGAACTTCCTATTTAGACTATGCTGAGCTCAAACTCATAGAAATCCATGTACCTTTGCCTCCTGAGTGCTAGATTTAAGGTTTGCATACCATATCAGCAATAAAAAGCATTTTGAAACTGATTTGGGGGTAACATAACTCTAAACAAAGGAGACATCATATATTGTTATTGATCCTATATAAATGAATAGAATAAAAACATGATCTTACAATGTAATTATAACAGAATGTGGCAGAGAGAGGCCACAAAACAGCAGAGCTGAGCAAGGACATCCTACTAGGTTCTGTGTAGATGCAAAAATGAGCCTTTTCAATTCTCAGAACTGGTTCCTTCTCAGTCTTTCAGAACTGGTCTTCTGAACAACTTTATGTATTAAACACAAGTCTGTATTTATTGAAACAGTATATGCACTATGATATGGGAAAGGAAAAGATTAACTTTTTCTTATACAATGATTTTCCCTTTCTAATACCTGTGGACCCACAACAGCACACACAAACACAAAGAGATATTATCAGTCTGACCCCATCAGTTCTTTGCAATATAAACTGAGGGTAATTCTTTGCTTCGAGTGAGAATCATTACTTTCAGCACCTCAACAACATACACACTAATCCGTTATTCTGGGTCAGGGACAAGGAAGAGTCGTAGAGGAAGGAAAGCTACATATTTCGTTTACAAGAGGAGCAGAGAGCTCAGTAAGATTGTTCACATTGTGAGCAAGGTGGAATAGTGTTAAATGATCTCAAAACAAGATTAGCCATGCTTCCAAGGATAGGTGAGATTCCATTTGTAACAGAAGGCATTCCTAGAAAGTTATACCTGCAACTGAAAAAGAAGCTGTTTTACTAAATCAAAAATATAAATTAATCTAATTTATCAAAGACTTATTTAAGTCATGTGATCATGAAAAGCAATTCATTTCCTGTATATACTCACAATTTCAAGGTACATTTAATTTGTACAAGTGCTCATTAAACTCTATATCAATTGAATTGAAATCCATTTAAGGATTCTTAAAATTAATGAATAATTCCTTTTATTTATTATTTTTATTTTATGCATATGAGTGTATTTGTATGTAAGTGCAACCCTGTTGTGCAATGCCTCCACAGGTCGGAAGAGGGAGCTAATCTCTAGGGACTGGAATTACTCTCCATGTGGTATGCTGGGATTTGAACCCAGTTCTTCTACAAAAACAGGTAGTGCTCTTAACTGCTGAGCCGTGTCACCAGCCCCAAATTTAATGAATAATTCCAAAGACGAGGTAATAGCATTTATTCATGATACAATGTGCATGAATTAAAATGAACAAATTAATTAGAGATCTCAGTGCCCTTCATTGTAAAATCATGGCCATGAGTCAGTAAGTACAGCAGGAAAAGCTCTCTTCTACACTGTTTCATCCAAACTATGTTCCTGAGCAAACGGGAACAAATTGAGATTACCTCCACAGGGGAAGATAAATATTTTGGACCCATATTTATGAAGAGGAAAGTAAATATTTTCTAATCTCTTCATATGGAGGGCTAACCCTGGGGAGGCTGTGGCCTGCATTTTAACTGAATAGATAGGCATCTTACAGCCTTCAGAATATCTTCTCAACCCAAGTATATGGAAATCACATTCATTCTGCTTCCAATTAGCCTCATTTAGTTGTTTGAAGGATCTGAAATCCCTGAGAACAGAGGAACAAGTGATTGTAGGATCCTAAAATCTAGAGCAGAAAGTGGGGTCATGTGGACATAAATAAATTTTGAAGAAAGGTGTGATCAAAGAGTGGGACACAAAGGATTAGAGCTGGTGAGAAGGAGAGCTTTTGAGAAGCAGGTTCAGGGTTATTTTATATTTCCCTAAGTGGCCATTAAATTCCAAATCATCTCTACTAAATTAACACCAGAAAGAAAGAAAGTAGGAAACCATGGCTGTACTGAAAGTCAGGAAGGGATGGAAAAAGAGTTTGTATCTGACCAGAATCCTGGAGAGAAGTAATGGGTAGAACACACAGTACAAAGGCAGAAAAGAAACCTGCTCAGGAGTCAGGGAATAATTCTCACTCTAGAGACAGTCAGCAAGTGAGATCTCCAACAAAACGGGTGCCCTTCAATCGACAAACCCTGTGACTGTAACCTGATTTCTGCTTGCCAGGAACATCTGATCCACCCCATTAAAACTGGGACATCTAGGAAACTAGCCCCTGATGTTCCAGTATTCTATTCAATTTAAAGAGTGTACTAAGGTAATTAACTATAGGACTGAATTTCCAATACAGACATTATCTGGACTAATGACTTTTACTTGACCAAGCAACCAAAAAGTTACTGTTTATAATGTAAAAATTCACTGAGCTGTCTGCTTCTCTTATAACCTGGACATATGACTTTAATCCTCAGGACTCTTCCTTGCTCTCCAGTCGAGATACCGTAAAATAGAGCATGAATATGCACATGCATGTTTTACATATAAAAGCCCTCAAAACAGCCTGGTTTTCTCATGGCAGATAGTGGGAGAAATCTGTTCGTTGTCTTTGGTATAATTCTCCAGACCTAGGAATGTAGCACAAGAGTCTCTGATAAGGATGAGTCCCAATTTCTCCTTCCCCATTTTATACTGGATATACTGTTTCAAAAATAGTGAGCTAAGTCCAGCCTGTAGAGCAGAATTCCAAAAGAAATCTGAAGGAACCGGAGCTCAACAGTTCATGTCCACTCTTGACCTGATGAAAAATGAGTCAGTCTGCTTCTTTTCTTAAGTATCAATGTTTCAGGGCTTAAGAGTGCCACAATTACCAAAATCAGTAGTTGGTTTTGCAGAGCAGTGCTTCAGGAATTGGACTCACAAACAAGCCATGAATCAGTCGTGAGTGAAGATCGTGGCTTTAAATATGCACACATGGTCCATCATGAGAGGTTCAGAAGACTGATGAAGAATCTGACCGTATCTGAGACTGAACACCATGACTAGGATGAAAAGAGAGTTACTGAAGATACTTAGGATCAGACATCACCTGGGAAGGAAGGTGAGGGATTGAAACGTACATGAAGAATGATCAAAACCAATGTTGGCTTTTCAGATACACTAATTGTTTTAAAATTTCAGTATTAGAAAAGAACACACAAGAACCAAATACAGAGAGGAAATCCAAAAGACAAGTCTTATGGACAAAATGATTTTAGAGAATACTCATAGAGTGTTCTCTAAACCATAAGCTTAGCATGGATTTATCAACTTTCTTAATGAAAGACACAGGAGAAACATACACATACATACATGCATACACTTGAACTTGCAAATATATTAAATAAAATTGATCTCATACAGAATATAATGTTCCAAAAAACTGACCTATATCTGTTAGAAATAACCCTTAGTGAAAAGTGTATGGAGGTTGTGGGCTACAGAGATGGCTCACTAGTTAAAAGCACTGGATGCACTTGCAGAAGACCCAGGTTCCGTCCTAGCACCAACAGGGCAACTAACAACCATCCATATCTACAGGTCCAGGGAATCGAACACCCTCTTCTGACCTGTGTGGCACTGCATGACACAAATCAACTTACCTACATGCAGCCAATACACTCATACATATAAAATAAAAATAATAAATAAATCATTTTTAAGAGAATGGAGGGTTATTAACAGAATTAGAAACAAATGTATTGCCCAGTAATTTTAATCCTTGGTATATCTATAAGAACATTGACTGAGGATCCCAAGGAGATAGTTGTGAAAGTATGATCATAGCAGTAGAAGCAAACTATATTTAATTAATAGACTTATTGATAAACAATATGTAGTATGTAAACACAGAGAAATATCACTAAGCCTTAGGGAATATGGACACAAACAACTTTTAGAACCTTTACACTAAGTAAAATCAGCAAGTGAAAAAGAGACAAGTGTTATATGATTCCCTTCACATGAACTGCCTAAATGACTTAAAATCCTAGAGAGAAAAGGTGAAAGGATAGCAGTCGACAAACCAGGGAGGAAAAAGGAGAATTTTGGATTTAATTTATACAACCTTTCGGTTTTTCAGGATAAAAGTGCTCTGGAGGCGTTTGTAGGAATACGTGCACTCATGTGACACCATAGTGATCTGTAAGGTTTACAAATGGTTACAGTTGCATGTTTCATAACATATATTCCAGCAAATCTGAGGAGCGCCTCCACTCTGATGATTTGTAAGAATACTCGGCTTTCTTCCTTGGACATTCATGGCAGTCTATACCACAGGATTTGTGGTATGACTGCTCTTTTGTGACTGATCCAAGTTTCCTTCACAGGAGATGGAAGACTTTGTCCAGAGTTCTGGAGAACACGGTGTTGTGCTGTTTTCTCTGGGGTCGATGGTTGGCAACCTGACAGAAGAGACAGCCAATGTGATTGCAGCAGCCCTTGCCCAGATTCCACAAAAGGTGAGGTTGAGTGCTTCATCATATCACTGCTTGCTGAACGCCTTACATGTGTAATAGCTGTTGTTCTACAAACTTCTATTTTGAAAGTTTGAAATAAACTATCATGTCATTCCTAGTTTATCTCAAAAAATATTTGTAAGACAAAACTATACATGACAGATGCTAAAACATTACAGAAGATACTTTTAAATAATAGACCTGGTGTTAACATTGTGTTCTTAAATAAATATACTTTAGTGTAGTATGAAGTAGGTGTTATACTAGTCTTATACGCAGATTTTTCTTTGTCATTTTGAGACACTGTCTCCCTGTAGCCCCAGCTGGCTTGGAACTCCCTATGTAGACCAGCGTCTGGAAGTCACAGAATTCCACCTGCTTCTGCTGGAACTAAAGGCAGGAGTCACCACGTTCAAATTTGTAGGCAAATTTTTAAAAATCAGAAAACTCTGCCTTGTCACTTCCTCCATTTCCTCAGAAGATGGTTGAGACACTATAAGCACTATAATGCAAGGAGACTGAGTTAAATACTAACCAGCGATGGTAACTGAGCATTCAAAAGCTGTGTCAAAGCATCAGATTCCTATGTATTCTCTGTCTAATGTGTCTACATTTTTCTTTTACAAAAAGAAAGAAAGACATAAAGACAGAGAACGAGACCTCATCAACCTCAAGTTCACCTAGAGGAAGTAAAACCCCAGCATCCCCTGGTAGACCCAGCCTTGGTAACATCTGAAATATGGAGATACGATAAAGAGTTTGGTGAAGGTCTTGCTTTTGAAGTGAACCTTGTACCCTAGAAGGTGTGGAATCAGAAAGGCCAAACTCTATAAAAATAACTTATGATAATCATGCTATAAGTAAATTAAATCAAATATTATTCAGAAATATTACTACTGAATTTACCAGATAAGGATGACTGTAAATGCAGATTGGTAACAAGATAAATTAGTATGTCATCAATAATCTTGGGAGATTTTTGTATTACAATCAAACCTGAAAATTTTTTAATGGCTTATACTTGATATTAATGGTCGTGGCATAAGTTAAAATTTATTAAATATCACTGTTATCTGTCAAGCCTTGAACAAATATCAAAACAAAAGGAGCAGTGTGTACTGTATTTGCATCAACAATAGACTATTCTTCATGTTAACGACTCTCCTTCTCATTGCCTAGCTCCCTGACAGTAAGGATTTTACTACATTATTTATTAACCTCATTAGAATTCTAACCTGAGTAATTTGAAATTTGACTCATGTACTAAGAATCTAGCTTTACCTTACCAGGTTCTATGGAGATTTGAAGGCAAGAAACCAGACACCCTAGGCTCCAATACTCGGCTGTACCCGTGGATCCCTCAAAATGACCTTCTTGGTGAGACTCAAGAGGAAGACCCTGAAACATGAGTAATAGACAGTCATGGATAGAAAAGTTCAATGGAAAAATGTGTTTATGAAGATTGTGTTCTAGTCCTAGGGAAGATGGATAAAGAACCAGCGATGACATTCTGTTCGACCCTGTAACAGTCAACATGACTAGAATTCATTTTGATTTCAGCGGGGATTGCCTTTCAGTTACATCTTCATTTTTCTCTTCACCTCCTATTTCTGTTTACAGCTGTCTTTTCACCAATGTAAGGCAATTTCATTGTGAAAATGGCATTCTTTTATTGCTGTCTGACTGTTGTTTAATATCTCAGAAACATCTGCACCATAAAATGGATCCACACTCCATGGTGAAGTATTTTCTGTGCTAACGCTGATTCCAGCACCGTGACCACACTGCTCCCTGCTGGTCAGAGCTGACATAGCACACCCTGTGACTTCCTTGTTTCATGAGGAGATCCTGTTTTCTTAAGGCACTACCTGTTTTTGTACCCGCTGTCTGCTCCACTTGCACATGCTCTGTCCCTTCTTTCCAATGCATAAACTTATTTCTGATTTTCACACACTGTGTATTCTATATGACCTTCACATAATCCCGAGTGGACCTACAGTGCTTCTTGCCCTAAGATTTGAAAGAAATTTCAGAAAAGTTTCATGATTATAATAATCTGTTATCTAAAATATATTACACCTTTCCGTATGCTCTATTCTTTCTCACTTTATGTCTAATATTTATAACTAATAATTTTCCCTCATGTCTCTCAATGCTAGGTCATCCAAAAACTAAAGCTTTTGTAACTCACGGTGGAACCAATGGCATCTATGAGGCGATCTACCATGGAATCCCTGTGGTGGGCATTCCATTGTTTGCGGATCAATATGATAATGTTGTTCACATGAAGAGCAAAGGAGCAGGTGTTAGAGTGGACTTCCTCACAATGTCAAGCACAGATCTGCTCAATGCAGTGAAGACAGTCATCATTGACCCTTCGTGAGTACACTGCTTTTCAGATGTGTAGTACTTAAGATACCAGCTCTCAACAATAACGATATATATTTCATCTAATCTTAAGTCTTATTTTGAAAATGCATAATAGTTTTTAATATTTTGTTTATTATTTTTGTTTTATGTGTATGGGTGTTTTGCCATTGCTTGCATATATGTAAGTGCACCCATGTCATGCAGTGCCTACAGAGATCAGAAGAGAGCATCAGATTTCCCAGGAACCAGAGTTATGGACTATTGTTAGCCTCCACGTGGATTTTTGGACTTTTACACAGGTCCTCTGCAAGAGCAGCCAGTGCTCTTAACCACTGAGCCATCTCTCCAGGCACATGAAAATATATAATGGTTTATCCACTACCAAGTGAGCTTTTAATTCCAACCAAGACTGCAAATTATTCCCTCTAGATTGCTACACAAGTACTTATTATAAGAATAATGGGACGCAAAAATTAACTTGCTTTCCATATTACTAAATGGAGAAATCTGTCCAACTGCAGGGCAGTGTCTATTCACACACTTCTTGCTCTCCCCATCTTTCCTTCCATCTCTGAACTCTGGGTTCCACTGTTCTACCCTAGACTCCTGAATCAAATTCTATTAGTTACACACATTGATGAGAAATATAGTATTTACCTTTGGAGCCTAATTTATGTGACTTAACAAAATGCCTGCAAGTTCCAACCTTGGTACTGAAAATTCTTTATAATGGCAGAATAATTAACTATGTTTTGATACCACAGCTTCTTTACCAATGAACAATTATCAGTCAATTACAGTTCTTTGCTTTCTTGATAAGCACTGAAAATACATGAAAATCCTGGTAACTATTTTTTTTTTTTCTTTTTGAATTAATAGATTACAAGATGTTGGGAGATAAAACCTGCGGTAATTCTGGTTTTAGTTTCAGGAAATCCATGTTATTTCATAGTTTCTTTACTAAAATATTCTTCAAGCAATGGTCACTGATGACTTCATCTCTTCAGCCAGTGAGATGACTCACCAGTTAAAGGCTCTCGCCACCAATGCTGAGAACCTGATTTCAATCCCTAGAACCCATGTGGTAGAAGGAGAGAACTGATTCCCACAAGTTCTCAGACCTCTACACTTACACAATAGCACACGCCCCTGTGTACAGCACACACAGGTACACACAGACACACAGACACACACAAATGAATAAATGTAAAATCTCCTTTCTCTGCATGTAGGTAGTCATTTTTTTTGTTTTTATGGCTGGAGTTTAAACTTAGATCTATGTTCCTGGTGAGCACTGTGTTAATGAGCTACATGCTCTGGTCTTATGTCATCTTTTAAAAAAAGATGTCTATTTTTCATCATTTATCCAATTTTTATTAACAGGCATTTGTTTTTCATTAAGAAAGACTCTCATGACACAGTTCCGTCACCAAACCATTCAGGTGATTATTCTCCAACTGCATTCAGCTATCTCACTTAAAGTACTCAGGATGGCTCATTACCATTTACTGTGCTGGAAATGATTTACTCCCCAAATGCTTTTCCATGTAATCTTTGGAAAGTACTTCTCCATCAGAAAATGCCAACTTAGAGCTAAACTTTCTAAGAAGCCCCACCTGAAATCACACCCCACCCTATGCTGTTCTATGACATTTACTTTTACTTGTGTTGTTTTCAAAATATCTTTCATAGACTTGATGAACTCAAGTTAATTAATTTGTTTCTGGTGTTGGTGTCTGTCTTTAGCTATAAGGAGAATGCCATGAGACTATCAAGAATTCACCATGATCAGCCAATGAAGCCCCTGGACCGAGCCGTCTTCTGGGTCGAGCATGTCATGCGCCACAAAGGAGCCAAGCACCTTCGGGTGGCAGCCCACGACCTCAGCTGGTTCCAGTATCACTCCCTGGATGTGATTGGGTTCCTCCTGGCCTGTGTGGTGACTGTGACATTCATCATCACAAAATGTTGCCTCTTCTGTTATCAGAAGGTTGCTAAACCTGGAAAGAAGAAGAAAAGGGAGTAGTTGTATCAAGGCCTGCATTTAGAAGGCCTCACAGATGAATCTCTTTCAGTACATTCCAGTAAGAGAAGACTACAATCATAGGTTCTTTGCCCATGTGAAAAGATAATTCTTCACTACTTATTTGTCAAATCACAAATTTTTTTCCAGATAAGTAATATTTATTTAAGAGTTAGTAGTATTTCAGGCGAAAGAGAAACTTAAATTGAAAAAAAGAGAGAATTAAATTTTCAATATTGGCATATAAAGACATTTTAAGAATTCAATTTGCAGCTTACAAATTCTACACAGAGACAGAGACAGAGAGAGACAGACAGACACAGAGAGAGGGGAAAAAGGAGAAACAGGGAGAAGAAGATCCATTCAATGGTTAAACACATGTCCAGGAAGACAGATTAATTGAATCTGAACACCCAGAACCAACGTAAAGTCAGAAACAATACTAAAATAATATATAGCAGGAAAACTAACCAGGAGATTGGAGTGTGTGTGTTTGTGTGTGTCTGCATGTGTATGTATCTAGTTTTTCAAAGTAGGACAAACTTTAGTTATTTTCTTTATAGCTAATTTGTAAAGCTCAATGTAGTTGTAGAAAATATTTTGAAATAATTATTATGGTTCAGTGAATAAAAGGAATTACTGTGCAGAATTGAAGATCTGAGTTCACATTTCCTGCACCCACATGGAGGTCATGTATTTTCATACATACCTGCAGTTCCAGTGGTGAAAAGTGTAGACGGGTAGATGTCCAGAGCTCACTGACTGACCAGCATCAACAAAAAGGCCAGTAATAGGTTCTGTCAGGGATCCTGTCTCAAGGGAAAAAGGCAGAGAATGATAGAACAGGACACATACTGGGAAGCAATTAAGAAGAAACTAGTAGATGTAGTAACACTAGTAAATGGTGCCATCATCAAAACCTCTGTCAGACAACACTAGGAAAAGAAGAAAGAGTAGTTTCCTGGAAAGAGATATACCTCAAATTTTGAAACTCTCACCACAGAAGAGTCTGAATCTAATGGATCAAAGCAGAAGACAATGTACATGCCCACATTATCACAAGCCACAAGTAGACGTCTATCAGTGGACAAATAGCTGAGACAAATGTGTCCTAGTAAACCACTGTCCTCCAGGTGGTGGGGGCATGCCAAAGCTTGATCTTCCAATTTGGTCAAGGAATTAACAGTAAAGTGGAATAAGGTTACACTGTAATAGCACTTTTGTAATAAGACCTAAAATTTACAAAAAAGTGGAGTCTAATATTGGGAGTTACTATGGTCAGTTTGCAAAAAGGAAAGTTTGTAACTAAATTTTTAAAAGTTATGACAAAAAAAACATGAAAATATTTACCTATGCAGAGTAAAAATAAAGGAAAGGAAATTGTAAAGAAAATAGGATTTTAGAATATAAGAGAAAAACCTTCAGATCAACCAGTAATAATATATTTTAAGATTTTGTACTAGGTATCCTGAGCTTTGGAACTTAAGAACTATTTTTTGAATTAGGCACTTAAAACTGATTACATCCAAGTTCAACTTGAAAATTGAACTTGGTGGAGGAATTGAACTTGGAAAATTGAAGGGGTGGAGACAGGCATATCCCAAGATCACTTTAGCAAAGGATATCATTATGTTCCGTGTAAGGTCCTGTCTCAAGACAATGAACCCAAAATGTGTTAAATAAGAGCTAGGGTGAAATATATAAGTACTATTTTTAATTGGCTACAGTGTTCCACACCAAAACAGTATGGACTGTTTTAAAATTCATAAATGCTTCACACTAAAGAACATTTGCCTACACAAACCTGACTCTATATCTTAAAAATCTAATCTAATCTATCTATCTTACACATTTATATATATATACATATATATATATATATATATATATATTATACAGAAATTGGTGAGCTGTTAGAAAGGAAGGGATTACAGACATAGGAGGGTATCTTAATATGACCAAATCGTATTGTATGAAAATAGTAAAAATTCAATTAAAGATAATTTTAAAATTATGCATACTTGAATATGTCATAAATCATCATATTTTAATATAATCTCATGGTTAAATCTCATGAGTGTACGCTATAAAGTTTCTTAAAGGAAATGAAAGTAGTAAGTCCTTTTCAGTCTTTAATAACATAATATTTTGAAAATCTACTCTCTGAGTTTATCAGTTACTTAAGAAGTATTTAAGTGGACATTAAATTCTCTAGAATTAAAACAGGCTAAATATTGAAATTTCAATCAAGGAATAAAGTGTCTGTATTCTACAAACCTTTTGGACATTTAGTGGCAATATACCTTATAACACAATACTGGAATGTGCAAGCGAATTCCTAAAATGACCTTCATGGTAAGGTCTGAGTCATAAGCAGTAAGACACGGAGAAGAGGCAATGTGTAATATGATCGACAATAAGGAAATTTTTAAAGAATCTCTTCTCCATTTAATAACGTTGGCTAAGAGCTTGTCACATACTGTTTTTATTATGTGGAACACATTCCTTCTATTCTCAGGTGCATCAGGACTTTTATGATGAAAAAAATTGGTTTTTGTCAAAAGTCTGTTCTCCCTATTTCTAATGACCTTGTGATTTTGTCCTTGAATCCATTTAGGTAATTTATAATTTTAATATATATTTATATAATTATATATAATAATTATGTAATTATTATTAATCATATTAATTTATATGTAATATAAATTATAGTTTATAATTATATAATTATATTAAGATCAGATTACTATAACAGATTGTAAACTACATTACAGAGCTATAGTCATAAAACAGCATAGAACAGGCACAAAATAGACACATAGATCAATGGAACATAACTGAAGGCTCAAACATCAGTACAGGCAATATTAGCCACCTGATATTTGAGAAGGGGCCAAGAACACTCACTGGAGGAAAGACAGCATCTTCAGCAAATGGTGCTGGCAAATCGAGATCTGCACTGGTAGGAGAATGAAATTAGACCATTATCTTTAGCTTATACAAAACTCAACTCCAAGTGAATAAAAGACCTCTATGTGAAACCTGACACTCTTAGAAGAAACTGGCATAACTTACAAGATATTCGTGTAAGAAAGAACTTTCTAAATCAGACAGCAATTGCTCAGTAATTAAAGTCCACAATCAACGAGTAAAACCTGATTAAACTAAAAAGGTTCTGCACAGCAAAAAAATCAACCAAGGAAGTGAAAAGAAAACACACAGAGTGGGAGAAAATCTTCATCAGTGACACATCTGACAGACATTTAACATCCAGAATATATGAAAACTCACCTTAGTAAGAGCATCAGCTTCCTGATCCCCTGGGGGGCTCACTAGGCAGTGGGCTGCCACATGATAAAGCACCAGGGGCACTAGTTCTTGTTGCACCTTACTGTATATTTCCTTATACATTTTTGTCCCCTGAGTGGCTTTCCCATCACCTGTCAGATCTCCTTCTCACATTGGGCCATTCATAAAGTTAGACCTTTGAATGCCACTCAACTGCTGGTACCGATGGTTACTGACCGGGGCTCTTGCGTCACTATGATCCACACTACTCTGAATTCAGCCTCCGGGTTCCCTTGTCCAGTCACAGAGTGTCCGTGTTCATCTGTATTGCCACAGCTGCCCATTCTTGTTTGGCTCCCATGCTGGTGCCATCAATATACCAGGCATCAGCAGTAATTGCGGGACTCCCTTCTAGCAGGCGGTCTGGTCTTGCTGGAGAGTCACCTATAGGAGGTGAGGGGAGAGGCTCGGTTCCTTGAAATGGCACTGGCCCCTGTACTGTCTGCATGGCATTGGTGATGGGGCTTGCTGACACCACCCCTCGCTGCTTTAAATATGCATGCCATTTTTGCATTGTTTGGTTTTTGCCACCCCAGACAGCGCTTTGGCTAGCAGACCCAACACCCATTCATTTATAGGATGTGTGGTTTTACAGTATTGGCGGAGGGGCATGTAATGGAGTCCACCTGCTGCAGCATTTGGTATACTGCCTGCAGTTGCTTCTCTAAAGCTATGGACTGGGACTCTGCACCCTTCCACGACACAGAGCAGAGTTCAAATGGAATGGTTTGTCCTGATTGCTGATGCCACAAGCCACCCATAGCCCTCGGGGCTTCAAGTGACTACAGTAGAAAGGGAACTGAGGTATTGGGGCACACAGCTGTTAGCTTGTCTAAGAAGCACTTTGACCTGCTCAAAGGCTTATTGGCGTTTGCATCCCAATCCCATACAGCAACTTTTTTTTCTTAGATTACACAGGGCACAGGTACACTGAGCATGGTGAGTTATAAAAGTCCACCAAGATCCTATAATCCCCCAAAATATCTGTAACTGCTTTGCATTTATTGGTATAGTTTGTTGTAAAATTTTTTCAGTCATCATACAAGGTATCATGCAAATCCTTCCTGACCTAAGATTCATAAAACTTTTACCCCTGTACCAGGTCCTTGTACCTTGTGTGGGTTTATTTCCCATCCTCGCTCCTTCAGGTGCACTTGCATGTCTCCCAAATGGTCTTCCAAATCAGTAAGACACTCAAAAGTCAGGCTTATATCATGTATATACTGGAAGCTCCTCACAGAGAGGGAACAGGGCAGTGGGGCCAGATCCCGGGCCACCATCCCATGCCAAACAGTGCGTCTGTGGAGATAACCTTGGGAAAGCACTCTGAAAGTCCATTGCATTCACTCCATGTGAATGTGAACTGGTCTTGGGATTAAACTGCTAAGGATATACTAAAGGGGGTCCACCAGTGCATGGAAGGACCCCATTTCCTTCACCAGATGTTCTTTTAAAATTGGGCCCAGTTGCATGGATGGGAGGAACCACCTTATTTAACACTCCGTAATCTACAGTCATTCCTCAGAAGCCCTCTGACTTCCTGATAAGCCATACAGGGCTATTGAAAGGGCTGTGGGCAGGGCAGATAATCTCTACTCTGTCCAGCTCCTGGATAGTTACTGTAATTTCCTCGACCCCCAGGAAGCATGTACCAGTTGATACTCACCACCCTTAATGGGGTGGATAATTTGTGTAATTTTCCCCAACCCTGAGTAATTGCTTTCACTGTGTGCGCCCTCAATCGGTATGCAGGGTGTGTCCCAGTGGGGCATCCACACCCAGGACGTTCTTTTGAAAAGAGATACACACTCTATACTCCTAGAAGGGATGATTGTCCATTCCTAGAGTAAGTCTAGTACACTTTTCCTGTATGATCTTATCTCCATATGTGTCCACTGTCACCTATAGTCCCCCATGTTTTGAGGGGTTTCCATGAATCAATGTGCACTCTGCTCCAGTGTCCACAGAGCCCATGTGTTTTATATACAAGGGGGGGGGCAATCTATCCTTAATTCAACATGGTGCATTTGGTCACCAAGTATGGCCCTCAGCCATAGGCAACCTTGGCCACCCCTTGAGGGAAGAGGTTGAATATGCTCCCATCCCATGATTTTTCTTTCCTCTAGAGCTCTTGGTACAGGTGAATTCACCCATACCTCCTGGTCCCCGGCCTCTCTTACTATGGTGGTGAATTGTTTGTCAGGTCTTAAAGCCTTCAGTAGACTTACTAGGAAAATGGTTGTCCTTAGCAACCCCTGCCCTGTGGAGGTCCAGCTCTATCTGTGCTCGATAGACACTGAAGGGACCTTTTGTAGGCTTCTTGCCTTCTTCCCTCATGTCTACCTGCTTCAGCCCCTTTCAAACCCAGTTTACAAGTTGGTCCAAATTATTTAAATCAGTTTAAGCCTCTCCTGCGTCATAGAGGTCACACCCACCATGGGACACAGCACTACCACTACCACTCCATACCAGTCTCATGGGCCTTGCTGAATCATGTTTTTCTTAAGTCTCTGATAAAAAATATTACTATCTGGACCCATGGGCATTAAATGGAGCTCCCTCGATACCTAGTTCCTTCAATAGGTCGTGCCCTTCCTCTTTAGTTTTATAGACTTTGGTGATTATAGGAACCTCAACTGGGTATAACCACATGTCCCTGATGGCTCAGATGAGCCAATCCAGTGGGGACTGATTTCTCTCATATTGCCTTAGATTGTGAAGTGTCTGTCCCAGAGAAAGATGAATGGTTGGTTATATTGTGCAGCTTCTCCGCTTCTACAGCATTTAAAATAATCCCTGTGCCCCCATGTCCTATAGCCGCACAAACTAGGTGGCTAGAGTCTCCTTCATGGCTTGTTTGAACATCTTTCCTATCTCCAACAGCTCTGGTGGTGAGTATTATCTAATTAGCATGGTTTCCTACACTGGGTTGTTGTTAAATCCTCCATCAGCAGGCTTAAGTGTAGATTTTCCCTTTCTTTGTATTAAAGGTTGAACCTGAGGGGACTCTTGCACTATTCCTAGATCATTTCCTCCTTCATCAATTCCTGATTTTTCCCAGGAGTTCCAAGTCCTGGGGTCCCAGGATGGGCTTTGTATTATCAACCTGATCTGGGCTTTCTTCCCCTTTTGACCTCCTAGCCATAAAAAACGCAGGCTAAAACTTTTTGTCTTTTATCCAGTTGGTTGGCAAGGTCAGAGGCTAGTACTGAAGAAGCCAGCTTCATATCATTCTCTCATTCTACGTGCTCTCTTACACTTTGAGTCTCTCTAGTGGGTACTGCCTCCGCTTGAGACAGGTTTGTTATCACCCATAGCAGTGACCAGGCTGCTTCTGCAGCTGCTTGGTGATATCTTTCTTTCTGGCATGCCACTCCCAGGCTTTGCAGAGTTTGTTCTAGACCTTCTACTGTTCTCAAAGCATCACCATAATCCCGAGGTGGAACTACCAGTGAAGCAGGCATGCCACCCCATTCACATGTGGATAACCCTGGCATTTGCCCCACTAATCTCATCTGCCTAGGTGGCCTCAAATTAGTTCCGTAATTCAGTATAAACAGCACTATACATGCAATGGCTACTACACACACCGGCCCTATGTGCATAGTCCACCTTGTCAAAATTTCCTCTGCCCACACTCTATCCTCACCCAAGAGACAATATGGTTGCTCCTACCAAATTCATCCTCAGTTTGCTGTTTCCTATTCTTGATGCCAGTAGTGGCTAAAATTCCTCCTAGAAGGCGCCAAGTTTAGTCTCTTCTTCCTGATCCTACAACAAATGAAAAGCAAATTCCAAAATCACAGTTAGGCAAATTCTAGCTAATGTACTTGGGCTTATGAACAGAGCAGTGGGTAAGGTGTTACTTATAAAAGAAGCACCCTCTCTCCCTCCATAAGTTACAACAGTAAGTCCACAACCGGGCGAGGATCTTGCAGCATCTGGGTAGAAGAACGAAAAATGTCAAGGAGGGGAAGAAAAAAGGGCCCACTTCATGTCACCCTCAGCTTATATGCCTTTAGCCTGTCCACCCCACGGAGGAGACTAATGGGCTAGTTGAGAGAGGTGTAGGACTTCCCCAATCCCTCATTTTTCTTGGGAAAGTACCACCCAACCTGAGAGTGAAGTGTGTTTGTCAACAGTTTATCCATCTGGCTTGTCCCTTGGACAATTAACCCACACTGCAGGGATAAAGGGAAACAGAATATTAAAGGGGGACATAGGAGACTGGTTTTACCAAGGAGAAACGGGGAAAATAGGGACACTTTAAATGGGGAAACCATGGACAGAGTGTTAGAAAGGGGGAGAGAGAGAGAAAGAGAGAGAGAGAGAGAGAGAGAGAGAGAGAGAAATAAAGCCTAGCTAGTGTAAAACACCAGAGAGAATCATGTTAGTCTAAAACCTAATGAAAAATACCACATACACTATATCTGCATGAGTTCATGGTCATAGCTAAAACCTACATGACAAGAAACAGTGCCAGACAGGAGAAACCTTTCTTTGAGGACCAGGGTAGTCCAAGAGACTATCAAAATTATAGAGACTGTTGCCACAGGCCTTTATTGCCTCCCAGAACTTGAAGATAAGACCCTATTGCTGAAGACAGAGTGTAATTCAGAGACTGGATTTGGAGCAATAGAGCTCAAACTGACCTGGAAACCACTTCCCCAAAGGCTAGTTCTCCTACCTCTGGATAGCACCATGCTAAGGCTGCTAATAGAGGACATCAATCAATGGCCCAGCACGAACTTCATAGCCAAATAACCATAACAATGATTGGCACAGCATATAACACTGGTGCAGTAGAGGGACTTTTATGTTGGCATCAGTCATTGGCTACCTAATTGTACTTAAAGCATACTCAATGGGAGTAAACTCGTGTGTGGTACTGTAATCATAGCCAAATACACATGACAGACGGGGTCATAGATCTTTGAGAAATCCCCAAGCCTGTCACATCATTAGATTAATTTAATGCTTATTAAGTGGAGTTCATATCCAAGTATCCAGTCACCACTCAATAAAGAAACTTCCTTTGAACAAGACAGACAGTGCTACAGAGTATCAAAACTTGTCACACACAGAAATATGTCTGTGAATTGCCCAGTCCTAAGTGGCACATTTACAACGCAACCTCTACACGTAAGGCTAACACAACATAAAACAGGGGTAAAGGGAACACTAGTGAATCTCTCATTTCTCATTAGTGAACCTGCTTCATTTGTGACACAAAAGGTCACAAATGACTAAAGATTGGACATTAGGAGTTTGCAAACAACCTAGGAGCTGGACATCAAGAGAGAGAAATCATTAAACACTCAAAAGAAATCACAGATTTCAAAAAAAAAATCAGAGAAATAAAATAAAGCACTGAGATTCAGCAACTCTCTAGTCCAAATTAAAGTAGGCATGTTTTAAACAATCATCTAGCCTGGCCAAGAGAAAACAGAAAAGAATAAAGAAATTCCTCACCACTTACGGCTACAGTTAAACAGACATGTTTTTGTTGTTGTTTCATTTCTTTTTTACATTTTTCATTAAATTTTTGGGACTCTCATACACTGTATTCCGATCACATTCAGACTGGCTCCCCATCTACACCTCCCGCCCAACTGCATGTCTCTAACTGTTTTTATGGCCTGACAATTTCTGTCCCCAGTGTCCTCTGGTGTGGGTCCATCCCCTAGAGACTGGATGAATTCTGATTATTTTCAGAATCTTTGTAGAGACGCAGTCTTGAACAAGGAACTTATGACAAAGCTACAGGAATCCAAGTTTGACGTCATCCTAGCAGATACCTTCAGTCCCTGTGGTGACCTGCTGGCTGAGATTCTCAAGACGCCCTTGGTGTTCACTCTGCGCTTCCTTCCTGGACTTATAAAATCCACTTATAAAGTACAGTGGCGGACTGCCTCTGCCTCCTTGCTATGTGCCTGTTGTTCTGTCGGAACTGAGTGAACGCATGACGTTCCTGGAGAGGGTGAAAAACGTAATGTACATGCTTTATTTTGATTTTTGGTTTCAAGTATTTAACGTGAAGAAGTGGAATCAGTTTTACAGTGAAGTTCTAGGTATGTGTACTCTTCACTTCCTCCTGGGTTCTAAATTGTCTGTGTAGCTGAAGGTAGGCTGGAAGGAATAGAAAAATCAAAGGGATCTATTTTTCATAATTTTAATGGTAAAAAAGCTCTGTGAAACTATTTTCCAAACTCAAAGCATTGTTGAAAAGCTTATGTTCCAGTGTCAGAAAGCCTTGGCCATCACGTCACAAAGACACAGACTTATAAAACAGCGCTGAAGTATTCTCTAAGCGATTACATATCCATTTATTAGCTATTTTATCTCATCTTTTGTGCTTTATTTTTCAGTGTGTATGAGTGTTTCACCTGCATGCATGGAAGTGCATCTGTGTTGTGCAAACCATGTGGAGGTCAGAAGAGACCATTGAATTCCCCTGGAACTGGCTGGTTGTTAGCTACCATGTGGGTGCCGGGAACTCAACCAGGGACCCCTGGAAGAGCAAGCAGTGTTCTCAATGAGCCATCTCTCCAGCCCCATCTCATCTTTTAAAATTGCAGTTTTACTGTTGTTTTCCTCTGTGTGCATGTGCATGTGTGTGTGAAAGTACTTTCATGCACTTGAACTCACCCATTTATGCATGATGGATGGGGAGCATGTGGGTTCTGACTCCAGTGTTGATCAGAAGATTTTGTATAGTACGTTTTCTCATCCACTTTTATTTGGATTCCAGAGATCAAACTCAGTTGTCAAGGATTGCATGGGGATTGACTTCAAGTCCATACACATGCATGGCAAATGCTTTTACGTGCTCAGCCATCTCACTAGACCCTAACAGTCCATTTGTTGGTTGGTTGGTTGGTTGGTTGGTTAGTTACTTGGTTGGAGGAGAGGATTTACATGACTTACAGGTTACAAGACAGGATCTCAAGGCATGGAAGGATCCTGGAGGCAGGAACTGAAGCAGAGGCCACAGAAAAATGCTGTTTCCAGGCTACCTTCCCCTGGGGTGCTCAGCAGGTTTTTTTTTATGTAGCCCAGACTCACCTGCCCAGGGATGGCACCACTCACAAACTCAGAATCTTGATGATGACAAACACATAGATGGAGGTCTTAACCCACATTCTAGCACAGTTATTTGTACAAAATTCAAGGTTTTATTATTCCTTTTTGATAAATGAGTTTTCTTATTTAAAATTTAAATATGTTCACAATATACCTGATAATTTTTTTCATAGTTGTATCATACACTATCTCTATCCTAGCAAACTTATCAATTCAGGCTTTTAGAGATTCCATATTTATTCATTGACAGTTTAAAATTCTCTGTTTACCATGCATAATGCTGAAGTGTGGGCACAGAGATTATTAGTTGCAGGGTTTTAAAGTATGACTCTTCATTAAAGAAAAAATGTAGAATGAACAGACATTTTTCTTTCCATATATTAAAATGTCTTCACACGTAATACACCCAAACATATAATACCAAATTACTGCAGACTTAAATGTGAATCAAAAGTAGTGGGACAAGAAATCCAGGCAAACCTAACATTGTCCTTTAGAGGTCAGCCAGTGCTATGTAGGGGGTCCTTGTATCAAAATATATGAAAATGGAAAACATAAACCCCACAAATGTGCATACTGGGCATGGTGGCATATGCCTGAAATCTCCACACTTATAACGTGGAAGCAAGATGATCAGGAGTTCAAGGTCAATTTGGGCTACATAGTAAGTTAAAAATTAGTCTGGGCTTCATTAGACTATTTCAAAGCAAAACAAAGTTCTCTATTCACTTAAAGAACAAAGCATTAATGTTCTATCTTCAAAATTAAAAACCAAACAAAAAAGCCAGGTATCAGGTGCACAGCTTCATCACAGGAATCCCAGGACTCAGGAGGGAGAGGCTGGAAGGACTCTGTGAGATCAAGGTCAGCCTAGTCTACATACAAAGTTCTAGGCCAGCTGGGGATATAGGAAGACCCTGACTCAAAAACAAAATGAAAAATTAAATTCAGCAAAAACCATGGAATACGTGAGGGAAAGGTGTTTCCTTGGATTCTAGATAAAGAATCCGAGTATCTGCTTATGCTTCCAGTGCCATATGTCAATGCTTACTAATGTTTAAACACAGACGCAAGTTTAAGATGTGTTCTCCTCTCACAAGTCTCTCATGTTGTGATTTTATCTATCTCTAAGGATAAGTACATGTTATATACATGTTATGTATATGTACTATACAATGTTCACACAAGCATAGACACACAAAGAGGAAGAGATTTTTGTAAATCAAAGCACTTTTAAACACCTCTGGCTACTTTATTGAAAGATCCTCCAGAAAATTTCCTGACATACTCATTTTACCTGATATTTCCTGTTGCTTCTTCTATCTTCACTTTGCCTTCAGGAAGACCCACCACAATATACGACACAATGAAGAACACAGACATGTGGCTCATTCGGACTTACTGGAGTTTGGAGTTTCCTCACCCTACCTTGCCGAATTTTGATTTTGTTGGAGGACTCCACTACAAACCTGCCAAGCCTCTGCCTAAAGTAAATATATTCCCATTTGATTGTTTCTGTTTGCCTTGCATTTTCAGCCAGAGTGGTCTCTGTATGCAGGCAGAATGTTTTCTCAAAATCAGAGAGTCACAGGAATTAATAAAGAGAACTGCCAGTAGAAATTCATATATCTATTCCACAGGTGTTGGTACAACGTGAAAACCTGAGGGACTTTTGAGAGAAAAGTTAGTTATTGTTAATGCATAAGAAAATCTCAGTGATTCATTCAAATATATTGGTATGTGACTGGCACACCCCACAGGTAAGTGCTGAATACACATGGAAACAAAGCATGGAGAGGTTCACCCGAGATACCAGTAATTCTACCTTGAAAGACAAACTGTGTGAGTCATAAAACTGGAAATGTTAGCGCGAGGAAAGACTAGTTGCCAGGCAATAAAGGTAAAGAGGAGACATGGGCACAAATAGGGAACGCAGTTTTGCACATTTAAAGAAAACTCTTTAGTTTCTATCTCTTCTCTTCCCATTAAAACCTGTCCTTGATAATAAAAAAAGAATTCTCTAAGCATAGAGGATGATTTTCCTTCTGAACGAACAAAAATTGTGTGATTTTAACTCATGTGAAACTTTTAGGACACATGGAAAGTAACAGTTTTTACTGAACTATCAAGTGACATCTTAAAACACCCGTTTTTCTACTAAGATACTGATCACAACATCTATTTTGATCTTTTCAAGATTGTATTTCTGTTTCCAAACCCAGTCACAGAGGAAGTATATAGTAATTCACAAGGCAAAAGGCAAGGTAAGTGTCATTAAGTTCTACGCAGACCAACACTATACACAAGAGATTTCTCTAATCACCTTAAGGGAATGAAAATATCCAAAGATCGGGTAGGAGAGAGGCACAGAGCGAGGGCTAAAGGATGTGCTGGGGATGTGCTTACCACTGGAGAGTTGGCCTGACATGCCCCAGTGCAACACCAAAAGAAAAGAAAAGAAAAATGGAAAAAAAAAAGAATAAAAAGGAAGAATAGGAAAGGAAGTCTAATCATGAGACTATGGAATGGTGTAGTAGAGGCTGAACTCAAGTTACACCAACAAGCTTTGATTCTTTGTAATTGTCAAAAATTTTCTCTTTCATAATGTGAATTGTTCCTCCAAAACATTTCTTTCCTTTCTATTAGATTCTCAAAGATATCTATGCCTTTGAGGGAATAGATATTTGACAAGTAAATCAAGATAACTAATAATACAGGCCAACAGGATGACTTGCAACCAAGCCTTGAGGATCTGAGTTAGATCCTGGGATCTAAATGGTGAGAGAGAGAGAGAGAGAGGTATCTCATACTGTTTTCTGACCTTACATGTACAATATTGTAATTTAAATTTTTTAACACAATATTAATTTAAAATTTTTCAAATTCACATTTCAAAATTTGTACATTTCATGATAAATATGATAAAAATTTGAAGTATTCTCAAACTGAGAAGTTGTCTGATATTTAATTTGACTAATATACTACATGCCCGGTTTGATGACCATCCATTACAAGAAAAGAATACAATATTAGAATTTTTCTCAATAGACTCATGGGAAATTCTGCACAGAATACTAATTAATGTATATATCACCAATATTCATAGCAGGTTATTCATAACAGAAGCATAGAAATAAATATATATATATAACAAGCATATTTTGTCTAAATGTGTAAAATGATAATAATGTAATTACTTTTATTTTATCAAACAATTCTTCAATATTTTCTAAGCCACAACAGAAATTTATTTAGAAATGAGGAGCAACACGGCATAATAATGAGGTTATGCTTTCTTGTTTCTTGTAGAGTTAAAAACTTTATGCAACAGCATTTTAGGTTTCTAAATAATATTTCATATATTCTCTGAGTGTGTGTGTGTGTGTGTGTGTGTGTGTGTGTGTGTGTGTGTGTTCAGGGATAGAATTTAGGACCTATGAATGCTACACAAGAGCATGACACTGAAGTACACTCCTACCCCATACATGTGTATTGTGTATATAGAGAGATGTGTAAATATACGTGTTTAGTGATTTGCACAGAATAAAGAGAAGAATGAAATATGCAATTTTTTTCAATGTACGTTTCCTGGCATTGAACACAGGGCCTTGTGTTCACCAGGCACATTCTCCACCACTGAACTCCATCCCCAGACTAAAACCATACAGACTTTAAACCAGACATATTACTGCATGGAGATCATACCTAAATATTGTTTTTTATGTTTTTATATTTTATCCATTTTTTTCTCACAATGATCATTTCTGACTTGCATAAGATGCTACAGAACGAGAATAATGAGTCCATGTCGGTGATTTATGAAACAGAGGTTGCACTAAGAATACAGGGCAGCAGGGCCCTCTTCGTGAATAAAGGAGGCTCTGAACAGAGCATAGGTGAATGAAATCGTTGAGTACAAGTGCTGAGGTCAGAGAGTCACACATACCAGCCAGGAGCAGCTCTGAGTCAGGATGCTGCATTCCTCAGCACGCCGGGTCTTCAGCTGGAAATTATGCTTTTGAAGAATGCTTCACAATATAAACTTAGGGTCAAATTTAGAATTTTTCATTTCCATTTGTGTAAAATGCTTCTGAACGACTAGCAAACATTTAGAAAGGAAAATATGCTACTTAGGATGGCAAGTTGTGATCATTGTTTTAAGGGAAGAAAAAAAAAGAAACAATGAACTGAACACCAGAATTTGTTTAAAATGAATATATGGTTATGGAAAGAATTCTAGAAAAATTTTGGCTCTCCATTTGAGTATGTGTGGAAAGGCTACTAAAGAAGGAAGAATTGTTCTTGTGTGGAATATATAAGGCAAGGACTCTAGGTCACATCTTAGAACAGCATTCACACAAGTCCAGACAGACATGACCACTGCAAATCAGTCTGTCTGTCTGTCTCTCTCTCTGTGTTCTCCCCTCTTCCTCTCCCTCCTTCTTTGCCTTGCTCTCTCCCTTCTCTCCTTCCTTCTCTCTTTCCTTTATTCCTTCCTTCCTTCCTTCTCCCTTCCCTGCCTGTTTCTTTAATTCTCTCACAAAGCAGTAGGTCTCACTGCGGCATATTGTAACATGTTTTGCTGCTTTTCCTCTTCCATCACTCTGTACCTGCCCTCAAAACCCACTCTGCTCTTTCACCACAGTGTTCCCTTTTCAACTTTTATGTCACATATGTTCGATTATCCCGGCCCTCTTCCCAGAGCCCCTTTAATTCTTTGTGTTCCCCTTTCTCATTTTAGGTCCTATACCTACACTCACTCCCAGATGTATGCATATGTACAAAAGTTAAAAGCTAGAATCCACATACAAAAGGCATCATGCAGTATTGTCCTTGTGTCTGCATTACTTCAGTTAACAAAATAACTTCCATATCTATCCATTTTCCTGAATTTTTAAATTTTTTCATTTTGTCTTTATGGTTGAATAAAATTCTATTTTAAATATGTACCATATTTTCAGATCCATTCATCAGCTGCTGGGCATCTAGATTGATTGCATTCCCTTGATATAGCAAATTGAGCAGTGATAACTACAGATGTCCAAGTGTCTGTGTGGTAAAACAGAGTCCTTCGATTATATAACTAGGAGTGGTAGAGCTGGGCTATATTCTCCCTGTAAAGTGAGATTTTCAGGATGGTGCCCTGATCTCTACAGGATAAAGGCCTGGTAGACTCTTCCACTTTGATGTAGTTATACCCTGTGGGAATCAGTGAGGTGACAGGGTCACCTGCTAGATACTTAAAAATAGTCTACTAAAACTTCTATTTTTCAGTGTTATATTAAGGCTAAAACTTTCATAAATACACAAGAGTAGAAATATGGTCACTCAAACATCTAGATGCACACACATACTTCCAAGTATTAATAGGATGATATCACAGAAATTCTAAACAATTCCACTTTCAGTGCTTCTTTAACTCAAAAGACCAAGAACGGTTTCCAAGGAAGCATAGAGAAAGTGATAAAAGATACCTATAAAGATATTAGACTAGAGAAAAAGATAAGTGAAAAAAAGTCTCAGTGATGTCTAAATTTTTCTTAATAGTCATAGTCACAGGAATAGAAAGTGGATACTCTACTTAGAGATTAGGTAGATATATAGTAAATACATGTCACTTAATTTAACCCAGGTCCTCTGCAAGGGAGCAAGGACTCCTAATCAATGAGCCATTTCTCCAAACCCTGTTGGAGAGAGCCCCTCTTTCTAAAAGCAACTTAACAAAAAGAATTTTTTTTAAAAAAGACAAGGTCTTGGGGTAGAGAGATGGCTCAGAACTGACTGTTCTTGCAGAGGATCCACCTTCAGTTCCCAGCACTGGCAGGGTGGGTGACAACCATCCTTATCTTCAGTTCCAGAAGTTCCCAGGCCCTCTTCTGACTTCCTCTAGCAATATATGACCTGGGTGCATTTACATACATGCAGGGAGTACACTAAGACAAATTTTAAAAATAATAATAAATAATAATCAGTAGATTAAAAAAAAAAAAAAAGAATGAAGTGTCACAATGTAAGTCTCACTGACCTGGAACTTGCTATTTAGACCAGGCTGACCACAATCTCATAGAAACAAATGTACTTCAGCCTCCTGAGTGCTAGGATTACAGGTTTGCACCAGCAAGAAAGACATTTTAAAACTGATTTGCGGTAACATAACTCTAAACAAATGAAACATCATTCCAGGCTATTTTGTTGTTGATCCTATCTGAATGGATAAAATTAAAATATGGTCTTACAATTTAATCATCACAGAATGTGGCAGAGAGATGCCACAAAACAGCAGAGCTGAGCAAGGACATCCTACTGGGTGCTATTTAGATGCAAGAATGAGCCTCTTCAGTTCTCAGAAATGGTTCCTTCTCAGTTCTCTCAGAACTGAGATTGTTTACAGTGTAAACAAGCTGAAATAGTGTTAAACGATCTGAAAACAAGATTGAATTTGCTTCCAAGGTTAGGTAAGATTCCCTTTGTAACAGAAGGCATTCCTAGAAAAGTTATACCTGCAACTAAAAAAGGACCTGTTTTATTAAATCAATAACAACAAACTAATATTTACCAAAGACTTACTTAAGTCATGTGATTGTGAAAAGCAATTCATTTCTTCTATATTCTGAAATTTTCAAGATACATTTAATTAGTACAAGTGCTCATTAAATTCTAAATCGGTTGAAATTGAAAACTACTTAAGAATTCTTTAAATTTAATAAATAATTCTTTTTATGTATTATTTAAATTTATGCTTATGAGTATATTGCATGCAGTACCCATAGAGTTCAGAAGAGGACATCAATACCCTGGAACTGGAATTAAAGATGACTGTTACCCTGTGGGTGCTGGGATTTGAACCCAATTCTTCTACAAGAATAGGCAGTGCTCTTAACAGATGAGCCATGTCTTCAGCCTCAAATTTAATCAATAATTCTGAAGAAAAGGTAACAGCATTTATTCATGATACAATATACATAAATGAATATGAACAAAATAATTAGAGATCTCAGTGCCCTTCGTTCTAAAATCATAGCCATGAGTCAGTAAGTACAGCAGGAAAAGCTCTCTTCTACACTGTTTCATCCAAACTATGTTCCTGACCAAACTCGGACAAGTTGAGATTACCTCCACAGGGGAAGATAAATATTTTGGATCCATATTTATGAAGAGGAATGTAAACATTTTCTAATTTCCTCATATGGAGGGCTAACCCTGGGGAGGCTGTGGCCTGCATTTCAAACTGAAAGGCTTCTAGATACCTTTTAAACCCATGTAAATGAAAAGCATATTCATTCTACTTCCAATTAGCCTTCTTTTCAGCCTCATTTAGTTGTTCTAAGAATCTTAAATCCCTGAGAACAGAGGAACAAGTGACTGTAGGATCCTAAAGGCTGGAGAGGAAAGTGGGGCCATGTGGACATAGGTGTTTTTTGAAGAAAGGTGTGATCAAAGAGTGGGAGACACAAAGGAACGGAGCTGGTGAGAAGCACAGCCTTTGAGAAGCAGGTTCAGGGTTATTTTATATTTCCCTAATGGCCATGAAATTCCAAACGATCTCTACTAAATTAACACCAGAAAGAAAGACAGCAGGGAGCCATAGCTGCACTTAAATCAGGAAGGGACGGGAAAAGGGTTTACATCTGACCAGAATCCTGGAGGGAGAAGTAATGGGTAGAACACACAGTACAAAGGCAGAAAAGAAACCTGCTCAGGAGTCAGGGAATAATTCTCACTCTAGAGACAGTCAGCAAGTGAGATCTCCAACAAAACAGGTGACCTTCAATCAACAAACCCTGTGACTGTAACCTGATTTCTGCTTGCCAGGAACATGTGATCCACCCCATTAAAGCTGGGACATCTAGGAAACTAGCCCCTGATGTTCCAGAATTCTATTCAAGTTAATGAGATTGGTGAGGTAATCAACTATGGGACTGAATGCTACAGACATATCTGGACTAATGATTTTTACCTGACCAAGGAACGAAAAAATTACTGTTTATAATGTAAATAAGTTCACTGAGCTGTCTGCTTCTCTTATAATCTGACATATGACCTTAATGCTCAGGACTCTTCCTTGCACTCCAGTCAAGATATTGTAAAATAGAGTATGAATGTGTCTATGCATGTTTTACATATCAAAGCCCTCAAAACAGCATGCTTTTCTCATTGCAGACAGTAGGTGAAATCTGTTCGCTTTCCTGTGTATAATATTCTAGACCTAGGGATCAAGCATCACCTGATAAGGGTGAGTCCCAACTTCTCCTTCCTCATTTTATGCTGGATACACTGTTTCAAAATTAGTGAGCTAATCCCTGGCTGGGGAGCACAGTTCGAAGGGTATGTAAACACAGAGCAGTATTACTAAGCCTTAAGGAATACTGGCACATGGAGCTTTAAGAACCTTAATGACTTTACAACTAAGTAAATCAGCTAGTGAAAAAGAGACAAATGCTATATGAATCCCTTCACATGAACGACCTAGATGAGCTAAATCCTAGACAGAAAAGGTGAAAGCATAGTAGTCAATTAACCAGGCAGGAAAAAGGAGAATTTTGGATTTAATTTATACAACTTTTCAGTTTTTCAGGATGAACATGCTCTGGAGCTGTTTGTAGAAATACATTCACACACGTGACACCAGTGATCTCTAAGGTTTACAAATGGTTACAGTCACATGTTTCAGATCTTATATATTTCAGCAATTCTGAGGAAAGCCTCGACTCTGATGACTTCTAAGAATACTCAGCTTTCTTCCTTGGACATTCCTGATAGTCTATACCACAGGCTTTGTGGTACGATTGCTCTTTTATGATGGGTCAATGTTTCCTTCACAGGAGATAGAAGGCTTTGTCCAGAGTTCTGGAGAACATGGTGTTGTGATGTTTTCTCTGGGGTCAATGGTTGGCAACCTGACAGAAGAGAGGGCCAATGTGCTTGCAGCAGCCCTCGCCCAGATTCCACAAAAGGTGAGGTTGAGTGCTTCATCACATCACTGCTTGCTGAATGCCTTACATCATGTAATTGGTCTTATTATACAAACTTCCTTGTGAATTTAAAACCATCATGATATTGCTAGTTTATCTATGAAATCATTTGAAAGACAAAACTATACATGACAGATGCTAAAACAGTACAGAAGGTATTTTTGAATAATAGATTTGGTGTTAACATTGTGTTCATAAATAAATATACTCAAGTGTAGTGTGAACTAGGTGTTATACTAGTCTTATAGGCAAAATTTTCTTTGCCATTTAAGACACTGTCTCCCTGTAGACCCAGATGGCCTGGAACTCCCTATGTAGACCAGCCTGGCCTGTAATTCACAGAACTCCACCTGCCTTTGCCTATCAAGGGCTAGAATTAAATAAAGATGAGAGCCACCACCCCAGCTTTACAGGCAGATTTTTAAAAATCATGAGAAAAATCTGCCTTGTCACTTCCTCCATTTCCACAAGGGATTACTGAGGGCACTATAAGAACTAAAATGTAGTCAGACTGCAGTTCTAACCACTAATGGTAACCAAGCATTCAAAAGCTTTATCTGTGTCAAAGCATCAGATTCCTATGTAATCTCTTTCTAATGTGTCTATATTTTGATATAGAACTATAAAGAGTACCATTTATTGTGATATTGAAAGGAAGGAAGAAAGAAAGGGCCTCATCAACCTCAAGTTCACCAAATCAACTAGACTTAGAGAAAGTAAAAATCCAGCCTGCCCTGTTAGACCTAACCTTGGTAACAACTGAAATTAGGAGATATAATAAAGAGTTGAGTAAAGATCTTGCTCTTAAAATGAACCATGTCCCCTAGAAGATGTGGAATCACAAGGGTCAAACTCTAAAAAGATAACTTATGGTTATCATGCGATAAGTAAACTACGTCAAATACCATTTAGAAATACTATGACTGAATTTACCAGATAAGGATGACTGTAAATGCAGATGGGTAAAACAAAATAAATGAACTTGTCATAAAAATTTTAGTAGATTTATTTTTATATTAGAAACATAATCACAAGTTTCTTAAGTACTTGTACTTGATACTAATGGTCTTTGCCTAAATTAATGTTTATTATGTATCAATGTTATCTGTCAAGCCTTGAACAAATATCAAAACAAATGGAGCAGTGTGTACTGTATTTGTGTCAACAATAGACTATTCTTCATGTTAACGACTCTCCTTCTCATTGCCTAGCTTTCTGACAGTAAGGATTTAACTATATTATTTATTAACCTCTTTAGAACTCTAACATGAGTAATTTGAAATTTGACTCACATACTAAGAATCTAGCTTTACCTTACCAGGTTCTATGGAGATTTGAAGGCAAGAAGCCAGACACCCTAGGCTCCAATACTCGGCTGTGCCCGTGGATCCCCCAAAATGACCTTCTTGGTAAGATTCAAGAGGAAAACCCTGAAACATGAGTAATAGCCAGCCATGGATAGAAAAGTTCAGTGGAAAAATGTGTTTATGAAGATTGTGTTCTAGTCCTAGGGAAGATGGATAAAGAACCAGCGATGACATTCTGTTCGACCCTGTAACATTCAACATGACTAGAATTCATTTTGATTTCAGCGGGGATTGCCTTTCAGTTACATCTTCATTTTTCTCTTCACCTCCTACTTCTGTTTACAGCTGTCTTTTCACCAATGTAAGGCAATTTCAAATGACAGTGAAAATAACATTCTTTTATTCATGTCTGACTTTTGTTTAATATCTCAGAAACATCTGCACCATAAAATGGATCCACACTCCATCCATGGTGAAGTATTTTCTGTGCTAACTCTGATTCCAGCACCGTGACCACACTGCTCCCTGCTGGTCAGAGCTGATACAGCACACCCTGTGACTTCCTTGTTTCCTGAGGAGATCCTGTTTTCTTAAGGCACAATCTGTTTTTGTACCTGCTGTCTGCTCCACTTGCACATACTCTGTCCCTTCTTTCCAATGCATAAACTTATTTCTGATTTTCACACACTGTGTATTCTATATGACCTTCACATAATCCCGAGTGGACCTACAGTGCTTCTTGCCCTAAGATTTGAAAGAAATTTCAGAAAAGTTTCATGATTATAATAATCTGTTATCTAAAATATATTACACCTTTCCGTATCCTCTATTCTTTATCACTTTATGTTTAATATTTATAACTAATAATTTTCCCTCATGACTCTCAATACTAGGTCATCCAAAAACTAAAGCTTTTGTAACTCACGGTGGAACCAATGGCATCTATGAGGCGATCTACCATGGAATCCCTGTGGTGGGCATTCCCTTGTTTGTGGATCAATATGATAATGTTGTTCACATGAAGAGCAAAGGAGCAGGTGTTAGAGTGGACTTCCTCACAATGTCAAGTACAGATCTGCTCAATGCAGTGAAGACAGTCATCATTGACCCTTCGTGAGTACACTGCTTTTCAGATGTGTAGTACTTAAGATACCAGCTCTCAACAATAACAGTACACATTTCATCTAAGTCTTATTTTGAAAATGCATAATAATAGGTTTTTTAAATATTTTATTTATTTTTGCTTTATGTGTGGATGTATTGCCATTGCCTACGTGTATGTAAGTGCACCTATATCATGCAAGGCCTGCAGAGGTCAAAAGAGGGCATTCAAATTTTCCTGAAACTACTGTTATGGACAATTGTTAGCCTCCATGTGGTTTCTGGGAATCGAACCCAGGTCCTCTGTAAGAGCAGCCAGTACTCTTAACCACTGAGCCATCTCTCTAGCCCCACGAAATTGCATAATGGTTTACCCATTGCCAAATGAGTTTTTAATCTTAAGACTGCAAATTATTCCCTCTAGATTTGCCACATAAGTACTTACTATAAGAATAATGAGATGCTAAAAATAACAGCTTTTCCATATTACTAAATGGAAATATCTCTCCACCTGCAGGGCAGTTCTATTCACATAGCTCTTGCTCTCTCCATCTTTCCTTCCCTCTCTGAACTCTAGGTTCCACTGTTCTACCCTAGACTCCTGAACTCAGTTCTGTTAGTTTACACTCATTGATGAGAATTTGCAGTATTTACCTTTGGAGCCTAATTTATGTGACTTAACAAAATGCCTGCCAGTTCCAACCTTCGTTCTGAAAATAACATGATTCCATTCTTTATAATGACAGAATAGTTAACTATTTTTTCATTCCACAGCTTCTTTATCAATGAACAATTGTCAGTCAATTCCAATTCTTTGCTTTCAGGATAAATGCTGAAAATGTATGCAAATCCTGGTATCTATTTTATATATTGTTGACTTTTTGGATGAATAGATTCTTAGAAGTTGGGAGATAAAACCTGGGGTAATTCTGGTTTTAGTTTCAGGAAATCCATACTCTTTCATAGTTTCTTTGCTAAAATATTCTTCAACCAATGGTCACTGATGACTCCATCTCTTCAGCCAGTGAGATGACTCACCAGTTAATGGTTCTCGCCACCAATCCTGGCGACCTGAGTTCGATCCCTGGAACACATGTGGTAGAAGGAGAGAACTGATTCCCACAAGTTCTCAGACCTCTACATCTGCATCATAGCACACGCCCCTGTGTACAGGCACACACACATACGTACACACACATACACACACACACCACACTCTCATACACACACACACACACACACACAAATAAATAAATGTAAAAAAATCTCTTTTCTCTGCATTTAGGCAGTCATTTTGTTTTGTTTTGTTTGTTTGTAGGGCTGGAGTCTAAATTTGGGTCTTTGTTCCTCGTGAGCAAACACTCTGTGAGCAAACACATCCTCAGCTCTCATGTTATCTTTTGAATAAAAAGTTTATTTTCATCATTTATCCAATTTTTATTAACAAGGGTTTGTTTTTAATTAAGATTTTGAAGAATCTCATGACACAGTTTTGTCACCAAACCATGCAGGTGATTATTCTCCAACTGCATTCAGCTATCTCACTTAAAGTGCTCAGGATGGCTCATTACCATTTACTCTGTTGGAAATGTTTTACTTCCCAAATATTTTTCCATGTTATCTTTGGAAAGTACTTCTGCATCAGAAAATGCCAACCTGTAGCTCAACTTTCTAGCAAGCTCTTCCTGAAATAACATTGTACCCTCTGCTCTTCTATGGCATTTATTCAGACTTGTGTTACTTTCCAAAAACCTTTCATAGACTTGATGAACTCAAGTTAATTAATTGGTTTTCGATGCTGGTGTCTGTATTTCTCCTTTACCTCTGTCTTTAGCTATAAGGAGAACGCCATGAGACTATCAGGAATTTACCATGATCAGCCAGTGAAGTCCCTGGACCCAGCTGTCTTCTGGGTTAAGTATGTCATGTACAACAAAGGAGGCAAGCACCTTCAGGTGGCAGCCCACGACCTCAGCTGGTTCCAGTACCACTCCCTGGATGTGATTGTGTTCCTCCTGGCCTGTGTGGTGACTGTGACATTCATCATCACAAAATATTGCTTCTTTTGTTGTCAGAAGTTTGCTAAGGCTGGAAAGAAGAAGAAAAGGCAGTAACTGTATCCACACTAATGTAAGGTGGCCTCACAGATAGACCTCTTCCAGTTCATTCCAGTAAGAGGAGGCTGTAATGAGTGGGTCTTTCCTCCTGTGAGAAGAGGACTTTTTACTTGACTCATAAAATCATAGTTCATTTTCCAGAGCTTTAATATTTGTTTATGAGTTGTAAATATTTTAGGCCACCATGCCAGGAAAAAGTAAAAATCAAACTATATTATTACCTATTAAAAAATACTGCTATGTCCATGTGTGGTGGCACATGCTTTTAATTTCAGCACTAGGGAGGCAGAGGTAAATGGACTTCTGTGAGATCAATCTACCCTGGTATATTGTGAGTTCCAGGCTAGTTGGGGCTATAGGAAGACCCTGTCTCAAAAACCACACAATCAATAAACATTGATGTAATTTAAAAGTTGTAAGACCATAATTGACTAAATTCCTGTGCTTTGCTGAGTTTCTCTAGTACTGACAGATATAAGGTCATTCACAACTCCACATGTAGCATCTCTGTTTTTTTGTAAATGCTCAGCATCTGTTACCCAAGTTGCAGAATTTAATGGATTTTACTTTTTCCAAACAAGCTATTCCATAATCAGAACTTTATCCAAAGATTCATCTATCCTTCCATTTGATTTTGGAAGACATGTGGAGACACCAAAATGAAAAGTTAAAACTAGAAGATAGCAAGCCTGACTCCATCTTGTCAGAAAAAGCCTCTGCTGTGTGGGGAACTGGACTAGAGGGAACATACCTCAACATAATTAAACTGCATACAACAAACCTATAACCAACATCATTCTAAATGGAGAAAAACTGGGAGCATTCCCATTAATATCAGGAACCAGAGAGGGCTGTCTACTGTCTCCACTCTTATCATTCACCCTCCACAAAAGTCAACTCCAAATGGATCAAAGACTTCAATATAGAACCTGATACTCTGAAACTGCTAGAACAAAACATAGACAGTACCCTCCATGGTACAGATGAAGGAAAAGACTTTCTACGGTTGCTCAGGCATTAAGGTCAACAATCAACAAGTGGGACCTCATTAAGCTACAAACTTCTGTACAGCAAAAGAAGCAACCAAAGAAGTGAAGACGAAACTCACTGAGTGGGAGTAAGTCTTCATGTGCTACACATCTGACAGAGGATTAATATCCAGAATATACAAAGAACTCGAAAATCAGAGAAACAAGAAAATAAACGACCCAGTCAAAAGATGGGCTACGGATCTGAACAGAGAGTTCCCAAACAAAGAAATAAAACTGGCTAAGAAACACCTTTAAAAGTGCCCAACATCCTTAGTAATTAGAGAAATGCAGATAAAAAACACTTTAAGATTCCATCATACTCTAGTCAGACTAGCTAAGATCAATAGAACAAAAACACCAAATGCCAGTGATGGGTGATGTGGAAACGGGGAACGCTCATTCACTGCTGATGCAAATGCAAACTCATGCAACCACTATGGAAAGCAATGTGGAACTCTTAAAAAACTAAAAATGAATCTACCTTACTATCTGGTTATACCATTCCTTGGCAGATACCCACAGGACTCATTCTACTGTAGAGATACCTGTACATCCATGTTTGTTGCTGCTGTTTTCACAATAGCTGATAAATGGAAACAACCTAAATGTCCCTCAACTGACATGGATGATGAATAATAAAAATGTGATACATGTAAACAATGTACTTGAGTGCTACTCAGTACCAAGAAAATATGAAATCTGCGGGTAAATGAACATCAAGTGAAGTAACAGAAAGTCGGGGATGTATGTTCTCCTTCACATCCAGATTGTAGCACCAATCCCTTATATCTGAGTATATATCTTGATGCAACAGCAGAAGCCAGGAGAATGGAAAGGAAATACAGAGATAAAGGGGAGTAAAGAGCCCAAAAGAGCAGACTAGAGGGGAACAGATGTTGCCAAGGGGGAGGTGGGGAAAGTGGGAGTGTTTGACTGGGAGGGGAAGAGGAATGGCACCCTGGGGTGGGGAGGTTGGAACTCAGGAGAGGAGGGATTGTGGGAAGCGGCTGTTATGTAGGGAAGGCAGGGACAATGGGGACCCTTGGACTGGGGAGGAAGGAGGGAGGTTGGACAGGAGAAGAGATGAATGGAGCTTGGGCAGAGTGAGAAGCCAGAGGGAAATGAGTTGGCTTGAGAACCCCATGACAAATACACATACAGTGTCTGAACATTCATGCATTTGGACACTTGGAGACTATAGAGCAAGGAGCATAGTGCTAGATAGGAGAGACCTCCCTTCCAGTGGCTGGTCAGAGTAGTCCAAGAGAATCTCAGAATAACACCAGATCTCTTGGTTATATCCCAGATTTTGCATGTAAGACCCTACTGCAAAAGACAGGACATACTCCTCCTGATAAAGGACTTGGAGCAGGAACTAAACTGGAAGCCTTCTACCAAAAGACTAGCTCTCATGGTTCTAGATGATGCTATGCAAACCACTATGAGAGAAAATTAATCAATGGTGCAATCCAGCCCTGAAGCCTAACAACCATAATAACTTGCACAGCAAACTGCCTCTACTGGTTCAGTAGCGGCAGTATAATCTGGGAGGTAACCAACAGTTATCTAACTAGACTTAAAATCCTCTCAATGGGAGTGAACTCATGGGTGGCACTGTAATTACAGCCAAATACACATGACTAGAGAGATCACAGATTCTAGAGAAAACCCTATTTCTATCATATCTCTATACAAATGAAATTTCTTACCATATGCTAAATAATGGATCCTGATATATACAGGCAAGTCTACCGTACACCACTCATTAAAGAAGCTTCTTTTTGCAACTCATGGAGACTATTACAGAGTTCCACAACTGGTCACACACAGAGAATATGTCTTTGAGATGCCCAGTCCTAGGTAACACATCTACAGTGGAACCTCCACACCTAAGGCTTGTGGAACATAGCAGAACAGGGAGTGAGGAGAACACCAGTGCATCCCTCATCTCTCACCTGTGATGCTTCTTTATACAACTGAGTGTGACGCACACAGAAGGGCACAACTGACAAAGTATTAGATAACATGAAATTGCAAAGTGTCTGTGCCTGGAAAGGACTTACCCACGCACCCACCCACAGCTCAGGCTCAGGGACCGTATGTAGGGCACAACACAGGATGGACCTTAGCCAGGTCACCTACTATGAGGAATAGAGGAATGGCTCCCCAAGGGCATGGTGCTCTGCTCCGGCTAGTCGTGATACCAGCATCCGGAAAGAACCTGCACCGAGATGATCTACCTGGGGACAGATTACTATTGGCTGCAGCTGGGAACTACCTCATAGGGCAATTGGCTAACCAAACCCATAAAACCCCTTGCATTTCCATGAATAAATGAGTTTGCAGCCGCTAGCCCTCTGCACGCTTCCACCCAGCTCCCGGGGTCTGTGTGTTGACTCCGCACCTCTAATCAATCCCCTTTCGGCAGAGACCTTGCATCTCACTCCGGCCAGACCAAGCACAGGGGCCCCAACAAGGGACTATTTCAAAAAGGGTGATAAGATTGTAAGAACCAGGGTTTGTCCTTGAACACAGGGAAACAGAGGCTTTCGGGTCACTGGAAGCTTGCTAATGTGAACTGGGGGGCAATGGTGGCACCGAGCATAAGACTCACACCAACTCACTCAGACAAGGCCCCAAAGTGGAGCAAGGTAAATGGGCTGGGGCTGGCCCTAGCCTAGGAACTGTTGGGAACTGATTACTGCTGTATGAGAGAGAGTCGACATTCCATAAGATCTCTGAATATGATGATCAGACTTCAGTGTGGATGAACCTGCACTGAAGGACATTTGACCAGATAGGACTAAATATGTATGGCAGAATGAATGAGGTCTGGATGGGGGCAGGGATCTAAATTTGATTAAGAATTGTTATATGAAATGTATAAATGTTCAATAAAAATTTTAAAAACAATTCTGAAAGCACATTATTTTAACAACAAACTTAAAACTTGCTTATTTATCAAAGGCTTAAATTCTGTGAGTTAAAAGATATTTAGGTTGATTGTTGTCCTCTTGAGTTTTAATTTGTGTTAACATTCATTTATTTGCAAGATAATTTGAGGAGAATGCCCTAGGGAATTTTACTGCAAGCAAAATATGCAACATGTACATATGCATAACACACAGCACAGATAGACAGACAGATAGACACAAAGACAGAGACACAGACACACACACACACACACAAACCAGAGAGATATTATCGTTTTCATTGTAAAACTGTACTCACAACATAAAATAAAAAGGACATTAACATGAGCCTCAAGCTTACCAGTTCTTAAGAACATGAATTTCTGACAAAATGGAACGATTTACCTGTTCCTATGAGATTATTTTCCCTGGTGGGATTCTTACCAAGACCCCCACCTAAAATTTCCAAGAAAGTGGTTGCTGGATTTTACAAAGCCCCCTCCTTTTTTTTCCTAACACACACCCTTCTTTGGAATCATAAATGAGTTTAGGGATTAACTTCTTAAGATTTTAAGATTTTTACCTTTCAGCTAATATTGCTTAGTAAAATAATTATCTGAGCGACCTTTGATCATGAAATCATATTCTGCTTGCCAGTTTGGTTTGTATGATTCATCAGTGTAAATGGGAAGTATTTTTAGTTGTGAGGTTTAAAGATTACTTCAAGTTTTGTTTGGTGTGTAAACTAAAGTTCTGAGGAGGGAAAAGGCACACTTTTGTTAAAGATTCTCCAAGGATGATTGACATTTTTAGAACTTTGTGATTGTGGAAAGTTGGAATGTTTCAGAACCAGAGCCAAGTAATCTTGGACTACTTTGACTGTCTTAATAGTCGATTGTCCATCTCTATCTTATCTAATATCTTTTCCACTGTCAGGCAAAACTTTTGCAATGTATTCAAAGACCATGAGCTTCCCACCAACCACAAAGCCAAGAATGTCATAAGACAACGTGTGAAACCCACTTTCCTACTTTGCTTTAACAAGCTTACCTGAGGTTCCCACAAAATGCATTTCAAAAAAATGGCTTGATTTTATGTCTTTGTTTTGTTCTATAAATATAGAGTTTTTGGAACTACTTGCACATTGGAACATAATATTTGAGGAAATCTGAATCTAAGTTCCCAGGTCATGGTCACTTATATTTGACTCAGTGTATGAAGTATGTCTTATGCCTTTTGAAGTGAGAGCTGTTTTTCACTAATGGTGTTTCTGGCCAATGTAGTAGGCAAAGTAATTTTTAAGCTGTGCAGAGCTTTTGTTCTTTTACCAGTATATGCTGTACATTGAGTGAACCCCTTACTTTTCCTCATCCCTACCCCTCCCCTTTAGTCTGCTTTGCTTCTCTGCATGATTTTATGTGTCTGTATTAGAATCTAGAATACACATGAAGAAAAATACACTTTTTTTGTGAGTCTGGCTTAGTTAAGTGACTAAGATTATGTTCAGTTGCTCCAAGTCAACATATGACAGACTAGTGCGTAGCACTAGTCATAACAGCTGTTATGGAACCAACCTAGAAATCCAACAACTAAGGAATGAATAAAGGAAACAATGGAATTCCTTTTCAACATAAAAAAGAATGAGGTTATTGATCTGAGCTCAAGACACTCACATATGTGTATATATATTAGCATGAGTACAGATGTGCATGTGCCACAGTGAGCGTGTGGAGGTTGGAGGACACTCATGTGCCACAGTGAGCGTGTGGAGGTTGAGGACACTTCAGGTGTTTGTCCTAGACGTCTATTTTTAGTTCTCTTGTTCTTGCTGAGTATGCCAGGTTAGATGTCCACAAGCTTCCAAGGATTCATTGTCTCATCTCTCATAAGGGTGCTGGGGTTACAGATGTTCACATTATGGCATCAGGTTTTTATGTGGGTACTAGGGATTTGAACTCAGATCTTCACATTTTCATGGAAAGTATTGCGATAGCTTGAATGGGAATGTCCCCCATAGGCTCCAAGTATTTGGACATTTTATCTCTAGTTGGTGGGGCCGTTTTGGGAGGTCTTGAAAAGTGTGGTCATGCTACAGAAAGCACATCACTCGGGTGAGCTTAGAGAGTCTTTAAGCCTTGCTAGTTTGGGATCTTTCTCTGCTTCCTGTGCCCGCTTGAATATGTGAGCACTTAAGTTTCCTCCTGCTGTAGCCACCTCTGCCACCATGCCTCCCCGCCATGATGGACTCTTGCCCCTTTGGAACCACAAACTAATAAACTCTTCCTTTTATAAGTTCCCTTGGTCAGTGTTTCTATCACAGCAACAGAGAAGTGACTAATACAGTGCTTTTACCATCTCTTTTACCCACTGAGACTAAGTGGGGGGGGAGGGGTGCATTGCCTGCATGTATGTAAATCCACCTGTGACCTGAAATGCCCATGGAGGTCACAGGAGGCCATCAGATCCCTTGGAATGGAGTTACAGATGATTATTAGCTCCCATGTGGGTGCTGGGAATTGAACCCAGGTCCCTTGAAAGAGCAGCCAGTGCTTTCAACGATATTATTTTCATTATTATTGAGGATCAGCAAGAGAAGGGTAGGGATGGGTGAGGGTAGTCAGGAGAGTAAATAAGAAAAAATTTGGCATATATGTATATATATGAAAGAAAAGTTTAAGGAAATACACCATTAAGTATGTTAACAAAAAACTTACACAAAATTTTTTATAGTTAAAAATCTTAGTGTGACTGGGGGAAATTTCAGAGTCTCACCCCTAGATGAAGAGCTTCAAGGCAGTTTTCTCCAGGGACAAGCTCCCTGATAGGTTACCTAGCACTAAGTGGTCAGAGACAAACACATTATATGTAAGTATCATTAAATGGATCCAGTGTACTATGTACACACACACACACACACACACACACACACACACACATTAAACAATAAAGTGGACAAGAAATTGAGAGTGGAGAATGAGTTGGAGGGGGGAGAGGAAGGTACGGAAATGATGTAAATACAGCACTCATGTATAAAATTCTCAAAAAATATGAGAAAGTGGAATATTGCTCAGCTTTTAGTGTTCTCTAGTTCTTATTCAACTTTTATTATTTTTTGAGACAAGGTCTCCCTATAGCCCCAGATGACCTAGAACTCACTCTGTAGACAGGAGACTAGACTGGCCTTAATCTCCCAGGGATCCACCTGCCTCTACCTTGAAGTGCTGAGCCTAAAGGAGTGTGCCACCATGCCCAGCTTATCCAACTTTTAAAGAAGCAGTTCTGTCAGGCTTGGTGAACAGGCCAGTAATCCCAGCTATTCAGGAGGATAAGACAGAATGATCAAAAATCCAAGACCTGTTTCAGATACCAAGTGAATATGAGGCCTGAGTAACTTTAAAGACCCTGTCTCTAAATAAGTAAAAAAGAAGCAAACAAACAAAAATAGAGATATAGCTCAGAGCATAGTGCTTGCCTAGCATTTAGGAGGCCCAGGTTTGACCCTTAGTACCCTGCCTCTTCGCAGGAAAGGGCAGTCATTGCAGTGCAATGGCACATACTTGTACTGTCACCCAGTGAATCATGGGAGATGTTATGCTAAGTGAAATTAGCCAAACTCAGGAGGAAAAATATTGCATGGTCATTTTTTACGTGAAGCAAAAGTAAAATTCACAGAGGATAGAACAATGTTTACTAGAAATGGGGAGGGGTGGATGAGAAGAGAGAAGATTAAGTAACTACCAAGTGCCAGTCACATACCATGAATAAATTTGGACATCAAAACTACAACATGTAGGGGCCAGAGAATTGGCTCAGAGGTTAAGAACACTGGCTGCCCTTGCAGAAATGTGGGTTTGATTCCTAGCATCCACGTAGCAGCTAACAACCAGCTGTAACTCTAGTCCTAAGAGATCCAATGCCCTCTTCTGGCCTCCATGAACACACATCTAACACCAAGAAATTACTAGAAATTCATCTCAATTCTTGAATGTGCTGTAATGTAACTAATATACTTGTATTTCCATCTTCCAGATAAAATTAGGAGACCAAATGACTCTTATCCTATCTTTAAAAACTCCAGCAGGAAGAGTTACAGATTTAGTTATCAAAAGTCTATACATTTCATAAAAGAAACTATTTGTCATCAAAAAATGTTATTCTCTCCGAGTAATTCAAATTCAATGCTCTCTTTCCAAATCATGAAAATATTTCTAAGAGACAGATCCATTTACTACACTATTATAGAATAATATTGTGCTGGATAGCTTTAGTGTCAACTTGACACACCTTTCCTGGTGCAAAACCTCAGGTTTTGGGAAGGTACAGCCTCAGTTTCAGTGGAGACTCCAGCTTTTTTGGAGATGCCAGGACCATGGGATGACCACAGGCAGCAGCAGGTGTGGAATGGAGCCTGGGCTGTGAGAAGAGCTGTGTGTGCTGTGGACGGCAGAGCTAGAGAAGTGGAGCTGTCAAAACCCTCTGCAGCCCAGAAGATCATGAGTGAACCCCAGATGTCCAGCCTTGAGCTATTCGCTGGACTTGGGTTTTGCTTAGATGTGCCAGATTCTTCCCTTTGAAATAAGACAGTACGTTTTGGACTTTTCAGGAGACCACACTTAAGAGAATTTTAAAAGAAACTTGAACTTCTAAGTGTTTGGATTTTTTAAGGACGTGTGGGACTTTTAAGGTTGTATGTACTGTCTTATGTTGTGATATTAATGTTGATATCATATCTTGGGGACAAGAAATGGAAAGGTTATGGTTTAATAGTGATGTGTTTTGTATGTCAAGTTGACAAGGGGTCAATTGTGCTGGATAGCTTTAGTGTCAACTTGACACACCTGGGTTGAGGGATCCTCAATTGGGGAATTTTCTCCATTGGACTGGCATGTGATCATGTCTGTGGGGTATTTTCTTGACTGCTGAGTGCTGTGGGAGGGTCCAGCCCCCTGTGGGTGGTGCCACATGGGGCAGGTTGTTGTGTATTGTATAAGAAAGTAGGCTGAGCAAGCGCCAGGGGAGCAAGTCAGTAAGCAGCATTCCTCCACGGCCTGTGCTTCAGCTCCTGCCTCTAGGTTCCTGCCTTGAGTACCTGCCCTGACTTCCCTCAGTGATGAGTTGTGACCTGGGAGATGTAAGATAAAATAAACCCTTTCCTCCTCAAGTTGGTATTGGTCATTGTTTTGTCATAACAATTAAAGGCAAACTAGAAGAAACATACATAAAAATAAGAACAAAACAAATGAGCACATTTGTAGATCACTAACTACAACTCTAGTGCTGGTGCAAATTACTGAACAGAATAAAGTCCAAAACACACCAGTTATGCAAACGCTGCATTAGACACTTCTAATACAAGAATTTAAAGGGAATATCCTTTTACACATATATGTCCACACTTAAAACTTTGTGTCACAAGGAAAGATCTAAAGGGAGGTGTTTAAAGTCACTCACGTGACTGCTCAATGACAAATGATGTTCAGACAAAATATAGGAACTCTGACAAACGACGATCAGAGAAAAAATAGGAAGAACAAATATACTGGATTATACACTTAAAGGTTTTCAAAAAACACATTTTAAAAATATATTGAACACTTCAGTATCTTGAGATAAAAACATACGTTCGTAAATAATTAAATTTTTAACTGTATTAAGTTTTAAACCTCTACCGGAGCACAGTAGTGCACGCCTTTTACCCAAGCACTCCTGAAGCCCAGGTAAAGGCAGACCAGTCTGGTCTACAAAGCAATTACAGATCAATAATACAAAGTGAGACCATCTGTCTTTAAAAACAGAAACAGGCAACCTCACTGGGCATGGTGGTGCATGCTTTAATCTAAGCACTTGGGAGGCTCTGTGAGATGAAGTCAGCCTGGTGTACACAGCCAGTTCCAGGCCAGCTGAGGCTACAGAAGATCCTACCTCAAAAAGAGGGGCTAGGAGCAACCTATAGAGTATAAAACATTGACAGCACATATCCCAAACCAATAGAATGTCATTTACATGTATAAAGCATAGTAAAAGGATAAAATGAGTAAATAGGACAGAATATTAAAGAAAATACCTTTAAGTACAATACTAAAATTTATGTTAGAGAACTGGAAATTAATTTTAAAGTGAAATAGCATTATATTCCTGTCAGACTGGAAAGAATTTAAAGTACTTATAAGACTATATAGTAAATGGGAAAGTCTCAATAAGACTACTGCTCAAACACATATAAGTAATGTAACTACTTAGCACTTGACAATATCAAAATACAAAATGCCTCTATCAGATCATTACCAGATCTCTCCCTATTTTACAAAAACTTTAAGTGTAGGGGCTGGAGAGATGGCTCAGTGATTAAGAGCATTAGCTGTTTTTGGAGAAGACCAGGTGTGAAACCCAGAACCCATGTAGTGGCTAACAACCTTCTGTAATTCCAGTTCCAGGGAGGCCTTCTTCTGTCCTCCAAGGCACTGCATTGTTGGGTATAATGCAGGGTGGGCCTAGCTAAGCCACCTGCCAGGAGAATGAAGGAATGGCTCTCGTGGGTGGGGTGCTCCACACCTGTTGGTTGTGGAGCCAGTTTCTGCCCAGCACCTGGAGGGAACCTGATCCACCCAGGAAAAAACTGTGATTGGCTGTGGTCGGGACCCCACCCCATAAGGCTATTGGCTAACAAGACCTATAAGACTCTCTGTTCTTTCTTGAATAAATGAGTTTGCAGCAGACCACCACTGCTGGCTTTCCGCTCAGCTCCCGGAGTCGGTGTGTTGACTCTGCGTCTACTCACCGCCCACTTCGGTGGAGACCCTTCGTCCCCCTCAGGCTGGCGCTGAGTGCTGGGACCCCCAACATATTGGCACTACATGACACGAATATACTTACATACATGCAGGCAGGCAGGCATGACACTTATACACATAGAGTAAAAATGCATAACATTTAAAGAAAGTTTTAAGGTTACATGTGGAAATAAATATACAAAAGTATTCATTTTAGCACTCCTCTAATAGCAACATTTTCTAGTAGCCCAATAATGGATAGTTCTTTTAGCATAACTACACAGTACCCAAAAGGAATCCATTAAAGACAGTCTAGACAGGCAATCTGAAAGAGTAACCAGTGTATAGTAACCAATGGAAAAGCATTTTACAGAAACAAGTTATGTATGTATTGCTTAATGAGGGGGAATGGTAGACAATTCCTTCATTGTGTGAACATAACTAACACAAATTAAGATGATTCCAATTTCATTAGTGACATATTAAAGATCAGCTCCATTTGTAGTCTGTTGACAAAAAGTAACATTGCACATGAAAACATAATCTCCCCATTTTTAATAACTTAATCCACATAGTAGGACAGAACCGACTCCCAGATTGTTTTCCAGCATATACATGTGGGCTGGAGCACGTGCGAGCATGTGCACATGCACATGTGCACGCACACAAACACACTAAAAATAAAATCATTGAACTGGCTATGAAATTTTAAATTAGATTGGAAAGTAAGGCTTTTACATTTTATAGATTGTTTTCATATTTGTTCAAAGGAATGTTGCCTTCAATATGCAGTTATGGTACTTTTGAAATTTTCCAAAATATCACTTTACATAAAGGGAAAAACTAAACGGGAGCAAATAATAAGACAATCTGGAGTTAATATAGTCCTTTAAAAATTTGAAAAATGGTTTCATATAGCTAAAGTTGGCCTTGAACTCTTAATCCTGCCTCTACCTCCTGAGTGCTAGGATTTCAGGTATCTACCACCTCTTTGGTATTTCCTTTCAACATGAACCTTTGGAAGTCCATTACCAACTTTTTAGCTATAGCATCTGTTAAGTCTCACTGACTCCCTGTCAATCCTACTTCAGCATCTGGCCATGTTCATGCTCCTTGAATATACACCTCCATGAAAGATTCAGTCTTTGAAGGCAGATTGTCCTTTATATTATATATGTATCTCCCAAAATGTCCCACTGGACGTATTTGATGTTAATGATCTTTTGAACTTAATGAAATTCACTGATGTCCTATTGAGCATTTTCAAAATCTGGATTAGCTCCTAATTTTCCTCTCCTTTTAACTGCAGCTCTAAGCACCTTCCACTCTAAGTATTTTAAAAAAAATTCTGATGTTTTCCCCCTTCCATATCGGCATCCCACCTGGACTACTTTCCCACACTGCATCAGAGAACATTCTCCCGAATCCAGAGTAACATTAAGAGCTTCTTCCTTCCTAAAAGATGGCGGGCTGCCTCAGGTATGCAGTGTCTCTTTTCAAATCTTCAGAAAGAGGATGTGTACATTGTTTGGCCATTTTAAGACTCCCCGAGTTTGTTTTCCTCTATTGAAAACCATATGGTTCTCTGGAGCACTTTTCCCCTTAACACTAGCTGGTCAGGTGAGGTCCTCAAACCTGGCGAGAGGAAGAACACTGCATCATCAAGTTTGTCAATGCTGATTCTGCACTGCTTTATTTAGATACATGACCTCTTCCCATTGATTTTTCTTGCTTCTATGTATCATAGACTGTACTTAGAAGGTCTTTGTGCCCAATGAGGTAGAATATTTCCTCAAAGGCTACATTCCACTTAGCAAGGAACTTCTGAGTTTGTCTTTTCCTGTTCAAATTATTCTTAAACCAATTCGTCAAGCTTCATATTCACATAATTTGGTGCCAAGGAGAGAGTATCTCTTCTACCAGTATCCTTGAACAAGCACATCATTGTAGCAATTCTCAGTAAAATGTCCCCAGAATCTCACTGGCTTAAGTACTGCACACTGATCAGTCCTACACCAAGCCCTACTAAGAGAGCGGAGACCTGGCCCAGTAGTACAGACAAGGCCAGATATTGTTCAAAGATGTGGTTGAAGAGTGGAAACTTGAATAAGGAAAAAAGTTTGGGGAAACAAATGCAGGCTATATTATTACACGCAACCAGTGCATTTTCTGTGACCGTTATTTAGAATTAGTAAAGGGGCTAGAGAGATGGCTCAGTGTTTAAGAGCACAGGCTGCTCTTGCAGAAGACCTGGGTCTGGTTCCCAGCACCCACATGGAGGCTAACAACCACGCATAACTCCAATTCCATGGGATCTAACGCCCTCTTCTGACCGTCACAGGAACCGAATTTACATACATGTAGGCAATACGCTCATCAAAAAAAAAAAAAAAAATTCCAGCCATTTCCAGACTACCTGAGAGTGCCTGAATCCGGCCTCCCATGCAGTGGTGAGCTTCTCAAATTGTGCTGTGCCAAACCCCCTACCTTGGGACTATCTGAAGCCCCTGCCACTGCTGCAGGGATAGACTCCTCTGTCCTCTAGTAGGGGCCTAGACCTTTGCAGACTGCTTGAGAGCACCTGAATCCAGCCTCTGCCTAGTGACCTTCCCAAATTCTGCTGTGTCTGCTGGCTGGCAGGGCCCAAGACCTTAGAAGGAAGACTGAGAGTATCTGATTGGTGCCTGACTTGGGCCTCTGCCAGACCTCCCGAGTAGCTGAACTAGAGTCACATGGTTCCTCCAGTATAAAATCAAAAGAGAAACTGAAGTCTAGCAAATAGTTTTCATTCCCAATAAGAGAACTACCAAGGCACATCAAGAATACAAACAAAATCAGTCTTCAACTCAACAAAGATTTGAGATTCATACCAGAATCACAAACAACAAAGGATATCCATATGCCAAAATCACAATGAAAAAATATGAAAAATTCAAAATATGTCCCCACTCAACATAACCAACCCTACAGAAGAGTTCTACACTGAGAACCCCCTAAAGATAACCCCAGGATACAGAATTAAAAAAAAAAAATCATGAACATGATGAAAGAATTCAATGAATTTAAAGAACACAAAAACAAATCAAAGAACTAAAAGAAGATAGGGATAACCTTCTGACTGAATTCACAAAAGAGAAAAATATTGAAGAAAACTCAGGCTGAAATGAAGAAGGAAATGAAACATTAAGCCAATTGGAAACAATGGGAGACCCCCTCACCAATAGAATAAATGAAATGGAAAACAGAATACCAGAACTGGACAATAAAGTTGAAGAATTGGACCACTCAAGAGAAGATTATGAAAAATCCTTAAAAGCATGTGAATGGAATATGCAGGAAATATGGCACACCATGAAAAGACCAAATATACACATCATACACCTAGAGGAAGGAGAAGGCGCTCAGGATAATGGTATTGACCAGATCTTGAATGAGAATGTAGAAGAAAATTTCCAAAAATTAAGGAAACACATGCCCATACAAATTCAAGCAGCACAATTAACACTAAATAGAGAGGACCAACCAGTAAAGAAACTCCCCACAGCATATCAGAGTAAAATACTATGTATACAGAAGGAAGAAAAAATACTAGAAGCTGCAAAAGAAAAAAAAGTCACATATAAAGGAAAACCCATCAAAATTACAGCTGACTTTTCAGTGCAAACTATGGAAGCCAGAAGACCCTGGCTTCCTTAGAGGCCCGTGTATTATAGATACGCGGTTCTCTCTGAGGTTTTCTTTTACTATTGGTTCATTCAGCGGCAAGTCCCGCCTTCTGACCAATAAGAGGGAAGGAAGGTGGGGAGAAAGAGGAGAAAAACATGGCCTCCAGTCCTGGGGAGGGGCACAGAGAATACCCAAAGTTATGCGGGAGGAAAAGTGCCCCAGCCCCAGGCCCATGTGGAAAGTCAAGATTTAGAAGGCAGCGTTCCAAGTCCCCGAAGTCCTAAGAATCATATAAGTGGAAGCGAAATTCAGGCGGGCAATGGACTAAGAGCCCTGCGCTGCCTGGCTGCTCTGGACCTTGCCAGCAGGCAATAACTTTGTGAATCGCCCTAAATAAATCAATCTCTCTAAATGGAAGATCAGTTTCCGTTTTATCCAACCGGATTAACCAGACCCCACCTGGGGCATGGAAAACAAATTTCATGAGACAGCACGTTTACAGCTCTTTGTGCCTGCTTTAAAAAAAAATCAGAAAGAGCACAAGTAAATGACTTAACACTGCAACTCAACTTATTTCAAGATTCTTGAAAGGCAACAACAAATGAAACCTAAACCCAGGAAGCAATACCAAAAAAAAAAAAAAAAAATCAATGAATTCAAGATGAGATTCCTTGAAAAGCTAAACAAGATAAATAGACATGTAGCTCAGTTAACCAAAAGAAAGTGCAACTCCAAATCAACAAAATCAAAGAAAGGGGAAACATCACAACAGACACCAAAAAGATCCAGAGCATTCCAAGGGAATACTTTAAAAACTTATATGCTATTAAATTCAAAAAGCTTATTCACAGCAAAGGTCTATCAGACATTCAAAAATACCTATATCCAATACTACTTAAATTATTCAAAAAGGCAGAAAGAGGAAGAACTCCCAATGTCGGGAGCCATTTGCCTGCCTTGAACTTTGCCCTAGTTTAGGATCAAGCAGGAGTCAGTCTTGCTGTTCCCAGAAATGCTGTGGGATTAGGGCATTTTGCTAGTTTGCCTGCCTTGAACTTTGCCCTAATTTAGGATTAAGCAGGGATCAGTCTTGCTGTTCTCAGAAGTGCTGTGGGATTTGGGTGTTTTGCTATGTAAATAATTTATTCACCTGAGGGAGAGATTATCTTAGGCCCAAGGCTGAAGATCTTGTAGGAAGATCTGATTTATCTCCGGAGGACAAGGTTTAGGACTTTTTGTTAGTAGATGTAGGTGTTTTGAATAATCCCACATATGTAAATGTATGTTTGTTTTTGCTTGAACCCCTGAAGGTTGTATTGTTCCTCATGCAGCTGTAAAGGTATAAATACACTGAGCAAAATAAAGTCTACACCTCAGTACTGACTGACAGCCCTCCTGAGTCTGTCCTTTCTTTCTTTCTCTCTCTCTCTATTTCTCAATCCTCACTCCCCACTTCAGGTACAGTTCGATTTCTGCCGGCGGGCTCCAGCATCCCAAATTCCTTCTATGAAGTCAGCATCACTATAATACCAAAACCAGGTAAAGATAAAACCAAAAAAGAAAACTAAAGCCCCCAAATCCTTAATTCTCAAAGTCCTTGCAAACCGCATACATCAAAAAGATACACATCAAAAAAAAAGATACACATCAAAAAAATTATCCACTGTGATCAAGTCGGCTTTATCCCAGAGATGCAGGGATAGTTCAGTATATATAAGACAATAAATGTCATAAATCATATAAATGGACACAAAGACTAAAATCACATGGCCATCTCAATAGATGCAGCAGAGGCCTTTGAAAAAATCCAACAAGCATTTATGTTAAATGTCCTAGTGGGAATTGGACTAAAGGAAAAATACCTCAACATAATTAAAGCTATATACCCCAAACCACAGCCAACATCATTGCAAATGGAGAAAAACTGGAAGCTTTCCCTTTAAAAATAGGAACCAGAGGCTGTTCACTATCTTCACTTCTTTTCAATATAGTGCTTGAAACTCTTGCTAGAGGACTAAGACAGAAGGAAATCAAAAAGGTACTAATTGGAAAAGGTCAAATTAACCCTTTCTACAAATGATATGATATACATAAAGGATGCCAAAAATTTTACCAGAAAACTCCTAGAAATGATTAACACTTTCAGTAAAGTGGCCGGTTATCAAGTTAATGTACAAAAATCTTTCTATACACTAATAGCAAGCAATTGGAATACATGGAAACCTTCCCAATCACGATAGTCCCCCGTCAAAAAAAAACCCCAAAACAAAAATAACCTCAGAATAAACCTGACCAAAGACACTGAAGATCTCTACAATGAAAATTTTAGATCTTTAAAGAGAGATTGATGAGGAAGGACACCAGAAGATAGAAGGACCTCCTGTGTTCACGAATTGTAAGAATTAATATTGTGAAATGACCATTCTACCAAAAGCAATGTATAGATTCAACACAATTCCAGTCAAAATTCCCATGATATCCTTCACAGAATTAAAAACATTCTAAAATTCATATGGAAGTACAAAAGACCCTTAGATAGCCAAAGCAACCGTGAACACAAAGAGCAATGCAGGAGGGATGGGATTCACATTCAGCTAGGTGAAAGAACTAAGTTCAAAGATCTAACACCAAGCACAGAAACTACAATGGTATGTGCTGTACTCTTAAGAAATGCAGACTGTGTGTAATAATAGCAATGGTCAGACCCAAAGGACAGCAACTGTGAGGTCATGACGGTTATGCAGCTTGAACCATACACAATGGATATATACCTCAAGGTGTATAAAGATATTTTTATATCCATCAGAAAAACTTTCAGCACTTTGGACTGACAATCTCACCTCCATAGCAAAGACTGGAAGCATGAGCCATCACGTTAAGGCTAACAATCAAGGCTTCTTTTTAAAAATTTCATGCGTCTAAGTGTGTTGCCTGCATGTATGGAAATACACTCATGTGTGCAATTATTTTACTTAATATTTTTAAGTGTACTGCCTGAATGGATGTATATGCACCCATGTCCTGCAATGCCCACGGAGGTCAAAAGAGATCAGATTCCCCAAACTAGAGATACAGACAGTTGTCAGTCACCATGTGAGTGCTGGGAATTGAACCTGGATGCCAGAGCTCTTAACTGCTGAGAAATCTCTCCAGCCCTGGGGCTGGCTTTATTTTGCCATAGGAAGGCACAGGAAGATATTTTAAATCCATATAAAGGCAGTGAAATTATACTTCTAAGTACTCTTAAAACTCAAAGCTCCTGTGTTCTCTGTAGGCCAGTAAGTATAAACAACAAAATAATTGTTTTGGTATAGACTGCAAATATGCCACTTTTCAAATGAGAAATTAAAATACAAAAAATTTCCTTGTGTGGTTGTGTTGGATACCTTTAGTTGTCAACTTGACACACCTGGGTTGAGGGAGCTTCAACTGGGGAACTGCCTCCCTTGGACTGGCCTGTGGCATTGTCTATGGGGTGTTTTCTTGATTGCTGGGTGATGTGGGAAGTTCCAGCACCGTAGGTGGTGACACCCCTGGGCAGGTTGTTCTGTTCTGCATCATATAAAAAGCAGGTTGAACATGGGCCAGAGTAGCAAGCCAGTAAGCTGCATTCCTCCATGGCCTGTGCTTCAGCTTCTGCCTCCAGGTTCCTGCCCTGAGTTCACACCTTGGGCTCCCTAGGTGATGGAACTGTGACCTGGGAGATGTAAACTAAACAAACCCTTTCCTCCCCAAGTTGGTATTGATCAGTTTTTTCTCACAGTGACTGCAAGCAAACTAGAATGGTGGTTCAAGCAAGTTGTAAAGATGAGGAACTGACAGTCAAGTCTATTTAAGTAAACAAAAAATTGGAGCTCGGCATTTAAGAGCACTAGCTGTTCTTACAGGGGACCTGGGTGCGTTTCCCAGCACCCACATGGCAGCTAATAACCATTCAGGGGATCTGACACCCTCCTCTGACCTCCGCAGGCACTGCCTACATGACGTGGGTACACTTACATACATGCAAGCAATACAGTCATACACATTAAAATAAGAAAACAAAAAATTGTACAGAGCAATTCAAGTGCACATAAGCATAAAATACAAATGCAGTATGAGAAACAACATAATCCTACTACCTGGGGTTTTATATATCAAAGAGTATTCTAAGTTTACTGATCTACTAAAAAAACTAGCAATAAGACAAGAAAATACAACAGGTTAAGTGTCAATCTTTACCAATTTATTTTATACAAAACAGTAGCAATGTAGAATGTGGGAATTATCTTCTGCTGCCACACACGCAGGTTGTGAACATTCCAAGCCAATGTACACTGTTTAGAAGGGAAGGCTAACAATAGCATCAACCATGCTACTGAACAGAGGAACTTTTTATTTAAAAAGATTAAAAATTAGATAGCAATGTCTTCTTAATATTGCTCTCATCATTGAAGACTAAAAAAAGTGACCTTTTAAGTTTAAAAAAAGAGGGAAAAGGAGGAAAGAAAAGGCTGCTACAACACTGCCATACAGTCAAACCATCATACTTCAACATTTGCATACTCGATAGCAGCATTATTTTTACTGAGCTGTGTGCAACTACATGTAGAGACACATCAAAGCAAAGTGACATGGCAGTTATTGATCAAGATAAAGAAAACAAAACAATAACTAGGATGAACACACTGAAAAATGAACATTTATGGAGAATGAATCAATATCTACATTCCTGGACTGTTCCATTCTGCCCCAATGAAAAGTATCAACTCAACTGTCAACTGCATTTTGGCGGATTTGAGTTTTCCAGTTCTTATTATACTGCATGCTTGGAACAAAGAGAGTGATAATAAATCCTTCTACACAATGAACTTTTAAGTAGACAGCTGAAAATAAATTTACTACTTGTAAACACACACAAAAAAAATACAGTATTTTTTTTTATCTTCAATCAGTGCTTCCAAAAGCACATTATCTTCGATAACGACCTCTTTCCCCTCGGTCTCTGTCCCGATCACATATCCTCTCTCTCTCTCTTTCACGATCACGACCTCTGTCTCGCTCTCTGTCTCTCCTGTTATCTCTTGGACGGTCTCGCTCTCGCTCCCGATCTCTTTCACGGGGTCTACTTCTCCGACCACTGACAACAGCTTGTGTGCGGCGAAGGAAATCATCTACCCTCATATCATAATCATGCTAGGAAAAAGGAGGAAAAGGATTAGGTACAGCTAAATTTTGAATATAAGTCTTTACAGTTGTCTAATAAAGAAAAGAAATCAGAAAATGCAAACATCAATTCATGGAACATAATTCTGACATGAATTATTATCAACTGGACATTCACATCCCTTCCTGTAGTTTTCTATTCAACTTAAAATTTAGTAAGTGAACCACTGGATCATGACCATTAACCAATCATTCCATTTCTACAGCCTGGAAGCTACCAATTTATACTAAGTATCTTTATGTAACTTCGTTTTTCCTTATTTGGTTCTCCAAAATAAAGAACAAAATAGGAAATCTCATGCTCCAGATTTTCTTACAACTTAAATAACTGTTAATAACACTTTAAGGAATTTGATGAAATAATTTGAGAATTCAATGAACTGTAGAAAATGTATTTCAGTAAGACTGTAGCATCTGTCCCACACAGAGCTGACAATGCACTGAAGAACAAAGGACAAAAGGGTGCAAGGCACAGTCCTAAGGGCGAAGCAAGGCAAAGGGGCAGCTATTTCTAGGCTTGACCTTGCTTTGGCTTAAGCTTTCTACTTAGTTCTCAAGTCATCTTAGTTTGGTACATTTTCAAAAGTCAGCTTACATGAACAGAAAATAAGATTTATAACTCAATTCTACACTACCTTTCATATATAAGTAATTTGTCAATATTTTATATGCACAGATACACATAGTAATTAAATAATATCAGTATTAGTCAAAATCTTCAATTTGTTTACAGAATGTTAAAGACCCTAATCTGAATTATTTTCTTGGATTACTTTGAGTCCATTATGAGAATAATGTAAAAAAATTGTCTTAGAGACAGGATAGGAATTAACTGTTTTGATCAAATCTCTATAGTGCAGATATTCTTCATCTTTCAGGAAGATTAAGAGGAAAAAAAAGAACAATTAGGATATCTTCCATCAACAATCATTCTAAACTACGTACAATGGAATTGAATATACTTCCAACCAAGTACCAGAAAACAATTTCCATTAAAAAAATATATATATTAGGGGAAAATTCCATCTAATAATCAAACTCTGCCCTACTATTATAAAATTCTACATACTTGAAAACTTTGATCCATTCTGATTTGAAGTGATCGAAACCAGCTTTATGTCCATCATATAGACAACTGAGCCAATTAAAGGGAAATTATTCTCTGCATCTCTTAATATCTGGGTGTTGGTCTGCTAGTGTCATGAAAGCTTTGTAAAGGGAAAGGTGAAGCAAGTCATTTGACTACTAGTTTTTAACAAAACTTGGTAAAAATGTGATCACAAACTATTTTAAAACATAACACCTCACCCATAAAATGTAATATTTAATAGACAACATATATCATGCATCCTATAAAATTGAGTCAGTCAGAATACACAGCTTAGAAAAATATGTATTAGCAGATTTAATTACATAGTTATATAGGATCTCAGTATTGAAGAATATTATATAGGTACAACACCAACACTATGAGTTCTGCAACTCATAGCTGTGGTTCAACTTAAGCAATCTAAGATTTGATTAGCAAGAGAAATGTAATTCTAAATAATCCAAAGGAGAGGATCCGCCACTTCTAATAAAAGTGAGTTAAGAATTACTCAAAAATTAGTCTGTAATAAGAATGAAAATAGTTCATCACTAAAATACTCCACTGTGCACCCGTATGCAAATTACCTACAGAATTCTAAGCAGTTCCCTCACACCTCTGCCTCCTTGTGCACTTACTACTCGTTTATCTCTGTATCTTGCTTCATGTGGTACAGGATGGTGTCCTGAGTAAGGGGGGTGGGCTTGAGGAGGTGGAGCATGGTGCTGGTAGTAAGGATGGTGTGGAGGCTGTTCCATTCCAGGATAAGGAGGCTAAAAAAGGAAAATCAACTCCATAAAAATCTGCCAAATATCCTTGGAAGCAAGCCTTTCTTAAAATACCCATATCACCAATCCCAAACAATTTCACCTTTACTAATTACTTTGAAAGCATTAAGCCTTTTCACAATATTTTTATTTGTTCGTTAATCTCAAATCTAATATGCTTATACTTTGGTACCCACATAATTCTAACAGAAATGACATGTGGTACTAAGAACAAAGCACACTATCCTTATACACTTTATTTTATTTGTCATTTAATACAGAAAATCTATATAGTTTACACAGGTTACAAAGTGGAAATCTAAGATACCAAAAAGTTAAGTAACTGGCTTAGTCACACTACAGAAGAGTGCTCCACTAGAAAGAGTCACAGCTGGGATACGAAACCAAGTACCCTGGGTTCTATAATCATTAACCACTGGCCACAAATCTCTCTCAAAAATAAAGTTCAAGAACTCATGAACCTTAAAAATACCATTATAAAATGAATAAAAGGCACGTCATCAAGATTCCTACAGCATTTCATACTCAAAAGGGAAGAATTTTCATAATTCACACATATGTGTAGAACAGTGTGAAAATGCATACTTTAAGTTAAACAGTCAGATAAGGGCAACACAAATTGGGACTCAATGGATTAAAAAAAAGTGGTTAGGTATGTAGGGAGGTGGCGATGGATCTAGGAGTTGGGGAAACAAATAATAAAATACAAACACATTCTAAGAAATGCTCAAAGAATTAGTAAAAAAACTTTTTTTTTAAAGAGATCAACAGTTAGGTGTGTTAGACACCTTTAATCTCAGCATTCAGGAGGTAGACAGGCATAGGCAGGGGTTCTCCATGAAACTGAGGGCAACCTGATCTACATAGCAAGTTCCATGCCAGCTATCTATGGCTACATGGAGACATTATCAAAAAAAAAAAAAAAAAGAAAAAAGAAACAACATCAAACAGCACTTAAAATAAAATGATAGTCAGAAAATACACAAGTACTTCAATTATAAAATTTTATTTCTTGGAAAGTATGATTCCTGGTATTCTTACTTATCTCAAAAACATTTAGGAAGAATATCAATATCACATATTCTTGAGCACAGGAAAGTAAAACTCAGGATTTAATTTAGCTGGCCTAAAATTCACTACACAGATCAATCATTCTGGTCTCAAATTACAGAGATCCACTTGCCTCTGTCTCACAAGTACTGGGATTAAAGGGAAATGCTTTTTAACTAAATCTTATTTTCAATAAAGAGCTAAATTTACTAAGTATCAGATCAGGCACACTATTAAACTTTACACATATTTTGTGACTTTATCTTCTGCACAATCCTACTAAGTTGGTACTACTTGATTAAATATTAACCTATATGAGATAGGTGTATCCTTCATTTCATTCATCAATATATATTCGAAGTAAGCACATTACCTTACACAAAGTACTAAATATTCATCTGATGAGCCAAATAATAAATGAACGTTCACTGAAATTTATGAAGAAAACAAAAGTATTATTATGAAACTTGTTGAAGGTCAAAGAGTGGAAAAAAAAGGGAATATATCTGAACCATTGTGATAATATATTTTCATATGTATATACTACTGGCATAAATGAACCTTAGCAAATCTTTCACTTAAAAAACTATAGCAATTATATATCATCAAAAAATTGTATTTTACATCTCTCAATGGAAAACTGTAGCTATCAGATTCCAAGTATGCATTTTAAATACCAGGAACTACAAAATGAAGTTAACTGTAAAAACAGAATAATACAAACCATTCCTTGCCATGGTGGTGGTGGTCCCATGTTATGAAATTCCCTCACATAATCATTGTAGGACTAAAATGAAAGATGATAATGTCAATAATAAATTAAAATTATTCTAAGACTACAAACAAATCAGACCCCGGTTAAACATATAAAAGTTAATGCTTACCCCATTTAAAAACACATCTCGACGAACTCCTGAAAATCGTCTGTTGGGAATAAGATTTGTGAAACTAAATTCAGGTAATTCATAAATTAGCTCTAATAATGTAATTCAAAGCTAAGCAAGAGTGAACCCAACTTACCTGTCAACTTCCTGGTATCGAGGATCCTTTAAATACCCTGTTCAAACATCAAGCATTTTAGTAAATCAAATTTATATTTTTATTATGGCATTATATTAAACCTTCTTTACCAATTGTTTCAGTTCTTCCCATGAAACATCAAGAGATGCTATTATTAAACTACAACAGAGATTTTCCCGTGTCTGTCGAGTTTATGGCCCAAGTCTACAGAAAAGCTCTTTAATTCTACACCACAGAAAAAAAGAGTAGAGGACTATTTGAGGACACTGTTAACAGTCTCTTTAAAGCAAATGTTTACCATTCCCTTAAGAATGTACAGGCCATGCTAAGTAAACCACAGATAAAGTTTTAAAACATGCAAACTCAAAACCAAGGGACACAAAATTGCAAAAGTTGCAAAAATGAACATCTATACATTTTAATTCCAAGAATTATAGTAATAAAAGAAATATTCACTCCGCCCCTTGCTCCCTTCAGTAAGGATTCAGCAAATTATCATATAAAAACACATGGGTGGCTATGTTTTACTGAGGAAAGTATTCTAATGTCACAACATTTTCTTAAATAAAAAATGCTTGGTTGGAGTGAGGGTCAGCAGTCAGAGCACTTGTTCTCACAGAGCATGAGTTCAGTTCCCAGCACTCACATGGTGGCTAACAACCATTCATTAACTCCAATTCCAGCAGATCCAACGCCCTCTTCTGGCCTCCAAGGGTATTGCACATACATGGTGCACTTACATATACACAGGCAGAACACTCATACACAGAAAATTAGGTACTCTTTTAAAAAAATGCTTGTATGAAGTCACCTTGCTATAAGAATGTTATAATGCTCACGAAAACCAAGTTCCAGACAGCCGAACTTTTACGTATGTTTCACTGAACGCTTCTTTAACACAGCTTGCTTCTTTAAATACCAGTAAAGGATAGAATGATTGAAAAGCTGCACTTGGATTACAAACGAAGTATTTTCCATTGCTTGGCAAAAGTATGAAGTTGTTTTTAGTTTAAAAAGGCATAATTTCAATGTCCAATTAATGCTCCACAGCACAGGAAACAATGAACACCACAGGGGACAGAAAGCATACTGATGTCAAAGGTCACTGTTTTCCTAACTCTTAAACAAGTCCAGATCAACTTCCATTTTTGCAAAGTCAGCAATTTCAGGTAATTAACAGACTGTCTCACTGAATTAGATTGAACAATGTAAATGAAGTAGGGGAAGAACTGCTAATTAGAACTAGTAATGATTTCCTCAGGTTTAGTAGTCAAGTCCTAAATTTTCTTTACTTTCAAACCTCTTGGAAGTTTTCTGTTGTTTTAAGTCAAATAATCTTCAGGATTATAAAATATTAACCTGGTCTCTGGTGAAACTCAGGGGGATAGTCAATCCTTGGTTTCTTTCTGCTGTTATGAATATCATAATCTTCTGGTCGACGCCTACACAAATTAGACACATTAGAAATTAAACCAGAAACAGCTGGGAGAACAAACAGCAAAGCAAGTGAGTTTTTGACAAATATAAATACAAAGAATAGCCCATTGCTTTCTTAAAATTATCGTTAGTTTTTGGTGAGCAACTTCTCTTCAACTCTTAAAATTTTAACTCCTCAAATTAATTTGCAAAACCAAACAAACATACTGCTCTGAAGCATGAATTCTCTGTAACCCCAACAAATAAACACATTTTAGTAGTCTAAACCAAACAAACAAACAAAAAAAAGAGGGCAGTTCTTTAACAATTAAGTTTCCCAAATAGTCACCATTCAGGTGAAAGCAGGGGAAAAACCAGACCAACATTATGTAATAGAGAACACTAAAATCTACATATTGATACTATAATTTTAGATTAAGTTTAAACAAAGTTACGAATTTCTTAAATATCTTTTGTTTTACACAAAATTCTCCTTTTCATAATTATACAGAAAGTCTGATATTTAATAAAGGCTACATAACAGATTTTAAAATCTTAGTATTCTGAAAAACTACTATCTTAATAACATTTATTCTTTAATTAATAACAGTAAATAAGGAAAATTTTCCAGAACAATGCCTTATAAAAAATGGCTTTTATAAACTGTCATGTAATAGATCATGAGTTTTAACAAAGTTCATAAAACTAGTTCAAAGTTTAACTTTAGATGGTATTATTCATTTGCAGAGGGCTGCTCTTTACTGTCTTTCATTGATCTTGATGACTAATATAACAACATCATAAAATATATTTCAATTTACTTAGCTAAACAAAATAAAAATTAAAAAGTCCAAAATATTTAGGAAACATCTTTTTACCATTAATATCAGATACACATATATAATAACCTGGCATCTGTAGTTTTTCAGCTACTTCTCAGAATGCTGAATGCTTTCATTAACTTTTTCAGCACAAGTCACTCAAACTGCGAAGTTAAACCCAGCAAAGTCAATCACCACCACCCCCAACAGAATAAAAACAGTTTTATCTACAATAACACTAAGAAATTAAAAGCTGGTTTAAAAAATAAACATACCGCTTTCTTGTAGTTTGGGGAGTGCATTTACGACCGGTATAAAACATGATAGTAACAGTTCATACAGTAGTCCAACTACTGACTTTAAGCTGTAAGCCACATACATAAATGGAGGCCCTGGCAGGCTTGAGAGAAGGTGTAGTGGTGTAATAAGTATAGTTTGCAGTCCATTGCAAAACTGAGGAAAAACTTCATTTGTATATACTGTATTGCACTGGAAATCTCTTAGCTTAAAACTTCAAAAGACATCTTGGTGAGATCAGTCCTTTTAGGCCAAAAGTAAAGGGCTCTGCCAGGTTTCCTCCTACCTATTCCACAATGTCCTTTTTAATCTCAAAGGAATGGGACTCTTGTTGTATTATCTGTACCTACCACAGGTTGTTTCCATCAAGAGGAAACTTAACCAAAGGTTTCATCCCATCAACCACACATCCAATAGTCTTTAGCAGAATATTTTAGATTTAGCTGTATGCAAATCTACACAGGGGAAGGTGTTGGGTAGAAGGGCTTAAATCAGTTCTTTTCAAAGACTTCTCTCTCCAATTCTGTAACAAGTTAAACCCCCTTTTCCTGGAAAATGCTGTTTAGTTCATAAAGTAGTGATCAATAACCATGGCGATCCTCTAAAAAACACTTTTAAGTCCACAGGTACTGCCAGCATCTGGAAAAGTTGTAAACAGACACAGCAACAGCCCTTCGTTTTGGTTTGTTGCCGGGTCTCCCAGGGCCACTTGATCCCCTTTGGAAAGAACCTATTGTTTTCAGAAGCTCAGCAGGATGTGTGAATTCACTGGGCACATGTTAGAGAATATGTGGCAATGGGGTTAACACATCACGGTGACAAAATTGGAAACAGTCCCAATAATGCTCCTCTTGAATATGAAAATAACTTAAAACATTTTATCCTCTAAATGAGGCGTCATCTTCTGAAAAAATATTAGTGATCCTTTATAAAAGTCCCATATGTGATAAGGCTTATCCAGAGACACACCTGAAAGAAAAGGCTTTTTACAAAATATTAACAAATTTTGCAAATAAAGACTTCCTCCTCTTCCTTCTTTCTAGCCTGTTCTTAGAAACAAAATGCCTACCTCATTTCATTTGTATACTGTATTATGAGAATACTATCTAATCTAACTGGCCATCACTCGTTAGCACACACTTTTTTTTCTGCATAAGGAAAGATCCCCATTTTCCTCTTGAAAAATGACAGACCAAGGTGACCATGTGAAATCCTCAATGAAGCCACAAACTAGTCCATGCAGCTTGATTTGAGGATTTTCTCTTTCTTCTTTACCGCAGGACAAACTTTTGACGAATCATATTCCTCCATCATGTTATCCTGATACATGTGCCTATTATCAGTCCAAAGAACGTTTCTAACCTTCCCACATCCCGGACTGGTTCTCGACGGGATGGACGTCCTCTTGATCTGGGCTGAGAATGCATTCTTCTCTTGTGACGCATTTTATGAATGAGCTGATACAAGTCAATACTTTCATCAGGGGGAAACAGAAGACAAAGCTGGGTTCCACATTCAAGTTCAATTTCCTGGAATACAAAAGTAGCAATTTACAAGACAAAAATGGGAAATTTTCTTCAAAACATTTACATTTTCCTAATGTAAAAAACCAAATAATGACTTCAAAGACTCTTACCCAAAGCCAATAATCATGAGATTACAATATACTTACAGATTTATAAAAACCTTTCAAACATGTTCTATGCACTTAAAGAGTGGAAAGTGAAAAGTGTAGACTCCCCATTGTTAAATATACAAATACTAGCTTAAACTCTTATCATCTTCTATCCTATTCATTAAAATATTTGCATAAAATACAAAAATCTAAGCCAGCCATCTTGAAACAGTGAAGTATGCATACTTGATAATCAAAGCTGAAATACTAACTCAGGGGCAGACTAACCTACAAGGCTATAAAAACTAAGCCTGGTAACAGAGGTAGGTGGATGTCTGTGAGTTCAAGGACAACTTGGTCTACATAGCAAATTTCAAGTCAGACAGTGTTACATAGTGTGCTGGATAGCCTTGGTGTCAACTTGACACACCTGGGTTGAGGGAGTCTCAATTTGGGAACTCCCTCCATTGGACTGGCCTGTGGCCATATCTGTGGGGTATTTTCTTGACTGCTGAGTGCTGTGGGAGGGCCCAGTCTGCTGTGGGGTGTGCCATCCCTGGGCAGACTGTTATCTATTATATAAGAAAGCAGGCTGAGCATGGGTCAGGGGGGCAAGTCAGTAAGAAGCATTCTTCCATGGCCTGTGCTTCAGCTCCTGGCCTCCAGGTTCCTGCCCTGAATTCATACCTTGGGCTCCCTAGGTGATGAACTGTGACCTGGGAGATGTAAGCTAAACAAACCCTTTCCTCCCCAAGTTGGTATTGGTCAGTGTTTTGTCACAGCAATGGAGAAGCAAACTAAGACACACAATGAGAACCTGGCTCAAAGGGGGGGAAAAAAAAATTAAGCAATACTTTTAATTATTTTCAAACACAAGGAGTATCAATAATGCTACTACTTTTGTTTCCAAATTATGAATGGAAACTGCAAGTATCAAAGATTTAATATGTTTGCCTGTATCTCTTTTCAGAAGGCACCATCCTATTCTGAAAACTTCAGATGTTATTAAATATTAAATCTAAATTATATTATAAATTACAAAATTTCAGTAACAATGATGAAAACTTACAAAAAGTAGACCACTCTTTTACCACTTTCCATTTAGTTTTATCAATGACAGTATCAGTTAATTATAAATTGGTCATTAATCACAGAAACCAGGAATTCTCAAAAATATTCTCTGAAGTTTTCTTGTACTTCCTATCTTTGAGACATGGTTTTAAAGAATCCTTTAACAAAGGTCCCTAAAACAGTTGATTAAATGTATGCTTAAAAAGTAAACAAACCTGTCCATCACGTCCAATCTTTACTGGCTTATGTTCATTCCAAGGATTGGTTAGATGAGCTGACTTAGTGAAGGGTAATTCACGCCTAAATACAAGAATATGAATTATATTCTTTTGCAGAATTCTTTAAGGATGTTATGCAATTTCAGTCGAATTTCAATTCAACTATGAATTAAACAAAAATAAATTTTAAAGAATCACTTCCACTAGTAAGATATAATTCTTAACAGACAGGCCCTTCAATGTTTGGCTTTCTCCAAAAAGATCTAAGTAACTCCTTAACATTGTTACATCCCTGTGAACCCAAAGGTTAAGTTGAAAATACTTTTAAGTCAAAAGGGCATTTACTATATTCAACCTACCACACATAGCTTAGCAACAAAGCAGAATGTGGAACATGGTTATCTACAGTCATGATCATGTGGCTGACAGAGAGCTATAGTTCATTGCCCTGGCAAGCAGCTCAAGATTATTGTCCTAGAAAAACATCAAAATTCAAAATCTAAGGTAGCCTTCTACAGCATGCTTATCTATCACATTCACACAACTATAAATTCAAAAAGTCAAACCATCAAAATTTAGGAACCACTGGGCTGGAGAGATGGTTCCACAGTTAACAGCACTGGTTGCTCTTTTAGAAGACCATGGTTTAAATCCCATCACCCACATGAGGACTACCAAGCATCCATAACTCCAGTTCCAGGGAATCTAACACCCTCTTCTGACCTTCAGGGACACTGTATGACACATGGGTGCACTTACACATAGTAATACACTCATACACTTAAAATAATAATAATTTTTTTTTGAAGTAAGGGATCACTGCTTGAAAACCAATTCTATTCAGGGTTGTTAAAACCCTAACTCCTCCCCAGCTTTCATGTAAATTCTTTAAATATACAAAAACAAGGACATCACCACATACTTCAATGTCATTTATATAACTAGTAGTAGCTTCTGTGTACTCAAACAACTGTACTTATTCAGCAGTCTACAAGAAGCTGCACTTTAACCTGGCTGTTAAACCCAGATAAAAACAGAGGTATGCCCCTATCCTTCACTAAGGCTGCTCTCTCACCTTTAAGTGCTCTTCCTCATTCATTAAAGCAATACTCACCACTCAGGGAATGTTCTTGAGCTAAACAATTACTTAGAAAGTTTCATGTTTGTATTAATTGTGCCACCTCCTTAAAGATATTAGCTGTTTAAATAAAACACTAATACCTGGCTTTAAGCTCTGAGCTAAGACAAAAATGCTTTCACCATACCTAAAAATAATTCTGTAATTTTATAGTTCTTGACCTAGCACAATGATAAATGTAAAAATAAACTCATATAAAGGGATAAAAATCAAAAGCACTGATAAGACTTCATTTGTTGGTGCATATTAACCAATTAAATAAATGAACTCTTCACTGTACCTACAACACAAATCAAAAGTACTCAAAAGATGCACAACAGTGGGTAAGATGAACAGCAGACTACATGTCTGAACTAACTTGACCTTTCTTTTAGGAATAGAAAGACTGTTACTGTAGCTACACCAAAAGATCAGAATTTCCAGGAGGAAAACTCCAGTTAATATTTGTTATTTTTCTTACAAATTGCCAATTTAAAACAGTCACAAAAATGAAAGCCTACAATTAACAAAATATAAAGTCACATATTACTATTGAATGTAGTTAGCATTAGATGTACTATCTGTAAAATGATCAAAATGCAAAATAAAGCATCTTACCAAGGCAGATGCATGATTTTTTCTTTTGGTGAGGGTGGGGGTGGGGGGTGCTTGCCCTAATTAAATTCTTCAACAGATCTGCTCACTGGACAAACTAGTCTTAAGACAGGATGTCAGAGAAGAAAATGAAGCCATAGAGAAAAGAGAATTTGGAGTTTGTTAGCAGTAATCAGCAACCATAACCAATATACCATATTCTCTTTTAACCTCTCTTCTTATTACCTGATACAGAATATCTAGTCACCTTTTGAACAGATGTTATGAAGAACAGCACAGCTATGACTTATATTCACTGTGAATGTATCAGACAATATGGAAACACTAGGACTTAAGTCACTTAATCTGCTGGGAGCCAACCTAACAAAAGAATATCAAATACGGTACAGCCAAATGAAAAGAAAGGACAAAAGCATTATTTGGAATGTATGGGAAGGAACTAAGAGTAAAATGAATCAATAAATTTAATTCCAGATGAATATTCCATAGATGATGCTTTACGCTGAGCTACTTCTAGGTAGCAATAGTAAGTCACTTTTTACAGGCCTCCTTTCTTAGCTCTTAATATGTATTCTGTTATGTCCTACAAAGAACCTGTGAACCATCAGGGATTCAGTAAGCTTGGAATGAGTCTCAGGACACTAGAACATTTAATCTTTTTAAGTTCTTGATAGTCAAATGTAAATCTCATGCTGTAGAGAAAACCAAATCTCAGCCTTCAAGTAACTTACATCACAGAAATATGAAGTGCTATCACAGTAAGTATCCAGTGTCTCCTGGAACTTTTATGAAATTATACTTTAATAGAACTTGAGTATTAAAAAATAGTCTTACTTTAAAACACTGTATCTAGGCAAACCTAATACTTTAAAACAGTAAAAACCTTTCTGCCCTAAATTTTCCACCCAATTTAAGTAGGACAGACTACTTTAATATATCTGCATGAATTCTCTTTGCTATATACATTTAAAATAAGTTAGTAAATAACCAGTTAAGTAAATGAAAAATAACTGAAAGTTTAATAATTAACAAATGAAACCTACCTTGTAAAATTAATATTATCAATGTGAGAATAAAAATTAACATAATATTCAAAACAGAATCTACTGTAACCTAAAAATGGGTAATTATTTTCTTTCTTGTTCTCAAAAAACACTTCCATGAAACCAATGTTCCTTTTGGTCTTTACAATTACAAACATGAAATAAATATGATCTTTTAAAATTAAAAATAGTATCGCCAAATTTAAAAAGTAATATCTATTTTGATTGTATGTGTATGTACATGGGCATGTATGTACATGGCACACATATGGGAGGTCAGAGAACAACTTGCAGGAAACCATACAGGTCCCAAGGATCAAAGTAGGTCATCAGGCATGGCAGCAAGTACTTTTACTCACTGAGTCAGCTCAACAATTTTTAAAGTTTGTGAGCCAAGTTTTAATTTCTAATGAACTGTACATTTATAAACAAATCATGGAGGGCGAGGGCAAGAGTGGGAGAATTTCTCATCCCAGCACTCTATTTCAACACTGCAATGTTGAATTATTATATATAATTATATATATATATAATTATAAAAAAATTATTTTTAATGTGTTCTATTTTTCTGTTATTACAGGAACAAGTTATTTTTGAAAAATATTGCTCAAAAGAAACAAACTATTCTAAACAGAATCAATTTTACATTTATAAAAATTCAGACACTTTTAGTTTTTGGTATAGATAGTAACAATAGACTGAATATCGTTTGCATAGTTTTTTCCTTCTCTACTCATAAGCAACCATATACAGCATCTTTACTCTCACTAAAGATTATCATCATAGTTCTAGAGTACAGTATAAGCTTAGGCTGGTCCACCTTAGTCTTCTTTACCTTTGACTAGTTTCCAAGCTTGGGAATGAGTCTCAGGACTCTAGAACATTTAATATTTTTAGTTGTGAGAGTCAAATGTAAACCCATTTAAAAAAGTTTCTGTAACTGACCTGAAAGCCTCCTCCCTGAAGACTAGCTCTTATAGTTCAAGAGGACACTATGCAAGTTGCTAAGGAAGAAAATTAATCAATGGTCCAGACCAGTTATAAATCCTAATAACCACAATGACTGGCAGAGCAAACCATCTCTATTGGTGCGGTAGTTTTAGCTAGGGAGTAATAAACAGCTATCTAATTGGACTTAAAGTCCTCTCAATGGGAGGCAACTTAAGTGTGACACTATAAATATAGCCAAATACACATGGTTGGAGAGGTCACAGATCCCAGAGAAAACCATATCTCTGTCATATCTCTACACAAATGAAATTTCTACTACATGCTAACTATGGATCCCTATATTTACAGACAAGTCTACCATACACCACTCATCAAAGAAGCTTCTTTAGCAACTAAGAGGCTATTACAGAGCTCCACAACTGGTCCCACACAGAGAAGATATATCTTTGAGATGCTCAGTCATAAGTGACACATCTACAGTGGAACTTTTACACCTAAGGTTCATGGAACATAGTTTAATGGCAGAGAAAGAACACTAATACATTCTTCAACTCTCTCAACAGTTAAGATTCCTCACATAACACAGTATGATGTACAAAAAGGCCACAACTGGCTAAGTTTTAGAGACTAAGAGACTGTAGAGTGCATGTCCCTAAGATAGGGCACCTATATTAAACCTCACCAACCCACAGCTTAGGAACCACTGTGGAAGAGAGGAAAGAAAGATTTTAAGAGCCAGGGTTAGTGCATAAACATAAGGAAACAGATGCTTTCAGGCTACTGAGAACTTGCAAAAATGGTGGTAGCATGCATAAGACCATGCCAACTCAGTCAGACAAAAAACCCAGATAGAATGGAGGAAAGGGGCAGCAGATGCCAGCCCTAGGCAAGGACTATTGGCAGATGATTACTGTGGGGTGAGGGAAAGGAGACTTTTAAGGGATTGACTCTAGATAGGCTGACTGGACTCTAGTGGATGAACTTGCACCGAGGGACAGGTGGAGAGAAATGCCTGAACGAGTAGGCCTTAACATTTATGATAGAACACCTGAGATCTGGTGGAGGGTGGCTACAGGGGGGAGTGGGAAGGAGTAGAGCAAGAGGTCTAAATTTGATTAATATCTATTACATGAAATGCACAAAAATTCAGTAAAAGAAGTTAAAAAGGTAGTCCCTACTGCATCCACACAACCTTATTGCTGTTCCGTGCTCCTCTTATGCTGTCTTCGTAAGTAGCACATTTTTCCTTCTTCTATACTCTTCTTTTGGTTTACTGAATCAAAGCTTTACTATGTAATCTAGGCTAGCCTTGTGCCCAGTGATACTCCTGCTTCAGCCTCCTAAGTGTTGATATTACAGATGTGCCCTACCATACCTAGCTTCCAGCTCCTTCAAAATCTGACCTTCAAAGTCAACTTTTGAGAGAATTCATCATCCATGTTAGATTCGTCATTCATGTCATATATTTAATTTTATAGGTAATAGATTTTAATATGCCATGAAAAGTTGGTTTAATTAGCTTTAAATGCAATGATTTCCTAAATCCCCCAAACAGTTAGAACTCTGTGTTACAAAAATTAATTATTCTGGCCAGGTACAGTGGTACATGTGTTTAATCGTAGCACTTGGGAGGCAGAGGCAAGATTTTTGTGAAATTAAGGCCAGCCTGGTCTATACAGCAACTTCCAGGCCAGCTGGAAATACAAGAAGACCCTGCCTCCAAAAAAAAAAAAAAACCCAAACTAAATAAATAAAATCTAAAATTTCTGATAAACATAATTATGTTGTTTTTATTTTTAAGACCCATGTAGAATTTTAACATTATTCTCAAGGTCTGACTATTCAAAATACAGCAGCTTTCTCTGTACTGATGTGCATAATTTACCTGCAAATCCAGTCAATTTTAAAGACACCACCAAGCATTTTAGCACTCATTCCTGCTGGAAGTACCCAGTGTATAGGAGATCCACCATGATGTGATTCTGAAGACAGTCTGGCAAACCCTAAGGGAATCATAATATACAAAATAGTATGTAGATGCTAATGTAATTAATAATAAGTAAACATGCTAAGTGTTACATGCTAAAAATAAATTATTTTTCTTACCTTGAAATTTTCCACTTTCTCTGACAGAAAATATTAAGATTACACTCCTTGCAGATCTGAATGCAAGATTTAATTTCTTCTCATTTACAGGTAATGTAGACCATACACCCTACAGAAATAATGTAAATATCACAAACTAAAATAAACTACATGTCCATCATTACTATTGACAAAAGACCAAAAGCTACTGATTTCAGCCTTCGAATTTTAAGAATGCTATGTCTTATTCATTGGGTGTAAAAATAATTGGGAATTATGTGGTAAAAATAAGGAGAAATTAACAAATTTTACAAAATTTTACATCACAAGGAGGATGTCAGACAAATCTTACACAATAGCATTCTTTAAAATAAAATTAATCACTATAATTATTTTAAAATCACAATCATTTATCCTGATAAAGGTTAATGAAAGGAGAACCACAAGTTGTGTCTTCCTGAACAAGTATGCTGAATCAAATAACTGTAATTGATTTATTAGTAGTAAAACCATAAACGAAGAAATTTGTCAAATTCTACTGTTTGAAGCTAAATGTTTCTATCCAAGTTGAAGAGGCCTGCTTTTTACCTAGAACTGGAATACAGTTATTGACTTGTGAAACACTTTAACCAATTCATAATAAAAGAGACAGAATGGCAGGTTAAAGCAGAGAAAGTCTGCCTTTTCTCACAGCCATCTGTTGTCTTTTCATTCACACTACAGTGCTTAGCTACTTCAGCCTAACTCCACTCAAGCTAAAGAACAGAACGCAACTGGCTTGTTACCTTCTATTTGTAAAGTTTTAGACTATCAGTTGAAAATAATCCCCCATTTAAGCTAAGACTCAGAAAATATTATAATGGCTGGCATAAAACATAAATGTGCTTTTATCTCGTCAACATCCTACAGTAACTTGGTACTCTGGATTGGGCCTTTAAAGCAAACACTTCTCCTTATATATATCTAAGAGGTATTACTTTTTAAGAAAAAATTCTCCATAGAGGCTTCTCCACAATGCCTTCAAAAGGAATTCAAGGTATAAAACAAACATCAATATAAAGTAAAACTTTTACTTGTTCAAAAAATGATATTAACTGATGTAGAAATATTAATAGGTTACAGTATAAAGTTAAAGTATACAATCTTCAACAACAAATACTGTGATTTGTAAAATAAGTAACTCAAATTACTGCCGGGTTTTCTTATTTGTCACAAACCAGATTATGAGTAGGAAGTAAGCTGTAGCTCTTTAATTGCTTTAATGAAAGTGAAAGCATCTTAGGTTACTGAAGGCAATTCTCATCTATATTTTACACTTAGGAACAGTTTCAACAAAGCTGATGGCTAATACCTTAGCTTTGGCAAGAGATACATTCTCATGGTTGTTACTCTTAATGAGGAAAAATCTTGCATCCTGAAGAACATATTTGAGTTTACTGGTTTGATCTGAAAAAAAGAAATCCATACTTATTAACGACAGATCAATATCACACAAAGGAGTAAAAACTGTACTAAAATTATTCATCCAAAACCCAGCTAAACTTGTAAAACCTCAGCAATCACCCATTCAACCTAGAAAGCTAAGCCACAACATACAATAAAGCAAAGCTAAGAAAAGACAACCAGCATTGTGCAAGGTAAACCTAATCTAGTGATGTTCCGATATATCAGAAGTACATTTTAATGAGAATGGCTTCAAGTTTTATAGATTTTTATCAAATTCATCAAGACTGACCACAGACTATTTTTCATTAAATATATGTGCATATATTCATATACCTATCTTTATGCCCAGAAACTAAAATATTCTGAAGTATAATTTAGACATTCAATGAAAAGCAAACAGAACATGGAACTGTTTATAATACCTTTCCCCTTATGATATATCAGAACATTACCACATTAAAACCATTAATGCAGAACCAATAAGGCAAAATGACTTTATGGAGCATGCAATGAAAACAATTTCAAATTTAAATGATACCTTTTCGGACAGCACGAACGGAAGATGATAATTTCTCATGCTTCTTTTCTGAACCTGTATTTAGCCAAAGTACATTTGTTCAGATTGAGCTTTAATAGAGATAAGACAAAATTTCTACAGTCTTGTCACATAAAATTCTCATTCAAGACAAATTATTCTTCCTGGCGCACCCACACACACAAAAATAATACTTCTCAATGTGTACGAGTGTTTTGCTTTTTGGGTTGTTTGAAATTTTTAAAAAATATATTTGAACAATTTCCCACTCAGAAAACTAGTCACTGAATCATCATCTTCCAAGGGAAAAAAAAAAGGTGAACTGAAAGTTCCACTGAAGCAGTAACAGAACAGGATTAAAATAAGAAAAAGCTTAGTTTCCTCTAGAATTATTACACTGAACATGCCAAAAATCAGTACTAATGGACATCAACAAGTTCACACTAAACTACAGCTTCCACACTTTCTAAAGCAGATTACAATCAAGTCAAATGAACACAAAGTTCTAGGATTACCTGCATATGACTCTGATGCAGAACTTCCACTTCTGTCAAAAACAATGGGTGATATGCCTCGAGCTCTCTTCCTTTCCTTCTTTTTCTCATCTAAAACAAAAATTCAAACAAGTTTTTTAAATATCACAATGTAGAAATAAACTTGTTCTTATATATCTAGTTTTTATACAGCTCTCAAATGTTACTCTTTCTGTCTCTTCTGACTCAATTTCCTCAGGCGTCCCACTTGAAAATGCTGTTAAAAAGTACCGTTTGCCTCTGTCATCCATTTTGAGCAACTAAGTACTTATGCAACTACCCTATGTATCAAGACAGCACTGAATACAGTTTTCTACGAGAGGGAATTTTGCAAAACATAATTTTCTTCAATAAAATTTACTATGTCCTTTCTATGCACCAGGAAGCAATGCACTAAATCCTGATTTGTTTGAACTATGCTATTAACTTCACTACAAATTCATTGCTAAGATGTTTGAGAACACCAGAACTCAAAGCTTTCCAACTGGAAAAGACAACATGCACGACCCCCAAATGATTACACCCTTCTGATGTACAGCTTAGTCTTATGAATCTTCCATCCTATTCTCTACCATTTCCTCCCTGGAGTAATTATTATGTTTATCTTAAAATGTATCACTAGGTCTTAAGGGTAGCCCACATTATTTAGTTAGAACTGGGAATCCTCAGTACACAGAAAAAGATTCAGATTACCCATCACGTAGGAACTCAATCAACTTTAATTTCAAAATTTGTAAACATGTATTTGAGGACTAAAACTGAATTAAGCACTATTATATACATTTTGTAAAAACAATAGAAAACTGAATAATCAATGATCGCACATCCAGTGTTCTACTACATAACAATAGTTAACTACTCAAAAGAACAAAATTTTCTTCTCTTCTTAATTCTTAGCACCCACTCATTGAGATATTCAAATTTACACATTAGGAAACTTCAACCCCAAACAGGACCAAGTAAAGTCAAGGTCACACAGCTCCTCAGCAAAACACAAGGCAGGTCTTCAGGTCTAAGCTCTACTCTACATAACTGAATGCAAAAGACAATTTATTCCCCCCACCTTTTTTTTAGTAGCACTAGAGTTTATTAGGATGTGCCCTAATATAAGTACTAGAGCTTTTGCCCATTGTGCTCCTGAGATATAAAGCTGAAGCATTCAACTAATTCTTGAGCAAGACAGCCAAGTTCTAGGACTGGCTAAATTTTTTCCAAATTTATGATGTTTCTTTTAATTTTCTTCTCTGAACATCTGAAGAGTCCAACATTACAAATTCCTTAGCCTGAAAGAGTAATACATCTCTGGTAGCTGTTTTCAAAACACTAAAATCTCTACTGAAATAATGTAAGAAAAGCAACAGAAACAAGATCCTGCTCAACTGATTTAAAATCATGTCAAACTTGGTATTAGTATGAGAAATAACAAAGACATTTTCAGCATATTAGATGAATAGTTTCCACTACTCTTAAGATTATGGCCTCCTCCCTCAACTAATTACTCTTAGAACAAAATACAATGAAAGTCATCTAGCAAATACAGCTTTTATCAACCAGTGTCTCATTTTATAAATTACAAAAAAATTCTGAGAAAAGATAAACTGGAGAAAGTAAATAAGAATCTAGAAAAATAATGATACAAAACTTTGATTTCCTTATACTTAAAAACTTGCTCCTAATTAACAAGGCAATTCCTCTAAAAAAATGTCTTCCACTATTCTGGGTAGTTTCACAGATCTCCACAATAATTGATGATTCATTCATATCAGCAACACTTTTTGGTTTTGCACTTGAAACACAGTCTTACAGGTAAACTAGGATGGCTTCAAACTCACAATCTTCCTGCGTTAGCCTCCCAAGAACTTAGTATTTCACTTATACTACTAACCCACCTGGCAAATTCATTTTTAATGTCATATCCATTATACAGTGTGAAAAATATCAGCCATCAGTTTGCAAAGACCATAATGGTACACATTCTCTAAGTACTCATCCAACTACCCATCTCTTCTGTTAAATACTTTTTAGAGGGAGGAGTATTGAGGTAGGCTCCCTCTAGTTCCAGCTGGCCTGGAATTTGCTATGTAGAAACAGACTGGCCTCAACAGAGATTGGCCTGTCTCTGCCTCCCAAGTGCTGGGACCAAAGGAATGTCCATTATCCGCCTAAGTTAAATACTTAATAAATTTTAAAAAAGGACTTCTTTCAAAAACATGTTTAGGTCAGGTACTGAGCTATATAGGGAGAGAAATAATAAATGACCTAAATCCTCAAAAATACCCAACTCCCATCAACACAAGGTCTGAAGCACTTCAACTACCAATCACTAGAGCACAGCTGACATTTATACTATCTCAAAAAAAAAAAACCCCAATATTACTCACTTATAATGTATTATTAATGGAAAAATTCAACAATAATGATATTATTTCAATTATGTGGCACATCTGATAGGACCACGACAAAAGATGACCATTAGACTATAGCCAGTGAGTAGCCAGTAGTACGTGACTGACAGTAGTAGCTGACTTCTTGCTGCATCCTCTGATTTTTCTCCCACCACAGGGCCCCTTATCCTTATGACTGGACAATAAACTAGGTTTGTATTTTATCTCATGGATTTGTAAGCATCAAGGGACAGTAGTATGGAGGAGATGGCCTAAGATAGCTCATGCCCAATCTTTCTGTAAGAATACCTGGTGGGAAAGGTCCATGCAAATGTACTTCTGGTACGTATATACTGAAATAAGCTGTTATCAATGATGAAAATTCAAATGATGAAATACATTTTCATACGACCAGACTTGCACTAATTAAATCTAAATAAATTTACAGCCGGGAAGCATCTTAACCAAAATTTGTACACCTTTTTTGGGAGGAATGGGGGTGTTTGAGAGAATCTCCCTAGAGTCCCAGCTGGCCTGGAACTCTCTATGTAAACCAGGCTGGCCTAGATCTCAAAAGATCCTCCTGCTGCTGCTTGGATTAAAGGTGTGGCATGCTCCATCACACCTGAACATAATTCCTGTATCTGTCAAAATTATTTAAACATATTAATACCCAGTGGCACAGAATTAATTTATTAAAACATGACAAAAACAATTATCACCCCCAAAGCCAATCAAGTCCTTAAAATTAAAAGGGCAAACCTTTTCATACAAATAGTACCTGATCCATCTGTTCCTGAACCAGATCTGACAGATCCATCTGTGAAGGAAACAGACTCAGAACCAGAATCACTGGCCTCACTTCGGGTGTCATAATCATTTCCCTCCTCCTTCTGGTCTCTTTCATCCTGCTCATACTCTTCTTCCTCTTCCTCCTCCTCCTCCTCCTCTTCCTCTTCTTCGTCTTCCTCCTCCTCTGCATCTTCATCTACTTCCTCATCTTCTTCTGCATCATCTTCTACCTCTTCATCTTCTTCCCCATCTTCTTCCACTCCTTCCTCCTCATTTTCAGTATTGTTGCCTTGCTCATCAGAAGAACCACTGCTGCCAGTCTCATGGTCAGAGCCATATTCTTCAGAGTTCACTTCTTCCTTTGAAGACTGGCTGGATCTGCTTGCACGTCTATCAACTTCAAGCCCAATTCTCTGATGTTTAAAGAAAAAGGGAATCAGCAGTCATGTAATAGACAAGGTCAAGATGAATAAATAGTTCTAAAGCCTCAAAAAGAATTGTTTTGTTTTATTATCTGCAATAACATTTACTACCTCAGAACCATCTGGTGTAGGAGATTTGGCCCTTCTTTCAGGATCCCTTTTCCGAGGACAAGTTTTTTCAGGTTGACTCTTATAAGGCTCTCTAGAAGAAGTGCTTGATAGTCGAATTTTCCGATCAGCATCTAGACGCTTGCTTCTTTCAGATCTTTGATATTCCTCATTTTTATATTCTGTGACCGACTTTCCTTTTGTGCTAACTATTCTTTTACTGTTGCTAACAGATGAGCTTAGTGGCTTAGAAATCAACTGTCTTGAATGGGCAGAAGGCTTTTGTCGCTTGGTGTCAGTAGATTCCATTCGGTCACTTTTTCTTTTTGATCCTTTAAAAGTATAATTTAAAAAGACATGTAAAAGTATTTGTCATTTCCAATAATTTCAACAAAGATTTACAGATAATACACATCAAGGAGGGAGAAAATCCTCCATGTGCTTAATAGCCTAAAATATTTTTACTACAGAACAAATTTGAAACAAAACAGTTTCCTGTTAAACTAAACATGTGCATTTAAGAGGTTTCAAATAGGTTTTAGAAGCACTTTTATTCATGATTGGAGTCATATAGGCTTTTGATACTAAGTGCCAAGGATCAAGTATAAAAGCAATGCAATTTTCTTAAGAAATTAAATCTCCTTTATTTAAACTGTTATTTCAATAAAAATTATAATCCTTACCTTTTTTCTCATTTTTATCTTGTTCACTTTCTGGATTATACAATTCATCATCCTGTTCTGGTACTTCAGTCAAAATATCATCTAAAACATTAAGTTCTCCATCTGTAAAAAAATTTTAAAATTAGGAAAGCTATCAGTATCATTATTTCTTTTAGAGCATTAAGTATGAGCGAACATATCGCTCATTAAGACCTTATTTCAGGATCAAACCCACTAAACAATAAATACAAGGTAAAGGAGATACATAACCTATCTAGCCAGGAATTTATACTATATAAGGTATGAAAAGATGGTAGGCATCAGTTCAATCAAATAATCAAAGTTAGTATTAGAATGGGACAAACCAACATTATGAAACCTCTAGATATGACACACTAAGAATAGTAACATACCTAAAATGCAAAATCTGAATCTACATATGAAGAAAATATCAAGTCAACCTATATAAAAGGGTATCTGAATGTTCAGAAACAAAGAAACGATTCCCTGTTGAAGGATACGATACGAGACAAACGAATACAGCCCTATCAGAGGCTAACTTGGAGAACTGGTGAAGTAAGTTTCTGTATTAGAGTACCAATGTTAATCTTGATAATATGGTTAAGAAAAAGGATTTAGGAACAAAGATGTGTCACATCCTCAACAAACAATAGTTGAAAAGACATGGGCCTGTAAGCACACACTCAACATATTCAAAGACAGATAGGAGGGTGGGGGAGAGAGAGAGAGGCAAACAAATTTGACAAATGGTAGAAAGTATACAGAATTCTTTAAATTGATTTGTATATGTTATATATTAGAACTACTGGCCAATATTAAATCTTGCAGTATAAAAACATTTTTGCAAATTTAAGTTAGCAAACAGATGTACAAAGTCATAAGTGCTGATGAAACAAAACATTTAGATAGTCAGGCTATAGCCAGACAACAAGGCTCACTCAAAGCACAGTGAGGTTTTATAGCTTGGAGTCTATAAAAAGGACTTTTTCCCACTGGGAGAAAAGAAATCAATGACTAAAGAAACCTGTAACAACTGCAGCAGTAAGAAAGTAAGCAACGCTACACAGAAAATCCAAATACTAAGGTTCTATTTAAGAAAGATTAGAAAATTAAGTTTATTATGGCATCACAACTAACTTCTCTAGGCACTACTGTTACCTGTATTTTATCACTTTTCTAAAATGCAGAAATAAAGAGTTGTATTTCTTCACTTGCTTTACATGTTACTGAAACAGAAAGGTATGTAGAACAAAAAGGTTATCTCACATAATTAACCCTTCCAGATCTGAATGGAGGCAAGTACCATTTTAGACTGTGTATACTTTTTAAAAATGTAAATAGTTTGATATATACAAGTCTAGCAGATATTTAATGATTACCTGCTCAAAGCTCTCTAGTAAGTAAAAAAGTAGAACCAATGGATCTTCAAAGGATCTAATCCATTTGTGGAAAACTATCATAAAATAAGTATATCGGTGAAAAAAATGATATGCAAATCTGATCATAAGAGAAATTAACAGCCCCAAAGCTGAAACATGTTCATATGTACATGTGTTCTAAATTTAATAGAAAATATATACAATAAATTGATTTAAATTTCAGTGTCACATATACCCAATTCCTTGTAAAAAGGAATTTTATAGTATAGATTTTTTTCAAATTCAGATTCAAGTCTTTTGAAGATAAATATTAATCAATGCCTACTTAACATTTTTGTTTTCATCTTCACAGATATATGAAATAAAGCCATATTTTTATCATTTCTTTTCAGATAAACAAAAATTCAGAAGTTGAAGTTAACCTAATATATTTGTTTAGTACTGACTGGTATCAATCTAGAGTTCAAGCTTTCTAAATCTATTAGATGTAGAACATTAAAGAAAGTTTTAAATGAAACATAAAAGGACATGATGCAAACAAAAAATATTAGAAAGTAAGCTGGGTGTAGTGGCACATGCCTTTAATCCTAGCATTCTGGGGAGGCAATCAGATAGATCTCTGTGAGATCGAGTCCAGTGTGGGCTAATTATAAATAGTAAGTTCCAGGCCAGCTGGGGCTATGGAGAGACCCTGTGTGGGAGAGGGAGGGAGGCACTTACTAAGCTTTCATATCGAGAGGAGAGGGAGAGAGAGACAGAGAAGAAAAAAGAACAAAAAACCATAGCATAAATTTCACAATGTACAACAGGCTCTGTATGCCCAGTATTTGAATTTCACCTATCAAACACTGGAAGGTCAAGAACTGTTGTGGCTCACAAAGCCCGTCTAATCCTTAACAAAAAGTTTTGCTACCCCCTCCACCCCGATAAATAAGCATATTTTATTTTCTCTATCATTGAAACCACTTACATATTCACTGAAACAAAATGTTCAAGAAGAGACAAAGAGATAAAGAAGCCAGGTTATCCTATAGTAACTAGGTACTGGGAAATCCCATCTTTCTAAACTCCCTAGTTTCTTTGCCTCTAACCAGAAATTAAGAATAACACAATAATAAAACTTTAAAACACAAAATACTGACATCATCAAAGAGGGAAAGAGATTAGGGAACTGTGGAGAGGGACAGGAAGATCGGGGAGATAAGAATCTACTAAAACATACCTTGTTTGAAAATGACGTAATGATATCTAGTAGTATGCATGCGAATTTAACAAACAAAAATAAATATATCAGAGTTGGGAAAAGAAAGGTTGAGTGTCTCAACCTACACACTTTTCCTTATCATGGTGAGAACTTAATATTCTCTACCCACATCAACCCTTTTGTAGTATGATTCAGGGTACATGACAGGTAAAATTTTGCATACAGCATAAAACCTATTCAGTAAGTGTATTTAAATCCCAATTATCTGAAGCTATCACCCTAAAAAAAAGCTATCATCTATCTCTCAGGGGTCTAATGATGATGGCTGAGTTTAAAAGTCCTGAAGACTGCTCCAAATACTTTGGGCTAAAGAACAGGCTGATAAGTCTCAACAGTTGGGGCTTCTTGGGTATTTCTTTACACATGCTGAATTTGTAGCAGCTAAGGACTCTCAATGCTTGTGTCCCAACACAGAAACTAAGCAGAACCCAGCACCAATATCTTGGTGTTTTATTATTCAGAGACAATTAATAAAAGTCTGCCCAAGTTCAAAGACAAGGAACATATACTTTATTGCTGGAAGAAATGACAAGAATGAAAGATGCTTTCAAATCTACTACATATCCCTAGGTTTATTTTCTAACAAATTTCAATGTAAGACACATATCTTAATAACAACAACAAAAGCAGCCTGGCTTTAAAGATCAGTGAGTTATTATATAACATTTTTAAAAATATGTATTATTTCTTCATGTAATGTAAGTACACCCAAGTTGTGCAATGCACATGAAGGTCAGGTCCCCTGGAAGGAGTTATAGACAGTTGTGAGCCACGGTGTGGGTGCTGGAATTTGAATCTGGGTCCTCTGTAAGAGTAATCAGTGCTTTTAACTGCTGAGCTATCTCCCGAGCCCCATTTATTATATAATAATTTAAGCTGATTCCTCTGGTGACTTTCTTCACTGACTATAAAAAAATACACTTTGTACATATTGCAATCAATTTTTCAACTTAGAATAAAATGGTTATAAAGAAATGGAATAATAACATTGGACAGGCTATTATTAAAAACTATACTTATATATGGAACTTTGGAGAGAAACAATTATCTCTGTGAAATAAAGAACCAGTAGTTTTGAAGCAACTTTCTTTAAGCTACCTTAATAAATGTTTTATATCAGTTGTCCTGAAGCTTATCATTGATATTCTATGCCACAGTGTTTTAAACTCAACCCATAACAATGTGTGGTCAAAAATTTGGCACTAATAAAGTTTCTGAATGTAATAAAAAATTAATTAAAAAGTCAAATGTGATGGACCTGAAGTGTTTCTAGAAGCACATGCTATGTTACCCTGAGTTCACTGTGGCCTTGGTTCTAAACATACAACATGCATCTGTTGCCCTGTGCATGCCATCCCATAACAAAATGAACTGAGATTTTTAAGAGTATGCTCAAAAGTTTTATGCTCCTACAGAAATAAAAAGGTTTACTTACGGAGAACAAAAATATTTTCCTACAGTCAACTGTCAACAAGTCATTATTAAATTAATGTATCTTTGGAATTTCTGGTGCTAGAGGTTGTTGAACATTTATGATGCTTTTCAGTTGACCTGTAGTTAGATTTTGTAATGCTTGATGCTGTTAATACCACTTCAACAATAATATGTACAGAGTGATAGAAGTGTGGTTAGGGTTTGTTTCAAAGTACGTTTCATACATTGTTGGAGAGTCTGTCCTAGTCTCAAGCCAGCCAAGCTTCATTTAATAATTTTTATGAAACTCAAGTTAGCAACTCAATAAACAACAATTTTTAAAACCAATTGCTCTAATACAAGTATCCAAAGATACATTAATTTGATAATGACTTGTTGACAGTTGACTGTAGGAAAATTTTTGTTCTCCGTAAGTAAATCTTTTTATTTCTGTTGAGTTCAAGGCCAGTCTGATCTAGGTATCACGTTCCAAGCAAGCTGGGGCTACAGGGAAACCCTGTCTCAAAAAGAAAAGAAAAAAAGGAATTTCTTGGGTGAGAAGAGCTTCTATATACACATATGCAATGTATACATCCAATTACTTCACAGTAACTTGATAACAATACCCTAACCGAACCACAGAATACTAGCAGCAAAAGGAGTGTAAGTTAATGAACACCACTATTAAAAAAGTTCTATGGATATTAACTATAAAATAATTCTAATTTCTGTGGAATGAAAGCACATTTGAGTTTCTTTCCTTTGAAGCCTACACAGAAAACCATAGACCTGAAAAAAATAATTTTAAAACAACTAAAGAAGCCACAAAAATATTTTCCCCAAAATGTAGACAGTGCAATAAAATTAGCTCAAAGAAATAATTTCATTCAATAGTGTTCCTATTTAGAACGAAAATTCAAATCCACTAAACAGTTATGTACCACTACTCAACAGAAGGACTATCACAGCATCACAGCACTTATACATCTATTTTATATTCCTATATAGCCTAAGCGTATAAGCACTATTGGACACTTTGTTTTTGAAAGGGCCAACTAAATATTTAACATTAAAATCCACAGAAAGAGGGAAGGAGGGAAGGAGAGAAGGAAGGAAGGAAGGATTACCAGGGGCCCAGATTCTCACCTCCAACACCAGTTGGAGCCATCTTAGCAATCTTCTGTTAAAACAGAGGCTGCGGCAGCATATCAAGGCTGTGCATGAGATACACTGGGTCCATGGTGTTTCAACAGTGTATTGACTAATACTCTGTGAATACAGGTCATGCCTGGCCTCTCTAAACACAATACTATTGTCTCTTGTGTTAATAGAACTTTATTTGCCTGATCCTAATAGGAATATACCCCCGCAATAAATAACAGTGATGCAAGAAAGACCATCTTTCCATTCAAAAAATACTGAAACACAGGAGCATCAAACTTCTGTTTCAATTTATAGAGATTATATATGAACGTGTTTACATGTTGGAAAATGCGTCTGTGAACTATGTGGCAAAACCTAGGTGGTTTTGTCATCTTCTAAACATCTTAACCTCAAAGACCAAAACAGCTACAACTCTTTTAGGCAACATAATCTTATGGGACCATCATCATACAAGTGATCCATTACTGACTCAAATATTACTGTGACACCAGGACTATACTTTGCAAAAGCTCAGGGGCAAGGGGACAATTCTCAATCCAACTGGATTAGTTGTGTTAAAAGAATGCAAGCACTGTTATTTCTTGCTATTGTTTCAATCACACAGGTTGAGATTTTTACTTGGAATGATGTTACTTTTTAAAACATTGCCTCAATTTTTTTTAAGCTACTGACTCCTCCATACAGAAACTATATGGCAATATTTTGCATTTATATTATCTTATATATATTGACTCCACAGTAAGCCAGCACAACCTTAGTTGCATTCAGCAAACTGAACTTGAAGGTACAGATTTCCAGGTACAATAGTTTTACAGAACAAGGGAATAAAGGGGAAAGTAGGTGGGATGTGGTGACACATCTATAATCACAGCACTCTGAAGGTAGCCTGGTCCACACAGGGAGTACCAGGCCAGCCAGGGCTGCATAGTGAGACAGCCTCATTAAAAAGGGGGCAGTTGGGGGCGTGGGGAAGAAGGCACACTTAACAACACTATTCTTAAGACCCCGTTCACATCTAACATATTAAATGTGAACAAGTCTAAGAATTCTGTTGCTTTGGGGAAGTTTTGTTTTAGACTAAAATAGGAACTGACTCTCAAAGTAGTTTAGCCTTAGATGGTTATGTCTGTAACAAGAATTCCAAAATGGTATTGAAAGAATTTAAGTAACTAAAATCTCACCACCTTAACTGGAGAGGTATTAGGTAGCAATGTAGCCTCTATGCGGGAGACACAACTTTGACCAAAGAAACTTGTAGGTCAGAGGATATGAAATATAATTTATTTCCAGGTCCAGCATCAGCAACAGACTAAGAGTACTTAATGAAAGAAAACTAAGAAGTTAAATACATTTTCCAACTCAGGCTCCAAAGTCATCACTCATTTTCTTTCTTCGATTCAGATAATCAGAGTAAAACAAAGAGCAAGATTTCCAGCCATTTTCCCCTCTGTCATTTTACAAAGTACATCTATATTACAATAATCCTTCAGTTATATTTGTCATTGATAACTAACATTCTTTTATCTTATTTTATTGGTCTTTTTGAGACAGGGTCTCCTTGTAGCCCAAGATGGCCTGAAACTCACTATGCAGACCAGGCTGGCCTTGAACTTAGATCTGCCTGCCATAGCCTCCCGATTAAAGGGAGGCCTAATATTCTTTTTTTAAAAGTTCAAAGACTTGGATTTATCATCCCACCCAAATTAATGGTGTTCAAAAACGTAACATTGTTAGGTATAAAAGATACAATTGTTTTAAAAGAAATCTGTGTATGCCTGTGCATGCATGGTGACAACATCTGTAATCCCAGTGCTCCAAGACACAGGCAGGTGGATCTGAGACTGAGATTGAGGCCAGCCTGGTCTACAAACCATGTCCCAGACAAACTGCAGATTCAGGGAGAACCAGTCTCAACAAACAAACAAAAAAACCAGTAACAACAAAACTGTAAACAAGACAAACATATTCCTTGCCTGGGGGTGCCAGAAGTCTGGCAATGTAGAAAGTTACTTAGAAAATTGAAAACTTACATACATTCTGAAGCAATTCTTTCTAGGCTACATTTTTAGTCCCAACAGGTCTGAAACTAGGTAGACCAGGATGGCCTCTATCCCACAGAGATCTACTTCTGCCTCCCAGGTGCTGGGATTAAAACTCAAAAAATGTTTATTGTAACAAAAAGAGGTGCACTGCCTTCTAATATAGAAAAATGAAGTGAGGATATGGTAGAATACTCTTGTATGCAAAAGGGGACTGGGTTCCCCAGCACCATTTAAAAAAAAAAAAAACAAAAACAAAAAAAAAGTACTAAATAACAGTCAACAGGTAACTATCACCAAATTTAAATCAATACAGGAACAGGGAGCTGGCAATTTGTCCAGTTTTAGAAGACTCACAGAAGCATTACAGAATATACTTACTATACAGTCAATATACAAAGACCAATAATTTAAGAACTCCAGGACAAAGATTTTTCTGTGATTTACATACAGTAGTTGCAACTCAAATTTTTTTTTGTTGTTGTTAATCAAGATCTTCCCAGGTCTGAATACATGGCTTAGAAGTGAAAAGCATTGATTGCTCTTGCAGAGGTTTGGTTCCCAGCACCCACATGGAGGTTAGCAGTCCAAATACCCTGGGGACCTGGCACCCTCTTCTGGCTTTCACAGGCACTGCACACATGAATGTACCTACATTCATAAAGGCAAAACACTCAAACACATAAAATAAAAATCTTAAAAGATCTTTCCAAACAGGGAGTTATTAAAGGCTTAAGTTTTGGCATGACTACAGTTCTTAGAGGGCAGTTTTGTAATTTATTGTTTTATAGAGGACAAATGACATTTAAGTACTTAATATTCTCACTTTTCCTTGCCTAGACGTTAAAACTTGATTCTAATTCTGCTCTAAGAGTAGGAGAAAGATCAAATGATGCTAAGCACTTCCAGTGGCTACTTAGTAGCCATACAGATCAGAGATATAATCTTGATTTTTAACTATAAAATAATCTCTCATCTCAGAAAATTTTAAATAAAAAGATCTTAAGTCATAGAAATTTTCTAAGTGGCACCCACCTTTAATCCCAGTTCTTGGGAGGCAGAAGCAGGAGATCTTTGTGGGATAGAGGCCAGCCTGCTCTACAGAGTTCCAGGCCAGTTGGGACTAAAAAAACAAAACAAAACAATACACAAGAAGAAAAAGAAGCAGAGAATTATTTCCAAAGTTGGAAAATTCTAAAAGCTGGGGATACTGCTTCTCCATAACAAAGTTTATGTATTTGGACTACATTATTGTTAAACCTACTTATAAAACAAAAATTATCACTAGTTTTCTTCAGTGTGCATTACTGTCTACTATTCATCTCTAAGTATGCTCACTTTAATGGACAATATATTCTTTAAAAAAATGTATTTTATTTTATGTGTGTGAGTATATTGCCTGAATGTATGTAAGTGTACCTGTGTCCTACAAAGCCCACAGAGGTCAGAAGAATTGAACCCTGGTCCACTGCAAAAGCACCTAGTGCTCTAAGCACTGAGCTATCTCTCCAGCATCCAGACAATATACTCTTAAGAAATAAACTTTTTTTGTTGTGTATGGTTCACCTTGCCTACAATGGCAACCTTTAAAACCCCATACTCATAAATTGTCTGAATGAATCTTTAACAATTAAATCAAAGCATTAAATGGCCTTAAGATCATGTATTTTAACAATGGACTTTTACTAGTAATAAAAAGTGGCTTCCTTTATTCATTAACAGATTTTTATGTTCACATTCCTTCAGGGTGTCTCACAGTGAATGGAGCAACTTCTGGGGGTTTACTTTAGGGATAGGAAATAAAGCTGCAATTAATGAATCAAAACTGTTTTATGGCAAAGGCATTACTTGAAATACATTCCCATCCACTCTACTTCTCAAACTTTCCTTATCCTTGAGTAAATCATTGAAGCATACTCTTGATATAGAGACCAGAAAAAAACTGAGGATCATGGGTCTAACACAACTTGATTCTGGGGCCCATTTAACAAACAAACCTTCAGCATATTAATTAGCCACAGCTTAAGAAATCTGAGAAATACAGGACAGCAATTGTGCTGTATTTTCATCCTTACTATTCCAAGACTGCCTCGGTCACTTTAAGGTTGGAAAGGACCTTAAAGCAGCATCTAGACTACTCTAGAGAAGTATCGATGTAGAACACACATTAATACCTGTAAATGTCTGGGAGGTATTTCTGAAGAAAATACATCTTCCCTTAACTTTAAGTTCTTCCATTTTATCTCTCTAACTCGCTAAAACCTGTACCCTATGTATTCCTGGCTATATCCTCTGGGAGGTATGCACAACACTATTTCTAAAAGAATACTTACCAGGACCTCGGGGGGGGGGGGGAGGCTTAATCACATTTTTTCAAATCACATTGTTTTCCAAATTAAGTAGTACTCGAGGAACAGGCAATTCTAAGCCTATTTAACAGAACAGTCAGAAGTTACTTGTAGATGTCTCTTGAGAATAATCCACCTGTGTCATATAAACATGCCTACTCACTAGTCTATCAGCGCTGTGACATTAGATGTTTTCAAAACTAAGTCAAACAGAAAGATGGTTCTGAAAATACGCATTACATCCGCATGACCCTACCAGAGAACCAGCCTAGGGGCCTGCAACTCACAACAGGCCCTCACCCAGTCGATCCCGGAACAACTAAATGGAAAGCGCGGAGTGGAATCGGATCACAGTAAAACCCAGGCCAAGGTAGTTAGACCTCCCAAAGGGAAGGACGCCAGGCCAGGACCCAGCTCGGTACAGGGCCGCGCCTGGCCCGCACTCTGTGCGGCGGCCCGCTCAGCGTGAGGCCCTAACCTCCAGCCCCGCCCCTGAGCAGGCCGTCCCGGAACCCTTCCTCCGCACTCACCTTTCTCCTCCCGGCTGTCGGCCGCCATGGCTGCCCTCCGGCTTCCGCCGCCGCCGCCACCGCAGCCGGGACGCGAGTCGCGCGGGCGCCGCAGCCGCGGCCGCAGACGCACGAGCCCGTCCGTCAGTCCGTCCGGCGGGCTGCGCGCGTCAACCTGGCCTGCGTCGCTCCGCCGCCCCTCCGCTCCCGGCGCACACCTTTCCTCGCTTCCTCCTTTCCCCGTCCCGCCTTGCGCTCCGGCCTCAGGCGGCCCAAGTCAACCTTCCCGGCTAAGCGGCAACTCGGCCAAAGGAGGAGGGGAGAGGAACAGATGGCGACCGCGGGCGGCGCTAAAATGGAGACTGCTTCCTGCGTGAAACAATCCCGCTCCCGAAATGCCTTGCGCTGTTTACGCTCAGTTCCTCTGCCGGAACGTCACAGAGCGGAGAAGGGCGGGGAAGCGCGCAGCACGTCGCCCTGCCTCCGACACCCGGATGTCCCTGGACCAGGCCTTTTTCCAGGAACCCGGTGTCCCAGGAGGCTTTAAGGCTGTTGCAGTGCTACCAACACCTGAAATATTTGGTATTGAATGATACCTTGAATGGTAACGGAGGGACTGAATAAAAAAGTGTTTTGTAATGTTCTTTCTCTTAGTCATAAAGTAGTATTTACTGTTGTTTCTCCATCATTACTTTTCTAGACCCTGGGGTTAAATATTTCTCTTTAGCCAGGCGGAGTCAGAGGCAAGTAGATTACTGTGAGACTAAAGCCCCTCCTCACCCCCCCACTACGTAGGGAATTCCAGGCCAGTTAGCATTACAAGAAGACCCTGTCTCAACAACAACAAAATTATGTTTATGAGGTTTTGCCTTCAAGGAAGCCTGAGTTTACCTTCCATTTAAGGCTTGAATAAACAACTTTAAAGCTAAGATGAACTTTATGAAAGAAGAAAAGATCGCAATAATCTTGCATAAATGCCTGCGTTGAGGTAAAGACTGGTACTTAAAGGTTAAGGAGCTAACAGTAGCTCAGTCTTACAGACAGGCAGCACATACAAGGGCGTGAAGGAAAGAGATCCTGATGTGGTGAAGGATCTGAGCAGTGCTCCCAGCGAGCCAGAAAGATGAGTCAAGTGGTTGAGACGATGCTTGAGAAACAAGTTACTCTGGAGAAGCAAGGCTACAACTAAAATAAAAATAGTATAAAATCTGTACGGAGATTGAATTTGGAGTTTGAGCCCCCTGGATGGCAGGAAGAGAAAACACGGGCATTTCAAATTCCACTCATAAAATGTAAAAGCAAGCCTTCACAAGTTTCAGTTGTCCAGCACTCCTCAGAAAACAAAATAGAGTTTCTGAAACGTTTTTTGTGATACCATTACTGTATCGGCAGAGATATTTGGGTATTTGCAGAGATGACTGACTGAGAGGAAAAGCGCCATCCTCAATGTGAGTGACTCCATCTCATGGGCTGTAGGCCAGAATGGAATTATAAGGGGGACAAAGAAAAAGCCACCGGGTGGCTACATCACCTTTGTCTCCAGTTCTTGTCCACCCTGACTTGAACTGCATAGCTGTACCCTTTCTACCACGATACACTGAACTTTCTGAAACCGTGAACACAAATAATTCCTCCTCAAGTTCAGGTATTTGTTCAGAGTGACAGAAATAGAAATATCTTCTAGACCAAACCATTAAAGTAATGGTTTTAGGATGAATTGCTGTCCCTAGGAATGTGCCTGACTCTTTGATATCAACTTGTGATCAGCCAGCTATATTCTAGTTTTGAAAAAGTCACTTTTCTCTAACTACTTTCTAAACCCCTTATGCTCTGACCCAAATTACAAGGATGTACCTTGATCTTTCTGCTGCCCAGGACTACCCTTATTGTGATGTTTCCAATAAATTGCACTTAGTTTGATTTGGGGACTGTCTTCCTCTTTTCTTTGGACTCATAGTTCCTTGGAATTGGGATCATTTTGTTTTGAAACAATGACCTCAAGTTAGTGATTCTCAGTGTACAGTCAGAAAGGAGGATTGTGGAGCAGAAGGGTGATTCTGCCACCCAGGGGATAGTTCATAATGTTTGGAGAAATGTTTGGTAGGAAGTTCTGACATCTGGGGATAGGCCAGTTGTCTTGCTAACCATCCTATAAAGCATAGGAAAGTTTCCCATAAACAAAAACTATACCATCCAAGGCCAGTAGATCAGGCAGGAAATTCCAGGACATAGAACATTGATGGATATGTTAAGCAATCCCAATAAATACCATTAGCAAAATCCAAACAGGAAATTTTACAAGACAAGTGTCTTCAAAGTAAATTGCAAGGAAGGAGTAAATGAAGGTGAAAAAGTAACCTATACATCAAAATTAACTTTCTAGAAATATAAAATATACATATACCAGAGGTAGTATCTGGTTGTGATGTTTTTCCCTCAATATGCAGTAAAACCCCCAAACAGAAATTCATTTAGAAATAGGATTATTTCAGATGTTCTTATCAAGAGGAGGTCATACTGAGAATAGTGTAACAGTACCAAATCCAACAGGACTAGTGTAAAGAGACTGGAACAAAGGCACACAAAACAAAGGCAAAAGTAGGGGTTGGAGAGAGGTAGCAAAAAAGAAAAAGCAGCAAAGAAGTTGGACATGCTTTTAATCCTACTACGTGGGAGGCAGAGGCAGGTAGATCTCTGAGTTCAAAGCCAGCCTGATCTATATAGGAAGTTCCAGGCCAGCCAGGACTACATAATGCTACCTTGTCTCAAAAAGAAGGAAAGAAAATGTTATGATTTGAGTATGAAATGTTACCCATAGGCTCCTATTTTGAACATCTGGTCCCTTACTTGTGGCATTATTTTGAGGTTCATGGAGTCTTTCATACAGTGTATATGACTAGTAGAAGTAGGTTACTGGTAAGTGTCAATCAGGGTAGAAAGACATGACAGTAAGAACAGGAAGCTGAGAGCTCACATCTTCAATTACAAACATGAAGCAGAGAGAGTAAACTGGAAGTTGTGCCAGGTTCTGACCTTTCAAAGCCCACCCCCAATGACATACTTCCTTTAGCATTGCCTAAAATTGCATGACCGCCACAAACAACACCACTGACTGCAGGCCAAGTGTTTAAATACTTAGGCCTATGAGGGACATTTGTCATTCAAACCCCGTTTACTAAGAACAGACTTTTAAATATTATGCCTGCCTCTGCTTCTGGTCAAGCTTTCTCTGCCTCCTGGTCTGTCAAAATATGAGAAGCTACCACAATGTATTCCTGCTACCAGGGAGCTACTCTCGTCACCTTGCCTTCCCCACCATAATGGGCTGAAATCTCTCTGAAACAGTGAATAAAAATAAACCTTTCCTTCTACAACTGTTTCTGTCAGACATTTTGTTCACAACAATGCAAAAGTAATTTATATAATAGTCCTCCTTAGTCTATCTTTCCTGCTTTTTCCATTTTTACCATTCTAGTCCGTTGCCTCCTAACCTGCTACTTCCTACTAGATCCAGATAGTCATGTCTGAGACCACCATAAAAAATTTCCTAAAATACTGTGATCATTTGCTTTCCTGTCTACTACACAGTTGAGTCCTTAGCCTTACAGAAATAATTAAACCTTAAACAGACTTTCCACATGTTTATACCACCTAATTTTTCATTCTTATCACCCATCTGATGATCTAGTTTAACTGAAATTGTTTCCCTATTTTCTGTTACCTTTTGATTTTTCTATATTTACAAATTTGTTGATAGATTTCTCCTTAGGGTCCCGCTGTTCATGTTTCTATTAACTGCCATTTCCATTGAATCACTTTTTCCGTGTACTCACAGCCTCCTCAAGATAGTGTGTGTGTGTGTGTGTGTGTGTGTGTGTGTGTGTGTGTGTGTATCTGTATATGTGTGTCTCCAGGTTTTGTATTACATGACATGCATCCACTGCCTATAGTTGTTTGGATTAGGGTGAGATTCCTAGCTAAGAAACCTATGGCCTGGCTTAGAATGAGTCTGAAAAGTAGGAGCATCCTGTATTAGATGATTAGATTCTTTCTCTGATGTGTGATTTGGTAACAATAAGATATGAGATGAAAGGGAAAACAGAGAGAATATTAAAAAGAAATGCAGTCAAGAGAAGATTAATTAACTCCTACAAGGCCACGTTTAAATAGCATCATCTTGGAGCCCAGAATTGCTGTGAGTGATCTGAGAGCACATTCAGATGATAGCAGGCAGTCAAGGCTGTACAATGAAATTTCACAAACAGTTAAAGATTTCTGAAAATTAAATTCGAGTCACGGTGAAAAGGAAAAGAAATATACTCCATGCATTTAGTGCTGTTCTTTGTATGTTTACAATTGTTTTTTTCTTTTACTTATGATTATCTTTTTAGATGTCACTATGCTTTGGGACATAGTAACCACTTTGCATTGCCTTGCTTAGTAAATACTTAGCTATAACTGATAGAGGAAATAAAACTAACAATGGAGAAGACAGGAGGCCAGAAATACTACATCTATCTGATGGAACTATCATAATTCTGTCACTAAGAATGTTTAACTAACTGCCCCTATATCTGCTTTTGTAATCAGGCTTGACCACTTAACCAAGAAAGGAATTTCTTATAATTGTCCTGTACAGGGTTGGCCATCATGTTGTAAATTATGGGTTTACCATAATTTACCAAAGATGTAATAGCTGAAAAGTCATGTGATAAACCTTACATAAACTGAATTGAACTGGCTCAGGGCCCAGAACTTCAGAGCTCTCGCTCTTCTGGCTCCACTGGCATTAATAAAGAAATGGGTTCTCCGGCTCTCTAAGCAAGTGCTTGATTCCTAGTCTGCCTGTTTCTCCTAACAATGGTAACCAAATTTTCTTGTAATTAGAATAGAATGTTTAAAATTGCAGAAAAGGTCGAGATTGTTGATGAGTTGTACAGTGTTTGCTTAGCATGCATGAAGCCCTGTACTAGATCTCTGATACTGTTTCTCTACCCAAATGTAGAAGAAATTGGCTACATTAGTTGATAAACAGGTTACACTTACAATTGCTTTTGAGGAAACTTAGGTATTATAATCACAATTCACAACTGAACCAAGGAAGGAAATAATTTTTAAGGACTCTGAACGACTGTTTGCACTGAAAGAAAAAGGACCTTAAAGGGGCTGGAGAGATGTCTCAGCTATTAAGAGCACTGATTGCTCTTGTAGAGGTCATGGGTTCAACTCCCAGCACCCACATGGCACCTAACAACTGTTCATAACTCCAGTTCCAGGGGATCTAACACCTTCTTCTGACCTCTGCAGGCATTACATGACACAGGTGCACTAACACACATGCAGACAATACACTCATACACATAAAATTAAAATAATTTTTTTAAAAAGAGGATCTTTAAAAAGAAGATAGTTTGGGTGTAAATAGTTCTTGGTAAGTTATAAGTACAAATACATCAAAATACATTAGCAAATGAGTCACTAAAAATTAAAGTTTATTTCTCTATCATTAATTATTTTATAATATGAATTTTGAATGTGATAGAAAAGAAGAACCAATTCTGGCAAGTTGCCCTTTGACCTCCACATGTGTTGTGATGTACTTCCCTCCCCCCTTAATAAATATGTGTAAAAAATTTTAAGTAAAAACTGTGTTTGTTTTGCTAGTGAGTTTGAACATTTTAATTCCCACTACAAGTGAACTATAATTAAGTCTTAGCCTGCCTATTTCCCTGGAATTTCTGAACTCACATGGTGGGAAACAATAGGCTTCTTTCATTCCTATGAGTTCCATTATTGCTGGTGAGGTAGGACAGCTCAAAAATCTAGAGATCCCTTAGTGTGCCATTACTTTTATATGTAATATGACATACTGAACTATAACTATATACTTTGTGTGTGTGTGTATGTGTGTGTGTGTGTGTGTGTGTGTGTGTGTGTGTGTAAGCCAGAAGTCAAACTTGGGTTTCATTCCTCAAGTATCATTCACCTTGTTTTTGGAGACAAGATCTTTCATTGGCCTGGTGCAATCCAAGAAAGCTAATGTGGCTGGCCTGTCTCTACTTCCCCAGTGCTCAGACTACAAACATGCCACTATACCCAGATTTTTTTACGTGTGTTCTGGGTACAGAATTCAGCTCTTCATGCTTGTGTGGTAACTTTACCAACTGAGCTATCTCCCCAGCACTATAATTTAATTTTTAATAATTCCTCTAACAATCCACTTTTTTAAAATTTCTGGAAAATTTAACAGCTGGCTCTTGTATGTCATTCTAAGTGGGTTCTGGCATATCATTGCCTCCTCTTGTACCTCATGTTTGCACAATGCTCCAATGTAATCCGCTATAGCTCATGAGAGCAAACAGGTAGAAATGGGACCCAAATCACTTCCTCTAAAGAATTTGAAAATGAATGACACTAGGAATCATTATGAGTGACTGAGATTATAACTCAGGGATATTTGAAACTCACTCTTTGGCCATAATATGAAGTGAAGAGCGGGTTAAACTGATCTTCCAATAGAAGAAATGGAGAAAAATACAAAGGGAAACCTGACAGGAGGAAATCTATGTCTTGGTTGTCTTAAAGTATTCAAAATTTCCCAGGTAGTACTTTCTGAGGCATGTATTCTTCTGTTAGAATTAAATGGACAATCTTACCTTTTGTTAGAGTGACTTACCCTGGTATTGAAAATAATTCCTTTTTTATTTTTTGCAAACAAAAAGAGGAATGTAGAGGAAAAAGTGAAATATCAAAATTAGCATAAGAATTGTAGAATATAAGGCTAGAAATGTTCAGTTGTCCTTAATTACAAATGAGAAAACTTTGCACTGTTGATACTCAGTGTTAAATATTTGAACACTCTTTTCTGACAAACCATAATCTCAATAGAGCTACTGTTTTCCTTACATCCTGTTGTAATATGTTTTTGATTTAACAGCCTCTCATTATTATAAACAGAACTATTTTGACTTACTCTCCATCTTCTTTACCTTCTTCCCTGTTGCTATGGTAAAATACTCTGACAAAAGCAGCTTAAAGGTCACCGACCTTTATGGCAGGGAGGTCAGGGGAGCAGGAGCTAGGCAGCTAGTCACATCACATTCACAGCTCAGAAGAAGAAAGCCATGAATACTTCATCCCAAGCCCAGGATCCCAGTTCAGGGAATGGTGCTACCCACAGTGGGCGGATCTTCTCACCTCAGTGAACCTCAACAAGATAATCCTGCACTGGCATGCCCAGAGGCTAACTTTACCTAGAAAATTTCACACGGCTGTTCCCAGAGGGTTATCCCCTAGGTGACTTAAGATCCAGTCAACTTGGCAATTAACACTAACATTCACATCCTGTATACCATATGACTTCTCATCTGACACCAGGTTTCTTCTTGAAATACTTCCTTGGATGTTTCACAGTTAACTCAGTTTATAGCCATTCATTTGTTTTTATTTTTTTATTTTTGTTGTTGGGGATTCAACCAAGGCAAACGTTTTTTCCATTGAGCTATACCTCAAGCATTGGGTAGCTGTTAGGGCTTAACAATACCTTCTTTGGATGCATCACCATTCTTACTGCCCACTAATTTACATATAATACATGTAAGAGATCTGGGTATCAGCTTGCTGGCTCAACTCACACCTCCCAGTCACTGAAGTAGAGGGAAGTGTGGTGGGCATGTTGGGTGAGGGGAAGGGAACTGAACACAAACAGCTAATTTGCAGCTCTAACTGGAAAGTGTCTCTCTATACTACTAGCGACTTATAATGGGGGAACATCCCCATTAATCCTGTGCTTCTTTTTTCTAGGATGTTCTTTTGATACTACATGAAAGGCACCATTTTATTGTATAGGTTTCAGCTTACTTCATATCTCATAATCTAGGAACTTGCTTTGCTGGAGCCCGCTGGCAGAAATCGAACAGTACCTGAAGTGGGGACACACACACACAGACTCAGGAGGGCTGTCAGTCAATACTGAAGCAGCTCGCCTTTATTAAGTAAAGTAACCCCTATTTATACTCTGTGAAATGAGGACCAAAACAACGGGTCAAAATTTCAACACAAAACACTACTAACACAGGCAAAATAAGTTAAGCCAATCACATCTTCCTTCAAGGGTCTTCAGGTGTCAGCCTTGAGCCTAAGAAAAACCTCCTCCAGGTGTAAATTATTTGCATAGCAAAACATGCTGCTTCCACAGCACTTCTGTGAACAAGACTGACCTCTGCCTAACCCTAAACTAGGGCATAGTTCAAGTCAGGCAAATGGCTCTGGACATTGCTATCTGGGCTAGGCTGGCCTGGAACTCAGAGATTCACCTGCTTCTTCGAAGTATTTGATATTAAACTCTACATCAGCCTTTATATCTAAGCATGCTTTTCCTAGCGCTCTGGGCTTCACTCTTCCGTTAAAACTCTTCTCCCTATCATGTGGCTGCTTGGTGCCATGTGGCTGACCCTCATGCTGACTTAACTTCCTTTTCTTCATCTCCCTTCTGGGGCTGAGATTTACGGCTTGCCTGCTGGCGTAGAGTTTTTAAAAATATTTTACCTATTATTCTTATTTTATGTGTATGAGTGTTTTAGCTGGAGGTATGTAAGTGCTCCCCTGATAGACAGTGCCCACAGAGGCCAGAAGAAGGTGTCAGATTCCTCGGACCTGGAGTTACAGATGCTTGGTAGCCAACAAGTGGGTGCTGGGAATCAAACCCAGGCCCTCTAGAGGAGCTTCGAGTGTTCTTCAGCAACTCTAGCTTCCTGCCCTAGTTTTTTTTTTTTTTTTTTTTTTTTTTCTTTTAAACTCTCATAAACCTATCCTTGAGTTTTCTTTTGAGTTTCTTCTTAAATTCTTCTATCAATGAGACTAAGAATTGGAACCCAATCTTACCTGTAACATGTAGCACTCTGGGTAGGGCTTCCCAAATTTTTCAGTAACAATCTTTTCAAGGAATGACTGACCTTACTTACCTTTGATCAATATTGCGTGTTCTTTATCCCAAAGGTCTCCACAAATACATGCACAACACACTAGTGGATTCTCAGGTTTATATGTCTTCCCAAATGAAAATTTGATTATGTAATAGAAGTAGAAAATTAAAACAACAAAAATCAAGCTCTACCTACTAAGGGAGGGGTGTAAGAAACTTCTCTGCTGATCTCCTTAACAATGAATACAGAGGTCAAGAAAGTCACTCAACCAATTGTTCAGAGCGGGGGGAAATGATTTAAGCCACCTTCCCACTTTCCTTCCAAGAACAGACAAAAAATTGAAACCAGAAGGACTTACTCTTTGTGTGAGAGATTTCAGCCATACTTGTTTGACTTTGAAGGCGCAGATTACCTTAGTTGATAAACAGATTATTCTTAAAAACATTTGCTTTTGAGGAGACTTGGGTAATAATATAACTACAGACTCCTGACTGAACCAAGGAAGGAAATACTTTTTAAGGACTCTCAACTACTGTTTCCACTGAAAGAAAGAGGATCTTTAAAAAAGAAGATAGTTTTGGCATAAATTGTTCTTGATAAATTATAAATAGTCGAAATAAATTAGCAAATGGGGCACTTTAAATTGCCATTTTATTTCTGTATCAGTTATTCTATAGTATGAATTTTGAGCTGATGTACCATACTAGGTAGTGTCAGATATGGTACAGTTGCAGACAGGTCCTAGGACCGAACAGTTTATTGATGGCAGTCCGGTGTGTGATAGACCATTTGGAATTGTAGGAACTACCGCTGAGATTGCTTCTTGGTGTGAACCTCCGTTCCCCAGAATCACAATGGGCAGTCCAAGATTCCCCAGCCCGGACTGCCACAGGCAAATGTCAAACTAAAGTAGAGGTTAAAAGGCGGAACAAAAAAATCGCCATCAGGGGTCTCGGGCATCTGATTGGCAAAACCAAATCTGCAATCCTAACCGCTAGGACATCTGGGAAATGTAGTTTTGGGCCGTCTGACCTCCAAAGAATAGAAAATAACGGAGGATTGTAAAACTGATGTGGTCTCTTTTCGGTAATTCCAGCTTCAGAAAGGAGGCTATGGCTTCAGAATTATCTAGAATTTAAGGCCAGCTTGGGTTACATAATTATACTCTATCTCAAATCCATCAATCACATATTTTTAAATTTGTAAATATTTTATTTTACTATTTTTATGTGCTTAAGTGTTTTGCCTGCATGTATGTAAGTGTACCTGAGGCCTGCGCCATGCAATGCCAGCACAGTTCAGAGAGGGTATCATATTCCTTGGAATTGGAGTTACAGGCAGTTGTTATTGGTCATATGGGTGCAGGGAACCAAACCAGGTCCTCTGCAAAAGCATCCAGTGCTTTCATCCGCTGAACCATCTCACCAGCCCCCATAAATCATATTTTTATGATTAAAAAAATCTAAATTGTTGGAGGCCACAGGTCAGAGAATAGCCAGCTTAGCCTGCTTGCCCTTCTCTCTTAGTGCTAGACTCTCGGCCAAGGGCTAGCCAGGATCTTGTCAATTGCAAAGCTCAAGAAAACAACTTGACCTTTAAGCTAGCCCAACCACAACTTCCTTTTTCCTGTTTACAACTGTGTATCATCTATAGAGGAACCTCCTGCAAAGCCCCGCCCTCAGGGTATATAAGGCTTGCTGCCTCTGAATAAAGTCAGTGTGTCATTCTCCTTTCCCTCTACCTAGTGTGTGTCTCTCTGTGTGTGTCTGTGTGTGTATACTTTTCTCTTCAACCTTGACGTCCCTCGCAGAGACTCGGACCCAGGGCCGTGCAGGCGTGGCATAAATGAAAAGGTAAATTGTAGTCATAAAAGAGCAATTTACTGTGTTACTTAACTGCTCTTTGCATTTTAGAGTTTCAGGCTATTGCAGTTTTTCTGGCATAGAAAAATAGAATATATTCTCCAGTCAGAGTGAATACCTTTTGAGCTTTAAAATAATGATTGCAAAACTGTCCTTCTAAGAACTTCTATAAGTATGTACTCCTAGCCATCCTTGTTCCATATTGTCAGTCATCATTAAAATACATTTGTTTACACTTTTAGAAGGAGAATGACATTTAGACATTCTGAGGGTCCAGCAAGATGGCTCAAACATTAAAGGCACTTAATGCCAAGCCTGAGAACCTGAGTTGGATCTCCTGCAGAAGCCACATGGTAGAAAGAGGGAACCATTTCTACATGTGTTGTGCTAAATGCTCCATCCTCAATATTAAATATATGTAAAAAATTAAAATAAAAACTTTGAGGTTTTTTTGCTAGTGAGTTTGAAAATTTCAATTCTCACCACAAGTGAGCTATAATTAAGTCTTAACCTGCCTATTTCCTTAGCGTTTCTGAGCAAGGCATTTATAAATTAGCTCATATGGTGGGAAACAACAGACTTGTTTCATTCCTATGTGTACCATTCTTGCTGCTGAAGTAGGACAACTCCAAGATCTAGAGACACTTTAGTGTGATGCTCCTCTTTAGGTTTTCAAAGTAACACAGTAAATTGCTCTTTTATCATTACAATCTACCTTTTCATTTAGATTAAAAAAAATATGATTGATGGGGGCTGGTGAGATGGCTCAGCGGATGAAAGCACTGGCTGCTCTTGCGGAGGACCTGGTTTGGTTCCCTGCACCCATATGGCCAATAAAAATATAGTAAACACCAAGGAAACTTTCTTCCTTGTACTGTTCCTCAAATTCAGCTTAAAGCGGATAGACTTTGACTTAAAAGCAAGATCATGTTTTTGGTTAGGATGCAGAAGTTAAATGTAGAGGCGAAAGTATAATTTTATGGCAAGGGAGAATTTCCAATTCAGGAGCCCACCTATGAATATCTAGCCCATAACAGGAGCCATGGAAGGACATTACATAAAGAGCTCTATCATTCTGGGGAGTCCAACACTTCTAAACACTCAAGAGTTGTCACTCTACTTGTGGAATCTGTTGAAGGAATGAATAACTATCCTTCCCTGATGAAAGGAGGCCAGATGAATTCCAGGGACCTCCAGGCTAGAAAGCAACTCTGGGGTTCTTTTCTTCTAGCAGGAAGAATGCACAACACTTAACTTGAAATGGTGGTAGCTTTATTGTTAACTATTATTATTTCTGGTGCTAAAAATCCTTCCCCTCCTTCCCAAGTCAATATAGAGATTAAAAGGAGGCATGGAAAATGGCTTGTTTCATTCATTATTCAGATGTAGTAGTTCACAATGAAAACAACTTGTTCTACACTCACTTCTGAAACTAGAATATTAATTTCTCACCAGATTAAGGCAAGACCTTGTTCAGGAACATTACACTTTAACAGCTTTGTTTAAAGAGAAAGCGACCACAAGACTGCAGGTTGTCACTACTCGCCACCTAGTGGCAAGAGAGGCTAATTGAAAGCAAGGCACTAATGAAGAGTCTCAGGTGTTGGGGCCCAAATATAAAAGATCAGTAAACATTTAGATGAATTTCACCTTTGTTTTGTTAAACTATAATATAAATAAAATTTATATGTAAAATAAAGCGTGATTACAATTTGACATGGTGTTAAGTCATAAAAGGAAAGGAATACTACTGCTGGATGATGAGCAGAATTCATAAGTACAGGCCTTTTCTATAAAGTGCATTATCTTATCATCCAAACTGGTCACTTAGTTCAACTGGTTATTGATCATGGTGCTAACGTCTAATCATCATAAACATTTTATGATCTTAGAAGTCATATATTTAAATATTAAAAACAACTGTGTTGTATTTTAATAATTATAAGGATAGGATTTAGAAATTGTGCTGCCAACCAGTTTGAATCAATATCATAACTGGGGACTCAGTTGGATGATATTCATACAGGAACACTGTGGTCTATAGATGCTAATCAGGATATCATCAAATGAATAGCTAGTGTGGTTATCTGACAGTCAACCCACATTAGGCTGACTGATATCCGCCACTGAGCTGAATGTAGTTGCAGTAATCATCTATCAAATATACTATATTCAACCTCCTATTCAGAGTCCATGCTGTTCTCTTAAATGAGCTACTAGCTCATTTAAATATTACTCTAGATACTAAGGGAATGTATTTTCACAGGGGAAAAAAAACAAAATATGAGGAATATAAATACAATGTAAGGGAAGAAAGCAAATAGGGCAAATGAACAATAAAAGAATTTTTAATAAATATAGTAACTTTTAAAAGCTTAATAAGTATCTTTAAGGGCCAAAATAAGGAAATTGGAAACATAAACCGGAATATCAGGTGAAAGACTAATGGAAGCCTGGAGAAAAATAATAACTAAAAAAAATCTAGTATTAGATTAAACTTTGCTATTGTCTAGTGGATACTGTTTTTCAGGATGAATTTACATGAAAATCAAATAAATGAGCTGAAAGTTTGGGCTAATGAGCTCTTGAAGAAGGAACGAGGAAGTGACAGTGTTACTAAATAACTGAGAGAAATGTGTGACAGAATTTTGCTTGACTGATTGATGACATTAGTATCTAGACAAAGAAAATCACAGAGAAAAACCTTAAAATAAGAAAACTCTCAAGTTAAAATTTTGGATGCAATTGAGAAATACTATTATAAGGCACACAAAGTCTCAAAAGGCTGAGACAAAACCCTTGATTGAAAATATGTCAGTACTACATGTTTGTGCAAAGAAAGAGTCCAGGAAGTAGCTACACAGAGGGGGGAGGGTGCACACAGAGGGGTTCTGCAGTTTGTTCAGAGAAAAACTGTCAGAGGCAACCAAGTCCACAAGTTGAATATGTGAGTATATTCTGTTTCCTAGGCTCAAATAGTGAGATTTAAAATATTGCATATAATTACTCACAGTGTGAGCATGAACCCCCCAAGTGCTGAAGCAGGTTCCTGAATGATGTGCCTGTCATGTCAGGGTTCTAACACATCTATTTTGTCCTGGACACTAGGGACATGAGGAAAGGGCTCAAGGTAATGTTTCTTTACCATGATATGGGATTGTATCAGTATTTTAATTATTGATATGGTCACATACACTGGCTGAATATGAACTCTGATATAAGGCACATTTAATGACTTTATGTAATAATCTTGGACATGCTCTTTATTAAAAAACAAATCTTGGATAGATATTATAGTCCTGAGAGGTTAAATAATTTGTAGTAAAACAATTTGGTTTATTAAATAGTCTTATTCTCTTAACACTGTGGCTTAGAAAATGTAAGTAAGGGGCTGGGGACTTGGCTCAGCAGTTAAGAGCACTGGCTGTTCTTGCAGAGGACCTGGGTTTGGTTCCCAGCACCCACATGGAAGCTAACAACCATTCATAATTCCAGTTCCAGGGAATCTGATGCCCTCGTCTGACCTCCATGGGCATTGAATGACATGGGTGCCTTTACATGCATGCAGACAACAATACACTTCATATACATAAAATAAAATAATAAAATATTTTAAGAAAGAAAATGTAAGTAAAGGACATTAAGTTATAACAAATCAAAGAGAAAAATCAAATACAATTTTTACTCAAGATAAAATTTCCTGCCAAGTCAGCTGCTAAGTTTTTTTTAATCTAGGCTTAGTAGGTTATAAATCTTCTCTTTAGTTTTCTTTATTGTATTTTTAAAAAGGAAAATTAAAGTTTTTTTTTTTTTTTCTTGAACAGTTTCCTCTCAATTGCAGACTTCAACCAAACTGAAGAATGGAGAGCCATTACTGCTTCCTGATAGATAAGGGTACACCCTATGAGTGTTTTTGTTAATTGACTTATTTAAAAAAATTTTTAATGCATATGATTGTTTTGCCTTCCTGTAAGTGAATCACATGCATGCAGTGCCTGTGGAGGCCAGAAGACAGCCTCAGATCCTCTGGAACTAGAAGATTAATAGCTGCCATGTAGGTGCTGGGAACCAAACCTAGGGCCTCTGCAGGAACAGGTAGGGCTCTTAACCACTGAGCTTCTCTCCAGCCCCTTGTTTATTTTGAGACAAGAGTCTCAATGTGTAGCTCTGGCTTGCCTGGAATGCACTAAGTAGACCAGGCTGGCCTCAAAAATCATAGCGATGAGGGGCTCAGTAATTAAGAGCACTGTCTGCTCTTGAATACGACCCAAATTCAATTCCTAGCACCCAAATGGTGGCTAACAACTGCCTGTAACTCCAGTTCCAGGGGAACACAACACTTTCTTCTAACCTCCATGGGCATTGCACAACTCTGGTGCACTCGCATACATGCAGGCAATACACTCATACACACAGGATAAAAAATAAATAAAATACTAAAAATTTCACAGAGATCCATCTGTCTCAGCCTCCCAAGTGTTGGGATTAAAGGTGTGAGCACCATGCCCAGTTTTCTATTATCTTTTCAAAGTTTGATTGGAAAAGAAGAAGAAATAAATCATAGAATCCATGAAGTTTGCATGAAATAGAAAATGAAAATTAATGGGCTGACTAAAATGATTCAGCAGATAAAAGCTCATGCTGTTAATCCTGATGGCCTGAGCTAGGTCCCAAGATTCACAATTTGGAAGGAGAAAACTGACTCTTGCAAGTTGTCCTCTGACTTACACACACAGACACACCAGGGCAGGAGAAGGGAGGAACGGAGGCAGGGAGAGATAGATAGAGGTAGAGATAGAGATAGAGACAGAGATAGATAGAGATAGAGATAGAGATTAGAGATGGAGATAAAGATGAGAGAGACAGACAGACAGACAGACAGATAGACAGAGACAGAGAGAACTTAAATATAAAGGGGAAGGGGAAGAGGAATTCTAGTTTTCAACATTTGTTCCAGGGCTTTGGAACAAGGTACTACTAAGCTTCATTTCTGGCTCTATTTTTGAATGGCACATATTTTCAGGGTCTAATGTAATGTATCAATTCTTGTATACACTGTGTGATGCTACGCAGAAGGAAGAAGCTTCAGGGATTTATTGTACAGTAGGATGCTGTAATTAATGATAATGTACTGGTTATTTCCAAATGGTTAGGACAGAAGATTTTGAATGTTCTTACCACAAAGAAACAATAAATATGTAAAGTGATGGATGTGGTAATCACTGGCATTTTTTGAGGTGACTACACCTCTTCTGTAGACATTTGGATCTTTGCTGTGTATGTGAAGACATTTATGTCTCTGAGAGTTTGTTAAGGAATTTTTAGATAGAAATCTCTGAGTTAGAATTCCAAATTATACCACTTTGATACTGTAATTGCTATCTATCTTGAGGCTTTAAAAAATAACTACATACAATCACAACAGTGATTTCTCAACTACTTTAAGTAGTGAGGTTAGTAAGCAATTTTCTAAAGAAATTATGTGGGTGGCCACAGTTACTAATGTTATTATCTTTTTGTTTTGTTTTTTAGTATTTTGAGACAGAATGTCAAGTCATGCATGGAAATTTGTAAGATTAGACTGTACCATACTTTAAGTTATTGTTCTGCTCTAAGTTACTCAGTGTTCTGTGGAAGAGTGGCTTTCAGGCTGTGCCTTGTCTTGAATGACTCCATTTTGAGTTCATATGCGAAGGCAGAATGACTCTGAATTTTGTCTTTGAAAGTAAACAACCACTACTTGCCCAGCATAAACCACAAATCACAAAATGAGAGATAACTTGTTCATAACTATAAAAATTTATCACCTACAAATTGTTGCAGATTGGAAACACTATCGATATCTATTCCATACAGTAAAATGTATGGGCACGTGTTACCTTATCAAGCACACCAACATAACAAAGGATGCAGTACTATCACCTAGATCATATAAAAGGAGGTTCACATAACACTGAGGTGTAGTGGCATCCAGGATTAATAGGCAAAGAATTGTCCCCAGGGCTTTAGATCAGCATGGACCCCATTGCTTTTTACAGTCAACTCTAATTGCCTTGCCATTCATCTAGATCCAGTCCTATACCCCAATTTAGCCTTGACTTAGCGCTGCCTTGAGCTGTATAATGTGCCTCCAGCAAATCTGTGACCAGGCCCTTTAATCTGTAATCACACAGAGTGACTACCTTTGCATCTGTTTCAGCTCTCTGCACCCGTATTCCATGAGGCCTGTTTGAACTTTGCAGTCTTTTGAACCTTTTATGTGATGTGTAATGTATGATCTGAGTGTTAATATTAGTAATTAAACTTGAAATGAAAGAACCTGTGGTTGCCATTGGTCACATTCTCAAGTGAAACAATTCCTTGGTGAAGTGCAGGTAAGGAAACTGATGAGGCTTGTGAATTTATGGTTATTTAACAAATTCTGAGATTGTTGAAAGACACAAACATGTCTGGCTATATTTCTGACATGGTGTGCTCACAACTAAATTGCTGTATAGCCCAGGTTTATCTGAAACTTGTGGCCTTTCTTCTTCACCTCCTAAGCACTGCTATTACAGGTATGTGCTAGTATGTCTGATTCACTGTTAAAATGTATGAGTCTTGCCACAATGGAACTAAGAGGCCAGACTCAAAGATTCGAGCAAACTGGTATCATAGGCTCTGTGCTTCAGAACCAACTCAAAGGGATCTGTGAAGGTTGTTGTCATATCCATTTTTTTTGTTTGCTTTATAAAAAACATAATACAGTAAGTTAGTGGAACATAGACATTTTTATTTGAAAAACTCCAAGTAAATTTACAATCTGTCAGCTGCATACTTAGTCCTTATTTGATTAATAGTCACAAAAAAATTCCCTCTGTTAATTTCACTTTAATCAAATGTTTCTCAAAATGAAATTAGAAGATGGAGGATCCCAGCATCAATATGTAAACTCACTTATTTTTAGAAAATATGCAACATTACAGAATTATAGAATACTAGAATTAAGGAAGACTATACAATGTTGATTTAAAAAAATTTAAAAACAATTTAAAGAAGTAGGGGTTGGAAAAGATAGCTCAGCAGTTAAGAGGCCAGGCTTCTCTTACAGGGGACCCAGGTTCAGTTCCCAGCACCTGTATGGCAGCTAACAATTGTCTATTACTCTGGGTCCAGGGGATCTGACTCTCTTCTGGACACCTTAGGCATTGCACACACAGGTGCATTTACATGCATGTGAGTTAAATACTCATATACATTTAAAAATAAATAAAATTTAGATAAGCAATGATTTGAATAACAAACAGGTTGGTTGGTCTAAATGAGTCATTTGATTTCTTACTCTTCTCAATTTCTAGCTCCTAATGTTCACTAATAACATATCTCATTGAATAGTATTGATATTATTATAGATTCCACTTCCTTTCTCCATTCCAAACATGTTTTAGCTCTCTGTCTTTCTAATCACGTAGAGGACTGGATGCTAGAAGGCAAAAACTTCCTTGATCCAGAGTGGTGAGTTCTCACGCAGCTTCCCCAGAACATCCTTCCATACTGTTGCAATAGCAGTTTTGGATTCATTGTTTTTGTGTTGTGTGTAGGTCTTCTTACTACGTTAGTATTCTAAATTCTATGTTTATGCACTTCTCAGCACCGAGGCTATACAAATGAACAATTTAACCACTATAGTCTTAAAAAAAATAAAATCATGATGGCTTTCATCTTACATGAAATAGGTTTATATATAAATTTGGGAAGTTAAAGCAAAAGGAAAAAAGCCATTTGTATGTGAAATAATCATGTATTGTTTGGAGGAAAAAGAAACTCTTCAATCTTAACCTAAAAATAGTAAATATTCACTGCACAAATTTCAGATGGTACACTTAATTATGAAATTTGACTAAGACAGATGGTCCATCTAGGAGGAACTGATTGAACAGCTTGAGCAGTGATCTTTGGATTGATTTAGAATAAGGATGATTACTCTTTTGGTTAATGATTAATTATAGTTTTGACACTACATTCTCTACTGTTTGTAATCTCAAAGCAACCCACTAAAAGTATTTTTATTTATATGTGTTTGTGTGTGTATATGAAAGTGTTTTGGCCCCTGTGTAGAGGTCAAATCACAAACTTGGGTGTTGATCTTTGCCTTCCAGTTTGTTTGAGCCAGTCTCTTTTGTTTGTCACTGTGCTACGTATTCCAAGCTACCTAGGCACAAGCTTCTGAAGTCTGTCTCTACCCCTGAGATGTACAATGTACATGTACAAATGCTGGAACTACAGACAAAGGCCACTATGGCCAGCTTTCACATGGGTTTCAGGGATCTGAATTCAGGTTGTTAGGTTGTTGTGGTAAATACTTTTACCCAATGAGCCATCTTGCCAGGCCCTTGGCAATGGGATGGTCTTCCTACCTCAATGAATTCAATGTGGAACTTCATTTCCTCACAGATATGCCCCAAATCGTGTCTTTTTAGGTTTTAGATGTTGTCAAGTTGACAACCTGTATTTATCCAGTATAATATTTTTTAATATAATATAAAGTCCCACATGCCATTTGTCATAGTAAAAATATAAGCAATTATTGAAATAGTCTAAGATAAAACTTGCAATTACTTCCAAAACTAGGAAGTCAAAAAAGCGTATTGCAATTTTTACTGATTATTTCTTTCTCACTTAGCTAATAGCCATATTTTACATTTATTTTCCTCTGTCTTGTCTTAAAGAAAGTTATAGAAGGAGCTCTCTCCTCAGATGTCTTAGTACCTTCTTTCAGGAAGGGTACATGCAAGCTTACAGAAAGCAGGTATTCTCTTTAGTATTTTATGCCTTTCTGTAGCAGGAGAAGAAATCTTTAAGATCATGGGCTAACCTAGGAAAAATCATGATTTGTTCTTTCAGCAAATTTTTTGATACATAATGTACTGCGATCTCTGCCTACAAGTTTCTATTGTGTGATATAAACAAAACTAGTTTGAAATCTGTTTTCAGTTGGTGTAGCAAGATAGATATTCCTACATTACTTCTGACCAAGTCTCTAGGTGCATACGTGCTACACTAGGCTTCCACAAAGCTGTGTGTCAGGTTTTTGCCAGTTGGTTTCTACATATCACTCAGCTTTTGTCTTGCCTAATGAGGGCTTCCATATCCACAAGTGGATATGTCAGGACCATTTGACAATTAATCCATTAAGAAACATTTCTACACTGCTTATTGAAAAGTGTCAAGGGACAAATTATTAATGCTGATCCCTTTCTAGGGAAAAGAACAAAATCTTAAATTATTTTAATACCCAAGTAATGACATAAATCAATTTATATCCAGAGCGTAGACATGAGAGAGTTTTCAGTTGAGAAACTTGGTTTACTTATTTATTTCTATGGACAAGAATTAACTACTCACCTGGTTTCTAGCTATGGTAGATTTAAGAGGAAAGGCTATTTTGCCATTGATTTTAATAATCCTTAGTCACCCCATGCCTTTAACAGTAATTGAAAGAATCTTGGATCACCTATGACTTGGTTGTTATTCTCATATTTTTCCTACTAATCCTCTGTAATAATATCCAGGCCTGAGGCAGCAGCCCCCTTCAGATGCCAAGAATGGCAGATAGCTTGGCAAAGAGAATGACATGTAAGCTCCATAAGAGCACAGACTAAGGTGATATCTAATAACCTAAAAGTTATCTCCTTCAATTTCTAGCATTTCCACAATTTTCTCTTGCATAGGCTCTAAATTGTGCATGCTCATTGGCTATATTTGAGAAGATGAAAAAGAAAAGCAGGTGAAACGAGAATAAATGTCAGTTAAAAGAAAGGCAGACTCCACATTGCTTAGAAAAATAAAGACAGGGTTTTGAAATATCATTGCATTGATGCTTTCTTTCCCATCTTCCTTCTCTTCTCCTTTCTATCTCACCTCTTCAGCATCTTCTATCCTTTGCTTCAAATATTGTCAAAAATGGTTCAGGAACAAAGGTATGCCTTTGTAGACAATGACCAAGAAGAGCATATATTTTTGTTTCATCATTAAGAAAGTAGTTGGAGCTGTATGTAAGCATGTTTGCATGTAAGTATAATATTATATTATATATAAATATAAATTATTTATATTACTTTTATATATATAAAATTTAGCTTGTACCAAAGCACAAGACCTCAGAGGGAGGCTAGGTGCCCACATTGGGAACTACTTCTAGGGATAGTTATTAGTCACATAAATAAATGTATAAATCCATAGCTTATGGTACTCTGATTGCTATACTGACTTTTGAATGACTGATTTCATTGAATTCTTACTGAGAAAATAATAGAGAAGATATCTGATACAAGGGTACCTGTCGACCTTGTTACAGAATCTAAATCACAAATTGCACCGACCCAGGAGAGATCTGAAGCCTGCCCCTCTCCAAGTAGACTCACTACCATGAACATGAACACTTTGATTGTGGAATAATCAACATTCATGAATTTAATTGTGCAGCTTCTGCACACTGTCTGGGATTTGTTACATTACACTAGGGATGTGAAGGCAATTCCAAAGTTCAGATATTCTCCATGAGTGCCATAAAAGGAGTAAAGGTAGAAAATATTTCATTTGTTAATAGTTTATGATACCATTGATTTAGAGAATTTTATAAAGGAGCTCCTACTTTAATAAATGCATATGTGTGATTAAAGCCGAAGTTCTGATTAATCATCAGAATATTCAGAGAGAGAATTTGCTCCTTTATTGATTAATATTTATGCATCTATTAAATGTGGTTCATTTTCTTCTTATTTTTTTTTGAGACAAGGTCTCACTACATAGCACTGGCTGGTCGGTCTGGAACTCATTATATAGATCAGTCTGGCCTCAGACTCACAGAGATCTACCTACCTCTGCTTCCTGAGTGCTGGGATTTAAGGCCTGTGCCACCATGTCAGGATAAATATGGTTTCTTATTGAGTATATTTAGAAATTTTTAAAGTATCAAATTCAAAATTAATCCTCTCTCTTCATGTATAGGGACACTAATGGATCTCAAAGAAATGGTGATGTCTGATATAGTTCATTGTAGGAAATAGGGTAAGATGGAAGGGTGTGGGCAAAGCTGTTGTTTGTATAGAGCTGCCATCATAACACACCGCGACTTATACAGATTTTCATTCAGAGACTTTTCATATTGGATGGTCATTCATTTGGAAAACATAGTTTTCTAACGATTGATAGAATTACTGTTGAACTGTTAATCATAGATTTTTTTTCTCAAACCAAAACTAGATTAAAAAAATATTTGTATATTACTACTTCTGTGTGCCTCTGTGTGTGTGTGTGTGTGTGTGTGCATATGGGGGGCACGCATGACACATGTATGGAGGTCAAAGGACAACTTTGTCCTTTGGATTCTCTTGGATTCTGGGAATCAGCTTTGGTCATGAGGCTTGTATGCTGAGCAACTCCCCCCATTGCAGCACTGAGCCATCTCACTGGTCCTAAAACTAGATTTTTAATCCCTTGGTACAGTAATTATTATGCTTCATATATTGAATCATCATTTGGTTTCACACTGTCCTTCTGTTGTATCAGAAGAAGGCCCTTCCTAAAGTGAGTAATATAAAGTTATATCCAGTAGAAAACAAAGTGTGTAAGGAGGACAACAGTCAACACCAGAAGTTTCACTTGAAATAACTGCATTTCTGAAATGAGCTAAAGTTGAGAAGTCACAAATTAATATTAAAATATGAGAACCAGGAACAGCTGATTGAATGATAAAACAGGAGACACTGCAAAGAGTGAAATTCAAATGGAGGCCAGCAGGGAGGCAATGGCTAGAGTAAATGAATTATAGACAGGAAAGAAGTCTTTTTAGCACTGATACCATGGATCCTGAACTAGAGCCAGAAATATATTGGCACTGCTAGAGACTGAGCGTCCAGGACTGAGATTTGAAGACACTGGAATAATCTGACAGAGCTAGTCTTTTTGAACTCTGGTTATCCTTCTAGTTTCTACTCAATGCCCATACACTTCAGGCTATCTTTTTGCCTATAATAGTTTTTCTAATATTACATCTCTGCCTTGCAGTCGACAGCCTTCAGAGGCAGTGTTCTGCTGCCTAGATCTGTATATATTACTGTCAGATTGCCTTGTTGCCATGCCTTAGTCATGTCCTGTTACACTTTCATACCTGGAAGTGAATTGCTTACCAACCATTATTCTCTTTGCCTAGTGGACTCTGCTTCTTGGAGATCTTTACATAATTATTACTTTTCTTCTACATGTCTTCAACAACATTGGACCTGTGTTTCAGACTTTCTCAGTGGTATCTTTGGTATCATGTCATTTATTCCTCATCCATCCATCCATCCATCCATCCATCCATCCATCCATTTATCCATCTTGCTCTCATTATGAGTTAAATACTTGCTGGATATTCGAGATGTAATGAGAGAAATAACCATGGGTTGACACGGGAACTCTCATACTCTGCCAAAGGGAGTTTAAATAGGTAAAAATTTTAGGAACAACTTGGCAATCTTTGATAAAGTTGAGCAGCTACGAGCCCTTATATCCAGCTAATTTTTAATCTCAGTATATTCCTATGGAAATTCTCACTTCTTTTTCTTTGCTTCAGTTGCTTCTCTGGCATATATGAAATTCTCTAGAGGACATGAAAAATTGGTGATATGTGGACATTGCTTTTGGTTACATTGCACAATTATAAAGTGAATTTAAAAATCAGTCATATAAATACAATGGCTTCTTTTAAAAAGAACCAACACAGGGAAGATCTTTACTCTTCCTGTGTTTTTTCATATGGGATTCTTTCTGATCTTCAAGATGTTGCACAACTGGGTTCAGAAATGATTCTCTAGAAAATCCTAAACGCCATGCTTCTATGGGTACTGCTGCTCAGCGCCACTTCTTGGTTTATTTACATCCTTTCTCACAGAGGATTCCCAGCTCCTTGACCTTACATCAGGCCTCAGGCATTTCAGTTTCTGTTAAAGGCAATTCTTAGCATTGAACTTCAGTGCAGCCAATCCTTCTAATGTTAGTACAAGAGCATTCGCCCAGTATGTTAACTATTCTATAATACACAGATTTGGGCTCCATAGAATTCTATTATACATATTTATGAAATATTGATATGGATTCTAACTGTGACAACAAATTAAAATGAAATGTTTAGGAGGTTAAGACATGTTGTCTGTGAGAGGGTGTAACACAATCTCAACCAGGGATATTTTATAGAGAAAAATACCATTGTTTTAATTATTTTTCTTAGCTACTGTTTACAAAGCAAGAGGACTCTATCTTAAAACCAAAATCTGGCAACATGCCACATATACAAGGTAAGACTGAATGAAAACCAGTTGAGAAAGTATATGCAGAAAGATATGAAGAGATGACTTGGGGGTGGTTCTTTCAGAACTTGTGTGACAAATTCCTTACCAGCCTGTTACTACAAAATGAGGTTAGTCTTCATTTTTATGTCTAATGATTATACAAAAGACTCAGTTTGCTTACGAATTATTAACAGCAGTTTATTGCTAAATCATTTGAATAGTTTTCTAGGGTACTGCCTGAAATGTGTTTAGGAGGTTGGCTGTAGCCAGTCCTTTATCTGAAGCTGTCCCATCCCAATGACCACGAGAATACTACCATTATGGCTATTACTGATTGTCAGACTGATTCTCTGTCTCTAACTTCAACTGATATTTCTTCTCCAGCTCCTGGAAAAGGACAGCATTCTTCTAATTTTTTTTAGCACTGTTTAGTTCCAAGTAGGATTATGGAGAAGCCTTGGAGTCACAGGGTTGCAAATTCAAATGTCAACAGAAGTTTGGCTGAGAAGGGAGATGATTTGAGAGGTCATTCTGCCTTTTGGCTTTAATGGCAGGAAATGACAGGCAGATGTGAGTGAACTCTTACTACAGCCACCATTGGAAAAGATGCAGCTATTGAAAACCAGCTGATTGTTGATGTATGAGAACATGGGCTTAGTTCTTTTTAGGATTCTTTTGTTTGTTTGCTTGTTTTGGAGACAGGTTCTCACTATGTTGATCTGGCTGGACTTGAACTCGCTACGTAGAAGAGACTGGCCTTAAACTCACAGTGACCTGCTTACCTCTGCCTCTCAAGTGTTAGAATTAGATGGAATCTTATTTTTCAACATAAAAACTGATTCTTCAATATTTTTCCTGTGTTTTCTTTTTCTTTTCTTTGTACTGTTATCAAGAAACCAAATATTTCTATGGATCTCAATGGAACTATGAAACAGTGGTTTATGACCATCGGTTAATAGCTGCCACCAGAACTACTACTTGCTACTTCTCAAACCTGGCACTCAACTGAATTTCACATTTCATGTATGACAACGAGCAGATTTCCATGTATGCAAATACACACATACATGCATGTGCTCACACTTATACACATATACACATCTATAGAGGATACATGTGAATGAAAATCATATTTATTTCAGAGGAAAACCCATACTTTCTCTATTGCTGAGATCTGAGCCCAACCCTCTAAACAATGCCATTGTTCTTACAATTTAGTCTCCAATTACACTGGTTGCCAATGAAAAGAGTTACATTATGGTCTCCATGTTACTTCATCAAATCCAATATAGTTTGCTTTCAATCTTGCCTTTAGCATGAGACAAAGGAAAGTTGCTACTGCATCTGTGTCTGGAATGCCTATCCTATAGGGAAGGGAATATATGACCAAGAATGAGATTGGCAGAGGAAGGAGGCAGTGCTATGGAGTCTGACTTCCAGGCATGCTATGGCTATTGCACTCTTGAGTCCATAGCAGCTGTATTACCTACATGATCTACATAGGTAATATCTTGTCATGTGGTAGGAGGGGTTCCTGAAGATTTAACGTGGTTAATAGTTGATGGGGAGGGAGAAACAGTTTCTGCAGTGTGTAGCCACAGATGAGGTATCTGCTCCTGTAAACTAACCCTCACACTCATATTCCCATGGCCAACCTTAGTGGAACTCATTGAGTCACCAGATAAATAAATAAAATCCCTGAAAGTACGGGGGTGGGTATTTGAGAAGAGGAAGGAGATCAGCGGGAAGGGGTGGGGGACAAGGGAAAGTAAAGGGAGTGTATATAATTGAAATACATTCTATACATGTATGAAAATATCATAATGATGCACTTTATTAATATGTAATAATCCTCCCAAATGAATAAATATTACTTCTTAGTATTATCAGGCAGTGAGTACACCGAATCCAAATTTAGGAAAAGTTGCCTCTAGTTCTATGGAAGTTTAATGTTGCAAATATACATTAATGGGAAGCCCAAGACTCACTCTCTGTAGTTGATGGCTTCTCCTCTGTATATGGGACTTTCATCAGGATTAACGTGTTCTGTGTACTTGTGTAAAAAAGGCCTTTGCCATCTTCACACTAGCGTGCAGAAAAATTGCTCATGCTTTCTCAATGGAAGTTTCTATACTTCAGAATTTAAAGTTTGCGTTCCTAGATAGAAAATTTAACTGCAAAAGGAAATAATCACAGAGAAGTTAAACTGTTAAGGAAGCCTATATCTAAAGTGACTTTCAGATTAACATTAAAATGACTCTCAGATCAACAAAAGGAGTCAGTGATTCAGTTCAAAAGCAAAACATGTTTGAAAAAAACACAATCCAGCCAGAAAAGTGACTAACCAGTCACAAAACAGAAGCAGTCACTCAATGACTAACATCACCAGAAGGAAATATGCACTGTACTGAGGAACCATCTCCAATTTTCTGGGCAAGTTAGTAGAGGAAGATATATCAGATACATTAGAATTACACAGTGTCTATGATGCTGAGAAATACTCTGATAATTTTGTTTTTCCAGTATATTTGGCTTCTATAACATAATCTACTGGTTAATCTGAAAAATATAGTCCACTTTAATAAGTTGACAATGTTTATTGTTGCAAACTGACAGAAATGTTTTCTGATTTATGCTTCAGTTATACTAAAAAAGTTGTGTAGCTGAATGGTACATTGAAAGGCCTCTACATATTTTACACATTCAATAAATATTTGATAATTTGATTCTAAGGAGGCATTCATAAATAACAATATGAGTTAATTAAGATCTTATGCAGTCAACTAATTTTTAACATATCCAAAGACTGAAAATGCATTTTCAATTTTCTAAAATTATTTGTCAATATTAAGTGAATTTGTCTTTCTCAACCTATATAACTTGCATGAAGAAGATAAAAATTCCTATTTATTAACAATATACTATTGCTTGGTTCCTTAAATATATTATGTCATTTGTTTTGAACAATAATATTGGAGAAGAAAATATATATTCCCCCTTTTATAGAAATAGGTTTAGGCATGCTTAGTAAAATTTGTTTTAGGTCATATAGCTAGTAAATTGTAGGGTTAACACTTAAACCCAAGACTAGATGACTTGCATTCACTCTGACTTTTTTATGGCCATATTGTAGCCTTAAACCCTAAAATAACATATAATCTGGTCTGCTACTAAAGTTTTAAATCTATCCTAACTAAGATTTAGGTGGTGTTTTAATGAGCCAGACTGGGAGAGGCCATGACTCAGGCCTGGCAGAAGTTTGAGGCTGCTAAAAGGATGGAAAAGGCTTTGTGATGGGAATTCTGCCAGACACATAGAATTAAATAAAAAATTTAGGAGGTTCTTCTTGTGGGGAAGAGGCAAGGTACAGGGAATGAGTAAAAAGTAACTATGTTAACCAAATGAATAAACTGTGTTCAGCTTCCAAGGATTTCTTTCTTATCTACTCCTATTAAAATACTGTATAAAGACTAATCATTGTTTCTCTAGGTAAGTTGTGGTTATTATTATTTACTTTTTTCCACTATGGTGATTTTTATTTATTTTAAAACAAATTTTCTTTAATACTGTTTATTTAGTGTGGGAGAGAGGATCACATCAAATGTTCATCATTTAACGAGGACTTAAATTTGGTCCCTAGCACTTGTGCTGGGCTGCTCACAGCTGCCTGTGACTCCACATCCCTGGGAAAAGATTATCATTCTTTGTTCTGTGTAAAGTAGATTATAAAGCAATTAAGTAGGGTATGGATTCTCTGTATATTTACACAAGTCTAAAGTGTATTTATATCTATGTTGAAATATAGAAGTATATGTATGTAATAAATATTCACATTCTCTAGAGTTTGAGAGAAATCTAGTGAATTTCAGGAGGTTTACAGCAAATAATTTCATGGATGACTGTCTGACCACTTACTAAGTACAAAGTACAAATTTTAGTGAAAGAGGATGCTGGATAGTCTTTCCATGCTCATAAATCACCCTGCCAATGTCAGTTTTATGAGGATATGATATTCTATATATTTTTGTGTTTGTGGAGGACTATTCAAAACAGTTTTAGTATGAATGCCTCTCTCATAGGAAAAATTTTGAAAATGTTTTTGTTTAATTGGATGAAATTCTTAGAAGGAAATCAGAAAATGCACAACTCAAAGGGTTTGGTAAACAGTTGCACTAAGCCTTTCTCCCATAACATGCGTCTTTAGGGTTTTTTTAAGCACCGGAGCATCACATCCACGGTCTTCCTCAACAGTGTAGCACTGTATAATGGGGTCGCCTAAAGATCATTAAAAAATGTTGATGCCCAGCTCCCGTGCTCAGATGTCCAGATTTCATTGCTATGTGGTGCAACCTGGGCGTAAGAGCTTTCAGAAGTGCCTCCAGAGATTCTCATGAGCAGAGAAGGTGGGGGCCATCCTATCCTTTTACTTTCCCTAGAAACTCAAGTCTAATCTGAGACCTGAATCTTATGTTTTCTCACATTCTTTTCACGTGAATTTCAGTCTCAGTCTTTTCACTCTCACCTCCATGCATCTAATTTAAAGTGTCTATCCTGCAGCATCACCTCTTTCTCATGAGCTCCAGTATTTTCTACAGGAAAGCTAGCAGTAATGCTTTATTAACTGGCTCCCAGAATCAGTGTATTTCTAACTGAAAAGTCATACTACCATGAGTACACTTAACATGAAGGCAAAAACCTATCATATATATAATAAATGAATAATATTTAAATGATATTATTGGCCTCCTTTCTATGAAATTTAAACTGATGCACGTTTTATTAATATTCTGACAAAATATTCACCTTAAGGAGGTAGTAATTGTTACAGATAGAATCAAATTTAGAAAAATTTCAATATTTATGGAATAATCACATTCTTTTCATTATGACTGTAAATTTCAAATAGTGTTTACTTACATGACTTAACACATCTGAACTATATATGTATATACATTTACATTTTCTCTAGTATATTGGAAATCTTCAATAGCAAGAATATTATGGTTAAAATAAATTATTTATTTTTCTTAGACAACTCTAACCTTACTCTAGTAAAGCAATATCCTTTTGCCAGTCAGCCAAAAGATAAATGATTAACATGATGTATTAAAAACCTCTGAATGAAAATTTCTCAAAACCTACCTTTCCCTCTAATAGCCAGAGTTCCTTTGTGAGTCATGACTTTCTGACCCTTCTGAATAATGCATGAGTATAGTGGGAAAAATCATGAGAAATTTCTTATGACTGGTCCTACCTTTGCTTCTAGCTCAGTGAGGAGGAAGTTCTCTTAGTATCCTATATGACATGGTAAATTTATTGTAGTATTTCCCCCTAATTAGGCAAAACAATGTAACATTTCAGTGAAATGTATTACTCAGTGAAATGTTTGTGGTGATGTCCATGTGGGTAAGTCTATTGCATTGCCAGTTGAATAATACCAGATCACACACAACTGTGTCTAGCACATAACATTTGATAATGATAAAGACTGTTCTATTGGTTACATATTTAGTATACTGAACTTTTATCATCATTATTTTAGAATATACTTTCACTTATAAAGAAAATGTTTACTGTAAAACATTATGCTCCCCCACCCCACATCCTGTTCTTCTTCTAGCCGTGGGCACAGGCCTGCTCTTGCTCTTAGTATCCCAGATCTCTGGACTACTCTCTTAGTGAAGACCCACGTACCACATCTTGATCCCTGTGTTCAGAGACTAGCTCACTTTTTCAGTCTAGTTTGTTAGAGCTTTCACAGGCTGTTCCCACCCTCAGCTGCCCTCTGCCCACCGTAGACTAGCCGCCTACCCTGACTGCTCGTCCTCAAACCTACCTTGAATTCCTGTGAACAGCCTCTTCCCCTGTAAGTCTGGTCCCACCCACTTACTTCCACTCTCCTACCACCTGAACAACTCCATTCTCCCCCACCCGACATCCTGTTCTTCTAGCCTTGGCCACAGGCCAGCTCTTGCTCTTAGCACAACAGATCTCTGGACTACCTTGATCTCTGGACTACCTTCTTAGTCTAGACCCACATTGCATCCCTATCCCATTTACTCAGATCAACTCAATATTTCAGTCTAGTTTGTTAGAGCCTTCACAGCCCACACCAACTTGCCTCCTACCATGGCACTGCCCACCCCAACTTGCCTGGGATTCCGAAGGCCAGTCTTTTTCCCTGGTAAATCTGATCCTGCCCACTGAGTAGCCACTCCCTTATTGTGCCAACAACACCAGACTTCCAAAAAAATGCAGCCAGAATGATTGTAAGTAGAGAACTGGAAGCATTCCCATTAAAATCAGGAACCAGACAAGGCTGTCCACTTTCTCTACTCCTTTTTAATATAGTGCTTGAAACTCTTGCTAGAGCAATAAGACAAGAGAATAAAGTTAAAGGAGTATTCATTGGAAAAGAAGAAGTCAAGCTATCCCTTTATGCAGATGACATGATATTATATGTGAGATGCCAAAATTCCACCAGAAAACTCCTAGAAATGATTAACAATTCCAGTAAAGTGGCAGGTTACAAAATTAATGTACAAAAATCAGTAGCCTTTCTATACACCAATAACAAACAACTGGAAAAAAGTACAAGGAGAATTTTTCATTCACAATAGCCTCAAAAAATACCTTGGAATAAACCTGATCAAAGACATTAAGGATTTATACAATGAAAAATTTAGATCTTTAAAGAAAAAGACTGATGAGGTCACCAGAAGATAGTAGAACCTCCCATGCTCAGAGATTGAAAGAATTAATATTGTGAAAAAGAATATCCTATCAAAAGCAATTTATAGATTTAATGCAGTTCCAATCGAAATACCCATGACATTCTTCACAGAAATAGAAAAAAAATCTTAAAATTTATTAAAAGGCCCTGTATAACCAAAACAACCCTGAGCACAAAGCAATGCAGGTGGGGTTACTATAGTAGTTTTCAAATTATATTACAGAGCTGTAGTCTTAAATACAGTATGATACTGGCACAGAAGTAGACTGTAGGCCAATGAAATATAATTGAAGACTCAAGCATGAGTACATGTGATTTCAGCCACCTGATATTTGACAAAAGTACCAAGAACAGTCACTGGAGGAAAGACAGTATCTTCAGAAAGTGGCGCCAGCAATACTGGATCTCCACCTGTAGAAGAATAAAACTAGATGCTTATCTTTCATGTTGTACAAAAGTCAGCTCCAAATGGAAAAAAAGACTTCAGTGTGAAACTGGAAACTCTGAAACTGTTAGAAGAAAACTTTGGCAGTAACCTACAAGATATAGGTGTAGGAAAGGACTTCCTAGATCAGACAGCACTTGCTTAGGAATTGCGGTCAACAAACAACAAGTAGGACGTCATTAATCTTAAAAGCTTCTATACAGGCAAAGAAACAAGCAGGGAAGAGAAGAGAAAACTCATAGAGTGGGAGAAAATCTTCACCAGCAACACATCTGTCAGAGGTTTAACATTCAGAATATATAAAGTACTCAAAAAAAAAGGAATCAAGAAAGCAAGTGACTAAATTCAAAGATGGGCTAAGGACCTAAACAGAGAATTCTCAAAAGAAGAAACAAAAAATGGTCATGAAACATCTTAAGTATTCAACATTGCTAATAAGTAGGGAAAAGCAAATTAAAATCACTTTAAGATTTCATCTTATCCCAGTCAGACTGGCTCAGATCAAGAGAACAAATGATACCAAATGCTGGAGAGGGTGTGGGGAAGGAGAAACACTAATTCACTGCTGGTGGGATTGTATACTCATGCAACCCCTATGGAAAGCTGTATGGAGAACTCTTAAAAAACTAAAACTGAGTCTACCATTTGACCTGGTTATACCACTTCTTGACATGTATCCAAAGGACTCATCCTACTGATGAGATCCATGTACATCCATGTTTGTTGCTGCTCTTTTCACAATAGCTAATGAATGGAAGAAACATAAGTGTCCCTCAGCTGATGAGTGGATGATGAAAATATGCTACATTCACACAATGGAGTTCTACTCAGTGGTAAAGAAAGACAAAATCATGACATTTGCAGGTAAATGGATGGAACTAGAAACTGTTATGCTGAGTGAAGTAACACAGACTCAGAAAACCAAAGAAGTATGTTTTTCCTCATTTGTGGATATTAGATCCAAACCTTTATGTGTGAGTATGCATCCTGATGTAACTACAAGAAACAGGAAAATTGAAAGGAACCAGGAAGGTAAAAGGAAAGAAAGAATTTGAGAGAGAACAGTAGGAGAGAAGTATTAGTAAGGGAGAAATAGATAAAAGGGGGTATTTAAATGGGAAGGAAGATGGAGGGTTATACAAGGAACTATGGGGATAAAGGGAAAGAAGGAGCTCAGGAGAGCTGGAGCCATAAGTAACTGGTATGATCACGGGAGAAACGGTGGAAATGGCGACACTTTGAGTGAAGAAGGCATGCAGGGAACATTAGAGAGGGAGAGAGAGAGAGAAAGAGAGAGAAGAGAGAAATACTGCCTAGCTAGTGTAAACCATCAGAGGGAAGTAGTCTAACAACTAATGACAAATTCAACATACAATATCTCCACATGAGTCCATGTGCATAGCTGAAGGCTACATAACAAGAAACAGTGCCAGACAAGAGAAACCTCCCTTTGAGCTGTTGGCCAAGGTGGTCCAAGAGACTCCCAAAATTACACAGGCTATTGCCACAGCCTTTGATTACCTCCCAGAACTTGAAGGCAAGACCCTATTGCTGAAGACAGGACATACTTCAGAGACCGAATTTAGAGCAATGGAGCTGGAATTGACCTGGAAGCCACTTTTCCTGAAGGCTAACTTTTATAGCTTTAGAAAGCACTATACAAACAACCAAGGGAGAACATCAATCAATGGCCTAACACCAGCTTCATTACAAAATAACCACACCAATTACCAGCACAGCACTCGAAACTTATGCAGCAGTGACACTTTTATCTTGGGGCCAATCAATGGCTATGTAATTGGTCTTAGGAAACTCATGTGTGGCACTGTAATCATAGCCAAACACACATGGATGAAGAGGTCACGGATCTGAGAGAAATCCCCAAGGCTGTCACATATGTAGGTTAATGTAACCTCTTTCTAATTGCAAAATATGTATCCTTATATATACAGTCAAGTATCCTTGTCACCACTCATCAAAGAAGCCTTTATTGTACCCAGGTGGAGACATTGTGAATTGCCCACACCTAAGTGGCACATCTACAGTGCAACCTCTACACCTAAGGCTTGTGCAACATAGAACAAGGGGTAAAGAGGACACTAATGAATCTCTCAACTCTTATTAATGAAGCTCTCATCCAGCAGAGGGCCAATAACACAAAAGGCGACAAATTGCCAAAGAATGGTGATTAGGAATCTGCAGATTGTGGGTCCCTGGACAGGACTCCTGTATTAAGTTTCACTTACCCAAGGTTCAGGGGCCATTGTTGAAGAGGTGGCAGAAAGATTGTAAGAGCCATTGAGGAAGCAAGTGACCACATGGAAAGAGAATCCTACAAGCTGCTGATGCCTTGCTCATATGGGCCTACAGCAATGGTTCTGGCATTCTCAAGACCCATGCAAACTCGATCAGAGAAAAACCAAGCATGGAACTGGAGAAATGAGTAGCAGACCACATCTTTGCTGATGAAATACTGACAAATGATTACAAGGAATTAAAATGAAGTCAGGGGCACATGGGAGGAGTTGAAGGGGTGTGTAGGTGTAGAAATGTGTAAATACAGTAATCATTTATGAAATTTAAAAAAATGAATAGAGTGGGATGCATTTTAATAGTCACACAATTAAAAATATCTCTATTCAATCTTTAACAATGAATACTCTAGAAATCAACATTACAATGTAATATCTATCCCCTCAAAGTACATTCTGTATGATTCTTTAGTGACTGCTACTCATATTGATCTCTGAATAGCCTAGAAAATAAATGTTACAGTATGGTAATTCCTTGCCATGGTGGTGCACACCAATAGGCTATGTTGAAGAGGTGGAGGCAGGAGGATCACATTACGGTAGTACCTGAAAAATTAATTGCATTAAAATTTCTTACATTTTATGCTTACCCACACACAATATTCTCTGGTACACCAACATATATTATCATAGATTATTTTCTTTTTAAATTTGTAAAGATGGAAAATTTCAAATAAATAAACAAGAGAATAACATAATGAATGAATCCCAACATGCATATCACCCAACTTCAACAATAATGAACTTTTTGAAAAATAATTTAAGCAGTGTTTCATAAGAAGGAATAAAAGTTCATTTTAGTTAAAAAGAAGTTAAGATCTAGTCATTTGCTTTAACAGTTCCTCAGTCATAGAAAATACCTTAAGGCAAATTAGTAAAATTCAGCAGAGGTTAGCCTGATATTACTTCTCTTAGTAGTAAAAGCCCCCTTTCAAACTGTACTTAATTGATTTCTTTGAAAGTTTTATTTTGTTTGGTTTCTTCTTCTTTTTAAATCTGCGCTCACCAAAATTTGTAGTACAGCATCCTCAGGACCAGGCAAGATGGCTCCTTACTGCAGGAGCCTAAGAGTAGGAACTGAAGTGGTTCTCTGAGAGCACAGTTACTTTTTATCTCTAAAATTTGTGAAAACTTCATCTTATCTGCAACATTAAATAGAAATAGAATATTTTAAATTCCACTTACCACTGAGCAAATTTGATGCAATAGGGATATGGTCCATGCTGATTGTGTGGCTTCCTGTCTTCTGGGATACTCTGACAAATACTCCTGAAAACAAAAGATCCCCACTTTAAGAGACACAGCTTAGACATGTCTGCCACTCCAGGCCCTGCCTACGCCCTTTGCCTTTCCTTCCTTTCCTTTGAACCTTTATTCTTTTGAGAGCTTTGACTTCAATTTGGTCCTCTTGCTTTTGGTAACTTAGATGTCTTCAGGTAGCATGCCCTACTGCTGCTGGACTGGTTTTCACTTCCCAGCCCAATAGACATTTGACCTGGCCAGGTCTGGTTCAGTGCCCTGCAAGAGGACTTAGCCCCAAACTCCCAAATGTTAATATACTCATAAATTTAAGAAATCATTATTGGATACCAACTATGGTTCTGGCACTAAGCAAAGCTTTGGGTTCCTGTGGTTAGAAGGGACACAATTCCTGATTTTAACAAGATAGAATGTTAGAAGGAAAATATGTATAAAGTAAAGGGCATTACAAAATGGGCTGAAAAGTGCTACATTGTATAAAGTCCTATTGTTTATGAATCATCAAACTGGCTCCCTTTATAGATAGGGAAATCCTCCAAAAACATGGTGCTCTATAATGAGAGACAAGACAAGGAATGGGTGGCAATTTCTTATCTTTGAATAACAACTTTCTCTTGTTTAATCCAGGAAATATGGTTTCCTACAAACAAAGGGATTTCCCAAACAGCATTTGAAGTTAGAGCTTCAGACACGACCATATCTCAGAGTCTGCAGAGCATGATAACTTGGAGGCATGGATTATAAATGTGTTCCCTTCATAGAAATGTTCTCTGTGTTCCATCTTCTATCCCTCAGCATCTTCTTTACACACCACAGGTGGAACGTCTCTGTGTCTCTTTCTTTGTGCTCCTGCTAATTAGCCACAGAACCATGTATACAACTTAAACATAACAGACTTTTTAAAAAAATCTATGAATTAAATTGTGTTACATTTAAAATTTTTTTCAGATTCAATTCATTGTTTTTATTACCATATCATGAAAATACCAGGCTATCAGTATTCAGAAAGTTTAGATTTAGTTAGCCGTTTTTGTTATCAGTAAAAGAATGAGGTATTGGCAGTGATGCCATTTGTTCTGAAAGGTAAAATGTGAGGTGGGACTCACACTGCCTGTAGTATAATTCAGAAACAGGCACACCTAGCCAGGGCGACCTCCCTGGAGATGGTGATAGAGGAAACACAGTAATCATGGCTGAACAATGGAGAAGGGTGATGACAGATGAGGAAAGGCCTGTGTTCACATTTACCATGCCCACCTCCAACTGTTCAAGCCTGCACTTCAAGCTATTTCAACAAAAGAACTCTGGAGTATAATATGGGTTTTTTCTTTCAGAGCTTTAAGTATACATCAGGCACAAAAATGCTACATAACACGATTCCTTATGTGAGACATTGGCCTTGAACCAATTAGTATGTTTAAGAATAAGGATATAGATCTGTGTCAGTGTGCTTGCCTAGCAAGTGCAAGGCCTTGGGTTCATTCCTCAGTACTGCTGAAAGGTAAAATTAAAAAGACATAACCATTTTGACAGCCTGTTTCAGGACTGCTTTTGATAATCTATGTGTCATACATCCTGACCAGGTAAAGTCACATTACACTTGTGTATCTCATTACAAACTTATTAGACTCAAACAAACCAAGAGCCACTGATAGGCAAGGAATCTACATATTATTACAGTGAACCAAGGGTTTGTAGTAGTGATGGGAAGTTACAACCTCTTGAATTCAAAGCAGCCTTGCTTGTGATCCAAGAGAAAACCCCAGAGGTGTTCACTTTAGAGCAGCTTAAAACCAGCATAACAACAGGAATATTTCTGTAATCATTTAAGTACTTTTTTAAAAACTAAAAACTGCATTTAGGCAGTATCTCAGTATGCACCTTCTGCCAGCTTTGTACTCCTGACCCTCCCCTTTCTTCTTTCCAAGTGCTGGAATTACAGCTACACACCACCACAGCTGGATTCCCCTTGAACACTTTTGAGTGCCTCTACTATGTTAGATACTGTGCTACATGTTAACAAGAATAACAGGCAACCCAGCACTCAGGAAGCAGAGGCAGGCCGATCTCTGCGGCTTGGAGACCACTCAGGTCTAAGTAGTAAGTTCCAAGTCAACCAGGGATATGTAGTAAGATCTGTCTCCAAAAAAAAAAAAAGAAACAAACAAAAAACCAATAAAAGATAGATAAAAACAAGGCTATTTTATTCACATCTATTAGCTTTTCTTTTACTGCAATCAAAATCACTTCATAACATCCAAGCAAAGAAATATATGTGTCAGATACAAATTGCTAGAATTTATTTAAATAATTATTTGATAGGTAGGCTTTACAGTTCAAGTTCAAAGAATTTAATATTTAACTTCATTTAACTTGAGCATTTCTAATATTAGAAAAATATCTCCCATACTATCATGTACTAAATTATTAATATTTTAAAGCAGGTATTTCTCTTTCTCAGAATGACATGTTATATCAGACTTTAGGCAAATAAATTATAAAAAAATAAGCATGTAAAATATTTTAGTATTGAATTTTGAGCAGTAAATGCATCATAGTTAATTTAGATGGTAAATTACACATATTTGCCTTCTTGTCGTCCTATACGTTAAACACATTGTGAACCCACTTAAGTGCAGTTGTCTGTAGAGGACCACGTTTAACCCTTGCATTGGGACTATATTAATGTCCCTCTTAACACCCATGCTTGAATTCAAGTATGTACTATACTCTGTCTTAACACACTCTGCACTATACTTAATAAATCTGAATTTTGCCTCATATAGAGATATTCTTTCATATATTTTATAAATTAAAGTACTTTAATGCTGGAAGACATCAGTTTAAGAAATGATAAATGCTGTATTAAAATGCAATCATTAATAGTTCATGCTGCAAACTAGAATTTGGCTCCAATCAGGCTTATTCATTTTCCTGTGTGACCTAGGTCAACTCCTTCTATCTGCAAGGCAGTGATAACAAAAATAATAATACTTACTATATAGATTGCTGTGAAGATTAGGCCAACAAATGCATGTGAGGAGCTTAAAATAGGGTATGACTAGTTAAATTTCCATAAGTGTCACCTATTGACACTTTCAGGAATGTGGAGACTTGCTTTTAAATTACACAGGCAGACTTATTCTATCACAGGAACATACTGAATGCAAGGAAAGCCTCAAGAAATAATTCATCTTTTTTGTGATATTGATGTTTGAGCCTAATACCTTGCACAGGCATTCTATCAATGAGCTACAACTCCATTCCTCAAAACAAGTATTTTCTTTTCTTAGTACATTCATGTACTAAGGTTCTAAGGACAGAACCAAGGCAGAGAAGATACAGTTTCCAGTTTGAAGAGACTTCATTACAATGAAAGTATATGAACAAAAAAAGAAATGAATATATATATATATGTGTGTGTGTTATACTAAAATTATATTAATAAATACCTTGTAGAAAAGAAAGCAGCCTAAAGGAACAGAGAGAAATGGGAGATTCAGATGCTCCTGTAGTATACTGTTAACATGTCCAAAAGTCCATTGTAAGCTGAAAATACTATGAGAGAATTGAACCTAAAGTACCTAGCCCACGAGCATCACAGTTTAGCAATTCACTGTGCTGTAGAGAAGAGGTTATTTACCTTCATGACTGCGTGGCTGATTGGGAGCTACAGCTTACTGTTGCTATCCAGAATGTCAAGAGAACATTGTGGCATACATTATTAACTGAGGAAAAGCTAAATGTTCACAACTCAAAACAGTTTCTGTTTAATGAGTACTGCTCTCATATCATCATAAGTTAGGAAAAAATTATTAAGTTAGTGGGTTTTTTGTTATTGTTTTTATTGTTGTTTTGAGACAGTGTCTCTCTGTAGCCACAGCTGGCCTGAAATTTGCTATGAAGACCAGGCTGGCCTTGACCTCACAGAGATGTGTCTGCTTCTGCCTCTCAAGTGCTGGAATTAAAGGCATGCACCACCATGCCCTGCTATGGGTGGCTATTTTTGGTGGAGTGGTCAGGACTCACTAGAGGAGTTGATTTTTGAGCATAGACATGAATGAAGTGACAGAATAAGTACTAAGAAAACTAATAGAGAAAAAGAATTCTAGCAAGTGAGAACAACTAGAGTTATAGATGATTGTTAGCTGTCATATGGGTGCTGGGAACTGAACCCGGGACCTCTGCAAGAGCAGCCAGTACTCTTAACTGCTGAGCCATCTCTCGAGCTCCTTCAAAACAAATGTCTTAAGCAATATCTAGACAATACTTGACTTTGTACTCATTCTTGCATGTGCTTACCACTTTATTAACTTGCATGTACTTTGGGAGAGTATCTCTTTGTAAAGAGATAAAGTGTTGATAATTACATTTGATAAACTCCAAGAATGTTAAGAAGACAGAAAGTTTATCCCAGAACATGAAATTTATGCTTTGGTCCCAAAATGTTTCTCTGTGAGACATGATGGCGCACACTCATTTAATCCCAGCACTTGAGGCAGAGGCAGGCAGATCTCTGTGAGTTCAGTGCTAGCTTGGTCTACATAGTGAGTTCTATGCCAGCCAGGGTACACAGTGAGGCCCTGTCTCAAAAATGAGTGGTTTTTCAAAGACTAGTTACAAAAAAGTGTTTGATATTGAAAATTGTCCCAAAGTATTGTCTGCATTCACTTGCTAGTTTAACAACACTAAGCAATTTGGGTAGTTTATTTAAAAAGAATGAAAAATAAAAGACTGCTTTGGCATTATTATTATTGCCATTTTTAAAATGACTATTTCTGGTTTTTACTCTGTGTGTCATTGTGTATTGCAAAGTTTAGTTAGTAGATTCTCATATTGACACTCAGAAAAATGATCACAGAATCACGAAGACAGTTTTAGAACATTCATAGGGAAATAGAGAAAAACAAATCAATTTTAGCTAACAATAAGAAACAAACAAAAGGGAATCAGACTGCCTGCTCTCCATAAGCAGTTTTATCCTGCTACACTAGGGACAAAGATTAATCAATTTCATGGCTACTCTTTGGTTTCTCAGTTTAAATTTTATTGCATTTTTATTTATTCATCTTGTGTGTGCGTGTGTGTGGGGGGGGTGGAAGGGTGCTCACTGCTATAGTCTGTATGTGGAGGTCAGCGTGCAACTTGCAGGAATCAGCTCTCTCTTTCTATCATGTGGATTCTAGGGATCAAACTCAGGTTGTAGGGCTTGGTGGCAAGTGTCTTTACCTGTTGAGGCACCTTGCCCAGCCTAATTTCTCAGCTTAAGCAAATGAGCTATACATACAGATGGCAATGAATTCACAAATGGCGATAGCTGTGCCTGCCCAGACAACTAATTCATTCAACACTTTAACATTATTAGCTGATGTGTAATGTACAGTTCAATAAACTGACCAATAAAAAGTACTGCTTTACTATTAGGGAGATATAACCTCAGTATAATTTTAAGGGCTTCCACAAATTAATCGTATGATTATGGGCATCCATGTATTATCATGCATAAAAGAACTTGGTATAAGCTAAGGGGTGTTTAAATAGTGATAAAAATCATCCCTGACTAGTCACACAGGCACTTTACCTCTGTTGCTTGTGGCTACCAAATACAAATTGTAAAATTGTTAAGTACAGGGAAGGTCTGTGCAATAATTTGTTGGCTGATGAAAATGCCTATGGTCAAGTGGCTAATTTTACTTGTTATGAAATGCATCATATCTACTATGGGCTTCCAGGAGTCTAAAGTTCATAAACATACTCCTAACTCAGATTTCGCTGTTGCATAGATTGCCGCAATCACAACTGATTCATAATCAGAGAGGATATGAAAACATTTTCTTCACACCATGGCTTAGGACATAGGGTTGCAGAAGGATTTCAGAAAACAGTGGCAAAGGAAAAAATTATTTGAATGGAAGATAAAATTTTACTGTAAGAAGCTTTTTTTTTCCTCTCCAAGATCAATGGATTTTGAAATGATTCACTTTGTGTCTATGTCCTACAACTCCACGAGTAACTAGCAAAGAAATGCCTAAATACACAAAGTTTTCTGCCCAGTGAAAGCCTTAGAGAATCAAATGTTTTCATTTCTCTTTTCCCTATAATTTTCAAATTTCTACTAAAATGTCAATTATATCATGACATTTGATGTAATATGTTGTGATAGTGTGTGCATGTGGTATGCCTGCGGAGGTCAGGGGTCAACATCAGGTGTCTGCATCTAATGTTCTCCACTTTATTTTTGAAACAAGGTCTCTCAGTGAACTGGGAACTCACCAACTGGCTCGAGTTGTTGGCCACCAAACTCCTGAAATCTTCCTGTCTCTGGTCCCTTATCAGTGCTGAGGTTACAAATTGCATGCTACCTAACACCCAACTTTTATGTGGGTAATAGTTCAGGCCCCACTGAACTACTTGCTAGCTCCTGTTATGGTTTCTGAGTGACTGGAGTGAGGGACAGACATACCTGAGGTTATCTTTCACTATCTCTAATCCTTTATTTACACACCCATAAACTCTGATTTTCTAGAAGCCTATTCTCACAGTGTCTAGACTAAATCGAAAAATGTTCTCTCATTTTCTCCATCTGTATTTCTAAGTGTGTGTGTAGCTCTGTGTACAGAACCTTAGAGACATATAAGAATTTATTTAAATTTGAAATGTGGATTTTGTGAAAGAAAAAGAGAGTCACAAGATTTTGTTAAATGAACCTGACAGATCTTGACTCAGAGTTGCTGGAAGAATAGTATATTTTCCCTTGAAAGTAAAATTTGCAGAATGAACATTTTCAGATAGCATGATTACAAAATAATATATAGTAATGCCACGTCAACATTTCAGTTTTAAAGGTAATATACCTCAGAATTCAGAGATCTTTTATTACATTTTTGTTGCCTTTTTATTTTTGGATAAAATTTCCTTCCCTGGCAAATAGACAGTAAATAACTAAATATAATATTCGCTAGCATTAAGTGACTTATTGTCTTGAATATAAAGAGCATATGTTTTGGACGAGGCATGTAGCTCAGTTGGAGGAATGCTTACCTAATAGGCACGGAGCCCTGAGTTTGGTATTTAGCATCATAAAAAACTAGGTGTGATACATTCTTATAATCCTAGTACTGGGGATATGGAGACAGGAGGATCCAAAGTTCAAGAGCATCCTCTACAATATAATGAGTTCAAGGCTAGCCTGGGCTACATGAGACCCTGTCTTAAAAGTAAGGAAGCACATCTCTATATCCCCAAGTACAGTATATCCAGCATAAAGGTTCCTCGTGTTAGAGTAACTCCAACCCCACTGCTTATCATTAATCAAAAAATTCTGGGCCTTTTCAGGTGAGTCATCATAACTGGATGTGTAGTCTACTTGAACAATATTTATTTGTTTACTTTATAGTGATTTTTAGGCATTACCACACACCAGAGGATCCCTGTCTCCTTCCCATCTGTAATTTTGAGAGTCTGTATATGTTACTAAGAAGGTTTCTTTCTGTTAAAGTGTCAAAGTCCAGCAGAGTGAGAGACAATTAAAAAAAAAAATCCTAGTACAGTGGGTAAGTACTAAATGTCACATGACTACAGAGAACACCTAAAGCAAATTATGGGCATTAGAGAAGGCAATTTAAAGATTATGTCTTAAACACAGATATTTATATACTGCGTGCAAGCAGATATTCACAAGCACTATTTGCCTTCTGAAATAAATAAAATACTAAGTTAGCTGCTATATCTGACTCCAGTAAAATAAAAGAAAAAGATGTTCTCAACTAGGGATTAGTATTTGTAAATTACTTGGATTTTCTGGAGTAACAATGACACATGGTTTTAAGATGTTAATGTTTTCTAATCTCTGAAGTATTTTCAACAGCTGGCTTATAGTTAATACCAAAGAACAACTTTCATTATACGCTTGACAGAGTAGAAAATGTGTCAGCTTAGTTTAAAAAAATATTGGTGTTAGTCCTTGTCTAGCAGTTCATTAATGATGTGTTGCACGTATCAATAATTAATTAATAATGTTTTGACCAAGTCATTTAGCTAACTAAACTTCATTTTTTCCGCTTGAAACCTGAGGAAGTTGAGCAGGATAGCTCATAATTTTGCTTTTTTCTATATTTAAATATCAGGACTTCCTGAAAATGCTGTCATGTTTATTTTTGAATTATCTTCAAACAATAGCTTTTAAGTCTTCACTCCTAGAAAGTGCTTACAAATTATTTTTGTTGTTGTTCCCTATGAAGTGTATCTTTGTCCTACTAGGCACACAAACAGTCTTCTTCGTGGTAGCCGAGACTCGTCAGACTGGTTCTCTATGGATCATCAGTGACTTCTTCCTTTGCCTCACTTTAGCCTACAAAGCCTCTGATAGAGCTGGATGTACACATTCAGTCACAGATTGTTCACCTCAGGGCTCTTTCCTGCTGGTCAGCGATGTATCGGTAAGTTCACTTCTTTCTTATAAGTTCTTCTTTCTTTCTTGAAACTTGTAGTCTATAGTGGCCTAAACCACACCAAAGACTTGTGGTTCTCAAGTTCACCACCTTTGTATGGAGAATCATTTTTGAGACCTTACATGATGTTGTGTTAAGTAGAGTTCAGCACTTTCTGTAGGAGTGTTGTCTCTCTTACATCTGTTCATGCTCAGAAGTGTTTTCCAAAATGTAAGTTTCCTGAATGTAAAGGAGCATGGTGCTTCCACTGCTGCCTTTTAGTTTGCTTCTTTCAGGACCAATAGAATGTGTTTCTAATTTAGACTTTGCTGATTTTGCTGAGAAAGTACTCTTATTTCAGAAGGCATATATGAGATATATAAATGTCAAATCAAGCAAATCAAAACTGCTTATTTCTCTAAATAGTTTAGAAGTTATAAAATATTTGAAAGAATAAGAAGCAATTTAGAATGACTGCTTTTACAATTAAGTTATGATAGTTAGATTTAAGAAATAAATCCAGTGCTGGAGATGTTGTAGCTCATAGAACAGCTACCTGGCTGGTGAGAGGCCCTAGCACTCCACGCACATGCACACAAAATCCTATGATATATCTGAGCACAACTTCTTTACTATTTTCTTTCAGTGTTAGAAACTAGATACTGACAAAGTTTTACTGTACTCACTACACAAGACTCAAAACGATCGAATTTTCATATTAAAATATATTTTCTAAGATATTTTTGTAAATTCTTTTTTATTTATGCAATGACAAGGAAGTATCATTAATTTATATTTTAATATGTTAACTCATACTTTGAGAAGAAAACATAAAACTTTTAGTTGGATCTGTAATCTTCATTTAATAAGGGAAAATCTGTCATTGATAGAAACTCTAAACATATTTTATGAGAAGTAGAATATGTCTCTAGTTTCTCTATAAAGCAGCTAAGGGATATGTATCTTAAAAATTCAGTAATATCTGCCTTTTACAAGTATTTCTTTATAATCCATAAAGATTTTGTGTCTCTTTAAGAGCATTACTACAGAAAATAACATTTCAGGAAAGACTCCCCGAGATCAACATACTAGATTCCAGGCCTAGGCTACATTAGATGTGACTGAATTTGGGTTGTATTCCAAATGTGTAGAGAAGCTATAAGGAAGGAAGTATTATAGTCATTTATTTTCTAGAATTAATCTCTAATTTGAAAGAGAAGATGTGATTATTTTTTAAAAGTACTGCTTCAAAATGGATGAAAGTTAACTCTCAACTAGCAAACAAAAACATCTTGACCCAGAGACCTTATGAACAATGAAGCAAACTGTTTGAATGGGCCAACATGAGATGAGATGTTACTGGAATGGATGAAGGTAGAGAGGGATGGGCAAGTGTTCCGGCAGGAATGCGCTGAAGAGGAGTAACTATATGTAAACAATTTCTGTTTGAAGGTTTTGACCCATTCCTAGAAATAGGTAGAGAAGTCTGTTAACAAAGTCCTTCAGTTTTAGCCACATTTTGATAGCCTCCTCCTCCATTCCAGCTAGATGAGAATCGCTATTCAAAAAATTTAAGGATAAGAAAATAGTTTGGACCAGTTGAAGATTATTTTTCTTATGCTGAAATTTTCTCCAAATATTTATTTTATACTATTCTTTGAGTATGAAGAGAGCAGCACATGGATTTTATAAATGTACACACAGAAGAAGGTTAAAGAAAACCTCACCAGGTATAAGTTTAAAGGAAAGCAGCTTGGGAGGGGCATAAATTCATTGAATACATTTATTAAATATATTTTACTGGTGATGGAAGTGTATACAAGCTTCACTAATAACAAATGATAATGAGAATTAACAATAAGTGGATCAAATTTATAATGATTAGTATGTATACATGTTTTAAATATTTTATTTATTATTTTTATTTTGTGTATGAGCGTATTGCCTAAATGTGTGTAAGTGCTCCTGTGCTGTGTAATGCCCACAGTGGTCAGAAGAGGGTGCTAAATTTCCCTAGAACTGGAGTTACTGATGGTGTGCTGGGAATAGAACCCATGTCCTCTGCAGGAGGAGCCAGTGCTCCTAACCGATGCTCATCTCTCCAGCCCCAGCATCTATATGTATTTAGAATGTGAAATGAATATTATTCAAATGAAACAAAATATACAACTTCAATTTTTACTGAAGAACTATCTCTCAAAGTGGCCTAATATACACCCCTATTAGAATTAACAAGTGCTTATTAAAAACAGAGATATATAGTCCCCATCCTAGAAATTTGAATAAACCTATGGTTGAGGCATGGGAACTGTATTTTACACATTTACACAAGGGAATATACTAACTCTCTTATGTTTGAGAAGAACCAATGGTATAGAAAAGAAAAAGAAAGGAATGTGGGAGGTTGAAAGAAATTAAAGCATAAACGAAATAGCTCAGATGTTAAAGAGGTCACCCTTTGTCTTATTAAATTGGTATAATTATGTCTTAATGGGAGGTGCTCTCTCCCTAGTTAGCTTCTCTTCAAGGGAGATGAGCACTTATTCATGCAACATGGTGATGATTGAGGAAGTGAGGATTATTTCAGGAAGCATAAAAATGGTAGAGGATAAAATTATATTTGGATAGTTTATGTCAAACAGGGAAATTGGTATTATTCATATTTTCAAAATCTATTTGTTTACAGGGAAACTTCATCATCATAAAAGTATGCCACACCTTGAAATTAGTCAGAAGTGATACTAAAAGGATTCTCCATTGACAGGTTCAAGAGTTGTGACATGTCTGTGCTACAAGGGCTTAACATACACTCATTTCTCCTTCAACTAAGATGAGTACTTATTCATAAAACAACTTTTGGTGAGGTTTCCTTAGGGCCAAGCCTATGTGGACTTACACTGTGTATTTTGTAAAAATGCTATTTCATTGAATTTTGGGTAATGTTTTCCTAAGTGGTTATTGTTATCACTCATTGTACAAAATAAAGTGACAGTGACTCAGAGGTTCAGGCTCGGGTCTTGGATCTGACTATTTCTGGTTTTAAATTCTAGGCTCTTTTGACTCTAACCCATTGTCTAATACAAGCATAAACCTAAGTGTAGAATCTTTGAAAAGTCTGACAGAGAAGTGGGATCACTTCCGGCTAAGATCAAGAGTATGAGAAATTTAAAAACCCAAACGTCTGTATATATATAGGCAAAGAAACAGATAACATGAAGGTCGGTGTGAAATTGTGTACACATGAGCTGAGGAAGGAAGTGTGTAGGTATTATTTTATTTATCTCTATGTTCTAAACATCTTAAAGAATTCACTGACTACCTTGCTAATTTCTAAAGTTTGTCTTTGTATAAGATAAGCCTGTGATCTAACTTCCCCACCATCTCAAAGTTCATCAGTGACTGAGCAGAGCACTTGGTTACACCACTATTTTCTACAAGAAAATTACAAAGTTTGCTATATTGTGGAAAACGGAGTTCTTTAAGTGTAGTATTTCTTGTAATAAATTCATTGGTCAGAATTAACTGTAACTGTCTAAAGAACTTTTGCTATTCTGTCCTTGTCTATTTTCCTCTAGAATAAACTTGGGCCAACACAGAGAGGGAACAAATTGCAACATTCTTATATCTCAATATTAGCATTGAGTTTTAGAACCCTGCCTGATGGATTTCCATACTAAAATATTGGGTCAGTTGAGTGACTACAGAGTAGGTCTCATTCTAGTCTCTGGACTTGAAGCCTTCCATGGCTCCATTAGTGTCAGGGCTTAGAGGAACTACATTAGGAGTTACTCAGGTTGGGTGAGGGCACACGGTAGTCTTAGCATTCAGGAAGCTGGGGCGGCAGGATTGCTTGAGTTCACAAGTTCATGAACAATGTAGCATAGTACGAATTATAGTGAAACCTCAGCTCAACCAAACAGAAATGATTTAAGCAGGCCCTTTTGGAGCTACTTTATTGAAGATAATGAGTAAATAATGTAAAGAATCCTTTCACAGATTTAAGAATAATTTCATAGGTCTGAGCTCAGTAGTTTAGAGAACAGGAAGGATTAAAGGCTGAAAATGAAAAAGGTTTGAAGAGACATCAAGGCATTATGCCAGAACATGCAAGCTCAACCTTTCTTTGGGCACAGACATGGCTTGTGTGAGAGGGTGGTTTCTCAGACTGAGAACAATAATTCTAAGGTGATAGACTAGTTTTAGGGAAACCCAAAATACCATAGAAGCCTCACTAAATTCTATCTTGTAATCTTTCATCTGAAGATATCAGATAATATCTGTGTTTTGAAGCTGGACAGGCAAATCCAGAGGGATTTTGTGTTTCTGTTTTAAATTGGACTGTGAGTCAGTACAAGACAGAAAAATAATTGCTATCATTTATTTCAAGCATACTTTGTGACAACTCTGTTCTAAAGCATAATGTATGCTAACTCTTTATATCAACCTATAGTTATATCGTTTCCATTCTATAGATGAGGAATGGAGATTCAAAAAAGTACCATTTGTTTTCATTTGGGTATGAATGTCAGAACTGAGAGCTAACACGGGTCTTGTCAGACTCCAAAGTCCGTGTTTTAATCACAGTGCTGAACCATCCTTTTAGTGTCTCTATTTTCAAATATGTGAGTCTTCTATGACTCTACCTGTATTATTATGTTAAGAGATATAAAATTATATATTTAAGGAATAATTTAGTTATCCAATAAATATTCTTTAAAATTAAACTCTGCATCAGGCAGACAGGAAGCATTGTAATTCCATTCTACAAAATAAGGAAACAGAACAGGGCAAAATTAACTAATTTGCCTATGACCACAGGAATAGTGAGTCAGCCAGCACTAGAGATAAAATTTGACCTCCCAGTGCACCTGTGTGCCCTGTATAGTCTAGAAGGGTCAGGTTACTGCAGGTTAGCTACATGGCCCAGGAACTATTGTTGTTACTAATATCATTTGAACTTGAATGAAAGTGCATGGCCCTAAAAATTAGCATTATATATTTATTATGTTCCTCATGTTGAGTTGAAATATATATTATAAGAATCACTAAATTGAACAATTAAACATGTATACTATTTCATATAGATATTTTGTATGAGAACAAATAAAATCTATCTTTCAGAGTTTTTCAAGCATATGATACATGTTATTAACTGTACTCATCATGTACCACAATAATCTCTTGAACTTAGTCTTCTTAGTTAACTGAAAATTTCATTTTAAAGTTAGGTTGAACATTGGAAACTTGTCAGGTCATATGCCATAAATGCAAAGAAGGTATATACAGTAGGAATAAAACATTCCCGGATAGACAAATGATTTCAACATGGATTTTTTCATTTGATGCTTACCAACAACCCTGCGAAGCAGCAGACTTTCGCAGTTCACAGCAGCACATAGAGAGAAATCAAGTTTGGGAAGCTGAGTCATCCATATCACTACATGTTGGTGGAGGTGAAGGTTGAATACACATTTTTCAAACTCCAGCTCTGTATTTTCTAGTCTCTATTGTGTCATAATCCACTGATAAGGGTTCCTTTTGTTAATCAGAGTTGACTTTCCATGGCTTTCAATTAGTTTATCTTTTATTTCTACTTTTCTGATCAAGAAAATCCCCTAAATAACAAATTAATACATCTAAGACGTTTCAGATCAGTCTTTCAAAATTATACAGTAGTTAGTCATTGTTACACACTTGCACACACTTGCATACTTCCTACTAGACTCCAGAGATTTTTAATTGGAACTCTGGTGGTATTAGTTTACATAGAGAAATTCTACCTTATTTTAATATAACTCTGAAAATATTTAAAATATGTTATTAAATGCTAATATATTAAAGTTTGATTGAGTATAAAATGATCAACATCACAAACCTTGCAATGTATTTGAAAATTAAATCTTGGTACACATATGTTTCAGATTATTGTTTGTCATAGAAATTTCATTAGTTAGAATCAGTTTTCTGAACAATCATGTCAACAAGGTTCACACATCTTCCAGTTACATTCCATTACTAATGTAACTCTGATAGGATTTCATAATATTCGTAATAGGAGTTTGCAGACTGTTTCAGAGATCTTTGTGGTGTATCACTGGACTTTGCAGGATAACTTGTACCTAGAGCACCTACAAAGCTCCTATCACATCTTACATCATACATATCTTAATTTTTTAAGCTCCATCAGGACCTAGGATTTTAAAACCAGCTTAGAATACAAGCATTAAAGTATCTGGGGCTAGAGAGATGTCTTAGTAGCTAAAAGCCTCTGTTGCTCTTCCCCAGGACATTACTTTGTCACCTTAAATCAGTCTGGTATAGTGCAGAAGGTAAGTAAAAGCATTTATGATAAGAACAGTCCTAGAACAATTATCCAATCTATATTAGGCCTTAAATTCAAATCCTAGAACTGAAAATAAAAATAACTATCCTTCATTTGTATTTTTGTAAAAATGAAATGGAGGAGGCGGAGAGATGGCTTAACAGTTAAGAGCACTGTCTGCTATTTCAAAAGACCTCTGTTCGAATCCAAGCACCCACGTGGCAGCTAACAACTGTCTTTAACTCCAGCTCCAGGGGATCCAACACCATCTTCTCACCTGTTCAGATACTGTACAACATGGGCGCACTTACATACATCCAGGCATGATGCTTGTACACATAAAATAAAAATAAATTTAAAAATTTTTAAATGGAAATAGTTACCTGACAGCTAAATGGCCTCCTTGCTTTAATTAGAATTTCTTTATGAGAATTACTCATAATTATCATTATAGGGATTGAACATGTTCAATCTGCTGCTGTTACATCTTTCATAGACGTGCCATTTATATCAGTGGGTAGGACAGACATATGATTTTTGTATTATTATTATTATTATTATTTTTGAGACAGGATTTTACTCTGTATCCCTAACTGGTTTGGAACTCTCTATGTAGACCAGGTTGACCTCAGTCTCACAGAGATCTACCTGCTTCTGTTTCCCAAGTTCTGGGATTAAAGGTGTTATGACACCATGCTGAACAATTTTTGTTATTTTATGAGTAATTTGCTTGTATTTCCTTAAAAAAATTAACAATAAAAATATATAATCCATTCACACGTATACTTTTATTCTGTTTCTCGTGTGGATATTTATTCAGTTTTGTTCTAGAAATATGAAAAGGAGTGAAAATCACAGTGACCTGACTGTGATGAGTATGAACTTTCTGCAGAGCGAAATGCAGGTGAAGCCTTTGCATGGGTAGGACGAGTGTTCACAGTCCTGTAGCTAAGCCAGTGCCAGCCAACCAGTGAGTACCGAGTAAATGTTCAAATGCCTGGGCTGTGTTTTCAAATTCTTTACTTAAACAATTTTCATATGAGACTGTGTGGTGTATGTGTATGTGTGCACGTGTGTGCCTGTGGAGGCCAGAAGGCTACATTGCATAGAGCTGCTGTCTTCCTCGACTGTTTTCCGCCTTAGCTTTTGACATGGGGCCTTTCACTGAACTTGGAGCTTACCAACCATTTAGCTATACTGACTGCCAGCAAGTTTCTCCTGCTCCTCCCCACATGGGTGTTAGGGATCTGACTCAGGTCCTGATTCTTACAAAGGAAGCACTTTACTCACTAAACCATCTTCACAGACCAATGTGTTATACCTTAAGCACTGACTTAGGAAATTTGTAATGGCCTAAGATTCTACGATGTTAATACATTGTGGCATCTTTTCTTTTTTTTGTCTTAATGTTTTGAAATTCTGACCCATAAATATGCCTTATTCTTAATATTTTCACTATGTGTACTTTGATGACAGTTCTATAGTAGACAGGGTACATAGCTGAAAAATCGTGTTATAAATATAGGTTAAGTAGAAAAATTTTGTCATTATAAATAAGTATGTTATTGAAGTTAGATTTCATTGAAATAGATTATTCTTTCTAAGGTCTGACTTGCTTTTCCTTGTGTGAAATATCGGAAGTTATTTCCTGGAATTAAAGAAGACTCCAAGTTTATTGAGAAAAATCAAGAACCTTAAGATGACAATAGTTTCTCAGCTAGGGTTGGGGCTTTTTACTCACGTCCCAACTTTTGTGGTGGGACTTTTTCTGGCTTGAACTTACATGGGTCTTGTCCATGTTATCACTATTGCTGTGAGTTCATATGAGTAATTTGCCTAGCTGTCTGGAAAACTGTTTCCTTTTGGTCCCACACCACCTTTGGTGCTTGGAGACACAAATTTGACTCAATAGGTCTTCTCTCTCTCTCTCTCTCTCTCTTCATATATATATATATATAATGAAATTGGGCAGGGTAACTTAAGGCAGGTAATTGAGAGGGTGCCATAGTATGGCACTGGAAATGATTTTTTGCAACTTAGTCACCTCTGCTTTAGATCTTTATGTGAACATTTTCTGAGTGTGCGGTAGAAGTGCAACCAGAGAAATGCACACAGGCTCTCCAGGAAGGCCAAACAAATGTGATTGTGGCACAGTGAAGATACCAACCAGCACAGAGGATTGTAAAATTGTTTCTTAAGTACCGAAAGCCTTTTCTGAGACAAGCAACGGGCAGGTTCCAAGTTACTCCACACAGATGGCGGCAGGAACAGAGTCCAAAGCATGGGGAAGCTAACTCTGGGAAGCAACGTGGAGTTTGGGCAGGCTAAGCCATCGTCCTTAGCACTTCTAGAAAGACTACTTATTGAAACAGAAAATGTTTCAGAGACTGGGGAGCTGTAACAGAAAACTACCATCAAGCTATAGGAGAAATACTAATAACTGCCAGAACGAGTTCGAAACTTCAACAGCTTCCCAACACAGTACTGACCTGTAGGCTATCACTTAAAACAGCCACAGTAAACTATGGTTTAGAAACAAGGTCTGGTTTGTTGATTGGATTTATATTGTGGCTGAACTAAGAATATTTTTCATACTAAGTGACTGGTAAGTCAGAAGAAATCAAAAAATATTTTGACAGACAAAAATTTTAAGAAATTTAAATATCAGTCTACAGAAATGAAAACTGAGAAGGCTACAGCCAGGGCTCGTTTCATTCTCTGTTGCCCACGGCTGCTTTTGTGCTTCAGTGAGAGAACCGAGTAGCTGCAGCAGAGAACCCACAGCCAGGAAAACCTAGAAAAGCTATTATTCAGACCTACATACAAACGTTGCCGAGATTCTGGTTTAAGAAGCTTATGCTAGTTCTTTGGGATCACTAAGTTATAGACATCATGAACACATTTGTTAAGACCTCTGAGGTGGGCTGAGCTGTTGAAATATGGGAAAGGACAGCACTAGTTAGGGAAGATGAACAAGAAACGTGAGGGCAACCGCTGTTCTGAACACAGCGGAGATGTGCTCTGCGGGGGCTCGTTCTGACAAGTCCTATTTGGAAGCGTTATGCCCCTTACTTAAATTCCCACTGCTTGCCAAGAAGGCTAACTGCAGTCCTGTCTTTCATCTCCCTTCCTTTGTGTTGTTGCTGCTTTTATTTTTTCATACTACTCTAAAAATGACACATTAAGAAGTGATATTGAACACGTGCCAGGTGTGGTGGCAGATGCCTTTAATCCCAGCACCCAGGAGGCAGAGGTAAGATTATACCTGTGAGTTTGAGGCCGGCCTGATCTACATAGTGAGTTCTGGGGCCAGTTGGGGCTACAGGAAGACCCTGTCTCAAAACAACCCAAAACCAAACCAAAGTAAAAATAAAAAGAAATGATATTAATAATAAAATTCAAAACGCATTACTTGTCGCCTTACACTTAAAGGTCAGTAACGTGTACCTTCACTTTAACTTCTATGTTCTCTCATCATGTTACTAATTACACATGTTCTCAAAGTAAAATAAAAATTAGAAAGAAATTTGTCAATTGGTTACCATTGAAGGAACTAGAATTTAATGTCCGAGGTGAATTTGGATGAGTGTAGCTATGTTTCAAAGTGAGGAAATAAGGTCTAGGCAATCGTTTGTTCATGTGCTTGAGGGGCTACTTATAGAAGCATCCATTGGTATGTAAACTAGATTTATTCATTTTATTAACATCTTTGGGAACACTTTCTAACTGCATCCGTGTTGGAGCAGTTTAGTATTGAGGATAAAATGGTAACCAAGCAAGGATAAATTATACCTCAACATAAGTAAGATTAAAAGAAAAGAAAAGCAGTTCATTGACTTGAAAACAATGTCACATATTGGGAAAGGAAAGGATAATGTTTTAAATGGAAAATGTTTTGATAATATGGGCATTACCATTATTATAATTTAAATAATTATGATAATCACTCCTAATAGCTGTGTAGTGGTATTTTTCACTTGAGTGCTCAAAATACTAAAATAACTTAACATTTCTACCTTCATAGAGCTTGTTAGCTTAGGAGTGAGGAATCGTAATTTTTGCAGAGAAAACCTGGGAGAGTACCAAATCTACTGGAATATATATATATATATATATGTATATATAAATGTATATATATATATATATATATATATTTGGAAGCAGTGCTCAGAAACAGGCTCGCATAATTGCTCAAGCTGTTTTGATTGCATTCTCTTCTGTGCTTGTCCTGTGCTCTCCCTCTTGCCTTCTAACATCAAAGAAAACACGCCATTAGAGTAACTGTGGGAGGTGACCAGGAAACGGAAGGTGGAAGAGAATCTTGACCCCTTGGTTTTGTGAACTGCACAAAACACACATCGGATATTCCTGAGTCATTTTTTTCATTTCTTTTTAAGTTCTCTCTATCTTTCTCTCTCACTCATTTCATTAAAAAAAACATTTATTGTTTAAAATATCCACCATAAAACCAAAAATATACATAGATTAAAACAAACATTTCTTTCATTATTTCATTTTCTACGGTCAATTAGTCAGCACCTCTCATATTTTTGTTATGCACACACTATATAGTTTAATTACTTTAAAAATTAGAATGTAAAGTACATATTATTCATACTCATATTTATACTTTTTGATTAAAATGTATCATTGACCACTTAAGTGTTAATACATATAGATTTGCCCTCATCAGTTTCATGACTGCATGGGTTTACTTTGATGTCTGGATTAAAAGTCATTGTCAAACAAACATAACTTGTCATATTTCACAACTCAACATAGCAATCATGTACTTATCATGATTTTATCCTATTTTCTTTAAACATAAATTCATATTCTTCATCTGGCACTCATGGACATATGTTAAGAATCCTTCCTTCCCCATATTAACCCTGAAATGTTCTTACGTCTGCTGTATGCATCTCCTTTCCTCTGCAACAGACGAATAGCAAGCATTCAGAGACGGAAAGGGCAGGAATCAGCTTCAGGAGCTTCTTAGGCACAACTGCGCATGAAAGAATAAACTCCTCCTGGAGAAGTATTTTTATGTGGTAGTAACTGCCATTCTAGGAACAGGTGTTTGGAACTCTACTCAAGGGAGAACTGGAGAGCATAGTGGTAGGAGAGAGGAAGATGAAGTTTCCCTGGCTACCATCCCATGGGAAAATGCCTTCAACAAGGGGAAAGAGTAAGCAGAGTCACTGGGGGCCTACCCACTGCAGCCCAGTGACTTTAGCAGGGGTGAAATCCTGTAGAGATGGTGACTCCAATGTTCCCTATTCAGTGTCCAGACACAAGGCTGTAATGATGGGGTGACAGGACCAATGTGTGACATTTCCTGGTCCTGCTGTATCACAGATAATGAGTCCTCTTGATTTACATAAGTGAAAATTATTTATTGCAAAGTGCTTACAAGAAGCTTCCTCAGCTCATTTGGGGTGTTTTTGACAAGGGCTGTCCGGTGCCTTATTGATAGGTGGAGAAACTTAGCTCAGCATTTGAGTGATTTCAGTCTGAGTCAGAGCTGGTAACGAAGGAGCTGGAATCACAGTCACCTTATTTTCAGTAAATACCAAGCACTCTTCCGCAAGAACCTTACATTTCCCTCCGTCTCGCATGTTCTGGACAAGTAGTACTCTTCAAAGAAAGAAGTTCATTTCACTGATTGTATGTGTATGAGAAATAGTTAAAAACCTTTAAATAACAGTATCAGACTCAAACTCTTATCAGAACTGACTTTATTTTCTCCAGTTTCTGAGTTTGCTTACCAACTATTAAAATCTAAGGGAACAGCAAGTTCACTAATTAAACAAAAAATCAGGTTTATTGTGATGCATTAGTAAAATGCTTGGAGGCACAGAATAAGTAGGAAGGCTAATGTCATGCAGAAAGAGTTTCTGGATGCACCGCAAGCTCACAGATGAATATTAGCTTAAAGCTTCAGGTTCTTAGGAGGCCTTTGATAATCCTCTCTGTGTATCCTTAAAATTTGGTTTGGAACTAAATCGGAAAATTAGAAGGCAAGTGAAATTAGACCTGCAGCATAGCTTTCTGGACAAGGAATAGCTAACTCTTAAAAAACCCCACATGCAGGCAGGGCACAACTGTAGCTACTTTACATAGACTACATTTATTTAATCCTTACATGAGATAGGGACTGTGTTATAAATAAACTAAGACACAGAGGAGTCAAATTATTTGCAGGTCAGGCAGTCAGAGTCAGTATTGGTCCCAGCAGCTGGGACTACTCAAGATGGCACACTAGCAGCTGAATATCCTATATTCCTAATTTACCTAAGGTACCAACTTCAGTATAATCCATCTGTTTACTTTCTTCCTCAGGCCACCTGTGGTGAGGGCCAGGAAGAGAACCTGTGTGGAGCCCTGGGTTATTGGCCTCATCTCCTTTTTATCCCTGATTGTCCTGGCAGTGTGCATTGGACTGACTGTTCACTATGTGAGATACAGTACGTATGAGTTGTCCTGGCATCATGTGACTTATTCTACAAATTTCTTCATGGACCTTCCTGTTTTGACTTGATTCAGGCTCCTTTCTTGACCACTATGATTCATTTGCATAGCTAAGAAAGGGCTCCTGGCCTGCTTTGTCTTTCATTGTAATCCCCACAGACCAGGAAGATTCATCCTTCTATCTTTGATGCAACAGTGTTTTCTGCTAGAAATAGAATGCTACCTCTCATAATAACTGATAAGTGACAATCCATTCAAATACAGAAAGACAGGTTAGCTAGAATCCAATGTCTTGAGGCAACAAGACAATCACCTTGATTTAAAAAAAATTCCAATTCATCCAAAACCTTGACATTCACCAACTGAAGTACCCAATAAAATAACACGGGAAGCTAAGCTCTATTCTGCACTTAGCCGGTTGGAAAAGTATCCATAGTGATATATTGCTGAATAAGTTTCTATATCTGCTATTTAAAATTTCATCTTGGAATGTAAATGAGGAAAGAGGATAGAATCTGCTGAGAGGGTTAATTATCAGGAGGTTCACTCTGGTTATCAGGTATCTCACGGCCAGATGAACTGTCAGTTGCTGTGTTATTAGGAAGATCCTCAGGGTACCTCGGAGCTATTCTTCTATGGTGTAACAACACTTCTGAAGTTTCCCTTTACTGTGCCATGGGTTTTAATTAGTTGACTCAACTATGACCTCTTAGTTTAATATCTCCCTGTGTGACTAGATTGTGCTTTGATGTTGAAGGCCCTGAAACCATAGAAGCTAATCATTTGATTCTAATTTAATTGGGAATTTGATGAAGGTGCTTTCTTGCAGAAAGAAAGAGTAATCTGTAATCTAGTTATCACTATCCACAGAGTACAAGCTCAGTTTCCAAAACAAGGTAGATAGATCATTTGGGGGTAGCTTAAAGAAAAATATATTTAAAACAGAGGGGATTTTTGGTGGTGGAAATTACACACACGCACATGCTTAAACTTGAGGTACCTTCATTTTGAGAGTAGAGATTTCTATGGAGCCCACTTTTAATTAAAATGAATTGCTAAAATAGCATTACTACTATACAGATCTGTTATGAATACACTGAGCCTCATTTTATTGGAAGTATGACTATTTATTTCCACACACATTTAAGACTATGATTTATTCATTTTGATATTTCTAGAACTTTGTAAAAGTCTAGAATATATTAGATACATTTAAAATGTTTATTCAATATTGAATGATTACAACCAAATGAATCATACCTCTAGGCTTCTCTGATTTCACAAAAAATTCCTACTAATGCTAGGGCCTTGATCACTTTTGTGAGAGAAATACTTCTACCTGCCTCTCCTCTGCCTCTTCACTAGTCAAGTTTAATAATGAAAACCTAGTCAGGTTTTCCAGTAACTTCTTCCTGTGTCATACTGTTTATGTAATCAGTTAAGAAACAGAACACACAACTTCCACTGCCCACACAGCACACCTGAATAAACAATGGTTCTTTTCTGTTACTGTCTTATGTGTGTGACATGCCATCTGGAGGTGGAAGCTATTAACAGAATCATGAAGGATGAGCACTTAGGAGCTTGCATGCCAAACTAAACAAACCTGTGACAGAATAGAGTTCAAAGTGAAATAGGTTTAGAAAACAGCAGTTTGTTTGAACCTCACTTTAAAAAGGCCAGGACAGTTTAGAATCGTGTATGTAGCTTGTGTCGAGGACCTTTGGGGGCTGCATTTATACTCTTCTGTGCTGTGGTTGTCAGACAATGACTCTGCTAACAAGCAACATTACTGTGAGTTGTGGAATCACAGAACTGTTAGGAAATTACCAACAAACTCATGTTCATCCACACCTTTCTTACTTCCCTTTGAATAGTCTCATTATTTTTAATAACTAGAGAAAGCATGTAATTCTAGAAGTTGGATATATGTATTAAAACTTAATGAATGGTCTATTTAAATCTACAGAGCAAAGTACACCATTTAGCATAGATAAATTGTTCCTCTGGCGGATCTATTTAAAAATGCCAATATCTGACTGCAGTTTCCTTATGCAAATGACGATGTCAAATGACTCAGTCTGTAATGTAAAAGAGCCACGCTTAAGAGTATAAAGGGAGCCAGGTATGGTGCTGCACATCTTTCACCCCAGCATTTGAGAGGCAGAGGTAGGCTAATCTCTGTGAGATCCAGGCTAGCCTGGTCTACATAGTGATTCCCAGCTGGACCTACAGGGGGAACCTTTTCTAGTTGATATTTGATCAAGTACAGCTATATCAATAGCACCTTGGAGCATTCAGACATATAAAATAGTGGGTCTAATTTTAGACCTAATCTGCATTTTGACAGATTCCACAGGGGACCTATTAAACATAGTTTGAGAAGCACCAATGCAAACCAATGATTGCAGTGACACAGGGAGTACAGTTAACCACCATGAGACAGAAGTTTAAAAATGAAAAATAGGGCTGGGAGATGACTTACTGGTTAAGCATACTTATTGTGCAAGCATGAGGACTTGAGTTCAAATCCTGATCATCCACAAAAAGTCAGGTTCCTATAACCCACATGTTTGGGTAGAGAGACAGGCTGGCCTGACAGTCTAATGGAAGCAGAGTTTTGGGTTCGGTGACAGCCTTATCTCAAGGGAATGTGGTGAGGAAAAGTAGAGGAGACACTCCTGTCCTCTTCTGTCCTCTATGTGTGTATAGAAGCCCCCCCCCCCACCAACTAAATAAAATAAAATGCAAAATAGAACAGCAGTATTTTATAAAGTCAGTTAGGCTACTTAACAGTGTTTCAATAAGTTGAAAACCTCACTTGTGAGTAGGGATCTGCCTGCATTTCATATCACCTTGGTCCTCGAGAACAAGATCATTCAAGGCAAGTATGGTAGGAAAGGACTGAGCAGGGAAAAAAAAACAACAAAACTTCCTTTGTCCCTCCTTTAAGTTGAGAATGCACAGCAGACACTGAATTTCTGGTGTCTTCAGCCTACTGTCATCCTTCACATATCATTATTTGCTGCCCAGAGCAGAGTCTGACCACTGGCTATATTTTCTGTCCTACTAAATCCTCTGGATGGTCAGGGTATTCTTTTTAAGTTTGGGTTTATCAATAATTTTTTTTTGTCTTTTTGAGACAGGGTCTCCCTATAACCTCAGCAGGCCTGGAACTCACTGTTTAGACCAGGTTAGTCTTGAACTCACAGAGATCTGTCTGCCTCTGCCTCCCTAGTGCTGGGATTAAAGGTATGTGCCATCACATTTGGCTTTTGAATAAATTTTATATTAAAAATCTTTCATAACTTCAGGGGCTGGTGGGAAGACTCAGTGGGTAAAGATGCCGACTGCACAGGTTTGGCCATCTAAGTTTGAGCCCTGGAACCATGTAAAGATGGAAGGGAAGAGCAAACTCCACAAAGCTGTCCTATGACCTTTATACACATACCATACACAAATGCCCACACACATACATCCTGCACAACACAAATAAAAAGTTTTTAAAAATGCTGTAGTTTCAATGAGTGGCTATTTTTAGTTTAGTTTAGATTTTTCCACTTCAAGAAGCTATATGACAAAGACATCCATGCTTTTGGAGCTAGGCCTTGGCTTGAAATTCAATCCTTTCTTTTCAGGTTATGCCACGTTAATTTTGGTCAGTTATTTACACTTTTGAGACTGTAAATATTTATAGATATCATTGCCTTTTCTTTGGAGGAATCACACTATGTAGCTCTGGCTGCCTGGCTCTTGGAGGTTCTCCACCTGCCTCTGCCTCCTGAGTGCTGGGATTAAAGATATGGGCAGTCATGCCTGGCCAGCATTGCCATCTGATGGGGTCACTAAAAGTTAAATTAAGTTTATGAATATGCCTGAGATTCTGGTGCTCACTGTTAGTTCCCTTTTCTCGAAGGGTTAAAGGAAGAATGAGAAGGAAGGGAAAAAGATTGGGATTGGGGGGAAGCACAGACCATTTCCTTGCGTTGTACTTATGACATTTGACCCGGTGTCCTTCACAAAAATGTGGTAGGCTTTCTATTCACTGAGTAAAGACATGAGTCCGAGAGACCAATGCCACCTTCATGCAAAGGAGGGGAGAGGAAACTATGCTACATTAACACTTGGTAGGTCAAGAATGCAGGCGGTGTGACGGGAAGCAGAGTTGCCATGATGGCTAAGGAACAGAAAGGAAAGCTCCTAAAGAAGTTAGGGAAAAATCAATGGGACCACTGAAACTGAATAGTGTCCTTGGAATGTTATGCCAGGTGGCAGTTCTAGATCCCTATACCTATGCTTACTGAATTCCCACCCTCATTTCCATCTCCAGCCCAAAGATTTTTTCATACTAGGGTCCTGGTGCCCAGACATGTGAGGAGTTTACTGAACTGGGGAAGGTATTCACTTCTAGAATATAAAAATTTAACACTGAAAAGCTTCTGAATACACCCTGATTTGTAGACTCAAATGACTGACTGTCTTGTGTGCTCACTGGATCATGGATAACATATGAGTAATCAGCCCACAGGTCCTCTGTAGGATATACGCAGCACACCGGAGCGCCAGGCATTTATCAGAGCTCTACACTCACATTCATAGGATGATTAGTATTGTTCTTTATTCTGAGGTCACTCTGAATTCAGCCTGGAGCAGGACAATTGAGCTGATGACCAGGGAGAGGAACATTCCTTCCTGTCTTAGTCTTTTTACTATTCACCAGATGGAGTAATAATGATACTTTATACACATCTGATAAAGATTATGATGGGTTTTTGCCGCTTTCCTTGTAGACCAAAGGAGAACATATAATTACTACACCACATTGCCATTCACAAGTGACAAGCTATATTCTGAGTTTGGAAAAGAGGCTTCTAAAAATTTCACAGAAATGAGCCAAAGAATTGAATCAATGGTAAGTAGATTCTTCTCTATGTTTACAGCATTGTATGTATCTAGCTTCTAAAATATTCCTTTAGTTGATTCCTGTATATCTTTGAAAAATGATAGGAGGTCGTATCTAAGGGATATGAAATAGAATTCACAATCTACGACTTAGAAAAATATAACAGCAAGGTCAAACCAATGGCATCAACTATTCATGAATGTCCCTTCACTCACCTTTTTTTTCAATTGTGTATTCTTCATCAGCACAGTCCTGAAACTCTGGGAATGTTAAGCTGTCCCTAAAGTTCTTGAATACTACACAGGCATCCTAAGGAAAAGACTCTGAGCAAAATACTGTAGGGTTAAAATCATTCAGATATGTATATACATGCTGTGTTTGCTTGTAAAAATATCTAATGTATGGTGTTTTGGTATGAAAGACTGCAGAATCCATGGATACATATCTCTGTCTTTAAGACATCAGTATTTATCTGAAGGAATGAATCTTGTAGTTAAGGAAATAGAAAATCAGTATTGTGGACAAAAAGAACAAGGAATTGAGTGTTGAATTCTCAAGACTATTATATTACCTAAGCAATAAAGAGGACTTTTCCTGGTTTGTGGAGTTATTTATGGTATGGCGTGATGGGAAGGAAGCTGAACAAGTTCCAGTACCATCTACCTGTCAGTGATATGTTATTTAGCAGATCACTTTATCATTCTGAGCAAGTTTCCTTTTATGTGAATTAAGGCATTAGATTATAAAATTTGCAAATTGTCTTCAATTTCAATATTCTGAATTGGAATGGGATGAAAATAAACTATATTCTGTTTTTCTTTGCTATAGTGGAATACATGAAATAGTCTATTTCATAAATATAGATTTATTTTGAGTGACAGTTTGGAAAGTTCTAGGGCAAAGAGTTGCATCTTCTGAAGGCCATAATGCTGGCAAAGTCCCAGTGTGGTCTAGGGTGTCCTAATAGACGAAGGAGCACATGTATGTATTTGGGTCTTTTCTGCTCCCTCCCTCTTCTTCACAGCCACCAGAACTGGACCATACAGATGCACCATAATAACTATATCTAATACGAACCGCCTCCTAAATACCCCACCTTTAAGCACCATAGTTGGATTAAATTCTCACTCTTTTAAGGTCGCACAGTGGGGACTAAAGTGCAATGTGAAAAGCCCTGGGAGACATTTAAATCATATTTAAACCTGGCCTGACTGGCACTCTGCCCAGAAACTGTAAATCAGCTTGCTGAGGAGGAAGTCGAGTCTTGGAGACATGTACTTGCAAGCAGTAGATGAGGGAAAGATATAAAGTTTTTTTTTCTAAGCACGTAAAATAAGAAAAGGAAATGAAACTCAAAAATCAAGATGTTTATATTCCCCTTGTTTATTGTGCCATCTGACAGAAATAATTTTCAAAGATGCAGATTGATTTAAATAAAAAAGAATATAAATAACTCCTTAATACCTCCAAAATAAATAACTTTGAAATTACTTTCTACCAATAAATCCTTAAGTGATATTTTCTAAGTAAGTCACTATTAGGAGGATGCATTTGTTCTAGGCTGGTTTGTCTCATAATGCTTGCATCAATTCTGGGTATAAAGACTCAGGAATTAATGATATGTAAGAAAAGGGAAAGGTTTGTTGCTTTTGGTTATAATCATCATATAGCCACTGTGTCTAGAGCTAACCATGTGCTGAAAATAAATAATTTAAATCTTTACTTATCCAAGCCCCCAATAAAAATATGAATTTGAATTAGGTATAATAGTAAGAAGTATCTTCTTGAAATAATCTCCCATCTTGTTAGAAAACATCTTTGCTATCATTGGTGAGTGCTCTAGTTCCTGCGTCTTTCTCAGAGGGATCCCAATGCTGAGTTGGGTACTCTGTTCCAGTACACTTAGGAACTTTCTCACATGATGCTGCCACACTCATTTTTATAGCCAACTATCACTTGGGGAAATTATTCATTTCTTCTCTGAAGCCATTAACCCAAATACAGCTTTTTCTCTCTTAAGTCACATAGTAACAAAATGTGAAAAATAAAAAATAAATTTTCTTTATCTTCAGTAAAAGCCCTTATCTCAAGATGTAGAAGCTTAACTAAATTTTTAGGAAGCAGCATGCTCATTATCTCTGGTGTCTTTCTGAGCAGTATAAGGTCCCCACGGGATCAGTATGGTTCTCATTCTGAATACAGGCATCAGCACCAATCACTGTGTAGGATGCCAAGGAAGATTCTTCAGCACACTGTGAAATGTTGGTCAGTGTTTTTTTGTTTGCTTGTTTTGTCTTGCATTTTAATTTTCCCTAGAGCCTTGAGTTAACTTTCAGAGTTTCAGAAACTGCTCTTGCTGACATTAAAAATTTTTTTCTGAACAGGTGAAAAATGCATTTTATAAATCTCCATTAAGGGGACAACTTGTCAAGTCTCACATTATCAAGTTCAGGTATGTAGACCTAAAATGCTGACTTTTGAATTTAACTCAAGGCTGAAATTCCTAACCTGGTCAATAATAAACACATTTTAAAGTACTAGTGATGGACATGATTCAGTGTAATAAACAGTTATTAAATTTATTTATTCATCATCTGCCTTGTGAAAACCATGGCTGCATTGTGCTTTATTCATTTCTCTAAGTTGAAAACCAGCATTTGCAAGGAAGTTCTGTAGGACAGAGATATAGCTTGTGCTGATGCTATAAAATATGCTTCTTTTTTTCAACTAACCAAAAGAGGGACTAGTTGAATAGCAAGTTATGCCTGTGTAAAATGAGAGTTTTATGTCTTCATGCCTTGGATCTCTTTCTTATTAATTGTTCTTATTTTCTTCTATTCTTTCTATTTTTTAGTATTATTTATTGAGTTTTTGTGCTTTTCATATAATATATCTCAATCAAATTTACCCCCCACCACCTACCATCCATACTCCCAAAAGCCCTCCTCACCAGATTTCATGCAGTCTGTCATGTATGGTAAGTCTCATCCAGTCAAGGATTTGTACCCAGATGTTTTTCAGTGCAAGTTCATCCACTAGAGTCTACTCGGCCTATCTAGAGTCTCTTCCTTAAAGAAGATCTACTGTCCCTCACTCCATAGTGATTAGTTGCCAATAGTTTCTTGGCTTGTTGGAGCCTACTGTCCATTTCCCCAGTTCTATGTTGTTTTCTTATTGAGTTGGTATGGGTCTTGTGCATGCTGAAACCATTATTGCAAGTTCATATACTGAATTCCCAGAGGTCTGAAAGCCAATGTCTTCATGTACCAAGTTTGGCTCTTATAATCTTTCTGCCCCCTCTCCTGCAATGGTCCTGACTGTGGCTGGGTGAGGTTTAATATAGGACATCTATTATCTGTGCGTGATCAGTTGTGGAACTCTTTGATAACTTCCATCTGTCTCAAAAGAAGCTTCTTTGATGAGTGGTGTATGATATACTTTTATAAATGTAAGGATCCATATTTAGCATACATTTAGAAATTTCGTTTACCTATAAATATGATAGAGATATGGTTTTCTCTAGGATCTATGACCTCTCCAGCCATGTATATTTGGCCATATTTGTAGTTCATATTTTCTATTTATTTATTTTTATTTTGTAATGAGAGTTTGCCTGCAGGTATGTAAGTGTACCATGTGTATGCAATGCCCTCAGAGGCCAGAGGAGCTTGTTGGATCTCTTGGAACTGGAGTTATGGAGAGTTGTTAGCTACCATATGAGTGCTGGGAACTGAAGCTATGTCCTCTGGAAGAACAGCCAGTGCTTTTAATGATGAACCATCTCTCCAGTTCCCTATTCTACATTATTATACTTCAAATATTTAGCTAAGGAAATCTCAAGATGTTAATTAATTATTACTAAATAGTCAAATTCAAAGCATAATTCTTTACTGTTGTTTTGTTTTGGAAAAGGTCTTACAATGTAGCCAAGACTTGACTGAAATTCTCAATCCTACTGCTTCAGTCTCTTGAGTGTTGGGATTATGGGTGTGTGCCACCACACCCAGCAGAATACAACATTAAAAATACTACATATGGATTTTAAATCACATATCACTAATACACATTGGTTTTATTTTTCAGAAACAGGATAAGAACTGTTTGTAGTGTTATTGCAATGATAAACACTGAATTGCCTCCCAGTCTATGACTTAGCTGATATTTCTGAGGCATACCTTTGCTCATTGTCCTGGAAAGAATATACTAGTGTTTGAGATAATATCCTTGGTAGATACACCTCTAATTTTCTCTCAAAGCAACACTAATACCTACACAGCTTCATTTGCTATTGGAATCCAATTCTTTTTTATTTCTAAACCTATATCCTTGTCCATGCAAATCTCCATAGGAAGCTGCACAGTAAACTCCTTAATTCATGAAGAACCTAATCATACCTCCTTTACCTGCACCCCTCAGAGCTCACAAAATAAATTCTGTTGACTGTATGTCCTTCCATTCACTTTCTACCTTGTCTGTTGCTTCATCTTGTTGATCTTTCTCCTGCTACTCATTCTTCTATGAGGAATCTTCTTTCCTTATCCTTCTGTGCTGTATTAAGAAGGGGAAGCATGGGATCAGTTTGACAGCTGTTGAGGTAACGTGTTAGCAGATCCCAGGAGCCTGCAAAACGCATCTGATTTTATGGAGGGAGACTGCGCTGAAGATATAAATCTGCTAAGTTTCAAGACCCAAAACATAGTATTATGCAAAAAAGAAAGCAAAAGACTCTTACACAATAATTCCATTCACAGAAAAGAAGTCTGTAACCATTTATTGAGAACATCATTTTAATGATAACATAGATGTAGAGTGTTCTTAATCACCTGTGTAGTATTTCACTAAAGGAGCTGTTAGTGTTGATTTTGACAATGTCCTAGTGGGACTCTTGGGTTTTTATTTTTACTTCAGAATGTAGTTATATGCATGATCTTGAACATATTGATTTTTAAAAGTGACAAATAAAGCTGTGTCAGAGAGAACGGATGTTTAAATATATAATAGATAAATAAACCTGGCTTCTGAGAACAAGATTCTTATATGTATTCCTATCTGTGGCTCCTGAAAGTAAGGGTTGGTGCAGTGAACAGTGAGGAAAAGGTGGGGCAAACCAGGCCTGTGATCCCATGACCACTCCAGAGACAGAGGCAGGAGGATTGTGAGTTGAATGCTATACTGGGCTATATAGTAAGACATTGTCTCAAAGGAATGAGATATATGGAGCAAAGAAGGGAGGAGAGAAAGAGTGAGAAAAGAAAATCACAGGAAGGGAGAATAGCTGAAAGGATTTTGTGACTGTGAACTCGTGTAAATAGGATTAAGGCGAATTAACCTTTTCTCTTGAAAATAAAATCCTATAAAGCTACATAACTTGGTGAAGTTTTCTAAAAGCCTCAGGATTTTGAATGTTTTAGTACAATCTGAAGGTGACTTAAGGATAGTCAGTGGATTTCGCCCTAAGAATTAAACCAGAAAACCCAAAGCACAGTTGATTCCATGTTTGCTACACATTTTACTTGGTAATTTTGAATGAATGAGAGAGTTAGTGTCATTTTGTGTTAATGTGAACACTTAACTAGATCATTTGGTGGCAAGGGATATGGTAGCACATTTCCATACTGTCATGGTGGCTGAGTTGGGGGTTCTGTACATGCTAAAGAATATGAAAGTAGAAAGGAAGTTTGAGGAATTTGCATGCGTGCATGTGTGTGTGTGTGTGTGCACGCGCGTGTGTGATGTTTCAAATGAATGATCAAAACAACCAGCTAATGATATTACCATAAATCAAGCTTCCTCCCTCCACCCCTGCCTCACTTCCTCCCTCCCCTTTCTCCTTCCTGTTCCTCCTTCAATTGTTTGGACCGCAGTCAAGAGGATGATGGAGTGTTGGCTCATATGCTGCTGATTTTTCGAATTCACTCTACCGAGGATCCTGAAACGGTACATAAAATTGTTGAACATGTTCTACATGAAAAGCTGAAAAGTATTGCTGGACCCCCCAAAGTGGATCCAGAATCAGTTGAAATTAAAAGTAAGTTGATTTCTCTTCTTTACATAGAACAATTCCACATTAGATTTGGGCACTCATTTAAACATTCTTAAAGATTTAAAAAACATTTTAAAATTGTGTGTGTCTGTGTATGTGTGTGTGTGTATGTTTGTATGTGCATGTGAGTACAGGTACCCTCAGAGGCCAGAAGAGAGCATTGGTTATTCTGGAGTTGTAAATGCAGGAGATTGTGAACCATCTTACATGGGTGATGGGAACTAAACTCCAGTCCTCTGGAAGACCAGTACACACTCTTAGCCACTGAGTCATCTCTCTAGCTAATCATTTAAAAAATTTTTCTTCCATTTAATTCTGGGACTTGCTATCTGTGTCATTGCTTTGGAACTATTTTGGTCCTAATGGACTATTTTAGTTTATGAAAGTATTCTAAACATATGCCTCCCATGCAAGCTTTGCCCAATTCCTGAACATGTTTCCTATTTGTGCTGTACACTTTGGCTACAGAATCTAACAGCATATGGAGAAAATGGCTTTCCACATTCTTTTTCTACTGTGGCTGCCATTGTCTATTCCAAGGGTAGGACATAGGGAAAGGTTTAATGGGCTTTGTTTTAGCTGCTTTCTTTACATCATTTGGCATATAAAATTATAATTTGTTTATATTTTGGTATGTTTAGAACTATAATTGAAAAGTTTGAGTAGCCTTCTCCCCCACCCACCGCCCACAGGACCACAAAAGACAAAGTAAGTGTGATAGGATCATAGGACATCATTATTAGAAAGTAAGACACATGAAGGCCTGAGTGGTAATTAAGGTCTGGTAGTGGATGAGTCAGTGATATGTTAACAGAACAGTGTAGGTGTACAGATATACTGCATGAGACACAGTGAAATCTCTAGTACTCCCACTAAAGTAATGAAAATAAATATTTAAAATTGATTTAAATAATTTGTATATTTAACTAAATATACTTTTTTGTACTTTCTTTGTACTATGGCTTTGAAATCTAGGGTACACCTTATATTGATAGTGCATTTTGTTTAGATTAACCACATTTCAGGGCTCACTGGCCGTACATATTTAGGGGACACGATATTGGACATGGCATCAGAAGAAACTAGACAACAGGTGCAAATGGAGAGATGAGCACAGAGTACTGCTATAAGAGCTGCAGGGCTAAGCTGAGGTCCATACTGATGCTCAGCCATCCTGCTCATGTGGGGAAGAGGTTTCAGCTGTAGCAGGACCCCAGAAATTTGTGTGTTTTCCTTCAAAATGACATCACACCTTTATTTCCTAAAATGCAAGAAGGATGTGCTATTGAAAGTCCTGCCAAAATTATAAGGCTTTTCTTTCTTCTGTAGTGTCCCCTCTCAACTGTTCATTTTTTAAATTTACTGTTACTTTTCTTTTTTTTTTTTGCTAATTAATGTCATCCTAAGTGGTAACAAGTTAAAATTTTAAGTTATTAACATGTTTGACTGTCCATCTTTATAACTTGCACTATCATTTGAAAAGTTAATTTAGTGATTCATTTTGCCTGTGGAATCACAAGAACGATATTTCATAGTTTAATTATGTAGCTCTCTCAATCAAAATGTTCCACATCCATGGAGCAAAAAAAGTGCAATATATTTGGAAGCTAAATAAATTTAGGAAAAAGATGTGTTTTCACTGAACATGTACATTTTCTTATCATTATTCCTTAAGAATATAAAGTAACAGCTATTTATGTAGAATGTATATTATACCAGGCATTTTTGATTAGTCTAGAGAGATTTAAAGTATACAGGAAGGTGTATATACATTACATGCAAATACTAAAGCACTTTAGAGCATCAGTGATTTTGATGTCTTTGGAAGTGTCCTTAAACTAATCCCCTGCAGATTTTTCATTATTGTTGCCAGACAATGAAAACAGTACACCAGGCTGTTTCCCCTCTGAGTATGACATATTCTCCCAACACTGCCTGTGTTCAACTTATTGATGAACAGGGAAGGACTGAGTGGAAGGGAACTGTGGATCTTCTTTCCATTCTATATCATTATTTTCAGCAAAAGTCATTGGCTAATACACAAAGGTAGAAGGAATAAGGAAAGGCACAGTAGGGTGTCATGTTCACTTCTGTTGACTAGAATGCTATTGACTTCTTTTGGAGTTCTATGGAGTTCTAATTCAAACACACATATGACTTTCCTGTCAGTGTCTCACTCCCTATTTAGTAGGTTTAACATGCTTGTCTCGTGCTTTACAATGTCTGACACACTGGGTATTCACAAGGATTCTGGCTTCCCAGAGCATAATGAATGAAATATGTAAGAGGTGTGGCAAGAAAACACGGACACACAAATTCCCTGCTCCACCCCTGTTCACACCACACTCCAGTATCATACTCAACTTCATTCAAAGCACAATTACAAGATAAAATTGTTGTAAGATAAGAATTTCAGGGTAGCAAGCACAAAGCCATCCTTAGTGTGGGAACAGATAAAACCAGAACGTTCTTTAGGGAGAGCCTGAGGTAGAGAATAGATTGTTTGAAACATACTATTAACTATCTTAATAGTAACTGAGATGGAACAAGCAGTTCTTCTCTATGTGTTCCATTTCCTCCACGGTAGCCAGAGAGAGAAAGCCAGAAAGAATAGTTTCTAGAATATAAATTTTCAGTACATCAAAACTACTAAACACCAAAGAAAAGCCAATAGACTATTTTTTTTGTTTATTTAGAACACCCACTCATTTTGCCATATGTTCTCAAAAAGGATAGTTTTGATCACTGGATGCTATTCAATAAGGAAATGTGAGAACTCGGAGCAGTCTGTATCTCTTGTTTGGGCCAGTGTCTGCATAAGGTGAAGGCCTGAGTGCAGAGACATCAGGAAGGTGAGAATTTGACTGAGTTAAAAGGCATATTATAGGCAGTCTTTATTTCTAAAACTCAGCAGAAAGACTTAGAGAGGCTCCCCTCATTATTTTGAAATAGCCCAAACACCAGTTCATGGAGATGAGGAGCTATGCTATATACACAGTAAAATAACCTGAAATAATGCTTAGTATAAAAAAATCACATTTAGGAAAGCAATATTATAGTTTATATTGATACTTTTCAATCTAAAAGTGACTATGGACTCCCTGGATCTTATTTCCTGGTGTAAAACTCATATTTTTAGGTTTTAAAACAAAACCATCAAAAGAGTTGAGAAATGCAGCAGATGTTTATATCACAGACATGCTGCCTGTGTTCTGCTTCTCCACATCACCTTCCTGGGCTCATAACTCCCACCTTCTCTCCAAGGCAGAAAGCACATCTGTGATAGGATAAGCATGCTTCTTCCTTATAATCCATACGTACTGTCTTAGGAATTTAGCAGCCTTCTGGTGTTGAGACACTCAGACGTGCAGTTCTGCTGTGCTTACCCCTTTCTATTTACCATTTCTCTGTTTTTTCAGAAATCAACAAGACAGAAACTGACAACTACCTCAACAACTGTAAGTTTAATGTGCTCATTAAGATTGCATTGCTTGAGTATAGAAAGGTAACACTCTAGACCATTGACACTTGTGCTGTGTTAATACTGTAGGGACAGAATAGTTTGAATGATCTGTACACATATCATGGTACTTTATCTTATCTTTGAGATCCTTAAAGAATAGCAAAATTGGGGGAACTTCGGATTGGATGTATAGATGACTGTGTCCATGTGAAATAGAAGTCAGTTGGACAACTGTTAACGAGGTAAAAGTATTCACTTATTAATGCTTGGTTTGCACATAGTCATACTTGCACAGTTTTCTGAAGGTTATATAACACCAAAACACATGCTGGTATTTTTCAGCTAGAGACAGAAACTTAATGCCAGTCTACTTTAAATAAAATCATCTTGATGTTTGTTTGCAATATAGAAATTTCAGATAATGATAGGTTTAAAGCATATTTTGATGAAATTTCAGAACCCTAGAAAGTATTTTTGCCCATATTTTAAAGGTGTTGATTTTAGACCTAGTCCTCCCCTCTCATAGCAGAGTAACACATCGTGACTCAAAGAATATATTTAATAGCTATAAAATTAGAATTTAGTGTACAATACATTAATCTTTTCAAAAAATGGAAGGAGAAATGGCGAGATGGGTCAAAGGCGCTTGCTACCAAGCTTGATGACTTGAATTTAGTCTTTGGGACTCACATGGAGAAAGAAGGGAATCAGCCCCTGCAAGTTGTCCTCTGACTTGCACACACATACACGGTGGTAGGTAAGTGTGTGTTATACAAACACAGTAAATAAATGTAATTAAAAATTAAAATCAAGGGGCTGGAGATATGGCTTAGTGGTTAAAAGCACTGGCTGTCCTTGCAGAAGACCCAGGTTCGAATCCCAGCACTCACAGGTTAGCTAACAACCATTTATAACTCCAGTTCCAGGGGGATCCAATATCCTTTTCTATCCTCCACAGACACTGCATAACACAGATGTACTTACACACAAGCAGGCATAACATTCATACACACAAAATAAAAATAAAAGAATTGAAAATTAAAATAAAAAAATTGTAAATGGAAGGTAGTATGCTACCTATCAGTTCAGAAAATTAATTTATAAACTTCACTAAGCCTAGAATCAAAATATAATACCATTATTTAAATGACATATTTTTGTCACTAATATTGATTATGTGCTTAGTATGTGCTGATACTACGTTAGCAATAGGGATATAAAGTGGGTGAATATAGTCCCTCTGAAAAACAGCTTACACTAATATTACGAGATGCATGACTAACATATGACTGCATAACTTCAAAATAGCAGTTCTTACCAGGGGCCTTTTTGTTGCATAAGGTATCATGCCCCTGTGCAGCCTTTTCATCATGATTATATGAGGGAGTGTTACTGACATGTAGTGTACATAGGTCATGAGTCTCACTAAACTTCCTATGATATGTAGGAAAGTCATTCATAGCAAAACTTACTTGGCTTAAAATATCAGTGGTACCCAGGTTGAAAAAGAAACCCCATTGGAACAACTTGTGGAGGGACAGAAATATCAAAAGCCACTCACACACACATATAGAATGCATTGTTGCTATGTTAGTATTGCAGCATCAAGGAAGCCATAATTAATCCAGTTTGGAAGCAGAGAAATTGATAAAGAAATCATCCTAGGAGAAATAATGACTGATTCAAATTTCATGGGATAAGTAGGCATTAACAGAATGAAATGTTATGATTTATAGAAAGCTATAAACATGAGAAAATATTTCATACCATGTGATCACAAAGCACAAGATTTTGGGATTCAGTAATGCAATTTGATGCTTGAAATAACTATGAATTACAATGTTCTTTCTACTTGGCAGGCTGTGGGACACGAAGGAATAAATCTACAGTGCAGACGAGTCTCAGGATTGTTGGTGGGACACAGGTAGAAGAGGGAGAATGGCCCTGGCAAAGCAGTCTGCAATGGGATGGGGCCCATCGCTGTGGAGCAACTTTGATCAACAGTACATGGCTTGTGAGTGCTGCTCACTGCTTCCGAACGTAAGTCTTGAACTTGAGGGATGAGGCAGAGGGAAAGTGTACTGAGTTTTTTGTGTCTTGGTTTTTTTTTTTTGTGATAATTAACCCCAGCTAGCCTGGAATTTGTTATATAGACCATCCTAGGTGGTCTACAGTGATCTGTATGCCTCTGCCTCCCAAGTGCTGGGATTAAAGGCATGTGCCACCATGACTCACTAAATTTTATTTTATATATTCATGAAATTGCTCATAAATTTTGAGAGAGGTGAGTTTCATACAAACCAAAAATAATGTGACCATCATAAAAAGGATTGGGAATCTTGTAAAGCTTAGTGAGCGGTTTTATGGTATAGGAATGAAAATAGTGTCAAAATACATTGCTGTAGTTTAATTATTCATGAGTAAATTCCTGAGAGTTTATCAAAGAACATAAGAACTTTAAAGTTACCTTTGACTTTTGAGCTTGCTATCAAAGAAAACAGAACATTTATTAAGTACTTTTGTCAGAACTGGAGCCTGAGCACATTCCATGTTTGACCCCAATGAAAAAATTCTAAGAAAAAAGAAAAATAATGAAGCAATCTGGAAGTAGCAAATTTTATAACAGAATAGATTACTTATACTATAAGGACTTCTGGATTTTCAATCCAGTGTCAAAATGTTGATGATATATTTGATAGTAATGCTTTCTTATTTTTGGCCTCTGTGTTTTTTCAGAGAAATATGTGCTTATATGTATACATAGTCTATATGTAGTATGCCCATTCCATGTAGAATCTTCTTTCCACATGTTCCTTGTAGCAACTGATGGCAAAGGCCCTAGAATCTGCAGTGGATAGAATTGTACATTCAGGAACACATAACCTAGAAAATGTACCACTGTGGCTTTTCCAACTTGCCTAAATCTCAGACTGAAAAGAATTTATTTCTGTTGATATGAACTATCACTTTAAAAATAAAATCATATCTGGGTGTGGTGGCACATGCTTTTAATCCCAGCACTTGGGAGGCAGAGACAGGCAGATCTCTTGAGATCAAAACTAACCTGGTCTACATAGCAAGTTCCAGGCCAGCTGGGGTTACAGGGAGACCCTGTTTCAAAAACACACAGAAATAAAATAGAATCTTATACTGACACCTGCAGATAAAATAATTCCATGGAAATTATTACACTGATTGCATGGTAAGCTAGAATTTATTCTTTTTTCCCTCTGTAGGTATAAGGACCCATCCAGATGGACTGCTTCTTTTGGAGCAACAATAAATCCTCCAAAAATGACAACAGGCTTCCGCAGAATAATTGTCCATGAAAAATATCAATACCCATCACATGACTATGACATTTCACTGGTGGAGCTCTCTAGCCCTGTCCCCTGCACGAATGCAGTACATAGGATTTGTCTTCCTGATGCAAATCACGAGTTTCAGCCAGGGCAGCGGATGTTTGTGACAGGATTTGGAGCACTGAAAGATGATGGTGGGCATCTGATGAGAAACTCAATCGTGGCCACCTAACTGGGATTCTAAGTCATGGGAAGAACAGAAAGTTCTTCAGAACTTTAAGTCAGGCTGTCTGCTACTCAGAAGATACATAAATTCTTAAAGAATACTGCTTCAGTATTTTTTCAGCTACCGTTTATTGCATTGCTACTGATGCTTGTAAGGAATCTGAAGGGACAAATAAGTCCCCTTGCCACTCCATTTCTTTTTTTAAAAATGTGTTTATGCATGTGAGGGGTGTGTGTATGTATGTGTGTGTATGTGTGATGTATGTGTGTTTGCTGTGCTCACTTGTATGTGATGCATGGTAGGCCAGAGGTCAATGTCAGGATGTCTTCCTTTTCTGGTCAGGATTCTTCACTTTTTCTTTCTTTCTTTATTTATCTATTTGTTTATTTAGGACCTCTCACTGAATCTGGAGCTTGTTGTTTAACTAGATTGAATGACCAGCAAGCTCCAGGATCCACCCGTCTCCAGTTCTCCTGTTGGGGTTCCAGGCATGTACTGCTACACCAGGCTTTTGCCGCTGGATTTTTTACTAGGCAATTAACCATGTAGGAAGTAGAGATCACTAATATGCCCAATTGTGAAGATCAAGTAATCATGCATCTATCCTTTCCAAAGAAAATTTCGTTCAAATCTGAAGAACCACAAAGTATTTTACTTGAAGCTCTTTCCTAAGCTCTTTCCTAAGGTCAGATGAGGAGCCATAGTCCCCAAGAACCGGAATAACAGAGAGGTGTTAGCTACCAGGTAGGTGCTAGAACCTAGGTCCTCTGTAAGAGCAGTCAGTGCTCTTAACCACTGAGCCATTTCTCCAGGCCCTCCTTCCAAATAGTGCTGTGCTCAAAACATATATATTTTATTTTGCTATCTTATTTAATAACTATGGAATATTTTCTGAGGTTTATGGAATGTATATCTACAGAGACTCTCTTCTCTTTAGGTTTCACTCAGAATCACCTTCGGCAAGTACAGGTGGACTTCATAGACACTCAAACCTGCAATAGACCTCAAGTTTACAACAGTGCCATCACTCCTCGGATGTTGTGTGCTGGCTTCTTGGAAGGAGAAAGAGACGCATGTCAGGTATGGGTTTACCTGTGTTACATAATGTCTTTTTCAAATTTGGGAGCAGAAATAACAGGAAGCTTGCATAGGTATCACAGAAGAGTTACAACTACTCTTTAAACTTTAGTTTAATTTTTATTTTTGTGTATTTATGTATGTGGGTGTACATACATATGCATATGTATATAATGTATAGTGTACATATTAAGACCAGAAGATAAGCTTCTGAGACTTGACTCTTTCCTTCTACTATATGAGTTCTGGGTGTTGAACTCAGGATGCTAGGCTTCACAAGCAAGCACCTTTACTGGCTGAGCCTTCTTTCCAGTCCTCACGTACTATTTACCAAATTTTCCTCAATGGTTATGCACACACAGTTATAATAAAACTATTGGAAAATATAAGTATGTAAAGTCTAGTTAGTGGACAGTGATACAGAGTGTGTGGTATATGAAATTTTGGCAGGTACAGGTCTGTGTCATGGCCACTACAGTTAACATGGAGTCTCTTCCATCACCCTGGAGATCTGCATTGAGTAACCACTCTTGGCTTCCCCTTCCATCTCTAACATCAGGGCAATGGCTAATTTTCCTGCCTTCTCCAGAATGTTAACTAAATAAAATCAGTTATTTCTCTTGGAATTCCATTTGGCTCACCTGCCCCCCTTACTGATATTTCTTTGTAGGAAAATTTCATTAGTTCCTGTAAGTTACTTGTGCACATGTGTGTATGTGACATTTTCCTCATCACAGTTCACTGGTATTGATTTTTTTAAAATTTTCTTTCTTAAATAAATTTTTGCGATTTTCATACAGTATAATTTGATGGTATTGAGATCCCTCCTCATTTGTACCACACTGCTGCTCCTGCCCAATTTAATTTACTCTCCCAGATATATATCTGGCCTATAAAGTCTGATTTGTGTCCTCAAAGATCCTTCAGTGTGGTTCATCCACTGGGCCCACCAAGAGTCCCATCCTTGTTAGACACTGTCTCTCTTTCTCTCCCAGCAGCCGTCAATTGCAAAAAGTTCCTTAGGTTGGGTTGGGATTTCTATCCTACTTCCCTGTGTCTAGGCTGGGATTTTGTTTGGTTTAGCTGTGCTTAGGGCTTGTGTATGCTGTCACATGTGAAGTAACTGATCAGTAACTGACCAGCTGTCAGGAAGGCTCTGCTTCCTTGTGGTCATTCATCACCTCTAGCTCTTGGAATCTTTCTGCCTTTTCTTTTGCAATGATCCCTGAGCCTTGGGAGGCAGAGATTTGAAATGGTTCACTATTCAGGGATAAGCACTCTGTGGCTTCTTGTTCTCTGCACATTGGCCAATTGTGAGTTTCTCTGATAATTCCCATCTACTGTGTAAGGGAATTTCTCTGGTGAGAGTTGAGAGATGCATTTATCCTATGTGTAGAGGTTGATTTGAAGATGTGCCACTAAAAGTTAAGCTTCTGACAGACACTTATTCTCTGAGTAACCAGTTCTAGAACTCAGTAATAATCTTTATCTGTTACAAAGAAGCTTCCTTGAGGAGGGGTGAAAGGTGCACTTGTCTGTTAATATGAGGATGCATACTTAGAATAAAGTAAGAAATTGCATTGGTCTAGGAATGTGGCAAAAGTAGAATTTCTCTAGAATCTATGACCTTTCTAGCCAGTTATGTCTGTCTGGCTATGTTTACAGTACCATGTATGAATTCTCTCTCATTGATCAGACATTAATTCTAATTAGATAGCTATTGACTAGCCCCCAAATGAAAGTGCCACTACTGCACCAATAGTGATAGTTTCCAGTCATGTTTCTTAGGCTTTACAACTGTATAGGGTCACTGATTGATTGGTTTTCTCTCTTAGCAACTTGCATAGTGTTCTCCAAAGCGATGAGAGCTAGTCTTCAGGGAGGAGGCTCCTTGATCAGTTCCAGCTTGATTTCTCCAAGTCCTGTGTCCATATGTCCTGTTTTCAGCAATAGGGTCCTACCTTCACATATGGAAGGCAATCTGTTGCCTCCTTGATCAACGACTAGAAGGGGGTTTGTCTTGTCTGGCGCTTTGTTCTTGTTATATGCCTTCAGCTATACACATGCACTCATATATTTATTGTATGCGTATTTTTCACTGGACTTTGAACTAATACATTTCCCTCTAGTTTTTCATTCTATCTAATTATTATTTCTCTCCCCTCTCACTTCCCCTGAATAACCCTCACCACTCTCTCTGGTTATGGTACCCACCCATTTTCCCTCATATTAACAAATGTCTCCTAGGAGACAGGTAATATTGACATTCTATTAGCTTGAGTGTAGTGCAGAGTAGAAAACTCGTCTTCTTTGAATACTCTTTACTTTTCTTTTTAACTAAATATTGATACATATAAATATTCAGATTGCCTCTATGTGTGGAACCATATAATGCAGTGTTTTCCTTCATTGCTAAACATAACTTAGCAGAAGAAAAGTCTATTTACTCAAAGTTTTGTTCATTTCTCTTTCTGAGATTGCTTTTCTGTTTTAGAGACTTTATTCTTTTTTGTGCAAGTCATCTGCTAACAAATTCTCTTAGATATTTTTTGCCTGTTAAATCATTTATTCTCCCTTCACTTATGAAACCTAAATTTGCAAGATACAGAATTTGAGACTGAGAATTCTCTCTGGGCACTTGCATCATGGTATCCTTGATAGGTGAGCAGACACAGCTATCCCCACATTCACAGGTAAGTGAAGGTGATTCTTGCTCTGTTCCGCAGTTTTCTTTGTCTTTCCTTTTTAGAAGTTTGGTTATATATCTTAGCTTGCATTTCTTTGACTTACTCAGTTTGTGATTTGCTCAGTGTTCTGAATCTCTAGGTTTATGTCCCTTGATAGATTGGGAGAGTTTTCAGCTATTCTTTTATTTTTTTTGAATAAATTTATGGGCCCTGCCTTCTTTCTTCCCTTTTCTGGTATTTTAGTGATGAAAGTGTTAACTCTATTGTTACAGTTCAGAAGTTCGTGGGCTTCTGTTCATTGCTATTTGCACTGTATTTTCTCTGTTGTGCAATTTGGGTGATTTCTTCGACTCTGCCTTCAGATCGTGTTCACCTATCACTGCTGTCCTTCTGATAAACTCACTCACTGAGTTGTATATGTTTTCATTTTTGTGGGCTTTTTTGCTTTGTTTTTGTTTTTTGCCTTTCTCTCTGCAGTTAGATTTTTTTTTTAATTTTGTGTGTTTCACACAGAACATCCAAGTCATCTCTATTCCACCTTCCCCCATTGGCATGCTCCCACAGCCTCCCCCCGACCCCCGCAGTTGGAATTCTGTCATCTATGTCAAGTTTCATCGTGTCATGCTAGTATCCCAAGAAGTGCCTTAATGCAAGTTCATCCACTGGGGTCTAGTCATCCTATCGAGACTACCTCTCCTTAAGAAGATCAGTTCTTCCTCACCCAGCAGTAATCAATTGTCAATAATTCTTCAACTAAGTTGGAATCTGCTGCCCATTTCCACAGTCCTGTGTTGGGTTTTTGTCTGTGTGAATTTGCATGGGTCTTGTGCATGCTGACACCATTGCTGTAGGTTCATATGATCAAGGTCCCAGGAGCCTGTAAGATGCTATTTCCCTGGGCATGCACCTCCCTCCTGGCTCTTGTAATCTTTCTGCCCCCTCTTCTGCAATGGTCCCTTAGCCCTGGGTTGGTGGAGTTTAATATAAGAGTCCTGTCCAAGGACCTACACTTTGTAGAATCTTATTTTCTACTCTTTGACCATTTAGACCTTTTGTGTTCCTGGCCCTTTGTTGTACGAGTGAGCTTCATTGATGAGACTTCAGAGATACACTAGTGTTCTCTTTACCCCTTGTTCTAAGTTCTGTGAGCCTTAGGTATAGAGGTTGCACCGTAGATGTGCCTCTTAGGCTTGGGAAATTCATAGACAGTCTCTGTGTATGACCAGTTGTGGAAATCTGTAATAATCTCCATCTGTTGAAAAAGAAACTTCTTTGATGAGTAATGACTAAGATACTTGTCTGTAATTATAAGGATCCATATTTTGCACATAGTAAGTGATTACATTTGTCTAGGATTGTGACAGCCTTGAGGTTTTCTCTAAGATCTATGACCTCTCCAGCTATGTATATATGACTATGTTTACAGTACCACACACGAGTTTCCTTTCATTGAGTGCACTTTAAGTCCAATTAGGTAGCTGTTGATTGCCCCCAAGATAAAAGTGACACTACTGCACCAATGTCCTTTGCTGTGTTGGTCATTGATGTGGTTATTAGGCCTTAAAGCTGGGGTTGGATCATTGATTGATGTTCTTCCTTACAAGCTTGCATAGTTCTGTCCAAAGTTATGAGAGCTATCCTTCAGGGGAGATGGCTTTCAGGTCAGTTCCAGCTCCATTTCTCCAAATCCTGTCACCAAAGTATGTCCTGTCTTCAGCAATAGGGTCTTACCTTCAAGTTCTGGGAGGCAATCAAGGATTTTGGCAATAGCCTGTGTAATTCTGGGACTCTCTTGGACCACCCTGGCCAACAATTCAAAGAAAGTTTTCTCTTGTGTGGCACTGTTTTGTTATGTAGCCTTCAGCTACACATGTAGACTTATGTAGAGATATTGTATGTGTAATTTGTCAGTAGGTTTTTGGACTAAGATGAGTTCCTCTGATTTTTTTTTACACCAGGTAAGAATTATTTATCTCTCGTCTCTCTCCCTGTCTAACCCTCCCTACACATCCTTCCTATTGAAAATATCCCTATTTTCTCCATTTCTCACTTGGTAATATCAGTCTCCTCTGGTACCCCCTCTCTTGAGCTCCTTCTTCCCTTTTATCTTCATAGATCCTTTTATAATCCTTCCTCTTCCTGTCCCATTTAAATAACCCCATTTTGTCCATTTCTCCCTTAGTAACACCTGTTTTCTACTGTTCTTCCCACTCAGGCTCCTGCTTTCCCTTTATCTCCCTAGCGACTTTCCATTTTCCTGGTTCCTGTAGTCACATCAGGATACATACTCACATATAAGGATTTGATGCTAGAATCCACATATAAGATCCACATATAAGAGAGAGCATACATTGTTTGTTTTTCTGAGTTTGTGTTACTTCACCTTAGTATAACAGTTCCTAGTTCCATCTATTTACCTGCAAATTTCATGATTTTGTCTTTTTTATTGCTGAGTAGAACTCCATTGTGTAAATGTACCACATTTTCATTATCCACTCAGTTGAGCGACCCTCAGGTTGCTTCCATCCCTTAGCTATTGTGAAAAAAGCAGCGACAAGCATGTATGTACAAATATCTCTGCAAATATCTCTGCAATATGCCGAGGAGTGGTATAACTGGGTCACATGGTAGGTTTATTTTTTGCTTTTTAAAGAGTTCTCTACATTATTTTCCATAAGGGTTGCATGAGTTTGCAATCCCAACACTAGTGAATAACCATTATCTTTTCCCCACATCCTTTCCAGCTTTTGGTATCATTTGTTCTTTTGACAAATGATTGGAGTAAAATGAAATCTTCAGTTGGTTTAATTTTCATTTCTCTTATTATTAACACTTTTGTAATGTTTTGAACACTTGAGATGTTTCTCAGCCATCTTTATTTCTTTTGAGAACTTTCTATTCAGATCCTTAGCCTATCTCTTAATTGGGTCATTTGTTTTGTTTTTGAGTCTTTGCTTTTTGAGTTCTTTATATATTCTGGATGTTAAACCTCTGTCAAATGTGTCACTGGTAAAGATTTCTCCCACTCTCTGGGTTTTCTCTTCACTTCCTTGGTTCTTTCTTTTGCAGAACAGAAGTTTTTTAGTTCAATGAGGTCCCACTTGTTGATTCTTGACCTGAATTCTTGAGCAACTAATGTCTGATTTAGAAAGTCCTTTCGTATACTTATATCTTGTAAGGTACTGCCAATGTTTTCTTTTAATAGTTTCAGAATTTCAGGTTTCACATTGAAGTCTAGATCCATTTGAGGTTGACTTTTGTGCAAGGTGAAACACTAGGGTCTAGTTTCTTCTGTGGGTGGAGATCTTAACTGGACCTTTTTAACAATTACTTTATTCACAGGCTTCTCTTAAACTGATATAAGCTTTTTAATACCTCCATCTTCTCTTTGTTCCTCTTGTTCTTCTCTGCTTCTGTATAATCTTCAATTTCAGTTATCAAGATTATTTATTTTCAGATTGCTTAATTGGTATATCTTATTTCTATAAGAAAATTTAGGCTTTTGGAAGGCAAGTCCCATGTATGTATACTCTTTATAGTTCCTACCACATATCAAGTGTTAAATATGTGTGAGTGGCCAATACCCAGAAGAACGCCTGTAGGATGCTTACCTGAGTCTTATTCTTACTATCTGAATAAAGAAATCCAACACCAAGGTTTCTAAGATACAAGCAGTTAGTATTTGTGACTTTATATTTGCATTTTCTACATTTTGTTTTGAACTAGCTATACTCACTGTCTTAACCTTCATAGTAGTCAGCAGAGTTATTATTAAGAGCATTTTAAATAAGTAAATTGAAGGTCTTAGTGAGTTAGGCAGGCTCAAATTGGAGCTTGAACCTCACATATCTGACTATGATCTGACTGTGTTCCTTATCAGTAATAGAGACTCTTCTCCCCTTTCTAGTGAGTCATATCACACTTTTAAGGTGGCATCATGAATAAGGAGTGATCTTGTCAGGTACATCAGATAAGTTCATGACACTGTTCTTCACATAGACAAAACTTTCAATTTCAGTGTACTGAAATCTGAGGTCAAGTCAGAGTGCCTCCTACATGGGGGTAGCTGAAACATAAGGTTAAGCTAGTTCCCGTATATCAGAGCTCTTCCTCTATGGTTGTTACTGGCATAGGCAAAATCACTTCTGTGTTTGAATATATTGGAGACTTGAAAATTAACAATTTCATTATATTCTTAACTTGGGAAAATAGTAAATTCTTTTGTAGTGAACTAAACTATGAATTACTATCCTCTCCTTTTTTTCTTAGGGTGATTCTGGAGGACCACTGGTTGCTTCAGATGCTCGAGATGTCTGGTATCTTGCTGGAGTAGTGAGCTGGGGAGATGAATGTGGTCGACCCAACAAGCCTGGTGTTTATACTAGAGTGACTGCCTTCCGAGACTGGATTGCTTCCAATACTGGTATCTAAGAAAGCAAAACCCAGTGGGATAAAGCAAAATGGCTGCTTTTGTCTATGGGCCATTTTTGGAGATGCATAACTGTAGAAGAAGCCTTTCAAATCATGCGGATCTGGCCCATCACAGAACAACCTATTTGATGCTGTTTCCTTCCGGGCTCTGCTATGCATGTGAGCAATGGCTGCTGCCAGATGAACTCTGCCAACATGCATTTATTTATTTTAGAGTTTATAGTCATCAAAAATTTAAGCTGCTGATCCAAATTACTCACATGTATATGCAACTTGGAACAATCAAACCCTTTCATCATTTCTTCAACTTCTCTCATATAGTAAATTTCTATTTTCCACATGTGGAAAAGGGAATGAAATAAAATATAAAAAGAAAAACAGCTACATGTTTTATGTACAGAAAACATGAGGCCTCTCTTTGGGATGTAGAAAATCATCTTATTCAATGTATGAGATCAAACAAGCAGAAACAGCAGTAAACCATTCGAAAGTTCCTGATGGAGAATAAGCTGAGTAAAGAGAGAAGCTAATATTTAGCTTTATTTTTATATCCAAACAGTTACCAAGATCAACATGAGATGGATTGTTTTCTTATGACTATAATAACCACACAAACTCTTTGTAATGTGCTTGTTCTGAACAACTTAAAGTAATCAATATTTATTTAATACTTCCTTACTGAGGATGTCAACATATAACAAAAATGAAACAAGCAAATAATCTCATTTCTTGTCATTATAACATGGTAATTATGGAGAAGTAAAGGACAGGGAAAATGCTAATAGTCAGCTTATTGAACTTTCTCTTAGAACACTAGATTGAAAGTTTATTTCAAAATAAGCAGCATTCCTTATGTAGCAAATACTTATATAGTTGAATGGGATGAGATGACTGATGGGATTTTCATTAACCTGTCCCAAACTTCAGACTTTGACCACAGTAAGTTCCGGGCATTGGTGTATAGCCATATTGGGGCTTAGTCTTCTCCTTTGAGATGATGGCAGATAAACTCCCCAGTCTGTGCATGGAAAGTGATCTTGTTAGATGCACCTGTGCTGAGATCTTGTTACACTCGTCTGGGAAAGGATCACAAGAAAGCACGCTGTTTCTTTGCTGCACCTAGCAATATGATGATTCGCCACCAGCTGGGACACATGACAGAAGAGTAAACATTGCCAATGTTGGCCACTTTTGTAATTTTAGTCTGATAAGTTATCACTGAGCCATTAGCCATCCAGTATTTAAGTGATCTAGACCATAATAAAGTTAGGACTGGTGCCATGGTCTATGACCTGTTAATGGTGAGATTCCACAAAGTCTTTGAGAAATCCTTTCCTCATTATATAATGCTATAAATAGCATGTACAGAGCACGTTGTATCATATGATAGCCTCTTTGAAAACCCGTATTTCCAATAGGAAAATGTTGACTTTCATGAACACAAATAATATTCATGTATGAAGTGGTAAGTAAAATTAGGCACTTTTGCCAAAGTAGCCTATGAAGTCTGGCATGAATCATCAATGTTAAATATCTTTTATAATTTTGTTCTACTTAATAAACTCTTTGGGAGATAGTAACAATATCGTGAAACTGTAAACAGATATTAAGTCCATTGAAAAAAATGACATCATTTTCAGTGAGTGAAACTTAATTCTTGAAGTATAGTCTACAACTGAGCCCCTAGGTGGCGCCCTAGAACTGTGGGAAGTTACAGGGACGGTCATCTGAACTGAAGAATATTATTATTTTCAAGATACAATGAAAACAGTGGTCAAAATTCTGCATCGGTGCCTTGCAAACCACAGAATAAAATTTACTGTCAAAAAATGTATTTACAAGTGAATTCATTCTAATTCATGTAATTGCATAGTATTTTTCAGATTTCTGGAGGTGGTCTTCCAAACTTAAAGTTAACGTTGCATGATTTTAGAATTTAAGAATCTCTCTCTACAAACAAACACTTAGGGATTTAAATTCAAGAGAAATCTTAGAGGTTTGATATTTGTAATGGTGTTGCACTCTTAAAAGAAACATTTTTAGTATTTCATTCTACAAAAGATGTAAGGAATCAGGATTTAGGTCATAACAAAAATATAAGCAGTAGTTCAGCTTCATGTGAAATAGGAAAGACAGTATCATCTTCTTAAAATGGTGATTTTTTTTGAAAAATAACAATGGATTTTAGTACTCTTTAGGATATCAATGTTAACCATTTCACTGGAGAAGGTTAAGGAGTGATGATTGCAGTATCTACTAGTTGTGCAGGAAAACTGGCAGTTTCTCTTCCATCTTTTGTCTTTTTTCTCCATACCACCTCACACATTTTTCCCATATAAAATTTTTCAGTATACATTCTTGAATGGCTTCTATTTTTGCATTATGCAGAAAGCATCGTTTTCTTTGTACAGTCATGTGCCACATAATGATATTTTTGTCAAGGACACAGCACAGGGAGGGTGGTACTCCCATAAGATTATAGTGGTGCTAAATAATTGCTTTCTCCTTACAGTTGTTGTGGCCATGATAATGCTGTAGTGCACTGCATTATGGATATGTTTCCAATGTAACTGGTATGAACAGACCTGCTGCCCTGTCAGTCACATGAAAATACAGTGAATGAATTATGTACAGTTCATAATACCTGTTTCTCTGAGAATAATGACTTATGGTGCAATTGCTGGGCCATATGGTAAATGCATGTTTATTTTTTAAGAAACTGTTGGATTCTTTTCAGGTAGTTCCTTGCCATTTTAAATTTTTCAGTACTCTTACTCTGAATATGTGTAGTTTAGATATTTCAGCTTCATGAGAGGCAGAGACATAACTAATCCATGTTTTTATTTCCTGCACTTCATAATAAAGAGTATAGGTACATTGTTTATGGCAAATGCTCAGTATTGATTTACTAATAAAAATAATGAGATTGTATTTTCTGTGTCTGTGAAGAAAGGTCCTGGTATTTTGACTGTGAGTGCACTGAATCTGTAGATTACTTTTGGTAATATGGTCATTTCCACAATATTAATCTTGTTAATCCATGAGCAACTGATTTGTCCCATCTTCTGGTGTTTTCCTTAATTTCTTTCTCCAGTGTCTTAAAGTTTTCATTGTAGATTGTTTTGTTTTGTTTTAAGTATTTAGCATGGAACATATATGGAAGCTGTGGATCACTGACAGGACAATACGTTTAGGGAGAAAAGTAGTTTATAAGGGAAATTAGAGAGTAGGCGTGCTGGGAGCAGAAGAGTGTAACCAGAGAGTGGGTGCCTGGGATAGGGAGATGAGGGGCCAGTGAAGTTTAAGCAACATGAAGTGCACTTGAAGAAGCTACTTGTGAGCCTGCAATCTTGTAATACAGGTAAACAGATAAGAGAGGGTCTAGTATAACATACATGATATGAAAGAACAGGGGACAGCCCTGGGAGCTTTAAGTAGGGATGGGTACAGGATTGTGGATGAAAGGAGGGTTGGGAGATTGTTTTAAAATTTTTAAAAAAGGAAAAAAAAAGGAGTTTAAACAGAAGTAACCCACATTAGTACTAGAGTGAAGAATGCTGTGCCCCGAAGACATGAGTTACTGAACGAAAGTCTCAGTGTCAGGTATGGGTTAACTCCCTATAATTACTTGTCAGAAAAGCCCCAGAGCCACCCAAAACAATACACGTTATTGCCCATGTTCCTGGTTGCCCACCATAACTAGACTGCAAATTCCTGTTGCTGAAGACACACTGTGCATGCAGGACACAGAGAAATCAATCTTGGACTGACTAGGACACTTTCTCCCTGCGGGCTAGCTTTCATTGTGCTGGACAGAGCTATGCAGGCTGCTGAAGAGGAAAAGGCGTTGATGGTTTCTGCATACACAAGGCAAGATGTGCCTATTGATGTAATGATGGCAAGACAATTTAAGGGGGTAACCAACTGCTTTCTAGATTATATTTGAGTCCTGTTCCACAGGAGGAAATTCATGCTTGGTAAACATTGTCAAAATCCATACGGAAGTCATAGGCCTTAGGGAGAACCTACTGATGTTTTTTTTTAAATGGTCATGTGCCAAACTGCTTTCTAAATATTTATGTTTGTATCCATAGATTTGTTTTGCTCCTAATCTTGGTCAGAGACACTTATTGTAGTGGTAGTGGTTAATGTGAGACTTGTAACTGTTTAAAGTGCTGAGAAAAATCATCAGTAAGAGCTCAGTCACAGAAGGGACATATGTAACAACCCCTTGCCTCAAGAATCAGGAAAAAAAAATGTGGGAAAAAGGTGGAAAGATGATAAGAGCTGGAGACTGGAGATGAGTCCTGGGAAATGCGGGCCTCTGGACATGACACAGCTGTTACACACACGAACACACAGCAGCTGTGGTTATTTTTACTAGAACTGCACATAAAAAGCCAGCTAAAAATTATAATAGGGTTCCTGATGCCCCATCCCTCGCTGAGGGTCTACTGGCATTTGATGATCGTGGAGGGAAAAATCACTTTTCTTTAGGAGGGTGGCCACTGGAAGCTTCCTCATATCCCAGTGGATGATCCCACACTGTGTCAAATATATTTGGACAATAGACAACTCTATTGACCAGTTCTGTTAATTTCTTCACGTTGCTCTGATCAAATGCCTGGTAGTAGAAACTTAAGGAAGGTTTATTTGGGTTCCTGGATTCTGAAGTGGTGGGGAGCTCCACCACTTTTCTGAGCTCATGAAGGCAAAGCATGTGACAGAAATTCCTCACATCACAGTAGACCAGGAAGCAGGGAACAGGGTCCAGAACTAGAGCTGAGCTATGCCTTCAAAGACTCACACTTGGTGACCTACTTTCGGTAGCCAGCCCCACCTCTCCCTGTACACATTCTCCAGTATAGCCACAAGTTGGAGACTGTGTCAAACAGACTATAGGAAACATTTCAGATTCAAACCATAACAGTAATCTAAATTCAAATTCATGGTCACACACTCTAAGCACTTCCTTGCCAAAGTTTCTCCACTTCCTCTCCCATGCTCCTAGATAAGTATCTTGTACCCTTTCCTGTCCTCAGCGCCTATAACACTTATTTCTCAAGTCTTGTTCTCCAATGACAGTTTTATTTCTTACCTCTCAGTGAAAATTGAAGGAATATGAATAAACTTACCCAGACTCTCCTTTTACTTCTGGACTAGCTGTCCATGCACACTCTCTTCCTATCAGTTAGTTACCAAGGAGTTCTGAACTGAAGTCAAACCCTCCACCTCCACCATCTTCTCTTATCTATTAGGGAAGTTGCTCTGTAATTCTTCTCTTTCATGGTCAGATTTTCTTCTTGGTATTGCTTTGATTTCAAATACAAAAGTATTATCTTGATTGCATATCCTCTACTGGCTGCTGGTTGCTATTCTACTGGCTCAAGAATTTGAAGCAAGGATTCTGCAGACCATGTGTCTGTACTTGCTATCTCCTCCGACCTTGCCTCCTATTCCTTAAGACAAAATTGCCATGAAGATGATTTAAAAATTTAGATTACATTACTACTATCAGTGTGTTTGATGTATATGTGGTATGTGATGTCCACAACACATGTGTGGACATCAGTGGACAACTTTCAAGAGTCAGTTCTTTCTGTCCACTTTTATGTGGAAACAAACTCCTGTCACTAGGCTTGCAGAGCAAGCATCTTTACCTGATGAGCCATCTTACCAACCCTGATGACTAAGTTTATGTGTCAACTTGAGTAAATCACAGAGTTCCTAGATTGATATTATTCCCACATGTATCTGTGATAATGTTTCCTGGTGAGATTACCATCTTAGTCAGTGGACTCAGCACAGTGGCTTGTCTTCCCCATGACCTAAATGTAACAAAAGGAAGAAACAGGAGAAATATGAATCATTTTTCTTGTGTCTCTTCTGAGTTGGGACATCTTTTATGCTTTTCCCTCCAGCTGAGATTGCATTATCAACCCCATCCCAGGACTTTAGATTTGGCCTGAATTAGACCACTACTCTCCTACGGTCTCCAGCCTGCACTCAACAGGTATTAAAAGAGCACTGAATTCCAAGGATAAGTTTTCCTTGCTAATGGAATATAACCTTTTAATTTCAGTTTTGTAGCTGCTGTGATTTTAATGTCCTCACCATAACTCATGATTGAAATATAGCGCTCACTGTGAGTTGTGATGAGGATGAAAATTCAATCCAACTTCTATAATTAAAAGTAAGAGAGCTCTGGGAGAAATTAAGATTAACTGAAGTCACAATGATGGGGCCGAATCCAATGGGACTCTGTTTTATGAGAAGAGGAAGAGGAGAGCTAAAATGATCTGTCTCACCTGTGACTGTGTTTCACTGAATAGCCGATGATCTCAAGGTTCCGTATTCAAAATTGTGAGCTGAATAAATCTTGATTCTTTATACATTTCTCCGCTTAGGGTAGACAGGTAGGTTAGAGTAAAAGAAAATGGACCAAGATAATAACATACTAGTGAAAATATTTATAAGAAATTTAAGTCTGTAGTTTTTCATGATGTGATTTTATTTAGCATTGGAGCCTTGTTCAAAGGATTGACAAATGTTTTCTCTTTTTCTAGTTTTTGGATGATTTTTAAAAAGAATCTGTTTAAGAATCAGAAAAAAAAATACTAATTCTTCTCTCAAATCTCATTTGATGAAGCTGTTTCATACAACAGAGGGTCAAAAACACAACAAAGGTCACAAATTACCTAAGCAAGGAGATTAGGAGTTTGTAGAGTGTGGGTCCTTGGATGGAGACTATATTAAAGTTCACTTACCCAGGGCTCAGGGACCATTGCAGAAGAGGAGGGGGGTGAAAAGATTGCAAGAGGAGGTGCAGACCATGTAGAAATAGAGTCCTACAGGCTCCTGGGACCCTGCTCATATGAATCAACAGCAATGGTGTCATCATGCTCAAGACCCGTGCAAACTCAAGCAGACAAAATCCCGAGATGAAACTGGGGAAATGGATAGCAGACCCCAAATCTTTGCTGAAGAAATATTGGCAACTGACTGCTGCCGGGTGAGGATGAACTAATCTTCCTAAAGTGAGGGACTCTGGACAGGCTGACTAGATCTCAGTGAATGAACCTGCACTGAGGAATGTGTAAGGACCCTAACTTAATGTAACAGACCTTAATACAAATGACAGAGTGTATGAATTCTGGTTTCTGAATTTGTTTGTCTTAATGCTCTATTTTTAGTTCCCTTATCACTAACCAGTTTCTTTCCTTTATTACTTTTGGGTCTTGTTTGCTTTTCTTTTTCTAGTTTTTTTTTTAAAGTCTAAAAATTCATTAGGTATTAAAAATCCTTCATTATAAATTTAGTCATTTAATGCAATACATTTCCCTTTAAATGTCACCCCATAATTTGCAGTAGGTTTTGCTTCTATTTCTATCTGATTTCATAGTTACTTTGCTTTTCTAATATTTGATTTATTTGTGATGGAGAAATATGCGTTTGTGAATTTTCCAGTTTTTCTGAAAAATATTTATTTCATTTTTTATTCATATTTTATTTTCATTTGTGTATACATGTGTGTCTGTGTGTGGGTATGTGTATATGAGTGAAGTTGTCCATAGAGGCAATGTGTTTGAAATGAACCCATATATCATTCCTTCCTCTTCAATTCCTCCTCTATAACTCCACCACTTCCCTCCCAAATTTCATATACCATCTCCCTATTTTTTTTAAAATCCACTGAGCTCACTTGGTACTGCCTGTATGCGCATGAATAGAGCACCACCTACTTGAGCATGGATAGTCTTTCAGAGACCACATCCATAAAATGAAGAAAACTTATTTTATCTCCCCAAGAGGCCATCAATTGACAATAGCTTTAAAGTTAGATGTGGGACTTTATGATAGTCACTGTCCTGTCTGTGCTGGCATTTTGGCAGGCTGGATATTGTTGAGTTAATAGATTCAGTTGATTTTTATAGGTAGCATTAATGTCTCATATTATCAGGAAATAGATACTTAGGAGACACATGACTGAGTGAGTCTAAATGCCCTAAATCTGTAAGATCTTCCCATGTTCAGGGAGCAACTTGAATGTTTCTGTGGTGATCAGAGGACAGAAAGGAGAATAATCACATCACATGGCTCATCATAGGACATATTCAGAAATGACAGAATTAGTGTCATCTGAAGGTACAGTTTCAGCCCCTGGTGTCAAAATGTCAGCTGTCATTCACTTATTCAGTCCCCAGTGAAAGGTTGGAGGTTTCATTGAGTTTGAGATAGAAAAAAAAAGCTGCTTCCAAATTCTTGAAAACAGCTTAGATAATGGACATATGTCAGAAGGGTTATCTCAACAAAGTTAATGGAGTAAACTTAGTGAAGTGAGCTCTAAAATTGATGATAAAGGAAGGAACTAAAAATATGCAAACCAAGCGGGTTAATTCAGGGATTTTCTAGATCCCTTTTTCCTAGTGTTGAGGACTGAATCCTGATCTCACACATGCTGGGAAGAACTGAGTCCATTTAGTGGTGCTCTTTGTACCTTTGCTTAGGGCTAACCACTTGGTATTAGATAGCCTCAGGGAGCTAGTTCTTAGAAAAAAACTGATTCTCCCTCCGTCACCATCCATTGATTCCAGCTCTTCATCTTGAGGTGAGACCCCCACAGCCAAGGGGTTTTGTATCAGTTAATGGTGCCAGTATGAGCTCTGTCTTTTGGAGCCATTTTAAATTCAATCAGAAAGTAATTGGTTACTCCCAGGAGATTCGTAACACTGTTGCAGCAGTGGGCATATCTTCCGATCATTATTGTAGCTCACAGGGTTAACAGCTGGGTAATATTTTTCATTTCTTTTCTCCCCTGAAAGTACAAATAGCAACTTCTACCATTATGAAATTTATCCAGTAAGGATGAAGCGTCCATGTCAGCACCAGCTTGATTTCTCCATGTCTCATGACTCAAGTATGTGTTATTTTTAGAAAGAGGGTCTTACCATCAAGTTCTGGAGGGTAACCAAGAGTAATAGCAATAGCCTGTAATGTTCGTCAGGGTCTATGGGATCGCAGATCTGTTGGTCTCTGACCAACACTGGAAAAGAGGTAACTCCTACCTGGTAACCTATGGTGTTGGGAAGAGGCATTTCCCTGCACCCCATTAGAGTTAACTCCATTTAAACCTCTTTTATATATGTATATGCATATATTTTAGGAAGGTGCTATAGTCATAGGTTTCCATAGGGAACTTTCAAAATTCTCCAGTATTGGTTATTCCTCCCAATTTGCCCTCCTTTGTCCTACTCTTTCATCCTCCATCCCATTTTGCCATTCCTGTTCCATTATTCCCCTTTCAAACCACGTGCATTCTATCTGTCCTCCCATGAAATATCCCTTCCACCAATGGTCCCATACTAATTTTCTGACTTCTAAGGCTACTTTAAATAGACATATACAAAGTTTCAAATCTAACATGTATGTATGAGAGAGAAAATGTAAATTTTGTCTTTCTTGAACTAGACGAACCCCTTCAAAGTGATTGTTTCCAACTCCATCCATTTATTTATGAATTCCTAATTTTGTTTTTCTTTACAACTGAATAATATCCAGTTATGTACATGTTCTACATTTTCATTATCCGGATCATCAAGGCTGTTTCCATTTACTAGCTGCTGTGAATAGAGCAGCAAAGAACATGGATGAGCAAATATCTCTGCAGTAGACTATAGAATCCTTTGGGAAGGGATAGATGGTTTCTAAGGTAGCTCTATGTGCAGTTTTTTGAGGAACCACCCCCACACTGATTTCCGTAGTGGCTACATAGTTTGCACTTCTACGAAGGATGAATGTGCTGTACCCCTTTTCCTGAATTCATTCTAGTGTTTTTTTAATCTTTTAAAAAATTTGTTTAATATATACATAAGTGTTATGCCTGCGTGTACATAAGTGCATTGTATCATGAAGTACCTGCAGACAACAGAAGAGGGCGTTGGATTCCTTGGAACTGGAGTTACAGACAGCTGTTAGCCATTATGTGGATGCTGGGATTAGAACCCAAGTCTTCTGTAAGAACAACCAGTGTTCTTAACCACTGAGCCATCTTTTTTTTTTTTAATCTTAGTCATTTATTGTTGTTTTTAAATCTTAGTCATTCTGACCAGGTTAATATAAAATTCAGTCACTTTACTTTTCATTTCCCTTTAGATAAGTATGTTAAACATTAAAAACACATTTCTCAGACAGTTCTATTTCTTTTGAGATTTCCCTATTTAATTCCATGCTCCACTTCAGCAATTGGGACCTTATGAAACGAAAATGTTTCTATACAGGAAAGGTTACCATCATTTGAGTAAAGAGGCAGCTTTCAGAATGGGGAAAAATCTTTATCAGCTATACATCTACAGAGGGTTAATATCCAGAGTATATAAAGAATGAAAAAAGGTAAAATTTCTGATTTCATTTTTCTTCTGTCTTTCCACACTACCTAGTGGAAATGAAAGTTTTGGACTAAAACATGGCTTAAAAACAGGAAAAAGTAAGAACAATAAAGCCTGGATAATCTGTGAGCATTTTTCAGTAATGAAACAAGATAACTAGACTTTTAAAATAAACCACTGGGCTAGGGATATAGCTTAGTGACAGAGCAGCTGCCCAGCATGTGTGAGATCAGGGTTCAGTCCTCAGCACACACACACACACACACACACAAAACAAATATAGAAAATCCCTGAACTAACCCACTTGCTTTGCTTATTTTTAGTTCCTTCCTTTTATCATCAATTTTGGAACTCAAATTACTAAATATTAAACTCCATTAATTCTGTGGTAGATAATCCTTTTGACATATGAGTCACAATAGAAACTGTCATCTTAGCTGTTTTCAGAAATTTGGAGGCTGCTTTTTTTCTATCTCAAACCCATTGAAACCTCCAACCCTTTCCCTTTGGGACTGAATAAGTGAATGACAGCTGGCATTTTGACACTAGGGGCTGAAACTGTACCTTCAGATGACACTAATTCTGTCATTTCTGAATATGTCCTATGATGAGTCATGTGATGTGATTACTCTCCTTTCTGTCCTCTGATCACCACAGAAACATTCAGATTACTCCCTGAACATGGGAAGATCTTACAGATTCAGGGCATTTGGAATCACTCATGTGTCTCTTGAATATTTCCTGATAATATGGGGCCCTAAAATAAAAATCAGCTGAAAATATCAACTCAATAAAATTTATTTCTAACTATTTTGTCACCTTGAGTTAACTCCTTTGAAAGGACTCAATCTAGATTTCCCATTTGTTTTAAATTGGGTTAGAACAATAGACATTTGTTCTGAGTCTTAGAGACTGGAACTTTATCATCATTTTAATTAGGTCAAAATCAAAGCGTCAGCAGGGTTGCTCTTGCTCCTCTTAGAGGATTTAGGGGAGAGTGTTCTTGTCTTTTGTAGTTTCCTCTGGCTTCAAGGATTCTTTAGCTGTGGTCTTATTCCTCCATCCTGGCCCTGTCTTCTCTTGAGTTTCTCTTTCAGCCTAATTTCCTTCTGCTTCTCTCTTGTAAGGACACTTGTGATTGGATTTAGAGCCCACCAGAACAGTCAAAGATAATCTCTGCATAGCAGTCTTTAAAGCTATCAGATTTGGAAAAAACTTTTTTTATAATAAGACAATGTTTACAAATTTGAGGGATTAGAAGCTGATATCTCTTGGTGGCCATTTTTTTTTTAGTCAACTATACCCTTCACATGAATTCATAATACATCCCACCACTTGGCATAGAACCTTATCTTAGGGAGCAGAGAGGAACATGATATTTAGGGAGGAGACCTGCCACACCTTTTGGGACAGTAATAAAAGGGATGACTTGGAACAAATGAGTAATGGAATGACAGGATGGCAAATGAATTTCCTTACTGGAAGGAAATCAGTTTCCAGTTCCAGCAATGATGTGGAAATGATGGCAGGAAAAGGGACGGAAGACATGAGGAAGTTGGAGAAACACCATGACTTCCAGTGAAGATAATAGCCGGACTTAGGGAGTTGTTGAAAGACGTGAGAATGATTAATATTGAAAAATGAATAAACATTTGCTGTGAGGGTGAGCAGTGAGAACACGATTTATAAAAGGTAGGATGGGTTAACCCTGATGGCCTCTGCAGTAATGTGTCTGTGAGAGTAGGACCCTGGAAGGTTAGGAGAGAGACAAGCTTCTCAGGCACACCAGAAAATAAAAGGGGACTGTCTAAATAAGCCCTGTCCCTTCTTTATCAGAACTGCCTGGGAAAGAATATAAACAAAAACAACTGTGAATTTAACAGTTCTGTTTTACTTTAACTTTTTGATACTGCCTATTTAAAGCATCTTATGTTTAGATAAATGCAAACATAGTTTTATGCAAATTCAACTCAGTGTGCCTTTCAAAATTGACTTTTCCAAGTGAAATACCTACATAGGATTCTAGGGAGTGCAACTAATCTGAAAAGCAGAGCTCCAATCTGGAAAGAAAATCTGTTCCTCCAGATGATGTAATTCTGAGAACATGGTCAATATGCATACGCAGTAAATAACACTAATAAAAGAGATTTGAATTGCCTTTTGTGAATGTAGCAAGGAAGTAGTAGCAAACGATGTCTGTATCTGCAGAGTGTGGGTCCCTGGACAGGATCTTATACTAAGTTTCACTCACCCAAGACTCATAGGTTACTGTGGAAGTAGGGGCAAACAGATTGCAAGAGCCAGGGAGGAGGTGCACGACCATATGGAAATAGAATTCTACAGACTCCTGAATCCCTGCTCACAGGAACCTATAGCCAGGGTGTCAGCATGCTCAAGACCCATGCAAACTCAAGCAGACAAAAATCCAGCATGAAACTGGGGAAAATGGGCAGCAGATCCCAATCTTTGGTGAAGAAATACTGGCAACTGATTGCTGCTGGGTGAGGATGAGTTAATCTTTCTATAGTGACGGACTCTGGATAGGCTGACTAGACCTCAGTGGATGAACCTGCACTGAGGACTTTGGGGACACTAACTCCACAATAGACTTTAACACAGATGAAAGAATGTATGGATTCCAGCTGTGGGACTATGGAGGGTGCCAGCGGGGAAGGGGATATGAAGGTGATCAAGATTGATTAAGATGTTGTATAGGATTCAATTTTTAAAAGTCTAAAAAAACTGGCAAGAGCATTCAGTAATAAAAATTAGTAATGTGCACACATAAATATGAACATAGTACTATACAGATACAACTAAGTGAACCATTCAAAATAGATCTTTCCAAGAGAAACACTTGCATAAATTTTTAGATAGTGAAACTGAAAATTGGTTCCCACTTAAGAATACATATACAATACATATATGTCTGAGTGTTTAGCTGAAGGCTATATAATAAAATCCCAGTGCTAGGCAAGGGAAACTTCTCTTTAAGTTGTTGGCCAGTGTATTCTAAGAGACTTCCCGAACAATATAGGTTATTGCCATAGCCTTTGGTTGCCTTCCACAGACCCTAGAAGAGAACCTACTACTGCCACTTTCCTGAACCAATGTAATACTTTTTAGAATATTCTAAATATGTAACCTTATTCACAGATAACTGTAGTTCTGACTACTCATCAAAAAAGCTGCTTTTTGTAACAGAGACTATTACAGAGATCTACATCTGGTTAAAACGCAGGGAATTGGCAATTGTGGAGTACCCAGCCTTAATTGATAAATTTATAATACAACTTCTATATCTAAGGTTCCGGGAACATCAAGAAAGACGGATGGAAAAATTATAAGAGCTAGAGAAACAGGATTCCTGCTGTTAGACAATGCATTCTAGATCTGATATGGAGGCTGTGCCCATGAAATCTCTACAGTAAGGTAGCCTAAGAAGACCCATATAACAACACAAGGAATAAAGCAGCTCCCATGTTTTGAAGTCTTAGGACAATTTTATTAGAATTTTAAAGAAAAATCCTCGGGGAAGGTGAGCTGGTAATCTCGGCAGCTACCTCGAGGAAGAGAAGGGAGAGTAAAGGAAAAAAGTCATGAGGCGTGCAGGTTTAGAGCCTGAATGGGCAACTCCCATTTTTAAGCTTACTAAATAACATGTTGGCTAGAAAGGTATCTCATGAGTCATAATTATGAAATAACTCCCTAAAAATTATTTGTAATTGTCTTAATTTTTTCCTTATGTTTCTCTGACAAAGTGCCTGAGATTGGGTGATTTGTAAAGAGTAGAAATTCATTTTGGTGGCCATTTCTAGAGGGTGAGAAGTCCAGGAGAATGTTGCTGGCATGAACTCAGTTTCTGGGGAAGAAGGTGCTGTTTTTCTTCAATTTATGCCAGAAAGATGAAGTGTAAGCAGCCATATGTGGAACAGAAACTAGATAAAGCTGAGGAACCCAATCACAACAATCATCCTTCGGTACATGACTGTGAGGGAGAGAACACGCAAGGAAAGCATTCATCTGTCCGAGTAGCCAAGCATCTTCCACCAGCCGTGTACCCTGAGCTTCACAGAGAAACGAGGTCTCGATGTGAACTCTGTGGGCACAAACATTTTCAAGCTGTAGGGCCGTGGTGATTAAAGCAGCATCTGCTCATGCTCTGTTTACAACTAATCCTGTTAGGACTGCATTATTTGAGGAAGAGTCTCTGTTGATTCTTAGGGCAGTGAATCTACTCATGTGATGCTTTAGTAGCGCATGCATGCCATTATTTGTCAAAAGTCGCTGAAGGGACATCACCAAGGCAGAACCCTCATATATGGTCTCTGGGAGAAGAAGTGCCACAGTAGGCTTATTAGGTTTAAGTCTGACGGACATAGATAGGGTTGGGGGTGTTATTTGTAGATAAGAGTAGTAGGGATGTATTAGAAACCTATCCATATCATTAATTTAATTTAATTATACCTTAACCTACTCTAAAATGTATTTAAAATAATAAAGTATTGAATAGGTAATATAGCTCGATTATAGAGCACTTGGCTAGTACAAATGAGGCCCTACATTAAATTCTCAGCATTACAAAATATTTTCTGGAGCCTGTCATGGTGATGTATTTCTATAATTATAGCCTTAGGAGACTGAGGATAAAGAAGTCAAGGTCAGCCTGGGCTACAATAGCAAGTTCCAGGCCAGATAGGGTTACATGATAGATACTGTCTAAAAGAAAACAAAAAACAACAGAAATAAGCAAAAATGAACAAGAAAGAAGAAATGTTTTCTGTTAGCTTGCCAGTCAAGCTAACCAAAACCCAAAAAAGAAAAGTACTTCAAGAACCAAATACTATGTAGGCATAAAAGGGAAAGAGGAGGAAGTGTCTGCTTTGTGTTGTAGTAATCACCTAGTCAAACTGTTTACTAAGATACTGGAATATATGGGAAACTCACATGATACATAGGTCTTAATTTCAGAAGCTTTTATCTAGGAAAAGAAGCATCACATGAATAGAATATTACATAATACTTATTATGTGGTACATGCATTTGATCACAGAAAATAATATTAACGTGACTCAGAATTTCTGTAGCAGATTCATTAGAATTTTTTAAGGTAGGTTTGAAGAATTTTTGAGGATTGAAAAAAGAAATAAGTCTAAGTGAAAATCCCATGATAAAGCTTTTTGGGAATCATAAACCTAGGAAAAGCAAGTATGGCTATGCATGGATAATTCTAGCTGCTCCAGAAGATTTAATTCTTAGCCAAGCCCACACTTTAGCTTTGTGGTTGAACTAACAAGCATATTTGAAATTTGTGGGTGTGTTCTTAGACAAATGAGCATTCTATAACTCATTCTGCTAAGAGAATGATGATTCAGCAAGATAAAATCACAAGACATGTGTTTTTCCTTCAGATTGACAAGGCTTTTGTGCTGGAAATATGGCTTGAAATGAAATGGGCATTGGTAAAGACAGAAGTCTTTCTGTTTTTACAATATCATTGCTAATTCAAGGAAAGTTGGAGAACCATATGAGTTCAACCTGCCATTTCTGGTATTAGAGGAAATCAAAGCAAAAATAGATACATGTTCAGCATTGATACCTAATATAAACACTGTTAGTATTTAAGTCTTTTATTTATGTTTTTAATTGAATTTTTGTGCATTTCGTCTTAATCATCTGTATACTCCCTCCCCCATTCGTCCATAACCCCCTCCACTGAATTTCATGCATTCTGTCATATGTGTTAAGGCCTACTCAGTCAAGTTAGTGTGCTCGGATGTCCCTTATTGAAAGTTCATCCACTGGGGTCTATTCATCCTATCGAGAGTCTCTCCCTTAAGGAAGATCAGTTCTCCTTCACCTGGCAATAATCAGCAAAAGTCAATGGGCTGGGGATGTAGTTCAGTGTTAGAGCATTTGCCTAGCATTCACAAGGGCTAGGCTCCCTCACTATTGATGAAAATAAAATAAAAAGTCTCTTGTTTGCCAGGCACATACCTGTGAGCTTAGCAGAAACTCAAGAAAATCATGAGTTGGAGGCAAGCCTGGGCTATATAGAAGGTTCTAGGTCAATTTGGGCTGCATAATAAGACCCTGTCTCAAAAACAAATTTAAGAAGTGAATGGATTAATGGATTATAAACACTAAATATATTTTTTGTTACTTAAAGATATGTTTTATTGACTATTTCTACATATAAAACTGAAAATATTAATGGTATAATAAAAAAAGATTTAGTGAGTTTATGCAGTTTAAAATGTGGATGCTTGCAGGGCACATAACCCTCTTTATAGTCATGACTTGTTCATTTTAATATCTTGCATTTGCTTCTAGGAACTTAGGAGTTTGTTTCATATATGTTATTTGCTACAAAATAATCACTGCCCAACTTCTTTTATAAGAACAAAGTAACTGTGATCACAGAATTTAACAATGAGACAGAAAAATTATGCCATTCTCAGAGTCATGGATGTAAAAACCTAAACAAAATATTAACATAAAATTCAGTGACAGAAAAAAAATGTGTCTTATATTGCTATCAAGTTGGGCACTATTTCAGAAACACAAGATTATTTTAACATTTAAATATCAATTTAATTCACAATAGTGCTACCAACGGTAGAGAAATAGCATGATTATTTCAGTAAATGAAAAAGGTGATCAAATTTGAAATTCCAGTCATTATGAAAAGTCATTCCATTAAAAGAGAAAAAAATTATTTAATTTGATAAAACAAGAGTAAATATCTCACTTAGTGGTGAAAGCTGAACACCCTTCAAATCATGGGCAAGAGAAGGACACCCACTATCACAAAACTGTTCAGTAGGCTAGAGTTCTATGACATACAGCAAAACAGTCTATCAACCAAGACATCATAACTCTGATCTTATCTTAGATGGCACAAGGTTGTAAATATATGCTGAAATGCAAACAATGTTCAGCCAGGTAGCAAACACCTGTGATCTAAACCATTGGGAAGCTGAGGCTGGAAGATTGCCAGTTCAAAGATAGTCTTTGCTACATGGGAAAAAGTGGTTTCAAAAATAAAACAACATACCAGACACATACAATCCAAAAAGAATATCCAAACATTAATTAAAACCAATAAATTTAAGTAAGTTAATCAAATTATTTTTATGGATATATGGTCAGCATATAAGGAACTGTTTCTAAAGGACAACCACAGACAATATGCAATTTAAAGAATAATTCCATTTACAATCAGAAAAAAATGAAGACACAACTGAATTTAAGAAAACAACTTTAAGACCTAATCAGAAACTTATAATGCACTATTGAGGAAAAATTAATAAAATTAAACAGAACAATAAACCAAATATATAGGGTGAAACTTCATTTTATGAGGTCAATTATCCTCTAATATAGCTGTAGATTAAATGTGATGTCAATATAGTTCTAGACATTTCCTTATGGAAATTGATCAGATTATATTAAAATTTATAAGTAAATGCAAAAGCTGTTAAGTTATCACAGATCTGAATGTAAAAACTAATACACTTTATTTTTTAGTTAATTTTTCTTTATTTTCTTTATTGTTATGTGTATGAATGTTTGCAGGCAAGTATATACATAAGTGGAGTTACAAAAGATTGTTAGCAGCCATGTGGGTGCTGGAAGCCAAACTTGGGTCCTCTGCAAGAGCAGCTAGGGCTCTTAGCCACCGAGCCACATCTCTGTCCTTACAAGATAACACATTTTAGATGAAAATACAAGAAGTATTTTGGAGAAGTTGAAGTTAGAATTTTTCCCTGTGTGTGCATGTGTGATGCATGTATATGTGTTGACTGGTGTGTGTGCAGATGCAGGCAGCTGTGAATGCATGGAGACCAGAAGAGGGCATGAAGTTTCCTGCTCTATTACTCTTACTCCCTTGAGAAGGAGTTTGTCACTGAACCTGAAGTTCAGTCAGCAGTCAGCAAACCCCAGGGATCCTACTGTCCTCACACCCTGCAGTGTGGCCTCATATAGCTTTTAAAGTGTGTGCTTGGTATTTAAACTCAGGCCTTCATGTTTGCATATGGAGCACTCTTACCCACTGTTCCATCCCCTCAGCCTCAAATAATTTTTAATACTTTGTGGTTCATAGAACAAAATATCAAAGAAACATAAAGTTACATTATTAAGAATAAAAAAAATCAGTTGGACATGGTAGTACACACTTGTAGTCCTAGCACCCATGAGGCAAAGCTAGGAGAATCACAAGTTCTAGGATAACTACATAGTAAGACTCTATATTTAAATACACAAACACATACACACACACACACACACACACACACACATTGAAGAATTAAAAAATTTCCTTAGGGTAAAAAGATATTAAATAATGACATGTCAAGTTGTATCCTGGAATTTAGTGGTTAATAAATAGGTGAACATAATTAATGTACAGCATATATATCCTCATGAACACATTCATTAGGAAAAAGATTGATAATATAATATGGAAATGAGAAGTGGAAGCCCAAGCTTTCCCCAAATATGTGGAAGGATGATTATCGCTACAACTGCTTAAAGAAATGCAAATATGAACCAAAGTTAAATGACAAAATGCTAGTTATACTCAAACTGATCTTATTAAAAGTTATTTGATAGAGACAACAGTCTATCTCATTGTGCCCAGTTTTGACTGAGAAGTCTTAAGTAGCATGTTGGAACTGGTGAAATACAGAGTTAGAATTATCCATAGTTACCAGAAGGCTGCTACTTGGGTGTACCTTTTAGATAATCTCTTCAAATTGAGTTATTATTTTTGTTTTCTAAATAGCCAGGTCAAGGAAACTGCCATTCCCTGGATGACTCCTATCTTGAAACCACTGAAATATGGCTGTTGTTAACACTAGTCAGACAAGTTTCATCTTATTCATTCTTTATATTTTACCCAACCCATAAAATCCAACCAACCAGCACTGGGTATAACATATAAATAAAAGCCTACATCAGAAAGTTCTTATTTCTGTCATCGCCATCGCCTCCATCACCTCCATTGACAAGACCACAGGTATCAGAATACCATGCTCAGGTAAATGGAACTGCATTTGGAGAGCTTGTCTGAGAAACATGACATGATGCCACAGAGTATCTTTTATTTTTTGTTGTTAAGTGGTTGTTTGATATAATTTAATTTTTATTTTTTGGCCCTTTCAAGAAACATACTAATTTCTTATGTCTAAAGGTCATTTGTAATTCTTAAGAAAGTTCTTAAAGGTAAAAAACAAAAACAAAAAGAATCATAACCTAGCAAATTTCTGCTATATTTTAAATTAACAGAAAATAATATAAATTTATAATTGATGTAGTGCAATAAACAAGGTATAACATTTCTTTTATTTCTCACTATAAGAATGCTATAACTTTTGGGAGCTGGAGAGATGGCTCAGAAGTTAAGAGCACTGGTTGCTTTTGCAGAGGACCGGGGTCGAGTTCCAAGCACCCATCTGGTTGCTAATAACTGTCCATAACTCCCATTACAGGGGATTTTTACAGGGGATTTGGCTCTCTCTTCTGACCTTCATGGACATTGCATGACACAGGTGCAGTTATATACATGCATGCAATATACTCATACACATAAAATAAAAGTAGTAAAGTATTAAAGATGTTCGCTATAGCTTTGTTCAGTAAGAATGCAATTGAAAAAAATTTTTTTTTTGGTTTTGTGAGTCGAGGACTCACTAAGTTGTTTAAACTTTGACCCACATCCTCCTGCCCCAGTCTCTTTGAGTGATGAAGATAACAAGATTGCACCACCAGGTCTGTCATCATTTATTTTTCTAATATTAAAATACATCCTTAGGGACTGGAGAGAAGGCTCAATAAGTAAGAATATTTGCTGTGCAAGCCTGAGGCCCTGAGTTTCGATCCATAGCACACAGGTAAAAATCTGGGCACGGCACAGTACATTTCTGTAACCCCATTGTTCGTGGGTAGAATCAAGCACATTGTGGAGATGGGCTACCTAGCTCAAATGGTGAGCTTCAAGTTAAGTTAGAGTCTGTCTCAACGTAACAAGGCAGAAATCAATAGAGGAAGACAACTAAGTCTCCCTGGACCCTTTATGTTCATGCATGGGCACAAACACCTGCCCACTCATGTTCCTACACCACACACATGTGCAATACACACATACAAACACGTGAAATAAATATAATTTAAAAATAAATATAAAATATAATTTCTTAGAATTAATTAATAATTAAAACCATGAGTGCTGTTGCAGATCATTTTAAAGAAAAATGCATTTTACAATGTAAGTCCCCAAATAGCAGCTGGGGCAGAAGGTGTTTCTCAAAGTTCATGGATTTGCAGAGGTTCTGTTCTATCTCAGAGTTCCAGAAGAGGGTGGAGGCAGAAGTCGCTCATCCTAACCAATTATTGTAAGTCGCTAGCCTAACCACTCTAGTGATAGAAGGCTCTGTACAAAAAAGTCATTTTTACAGAACTCAGAGAATTTTGCACTGGTCTTTTATATTAATACTCTATCATATAGCAGAATTTGGGTGCAATTACTTCAGACGGCTTGTAAATCAAATTCTAATGAATTAAAACTACATTTTTGTGCTCCTCACAATTTAGGAGTTAAAGTAGTTCCTGGACGTAGTTATGAGAAAAACGAACCTAGAAAAATAATACTTCTCATGGGTTTTGAGGATAGAATCATAGTGAGGCTGAAGTTTTAGTATTGTGAATAACGTAAGGCCAGTGATTGATTGGGCCAGAACAGCAGTAAAGTCTTAAGGTAGATCTGATCTAAAAGTGAGGGGATCATAGCTTGGGTTAATAAAGGGAGATATTTATATTTATTGAAGATTAAGTCTTAAAATTTTTCTTTGTTAAATAAAATTCATCCTAAAATGCAAGTTATTTCTTAAGTTATTTCTTATGAAAAATGTGGTCAAATTGGCTGGAAAAGGCGCTCAGTTGGCAGAAGACTTACCTAGCATACATAAAGCCCTGGAGTCTAACCCCAGCATTCTATAGACTGGATGTGGTGCTGCACATCTGTAATTCTAGCAAAAAGAGATGGAAGCAGTAGGATCAGAAGTTCAGGCTCATCTTCGGCTACATAATAGGAGAACAGCTTGGACTACACTCGATTCTGTCTCAAAAAGTGATAAAAAATTTGGTCAACTATTTATGAATTATCATTATTTTATGAATGGACTTTTACTGATACTAAAACATCAAATTTATCAATTATTCCAAAACAATAGATTTCTAAAACTATCACTTTACTAGAAAAAACTGGATTTAATCATAAAGCACAGTGAAAGAAATGTCTTTATTGTTTTTGACAGGAAGAGAGCTATATGAAGGGAAAACAGTCATATCTGAGCCATAGGCAACAGCATGGATTCTTTAGAATTTTCTAGAGTTCCTCAAAATGGCTCGTAGAGAACATCAGCTATTCAACAGCAATAGCAATTATTTGTAGAGAAACCATTTTACAAGTTTAGAATTATTATTTAGGTTATAGGATATTAGAATCCTTCAGACTACTATGAACAACCCAGGAAGACTGTGGGGTCTGGGTTTATGGTAAAAGGTATTGAGCAAGCCAAGCAACCCTAGATACCCTTCAGGGAAGGTAGGAGTCTGGCCTGCTCTGCCTAATGCGATAACCTAGGTCCCAGGAAGCCACTGCAGGCCTCTGCAGTTGCTTCATCTTTTCCTGCCATAAAGATCACCCCAGAACAGAACCAGGTTTGGGGATTTTGTTTCCTCAATCCTAATTTCCACATCAGCCCTACAACCTTCTCGTCTTTACCTAAAGACCCCACCTTTAACTTTCCCACCCTCTGTAAAGGCCATTAAGGCCTCCCTATATATACCCCTGCCTTGGTTTCAATAATTGAACTGCCCATCCAATGCAGTATCCTGGGAATCTCTCCACCGCACCCTGAGCCATCTGAGGACCTGTTTGATCATCCTCTGTTCTCTGGGAAGGCTGGAGCACAACAGCCATGCTGGAGATGGAGACTCACACATAACTAAGCTACCAGACTGTTAACTGGTTAATCAAAAACAAAGTGAGGCTTTTCACTCACAGTAAACCTTTATAGTCATTAGGAAAGGCATGTTATAAAGTGTTAATGGAGTTGAAATATTATGGAGGAAGCAGGCTGAATAGCTATTTTCCTTCTGAAGATGAGATTAAATAGAGTTCCAATGTGAAAGCATGCAGGGGATGTGAAATGGGGAGTTTCTCTGAAGAGTTTTGACAAGGTTTCTGGCAAACACTGAATACCAAATCATCAAAAGAGATAGGTACAAGGAAGAGGAAGGATTATGCACAGGGAACACAGTTAAGAGGAAATATAGCTAGGTGGAGTCCTTCAGCTATGGGATAAAGCAATACTGAAAAAAAAAGACAAAGCCAAATGAAAATAAAAGCCTATCTAATAACGAAAAGTACCTGCCTAAGAGTTAATTGGAATGAGAATGAAAACATTCACATACTCATAGGGAATATCTAATCTGTTAAGTAGTCCCTGTTATGGATTTGTGTTTTATAAAGTTTTTATAGAGTGACGCAGAATACAAATTGAGAAAACAATTAAAGCACTTAAAATTTTTAAATGAGTGTGTGTATGTGTGTGTGTGTGTGTGTTATAGATCCTCATTCAAACTGGCACTATGTCTTTGCATAGTGCATAGACCTTATACAGACCAGATTGAGTATGGTCACAAAAATCTATCTATATCCTTAAACTATTCTGTCATCATGACTATATTTTGTGATTCTTTTTTATCTGATTGATTTTGATGACACACCATTAAATAATCACCTTATACTAGATAAATAAATGCCATTTATTATTAAAAAACTAAAACTATGATGGAGGAAGGAGAAAATAATCTATCCATATAGTGCAGAGAATACTGAAGTTGACATCACACAGATTCCTTCTACATTTATGAAACTTGTAAATGATGTTATAGTATGAATTTAATTGGTCTATAAAACTATATATTTCCATGTACATGATGTGGTTATAGTTTACAAATACATAAAAAGACCAAATCTAATATTTTATAGTTTGCCTTTGGTTTTTAAAAAGGCAAATCATTTTTTTCCCAGTAACATGAGAACAGAAACCATGCTTAATTTGCTCAGGGGTAGTCCCAGGCAGCTACTATGGTGTGCAAATGTGATTGTTTTTAAAGTGACTCAGCATTAAAGTTTATCATCTTTGAGACATTTGAAGTTTCTATGCTCCAAGGTAATGGGTTTATGCATAAATTATAAATCATCTAAGAGCTGCCTGGAAGTCAGATAGACTTGGAGTATTCAGAATCTAATCAGAGTTATTTTCCCTTTTGTAGACCCAGAACATCTCAAAGACCTTGGTCTCTATGGATGACAATCCTCATAGTCCTTGCAGTGATAGCAGCCTTGGGAGTGACTATCGGTCTCCTGGTTCATTTTCTGGCCATTGGTTGGTATTCATTATTTTCAGTTTTACTCCATACTACTCAAGTTCCTTTTAGTTTACAAAACTGAGAAGAAACATGAATGTTAATTTTAAAAGGGGTGTTCTCATTTACTTACCATTTTATTTCAGTATCATAGTTTTCTGTTATTTGGCACCCAATTTCATAGAGGTTTTGAATCTGAAGCCTCCTGATGGGCTCTGATGGGCTCTGCTACCAAATACAGCAGTGTGGGCCAGACTGAAATTCTTGATGCTAGTGCACACTGGCAGAGCTGCTTTGAAGGGCTACTCCTGAATTGTTGCATCCTCCAGTAAACAACTTCAAACTGTGGGGAATCCTGCTCTTGGCACAGGTTTGCTACTGGTTATTAAAATAAGATTGGTAAGTACTAAAGGGTATTCCACAAATGTCTTTCTCATACCCAGCTTTTTACGTGGGTGATGGGGATCCAAATTTAGATCCTCACATTTATACACCAAGTGTTTTTAGCCACTGAACCTTTCCTTGGGCTCCCATCTTTAAATTTTTGATTTGGTAAGAATGGGGAAGAACCATCCCTCTGTGTTCTTGGAAACTCTGGGGTATATCTGAAGTTCAGATACTCTTGCCATCTCTTAGTTTAATCCTTTATAGAGGTGTATTCTATGTTAAGACAGAAGACATTATCACAAACTTTGGAGATGGGCAGGTTACCACGCAAAGAATGACTGTTGTTATATCTGTAAAACTGAAAATTCTTAGCCACGTGATAAAATGTAGAATTAGTTCCTGTCCAGCTTATCTAAATAACTGTATTAGTAAGCTCAGGATTCCATAACAAAGGACTACAGATGGTTGACAAAAAGACAGTTGTTTTCTCTCTTTTGTGGAAGTTTATAATCCCTTATCAACGTACTATTAAGGTTGGTTTCTGATGAATTCTCCTGACAGCTATGGTCTTATTGTGTCCTCAAATGACCTGTTTATAGGATAGGAAGAAGGTAGAAGGATTCAGGGTGTCAGACTTGGTGGCAAGTGCCTTAACTTGTTGAGCCATCTTTCTGGCCATGCCACTTGAGAAGCAGCACCTTTTTTTCACAATGACACCAATCTTATGGGATTATAAATTCATCTTTTAAAAAAATTTTTTTTTACATTTATTTATTTGTGTGTGTGTGTGTGTGTGTGTGTGTGTGTGTGTGCAGATAGCATATTACAGGTGTGGAGGTCAGATGACTTCATTCTCTCCTTCCATCATGTGGCTTTTGGAGATCTAACTCAGGCCATCAGACTTGGCAGCCGGTGTTGTACCTGCTTATTATACCAGCTCATAGACCCTCATCTTAATGATTTTTCAATTAAACACTACTTTTTTTTCTATAAAACTCTGTCTTTAAACACAATCACCATACCATTTAGGGTTTCAATATAAGAATTGGGAGATGATGGTATTCATATTAACAATCAAGTTAAAAGCAATATGATTTTCCAGAAATATAATAACTAGAGTTGGAAATTTCAACACCATAGTTTTTTTAGACATAAGTATGGTATATGTGATAGTGACAAATTAATCTATGTCCTTCTGGATGCCGAAGTTCATCATTATGCATATTATACCAAGTTAATATGTTCTAACTTTTTTTTCTGGGTCATTTGGTGACAGAATTCGGATACTGAAATCATAAATTATCAAGAGAGGATCTTGGGGTTTCTCTTTTGACATTTAATATTTATGATTAATGAAAGAAGGTGTAGACGATTACAGTGACATGAAGAGGTGGCACAGTCAGCTTCTGTCCTGCCTGGAATCATCTTCTCACATTATGTGCATGCTTTTCAGATGACTTTGGGTAGTGTCTCACACGGAAGGCATTTTACTCTCTTACGCATTGGTTGCCATAATGAAAAAATACAGGAAATGACAGGATTATAGAGAAATAATTTATATTTGGGATAAAAATATTTAACTTCCAGGAAAAGGAATTATTTCAGTTCTGGAGATCATACTTTTCAGCTTCTTAAAGAATAAAAACACAGTTTCTCTAAAAGTGAATGAATGGGTAACTACTTAAGTAAAACAATGCTTTTTCATTTTAGTTCCTATATTTTAAAGTACTTTTATGGCCTGGAAGAACTATCACTAGGTTTACCCTATTTTAAATTACGGTGACCTAGTATGTCATTCAAGCAGTGTATATCTGATGTCAGGAGAAGATGAGGATGTGAGAGATTGTGGTGAATACCAAGCCTCCACATGCTGTAGGGAAGAGGAAGGGCAGAACGAAGCCTTCATGGAATGACTTAGAGGAATGGAAAGAAAAGCTATATAAAATGGGATAGAGAAAAGGTGCAAGACAGTATAAATCATGGAGAGTGTTAGAGATGAAGCTTAGGCTGCTTCCATGCCTGAAGTGCCTAGAGAGTTAATGGTAATCAGAAAGCTGAGAGTTTAAACTGTACATGAGGCGCATGCAGGCTTCATCTAGAACATGTACCCAGGTGAGTGTTCTGACTGCTGGCACTCCTGCTCTGAGGAGGATACTGAGGTAATGCACCAGGACTCTCTGAGACAGTAATGACTATTACCTCATGAAGGGAAGGAACATATTGCTAGATGAATGCCAAGTGGGTTAAATGTCTGTTGATGGTAATTTTGAGACAGGTGTATCGATGCACTTAGGGTCACTTACTGCTTTTAAATTTCTTTGAGTATTTCTTTATTTCACAGGAAAGATATACTACTATCAAGGTGATTTTCACATTTCTGGAATCATACACAACGATAGTTGTGAAAACAGCCCTTCACAAGCCAGCACTGATCTGAGCAAAGATATTGAGAGCAAGGTAAATCAAAGTTTTAAAAAAATAAATTCATTATAAGTTTGAATCAGATGTACATGGTGAAGCCAGGTGTGATGTCATATGACTATAATCCCATGTCAGAAGCAGAGGCAAGAGGATGGAAAGTCAAGACAAGAGCAGACTGCATGGTGAGACGCTGTCTCAAAAAAAGGGAAAGAGAGATGGAATGTACATGGCAGTTCTTTTCATTCATTTGTCCTTTCTCTCTCTCTCTCTTTCTCTCAACAGATGTTACATGCATTTCAGGTTTCTAGTATATTTAAACAATATGTGAACTCTCAGGTCATCAAAATTCTGTAAGTACAAATTTATTAAAGATCTTTTGTTCTCTTTTAAAGAGATACTTTGAAAATTTCATATGTGTATGTAGTCAATGTGTCACGGTCTTATCCACTCCCCAACTCCCTCTAGATACCCCAGTAGGTCTCCACTTCCCAGCTTATTCCTTCATGTTCTCTTCTGTTTTCTTTTCAAGCCCCTTAAGTCCAGTGAGTATTGCCTACTAGAATGCTGACTGATCTTTTAGACTTGGTCTTGTGTAAGCCTTGTGCAATTAATTACAGCTGCAGTGAGTTCATGAATTCAACAGCCATGTCATATCCAACACTCTTCCCAGCCCCTGACACTTGCATTCTTTCTACTCCTTTTTCTGCAATGTTAACTGAGCATTGTGGGTGTGGTAGTGATTTAGATGCCCTATTTTAGACTGAACACTCAACAATAAGTACTTCTCAGCACATTGACCAGTTGTGAGTTGCTTTATTAACTGCTGCCCACAATAGAAAGAAGTTTCTCTGGCCAATGTTGAAAGAAGCACCAATTTATGGGAATATTCATAAATATTTAGAAGGCAATTTGACAACATGGTCATTTAGTAAAACAGTAGTAGTAGATTCTTTCCCCTCCTCAGGATCTATGACCTTCCAAATTATAAAATTTTTATCAAGTTTACAATATCAGGCATGAATTCTATTCCATGGAGCAGATCTCAATTCTAATCAGAAAGTAGTTGGTTGCTCCATTGATGAGTTTTTCCACAGAAGAAAACTGATTCAAGATCTCATGAAGAGAAATCGATTCAAGATCTCAAGAAGAGTAGTTAATGTATCACATAGCCCTTTTTTGATAAAAATAACATAAAACAGATAAACATAGATAATTGCAGAGAAAGAGAGACAGAGAGATAGAAGATGGGGGAGAAATGGAGAGAGGCAAAGAGGAAGGGATGGAGGGAGACATCACTGTGTTCAGGAAACTTTAGTTTAAACCATGAACCATTATACAAATCTGTAATTTCAGGCAAAGCCACAAAGTTGCTGGCATGCTCAATCCTAACTGACTTCTGTGATGAAAGATAATTATATCACTAGAGAAAGGAAATAGTCCAACTTGATTGTTTCACTACCCATATGCCAACTATCTTTTCTCCTACCCATCACGTCCCTAAAGTAATATTTTTTTAGTCTCTTTAGCAATGACTTTGATTGTAGAGCAAAGTGAATATTTCAAAATAATATCTAAGGGTTAGGTATGTAGCTCAGTGGTAGGGTGCCTGTTTAGTATGTGCAAGGTTCTGGGGTCAGTCTCCTGCTCCTCCACTCAAAGACAGTATTTGTCTAAACATGCCTTTGCCCTTGGCACTTGGTAATAGTTGTTGTCAAAGGAATTCTGAGAAGCCAGGGTGAACTCTGAGAAGAAGCATGGACAGATTGACAGCATTTGTAGTTTGTTAATTTCTAGTATGTATTCGGGGCAATTCTGAAGTCCCAAAATAGGATAAACAAAAACTTCAGTTGACTTATCAATCTGCTTTTCAAAGATCCTTCAGTTGATCATAAGTATTTGAAAAAGAATGGTGAATTTCAAAATTTCTGGCTAATATAGCTTTTGGTTTGAGCATTATTCAAAATGAATTCAACTCTTTTTCTGATTAATAAAAAATTTAAGTCTCCTTTGAGAGTATGGCCCCTGGTAGGTTGTCTGTGTTCCAGTGGATAGCCACATACCTAAGAGTATATGAGAAGCACAAAATAGAACCAATGGTTTTCTTTTTAACTAAAAAGAGGACACAAATTTGGGTAGGTTGAGATGGAGAGTTGGATCTGGGAGGAATTGGGGAAGGTGTAGTGAATATGATCAAAATATATTGTATGAAATTCTCAAGGAACAAACACAAAATTAAGAGGGCAGTGAATATATATAACATGAATTGTCTTAATGCTTTAAGCTTCTTTCACTAAGCCTCTTCAGTACTTTGATCCACAGTAAAAGGCTGGTTCTATATCATAAACTATAGGAAGATGCTTACTTAGTACTGACTCTTGAATACATATTAGGAGGTTGTTTTTTGGATTTTTTCATAATCTGCCTTTGCCTTCTCATTGATATCTGTAGAAAATAAACTTGCTAGAAAATATTCTGTATGAGAGAGTACTTGTTTCTATTATGTTATAATAAACTTCATGCCAATCATTTGCTAATCAATATTTAATTTCTTGAATGTGAGTGAAATTGAATGTGAGTGATTTCTAGTTTGGTGTCTTCATCTTGTTCCATGATGGTGTTCTCAAAAGCAGAAGAATTTTAGGGCCTTTTATACTTTATTGATCCTGGGACATTATTTGTGTGTTATTCTTTAATTAATGTAAATGAATATGATAATGAGCATGTAGGAAATTCAAGATGCTCAGAAAACTTCTAAAAATATCAAGAAGCTGCAGTTAAAACATTCCTATTGTCTTTAGACCATATCTCAGTGGGTCAAAGGTACAGTTACAACTGACATTCAAGTTTCCTCCAGCAAAGAGACACAGAATGAGGACTGAAATCAGAGCTGTCTTACAGCAGATGTTGACAGAGAACATAGCTTCCTGGAAGGCAGTTCCCATGTCTGCTAAACTTCACGGTATTTTATGCTTTAAGCTTTTTTTCTGCTACTTACTTTTCTGAACTATTTAATAGAAGTATAGAAGTACTAGGTAAAATATACAATAGTTTTAGGAATGCGTGGGATTTTTTAAAAATATACTTAACCCTCAACATTTCAGAGCAAAGCGAATTATCGTATGGAAAGAAATATTTATGAATGTTGCTTTCAACCTCACTGAACACTTTACTGTAAACACCATAAACCTGAGGTCTTAGTTTTTTTTTTTTTTTTTTGAGGGCTTTGTTGTTTTGAATTTTTCCTTCCTTTTTCCTGTGTCATCTTGTGAGAAGGTGGAGAGATGGTCAAAATACAAGAAATAGGGGTCAGGGTAGTTGGTAACCATCCTGTGAACTAGTGTGAGCAGTGTAACGTCAGGCTAGAGAAGTTCATGTTTACCACTCTGAATCAAATTCTTGGTGAGATTTTATCTATTTTATGTTTTTTTATCCTTTACTTTCAGAAATCAGCAAAGCTAATTATGATATGCTTGTCAACAACTGTAAGTTAAGAAATTTCATTATAAACTTTAATAGAAGTATTTCTCTATGTTTTTGCTAAAAAGATCTTGAATACATTGATTTGTAGTACTTTTTCAAAATGAATCTATATACCAAATACAGATCTGGTGTCCTTCATGAAATCATTTGATTATTAATTATAATACTTGTAAGATTTTGTACAAGAATAATTTTTTAAAATGACATCATGATGAAGAACATAATATATAAATAAATAAGTACAAATAAAAAGAAAGCAAAAAGGGACAATTTAAGGACAAAACCAGAACACAATTCATTATGGATCAATTATGGATTATTTATTATAAGGTAAAATAATTCTGTATTTTCATATAAATTCTCTTTAGCATGTCAAGTTTACCAGATATATCCCATGCACTCACTAACTCTGTGGGTGCATGTGTTGCTAGGGATAGAAACCAGGGACTTGAGTATGCCAAGTAAGCAGTTTACCAGAGCTATATTCTCAGCCCAAATCAATACATGTTGTTTTACATACAGGATTGCATATACTATTTGGCCATCAATGAAACGAAATTTCTACCTTCAAGAATATTTTAATTTACTTAAGGAGAGGAACATTTTGATAAATAGACAAAAGAGAAGGCAGTAGTTAAAAGATGCATGAAGAGAATAAATCAGAGTCTTAAGTCAAGATTGGTTTGTGGAATCATGACAGCACATAACAAGAAAGGAGCAGAATCCATTAAGAGATGCTAGGTAACCACAGAAAGGATTCAGGTTTTTTTTTTTTTTTGAGATGACATTTACTATACTATACTATATTATACTATACTACAATTAATACTATAATTAATACTATAACAATATACTGTAATATAATACCTGTATCTGTGTAAACAAATTCTTTCTCCAGGTTGTGGGAGACAAATGGTACACAGTATTACAGATGGCAACCGAATTGTGAATGGAAAAGATGCTCGGGACGGGGCGTGGCCATGGCAGGCTAGCTTGCAGTGGAAAGGCCAGCACTTCTGTGGAGCAACTTTAATAAGCAGAAGCTGGCTGGTATCTGCAGCTCACTGCTTTGTTAAGTAAGTATGCATATTTGACTAGTTAGATGTAGAATGTTGGATGTGAGCTTATTTTGGGCAACCTGGAATTGTTTACCTAATGTGTGAAAGATCACTAAATACTTACAATCATGTATAAAATTTATTGGTTGCAAAATGGAAAGACACAAAAAATTGTTTAAATTTGAAAATAGTGTAAAAATTAAATAGAAACATTTAACACCTTTAAAATACCTACTTTGTTCTGGCCTTGCATGCTGTACTTTCCTAAATTACTTCCATAATTTCATTTAATTATAGCAATAATTCTGCAATGGCAGTATAGTTTAGATTATTTTAAAGGAGAGGAAACAGGGGCTCAGGAAAAGTGATGGACTTAATGTGACCAAGGTCATACAGTTCTCAAATAGAAACTGAGCACAAACTCTGGTATATGTGAATCCAGGTATTAGAAGTTTATTATCTTGTTATGTAATGATTTCAATCTGGTTGAAGGCACACAAATGTCACATATTACACAATTATATAGGAAAATCACATTTATGAGTGACAGAAAGTGCTATGGAAATTTTAAGAAATTTGAAGAAAGATTACCTAGCTGTGAGATAAAGATATAAGATTCCATCTAAACTTTAAAAGGTACAGTATTTGACCACTCAGAACTGGCAGATGAGAACAGATAATGTATACTTCTGGTCGGGAAAGCAGCAGATTTCAAATGTGTAGAATTGGAGCAGTATCAGCTTCATGCAGATAATGAAAAGAGAGCAGCTCAGAAACTTTTTAGCAAGTAAACATTAGAAAATACACTTAGAAAATTAGTTACATTAATCATGAACAACTCCAGATGTCAGGAAGCTTATGGATGAAGTGTTTATCTTTTGTAAAGAATGTACACAGGATTTGTGTTTTAGAAGTGGTTTTCGAAAGTAGCCCATGACCATAGTAAAAGTGTACATTATTCAAAGTGTAGATACTTAAACATCTCACTAGTCCTCTTAAATATAAATCTTTGGAAGTAGAGCCCGAATTAACTCTTTTAAAAGTGAACTTTAAAAAGCACTATTACTGAGCACCAGGAGTCTCTGAAGATTTGGGAATGACATATCAAACATGAACCTCTTGAACCTCTTGAAGTTTTATAAAATGGGGCATGAAATTTGGAGGGAGATGTGAGAAAAAAAAAACCAGAATATTAGGTCTTCAATTCAGAAATAATCTCAATGAGCAACTGATAGAAATGGTTAGGAAATCTAAATTAGAAGTGAAGATGGATTAACAAGGTAACTGCAGGAGGATGACTGGGTGAGAGAGAGCTGCAGCATTTGATGTCTGCATGTGTTCCAAGACTGCTTGTTACAGTCTCTCATAAACCAGAGTACATAGGAATAGCACTCTATGACCTGTAAGAATCCATGTACTTACAGGTCCTGCCCAAACTGCTCACAATCTGGTTGGAGCTGAAATAGCACACTGAGAAACCCTCAGCAGGAGGATCTGCTTAGAGGTGGCAGGTATAGCAGTTTTTATGCTCTGATGTGGATAACACCTCTAAGTCAGATGCTTCTTTAGAAATAAACATTTAAATACTTTATAGTATTTTCAGGGAATGTGAGATCCCCAAATCATCAGATTTTGAGTCCTAAAAAACTGAATGGATATAAACTGTGTCTTCTAGGAAAAATAATTCAAAAGATTGGACTGTCAACTTTGGAACTGCAGTAAATCAACCAATTATGACACAAAGAGTCCAAAACATAATCTTACATGAAAAGTATAGCAGTACTTATGCTTATGATGATATTGCCCTTGTCCAGCTGGCCAGAGAAGTCTCTTTTACAAAGTATATTCGTAAGATTTGTCTTCCCGAAGCCAAAATGAAGCTTTCAGAAAATGACAGTGTTGTAGTTACAGGATGGGGAATTCTTTATGTGAATGGTAAGTGTTTCAACCAATGTAATAGTTCTATGGGAATAATTAAACAGAACACCCATTAATTACCTCTCCTACATCACTCATTTATGTATTGAAAATAAAGCAAGTGACTGGGCATAAAACACAACTTTTTCTTATTCTCAGTTTCTAAGATATCTTTGGAAAGTGTATTTGGAAAAATACTATGTGTGAGGCAGCCAACTATAATACAAATATGAATGAGACAAAGGTAGATAGAGACTGGCCTGGACATTAATGACTAAAAGAACTTCCTTCATGCTATAAATATTCTTTAAATTTTTTTAATTTATTATTTTTGTTTTATGTATATGAGTGTATTGCCTGCATGTGTTTATGTGTATCCATGTGGTGCAATGCCCACAGAGGTCAATAGAAGGCATCACATTCCCTGGAACTAGAGTTAAAGACGGTTGTTAGCCACTATGTGGTTGCTGGGAATCAAACTGGGTCCTCTGCAAAAGCAGTCAGTGCTCTTAACTGCTGAGCCATCTCTACAGCCCCTTGCTATAAATATTCTTTCTCACAGGAAAGAATGCCAAGATCACTATAATACACAGCGTTTATTGTCTTCAGGTCCTTCTCCAGTAGTGCTACAAGAAGCTTTTGTGAAGATTATTGACAACAAAATTTGTAATGCCCCACATGCATTATCTGGCTTTGTGACTGATAAGATGCTGTGCGCTGGATATATGTCAGGAGAGGCTGATGCCTGTCAGGTACATGTAACTGTTATCCAGACATTGTCTTCCAAAGTCCTTATTAAGTGGGGTTTTTTAATGAACATGTTATATATTTATGAGTTAATGACTATCACATTCTATACTTTCTTATTTAAATTTCATTTCAAAACTTCTTAATTTCACTTATGAATCTGGCACCAGCCTAGACCCTGGGGATAAGCACAGTCCTAACTCCATGGAGCTCTCAATGTAAGAATCCATACAAGGAATAATAATAAATTTATAGAATAGCATTATTTTAGGGGCAAATTTCTGATTGAGAATCTTGGCTCCTCCATCTCCAGAGATTCAGTAGGAAGCTGAGCAAGACTTTAGAGAGTTTTTCACTTAGACTAAGCTCAGTGCAATGTTTGTAGCAGCTGAGTTGGCTTTTCCATATTCATAGCTGAACTCTAAAGTCAGAGTCCGGCCTATATAATCCATCATTTGGTGGTTGTTGGCAATAGAGGCTTTATTGCAACTGCCCTAGTTTTTGAAAAAATACTATTTTAATTGAATTTTTGCAAATGTTATAAAAACATTTTGATTGTATTTAGATCTCTTCCCCTATCTGCATTCCCTTACTACTCCTTGCCTAATTTCTTATACTCTCTCTCTCTCTCTCATACAGAAGCACACACACACATGCACACACACACGGTTAAATTTGTCTCCAAATGCCCTTTGGTGTGAGTCCACTAGAGACTAGTTAATCTACCTACAGTTACAACCTTAAAGAAAACTGACTCTCCCTCTCCCAGAAGCTATTCGTTGCCAAAAGTTCCTCAGCTTGGGTTCGGGCTTCTTACCCACTTCCCCACATCTGTGCTGGGATTTTGTCATGATTAAGCTTACACGGGACTTATGTGTACTGTCATCTTTATGAGTTCATATGAGTAACTGACCAGCTGTCTGGAAAACTCTGTTTTCCTGTGGTCATCCACCATCTCCTGTTATTAAAATCTTTCTCCCCTTCTTTTGCAATGATCCCCGAGTCTTGGGAGGCAGAAGTTTGGTATAGGTGCTCTATTCAGGAATAAGTACTCTGCAGTCTCTTACTCTTTTCACACGGGCCCGTTGTGGGTCTCTGTGCTAATCTCCATCTGCTGCATAAGGGAGGTTCTCTGGTGGGAGATGAGAGATACATTAATCTAGAGGAATAACAGTAAGTCATTAAGAGTCAGCAACAACAACTGGCCTGGCACAAGGTATGCCCATGATGCAATAGTGGTGTGGATATTATGAGAGAAACCAACTACTTTTTAATTGAATTTAAGGTCCTGACATTGATATCAGGTCTAGGTACCTGAACCTAGACAGGTCACAGGACACAGAGGAGAATCTAATACAATTATTCCACTAAATAAAGATAGTATAAAACTAACTCCCAATGTCCTGGGTTTTGAATAACCTGGATTTCTAGAATCTTAGGCCTATAGGCAGTGAGTTGGTTTCTGTATCCAAGAGCACTGATAACTCCAAAAGAGGGACAAAAGAAATTCATTATTCTTCATTTCTGTTTCTTTCCCTTCTAGAATGATTCTGGTGGGCCACTCACTTACTCTAACTCCAGAAATATCTGGCACCTTGTTGGAATAGTAAGCTGGGGCAAAGGATGTGGCCACAAGAACAAGCCAGGTGTTTACACCCGAGTGACTGCTTATCGCAATTGGATTACTTCCAAGACTGGACTCTGAAAGAAAAGTAAATTTGAAATTCGGCATAAAGACAATTCCAGCCAGGATCTTCATGTCTTTTACATTAAGATCTATTTTAACTGATGGTCAATGGGTCATTTTCTTACATAACAAAACACAGATATCTTGATCAATATTTTATTATATGTAGAACATTATTCATTCCTCTTTTTATCTATTTAGCTAACATAGAAGACAGAAAGAAAATAAAAGAAAGGAAGCCAAAATATTATTTTTTGGTAACTTAGCTCTGATTCATCTTATGACTGACCTTAATATAATCTTCATAATTAAAGGGAAATACATTTTGAAAATATGAAAATAACATATAGTACAACAATAAAATTCTTTTAATTCCAAATTTATAATTACGTTTTGCTAGGTTGGAATGCTGTGAGACAAATAATGTGCGTTCATTTTTTTAGTTTTATGGGAAAGAATTTGCACACCACAGAAAATCATTTGTTACCATAGCAAAGATATCTAAGGTTGATATCTAGTCTCTCAATCTGTAGTTGAACAAAGCAAAGGTTATAAACTAGACAGACCTTTAACAAGACAAATAATAACAGAGGACATGAAGTCTGGGTGGGGGGAAGCAGCAAGGTGGGGTGAAGATGAGGAGGGGAGGGTCTGAATGTGGTCAAAATACAGTGCATGGATATTTTCAAATCAATTATAATTTTTTTTAAAGAATGATTTTTACAATTATTTTATAGAATTTTCCCTTGGTATCCTTTCGTCATTCATCTTCTATGGCAAAAGTAATGTGAACTCACTGAAAGTGGGGAGCTGTGGGACCTGTTTGAGTAGCTCTCCTTAAGGTGAAAGTGCAGTTATGGACTGGCTATCTTTGTAATCATTACCAATAATAGAAATAAAATTAAAAATACCATTCCCCAACACTGCTAAAATAAAATAAAAATCACTTTCTTTCAGTTGTGTTACTCTTTTCTTATTGTTATAAAATATTCCTCAAATGATATGCATGATGGCCATAAGCCAATTCCCAACCAGGGGTGCTGAGGCGGAGTCTGTGCCCACTCCTTAATCCACCTAGTCACACACCTGTTTACTGAATATGTGTGTGTGTGTGTGTGTGTGTGTGTGTGTACCAACTGATACAGAGAGAGAGAGACAATATCTTTCTTCATGCATGCTACTTTTCTGTGGAAACAAATAGGCAATAAACACAAATAACATAATTTTGGGTTTTGGGTTTGTTAGCTTTTTTTTTGTTTTGATCTGTTTTTGAGATAGGGTCTCACTACTTAGACTTCCCTCAAACTCTTGGCTCTCCTGTCTTTATATCTATTCTATCTATCTATCATCTATCTATCTATCTATCTACCTACCTATCTATAGACATGCACCACCACCTAAGCCCTGCTTTGAATAAGACAACTTGGGATCATAGTAAATGTTATAAAGGAAACAAAGGGCAGCATGATGGAGAGGTGTGGGTAGAGGAGAATACTTTCAACTGGGAGGCTAAGCTACCTCTCTGATGGCACAGCAATCAAGCTGAACCTAAATGACAAAAAGATGAAACATCTAAGGCACTTAAATGGGAGAGATGTACGGGACAGAAGGAAGGCCAATGTGATTGAAGTTTCATGGGTAAATAAGTGAGAGATGACAGAGAATATAGAAGAGGTGTCTGGGAGCCTAGTCAAACAGTTTTGTAAATCATGGTAATGAGGTGATGACTTGAATTTAATTCTAACTCCAATGGAGGTTCTAGAGTTTTCTAAGCAGAGAAGATGATATGATCTCATATACACTTTGGAAAGATTAGCTTAGCTTTGATGACCAGAGGAGGCGGTGAAGAACACATCATGAGAACCATGGAGACAGGTTAGGAAGTTGTTGCAGTTGTCAAAAAATAAACGAACACACATTCACCCTTTATGTTGAGCCAGGAACATATTTTTTGTGAACTAACAAAAAGGATTCTATTTATTTGCAGTTCAGAGTGAGACAAAATATCACAACTCAGAGGTATACAAGATAGTACAGACTGTATGTGCATATATATATATATATATATATATATATATATATATAATATGGATATCTTTTGCCTTCTTATCATGGTCCAGTGATTTAGTTGAGGTTCAGTGCAGTGAACATGTGCTGCTCTGACCTGGGGCCGAGCTGTTTGGGACAGAACTGTTTGGGACAGAGCTGTTTGAGATAGTTGTCCCTCCACAGTCAAGAGAACTTGACCTGCCCTGCCAGAGCAGGTAAAAGATACTGTGGAGAGAAGCCTCTGCTGGAATTCCAGTAAGAGGGCTGCTACCCAGTGTAAATACTTATCACTGACTGGTTAGGATTCCTCCTGTCTTCTGTGAAGAAATGTTTTGCATCATGCATAAGAGCAGGCAGTACACTTGCAAATGCATTTTTATCAAGTAAACATTTCCGTTCCTTTAGCTTAAGCTGCAAAACAAAACAAAAAACAGGTAATGCAGGGCCTTGACTTTGTAATTAAAGACATTATTTTAAATTTTTATGTGTATGATGAGTATTTGCCTGCATGCATGTGTGTGTACCATAAGCGTGCAAATAGGCCACAAGAGGACGTTGGATCCTCTACAACTAGAAATGCGGAGATTCATTTCCAATGGACCTAGGGATGAATACAGGAATGCCCACTGGGTGCCAGTCTCGTTGGTGTGGAAGGTACAGATAAGGAAGAATCTGTCCTCTCCTGGGGACAGTCATCCCATTTGTTTTCATTTCATTGGCTTCTATCTGCTTTGGTAGAGAGTATCTCTCCGAATGATTACCATGCGGATCCAGAAACCATCTCATGTGAGCATCCCAGTGCAAGCAGTTTAGGGATAGATACATTCAGTTAGAAGCGCGTGAGGTATACCGCTGATTGGCCTTTCGTTTTTCCCACTCTGCAGCATGGTTGGTATGGAGAGGACTGTTTAGGACCGTGCTGAGGGAAAGGCCAAAACTGGAGCCTCTGTTCCCAATTTCTGTGCAGAAGGAGACTGGGAAAACCCTGGATGCCCTGGCGCAGGAAGAACCAGCATGAGGCTGTGATGCAGACAAGACCTGGAGGTGTAGGAATTTGAAATCCATGGTCTGGCCCTGTGAGAGCAGATGTGGGCCCCAGGATCAGAAGCACAACCCACTTAGACTCCTGAGATGATAGGTCAGAGATGAGATTCTCAAAGTCACTGCTGAGGATGGTTGTGAGCCTGCATGACTGAACTGCAATAGGACACGTGAGCTTCATACTTGGTTTCGTCTATAGAGTTCTGCTATCTTTCTGAGAGACTCTGGGCAACACCATCTCAGAAGGGCCTTCTTCTCCTTTCTGTAGGGTGGTGGACAGTGTCCTCACAGCTGTTCTCTGTGCATCCAGGAAGCTTGTTTGACCCAGACCCTGGTTTCTGTGGTCCTTGGACATGAAAGTTGGAAAAACCCATCTGTCATTCTGAGATGTTAGGGTTGCTACTCAAGCCATTTAGCACTGTGGTTAGCAGATGACAGTCACCTTGGGAAGGTTAAGGTGACTGCCCTCATGGGACTATCTTAGGGAGAGACTATCCTGGACAAAGACTCAGACTTACTCTCTGCTCAATAGTGTTCCCAGTTGTCTGAATCCTTGAGCACTCTGGTGTTTCCCTTTGCTCTAGGCTATGGAGGGCTGTCTTTGTTCTTGTATTTGTGCAAACTGTGTGTACTTCAGCTCCCACATCCCACCCAGGAGAGCCCTGTACCCCACTCCCGATGCTGGTCTCCCTCTGGTACTCATCAAAAAGCAATCATGCTATTTGTTTTGGTCTGAGATTCTGCCTTTCCCAGAATTCCTATGTTAAAACCAACTCCCAAGGGGATGGATGCAGGGACTCTGGGAGGGGATTAAATCCCGAGGGTGAAGCCCTCATGAGGGTAGTGTCCCATTCAAAGAGACCTAGAAAGTTCTTTGGTTTCTTTCGCCACATGAGGATGCAACATGAGGCGTTACCCCTCCCTCAAATAAAATCTTTATGAGTTATTTTATGATTCTTTCCAAATGTCTTTATGTGTATAAACAGGGATGTTTTGACCTCTTGTTTTCCAGTCAGTAATCCTTTATTTCCTTCTCTTGTCTTATTACTCTAGCAAGAGTTTTCAGACACTAAAGAGTTGAGATAGTAGATAGCCTTGTCTGGTTCCTGATTTTAATGGAAATGCATCCTGGTTTTCTCCATTTAGAATGATGTTGGCTGTGAGTTACATATAGCTTTAATTATGTTGAGGTATGTTCCCTCCATTCCAATTCCATCTAGGACTTCATGTATTGATAGAATTAATATTATTAAAATGGTCATCCTACCAAAAACCATCTAAAAACTCAATACAATACCTATCAAAATTCCCATGGGATTTTCAAAGAATTATAAAAAACCATCATAAAATTCATATGGAATTGAAAAAAGACCCCAGATAGCTAAAGAAATCTTGAGCTCAAAGAGCAAAGCTGGGAGGATTACTGTGCCAGATCTCAAAGCATATTACAGAGCTATAGTCATAAATGCAATATAGTACTAGTACAAAAGCAGACACATAGATCAGTGGAACATAATTTAGGACCAAATACAAGTGCATGCTATTTCAGCCACCTCATATTTGACAAAGGTGCCGAGAACACTCACTGGAACAAGGACAGCACCTTAAACAAATGGTATGGCAAAACTGGATCTCCACCTGTAGAAGACTGAAATCAGACCCTTATGTAAGACCCCACACAATTATCAACTCTAATGGACCAAAGATATCAATGTGACATCTGAAACTCTGAGGCTGTTAGAAGAAAATAGGCAATAACCTACAAGATATAGGTGTGGGAAAGGATTTCCCAAATTAGACATCAGTTATTCAGTAATTAAAATCAGCAGTCAATAAACGGGATGTCATTAACCTAAAAAGCTTCTGTACAGCAAAAGAAACAACCAAGGAAGTGAATAGGAAACCCTCAGAATGGGAGAAAACTTTCATCAGTTATACATCTGATAGAGAATTAATATCCAGAATATATAAAGAATTCCAAAAACAAAGAATCAAGAAAACAAATGACCAGTTAAAAGATGGGCTATGAATCTGAGCAAGAATTCTCAAAAGAAGAAATAAAATGGCTAAGAAAATACTTTTAAAAATGTTCAACATTCTTAGTAATTAGGGGAATGCAATTCAAAACCACTTTAAGATTTCATTTTGCCCGTCAGACTATCTAAAATTAAAAGAACAAATTATTCCAAATGCTGGAGAGGATGTGGGTCAGGGGAACACTCCTTCACTCAAATGGGTGGGATTGAAGACTTGTACAACCACTATGAAAAGCAGTATGGAGAACTCTTAAAAAATCAAAATGAATCTACCATATGATCTGGTTATACCATTCCTTGGCATATACCCAAAGGACTCATCCTACTGCAGAGATACCTGTACATCCATATTTGTTGCTGCTTTTTTCACAATAGCTAAGAAATGGAAGCAACATAAGTGTCCCTCAACTGACAAATGAATAATGAAAATGTAGTACATTTAATCAATGGAGCACTACTTAAAGGTAAGGAAAAACGATCATGAAATTTGTAGTAAATGGAACTAGAAACTGTTATAATAAATGTATTAACACAGACTCAGTAAAACAAGTGACATATGTTCTTCCTCATTTGTGAATCTTAGCACCAAATTCTTAGGTGAGTATATATCTTGATGTAACTGCAGGAGTCATTAAAAGAAGGCAAGAAAATAATGATGGTAAAGGGACAGAAAGAGCCTGAGAGAGAGAGAGAGAGAGAGAGAGAGTAGAAAACAGATGTTACCAAGGAGGAAAGTGGTAAAATGTGTATTTAACTGGGAGGGGTTATACAAGGGGCTATGGAGGTATAGGAGCAGAAGGCGCTCAAGAGAGGCGGGATCACAGGAGACAGGCATTATCAAGTGTGAAATGGGAAAAATGAGAGAGGGTTACTTTAACTAAGGAGGGAGGAGGGAGGGCTAGATTAGGAGAGAGGAGAGATAAACAATGCTTAGATGATGCAAAAATACAGAGGGAAATGTGTAAGTTCAAAAGCCTACTGAAAAATATAAAAACAGTATTTGTACAGGAGTGCACATAAAAGCTATATAACAACTATATAAAACTATATAAAACACTGCAAGACAGGAGAAATCCCCCTTGAGTTGTTGGCCAGAGTAGCTCAAAGGACCCTCACAATTACATGGGCTATTGCCACACCGCTTGATTATCTCACAGAACTTGAAGGTTAGACCCTATTGCTAAAAACAGAGCATATTTTGGAGATTAGACTTAGAGCAGTGGAGTGGGACCTGACCTGGAAGCCACATTCCTGAAGAATAGTTCTCATTGTTTTGAAGGATACTAAGCAAGCTTCTAAGGCAGGGAAAATCAGTAAGTGGTTCAACCCCAGCTTTAAAGCCTAATAACCACAACAATGACCGACACAGTGAATTATACTGGGACATTTTTATCTTGGAAGTTATCAATAACAACCTATTTGGACTTAAAAATTCCACTCAATAGGAGGGAAATAATGTGTGGTACTGGAAAACATAGAAAAATGCACATGGCTGATGAGGTAATAGATCTTAGAGAAAGCCCTGTCATATCCCTAGACAAATGTAATTTCTTACTATATGCTTAAGATGGATGCTTATCTTTACAGACAAGTATGCTAAACACCATTCCTCAAAGACACTTTTATTTTTTTTGCAACAGATGGAAACTATAACAGAGTTCCACAATGGGTCACACACAGAGAATAAGTGTCTGTGAGACACCCAACCCTAAGTGACAGACACATTGATGATGGAACCTCTACACCAAAGGCTCACAGAACAGCGGAATAGGGGTACTGACTAGAATACTAACTAGAATACTAATGCATCTTTAAACTCTCATCAGCAAAATTTCCTCATGTAACAGAGGGCAATGAACAGAGAAGGCTATAGTTGGCCGATGTGTAGATAATTAGAGACTACAGAATGTGAGTCCCTGTATTATGCTGTTTAAACTTCTGAATTTAACAGGGCTCAGGGACCATTTTGGAAGACGGAGTGAAAAGATTCTAAGAGTCAGTGGGAAGGCACATGACCATAAGGAAACAGAGTCTTGAGCAGGCTTCTGAGAATCTGCTCATAGGAACTTACAATAATGGTGTCAGCATGCACAAGAACTATCCAGACTCAACCAGAAAAAAAACCAGCATAGAACTGGTGAGATGCGCAGGAGGCCACAAGTTTGGTGAGGAACTACTGGCAGCTGATAACTACTGGGTGAGGTGCCGGAGTCCGCCCGCAGAAATAAAACCTTACCTGAGATGGAGAAATGTAGAGATAGAGAGAGAGATGACAGAGATGAGAGAGAGAGGGGGTGGGCGAGAGAGAGAGATAAAAGGACAGACTTGGGAAGGCTGTCAGTCAACACTAAAGCAGCTCGCCTTTATTAAGTGCCCCCTGTTTATACTCTGGAATGAGGAACAAAACAGTGGGTCAAAAGTTCAACACAAAAACAATACTAACACAGACAAAATAACTTAAGCCAATCACATCTTCCTTCAAGGGTCTTCAGGTGTCCTCAGCTTTGAGCGTAAGATAGACTTCCCCTCAAGTGTAAATTATTTGCATAGCAAAACATCCTGCTCCCACAGCACTTCTGTGCACAAGATTGACTTCTGCCCAACCCTAAACTAGGGCACAGTTCAAGGCAGGCAAATGGCTCCCAACAGTGAAGGTGATTTGAACTTCTTTTGGGGACTGACTCTAGATAGTCTAGACAGGCTACACAGGATGAGCTAACACCAAGGGACATCTGGGTACACAAAGTTGACATGATAGGCCTTAACATAGACAAAATACATGAAGTTCTGTGGGCTGGGTATGTGGGGAGGGTGGAGATGGGGAAGGAGAGGCTAAATCCATAAAAAATCAATAGAAATGTATTTTAAAAGCCTGGTATTCCTTTTCTATAATTCCAATGCAGGAGGAAATTTCAGAATTATCTACTTTTGAAATACTTGATACTTACATTTCAAGGACATACCAGATTTTTCAGTTATAGTCATTAAAGTATTAACAGAAGAAACCACACATGATAATAATATGCTAATATTCTGCATAATTATTATGCTTAGTTATGAAAATAAAATTATTCATTTCTACTTTCTTATGTTTTTTTTTTGCCTTGAAAATTATACCATTTGCAATTACACCATGTACTTACAGTTGTCTGAACAATATGTTTACTAAATATAAAGTACATATTATACAAGAATTCCAATAAGCAGGATAACAGATTTCTTAAGCCTAGTAATTAATCTATTAAATTTACCAAAACCAAGATTTAACTCTGTTCACTAGACAGAGTGACTATCCTCACATTATGCTTCCCAGCCATTTGATCAAACAGACAAGTTCACAATCAAACTGGAAAACTTAAAGACCAGTGAAATACACTCAGTTTATCTGGCTTCCTTTTGAAGAAAATTTGGCATGCCACCTAAGCTGTTGGCTATCCTACTTATTCCTGAAGTAGTATAATGGTATTGTTCAGAATTCTTCCCAGTATTACTTTCCTGTGTAGAATCTAGCTCAGCCTCGCCTACTCACATCTCTACATGCTTAGATGAGTCTAGAGGGAGTGTGTTCTTAAAGATATAAAACATGGTTCCAAGAATCAAAACATCTATTCAAAAATATCTAAATGGCTTCCTGAGCTCTGTTTCATAAGAATTTGATGTGTCACTCAACAACTAAATATATATTCATTTAGTAAACAACTCAGCTAATTAGTTCTATTTCCTAAGTAAAGAATCCTAAAATGGAACTATTTCTTACTCTAAAACCATCTTTCACCTGTAACTCCATTCCTACCAAAGTATGTACAGAGTCCCAGTAAGAATTTTTAAATAAGTGTATTTCAAATGACTAATGCTCTCATAGAATTGTTGTATTCCAAACGAGAGCTTAGATTTAAGTAGTCTGTCAAGACACTGCTCTGATGAGCTTGTTGGTTTCATTGGGAAGAAACTGCTGAAAAGATAGAGGACTTCTGAGTCAGAACATTGAGTCAACCTGTGGTGTATTTCCTGGGTGAACCTCTCCCATGTGCAATCTAAATCAATTCTGTTGTTTTTACTTCAAGTATTCAACTCAAAGAGAATTTTTGTTACTTCCTTTAGACCAGGGATCCTCAGTTGCTACCACACCTGTTAAACAAGTTTCCTTTCAATGACTTTCTGTTATTGTACCCAGCCCTTAAAATCTCAACTATCCTCCTGACTAGCACATTTTCCTGAGAACCATATCAGCACAAGAGGACACCAGTAGTCACTGTATCAGCACATTATGTACAGGTAAGTAGAAATTTACCTGCTTAAGATTCTGACAATAATAGAATTATAGAATAGAATAATAGAATTACTCAATATGAGTCCCACCTAAGGATTGCAGCAAAACAATTATGTGTAGGTGAGAAACAGTGTTTCTATAATTTTGGATTTTCTGCGTGGAGACACCTGCCACAAGCATGCATTTGTGCTTGCAATCTACCGTTCTAAGCACTAATCTGTGGATACTTCAGAAAAGGAGACATGTAGACTATTACCCGGTGAATGAGACATACTATGAATGGGTAACTTGTTCAGTACAGAGGTGGTAATAGAGACAATTTCTTTTCTATAAGTTAAATTTGAAGTTGTGGTTAGTAGTGATGAAAATCATGAACTTCTTGAATTTAATAGTTCATTCTTCTGTAGTACATTCAAGACTATAGTCTTGAATTTCACAGTACCACTGCTTCATAGGTTTTCTCTGTAGAACCAAATGTAAATTCAGCCATGTTTACTTGTTAAATGTTCAGAAACTAGAAGCCTAATAATATATAAGCGTGTACTATCCAGTATCTAACTAGATAATTATCACATTAAGTGAGCAGGGATCATGAATGACAAAATTTTAAGAATATGCTTTTGGCTCATTTGCCAAAAATATATAAAATACAGCAAAAATGGATGAATCTAATCTTAAAATATTTAATGTTCAGATAAATATGTAAATATAATGATGGCTATAAATATGCATATCTCACATGACTCTTTTTCTAAAATACGTGTTGTTAGGTCTATGTATTTAGGACAATAACCTTCCTTTAAGACATGCCTATATTCATAACATGCAGTATTGTTCTAAAAGTCTGTGTAGAATCGGCTCACACTCTCACTCTGATAAGATATACTAAAAACACTTTTTGTTGACGTAAGGTAAATAACTTATTGTATAATTTCTTTTATATTAAGATGTCATTTTATTCATAACTCTAGAATTTTCTTATTTGCCACATCTCTGGCCTATCAGTAAATGAGTGATTAAGCACATTTAAAAGGTGTAAAAAGTCCGATATTGTTTCTGGTTTGTTTTGCCTGGAAAGAATCATTACCTTTATCCTGGATAAAATGATAGATTTTATTTATACAGAATTTTTTTCTCCATCATCATTGTACACTTTGTGTGAAGTCTTAAACTGAAAAATGTACAAGGATTAAGTCACTATTTCTAAGAACTCTGAGACACCTAGGAAAGTCTCAAGCCCTAGATCCATGATTAGCTTTTAAGAGTAAGACAGTAAGACCTAAATGACCTTGAAAGGAACTGGAAATGTGGTTGCCTGTGCATACAACTTGAAGGAGAGCTTGGTTAAATGAGTGAAAGGAACACCTGATGTGGAAGTAGACTTCACAACCAAATGTTATTATTTTCATGTTTTTCTTAGAGCTAGTCCTATATTGTAGAATAAGAAAACTTTCAGAAGAATCTTCTTTAGAACCTCGTGAAAATGACAGTGATAAGTTCATATCCAGTATTTCATATGGCAAGATGCCATTTACATTCTATATTACCTTGCAGTAATCTCTTATGTGATTTTCCTAAAGAATGATGGCTGCATTCCAGAAATTGGCTGACACCAGAATGATTTTTGTTTTATGTATGAGAAGTATCTTTGAGAGTATAAGCATTTATTTAATCATCTGCATTATACTATAGTTTGTAATGTATTTAGGTTATGTGTGAAAAATACCAAAAATCAAACAAAACACCAAAGGTGTGATCTGAAATAATCAAGGTAATTATCAAATCTTATAACAAGTTTAATGAATATGATTGAAAAGTAGGCAGTTGTTTCAATCTTTTCCTCTCAATCCAATGACTAAATGAATTCTAAGACACTCAGTTTGACAAAAATTTTAATAGTAGATCTTTCTGTGTTTTTATAGGAATATAAGTCATAAAGACAAAATGTAGACATAAAAAATTTAAATGTCCCTAAACTGTACAGAAATCTATTTTGGATCAAAGTTTTCTAACAAAACTAGTCAAAATAAGAAAATATGAATGCATCCCTCCCCCCAGTTAAATGATGATTAGAAGAAAAATAATCTGTAAAAGTTCATGGAGAGAGACAAAAGGTGTGGAGTGAAATTAGAGAGCCCTTCAGTCATCAAGACAGCTTTGAGAGCTGAGTGCTTATGAGTTGAGGTAAGTGCTGAAGAGCAACGTTTTGAGTCAGTCAGTTAACAGAGGTTCATCACTTAAAGGCACAATAAAGAGAATGTAAAATTCAGGAAGTTTGGGAAAGCATCTAATAGTTTATTCATTGTTAGATTAGAGGCAAGTTTTACCTTAGAGAGAGAAATTCTGGTTTTGTACAGTACTTTAAATACTCTTTCACACCAATCCTGTTTCATAGCCTTGATTCTCCCCTGTTTATGTTTCTATCCACAACTATGATTCCTTGGTTTTCCTCAGCTAACCACTAATACAACATGTCTAAACGTGTGCTGGAATTTACATGTCCTTCAAACTCCATTTGTTTCTTTTTGTTTTGTTTTTTTTAAATCTTTTGTCTGAAAACATTTTTTTCAAACTCCAGTTTTTAAAAAGTTATTCTTCTCCTCAAATTATCTCCTCTAAGTTTCATTTTACTCTCCTGTTTAAAACATATTCCCACCCTTTATCAATATAGTTTCCAAGTTCTAACAAATATCTTAAATCTGTAAATGTTTTCAGAGTCCTCAGTTTGTTTTCCTTCTCAATACCCTCACTTGGGACTCTGTTGCTCCATTCCCAGGAACTGCAGTAGTTCCTGTTTTCTCTGGCTCTCCCCTTTCATTCCTTCCCTTCCTTTCAATGATGATTACAGGAATTGCTTGCTGGTATTTACCCTTCTGAGCACAAGCCTTCATAACTATCACAGGATAAAAATATGAGTGACAATAAGCCCTGCAACTACACAATTTAAATTCCTTTACTTCCTCTCTTTACCCTCTAAGATACAGTTCTCACTATTTAACACTGGTTGGCTAAGAATTGATCTTTTTTCTTCTTTAAATGTATGAGTGTTTTGTCTGCATACATGTAAATATACCACATAAATGCAATGACTGTGGAAGCCAGAACAGGGTGTCAGATTCCTCTGGAGCTGGAGTTATGGATGGTTGTTAGCTGCCATGTGGGTACTGGGAACTGAACTTGGATCCACTGGAAGAGCAATAAATGCCCTTAATGGCTGCTCCATCTATCCAGATCCAAGATGTAGTTCTTGATCTGCCTTCCTTCACTTAGTCACGTGTGTAACAAATATAATTTGTGATGTTAGGTACCATGCCATGATCTGAATACAGAAAACAGTAAACAACGATGTTGTCCCAGATCACAGCATGCTAGTGATTAGAGGCAAAAAGAATTCTATGTATATATAAAAAGGCTCTCAATATAGAACATAAAAAGGCTAGCCAGGGATTGAAGACATCAATGAAGAGAAGATGTCAGAATGGAATGATGTTGCTTGAGTGACAGCCTCCGGAGAACCATGTCATGTATATATCATGCCAAAGGAACAGAGTCTCTTGTATTTCAAACCCTGAGGAGTTTGACATGGTCAGAATCCAGGTTATTTGTTCAAGAATGAGATGGGGAAGGGGAGAATGCTGTAAGACAGTCACAACAAGTCTACTTACATGAATATGAAGAAAAGTCAGAGTCTGGGGCAAAGATGAAGAATTCGCAAATGTTATACTTCTTTCTCAAGCTTTCTATTTCTTAGTGGAATTAAAAGGTTATGAGTTAAGAATTCAGCCCCAGATGGGGCTGAATATTGAAGGAAAAAGAAAAGTATGAAAGCCCTTTTCAAGGACAATTATAAACCATCAATAGAGGACAACTCCTGGAAACATCAATCTACTTATCTTTATCTACAGTTCAGTACATCATACACACCATTCCCCATTTGCTACCTCTGATATGAAAAATCTGACAATTTGTCCTGGGAGATAAGTTTTTCTCTTCAATATATGTTATAAAACAACTCTATAGATTAGTGAAAATCTGTAGTATCAGGATTGTTAAAGAGCAAATTCCCAGGCCCTTCCAGAAATTCAAATTCATTAGATCTGGGGAATAACTGTACAGTGTGCACCTAATAAGGGCCTTAAGGTCACTAAATAAACCTACCATCCAAACACACTTGAAAGATCCTCAATATAGAAGATGTGTGCATTTGTGCTGTTCTGGTTGCCATCTTTCTATGCCAGCGTTCTCCAGAGAAACAGAAAATGTAGGCGATAGAGATGAAGACAGAGGTAAGACACAGGTAGAGATACACCTCTCTACATTACACATACCTATATGCATGTACATATACATGTGCAGAAGTCTCTTTAAAGGATATAGATGTCAAAGCTGTGAGGTTGGCAAGTCTGGACTCTGTAGACCAAATTGATAGACTAGAAATTCAGGAAGGACTTATGTTATAGTTTCAACAAAATTTCTTCTTCTCTGGAAACATGGGGTTTTTGTTTGTTTTGTTTTCTTAAGGCCTTTCGTTGATAGGACAAGGCTCATCTACATTATCAGAGGGAGTTATCTTTGCTTAAAGCCAATAATTTTTAACTGTTAACCTCAGTTCTGATAAACCTTTGCAACAATATCCTGGTTAGTGTTTGCGCAGCTATGCATCAGAACTTGCCAAGGTTTATGCCTAGCACTAACCATCACACTGTCCAGTTTTATTTTGGGCAACTCATAACTCACAACTTGGTGTAAAAGCTGAACCAGAAGTCATACTTTGAGTACTGCATGTTATTTCTTCTTCCAACAATGTCTTCCCAGGTAGACAGAAACTGAGACTTTTTGGGAAGCGGATGTGTGTGTGGCAGGGGAGATTTCCCACACATCCTCATCCTATTCCAAAGGTTTCAATTATATTGGTTGCTAATGAAACACAGTGAAAATACCTAACTTGTAGATTCATTGTGGCATGCTTTTCTAGAAAAAATTTCTTTAAACAACAGCAATAAGCAAACTAGTAAGATGGATGGACACCGCCCATAGCCACTCAAGAGCTTCATATTCTCTGTGTTTCTTGGACTTCATAAGGCAATAATAATACAGGATCCACGTCAGACTTCAAAGTTTATGATAGTCTTAGGCATAAAGAACTTCTAAGATATTTATTTTCCTTTCTCTAGTTGCCTCACCTGACAACATCTTCACTTACTGGTCTTAAATTTATTCCTATCCATTGATCATGAAGGCTAACTAGATCCTAAGTGCAACTGGCACCACACCTAGCATAGTATAGAAAAATAGTTTCATAGTGTAGATATGGGAAAACAAACTTCCAAAACATAATTTTAAGGTAAACACTCTATCTTCTTCCTTTTCTTTTAAAAATTTATTACATTTTAGTGTGTGTGTGTGTGTGTGTGTGTGTGTGTGTGTGTGTGTATCATGGCCCACAAGTGGGATTAGAGGACATTTTACAAAATTGGGTCTCTTCTTCCAACATGAAGGTCCTGAGGATCAAACTTGCGTCCTGAGGCTTGGCAGCAAGTGCCTTTTCTGAGTCATCTTGCCAGCGCCTTTTCTTCTTGTCTATGCCTTTTGCTATGTATGAGCCTAACTGGAGATTTTAGGGGTAGAAAGAGGAAAGTAATACAGATCTGAGAAGACTGTTTTTTTGTTATGTTTTTTTTTCATGTTTGTGTCTTTTCTTTGCAGACCAGTTACAGCCTCCCGCACATCTTTGACACCATGGATGATCGCCCTTGCTGTGCTTGGAGTGCTGGCAATCCTTGGAATAGCTATCGGTCTCTTGGTTCATTTTCTGGCAGTGGGTTGGTAACACATTTGTATTTATTTCATTTTGTGTTTTTTTTTCAATTTATTTCAATTTCTTTTTTATTGCATTTTATACATTTCATAAAACAGTTCCTAATCAAATTTAGATGCTTGCTCTGTCCATGGCATCATACCCCCCACCAGGCCCCATGTATTCATTCCATCAATGTTATTTGAGAAGCAATTGAAATCAACAAATTATGTCCTTTTATAATGCTGCTATTGGCCCCAGGGCTTGTAGAAAAGCAGTGTATACATTTATGCTGTATTACAGAAATCCAGTATTTACAGGTAAAATACTGAATATCAATTCAGAAATATGAACAAATAACAGATAGATAAGCAGAAAATTCAACCATGTGGTATTTTTCATTATTTTATAAATATATTAAAGTTTTTTGTATTTGAAGAAGAGAAATCCACTGATATTGAAATTTCAATTAGTTGTTCAGTAAGAACAAAGACAATACAGAAATCCCTTCTACTTAGATTTTAAAACATTTGAAAATTTGATGAAACTGGAGGAGGTGTCTTTAAAGTCATGTGATTTAACTTCAATGATTGTATCACACCATAAAATAAAATAGTCAGCATAACTGTACTTCTTATTTTTCTCCATCACCTTCAAATGTTACTAACAATGTTTTTTATGTTTTGGATGCTTCTGTATGTTAGTAGGGCTCATAATGAAACATTTTACAATTATGCTAAATATTTAGATGGTTCTCCATCTTCCCCATGACTTTATTATACATTTGTGCAGTTATGTTGCCCCCGCCCCCAAAGCTATGTGTACTCATGATTTAAAGAGTTAAATTGAACTTTTACTGACAAATTCAGTTCCTCCTCCCTAACCCCTTCTTTCAAGTCTCTTTCGCCTCTTTCAGGGAATTCTCAGTATTGCCGTATTTCTGTCTTTTTACTGTTATTATTTATTCACTTTTTACTCTGGAAGATGATCCCATATTCACTTATAGCCTGTCTACATAGTGGTCATCTTAGGGATTATTTTCAGGAGATCCTGGGGATTCCCTTAAACTATTTTCTAAGTTTAATCTCTGAATGACTGAACCACATATTTCCTTTACATTATTTTAATTACTCATTGCAATGAATTATATATTTTTTAATATTTTCATTATTTAAATATTCCTTTACATAACATCTTGATTTTATTTTTATTAAGAAATCACATAATGTAATGGTATTTATTTTTTGCCTGAATAATTTCTTTCTCCCAAAATTTTCTCTCCAAATTTGGCCACATTTCATATTCAATAATTTTCTCAAATCTGAGTTGATCCTTCTATCTTATCTAATTGATAGATAGAAGTTCTCTACATGGGGGTTATCTTTTGACAACATCCAGTGAACTTTGAAAGCATCTATCACATAATAAAGGTAAAATATATCAATTAGATTAGTATCTGATAATTTAGGAATGAGATATAATGTATTAATTGCAGACTCTGGAATTAGATTGAGTTTTGATCTTTGACTCTTCTTAGTAGTGGAATAACATTAAGCAACGTATTTAATTATGAGGAGACTGAATTTCTCCTGAAAAATCAGTATGCTTCATAAGGTTTTTCTGGTAACTTTAAAGCTCTATACTGTGGCAATTGATTACACTAAACAGAAACTAATGTAGTGTATAGCCCTTTCTGTCTCAATCAAATGTTACTCTTGGGGATGGAAAGATGGCTCTGTGAGTAAAGCACTTGATGCCCATTTCTGAAGACTAGAGTTATTGATTCAGTTGTACCAGAAAGATTCATATGGGGCTATGAATGTCTACTGAAGACAGTACATGCTGGTTTGTACTATTATGCAATCTGTATCTTGATTTGAAGTCTATTTGATTTAAATCATTCTTGGATCTTTTTTTATCTCACAGAAAATAAGATTTACTACTATCAAGGTAGCTTTAAAGTGCTGAATATTCCATATAATAGAAATTATAAGAGGGAGACATCACCAGAAAATAATTATCTAAGTAAAATTCTTGAAACCAAAGTAAGTTAGTATTTTTCTGTAATTTTTAGCTACTTGTAAGCATACTATTGAAATTTGAAGTTTGACTTTATGTTCTTTCTTAACAGATGGTTGATGCATTTCAAAGTTCTAACATGTACGGACAATATATCAACTCTCAGGTCATCACATTGGAGTAAGTAACTGCCCATTAATCATCAGAAAAAGATAAAACTGCCACACATACCATTATACTTCAAGTTCTCTGGGAAAAAGAGCCTAGAGTCTTCTGTGCTATGATCATTAGTAAATAATTATCAACCTCCAACATTATCATAAATGTCAGCATAATCATTCAGTATAAAACATAAGCAAATATTGAGCTTATTGCTGAGGTCATTAGGTCTATAAGAAGGTATTAATTTTCAAATTACATTTGACTTATCCTCATTTCCTGAGAATCTATATCCATAAAACATTAGATGTCCCTTAGTCCAGTGCTTGATTTTCTACTGCTTTTACTTATTAATTGCAGAAATATAGACTATTTTCTCCTGTTTTCTGCTTGCAAGTCAACAAAGCCTCGTTCCAAGGGCTTTTCTTAGATATAGGGTAGAAAAAAGCATATGTACACCAGGATTCGATACTATACAGCATAAAAAGAAGTAAAATGCTGTATTCCCTGAACATGGGTGTAGAACAGCAAAGATTTACACAGTATAGAATAGAAACTATAAACCCGAGCCCAGATTTTACCATTTAGTAGATCTGGGGCTTTAGGGCAGTCACTTTACTGCTTTAGTCTAGCTGTCTGTCTTAGGAAGTGTCAGTGACATTCTTCCTGCTTTCTCCACAGACATGTATGTACTCAGAGTCAAAAAGATAAAGTATTTAGAAATATTTGCAAATAAACACATTTCAAATGAAGGTGGTCATTGTTTTTACTTTCATGATGTCCCAAATGTCTCCTTTTCTTTCCCTGTTCCTGGACATGTGTGATCCTGGAATTGTAAAATGGATTAAGTTTCCAACTAGCACTAACCTAGCTGGTTAATTTTACTACTGGACAGAAAACTAATGTTGAAGGACCCATGTACCTGGTAGAGGTGACTGCTCATAATACATGTGTGTGTGCATGCGTGTGAGCACATGTGTGCATGTGTGCATGTCTGTATGTATATAGATGTGCATGTGGGTGTGTATGTGTGGAAAGCTTATGCTTTGTTTTCTCATTTGTGTAGCTTCAGGTATCTGTAGGTAACAAGGGTGCAGACTAAGTGACAAAGATCACAGGACTATGTATTTCCTTTTGGCATGAACTGTTACAAAAATCAAACTCATGTAACCTGACTGCTTCTGAGGAATCATTATTGATATGCCAAAAAGTTGAAGATCCTTAGAGAGAACTAATGATATTCTGGACACTACCCTAGGGGATCCTTGATAAGATTATCAAGTCCGCTGATCAATCTTCCAGCCTCCCACTTCTTTCTCAATTCCCAACAAATCTTCCCTGAGCACCAGAGTCCAATGCGGTGTTTTATACTTCAAGGCAGTTTCACACATTTTCTCACCAGTGCTGTGTAATGGGCAGTTTTAATGGTGGCCCTTCTTCACCTGTCTCTTAGACACTGGCCACTGGGTGACTAGACATAGGGTGACAGAGCACAAAGTGGAAAGGACCCAGGGAATTACATCAATCATTTGTACTGATGATAATACCTAGTTTAGTAGCTGCAGATTCCCGAAGACATTACATAATCTCTCAGAGATTATGGGACAAAATTCAACTTGTCTTTGTATATAAAATCAGGTCATTGTACTTTTTCTGCAGAGTTGTGGAGACAACAAAATGTGCTGATAAATGTAGCAACAAGGGACCTGTGGCATAGCAGATGATTGATAAATGCTAAATAATCATTGTCATCTAGTTATTCCGCAGTACAACCTCCTCATTCACCTGATGGAAATTTCTGTTTGATGATGAAATAGAACTAAAAATACTTTAAGGTGCAGTGCATAGATCACAAAAGTTTCTCCATTCTTTAAGTGAAAAGATCACTTATCTTTCCTCTATTTGTTAAGATAAATATCTTGCTGCTTCTGCCTCATTTGTTACAGTCCTTTGCATATATGTCTTATCTCTCATAAAAGTCTGCCATCCCTACATGGTAGGAACCGTGTCTTAGTCATCATCCACTGGAGTCTGGCACAGTCCCATATTTGTAGCTGTTATTCAATTAATGACTGATGAATGCATAAATATGTGTCAGTTCATAGGTGATTGTCTTTCCTTGGTATCTCAGGCCTTTTCTAATTGTAAAAGATGTATAGAACTGTTTGTCATCCAAATTGAACAACACAGATGCATACGTTCTGCTGTCATATAGGTATAGGGAACATGGATGATTGCAAATTTAACCTGAAGTGATGTTAATATACAAACCCCTAAAATATCAAAGGCAATCAAGATATGAAAGACTAGAGAAGGCAGAAGGAAATGCTATTTTAGTAATGTATGAAAACTTTATGTTGTTTTCAGTCCTGATAACAACAGCATCACAGTACATATATGGCTGGTATTCAAGGGTCCCAGGTCAAGGAAGGAAAGCACAAGAAGAAGAATAGAAAGCATCTTAAATCAGATGCTGAGGAACGATTCAGGATCCTTGTCTACAGATCCTGATTCTCTGAAGCTCATGGGTAAGTTTACTTATAGGACAAGAGCAGAATTATTTTACTTTTTTGCCTCATTCATATGTCACAAACACCAAGCATCTTCAATATGATTTTACATGAATGTCATCTTAATTCAGAGAAATCATTAATTTTTTTCATTATTAAAATATTTTCAGGTTACAATAATGCTTCAACTTATAGTTGCTTTGAACAACTGCTTTCTCATTTTAAAGTAGTATTAATGCTTGAAATAAACCTCGTAAGTAACTGTATTATTTTCTTGATCTATAAGATTAGTGTTGGATCTGCCATTCTAATGGAGTCATTTTTAAAAGCTGGTTTATATTGACACTCTTTCCTGGATGCCAGTGGTTGCTGGAACCTTTTGTTCTGTGGAAGCTGGCATCTATCTCCATTTCCCCAAGTCAGCTAGGCATTAAATTTACTATCAATTTTGTTCTATTTCAGAAATCAGTAAAATTGATGCTGAAAATATTATCAACAACCGTAAGTTCAAAGCCCTTTAAATGAAATATGAGATAAACTAAAATAGATTGGTACTCATAACAGGGCACAGCAGTGCTTTACTTATATTAATAAATCAGTCAGTCTTTATAGTCTTTATAAGTGTTTATATACATTTATAGTACATATTAACTTACATAGCTATAATTATCCCTCTAGAGAAAGTATGATTGCAATCCCATTTTAGGGCAATGACATTGAAACACAAAGAAGTGAAAAATTTTCCAGGTTAATCCATCTTATAAACTGTGGGGCCAAAATTCAAATTCAGGGAGTCTAGTGGATGAGTCTATGACTTAACTATAACTCTGCCTTCTACAACTTACATATTCTCCAAGGGCTTAGGTATCTTCCTGGTACTACATGATGTTACAGGGCTGCTGTTAGTTCCTGTATGGATTATTTTCTATTCCCATCAGTACAAGATGATGACAGCATCAGATATAAATAACCACAAAGGACAACTGACAACTCAGCTCACTTTCTGCATTGTCATCACATAAATTGTTCTATTCTCAGTGGACCAAAGTTCACCCTTTCTGATAGGCTGTGGGAGACGACCAAGGATGTCAGCAACCTACGATAGAGTCAAAGGAGGTTCCACTGCTCAGAAAGGAGAATGGCCATGGCAGGCAAGTCTCAGAGTGAATGGAAGACACCACTGTGGGGCATCACTGATCAGTGAAAGATCTCTGCTAACTGCAGCTCACTGCTTTCAGAAGTAAGTCCATCCTGCTGTCCAAGGTTAGGAAGCCTAAGGTCCCAGGGCAGTTCTTGTATCCCTGCTTGATTCTCAATCAAACTTTCTTTCATTATCAAGTGTGTCCTGGTTTGATAAGCCTACTTAACCCTTTCCTACTTCACCAGTAAAAATGGGACAAGTCATTAAATTCTTATTGATTTGAAGCCATTCATTTTTGTTACATTTTTCTTACATAAGCCTTATTTCCCATTGCTTTATACCCCAGGTCCTAAACACTTCACAACTGCTAAAACACAACATCCCATCTACAGTATCCCTTCATCTCTTCACATGTCTGCCCAAGTTTCTTGATCTTTTTTGATAAATATAACTGTTTTGATAAATATCACTGTCATATCTAAAATGACTTAAGCATACACTTTTACTGTATGTATTAATCTCACTAATTACATGCATAAGTATTAACCAGTTTTTATAACTGCCTCTGTGTGTGTGTGTATGTGTGTGTGTATATGTGTGTGTATCTTTCATTAAATTTAAGCTTCTTTAAGGCATGGGCTATTTAGTCTTAATTTAGCCTTATTGTATGAAGAGATTTAAGCCAGATGTTTTTCAAATGAATTTAAAAAATCAGCTTTTGTCATGCAGTGGACTATAATAGAGCAAGATAATACTGATATAACAGAAGTATACAGTCGATGTGTAGTATTTCTACTACTTAGCATGACAATGCCCTATTTCTGTTGTTTATGTTATAAATGCAAAGTGCATGATTTTTGTTCCTTTAGGACAAATAACCCCCAAAACTTAACTGTTAGCTTTGGCACTAGAATGACTCCACCCTACATGCAACATTATGTTCAACAAATTATCATTCACGAGGACTACATCAAGGGGGAGCATCATGATGACATTGCAGTTATTGTGCTAACTGAAAACATTTTATTCACGAATGATGTACATCGTGTTTGTCTTCCTGAAGCCACACAGATTTTTCTACCAGGCGAAGGAGTTGTTGTTACAGGATGGGGAGCACTTTCCCATAGTGGTAAGTTTTGTTAGTTACTTCTCTGTTGCTATAATAAAACATCATGACCTCTTGTAGAAGGAAGAGTTTATTTGACTTACGGATGCAGAGGATAAGAGTCCTCACGGTGGGAGGGCATAGCGGCAGGTGGCAGCCAGAGTAGGAAGCTGAATGCTCACATCTTCAGGCAGGCACAGGAAGCAGAGGGAGCAAAACTGGAGTTGGGCAAGGCTATCCACTCTCGAAGCCCCACTCCTAGCGACATTCTTTCTCTAGCAAAGTCACACCTCCTAAATCTTCACAAACAGCACCATGAACTGGGGCCAGCTATTCACATACATGGAATTTATGGGGACATTCTTCATTCAGATCAGTATGTATGTCTAACAACAGCTTCCAGGGTAAGGTACAAAACCAACAGGAAAATTTAGCAATCTGTGGGCAGGAAGTAAAGGATCATTTTGCCTCTGGGGTTATGGCTTTGCAAGCTGTTTGGTTTGGAATGTTCAAAGGAGACCAGTTTGTCTGTAGAAACTCTCCAGCTTAGAGAACCTAATTGAGAAGTTTCTGGATCAAGAATGTAAGAAGGAAAGAACATTGAATGACATTTGAAAGGTATTTCTAATTAATACCTTCAACATTTACCTTTCAGTGACTTAAGTGCCCAGAGAATGGGCTTTTTTATCATAAGAAGATGTAAGAGTCAAATATAAGTCTTATGTAAAAAAGACAAGAAAGCAAGTCTTTCCATTCTGCTTGGGTTCTGGGCAGCTCTTTACTTGATATCATTTACTTCCTTTAGGTGAATCCCCATTGTTACTTCAGAAAGCATCTGTGAAAATTATTGACACAAATATTTGTAATGCTAAAGAAGCTTATAATGGCAGGATACTGGACACAATGCTCTGTGCTGGTTATATGGAAGGAAATATCGATGCCTGCCAGGTAAGTCTGGATATCATTTATAGTGGTCATATAATACATAAATAATTGCTATCATTATGCAGACCATTCTGTTCTTCAACTAATTTTTTTGACAGTCCTTTCAGTGGCCCTCTAAAGTGATCTTTTACTATAGTATAATATAGATCTTTCCTTCAAGGTATTTGATAAACACATGTTAAACTTGCTCTGAATTGAGCACTACCATAAGTCTTTTACAAATAATAATTTATAAAAGTGTTATTATTATCATTTAATACACAAAGAAACCTAGAAGGAACATTATGTATCTTGCATATGGTGACATGAATAGTGAGTGGTGGAGCTGGGGCACAATCCCAGGCTATCTGGAATCACAGTAGATACAGTGAACCATATGTTAGTAAAGGATTAGTCAGAGATGTGTCAGTTATTTTCAGCCCACCCTCAAATTCTTATCTTTTTATCCCCCTTGTGACTAGAATCTGGCTGCTTTTCTCAGATATGAAACTGAATTTCAGATATATACACGTTTCCTAACTGTGTTCTCAAGAATTAGTTTGTAACTTACCATGCTTTCAAGTTCACGTACATGCCAAAGAGTCTCAGGGAGTACATTTTGGTCAGTCTCATTTGATGTTAAGGAAGCATAGGGATTCATATTACATGACTTCCAGTGATGTTTATGAAGCACCAACCATTCACAAACTTCATTTGAAATATCACTGTCTGTAGATATTTGTAAGGAAATTGTCATAATGGTGAATTCTCTTTATTTCATTTAGGGTGACTCTGGAGGGCCACTAGTTCATCCCAATTCTCAAGATATTTGGTACCTTGCTGGAATAGTGAGCTGGGGAGATAAATGTGGCAAAATCAATAAGCCAGGGGTATATACGAGAGTGACTGCCTACCGCAACTGGATTTCCTCCAAAACTGGTGTGTGAGAAAAAAAAAAATCTGCTAATGATGAATGCTTTCATTATCTAGTATTCCAAGTGTTAACATGCTTTTCTTTTTTCCCACTTTCATGTGTTTGTTATGCATGTGTGTATTCATGTTTGCATGTGTATGGACGTGCATGCACAAAGGTGAAAATGTACATGGACACCCAAGTTGATGTTGGGAATTATCCTCAAGAGTTCTGCTTATTCAATGAGGTGGGTCTCTCAGTCAAACCCAGAGCTCACAGGTGTGCCTAATCTTGCTAGCCAGCCTGATCTGGGACCCCACATCACCCTTCAGGGGCTGGAATTATAGGCAGTCTCTCACATCTATTGGGCCTTTCAGTGTATTCTGGGGATCCAAAAACTGGTCTTCAGGTTTTTGAAACAAGTGGTACTTCACCACTGAGCCAGCCACCCAGTCCCTAACATGCTTTCTAAATGTGTGTACAATGCTGTTTTGAAACATGGCCCTTCAGGAATATTTATGAACTTTTAAGCAGGTTCAATAAGACAAAAGAAGCCTCTGGTTTCTTTATACAGGAAGGTCTAAGCTATGGAAGTGTTCTCACCAAAATTACTATTATAATATCATTTATGTTCTAGTTAGCTCACACCATGGATATCTCACCATTTTGTCATGCAGACTTTGTAGAATTATGGAAGCATGTCTTGCCCACGGCAATTTACCAGGCAACATGGTTAGAGACTTTAACCAGGGCCCCACAAGGGTTGAGTTGGAGCATGCTGGATCTGCTTTCCTGTCAGAGCTTTTTTGAAAAGTGGTGATTCTAACCTAAGCTAGTCTGAAATGAGGTATTGAATTGCAGTTCTTCATTTTTTTTTGAGGAAGGTATTCATTACTCCTGCAATCATTGTGAAATACTTTTTCACCACCAGTAAAAACAGCCAAAACAGCACATTTTAAATTACACAGATTAAGTTCAGTAATTTTTCAGTGTTGGTATAGATTGCTGTGGAAATTCTTTATGTGTAATATATCTTTTAAAACTATCTGAATCTATACAGTGCATTAAAATAAATTTAAAAGAAGACCTTTTTTCAATAACAGGATTTTCTTTTGTTCTATTAATAGTTCACAGGTAGTCTTCATTTTTCTTTGGAGGGACTGAGGGGTGGAGATGGGTAGATACTCCTAGTCACAGTTGGAAATGAGTACAGTCAACCCAGGTACAACTTATCCAGCCTGTGAAGGTTAGTCACAGGGTCACTCATCTTCCAGATGAGTTTCAGCTTCTGATCTAAGAAGTCATTCTCCAATAGCCACAGAGGAAGGGATCAAAAGGTTAGAGACCAGGACCTACAGATACCAGGAACTGCTTCAGCTCATCTCCAGAGCCACTGATCCTTGGAGGGCAACTGGTATGTCTGGCCATGTGTCTGTTTTTGCATTTTTGGCAGATGCCAGGAATGCTGGTACTTTTCTGCCAATTCAAGAAAGTGTCCTGTTCTTTCCAGTGCCCAACCTACCTGGTGGAAATGGAAGGCTGAGAGAGATCAGTGAGAGAGACCTGCAGGTGATGTTGAGGAAGAACTGTCAAGATCTGACAATTTATTATTAGTTAGCAACAGAGCCAACTATAGAGAACGGAATTGGTGGGTCTTGGAAGCTAAATAATGAGAAGACTAAGATGGTTCAGGAATGGGGTTGGGCCTTGAGGGGATAAGAGGCTGGAGAGACATAACTACATGCTGTGAGTAGTATAGACTTTATAAAGGAGAAATACTAATTGTTGGCCCATAGTTTCTGGAAGTGAACCTTGCATCTTGGTTTAATTATTTATTTATTTTTATTGTTTTTTTAAGACAGTGTCACTCTGTAGTCCCTGCTGGCCTGAAACTTACTATGTGACCAGGCTGACCTCCATCTCACAGAGATCAGCTCCCTGAGTGCCGAGATTAAAGACATGTGCCAGCATATCCAATTTATAATGTTCATTCTTAAAAAATAAAATTTTAATTAGTATTTAATAAAATATTGATTTATCAGCTTCGTGAGTCTATATAAGATTTTAAAAATTATTTAAGTTTCACTGACTTAGATTGTATTTCTAAGAAAAAAATATTTGAATATATAAAATTTCATTTTTGCAGTAATGGCTAAGCAAGCCTTTTCCACTGAGCTTGTCTACATTCTCATCCCGATAAGAGAAATTCTTTTACTGAATTTTCTCCTCCTCAAAATAGTGTTTTTACATTGCCTAAGAAGTTTTCACTTATCAAAACTCTGAAATGTAGATATCATAAATAACCACATAACATAGCTATCATAAACTTTAATAAACTAACCTTTTTTAAAGTGCTGGGGTTGCAGGCATGTGCCAGCAAACCCAGCTTATAAATTTACTTTAGAGTAGTATTTTTAGTTCCTTTATGTCACATACGATCCCTATTTCTTAAACTGTTCAAAGCCTAGTGCTCTTAAAGTAATTTTGACCTATTAAATGTCAATTACTTATATCTATAGTTAATCCACTTTATCATAATTTGCATTAAATCATATTATTCATCATTATCATAGTAGTAAATAAAAGAATAATGCTTCAAATCCATTGAATTCTACCAAGTGCAAAGAAACAATTCTAATGGCTCCATCCCAATTAATGCTCTGTCCATTCTATGAAGCAAGTGATACTAGCATAATGTTACAGATGAAGAAACTGAAATAAAAGGAGTTAACAACCTTCTCTAAAGGTGCAAAACAACATCCACCCTATTGACTCACAGCAGGCACAGAGTCCACGCTGAAGTGGCTCTGAGAGATGTGAACAGTTCACAATTCTGGTGGGATTGTTTTTCTTTGTTGATATGACTTTGTTCTCTCTTGTTTGCTAACTTGATTGTTAGAAGAGTTAAAAACTCCTTAACGCTTTGGGTAACATCTAATACTAACAAGAAATGCAAACTGAGAAATGACATCATCATTTTCCCAGAACACATTTGTATTTGTAGAACAGCTTATATCTCTCACTTGAACCCATATAGAAATGCCCCTCACACAAATTTATAGCTGGTGAGTTTAGTAATCAATTGGTCTGGCAAATTTAGCTCTCATTGGCCCTTTCTTCAATGCACAACATACATTAAAATTTACCAGCAGCTCCAGATACTTAATATGTTACTATGTTCTTCACACCTAGAAGAGTTAATTATGCTCTCAGAAAGACACATTAGGAGAGATCAAGAAATTTTGAGATAGCAATGTGTCTAAGACTAGATCTCCAGTGGCCGAAGCCATAATAAACTTCAGAAGAAAGTTCAATGAACTCATATTATTTGTGATGATGTTGTAGAAAAGAAAGCAATGTAAAGCTGGTTTAACCAAGTAGATGTCATTGGACTTTATAATGATAACTTTCAGGTTAAAAAAAATCACTTTTCCTCTTTTTGTGATCATCCTATATTTTCCTACCACTCCCAGACTTAAACATATAGTATACAAGAGATATTATGACCACACGGAGAAATAGATTTAAGTTTTAGTCATAGAACTCACTCAAGATAGTAGAACTCAAGGGAATTCCCATTCCAGAGAAAAAGGGATGCCAGCATCGTTTCTTTCATTTCTTTTCTTTTTTTTTAATCTGATGATTGTTAATTTCAAAAGATTTTAGAATAAGCAAATTCCATAACAGTTAACATTAAGCATAATTGCAGCAGTGTGAACATTTGTCCCTTTCAAGACTTATTCTGAAATTTGATTGCCATGGTGACAAAGTAGGAGATGGGAGATGGGATTGCAGGGGTGAAGAAGCATGAGGACTTCACCCAGACGAATGGGCGAATGCTACTGTTGCTCATGTGGTTTTATAAAATGGTGAGTTAGGCATATTCTCTCTCCTCTCTCCATTTCTTCCCTTCTTCTCCCCAACTTCCTTCTCCCTCCTCTTTCATGCTAGGGAAAGAATCCCTTTCTGTGTATAATATCATTTTAAGACACCATTTCAGAAAGGGTGACACCAAGCCTGCTCATGTCTTGATTTTAGACTTCCCAGCCTCTCACCCTTAAAAATAAACTTCTACTTTTTACAAGTTGCCCAGACTGTGGTATTTTGTCACAGCAGCACAAATGGACTGAGATAACAGTAATCTTCCTTGATTCTGCTAAAAAATCATTTTTACCAGAGCATGATAGGACATACTTGTAATCCCAGTATTCAGAAAGCAGAGGCATAAGAATTAAAATTCAAGGTTATTCTGTGCTATTTAGTGAGATTGTCTATCTCAAAAAAAGAAAAAAAAAAGAGCTCAACTTTATATTTAATTTTCATTCAAACAGAGGGGCAAATTAAGAGAAGCATGTAAGAAATCAGACAAACTTATCCAGATTCTCTTATCTTGCTTGGGAGCAAAGACAACTTGATGAAATGTAAAATGCTCAAAAGTTCTGCAGGAGCACACTTTGTTTTATGATCGTTCATCAAAGGCATAGATAAAAACAGAAAGCAATAAGAACAAATATGAATGCATTTAGTCTGATCCTACTAGCAATGGCCACACCTCTTTGGGGAAGACTTGAACACCAGCATCCTTTGAAGGTTGTAGATGACATCATCTATTTTGTCCATGTTCCCCTTGCTATTATTTTCATGATATTTCTTTTGAAAATTATTTATTTATATATTTAGCACAATTTTATTTAGTATTTATGTGTGCACATAGTGCATTTGGATCGAATCAACCCCCATCCCTCTTCTCCAAATCCTTTCTTGTCCCCTGCCTTCTTTATTCCTCATAGCTGCATGTGCCTCTCTGTCGGGGGCTGAGCCGAGCTAACAAAGGAAAGCCTGAGCGGCCCACCTCTATCACTTCCACTTGGTTCAAGCCCTTGTTTCTCCTCTTAGTGCCATCTTCCTGACAAACATACAACTATTTATGATGGGCCCTAAATGCCAGAGATAGTGTCTCCTAGCAACGGTTCTTGCTCTGTTAATTGCCACATTCCTGTCTAACTAACTATTCACTCCCACCTCTCCAAGCCCCTTCCCCACCACTATATAAACTGTGTCTTTGTTCAATAAAGTTGAAGACTCGATCAGCTTCGAAGACCCGCCTTCCGGTCTTTGTGTCTCCTCTTTCATTTGTCTCCCCTACCAGGTCTACCCACGTTGATAGTGTTCCCGCAGGCCGGGACACCTCTCTCTATTCTTAAAATAATGGCTGCTGAGTACATTTAGTGCTGCCTGTTTGAACATGGGTGTGGGATCATCTACGGGAGCATGGGTAGCTTCTCCTGGACTGCATCCTTGAAGAAAATGGATTCTTCCTCCTCCAGCAGCCATCAATTACCAATAGCTCCTTGCAGATAAAACTTCTTGAGCTCCTCCCCAATCTACGGCTGACTTGGTTTTGTGCAAGGACATGCATGTCCTGCAAATACTGTTTCACCACAGGAATACACTTCCTCTAGCTCTTACAATCTTTCCATCCCCTCTTCAGGAATGATTCCTGAACTGTGGGGACAGGGGTTGTGATATATAGTTGCCTCTTATTCTTTACATGTTGACCAGTTGTGGGTCTCTATATTAATTGTCACTTACTGCCAAAAAAAGCTTTCCTGACTTGTAAGAGCCAGAGTTGGTGCATGAACATGAGGAAACAGAGGTTTTCAGGGCACTGAGAACTTCCTCATATGAACTGGCAGCAATGGTGACTGCATGCATAAGACCCATGCAGATGAAGACTCAAACAAAACAAGGGAAATCAGATAAAACTCAGCATAGAACAAAGGAAATGGGAAGCAGGCTTCAGTCCTAGCCAGGGTGCAGCTGTGAGATTCTTGAGAGTTTAATGATTGAATAAGATGTGGCTGATATGTGGAAGGTGGTTAAAAACTTTGGTGACAGCCTGGGCCTATAAATGCTATAAAACAAAGATATTCTGTTGGAAAGAAAAAGAAGTCAAAACAGATATTTCCAGAAGCTAGAAGGTTGCTGAAAATCCTGTACTAGTAATTGATTATCTTTCTCTAGTCATTGGCTAAGCCCTTGAAGCACAAGACCTTTATATCTTCGTGAACTGATCTTCACATCATCAGGTAAACTCACATGTCTCTTAAATAGGTCTCCAAATCTTCAAAACATTGAAGGATTAACATTATATTATGTATACATTAAAGCCTTTTGTACAAAGGATGAGCATAACAAAAATGGAAAATCCTAGCCCATCATCCCTTGATTATTATCTTGTCCAAGTAAGTGCCAGATGATCTCAAAAAATTTCAACTAAGGAGATACTAAAATAAAGTGTTGGCAAGGTCTAATAGAGCAAGAAAGATTCTATCCATTGCTATAAATTGTCTGGCTATTTCATCCTGGGGTGCTTTTATGGATCTTCCATTCATTTCCCTTGCCCCTGATGAATATGATGGGACTGTATCTCCTTGGTTTAGCCTAGGACCAATGGGAGGATAGTTACTCACCTCTTTGGTGATGTCTGAGCCTGCCTCCTTAGCTATGACTCCACCTGCATCCTTGACTGGTGAACAATCTCTGTGCCCAGGGGAGAAGTATATACAGTTTACTCAGGGGAGATAGCTGCTTACCCTTCAGTAAATAATAATTCCTTTAACCAATATTTTTTACATTTATAAAACATTTTCATGAAAATGTTTGCCAAAAATCAATTGTAAATAACCATAGTTGGTAGTTATTCTCATACAAATCTCAAAAAAGCCCCAGGTTTTTCTATGGCAAAACTGGCACCCCAGCTTGCAAATCATAAAAGTTCAATTTACTCCAGACTACCTTTTAATTTTGAGTACAAGTATAGAAATGTGCTTATGTGTGCTTCTAATTTTATTATGAATAGCATTATAAACATGCATTCAGAATCAAAACTTAATAGTTTAATATTTTATATCCAGGCCATTTGTAAATGAAATTGCATTCTTTTTCCTCTGTAACTTTGTAGCAGTGGAAAGTGCAGCGAGTTAAGGACTTCTGATGCTATTTGGTGCTTTCAGATCAACTTTAAAACTTCTTGAAAGTATCTCAGAGACTCTGAAGGGTCTGTTGACACATTGTGAAACACCAATGATTCTAATCTGAAGTCTCTGTTCCCAAAATGTCCTCATCAGTCATGGGTCACCAGCAATCACTTATCCACATGTTCACAGAGGGGCATTTGGAAGAAAGAAAGAAACAAACAACAACAAAAAACCCCAAATGGGGCTGGAGGTAATCAAAGGTTTATGGGAAGAAATGTTCCCAAGGTGAGCTTTGTACAATATGAAAGGCCTTTTGGTGAAGAGTAGAGGCTCTCAGGGGGAGAAGCAAAACAGATAAAACAATATTGCCAACCCTCATGATTGAATGAACCATGATACACAGAGTAGACTAGACTTGATTGTGGTAATGTACACCTACATGTCATCAATTTAGTACACCAAAATTTAGTTCTCATTCAGGGCACCTGGATCAGCAGTTCAGGCTGCTTTCATTTTGAGGCTCTCTCTGTGAATATGTGACCCCAATCTCTACGACAGAGAAAAAAGACTGATGATTGATAAACCACTAAAAGGCTAAGATTACCTCTCCCAATTTTGTCAAACAATCCCTTTTAACTTATCCAGGCTGAGAAATGTCACAGGGCATTAGGATATTTGAAAAGTCAAATGTCTTGGGTCTAACCTAATTCCCTAAAACATAACCATGACACAAATTTCTACAGTTGGAAAGAACAAAACGTTGTCACTGAGTAAACAGTAGAGAACACTGAGAATCAACCAAAATGGTAATATATGAAGATTTACAGTGCATTTCTAGAACAAGAAGGAAGAGAAATAAGATCAGAAGTTCTCTGATAGGAGATTTCCTTATGGTACAACCATCAAGTGCGTAGCGTTGAGAGGCTGTGTCTTTTACTAAGGTAATAAGAAAAGGGACAATGAAAGACTCACCATGTTGAAGGAGATGTCTTCGAATTGCTCAGATTTGTGTGCCATGATTTTAAGAGAAAAAATTATACAATTTTCTGCATATAATGCATCTTCTGTATAAACCTGTAGATTAAAAGACCAGAAGAAAATGCAGGACAACAGAATTAACTTTGTGTGGAGTTTTTTTTTTTTAAGTTTATTCTAGTAATATTATAACTGATTTTTAATTTCTCCAGATTGTCATATTTTCCATAATGAAAAGCTTTGTTTTTTGATGGTGTAGTATAAATAATACATTGTATAAGCCACAGATAATTAGACAATAAAAAATATTCATGAATATGATCAATACATTTTCTCCACCCTAACTGGGACATATGGATTGAATCAAAATATGAAATAAGTCTGAAACTTTTTTACATCAAACAGTCTTGGAAAAACTTGATTCCTTAGCAACTGAAAGACTGTAATAATGTTTCTTTAAGCTTTAATGCATTGTAGATTTATTATTTGTTTTTGTTTTCCACACGTGTTAATGAAATTGGTATTAACTGAGTTTATATAAACTGGATTTTATTTTAGTAAAACATTATTTTGAAATTTCTATATGTATATCCTTATATTTGTTTAAAAAGTGAGCCTTTAATCCCAGGCTTCTGTAATTTCCTTTTACAAGCCAAAGAGCACAACTATGCTCTATCTTTTCTCACAGGAGAGGGCACTGCAACCCAAGGATCAGGATTTAGGCCTTTCTCACAAATGCCAAATTTATTTCCGTACTTGACAACTCTCAAAGAGACTTCACAGTTGGGGCAGAGCAAAGTGAAAACTTCCTTCCTAAGCTTTATTTCTGTTAAATACAGATTGAACACTGAAATGTACACACATTCTTATCAGCGTGCCTCAAGTATCAAGTGAATGGCGTTACTTAAGAACACAAGGACAAGTAAATTTTATGAGAATACTAAAATAACGGGGAGGGGCACAAGGATGGTTTTAGGGGCACAGATTAAATTCCAATAAAAACTTCATGCTTGTAAATTTCAATGACAAAGATGTATACATTAATGAGTTCTTATCAAAAATCTGTATGATTTTTTTTGAAAGTATAGAAATACAGCAAACCCAAACGGAGGATGTGTTAGTGCCAGACTTAGATCCCTAAAGTTTGTTTCATATCTCTACCTGTCTGCTTGACCATTCTAGATAATTCAAGGTCGTTACACTTAACATGTCTATATATGTTCTCATTTGACTTAACCTGTCTGTATGTCATCATCTGACAACATGTCTGTATGGCATCAAATGACTTAACAGGACTTTATGTGATCATCTAACTTAACATGTTTGTATGGCACCATCTGACTCGAATGTGTTCTTTTTCTACCTTTGCTCATTCATTTAATAGAGTTTCTGTTCTTGAAAATTTTCTGTCATCTTTAATTTCTTTTTCTCTATTACCTCCCTGGTAATGCTCACTCTGGAAGGCTTTCTTACTAGTATCTAAAGTCTTTTGCTGATTTACCAATGCATGAAGATAACCTTTTAATTTGACTTTTGAAGCCTACACAGTTTGAATTGTATCTAAATCCCTAATATTGCCTAGGAATTCCTCCCTTAGTAATTCAACAAATAACCTACAATTCTTTGGTGTCCAGTTCAAGTCCCAACACTCTCTGATAATACAGCATTTACATCTCTGTTAAAACTCTAATCAAAGTCAATCTTACATTAAAGGGACTTATAGCCTTTTATCTTACTATGTCAAGTTCTAAGTCAAATAGCAAATTAGGCAGTGGGTGAGGATGAAAGTCGGTAGCTTCACACTTGTATTCTTTTGTCTCCTTCCTTGGGATGGGATAACTTCCCTGGAGGAACACATTTTCAAAGGTTTATATTCACAAGAAGACTTTGCCAATGAGGACCTGTGGAGAGGATATATACTCAGTCAGTGGTACTATACAAAGATCTGAGACCCCAAAATAATATAGATATGTCTCATCCTCTGGCATTTCTTAAATTGTGTCTTGCATATATTATGATTTTTATAAGTTAAAGATTTCTGATGATTCTGCACCAAGCAAGGGCTTTCAAGCCATTTTTCTGACACCATGTATTAAGTGTGTCTTTGTTTCACATTATAGTAACTTTTGCAATATTTCAGAATTTTATTGTTATTATCATTATCTCTGTGATGGTAACTGTATCAGTGTTCTTCAATATTATTGTAACTGACTTGGGAGCACCATGATCCATACTTGCATAAGACAGTTACGTTTACTGATGATGTGTATGTTTTGACTGTTTCAGTGAATTTCAGATTGCTGCTTACTAAAACACTCTCCTACTCCCTTGGGCCTCTACATTCTGTCAAAGCAATAATGGATCTAGGGAAACAACAGTTTTATGATCTCTTCTAAGTGTCCATGTCACAGAAACAGTTGTGTGTCTCTCATTTCACGTTGAAAGCTTGTTGCCACTGGGTTCAGTGAGGAAGCGTGGCCAAAGATGACATTGACAGCTGGGCATCTTGCCTTAGTTAAGCTGGGAGGGCAAAAGAAAAGTTCTTCAAGGAAATTAAAATCACCCCAATGAAACATTAATAAGAAGAAAGTGAAGTTGATTTTGTGCTGATATGGAGAGAATATTAGTGTTGTCTATAAAGGCTCAAGCTAGTCACCACATTTCTAATGTAAAACATAAGCCATAGCAAAATTTAAACAGTCCTCAGTTCTGTGATGTTTTCCAGGCTAAACTGGTTAATGAACAGTAAAATACTGGAGGAAGGAAATCCTTCTTAAACTCTAATAAAAGGAAAGTCTTGAGAATGACGCTGTTTAATGATGTTTTCTGGTTTTTAAAAATAGGATTTTCAGATCTTGTCATGTGTAAATGTGAAATTAAACAAGACTTGCAAAAATAGCCTTTTCTATTTTTGTTCTGCCATATTTCACATAAATAAATACTCAGTACCAATTCAAATAGCATTCCTTAAATTTTTAAAATTACATTTACTTAGAGTGTACTTGTGTGTGTGTGTGTGTGTGTGTGAAAGAGAGAGAGAGAGAGAGAGAGAGAGAGAGAGAGAGAGAGAACACCACAGTACGAGTTGGAAGTCAAAGTATGGAGTAGGTTCCCTTCTTCCATCATGTGGGTAATGGGGATTGAACTAAAGTCTTGAGCTTTGGCAGCAAGCACTCTTACTTACTGAATCATCTTGTTAGATCCTCAAATAGTATTTCTCTGGTACATCTCAGTTGTAGGGGTACTAAAAGATTTTAAAACAGAAGACATTAAAAATTGACCAGAGCACAGACATGAGGTGTTCACAGGCATGTTGGTACTGCATGTATAAAAGAGTTTCCTAAATAATTCAAAACTCTTACTAGGCCATAAAATTCTATTTGATTTTCTAATAAATATAATTCTCCGTGTGTACCAACATCCAATGGTCACTTGCAATCCAGTTCCCTTTTCTTTTTATGCAAATTAGCTGCAAAAGGCCCAGATATCTAAATCATAGATTTATTAAAAATAATTCAAGTTACTAAATACAATTTTGCTTCATCATATTGACAGCAGTGATCTCCTTATTCCTTGAGGTTGTTCATTCCATTTTGGCTACTAAAAATTATTAGAATGTACCATCAAATAGACAGATAATAGCATAGTTTTTAGAAAAATTTATAGTGTAGTTTATCTTTGCCAAAGAGTATTTACTTCAAGAAATAAATTATAAAATATATGCAATGCACATCTAGTCTAATATTAGTGTCTAAACTATATAGGAATGCTGGTATTTTGATTACAAAAACAATTTTCCACCAACAGCGAAGTGTCTTGAGGTGCAAGCATACCTTGGAGATATTGTAAGTTAGATTAGAGATTAATCCCTGCAGTAATTGGAATTAATCACTGCAATAGAGCAAGCATAGCAAGAGTCAAGTGAATGTTTTTAGTTTCCCTGTGCATATGAAAGTTACATTCACACTACAATATGGTAACTTAAGTGTGAAACAATATTATGTATACAAATTTATTTATCTTAATTTAAAAACTTTATTGTTAAAGCACATGCACAAATACACAGAGACATACACAGTAGCAGTTGTCTGGCCTTCAGAGCAAGTCACAATCTCTTTAGCTAGTGCTCCGTCTTGCCTCAGTGTTGATTGCTGCTGATTGACCAGAGTAGTGGTAACTGAAGGTTGGGGTAAACAGTAAAGTTTAATACATTTGTTGATTTTTTCTTTCATGGATGAGTTCTCTGTAATACACAAAGATGTTTAATTACATTTAACTCATATTAAAAATTCTTTCAAAACTGGCACCATTCCTTTCAAACTGCCATAACTGAATTAAGTTCATGTAATAGTAGAAATTCTTCATTGTCATTTCAACAATGTTTGCAGCATCTCCCCATGAGAGTCCACATCAAGAAACCACTCTGTATTTCCTTGCCCGAGCCCCTTTGAGTATCCCAAGAAGCTTTCTGATCCTCTGGCTTCCAGCCTTCCATTCTGCTACTATGTCTTGATATTTAGTTGTGTTATGCCCTTGGTGATCCTAAGAGCTGCCCTTTTCTGGAATCTACTCAATTTTTCATAGCTTTAGTTGGACCCCAGTTGTCACAGACAAAGAAAGAACTTGCCCAAGTCATATCCGAATAAGAAAGAGATAAATTTATTTAAAGAGTGTACTACAAGAGATAACAGGTAGCAGGTAGACGATGGGCTGTGGCAGTTTTTATTTGAATGCTGCTTTCTCTTCAGTTTGGGCTTCCACTACACAAATAAAGGAAGCCCATATTAGTAGCTCATTGACTTTGATTGTGGGCTCAGTTTAGAGGGCAGTTCTGTGATATAAGTTGGTGATCAATTTGGAATGTCCCTGCTCAGTCACACCATTCATATAGTGCTCATCAGACTCTGGGTGGACCTAAAATCTCTGGGCATCCTAGAATCTGTTTACTGTTTGACTCCAAAGGAACAAGTAGTATTTTTTTCACTTTTTGTTTTTCTCCTTGCACCCCCCTCCCTCTTCATTTTCTTCCTCCTCCTCCTCCTGTTCCTCCTCCTCCTGCTCCTCCTCCTTCTCCTCCTCTTCCTCTTCCTCCTCGTTCTCTTTCTCCTTGTCTTCCTCTTTCTCTTTTTCATTCTCCTCTTCTCTCTCTCTCTCTCTCTCTGTATGCGTGTGTGTATGTGTGTGTACGTGTGTTTTAAGGATATGTTCTGGGCCCGGTTTGTATTGTGGAAATCATCATAAGGACTTGTTCCCTTTTTAGCTTTCACTCATGGCCTTCTTTCTACAGCTTTTTGCTAAGAAACATCACAGAATAAAATCAATCCACCTTTCACATGTGTCTCTTCAAACAACATTCATGTTCTCTTCGAAAATTCCTTTCAAGGCCCATTCCTTCATAAGCAATCTTTGATATGGTGTCTACACTTTTTACCATCTAGAGGTGATTTTCCATTTTTCAGTTTTGTTCTGTAGATATGTTTGAAAAAATGAGCACAATTTCCAGTTGCTATGTACTCAGTAGAGGTAATGCAATGGTTATTCTGGGCATATAGCGTGTGTGCAGAGCTGTGAACAGGAGTTTCTTAAACAGTAAAGTTGAAGGAGTTGAGTGAGAAGAAAACAGAAGTAACAATACAATTAAATGTAGTTAACTGCCAAATGTTTTCTTAATTTACATGCATCCAAACCAGCAAACTTTATCAATGAGTCTAGTCAAGAAGGATAAAAATATTACAAAATATGGTCCTTGCCTATCCTTGGAAAGTTTGAACTAAGGAAGATGAAATGGTAATGGGAAAACAAGGAAGGAAAAGTTGGGAAGTGTTGCTGTAATTTTCTGAAGTGAGAACACATCAAAATTGATAGTTGCCCTTGAGTATCTAGGAAGGAATACTATAATAGTGGCTTAAAATGTCGCCACTGAAGTACCTAGAATCATACTGGAATTTTATTTGTAGAATAATGATTTTTAAAAACATTTTATTTATTAGTTTTGTTTTATGTGTGTGAGCGTATTGACTGCATGTATATAAATACACCTGTGTTGTGCACTGCCCACAGAGGTCAGAAAAAGGCATCAGACTTCTCTGGAACTGGCATTACAGATGATTGTTAGCCACCATATGGGTTTTGGGACCTGAACTTGGGTCCTGTACAAGAGCATCCAGCGCTCTTAACTGCTGAGTCATCTCTCCAGCCCTCTTCCCAGAATTGCTAAGTGTTATGAACTTAAGCAACTTTCTTAAATTGCCCCAAACCCCATGTTTGAAAAGTTGGAATCATAATAGTTGCTTGTACTTGAACACAATGAATGTGATCCTAGTGATCTTTTGCTTTCGAAGCTGTGTACTGATGGGAAAGAATCTGAGTCAGTAGGAAATTAGGTGAAACTGCTGTTTCATACAAGAGGAATAGTATTCACATGCAAAGCAGTAATATAGCAAAGAGAGGAGAGGTAAGTTGGGTATATGGACTGCAGTGGAAGGAATAACTGCCGCTTTGACACCCTAGGGTGCCAAGCATATGACATTATCATCAGAAATCCTCAAATTCATTACTGTGGCAAATGCTTAAAGCTGAATAAGCATTTCTGCCACTTCCTACCATTAATATAAATAGCTGTTGAAATTCTTAAAAGGTACACTCATTTAAAGGAGTGGATTGATTGACAGGTATTTTAATTTTTATCAGTAACTTCCACTCTTCAAGTCTTAATCTCACATGCTCAGAGGATTTTCCTTCTGTCTAATGTAATCCCCATGCTCTTCCACTTACACATGCATCATTCTGTTTCTGTTTGCTTCATAGTGCCTGAAGCAACCTATGGTATGTTATATATTTATTTGCTCACTCTCTGCATTGTCTGTCTGAAGATGTTATCATGAAGGCAAGGATTTTGTTGACTCTACCACCATCACTGTAGCACCTAGACAAGCACCTATACATGGTGGGTGTTGAGTAAATATTTACTGAAATACTAGTTTCAAAAAATATACAGCAGGACAAATGAGCTGACTGTGTTACATGCAATCGTTTAAATCTTTTCTAAATAACTCAAACTAGCATCAGATGACTCTTCAAAGTGGTCACTGACTGTGTCTAAAAGGAGAACCTCTTAGTAAATGAGATGCCACAGAAGACTTGACACAACTACAATAAGACCCATGAGAGGCAATGAAGATCTTTGTTCTAAAAGGCTGTAGCTAAACATGTGAAAATCTATTGCTTTTGAGGTACAAGTGTGTACTGTAGTTGCTCATTGAAGTGCTCAAGTGACAAAGACATCAATCAAAACTTCATCTAAACTTGAATAAATTAAACCACTGACAGATGAATTAAAATTATCATTAGGTAATGTATGTTATCATGTGGATGTGTACTCATACATTACCAACACATTTTGAAATTGTATAACCTCAACCACACACAAAAAAACCTCATAAGACTACTTAAATGTGTACTTGAAACAACATCTATTCTTGTGTATTGATCAGTTAGTCATCCAAGAATATATTTAACATTTGATAAGATATTTGATATAACCCAAAGTATTAAATTATAGTTTTATATAAGCAGACATCTGCATTTTGACTATGTCATATTATTTGAGCCCTTACTGTGTTAGGTTCCCTGTCTTTTATTATAAAATCTTCAAACCCAAATCCATTATACTAACTATTGGGTAGGAGTTCACAGGTCCTCCAAGTATTTTATCAACATCTTTTCCCAACAATTTGACAGGAATGGTTGACTTCATTTTCTTCCCATGAAAGGTATTAAAGTAGTGGTCATAGTTTGTCTTTTCTCTCATGGCATCTCATTGTTATTCTTCAAGTATAGCATATTAGCAAGTTATCATAGATATTTGACGGTGGATGAATAATGTTCAATGATATAAAATACAATAGGTGCCAAACAATACGCATGAGATAACCTGTTTGTCAATATACTGCCCCATTGCTACATCCTCCTCTTGCAAATCAAGTGAGATATTTTCAGCACTTGAATAGTATGTGTTAACTCCCTTCCACCTACTCTACCATCTCTTCTGTACAATGTGCAAAAGTTAGAGTCAAGAAATTTCCCACGCTTCTCCTACTGTCCTGTAGCTCAGTAAACAGAGTCTTTAACTTTTTTTTCTGTCTTTCAAAAATTAGCTATCAGTCTAAAAAGATTACCAACCATAATTTAGAGTTCTTGCTAAGCATTCTTAATACGATGAACACATCTTGGCTCTAGAAAGAGACAACAATGTTGGTAGATTTTCATATCACAACTGTTTAGATTTCCTAGAAAAAATAGAAAAGAAAAAAAAACCATTTTATTAGATATGTAACTCTTGGGAAGGACTGAGGGAGGGGGAAAATAGAAAAAGAACAGACAGAGAGTATATGCAAAGTGTCTGTTGCCACCCTCGCATAGTGGCATAGCTTTAGAAAATCTAGAGGAGATACTGTGTTTCTTAAAAGTCTAAACAGTGAGAGGAGGAGACAAATGGACTGACCTTCTCTCAACAGCAATTAGAAAAAGTCATTTCAGCGTACTCATTCTGGGGTTGTCCCACTGTGCTCCCATAGCAGAAAAATCAACCACAGTATCAGCCACACTACTTGGAGTGAGATAGTGTGGAAGCAGGTGAGTGAGACTTGACACCTGTCTATGCAGAGTCTGCAGGTTCCCTGACCCAGTAGGTCAATGCACTTGAAGTATATCGAAGGCAGCAGGCAGACTTCAGATGGGAAACAAGAGTTGTAGCAGAGCAAGTAAGGCAACATGCTCAGGGCTTGCTTGAAAACCTCATGAAGGCCCAGAACAGCCACGTCATTAGAACTAGCTGGTCAAGCTGTTAGAATGCCAAGAAAGCAGTTCCCTACCATGAAGGTAACAACAGTTCCTCCAGCAGTATCTAAAATTCATGCTTAATGGTTTACCTTAATGTGGTAGGTACCCGGAAATCCTCTGCCTCCTACAGAAAGGAAAGTCACACTCTAGAATCCAGAAAATGCACAAAAACTGGCTTCCATCAGTGATTCAGCGGGCCTGGAATGGTATGAGCTCATGACAAAGGACTGTAGTTGTTGAAAGAGAGAGCAGTTTCTGGAAGTTGAGCTTTAAAGGAAGCAATTGAATAAGGCATTCGTCATTCTGAGTTTTTCAAATTGCATTTTTACATTTCTAGTTTTAAATAAATGTACTTATTTTAGTTTTTAAAAGACAAATATCTAACATGTAATTTCCACACATGAAAATTCTGCATTAACACTGAAAGAACACAACAGATTTAGAAAACAGGTATTTTAAAACAGCAAAATGACAGATCTGCAACTACGTTTTAAGGCATATCAGTGTTTTGTTTTGTTTTTTTAAAGCAAGAAATAGGCGCTGAAGGGATGATTCAGCAGATAAGAGTGCTGGCTGCTCTTTCAGAAGATCTGGGTTCCTTCTCCAGCACCCAGCTGGCACTAACACATCTGTTATTCCAGTTCCTGAGACTCTAACACCGTTTTCTGGCCTTCATAGGCATACCTGTGGTGAATCTACACACAAGAAGGTAAAACACTCCCATAGATGAGGTACAATATTAGGGATATTTTTACATTTCAAATTTATATGATATTAATATTATTTTGATAAAAGAAACAATGAATTTAATTTTAGAAACACAGGGAAGGGTAACCTTCGATCAGTACCACCCAATCCAAAAATCATCCGGATTCCATCTTGGTTCCACTCTCTCTGTAGATGTAGGAATCTGTACACACAAATACAGACTAATGATGACACAAACCCATAAAAATAGCTACAGAGACAAATCATACACTCTGAAGTAAGAGCTCAAAACTTTTCAGGTAAAAATATAGAATATACAGTTGAACTTAAATTGCACTAAACAAAATAATAACATAAGTATGCCCTAATTGTAGAAAATAAATGGCAGGTTCCAGACTTGGACAGTATGATTAGTGAGATGAGAGTATGATAAGCATTGCATGGGAAAAAGTACTGAAAATTATTTAACTAAAATTCAAATTTAATCGGGAGTCTTATATTTCATCTAATAAATCTCCTTATGCCTATGAACAGATTATTTACTCCAAATTTCCTCCCCTGTTTATAATCTGATAACCAATAGAAAGAAATTCTCTCAAAATAATTTTTGGGACAGGGTCTCACTATGTAGTCCTGGCTGGGCTTGAATTAACAGAGATGTACCTGTCTTGGCCTCCTGAGTGCTGTGAATATTAATTCCACCATGCCTGGCTGGAACAGATATGACTGTTGTCTCTACATTAGGAACAGAAGCCTGGTCAGCTGTAAGTCAGGCAAGGATGCTCACTGACCCTTTCAAAAGTTTAAGTTAAGAGATGATTGACATAAAGAAGTTATAAGGCTGGGTATGATGGTGCATACTTGTAATTCTAGCAGTAAGAAGGTTAAATCAGGAGGATTACGAGTTTGAGGGCAGCGGGGGCTATACAGAAGCGTAGGCTTCATATAGTGTGTATATCAACACCAGCCCCCCAAAGCTGTATGTATTTAATATGTGCATCTTGATCAATTTGAAGAATTGTTACACCCATGAATCTGTCACAATAAACAAGTATAAATTTAGGTATTGGTAGCTCAACATTCCTCTACAAGATAAAACTAAATTAAAAAAATTTTTTTTGTTGTTACTCTTCACTCCTAAGTTCTTGTCCTGTCAGAAATGGGAAGCTATCCTTTCAGGAATTGTCTCTTTTCCACCACACCTCCTCTCACCATTATAATGACCCAGTACCTCAACTGTAACACAGTTTAAGCAGATAAGAAAACATGACTAAAACATCACACTATTGGAGTAAAGTAAAATCATTGGAATCACGGTCACAGATCCCATTCTTTTAAAATATTGTTTTATTTTATGTGTATGAATGTATTGCCTGCATGTATGTAAGTGTACCCATGACATGGAATGCCTGTGAAGATCAGAAAGAGTCGGTTTCCCTAGACCTGGAGTTAGCTGCCATGTGGATGCTGACATTTGAATCCAGGTATTCTGCTAGAGCAGCCAGTGCTCTTAACAGCTGAGCCACCGCTCCAGCTCCAGATCCTGTTCTTTCAGACCCTTGTGTCTGGACTGCTCCTCCAGGCACTATGTGAGTCACAGGTCAAAGTCCCCCTTTGCTTTGTTTAAACACAGACGATAACTCAGACAAATGTTCTGGTGTGGGTGATGAAGAGCTCTCCAGTCTCAGCAGTGAAATCAACATCGGGACGATTCTCTATTCCTTTTCTTCTCCCTTCTTTCCTTAGCATTTTTATTGGCTTCTTTACAGCTGATGGTTCTGCCTATTTGGGTTGCACCTTAGTTTTGTTGTCCAGACTATCTAGGTTGTACTTCCTTTTGACTCAGTAAGATATTTCCCATTTGGATTTCTCCTTTTTTTTTTTCTTAAAAAAAAAAAAACAACGTATTTCTTTAAAAGGATATCACCTGTTTTTAGACAAGAATGTCATTTGAATTTTTAAAATTCAGCTTTCAGAAAATGGTGGTAAGGTCAAGACTGACTTCACACTCTCTGTCAAGAAGTCACACATATCTGGAGAAGCCTTGGTTACACCAGATGAGAGTTAATCAACCTTTATACTTGTAGTCTGGGGATAGGAGTGAGGAAATAATGTCAGTTACTGATCCTCCACAGCCCTTGCTCAGATTATGGAGATGAAACACATAGAAAACTAGTACACGGAAGATATGAATATGTATAAATAGTTCTCCCCAAATTAATAGCTAAAATGGCATAATGGAACAAAAATCATTGCAAATTGCAGTCTTGGGAATATTGTTTAGTAGTTGTTTGCTTATTAACTTCTCTGAATGTTGGTTCCTTTATTTTTTAAAGGGGGATAATAATACTTTGATTATAAAACCAGAGTTATACTCCAGCATAAATGTAGTTTGATATAGCATGACACATGGAACGTTACGGCAAATCAATAGTTTTCATCTCAATGCTATGCTTTCCTAGCTGAAAATGTAAGCCAAAGTTGCTAATAAGCTGTTTCATCTCTCCTAATAATTTGAAGATGCTTAACCTAATTGTCCTGTTAGAAAATGAGGGGAAAATGACTACGTCACTTTCAGTTCCATCACAAAAGAACTCTTTAACACACCTACGGAAAAATCTTTCAGTGCTGCCTAAGATCACAGAAAAAAAAAACAACTCATGTTCAGTTTGCATGTCTTATTTTTCCTTATAGACTGAGTGCTTATATTGCAGTTCTTTAAATGCGTTTCCTAGATACATGATTTTAGAGACTTTAAAATGTGACAATAGGTACCACTAATTTTTAACTGAATGAAAAAGGATGATCGGAAAGAAAAAAAATAGTTACAGTGGGTAAATCTTTAAACTGATACACCTTACCTCTTGCTAATTTCTTTATTAAGTATTCTAAGGACTACAATGTTTAAAGGATAAACTATCATTGAACATGGATGCATGGATCCAAGTAATTTAAAAAGGAGATGTTTTTCTCAGATAGGGTAGAAGAATGTAAAAAACATGAAGAAGTAAAGAATAAATGGTTAGATGATCTAGTAGCTGCCAACTTCTCCAGAGGATTCAATTCCGTCTGCTATTAAAAAAACAAAGTATTATGGGAAATAAAGTGTTATGGCATAGATGTAACAATATAATAATTATAAATTATGTTAATAGTCTTTTTCTTATGCATTATTTTATGCATCAATAACCCCTTATCATGCCAAGTATTGTGTTTTAAGATAGGATTTTAAAAAATTTATTATTTTTATTTTAGGTATATGACTAAATTGCCTGTATGTATTTAAGTATACTTGTGTCATGCAGTACCCACGGAAGTCAGAAGAAAACATCAGAGTCCTCTGGAACTAGAGTTTCAGGCAGTAGTTAGCTGCCATGTGGTGCTGCGAATCGAACCCAGGTCCTCTGCAAGAGCAGTCAGTGCTCTTAACCAATTAACCATCTCTCCAGAGTCTGAAGTTAGAATTTTTACAATGAAAATTTTATAAGAGAAAGATACAAATTTTAAGGATTTACTTTTTATTTGTGTATGTGTAGTGTGTATAAATGTGTGTGTGTGTGTGTGCACGCAAGCATTCACAGTGCCCACAGAAATCAAAAGATGGCATTGGTGCACCTTTGAGTTGGAGTTGCAGGAGGTTGTGAAATGCCAGATGTGTATTATGGGAACCATAAACACATCATTTGAAGTAGCAAGTGCTCTTAACCCCTGAGCCATCTTTCCAATTCCTAGATACAACTTTTAAAATCCAAAACAAGATTAACTTGTAGTTGAGACAACAAAATAAGTTTGAGAGCTAAGCTTTAGCAAGAAAGAAAATAATTTTCTAAATCCTTTAAGAATAATGTATTTTCTCAAGTTGAGCCTGGACAAGATCATTAAATTATTTCCATAGCTATAAAAGGGCATTTCTTCTTCAAAACCAAATAAAATTACTGTGTTAGAGGAGGAACTTATGGAGCAAGGCAAGTTTGTGCTGAAAAAAGGAAGAAATGAACCATTCTTTCTGGGGGGATGAACTGTGGAGAGAAAGAAAAGTAGCCCTTAGAATGGGAGGTCAAATACCTCCTCATGCTTTCTCTTGAGGTCTAGCTCCAAGACTTTTTCTTCAGGTGGAACTCCGAGAGAATGAAAGAAAAGTAAAAGTAGAAATGTGTGAACCGAGGATCACTGGACACCTGACAGCTGACGGGAGTTGTGAAGGTTTAGGTGAAGCCTGAACTTGCAGTTTTGCTAAGTGTGCCATGGCAACAGTGTAGTCACTTCAGTGAAGGAAGAAGGCAAGATGGATAAGCCTGAAGTTTGTCCCCCATGGCCTGTTCCACAGATATAGGGACAAGAAACTGCTCCTTCGGATGTCAGTGGGGAAATGAAGGCCTCATAGAGAGCTCAGGAACCTACGTTTAAACAAGGTAAAGAAAGAAGGCACTCTGACAAGATGCAAATGGCCAAAACTAGACATAAGTGATGAGCATCAACACAGTACCCAAAACCAGACAGGATATGTAGCACTTCAGTGTTGACAAGTCCAAGGACCAGACTAGAGGACAGCAAAAGTCAAGAGTATCCGTCAGTTGGGAATGATGGCACATACCTGTAATCCCAGCACTCAGATGGCAGGTGGATCTCTGAGATGGATGCTATCCTAGTCTACATAGCAAGTTCCATGCTAGCTGGGGCTACGGGGAGAACCTGTCTCAAAAATACTCCCCCTGCAAACTGAGTATTTCTCAATATTATGAGACCCTGACCACTAAACTACCTTTGGTCACAAACAATTTTTAACCACACAGAAACATGCTGTCTTGGAGAAGAGAAGAACAGAATTAAGAAATCAATCAAAAAACACTAACCTGACACAGTAGACCCTAACGTAGATGGAAGAATGTATGGATTCCAGCTGAGGGGCAACGGTGGGTGCCAGAGGGGAAGGGCGTATAAAGATGATCAAGATTGATTGAGATGTTCTGTGTGAGATACACAATGACTCAATTTTAAAAAAACCCAAAATAAAATAAACTCTTCCTGAACATATTCTTTGATATAAACCTGAGGGGAAATTGAACTTTGGAGTCAAGAAACTAATCCAGTTCAACTAGAAAATGAAGCTCAGGAGAAGTTTAAAAGGACAGACACAGGTATTCAAGGCATACTGCATATCACACTGGGATTGGAGCACAGGAGAAAGATAATATCTTTGACAGAAAAAGAAAATCAACCATATTTCTTTGCATATACTGTACATGTATATGTAGTATGCAGACACTGACTCTACAACATACTTTAACACATAGAAATGAAGAATAGAGGAGAATATCTACAACTCAATCTTAAGCTACAGTTTTGCCCCACACCTACTTGGTCATATTTATAAGATACGTTTAAGTTAACTTTGGGACCAGGCAACATTTGAAAAGAAATCAGGGCTCTAATAGAGCTTCATAGAATATAATATTTCATGAACATCATTTCCTAATGAGAATTAATCCAAATCATTTTATGGTTAATAAGGAAGAATCAAATAGCAAGAAGGTGTGAAGAGCCCAACTGAACAACCCAGAATATAACTTGATAAAGAAATCAAGAAAATTTTGCCATGTTCAAGTTTTTTTTAATTTTACATAAATATTGAAATAATATTAACAATATTAGTTGATCTTAAGCTTCTTTCATGATAAATTAGTATTAATATAGATGATTTATCAGATACTATTTCTCTTTTATATTTCATTTATTATTTTTATTTTTTGTGTATGAGTGTAATGCCTGCATGTAGATAGGTGCAGCCATGCCTTGCAATGCCTGCAGAAGTCAGAAGAGGGTGTTGAATTCCCTGGAACTGGAATTATGGATGGTTGTTAGGTACCATGTGCATGCTGAAAATTGAAAACGGGCCCTCTGCAAGAGCTCTCAACTGCTGAGCCATCTCTCGAGCCCCTAGATACTATTTCTTAAATGGGACATTTTCATATTTAGGAAGGGCATGATTAGTTTCTATTTGTTTTAGGTAAATTATTATGTATTTTAGAATCTGTTCACTAGGTTAATGAGTCCACATTACTAGAGAAATACAGAATATTAATGATGTAGCAAATAGAAGCAATACCAAAACAAGATGTTTCAACTTGCAGCTACAAGTTCTGTAAACCTAGTAGAGTTACATAATCCAATATGAACAGATATTTATCTGTAATATTAGCATAACCAGAATAATACAAGAATGTTTATCAAACAGTCTAACACAAAATCATGCCAACTATCACTCAGAATTTGGAAAATGTATAATTACAACAAATGCAAGTCAAGTATATTTCATTCCCTGCATTTTGAAAATTTATCTTTCCTTAATTTCTTTCATGAAAAATAATATGAAGATTGTGGTTTTATTTTTGGATAATATTAATGAGAATTTTTTTAATTTTTGAGAAATACAACTTGAAAGTTAGAATAAATGGTGGAGGTTGTGAACACAACTCGGTTTATTTGTACATTTAGTGATAGTACTATAGTATATCCATGTGTGAGTGTCTGTTTCGTGCACCTGGGGACATTACTATAGCAGAGTAAAACACCAGTCAAGAACACTGATATATCACTGTCTCCCAGTCCACAGGCCCTGTACAAACTCTACCAGTTATTCCAGCTGCGTTCCTTTTATTTATTTATTTTTATTTTAAGTTATGAGTGTATTTCCTGCCAGCACGTAAATGCATCCATGTCACACAATGCCCATGAAGATCAGAAGAGAACGTCTGTTATTAAAATTTCTCTTTGGGAGAGGCAGACCAACTTAACCTGCCTCCACCCCCCCACCCTCCACCCCCCCACCCCCGCCTCACAAGCCAAAAAAATCTCCCCAGGCCTTGCAACAAACACACAAATTTCTCCACTCACAGTTAAAAGAATTCTAGCTAGTTTACTTGGGCTTACTAACAGAGCTGCTTACAGAACACGGGGGCCCATCCATCCTCCTCTCCACAAGTTACATTAGTAAATCCACGTGGCTGGGATCTTGTGACTTCATGGTGAACAGATCCAAATCCCCCATGGGGGAGGGGAAAAAAGGGCCGGCCTCCTGGCGCCCCCAATTTAAATACTTCTAGCCACTCGTCTTCTCACATCCAAGGCCAACAGACAGGGTGGGTGGGGCGTAGGACTTTCCCAGCTCCTCATCTTTCTGCTGAAGGTGATCCTGGGAGGGGTGTTCGTCCACAACTCACCAGGCTTTTCCCTCGGAGAATCCATCCACTCTACAGCGTCATATCCCCTGGAACTGGAATTATGGTTGGTGGTTAGCTACCATGTAGGTGATGGAAAACAAGCATAAGTTCTCCGCAAGAGCAGCCAGTTCTCTTAACTACTGAACCATCTCTCCAGCCCCTTAGCTGCATTCCACACAACAAAAAGATCCAGGATTGTGGGTTGTAATCTGGAGAGTTTTGCTGCCACCCATTGACATTCATGACCTTGACAATTTTGAAATCTATAAGCCATTTAATTTTTAGGTTGTATCTCAATTTGATTCTTTACATGTTTTGATAAGCTTTGCATCCTTCTGATAAAGTTTCAGTCTGCTCACTATTGGTGATAATGATTTTGATCATTCTGTTACGGAGGTGCCATTTACACTTCTCATTTGCAATTTTTTAATTAAATAAGTATTTTTGTGTGTGCTTTATTGCACCTATATGAATATTTGCCTCAAAACATTTCACTTGCTATACATAACACCCAATGGTGCTGTGTAGTTGAAACAATCACTGTTAAATAGTTGCCAAGAGTTGATTTTTCTAAATCCATCCTTCCTTTTACATTTATCTATGAGCATCCTGCTATCAGAAAAACTATTCTTTCCAATATCTTCATCCAGTTATTAATTATGCCAGTATTATTTTTAGCTCTCTATTTAATGGATTATAATATATTATTTTTATTTATTTTGATTCAAAAATTATTCTAGTGATTAAGAATCATGATTAAGCATTTTGACAGGTCCCTATAATTATTGAGGTAATTCTATGCTGTTCAGCAGAACAACATGTTCCAAGTTCAGTTTGCAATTTTTGTGACTCAGCCTTAGAATAAGTTATATCTCTGAAGAACCCTGGTTACTTCAGTGGAGTTCAAGAAACCAAGTGTGAATATTGCGTGTTGAAGTCCTGTGGCTGCTAAACCCACTTAGTGAACTGAGCTAAAAATTATACAGGTTGTAATATCTATAAATTTGCATCTACATGCATGTGATATTTCTATTTTTCTTCCCATGTGGATGCCTTCCTTAACTTTCCTACACAGTCTGCCTCATATAGACAGCTACAGCAGTCATCCCCAGTTAATGGATTTTGGAGTAAATTGTATGAGATCTCTGGAAAGAAACAAACAGTGAGGGGAGAAAGAAGGCCAGGCTTAACAGACTTTTAAATCAACACTAAAATTTAGAGACTCACGAAGGAAATCTGCCCTTCCCTCGGCACCTTATGAGACTGTCTTCTGCTTATGCCTATGATCGGTTGTTAAAGAGTTGCTAAAGGTGCTTTGACACTCTTGTTCTGACCAACTGGGGAAGGAAGATGCAGTTTTCTGACAATGCAAGGGTCACAGAGAAGTAGTTGTAAAGAATGGATAACTGATTATGAAGTTAAGGACATGTGAAGTAAAGGATGTGATTTGAAATACAAGTGTGGAGAGCAAGTAGATTTAACTATGGAAGCTGAGGGCTCAAGGGGACATTGACACTGAAAATGGTAATCTGAGAATCATGAATACGTAGATGTCCATAACTAGACTAGAGCTGACTAGAATGAAGATACATGAAAGCCAAACCCTGAAAAACTGAAAGATTACATGGTTGAGAAGAAATAGCAGATCAGAAAAGGTCTTCGAGGTGCTGTACTGTAGTGGGATGTTGTTAAGGTGTCATAACTTTTAGTCTTTCATCTTTCAAGTATTAGGTACAACTTACCACTGCAAAAGGCTTAATTATAAGTATACAGTAGTCTGAGATTATCTTCATTGTTAATTATCAATAATTTAAAACCAAGGTCTAGCCATAATTATTTTCTTGGGAGATTTGCTCAACATCCATTTGAACTAGATGCTTAAACACTAAAAATACTGCTGATAATTTAATTTATGTAAAATGTTAATGTCTTCTCATGTCTTCAAATATTTGGTGCTTGTTTTTGTTTATTTTGAGCCACAAACTAGGCACAGATATATAGAAAGTTCAATATCAAAGGGTGTGGCCACTAGTAGGATTCCCATGCTCTAGTGGATGGTCCCACACCTATGAATCTATGGGCAGTACTATATACAGGCAGTGCTAATTGGATTTAGCAAATTGTCAAAAATAAATAAATAAAAGAAGATGTGAAGTTGGGAGGGAACCACGCCAGGGAGGATAAGAGGGGCATTAGAGTGAAGAAATTGTGGATAGATCGGATTATATTTCATTGTATACATGTATTAAATTCTCAAGAATAAAGAAAATTATAAAACAACGAAAACATAACTAATAAAAAGTCCAATACCAATCTGTCGGATCTGGCAAAGCTCTTGCCAGTTCTCTTTTGCATAAATACACATAAACAAAAACAAAATTATCTTTTAAAATAAAAAAGCTTTAAAGATCCAACTTCCTTGATGAGTGTTTTAGCTTTCAATGTGCTATGAGATCTTGGAAAAATTATATAACCCCTGTATAAAATGAGTTATAATGTCTCCTTTCTACCTCCTGAAAGTTGTGAGACCTGATGGGTTATTTGCTCTCCTGGAGCCACCTGGCAGAGAGCCACAAATAATGACAGTGGTGGTTATAAGTCAATAGATGAATGTCTCAACTGAGCAGCTGTTGTTTGTAGTATGGCCTGATGATTGGCTAAGGAAAGATGACGTGTGACTAGCTTCAAGGAAAGAGTCCTCTTGTATCTGTGGCTCATGGCTGAGTCAGAAGTAAAGGGTTAAGTCTTGGGCAAAGGAAGGTGACTGCAAGTTTATTTTGCATCTCAGATCCAGGACCATTTTCAAAAACTGGCAGCCCAAACTGAAGTAGACGCCATCTGATGAAGGAACAATTCCAAGACTATAACAAGGTAAGGAAAGCAATACAGGTATTAATATATATATATATTTCAAATTTGTTTGCTCTGTTTCCTTATAATCTGCATTTGCTTCTTATGGCATGATGTTAAAAATTCTGAGGATTATTTTTAAATTTTGTGAAGTTCAATTTTTTTCTCTACTCAATTTTAAATGGATAATTTTGCATTTCAACTTATTGTCAAGAAATATACTTTTGTAAACAGGAGTATCTTGGGAAGTTTATAATGACATTTACTTTATCTGAAAAGATTAATTAATTTAGTATTTCTCAAATTTGTACTATGTGCCTCTCTGGTAATACTTGAGACTGTCATGGGTTATTGAAGTCAAAACCATTTCAGAATAAGAAAAATATCACTTCCTATTTTTACCATATTAACATTTATACTAGAAAGACAAAAGTGTCAGTAAAGGAAACTACTGACACTGTAAGAGTCAGGGAAGGGTGTGGAACAAAAATCCCGTAACATCAGCTTCCCCGAGGACTGTTCTTCACAAGGCAGTGCACATAGTTAACTTATGAAACCTTGGCCATGGGCTCAAATTTGTTTAAAGTGCTAGGTTACAGAATTTAAAACATGTTTTTAAAACATGTGTACTTTATGTACTTCATGTACTGAACTATAGTGACTGTCTTGGGGAAAGTTCTTGCATTTGAGTTGAACGCAGAAATTACTAGTTAAAATATAAAACCATTTTTACTTGAAAGAAAAACTGATAACTTGTGGAGATTTAGACTTAGGCTTTTACAAGATAGTTTATTTTAAAGAATCTGTGAGGTGAGCATCTCAAGAAAAAAATATTAGTGATAAAATTTCAAATTCTGAAGTAAAAATCAGAGTTTTTGAAAGTTTTATGCTGTCTTGTATATTTGACCTCTCCCAGTACGTGGTTTATTTATTTTAAATGACATTGATGTTGATGTTGATGTTAAGTAATGTTGTTTTCCATTATATGATGAAATATGTCAACATTTGGGATATCTGGTTGCATGACTATGGGAACTAAAGAACCAACACTATGATTAGTTAGTGCATGATATTACAAATCATGTACAGTATAAAACCCCTCAAATGTGACAGAAGCCAGTGATACTGTATTTCACATTCTACACTAAAAATAACCATCACATTATTTGTTTTAAGATAGATCCAAAACACATTCATGACTTTGAAAAAGTTATCCAGGCATTCTTCCTTCTTAACCACATACCTATATAAGACAAGATGTCTTTGTAACACTTCAATATAACAACAAATTCAAAAGTAGATATAAAATTGGATACTTAGAAAATAAAAATATATTATGAATTTTCAGTATCATTTCAAATAAATTAACAGACACTGTGATGTTCTTGTTTAAATTTCTAATAGAGTAAATGATGATAATGCTCATAAATCATACCTATGAAGGCTTCAATAATTTTTAGGAGTATAACATGGTCTTGAAACCAAAATATATGAATAACTCTGACTTTATTCTTTACAAAAGAGATGTCAGCCATAGCAGAACACATAATGATAGGGTGTTCATTTATTATACTTAAAGCTAGAATAAAACAAAATATAAACCCACAAAAATGCTACTGCTCTGTCTTCATTTGGTGACTCATCCTGTCTGGTATCTGGCATTCTGATGATACACTGATGACTGCAAATCAGAGGCTTCAAAGCACTGAATGCTGAGAGATATTTTAAATTTTAATTAATACTGATCTACTGTCCCCAGTTTAATCATGCTGAGGATCTTGAATAATACATACTTTCTGAGGAGCAAAGTTTAGTTTGATCCTAACAAGAAGAGCCCTAGGTTTTTCCTAAATCAGGTGATCATGGAAATATAATAATTTTAGACTATAAAAAGATAATAGAAATGAAGTAGTTTGACCTTTCTTATAACAAAGATGGAGAAAGAGATCCAGGGACATATTTTAAAAATACAGAAGGTTTCATGGCACAGATTCGAGAACTTGAACTGAGTTTTCATTCTCTATCGATGTATACATATGGGTATGTAGAGTCTTTAACCTTAAGGACAAAATATTCAGTTATTATTTAGTAATCTCATAAACCAATAATCTTTGAAACTTTTGCCTACTTTTTCAGTATACTAGGGGAGGCCTTGTTTTATTAAATTATTGTTTTCTGGCTTTAAAATAGAAGTTGGGAAATGAATTGCTAAAAATCAAATAAAAAAGTTTATATTTTATTGTAGTATTAACTATGTATATAAAAAGATATATATATATATGTGCTTATCTATGTATCTCTGTATATGTGTAAATATCATCCATCTTCTATAATAGGTATGGTATAAATATATATTATACATGCACATGTATGTATGACTTTTACTGTGATTATTTGGATAATTTTGCTATTGTAATTGGAACCCCTGAGAGATGATAAACCAAAAATGTTTGAAAAACTGTGATCTGAGAACATTCATAAGTTTATATCTAAAGGAACATTTGAGAATTGCAGTCTCTGGAATTTTTTTATTTCGTCCACATTTTTCCTTTTCTTTTGTTGTTTTTCACTCATTTTCTTCTTTCTCTTCTTTTCTTTTATATACTCCCTTCTTTCATCTTAAAACTCATATGAAATTTTACATTAGAAAGGTCACATTATTTAGAAATTATACATTGCTACTTTTCACATATAACAATAATGTTTTGCCTTGCGTTAATATGCCCCCTTTATAATGTTTTCTATGACAAGGTAACTCCTGGTAAAATTATTAAATTTGGTATATTTATATTTTGTATCAAATCATTTTGAAATATTTAGCTAGCTTGTCAGTTTTCTTGTAAATATGTTTTCTGTTTGGAAAACCACATTGCATCCAAGTAGTATTTTCAGCCATCATAGTAGTTAAATGTCATTTGTGATTTCTTTCCATACAATAGCATTATAAATGCATATAAAACTGTTAAAAGTCTAAACTCTAGCTAACAAAAAGAAATATATATATATATATATATATATATATATATATATCTTTGGAAATAGGTTTAGGATCATTTCACTTGATATATAATAATCATATGACTGTGTAGAACTAGAAATTAGACATCTTCTTTCAAATCTTTGCTTAAGGATAGTTGATAAATTTTTAGGTGCTTGTAATAATACTTTGGAAATGATAATGTCTATGTTTACAACTGGTCTCTATCCTAACCAAAGTGTAGATAAGAGAATAATTTGTAATGCTTAAGATGTGTTATTAAGTATAAACCTCTCATTTTGCTGTTAATTGGGCATGTAACTATAGCTTTCATAAGGAAATTCTGACGAGTAAAAATTGCATCATGTCTGGTTTCGTTCATGAATTACGGGCATAGAGTAACTCCTCCAGTGACAGGTACTTGAATTATGCATAGATAGTGAGAGAGATAACTAAGAAATTAGTACACTCACTGTAGATGTAGGGAACAAGACAAATGGTTTAGAAAAGGATAGAGGTCCATAAGTTTCAGTGTTAGGTGAGCTTGTAATTGACTATGTAAGTGGTTAGAATTCACTGAGAGCAGTAAGCATACTGTAGACAGGGAGCAGAGGTCAGTGAGAAACTGAGAGATGGTCCATGGGCAGACCTGACTTAGATAAAGAAACTGCACATGACTAAAGTGGAGAATCTGGCTGATACCCTCCTCCTAATCTGGGTATTATTTTCTGTGTTCTATTACCCCTGTTGTCTATGCCTTTCTGTCTCAAGGGAAGTAAATCAAAGACTCAATTTCTGTCTTCACTCCATACCAAAATTCTAGTTCATTTCTAATTTTAATTCTATCAAGTTCACAATAACCAATGGAAACCATCTAATTCCTTCTAGAAATCTTTCTTTGTAATTCCCATTTGGATGACTAAACATCAAACCAGAGTAATGCTTTTCAAAATCAGTGTTTCAAACTGTATAAATGACGACTTTTTAATGAAATGTGTACTTGCACCTTAAATATTATATTGTGTTATGCAGTGAGTTTTTAAAGTGGATAATACATAAAACAGAAAGCTGGGCTGGTGTTGGCTCAGGTGATAATGTTACTTGCCCCAAGTTTGATGACCCGAGTTTGATCCCTGGAACCCATGTGGTAGAAGAAAAGCAACCTCTGCAAGTTGTCTTCTGACTTCAACACACATGTGTGTGCACAAACACGTATCCAAATAAAGAAATGTAAGGAATTTTTTAAAAAGCTGCTCTAAGTTGTGTCAGAATTCTCATATGAATCAGAACAGGTCCGATTTATACAAGGATAATTTTAGAACAGTGATATGGGAGGTAGCCTGTGTGCAGGTGATGGTGGGAGTTGTCCACCTCCAACAGGAAGGAATATTTTATCAGTGATGTTGCTCAGAATTGCTTGTGCCTGGTGATAATGGCCACACCAACTCTAATTGATTTCCTTTTTTTTTTCAATTCTTTATAGATTATATGTACCCTTATTTCCTTACGTAGAACTGACTGCTGCTTTAACAGATGAGGCCAGCCCTGTAATGACATTTGCTTTACCATTGAAGTTCCAGGTTATTCCATACCAGAATTGATTTCTTTGATCAGTTTCTGATTATTTATATAAACCCATAAAACCTAAATAAGTCATTAGTAACAAAGAAACTGTTTAGAGGAAATGGCTACCGAGATTTTAAGTGTAATTTATTACATGATTCCTAGTTTCCTGAGTCAAGAAAGACAGTGAAAGAGTTCTGGAAAAGTAGCAATTCAATTTGATGTGTGGAAAGTTATTTATTTATTTATTTACTTCTCAGGTCAATGAAAAAGGAGGGAGGAAATCATTCTTCCAGCTTCCAGATTTTACATGTAGGAAAATATGAATAATATCTTGAAGCAGATGAAGAAAAATAAGTTAGTGTCTAATGACTGTTTATCATGGGCCTAAATTTCATCAGGAACAAAAGATCTAGTTCCTAGTTTAGGGGTTTTAAAAGGAGCAAGACAGATCTAGAAAAGATAAGATGACACAAATCTGCATTTCATTAAGGTCTAAACGTTGTTTCATTGATTATATATGACAGAAAAAAATCTACCAGAGGAGAGGATTAGAATTCTGAAGAACACACTACAAAGTAAATTATCAATTATAATGTAATGTTCATTGAGTGAGTACTTTTATAGATAATATCCTAAATAATCTGCATTCATTATTTTATTTGTTACTCTATTCTAAAGACAGATGATATTTTCATCTTATATGAATGCAGGAACTGAGGCACAGAAAGTCCTAGTGACTTAGTAAAGGTAACAAAATTAATGGCAGAACAAGGATCTGAGTGCAAGTGTGCACACCCAAGAACTTGACTTAAACTGCTACCTGAGCTGTCAGAGGTTTCAGTGAAGAGGTGGGTGGTAATTACGTTGGGTTTTTATAGTCATATTTAAATGAGGTAAAATGGAGTGAATACTAACTGGGATGGAGACTGTAATAACAGAAATTACAAAGTTAAACTGTGTATTACGTGTTTTAAGGATGACAAAACTTAGTAAGACTCAGAAGCTCATGATAAATGTATCTTGGGAAATGAAATTGGGATGAAAATGTATTTTAGAAACAGCAGAAGGGAGAGATCTACTTTAGCTCATGATTCTAGAGGGCTGGCCCCATGTGCTGGCAGAACATCTGCTGGAGGAGCTTCTGTATTTCAAGGCAGACAGGAAGTGGAGAGAAAGAAGAGGGCCAGGCAAGATACCTTCTAAGGCACATTCCCCAGCAACCTTCCTCTACCAGATCCCATCTTTCACAGTTTTCAAAACATCCCCAAAACAACATCATCAGCTGGAAACTTAAGTGTGCAACCCCTGAGACTCTAGGAAACATCTCATATTCAAAACATAACAAGCCAGCCAATTCTTGATAAAGCAGAGAATATGGAGTCACTAAAAACCTTTTTTATATTTCAATTATCATTGATATTTTGAGTGTATGAGTAATGTATCACCATTAAGTGTGTAAGTGCGCCTGTGTTATGAAGTGACTGTAGAGATCAGAAGAGGGTGATGGATCCCCTGGAACTAGAATCATAGATGGTTGTTATCTGCCATGTGAGTGCTGGGAACCAAACCCAGGTCCTCAGCAAGAGTAGCCAGTGCTCATTCCTGCTCAGCTATCTCTACAGTCACTAAAATACTTCTCAAAAATCTCATTGGAACATCAGTGGGAAAATGATTTTGAATTAGCATGAAGTATATTTGAAGGAGAAAAGAAAATTGGTCTTGAAGTTGAGTTGGAATACTAGAAAATAGTTTGGAAAAAAAGTGAATTTAAACTAAAAAAAGGGCAGTCAAGTAATTATTATCAAAATCTTTGACTGGATTCAAAGAATTATACTGAATATAAAATCAAAAAAGCTCTTCAAATTTTGAAAGCAGGCGACAGGAAAATAGGTGGTGTCAGTAAATGAGATAGAAAACATGGAGGGGCAAAGACTAAATTCTCTAAGAGAGCAGTGTGGTGGCCTATTTACCTCTTTCTCCTTAGCATTACGCCAGGCACAGTGTCTAGCGCATAGTAGGTGATTAAAATATTAAAACTTTAAAAAAAATATGGCTGAACAAGATCATGACAAGACAATGAAACAAAGACCCTTTGTGAGTATCCTAAAGACTACAATTGTGCATGTAAAGAGAGACATAAATTTAGTATTTGCCTTAATAAAAAAAATGTTCTGCAATGTCATGAGAATGGGTTAGGTCATAAAGAAGGAATTTCTCGAAAAAGAAAAAATCCAGAGCACTTAACATAGCAACCCCCATTTTGAGGGCTTAGGACTATAAATGACAGAATAAGCAAAAACACCAGCAGAATTTGTGACGCCAAGAGGATTGCATCAAAATACGTAACTGACATTAATCTACCAACAAAAATTTAATTGATGCAAAGTATCTACTGTGATTATAAATATTTCTTCATATTGAAATTAGAGAACATAAAAGCAGCTTGGAAGAAGTAGGCAGAGTTATAGACTGGTGACAGTCATTTAGGTCAGTATTTCCTGAAAGGGGTAGTTTTCTAGAAGCAATCTTCAGGAATGCTCGTGAAACATTCATTCACTCAGCCGATGTGTCCTCTCTGTCAAGAGTAGATGTGAAAATGACATTCACAGAATGAGGTATGCTTGCCTGGTTCTTAAAAAACAAACAAGGAATGCAGCCCATTTAAAAAGGCATACATTTTATCCAGAAACTCTTCCCACTCACCGTAGTGCATTGGTTTGAATCCTGAAACCTGAGGAAGAACATAAAGGTAAAATGGAAGAAAGTATAGATTCTTTTATTTTAAAAACAGCAAAGATCCATACAAGGAAATAGAATATTGGAGAGAATAAAGCAATTTCATCTCTGGTATATATATATATATATATATATATACCAGAGATGAAATTGCTTTATATTTGCATATAATGCATACTTAATTTCTTTTTATTTTTTAATTTTATGTGATGCATGTTTTGATTATATGTATGTAAGTTCACCGTGTACATACAGCATTCATGTAGGCCAGAAGAGTGCATTGGATACTCTGAAACTGGACTTACACAGAGTTTTTAACTGTCATGTAGGTGCTGGGAACCAAACCTAGATCTTATGAAAGAACAGCTAGTGCTCTTAACCATTGATCCATCTCTCCAGCTCCTCGTGTGGACTTTTGTGTATCACAAAATAGTGATATCACAAAATAGTGTCATAATATTTTCATTAAGATTCTACCTAAAAATTTCCAGAGAGAATGAAAGAAATAAAGGTTATGAAGATAATTCATTTCTTTCTGAACAACACTATTTACTCTGGCACTAATTCCAACTTCTAAAGTTATCTTGCCCTGATGCAGAAGGAATAAGAAAAAAATAAAGCAGTAAACCAAAAGGGCAAAACACGGAGAAAACAAATACCATGTTAGGTCATGTGTCATACAGTTTTAGATATAGATGAGGAAATAACACAAATTCTTAAATATATTTTATAGAAGACATTTAGACTCTAATATTCATCTGACAATTAAATAATTTTGTAATGCATTGCACAATTGTATATTGAATGATTAGTATTATGTTCTTTATATTAGGAATAAAACTTGCACCTTCAGTTGTCTAAAATACACATCAAATTGCGGATGTAAGAATACCAAGTATTCTAGTTTTCAATGTCCTTGGCTCTTGGAAGAACGTGGTTAGTGAAGAGTATATCTTCATGATTAGTTCCTGCCTGTAGAACAAAAGACAAGGAAAGTTTGTTCAATGCAGCAGCCACATACTTGTCCAAAATGCAAAGATGTGTTGTAGCAATTAGCAATATAGTAACCCCATGGGTTCAGTGACAGAACTCACACTTGGAATATGTCAAAAGAGACAAACTCCCTAGATTAGCAGAATTTAATTAGAAAGAGAAAGGCTGTTGAATTAGAAGAATTGAAATTTCATTTTATAGTAAAATAAATCACTTGTTTCAAGTATATTTATTAAGAATTATCAGTAAAGTAATCATGATTTTGAACTCTCAGTTTCTACCTGTTAATTTTAAATTACATTCATGTTACTCTGTTACTATATTTTAATAAATCATTAAACCTATATAAAATCAAAATATTTTACATACTTTTAGTAGTATAAAACATTTCTGTCTACAAACTATCAAGTTAGTACCTACATTAACATATTAAGCATTGCATCAATGTATACTGTGTTATCTGAGAGTAATATGACTCAGCAGAAGAGTTTTTTACTTTATTAGATTTAACCGTCTTTTGCATATGTAGAGCAGTTCATCACAGGAATAAAAAGTCAATTACTATCAGTGTCTTTTAAAAAGTACTGGTTTGGGACTGGAGAGATGACTCAGTTGTTAAGAGCACTGACTGCTCTTGCAGAGGACCTGGGTGTGGTTCCCAGCACTGACATGGTAGCTAACAGACATGGTAACTCCAGTTCCAGGGAATCGGATGCTCTCTTCTGACCTTCACTGATGTCCTCTTCTGACCTTCATGGGCATTGCATGACATGGATGCACTTACACACATGAGGTTATAACACTTCTACACATTAAAAAAAAATACTTGTTCTATTTAAAAGCAAAATTTGGTGGATATATGTGTGTAAACATATGATGCATGCATGTGTGTGTATGTGCTTCTGAGTGTTGGAGGTTAAAGAAAGATGTTGGTTGTTATGCTCAGTTATGTTCCACGTTATCCCTTGAGATGGTCTCTTATTGAACCTGGATCTCACCTTTTGTTCAACTCAGAAAATATTCTAGTTATTCTTCCAAAGTAAAACTTTTAATAGAGTTGACCAAGAAATGTATCACACAAAAACTGTTGTTGATACATGATAGAGTCTTAAATAAGTCTCTTTGAAAATCCTGGAATGTGTTTAACTCAAATTTGAAAAATGATAACATTCTAGAAGCAAATGATAAAAAGTTGTTTACTGTTTTATAAAATTCAATTGCAGAGGATCAACTTAGAGGAATTTATTTCTAAAATTGTTTTATTTTTATTTTATGTGTATGAATGTATTGCCTGCATGTAGGTAGGAGTACCCATGTTGTTCAGTGTCCATAGAGGTCAGAAGAAGGCATCAGGCTCCCTGGAACTGGAGTTGTGGATGATTGTTAGCTATCAGGTGAGCATCCACTGCTTTTACCATCTAAGCTATCTTTCCAGCTTCCTTAGAGGAATTTCTTTATTTATTTTATTCATTAAGGAGCAAGAACATAAAAACATTTCTTACCTGAGCATATCATCAAAGACATCTTTTAAATGTCTTCTCTTTATGGACTGAAAGTTCTAGCATAAGCAGTAATTCCCAGATTAGCACTATTTTTCCTATAAGAGTTGAGGGATAAAGCAAAACCAAATTAATTTTAATCAGATAATTAAAATGTGAACTAAAATAAACTTTATCATAAGTTATAAGATCCCTTAAACTTAAGGTATTATAATATCTAAAAAGAGTTCAATAACAATGCATTGGAAGAATGGGAAAGAATGGGTTATTTGACTGCAAATATGATTAGAAAATAAAAAAATTGCTTTCAGAAACTGTCATAAGTTCTTCATTTATTTTTTGTGTAATATGCAAAACATAGCATGATGTTAAAAGTTCTTTGTATTTTCTACCAACCCTCCTTGCTAAGATCGAATTTGATGAATTATGAAACTTTATGAACTGGACATATCTATAAACATTCTGTAGATTTATAATTGCATTTGTATCACAGGGATTTTGCAGATTAATGAAATTATTATTTAGTGTATTGAAATGCAAGATCAGTAATACTTAAGTTAATTCAAATACAGAATGAAATAAAAATATATGATTATTAACTGTCAGGAAAGGGGCTTGTTTGGCTTCTCTGAATATCAGAATCTTGACTGCTATAATCAAGTATGCTTCTGTGTAGCATCTTATATTTCTGTTATCATAACGTACTTGCTGTGATTATTTGCTGATACTGCTTTTTTTCAACTGTAAGATTTTTGTAGGCAGAAATGAATGCTGCTTGCTGTACTGTACTCTGCTGTGTTCTGCCTCTTCTTCCTACTCTTCGCTCTACTTCTTTCTGCTTCTCTGTCTTTTGTGCTGATCGCTCCTCTTACTTCTCCCATTCTTTTTTTCAGGGTGTGAGGCATTAGTTTTTATCCATACAAGGTAGTAAAATTGTATGCACAGATTAAAACAAATTAGAAAAGAAAGGAAAGGTAAAAGAAAGAACACAAAATTCAAGGGAGCATGTGGTGCCAAGACTCCTCAAATTTTGAAAACAATTTTCCACACGTGGAGAAGCAGTCTTGCATATACAATTTACCTCCAAGGCTTTAAGAGAAGAAGCCAGCAAGCCTGAAGAACCATAGAGCTTCAGATTAGCAATGAGTGGGATCCTACATATAGGATAACAGGATAAAATCAACTGACAAACCCTCAAAGGTCATCCACCCCTATATATCTTGGTGAGTTTTTGTACAATTGATTCTATAGAGTGATGAAATGAATTTTTCTTAACAAAACTGAACAGACACAACTAAAAATAAAATTTTATAATTGTAGTAAATTCAGTTGAAACCTATTAATAGAACCATGCCCTAATGCAAGTCCTGAAGTGATTGTTCTTCTATCGACAATCTATTCTATGTCATCTATCTATCTATCTATCTATCCATCTATCATCTGTCATTTATCTATCCTTCATCATCTATCATCTATCCATTTATCATCTATCTAATCTATCTATTATCTATCTGTCATTTATCTATCCATCATCTATCATCTATCTAATCTATCATCTATCCATCTGTCTGAATAGATATCATTTATTCATTCATCCATCCATATCTTTCTACCTATAAAATAAGACATGGAAGCCTAGTCTGGTGGTGCAGGCCTGTAATTGCAGTTATTTAGGAGGTTGAGGCAAGAGGTTCATACATTAAAGCCAGCTTCTGCTACAGAGTGATTTCAAGGCCAGCCTGGAAAACTTAGTAAGACACTGACTCAGTATAAGAAAAAGTAAGCAAAAGAGCTGGGGCTAGAGCTCAGTGGTACAGTGCTTTGCCTAGTATTTATGAGTCCTGAGGTTCAATACCCAGTGCTGGATGAAAAAACTTAAAGATGGTACCTGCATGTTTACGTACACAACTCTAAGTTGGGGCCCTAATTTCCTGATGGTGTTTCTTTTGCCAAAAAATAAATTAGAGTGAACATTTGTTTTGCCCATCTCTCCTCTGTTAGAGATTTTTCTTTTTAATCAGTGACCTCATTTTATTCTAAAAGCTAATCTAGCTATAATGTGATTTTTAGCTAGGATGAAACATTGAAATGCATTATAACAGTTCCAACAGTTCCAAAGCATTCCTTTGTTTACTTCCCGTAGTTCATGGCACATCTTTACTGACTCAAATAGAAAAGACAATTTCAGCTTTATCTGTTTCTGATGAGTAGACTCATATTTTTATTGTAGAAATTTTTCAATTTTCATAAAATATAATTTGATGGTGTTTAGATCCCTTCTCCTATCTGTACCTCCCCTTATTGTCCTCTCCCAAATTTAATGTACTCTACTACACATAGAATAAGGTCTACAGAGCCTAATTTGTGTCCACTAATGTCCTTCAGTCTGGGTTCATTCATTAGAACCTGGTTAACCTACCAGGGGTCCCATCTTTGAAAGAGATGATCTCTTCCTCCTCCCAGAAGTCATTAGCTGCTAAACATTTCCTTAGGTGATGTTGGAGACTCTTATCCATTTCCCCATAGCTATGCTGGGATTTCGTCTGGTTTGAGCTTGCATTGAATTTGTGCATGCTGACACCATTGCCATAAGTTCATACGAATAACTGCCCAGCTTTCTGGAAAATTCTTTTTCTTTGTGGTCATCTAACACCTCTGGCTCTTACAATATTTCCACCCCCTCTTCTGCACTGATCGCTGAGCACTGGGAGACAAAGGATTGAAATGGTGTCATATCTATAGATAAGTACTCTGCAGTTTCTTGATGTCTGCACATTGACCACCTGTGGGTTTCTGTATTAATCAGAAGAAACTTCTCTGGTAAGAGCTGAGAAATGCATTAATCTGTGAGTATAGTAGTTAGTCATTAGGAATCATTTTAGTATGATATCTATTCAGTAGAAAACTAGTATTCAGCTCTCCTCTATGTCCTATAACCTGTCTAGCCCAAAATCAGTGTCAGGTATGGACTTCATTCTACGAAGCAGACCTTAAATCAACAGTGGTTGGTTACTTCCATAACATTCATGCTACTATTGCCCTGGTGGGCATCTCTTTCCAACCCTGTTGTTGTAGTTCACAAAATTCACAGTTGGATAAGACTGATGATTAATTTTCTCTTTTGGTAGCATGCAAAGCACCTTCCAGCACTATGAACACTAGCCAGTAGAAATGAGGCTCTGAAGTCAGCACCAGCTTGATTGTTCCTTATTTGATCTACAGCTTGTGTATGTAATGTCTTTAGCAAAGGGTCTTACTGTGATGTTTTGGTGGGTAACCAAGATCAGAGAAAATGCCCAAATTTTTGAGGGTCTTTAGGACCCTCAATAATACTTCTAGGGAGGGAGTCCTTGCCTGGCATTGAGTTTGTTTTTTTTTTTTCATTAGCCAATGATGTTTAGAAAGGGCAATGTGCCCTTGTTATGGGATAACTCCTTTTAATCTCTTTTTAGGATGGCTATGTGTATACTTTAACAAACTTCTATAGTAGTAGTTACCTGTCCCCCCCCTCTGCCCTGCCCTCCCATACCCCCCCACTCCCTCCTCTGCCCTGCCCTCCCATGCCCCCCCCACTTCCTCCTCTGCCTGCCCTCCCATTCCCCCTCCCCTCCCTCCTCTGCCCTCCCATTCCCCACCCTATTTAACCCTTTCTGGGTTAATGTTCCCTTTTGTCCCTTCAGATTTCTGCATTCCATCACCCCTCCCAAGAAGTTTCCCCCAGCCCATGGCCATTTATTAGTTTCTTGACCTCTCTGAATTTTCAGATTGAAACATGCATATCTAAGATTTCAATGCCAGCATCTAACTTTGAGAAAGAATGTGTGAAGTTTGTCTTGCTGAATCTGCATTTCCTCACTCAGGATGATTTTTTCAGTCCATCCATTTAACCGCAAATTTCATAATTTCCATTTTTCTATAGCTGAATAGTATTGATGGAGGCAATTATTTAATTGAGGCCTCTTCTTCCCAGGTGACTCTACATTGTATCAAGCTGACAACAAACATAGTTAGGAAATCAACCAAGGAAATTATCTGGTCTTTATATGAGCTTAAAATTAATAAATTTTTTAACTATCAACACATATATTCATCAGTAAAGACATTTTAGTAACTTGTGTCTGAGCTACAACAGGATTTGTTTACAAATTAAGACAATTTTTAGGAAGTAATTTATATTGAAATTTTCAGTATAATTTCTTTCTCATATGTAATATTTTTCTTAAATATTTTTCTAAAAGAACAATTATAATCTGAGAAAAAATAGACTTGAATATTAGTTCAAACAATCCCATGAGCTACTTTTTTGAGTTATAAAAAATCCATATGCATTATGCTTTGATTTTCTTGGTTATGGGATTTGATGAGTTCATGTAAACAGTCACCAAGTGTCCTCAATTTTCTGGCAGAAATAATGTCAGTTTACTTTAGAATATATAAAAGGACCATTGAGTGTTCTTTTCCGCAGGCTTCTCATACTTCTATTCTAATTCATCTTGTCTCTTTCTTTGGTGTCAGCATCCTTTGAGAGCTCCTCCTTTGAATCAAAGTGCTTACATTTGGGAAAGTGTGATTTGTTGCTAAATTCTTCCATGTTTTTTCTTTACTTGAAAAAATTATATTATCAATTTATAAGTACAAGGCAAAACTCAAGCTAACCTTCAAACATTATGCTACTCATAGAGATAATATTAAATTATAACTTTTTCATGATTCATTTATTCTCTAAATTCAAATTTGAATTAGACTTGTCATTTCAGGGAAATATATACAATGTTTTTATAGTATATATTCTAAAAGTTTTGCATTCTTTATTCTTTTAACTTGGACATCAGAGAAACAAGATCAACCTGGAAATTTCTTAACTTTCTCCTTTGATGTGTGGTATAATGTTGTCTTAGTGTTGACTTCTCGCTCTTAACACTGTGTTGTACACATACTTGTTGTCTATTGGCCGATATTAAATTGATTAGCCATGCGACAATAGAGTGCCTGCCCACACTTGTCAACTTGTGTCTAAGGCTGCTGAAAACCAATGAAAAATTTACATGCGACAATTTCACTTTATACTACTAATCAGTAAGGTCTATCAACACTTAGAACTAATTGCTTTGAAGAAATTCTTTTTAAAAATCTTCATATGCACCACTAACTAGCACCTATTAGATGTATGCTTTCATTTAATCAGAATTAAAGCAAAGAACTCAAGACAATTACTGCTGTAAAGAAAGTCATATGCCAGAAGAGTTTAGAAAATGGCACTTTTAAAATCGATTGAAACAATTAATAATGTAGTGCTAGCTAGAAAAGCAATGAGATTTGAAAGAAAAGAGAATATTTGGCCAGTTTGAGTACTTTATAATGGTCCAGTTACTATCTTTTCCAGATACTATGTTTAAGTCCTTCGTATTTATTGTTAAACTAGATATAAGTGTCGTCCTCTACTTGGCAGAGAAGAAAATGAGATATAGTGATAACATCCCAATTTCACACAGTAGCTCATGACATCACAAGAAGCTGAACCCAAGATTCCTACCCAAGACTCTATTATATATTGCCACTCCACCACAGTACTTTTCCTCAGAGATAACATGAGATAGTGTTGCATATTTATTGAAAGCAGTGTGTGTGTGAACAAATAGTACAATGTTTAAAGCCAAAGACTAGGTAATTTGAAAGAATGAGCCAACAGGAAAGATTCCCCAAGGGTGAGTTGAATTGCTGTTGAGGAACTTTTAAAAATTAGATTCTTGATCTGAGGACATGGCTCGGTTGGTAAGGTGCTTACAGTCTTCAGGACCTGAGCCCAAGAATCTATGTGAAAAAAAAAAAAAAAAAAGCCTTATTGGCATGGAGAAATGGTTCAGTGGTTAAGAACAGTCAGTGCTCTTGCAGAGAACCTGGGTTCAATTCTCAGCACCCACATGACAGCTAAAAACCGTCCAGTTTAACTCCAGTTCCAGGGACTCTGACGCCCTCTTCTGACCTCCACGGGCATTGCACAAGATGGGTGCACTTACATACATACACTCATACACATAAAATAAAAATAATAAAACATTTTTAATTAAAAAAAAACCTGGCATGTGGTGCATATGTCTTTAGTGATGGGCTGCAGAGACAGGATGCTCCCGAGTACTAGACTAGCATGCTTGGTGAATTGCAGGCAAATGAGAGATTGTTCTCTGGCCTCCGTAGACACACACACACACACACACACACACACACACACACACACACACACACATGCATACACCTCTGCATACATACACATAAATATAAATTATATTCCTTCGATTGCAACCTTTATTTACAAATGATTCAACCACATACTAATTAAGGGTCTTTCTCTGTACAAATTGTTTTTCATTTTAGAGCTCTAGAGTATTCAGCATGCAGCCGAGTGCTTGGAGAAGGGAATGCTAAACCTCTCAGTCAAGGCTTTCTTCCCCAATGCACTGGTCAGATGTTGATTTTGTTATCAAGTGATGAGTATATATACACTGCAGTGTCATCCCCAGATTCTAAAAGCTGTTTCTTGAGCTTTCTCAACATTCCTCTAATTGTCATAGTTTCTTGCTAAGCCCCAACATTTATTTGTTATTGCATTATTATGTAGTAATCCAAAAATCTGAGAACATTTGTGTGAATTTTAGAAAATACAGATTATAAAAATATTTCTAATGAAAACAATCTTAATGTGTTAAAACAACTTTTTAGTTATTATTTTTGTTGTACTGAGGATTGAACCTAGATCCTTGCAAATGCTAGGCAAGAACTCTATCACTGAATTATATCGCCAGTGCTCTTTTCATTTTCTGTTGAGAGACAGAGTCTCATTAAGTTTCCTGGACTGGAGCATAAATTCATCTGTAAACCATTAGGCCTTGAACTTGCAATGCTTCTGTGTCTGCCTTTTGAATAACTGTAATTATAGACCACCTCGAATTTGGCTTTGAGCCTTTAAAGGTAGATTTTAAAATTGTAGCTTTTCTTTAACTTTACATAATTATATTAGAAAATCATATATCTTGTCTAAACTCTCCAAGACTCTATTGTAAATATATAAAAAGGCTGTTTATGATTATTGTCATTCATGACACTAAAATTGGCTAAGATATTCTTGAGGATAAGAAAGGGTAAATGATTTTTTTTTGGTCTGCTTTACTTTTTTTTTTTTTTGCCATTGTGGAAGTGGGTAATTCTTTTCAGTGTAGTCTATTATCTTTAGAGCTAAATGGTCAGTGTTTTATCAACTAATGTGGCTGTTCATAGTCATACCACTAAGGAGGCAGGCACAGATCCTCTAGTCTATAGCCCAGAATGCTTTTGCTCCCCTGCATCTTATGATTCCCTCAAAGGGAAAAGAAGGAAGATTTCCAATGAAAGGAAATGTAGCATCAGTATACTTTAGAATGATATTTTGTTTTTATATTTTTTTAAACAAATTGGGGCCACACCTCAATACCAGGCATACCTCCCCAACTGGATAAGTGTGCCTTCTGAGTCATCAGCAGTTGTACACCATGAACTGGAGCTTCTCTATGCAACTATTGACAGTTGCCTCACTGTGTTGGCAGCCAAGTGACCATGCTCCTATCGGGCTATCAGAGCAGCAAACCTCAGTCAGTAAACCTGTCCAACTTGTTTCCTTTCTTGTCCTCAGTGACTGTCATTATTTTCCAGCCTCCTAGTCCTAACCTGGCTGATAGAAATCAGATGGTGACTGAATAGAAGCTTTCCCAGTCCTGGGTCCATGATGTACACGTGAGTACTCAGATTTTCTTATTGAGTTGATGACTGAGACAAGTATTTACACCTCCTGGGACAGGCTGTGCAGATGCTGGCTGGTAGAGTTATTTTAACTGTAGGAGTTTTTCATATGTGTTATTATATTTCGTATTTAAGTTTTGTTTTGTTTTGAATGAAATAACAAGGACCAATGTGGTATTCTCTTTCTAAGTAAGAGAAATAGAAACAATATGTTGATACTATATTAACAGTAATCACTATCAACATTGGAGAGAATTTGTGTTTCAAAGAATAAAGCATTTAATATAGTTCATTTGACTCTTTACTATGTTTAATAGTATAATATATTTTTAGAGTATGTTATTTATTGAAGTATATTATGTGACAACAAAATACAAATTAAAGAGGAGAGGGTACTGAAATTTTCATTTGTCAATTCCAAGTAAAAGAACATCTCTCCACATGGGATTACTGTACATATCACATGAATGAAATGATTGAATTAAAATTCAGATATGCAAACAATTATTGAATTAAAATTTCATGTGGCATTTGGCATAATTGAAGTTCAAAATAATTGATCGCTCTCTGTCAATTGATCACTCTCTCTCTCTATATATATATGTATATATATAATATTTAAGTAGTATTCAGGCTATTGGTTAAGGCTGAAATTATTAATAATTGATCAGTTATATTTTTCAAACTCCTATATATCTCCAACATTTTTCACCAAAAGAGGAGTCTCTCTAAATAAAAATTTCCTGTTTCCATCGACCAATGTGTCAGACATAATTCTGATTTCATGCTCATTGTGATTGCTTACTAATCTGAGTTTATCTTTTATGAAATATAATACTTTAAAGGCCTGTGCTCTCTCACATTTCCAAATAAGTATTCTTATCTTCCCTAATTTACTTTCCAATATTAGCATGAGTCTCAAACAGAATTCATTTCATGCATAAAGCTTCCCCCCACAGACACTTTCCTAACAGTATAACCCAACATAATATTCATACTCTTAATTATAAGAAAGTATATTCATCACTTAATAAGACGAAATGCACACCAGGAAACATTGATTCATATTTGCTGAACACTCATATGAGTATACAACAAATTCAATTTAAAAAGCTGTATCAAGGAACTGGAGTGCTCATGCTCACCTACCTCAGGATTCTGGACATGCCTTTCTGATAGCTAGCTCCTCCACTTTTCAACTGAAGGCATCATTTCCACTCATTTTTGTACTATAAACATTTTATTATAGGTACATGAAATTTCCACACTGAAGCCTCATCTGCTTTGATTCAGAGTACATAGTTCTGAGTATTTTTAAGCATCCTTTCTCTTTGAACTGCAGACAAGAACCTTTTTTTTTTAAACACAGATATCTTCCAAAAAGTATGAAATGTTCATTAAAAGTATGAAAGTAGACAGTAGCTTTTTAAAAATTCATTAAAGATATTCTGTCTAAGGGATCTATTTACACAGAGTAAGTGTGTCAGAAATATAGTTTCTTAGCAAAAACCTGGTCTGACATTGCAGAGAAGCGGAAAAGGAATCTTTATTTATACGTGTTATAGATCTAGATTTCCACTCATCTGGGAAAATCTTTACCCTCTCAGGATTTCAATTTCACTTTTATCTCTAAAAAGACAGCCAGAGTTAATAGTAAAAGAAACAGAGTGAGAGCGTATAGGTGTTGGTGGAACTTGAAATCATCTTTGTAGGTGGGTACAAAGCTATTTTTGTTTTGTTGATTTGTTAATCATTTGATTTTGGTATTATTATTAGCTTTCTTGGCTAGATGTAATAATGAGATACATTTTTATGTATTTTTATATATTAAGTAGTTTTTATTGAGGATATGTTTCTGATATATGTCTTAATGCAGAACATTTCTTGTTGTAAGTCTTGGTCAAAAGTGTTGCTAAAACAATGAATCAGATAATCCTAAAGTTCATTGGAGTACTTAAAATCTATGATTTCAAAGAGTTAATTGCTCATTAATATGGAGAACAATTAAATTGGGAGAGTCATTCAGTTTATCCAGGGTATAGTTCTCTTTTTTATTTTGTATTGCACTATCAGTTTATTTGGTACCCTCTACAAATGAGGCAGAGACCTGAGCTACAGTTACCAGAAAGTATACCTTGGTGTCAAGAGACAATCAACAGGCCACACCTAGAAGGCTCACAGTGACATGTGCAAAAATTAGAAGTAGAAGTAAGATGCTAGGAGCGTATCCACCTAGTCTTATAAAAGGATCTCCGAATATGTAATAAATGATCATGGTCTTTAAAAACAAGTAGAAATTAGTTGGAGGACAAGAAGGATGTATCAGGGGCCAAGAGAATAAAGCCATTACAAGTCATGACACTTTAAATATGCATCCAAGTTGACCTTGGAAAGTGTCTAATGAAACTGAAATTATCTGTCTCTGGGCACCTTTGTCTCTAAACTTCATTATGAGAGTTTAGTAAAAACTTAAGCAAGAGGAAGAAATGGTGAAGTTTGCATTCAGAACTGTGAGGGGAACCAGCCCCCTCGGTGGTTCTACCGTCATCTGGTTACAAGTGCTGACTCTGATGAAGGGACAGAAGGACAGGGATCTGGATATCAGATCTGCTCATCAGTTATTTTCTTAACCTGTAAGGAATGCACCCATATTTAGTGAGACCCCCCTCAATAGCCTTTCATAAGTCTAACCAAATTTCCCCTCTAAGCTGACATTTTTAGTTATCCCTGAGACAAAGCCAACTTTTATTCAAAGTCGAATAAAACATCCTGTGTATTTTTACTGACACATTTCTCTGTATGTTTGTTTTCAATGGCATCTCCCCAGTTAAACAGAAAGCGTTCTGTGTCTCCAGGGCTAAACACACTTCCTGTCTCATTGAGACTCTCAATATTTGAATGTTGATTTATGACTACATTTTCCTTAAGGCAAGACCAGTTATCAAGAAGGAAAAGCTAGAAGTAAATGAAACTTTCAGATTTATAACCAACTACATATGCTTATGAGATAATTACAGTACATCAATTTAGGAGGTAAATAGAAAACTTAACTACAGAGAGAATTTCTTCCAAATAAACTTATATACTGCCATACTGACAGAAATTTATTATTATAGAGAAGAAAGCTTTTGATAATTGTTCATGGGCTGCATTTTAGATTCATTCACTCATCAATTCAAAATATTTATAGAAGTTTATACTATACTATAGCACATTATACACATATATACATAGCTTTTTAAGTTGTATACACACATATACATAGTGTATCTATTATATGTGCATATACATATATACCATATTATATAAAAAATAAAAAGGTGCATACATATAAGAATAAAATCATAAATTTTCTGGTGTTTATAAACTAAGGAGGAGGCACAATAGTGGTCAGACAGAAGCGAAATATAAATATCAGAAATACTAGACAAAGGTTGTGTACTTTTTCCCCCGAAAAATTTCAAATTCACTGTTTATTTAACGTCTAACATCTTAAAATTTAACTTTCAGTTCATCTGTTAGTACTCTATGACCTATTTTTAAATAAATCTAGCCTAAAGTTTTGAATGAATTTTGAAAACATTAAATGCTGCTGCCATTTGTCACTTTGCTCAAATGAAATTTGAGAAGATCTGAAAAGCATCTCAACACCATTCAACAAATGCAGGAAAACAATGTGGAGACAGAATCTGGGCCAAGAAGATGAATTTGTTGCTTGCACCTGTCATTTGCAGTAGCCTTTAAAAGCCATATTGTGTCCTGGAAACACAGTGAAGTTGGTTCTACTAATGCAGCAGGTTATGGTGAGATGAAGATATTTAGAGACTTGTAAAAATTTGTCATATCTTTGAATCATATACTCATTATGACTTTATTGCTTATTATGATGCATCCTGAATCCTTAGAATTGGAAAACTTTCAAAACCCAAGTTCAAATCCCAATTCAGGGTCACATAAGGGATATTTGTCATTGCTGTTTTGGATACTATACACTAAAATTCTTTAAATCATGTATATGATAAAATATTGACTATGGATTCCTTGTCATTGTCAATGTTTTAAATGTATTAGCTCTTCTTATTTCTGCAAAATTTTTAATACATTATAATAACTGATGATATTATTGCTCAAAATTTGAAGAAAAAACAGTGACTTTGAGGTAGTCAGCAATTTATATGACATTATCATTGATTAAGAAAGCAGCCCATATTTCGGGTCTCTTGTATATTATAAAATAGAATTAAGTAAATTAAAAATGTAGAAAATATTCAACATGATCTACAACTAAGGATTGTATGAAAATTAAAATCATTATGCATGTTAAAGCCATTGAAAACTAGCAATTTTATATGGTCCAAATTTATCAAGTATCTTCCTGGTCTTGTTTTGCTCTTCTTGGAGTATAATATTTAGAACGTCTAATGCAACATTCAGAGCATGTAATTTAGGCATAATTTAAGTCTATATGCTATTTTTAAAATGTTGGCATAGACACTAGTATGTAAAACAACCTTGAAGACACATCTCAACAGATGAGATAAGATAACGCAAATTGGCAAGAAAAAAAGAGACGAGTGCAAAAGAGAGTGTGGCAAGTACTACTCTATGAAAAATGAAAAACTAAAAACCCAACGAATTGTTCATCTACAAGGTGGTAACTGCCTTAAATCATAGCCCCCCCCCCCCCCAGAGAGTCATTGGCAGATTCTGGTACTTGCTATAGATTGCTGGAGTTGTTGTTTTAATAATCAGTTGAATAAACCTGAACACATAGAAGGGCCTAAACTATACATAAATATCAAATCACAAGAGAAGCAATACAAAATTGAAAAAAAAAAAAAAAGAAAAACCCCATAGCTTTATCTTGAAGATTTCTTAAAAAATAGATTAAAAATCAGGTCATTTATCTTGTTCCCATCTTTCATCCTGAATGCATCTCAGTCGTATTCATAAACCTGAACAGGCCGTGGAAGATTGATGTATCCGTACAGATACCGCCTCGAAACTTGTGAAGGCATCACCTTAGCTCTCCTCTCTGCTACATCGGTGTGGCATTTCCTGCCCCATGAGACCTTCCTGCCGGTCTCCCTTCCCTCCTGTCACTCACCCTTCCAGGTCACCCTACTCCTACGTGGCTACTAGTTCCGGATTGTACCTTTATTTCCCACCTTATACTTCACTTGTTTTCTGTGGTCCAGGCCACCATCTCTGGTTGGTAAAGGAAAGATCATTTCTTATTTTCATTCCATATATGCCATACCACAGTCTAGAAATGCATTCACTAATGGGTTGTTATAATTGAGTGTGTCTGGTATTAGATGAAGTGGATAAGAGAAACATCTTCATTTTTTCACAGAGTGTAAAGTTAACTCAAGCATCGTGTCTTTGAGGGGTAGGGGATGCTGAAGACTTGGACCCCTTGCTTTCTATTATTTGTTTGGGGAGCAGTGAATGTAATGAGGACCACTGTGCTTGACTCAAGCACAAAAGTCAGAATTCAGTCGTTATTTACTGTTTCTTCTAAATCACCAAGGCATTAATTTCACCTGGTCAGCTGCCTTCTTCTTGTTGACAGCAGAGATAGATAGATAGATAGATAGATAGATAGATAGATAGATAGACAGATAGATAGATTAGATAGATAGAGACAGATATGTATAGATATATGCCTCGACATGTATGACAGAATGCATGAAATCCAGCGGGGGCAGTACGGAGGGTGCACACAGAGGAGGGGTCTAAGTACGATTAATATATATTGTATGAAATGCACAAAACTTCAATAAAAATAATAAAAAGTATGACATAACGAAAATGAAATTTAAACAAAAGAAATCAAGAAGCACTAAAATGTCCGCATATCTAAACTAATAAAAACAGATGGTCCATTTTCATCTTTGTCATTTTGGAAGTGATTTAATACATTTTAAACAAGGCATGTATTAAGTTGTTCTCAGTGCCTGGAACTGGATTATCTGCTTGAATTACGTGTTCCCTGTGCATTAGAATAATTATTTATAATAGAATCTACTCATTAGAATTGCATTTTCTTTGATTCATATGGTAATTTGGAGGAAGCTAATGCTGCATTTGTAATGTTTGACTACATTATGAAAAAAAATACATAGATGCTAACTTAGAAATTACATGGTATTCTCAATTAAATGATAGTATTATATACCTGTAGCTTTGAAATAATGATTTTTTTTCTGCCTGTAAAATTTTGTAGCTTTATCTATAGCCAAACATAATAATATAATTTAGCCGGTTAACAGGTTTTTCAAACAAATGTGGAAGCGAATACCTGCTATCATGTTTATGGAAATGAAAGCAGGGTCTGTCTTGCCATGAAGAGCAATAATGGGAGATAGAGATATTCTTATAAGCACAAAGTCTAGATTTCATATTCACGCTAAACATACAGCTTGCACGTTTTCTTTAAAAGATCACAAGTTAGAATTCAACTGTTTTTGATGGGATATTGTAAAGAAAGAAAAAAGAGGACATGAAGGTGGGGGTGGCGGGAGGTGTGGGTAGAGGTGGGGGTGGATCTAGTTAGGGAAGGAGGCGGGGGCAATATAATCAAAATACATCATATCAAATTCTCAAAGACTTAATAAAATAGTATTAAAAATTCACCTATATGCTATTGCTATTACTGAATTGCATGATGTGCCTTTTTTTAAATTTCTGGAAATCAGGTGATTTTATTATGGCAATTAAGTATCAAGGAGCCACTCAGTGTATATTCAGATCTTCAAAATTGAGAAAATGTTTTAAAAATTCTAATTTGTGAAATTTAGTTTTGGGTTGCATGATTTTTTTAATCATTACTTAATGAAATGCAATTCAGCACTTGAGGGGAACATTACAGGAATGATAGGCTCTTAAAGTTTTTTGTATGTAGCCTTCTAACTACTCATTATCTCTCACACATGGCCCTTCAGTAATGTGACAGGGAAATTCTGGGGCATGTTAATTTTGTTTATTTAATATGCAGATTATATGAGTTGCAGCTGAGAACACTGTTGATCTCCTTTATCTAGGACACTTATATCTTCATCATAGCTCCTCCCTCTGTACCAGATTGCAAAACTTTACTAAAATACTAACCTTTAGTCAGACAATCAAATATAAAGCTAAGTGTATAACATCGTTGCTCATGGAAAACAAGTGCATTTTTAATATGTATGTGTGGTGTGTGTGTTTATTTACTTTTCCAGAAAGTACAAAGCAATAACATGTATGAAAAATGTATTATATATGAACACACGTAAATAGAGCTAATATTTGTTACAAGTTTAAATTCATTACAACTAGCAACATTTTTTACAATGAATCTTTGAACAGGAAACAGAATATTGATGGATTTAATGGTGAAATATCAAAATTATTCAACTTTAAAATATAAATAATTTTCAGGACAGAGTATGATTAACAATCTATAAAATCTTTGTAAGTCACTATTTTAATTCTTCTTTTGTCTCTAGAGATCTTCTCCAAAACTCAGTCACAAGCAGCAGAATTTGATCTCTTAAGAAATATTTCATGAAATTTTAGTTGAGAATGACTAAAATTATTTTGGTTATAGCAACTGGACTTGAATTTTAAAGACATTAGAAGACCATTGCACTATTTCATAAAGTTTGGAAAAAAAAATAGAATTGATGGCCTTGACACATACTTTGCTCTGATTTAATCAGCATTTTATTTCTCTATTATTATTTTTAATTTACTGGTGGTACTGAGGACTGCATCACTTCATGCATGTGAGGCAAATGCTCTACTACTGAGCTGTATCCCAGTAGTAATTTAATATTTTATTTATAGTTTTTAACATGTCAGTGTTTCAAGATAGAATTTTGGGGTTCATACTGGAGGAAAAAGTAAACATTTCACCTGATTTCTTATCTGAAGTTAAACTCCTAATGGGAAAGTCATGCTGTTCTTTCTATGACAGCTAGCATGAGTTACTGTCTCATGTAGGGCAGAAAAAAGTAAGATCAGGAATTCTTGATCTGACTCTGGGAAGCTATTGTGGTTCTTCTTAACTGTTGTGTGTCACGCAGGGAGCTTGGCCTTATTCTCTGGGGAATGCTGGCAAGCTGTGAGCCTGATTCATATTCAGAGTTGAAATTTTCCAAGCCAACAAGATTCTCCAAGTAATTGCCATGAAAAGGCCTTTAAAAATGTTTTAAAAGGAGAATACAATACTCTGCCGTGGAAAAACTTACTGCTTGGATACGTGAATTCTGTACATACACAGAATATGAAGCGGCATGCAGACCCAGGCCACAGTATGACTGGCCACAGAAATTATGAGAAAAGAAAGGAACAAGGGTAATATGCAACAGTACTCATCTGTAACCATCACAGGCACTGTTTCCATGATTTGCTTACTCTTTGTTTAGTACTTCTATATTACTGAGATTTTCTGACATTTTGATATTATTATCTGATAAGCACTATATAATTATTTGGATTTAGTTTGTGTATCTCCATCCACTTGCTGGTTTCATGCACACTGGCATTTCAGTCTGTGAACTCTGGGGCTGTCACTCATTTGGTTCATGCTAGTTCCTTGGCCGGTGCTCTTCCTCTTTCACTTGCTTAGATGACCTTCAGTTTATCTTGTTTTAGTTGTCTTTAGAGAAACATCTCTGACCCTCCACTTGAGATAAGATGCCTCAGTTATTGACATATAAATGATCTCCATTTCTTATACCACTTTTCGTTATTATATAAATACATATAGCTATAATAATTTTTAAATTGTTTAAGTTAATAAATTTGTTCTTTGACAATTTCATACAGGTATGCAATGCATTCTGATTATTCTCCATCTGTCTCCCATCCCTGTCAAGTACTGCCCCACAAGTCTCTCTTCCACATTCATATCTTTTGTTTTATTTTGTGACTTACTAAATTTAACCAAGGCTGTCTGAGTGACTATGGTTTGGAACCATCCCTTGGAGCCTAGTGGATTCTGCAGTGGGTATACAATTAAAGTCATAACTTGTCCTCTCCCAGAATCTATCAAGGTCTCGAGTATGTGGACACTCTCATTGTAGCTTTATATGATCAAGGTCCCAGGAGCTTGAAGGATTCTATTTCCACATGGAAATGCACTCCTCCATGGCTCTTATGATCTTTCCACCCTCTTCTGAAATGGTCCCTGAACTCTGGGTAAGTGAAGTTTAATATAGGAGTCCTAACTAGAGACCCACACTCTACAGACTCCTAATCACCACTCTTTGGCCATTTGTGAACTTTGAGTTTAGGTTTTTAAGCCAGCAAGAACTTTTAAAATTTGTATGGGAAAACAAAATATCTAGAAGAGTTACAATAAATTTTTAAAAGAAAATGTTGAAGGACACTTTGTGATTCTCCTTATAAGAATCTATAGTTTACTCTGGGGATTTTTTGTCAAATTTAACAATATTGAGCCATCTAATCAATGAACCTAACATATTTCTCCAGTTCTAGGATTTTCTATCAGTTCTTTCATCAATATTTTAAAAATATCTACACATAAATATATTTTCTATATTAATAAGTAAGTACTTCATAGTATTTAAAACTATAGTAAGTGATACTAGTTTTGAAACTTCAGTATCTACCTGTTCAGTGATAGCAGATGGAAATGGCTTGATTTTTATGTATGATCTATCAGCTGATCTTTGTAAATTTACATATCAGTCCATGGTAGATTCTTATGAATTTTTACTATAGTATGTTAATAAAAGTAGTTCACTCCTTGTTATTCCTTATGGTTCATCTTGTTCCTTTACATCTTAAGGAAGGAAAGAAGAGAGGAGGGAGTTAACTTCCTAACTTCTTTTTAAAACATTTTAGTTTATTTAAAGCAAAATCTCAACAACATTGGAAGAAAGTAACTTAGGCATTTTTAAATTGGATTTCATTAAAAATCAGCAAGATTTAATAAACTGAAAGATTTTTTGCAAGTTCTTGAAATATATCTTACTCCAAATATCATTTATTACTTAATTCTTTTTGAAAGCCAACAACCCACTAATACTCCACAAAGAACACACGGACAAAGTGGACATAACTGGGCAAAGAAAGTTTTGCTTTTTCAAAAGGATGAATGTGTGATCAATCAGACCTGGAAGTTTTTGTCCCTAAAGCAAGAATACTATGTCTTTTTCCCATTGGCTGGGTCTGACCTCACAGTCTTTCCTGGTTGCCTAGTTTAAAAGAATCTGACAAAGAATTGGGGAAGAGGGTTGTCTAAAGAGGAGAGAGGGCTCAGCCACCCCAGGCCATCAGGTTTGGGAAATACATCAGGGTATGGGAGGAAATTAAAAGATTAAAATTCCTTGTCATAGATCAAAAGATTTGTTGACCTAAAAGACTAATAGTTAATGTTTCTTACAATTCTCAAGAGAATTTCATAAAATACTAAACACAGAGAAACAACTTAATAACCCAGAAGCAGTCATTCAATATTTAAAGTATAAAACTAATGTGTAACTGAATAATGGTTTTTGTATTGTATTAGAAACATGTATATTATAGCTTTGGGGTTTTATAGGGCAGTTTTTTAGGGAATATTCATTAATGTACTGAACAGATAACTATGAACTGTATGAGATCTACAGAAGAATGCTGCAGATTTTGCCATTTAGAAACTAGTAACCTAAGAGATTATAGTTATGAGTACCAAAGAATATTCCATCAAGTAGATTCAGTAGAGTGGTTTCTTTGCTCAGCAATCCAACCATCCACAGACTTCCACCATAGCTATTTATTTATTTATTTATTTATTTTGTAGTGCTAAAGATTGATTTCAGGATCCAGGATCTCCTGGATCTTTGAGTTTTCAAAGATAAGAAAGTAGATAAGAATTCAGGAAAATATTGCACTGAAATAGGAATAGAAACAAAATAACTAAACTGAGGAGAAAAGATATCTAGGTTTGATTCACTCAAGGAATTGAATATTTTTAAATAAAAAATCAATGTGTTAATATTAGTGATGCTTATAGTATATTGTATCATTTTATTTTCATAAGAAATGTGAAGTTGGTACTTTCACACTCATTTTTGAAAATGACAAAAGTGATGAACATTCAAGTTAAATATCTTGCCTAAAACCACAAGCTAACAAATATGAGTTAGAATTTAAAATAGAACAACCAGACTTAGAATCTATGCTTCTAAACACAATGTTGTATTATTTCTAAACTCAAATCTCAAAATTAACCCTGTGTCCTCTAACTGCTTGCAGAACAGACCAGTCTTGGTGATTTAATTCCATTCTACACATGTCCATGTTTAAATTCTGAAAAAGAAGTACCTGTGGATATTGTCGAGGTTCATAACTTCCTTTGTGCATTCAAAATTACATTTGAAATGAATATTGAAATTTTTTATTTGTTGCTATAACTCATGATTAGCAATTTGTATCATTGTGCATGTGTTTTAATATGTGATAAGGAGGATCATTAACCTCAGTTAACCCAGGAAAAGGAGATACTAATAAAGAGATATCACTAACTATGGGCATGCCCAGGAATGAAAGCTTTTTGGCAAACTACAGAGAGAACTGTGTCCAAGCAGAATATCTGATGTTTATCTGTGCCCCAGGTTGAATACAAATAGGTTAGGACCTGCGTAAGACACTGAAAGAATTTCCCCTCAGGGCTGTTGCTGTGAGAACATCTGATTAGTGCATGAATATTTATGCTTCACATAGAGGGATTCACTGCATTTAATAGACATTTGGTTGTTTACATCTCTTTAGTACTAAGTATACTCAGATATTTAAGTCCTCATCTTGATGGCATCATTTATCTAATTGATTGACTTTACCAGATTCAAATTAGTTGCATTGTATTTCCATGTAACATTAAAATGGCACTAAAATTAAACAAAGAAGTCCAATGAAAATTTCATGTAAGAATGATCATAAAGATTGGAATCATATAGTCACAGTTTAATAAAACATATGTATGTGGTTCTCACAAAGTAACATCCCATCTGTCCTTTAACTCTTGGTGAGTTCCTTCTTTCACTTGTGTTACTGAGTCAAATTAACACACACATTTATTCGGCACACATTCTTGGTTCTTTATTTCTGAGTTTGAATGACATCACTTGGTTAATTGAACTTATTTTTAATTAACTTACAAAAAGGGGGGTTCCCACATATTTCATTTTGTTTGGCTTCTTCTCTCATCTCCCTCTGTTTCTCCCGTACACTGAGACTCCATATTCCCTCTTCCACTGTGCTCTCTTGTCTTCTCCACTCCCCTCTATTTTTAAAAATTAATTAATTTTTGTTTTATGTGTATGAATGTATTGCCTGCATGTATGTAAGTGCATTCAGGTCATGCAATGCCCTCAGAGGACAGAAGAGGGTGCTGAAACTCCTGGAACTGGAATTCCCTGGAACTGTAATTACAGACGGTTGTTAGTGGCCATGTGGGTACTGGGATTTGAACCTGGGCCTTCTGCAAGAAAATCCAGTGCCCTTAACTGCTGAGCCATCTCTCCAGTCCCCACTCTCCTCCCTTAAAACTTCTTTTTCTGGTAAGATGGTCTCCTTTCTAGTTTCCTGGCTGTTACCTATGTTAGTTTACTCCATCTGGATATACATATTTTATAAACAGAGGCTAGAGTCATATAAAAGATGGAACCTGGGTTGCCTGACTTAAAATAATATTTTCCAGTTCCATTCGTTTTCCTGATACTCTTATAGTTTCAGTTTTCTTTACTGTTGTATAAAATTCCGCTGTAAATATGTATCACATTTTCATTTTCTGTTTCTCTGTTGATGGCCATCTAGGTTGATTCTATTCCCAGCCACTGTGAAAAAAACAGCAATAAACATGGCTGTCCAAGTGTCACTATAGTAGGATGAAGAGTCCTTTGAGTATATGTCCAGGAATGGTGTAGCTAGGCCACATGGTAGTTCTATTTTTAGTTTTATGAAAAACTTCCAAACAAATTTCCACAGTGGCTGCATTACCTTGCACTCGTCCAACAGTAGTTAAAGGTTCCTCTCTCCTTCAATCTCCCTGACATCTGTTGCTATTGTTTTTCTTTGTGGTGGTGACCAGTCTGACCAGGTAAGATGGAATCTAAAGTAGTTTTAATTTGCATGTCTCTAATGTCTAGAGATGCTGAACATTAAAAAAAAATGTATTGGGCATTTGTATTTCTTCTCTGAGAACTGTCCTTTTACGTCATCTTATGATCAGCAGTTCAGGGTTCTTGGTATTTATTTTTATAGCTCTTCGTATATTTTAGATTGTTAATCCTATCCTAAGTATAGCGGGCACAGATATTTTCTCATTCGTAGGCTGTTTGTTCCTTCTCTGAATAGTTTCATTTGCAGTGCAGAAGATTTCATTTCATGTGATACCACTTGGAATTTCTTGGGGCTCTTTCCTGTGCTATTTGGGGTTCTGTTCAGAAGTTTATCACCTATACCTGTATCCTGAAGTGTTCCACCTATATTTTCCTTTAGCGGTTTCAGCATTTCTGTTTTTAAAATAAGACCTTTGATCAATTTTGAATTATTATGAGGCTTACAAGATATGCACCTAATTTCATTCTTTTGTAAATCATTATCCAGTTTTGTTAACACCCTTTGTTGAAAAGGCTGTTTTCCAGTGAATACTTTTGGCACCTTTGCCAAAATGAGCCATCCGTAGCTGTCAGTTGGTTGATTTTAAATCAAAGTCGAATCCACAAATTCCAAAAGCAGAATGTGCAAAGTTCTCAGAGAGCTGTTTTTCTAACTTAAATTTACCCACTATGTAATTTTTAACCTTATTTGCCAGCTTATGGAAGGTATATGGAGAGTGTCTTATCAACATGTCTCTTAGCATTTTCCTCATGGCAGTTGGGGATGTACCCTCTGTCTGCTAATGAAAAGCTGATTTTAATTTGTTTGACAGCAAGGACCTAGGTTTATTCATTAGTGAATAACCTGCGGGCACACAAGGAACACAGTAGGTGGCCAACACATATGAAGGACGAATGTGACAGGAGGATTCAACCCCCATTTTGTATGTCTCTAAGCAAATACAATCAGTGTAACAGATATGAGAGCTGATCCACACCACCAAAGTGAGAGATACTTACTAGCAACATTACGAAGGAAAGGTTTGAAAACTAGGTTGGACCACATGATGTAGGCATTATGATACAGATAATTTTAGTATTCGTGATTGAAATGGATTAAGGTGTGTGTGTGTGTGTATGTGTGTGTGTGTGTTACTGTAAATTCTCATGTTTGGTAAGATCAAGAAAGGCGTCCAGTCCCCACTCCCATACTTACAAATGTATTTGTATCTGTCTCAGGGGGAAGTAGGCCTCATTATGAAAAAACTTACTCAGCTGAGCATAATCCCAGCACTTAGGAGGCAAAGGCAGGCAGATCTCTATGAGACAGAGGCCAGACTGATCTCTATGGCAAGTTCTAGGCCAGCTGGGCTACAGCGAAACCCTGTCTCAAAACATTCACCACCACAGCAAACAGACAAACCAAACAAACAAAAGACAATTTGTCCAGGTGTCAACCTTTCCCTACTGCAATAGTTTGAATCTTGAAAGTCTGCTAAGGACAGATGTGCTAAAAGTTTAGTTGGCCTTTCAGCATTATTAAGATGTGATGTAGCCTCTGAGAGGTAGAAAATAAATCATCGAGGTCATCCCCGCAGGGCATTGTGGGACTCTGGTATCTTCCTCTTTTTCCTCTCTTTTACTCCCCAATTGCCATAAGTAAATAGCTCCCTCTACCATTAATTCTCATGGTGACCGGCTGCCTCTCCACAGGTCAAAAGGAATGTGCTTAATTAATTGTATACTGAAAGCTCCAACCTTGGAGTCAAAAATAAACCTTTTCTTTTATTAAGTTAACTTTCTCAGGTATTTTGTTATAGTGACAGAAAGCTAACTAGTACCTCTCCTGAGGTGTCTGGAAAGGCAAAGAATAAATGGTCATAATATTGCCTACCTGCTAGTCCCTTCCTTACAGATGAAAATCTGTGGAGGCGGTTCCTATGCTGAAAAGACTTTAATGAAGATGTTAGTTAAAAAGCAAAGATGTGCTTCTTGGGTCTCTACTGGGGAAAAACGGAGAGTACTGAATTAGAGCTGTGACAGAGCAGCTCAAGTGCTCCATCAAGCAGGAACTCCAGAGTTTCCAAGTCTATATGAAATTCAGCAAGTAGGTTTTTGACAGTGTCTCAGAAAGCTCCCTGGTGGGCAGATTTCATACTTGTAGAATCCTATTCACCCTTCCGTCTCAGAAAAGCTCTGCTTTAAATATGCATTATGCATCAGAGTTCCATGTAAGCCTTGGTTTTGAGAAATAGATCTTATACTCTTTGAAATGTCTCAACATCTCAGGATTTCCCTATTCTCTCTGTGTGTGTGTGTATCTCTCTCTCTCTCTCTCTGAATTCCATCACCTATTACTTTAAAATACATTTTAAATCCAAGTATATATTTCATCCCATTGCTAATGCCCTAGTCCAGGCTGCCATCATCTCATCTGAGCTATTTCTGTGGTCCCCTGACAGCTAGCTGCTGCTGGTACTCGTCCTATCCTTCCTGATCCACTGAGTTCTCCAGGAGGGAATCCTTGAAGGAACTACTCCGACCCACTGATCTGAAGTCTATAATGACTTCCATTTTCACTCAGAACATGAAGTCCCACTCATGGTGCTCAGTAGACTCTCACCACATCCCCCTGCACCTTGTTCATTCTCCATCTTCTATGACACTTTACATTTATGTATAAACTTATTTATTGTGCACTCTCATTCCTACTGAGAGCCACGAAGGAAGTACTTGATCTATTTCAGAAAATTCATGAAACTGTTATGAACAAATTCTCAGAATATCTTGTTTCCTTACTATATTCCACAGTGTAACAAGAATGTGCCAGGGTGATGTGTCCCTCTCCTGCAGAGCTGTTTACACCCCAGCAAGGAAGCAGAGTGCTACACAACTTCTTCCACACTCTGCAGTTCTGCTGTTCCTCATTGTCCTCAGACCAGCCACTTCTAGCTGATAGGGGGCTACTTTTGATGGCCAACCTGCACTTGACATCCCTTCAGCTTCCATCATTCTCCTAGTTCTTAATACCACCGAGAGAGTCATCGTATCATTTACAGAATGTCCCCTCACATTCTTTTTGACAAAACCAAGGAAAATTTGTGCAACTCAACTCAATTCCTTGAGTTGAAATCCTTAAGTTCAAAGCAACTCTTCTCTCATCATGAACATACCAGTGTCCTCACACCGTCAGTATCCAGACCACTTTCCGTGCTGTGCAAGGCGGTTAGCTACGCTCTTGTATTATCATCTGACAAGTTTATTTCAAAAGACTGAAAAGCTTCTCTTGTTCTAGTCTGTCTAGTCTTTTGTTGGAACTGTCAATTATATTTTTATTTAAGCTGCTGAATTCTGTTTCTAAGATATGTTTTTGTTTTATTCTCTTTTATTATATATAATGAATATATTACATACATTTGAATAAAGAATATATATTTGAAAACAAGAATATATACACATATGTTGGACTCACTCAGACGGTGCTTCTTTTCCTAATTTTATTGAATTGCTCATCTGTAGTCTCCTGTTTCTTGCTGAGATTCCCTAAGAGCATTCGTTTTTTTATTTAAAAATTTATATATTTTGAGAATGTTATACATTACTGTCCTTATTTATTTTATCTTCTTTCGTGCCCCCAGCTCCTCCCATGCAGCCTCCACTACTTTTCAAATTCATGATCTCTTCATCTACAATTATTATTGTTGCTTGTATACAAACACACAATCACCCCTACTGAGACCATGTAGTCTTGCTCATATGTACATATGTTTAGGGCTGCCCACTTGGGATTGGATAAACTTTCAGAGAGCCTGTCCCTGAAGACCGATTCTCCCTCACTCAGTAGTTATTGATTGCCTGTAGCTCTTCATCTAGGAGTAGGCCTTGTGAAATTTCCTCAACCACATTGGTATGTTTGCTGGTGTTGTCATTATGCAGGTCTTGTTTTGGCAATTATATTGTCGAGAATTCATGGGTGCAGCTTCCCTGTTATGTCTAGAAGACACTGTCTCATAGGCAGGAGGATCTGTGAGTTCGTGGCCAGCCTGGGCTACACATTTTTTTTTTTTTTTTTTTAGGAGGAAAGGAGAATGACACACTGACTTTATTCAGAGGCAGCAAGCCTTATATACCCTGAGGGTGGGGCTTTACAGGAGGTTTCTCTATTGATGACACACAGCTGTAAACAGGAGAAAAGAAGTTGTGGTTGGGCTAGCTTAAAGGTCAAGTTGTTTACTTGAGCTTTGCAATTGACAAGATCCTGGCTAGCCCTTGGCCAAGAGTCTAGCACTAAGAGAGAAGGGCATGCAGGGAGGATCTTTCCCAGGGCTGTTTTTCTCTGGGATGGAATCAGGCTAAGCTGGCTATTCTCTGACCTGTGGCCTCCAACAATTATATTGTCGAGAATTCATGGGTGCAGCTTCCCTGTTATGTCTAGAAGACACTGTCTCATAGCAGGTGTCCCCGTCCTTTGGCATTCAGAACCTTTCCTGTCCTTCTTTTATGATATTCCCCAAGCCTTAGGTGTAGGGTTTGAATTGTACATATATCCGTTGGAGTTGGTCACCTCGTAATCAGTTATTCTCTGCATTTTGAGTGATTGTGGGTCTCTATAATAGCCTCTTTTTACTGCAAAAAGAAACTTCTTTGGGACTGGAGTGATGGATCAGGGATTAAGAGCACAGACTCCTCTTGCAGATGACCCAGGTTCACTTCAATTCCCAGTGCCCGTGTGGTAGCTAAAAACTATCTGACACTCTCTACTAACCTCCATGGGCATTGCAGAACACAGGTGCATGTTACATAAATTCAGAAAATATATTAATACACATAAAAAATAAATAAGAAAAATAAAATATTTTTTAAAAAGAAATTTGTTTGATGAGTGGTGAGAACTGCCTTTATCTATGGGTATAAGAGCAAATATTTAGAATATAGTTAGAAACTACATTGATTTAGGAAAATGACTCTAGTAGGTTCTCCTTTAGGGTCTATGGCCTCTCCAGTATGGCCACGTCTTCAGTACCTGACATGAATCCTCTCCTAGGGAGTGGGCCTTAAGTTCAATGAGAGTGCTGCTAAAGACTCTTTCAAGTATTTCATATATTTATGTAATTTTGCAATCTTGTGGTGCTTTAAATGAATTTCCCCATATGTTCCAAACATTTGAACATTTTGTTTCCAGCTGCTGGTGCTATTTGTGCAGCCTTGCTTGAGGAAGCACCTCACTGAGTGCAGCTTGCCACTTCCAATCTGTCTCTCACTGCTTCCTTTGCTTACATGAAGATGTCAAAGCTTGGCTTTCTGCTCCAGTAACCTCCTGCCTTGCCACCATGATGGAGTCTTATCCCTCTAGAACCATAAGCAAAATAAGTTCTTCCTTCTATAAGTTGACTTGATCATGGTGTTTTATCATAGCAACAGAAAAGTTACTAATATAGATCTGTAACTAGAATATTGTTTCTTTAGAGGTAGTTTCTTGGTTTTGCATATTGTTAACTGTGAAGTCACAGCCACTTCTTCCAATTTCATAGAGGACCTTTGGAAGAGAAGACATTTTTCTATTGACGGGCTCTGGATGTCAATTAAGTAGGGTGCTTTAGCTTTGGTTCTGGTAAGTAGTGGCATGTAGACGTATGTGATTCTTTTCTTTCAGCTATAATTAAATTCAGTTTGTCTTCCAGTGCTTCACTGGGTTAGATTGCAGGCTTCTGAGAAGGAAGAACTGTGACTTTGCTGGAGGCATAGACTTCCCAATGAACCAATCCTCTAGTTTTTGTAATCATGAACTAGATATGCCACTGTGGTAGAATGGCAGCATGATATCACCAAGGGTGGGGGATTCCTGGCAGTCTGGTCTTCAGGCTTGTCCTCTAGACTGAGCATGTTAGTTTCCTTGGTCTTGAAGACAGTATTCTTGCTCTGCTGGACTGTTTATTCCTTAGAGTCAAGGCCACTGTGCATGTTTGGAGATCAATATGTACTTCTGTACTTTTGGGTCTAGTTAAGATTGGGGTTTGCTGTCTTTTTATGTGTTTTAGAATGGGGGTGGAGCCTCAGAGATGGAGAGGTACAGTTACTTCTAGCCTTTAGGTATGGTTATATGTTGTCAGTGTCTGCATTCTCAGCATGATGCTGTTCGATGTAGTATTTTGGGTCCCAGGAACCTAGGGAAACCACATAATTCCTTCTCTGGAGCTGTGTAGTTGTATGAAATCTAAGCAGCTTTCTAAACTGGGCTAAAGGCTCACAAGGACTGTGAGATTCCCTTGCAGTTAGGACTTCAGGAGATTGGAGCCGCTAATGATCTACATGGTTTTCCCCTGCTGCAGGAAGTCCCTCTTGACTGTGAGTTCAGCCACATGGTCAGACACAAGGATGCTTTTTCCCTTTCTTTGTTGACTTGCTGAGTTTCTGTGCTATATAGGGTTTCCATCACTCCCTCTTGAACTTAAGTGTTCTACTGTAGACACTTACCTGGAAGCAGAGTTTTTTATTTGTTGTTTTAATTCATTTCTTTGAAGATTCTCAGCCTTGGGCACTTCTATTCAGCCGTCATGACGGTGGCCCTCAACTCCTTTTCTACTCACCATCCCTAGTGTTGCCCGTTCTTACTTTCCAGTACTGCCAGCGGCCTTTCTGTAGAAAGAGATTTCCTAAAGAGAACCTCACTGCCCCAACCTGAGCTAAATCAGAGTGTTTCAACCATTGAAATCATTTCTCAAAAATCTCCTATGTCTTAATCTTCGTTCTCTATATATGTATTGGGTTGCTTTCTTTGTCAGTCTATCAATAATTCTTTTGAGTGATAGTAATAAAAATTAATCTAATTTTTATTTTTAATTAAACTTTTGAAAATTTCATAGAGTAATTTCGCTCACATCCTCCCCTGTCTGCATTCTTCTCATAGCCTCCCTGCCTGATCTCATGTACTCTCTCATATATATTAAGGCCTATCAGGTTTGGGTCCCCAGATGTCGTTCAGTGTGCATCCATCCACTTGCACTTGGTTAACCTACCTTGTGTCATACCTTTAAAGAAAACCAATTCTCCTTCTCCCAGCAGTGATCAGTTGCCAATAGTTCCTCAGCTAAGGCTGGGGCTTCTTACCCACTCATCTATTTCCTGAGATTTTGTCCAACTTGAACTTCTGTGGGTCTTGTGTAAGCTGTTAACATTGCTGTGATTCTTGTGAGTTGAGATCCTTGACATTTAAAGTTATTATTGAGAGATGTTTATTGGTTACTGTCGTTTTACTTCCTGTTTGTGTTCTTAATCTGATTTTGTGTTTCCCTAATTACATCTTAATTTGTTTTCCTTTCTGTTGCTTTTTGGAGATGAGGATTCCTTTCTCCAGTCCTTTGTATTGCCTGGAGTATTGTCTGTAGGGCTGGTTTGTTGGGCATGAATTCCTTCTGCCTATTTATGTGATGGAAGATTCTTCTTTCTCCTTTTACTATGATGGATAGTTTTGCTGGGTAGAGTATTCTGGGTTGGCATATGTGGTCATTTAGGACTTGGAATACTTTGCTCCAGGTTCTTCTGGTTTTCATAGCTTGCATTTCAAAGTTTTCCTTATGTGTAACTTATTGTTAATCTCTTGCAGCTTTCAGTACCTCTCTTTGTTCTGTACATTCAGTGCTTTTAGTATGTTATGCTATGGGGAGTTTCTCTTCTGCTCATATATATGTGGTGTTCTGTGTGCGTCTTGTATCTTACAGGTATGTCTTTCCTTAATTTATGAAGTTTTCTTCTATAATCCTAGTGAGGATCTAGTAAATGCCATTGAGCTGAGATTCTTCTTCCTCTGTACCTATAATGCAGAGATTTGGTCTATTCATGGTGTCCCACATTTCCTGCATATTCCATTATTTTGGGGCTTTTATATTTTTTATTCTTTTCTTGAGAAGTCTGAATCTCTAATCTTGATATTCTGTTTTCCATTTGGCTTTTTTCTGCTGCTGAGGCTTTCCTTCTGTTCTTTCAAATCGATTTACTGAGTTTTTCAACTTCATTTTCATTTTTGTTTTGTCTTTCTTTTGTATTTCTATCTCTCTCTTTCATGAATTCCCTTTGTAAATCCTGAATTGCCTTTGACATTTAATTCAGTCATTTACTGCATTTTTCTTGAGCTTTATTCCCTCAGGAGTTTATTCCTTTCCTCTTTGGGTTCTTTCAGTTGTTTGTTTGTGTATTCTTTAAAATACTTGAATTCTTTGATCGTGTTTATGATTGTTCTTTTAAGTTCTGTCTCCTAGTGTTCTTCTGGTAGTTCTCATTGTAGAATGCCACTGTAGGATTATTGGGATTTGGTAAGAACATATTATCTCAGTTTTTCATATAATTCATGTTTTGTGTTGTGACCTGGACATATGGATTTCTTTTGTTGATTGTGTGTCTGTTATGATATTCTAGCCTGTCTTTATTGGGTTGAAGTTTAGTTCTGTTTTTATAGTTGTTGTAGCTTGGTTGCTTTCTGATCAAGTATGAATAGTTAATTGGTCTGTGCTTCAGGTTCTCACTTTTTATTTTTTATTTTTAGACGCATGGGAAGGTTCTAGGTTGGTCCAGTGTCCAAGGTGAACAATCCCAATTAGGACTGTGAGTGTGGTGATACAGGTGGGGTGGACATGGTTCTACCTAGCTGACCAGCCTAGCCTGGAATTAGAGCAGAGCTTTCCAGGCCTAGTTCTGGAGCTGGAAGAGGATGGTAGCCAAGTGGTTGGGTATCTGATTAGCTCAGCAGCGTGTTCCAGAGCCCAGTAATAGCTGGTTCTTGGCCAGGCTAGCCAGGAGCTCTTCAGCAGTAAGAATAGGCCCAGTTCCAGAGCAGGATGATGGCGACCAAGTGGACAGGTTTTGGCTAATTTACCAGGCTAGTCAGGCACTTTCTGGCAGCACAAACAAAACTCATTTTGAAGCAGGATGAAGACAAACCCCCCAAATTAGCTAGTTAATAAAATTAATAATTTGACCTTCAAGAAAATTCTATGGTCATATGCTTGCTTACAAAGGTACTTTCATGACAATGAGAAGTTATCTTACTTGTAAACAAAGAGTGAATGAGGCAGGTTGTACTTTACTTGGTATTAGAGGGCTGGAAAACTCGCTTTTCCTTCAGAGGACTGCTAATCTGTCACATCTTTGAGAAATATTTTCATGTGCCACTTTCTATCTTTTCCTAAAGGTTTTATAATAATTTTTAAGTCTGAAGAGTAACTCTGACTCCTTAGAATTTGGAAACAAGAAGTTTCTTTCTGGAGCTAGGATCTACACTTAATTTCTTGAATTCACTATCTCTTCTCTCAGAGAGCAAAAATATTTATGTCAGGAATCATACTAGACATCAGAGTTTAATATACAACATTCTCTGCTTTTATGAATAGAAATTTGTGGTCTCTGACAAGTCTTATTCATATAGTTCTTTAAAAATTATGAAAAATCCCTAATGCCTGAATCTTCATAACAAACTTGAGAGGTGGGAGATAGTAAGGAACACTTCAGTAGACAAGCAATTCTCAGAAAACCAGAGCTTTGAAGAGCATAGAACCAATACATATTCAAATGAAGACTTGAAGCCAAGATTTCTGTTGCTGAGTTTTCTGCTCTTTCTAATACTGTTTCCCTGATGCTTTTCTCCTAGTATACTTTCCATTGCTGTGATAAAGCACTCTCGGGAAGGAGAGGATTTTTTTGCCTTACATGTCCTGAGCATAATTGCCTTGAAGGAAGCTGAGGCAGGAACTTGGGGCAGGGACCTGGAGGCTGGAACTGCAGCACTAACCATGAAGGAACACTGGTCTAGACTCAGTCTGCTTTCTCACACAAGCCAGGAGCACCTGCCCAGGGGTGGCACCACTCACAGTGGGCCGGGTCCTCCTCCATCACTCAGCAATCAAGAACATGCCTTACAGATGTGCCCACAGCCCATTATGATAGAGAAAATTCCTCAGTGGAAGCTCTCTATTCCTATGTGTGTCAAATTGATAACTGAAGCTGTTGGCACAGCTCTGTACTTCATTCCAGCAGTTCAAGCGTTATTTCAATGCAAAGCACCAAAAGATTTAATTCTGTGCTTTTCTGAACAGAAGTTTTGATGATATGGATATCTGAAGGTAATAGATGTCTTAGGTAACATCTCAAGTGTCACAACAGTGCAGTTTTCCTTGGTTCATATTAAAGTATTAAAAGAGCCAAGAGTAGTAGATTCCTTTAGTTCCAGCACTCAGGATCTCACTCTGTGAGATTAGGGCCAGCATAGTCTCCGTAGTGAATTCTAGGAGAGCTAGGGCTACAGGGAAACCCTGTCTCTAAAAGATCTAAACGATGCCAAAAGATAAAGGCAGAATAAAATTCTTTGATTTCATGGGCTCAGATGGTTTTATTTTAAATCGTCTATGTTTACTAACTTCACTCTGAGGATCAATGTTTTATTTTAGTTCTTTAGAGTGGTTAATCTGCATAGCCAGCTCAGCTAGTCAGAGAATTGGGGTACTGAAAACGAATAGATTTGCATTGTTGATGTTTGTGACTTATCTGGCAAAAAAAAATCTAGAAACAGTAATTGACATAAATTTTAAAGAAAAATGACATGAAAGAATAACTTTGACAGTAATTACACCAATATGTATATGCCTCACTAAACAAAATATGGTAACAGTCTTTACTGTAAGCTGTCAGGTCACCTGAAGAATTACTTTTAAAGATGAAACCATAAATAGATCAAAACATTGCAAACTAAGGTCCAAAATTAACTAGGGTGATGATAATAGCAAAACAAGAAAGAAACTCAATTTGCCTTTGCTTGTTTCTGTCATAAAAAGTATTTACCAATTTAAGGATTGGAGAGATGACTCAGAGGTTAAGAGTACTGACTGTACTTGCAGAAGACCTGGATTCAAATCCCAGCACACCCACTTGGCAGGCAATTCTCTCTCTCTCTCTCTCTCTCCCTCTCTCTCTCGCACACACATGTTCACCAATTTAGAAGTTGTATATTTTCCACTTAACCTCTAAAAAGGTGGCTCAGATGGAAGAGTGTGTTTAAGTTAGACTTTTCTATGTACTTATATATTCCCAATTTTGTTTCCATTTTACTTAAACATAAAGAAAATAAGATCAAAATGAACAACTCCTCCTCTTTGAAAGAATGCTAGAGAAACAACATGCTTAATCCTCTTACTTAAAATGGTGGAAAGTGCTATAAAAGCTGTTAGGAGGTTCCATTTAGCATCCAACTCATATTAGATTTAAATGAGCAAATGTAAGTATCATGCACAAGTCAGAAGAAACATTTGGGAATATTTAAAGGCATGAGAGATTTAAACATCACCAAATAAAATGATCTTTATAAGAGTTTGAATCAATTACACATGTGAAAATACATATAACATATCAACCTCCAGAATGAAAGAAAAAATTCGCTATCTGCACATCTGAGAGAGGATTAATATATAGATCATACAATGAATTAACAAAACCTAAAATCCAGGTAATCAAACAACCTAATCAAGAAATAGGCTAATAAATATGAAAAATGAAGCACATACAGCAAATAAATATGTGGAAAATGTTCAACATCATTAGTTATCAAGGAAATGTAAAATAAAACTACACCAACATTCGATCTCAGCCCAGCCAGCTCCGTAAATCAGTTAAAAGTTGACCCTTCTTACTTCTGCTTTTAGGAGGACTCTGAGCACAATAATGAAACAAAGAAAATTTAAGGGAAAGGGGATTCAGTTTGTAGATGTACATAAATAAAAATGTTTATTGTCATAGATTTTAGAAATAAAGGTTTTGAATATGAGTGAGAAGGAAACAATGTTTATGGGAAAAGCTATACTTTTTAATGGATTGTTTTCATTGGAATCATGTAAATAGGCGTTACTGACATAGGAAAAAATAAAATAAGGCAAAGAGAAAGGATGCAAACAGGTTGTTTCCTTCTGGCTCAGGCCTAAATATAAGGATGCAAAATTGCTCTGGATCAGCATTAATGATCTGATCAGAAATACTTTCTTTTCCTTTAATCTTCCTCATCTTTCCTGGAGGCACAGCTTTCCAAATAAGTTACTAATCATTTCTTTACACTACACCTAATCAGTCACTCAATAATGCTCAAGAATTAGAACTAGCTCTCTCTTCCTTCCTATGGCACCACAGCCTTCATCTCTCTTTTGGATCTTCAGCAGCACCTTTAACCTGATGGACCTGTCTTCTTTCAAGACTAATCTCCATTCTTATTCCTGCTTCTGTGATTGTTCTTCATTCACTACTTTATTACAATTTTGGTTGTTCTACAGCTCCTGCAGGGAAGATTTCCACCTCTTCTTTGGATTACAAACCCTTCATGCTCAGGAGGTTATAGCCACTTGCTTTGCCTTGTCTTCTGCTAGCATTTCATGCTAGGAAAGGCTTGCTATTTGTATATACTTTGCAAAACTTTGGGGGCAAGAAACCTACTTTTATTTTTATTTATAATACTAATTTTGATAATGAATACTTTTACATATCTTACCCTTTTTAATTTCATTTTTCACACTCTATTTTCTCTGTTTTTATTTCTTTTCTATGCTTTGGTGGTCTTATATTTCTCAAAGTAGTGTGGTTTTTTTCAACAAAAAAATCTTCTCCAAACCTCCAAAAAATTAACTGCTTTCTCTTCTTTTTATTTGTTTGAGACACAGTCTCCCTGGAGCCACAGCTGACCTGGAATTCACTATGTAGATCAGGAAGGCCTGGATCTCATATTTCTGCCTCTGCCCCGCCCCCTGCTGGAATTAAAGCCATTATGCCCAGCTCTGTCTCTTCTTATATAAACTTATTTTAACCTTTCTGCAACAACTTGTTTCCATTTTTCCTCCCTTTTTAAAATTCGAGCATTCTATAAACAGAGTATGCTTTAAAATCTTTATACCTTTAGCGGTTTAGGACAGTTGATGAAGCATTATTTCAGTGCCCTAGGTAATTGCATTAGTTACCTTTATGATGCTGTGATAAGACACCATGACCAGAGCAACTTATAGAAGGAAGAGTTTATTTGAGCTTAGGGTTTCAGGGGTAAAGGTCTAAAAATGGCAGGGACGGCATGGCAGACGGTGGTCACAGCAGAAGGTTGAGCAATCACATCTGCAAGCAGGCACAGGAAACAGAGAGCAAGTGGAAATCTGGCAAGGCTTAAGACCTCTAAGAACTCTTAAAGCCTGCCTGCCCCAGTGATGGACTTCCATCACCAGTGCCGCACCTTCTAAAACTTCCCAAAATAACATCACTAACTGGGGACAAAATATCCAGATAGTTGGTGCCTATAGCAGACATTCTCATTTCAAACCTCCACATCAACAGTGCAAGAATTTCTCTTATCTCAGTTCGTGAAAGTTTAAAATACATATTTGCTAAATAAGATTAAAAGTATAAAAGTTTTCATAAAGATACACAGGTATCCATAAAAATACAGAACTCGGCAGCACTACTTGAGGATTCAGAAATTAAATCAAAGCAATTTTCATGTTCAAGAAAGATTATCTAAATGATACACATAGGAAGTGGTTCTCTAGAGGAACAGGAACATGTCAGTGGTAACGGTGGGCACTCTTGAATACCAGAGTTCTATTAAGCACAACTCACAGATTGGTACATTTCACTGGAAGGTACCAATGAAATACAAAGAAACCTGATTATGTCTTCACAAGTAATATTGTAACTTTTAAAACAAACCACTAAAAATGTCTTAAGGTAATTTAAAAAATGTAGTTCTATAAAAATCTACTATTATTTTTAACCAACTACAACTGATGGAAATACAGCAACTTGTGTTAAAATTGCCCTTGTGGGGCTAGAAAGATGACTCCACAGTTCTTGCAGTGGATCAAGTTTCCGGCACCCACATAGTGGCTAACATCTGTCCTTAACTCCAGCTTCAGGAGAACTGACACCCTCTTCTGACCTCTGTGGGCATTGCATGTAATAGGTACACTTACATACATGTAGGCAAAATACTAATATACATAAAGTACAATAAATTATTTGAAAATTGCCAAAAATATCTTTGTTTAAATGACATAAGATATTTATAAATTGCAATTTTTGAAATTTAACCTTTATATTTTGCCATCAAAATTACAAATTGCCAATATGTATCACAGAAGCAATGGAACAAGATCATTGCAATATACTTTAACTAAAACTTGTGATGTTAGAAAAGGGTATGCAAAGTAAATAGTATTCTTTTCCAGATTTATGTAACCCAGTGTTGTTTAGCAAATACAAACTTCTTTGGTGGAGGAACATGGAAAGTGGACATGAAATAGAACTGTGATAGAATTTGTTGAATTACTGTTTTTTTTTTTAATGTATCTTTTTGTTATCGCAGACCAGTTGAATTTTCAGAACCCGAATACCCACGGATTGCATATCAAAGAAGACAACAATTTTGGGACCCAGTACGACTAGCTCTTTTCACATTGGCAATTGTAGCAATCATAGGAATTGCAATTGGTATTGTTACTCATTTTGTTGTTGAGGGTAAGTATGAAGGACAAGTTTCCACTGTCTAAGTGTTCTGTTGTATAAAAATATGACTTTTGCTAAGTGCCTTCTTCAACACAGATTTAGTCCACCATGTGCGAAACTTTCTCTTTATGTTCAGTGGCAATAAAGCCTTTTGCATTAATATTGAAAAAATGATATTAACATTGTAAATAGAGTATGTTATTGATGTTGAATTATAGTTTGATCCTATATTTATATATGAAATATAGCTTGCTCTCAATGTTATATAACTCTATTAAAATTTAATTGACATTCCATTGGTAGGCATGTATGAAAAAAGAAAACCTAGAAAGGGCAAATAATGCCATGTGCTGAACTTAATGCACCTTTCTCAGAATCAATAGATTAATGAACTGCCTCCAGAAAAACCTGTACAAAAGCCAGGGGTGATAGTGCATGCCTTTAATCCCAGCCCTTTGGAGGCAGAGGCAAGTGGATCTTTGTGAATGCCAGGCGAGCCTGGTCTATATAGCAAGTTCCAGACCAGCTGGAACCACAGAGAGAGTCTGTCTCAAACAACAACCACAAAACAAGAAATACACAAATCATAGAAGAAAAGCTGTGGCAGAGCTTGCTCAGTAGTGCAGACCTGGTGGAAACAGTAGAGCTGTAGATTCAAGGACCGCCTGCATCTTAGAGTGAGTTTAGGGTCAACGTGGTCAACTGAACAGCCTGCCTCAAAAAATGGGGGGAGGGTCTGAGGATGTAGCTCAGTGAAAAAGCAATTACTTAACATGTGCAAGCTCTAGATTCAATTTCTCAGTGCCAGAAGAGAGAGTGTGAGAGTGAGACTGAAGAGAGAGAGAGAGAGAGAACTCATGGTATAATAAAACTACCCCAAAACACCTTTAAGAAGCTAAAAGCCGAGCATTGTTTCTGAATGAAAGCCAAAATTGTCTCATGAGTAGGAGAAGAAAGGAAAGCTCAAAATTAATTTCTCATACATACAAAAGTGTATAACGAATGTCACAGATAAGCCAAATGACACACAGCTGTGATCCATGTACCACTGTCTTTGATTTGTATGCTAGTACTCAAAATGACTGAAACTTTGTCTAAAATTTCAGGGACTCCAATCAGCTGTAACAATAATAGCATATTTGAAAACCCTCCAAAGAAGAAATTAAATATTGTCCAAAATGCTCACTTTACTTTCCTATGCACTTTAACTAGAGAATTAATAATATCTATTTCTTAGATAAAATATAAATCAAGTTACCATCTGTAATTTTACCTTTCTTGTTAACATTTTCTTTGGTTTAGAAGTTAATAAATGGGACTGGAAAGACAGCTCATTCGTTAAGATCAGGTATTGTAGCTCTTGATGAGGACTAGGGTTTGGTTCTCAGTGTAACTCCAGTTCCAGGGGATCTGATGCCCTCTTCTGACCCCTACTGGCATTGCTTGACATGGGTGCATGTACACACATGCAGGCAATACACTCATACATGTAAAATAAAAATAATAAATATTAAAGTAGCATTTATTAAAATGGCCTTATATTTAAAATCTTATCCTTATGCCTGTAATATCAGAACTTAAGAGGCTGAGGCAGAATGATTATAAGTCACAGGTTAGTCTGGAATATATAATGAATTCCTGGTCAGCCTGGACTACAGACTACAATTCTGTTTAAAAAAAAAAGTGAAAAAGACATCGTTAGCTCAGTACTATAGATGTTATAAATAATAAAAATAATAACTGAAAAGCATTTTAAACAAATTAGCACAAAGGTTGTGGTAGGAGGAATACTGTCCCACACTCACTCCAAGACATCCATGTCCTGGTCTTCATAATCTATGAATGTTATATAAAGCAAAAAAGACAAACTAATCATCATTAATGATGCTGAGAGAGGGTGGTGGTTATGGATCTTCATGTGACATGTGATGTGGAACCAGAAGCCAAAGGATGAGGGTACACTGGAAAAAGGCGAGACAGATTTTTCTAAAGGTCCAAACACTGCTGACATACATGTTCTTCTCGTTTTCTTTTCTTCTTTGCTTAAACACACCAAACTGACATCAGATTTCTTATATTCAGAACTGTATGAGAACAATTTTGTGGTGTCTTACACATGTCATAATTTATGTCTTCCAGTATTTGTGGACATTAGAATACTCAGGTTTCTGGTGTTGGAAGAATACCAGTCACTATAAACCTTGTGCATATATACTGGTACGCCTGAGCACGTGTGCCACATTTTGCCTAGGAAACATGTAGATGCAGAATTAATCCAACATCTGTAGAGATCTTGTACTTGGTCACTGGACATGTTCTTTTTCTCTTTATGAAAAATATCAAACTGTGTTTATTTCTAGCACTGTATGGCAATTCCCATGGTTATGCTATTACCAATGTTTAGTGTCCCCATGCTTCTGTTATAATTGCTAATTTGGTGTAGGTGGTATTATCATTACAGTTTTAATTTGCATTTTCCTTATCAATAAAGTTGTTGAGGACCTATCCATGTATCACTGATCATTTGTATTTACTGTTATTGAGAACTGTCTTCCCAAATTTTTCATCTCACTTTTAATTGAATCATTTGTCTTTTCTCATTAATTTTGAGTAGTTTTTCTTAGATAACCATCCATTGTCAGTTGCATATTGGAAAAACTTCTTCTGCCAGTGGCAAAAAAATATCATGTGATGTTTTAAAATTTATCTTCTTAACTACATGAATATCTCTTAGAATTGATGAATAAAGTGACAGTCACCACCCCATCACATGTCTATAGCATTAACTAGAAAAATCTAAGCATCAAGTTTTCAAGTTCTCTATTGTTTTTCAGGAGGAAATATTTTTCCTTTCTGATTAGCATTATTTTTAATTATTGGAATTATATACTTAATTTTTTCCAAAATTTCTGATAATTTTAGGATAATTTATGATTATTTTTATCCCAGGTTGTAAGATTTATAATGTTGCATGAAATTTTTAAATTAAAATTAATTTTCATAAAATTCATACAGCTAATCTTTCAAACTATTTTAAAGAAAAGTCTGCATTGAGACAACCCACTTATTTTCCTATATTACAGGACCATATCCATTTCCAGGAATGTAGGGATTATTTTTCTGATGAAATGTACAGTCACCGTGTGACCTAGTTTCAATCTCAGGTCCACCAGTTTGGGTGGTTTAGACTGTTATCTTCTATTAACCAAGCTTTGGTACTATTATAGAAAGTGGTACCTTTGCTTTCATTTTAGAGGTTTGCTATAAAGCTTAATTAGTTGGGTGTGGTGGTTCAGGCCTTTAATACCAGCAGTCAGGAGATAGAGGCAGGCAAAAAAAGAGACAAAAATAAAAAGAGACAAAAACAAAAAAATAAGAAAAACTGCGTTAAAAGGAATTTTTATAAACTGAATTCTGAAGTCATTATGGAAATCTAGTTTAATAATGACAGAGGTTTGTGAGAAATTACCCAAATAGATTGTATCAACACATAGTGACTACTGTGGTAATTATATAATATATAATGTATTTTGAGCTCCTGAAAGCACTTAAGCATATATTAATGTTGCCTTCACCTCCATAACATTCCAAGGGCTGGTTTTGCCCAACTAGGAAAGTTTTAAAAACCGTACTGAAATATAGACCGAAAGATGCAGATTAGATAACAATAAGAGAACTTCTTATAAGAGAACTTCAGTTATGAAATCTTGTCACGATGTACATAGAATTATAGTTTGGATCCATTAATTCAGAACATGTGACTGGACAGAGCTTGGTGTCTGTTAGATACTTGATAAGTCTTGAATTGCTCATCCAGTCATCAATGAATATAATTAAACGATGATATCAAAAGTAAAATCAGAAAACAGCTAAATAGATCACAGAATCCCAGTCACTAATCTCCCCTGTTTTTTTTAACGAACAAACTATATCTTTTAAGAAATAAGAAAATGCTTAGAACTGGAACAAGGAAGACATGAGCTTGTGCTGGTAATCTATCTCATCAAAGTAAAAAATTAAACAGGAAAAATCGACCAAAAATAATAACAGGTATTTAGAAATATTAATATTAAATAATATATACTGGGAGTAGTGGCAACACACCTTTAATTCCAGCACTCTGGAGGCAGAGGGAATCAGATCTCTGTGAGACTGAGGCCAACCTGCTCTACATAGTGATTCCAGGCCAGCTGGGGCTACAGAAGACCCTGTGTAAAATAAATAAGCACATTAATTAATTAATTAATTAATGTTTTGAAATTAAAGTGTAATTAAATAAAAATGAGATATTTAGAACAAAATATCATGTACTTAATAAATGCAGAATGCTGAATTACTAGTCCTCAAGTCATTGCTTTATAAAAAATTGCCACTTAAGGTACTGTGTTCTTCTTGCTATATCTGAAATATAGCTTTCTTTTTGAATGAAAATTAGTTCAATACTTCCCTCCAGAGACTGGCATTCAACTGGAGTAAAATCTGTGAATTTTTATTATACTATAACAAGAACTCTTCAAAAAGTAGTACAGTTGGCCAGTTGAGGTTCCTTTCTCAGTGTGGATGTTTCAGATGCCATCTTGATAAGAGAGAGGTGTTGTCAAGGATAGGATAGACACATCAGCGAACTTCCTAAGAAAGGAGATTTCAAGAAAAGGAATAGTAAAACCAAGATTTTTATTTTATGTGTATGAATGTTATCCTTGTATATATGTAAATGAACCTGTGTCATGCAATGCCCACAGAGGAGAGAAGAGAGCATCAGAATCTCCTGGAAGTGGAGTTACAGGTGGTTGGTACCCACCATGTGGGTGCTAGGAACTGAACCCAGGTCCACTGCAAAAGCACCCAGTCCTCCTAACTGCTGAGCCATCTCTGAAGTGTCCCCACCCAAACATGATTACCATTCAGAATGTAAATGCAGGCAGTTTGCTGCTTGATTTCAACATAAATTATACGAATGGGGAAAAGAATAGGCTTAAAATGTAGGCAGGCTTTAAGCAGGAATGCTTGATAGATCAGAGTAATGGAGTCAAGACTTCATCCTTTCGTGATAAGGAAAATGGAAAGCTTCAAAGGACAAACAATAGTGACAAATTTGCAGTGTAGAAGATCACTATGGCTATGTGTCGAGAATGGATTTGAAGAAAACAGGACAAGAGGCAGAGATGCTAGTCAGGAGATTGTAGATATTTTCAATTAGTGACATGAATATGAACTATATCATTAGAGGTAGTAGAATTTGTGGAGAATAGGTTTTAAAAATAATTTATTTTTTACTAATTCTTTGAGAATTTCAATCATGCATACAACATGAAAGGATGAATTTTTTTAAGTGGACAATAGCATCATGGGACCCATTGTATGATGAACCTATGTTAGCAGTTCTCTGAGGGAATAGGTCATTGTACATGACTTTTGCAGTTGCTTTTAATATTCACTTTTCATTATATGCTTCATGTCTAAAATGTAGGAATCTTTTGGTATGATAAACATCTGTAAATGGAGTATTGAGCAACCATACTATGAGAACTGAATTTTCTATTTTGGTAGACTGCTTGATAAAATCATAAAATATTTTAAAAGAATACAATCATTTCCCAAGGAAATAAATATGGTAAGAGTGGAAATGGGAACTAAATCCATCTAACGAGGCTCTTTCATCCATTTTGCCTTTCAGATGATAAATCATTCTATTACCTTGCTTCTTTTAAAATCACAAACATCAAGTACACAGAAAATTATGGAACGAGATCGTCTAGAGAGTTTATAGAAAGAAGCCATCAGATTGAGAGAATGGTGAGCCCTAAAGGAAGTTTTTATTTAAACAATAGTTTACCAATATGACTATTCAAATCATCATATCTCATGGAAAATTTAATTCATATTTCCTTAATTATCAATGAAGTTTGCCAAGGTTAACTACTGTGTGTGTTTCTATAATCCTTGTAAATGAATTTTGTCCTTTTCTTTTTCATTTTTGCCTTTTAAAACTTTATTGGAGAATTCCTTATGAAGTCTATATTATTCATATGTGCTTAAAACACACCTTTTCACTTGTGACTTGCCATTTTATTATTTTTATACTTTTTATACTATACCTGAACAGATAGATTTTAATTTTAAAATATTAAAAGCATCATTCTTTTCTCATCAGTTACATTTGTCACTGGAGTGAGAAATGATTTCTCATTCTGATATAATTGCTTAAAATTTTCTACCTTTGTCTTTTGCATTTACGACCTAGGTTGTATGGAATATGATTGTATGTGTGTTTGATTTAGGGACTTGATTTTATTTTCTCCTGATATAACAAGTAGTCTTATGAACACCGCTGATTCCATATCCAGCCTTTTGTAGCTGGTCTGTCAGGCCATCTCCACCACAAATCAAATTTCAGTATGTAAGTCAAAGCGTCCAACCTTTTCTATTGTTCAGCTACTTTTTCATGGGCCATTAGCACCCACTGTGTGATTCAGTAGTGAGTGTTGATGCCTGTTACATTAATTTGTTAGGACTGCCGAAGCAAAATTCCATGAAATAAGATGGTTTAGATCAATGGAATTTTTTTACTTAAGAGTTTTTAGGGCAAAAGTAAGCAGTCCCTGGGAAAACCATAGCAGAGGGTTCCTCCTTATCTAATTCAGTTTCTGACCACTCTGGGTATTCCTAGATTAGTTGCTTCATAAAATGGATCCTCTGATCTCTGTTTCCATCTTCATATGGCCTTCTTTATGACTCTATTTTTTTCACTCTGATAAAGCCCTTATTGGATTCAATATCCTAGATAATCTATGATGATCTCAATTTAAAGGATCTATAACTAATTACATTTGTAAAGATTCTTAGAATAAAGTCTTCTGGATTCCTGGATTTAGATATATCTTCCTTCAAGAGTCCACTATTCAACCCTGTATAATAAGGATGATAATCTTTTTCAGGTTTGCTTTGGTTATTTTTGATTTATGCTTTTCTGTGTCAAACACACACACACACACACACACACACACACACACACACGCACCTACCTTCTTATTGGGATCTTGATTTAACTTGCTTCAAATATAGAGACCCATGTAGAAACAACTGATATATTTGGTGCTTTTTTTGCCATAGTTCAATAACACTTTAAATTGTTTTGCTTAAATATCTCACTAATTTTTTAGTAGATTTGATCCTAGGTATTTTTTTGCATTATTGACTTCTATCTTTAATTAATTAAATTTAAATTTATGTGTGTAAATGCTTTACCTGCATGTATGTAAGTGCATCCATGCATGCAACACTCATGAAGGCCAGAAGAAGGTATCAGATTCCCTAGAATTAGAGTTACAGACAACTGTTAGCTACCATATGAGTGCCGGGAACTGAAACCAGGTCCTTGGCAAGAACAGCCATTGCTCTTCACTGCCACACCATCTCTCCAGCTCAATCTTCTGCTTTTAAGAGTACATTTTAAAGAGTGTGGGTCTATCCCTTGGAGTCTGTCAATCTACGAGACATCATACCAGTAATAAAACTAACTCTCCCTCTGCCGGCATCTATCTGTTCCACTTGTCATTTGTTGGTCTTAATGCCTTTCCTAACAGGGTTTTATTTAGAAAGTCCTTTCCTGTGATTATAAGTTCCAGTGTATTCCCAACTTTCCTCTCTGTCAGATTCAAGGTAGCAGGATCAGGTCTTACCTTTTGGAGTTGAGTTTTCTGCTGGATGAGAGATGGGGATCTAGTCTCATTCTTCTACATGCAGGTTTCCAATTTGACCTGTTATTTACTGAACATGCCATCTTCAGTTCTGTACATGTTTAAGGCCACTTTGTCAAAAATCAGGTGACTGTAAGTATACGAACTTAAATCTGGGTTCTAAATTTTATTCCATTGATCAATGTGTCTATTTTTATACCAGTACCATGTTGCTTTTTTATTACTGTAACTCTACAGTAGAATTTGAAATCAGGAATGGTGGATGTTTGAAACATTTCTTTTACTGTTCAGGATTACTGTGCTTATTCTGTTTTTTTTTGTATGTTTCCATATGAAATTTGAGATGATTTTTCAATTTATGTGAAGAATTATCTTAGAATTTTAATGGAAATTGCATTGAATCTGAAGATTGCTTTTGGCAGGATAACCAATTTCATCATATTAATGCTATTTATCATGAGCATTTGAGGTCTTCCCATCTTCTGGGATCTTCTTCAATTTCTTTCTTCAACATCTTACAGTTTTTATTGTATAAATTTTTCACTTCCTTGGCCTGATTTATTCCAGCGTATTTTATGGGTTTGGGGGCTATCATGAATGGGATCATTTCCATGATTTCTTTCTCAGTATGTTTATTGTTGCTTTATAGGAGGTTACTAATTTTTATGTGTTAATTTTATATCCTAGTACTCTGTTGAATATGTTTTCAGCTCTTGGAGTTTTCTGATGGTGTCTTTATGCTATTTTAAGTAGAGAATCATATAGTCTGAAAATCAGGATATCTTGACATCGTCTTTTCCAGTTTAAGTCCCCTTCATCTCCTTCATTTGTCTTATTGCTCTAACTAAAACTTCAAGTACTATATCAAACAGAAATAGAGAGAGTGGACATTCTTGTTTTGTTCCTGATTTTAATGAGAATGGTTTGAGTTTTTCTTCATTTAGTATGATGCTGGCTGTGGGTTTGCATGTTGTCTTTATTATGTTGAGATGTGTCCCTACATCCCTCTATTCTCTATAATTTTATCACGAATGGATGCTGGGTTTTGTCAAAAGTCTTTTGTGCATCTAATAAAATGACAAGGTGGTTTCTGTCCTTGAGTCCTATTTGTATGATAGATTACATTTAATGATTTATGTATGTTGAACCATCCCTGGCATCACCTGGATGAAGTTGACTTGATCATGGTAGATAATCATTTTGATATATTCTTGCATTTAGTTTGCAAGTATTTTTTATTTAATTTTGGTCTTTTTTGAGACAAGGTCTCCTTAGAGCTCCAGTTTTCCTGGAACTTGCTTTGTAGAGCAGGCAGACTTCAGTCTCACAGAGATATGGATGTCTCTGCCTCCAAAGACCAGGAATAAAGTGTGTACTACCATGTCTGGCTTTCATTTGTGAGCATTTTGTTGGTTTGTTGAGAATTTTTGCACCTATGCTCATTAAAGAGATTAGCTTACAATTTTCTCTTTTTGTTGGACTTTTGTCTGGATTTGATAACAGAGTAATACTGAATTCATAGAATGAATGTGGAGGTGTTCCCTTCATTTCTATTTCTGAATTATTTGAGAAGTGTTGGTATGAGTTCTTCTTTGAAAATTTGGTAGAACTCTGTCTTGATTCCATCTGGTCATGGGCTCTGTTTAGTTGGGAGATTTTTAATTCCTGCTTCTAGGTCATTGTTTGTTATGGGTCTGTTTAAATTACTTATGTCATTTTGATTTAACTTTGGTAGGTTGTACATACTTAGAAATTTAACCTTCTTTTTGATTTTCCAGATTAGCAGAATATACATTTTTAAAGTATGTCCTTAGGTTTTCTGAATTTCCTTGGGGTCTGTTGTAATGTTTCCCTTTTCATCTCTGGATTTATTAGTTTGGGTCATTTGACCAATTTTGCTAATTTTTAAAGACCTCAACTCTTCATTTCTTCAGTTCTTTGTATTGTTTTCCTCATTTGTATTTCATTAATTTCAGCCTTTATTTAATTTATTTCTCCCCTTCTACTCTTTTTTAGGTATTGTTTGTTACTGGTTTTCCAAGGTCTTCAGTTGCAACATTAAGTCATTAATAGGAGATGTCGCTAATTTTTTGATGTACGTACTTAGTGCTTTAAACTTTCCTCTTATGGCCGTCTTCATTGTGTCTCATAGATATTTGTATGCTGTGTTTCATTTTCATCCAGTTCTAGGAACTTTAATTTTTTTTCTTGATTTCTCTCTTGATCCAATTTTCATTCAGTAATGTGATCATTTGTTTCTATGCATCTGTGTATTTTTCCTCATTTCTATTTTTGTTGATATATAGTTTGATTTCTTTGTGGTTATGTAGAATTTGGGATGCTATTTCTGTTTTTCTAAGTTTGTGAAAACTTGTTTTCTTTCTTAAAATGTTGTCAATTTTGCAGAAAGTTCTATGTGATGATGAAAAGAAAGTGGTTTCTTTGGTGCTTGAGTGGTATGTACTGGAAATATTTATCAGGTCTATATGATTTATGACCTCATTTAACTCCAGGGTTTAGTTTTTACTTGTTTTCATGAACTTCAACAATATAGTTTAATTGTATTTAGATTCCTTTCCCTCTCTACACCCCTTACTACTCTCTGTCCAATTTCATCTATTCTATTCTATTAAATACTTTTATATACTATACTATACTATTATATTTATTATATTATATTATGTAGGTATATAGAGTCAAATTTGTGTCACTGAATGCCCTTTGGTGAGGGCATATCCACTGGAGCTTGGTTAACCTAAGAAGAGTCTCACCTTTAATGGAAATTGATGCTCCCTCTCCCAGAAGGCATTTGTTCTCAATAGTTCCAGAGTAAGGTTAGAGTTCTTTACCCACTTCCCCATATCTATACAAGGATTTTTGTCTGGTTTAAGCTTATGGAACTTGTACATGCTGTTGTCATTGCTGTGAGTTCATGTGAGTAATTGTCCAACTGTCTGGAAGAGTCTTTTTCCTTGTGGGCATTTGGTTCTTACAGTATTTCCACCTCCTCTTCTGCACTGATCCCTGAGCCTTGGGAGGGAGAATTTGTTTTGAGTGTCATGTTCATGGATAAGCACTCTACTCTGCAGCCACATAGTCTCTGCACATTGACTAGTTGTGGTTCTCCATGTTAATCACCATTGATTGCATAATGAAGCTTTTACAGTAGAGTTGAGAGATGCATTAATCTGTGAGTATCACAATAGCTAATTAGGAGTCAGTTTAATACTGTATCTGTTTAGTAGAAAGATAATATTAGGCTTCCCCCTATGGCCTGTAACCTGTCTAGTCACAGGTTCCTAGGCCTGATATCAATATCTAGTATGAAAGCTGTCCTATGAAAACCAATTAGTTAGTGATTGGTTACCCCTGTAATATCAGTGCCACTATTGGACTAGTGGGCACATCTTGCAGTCAGTTTCGTGGTGTAGTTCACAAGATTCACAGCTGGGTAGGGATAATGATGATTAATTTTCTCTTTTGGTAGCATACATAGCTCCTTCCAGCACTATGAAAGTTGTCTAGTACAGATGAGGCTTTGAAATTAGTATCAATTTTTCATGGTGTACATGTCATGAATATACTTTAAGAAGCTGCTAATGTGGTAAGTTTCCAAATGGCCTTCTCTAAAGTCCTTTTGTGTTACTTATTCCTCCTCATAATCTCTCCTCTGCTGTGCCTGCCTATTCCACCCCGCTTAACCCTTCCTACTTTATAATCTTCTTTCCCCTTCATATCACTTAATTCTATCTCCTTTTCACGAAGCCTCCCCACCCCATGGCTATTTATTAGTTCTTGATCTCTCTGGATTTTCAACTGAAACACAGCAGTCCCCCCAAACACAAAAGAATACACTTTCTTCTCTGTTTCATTTTTGTCTGGATTATCTGTCTATTGGTGACAATGGAGTATTGAAGTCACCCATTTTCACTGTGTTGGAGACAACATGTGATTTTAAATCTAACAATGTATTTTTTCTATGAAATTGGGTGTCCCTGTGTTTGATGTATATATGTTTAGGATTATAATATCTTCTTGATGTATTTTTCCTTGAGTGAGTATGAAGTAACCTTCCCTATCTCTTCAAAGTCTGTCTTTTCAGATATTAGAATATCTATGCCTGTCTGTTTCTCAATTACATTTGCTTGAAATATCTTTTTCCATTCTATTGCCCTAAGGTTATGTTCATCATTGGTGATTAGATATGTTTCTTGGAAGCAGCAAATAGATAATTCTGTTTTCTAATCCAGTCAGTCAGTCTGTGTCTCTTTACTGGGAAGTCAAGACCACTAATATGGAGAATTATTGTGGACCAATGTTTATTAATCTCTGATATATTGGTGCTGTGGTGTTGTTTTCTTAGATTTCTTTTGGTTATATGTTCTGAGATTTTAAAATTTATTCCTTTGCTCTCTTGAGAGTGTTTATTTTTCTCTTCAGACCAAAGTATTACATTGAGTATTCTCTGTAAAGCTGGCTTTGTAAAAATAAATTCCTTAAGTTTATTTCATCATGAAAAGTTTATCTTTTTTCTTTGGTCACAACTGATAGTTTTCCTGGGTTTTGTAGTTTGGGCTTGTACCTGTGTTCTTTCATCACAGATACGATCCATTTTCTCACTAATTTTTAATGCTGTACTTTACACAAAAGTAACTGACTCTGGTAATCTCTTTTTATCTCTACTTTTTTTAATGCTTGGCATTTTCAATCTTTTTCTCAAGTTTATAGAGCAGATGTGTTCTTTCATTGGATGAAAAATAATTCTGACAAGTATTCCTGAATACGTGTCAGTTTTGTCCCCCAAAGACATTTGTCAAAATCTGGAGACCTTTTTGTTGTCACTCTGTGAAGAGGGTTATTTATAGCATCTGACATCTAGAGCCAGAGATGCTGCTGCACACCCAACAGTTCACAAGATAGTCTTCCTTCCAGCACAGCACAGTTGCTTTTCCCAAAAAGTCAGTGATGTTGTGAGTGAGAAGTTTTGGTTAGATCTCTGGTCTTTCTTCTATACATAAGTTATTTTTCATTGTTTGAGTTTAAGACATGAGTTGAGTCATCTCCCTATTAAATTTTTCTCTTATTTTTTGTCACTGTTTTCAGCTTATGCCTATTTTACACATGACACAATTTTTAAAAGGCCTTTAAAAGAGAGAATGCTGTCATCTTGAGCCACAATCCTTTCATTTATGTAGTCTAAATTTACCTGTTCAAAATCCCCTACATGGTTTCCCTTACATGTGTGTGCCTCTGGGGCAGCGTTGTTATGCCAACATTACAATTACCTGAACAAAGAGGCTTGGCTTTTAAATTTAGTTTATGAGTGGGTCTAAATTCAGAGGACACATTCCCCCAGGATATCTCTTAAAACACTTTGTCTCCCAGAACTGTGCTGATTAAACTGTCTCTTTGGAACTCTGTCCCTGGACCTGTGTCCTTGAGTCAGGCCCCTTTATTCAAAATGGTTTCTCCAGCTTCACTGTGGAAGTACAAGTTTGACTCCAACCTTATCTTAACAGACTATCCTGCCCTTTCACCCATAGTTCTAGAATATTTCGTTCACCCAAGGTCAATCATCCTTCCCAATCTTCACTATGTACAATGAAGATGGCCGTATTATTTTTAGCATTTTTGATATATTAACTTTCAGTCAGATCCACATTCAGTCATCATCTTTTTGGGTGGGGTACCAAATTGAGGTTGCCAAGGAAATAAGGTCACAAGACGCAAGAGCACATGGTTTTACCTGGGTTAATTAAATGTCATTAGCCCAACTATGTCCATTTTATAAAAGTCATCTATATTCCAAGAAGCATTAATTAGACTCAGTATATATATATATATATATATATATATATATATATATATATATATTAAAGAAATAAGAGGACATTACATTGAGATGGGATGGTGGGTCTGGGGAACAATTGGGGTGAGATATGATTTGTCAAAGAATAAAAAATAATCCTACTTGTTAGGAATCAGTCCTTCTACAATATCATCTCTATGTCTTTGAATATTTCATTTTCATTTCTTTTCCTAATCCCACATTTAAACTTTCTCAGAAGACAACAAATAGAATTGAGTGTTTATGCAGTAAATATTTCCAGTTGAAATGAAGATAATTTATTGGGCTTCTGTGTTTTCACACCAGAAACAGATTTTCATAAATGTAGAAAATATGTCACAGTTTTTCAGTTTTAATAATTTTCTTTTTCTCTTTTGGTTTTCCTTTGAGCAGCTGCTACTTTTCTTACATGTTAAAATATTCTTAACATTTCATGGCTATTTGAGATGATAATGAAAGATCATAGTCAATACTCATTCATCCATTTATCCAAACACCCAATGGATTTATCAATTAATTTATTGGTATATGTGTTTAGTGAATATTTAGAGAATTCTATATTCTAGGATATTGTCAAATACTGGACATTAGAAAAAGTGTGTTATGCTTTTTTAGTGGCAAACAGATACGGTAAACAGAGCAGAATCTACATATTTCATAATTTATGAGCATTTAAATCAGCACTGTATGTCATAGTCCTTCAGTGAAAATGTTAATGGAAGTCAATGTTTTAGCATCTTTCTCTGCTGTACTTGAAATACCAGAGCCATACATGCAGCAAAGTTTGCTCTTAAAATGTTCTGTTTGACAACTTGATGTATATTTTTACAGTGGTCTGTTGTTTTGAGCAGAGTTCAAATGTGACTAGAATAGAATTTAAAACAAAATAATAATTTCTTTCCTACTCAGTGTTGCTAGTTTACCCATGTTAAATTGAAGCTGTTTATTCTATATTTATCTAAATCCATGTATGATATGAGCTTCCACTGAAACAATTGTTTTAATATTTTGAAATAATAATAAAGTTTGAGGGACGTTATTATAGTTTCCTTTCCTTTTCTTTCCATTTCAAGAAAATAATGCTTGAAATACAGAACTGTCTTCAGACATAAATATTACTTCCAATACTTCTTATTTATTGATGTTCATGAAATCTTTTCCTTACTGCAAGCATAACCACATCTCAAAATTAAGAAACTCTCTGGTAAGATAGTTTCCAGTAGACAGAAACAGTGAAATAGATGTATAGCACACCATTCTCTAGAAACAAAGAGTTTATACCAGTATAGACTCCAAACAAGCAGAATCTGTGATTGAAGGTTCCTGGTTAAATGATATTTTTAAATAATAATTTCCAGGAAGATTTATTAATAAAATAGAGACAGCAGGAAAGAACAAAGAAAGAAACTAAACAAAGGTGCAGTTTCAAGAATCCAGCCTCAGCTTGATTTCTCTGGGGAATTCAGGGTTTAGATTATACCATAGATGTGGTTCTATTACAGACAAATAAGAAGGCTGGGCTGTTTGTCATCACCAAAAGGTGATGCCTAGCAAACGTGGAGCATTACCTCTGAGACATCCCTGGGCGAGGTTTTTTCAGGTCAGACAAGGACAAGGCTCTGGGGGAAGTACAACTATGAGCTGTTATCAGCCAGTGCATACAGAGACTGGAGCTGGGTGCATCCACCCACTAAATATAATTTAAATAGGTAATAAATTTATAATTTTATCATTATATAAACAAGTACACTATATGATGAAATTTTGTCATCACAGTCACTATCATGGAAGTGAATCTACCTTCTTAAAACATTTCTTTTTTTTATTTTAAAAAATATTTTTATTGAGTTATTGTGTGTTTCATACAGAACACCTCAATCAATCTTAATCATCTTAATATCCATTTCCTCACTGTGCCCATAGCCCCCCAACTGGAAAGCATACAGTTTTTCATCTATGTTAAAGTCTATTGTATTGATTTAGTGTCCCTAACTGACTTCAGTGAAGGTTCATCCCCACTGAGGGCTAGTCAGCGTACGCAGAGTCCCACTTTAGGAAGACTAGCCTTTCCCCTACAACAATAATCAGTTGCCAATATTAAGCATAGGTTGGGGCCTGCTACCCATTTCTCCAGTTCCACACTGGGGCTTTGTCTGCTTGACCTTGCATGGATCTTGATTATGCTGAAACCATTGCTGTAGGTTCATATGAACAGATCCCATGAGCTTGTAGGAGTCTAAAGTAAGAGATATTTTAGTTGCTTATCAAGTAAATCAAGTATAGTAAATCTCAACTGGCCAAGTTCTCCAGATCATCCAGGGCCTGACTTTGCTTCTCTTTCTTCTGTTGATCTGCAATTTTCTTTTCTATTAACATGGTAGCACACTTTCATGGAAAATAACAGAAGTTAAATTAATAAGTCAAAGTGAAAACATAGATGAATAAAATAAAGACTAATGGGAAAACCAAGAGACTCATCTGGCTTCAGATATGGTTGACTTTAGGGGGTCACATATGGTCATTGTGCTTTTGTCTTTCCTCTTTATTTTTCTGTACATGGCAGACTTAGCTAATACGTCTATAATCTTTTATTTTCCTTAGTACCTAACAGAACTAGCGGAACAGTTTTCAATAACTGTCCTTAAATGAATGTTTGAAGAAGTAATTGTATTTGGTTGATCAAATTTAGAATGTCTGTTTGTCTCTACATTAAAGATTGAACAAGGTGAAGAAACTGGGCCAGTCTTTTGAGGGATGGAGAAAGGGACAAGAATAGCTCCATCTGAATCGTATGTGTAAAGTGACACCCTCATTTAGTCAATAGTTGCTTAACATTTCTCCTTTGATCTCTCATAGGTTTCTCAAAGTAACCGTATTTAAAACCCTTGAAGATGGCTCCCTCTCCTTCTTTTCAGTAATATCACTGTCCACCTGGGTGCTGAAGCACCTACATTTCACACATTGTAGTTATACCCCCAAGCCATTATCTCCCTTCTAGTTCAGCTAGAAGAATCCCTTGCATAGGAAACTCAGTCATCACTGATTCCACTCAGGATTTCTCTAATCTCAATAAAGAAATCCAGATGACCTTTTGAAAATGCAGAATGCAACTCCTTTTTAAGATTTCATAATGGTTTCTAAATGTACTTGGAATAAAATCTAAGCTCTTCACCAAGGTTTCCGAAAGTCTGCTTGTTTTGGTTCTAACTATGCCCACCTCTGCACTCTGCCCTGATCACTCTATTCTGCATATGTTGGATTTGTTTTAGATTTTTGTACCTTGCATTCCTCCTATTTGGAAGATTAACCACCACCTTGCCGACTCCTCATACTTCAAATGTGGCTTCAATATTACCGACCTGGAGAACCTTTGTCTCTTCTAATTCCTTAGATATTATCTCATATCTCTTTATGAATGTTAGTTAATAATGCATTTTGTTCATAACTATCTAGATCTCTTCTACTTTGGTTCTAAGATCTGCACTTTTTTAGTTCAATGCTTTTTATCCAGTGTCTATCACAGTGTGTCAAACATAAGAGATGCCTGACTATTTAGAACACATAAGTGAGCGGTAGACAAGGAAGAAGACAAGTAGAATAAGAGTCACAAGGGAGAACAAAGCCCAGTACTTTTTTTCCTTTGCAGTGCTGGTTAAGATTAATCATAACTGCAGGTAGTCAATCTTGATGAACAAGCTGTTACACATCTACCTTGTGCAATGCTGTAAAGGGTGCTAAGGTCAGTACAGTCCCTTCCTTCAAGGAATTTATAATCTCACTTATTAATGAAAGTTTATGTGTGGAAATGAATACAAAATGAAACTTTAGTAGCAACAAGACAGGAAAGACCTGCCGCAGTGTGGTCTGTTATTGCCAGTTGTGAGATTTGAATGACTAGTATTTTCAGAGACCAGAGGAAGCATCTTCTCCACTCTCCTTCCCTCTGTCCCAACCCCAGTTAGCAGGAAGCTTTCCTGGAATTCCCACTTTACTGTGCCAGGATGCTTGTCCCCCACTGACATATAGCCCCCACGTAGCACAAAGAAATGTGCAAAATGTGCCATATTTTTATGGATGGACCTCAAAGAGAATTCCTCAGCCTGTATCCAGTGAAAACTGATCTTTCTTGAAAAACTTAGTCTGCATGCAGTACCCAAACAGAGGAAAGGTGAAAACACAAAGATTGACCAAAATAATAATAATAATTAGGCAGCTAATTTTTGAATTATTTTTGATGTTCATACTATGCAACTTGATGGTACCTAGATCCCCTCCCATAGCCACACCTACATTTTGCCCCTGCCTATTGTGTATGTGTATTTGTGTGTGTGTGTGTGTGTGTGTGTGTGTTTTCTTACAGAGTCTAAATATTTTGATCTTTAACGCTGCCATTCAGCCATTTCCTAGGTAAACAATTTGGATCTGATTTTAAGGTGAATAAATAATTACATATTTTATTTTGGCAGTAAGTTTTATATAAAATAATCTGAAAAGTTATACTTAGACCTGGGCCATAAATAAGGAAGATACAATTAGTAGTTTGGACTGAATATCCCACTATTTAGTTCCCAGTAGAAATATATCCATATGACTTAAATTTCTTTAGAAAAAAATGGCTTAACAATGACTTTCAAGACAGTGGTTCATTTTCTAATAGGATAGGATGATTGATCTTGTTTTGTTTCTATTGTTCTGCTCATGAACTTATACTTACAATTGTCACTAAGTTTATATTAATGCATATTTGACTTATATTTTAAGGAATTTCACTCAAGCCTTTTTACTTTTCAATATTTTGTTGGTGTGTGTTCATGTACATAGTAATGGGTTTCATACGCACACTTCCATTCAAGTATGTCATGTTCCTTGCCATATTCATCTCCCTTATTTTCTCATTTATTCCCCTCCCCATAAGCCCATTTCTTTTCCTAGATAATCACAATACTGATTATATATTTCATAGATAATCACAATACTGATATATATATATATATATATTTATACCTTTAAGTTGTTTTTCAATTTTATTCGTTATTTTCATTTTACTGTATGAATGTATTGCCTGTATGTATGTACATACACTCATGTCATGCAGTGTATGCAGAAGCTGGAAGTGGGCATCACATTCCCTGGTACTGGAGTTGTGGGCTTTTTTCAGCCATCATGTGGATTCTGGGAATCAAGCCTGGGTCCTCTGCAACAGCATCCAGTGCTCTTAACCACTGAGCCATCTCTCTAGTCCTTAAGTTGTGTTAAACATAAAATCTGTATTCCACATATGAGAAAATATACCATACTTGTCATTCTGAATCTGGTTCACTTTTCTTCATATGATCTTGGATTCCATATATTATCCTTCAGATGACACCATTTTATCTTTATGGCTGAATAAAACTCCATCGTGTGTATTTACCACACCATGTCCATTCCTCTGTTGACGGATGATACCTCAGCATGATGCAAGGTAGCCAAGTAATAGAATCAGTCCAAGTGTCCTCATTTGCTTTTATAAAATAAGCACTTTAATATTAAAGGGGAGAGGAAGGAGGCTTTTAAGTAAGGATTGAGAAAGGTAGCAACCAGTGAAGGAAGAAGATATAGTCCTTACTTGGAGGGAATTTCCAGCTATTGGGCCAGAAACAAGAATTTAATATACTCAGGTTTGTATTTTATAGTTGTCATTGTTCACTTGCATTTTGGGGGAACACTGGAGGGACAAGAACCACATAAACATGAGTTTCTGAGGAGATGCCATTAGACCACCATGAGACTGAAATGAAGAAAATAGACTTAATATTTAGAAGGTAATATATATTGGGCATTGTAACTAGTTCATAGGAGTTAAGGTGAGAGAAATCTTAGGACTTTTATAGAGAAGGCATACAATACTCCTTTTTCACAGAGGATGCAGTAATTGATGGATGTGTGTGTGTAAGACTTAGTATGTAAATTGACTTTGGTTAATCTTGCAAGGCTTAGATTCTTAACTTCTAACTCTCCATCCAGTATTCTTTGATGGTAATGCAGTGTCTTTACAGGCGGCAGGCCACCTTTTAAGGAATCAGGACTCTTTAGGAAATCATTCTCTGGACGTGTAGAGCTTTACTGGTTCAGGGATGGAAAGACTGAGGGATGTGACGCTGATGGTATGAAGCACGGTGAAGCTGATGACAAGGCCAAGTATTAGATGTTTAGTCTTGAATGTCACAGATAGATGACTCACTCTGAAGTGTCAGGGGCACAAGACAGATGCTGTTACAGTCATATAAAATAGCTGAATGATGCCATAATCATTAAAGAAATCCACAGACTTGGTATCAGGGTCGACTAGATCATACATGAGTGTAGCAAACAGGCCAGGCTTTTTTAGAAATGAGGATGCTGCTTAAAAGTAGCACATGCTTTAATCCATTTGACAATAATTAAGGCTGACATTGTAAATAAATTGCTAGATATTCAACAAGGTATGAAATGCATAATGTAATTTTGTCCCTCTTTTTATTCCATCATTTATTTATCAGTGTGTGTGTGTGTGTGTGTGTGTGTGTGTGTGTGTGTGTATGTGTATGTATACTTGCCTGTGCATACATGAGAAAACGAGAAGAGGGCAGCAGGTACCTTCTTCAATTATTCTCCAAATATTTTTTTTTAGGCGGGGACTCTACTTGAGCCTGGGATCTCACATTTTGGTTAGGCTGGAAGCCAGGAAGCCCCAGTAATCTTCCTGTCTCTGTACCCTTGAGAGTTAGGATCACAAGAGTTTGCCGGGGTGCTGGTGTCTGAATCTGATCTCTGGTATTTATGATTGTAGACCAAGCACACTTAATCACTTAATTATCTCTCCAGCTCCTAATTTTATTTTCTTAAATCAACATATATATATATATATATACACACACACATATGTGGTATATATATATGGCAGATATTGCTGTTGCCCCATTTTACAACAGCTCAGTAAATTAGCCGTTTTGTAAAAGTTGATGAGTCATATACGGATTAGAAATTTTAAACTTTATCAAGTTGAAAAGCCAATTTACATCATGAAAATCAGCTGAAGACCTTGCCTTCACCTCACATCTCTAGATAGGACAAGGAGCAATATGTTGCTTAAGACTAATGCTTTTTAATTTTTTATCAGATATCTAGGATATTTCGACGTTCATCTGGAGCGGGCCGTTTTATCAAGTCACATGTTATCAAGCTAAGGTATGTAGCCTTGACTTGTACCTTCAAGTCAGAACTGTTAACATGATGTAGTTCATTGACATACTTGCTCAGCTGCCCCAAGAATCTTTGTAACAAAGAGATTTGATAAAATTTTAAGCATCATGGATTATACTACCTAACCATTTAAGCATTTTCTAGTCACAGTAGAAAGATATAAAATAATATATGACCAGAAAGTCTTAGTTAGATAGAAAGAAATATTTAAGAAGGTGAGAAAATTGGATGGTGCTGCTAGTACCACACTGGCCCTTGAGCATGGAACCAAGTAGAACAAAGCTTAGGCCTTTTAATTTTTTTCTCTTCAAGCCTGTACAACCATCACTCTCAAGTCCTATGAAATGTTTTTCTTAAATGGTAGTGCAATTTTTTTCAATTTCATTTTTTATTATTATTCTTTTATGTGTATGAGTATATTGCCTGCATGTGTGTAAGAATTCCCTGTCGTGCAATGCCCATGGCGGGCAGAAGAGGGTTTTGGATTCCCTGGAACTGGAGTTAAGGATGGTTGTTAGCTACCACGTGGGTGCTGGGAATTGAGCCCAGGTCCTGCAAGAGCAGCCAGTGCTCTTAAACAAGGAATCATCTCTCCAGTCCCATTTTTATTATTTTTAAATGTCTTTTTATTTTAATGTTTTGGTGAAAGGTAACACACATAAATTAAGCTTGATGTTATTATGAGAGACTGAACTTTATTACTAAAATTCATGCTAATATTCTTTTTCTAAATCTATTAATTTTTGTGTGCGTGTCAGCACACACATGCTACAGTGTGTGTGTGTGTGTGTGTGTGTGTGTGTGTGTGTGTGTGTGTGGAGGTAGAGGACAAGAGGACAACTTGCAGGAGTCTGTTCGTTCCTTCCCCCATATAGATTCCAGGGACCTAACTCGGGTCCTCAGGGTTGGCATCTAGTGCCCTCACCTGATGTGCTATCCAAACAGCCCCTAAGCATGCTTTTATAAAATGTCTGAAAGTTCGGGATTCCACATTGATAGAAGTAAATGAACGATAGCTAAATGATAGCTAGATGGTTATGTCTGTATAACTATATGGAGATATAGATATATAGATACAGACAGACATATATCTGTTTGTTCCACTGTTGATGAAGTTGTAGACATGTGTAGTTAAGTGGTTAAGGGCTCTTTCCTTTTCTTTCTCTCTTGCCCTTCCATCTTTTATTCTTTACTTTTCTTTGCCTTCTCTCTTTTCTTTCTTCATGCCTTTGTTCCTTTCTTTCTTCTTTTCTGTGTTCTTCAAATTAAATTCATTCTGTAAAGGATACTAGAAACTCCCCTAAGCTTACACATCACAATATAAATTTATGTTATTTGAATCATTGAAAAGATGATTTATCTTTGTAAATTGCTTCCTCTAATTTATTTATTAAATGAACATCAAACACCAAAATATTAGTACCTTAATACAATAAAGATGGTTTGATCTCCATACTTCAGTTCAAAGTGTCAGAAGTAGGACAGTGCTGGTGGACACTGTGGTATGGAACTGAATATGGAACCTTTTACTTCTGGCTGTCAGTTGAGAGAAGAGCATGGAAAATGGAATGAAAGACATGCGCCAGGCTTGGAAGTGAGGAGTATTATTTCTGCCCAAATCCCATTGGTTAGAATTCATTAGAGTTTCAGTAATCTTTGGGTGATACTAGAAATGAAGTCTAATTCTGTGCTCCTGAGGCAGAGGGCAGTAGATTTGGCACACATTATTGCCTCTGACATACCTTGCTGGAAAATAAGGACCTGGACTACAACTTTTGCTCAAAAGGTCATAAAATCAAATGCTTTAAGTGACTGCAAAACATTTCACAAAACTCTCAAAACTGAGGAAAGGCAGAGAATGATCTTGTCTCGTATTTCTACTGTGTTGCTTTTATTTCTTCAGCAGTGATTCCAACACTTATCATCATGTGTCCCTTCCTGTATCTAGAGATAATTTTAATTCTGATATGCACATTTTTCATCCATGGTGTTTTTTTAAATTCATGGAGTTTAGTAGCACGGCTAGTTCATAGTTATGGAGATGGAATTATTTGTCTGCTGCTTATCCTTCAGTCCAGATGAACAAGGTGTGAACATTCTTATGGTGCTCATGTTTCGCTACCCATCGACTGATAGTGTTGAACGAATCAAGAAAAAAATCGAAAGGACTTTATATCAAAGTCTGAAGATCAAACACTTGCCTTTGACTATCAATAAACCATCATTTAGCCTCACACGTAAGTCTTTTTGTAATTTCTATAGCTCTTTCTGACTGCAATCCCCTTAATTTTTCATAAGAATTTGGTTGTTGTTATCTTCTCAGTTCACAAATTCACCACTGATACATGTATCACTGTGGCTTAAAACTAAAGTAAACATATGGAGTGAAATTTAGAATTTCATTTTCTTATTTTGCTAGGACTTTTGATGAAGTCTCTAAATTTTTACCATATGGTATTGAATTCTTTACAAAGCATAAAGTAGGCATTGTTTCCACCATTTTACAATGAAGGAGACTGAGACTAAAGGACATCATAACATGAGGCTAGTAAACCTAGGAGCAAGAATTTGAAATATTATGAATCTCAGAAGACTTTTCAAGCTTATTCTGGAGAGTTTCATTTTTTTCAGAGAAATGAACAATTATATAAAGGTTTATTTATTCTGTAATAAGAGAGATGAACTGTGAAAGGGTCCTTCATTTCCATCTTCAAAATATTTTTCATTATTTCGTTTTACTTACAAAAGAAAAAAAGGGAAAGTTCTTTTCTCCCCAAATAGAAGAAAATGAAGTTCATAAAGTTTATGAAACTAAAATGAAAACTACCTAAAACTATCTAGAATCTAAGCCAAGAGAGATTTTTAGTATTCTTTGCCAAAACACAATTATGAGGAAAAATGTTGTCTCAAATAAAATACAGTGTTTCAAGGATTTTAGAATTCAAGGACAGAGCCTGTGTCTTTTCATCTTATTACTTATCCCATAGGCTGTAGTCTACATCTCAGTGCAGTGGGCTTTCGAGCATTATTACTTTACATTGTGAATTCTGAATTTAGTTATTTCTGACTTATATAAAAGAGGGAAGGGGCTTGCAGATACACCTTGAAGTAGATATATATCTTGAAGTAGAATTTGTCCACATATATTTAAAATTATTTATTTGGTTTATTTATTTTTATTTTATGTGTATAAGTGTATTGTCTGTGTATATGTTCCCATAGAACTGGAGTTATGGTTGGTTGTTAGCCGGCATGTGGGTCCTGGGATTCAAACCTGGATCTTCTGTAAGAACAGCCAGTATTCTTAACCACTAAGCCATCTCTCCAGCTCCCTTCTACATATTTCATATGTAACTGGAAATAATGAAGATCATATTCTTTATTTACTCTGTATTATCTTGATTGTTAGTAAATCACACTCCAAAGAAAAATCTGAAAATTTAAGCAATATCTAAAAAGAAATCTCAGGGCAAATCTCAATTCCTGATAATAGCTATCTTGGAGAATTATCATATATTATAAAATAAAGTATCAACCACAAAACTTTACTAAGTTTTTAAGTTACAGAGTTATTTTTAGTTTATATTTTTAAAAGTAATTTTTGCCTTGGTTGCATACAATGAGACTTTATCATATAGATTATTTGGATACCAAAATTAGTATAATCTAACATTATGATTCATAACAAAAATTCAATTGCTTGCATTTTCTTCTACTACATAAATATCATTTATTTTCAAAATGTATCTCTGGGGAACCTCTAGTAGGGATTGGAGCTCACATCCGTCTTTGGACTGTCACAGCAGAACAGAATTCTCCAAAGGATGATGTGTGGTTATGTTGACTACTTAGAACTAAAGTAAATCAAAAGGACCTTCAAACCAAGTTTTTTTTTCCTGATTCTTTCTCAGTCTCTATTTCCTCCTCCAAGACATCATGGTAACTAAAACTGCTCTTCCCCAAAGTGAATAACTAGAAGGCAAACTGCCCTCTGCCTTTCTGTGTAAGAGCAGGCCATTAAGAAATTCTATAGCCCACTTTCCCAGCAGTAGATCACAAGACTTCCTTTCCAAGGGGTCCTGCCTGGAGAAAAAGGAATTCTACCAGAGGGAGCAAGAAGGCTGTGCAAACAGGGTGTGCCTGTTCCTTCTGAGTCAGTTTCTACTAGATCATAAACCTCTCTCCAGGTACTTTTCTATAGTACATGACTTAGGAATGAGAGTCGTGAATGGATGGGGTCTTTGGACAGATTGTAAGTGAAGGAGCTTTAAGCCCAGTCTTTAGTGCCTACTACTCGAGCTGCAAACTTCCTTGACACTATGAATCCTCGATGAAAGGTCAAAGTGGGAGGGATAAAATAACTAATTTTTGTTCAATGGCAACAGCAATTGTGATGGGAATTTGAGGGTGCTTCTTTGACTTTTGCTGCAGACCTCTAAAGAAAACTATGTGGGGCTTTTATCTTCATTCCTTCTTTCCTAATTTTCTAATTTCTTTTTCTGTTTCTAGAGCAAAATCATGAGATAAAATGCTCTCTGAATTTATGTTCAAATGAAAATTATTAATTTGAACAAAAAATAAATCAGTGCTGTTTATTGAATTAATGGTTACGGAAAATCAAATAGATTCTTAAAAGATGAATGCTTCAGAAAATTAGCATTGCTATTCATGAATACCTGAAAGAAATAACAGAGGAAGGAATGTACTATACTGACTAACTCCTGTTCCATTTATTACAGCTATTGACAGCAAGAAGATGAGAAATCTTCTCAATAGTCGTAAGTTCCAAAATCTACAATTAGCTATTTATTTCATACTGAAGATAATGAAGAAAAATCATAAAGAAGTCAGAAGTCCAAGCTTTTTTCCTTCACTTCATATCTCCATAAACTTAACACTTAGTTCTTCTGCCTTTTAATTGTTTTCAATATTTAACATATTAAATGTATAACAGTATGATTTAAGATTTATGGCCTGTGAATTTTACATTGTATTCTAGATATTATGTTAATATTATCTTTAAATATTTCCCTTTAATATTCTGATATAATTTAATACAATAGCAAGTTAGATTTTCTTGCTGTTGATTTAGTTTTCTTGCATATTTATTCAGATATCTGATATTATGCTCTTCCCCTTCACCTGGCCACTACACCTGGACATTGTTTTTGAGTTTTATAGACAAATATATGCCTATTAAAACATTTTACAAAGGTGTTTAAGAACACTTTTGAGTCTTCTGAATGGTTGGTTTAAAATTTAATCAATTGAAGGAATTTTCTGAACTACTTTTTTATTTTAAGAGATGAAAATATATGATTATCATTTAAAACTACCAAAATGCAGCTTTGAAAAAGTAATAAAATTGATTCTTTTTGTAATGTGAAGGGAAAATCATGACTCACATTCAGTGTTGGGCTCTCCCTCAGCAGTAAGGTACTACTGGCTGGGATGTGGAATCTCCTAATGTTCCAATACATTCCTCTCTGTCACTTACCAGATGGAGGAACCCACAGCAAAATGTGTTCCTCCTCCAGGAGTAGGTTTTCCCACCTAAAAAGTATGTTGTTCTACATAATATAAAATATTTAGCAGAAGATCTATATATTTTAAATATTTTATTTTTATCTTATGTGTATAAGTGTAGTGCCTGTATGTATACTAGTGTGCCCATGTCATGTAATGCCCACAGAGGTCAGAAGAAGACACTGGATCTTCTGGAATGGATTTATGAATGATGGTAACTGTTATATGGGTCCTGGAAATAGAACCTGGGTCCTCAGTAAGAGCAGCCAGTGGTCTTAACTGCTGAACCATTTTTCTAGTCCGTGCAGGATTTATTCATTTTTGATGATCAATAATTGTGTATTGATAAAAATAAAAGCCCAAATGGCTACAAGATAGTCAATAAGAAAACAAAAAATCATTTTTTTGCTTCAATTATGTGCTGGTATGGGCATATTACTACACAGATACCACACGAGGAACTAAATTCACCAGAGGGAACATTTTCTTCAATTAACACCGCCTTAATAGGTTTGAAGCACACCAGCTTGGTCATTTGTCTCCTCACTTAGATATTTACAGGATTTAAAATCACCATGATTTTCATTAGTTTCTCATCCATGAGTTTGTCCTAATTCTGCCTATCTCACTCAGAGAATGCTAAACTGATGCATCCTCCATTGTTATAAATGCCCAAAGCTCCCGTGCCTGAACAGACTTGGCTAGTCTAGCTGAATGCGTTTTTCAACTTCTAAATTCTCTATTCCCTTAAAACTGTTTTTACCTCTATTGTAATTTAATTTATGATGTTTGGCTTATATTATCCGTCTACAGTGTCTGCTTCTTTCTTTCTTGGCCTATGGCAGAATCTCAATGTGTAGGCTAGACTCTAACTAACAATATTCTTATCTCAGTCTCCCAAAGACTGGGATTACATGCCACCATGCTACATATGTTTTATACACAGAGACACACGTTGACTTTTGGACTAAATGCCTTGATATATTAATAAATATTTCTTCTAACACAATCAATAAAACCTATTTCTTCAATATGATCAATAGAACCTATATAAAAATAAAGCAAAGAATGAATTCTAGGGACGGGCTACAGAGTAGCTGGGGCAATAGGTTTTCTCAGTAACCTCACTGAATAAAAATCATGGTATCATCTTCCCTCCATTGTCAGGAGAACAAAATAACAGGTGTTTCTCTGTTAGGATGTGGAATAAGGATGTCATCTTCAAATATGCCCTTACCGGCATCCTCTACTACTGAACGGATTGTCCAAGGAAGGGAAACAGCTATGGAAGGAGAGTGGCCATGGCAGGCCAGCCTGCAGCTCATAGGGGCTGGCCATCAGTGTGGAGCTACCCTCATCAGCAACACTTGGCTGCTCACAGCAGCTCACTGCTTCCGGAAGTAAGTTCACTGGACAGTGAACAACAATTTGTTCCCTAGTCCTCGTCTTGCCAGTGATTTGGCACAAGAGAATAGTTCAGTCTCACTAGGTTATCATCTGGGCTGCCATTGCTGTGTCCCTTAAATACAAACTTGGTGTATTTTGTTGTGATCCAAGTGCTATCTTTCCTGTGATATAGTAGATTATTTACTGCTAGGACTAGTATATATATGTAACATATTTGATGCCTCCTATGTGCACAAAGAGAATGGTTAGCCACTTCTGCTCCCTCCCTAACCACTTATTAACCCTGTAACTTCCTTCTGCCAGTCTCTTTTATCATTGCATTATCAAGGAAACCCCATGGACTTGCATGATTCAGAGGGTGTGGGGAAGGCAACAGAGACCAGCTACCTTGTCACACTGCTCACATAGTATGGAATATTGGTCACTTACAGCCAAGCAAGAGCTCTCTCAGTTGAATTCAGACATATACAGACCCTCTAGTGTTCATGAGATCTGAGACACACGTTTTTCTCCCTGGGTGTCATCATCAAGCTACAGACAAGGGCTCTGGGTGAAACCTTTTTGCTTAGATAGTGGCACTATCTCTGTGCCCTTCCAAAGCAGCCTTATCTAGGTGCTTTTAAAAGCTGCCTTATCATTCTTCTAAGGGTAACATCCAAAATGGTTTCAGGATACTTAAACCAGTAATTAGGCAGTTCAGATATAAGGAGAATGACCTAATGAATATATTCCTTTGATTAAGAAGAGGTTCAGTATTATATATTATGAATCCCAATATCTTAGTGGTGAATTTGAGCTCCACTTGTTTGTTAAGGCTTTCAGATTTATTATTTTTTTTACAATCCTCCAATATTTGTACTTCTGTTTTGTGAGTGAAAATCCATTTTAGTTTACAATTGATCTCTGTTTATATAAAGTAAAAATTAGAACCAGAAAGCCAACTTCTTATTAGCATAACATATAAATAGTGCTTCAGTGGGTCCAGCACAGTCTCTGGGAACAGACAGGCTTACATAGGAACTGGATGTTGAAAAATAATAACGATTACTAGTGATCTTCGAAAGAGAAATTTTCTTAGTGTGACAGGGATGGGAAAGGATTCAAAAGATAATGGAAGTCTTGGATGCAGTAACTTTCAAAACCACCTTAAGGTGTTCGTAAATGAGAAGTAATGGAGAAATTTGGTAGTTAGTGGGAGCTGTGATATCAAAGCAAGGTTTTTTTAATATAGTAAAAACAGCATATTTTGCACTGATAATAATAACCTAAAGAGCTGGGTATGGTGACGATACTGAAAAAAACATATTGTATATTAGAACTGTTGTAATTTTATATAATTTAATAATGTGATATGAGACTGACAAATGAAGTAAAACAACACAGAATATATTCAAACAACATCTTAATAAGTACATTTTTCTACAGAAATAACATATTTGAAAAAATATCTTTAAGATCAGTTCAAGCATCCATGACAATTTTCTCCAATCCTTGGGAAACTGTGTGGGTCTTGGAAAGTTCTTGACAAGATTTAGCAAGACCTGGGCATCTCTGAGTATCCTTAGTCACAAGACTTGTTATGTGAGGTTTCCTGTGTTGTTGATGATACATAAAGGGATAAGTGATTCTGTTTTGTCTTCCAAGTTCATTTGTGAGCTTCTTAACTCCTGAGTCGTGTAAGCTATTATGTATTCTGGAATTCTAGTAGTTTTCAAATTAAAACACACTCCTGGTATTTCTTCACTGAGCAAAATCTTCCCTTGGAAAATAAACAAACAAGAGTAGAGAAGCAGCCCCTCCTTTGTCTTGAAGACCTGCCTGAAAATCACTGACCTTTCAGTTTTCATTACTCCAAAAAGATGATGATTCATCAACTTGGTAATCCCTCGTGAACAAGGAAATCCCCTTTTAACATTCTGCTCTCTGTGATTTCCTTCACCCGGACAACTTCATGTTTCTACATAGGTCCAGTCATTTTTGATGGGAATAAGTATAAAAACAGTGAAATGGGTTTTGGAGAAGAATTATGGGTAGAAGGAGATAATCGACTTGGATACAATTGTGATGTAACCTCAGGGAAGAAAAGCATCTATGTGAAGAAAGAGTAAGAGGCTACAGCAAAGGGCAGTGAGAGCTCGGCTTCCAGGAAGAGCAGCCCGGACCCTGAATATCAGGAAGGGGTGTGGGCATGGGTGGAGAGACAGCTCTGTACATTGAGGGCTTGCATGATACACACATCCTACTTAGCCTCAAAGATCACAGGAAGCTCTAGCAAGCGAGCACAGTCAAGCAGGTGATCAAACGAGGATGAGGGGCTGGATACAGAGGAACATCGTCTAGTAGTGTGTTCATTTCCTGAAACAAAACAAAATTAATTCCTTCACATTTCATGGAAAGGAGAGAAGAAAGAGAAACTGAAGAGCTCCTAATAAGACACACATTAAAAATCTGGAAATAAATACTGTTATTTCATTGATAAGTTATATACAATTATTTGTTTTAATCACAGGAAATGGCTTTCTCATGAAGACATCAACTGTTGATCCTCTCACCATAAGAATTTTTCAAGAGCTTAATTCTAAAAGTTGGGGAGAAGAGCAATCTTAATCTTTGTTTTTTTCCCCAGAAGGCAATGTAAAGCATCATAAATCTTCCCCTTTGATCTCTTTGTAGAAATAAAGACCCAAGTCATTGGATTGTTACCTTTGGTACAACTATAACACCACCTGCGGTGAAACGAAGTCTGGGAAAGATCATCATCCATGAAGATTACCATAGGGAAACTAATGAAAACGACATCGCTCTGGCTCAGCTCAGTACTCGAGTAGAGTTTTCAAATGTAGTTCAGAGAGTTTGCCTCCCAGACTCATCGCTGAAACTGCCACCCAAAACAAGTGTATTTGTCACAGGATTTGGGTCCATTGTAGATGATGGTGAGTAGTTTCAACCTAATTTTTGTAATTCAAAAACCTTTTTCTGATACAAAAAAATAATGCTACAGGGGCCGAGCTCAACTCAAAGCGTTTTCCGCCCAAGCACAAGGGCCTGAGTTAGGATCCCCAGCACCCACATAAAAGCCAAGTGTAGTGAGGGGCATATCCCTGTAATCCCAGTATTGGAGAAGTGAAGACAGGCAGATCCCTGGAGCTTAGTGGCCAGGAGCCTAGCTGAATTCACAAGCTCCCGGTTCAGTGAGATACCTTGAACCACAAAAAATAGGCATTAAAAAAATTATTGGAGAGAGACTAGGGAGATGGCCCATCGGGTAAGTACACTTACTGTTTGTTCAGTAGACCTGAGTTTAGGTCCCTGTTTCTACATGGCAGCTAACGCTCCTCCTTAACTACAGTTCCAAAAGCTCTAGTGCCCTTCTCTGGCCTCTGCAGGCACCAGGTATGCACTGTGGTGCACTTACATACCTACAGATGAAACACTTATACACATAAAATAAAAGTAAGTCTAAAAATATTAGTGGGGAGTGATTAAAGGAGACACCTGATGTCAACCTCTGTCCTCCACGTACACACGTATAGAGATGGGCCCTTGTACCCATGTGCACATATAAGTGCACACACACAAATATTGGTGCTGATGCTCCCATATGTGTATGAGAGAGAGAGAGAGAGAGAGAGAGAGAGAGAGAGAGAGAGAGAGGGAGAAAGAGAGAGAGAGACCCTTGGTAGACCAGAGAGCTGTAGCTTGAAGAATGAAAGAAACAAAGTCTTGTCTTAGAGTTCAGAATCGAAGCAGCAGTAAGAAAGGGAAGAGACTAATACAGAAGAACAGAACAGGCTAAGAAGGTATAGGAAAGGACAACATGTTGCAGGAGTAACTAATAACAATTTTCATACTTCCTTGCTGTAAATCTGTTTGATCAGCATATACTTTAAATCCCAATATTCACAATATTTTTTCCATATTTCAGTCCTTCTCCATCCTAATGAAAATTTAGGGTGGCAATAAATGTGAAAATAAGTGATAAATGACTTGAGGATTTTCATTTTGTTGATAGCATCTTCATTTTTCCTTTTCCCTACCTCTACAGAGATTTTACAAAGTCTAAGAATTTCAAAAGAATTCTAAGTACTAATTTGCTCTACAGAGAGACTAATCGAATTTTTAAGGTAAAAAGTGGCATATTTAAGGTGACATCAAGAGTATACGGAGGAAAATAAGAGACAAGTGCCAATATACCTTCAGCTTTTTGAAATAGAATTCTGCTACAGTATTTTTTCCAAATATTTCACATACATCTAGCATGGCTTTCTTTGTAAGGGATTCTGATGTGTGTCTCTTCATGTTCTCTCCCCTCTCCTCATGACTATTCACTGTAGCCTCACTCAGAAGCCCTAACCTACTTCCCTTCTGTGTTCAATCATGTAGCATCCTCTGCTCCTAACCCTGCTCTGTGCTACCATCAGATCATTGATACAAACTGGCGATCCATTTTACTTCCTACACTATGAGATCCTCTTCAGTGGCACACTACAGAAGAAAGTAGGACAGCTAGGTCTTGCGCTGTGTCCTGGCTTCTATTTAAATATCCTTTTCAAAAATCAGTGAATTCTAGAAAAAGTGCAGCTTGGACTAGATCATTCTCATGGACCTCTCTGAACATTCAGTGAAAATTGCAGGCTTCATGAAAACTATTACATATAAAATACCTGTGTGTAGTTTTAAAGACTTAGAAGATTCACTAATATGATATACTGAGACTTATGTATTTATGATTCTTTTTATGCAGACACTTGTGACATAGCAAATATAATTCAACAAAGCCAACATTAATAAAATAATTTGTGTTTCTATCCTAGAAATATATGGCTCATCTGGCTTCGGTGTCTGAGTTCATAAAATCGTATTTGAAAATCACATTGTTTATGTGTGTGTTTGTTTGTCTGTTTATGTGTGTGTAACAGGGCCTACACAAAATAAACTCCGGCAAGCCAGGGTGGAAACGATAGGTACTGATGTGTGTAACAGAAAGGATGTGTACGACGGCCTGATAACTCCGGGGATGCTGTGTGCTGGATTCATGGAAGGAAAAGTAGATGCATGTAAAGTAAGTTGAAAGTCAAAGCCAAATCATCAAAAGGAAAGATTCTATTAACTATGTCTGAGTTTGGCATATATTAGTAGAATAATTCTATTTTCTGTTTAATGTGTATCAAGCCCAAAGTAAAGCATTGTTATATATTATTTTGTTTATTGTAAGGAGACACAAGCAGCACTCCATTTTCCCCTGTTTTATAAATTAGAAAATGGAAATCTTGTGCTCCCTATTTTGGCACACACAGTTACGTTTGTGCTCCACTGTTCTTTTTCCCTTTATTCTTAGTTTAAAGGATAAGAGGTGGGGGATTCAGACAAAGTCTCACATAGTCCAGACTGGCTTCAGGTTTGCTATGTAGCTGAGGATGGCCTTGAACCTTGGTCCTCTTGTCCAAATGTTAGGATTACAAGAGTCCCCCATGCTGCTTGATTTTCATTGTTATTTTCTCAATATCAAGCCTCAAAACAGAACCCTTTCCTCTGGATGCCTGAGCACTCAGTCTTCATCTTTCACACCTGCTCTTTTCATCTCCCAGCCTCTGGTTCCCGCCCCTTCATTTTTCTCATTTTTTAATGACATTGATACTAGAAAAAGACTTTGCCCAAATCCTACAGGATCAATATCGACATGTTTCAGCACTGGACTCTGGTTCCTCAAGTCTTCGTTTTCACGTATCTTCTGTGCTCTTCTTTAGTCATTTCAGACCCTATCTTTAGAGACATACCCTCAGTTTTGTTATCAAAACTGTCCCACCCCCCCAAAAAAATCTGTTCTACCTCCCAACACCCTACTTTTTGTCTTCTTATTTGACTGTGTCTCCTGTCTTACTGCTCCTCACCCTTCCTTGGATGCAATCTCTCCAGCACAAATATCTTACTAGCCCGGTCCTAAAAACAAAACAAACATGATTGTTTTTTGTCCCTTCTTTGCTTTATTTTTCTCTTTAGACCTTATCACCATCCAAAGATACAAAATTTTTATTTATCTATATGTTTTATCATCTGTTTCCTAACTAATTAGAATATAGGACCAACAGAATAAGATTTATTTGTATTTTGTTTGCTACCGTGTTCCCAACACTAAAACCTAGTACGAGTATTTGTGGAGTGAGGAAAACATAGTCTTTTCTCCTTAGAGACCAGTAGTTCACTGACTGTCTGCTTTCTCAAAATCCACTTTGCATTTTCCTTTCATCTTCCATCTTACACATGGCCAACTCGAGTTCATTTGCACATATTTTGGCAAAAAAATGCATGTGCGAGTATTACATAATGCCTTGATACACACAAAAAGTGGAATGATTAAATAAGCTAATTATATCTATCACCTCACTTAACATTTTTGTGATGATACTTTTGAAATCTATTCTATTTATTTACAATGTCCACTGTGTCCTTATTGATCACAGTTAGCAGGTCCACAACAAATTTCAACACCACTCCTCTGTCCAGCTGACTCAGCACTCTCTGGTCAGAAGCTCTTCCTTTCCTTCTTTCTGCTACTGTCCCCGACTCTAAGAGTCATCATTCTCTCTATTTCTGTGACTTCACCTTTAAGAAAAATTCCACATAGAAGTGAAGCCACCCAGTATTTTTCTTTCTGTGCCTGGCTCGATTTGATTATTATAATTTCATCTAGATTCATGCACACCATCCAAAGTGACCGAATCTTGTTTGTTTTAAAGACCGACTATAACTCCATTGTGTGTATATGCCACATTTTCTTTATCCATTCATCTCCGTATGGGCATCTTGGTTTAGTCCATGTCTTGGCTTCTGTAAATAATGCTGCAGTGAATGTGAGATTTCAGAATATCTCTTAACCATATTGACTTTAGTAATCCTGGGCATAATCCCAGAGGTGGGATTGCAGGGTCATATGGCAATTCTCTTTTAGTTTTGGCATTTAGTTGAGGAATTTACACTGTTTTCCCGTAACAGCTGGATCGGTTTCCCTCTCACTAGCAGTGTGCAAAAGCTCTTTTCCTCCCCAGCAATATTAGCTAAAGTCTTGCTAATTGTATTGATTTTTACAAAAAACACAAAAATGTGAATAAAAAACACAAATAAGAAAATTTAGTTAAGAAAGTAGTTTTTAAAAGAACAACTCCTCTGTGTTCCCCTGTTGTTTGTCTAGTGTTTGCCTCACTGATTTCTTCTCTGTTTCATTTCTGTCTGCCCATTTTGAGCTTGGTTTGTTGACTTTTTCTACATCTTCAAAGTGTACTGTTAAATTCATCTGAGCTCGTCATATCTTCTGACAGTCATCTAATACTATAAATCTCCATCTTGAGCCTGTGTTCCTTTTATATCATCAGTTTTGATATGCTGTTTCAGATTTTTATTTGTCTCTGGATATTTTCTTAATTTCCTGTTTTGTTTCTCCGGTGACTCATTGGTTGTCTCAGAGAATGTTGTTTTACTTTTTCCATAATTGTGAATTTACAGAGATTTTCCCATTTATTCACTTGTAGTAAGCCACTGTTTCAAGCACAGGGCTCTGCTATAAGCTATATCTTCTCTATGCCAGCTCCTCCTCCTGTTCCTGGTTCCTATTCTCACTGGCTTTTGGGGGTAGTTTAGAGAAAGTTTTCACTAGGAGTGATTTTTTTCTCTCTTGTTTATAGATAACATTTATGTTGCAACTGGTTTTTTAAAAATTATTCATATGTCTTATTGAAGGTGAAAAATCTTTCTTGACTTAGATGCCTCCAACTAGACTACCATCTTTGGCTTTGCCATTAAATATTTGCGAAGAATTTCTGTCATTATTTCCATCTCTTAATCTCTTTCTAATTCTTTTAGCCATTCTAGTACTGTATTTTCCCTATTACATCTCAAAAATTGTCTTCCTATGTTTTCTAGCAATCTATCAATGACGTTCAATGACATCAATGATGCTAAAAATCTAACAAGCATATTATTATTATTATTATTATTATTGTCTTTTCGTGACAGATCTCCCTGTAGCCCCAGCTGACCTGGGACTAACTATGTAAGACCAGGCTGGCCTTGATTTCACAGAGAACAGATATTTTTAACCTTGTTCTCTTTTGGTCTTATAAAAGCATTTTATAATGTTTATAACTGCCTTTGCTTGATACATTACTTTTTCTTGATTGTTGATTATTACCAGCCCAATTTTCTCTCCTACTCTATATGAAACTGTTATTTAAACCCATTGATTTTGCCTTTGTAATTATTTCTCAGACATCAGTTCTCCTTCTCTGTCTTTCCACACTGCAGGCACCAACACAGTGGCATACACACACAGAAACACAATAAACACTAATAAAAATTAAAATAGTGCTAAGAGAAAAATAGTAAATGGAAAAATGAAGTAGAAAAGCCAAGAAAGTTAACATATTTTACTCATGATCACATAGTTTATAACTGACAGAATTGGGCCTGAAACCCAGACATTTTAATATCTGAGATCATACTTTTAACTTCCATATATGTATTTACTTTCCTAATCACTCTTGCTATATGAGAGCTAAAGGAGTTTTTGCAATTCAGTAACAACACATACATTAAAATTAGACCAATGAAAGAAAAGGGGATACAGAGGGGGACAATAAAATGCAATCAAGTAAGCAATATTCAGAAGAGAGCTTTGAAAACTTCTACCCATAATACCGCAAATAGTGATCTCAGATTTAACATTTTATGTAAATAAAATGTCACCAAAACATAACATATTCATAAAATATCTAATCAAACAAAAATACAAGGATGATGAACTAGAACTAATGTAGTCTAGTGCGGACTGTTTTCTTAAAGAATGTGCTTTGTTTGTTTTTCTCATTCTTTGGGAGTGGTCATAGAAAAAAGATGAATTTAATGATCTTGAACCAGAGCTAACAAAAAAATGCATTTGTTTTTACTCCAGGGCGATTCTGGAGGACCTCTGGTTTATGACAATAAGGACATCTGGTACATTGTGGGTATAGTAAGTTGGGGGCAATCATGTGCTCTTCCAAACAAACCTGGGGTCTACACAAGAGTAACTAAGTATCGAAACTGGATTTCCTCCAAGACGGGCATCTAAAGTGAACAACCATGAATTACAGTCATGGCACATGGAGCAGGAATATCTGCAGCTGGGATATTATTACGTAGATTCATGCAGGTTGAATCAGTGCTTTTGCCAGATGTCAAGAAACTCTTCAGACTTGGACTGATTTGATATCATGAAGTAGCCCTTGTGTACATAAACTCTCCACCATGAAGGAAGAAGACGTGGCAAATGACCGGTAGCACCAATATCTCACTCAGAAGGGAAACTGTGATACTCCTTAATATTACAAATAAAAATGGTTTCTCTAAAGGAAAGATGGGGAAGACCATTTCCCACAGGACATAAAGAGCTGCCAGGCTGCTACAATCTTACCTCAGGATACCTAGAGTTCCGGGGATTCATCTTGCAAAAATCAGGTAGCATCCTCCCTTGGGATTCAAGACATCTCATTCTAGAACTCATGACTGAATATTCAACAGCTAGAATGAAGGAGCCTGGGATCTGCAATATACCTTAAACTCTAACCTGGGTTTATATCTACCAGGACAGAGCATTTTCCTTAACCACTGGAATTGTCATGTATATAAATATATTGGTCGTGCCATTAACTCCACATAATGACCTCAAACACTAGCTTCAGGCAACATATCATCACATTGTAAAGATGTATTTCTGATCTGTTCTTTAGCACTATCTTGCCATCCATAAATCAACCATAATCATTCCAGAAAGAAGTACTATTGAATGAAAATATTTTTCCATGAGTGTAAAAAGAAAGAATCAGATGAAGACAGAGTTCATTTCAAAATTATTAGAAATATGGGTATTCTAAATTTCTGATGGATTGCATCATTTAGATATCACTTAGAAATAGCTACATCAGTATAAGTCAACTAGAGTTTTTGCAAGTCTTCAACTTTCAGAATGTCAACTTGAGAGTGTTTTGTGCAAAAACGCTTGGGACATTAAGCACTTAATGCCTCAGCAGAGGAACTCAATTTTGACAGGCAAATGAATGACCTTGGAGCTTAGTTATAGTCCAAAGCTTAGTGGTGAGCATAGTGTTAATGAGCACAGATTGTCTTTGAATTAGGCTGCTGGAGCTTGAAACTTGTCTCTGCTACATGCAAAGTATATGCATCTATGCAAATGACCTAATAGCTCTCTGTGTACTGGTTCTTTCATCTCTACTGTTTGAAGAAAATACTACCTCACAATGTTGTTTTGAGGATTACAAGTAGAGTATTTGCAACAGCATCTCACACAGTAAGCTCTCAAGATGAATATGCTACTGTCAGTGTTTTAATGTGCTTTGGACTCAATACAATGTCATATTTTTTTAAATGCCTCTGGCTTCTTAAAGCTTCTTCAAAACAATGCAGATGGTTTCAAAATACCTTAATTTACGTTGTGAAAAAATAGATGAAACTTTATAAGTTATTTTGAGCTGTGTCTCCCATAGTCAAATAGTCATAAGATGCTGAATTGTCTACACAGTTGTGACTACAAAGGTGCATCTATATTCAAAATCCAGCCCTCAAATGTGAGGCCTGTATGTGCTCCCTTACTGAGCAGACAAAAGTCTGGCCTAGCCATTTCTTTAATGGCTAAGTGCTTTGCTTTTATTTTAGTTTACATGCAATTATGTTCATATGTAACATATGTGAACAAGTTAGATGCAACTTAAAATTTTTCCTGGTTGTTCTAACTTATATCTCCATAAGATAGAAGCGAAGAAAGGTCATGAATGCACAATTCCCTTTGAGAAAAGAAATACTATTTAATTTCTGAGTTGATGATTAGTAATACTGCCAGAAAAGCAGAGTAAATACTTAGGCTTGACTGATGCTGGACTTTCAGTTTAAGATAAACATCACTTTTGGTGGATATATGAAAGTAAATCTCTCTGCCTCTCTGCCAAAAAGAACTCATTCTTTCTTTTGTAAATCTGTAACAATGGATGTGTGCTTTTGTGTAATTTTATTTATATTTCATAAGACTGTGATAACTTTGTGTATACATACCTGTGCAACTATGTATACAGATTTGAATATTTCTATGACTAATACAATTCAATTTGATGGCAATTTGACACAGATAAGAGAAAAAATATAGAAACCTATAAGAAATCCTAAAAATTAGAAATGTGGATTTTTTTTTATATCAGAGTTTGTATGTCTTACTTCAAGTTTGGTATCTGTCTTATTGATTGATGTTATAAAAGTCACATAATCTGATACTTTATCTTTTCCATTTGAAAAAGAAATACTAAGCTATCTACCTCATGTCATTACTGTGAGATATTCCTGGTAAATAAGAAAGTTGAAAAGCTGGAGACCATTTAAAACCTGCTCAGAAATTCAAAGTATATTAGTGTTAACAGCTACCAATAGAGATGGTGCAGAAAATATATTAAGATTATAAGTTTTGATGTTTTTGCTTTTGAGTACTGAGATTTTTATTGCATATGCATTTGCAAATTTAAAAGTGGGTAATATCAAACAAAAACACATGGTCCTGCCTTCTCTTCAGTGACATTACGGTGATCTTACTATTCTTTTCAGACTCATTGTTTTAAAGGACAGAATAAATCAATCTCACTTATAGAAGCTAATACAAAACACAGTCCCCATAAGGCAGAATCTTAATGAAATTTAGGGTGCTATGGAATTTCAGGTGTTACCTAAACAGTTAGCTACAATGGTAAAGCAAGACTGAATCAAAGTTCTTAATAATGGAAAACTATGGCTCTAACATTATGAGTCACTAACAGTAAAAGCAACAAAATGTATCTGCCCTTTCAACTGATTAACTTTATTTCTTTGTTAATTACTAGATAGTGGGGATGTGGAGGAGTATTCCTTCATGCACTTATGGAAATGGAGAAAGATACTTCAAACCAAATGGCTGAAATTAGTGATAGACTCATAGCTAATGAAACTGGGAGAAACCTAAGAGATTCTCAATATTCACCTATTTTTAAATATCCTTGTTAATTTATCGGGAATTTCATACACATATTTTGATCCTATTCATTCTCCAACACTCCTCCTAATACTTCCCAGATCCACCCCACCTACCTACCCCCAACTTCATGGCTTTTTCTTTTTTTAAAATAATCTATCCAGCCCAATTTGTGCTGGCCATATATTCCTAGGTGTGGGTGTAGGCTTGGTGAGCTACTGGACCTTGAGTGATCTATCTCAATAGTTTTTTGAGTGATATGATATCAAGGCCAAATAAATTACTACAAGATTATACAGTGGGCCATGTCAATGTAAGAACAGAATCCAGACTAGTCTTGTTTCCATTGTTATAATCTGAGTCATGGAAATTTGACAACCAGGAATATTGTAGCCTTAAATGACCATTGCAAAAATAAATGGGAGGTAAGTTAAATTCATATGCTGTCCCACAAAGTGTGTGTACATGGTTATGTATATACATATGTATGTATATCTACACACACACACACACACATATATACATATATATATATATATGTATGTATGTGATTTTGTCTTGTTTTCTAAAGCATACCTTCATTTGAGCTCTTTCAAGTGATTGTTCTTTCTTAGTGGCCTTACTTCTGTCAAAATTCTCCCACTTCCCAATTAAGAGCTTCCACACACTTATACAATCTTTCGGCAATTTTTGTTACCTGCTAGTATTAAAATGTTTGAGGTTTATGCCTCTAGCCATGCCAGACATTGCCTTACCTCGTTATTAGCATCTTTTCGATCAGTTCTGACATTTGTAAGACAGTGGTCACCAAATTCAAACTAGAGTTCTTCATTCAACTTCTGTGGTTAATTTCAACATCCAAGTGGATGACCAACATCTTCATTCAGTTCTTTGAGTTTATATATATAAATGACCTTAACTTCTAATCCACTCTAGGAATTTAATTTTCTAATATACTAAAACTCTCAGAATTGTCACAGTATCACACATTACCTCCTAAGAACCACACTTCACTTCATGCACCTGGAAAGCATCGTTGTCTAATATAAATTGCTTTTCCCATGTCTGAATTGGTCTTGACCATGCAGCCTAAACCAATCCAGCAAACTTCTAGGTGAGAGCAGAAGTCCCTGAACTCAGTATTATCTTACAGATAGCAGTCAGCAAAACAGAGAAAATTCCTTCAAATATACTTGTAGACTTGCTCAAAAGTCTACCATGTATCTGCATAAAAATAGCCTTTTGTCACCCTGAATAGTCAAAAAAGAAAAAAAAAAGGGAAAAAGAAAGGAGAATAAAGGAAGACGAGAAGAAAATGCAACACCACAAAAGGAAATTAAACTGTCTCATTTCAGTTGTGCCACTGATGGTGCTGGACAGTCATTAAATTCTCTTGTACCTCATTCTCCATTTTTCTCAATGAAGTTCCAAGTCAGTATTTTGCCAACCACTAGTGTTCAGCCCAGGTTCTCCCCATTTTCTTTTGTTTTAGCAATATTGACAAAATAAAGAATAGAAGCACTTAACTTATTCAATATTTCTACAAACCCACGCTAACAAATGTTTTGCCTTGATATGTTTTTCTCATTAATGTGCTTTCGATCAAAATTAAAAAATCTCCATTTTATTGTTACTCACCTCTGTTCTGCCCTAGAACTTGGTTCATTGCCTACCCTCTCTCTCTCTCTAGTATCTTAATATTCCACTATATTCTCTCATATTCTTTCATATATTCTCTCTCTCTCTCTCTCTCTCTCTCTCTCTCTCTCTCTCTCTCCATATTCTGGAGGAAGTACAGGCTTCCACAGTACCTAGGCCCCAGAACTGTAAAATAGACAGGAAGAGACAATTTCCACACACAGGGCAAAGAATCAATAGGAGGAAAGGACTGGACTTAGAGAAATGGAAACCCAATTTCCTCAAAGAAAGATGCTGATGGAGCTAAAAAGCAAAGCACTCAGAAAAGAGGTACCAGTTGATGAGACCCTTATAATGCAGTGTGCTCAGAATGTGTTTCAATTTTTCCTTCTGACATAGAATCCCTCTTTAGAATAGGCACAAGAGAATGACTGGTCAGATACAATGAATACACATACCAATGCACTAAGAAAATCTTGCCAGGAGCCATCAAATATTTCCTGAAAACCTTTTGTTTCAGGCTGCATTTGAAAAAGATGAATGGCTAGGCTTGAGACCAGACTTGTCCTGACTCAGAAGGAAAAGAACTGCCTCTAGAAAGACAAACACAAAACTTCTCAGAAAACTAAGGGCGTTGCTTAGGTCTGGGGCTTGATATTGTTTCTCCCTTAATTTTAAATAGCCAGAACCAGGAAACTCTTACTTCCTGTAACAAAGACTTTATCAAGTGATTCTTTACCGTACCTCAAACCATACTGTTGATCAACATTTATCCATCCCAACTTGCTAGACAAGTTCCTTTTAAATCCTTAAGTATTCTTAACTTTAGTCAGCTTACAAATCTGAAAGAATACCTGGGATACCACTCATTTGACAAGAAGTCTCACACAGAGCAGAGTGGAGGCAGAGGCCAACCTTCTACACAGTGCAGGATGTATCAGTAAGTGTGATTTTATTTCCAGTTTGAAGGACTTCTTTCACATTTGTGGTTCTAAATGAAGGTTGGACATAATTATAAGTTGGAACTCCAATCATTACTTCTTGATTTTTCTTGGAAATGACATAATAATATCAACATTCTCTATTTCAGGAAACCATGTTAATGATTTAATACTTGAGACTGGGATTTTTAATGATGGACTAAATTAAAATTTAATGTTGGTATGAATTATGATTGAGGTTGAGACGCTCATCACACAGCGGGAGAAGACAGAGAGCCTGGGGTACACTTGTGCTTCCAGTGTGGAAGGAGATGAGGAAGTGTTTCTCATCTCCACCTGAGTGTAAAATGCCAAATATTCCAGTGTTCTTTCTAAATTATGCACTAAATTGATTCATGAACAAGGAAATGTCTGAGTCGTATAAGAATCATAATATCCTAACTCCCATTCTGAAACTGGCAAATATAACAAATTTTAAAAGATGAATAAGGGTTTTAATGTCCTTTGATTAATGCATTGCCTTTTGAAATAAAACATAAAATAGCTTAAGTACAACTTAAGCATCAGAGAAGTGAGAAGCAAACATATGGTCACAGATTTTTGTATTATAACAGATTGGAAGTTCATAGTAAGTACATCATTAACGCTTTATATCTCACTCTTCTGTCTTATCTGTTCTGTGCTTTTTGATATACTTTGCCAAACATTATCAAACATTAATTCATAATCTACAATAACGAGGTGAGTTAACACAATTTGCTCAGGATGAAGGGATTACAAATATCTTTTCTAATGATGTTTGACTAGCTTTGTTCTACAAAGTATTACTAAGTCACATTACAGTTGTATCTAAATAAATAACCACCCTGACTCTCAACATTAGGGTTTAACAGCCAACTCCAAGAGTTTGTTCCTTCATATCTCCCATGGAACTGTGCTCCTAAGCTAGGCTTTGTATTCAAAATCATTTCTCCATCATCAATTGGGGAACTACATGCTTGGAGTTACCTTTATTTTTCTGAGAGAATCTTGTCCTCTGATCCCTAGGGCCAAAATATCTCATACATTCAATGTCAACTATTCTCACTGTTTTCAGTGAGGATACAAATATGAATATGTAGATTCCATCTCTTTGATATGCTAATTCAAGCACACTGACATTCATTCACTAGCTTAAGGTGGAGAACAAAGTGGAGTCCCAAGGATGAAGGTCAGTCACCCAGTTCATAAGAGTACGTGGTTCAGTGCGCTTGTCTGCATTATAAAGTAGCTTTTGGTGAGAGGTTGAGTAAATGTCATTATTCCAGAAGTCATTCCTCCAGTCCTGTTTTGTCAGTAAAACTGAGTATGTGTACAGAAAACTGAGCTATGCACAAGTAGATTTCTAGAACACAACCTTCCTAGCGGATTTAATTCTTTACAGTTATTAAACTGATCTTCTTTTTACCTGATCACTTTATAGCCACAAATGACGGTTATTTGCACTTTTGATTTTTTAAATTATCTTTTGTGTGTGTTTAATACAAAACATCTTATCCATCCTTTATACCTCTTCTCCCATCTGCACCCTCCTGTAGACCCGCCACACACACCAGACTGCATACATTCTGTAAGATGCTAAAGCCTATCAAGTCAAGTTAGGGTCAAAGCAAGTTCATCCCCTGGGGTCTAGTCAGAATATCTAAAGTCACTCCCTTAAAGATCAACTCTCCCTCCCGCCGGAGTAATCAAAATTTCCAGTAGTTCTTTAGCTAAGGTTGGGATCCGCGGCCCATTTCCCCAGTCCTATGCTGGATTTTTGTCTGCGTGATTTTACATGAGATGAGTGGATAATGAAAATGTGGTACATTTACACAATGGAATTCCACTCAGCAGTAAAGAAAAATGGAAGTCATGAAATTTGCCAGTAAACAGATGGAACTAGAAACTATTATACTAAGTGACATAGAATCAAAATGAAGTGATGAATGTTCTCCTTCATTGTGGATCCTAGCACCAAATCCTTATATGTGAGTATATGTCCTGATGTGACTGCAGGAACCAGGAAAATGGAAAGGAGCCAGGGAGATAAAGGGAAAGAAGGAGCCTGAGAAAGAGGATCAGTAGGAGACAGGTGTTACCAAGGGGGAATTTTCATGTATTTGTAACTTGAAGGTGAAGAGACAAGGTTATATATGGTTATTTTCTTGAAAGACATAACAAAATAAAAAATGTAAAATAAAATTTTCATATGGACTAGTTGTACTTAGAAATAGTTCACATTAAGGTTTCATTTTTTAGAAAGATTACAATAGGGACAGGATAATTATCATCAATGTGGCTTTATTTTTATTTAAATAATTTCCAAACCATTCAAAAATTGTCAGTGTCATACCAACAAAAATAATTCAAGACTGGAGAGATGGCTTAGTGACTAAGGGATTTGCTGTACAAGCATGAAGACCAGAGCTTGGATCCCAGAATCCACATAAGAGCTGGATGTGGTTCCACACATACCTGTAACCTCAGCACTGAAGCAGACAGACAGGAGGATTGCTGGGGTTTCCTGGCTGCTAACCTAGCCAAAAAGCCCCAGGTTCAGTGAGAAATCCTGACTCAAAGGAACAAAGTGGAGAACAATAGAGGGTACCCAGCATTCTCCTCTGCCCTGTGCATATGTGCACCTGCACATACATGTGTATATATACCACACACACATAGGTACACACACATACATAATATAAATAAATAAATATGATTCAACTAATACATCTTTTGTCTTCAAAATCCCCAACAGTTAGGCATTCATTTAAGTGCTATGATGTGCCAAGAACCATTGCTGACATTGGGAGCAGACATTTTAAGTCTATGTTAAAGCTTATATAAAGTAGGAACTCTATATTACAGCTGACTAAAGGCAGAAAAAAATCAACCAGAACAATAAATAGACAAATGACAGTGACATAAAGGAAAGAAACTATGGAAATAGAGTGAAATAAAAGTCTGGGGAGAACTTTAGGCACACCAAGAAACATTTAAGTTTTCATATTTTTTTTTATCCTCTGTTACAAGATTTTCTCCTCTAGGCACAAAATTCCACAATCCCATTCTCTATTCCAATAACCAGATTGTCAGCGTAATATATTTTTGCAGTATTGGGTTTGGCTTTCCTTGTCTTTGTGGGTCAAAGGGAAGAGAGAGGTGAAGATTGTGGAGAGGATGTAGGAGGTATTGACAAGCTGACTTCTCTGTCTCCATTGATAATGACTAAGGGCTTTCTCTGGAAAAATGCAAATTAATCTTTTTAATTAGGTCTTTAAATCTTTTTGGAAGGTCATATGAGCACTGCATTTACATGTCCACCCTTTATTCCCCACTTCAATTCCTCCCTTATTCTTTCCTCAAATCTGTTCTTCTGTCTCTCTGTATATAATAGACATGTACACATACCCACTTCTGTGTGTGCATGGTGTTTAGGTCTGAACAGTTGGGATTTGGTAACCTATTGGGGACTTGTCCTTGGAGAAAACAGATTCTCCTTTTCTTGGAAGTCATTGATTTCCTACAGCTCACAAATATCTTTATTACTTTTCATCGCTGTGAGGAAAGCATTTCCTTTTTTGTGTATATACCAATATGGGATATAATGCTTGGCCCATGTGTTAGTTGAGCCATTTAATTATTCTTTCAATTTAAGACCAAGTAATTCCTAAATAACCACTCATCAGCTCACGGTTGCTTGGATGTTCTCAACTTCACTCTCATAAAGTTGAGACCATTTTCTTGACTTGTTTTACCAGAGAAATAGTTTTTCTAGTAAGTTGTCTGTATTTACATTGATATACAGAACATTAATGCATTTGCAGCATTTAATCCTTATTTCAGTAATCAATAAGTATAAAATAGAACCTCAAGCTGGAAAGAGTGTTTAGTGGGTTGCTTGTCACACAAGCCTGAAGACATGAGTTCAATCTCGGGAACATGAAGAAGAGGAGAGAACAGGCATTTGAAAGTTGTCTATGATCTCTGGCATGATGTCTCTACCCCCATACATTAATAAATAAATAAATAAATATTAAAGCCTTCAAACATTAAATCTTAAAATAAAATGAGTTTCTGAGTAATTTTATATGCCTAATCTCTCATGCACTAACTCCTATCAGTGAATTTTATTTCCTACATATGCTGGGTTTTAAAAAAATAAATACTAAATTTTAGAATGTATTCATTTTTATTTATGTGCACAAATGTTTTGTCTGCATATATGTAAGTGCACCCATGTCATGAAGTGCCTGTACAGTTCAGAAGATAGTGTTGGATACCCTGGAACTGGAGTTATGGATAGATATTTGCTGTCATATGGGTCCTGGGAACTGAACCTGGGTTCTAGCAAAAGTATCCAGTGTTTTTAACTAATGAGCTATCTCATTCCAGTTCCCAAGTATAAATTATTTTGTCACTGGGCCTAGAAGTAGAGATCTGTAATAACTGTCAGGCTGAGGCAGGAAGATCAAGAATTCATGCCTCCTGGGTTATAAAGTGAGTTCAAGGCCAGCCTGAACAACTCAGAGAGACCTTATTTAAAAAAAAAAAGTTTTTATTTTTTTAAGTGTCTATGGGATATTGCCTAGCAAGTAGGAGGCCCTAAATTAAATCTCAGTATTAAAAAATGAAAAATACCTTGGTAATTGAAAACATATATGTGTAGAAAATAAAGTCTGGTACCTTTAAGGTGGAGAACAAATTTACAATATAAGAGAAAAGAATCCCTTAGTTTCTGTGACAGTACCTTGGCCTGTAGGAGTCCAGCATTGTCAGTATCAGAACTAGATCTTTTAAAAATGATAAAAGCAATGGTCCCCAAACTGAATAAAAGTAGATAATGCTTGTGAAGTAGCTCCAGTCGAGGCTTTTTCAGAACACATACAAACACAGGACACATAAATGTATATATGCAAACACACATATATATGTATATATCCTGATTCAATCATATATAGCTTAAATAAGACTTAAAATGAAAACATATCTGTTAATTTATGATTAGGTTATTTTTACAGGACCACATGATGATCTTTAGTTTAAAAACATTCTGCTTAAAAATTTTAATACTTGAAGTCAGTACTGCTTGTTGTAGTGCAAACATCAATCACCTAAAACGACAATTTTTCTGCTTAATTTTTGTAGACATTCAAAATTACTCCCTTAAATAAATTCATTTCTGCACTATTTCTCAATTCCTGAAATACTATGGTTAACAACCTACTCTATAGCCTGTGTTTCCTTTTTAATTACCTATGTAATTCCACGAATAATTGAAATGTAGTTCCTCCTCAGTACATAGAATTCATCATGACCGTCTCAGATAAGGGCTACTCTTATTCCAGTCTTCAGAATTGATAATTTAGTCTTTGTCCTCGATTCCGCTTTGGACCCTTACTCTCCCTGGCCTTATGCTTCCTTGGAAGTTCAAGCCTTTGTAGATTCCACCCTTTTTCTTTCTTTGGTCCAGTCATTATGGGTCCTATGATTATGTTCCCATTAATTGGAGACTTTTGTACTTACTTCCCTTTCTCTTTCGACCCCAAGTCTTGCATTTACCTGAAACAGCACAAGTGCCTTCATAGCAGTCAACTGCCCCAACATATATTTCCTTGATCTGCTCTGTATAATTTTCTCCTCAAATATCACTCTCATAACCACACCCTGGATTTGTCATGGCTGGGAATGAGTCTCTCTGAATCACAGCTTTGTACTTCTAACACAGCTCTAGCGTTCATTCTTCTAGATTTATTTTCTTTTAATGCATCGAAGTTTTTCTTTTAAGTCATTTATTCTTGTAAAATTTTAACTATCTTTTGAAATGGAGTTTCAGGTTACGGGCTGGCTTGGAACTCTCTAGGTAGCCATGGAACTAGAATCTTCCTACCTCAACCTTCTGAGTGCTGGGATTAAAGTTATGTAACACCCCAACTGGCTCTAATTTTTAAAATTTTTTATGTGTATTAGCTGCCACCCTAAAAATACCACAACTTTGAATCTGAATTCACATAGAGATGCACACTGATCTTCTTGGATTCCTCTTAAACAAAACAATTTTATGTTGTTTTGCTTTGTTTGTTTTGAGACAGGTCTTGATGGCCTTGAACTCATGACTCATATACCTCTGCTAGCTGAGTGCTGAAACAGTCTTACTGTGTATTATAGATAGGGTTGAACTTGTGACAATTCTCCTGCCTCAGCCTCTTTCATAGGATTATAGGTGCATATCATAAAATTTTAGAGGCTTCTTAAGTTCTACTAAATTCTCTCCCTCTTATGTTCCATTTTTCACAATTATTCCATTCTAAGGCAAATATAATCATTTGAAAGATAGCTCACTTCTGCCCAGACCAGCTCATAAACACGTGGGAGGTACCTATCCATTCAAGTCTTCAGTACTGCCTGGCCTTTGGACTTCCCCATTGTCTGCTTCCACAATAACTATCCCAGATTCATCAACTTCCTCAGATTTCCAGCTTTCACTACCTGTGCTCTCACATACTGTTAATTCAAAGAGGGAATATTATTGATCCATCAGATGAGAAATCCTTCAACTTCCCTATGTCAAACCTACCAGCATCAGTCTTAATCTCAAGAACACATCTGCAGTTTTCTAAGTTCCCCAATCTATGAGGTTGAACTATATAAAAATGTGAATTTATCACCGCTTCCAATTTACATGAAAATTTTATCTGAGTGAATCTAATTGTGTACAATCCATGATTATGCAAATATACAAATATCCACTAATCCTCTTCCCCTTTTTGCTTTTTTTTTTTTTTGTCTTTTTTGTTGTTGTCTTTTTGAGACAGGGTCTTCCCATAGCCCAACTGGCCTGGAACTCCCTACGTAGGGCAGGCTGACCTCAAGTCTGCCTGCCTCTTACTCCCAAATGCTAACATGTGCCACCACACCCAGCTCTGTTGGGTAGTTTTGATCATTGTAAGCATGCTCAAAATTGTCTCATGCACAGGGCAAAAATACATCCGTCCACTGCTCATGATGACTTTCTCATGGCAAGAGATGACTTGTCTCCCTCCTCCTATCCGCAGTTAGACTCGTTTAAATAAGAATTGATTCTCACTGTCCCATTCCCTTACTTTTAATTTTTTCTCTATTCGCTTTTTTTACTTGGATTCCTATTCAGCTACCTGAGAACAGATCCAGCAGAATAGTTTGTTGTGTTCTGTCTGTAAGTGAATTAACTCTTCTCATCCAAAAGTTTTAGTTCTCTTATTTAATCGTTCCCTGGATCTTCTTTTGAGTATGCTGAAGGTATGATGAGGCAGTAGTGTGCTCATCTTGAGACATGCCATGGATCTCTGTGCGCTTTTCTTAGGCTCTCTCCCTAGAAGAGCCACTGTAAGTCCTTGGTTGTCATGACAGTGCCACCTAACACCTGTGCTCTTAATTTCAACTAAGCTCCAATTTTATGAGTATTGGGGTTCTTCAAGACATAATGAATCCTGAATAAAAGTAATCAAATTACTTCTTAGTATAATTCTGCTCAGCTTTAGTTTTCTAATGTTCTCATTGATCATTTGTGTGGTGATTGTATATTAGACCGTATGCCATAAAGAAAAAAAAGTTAATAAATAGAAGATATGAAATTTAGACTATACTAAGTTTGTGAGCAAATCTTTTGGACCTCATCTTCAACAGAAAAATGTGCATAACAATATTTACTATAACAACCCTCACATAAATGTTGGGTGAATCAAGTTACAGAGCTTGTTAAAGCTTTATAAACTGCAATGCTATATAAGTGAAAAATGTTAATTATTATTATTATTTCATTGTGAACTGTGCTTCACCCTTCCATCTCACTCTTTGTTTGTTCTAAACCTGTTTGGAATAGGTGGGGCAATCTTCAGTAAAGGGGCACTCCCTAACTTTCTGGTGTTCTAAGAATGTAAATCCACTAGTAAGAAACTCTGAATACACCATGTAAATATATCAGAAAGAGTTCCTAACAATTAAGGTCACTTATAGACATATGCAAATGTCATTTATATTTAGCTAATATAGCACAGTGGTCCTATGGAAGATATTTGTCACTATCTTATAAGAAAGCGGGGAAGTTACCAGGTCAGAGATTTCTTGATTACCATCTTGACAGGAACCTCCAAAACAGGCAAGGCTATGTGGTGTTTCCACTGCCTTGAGTAGAGCTGTTATCAAACCGTTTATATTTTTCAAGCCATTGTATTTTGTTCAGCTGGGTCAGTAAGTCAAAGATACTTCTACAATCAAGTCTCATAATTACTAACACTGAGAGAGCACTTCCTATTTCTTTTTTGTCTCATAATAACTATATAGAGGTCATCTACATATGAGTGAAGGCAGGCAAGGTCCAAGTAACTTTCAAATGATGACTGTCCGAAGCAACCCAGGCTCATTTCACCATCTGTGTAGCCACCTTTAAGAGAGCCAATGAGCTCTAAAGAAAAACAATAAGGGAAAAAGACTGATTCATTTTTTGTTCATTATTACTTGAGATATGCATAATTGGCCAAAAGGGGCAAAATATCACATAAAAATTCATATCTTTTCTCTGCAATGCACTGATACATAATGTATGACCATATTGTCTTTCAGTATCTTTCTTAAATATCTCATATGTGATAATAATCTATGCATGCATTAGGAGGCATGTCATAATTTCTAATACAGAATGCAGTAATTATGTCCTTGAGGTTTGCTGAGAGAGCAACAACCTAAAACATGGCATTCAGTGAAGTGATATATATATGCTAACTAGTTCAGTTGTGACAAAAATTTCACTATAAATATGAATTTTCAGAGAGGAAAGGTTACATATCTGAAGAATGAGTATAACATGGGCCTCAGGATCTATGTGGTCGAGGTGAGGGTAAGAAGATCGTGAGGGGAGACTGTTGCGAGGTGGCAGGATCGGTGGACTGTAAATCCCAGAAGGACTGAAGTTAGGATATGCTGGTAGTAACCTGAAAAACTGGGAGTTGGTGAATTAAAGTTCAGATAATGGAAAAGTTGCAGCATCCGGTAATTAGAAGTTACAGAGCATGCATACAGGCACAGCCATTGAAGTGGGGAGAAAGGCAAGGTCGTTCATGCAAACCTACAAAACAGATTCAGAACATGGCCAATGTGACAATATAAACAGCAACACAGACACACAGACACACAGACACACACACACACACACACACACACACACACACCCCACATGGAACTCAGATAGATGCTGACCGTGTGGGTGCTTGTGAGAGGAACTAACTCCTGAAAGGGAGGAAAGCATCTGAGTAGTAAGCATATCAGAATGTTCCAGGAATGCAAATGTTGACACTTGGACAAAGAGACATAGAGAGGACACCTTTGAGTGAGCATTGTGCAAAACACAGGGTTAAGTGAACACAAACAACAGAATAGCATATACGAAGGGAAGCTCTAATACTGTACACTGAAAGCTCACAAGATCAACTCCTCAAACGTAAGAACTTTCTTAAGAAAAAAGTGTAAATTGTATCATGTCTTTCATGCGTTTACACTAGTTATCTAGTATATTTCTTAGAATTGATGACTCCTTGCCATGGTCTCCAGAGCCTTGATTTCAGCCTTGTCTGTCTCTATATTCAACCACCACCCTTCCTGGATTTCACTGCAGTTCAGCCACGCAGGTCTCTCTTCCTGCAGGAATTCAACAAGCTCAACAATCCACCTCTCAGAACTCGCTGCCTGCTTGTTCTTTTCTCATATATTCCTTTAATTAGCATTTAAGGTGTTGGATATCATTATGACACTTTTGAACAAAGTTTTAGTAATTATCCTCCCCTCATCCTCTCCAGCCTCCCGCTATCCCCCTTCAGGCCCCTCCGGCCTCCTCTCCCCAGGCTCTTTTTCTTTTTCATGTCTAGTGTGTCCTTTTGAGCACCTTGCCATCCTTCCCTGTCACTTATTATTATCTTTGTTTTGTCTTCCTCTCCGGTTTTAGACTTACCCACACTTAGACCTGCTTACTTGTGTACATGCACATGTTATGGGCTAGTGTCTGCATATGAGGGAGAATGTGAGGTTTTAGTTATTCTGAGTTTGAGCCACCTCTCTTAATTTCATACTACCCAAATCTATCCACTTTGCTTTTGGTGCCTTTCCCTTGTCTTATGGAGGTAGCTAAGACTTTGAGCACTATATTGAACAAGTGAGGTGTGAATGGGCATCTTGTGCTATTTCTTATTTTAGAGGAAATGTTCTCAGTTTATATTTAGTACAGTATTCATATAGGTTTGTTTTATATAGCCTTTGTTATTTTAAGGTATGACTCCACCATTCCTAAGATCTCCAGGACTTTAATCATTAAGGCAACTTTGTTCAATGGCCTTTCTGCAGCTATCAACATGATTTTTGTCCTTAAATCTACATTTAATGGTTTACATATGTTTAATCAATTTTGCATCACTCCCATGAAGCTTAGTTGGTATCGATGAATGTTCTTCTTAATTGTTCCTGAATTCAGTTTGCAAGTATTTTGTTAAGAACTTTAAAAATATTTTTTTAGCTAGTTTTTTTGTGAGAATTTCACATAATTGATCATAGTCACCTCCTTCCCCAATTCCTCCAAGGTCCTACTTTGTGTCCTTCTCTTCTTTATGTTATTGAGTCCAATTTGTGCTGCCCTTTACCCTTGGGTGGCCAGCACTGGAGTGTGGACAGCATACCAGGGATTATACTCTTAAAGAAAATGGACTTTCAGTGGACTTTATTATAACATCATCTTTTTTTTTTTTTTTTACAATTTTGTTAATTTGGATTTTTTCGCTTTTTCTTTTTTTCATTTTGGCTAAGGCTTTGTCAATTTTATTAACGTTTTTGAAGAGCCAAGTCTTTGGTTTATTTTACATATTGTTCCTTCAGTCTCTACTTCATAACTTCTTCCTAATTTTTGTTATTTCTTGCTATCTACTGGTTTTGGTATTGGCTTCTTGCTGTTTTAAACTGGTTTCCTTAATTCACATCTTAGCTCGAAGACCATTTCTATAAAAATGTCTCTCTAGCACCCAGTTAAGCACCCTCTCCTCTTGCCCTCCACCTGTCCTCTAATTACTTATTAATGAGTTTTACTTTATCAAACGAGAGCCTATTGTGTTGACTTCCTCATTTTGATCTCCCCTGCAAGCCCATGGACTTATAACAGTGGAAACTTGTCTGTGTTATTCACCACAGTGTTTCTTTTTTGGTACTTATTTGAATTCTCCAGCACATTCAAGTAGAGTTTTCAAATTTTATTTCTGCCTCACGGGAGACTTTGGTGGACTTTTTTTCAAGTTATATATTTTTTAAATAAAGTCCAGTGGTCATATATAAGACTTGTTCATTACAAAATAGATGCAAATATGCTTATACATGGCTAAACTTTCAAAACAAGACTTGCTTTCTCATGGAGGCCAAAATTAGTTAATTCTTAATTGCAAATATTTTAAGACCACAGGCTCTTCTAAAGATAGTTTGCTATGGCTTGACCCTGAAACAACTCCCAGAGTGTCCTGCTTTGAGCACTTTTCTCCAGTTGGTGGCGCTGTTTGGTAAGGTTACGTGGCCTTTACCAGGTAAGGCTTAGCTGGCAGATGCAGGTCATGGGGGAAAACTCCTGAGAATCATCCTTGGCCCTTTTTTCCAGTCCCGCTCTGCTTCACAATTTGCACATGGAAACAGCTGCCCTCTACCTCACTAAACTGAGCCGCCCCTCCAGGGTTTTCTCTGACTTCGTAGACTGAGCTTCTCTGAAAACGTGAGACAAAATAAAACTTTCCTCTTTTAAATGGTTCTGTCAGGTGTTTGGTCACAGCATTGCAAAAGAAAATAACAGTGAAAACATGCTACAGAAGTGTGGTGGTTCCCGTGACTACACCTGATCATGTGGTTCTCAGGCCTCTAGAATTTATTTATGGTGATAATGTTGAAGAATTGGAGTGTAGGCTGGAGAAGCACTAGGAATTAAATGGGCAATTTGGATGTGATTTCAGAAGGCCTCCATACTGACAGAAACATGGGTTGTGAAGACTATTCTTGAGCTCTCAGAGGGGATCAAGGGCTCTTTTGGGAACTGGGCTAAAGGCCATTCATGTTACATTCTGATAAATGATTTGTCTACATTCTGTCCATGTCTTAATTCAGATGAATGGGCTAACTTATTTCCATTACAGTTAAGACTATAGCAGTGTTATTGCTAGCTGCTTTTAGTTTATAGAGAGACAAGATAAAAGGAAGAGCAGAGGATGTGGAACATGTCTACTGTAGACATGAAAGTATACTTAACGCTTTGAAAAGAAGGGCTATAATTGTTAGACTAGCACATTTAAAAAATATCTTATACTTCTTTTTTATATGTATGAGTGTATTCTCCGCAAGTGTGTAAGTGCACCCGTGTCATGCAATGCCCACAGAGGTCAGGAGGGAGCACTGGATACCCTGGAACTAGAGTTACAGACTATTGTTAGTTTCCATGTGGGTCCTGGAAATTGAACCCAGGTCCTCTGCAAAAGGTACTCTTAACTGCTGAACCATCTCTCCAGCCCAAGACCAGCCCATTTAAAGAGAACTTTGTATTGAGACAACAGAAAAGATGTCTTGATGGTGAAACCCATCCACTTAAGGCTCCAAAGTGAAAATCTACAAACTCATCGGTAATACTTGCCTTTGCCACTAAAGTGCATGAAAACAGAGTACCTGTGAGGATTGTCTTTCTGGTCTGGGATATCTCACTCACTCACTGATTCCACCTCCATGCGTTTATCCACATATTTCATAATTTCAACTTTTTTAGTACCTAAATGGTATTCCATTGTGTAAATGGACCGCATTTTCATTGTCCACCAGTGATGAATGTAGGTTGCTTCCATTTCCTGATTATTGTGAATAGATCAGCTATGAACATGGATGAACAGATCTGTCTCTTTAGTGGGATATAGCATCCTTTGTGTATATGCCCAAGAATGGTATGGCTAGATCATGTGGTAGATCTAGTTTTAGATTTTTTAAGGAATCTTAATACTTATTTGTTATTGGCTATACCGCTGTTTACTCCCACTAGCAGTGAGTAAGTGTTCCCCATTCCCTATATTCTTAATACCATCTGTTATCATTTGGTTTTTGAATCTTAATCATTCTGAAAGGGGTAAGATGAAATCTCAAAATAGTTTAATTTTTTTTTTGCATGTCTCTGGGATATGGATGCTGAGCATTTAAAATAATTTATTTATTATTATTATTTATGTGTATGAATGTTTTGTCTGTATGTATATGTGCACCACATGCATGCAATACCTACAGAGGCCAGAAAAGGATTATGTATCTTCTGGAACTGGAATTATTGACATGTGGGTGCTAGAATCAAACCCAAGTCCTCTATAAGAGTAGCCAGTGCTCTTAACCACTGAACTGTCCGTCCAGCCCCAGTGCTGAATATTTTAAAAATATGTCTCACCCCTTTGCATTTCATCTTTTGAAAAAATATTTTATTTATTATTTTTATTTTATGTATTGACTACATTTATGTAAGTGCACCTGTGTTGTGCAGTGCCATGGAGGTCAGAAGAGGATGTCAGATTCCCCTGGAACTGGAGTTACAGATGGTTTTAGCCACGATATGGCTGCTGGAACCAAACTCAGGTCCTCTGCAAGAGCAGCCATTGCACTTAACCACTTAGCTATCTCTTCAGACCCTTGTGGGTGAATCTCCATCTCCAGCACAGCTGTTGTGCTCCAGGTCATCAAACAGGTCATCAGGGGGCTCAGAGTGCAGCAGGAGAGATTCCCAGGAGACTGTGTCTGTGGTCAGTTCAGTTATTGAAACCAAGGCAGGGGTTTATATAAGGAGGCCTTCTGGCCATTACAGAAGGTGGGAAAGTTAAAGGTGAGGTATTTAGGTAAAGGTGAGAAGGTTGTAGGGCTGACATGGAAATTAGGAATGAGGAAATGAAACTCAAAAACCTGGTTCTGGTCTGGGGTGATCTTTGTGTGGGGAAACAATGAAGCAACTGATGAGGCCTGTAGTGGTTTCCTGGGACCTAGGTTATCACTTCAGGTAGAGCAGACTCCTGAGTATCTGGGGTTGCTTGGCTTGCTCAATACCTTTTGCAATAGACCTAGACCCCACAGACCCTTGCAGTTACCTTTTGAGAACTCTCTGTTTAATTGCCAATTTTTCATGGATTCTTTGCTTTCCTGATGCTCAGTTTTTCAAGTTCTTTGCATATTATAGATACTAACCCTCTATCAAATGCATAGCTGGTAAATTATTTCTTTCCTCTTCTGTAGATTACCTCCCCACTCAAATAATGTTGTCTTTTGTTGTATGAGAGCTTTGAATTTCATGAGGGCCGTTTTGTCAATTGTTGGTTTAATGCCTGGACTACCAGAGTTCTCTATCTTTCCTTCCTATCTTCCTATCCCTCTCTTTTAGAGTGCTGATACTTACTCTTTATTCTAGATTACTTTCAATTGTTGTGATAAAACAGTGACCAATACCAACTTGGGGAAGAAAAGGTTTCTATTTGTCTTACATCTCTCAGGTCACAGTTCATCACTGAGGGAGCTCAAGGTAGGAACTCAGGACTAGAAACTGGAAGCAGGAGTTGAAGCACAGGCCATGGAAGAATGCTGCTTATTGGCTTGCCCCGCTGGCCTGTGCTCAGCCTGCTTTCTCATACAATACAGAGCAACCTGCCCAGAGGTAGTCTAGGCCCTCCCCCATCACTCGACAATCAAGAAAATACCCCACAGACATGGGCACAGGACAGTTCAATGGAATCAATTTCCCAATTGAGGATCCTTCAACCCAGTTGTGTCAAGTTGAGATCTAAAGCTATCCGGCACATTCTGTTACATCATATATTGAACGTTTGTAGCTTTCTTTTTATAGGTACTTACGAATGAGTTTGCCTTTATTCCCAGAAGAGCCTTAGACTTTTGATTTTTGAACACTGTTGGAAATGCTGAAGCTATGAGAACTCTGAAATTGGAATGAATGCATTCTGCATTATGAGATGGTCATAAGGCTTTGGGAACCAGGGATGGAATGTTATGGTTTGAATCTGAAATGCCTCTCACAGGACATGTTTTGAATGTTTGTTCCTCAGTTTGTGTACTATTCAGGGGCTGTAGAGTCTGTCAGGTATTCTGTAACAGTAATGCAAAGTTACTAACACAATACTTCTGCTGGTTGCTAATTGCAATGCTTTTCTCTTGCAATTAAACAAAAAGTGGTAGGCCACCTTAACTCTTCATCTTTTCTGAAGACCCACTGAACTCAGAGTTAGCAGTAGCTGAATAATTTAGCACAGCTCAAGTTGATGGTTCTGTGTTAGGAAATTGCCTCTAGATATTCCTTTGTCCGGATTCAAGTATACTGGGCACATCTGTATTCCTTCCATGTCATTCCCTCTGAAAGCGGCAATTCAACTAATCTCTTCAGTTATTTAACTGGTACCATTTTCTTCTTTCCCACTACCAGTTCACAATCCCTGAGAAGTTAATTCTTTCTTGTTGATATCAAGTTTTTGGCAGAACAAGAACCAGCACGTTGGGCTTTCAGAAGCATATTCCGTATATTTCCTCTAATACATACTCATCATGTCACACCAGAGTCTGAGTTATCTATATTCATGTTTATTCCTTATATTCATGAACTTTTTTCATTTTATTATTTTTTCCTTATAATTACCTTCTTTGCCACTTTCTTAAATCTATCTTAGTTTTGTATTCTTTATGTGTAGTACAAATTACATGTCCTACACATGGTGGTTATGGTTAAGTATTAAAGTATGAAAAGAACAAATAAGAAGAAACTCAGGTAGACTGAGTCCTGGTTCAGGCTCTCTCATCTTGGAGGCCTGGAGGCCTCTGTGATCTAAGATGTAATTCATGTAGAAGGAGAGCAGCTGAGATGGCACAACACCTGGCGGTTTGCTGTCGTCTGCATTTGTATATTGACCAAATGTGTGATGTTAGTACATTTACCAAAAAAAAAAAAAAAAAAACCACTCAGAATGCCTGTTGCCATGGACCACAAAACAGATGCAGTGGTAAACTGTAATATAATGCTGGCTGATTCTTTAAATTTAAAATGTAAAGTTAAATGTCAATGTGATTTTTGATGGTATTTTTTCTACTATGCCATGAAAAAAATACATTCAAATAATCAAGTACAATATAAACTAACTATAAGCTCCAGAGGAAAAATAATTTGTATGCCAAAAGATTAGTCTTAAAACCCTTTGTGTGTTATTAACATGTATTTTTTTTTTCTCTCAAAAGGCCAGGCATCCTGGGTAGAAGATCAACTTTTTGGAAACCATGGATGATTGCCCTGATTATCACAGCTGTTTTGTTGACTCTAGCAATAATTATTGGACTCCTTGTTAATTTTTTGGCATATGGTAAGTACCTACCTCAATGCATTACTTTGTTAATTTGAAGTCTTAATATATTTCTAAACCTTGACTTTTTTTCTGTTATAGAATGAAATTTTCATTTGAATAAATTTGAGAAATAATCATTTTGGGAGGGTCAGGGGGAGAGTGCAGACCAGGGAAGGCACCTAAATGCCATCTATATTGTATAACTGTATAATAGTGTGTAGAGTAAAAATTCAATAAGTATAAATAAAATAAGCATAACAATATTATTGTTTTAAAATACTTAACATATACCATAAATTAAAGGTTAAGATAGTTTTATTATTTGTGCTGCTTTCTTTATGTATTGCTTTGTGCTAATGAGCAAGTGAAACTTTTATCTAATCCCTCTACTTTGTATATTGCATTTACAGGAGCAAAGCAATTTAAACCTCAAAAAATACAGTTGTCAGAAATAACCATTTTTAATGCACGGAAATTACTTATAGCATTTAAAACCTAGTTTGGTTGATATAATACTTTTAATAGCACAAAAATTCACATGCTGTGCTTGTTTGTGGTATAATAATATACATGCTAATAATAAAAATTTATTGTGGAAGAAATTGTCTCTATCTATTGCAAAAGAAGTTTCTTGGATGAGTAATGACTGACATACTTGTCTGTAAATATAAGGATCCAAATTTAGCATATAGTAGGAAATTACATTTGTCTAGGATGTTACAGCCTTGGGCTTTTCTCTAAGATCTATAATCTCTCCAGTCATGTATATTTGGCTATGTTTGCAGTACCACACATGAGTTTACCTCCCATTGAATGGGTTTTAAGTCCAATTTGGTAACTGATGATTACCCCAAGATAAAAGTGCCACTACTGCCCCAATGTAGTTTGCTGTCGTTTTATGGTTATTAGGCCTTAAAGTTGTAGTTGGACCATAAATTGCTGTTCTTCCTTAACAGCTGGCATAGTACTCTCAAAAACTGTGAGAGCTAGCCTTCAGGGATGTAACTTTAGGTCAGTTCCAACTCCATTGCTCCACGTCCTGTGTCTGAAGTAAGGATATATCATAGTACAGCATAAATAGACTAAATTAATGAATTATCACTAACAGATAGTAATTTTGTTAGGACACAACAGACAACCATGCTGGCTATAAAGATAGGTTAGAGGGAGATACAGGCTATGGCTGTTGACTATTTAATTTTCAGGAGAATACCAATTATATAATTGTTAGTCTTTTTAGTGTTGCTATAATAAAATGTTTGAAACTGAATACCTTATAAAGACAAGAGGCTTAGGATGGTTCACAGTTATGCCAGCTAGATTGAGTGGCTGCATCTGGCTACAGAACAGCATGGTAGACAACATCATAACAGGAGTGCATGTCAGAGGTAAGAAATGACTGCAGAAGAGAAAACACGGCAAGAGAGGAAGCAAGAGACACAGAAGGGGACTGGCTTCATAAAAAGTAGCGCACTCCTATGAGAACTATTCCTGTCTGCAAGAACGATGTTAATCTCTGGGTGGTCATGACCCAGTCAACTCCCACCATGTCCCACCTCTTATAGGACACACAACATTTTGATACCACTGTACTGAGGACACTTCCAGAGTAAACCTTCTGAGGGTAAACTATATGTCCTGTACTTCTTTTACACAACTGAAAGGAATTGGTAGAAGTCTCCTACCTCTGTTCTGCCTTCCAGATCAGAAGACTCATTATTACCAGGCCTCCTTCCAGATCCCCAGTATGAGATATAATTCCGATTTGTCTGTAGAACAGTCAAAACTTAGCACTGATCTGAAACAGAAACTCAACAATGAGGTAAGTGTACATATTGCTAGCATCATTCCTACCCTGGAAATTTGGTGTATAAAAAAACAAGATACAGTGTAGACTATTTTATTACAAGAAGCAGTATATTCAGTTCAGGATAGCTTAACTATCCCGCTAGCTCTGGAGTCAGAATTATCTAGATTTATATTCCAATATTGTGGAAAGTACTAGGATAATTGATAACATACCTAATTACAATTGCCTTTGGGTTGCCAGATAAAATATGAAATTCATAAATTAAGTTTTAATTTCTCAGCTTTATGCAGTACTTGGAACATATTGTATTAAAAACATTCATTGTTTATCTAAAATATACATTACATTTTTATTTGCTAAGTTTGGCATGCTTAATCAATGTTATTTCAGGAAGTCTAGAAAAATATATTAAACAAAAGATATTTGTACCAGAAACTAAAAAAGCATATAGCCAACAACACAGAAAAGCAAATATCTCAAAGACAAATGAATGATTAAGAGTTATATGGGAATATAATTCAGCTCTTCATGCACAAACATAACCACATACTACTAAAGAATTTTCTCTATGGATAACTTTGATGTTTTCCCCTTTAGGCCGGTTATAACAAACCACCACTCCCGAACATATTTCATAGAAACATGCCAACCAGCACTTTTTAAAGGCTTCTGTGGTGAACACAGTTTCTGTTGCACTCAGCATATACCAGAGATGTCAGACCATTTTTAGGAGGCTCAAAATAATTTCTTAGTTATTTCTCAGTAAAAAGCAGAAGCTCATGAGATGAATGGGATGTGCATATTGTCCCAAAAGCAACCAAAGGAAATTTTTTGTAATTTTTTATTTTTTGAGAAATTCATGCATGACTGTTGCATCTGCATCTTTTCTGCCCCTTTTTCTCCATGCTCCAGCTCCTCCTGTGTCCCTTCCAATCCCTCGCAGTAGTTGTTAAAAAAACAAATGGCCATGAATTTACTAATAACTTACTTTGAAGGTTTTTTCTTTTATGTATATGGTTTTACATGCATATATAAGTTATATAAAACTAATATAAACATTGTAAAAATATTTTAAAAGAATCTACTATAGAAAAGCATACTGAAAAGCATTAAAATCACTTCTGTATTACCATTTTAAGAATCTGTTGTCTATGTTTTTCGTGTATATATACTTCTACATATGTACATCATTATTATTCCCATATTATAAAACAAATAGTCTGGATTATTGAGAACCTCAAGAAATTGTACAATTCAGTTTAGGGTCAGTACCTACTGATTTCCTGAGACAATCTCATCAGTCTGTCCAGTACAACATAACATGACATTTCACTGAAGAAATTTTATAGATTAAATGAGATGAGTACACAGCCCTTGCATCGTGCGCCCTTTTCAGATTTGACAGATCTCTTCCTGAGATCTGTGTAACTAGCTGCTTAGACTCAGGTTTGCCATATAATGAGTTTTCCTTTCTGACAAGCGAGTGTGATCAATCTGTTGCTGTCTATGGATCTTGAGTGAGCTCGTTTTCTTCACCAATTAAAAAAATAAAAGACAGGAATAAACCTCAGACAGACAAGAAAGCAACAGGTGACAAACTTTACTAAAAGGGGGTTGGGGGGGAAGGGAGAGGGAGGAGGGGGAAGGAGGGAGGAGGAAGAAGAAGACAAGTAAAGAAGGAATTCAGAAACCAAAAATCCAAAGCTCCCCCTCCCCACTGGGGAGGGTTTAAGTTCTTGGTGGTATGGGCAGGTCCCCTTCCTCTAATTGGTCAATTTAAACAAAGAGAGAGTCCATAGGCCACAGTTCCAAGCTGTGATATGTGTGTGGCCTTGGCTAAATTGGTCTGGACTTGTCAGTGAGAAGAGGGGCCCTGCCATGCCAACAGGAGAGAAAGCCTTCAGGCCTTTGTCTCAGGTAGAAGCAGCAAGAAGCGTGCCATCTTTGTTACCTATCGGTAGCCCTGTCTGCTTCTTAGGCATTTAGTGGCTCAAGTTGCTGCTAATGAATGGGCTTGTGAGACCCACTCTCTCATTGCAGTTGTTCTTGCTTTATTAAGAAATAAGTTGACTTAGGATTTTGCACCACAGAGTAACTCGAATGTGGCACACAGAGGCATTCATAGTCCAATTTTATTCCAAGTAAATATGCTATATATTTCTCTTCCTAAGTAACTGTAAGTTTAGAAAAGTAGGCAAGTATGTATGCCTTCTCCTCCTCTCCCCCATTCACCATAGGTTAAAAACTTTACCTAAAGATTAAAATTATACCTATCAGTCACACCTGTGGCTGATGAGTGAGCCTGGAGATACGGGATGAGGAGTGAGAGATGAGTCCACACGTGAAAACCTTTCACAATTTTTCTGCACCTCCAACTCCTTGTGTGTTTAAAGTTGCTGTTGAAATACCTTAATTCAGCTCTTTGTGCTGGTCAGTTTTGGACATGTAGAACATTGTTCAAATTATAGAGATGATTTTATAACAAAAAGATTATGCTCACATGAGCTTCCTAGAGATAACTATAACCAAACACTGGGGTAAGTGATTTTTGTATGACTATAGCATTTAAATAAATGTTTTTCTGACTGACATTGAAATATATAAACAAACTTCTATTCTCTTTTTTTGCCTTGTTTCAGATAGATGAAATATTTCGAAGATCCAGTTTAAATCACCACTACATCAAATCTCATGTTGTCAACTTTAGGTAACCAGAACTATTTAGTTTGTGTGAGGGAAGGGAAACTTTGTATTACTTACTCTTCACTCTTTTCTCTGAGTACGTGATGGAAACTTTACAAATACCAAAGAAAAGCTAGCATCGTCTTTTCACATTGTCCTTGCTCCTGTTCAGAGCAGACCAATTGAATTTCTTGAGTAATCATGAAATTTAATGTTTGTCCTTTTAAAAGACTTTTGCAGTTCAATTGAAGGTTTCTTCAATCATCAATTACTTCTACTAACTTAATTTCTTTTATAGTAAATATCTACTATGAACATTTGAAACATGAGTATACAAGCATGTATATGATACAGATACAAAGTTGTATTTAACAAATACCTTTAACTAACTTTTCCCCCAAACAAAATTCTGTAGCTGACAGATAACTCTCTTTTCCTTGAATGTGATCAAGTTTTATAAGCTGGAAATAATCTGGGAATTATATCAGTGCAGGATACAAAGGGGAAAATCATGACCATAAGATGTGTAAAATATTTATATCTTATTTTCTTGAAGATACAAGTAACAGTTAAGTAGTAACAGTACAATACTAATAATAATCACGCTGGCTAGAGCCTCACTCTGGTGCCTTCCTTTTCAGGCCAAGTGATGATGGTTTAAAAGCAGACATACTGATTAAATTTCAGTTTCCCTCTTACAACGCAAACACCATGAAAACACAAGCTGATTCCATTTTGCATAAGAAGATGCAGTCCACCAGTAGCTTCTTGAAGAGGGATACATCATTGCCTTACCTTAGAGGCAAGAAACACTATTTTATTCTTGTTGTAATAGTTGATGACTTTAATGTCTTCTCATCTATAAAAAAAAAAGCTTTTTTATTTTATTCTAAAGTGAAACCACTTTTCATTTCAGTGTGTGAGTGACTTGATAATGAACAAATTGCAAAAGATTGCCTTCCTTTGGTTGGTATGGAAGTAATTATATGAACCATAGGATTAACCATTAGAGGGTTGTTGTTATTATTGACAAAACCTAAACCTAAGGATTTTCCCTAATAAATTCACTGGGGATGACTGTCAATTTAATGTCCCTTGGGTCTGACCTAAATTAAAGACCTGTCACTGAAATGCTAGATCATATTCCTCTTTACACACGCTGGCATAAGGAATAGCACAAATTTGGGGATATAGCAACAGATCAGACCTTTTTCTATTTTGCTCTATGAATGAAAAGTGGTAGAACATGTTGAATATTTGTAGATTCTGGTAGAGTAGGGAAAAATCTGGGGTCAAGCCTACATGCAGACTTCCAGGATGCGGTCAATGCCTTTTGCTTTATTCCACCATGCAAATAAGGACAGAAGGAACGGCTTTAGGCATAGTGTAGTGGGTTTAGTGGATGAGTAAAAAAATCTGTACACTCCTCTTACTTAGCTTCTACTTAGTAAATGGGCTTGACATTGTTCTACTTTCCGACAAATAAACCCTTCTCTGTGCCAATGGCTTTGTAATCACAAGCCATTACATGCTGGACTCTGCATGTAATCAGAACTGCAGCTGGTATTTCAGCACCTCCTTTTGTGGTTTATTCTGTTATTTTTTTACATTAAGAATTTCTTCAGTTTTTCCCAACTGGAAAATTTAATGTTATGTGAGCATTTTATTTTAAATTATAACAGTTCCATCACTGAGCAATGATTTTGCTTTTATTTTTTTCCAGAAATGAACAGAGCACAAGCAGAACATATTCTCAACAGCAGTAAGTCCAAGACTATCACTGAGATATTTAGAAACCATACAGTCAACCCCACAACACTTTGGGTCTTTCTCTTTTTCCATCTTTAGTACTTCATAAACACCTACATCTATAAATGGAGATGTGACTTATTTTTTTTCCATGGAAACAACTATCTATAAGAACTCTTATGGACTTTGTAGGAATATACTCTCTTTCCTATAGTAAGATTCTCTGACAATGTTTTTAATCATTTCTTTGCATTTTTCCCAGTTTTTAAATCCAGCTTACTTTGTTAAAGTAGAAAACTTTGCTTAGACTTCAATGGTATACAATAGCTGTAATATGGAAGCTGATATTTATAATATAATAGTGTAATGCATTTTAAAGTATTCAAAAATATTACAGAGGATGTTTATCTATAATATACGATGTGTGAATATTTTAAAATGTCAAATGTTACAGGATAAACATGTATAAGAGTATGACTCAGAAAATATGAAAAACACTAATTTCAAAGGGAAATTGCTTCAATCACACAAAAGAGTGTTAAGCAACTTTTAAATATTATAATGATTCACTCACAATAGTATGTATCCACCTGAATATTCAGTTCTCCATCATATTTACTGTTACTTTCAATGAATGCTTTAAAGGCAAGGCATCTATAACTGTTGACATGCTTAACTTGTCAGATGCACCTAGAGATGTTTATAACTCTCTGGAATAGCCATATCATTCCTTCCCGACAGGCTGTGGCTTGGGGATGGAGTACCCCTCAACAGCAAGAATTGCTGATGGCAAAACTGCAGACAAAGCTGCCTGGCCATGGCAAGCCAGCCTGCAGGTGGATGACATCCACCTCTGCGGTGCATCTCTGATCAGCTCCCAGTGGCTTGTGACATCTGCTCACTGCTTTGACACGTAAGTCTTCAGTCTGCACCCTTAGGGTCACCATTATCACTTCTTTTCACCTTACTATTCAGTCATTCTCACATCCTTCTCATTTACACTCTGAACATCATAGATCACTGTTCACAGCTTAGAGAAAAATGACAATTCCCGAAAAACAGTATAGAAAAAAAAGATTTTTCAGCTCCACCTGAAAACACATTTTCCAATAACCTCAGTTTTAGGAACAAGCCAATACTATGAAAAACTGAGCATGCTCTCCAGGTTTCCGGGGATATGCTGTAGTTTTATTTTTCCTTCATCAATAATATCATTCTACACAAATATCTTTGGTGATATATTTTTATTCACTGTGTAGTTTTTGAAGAGTTAATATCTAGCACCCTTGGAGAGAAAAGAGATGGAGAGAAAATAAAGATATGGTGATCCTAGTTAAACTTAAATAAGATGGTGACTGTTCTGCATAAAAGGAATCAATGTAAAAGAATCATGAAAAAATCCTATAAAATATGACTTCAGTTTTGTCTCTATTTGTCTGTGACTCTACATCTTTTTTCTTTTTCTCTCTGCATCTTCCTTTCTGTATACCTAAGCATAAAAATATGGTATGACTCATGGTTATAGGTATATATGATTATTAGATGAATATATGTCATTAAATACACTAATATTTATATTTTCTTCAAGTTATATGTATTATTTTATAATATAATAGCAGTACTGTTTTGTTTCCTTTAAAAATATACACCCACTCTCAAGGACAGTAACTTAACTATCTTGGGATGGGAGATTTCTTTTTTTTTTTTCTTAATTTGTCAAAAAGTTGTTTGAGAGTCAAAGTTTATCAAGTGCTTTTTATACATCTATTATAATGACCACAAAATTTTTCTCTTTTACTAGTTTATGTGGTAAATTACAGTTTTCAAATAGTACACTAGCCTCCCATTCCTAAAACAAATGCCCATTGATAATTCTGTAACATCCTTTAGTACCTAGATTTGTGTGCTGGTTAGTTTTTGTCCATTTAAGACCAACTAAAGACACATGGGAAGAGAGAACCTGAGCTGAGAAATTTCCTCAGTCAGATTCCCCCTCGCGGCACTTTTTAAAAATATTTATTTATTTTAATTGAATCGTTGTATAGTTCATGCAGAACATTTCGATCAATCTTAATCATCTTTATAACCCCTTCCCCATCGGCAATCCCCTATAACTCCTCGAATTAGAATCCTTACATTCTTTCATCTGTGCTAAGGTCTATTGTGTTAAAAAAGGAAGGAAGGGGCTAATGCAAGAAGGTGGGAAAGGCCAAGCCAACTCCTTTAAACATTGCCCTTCTCCCACATTTGTGTCCCATTGCCCATCCAGAGTCCTGGGCAACTTAAGATCAGAAACGAACCCACTGTGCTCCTTTTAATCTGTGATCAGTTACAAAAACCCCAAACTGTGGACGGTCAGTTTTGGGACAACGCTAAGCCGCCCACTGATGACAAGAAAGGTTCAGTCAATCATCATTCATGAAAATTACGCGGCCCACAAGCATGACGACGACATCGCTGTGGTCAAACTCGCCACCCCAGTTCTGTTTTCTGAAGACCTGCGCAGAGTCTGTCTTCCAGATGCTACTTTTAAAGTCTTGCCTAAGAGTAAAGTGTTTGTTACTGGATGGGGAGCACTAAAAGCAAATGGTGAGTATCTCAAGAAAAACAAGGAGGCCACCAGCGCCAACAATTCTTCTGAGTGGAGATATCCAGAAAATCGAACATCCCAATACACAATTTGAGATGAAATTAAGATATCCCATGAAAATCATAACAAAAAAGAAAACCATCATAAATTACTAGAACTTTGGCTACCACAAGTATTTATACAGAAGGCATCTATATTTATTGTTCTTTTATATACTATTTTTATTGGCGATCTGTTAGACCTTCTTTTTCAAAATTTACCAAAGGATATTTTTCATAAGTTCTTTCTTTAGTTCCCATCTTTCCTATTTAGAGAGTCTGAAAACTGCAAAAATCATAGCTCATGATTTGCACAGTCTAATAATGGTGAATTTATGGACTGCGGTACAGATACACAGAAATGGTCTCAAGCAAGGAACCTGAAGAGCTGGTCCTGCCTGACATTAAATATTAAGTGGGATCCCTCTGACCATGTATCTCTCTTCAGCTGCTCTTGAGCATGAGACATTATCGTTGATACAAACATCCTTTATTCCCCTTAACAATACCTAACTGCAAACCACAGACTTTTAGATGTTGATGTCTCTCCAGTTCCTACTCTCTTGGGTGGATTTTTTTACATGTTCTAATCTTCTCTCAAAATCATGATTCTTATTCTGAGCTTTTAGTTTATACCGTATTTATGCATTGGCTCAGTATAAATTTGGTCTATTGACTCTTAGTCAGTTAATTTTTATGGAAGTCTACTTCCTTCTAATAGGCAATTGAAAATTCTGTCCTTGAGTCTAGTCTGATGATTATCATTATAATCAGAGGGTCTTTGACCTCATCTCTGAGGCATCTGCACTGTTTCATGAGAATGGTGATGAATAGGAAGGAGAATGAAATGTTCTGAGGTTTGAAGTCACTTTCAGATCAGACCAGAGTGGAAACGGAGAGCTCTTCCAGTCTCCTAGGGATAACTACACCTAACTTCTCCTCATAGCATTGGGAGTATTTTGAGGTTTGATAGGGAATTCCAAGCATGCAGGTTACTGTGCAATGAGCCATTATTCTAACAAGTTAAATAATTTTCAGAAATAGCATTATGACTTTGAAGACCTCAGACTAAGAGTAATTAGCAGGTATCTGACTAGGGTTTCTTTCTGCATTTTGAACTGGCATGGAGGCTGTTCAGGTTTTTCACTCTTATCCAACTCTTCACTCTTATCCACTCAGAGAAAGCTCCCAAAAGCTTGCAAAACTAAAGCTTTCTGTTTTCATTACATTTTCTTCCTTGAATAGTCAATATGGAAACGGTTTATTATATTGTTAAGCACGTGGCCTGATATTTTGTAGTTGAAATTAAAGAACTCTGACCATTGGCAATTACCTGTGCATCCACACGTATACTTGCCCCACAACACAAATAAGTAAATATAACAAAAATGAAACTAAAGAGAAATGATAAGCAATTGGAATACAGATGATTAAAGCCTGAAAATATCTAAAATTTTAGTTGATTTTATAGACAGCAAAGCATTGCTTAAGTACTAACACAAACATTTAGATGCGTGGAAATCTGCATGAAGAGCAGTTAGCAGATTCTCTTCCTGGGAGCATTCCGCGTAGCATAAGAGATGAAGAAAAGAAAGCAATGGCCAGTGATCCTTTATATGTAAATGTTATGTAAGATGTGATGAGGAAAGTCTCTAGGTAGTTTCTAAGGACTTTAGAGAAGCTGTACATTGCTTTTCAGCAAGACAGTCAATCTTATAAGAGTGAATTTACCAGTTCCCAAGCAGAAAACTGGATTCTGCTACATTGAAATCTCTTTTTGTAATGTCCTCACTGTCCAGTACTGACATTGACGTTAAGACCACGAGCATTTTAAATATATAACCTTAATCTCTGCAGTGCCCTCTAATAGCCTCCATTTATTGAGAATGAATGTGGCGTGAGACACTGTTACAAATGCTTTTATTATTTTAACTCTCACAAAAGAATCAGAGAAACATTTTCTCCATCATCCAGGTAAAATTTTTTTCAGTGACTTTCCCAGAAGGACAGTGCTCATTTATTGTACAAATACTTTTCAATCTCTTACCTGCTACCTATAAGACTAGAGTTCTTAAGCACAAAATTGCCTTGACTCATTACTCAGTTAATACTCAAATAAATTCTTCATTTTTCAATAATTTCAAAACTTCATAAACAAATATTGAATTTTATGTGAATGACTAATAGTGTTTGAAATAGAAGCTCTTAAGCTAAAACAGTACCACATTCAGGTAAATGATATTTATTTTCTGCATTACCATGAATCAGTAAATATGTGATTAATGAATAAAACATGATCTACTTATTTTCTTCCTACTTGTTACTTATACTGATGCTTGTTTTGAATAGCAAGCTAAGCTCTTTACAGAGTGAACATTATCTTTCTTAGGTGGTAATAGGATTCTATCAGAATCAAATGTAATTCTCTACAATATTGCTCTTGCTAAAGGATTTCTAATTTTGAAAATATCTGTGTCCTTTGTAAAGTGATGAAGTAGATTTCTAGGTTGGTTCCTGGGGTGCGAATTGCCTTGTTGCTAACCTATTGTATCCATTTACCTATGAAATCACAGCAAGATTCTTAACCCAAATGCACTTCAGTTTTCTCCACTGAAATAGAGATAGCTTTGGTAGTTGATGCAGGGATCAAGTTAAGTGGTAGGAATAAGTGGGTCAAATATGGTGTCTACACACAGAAGTCACCTCATCGGTAACTGGATCCTGACACTGTAATCCAGTTCCAAATCCTGCAGCTTCAAGACCAATGCCTAAACTCAGATGCGTCCTCCACAATATAGAATGATTAACTGTCATAATAATATTTCCAACAATTCCTCATCTATTTATTGTTTCCTTATTTAGGTCCGTTTCCCAATTCTCTGCAAGAAGTTGAAGTAGAGATCATAAGTAACGATATATGTAACCAAGTTAGTGTATATGGTGGTGCGGTATCATCAGGAATGCTATGTGCTGGATTCTTAACAGGGAAATTAGATGCCTGTGAGGTAAGAATACTCAAATCCAAAAGATGACTCTACTCAGAAAGACTGAATGTATAGACCAATGTCATTTAGAATGGTTCTATGATACTAACTTGAAGAGGAAAGAGAAATATAAAGAGGAAGTGGGAGAACTTAAACCTCATTTAACACCATATAGAACAGAACCATCTAAATATAGGTCAGGTACAAATCAAAGTTCCTATTGGAGGAAAGTAATGGAAACAAATAGAAAGCAAGCAGGAAGCCATAGGCTCAAGGCTCGGGCATAACTAACCCCTGGGTATCTTATCCTTACTAGTTGTAACCCACCATATGACACAGATATCTCCAAAGCAAATAAAATTTTGCAATATTAGTACTTAAGCATTTGACCTTAACTAGCATATATCCCAATAGAATTACACTGATTAGAAAAAAACACCTACCTGCACTGATTTATGTAAATGTGCTACATCACAGATCATTTTTCAAGATGGTTGCTTGAATAGCATTTTCTCCAAACGCATAACCTCTTAATTTTAAACAATTAAGCATTTAAACACACTATGGCTTTTAAAATGTGGCTATTTGAAGGATTCAAAATAAGTAATTAAAACAATAAAGATTTGTCCTATAGTATTTGTGCCTAGGTACAAGAACACAATAATTCTTTGAAGAATTAAGATTGACTTTGAGAATTTGACATGTATGTGAACTTTCGTTATATGTAAAGGTGTCTGTTGACCTACCATTAACTGTCACATGGTGATAACAAACATTCTTTCACTTACTGTAATGCCTTACTCTGGCATTACTAAGGGAAACAATTTTTTTAATTGCTATGAATCCACAATGATTTTACAACTTCATCAGGGCACAAGTTACTAAACAAAACAAGAAAAGTTCAGGAATCAGCTACATGTTGTAAAATTTTTTTAATTTCTCTTAGTCTAAACGGGAGCCACAAACTGAACAAAAATCCACTCGGCCAATTCTTAGGTCAATGACTTCAAGACTTAGCTAACATGCTTTCACGAAACCTCCCTTAACTCTGTTAACTAGAAATAATATCATGCTTTGAGTTAGATTATTACCTTTTCCACTCTCACTAATTGATGCACAGGTATGCTGGAATGTTCTATCAGATGTGTATATTTACTACTGAAAGGCAAAGGTGGAATCCCCACTGCCCACAAACTTGTTTAAAATATCTAAAATTGAGGACTGCTCCATTAGACAAAAGACTTAAAATTCATCTTTTAGCAATTTATTCAAAAGAGCTATTTTGTGATAGCTTACTATAAATGTTGAGAATAAGAGAAATTACTGTCTGAAGGAGGCAGGAGTCTCTACGGGACTTCTAAACTATTTCACTTCCGTGTTCCTACCATTGTATGTAATTTTGGCCAGTGTTTGGTGCACAGTGTGAAAACCCTGGTCTACCAAAAGAATCCTCCTTAGCTCCTTTCCTTTAGACCTTTGTCCTAACTGAGTTCTTCACTCTTTTATTGTACTAATGGTGAAATGAGGTAAGGGACTGGGAACCAATGAGAAGGGGACGTGTGCTTCTGTATAGATTTATGCTTTTCCCTAAATCATTTGATTCAGCTTTATCTAGGGATATACATGTTGCTTCTCCTTCTCAGGGAAAAAATTTTTTTCAAAGACTAAAACCTTAGGGTTATTCACATGACTTTACAGCTGAAGACATTAACAGGGAATAGGTAATAAACTCAGTTATCATATTAATACTAATAATAAGTAAAATAAAATTAACTATATATTTCAGTTCAAATTATGAACATATTAGGCATTCAGATAACAATCAACTCTGATTTCTGAAATGCTGTTGTTTACCACATTAACCACATTTTTTTCTCCTAGGGTGATTCTGGAGGGCCTCTGGTTATTGCACATGATAGAAGTATATGGTATCTTATTGGGATTGTTAGCTGGGGGATAGACTGTGGAAAAGAAAACAAGCCTGGAATTTACACCCGAGTGACTCATTATCGGAACTGGATTAAATCTAAAGCTAGCATCTAATACAACATCATCTACATCCACACCATGAATGCCATGAATGCTCCCTAGTACATTGTCCAGTGTTTGTTGCCTTGTATCCTGTCATCTAGGCCAAGATGCAAATAAATGCAGTCTGGGAACCTTCCCCTTAAATATGAAGGGGACAGATTTTCATATCATTGGAAGGGTTTTGCTGACCATGAACACAGAAGATGCTGTCACATCCACAAAGGTCTACCCTTCTGCAGTGTCTCTGATTAGCTCCTAGCTCATATTTATTCAACCTAGAGTAATCTGTCAGCTAATTAGTAAGTACCAACTCCCTAGGCATTCTCTACTTTTCTCCTGACAGAGTGTGCTCCCTTTTCTGATACCTCCATAGCTTTTGTCTTCTTCATCAAATAAGCCTCATTAGCAATTTTTTGGTCCACTCACAAGCCAAACCAAGATAATGAGTTTCAGCCGGTAATGACACACACGATGGAGGAAGCGCTGGACATGAAACTAGGACTTAAGAGATGACATTTTTGTGAGCCCATCCCCTTTCTGCCTTTGTATATGCATTTAAATTCCCCATGAAACTTTGTATTACTATTTGGACTCAGTTTTGCGTATTTGAATTTCTTTAGAAATTAACTTACCATGAAACCTTGGGTAAATTCTTGGGTGAGATAGCAGAACTATAAATATTTCTATTACAGGATTCTTTTCTAACTATGTAAACATGAGTTTTCATATTTGGAAATTAAGGATGATGTTTCCTGTCATGTCCATTAATTTGCAGTGCAAATAGGCAAGAATCTAACGAGTTACTTTCGGCTCTATCCCTTAAAATGAGAGGATGGAATCCTGTCTAAATTGATTTCTCACTTGTATTTCAGTCTCTCTTGATGCATTTTATTTAAGCCATTTTATTTTTAACTAGTTTCAAAAACTAGTTTCCTGAAAAACTGACTTGTGAAGCTAAAAATAAAATAAAAAAACCTGGTACAAGATTTTGGTAGCTGTTGCTGTGAAATATTTAAATTTGCTATAAAAATGGCAAGCATATTGTACAATATATTTATGTAAAACATTTAGATAATCAAGAAAGCACCTGGAGAATATTTTAATTTTTGTAAGACTGTCATTTTTTATGTATTTAATTTCATATTTTGTAGTACCATATACAACTAAAATGAATATTAAACTGAATTCAAACTTTTTCTGAGCATCTAAATATGTGTCCTCCTTTCATAATTGGGATAACTGTTGCACTAAGCTTTTCTTTGGGGTTTTTTTTACAAAGTAAGAACCTGTCCTGCCTCACATATTATGTTGTACACTTTGAAAGGTATTTATGATAAACTAAAATTTGTTCTCTCCAAGTCATCCCTGTGAATGGTTTCTCAGTCCTGTGCTACTATATTTTGTCACAGATTCTTCTTAGTTTAGGAAAGGAGAGAAAACTTTCTGCACATTGTAGATCACTTGGAAACATGATTTACCTTTACATACTAGATGCCAGTAGAACCCTGCCAAGTTGTAACAACCAAAACTGACTCCAAACATTGCCAAACCTCCCCAGTGGAGCAAGAACACCTTTGGTTAAGAATCACCACAGTGAGGTCAAGAGGTGGAGTGAAAAGTTCACTGAAAATCATAGATTTTCATAGATTCCTTACACATATTTTTCTTATCCTCCTATTAATAAAGCTAGTGCATTTAAATCCTAAAAATATCTGTTCTGGCCCCCTCACACCTACATAATCCTAGACAAGTCAATATCACTTGGAAGTTGGACTTGCTTGTAAGAAACTGAAAGAACCACTTACAAACAATCTACAGACAGACAAACAGAAGAGGAAGTCCTGCTACGAACCACAGATGAGACTGAAATGGTCAGAAACAGGGCTTTTAGGCCTGCTTTAGAAAGATGAAGGAATATTGCCGATTAATAGTATATTAAAAGTAGAAAAGAATTTTGTTTTATTTTGTCTTGTACCTTGACAGATTATTTCTTATAAACCCGGAAGATTAATGGCAACCAAATGAAAAAGTAATGGAGGACCTTTGGACGCCAGAAAATTGTATTTGAGCAAGCACTCAACAAAAGTAAAACAAGAGCTGCATTATACAATTTGTAATACCATTTTATTATAGTTAAATTCAGAAAATGGGGAAACAGCAGCTCCCCATGCCCACACTAGTGCACAGAAGAGCAGTGAAGGAAGGCACTTAACCAAGTACACTGCCAGGCTACTACACTGCCGTCTTCTGGGCCATGTTATTTGAAAATGTCAGTTGTAATTTCAAGGTGTGAAGCTGTCTGCCCACTTAAGATTATATAAAGACAAACATGGCATTCTCTTTCCAGTGTTCTCTCAAGTAAATCAAAATTTAAACTATTGTAAATATTTCACATGCTTCTATTCTATAACAAATGTATCTACTCACATAACATACTTTTTACTTCAAAAATGAGAAAATTTTATCAGTACACAGAGCTTTTCATTCAAACCCAGAGCTCATGACATCTACATACATTGCAGAGATTTGAACTCTAATCCTCTTACTTGTGCTTCAGGCACTTTAACTGCAGAGGCATCTCCCCAGCTCTTGGGCAGCTTCCCTCTAGATAGTTTATCAACATGATTCCCACATGAAAGGTTAGTTGGGTGCTAGGTGGTAGGCAGATGGGAGTGAAATATAATAGCTCTTGAGGCCTAGAGAGTTTTCAACCCTGGAATATATCCCAAACCCATTCCTTAACTCTCAACTTAACTCAGGTAATGGCCAGGTTTGGCTCTTCTGCATTGATAGTGCCAGATAAAATAGCTAATTCTTCTTGGGAAACAGGAAGCCATATTCCAAAATAAATACTTTGAGCCTCTTCATGACAATGATAGTGGATGAGACAATATATAAGGTCAGAAACAGAATATTAGAGAATGTCAAGCAAACTTAAAAAGGAAGATATTAGCTGTCTACCACTGCCCACCTTGATCAAAAATAAGAATATTGTTGACAGTAAAGCAATAAGAATGCGTAAAAAAGAACCAAAAGCAATATTACTAGATCTAAAAACAAAAGTAGAAATGGGAAAAGAAGATAAATAGCATCATGGCAACAACTAAGAAACACGATCACAACATGGAAACTGATGAACCTTCCTAGAGAGCAAAGAAAAGATAAAGATAAAATGACGTTTAAAATCTTAGAAATATGAAAGACAAAAAGACGTGCCAACATCCTAATGAAGAATTTCAGAGGCTGGGAAAACGGCTCAGCAGCAACTCTTGCTGCTCGTATTAATTGCTCTTCTGTTGTGATTTTAAAAATACCCAACTTAAGAAAGACTTAATTTTATGCGTCCATAAGGGTAGTCCTCATGACCAGGAAGACATGGCATGGCCGAAGGAGCAGCAAGCAGAGAGAGAGAAGCAAGAAGCAAGCAGCAGGAAGTGGGGCTAGCTTCAAACCCTCAAAGCCCACTTCTAGTAATGTTCTTCCTTCGGCAGTAAGGCTCACTTCTGAAAGGTTCCATAACCTCCCCGATGCCAGGAACTGGGAACCACGTGTTCAGATGCGCGAGCCTAGGGGAATGCTTACCCAACCCCATGCTGCTATGGAGGACCAGAGGTGTTGGTCCCAGCGCTCACAGATTCCTGTAACTAAGATTTAGGGGATTCCCCACACCCTCTTCTGGACTCCTCAGGCAACTGCACTCACATCCTCAATGGGCACACATGTATACACATAATTTAAAACAATTCTTTTTTAAAAAGAATGTCAAACGGAAAAACAAATTTAAAAACAAAGAAGAAATATTTGAAACAATGATAACAATAATTAATAACTTAGAAAAGGAAAGTTCTGTATTGTAAAATTCCTAGTTGCTCAAGATGCACTGCCAATCACAGCCCAGCTTGGACTCAGGAAAATAACCCCTCCACACTTACCAAATGAAAACCCTTCTCCATCTTTTAACACCTGCTGCAGCCCAAAATGCCATTCCCAGACCAGAATCCTCCCCAATCCAGGGATCTGCTCAAGCTGCACCCATTCCTAACGTCAGTCTTTCTAGGCCCACTGCTGACAGCCCCACACCTTCTCAGAGCCTGCTTGAGCCGCAGCGTCATTAGAGAGTCGGCACGGGTAAGGCAGCACCTCCATTCTCACAACCTGAAACCCCTCTGACCTTGGCACATTCTGGAGCCCAACATCCATTTGTGACCCAGTCAAGCACAGATCCAGATGGCAATCCTCCACCCCCACAACCTGTAACACCCCCGACGCCCTGCTCCCTAATCCTAGGAGTCTGCTGCCGCTGAATTTCCCCATACCGGAAAGCAATTCAGGATTTGAAAATAGAATTCAATAAAGAGAAATACTGACGAAAACTCAAATTGAAATGTAGCCAGAAGTGAAATTCTCAATTAGTCAAATAAAAAGTTCAGAGGAAAGCCTCATCAACAGGATGGGAAAGGAGGAAAGGTATTGGGGCTTGAAGTTAAGGTAGATGAATTGGATCACAACAAATTCTCAAAAACACATGAATAGAACCTGCAGGAACTTTGGATAATATGAAAGACTAAATCTTTGGATTATGCCCAGAGAGGAGAAAAATTACAAGCTAAAAGACATAGAATGTATTTTCAACAAAATAATAAGTTTCCAAATCCTGAGCTAGAGATATCCATAAAAGTACAAGAGGTACAAAGAACACCAAAGAGGAGCAGAAAAGAAACTCTAAATGCTGAAAATATAACATAAAAAAGGTTATTGACAGCTGAAAGAGAAAAGGGCTGAGCCCATCAGAACAACAGCCAATTTCTCAACAGAAACTCTGAAAGGCAGAAGAGCTCGGAACATGAAAAAAACAACTGTCAACCCATGATATGATGTCCTTCAAAGCTACCTTTATAAGTGAAGGGGTAATAAAGAAACTTTCCATGATAAAAACAACCTAAAGGAATTATTACTATTAAGGTACAGAAGATATTAGAAAGAGTGCTTTGAACAGAAGAGAAGGATAAGTATATACAAGGGCCACAGAGAAAATAAACAATACCAGGGCAGTTAATCAAAGATGTTGAAAACACCACAACATCATCAAAATGACAGGAATATTAATAGACTGAACCTCTCAATAAAAGGACACAGACCAACAGATTGGATCAGAAAACAGATACATTTTTTTTTGTTGTCTATAGGAATAGACATCACCTTAAAGTAAAGGGTAGGAAATGATATAAGCTGCAAAGATATTCTAAATCTGACAAAACAGAATTAAAGCCAAAACTAGTAAGAGATAAAGAGGGCTACTTCACATTTTAAGGGAAGAATCCATCAAGATGATATCAAAATTCTAAACATATATACAACAAATATAGATGCACTTAATTTCATGAAGAGTTCTAAATACAAAGGAAAAAGGAAAAAAACCTGTACTTAGGTCAATATATTATAAAAGCCACCAGAATGCACGTGTGGATCAATAAACATGGAAGAATTAGGTGATGTCAGACTTTCTCAGTAACACTGGAAAAAGACAGCAATGAAGCCATGTTTTTAAATTATTGAAAGAACATAAAACTAGTGTCTCATTTCCAGAGCTCATACATTGTCTACAAATCCCCACACTACTGGGAAGCAATAATGCTTTGAGTCTCCAGGACCAGTGTCAACTCAGATCCTGTTTCTAATAGCTTTTGAAATAACTGGTCAAGTAAATAAATGGCTTTCCGTCCCCTTGGAGAGGTTCTTAGAGACTCATATTGCGTATACTAACCATGATATAACAGGGCTTTTCCTCCTAGGAGTGCAGCCACCTCATCATACAGCGGGTGCTGCATTACAACATTGCCTCAGCTGTGTCAGTTAAGGATCATGGATCAAGGATCATGACTTTCTCCTGGAATGGACACTTAGAAACTTTGATCTTCCCCTTTGTACCTTTTATTTTCTTTTTCATTTTAGTTTTACCTGTTAATTTTCACTCTTGTTGGCTGCCTATTTATTTTCTCCTAAAGATACCACATTTGGATCCATTGGCATACCACTGTGTCAATCAAGTTACCTTTGATGCTTCCTTGACATTATTATGTGTTAAAGTTATCTGGGATCCCTAGCTTTAACAGGTAAAGTGTTGGGCATAATGCAGGTTGGGCCTAGCTAGGCCACCTGCCAGGAGGAATGGAGGAATGGCTCTCATGGGTGTGGTGCTCCACACCGGTTGGTTGTGAAGCCAGTTTCTGCCCAGCACCTGGAGGGAACCTGATCCACCTGGGAACAAACTGCAATGGGCTGTAGTCAGGACCCCACCCCATAAGGCTATTGGCTAACAAGACCTATACGATTCTCTGCTCTTTCTTGAATAAATGAGTTTGCAGCAGACCACCACTGCTGGCTTTCCACTCAACTCCAGGAGTTGATGTCTTGATTCCACTCCTGCTCACCCCCGACTACAGTGGAGATCCTTCGGTCCCCCTCAGGCTGGCTCTGAGGGCTGGGACCCCCAAGAGTAAAGAAAACTATCTTGTCTCTTTTTTCAGGACTCCGTTATGTCTATGTATGATCCAAACTCTATAGCTATTCTGTTGCTAGCATTTCCATGATAATATACTGTGATAAATATTGTTGTCTTTCTAATTGATTGATTAATTACCAGAATAAGACAACACAAAATTTTCACATATGATGAAATACTATGGCAAAGTAACTTAAGGTAGAGTTTATTTTAGCTTACTTTTCAAGGTACAATCCGTCATGGCAGAGAAAGAAGCCAGCAGGAGCTTGAAGTGGTTGATCACATCACTTCCATAATAAGGAAGAGAGTATGAACACATGCTGATGCTCAGTTCCCTTTCTTTATTGATATAGTCTACATGCCCAGCCAGGGAACAGCCCTACCCACAGTGGGCAAGTCTTTCTACCTCCATAAATACAGTTAAGATAATCCCCCATGGGCATGCCAAGAGGCCCATTTCCCAGGTAATTCTAGAGCCTGTCAAATTGACAATTAACATTAATCATAACTCCACCCTTTGTCAGCTTCACACTACACACATTACTTTTAAGCCATAACCTTTCATTCCAGTTCCCCAGAGGCTCATGATGATCTTGTAATGTAAAATACATTCAATTCAGAGTCAAGACTCTCCATAGTCTTTAGCGATTCTAACACATAAAAAAAAAAAAAATCCAAAGCTCTTAACCGTGATCTCCCATAAAAGCAAAACCAAATTAAGTATTTCCAACAAATTATGGCACAAATTAAACTCTATTGTAAAATGGAAGAACCAGAAGATAGCAAGAAATAATCACACCAAAGCAAACCCAAAATCTAGCTAAGAAAATACCATGTCCTACTGGCATCCAACTGGACTCTAAAAGGCTTGAGTGGTTCCAAACCTGTGTCTCTGGTGCTCTTTACACACATAGCTTTTATTACTGGACTGACTCCAGTCCATATGCACCGATGTTCTTGGTACATATGACATAGTTCTGGCATCTCTAGTATCATGTGCTCTCCACAGCAACCTAGGCGTCACTTTCACCAGCTTCACATGGTAGCCTCTCAGAGCCCTCTTGCTGGGACTCTCTACCACACATTGCCTTGCCTCATGAGGTCCATGATCCTTCCATCTTTCATCTTCCATTCCTACAAAACCATTATCACAGGGACAACACTGACACATTCTAAGAGATGAATACCGGTCCCCTTGAGCCAACAGGTGTATTAACTTCTGTGCATTGACCCTGGGGAACTATTTTCCTAAGAAGTTGTTTTAAAAGAGCAGGGAACCCTTCTATTTGGGATTTCCTCCTTTAAATGAATTTGGATCTTAACTAGATGGACCCTCTGATAGATGTCATTTTGTTCTCCAGACCACTTTCCTACAGTCACAGTACAGCACAGGAAGTTTCTCTTCAATAGTATTGATCTCCTTAATATGTACAATGCCTTCTCAGCATCAGGACAAATGCTTTTCTGTCTTAAGATTCCCTCTACAAAACATCCTAGTTCGTTATCTTCAAATTCAACCTCACTCAACATCTCATGACATGGGCAGAATGAAATCAGATTTCTGGCCAAAACACCATAAAAAAATCAGTTTTTACAAAAAATACACTTGGGTTATTTATTTTTATTTTATGTGTATGAGATTTTTGCCTGCATCTATACAAGTATACTCATACAAGCTGTGCTCACAGAAGCCATAAGATTCCTTGAGACTGGAGTTATGAATTGTTGTTAGTCAAAGTTACAACTTGGGACTCCTACATTTCCCAGGAATGGATCTATTTTAGCAATCCTGCTATTCTTAGTCATATGTTGGGAGGAGATTGTGGAAGGGCTGGCTCAATGTCAGTGTAGCTCTATGTTCACAGCACAGCAGGTAAGCCACCTGTCAATCATACTCTCCAAAGGAGGAGATCTAAGAGACACATTTCATAAGCACTAAATCTGCAATACTTGCCTAAAACTAGATAAGAATTATATTCAATAAAGAAACTGGAAAACTGAATGAGAAAAGACAAGGGATCATGTTAATGTGAAGAAAAATAGAAGAATGTACTTAGGACTTAAAACATCAAAAGTGTGAAGTGTTTGGCAAAGAGAAACAAGATACATTTAACTATTGGCTGTTTATGTTAGGCAAGAAAAACTAAGATAAGGTTAAAGATAGATCTCTAAGCCAAGCATGGTGATGAACACCTTTAATCCTAGCATTCAAGAGGCAGAAGCAGGAAAATCTCTCTAAGATTGAGGTCCGCCTGGTCTACATGGTGAGTCTCCCAAAAAACCCTAAAACTGTCAAATTAGCAAGAAAAATAATACTATATGGTCAAATAATTTGAGAAGATGATATAAAAATGAACTCCAAAGCTACACAAATGCTCAAATAATTAATATTCACAGAAATATAGTTAAAGCCATAGTAAGGCATCACATTACACCAAATTGACAAGTTAAATAATGTCAAAGGTAACCAAGGATATAGAAGTTTCGTGGATGCTGGTATAGCAGTTAGTCTAGTGAAATTAGTTGCATGTATGTCCTATGACTAGAAATTTGATAACATCTCAAATCATGTTCTAAGTTAGTTTCAAATTGCATCACAGTATATTCATGGGAATTACTATATGTCTTTGCTTAATTGTTGAAGGAAGGAGAGAGGTTTCCTCAACTTGGACAACATTCTCAAAGTTGTTAGAACAAGCAAAAAAGGATTACCTTGTAAAAGGATTACCCTTGTATTCTAGCAAAATAAACAATATGATTTCATCTAGGAGTGTTGCAGCAATTGAAGTTAGAAAGGTCTTTGAACATTTATTTGTTAAATGTAAAAGATTTTCCTAACTATAACCAATTCTTGCTACTAATCGTACTAACTGGCAACTTTGTAATGTGCAAATTAACACATTCCCATCTTTTTATTCTAGTCTATTAAAAGTGTGAATGGTATGATGGCTATGCAGATAGTGTTCTAAGATTATTATCCATCCATATCCTTTTTTTTTTTATGGAACAGGGAAAACAGGCTTCTCCTGAAACTTCAAGAACAAAAGTTTTCATGGGTACCATCCTCTGGAGATCCAAGAATGTTGAGTATATAAGATTCTAGATACTCCACCCACTTCAACTAAAACTGCTGCAATGTGATCAATGTAGTTAACTTCAAGACAAAGCTGTTAGGACAAATGGTTCAACTATGTAATCACGCCCATTAAAAATTTTAATTATTGTAATTCACAATTTCAGGAGGACTTTTGTCCTATTTTTTGACTCATATTTTCTATTAACAGGAAAAAAGATAGAGTATAGATGACCGTGTAATTGAAAACAACACTCTGAGAATACTACATTAAAATTATGAAAATTAGTAGGATATGTGAGATTAAGTGAAGTCTAAGAAACTGTTGTAAATGGTCTCACTATGTTGACGACATCTTCTTTCCAAAACCCATTTCAAAAGATCTGGAAAAATATTTAGCTTCTTCTATTGTACTGTTTCTAGGCTCTATGCCTTTAAAGAAATCAATTGCCGACCACTAAACTGAAGGAACTAAAAGCAGAGACCATACATGACAAAGAATACCATTTTTACAGAAGTAGTTTAAAGAAATCAGTAAGCAAGCAAGACTAATAAATGAAGGAGGAGGGACTATATGATTTCCCGTTACCACATCATATTTTATGTCTGTTTTCCAATTGAAAAATTAGAAAACATGCAAAGAAGCAAGAAAGTATAATCAAGTCACAGGAAAGAGCAAAACTGAGGAAGAAGAGTCATAGGACTTACTAGACAAAGATTTTAAATCATCCCAGTGTCTTGAGACAAATCCATACTAAAATTCATATAGAATTTCAAGGGATCCTGAATATCCTAAACAACCTTAAAAAAAGCAGAAAGGATTTATACTTCTGGATTTAAAAACTTAGTACAAAGACCATCAAGATTATAGTACTGGAAGAAAAACAGACATAAAAACTAATGAACTAGAATATAGACTAAAGAAAAGAAACACATCAATAGTTAAATGACTTTCAAATGGGTATTCAATGGGTAAATGATATAATATTTTCAACAAAGAGCATTGTGAAATCTGTCTACATGCAAAAGAATGAAACTGTGCCCATAACTTACATCAAATGCAAAAAACAACTCAACTGCCATTAAAGGCTTAAAAGTGAAAACTAAAAGGATAAAACTCTCACCAGAAAATATAGTAGAGAGGCTTGATGACACTGGCGTTGGCAGCAGACAAAGAGTGGAAGTAATTCAACAGACTAACAAATAAAGAAAGCATGAGTATATGTGTATACTATGCACTGTATAATATTAGTCAGCCTTAAAAATAAATTCTGATACATGCTACAGCATGGATGTATCCTGAGCATTTTATGTCAGGTGAAACTAGTCAGAGTGAGGCGGACATGTGACTCCACCTAGGTGAGACAAGGAAAGCAGACAGATTACAGTAATTATAATTTATTGATTATGAATTGGCACTAATTAATCACTGTACTGTGTTATTTTATATCAGAAAGTAGATGGTAGTTGTTAGGAGATGGGAATAGGGATGAATGGGAATCTAGTGCTTAAAGGATTAGGGGTTTCAGTTTGAGAAGAAAAAGCTGAAGACACAGATAGTTGTAATGATTCAGGATAATGGGAATATAATCTACTGCAGAGAACTTTATGCTTAAGAGTGTTTAAAATTCAGATTTTATAAAACCTCTTTTTTAATATTTTACTTTTATTTCATGGTGTGAAGGTTTTGCCTGCGTGTATTTAAGTGCACCCATGTCATGTCATGTAATACCGGCAGAGGTACTGATTCATGCTTAGCTGCATGTAAGTGTTGGGATTTGAACCCCGGTCCTCTTCAAGAGCAGCCAGTGCTCTTAGCTACTGAACCACCTCTCAAGAACTTAAAACAGATATAATTTTTCTAAAATAAGCATATTTATAAGTTCATAAAGGAAAAATATTAACCTTGCCTATTTGCTACAGTGCATCAGTGTTCTTTGTATATGTCTTTTTCTAAATATTGAAAACTAAGATCTACAGAAGATTGAAGCAAAAGAATATTCTTATAGTCGTTAAAATGGTAGGTTTTACATTATGCATATTTTAATCAGAATAGGCAAATAAAAGAGATAGAGAGAAAGGTGAGACAGAGGAGACAGTCATTAAAAGATGGAGATAGACGTAGTAACACACACAAGCCAAGGAGTGCCTCACCCACCAGCACTGAAGACCATGTGATGGTTAGGCCTGGTGACACACACCTGAATTTCCAGCTACTCTGGAGGCTAGGGCAGGAGGAACACAAATTTAAGGCCTGCCTCGGCTATAGAGCAAGTTCAAGGGCAGCTTCAGATCTTTAACAAGACCCTGTCTTGATCAAATTTTTTAAAAAGTAGAGAGGGTTCAGAATAGAGCTCAGTGGTACAGTAATAGCCTTGCATGTGTGAGATAACTGATTCAAACCTCAGCATCTCAAAACAAAAATAGAAGCAAGAAATGAATAGCCTCTGGATACAGTAGAGAGAGCACAGCCTTTTCAAAACCTTGATTTTGGACTTAGGGCCTCTTGACAGTGAAAGAATAACTTTCTCTTTTATACTTAAGATATTTTTATAATGAATTTTCACTTACCATTCACTCACAAGTAATTAGCTTCCTTGTGATTTTCCACACACATGTATTTATACTTTGCTCTACTTGCAACTCATCACATTTGTGGTAATGTGTTAAGGCAGCCACAGGCAGTTAGTACAATGATGTAGGGGGGCGCAGGAGTATCACCCCAGTGAGAAAGGGAGGGAGTGCAAAGAAAGAAGTGAGGTCTGCACAACAGTGGAAAGTGATTAACCAGGAAGCATGAGATGATGGCCTTCAGAAGCCGGAGCCCACTGGAGAGCAGAGCCAGGCTCCGTCAGCTTGTGTGCTTTCCTCTCTCGCTGTTTAATACCCTAGCATGGAAGTGAAGAACTGCAGAAACTTGAATTCATCAAAAGTTACTTTTTCACCAAAAGAGTACAAAGTAAAAGAGATAAAGGATTTCAGTCTTGTTTCTATGGTTTTAATATTCATAAGGAGCATGTCCCGTGCCTATGTTGTTTGTCTAGCTCTATTTTAGCAAGAATGATTATTTTATGAGTTATATTATGCATCTGGGTTTTAGGACTCTCTGGAGGTTTTTGTTGAGCATTTTTATGTGACTTTTCTATAAGATAGTCACATAGCTACCTATAATTGTATTTGAACTCTTAAACCAAGGGCATTCCCAATACTTTTCACGCTTAAATCCATGCAACCACTTTCTTCTTTAACAAAAGTAGTCAATATCAAAAGATAAAACAACAACAACAATTTCTCTTTTGTAGGGATTATATATGTTTTCTCTGGCTCCTTTCTCAAAGCTGTCCTATTGAGCTGAGGCTTCACTGTTCAGACTTGCCAAACTAGTTTCATTTCAACTACTTGTAATTTGTTTCCTTCTTTCTTCCAGTTCTAGATCTCGAATATACGTAGGGATGTCACAGAGTTGATTGGAACGTCAAGTTCAGTGGGTGCAGACCTACAAGCTCCATTCCTCCTGTACGTGATGTATCTGCATCGGTAAGTTCAGTTTGTTTTGTTTGTGTCCTGTTCCTTTCGGTGTGCTGTTCTGTCCTGTTGGTAGATGGATTCTCCACATCAGAGGATGATTGATCAGATATCCTTAATGTATTCAAACTGCATAAAAGCTTGTGAGATTTCTGGAATTTTTACAACAACCTAGATTAAGTACGCTCTTATTTAAAACTAATTTGTGTGTGTGTGTGTGTGTGTGTGTGTGTGTGTGTGTGTGTGTGTGTGTATCATCGGCATTATTTCATCTTGCCAAGCTCAATAGTTACCCTGATTGATTCTGAATTGAGAGGGAGACAGTCACTTGTTTGAGGGAAGTCCTCCCTTCAGCAATCTGAAAACTAGAGCCTATGTGACTGTCCCTTTAGATCTTTCTCCTTGTACTTTATGTTTGTTCCTTGTAGAATAAATAAGGGGGGTTAGACGGTATTTAGCTTCAGAGACACCTCACTATAGAGGACCCCACACTTCCCAGGGAGATACTGAGGACACAGGAGGTCAATAATGGGTACAGCATGTTTACTTTATGAAATTCTTCCTACTAAATACTGAGTAAAAAGAAACATGTTTTTAAAATATGATTTGCTATCTGCAAGTAGGTAAAAGCAAGTTGCTTTGATAAAACTATATGTAATAGAATACTGGCTTTAAGGAGCTTTAATGCTAATAAAAGCTCTTTCATTTTTGTTTATATTTATACCATTTTCAAACTGTTCTTACATATGTTATTTCATTTAAGAACCAAGACAACCTGGTGAGCTCAGAATAGGAATCATTTATTAATGTCCATCCTAAAGAACGGAGACACTAGATGTATAGTGTCTACTAGATGTATACTAGGTGTATAGGGCTGTCAAATGCCAGAATTCCTTAGAATCCTCAACAAAATAGAGTTTGATCTTATTAATATATTAGCATATTCATCTTATTGGTTCCTGCCTCTCTAACAGCAAGGACACCATCTTGGGAATTTCAGATATGACAACTCAATACTAGATAGGCTGATAAATCAGTGAACTTTATGGGACTTCCTTTTTCCCTCACAGAATTTAGAAACTATCTGTGACATTCTTAGGAATGGTCCTCAAAACTTCACACCTAACCAACAGCTATAGATAAATACTTATGGAACAAATGAAAAAGCAAACAAATGTTGATTTTTTTTGTATTAATGTTTTACTTATTTGTTAACTCATTGAAGCAGAATTTTCAAATTCAATGTTTATGAGTATTTAGATATTATAAAGAAATAACTTACATTTTCCAAAAACTGTTCTATTAAAAATATGAAGCTGTTGGACTGGAGAGATGGCTCAGTGATTAAGAGTACTGCCTGCTCTTGCAGAGGACTCAGGTTCGATTCCCAGTACTTAGTTGGAGGTTTTCAACCATCTCTAACTCTAGATCTAAGAGAACCAAATACTCTTCTGACCTCTGAAGGCACTGCAAAACACGGGTACACTTACACATATGCTAACAAATGCACTCATATGTACAAAATAAAAATAATAAATACAATATTTTTTAAAAAATCAAGTTCTTAAATACAGGTATCAAAAACCTTTTTCAGTGAAAAATGTACCTATTCATGGTTTCAGAGAAGTAAATTACAGGAGCAATATTTGTGATCAATGCCATTGCTTTGGACACTAGTTACACACGGTTAATAAAGACTGGAGAAAGTAAGAAATACTAAGTAGCCACAGTTTCTTTCACCACATTCATAGAAGACTAATCCAAAATTTGGAAAACTTCCATGATATGGCAGCTCCCACTAACAATCAGGTATGAGGACTGAGGAAAAGCAAGTTCTTAATCATTACTGTAACCTCCCCTTCCTCACCTACATTCATTCTAAAATATGTTGAACAGTTACACTCATTATTTGTAACTCTTATTTCTCCATTAAAAAGAAACGCAAGGTGGAAGTCTTGGAAAAATAATATTTACTCATACGCTTGTTGTGTGTGCTGCCATGAACTTGGATGTCTCCTCTGTGGGGTTGTGACCCTCTTCTCTATGTTTGGATTGGTTTTATGGTGCAATATTGGTTCTGTTGAAGGACTTCTCATTTATATGTTCTGTGAAGACTATCGTATCTCTACTCTTTCAGAATGTATTGGTTGACAGGGATTTCACTCATTGTACAACCCTAATTATATACCTTATAAAAGATAAGACATAATACCAAATATACTCTTCATCTAAGATTGTTATCTTGTTCTTGGAAGTCTCAACGACTCTCTCTTTCTATTTTAAAATATAAAGGTAGATCAGGGAAAGTGGATTACAAATATACATGCTTTAAATTTAAATTTGCTAATTTGTCAAATCTAGCCCACCATACTTTCTGAAAATGTATCTTGAGCATTAAACTTACTAAGTGGTAAATTATCCATTGACTCTTGCCCTGTGTCAGTTTTCGGCAGTTGTAATGCTTACTGTGCTCCTTCTGCATGCGATGAGCTCCTTTATATCTCACAGTAATATAACTTAGCCCCTGCTAGTCACTCTACGGATATAGAAATTAGCTAGTCCAGCATCACAAGCTAATAAACAGAAACGCTAGAACCTGGCAATGGAGTCGGAGCCTGAGATTAAGTAAAAGAATATCTTGCTTTTCCTTATTTTTTATAATTTTTAAAAGAAAAAAAATACTTTGGGATTTTTAATTTGAAATTTTAGTGGAATATTGTCAGTCTGTAATTGTCTTTAAGATTTTTATCTATTCTTTGAAAAATTCATACAATGTACTTTGATCGTATTCAGATCCCCTCCCCCACACCCACCTCTACTTTACTGTCCCCTCCCCAAATTCATGTCCACCATTGTTATTGTTTTTTTAAAGACCTATTGAGTCTAATTTGTGTTCCCAAATGCTCTTGGATATAGGTCCATCCCCTGGAGCCTGGTCAACATCCCTAAAAGAAAACTGAATCTCCCTCTCCCAATAGCTATCAACTGCCAACAGTTCCTCAGCTCTTTTCTTTGGGGACAACTCCAAAATGATTAAAAATCCAAAATGCTCCTAGTACCAAGATTACTTACAATATACATCATCATAATAAAATGCTCATTTTCTATGAGTAGCTGATTTCTATCAAGTATGTAGTAACAACAACAGCAAATTGGTAACAGTTCACATCTGTATAGCATTTACCATGTGCTAGTCACTTTACATGACTGATACATTTAATTCTATAAGTAAGTAATAAGCTTATTTCCACTTAAAAGCATGGAAGCTTAGTTAGAGAAGGGCCAAGTGCCTCGCTTCACAGTACAAAGCTAGGAAGTGCCAAAGCTGGGATATGAGCTCAAGCAGAACAACTTCAGAACTCACGTTTTTATTATTGAAATATACCATTTCCAGTTAGAAGTTAGTTCCATAGTTATGTATTAATTTAAGCTGCACATGATTCTGTTCTATTACTAATCCAAGACCTGTGATCAACACTATTTAAGGACGTCTTTGCAGCTATTAGCTAGATCAACAGCACTTCATATTTCAAAGTTTTCTCAAGGTCAGAGAGAGTTAAATTTCAGTCATATTTCAGGATAGAGTTAGAAAAATACTTATTTCTGAGAAAAACAGAGATCTAGAAGGCAAACGAAATGAAGTTAATTTCATTGTTTGAGGTCAAGTGATGCTAGAGGAAAGGCAATGCTTCAAGAACCTGGAGTAAGGGCAGACAGCAGGCCAGATGTGAGGAGCAGTGACAGAATGTGTGGTGTCAGGAATCTCCTCTCCATTTCCTTCATTCCCATTCTCCTCTGACAGTCTCAAGCCTCTCACAGTGAAGCTCCTTTTATAACTGTTTTTGGTTTCCTGTGTGCATGCTTGGGACCAGGGTGAGTAGATGAGGGACTGAAGTCTTTCCTGAATTCCTAATTATCTTTCTCAGCTCCCTAAACTCAGCACAGCCTAAACTTCTTTATCATCTCCCATCTTCACTCTCAAATATAACGCCATTTTATATCATTTACATCTCCTTCTTTCCCTTGCCCTCACTGCCATCTGGCTCTGGCTAGGTAAGAAAAACTAAATCGTTGGTTTCTTGTCTTTTGTTGTTAACTTTTCTCACAACTGTCTGACATCCATCCTACTGGTGAGAACACACCCGGAGCCACATCTTCATGACCATTCTGAGAAAATGATGAGCCAAGAAATATCAGGAAAGATGCTGATGAAAAGTATACATGGAAAGTTTTACTTTTTGGGTTTTAATTTTTTGTCATTTATCTGCTTATTTTATGTGTGTGTTTTGCCTGCAGGTATGTCGATGCACCTATGTTGTGCAATGCCTGTAGAGGCCACAAGAGGGCATAGGAGTCCCTAGAACTGGAGTTAGGACACCAGTTAGCTGCCTTGTGGGTCCTGGGTCCTCTGCAAGAGCCACAAATGCTCTTAACCATTGAGCCATCTGTCCAGCCTCACATAGAAAGTTTTCATTTCAATCCAATTCATCAGCTTCCAGTATCTAAGACTTGGGTAGTATATGAGGCACTGGGAGGGTGTCAGTCACCACCACAGAAAACCAGGACAGACATATTCCCCAGTTTTACCCTCTTCATTTGAAACGAATGAAAGCTCAGATGAAAAGATCTTATTCAACACTGCTTAAATTATCTTCTTCCAGATCTATTTGAACATGGGAAACCTTTCTTCCTCTTGCTACCTGGGAACATACTTAAGAAACATCCTGGTGCTATGTGTGACCTATTCACTGCCTCCACAATTTTGCATACTTAAGAAAAGATATGTAGATACATAACTTAGCAAGAATTAAAATATGGGGTTAGGGACATGGCTTAATGCACAAGAACACTTCTTGCACAAGCATGAGGGCCTAAGTTCAAATCCCCAGAACTGGTGTAGAAAGTTGGATGTGGTTATGTCTACATGTAACCCCAGCACAGGGGGATGTGTGAGAGGTACAGACAGGATAGCTAGGGTTTGTGGACCACCAGCCTAACTCAAGATTCAGAGAATACAGAACATATTAGAGCACACGCAACTTCATCCTCTGGCATCTGTGCATGCACATGGACACACACATGTGCATATACCTTCCTCTCTTATACACACACATACTCACACACACATACACACACACAGAATTAGCGTATGAAGATATCACTTAGCAGCACAGAACAATGTGGCGCATGAAGTAAAGCCCGTCAACATTTACGGAGAGCTCCAGTTATGATCGTGAAGTTTTCCTCTGCATACTTCTTTTGAGCCTTCCGCCCCTCCACAGCACCCCTGCCGTTATTATGGAAGCCTCTTTCAGCTGGAGGCATAAGAGGACCCTCGTATTTGGAAAGTAAATGAAAATTTAAAGGCAGTAGAAAGCTGAAGGTGCCCAAATCAAACTCAGTTTCAAGACATGAGCACAGTAAGATGGACAGGGCTTCTGAGTAGTAAAGCAGCCTGTACTTTTGTTTCATAAAATACTTTACTTCCCTTTCATGCTGCTTAAATTTCATAAATCCTTCATTTTCTCTAATGAGAAGCCTATTTGGAAATCAAAAATCAATTTCTTAAAAGAATTTGTTGTCACAGAAGAAAATGGACTTCTTTATTGTAGAAGCCCAAATTGTACCAGTGGATTAACCAACATTAGATTAATGGATACTGTTATATAACTGGGTAAGAGACATAATTTGTAAGTTCTACAACTACTAAAGAAATTACGAATAATAAGTAATTGACTGCCTCAAAATAGCTAGTAGAGAGGAGTCCAAACATTTCTAATGCAGAAATGATAAATGCCTGAAGTGGTAGATATGCAGTAACTCTGAATTGATCATTACTCATTGTATACATATACTGAAATGTCACATTTTGCCCCATAAATATATACAATTATTATGCATTGTCAGTTAAAAGTAGAAATGTTTGTTTCTAAAAAATTAGGTCTTAACTCTACCCTGTAGCTGCACGAACTGAGCAAACTGCTCTTTCTTGGGGTAAGGTATTAACTCACAAATTTTTGACAAGTAATTCTACTAACAAGAGTGTTTGTAGGTGAAATGTAGTAATACAATAACAACCCTTAAAAAGCACACTTTCCAAGTAATAGCTCTTGTTCCTATAATTATTTATATTAAATGGAGATTCTAAAAATGTTGAAATGGCAAGATAGATATTTAAGTATTAAAGTATAAAAAGTCAACACAAAAGGTTGCTTTCTCTTTCCTTACAGACAGTGACTGAGTCAGATGCTCAAAGGGAAGCACTTGGGTTCTGTAAGAATTTTTCTTAACAATGGTTCCCAACTAGGAAAAGGGGAGTGAAGCTTTCTATGGGTGTTGGCTCCTATGAACATATTTGTCACCTTTGTTCGCTGCATTAGCGATTAAGTAGACTTGCATGATGGAAAGCTGGGCAACAACCCTCTTTCGTAACACATGGAATATTTTGAAGTAAAGAAAATGTTTTCATAAAGACTTATTGGGATATAACCAATGTATAAACAGGCACTCATATCATAAGTAGCTAATTTGTATAATAACACATATATATCCTTTTTAAATGAGTTTATTTTTATTTTATGTGTGTGAATGTTTTCCTACACATATGTAGGTGTGTCACGTGCATGCAATGCCCATGTAGGCCAGGAGAAGGCATCAGATTCCCTGAAACTGGAATTATGGGTAATGGTTAGCTACCATGTGTGTGCTGGGAACCTAGCCCAGGTCTTCTGCAAGAGTAGCCAGTGCTCTTAACCACTGAACCAGCTCTCTAGCCCCAACCTGTATCTTCTTAAGGAAAACAGAAAAATAATTCTAAAAAATGAAAAATTTAGAGCTTGTAAATAAAATGATAAAGGACATATAGTTGGAGACTGAACAACTGGAGAGACTGACTGTCAGGGAATACTTTTCTAAGAAAAAGAAAATCCCTGTGAGATTGGAGGCTCATAATGTCTTTTACTTGAGTCATCTTTAAAAACTCACAGATACAAAAGTCTCTGAAGGACTCTGTATTATAATTCAACATGTATCTTTCAATCTACAATGTTTAAAAGGTAAAGTCACAACATGAATTAGTACCAAGTTTTTCTGATAGCATCTTAAAAAAAAACATGCTATTAACACACCCTTCTAAAAACTGACTAATGAAGGTAATGGATGTGATAAATTGGATTTCATGGAGATTATAGGTTGTGCAGTTCAGAGTAAGGATCATTTATACTTGCCTGTTCCTTGAAAGAATGCAAAGTGGCACTTATGGCATGATCAGGGATTAACCTTGTTTCTTCCCTAGTTTTAATTTCTAAGAGTTCACTTTGCATTCCTTAACGTATCACTTGAAGAAAGCATTGCTTAGTCTTCTTATTTTGTACCCAGGACAGAATTCCCTTTTCGTGGAATAGTTCTCCACTTCTGTTCTTACTATTTACCTCTCAAGTATTTTCTTTGGATGTTACAAGTATTCACCTTTTTTCATGAAAGTCACAATAGCTTTAGTTCTGATAGGCTAAATTCCAAGATAAAGATAACCCCCAACATCTCTAATATTTGCTGTGTATATTCTTCTAGGGCTGAATCAAGTGCATATCTAGATGTTATGAGGAGATTTCAAAGATATAATTATGGCCCCAGTTAAATTGATTTGAAAAGTGGGAGATTATTCTTTTGGTTCTAATCAGGTAATACCTTAAAAAAAGACTAGGGTTTACCCTGAGAGTTTGTAGTCAGAGAGGGATTTGATGTGAGAGAGATTCTCTATTACTGACTTTCAAGATGGACATAGGATTGATGGCCTCTGGTTGCTGAGAGAGTCCTCAAGCCAAGGTAGCAAGAGAACAGGACCTCAGGTCAGCCTCAAGAAGCCAAACTCTGCCTAATACTCTAGTGAACTTGGAAGAGGATCTCAATTCTCATTCTATAAAAGCAACCCCAACCAAAACTTCAATTTCAGCTATAAGAGATCATGAACAGAGAACCCAGACATGTCACATACAGTACTCACTATTGCTTTAAGCTGCTAATTTTGTGGTAATTAACTACTCATGAATAGAAAGCAAATACACCTGTGTTTGCCAACACACGCAAAGCAGGTTCAAAATGCATGAAAAAAATGGTGCATCCACTTACAAATAGGCTAGATTCCAAATAGCTTTACTAGGAGTGTTTTCTTACAAATCTCAAGTGATATTAAGGAGATGACTAACCCAGCATATCCAGAATAGGAAAATAATGATGTGTTTTTGCTTTCATGCCTTGAATGTTTATATCCCTAAAAGCTGCTCATAAATGAAATGTTTATTCTTATAGGATTACATACCAGTAGCTTTAACTTAGGCTTCTGCAGCTTTTGTTAATTAATGCTATACATGGACTATATTCCCAAAAGGTTTTCTCAAAAAGATAACACTTCATTTTTTAGTTATTTTTAAATTTTATTATGTGTATGTGTCTATGTGTAGGTTTGTGCACACGAGTGCAGGGGCCTGAAGAGGCAAAAGGAATTGGATCCTTCTGGAACTAGAGTGGCAGGCAGTTATGAGCTACCATATCTGGGTGCTGGGTACTGAACTTGAGTCCTCTGCACAAACAGCAAGTCTCTTAACTACTGGGCTATCTCTCCAGGCTCTTCAAAAAGAAAACACTTTAAATGAAAACTTACACTGTACTTTGTTGGTCATCATTTCCTCCAGATGTTTGCAGCTCCTTTATCTGGGACTTGAAGATGTAATACTGTGCACTTTAGCAGTATGTATGAAGTCAAGCCCCTCTTCTTTCTCCTTATGAGTTCACAGTTCCATCTGTAGCATATATTATGTGTGTGAGTGGCAGTGTGATTTTCCATAATCTGTGTTCTCTATGTGTTCTACTCAGAGGAACTGTTCCATGATAATTAGAGAGATTTCAAAACCTGTAAATGTCTTTAATTTCTAGCCTTTTTCCTTTGGACTTCTTTTGTTTTCCAATGCCTTGGGACACACTAAGATTCTCTGAAAACATGAAGGGGCTCAAAAGAGGTAAAACTTATTTACTTGAAACTGAACTGAGGTCTGGTTCTCTTGCTGTCTTGGTCAGAGGCTCTTCCAACAGAGACCAGCAATTCCTTGCCAGCTGGTCCCTTCATTTTTAATTTTTTAATTCCCCTCATATGTGTGAGCCTCCATCATATATGAGTGAGCAAAGGATGAGCACATAAACTGTAAGCTTATTAAGAATCCAAAGTGCAACTAATCAAAAGATAGTCGCCACTGAGAAAAGAAAATTGTCCTAGCAGTTAAAAGATCTGAGTTTGAGAAGTCTCTGCTCTCTGTTATATGAGAGAAATCACTTTATATTTCTAAACATAGTTTCCTTTATTTAGAGTGCGGCAATATTATACCAAACCCCCTCTAAGATTACTTTTACTTCTGACTTAGATTTCAAGTCAATACAAAGGCTTCACTACTGCCTGTGGAGGCCAAGTCTGGGGGATCCAGGAACATAATGTGAGGAGCTGGAAGATTAAAGATTCACAGAGTCACTAGCAAATGAAGCACGCTTTGTTTTCCTCCAGGGAGGGCACACAGGCCACCAGACAGGTGGCCTCCAGCTGATAGCTCATGTGTCCTTGGTCCCACAAGCCTTTTGTAGGAAATCATACAAAGGTGTCCTCTTACTCAAACTAGTTATATAAGAGATTACACCATTGTTTACTTTGTGGGTCTTTGAACATCTGGTGTAAACCATTTTATGCTGATTCATAGATTTCCAGATATCTGGGTAGCCATAGCTATCTTGACCCCTGCCAGAAATTTATATCAAGCCATAGTATCTAAACATAACAGGTCCACATGGCCTTGATTCCCTACACTGCCTCTCCCTGTGAGGATTCTGCACACTGTTATATTTGAGTGTATTAGATTGGGCCATCAAAGGACAGACAACAGTTTTTCACCCAGTTCTCTAGGCCCTTCTAATCAACCATTGCTCACATGGTCAATATTTTCCACACAAAGAATTCAAACTTCTCAGTTTCTACTGGATTTATGGGACAAATGTACTTACCCCAAACTATTATTCTTCGTAACCTTTTAACCCAAATCTTTATCTTGGTATTAATATACAAAATAGCTTTATATTCCAAAGAAATCTTTCTTATAAATTAACCAATATATACTAAAATTTTACTTAGAACAAGACATTACAATAAATCTTGTCAAGGAAATATGAGGAATATTTTGTGTCCTCAAGAATTTTTTTGTTTAATATATATATAGTTGATATATATGATAAAGTGATAAAACATATAAACAAAGACCGCTATTATTGAAAATTGTAGAAATGGAGAGCCTGTCCCTTGACACTAGCAAAGCAAATGTCCTTTCTCAAGATCTCATAATTCATGTGTAACTTTAGTTTAATACCTCCATGACTCTCACAGACTTATAAAGTTTTATTCTGTACTGGCACCTCATTAGCTTTTAGTGCTAAAAATTGAATAATACTAGTATAGAGTACCAAAGAGTTCCTCTTACCAGTATGCAGGCAAGAATTTGGGCAAATACTTGATACAAAATGATGAACATGGTTGTTGATCAAAGGTGATAGAATAGAAGTCTTTCTTCCAAAATCGTGACATTTTCCTCTATTCCTGGTTTAATGAAATATGAAGTGCACATTACCTCATTTGAAGTATCTGTGTCAAAGGAATTTAACCAAAACCTAATTAAGGCTTGAGGTATAAATTCTACCCAACAGGAAATGAAGGAATTAAAAGAACAAATTGATTGGCACTATAACAAAGCATCAGACATGTACAAAAGTGAAACATTCTAAAGATTTCTTAGGTGGATCACTTCAACACATCAAATCTTCAACTTGCAAAGGAGGCATGACTATTTTTGACTAAAAGAGACAAAAGACATAACAACCAAGTACTCTACATAATCTTAGTTTATATCCTGGTTTATATAAAACAACTATAAATATTATTAAGACAAATAGTAATTTGAAGATGGCTTGGTTATTAGATGATGTTAGAGAAATATCAATTTTAAGAGTGTTAATGAATTACTGGTTATATTGGAAAGGTCCTAACTGACTATACTAATGACTTGATGAAAGGTCATGATGTCTTTATTCACATTATAATGCAGGGCTAAAAATGAGTAAACTACAACAAAAATGTTAATTGATAAAATTATGAGATAAATATATTTATTTAGACTTTTCTAATTTTCTGTGACTGAAAATTTTCATAATATATTAAAAGGTAAATATAAGAATATATTTTGTGAACTTGAGAGAGACAGATAAGATATAAAAAGCATTGGAAAAGGTGGACAGGTCTCAAAATGCACATGACTGGAGTTGGAGAGGTAGTTAAGCAGTTAAGAGCCCTGGCTGCTCTTGCAGAGGACCTGGGTTCAAATTCCAGCACCCACATGGCAATTAACAACAGTCTGTAACTCTAATTTCAGGGGATCCGAAGCTCTCTTCTGCCCTCCAAGGGTATTGCACAACATGGATGCACTTACATACATGCAGATCATACACTCATAAAAGAAAAATTAATTAATTAAATATCTTTAAAATGTGTAAGATTGGATTCTCTGCTAAAAACAATTGAACTTGGCCATCACAGAGGTGCCATCAAATGACTTTATAAACAGAAATTAGGAGCAAGATCACAAGTCCTAGGTCTAATCTTTTTAACACCTCCTCATAGGACCGAAATGATAGAAGGTAAATGTCTTCTTGCTGTGAAAGGCAGGCTAGAATAGCGTGAATCTATTCAGTGAGAACTAGAAAAACTTTAACCACTGTGATAGTAACCAGCTGCCTTCCTTTTTGCAGAGCAACAGTATTTGGTACCCCAAAAAGAGATCAGAAGTCATGGATGACTGTCCTTCTCATTGTGCTGACCCTGATGGTGCTGACAGTGACCATTGGGCTTCTTACTCACTTCTTAGCCTCTGGTAGGTAAAATTAAGGCTCTCATCTTCCCACATAGCACATCATGATTTTATGTGTGAGTGAAATTCATAGTGTTACCTGAGACTGTCCTAATTAGATCATTTAAAGCTTACTAAGTTGTTTTATCAACAAAAAATTACTGTGTCACTAATAAATGAAAATTTCTGGGTTCTTAGGTTATAACATTCAGCTCCTTATCTTTTTAGGATTCCCAATACAATTGTTTTTTCAGAAGCAACATATAACATAAAAATGGTCATTGTAAGGGATCTGCTAGTGGTCATACTGAACAATTCTAACTATTCATTGTTTAGATGAAAAACGATGACAAATTGTAATCAAAACTAGCTCTTTTTCATGGCTATTGTTTTCTACCCACCATAATTTCTAAGACACAAAACACACATATCTAATTAAATCGTGAATTTTTAAATGTTTAATTCTTCTTTATTGGTTTAAAAGATCACCTGTGCAGTTCAGAAAGGTCATTTTTGTTTGCATGTCCATTTTAAACAAATGAGGGTGGTTTTAATAAAATATACACACCCAGAGACTGTATTTTAGATAATAAAGCTATGCATATTTCCTATAATTTCTTTAGTACTAATTTGGAAATTAATATTGGTCAAAAGAAGCATACATAAGAAATTCCTTTTTACTAATCTTCTATGGGAAATGTTCTTAGAAAGCCAGCTGCCATTCTTGCCTCCATTTATGTAGTCACATGAATAAGCAAGGGCATCATTTCACCTTTCAGCCTGTTCTTCCTCAGATGAGAGAGTTACTTCATCATTTCTGAGTGAAATCTATTTCTGAATTTTTATTCATATATCCTTTCAAACCCTCATTTCCTGTGTCTGTTCTAAGTCATATGGTAGCCTGAGGTTTCCTAATGTGACTTGTCTCAAAATCTCAATCATGGTCACCTTTATTTTTCTGTACTTGCAATTTTTTACTATAATTCAGCAAATTCTTGGAGGGCTTTAGGTTGGAGCTTCCAATCTCTTTCCCTGCAAGTCAAGTGTCAGTCACCCTCGAAGCACATCAACATGTCCATTCACCAGGAAATTCATCTGCACCACAGTAAGCTGTTGCCAATATTTATTCAGCTATGATTGGAGTATGCTGTCCATTTTCCCAGGTTCCATGATGAGTTTTAGGATGCTTGAGTTTGCCAATCATGAACTTTAAAATTGTGGGTAAACTGTTTAAGTATGACACAACAATATCACTTATTCTTAGGAAAAATTTCCCTTCTCAAAACAGAATTCAATAATTTTGTTTTTATTTTTTATTATAATAGCACAAATGATGCATTTGGAAATTCTCTATATTGAAACTTCCTTTGCAAAGTATAAACCGTTTACATTTTTGACAGATCTCTACAATGACATTCTCACATGATGTATGTGTGTCATAAAAATGACAAGCTCAGGATGATTAGCTGAATAATATTATCTGTTGCCATTTGCAAAGATGGTGATGTAATGTTACTTCCATTAGGAGATGTAAAGGACTTCCTACAAAATTCCTGGGCCTCATATTGAAACCTCAGTATGATAAAAGATACATGTCAGTTCATTTTACTGTGCAAAACATCCTTACTGTGAGTGTAAGGTTTGATAACTGGCCCTGGTTTCTTTTCTTTCCTGATGACCAGGGGTCTGATTAACTTCCTTGTTACACATTGTTTTTACCTGCAAACTCTGACAGCCTTTCTCTTAGTATTTTCTAAATTGTCCTGGATCTATCACTACAAGTAAATATAGACAAAAATGTTAAAATATCATTATTCTTTGATGGTTTGAGCTTCAACAGGGCAAGAAATATGTAGCAATGAATGTATAAGCTCTGAAGACATACTGTAGGATTCAAAACATGGATAGGTCACCTATTAGCTGTATAACAAAGAGCAAGTTATTTGATGTTACTGTGTCTTATTTTCCTCCTCTATAAAATGGAAGTAATGTTAATCAATACTTTTATGAGTATGAGTATTTTGCCTGTATGTGTATAAATGCACCCATGCAAGTGCATTGAATGTCTGTGGAGACCAGAAGAGGGTGTTGGATCCCCTGGAACTGGAGTTATAGATGGTCATTAGCTGCCATGTAGATGCTGGGAGCCCAACCTGGATTCTTTGCAAGGGCAACCAGTGCTCTTACCCAGTGAGCCATATCTCCAGTCCCAATAATTCCAATCTTAAGAGCACTGGAATTACGATTAAATAATATATATACATACAATGCTGTGCACAGAATAGTGCCATACACATAGAGACACACAATAAATGTCATCTACTATTAGTAACATATTTGGGTTTTTTTTGTTTTTTTGTTTTGGAGACAGGCAAGGTCCTCCTGTAGCCCCAGTTGGCCTGAACTCATTCTTTGGGCCAGGCTGGCTTCAACCTCACAGAGAGCTACCTACCTCTACCTCCCGAGTCCTGAGACTAAAGGCATGTATCACCATGCCTGACCTAGTTATTTTTATGAAATACAACGAGAAAGAAGCTTGGAAATATATTAAGACTTACTGTCAATGCCTTTATAGTGAGGTCTTAGATTTTGAAGTCTTTGTACAAATCACGTAATTTTCTAATTTTCATTTTTATCACAGGCCAGAAATTGGAATACTATCCTGGAAGCTTTGCAATTTCAGATATTCAAGTCAACAGCATTTCTGAACGAAAGAAATCGTATCAGTTTAAAGACTCACAAGAGATGAGCAAAAATTTTGTAAGTCAGATAAAATTCTTTTCATAAAATACTGTAAGAATTTTTGTGAGGTATGTCTTTTATTTCCAAAAACATAGTTTTCAGACCACCTGCATAATAATCTTGCAGATTTCTAGGGTCCTTGACCTGAGACCAACTAATCCTGTATCTCATGGAATGAGCAGGTGGAGAGAGTAAAGCAAGGAAGCTACCTGTTTAGTAAATGCAGACCTTGACTCAAATATCTCATTTAAAGATGGAGGAATTTATAACAAGGTATCCAGCCTATTGCTTCCCTAGTTTCCTTACAGTATTTCTCCAGTAGAAAGTCTGTTTCTCCAACAGAGAGTCTAACATCTACACTATTTATTTGTATAATGCACTTTTAAAACTTTTCATTGAATTTTTGCTATTTTAATGCAATATAGTGTGATGCAATTTAGATCCCCTCTCTTATCAGCACCTCCCAATTTAGTGTACTCTATTATATATTTTTAAAAGCTATAGAGTCTAATTTGTGTCCCAAAATGTCCTTCAGTGTGGGTCCATCCACTGGAATCTAGTTAAACTATCAAGAATCCCATTCTTGGAAGACACTGACTCTCCCACTTTCAGCATCCATCACTTGCCAATAGTTTCTCAGGTAGGACTGAAAATTTTACCCACTTTCCCACATCCATGCTGGGATGTTGTCTAGTATGAGCTTGCATGGAGCATGTTGCACCATTGTTATGTGTTCATAAGAGTAACTCAGCATCTGCTGCCTAAGGAAGCTTCTCTGGGAAAGTTGAGAGATACATTCATCCTGCCAAGATTGGGGGGAGGGCACATAAATCCTCACGTTTTTTGTAGAAGCATATTATACTGTGCTTTTAAATGAATAGGAAAGGACAACATTTTACCTTGCAACTGTATCATTAAAGACAAAAAGCCAAGATATCATATATAATATTTATGCTTAATACTAAAAACTTTGTTAAAGCTAAAGTTCAGGACTCCCTTCAAGGTGGAAAATATACTCAGTTGTATAAAGTTCTGTTGAGAGTTCCCATAAATCCTCACTCCAAAAGCAGCTACTTGTCTGAAGGATTTGGAGAAGTTCACAGTCATTTAAAATAGATACATACTGGTTTTACTAGTTTATTTTAGACAAAGAATCCATTTTTCCTCAAAATGTTTACTTTTTTTCACAGATAGTCATTTTCCCATGCTGCCATCTTCTCCTGACTATAATATACAAAGTACAGTATACTTGCAAAAATATTACACATCATGTTTTTAATATATGTTCTCAATTAACCTTGCAGTTTCATTTCCCAGGAAACAATTATGTTAACAGATTAATATATGCCCTTCCATCCTTTTATATTACCTTTCCATTATTTTATATCCAGAGCATCTTGGGAAACAGAATTAGCAATCAATTCTTGAGGTGCACCAGAATGAAGAGAGAGAGAGAGGGAGAGAGAGAGAGAGAGAGAGAGATTCCCAATACTTTCTCCCCAACTTCTCTTACTTCGAGTGACTCCATTGTTTATCAATTTGTTTTATATAGTCTGCACCTAATACCATTGTTGTTGTTTTATGTTAACTAATAAATTATATCTTCACTGAAGCAAACAGAGAGGATTTCAATAGGTCTTAAAAAGAAATGAGAGCAATGCAGAAGTGCATGTGTAACAGAAACTGTTTGAAAATGGACTTCCAAGGATCGGTTGTGTGTGAGTATAGGAACATAGGGCCTCAGGGGCAGAAACTGAGTTAAATTATGACATTATTATCAGGAGCATATGCAAGGCCTTTTCTTGTTGTCACTACATATGTAAAGTACTTTGTCCCCGTAGAATGCATCCATATAACTGTCCCGGGCAGCCATTCCGTTTCATAATATTCTTTTGTTTGAATTCATTCTTGAAAAAATATATTCTGTTTTATGCGCACATACTTTAAACTCACCTTTTGTGTTATAAATCACTTTGCTTTATCCTGTTTTATGAAGAACATTTCGAAAGAACTATCCATGCTGCTAATTGTACATCTAACTAATTGCTATTAATTTTTCCATGATAGTTTAGGTCTACTTTATCTTACCTGTGCATGTGCTAGTCATCCAAAATAATCCTTCCCTAAACAGACTTCTACTTATCCTGTTATTGATATGTGCAAGTATTTCTAGAAGCAAAATTTCTGGCTCATTGGTCATAATTTCAATAATTGATAAAGGATTGTCCTTCAGAAGGACTGAACCGGTACACACTCCCATCTGCGGTGAGTATTGATTCCCATGTCCCCACCTCTTTGCCAGCATGTGATGTCTTAGTCTATACTGGATACTGTAACAAAACATCAGAGATTATGCGATTTCAACAACAGACTTTTATTTCAAACAGTTTGGAAGCTTAGGAGTTCAAGATCACTGTACCAGTAGACTTGGTATCTAGTCAAGGCCATTCAGTTGGTTCATAGAAAATCACTTTCGTGTAGTGTCTTTATATGATGGAAGGGGAAAGAGAACTCTCTTTTACGAGGACTCCATTTTATCACCTAACTTCCTCCTCTAGATTCAGTTTCCTCATGCCATCACCTTGGCAGTAAGGACATGATGTGAAATATGCAGGGAGGAGAGGAGTGGAGAATTATTCATTACCTTTGAATAACTAAGACCAAGATACCTGACAGAAACAATCTAAGGGAGAACAGATTTATTTAGGCTAAACTCAGAGTTGTTTGATGCCATGCACTTAAGCAGAACACTATAAGATGAGGCAAGGTGTAACAGAGGTCAACTTTTTACAACACAGTAGACCCCAAAACAAAGACAACAGGATCAGGCCTAGGTACAACCTTCAAAGACCTGCCTCTAGCAGCCTGCTTCCACAACTATGCCCAACTCTCCGAAAGGTTCCACAGCTGCCCTAAAACTACCACAGCTGAAGAACAGATATTCATAACAAGGGCCATAAGGAGACATTTCAGATTTAAGATGTAACATTCCAATGCTGGATGCCAAAAGCTCATGACCATGTCATAATGCAAAATACATTTAGTTCTATGTCAAGATTCTCCAGTATCTCTACAGTTCCAACACTGTTCAAAGTTCCAGAGTTCCACTGAGAGTGGTGGGTACACTCTGTTAGTCCAAGCACATGGGAAGGCAAAGGCACGTGGAATCTTGGCAGAAGTCTTCAAAACCTTACTGTAGTTTTTTGTTTTCCATGCCTGCAAAACCAGCACCATGTTCATGTAACCAAGTTTTACTACAACTGTAAAGGAGGATGGGCTAGCTTGAACCAGGGTTGCAATAACCTTTAGTGCTTAGGCAGTTGATCCTGAGAAACCATTTCCCTAGGGAACTGTTTATGATCACACTCTCTATTCAAAGTAGTCTTTCACATGAGTTTTCAGTTTTACACCCTGGAGATTGATGAGAGGGGTCTTACTACTCCTGAATGCCTTATCGTCCCTATGCAAAGTCTCTTTGAGACATATAGCCTCTTTGTCTGCAACTTTAAGAGTGTTTTTTTTTTCTGAAAAAAGTAAATGTTTTCTGCATCTTTCTGTTTTGCCTTTTTCTCTCAATTCTTGTTGTAAACCTGGCTAGAAGGGACCAACAGTAACTGACCTCCAGCCTGACTGCTATGCTCCCTTAAAAATCTCCACCAAAGGCTTAGTTATTCATTCTCATTCATTCTGCTGTACTCAAATTAATTTTCAGGACAAAGGCAAAGCACAGACAAATATTTGCTAGAATGCAGTATGAATGACCCCTAGTCCAGTTCTCAATAGTGGCCTTATTTCCATCTGAAACCTCATAAGCCTGACCCTCACAACTTGTGTTTTTATTGTCATTCTGTTCTTCTGAACTCGAACTAGAATTTCCCATTAAGCTCTATCTCCAGCCTTTTAAGTCAGGCCCTATATGCCATGTTATATATATATATGAGAATATATTAAATAGGGCAGAGGTGGGGGTGGGGAGGTACTAATAGAGGAAGGGATCTAAATACCATCAAGCAATATTGTATGAAAATCAAAAAAATTCAATAAAAAATAAAGTTAAAAAATACTCCAATTCACATATCTAAATTTTTCCAAATTCTTTGGACAAACCATTTCCAGAGGCCTCAAACCCACACAGTGAAGGTCAGTCATACTACTTTTATCAGAACTGGTTTTCTCTAGTGGTTATTTTTGCATCACTGTGACCATGATTTTTGACAGAAACTACTTAAGGGAAGAGTTTTTTTTTTTGTGGTTCATGTTTTAAAGGACCCAATCCAACCTTGCTTAGCCCCAAACACTTGAAGAGAACATTCTAGTGACAGGAGCACAGACAACTTTGCACAGCACAGAAGACCAAGAAGAAGAAAGAGTTCCTTCAGGAAGCAGGAGCGGGGTGGCTTGGTAGAGCCATCAATGGCCTGCTCCTATTGGCCTACTTGGGCCAGCGAGGCCCCACTTCCTAACGGTTCCATAACTTCCCAAACACTGTTACCAGCTGCGGAATACACTTTCAAAGTAGGAACCTGTTGAGGACATCTCACATTCAAGCTATAACAGGTTTGCACAACTATTCAGTCCATTTAATATGTTTTGGCAATATTTTCCTTTACCCAATATTATCTGTCAGCCTAATAAGAGCAGTCTTCCCTTATACATCATTTAGTCTGCACTTTTCTAATTAATAATGACTTTGTACCTCCTTTTATGTACATTATATCCTTGAGGGCTTTTCTATCAATTGCCTGTACATAGCCTTTGCTTATATTTCTATTTTTTGTTTGTTCATCTACATTGCTTTTCAGGAGTTCCATATAGTTTCTAGATATTAGCAGTGTGTTGAGTTGGACATTTCACTTATCCTTTTGTCTTCTATTAATACAGTTGATGAAATATAAATCTATAATTTTTGAAACATACCAATTTTCTTTGCCTTATAACTATTTTAAAGTTTCTTTTAAAATACTTCCCTCCTTGTCAACCATAAAAGTATTTTGCTCTGTTTTTTTTTTCTATTAACTTTAGGATTTTACTTTAAAAATATTTTTGTTGATTAAAGAATTTCCTGCAATATAATTAGTTGCATACAATGTAATTATGACTGCAATCCTCCTCTCCAGCCCCACTTGACTACCCCCCAATTTCATGTTCTCTAATATTGTTTAACTTTTCTTGTTCTCCAAGGCCTATCTAGTCTAATCTATATTTTCAAATGCCCTGAGAGTAGGACTATCCCTTGGAGTCTGGTCAACCTACCAGGCGTCACACCCATAAGGAAACTGACTCTCCCTCTGCCAGGATCTATCAGTTGCCAAAAGATCCTCAGCTAGATCTGGGGCTCCTTTCCACTCCTTCTTTCATGCTGTGTTTTTGACTGGCTTAGATTTGCACACATATTGTACGTGTCGTCACAAGTGTAGAATTTTACATCTTGTTTTAGGCCTTTAATATCTCTGGAAAATGCCTTCATACCAAAGTATTAGATAGGATTCGGGTTTTAGGCAGCACCTATTGAGCCAGTTTTCAAATATAACCAATTAAACAACCTAAGGTTTTCCCAATATATGATTATTGAGTTCATTGCTTTTCTTGATACATAGGTCTTTCAGTTAAGGAAATGTGATCTGCCTTCTCAAATTGCTTGCAATCTCCTTGGAGGGATGTGAGTGACACACATGAAACTGAACAGTATGACACCATATAATTAAGGATTAGATCGTATGTAAAGGACAATAGTACAAGAGAATGTCAGAGATCAAGAAGGATCCCCATGTTTGGGAAAAGATTTGTATTATTTAACTCTTACTTCAATGATATACTTGTCCTTCCCTCCAACAAAGTTTGCTTTAGAGGACTCACAGGAAGAGTCCATTCCTCATCCTGAGCCACTCCCATTTATTGTTGCTAAATCCTAATGAGTAAAACCAGATTCTTCTCTCTCTCCTATATGAACACTAATTAGATCACCAAGAAAGGCAGGTTGCAGATCTTGTTCTTCCTCATAATTTGGCTTTACTGCTTTGAATGGAGTGGAGTTATAAAAGCAAAGTTACTTCATGTTCCAAAATTGCTAAAACTCATCCAAATTCCCTGAAATAGTGGGACAGATATAGTCATTCCCTCATATTCTTTACAGAAGATTCTAGTAACCTGTAAAGATGCTTCTCAATTTATGATCAGGTTACACCAATAAACCCATCATACATAGAAAATGCAAACCAAAAATGTGTGTGCTATACCTAACTTACCAAACATCATCACTTGGCATACAGCACCTTAAATGCACCTAGAACATCTACATTAGCCTATAGTTGGACAAAATCATCTAACATAAAGCCTATTTTACAACAAACTTTTAGATGTCTCAGGTCATTTCAAGTATTTCTACTCAAAAAATATTAAAGCATACCACATTGTAGAATATCATTGTCCAGCTCCATGAGAGAGTATCATAACTCATATTGCTAACTCCAGAAAGTATCAAAATTCAATATTCAAAGTACTGTCTCCACTGAACCTCCACTTTAACACCACTGTAAAACCAAAATATCAAAAATGAAGCCACTGGATATCACAATCAGCGTTCTTCCAAATAAGCAGATTTTAATTATTTAATTTTGTGAGGATAAGTAGAATCACTGAACAAGTATTTCACTCAGAGAATGTTTTCAGAAATACCAAAAATGTTTGAAATCATAAGATAATTGCAAATATGAAAATTGCAGGATTGTAGCACAATAATAATAGTAATAATAATAATAATAATAATAATATATGGAACATGAAACAATACCCTGAGCGTCTTATATGTATTACTCTACTTAATCGTAGATAATAACCCTGCAAAGAAGGTAAAGCTAGTATCCCAATTTTGCAGGTGAGAAGATCAAGATGCAGAAAGCCTAATTTACGCACTCAAGGTTATACAGCTACTACAGGCTACAGCTAAGATTTGAAAGCAGACATTCTAATTTGAGATTCCACATCTTTTGTGAACCTTTATTCCCAGGATGTTTGTCATTCATAAGAGTCATCTGTATGACTTTACTTCACATGGACCATCCCTCAATTCCTAGAACCTATCTCTGATATATTATTCTCTTTCACTTAACCCCTTAACACAAGACTGTGACTACCATCTGTATTAACAATGATGACAAATGAAATTTTCTTAGGTATCCCAACCCCCCTGCTGGCCAGGAAGGGGAATCTGCTCCTATGCCAAAGGACATTTAAATTTTGCTTTACTTCTGCTCAAGAGCACCAGAAACAGGGCCTAAAACAATCCTCAAAGCATCCTTGATATTATAGAGACAGAGAGCTTAGAAACAGGAAGCGATACAAAAACAGAAAGAATGTTTTAGAAACACTCTGGATTGACAGGCGAAGTAGAAGACGTGGCTCCAGTGCACACCACAGCAGGAAGTGCTACTGAGGATCAGCAACTGGGTAAATAAGAAAATGAAGTCAAACTCAGTGACTAAGTGTTACAGAGAACCTGAAATTCTAAACCATAACAAGAAAGACACAAAAGATGCCCACTGCTTGGATTTGAATTAAAGCCTTACGTTTAGAAGGAAGACAATGAATTTGGAAGTCTGGAAAAATAAAATAAAATAGCAGAGACAGACATGGTGCTGCACATCTGCTACAACAGTAATCGCAAATTTGAGGCCAGCCTGAGCTACATAGGGAAGTCCTGTCTCAATAGCAATAATTCATACTAAGTAGTAGCAAGAAATTTCATGTTCAGTGGTTGAAGATCTGGACGTGGAAAGCAGCAGGACTCAGTCTTGCATTTCTTCTATAAGCGAAGACGAGATGTGACTGACGGGTGATGTTTATCTGTTAATTTGACTCTTGACAAAGAAAAAGCTAACTGTTGAATATTTCACAGTTAACTTATAATACTATAAGAGAGATATTATTATCCATCCAAAATAAGAAAACAAAACTTCTGAGTTACGGTCTACAAGTTCTAAATGATGGCGGTGAAGTTTAAAGCTATCTAGGTAACTCTAAACATGGCCTCTTTCAAGCAAATTGTTCTATGAGGAAGAGACTCAGCTAAAGTAGGAGATACAATTATTAAAATCCAGTTAAACTCATTTTATTCTTTTAATCCACAAAGGTTATAACTCTCTGTGCTGTGCTAGATCATCTTTTCTTAACCAGTATCCTGGGGTTACTTATTATAGAAAGATGTCTTCATCCTCATTTCCTGGCATCAGTCTTTGACAAGGAAAATAGTAACAGAAGCAGCTAAAATAGAAAGAGGATGCTTGTTGATGAACACAAGCATCTTGTGTGTATGTGTTCATAAATAATATATAAAATTCATGAGAATGTTTTTTTGAGGAAAGATTTCTGAGAAGAGCAACAATTGGAGATGTCTCTAACCATGATGAATTTATAAATACAGCACAATCTTCATTCTTCCAGATAATCTATTCAGATTATCATTCCTTATTTAGTAAAACAACACAGTAGGCATGATAAAAGACACTAAAAGAAATCAGTCTCTTTGCCATAGAATAATCCAGTTTAGAGTTTTAAAAGACAAGCCTGGTGAGGACACGAGCTTTCTACATAAGGACATTTCATCCCTTGCTTTGGGCTCCCTGGTTTTAAACATGCTTTTGATGTACCTATGCCATTTGGAGCTAAGCACTTCATAGTCTCTTATTCTCTGCATGTGGGTCTCTGTAGTGATGACACTCCACTGTAAAATGAGATTTCTGTGATAAGGGTTGAGAGATTCAATAATATATGGGTATAAAGATAAGAACTTGGGTGGTGATTTATTACTATGTCCATTTGGCAGAAAATAGTACTAGGTTCTCCTGTGGAGCCTATGACCTAGCCAGCTACAAGTTTTTGGCTCAGATAGCAGTACCAGGCATGAGTTCCATCTTGTAGAGTCAACTTTAACAACAATCAGAAAGTGGTTGACTTTTCTCATAATACTTGTGCCACGCCAGTGGGCACATCTTGCCAGGCCAATCATAACTGTAGGTCACAGAATTCACAGCTTGGTAAGACTTGATTTTTTTTCCCCCAGTAGCGTACATAGTACCAAGACTCAGGGATCATCTCAGAAGAAGGCAGTTGGAGGGAACATAAGAGCCAGAGGTAGTGGATGCCTGCAGCAAAACAGTATTACAAACATGGCAGTACCATTGTACACATGAACAGACAGCAGCTGTGACTGCATGCACAAGACCTGCATAAGATCCAGACAGCCAAAATCCCCAGCAGGGATGGGGGAGTGGTTTATGAAGTTCCACCATCTACTGATGAGCTATTGGCAACTGCTGGTTTCTGGGAGAGGGAGAGTCAACTTTCTTTAGGGATGCAGACTCCAAGAGGCTACCCTTGCTCCAATAGCTTGTTCCACACCCAAGAAACTAAGAGGATTCAGTTGGCTTTTAAAAAGAGCATATGAATGGTGGGAGAATAGAGAAGAGATTGAGGGGAAAGAGCATGGATTTAATCCAAATACATTATATGAATATATGAAATTTTTAAACAATGAAAAAGAAAAGAAATAAGTTGCAGACCTAGATTTTGTGTCACACGGAAAGTAAATATTTTATCATGTTTTATAATCTTTAAAATATTTTATTATTTGTATTTTATGTGTATGCATGTATTGCCTGCATGTATGTAAGTTCACCTGTATTGTGTAATGCTTGTGGAGGACAGAGGATGGCGTCAAATACCCTGAAACTGGACTCACAGATGGTTGTTAGCTGCCATATGGGTGCTGGGATTTGAACCCAGGCCTTCTACAAGAACAACTAGTTTTCTTAACTACTGAGCCAACTCTCCAGCCCCCATATTTTATAATCTTTAATTGCAACATTTAATTCCACAAATTTACTTTGGCTTCTCATCTCAGGAATATTAATCAATTTGGGGTAAAGTTAACCAGTACATTGCAACTGGCTGTGCAATTAGTCACAGATATTTATCTGTTTCCTTCTGCCATTTCTATAAAGAAACATGACCGACATCACAAAATGCCACGCCCTATCTGGTGATCTCATTACCTCTTAGTTTAGGGTAGTCTGAAAGTCATGTCACTCCACCCATAGACACAGACCTCAAGTGACACTGGATCCAGCTCCTTTTTCCAGTAAACTTAGCCCTGGCTTCAAAGCCAGGGGAAATGGATCTTATCAGAAGGTCTGGAAATGTTGTGCATATTACTTGGCGCTCAGACTGGCTGTGTTCCACCCAGCCCTGAGAGAAGGGTTTATAGATGACTTCTTCAGTTAAAAACATATGAACAGGCTGGGGAAATGGCACAGTCAGTAAGAGCCTAAAGTGCAAGCAAGAAGACCTGAGTTCAAATACCCTGCACCCACATAAAAAGCCAGGCATGGACGCTCGTGTAATCTCAGCAGCAATATGAAAGTAGAGACGAGAAGATCCCTGAAGCTCCCTAGATAGCCAATCTATCTGAATCAGTGAACTCCAGATCCAGTGAGAAACCTTGTCTCTAAAATGAAGGAGCAAAGTAATTGAGGAGGACACCTGACATTGACCTCTGACCCACACACACATACACACACACACACACACACACATACATACACACCACACACACACACACCACACACATACACACATACACACCACACACATACACACGCACCCCATCTGGAGTTTCAAGTAAATACAATGACATCGTCAATAAATTGCAATAAAAGCTACCAAAAATTATGCTCTTTATTTTTGGAGGAACCTTTGGAGTTTGTGGCCCACTTAGACACAGCTCACTGCCCATTGTGGCCGGGAGCCCTTGCTAAGATCCTATAGATGTATTTACCTTGCAGTCAGTGCTATGAGGGCATTACCCAACTGTGAAGCTTCCCATCCTTGGCCTAATCTTGGCTCCATGGCCCACTGCTGTGTCTACTTGGGCAAGTCATTTCCACATCCAAATAATGTGCATAATAATAATATTCATTTCCAGTTGTTGATGGGAGAAGCAAATGGGCTGTAAGAGTTGAACTTGAACTTGGTGTATAGCTGGTAAACAAAACTGACAATCATCCTGCTATTTAGCAAGTGTAACCTCACAACTGAGAAATTTTCCACAAGGAAACGAACTTCTGGAAGAAGTCCAAGAGAAGAAAAATATTCCTTCAAAGAATTAATATGCTATTTCCTTTCCTGTGTAGAAGCATCGATCTCAGTCTGATTTAAAACATACATTTAAAACTCTCATAGAACTTTCCTGGAAAATCAAGGCTTTCTGATACAAAAATTCTTACTATCATTCATTCACTCATTCAACAAAAACATGCTGTATATGTATCAAAGCACTGGGCTAGATTCTGTAGAGTATGAAAACAAAGTCACTATATGTATACCTCTTTGCAACTTGGTAAAGAAATGACATAGGTACATAAATAACTATACCAATATGTAGAAAGTAGAAATTGGGTAAGAAAAACTAAGACAAAAAGAGAAGAGACTAGTTTGAGGATGAAGGATCAGCAAACCCCAGTGATGTTACTGCCAGAGAGATTCTGCAGAATAACTGAGATTCAGAAAAGCAAGGTTCCCAGAACATGGGAGGGTCCAGTAGACAAGGAGCGAAGTTGCAGGAAAATTGGCACTATGTCTGCAAGGTACTGGGGTGTGGCAGATGGAGCAGGCAGGCTGGTGGCACACTAGGAGTCACTGAATGTCTGATGATGTGAACAAAAGCTCAAATGGAATTGCACTCTATTCTAGTTCTGCCTGAGTTTATGCCTACAGCACCTCAGCTTTAATTAAGCCATACTGAAACTAAAGGTACCTGTATAAAGCAGTAGATCATGCTACTATTATATCCTTAATTAGGAGAAAACAGAATGGTCTCATTTGTCACACAACATGCTTTTGGTTCCTTTATTTCTCAATGGCTCAATCGGAGTAATGTTTGGAGCAAGAGCTGTTTCAATACACCTTATCGACCAATCTTCAGAATTTTCAGATTCAACCTGAAAATTCCCTCATGTGAAAACATCATCTATTATAAAAGAAGAAGCTGGTTGAGAAACAGCTAACAGAAAAAGATCTTGACATGTGCAAACAACTACTCCAGGAATGATTGGGAATGAGCTGAATTGCTGGGCGTATCTGTTTGAGTTGTCAACCTCTCCCTAACTCTTTCATTAAACACCCAACTAACCTTCAATTGCCCCCTTAGAACTTAATCTCAGTGCAATTTGCAGCATTCCAAAGTCACCACGCAGAAACTAAGTACCACCCTGAAAGGGGGTCCTTTTGTTCAATGTTAGGACAAGAACACCAGCGACAAAGCTACAAATTCCTCGAAGTGAGGGGTAGGGTTTTAAAATCACTAACTTTCATAGGTTATATACATAATAAAATTTGAGCAAACTAATGAATACTCATGATGGGAGTGGTGACTCTTCAAAACTGCTGGGAAGTTGGAATGCTGGCATGATGCATGATACCTTAATCAAATGATGAAAGAAACCCTAATCTTCCGGACAAACATAGTTTCATTGTTTCTAGAAGGCTCTATTCTATGTAAGCCCCCTTTAACAATGAAGTTAGCATTTATATTTTCTTAGATTTTTCCCCCTGATTCATTACATGAACTCCTTTTTTCCAGTAGTTCTAATTGCTTTCTCAAAGTTTCGCCCACAGAAGTATCACAAGAAGGTCCTTGACCTCATTAGTGAGGCTTTCTGGAGATAGAATCCTGGAATTTGAATCATAAAGAAGAAACATCCTCCTTATTATAACACATAAGTTACTTCTACTTAACTTTGCTTTATGTTACTCTTTTAATGTTCACTGTCACAGAGGGCTCACATTCCAAAATGGAATTAGTGTTAGGCTTTACTATTCTCTACAAGTGCATGGCCAGATGGATATTATCATCCAGAGTAAAATCCTTGATCCAGTGTCTTCACCAGGATACAAATGACCAAGAACCAGTTGAGGTGGAATTTAGAGGCTCAGTACAAACCAAAGTTCTTTAACACCCAGCTGCAGTATACTTCTCTTCTTTTTAGAATTTATAATTTTTCTTTTCCTCATTTGGGTTTCCATTTTTGTGGGGGAGGCAGGGGACTTTGCTTCCAGATACTGAGTTATAGTTACTGACTGACTATGAGTAAGAAGAAAAGATTACAATTTTAGTTTCAGAAAAAAATCTTGAAAAATAGTTTTCTTTCTAACAATATAAATCCAAACTACTAATTTTAGGCTTTTTTTTTATTTAAGTACAAATGAGGGTCTACTTTGGACTAACAATCTGTTCTTTAAATACTGCCTCTGAACTTTTATTTAAATCCCTTACAAGTATTACACTATACTACCTTCAGGTCAATCATCTATTTATTTACAAATGTATCACTGTGTGTTCTAAGAAAGAAGTAAAGTATAATTTGCATCACATTTAAGGAAGAAACTTTGTAATTGAGTTGAAAGACATATGGACCTTACAGATGGAAGCTGTAAGCTTAAGTCTCAGCTTATCAACATTTGCATGGAGCTCCAGAAATTCACAGTGTTTCTGAGTCAGCTTCCTCTTCTAGTGAGACAGGAATTAAAATATTCCTATTGTAAGGGCTGATGTAGATAATGAAAATTTTGGTTCCTAATGAAGCATCTATAAAATCCTAACATAACAAAGCCATAAGTTTCTCCATACTTCTAAAATACTTTCTCTTAATTTTTATGTCTTGTTTTTAAAAATAAGAATTGTATTTTCCACCCATTGCTTCAGGATTTAGGAGGTTATTTTTCTTCATATTTCGCCCATCTACTTACTCTGCAATAGGAGCTACAGGGTTCACATTCAGAGGACACTGTCTCCAACACCTGGTTGCTAGGGGATACTGGAAATCAAACAATAGGTGTGATAGATCACAGCATCAGGATATTGCAGGCAAATAAAACTGCATATGTATCGAAAAATTCGGCCTTTCTTTCTTAGTGACATAAACAGAGGAAGACCATTTCAATTTGATATTTCAGCATTAATCTCTTTCTTTCTGATTTTCCTTAGAGTCCACACACAATTTTAAAGCCGTTGGTTCTCAAAAATCCCCCAAACCTCCTATATTTCACTACTAAAGAACTATAGAGAAAGTAAAGACTTAGAGTACCATTAGGGGGGACATTGAACCCCCATCCAATACCTACTAAAGCATATACAGTATTTACTACACATTCATGTGTTTTGGTGTATGTGTGTGTGTGTGTGTGTGTGTGTGTGTGTATGTGTCTGTGTCTGTGTGTTCAATCTTTCCCATCTTATGAATGAATACCATGTCTGTATGTTGATCTGACATGTTAGAAAAGTGAGGCTCGAGCTGGTCCATAACTTTGCCAAGTTTGCCCAGTTCATGAACAGAGGAGACTAGATATCAGAAAAGAGGAGAGGTGCTTTCCACCGCTTCTCAACACTGTAGTCCATGTTATTAACTCTGTTCTACATCTTTCTGCTACTCTTCAACGAGGTTTGGAACTGCAAATAGCTACACCAGACATTAGAATTATCTGGGGAAATCTTTTAAAAAATATAAACAACTAATATGCCCTCACACCAATTAAAACAAAAATTTTAAGCAAAGAGCCCCCAGAATTAATGTTTTTAATTCAGCAAATAAGTCTGCTGTACTGTGGAAGCTAAACATTGTGGGGCCTGAGAGACAGTTCAGCAGTTAAAAACACTGGCTGTTCTTGCAGAGGACCTAGGTTCGGTTCCTAGCACCCACATGGTGACAACCATCTGTAACTGCAGTTCCTGGGGATCCGATGCCCTCTTAAGACATAGGTGTATTTGCGTACATGCGGGCAATATGCTTATACCATAAGGTAAAAATAATAAGTTAAATATAAAAAAGAATTAATAACTTAAATAACCATACTACTACTATGAAAATTATATTTTTAGCATGCTGTTTTAAGAATTTTCCTTGAATGGGGTGCCAGGTTTGGTCCCACCCCTCTGAGTCTGATCAGTAGAACAAACAGAGTATACTTTCCAATTAGAAAAATCAGAATTTATTCAAGCTTACTTACAAAGGATTTATCCGCTGGAGGGAGAGATGGTAATCCCATACTGAGGCCTACTTTTTGATAGGAATCTCCCTGGATTTTGGCACACCCAGCCAAGATGGCACCCCCCCGCCCCAGCACATTTCCTCCTCAGCATTCACTGCTTTCCCCCTAGGCCTTCCCCCATCAAGTCACTGGATGGTTGGATAGTGATTGAGTCTATTGGCTCAGTTTCCATAAGTCTAATTCTTACAGGCCTGTCCATTCCTCCATAGGAGCATCCATTGAGCCAGAGTGAAACTCCAGCTAAATTTACCCTTCACATGTAATCTAGGGTATGGCCTTCCTATAAAATATCTTGCTAACATATTGTTTCTCTCTTTTTGTAACAGGTGAATAAAATATTTATAGATTCATCCTTGAACAAGAAACACATAGCCAGACTGACGTATGTATTTGGGGGGCAAGGATATAGTGAGAAGCCTAGAGAGACAAAGGACAAAGGATACAGGGTCCCTCATACACTCTGTGTCTCTATGCACTATACCCCTGGCTCGGGTTTTTCATAAACATTATCTCTACAGCATTCTCAGGATATAGGGCTAAATCCCCATTGGGAAATTTGAAAAACTAGGCTGTGGAAGAGGAAAGTCAGTGATGTGCTGAGTATCCCTCAAAGATAGCTACACTAATTGGACAGAATTAGGATTCAAACCCTATCAACTGACTGTGAGGCCTGGAATTCACCTAAATCCACAGCTTTAGGGTAATCCAAGCCCATGTCACTGCATGTACCGAGTCCTGTGTTTTGACAGGTTTGTCATCTCAAAAATGTTAAGAAAGCAATGTTTACAAAAAACGGTATTGTACATTTCACCTGCAGTTAAGCCCTAATGGCAGGCAATGTGCCCAAACCGAAAGATTTTCCTGTTGTAATAGATGTCCTTTTTTGCTTTGGTGGAGGGGGACAACTCATTATCAGTACAGAAATTGCTCAGAAGTTTTAACCGTAAGTTTGAAAATTATATAGCAGAACACCTAGGTGTAAATCCAGGAGCTTGTATGACTCATCTCAAAGGTGGGAAAAAAAGATATGCTATGAAACCCACTGCTTTGTACAGCAAACATGTACTGTGAAATTGGAAAAGGAAAGCAACTACATTTTAGAGTGTTTTAGATAGATTTACTTTTCTTGTCAGGAGACCAATGCATTATTGCCGATTCGCTCATGTTCTTTACATCTTTTTTTGATAACTTGTGACTTTCATGACAGCTGGTTAATTTAAGAGATTAAAGACATAAAATTCTGGAACTTCTGTTTTCAAATTCTAAGTTTCTATAGCAAGTCTCGTAACATTGCCTTAGTCTTATGAATTCCTCTGGATTTCTAGTCAAGACAAAGAAGACTATCCCGGAAGCATCTTTGAATGTATACCTCTCTCTTGTGTTTTTTAGTCCAGAAGATGATGTGAAAACAGCTACTGATGTGATATTCCAGTTCCCCTCTACAGGGCAAAGCTTGGTGAGAGAGAGGAAAATTCCCGGAATCTTAAATCAGAAAATAAGGAATACACGGGCCTCGCCAGTCAATGCCTCTGGTAAGTGGGTTACTTCCTATGTGACCTGAGCTTCTTCATTAGGTCCTCATTTTGTGTAGTCAGAAGCTCACTTGTTTCCATTCCAAATAACAACTAAAGTTCATATAAAACAATCTAAAGATGTGATATTTCAAGTTTTTATTATTCTCCAATGAAAGTGTTTCTGACCTTAGTCAAGTGATTTTTCCAGGAAGTTACTGATTGGCACTTATCTCTAAATAAAGACAAACCTATACCACAAACAGTGGGTTAATCCAACCTAGCCACTGCCTCCATGACTAAGTAAAAGAATTAAGCAATAACTGATTTCTGGGTGGGACCTTGACAAAACACAAACTCATTTGTTGTCTTTAAAAAATGTGCATAGTTTCTGTGCAGTATTATGATTTCTTTTTTTTAGCTTTATTCCTATGAGTACTTGAAAAATGGTAGACTATCTTTGGAGCCACTAAAGCTATCTGGTAAATAATGCTTTAAAAATCACTAGGAAAAAGAACTCACTGGAACACTTATACTCACTGGAACACTTATACATTGTTCCATTTTTCTCTTTTCAGTTCACCTTTACCTAATTATATCACTATCACATTCATGAATTAAATAGAAGCCATCTTTATCAAGGTCATCTTTATGCACTTTATGTGCAGTATCTAATTGAATGTCTGTGTAGGGAAATTTGATGTCTGTATTCTAATAAAGTAGGGAAATTTGATGTCTATATTCTAATAAAGTAGGGAAATTTTATACATGGTCATAAAAATCAGGCAAAAAGGTTAAGGAATCTAATAATGAAAAGGAGCAAAAATTCAAATTCAGATTTCTAATTTCTTCATGAGCATAACTAAAAAGAGGTTCTAAGTTCAAACAAAATTTGAAATTCTATCATTGTAATTTTATCCTTCTATTAGCATACTCGAGACTCCAAGGAGAACAGCTAGCCAGAAACCTGCTTGCCCTTGTAAACTAAGGCATCTTCACAATATCTACTTCCAGCATACATGTATATGTTTCTCCCATAAACTCCAATGGTTTCCAGATTTAAGAGAGTCAGTGCAAGTAATTTATATCAGAAATGAAGCAGGATGCTCTGCCATGGTCAGGATCTAGCTGACTCTTTAAGAGGAAACCTCATCAAGAAATGAAAATCCGAGGTAATGGATGAGTAGACACATAGTCAGCTACTCAGGGAATAAAGCTGTGAACCTCTCCCAGCTTGAAGGAAGAAACATGTTAAATGTGTAATCTGCTTTCTTTGTTATGAGTTGAGGTTATGAAATAATGGTCATTCTGATAAGTTACGTGTCGGGTTGTATGTAATTTCCAATCATGAGTTCATTTGCTGGCACGTAAAAGCTCGAATGTTCTAAAACCAGAAATCAAGAAATCAAGCATAAAATGGTCCGTGGTTTTTAGGCCTTTTTGTACCTTTGGGATCAACTTGAGATTTTCATTTGTTTTACTGACTTTACTATATTTTAAAAGAGGGTGCTCTATTGAGAACTTAATTTGAGAGTTACCTAAGTCTAACTTTCCTGTGTCTTTGCAGGATGCAGGGAATTGCCACATGCCTTTGTGTGCACTTTCTTACTGGTAAAATTGCAATGATGATGTCTGTTTTTCTTAGCACCACAGAAATATTTTTGAGACTAGGCAACAAAACAGAAAACATGATGTGGTGCCTAGAGAACACTGCTTCTAAAGCTACACAAGTGTAGACACTTTGGAAATATGAAAGAATTCATGATTCACTGGTAGTAGAAAGACCTAGAGGTGTGAAGCTCTCAGAATTTCTAAATGCAAGGTGTTTTAACTAGCACTTAGGAAAGCCCATAGACTGCAAAGTTCAGAATCATCCTTAAGACAGGTGTGTGTGTGTGTGTGTGTGTATGTATGCACAGGGAAGAAAGTGGTCAATGTCAGATGTCTCCCTCTGCCAGTTTCTACTTTTATACTTTGGGTCTCTTGCTCAAATTGGAGCTCAATGATTTGGTTAAACTGGCTAATCAGGGAACTCCAGGGACCCTCCTGTCTCCACTTCCCAACTTCTAAGATTACTGGCTCCCTATAACACAACCAGCTTTTGTCCTGGTTGCTGGAGATTATTATTTTGGATGGCAAGCACTTTACTGACAGCCATCTCCACAGCCCATTAAGGCAGCTCTTACAAGCAAGAAGATTACTCTCAATAAGTATTGGTTTGGGAGCTATCAAAAAATAGAAAACTGCAGGGTCTGAGTGAAATGAAAAAAATAACTTTTCAGTTTCAAGCTTCGCCTATATTTTATCACAAATCTCTTTGATAAATAATTACAAACTGTGTGTTTGCTTTGAATGTTGTCAAAGTTAAACTAAAATCAACTTTTTTAATATTGCTAAGGCCAGAGCTAGGTAAAACAGCTCGGTGCAGGGGATGTGCATTCTACTTCCCATCACAGTGCTTATGTAGTACATAAAAATTCAAATGCAAACTAGATTTTACCCAAGTCAGAAATGTGATGGGAGCGGTCACTCTGAATTAAAGTGAAAATATTTGCTTTCAATACTATACCTCAAAAGAAATTTTTTTTATAGAAATTGGAAATATTCTACAGCTAGGAATTGACAGTTTGCTTCCAAGTGTAACATTCTCCTTAAAAGTTTTATTTAAAAAATTCAGTTACAGAGATAGGCATGGTGGTGCATACCTATAATCCCAACACTCAGGAAGAGCCAGGGATATGTGGCAAGACTCTGTTTCAAAAAAAAAAAAAATCAAAGCAGAGAAAAAGAAAATTCCAGTTTTCTATTTACAACAGTGATACTGTGGTCACTTCTGGAAAGGTGTAACTTGTGTTTCACTGATACTGAACTGATGACCTTTTAACTGAAGAGTTCTGGTGTGTAATCATGAGCCATGTGCCTAGATTATTACTCAAAACATTTGTGACTCAAGACAAGTCACTGAGAAAGGAGAAATGATTTGTTTGGGGAATATAGTAAGGCAACGAAGCTGAGGGGTATCTCCGACAAATACCATCTTCCTTTTGTAGGACAAGAATGTGCAAGCACCAGGCTTCTCTAGGAAGCTGGATGACTGCATGTCGGATAAACGTGCCAGGATAGCTACAAATTTGGGGTCATATGCTTTTCTGATGCACAGATTGCTGGTATCTTATGTCCCTGGGTATTCTAAGTTCTGTCAATTTAAAGAAAAATGATTAGTTAGAAAGTTTTGGGATTTTTGTCCTCAAGCTATTTTTCTGGAGAATAATTAATTCTGCAGTTATTATCAGGACACAAAGGGTATCTTTTTCGCTAAGAAAGGGAAAATAGTAAATAGTTATTTTTTTCTTAGATGAACAAGGGAAATAAAGACAAGTAATTTTGTCCCTGAGTTGGGGAAAGGGTAGTGAGGTAAGACCTGGAACATTCACTAGAGAACTGTCTTTAACTGTTTTTAGTTACGTCAATCAGAGGTGTCTTCTGGAGCAAAGTCAGTCAGAGTCATCTAAGAACAAAAGGAACCAGAAAGCTTACTCAGGTCTTCAATTGGTGACACCATTTTATATATTACTAAGGACAAATTAAATTTCCCTTTTGTTTAGTTTTTAGTTGAACAAGAAATTTGCTAACTACATTAGACAGAAAATTGAGTTCCTTCCATCGTCTACACTGAGACCCTGAACAATTGTGTCTTCAACTACACACTTACTTGTAGACGCCTTCAAAGTGTTTTTAAATTCAATGTTTTCTTTCATTCTCTGGGGTTGTTTTTGTTTGTTTTGTATGTTTGTTTGTTTTTCTTTTTTTGAGAGACAAGTTCTCACTATGTAGTAGATCAGGCTTGCCTTGTACTTACAGACATACTTGTCTTCCTAGTGCTGGGATTAAAGGCATATCTAACCATACCCAGCCTTAAATTCAATAACTTCTAAAGTTCCCACTTCATAGAGATCATCATCACTAGTTTTCTACATAGGAAATATGAAGAGGTGGCAGAATGAGGCATTCGAACTTTCTACAATGGAAGAGGGATATTAAGAGGGATGCCAGTAAACAGTGCACTGATAGTTAAGTGTCTTGCTCAGTAAGCCAGTTTCACTTGAAAAACATTACAGTTTTCATTCAACATTCCATGAGCACATTTTCCCAGTTTTACCGAAGTAGAATATATAAGTAAAAATTCTACAAATTCACAGAATATTTCATATATGTATGAGTTTAAACATTTTTCTTCAGCAGATTTCTAACTTTGTTGAAAATTGGCAGAATATAACCTTAAATATATTAAATAATTGGCCTTTAATAATATTCAGCTTATATAAGAATACACAGTAATTTACTCTTTTTTGTTTGCTTGTTTCTTTTTTGAGACAGAATTGATCTCCTGATCTTCCTGCCTCAGTCTCCTGAGTGCAGGGATTATAGGCAGGCACCATCATACCCAGTTAATAATTTATAATTTTTAAATTATAACATTTGATTCAGTAGCAACTATGTTTTAGAAGTATTCTAAATACAATTTATGCCAGATTTTTCAAAATCTTTTTATACTAAACCCTTAAGTAAAAAAGGCTTATATGAAATCTTAAGTAAACAAAAGAGACAAAAGCAGACATGTTCTGGTTGAGATGGGATGTGAGGCCTCGGGCCATCTGCTTTCCCATCTCCTAAAGGAGAATCAAAAAAGCTTTGCTCTGAACTGTTAGAAAACCACAGCTCTATATTTGTGAAACTACTTGTGGGTTTTATTGATCCACTGTTTTTGTCTGACACAATGAGTAAGAAACTATCCAGCTATGTAAACATTTTATATACAACATGTAGATTTTGTTACTGTTAGAGAGCAAGTTCCTAGCTGATGCTCAGCTGTTTAGAATCCACACAATCTCAGTACACTCTGATAATTATTTGTTCTTGAAATGGGCCAGGAGAATATCAAACTTGCATTCTTTATTCTATTTTGCTTTTCAGCAGTGAGCTCATCACCAGGTAAGCTGACTGTCCAAGCAGGTAAGGTCTAGATAGTTTACACAAACAAGTTCAACTTCCATGGCAGCAAAGCTGTCTTCAAATGTTAGCTCATAGTTTCCCACATATACCCACATTTTCATGTAAAACAATAACAATTGCACAGTAGATACAATTTTTTTCTCACTCTAAGACTGAGAAATTTTTTTCTTTTAATTATTTTAATTGAATTGTGTATATTTCATAAATGATACATGAATTAATACTAATCATCTATTTATACCTTTCCCTACTGGCACCTCCCCACGGCCCCCCAACTGCAATCCATACATTCTGTCATCTGTGTTAAGGTCTATTGTTTCAAGTTAGTGTCCCCAGATATTCCTCAGTGCATGATCAGCCTATTCAGAGTCCCTCGCTTTAAGAAGATCAGCTCATCCTCAGCCAACAGTAATCATTTGCCAGTGTTTCTTCAGCAAAGGTTGGGGTCTGCTGCCCATTTCCCACTTCCAGGCTGGGTTTTTCTCTGCCTGAGTTTGCATGGGTCTCGAGCATGTCAAAACCATTACTGTAGGTTCATGTGATTAGGAACTTGCAGGATTCTATTTCCATATGGACCTGCTCACTGGCTCTTACTGTCTTTCTGCCCCTCTTCCTCAATGCCCTGGAGCCTTGGGTGAGTGAAACTTAATATAGGAGTCCTGTCCAAGGACCCACACTCTGCAGATTCCTAATTTCCATTCTTTGGCCATTTGTGCCCTTCTGTGTTACTGTCCATCTGTTGCATGAGAGAACTTCATTAATGAGAGTTGAGAGATTCATTAGTGTTCTCTTTACCCCTTGTTTCATGTTGTGTGAGCCTTGGGTGTAGAGGTTGCATTGGCTGCTTAGGCATGGGCAACTCACAGACTATGTCTGTGTATGACCAGTTGTGGTACTCTGTAGTGTGGTACAATAGAAGCTTCTTTGATGAGTGGTGACTGGGATACTTGACTGTAAATATAAGGGTACATATCTTACACTTAGTAAGAGGCTACATTAGCCTAGGGATGTGACACCCTTTGGGATTTCGCTGAGATCTATGACCTCTTCAGACATGTATATTTGACTATGATTACAGTAGCACACAAGTTTCCATCCATTGGGTGGGCTCTAAGACCAATGAGGCAGCCATTTATTGTCCCCAAGATAAAAGTGCCACTACTTAATGGGTGCCGAGAATTTTGCCAGTCATTGATGTGGCTATTTGGTCATGAAGCTGGTGTTGGGTCACTGAATGATGTTCTCTCTTGGCTGCTTATATAGTGTTCTCCAGGGCTATGAGAGCTAGCCTTCAGGGAAGTGACTTACAGTTCAGTTCCAGCTTCATTGTTCTAAATCTGGTATCAGAAGTATGTCCTGTCTTCAGCAATAGGGTCTTACCTTCAAGTTCTGGGAGGTAATCAAGGGTTGTGGCAGTAACCTGTGTGATTTTGGGAGTCTCTTAGACTACCCTGGCCAACAACCCAAAGGAAGATTTCTCCTCTCTGACACTGCTTCTTGTTATATAATCTTCAGCTATGCACATGGACTCAGGTAGATATATTGTATGTGGAATTTGTCATTAGAGCGATCCCCTCTGTTGTTTTACAATAGCTAGGCATTATCTCCTTTCTTCTTTTCTCTTCTCTTCTTTCTATATCTCTCTCTCATCTCTCTCCATCCCTCTATGCTTTCTTTCCCCCAAGTAAAGTATTCTCATTTTCCCCAGTACTCCTGTGATAGTACCAGACTCTTATGGCCCCATATCTCTTGAACTCCTTCTTTCCCTTTATCCCCATAGTTCCTTGTATAACCCTTCCTGAGCCCCCATCACATTTTCCTGTTTCCTGCAGTTACATTAGGGTGCATACTCACATATAAGGGTCTGGTGCTAGGATCCATGAATAAGGGAGAATATATGTCATAAAAGTAGTCTCATCTTTATAGCTGGCAGTCACTTTATTAACACATTTTAACTCACTGTGACCTGTTTTGAAAGATTTTATGAATATGATGAAGAATTTGAGCAATGATATTCATGATTTTGCCTCTGTGTCTTGAAAACGCCCATACTATAATTCCCTCATTACGTTTCAAAGTCTATTAAAGTGTTAGAATGTGTGCCAGAAGCTGGTCAGAAAGTGATTCGTGAATTGACAGAGGAGAGGCCGTGACTTGTGTCCTGGACAAAAGGAGTGGGAAATAAAAACCTCCCAGGCAAATGAGAATACCATCATTTCTTATAAATGAAAAATATCTACTTGGCTGGAATACAAACTGGAGACCTGGGTGTGTAAGGAAGAGATATGATTCATAGTCATCAATGACCAGAATCACTTGGGAACATTTTGTCTGTATTTGGAGGGGAATGAGGAATCACTAAATGGTTCACACATTTCAGAAATTTTCCTGTGCAGAGAAAAGATTGTGGAAGAGTGAGGCTGAAGCAGATGAATGATGTGGGATGTAGTTCTTCCAATGAGGAAATGGAGTCCAAATGAGAACGATGTCAGAGTTATGGAGATTTCTGAAGGAGCCATGTTTGGAATGTAATTAATTCCAGTAGAATGAATTTTCTTTGTTGGTGTTTACTGAGTGGAACAGGAGTTGAACCTGCTATGTTTTGTTTTTAACACTGTACTCTTAGTAGGATTCTGTCTTAGTAGGATCCCTAAGCTCAAAGCAGCATGTGGGGCAATTGGGTGCATGTTTATTCTTGTCAACGGTGAATGTAATGTTTATATGGAAACACGGAAACCTCTACCCCAAAGAGTGAGTGACTAGTGGTGAGGCATTAATCCATGCACACCCTAGAATGCAGTCAGTCTAGAAAGGCAGACAGGAGAGGTGTTTCCACCAAGCAGAGCACTGCTTATCTCTCCAGAGGGTATTGTTCTGATGAGAACTTCACAATAACAACACACACTATTGAATATCCACAGCTGGGAAACAGTAACCTTAGTGGGAGCTCCCAGAATAACTCGATAATTGGCAACTGCAAGTCCATGGGGCTGGTACTGTTCATCGTTTATAGTTTAATAAAGCTTCAGTAAACAACATATCCACAATCACAACTATATAAGGTAAGTGAAGTTTCAATAAATCAGAAGTTGCAGACAATGAGTAGTGACCCTGTGCTAAATGATTATAAAGGATTAGATGAGAACTCTGCATTGAAGTACTTTGCTAGGCCCTCTGTATCAAAAAGTGGACTGATAGTTCTTATTAATGACTTCATCTCTTTCAGGCTGTGGCAAACGAGCTGTCCCATTTATTGCCAACAGAATAGTAGCTGGAAACCTTGCAGCAAAGGGTGCCTGGCCTTGGCAAGTTTCCCTCCAGCGAAGTAACATCCATCTATGTGGCGGCACACTGATTGGTAGCACATGGGTTGTCACTGCAGCACACTGTTTTAGAACGTAAGTGTTGACCTTAAGTCAGTCCCCATTTCTGATAAAAAAATAAAAAATAAAAACCATGTACAATCCTATATTCCGGGAAGCAATAAATGTCCCAAATATTACTGAACTAAAATAAGAAAATCTTTCAGGTCCTTTTCTGAAATAATGTACTACTTGCATATTTATTTGGAAAGTTCGGTAGAAATAAAGGTAGTACTAAACATTATCCCAGAATTCATTAATCAAATCTTCAGTGCTTTGGGTGAAGAAACTATAATAAAGCAGAAGTCATCAAAACACCTTTTACGGTTAAAAAACATTTACTACACAAACTAGTCCTTTGTCAAACAATGTTCTCTACTTAACATTTGTGTCTGTTTCTGCAAAACGCTGGTCCTTGTCATGAAACAAATATCTTCAAAGAAGGCAAGAAGTAGGTAACTGTGATGATAGAGGACAGCTCCAGCCAAATATGCAGCATTGGTATCAGTCTCCAAAGTTCTCTTACGATTTGCATTACATCTCTAAAAATCAGAGTCAGAATATATAAAGTGTTGGACTCTTTGCTGGTCAGTTCTTACTTGGGATAGTAATTTTTGTGCTGGGTAACATACTAAAAAAACATTGACAAAATGACCCAAAGAGGGTCTTGAATGATAAAGAAAATGGATAGAATAACCATTTACTTTGCTTGTCCATGTGTGAGCATAAGACACACATCACTAGGGAATCTATTAGAAACGAAAAAAGCTAAACTTATCCCAGAACCTCTGACTCCGGAGATATATTTTGATAAGAGCCCCTAATCATTTTGTGCTCACTGAAATTAGAGAAACATCATCCTAGGTGATAAAGTTCTATTCTGAGAAATCTCTAATATGGTAAATAAAATTGTATTCATAGATTGGAGTACTGTCATGTTTTTAGGAGAAAATTAGGCAATCAAGAAAGAACTTGCCAGCAGACAAAGCTGTTCAAAGATGAAAGGGATTCCAAGGTGACAGGAGGGATTCTGAGGCAGAGCATGCCTCCAGTTGCAGAGAGCTTAAGAACAGACAATAACTACTTGAAAGTATTTTGTGTATCGACAGCTAAACAGTTATTAAGCTCCACAGTGCTACAGGTATTTGGTTAGGTGCATAAGAATTTTTTTCTATAATTCTTACAATCATTCTTCCATGTACCCTGCTGTTTGATTCTTTTTCACTGAGAGGTTTAAGACAAGTTAAGAAACTTGCCCACAGTTCAGTGTTAGGAGATGGTGGAGTTAAAAGGCAATGTGTATCTCCTGGTGCCAGAACACATTAGTGAGAGGAACAATCAGAACTTTCTGACCTTCTCTACCCTGAGTGTTTTTCATATTATTTCAATCTAATATTGATTTGACACTTAAGAGAATTCACCACACAACTGGTTGTTCTTAAATAATAAGACAAGATTCCAAGATTCATTTTAAAGGATGATTTTTAAACCAAGTGCCACTACTTTGAATTTGAATTTTTGCAGTTTACTTTGGAATCTAAACTCTCATGTTTATCACTGTTAATTTTCATCTCATGGATTTGGGCCCAGAAATTTTACTTTTAATATTGACCTAGCAATCTTCCATGTCAGATATTTTTTCAAAAGTTTCCACCTACAAATGTATGCTATGTTATATAGTCTCAGGCTTCTCTTTGAAAATTCTAGAATGATCATTCTCTCTTAAATAAATATAATTCTAGGTCTTTTACATTTCCAAGTCCCCAAAATTTGATGCATATTGAGTTCATCATGCTAAGTTGAGGAAATTTTCACACAGTAAAACTTACAAAGTTCTAATTTATAAAACAAAATGTCAATATAATTATGTTATATAAACAATTATGTTCCCAAACTGGCTTTTATTTAGTTCCCCTCAGCAGAGTATTTTGCATATCAAAATCTTTGAAAATAAAATTCAAAATTACAATAATCCTAACACAGTTAACAGTTGCAAAATTGGATTTATTCTTGTTGATATAATATCTTCTTTCTAAGTCTAAGATAACTGTTATAAAATAATTGATTTAGAAATGATATATATGGGCAATATCGCTCTCTGTTTAGCCTTCATGAATTATGTTAGTTAAATTAGTTAAGGAGCATGAGTTTTGCTTTTAATAGGTACATTCTTGTGGAAATCACTATCCTATAGAGAAAGAGCAGGGCAGGCAGGCACGTGATCACAGGCAAAGTAATCCATGTCTGCCTTCTTTTCCTTCCTATGAAACAAAGGCCTTGCTAGGTGATCTTTTATAATTACCAAACGATCTTTGTAATTCCTGCCTGTACCATACATTTACCTGCACCTACCACTTTCTCAAGCATTCAAGCTTGAGGTCAACCACTCTTGCTGATTTCTCTTTGGACTACTGCAAACATGTTATGATAGCTTTCATCACATCTGCCCTTGACCAACAATCTAGTCTCCAGAAACGGACAGACATGACTTTGAAAATATAAATGAGACTACATAACTCCAAGTTTTAAAATATCCAGTGGATTCCCAGTATCACTAAAATAAAGCCTAGTACTTTTTTCACATCCTGTATGATACTATAGCCTCTGTTTACCCCTCCAACATCATTCTCTACCATTCTTCCCCTGGTATCCTAAATTGAATCCAACTTGGACCAAGGCCTTCAGATATTTACCTGGAAGGATGTCTCCCTGATTGTCTCAGAACTGACCATCAACCATGTTGAAGCCTAAATGTGTTTTTTTTTTTAAGTTTTTTCCAGCATTAGCATGGGGAAGTGGAACTTTTGGCAACTAATGTCTTCTGAGAAGGGGAAAGACAGTGTCTTAGAGGGTTGGGACTATTGGTGGGCCCAGTGAGTGGATCCACACTGAAGGACATTAGAGAACACAAATCATACTCTATACACCATATAAATAAATAAGCATTCATTAAATTGGGCAAGGGGTAATGGGGGAGAGAGGAGAAGGGAATGGATCTAAATGCCAATAAACTACATTGTATGAAAATTGCAAAAAAATTCTATTAAAAATGTAAAAAATCTTTCCATAACCCCCCACTCGTACTCTAGGCAGTATCCTAACTAATTTTGTTAATACTCTTTATCACTGAGATTATTTATCAACATTCAAATTTATTTTGATAGTTTCCCTTCCCTAAATTAAAATACTTCTATGAGCTAAAAGTTTGAGTTTCGCTCACCCCTTCCTCTCCAGCACTTCAGTAACATGAAGCATACAGCAAGTAAGTATTTGCTGAAGAAATATATTAATAATAGTGTATTTGCCTTACAGTTCTAAAGTTCAGTAATTTAATATTGAATTTCAGCTCTAACATAATATATATATATATATATATATACACACACACACATTGTATAGCATGAAATTCACATAGCTATTTTTTTTGTAACTTTTTTCAGTAATTCAAACCCACGTCAATGGACGATTAGCTTTGGAACAACGATAAACCCTCCCTTATTGAAAAGAAATGTCAAAAGAATTATCATCCATGAACGGTATCGCCCCCCAGCAAGAGATCACGACATTGCTGTTGTGGAGTTCTCCCCCAAAGTCACCTTTTCAGATGACATTCGCTGGATTTGTTTGCCGGAAGCCTCTGCATCCTTCCCACCAAATTCAGTAGTCTACATCACAGGATTTGGAGCACTTTACTATGGCGGTGCGTACCTCAGAACATCTAACAGCCAAGTCCTGTTTAGCAAAGTGACAGTATTATCCTGTCAGGCATTTCCACAAAACTTGTTTAGCTTAGTTAGAATTCTGGTTTTACAAGTGGCAGAAATCCAACTCAAATCAGCCAAAACAGAAACAGATCAAATTTGTCTCTTGTAAGTTAAAAGTCAGTAACTATGAGAAATCTGGCTTAGATCTACTTAGAATCAAGGTTATAAAATACCAGGGTGCCCTGAATCTTCAGATCTTGGCATCTTCTAGCCTGTTTTCTCCAGGTAAGCTTCACTGGGGTGCTATAGCTCCACACGGTGGCCAAGATGGCCAACAGCAAGTCAAAAGATACTGGGATTGACTGATCAATCTATATACTCATGATTATGCAACAAATTTTACTTTAATATTAAAGAAACAAATTTAGAGGTGATTATGAACAAAATACATTGTGAATAGCAGCCTTCTTGCCTAAATCAGCAAGATACTTAATAACTATGAGAACCCATGATTCACTTTCTAAGAAAGGTCATTTCCAGCTCTATAAAGTAAATACAAGTATGTATGAAAGAATCAAGACCAAATAAAGTATGGTATATGACCACATGGACTCAGACTAACACCTGGTAACAACCATATAACAAGAAATCTCCAAATGCTTAGAAATTAAGGCAACAATCATCAATAAAGTGTCTCAGGCAAAGTCTTAAAAGTACCTAGAACTGAATTAAAACTGAATACTGTAAACAAATTTAGATATGCATACATCAAAAAGAAGAAAAATCTCAACCCTACAAACTAAGCTGTGACTTTAAGAAATTAATGAAGATGGAAAAATAAATCTAAAACAAACAGAAGTAAAGATATAATAAAGAAGAACAATGACTTAAATGGAAAATAGAGAAAATTAATAAATGTAAATGAAATTCTTTGGCAAAAAAATTTATATTTTGAGACAGGGCCTCACCATGAAGTCCGAGATGGCCTGGAACTCACTATGTAGACCACCTGAGGATGGCCTCAGTCTCACAGAGATCCTCTGCCCTCAGAGTGCGGGGATTAAAGGCTATACCACCATGCCTGATTCAGAAAATAAATACATTTTAAAGATATATCATTAATTGTCCATAAAATAACTGAGATACAGTTCATGAATATCCAGAATTCTGGATATTGCTTTTGACCATTTTATTACATTGTGCCAATAGTTTTCTACAAAAGTAATGAATTCACACCATCACTAAAAAGCATCAATTGTCATATTCAATTCACCCTTCCCAGAATTGGTTTCAATTTCTTTTATTGAATTGTTGGATATTTCATACAGAATATTTCAATCAATTGTAGTCATCTTTATACTCCGTTCCTCACTGGTATCTCCCATTGCCCCCCATCTGAAATCCATACATTCTGTCATCTGTGTCGGGGTCTGTTGTGTCAAGTTAGTGTCCCCAAATGTTCTTCAGTGCAGGTTAATCCATTGAGGTCCAGTCAGCCTATCCAGAGTCCCTCACTTTAGGAAGACTAGCTCATCCTCATCCAGGAGTAAACAGTTGCCAGTATTTCTTCAGCAAAGATTGGAGTCTAGTCATTTCTTCAGTTCCACACTGGGTTTTTGTCTGCCAGAGTTTTCATGGGTCTTGAGCATGCAGAAACTGTAGGTTTATAGAAACAGGGGCCCAAGAGCTTGCAGGAATCTATTTCCATATGATCTCGCACCTCCTCACTGGCTGTTACTATCTTTCAGACCCCTCTTCTGCAATGGCTCCTGAGCTTTAGGTGAGTGAAATTTAATATAGGAGTCCTGTCCTTGGACCCACACTCTGCAGATTCTTAATCTCCATTCTTTGGCCATTTGTGACCTTTTGTGTTACTGGCCCTCTATTGCATGAGTGTCCTCTACCTCTTGTTCCTGTGAGTGTAGAAGTTGCATTGTAGATGTGCTGCTTAGGCATGGGCAATTCACAATGTCTATGTGTAACCAGTTGTAGTATTCTGTAGTAGTCTCTGTCAGGTGCAACAGAAGTTTCTTTGATGAGTGACTGGGATACTTGACTGTATATATAAGGATATATATTTTTTTACACTTAATAAGAGGTTACATTAGCCTAGGGATGACACTCTTGGGGATTTCGCTAAGATCTATGACCTCTTCAGCTGTGTGTATTTGGCTATGAGATTACAGTACCACACAAGTTTCCTCCCATTGAGTGGGCTCTAAGACAAATTAGGTAACCATTGATTGGCCCCAAGATAAAAGTGCCATTACTGTACTAGTGGTCATTGATGTAGTTATTGGTCATGAACCTGGTGTTGGACCATCAATTCATGTTCTACCTTGGCTGCTTGAATAGTGCTCTCCAGACCTCTGAGTGCTAGTCTTCAAACAAAGTGGTTTCCAGGTCAGTTCCAGCTCCATTGCTGCAAATTCGACCTCTGAAGTATGTCTTGTTTTCAGCAATAGGGTCTTACCCTCAAGTTCTGGGAGGCAATTAAGGGCTGTGGCAGTAGCCCATGTAATTTTGGAAGTCTCCTGGACCACCCTGGCCAACAACTCAAAGGAAGGTTTCCCCTTTCTGGCACTTTTTCTTCTTATGTAGCCTTCAGCTATGCACATATAGAAGTATTGCATGTGAAATGTGTCATTGGATTGTTAGACTAATATGATCCCCTCTGTTGTTTTACAATAGCTAGGCATTATTTATCTATTCTGTGCCCCACCCTGCCCCAGTCTAACCTTCCCTCCATGCCTTCCCCATTTAAAGTGTCCCCATTTTCCCATTTCTACCTTGATAATACAAGTCTCCTATGGCCCCACCTCTCTTGAGCTCCTTCTTTCCCTTTATCCCCAACCAACCCTCCCTCCCCCTCCCATTTAAATACCCACCTTTATCTATTTCTCCCTTAGCAACACCTGTTTCTTACTATTCCCTCTTAGGTTCTGTCTTTCCCTTTACCTCCCTGGTTCCTTTCCATTTTTCTGATTCCTGCAGTTACATCAGGATACATACATATAAGTGCTAGGATCCACAAATGAGGAAGACTGTAATTCATTAGTTTTTCCGAGTCTCTGTTACTTTACCTAGCATAACAGTTTCTAGTTCTACCCATTTATCTGCAAATGTCATGATTTTGTCTCTTTACTGCTGAGTAGAACTCCATTGTATAAATGTACCACATTTTCATTATCCACTCATCAGTTGATGGACACTTAGGTTGCTTCCATCACTTAGCTATTGTGAAAAAAAGCAGCCACAAACATGAATGTACAAGTAACTCCACAATAGGATAAGTCCTTTGGGTATAGGCTAATGAGTGGTATAACCAGGTCAAATGGTAGACTCAGTTTTAGTTTTTAAGAGTTCTCCACACTGCTTTCCACAGGGGTTACACAAGTTCACACTCCCACCAGCAGTGAATGAGCATTCCTCTTTCCCCACATCCTCTCCAGCATTTGGTATCATTTATTCTCTAGATCTTAGTCAGTCTGACTGGGGTAAGATGAAATCTTAAAGTGGTTTTAATATGCATGCCCCTTATTATTAACAATGTTGAACACTTTTTAAAATTGTTTCTAGCCTTCTTTATCTCTTCTTTCAAGAACTCTCTGCTCAAATCCTCAGTCCATCTTTTAATTGCATCATTTCTTCTCTTGATTGATTTTTGAATTCTCTATTCTGGATGTTAAGCCTCTGTCACATGTGTTACTGGTGAAGATTTTCACCCATTTGGTGGGTTTTCTCTTCACTTCCTTGGTTGTTTCTTTTGCTGCACAGAAGTCTTTTAGTTCAATAAGGTCCCACTTGTTGATTATTGACCTTAATTCCTGAGTAACTGCTCTCTGATTTAGAAAGTCCTTTCCTACACCTATATCTTGAAGATCACTGCCTATGTTTTGTTTTAACACTTTCAGAATTTCAGGATTCATATTGAGGATTTGAGCCATTTTGAGTTGACTTTTGTGCAAGGTGAAAGGTAAGGGTCTAGTTTTATTCTTATACAAGTGGAGATCCAGTTTTGCTAGCACCATTTTCTAAAGATGCTATCTTTCTTCCAGTGAGTATCCTTGGCTCCTTTGTCAAATATCAGGTGACTGAAATTGCATATACTCATGTTTGAGTCTTCATTTATATTCCATTTGTCCACGGGTTTATTTTTGTGCTGGTACCATACTGTTTTTATGCTGATATAGCTCTGTAATATAGTTTGAAATCTGGTACAGTAGTCCTTGCTGCATTTCTCTTTGTTCTTACGGTTGCTTTGGCTGTCTGGGGTCTTTTGAGCTTCCATATGAGTTTTAGGATTTTTTTTTTATTTCTTTCAAAAATGTCATGGGGATTTTGATTGGGATTGCATTGAATCCATATATTGCCTTTGATAGAGTGGTCATTTTCACAATACTAATTCTTCCAATCCATGAGCATGGGAGGTTCTTCTATCTTCTGGTGTCCTCATCAATCTCTTTCTTTAAAGATCTAAAATCTTCATTATAGAGATCTTTAGTGAGGTTTATCCTGAGATTTATTTTTGAGGCTATTGTAAATGGGAGGTTTTCCTTGTGCTCTTTCTCCAGTTACTTATTATTGGTGTATAGAAAGGCTACTGACTTTTGTAGATTAATTTTGTAACCTGCCAGTTTACTGAAAGTGTTAATCATTTCTAGGACTTTTCTGGAGGAATTTTTGGCATCTAGGTGCCAAATTACATTAGGTGTAATATTATATCACCTGCAAAAAGGATAATTTGACCTCTTCATTTACAATAAGTACTCCTTTAACTTCCTTCTCTTGTCTTATTGCTCTAGCAAGAGTTTCTAGCACTATATTAAAAAGGAGTGGAGATAGTAGACAGTGTTTTCTGATTCTTGATTTTAAGCGGAATGCTTCCAGTTTTTCTCCATTTAGAATGAGGTTTGCAGTGGGATTTTTGTATATATTAATTATATTGAGGTATGTTCTCTCCAGTCCAATTCCCTCTAGGACTTTTAACATAAATACATGTTGAATCTTGTCAAAGGCCTTTGCTGCATCTATAAAGATAACCATGTGATTTTTGGTTTTGAGTCCATTTATATGCTTTATGACATTTATTGACTTATGTATGTTGAACCACCCCTGCATCTCTGGGATAAAGACAATTTGATCACTGTGGATGATCCTTTTGATGTGTATCTATATGCAGTTTGCAAGTATTTCATTGAGAATTTTTGCAACTATGTTCATTAAAGATATGGGTTTATAGTTTTCTTTTCTTAGTTGTATCTTTCCCTTTGGTATTAGAAGGAATTTGGGAGTTCACACTCTGTTTCTATGTTTGTAAGTCATTTAAGTAGTATTGGATATAGGTCTTTTTGAATGTCTGGTAGAATTCTGCTGTGAATCCGTCTGGGCCTGGTTTTTTCCTAGTCAAGAAATTTTGTAATAGTTTCAATTTCCTTATATGTTAGAGTCTGTTTAAGCTGTTGATCTCTTGTTGGTGATTCCCATGATTTTTAGAAGTACATCCATTTCTTTAATGTTTTCAAATTTAATACCATATAGGTTTTTAAAGTACAGAGGAACAGGCTGCCGAGGGCAGGTCTGGACTGAGAGGGTAGTCCAGGGACCTGGGGTGCTAAGAGCAAAAGCAGGCCAGTGCCCAAGGCTTAAGGCTAGAAGAGGAATAGGATGTGGAGCAGGGAGATGGAGCAGGTCTGAGGGGAGTGGAAAGGCAGTGGGTGGGGTCAGACTTACCAGGGAAGAAGGCTGCTCCCAGGAATCTAAGGCAAGCAGGAGGAGGAGGCAGCCAGGGTGGAGGCTGGTCTAGGGCAGGCAGAGGGAGGTGGGGCGCTAGCAAACTAGACTGAAACCGGTACAATTTTTTCAAATTGATAATTCAGTAGGAAAAAATATCCTTTCTTTAGGTATTCAACAGGAAGAATCATTTGAAGACCTTTAATCTACATGGATTTTACACTATTTTCTAAGCACATTTTAAATTTTTTTTACAATTATATCTCTAGAAATAAATCTTGAAATGGTTTTCTAAAAATTCTTGAATGTTGTTCGTATTCATTTCCTATTACCATGGAGTAAATTACTGCCCACTTATCAATTCAAAATAGCCCAGATTTATTGCCTCCCTGTTTCCTGGTGAAGAAGCTCAGGCATAGTTTAAGCTGGATCCTCTTCTCTGAGTTGCAGGAAACAGTAATCTGCAGTGCAGTCTTATCTGTGGCTCCCAATTCTCTTCTCAGTTGGTTGGTTGTAAACAAAATTATGTTTCTTGCATCTGTAGAGTTGATGAGGTAGCTTGCTTTTTCAACATCATTAAGAAATGTGTCCAAAACAGGGAAATTCTAAACCTTACCTGATGTGATCAGTCCTGCTTGGAGTAACCTCCCCTAAGTCAACCAGATCAAATTTCTTATTACATATACGAAATTCCCTCCACTTTACCATATAATATAAAACTAATCATGAAAATGAGGTCCACGATATTCAATGAATCTCACCCATACTCAGAGGAGAGAAATACAACAAGAATCTTGAACTATGAGTTCTGCCAGCCAGACTGCCATGGCTTCCCATCTAGTATATCATTTGATATAATAATTTCAGAATCCTTGTGCTAGTCTTGGTTTCCTTCTGAGTCTACCTGCCATACAGATCCAACTTACATCTGGAGCCCCAAACATGTGAGATGAAATTATTGTCATGTAAAAGCTCTTCATAAAAAGGTAAAGGCTTGAATAATGCACTTAATTTAAGAGGTATTTTTTTCAACCAAGAAACAGTATTTTGCATGCAAAGTTTCTGGGCACAATCTGGAATTCATAAATACAGAGTTAATAAAAAAATAGAATGCTTTCATGAAAATTAAAAGCTGATTTTTTTTTAAGTAAAGGTACAAAGATTTTCCAGAAAAAAAAAGTGGTCTTATTGTAGAAATATTTATTAAAAACTGATAAGACACAGGAGGAGAGATTGCTCAGTGGTTAAGAGCACTGATTGCTCTTGCAGAGGACTTGGAGTAAGTTCCCAGTACCTATATAGCAGCTAACAACCACCCAAAACTCCAACACCTTCTTCTAGCCTCTGCAAGCCTTGCATGAACAGGTGCACTTACATACATGGTAGCCAAAACATTCAAAGACATAGAAATAAAAATAAAAAGGTCCTCCCAAATTTTAATAAGACAAGTATAATTAAATGCATCAGGTTTTAATTCATTTTTTCTCTAGTTCTACTTGTATCAAACTTGTTCTGTATTGACAGTTTTAGAATGAAGAAGATTAGAAAAGAACCTACTCATTTCACTCTAAGGATGATTCTTGTGAAACTTGAAACTTTTTCTTTTTTTTTCCTTAAGGGTTATCTCAAAATGAACTTCGAGAAGCCAGAGTGCAGATCATAAGCAATGACGTCTGCAAGCAACGATATGTGTATGGTAACGAAATAAAACGTGGAATGTTCTGTGCTGGATATCTGGAAGGGTCTTTCGATGCTTGCAGGGTAGGTTGGTGAGGAAAAATAACCCAAAGGTCACCTACTCAAAACCCTTCTATCTGGCCCAGGAAGTAAGCTATGTCTCTTTCCTTCTCACTCTTTTCTCTCTCATGATTCTCTCCCTCTCCCTCCCCTTCCTCCCCCATCCGTCCTTCTCCCCCTCCCCCTCCCCCTTCTCTTCCTCTTCCTCCTCCTCCCTGTGTAACTCTGACTGGCCTGGAACTCACTATGTAGACCAGGCTGGCCTTGCATTCACAGAGATCTGCCCACCTCTACCTCCCTGAGTGCTTGCATTAAAACCCTGTGCCACCTCCCTTGTCCCTATGCTCTTTCTAATAGTAAAAAATACAGATACACAATCACGCCCACAAAATTCAAAGTATAGAGTTCATAGCCCATACATACTTTTATTATGAAGCAGCAAGAAATACACAAAAAAGTTCTTTGATGCTATAAAACAAACTAATCAACAAAATTTAAATGTCTTAATAACCAGAGACGAACCGGATATTAAAGTCCTTTTATCCCACAGGTTCATATTCTATACAGGATACAACCTTGTAAAATGAACTGTGATATGGGGTTATAAGTACATAATGGAGAGCAAGTAGCTTTCCTTGAAATGAACATTTTTGGAGTACCAGAAAAATATTTCAGTAAGTCCTGAAGAATAAGTAGCACTTCCACAATTACAGACTCGGAAAATAATCATGTAAGAGAGAGAGGCAAAAACCATAAAGATCTATAATTCTAATTCACAACTGAGAAAATTGAAAGGAAATTTTAACCAAATTTTAGTAGCGGGAAAGACGATATAGTGGTTTTAACTGACTTAGCCAAGTAAAGTTCAAGCATAAACATCATGGATGGGTGGGGTATGGAATGCCAGTCTTAAACGGAAGTCAGCACTTTGACAATGCTGAAGGCTGGGAGCAGGCATGAGGCAGAGGATAGGTATTTCGTAGAGGATTCGGCACCCCAATTCTCTCTATACTAACTCCTCCCTTTATTTCCTCCAAATGCACCTCCTTCTTTCTACATATAAACACTCACGAGACGACGTTGTTCTAGCAGTTGAAACTGAGGTTCTTTGATCTCAACATCAGACATAGCAATGCCTAAAGATGGGACTTGTGCAGAAGCAGCCCTCCTGTCGTATTATGCCATGTCTTAAATCCCACCAAAAGCGTGTACTTCTCCAGGAGACAGCAGCAAATATTAAGGATTTTCTAGAGGGAAGGCTTCAGTCTATAGTTACACTGAGAAAAACCTTCACACATTGATATTTTAGAAGCTCTTACCACAATCGGGAGCCTTAGCCAAGAAGGCCCCATATCTTCACAACACGGGGCTTCCAAACTGAACCCTAGAACCAAAGTACAACAGTTGGCTTCCAGAATACGGCAATCTTGTAGTCACAGCTGGGGAGATGGCTCTGTGGGTAAAGCAGTTTCCCTACAGCATGAGGACTGGAGTTCTGATCCCTGGAGCCTAGGTAAAACCCAAGCAGCCAAGGCAGCCACCTCTGATCCCAGCACTTAAGAGACAGAGCTGGGACAAGCTGGCTAGGTTCCGCCACAGACCCTGACTCAATAAATAAAATAAAGGGAAATCTCAGAAGATCTTTGACATCAACTTTGAGCTGCCACATGTGAATACACATACCCACACCCCATACACACAAACAAATGAATATTACAAGGTAACACTGTCAAAAAAATGTAACAAGCCCAGAAATGAGAAAAACAAAAAACAAAAAACAAAAAAAACTTAAAGCTTCGAAAAGAGCATCAGGATTGCACACATAGATTCTCAACAATAATGCTGGAAGAGAGAAGACAGGAAAATGCATTCAAATTTCAAAGAGAAAATGATTTCAACTAAGATTCCTGTCAATGAAACTAATTACCACATGAGATCTGTAAAAGAAAGTATTTTAGATAAATAATAACTCAAAAACAGTGTTTCTCATACTTGTTTTTATAGGAAACCACACTTAAAAAAAGCAAAGCCCCCAAACGAAGGTAGAAAATTAAGAAAGTGGAAATTAAGGGATTCAGAACATTGTGAAGCCAATGTAAAAGTATTGTACAGAGAGTCCAAGGTTCAACTCTGCACCAGGCATGAAGAAAGGAATTCAAGCTAAGGAGAAGAAAGGAAAAGGGGGACCCACGAGAAACACGGGCAGATGAGAGGGGCTGGGAGGAATTGTAGGAAAACAAAGTCTGCCAAAGAAAACTAGCAGAATCAAAGTGGATTACTGGAGTCATCAAAACACAGCCTTTACAAAGTGACATTAAAGCAAATATTGGCTATTAATTAAACCAAAAGTGGTGCTCTATACCAAAGATATGGTAAGAGAAAGTTGTGAGGGGTTCATAAGAGGACAAAACCACCACCTACACAACAGAAAATCAATATTCACAGTCTCAACTGAAAAAAGTGAAAATATTATTTAATGAGTAGTTAGATAGTAAAAGAAACTTAAACAACTGTGAAGCAACTCTCTGTGGGAAACAGAAAATGAGAACATGTAAGCAGTACGGTTGCTTTCTAAACATCTCTTATTCTATTTATTTTTAAACCATGTGCTGTTTACTCTAAACCAAAATTTAATATAAAAATGTAGAAATTTACCTGAATGCTATATATAATTTTCAAGTTTGTGTTTCATTTATGTATTTGATATCAGTAATCTATACTCATAGAAAATAAGAAAAGAATAAAGTGGCTCACCAAAGTATCTTTGAGACAGGGTTTCACTATATAACTCTGGTTGGTCTAAAATTTCCTGTGTAGACTAGGCTCGCCTGAAACTCACAGAGATCCACCTGCCTCTGCCTCTGCCTATCAAGTGCTGGGATTAAAAGCATGTGCCACCATGTCTGCTCTCGTCAAGCTATTCTAAATGATATTTAGCTAATTGTTTTTCTCTCTCACTTTTGTTTTCAGGGTGATTCTGGCGGCCCATTAGTTATAAAAGATAATAAAGATACGTGGTATCTCATTGGAATTGTGAGCTGGGGAGATAACTGCGGTCAAAAGAACAAACCTGGAGTGTACACACAAGTGACTTACTACCGACGCTGGATTGCTTCAAAAACGGGTCTTTAACTCACTATGGACATTAAACAAAAAAGTTGTATTCTGGTCATATATGTAAACTCAGATATTCAGGGGACATTGGTATAGTGAAGTGAGATTAGAAACTGCACCTAACAACATAAAACACAGAACACAATTTACTTCAGATTTATTTATATCACTTTGGTCAGTAATAACCCATAGACAATCGGTAAGGGGTTCTTATTTCTGATATGATGGGTTAGTTTATCCCTCAGAAACTCGGAGAACTCATATCTTTAAATCAAGTAAAGTGGAGTATAAATAAGATGTGTTACACAGTTTTAATGATAGCCTGAGAGATTTCTAGGGTGTTTGTCAGTAGTGCCCACTCAAGTGAGAGATTTTTTTTAGTTCTCAAAGAGTTCAGGAAACTCATATAATTTTCTGTCATTTTCCTCCTCCAGAGCTCAAAACTACTTTTTCTATTTTATTTTGCTTCTGTGATTTCTAAAGTTTTTCCACCAAAAGAAATAGGTTTGCTGCTTCTAAATACATTTGAGAGAATTTTGTAAAGTAAAATTATATGTAGCAATCAAGTTTGTTGGTAAGTTAAAGCAAAGGTGGCCTAACCTTGTGCTGTGAAACCCAATTCTTCCAATGATTTTTTAAACATGCACAGCTATGTATATAAACATTCACATAGCCATTCCTATTCCACAGATATGCATAAGTAAGTAATAATAATGCATAAAGAAAAAATGATTTATATAAAGTAATTATCTGATCAAAATATAATTGTTGTTATAAAATTTGAGAGACAGTGATGATAATTTCATGAACAGTTCCAGGACAAGAATTTCACATTTTAGAGGTGCACTTACATATGTTGGCCACCAGAGGGAGATTTTTGCCCATTGTTCTTTTACGGTCAAATGCCTGAAAACAGAATTTTTTAACCTCAAGAAACATTATCTTTCTCCACAAAACGGAAATTTTTGTTTTCTTTCATTTCTACCATCAAGTTTCCCCTAAGGTCATGAGGTCCATGTATAACTCTATATATTCGGATTTATAAACATAAATTTTGAGTACTTATGATAAAAACTGAACAGAGTAGTTTTAAAAACATGCTAAATGAAGCACCTAATGAGGACTTTAGGAGTCTGTAACACAAATAAAGTTTGCAGGCTGAGGAATCATGTACTGTTGTAGTCCAAATAAGCCAAACCATTTGAACAAGGAAATTACTTTATTAATTTTTTTCATGTGTTATTTGAAAGGCATGAGAGTAATCTTAAAGTAATCTAAAAGAGCTCTATGATCTATTCACACAAAAACTTGATCCAGTTTATACTCATAAAATTTTAAAGTGTAGAAGAGATTGCACAGACCAACCCATGGGCGTTGTGATTAAGAAAACTGAAGCCAAGAGCTATGACAGGCCTGAAAACCTCTGTAGTTTGCATCCCTAGGTACCAACTTTACATGTCCTTTCCTTACAAAGTTTCTTTATGGTTGCTTATATCTATTGAATCTGTAAATCTATGAAATAGATTTTGCTGGGTGCTACTGAACTGTTTTTAAATGAGGAAACTCCTAAGGAAACATAATGCTAAATGATTTTCAGGCAGCTGGCTGCCAATGACCTAACTCCCTTCGAAACAGTTGTCTCTTAATATATATAAATATATATTGTTATATCAAGTTTTCTGCATTATGGTGGTGAGATACAATTTTTCTTCTAATTCTAATATTCAGAAAGTGGTTTTAGAGTTTTAAATGATGTATTTCTAAACTGTTTAATGTAACATTTCATTTGGTGTCGTATGGGAGCAAATACTGGTATATTTAATCTAATAAAACAGGTGATGTGAGCATTCTATAGACAATATCACTGAGTCTCTTTTGGGCCAGTAATATAAATCTTTTCATTGTTGTTAAGAATTACATTGCTTTTTAAAAAACTAGTTCGTTTTTATTAATGCAAATGACTGTTTTGCATGTGTGTGTGTGTGTGTGTGTGTGTGTGTGTGTGTGTGTGTGTACGTACCACTTCTGAGCCTGCTGTCCAGAGAGACCAGAAGAGGGCATCAGATGCCCTAGAGCTGAAATTACAGATGGTTGTGAACTGCCATGTGGGTGCTGGGAACTGAAACCAGGTCCTCTGCAAGAGCAGCAAGTGCTTTTAACCATCTCTCCAGCCCAAGAAATACATTCCCTTTAATCAGGAGTTCAAGGTCATCCTCAGCTGCCCAGCAAGATCAAGGCAAGCCTGGGCTAGGTAAGCCTGTGTCTCAAAAAACGACAACAACAAAATCCAACCAAAGGATTACATCTTTTAAATAACTAATTCGGGTTATTCCGATGGAAGGAAGGTTTCTTCTTTGGTGCTGTTGACACCTTTGACTGAACATATCTTTGTTCTCAGGAGCTACCCAGTTCACTCAACAGGTCAGCAGCACTTTTTAGATCCTTTTGCACCCTACCTTTCTCAAATTGTGGTCATCAAAATATAACTCTATCCATCAGCAAGTATCTCCTATGGGTTAAAATTATACCCTGTAAAAATCTGTGTTTGGAGGGTATTTGATTACTTTAGAAATATACAAAACTAAAAAAAAAAGTAACAACAAATATGCAAAAATTTCACTGAATCGTTCAAAGCATGCTATCACATAACATACTGTCCCACAACTGGCACCAAACTAGGTACCTAGACTCCTCAAGTGCTTCTGATATGGTGGCACATACTTGGATTCACATCACTGGAGAGGCTTAGACAAGATGATGGCAGAACAAATGACTGATTCTTCAGTCAGTAGCTATTTCTGATATAGAATGATCTCCCCACATCCAGTGAACTCAGAGAAATTATCTCTCCCTGTTGTGTGAGGACTTGGATTCAATCCTGAGAGGACCTGACATTGTGAAAGATGAGGTAGAGAGCTCTGAGGGAAGTTGGAGGGATTTTCTGTATATACATTATATACATGTATGAGTTTTTCAAGAATGAAAAGTATTATTTAAAATTGTGCTCCCTAAACTAGAGTGTGTCTGTGTCAAACAGCAACACTGAACTGTCATGAAGACAAGGATTTAGGAAAAATACCATCTGCTAATTTTTCTACCTTGTCCACAAAATCTATTAATCAATGATATTTTGGGGACTGGAGAGATGGCTCAGCAGTTAAGAGCACTGGATGCTCTTGCAGATGACCTGAATTTGTTTCCCAGCACTCACATGGTGGCAAGCAATCATCCCTAACTCTAGTTCCAGGGGATCCAACACCCTTATCTGGCCTCCACAGGCATTATTTGCACATGGTGCACTTACATACATTCAAGCAAAACACTCAGACATGTAAAATATTAAATAAATAGATAATATAAATAAATATGTAAATGTACTTTAAGACTGGAGAATGGCGAAGCAGTTAAGAGCTGCTCTTACAGAGGACCAGGATTTGGTTTCCACATGGTGGATAACAGCTGTTCATATTGCCAGTTCCATGCTCTCTTCTGGCCTCTGTGGGCATTGCATATACATGGTAGACTTACATACATGTAGGCATGTTGCATAGAAAAGCAGTTTTTCTCTCTGTCTGCTATAAGGGATCGACTTCCAAATATGACTGACAGCCAACTAACCAATGACTTAAGGGGGGAGTTTTAACGGAAACACAGGGAAGGCTGGGAAGGAGAGAGGCAGGCACGGTGCCAGGTCTCCATCCTGGGCGCACATTCCAGAGTTCTGGCGGGGGGACTTGTGATCAAAATGCAGGTTCCGCCACAGGAAATCTCACTCTCCCTCTCTCTGGGGATAAACTCCTTGTAAGTAACATGGAATAAACTAATCTCTCTAAAGAACATTCTCTATCAGTTCAGTTGGTTCAAACCTGGGGGTGGGGTGAAGCTGAATGCCGGGCCTCACCTTGAGAGTATTCATGATACAAGGCAAAACATGCACATTAAAATAGAAATAAATACAAAAAATAAAAGAAAGTATATTTATGCCATAATTCTATACAAACACAATAATACACACACACACACACACACACGAGTAAAGGGACTCGAGAAATGACTCAGCAGTTAAGAGCACTGGCTGTTCTTGCAGAAGACCCAAGTTCATATCTTAGCACCCAAATAGTGGCTCACAACCATCTGTAACTCCAGAGCCAGGGGATATGAAGCCCTCTTCTGTCCTTTTTGGGCACTGCACGACATGGGTGCACTTCATACATACAAGCATAACATCATACATATTAAATTTTAAAAAATAAAGAAAAAGTCAAATCTTGGGGTTGGTGAGATGATTCAATGGTTAAGGTTTGGGGTTTGGCTCTTGCAGAGGACTGGGGTTTGGTTCCCAGCACCCACATGGTAGCTAACACCTGTCTATAATTCCAGTTTCAGAGGATCCAGTGCTCTCTTCTGGCCTCAGCAGACATTGTATGACACTACTGCACTTACATACAAGCAGACAAAACACTCACACACATGAAAAATAATTAAATAAATAATTTAAAGAATAGTAGAATCTTAGTGAATCACACATAAATGGAAAGCCGTGGAGTAAAGATCAATGTTGATAAAGAAATTATGGTTACAAATATGAGAGAAACATTAATTGTTTCCATGTCAAACACACTCATCCAGTAGACCGTTGGAGTCTGGCACTGGCCAGAGACAGTCAGACATATCAAGACCATTTCTCACAAAACCAAAAGAATTTCCAAGTGCTTAAGTGCTCCAAGGCTACCAGGATAATGTAAAATGGCATTACTGTTTTGGAAAAAGGCTTAGTAGTTTCTTACCATAGAAGCCATATTCATTATCTTTGGTATTCACTAGCAAGAACCAAAAATTTATATTCATAAAAAGATCTGCATACAGGTATTGGCAGCAGCTATGAATTGTGAAAACACAGAAGCAACTAATATGTCCTTCAACAAGTTAATAGATAAATCAACACATTCAGACAAAGGAATATAATTTGGCACGCAAACAAAATGAGCTATAAAGCTATGTTTTCTGATTTTTTGTCATGGTGATTTTTCTATTCTAGCGTATATGAGCTGGGGTTGGTCTATGAACATAGGGAAACAGAGGCTTTCAGACCACTGGAAGCTTGCTTATGTGAACCTGTGGCACTGTCAGCAACGTGCAAAAGACCCATGCCCACTCAATCAAATAAGGCTTCAGCGTGGAGGGAGAGAAATGGGTGACTGGCCCTGGCAGTCTGGGAACTGTTGACAACAGATTACTGCTGGGTGAGGGAGAGTGGATCTTCTTTAAGACCTCTAGTCAGGCTGACTAGACTCCAGTATATGAACTTGTTCAGAAGGACATCTGGGTGCAATGCTTGACGTATATAACTTAATATATATATAACAGAACACACGAAGTCAGGTCGGGGAGAATGGCAGGCTGGGTGGAGGAGGGGTCTAAATTTAAGTACTATTGTATGAAATACACAAAAACCCAACAAAAATATTTTTTAAAATTTTGTCCCTTTAATCAATGCCAGTAACTCATATTTTCTATAGTTTTATTCAGATTAATAGTTCATAGTTTCACACAATAGCATCATTCTTATCTCTTCTGCTGCTGGCACATAATTTTCTCATCTAAGTATTGCATATTTGTGTATTGTGAATGTTCATTGCCTCTTTATCCTGGTTCATGTGACTGCTCTGGATCTTCACTGGTGCTAGCTCTGTAAGTTTGCCTGCTGGCTTTGTTCTTTCACTGATTTTCACTTTCGTTGACAATGTGTAGGTATTCAATAACCGAAGCTTCAAAAAATTAGACTATCTTTTACTATATCTGTTAAAACAATCCATAAAATCAAAGCATACTCTGTTTAAATTTTTACATTTATTTATTTCTTATTTTGCGTAGGGGAGTGCACACACATTCCACACACAGCACACATATGGAGGTTGGAGAACAGTGACTGAGAGTTAATTGTCTGCTTCCACCATGGCTCCCAGGGATTGAATTCAGGTCAATCATCAAGCTTGGTAGCAATCACCTTTACCCACTGAGTCATCTTGCCTGCCCTAAAATATTCTATTGTTGTGGAATAGCTCCCATCACTTTTTAATGATTTGGTCAGGTGGGGATTGCCAATTTCTAGGAGTCAAAGTTTTAAGTGCAGTTAGGGATGGGGAATTCGGGGAAGAAAGGGTAAGGGACAAGTTAACCAAAGAATACATTTGCTCCCTAGTTCCAAGGGGAGGGATGTAAATTCACTTAAGACTAGAAAAAAGATAGAAAAGTATGATACTGGGAAAGAAAGAACTTGGCCCCATACCACACAGATTGTCCTTAATCATAACTTGAAAGGAACATAAAATCATAGAAAAAAAACTATGATTTCTCTGAATTTTTTTCTAGATATCAAACGAGTTAAAAGAAATAACTGATGGTATTGTCAACCATTTCATTTTCAACGAGCAGGACAATATATAAGAAGTGTCAGTTTGAGGTAGGTTACTATTGCTTACATGTAATCTGCCCAACTAGAATGTTCACAGTAGCCCAAATGATGCTGCTTGTGAGAGCCTTCTGGGTATGAAAGACAATCCCATATCTAGAGTATGTATCTGTATGTGAGAGTAAAATTGTCTGTTCCTTCTAGGGTGAAAGGTGCTCAGTGTAGTCTGCTTGCCACCAACTGACCAATTGGTCTTCTTAAAGAATAGTGTCATCTAATGATACAGTGTATCCCTCTGTGGATGGTAGGTTAGACATTCCAGGAAGTGCTGCTTAGATTGGTATTAGTAAGTAGACCTCCAACTCTCTCACTATTGTCATGTTATTTATGTGTTCATCCATCACGCCAGCATTTAGTGATGTTGGTTCTAGGGTAACAAACTGCACCAGTTTGTCCAAGATTGAAGGGCTCTCTGGGATGCTAAACTTTGCATTGCCAAATCGGGAAGTCCCAGAAAAGTCAGATAAGTTTACTCCCTGCTAATGCTGCTTCCATCGGCACATTCCTGATGGTCTTGGTGAAAGACTTATCTGAACCTTCTCATGAAATATAATTTTCTGTTGAGTCAACTTCACATAAAATATCCATTCCACTATGTCCATTATTTTGAGACTTTAAATCTCTTCCTGTAATAATGCTAACTTCCAACTTTGCTCAACACAATCCATCATTATTTCTAGTCTTTCAGGAACCACTCCCACAAGTTTACATGAGCTGTTTATGCAGTGATTTAACTTTGATAATAGGCTTGGCAGCCAGAAGAGTTGCACATAGTTCCTGGAAAGATAATTGTTTTCTTTAATTTAAAAGGTCCTTATATTGTTTCTTTAGTCTCTAGGAAAACAATGGAGGTCTGTTTGTAAAGTCATAACATTCAAAAAATTCCTTAGTTTCAAAACCTTCAGAGACATCTACCAAATGTTCACACATTCAAAGTATCAGGTTCATATCTTCCAATCACAGCCCTGACTTTGGGGTGATGGACCTATTTCCGTTGGATATTCAGATCATTGAGTTTAGTCATTCGATCCATGTTTGGGTCTGTAGTCAGCTTTTCCTGCTCACCCATTACATAAAATGAGAGCTTTTAGCAATTTAACAGAAAGAATCTAGAATCTATGGTTGCCATACTTAGTTTCTTAACTGTGTTAATTGTCCTCAATTTCCCATTATCTACCTACTGGATATAGTAGGGACTATTTAACTCCAGTTTCTTTGTTTATCATCTGTGGCGGTTTGAAAGAGAATGTCCTCCATAGGCTCTAAGTATTTGGACATTTTGTCCCCAGTCAGTGGCACTGTTTTGAGAGGTCTTGGAACGTGTGTCCACACTGGAGGAAGCAAGTCACTGGTGTCAGGCTTACAGAGTTCTTAAGCCTTGCTGGATCTCCAGTCACTCTCTGCTTCCTGTGTGTGTCTGAAGATGTGAAGGCTTAGCTTCTGCTCCTGCTCCAGCCACCTCTGCCTCCATGCCTCCCCGCCATGATGGACTCTTGCCCCTCTGGAACCGTAAGCTCAATAAATTTTTCCTTTTATAAGTTCCCTTGGTCTGTGTTTCTGTCACAGCAACAGAAAAACAAACTAATATACCATTTCTTACAATACCCTTACTTTTCAAAGATGTGAATCATCCACACTGACCATGAGTCTGCCTCTACCAGCTCACTGACCCTGCACACCACGTGTGAGTTTTAACAAACTGCCACCTTGTGCTAGGGGCTGTTCTTACATCTCCTACTCCCAAGCCCTGGTTAACAGGAGGACACTGGATGATCCAGTCCCTATGCCTCATCATAATGCTATCTTGATTCCAGCTATCACAAATTGTGTTTTATGCATAACAGACACTTAGACAAAGTAAATATACAAGTTTATTGAGAATTGACACCTATAAAAATGAGAAACTAGCAATGGCCAAGGGAGCTGTCAGATAGAGTGCCAGTCTGACAAAATCTCTGCATATGCCAATAGGAGACTTGCATGAATATTGCCTGTTGTAGGAATCTGGATTAGGTAAACATGGCTTGTAACAGCACCTCAATAGTGTTCTGAGAACTACTGTCATGAGCACACTATGTCAAAAACATAGACAAACATGCTTGTGTTTTTCCACAATGTTAAAATTTTTTAAGGAGCAATAAATTCACAAGGTTTAGCAGTTTCGGTGACAGCAATTTGTCATATAATCCACCTACCTTGATATCCCAGCCAAGATGAATGTAGGTTCTTTTATTCCAATCTTCATTACGAATATTACCTCTCATATTACACAGCATACAGTAAATATATCTTATGGGGGATTGTAGAATGAATACATGTTAAAGAACCTGAGAAGTAGGTGGAGAAGGAGTCTGTATTGATGATAACAAACCAGACCAGGCCTGGGAGGAAACTGCTGCTCGAGCTGCTGGAGTCAGGTTTGAGAGCAAAACTGAAGAGTTCAGCTAAGAAGTAATAGACAAAACTGGGGTCCAAGAGCAGGAAATGGGAAACAATGGATTAAAATCAGGTCCAAACCAATGAACAGATGGACAGGTAGGAAGTTCTGTTGGTTGCATTAACAGTAGTGCACTGAGCTGTGTCAAAGCTCCATGAACAGTTGGGAAAACCTCAGCCCTTCACACACATACCAGGTATCAGATGATAGGTCAGTCCATCACTTTAAGGTTAGTGTGGGCTCATGCGTCACAGCGTTAGATGTCCATCACTTTATTTATTTACACCACTACCTTCCTCTGGTGTCCCTGGTAAGTTGTTGGGCCTGGTTTCCCTGGGATGGTTTTAATATGCCTATCTTCCCCCTAGAGTCTCAATTTACCCCAATAAATTTATATGGTCGATTACTTCCAGGAATAAATCATTTATCAGTATGTGCTGGATGGGTGGTGCAGGACAGATGATGCGGTTTCTCTTTGAGTTTGCAATTATAATTGTGTCTGTCCCAGAAGCTGACATTTCAAAGCCCATCTCACTATCTTCTGGTTCTTACATTCTTCCCACCCATTCCCCCACAGTGTTTCCTGAGCCTTAAAATGGATGGCATAAATGACTTATTTAGGCTGAGCACTCACCTTCACCAATTATCAGCACCCTGAACAACCATGAGTCTCTGCATTCACTGTCACTCGCTTGGAAAGAGGGGCTTCTCTGATTACAACTGAGAATATCTTTTGCCTATGAGTATAAATGTAAATATGTAGCAGGCATATACTATGTCTATTTAGCTGAACAGTAGTATTCAATTCTCCTTTAGGTCCTGTGTTCTCCTCAACCATAGGATTTTAACTAGACTTACAGTACCAGTCACGGTTTCCATTCTGTGGAGTAGGCCTTAAATCTAAGCAGAGTGGATAGTTACCCCAATACCAGTCGTGCCATTATTTCAAAAGCATGTGTATCTTCTCTAGTAAGATGGTATTGTAGTTTGTATAGCTGGATAAGACTGTTGATACCTTTTCTTACCAGACACCTGTACAGTGCCTTTTGGCACTATGAATGCCAGCCATCAGGGAGAAAGCTTACAGCTCATTTATCTCTTGACTTCTTTATACCTTGATAGATGCATGTTATCTTCAGGAACAGGGTCTAGTTCTGGTGGGCAATTTAAAAAGATGGCAGGAATCTGTATTATCTTGAATGCTTCTTGGGATTTCCAAGCCAATGACTTTAGTGTTTTACCACATCTCACATTTACTATGAGATTTTTATTTAATAATCCCTGGATTCTAGAAGCAGTATCATAGAGTTTTAAAGGCTATCTCCTCTCCTATTTGTTTTATTAAGTTATATGCTTTTTAATTGGTTGACAGGCATTAGGTTTCCCTATAACTTCTTCATATATCTTTCAATTTGATTGACTCTCTTTCAGCGTCCCCTCACCTTCACTAACCCTCTCAACCCATTTAAAGCTGTCCACCCTCTGAACCCTCCCTGACCAATACTTCATGAAGAGGTAGCTCATACATAACATAGGGATTTTTGCTTAATGATGCATGATTTTTAGGAACAGCATTATCAAGTTCTGCAAGAAGGATATATATTCATTCTCAATCTCTCTCTTCTGTGACTTCCAGGTCAGTTCCAGCTAGATAATTCTAAGTCCTGTGTCCAAAGTGGTACTGTTTTCAGCAATAGGGTCTTAACTTTAAGTTCTTGGAGGCTGCCAAGGACTATGGCAATAGCCTATATTATTTTAGGAGTCTCTTGGACTACTGGACTACCTGACTAGCAACTCAAAAGGAGGTTTCTCTTGCTTGGCACTGGATTTTTGTTAGATAACCTTCGATTATACAAGTGTGTGCGTGTGTGTGTGTGTTGTGTGTGTGTGTTGTGTGTGTGTGTGTGCATATGTGTGTAGGTGTGGGTGAGTGTATGTGTATTTAAGTGGGCTAATGAAATAATATATTTCCATATGCTTTTTCAGCCCATAGGGACTTTTGAAGGTAGACTAAACAGCATTTTGAATTTTATGAGTCTATGGGGTTTGGAGTAGTATGTGGTGGTTTGAATGAGATGTCCCCCACATGTTCCAAGTATTTGGACATTTTGTCCCTAGTTGATGGTGCTGTTTTGAGGTATGGTCTTGCTGGAAGAAGCATGTCACTGAGGGTGGGCTTTGAAAGTTCTTAAGCTTTGCCAGATGTTCCTCTGCTTATCTTTTGTCTGGGTGACCTGCCCATTGGTGAAGGGAGAGTACTGAATATACTTACTATTACGGTGTTGTGGTTAATCTATGCCTTACTGCCTAGGAGCATTTTTTATAAAGTTAATAGCATCTGAGTTCGATGTATATTATGTATTTAGAATTGTAATGCACTACTGGTGAGTTGCTTCCTTTGTCATAATTAAGTGACCTTTATTTCTTCTGGTTAGCTTTGACTTTAAGTCAATTTTGTCAGATTTTAGAATAATGCTGCCTACTTGTTTCCTGGTCCCATTAGCTTAGAATATTTTATACATCCTTTCACTCTGGGGTACTATTTGTACTTGGAAGTAAATTAAGTTTCTTGCAGGTAACAATATGGATTTTATTTCCTAATCAAAGTGGATAGATCTATAGTTTCTTCTCTACTGCGAGGGACAGGCTTCCAAATGTGATTGACATCCCACTAACCATTGACTTAAAAGGGGAGGTCTAGCAGAAGTGCAGGGGAGGCTGGGAAGGAGAGAGGCAGGTGTGGCACAAGGGCTTCATCTTGGGCGCATGATCCAGAGGTCCGGGGACTTATGATCAAAATGCAGGCTCCGCCATCCGAAATCTCCATCTCCCTCCCTGGGGATAAATCCTTTGTAAGTAACCCGGAATAAATGAATTTCTCTAAGAGAGCATTCTCTGTCTGCTCAATCAGTTCAAACCTAGGCGTGGAGGAGTGGGGCTGAATACCCGGCCTCACTGCAAGAGAATTCATAATACAGTTTCTTGCAAGTAACAATATGGATTTTATTTCCTAATCTAATTGGCTAGCGTATGTCTTTTGATTACATAATTGAGGTCATTGATATTTAGAGTTATTGCTACAAAGGAATGTATTAATTGTTGTCGTTTTGGTCAGTTCTAAATAACATTGTATTGATTCTTGAAGAATGTATTTTGATCATATTCAGACTCCTTCTCTCATCTCCTCTCAGACGCAACCCACTTTCCTGTCCACCTCATCACCATTTGATACCATAAGATTATTTTTAAATCCCATTGAAGTCTAATTTGTGTTCCCTAAATGCTATGTGGTGTAAGCCCATTCTCTGGAGGCTGGTTAACCTATTCTATTCATACCCTTAAAGAAAACTGACTTTCTCTCTCCCAGCAGCTATCATTTGCTAATAGTTCCTCAGATAGGGCTGAGGCTTTCTGACTACCTCCCTCAATCATGCTGTTTTTTTTCTGGCTTGGGATTGTACAAGTCTTATTCATGCTGACACAAACATTGAATTTTCATACTTGCAACTGCCTTGTTGTGTCCAGGGAACACTGTTTCCTTATGTACAGTTTTCCTTGTCAATCTACTATTTCTGGCTCTTACTATCTTTCTATCCCTGCTTCCATAATGATCCTTGAGCCTTGGGAGAGAGGGTGTGATATAGATGTATCATTAGGATCAAGTACTTTGAAGTCTCTTATTCACTTCACCTTGACCACTTGTATGTCTCTGTGTCAGTCATCATGTTCTGCAAGAAGAGGCTTCTCTTGTGAGAGTTGAGAGATGCAATAACAATAAGTCACTAGGAGTTAGTTTAATACTTGTCCACTTAGCAGGATAATAAGAAATAGGTTTTCCCTTATGGCAAGTGACCTGTGTAACCATAGGTTTTGGGCCATGATAACATTGCCAGGAATGCATCCCATATTATGAAGCAAGCCTTAAATACAATCAGAAAGTGGCTAGTTACTCCCATATCATTTGTGACATTATTCCATCAGTCATTATTGTAGCTTGCAGGGTTCACAGCTAGATAAGGTTGATGATTACTTTTATCTTCTAGTAGCATGCACAGAAACTTCTAGCTATGAAGGCTAGCCAATAGAGATGAAGCTTTGAGATGAATACCAACTTGATTTCTCCATGTTTGTTCTGTGACTCACAGGGTCTTACCATCAAGTTTTGGAGGGCATCCAAAGGTAATAGCAATAATCACTATGTTTGAGGGTCTATGATATGTTGCTGGTAAACAGCTCCGAAAGAAGAAACCAATTCCTGGCCCTGGGCTTTTTATTTACTAGTCTTTAATATCTGTCAGGGGCATTGTCCCCCATCATAAGGTAAATCCATTTCAACTCTTTTATGTATGTATATTAATATATATTTAACAAGCTTCTACAGTAGGTTTCCAGATGACTTTTTCAAAAGGCCTTCAGTGTTAGTATCCGAACCCATATTCCCTCTTCTCCCTCACCTTCCTATTTCCCACACCATTAGTCCCCTCTCCGCATTCGTATAACTTCGTTCTATCTCCCCTCCCATCAAGCCAGCCCTATGGTCCTAATTTTCCCGACCTCTATGGATTTTCCACTTTAAATACATGTATGTAAAGATTCAAAGATAACCTCTGGAAATGAGATGAAACATGAGATTTTTGGCTTTGGAGATCTGAGTTACCTCATTTACTGTGTTTCCAGTTCAATTCATTCAGTTGTCAATTTCAAATTTGGGGGTTGTTTTGGTAACATCTAAATAATATCCCACTGTGTGCCTGCACCATGTTTTCACTGTGTGTTCACCAGGTGATAGACATGTAGGATATTTCCATTTCCTAGCTATTGTGAAGAGAGCAGCAATTAACATGGATGAACACATATCTCTGTAATAGGATATAGAATGCTTTGGATATATGCCTAAGAATGGTATGATGGATCATGTGGAAGATCTATTTTTAGCTTTTTAGAGACCACCATAGGGATTGCAATAGTGGCTCCAGTGGTGCAGAGTTTCTGCTCCCACCAGCAGTAAATAAATGTAACTTTTCCCTGCATCCTTGCCAGTATTTGTAATAATTGAGAAGGAGATCTTAGTCATTCTGAGTGCAGTCAGATTAAAATCTCAAAGTAGTTTTAATTTGTTTTTCCTGATGGCTAAAGATGTTGAACAATTATAAAAACTATTTCTTATGTCTACAATGAAAAATTTAAATCTTTGAAGAAAGAGTTTGAAGACACCAGGAAATGTAAGGACATCCCATGTGCACGGATTAGAAAACCTAATATTTTGAAAATGATGATGCTACCAAAAGCAATTTATAGATTAAATGCAATCCCAATCAAAATGCCCATGACATTCTTCAAAGAAAATATCCTGAAATTCATATCAAATAAGAAAAGACTCTGAATCACCAAAGCAATCCTGCACACAAAGAGCAATGCTCGGGGGATTAGCATACCAGATCTCAAACTATATAACAGACAGAGGAATAATCATAAACACAATATGGTACTGGCACAAAAACAGACACATGGATCAATGTAACATAATTGAAGACCCAAACATGAGCACATGCAATTTCAGCCACCTGATATATGACAAAGGTGCCAAGAACATACACTGGAGGAAAGACAACATCTTCAACAAATGGTGCTGGCAAAACTGGATCTCCCCCTGTAGAAGAATGAAACTAGACCCTTACCTTTCACTTGCACAAAAGTCAACTCCAAATGAATCCAAGATGCCAATGTGAAAACTGAAACTATGAAACTGTTAGAAGAAAACATAGGCAGTACCTTACTAGATACAGGTGTAGCTTCCTAGATACTTTCTCAATTGGACATCAGCTGTTCAGGAGTTAAGGTCAACAATCAACAAATGGGACCTCAATAAACAAAAAAACTTCTGTAGAGCAAAAGAAACAACCAAGAAAGTGAAGGAAAAAACCTTAGAGTGGGAGAAAATCTTCACAGTGACACATCTGACAGAGGTTTAATTTCAAGAATATATAAATAATTCAAAAAAGAAGAAAACAAATGACCCAGTTAAAAGATGGGCTAAGGATCTGAGTAGAGCACTCTCAAAAGAAATGAAAATGGCTAAGAAACGTTTTAAACATTGTTCAACATCATGAACTCCATTCTCCCCCTGCCCCACATCCAGTGCTTCTAGCCTTGACCACAGACCTGCTCTTGCTCTTAGCACCCCAGATCTCTAGACTACTCTCTTAGGCCAGACCCACCCACTGTGTCCTGATTCCCTGTACTCAAAAGAGCTCAATTTTTCCATCTACTTTATTAGAGCCTTCACAAATTGTCCCAACTCCCAACTTTCCCCTGCCCTCCTTAGATCAGACATCTACCCTGGTTGTCCCATCTTCCAACCTGCCTTGAATTTCTGTGAACAGGCTTCTTCCCTGGTAAGTCCTGATCCCATCCATGGCCTTCCCAACCCTCCCACCTGAACAACTCCATTCTCCCCTGTCCCACTTTCTACTTTTCTTCTAGCCTTAAGCCTTGGGCACAGGCCCGCATTTGCTCTTAGCATCCTAGATGTCGCGCCCGCCTCGTCCAGCAAGGAAGACGCGACCCCGGACTCTTCCAAAAGCAGTTTATTCAGGAACCTTGAACAACCTTTTGGCTTCTTAACTTTCTAACTTCTTCTTCCCTCTCCTTACTGCTTCTCCTTCTCCTAACTTACTTCTCCTTTTTTCTCCTTCTCCTCCCGGGGAAAGTCCACCACAGAGTTAAATTCCCTCCTGCCAGCCAACCCCAAACTACCACATGGTGAAAGCAGATAGGCGCACACAGGCGGAAGCAGGGCCAGACCTCAGCCACAGCCAATTATGGAGCTGTTTGTTCCAGAGAGCGCCCACCTCGGGATGGTGGAAGGCGAAAGCAGGCACCATCTTTAAGATGCAGCAATCCGCGGCTCTCTACATCTCCCCCTTTTATTTTATATAATTTAGCAGAAACGGGCAAAGATAGAGGTCTGATCCCTGGTGTGCACAATTGGGATTATGTCCTGGAGACACCCACAGATTCATCACCTGCGGTGACCCAGACCCATCCCGTACCAATTTTCCCAGGGGAAGGAGCTAAGGGTACCACCTTCATGCAACCAGACATGTCTTCCAAGGAAACGCTTAAACACCAGCAGGCGAAACCTTGTGCAGTGCTTAGCCTCGCATCCTGTCCTCATAACTCCTTCATGGCAATTAGCCATGCTTGGGGGGACTGTCCAGCTTTAATGGCTGTAAAGGCTTGAATGATCATAGCTGCATTCTGCTTTTGTGTGGCTCTGATCTTACATATACACCACAGGCAGACCAGGGAGGCCATAATCAGGAGACCTGCTAACACTCCCATTCCCGCCCACTCTTTCAGATGGTTTATAGCAATTCTTTTAGGGTGTCTTTAAAATTAAATGTCCAGTTCAGCATTGGCTTTGGAAACACCGACAGGATTCCCCGTCTCGGTTTTCATTTTCCCTAGTTGGCTCATCAGGGCTGGAAGCAGGGGTATCGTCATGCTGACTTTTGAGCTGAATTCTTCTAACCAGGTGTTCAGGTACCCATACTGGATCTTGTTGGTCCTGTGGAAAAATACAAACAGATCCTCGTGCCCATGTCAGCACGGGGTCAGGCCCACACCAGAGGCCCGTTAATATATCTTACCACTTAGCCATCCCTTTTGCAGGGCCATGATGGTCCTGATGTCTATCCGCTGCTGAGCGGCCTTGAGCATCCAAATTCAAAAAATTTATAGTAAACAAGGCTAGGGAAAGTCTTTCCCTTGGGGTGTGGCCGTGGCCTACTCCCCCTTTTAGTTTTTGAATTTTTAGCTGTTGGGGCTTGCCCCATGTAGCCCAGGCCTCTAAGCAATGAGTTAGAGTGTCTTTTTTCCTGTCAAAGGTGTAGCGTGTAGAATACCTGAATAGGTATCCACAGACACATGAACATATTTTTGGTTTTTAAACTTTGAAATATGTGTTACATTTATTTGTCAAACCTTTAAAGGGAGCAAACCGCGTGGGTTAACTCCAATCCTAGGTGGATGGTGAAAAGTTACACATTGAGAACAATTTAGTACCACCTGTCGAGCATCTGCTCGAGACAGGTAAAATTTTTGTTGTAAGGCTCGGGCATTCACATGAAACCTGTTATGAAAACATTTTGTCCTTTCTATAGTGGAGCTTAAAAATATACATTCCATTCTGGTCCATAAATCTACTTTATCATTCCCTGTACTCAAAGGTCCTGGCAGGCCTGTATGAGCCCTAATATGTTGGATAAAAAAGCCTGTCTTTGCCAAATTAAAGTCTGTAATTGTTGAAAAAGCTGACAGACTGGACTAGAGTTTTTAATTGGTCCGGCCACTTCCAAAATTCTTACTGCATTAACGGCATAAGCTGAATCAGATATTAAATTAAAGGGAAAGGTACAATCTTTAAATACTTTTATAATTATGCTTAACTCAATTAACTGTGGGGAGTCAGGCTGAAACTGTCGCATTACAGGCTTTTGTTTCAAAAACTTTGTCTTTTAAATTTAATTTAGGTTGTAGTTATTTAAGAATTGTAAATTGTATTAGTGACTTTTTATTGGTGTGAGAAAATATAGAATTTCGTGAGCTAGTTTTGCTATAAACATGTTACATGATAAAATGAATAATTATCTTTGTTAAAATTAGTTTATTGTTCAGTTACTCTCAACAGCATAATGTCCTTACTCTGGGGTTGCTTTGCACAGGGTTAGGTGGCCAGCCTCACCCTTTGCAAACAGGATTGAATCTGAAGCGAAATGGCCAGTTCCGCTCCAGAGTCAACCTCTCAGTGTTATCAATATGATTTACACATAGACACAAAAATGTCTGTATCCCTTTAACTCTGAGTTTGCATGGGACAGAAAAGCTGCTGAGTTCAGTAATCAGCAAGCAACTAAACAAATGAGATGTGGGTGGGAATTGAGTTCACAGCCTTTTGTAAAGGAAAGCGCCTTAGGGCAAGGTGTGGAGAAAATTAAGAAAACCTGCCTTTGATGTTTTAAGGCTCTAGCCTCCTTGACCATGAGCATTTTTAAAGATAGAGATTTAACCATGCCTTGTAAATGGTGAAAAATTTTCCTCTCTCAGATATCTAGCTGTTTTTTTTTTTTTTTCTCTCCTCTTTTTCTTTGGGATTTAAAGACTATGGAATAACTGCTTGATTTTAAGTTACACAAAAGCTGGCTCCTCCAGCCCAGTGGAAGGTTTAGCTTTACTTTTTAGGTTGTTTGGGGTGCTGCCCTGCGGCTTGATTAGTGGCAGCTTGTTTATTAGCATACTTAATTAAGAATGATCTCCAATCTAAGTACTGACCCCGGGCTCAGACATGCGAGAGTCAGCCCCGCCCAGTCTTAAAGATGGCGCTGGAGCGTCGGGCCCATACCTGGCCGTTGCCGGCAGTTCGGAACTGGACGGGAGCGGCGTGCGTGCATCCCCGTGCACGCACCCAGACCCCGCGGACGTTACGCCGCAACGAGGGCCCCTGCGGTGAGCCTTGAAGCCTAGGGCTCGGTTTTTTTTTTTTTTTTCTTTTAAAGTTGTACATTTTCCCCAGATGAAACTTCTTTTGTTGCTTGGAAAAGTGAAGTACAACCGTGAGACTTACGAACATTGTGAACCACGGTGCAATGGTATCACAGTCCTCCAAGAATTTTTCCAAAGTGCTTTTCTTAAGTTTTAAATTTTTAGAACGAAGCAGCTCATTTAGAGCCAAAAAAATTGGGTGGGAACTAGTATTTCCCGTAACATTTTTCTGGATACCTCTTGTACATTCTCTACAAAAATAGGCAAAAATAAGGTACCAGAACACAAAACTAATGCCCATTCCTATAGTAATGATCATATAAAAATCCATTTTTACTTTCGGTTCACTATAACCTCCCAGCTGTCCCTGCTCCATCTACAGAGGGAGCAAAGCACCCCGCTTTGTTGCGGCCCCCCAATTTACTTGAGGACTTAGCTAAGTACCCGCTCTTGACGCGGATCCCCAAATTTAATTGAGGACTTTCCCACTTTTGTCGTGGATTCCCATTACCTGAGAACTTTTCCAGTGCACTGCCCTGACTGCAAAAGGTTCTGAGTCCCTCGATGAGTTCCCCGTACGGGCCGCCACTTGTCGCGCCCGCCTCGTCCAGCAAGGAAGACGCGACCCCGGACTCTTCCAAAAGCAGTTTATTCAGGAACCTTGAACAACCTTTTGGCTTCTTAACTTTCTAACTTCTTCTTCCCTCTCCTTACTGCTTCTCCTTCTCCTAACTTACTTCTCCTTTTTTCTCCTTCTCCTCCCGGGGAAAGCCCACCACAGAGTTAAATTCCCTCCTGCCAGCCAACCCCAAACTACCACGTGGTGAAAGCAGATAGGCGCACACAGGCGGAAGCAGGGCCAGACCTCAGCCACAGCCAATTATGGAGCTGTTTGCTCCAGAGAGCACCCACCTCAGGATGGTGGAAGGCGAAAGCAGGCACCATCTTTAAGATGCAGCAATCCGCAGCTCTCTACACCTAGATCCCTAGACTACTCTGTTTGTCCAGACCTGCCCAGTGCAACCTGATCCACTGTACTCAGATCAGCTCAATTTCCTAGTCTAGTTTGTTAGAGCCTTCACAGGCAGTCCCAACCCCTAATTTGCCATCGCATTCTTGAGATCAGCCTTCTACCCTGGCTGTCCCCGACCCCAACTTGCCTTCTTCCCTGGTAAATCTAATCCTAGTCTCTGCATTTCCACTACCATACCACTGCAGCAAACCTCAAATTCGCCCACTCCACATCCTGTTCTCCATCTAGCCTTGGGCACAGGCACACTCCTAGACTTAGCCCTCCACATCCTGTTCTGCATCTAGCCTTGGGCACAGACACACTCTTAGACTTAGCCCTCCAGATTTTTCAGCCACTATCTTACCTCTGCCTGGCTGTAAGCTATCCAAATCTCACCCCAACCACCCCCTACATTGGTACCATATGCAGCCCCTCACACTGCTGCAGAGCTAGGCTTCCGTACCCATTGATAGGGACCCAGACCTCTGCAGACTGCCTGAAAAAGCCTGAATTGAGCCTCTGCCTACCAATTTTCCCAAACTGTGCTGTGCATGTTGGCTAGAGGGACCCAGATCTTAAGAAAGAAGCTGAGAGCATCTGATCTCACCTAACTCATGCCTATGAGGGAACTCTAGAGCAGTAAGACTGCAACCACCTGGTATCTCCAATATGAAATCAAAAGAGAGAAGCCTTGACCAACAAACTTTTCAGACCCAATAAGAAAACAACCAAATCACATCAAGTATACAAGCAGAATCAGGTTTCAACTTAACAGAGGAAGGCTAGAATCTCACATCAGAATCACTACCAACAAAAGAAATTCACATGCCAAGATCACAATGAAAAATAATAGTACAAAAAACCCAAATAATGTGTCCCCACCAAACATCACCAGTTCTTTAGAAGAGCTCTATGAGAACCCCATAGAGATAACCCAGGACATAAAGTTTAAAAGAATAATCATAAGCATGAACAAAGAATGAATTTAAAGAACACACAAACAAATCAAAGAACTAAAAGAAGATAGGGATACATTTCTGACTAAATTTACAAAAGAAGTACAAATTTTAAAGTAAACTTAGGCTGAAATGAAGAAGTGAAAAACTCAATAAGCCAATTTGAAATGAGGGGAGAAAGCCTCACCATGGAATAAATGAAATGGAAAACATGATATCAAAACTGGACAATAAAGGTGAAGAACTGGAACACTCAAGCAAAGACTATGAAAAAAATTAAAAACACAGGAATGGGATATGCAGGAAATGTGGGGCACCATGCAAAGACCAAATTTACACATCATAGGCATAGAAGAAGAAGAAGAATATCAGGATAATGGTATTGACCAGATTTTGAGGCACATTGTAGAAGAAAATTTCCCCAAATTAGGAAAAGAGATGCGCATACAAATACAAGAAGCACATGGAACACCAAATATTCAGAAAAGAAACTCCTCATGACATATAATAATAAAAAGCCTAATCATACAGAACAAAGAGAGAATACTGAAAGTTAAAAAAGAAAAACAACAAATCACATATAAAGGAAAACCCATCAGAATTCTACTCCAGCTGACTTTTCAGTGCAAACTATAAAAGCCAGAAGATCCTGGACCAAAGTATTCCCAGTTCTAAATGACAATAGATGCCAACCTAGAATACTTTACCCAGCAAAAATGTCCATCATACTTGAAGAAGAAAGAAAAATCTTCCATGACATGAATAGGCTGAAAAAATTTATGGTCAGAAAACCAGCCCTTCCCAGAACACTTGAAGCAAAACAAAGAGCTGAAGAAAGAAATGACTATACCCAAGGAGCAACAGAAAGAAACTCAATGAAGGTATGACCGGGGAACCACAAAGTTAGACCAAAGATGCAAATAATTTTAAATGATGGGAATCAATACACATTTTCCAATAATAACTTTAAATATCAATGAACTGAACTCCCCATTCCAAAGACACAGGCTAGTTGAATAGATCAAGAAACAAAATCCATCATTTTGTTGTCTGCAAGAAACCCATCTCACCTTTAAGGACAGGCACTACCTTAGGGTGAAAGGATGGAAAAAATATTCCAAGCAAATGGCACTAATAAACAAGGAGTTGTCATAATATCTGGCAAACAGACTTCAAACTAAAACCTATCAGAAGAAATAAAGAGGATCATTTCATTCTGATCAAAGGAACAGTTAACCAAAAGATATTCCAATCATGAACAGATATGCACCAAACTCTGTGTACCGAACTTCATAAAATCAGTACTATAGGACTTTATGACACAGATTAACCTCAACTCACTATAGTAGGGGACTTCAATGCCCCACTGTCTCCATTAGACAGTACAACTAGACAGAGAATAAACAGAGAGACATCTGAATTAGACAATATCATACAGCAAATGGACCTAACAGACATCTACTGACTATTCCACCCGAGCAGCAAATAATACACATTTTATTCAGCATCCCATGGAACTGTCTCAAAAATCGACCACATACTGGGGCCCAAAATAAACCTCAAAAAATAAAAAAAATTGAAATAATTCCATTCACCAAATAAAATAAAGCTTAAAATCAACACCAGAAGAAGCCCTAGTAACTTCACAAAATCATGGAGAGTAAACAACACACTCCTGAATGATGAACTTATCAAAGGAGAAATTAAGAAAGATATAAAACTATTCCTGGAATTAAACAAAAAGGACAATATGGCCTAGCAAAACTTCTGGGACACTAAAGGCAGTCTTAAGAGGGAGTTTATAGTTGTAAGTGCCTACACTGAAAAAGAAAAATAAACGGAAAAAGGACACAAGTGATTTAACATTGCAACTCAAGAATCTTGAAAGGCAACAACAAATGAAACCCAAACCCAGCAGACAAGAGGACATAGCAAAAATCTGAGTAGAAATTTATGAAATAGAAACAAAGAAAAAGGATAAAAAACCAGCGAATCCAACAGCTAGTTCTTTGAAAAGCTAAACAAGATAGAGAGACCCTTGGTCTAGTTAACCAAATGAAACAAAGAGTAATTCCAAATGAATAAAATCAGAGATGAAAAGGTAACACCACAAGAGACAACAAAAAGATTGAGAACATTATAAAAGAATAATTTAAAACCCTATATGCTATTAAATTTGAAAATGTTAAAGAAATGGATGTATACCTAAAATCATTGGAATCATCAAAGCTAAATCAAGAAGAGATCAACAGCTTAAACAGAACCATAACATATAATGAAATTGAAACAGTAATACAAAACATCCCAACCAAAAAAGCCCAGACCAAGATGGATTCACAGCAGAATTCTATCAGACATTCAAAGACGATCTGTATCCTATACTACTTAAAGTATTCACAAAGATAGAAACAGAGGAGGAACTCCCAAATTCCTTCCATGAACCCAACATTACTCTAATACCAAAACCAGGTAAAGATACAACCAAAACAGAAAACTACAGACCTATATCATTAATGAACATAGAAGCAAAAATTCTCGAGAAAATACTTACAAGCCACATACAGATGCACATCAAAAAGATCGTCCACCATAATCAATAATCAAGTCAGCTTTATCCCAGAGATGCAGGGGGCAAAGGTGGTAGACAGATAGATAGATAGATAGATAGATAGATAGATAGATAGATAGATAGATAGATATAGAGATATAGATATATAGAGAGATATATAGATATATATTTGTCATAAAATACATAAATGAAATCAAAGAAAAAATCACATATTATCTTCATAGATGCAGAAAAGGCCTTTGACAAAATTCAACACAAAACCCACAACTAACATCATTCTAAATAGAGAAAAACTGGAAACTTTCCCATTAGAATCAGAAACTAGACAAGGCTGTCCACTATCTCCATTCCTTTTTAGTATGGTGCTTGAAATTTTTGATAAAGCGATAAGAGGAGGAAGCTAAAGGGGTATACACTGGAAAAGAAGAGGTCAAATTTTCTCTTTTTTGCAGATGACATATTATACTTAAGACATGCCAAAAATTCCACCAAAAGACTCCTAAAAATGATTAACAGTTTCAGTAAATTGTCAAATTGAATTTGACAAATTTCAAATTAATTGAAAAATTAATCTACAAAAATCAGTAGCCTTTCTATATATCAATAACAAGTGATTGAGAAAGAGTATAAGGAAACCTTCCCATTCACAATAACCTAAAAAAAAAACATAAAATATCTCAGAATAAACCTGACCAAAGACATTAAAGATCTCTACAATGAAGATTTTAGATCTTTAAAGGAAGAGATTGGTGAGGACACCAGAAGACAGAAGAACCTCCCATGTTCATGAACTGGAAGAATTGAAATAATGTGAAAATGACCATCCTACTAGGAGCAATATAAAGATTCAATGCAATCCCAATCAAAATCACCATGACATTGTTTACAGATTTAGAAAATATCCTAAAATTCATGTTGAAGCCCCAAAGACTCTAAATAGCAAAAGCAACCTTGAGTACAAACAGCAATGCAGGGGGGATTACTGTACCAGATTTCAAACTATATTACAGAGCTATCGTCATAAAAACAGAATGGTACTGGCATAAAAATAGACCCATAGACCTATGAAATATAATTGAGGACTCAAACTTGATTTCAGCCACCCAATATTTGACAAAGGAGCCAAGAACACTCACTGGAGGAAATACACCATCTTCAGCAAATGGTCCTGGCAAAATGGGATTTCCATCTGTAGAAGAATGAAACTAGACCCTTACATTTCACCTTGCATAAAAGTCCATTCCAAATGGATCAAATCCTCAATGTGAATCCTGAAACTCTGAAACCGTTAGAAGAAAACAAGGCAGAAATCTCCAAGATATAACAGTAGTAAAGGACTTTCTAAATAAAACAGTAGCTGCTCAGGAATTAAGTTCAGTAATCAACAAGTGAGACTTCAATGAACTAAAAAGCTTCTGTACAGCAAAAGAGACAACTAAAGAAGGGAAGAGAAGACTCACAAAATAGGAGAAAAGCTTCAGCAGGTATACATCTGACAGAGGTTTAACAGCCAGAATATATAAAGAACACAAAAAACAAAGATTTAAGAAAAAAGGTGACCTAATTAAAAGATAGGCTAAGGATCTGAGCAGAGTATTCTCAATCAAAGAAATAAAAATGGCTGAGAAACATCTTGAAAAGTATTCAACATCATTAATATGCAGGGAAACGCAAATTAAAACTGCTTTAAGATTTCAATCTTACCCCAGTCATATTGGCTTAGATCAAGAGAACAAATGATACCAAATGCTGGAGAGGATGTCAGGAAAGAGGAATACTCATTTGTTGCTCTTAGGATTGTAAACTTGTCCAACTTCTGCGGAAAGCAGTGTGCAGAACTCTTTAGAAAACTAAAACAGAATCTACTATTTGACCTGGTTATGCTACTCCTTGGCATATGCCCAAAGGGCTAAACTTTATTGCAGAGATACTTATACATCCATATTTCCTGCTGCTCTTTTCACAACAGCTAAGAGATGGAAGCACCTAAGTGTCCCTTAATTGATGAGTGGATAGTGAAAATGTGGTACATTTAAAGAGTAGAGTTCTACTCAGAGGTAAAGAAAAATGAAATCATGACTTTTGCAGGTAAATGTATGAAACAGTATCAAACAGAAGAACGTTCCCTTCAAGCTGTTGGCCAGGCTAGTCCAAGAGGCTCCCAAAGCCACGTGGGCTATTGCTACGGCCCTTGACTGTACCCCAGAAATTGAAAGTATGACCCTATTTCTGGAGATGGGACATACTTCAGATACAAGACTTGGAGCAACGGAACTGGAAGTGACCTGGAAGTCATCTCCCTGAATGCTAGTTCTCATAGTTTTAGAGAGGACTATGCGAGATGCCAAGGGAGAACATCAACTAATAGTCCAACCCAGCTTTACACAACAGTGACCATCCCAGCAAACTATATTGTGCAGTAGTAGCACTTTTATCTTGGGGTTATCAACAGCTGCTTAATGGGACCTAAAGCCCACTCAGCAGGAGGGAACTCATACTGTATTTGGCTATGTTCTGTAAACATAGCCAAATACACATGTCTGGAGAGGTCACAGATCTTAGAGAAAATCCCAACTGTCACATTTCAAGACAAGTGTAATCTCTTATTATGTGTTAAATGTGGATCCTTATATTTGTAGACAAGTATGCCAATCACTACTCATCAAGGAAGCTTGCAACAGATGGGGACAATTACAGAGTTTCACAACTGGTCACACAGAGATTAAGTGTCTGTAAATTGCCCAACCCTAAGTGACACATCTACAATGAAACCTCTACACCTAAGACTCACAACATAGTGGAACAAGGGGGTGGAGAGAAAACTAATGCAAATCTCAACTCTCATGTAGCAGAGGGCAATGGACCGAAGGCTCAGAGATCGCTGTGGAAGAGGGAGTGGAAAGACTGTAAGAGCTAGGGGAGGAGGTGCATGACCATACGGAAATAGAGTCCTACAGGCTGCTGTGACCTTACTCATATGAACTTACAGCAATGGTGACAGTGTACACAAGACCCATGCAAACTCAAGCAGGCAAAAAACAACCCCACATAGAATTGTAGAACTGAGCTGCAGGCTCCAATTTTAGTCAAAGAACTGTTAGGCAACTGATTATTACTGTGTGAGGAAGATCTGAGCTTCTTTAAGGAAGTGACCCTAGATAGGCTGACTAGACCCAATGAATGAATTTGCACTTAAGGACATCAGGGGACACTAACTTGACTCAATAGACCTTAACATAAATGACAGGATGAATCAAATCCAGTGGTGATGGGGGGCTATGGGAGAGTGCCAATGGGGAAAGGGATGTAAAGATGATTAAGGTGTTGTGTTATGAAATACAAAAAATTTCAATTAAAATGTTTAAAAATATTTCTCATCCATTTGTGCTTTATCTTTTGAGAACTATTTAGCTCCTTCCCTCAATTTTTAATTGGGTTATATGTGGGGTTTTTTTGTGTTACCTTTTTTGTGTTCTTTGTATGTTTTAGATATACAGAGATATAGCTAGTAAAGATTTTGTTCCCATTCTTCACCAGAATAATGGTCTCTTTTGCTGTAAAGAAGCTCTTTAGTTTTATGATGTCCTGTTTGTCAGTTGTTGGTATTAATGCCTACACTGTCAGGGTCCTGTGCCTATAAGTTCCAGTGCATTACTTACATTTTTTTCTCTATCAGATTTAGGGCATCGAGTCTTATGTTGAAGTCCTTGATCCCTTTGGTGTTAGGTTTTGTGCAGGGTGGGATATAGGGTTCTAGCTTCATTCTTCTATATGTAGCTATCAAGGTTGATCAGCACCATTTGTTGAGCCATGTTGTCTTTTCTCCGATGTGTGTTTTTGGCCCCTTTCTCAAAAATTAAGTGGCTTTAAGTTTGTAAACTTAAATCTGGGGCTTCAATTCTATTCCATTAAACAATGTGTCTGTTTATATGCCAGTTCCACAGGTCTTTTAATACTGTAGCTCTGTGGTAAATTTAAAAACAGGGGAGGTGATACTTCCAATGCTTCTGTTGTTCAGGATCGTTTTACATATTCTGTTTTTTTTGTGTTTCCAGGTGAAGTTTTACATTTCTTCACTTTTTGTGGTTAATTGTGGACTGTATGAGTAGGGACTGTGTTGTGTCTATATATTGCTATTTGTATAATTGTCATTTTCACAATATTGATCCTATTGATCCACAAGTATTAGAGGTCTTTACAAATGGTATCATCTTCAATTTCTTTCTTCAGTGTCTTAGAATTTTTGTCATGTAAGTCTTTCGCTTCCTTGATTAGATTTATTGTAAGATTTACCTTTTAATCTTTTAATTATTTATTTTTATTTTACGTGATAAGTGTTTTGCCACATGTATGGAAGTGCATCCGTGACATGTAATACCCATGGAGGTCAAAAGAGGGTGTTGGATCCCATGGAACTGGAGTTACTGATGGTTGTTAGCCTCCATGTAGGTGCTGAGAACCAAACGTGGATCTTCTGCAAAAACATCCAGTGCTCTTAACCACTGAGTCTGTCCCAAGATCTTTCTAGCTTTGATGCTATTATAAATAGGATTGTTCCCCTAGTTTCTTTCTCAGTATGTTTGTGTTAGTATCCTTCTATTCAGATGGAAGTACTCTTTCTAGCATCCTCTGTAGAGTTAGCATAGTAGTCATAAATTTCTTATTTTATCATAATTTTTTATAACTCTCTTAATTTTAATAGGTCATTTTGCTAAGTATCACAGTCTGGGTTGACAGTTTTGATCTTTCAGGATTTATAATACATCTTTCCAGGTCCTTCTGTTTTTCAAGGTTTCTATTAAATAATCAGCTATAACCCTAATGAATCTGCATTTATAAGTGACTAGACCTTTCTCTCTTACATTTTCAATACTCTTTCTTTACTATGTGTTTTTAATGTTTCGACATACATCATTGAGAATTTCTTTTGGTCCTCTCTAGTTGTTATCCTGTAGGCCTCCTGTAGGTAAATGCACATCTCATTCTCTAGATTTGGAAAATTTTCCTTCTTATTTCACTAAACATATTTTCTATGCCTTTGCTATGTGTTCTCAATTTTTATGCCCATAATTCCAAGGGTAGGTCTTTTCATGGTGTCCCAAAATTCTCTCATGGTCTTTTCATATCTTTTTAGTTTCTCATTGACCTTTACTGAGTGATTCAATTCCTCTGTTTTTTTCTTCCATCCATGACATGATTCTCCATTTGAACATGATCCATTCTCTTAGTGAGGCTTTCCACTGAGGATTTCATGTGGCTAATTGAGTTTTTCTTTCAAGGCATCATTTCACTTTGGGTTTTTTTTTTCAGCACTTTGAGTTATGTTTGTATTGCTTGACTTGATTTCTTTATTTTGTTCATGTCTTTGTCTTTGAGTTGTTTAACCATAACTATAATCATTCTTTGATTATTTGTCTGGAAAATTCTTGTATGTCATTTTCATTAAGGACCATTACTACCATTACTATGAGATTTGTATGAGGGGGGGAATACATTATTTTCTTTTCCTGTTATTTTTTATTTCTGCATTGGGATGTACATGTCAATTTCTGAATGAATATAAATGCCAACCCAGACTACTCTTCCCAGAAAAACTCTCCCTTATCATTGGGAAGAAAGAAACTTTCTGTGATAAAAACATGTTAAAGGAATTTATGTCCACTGAAATAACTAGAGTTTGTTGGATAAATTTTTCTTTCTTTATATTTTGTTCAAGTCACCTTCTTTTAGCAAAGGTGTTTATAGTGTTCAGGAAGGAGCTAGTTTATAGCAACACTGGGATGTCAGTTTCCCCTGTTTGCTTGGCACTTGAAGCTATAGCTTCTATCTTAGATCTGCTAGACAGCTACAGTTTAGTGCTTATAGTAGCTTGGTCAAGGAGCTTGGAAGAGGTTTCCACTGACCTTAGGCTATGGAACAACAAGAAGGTCCCAGTCAAGTAGCTGGCAAGGCTCTGGTGAATCCTGAAGAGAGGGAGGGGCCATTTGGAGGAGATTCTAGTGAGGATTGGATTGGGATATGGCCAATCTCAAAGGATCTAGAGGAGCCAGGATGATGTAGAAGTCCTTGTCAAGTGTGGCAGGACTTTGGGGTGAATGCAGGGGGCCACAGACGACATACCTGGGTTTCTAACCATGTGAGGTAATTCGACTTTGTTGATTTCGTGTTGGTTGTTTCTTTAATCCTACTTTGTATAACAGGTATCCTAGCAGCATGTATTTATTCCAGCTGTAGCTTCTTACAGCTGTGCTTACTCTTCTCTTCAGTCCAAAGATTCTTCTGGTGTTTTCTGTAGAGCTGACTCAGTGGACATAAATTCTCTGTTTTTATCACAGAAAGTTTTTCTTTGCTGAGTAAAGTAGTCTGAGTTGGCGTTTGTATTCTTTGGAACGTGAAGCATACTATTTCAGGCTTTCCTGGTTTTTAATGTTTTCATTGAGAAATCAGTTCTATTCTGATGGGCCTGTTTTGGGCTTTCTCTCTCATAGCTATCCTCTATTTGCTGTGTATTTTTAACCACCATATGGCTAGAGGAGTCTCTTTTTTGGTCCTGTTTATTTGGTGTTCTATGTGTCTCTTGACCCGAATGGGCATCTCTTTTGCTAGAGTTGAGAACTTTTCTTCTTTGTTTTTTTAAGGTACTTGCTATCCCTTTGACTTCAAGGTCTTTACACTCTTCTGTGCCCATAAGATGTAAATTTGGTGTTTTGTGTTTTTTCAAGGATCCTGAATGCTCTGTTCATTTTTTAAAAAGAGTCATTTTGTTTGACTGAATGATCTAATCCTTCTACCTTGTCTTCAAGTACTGATATTCTGCCTCCTGTGTGGTCTATTCTTTTGGGGAGGCCTTCCATTGAGCTTTTTATTTGACTTACTGAATTTTTCATTCCCAGTTTCATTTTAGTTTGGATTTTCTTCAGTATTTTTATCTCTTCATTGAATTCAATTTTCATATCCTGAATTCCTCCTTATTTCATTCATCTGCTTGTTTGTGTTTTCTTGGACTTCAGTCATTTTATTCCTGTCCTCTAAGTTCATTTGGGTGTTTATTCATGTCCTCCTTGAATTCTTTAAAAGATTTATTTTTATTGTTTTTAATTATGTATATGGGAGCATTTGTGCCTGTGAGTGAAGGTATCCATAGAGGTCAGAGGTGTCAGATCCCCAGAGAGCTGGAATTAAAAGCAGATGTGAACCACAGGACTTGGGTGCTGCTAACCAAACTCTGGAAGAGTAGTATATGCTCTTAACCACTGAGTCATCTCTCCATCCCCCTTCTTTGAATATTTTGAACTTTTGAGAAAGTTAATGAATGTTCCTTTGAATTCAGTGTCTTGAGTTCCCTCTGAGTTGTTTTCATTTGGGAACCATGTCTATGAAGTTGATGATTTGATATGGGGAGAAAGGGTTGTATTTGTATTTGTCTTGCTAGACGTTTTGTGAGTGATAAGACCAGGACATCTAGAATTTGGTTGGTAGTTATGTATTTTGATAGTAATATTTTGTGGCCATGGGCCAGTGTGGTAGAGTATGCCTGGGGAATTTTGAAGGGCTGTGGGTAGAAGCTATTACTGGGGTTTTCTGCACCAAGTTGAGCTTTCTTGGGCCAACAACAAAGTGGGGTATGTTTGGGAAATTCCTGAGGGGACTAGGGGAAGTTCTTACCAGGGCCTCATAGGCTCACTGGAATCTCCCTGGTGGTTGGCAGAGTGGGGTGGATTTGGAGGATTCTCAAGAAAGACAGGGAATGTCTTACTGGGGTCTAACAGCCTGGCTGAAGCTTCCTGGGCAGTCAGTGTGGTAGGATACAGTGCCACGTATTTTCTTTTTATTGAATCTTTGTATTTCATACAGACCATCTCAATCAATCTTAATCATGTTTATGCCCCTTCCCCACTGACATCCCCTTGTAACCCCCCAGCTACAATCCATAGTCCTGTCATCTGTGTTAAGGTCTATTGTGTCAAGTTAGTGTCCCCAGATGTTCCTCAATGCAAGTTCATCCACTGAAGTCTAGTTAGCCTATCCAGAGTCTCTCGTTTTAAGTAGATTAACTCTTCGAATCTTACAAACTTTCTACCTCCACACCCACAGTGGTCTCTGAGCCCTGGGTGAGCGAAGCTTAACATCAAAGTCCTGTTCAGACACCCACACTCTACATACTCCTAATCTCCATGTTGCTCATTTGTGACTTTGTGAAACCCACACTCTACATACTCCTAATCTCCATGTTTGATCATTTGTGACTTTGTGGCCTTTTGTGTTCCTGGCCCTATGCTGCATGAGGGAGCTTCATTAATGAGTGTTGAGAGATGTATTAGTGTCTTCTTTACCTTTTGTTCTATGTTGTGTGAGTCTTCGGTGCAGGATTTGCATTGTAGATGTGCCTCTGAGGCTTCAGCAGTTCACAGACAATGTCTGTATGTGAGCAGCGTGGTACTCTGTGGTAGTTTCCATCTGGTGCAAAAGAAGCTTCTTTCATGAGTGGTGGCGAGGATATTTGACTGTAAATACAAGGATACATATTTTGCACTTAATAAGAAGTTATATTAGCCCAAGGATATTACAGCTTTGTGGATTTCTCTAAGATCGATGATCTCTTCAGTCACGTGTATTTGGCTATGATTATAGTACTTCACATGAGTTTCCTTGCATGGAGTGGGCTTTAAGTCCAATTAGGTAGCCATTGATTGCCTCCAAGATAAACATGCTACTATTGCACCAGTGTCATATGCTGTACCACTCATTGATGTAGTTATTTGGTCATGAAGCTGGTGTTGGGCCATTGATTGATGTTCTCCCTTGACCACTTGCATCGCTCTCTCCAGAGCTATGAGAGCTAGCCTTCAGGAAAGTAGCTTCTAGGTCAGTTCCCACTGACCCCTTCTTTCCCTTTATCCTTGTAGTTCCTAATATAACCCTCACTCTCTGCTCCCATTTAAATACCCCATTTTATCTACTTCTCCATGTCTCCTGCTCTATGAGGGTATGTATCCTGATGTAACTTCAGGAGCCAGGAAAATGGGAAGGAACTGGGAAGGTGAAAGGAAAGAAGGAACCTGTGAGAGAAGAACAGGGTCAACTCTTCAGAGTGTCAAATTGTTCAAAGTGCAGTGGCCTCTTCTGAGTCCCAGGTAATCTCTTAACTGTAAACTCTGGTAAAATAAAAAACACAAGTTATATAACTTCTAATATACAATGACACATAGTAAACATTCCTCTTACAAAAATGACTGAGAGCATTTCAAGGAATGATCAGGCCAAGGCAAATTTAGAACCCCAGCAAGGAAAACATTAAATTCTGTGCCTTCGTGTCCCATATTCAGGATTCTTAATGCCATCATCTTGGCTCCAACAAGTTTGGGTGTCTGGACCCTTCCATTCTCCACCTGTGTTGTATGGAGCTTCTGCTTAGGCAAGTTCTTCTGCTTGCAGCTTTCCTCAGTTGACGCCCACATTCCTGACATCTCTAACACCCCAAGAGCTCATCATAACTTGGGCTTTACCCTCACAGTTTCACACAATGGCTTCTCAGTGTGTTCTTGCAGGGATCTGCTCCTGTAACCTACTGGCTAATTCAGCAGCTTTCTAGACTCTTGGCATAAGCCTCCCTGACATAACTCCTTCTTCTTGCATGCCAAAGAAGCCAGCCTTACAGGACGATGCTGCCAAGTTCTCCTGGCACCTTGGCCACTTCTACCACAACTGTATGATCTTTCTTTACCCTGGCAACTGAATTTTAGGAATCAGTTCTTTAGAAGGTTCTGAGCAGGGAATCCCTCCATCTTTGGTGGCATTTTTAGTTAAGGCTCTCACTTTTAAATGAATTTTCATTTTTGTAAGTTGATGCTTTTGCTGGATGAAGTCTTGTACTTCCTAATCTTTCTTGTGATTCCAGGGCAGAACATGAGGTTTTACTTTAACAGTGACAAACTCCTCAACAATTACAGCTGTTTTCTCTGGACCACCTTAGCTGCAATTCCATGTTTGCTGGTGGGTTTTTTCCTCATGAAACTATATTGTTCATAACTTTCTGCCCCATTTTCTGCTCTCTCAGAGTCATTGTCAGAATATCACATAACTAGTTTCTAGCCCAGTTTCTGACCGAGTCCTTATTCTTCCCTGAAACCTCACCAACCAGCCTCCCTTGCTGACATTTCTCTTGACATTCTGGCCTTCCAAACTCCAGTTAGAATGGCCCATGAAACTCTGATTGTTGCATTCTATGACATCTCTAGTTTTCTAGTTTGAAATATGGTACTATTACTTATCCCTCTTATCTCTAACAAAGTAAAAATTGTAGTTACAATATATAACATTAAATTTGGCCATATTTTCAAAATCCAGTCATTAGCAAATTTTAATTGACATTTATATTGAATGCAGATATTTATAATTAAGTATTATTTTACATCTTTCTATTGATGGGTACATCCATTACCTTTTATGAAAATCTGCTTTTTTCTGTTGGGGGGCAGTTTTTGTTTTGTTTTGTTTTGAGACAGGGTCTCCCTGTGGCCCCAGCTGTCCTAGAACTCACAGGCTGGCCTCCATCTTACAGCTCCTGCTTCCCAAGTACTGGGATTAAAGGCGTGTGCTATCATATTCGGCTTTTACGGCTTTTTTTCTTTAGCTTTTGGTTTGTTTTCTTATCTTTTATCATTACTTTTGTATCATTACAGTAACTCTGTAATGGAAGTTACTGTAAAGGAAGTTATGACAAATTCACCAACAGCCATAGTCATATGCCTGTTTCCCAGGACTCAATGTATAAACAAATTCCAAAATCAAAGAAAACACTACTGGTCCACACCTTCTTAGATCATCCACTTTAAGTTGTTGTGTTTTTCTTTACTCATGCTGTTATGACGAGGGCCAATGAATGAGTCATACTTCCATCAAAGTCAAGACTTTTCATAGATATGTCCTGATAAATACTCCAAAGCCTAAGAGTTAATGATTTGGAGATAATATCTTGGCCACTATCTCTCCCTTCACCATTGTCAGGCAAAAACAGGCCAATGTCAATATTCCTTACACTGTTGTCCATTGTCTTCAAACTAATTGAGCTCTATCATCTCCTTGAAGGCTGTGTCTTTCAACAGGTCAAGTTGCCTTGGGATTCTACAACTGCAGGATGAAAATTCAGCCTAATAGTGAGTGAATTCTTATATTCTGTTTATAAGGCAATTCTATATTCCCTATTTTTCTTGACTAAGAGTAACACTGTCTCTTAAGAATAGAATAGACCTATCCTGCCACTCCCCGAGGATCCTAAGATTAAAAGTCAACACCTTTGAAACTAGCTCCTATTAGGAACAATTCCTTTGCTTCACCAACCAGAATTTCAGCCCCACCTCCCATTCTGTGTTGAGCTCATTGTAAACGTGCAGGAAGTCACTTTCAGACTGAATTCAGTTTTCCCCATGCCACTTTCTTGACTCATTCCTAAGTTCTGCTGTAAATAATAATAGTAACGGATTTGCACTTGTATAGTAAATTATTGAATATTTGAACAATATGTATTAGCTAAGTGCCAACTTAGTAAGAAGGCCATTTCTAAGTATCTAGGAATTCAAAGATGCAGGAGAAAAAGCATACTTAGATCAGGGGAAATTCCTACAAATGAAAACAGAAAACAGCAGTTCAAATCCCAGAAAAGTTATCGAAAAAGATTAAATTTTTCAGTAAATTAAAGCATTTAACTTACCTGTGTGTAGTAATACAGACCTATATAATCTCAGGACTTTAGAAGGATGTAGTAGAAGGATGCTCATAAACAACTCATGCATGCTGAGTTTTAGTACAGCCTGGGCTTCAGAGCAAGATCCTGTATTTTAAAAAAAAAGTTACAAACACACACACATATGTATATTTATGTGTGTGTGTGTGTGTATATATGTATATACACATACATATATGAATCCAATATGATGTTTCAATATGTTTTAAGTCAAAGTCAGTAATAAAATGAAAAAGAAAAACTCTGTTCTTGAAGGCAGCGCTGAAAGAATCTCCTACAATTGGAAAAGGTAGCAAAGCTCTAAATTCTTCATAGTAGAAAGTTAGTTTCATGGGACTTAAGAGACAGCTCAGCAGTTAAGATCACTGGCTGCTCTTGCAGAGGACCTGGGTTTGATTCTCAGCACCCATGTGGTGGCTAATAACCCTCTGTAACTACAGTTCCAGGAGAAACTGACACCCTCTTCTGACCTCTGTGGGCATTGAACAACATGGGTATACTTACATACATGCAGGCAATACACTCATACACATAAAATAAAAATGCTCACTGTAATATTTTATAAGAAAAGAGATTTCAGTATGTAATGATTAATCCATTCAGTGTAATACAGATAATAACTTGTTAATAACTAATGAATGTAAGTAGTGTATTTGTACCTTTTTTTTATGTTTGAAATGATCAAAATAAGAAGTGACAAATACTAGCTACTAGATAGAAGGATTAAAATAGGGCTATTCTCCTGAAATAACTTTATTAAAAATATAGTTCAGGCAGGGCATGGTGGTGCACACCTTTAATTCCTGCAGAGGTGGGGTAGAGCTTTGTGAGATCAAGGCCAGTCTGGACTATAAAGTGAGTTTCAGGCCAGCTGGGGCTACAAGGAAACCCTGTCTAAATAAGACCAATAATAATATTAATCATCATCATAATAATATAAAATGCTATGCTTTGATATCATACAAATGTGCCGAAAAAGAATTGGACATACAAAAGGCTCTTGAAGTTAACATGTTAAGTGAAAATTGCTTAGTTAACATGTTCAATTTTTTAAAAAATATTTAATTTTCTGCTGAAAATACCAGTTATAGAATCAGCCTTAACAGGATACAGACTCTAAAGAAAAATTTATAAAGGGTGAAAAGGGAGAACCTATATCTAGTGGTATTATCTGCAGTACACATTATATTTTAAAATGTGCAAGTGACTAAACAATTGATAAAGTCCTATAGTTTATAAAAACGAAGTCATAGAATTTTAGAATTAAGCTTTCTTTAAAATGCCTGTTTTCTCATAAGCGCATGAAAACGCATGGAGGAATAAGCACTTCTTTTCCTTTTTCTTTTTGTCTTTTTTCTGTTCTAAGGACTGAACCCAGGCCTTCATGCATAAGAAATGCTCTGCCATTGACTTAGACCCCGACTCAGTATTTTTCCCCTTAAGTTATACAGTTAGCTGGTGAAAAGGCTAAGACTGGAATTCAAGTTCTGACATCTAGTCTAATTGCATTCCACCTCAATTCCTCAGCATGCCTCCTTTCTTAGAAAGTAACCTCAGCACAACCATTCAAGTTTGCCTCATACTCCTTCCCAGCACCTGAGGCAGGAATGCCCTTTCCGGCTTCTACACTATCCTTGCCTCTGTATTTCCTCAGGTTCTGCTCCTGTGCAAGCACTGCTGCATCCTTACGCTAGCTCTGCACATACTCACAGTCTCCTTTACTGCCTGTGTATCTTCTAGTAGTACAAGTGTAAGATGCTTTCTTCAAGACACAAGATTAGGTAGATTCCTATTTCAGCTGTTCTACTTGCATATCTCAAAACCTTGGACACCTGTGTAAATCCTTCTCCGCATCCTTGTTTTACACACATTATGAGGAAAAACAGTAGTCTAGACAAGCAAACACAAAGGTAGTGCCCATCAATGCATAGGAAATATTTTCTGATCATTCTTGGTTTGTTGTAATGAGGAATGAGGTATACAACAATATGATGATGAGTGGAGTGTCACATACCTGGAGTAAAAATGACTGAGACAAGTGCAGTAGTCACAGGATTGGACTGTCACCCATAAACATCTTTATTCCAATTTACCAAAATAAATGAAATTGTTACTGATTGTAAGACTCCCTGGCTTTGATTCTGCTCCACCAGACACATTATTGGTTTAAGTTGACTCTCTCGGACTTGTTCAACAAGTTACATTTTAATTACGTGGGATTTCCTCCTTTGTCCTCACAGCTCATCCACAAACACTCATAACAGGTACAAGTCACTCAGTTGAGTGAGAATCTCAAAGCAGTTGGACATACAGAAGAAAAGACTTCTTCATTATTCAATAGCAAAATGTATAGGTAAGTTCTGCTTTTGCCTCTGAAGCTTTAGAAGCTTTACTGTAACTTAGAGCATGAAAAAAATACATAGAAGTTTAAGTAATATCTGCTGTATATAAGTACTTTTCTAGTAACCTAGTGAACTTCTTGGATATTGTTGAAATAGCATGCCTGATATTGTTTGAATACCATGTTTGACTGTTTCTCTGAATTATTTTTTATCAAATGAATTAATCTAAGGAGTTGACTTAGCATTGCTACATGTCTTTAAGGAAGGAAGTGTTGTCCTGATTCAGTTTTCAAAAGTTGTGTGCATTTATTAATCAGGAAAAACTTTATTATGTTAGGAATTCCTGAAAATTAAGTATTTTGATTTCTATCACAGTGTCACTACTAGATACTAAATATAATATTAGTTCTAAAGCCATCTCTAAGAAAGTGCACACAGTATTGGTCTATATTTTATGCAGTAATGAAATTTCTATTTTCAATAAGAATTTCTAATATTTAAGAAAATAACATTGGTCTAGTGTTCTTTCTAGTTAATGAACAATTATTTTCATATACTTTTGCATAAAAACAAGTTTGACATAACATCAGTTTGACATAACATCAAACAGTACAATCTTAATTAACACAATGAAAGCAACTACATGATTTGATGTACTCATATGTGTATCTGAGTGTATGTATCATACATACTGTTTTTCTATGAACACAGCTAAAGCAAAACAAACACATTGTAAGCTACTCTGAAAGAAGATCGATAAAAGCAAGAACAGTGCATAGGTATAAGGCAATTGAATTTATTTTCAATCTCCAAAACATCAGAAGCAGTAGTCAAATCAACAGTCAAATCATACTAAATAACAAAAATCTGCATAAGCAGCAGTCTAAGACTCTGACAATAGAAAAACAAGTAAAATAAATTATTTCATATTCATAAAGTAGACATTTAAAGCACTTTAAAATTTTAAAGTAATTTATTTAATGTACTTATTCTCATTTTAGGCAAAAATTTTATGACATTATACTTGCTGACAAAACATCAGTTGTGAAGATATACATGTCTAAAGGCTACTAAAGGCTAATAAATATAAAACCCTAATCAGATCTGTTATTAGTTATATTTTCTTAACATTTCTATAACACAATAAGGGTCTTTGGGTAATCCCATTATATTTTGAAAATCAGTTTAAAGAAATATTTTAATGTTTTAAAAAATAATTTTAAAAATATCTGATTTAAAATTTAATATGTATATGCAACTACATGTGCATCAGAATACCATGTAAAGGAAAACAGAAACAGAGACATAAGTAAGTAAAGCAAATAATGAAAGGGACACACAATTTCAATATGCCTTCAGTCAATCCAAGTTTAACTTTTTTTCATCATGGACAGAGAGGCTGACATTCAGTCAGAGTCAATTCTGTCAATCATAATGAATTTCTCTTAGAATTTTGGTTTCCAAAACCTTATATTTGCTATATTTTATCACTTAAACACTCTGTTTCTACTGCCAATAGCTTTCCGTTCTTTCATTAATTCGAAATATCTATAATCAGAATCACTATGCAAAATTGACAAAATTTGAAAATTTGAGAAGCCATTAATGAAAACCAGAACACTCTGTCAACCTGAGTAAGAATCAGAATGTGGATGGGGGTGGTGGAGATTCATTCTCACGGATTAGGGAGTTCTGTCATTAAACCTCAACATTTCCCAATTCTTCCAAACACTCCCAGAGATCAGGATATCTAAGTCATGAGGGGAAAGGGGAAGAAATATTATTACAGAATTTGTGAGCAATTCTAAGCAAGTTTAGCATGATTTTAGATAAATCTTCAGGCAATTCTGAAATGCCTTTGCTTGAGGATAGTCTTTCTTGGGATTGATTGCTCTCACGAATATTTTACATTCTCAGACTTCTTCCATGTTGCTGCCTCTCCGGATGGTTGCACAGATGCTGTGTTCCTTTCTTTATCCATATTCTTGTTTCTTGTCCCCAAGGAGGGAAATTCTGCCACAAACCCCTGAATTTGGATAGCAATGGTTTGATATAAGTTACTCACCTAAAGATCTCTGACATTCCAGAGTGCCTCAGATCCACCCAGAGAATAGTCACAGCCATCAAATTTCATAAAAAGTACCAGAGAAGGATGAGTCTTGGAGAACAGGATGAGGATTTCCAAGCCAAAATCCAGAATATGGTTTAAAGAAAGACTTAGAGTAAATGTGTGCATCTCAGCTCAGGAACAGACAAGTCTCAGCAGGATTCCTCTCTCCATAACAAATCTTATTTCTTATTTCTTTTGTGAGTGTCTGTGAAAAGATTAAGAACAGAAACATGCCAAAGCTAATCAGATGCCCTACCTTGTAATAAGAGTCCAAAGAACAAGAAACAAAGTAAAAGTAAAACCCATCACTGCCCAAAAATGTACTTTAAACCCTGTCTGTTGTTTCAGTTCTGTTTTCTGAATTGTTATTTGTCATTCAAAACCCATGCTTAAAATTGTGATTCATTTAGCAGAGATAATATTTTTTCATGAAAATTAGGCAGGTGGGTACCAATGTATTTTTCTAATCACGGAACCTATTTAAAAGTAGGTAGACCTAAGATGTTTGCATCTATACTGAAGATGCACAGACTTTAATTTTTGTCCTTATTCCCTAAACAATACAATTATGTAAACAGCACTTAAATTGTATTCAGCATTTATTAGTGATTTAGGAATGACTTAAAGTATATAGGAAGATTGCATAGAGTGTATTCAAATACCAGTGTTTTACATAAGGGACTTGAACATCTGGGGATTCAGCTACCTGCACAAGGCCCTGGAACCAATCTCTGTCGGATATGGGAAGGACAACAGTATAAATTTGTATAACTCAGACCACACACTAAAGGAGTTGCAGCATTTAGCCAAAGGGTTTTCCTAATGTTGGTATGAGATGAGGAAGGGATGATGTCCATATGAAACACATAAAGGTCAACTTCAATTAGTTGTTCAGAGTTACTTATTTTCTAGCAAGTTCTTTCATGTCCATTGCCACTGTGACCACTGGAAAGCATTCCCAAGGTATTGCCTTAAAATTTCATTATTTGTCTGAAACATATGCCGCTCTACTCCCAAAAAGTCTATGGTTGGTACCTCTACAGTAAGTCTACCTAACTTTAATATTTCAATAAATTAATTCAGACATTTAACCTTATTTCTACACTGAAACATTACCATCAGTATAAGAAAATGCCCTATTATCTTCAATTGAAAAGCATTCTCTTCTCCAACATTCCCTTTCAATTTAAGCCTTTTGTCTTATTACTCATCTCCCTTTGTTAGCAAAACTCTTCAAAAAATTGTTTTTATTGGACATAAAGTCCAATTAAAATGTGTACAGACTGTGATAATATATTGTATGTCTCAAAACACTAGAAAGGTATTGACATGTTTTTATCATAAGAGAATTATAAAGATTTGAGGGCATACACATGCTTCACCTGATTTAAACATTAGAAAATATATAAGTATCAAATTATGCCATGATGAGCTGTTCTTTATATAAAATCCTTAACATACATTCAGAAAGATGCATAGATTCTTTATTAAATACATAAATATAACATAAAATAAAACACAGAATTACCACATAGCAGTTTAAATAAATAGCTCGAATCTAAATCGAATAATGCCTCAGAAAAGGCTATACAATGGTGACTGCAACCTGTGTTGCTTTTGTTCATTTTAAAAACTAACAAAACAATACTGTATTGGATTCATGAATATAATAACTAAGTAAGCAATGAGTCCAGAAAGAGATGCCTTAAATCCATTATGCATGGTTGACTATCAGATAGGAGTGGGAAGTCGGATTTTATGAAAAAAATAAAGACTGAAGTGGAAAAAATGTTAGCAATTTTCTATTCTGGATGCTAGGAACAAGATGTTTGTTATATAATTACGCTGATAAAGAGGGGGTTTACTCATAATAACAACCTCCAGAATCATTCCCAGGCCATATAATTTAACACAAAATAATGGCATATGCCTAAAGTTAGACCTGACTGTATTGTTAGAAGGGGCACATTGATGTGAACTAGCACAAACCTCATACTGAGTAGAATTCAGTTTCTGTGTTTAATGACACATAAGTCAATAGACTTGTATTAAATGCTTTAAATTGCAAAAAAAAAAATAGTTAATAATTCTAATAAACAAAAACATCCTGAAGATATGACATTCCTTTGAAAATTAATTTTTGGGTGTTCACTACCTATTTGAAAGAAATAGCATCACCAGTACTGGAGACTCTGTGGGGATCCTCACAGCTACTTTCCAACCTCTAGCTTCTCTCTCTTCATCTTCTTTGAGCAGAACTGTCCTCTGGGATGATATCTTAAAACCCATCATTTTTATGAATCCCAACTTAAGGCGATATCCTTAAAACTGTATAATTTAACTTTACTTCTGGGAAATTCATAAAACATGAGATCAAAATTGAGCTCATGGTGTTTATAGTAATAATGTATTCATGGTCATAGTTTTTGGATATTCCCTTTTAAGAGCATCCTACAACTGACATAGCCACTCTTCTGGTTCTCTGTCATACCAAATAATGCAGCTCTGAACATTACTGAATGGTTAATAGTACAAATGCATGAGAGTTTCTTCTAGGTGTGTTTCTACAGATTAATTTTCTAGAACACATAGTATGTGCATATTTATGTTTTATTCCAATATAAATGGTTTCTATTTGACATACCTCTCAAATAGCTCTTGTTTAGTTTCTCATCATCATATACATAATGAAATATGGTAAGTAGTCTTTATGCTCCTTTTATTAAATTATTACATAGCAGCTCAATACCTCATCACTACAAGATCTTCACAATGCTTCCAAATACCATTTTTTCCTTGGTTTCTCTCTTACCACACTGATTGAACATTCCCTTCTTGGTTTCTGTTACTAGATTCTAATCATTTTCCTGTCCCCCAGGACTTGAGAAAGGAGACATTATTTTCTTAGAATGTTATTATACAAATATAGTTATGGTTCCCTGTATAGAGTAATACTCTTGGACACGGAAGAGATTCATTGGTGAACAGAGACCAGCTGAAAGCTGATTCAGTATTACAGAACAGGAAAAAATGTTGATTGGGTAAAATTGATGGGAATGAAAGTAAAACTTGATGACTACTAAAAACACAGCACAGTCCAGACAATATTTATCAGGAACATTCATCCTTACAACCTCTAGCATTTTTTATTATTTTCATGTTTATGCATGAGAAAACTAAATCTCAGAGAGGTTTTATAACTTCCTAGTGTCAGACAATGTCTGATGTGAGCAGTGAAACAGCAAGTCTGATTTTTCAGGTAGAGTTACTTGCTAGATGCTAGTATCATTTATTGACAAGGAAAATGTGAGAAAATATTTGTTTTCTGGGGCAAGGGAAGATTGTGAGAGTTAGAAAGAATAAAATGATGAGTTCAACTAGAAAATACTGAGTTCTAAGAACAAAGTGGAGATATATGAAGGTTGCAGTTGGACATCACAGTCTATATATTGTGTGTACATTGGCATTTCTTAAAATGTAACCTTTGGGTTATCCTTATCTTTTTGAATCCTGATTGCACACTTCTGAGGAGCACAACCAGAAATTGTGAGTGTGGATGATGAATAGGAAGAATTTGTACTTTCTAATCTCTTTGTGTTCTTAGGCACATGATTGGCTTAAGTGGTAACTGAAATTGTCTGAATCAGATCAGCTAGAGAGAAAAGGAAAAGAAGAAAAAAGAACACGAAGCTACACTATACTGTTAAGAATGGAGCACCTAGCAATAGACATTCAAGAGGGAGACAGGAAAATAAAGATTGAGTATGTGAATTAGTGTTTTGCCTACATGTATGTAAGTGCACCTGTGCCCTGCAAAACCCTCGGAGGCCAGAAGAGGGCCTCAGATCCCCTGCAGCTGGAGTTATGGATTATTGTTATCTGCAACATGGGTGCTGGGAACTGAACCTAGGTCCCCTGCAAGAGCAGCCAGTGCTCTTAACCACTAAACCATCTCTCCTGTCCCCATGGAACTTTTATAAAAAGAGTGTTTTGATGAAAAAAGATGAAATGACAATGAAATGCTTGGAAGAGGGATGTCTTGTCTTCTTCCATGAGATGTGAAGACAAGGGAAATACTTGATCAGTTTTCTAACATTTCCCCAGTACCTAGCAAATGTTTGAGTACTCAGTAGCTACTAGTGTTCCCCACATTTATTAATAAACACTGTATTTATAGAGCACCCATCATGCACTGGGTTACAAAAACAATAAGACCTCAGAGAGAAAACTGAGACAAAGCCATCAAGAGGCCTGATACAGACCTCTGGGTCATCCCACCTACTCAGCTTATCAGTTTATTCACTTGCATGTTAAGGAAGAGGAATTATGATGTAAATCAAACCAGTCAGTTCCTTTTTCCTTTTTCTTTTTTTTTACCTTTTATTTACCAAACTCTAGTACAGGGCCAACCAAAAGCCAGACATTATCCTTGTTGCTCACACACAAGCTTAACCCCATTACCCTTACAACTTGAAGTTAGGTCTTGTGGCCTCCAATCGCAGATAAGGAAATTGAAAACTTAAATGGATTCCTAAATTCACATAGCAAATAAATGACAAAAGTAGAATGTGAATCCAGTTAGCCTAGGCTCAGTCTAGGCTCTTAACTGTTACCCTGTGATCTTCCATCCTTTCCTCTGAACCCCCACTCTGTGGAGCATATGGTCTATTGTGGAGCAAGTAAGGAGACTGAAGACAGGTAATTAACATGTACAGATAGGCCTGCCTTTCTTTTTTAGACAAACAAGGATTAGATCACACTACGGCATTTTTGAACAATGCTTTTGTAACTTATTTTAAGAGAATAAAGTATTGACAAAGATGGGGCCTCTAGCAGAGGTGAGGATTATTCTGTCGAGACACTGTGGAGGTGAGGAGGTGCTATCAGTATGAAGAAGGAAGGAGAGAAGGAAGATGGTGTCAGTCACCAGGAAACTCATTGATTCTTTGTCCAGTGACAAAGTAACCTGAAGTCCAGAGAAGGGATTTGCCTGGTATCAAGCTCCAAAATGTCCATGAATACTGCCTCCTAGGATAAGGAACACATCTACAGCACTTATAAGCTCTGAGGAATAATTCACTTATTGAAAAGGTTTCAAAAATATTTGTTTAATAAGTCATTTCATCATGAACAAAATCATTCTGGGAAATGATACAGAGCAGCTCAGCTCTTTCCTCTGTGTCTGAAAACAATAGAAGATGATTTAAAAAAAATACATTCATGCAACTAAATATTGCTTTAAAGCAGTTGAAGTGGCTAATCTCCGGCATGGTCCATAATTCACTAGAAGCTACCTTTTGTTTTATCTATAAGAAAAATTATAATTTATTACATGTAGTAATTAAATAAAACTAACAATGGTAACTACAAATAGGGCTCTGATTCTAGTTTTCTCCATTAAGTTTGCTGGTGATAACTATTGACTAGGTGCTCTGAATAATGATTCCAATATATTTCTATCATCTCCCTTGACTTATTTTACCAACTATGCTTTAAAATACCCTCCGTGCTTTAACCTCTTTATTGATAGACTTTTTATTTCTAGAACTTGTACATTTAATGATAGACTTCTTCCATATTTCTCCTATTCCAGTATTAATAGAGAGTCCCTTCCTGTCTCCCCACTCCTGTCCCCAGTATTAAATGTTATAATTAATGCTAAAAGCCTGGCCTGTATCCTTCCATTCAAATTAAACAAGGTTGTCCTCTTGACAATCATCAGAATCTTTTTATATTTAGGTCTCTATATGACAGTCAATTTAATCGTTGGAGAATACACACATTCAAAGCAAAAATATCACTGCCCTATACTCATCCAGAATACCAAATTCCTTAATTCTTTGGGGCATACTTTGTAGAGACAATAATGGAAGAATAATAATACAGATTTTTATCACATTGACCTAGATATAGGGGCCACTGAATTCATCATGCATTCATTTTCTATGGAAAGCAAATTATCTAAATTAGAGTCAGTATATTTTGATGGAACAGGCAGGTTAGGCTTTGAAAATTCTATAGAGATCATAAAGTCGAGGGCTGTCTATGTATTTTGACTTTAGAAAAACAGACCTGCTATGTTTCAATAAGGTCTCTGACCTTTCGCATTCTAATTGTTTCTAAAAACCTTCCTGAAAAAAAAAAAAAAGTAGTTCTCTCTTTGAAAATGGAGACTCTTGAATCCAGAGACATAAATTCAAGTTAAATTTTAGCAGGCAATTATTATGTACATTAAAATTTAAGAAGTACCACACTAAATGACCACTTTTAAAGCTATATGATAGCCTCCAAAGTTTCTAACGTGAGAGAAGAAACAAGACGTTCTCTAGTGTACTGAGATATGAATAAACATACTCTCTAAACCGGATGAGCAGTAGACTTCCCAAGCTCTCCTACAGAAACGCTCAGCACCTTGGGCAATTCAGAATTCAAAGTAGCACTTTCTGGAGTTCCAAGAACACTGTGCTCCCTGAAATAATAGGTACTTCAGAAATAAGTGTCTCTGTACTCAGATGTTGGAAAAAAAAGTCTCATCAGTCAGGTACCAAAGGGCAGTAAGAATCGGACAGCTGAGGAATACACAAAGGCTGATGGCCTTTTTCTCTTTGGCAGCTTCAAAGCAGTCAGGAGGCTTTCTCTTATTTTTCCCTCTAACATGTGACAGGTGATGGAAGTATGTGATATACCTCTGTAGGTCTAACTGGGTTCATAAACTATCCCCAATGAGCTGTTTGGAACTCCACCTGGAAAAAGAAAATACAAGTGAGTGGGAGGAACATTATCCTAGAAATGAGCACTTTAAGTTGTGTAAGAAGTAAATTACTTCAAATCTCTGATGCTTTCACTGTTTTGTGTAACAAATTGCTTGCCATCAACAGTAACACACCCCCTATTTAATATCTTACTAAGAGCCTCAACATGCCAAATGGCATTGAACGCTGAACTATGTGGATTTAGTTCAAAACCATCCTTATTGTCAATTACGTGCAGAAACTGATAATTGTATTATTGTAGTGTTAACAATCACGAAAATATAGAATTTATTTTTAACATCTTAATTGAGATAAATCACATACCACAAAGTTTACCTATTTAAGATATGTAATTCAATGGTCTCTGTATGTTTTTAGATATTCAACAATCACCAGAATTGGATTTCAGAACGTTTTCATCCCCAAGGACTTCCAATATTCAAGTACTCAATCCACAAAACGCATTCTGATAACTAAATATCACATATTTATTCTTTCAAGAAGATTTACAATTTGCAAATAACTAGAAAAATTATATTGGTGTCAGTAAAGGTAAAAAAAAATCTTTAAAAAAGAAAAGAATAAAAAGGAAAAGTAAAGAAAGGAGAAAAAAGAAGATTTGTCTATTTGAAAACAAAATCCATAGGAAAAAAAATTTTTAATGTTATTTGCACTGTCAGGAGAACTGGTCAAGAAGCAAATTCTCATGGCTACATTTTCCAGAATTCAGTAGTTCGGCACTAATATTGAACAACAGTGCCCTCTAGAGTACATAATCTATAAGGAGATAAGGCTCTCCCCAGCTAACTTAATCTGTAAGGAGATAAGACAGAGACTGTGTCAGGACTTCTTTCAAAGTGTTCTGTTGGTATCAGAACACTAGAGACATGTCCTTTGACAGGAATAGGAACAGCACAGTATTGTTTCCATCGCTTTAAGAACATCATGACTGGGACTGGGAATATATCATTTGCCACAAAAGCCAAGTTGGCATCCTCAACAACCATTTCAAAGCAAACAGGCTTTAGGGGCTGCTTGTATCAGAGAAAGCAGCGACGGGATTCCCAGTGCCTGCTCACTAGGCAGATGACCCAGAATGGTTGAGTTTCAGGTTCAGTAAGAGATCCTGTTTTAATATATAAGGTGAAGGGTGATGAAGGAAGATACCCAAAGTCAGCTTCCATTTTCCATATGCACATGCACACATCCACACACACATGTAAACATACACACATGCATACTCATCATACACATACATACACACAAATGAATACTGACTTCTAGATAAATGTACTTGAACTACCAGAATCATAAAGTTCCAGAGGAAATGTTTCCATTTCTTGTGCTGCCTTCAGATCACCGAGGCAGGCTCACGTCTACAACGGTGCCTCCCTTTGCTGTAATGCCACTGTGCCCATTTGCAGACAGAAGAAGCTTCATAACCTCTCTTATGGAAACAAGAACCTATCCTTGGTTCAACCTTACAGTTCCAGCAAAGATGGTCTTCCTTAGAAAAACAAGTATATATTGTGATAAATCAGTAATCAAAATATGCCTCATAGTGACTCTTCACAAAAATATCAAGTAGTCTTCAGACACTTTCTGCTAATAATCATATGAGGTTGACTCTGTTATCAAATATGGTGTTAGATGTTGACTGAGGGTCAACTCAGTAAGCCTTACTAAGGTGTATTCAACAGCATTCTTTAGTAGCCCACACCATCCTTCCAGCTCGAGAATTTGCTAGGTAAGGTTTGGGAAGGAAGATGTATAGATAGATGATTGATGATGACAGATGATGATGATGATGATTGATAGATATATAGATAAATGATAGATACATAGATAGATAGATCCATCCTTAGTCTAACACAGGGTAAATAATGAGGTCAGAAACAATGTTCGTGTTACAAATTATGACTGGAGAACTGTATCAGAACTCTTAATTCTTTCTGTATTTCATACAGAACATCTCAAGCACTCAATCTTAATCATCATAATGCTCCCTTCCCCACCGTAACACCCTCCATAACCCCCAACTGAGTCCATACATTCTGTCATCTATGTTAAGACCTATTGTGTCAAGTTAGTGTCGCCAGACATTCCTCATTGCAAGCTCATACACTGAGGTCCAATCAGCCTATCTAGATTCTCTTACTTTAGGAAGAAAGATGAGCTCTTTCTCATCCAACAGTAATCAGTTGCCAATATTTCTTCTTCTGAGATGGGGGTCTGCTTGCGTTTCTGTGGGTCCGGTGCCTGCTGCCACCATTGCTGTAGATTCATATAAGCAGGGCTCCAGAAACTTGTAGGAACCTATTTTTATATGGTCATGAGCCTCCTCCCTGGCTCTTACAATCTTCCTGCCCCCTCTTCCTCAATGGTTCCTGAGCCCTGGATAGCTGAAGTTTAATATAGGTGCCCTGTCTAAGAACCAGTATTCTTCAGACTCTTAATCTAGATCCTTTGACTCTTTTTGAACTTTTGTGTTCCTGGCCTTCTGTCACATTAATGAGAACTGAAAGATTCAATAACTCATTATCCCCCTTGTTCTATGTTCTGTAGGTCTTAGGCGTAGAGGTTGAATTGTAGATATGCCACTTAGGCTTGGCCAATTCACAGACACTGTCTGTGGGTGACCATTTGTTGTACTTGAAGAAGGCAAGGAAGTAAGCTCTATGAAACCCCAGGGGTAAGAATGATCCAGGCAGAGAGAAGCAAGTACAAAGCTGGAGGCTGTCTGATATGCTTTTCTAAAATGTCCAGAGGGGTGGAACAGAATGTGGACGTGGAGTGAAGTAAGAAATAACATCAGAATCATAAGGAAATATGGTGCCATATCAGAAATTCCTGGAAGTGAATGGAGAACCAAGAATTTAAGAGGCCAAAACATTACAAAATAAATACCCAGAGCTATCTTAGATATTGGATAACTATTTATGCATCAGAAAATTTATTCAAAGAAACTACAAAGTATTAAAACATGCAAAACAAAACACAGCTGGTGTTGCCCTACATGAGAAAAGTGCCATGTCGTTCTGCATAGCATCCCTAGCAGGGTGGTCAGTGTAGCCCAGAGGAGGTGTAGCTCACAGACCATCCTGTTTAACTAGGTTTTTCTTTTCTTTTCTTCCTTGTTCCTTCTTTTGAGATAAGATGGAGGAATTATTACAGAAGGCATCCATGTTTGAAAAAGAGAATAAGAATAAGAGTTCAGCCTACAGCTGAGAGCCAGTGGGAAAGGAAATCTAGCCAATGTTAAACTTTTAACCTTAGGCTCATTATTCTGTGCCCTCAGTGCCTGAAATAAACCCCTGATGACTGGGTAACGACGTAGGTGTGGTTCGTGGATCAACTGTTTAAATAACCGCATACCTAAGCATTGAGCATGAGCCACCATTTAGCTTGTTAGTCATTATCAGTGCCTAATGCGGGAATTAGCATAGGTTAATAAGTAAGTACAGACCAAATTTCACAGTTCTCCCAATTCTTTTTTAAAAGATGTATTAATGTATTTGTCTGTCTGTATATGTGTGAGCCTGAGTGTATGTATGTGCACTACCTGTGTGCAGTGATGTGAGTACCACATGTGTGCAGTGCTTGCGTAGGTCAGAGGTGTCAGAACCCCTAGAGCCGGATTTACAGGTGGTTGTGAGCTGCCCGATGTTTGTCTGAAAACCAAACCCAAGTCCTCTGTAAGAGCAGTGCGCACTTGTACTATTAACCACTGAGTCATCTCTCCAGCTCTAGTTCTCTCATTTCCATTGGTAAGTTACAGTAAAATTTCATTTTCCCTAGATCATAAGTCACTGAAATTTTAATCTCATATGTAGAATGGGGCCGTGGGGTTGTGTTCATAAATATTAATCCATAGTTGACTGAATTATACACATACACTCACACACACACACAATTGTCATCATATATATATATGTATCTGCTTATACATCTAGAAAATTATGGACTCTATATTTTTAAATTCAAATGTAGTTCAATTACTTGGTTTTACATGCTCTTTTTTTTCAGAGCTTTAAGTCCTTTCTATAAGATAATAACTTCCCCCAAATCACTGGCTGTCCAGGATCTTCTATCAGCCTAGCCACATCTCTCCAGGAGACATCAGACAAATCTGACCACTGACTACCTAAAATTAAAACTGATGATGGTTTGACATAAGGAGATTTTTCAACTCCACAGTGAGGTTAAAACAATACTGAGTGCAGGGCATGCTTCAATTTTTGAATTTTGACCTTTTTGCTACCTAACAATATGCACTATGATCTTCTCCTGATGATGGACAGCAGTAGTGAGTCACACACACTGTGCCTTCATCCACATGATCCTAAGTATAAATAAGAGACTATCTGGAGTAAACTGTGTACATATTGCTAAGCTATGATACTCAGTAAAATAAGTATATTAAGAGCACTTTCACACATGACATGTAAACACTGCCATCAATTAAAGAGAATCTGTGTTATTTTTTAAATTCAAACAAAATCCAAACTGTTCATTCCTGTCTCTAGTATAACTAATCCCCAATTATGCAAATTCAGTCCTTTAAAATCTCACGTTTCCTCTGGCACTGAATTCTCTGCCAGAGAGTGATCCTAAATTTTTATTCTCCATGTGTTGCTGAAGCTATTCCTTTCTCTCCACCTATGTTCCATGTGATTTGAGGCCCCTCCCCAATCCCATGTGTCTCCACAGAGACAGTAAACCTGCTGCATCCAGACATGCTCTCAGACTAATCTTTCTAAATCACTTCATTTTTAAAAAGTTATTTCCCATCTGTTTGGCTATAAGCACCAAATTAATGTTTCAAATAGGCTTTGTACTTTTTAATCTCTTTTTATTCCCTTGTTTCTCCTTTTACTTTATACCCATTGTTAAAGGCATAACTCACATACTTGGTATTCCTCAAAGACTGGTAATACTTCCTCCCCCATTAATCAAAGTTACTTCTCTGATCTCTCAGTTTCTATAACATGTGGGGTGCTCACGGGATAGTTTTCTCTCATCATTTCATAGTACTAATTTATTCCTGCATATTTGACAATAAAAAGGCATTAAAACTCAACCAAATTTTCTGCATAGAGGAATTTATAACTGCAGCAGAGTAGAAAGCTCATCTTGCATCTCTCTGACTCTGGGAGAGCATAGCGGAGGAAGGTGTGGACACATTCGTCCGGTTTGATGCCTTAGGGTTCAACTGGAAGAAGCAGGAATTCATGGAAAATGTTCTAACTAACTAGATAAATTTGTAAATTGTTTCTGCAAAAGACTGTATATCAAGTAAGAGAAAGTGGTGGAGAAATAAAACAGTATAAACTAAAATGCAAATACAAAGTAATAGTAATTAAAATGATTAATGAAAAAGTATATTATATTCAAAAGTTTTCTTTTACTTCCTTGGCCCTTTATGGTTTATATAAAATACATGTTATGTGTATGTAAAAAATCCTGTACAGTGGGTGATATCACTGTCTGATCGATGGGGGAGCTGGGGCACTATGCTATTAGAAGACCTGATCCCAAATCGCTCACAGCTATTGGCACAGCCATACTCAGTTCTAGAGACACTTCTACATTTCAGTTGTCCTTATAATACTGCATTGAATTCTAAAAAGATTTATTTTTTAATTATTATCATATATAACATTTTATTTGACTCTGTATACGAGGAAGGTATTGCTTTGCTCATTTAAAAAAATAATGCACCAGTCCTTTAGAGTGGCACATGCCCTTAATCACAGCACTAGGAAGACTGGCAGAGGTAGATCTTGATGAAACTGAGACCAGCCTGGTCTACATAGCAAGTTCCAGGCTAACTGGGGCTACAGGGAGACCCTGTCTCAAAATAAAAATAAAAATAAATAAGGGTTGGAGAGATGGTTCAGAACTTAAAAGCATGTACTGCTCTTCCAGAAGTCCCAAGTTCCTTTCCCAACAAGCACACTGAGTGACTCACAGCCACCTATAACTCCAGTTCCTAGGAGAATCCCACACCTCTGATCTCTGTAAGCTCCTTCACACACACACACACACACACACACACACACAGAATTAGAAAATTTAAAATCCTAAATAAATAATAGGTGGCTCTTAGAGTAGCTATGATTTCCAGGAGAGAATACTTGATTCTGCATTTGCTAACTCATTGAGTTCTCCTTCTAAGTCCCTTTAAAATTATTTTTAAAATATATTTTAATTTTAATTTTATGTGTATGAGTATATTGCCTGCATGTGTGCAAGTGCATCCATGTAGTGCAATGCCCTCAGAGATCAGAAGATGTTGGATTCCCAGGAATTAGATTACAGATGGTTGTTAGCTACCATGTGGGTGCTGATAACCAAACCCAGGTCCTGTGCAAGAGCAGCCCAGTGCTCTTGACTGCTGAGCCATCTCTCCATCCCTTTCTTTTAAAATTCTTTAAAATATTGTGCTGAGAACTTTATAACAATTAAAATTACCTTTCATCTCTCAAGCCCTTCATTACAAAGACAATGTGGTTTTTAGAACAAAGGCAATCTCAAGAAAAGGGATACTTTTGTTTTAAATTGTAAAATATTTTTCCACATTATAGAGATAGTAAATGAACATTAATAACAAAGATTATGTTACAAAAGTGGAATTAGTTTTATCTTCACCACTGGGGTGGTGAACAATCTACAATGTTTTCCTCCACTAATAATTCTTTCACAAGCCTACATCTCTCAAACGTTAGATTTAGGGACTGGGACGATGGCTTTAGGGTTCAGAGCACTTGCTATGCAAATAATAGGACCTGAGTTCAAATCTCCAGAACCTACATAAGAATCTGGCATGGCTGTAAGTGCCTGTAACTCCAGTGTTTAGGGGCAGAGAAAAGCAGATCCCAGGAGTTTTCTGGCCAGCCAGCCTAACCAAATGGTGAACTTCAAGTTCAATGAGAGACCCAGTGGAGACTAGAGAGGAAGACATTGGCCTCCACATGTTTGTGAACCGGCACACACTTACCTATACACATACACCACACATATACATACATACATCTACTCATGCACATAAAAACAAGAAGACTAAAATCAAGTAAAAATATTTTAACTGCTGAAAAACATCTTTAGCCATATTCCAATGATATAATAATAATCTAAAAAAGAATGCCCATGGACTTCCAGAATGTTAATATGATTCATTCTAAATTAAAACCAGCTAGAAAGTATAGCTAGGGCATGGAGAGGAGAGGCACTTGTTTTTCTCCCAGGAGTGAAGGGATTTTTCCTATTATGGTTACACCCCGAACACCAGGAAACAAAAATCAGCCAACCTATGAAGCAACAGAGCTCATATTCTATAGCTCATTGCAGCAAGTTGTCATGAGCCATCATCAACTCCTCTCACCTTAAGTATCATGAGCACATGTGCACACACATATACATGCATGCATAATAGTCATTTGTCCACATTGTGTCACAGTCTATGAGAATATTGATCCTGCACTGGTTTTCCATAAAAGCAGCAGATTCCAGAACACATCATTTCTGCACTACTATCTAGAGTTGTGCAGTTTTCACAGGCTGTAAGAATGTGTGGCTTTCCAGGGGAAGACTGGGAGCTGAGGTAGAGCCCATGCTTCCTGCCAAGCTGTCTGCCTCACAGTGGGGGCCATGCAGCCTAATGGACACCCTTTTAAAAACTTTTCCTTTTCTTGATTCTCACAGACGCACATAGACTCTCCCAGCGCTCTCACTATTTGCCAGTCTGGTCTCTATATCCTTAAGTTGTATGGAGTAGTTTATATCATCAAGGAAAATACACTTATTCAAACAAAATTCAAGATAAAAATAAATGATAGTGCAAATCACTCATAGAAAATCATGTGGTATATTTCAAAGCTTTGCACACAGAGTGCTATGGATTTGTGACTCAAGGATAGCATTCTTCTCCTCTGTATAAACTGAGCATGGTCTATTAAGCAAATAAATTAAGAAGTCATGACTCAGGGCCTGGCTGCCATCAAGTTTTGCAATCCTGAGGAATTCTGCCTTTGTTTTTACAGTGCCCCTAAGATTATCAAGAAGAAAAAAAAATAGATAAATAAAAGAGATAGACTATACTAGTGATTCTCTAGAAATTAGAGACTGAGATCCTTCCTTTCACTCCATTTCCACAAAGAAGTCATTCTTATTTTCATCTGTTTAAATTATTGGACTTCTAATTGAGACTGTCTTTGCACAAAGTGTTCCTTAAATTTTAAAAAAATTAAACAATTACACTGGATAGTTTTCACTGCCTCCCCAGCGGCAACAATCTGCCCAGAGTCAAAAAGGCTAAGATAGACTAAGTCACTTCACTTTGGACCCAGTTCTCAGAGTCTTTATAGCTCTAGTGTATAAAATAAACACATTCGAATAGATGCATTCGTACATTCTGTAAAATGGTTTGGGTTTTCCATTTATTAATGTCAACAATCAAGGTAGTAAGTGTGATGAGTATTAATCACAACATATAATTAGACATTCTCCTCCCATCTGATGTGAACCTTGGCAAACTGAACTTGACAAACCTGGATTCATATGACAGTTCTTTCACTTACTAGCTGAGTAACTTAATCTCTAAGTTGCTGTTTCCTCATCTATTAACTATAGTTTTTATAGGGATTAAATAAGATGATGTAGGAAAGCTCGGAACATTGCAGGACCGTGGTAAGCATTTAATGGGAGGTAGAGATTATTCCCTGATTTATATTTGTACTCGTCAGCATTCAAAACGAGAATGTACAATGTGTAATTTTCATACTGAAAAGATTCAGTATGAACCTTTCTTGAGAGAAGAGCCAGTGGAAACTGGCACAAACACCACTGTTTAACATATGACAGTATTGAGATAAAAAGAGACAAACTCACCAAGCCTTATGAGATCAGGTGAAGGGTAGCAGTCGGGGAAGAAAAATAACTACAGAGACAAGAATGGTGCTTGAGTTAACTTAAGGGTAAGATGGGTCAGCCCGGCAACTGAAATATAAAGAGTTTTCCAGGAGAACATTATGCACAGAACTTGTTGTAATACTCAGTCTGGCTAGAGTGATGAAAACAGGTGAAGGTGCCAAGAAACTAAAACATCTGAGGCAATATCACGAGTCTCAAATGTCATGCCAAACTCAACAACTATTCCAAAGACAGACAAATTTCAAATGAGGTGAGAGAAAGGGAGATTTTCTTGCAAAACAAATCTCTAGAAATTTTCAAGGACTTGATGAAAAATAAGTTCAAAAAGCCCCAGATTTCACCAAAATTCATTTATTCTTACAGAGAAATTATCCTCAAATCCTCTAGGCTCTACATTAAAAATAGACTCTGGTCACTTTCATCCCCTCCACTTACCATCTCATCTAAGCTCCGATCATCTCACATCTAGATGGCTAAATGACCTCATAAGTGGTCTCCTCACTCCATATCAAACCAACAACTACCCCTAGCAATATATAGAGCCTACTAAATAAACAGACCTGATGTGGTTCCTCAAAACTCTTAAACACCTGTCTCACTCAAGTGAAGCTCCAGATGACTATCTCCCTTATGACTCCAGTCTCCCCTTCAAATGTTCTCCTCCCTTGTCCCACCACATCCCCCTAACATGCTCCTTCCAGTCTAACTGAACTACCCTCTTTACTGTTTTTCAAGCCTACCAAATGGCATCTGCCTCAGGGCCTCAGGACTTCTGTTTTCTCTGCCTAGATCACTCTTCTGGGGCCTTCTTAGCCAGTTTACTGACCTCATTTTTGTTTTTACTCAAAGCTCACCATTTTGCTAGGTCTATTCTAGCCACTCTTCCTGACTTTTCAAGCCTTATACAGACTCCGTTCCCCACTTTCCTGCTTTATCATCGCTTACCTACTTATCTTCATTGTTGTTGCCTCTCTTGCCACCACTAGAGATGGGTCTTAGTCTATGGAGAGGAAGTCTACCATTTGTGGGTCCAGTGAATGTTTATCATCTGGGTTCTGGATGCCACTTTCTCATTGTAACATCATAGAGCAATAGAGGTGAAAGATCCCATCTCCACAGAGTCTCCAGTGCAGGGATATTAATCTCATTCATGAGACACTAATGACCTCCTACCAAAACTACCACCTAAAATCATCAACCTGGAGGTTAAGATCTCAAGACAAGAATTTTGATGAAACAACAAGATTTAACCCATTATAACTAGTATGACCACCGTGCTTACATTCATACTATCCACAGCACCTAAAACAATGACTAGGACATTGTAGGGTCTCACTTAATCTCCTGAAATAAATGATTGATTAGTTATGAAATTAGGAGATCAGTTAAATGGTATATCAGTATTACAAATAAGGTAAATGCTGTCACAGTCAGAGGTAAGCTATATAGAGAATGAAGGAAATGATTTAGGTAGTAGCATAAGAACTGATTACTGACCTCTTGTATGAGAGACATGACCAAGAGGGACCAGGTGAAGTTAATGCCTGAGTACCTAAATGTAGGCAGTAACATTTACAGCATTAGAAATGGCATCTATTAGGGAAGTGTATCCTGTGGGAAAAGATGCCAAGCTCTTTTTCATTTAGGTGGTTGTAGAAGATTCATAAGCTATTCAGTTAACAATTGAAAACAATGATGTGGAATTCAAAGAGACCTATAGAGAAGAGAAGGATGTGTCTTAGGAATACCCTACTGGTCATTGTTAAAACCATGACATGGGGTGAGATCATTGAAGACCATATAATAGAAAAGGACTATGGACCAATCTTTCTTAATCTCATAACTGTAATCTTAAATGGACACAAAACTGTCACAAAGTCCAGGACATATAATATTATATGTGTCTAAGTTTACAACTATCCTTCCACTAATGTCTTCCATTCTTGAAGATAGTGGGAATTTCTTATCAAATTGCTCTGTTAATCTACAGTCACAAACATAAAGCACACCTAAGTATCGATGACAGAAGTTAATATTTCTACATAAATATATTTTCAAATTAAAATTAAATCAGTTTTAATTGCATTCTTACTATGTAATAAAATATATTGCTTCTTAGAAAACCAAGTTCTAGACATTTAAAAAGCACTCAATAGATTTTTACTATCTTTGCTTTCTCTAGTGAGATCAAGAGAGACAAGAAATCCAATGCTTTTCTGTCTGCTGTGCTGTGTGGCATCTTAGGGAGGAAATGTACATTAAAAAGTTCATGTTCTCTGATTGAAAGCTACCTAGTTTCCATTTCCAGCTCTGTCATTATTGAACTATTGAGAAGTATTTACTTTCTCAGCCTCACTTTCTCTATATTCAGACTGGAATCTTAATAGAGACTTTCCTAGATTGTTGTGCTAATTAGCAATCTGCAAGTATAATGACTGCCTCAAAGGCTTACACAATAAAACTATAAAAAGAGAGGCTTCAACCTCAAGAAAGCTTTCCAAGTTATCAAAGAGGGAATCTGGGTAAACATTACGACTATGTTTGATTTTCTGTTTTAATACAAGCACTGACTGTAACTCTGAATTAAAAGCTAAATATTTTCTCGCACAGATTTCAACTGTTTTATAAGTCAACATTCAAATAAATGTTTGCAAACATATTCTTACAATTCCGCTTGAATTACCATAAGCTTTATAATCAGCAGTATGTAGAGATTCACCTGTGAGTTACAGAGTAGTTGCTTCCTCAGCCCTTTCTAGAGGGTGGAACAATCAATTCTTATGTGATTATCGCTTGTGAGATTAAGGTAATTTAGGCACCACACCCTTTGTTCCTTCAGTCATATGTCTCATAGTGCTTTTCAGGCTCTGCTTTTAAGATGTTTTCAGTGAACTGAAGGCAAAGTTGGCTCTAAAGTCATTCCCGTGGGAGGTGACCCTCACCGGAACTGAAGCACATAATGACTTTAGACTTAGGTTTCAATATTCGGGAGTTATTACCCTCCAGCTTACTCCTTGGTTTTGAGTATGTGTTACTCCATATCAGAGTTCACCTCTTGAAATACAATCAGTCCTTAGTTGTTCTGAGGAGGACTGATGCACTGGAGACTGGTTTAGCCTTTGAGTTTACCCTGGCCTTCAACTCTGTCTTCTTCTACTCAGCAGCCACTAATATTTAATAATAAACTCCAGATACTGCAGGCCATGGTAGCCTGTAATGGCACAACACCCCCTAAGGTAACCGATAAGTCCATCAAGGCTCAAAAAGTTAGCAAATATCAAAATGCCAATTTTCACCCAAACATTGCACTCAAAGAAAGCCATTTTCTACCAGCATAGCCAAATAAATAAGATAAAGTAAAAAGAGACCATAAATGGAAAGCTATGCCATCTGTTTCTTTATTGCATTATACTTAAGTCATTTCCTTCTTATTACATGTATTTAAATATGCTTTAATTAAATGATCATGTATGGTCAGGGCCAATTTTTAACAAAGAATGTATCTACTTAATAAAACTGAAAGTTAGTAAATCTATGCCCACCTCCAACTATCTTCTAAAAGGTCACTGGACAAAATATACTGGTAATCTACTGCAACAAGGCAAGGAATGCCATTTACAGATCTGTGGTTTGGACAGAACTAAACAGCACCCAGCAACTCTGCTCTGAACCCTAACCTCTAAGAACCAATGACTGCCTCAGACCACAGCCTTTTCACCTCAGAATAGACACAAAACAAAAGGAAAAAGTGGAAGTCAGAGCAGAATCTGGTTAAATGTAAACAATTCCCAGTTCTGCTAGCTTTAAAATATGAAACATATCCAGAGGCTAACATGTATAATAAATATTTATAAATATCATAATATTTATAAAACACCAGAGTATGTAAGGTCCTCTAGCACTTCAGAAACAGGACTATGAAAACTGTTTTCTCTGAAGGAATCCACAGCTTCATGGATAAATTACTTAACTAGAAATATTTTATAAGGCCTTACATAACCTCATTTCATTTTCAAAAAGCCTTGTGAGATAGGTGCTATTATTCACATTTCTTCAATAAAAAGTCCCAGATAAACGGCAATAGGACAAAGCAAACAGGAGCTCCGATGGCGACCCCCCAGTAAGAGTGTCCGTGGCCGTAGGGGAGGGAGGGAGACAGTGATATTTTTCTAAATGATACACCTACGGTAATGTGATATAGTGTGTGAGTACAAAAAGCCTAACCTACACTGCAGTCGATGAAGTCATAGAGAAAACATAAGTCACAGATGTCCTCTGATATTGGTGCGCCTCTAATTCATTTCCCACGCTTGCTACTTTCCTTATTCCTGCCCTTGGCTTCTGCCCATCATCCTCTGTGATAATGTGGAGTAACACTCGAAGAAAGCCATTGTGTTCCAACTTTCAGCCTCCACCCCAGACTCCCAACCCTCCCCCACCCCCACCCCCAGTTCATAACACAGTCTTCGTACACCTGTAGTGATGGGCCCCATATAAGACAGGTTGCTGTGGTACTATCAAGTCAAAATCTTGGAAGGCCTTGAAATTCCACAGATGCTTTAGTTACTAATCTTAAAAGTATAACAGTTGGCCCACGTGTGGTGGCACACACCGTTAGTCCCAGCACTCGGGAGGCAGAGGCGGGAGTACTCTGGGTTCCAGGCCAGTCTCGTCTACATGGTGAATTCCAGACTAGCCGAAGCTACAGAGAGACCATGTCTCAAAAAGATTAAAAAGAAGAAACAAAGTACACTAATTGTGTTCTGGGCATGGTGCCACCCACCTTTAATCCCAGCATTTAGGAAGCAAAGGCAAGCTGATCTCTGTGTGTTTGAGACCCAGTCTCAAAACAAACAAACAAAAAGCTTTTATTAATTGGTAGCAAAAGAGAAAGCAATTCCAACTTAAAATCATAGGCTATATTCCCTTATTCTTCTAGCAAACTACTTTAATAGCCAATAATTTTCCACAGGAAAAAGGATAACACTAAAATCTTGAAAGAAAAAACATTAAGGACAGTCTGGCTCAGTGTAGGCTGATTTCTAGGGCTGTTCCTATAATCAGATTCGGTGCAAGCTGAGAGATTCAAAAGACAGGCGGCCCTGAGCATGGCAGTGATGCATCTCCTAGGTGAACTGACTGACCTTCTTTCATTCCTGTTCTCAGGCCAAGACCAGGGCCAACAAACTCAAGGTTCTTCAGTTCGTTTCAGGTAGCTTTCGTTGTCATTGCAACAGTAGTGATCCTGGCGGTGACTATAGGTCTGCTTATCCACTTTTTAGCTTTTGGTAAGTACTGAATAATTACTTCTCAGATTAAATATTTAAATATATTTTCAAACTGGAAATGTGGTCTTAGAGAGAACCAGTAATGAGAAATAATCATTTCAGCTGATCAAATGTAAAGGTTACAGCTAAATTGTGTGTTCTTCAATAATTTACTTTCAAAAAAAATGAAATTAACCTTCAAATGAAGTACAGAGATAAGAAAATAAACAACACTGAGCTTCATGTTGAATTATGAATGTCATGATAAATGACAGCATACTGTGATTAAATTCAAAGAAGAGGCTCCAGGTAAGTCCTCTCAAATCATACACTGGTGATCATTCATGGACCAGAAATGATTCCCCTGCCCCATTTAAAAGAACTACCTTCCCCCAGGGTTACCAGTGCTGTCCTCTGATCATGGTTATTTCTCTGTCTTATGTATATGAATGATTAAAAGAAAGCAGGGACTTTCCTGAGATAGGGTTCACTAAGTTGTGTCAAAATTCACAGTTTTCTAAGTTGAATGCAGGTATGTTTTAAGGATATTTGTCTTTCACATTCAATATGGATTCCAAAAGACTCTGTTTGATGGGACTAGAAACATTGTCAGAAGATGTATTTTCTAGCTTATTTCAGAAAACAATTGACAAATCACTAATTCCTCCATAAAGAACACTTTTTAAAGGGCTGGGGAGATAACTCTGTAAGTAAATTGCCGATTGTGCAAGAATAAGGGCCCTACCTGAGTTTGATCCCCAGGACCCTTGTAAAATCCAGGCACGGTGTTTGCGTGTGGACACAGACAGGCAGATCATGGGGTTTGGCAGCCAGCCAGTATTGCTAGAATGATGAGCTATGGGTTCATCAAGACACCTGCCTCAAAAAAATAAGATAGAGAGCAACAGAAAGCATTTAACCTCCACCTTGACCTGCACGCATAGATGAGCACCGCTTCACACACAAGTGCACACATGTGCATATACTATGCTCACAAAAAATTAAAATAATTTTGAAATTTTAAAATTATCCCGTTATTTGAATTCTTTTTACTGATAAGTGAACCATCATCACATTATAGATATTTCTTAAGGATTACGGAATGAGTAAACTAAAAAGATCATTAAGATGTACTACTAATAAAAATTATAGTATTTCTGAACAATTTTAAGGTCTCATAATGCTACTCTGACTTTCATTATCTTTAACAATTTTAACGTTATTAGTATTATGAAAAATCAGAAGAAAATAATCATTAGTTACCTTTATATTATATAGAGAATTTTCTTATTTTAAGGTAAATAATTTTAATTGCATGAAATAACTTCTCATAATCTTGTAGAAATTAAAGGCTCAACTACATAGCAACATGAGACTAATCTTGCCTTTCTTTCTTCTCCAGACAAAAAAACTCACTTTTACCATAGCAGCTTTCAGGTTCACAATGTTGAATATACTGAGGCTTTAAATTCACCAGGCACACAGGAATACAGGAGTTTGAGTGAAAGAATCGAATCTATGGTATGTTAATACTTGTTTTTGTTCTTTATTCCAGTGTAAAATGAAGACATTAAAATAAACCTAATATTTTCGATTGCTAGTCTGTATACTTTCTTCCCTTGAATGTTGAAAAATGTATTTTTCTGCTTTCTCTGAGTCACTTTACTGGTTTGCAGGTTCTTAATTACATTTTCTTATGTCATAAATGTTAGAAAGGCCACAGTAAATATGCATTTTATTTGATTATGACTTCAAAGACTATTATTTGTGTGTGTTAAGTATTGAGGTTACCCTTTTATATGCCTTTCACTCATCCTTCTTTGTTCTTTCTGTATTCAGGTAAGTAGGAAAAGTAACAGGCATTAAAGATGTGTTCACCCTCTAAGAAATAATGTGAGTTGTATATTACACTGCTTTAATAGTAGGCCTTATAATTTGAAGATAACACAAAGCAAGCATTGTTTTTGCTTAAAGATGTCACTGGCTACCTGCCAGGTTCTGAAAAGCAGACCCTTGACACTCATGCATCACCAGACAGCAGGACTGGCTTTCAGCCCTGCAGTTAGAGTGCATCAATCTCGGGTTGCTCACTTACCCTCTTCTTTTTTAAAAGACCTAAAAATATAAACTAATTCAAAGCTTGTGAAAACTTAACATGCAGCACAGCCACCTGACAGTCTTACTGAATCACAGATATCTGGGCCCCTGACTTGGTTTGAAGTTTTCTACTCTTACAGAAATATAATTATTTAATTCTAGAAAAGAAAGAAATTTATTATTTTCCTAGTGTCATTGCTTATCATGTAAGTATTGAAATAGTACATCTTTGTACTGTATTGTGTTGGAATGTTTGGCTTTAAAAACTGATGTTTGAATTGCCAACTTGGCTTTCATTTAAAAAAGAAAGTCAAATGAATTTTGGCTTGGGATTAAGAAAGAATTTCTAATCATTTTTGAAATGACCTTAAACATACTACTGCATTTTTATATTACTTATTTATGTGAAATGGTCTTGTTAACTCTGAAAAACCTTATAGATGCTGTATGTTCTGCAGCATCAAATATATCCATCAGATTTAATTCTTTTTGTAAAAAAATAAGAACATTCACCTCATTCATATGCAAATTTGCTTTCATCTTTAGAAAATTATATATAGATATACATACACTGAACATTTATCATATGTTATATCCAAATTATGTTTTTTCTTATATGACAAACATATCTTTTAAAATTTATTATTTTGCCTGTTTATTTAAAATTATGATTGTTGGTAAATGTTTGTGTTCCTATTTTACATGCCTATATCCCTAGGATTGCATAAAAATTTCTTAGGCAAAAAGGGGTTACAAGTAGAAAAAGTTTAAGAAACTCCAATCTATTGTATGATCACATGAATACATAAATGTTAAGCATTTGCTTGAGAGGACCTGACAAGCAGAGTGTGGACCTCTGTAAGTGAGGATCAAAGCTTACTTTGCATTTTTCTATTCAAACTTCTGTAACTTGACTTTCAATGACTTTTGTTTCTAAGTTGCATAAGTAGATGATTCAGTTCCCCAGCAATGATAGTGTTCAATAAAGATAGCTTCTGTCTCTCAAAGTGTGGTCTGTGAAACTACAGCATTAGCATCTCCCTGGAACTAGTTAAAAATGTGAATTTCGGGGCCAATATTTATTGAACCAAATCTTCAAACCATTAAATCTGATGGATATATTTGATGCTGCAGAACATACAGCATCTATAAGGTTTTTCAGAGTTAACAAGACCATTTCACATAAATAAGTAATATAAAAATGCAGTAGTATGTTTAAGGTCATTTCAAAAATGATTAGAAATTCTTTCTTAATCCCAAGCCAAAATTCATTTGACTTTCTTTTTTAAATGAAAGCCAAGTTGGCAATTCAAACATCAGTTTTTAAAACCAAACATTCCAACACAATACAGTACAAAGATGTACTATTTCAATACTTACATGATGAGCAATGACACTAGGAAAATAATAAATTTCTTTCTTTTCTAGAATTAAATAATTATATTTCTGTAAGAGTAGAAAACTTCATACAATCCCTAAAAATGTTGTTTTTCATAACATACGTTGCCCTCAAATCTAAGCCAATTTGCTTCAGACAGCATTGTACAATCCAATGGCCCCCACAGTGCAAAGTGTACATGTGTGTTCAGAACCGGTGAAGACACATAATGCAACACAGGCTAATGTTGACAAGGCTATCTCAGATTTATTACATGTTTAAGACTGAATTAATTTTTGGTGGTTCAACCTTTGATTGTTGCCAAATTTTTTGTGTGACCGCCCCCAACACAATCAGTTACAGGACTCTATATGGGGTCAAGACCCACTATGTTAAATGAAATCAGAATGAAAGGCTAAATCAAAATAATGTGGGAAGAATGTTTAGGGCAGACAGTGAAATATCTGGGGACCATAATTACATATGTTAGAAGGGAGAACGTCCTGCTCCTTCATTAAACAGTAAACATCATTCCTACCAAATGCTGTAGGAAAACAAAATTGAGCTGATATGGCTTTTCTGCTCATGAAAGTTAGTCTAACACGGAAAACTAAGCAAGTACACAATGTAAATACTACGTGAGCTAGTGGCACAAACGCAGAATAGGTAAGCATTGTGGTACTGGAACACGTAAGGCGTTTAATTACGTCCAATTACATGAGATAGGAGATATAAAGGTGACTTCTCAGGTTGGCCATCAGAACAAGCATAGCAAACAATGGCCGAAAAATCAATACATGTAAGACGTTTGGATTCTTTTTTTTAAGACAAAAGGTCTTGAGCTGGAGGCAACTTGATGGGGACAGGATCTGATATATTCAAGTGTATTCATTAAATTAGAAAGAGATGAACCCTAACACAGAGAGACTAGTCAACCATCTATTGCAGTAGGCTAGAAAAGAGGCAAGGGCTTAAGAGCCCAGATCAGAGAATGGTTTAGAAAATCTGGCAGTGCACTTAAACCTCACTCTGAGCACACCAATAATCCTTTGCTCACTACTTTCTCCTGTTAGCCTCTTCCTAGAAATGCAATGTAGAATTCAGTTTTATCGTTTGTTCTAGGAAATTTACTGTAAGTTGCTCAAACCCAAGAGCATTCCTGAAGTTCTTGGAGTTCTCAGAGGTCCAAAGGAAGACTGTCAGTCTGAAAAGAGTTACTCATAATGAAGTCTTCACATTCACATAAAGATGCCGTGTAGGGTTTCAGTAGAGAACTCAGCTAAATGCAATAACCAAGCTAATAGTGTTACATTGAGAGGATCCAGCTTCACTTTGGGGATTAGGACCCAGATATTTATTTAATACAATAGATTCCCTAATAGGGTCACTCAATTCCAGGTAAAACAGATAAGATATGTTAGGTCAGTTTAACTTTACTGAAGCAAGAAGTTAACAAGAAAAGAATTCGCCATAAAGAGTAGGATATATTCAACAATATAAAAGGACTTTTATGAAACATTTAATAGCTTTAGAACATATATATGCATGCACACATAGTATTAAAGCTCATTGTTCTTTTTATAATTCATTTCTTTTATCTTATATGTGCAAGTATTTAACCTGCATATATGTAAGTACATCACATGCATGCAGTGCCCACAGAGGCCAGAAGAAGACATCAGATTCCCTCAAACTGGAATTACAAATGATTGTTGGCCATCATTTGGGTGCTGGGAACCAAACCTGGGTCCTCTGCAAGAGCAGCCAGTGCTCTTAACTGCTGAGTCATCGCTCCAGCCCCAGCTTGTTAGTCTTAAATTATTTGCAAAAAATATTCTTAAAAATAAGTCATGATGTATGTAAAAGCCTTTTCATCAAAATGAAAGTTTTAGTGTTTTTATAAAGATTCTACATATGAAAAAGTTTCAAGATAGTCATAAATGTAAAGAAGAAAAAAAAACACAACAAAAAATATCTCAACAATGTTACAAATCTACTTCTAGTATTTTGATGTTCAAGATATCCTCCTGTCCCAACTGCATACATCATAAATACACAAGCACAAATGATTTTCCTTAAGTGACATAAAATATATGCTATTATCTTGTTTATCGAAAATATATCCACATTTAATTTTAAATAATACTGGGTACAAAAACACATCATTTAAAACACTCAAAACTGTTGTAGTGTATAAGTACACATTATTTTGATGAAGAATTCTATTAACAGGTGTTTAAATTCTTTAAGTTAACTTTATCTTACTTTGCTTCTTGTTTTTTTTTGTTTTTGTGTGGGCAATTGATACATATTGTTGTCACCTTTATCACAAGTTAAATTCTTCCTCTCCTTTTTTCTGTTCTCTATTCTCTTTCATAGATTTACCTACATCATTACCAAGCTATATTTAGAGTGCTGTGGCTTGATAATAGAGTTAATATTTTTAAATTTTTATTGATTTTTTTGATGTTTGATTTCATATATATATATATCCTTCTGCAGAAAATAAATGTTTACAACATTTAATATATTATGGGTAGAACCATAATCTCAAATCATGGTAGCATGGTTCTTAGAAGAAAATCATGCTACGTATGGATACACAATACCTGTCCCTTCAAGGTATAAGTATAATCAACTAATCTGTCTTGAAATAAAGCTTACGCTATGGAGAGAACATTTTGACAATATGTTTATTAATGTATCCATTACTACATGATTTAGCATTCTATTGCTTAGTTTTACTAAACATGACACAAAATATATCATCTATGAAAGTTTTGGGGGATAGAGAGATGGGTCAGTTGGTAAGAGTTCTTACTGCTCTTACGGAGTGCTCCAGTTTTTGTTCCCAACATTCAATCAAGAGACTTTTACACCTATAACTCCTGCACTAGGAAATCTAGCACTTCTGTCCTCCACAAGAACTGCACTCATATGCGCACACTCCCCTCCACAGACACATACCTATAACTAAAAATAATGAAAAGCAATCTTAAAGTTTCAGATATAAACATAAAATATGAGACAAATGATTACCTATCACATTTTGTGGATTTTGAACACATTTCTTAAAATATATATAAAGTGCAACGCCATTCATTTGGTTTGTAAGGATAACCAACTGACATTAGGAAAAAAAACAATACTTTTGATGAAGTTCAACAAAGCTTTTGCATGATGGGTGAAACTGATGACTTAGCGTCTTAATCAATGATAAGCCATAAATTTGAAACCATATGGAAACTTTTTCAGCACTTAAAATCAAGGACTGAAATTAAGTTTAGACTCAGACATTTGAGCAACTTATCAGAGATTATTAAATTATATATTTTATCCAGTAATACCATAATCCTGAAAATATTATTATTCAAAAACTAGAAGTTGGGCCGGGCATGATGGCACAATACATTTAATCCTAGTTCTCAGGATGCAGGGGCGGTAGTAGGCAGATCTCTGTAAAATCAAGGCCAGACTGTTCTTCTAAAGCAAATTCCAATCCAGGCCAGCTGGAGCTACAGGGAGACTCTATCTGAAAGATACCAAAAAAGAAAAGAGAAAAAGAAGAAATAAATAATTAATTAAAAAAAGAAGTTGACTGTAGTGGTACATGGCTATAGTTAGGAAACTGAGGTAGGAAGATGCTGAGTTCCAGGCCAGTCTAGGAAACATAGTAAGACACCGTTTCAAAAAAAAGAATAAAAGTCTGTTTGCTTTATACCAGACTTTTTTCTTTTTTAATATTTTTGTTAATTCTTTTATAAATTCATATAATGTATTTTGTCATATTTACCACTGACACTTCACCATAACTCTTCTCAGAGTTGCAGATGATGTAGGCTTTATCATTTCTAACGTTGTAAATGTTTTCAAATGGACCTGTAATAAAATATTTTATACGTCTACATATCATATGTAAATATGTACTTTGGATGTTTCAGCTATTCATGTTAGAATGTTTGCCCAGAGGATCACATAATCAATGCTGTCTGGAGGGCTGGAAGCACACTGGGTAAAAGTGTTTGCTGCCTGACAAGCTATCTAATAGATACATCATATGGCCACAAACCTTATTTCATTTCTTCCCAGAAACCTGAGTTTCCTAAATCTTTGAATTTAGAGTCAATAAAAAAGTTCATAAATGGATAGTAAAGAAAACCACAAAACGTTTCTGCTATTTACCTTGTAGATGATATGAAACATTGCAACTGTAAAATAAGAAGGCACTGAAATAATGATTCATATAACACATTCAAAGACAGATAAGAACTCTATCTCAATAGATGATAGATAGATAGATAGATAGATAGATAGATAATAGATGATAGAGAAATAGAGATAGTGATGGAGAAAGAGAAAAAGAGATAGAGATAGATATCTTATGTGTAATGTTTTACTGTTCAAGTGTTATGTCAAGCTAATAGGCATAACGTTGGTCACTGTGTTTGAATTCATTCAGATTTACTTAAATGATTCATAACTCACATCAGTCCTATAGACCATGCATGTTCCTGAGGTTGAGAATTCTAGACTAGCCTATAATACAAAAGCAGTACTGTCACCCTCACTCATTGTTCATTGCATTTTTCCAATGTGATAAAAATATCAATAGTGCAAGGTAAAAAAATCAAATAGTGTAAAAATTAAATTATTTGAATAGTTTGATAAGCAGGAGGGGAAGAATTAAAAGTTGAGTAAAGACAAAAACTATGCGTTGTCCTCATCAACCATGTACAGATAAACTATTTTGGTATACTTTCAGGGGTAGGGTTGAGATAGAGTCTGCTTGTAGCCCCATTTGGCCTAGAACTCCTTATGTAGACCAGGCTAGCCTTTATCTCACAGAGATTTTCCTGCCTCTGCCTCCCAGTGCTGGGATTAAAGGTGTGCAATACCACGGCCAGCTTTTGGTACACTTTTGACTGCATTTCTTTAAGGAATCTAGAGACTTAAATAAGAAAAGGTTGCATATTTTGCATTTAGTAAGAAGTTATGTTAGGGATGTGACAGCTGTGGGGATTTCTCAAAGATCTGTGATCTCTTATTTGGCTATGATTATAGTACCGCACAAGTTTCCTCCCATTGAGTGGGCTCTAAGACCAATTAGAAAGTGCCACTACTGCACTAATATCAAATGCTGTGCCAGTCATCGATGTAGTTATTTGGTCATGAAGTTGGTGTTGGACCAGAGATTGATGTTCTTCCATGCCTACTTGTATAGTACTTTCCAGTGCTAGCCTTCAGGAGAAGTGGCTTCCAGGTCAGTTCCAACTCCATCGTTCCCAATCCAGCCTCTGAAGTATGTCCTGTGTTCAGCAATAAGGTCTTATCTTAAGGTTCTGGGAGGCAATCAAGGACTGTGGCAGTAGCCCATGTAATTTTGGGAGTCTCTTGGACCACCCTGGCCAAAACTCAAAGGAAGGTTTCTCCTATCTGGCACTGTTTCTTGTTTTACAGCATTCAGCTATACACGTGGGCTCATGTAGAAATATTGTATATGGAATTTGTCATTAGATTATTAGACTAATATGATTCTCTCTGGTATTTTTATACTAGCTAGTCATTATTTATCTCTCTACTCTCTCCTTCTCTCTCTCTGTCTAACCTTCCCTCCATGCCTTCCCCATTTGAAGTATCCCCATTTTCCCCATTTCTTCCTTGATAATCCCAGTCTCCTAAGACCCCACCTCCCTTGAGCTCCTTCTTTCCCCTTATCCCCATAGTTCCTTGTATAACCCTTCCTCCCCCCTTCCATTTAAATACCCCCCTTTATCTCCCTCAGTAACACCTGCCTCCTGTTATGCTTCTCTCTTAGGTTCCTTCTCTCCTTTTACCTAAAATTATATAACCTTATATTTACAGTCAAGTATCCCAGTCACCACTCATCAAAGAAGCTTCTTTTGCACCAGACAGAGGCTAATTCAGAGTACCAGAGCTGACCATGCACAGACATTGTCTATGAATTCCCCATGCCTAAGCAGTACATCTACAATGCAGCCTCTACACCCAAGGCTCATACAGTATAGAACGAGGGGTAAAGAAGTCACTAATCACTCTCTCAACTCTCATTAATGAAGTGCCCACATGCAACAAAGGGCCAGTAACACAAAAGGTCAAAACTGGCTAAATCATGGAGATTACATATTTTCAGAGTGTGGGTCCCTGGACAGGATTCCTATATTAAGTTTCACTCACCCAGGACTCAGGAACCATTGAAGAAGAGGGGGTGGAAGGATTGTAAGAGCCAGTGAGGAGGTGAGTGAACATATGGAAATAGAATCCTAATCGCTCCTGGGACCCTGACCATATGAACCTACAGCAGTCTTTTTGGCATGCTCAAGACCGATGCAAACTCAGTCAGACAAAAACCCAGCCTGGAACGGGGAAATGAGTAGCAGACCCAAACCTTTGCTTGTGAAATATTGGTAACTGATTACTGTTGGGTGAGGACGAGTTAGTCTTCCTAAAGTGAGGGACTCTGGGTAGGCTGATTGGACCTCAGTGGATGAACTTGAACTGAGGTCACTTGGGGACACTAACATGACACGATAGACCTATGAAAGAATGTACGGATTCCAGCTGGGCAGTTATGAGGGAGTGCCAGAGAAGAAAGGGACATAAAGATGACTAAGATTGGTTGAGATGTTCTGTATGAATCACAATGATTCCATAAGAAATATTTAAAAAATAATAATAAAATATTTTTTAAAATCGAAGAAAAGATTACTGATTTCATGGGCATTTTCAAGCTGAGCTAATTTATCTCTGGTTTGGTCTACTGTCCTTCCCATTATTCTGCCGGTATATACTTTAATAATCTCCTCACTAGTTTTCCAATAGTCATCTGAATTAAAGAGCAACATTTCTACCTCCTTTATGGAATGTCATCAGTGGGCCTCTTCTTTAATATATGTACATCCATATCAGCCAACTAACTCTTTTCATGTTGCTTATTTTAAGGTTCATTAAATTTATTTTTAATATCTTCCACATAATGTACATGCCAAAATTTAATTGTATATTTAACATTTTGGTCCATTGTGACTTGCCAGCACAATGTGTAATTATGAATAAATACATGAAAAAAATCTGTATTTTACCAGATAACTCAAATTTATTTAATAAACTTTTTATCTGCCCATGTCAAATAAAATTGGTTAATCTTATTTTATTTCTTTCCAGAGCATACAATATTATTTAACTTTTCCTTTGGGAGGTGCTGAGGATTGAACCTAGAGCTCAACCATTGAGCTGTATCACAAAACTTAATAAACATATTAAATCATGCCTTTTTACACCCATAACTGGAATGTAAATCAACAAATAACATAAATAGCTCATTTCAGACTATACTACTTAGTAATTTTTGCTTTTATTCTTTAGACTTGCTGTATTTACTTTTAAAATGGAAACATGAATTTTTTATATTTTATTTATTATCTTTATTTTGTGTATATGAGTGTATGGCCTGCATGTATGTAAGTGCACCCATGTCATGCAGTGCCTGAGGAAGACAGAAAAGAGCATCGAATTCCCCTGGAACTGCAGTTATGAACAGTTATTAGCTGCAATGTGGATACTGGGAATAGAACCAGGGTCTTCTGCACAAGCAGCCTGTGCTCTTCACCACTGAGTCATCTCTCCAGGCCTGGAAACATGAATTATTTTAATAAGGTCAATGGTTTCACTTTTCGTAAGAATATTTAAGTTCTGTATGGGGAAAATTATTTTTTTAATCAATGCTTGGTCTGGTCATCTAATGTGAATTTATTAACAAAAGGTGTAGCATAATAGAAATTACATAAACTACATAGTCTAAAGAAAAGTTGACTTCAAATCCTGACAAAACAAAATATTCAGCATGCTGCTTAATTCCTCATTTCCACTCTCTCATAGCCACATCCACCTGGAAGCCATCTCACAGAATAAGTGAAAACAGTCCATTCTCTATCATAAAATCACAGTGTATCTGACCCTGCATCATAGAGCTATGACACTCACAGAGGCACTCCTTGTTAACTGTGAGATTTATACCCCAATACAACCATCTTTACTGGAGCTGAGCAATAATTCAAGGAAATAGCTAAAATTGCTAAGTCAAGAAATTATCAACAAATGCTAAAAATATTTTCTGGAGCTTGAGTGTGAATCAGAAGTGACAAGGAATAGAGAACCCTTTGTTTCTTTTTCCATTTTGCTTCAAAAGTTCCATCACCCCTCATTCTAATAAACTTTAATCTGATTTTATCAATTTAAAACTCAGCCACTGGGTGCCACACATCATGAGCTGTATGAGTGGATTTTCTTAAATGTTGACTTGGATCTTGCCCTAACCACTTCATTAACAGCCATCAAGTCTTGTATCATAAGCTCTTCTGACATAAAAACATCTGATGGAGTTAGAATGACTTCTATTAAAGATACACCCCATTTTATCAAGGATCTGTTTAACAGGTGGGAAAATAGGAGCCACGTCAAAAGGTGATACAACCTGCCTAAATTGGTTCCGTGTCATCTGTGACAAAACTGCCCTCACTTCAGCTGAAAACTTAGATTCCTTCCTCTCGTTATCGTACAATCCATGTTGCAAAGTTGGGGAAGAGGAACAGAAAAACTGCAATTACAAAGAAATTATTCTCCCCTTTCTTTCTACAGATTACTGATGCATTCCGAGAATCAAATTTAAGAAGTCAGTTCATCAGAACACATGTTGTCAAACTGAGGTGAGTGAAACCATATCAAAAGCTGTCTGCAAAGATATAATATAGCTCATCTGACTCTTGTTCACACCATGGCTAATAAATGACATGCTTATGTAATTTACTGTAATAAGATGAAAATAAAAATAATCAGAAATGGGGTAGATGAAAAGACAATGTAAAAGTGCTGTATTTATTTTACTACTAATGTAAATAGCCGTATCACTTCATTGTTAATGTGAGAAGGAAGAAAGTGTACAGGGAAAACGGGCATGAGGGTGCAGTAATAGGACCGTGCTGTTGTGTAAATCCAGTGGATATTATTCACAATGATACATAAACAGTGTGTGTGAATGGTGCCACCATGAATTGCACAATACTCTGGATTTGAGTATATTCATCTAAGGTCAATACACCGTATCTAATTCAGAAGTAGGTTTTTGTTTCACCTTCCTGGACTGCTATAATAAAAGGGTGATGAACCGAAATCCATGCCGTGTCTGATGGACTAATAATAGGAGTGGCATTGTGCAGGCTTTGAAGCAATTCACCATCTCTGCCTTACTGAAATACCTGCCTGTCCCTGTGATGTGATGAAATGGACTCTTCCAACAAAAAGTCACTCAGAGTGACAGCCCCAGAAATTTCTTATATGTTGAAGTTTAATCCTTCAAATAAGAAGTGAAAGCTCTTTGGTAGGGAGAAAAAGTGTATGAATTCGTTCTCAAGTACTAACATCACAAAAATAATCAGAGGTCTAGTTGAATTGAACTTTGAAATAGAATTAGAGGGTGAGGAAGACATTTCATACATGTTCCTGTCAGTTCAATGTATGCTCCTTTTAGCACTTTGCTGGGTCTGTACAAGCTAGTAGCTCTCGCTGTTTTAACAGCCATCAAAGTTTGAAGGGCTGACAGAGCCATCTACGTCTCAGTTCCTTTTGTGCACTTCCCATTTGCCATTCAATCTACTGTGGTCCATCTTCTGACCACACTCCAAAATACAAACTTTCATATTTCATATTACATATTTCAACAACAACATCCAAGAAAAACATGTTAGTCCTACCCACGGACCTCTAAACATCATGTGGCACTGTTGGCTTGAAATATCATCCCTTGGTTCAAAGGATCCTATACATCCATAATCTTCCTGATACCTCTCTCTAGACTCTTTCTCTGTTTTGTCACTAGCTTTCGCTCCTATCTGCATTCTCCTCAGGTGCTTCTGCACATGAGTGTGCACTGCAAACTCAGCTCACATTAACACACGTCAGTAGCTTCACGGCCATCCATTTCCTAATCAGTTTTGAAGTAGTGTCTCTGAGTCAGTCCTCTTTCTGTCCATATATGAATATACATAGCCATAAATTATAGAAAACGTTAATACAGACAGATCTGAAGCCTGTCATCTCTCCCCTACCAAGTATGTTATTCTATTAATATGGCCTATCTCCTGTCTCAGTCAGTGGCCTCACCATCAACTAGTGCTTGTAAAGATGGCCAGGAGCCATTTTTAACTCTTGACTCTTCCTGAGTTCAATTCTCCAGAATTCACATTTTTTAAAAAATGGGCATGGTGGTTCATGTCTGTAATCTCAGCACTGGAGAGATGAAGAAAGAAGAATCCTTGCAGCTCACTGGCTAACCAGTATAGACTTCCCAAGGGGTCCAGGCCAATGAGAGACCCTATTTCAGAATAAGGTGGATGGCTCCTGAGGAACAATACTCAAGGTGGAGTTCGTGCTTTCATGTTCAAGTCCACACATATGTGCTCACATGTACATCCACAAGCAAATATATTAAAAAATCTCTGCACTGTTGTGGGAGCACAAGTTGGAGGAACACAACTCAAAACACAAGACCCCTGAGAAGTAACTGCAACAAAAATAGAGATGTTGGAGGCCTGACTAAGAAAGCAGCAAGGATGATGAGAGGTAACATGATTCCCAATAAACCATCAAAATCTCTATGTTGGTTTTTCATGGTATTGCCTATTTAATATAGAATTACCTACTTATTTTCAAAATGTGTATGTCATTATAGGTTTGATGTTTCTCCTGCAACAAGCAGACAACTCTACTGATATTATACTGAATTTTTATTTTTGGGAATTAGTGGTGCTGTGTTTAGGGCCAACCACCTGGGATTAAAAAACTGATTCTCACCACCAGGAATGGTAGCACACACCCAGCACTTGGGAGGGAGAGGCAGGCAGGTCTCTGTGAGTTTGAGGTCAGCCTGGTATCCATAGCAAGTTCCAGGCCAGCTGGAGCTACAGAGACACCCTGTCTCCAAAAAAAAAAAAAAAAAAGAAAAAGAAAAGAAAAAATTACTGATTCTCCTTCTCTCAGCATTCATGCTGTAGCTTTCTCCCTAGAGGTAGGATCCTGTGACATATCCTGCATCTACACTGACATGTCTATTAATTTTTCTGTGCATTCTAACCATGGAAATCAATAAAGGGCATAATGAACAAGAAAAAATCAGATAAAAATAATCCATATCAGAAATAAAGAAGTGTTTGTGTTTTTTAAATTAATCTTGCATTAGTATTTTCTCCTAATCTTTCAATTTAGTTCATATGGTTCAAACTGATTTCTGACATCTTTACGTAGGATATTTAGTTATGTAGAATATTTAGTTAATTTAATTTACTGTGGCGGCATCTACATTTTGGATTATTTCTCCCGTACTGTATATTCTTTATTCTCATGTACAGTTCTTTTCCCTGGTGTCTCATCTTCTTCTGTGACTGAGTTTTCTTCATTTCCTTTTTTTCTTTCACTAGTTTAGAAGTTATCCATTTTATTTCCCTGATTTTAGTGGTTGTCAATAAAATTTGGATGGGGAGAAATAGCTTAATCTCTTGTCTGTCTTCCAGATGACATAGGGAACTTGAAGTTGTAGTCATACTCTTATCAGTGATGCCCTAGTTCCATCTTTCTATTCTTGCACATGTGTGTATGTAGGTGTACATGTGTGGATATGCAAGTGGAAATCCAAAGATGCTCTTGGATACCTTCCTTGGTGTTCTCCAACTTATGTATTGAGGGTCTCTTCCTAACCTGGAGCTTGCCATTTAAGCTAGTTTGACTAGTCAACCTTCTCCAGAACTTCCATCTCTGCCTCCCACGAACTAGGATTACAGGCAGGTCACCACACCCACCTGGCTTTTAAGCATGTTCTGGGCATCCCAATTTTGGTCCTCATGCTTATGCGACAATTTATTATTCACTGATCCATCTCTCCAACCCATCCGCCTTATTTTTAATGCCACCAAATTAGTCATTACAATTATGATCTCACTGCCAAGGCCTTATACATGACTTGATAATGCCTTTGCTTCATATTTCTTCTTACACTTCAGATTCCTTCTCTGGATTCAATTTTCTTCATAGTGAAGCATTTCCTTTATAACTTCTTTCACATAAGTCATTAGTGAAGAAATCACTTTGTTTTGTTTTGATCTAAAAGTATGGCCTTATTCTATACCCATTCTCAAATAATAGTTTAGGTGTGGCTATAAAATTCTAAGAAAATCACTGTTTTCTTTCAACACTAGGAAGATTTATTTACACACTGCTCTTATTTGCTGCTAAGAATTCCCAGTCAACACATTCTTTTAAAGCTAATCTTTCTCTGTTGTTAGCACAATTTCTTCATCTTTGAAATTCAGTTTTATTATAATACATTTGAATTTGTACTTTCTTTTACTTAGGATACTTCAGACTCATTGTAATCTAAAGCTTCATATGTTTAGGAATTCAGGATAATTCATACTACTTCTAATACTGCAGTTGTTTTGTTTTATCTGAAGTCTTTAACATTAGTTTAAGTATGCACTGAGCTTACTTGTGTCTCGTGTTCATTGCATTATCTACTGTTAGAATATGCAATTTTTCATGTCAATCTTTCAATTAACTAATTTCTCTTTGGCTCTGATTTCTATTGTGTATACAATTTGTTACTTTTTCACTTCGATTGGGATATTTTCTTATCTGCAAAGTTTTACTAAAGAACTTCCTATCTTTTCTTTATTGTTGAGACAAGGTCTCACATTGCAGCCCAAGGTGGCCTTGGACTTGCTGTATCCTGCATATTCTTCCTAAAAGCTTTATTCATATTTATCCATCTTATCTTCATGACAACCCATTTAAAACGTGGGGATAATTTGAAAAACAGTACCAAGACTGCTGAGTGATAAAGAACCAGTTTCCTCCAGGGATAAACTCCCTGATAAGATACCCAATATCAAGGAAGAGGTCAGCCCTAAACACATGTACCTAAATTCACCAGAGTGGACTCATCAGATGATATGTATATACAATATATAGAGATATATATGTTCCAAGAAGAGGTCATAAAATTGAAAGGGAGTAAGGGAGACATGGGAAGTATTGGAGAGGTAGAAATTATATAAATGTAGTATACATATATGAAATTATATATATGAAAAAAGGAAAGAAATAAATTTACCAAAAGTCCCATGGCAATGGTAACATTCTGTCTTCAAAGCCAGCTATACTGTTCAATGTTTACAGGGTAGTAGGCATTAAATCAAATTTTAGAGACAGCAGTGTGATGTGTAATTATATATGTAAACGTGGTTATGTAGTTCTGTTCTGTGGATCTGTTCCTCAAATTGATTATTTCTAAATTAATCAAGAAAAGTATACAGACAATATAGAATCAAAAGTGTATGGTTCTTAAAAATATCTTTGTGATCAACAGGCAAGAAGGCCGTGGTGTGATTGCAGATGTTGTCATGAAATTTCGATTTAGTAGACGTAACAATGGAAGATCTATGAAAAATAGAATTCAATCTGTTTTACAACAAAGGCTGAATAGCTCTGGAAACTTGGAAATAGCTAATTCAAATGAGATAACAAGCAAGTACCATTTTTCATACCATCTTATTTCAGTATATCTCAAATTTACTAATTCAAATTCATATATCAATTAAATGAGATACTGACCTCATTCTTTGGGATTGAACTATCAAAACAATGTATTAAAAAGCTAAATATAATATACAGCACTCTAACATAAAAAAATCTTTTTTAACTTTTCACTAGTTGCATTTAAGTTAAAAGATACTGTTTTCTTTTTAAATGGAATAATGTCAATACAGGAATAGATCTGTTTCATGGTATCTGCATGAGGGCAATGTATTTTAATTTGTCCTAATGTGTTTTTTTTCCATTCTGTTTTGAGTACTGTGTACAATAACCCAAATAGAAAAGAAACGTAGCATGAGTGGAAATTCATTTTTTTTTTTTCTTTTTAAAAATTTTTCTTTTTATTGAAGTTTTGTGGTTTTTACACAGTGTAATTTTTTGGTATTTATACCACCTATCCGCACTTCCTGTTATTGCCCAATGTAATGCAGAGTCTGATTTGTATCCCCAAATGTCCTTCAGTGTGGCTCCATCCACTGGAGCCTTGTTAACCTACCAGGAGACCCATGCTTGAGAGGGACTGTCTCTGTCCCTCCCAGCAGCCATCTATTGCCACAATTTCCTCAAGTTGGGTTGGAATTTCTTACCCACATCCTTATGTCTATGCTGGGATTTTTTTTCTGGTTTGCGCTTACATGGGACCTGAATCTGCTGTCACCATTGCTGTGAGTTCATAAGAGTAACCTACTATCTGTCTGGAAAACTCTGTTCTCTTGTGGTCATCCACCATCTCTGGCTCTTACAGTCTTTCTACCCCCTCTTCCACAATGATCTCTGAGCCTTAAGAGGCAAAAGTTTGATACAGGTGTCCTATTCAGGGATAAACACTCTGCAGCCTCTTGTTCTCTGCATATTGGCCAGTTGTGGCTTTCTGTGATAATCACCATCTGCTATATATGGAAACTTCTGGTAAGAGTTGAAAGATTCATTAATCTATGGGAAAAGCAATAAGTCATTAAGAGTCAGTTTAAAGCAATTATTTAGTGGAAAACTAGTAATAGGTTCACCGTTTTTTCCTTTGGCTTGTCTGGTCTCAGGTTCCTAAGCCTGATATCAATGTCAGGTATGGGTTCTATTCTAAGAAACAGACTTTAAATCCAATTAGAGTGGTTGGTTACTCCCATAAAGTTTGTGCCACTATTGCACCACTGAGCATATCTTGACAGGCCAGCTGTTATTGTAGCTCACAGGATTCACAGGTGGGTAAGGTTGATGATTATTATTATTTTTCCTCTGGTAGCACGTATAGCATTTTCCTGCACTATTAAAAACTGGCCAGGGGAGATGAGGCTCTGAAGTAAGCACCAGCTTGATTTCTCCTTGTTTGCTCTACAGCTTATGTATATAATGTCTTCAACAATAGGATCTTACCATCCATCCAGTTCTGGTGGGCAATCAGGAGCAAGGGCAATGGCCAGTATTGTTTGAGGGTCTGTAGGACCTCTCATCAACAGCTTCTAGAGAGGAAATCAATTCATGGCACGGGGGGTACTTGTTTTTCATTAGCCTATGAGGTCTAGAAAGGTCAATGACCCCTCTTATAGAATAACTCCTTTTAATCTTTTTATGATATATATGCATATATTTAAGAAGTTTTCATAATGGTAAGCTTCAATATGCCTTTTCAAAAGCACTTTAGTGTTATTTATCCATCTTGAATTCATTTTCTTGGTGACTTTGATTAAATGGTTCTTTAAGAAAATGTGAGAGTAAAATTTAAGGGACTTTTGGCTTCAGTTTCATCTTTGTAAAATGAGAATCATACTTCCCATCCGAAATCTCAGATTTGCCTGAGGAAAACGATTTTACAGTATATTTTAATTGACACATAGTAATCATATCTATAGATGAGATACAGTGGCATTTCAATCCAGGAATATAATACACAGTGATTAGATCAGAGTGACTGGCATATTTATTACCTCAGACATATAACATTTCTTTATTTGGAGGACATCTGAGGTTATCTCTGCTAGGTATTTTGAAGTATGTAGTAATTAATATTCATTAATTGCCATCAACCGTAGTTTTCTACTACTGTAGAATATTAGAAGTGATTCTTCCTAGCTATATGCACCTCAGCCCATTGTCTGTCATCTCTCCATCCTTCCCTCCTACATACCCTTCCCAGGCTCTGGTTTAAAAAAACTATCCTATCATTTACTTCTTTAAGGTCAACATTTTAGTTTCTAAATATAAGAGAGAATACATGGCATTTGTTATTTCGTGTGTGACTTATTTTATCAGGCATATTGATTTACTGTTCCATGTTGATGAAAATGACAATGTTTTGCTATTTTGTAGCTGCGTGAGATCCCATTGGGCTTGTACACCACTTTTTGCCATTCATCTGTTGATAATTACTGATGAATATCTAGGCTTGTTTTAAACAGTGCTAGAATGAAGGTGAGGTGCAGATGTCAATTTTGGTTCCTTTAGATATTTATCCAGCAGTGGGATAGCTGGGTCATAGGTAGTTCATTTGTAGCCCTTTTGAAACACTTCTGGACTGTTTTCCATAATATCAATATTAATTAAAAATTTCTACTATCGCTAGGCGAGGTGGCACACTTCTTTAATTCCAGCACTCGGTGGGTCTCTGTGAGTTCCAGTCCAACTGGGAGTACAGGGAGACCCTGTCTCAAAAATACCAAAAAAAGAAATTCCCACAATCAAAAACTTTTTAAAAACACCAGGCATGGTAGCACACATCTTTAATCTCAGCATTCTGGAAGCAGAGAAAAGCAGATCTCTGTGAGTTTGAGACCACATTGGTCTTCACAGTGAGTTTCAGGCCAGTCAGGACTACATAGTAAAATCCTGTCTCAGAAAAAGAAAAAAAAAAATTCCGGCCAATAGCATTTGAAAGATCCTCTTTCTCTACATCTTTATCAGCATTTGTTTGATTTGGTTTGGTTTGGTTTGGTCTGGGAACTGACCCTTAATAACCATCACTCTAATTAGGGTGGATTTGGACAATCTAAAATTTAAAACTAATTTAGCATTTACAAAGCAAGTTCTATTTACTAAAAACTAAATTGGGGGTATAATTCACCCCCAATGCTCCTTGTAAGTATAGGATGTTATTTTCAGACTTTCAGTTTGTTAGACAGGCTATAAAGAGTTAATAGATGTTCAGGTTCAAAGAACAATTTAACTAATGAGCTATCTAAAAGGTTCCATTTTCCTTTATAGCAATTAGCACACTGAAATTTAAGAATTACTTGTGCAATGTTTGTGATCCTTGGCTTCATCCTACACTGCTTCCTAAAGGCAAGAAAAGCTCTGCCTTGTTCACTCTTCTTTTCTTCTACCACTCAGAATCTGGGACCTACCAGATATTCAATAAATAATTATTCTGTGGCCGAAAGAAATGAATTACTTAATAAAAGATACCACTCTAGCTCTGCCTGCACAGCTAGCTGAAGAAGCCGTGACTTCTTCATGATGAGTTCACAATGAAAAGGATTTTCATGACTCCAGTCTTGGGCTGAGTGTGGAGGCTGAGTGTGGCGGCACATGCTTTTCTTCCTGGCAGAGGCCAGAGGATTTCTCTGAGATCGAGAGAAACTCAGCCTGGTCTAGAGTTTCAGGCCAGCTGTGGCTACAGGAACACTCTACCTTAAACAAAAGACCATAAATAAATAAATAACATATATGGGGTTTTGTCATCATCTTCAGCATTGTCATCAAAGTGTCACTTACATATTTTAGCCCTTCACTTGTCTTCACAACCACATTCCACAGATACTCTTCCTGTCCTATCTAGAAGAAAAGAGATAAGTTCCCAGGGTCAAAGAGTCAGTATGCACAAATAGGATTCAAATGCAACGCTTTCTAGTTCAAAGAATGAAAACCAGTGATTAGCTTTCTCTCTCTCTATCCCTCTCTTTCTCTTTCTTTCTTTCTTTTCTTCTTTCCTTTCTTCTTTCTTTTTCTGCTTCCAAAAGGTAACATTGATCTACTGATGCTTACAAAAGCAAATGTAACACACAAAGCTTCTAGCTGGAAATAACTTTGCAAACTTTGCATAAGCCAGTTTTGGAGAGCACAAAAGGTATCTTAAGAAGTTTAGCTTTTTAAGAAAAATAAATCTTAAAAGGGGGAAGACTGGAGAGATGAGTAGACTGCAGTTTCTCACAGTCACCCAGAACTCCAGCTCTAGGGAGATCTGGCTCCTATGGCCCCCACATGCCCACACACAGACACACAAGGTACATGTAATTAAAATTAATAAAATAAATCCTTTTTTAAAAAAATTGACTTATTTTATAGAAAATAAGACAACTGGATTCTCACTAAAAAGTTTCAGTTATGAGAAGTTACAGTCTTACTTGGTTTTAGAAAAGATTTGTCCTGTAAAGAAAGATGAATGAACTAAACAGTACAAAAGTGACAGTCAGGAAATGAACTGGAAGGTATTAAGACGGCACCAAGTCAAATGACAAATGGAGTGACACATGAGGCTAATTCAAAAGCTTAGAAGTTATCGAACCTGAAAATCACTAAGGTGTGAGCATAAGGAAAGGAAAACCTGAAACATTTCTAGCTGCCTGAAGATGTGGTATCCATTAAGAAATGAGGAAATCTAGCCTGAATAGTAAATCTGAGATATTGATCACATTGAGTTTGTCATGACTATTAAATGTGCACAGAAAACTGTCCTAAACACAAACCTTGAAGTGGAGTGAGCTGACACAAGTTTCGTTCCTGGCACTCCAAGCATCCCTGCATGTAGCATGTGCACTAGACCTGCTGACTATGTACAACACACACCTTAACATTTCTGTGCATTGTGAACATGGTACCTTCCGTTTAGCTTGCCCTTCCCCTGTTGCCTAAAATATTCCTTCAGATTGCAAAGCAACGTGCATTATTATTTCCTTCGTGATGACATCTGTGCCTCTCCTGGTAATCATGTTAGCCTTTTCCCTTCCCTTTGAACGATTCCCTGATTGTTATCTGTCTGTAAATGATGTGTCAGCTGAGCCTCTGTATTTTGTTAACCACCAGAGATGTAGCACACAGAATATTATCAGCAAAGTAACATGCCTACATGCCAATGTAGAGTTATAGGCATAGTTGAAAAAACAAATAATTAGCTTCTTTTATAACAATTTTCACATTGTATCCTAATGACTTCCTAATGCCTCTCTTTTTCCAACAAAAATGAGTGACTTGAGAGCAGAGATATTTCTTAAATATATCATGAAAAATGTAAGCACAAGCTTGAGCATACACAACAACAAACTGGGGAGAGGTTGCAAAGAGAGGTTTCTGGGGCACATGACTCAGGTTCTTCCCACCGGCTTGAGGTGGAGCGCTGGAACCTGCATTTCAGGAAACCCTCCCAGTGACTGTGCTTCTAGCTGTACTTCACGTTAAGAAATCAAGGTGACATGACTTTCAGCTCGCATCTGGTTGATCTTATTCTCACTCTTTCTTTCCTAATGCTAGCACTCACTGGCCAGGATACAGAAAATTTTTTCGCTCAAGGTAAGTTTTTCAATTATTTTGTAAATATATAGCTTGTCAAAATACAAGGATATCATGTGTGAGTCTTTTGTGTTCTTTTCAAGGCTGTATCTACGAAGTCAGTGCCTTTATTCTGAGTTCACTCAGGGTTCTCATTGAAAGAAGACACTTCTCCCACTGGCCCATGGAGCAAAGTTTAAGCTATTTCTCCTCCTAGCAAACAGAAATGGAGGTGCAGTGGCATACAACTCACTCATCAGTGGCCTCATGGAAATTTTTTCTTGGCAATTTTAAGAAGTTTTTACTCTCTTGATTCTGTATAGCATTTCTATAGACATAAATTATTCCTTGTGACGTTTAAGTAGCTTTTCCTAACCACTAGAAGAGCTTGCTTTGTTGTGGATTCAGGTTAATCTTACGGTAATAAATTATGAAAGGTCTTGTCACTGGGGGCCTATAACCTGGAGTGAAAGCTGTGTTCCAATGCCACCCTGCATCTATGCTCAGATTAGGACGGCAGACATATAATCCCTAGAAATTTACCTCTCACATCAATTGGATGTAGTCAGAAATTAGTTCCATATACCTAGACTGCTGCTTATTTTAGGTATGTGATTTTTCAAGGTGATATAATGAATACTGGGTGTCTTTCAATTCCATTCTACATTTAATTCATTATTATTTTGTACAAAACTGTACTCAGATCATTCACTAGGGAATCTAGTTTAGAGAAAGAAACAAAGTAACCTATGTTCCGTGTATATCCTTTTTTAAAGGTTTTTTTTTTTTTAATTTCTGTGAATTTCATCCAATATATTCTGGTCATATGTAGACTCCCCCACTCCCCACAACCTGCACCTACGCCTACTACCCCATTGCCTGATTTCACGTATTCTTTTATGTATATGTTTTAAGTCTTATTGACTTAAAATTTGTGTCCCCAAATGCCCCTCAGTGTGGGTTCATCCACTGAAGCATGGTCAAGCTACCCAGAATCACACCCATATGTATTCTGGAAATCTGGATCTCTTCTATTTATGAAATTTCCAAGAAGGCATATGCTTTAGGGTGGTTGCCAACCCAACAATAGAAAAATTTTGATGATATGCTTCTATTATAACAAAGAAATACTATATTAAATTAGTTTTAAAAATTATGGGATAGGGACTGAAAAGAAGTGATCGACTAACCAAACTCAGGCCATTTCAGCTCTGGACATTGGAATGTTCACAGGCTTCTTAAGGCACTTAAATAAGCCTGTATTCTAATTTTGTTTATTATATTTTTATCATGTGTATGTGCTTGTGTTTGTGTGTGTGTGCATGCACGTAAGCACATGCAAGTGCGTGTATATAGAAGTGGGTCAGCTCTCTCCTTCCATCAGAGATCAAACTCAGGTTGGCAGACAGTTTTACTAGCTGAGCCATCTCGCTGGCCATAAATCTATAGTCTAGTAATATAAAACTTCAGCAACAGTCAGTGGCCCTACAGCACCTCCTTCTAAAGGTACATATGTGTGCACAGAGCCAAGTGAAGAAGACTAGAACCTCCATGATGAACTACCTAACCACTCGGGAGGCTTCTAGAGAAGACAGTTTCACCCAACTTCAATGTGTGGTCATCTCTCCTCAAAACGCAGCTTCTGATTTGTCCATCATTTTGGTCTCAAAATACTTCCAACAAACTTCCAGGAACAACCATTTTGCACGCCCACAGTTCACATTGTTGTGAGTCTACTGACAAAAAGGAACTCTCCCATTCAACAATGGCCTATTAGCCCACACTCATGAAGTATCAGACCACTCTGAAGTTGCTTCAGAATTTGATGTGCTCATGCCAGTTAACTTCAAAAGTACGCTCGAGAACGATCTATATACACACTATACACATATAGCATATTGAGCCAGGTGTACTAGCATACGGTACTAGCACTTGGGAGGTGGAAGCAGGATGATCAGGAGTTCAAGAACATCTCTATCACTTATATAGAGAGTTTAAAGCTAGCCTTGACTACATGTGATCCCAAAGCAAACAAACAATACAAAACTAGTCGTGCTTTTAGAAAGTTTAGCATGTCTTGAAGGAAAAAAAAAAATCATAATTATGACAAAGCTCTGCAGTAATTTTTCAAGTGGAAATGAAAGTTCACCTTGCCAGCATGTTTATACCCTTTTTTGTTAGAATGTGGAGCCCGTCCAGACCTTATAACACTGTCTGAAGAGAGAATCATCGGAGGTACTCTAGCTGAGGAGGGTGACTGGCCATGGCAAGTCAGTCTGCAGCTCAATAATGTCCACCATTGTGGAGGCGTCCTGATCAGTAACTCCTGGGTCCTGACAGCAGCTCACTGCTTCCGAAGGTGAGGCCACAGCCACTCTCCCATCTGGGAATAATTAGGAAAGACATATACATGAAGACTTCACCCACCACCCTGAGGACTAAACATAATTAGTTGGCACAGAAATAATTCAATGGAAAAGATTCCTGAATCTCTTCTTTCTATTCATGGAAACAAAATTGTCTTTTCTCCTTTATTTACTAACTTACTGGTAGTTCTCTTTCTGGTAACAGTATACCATGATGGCAAAGAATAAAAATGTATACATCAAAATACTTAACATAAATCCTAGTTATAAACATTTAGAAAATTTATTCAGCTTCCTTCTGTTTTCAAATTAGGGACAACATAAGTGTCAGTATTGCTATTGAATTGGTAACACTCATGTAAACAAATGTTTAAGTTTTGTTGTGGAGGATTTTCACAGTATATCCTGGAAGCTAGTCAGTAGACTGAGACCACACAATTCCAATAGTTTGTTTTTCCAATATTGATTCAATACTTACGTTGAACACAATATTACATATTATAGAAGCAGCAAATGTAAAGCACTATTCCTGCCCTCAGGTGCTTATATCCTAACAGTGGAAGTAAAACATGTGCAATAAATTGCCATTTATAGTGTCATAAAGAAAACAAATTTAAACAACTAACAATTAGACCATTGGAATGACTAAAGGCTACTCACTAGGTTGAGTGACCAGTCGAAAGCAGCTGCATAAACTTATCCTATTGATACAAGGTAAAAGTTACACTACTCATAGATTTTAGAGTTCAACATGATGAAAACCTCCTAGTTTCAAACCTACCTTATTACTGGGACATCCTGTGCTCCCAAAATTAGAGGAAACTGAACTCAAAAAATCATTCAAAGTGTGATGGTGAATTCAGGTGCATCCTTATTTTTATTCTTTTCTCAGGCTTTTCCAGTTATTAAATACACCACACTTATATACCCCAAACACTGGCCCTAGTCAAATGAATCCCAAAGTTTCCCAAAGTTTGTGTCCTGAGCTCCAGTCTAACAGCATTTTCTCTTCTAGACTCTATCTACATTTCTGCAGCTATGAGCACTGCTCATTGTCCTTTCCAAATCCCCACTTTATTATACTGGAATTATTTAAATCTTTGCAATTTCAAAGAAATGCTGTTCAGATTTGAGAGTACTGTCTTTTATTACAGTAAATTTTTACAAATGTGTTTAATAAAAATTAGTAGGACTAGTATACAGATTCTGAACAAAGGCTCTAAGAAATCCCAAGTGACTCTAATTTTTCTGAAGCTATTTTTTAACTAAATTTTTATGTATGATGAATAAATTAAAATTTTTATTTTAGAGATAGTTGTAAAATTATATCATGTCTGATTTAGACAGGTAGATTTACTCCTGAATCTCAGATACTTTAAGAAACAAAATTCACAAAAGCAACTCAATCATCAATGTCACTAGAATTGTCAAAGAGCCTAAATGGCACTGAGTGATTTCAGTCAACCCCTGGTGCAGGAACCAAAGCCACAAATGCCTGAATTAGTGGCATTTAGCATATCAGAGGATGCAAGGCTAAGTTCTGCATCCCATTGGAACCCAGTTACCAAAACCTATGTAAAAGCTATCACTATCAAGAAAGACACCGTTACAAGAATCACCAAGTGATTGCTAGGTTCAGGGAACATTTTTTATTTTTTCCTCCACAAATCTACTCAATACCATGGTGAAATGACTAAGACTGACAGGCTCCATGGACTGAGAACCATCAGTGGAGATTTGTTGTGCCAGCTTTATGTCCAGGCACACAGAAGGTATGAAGCTCTATGGCAGTTATTCTTTCATCATCTCCTTAATGACGTTTTCATGGAAAGTTCCTTATTTTTCACAGTAACTGTGTTTTCTAGAGAATACTTGTCTCTGTCAGTCTCCTTCTCAAAGACAGAGACCATAATTGTTTAGACATTTATTCCCAGATTGAGCTACAACTTGTGAAAATTTGAATGTTGAAAGCTTACTTTGTTCTAACCATTATGCTTGACACACCTCCCTCATTTCTTTTTTAAAAAAGATATTTTACTTATCATTTCTTATTTTATGTGTGTTAAGTGTATTGTCTACATGCACATAAGTACATCCATGTCCTCCATGCCTGGAGATCAAAAGAGAGTATCAGATTCCCTGGAACTGGAGTTATGGACAATTGTCAACCACCGTGTGGGTGCTGGGAATCGAACCCAGGTACTCTGCAAGAGCAGCCAGTGCTCTTAACTGCTTAACCATCTCTCCAGACCCACACCTCCCTTATTCCATTAATACTTTAGAGTCAGTCCCATTTTATACATGAACTGGGGAAGAGATATTAAATTGTCATGATGTTATAGGTGCTAATATGTGGCAGAGGTAGGATTTACATGTAAATAGAACTAGTCCTTGATATTCTTACTCATTTGCTAGAAGAAAAAGGAGGAGAAAGAGGGAAGGAGTGAAATAGGGGCTTTTTAGTAATGACTTTTAAGAAAGAAACTGAGTGCTATGAGAGCATTTTAATAGTTTTTCTTTAGAATTTCTAACTGGAATTCATTCTTCGGTATGCATGTGATTCTTAAACATATAATTCTGATTTTTTTATATTAACTCCACCATCTAAACCCCACAAAACTCTTAAATTATTATTGGGTTGCATTTTCTTCTATTCAGTTTGAGAAGCTATATTAAGTTAACCAGCCTTCAAAGTTGCAAATCCTTCTTTTCATCAGTATGCACAAGGCCTCTGTCAATCCATATTCTTTCTCCTCCCATTCTTCCCACTTCCAACTGCCCCAATTTTTCTTGAAAGGCTTATTGGGCCTAATAATTTGAAATATGTCTTTAAATATTTAAACATGCACATGCCTGCTAACCCTATAGAGTTGTGATGTATATATGCTTTAACTTATGGCAACAGAAATATTTTAGCTTTTGCATTGTCTCTTGGTGTTTTCACTTAATCTTGGGAATTCCCATCTCTTTGAATCATTGCTGCACAAGAATCCATCATGTTTATCTAATCTAACTTGATTGTTTTAACTTCCCACTATCACATAGAACACACTCCCTACACACACACACCTCTGTACACAAACACAAAAATATGATTCACATATTAACAAGAAGACTGGCCCCTAATATCACTATTATTTAATACTGTTTTCTTCCCAAAACAAAAAAGAAAGGAAAAAATAGGAATCAAAAGGAATAATCAAAAGATCATTACTTCAGAAATCTTAGTTACTTGAATGAGAGTGTGAAGAAACGGGAGAGGAAAAGATTTGTGCTATGCTAGTTATTAGTAAAGAGTTAGAATATGTTCATTGGAATAGAAAAAAATGAATTGTATAATAATCAAGTTAATTTGTTGCTCCAAGACATGTTTTCTAAAAATATCTCTCTGTGTTTTTAGACAAATTATTATTCATTCTTCTAGTAAGGAATTCAATACACTTATGGCCTTATGATGCAGAAATACATAGCAATTAATTGTTGGTCAAATAGTTCCTACTTGTGGGAGAGATGGAAAATACAAATATATGACATGTTTATGAGTTCCATATTCAAACAACATGTTTTTATATTTTTAGCTACTCCAATCCTCGGCAATGGACTGCCACTTTTGGAATATCCACAATATTTCCTATTCAGCGAGTAAGAGTAAGAAGTATTTCACTCCATAATAATTACAGACCCACAACTCATGAAAATGATATTGCAGTTGTACAGCTTGAGAGACCTGTCATCTTTAGCAGAAATATCCACAGAATATGTCTCCCAGAAGCAACCCAAAGTATCATACCTGGTACCACTGCATATGTAACAGGATGGGGCTCTCTTACTTATGGAGGTAAGTGATTCAGGAAAAATAAAACAATTTTTAAAAAATATTCTATTATTTGTTAGTATGTAATTTTTTATTGTTTTTGAATTTTTGACATGAGGTCTCATTTTAACCCAGGCTGGCCTGGAACACACTATGTAGCCAGGTCTGGCTTCAAACCCATAATCCTCATGCTTCAGTCTCCAAAGTTCTAAAATTGCAAACGTATCACCATGTCCAACTTTATAAATTCTTAAAATAGGAAACATCTAGAGGACAAATCTTATGCAAAAAAATTCACTCTTTAATCTTGAAACCAAACTGATTTCCCCATTTTCTTCTGAAATTTGATCCATTTGTAGTTTTTCAATCCAAAGTCCACCAGTGGATAACTTAAATAGTATGTCAATTTTAACAGGGTGAACATTTTTTGAGACAGAGTATCATGTAGCCCCAGGCTGGCCTCAAATTCACTACATAGTTGAAGCTGGTCTTGAACTCCTGATCCTTCTACCTTCACCTCCTAAGTATAAGGATAATATATCACAAAACTAATTCAACAAAGAAAAATAAGACTAGAACCTCACCTCCCTAAAGGGGCCATCTGTTCTTTGCTAGGGAATTTGCTTAGGGGAAACTTTTATGTGCATCTTCTGGTACCTTCTGTCTAAATAGAGAATAATGCATGGAGCATATTTATTCATTCTCAAATTCAGCACAGAATCGTTAACTCATATACTCCGAATTTTACTTCATTTCTGTTTTCATACTAATTAGGCAACACAGTCACAGATCTACGGCAAGGACAGGTCAGAATAATAAATACTAATGTATGCAATGAACCAGCTGACTACAATGGAAGTGTCTTGTCTGGGATGCTCTGTGCTGGAGTGCCTTCAGGTGCTGTGGATGCATGCCAGGTGAGTGCAAGACAGCCTTAGCAATGCCATCATCCAAGAGGGCTATAGGCATTCCCTTAGCATGTTATCCTGTGATAGGCATAAAATAATATTGACAATACACAACTCTGATCCTCTAAAAAAATTATGGTCTAAATTTTAGAGATAAAATTTTCTTATGAGGGCCTCGAGAGATGGCTCAGCAGTTAAGAGCTTTGGCTTCTCTTAAAGAGGATCCAGGTTCAATTCCCAGCACCTACATGGCAGCTAACAACCATCCATAACTCCATTTGCAAGGGATCTGATGCCTTCTTCTGACCTCAGCATGCACTGCACAATATAGGTGCAATTATATACATGTAGACAATATACTCATACACAGGAAATAAAATAATAAATAATAAATGTTTTTAAAATAAATTCTCTTCTGAATTTAATCTTTCATGAAAATATTAACTTCTAATTTTTTATTTTATTGTTATTTTTTATGTGTATAAGTATATTGCCTGCATGTGTGCAAGTGCACCTGTGTCATGTAATGCACACTGAGGTCAGAAGAAGGCATCAGATCCCCTGAAACTGGAGTTACAGACAGCTGTTAGCTGCCAGGTGGGTGTTGGGAATCCAACCCAGGTCCTCTGCAAGAACAGTCAATGCTCTTAATCACTGAGCCATCTTTCCAGCCCCCAAAATATTAAATTTTAATTTTTAATCACTTTGGTTAAATAAAACATTATACAGCATGATTAACAGAGTTAATAATAAAGTGGTATATATTTCAAAATTGCTAGAGAGTAAATTTTGAATGTTCCTACCACAAAAACTAATGTTAAGTTTTTGAAATAGTAGAGATGCTAGCTAGTTTGATTTTATTATTTAACATTATATCCATAAATTGTAGAAGCATTTTCTATCTTATAAATGTACATAATTATCAGCAATTCATAACAAAATAATTATCTATTTAAGGTTCATAAATAATACTTACATTGTAAGTTATAATTTTATTCATAAGCACTCCTCATTCTCAGACCAATTAAAAAAATTTTATCATCTGCAACCATCAAAAAATATCTAATTTTCTTAAGATAGAAATGTTTTATGAAATCTTAGTTATTTGAATAACAGGAGTTTCTATATTGTATAATAGCAGAAAATGAAAGGAAAGGAAACTATTTGACTCTAGTCTATAATTTTTAAGCAAATACATAAAAGCAAGCAATAAATGTGAAATTCCCATCTTACAGTAATTAGAATAAAATTTAATACCAAAATTGCAATTAAATTATTTAAACTTAATAGGTTCATTCCTTTGTTAGAAACTTAACCCCATGCAGTCACATGTGAAAATAACAGCAGAAATTAAATATTACCGTAAATATCTGTTTTCTTCAGGAATCTGCTACTGCTCTCCCGGAGAACTGTATGTAACATGATAAGGCTTATTCTTTGCATCAGATGTTACTGACTTTCCTATTTGGTACTCACAATCTTGAAAAAGTGGGTGAAAAGCAGTACTTACAAATTATACTAAGACCCCAGTCCAGAAATGCTTTCCCCAAATGGAAAAGTTTTATCAAATTCAAGTTGTGTCAACTTTAAGTTGTATGAAGTGGAGATTTGTTTTTCATATCTCCACTTGATTATCCATTTAGCTCTTTCTGCCCTTTAAGTGGAGATGTTTCTTTGTTATGGAGCACTTGCTCACCATCCTATAACAACAAATTCTCAAGTTTCATGGCGGTTTTTTGAAGAATTCACCAGTCAAATAATAGTACAAATTGACAATTTCAGATCTACTGCAAATCAGAGTCATCTTGAGATAATGAAATTTGAAAGGTTCTTTCCCAGCTCCATTAACTCATGCTGTGCCATATATTCAATATATGCATAGTCTGCTCTTCCTTCAGGCCACATCAAGACACCACCATCATGAGATCTTCCCCACACTCGAGGCCTCACTGATTGACATTTGAAACATTCTAACACAGAGAGTTTGTGTCTCAGAAAACAAATAAATAATACTCTCCATAGGAGTTTACAAGATCCGTTTCTCTTATTTTTTTTTGCTCACATATTCATTCAAAAATATTGTATTTATTAGTTTCTATCCATCATTCACTATGCTGCTTTGTTTGTATGTATGTTTGTTTTGTTTTGTTTGAGACAGGGTCTCCCTGCAGCCCCAGGTGCCCTGGAACTCACTATATAAATCAGGCTGGCCTCCATCTCACAGACATCCACCTGCTTCTGCCTCCTGAGGACTGGGATTAAAGGCATGTGCCACCACACCCAGCTCACTGTGTTCTTTTAACAAGGTGCTTTCTTCACTTAGCAGGTCTTTGGTTGAGAAAAGAGAACACAAGCTCAAATGTTTTTAATTAGCCAATAATAAACCTGGCTGGGTATAAGAAAAATTACATGATACCTAGTTATCAATTGTTTGTTCACTGTTGATAAGTCACAATATAGACAACTTTGTTAGCATAGAAAAAATAGCAAAAACACGATGACAGAAAATACTGAAGACTGATTAAATGGAACATGCAGGCATCATCCAAGGAATGAGGTGCCAGTCAGAGCCATGCAGTACTTGTCATCCAGTTTGGTGATTCACACACTGTCCCTTCTCGCCATCTAAACCATTAATTAAGTTGGTATGGAAAACCTAACTACTAAGAGCAGTCAAATGAATAGCCAACTTTTCTAGGCATACATTTGGTCATAATAGCTGGCTTTTATTTATACTGACTATATGCCAGGCTAAAGTGCTTCTTGTATGTCAAGGTCACTTAAACTCATGAAAACATTTATTGATGAGCGAATTGCAGCACAGAGAGTTGTTAAATCTCTTACCAAAGCTCACATAACTGATGAACAGAGGATTCAAACTCAGGCTTAGCTAGCTATAGAACCCACAGAATTAACCCCATCTTACATATGTTCTAAATTTATCTCCCTGACTATATTATACATATATATATATATATATATATATATATATATAAAGTATTTCTTAGTTGGTTAGTTATTGTAATTGGCTGGTAAATAGCTCATAAAGAGTGTTTTACTTGATGTCATACAAATTTCTCTTCAATGATTCACCAAAAGAATATTGGTAGATAATTTACTATGCATCAGGCATCGTACTAGATAGTAAAGATGGGTAGGTAGGTGACACTCTTATAAACTCAGTCATTCAACAGATATTTCCTTAACATCTTATAGTCTGACAACCAAGGTTGCAGCACTATCTTGAATAAGCATGCTCCCTTCTGTGACGTACTTTGTAATAGCACACTGAAAACGGATACTAGCCAGGCATCACAGATGCAGTAAGTGCTCCAGGAACATGCACCTGCTACTAGGAGAGCTGACCAGTGGAAGAAAGGTGCATAAATAGATCTTCATAAAATACAGTAGAAGCAGTGACATAGATACACAGAGCATATGGGAACACAGTGAGGAAGCAATGCAGCCCAGAACCAGAACTGCAAAGGACAGCAGAAGGCCACAGATGACTTCTTGGGTGAAACAAAGCCTGGGATGAGTTGGAGGCAACCAGGAAGTAGCAGAGGGCAAGCTGGGTAATGTACTTTTAATCCCCTTCTCAGCCTCACAGAAGAGACAAGCTGCATACTTGAATTTCAGCAATACTTTGCACCACTTAGCAAATTTCAAAAAGACTCAGGCTGATATAACGGCTCATATAATGGTTATGATCCTCTACTGCCATCAAAATAAACTGAAGATTTCAGGGTTGCTTTATACTTAAGCAATCAATCATTTTGTCTTCTTCAGGGCGATTCTGGTGGTCCACTAGTACAAGAAGATTCACGGCGGCTTTGGTTTGTTGTGGGAATAGTGAGCTGGGGATATCAGTGTGGCCTGCCAAATAAACCCGGAGTGTATACTAGCGTGACAACCTACCGTGACTGGATTAGACAGCAAACTGGAGTCTAGTGCAATAAATGTGACGTCTGTATGCACGTGTGCCTGTCTCGGATTCCAAAGCTTTTCTTTTCAACTGCAAAAGAAACCAGAAGTGTCCCATTCTAACATTCAATTACATAAATATGGTTAAACAAACACTGCTCAATCTTTCTTTATCTCTATGGATTTCTGTTTTCTCAAGAATATTAAATGAACATTTTATAGTACTACGACTATACAACAGAGGAGACAAATGAATTGTAGAGTTAACAACTTTATCACAGTTGTGATAAGTGCTGGTAGTGGTGTTTTGAGAGTAAATTCTAGAGGAACCTAGACAAGTGGGAAGGGCCAGATGGGTGTTTTCTGAAGAAGTGTCATTCAAGTGAGCAGAATAAACAAACATGCAGAGAAAGCTACAGAACAATATGAATGAAAGAGCAGTGCGAGGTAAGAAAAGCAGTGTTTCAACTGTGTAGGGACTCCATATTTTATAGGAAATCTGGGTCCTATAATTTAAAAGTGTGGACCCATTGAACAGTTGTATGGCCATCCTAATTATGTTACAAGAACATGTTCCCATGGGAGCTCTGGGTATTCTCAAGTACTTAACATTAAAGCAAAAATATTTTAGTCTTTAAGTGAAATCAAAAGAGTTACAAACAGTTTTGATGATGACTGTCATGTTAAACTGTTTTATCTGCATAAAGGAGATGTGGCTTTCTGGAGCAGCTGAGGCAATCAGCTCACCTAGCTTTCTCAGGTGCCTTTACAGCCACATAGTGCTCCTTGACGGTAAACAGATGTAATTCTAAGTGCTAAAAAAATTCCCACAACTAACTTCCTACCACTTATGTTTCTTGTTTTTAGAGTAAAACTACCAAAAATAGTGAGATCTAAGTAATGAATTAAAGTTAATGATAAAAAAAAAGGTTTAAAAGTCAGCTTAGAACGAGAAAGACTAAATAACTTACTATCAAAACTGTTCTGGAGACAGAAGGATCTCAGATTCTCTCTCTCTCTCTCTCTCTCTCTCTCTCTCCCTCTCTTTCTCATACACACACACATACACACACACACACACACACACACACACACACATCCCACTACCACCAAAGAGTACAGATTGAATAAAATCAATTAAAACCTAAAGCCTGTGTACCTCTCATCATCAAAGAAGCTTCTTTTTGCAACAGATGGAGACTATTACAGAGTTCCACAAACTGGTTGAACATAGAGAATAAGTGTTTGTGAGGTGCCCAGCCCTAAATGACGCATCTATAATGCAACCTCTACACCTAAGGCTCAGGAAACATAGTAGAACACAGGACAGAAACAATATTTTTGCATCTCTCCATTCTCACCAGTGAAACTTTCCTCATGCAACAGATGATGATTTAGCCAGAAAGTACAAATTGACCCAACTGCAGAGAACAAGAGACTGCAGAGACCTTACAAAATAGGACACCAATAATCAAACCTCTACCACTCAAAGCTCAGGAAACATGGAGGGAGAAGGGGGTGAAAAGATTGTAAGAACCAGAGGTGACTGATGACCACAAAGAGACAAGAGTTTTCCAGAGAGTTGGGAAGTTACTCATAGGAACTTATAGCATGCACAAGACTCATACAAGCTCGAATCAGTCAAAAACCCAGCTCAGAAGTGGGAAAGTCAGTAAGAAGTCCCAACCTTAGCTGAGGAACTATTGGCAACCAATAACTACTAAGAGAGGGAGAGTGAGATTTTTTAAAGGTGTGATGCTAGATAAGTTAACCAGGCTCCAGTGGATGGATGTACACCAAAGGATATTTGAGGACACAAACTTGGCTCAATAGGCCTTAACATATATGACAGAGTACTACATGAAAGCGGAGGGTGGGGGTGCAACCAGGGTGTAGATAAGGTCTAAATATAATCAAATATATTATAATTACACAAAATATGTTGTGTAAAGTTCACATAATTCAAGACAATTTTTTTATTAAAAATATCTAATGCCACAATAAGCTGTATAATCTGAATCACAAATACTCTGTGTTTTTATGGGTTCCCAGTATAGTTAAAGCCTGACTATACATGATCATCTATGTGTCAAGGCTTCCTCCTAAAAGCAAACTCCCTGTGCCTAGAGACGAGGAAAGTTCAAAAATCTTCTATGAAAACATTTTGTACTTCTTGAGATAAAATTGTGAAGAGATTTGAATTAAAGCAATTTATTTTTTACAGAAATTTGAAAATGTAACCAACTCGTAGTAAGATGTATACACAGATCTTTGATACATTTTATTTCAAATAAACTCTTCTATAAACTTTTTTTGCCTAATTACTTATGGAAGTTGTGATTGCTGAAGGATGATCCAAAACAATTTATTTAATTGGTTGAATAATAAGAGAACTGCCAACCAGACTCTAAAAGCTGAGCACTTACTGCCACCTTATAATCAAGCTCTCTAACTAAGGCAGCGTCCAGCTTGACACTCCCAAGTTGCATCCTGTGAAGACAATATTAAACTGGCAATTTAAGGCAAGCCTCAAAAGGAGGGTGTCTGTCTATGAGGATACTTGTATATTTGTATGTGTGTGTGCACATGGCATCACATAACAGACATATTTACGCTTATTCGTATATATTATAAGCTACTTCAAAGATAACACTTTTAGCAGAAGATGGAGAAAATTCATTAAAATAAAATATTATTTTTCAAAATATATATTTTATGAAGAGATATTTCTACACATACATGTTTAAAATAAAACTTCTCTTTTTCATTATTGACAGATTCCACTTTACAGGCACCAAGTGAATTCATGAAAGCATAAATATTAATGAAGGCATGGTGATTTATAAATTCATGTAGTTCTAAAAGAATATTTATGAATTCCTCCAGAAATGTTCCAGGATCATAATTGAGTTGCAGAGTTATTAATGCGAAGAAAAATTCTATTCAATACATACAGTTATACATATTAAACAATATTTAACAGTGACAAAAAAGTGAATAGTTAATATTCAAACTACGGTTAAAATAGTGAAGAGCACCAATGACAGGAGAATGCTTTTAGCATGTAATTGACTAGTTTTGGGCTAATTTTAGATATCAACTACATAGCATAAACATGGATAAAATAAAGGCAAAAAGTATAGTCTTTTCTCTTTATATACTCAGAAAATAATAGTGTACATGTTATAAAATACAGTAAGTAAAATAAAGAGTAACACATTTATTTTTTAAAATGACAAAATAAGAGAGAATATCCTAAAACTAATAGAAAATATAATTATTTTATAATAAAATTAAAAACAAATCTATAGCATCAGTCTTCCATAAGGCATGTTAATCACTGTGTGGACAGAGAAAAGGGAGCTGGTAACATTTCAGAATATGAATCCAAACCTTGCCCAGGCTCTAACATTCACTATTCATTTCCTTTTTTTTTCATTTGCTGAACATGAAGTGATTCAAAGCCCTACATAGATTTTTCTTCTATATTTTTTGTTTCTACACATTAAAAACATCAAAACTAAATTCTGGCCTAGGGGGTTGCTGAATTTGCGTGATCCCCTGAGTTCAATCCCCGGCACTCACATGTAAAGCTGAGCATGTGGTGTGTGTTTATAATCTCAGCCCTAGAGAGACAGAGAGAGGTGAATTCTTGGGACTCACTGGTCAGGCAGCCTTGCCGAATTGGTGAGCAAATGAGAGATCCTGTCCCCCCTAAAAGGATGATGTCTTGACTAGATAGATAGGACTTGACATGTATAGCGGAAGGCATGAGGTCTGGCAGGGGTGGTGTGGGACGTGGATGAGGAGCGCGTCTAAATTTGATTAATCACTATTGTATGAAATGTACAAAAGCTCAATAGGAAATTAAGAAAAAAACGATTGCAACGATTGCAGTCTCTTAAAGAACAACACTGAGTCCTCCCCATTCATGTGCCCACACGTGCATTACTACCTACACATACACCACAAACACACACACACACACACACACACACACACACACACACACAAACCCTTTCTATTGATAGACAATCAGTTTGATAATCTTGCACAGGGAAGCTAGTTAATTCTGGTAATTTGCTTCAATTCGAAGCAGTTTTCTTGAAGAAGTACATTTTCATGAAATATTGTTCAGCAAAAGCATATAGAAATGTTTTGGAATTTTCTGAAAATAGTTATATTTAAAATCATATCATTTCCAAAACTTTATTTCAATCTAAAAATGCTAAAAAACGTAAGGAAATAGGAACAAAAGAATTACCAAGTATTGAGAAGGCATATATATGTGTATATGTTTAATCTTGTGGACAATCACAAAGCAAATAATCTAAAGAAACAAGCCTATCAGAGCTTCAATTAAATAATAATTCAAAAAAAACAACTGAGCAAAATGGAAGAAGTCATTTTAAAAAATCAAAGAAGACATCTTCCAGAGCTAACTATTAATTTTACTTACTTCTAGTCATAGTTCACATGGAGAAAGCTAAAGACCAGAAAATCATAGAGTGATATATTTGAACTTGTACAGAATTAATTGCTAAGCAAAATTACCAAAATCCAGCAAAACTGTCTTTTAAAATCAATGAGCAATAAAGATGTTTACAGATGAGCACAAACTAAAGCAATTCATGGCCATCTCTAGCATTTAAAAAAGTCACTTAAAGGACTCCTACAAAAACAGGAGGAAGAAAGTTAGCCTGAGAGAACTGGAAACAATAGATTTCATCAGGGGAATAGTTGGACGGAGAAATAGAAACAATTCAAAGACATACAACTCAGAAAACCAACAAAGCCCTAATGTGAATAGGGAGAAAAAAGGTAACAAACAATATCTGAACCAAACAAAAAAAAAACACTCAACAAAATTATAGGAATCAGCATACCTCTCTCAATAATGACCTAAACACAAATGTTCAATTACAAAATGTGACTGGTTGTTTGGTTTGAAACCTATCTCACTAGCAAAGGCACGTAGAGACTGACCATGAAAGGATAAAAGTAGCTATATTTATATTTGGTATAGTAGATTTCAAGCCAAAAGTAGAAGAGTTAAAGAAGGTCAATACATTTTTAGGGGTCAATACACTTTTAGCCCTGACTGGGCTCGAACTCACTATGTAGACCAGGTTGGCCTAGAACTCACAAATATCTCCCTACTTCTGCTTTTCAAGTGCTGAAATTAAAGACATGTGCCACCATGCCCAACAACTACTAAAAATTAATAAAAAGAACAGTCCATCAAGAGCACACAACAACTGGAACTATATATGAAGCATATATTGATAAACTTAATTTGATAGGGACAGATTCATCGAAATACAATAATAGCTGGCAACTTCAATTAAGGACCATACAGATCATCCAGACAAAATATCAACAAGGAAACTTCATTTTTAAACTGCACCGTATTCTAATTTAATGGACATCTACTGAATATTCCATTCAACAGTTGCAGAATACACATTACTCTCAGCTACCTGTGGAACCTAAAACAGATCACATTTTAGGACATATTCATACAAGACGTTCTAACAAATATAATAATATCAAAATAAATTGCTGCATATTATCAAATAATAGTGGAAAAACTAGAAATAAATAACAAGAGAAACTACATAAACAGATATTTTAAACACATTTTAAAAATTTTTGTCTATCTTTGTATATAGTGTGCATGAAAATGTATTTGTATTGTGTGTTCACTTGTCTGTGTGAAGATGCATGTGTGTACATGTGAAAGCCCAGAGTTAACATTCTGTGTCTTCTTCAGTCACTCTCCACTCTATTGAAATAGTCTCTTGCTGAACTCAGAGCTTGCGATCCAGCAAGCCCTGGTGATCCCTGTCTGCTTTCCCATTGTTGGAATTTTAGGCGGCTTCCCATCTGCCCATGTTTTACATAGGTTCTGGGGATTCAAGCTTTAGTCTGTATGGTTACAGAGCAAACACTCATCCACTGAGCCATTTCCTTGACCCTGAACAATGTACTTTTGAATGACCAGCAAGTCATTGAAGAAATCGGGGGGAAATTATGAATTCTAGAATCCAATAAAACTGAAAATACAATCAACTAGGACCTATGAGATCATCAAAATCTGAGTAATAAAAAAAAAGAACAATCCATACAAATAGATGGAAAGAAATGCTGTGGGTTGGGTAAAAATTAATAAAATAAAAAATACAATACAAACAATCAATGGAACAAAGAATCAGTACTTTGAAAATATAACTTATTAGCAAATACTCAGCCAAACTAATCAAAAGAAAAAGAGAAGGGCCAATCATGACAGAACATTCCTTAAATCTCAGCATTTGGAAAGTGGAAGCAGGCAGAGCTCTGTGAATTTGAGTCCAGGCTGATCTACAAAGCAAGATCCAAGCCAGCTGGGCTATATAGTGAGATTCTGTCTCAAACAAGAAGAAGAAAGAGAGAGAAGACCGAAGTTGTTAAAATCAAAGGAAAAAAAGGAATATTATAACAAATACCAATGAAATCTTGAGGTCGTTAAAGAAAATGTATTCCAAAATGCTGGAAATCTAGACATGGTTAAATTCCTAACCAAATGTGACCTACTAAACTTAAATCAAGAGGATGTAAAGACCTTAAATAGACATAGATTGAATGACAGAACTTCAGCAATCATAATCTCCAAGAAAGAAAATCCCAGGACCACACAGACTATCAAAGTTTATTAAACCTTTTAATACTAACACTAATGCTCTTCAAACTTATTACATAAAATACAAAAGAGGACATGTTAAAAAAAACTCATTGTATTAGGGTAGTATTACCCTGATACCAAAACCAGATGAGGGTATAACCAAAAAAAACAAAAAAGAAAGAAAGAAAATCACAAACTAATTTCTCTGATGAACACCCAGGCAAAATTTTGCAATAAAATGCTTGAAAGCTGATTTAGCAGTACATTATATCATGACCAAGTTAGTTTCACTCCAAGAATGCAAGAATAATTCAATATGTTCAGGATAAGAAATTTAATACAGCTGTGAATATAGTTCTGTGGCAAAGGAATGTTTATCAAGAATGCAGAAGACCCTTGGTTTGAGTTCTAGCACCACAATAAAATAAAATGTGATACAGCATATAAATAGACTCAATGACTAAAATCAGGAATAAAGGAAGGACTCAGAGATAAAAGAAGCATATCCCAATATAATGAATGCTATATACACAAATCTATGAGTAGTGCTGTACTAAACAGGGAAAACCAGAAAATTTCCTGTAACATCAGGAATAGGACAAGAACAAGTCTCACTTCTTCCCATATTTTCTCAACATTGTGCTGGAAGTTTCAGCCAGGTAGTAAGAACAAGAGGAAGAAATAAAAGAGACATAAATAGCAAAGAAAGAAATAAAATTATCTCTCTGCAAATGGTTGCATCCTATACTTAAAAGACTAAAGAGTCCACCAGAAAACATTTATATCTGATAAACAATTCCATCAAATGAGGAAGATACAATATCCACATTAAAAAATCAACACATCAATATGAACTCACCAAGAAAGAGGCAAAAAAAAAAAATCCAGTCAAAATTGCTTCAAGAAACTAAATAACACACTTACAACAGAGAGTTTTCAAAAGAGGAAATAAAAGTGCCAATAAATATATGAAAAATGTTCACCACCTATAGTCAGAAAAAAACAGATTTGCCTTTGCATTCATTTGCCTTTGCCAGTCAGTAGGTTCATACACACGCATGAGGTGCATTTGCTTGACATTGTTGACATTTTTACTCATTGGATAATTTCATGGAGCCCCACCAATTATACACTACTCCTCCTTGCAGAAACCATTAGTACAGTATCCACACCATATAGGCCTTGTGTTATGGAATAAAGCATAAAAACTCATGAGAAAAATCTCACTTGGAAAATTAAATTTTTTTTTAAATTATGTTTTCTTCTGGATAAAAATCCAATTACTGAAAGTACTAAGCTGAACAACAATAACAATAATAATTATGATGGTTGATATTTATGAAGCGAACCTTCCATGTAATAAATCTATAAGTTTTGTTATTAATACTACTATCTTTAAGAGGAATAACGTGAGGTTGAGAAAAATCAATAGCAGGTCCAAGATCTTAGAGTAAATTAAGGTTTGAAATTAGGTTCTGGAATCCTAAATTCAGTGTACTAACATTTTATAAACTAATTGTTGAAAATATCTGAATTTTTCACATATAAATGCAACTTTTATTTTCTAAACTCTAAGTTGTCAATCTAACAATCACTAACTACAACTTTCTCAAGTCAATAATAATCATACTCTCAGGCTGGTGAGATGGCTCAGTGGACAAAAGGCATCTATCTGCCACCAAACTTGATGACTTGAGTTAGTCCCCCAGAACCTACATGGTGGAAAGACAGAACTGAATCCCACAAGTTGTCCTCTGACTTCCATATAGGCAATGCATCATGGCAGATGTGCAGTCACATACATACGCTTACATAAACATGCAACAAATAAGTAAGCAAATAAATAAATAAAATCAGTCCCACATGATGAGACTGATAATGTTCTGGTGATCTAGATTTTCAAAACTCATTAACTATTCTCATCCCCTGTTACTGACAAAAACACACTGGTTCTAGTTGAAATTAAAGCCATAGTTCTTGTGTATCTGGTAAGATTCTCCAAACTTTTCTATGTGGCTCTCTGTTGCTCTGCTAAGTGAACATACTATCAAACTGCCTTCTAAATATATTTCACACCCATAGACTAGTGCAGGTCTCTTCCTTGGTCAAAAAAAGTCTCTTTGGGCAGTGGGCAGTAGCCAAATCAGAAACTCATAACTAGTCAAGTTGCTGAGAGTGACTGTTGAGTGCTTCACTCTGAAGGTACATCTCTAGCCTTCCTTCCAAGGTCTAGGGAACACTGTGGAAGAGAGGACACAGACACAAGGACTGAGGATGAGGCCAGAGGATGAAGAGGATGGGTAGAAATACTACAAAACACTATCTTCTGGTTATGATAGGACTGTTGCAATCAGGAACCTACTGTGGCTGTGACCACCTACAAAAGACCTGAGGTGGGGGCAGTGGGAAAGGTATTAGTTGGGAAGGAGGTCAAAAGAGTGTGAGGGAATTAAGAAGACAATGAGGGGTTTCTATGATCACAATACACAGTGTATACATGTGAAATTGTCAAAAAATTAGTTAAAAACTATAAAACAATGAAATTTTGAAAACACTATTTTATTATAAAAGAATGCATTGTGAAATGATATAATAATAATGTTAAGGAATTTAAAAAATTATTTGGACCATCAAATCAGCTCAATGTGTAAAGCACTTGCCACCAAGCAACTGGACTGACAGCTGGTAGGAAAGAACTAGAACTGTTACCTGCAAGTTATCCTCTGACCTTCACACATATGCTGTGGCACAAGGACACTACAAAACATAAACAAATACATAAATTTTGAAAACTTTTAAACTTCTTCAAAAATCAATAACATTTCTAACAATCAGTAGTAAATTTCGTTTTCTACAATATAAACACACATATAATTTAAATCCATTAGTATTCAAAATTAAAGCAAAATTTGCACTTTGCCTTACTCATTTCGTATTTTATGTTCCAGTTATTATATATTTATAATTATCAAAACAAACACTTCTTTTATTTCTTTTTATAATTTATTCTTCAACAATTTCATGTATTCAGCTCCCACACCCTTCTTTATCCACATCCGACTTCCTCTGGACCCTGTCTTCCCCCAAAGTCCACCTCCTACTTTCATATCTTTAGAAAGGATGCTTTCATTTAGTTTACCTGTTGATGTACTACAGTGATGTCAAATTGGGTTTTAACATTTTAATTTCAATCCAATAGCCTGTATGTAGGTTGATTTTTAATGGCAATTTTTCAAGTGGACATTAATGTTGTAATAAAAAGGAAGGAAGAGAAGAAAAAAAGGAAAATATTTTCTATTCTTGAAAAATGTTCTAATTTCTATCATCATAAATATTAAGACTGATAAACACACTTCCAAATATATAAGGCCATGTAATTTTTAAAAGAAGCTTAGGGGTACAATTTTTATATAAAATCCCTGAATGGCATCCTTTCACTGTCTAATCTTACAAGTATCATCCAATGTTTTTCTTTGAATTCTTCTACACATATTCTTTGACTATTACCCACACCACAAGGATTACATTTTGCTTCTGGGTTCATAGACTTCTTCATGTAGACTCCATTTTATGTTGACATTTGAATGTTCTACTAGCTTATTTGAATACCTTCATCATAAGATTGAAAGCATCTAAGAGTATGATTCAGTGTCAACTATATATACACGAAGGAAGAAAGCATCCTGTATGAGGATCTTGTTCTTGGACAATAACTTGAGAAGCTTTTCACCTGGTCCCTGGTCTAATATTCCCAAAGCTCTGCATCTACCGTGTGATAAAGTGCTCAGAGTTTATTAGAGTTTATGAGCTTCAGTAATAAGGAAGTATGTTTTGAGAAACCCACATGAAGAAAGTAGCATCAGGTAAAACTTGAAGGATGAATAGAATTTACACAGACAAAGGAGAGTGGGAAGAACACACTGTATATCTTAAACACACACATGTACAGGAGTACAGTATCTGTGATGATTCATCACATGCAATTAAGGTAGAAATTTTTAAAGAATGTGGATAGATTTGATCAAAGTCCTATTACTAACTGGAACACAAATTAATTACTGCCATGTAATTAATTTCATCCTAATAGATATGATTTCTCTAATTATCATCCCATAGACATGTTTTGGGAAGAAGGACGTTAGAATAAGTGGAATAATGATTCTACTTCCTTGAATGAGGTCGAGTCTCTTTCAAAAAGGCTGTTGCCTAGTATGGGTGAAACACACCCGTGATCCTAACACTAGGGAGTGGTGAGGTTTGAGGCCTGCTTGGGTTAGACAGGGAAGCCCTATCTAAAATAAAGACTACTATACAAGGAAATATCTTGTCCTGCAGTATAAGAACTAGAACCTTCTTTACTCTCATTGTGTCCTTGGCTTCTAGCACATTTTATTTCTTCTACACAATTGAACATTAAGGTGTATCCTATCTAGTCTCTGTACAAATATCAAAATTGGCTACTTAAGGCCACAATGCTGTCCAAAATTTGGAAAATTACTCGTTAAACACATATATCTTTTAATTAAAAATCAACACCCTGTAGATTTCAGGGTATCAAACATTCTTTAAAGAGCACTAGTATTAAAGTGGCAGTAAAAATTTCAGGAAGGAATTCATGAAAGGGTAATGCATGGTTGAAAGAGAGTTATGGGTTGGAAAGCATTCAGACCCTAATGGAAGGTTAGAGACTTAAGAGCCATTGGCTGTTCATAGAAGAACAAAAAACAAATCGCTATAATTATTGGAATGGAGTCTAAGTGAAGAGTGAGAAGAGGAGCCACTTGTCTCCACTGCAGAAAAGTGCAAAACCGTCCTTCTCAACCAGACAGTTCTACTGCTTTCTTAGGCACAAAAACTGAATTTAAAAAATTTCCCCCACAGGGGTCATGTGACTATTATTTATGGAGTGGCATATATACAGCTCACGTTTTACTAATGTTTTTAAATTAATTAGTAAATGTTTGGAAAGCACTTTAAAGATGAAAAGTTGTGTAAGTGCTAAGTATGATCATTATACCATTATCATAAAACACATAAAAGTCACAGAATCTTGTAAGCTAAATAGGTTAAGGATGACTGTGCCACGCAGCACTCCAAGGGAAGATGGCACAGGGACAGCCTCGGCGGAGAGAGGAGGCATGGACTTCCCTGCAGAACCGGTGAGTGTAAGGGAGGTGGGCAGCAGGACGGCTGCCATTTTCTGGAAGGATTAGATATGTTAGCCGACTAACTTGGTATAAGGTTCTTGGAAATGAGTGGCTCTTTCGATCATTTTGTGGAGACAGGAGGAATACAAATTCAAAGCAAAGGAAAACAAAAATGATCAAGTTGAAAAAATTTTCACCATTGGAGTCTACTCTGTTTAATTTTCCTGAAAAAAACTTTCCAGTATGTGTATAATTGATGAAACTTGAAGATGTTTGGGACGTTATCCGTAAAAAGATAATTTCATCGTGAGCATAGGAAGAACACTAAGTATGTTTCTCCATTTCTCATGGTGTGGGCTGAAATGAACCTGAATGTTTATATCTGCTTTGTGTTGGTCTCCCTTTAGGAAGAAGTAAAACCAAGTTGAGGTCTTCTTTTCTAATTATTGGAATATCAAAATGCTTCAGTATTCTATATTTTTTAGGGGCATGATTTAAAATTTATTTTGGAAACAAAGACAAAAACAAGAAGAAAAGATCGTGTTTTGTGCCATTACCAACGGCATTTGATCAGATCGCAATTGGCCTGGAAGCCAAAGAAATGTGTTGACTAGTTACACAGCATACATAGGTGGACAAAGTTTTTGCATTTTGATTTTTTTAAGCTAAACACATTAACAGAAAGATAAGTGTTCACATAAACACTATTCTTTCCTGGCACTATGCAGATCTCGATAAGCCCATAAATTTAAAATTTTATGCAAGTCTTTAGTTTCAGTATTGGCAAGTAACAACTTCCCAATAACAGCTTTAATAATGCTGCTTTCCACATTCATATTAATATTTATCTTAGGTAACTGTTAGAGAAACACAGAAATAATTTCCATAAAATTAAATTATTGTTAATTTTAATTATCAAAACTTATAAAATCTCAGATCTATGTAATTAATGTATCTCCTTTATATCAACTTGATCAATCTTTAGGCTTCAGAAATAGTAACTGAGTAATATGTGAAAACAGACCCTCTTTTTATCTCAAGAAATTAATAATTTTAAGTACCAACCACTGGCAGGCCATGGTTTGCAAAGTCCTTTATATCTTTTATAAATAATCTTTTACAGCATTAATTTTATCATTATTAGACCAAATGAGTCTGATACACACTTTGCGAGTTAGTAAAACACATGTGAAAAGTTAACATATGTTGCTAAAATCAAATGAAGTGTATCTATTTTTTATTTCAACTCCTATCTAAGAATTAATTTCTGTTTAGTGAGAAAATTTGTTCTACGTGTTCATTCCCTTTCCTTAAAATAGGAGAAATGGGATGGATGATTTGCAAATTCTCCTCAGCTCCAGACTAGGAAGTCTTTCACTCCAAAAATGTTACCTAAGGAAGTTTGAAATCAAGTGATGATTCCCTATTAGAAAATAGATTCTTATTCTTGTATCTAAGGATTACTTTCTTATCACCTTGTAGAGAAATCTGAAGGAAAATAAGTGGCTTCTGAATATCTATATTAAATTATGAAACTGTCAATATTAATTTTATTTACACAAGCATGACTTTTATGTGGTTCAATATATTTTAAGGACACAATTGACAAGACTAGGAAAATACACCCCAATTATTTGCTACATGGAATTTCTCATTTATCTCATTTTCTTTGGGAGGAGCTTATTACATCTCAAGCTATTTGAATAAGAGTAAAATATGCAAGCTTTTACTAATAAACCATGGACAGAGACGTCTTAGAGCACACACTCCTGTAGAAAAGTAAATTACTGGGATTTACCATATCATTTAATCAATCACTTTACCCCCAAATTTAAACACTATTCTAGATTCAATGAATGAATTGATCAGACTGAGAAAAAAATGTTTTCAGTCTGAAGCAGGAGTTCTTGAACCCAGGTGTTCAAGGTTAGCCTGGGTCACAGGGCAAGACTCCATCTGGAAAAACAAGAGGAGGTGACTTTTACATAGCTTTTCCCCCCAACCCCAAAAGTTCATAGGCATCACATGGAAACACTGAGAGACACTGATGTTTTGTGTGTGCAGTGTTCAAACAACTGGACAAAGTACAATTTCAATGACAAGAATCTTTTTTTAGTAAAATGAAATTTCTAAAAAGTAAGACTTGGACATTTCACCTACATTGGAGCCCTAGATAATATTGCTTTTTTAGGAAAAATTATCTATTCATAGAATAAACTAACTAAAAAGTAGATTTTCTGTTAGATATTTGATTTTGTTAGCAAACAAAAATCAAAATAAATGTTAAAAATATCATACATTCGTTCATATAACCATATTTTATACATGCATAGATATAGTGTATAAACTATATAGACTATAGTACATAAAATATATATCATATATAAAATGTTAAAATATTACTTGTATCAACACAAAATGTTGTTTATAAATATTAATTATAAATATTAATAACTCATCATATTAATATAAAGTATTAATATAAAATACAAAACAGTTGTAATGGGTTGAATTGTGAATCCATACATCAATAAATGACTACACTTAGAGAAATGAAAATTAGGTGATTTCATTAAAGTGAGGTTATTGGGCTAGAATCTAATCCAGTACAGCATTGGTCTTTATGAGAGCAGGAGTTAGACATATATATGTACAAAAGAAATCGCCGTGCAGACTTAGGGAGAAGACAACCATGTACAAACTAAGGTGGAGGCTTCGGGAGAATCCAAACCTCTCAGAACTTTATTTGCAGTTTCCAACCTCCAGAACTGTGAAACAGGACTTTTCTGTTACAAAACATATCTGTGTAACTTGTTATGGCACAGCTCTCAAGCTAAAACATAATATAAAGAACAAACAAAACAAGTTAATTTTCTGCAGTTCTTTCATTTTATAATAGGAAAAATGTAAAATGATCAAAAATGTGGATATAATAAATTAATTTAACTTTGAAAGACACTTCTACATGTGTGTCAAAATAAAATACTATTTTACAATAGTGAAACATATATTAAATATTTATTAAGTATGTATTAAATATATTAAATAAATTATTTCTGTATTATAAATATATTAAAATAAAATTGCCTCCTAATTTATTAGTAATACAGAAATTTACTTTAAAAACAGGGAAGACGGCTCAGTCAGTAGATAAAGTTCTTGCTATGCAAACATGATGATCTGAGTTCAGATCACCCTTCCACAAATGAAAAGTCAATCTTGGGGTCAAAGTGCTCGTAATCCTGTAATCACAGTATGTTGGAGGTGATGAGCGGATCATGAGCTCCAGGTTGGGGAAGAGACTGTGTTAAAAACTAAGGTGAAGGGAGTCAGAGATAGTTCCATGCTTAAAAGCACTGGTTGCTCTTACAGAAGACAAGGTTTTGGTTCCCACTACCCACATGGTAGCTAACAATTATCCATAATTCCTACTTCAGAAGATCCATCTCCCTTTTCTGGCAACCATGGGCATTGCATGCACATGGTGCACTTACATATATGAGATTAAATACTCACACACACAAAATAAAAGTAAATGAATAAATAAAAAATTTTAAAGACAAGGTGGAGCTAACTTTAGACAGCTGGATTTCTGAAGCTGTGGACTTGGATTGGATGACTTGGTGTGAGAGTGTAGAGGAAGATTACACATTTCAGAACATTTGAGATGTTATCCTTGGAAACCAGGGCTCCTCTTAACTTACCAAGTTTTGAAAATTACATGGCATTAAAATAAATTTCAGTTTGTTCATTTTTTTAAAAAGGTGGAGAGAGATAGAGAAAACACCCAACACTGATCTCTGGCCTTTGCACACACATGCACAGGCATGTACAACCGCATACATAGATTAAGATAAATAAAGCTATGCATATTCTCTCATTCAGTCCAACTATAGTTCCCAAGATGAAATTAATGCTTAAAATTTATAGCACTGTGATTTGTAAATAATAATGAATAAACTTCAGGGCCGAGTGAAAAACCAGCAGATCCCCAAAAGCTGCTTATTCTATGATTTCATTTTATAATGTTCTTACAGTACAGAACATAGGAAGGGAGAGGATACTGGTACTTCTTAGCGGTTAAGGCAGTCAGGAGAATAGAAAATAAGTGGACTAAGTTATTAGAAAGGGAAAAGGAGGGACACTTGTGATGATAGAAACACCCAGTTCCTTGGCTATATACATGTAAATATCCTGGTTTTGATATTACAGTATAGATTACCATAAGAGAACCTGCTTAAAGAGTACAAAGAATCTGTAGTTTTTCTTACAGCTGCATGCAGGTATATAATTAATTCAAAATGAAACATTTAAATGAAAAGGGTTGGAAAATAAATGCAGAAAGTCTCTCTCCTGGGAAGAAGATTCTATAAGCTAAATTGCCCAGTAGTTTCATCAAGACAGTGGTGTACAGAAATGACAGAATATGAAAGCTCTTCTAATAAGACACAACAATCAGATTCAAATGAAGATTTTTATTTTAGTTCTATTCAAGCAAAAATCTGTAAAAGATGTTCTGAGAACAAGTAGAGATACTTAAATACAAACTTGATATTAGAGGATCATAAGAAATCAATGGTAACTTCACTAGGACTCTCAGTGGTCAGGTAAAAAGTACTTCTATTTTTTAGATCAAATATAATTTCCAAAGGTAAAAGACCTGATGCAGTCACCTCATTGTAACTACTTGAAATACTACAGAAAAATGAAGTAAATACTGAAACATGCTTCTAATTCTTAAGTCTATGTGATAGCAATGCGGCAGTCTCATCTAGCTCAGCTAAGCCCCTTCCTCATCTTTGATTCACCCCCACTGGCCTCCAGAATACCATGTTTTCTTGGTTTTCTCCATCCCTCACTGATTGTTTCCTCTCGGTAGCCTCACTGAGAGTCTTCCTCGCTTTTTAACATCCTAATGAGGAAGTACAGCTGGGGAGCCTATCTTGATCTTCTCTATTAACACTCCCTTCATCTTATCTTGTGCCAGACTCTATGTGCTGAGGGATGACAAATTATATGCTCAGCCCAACCTCTACTCCAGACTTTCAAACTTGTATATCTGGCCCACATTGTCATTTGAATAACTAATTAATTTCCCAAACACAATACTGCTTTATGAAGAGCCTTATCATCTCACCTGATGACAACTTTAACTTTTGAGCTTTCCAGCTTAAGACCTAAAAATCATCCTTGGTTCCTCTCTTCCAACCCACCATTCATAACAATCCATTAGGACACCTCCATCAACTTTACACTCAAAATATGCTCAAACTTCAACCTCTCATTTTCTCTACGTTTATTACCCTGTTCTAAGCCAAAACCATCTTCTGCTTTAATTATTGTATGTCCTGTCTCTCTCCAACTTACCTTCCTCAGTTTATTCTTCATAACATCCAGAGCTATTTTATCAAAGCATTAGGTCCAAACATCATAATCCTCTGTTAAAGCTGCCCAATGCACCTATTACACTCAGGGAAAAAACAAAATTATTATCATGACTCACAAGGCTCAGTAAGATCAGGGCAGTGAAATCTTTCATCCTTCCTTTCTTGTTACTCTTCTCTCATTTATGGCTCCACCCACACAACCTTGCATAGCAAGCCTATCTTTACTTCTGGGCAATCATTGCATTATACTCTTTGATATATTCCAGATAACATAATGCATAACCCCATACCTGTTTTAACTCTGCTCACATTTTACCTTCTTAGTAGGTCTCCTCTGACCATTCTGTTTAACGTGTGGTCTTCCACCACCTCCACCTAACACAAGATTTGTATTTATGATCTTCTTTCCCAGATCTACATTTTTCTATAGCACCTAATACCTTGTAACCAGTTAAACATTGAATTTATTTATTATAATTTAGTTTGTTGAACTCTACTTGGTAAATTATAAGTTCCATTAGGACAGAGATATCTGTTTCTATAGTAGTGCCTGACATTTAGTAAAACAACCTACTTTGTGAAAGAGTAAATGCGTATTAACTTATCATTCTCACTCATATGTACTGAAAAAATAAGCAGCCCAAATACTGTATTTACTAATTCTATACAGTTTCCAAATTAATCAGTTTACTGAATTCATAATTCGTGTAAAATAACAAACTTTACACTTAATATTAAATCTACATGTATTTCTGAGAATCAAATTCTTACTGAGATTCTTATGTTCTTTTACTCAGAACAGAGTCAAAAACAAAAATAAAACTCACACGGTGTGGGAAGATCACCCTGGGTATCTTGGTGGCAGTGATTGCTGCTGTAGTCATTGGACTCCTTGCCTATTTTGTTGCCTGTGGTAAGTATCCTTTCTGTTTGGCTTTTCAGTCACAGGGATTTGTTGACTTCATACTGGAAAAATTAGGAAGAAGAAAGGGAACAAATGAGATTGTGGCATTGTTTTTTTTTTCATATAGTTACTAACGTTTATTGCACTTATATTTAAAGCTTTATTGAGGAATAACTGACATACAAATAATTGTACATTTAATGTATACTTTAATGAGCTTTGGCGTATGAGTCATGATGCTATCATTACAATTAAGATACTGAACACTCCCATCAACTCCAAAAATTTATTTGTCTTAAGTCTTTGTCTTTGCATCTCTTATAGCTCAAAGTATTCTAAAATTAGAGATTTGCTGTGTTTTTTTTCTTTTGAAGAAAGGTTTTGGAACTGATGAATAAAGTAGACACAGTCCCTGCTTGATAAACATAATAGTTCTGTAAGGAGACAATGAGTGAGCTAACAAATAAATATAAAGGCTAATAATCTGAAATTTCTTACTACAAAAACATAATTTCCTACTCTACATTTTTCTCTATACAATATTTTCTACCCATAAATTTTTCCCTTAAATATATACTCTTCTCAAGTATTGAACAGTGAAGGAAAAAATAAATCTACAAATTTTTCCATATATATTTTACATAAAATGAGAAAATTATGGGGGTCACTGACTTTAAGTTTTCTGAAAAATAACATATTGTGTCAAGTTCTCTGGGTTGTGTTCTTATTTTAATTATGAAGACATTCTTTTTATTCAGATTTATTCTATTGTACATATTATGAGGTACCATGTGACAGTTTGATACATGTACATAATATTTAATGATCAAATCAAAGTGATTACTATTTCCATTTCCTTAAATTTTACCATTTCTTAGTGCTTGGAATCTTCCATTTTTTCTTCTCATTCTTAGTAAAATATATAATTGTAAACCACAGTCATCTTAATATGCTGTAGAACATAAATGTCTTTCTTCCACTCAGCCACGTATGTGTTCTTGTTACCCAGTCTACCTCTATCCCCCATTTCTCTGCACTTCCCAGTCACTAGTGACCACTTGTCTATTCTCTGATTTTATGGGCTCAACTTTCATGGCTTCTACATAGAACTGAGATCGTGAAATATCTGTCCTTCTACATGAGGAAATTTCTTCCAACATTCCTATAAGAGAACAGTTAGTTGTTGAGAAAATACATGAAGACCAAAAATGTTGGTAACTGTTGTAATATTTTTAAATTAACTTTTTATTTAATTACATCTACCTGTGCTTACAAACCAAAAGTGATACAAGTATAGGAATCATAGTTTATTAATTCTATAAGAACAATGACTGACATTCATTTTTCCCTAAAATCATCCATGGCCACTATGCTCCTATTTTATATAGCTCATGACTCACAGATTGGAAACTATTGCTTAAAAACATGGTAGTATTTTCAGAAAAAAAAGATGTTTACATTTGAAACAGTTTGTCTAACCCAACCAACATCCATTTTAGTTTACAAATGGAGAAGCACACTGACATAGACACCAAAAAAATGTGTAGTGTAGCGTGAACTAATGAGGCAGTTCTCACAGGAACTAGGAGTTTGTAATCATGTCTGCTTCATCTTCCACATATACCTATTAGACACCTTGCAATGCCAGCTGTTGCCACTGCTAAACTAACAGCTACAGTCATAACATATGCCCATAAAACTATGAATAAGAAGTACTCACTTAAGAGATAGACACTGAACTTGTCACTTTTCATCAAGGTGCCAGAAACTAGAGATAAGGCAGAGAGTACTTGAAGAGGTCGGAAGATGTACTTTAATTTCTCATGCTATTACCACCATCGCAATGTGTCACGATGATTGGTATTCCCCCATCAGACCAACCTGAGATCTGGACTTCATAAAAAAGACCAGCCGCCTTGCAAAGATCCTCACAGATTTTGTAGGTTAAGGAACACAATAGACTGGAGTTTGACTCACACATGGAGTATCTAAAAGGTAAAAAGTGGATTCTTGAGCTGGAGAGATGGCTCAGTGGTTAAGAGTGCTTGCTGTTCCTCCAGAGGATCCAACTTGGGTTCCCAAAACTTACATCAGGCAGCACACAGGTTCAAGGGATCCAATTCCCTCTTCTTATCTCCTCAGGTACCCACACACATGTATAATGTACTCATACACACACACACACACACACACACACACACACACACACACAAGCCAAAGGTCATAAGAATGAGTTGGACTTACAGTGTTCCTCTTTTGAATGAATCTGTTGGTAATATTTAAATATTTTGTAGTTCCTACCCCAGATTTCAAACCCAGAAATAAAGCATCATATCCTCCCAGTAACTGTTCTTTCACTTAGGTTGGTAGTTGACTAAAGACAGTTGAGCAAATCAAAGGGCAGACACTCTTCACACATGAATACTTTCTTTCTTCTGCTTCAGATAACCCTAAATGGTAGTCATGTGCATTGTACTTAGCTAACTTTATAAAGAAGATAATCAGTACTCTAAATAAAAGAATGAGAAAAAGAATAAAGATACCTAAAACTACAAAGGTTGAATCCACATGTATTCATTGGGTGACTATTTTCACACTAAGAGCAGGAACTAATCTAGGTGCTTTACATAGTAAATAAATAAATATAGATGTTTTCTAATAAATATTTGGGGCCCTGAATTTTGAATTTCATATAATTTTCACATATCACTGAATGCAAAAACTATTCTGTTCACAAAGTACTAAAATCCAGGTTAGATTTGATCCTGCAAATCACAATTTTCAAATTCCTATTCCAGACTGGTGGATTTTAACTTTGACTGAACTTTTGAATAACTTGCAAAATACCACTAAATGAGCTGGGAAGAACATTTGCCTAACATACATGAATCTCTAAGTTCAACTGCCAACTCTCTGAGATGGGGGTGGGACATTGTATCACATATCAGTCAACTACTCCTAAGTTATAGTTCTGCAGGAGAAACAAATTCTGGTGTTCTATTGCACAGTAGGATGACTGTAGATGGTGATGATGTCTGTACATTTTAATTTGTTTAATAAAATATTTTTATTGATATTTGAGAATTTCATACATGCATGCAATGTATTTCGATCAATTTCCACCTCCATTCCTCCCTGAACTTCTCCCAGATCTACCACCCACTTTTCTACCGCTTCCAACTTTGTGACCTCTCGCTTATAGCCCACTTATTCCACTTTGCACTGCCCATATATTCATGGTATGGGGCCATCTACAAGAGCATTGTTGACTTGTCAAGGGCCATACCCTTAAAGAAAACTCTCCTTTCCCCAGAAACCATCAACTGTCAATAGTTCTTCAGCTGGAGGGGAGGAGTCATGGGCCCCTCTCCCCTCCATGATGGAATGTTGACTGGCTTGATTTTGTGAAGGTCTTTCACTGGCAACCACAGCTGTTGTGCATTGATGAGTGCAATGGTCCTGTCACATTCAAAAGACATTGATTGCTTTGGTCCACCTGACCTCCAGCTCTTAGAGTCTTGCTGTCCCCTTTTATGCAATGGTCCCTGAGCCTTGGGGAAGGGAGTGATATAGACATCCCATTTGTGATTGAGCACACTACAGACATTTATTCTCTGCATTTGACCAGTTATGAAGTTCTGAATTAACTACTATCTACTACACAAAGAAACTCCTCTGATGAAGTCTGAGAGTTGCACTAATCTATGAGTATAGAGATTTAAATTTAAACGAATTAAAGCAGGACACTGTGTCCATTTTTTTAAAAGCTAGGAAAAGGGGATTTGAAAATTGTTATGAAGAAAAGATGTTTGAGGAAACAGATATATTACTCAGGTTTGAACACTACACAGTATAGGTGAATTAAAGCATCACATGATATCCCATAGACATTTACAATTATTGTGTCAATTTAAAGTAAATTAAGCCAGGTGCAATGGCACACACCTTTAACTCTAGCACTCAAGAAGCAGAGGCAATCCAGATCTCTGTGAGACAGAGGCTGGCCCGGTCTACATAGTGAATTGTGGGCCAGCTATGGCTACATGGAGACCCTGTCTCAAAAATAAAAGTAACTTCAATTTTATTTCTCTATTTCTTACAAATACAAGCCCTATTCCCAAAGATACTGTCTTCAGTAGAAACCATAATACCCAAAGCTCTGCAGGTAATTCTGGTGGGCAGCCAAGACTGCTGCTCCACCCTAAGGAAGACAGATATACATATACATATATACATATAAGATTAAGTCATATGGAGGTTCTGGGGCTGGAGAGATGGCTCAGTCATTAAAAGCACGGGCTGCTCTTGCAGAGGACCTGGGTTCAATTGCCAGCACCCACACAGTGGCTAACAACCACCCATAACTCCAGGGGATCCGACACTGTCTTCTGACCTCAGAGGGCAATGCATGACACAGGTGCACTTACATACATGCAGGCAATACACTCATGCACATAAATTTAAAATAATAATAAAATATTTTTTTCAAAAGTCACATGGAGGTTCAGTGGTGAGTGATCAAGACTCACTGTGTCATTTCAAGGTGCCAGGGACCCACACTCATTTTGTAATGTTGTTCTGCCATGCATAAGCTTTGTCAAAGTCACCATAATGTTCAAGGCAGCTGGGCTGATTATAGCCATTCTGTACTAATTCCAATGAGCCAGTGTGTGGAACAAATAAGTATGTCTTCTCTAAATAAGAAAACATCTCAGAAACTCCAAACATATTTTTCATTTTATTTGTCAGAACACAGATACAAGTGAATCACTCCTAGATATCACAGAGACTGCAAAATGCAGGTTTTCTCTTACGAGACCATATGCTCAGTTAACAATAAAATATTGGATCACCATAGGAAAAGAGAAAAAAGAATGTCATCAAATGGATTATGATTTAGGTCTTGGGAAGATAATATTGGATTACATCAGCTTAGTTAATGAGGGATTGGTGAGGGAATTGGCTTGAGATTTCTTGTAAACGCTCCTGATATGCTTGGAAAAAATTGATCTTTCTCACTAATTTTACTACATCTATATCAAGGCAATATTTACAAATATTTTTATACTAATCATAAGTGGAAACCTTTAACCTCCTCCCTCCCCCTCCACAAGTAGCTACTTTAGTTTCAAGAAATAGAAAATGAAAACAAAAGCCAGGCATAAGAAGTGCCCTCTCAAATTCACTTTTGTGTGATCTCTTTTTGCTGTGTCTTTTGCTGTGTCTAAGTGCCAAAATTATAAATATTCAAGTTACTCTTCCTAGAATGCCTCTTCAAAGCCAAGTTTAACAATACTGTAAAAGGCATTTTAAACTCCCAATGGCCCATTTGGGAGAACATAGTAAAACACTACTCTCATAAGTCTGAAACATAGATAGCAGAAGTTGAGAACCAAGCTGACCGTATTCAAGGTGGTTCACCATTGAAAATTAATGCAGCAAAAATAGGTCTCATATGACATCCAGCTGTGAAAAAAATGCAGGAAGAAGGGCAATTAAAGTGTTTATGGGTTAATCATAAGTTCACATGTACATATATAAGTCCAAACACAAAATGAAAAGTATTCTGTAAATTAAAAATGAAAATTCCATTTCTAATAAGATCATTGACATCTACCTAAGCAGTCAGCCTAAATCCACTTTCTCAAAAACAGCTGCAGATTATCTCAAAATACCATCATTTCTTTGTTCCACTTATTTACTCTTCAGGACTTCAAGCTATGACTCCTTTTATTTTCTCCTATATTTATCTTAATTTTTTTGGCATTTTGTGAATAAGAAATCCTATGACCTAGCGATTTTCCAAAATATAATAGATGCCAATCACAAGAACTGAGATAATTACTACATTTTAATGTAATTTTGTTTTATAGTGTCTCTGTCCCTATATTGCCCAAACTTGAAAATAGGCACATTAAAATCTTGCATTAAAAAATCTTGAATATTTTTTGTAGAAGGCTATAATTTAACACTCCTCCACCCAAGCAATTTCCACAATCACTGGGCATCAGGAACATTTACAGTTCATGTAACCTGACATTTCATGAGCACATTCTATTTTACTTTCTTTCTTGGAATCAAAGTGGTTGCACAATACACACTGAAAAATCTATCTTCTTTTTCTCTCCTCAGGAAAGGCACCTTTCTACTATCATGTAAGCTTTAAGGCTAACAACATTGATTATGACAGCAAATTTACAAAACCATATTCTCAAGAATATATGGACCTAAATAAAAAGATAGTGTCTTTGGTAAGTTGAAAATGTTTTGTTTTTTCTGTGCACTGTACCTAAAAGTGTCAGGATAGTAATAGTCACTTTCTAAGTTAGAAACAAGTTCTAACCAATACCTTTAGCTCAAGATTAGAAAAGTCAGCAGTGTCAGAAAGTCAGTCAAAAAACCTGAGCAGTGGAACACATAAGACACATTCCAAGGAAACCTAAGAAATGTGGCACATGAGAGTGAATATTTCACATGAACTAGTAAAATAAATGAATAACATGTGTACTATCTCTAAGATGTATGACTAAGACCATGCTACTTGTGTTCATAAAATTAACTAGTCTTTTGAAGAAGAGGATTGACCAATCTAAAGGAGAATATGATCCAAAATAAAGATTACTTCATATGTCCTCACTGTTGAGAGAAGGTTGCACATCATTTGCTTAGGAATTGGCTTTATGTTAATGTTCAATGGTTAAAAATTCAACCAAGAGTCTGGACTTTGCTTTGGCCATGACATTCTGTTATCACAGATACTGCTAAAATTAACTAAGGTAATTTTATTAACCTGACTGTTTATTAACTTGTTCCTTCAGGAACAGTAATGACATCATCCATCTGACATTTCCAAAGCAGATTCCTGATAGAGTACTGCAGACCCTCTATCTAATGAAAACTTGTGTTTCCACAACATCCCACTGCATCCAACCTTCTAATCAAGTCAAAGTCCCTGAAAGTTCTGGTGTGTTTTGCCATCATTCAATGAGTCAGTAGTTAGAAAATGGAGGCAGAAAATCCTGCCTTTACCTTTCTGACAAGAAGAAACAATGTGGTAGGACACACAGTGGTTAATATTACTATATATATATATATATATATATATATATATATATAGTATAGTAATAGTATATAATATTACTATATTGGATATTTATCTGATAGATCAAATGGAAATTATTCTGTATTAAGATTCTAGCCATAAAAGAACTAAGAAAATTCAAGCTTTATAAAAAATGGAACCAACATTATTGTACTATTATTTATACTTCAAGTGCCATAAAGATATCCTAGTTTCATTTCTCTTGCTCTGATAAAATATCCTGATAAAAAGCAACTTAGAGGAGAAAGGGTTCATTTCAGCTCACAATTCTGGGTTATAGTCCATCTTTCTGGGAAGTCACAGTGGCAGAAAACTGAAGCAACTGGTCCCATCACATCCTCAGTCAAGAATAGAGAGAAATGAATGCATACATGCTCACTTGCTTTCTTGCAGCCACATCACTCCATGTCTACACAGCTCAGGACTCCCTGCCTGGAGAACTCTGCCACCCATGGTGGGCTGGTTCTTTACATATCAGTGAACTCAATCAAGGCAGTACCACAGACATGCCCAGAGGTCAACTCAATGCAGGCAGTACCTCACTGAAACTGTCTAGATAATTCTAGGTTGTGTCAAGTTGACAACTTCACCTCTTGTCAACTTGACATACAAATATCACTTTCTAGTCATAACCTTCTATTCTTTGTCCCCAAAATCTCACTTTTTCCATAATCTAGAATACAGTCCAACTTTTAAAATACAAAGAGTCTTTAAAAATCCAGTCTCAAGGCTGGAGATATATCTCAGTGGTTAAGAGCATTGGCTGCTTTTGCAAAGGACTAGGGTTCAGTTCCCAGCATCCAAATGGTAGCAGGCAACCTTCCATAACTCTAGTTCCAAGGAACTTAATGCCCTTTTCTGATGTGCATGGCCATTGTACACACATGGTGCCTTTACATACATGCAGGGAAAACACTCATATGTATAAAATAAAATAAATAAATCAAAGAAAGAGAGAAAGGAATTGTAAATGTTGAGGCTATATGCATGCCTGAGGAATCATGGTACAATAAGGAAGGATCATAGATCCAACTTTCACTTCATGTCTGGGAATACCAAACTACCAAATACTGTCTTCCTTGTGTCCAGTTCTAGAGCATTTGGGAGCTGGAGAATCATTTTGCTATCATTTGTCACACATTTAACAGAATAACAATATGACAAAACAAAATTTGCCTATATATTTTAATGATATGAAAGGGAGACTTTTATATGAAAATAATCATAAAGGAATACCATACTAAAATTTGATATTTTAAAGAACATAAATTCCTGAAAAATGATTATATGATCTAGTTATTTGTTGATCTTCAGAACTTGTGCTTTTCTGAAAATTTTCAAAGGAAAATCTATTATCTAAAATTATTATTTTTAGTTTTTCAATGTACCTATATAGTTGGTTTCCTAATTTATTAAGATTGGATTTCTAATTTATTAAGAAACATATTGATTACTACATTTAAGTCTTTTAAATCTTTGATAAATATTTTATCTTTTTTGTCATTTGCTTCATTTTGTGTGGTTTTGTTGAGACACAGTCTCACTCTGTAACCCAGGTTGACCTTGAACTCATGTATATCCTGCCTCAGCTTCCCAAAGGGCTAAGGTAATCTCATGAGTCACCATGCCTTGTTTGATAAATATAATTACTTTTCACCCATAAAGGTTATTTTAATGTTATAAATAGCCACAAATTTTCAGTTAGAAGCCCAACCTTAGACCATGATTTTCAAGTTCTTTCCATCAATATATTTCAAACCCTCTTCCTAAAAATCTGACATATATTTAACATAATAACAGGTAGAGAAAAGAGGATGAGAGGTTCAAGGTCAGTCTCAACTAAACAGCAAGTTTAAGACCAGCCTAGACTTCCTGAAATTCTGTCTCCAATCAATCAATCAATCAATCAATAAATAAATAAATAAAACTAGATGTGAACAATTAATGTAGTTCATTATTTCAAAAATTAAGGTGCTGTAAATTAAATAAAACACAGAATCAAGTATACTGCTCAATTTTATCGCAATTCAATAAGAACAAGAAGAGGCTATAATATGTGTATGTTGAAAAGAATGAGTGAAATTGTTCTTCGAAATACAACTACATACTTAAAGTACCCACAAAACATGATGAGCACATTACTATAAGCAATAGTGAGGCCTAAAAACAACAGTAGTTTCCATAAGATAAATAACCAAAAATAAGAAAATGCATGTTTTCATTTAAACATTATGCCATAACCATAGAACTATAAAATACAAATAAATACAAATACCAATAACATAAATTCTATAAAACTTATATGAACAAAACTATAAAACCTTACTAAAACAGCATAAAAATTAAGAGGAAAATATGTCTGCAAGAGAAGTCTCATTAATTAATTATATCAATCCCAATCAAATTAATCTATAACCAATGTAGGGGGCTGGCAAGATGGCTTAATGGGTAAAAGCACTTGCCAGGACACCTGAATCCCTGGGATACACATGGTGAAAGGAGAGAACCACAGGTTGTCTTCTGTTCTCAATATGTGCCCCCCTACACACAAAATAAATGAATAAACAAATAAATAAATAGGTATAATATTTTAATCCATCAGTCTATTCTTAGTAATCTGACTGTTAATCTTAATCATCCCATCAATATGGTACCTCTACCTTTGAACACCTTCAGAAATAATCTAATTCAGTCTGACTTTATAGCAGTTAATATGCTTCCTAGACTTTATTATCCCAAATATCTCCTTAATTCAGTACAGACCATAATCAAATAATATTTTGAAGGAGGAAAAACAGGGAAGTAATTTAAAGGGAGGAATCTACCAAGAAGAAAGGACAGAATAAGAAGTTGTTTAGAGGGGAAAAATCCTAGACTTACAGGATTCACAAAATTATTTCTAGGATAAGTAAATATACATTGTTATGTTTTCAAAAGATTCTCTTTCCCACAGAAAAAAGACGCCGTAATGTTATTGAATGCAGAATAGTATTTCATGGTCTTTTCTTCAGAGACTTGATAAACTAGATCACATATCATCATCTTAATAAACATCTCTCTGGATCTATATTTATCTCCAAACCACTTCCATGTCCCTCCGAATTTTGTTGGATAATTTAGTCATACTTTCTGTTTCTGTCACCTTAATTCAATCCAACAGAGATCCCTCTCTTTCCCACCTTTAAACTGATTTAATGGAGCATACCAAAGACGTTGCAGCACCAGAACTAATGCTCACTTCCTCCTTGAGTTTCTTGACTGGGCTTTCCTTCCTTACTGAAAACTTATTTTTCTAGCTTATGTAACACATTGCTCCCTATATTTTCTTCATGTTCACTAGTTGTTTTCCTCTGTTGACTTTGCTAATTCCTTGTCATCTACAGACCTAAAGATAAGAGTCAGCCGCTACTGTTCAGGGTCAAACTTACCTCTCCCGTCTCTTCAAGACTGTGCTCTTCTTTGTTCTCTACCTAGACTCCCCATGACTACCACATCCAAACCCACCATTTAAAAGCCATCGCCATCTTCACACTCAAAATCTATTCTTTCCTTGGTCTTATCCAACTCAGTAAATAACACTAACATCAAATCTTAAAATATTTTTATTTTTTAAATGTTTTTATGTGTTTGAATGTTTTGTCTGCATGTATGTACATGCACCATGTGTGTGCAATGCCCACAGTGGCCAAAAGAGGGCAACAGATTCCCTGGAACTAGCATTACAGATAGTTTTACAGCTTTTAGCCACCATAGGAACTCTGGTCCTTTATATAAGCAATCAGTGCTCTTAACTGTTGAGCCATCTCTGGAGTTCCCACACATAAATGTTTTAAAAATAAATAAACCATATTTTAAAATTTCTATGAAAAGATAAGTAAGATTAAATCATGTAAAACTAATGGTTTTAAATACAGGTGTTCTCTCTCTCTCTCTCTCTCTCTCTCTTTCACTCTCTCTCTCCTCACTTGCAGGTGCACTTGTCTTTTCCCACTCCACACTTATCTTAAATGGGTTCATTACACACAATGTCATAAAAATTGATGATTTTTCTCAGTAAGATTCATAATTTTTCCCAATGTTAGAGTCAAAATTTAAATTACCCTTTTCAATGTTCCCAGCCATTCCTTAGTAGAGATGCAGCTTGATGTTGTCTGTGCTTCTATATTTGTAGGCACTGTTGTTTCCAGGCCTTGATGAATATAAATAGGCATTCTTGAAAAACTCACTCTATTTACATCCTTATATATTTTGCATTTGAGAAGTTTCTAGACTAAGATTTCTAAAACCAATAAAGATTTTAATTGGGGGGGGGGTGTGTGCTGCCATGTAACTATCCAAAAAGAAGTTAAAATAGCTCACATTTAGACCACTAGTTGAGTTGAATCCCCTTCCAGCTCCATCAACAACAGTTTTTGCTAACACTTTTTGGTAAATGTGAAACAAGAATGCCATTAATAATTCAAATTATATTAGATACTTATTTCATTTAGCATTTTAATTCACAAATTATTATCTCAAAAATTAAAAATCATCCTTTTAAATTGACCTACTAAATTTTAATTTTGAAATTTTTGTTTTTCAATTCTAGTCTTTTTCAGTTTCTTAAATATCTGAGTATTCTTCGGTGTGCTTTTTCAGCATTGTTGTTCAAGGTGCAATCTGTCATCCAGTAGTTTGTTTGGATGAGCATTTAATCTGTATTTTTTTCTGCCTGTTGATCTCTTTTATTTTCACCATCACATTTCTTTGTTGGCATTGTCTTTTGATTGAAGGCCACCAGGAGATGGAAGGGGACACGTTCTTAAATCCTACTGACTTCTTGGGAAGTCAAGGCATTCTACCTCTCAGTACCAAAGCCCCAGGAAAAAGACTGCTTCTCTATTTTCTGTCCTCTATATAGGTTCATGGAAGACTCAGTCTTACTGTGAAGCTCCTTATTGGATTTTATGGGGTCACAGAAAGATCCATACAAGATCAGAGTCTACTACATTCCTGAACATCCAATGTCCAGAGATATCTTAATTTGAGCCTTTCCAGGGGCCTATGTGGGTCCTTTTTTGCCTAAAGCCTCAGGGTTCTTGCTTCGTCCATGAGGAAGAAAGTCCTAATCAATCTTGCCACATTCTTGATTCCCATTTGACTTTCCATCTTTCTCTTCTGTTTGCTTGTCAGTTTCTCAAAGAGACCTTATCTGAGGTCTGAATCACTTCATCTCATTATTTCATATTTTTCCTAACACTTAATTCTATCTCAAATTATCATACTTATATATTTTCCTCTTGATATGCTTATTATCTGTCTCCTCCCTGAATAATTTTAAAGGTATGATTATCTATCTTGTTCACAGTTTTATCTCACAAAATAAGACATTCGCTGAATATTATAAATGAACATATCCAGTTGCTTTCATGGAGGAGGTAAAATATAAACAAAATCTTTTGTCAATTCCAACGAGATGATTTTATGAAGATTATGTTTGCAATGTAAAAGATATAGCATGGATAAATCATCATCTGGTGTTGAATGTCTTGCAGGAGCTCATCTATTACATTGGAAAGATGAGAATGGTATTTGAGAATGTGATTTCTACATAAAAGTTATCTTAAGAGATTCCTGTGCATACCATTTTAAGCCTGTCAACAACATGTGATTGAAAAAGAAAAAATTTCCATCCAAGCAATACAAGTCCTGCTGTAATGAACACACACACATACACACACACACACACACACACACACATGAAACATCTCTTCTATGCATATTACTACTAACTTTTATATTACTGGTTTTCAATAAAATTTGAACATCAAAGGTAAACCATGTCCACTGATCCTTTGAATTCACCTCCTCAAAATTAATATTCTAACCTATCATACTGCTCCTCGTGATCAGGGGAAAAACGAACACTGCGTACTTAATGAAGATGAGGAATAATTTAGTTTTGGTGATGCTTAAAGAGTGTTTTCCAGGCACAACAGGGAAGTTGCACATTTGAAGTAACAGTAATTTTGAGAGCATATATAAGACATAGTACCTACTTGGAGAGGAAGAGTCAGCTTTCTTTAAGATTTTTGGCCCCTGAACACACTCCAGTGGGTGGCCACATACTCAAGAACATATGAGCAACACAATTCGACTCCATGGGTTTTTGTTTTTAAGAAAATGGTACAACACTGAGTGTAAGGAATGGGGAGAAGACCTTGGGAGAGCTGAGGGATGGGAGGTGAATATGATCAAAATACATACATGAAATTCTCAAAGAACTAACTTCAAAATAAGAAGAAAAGAAGTAAAATTAAATAAATTTGGGCATACAAGTTCAAGCTGGGTGATGGATCATTTGTCATAACATTCTATTTGTCTTTGTGTGAATTTCAAGTCTTCCAAAGTGGTGAAACTTAAAAACAAAATCATGCCATTAACCCTTTTTCTTTTAATAGATAAATGAAACATTTCATGGATCCAAACTGAGAAAACAGTATGTCAAATCTCACATTGTCCAAGTAAGGTATGTAAGGCAGCCTGAAAAGTGCAGAGTTTTGACCTTCGCCTCCTTTTCCAAGGTGTTCTAGTCAGCTTTCTGTTGCTCTTATAAAACACTCTGACTAAAGCAGTTGGGAAAGGAAAAGGTTTATGGCATCTGACACTTCCAAGTGACAGCCATCATTGAGGGAAGTCAAGGTAGGAACCCAAGGCAGAGACCTAGAGGCAGGAACTGAAGCACAACCATGGAGGAAGTCTTCTTGCTGGCTTGCTTCTCTGACTTGCTCAACTACCTTTCTGACACAGCCCAGGTCCATCCACCCAACCATGGCACCACCCAGTGTAGGATGGGCTGTCCTATACCAACTGACAATCAGGAAAATGCCCTTCAGACAGGCCCACAGGCCAATCTGATGGAGAAAATTCCACAGTTGAGGTTATCTCTTCCCAGATGTCTCTAGTATGTGTCAAGGTGACAAAAACTAGCCATCATACATAGTGGGCCACTATATGGTAGAAATAATATTGAATATGGTATATTCCAACCCCCAATACTTCAAATGTAAAAAGAGGTATTTATAGTTTATTAGAAATTGGTTAAACCACAACTTTGAGTTCCAGCTGATTATGAGCATCAGGTAAAGGTTAAATGGGATTGTTTCCTGTTTGAGGGCACAAAATCAAACAGTAAATATAAACTGGGAGTACACTTCAAACTTTTTAAAATGAGTAAGAGAAAACTGGGTAGATGGTTCAGCTATTAGGAACACTGCCTGCTGCTGTTCCAGAGGACCCAGGTTTGGTTCCCAGCACCCACATGGTGGCTGACAACCGTTGGTGACTCCAGTTCCGGAAGACCCAACCTACTTTTCTGGCTTATGTGAGCGCTCACTGTGCGCATACGGTACAATTATAGACATGCAGGCAAAACACTCATACACATAAAAATAAATGATAAAAAATGAGCAAGAGAGGGTCCATGAAATGGCTGGAGGCAGGAGTATACAGTCCAATAGAAGCACTTGTGCACAAGCCTGACAACTCAGGTGTGATCCCAGGATCCCAAAAAGGTGGCAGGTGAGAATTGATGCCCAAGAGCTGTCCCCTGACCTCTACATGCACAGATGGAGAGGGATGGGAGAGGGAGATTAAGTAAATAAATAACTTTTTAAACTACGGAAATGAGTAACATGGTATGTGCAGAACGTCTGGCTCAATTTTAGCATACCATCTTTTTAGTTTTTACATAGATTCGAAAGCTACATTCAGTGTCAAAGTAGGGCTATTTCACATTTTAAAAATGGATTTTGAGATTGCATTGAAAAGTCAAATTTAGTTACCATATTGGTCCCAAATTCCACATCATAACAGTAGACAAAACTTACCTAGGTGTGATCCAGCATGCCTATAGTCCCAGAAACAGGGGCACTGAGGAAAGAGAATCACAACTTCTCAGCCAGGTAGGGCTACGGAGCAAAACTTTCTCTCATTATAAAAATATAAATAAATAGATTAATGGAAAAACACCTAGAAACTGGATATTCTGCAGTTTGCAACAGCCTCTAATACTCACAAAATAAATATATAATGTGTGCCAATTTCACCCTTTTAGAGTTCAGGAGCCTACAGAAATCAAATTTCACAGCTTTATCCAACAGCCATATGTCTATCCAAACAATGATGAAGAGTGAAGTTTAAGGGATGAACAGGCATGATCAAACTGAAGTTTGAGTCACTAAGGACTCATGTATTTGGGAATGTAGGGAGTTGTGAATGTAAGAACTCCATCTCTGAGATAAAGGGGTTCTTGGAAAGGAAAGAAAGTTAGTAAAGGAGATGGCTGCCAAGAAACATATCTCACTAGCATTAATTATTCAAAAACTATTTGCCATTTATATTGTATTCCCATCTTGCTAGTTTTTTAAACTCAACAAGAAATAATACTCATAATATCCAGTCATTAAACATAATGGACCTAACCGAATTTTTAATATCTTATTCATTATTCTTATTTTCGTGCATGAGAGTATTGCCTGCATGTGTGTGAGTTCACCCATGTTATGCAGTGCCAAAGGAGATCAGAAGAAAAAGTTGGATTCCCCTAGAACTGGAGTTATGAGGCAGTTGTTAGCCACTATGTGAGTGCTGGGAACTGAATGCAGGTGTTCCGCAGGAGAAACCAGTGCTCTTAACCACTGAGCCATCTTTCCAGCCCCCAGAGAAAACAGAATTTTTAAACATATATCAATTACACCATTTTGCACAAAACTGTTCTGAACTCTGCTAGCCATTATAAAGTTTTAGTACAAATAAAATATTATTCACTCTCCCATTAATCATTGAGAAACCAACTAGATAAGTTGTCTATTGAAATCTATAAACGTATGAAACCAATAACCTGGGTACTGAATACCTCCAGTTTCTATCTTAGCAGAACTCAACTACATAGACACTAACCACACAAAGCAAATCAACACAGAGTTACTATTGTGATACACAGTGTCAGAAATCAGGTGGGAGCAAAGCAATGAATCTGGGTTACAAGCATGCGTTTGGAAGATATTAGGAGGCCTTTATTCAGCTTTGCTTTGTAATATGATGCCCTTAAGTAGTAGTCTAGTGATTGTTTTTGAAATAATTTTATCAAATGGACTATCCTCTCTTTTGTACGTCATATATACCATGTAGCCTCTTGGCACTTAATTATCATCTCATTAACTATTAAAATGCAATGAGGAAATTTCTGTGTTTGCTGTTATATGGGTACTAAATAATTAACGCCTCTAAGGGCTGGAGAGATGACTCAGTGGTTAAGAGCACTGATTGCTCTTTCAAAGGATCTGGGTTTGATTCCTGGCACCCACGTGGTGGCTAGCAACCATCTGTATTTCCAGTTCCAAGGGGTCTGTCACCCTCTTCTGACCTGTGAGGGTGTTGCACGACAGAGGTGCACTTACACACAGGCAATATATTCAAACATATAAAAAATTTTTAATTTTTAAAAATAATTAGCACCTCTAGAAATACAATAATTGCCTTTACTGCCCTCTGAAAACCTAACTCAAAGTAAGATAAAAACAGAAGCATAAATCTAGACATCATGTTTCAAAGTATTAGTTCTAATGAATTTTCCTTAAAGTCAAAAGGCTTTCTGGAAAGAAGAGAAAAATAAAAAATGAATTAGTCAGTCACCCACGCAGGGAAAGCCATTCTTGGAACGCAATAATTCCAGATACCTGTGAGAAAAATTACTTGGAATTCCAGCAAAAGCTTTCTAACCCTCATGTTCTACAACAACAATCAGTCTGTTTAGAAACAATATTGCAATTGTTTGCATTTGTGTGGCACTGAATTGATACATATTAGGTTAATTTGCCCTTTCACCCACTGGATATATTTTTAAAATACAACTGAAAATTATCCTGGATATATTTAAGGTTCAGATTTAAATTAAAATAATAAAAACCAGTATTTATAATAAAAAATCTAATTAATGGCCTAAACATATCATGTCATGATTTTTAATGTCTACAGAAAGCAAAAATGTCAACACAGGAGCTGGGAAGATGGCTTAGTCCATAAAGTACTTGATACACAAACAAGAGGACATGAGTTTAGATCCCCAGGAAAAAGCCAGGCCTGTAATCCCTCCCAGATCTGGGGGAGGCAGGAGCAGAGGCCAATGGATTCCTAGAGCTCCCTGTGCCGCTAGTCTAGACTATTGGTAAACTCCAAGTTAGGTAAGGGATCCTGTCTCAAAAACAAGAGAGAGGGTGAGCAAGAAAGACACCCAACATCAACCCCTGGCCACATGCTTGTGTGAGCACACATATAAACACATTTATATAAAATTGTTGAATTAAATAAAAGAAGTCAGGGTTAGAAAGTTGGCTCAGTGGTTAGGACAACACACTGTTCTTGCAGAAGATCCAAGTTCAGTTCCCAGCACCCACATCAGGTGGCTCACAACCTCCAGAAACAGCAGCTTCAGGGGATCCAGTGTCTCTCCCACTCCTAGGGCCCTGCACTCTCATGCATACATGCTTTTGCCTGCCAGGACTGGGATTAAAGGTTCACCACACAGCCAGCATGATTCAGTTTTTTTATAAAGGTTAATAAATAACCCATTTTTACCAGTTTTTCTGTTGTTTTCTTTTTTAAACTTATTTTATTTTTTGAATTTTTTCATTATATGTGTATGAGTGTATTGCCTGTATGTAGTAAGTACATCCATGTTGTGCAATGCCCATGGAGGTCAGAAGTAGTCATCCAATCCTCTGGAACTGGAGTTGCAGATGGTTGAGCCACCATGTGTGTGCTGGACCAAACGCTGGTCCTCTGCAAGAGCAGCCAGTGCTCTTAACTGCTGAGCCATAGATCAGCCAGTGCTCTTAACTGCTGAGTCATCTCTCCAGCCCCTCTGTTTCTTTCTATTAATTCTCTCTACAGAGTCCTTAGTGGATTTACAGTCCACAAATACATTTATATTAACAAATAATTCTCATTTGCCACTCTGATACATTCAAAATACTTCAATATCTATTACCGACAAGATGCTCTCAACCCATTATTTTTAAAAAATCCAGGAACTAGAATTATCATTCACAATTTGGAGATGAGGAAATGTTAAGTACAGAGCTTGCTATAGCTTCTATAGTTGGCAAATAGAAGATCTAAAATTCAAACCCAGTTTCCCTGAATCTAAAAATGATTGCTTCATTGTGACCATAAAATGTTATTTCCATTCCCTTGAGAGGGAATGGGTGGTTAGCAAAGGACAGAATACTTCTATTTTATTGCCTTAACCTCTGCTTGTTTAGAAACTCCCTATCCCTAGAGTGAAAGATATTTGGTCATAAAATCATAATCTATTTATCTGTTTATGTTTTGCAGTCAAGCCAAAGGAAAAGTGGTAATACATGTTGTGCTGAAATTTAAATCCTGTTATAAGAACAATGCAGAAAAATTTTGGGACAGAATTGAAACTATTTTGTATCAGAAGCTCAAAGGCCAAACTGGGTCATTACTTATAGATTCTTCCACATTTAAATTCTCAGGTAAGAAAATGTATGGCATGGAATGACTTTCATCTTTTAATTTGAATATGGTAAAACATGAAACAGAATTCTTTTCTTTAAATAATGTATCATGTAAAATAATGTCTATGCTTATCTACCGTGAAAGTAACCAGTATCTCAAATAACATTTATTTGGAAAACAAAGTAAAACTGTGGCTTATTCCATGGGTCATGATGTCCCTTCTGTTCCCCTAATGGTCTCAAGAATCTGGAATTCCGGAATTATCAGATCTTTTTAACATTAAATTCCCTTCTTGATATACCTTCAATGGAACTTGTCTCACACCATCACATACAATCTGACTCTTATTCTTAGTCATCAAACAACATGTTCAAAACAGTCTTTATTCCTGATTATGAGAGTTGTACAGGGCTCGAAAAAAGCATAACCAGCTATGGGATGAGCTACCATTTCTCCACTACAACAAATTTGATCATGTATAAGAAGTATTGCCACCTCCATAGGAAGAACTAAAGATTTCAGGGGAGGGGATCTAACCAAGTCTTCATTTTCATTGACAATCAAAGAATCAAAGAGCAAAATCTAAATGGGCTTTAACAAGCCACCATACCAATGAAATTTGACTCTCCTGAGGTTTTTCAATGTTCTCTTACAGGCTTTCTTCCCAGGTAGCTCATTCAGTATACGGGGGCCTCAGGAAAACAGAGAGAAAGCAGTCTTCCATCTGGTGGAGAATTTGTATCCAAAGATATTTTTAGAAATATAACTAACAATATAAACCCATTTGTAAACAAAACATTATATTCCAAGTATTCTTCCAGTTTTTAAAATGTGTACAAGATCCCAGGAAAATAAACACTTGGGTGGCCTCTTCCAGACAAATGCTTTTTCACAGAAGGTTTGTTATAATACCATGCTACCATATTCTCAAAAATGGTTAAGTGTAGCAAGCAGCACAGACTGTGCTCTGGTATTGTCTTGAGCTTTACTCATTGTTTGGAAGCTCTTGTCCTTCCTTCTTCATCTTTCATCAGAAGCTGGGTGCTTATAAAACAGTAGGCTTCACCCATGCAGAAGCAAACTCAGCAGCTGACAAAGACAGTCTCCCAAAACCACACTGAAACAAGTTAATACAGGGCTTACCCTCAAAGAGATGAATTGTTAATCTTCACTGGTCACCACATAAGTGGGTCTGTGCTGTAGGGATCTGTGAAGTTTATTTAGGCAGTTGAAGTTGCTGTTTCAGCAGCTTATTAAATAGCATGACCTTCTTATACTGACTGGTTAGTTCAGTTACTTAACAGCTACACCAAATACATGAAGGTTGGGAATTATATTTTCACACAAGGTGCTTAACAACAGGAAAATCAGTACATCTTACAACTATGGCTTGCATGCCATTGGTGGTGATGTTAATTAAATGAATAGCTGAATTAAGTGAATGACTGAATACAGCATGATTATCCTACACAAATGTAACTAAAAGAACAGCAATAGCACAGTGGGGAGGTCACAGATTCCATTATGAGATGACCTGAAATTTGAATCTTCAGACCTCTAAATATTAGCTATATGACTTTGGGAAACCTACTTCGTCAATCTAACCAGCTTGTCATAGAAATAACAATAATAATAAATAATATTCTACATGGTTGTTGTGAAGCTCTCAAAGACCTTATACATCATAAACAACTTTTGAAGACAGGTCTAGAACAAATTATCTTTCACTACTGAGTTTTTATTAGAAGACAACAAAACCACTCAATTTGTATGCTCTATAGATTGTAGATCTGAAAGTCAAAAGGAGGCTGGTGAGTGGCTCAGCAGGTAACACACTTCCTGCCAGTGTTGATTACCTGAGTTTGATCCCCAAAATTCACATGATGGAAGAGGAGAATTGACTACCACAAGTAATCCTCTGACCTCCACATGCTCAGCATGACACGTGGGCATCCACACATGTACAAACACATACATATATAAGTAAACTAATGCAATAAAAAATTTGAAAGTCAAAAGAATAGTAGATAGAAAGATAATTATTCTTTTTAATCTGATATAATTTTTATTTGTTTTCAGTCCTTGAATCATAACTCAGGTATCAAGGTCTGGTTTACTACTCAGAGAAGTATAGAATGTTTTATTTTTTATAAAGAATTTATGACTCAAAAATTTATGCATAAGATGACATATTTTTCTTATCTCCCTGCATGGAATCAGGAGGCAGCAAAGCATCATAGGATGACTCCCAAATGAGAGAGGGACTTCTCATCTGCACTAGACCACCTCACTCTTGTCCCTGCTCATTTGCTTGCGTGATTTAATTTACCTGTTCTTACTTTCTTTTTACATACTTTTTTTCAGTCTTTTTAAGATCTAGTTCAAACATATCTGAGGTCTCAGGCATCTATCAAGGGTCTTACAACATATTCTTGGAATATATGGGAACTCTTCTAGTTGGAAACAGAGTCTTTGCAGATGTAATTAGTTAAATTAAGACGATATCATACTGGATTAAGGTGAGCCCCTCTCTAAGGAAGGGTATCATAATAAGAAGACCATCTGAAAGCATGGACACACACAGAGGAAAGAAGGCCATGTGAGGGCAATGGCAGAAATTAGAAACTTACCACTTTAAACAAAGAAGCACCATGGACTCCTTAGAGCCACCAGAAGGCAAGAGGAGGTAAGGACGTATTTCTCCCCAGAGCGTTCAGAATATGGTCCTGTTGCCATCTTGACTTCAGATTCTGAGCCTTCAAAACTGTGAAAGATTATATTTCTACTGCTGTAAGTCAGACAGGTTATGATAATTTATTATACCAGCCCTAGAAAACTAATGGAGATGGCACTATAGAAACAACAATGCCCAAAGCAGTGGTGATCTAAGAATTCTTCAAGCACCCCGTGGGGCCTGTGGGAAGCTCCCAGGTGGACGCAGTGCTGTGCATGTCATAGTTCTTTTTCACTAAATTGAATAATTTGATGGAATTGATAACAGAAATGTTTTTGACATTTAGAGATTTGTCAGTATCCAAGGATAAGATCAAACAAGATTTCTCTACTGTGTAGGCTCTGAGGAGCCAGTGACTGTGAAGATTTAATTTCATTTACCACAAAGTAGAATGAAAATCTATTAAGATAAAGCAGAGCATTGTGCCTGACATGAAATAAGTCAATAAATACCACTCAATGAGCTGTGTAACACATGAGTCTCTTTCAATTGCCAAGTCACTGAAACTGACTCAAGCTTACTTTTATTGGCTTGTATAGCCGTGAAGAACAACATTCAGCTTGTTTCTGACAATGACAGACTCAGGGGTTCACAAGAGGCTCTTGGGGAACTGTTTTTCCCATTTCTCAGCTCTATTTTAGCTTCAACTTTAGAAACATTTCCCCGCTATTTCTAAAGACAAAGTTGACTAGTAGCAGCTCTTGGCTTACAAAACTCCTACAATGGACAATTCTAATGAAAGAAGAAAGGAGTAATCTTAATGATTACAGAAAATAAGAAAATGTAAGGCTCTGATTTCCCCTGCTTGAGCACTAATGACTGTGACCCAATGGTAGGGAACTTTGGACAACTTAGGTCACATGACAGCAGAACCACAGGGATAGAGAATGAAGAGGGATGTTTCTCCCAAGAGCCTTTGACAGACAACAAACACATCCATCAGTTACCTAAGCTGTCATTTCAAGACATCCTTGGATGGGATGCTACTGCTGGTAATTGCTCATCTTTTTTTTTTTTTTTAGCATCTGAGAGTTGTGTCTAGAAGCTTCATTTTTTATTCATTCAATAATCAGGTGAAAGCAAATAATGAACAATAGCCCTTTTTAAGAGAAAACTTGCCTGGGCTAACGACATCAAAATCCAGTAGGATGGAGTATTCTGGAGGTCAAGCAATTCAAGAAAAAGGTCCGGTAGTCTTGGTGAAAGCTTTCAACCTGGTCCACATTGGTTCCTTCTGTGTTATCAGTTGGTAAGGGGGAATAGGGGATTATTGCATTAACAATCGTCCTCCCCATCTACCATGAGCTCACTTGCTTTGTGTAGAACAGAAAATAAAACTGAGACATTTATAAGGAAGAGGCACTTCCTAAACACTGGAATAGTAAAGGCAACTTTGACTCTCCAGCCCCAAGTTCCCAGCAAGCACAAATTGCTTAGTTCACGATGTCTTAGTTTCTTATTTTCTTTTTTTAAAAAAAAGGAGATTGTGGCATCACAGACCTCATGGGAAAACTCCGTAGCATAGTACCTGGCACACAGAAAATATGGAAGAGACACTCATATATAAAATATATGGATGGGGTTATTTTCTGCTGATTCTTCTGATAACTGAGTCCTTAGGCATTCACTTTACGCCCAACTGTGTATTCTTAGGGAATATACATATATGCTTTTCACATATAGATTCAAAAAGGAAGCAATCCCATTAAAAGTGATTTTACAAGCCTTAGGGACAAAGTAAATCATGGATAAAGATTATTGCTCATGTATAAATAGATGCAGTTAATCAAGTAAAGTGTCCATTAACATTTCAACACTTAATTATTATACTTACCTCAGGAAAACCATTTTATGGAATACTTGGTTATTATAATACTAAATCATAACAAGGTAAGATGTTTAGAACATCTGACATTGACTACTTAGGATAAAAACTTTAAAAAAAAAACATTATACAGTACAGTTCTCTCTTGCCCAATAAAGATTTAATTCTTGAAAAAAAATCTCTTGAGGCAAATTCCTTAACCTAATTTCATTTATTTCAATGAAAGAAAAGTTGATATGCATTTCCAAACCCCAAATTTATATTCATTAAAGTTTAATACCACATTCTTTCAAAATAAAGATGGTTATGTCAATCTTTAAAATTAGTTACATAACCCATGACCTTGCCCCATCCTTTGACTTTTTAAAAATAGAGCCTCCCTATGTAGCCCAGGCTGGCTTAGAACTCACATTGTTGTGGAATGCTGGGATTACAATCTTATACTACCACACCCAACTACAATTTCACCTTTATTATTTTATGGCTACTTATGTGATCTTGTTAAGATAAACAGAACATGCATTAATGTTTATTTATTTCAAGTTTTTAATGTTAAAGAGAGAGTAATGCAAGTGATATTTCATATGCCAAACAAGTTCATCTCAAGGCATAGTGAGCCAATCACTGCATAAACTATCAAGTCCTGAGTTAAGATGACAATCCAAGATTTACTAACTGCAAAATTGCAAATACAAACATAGAAGCTCGCTCTTGGAAGTTTTGGAAGAACCAAAAATTTCAAATCAGCAAAGGCAAAAAACAGAACAAACAAAAAGCCTGAAGTTTCATATGCTAGAGTGAGTACTTTAAATGAAATGCCTTATAAAGTTGGATGTTCATAACTTTAATAGGCATATTTAAGGGTGTGGTTATTATTTGTTATGAAAAAAACAATAATCACTCCTACACTAGAAACACCTTTTGTCTAATGATACACTCAGTCTAGTGAATTGTATAGGGATGAAACATTTTAAGCACTTACTCTAAGCCATAATTGGTTTTAAAAAAAAAAGGTTCAGATCATGTAAAAATAAAAGAAAGAAAGGTAACAATGAATTTCATAAAAGAACACTAACAAGATCAGCAAGACTTGGCCCAGCATTCACATGTAAGCAGTTGGCTGAAACTAAGGAATGGATTTTCTTAGTAGAACACATATTTTTTCATGTGGTCTGATCTTGAGTCCAGACATTGCTTCACTCTGTCATGACCTAAGCATCTGAACTAACCAGTCACTTTTTGAAAAGTTTTAAGGACATTTGAGAGAAAAATGTCATTTTCAAAATGTTCTTTCTTAACTAAGAACCAGTTTTCTACCTCATAAATCTATTTTATCAGCAAAATGTTTCTGAAAGTATTTTAATTGGTGTAACACTTTAACTATTCATATTTCCTTGCCAATTGGAATTTCTAAACAGGCAGATTTTCAAAGTAGTTCATTATATGTCATTTAAATAAAATGGTTAGTTCTTTAAAGTTTGTTTTTGTTGAACTCATTCTAAAATTTATCACATACTTCCCTAGTCACTTTATATCCATGAACATAGAAGGAATATTAAGGTCGCTTCTAGACATTAAGGAAAAATGTACAGTTACTGGCATATTCATCAAATTCCTCAAATTTGGAGTCTGGAGTCCTCATTTTTTTTATATTTTATTTATTTTACAACCTTCAGTGTCAACAAGAATTATGTCATGTCTTTTTCTCTGTGTTCTTACCTAGGATTTTTCAATTTCAATTTCTTTTATTATTCTTTAGTAATTTTCTTTATAAAAAATAATGTTTTATGAATTCTTTGAGAATCAATTTCTTTTCAGTACTTTACAATAGCATATATACAGAAACTAGAAAAGCAAGAAGCCTTTGAATGAAACACTATATGTTGGGCTATTTATTTAATTATACAAATGAATGCACTGAGGTTTTTTCTCTTCTAGACACCTTTTTTATTCTCATACTTGACTTGACCACATAGAATATGTCATCATTTTTCCAAAAAATGGATGTGAAACATTGTACCTGTTAGCATTTCAGAATATCTTTCAGGAGTCAAGAATTTATTTCAAAATATTTGTATATGTAGTTTTTAGTTTTCAGCTTAGAGTTGGAATTGCTTATTATTAAATAATACAAATATGTGCCAAACACTGTCCAGAAATACTTTAAGTATAAATCTCAAACAAATACTTATTATGGTAAATATGACTGCTATCAACAGGGCAAGTAAGATAAACTTATACCAGAATATCAACAAAATAAAATTGCGGATATATTTCATAGCATTACATACTATCATTATCTAATAATAGTAATAAAATAACATACAACACTAATTGTTCTTTTTTAATCTGTCAGGGGAAATCCATTATAATTTTTAATAGGATTTTTTGGTTTTGGTTTTGTTTTATGGTGCTGAGAATTGAACTTAGACCCTCATGTACACTAGGCAAGAACTGTACAACTGAGCTATATTCCCAGACCTTAATAGTTATTTTTTATAGTAAGCCACTAATTTTAAATAATATTAAGTCACCACATCTAGGTAACTCATCTAATGAAGTAAATTCACAAAGTTTTTTTTAATACATTCAGCATCAACAAGTGATTACCGGGTGATAGCTAATTTCATCAGACAATAGAATGTACAGATTAGCAGGGGAATATGAATCTATGTGATGATCTGGAGAGAGAGGATGGAAGGAAAGCTTCTTGAAAAAGTTGTCTTGAAAGATGAGTTAAAGAAAGCAATGGAGTTAGAGATGCAGCTCAGCGGTAGAGTGCTTCTCTACCATGTGAAAGATGTAGTTCTTGGGGAAAAAAAGAAGTCAATAGGCTTAACTGAAAGAAATCCACCAGGTCTTTGTAGGTTGAGACACAAGGCTATGCCATCAAGCACAGATGTCAAGACACCTGGAAGAACAAAGCTATAATTTTTCCAACTGAACGTGATAACCCTAAATATTACAATCTATTTAATATGTTTCTTTAGGAAGACACATCAGAAACACACGGTGGCATTCAAATCACAAGACATGTTACCACATACTTTATCCACTACTCATTACATCCACATAACTAAGCAGACTCCTGGGTATGTGCCCCATCCTCTCTTCATCACAGAGGCTCTCAAAAGCTTAAAATTAGCAAGAGCTTGGTTAGAGAAGAAGCATACATAGTATCCAGATATTACTGATTTCTCATATTACTTGAAATCTATAAAAATGTTTCAAAAATAGACCATGATTCTACTTTAAGACTATCCTGTGGGGCCAGTGAGATGACTCGGTGAGTAAAGACACTTGCTGCCAGGCCTGACAATCTTCCATCTCTGGGACCTACATGGTAGAGAGAATCAACTCCCATAAGTTATCCTCTAACCTTTACATACAAGCCATTGCACATCTGTCCTCCTACCCCAGATAAAACCAATCACGCTTGAATAAAATTCATTATTAAGTTAATCTTATAAATTCTTCATCAAAAAGGTAAACATGGAAAGTATTATAAAAAACCAACCTACCTCAGTCCTAAGAATAAAAAATGATTACATAATACCTAACCACAGAACAATTCTCCACCAAACTGGAAACATAAAAAGAGCAATTATTGAGGCTAGGTACGCAGTGAGTGAAGGATTCTGTTTCCGTCCTTTGCTTTTCAGTACAGACCAGTTATATTACAACTGTTTGTGAGGTAAAATATCACAGATGAGGAGCCATGGTAGGGGACGATTTCTGCATCACAAAACAGTTTTAATGGTTATTTTGCTTAGTAAGTCCACATACACTCATGGTTTTAGAGTTTTCAGAAATCTACCAATTGAATATTTTGAAATGTCCATAAGAAAATATGGCAGGATGTTTCTATATTTTAAGACAAAATCCTAGGAAAGTATTTGAGAAATAGGATTAATCAACTAATTTAGCTTCTGGACTCCTGTAAAGTGATAGATTCATTCCAGTAGAGTTAAAGCCCATGATCTATATAATTTATATTACACATGAGCCTACTACAATTCTACAATCTTCCTCATTATTAGAATTTCATAGTTTGATTTTCATTATCATTATCTGTTTCAGATTTTTTCTTTCAAGGGAAAAAAAATGTTCATTGACAGTCAGTTTGTCTTTTTTAATAGGGTCTATGTAGGTCTCTGGCTGGCCTAGAACTTGCTATGTAGATCCGGTTGGTCTTGAAATCACAGAAATCTGACTGCCTCTTGTCTCCAGAATGCTAGGATTAGAAAGGTGTATGTACCATGACCAGCAGGAGTGCTCCTTACCTATGCATCCAAAGTCTCATTTCTTGCTTTATCACTGTGAGCAGTAGCCACAGACATGCTACACTGCTGACCTAGAGCGTCCAAACATAACCTAAACCTAGTATTCAACAGTCAAACATATTATACCTATTTTCCCTGGCCAAACAAATTTCTTAATTTCTTCCCAAAAGAACATTTGTTTCAGCTGTTAAAATTCCTCCTTTTTTGCTAAACAACTTTTGTAAGTGAATCCAGTTTTTTACACATACTTCTGCATAGGAAACAGCACGCTGATTTTAAATCCTTCTTTGTTTCCGACCTCTTCCATCAGATTGATTCATTGAGGTTAAATCCATTTCGATGCTTTGATACCCACCCCTTGGGAGAAGACCAATGCACATTTGCTGAGCTGGGTTTTCTATTTTAATTACTTTGTCTTATAAACCCAGGTTGGCCTCAGAATCACCTCCTTCTGCCTCCACCTTGGAAGGCTGGAATTACAAGTGTGAGCCACCATTCCGAGCCTTCTTATTATCCTTTGATTCATCTCCCTAGCAGAGACAATGCTATTGTTTTCTGTCACTTCCTTTATATGGTACATTGTAAATAGAGTCTCTTAGGTTACATTGTTGAATTGGTGATTAAGAAGTCAATCCACAAGAGTCCAATTCTGACTGTGAATCAAGGAACTTAAAAGCAGGAAGCATAAACAGGCACAGCAGTGATTCAATCCAAAAGGACAATGACTTAAGTCATTTCTCTATTCACTGTAGCTTGTCTTTCACATACCCAAGTGATAATTATTGAGCAGCTATAGAATAATACAACTATTAAAAGCAGACTATAAGTCAAAAGCATTTGTTCTCTTTAGCAAGTAAAATATTAGCAATGAAAACCTCAAGAAAGAAGAAATTCTTATGAAAAAAAGTGGAGTTTTGAAATTATGAGTTCTTTAAGTTGAAAATGTTTTTCCAGTCCACATAAAAGCGAAAATTTGCTATGATTTGATACATGTTACCAAGCATACAAAATTCAAAACTGAACTTTAGAGAGTATATTAAAGAAAAATTAGCCTCTGGAAGGCAACTATGAAAAATGTAAGGAAATTGTGCCAGATTTCTCCTTAAGTGGGTGTGACCCTATCTTCTCAGAGTCCAGAGGACTGCTCAGAGGCTTTGCCTGGCACTTAGGTTGATTTTCTACAAAGAATTCTTTTGTCTCCCTGATTTATTGTGCAACTTAATATAAAAGTGTGTAACTGTAATTGACATGTAGAATTGAATACTCTTTCCAAGACGTAAAAATTCAAGAACATAGAATGAACTAACACAGAGTATTTACCTCATTCAACAGGTGATAATGCCCTTTTGAACTCATTAATCAGGAATCTCTAGTGGATTTACAGTTCTCCATATAAGAAATTGGAAGTGTAACTTATTTGTCTACTATCCTCATCCTTTCCCCACATTAATTAAATAAGTTTGCCATTCTGCGTGCGCGCGTGTGTGTGTGTGTGTGTGTGTGTCTATGCCAGTATCTGTGCTGAAAGTCAATGGGCAAACTATGAAAAGGGAGAAAGATGTCTAAAAGGAGGAGGAGATAGGAATGGTAGAAAGGAAAGGGTATGGAATATATGTTATGAAATCATAATTGAGACCAGTCTGGAAGAAAGGGGACCAGTCAGAGGAGGAAGACAGACAGAGGAAAGCTGGGAGGCAACAAGAATAAAATATAATTATACATGTATGAAATGTCACAGTTAAACCCATTTCTTTGTATGCTAATCAAAATCTTAATTTTAACTTTAAAGTGCATTAACTGTAACAGTGTCTGTACTTCTTCCTAGTTACTAGGATTATTTCTCAAAGCATCATCTGGGATTTGGTAAAAGGTTACCATCTCTCAAATATTGCAGGACATTTCAGAACCAAACCACTTTTTCCAATGAATTATATTGAGGTTCTTTAGTATTTTTAGAAATAAGTGTAAGCACAAAGATTTTATTTTTCTCTATCCTAATTTAGTAATATAAAAATAGCAGTCAAGATATATCAGATGTTTACAGGGTATTTCTAAAACCAAAATCATTACAATTACTATTAAATTTTAATTTAATAAATGTAAATATTTTCATTTTCTTTTCCCCTGACTTTTAGACATTGCAATGCCAATAGCAGAAGATCTTCTCAATACATGTAAGTTCATCAATAAAACTATTGTCTATCAAAATTTGGTCCCTAGAATGCCAAAGGAGGTCTCCATTTGAGGTATAACAGGAAATCTATTTTTTAAAACTTGTATGAAAGTTACTTCAGTTGACCTTAAATTGACTTTGTGGATTTAAAATGAGGAACATCATTACATGCTGTAATGGCAGAGGGGGCCTAGGGACAAGCAGTGGTAATTAAGAACTTAGAATCTAAAAGCAGCTGTTTGTGCTTTTTTAGTCCCAGATCTGTCAAATTCTAACAGGAAGAATTAGCAGAGGTTTCTTAACTTCTGAAAGCCTCATTTCCAAATTATTGTAAATATTAAATAGGATGACATGAATAAATTACTTACCAGAGTGTATTGCCAATAATAAGGATTCTGTATGTGTCAGTTATTTTTATTTTATGTTTGCCTGTGAAATTCTAAGCCTAGGAACTCTCCCTGGAATTCTTACCCTAGCAGCTAAGGTTGTGTATAGATGAGAAAGCTTTGTGCCTTATATATAAAACACTGCTTCCTTGCTGGACAAGGAATTCTGCTTCTATTCCCTCCATTACCTCTGCTGGGAAATATGATCCCAGATTTGCTGGAACCCAGAGCAAGCTCTCAGGAAAAGTACTGCTTTTATCTGGGGACTGAGACCCAGCCCAATTGGGGCAGCTTGATCAAGGCTAGGTGACAGTGACCCAGATTGCTCTTACTAACCCTTAGTCACTGCATAATTACTTAAGAATAACTTGAGCAAAATTTAAACACAAAGCTATTTGAGGTTATTTTTCTGTCTCACAAATTTAGAATAAATACTCCTCTAGTAATTTAATAAAACATCTTAAACCAAGGTATTCCAGTGAAATCTTTAGTATCTTTAAAACCAAAATCCACAATTGAGAAGCTTTCAGGTGCATAAGCGTCAGGTATAAAAGCAATGATAATAAAGGGATCATCCAATTTGTCTACCACGCCCCAGATGGAACACTAACACCCTTCATAACAATATTATGAATTTGACTTGATCTGTATACAGTTCTAATCATACTTTAAATAAAAAGCACGGAGTAGACAGAAAAACTAAATATCATTAAAGAAATAATAGAACTTTGGTGTATACATAATAAAGTGTATTAAAATACATGACAAGTAAAAGTATAGGTAGCTCCCTGATGCTTTTGAAGGTATCAGTCAGCAGTCTTCATTATATTCGTCAAATCTTTAAAATTTACCGTCTGCTCTCTTTTGACATAGTAAAGCTACAAGGTGTCCTGTAGGACTTTGGCAGAGGTAATAAGAAGGTGACATTGCAGAGGTGGTGGCTGGAAGCTTAACAGACACAACAGTGTGACTAAATGAGAACTTCAGATGGAAGTTGATGTGTGGATAGAGATTAAGTGAGAATTATGAACAGGAGCAGAAACAGTGAAGTCAAGTCACCTCAAGAGGCTCCTCTCTCACAGAAAAGAGTCTTTTTGTATTTCTCTGAAGGAAGCTAAGTAAAAGCCAACTTCCTTTAGGAGTAGCCCAAACAGAAGGGAGGATAGGGAGGAACCATTATTCCTCTGGGTCTTGGATTATTTGCTTTATCCTTAGTACAGTCAATGATAAGGGAGTGGAAAGAAAAAGAAAAAGAAAAGGGAGTTGCATCCAGTGAGTCAGTGTGAGAGTACTCCTTAGAAACCGCAGCCACAGCTCAGTGTTCAAGGAAGAAGATGCCTTGAAAATCTGAGGTTTGGAATATAACTAGAAAATAATCAAGTATGAAAAGCAATGTTCAAACTTACAGATTTCAGAAGGCTAATTAGGATCTTTAGGAGTCTTCCTGACTCCCCCATGTTTCTAGTGCCTCCTACCTTCAGGAAAGACTATCTCAAAGTGTATTTAGTCACTATAATTCACATTCCTGTGAAGCAACTAACCATCTAACATTTCTAATTTATGTAAATATTCTCTTGATACCTTTATGTAGCGCAGCCTACCTAATCCTTAACACAGTTGACATAAAGACCAGATAATTCTTTGTTTCAGTGGCTATGTAGTTTGTTACAGAATATTTAGTAACATTCCATCCTTTACCCACTGGATATCCATAGACTATCCCCAAATCCCCAGTCACTTGAATAAGAAAAATTGTTCTCTAATTTTGCCAAATGCTAGCTACTGTTTTAATCTGTACCCCTCCCTGAACTGATTACAATTTTTTTTCACTCCCGAAGTACAGTAGCATACAAGTATTTTTCCTTCAAGTCTTTACCCATGCTGTATTTCTACACAAACATTTGCTGAGCTCTTTTTATGTAATATGTTCTCTGTAGTATGTTTTTAAGACCCATTTTTCAAAGTATAATTCCTGATCCTTAAAAATATCTACCATTAAGATGGCAATCTCTAGTAAAAGATAACAAATTTAAAGGAAATTTTCAGGACTTTAGTTGGAGTGAGGTTAAGATCATCAAAGAGATCAGAGAATCAGGGTGATAGAATAATGAATTTGTACTGTTGTTTCAGATTAGCTTGGAAGATATTAGAGTCTAGCAGTCTCTCTAGTTCTAAGTAGACAATAAAGCACAGTCCTACTTCACAGAAGCATGTAGCTTTGGAAACACTGGCCAGCTTTGGGTCATTTATTTTATCTAGATACTGTGTATGGAGACTTGAAGTGAAGCACTTTCTATCTTCTCTGTCTCATTAGCATTCATAGTCACTAAAAGGATCATACGAATATTTTGCATGGCGTTCATTGCTTTACAACGTTCCCTAAAAATTAAAAATAATAAAATCTTAATGCCATGTCCTTGTGCAGTTTAGCACTGTGTAAGGTTCTTCTCTTTTGAAATCAAATTGTAACCATACTAACCTCTTACATCAGATTATAATAAAGCCAGATAGACACAGAATACATGTGAGTGATAGGCATAGGGAAGTAAGATGTCAATCTATTTTGAAGGAATAGGATTTCTTAGGAAATCGTACCAGCAATAAATCCATCCTAATTTCTCTAACACTATGAGACTTTTTCCTCAGTTATTAGTTAATGAGGACACATAATAGTTCATTTACTATAGTAATATACATGCATAAGCAATATCAACACTAATGAACTCTCCTTGGAACAGGTTGTGGACGGCGCACAATTACTCCCTCTGGCAACAAAATAGCAGGGGGCCAGGATGCTGAGGAAGGAGAATGGCCATGGCAAGCTAGCCTTCAACAGAACCATGTCCACCGATGTGGAGCCACTCTGATTAGCAACAGCTGGCTTATCACAGCTGCCCACTGTTTCATAAGGTAAGATCCAACACACATGAAAATCTCAAAGGCATTCAAGTACCTTAAAGTCTGATAATATCTTTCTAGAGATATGGACATATAGCTATGCCTCTAACTGTTCAACATTATGAGGTGGAGCCTCAAAATTACTCCAAGATTTATTAACAAAATAACAAATATAGTCATTCTAGAGCAAGGTTTGTCAAGAGTAGTGCTAATGATATTTTGGACTGGATAATTCTTTATCCTGGAAAGTCATCCTGTGCATTGTGGAATCGGTCGGTGGACGCACTCCTGCCCTTATCCCCCAGTAGTAGCTCTCAATATTTTTCAATGTACATTTTTATTGAATTTCTGTTCATTTCACACAAATATCTTAATCATCTTTGTACCCTAATCCCCATCCACACTTCCCCATAGCCCATTTCCAGATTTCATGCATTCTGTCGTATATGTTAAGGCCTATCAAGTCAAGCTTTTGTACCTAAATGTCCTCAGTACAAGTTCATCCTAGCTAAAGTCTCTTCCTTAAAGAAAACCAACTCTCCATTACCCAGCAGTAATCAGCTGCCAGTAATTCTCTGACTAAGGTTGGGGCCTTCTGCCCATTTCCCTCAATATTAAAAATCACAGTGTCTCCAAAGTGTTGCCAAAGGTGGGTAGACCAGATGGTTCTAATGAAAACCACCAGATGAGAGCCATTTTCTTCAAATTACTTTTAAAAAATTTAAATCTTGAATGTGAATCCTCATTATAGTTGATTGGTTTTACTTGAAATAGTTATTTACTTGTGATTTATTTATTTATGAGACAGAGTATCATTATTCAACATGGGACAACCTCAGATTTGCTACGTAGCTCAGACTAGCCTCAGACTTGCAATTGTATTGGAATTACAGGCCTGGATTATATATTGTTACACAAAAATATTGCCAGACACACCCCTTTTTCAGTGTTGAGAATGGAGCCCAGGGCCTTGTGTACATCAGGCAAGCACTCTACCACTGAACAGCTTTAAAACAAACAGAAATTCATCAATGACTTCATCAGCTCTCTTCAAAGCATGCTTGTTTCTTCTAGTACTTTAGTGAAGAGCATGGAAATGTCTAGCAGCACTTCTTTTCAGTGCAGTGTGTGTGTGCGTGTGTGTGTCTGTGTGTCTGTGCCACCGAAAGTCATATGACCTAATTACTTTTAACAAGTTAAGTGAATAATTCCTACAACTCCGATATACAGAACTTTTAATAAATAAATCTATTTCCTTTAAGGGCTAAAAATCCTAAAGCCTGGAATGTTAGTTTTGGGCTTCTTTTAAATCACCCACAAACACAACGAACTATCAAGAATATTATAATCCATGAGAACTACCGTTACCCTGCACACGATAATGACATTGCTGTTGTGCGTCTGTCTTCGCCAGTATTATATACAAGCAACATCCGAAGGGCCTGTCTTCCAGAAGCTACTCAGAATTTCCCACCCAATTTAGACGTGGTGGTCACTGGATGGGGAACCTTGAAATCTGATGGTAAGTTCCTGACCTTTCACCAAGGGATTTCAGCTTTAGGAATTAAAAAGAATTACACTGAGAACTAAATCTGAAAAATACTTTCTCTGAGTCAATTAATGTAGGATACTGTGCAATAGACCAAAAATTATCAGGATCATTCATATAGAAACTATAGTTTCATAAATCCGTTTGCTGTAATTCCCCTAAAATGGCAATTGTTATAGAAATTTTTCAGTTAAATTCAAAATTTACCTCTGTGTCATTGATTCAGTCAATAAACATTTATCCTCATCAAGGAAATGAACCAAAACTGCTTATTATGTATATTCCCCTGACCCTAATAACATCAAGATTCAGTAGCCATATGTGTTCATAAGTATATTTTGAAGGTGGAAAAAATAAACCTAAAATTAATTTTAAGATTCATAACCACAGTAATAAGCCTAGTTAAAAATAGATAAATGATTATGAAATGTATGCTTCTGAAATGTGATTTTTAATTTTACTTTCTAAGACATACATAGTAAATGTAAAATTCTAAAACATTTTAAAAGTAAGAAAAAATTCATCACATATGATACCAAAAGTATTTCTGTATGTGATCATTTTTAATAGTTTGGTGTGTTCACAAACATTTCTTGTTTTCATTAAAACGTGGAAAATATAAATAATGTTAAAATTAAAGGCTAATTCAGATAGATCAATATTGATTTTATTAAAAACTGTACAATCTGGGGTACTGGCAAGATGGCTCAGCAGATAAAAGTGTTGACCTCCAATCTAACAGCTTGAATTGGATCCTTAGAATCTATGTGAAAAAGGAGAAAAGTAACTCCCAAAGGTTGTCCTCTGACTTCCACACATGCATCATCGCATACTCACACAAGCGAAATAGATAAATAGATAAATAAATATTTTTATAATTCTCTTTTTTAAAAATTACACAACTTTCTTTAGGAGAAAGTCCTAATATACTCCAAAAAGGATCGGTGAAGATTATAGATAATAAGACCTGTAACAGTGAAAAGGCTTATGGTGGACTGATCACACCAGGAATGCTGTGTGCTGGGTTCCTGGAGGGCAATGTGGATGCCTGCCAGGTAATTCTCCCAAGTCTGTTTCAAGAATGTTTTTCTAGTAAATTTAGATTTCCAATGAACAGTTCGGTTTTCTCAACATTAAAGGTGTGTGTTTTAAAGCCAAAATGTTTAAAAGTGTATTGATATTAAAATAAAGTACTGGGTACTAAATCATGATTCTTGTTATAAGAAGCTGTGAGTCAGAGTGAGGAAGAGACTCAGTTAGAATGAGCAAAGGGAATGGGAAGATAACTTATAAACTAAGAGCATGTATTGCTCTTGCAAAGAACCTGAATTTGGTTCCCAGCACAGTTGTGAGGCAGCTCATAACTGCCAGTAACTGCAGTTCCAGGGGAATCCCATGCCCTCTTCTGGCCTCCAAGGGAACCTGTACTCATGTGCATATATAGACACATACATTACTTAAAATCAAATAAATATTTTGAGTCATATAGATCTCTACTGTTTTATAAGCTTCATATATATATTCATATAAAACACACTATGAAATTCTCAAACAATAACATGTTTAATAATTAATGAAGAGATGAAATACACCACTGGTAACTTTAATGTGTTTGGTCTTTCTCCAAGAAATTATTTAATTGGGTCCAATTCTAAATCAATCATGGAACTTTCACAATTCAGCTCCAACAATTCTAAATATCTTATTTGATTAACATACTTTATATGGCATCGCACACGCCAGGCATGGCTTTAAGCTTGTTACAGATATTCATTTATTCTAGTTGTGATGATCCTGTGCAGAATATTTTGAAGTTATAAAACCTATTTCTGATGAAGAGATTGAGGCAAAGGGTCAAGGTAACTCATCTAACTTAACTGACAGTTCAAGACTTAAAGAGAGGAATTTGGATCCCGTGCCCTTACTCTAAACTCAGTTACATTTCCTTACACTTAGTGAACTTTTAATATCCCTATTGTTGTTTACAACCAGTAATCCTGGAGCTAACAAAAAGTACAAATAGTAATAAACACAGCAACAGCCTCACTTTATTCTTTGTTATGTGCAATAATTATTTATTGACTACCAGACTTTGTGTTATGTACAGGGAGGATGAAATTAATGGAGCATATTCCTGTACTCTAGGAACAAAAAGATATACAAACAAGTATTTTTAATGCATAATTATCCTACTTACAGGCTTCATCCTTTCCAGTTTTCTCAATAATTAGACATATTCTTTGAGATCATGAAGAGCATAGAATCTTATTCTACTTAATTTTCTCTCAGGTCATCACCCCTAGCCTCATGGCTCCTAACCCTCCACACACTAGGGCCCATGTTTTACTTCAGCTATTATATTTACAGCACCCACAATGACTTCATCTTCTACTTCCTCCACACCTATCTTAATAATCTTGAATCACAGAATAATCTATCATTCAGCTTTATTTGTAAACTAAAAGGACAACTAGATGAAATATTTCCTTCTTGTAAGCTTAAGTAATTTCACAACTATTCACCTCCTTAGTGCATCTTTTTTGTGTGCTATGTCAAGCATTCATTATATTCTCTGCCCACTATTCTAGTTTGCTTATAATCACCATGACCAAAAGCAGCTTAGGGGAGGAAAGAGTTTACCTCAGCTTACACTTCCAGTTCACAGTCCATCATTGAGGGAAGTTAGGGCAGGAAGTGAAGCAGGCACCCATGGAGGAATGCTGATTACAGGCTCATGCTCAGCTAGCTTTCTTATATAAGCCAGGTCCACCTGCCTAGGGATGATGCTGTCCTCGGTGGTCTGGGCCCTCCTATCAACCCTTAATCAAGACAACCTGCCCCAGACATGCCCACAGGCCAGTCTGGTGGAGACAATTCTTCTTTTGATGCTCCCTCTTCCCAGGTGACTCTAGGTTGTGTACAGTTGACAATAAAAGCTAAGTAGGACACCCACTTTCTCACTATGTCCCACACAATCTTCCTTAGAATATTATAGTTCCTCCTATTAACCAGAAAAAATATTAAAGAAATCAAATTAAAACCCCCTTTCATTTCTTTTCTTCTTGATACACACTGATCTTGTGCCTGTGTTCTTCACTGTCTCCTTTCATCTACACAGTTATCTGAACTCTGTTAATATTAGCTTTCTTCCATATTTTTAATGCTACCTTCATTCTATTGATCCCTTTTGCACAATCTGCAAACATCATCTCATTTTTTACAGTTTATTATTTTTATTTTATGTGTATGAGTGGTTTGCTTGTATGTATGTTAGTACACCCATGTTATGCAATGCCTACAGAGGTCAGAAGAGGGCATCAGATGCCTGGAACTGGAGTTAAGAACAGTTGTTTACTTCCATGTGGATGCTAGGAACCAATGCCAGGTTCTCTGCAAGAGCAGCCAATGCTATTCACCACTGAGCCATCTCTCTGGCCCTACATCATTTTATTTTAATACAACTCTTGGAAACTTTTAATAGCTCACACAACTCAATATCAAAAATCCAATGACCTGATTTTAAAATGGGCAAATGACCTGAATATATATTTTTTAAAGTCATACAAATAGGGACCAGAGAGATAGCTCCATCAGCATGTGCTTGCCAAACAAGCATGAGGACCTAAGTTCTGATTTCCAGCACTCACATTAAAAAAAAAAAAGCCAGGCATGGTGGCACATGCATCTAATCCTGGAACTGAGTAGACAGAGGCAGAAAGATACATAGTGCTCAGAGGTCAGTCATACAGCTCAGGGGTCAGCCAGTTCACCTGAATTGGTGAACCAATTTAGTGAGAAACCCTGTTTCAAAAATTACAATGGAGAGCAATCAAAGAAGACATCTGACATCAACTTCTGACCTCTAAATACACCAACATACATGTCAGACACAAGTGAATACATATTCCAGACACACACACACATGCACAAATGTATGCACAAACTCACAAATAGCAAAAAAATATATGAAACGGTACTCAACATCAATGATTGCCACAGAAGTGCAAATTTAAGACATTAGATTAAGATTATTACAAAAAGACAAAAAAAGTCTGCAATATTCACAGAGTTATGAGTTGGTATAGCCATTATGAAAAACATTATAGTGTTCCTAAAAGCACTAAAAATAAAGCTGTCAGGGCTGGAGAGACGACTCAGCAGTTAAAATTATTGACTGCTGTTCAGGGGACCCTATTTCAGTCCCCAGCACTCACATAATGGCTAAAAACCATCCATAACCCTGGTTCCAGGGGATTCAATATCCTCTTCTCACCTCCACGGGCATTGTATGCCACAGGCACACTTACATATATGCAGGCAATACACTCATAGACATAAAATAAAAATAATGTATAAAATATTTTTAAATATAAAACTACCATATGATACAGCAATTCCACTTCTAGGTATATATGCAAAGCAAATGAAATCATTATATCAAAAATATATTCTCATTCTATGTGAAGAACTTGTCACATTATTCAAGACATAGAAACAACCTAAGTTCCAATCAACAGATGAATGGCTATATTACATTACATATAATACATATATCATATTTTATACATCTATATCTAGACCTAGATATACTATAGGCATAGATAATAGAATGCTCTGCCATAAAATAGGAAATCCTGTCAATCATGACAACATAAATAAACCTAGAAGGGTTAAGTGAAAAAAGCCAACACAAAATCAAATACTGCATGATCTCACTTAAATGTGAAGTTATTCAAGATTGACTCAGTGAAACAAAATATCATGATGTTTGTCAAGGGCAGGAAGGTGAAAAATGTTTAAAACTGTACAAGTTTTAAAGTTATTAAGTTTCGAAGATCTCATATATAGCACAACAAGTTAATAATGTTATATTGTCAATGAAAGTAGAATTTTTCAATGAAAGTAGATCATAATTATTCTCAGAAAATAAATGTGCGAAGTGATAAATAAGTTAATTTCCTTGATTACAGGGATAGCATTCACTCAAGAATGAAGACTTGCAGTCCAGTGTTAGCAAGAGGATGAATACACAGCTTCCTTTTTTCCCCAGCATAATAATATGGGAGTGTCCACTAGTATACTGATTGCATGAGCAATAAGATCTTCAGTAACTTTTTGAGTGACAACTGAGTTGAAACTTTTTGTACTTGCTTTATATTATTTTATTGCACTATCCAAGGACATACACTGACAACTTGGAGTTAAGTAAATAACAATAGAACACGAAACTGTACTAGACAAGTACCATTTAAGTACGAAAATATCGAGTTCTTTTTCCTTTTTCTACGCCATGTTGTTATTACAAAAGAAAAATAGATATAATATTTGCCTTTAAATTGTAGTAATTACATTACATTTTTTTTTCTTTCTAGGGTGATTCTGGCGGACCACTGGTTAGTGAAGATTCTAAAGGCATCTGGTTCCTTGCTGGTATTGTAAGCTGGGGAGATGAATGTGCACTTCCAAACAAACCTGGTGTCTACACTCGGGTGACATACTATCGAGACTGGATTGCATCCAAAACTGGTCTCTAGCATGGAAGTTCTCTATAGTTTACGGTTCAGAGATTTTATGTCTGTTAAATATGTTTATAGTTCCCAAACTACATTTAACCTAGATACTAGTCTTCTTCTGCACATTTAATGCTGAGTAATTAAATATATAAAATTTTAGAGCTAAGAAAACTTGTTTATTAAACACTGACAAAGATTTAGTGAGGTTATGAACCAAGATATTTAATTTTCCCCTTTACAGAATGAATATAATTATAGGAATAAATATGGTTTTGGTTTATTAAGTAACTATCCTCTGTCAACTTGGATGGGAAATATTTTGTGAATTCATCAGATAATTATTAGTTACAAACTAATTTCCAAGAGTGTAGAAAAGCTTCTGTTGCCAGAACATGGATTCTATAGGATCAGAGCACTTAGTTTGGAGTCCAGTGAGTTGCAGTAACACTGCTCCTAAGAATTACTTAGAAAATTTTATTTGCTTTCTTTCTAATCTGGGTGTCAAGACTAATCTTTCCCTGTGCCTCCCTCATCTTAAATGATAGAAAGCAAAATGTCAACCCTATGGGGTGCATTAATAGATAACTTTCTTATTGACTTGACAATCTCTCTTGAGTATAACAGTGAGATGAGAAGCTGATTCTGATTCTTAAATATATGCCATATTAGTTACTTTTCTGTTACTGTGCTAAAATATTATGTCCAGGAGCAATTTATGGGAGAAAGAATTTATTTTAGCTTATGGTTCCAGAAGAAGAGTCCGTAATGGTGGGGAAGTATGGCAACAGGCAGCTAGAGTAGGAAGCTGAGAAGTCACATCTCCAACCACAAACATGAGCAGAGAAAGCAAACTAGAAGTGGGGCATGGCTATGAACTCTCAAGGCCCACCTCCAAAGACAGATTTCCTCCAACAAACCGATGCCTTCTAAACCTTACCAAATAACAGCACCAACTGGGGACCAAGTGTTCAAATACTTGAGCCTATGGAGGACTCATTCAAACCTCCACATACACACAATGGTAACACTTTCTTCAAATTTTAAAGGAGGAGCTTTGTTCAATAAATGGCTTGAATACACTGTGTAGATAATGTTACATTGTTTATTTCCAAGCTGTTAAAATTCCTCAATACAAATTATCAACCAGATAAATACTATAGAAATTTTGCTTTCTTCTCACTCTCATATTTTCATACAAAAACATACTAGTCAAGAGCACAGATGTCTATAATTGCTCTGTAAAGCTAAATCAGCTGCTGAGTTGCCATTTCTACAAAACATTGTCTCATCAGAGTGTGTTCTTAGACAGGAGTCCATCACTGTCTTCTCTTGGAGTTTATCTTTTTTCTTTTTTATCGATAACAATTTAGAAGTATCACTATTAGCCTTCATCATGAGGGAAATTTCTATTACTCCCCTAAAATTGTATTAATAATAGTAACTAACATTTTTTGAGTTTTCACAGTAGACCAGAAAACTTTGTATTTGTTTTACATTGAACTCACCTGACAACCCAAGGAAATGGTCCCCTTGTTATTTCAGTGTTATGGATAAATTAACTAAGGTATAGAGAAATTAAGCAGCTCCAAAACTCAGAGAGACCTATAATTGATTAAGCTGGGATTCTAAATCATAGAACTGTAGCTCAAAGCTCACATTTTTAACAACTATGTTGTGTTGTGTGATTTTAACTTAAATGTTTCAAAACAAATTAGAAAAGAGAATTTGTTAAAGAAAATTTTATTTATTTATTTATTTATAGTTTGGCCCAACCAGGTATCTAGTACAGCATTACAAAATACAGAATATGTCAGAAACTGTATGGATAAATTAATACAGTAACTTTATACTTAATTGTTTTTGAAGTACTTAAACATATATTGATGCATATTCATGAGAATTAGTATATCTGCCATTCTCTGTCTTAGAAATTAGGCATAAGCAAAATAAATATGCATATTGGCCAAGACTGATCTAACTGGATGATTACCTGCACAAAATCAAGGCAACAAGAGTAGTCAACAATCCAAAAGGCACCACTAATTGCACTCGGTGGGTTATTAATAAAAGAAAAAAAAAGAGAGGACATGAAATGGGAGGGGGGTCTGCTAAGAGTGCCTGAGGTAGGAGGAAGGAGAAAGAGGTTCCTGGAGAGAGTGGGAGGGGGAAGTAGTGGGTGCATATGATCAAGATGCATTGTTTACGTGAATGAAACTGTCAAAAAGTAAAAGATATTGTGTTTTAAATAAAGAAAAGAGGTTTAATATAGGAGTTCTATCCAGGAATACACACTCTGCAGTCTCTTATTCTCTAAAACTTGGCCGGTTTTGGCCTTCTGTATGTGCTGCATTCTGTTGTATGAGGAAGCTTCACTGGTGAGAGTTGAGGGATGTGTTAGTGTTCTCTCTGCCCCTCTGTTCTGCTATGTTCCATGAGCCTTAGGAGTAAAGGTTACACTGTAGATGTGTCACTTAGGGCTGGGTATCTTTCAGACATATGTTTTCTGTGTGAAACCAGTTATGGAACTCTGTAATATCCTCCATCTGTTGCAAAATAAAAGCTTCTTTAATGAGTGGTGCATGAACATAAGGAAACAGAGTCTTTCAGGCCTCTGAAAACTTCCTTATATGAACTTGCAACAATGGTGACAGTGTACACAAGACCCATGCTGACTCAATCAGACAAAAAAACAGCATAGAACTGGAGAAATGGGCTGCAGTTCCTTAGCCAAGGAACTATTAGCAAATGATTACTTTGGGGTGAGGGAGAGTTGATCTTCTTTAAGGGAGTGACTTTAGATAGGCTGACTACACTCCAGTGGATGAGCTTGCACTCAGGGACATCTGAGTATAAAATCTTGACCAGATAGGCCTTAACATACATGACAGAAGGCATGAAATTCAGCAGGTGAGGTCTATGGGGAGGTGCAGATGGACAGGGTATAAATTTGATTAAGATGCATTATATGAAATACACAAAACCTCAAAAAAAAAATATATATATACAAACACACACACACACACACACACACTGACAAAGATTTAGTGAGGTTATGAAGTTATTAAAAAAAGAAAAGACTGAGGTAGCTTGGATCCAGGTATGACTCTATGTGATGCAAGAGGTGGAGCTCTTGACTGATAACCCCTCAAATTAGCTAAGAGTATTTCCAGGGGAAAAAAGTGTATACTTAAAAAAAAAAAAGCTATCTCCTACCCAGTGTAAAATGTGCTAACTTCTGAGTTGATGGAATAGTATTCAAAGTCATACAGTAAACAGATTCTATTGTTTTTCATAATATTAAGATTTTTATTTAAATTTTCACAGGTGATTACTAGATTTACATCATTTGTATCCATCCTTCCCCTTCCAATTCCTCCCATGTCACCCCTTCTCAAACTCTTGACCTCTTCTTTTTATTTTTATGTGTCTGAGTGTATTTCCTGCATGTATGTAAGTGCACCTGTGTCATGTGATGTTCATAGAGATCAGAGGAGACTATCAGATGGATCCCTGGAACTGGAGTCAAGGACAGTTGTTAACCACCATATGTGTCCTACTGTAGAGTAAATTTACAGAGTTTTCTCTCTGCCTCCAGGGACATGCCTCCAAGAATGTGATTGACAGCCAGCCAACCAATGACTTAAGGGGGAAGGTCTAGTGGGAAAGCAGTGAAAGCTGGGAAGGAGAAGCAGAAGCAGCACCGTGGGTCTCCATCTTGGGTGTGTGTGCCAGAGGTCCACTGAACTTCTAATCAAAATGCCGACTCTCCTATAAGAAATTTCTGTCTCTCTCCCCAGGGATGAATCTTTTGTAAGTAACCCTGAATAAAACTGGTTTCTCTAATTGGAGAGCATTCTCCATTCACTTAGTCATTTCAAACCTAGGGAGATGGGGCTGAACGCTGGGCCTCACTGCAAGAGGAGAACACATAAGACAGAATGTAGACAGGTGTAGTCAAGCAGGACCAACTGACAAAAATGGAGAATGCTTCCAGGAAAAGGATTTATGTGGCTACTGCTAATGTGGGGACCAGTGAAGGAAAGAGTGTGGGCAGAGGAAATGTTGACATGGGGACTATCCCCACAGGACCGGTGTGTGTCAGCCACTGCAGGGATAGTGCAGTTTATGGTGAAATATGTAACTAAGGTGAATTCACCTAAGCAGATAAGATTGATGGGGCAAATACCAGGGTGGTAATCCACGTGTAAGTGGTATGGAGTGACATGCCTTGACTGATGGGGTCCACCTCGGGATCATGTCAATGTTTTGAGAACAGCAGAAGGTCGAGAACAGACTCTCCAATCCCTGGGAGGGGCACACAGAAAGCAAAGATATCAGCAAGGCACTGCCGAAGTGGAATGGCCATTGCTATGCCTTGTGAGAGACTTATCTCAGGCTGAATCAGTGGCCCAGAGAGATACTCAAAGTGTGAGATAGGAATTAGATCAAGAGGAAGATATGAGGCTTGCTTCTTCAGTAGTAGCCTCTAACCTTGCTTACAAATTGGATAAAAAGAAAAAGAGATAGAAGTTTTAGCCTGTAGATTTTTACAGCGAGGAGGTCAAAAAGAGACAAAAACCCAGGTCAGATTAATAATACAAGACCTATCCTGGGACCCTAGGATTTGGAACCCCTGGAAAGAATCAGGCAGTGATGGGGAAGGGAACAACCCAGAAGAAGCTAAGAGTTACCCTCAGGTTTGACCTGTAATAGAAAGAAAGGAGAAAGCCCAATGCCAGCATGGTGATGGAAGCCTTAGTGAGTGTGAGAATTTAGTGAATGGAAGGTATTCAGCCCTGGAGTTGCTGTAACTAGGGAGAACATGCAAACAAGCCACAAAAGAGCCTGTCATCACCTGGCTCCTGCGAATCTGGGACACGGGAGCAGATGATATTACCCTAAATGCTATACAGGCAGGAAAGCTGAGCAATATAACCACTCATCCCTTCTTGATATTTAGGCTGCATAACCTGAGGCAGCAAAAGGAAAAGCAGTCTCTGATGCACCGGCTTGTGCAAGCTGTTAGAGATACTTTATTATCACCAGTGGAGGTTCCCATGGATGTCAGGAGCTGGAAGACAATAAAAGGGGGACAGGCACTGCTGAGAGAACTGGGTTTGAGGAAAGCACATATGGTGCCCCGTTCACAGGACCAGATAGGACTGTATAGACAAGAGATTTAATGAAGGACTTCATTGACCAAGGACCTCAACATTGGTATGGAGGTTTAATGTCCCAGCTATGTCCCCTAGTGGGACAAGATCTTTACAAGGCAGGAGAGGCTTTGACAGATTTAAGCAACCTAGACCAGCATGTAAAGTATGGCTGTAGAAGAATGGAACCATCTAAAAGATGTGTAAAATTAAAAACAGAAAAGGAGGTTTGCTTGGGTTACTCATAGGCAAATGTAGTGAGACTTACATCTAGCCCCAGTTCCTAAGAAAAGATTGATAAAAAGCCAAATTCTGTGCTAAAGCACCTCTGGGAGGCTTTAAGCCCCAAAGAACAGTTCACACAAAAGGTACACAGAGGATAAAAATCATCCCAGGGGTGGATAAAAGTCCCCTCAGAGTAAACAGAGTACACGTCTCTTCTCCCCTGAATGGCTATTCAAGAGGTGGAGACAGTTTACCCGGTCAGGGCCTCTCCCAACAGTCAGCAGTGGTCAATGGAGAGACCACAGGTGTGGCTAGAGCCAGGAGTTAGACCCAGAGACTACTGGGTCCTGGGAAATGACAGGTGCAACATGGGCAAGAAGAGCCTTATTTCTCCTTGGCCCTGTGTAGGATCAAGCAGTTTGGGCCAGCCCCAGTAAAGTTATCAAGGATAAAGGGATACATGGAGGTGCCATGTGAGAACTCCAGGACATTAAATGGATTCCAGACGATAACAAAAGAGAGTAAAGGACTAAGTTATGTGCCATTATACCCAATGTGGAGCTGTAGAAAAAAAGCTGATACAAATGGAAAGGAATTTTCCAAGCTATGTTAGACCTTGTGTATGTATATAATGTTAACTTCTGAGTGTTTTACAAATGTGAAACCCAGCTGAGAGACATCAAGTACACCTGATGAAGCAAGGATGGAATGTAACTTGTACAGGGTACAAGGGTGAAGTATAGCTGTGAAATTTTGGGAGCTCTGTGGGCCTAGGCTTTTAGATGCAAAAGAGTAAAAGGAAACTTTACATAATTGTTAACTAGCAATTCTGATAGCAGGTGTGGGTTTCCTCCCCCTGTGAGCTGTTGGCCAAGGGAGCCTTGGAAGTCCCCTTCTACAAAAAAAGGCAATTGCCACATTACAATGCTGGTTGCATACTGGAAGCTGACAGTAAGGTCCTATTACTGAAGATGTGGCATGGTTTGAACATGGAAAGAGTGATCTAGCTGGGACCAAGCTGGAAACTCCATGCAAATGGATGGCTGACCTTCACAGTGCTAGGAGGGAGCTATCCAGACCACTGTGGGAGAATGGTCCTGAAAAGCTCTGCTTAATGACAGATCTTGCATGCTTCACTGTCAGATGCCAAACAAGATGTTCCTGCTGGTGTAATGAAGATTCATCTAGTATGTGCACCCCCAGAATATTTATTATTGGATTTAAGGCCCGCTCCTCAGGAAGGGAACACACATCTGATATTACGAGAAAAGTCAAGACCCAGTGGTGATGGGGGAGTTATAGGCCCTGGTAAAGATGCTACTGTAATTGTTTGCAAGATGAATATGATGTGCCAACTTAGGTACTGCCTAAGCATTTGTGTTTATGCCCACAGGTTAGGTCATTCAGTATTTGTGTGGATGTTACTTTTGTTGTTGTTGTTGTTTTTACAGTTGTTGTGTTTTTATAGTATAAGGAGTATCACTGAAGCCAGATGATAATCCATGCCACAGTGGAAAGAACATCATCCTACACCTGTTATTCCCTCCCAAACCCCTTGCTTTTGAGGCTCAGGGACTATTGAGGAAGAGGATGGTGGAAAGTTTTGTAAGAGCCAGAGAGAAAAGTTGTGGGGTGTGGGGTAAATATACAGAGTTTTCTCTGTCTTGAGAGACATGCCTCTAAGAATGTGATTGACAGCCAGCCAACCAATGACTTAAGGGGGAGGGTCTAGTGAGAAAGCAATGAAAGCTGCAAAGGAGACACCTGAGTGGCACCACGGATCTCCATCTTGAGTATGTGTGCCAGAGGTCCCCCAGACTTCCAGTCAAAATGCTGCCTCCCCCATACGAAATTTCTGTCTCTCTCCCTGGGTATGAATCTTTTGTAAGTAACCCTGAATAAAATTGGTTTTTCTAATTGGAGAGCATTCTCTGTTCACTCAATCAGTGCAAACCTAGGGAGGTGGGGCTGAATGCCAGGCCTCATTGTGAGAGGAGAATTCATAAGACACCTAGGAACCTAACCTAGGTCCTCTGCAAAAACAGCCAGTGCTCTTAACTGCTGAGCCACCTCTCCAACTCCCTGAACCCTTCTTTTTTAATGATCATATTAAGTTTTAAGTCAATGATTCTGTATGCTATGTATTCTAGTTCCTGAAAAATAAAGCAATATGTACTTAACCATTGGTATCCTACTTAATGTCTTAACATATGCAGAGTATGAAATACTCATAAGTGTAAAATATTTAATTTTGTATTTAGAAAATAATTTCACAAGAAGACAAATGTATTGTTAACAAAACTTCAGAGTACGCATTCAGATAAGGATAGTTTTAGTGACCCAGCCTGCATGATGTTACACTGTATAATAATAGAGCCCCTTTTCCTCTCTACAAGTCAAAACAGTAAGTAAAAACAGTAATAATGGTGTCTCCCCATCTGCACTTCAGTGTCATAACCACTGGGTTTCTCTTCAGATGCAGGTATTTCTGCTGTAAATAGTATCTGGCAAGATTCCATGAAGAGAATATGTATAAAATATTTAAATTGGACCTTTATCTTTCATGATTGCTAACTCAGAAGGAAAGACTAATGCATAATATAATATCTGAAACTGTAAAATTCTATAAGAAAGTATAGAAGGAAAGCTTCTTAGTACAGAAATGGGGAATGATTTTTGTAGACATGGCATCCAAAGTTCAGGTAATGAAAGCAAAAATTAAATGAAACCACCCTCTTAAAAGTTACTGCGATGCCAGCAGTCAACAAAAGAAAAAGAAACCTGTGAAATAGAAAAGCACTTACATACCATATCTATCTGATAAGGGTATAATACATCCCATATATATATACATATACATATATATGAAACACACAACTCCACACCAAAAATAAAAAACAATAACCTCATTGTTTTAAAATGGGCAAATAACCTAAATACACATTTTTCCAAAGAAAATATACAAATGGCCAATATATATATATTAAAAGGCCCTGAATAATCATCATAGAAATGCAAATTAAGAGCATATTCTGCTCTTCCTGAGGACTTGGGTTATATTCCTAGCATCCACATCAGACAGCTCACAACTGCCTAAAACTCCAGTTTCAGAGGATCCAGTGCCTCTGGGCCCTGCAGACAGCTGCACTCACATGCACATACCCACACATAAATGCACACCCGTACATATAATTTTAAATAAAAAATAATTTTTAAAAAGAAGTATAAATTAAAACCACAATGATGTATCACCTCACCCATGTTAAGGTGATTGTAATTAAATAGAAAAGAAGTAAAAGATCTATTGGTAAGAATGTAAACCCATTGTGTTTCTAAAGAAATTAAAAATAGAGAGACTAAAGGATCTAGCAATAATACAAAGGAAATAAAATCCATATCTCAAGGAGATATGCATGCCCAAAGCTAATTGCAACATTAGTCACATTAATGAACATATAGAATAACTTAAGTGTCTATCAATGGATGAATAAATCAAGAAAACCACAGAGAAAGACAGAGAGGGGGAGAGAGAGAGAGAGAAATATAATTCAACCACAGAAGAGAAATTCTGTAAACTGTGACAACATTAATGAATTTAAAGAACATTAAAAAGTGTGAAATAACATAAAAACTGACACAGAAAAAGAAATATTGAACCATCCCTTATATGTTGTTTTTTTTAGTAGAAACAGGAAATAACGGCAGTAGCTATGTCAAAGACTTTGAAGAGCCAGAAATATTTATGATACATAACACAGGTTTTGAACTCATTCCACAGCACACACTATGCTCTGTTATATGCATTTTACACACCACTTTTTAAATATTAAATAATGGTAAATTATTTTTAAATTTTTATTGATTTTTTGTGAATTTCAAACATAATATTTTGATATTTAGGCTCCCCTCCCCTATCTAAAACACCTTTGATAGCCCCCGACCTGATTTCATGTGCTCTGTCTATCAAGTCTAATCTGTGCCCCCAAGTGTCCTTTTCGGTCAGTCCATCCATTGGATCCTGGTTGATCTATATAGTGTTGCACCTTTAAAGATCAACACTCCCTCTCCTAGTAGTTATTGGTTGCCAAATAGTTCCTAAGCTAAGGTTAGGCTTCTTCCCCACTTCCCTATTTCCATATTTCTATGCTTGAGCTTGTGTGGGTCTTGGGAATACTGTTACCATTGCTGTGATGTTTCAAAAATTCTGCTTCCTTGTGATCATATACCACCTCTGATTCTTACAGTCTTTCTGTCCCCTCTTCCCCATTGATTCCTGAAGTTCCACACCTGGTCAAATGCTGAGAATAAATGCCTGGAAGTGCCCAGGCCTAAGTAACAAATATCCAACACAACCCCTACACCTAAGACTCAGGGAACATAGTAGAACATGAGGCGGAAAGAATATTAATTCATCTCTCAACTCTCACCAGAGAAGTTTCCTCATGCCACAAATGGTGACTAACATAGAAAGCCACAACTGGCCAAAGTGCAGAGAATAACAGACTGCAGAGTGCTTATCCCTGGATAAGACACCTATGCACACAACTTCTTGAAATATGTTTCATTATTTTAAATCCCACAAAGGAATACACAGTTTAGGATTATGATGAGCTATGGGTCACCTTCAGACACTGTGGAGTGCTTCTACTCCTGTGCCAGTGTCTCTAGCCAGTTCTGGTGGAGAGGTGTCCAGAAGTCCTCTCTGCCAGCTGGTCTCTGTCATATGCTGATTTGGTAGTCTTTGGCTAGCTGGACCTCACTCTCTGCCTCTCACACAGCATTGTGCATTCAGCTTGTTGAAGTACACCCTAGCAGTCTCACTTTAGTAGTAAAGAAGCAAGTCTTCAGTGAGCTTAGGTTTCACTTTTTTTTTTTTGGTTTCCTCTTTCACTTTTTAAACTCCATGCCTTTGTGATTGCCACCAACAGAATTATTCTTTCACTGCTTTTGTGATTATTTATACTAAGCTTGGGCTTACAGACTCCTATTCAGGTCATTCAATATCTAGTAAGACCAGTTTTGTTACAACTCCTTGTCCTTACACAGGTTTCTACTTTGATCTCTGATTTCCTCCATTTTAATTTTGCTGCTGTTACTACTTTTCAGGGCTGTTTGCCTTTGTTCATGCCACTGGAAAATGCACATTGAATCACTCAACCCTTCTGGCATAATTTATTTCTCTCAAAAGATATCATGGTTTAAGTGGAAATAGCTTTGAAAATAAGAAGACTTTTCAAGGAATAAACAATATAAGACCAAAATGAAAGCCTCTGTAGCTACAATCAAGACCAAAAATGAAAGCCTTTCTAGCTACAATCTGTTCTTACTTGGTTTTTAAGTATTTTCTTGAGTTGCCCCCTCAAAAAGCCATACTATCTTGATTTTGAAATTCCAGAGGAAAAGATATTGATGGAAAACCACAGTTCTTACCTCAAAGGAAATAAGACATAGTTCATTCTGGAGTCAAATACAGGGGAAACAGATTTGGCTTATTGGGCTAGAGAGGTAGCTCAGTAGTTAAGAACACATTATGCTCTTGTAGAGGACCCAGATTCAGTTCCCAACACCAAAGGAAGGCTCACAACTGTCAGTACCTCCAGTTCTAGCAGATCAGATGTGCCATCTTCTGGCTTCTATGGAAACCGGGCATACATGTGGTACATATACATATATGCAGGTAAAATACTGATACACATAAAAATAAAAATAAATAGATTCTTTTTAAAAAAAAATCCAAGCTATCCCAAATACCATGATCCAGCATGGTAAGAGTTTCATGAAGTTTTTATACTAACTAAGCAAAGAAAGTCCTAAGTGAAGACACTTTTCAAATATCTTAGCAAATGTATCAAGTAGGTAGGTTTCAGGAAAGCTGGGGAGATCTGTAGGCCTCAGATGCTGTATGATAACATTCTTAACCTTTGAGTTAGTCTGTTTTACATTCCAAAAGAATATATGTAATGGTCACAAGGATGTTAAGTAAAACACAGAGGTAGGCAATGAAGGACCATTTAGAAGGCCAAAGATATCCCAAGATAAATTTGATTTCCAACCTCTAACATTCCAGCTCTGTACAGTCAACTATGTAGAATATTTAACACAGGTATGAATTTTTCTAGGTAGTTTAGTTTACAAAGTACAGCCTTCTCACTCTGAAATTATGGATCCTTTGACTTGTTCTATATTCCTGTAATCTAAAATTCTATTATGTAATAAATATTTAAAGAAACAAAAGTACGAGTAAATGAGTCAATTTGCAAGTTCATATCTCTTATGACTTTGTTAAATAAGAAAAAAATCCAATAAGCCAAAACATTTTATTGGGTGGAAAACTCTGCATGATAAAAGAAAACAATAAAAAATACTATAAAACTGAATGAGAAATTAGAGACCATGTCCTCAATTTCACAGCAAGCAATGAGACTCACTGAAAACCTGGAATCTCCCAATCTACACCATTTTTATTACAAAAATATACTTTGAATTCCATGATAGAGAATGCCACTGCCCTCGAATATCAATTTCCTACAGTGTTCTTTGAATATATTATGTTGACCTAATGGAAACTGATGGTGTTTCATCCAGGTCTATGTCAGACACTGCCCCACCAGCTGATGAGTGCTAGCTGCCATGAGCACACGTTTGCCTTCTCTAGAGAAATGCCACCACACAGATCTATCTGAGAAACTATACCTTTCTCATCCAGATAGCCTCCTTTCCTATGTGGGACAATCGGTGAGTTAATTTGCCCTCTAGGTCTCCATACAGGATCAGACTAAGGTGATGATTTAGTTGAACCCAGCTCTCACCTAGGTTCTTCCTCAGCACTATTTATGTGGATGCAAAGAACATAGATATGACATGAAAAGTGAATAAGAGAATTTATTCTGAAGTCAATATGAATGACCACGTCCTGAAAACAGATTTCCACAACTACCATCTTCCATGGTACTAGTTTCATGAAATGTTTGTAGTAACAGATAAAAGAAAGTCATAGATCAAGACATTTTCAAACACACTGGTAGATACATGAGGTAGGCAAGTTACAGCAAAGCAGGGGAAATCTGTACTATAGGCCTCAGATGCTACTCGATGACATTCTTAGTCTTTGACTTGGTAGAAGCTCAAGGCCTATTTTTTACATTCCAAATGGACTTACCCAATAGTCACAAAAATGCTAGGTCAAACATAGGCAACTGGATCTTCCTTGCTTCAGAATATATTGCCTAAAGTTGTACACTCCAAAAGAAATTTCCTTGGATTGTACTATAAAGTTATATCCAGGTAGCTGAAGTATCTCAATATAGTTATACTGGTTTTAGTAGTCACATGATTGACAATATTCCTGTTCCCATTCTCTTTTTCTCTTTTTCATGAGAGAGCAATGTGAAAACGTTCCCACATAACTAACCGTAGCCCTAGAATTCCAGCTAATCAAATTTTACTATTCAAAGACTCGAAGATATTTCTTTGCCTTTATGGATGCTTTGGTGATCTAGCAAGAAAAAGCTCCATATAACAGTACTATATCCTAGACATGGATCTCTATTTATGAAAATAATATTTGTAACAAAGATCTGATATGTAATAACTGTACCACAGATCAGAAGAAATAAGTAAAAAGGAGTTATTTATCCTTCAACTTCCTATAATTATTTAGAAAATAATATTTATAAATATCCAATTTACCCCATTCTTTCAAAAATACATACTATTGTATGTATGATATTTATGTGAGTGTGGTGCATGAGCTCCCAAATTTTATGCATCGTAGCAACTAACTGCTCCCAAATCACTCAAGGCTATAAAGTAAAAATTACAAAACAAGAAAAATCACCAACTGCATACCATCAGATGGCCCCAGATGTAAGCATAGTTTGAGGTCAAGCACGATGTCCCCACAAATTTTTCTGTCGGTTTTCTTTAAAAATTCCCTTTTCATCCTTCTCCCAAAGATAAAATTAACCAGACTTATATTGTGGAGCAGTTAACTGCTGTTGTGTGATAAATTGACATGTAAAACTCTAGGTCCCAGCCCAAGCTTCTTTTTTTAAAGATAATGCCATCTGGATACCAGTCAATTAATAAAGCTGTTTTCTTGTGAACCAAAGGCCTCATCTTCTTGATTTTTTGGCCAAATCCTGCAACAGGTAGCTACACACTGGCACATTACATGGGGAATCAGAGGACAACTTTGTGGAGTTGATTCTCCTCTTCTACCTTTGTGTGATTTCAAGAGATCAAACTCAGATTGACAGGTTTGTGAGACAACAGCCTTTACCTCTGAGCCATCTTGCTGGCCCCAGTTCTTAAATATGTTTTTACTCTTTATTTTTTATCTATTACTTATTTAGCGTATGTTTTTGTGTGTGTACATTCACATGTGCAGACCACAGTAAAGGTCTGGAGAACAACTTTTTAGGAATTAGCTCTGTCCTTCCACCATGGGGTCAATCAGGCTTATTAACAAGTACCTTTACCGCTGAGCCATGCTTCTGGCCCCTGAAAAATAGACATTCTAGTAGAAGAATTAAAACTTATAGATGTGAGCCAGGCGTGGTGGAGCACGGCTTTAATCCCAGCACTCAGGAGGCAGAGGCAGGTGGGTCTCTTTGAGTTCAAGGCCAGCCTGGTGTATGTAAGGAGTTCCAGGTGAGCTTGGGCTACAGGGAAACCCTGTCTCAAAAAGACTGAAAAAAAAATCCCAGATGTACTTGACTGAAAGTGCTTTTCAAAGTCCTTGTTAAATAATGATAGCATATCAGGTTTTAACACTTTTTTATTCACATGTCCTGAATATTTTTAAATTCTGTCTTATAAAAATATGCCATCAGAAAATGCCATTGATCATTAACTTTGAAATAAATATTTAAATTTTATGGGAAGAAGTCCAATCCATGGATGGGTTTTTTTAATCAAGCGGCAAAGGAAAAAGCTAAGAATACAAAAGCCAAACTGTTTCTGCCATCTAATCACTATGCAAGTTGGGATAGGTCACCTATCTATGCCTCAGCTTCCCCACTACAGAATTAGGGAAATAGTCCTCAAAAGATAATCATGAGCACTGCATGAAAACGCAATGAAGCTCTTAGTTGCCATAATTCCTATATTGATCTTTCATTTATGAGTTTGACAAAATCGTAGAGATAATCATGTATTTCACAAAACTGAGAAAGCCTTTGAAATTGTCCTCAAGAAAATATTAAACCTTATCATTCTAGACCATGAAACACATAGCAGAATTTGAAGCAGGAAATGTTGGTGGGGTTGTATTTATTGAAAAGAACATCAAAGAATTTAGGACTAAATAAGCCATTCTTACAATTATACTTTCAAAACATGTTAAAAATAAAATAAGGGGCTGGAGAGATGGTTCAACAGTTAAGAGAACTGGCTGCTCTTACTGAGGGCCCAGGTTCAGTTCCCAGCACCCACATGGCAATTAACAACCATTCTTAACTCCAATTCCAGGGGATCTGACGGAATCTTCTGGCCTCCAAAGACATTGCATATATGCGTGCACTTATATACATGCAAGCAAAACACCCATAAAATAAAATTTTTAATTTTTGGATAGAATAAGAAAGATAAGAATGAAACTATGTTGTTATATAGGAATTAATGATAGAATATCCATTCTCTAGATTCTCCAAATGACATGTTTTCCTAAATTGTTTTAAATTATTTTTTGTATTACAAAGTATCATAAAATATTAAGCAATAGCGTTTTCAAACATCTAGTTTGAAACTTCCAATTCTGAAGATGGTAGAATTAAGATATATTTCCAAATTGAATTATTTTATGAAAATAAATATAAGCTAGAAGTGGTGGTGCATGTCTTTAATCCCAGCACTGGTAGGCAGAGACAGGCAAATCTCTCTGAGATCAAGGCCAGCCCAGTCTACACAACAAGTTCCAGACCAGCTGGGACTACAGAAAAACACTGATTAAAAATAAATAAATAAATAAATAATTTTTTAAAGATTTAAATGTGTCAACCAAAACTTATTAGCAAAAAAGTAAAATTAAATTTAGACGTTTTAATAAATAGTAGCCCCTCTCAAATTTATATAAATAAAAATATCTCAATATAATTATCAAATAAGCTCAGGAAGATCAAATATAAACTATAACCAGGGGGTAAAAGAGATTGCTCAGTGGTTAAGAGCACACTGGCTGCTCTTGCTGAGGCCCCTGGTTCTATTTCCTGAACCCACATGGTGGCTCACAACCATCCCTAACTCTAGTTCCAGGGTATCTGATACCCTCTTCTGACCTCTACAGGCATTGCATGACAGAGGTGCACCTACCTACCTACATGCAAGCAATACATTAATACATATAAAATAAAACTAATAAATAAAATATATTTTTAAAAAACTATAACCAGTCTTTCTTTGCCTTTCACAAGTACAGCCTAATATATGATATTCAGTAAACTTTTAATTAATTTAACTCTTGAAATAAATATAATTATGATATTGTCAATTTAAATTTATATTTTTAATTGTAATTAAAAGAAAATTTAAAAATTACTAATTTCAGTATTTAGTGAACTTATCAAGTTTGACAAGTAAGTATAGTCATTAAGTTTTGTTTTATTATTTCCTCTATTAATGACATGTTTTTTCCTTACCGTGAACTCCAGAAATCTTACATAAGTTCTCAGCCACATTCCCTAAAGTTTGCATCTTACACATGTATACTGAAACAAGAGTTACAACAAGATACACTCCCAGAAAATGCAAATGATTATGCCATTTTAAATGTTGTACATAATTTAGCCTGTCTTCTTAAAATGTACAGATGCTTAAGAGTTGTTATTTTTCTTCACAATATTTCCGTGTGATTATTTTCTTTTCATGGGCCACATGCCTTCCTCACATCCTTCTAATTCAACTTGAAAACACAGTTTCTTTTATCCATTTCATAGTTGTCATAGACAATATCTTTCTTCATAAGAATAGAAAATATATGTATTCCTTTTCTCTAATACTATGCTGCTTCTATGGAAAACAAAATTCTTACCAATTATTTTTCACCTACTTTTCTTTGAATACCTGTTCTTTCCTTCTCCTTGGTAAGGAGGTATAGAAAGTGTATGGTTTGATACCCTGAATCATTTACAAATTATAACCAATTTCTTCCTTTAGACATCAGACTTAAGTTCATAGGAAAGTAAAAAAGCTATCCAAGAAGATAAAATTTTATAAAGGAACAAAGACATGAACAAGGATTAACTTAGGTCGGTGTGTGTGGTTTACTGAGAATTTTCTTATTTGTTGATTATTTATAAATTTCATATAATACATCTTTTTAAAAACAAGTTTGTTTATTTATTTTTTGTGTATGAGTGCTATGCCTGCATGTGTGTAAATGCACCTGTGTCATGCAGTACCCATGGAGGCCAGAAGATCCCCTGGAACTGGAGTTATAGATGGTTATTAGCCACCATGTTGGTACTGTAATTCGAATCCTAGTCTAATACAAGAGTAGCCAGTTCCCTTAACCATTGAGCCATCACTCCAACCCTTCATAAAGCACATCTTGATCATGTTTAGAGTCCCTCCTAACTGCACACCACCATAGCCTCATCACTAGTTTCCATGCATTCTGTCATATATGTTAAAGCCTGTTGAGCCAAGTTTGTGTCTCCAAATGTTCTTTGGTGTTAGTTCATGCACTTCACTAGACCTTGGTCAACCTATCTAGTGTCTCTCTCTTGAAGAAAACCAATGTGCCCTCTGTCAGTAGTCATTGGGTATCAAAAGTTTCTCAGCTTAGGGTTGGGGCTTCTTAGCCATTTCCTCACTTCTATGCTGAGTTTTTGTCTGGTTTGAACTTGCATGGGTCTTGTACATGCTGTCACAATTGCTGTAAGTTCATGAGTAACTTCTCAGCTGTCTAGAAGACTATTTCCTTGTGGTCTTCCATCACCTCTGGCTCTTACAGTCTTTTTACCCCCTCTTCCTCAAAGGCTCCTGAGCCCTGGGCGGCAGAAGTTTGATAAGATTTTCAACACAGGGGCACACACTCTGCAGTTTCTTATTCCCTGCACTTTGGCCAGTTGTGGTTTTCTGGGTTAATCACATTCTGTTGCATGAGGAAGCTTCACTGGTGAGAGTTGAGAGATGTATTGGTATTCTTTCTGCTTCTGATTCCATTATGTTCCCTGCCTTGAGTGTAGAAGTTCTATTGTAGCTGTATCATTTAAGGGCTGGGCATCTCACAGACATTTATTCTCTGCATTTACCAGGGGTGGGACTCTGTAATATTCTCCATATGTTGCAAAAAGAAGCTTTTCTAATGAGTGGTGAGAGATATAGTTATCTGTAAATATAAGGGTACGGATTTAGAATATAGTAAGAAATTACATTGGTCTAGAGATGTGACAGACGTAGGTTTTACTCTAGGATTTATGACCTCTCAAGCTATGTGTATTTGTTATGTTTACAGTACCACATATAAGACTCATTGAGCGAATCTTAAGTCCAATTAGACAGCTGTTGATAAAACCCAAAATAAAAGTGCCACTATTACTCCAAGATAATTTGCTGGGCCAATCATTGCTGTGTTTATTAGGCCTACAGCTGCGTAGAACCATTGATTGTTTTTCTCCCTTGGCAGCCTGTATAGTATCCTCTGATATTATAAAAGCTAGTCTTCAGGGAGAAGGCTTCCAGGTCACTTCCAGCTTGATTAATCCAAGTTCTGCCCTGTCTTCATCAATGTGGTCTTATCTTCAACCTCAGCAAGGCAATTAAGGGTTGTGGCAATAGCGTGTATAACTCTGGGAGTCTTTTACCCTGACCAACATCTCAAAGGAAAGTTTATCCTGCCTGACACTGTTTTTTTGTTAGGTATTCTTCAGCTATATACATGCACGCATATATATTTTGTGTGTGCATTTTTCAGTAGGCTTTTGAACTAATACATTTCCCTCTGGTTTCTCATACTCCCTAAGCATTATAGCTCCTCTCTCGCTCACTACATAACCCTCCCTTCTCGCTCCCCAGTTAAAGTGTCCCCATTTTTCCCATTTCTCCCTTGATAATACCTGTCTCCTACTAACACCCCTCTCTCCAGCTCCTCTTCTCCTTTACTCCCATGGTCCCCATCTTTTTCAATATAGTTCTTGAAACTCTAGCTAGAGCTAAAATAAAATAAGAGAAGGAAATTAAAGGAGTACTAATTGAAAAAGAAAAGGTCAAATTATCTCTTTTGCAGATGTGAGTTCCCAAAAATTCCACCAGACTACGTCTAGAAACAATTTCAGCAAAGTGGCAGAATACAAATCAATTACAAACACCAGGGGCCTTTCTATATACTAATAACAAGCCATCAGAGAAAGAGTTCATATAAATGCTCCTATTCACAATACCCTCAAATAAAATAAAATATCTAGGAATAAACTACCCAAAGACATCAATGATCTCTACAGTGAAAACTTTAAATCTTTGACTAAAAAGATTGAGGAAGACACAAGATGGAAGGACCTCCAATGTTCATGGATTGGGAGACAATATTCTGAATATGACGATATTACTTAAAGCAATCTGTAGATTAACTGTAATCTCAGTCAAAATCCCCATGACATTCTTCACAGGAATAGAAAAAAATCATAAAATTCATATCAAATCAGAAAATTCCCTGGATGGTCAAAGCAATCCTGCACACAAAAAGCAATACTGGAGGAATTGCCATATCAGATCTCATCCTATATTATAGAGTCATTGTCATAAAACAGCCATGTACCAGCACAAAAACAAACATTTAGATGAATGGAGCAAAATATAAGACGCAAATATGAGTGCACGCAATTTCATCACCTGATATTTGACAAAGGTGCCAAGAACACACTAGAGGAAAAACAGCATCTTCAACCAATTGTGCTGGCAAAACTGAATCTTCACCTGTAAAAGAATAAAATTAGACCCATGTCTAATAGCCTGCACAAAACTCAATTCCAAATGGATCAAAGACCTCAATTTGAAACCTGAAATGCTGAAGTTATTGGAAGAAAACATAGGTAGTACCATCAAGATAGAGGCACAGAAAAGTACTTTCTAAACTGGACAAGAGTCACTCAGGAATTAAGGTGAACAATCAATAATGGGACCTCATTGCAAGAAAGCTTCTATACAGCATAGAAAACAACTGAGCGAGGGAGAAGCCCACAGAATGATACAAAATCTTCACCAGCTGTACATCTGACAGATAGTGATTAATATCCAGAATAAAAAAGAACTCAAAAAACAAAGTATCAAGAAAACAGGCAATGTGGTGGCTCATGCCTTTAATCCCAGCACTTGGGAGGCAGAAGCAGACAGATCTCTGCGAGACAGAGACCACCCTAGTCTACATAGCAAGTTCCAGGTCAGCTAGGGCCACAAAAAAAAAAAAAGAGCAGGGCAGGGCGGGGGGACTACGGATTAATTTCTCAAGAAATTAAAATGCCTAAGAAATACCTTAAAATGTGTTCAACAACCTTAGTAATTGGGAATATTCAAGTTAAAGCTACTTTAAGATTTCATGTTACCCCAGTCAGAATGACTAAGATTTAAGAGAACAGATGATACCAAATGCAGGTGGAAATGCTGAGAAAGGTGCAGGTGGAGATGCTGAGAAAGGAGAATCTTCATTCACTGCTGGGATTGCAAACTTGAACAACCACTGTGGAAATCAGAGTGGAAAAACTCTTTGAAAACTAAAAAAAAAAAAAAAATGTACTATATGATCTGGTGAGACTCATCCTATTGCAGACATACATCCATGTTCATTGCTGCTTTTTTCACAATTGCTAAGAAATGGAAACGACTTAAATGACCTTCAACTGATGAATGGATAATGAAAATGTGGTACATTTACACACAGCAGAGTTCTACTCAGTGGCAAAGAAAAATAAAATCTGCAGGTAAGTGAGTGGAGCTAGAAGCTGTTATACTAAGTAAAGTAACACAGACTCAGAAAAACAGAAGAGTTATGTTCTCTCTCGTTTGTAGATCTTAGCTCCAAATCCTTAGATGTGGGTATATCCTGATGTAACCTCAGGAGTCAGGCAATGGAAAGGAATCAAGTTGGTTCTTGCATCAGAGAAAGTTGCTCATTCCTAGAGCTGCTTAGGTTCTCTGACTTTCTAGGTTTTGTGTTTAAAGAGTAAAAAGAAAAGATTTCTATCATTTAAGAAAGTCTCCCTTTCCTGCAATTAAAATGACCATAATCGTCCCTTTTACCCAAACTCCTACCAGGAAAACAATATTACAAAATAGATGAGCACTCTGGAATCAGACTTCCAACTCTAACATGGATTGGGTGTCCAACTTGTTCTCTGTATTTTCCTTTCCTTTCCTTTATCATAAAATGAAAAATACCCTCTAAAGTTGTTGTAAAGATATATGTTAATACCTGCAACATGCTTAGAAAAGCACTTGATATGTAAAAATACCCAATGTGCATTAAGTAATATTAAATAATGCAGTACTTTTTATTGACAGAGTCGGTGAACACCTCAGAAATTCATGTGGTTGACTCATGCAACAACTTAAATCCTTGAATGCATCAAACCACCCACCCTTCAATTAGTCTACACATTTTTGTGACCACACCATATACTTTAGAGCACAGCTTCTTAAACTGTGGACCACGGCCTCTCTCATAACTGAATGCACGGTCATGAAAACTTTGACATTAGTAAAAGGCTTCTGAATGTGCAACCACCAAAACTTAATTCAAAAACCAGCCATAATTAGAATAGCTTCTTTTTCTTTAGAGCTCAAAAGATTTCACATATATATATCATCTGAGCTAATACGAGCTACATCTGGCGGAGTTCACCCATGTTGCATCACATGCTTTCAGCGCAGCATTACTTCTGAACACAGCACTTTGCAAAAACACTCTCATTCATGGAACATCAACAAATGTTGTCTAAAATATCTTGGCACAGATTCCAGATTATTATATTCTAAGAACTGTGATGTTTTGCTGTACATGTAAAATTTTCTCCTCTAACATAGACATAATAGCTTAAATGTACAAAACAAGACTTTTAAATATTTTCCTACCATCACTCCTCAGCATGCACGCATCAAATTAGTCTAAGTTTGGATCATATTGTGCCAGAATTCTCGATTTTTAGAAATGTAATTTGTGTTGCTGACTTACATTTACCTAAAAACAGTCAGCAAATGAATATTGGCTTATGAATGAGACATAAATTCTAAAGTGATCCTAAATATATTTCTGCTGTCTTCAACGACATATTTATGTGAAGCCACGTTCTCAGTACTGATTATAAAATCAAAATATCCATTACCTCTGAAAACTACAGATGTTCTACAGCCTATAACTAAATTTAAATGTTTTAAGTGTTGATGTAAAAATAAGCAGGCATCTCTTTACTTTTTTCCTCTGTGTGTGTGTGTCTGTCTGTCTGTCAAAATTCAGCTTGATTACAACTTCTTCCAAAATGAAGTAAAGAAGAGCAGCAGAGAAGGAGGAAAGGAGGGAAAGTAGGAGCTGGGTAGAAGAATGGGCAAAAGCATGAAGAAGAGGGGAAGGAAGGAAAGAAAGGACGAAGGAAAGAAAAAGGAAAGGAGGGAACTAATGAAGTAGCTCAGTAGTATAGCACCTGCCTAGCATGAGCAAGGGCCTCCGTCCAATCCCTAGTTCTGAAAAAAAAGCGCTTTTCCCTTCCTTTCCTAAATGTGGGAGACAAAAGAAAAACCTATGTCTGTATAATAAGATTTTTAGCAAAAACATTTTCCCTTTCTCTTTTTTATTACAGCCTGCATGTAATAGCCTGGCAGGTTTGCAAGTCTATTCAGTAGTCATCTTGTTTTATCTTATTTTACGTGTATGACACTGATCAGATTAACTGATCTGATGTATATGCAAAGTCTTTGAGCTCTAAAGAAAAACAAGCTATTTGAATTAGGACTGTCTTGTCATACAGAACCCATTATACTAAGATAGTAGGTACAAATTAGGGCCATAGATCTTGGGTATAAAATAATCTCTCTTTAATAAACTATGTAAACATGATTTCACTATCTTCCTTAAAATTTCAGTGTCTCAGGATTCCCAAAGTAATATTTCTTTTAAACTATTATGAAATGCTGGGCTAAAATTCTGTTTTTTAATGTATGAGTGCTTTGTAATATACTTTAACTTGAGAGGTTTAGTGAAATTTGAAGTTTCTTCAACTTCTCTTAATTTTTCTTATTCTCAGTTACAAATGGCCCTCCTTCTTGAAAATTCCATATTTGTAAATGTACTGACTTACTGAAGTTTATTTGTAGCCCCATATCAATATTCACAGTTTTTTCATGACCAGTACTATATGTACATGCACAGAGTGAAGAAGATTTGAGTTCCCAACTGTACAGTTTCCCAGCTGAAAATGAGGACAGAGATCAGCCTTGCTCTTCAATTCTCACATTCTAAATAAGCATCCTTTTTAAGGTGTACTTAGTGCCAAGCTTTTCACACTTTTGATCTTTTTGTTGTTGACTTACCTAGCTAAGACAGCACCTAAGTGTAGTGCTGTAGTGTTACCTAGTGTACCTACATCCAAAAGAGCTGTTTTGCACTTTATGGAGAAAATCCACCCAGAGCAAAAGGAAATTCTTCAATCTGTACATGATAGATTGCTCCAGAAAGTGTGAAAGTAAGATTTTCTGTATATACTGAAGCTATGGAAAAATGGAAAGGTGGTTAAATTCTTGGATTCATCATGTGAGGACTGTATTTGGTTTTGTTGATTTTCTTTGGTTTGTTTTCTAATATAGTGATAAAGATTCATGTGAAGTTGAAAGCCAAATAAACTGATGGTGGTTGATTGTATATTTACAACAGTTTAGTATAGAAAAAAGTTAAATTACAGGTGAGGCAGGTTCTGCAGCTGTTAAAAAAAAAAAAAAAACTTTTAGAAACCTGCTAAGTGTTACCCAGAGAAAACATTATGAAGAAGAACAGGTTTACAACACCGAGAGACTAGCTCGCTTCATAGGACTTTGGAAAATGGCCATATGTAATGCAGGTGGTGTTTTGGCTCACGGGAATCTTACCCTTTATTTTTCTAGGAACAATGGTTTTGTGTTCACTGATTCAGTATTTCCAAGACTTCACAGGATGTGACTATGACAAATAAGGAGAGCTAACTGCACGTTTGTGCTGCATTTATGGTCAATAAGTAAAATAGATGAGTCATAGCTTCCTACAAAAAAATACTTCTCATGATTATTAACTTGTCCATTCTTCCCATTAGTTATTCCAAAACAGCAAATTTCAAAACTCTGTTGCTTAATGTATCTATACCCTTCCAAAATCTATTTGGGAAGCAAAATTCCATGTTCTGTCATACAATGTTTTATTCAAGTCTGGAAATATTGAGAGAAGTCAGTAATTCTGGGCAAATAGTGAACCCAGAAGGAGTCCAAATAAGCTCTTTATCTAAGCTGTCCAAGATCCAGGAGATGGGCAGTACTGGGAAAATCCGAGGAGGCTTTTAGGACATACTCCAGTGTACCTGTGTGACCCTAGATAATGCTAAATAGCTACCAAAAAGGCCTGGAAAATCTGGTCACTTGGCCAGCAAAAGCTAAGAGAGTGTCTATAGTAGATGTTTAGTAACTGCTTAAAAGAATGAATATGATACAAATAAATAGATTAACAAGAAATGAAAATGGCTGCCTTTATCCTTTATATTGCCCGTTTGGCTGTAAGAGAAGCAAACTAATGACTGATAAAATCAAACTGTGATTTAGTAAATTCCAAGGAAGTCATGCCAATATTGCTATGGCTAAATACTATCATCACGCACTCATCAAACAATACATAGAAAGATTCTAAGTGGCCTCAGTGTGAAGGTGATCAAATAACACGTAAAGCATCATAAATAATCATATAATAAATATAGTCACAGTAGTTATACATTCTCCCTAATATTTAGTTTACCTGTACAATTTAGGGCAATAATTCTAAGAACAATATTTGGACAATTAGAAAATCAAGGCAATCACAAAATAAATAATTTTGTTTTAATTTAAGCATGTAATAGGACTGATAGTTAACAGTGGTAAATTTGAACATAGTCTAATTTTCATTAGAATAAACTGATTATAACTGTTAAGGTTGCAGTTTGGCATTCTGTACTGGATAGTTTTAAATGAACATATATATCTGGTGTGTGTGTGCTCAACAATGTGTGTCTATAAATAGAAAACAAAGACATTTTTGAGAAATGAATTCTTCAGACAACAGATTTTAATTTTTAGAGTATTTTCTATATTTCACTTTGCATCTGTCTATTCACAACAGTTTTTTTTTTAAATCTCTTGACATTAATTGAATAATATTATGAGTCACTTTTAACATCAAAATTAGACATCAAGTGTCCTTGTGCACTTAGGATAAAATGTGAACACCAGGCCATCTGCTGAGTGGTACAGTTACACCTGGCCTTCAGCATGTGCTTGGCAACCTCCGTGTTAGCACTCTCTTCAATTACAAGCCTTCAAAACAAGTTCACCTTGATCTTTCACACTAAATCCAAAGTATCCTGAGGACAAAATTTGACATAAATCTAAACCTGTGACGTTTTCCTTTAAGGAAATCAGAAATAAAAAAGGGCTTTGTGTTCAATAACAATAAAACATCAGAAGTACCAGAGACTCGAGTCTTAGACTGTCTTTGGAGAAATATGGCTAACAGTGCCTCTCTTGAGCAGGACCAAAATCATTGTTTAGCCATTAACAACAGCATCTCTCTGATGTACGGTAGCCTCCCCACTCTGACCTTATCTGGCAAGATACGAGTGACAGTGACTTTCTTCCTTTTTCTACTCTCTACCACCTTTAATGCTTCTTTCTTGCTGAAGCTGCAGAAATGGACTCAGAAGAAGGAGAAAGGAAGAAAGCTCTCGAGAATGAAGGTGCTTTTAAAACATTTGACCGTAGCCAACCTGTTAGAGACTCTAATTGTCATGCCACTGGATGGGATGTGGAACATTACAATTCAATGGTATGCTGGGGAGTTCCTCTGCAAAGTTCTCAGTTATCTGAAGCTCTTCTCCATGTATGCCCCAGCTTTCATCATGGTGGTGATTAGCTTGGATCGCTCCCTGGCCATCACTCGGCCCCTCGCTGTACAAAGTAACAGCAAGCTGGAACAGTCCATGATTGGCTTAGCCTGGATTCTCAGCATTGTCTTTGCAGGACCACAGGTAAACCATTATTCTTGAACTTGTGTGAATATAGTTATCACAGATTTCCTATTCAAACTTGAATAAAAGTATAATCTTCTGTATTACCTTTAAGAACTGGGACCTTGGAAGTCAGAGAGTAGACGTTATCCCTATCTACTTTGTTTGCTTGGGAAAATTTCTTAATCCCTCTGGGTCTCTGTTCATTTATTTATAAAATGGAGTCAATGGCTACTTCGTGCGTTTTCGTGATGATTAGATGAATAACATATTAAAGAGTCTAGTGCAATCTCTGCTACATAGGAAGAACTCCTGAAAAAGTAGCTCTTCTACAACTGACCTCATCCCTATGCTTGCTTGCTTTCTCATTCTTCCTCACTTTCAGACTTGAAACAGGGTCTTGCTATGTTGCCAAAAATGTTCTCAAACTTACAAGACCTGTGCCTCGGCCACCCAAATAACTGGGATAATAGGTATGTTCCCTTTTTACACAGCTTCTTCTGTTTCCCCTTTTGCTCTGGTTGACATGATACAATGGTTAATTGAGGAAAAATTTAAGAGCTATGAAACTTAGCTATGTGGAAAATATTTATAACTTTTTTTAGTTAGGATTTATTAAGTGCAAAGGAAGAATTCTGTCACTGCAACAGAGAAATAATTATCTTGATTATTATGTTGCTCTTGGCTAATTGATCTGCAGAATTCACCTTTTCAACAATCAAATCATTGAAGAAAACATGACAAATTCTCACACATAACAAAGCTCCTGCCATTAACAGACAAATAAGTTGTCTGTATGCTTTCTAATGTACAGTATGGTACACCAGGGTATAAAAATGTAGTTAGAAGTAAAGCCAGAGTTCTCTAAAATCCAGCCAAAACTTGTCTCTGAAAATGGAAATCTATCTAAACATTCTAAACTATCCAGATATCTAAATATCAAAACTGTTATGCAAAAATCATTAAGTATTGCAAAATCCTTACTAAAGTGTGAGGAGAGGTATTAGGTAATTGTGTGTGTGTGTGTGTGTGTGTGTGTGTGTGTGTGTGTAATAACAGAATAAATAAGAGAAAACTAAAATGCTTTTATTTCCCTGGAGAAAACTATATCATAATGACTCCTACATTGACTGCATATACAAAGATTGGGTTTCATGGACACATCCTTGAAATGAGGTTGTTTCATTATGTTCTTGGATTTTCCATTTTCCTTCTTTAAAGTACTGCCTATCAATTAGCTCTCTCAAACATAAACACGTTAAATCCTCAACACAATACCTGGTACTGATGAAACAAAGAGACAGCCCAGGGGGTAGGGGTGTTATGTAAAAGTAATACAACTAGAGGTGAAAAAGAGAAATGTATTACAACCATAAGAAGACAATGAGATAGGAAGTTAGAGATGAAATGAACTATTTGGGAGGATGAAAACATAAATGAAGAAGCATCATGTATTTCTCAGTGAAGACTAAAAATCGTGACTGATTTTCATGGAAAACTTGCTTAGTTGAAATGAAAGGCTGAGAGTGAACAACAGTGACAAATTAGATTAGATTTGGTGGTTGCCCCTTTGCCTTTGACCTCATAGTGTACTATATGTATTTGTTATAAAACTCTGTGATTGTATTTGCATTGGTAGAGGTGGTAGAGGCTTTGTTGTAGTGAGTTTAACTATATTTATACTACCTAAGAAAATACTTGGCAAAACTACAAAGAAAAATTTGTTAGTTACATTAGTATGTATAATTTTGATGTTATTAATTAAAAATAATGCTAGGCATAGTGGTACATGTTTGTAATTCTACCTTTACGATTCAGACACAGGGGAATCAAGGCCAGCTTAGGTTACATGGACACCCTATCTTAGAAAAGGACTGGGGTATAATTCAATGCTAGAGCCCTTGCCTGAAGGCCTTGAGTTTAGTTTCCAGCACATGAATGAATGAATGAATTTTTAACGATATAACATCAAAATATTTGGATTAATGAATTAATGAGAATAACTTTAATTGTAGAAGGCACTGAAAGTCTCAAAAAAACACTTGAAATTAATGTAGGAGACTAACAGCCTTTGAGAATTCTGAGTTAATGGTAAATGTAACATTTAAATTTTTATTTTAATTGGCAAATAATAATTGTGCATATTTGTTAAAGTGTCCTGGAAAATCCTACATGATTAATTCTTTTGTTTGTTTGAGACAAAGTCTTATGCAGCCCAGGCTGGCTTCGAACTAGCTATATAGCAGGAGGACTTTCAACTTCTGATTCTACTGCCTCTACTCCCTGTGTGCTAGAATTATAGATGTGTCCCACCATACTCAATTTATGTCATGTTGGGAATCAAATTCAGGGCTTTGTACATATTAAGCACTCCATCAACTGAGATACGTTCTTTGATATTTGCATGAACACTATAAGGTAAATAAGAGTGTGGCATTATCCCCATTTGACATACAAAAAACTAAAGTCTAACCTTTGAAAGCAATGTTTTCAGACCTTTTCAGAAATAATTAAAATTAAGATATGCATATGCATACTACATTGAGTTATGGTCTGTCTCTGTTTTTCTTTCTCTTATAAATATATAACTAAGAATGTTTTCATGATCTTATGACTTTCTTTTGTATTTGGGGTTTTAATGTTTAATACACTTCATTGGTGGACACATCCTGTAAATTTTAAAACACTGGTTTAAAAGAATTTATCTATCTTTCCAATAAAGTGGGTCTGAGGGATTTGTGAAGTCTTTATATTAAATACCAGTGTTTTTATTACAGCTCTATGCTATTTGTGAATAATAGTAATTTTAGCTTTATGACTAATGTCACATACGTGATGGAAAAGACAAAAAGTGCAGAAAACTTTTTCTTTCTAGACTGTAACACAGTATGTCTCATGTATCTCCATGCTCCATGGATACACCTGTAGACAATGTCACATCCTTCTGTAGCTAATTTAAAGGGCGACTTCAGTCTTCATTCCTTTGTTACATATATTGGTTAGTTGTCACCAGAATAATTCAAACCACCGTTTAAAATTTAAATAAATAAATGAATAAGTTATTTTTTAAAGTAGAAGCTGGAGAGATGGCTCAGTGCTTAGGAGTGCTTATTGTGCATCCACAGTACCCCAGTTCAGCTCCCAGCAACCACACTGGATAACTAATAACCACCTGGAACTCCAGCTTCAATAGATTCAATGCCTTTATTGGGCCTCTACAGGAACCTGTACACATTTATACATTTATGCAGACATACATTTATACACACACAAATATATACATAAATAAAAATAAATCTTTAAAAAGAGCTAGCTGTTATAACTCAAGCCTGAGAATCTACAAGTTTCTGACATCTTTCTGGTGCTCAGAATAATAAATTTTAAGTTGGTCAGCTCATTTCTCCACCTTATCACTAAACTCAGAAACTAAGTCATATAATGGTTTGTATGTATTTTCAGAAGTTTCAGCATAATACAAACTTTAAACTTCTGTGAGTAACAGAATCCTTATAAAAAGCCTATGTGTGGGAGTCTAGAGAGATGACTCAGTGGTTAAGAGTACTTGCTGTTCTAGCAGAGGACTGGAGTTCAGTTCTGAGCACCCACATGGGATGGCTCACAACCACCTGTAACTCCACAATAAATTAAACAGGTATAAATGGAGCATCTCTTTTGCAGACAGAGATAAAGGAAAATATCACCTTCTCTTTGCTGTTCACTTGTCTCAGTCACAGTGCCTTTGAAAACCTAAGATCTCCTTGCAACTGTTTGAAAGCCAATGGGATCATAGAAATCACAAGAGTACAGGATTTCAACAGAGTTGTGTTCAAATATTCATACCTTTAAACTATGTAATGCTGAGAATGTTACTTAACTAAGCATAAAGAGTAATTGTAAGCCAGGTGTGGTAGTGAATGCCTTGAATACCAGCACTTAGGGGGCCAAGGCAGCAGGATGGAGCATTCAGAACTACCCTGGGCTACATAGAAAGATTCTGTCTCAAAACAAACATGAATGGGGCCAGGAGGAGGTGACTGGAGAGAGACGGACCGCTCAGCAGTTAAGAGCACTGGTTGCTCTTGGGGAAGACCCAGGTTTGAATCCCAGAACCCACCTGGTGGCTAACAACCATCCATAACTCCAGTTCCACAGGATCTAGTGCTCACTTCTGACCCCTATGGGCATTGCACAACACAGGTGCACTTACAGACATGCAGGCATAAAAATAAATAAATGAATAGGTAATTGTAAAGTGTATAAATCATTTTATATATAAAACTACCCAGTATAAGACCACTCATTTTCATTTTAAAGACTCGGTTAATGTTCATTTCCTGCTTTTTCCTTCCCTTCAGAATAAGGTTTGAAGTCAGAAAGAAAAAAGTCAAATGTAAGAATGAAAAATTGTTTAAGAATAGCAAAAAAATTGCTTATATAAAGATGGAATTCTCCGACTATTTCAAAATTATCACTTGCATTCTTACTGCTCAGTAAGTAAATTTGCCAGTGAAGTACCTGGTCACAGAATTATACTGCTTACTGAAACCTATTCATGCCAGAGCATAATAACAAGTCTAAAAAGTATAGTTTCTAAAAGTAAGTTGCCAAGAAGGAATAAAGGAAGGAAGAGAAGAAGGAAGAAATGGAAGAAGAAAGAAGAAAAGAGAAAGAAAGAAGGAATGAAGGAAGGGAGGGGGAAGAGGGAGGGAGGAAGGGAAGAAGGGAGGAAGAGAGGGAAACAAGAAAGGAAAGGAGGAGAGGGGAAAAGGATACCACAACAGACATGCCTTGGGAGCAGCTTTACGACCAGACACTTCCTAAATTCGGTGTGACTGTACATAATTAAAAATGACATATTTCCTAATGAGCGTCATCTATGACCACAAGGAGTGCAGAGCTACAGATTCTTTGCACAAAGTGTTCATGTTCCTGGCTTATCTTGCTCCCATGGAGTATTGCCCACACAGCTTTTAAATACTATAGTTAACACAAGCCTGTAGGCAAGAAACATGGGCCACTCCTTAGTTTCTGGAGTAAGGAAGTATGGTCTGAAGATGTGTGGAGACTTGCCTTGACACCATGAGCTAATTCGCTTAGTAAAATGTACTTCTGAATTTAACAAGCAGTTTAAATTCAATAAATACTTATCTCCCATGAGCAATATGCCAAACACAGTAGTGGAATTTGAGACCTAGAAACAGCAATAATAATGAGATAATAAATAATAGTTGAAAGCAAAAATATGTGCCAGGAATTGTGCTAAATTCTTTTATAAAGCGTTATTTCTTGAATGGTCTCAACAATCATATGAATTATGTACAGCTGCACCCTTATTTTGTACTTGAAGAAATTAAGCTTGCAAATATGCAAGATGCCTAGAGATCCATCTAATGAGTCAAAATGTCAATGCATACAGTTAATTCTATAGGAGAGAGAGAAACTTCACTATTCCATTTAGTTCAGGAATGTTTATCTAGCTCTATAAACCCAATTAACATGAGATACCTAAGGGAAAAAAGCACAAAATTATGTTACATAATAAGTCACAAGAGTGACTTCTGAAGAAATGACTAAACCATGATACTTTTATGCTTTTTAGGAAAAACACATATCTGCACTAGAATAATAAATTCTGGAAATGTTACCAAAGAAAGCAGGAGAGAGCACAGAAACCAATGAAAGAAAAAAATTTCTTCAAGGAGTTTGTTTATTCAAGTTCACTGCATCCTCACTACTGGTCTCTCTCATATTCAAAGTTGTTTTTCAGTCTTGGTATTTGGAAGATATTCCTTCTAAAAAGAACCCTTATGGCTTGGTGCATGTTGAGCAAGTCGAATGGTCCTTTCTGAAGTTATAGTTCCTGAAGTGTTTCCAACTTGAAATAATCTATGTATTGATTGGGAATATTTTGCTTTAATTCTTCGACTTCGTAGCCAGAGTTTTTAATTGCAACACACCCCTTTTAGCACTACTATCCCATAGGAATGAAACTAAAAACAATCGAAGAATATCAGGAAAACACATAACATCAATGTATTTATCAACATACAAACACTTATCGGTACAGAGAAAACCATGTGTCTCAAATTTGTACAATAGTAATGGTTAAGATATATCAGTGTTAACTGTATAGACACTATTCCAGGGGTTTTACTTGTAACAACCCAATTTTCATGAAAGCACATAGCAATTCACATAAGTATGATCTCTACTTTTTAGCCGAGGAACCTGAAATAAAATTAAAAATAATGTTCTAAGAAGAAAGAGCATTGGGCCTTGTTTGTAAACAAGGAAATCAGAATGTTCTTGATTATGGCAAAATAAAGTAAACACTGATAAGAATAAGACCTAGGGATAAGGTAGAAAAATAAACAAAAATCAAAGACAGAACCCAAGGACAAAGGAATCACTGAAAGCAAGGTGGATCCCTACATTAATCATTCAGGTGAGCAGAGACTCAGCACACAAAATAAATTAATCGAATTGAGACTAAAACAAATTAATTTATAGATAACATTCTGCATCCCCATATGCTTTTCTATTTAAACTAGTCAGTCTATCATGTAATATAATTGTCACATTAATTCTATGATATTCACTTATTAAATTCCCTGATACAAGTACTATTTAGTTCATCTTTTTTGAAAGGAAGTGCCTGGTATAGTGCTTTTTACCAAGGATTTCTTTAAGACATACACTTGTTAAATAAAGATGTTATGCAGTAATTTAAAAAAAACTAATTTGGAAGTTTCTGTTATATAAGCCATGAGAATGTTATGATGAAAATATGGTGCAGTGCTAAGCAAAAAGTCAAACTTTTCAGGTCTTTTGATTCCAAGCATGTCTTCCCCCGGGAAGCAGTAGAGGAAAGTAGTTACACCTTAAAGAAATGTAAGATTCTTGGATTTCGTGTGAAGGAAACTTTCTAAAGATTTCAACTCACATCTCTCTCATCTCATTTAAAATGACAGTTTAAATAAAGTCAAGTCGGAATGAAATATGAAATAATGAGATCCATTTGTGGTGTAAGAAAAGTTGACCTGGATCTCTGGATTTGGGCTTTTGATTCTAAGATGATAATATGATCATTTGTTGCCCTCTAGTGGATGAATCAACAATGTGATTACAAATATTAGAAACAGGATTCTTTTTCGACTCTACAAAAAAAGAAATATTTTAAATCCCTTTAAGCCCACTACTGTCTTACCACCTTTCAAAGTAAAGAAACCTTGGATCAACTGCTGAGTAAATTATTTTTATTCAATGAAGATTATCTTTGAAGAATATTGTCCATCATTTGATTTTTAAAAAGTACTTTTGTTCAAGTTTACTATCAGTTAAAATTTTTCTTCTGTATTCATTTTAATAATATTTCACAGTAAAATGAAGTTTATCCAAAGAACACTTTGAAATAAGAAGTGTGCCTTATGAATCAAGAGAAAGTAATGTCTGCAAGGATTTATTTTTAAATACTTTTTATTTTTATTTGTGTGTGTGCTTGTGTGTTTGTGTGTGTGCTATGTTGGGGGGAGAGGCCAGAAGAAGATGTGGATCTCCTAGAACTGGACTTACAAGCAGTTGTGAGCCATCTGACATGGGTGCTGGGAACAAAATTCAAAATTCAGGTCCTCTGAAAGACCAATAGTGTTCTTAACCACTGAGTCATCTCTCCAGTCCTTAGAATTTATTTTTGAAAATGTCTTACACTATTTCATTAAGAATAGATTGAAAATCAGGCGTGGTGGCCCATGCCGTTAGTCCCAACACTCAGGAGGCAAAGGCAGGCAGATCTCTGTGAAACCGAGGTCAGCCTGATCTACCTTATGAGTTCCTGGTCAGCTGGGGCTCCAGAAAGACCCTGTCTGAAAAAAAGGAAAAAAAAAAATTCAATTTCTGATTTTTAGAATCCTGGGATTGAAGAGATGGTTCAGCACTGGCTCCTTTTGCCGAGGACCTGGGTTAAGTCCCAGCACCCACAGGGCACCTAACAACCTTCTATAACTCCAGCTCCAGGAAATCTGACACCCTCTTCTGACCTCTGTGTGCAATGTATGATACAGATGCCCTTATGCACATATAGGTAATACACTCATATACATAAATTTTAAAAATAAAACATTAAAGTTTTAAAATAAGTCATTTTTAAACATGATTTCACACTCAAGAAAGCTTGCAAGAACTATACAAAGATTTATTGGATACATTTCACTTGTACATCACCAAATATTAACTTTTTTATTTGTTGTTTTCTGTCTTCAGTATTTTTTATTTGTTTAAACGTTGAAAATATGTCATCTCCTGGGGATCGAAAGTTGGCTCAGAGGTTAAGAGTACTGGTTGCTCTTGCAGAGGACTTGAGTTCGATTCTCAACACTCCAGTTCCAGGGGAATCTGACACCCTCTTCTGACCTCCATGGGCATTGCATGACATAGGTGCAATGTTATTCTCACACTCTTATTGTTTCTTGCAGTTTAGTTATTAAACTATCTTGAGTTTTCCTTCACACTCCATTGTTCTCTTAAGCACTTTGTTACTCTTTGACACAAGCATGCAATACAGTCATAACCAAAAAATAAAAAAAATAATAAAGGTGTTGGAGATATGTCATATCTTTACCAGTTGGAACTTCAGTGCGTACGTAGGAGTTCTCATACATAGCCATGGCAGTACTAACAAAATCAGGAAAAATTAGCATTAACAGGATGCAATTACTTAATCTATATGCCCTATTCAGACTTTAGCAGTTTGTGCTAGTTTAATTTTGGCCCTTTTTACAAAAGAAAATCTAAGATTATCCATCGTTGTCTCCTAGGTTTCCTTTGAGCTGGAACCATTCCTGTCTTCTTTGTGTTTCATTAGATTGATATTTTTGTTGTATGGGCCATTTGCAAACTGCCCCTCAGTTTAGGTTTGTCTGAAGTTTCTCATGGTTAGATTCAGGCTCTACATCTTAAGCAAACAAATTGAGGTGGTGATGCTGGGTTCTTCTCAGTGCATTATCAAGGAAGCAGATGCTGTCCATCAGTCCCATTATTTTTATTGTTAATTAGTTGGCTATCTCTCTGATATAAAGTTATTGCTTCACTCTTTATGATGAGTATCTAGCAGGATATTTTGTAAATGTTCTGTTCTCAAAGTTCCACTAGTTATTTTTTTCCAGCCATTAGTGATTTTTGCTTAAATCAATTATCATTATAGTGATTAGTAAATATTAGCCACTAGCTCTATTTTGCATTTTCCTCTTACTTTATTAGTTAATATTCTACATTAAGGAAAAGTTTTCACCTGTACTTATTTGTTTGTAGTTGTGTAATTTATATCAGTGTGGATTCGCGGATTCTTTCTTTATTCAATAGTTTACCATTATTCTTTGCAGTGTTTATTATTATACCAACATCATAATCACCTGAACAAATAAAGTGACTCATATTTTTTAAAATGGTCCCAAACTTGAAGGGCACTAGTTCCTCTCTCTATTAGAACTACCTGCTTTCCAGAGCTGTGCCTGTGGATCTCGCATCACCTGTGCAGATGGAGTTGTCTGTGTCCTCAATTTCTCCAGAACACTGTTTCTCCCACTGCCCTCTATGTGTTCCCCCTACACAATCAAAATGGTTTCTCTGGCTTCATTGAGGAAGTACAAGTTCAAGTTGGCTCCATCCTTAATCTCCAAAGATCATCGGATTTCTTCAACCCTAGTTCACCTTCATCTAAGGTCACACATCCTTCCCAACCTCCACTGTATCCAAAGGAGAAGAGGTGTACCGCTTGCAGCGCTTTGACACGTTATTTCTCAAGCATACCCACATTCATTTATTATCTTTTGGGGTAGAGTACCAAACTGAGGTTGCTAAGGAGATGCTTGGTCATCAATGTTGACCAGATGCCTGGTCAACAGCACATGGCTTTTCTGGGTTAATTAAAAGTCATTAGTCCAGATATGTCCATTAGTAAAAGTCATTCTCACACTCTTAGTAAGTTTGTTTATCACAGTTTAGCTATTAAACTATCTCAGTTTTAGCCATTTGGATCTTGAGTTTTCTTTCACACTCCATTGTTCTCTGAGTACTTTCTAACTGGCACAAACCAACTGAAGAACATATGGTACTTTATCTGCCTCAGTCTCAGGGCCACCTATTTCTCCAGTGACCTTGGCTCCTTTGGTAAAAATTGGAATTCAGAAGCCAAGGGTCAGGTACAAGGAAGCAAGACGTGCTCATTACTGATAGGGTGTCTTCATATCCAAGTTCTCTTCATGGGCAGAGCTAGAAAATAAATATATGTATATAAATATACACAAAGAAACTCATATAGTTTCTTATTATTTTAATGCTATGTGGCACTATATTGTGTGATCTCCCATAATTCATTCAGCCACTGTTCTCAAAAATGACATGTAGATTATTTTGCACATCTTTATTACAAACATTGTATTCTCATTGAAAAATCCCCTACGTGTAACTTTCCATGTAATGAGGGTTGTGGGTGTATGCCCAGGGTAAATTCCAGGATGTAGGACTGATGATCAGTCAAATATAGATGCCGTATTAGATTTCTCTAAAAGAAGAGAATCAATAGAATGTATACAGAATAGGAAGAGGGGGTTTATTAGATTAGCTTACATCATCACAGGCTAGATAATCCCACAACCTTCTGAAAAATCAGGGAAACCAAGAAGTTGGAAATCTCAAAACAAAAGGGACCAGTGGTACAGTCTCAGTCTGAGACTGAAGGACTGGAAGCTCACTGGGTAGATGCTACTGTAGAAGCGCATCCTCAAGTTGGGGAATCTGGAGTACACTGTCTGGGCAATGGCAGCCACAAGGACAAGAAGTGTGGAACAGAAGTGCAGGCCCAAGCTTCCCTGTTCTTTCACTTTTGGCTTCATGTGGGCTCTAAGACTATTGGACGGTGCTGTCCATACTCAGGGTGGCTCTTCCTCCCTGTTAGCTGACCCACATACCAATCATCTCTGGAAGCACCTTTACAGTCACAGGGAGAAGTATGCTTGATCAGTTTTCTAGGCCTCTCTCAATCCAGTCAGGTTGACAACTATGAGTAACCATTACATTTGCAGCTATGTGAGCAATTACAAATATCTCCCCAGGTGGTTGTACCAGTTGGCATTCCCAGTAGCAATACATAACGGCACTGGCTTCATCAAGACCTTTCCAAACAGATGAATTGCTATAGTTTTTCCCAATTTCATTAGTGAAAATGGCATTTCAGTGTAACTTAACTGATATTTCTTCTTTTAGTAGTGAAGTGAGCATACTTTATATTACCGTCGAGAAGTCCTCTCAGTTCTTTTTTTTTCCCCCATGGAAGAAAGAATTCCATCAAGAGACACTGAAAGTTTAGGCAGAGGTTTATCTAGCAAAGTCAAGATAAGCAAGCAAGCTTATCTTGGAGAGGGCTAGGTTGGAGAGGGCTATCTTCAAAAGGTTAGCAGGCATGAGCTCCATGCTGTGAACTTTATGAAGTTTTATGACTATGAGGTGGGTAGACAATTTGTGGAGTAATGTGACATAAACTTCCCTAGTAATTCTTTCAGAGTATTTCTTCCTATGATCCTCTAGAATTCCAGAAAAAACCATGATCCTCTAGAAAAGAGTGAGGAGAGTGTAAAAACCACAATGTGACTGATATGGTAGTGAAGCTGAGGTCTTTTGAGGGTGCAGGTGTTTCCTTAACGCTCTTATGGGGGAAATGCCCAGCGCTTTAGTTTTTGACATAGTAGAACCAGCTTAAGGACGTTTAAGCACAATGGGGCATTCCTACCCTCAGGAGATAGAGCTACCAGGAAACAATTTTAGTTTTATTGGTTCCCTCATGTCTAATTTCTTTTTGAGAATGTTCAAGGTCCAATTCAGTATTGACCTGTGGGTTATCAGTGGGTTAAGACATTTTTTATTGAAACTGAAGTTTTGCATTTACATTAAAACCTGTGTCAGTGTTTTACAGCAGCTTTTCAACTGCAGCAAACAGGAATGGGCCTGGGGTTGTGTTCTATGACCCCTACCACATCTCACTGCTCATGTCTGTTTTCTACATGTCTAAGAGCCTGTACACTATGCACATCTTTTGACCTCTTTTTAAAGTATATCATGTTAATATTCCTTTCGATGTCTAAAATAAATTTTAATGTGGACTTGTAAGGATATATTCTAACTGCCAGTCACAGTTATACACTCTGGATATAGTATATACAAAATCATGTTCAAAAAACTTGTTCAGCATAACTGTGGGTGGAACAAAATGTGCAAGTGAGGACTGAGTCGTCACCCAACTTCAAAATTCTATCATCTTATTCACACTGACCAAAAGTAGTTGAAGTAAACATTCCTTACAAGTTTTCACAGACATGTCAAAATATAATGTCAAAGTGTTTAGAATTACTGTAAATAAGGAGGCTAGAAGAATGGAAAATAATATCATTAAAATTAATATCATTAATACATTTAATTGTTATTAATGCGTTGTTATAATAAAATTCTTAGTAAAGAAGGGAATGCTTTTAAGTACTGTTCAAAACAAGTATAACTTTTTTTTCCTATTTTTCACAGTTGTATATCTTCAGGATGATCTACTTAGAAGATGGTTCTGGGCAGACGGAAGGTTTCTCCCAGTGTGTAACACATTGCAGTTTCCCACAATGGTGGCATCAAGCTTTTTACAACTTCTTTACTTTCAGCTGCCTCTTCATTATCCCTCTTCTCATCATGCTAATCTGCAACACCAGAATCATCTTCACCCTGACACGGGTCCTTCATCAAGATCCCCACAGTATGTAGTTCTTAGATTTACTAATGTTGTGGGCAAACAATATTTAAACAGCAACACTAAGGCAGAGCGGCACAGGCGGCACAGAGTGGCAGGGTGTTAGATACTGCTGCACACAGCTCACAACATCAGTTCACTTAACCACTCACAATCATCCCATGAAATATGTTCTTATACCGTCAACCTATAGATGACATACATTAATGACATCTAGTGTTCTAAATTTGCAACATGGAATAAAAGAAAAAATGGAGAGAGGCGCTTGAGGCCCCACACCTCCTAAAGGATATTGAAAAAAAAAAAGAACAATTGCTCTATTAAAACTCAGGATAAACATTAGAAGTGTGTTCTTGCTAGACTAACACTTGATATCTAGAATGCAGCAAACGACTTCATAAATGCTAGTGAGAAAACCTAATAAATTGTTTTGCTTCACATTCAAATCTCTTGCATCCATATAACAAAAACTTCTTTTAAGGTTGAAGAGAGTGTTCTTAAATTTGTTAAATATATTTTAGTTGATTTATTCTTTGAGATTTTCATACATGTATACAATGTATTTAAATCATATTTACTCCTCATTAAGCCCCAACTCCTCCCAGATTTCCTATACACACATCCTCTTCCTGACTTCATGTCCTTTATTTTCTTTCTTTTTTCAAAATAACCCACTGAGTCTATATACACACATGGGTGGGGGCTATTCACTAGTGCGTGGTCAACATACCAGGGGGCACACACCTAAAGAACACTGACTCTCCCTCCCCCAGTAGTCATCAAGGGAACATAGCTCCTTACCTAAGGATGGGGGTTCATGTGTCCTTCTCCCACCCATTTTGAAACATTTTTGGCTTGATTTTGTGCAGGTTTTGCACAGGCAACCACAGCTATTGTAAGTTCATGAATTCAATAGTCCTGTCATGTCCAGAAGACATTGTTTCACCCCAGTCCTCCCTGACCTCTGACTCTTATAATCTTTCTGCCTCCTCTACCAAGAAGTGTTGGAAGCCTTGGGAAGTATGCGACACAGATGTCCCATTAAGGCTGAGCACTCCAGAAACACGTATTCTCTACACTTTGGCTCATGCAACATAAAATTTATACATTTATATATATTCTTCTTATGTATATGTGTGTTGGTGTGCCGAATATTATTAAATATATAATTAATTATTTTAGTCAGAAATTTAAGGGACTAGAGAGATGTCTTAGAGGTAAAGCGCACTGGCTGTTCTTCCAGAGGACCCCAGTTCAGTTCCCAGGAGCCACATGGCAGCTAACAACCGTCTATAACTCCAGTTCCAGGGCTTATGACACCCCCTTCTAATCTACACAGGCCTTGCATATATGTGGTGCACTTACACTTACATCCATGCAGACACAAAACTCATACACATAAAATAAAAGATAAATATATCAAAAAATGGAGAGGCTGGAGGTGGTGGTGCACACCTTTGATTCCAGCACTTGAGGGCAAAAGTAAGGCAGATTTCTGTGAGAGTAAGGCCAGACTGGGGCTACAGAGAGACCCTGTCTCAAAACCAAGAACAAAACAAACAAAAATGAATTCCAAGTAGTAGCTAATGTGCATAAATACGAAAACTTCTATGGAGTGTACAGTCTGACAGAAAGTTCAAAGAATAACCATTAAGCAAGCATATTTCAAAATAGGCAGATGTAGAGCATATAAAATCCATAGTTTTTCACAGATACTGTACCAAGCCAAATCTAACTTTAAAATGTGTTTGTTTCCACTATTTGCTTTATTATATGACTCTAACTTTTATAGATACTGAGGATTAAATTAAATAATGTGTAAAAAGAGCAAGGCTCATAGCAAGCACACAGTAAATGGTAATTATTTTTGTTTCATTAAAATTCATAACCTATGAAGACATGTGTAATAATTGCTTATTTTAACATTTCCTGATCCCCCCAAAAAACTTTGATAACCAAACTCCATTCCCTGGTGAACCACGAAAACAAAGCTGTGACATGATTATATCTGAATATTATTCTCAGTTCCCTCAGTATGTGAGAAGTATGTCATGTTTTGAAAGTGGTAATTCAGGATAATGAGACTTTGATCACTTGAAATTGTTGTTTTTTTAACTATTGACCTAAATTCTTAACTTCAGAGAGATAGCCTGATACTGGAGTGAGAAATTCCATGGATTTCGATAAATTTCTTCACAAGAATGACTTATGTATGAACTTTAAAGGAGTGTTTATATGAAAAGTAAAATCATTTCCTGAATCACAGAAACACACACACACACACAGTTGGAGTAGTTAATTTGGAACAACGCACTTACCCGACTCACAATTCTTACTATGCTTAGTGAGACACCCAGAAAATATAATTTTGTGCAAAGTCAGAATTCAACTTACCTCAGCAAGTCTACTCTCATAAGTTTACATTTTAATTGTGTGGCGACCCTTCTATTTCACATCCTCATTGGATTAATGGAAATTTAATTTTAAGAGCACTATAATCTTCAATCTTTTCTAGTGGAAAACTTAGTATGAAAATGTATTTGTCTATTTATTTGCTGAGACAGTTTCACTGTGTAGCCCAGGCTAGCCTTAAAGGCATGATTCTCTTGCCTTAGTTCAGTTAGAGCTAGTATTACAAGGGATTAATACCACATCTAGTGGGGAATAAGATGGAAATATTTGTAAGTAAATTGTCATTATTGGAAATTTGTCTTTAATATTCTATAGGTTGATTAGTAATTCTTCCATTTTGACCATTTTTTTGTGAGAAAACTGCCTTTTAATATCTAGTCTTTTCTCTATGTGACAGAACTACAACTGAATCAATCCAAGAACAATATCCCAAGAGCACGGCTGAGGACTCTAAAGATGACAGTTGCATTTGCCACCTCGTTTATTGTCTGCTGGACTCCCTACTATGTCCTAGGAATTTGGTACTGGTTCGATCCTGAAATGTTAAACAAAGTGTCGGATCCAGTAAATCATTTCTTCTTTCTCTTTGCTTTTTTAAACCCATGCTTTGACCCACTGGTATATGGATATTTCTCTCACTAATTGGTAGACTACACAGGATATAATATTTAAAAAGGTTTCACTAACCAGGCTCCTGTAGATGAACTCACACCAAGGGCTATATAATGCTCCAAACTTGACTTAATAGACTTTAACATATATGAAAGAATCCAGCGAAGGATGGGCCATGGAGGGTGCGGATAGGGGAGGGGTCTAAATGTGATTAAAATACATTGTATGAAATTCATAAAAACTCAAAACAGTATATATTGAAAAAAGAAAGATAAGGTAATAAGTTTCTCTATTTGAGAATAATTACCACAAAGCTTTCAACTATTTAGTTGCAGGCAGGCAGAATTTAGGGTTATGCTTCATCCTTATTCTTTTAGAAACTGTGTCAGTGCCCCAACTGAAAGGAGGAAAAAAATCTTCAGGAAAAATATTGAATTTCTTTCTTTTCGTTAATTTTATTTATTTGTATAAATGTTTTGCTGCATGTATGTAAGTGCATCTGTGTCATTCAATACCCAAGAGGACAACAGTCCCCTGTCACTAGAGTTACAGATGGTTGTTAGCCATTGTGTGGGTGCTGGGAACTGAACCCAGATTCTCTGCAAGAGCACCCAGTGTTCTAACTGCTGAGCCATCTCCCCAGCCCTGAATTTTTTCTTAATCATGAACTCCTAAGCTAATCTCTGCCTTTTCTGATCTCCTAGTGCACATGAATTTGGCTTCTTTTCACTCCAATTTATATAATGATGTATAAGCATTTTAAATAACAGCAGCCTAAGGAAAAAAAGATACCAAAAAGTATGGCTGAGAAACTACAACATATTCATAACCTCAACATGCTTTGGAAAGGTTTTTTATCAGAAAGGGCTCAACAGTAGTAAGTCTGATGTTACGACAATACCTAGAACATAGACAACATGATTGTTCTCTGTCCATGGGTCAATTTTTCACTCCTATGATGAAAAAACTAAAAAACAAAACCCAAAAGACCTAGCTTTATTTTTGGCTTGAAAGCACCAGCCTGGCAAGACTACTTATTTACATGGTACAGATAGGCTTTCATACTTCATTACGTGAAGTACCTCTAGAGAAAGAGGGTATTTAAAGACTGTAGGTTTTGAATAACTTAGAATATCCCTGTGGATATGAGTTTTATGTTAATTGCCATTAATAATGTTTTAAAAATACAATTAAGAAAATCATATACTGATTATTTTTTAAGCATAATAACCCATCTATTTTTAATAATATGTTAGTTTTCTATCTCCTTATATCCATAATTCACTGAGAAAATCCAAATAAAAAATCACGCAAATATACAAGCAAAAAGAGGTTTAATACATGAGGTGCTCTGAGTTCCTTTGAAAGGAACTCAGAGCAACTCAGTCTGTGCAGTTCAAGGACAACAGCAGAGAATATTAGAGGGGACAAAGTAAAAGTAAAGCTATGGATGTGAAACTAACACCTATTGATGACGAAGAGTAGTTTCTAAAATATGCCCAACAATACCACTTCTGTCATTTAATTCAGGTCTATGTGACCTTTTTCATGAAAAATGGGAGGCGGTAAAAAAGAGAAGCATCATATTCATTTAGTGGGAAAATATAAGAACTTAAATTCAACAATTATTTAACATTTTTAAATTAATTATATATGAATAATGAAATGCCACACAAAAAATAAAAGAAATTGCAAATATTTTAGATTATGTGCAATTATGGAAAGCAAACTGCTGACTGATGGCATTTCTTCTTTTATATTTTGGGCTTCATCCTCCCTTATTTTCTGATTCTTTCTCTGCTGAACTCATTCTCTCTCTTTTACATCTTCTTTGTTACTCATTCTTTTAATTGGCTAATCTATGGTTCAAGTCTACAGTTAGATGAGGCTCAGAGTCTGTAGGGTGCTGAATGAAAGGTTCAAAGCTGCCTGTGTGCTCATACCAGCACTGCAGAGACGCCACAGGTATAGCTGAATCATAGTATTAATCATCAAGTATCTTTATTGACTTATTTTTATGTATGAGTGTTATGCCTGCATGTATTGCACCCATGTCATGCCATGCCCAGGTCTGTGCAAGAAGCCAGTGCTCTTGAGCACTGAGTCATCTCTCCAGCCCTAACTCCAAGTGTGTTTATCATAGGTTTACTCTTAAAATGATAGCAAACCTGCCAGGCGTGGTGGTACATGCCTTTAATCCCAGTTCTAGGGAGGCAGAGGCAAGTGGATCTCTGTGAGATCAAGGCCAGCCTGGTCTACATAGTGAGTTCCAAGCTAACTGGGGCTACAGGGAGAATCTGTTTCAAATAATAATAATAATAATAAATCTTACTTCTGAATTTAAAGGCAAAAACATACATGTACAAGGTAAATCCTAAGGGCTTTATTATATATGTGTTTAATGTACATATCTCAGTTGGTTTCCTGTGTGCTCAAAATACCGTTTTATTCAGGTATTTCTTTGGGCATTTTTAAAGATATGTTTACTACAGAACTATTCAAAGTCTAGATATGGAGGTCTTTAACATGAATGCAAGTATGTTTCAATATATTTTTGTTAGTTCTAGTTCTATTTGTATTATTGTAGGCATTTAATAGCATTATCCACAGAAAGAGTTTATCAACTAAAGCATACTGCCAAAAGGGGGATAAAATGCTTTATAATCCCAGACTGTTTTTGCATATTTATAAGAAAATTTATTATAATAAAATGTGCCCAGATTTACTTGTTTATATATACACACATGAAAATGTTAATAGAGAAATTGTATTACTTAAATATGTGTAATCATTCTTTTTAAACTATGCAACTTGTTTTAGATTCAATATGTTTGAGAAAATTCATAGCAAGATCAATATTGTGGTTCATACATATAATATGAATATGGATCTAGATCATAACCCAACTCAAAGAAACATCATTGAACTGAGTATTTCAAATCTGATATTACATTCATTTACTGCATTTCCAATTAAGCTAGGAAGATGAAATTCTTGATAGAAAAATGTTCTGCAGAATAAATCCAATATAATTAAGATAATAAAGAGTCTATATTCATTTTTCTCTTTTGTTTAACCTATTCAACTAGTTAAAAATGGATTTCTGCCAGCAATTCAGTTTGGAAAAGTGATACAAACTAAACAATAAATTGAACAAAGATTTTATTCATTTATTTCCAGCCTGTTAAACAGAGATTCAATAGCTAAAATAGAATACTGTGCAGGATGGAGAGTTGGGTATTATAAACACTATCTTCCAAAGAGTATAAATCAACATAACTATGTTAAGAATTTCCTTAGTGACCTCATCTCAGAACATACATTGTAGTCATAAAGAAATTATATTTAAGGCAGTTAAGATTTTTTTTAGAATTCATTTATTTTCTCTATGGCCTAGCCAGAGACACTGATCTAATGCTGAGAGATTTAATTTCCATAAACTGTTAGCATATGAAGGAAGGAAAAGAAGTAAAAGAATACAAGCCAATTGTAATCTCTTATGATTATGCAAAAAATAAGTATAAAATGGCCAGTGTCATTTTTAAATTTGTGTAAAGTAAAATGCATGCATAGAAATGATACATGTAAACACAATAATATAGCTAATATTGGATAATTTACACTTTTGTCTCTTCTTTGTGGATGTCTATCGATCCAAAACCCCCAAATAAACTTATACTGCTTGTATAATAAGACAACACAATGGACCTTATATGTGTGTGCCACTTTTGTTTTATGCTCTGGGCATTAGGATGTGTTCAGCTGTAAGAAATAGAAATATCAAACCAGAAGCAAAGGACTCATGCTTATAATCCCAACACTCAGGAAGCTAATGTGAAAGTATTGCCTCAAGTGTGAGACCAACCTGAATTACATGTGTGATTCTATCAAAAAAAAAAAAATCAGAGACAGAGGGAAGTGGGGACAGAGGGAATGGGCAGAGAGGAAGAGAAAAAAGTAATAGAAAAGAAGAGAAACAGCAAAACAAAGGGGGCATTTTCCCATATCATGCCCAAGTATGCTCAAAAACACATGTGCAAAACTTACTCACCTAGAGCTTTGAATGAGACGTTCTACTCACATGGGACTTTGATTTCCTGACTAGAAACTGGCTGTCACCATCATAAGTCTCTAAGAGCAGTTTCCTATCGGTGAACTAATTCCCTTTCCCAAAACCTTCAGTCCTTCCAAACTAGGGCACATGACCACCCCTAAATCAAAATCTCTAGCAAAGAAGGGGGTTCTCTGAAACACTTTAAGAGTCTGATTTATCTTGTGGTATCATTTTACCAGAACACTTAACAATCTGATAACTGAAGAAAAACCTGTGTGTGTATATGTGTGTGTGTGTGTGTGTGTGTGTGTGTGTGTGTGGAGAGAGAGAGAGAGAGAGAGAGAGAGAGAGAGAGAGAGAGAGAGAAAGAGAGGGAGCTAAAAATGCCTTTTTGAGTCAGAAAACATGAGTACCTCCTGCAATCACCAATTAACTTCTCTAAACAAAATTAAGACTATAAATATCACAAACTTAAATAGCACACAATTAAGACTATATCATAACCAAAAGTAATTTATAAAAGAAGAGTTTATATGGGTTAAGATTCCAGAGGGATGAGTCCACCATTGCAGGGAGGCATAGCAGCAAGTAGCAGGCATAGCAGCTGGGGCAGGAAGCTTAAAAGCTCACATTTCCAACAGCAAATATGAAGCATAGAGACAGAAACGAAAGTGGGCAAAACCAACATCGTGCAAAGCCGATCCCCAGTCATACAATTACCCCAGCAAGTCTGTATCTCCTGAAGGATCCAAGTCATCCCAAACAGCACTCCACTAAGTGAGGATAAATACTTGAGCCTATGGCGGACATTTCTCCTTCAGACCGCCACAGGGTGCATAAAGACTCAAAGTTGTGCTTTTTGCACGCTAATTGTAATAAAAGATGCTAGAAGAGACATGAGTCAGCAGTTAGAGCACTTAGTACTCCTGCAGAGGACCAGAGTTCAGTTCCAAGCACCTACTTCAGACAGTTTACGCCTCTCTGTAACTTCCACTTCACTATTGCCCTGGCTGGCCTGGAACTCATGTAGACCAGGCTAGCCTCCAACTCACAGAGATCCTCCTGCCTCTTTCTTCCTACTGCTGGGATTAAGGGCGTGCACCGCCATGCCTGTCCGAGATTTTTTAATTTTTTCACATTTGTTTATTTCTTGTATATGTATTTGCCATGGCACACATGTGGGTGTCAGAAAACAACCTGTAGAGAGGGATCAATTCTCTCCATCATGTGGATTTCAAGGATCAAACTCAGATCATCAGGCTTGGCAACAAGCACCTTTACCTACGGAACCATTTCAGTGGCCCCAAATCCAAGTGTTTTAAAGTTCAATCAGAAGAATATTGACATTGAGACTAGGTTCTGCCTAAGTATCGGCTTTCTTAGAATTTTGGTTTTGGGTATTTGTCTTAGCATGGGCTCAATAACCAAATGCCATACACTCCATGGTTTAAACAAAAGACATCTATTTCTCACAGATCTGGAAACTAGGAAATAAAAAACAGGGCAGCAGCATGGCTGGGTTCTTTTGAGAGCTCTGTTTCTGGTGTGCAGTGGCTGTTTAAGTACTATATCTCATCACAAGTAGCCAGAGAGTAACATTTTTCCTTAGAGGGCACAGAAGGACCCTAACATGACCTCATCTCAGTCTAATCACCTCCCAAATGCTTCCTTATGTCATCAAGTTGAGGGATGAGGGCTTCAGTATATGAATGGTGGACACAGACTCCACAGCAGTGTCAGGTGACCACCAGCAGTGAGAAAATCACATGATCCTCACTCAGAACCTTCATTGCTTTTTTTCACTATCAAATGATATCCTGACCTTTTCAGACCTCCGGACATCATCTATTGATAATTTGTGGTAACAATCATTGACCTAAAATAGTACCAAGTCCTCATTTCAATGATATTATATATAATTTGCCTGTTTCATCAGTATAATGTACTTTAAAATCCCCTGAAGAGGGCCAATACCTCCTAGAAACCCAAAGACTGACGGTGACATGGAAGACACAGACCAACAAGGATTCTTGAGTGGAGTTAGACTGAGATAAAAATCCTACAACAACTCCTTTCCCTCCTGAGACACTCTTCATGGCTTCATGAAACTTCTCCCTCCTAGCTTCCCTCCTACCTCATTAGCAGTGAGCTCACATTGATAAGACTTAGAAATGAGCTGACCTGTGTCTTTGGGCCTTCTTGAGCCTCTGCTGGTAGGTGGTAAAATAAGTTTTTGTTTTTCCAACAATTATGCTGGCACTCAAATTGCTCTGGGATTTATAGCATTTCAGACTTCGGATTTTCTGTTTAGGGATACTCAAGCTCTAATGGTAAAATTCATACAAAGGCGGGAGGGAACCTCATCTTTTCTGCTTAACTTGCCCTGTTCTTGATCAACACTAATTACTCCCTCCCTGGAATACACAAAGCATGCTGTGTATTTACATCAAGGTAAAGTGGCTCCAAAACTGCTGGGCCATAACCTGACAAGTGTGGAAACAACAAACAAGATACAAACAAACATTCAACAAGGATTAGATCACTTACTCACATCAAGAAATATGACCACAGAAGTCCAGACACCTGAGTTTTGTTAAAAAAAAAAAACACAAACAACATTAATAACCAAGATAATATGACTACTACAAAAATTAACACCCCCATTTATAATTTTTCCAGAGAATAACAACCTAGTGAATGCAAAATGCAATGATTTCAAAAGAAAATTATAAATATGGTCAAGGAACTCAATGAGGACATGAATAAAAAACTGAATGAAAACTGTGAAAACACAAACAGTTGAATGAAATAACTAAAAACAATTAAAAATATGAAATTAGAATTCAGTAAAAAGACAGACTCAAGCAGGAGATATGACTCATCAGTTAAGAGCACTGGCTGCTCTTGAAGAGGATCCAGGTTTGATTCTCAACACCCACGTGGAGGCTAACAACCATCTGTAACCCCAGTTTCAGGGGAACCGGTGCCCTCTTGTGACCTCTGTAGGTACTGTACAACATGGGTTCACTTAACCCACATGCAGGCAATATAATCATACACATAAAGTAAAATAAAAATAATAAATAAAATATTAAAATAAATCTCTGAAGAAAATCAATATGAAATAAAACTTGAAATAAAAAACTCAGGAACTTAAACAAAAAGGTTAGAGGAAAGAAGCAAAAATGAAGTGGAGGAAATGGAACAGAGAACATCAAATCTTGAAGACAAGCTTGAAAATTTGGATCCCTCAATAAAAGCAAATGTTAAATGTAAAATAAGCCAGGAATAGAATATGCAAGACTTCTGGAACACTATAAAAGGATCAAACCTATGAAAAAACCCGGCCAAAGGCACAGAAAATATTTTTAATATAATCATACAAGCTCATAAATGTAAGATAAGAGATACCTATCAAGGTGCAAGAGGCATACAGAACTCCGAGCAGACAGAAAAGAAATTCCCTATGACACAAAGTAGTCAAAATGCTAAACACACAAAACAAAGAAAGGATATTGAAAGCTGTGCTAAAGAAAGACCAAGTCATGTATAAAGGAAGGCCCATCAGAATAACAGCTTACTGACTTTTCAGTGGAAATTATAAAAGCCAGAAGGGCATAGACCAATGTCACACAAGTCCTGAAAGAACACAGATTCCAGCCTGGACTACTATACCCAGCAAAACTATCAGTTACTATTGAAGAAGAAAGAAAAACTTTCCATGGTAAAAATATATTTAAGGAATTTAGTTCCATAAACACAGAATACTTAATAGAATACTTCAGTTAGACGAGAAGATTAAATACTCTCAAGAGGGCACAAACAGTAAGTAAATAATCCCAGAACAGTCAACTTAAAGAGGTCTAAGAAAACTGCACTACAACACCAACATAACAGGAATTAATAAACACTAGTCAATAATAACCCTCAATATTGATGGCCTTCCCCCAGAAAAAAAAATCTAACTGATTAAATTAGAAAACACGATCCATAAATTTACTGCCTCCAAGAAATGTACCTGAGTAACTGATCAACACCACTTGGGGTGAAAAGATAGAAAAAGATATTCTAAGCAAACAGAACTGAGAAACAAGCAGGTGTAGCTATTCTAAAAGGTGTAGACTTTACACTAAAGCTAGTCAGAAGAGATAGGGGAGGTCATGTCATAATCATTAAAGAAAATATCCACCAATATTCCTAAACATATATGCACCTCACACATGGGTATCCAATTTCATAAAAGAAATTATATTAACTTTAAAATCTCACACTGACTTCAACACAGGGAGAGTGGGTGACTTCAATACCCCATTGTCACCAATAGATGCTGGGATGGTTCAATATACATAAATCAATAAATAAAAACTACCACATAAACAGACTCTAGGACAGAAACCATATGATCATCTCATTAGAAGCAGAAAAGGTTTTTGACAAAATCTGACATCCATCCACGATAAAAGTCATGGTAAATCTAGGAATACAGGGAACATATCTCAACACGATAAAGACACTATACAGCAAGCCCACAGCCAACATTATACCAAATGGAGAAAATTTGAAGGCATTCCCCCTAAAATCAGGAGGGATATATACTCTCTCCATTTTTCTTCAAAATAGTATTTGAAATCTTAACTACAGCAATAAAACAAAGGAGATAAAGGAGGTACAAATTGGAGAGGAAGAAATCAAAGTATCTTTATTTGAAGATTATATGATTCCTATACCTAATAGACTCTAAATATTCCACTATAAAATTCCTGGAGCTGATAAATATATTCGGCAAAGTAACTAGATATAAAATTAACACCACAAAATCAGTAGCCTTCCTACATACCACAGCAAACATACCAAAAAATAAATGGAGCTGGTAGCAGCATTTGGAAAATGATCCCATTCATGACAGTCTCAAAATTCATAAAATATCCTGAAATAAATCTAACAAAGGATGTGAAGAACTTGTACAATAAAAACATTAAAGCAATGAAGAAAGAAACTGAAGAAGATACTGGAAGGTGGAAAGATCTAATGTGTTCATGGATCTATAGGATTAATACTGTGAAAATGGTTATCCTACCAAAATAAATCTACAAATTCAGTATGATACTCATCAAAATTTTAACATAATTATTCACAAAAATTGAAAAATAATCTCAAATTCTACATGGAAACACACACATACACACACACACACAAACAAACTAGCAAAAGAGCAATAAAAGAATTGCCAAGGCCTTATTATTCCTGATCTCAAATTATACTACAGAGCTATAGTCATAAAATCAGCATTGTATAGGCACATTGACCAGTGGAATAGAACTGAGAACCAAGATTTAAATCCATACATTTACAGTGAGCTGATTTTTGACAAAAGAGCCAAAACTATAAACTGGAGAAAATGCAGCATGTTCAAGAAATGGAGCTGGTCAAACTGGTAGCAGCATATAGAAGAATGAAACTAGATCCCTATCTCTTACCTGCACAAAACTCATCTCCAAATTGATCAGCAACTTCAACATAAAACTCAACATCCTGAATCAGACAGAGGAGAAAGCAGGGAATACACTGAAACTTATGCACATGGGAAAGGACTTTCTAAACAGGACTCCCACAGTACAATCATTAAGTCCAACAATTAACAAATAGAACCACAGGAAACTAAGAAGTTTCTGTACATCAAGGAACACCATCATTTGAGTGATGAGGGAACCTACAGAATGAGAAAACAATCTTTACAATCTGCTCAAGACAGAGGGTACTTGAGCAAAAAATCTAGGATGGGATCAACAAATGTACTTTAATAAGGAGGTAATGATGTTTATTGATGTTTGATGCCCCCCCTTAGGCTACAGGATCTGGTTATCAAACCAATTAGGAGAAAACAATCCAGAGATGAAAAAGGAGATGATCCACATACCTCTTCAGTCAAGAAAAAAGAAGATATACAATGAATTAGTATTGATGAGAACTGGTCAGGCAGTTTAACAACAGGGACCTTAATTCCTATCCTTAGCTAGAAATGACCTCGGTTCTCCTCTGGCTAAAGGCCAGAAATGCAAGAAAGGGAGTTCTGGATTCTTGCTATGTTTTTTATTCTTTTCCACAACTTAAATTTGAGTCTCACTGCCTAGAAGATAGAAACAAGGCTATGACCAAAAGAGAGGGACTTCTGGAAGCATTATGGGTGTACTGACTGGGCTAACTGCCTCCTTCCCAATGCCACAAACCAGTTTCTGGCAAAAGTCCTATATAAAAGGCCCTCAATTAGGATTAGCAGCTTTGTGGTATCCCAGCTCTGGCACCCACTCCTGTTGTACAGGAGCTCTTCCTGCCTTTTTACTCTTAAGATCCCACTCATAGTCCTTTCCTTTTTAACAATTTGTTCATTATTTTTATTTATTTTATGTGTGTGAGTGTATTGCCTGCATGTATGGAAGTGCACCTAGGTCATGCAGTACCTACAGAGGTCAGAAGAAGGCATCAGATCTCCTGGAACTGGAGTTACAAAGAGCTGTAAACTAACAGGTGAGTGCTTGGAACCAAACCTCGGTCCTCTTTAAGAGAAGCCAGTGTTCTTAACTGATGAGCCATCTGTTGCATAGAAAAGCAGTTTTCTCTCTGTCTGCTATGAGGGATGGACTTCCAAATGTGATTGACAGACACTAACCAATGACTTAAGGGGGGAGGTTTAGCAGAAATGCTGGGAAGGAGAGAGGTGGGCACAGTGCCAGGTCTCCATCTTGGGTGCATGTTCCAGAGTTTCAGAGGTACTTCTGATCAAAATGCAGGCTCAGCCATACAAAATCTCCCTCTCCCATTCCCTAGAGATGAACTCCCTGTAAGTAACATGGAATAAATTAATCTCTCTAAAGAACATTCTCCATCCGTTCAGTCAGCTCAAACTTGGGGGTGGGGTGAGGCTGAATGCCGGGCCTCACATGGAGAGAATTCATGATACACCATCTCTCCAGTCTCCCTATATTTCTTTCTATACCCAGTGCCTGCTCCCTATAAAATACAGTCTTCAAAGTTGTGAGACAAGGACCCAGAATCCACTGGCTTGGGTATCTCTAGTGGTGATTATTTTTTTAACACCTTAGGTCTCTGAGACTTCCTGTGGCAGGAAGGCTCCAACACTCTAAGGACATCCCATCTCCCCATTTCTGTATGAGTTAAGACTTCAGCAGAGTCTGCTGGGTGGCAATGGCTGGAACCTGAGTCTCTCAAATAGGCCCTGAATGCTGTTTGATTAAGGAGCTAAGGTGCCTCCACTTCCTGGTCAGAACAGATGCAAATGAATTTTAACATATTACCTAGAAAGTCATGGGAATTTGAAGTTCCACTTAGGAATTCTTATGTTTTTCATCTTTATGCTTGGCTTTTTCTACTCATTATTAGTCAAAGATTAAATGTAGGAGCATGCTTTATTAAATTATATAGGACAGTCACCATTGCCTATGTAATCAATTAAAATGTCTTAGAAAATTGTGTTTCAATTGGAAGTTTATGATGATGATGATTTCCCATTCTTATTCCATGACAAGCTTTTCAAAAAATAGTTCAAGAAAATGTGTTTTACACATTGCCTTACTCTGTCCATACCGCTGTAACAACCTACTATACTCATAAAATCCCAGAAATTCATTTTTCACATTTTCTAGAACCTGCAAAGTTCAAGATTAAGGTATCAACAGATTAGGCATCTAGTGTGAGGGTAATTTCTGATTCTTGCATGATTATCTTCTTGCTATGTTCTCCTGTAGCCTTAGAGATGATTGATCTCTTAGTTTTTAATCTCCTAAAGACTCGTTGCATAGAAAAGCAGTTTTCTCTCTGTCTGCTATGAGCGGTGGATTTCAAGTGTGATTGACAACCAACTAACCAATGACTTAAGGGGGAATGTTTAACAGAAATGCAGGGAAGGCTGGGAAGCAGAGAAGTGGGCATGGTGCCAGGTCTCCATTTTGGGTGCATTTTCCAGAGTTCCGGGGGGACCTGTGATCAAAATGCAGGCTCCGCCATAGGAAATCTCCCTCTCCCTCTATCTGAGGATGAACTCCATGTAAGTAACATGGAATAAACTAATCTTTCTAAAGAACATTCTCTATCTGTTCAGTCAGTTCAAACCTAGGGGTGGGTGGAGTGAGGCTGTATGCCGGGCCTCACTATGAGAGAATTCATGATACAAGACTCCACCTCCAAATTTTATCAGAGTGGGGATTCAGTTTCAACATCTGAATTTAGGGAATATAACCACTGTCTAGAGTTCACACATTCAAATTCAGAGCTTCAAATATAAGTGGATTACTATTGATATTTTAATAAGATTATTTGAGGCATTTCTTAGCCACATTTTTATACCCAAATAAAAAAACAGCCTGACTCAACATTTTTTATGCATGTGCAAGAGTGAACCTGAGCTGAGAGGCACTTACTCATTCCTTCAGATGTCTCCCAAGTCAGGATTCACTCATACTTTTACTCAAACAGCAACAGTTTGGAAGTAGAAGCTAGGATTCACCCTAATTGGAGAATCTTGTCCTTTGATCTCTAAGTCTAAAATCCCACATACAATATCAAACAGTCTTCTCAATTCTCCATGATTTCGGTGAGAGAAACAAAGTGCTGCTTGCAGAGCTTTCAATGTTAATTTAAGCACACCCACATTCATTCACTGTCTTGGGTGGAGGGAAAAGTGGGTCCTGAGGGATTAAGGTGGGGTGCCCAAGTCACAAGAGCACATAGCTCAGTGAACTTGTTTATATTATAAACAATAGTTTTTGTGCAATGGTTAAGTAAAAGTCATTAATGCAGATTCTGTCCATATTGTTAAAGTACTCATACAGTTATTTACAAGAGTATTACCTCTAGGTTTTTTTAAGTATTCAATCAATTCAAAATTTAATCCACCACCTTTGGGCAAAGAATTTTGCCTCAAAATTCAGGAGGCAAATGCTTTGCTATTCTGTTCACATCATGGACCTCAGAACTTCCAATTTTTAATAGTTGTGAAATTGGTGATCCTATCACTAAGATCTAGGTACAATAAGCTAGAAAACAGGAAAGTAGGAAGAACACTGAATTCTAGCTGTATGTCTAAAGTAATATAAATTCATTCAAGTTACTTAATCTCTTTGAGTCATCCTCTGTAAAACAGACTGTATATCAACCATCTTTCCTCAACTATTTAATCCGAAGTGTGAAATAAAAGAAAGAAAAGTTTAAAAGTTCTATGATATAAAAATAATATGACTGCTATTGGTTATACAATTTACAATGTTAACCACATGATTTCTAGAAATCCAATATGTGAATAAGTTTTCAGGGAGACATGCATCACAATACATACCTATATAATGACTAAGATCAGGTAATTAATTGTAAATGCATCATTATATCCTAGAATGGATGGGGGGATTAGAAGAAAATCTGACAATACCCTAGTGAAGTAAACAGTTTTAATAGTGTTGGATGAATATTTCTCAGTTTTGAAAAATGTACCAGAGTAATAGAAAATGTTAAATTTGTAAATTTTCCTCTCTTGGAATTCAGTTTGTTCCCTGAGATAGATTTATGCTTATTGAACTAAGATGCCTAACTGGTACTAAAAGTTCAGTAACAATAACTTCACAGAAAAGTGAGCAACAAAATACCAAGTTCAAATCCCATACAAACTTGTGAGAAAAATCAGAATGAATAAAATAATATAATCATCACAATGAAAACATTACTGAAAGAGGTGACTCAGATTCAGAAATGCTAAGTGTAGGAGTAAAAAAATTTACAGAGTTTCTCTCTGCCTCGAGGGACATGCCTCCAAGGAAGTGACTGACAGATGAAGCCAAAAGAGTCAACTACTTTCCAGCCAACCAACGACTGTTATTCTAGTTTTTTGGTATAAAACTTCACTGTTAAAATGTCTGGTGATCTAATTTATCACCATTTTGCAAATGTGGCAAAACAATCAAATCTGTTAAGATCTGAATGACTGAATATGTTTGAAATAATTTATATTTCATCAAATGTTATTTACATTTTGAATCTCCTTCAAAAATCAGTGTGTTAAAAAGGCTTGGTCACTAACTTGTGGTAGTATTAGGAGGTAATAAAATTTTTAAGTTTGAAGTCTAGATAGAAGAAGTTACGTCATTTGGGTGTATGTTCTTAAAGGGAATACCAGAACCCTGAACATATCGTTTCTTTGTTTCCCAGCCACCATGAGGTGACATACCTCTTATGTTATATACTCTGGCTACAATATACTATGCAGCACAAGCCTAAAGCCAACAAGGCCAAAAAACTGTATGTTGAAACCTCAGAAACTATGAGCCAAAACAAGCCTCTATTTACTGTAAGTTGATTATATGAGGCAACAACAAAGCTGACCAAATAAGATTCACCATTATGTTCTATATTGATGAAAAATAAGAAAACAACTTAATGTCAAGGATATGAAAGAAATATTGGTCTTAACTATAAAATACAATGTATTTGTTTTTTATTGCTGCACAACAAGTTGCAATAAACCTATGAACACACAAGACCACAAATCTATTAACTCATTGCTCTGGAAGTCAGATTTTAAGGCACAGCAGAATAGTCTATACTCAGACTCAGGAGGCTGAAATCAACACATCAGGTAACTATATTATGATCTGCAACTAGTCATTCTCAAGCACATGCAGGTTCTTGATAAATTTCATTCCTTGCAGCTATGGGCCAAGAATGTTGTATTTTTATTGGCTGTTAGTTGGAAGCCACTCTCAGCTCTTCAATGTTACATGGAAACCTTCACTCTTCAAAGCCAACAGTGGAGAGTCTCTCTTACACTGAATTTCCTTTATGTGCTGAATTTTTACTCTAGGAAAGGCCCACTCTTCTGTTTTAAAGAATGAAGCAATACACAAATACCAGGAGGTAACAAATACTAAAAAGAAAATAGGAAGTTACACTTGTTTTTCCCTTTGTCTAAAGTTCTCTTCTGCCAGATTTTAACATGGTTCACATTATTTAGATTTGGGATTAAATGTTGCTTTCTAAGAAATGTCATCAAGGACAACTCCAGCTAAAACTGTCTCCTATCTTTCCACCAGACCTCATTCAATCTGTATCAGTTTTTACTTTCTTCATCACACTTAACACTTTCTGAAATTATATTTCTAATTAATTTGTATTTTAGCTTTTCATGAGACTTATGAAATTATGTAGTTCTCTCTCTATGAACTCACCACTGTCTAGCCGTTATACCATAATGCTTAATGGACATTCAATAACTTTTTAAGCAGAAATGGGGAAGGGAAACTAGTCTGGGAGAAACAACGTAAATTAGCAGCATGCCTGGGGGTGGTCTGACCGAAAAAAAAAAAGAGTTTATAATAAAAAGACTAGAGATAAATAATGCTAGAGGACAAACTTAAATGAATAGGACAAAAACCCAAGTTCGTTTTAATGCTTATTGAAGAAAAAAATACACAAGGGGACTGAGAAACTGATTTCCCAGATGAGTCCAGGAAGCCACAGTCAGGCAACACAAAGCTACCAAGCTTTTGAATATGTGCAATTTTGGAAGCAGCATGGAGGGCACAAAGGATAATGAAGTTCTGTCAGGATCCTCTTCTGCAAATATGAAGAAGGACAAATTTAAGTAAAAATATCATCCTTTATAGAAAATTGTATTCGACTCAAGTCCAAAATATATGTCAACTTTTTAGTCTGCAGCTGTTTTTTTCAAATTAGATTCTTTTTTAAAGGGTAAAATGGAAAAATTATATATACATATATATATATATATATGTTCTCTTTACTTATTTTGATGAAATAGTAGTCAAAGAAAAGAGAGTTGGATGAGAGATGCTTAAGTATGTTCTCTGACCATCTTGGGTCATTGGCTTATGAATTTCCTTTCCTTCCCCATAAAACGAAGAGGACAAACTTCACAGCTCTAAAAACGTCACTTGATTATATAAATCTCTAACAGTGTCTCACATGTAGTAGATACTCATTTAAATATAATTTTAAGTGGAATCCCAGTCTGGTAATCTGGTGCCATTATATGCAGTGCAAATTCCGTCACTTCGCGGGGCTCTAGAGTCCTCTCCTAGGCAGAGTCGGAGGTGACACATTACCTCAGCCATTTGGTTCCGTTTCTTTTTGTTGGTCAGAACTCTGTCCCTTTAACCCTGCTACTTCAAGTACTTACAAGGAAGCCTGTCCTGTAGCCACGCCCCAACCGGAAGTCAAGGTGCCCGAGTCGGGTTTCTTCAGCTCTGCCCCCGGGTGCCTGGTGACGTCACCGACCACCCCTTGACCTGCGCCGCCCCGCCCCCTTTCCGTGCCTCCCGGTAGCCGGCAGCCTCGATTTCTCTGGCGGCGATGGAGAGGTCCGAGCCGTTGGCAGCGTTTCGCGGGGAAGGGGCGTCCTGTTCCTCTTGGGCGATCCAGAGGTGAGAGGCCCGGCGGGCGGCGAGGAGCTGGGGAGCGCGAACGCCGGCTCTTGCCTCTCCTGAGACGGGCACGGAGAGCGGGAGGCCACGGGGCCGCGCGGAGGCGGGCGGTGGGTGTGGCGGCGTGGGCGCCGGCCTGTGCGGCGGCCTGTGCTAAGAGGACCCGGCTCCACCGCCGGGCCTGTGCGGTTCCGGGTGAATCCGGCATCCTTTCCGCAGATCACCACACCTGACGGGCCGGGTCAGGACTGTGGCCCCGCGGCTTGGTGGTGCCCAGCGCCTTTTCTCTCCCGTGATTGAACACTGCAGCACCACGCCCGGTCCTCCCACTCTGAGCTTCTTTTGAAAACTGTTACCTGAGGAACCAAATCAGGATGAATCAGTTGCAGTCTGGACTCCCGAACCTGACTATCGGGAGCCCGAGTGGGACAGGAGCCCGAGGCATCCGTTGTAACCTTGCGCTTTTTCTATACTTATATTCCCAGCCCTGCAAAATAAAGAGGGAATGTTTGGGTTAATAGTTCCTCTTTCAGTCACCTTAATATTTATAAAATACTGCTTGTATCTTGCCCATAAGAGTAGTCTGTCAGTATAGAAGTGACGGATTTATTGTTTTCAGCCAACATAAGACTGTTCATAAATTTGTAACTTTTTACCAGTTGCATACTGAAGGAATACTTCAAGTGCCAGTTAATTAACAGTACTGTCAACGCTGGCAAAATTGACTTAAAAGATATAAATAAACCCCTTGGTTGGAGCGTTTTTATTGCCCGTAGATCTTATTTTGATTTTATTATTACTGCTTTTGAGGCTGGCTCCAAACTTGCTATATAGCCAAGATGGCCATGAACTCCTGATCTCTCTTTCTCTGCCTCAGAAGTTCTGGGATTACAAGCATGCACCACCATGCCTGCCTATTTTAAGCATTGAATGAGGTAGAACTTTGGAATAAAAATGCCAGTCCTAGCCATTAAATAATAGAGCAGGATTGTGCATGTAGCAGTCCTCATTTTTAGTCAGGACTTTTTTTGTGTGTATATTTTATTATTTTCTGTGTATGAGTGTATTGCCTGCGTGTGTTTAAATGCACACGTGTCATGCAATGCCCAGGGAGGTCAGAAAGCATCTGATCCTCTAGAACTGGAGTTATAGACAGTTGTTAGCCTCCCTCCATGTGGGTACTGGAAATCCATCCCGGGTCCTCTTCAAAAGCAGAGAATGCCTTTAATTGCTGAGCCATCTCTCCAGCTCCCTTTAGTCACGAATTTAACCACCAAATTAAATGTGGCCCACATAAGTACTAGAAGTAAAATAATAGACTACATAATTTTTTAAAATCTTCTATTACCAGTAAAGTATGTTTTATATATAGACTGTTTTTATTAGTTAGACACTGTCTTAGGTTGCTGTTATCTTCTGGATGGCTTTCATAATTGCAGGCAGGAGTTTTTGTAGTAATTAGCTAGAAACAGGTATCATTTGAAATACTAATCAGAGTTTAGTAAGAAAAGTGTTAACATTTTATTTACATATGTTCACAAACCTTTTAGATTATTTTATCAATGCCAAGGCTTAGAAAATTAAACCAGTTCTGAATTTCATGCTGTCATGCTGCTTTTAAAATTCTGTAATTGACGGTAGAGCTACCCAGATCCTACTATGCAATGTACAAAACTTTGCCAAGACATTGATCTCAGCTCTCCTATTGACTGGTTCATCTGCCTATGAATTATCCCTGCTTCCCATATTTCCTTAAAATGCTGTCGGTTTTTTTGTGTGTTCCATGCTGTGAAAAAATTGGAATCCTGTGTTGGAAATGGTATATCACTATAGCTGGTATACCTTGTTTCCCTTAAATTTTTTTCTTTTACTTCTAAAAGTCATACATTTAATAGATAATTTTTTGAATACTCCCTTATGCCTATTATGAGAAGTAGGGAGAATTGAATTCTGTTTTGGGTTTTATAGGTTTGTAATACCAATTAGACAGCAGAAGGGAGTCATTATTTTAGCAGCCATATAAAATCAGTAGAGATCACACATTGAGAAATAAGTTGTTTAGATTGAGAGTTTGAGGAGAGTGAACATCTAGAAAAAAAATGCTAAAAACAAAATAAATGTAGCAGTGATCAAATAACTGTGGGCTGTGTAATCTTAATTCTATAAACACTGGACAGAAAAGCAGTTAGTGAAATTAACTTCAACATATCAAAAAAGAAATCTAAGGAAAGTGGTACATAATAAAGCATATTTGATATGTAAAGACCTTTAGTAACTTGTGAATCTGATCCCATACATAATTGAATGATATTGTGTAATATGAATATTTAAAAACCATACTTGCTCTTAACTTTTCGGGTGTATTTTTTTTCCCCAGTACAAGTAAAAACTTGCCTACCATGTCAACAGAATCTGTGGAAATTGATGATGGTTTATACAGGTAAGAACTTCAAACTAGAACTTATTTTCTCTAGTCATTATTAATCTAATTTTAAAGAGCTGAATAATAATCAAATATTAAATATGAACGATACTGTTAGACCTTTGCAGAACTTTGTATGTATATCCTATGAATTCTTCACAAGTTAAAATTCAGGTTTCTGCACCACAATATGATAGTCTACAAGACCTGCATAATGGCAACACCAATTCACATGGAATGTATATACGGTAAGTTTCACAGGATCCGTCCCCCAGATGAAGAGCTACAGGTAGTCAGTGACTGACAAGCTTTGATCGGAGACAAGCTCCCTGATAGGTTACCTAATACCAAGTGATCAGCTCTAAACACATGTACACATGGGCACCATTAACTGAACTCAGGGAATTATATGTGTATATATGTGTTTATGTATATGTAACAGTAGTCAAAGAAGAAGACAAGAAATTGAGAGTGAGGGGAACATGGAAGAGCTGGAGGAGAGAGTGAGAGAGGTGGAAATGATGCAAGTATCATACTCATGAAATTCTTTACAGTAGTAAAACATTATTTAGAAAATGTTTCTTAATTGGGATTTCTGGTTTTGTTTATTTCTATGATTTTTTTTTCATATTCTATGCAGTATGAAATCTTCATATTTAAATAAATCTCAGGTTCTTTAGATTTAAATGATGGAACTAAGAAAGATTTTGCTGTCCATTACAAAGTATGTGTCTTGCTTTGGTTAAAAGGATTTATTAATATTCTTGGTAGTATAGGTGTTTCATAAAAATAAACCTAATTCATATTAGCTATATAGTCACATTTAGAGAATGATTACTTCAGTGTATTCTCAAGAAAATATAATTTATAGAAGTGGAGAATAGTGACAGATAGGTTTAGTATAAATGGAAGTTAATGAGTTTTTTAAATTTGTTATAGATTGAATATGAAATGTCCTCTACACACTCATGTATTTAAATATTTGGTCTCCAGCTGGTGATGTTATTTGGTGAAAGTGTGAAAACATTTAGGAGGCAGGGCATATATAGAGGAAGTATTTTGTCAGAGATTAGAAAATAAAACCATTCTAGAGAAGAATTCTAGAGAAACAGAATTCTGAGGATGAATTTCCTTAATTGTAGTTTTTAATTTGATTAGTCTTAAAGTTCCTAAAGACTCATTTTGATAGGATAGTATAGAGAGCATCAATAATCTGAACCATTAGCTGTTTAAGGAAATACTTAAGTGTTAAGCCATAAACATGTGCATGTGAGCACCACTAAATGGACTTAGTACATTATATATACATGTGTAGGTCAGAAAGAGAACAGTAATCCAGAGGCCACAAAGCTGAGAGGGAGTGAGGGACATGGGAGGAGTTGGAGGGAGGAGAGAGCAAGGTGGGGTGATGTAAATACAGTGCTCGTGTATAAAACTGTTAAAAATTTAAAACAAGAAATATACAAAGTAAATGCATTGATCTTCCTGACTTACTAATGGTGAGAGGCAGAGAATATAGTGAGTCTGAACATCTTTGGAAAGCTAAGGGATCAGTGGAAAGCTAAGGGACATAGTCAGTTGGATTGTTGTTCCTAGCATCTCTGTACAAATAAGAAAGAGAAAGAATGAACTCAGATTGAATTTCCTAGCTCCTGGTGTGTGTAAACAAATCTGGGGGTTCAAAGAGATGACTCTAGGTTAAAGATACTTGCCACCAAGCCTGACAACCTAAATTCAATCTCTAGGATCCTCATGGTGTAAAGAGAGAACTGACTCCCCAAAAGTTATTCTCTGACTTCAGCACATGTGCTATGGCAGGTTTATACTCACACTCAAAAATACACAATTTTTTTAAAGATTTTAATAAATATAATTTAAAGTTCAGAGAAGTTAGAATTCTAGAAGAGATTTGCCATGTAAAAACCTGTGTTCCATACTGGAAGGATCCAGAAAATTCATCTTTATCAATACTTTAAGAAACAGATTCATGAGGAGAGCACCAGCATTCTTGAACTATACCATTGCTCTTCTATGTAAAGACTTTACAGTGGGAGATTCTGTCATTCAATTTGGAATTAAAAGCAAAGTAACCGTAGAGTTTGATGATAAGGATCCTTCATGCAACTCCTCCTTAGAGGAGGAATGTGAGGATGAAGCTTCATTGGATAGCCCAGAATATTGGAAATTCTGGTACGTGAACTGTGTGCCCAGGAAAGCTGCAGGCAGTGAGTAGATCTAAATGAAGATAGAGGCCATGTGGGCTCCAGCCAGTAAGGCCATAAGGACAGGGTGCCTAAACTCATTTGTGTTTACATCATGATAGCATATGCTGTAGATGCCAAGCAAAAAGCTATGGATTTTAATATTTACCCTGTTGGGCTTTGGTACAGCTCTAATTCCAGCCTTCCCTTCACTACCCTTATTCCTCCCTTTTGAGATGGGAATATTTGCTCTGATGTTGAATCTTAGAAGTGTATAACTTTGTTTCTGATTTTACCGTGTTTCATAGTTAAGAGATTGTCTTTAGTGTTAGAAGATGCTATTGTTTTTAGACTTTTGAGTGATGTTGAAACTATTAAGAGTATGGAGACTCAGGACTAGAGAAACTGCTCAGCCATCAAGAGCATTGGCAAGTCTATTTGTAGAGGATCCTAGTTCAGTTCCCAGCACCCACGTAGCCACTAACAACCATCTCCAGTTCCAGGAGATCCAGTACCCTATTCTGGCCTCTGAGCATTGTGTGCATGTGGTACACTTACAGACATGCAGGGAGAACACTCACACTCAGAAAATAAAAATAAAATATTTTTTAGAAAAGACTGGAGACTCTTGGAGTAAACTGAGTACATTTGTATTATGAGATGGCTATGAGATTTTTGGAAGTTGGGGTGAAATGTTATGGTTTGAATATGAAATGTTTCATATTCAAATGCTTATGTTCTAGCTGGTAGTGCTGTCTGGGAATGTTTTCTTCTACAGTGGGTTCCAGAGATCAAACTCTGGTCATAAGCTTGCTCCAAGCATTTTTACCTGCTGAGCCATCTCACCAGCCCTGCTTTTTCAGTTTTTTTTTAATGGTTGATAATGATCATCTTTAACTTTCTAAAGTGTATTTTAAAGTAATACCATCTCTTGTGTAGTATAAGAAGCATACATCATTCTTATTTTTCTCCTTTTCAGGGATTTTGTCTTACATGTTCTACATGTATTATAAACTCACAGTGTATCATTGTAGGTTTTTGTAGTTATCTTTAAGGACTTCTAAGATTTTTAAAAAACTAAGACTGGGGTAATGACTCAGCAGTTAAAAGCATTGGTTGCTTCTGCAGTGTACCCAGATTTGGCTGCCAACACCTGTAATTCCAGTTCCTAGAGATCTCATGCCCTCTTCTGGCCCCCACAGGCATTGCATACATGTGGTACACTTACTACATGCCACTGCACAGATGTGGCAGTCAGAAGACACGTGATGGGGGTTAGTTCTCCCTTCTACTGTGTGGTAGAAAGGACCTGAACTCAGCTGTTCAACTTGCTGTCAGGTGTCTTTACCTCTTGAGCTGTCCTAGCCTTCTTTATTTTACAACTTTTTAATTTAGGGAGATCACCAGATTCTATTTGTATATTCCTCCTGCCACTGCAGCCTGGAAACTCTCCCAGTAATACCTAAAATTGGCCTATTTTGTGGTTCTCTCCAGATTGCTGTCTTGAATTGCCTGTTTTCTAGTATTTGAAATGTTATTTCATTTATTTTGTTCAGTTTTCAGTTATTTAAAAACAGGAGAACAAAACTGAGTCCAATTATCTCACATTGGCCAAAAGTAGTAGTCTTATGTATATGTTAGTTTTTTTGTTTATTTTTTATGGGTTTTTGTGTTACTTGTTTTTTGTTTTTGCTTTTATTTGAAATAATCTCATGTAACCAGGGCTGCCCTTAAATTTATTATGTAGCTAAGGAAAACTTTGAATTCCTGATCCTCACAAGTGCTGTGATTATAGGCATGGAACAACAGGTCTAGTCTATTCAGTGCTGGGGATTGAACCTAGGGTTTTGTGCATATTATGCTTTAAAAAAGAAAAAACCAGGTACAGTTGTCCATACCATTAATCCCAGCACTAGGAAGGCAGAGATAGGTGGATCTAGTTAGAAGCCAGCCAGCGCTGCATAGTAAGACGCTATCTCAGAAAAATAAAAGTGAAAGATCACGGTCTCAGAGAAAATTCTCATAAATGTAATTTCATGAGAAATGAGACACATTCAGAATGGTCCTTCATACAAAGTTGAAAATAAGCAAAGAAGACAGTAACAGATGTTCAATAAGGAATAAATGGATAATTTATACTTTCCATAACTAAAGCCTTAAGTACTGATTGAAAAAGAGCTTAGGCTGGGGTACAGTTCAGTTGCCGATAGCTTGCCTTGCATGTATGAGTCTGGGTTCAATCCCAGTACTGCAAATAAACAAACAAACTTACTTTTCAAAAGTTTAGATTTTATTCTGTTTTTGTAGGGAACAAGGAAGGAAATAAAGATAGCTTGCATTTATAAACTTTTCCTCTAACTACACAAAAATAACTTTCAGACCTTTAAATTCTAATGTGTAAATTATTTATCTTTAATATATATTAAATATGTGGGTGTCTTAATTTTAAAAGTATACACAACTGGTTACTGAAGCTATTTGTTGCTTATACTGAACTCTTATCAAATGATTCTCAAAAGAATTCTTTGGAATTTCTATTATTTACATAGACTGATAACACTATTTCCCATTATTCTCTTAGCTAACTTACTACTGATTATGTCAGTATATCTGACCTTTTTAAATTTCCAGTGTATATACTTTAAAACCTCAACCTGATACTACTTGTTCTTAACAAGCAACTTAAAAAGACTTTGAAATGCTTTACTATCTTTTAAAGGCAAAGTAAAAAAAAAAAAATAAAAAATAAAAACAACTCCCTGGTCAGTTCTTCTCTTAAAGGACTAAATTTTTGCCTCAGAAGACCTATTTATAGTAAAAGTTTTAAAGCAAGGTAGCAAAATCAATCTCTGTAGTGTAATGAAATGAGGAGCAGGAAGGAATGGAACTCTGACAAGTCTACCTCACATAATTCTCCCTCTCTAAGAGCCAGATCCTATTCTAGTCTGCTTTTTCAGAATATGGCCTGTGTTACCAAACCATATAATTTTTCAAAATATGCCATATATTTGTCAGTTACTTAGTAAATTTTAAATGTTGTGCAAATCACCTAAAATAATTCTGGACAGAATCTAGTGCCTGGGCTGTTAATTTGGGGAAAAAACAAAAAACCAAAAAAACTTGAAGGCGTATTTTGATGAGATAATTCTTTTTCATTGTGTTTTACACATAGTCGACAGAGGTACGTTCTTGGTGACACAGCAATGCAGAAGATGGCCAAATCCCATGTTTTCTTAAGTGGTATAGGTGGTCTTGGATTGGAAATTGGTAAGTAATATTTTTTTCATAATTTTCTGTGATACTTATGAGTTACATAAGATAATTTGAAATACTTTCTGTATTTCCTTTAAAGGAAATTAGATTCTGTTTTGTCCTTTGTCAGATTCAGTTTTGATTCTTTGACCAGATACTTCATAACACTGATACGGTTTACCCCAAGGAACTGATAATGCCTCTTATTATTTGGTAATTTTAATATTTATTAAATCATCAGTCTTAATTCTTTATGGTATCATGATAATAACCACAGAAATGTGCTTGGAAGAATACACTAAAATAAGAGTGGATATCTCCAGTTGGTATGATTATGTAAAACTTTATCTTCCATTTTTTTGTTAATCTATGTTTTCTAACTTTTTCTTTAACAAGTTAAAAAATGTTGCAGTTACTAAGTTAGGGATTTGATCAAGCTCCGTGAAGCTATATTTCATATGAATTCATAATTTTTTTTTCATTTTTCCTTTATAGCAAAGAATCTTGTTCTTGCAGGGATTAAAGTGAGTATCTATAATATGAAGTTCTTTGTTATGAACTGTTTTGTTTTTGCTGATTTGTAGTGATAATATACTTTGGCTTATTGTTTCTTCAATTTTATATAACAGAATTATTAATGTTCTGTTCCTTTTTTAAAAAATATTGGAAAGTTGAACATAAAAAAATAGTTAACACAGTCCTATTCACTTATCACACAATTTCAATTACCAACTCATATACATGTTTCTTTCATATATGTTCTTCCCATTCACTATTGGTTGCAGTGCTAAATTATTTTAATATAAATTTCAGATATTGTATTATCCTTAAATATTTTAGTACATAACATTAATATAACCACAGTGCAGCACCATTTTAACACTTAAAAATATAACAGTTCATTAATATTGTATTAGTTTCTTCTTGCTATAAAATCATTTACCCTAAAATTCAGTAGCTTAAACAAACATTATTTATTACTGCCAATTTACATAGGTAAGGATGCTAGGTGATTCCTCTATTAAGATCTCTTCCAAAGTTGTAGTCAAGTATTCTAGGAGCTATAGTTATCATGAGGCTAGTTTGTCAAAGCACTTGCTTGCCAAGCTTGTTCTTGGTTGTTACCAACTTCAGTCCTTTGTGGGTTGTAGTATGGAGGACCTTAGTTCCTTACTGGCTATTGATTAGAGGTTGCTTTCAGTTTCTTGTTGTATGACCCTCTCCCTAGGACTGCTGATCAGACTGCAGCTTCAGCAGGCACTAAGACTAGAGAGAATACCCTTAACAAGGCAATTCCATTCTTTGGCATCTAAGCTCAGAAGCTACTAAGGTAGCTCACAAACAAGAGGAGTGGAGTACCCAAAAGCCTAAATACCAAGAAGTGGGGAACATTGGTACCCTGCTTAAAGCTTGCCTAGCATGATCATAAATGCCAAATTTATGGTTTGGGTTTTCTGGAGAAATATTTTTTAAAGTTTATTTTGTTTTATTCTAGAACCAAGTACAAATCATTTTACTAAATTTGTTTCCGTCTATAAACTTCCATCCTCTGTTTTGTTTTGTTCTTTAATTTTAATCTTAACAAAATATATTTGTTAAAAAAAGTAGTCATTTGAGCCAGGTATGGTGACTGTAATTCTAGTACTTGGAAAGTAAAAGGCAAGAAGATAGCTACAGATTCAAGGCCAAGCCTGGACCTGGTCTGCCAGTGAGCTCCAGACCTACCAGGGCCACATAGTAAGACCCTATCTCAGAAAAAGAAAAAATTAGTTATTTTTCACATATACCTATATCTTTCTGTTTCTCTACAAACCATTAGTTATAGCGAGAGCCACATTCAGAGTTGATTCCTTTGGCAAGACTACTTCATAGGAAATACTGTGTGCTTCTATAAGGAAGCAGTAATATTCCATTGTTCATCTTTTTCTGATTATTTTAGCCATTTGTCATTGCGTAGATTCATTACTTCATTAATCATAACTTATATTCATTCTATATCATTCCCTTCTCATTTATTAGTAAGAATGTTTTTTTAATTAAAAAAATTATTTGCATTTATTCTTGGTGGAAAGAACATGCTGTACATGCCATGATGTGTGTGAAGACCAGAGGACAACTTTCTGGAGTTTCTCCTTCCACCCTGTGAATCACCAAGGATTTAACTTAGGTCATCAGGCTTGTTTGCAGGTCCTGTTACCTGCTGAGCCATCTGGCTGGCCCAGAATATTTTGAGATATATATATCTTGTTGAGCTGCACACTGACTGTTACCACTGAAGATGCTGAGGCAGAGGATGGTCCATGTAGACAATTTAGTAGCACCCTGTTCCATTCCTGCCAGTAGGCTACTCCTATTAGCTCTACTTGAGTTAAGGTTGCTACCTCTGCTGACAAGTACATTCACTGCAGTTCTACTCCAGCTGTTCTTCCCAGCAGTTCCAGGTGATGACGAGTTTGTTAGTTTTGAAGAGGCCTAAAGAATTTTTATAGATGGAAGACATGAAGTGCGATTTGAAGGCAGCTAATTTAGAATGAGAGACTGTCTGCTGATGTTCATGCCACTGGGCAGTTTATGGACTGGGTTGGTACTGATGGCATGACTACTCTGGACTACTAGTGTATTTGGACTAGAAAACTTGCTTCATTGTTGGTTCTTTAATTCAGAACCCTGTAGTTTCTTAGAACCTTTGATAGCCAGGCTTCTTCAAAAAGGACTCTGAAGGTCAAGCCAGATACATGTTTCTTCCTTTGCACAGGCTCCTATCTTTTCTTCCCACACCCAAGTTACTACCTCTCCTCACACTGTCCAACAGAGCTGTGTATCTCCATTGCAAGCTAGGTAAATCACGGACCAGCCCAGTGGTGAAATTAAGTAATAACTGCCAGCTTTCCAGCTTATCCTCACTACATAAGACTTAAGATAAGCGACTTAGTGTATCACCTCTTGTTGTCTAGTTCATCACCTAGAAATGGTTCTCAGAGGTCTCAGACCCTGGTTTCTAGGCTAGCACTGTGTACCACTGCCTCTATTAACTATTTAGCCAAGGCTGTAGTATCACAAATCTCCATGCAGGATTTCAAATCTCTCTTAATGATTGTACTCCCAAACTTCCCATGTCTTCTAAACCTCTTCCCTCCCCTAACTATACCTTCTACGTCACCCAAGCCTTCTCTGTCAGTTAGCCTTCAGTATTAACTAAACATACTTCTAACTTCTAAGTCCAACTAAACTCCCAAGTCCACTGTATACCCAAGTTTTTCTATTTCAAATGCTTAGAATATTTTAGTAAGAAAATTTTTCATACAGTTACTTGATTTCACAAAAGTATAGACTGCATGTACCAAAAGACAGGATAAATACACTAAATTCCTCCATTTGCCAACTTTTAAAAGTCATTCTGATCTACACCCAGCTATAACCAGTAAACTTTATAAATATGTATATTCATATACCTTGAAAAGCTTAATTTTAATATACTTGATGTGTTTTTATCATTATAGATTTTGTTAATATTAAAATTGATTCATCTTTGGTTATTGGAATCCTCCTCAAGTTTTTGAGTCCTTTTGACATAACTCCAGTAGTCTTTGTCATTTGAAGTCTTACTGAGGGATGGTTAGAGGTAAAACATTATGAGGAAGCACTGAAGTTCCTTCTATTTAAGCTTAATATTATAAAATATGACAAAAACTTTCTAATTCATACTAAGGATTAATGGATTGCTTCTACTTTTTATTTTTATCCTTTGCTATGAGTCATAGTTCTTAGTGACATTGATCTACTTATTTGTCCTTTTTGACACTTGCACAGCAATTTTAGAATACCAAATTCAATATAAATTATTGAAACTTTTTTTTAATCCTGTTTTGGCTAACACTTTTAAAAAGTCATTTAAAATAATTCCTCCAGGTAATCCTACAAATAAATCAATATTCGTTTTGCTTTGGATTTTTATATATGACTTTTTAAATTCAAATTTACTCCATAGATTTATTTAATTTAAAAATTAAATTTATGAAACAAAATATTTTTGTTAGTCTACTTTTTCTTTAGTGTGCTCCCCCTTCACTAGTTAGATCAATCCCTTTTAAAATTTGATTTACTATTCATTTATATTTAAATATAAGCAAATACATGCAAACATACAGACTTGTACATTTCAAATATATGTATCTATCTTTCTGCCTCTGTTAAAATGCCTTTTCTCTGCTTTGCTTTTTATTACTTAACAACATATCCTGGAGATGACTGTATAGTGATAAATGCTTATTTCTTTGTTTTTCAGTGGATATACATTGTGTGACTATATCCCATATTACAAAAAATCTTCCATATTGATGAGCAATTTGTTTCTAGTATCTTAAATAATGATACATTTAATACCCTTGTCTATTGGTACTTTTGAATCTCCAAGAATATTTTTGGGATAGGTTCCTAAAACACAGGGTTGTCATGTTAAAGGGAAAAATTCATGTCTTGTTAAAGATTATACTAAATTCCTTTCCATTGAGGTTGAGCCACCTCTAACATTACTGCCACCATGTATGAGTGGCTGTTGAATATGTTGTCAAACTTTTGAACTTGTGCCAGTGCAGTAAGCATGGTTGACTATTTTCATATTCAAGAGCAAAAAAGTTCCATTTTCCAGCATATTCCTTGTAAATTTATCTTATTCCTTTTCTGTCAGATTTCTGGCCTTATAAAAGTTGCTTTTTTTTCTAGTTTGTCCATTATTTGGGGATATGGAGTACTTTAAAGTGTTTTATATGACATTTCTGAATGTTTTTTTTTTTAATTTTTTGTTTTATGTGTATGAATGTTATGTGTGCATGTAAGTGCACGGATGTCATGCAGTGCTCACAGAAGACAGAAGAAGGAGTTGAATCCCCTGGAGCTGGAATTACAGATGGTTGTTAACTGCCGTGTGGGTTCTGGGATTCAAACTAATGCTCTTAACCACTGACCCATCTCTCCAGCCCCTGAATGTATTCTTTATTTTGATTTTTATATCATGCTGCTTTCACAGATTTAAAGCTTCTTACTGTGTAGTTTCTCCAACAAGTTATTGTTATGGTATAAGTTATATCCTTTTCAATTGTTTTAACAGTAAGTCCTTTCTGTTATTTTTTGCTATATATATTTTTTCCAGTACACTGTAAATAATATTAGAGGTAGTGACCATCCTGACCCTATTCTGGACTTAATATTTTTCCTCCTTCTTTTTTTGAAGGCACTTACAATTCATGATACAGAAAAATGCCAACCATGGGATCTAGGAACCAATTTCTTTCTCTGTGAAGATGATATTATTAATGGAAGAAATAGGTAAAGGTATTTTGATACATTGTCATGAAATTTTTTTTACTATTTTATTATTTTTAGTTTATGTATATGAGTGTGTTGCCTGACTGTGTGTAAGTGTACCCATGCCCTGTGGAGGTCAGAAGAGGGCTTTAGATTACACTGGAACTGGAGTTATTGATGATTGTTAGCCACCATTTAGGTGGTGGATATCAAACGCAAGTCCTCTGCAAAAAAAGCCAGTGCTCTTAACCACTGAGTTGATCTCTCCAGCCCTATCAAGAAATTCTTTTAACTCTTTATTTAGAATGGTTTCTATACTCTGAACACCAGTTGTTTACTTTGCCACCATAAGTTCACATTACCTTAGGTAAATAAGTACTGGCGCATATGCCTTTATTAAATTTTTTTGTACATTTACCTTGTAACCTAGAAAAGAATTTTCTTGACATTACTAAAGGAAATCTTCAAAAAAATTTAGTTAACAAAGTAATGGGTTTCATTGTGACATTTTTATACATATGTAACATTGTACTTTGCATTTGTTTGATCAAACACTCCGTCCTTCGCATTACTCCCTTCTCTACTTCCCTTTCTCTCACCTCCCTCCCTGTAGTCCCTTACCCTGCTTTCTTTTTTTTAAAAGATTTTAAGTGTATGAAAATATTGCTTACATATATTTAAGTGCACCTATGTTGTGCAATGCCCACAGGGATCAGAAGAGGGCGTTGGGTCTCTGATTCTGGTGTTATGGACAATTGTTAGCTGCCATGTAGGTGCTGGGAACAGAACCTGGGTCCTCTGCAAGAGCAGTCAACACTCTTAACCACTGAGCCATCCTCCAGTTCCATCCTTCTGCTCTCTTGACTTACATATTCTGTTACCTTTTCTTGTTGCCCTCTCTTACTTCCTTTTATACCTCTTCCGCTCTCTCATAGTCCCCTTTCTACTTTATTGTCTAAAGCAAGTCTGTAGTATTATTGTCTAAGAGACATAAGGACCTTGAAAATGGGAACTGTAAGGATACACGTGGAAATTGTTAGACTTGCTATGGAATATCATATATATGAATCTTAATATTGCTGTAGTTACGGGAAAATAAATATATCTTGTTTACAGTTTATTTTCATTAAAATTTTTATGTCAGGTTCTGATGTCATTAAAGTGTCTGACATTGAATTTGACTATACTGAATGAAGTATTAGTAAAAAAAAATTTTTTTTTTTAGGGCGGAAGCTGTACTTCATCATGTTGCAGAACTAAATCCCTATGTACATGTCTCATTGTCATCTGCTCCTTTTGATGAAACTACAGATCTCTCCTTCTTAGAACAATACCAGGTTAGTATATTATGTATTAAATGTTACTGATAGATTGGACGGAAGGCATTAGTATATCTAGTATAACCTACTGTTCTGTGGAGCAGAAAAAAAAACTTTCTAATGAAAGTAATACCTATTACATGCATCCTTTGAGGAAAATCACTAAGAACTGTTGAATGTAAGTTGGCTATTTTAGCAGCAATTTACATTAAAAACTACCTAGAATTCAGTGGCTTTTAGCAACATTCATTTATTTGTTCCTATTGTGTATATCTTAAAATTTAGAATTCAGTTCATAAACGGTGGCCTAATAAGCATTAGAAAATTGAAAATTAGGCAGGACAAAATTAGTGAGGCTATAGAACACAAAAATAAGGAGTAGTTTGACTAAGAAATGACATCTCAAATGAAAAGGTTCACTTTATGACACTGGATTTCCAGAAAGAGCAGTAGAAGTCAGCATCAGGCTGTAGAAGTAGCTTGGTGAGTGAAGTGCTTGCTATACAAGCATGAGGACTGAATTCAGCTCCCTTTCACTCTTGTAAAATACAGATGTGATAGGCCATGTCTGTAACCTCTGCATTGAAAGCAGAGATAAGCTGATCGCCATTACTGATGACCATCCAACCTAGCTGGCGAGGCTGTGTTCAGTGAGAGACTATCTCAAAAAAATAAGGTGGAGAGTGGTAAAGGAAGACACTGATGTTGACCTCTGATCTACACACACATGCATGAACATGTAAATATACATATGCTAAACATAGGAAAGGAAAAGTCAATGTAAAATAATCCTGCCTAAAAATTTTCCAACACCTAATAAAAACAAATTCTGAGATTAAAAATGTGTTGACTCTAGCATTATGTTTTATATTGTTTACAGTCTAATATGTTAGCCTCTTGTGTTTCACAAGTACTGACAGAGAATACAAGAAGATTCCTGGGTCAGAGACTGAGAATTTTTTCCCTTATTGCTTAATATCTTACTAAAAGGTCATAAAAGTCATAGAGCTAACTCTACCAGAGGCATAAGTCTCAACATTTATAAACTCAAGAAATAAAAATAAAATAAAATGGGGTAATATAGGTGGGCGTGGTGGCTCACGCTTTTAATTCCAGCACTCGGGAGGCTGAGGCAGGCAGATCTCTGTGCATTCAAGGCCAGCCTGGTCTACACAGCGAGTTCCAGGCCATCTGAGGCTACAGGGAGACAGTCCCAAAAGGCTACTCCCCCCTCAAAAGAAGACACTCCCAAAAGAACAAAAGTACTGTCATCAGATTCCAAAGGAAACTTATTGATGAAATGCCTGCTAAATGAGAGCAGTAGTTGTAAAGAAGTCCAATAAGGTTCAAGGAGACACAGCTGAGTAAAACAGTACATAGAGTGAATGAGTAATTCAACAAATAGAGATACTAGAAAAAGAACCAATCAAAAATTTTGGAAATGAAGAGCTAAACAAATCAAACAAAAATTACAGTTAAAAACTTTTTAACCATAGACCAAGATTAAGGGGAGAATGACCTGAACTTGAAGACAAGCCTTTTGAAATATCATAGTCAGATTCAAAAATAGAAAAGGAGAGAATGCAGGAAGTCATTTAAGACCTTTGGCACCCCAATAAGCAAACAAATATTTGACATTAGGGGAGGTTAGAAATCCCTAGTTAGTGAAGTTATAGCAGAAAACTTCCCTAATCTTGAGATAGTTATGTATATCTAGGTAGAGGAGACCCATAGAGAAGATCCAAGGAAATGCGACCAGACAAACTCTGGTCCTGACATACTGTATTCAGACTTCCAAAATACAAAACAGTGGTGGCGATGTAACTCAGTATTGGAGTACTTGAGTAGCATGTACAAGGCCCAGAGTTCGGTTCTCAGCATCACAATCCCTGCCACACCCAAAAAGGCAAACTGATAAAAACAAAATGAACCACATTTAAGAGTGCATTTAAGACACACACAAAATCAACAAACAGCAAATTCATTGTGGTGCCACTCACTTATAATCCCAGTGCTTTGGGGAGGTTGAAGCTGGAAGATTGCCATAAATTCAAAGACACCCTGGATTACATAGTGAGTGGAAGGCTAGACAGATTTACATAGTGAGGACCCTTTCTCAATGCACGCACACACACACAAGCAGTGTTAAACTACTGTAGATAAAAATCTACTGCACAGACATTTACAGAACATACATCCAACAAGTATAGAATATGCATTCCTTTTCCTCGGCATATGAAACATTCCTCAAAATGCACCTTACATTAGGAAGTAGGGTATGTCCTCTCTGGCCCCCATGTAATAAAATAAGAATTTAATAAAAGGAACTTCAAAACTCTCACCCTAGTTAAAGAGCTATTATCAAAAGATAATGATAACATGTTGACAAAGATCTACAGAAAAAAAGAATTCTCATACACTGTTGGTGGAAATATAAATTAAAATTTGAGGAAAACATTTGAAGATTCCTCAAAAAATAGTAAGTTACCTAGAGGCTAAAGAGGGCTCAGTGATTAAGAGTACTGGCTGCTCTTACATAGGACCCAGGTTCGGTTCCCAACATGGCAGATAACAACTATCCATAATTTCATTTCCAGAGGTTCTGACACTGTCTTCTGACCTCCATTGATATTGCATGCATGTGGTGTATAGATATACAGGCAAAACACTCATACACATTATTAAAAATATATAAATTATTTTTTTTAAATTAGTAATTTATGTAGTCTATCCCACTTCTGGATATATATCCAAAGTAAATTAAATCAGCATACCAAAGAGGTATCTGCATGTCCATGCATATTCCAGAACTATTCACAGTTTTGAAGACATTAAATCAAATATAGATGCCCTCAGTGTGGACATAAAAATAAATTGATATTTGTGGAGTGTGTGTATATATATATACGTACATATAGGAAGATCTGCATATATACACAGACAACAGAGTATATTTCAACTACAAAGAAGAATGGAATCATTATTTGAAGCAAAGTAGATGTACTAGAAGACGTTTAAGTGAAATAAGCCAGAAACAAAGGCAAATACCATGTTTGCTCACATTTGTGGAAATTAAAAAAAAAATTATGTAGATTTGAACATCAAAAAGTGATTGCAAGAGGTTGGGGTGTAAGGAGTAGGGAAAGGTAGAAAAGGAATGCTGAATTTCATCAGTACATACTGTGCATATATTGACAGGTAAGATAGCTTCTTTTTTTTATTTTTTATGTGTATGAGTGTATTTCCTGCATGTATGTAAGTGCTCCCATGTCATGCTATGCCTGGTTCACAGGAGGGTGTTGAATTCCCCTGGGACTGAAGTTATGGACTGTTAGCCACCATATGGGTGCTAGGAACCAAACCCACCCAGGTCATTTACAAGAGCAGTCAGTGCTCTTAACTGTTGAGTCATCTTTCCAGTCCCCAGCAATACAACCTCTTAATATGGGCAATATACATCTTAGTCCAAAGTAAAGCAAAGTGTAGACATAATTATATTGCATTTCTGTTTACTTCCACCAATTCTGTGCCTTTCCCCTACCTATTAGTACAGTGCAGAGAATTCAAGTAGTGGGCTGCTTTAAAGGAGAGCACTGAGCCCAGGGACCCTGCTCTTTTACAGTAAGTAGTGTCTCTTATTCCTGAAGGAGTCATTAATTGTTTTAGAAGAGAAAAACAATCCTTAGAAAGTAGAATGCTCCCAAGTAAAGAGTATTTGGGACCTTAAATTGATGACATACTTATTAAGAATACAAAATGAACCAGGCGTAGTGGCACATGCCTTTAATCCCAACACTTGGAAGACAAAAGGCAGATGGATTTCTCTGAGTTCAAGGACAACTGGGGCTTCAGGGAGACCCTGGCTCAAAAAAATGAGTATAAAATGAGAGATCATTGAAGGAATGTCTAACCACAGGAAATATATCATGTTCTAAACTCACACCTGACCAACTACTAAAGTTATTATTCAGTTCCCATTTATTTTATTTATTTATTCATTTATTTATTATGGTCTTTTTGAGAAGAGAGAGTCAGATTCCCTTAGAACTGGGGTTACAGATGGTTGTTAGCTGCCTTGTGGGTGCTGAGAATCAAACCCAGGTTTTCTGCATGAACAGCCAGTGCTCTTAACCACTGAGCCAACTCTCTAGCCCCTCACTTCCTACTTACAAGCAGTGAAGAAAGCATAGAACTGAGAATCTGTTTTGATGTTTGGTAGACAAAAGACTTTAAGAAAGTATTTGACCTATATATGTCTAAAGTAATTATAATAAAATCTGATCTCATATCTTCTACTTATATCACAGAGTGCTCTTTTAAAAAATTAGCATTAAAAAGGTGTGCTTTCTTAAACAGTAGTATTATGTGGTTTTACTAACTGTAAGTTTATTTTGCGAATCTGTTCAATCTCAAAAATTAATGTTATGCCAAATAAAGTATCTTAAATTGTAGTTGTCACTCTTTTTGGCTAGTCTGAAGATACTATTTTTGTAGCTAGCTTAGCATCAGTAAAAAAATAAAACAAATCTCTAGCTCTTTACATATGGAGAATATTTAAATAACACATGGGATATTAAGGTTTGTTCTCTCTCAGTAAATAAATTTAAGGTGGTTAAAATTTTCTCCATGTTTTGTCTTTGGTTTTTCCATTTTGTAACTCTAAAGATGTTAACCCTAGAACAGAATATAATGTAGGATAGCAAATTTTATATGGGGATAACTGTATTTCTTTATCAGAATTTGAATCGACATGCTTGTCATTGAGAAGCTGTAGGTTATAAAATAAATTGTGTCTTTAATGAGCTTTTATTTCTTTTCTCCACAGTGCATAGTATTGACTGAGGTGAAATTGACATTACAAAAGAAAATAAATGATTTTTGCCATTCTCATTGCCCTCCAATAAAGGTAACATTATCATTTAATATGTGGTTAACCAAAAAAAGAACATTTTTACTGTGAAAAGTTTTAGCTTTTCACTGAGCTATATAAAAAGTGTTCTATGTATGCAATCACAGTAAGATTTCTCCTGAATCTTTATAATGCTTATTTCATATTTTTTAATCCAGATATAAATTTAGTTTTTAAGCAGTCATCTTGAATTAAGGAAGAGTTAAGTTTGGGAATACAATGACAGTAAGCAATGAATTCATCTTTAAATTAGATGCAATCATGCTTTCAAAGAGGTTATTTTTTCATTTAACAGATATTCATTGAACATTTACTACATTCCATACAATACTTAACACTAAGACTACATCAAAAAACAAGACAGACAGATTTAAATTTCTCATGAAACGTACCAAAGCAAACAATACACAGTGTACTTTTAGTTTCAAGTCCTATGAAGAAAAGAAACAAGAACAAAGTCTACATGAAATTGGGCCAGTTACATTTCTGTTAGAGTAGAAAGTCATGGAAGACCTCTCTGAAGAGATGATGTTTGACAGCGACTTCAGTAAAAAAGAATCAGTTAAAACCATCTGAGGAAGACTAGTCAGTGCTGGATACGCAACTGAAAAAATTAACTTGGTATATTTGAGCAATTGAGGATGCAGGCCAAGACCAAACTAGAGTTGAATCAACAGAAGAGACTGGGAGAAGTAAACAGTACAAGATTAGGTTTAGAGAATTAGACAAAAAGACAACAAGATGCCTTAATGGATTAATGCTCTTACTTGAGTTCAGTAAGAACCAGAGGTGGAATGAAAACCAACTCCCACAAGTTGTCCTCTGACCTCTACATGCACACAGTAGCATACTCATACCTATAAATGTAAATATGCATACATACAAATTAAATAACTAATTTTTTTTTAAGAATTTAGATGAGGATGGTTTGTTTTTGTTTTTTCTTTTTTTTTTTTGGACAGTTTTTGTTCTTGTTGTTTTCACTATGAGCCATGGTTGGCCTGGAACTCACAGAGATCTGCCTGCCTCTACCGCCTGAATGCTAAGATTAAAGGCATATGCTATTATACCTGGCAAAGACCATACTTTTTTCTTTTAGTAAACAAAAGTAAACTTTATTTTTACATTTTGTTTCTATATACCTTCCTCACAACTCCCCAAATTAACATCAAGCCATGAAAATTCATGACATTAGAGATATTAAATGCTACATATGTATTTAGTTAACAGGACAGTAACAAATTACTATATGATAAATGTTCTTCATTCTTGCCTTTAATAGAATACCGAACAATTCCTCTTCTTTTAATCATAAGCATATACAAGATTAGTTGTTTTGACTTCTAGAGAAACAATGGGAGAATAGTATCTTAAAGCTTTTTGGAGGCACTAGGGGGTGTTTTGTTGCTTTGTTAGGATTTCTAAAATTTGTTTTTTATGTATACGAGTGTCCTGCTTGTGTGTTTGTAAGCACACTGTGTACATGCAGTGCACATGAAGGCCAGAAGAGGGTGGAGTTATAGACAGATGTTAGCCACCATGTGGGAGCCAAGAAGCGAACCCAACTCTCTACGAGAGCAGTCAGCATTCTTAACCACTGAGCCATCTCTCCAGCTCTATCCTTCTGCTCTCTTGACTTACATATTCTGTTACCTTTTCTTGTTGTCTTCTCTTGCCTCTTTTTATACCTCTTCCTGCCCTCTCATAGTCCCCTTTCTACTTTCTTGTCTAAAACAAGTCTGTAGTATTGTTGTCTAAGAGACATAAAGACCTTGAAAATGGGAACTGTAAGGATACATTTGGAGATTGTTAGGCTTGCTCTGGAATATCATATATATGAATCAGAATGTATAATCACATATAAGGATTTGGTGCTAGGATCCACATATGAGGGAGAACATACATTGTTTGTTTTTGTGAGGCTGTGTTACTTCACTTAGCATAACAGTTTCTGGTTCCATACATTTACCTGCAAATTTTATGATTTCATGTTTCTTTGCTGCTGAGTAGAACTCCATTGTGTAAATGTACCACATTTTCATTGTCCATTAGTCAGTTGAGGAATATTTTGGTTACTTCCATCTATTAGCAGTTGAGAAAAGAGCAGTCACAAACATGGATGTACAACTATCTCTGCAATAGAATAATTGCAAGATACATGCCAAGGAGTACAATAACCAGGTAAAACAGTAAGTTCATTTTTAGTTTTTAAAAATTCTCCACATTTCTTCCCATGGGGATTGTACAAGTTTATACTTCCAGCAGCAGTGAATGAGCATTCCCCTATCCCTGCATCCTCACCAGCATTTAGTATCATTTTTTCTCTTGATCTTAGTCAATCTCACTGAGGTAAGATGAAATCTTGAAGTGGTTTAATTTGCATTTCCCTAATTATTGATGACGTTGAGTACTTTTTAAGATGTTTCTTAGCCATCTATATTTCTTTTTTTGAGAACTCTCTGTTCAGATTCTTAGCGCATCTTTTAATTGGGTCACTTCTTTACTTGATTCTTTGTTTTTTGAGGTTTTTATATGTTCTAGATGTTAAACCTCTAACAGATGTGTTGCTGGTGACAATTTTCTCCCACTCTGTAGATTTTCTTTTCATTTCCTTGATTCATTCTTTTGCTGCATAGAAGCTTTTTAGTTTAATGAGGTCCCACTTGTTGATTCTTGATCTTAATTCCTGAGCAACTGATGTCTAGTTTAGAAAGTCTTTTTCTACACCCATATCTTATAAATTACTGCCAATGTTTTCTTTAGTTTCAGGTTTCACATTGATGTCTTTGATCCATTTGGAATTGACTTTTGTGCAGAGTAAAAGATAAGGATCTAGTTTCATTCTTCTACAGGTGGAGATCCAGTGTTGCCAGCACCATTTGCTGAAGATGCTTTCTTTCCTGCATTGAGTGTTCTTGGCCCCTTTGTCAAGTATAGATGGGTGAAATTGCATGTACTCATGTGGGTCTTCACTTATGTCCCATTGATCTGTGGGTGTATTTTTGTACTACTACCATGCTGTTTGTTTATCCAGGATCTTTTGGGCTTCCATATGAATTTTAGGGTGCATTGTTCTGATTTTGTGAAGAATGTCATGGGGATTTTGATTGGAATTGCATTGAATCTATATATTGCTTTTGCTACGATGGTCATTTTCATGGTATTAATTCTTCCAGCCTGTGAATATGGAATGTCCTTCCATCTTTTGGCATTTTCCTCCGTCTCTTTCTTTAAGGATTTAAAATTTTATTGTAGAGATCTTTCATGTCTTTGGGGTCAGGTTTATTCTGAGATTTTTTGTTTTTTGGGGGATTATTGTGAATATGTGAATGTGTACTGTTTGAATATGTACTAGTTTGAATATGTACTCTTTCTCCAATATCTTGTTATTGGTATATAGAAAGGCTACTGATTTTTGTGGATTAATTTTATAACCTGCCACTTTACTGAAAGTGTTAATCATTTCTAGGAGTTTACTGGTGGAATTTTTGGCATCTCTTAGGTATAAGTATCATATCTTCTGTTAAAAGGGATCGTTTGACCTCTTCTTTGCCAGTGAGTACTCCCTTTAACTTTCTTCCCTTGTATTATTGCTCTAGCAAGAGTTTCAAGCACTGTATTAAAAAGGAGTGGAGACAGTAGACAACCTTCCAGGTTTTAATGGGAATGCTTCCAGTTTTTCTCCATTTAGAATGATATTGGCTGTGGGTTTGTTTATATATCTTTAATTATGTTGAGGTATGTTCCCTCCAGTCCAATTCCCCCTGGGACTTTTAACATAAATTCGTGTTGAACTTTATCAAAAGTCTTTTCTGCATCTATTGAGGTGAAAATGTGATTTTTGACTTTGAGTCCATTTATGTGCTTCTGGGCCTGGAATTTTTGGTTGGGAGATTTTGAATTGCTGTTTTAATTTCCTTAAATGTTATGAATTTATTTAAGCTGTTGATCTCTTCTTCATTTAGCCATGTGGAGGCCCACATTTTTAGATATATATCCATTTTATTAAATAGTGTATAGGTTTTTGAAGTATTTCCTTATGTTCTGAATCTTTTTGTTGTTTCTTGTGATGTTTCCTCTCTCATCTCTGATTTTGTTAATTTGGAGTTGCTCTTTCTTTTGGTTAAGTGGGCTAAGGATCTGTCTATCTTATTTTTCTTTTCAAAGAATCAGCTCTTGGAGTTACTGGTTCTCTGTATTGTTTTCTTTGCTTCTATTTTATTCATTTCTGCTCTGATTTTTATTATTTGTTCTTGTACTAGGTTTGGGGTTTATTTATTACTGCCTTTCAAGATTCTTGAGTTGCAATGTTAAGTCATTTATAAATAAAGGCACTTAGAGCTATAAACATCCCTTTAAGACTGCTTTTAATGTATCCCAGAAGTTTTATTGTCTTCTATTACCCTTTTTGCTAATTCCACAAATACTTATTTCTTTCTTAATTTCTTGACCCATTCATCATTCAGGAATTGTTGTTTAATCTCCATGAGTTTTTGTAGTAACTAGGGCTTCTTCCTGTGTTGAAATTAAGCTTTATTAATAGAATGCATGAAATTATTTCAATTTTTTTTTTTGAGATTTGTTTTGTTCCCCATTATGTGTTTGATTTTGGAAAAAGTTCCATGGAGTGCCAAAAAGAAAGTGTATTCTTTGGTACTCAGATGGAATATTTGGTAAATGACTGCTATGTTCATTTGATGTATGATATTGTTTAATTCAACGTGTCTCTGTTTATTCTCTGTGTGGTTGACTGGTCTAATAGAGGCCCCCTACTATTAGTGAGATGGGATTAATCTGTGTTTTAAAGTCCTGTAGTACTGTGTTTATGAAGTTGGGTGCATCAGAGTTTGGTGCATATGTATTCATGATTGTTATATCTTCTTGGTTAATTGTGTTCATTTGATCAGAATGAAGTACCATCTTTATCTTTTCTGATTAGTTTAGTTTGAAGTCTATTTTGTCAGATATTAGAATGGAAAACAATGCTTGTTTCTTAGTGCCTTTTGCTTGGAATATTTTTTCCACCCTTTGATCTTAAGGTAGAACTTGTCCTGGAAAGTGAGATGGGTTTCTTGCAAACAAAAAGATGGATTTTGTTTCTTTATCCTTTCAACTAGTTTGTGTCTTTTGACTAGGGAGTTTAATCCATTGATATTAAAGTACTATTGAAAGATATGTATTGATTCTCATCATTTTAATTTCTGTTTGCATTCTTGGTCTAACTTTGCAGTTACACACCTTTTTTAGTTTCTTTCCTTTGCCCCCTTTGGTATAGTCATTCCTTTCTTCAGCTCTTTATATTGCTTCAAGAATTCTCTGAAGGACCTGTTTTGTGGACATGAACTCTTTCAGCCTATTCATGTTGTGGAAGATTTCTCTTTCCCTTCAACTACAATAAACATTTTTGCCAGGTAAAGTATTCTCGGTTAGCATCTATGGTCATTTCAAACTGAGAATACTTTTGTCCAGGCTCTTCTGGCTTTCATAGTTTGCACTGAAAACTTAGCTGTAGAAGTAAGCTCTACATTTTAGAACTCTTCTGTAGGACTGGTGATGTTTGGTAGGGTCATATTATTTGGGTTTTTCATTTTTTTGTTGTTGATCTTGACATGTGGATTTTTGTTAGTAATTCTGGTGTGAGACTCAAGCCTTCCTTTCTTGAGTTCAAGTCTCATTCTGTTTGTATACTTGATTTGCCTTGGTTGTTTGCTTATTGGATATGAGAAACTGGTTGGTCAAGGCTTCAGGTTCTCTCTTTTGATTTTATATTGGAGAAACCAGATGGCTCTAGTACAGCTACTCGGGAGTTCCCACAGAGGCACAAGTCAGGGGAGAATCAGATGCTCTCAGGCTCTCCCTCTTAGGTCTGGGCTCCTCTAGCCAGTAGGTACAGCACAATTTGGGACGCTTATTAGGCAGAGGATTCATGCATTCTCATACAGTCTGCAAAAATCTGGGCCCCTTATATGGGGCAGAGAAGCCTCACTTTCCAGCGGTGAGAGGGGTTACAGATGGTCCCAGTGTAGGGGGGACGGAGAATCTGCATAATATCGAAAGCTTACCGCCAAATGGAGCTAAGAGGGTAGGTAGTCCAGCAGTCTGAAGTGCTAAAAGCAAAAGCAGGCCTGTGCCTAAGGCTAGAAGCAGAAAATGATGTGGGGTGGGGGAGATTGGAGTTGCTCAGACCATTTGGGAGTGGAGGCGCAATGGGTAAGATGAGACTTAAACCAGGAAAGAAGATTGGTCTCAAGAATTCAAGGCAAAGTAAGGGTGGTATCAGCCAGTTACAAGGCTAGTCTCAGGAGTTCAAGGGCAAGTTGGGGTTGGGGATAGCCTGTGAAGGCTCTTACATACTAGACTGAAAAATTGAGCTTGTCTGGATGCAGGGGATTAGGACACAGCGGCTATTTTTATTTTAGGTGTTTGTGTGTTTTTCCTGCATATGTGTGCATCTATCACATGTATACAGTGTGCACAAAGGCCAGAATAGGGTGTTGGATCCTCTGGAACTGGAGTTAAGGAAAATTGCTAGCTACCATGTGGGCACTGGGAACTGAACCTGGGTCCTCTGCAAACGCTCTGGTAACTGCTGCATGGCTGAGCATGGTGGCACATGCCTTTAATCACAGTACTCTGGAAGCAGAGTCATGTTCAAAAGCCAGCCAGGTCTATATAGTTAGTTCTAGGCCAGCCAGGGCTACATAATGAGACCCTATCTCAAATTCAAAACTAGTGATCTTTGCTCCAGCTAAATTATGTTCTTTTATTTTTTTTTTTTCAATTTTTGTTTCTTTTTGTTGGGAGGCAAAGGTAGAGGGCAAAGAACAACTTTGTGGAGTTGGTTCTTTCTTTCAGTCCTTATTGGGTTCTAGGGGTAAAACTTGAGTCATTAGGCTGCTGAGCCATCTCCCCTACCACTAATTTTTTCTTTTTGTTTTTATTGATTCAACCCCCTCCCCCTCATTGCTCCTTCCCTTCCAATGTGTCCTTTTTTTTTAAATTTTTATGTTTGTTTTTTTCTTAAAGACTTCTCACATGCTCCTCAGTCTGAGTACATGTCTTGGAGTCTGGTCAACCTACCAGGTATCATACCAGTAAGGCAAACTGACTGACCCTCTCTCAGAAGAGGGTTGCCCATAGATACATAGCAGTGACTAGAGCTTCCTACCCACAACTCCTCCCTCTCCCCCGTCTATACTGGGCCCCTATCTGGCTTGGGTTTGCACAAGTTCTGTGCATGTTGTCATAAGCACTATGAGTTCAAATGTGTTGCCCATACAACACAGTTTTATATTCATCTACCATGTCTAGCTCTTAAAATATTTCCACCCACTCTTCTTAAGTGATCCCTGAGTCTTAAAGACAAGGTACAGTATAGATGTCCCATTTACAGCCAAGCACTCCACAGTCTGTTATTCTCTGCACTTTGACCATTTGTGGGTCTCTGTGTTAATCACTTATCTGCTATAAGAAGAACCTTCTCTGGAGAGAGATGAGAGATGTACTAATGAATGGGTATAATAGTAAGTCATTGTGAGTCAGTTTAGCAAAATGATGGTAGTAGTTTCTTCTCTGTGTCCTGTGATTTGTCTAGCCACAGGTTATTGCTCTGATAACAGTGTCACATATGAACTCCATATATTAAATCAGACCTTAAATCCAATTAGAAGATGATTGGTAGCTCCCATGATATCTGTGTCACTATTGCACCAGTGGGCATATTTTGCCAAGCCATTTGTCATGTAGCTTACTTGAGTTCACAGCTGGGTAAGGCTGGTGATTACCTTTCTCCATCAGAAACATGCATTGCACCTTCCAGTACTATGAACACTAGCCAGCAGAGATGATGTAGCATCAACGTCAGTACCAGCTTGATTCCCCCTTGTTTATTTTACAACTCAGATTAATTTAATGTCTTTAGCAACAGGGTCTTTTGTCATGTTCTGGTGGGTAACCCTGTGCGATGGCATAGTCAGTATTATTTGAGGGTCTTTGGGATCTCTCTGGTCTCAACAATCCCCAAAAAGGGAGTCCATTTCTGGTTCTGGGCTTTGTATTTACTAGTCTGTGGTGTCTATTAGGACAGCTTAACCCCTGTTATAGAGTAGCTACTTTTAAACTCTTCATTTGTGTGTATGTGTATTGAGAGAAGCTTCCATAGTAGGATTCCACATGACTCTTTCAAAAGGCCTTTAGTGTTAGTTATCCTTCCTTTTACTTACAACTTCTGCAGTACCCTCCCATTCCCCACCCTATTAAACCTATCCTGTTACTTCCCTTAAAAGATTATATGACCTTGGCTTATGGTGAGTGGATTGTAATAGCAGTTTTCATTTAACAAATGATCTGAGTACACTGATAGACTCTGAAGTTATTTCAGAGGGTTAGCACAGTTAAACTACTTTATATTTGAAGGTGCTGTTTGTCTTTTTTATTCTGTATCTCTTGTGGCACACTAAATTTATCCAGAATCGATATGTTGTGTAGTGATATCATTGATTGACAATTAATACAATGTTATTGCGTATTCATGTATTTTCTATTTTAATTTCTAACTTGGTAAATATCAAAAGGTGCAACATCAACAGGAGCCCTTAGGGTTCTCAAACATTTTCAAGAGTATGAAGTAGTTTTGAAAGACAACCTCAAAGAAAGTGAATTTTTTAATTCTAAGCAGATTTGGAAACAGCTAGGCCAGTAAAGTTATTACAGTAGTCCAGGTGGGCAATGCTGGTCCCTCCCATCAGTGGATAAGGTTGAGAATAAAGATGAGAAATTGTTGAGCTTAATGTTTGTTTTGCTCTTTGTCTAAAGGCTTTTAGAACTTGTGGTTGGATATATGTAAATTTTAAGAGTCATCAAGTCATATTTTTGTCCATATTGGTGGTAAAAGTAGGAAAAGATTCAGATGAAAAAAAATCATAATTATTCCCTTATGTATCTTACTACACATCTTTTGTTTGGGTGGATCATTTATTTCTTTGGAAGAAAGAAAACACTACTTTTCCTTTCAGATGGATGCCAGACTGAAATTCTCTATGAGAAGCATGCTAACCATTTTGGCTTTTGATTCCTTACCATATTTATATTCTGTACAACAGTTGCACAGTGGTTCACACTGTAAGATGACTGTCACACAGTAGTAAGTAAACATACATGAAGAAACAAGTGTTTTACAAAATATGCTGTTATAAACTAAAATATTTCATCAGTACACTTACCTCTTATCTATACTACCAAGTTGCATTGGAAGAAAATAAATTCTGGTGCTTGTAGCTTCTATAGAACAACAACAGAGCTTCTAAATTTCTGCTTAGGTTTATTTTTCAAAAAACAATTATATGTAAACATTTTTATCAATAAGAGCAATACAGAATCATATGGGTGATTATATTCTTATAGAATACTGACTGTTCTTGAAGAAGACCCAGGTTCAAATCCCAACACTCACATGGCAGCTAACAGTCATCCATAGCTCCAGTTCCAGGGGATCCAATGCCCTCCTCTGTCCTCCACAGGCACTGTACAAGATGGCTTCACTTATACACATGCAGGCATAATACTCATACACATAAAATAAAGAAAAAAGAAAAATAGTAATTTATGCTGGATTGGATATGCTGTAGAATGGTACAAGGATTTGTAGTAGCCGTAGAAAAAACTTTAAGGACTAAAATAATCCTTTTACAGAGACTTGGGATGTAAACAATGCAGTTGTTGTAAAAATTACCTTTAATAAGCATTTGCAGGCGTGTTAAAGAATCTCATGTTTACCTTTCATGGCTTGGTATTTACTGTCAGGTCTTCAAACCTTTTTTTCTGTATACTGTTTCCAGCTTAAAGACCTGTTCTGTTTCCACTGTAATGGAAATAGAAAGTGATCTTTTGTTGTTTATGGAAAATAAGAGCTCATTCCTAGACCATTAAATGAAGATAACTGTATCTTATGCATTGCACTTGAAATTTATGACAGTGCTAGAATTTTTGTTACTTAAACAATCGTACAAGGCTGGAGAGATGGATCAGTGGTTAACAGCACTGGCTGCTCTTACAGAAGACCCAGGTTCTAATCCTTGCACTCACATGGCCACTTACAACTACCCGTAACTCCAGTTCTAGGAGATCCAACACCCTCTTCTGAATAATTTTAAAAAACCTGTCATATAATGTATAATGATGATACATTGATAATAGAACAAATATCATTCCTTGACTCTTAAACTTATCTATGAACAGTTTATCTTATATACTTAATTATAAATTGTGAAATGACCTAGCACAATTTAATTGTTTTTTTTCTTCACATAAATAAACTCATTTTTGCCTTTGCAGTTCATTAGTGCAGATGTACATGGAATTTGGTCTCGGTTGTTTTGTGATTTCGGTGATGCATTTGAAGTTTCAGATACAACAGGAGAAGAACCAAAAGAAATTTTCATTTCAAACATAACGCAGGTATGATTATAGTAATGAATTTTTTAAAATAAAATCATTAAAGTTGATGAGAATGCTATTTTAAAAGGTGGTATCAATAAAATGTTATACTAAACTCTTTTCATTTTTGGTGTTATGAGTATATACTTTATTAATTTCTTGATTGCATTATGCTAAGACTTCAAATTGGAATAGTGCCAAATCTGTTTTAGGTAACCACTAATGTTATTTATTACTTGACAAAGCAATATTTGCTTTTCATAAATTTTAATTCTTGTTTTATGTCATGTACCTATAATTCAACATTTACTGGATAGTTTAGTTAAATATGTCATGAGGCACCTGGCCCAATTATTTTTAAAAGGCAGAGTTATATAAGCAGACAGGAGCTTTTCTAATCTGTTCTATTTCTAAAATACTATTTGTAAAATGGAAAATAACTTTCATATCAAAATAAATTTTTAACCACATTTCCTTGATTTCATGTAAAAGTAATTTTTGTTCTATAAAATAATTGTAGGAATATTTATTATATCACTTTAATATTTTCTTTTTAGCCTAATAAATTTACTTTATATGTATGTTTTGTAATTTAAAGCCCAAAAGAAGCAAATTCCCAAAAAGGAATAATAATAATATATTTTGTCAAAATAGTATTTGTGCTTCTGACTTTATATGCTTTATTTTATAATATTGCCTTTTTCTTGCCTGCTTTAAGAAAAGGTCATTGAAAATTATTTGTGTATCTTTTTGTTTATTGAATGACTTGTTCCACTTGAGTTATTCTGTACAGTAATTAACATTTAACCTTCTGTAATTGGTTGTAGCTTCTCCCAAAGAATAGCATATATTAGAATAAGCTTTTAAATAATATGAATTCTTATATTGCTGTGTTACTTATTTCTGCATTATGAATAGTTCAAGAAATAAGCTAATAAGCTATACTATATTTCTTCATTTTATAATAGTAAGCAAACTGTAAAGTATCAAATTTAACTTTCTAAGTCAGGCTCCTAGTCTTTTATATGCCAGTTGTTTTCTTTTTCAAACAGTTTGAAATATTTAGTAACTTTAAACATGTTTTATGTGTTATAAGAATCTTTGACTTTATGAAAACATTTAACCTCTTCTGTGAAATCTGATTATTTCCCATCGAAGTTATATTCAACATTCATTAAAAATATAGTAATAAGTTGATTGTTTTTGTGACAGTTCTTTTGTGACTTGTTTTTACTAATGAAAGTGACTTAGAATTTTAAATTGAGAATTTTATAACATTGTTTTGTGTGAGATTTGGAATTTGTACTAACAATACACAGACTTGGTTTTTAATAGATTATTCTGATATTTAGGCTAATCCTGGCATCGTCACTTGTCTTGAAAATCATCCTCATAAGCTAGAGACGGGACAATTCGTAACATTTCGAGAAATTAATGGAATGACGGGTTTAAATGGATCTGTACAACAGATAACTGGTAAGCTGATGTATTTTATTAATTCTTTTATAGTTTTTCATCACATTTATGATCATACACTATATTCAGTGTTGAAAATACATTAACTCAGATAGGTCTATTTCATAGCTTAGCCTTGGAACATTGCATTCAAGGGAAGACATATGGGAGATTGTTAATGTTAAAAGAGGATAGATAAGCATTCTTAGAACTCTAAATTTCACAAGCATACCTACTCAGTTTGTTGACAGCAGCAGTGAGGACAGGGTGTCTGAAGACTGCATTTGTGGGGAACATGTTACAAAAGAGTATTCTATGTACAGAATCTCAGATATAAAACAGAACTCAAAGAACTGGGGGAAATACACTATGATAAGACCTGGCATGACAACACAACACCTGTAATCCCAGAATTGTGAATTTTAGTCAGCCTGTGCCATATAGCAAAACCCTATCTAAAACCAGAAAAGGAAGAAGGTAGAGAAAAAAAAAAATATGCTGAGCTACTGCAACTTGAAATTCAAACATTAGTACATTTATGAAGACATTTAATTATTTAAAATGGTGACAAAGATTCCTAGTTGAACAGTTTTCTTCAAGAGTGGAAGAAATAGTATATATATATATGTCAGTTTTAGAAAAAAGATATGAGTAAATTTAGGCTTCTTGAGTGAGATGGCAATGAATTATTCAGTACAGAGTTAGTTGGATATGTTTTGTTCAGTAGCTTGAAAAAAAGTGGTTATATCTATTGGCAGGGGCAAGTATGTAAGGTTGAAGTTCAGAGGCAAGAAGGTGAAGGAGGTTCCCTGACCCAGAACCCCCTTTTTAAGGGACTAATTACTACTCAAAGGAGGGGTAAGATGCTAAGGCCAGAGCTTGAGAGAATACTTGATTTTTAAAATAAATGGTGATTAGGCATTGTATAGGGCCCATGTGAGATGAATTAATACCATTATTAATCTACATAGTTTTTGTTTTTCCTATAGTTGTGTTTGAAAGATAAACACAATGCTAGGCAACCCATAACTTAATGTAGAATATTAATACATGTTCAGAGATAATAACTCAGTTTTTATCTTTAGGCATTTAAAAAATACATTTACATATGGCTTCCCCAGTTTGCATGTCTACCAACAATGAATAAGGGTTCTCTTTCCCTGAAACCTCACCAGCATTTATCATCATTTTATTTTCTTGATGATAGCCATGTGGCTTGAATGCAATAGAATCTCAGTAGTTTTAATTGCAGTTCTTTGAGAGCTAAAGATACTGAACACTTCTCAGATTTTTTTATTACCATTTTTACTTCTTTTAAAAACTCTTCAGTTAATTGATCCATTTATTGAGTCACAGTCTTTTGCTTTTTTGATTTGGTTTTGTTGTTGTTTTTTTTTTGCAATTCTTTGTATATTGTAGATACTAGCCTCTTGTGTGAAATATAACTGGCAGATACTTTCTTCCATTCTCTAGGTCTCTGTTTACTCTGTTGATAATCTCTTTGGTATACAAAGCTTAATTGTATATTTGAATACATTTATCTTAAATACAGATTTCAGATTATAATATATTAATGAATTTGTATCTTGTGAAAATCAACCAAATTAGTCATTTAAGCTTACCATTTTTTTTACTTTGGGAACTTGTAGTGATGGATTGAGATGATCTGATTCTTGGAGCTAACCTATATAGAAAGAAGCTACCTGATATCAAAGAATGAAGATTTTTTTTAAAACCCACATTTTTTTACTAAAAAATTATTTTGGGGTAAAAGATATTTAAATAGAGCTGGTATTTCTAAAGCTCTTTTTAAAAAACGTTTATTAAGTTGGTGCTTACTGCCTTAAGATATTTTTGTTATATGAAAAGCATTGTTAAATAGCTATTCTAGAAATAGGTATGTAGATATATATACTTAATATAGTATTCTATAAATATATGTTGTCGTGTATGTGTTGTATACATACACATGCATTTAAGTATGGTTAGAATTAAGTCCCAGTTTAGAATTCATCCCTTCTCCAGAGAAATAGCAAATAAGTTTGATATCTACTTACTTTTTGTATTTAATGTATTACTGTTGGCTATTTATTCATGTACTTTAAGTATTATAAACTTACAGTAAGTCTTGAGGAGCCTGCTATTTATGTTAATTTGTTTTAATGATTAAATGGTTCAAAAACAGTGAAAATTTTTTTTGTACATCCTTGCATCCTCCTCAGCTTCACCCACTTATCACAAGGCTTATTTTGTATCGTTCAGGGTTTCCTTATATTTCCTTACACAGAAGGTAGCACATTAGCATGACACTGCCTTTCGCCCTTTTGCTAAATAATTGCAGATCATCGTTTTTGTAGCTATGTAGTATTTCATAATATGGATGAAAAGATTACCAGAGCGTAAGTTTGATTTACCTTTCCATATTATAAATGAGATTATATATCTTAAGTTTTAGAGCTATTTATTTCCTCTCTAATGGAAGCCATCTTTTGCTGTTTTCCTGCTGAGCTGTGGATCATTTTCTTAACCACTTCTAAAATTCTTAGTAAAAGAGTTTGTCAGATTTTTTTTTTTTTAATTTGAATTCAAATACTACTCTGGCATTTACTTTTCTCCTTTGCTTTGGAGGCTTTATTTTCATGCACTTTTCTTTTTTACTTTCCTGTCATAAAATTTTCAGTCTTACAGCTTTTGAGTATCTTTAACATTTTAATCACAAGTTTTAAAATAGTTTTTCTCCCAGGCCTTTTATTTTTAGTTGGCATCTTTTTTTCCTATATTTAAGATTCTTTCTTTTTGTTTTATATTTATGAGTGTTATGCCTGCATGTGTTTAAGTGTACCCATGTTGTGCAGTGCCCATGGAGGACATAGATGGCCTCAGATCCCCTGGAACTGGAGTTAAGGATGGTTGTCAGCCACTTTGTGGGTGCTGGGATTCAAACCCAGGTCTTCTGCAAGAAGAACCAGTGTTCTTAATTGCTTAGCCATCTCTGTAGCCCCTATATTTAAAATTCTTATTTTATAGAATATTTTCCCTAGTAGTTTTGTTGATTCCCAAAGATAAATAATACCAATTTTTTCCTCATTGGTTTGATGTACACTCCTTTATTTTGTCCATGTACCATTCTGTAATCTACTCTTTTTGTCTGTTCATGAACTGGTGCCACACAATATTATGGAACAAATTTATTGTCAGTATATTAAAGAGGTCTTGCAATACCATTTAATATTTTGTAATAAAAACCTCTTATGGTTTATTTTTCTCTCTGATTTTCCTTGATTTTTTTCCTAAGTCCAAAAGCTCACACTGGAAAAAATTACTTGGTGTAGCGCCCCACAGATCACTCACACTGTAATAAGAAAAAATCTATTAGAATCTTAGTTTTATAACTGGAGGAAAATGAATATCTTTGTGATATTAAGTCTTCAATATCTGTTTCCATGTGTAATGAGTTTCTTTCTTTTCTTGTAGTGGTATCACCCTTTTCTTTTAGCATTGGCAATACTACAGAACTGGATCCATATTTACATGGAGGAATAGCTGTACAAGTTAAGACTCCTAAAACATTTTGCTTTGTAAGTATTTTTGCTTGCTTAAAAAAAAAAAAAGAATCTTACAGAAAAAGAATGACCCTGAAGAATAAAGTGATCACTGCTTATTTATCCCAACAGTTAGCATAAAGGCTTATGTCTTTGCTTTTATTATTTTAATTATATCCACTTTAAAGAAAATGAAGTCTGTTTAGGAATAATCCAGTACTTTCTTAGTATATACAAGCCCTAGCTGGGTTCAATCCCTGTACTGCAAAACTTAATACATACATAAACACACATTTTCATAAGGAGAATACCATATGTATATGATTAAAAACTGTCTGCTCCTAAATAATGAAAGGTTTTATCATACTGCTTAATTCCTGAGACAAGAGATAAGGCAAATACATTTCAAAAGATGGCTGCTTTTTTGCTTTGTTAATTTTTACAACCAAAGAAAATTTTAAATTGTTAATTCTGGTTTTTGTTATTTTAATTTGTGTTGTAGTCATGTATTTTTTGAAATTTAAAGTAATTCTGTTTAATTTTTGGCTGCTAAAAAAAGAATGTAGAGAGTGCTTGCATCCTGGAACTAAGGTTTATATCCATAGTGTGCTTCTCAATATAATGTCTCTAGTTGGTCTTTTGATGATGGTGGTGTGGATTTCAGGGAGTTTTAACGTCATTGTTTTTTGGGGGTCGGGGGAGGATTCTTTTTCCTTAAATAAAGAAAACAACTGTAGTCTTCAAGGCTTTGTTCAGGCTAAAATTAAGGCAGTTCAGAAAGAACAGTTAATCAGATCTGCTGCTACATTGCCCTGTACCTAATTTAAATGAGTAGTCTATACCGCAGATAATTCATATGGGGTATATTTTTCAGATTTTTTTTCTTTGTTTTGCCTTTGTATTTTTTACCCCACAATCACATACAGGATTTTACTTTGGAATATGTACCCAAGACTTATCAGGCATAAGGCTCAATTCTGTGACGATACCAGAAGAACTGTGGTAGCTTTTACTTTAAAACAAAGTTTTAGGAGCATAGAGATGTTTTCACTAATTCTTCTGAAATTTACTATGTGGAGCAGTTGTTTTTAGGAAAGAATGAAATGTAAGTGAATAGTAACTGCTACTTCACAGTTCAATTGCAACAAATCTGTCCAACCTTACTGATTTTCATTCTTGGGGAAAAATCTATTATTTTTGCTATACTGACATACAATGGTTTAGTATTTTGCCAAGTAATCACTCGTAAAATATTTTTTCTATTAGGAACCATTGGAGAGGCAGATAAAACATCCAAAGTGCCTTATTGCGGATTTTAGCAAGCCAGAGGTAAATAAATGCTTTGTAGGTTTGAAACAGAGTGAGGGATGGGAATTGGTAAGTGGTTATAAAGTTAAGGTAACTGTGTATATTGCCTTGTTGGCAGGTTTTCATAATAAAGGTTATAGTCTTGTCTAAAGCTGACGAATTTAAAATGGGAATTTGTATCATGAAAGAGATGTTCAATAAAATAAAGTGTTATTTTATAGTGATTTTTCAGCTTCAGTAATTTAAAAGTAATTTTTAATAACATAAATAGGATGTTATTAAAAGGTTTTCAGAGTTTATTACATATTTATGTATTCATTTTGTATACATCTATGTGTGTACTATATGAATAGTACCTCAACTTCTATGTGGAGGTCAAAGGTTGAAGTCAGGTCACCAAGCTTGGTGGCAGGAACTTTTACCTCCTGAGCCAACTCACTGATTCCAGAATTTTTTGTAGTACAAAAAATACAGCCTTAAGCGTATGCTATATTCTACTTTTTACATCATTGGATATGACTTTTTAGCAGTAAATGTGTTTCTGTTAAGAAATGCATATTTCTAAATTTATAGACACTAATAAAAAACAAAAAAAGATTATCTTGTGCAAATGTTTTGTTACTAGTATTTAGCTGATACTGCTGTTAATTTTCACAAGAATAACCTGGCAAACACTATTATTCACATAGCTTAGAGTTGAGATTTGGAGATGTTCCTTAAAATACATTTAAGGCCTTGAAGTCAAATCATTTTACTTCTCTGAGGGCAGTCACAGTATTATGCTCATATTTTTATTATGAGAATGAAATTAAGTGATAGTTGAAAAACTTAGTACATGATAAACACATAACAAATGTTGGCCAATTTTTTATGTCCGTAAATAGGCATCTTTACAGATTCATGCAGCTATGCTTGCCTTGGACCAGTTTCAGGAAAACTATAATCGCAAGCCAAATATCAGGTAATGCTTTTTGTTTCAAAATAACTATTCTCTTTTTAATAAAAGCAGTATTTTCAAAAATAACATTTAAGAAATTAATAACTAAGCCTCCTGTAATTGCATTACTAATAAATATGCTAAACTGCATAAAAATTTATTCTGATTTTTGAGGTGATTATTGATGGTGGTGAAAAGATTAGTGTATAGGGTTGGAATCATATTAATTTTCATATTCAAAGCTTTATAAGGTACAACTTTTAAAACCAAAACCTTTGCTGATTAGTAAACTATTAATCTCTACAAATATTTTTCCTTCAAGCCTAAATCAGAACTTAGAAAGTTTTTGCCTTGTGTATTTAAACCTAAATCTTACATGATATCTTAGGTGACCATGATTTTGAAATAATGTATAAGCCCATTACTTTCGTTTAGCAAAACACATGATACTGTATTGCTAGGAAAATTTCCCATTCTTTTATATCTGTGTGTGTGTGTGTGTTATTTTAGTTTAAAACATAACTTCCTGTTTGTGGAAATTCAGAAAGCTGAAGTTGAGTATTTTTCCTTTTTAATTGAATTTTTATTTATTTCATAAAATATATTTTGATCATATTTAGATCCTCTACCCTATTTTTTGCATCTCCTCTTATTATCTCCCATCCAATTTCAGGTACTCTGTTTTGGATAGATGATAGATAGATAGATAGATAGATAGATAGATAGATAGATAGATAGATAGATAGGCAGGCCTGTAGAGTCAAATTTGTGTTCTTGCTATTTTTACTTTATTGAATTTTTACAAATTTCATATAATATATTTTGATCATATTTAGATCATCTACCCTATCTGTACCCTCCAGTCCCACCCCCTATTATCCCCATCCCAATTTCATGTACTCGATTATATATGTAAAAACCTATAGAGTCAAATTTGTACCTCCAAATGTCCTTCGGTGTGGATCTATCTACTGGAGCCTGATTAACTTAAAAGAGTCACATCCTTAAAAGAGACTGACTCTCCCCTTTCCAGCAGCCAGTGGTTTCCAGTAGTTCCTCAGGTGGAGTTGGGGTTTCTTACCCACTTCCCCAGTCTGTACTAGAGTTTTGTCTGGTTTGTACTTACGTGGGACTTGTGCATGCTTTCACTATTGCTATGAATTCATAGTGGTAACTTCCCAGCTGTTTGGAAAACTTGGTTTGTTTGTGGTCATACACCACCTCTAGCTCTTAGAATCTTTCTGCCTCCTTCCACAGTGATCCCTGAGCTTTTGGAGGCAGAAATTTGAGATAGGTGTCCAATTCAGGGATAAATCACTCTATAGTTTCTTTCTTTTTACATATTGGCCAGTTGGGGGTTTCTGTGTTAATCACCATTTATTATGTAAGGAGCTTCCCTGGTGAGAGTGGAGCGATGCATAAATCAACAGGTGTAACAATAAGTCAGGAGGAGTTGCTTTAATACTATGTCTCTCTAGCAAAATAAGAGTGTTGGGCTCTCCCCTATGGCCTGTGGCCTGTGTAGCTCCATTTTACCAAGCCTAATATCAGTATCAGGTATGGGCTCCATCTTAAGAAGTGAACCTTAAATCCAATTGGAAAGTGATTATTTATCCTTATATTTGTGCCACTATTGTACCAGAGGTCATATCTTACCAGGCCAGTTGTTGAAGCACACAGGATTCACAACTGAGTAATGGTTCATACTCTGGAATCTGAAGTTGAGGTATTTTGTTTCAAATCATAGATGCCAGCAAGATTCAGATGAGCTATTGAAACTGGCAGTATTTGTAAGTGAAACCTTGGAAGAGAAGGTAAATATAAAATTATGGTCAGCTGAATATTCATTTGTAACATTCAGATCTCACCTTTGCTGCCTACGGATTCTGTAACAGTAAATGAGTTTTTTCACTTTGTTCTGTTTTAGTTTATTTAACTATAAAATTAAACTAACTTCTTGAGGTTGTGGTATACATTAAATAATTTTATTTTTTAAAGCACTTAGAATACCATATGAAGTGTAATAATTACTGTTTGCTGCTGTTGATGTTATATTAGTACAAGTATTGTTCTATGATTACACATACTTGTAATCTGGATTTTGACGTGATGGTGTATTTTCATTTCTCTCACAGAGATATCTAGAAATATATTGCAGGTTCATCTTATAAATGTAAAATATGGTGTTTAATTTTCTAAGAAATGGCCAAAATGTTTTTCAAAGCAGCTGTTCTCTGGCGTTCCCACAAGAGCTACTTGAGCTTCAGTTGCACTTACCACTTCAAAATTCTTATTTTCATATCTGATTATAACTACATTGCTATTTGATTTGCATTTCAGTAATGACCATGGATTTGAGCATATTTTTATGTTCCTAAATGCCATTTGTACTTTCTTTGAATAAAATGGCTTTTTTAGATCTTTGCCTATTTCTAATTAGTTAATCTATTTTCTTAATGATTAGGTGTTCTTTATATGTATCTTTATATTTTGATGAGTTTTTATAAAATACATGTTTTTCTTTTTTAATATTGTTATTCAAATACATGTGTTAAATTTATCTTTTTTCCCCATATGGTTTGTGCCCTGTTTTTTTCTAAAAATTTTACTTTTCCATTTTGCAATAGTGAAATCTAACCTGGAATTTGGTGCATGCAAAGGCATGTATCTGCCAGTAAGCTACATCGTTAGGCATGACTTTTAACTCAAAGTCACAAAGCTCTTCTGTTTTTTTGTTTTTTAAGTTTTCTAATTTGACAGGTTTGTAATTTCATTAAAGATCTGGTAGAATTCATTAGTAAAACCTTCTGGTCCTAGGCTTTGCTTTGCTTTGCTTTGTTAGGAGACTCTTCTTGCACTTCATTCTTTTTGCTCATTAAAAGTCTGTTTCGATTTTTTTATATCCTCTTAGTTTAATTTGATAGGTCATAGAAGATCAGAAAATTATTTATTTCCTTTGGATTTTCTAAGTTGTCAGTATGTTTTGAATATTTTTTATTTGTTATTTTTATTTTATGTGTATCAACCTACATGTACATAAGTGCACCCATGTCATGCAGTGTTTCCAGAGGTCAGAAGAGTGTGTCAGATCCCATGGAACTGGAATTATAGATGGTTGAATTGAACCCAGGTCTTCTGCAAGAACAATCAGTATTCTTTACTGCTGAACCTCTCTCCAGCCTCAAATTGTCAATATATTTTTACAAAATATTCCCTATTCTACATTTCACTGCTTCTGTTGTAATAACTCCTTTCCATCTCCAGTTCTATTGATTTGGGCTCCCTCCTTTCCTCATCCTTTCCTCCTCTTCTTCCTCCTTATAGGAGTCAGTGTTTGAGCCTTTCAAATAACACTTTTGTTTCATTATTTTATAGTTTTCTATTTCATTTATTCCTGTTCTGATCTTGTTATTTATAATACTAAATTTGGCCGTGGCTAGTCCTTACCTTCCTAAATCTTCAGGTATATCATAGACCGTTTATTTGTGAGCTCTTACTTTTTTCATGTAAGAAAGAAGTTTATCACTGCTCCTGTTATCATAATGAAACTCAACATTTTTTAAAATGGTTCATTTTTATTTGTACCAGTGTTTTTGTTTTATTTGAAGTACTCTGCTTTTTGTTTTTATTTTATGTGTACCAAGTGTATTACCTGCATGTAAGTAAGTGCACCCTTGTCATGCAGTGCCCACAAAGGTCAGAAGAGGGCATTGAATCCCCTGGAACTGGAGCTGTGGTTGGTTGTTAACTATCTTGTGGGTGCTGGGAATTGAACCCAGGTCCTCAGTAAGAGCAGCCAGTGACTAAGCCATCTCTCCAACCTCAAGTCCATCATTTTATACAATGAATATATGCTAATAATAAAAATTTTTAAGCAGAAAAAAAACCCCAAAGTCTGCCTTTTCTGTGTCCCATTTCTGGTGAATGGTATTTTTATTTTCATTTGATCCAGGAAACTTAATTTTTTCCAGTCCCCAATTTCATTTTGGTTCAAACTGTATTGTCAGTCTTCTGGGTGTTTATATGGTTTCTGTAGTTTCTCTCACTGTTGAATTCTGTTATTGTTCCATTGTAATCTGATAAGAAAAAATTATTTCAAGTTTTTTGTTGTTGTTTCTTTTAGAATTGTTTAATAGCCAAAGTATGATAATTGCATGGGCTAATAAGAAGATAAGTGTGTATATTCCCTAACTGTTGGGTGGAATGCTATGCAAATGTCTGTTGAGTCTCTTTGGTCTGAGGTACAGTTTAATTCTGAGTTTCCTTTGTTGATATTTTTTTTCCTAGATATCTTTTGATGAGCACGTGGTACTAAGTTCTCCACCAAATACTCTTATCTTACCTATTTGTTCTTTTATGTCCATTAGTGTTTGTTTCATAAAAATTGAGTGCAAAAATTGGTGCATATATATTTACAATAATTTTATCTTCTATATCTGTTTTCCTTTTAATAGTATGTAGTAACCTTTTGGACTTCTTAACTAATTTTGATTTGTTGTATGTTTTATCAGATATGAGTATAGCTACTTCAGGTTGCTTTTGGATTTATTTGCAACATTTTCCATCCTTTGTGTCTGTATGTCTTTACCAAGTGAGTCATGATTCTTAGGAACATTAAACAATTTGATCTTGTTTTTCATCCAGTCACCTATTCTTTGGCTTTATTTTATATTCGGGTTTATTATTTATTTCTATATACTAATTCATGTAATTTTGTTGGTTTATTGGTATTTTTACTTGTTAGTTAAAGTACTCTGTTCTTTTCTCTTTCATTTTCAAAGTTTATGACTTATGAAATTGAACATGTTTGATTCTTTTCTTAATTCTCTTTTATTCATCTGTAACTCAGGAAATTTATTCTTTCCTGTACACTTATATTTGGAACAGTTTATTTGGTCTCTGTGTTTAGGAGTCTTTTAAAGTATCTTCTCAAAACTAATGAAGTGGTCATGAAATGCTTTGTAAAAATTTTTTTTCAAGCCTTGCAGTGTTCTTCTGCACATCTGTTGGGATATAGATCTTTCTGGTTTTATATGGTGAGGACCTACCAGTTGGTTGTGTCCCTCTCAGAGGTGCACTGCCAGTATAGGCACAAGCATGAAAAATGCCCAAGAAGTGGCTGCATTTCTACCCAGTGTCTCTGAGTCACCAAGAATATAGAAAGTGTCATGCCAAAGTATTCTGTACTGGTGGAATGAAACTTGGATAGAGTGATCTTTTATGTCCAGCTTCCTAACTGTGCCAGTCTGCTTCCTTCTGTGGTTCAGGCTGAGCTTCTGTCACATAGACCTGCATCTCTGTATCCATTCCAAGTCCCAGCCAGTTTTCTGGGCCTATCCTAATCTCACAGTGGTCACTCATTTAGTCAGTATATTTGAATTTTTTGTTTATTTTTGTTTGCTTGTTTTTAATCTGCTCTTCCTAGTCAAAAGGTTTGAAATGTAAGACCTTTGATAACAAGATTCTCTACCATCGTGCCAGGGAGCAAGCTCAGAGCCACAAGGAACCCCTTCTGTGTGAACCTTAGATCTTTGGTCTCAAGCTAAATTTTTGCCATGCTAGGTTATGTGCCTGTCTTCATCTGGTCTTGACTTTTCTTCCTTGATACTCACCTGAGGACTTTTCTTCTACCTGGTATTTAATATTAGGATCCATTGCTTGTTTTCCATATGTTAAGTTCAGAGTTACTGGATTTCACCTGGTCTCTTTCAGACTCAGAACTACAGGAAAGTACTCTCTCTAATCTGCTATTCTCAGCTTACCCTTTGTGAAATGATTTTTTGTGTTATCATTTTATGCTTATTTTTACTTTTCTATGTTCAATTTTTTTCTGTAGTTTAACTTTTAAAATTTGGGTTATTTTCAAATATGGCTGACATTTTGTAGCATTGTTCTTTAACAAAAGCTATATATTATAGGTTTTGGTGTTCATTCTAAAAGGCTAACATACAATCGGAAAGGGAAAAATGAGCAGAGACTAGTAGAAAGAAATACTGCTTAAGGCAATATGCAAATGAATGTCTGTGATATTAAGACACTTTTATTTAGGGAAATTGGATAGTTTGGGGGGATATATAGTGTTTTTCAGAAGTTAAGTTCTAACAATATTAATATTTGGTCATTGAAGTTTGATAGGTATTATGTGAATACTGTTAGTATCACTGTCTTCCATGGTTTACCTTTCAGCCTGAAGTGAATTCTGATATTGTGCGCTGGCTGTCTTGGACCGCTGGAGGCTTTTTACCCCCACTTGCTGCAGCAGTAGGAGGTGTTGCCAGCCAAGAAGTATTAAAAGCTGTGACAGGGAAGTTTTCTCCTTTGTGCCAGTGGGTTAGTTCCCTTATTTTTCTATTTCTTTATATTTAAGATTGACTGCTTTGCCTATACAATGAATGTATTGTTTATGTATTAATATATTAGAAAAGGAGAAACAAGTAACTTAATTGTCATTGAAATTCAAAAACTTAAATTCTTTAATTGAAAATAACAAAATCACCTATTTGAACTGTTGGGGTATAACCCAGTTGTTTTGCCAGATGTGTTTCCCACCATGTGAGAATAAAGGATTTAATTTACTGTGCTATAGTCAGTCCCTAGTAGTGTTGGCTTAGCATTCTTGGGTTCTCAGGACTCTTGAACTTACCCTACTCCATATATACTGAATATCAGTTTTAAATTGAATGTCATAAGAGTGATTAGCATTCAGAATGTCATCATGAATCTTCACTTCTTCCTAAATATCAACACCTAAAGAGAGAGAACATAGGAATGATACAGGTTTTTTTTCCCTTTCTTTCTTTTCATTTTCTTAATTGAAGTTTTACTATTTTCATACAATACCGTTTGGTGGTATTTAGATGCTTTCTCCATATCCACACCTCCCCTCACTGCCCACTCCCCAATTTATTGTACTCTTCTTTTTAAAACATATTTTATTTGTATCAGTATATTGCCTTCATGAGTGTGTGTGCACCCGTGTTGTGCAATGCCTACAGAGGTCAGAAGAGGTTATTGGATTCCCTGGAAATGAAGTTACAGATGGTTGTTAGCCACCACATGGGTGCTGGGAATTGAACCTTGGTTCAATTGCAAGAACTGTCAGTGTTCTTTATTGCTGATCCATCTCTCCAGCCCTTCATGTATATATGTGTATATACATATGTATGTATATATACATATGTATATGTGTATATATATAAAATACAGTGGGAATGATAAGTTTTAGAAATGTGTAAAATTAAAACATCACTAGATAGAATTTAAAACTCTTCTGTTCCTAAAAAATGAAAGTATCAAAGGACACATTATTCAGATTCTTCCTGTTTCTGAGTTTATTTTGAGTATAGCATTCATTACACCCAGGACATGATGCTGTTCTTCTGCAAAATTATTTAACATAAATGACAAGTTCATTAGTAGAATTTGATTTAGTTATAGCTGTCAGCACCATGTGAAATATAAATGAATTGTGTTATTAACATAGAATCTGTATTATAAATTGGAAAATAAGTATAGACGAGGTGCTTGCTTCTCAAAGGTTAATCAGATTACTTTTCAAATGTAACTGAAATTGATTGGAACTTCCAAAGTTTTGGGGTAGTTATGAAAAGCAAATTGTGCAGTAATATTTCCTGTTAAGATGAGAAAAAGTGATGTTTAGAATAGGTAAGTGACATGAATTAAATTATATACCTTTTAACAGTTCTTTGAGGTTTTACCATTGTTTTAATAAGAAAGTATAAGACTGTGTTTACACCAAGTTGCCATTTTATTATTTTCCATGATTATTATTAAATAACGAGAAGAGTTGCCTTTTCTACTGATATGTTTAAATTTTATACATAGCAAATCATGTTATTAATCTTCTACTTTAAGTTGTATCTTGAAGCAGCAGATATTGTCGAATTCCTAGGCAATCCTGAACGTGAAGAGTTTCTCCCACGGTAATACTGAAATTTGTCTTGCTTTTTCTTAGTAGTAACTCTTTAAGAAACAGAGATTTAACGTTTTCTGCAGTTATTTCTTCTCTTTATAGAGGTTAAGTTTTATAATAATAGCCTGTCCCTTTTCCACTCTGTATATAATAAATATAAAATTTATAACTAGATACCATAAGAATGATTAACATTTAAAATATCATAATATTAATGGAAAAGACTGCTATATGCAGTTTTGTATTTATTCTCTTTACCTTTTGGGACCACAAATCTTTTTTCATAATCAGTTCAAAACTTAGAGATTTCATTGTCTTTGAAAAGGACATAATTCAGAGTTCTGCCTTCAGTGTAAATGGGTTAATGAGTCCAAATCCTAGCCTCCTCCAGAACTTTTTTTAAAAAAATCAGTGGTCTTAGAAATTTTTTTCTGAGAATGTAGTAATCTCTCTTCATCCACAGTTTCACTCTGCGATTTTAGGTACCTATGAAATGTCAAAGATCCAGAATGAGAAATTATGGAAATAAACAACAATAAATTTTATAAAAAATTATTTGTTGTGTGTGTGTGTGCCTACATGAGTTTATGTGCGCCATATGAGTACAGGAATCTGCAGAGTAGGCCATCGGATCCCCTAGAACTGAGTTAACAGGCAGTTGGGCACCACCATATGGGTACTGGGAACCAACCCTAGGTCCTCTGGCAGAGCTCTAAACTCTACTGCTGAGCCATCTCTGCAGTCCCTACAGTTGATAAATTTTAAGTAACATGTAGTTCTCTGTGTAGTCTGATGACATCTCACACTGTCCTTCCTGGGACCCAAATCATCTTTTTGTCTTTCTTATAATCATTTAGAGTTCATCTCTATGGATATCACGGTTGCTTACATTCAGACTAACCCGTATTTTACTTAACTGTGTTTCCTCAAAATGCAGCAGTAGTGATGCTAGCAGTAGCAGTATACCAAAAACAGGAAAATAAAATGTAATCTCTAGGTGAAAATTTGAATCTAAGGAAACAAAGTTCTGTGCTAAAGTTTTTAAATTTTATGGTAAAAGCAAATTTTTCACTGTGCAGGGTACAGAAAAGCATTCTACAAACATGGGCAACATTGCAGCAAACAAAAAGCAACTAAACCAAAACTAATTTTTTAAAAAATATTTTACCCATAAAATTACAAAGTAGGGAAAAAGAAATTTGTGCTAGTTTTTCTTTTGTGCTTCAGCCTGAAAAGTTACCACCACAGTGTGTAGTAAATGCTTAATTAAGATGAAATGTCATGAATTTATATATCTAGATGTGGTAAATCTTAACTATGTGTAGAGATTAGTGTCCTCTAAGGTTTCATGATGATGTTGGAGTGTATTTAGGGGTGGGAGCTGCTATAAAGTCATCTTCACTTAAATTATTTGGACTTAAAAAGTCAAATGAGTATAGATGGGATCTTTTTCTAAGAAGGCAATTCATCTGATGGCTTGAAGAAAGCTCTTAAAATATATTGTTTTAGAGCACAATATTAAATTGTTAACAATAATGGAACCTTTTTTTAATGTTTCTTCAGAGGAGATAGGTATGATGCCTTACGAGCTTGCATTGGGGATACATTGTGTCGGAAGCTACATAATTTGAATATCTTTTTAGTAAGTGTGAGTAATAATGGTAATAAATAGTATGTTCAAACTGTTATTGAAGATTAGTTTATTAAAGTAAATTGGAGTCTAAGTGAGTAATTATGACAGATCTGAAAATATTTATTATCTGGCCCATTACATAAAAAGTTGGCCAACTCATAGTATTACATTTTGAAATAAAGTATAAATGCTGTAGTTTTCAATATTAAATGGTTTTCTAGAAATGCATAGAAATTGTTTTCCTTCACTAAATTAAGAAATATGTAAATGTATTCTTTCCTAAATCTCTAGTGTATTTTCAGAGAAGTTTTCCACAAGAACATTATTTTTTTTGTTTTTAGCCAATTATGAATATACTGCTGCTGTTCAGTGATAATTTTTGTAAGGTGATATTTTACAGATTAGCAGTTATAGCTGAGCTTTTGAATGTATGTAGAACCTATTATAGCTAGGTTTCAAATATTTGCTTTACTTAAAACTCTTAAAAATACTTCTGTCCATCAAATGAGTTTTGAGAAATGTCTAAATGTAAAGATTGGTTTTCATTATTATCTAGTACTAGTCTTTTAGTTATTTTCTATCCTCTGTAAGAACTGAACTCAGTGTTCATCTTCAGTTCAAAATTTTCAAATGTCCTTTTTTTAAAGAAATTGCAAATATTATGTTTTCCTTTTTTGTTGTATTTTTTCCTTTGAGATACTTATAAAGCATTATAAACCTGTAAAAGTAAACTCACAAATGGTTTATTGTAAGAGCATTTGAAGAAAATTAGAATGAAATTGTTGAAGTAAACATTCTAGTTTTATTAAGTCTGACATTCATATCCTTTTTTCTTTTGTAGGTAGGATGTGGAGCCATAGGCTGTGAAATGTTGAAAAATTTTGCTTTACTAGGTGTTGGTACGAACAAAGAGAAGGGAATGGTAAGATAAAAATCTTGTACATGGCCCTGACTTCAGTCCTCAGCTCAGGAAAAAAATACGTAGAAAGGAAAGGATAGATAGATAATGTGGGCAAACCTATCACACTGTACACACAGAGACTAATAACAAACTATTAAGTTTTTATATCATGATGGAAAGAGAAATCTCCAGGTACCCAGAATCAAGAGAGAAATAAAATCTTGAGCTAAACACCAGATGTAAGATTTGTCTCTGTCTTTAATGTCTGAAACCTTAAATAAAAAAGGAAGACACAGTTCTGGAGAGATGGCTCAGTACTTAAAAGCAATGGCTGCTCTTGCAGAGTATGAGGGTTTGGTTCCCAGCACCCAAATGGCAGGGAATCTGATGCTCTCTTCTGGCCTCAGTGGGCATTGGACTCACATGGTACACAAATACATGCAGGCAAAACTCACATAAAATAAATAGATAATTTTTTAAAGGAAGTCACTCATCAGAAAATAAAACTTGTAGAGCATGTACCACGCTCATATGTGAATCCACTATCATGTTGTAGAAAAACTTCAATCAGAAAAATTAATATAGCAAATTTAGAACCATTGAAACCTCCAAAGCTCTTTAAACAGGTGTAAAACTACATCACTGCTATCCTTACCAACCCTGAGTACATAGAGTATGCAGAACTATCATCATTCATTGAAGATGATTCACTTTTTAAAAAATTGCAATCCAGACTAGCCAGAAGGCTCAGTGAGTAAAGGTGCTTGCCTCCAAGTCTGACAACCTGAGTTCAATCCTCAGGACCAACACAGTAGAAGGAGAGAACCAGCTCCCACAAGTGTGCCTCAGGCCTCACATGCAAACATTGGCATGTAAGTGTCTACACATAAATATGCACATGCAAATTAATTAATAAATGTAATTGAAAAGAACTTTTCAAGTTTGCTAAAAAGGAACCACTTCATAGCAGAATCAGCCAAGGCAAAAGACATATAAATAAGGGAAGTACTTCTAATAATAGAAAAATGTACATATAATGGAATAAACTTTAAAGCTAAAGTCAAAGAGAAATTGGAACACAATGAAAAAGAACACTGAAACTTTTCCAAAATATATTCTGTATAATCAGTAAATTTAAAATTCAGGTATAACTACAGTATAATTTGTAGTGCAGAAAATGGTTGTGGAAGAGATATTTCAACAGCAGTAAATGCAAGACAGTAATGGAAATTACCTTTAATGGAAAGGAAAATGGCCCTCAACCTAAGGTTTCTGTAGTCAAAGTTATCTTTCAAGAGAAAGGACAAAATAAAAGGATATGACAAGTAAAATGAAAGGTCACCATTAGTACTGAAAGGACTGTTAGTAATATAGGCAGTATAGGAAGGAGAAGCCAAGACATATGTAACCAAGCATTCTTAGATTTAAATAAATGAAATAATTGATTTTTAAAGCCCTTAATTAAAATAATTGCTGATTAAAAGCTAGGATGATGGTAATATTAATAAATGTAACTATAATAATGTGTTCATTTATAATGTGGAAGGTAGAAATTTGTAAGTTAAGTAGTTCAGATAGCCTAAATAACTTAATTAAAATTAATGTTATATAGTTATTTTTCCTCTTATGGGGCACTGAACCTAAGTCCTTGCTCATGCTGCCCACATGCCCAATTACTCAGCAATATGCCCAACCCACTTTTTACTTTGACACAGTATCTCACTGAGATATCTAGGCTTACCTTAAACTTACTTTGTACCTCAGGCATGACCTGTGCTTGGAATTCTTCTGCCTCAAGATCTTCCATAATCAGGATTACTAGAACAGAAGCATTGTATTTCAGATTTTGGAACGTAATTATATGAAAATAAGTGTTTAGCCTCCAAACCTTCTAATACCAAGAAAACCTGATCGGTCCAATAGAAAGCAAAATGGAGAGAATAAAAAATAAGAATTAGAGGAAATGAAAAGACAGATGTATTAATTAAAATAATTAGGAGTTGATTATGGTTCTTTAAAAGACATTTTCCGTTTAGCTTTGTTTGACTTTCATCATTGTGACAGGCATCTGAGAGAAGCATTAAAAGTGAAGGAAGATCATTTTGGCTCATGGTTTCAAAGTTTCAGACCACAGTCACTTGAAACAATCACTTTTGACCATAACATCATGGTGGAAGTATACTAGAACTCTCTATCTCATAGAAGCTGAGACTCTTGAGACCAAAAGGAAAGGGGCCAGAGACAAGATACCCTTCAAAGTGACCTATTTCCTTCTTTTGGGCCTTACCTCCTCATAAACTTTCAGATTATGAATTTATCAATTTATTATTATTCAGTGCATTAGGTCAGATTTCTTGATTCAGTCACTGATCAATAATTATATCTATCAGCTAAGGACCAAGCCTTCCACACAATGAGATTTTTTTGTATACATTTTGTATCCAGACTAGGTTTTTTGTTATAATTAAAAGAGATACCCTCTAAAATAATCCCCACTAAAATTTAGACACCTCAGGAAAATAAAAACTAAAAGGAATGTCTGTAAACAGCAAGTCAACATCTGAAACTACCTAGGCAAATCCATTCTAGCTTAGTAGCATGTACATTTTTTGAATACTCTTTGTATTGTCATGGATCTGTTTTCTTCTTAAATCTTTTTAGAATAGGATTTTGGATACTTTCTTAAAGAGCTGGATTGAGATTGTCGAGATTGCTCAGCCATTAAAAACACCAGTTGATCTTCCAAATGACCATTATTCAGTACCCAGTACCCCCAACAAGTGTCCATACCTCCCAGTTCCTGGAGATTTGCCACCCTCTTAGGCTTTGTGGGTATTGCATGCACATGGTACACTTCAATACATGCAGGTAAAGCAGTCATACACTAAAATAAAAATTAATTAATTAAAGGACCAAGTTGCAAATGTTTAAGACTTATAATCAGTGATCTGTCATAGCTACTTGGCTCTACTTAAGCAGCCTGCCCTGTAGTTAATAGATCCTGCCTTGACTGGAATTCATTCAAATTGAAATATGATAGCATTCAGTGACTTTTATAGGCAGAATAATTTAAGGGTATTGTCATAGTCATTCTATGACATTCTATGTCATTCATAAAAATTAAAAACAGATTGATTTATTCTGTTCTTCTCTCAATACTAGGTTACAGTTACAGATCCTGACTTGATAGAAAAATCCAACCTAAATAGACAGTTCCTGTTTCGTCCTCATCACATACAAGTATGTCACTGTTGTCTTTAAATTTAAGTCATCTGTTAGAGCAAAAAAGTATTTTCTTTTCATTAATTGGTAATAGTCATTAGATCATCACTATTCTTTGTTGGAACCTTTCAAAATTATTATAATAGAAAAACAAATGGGGAAAATAAAAGTATTTTGAAACGTTCTCTATGTACTATACCTTTTGTTTGTTTTTATTTTAATATAAAACAGGTGAGATTTAGTACTTTTATTTACCACTTTTGGTTGATATGCTCCTTTGTTGTAAAAGATACTTGTTCTTAGTCTCCTTTTAGAGATCAAAATATTTTAGTGAGGAAAAGAAATAGTCGAACAGATTTGCTTTTACTTAAAAAATTTTCTTTTCTTGTCCAACAACTTACCAACATTAGTAAACACAGTTTAGAAATGTTACAAACAAATAAGAAGTAGCTAAATAAATTAATTAACCCGATTTCCTCGTGTATAAATATAAAGGACATCCTAACAAAGTATCTTGTGAACTAAAATGTCTTATTAAAATTGATTCATTTTGTTCTTGTTACTTGTAGATAAACAATAAAGGACCTGTTTATTATATTACTGAGTTCTGGCAAAGTTTTAGATTTGTCTCTACACTAAGAAGTAAATGTGTCAGCCTAATAGAATCTAAAAAGACAGAAATACAAAAGGATGGGTTTAGAGAATTCTAACTTCAGATCCAGTCCTCAAATTAGACTTTCATAGCATGTGAAATGATACCACCAATGACTCAATGATTGTTAAATTTTAAAAAGAGAGAGAATTTTGAAAATATTTTAAGGTTCCTGAAGTACTTTACTGCAAAATAAAGGTTGTTAAACTTTATTTATAAGACTGTTAATGAATAAACTGTTTGGACTATTAGAATGTGTAGATTCAATCATAGTTCTTCCTTTCTGTTTAATATTTATTCCCTGTTTTTTGTTGTTTAGAAACCTAAAAGCTATACTGCTGCTGATGCAACTCTGAAAATAAATCCCTACTTAAAGATAGATGCGCACCTTAACAAAGTATGTCCCGCTACTGAGACCATTTATAATGATGAGTTTTACACTAAGCAAGATATCATTATTACAGCACTGGATAATGTGGAAGCCAGGAGATATGTAGACAGGTATGTTTTTGAAACTCAAGTTCATAAAGAATTGCTTTCATTTTTTGAAATGTTCCACTCTCACTTTTTGAAAACTTTTCTGATTATTCTTTGTGTTCCTTTTATAATAGTACTCAAATTCTAGTGTGCTGATAATTTCCTGTTCTACTTAAAAATTCAAACTTTGTAGCAACCTAAGTGTTTTTCATGTAGTACCTACCCTAACCCACTGCTCTACCTTTTAATGTACCCAGTCTTCCCTGGCTCTCTTTATTCCTTATAGGCTTATCTGTTTCTATTTTGAGGTGTTAAAAACTTGAATCATTTTTTGGCCTCCAGAAGTTGTATTTCTCTTGTCTAAAATTTCTGGCCCCAAAATGTACCTCCCTCTCAGTTGTTCCTTCAGCCTTTCTGCTTCATCCTAAATATCTTTCTTAAAACAGATTTTGTTTAGTCCGTAAATCTATCTTTCTCAACACTTTTACTTTCATAACACTTATTTTTATTGACATACATGCTTTCTTAATGTTTCTTCAGTAAATCTTTGAGCCAGAGACTATTTATTTTCTACCATTTTTTCTTTAGTACCAATCACATGATTTCATTCCATGTGATTTATGAAATCGGTCTATGAATGAATGACTGAAAATGTGTATACCTTACACAGACTTTTTTATATGACTACTTAATGTTAGAATACTAGAGTACATGTATTAACTGTAATACTTACCAACTGAGAAATGAGTGGGAAGACTAATTTTGAACAGAGGAAAGAAAACCATTAAGATTTATTTTTCTTTTATATGTGTGAGTGTTTGCCTACCCATTTTTATGTGCCCCATGTGCGTGCCTGGCACCCACAGAAACCAAAACAGTAAGTTGGATCCCTAGAACTGGAGTTACCGGTTGTTGTGAGCTGCCATGAGACTTCTGGAGACTGAACCTGGGACTTCTTCAAGAGCAATAAATGCTCTTAACTGCTGAGCCATCTCTCCAGCCACCAGGAAAAAAAATTATTTAATAATATACTACATTTTTTTCTGTGTGTATGATTTGGAAGAGGAAACACACATGTATCATGGCAAGTGTGTGGAAGACAGAGGACAGTTTACGGGAGTCAGTTCTCACTCTCCACCAAGAGGGTCCCTGGGATTAAACTACAGCTGTCAAACATGGCAACAGACACCTTTGCCTCCTAATCCATCTGGCCAGCCTGAAAAACAAGAAAAATTCTAAGAAATTAAAGTGGATAGAACATGAACAGTAATAGTTCTTAGTTAATACTATTTGGGGTTAGGACAGCTTGAGAAGAAGACATAGTGTGGTAGAACTTAGAAAGAAACCAAAGAATAGAAAGCAAGGGAAGCAAGAATTACATAGTTAATAATTAAGCTGGAAACTCAGATAACAAAGACCAGGATTTGGTGGTAGTAGTATAAGGGAGAAACAAAAATTGCAAATTGAACAACAGATTTTGTAAATGTCCAGTGGGTCATGTAACAGTTCCTAAAGTGTGCTGCATTCAGGAAATGCTCAGTATGTGAACTGTCAGAAAGTACGGATGTCCTTTGTTTACTTGTTATTTTTCATGTTTGTGTTTTCAGTCGTTGCTTAGCAAATCTACGACCTCTCTTAGATTCTGGAACAATGGGCACAAAGGGACACACTGAAATTATTGTGCCTTGCTTGACTGAATCTTACACTAGTCATGTAAGTCAATATTTTGAAGTAAATGACCATATTTTTATAACGCTCATAATTTTTGTCTTCATCAAGGAATCAAATTTGATTGAGAGTTCTTAACCATAGTTTTTGCTCTGCCAGTTAGGTTAATATATATCTGAATCTGCATTTAAATTTTATTGAACTCTTTTTTTTTGTTGGGGGGGTCCTTTTTGAGCTAGGGTTTTCCTATAGCCACAGCTGGCTCAGAACTTGCTTTGTGTAACAGGCTGTCCTCCATCTTACAGAGATTTGCCTGCCTCTGCCTCCTGAGTTTGCCAGCACAAATGGCTCTGAAAACAGATTTTATGTATGTGTTCACGTGCATGCTTGTGTGTGTAGGCTGAAGTTCATTTTTAGGTACCTTTCTTAATTGTTTTCCCTTATTTTTTGGAACAGCGTCTCTATACCCTAAAATTTATAGATTTAGCTAGATTGGCTAGCCAACAAGTACCAGGTATCCTTCTGTTTCTGACTTCCAAGTTCTAGGATTACAGGTACATGCTGCCACACCCAGTTTATGTGTGGATGTTAAAGATTAAATCAGATCCTCATCCTTACACAGCAAGCCTTATACTGATTGCACTGTTTTCCCCAGGCCCTGAATATAAGTTTTTAAAATCATCAAAATTTTTGTTACTCCTTACTGTTTCCATAACTATTTACTTTTCTAACAACCTTAGAGTTTAAAATAGCTTGTTAAGAACAATTAAACTTACAGATTGGGAACAGAACTGTCACCAGAGACTAAAATTTTTTTATTTTTACATTTCATTATTTTCCCCATGCCCTCTTATGAAATATGTTGACACATGTAGTGACAATAGTTTAACGAACTAGTGTTTAGTTTATTAAATAGGTGAAAAAACATCATGACATGCTAAGTAGGGAATGTTATAAAATTCTAAAGATTCCCTTGATTCATTCTTAGTGTTTCCTAAGCCACCTCCTTTGCTTTTATATCTCAGAATCATATAAAACAGAATTTCATATTCTTCTGGCTTCCTTCTTTGAAATATAAAAATTTAGTATTAATTAGTTCATAAGTCAGCTAATTAAAATAGTCTCTTAAATAAAAAGAGAAGAATTGAGTCATTTTTCTTTGTATAGACCAGAAAGCCTAGGCTATGAACAAACCCACTAAATAGATGAATTCTTCAGTGTTTCTTCATCTAGGGAGACAACTTGGTAACTTCTCATTTTATTTAATATGTACTTTCTGTAGGAAACTTAAGGATTCTACAGTCATTTTCCATGGTGGGGAGTAATAGTGTTATACATTTCATAACATGAATTTTTGAAGACTAAATGAATAATGTATGGTGAGCTACCATTAAGGACTGACTGTATGTCACATCTCACAAGTGCCCAAATTGATAAATCATGGTAGGAGTCATGTTCATTATACTGCTATTAACTAATAAGTTAAATGTCAAAAAGGAATTAAGTTTTCTTTTTATTGCCTTAACAGGGCAGATATAAAAATGCATGGTTGAAATTTAGTTTTGCATTACTCAAAACTCAAATTTCAACCAAATATTTGACATGTCTTCTTAAAATTATCTATTCTCATATCTTATAATAGCGGGACCCCCCTGAAGAGGAAATACCATTTTGTACTCTAAAATCCTTTCCAGCTGCCATTGAACATACTATTCAGTGGGCAAGAGACAAGGTAAAAGGTCTTTTCAAGGAAATTGTTTTCTGTGAATCATAACAAAAGGTATTACAATTTCCAGACAACTACTTTTAACCTTTTTTTTTTCTTACAGTTTGAAAGTTCCTTTTCCCACAAGCCTTCATTGTTTAACAAATTTTGGCAAACCTATCCATCTGCAGAAGATGTCTTACAGGTAAAAGTGAATGTATTTAATACATATCTGGCACTTTATGTCAGTATTAATCTTATTTTCCAATTGCCTAAAAGTGATAAAGTTTATTTTATGAATAAACATTGAAACAGTCTAGTAGGAATCCTGTAATTAAGTCACATGGTCTTTTGTTGTTGTTGTTTTTTGGTTTTTTTTGGTTTGAAGTATATGTAATTGTCAATTTTGGCCATGTTTGACCTACAAAACATAGTTTATGCGGTTTAACTACTAAGGGTATAATAAAAAAGCATCAGTTAATAAAAGGCTTGATAAACTCAGGAAAAAATTGAATTGAAAATAGTCATGAGTAGACATCTTTCTGCTCTCATAATAAGGTCAACTTCAAAGATTTTTCTTTGCATTTCTTAATCCTGTATCATTAAAAAGGTCAGCTTTTATTATCTATTACTCACAGGATTTCCTATGCTAAGTATCTTTTTGGTACTTAGAAACTTACACCTAGGAAAATATGAAGGTATCTTGTGAGTTAAGAAACTTCAAAACTAGGGGCTGGGGAGATGACTCAGCAGTTAAGAGCATTGGCTGCTCTTACAGCAGAGCCCAGTTAAAATCCCAGCACCCACACAGAAGCCCACAACTGTCTGTAACTTCAGGATTTCTGGCACCCTCTTCTGATCTCTTCGGGTATTGCCCAACACAGGTACACTTAATACTTGCAGGCAATATACTCAAACACATAAAAAGTAAAAATAATAAATATTTTTAAGATATAAAAAGAAACTTCAAAATTAAATTTCATCTACTATCCCTTCCCATTCTTCTCCACACAAAAGACATGAAAGAACCAAGACAGAAATAAGAGTTTTAGCTGAAAAACTAATAAAAATATTAAGTACATGACCTGATGCTTCAGGCTTTGACTAATACTTTGGTTGGGTAGGTGTGTGTGTGTGTGCATGTGTGTGTGTGTGTGTGTGTAACTGGAAGTATTTTATTTTTGTTTTGCTTTTTTACTTTTCTCTCTCATTCTAGAAGATACAAAGTGGACAGAGTTTAGAAGGCTGTTTTCAAGTTATTAAGCTACTTAGCAGAAGACCTAGAAATTGGTCCCAATGTGTAGAATTGGCAAGATTAAAGTTTGAAAAATATTTTAACCATAAGGTAAGTATACATTTTCAGACATTAAGCAAAGGTCTGTCTTGGCTCATTTAGTTTTTACTAGTGTCATTGACCTAAAATGTCTTTCTTTCACCAAGGTTTTTAGAAATAAGTGATAAAGTGAGAATAAAGGATAGGCATACAACTAATTTCTCTTTGAATGTTATTAATTAAAACATTTAACTTCTACTTACTGGCTTCGCTTGTCAGTTATACTTTGAACTGATCCTGTGTGCAAAGTTGGATTTTCGATAGCTTTTCTCTCTAAATAATAACGAATGTATTAATTTTATTTGTAATTTAGAGAAGTTTGTTCAAAGTAGAAGCAAGAGACTGAGAAAATAGGAGAAATTCAATCAGAAATGTTGGAATTTTCCTTTCCCAACTATAACTCATGAACACATTTTGTGTATGTTCCCTTATCTGTAAATTGAAGTTAATAAGTTAATACATACAGAGCACATAGTAGTGGTAGATTGAATAAGCTAATATACATAAAACATTTAGAACACACGATGGCACATAATCACTTATGCTACCTGTTATTCTTGCTTGCAATTAAATAGTTACTATGATGTATCCTATACTGTCTTCATTCTCCTTCTTTGTAGGCTCTTTATAGATAAATTTATCCTTTAAAAAAAAGTCTTTAATTATACCTCTGTTTTTACTTCCTATATGACTTCTTTCCTTATTATTATACCTGTTTTTAATCATAATTGTCAATTGCCTCTTTGTTTCATAATTTTAACTCTTTTTGTGATCTGTTATTTTTTTGTTGTGGTTAGTTTAGGTTTTTTGTTTATTTTGCATTTTCCATTACAGTTTTATTTGTTGGGTGGGGGTGGGTATGTGCATGAAACACAGTTTGTGTGAGGTCAGAGGACAACTTAGAGGAGTCATATCTTTCTACCATGTGGGCAGGTATTGAATTCAGGTCACCAGGCTTGTTGGCAAGCACCTCTCCCACACCAAGCCATTTCACCAGCCCTATTCTATTTCATTTTGATTTCTTTTTTTAATCATGGGGAAAAAGTCATAGAAATGTAAAGAAAATAGTATATCAAACTCCATGGTACATGCCTTTAATCCTAACTTTAACCATTATCAACTTACAGATAATCTGTTTCAGATTTTCATCCTCCTCCATGCACACCTCAATTATATAATTTCAAAATGCTGACTACTTTATTTTTTGTTTATTATTTGTTGTAAGGACTAAACTCTTTGAAAGAAAGCAAAATGATGTTTAAAATACGCCATTTATGTAAAAGCAATGAAAGAGTATATTCATGTTGACTGTAAAAAAAGCTATAATACTATGGGCAGTAGAACAAAAGAAAACATAAAGTGAGTTCATGGGTGACTGACTGGGAAGCTTCACTGTATGTCTTCCTGAGGTTTTTGTTTTTCTTTTTGAGACAGAGTCTCCCTGTAGCCCCAGCTGGCTTGGAACTCACTGTGTAAATCAGGTTGGCCTCCATCTCAGAGAGATCTGCCTGCCTCTTCTTCCTGAGTGGTAGGATTAAAGGCATGTACCATCACGCCTGTCGCTAGAGTTTTGTTTTTCATTTGTTTGTTTTTTAATGAAGTCTTCACAAGTATAATAAACAAAGCATATTTTTAACTTCATTTTAGGTTGTTTTCCTTCAGATGATAACATCTAGTTGTGGGTTTCTGTAATTTTTTGTCTTCCCTTTAGGCTCTTCAACTTCTTCACTGTTTTCCTCTTGATACACGATTAAAAGATGGCAGTAAGTATAAGTGCTTAGAAAAAAATTGTAATACAACTTCTGTAATTCAGCTTATGGTTGAAATCTGTGTGTATATATTGAAGATAATATATTATATCTTTCTGCCAGGTTTGTTTTGGCAGTCACCAAAAAGGCCACCTTCACCAATAAAATTTGATTTAAATGAACCTTTGTGAGTACATCCGTATCTTTTAACTATAAATGTCTTAACTATACACTATAAGGTGTTTAATGTAAATGATTAGATCTCTTTTCATCTAACAGCTAACAAGTCTTTCGAGTCCACAGAGACAGCCACATTCTTCCTACACAAATGTGATCCATTTATTTACATACTAACAACTTCATTATTTATCACATCGACTCCTCTGTAAAAGCCACTACTCTTTTTCCATAAGAAAGTAGAATTATAATAATTGTTCTTAATAAAGCTAAGAAACTTTATTTATATGGAACAGGTAGTTATTCCTATTTCACTAAATAACATTTTCACAGGAATTTGTCTTTAATGATTACTTGGATGCGTACACTATTTTAGCTTGTCTTCACTCACCTTGATTTTTTTTCCGCCAGTTTTTGATAAGCTTTTCATATTATATAACGTTTTAGTCTAGAGAAGAATTTCACTGTCATAACTTTTTTCTTCTTCTTTTAGTTTTCTGAATGAGGGTCTCCCTGTAGCCCCAGCTGCCCTGGAACTCACTGTGTAGACCAGGCTGGCCCCCATCTCACAGAGATCCCCCTACTTCTGTCTCCTGAGTGCTGGGATTAAGGCACGTGCCACCATGCGCAGCCTCACTATTTTAACTTTGAAAAAAGTAATCCTGTAACAAAAATTCTGGGAATAATTTTAAGTGTTAATGTAATGGCTATATTTGCTACTGAGTTAATATCGTCTTTAAATTATCCATTCAAACTGCTGTATTTTTTTTCATTTCAAAAGGCACCTCAGTTTTCTTCAGAATGCTGCAAAACTGTATGCTGCAGTATATTGCATTCCATTCTCAGAAAAGGTAAGACACTTTTCAAGCTCTGGCAAATGAAACAAAGCCAAGTTTGAATTAATCAGTTAATTGCATCAAAATGTTTTTAAATTGTAAGAATCATTCTTTCATCTATTTGTAACATGGTCTCACATAGCCAAGGCTGGTCTTGAACTATGTACCTAAGACTCACGTTAAGTGTCTCCTTCTACCACCCAAATGCTGAGATTACAGGTATGATCTATCACACCCAGATAGAATCCTTCTCTTTGATTCAAAAAAAGTTAATTTGTCGTTTTATTGCTCATTCCAGCTTGCAAAAGCTGCCCATTTGGTACAGGACTAATAAGCAGAAAATATTAGTTTTTCTTTCTGAATTTATTTGTGATGAGTAATCATACTTCAGTAATAGAATTATTTATAATCTGGGGCTGAAGAGATGATTCAGGGGTTAAGAGCACTGACTTCTCTTGTAGACTACCTGGGTTCAGTTCCCAGCACCCATGTGGTGGCCAAAAACCATCTATAACTCCAGATCCAGAGGGCCCAGTGCCCTCTGCTAACCTCCATAGACATTACACACACGGTGAACTTAACATACAAGCAAAACACTCATGCACATAAGATAAAAATTAAAATTCTTTAAGATTGATAACCTGTTTACCTGCTTCTGTTATCCCAGTTAATTCTAATAACGTAAAATGAGCCACTTCATAGCAATTTAAAAATACTTTATAGAGGTTTTTTACCTTTTTTCCCTTTTGAAATACTAATTTCTATTCATTTCCAGAAATCTAAACATGCTTTTTGATTGACTGATTGATTGATTTTTTTTTTTAACTTTCCTTTGCATCATATTCATTCTCTTAGGCACCATTTATTTAAGTCACATCTAGCTAATTAGATTCTATGTTGAGAGACAGCACATGTGCATAGCTTAGTGTTTTTTAAATACATACTAGAATTAAAGAAATTCTCCATTCACATAGAGAAATGTAGGTTTTGTTTTGAATTCTATTAATTTATTGAATATAAAATTGTTCAGGAAATGGTAAGACTTTGAAACCAAGGGAATAGAAAAATTGTCTTTTTTTTGAAAATTTGGAGAAAGAACAAGATTTGATTTGTTAACTAATAAGTTAATTTTTACTTCTAGTCCTCTTTCCTCTAATAGTCTCTATGGCTGATAATTCTTTTAAAATGGAGATGACTGGCTCAAATGTATATACTCCAGTGATAAGTTAGGTAATCAAGTTGTTAAATAGTTGACATGATAAGAAAACTTCAAGAGTGTTTTTAACTTCAGAATTCAGATTTGAAAGAATGTTTGATAAAGCTACATTTTTATAAAATAGGACTTATCGATGGATACCCTCATGAATATTCTTTCAGAAGTAAAGATTGAGGAGTTCAAACCTTCCAACAAGGTAAGTTTAGAAATTCATTCACTTAGCTAATGGTTCTTACAGTTCTGCTTGTAATAAATCCCACTTTGGAACTGAAGAATACTATAATAGTCTTTACCCTTATGGGTGTTTTATTCCAATGGGTGGAGATGGACTATAAATAGAAATGAATCTAGAATATACTCCAGCTGACCTGACACTTGACCTTGCCAGACCAGGCAAAAGCAGCTCCCAGAGTTTAATCAGAAAAACTTATTGCAGTGAATGTCGAGATCCATGACTACCCAAGGTGCAGAGAGTAAGCGATGGATATGAGCCCTTCCCTAAGCAAGACGTTTATGCCACCCCCTAAAGTTCAGGGAGCGTTTTGGAGGAGGTTATAGGAAGTATGTTAGAGCCTGAAGATAGGATGACGAGCTTCAAAATGTGATTCTCTAGACTCAATACAACCACAGCAGTCATTAACTCACAACTGTAGTTATCTGCACAAGACCAGCCTTATCAATAGTCAGTCAGGGAAGTGGGAGGGGCTCACAAGGTCCTTCTCTTTACCTCTGAATTATTGTCTATTGATAGATTCCAAGAGAGGGACAATCATTGTCTTTAGTTGTGCCCACTGCTGAACCTACCAGGCTCCAATGAATAACTCCAAATCATGGTCACACAAATGGCCCTGGTTAACCGTAGTAGGTTACAAAACAACACAGACAAATAGTACAGAGATTTCTGAGGAGTGGGGGAGTGTGTAGGGGTGGTTTTAAAGTGGAGGTAAGAGTGATCTCTATGCATTGCTTACATGAGTGAAAATGGCTAAAAATTTTATGTATAAAAATTAAATGTTTATAAGTGTATTAGGCATAGGTACTAAGAAAAGCAATGAAATAAGGGAGAGAGTCATGTAACTAATGTGGTTTTGTGTGAGAGGAAAGAAAGCCTATGTGAATGTCAGTATTAGAGCTAAAATAAAGTGAGGGAATGAACTTTTTAAAAGAGTTTTCCTCCAGCCATTTGTTGCTGGCAAAATAGCAATGCACATGTAGAGAAAGGCATTGGAAGCTTTTAAGACTGTGACCTTTCTAGAGAAGAATATTCATGACAGAGTGGTAAGCAGTGAGTTGTGAGAACTAATCTGGGTTATCATAATGTATTTTGTGTTTTATTTTGGGATCAAAGGTTTTAAACAAAGGGTTAATAGAATAAGAGTTATATTTAAAAGGATGGCTGGCTGTTTGATTAAGAATGAGACAGAAAGCAGGAAAGGGTATAAGTTATTGTAAGAATGCAGTCAAAAACTGATGGAAGCTTGAATGAAGTAGTAGATGCTAAGAAGACAGTGATGAGCAAAAATTGGATCCTCTATATACTTAAACTGTAGTCCTCATGGAGCTAGGTATTTGCAATTGAAATGTGGAGGCGGGGAGAGATTGCTCCTTTCCTAGGTGAAATAAGAAAGTTTAATAATAGTACAGAGTAGAGATAGGAAGATGGAGACAGAGTATGTAGTAATTGAGAGCAGAGTAAAAAAATTAGTAGATGTACTAGAATTGCAAGACAGCACTGAGGAACCGTTTAATGCTAATGTAGTAATACAGACTACTATAGAATGCCTTTACCTTCCAGCACATTGAGCTGCTCAGTGCCTTTATGGCAGTTGTTCATTCTGTCCAATATGTGGACAACTGGACTGACAATTATGCCTAGAAAATATGTACAGAGAGTTTTAATAAAGACAGAATCTGATTTTCATAGGATCACTATATACCTTTTTTTCAAAAAATCTTCCTCAAGGAAGTGGTATGTGAAGTCTACATGTTTTACTTTATGAGGAAAAAGGGTCTTTGTGGTCTATTCTGCACAAATAGATGAGTTTTCCAAATGAAATGTTCATGACACACACAACATATAAATAATGCTACTATAATAAGGATAAAACAAAATCTCTTGGAGAATTTTTTCACCCATGTTTTCCATTGTCAAAACTAGAGAGAAGCAAAGTAACATGTTTCAGTATGTTTTTTAGGTTGCATTGCTTCTATCTGTATGACACTTCAGGAGGAATAAATTTCCCCTTAGGAATTTAAAGTTTTAATATGAATTATGGTCTGCTCCACAGCTCCCTAAAATAACTCACACTGAAGTTTTAATGCCAGCATGCCCTTGTAGTTAAAGATTTCACAATCAGAATGTTAGACATACTAGCAAGTAAAAGTTTCTATTTCCTTGACTCTTTAATACATCTTAAATGTTTTTAATATTTAATGTCTAAAGACTTAATTTGGTGAGTTTTTTAAATAAATAATACTTGAATTATGAAGACATTCTTTTGCTTTGAAAGTATCAACTTCACAGATCTTACAAATCATCTAATAGATCATTTCTTTTTAATATTTTATCTGTTATTTTTATTTTATGTGTATGAGTGTATTGTCTGCACCTATGATGTGCACTGACTGCCAAAGTCAGAAAAGGGCATCGGATTCCCCTGGAACTAGAGTTAGAGGCAGTTATTATCTGCCATGTGGGTGTTGGGATTTGAACTCAGATCCATTGCAAGAACAGCTGTGAGCTTAACCTGTGAACCCTCTCTCTAGCCCCATAGATAAATTTCTTAAAGATGAATCAGTTGTAGTATATGGTGCCTTACTCATGCTGCACATTGTATTTGAAGAAAGACATTCTTTAGAAAAGAACTCCTCAGTAATCAGGAAGTACTTAAAAGATGCCCATATTATATATTTTATGATTTTTTTTCTACATGAAACAGCTGTGTACTTCTGCAATTTAAATCAGTTTGCCAAAATTAAAACTTATTTTAATATCAACTTCATTTAAGTGTGGAATTTAAGATCTCAATCTATATAAGACATTGAGCAAAAATTTTCAAACTCTAGTATGAAAAATTGTTTTAGATATACCCGACGTCTCTTAACAACCAGGATAAAGAACACTGTTATCATAGCATACACACCAGTGTATGAAGATGTAATAAGTATACTCTTCTTTATGATTTGATTAAACAGATAAGTAATAACCAAACTTGGATATGAATGTGATAACACTGATAAATATAGACATATGTATGTATATTTAAAGGTTGTTCAAACAGATGAAACTGCAAGGAAACCAGACCATGTTCCTATCTCCAGTGAAGATGAGAGGAATGCTGTTTTTCAACTAGAAAAGGCTGTTTCGTCTAATGAAGCTACCAAAAGTAAGGGAAACTCTTTTAAAAATTACTTTAATAGTAAATACTCGATAGGCTTACTTTCTCTGAGCTCCATACCAAAAAGTTAGTGGGATTAAATAGAAATCATAGTAGTTGATTTTTGCATCATAAAAGTGTCCATCTTTACATAAGATAAATTCATCATTCTCCTCTTCATAACCCTGCCTTCACATTTTGAAATCTAATTCTCCAAATTGCATTAAATGCTGTTACAGTTCTAACGATTGGAAAATGTATATTATCAGGACATTCTGGTACATGCCCATATTCCCAACAATCACAAGACTGGGCTATATAATGAGACTGTTTCAAAAAAAAGTCACTGGGGCTCAAGAGATGGCTCACTAAAGAGCACTGACTGTTCTTGGAGATCGGGGTATGATTTTCAACACGCATGTTGTGCCTCACAACCATCTATATCTCCAGTTCCAAGATAACCAAAACCCTCCTCTGGCCTCCCATGGGCACCTCAGTATGTGGTGTACTGATGTAAACAAACAAAACATTTATACACATAAAATAAAAATAAATAAACTTAGCCAGGCATTATGGCATACACCTTTAATCCCAGTGTTTAGGAGGCAGAGGCAAGTTTATCTCTGAGATTGAGGCCAGTCTAGACTATATCGGGAGTTCCACTCCAGCTGGGGCTACAGGGAAACTGTCTTAAAAAAAGAAAAAAGAGAGAACCAATAATTAAATAAACCAGCTTAAAAAGTATATCTTGAGGGGGAAAAGTAAGGTTAGTCATATAGTCCTGTGTAGACTAGTCTTTCATTAAACATCCCCATACCTATTCATACTTTAAACATACTATTTTAGGATAAAGAATTACATAGAACCCTTTAGATTTGTGTGTATGTGTGTGAGAGAGAGAGAGAGAGAGAGAGAGAAGAATGGGGGCTGGAGGTGTACATGCTAGAGCATGCATGTGGGTCCTGCCTTTCACCCTGCTTGAGAAAAGAATCTCTTCATCGGTTTTCCCCATACACACACCCGGCTAGTTGGTCAGCAAGCTTCTGGGAATCCTCCTGTCTCTGCTTTTCATCTCCCTGTAGTTGCATTAGGGTTACATATGTTCACACTACTTGTCCAGCTTTTATGTCTGTTCTGGTGAGTCAAACCCTCATACTTGCATGGCAAGTGCTTTACCTACTAAGCCATCTTCCAACCCATTCTTAATGTTCTCAATTATCTGTCAGGAATATAAACTGACATTACATACAATTTTGCTAAGTCTACTCTTAAATAGCACTATATATGAAAACTGAACTTTTAATTCTTCAGAAAGAGAGCTATTGCTCATCTATTTAGGCATGCTTACTATCTTCTGATACACATATCAGTGCGTCCCAAAGTTCTGGTATTTTATGCATAAACCACTAAAATTTCAGGTTAAAAATGATGTGAATACTAACCATTGGAATGATATTTTAAAAAATCACTAATCTAGAAATCATTCAAAAAGATGCATAATGACCTTATTAGTTGTTAGAAGGAAAATGTTTCAAAGATTTATGAACTAAATTTTAAACATTATTAAAGGTTCACTTCGTTATTATAATCTACTTTGCAACAGATAATATAGCACTTTGTTTTTGTAATGGTTACTTTTTTTTTTAAATAGAAACTTTTAAAGCCATCATTTTCATGTCCTTTTATAACCTCAGGTGCCTGGATTCTTTTTATATTTTTCAGTTGATTAAAAACAAAGAATTTTTTTATGAGGAGTATTTTTTTTAATTGGGCAGTGCTTTCAATAGAGCCTTCAGTTTGGTAGCTTATATATTTATTTTTAAATTTCTTATTAGTAAATTTTGTTTTTTCACAATTTCATGCATGTATACTATGTACATTCCTTTTTGCCTCACAAAACCTTTACCACTTACTAGAGAACTTTTTTTGATTATTCTGGTCAGGTGACCTTCAGATGGCAGTGCTCTCATTTGAAAAAGATGATGACAGTAATGGACATGTGGATTTCATCACAGCTGCGTCAAACCTTCGAGCCAGAATGTATAGCATTGAGCCAGCTGACCGTTTCAAAACAAAGCGCATAGCCGGTAAAATTATCCCTGCTATAGCAACATCTACTGCTGCAGTTTCTGGATTGGTAAGCCCATTCTTTTACAGAAAATGCTTCTGCCTACCTCATGTCATCATACCAACCTCAGCTGGCTGTTCAGATTTTAGAGAGTAAAAATTGGATCTTATAATTTAAACTTTCAAGATTTTTCTGAAAATATAATAAGCTACACCTTTAGATTCTATACATAAAAGTATTTTAGCATAAAAATAAGCTAAAAATATAGTTTTCCTTATAGATCTCAGTAATCTTTGTAGCCTTCTTATAAGGCAGATATTCTTTTTCTTTAATAAAATGAACCACCCTAATCATTAAGTAATTCAAAACCTTTAGTATAACTCTAGAGTTATTTTACTGTACTATATCAATACTCTATGGTCAAACTTATCTGCTCCTGTATGGAGTGGTTTAAACTACTTTAGTTTTTTGTTTGCTTTATTTTGGTTTGGTGTTTTACATTTTTTAAAATTTATTTTATTTGTATGAGTGTTGTTACCTACATGTATGTAAGTGTACCCATGTTATGCAATGCTCACAGAGACCAGAGGAACGCATCAGAGCCCTGGAACTAGAGCTGTGAATGGTTGTTAGCCACCATGTAGGTGCTGGGAACTGAACCTGGATCCTCTGCAAGAACAGCCATTGCTCTTAAATACTGAGCCCCAATATTTTATATTTTAAGCTCTGGTGTCTGCTTTCAAAATAGGAAGATTAAATGATCAAATAACTTTGTTCACTATGTATAAAATAGAGTCAAGCATTAAAAGTAAAATATACCCAAAATATACAGATATATAAATAATAAATTTATGTTACTGCAGTCCTATAGCTGTTTTTAGTATTTACAAAGAAGTGCTTGAAAATAACTTGAGGATAGAGTTAAGTCCATTGAAATCCTGAGTGGTTCTAGGCTTTTCTTATAATCAGATAACTTTCTTTTATCCAGGTTGCCTTGGAGATGATCAAAGTAGCTGGTGGCTATCCCTTTGAAGCTTACAAAAACTGTTTTCTTAATTTAGCCATTCCAGTAATAGTGTTTACAGAGACATCTGAAGTAAGAAAAACTGAAATTAGGTATGTATAAAGGTCTGTTTTGCTTATATAATGAGAATGAAGTAAAATACCTTACCTTTAAAAAGGGAAAGTACTGGCTTTTCTTTTTCTTCCATGTTTGTTAATCCTTGCTGCTCTTTCAAGATCCAGTCAAACGTCATGTTAATGAATGATCTGCCATGCTATTTAGCATTACACTATATGACTTTCTCTGTTTACCTAACCTGGGTAATTTTGAAGCCTTCCTTTTTCTGACTATGGATTATGAAATTTAGACTCTTAATTCTACATATTTATGACAAAGGAAGGTTTCTTTGAGCTTCTGTTTTTCACATTTCAGGTTGGCCACAGCAGAAACTTGAATAAAAGTATCTTGGCTAGAAGAACAGTCTCATCACTTTCTTAAATTACTTAGAACTAAACACTGTAATCCATAATAGGGGTCAGAAGGTGCTGTTTTTCAGATGTGTAGCTGCATCAGCATACATGTCAAATTATATAGATGCCAAGATAGTCATTCTGGTATGTTCATGATAGCCAGTGATTTCAACAATCCAAATATTCAGTAATTGAGGACTGGAACGTTGAACCTCTTGTATTAGTCATTTCTCTTGCTGTGATAGAAACACTGACCAAGGGACCTTACAAAACAAAGTGTTTATTTAGCTTATGGTTCCAGAGGGGTCCATTGTGGCTGAAAGGCATGGCAGAAGAGCTGCTCGGCTATATGAGACACAGCAGCTAAGCATTCACATTCTCAAGCAGGCACAGGAAGCAGAGAGACTGGAGATCTGGCAAGGCTTAAGAACTCTCTAAGCCCACTCCCAGTGACATGCTTCCTCCAGCATGGCCATACCGTCTAAGACCTCCCGAAACAGGGCCACAAACTGGGGACAAAATATCCCAGTACTTAGAGCCTACAGAGGACATTCTCATTCAAACCACCACACCCCTCATGCTGTTTAAGAAAAGATATGTGTGTGTATGTGTATATACACATGAATATGTACATGTATGTGCATGTACATAACAAGGGAGAGTGCCAGAGAATGAATATGAGCAAAGAGCCGTAGTTATCTACAAACACTAAATATTAAAAAGAAAAATGAGAACACTTTCTAAGACATAATGACTTGAAATGCGACACTGAAAAATAAACATACGAAATACGTATTTACAATGGTTACCTATGTGATTTATGGAATAGTTAAGATTTGTATTCCCCTCCTCATGCCAACATTAACTTCTAACTACATTACAAATAAAAGACTACAGGAAGTTCTTTATTGCTACTACAAGGAAGAAATTTTAAGGCTTACGTTCTCAATATTTTACAGAAATGGAATATCATTTACAATTTGGGACAGATGGATTGTACATGGAAAAGAAGATTTCACTCTCTTGGATTTTATAAATTCTGTCAAAGTAGGATATTTTTATTCCTTTGGGTTATTAGTAACTTGGAATCTATCTCTCCTAATTCATGGAATCCCCAGTAGATCCTTGAAATTATGATGGTACAGAATGCATTATCTACTGTGTTTACTCCTGTACGTACATAGCCAATTTTACTTAAAAGTGAGACATTGTAAGAGGTAGTATATTATAACAATTAAATTATAATGAAAGAATTTCTGTCAAGGTAGGTTGTTGTACATGTCCTATTAACCTCAGTCTGTGTTCTTGGTTTGTTTGTTTATGACATTGAAAACTTTCACCTTTAAAGGAGTAGTTTTCCTTTGGCATGTCTAAATTGCCACTAAAGTGTCTCTATTCTTGCAGTTTGTAACCTTTTTAAGTAAAATAGAGCTTAGATGAACATTAGCACTATAGCATTCATTCTAATAACCAACAGAACTACTTAAACAACTAATAGGTAGGTATATAGGGTGAATGTCCTAGACCTACAAGTGATTCATATCTTGGGTATGTTAGAGGAAAGTGAGATTTCAACACACTCCCTAAAATGGAATCTAGATTAAAACTTAAGCACTTTTATCTCTAAGGTCCCCAAGCTGTAGCTTAATGGTAGAGCTCTTGACTAGCATGCATGAAGCCCTAGGTTCAGTACCCAGAACTGGACTGTGGTAGGTGGGGATTAATTGTTCTGAAATTTTCCATTTAATATTTTTAGACTAGTCAACTGAAAAAAGTAAAAGCTCTGATAAGAAAGATTACCATTATAGTTTTTAATCTATAAATTTGTTAGAGTTAATAAATATTATTTAGTGTAAACATTCCCTCCTTTTGGTGGATAAAAACATTTTCACCCAATTATTTCATGTTTGGATGAGGCTTTGATTGTTTGTATTTTGGGTGTTCGTTTTTAGGAGAAGTATGGAATTGAGCCGACAATGGTGGTACAGGGAGTCAAAATGCTTTATGTTCCTGTAATACCTGGTCATGCCAAAAGATTAAAGTTAACGTAAGTATCTAAAGATTGACTCTCCCAGGAGAAAGCTGAACATCCAACTCTCAAAAGAGATTCATAGAATTAAAACATCCTTGCAGATTTATAGATGAATTCAGATCTTAAGCTAACAGACTTAGAAACTTGCTCTAGGAATTGGAGAGAGATGGCTCTGGTTAAGAGTACCGACTGCTCTTGCAGAGGACTGGGGTTCAATTCCTAGCACCCACATGGCAGCTAACAACTGTCCATGACTCCACTCCAGGGCAGTCTGATACCTCCTTCTGACTCCATAGGCATTGCAAGACACAGGTGCACTTGCATACTTGCAGACAACACACACATACACATAAAATAAAAATTTTAAAAAAGAAAGAAACTTGCTTTGATCAGTAGACTAAAACCCAGTCTTATATGGAAGCATAGAATGAGTAAGCATAGAATAACTACATTTATAAAACTGGGGTATAGCACTAATTATTATTTATTCAGTGGAATTTTGCTGAAGATGCCTGTTGTATGTCACACTTTATTCTAAGCATTGGGATTATAGTTGTGAGCAAATTGCCTTCATCCCTGAGGAATTTGCATAAAACTGGACAGGATTGTCTAATAGTGGTAGATGTGTTAGAGAAGGTAAAAAATATAACAGGCGTGGTGGCACACACCTTTAATACCAGCACTCAGGAGGCAGAGGCAGAGATCTCTGAGATCAAGGCCAGCCTAGTCTACATAGCAAATTCCAGACCACCTAAAGAAACAAAGTAAAAAATAGAAGAAATGTAGAGAGAAGGGAGGATTGCTATTTACTAGGGTAGATATTCCCTCTGCATGTTATTCTTACCTGCTAAGGTCACATTTAGAAAAATGGTAACCAAAGAAAGCCAAAATCTTTATGAATTTGCAAGGCTCTAAGTGATGTAGCTCCTATTTATCCTTCATGTTCTTTGCTTCTTTCTCTTCACTCACAGTATTCTAGCTACATTCTTCTCTTTACTTCTGGAGCATGACAATCATTCTTTCATGTAGGACTTTTGCTCTAATCATTTCCTTTGCCTTGGACACCTGTTTAAATCTCACTTTTGGTCTTTGCAGTTCCTAAAAAGCCTTTTGAAACTTACTTAATACTGCAAATTGTTTCCAGCTGCAGTCATGCCTGAGCCCATTTGTTCTTTTTTATTCTTTCAAATTTTCATAATATATATATAATGTAGTTTCATTGTACTCCCCCATTATCTTCTCATCCTTTCCCCCTCCTGTCAGATTCCTTCTTTCTAGCAAGTCCTTCTCTACTTTAATGTCTTTGTGAGTGACCCACTACATTTTTTAAAAAATGGTTTTAGTGTCTGTGTATATATGTATGTGACGGAGTTTTCACAGTACTGGTGTGAAAGTCATAGGACAACTTTGGAGTCTGTTTTCTTCTTCAACCTTCACATGGTTTCCAAGAATCGAGCTCAGATCACCAGACTTGCACAGTAAACTCCTTTACCCCTTAGCCATTTCCCAGATTCACACTGCATTTAACTAATTAGAGTGGCTTACATTAGTATAGGTGGTGTTCCATTTATTTGAACAAGGAAGGGCAACTGAATAGTCGCTATCCCACTGAGGAATATAACCCTCCCCCAGCAACCATTAATAGCCAATAGCTCCCTCAGGAAAGGATGGGAACTTAGAATCCCTTCACCAACCGATGATGAAATACTGAGTACAGGTCTTGTGCAGGCACCATTGTTGTGAGTTCACGAGTTCAATAGGCAGGACATGTCCAGAAGACATCATTACACAGCACTCCTTCCTGTCCTCTAGCTCTTGCATTCTTACTGCCCCTCCTCCATAGTTTTTTCTCAGGTGTCCCATTTAGAGCTGACCATTCAACAGTCACTTATTAACACATGGTCCTAACTTTTGCTCACTGAAAACAGAAACTTCTCTGACCAAGTCTTAAGAGCAACAATAGTGTATAGGTAGAAGCATAAATATTTAAGGAGCAGTTTGACATCATGTCAACAGTTAGCTAAGCAACAGTAGTGGGTCCTGTTTCACACACACACACATAAACAGGGCCTATAGCCTCCCCAGCCTTAAACTTTTGACAAGGTTTACAATACCAGGCATGAATTCCTCCAGTGGAGTCAGCCTGAAATGAGTAGAAACAGTTGGCTATCCTCGTCACAGTCATGCCTCTATTGAACCACTGAGCTCATCTTGTTTGGCAGATTGGTTTTTAGCTCATAATCTTCATAGCTGAGTAGAACCATTAATGAGTTTTCTCTCCTAGCAGTCTACATAGAACCTTCTGGCTCTATAAAAACTAACCAACAGAGAAGAAGCTTCCAGCCCAGTTCCGGCTTGATTTCTGTGTACCCAGCAACCAAAGTGTGAATGATTTCAGTTAATAGGATCTTACCTAATTCTGGTGGGCAACAAAGGGCAGTGTCAGTAGTGTATATTTTTGGGGGGACCTTGTGGACCTCCCTGATCTAACAACTCATAAGGTGATGTCCACCTAGCATTGTTTTTTTAAATAACCTATGCTTTGGTCAAGAGAGATGGCTCATTGAATAAAGATGCTTGCCACACAAGCCTGGCCACTTGAGTTCAATTTCCAGAGCCCATATGATGTAGAAGGAGAGATTCCACAAAGTTGACCTCCACACATGTGCCCTGACTTGCTTTCTCATACATACACAATGCAAAAATATACTCACACATATAATAATAATATTTTTTTAAATGTTTAAAACTTTTATTTATATGAGTGTGAGAAGAGGGTATTGGATCCCCTAGAACTGGACTTAAAGACAATTGTTAGCTGCCATGTGGGTGCTGGGAACCAAACCCAGGACCTCTACAGGAGTGCTCTTAACTACTGAGCCATCTCTCCAGCCCCAATAATAATAATTTTTTAATATATTATTATTTTATTTTATGTGTTTGAGCATATTGCCTGCATGTATATAAGTGCACCCATGCCGTACAATGCTTGTGCAATAGAAGAGAGTGTCAGATTCTCCTGGAACTAGAGTCATGGACAGTTGTTAGCTACCATGTAGTTGCTGAGAATTGAACCCAGGTCCTTTGTAAGAGCAACCAGTACTCTTAACTGCTGAGTCAACTCTCCAGCCCCAATAATACATTTTTAAATTATTTTTAATAGCCTATAGCTTCTGGAAGCAGCATTATCTGCCTGTATAAAGTATGGCCCTTCAAACTTTTTGTCATCATACTTTTTAACTAGCTTAAAAATATTAGGTTTCTCTATGGCTTTTTCATACCTGCTTAGTTTAAAATTTCCCCCCACTCCCTTATTACTCTTTTATCCACATAAACTTTACATCCCCAGTATTCCCACTTCTCTCTTATATCACATGTGTTCTGTCCCCCCTTTAAGACCTCTTTTCCTCCCACACTGTCTAGTGCCCTCCCACACCGTCTAGTGCCCCCCCGCTTCTAGCTTCCTGGCTACCACAAGCATTCCATGTTAAATAAATCTAAAATTTTGAAACTAGGGTCTGCATATGAGAAGGAATATGAGACATTTCTGGGCCTTAGGCTATCTCACTTAGAATATTTTCCAGTTCCATCCATTTTCTGCCGTAAATTCATCTTTCTTTACTGTTGAGTTAAATACCATTGTGTATGTGGACCTCATTTTCACTATCCATTCATCAGATGATGGACATCTAGGCTGATTGCATTTCCTAGCTATTGTCAATAAAGCAGTGATGAACATGGATGTGCAAGCTTATGTGTAGTAGGATATTGAGTACTTTGGCTATATGCCCAGGAGTAGTATAGCTGAGTCCCTTGCTGATTCTGTTTTTAGCTTTTTTGAGAAACTCGCACACTGGTTTCCATAGTGACACACTACATACATTCCCACTAACAGTAAATAAGCATTCCTCTTTCTCTATATCATCCCTCAACATTTGTTGTCATTTGTTTCCTTGATGTTAGCTATTATGACTGGGATAAGATGAAATCTCAAAGTAATTTTAATTTCCATTTCCCTGTTGGTTAATGCTGTTGAATACCTTCTAAAATACTTCTTTGTCATTTGTATTTCTTTGAAAACACTCTCTTCAGGCCCATAACTCTTATTTTTTTAATTGGGTTGCTTTTTTCTTGTTGCTTAATTTTTTTGTTTCCTTCTTTATTGTAGATATTAATCCTCTGTCAAATGTATAGCTAGTGAACATTTTCTCCCATTCTGTAGCTTCCTTTTATTATTTAATAGTTTCATTTGCTATACAGAAGCTTTTTAATTTCATGAGGTCCCATTTGTCAATTTTTGGTCTCATTTCCTGCCCAACTGGGTTCTTAATCTGAAAGTCCTTAGGCCTATATCTTGAGTGTTTTCCTTACTTTTCCTTTAGCAGATTCTGAATTTCAGATCTTATGTTAAAGCCTTTGTTCCATTTGGAATTTTTGTGTGAGAGAGGTATGTGTCTACTTTCATTCTTCTGTATATAGATAGCTGATTTCCCCATACCATGTCTTTTTGGCATCTTGATCAAAAATCATGTGACTGTATCTGGATCCAGTGTTCTGTTCCATTGATCCACGTGTCTTTTCTATGATGTTTTTATTACTATGGCTCAAATCAAGTATAGTGATACCTCTAGCATTATTGCTCTTGCTCAGGATTGATTTGACTGTCCATGATCTTTTATGATTTCACATGAATTTTAAGATTTTTTTTTCTTTTTCTGTGAAGAATGCTGCTAGGATTGTGGTAGACTGTTTTGATAAGATAACCATTTTCTCAATGTTGATCTTCAGTCTGTGAGTATGGGAGATCTTTCTATCTTCTAGTATCTTACCCAGTTTCCTTCTTCAGTGTTTTAAAGTTTTCATTGTAAAGATCTTTCACTTCCTTAGTCTGGTTTATTCCAAAGGATTCTATTATTTTTGAGGCTATTGTGAATGGAAGTGTGCCCCTTATTTCCTTCTCGGTATGTTAGCCGTTAGTATATAGGATGGCTGCTGATTTTTATATGATAATGTATCCTGCACTTGGCTGAAAGTGTTTATCACCTCTTAAGTTTTTTGTAATGGAGTCTTTATGATCCCTTAAATATAGAATGGTGTCGTTTACAAAAAGATATATTTCTACTTCTTTCCTCTTTGTATCCCTTTATCTTTGTCTCATCTTACTGCTGTCATTAAGACTAAGTACTATAGGGGGTAGAAAGAATGGGAACCCTTGACTTGGTCCTTGTATTTCTGGCAATGCTTTGAGTTTTTTCTGTTTAGCATAATCTTGACAGTAGGTTTATCAGATATACCCTTTATTATATCAAGATATGTTCCTTTCATTCCTACTCTCTTCAGGATTTTTCATCATGAAAGGATGTTGGATTTTGAAGGGTCTTTTTGTATCTATTGAAATGGCTCAAATCTGGCCATGTAATTTCTGGCCTTGAGCCTATTTACATGATGTATTACACTTATTAATTTGTGTATGTTCAGCCAGCCCTGGAATGAAGCTAACTTGATCTTGATGAATGATCTTTTTGATGTGTTTCTGAATTCAGTTTGCAAGTATTTTATTGGGAACTTTTCTATCTGTATTCATCAGGGAGATTATTCTGTAATTTTCCTTCTTGTTGTTGTGTCTTAATCAGGTTTTGGTAACAGAGGAACATTGGCTTTGCAAAATGATTTTGGAAGCATTCCTTCCTTTTCTATTTTTATTGAATAATTTGAGAAGGATTGGTGTTAGTTCTTCTTAAAGGCCTGATCGAATTCTGCAGCAAATCCATCTGGTCCTGGACTTTTTTTGATTGGGAGATTTTTAATTACCACTTTGATCTCATTGCTTATTATAGATCTGTTTGAATTCTTTATCTCATTTTGGTTTAAGTGAGTAGGTCACATACATCTAGAAATTCATCCATTTCTTTTGGATTTCCCAGCATAGTGGATTATAAGTTTTTAAGGTATGTCTTTATGATTTTCTGAATTTCATACCTGTTGTAATGTCTTCCTTTTCATATCTGATTGTGTTAATTGAGTCTTTTCTCTCTTTCGGTTATTTGCCTAAGGATTTGTCAGTTGTCTTTATTTTTTCAAAAAACCAACTGTGTGTGTGTATGTGTGCGCCTGTGTGTGTGCACAAGTGAGTGTGATTGACGATGGGGAATAATGTCAGGTGTCTTTCTCAATCACTCTCTTTTTGTAATATTTTATTATTTTTATTTTATGTGTATGGGTGTTTTGTCTGCATGTATGTAAGTACATCTGTATTATGCAGTATCTGCAGAGGCCAGAAAAGCACGTTGGATCCCCTGGAACTGGAGTTAACAACAGTTATTAGTCACCTTGTGGGTGCTGGGAACTGAACCTGGTTCTTCTGCAAGAGCAACCAGTGCTCTTAACCTCTGAGCCATCTCTCTAGCCCCATCTCCATCTTATTTTTTTAAGACAGAGTCTCTGACTGAATCTAGATGCTTGCTGTTTCAGCTATACTGGCTGGCCATCAAGCCCCATCCTTCTTTCTGTACCTTCCCCTGTGCAGAGATTACAGATGCTGCTACTCTCAGCTTTTTCACATGGGGTCCAAACTCAAGTCCTCATACTTTCATAGAAAGCACTAAACTTAATAACTGAGCTATCTCCTGTATTACTTATTATTTCTCTCTATCATGTCCCTCTTCCTCTCTGTCTGATGGTTTTCATTAACAAAACTATTATTTTTTCATTTACGTTGTAGTTATCTTTACCCAAAAAAATAAATCTATTGTATCAGCTAAGGCATTAATTTCTCTTATAATTGTTTTTCATTAGGACTCCTAAGTATCTTTTAGAGAAATCAAGAGTTGTAGTTAAGAGTTCTTATAATGCATATCACCTAGATATAAGTGGAATGTGCTCATGAATTAGTGGAATTCAAAATTTGCTGTAGTAACATTTTTTGATAGTTGGCCAGTATGTGATCCCTGAAGAATGGTGTGCTTTGTGAATGATGTTTCTTATGTTCTACGATGTTAATTTAGCAGGTATTTCTTGATTAGTTAAGTGACTGATCAGTTTATGTCAGTCAGTGAAGTTTGGTTAAGAGTATAAACTTGACTTCAGAAAGACTTGGGTTCACATGCTTGGACAGTTTTTTGTTAATACTTATTTTGACACTTTCAATAGCTTTGAAATAGATTCTCCTCAGCAATTGTTCCCATAGCTGCTGAGTAGTACAGTAATAGTGAACCCTAACAATGTAACAGCATAGGAACAGTATTCAGTAATGTTAGTTCTGTCATTACACAAATAGCCCTGTGTCAAGTAGTTCATAGTCTACTAAGGGCAACTAAAAATCATTTATTATTATGAAAATTTTAACAGTGCACCATGGACTCTACTAACTCAAACCTGTATTTTGGGGTGGATGTCATTTGAGCCTTTGAAGAATGATTATTATTAGTAAAAGCAGTGGTATTTGGCAAATACATGCACCTTAAACAAAAAAGATCATATGTGATCTCTTTGTAAAGTCAGAAATTTTGGAAGGCCCACAAAGATAATGTGGTAATGGCGAATGGTAGAAAGAATGAAATGGGACAAATGCTTTTTTTGAAAAGAGCTGTTAACACATCATTCCGAGCCTGGCATGAATTAAGCATTCAGCTTTTATGTTTTTAAATCTAACTTGTTGTTTTCCTATAACTGTTCTAGAGAATTTATGTTGGCTCTGTACTTTATAGAGAATAGAGGAAGAGAATCAATTTTTCCAAACCATTGCTTAAGTTTGGGATTTTTTTTTTTAACTTTTAGTAAACAATCAGTATGCTATTACCAACAGGAATCTGAGTTAATTCACTATTAATTTAAGTGTCTTTATATATAAGAACAGATGGATTATTATATTTTAAAGCATAGGGGTAAGTCCAGAGTCTCTAGGTGGTATTAATCTACAAATACTTATTTCATTTTACAGAATTACCAAAGTATTCATCCTTGCTTATTTTTCCTAGAATGCACAAACTTGTGAAACCTTCCACTGAGAAAAAATACGTGGATCTTACTGTGTCATTTGCCCCAGACACTGATGGAGATGAAGACTTGCCAGGCCCTCCAGTAAGATACTACTTCAGTCATGACACTGATGAGTAGAAGTTGTCAGTTACAAGACTACTTGATTTGGCTGAGTGTACTTGTTTCAGAAGCCCAAATGAATCAGCTCATAAGACTGGATTTCTTTTTGCCTTAATTTAAGGGAAACATCAGTAGGAAACTACAGTGAAGAATTTCAAGCATTTTGGAGCATAGTACATACATACTTGTCTACTGCTTCACAATGCTGTGATCACTGCAACTCTGAACTGGAATACCATTTTCTTATGCTTACTGCAAATTTGTATATTAAGCCCTGTGGATGAAAAGAAGGAACAAAATATTTATCTAAGACCAGAAGTGAGGATGAAAAAGTTGAAAATAGTGAATGCAACTATCCAAAAAGTTTAAGGTTTTCTTTGTTTGTTTCTTTGTTTTGGTTGTTTGTTTGTTTCTTCTTCCTTACGTATCTGAAACTATTTTTCAATATAAATAGTATTTGGCACTCTATACATCTTACATGATTAGACTTTGAAAATTCAATACCATCGACAAAAAGAGGGATGGTAATGATAGATGAAGAGTAGAGATTTTAAGTTGTGTAGTTACAGTTTACTGTACTACTATTTCTGCTAGTTTAAACTGAGTCTATTATATGACTGTGTCCCTCAAATCAGGGGTTTTGTTGATATCATCAGTATTGTAAACCATGAGGCAGATGACACATTAACATGGACTAAACATTAACAGTATTATATGGATTCTGACCACTCTCACTGAAAATTCATGAATGTGATCAGATAAATATGGCTGATCATTTGATTTTTAAATATGCTTTTATTTATCTGGAACTCTAAATTTGTCACAGTATATAAGACTGAAATGTTTTGTAAAGGGAATGTCCTTAGTAAAATTAGAAATTTTAAAATGTATCACTAGGAGAGTCTTCATTATTTTCTTCCAGCAGTCTAATGGAGAGGAACAAATGTATTTTTTACTTTAAAGGGAAGCATATCATTTTATTCCCCATTCTCAAGATGAAAATTAACACGTAAAGTTATTTTTTTTTAGATCTTTCTTCATTGTGAGAAATACTTTGTTTTCTGATATGAATAATTATAGATAGTGATATAATTGGGTCCATTAAAATGAGGCAAACAGTACTTGACTATAAAATCAGTGAAAACAGCAAGTGACTTTTTGCTTGGGTTATCAGGCATTCTAAAACAGCAGGCATTTTGCAGCCTTAGGAAATCATTTCCTTTCCTGTTCATACCATTCATATCAGTATTACTCCAGTGGTATCTCCGTATACTCTACTTACTTTCCTTTTCGATTTATTATGGTTAAAACTGCTTTGTTAACTATTTTGTTTCCCTCTTTTGTAAAGTATCCAGTTAGGAAAATAGATTTTGGAGGAGAGGATAAATTTGTGTAATTTAAGATTACCCATTCTTTGGAAGATGGAAAAAAGTAGACAGGATTGGTTTTAGAGAATTGGCTACCTTTGAAGTAAACATCATATTCTACCCTCTCCTGTTGCACATATTCCTAGTATAATGTTAAAGGTTAATGTAACATAAATTGAATCCAGGAGCATCAAAGGCTATGTGGCTTAGAACTTTAGAGAGTAGGAATAATAAAAAGACTTATAAAAGAAGACTTTTTTCCCATTTTTCACTTTGTCTTGGGCTCTTTGAGGATAACAGACAATTCTATATCCATTCATCAGTCCTCAAACATGAATGATTATCTTGGCTATATTTTACGTAAGTCTCCACATGTCTTTGGAAATAAATAAGAACCATGTTGTCAATTTGTAGACATTAGTGTTTTATTAGATAAAAACAAAACCAACAGGGATTGGGTTCATTTTGTAATAAAACCTACAACTATTTTGTCATTTTTTTTCCTATAGGTAATTGTTACTACCATCCTTTCTTCTACTTATTTTTACTAAACTAGAAATCTAGGGTAAAGTTAATGACAATTTTTCTTATTTTATTTTTCTACCATGAAATTATTGTTTGTTATTGAAAATATGGCTATTGATATACCAAGTGCCAAAACAATTTTGTGTAATTCCATTCAGTGATTTTTTTTTTCTAAAAATAAATATAAGAAACTTGAGAATATTGTGATGAACCGTGTTCTGTAGTAGGGTCCAGGGAGTTTGATTGTACCTCTTATTCTGTAGTTAATACTGCTTTGGTTTCCTCAGTTTTATACTTAGCCCTTGACCTGGATTAAGGCATGTAACTGAGACAAGTGTGTGTGCTTAGCATACACAAAAATAAATAAGAAGAGGAAGAAATAGTCACTCCCGTGAAAATCCTAGGTTTTCATAAATCCCAGAGTACCATCTGGGGTTTCTTAGGCCTACTCTTTTGTAGAATTCGAAGCAGTTGTGTTACTTGCCTAAGTTTCTCACAGATTGTTCCAAAAGTAGAACTTGGAAATAAATTCCTTTTATCTTTATATTTTATCTGTTATGGCACATTCTTAAGACAATATCAAAGCACAAAACTTCAGTCATAGCTGAGGATATAGATCAGCTGTAGAGTACTTGCATACACAAGGCCCTGAGTTAAAAGTTTCCAAATCAAAAACAAAAATCAGGAAAATTTAGATCTTGGGGGTCAAATAAAGAATGAACAGGTAATTTGTGTTCACTAATTTCTCTAATTGCTTCAAGTACATAAATAGGAAAATGAGAGTTTAAGGAATAATTTTAAAGGAATTCCTTATAAACCAGTATTCAAATTAATAGAGCACAGATATCAAATAAGAAGGGTCCCTAATCTCCCTAGCAACAGTCATCTTACATGCACCCTTTGGCAGTTATTATTGTTCTGTTTTTTTTTTCTGTTAACTGTCACCTTGTTCTTACTGTGTTACCAACTGTGTACCAAGCTGTACTGTTTATTGTTGCCTGCTTTTGAACCATATGTGAAAGAATAATACTATGTTCTCTTTCATTCACATCTTCATTGTAGTCGTATTCATTCATCATTGCTGTGTAATTTTTCTTTGCATTATTGTGCCTGTTTATTCATTGAATTGACTGTGAATAATTGCAATGTATTTAGTTGGTGATAATTACAGTTCCATAATAAATATATTTTGTTTCCCTTCTATGACAAATAAGGTCTCTAGGATTGGAAGTTTAATTGCAAATTATTCATTTCTTGTTCTATCAGATAACTAGAATTTTTCCTTAGCATTAGAAATGTTCAGTTTCTCTCATACTGTGAACAGTATTGGTGTTAACATTAAAATTTTATTCTGTATTCACCTATTACCAGCACGGGAGGAAGCATCTTTTCACAAATGTATTAGGCATTTGAACTTTTTTTTTTTCTTTTTTGTTTTTTTGAGACAGGGTCTCCCTGTGGCAGCTGACCTTGATCTCACAGAAATCCACCTGCCTCTGCCACCCAAGTACTGGAATCCAAGGTGTATGCCACCATGCCCAGCTTAACTTTCTTTTTTGAGCAGTGTCTTGTCAGATCTTGTACACAGACTTTTATGTGTTGGCAGTCCTTTTCCTCAATTCATGAAAGATCATTATATCATGTACTTTGTTATCTGTATAGTTGTAGGTATCTTTTGTTCTGTGGTCTGCCTTTCCCTGCAATGATATTATTTGATAAAAAGAATTTATTAAAGGTTAGGTACCTAGCAGGATCAGTCTTTTGTTTCACAATTAAAGCTGCTTCATGTGAATTGTTTAAAATATTCCTAACCTTAGGGTCATGAAGATATTTTTTTTCAATTGTCTTTTAAAACAAGCTTTAGTTTTACCTTTCATACTTAAGTTCTTAATTCACAGGAATTTATTTTGTACATGATGGCTAATGCTTTACCAGTACTTTAAAATCTGACTTTTTTTCCTAACTGACAAGATGGCATTAGAAAATGTTTTGTGTCCCTTTCTGAATCTTGTTCCTTTCCTTTTCTGTACCTGTGCTAATAGGTTTCCATCAATGAAACTGAATGTTTTGAATATTTAACAAAATTAATCCTTCAGACTTTCCTGTTAGATTGTCTTGGTTATTCTTTGGTCTTTGTATTTTCAGTACTCAAATTTCTACTTGGAAACCTGCAAATAGGCCACTCTTAAGAATTTTCCATTTTCTTGCCAAAACATTTAATATCTTATTTACTTGAGAACAGGAAGCATAATTATTCTGTAGTCTGGCTAATCATTTCAGAATCTAAAGACTTCTTCTGAGTCTGTTTTTGTCTTTTTATTCATCTGTTCTTTATTCTTACTGTCTTTCCTCCTGTGTGTCCAATTATCTTTTCATTGCTTACTAATATTTTACTTGAAAAACTTAAATAATTTGGTACTTGTAAAGATATTTTCAGTTCCCACAAAGGTTTTGTATTTGCTTCTGCCCAGTAGCTGGGCACTAGTAAGTTAAAATGATTTTGATCTACTTTCAGAGACTCGGATTTTCTGGCTTTTCTATGTGATTCAAAGGTCAACTACAGACTGCTAGTTCTCTTACTGTCACCTTTACCCTTAAAGTTCAGCCCTTCAAAGTTCCAAAATTTGATTTGTGGTTACTAGAGTCCCCACCCCTTGATTTGCCCTTGACTTTACTTCTAAGTCCCTAGCCCCTTAACTCTTCAGCTACTAGGTATTAATATATAATTTAAGCATTTTTGATAGCTGGGAAGATAGGTCACTTGATAAAGTGCTTGCTGAGGAAGCATGAGAACCTAAGATTGATCCCCAGAGCCAGGTAAAACAGCTAGGCGTGGTGGTACACACTCAACCTTGGGAGGCAGAAAGGTGGATCACTGGAACTCACCAGTGAGCAAGCGTAGTCTGATCAGTTAGAGACAGGCCAGTTAGAGACACTGTTTCAAAAAACAAGGTAAAATGCACCTGAGGAATGACAGCTGAGGTTGACTTTTGGCCTCTACACATGCACACACAGCAAGTACACCAAAAATTTTGTTTTCATTAGGTTTTCTTAAACTCAAGATTTTTAGTCAAGTATGTATTTTCTACACAACATAGCTTTTTAAATAAGCTTTTTATTTGATATTTAGTTTAATTGTAGTTTAAAATGCTCTAGTTTTAATCCTGTGAATTTACTTGAGACTCAGTAGTCCAGAATATAATTTTTATGAATTTGAAAACAGTACATTTTAGAGCTGGGACAGTATAGTGCACATGTTAGTGACATCAGATCTTTTCATCTTTTAAATTTTCTATGTCTTTGCTCATTTTAAACAAATGATTAATTTGTGGATTACCCAAACAGTTATAGTAAAAATCATCCATTAAATTGATCTGTTGTTTCTCCTAGTGTTTATTTCTTTTTTTATATATCTCAAGGCTAAATTAGTAAGTACATGTAAATCTTCTAACATATTTTTCTGCTAAATTGTATTTTATCACTATGGAGTATATCTTTGTGCCTTAAGGTCTCTTTCCTCTGTAGCCATCTCAGGTTTTTTGGTTGATTTTTCTTTAATGTGTATATGAGTGTTTTGCCTGAATTTATGTAAATTATTACATGCATGCAGTGCCCATAAAGAGTCAAAGGAGCATCAAATCCCCTGGAACTGGAGGTACCCACAGCACTTAGTTGCCATGTGGGTGCTGGGAGCCAAACTTTGGTCAGTACTTTGAGTCAGTACTCAACTGCTGAGCAATTTCTCCAGCCCTTCATTGATATTTTCATGGAATAATTTTTCCATCCACATCCTTTGAATCTTTCCATATTCTTTTAGATGTTTGGTAAATACCATAAAGCTTGGATTTGAGGATGGGAAGGTGTTAATCTATTCTAACAATCTGTATCTTAACACTGGAATACTTAAGTTGTTTACATATAAAATTACTATTCTATTAGATTGTTGTTTTATTGGGAGCTTGGCTGGTTTCTGTCTGCTCTAGGTTCTTTTTTTACATTTTCCTGCTTTTGTATGTTTGTTGATTGAATTTGTGCCAATCATTAACTTATTGCCTTTCACTCTATCCCCACTCTTCTGTATGCTGGAATTCTTCTGTATGCCTAGCACCTTACAAGCTGTATTTCTCCTTTGTCATTTGGCTTCCTTGTAGGCTCTACAGATAGGGAGCAAGAAAAAGACTAAATTGCTGGAGGTAAGGAGAAGAAGCATTTTCCCTTCCTTCTTGCCTTCCAATATTATAAACATCACCCTAGCATCTCTCCTCAGCTTCTAGGTTATAATATCTACCTTCTTTTAATATTGTGTTTTATGTAACTACTTCCCTTTCTCCCAGATTATGTTTACCAATTTCTATGTTAATTTTTTATTAAAATAAAGTATATAGTCTCTGTTTTCCTATACTATGCAATTTTTTCTCTTGACTAGTGTCTTATATTAAGTTAAATTTTGTATATGCACATCAGAGAAGGCTGGTGTTAATCATTACCTTTGTCTTTTGACATTACATATTCCAAAAAATGGTGGTATTTCTAAAACTTCTTTGTAAAAGCTTGCCACACTCCAACCCCGTTTAAGACTTCCATGGTTGGTCATAGCACCTCCACATGGCATGCTCTTTCTCTGTTGTATACTGTGTCTTTAACTCCAACTCAGTTTGTGTAGAAGTTCCAAGTAGCCCACATGGAAAAAGTGAGGCTGCCAGCCCTACAAGCAGCCTCAGCTATCAGACATGTGAGTAAGCAAGCCTTTAAAATGAGTCGGCCTAGCTTTGAGAATGGAGGCTAGTCATTCATTATTGTGCTGACCCACCAAATCATGAACATTATACAGTGGTAAGTTTTAGAGTTCTTTATTTATACATGCATCATCTTTGTAATTCCCAACTTAAATAGCACACATTTCTATTGTATATTTTCTATTGTTGCATACTTAAGTATAATTCTGTAAGACAATAATCAATTTTTGTATTTTTATATGTACACAAACATATATATCACTTTCTTGGCTCCTTGTTCATTTCTGTTTCTAAGACTCACTGATGTGATCTGGACATTCCTGTCTCCACAAAATTCCTGTGTTGAAATCCTCACCCCTGAATGATGGCATTGGATGTTTGGGGCCTTTGGAGTTGACTGGATTATGGATCCAGAGTTCTTATATAAGAGTCTTTAGAGACCATTCACCCTGCCACATAAGAACACAGCAAGAAATTGCCATCTTTTGTTCAGAAATTGGGCCTCGCTAAATATCAAATCAGCACCTTAATTGGGGAGCCTCTCAACTTCCAGAACTGCCAAAAATAAAGTTCTATGGCTTATTACAAACCTCTCCATTTGTGTTTTGTCCCACTCTCCTATGGCTTCCATTATTGCTGTTGAAATAACTATGGGGTTTTCTATTTCTCCCAGCTAAATGTATTCATGACCTCTTAGCCAGCTTTTCTTGGCTAGGCCCTGGGCTTAGATTTCTCTTTCTGCATCCATTTCTTTTCACTTTAATGCAGCCAACTATGTTGTCTCACCAACCTGAAAAGTCTAATTCTGATTTTGTTTATTTAAATTTTGTATATCAGTGTTTCACCAGCATGTATATAAGTGCACCTGTGAATGCAATGCCCATGGAGGCCAGAAGAGTGTCAGATCCCCTGGAACTGCAGTTAGCAATGGTTGTTAGCTGCCATGTGGGTGCCTGTTCACGTGACCCTGAACTTTCTTTTTAAAAATATTTTTAATTTATTTTTATATGTATGCATGTTTTGCCTGAGTGTATGTAAGTGCACCTCAAACTTTAATTTCTTAACCTATCAAACTATTAAGTGAACTCTTCCTTTAAGAAAATATAGTGCTTAAACGTTTTTAAAAATTACAACTTTTCCAGGCTGGAGAGATGGCTTAGTAATTAAGAACACTGGCTGCTCTTGCAGAGGACCTGGGTTCAGTTTCCATCACCCACATGGTGGCTAATAACCCTCTTTGTAACTCCAGCTCCAAGGAATCCTACATCCTCTTCTCTCACCTCTGTGGGCACATTCAGGCAATACGCTCGTTCACATAAAACAAAATAATGAATAAAATATCTAAAAAATGATAGAAAGAAAAAGAAAGGTCATCAGTCATCTGCATTTTGAAGATGAGCTAACATGATTGTGTGTGTGTGTGTGTATTCAGTAAAGTTCTGTAAATAATGCTCAGACTTTCTGTCCCAGCTCTTATCTAACAATCCTCACTAATTAACACTGCTCTCCATTTAAAAGACAATCTTAATTGACTTTGCATATATTTCTACAGAGATAATTTGTCATAACTTTACAGTATGTCTTAGTGGTCCCAAACTTTATTGTGTATAGTAACCTGTGGCTCATACTAAAAGGCAAATTTGTGAACAAACCCACAGAAATTCTAATTCAGTAAGCCTATTATCAGGTACTCTTTATATAGCTCATTAAATTTGGGGGTTTTTTTGAGGTGCATAACAAATATGTGGCTACTCACACATTTTCTCTGTTCTGAAGGCTGAAAGTCTTTAAGATATCAAGTTGTTTCTCTGTTTTTTTTCCTCTTTTGTTGATTTGTAGAAGGTTATCTTCTCCCTTGGTCTCTTACATAATCTTTCTTTGTCCCAGTCTCTATTCATAAACATCTTTATAAGGTATTAGAACTAACAGAACCTTAGGAATCCATTCTAGTTGGGTGTGGTGTCACACATCCTTAATCCCCACTCAGGAAGCAGAGATAGGTGGCGCTCTGAGTTAAAGGCCAGCCTGGTCTACATAGTGAGTTCAGAGTTCAAGGCCAGGCAGGGCTATAAAGTGAGACTATCTCAAATCTTAAAAAAAAAAGTGGAGGGGGGAGGGTGGAATTTTAGTTTCTGCCCCATTTAGGAGGTTTTTGTAGTGACTGCTTCTGTTTTGGGTTTTGTTTTCAGTTTGGGTTTCTTGTTTTGGATGACAAGCCAAAGAAGCTACATTTTCAGGTAATTAGAACTAAGAATAGAATATAACTGTATTTTTCTAATTCTTGATTGTGTGCATGATTCCTAAGTTTTGTGACCATCAACTCAACCTAGAACTTTATGAAGTATGCCTGAGATTATGAGTTTAGAGATCTAGTCCGTTGGTGAAGGATCCACATTTTAAGAAACTGGAGTCATCATAATTGACATTACAGCATTGTTTGTGGAGGACAGTGGTGTATAGCATGTTGTCATCCTGTAAAGGATATATGGGTTAGTCTTGAACTAGTGAAAAAACATCAAGGAAGAACATAAAATTAATAAATTGCATTTATTTCCAGTCACAATATATGTAGCATATTGTATTTCCATTGGAAAGGGACATTTCCTAGTATACATCTGTGACTTCCAACTAGATCATTTAAAGAACTTACATTTCATTAATTAGTCAAATCAGGTTTCATAAAAAATCTAGAGAGGTTTGGGGAAATTGGTAGGATTTAGGGAAATTAGAGAATCTGCCGTGGAAACAGTTTGTGAAATGTGTTTAAGCCAAGAAGAAACTTCAGTTTAGAAAGTGAATATTTTCTTCATCAGTGCTGAGGAGTGAATGTACAGTTACTCTACAGACAGCGCATCATTCCCAGTGAATTGCTTCCCCGAAGATAAAATGATGACGTATTCTGCGTTAATTCTTGTGTCCCAATGAGTGACTTAGAAACTAGAGTAAGGAAAATAGAGATGATTTTCTTTAGAAAGGAAAATCTTCCTTTTGAAAATATAAATTACAAAGATACATGAAAGTGGTTTTCATATTTTATTTCATGCCTTGCGTGGACTTTTCTTCAGCTTCTCACTTCTCTCTTCTGTGTTGGATTCTTGACCTAAAAATTGTGGGTGGAAAATCTTGATGAATTAATGAAGCACTAGTAGAGGAACAACTTGTTTTCTACTTTCAGCAGGAGTAGATTTTCCTACGTCTTCCCAGAACACTGGTAATATGTTTAAATAAGTGTTACATAATTAGACACTGAATAGTCAGGCTTCTTTTTAGTATTTTTTGTATCCTGGATCTAGAATGTCATTTGTTTTCTTACCCTGAACTCAATATTCTCTTTACCTGCCTACTATATTTTGTAATGGTTTTTAAACAACTAATGTCTGGCATCACAAAAAATAAATTGAGAAAATATCTCTGACCATTTTTCTATGGCTGCTCTTGCCTCAGTGGTGTAGGAGAGAAAGCCTGACCTTAACAAGAGTTAGCAAGGGTCAAAGAAAATCCCGTTTTCTTTTGTTTACACATAAATAAATAATTGTTCCACATCTCCAGATCTCTAACCATTTTGTATTCTGCAGCTTCAGTTTCCCACCTCAAGGCAACTTAAGCTGAAAGCTTTAGTATTCCTGCTGTGCCTCAACAAGCAAGTCCATGTTCCAGAAACAGTTCCTGGGTTCCACACAGTTTTCTTAAAATGTCAGCATTACTTTATCAAGTTAAGTTTTGGGGACTATAGAGGTTGCTTTTCTTAGGGTGAAAAGCAGAGCCAGGCCTGGCGGTGCACACACTTTTAGTTACAGCACTGAGCAGGCAGAAGCCGGCAGATCTTTGTGAATTCATAGCCAGCCTGGCCTGCATAGCTAGATCCAGGTCAGCTGGGGCTACACTGAGGCTCTGTCTCAAAAAGACCAAAAACAAACACAAAAGAGTCAGATGCAAAGGGGTTGTCGAGTCACTAGACCAATTTGGTCACAGCAATAGCAATCTGGTTACTTTTAAAATCATTGACATTTTACTTAAACAGCTCATTTTCAGTTCAGTTATCTTTTCTGTTGTGTATTTTCTTTCCTGGCGAGAACCAGGAAAATGAGCACAGAACTAAGAGGAGAGTTAGAATTGCTTTTCCTTTTTTTTTTTTTTTCAAAACCTTCTTTGAACAACAGCAGCCATGGTTCACACAACCTGCATGACAGCATAAGGTTATTGCTATCAGGCACATGTTTCTAGCTAGGTGTCCAGAAAAATGATTGTTGGTAGCTAGAGGGAAGACCTAGACAGGAGAGGTGAGAAAGAGCACCCCTTAGTGTTGTATCTGATGTGACAAAGGTTCCAGGCTCATCTCTGAGCTATGCATGCACAAAACAGAAAACAGGTATGGAAAGCTTTGAGAACCAAACTGCAGTGTAAACCATTGTCCAAAACCCAAAATAATAAACCTGAAGGATACAAACCCAAAGCAGCAAAATAACTGATTGGGAAGCTTTTCCTACAGCAGTTGAGACGGAGTCGGTTCAACCTAACCAGAAATAAGTGCCACAGAGGGTTTTCACAGTACTCAAAGGCACTTGGCAATAATGTTAAAAATACCCACAATGCAACCCAAACGATATAGAGTCAGAAATTTCTTGGTACATGAAAAGCTAGAGAAATGTAACCAATTCTTCAGTTCTAAAGGGAAAATACAACAGAAGTCAATATTAAGGTAACCAAATGTTGGAATTAGCACAAGTAGTTATGTTTGTTTTTATTTTAGGGGAGAGCACTAGCGGTCACAGCTAGAGCTTTGTGAAACTATAATGAAATTTAGAAAATGAATTATTAGAAGTAAATTCACTGAAAAAAAAATATAGTACTTCTCATAAGAACATTCTTGGCATATTAAGCAAATAAAACTCAACAATACATTATAACAGTAGGTTTAAGTAAGATTTGATTTAAAAATGGGAAAATCGGTATGATATTAACCAACTAAGGAAAAACACATGATCATTTGTAACAGATGCAAAAAAAAGTTCACAAAATCAGCATCTATCCATGATATAAATAAATAAAATGCCATTCCAAAAGGTAGTAATTGTTAAGGGAACTTCCTTTGCTCTGAGATAGGACATTTGGAGAAAAAGAAAACCTACACTCAGTGTCATACATAGTAGTGGGAGATGGAAGATATAAGATTTTTTTCCTCTAAAGTTTGGAGCAAGGAAAGGTGAGCCAGTCTCATCAATTCTATTTAGAATTCTCTTAGATACTCCATCCAATGTAGTAAGGCCAAAAGAAGTGTATGCAGATTGGAAAACATGATCTAAAGCCGTCTATTCATACCTTAAATTATACAGAAAACTACCAAAAAGCTGGGTGTGGTGAGGTATGCCAGTAATCCAAGTACTTAGGAGGTGGAAGCAGGAAGATCTGGAGCTCAAAGAAAGCCTCAACTATGTGATAAACAAGGCCAGCCTGAGCTACATTGACTATCTTTAAAAACAAACCAATAGGAAAGAGAAAAAGAGACTGCGGTGAGCACTCTCTTAGGGGGATTAGGAATACTATGGGAAGGAAGTTGAGGGGAAAGGAGAATCACTAAAACACTGGTTGAAAATTGTATGAGGGGCTGGAATGCTGGCTGCTCTTTCAGAGAACCCAGGTTCAGTTCTCAGCACCCACATAGCAGAAAACAGCTGTCTATAACTCCAGTTCCAGGGGATCTGATGTCCTCTTATGGATTACACACATGGGGGCACTTACATCTATGCAGGCAAAACACTCAAACACATGAATTTTTATTTTTTAAAAAAGGAATGCCATAATGATATTTAATACCTTGCATGCAAATTTCAAAAAGTGCCAGCAAGGTGGCTCAGCAGGTAAAGGTACTTAATGCCAGGCTGGGCAAACTGAATTTGATCCCTAGGACTCATATGGCAAGAAGACAGAACCAACCGGTTGTCCCCTGACATCCACACACACAAAAATAATAATAATAATAATAATTTAAAAAACAATTTAAATAAAATTATACAATAAAAATGGGATTCTACTTTTTAAAAATAGGAACTAATAAGTGAGTTTTACAGTCTTAGAATACAAACTCAGTATTTAAACATACCTATGTTCCCATATACTAGCAATTAATTAGAATTCACATTTTAAAACAATATTTATAATAGCACCAAAAAGTTAAACAGGTATAAATCAAAGAAAATATTTGCAATATCAGCATGTCAAACATTATAAGGCACTGTGAAAGAAAAACAACCCAAACAGTCTAGCATACTAAATTCCTCAATTGGAAGACTCAAGATGTCAGTTCCACATGAGCTGATCCATATACTCAACACAATTCATCAGAAAATTCCAGGGCAAACCCAAGTGTGGTGTTGTATGGCTTGAATCACAGCACTTAGGAGGCAGAGTCAGATCTCTGTAAGTTCAAGGCCAGTCTGGTCCACAAAGAAAGTTCCAGGCTAAACAGGGCTACATAGTGAGACTGCCTCAAAAAACAACAAAAAACAAAGTTCCGGGGCAAAGGCTAGGAAGATTGGCTTAGTGCTGCACAAGGATGTGGGCCTCAGCTCAGATCATCAACACTGGTGTAGCAGTTTCCTCCAAGTTCATTAAGACCCAAGAAGTTGTTGAGCCCAGTAAGTAAACAATTCAAGAGTTCCCTACAACTGACCAGATAGGCCTCTCACTCCCCAAGCTTATTTAAACAGTTAGGACTGCTGAGGAGACAGACTGGCTGAGCCATCTCAAAGAGAGACCAGAAGAGCTGTGTGGAAGGCAGAGACTAGCTTAGCTGCCTGGAAGACACTATTGTGCTGTCTGCAAGTCATACAGTAAGTTGAGGGTTTCAGCTTTTGTGACAGTGGACTTGTAATGCATCTGTCTTTGAATCTTTTCCTTTATGTAACTCCAATAAAACTCACTGGTTCACCAAGTTGGACTTTGGTGGCATCCTCACATTAGTCTGTCATTGGTTCCCTATCTGGAGTGAGTAAATATTTGTTCCCATTTCCCTGGGAATAGTGTCACACAGCAAGTACCCATGTAAAAGCTTGGCATGGCTATTTTTTGCCTGTAATCCTGGTTTGGGGGGAAGGAAACAGGTGGATACTGGCAGCTCACTGGCCAGCTAAGCTAGCCAAAACAGAGCTTTAGGTTCAGTGACAGACCCTCTCTCAAGGAAATAAGACACAGAATGATAAAGCAGACTACCTAACATCGTTCTCTGGTTTCTTCATACATGCACAGCCACATACGTGTAACACACACATGTAGGAAAAATTTCCCAGGGTATTTCTGTGCATAGAAATAAACTATTTCTAAAAATGTATGCTAAAAACAAAGAAACTAGACTAATCCAAATAATCTTGAAAAAGAAGAAAACAGTACATTTCTTGACTGATTTCATGAATTACTACAAAGCTGCATTAATAAAAGTATTGTGAGAGGGACAAAATGTAGGAGCTTATATCAGTGCAAATTCATGCACACAAACATGCTCAATAAATTTTGACCAGGATGGCATGGAGGCATGCTCGATGGTGGTATACCTGCTTCTCAAAGACAAGCCCCTGGGCTCAATACTCAGCACCAAAAGCAAAGTACAGAGTGCAAAAATGATCTCTTAACAAATGAAGCTAGAATTGCATCTTGAAATGTATATAAAATGAAGTCTAACTCATCCTTCCCACTTTAAACAAATATTCAAAATGAATTTTATGCCTAAGTGTAAAATCTGAATGTATAACACTTCTGGGGGGAAGGAGGTAGCCTAGGGCAAAGTGCTTACCACAACAGCATGAGGACTCAGAGCCCACATAAAGCCAGGCGTAGTGGCACACATCTCTAATCCCAGTTCTATGGCAAGATGGGAAGCAGACATGAGAGAATCTCTGGAAACTCATGGGCGGGCTGGCCTGGCCTGACAGTAGCCAACAACAGAGGCCCTGCCTCAAGCAAGGCAGAAAGTGGTGACCTGCACCTCAGGTTGTCCTGTGCCCTCTGTATGTATGCTGTAGCTTCAGCTGGTCCAGAACTCACTATGTAGACCAGGCTGGCCTCCATCTCCCAAAGATTTGCCTGCTTCTGCCTCCCAAGTGCTGGGATTAAAGGCATGAGACACCATATTTAACCTGTTTTGAAATTGGTTAATTGTGAAAAAAAAAGCCCACAAATTCTGAAGCTGATTCCAATTGCGGTCTTTACCAGGGGCTCCTCGCCAAACCCTCATTCTTTATTACCTTGCCACCTAAATTCTACCTTTACAGTAGAGCAGCAGTTCTCTATCAGGGTCATTTATTACCAAGTGTCCTGTCCCCCAGTCTTTCCTTGTTCTTGTGCATTCTCTCCTGTTCTTGCATCAGGCACTGCGAACCCATCCCTTTGCACTACTTCTCCCTCAGTCCGTGTCATTGTGCTTTCCTGTTGTCTCTGAACTTGTTTGATAAAGCCAAGTAGAATGATGGTCTGAAGTTAATAGTCCCAATACATGCCTCCTATACTCCAAATGAATATATTGACATACGTTCCACCCACACATATACACACCTAGACTCAGGGGTAAAATGATTTTAAAAAATAAGTTTGTACCTTGACTGGCGCTACAAATTCTAGCAGAGTTTCTTGGGTTTGTGTTTGTTTTCTTTAGTATAGCAATAGAGTGCAAGACGTACCAAAGTTGTTATCTGTTGAATATATAAACGGTCTTAAATTCCCTCGAGTCTCCTTCACAAAATAATCGATGACACTGAAAAGGTTTGGGAGTGTTACCTGTATAAAGAGAAAGTGAGAGACCGCTCAGTGGATGAGGAAAAATAAAATAAGAGGTTTACTGCAGTCTAGTAGGGACTGCCTTGTATTTCCTGGCCTACAGAAAGTCAGGGTGCTTTCATACTTGCTGAGGGACCATAATTTCTTATCCATGTCTTATTTCCCCCTTCAATGACTATGTGATCACTTTCTATTGAGAAATTCCTCCCATCCCATTGGATGCAGTCTGGTGGACAGTATTTAGGTACCTCACTTTCCCCCAATTAAAACAGAAAAGGGCCCAATTTGGAACAAAGGATGCTTCCTTCCTGAAATTTGAACTTCAAAAGAAGAACAAGAAAGAATAAACTTCTAATCAGATGGTTTCCTAGTCTCTGAAGAAATAGAATTCAGAATATTTATAATAAGAAACTTTTGGGGCTGGAGAGATAACAGTGGTTAAGAACACTGCTCTAACAGACGACCTGGGTTAGATTCCCAGTGCCCACATGGAGGCTAACAACAGTTCATAACTCTAATTCCAGGGGAATCCAACACCCTCTTCTGACCTCTGCAGGCACTGCACAGCACAGGAGCACCTACCTAACTACATGCAGGCAATACACTCGTGCACAAAATAAAAATAAAAATATTTTTAAAAAGGAATGTCTATAGCCTCATAATATTAATTTTGCCTTAAATTGGACATAATTGGTTTCTTCTATTTGAAACTAAAAACCTTAAGCATTTCAATCATTGTAACAGAATAATTTAGGGGCCTGAGAGTCACTAAAATGTCTCTACTTCATAGATCAATACTTGTATACAAGTAAAATCTGGTTAAACCTGAATCCCCCAAATACTCTTAAAGAAGTAAAATAATTCATATAAATATAACATGGAGGAAGGGCAGGGTTAGGAAGAGTTTGAAAGGTGAAAGAACTATCCAGACTCATTTTCCTTACACTGTGGACTGTACAGGCCAATGGCAAAGATTCCAGTTCACCACGTACAAAGATACACTGATTACACTGTTCCTTACTGCCATCACTTCTAGCCATTTGTTGGGCTGATCCTTCAGCAATCTAGTATTCGACTTCCTTTATTAGGGCTTTGCTTACAAAGCCCAACAGGAGCCATGCCTGATGGTACACACCTATCCTCCTAGCACTTAAGACATAGAGAGAGGCAAGAAGATTGAAAATTCAGGGCAGGCTCAAATACACATGGAGATCCATAGACAGGGATCTGAGAAGTTCTGGAGGCATTTATGCAAAAGTGATCTGTGTGAATCAGCATCGGACTCTAAGGGCTGCATTCAAGACATAAGGCATTCTACCACGCTGTCCTTTTTTTCTACACAGTGAACTGGAGAGGTAGAGGAACTCAGAGCTAATTTTGGAGAAATATTAGGTCATATCACCTAATGCTTTCATTGGCTGAGATTAGTGTAAATGCTGGTTCTCTCCCTTGTAGAGTAAACATAACAGTATCCACCTCAAGGTAATGAAATGATTAAACTGCATATGTAAATTATTTAGCTCTGTACCTGACATTGTACTGGAGGCTAAGATTGTGCCATTTGTTTCATAATATAACTCATGTAAGCTGAGAGAAGGCTTGGTGACAAAGAAAAAAAACTGTTCTTCTAGCAAGCTTCATTTAAGAGGGGATTCTTGAACTTCTGCATGGTAGGTACAGAAGGACTAGGAATTCACAGATTTCTTCCCTTCACATACAAGCACATTTAAATGCTTATAATAAAAGAATGTAAAACAGACATTTGATTAAAAACTGTTTTTCTCTTCCAGAAACAATTATATTGATTAATGATTAGCAGTGAAAATAAGCGTGAAGCCAATTTGTCGAGTCATCTCAACTGCCAGTTCTTCTAAGATTTATTTATAATTTTTATTTTATGTATGTGAGTATTTTGTCTGCATGTATGTAAGTGCACCATGTGCATGCAGTGGCTGTGGAGGCCCAAAGAAGACATCAAATTTCTTGGAACTGTAGTTACAGACAGATGTGAGCTGCCACGTGAGTGCTGGAAACAGAGCCCAGCTCCTCTGCAAAAGCGGTCGGTGCTCTGAACTCCTCTCCAGCTCCACCTGCATCCTCCTCCATGTCTCTTCTTAGCCCTCATGTCTGCCACTTGCAGGACTCCTTGTCTTTAATGAGCAAGGGTCCCTAAGGAAGACAATCTCTTTTCCTACTTTTCTCTATTTTATACAGGTAGGTTTGGGAGAGAAAGTTCATCAACAATCAAGAAATATCTACTTACCGGTTTTTCCAGTTCAATGGTGTAGTTTTCTCCAATGTGCATCACTTTGTAGTGCTTGATTCTCGGCATGCTAAAATGAAACAAATGGTTGACTTCCCTTTGATTATATGATCAAGCACAAGCCGAAACGAATACAAAATGTGCCATGTTTACTCAACCTGTGTGCTATTAACTATAGTTTGGCAGGCAGAATCTTTCTTTAAAATTATCTGTCTTTAAGGTGAATGGTTATACATGAGGAGGCATAAGAAATTTAGGTCAACAGGAAACAGAGTTTTCCAGGTGACTGGGTACTTGTATATGAATCTACAGCAATGGTGACAGCATACACAAGACCCATACAAACTCAAAGTAGACACTACCCAGCCATAGAACTGGGGAAATGAATAAGAAGTCCCAATCTTCGTTGGGGAAGTATTGGAAAATGATCATTGCTGGGTGAGGGAGAATTGAACTTCTTTAAGGAAGTGATTCTAGATAAGCTGACCAGGCTCCAATGGATAAACTCACACTTAGGAACATCTGGGGACACAAACTTGACTCTACCTGCCTTAACATACATGACAGAATGCATGAAATCTGGGGGAAGGGTGCTATGGAGACTTCAAATTAGAAAGGGGGTCTAAATATGATTAAGATATATTGTATGAAATGCATAAAATTCAATAAAAATATCACTTGTGAAAAAAAGTTGACTGATATATTTGACTAAGTCATTTCAACTCAAGTGTCAAAAAAAAGAAAGAAAGAAATTTGGGTTACTTGGTAGGTGAATGAAAAAAATAATAAATATCAAACACTAGAAATCTTTAGGCATTTTTTTAAATGTCAGTAACCTATGGGATAGATAATATAAAATCATTTGAGACTGGAGAAGTAGCTTAGTGGTAGAGCACTTGCCTGACATGCAATATTCACTCATTACTACTGAAAACAGAACCCAAGGAATGAAAAAGAAATCATATGTAGCCATATACACACCAAATACTATATCCCCCATATAAAAAGAAAAGTAGAAAGAATTATTGGAAGCAAATAATTTTGTATGTTAACTTGTCACTAATCCATCCAGACAGCCTCTCATAGCTGTTACTTGTGCTAGCTAGCTCAGCTATTGCCCTGGATCACAGCTAACTTCAGAGCTATCTAAAAGACAGGAGAATGTTAATCACTGTAACAGAGGGTGAGAATGTAAATATGGCAGATGCATCTTACCGTCTTCACCTTCTTCAGCTATATAACACAAAAGTTTTACCACCCTAAATAGATGGTGCTTTGTTATGGACTGCTTCAGAACAAGAAATCCGTCTATTCATCTCTGCACTCCAGCATTATATACACAATAAATATTTTAAAACACAAATTTAAAAAATATTAGGAGCTCATTTCATAGCGTTATGTGCTAGAAATGAATGGATTTATGCTGAGTGCAGGCATGAACCACTGTCTATGCCAACTGGCTTTCAATAGCAGCATGTTTGTCTTGAATTCCTTTGATTCACATGGCAAGAGTGTTTAGGACCCAAACTTTTACTAATGTTGGAAAGTTAAAGCATTTACTATGGTGTAATTTGTCTGAATGGCAAACTAACTGACTATTTGCCTTATTTTTGGAAGCTGTCTAAAGAAAAACTTCATTGGGTTAAGGCTTCTATAGAGCTTGTTCACTTTTCTTCACAAAAATAATATATTTTTCATTTCCAGTTCACATTCCTATTATGTACAAATTTCCCCTCAATGGAAACAAATCATTAATGCCCATGGCTTGCTTTCAAAGCATGGGATGAACCTTAGCCCACCTTCTCCCTTCAAAAGAAAACATTCCTTAATGTTAAAATGTCATCAATCCATTACTAACAAGCAAAAAAAAACAAATAAAAAAAAAAAACATTTTTGGACAGAGAAGGTCTGACATGTGCCCATTCAGAGTGGGTGGCTCTGGCTTTATCTTTACTGCTACCATGAAAAGATCTTTGTAATCAGCCAGCTACTGGTAAAAACGCTCCCGTTTCAAGTAGGATTGCTGTATCCTACACAAGAAGCCACTGCTACTGTTTGGGAAGTTAACAGGATACTTGGTTCAAATGCTATTTTTGTCATGTGTGCTCTCTAAATGTGTATGTGTGTTTGTGTGTATGTGTTCACTCTGTTTAACGGAGGTGATAATGGCTTATTTCATAGGGTCCTTGCGCGTCAGTGCTTGTAAAACCCTTAGTAGAGTGCCTGACACATTTAAATACTCAAATTATAATTCTTTTCTACTACATTGAAAACACACTGCCTTATTTTGGTAGTTTCATTTGTAAAGTATGGAAAATACAATTTGTCTCAATGATTCTATTGTGTTTGAGGGAATATTTGCAGCACTAACACAGGGTATATAAAGGGTATTACATAACAAAAAACAATTATTAGTAATTGTTATCATATCATCACATACTATGATCATTCTTGGAGCACTGTGGGTAAAGGCTGGCAAAGGTCAGCAGAGGCTTTTGGGACTTTTGAGTAGCAGTACTAAATTCTGAAGTAAGAGGTGAAGGCAGAAAAACAATTTCACTGAAATTTCGTAGGCTTTGTTTTTCATTTTAGACCATACTTGTCTTCTAGCTCTTTGTTTGTTTATGTTGTTGGTTGGTTTTCCAAAGGAATAAAAGCAAAGGAAAAATCAGGATTGATAAGCCTTCTGATTATGACTTCAAAAACAAAGCCAGATGAGGTCAGCACAACTTTAATCCTAGAATTTGTGAGACTGAATCAGAAGGATTACAAATTCCAGGTCAGCCTGGGCTATAGAAGAGACTATGTCTCAAAAACAAACAAACAAACAAAGCAACTACAACTTTTAAAAATGTGGCCTTAAATATGGCTCTAAGTATTTGTTCTTAGTTTCTGACCTCAATTTTAACAAAAGAAAGACTTTGTGGTAAAGATTTTTTGTTACTTCCTTAGCTAAGAATGACTCTAAAAAAATGTCCATAAAGCTAACATGGCCCCTAATCACAACAATTTCACTAGAAAGTCAAAACATGGAGTTTATTATAATAGCTTTATGTCTTATAAGGTCACATGTCACAGGACTGGGTAAGGATGGATTATAGTCTATATAGAGAAAGGAGTCACCAGGTAATTTGGCACTGATAAATATTGTTTATTCCTAAGAATAACCTTCCCTCCTACAGCTCCTACAGCTGACCAGTCAACACATGGAAAAAAAAAAGTACTTTCAAGCACTGCTTTGTAAATCAATTTGTCCTTTCCAGCAAGTGTTTACCAGACTCACTTGCACGACTGAGCAATTTTCCTGTAACCTGTCTGAAAGAAAATGAACTCATTTTGTGGGAAATACATATATATCCCAAGAGTCTAAATTTCCACCAAATTATTTACACGAAGCTCTGTACTATCTGCAAGCTACAATTCTAATACTCTCTCAGCTATCCTTAAAAATCAAGTCATATATTAATCAAAGATGTTAAATTTAGGCATTCTAAAAGGCCTGCTTTGATGTATTGCATAACACATGGTACGATGTTATCAATACTTAACTCATAAGATTCATGGAATAACAGGGAAGACCGATCCATTATACTTCCTTGAACAAAATATCCTCAGAAGCCTAAATCAACACATATTTACCCTGATGTTCAAATGCTTCAGTTTTCACCATCGTACTTTGACTTCTGCTTCCTAAATACGAACGTGGAAGTCATTTTATAAAATTCTATAGATATGGCAGGACTCAGTGATTAAGGTGACAGGCTGCTGTTACAGAGGACCTAAATTCGATTCCCATCATCCACATGGAGACTAACAACTGTCTATAAGTCCAGTTCCAGGGGATCTGACACCCTCTTCTGACCTCTGCAGGTTTGCATGACATGGATGTACACACCTAGATGCAAGCAATACACTCATACACATAAAGTTAAAATAACAAATAAAATATTTTTTAAATATTACATGTATTTATGAATATTTGCTGTCTTCAAACTGAAAGTGAGGTTACTAAAATGAGAATTAGGTAACATTGATAAGAACTCCTTTGCCGAATTCTTAAAGGTTTAAAAACATAATTTAAATACAATACACACACACACACACACACGCACACACACACACACACACACACATATATATATATATATAACTATGGAATTAATTTCATCTCCTAAGTGCAAATATTCATTGCATTTGGCTGTAATTCACATTTGCAGCAGAAAACACTGTTGTTTCTCATAGCTCACTCATGGGAAAATGCAGTGCAGAGGCTGTTCTAATTTAGACAACCTTCAAAGAGACTGAGCACCAAGCTACTATTGTGCAGGAATTTGGTAGCCTTTAAGGAGTCTGGAGATTTCGTTCATTGGTGAGGAATTGCAGCATATAGTTGGCATGAAAACTAATCAAACAATCATATCAAAAGAAGAGTAACATGAAGGGGAGAGTATGAACTGATTTTGCTTTCAATCAGTTTGTGGGTTTTAATCTAGGTACATTTTAATTCAGTTTCTCTATCCTCTTATTTTTTAAAAATGGAAGTCCACACCTAAAAGCATTCATACATTGTACATGATATTTAGCTTCCTACACCCTGAAAAGAAGGCCATCTCTCGACTAGGAAACATAAGATGGCAGACCACTTCCCATTCAGGAAGTCTAAGATCACTACTTACTGACACCTATAACTTTATTCCTTTTGGATTTGTTTAAAAACAGCCTACTAAGTTATAAATCAAATGAACTGTAACTTTAAAAGTCTATAAAATTTTATTATAGTGCACTAGAGTCAAAAATTCATTGTAAATGTTTAGCTTATAATAACATATGTTATAGCTTATGCTATAAGCCAGCAAATGTCATTTTATAATAAAATAGACAACATAAGGAAAGCACAAGAAGTTTGACAGAGAAAGACAGAGAGAGAGAAAGAGAGAGAGAGAGAGAAAGGGAACCAGGATCTGATTTCCCACCTAACAATCTTGCCAATTGCTCATGACTGCTGTATAAAGACAAGTATCTATATTAATTGGCAAGTGAATGTATCTTTTGAGGCCATGGCTCATATGTTATGATTTTAATTTTTTAACTAACATCTTAGAATTACACTCTAATTATACTTCTATATGAAACATAGTCATCTATTGAATATTGAAATATATGGCAAAAGCCTGTATATATCAATTATGGTATCAGTTATGGAAGTGTTACCTAAGCCAGAATCTATCAAAATGTAAAGTTTCATAGACCCTTAAAGCTGGAGTGGCTTTAAAAGATCCAAGCATTCTAATTAGACAGAAAATGGACTCTGTGTGTGTGTGTGCGTGTATGCACACATGTGTGTGCACTTACATGTGATATCCAGAGGTTCCATCTGTCTCTACCTCTCCAGGGCCAGGGATATCAGCTCGCACTAGTGTGTGTTTATGTTTGCTTTAATGTGGGTTCTAGAGGTTGAACTCAGGTCCTCAGGCTTACATAGCAAACACTATACTGACTGAGCTGTCTCCTCAGCTCTGATTTGTGCATGTTACTGACTTTATCAAAGGCAAAGTATTTTCCAAAAAATAACCTTAGCAAGAGGCTCTGAAGCAGCCCTTTCTATAGATAAAATCTGTCAACATTCAGAGCAAAATTCTGTCCCTAAGTAGCCATGAGGGCTTTGACCTGTCCCTGACCTACCTTTGGAATCTCTACTACCTCGTCTCTCCTAGACTGCTTCAATGCAAACACAATAGCCTCCACTGCTTTCTCTTTCTTGAACAAGCCAGGCATTCTTCTGCCTCTGGACATGTGCACTTGTTCCCTGGAATGTTTACTGCCATGTTTGGCTTCCTCACTTTCTTTGAGACTCTGCTTAAATGTCAGCTAATGAAGTAACCCTCCCATGATCATTCTATACAGAAACAATAGTAACCGCAGAATTGGTCTCTTTTTAAAATTCATTTACTTGTTCAATTTTATTTTATGTGTACGAGTACTTTGCCTGCATGTGCATGCAGTGCCTGTGGAAGCCACAAGAGGCCCACAGATCCCTAGACTGGAGTTACAGACAATTATCTGCCATGTGAGTGTTGGGAACCAAACCCAGGCCCTCTGCAAGAGCATTCAGTGCTCTTAACCACTGAGCCATCTCTCCGGCCCCAGAATTTTTCTCTTTATCACCTCTAAAGTGAAAGCTTTGCTTAAATCACACACCTTCTTACTCTTGTGTTTATATTTGCACCCTAACAGAATGCATTGCAGGTACTGGTTGGAACTTCTGAGACTTCAGTTTCTAAAGCAACGTCGTATTCGTAACAATTAATTTAATACATGTTTTAATTAAACATACTCTATCTCCTGCCGGATAGTGATGGAGTAGTTTCTGCTGTCACTACCAGGCCTCAGGATCATATTTCCCAAAGAGGGATTCTTCTCCAACATTTCAGTTGCTTCTTTCCGAGAAACTGCATAGAAACATCTACAGAAGTGAGGTTTAAAAAAAAAAAAAAAGATTTTCTTTTTAAATGGTGAAGATCATTACTTGAAAATAATGTTACCAAAATACCTTTGAGAGCTTTGGGTTTTTCTATTTTAAACAAAGAGGACCTGAAAAGAAATCTACTGGTCTATAAATAACCATGGTTACCATATGAAGACCTAAAACAGTAGCTAACAATGCATCCCCAGTCTTAGTTCACAGCAGGGTATTGATTCATATTTTCTGGTGGTTTTCTTGCAAGATTGCAAAGCATCTCTACATGCTTCTCTTCCTGGGCTCCCTTTAACAACGGCTATTAAGCTGTGTCTGCGCTGACTCCTTTGGTATAGTATGTCCTTATAGGCACTAGTGGTATTTGTATGCACAAAATTAGGAAATTAAGCTCTTCCCTTTTTTATAATATGCATTGCATACAGTGAAATATGTAATCAGAGAAAAATCTGGCAGAATATACGATACATCTAAAATGTTAATAACAAATATCTTTTTGAGTATCAGCATAAGAAACAGTTTTATCTGTAATAAACATACAACTTTTTGTTTTATTGGGAGAAAAGAAAAAGAAGCAGTCCATGTGACTTTTGTTCTACTGGTTGATCACTTGTCTAGTTTGACTTAACGGCACTGATTAGCATGTTTTAGTGACTACATACAGATAGAAAATAATGCCGGAAATGGTCCCAAGACAAGTTTTATTAACAAGAACACCACAATCCCAGAGGAAAAGGCCCATAACACTTTCCAAAATAAAGAAGATACACATGGGATGCTGCAGAATTCAGATATCATGTGCTACATTTTTCAAAGATTTGCTACACATATTTTACAGAAGCCCCTCCTGAAAGAGCAAGCTGAGTGAATGCTCACTGATTGATCACTTGAGTACAATGTTCCAAGAATTTAAAAATCTTTGGTATAATTGATGACAGAAATTCAGTCAGTTATAGAGTTGTATACTGAAAAATATTTTTTTCTTCCTTCTTTTATGTTTGAGCTCCGGAAAGATACCTACTTCGTCTAGAGGTGTGGGTAGAAGGGGATTTCCTCTGTGGTAAGAGTTAGTTCAAACATGCATTACGTTGATTGGGAGGAAATGTGGCAGGTCCTCAGATAGATACAGTTTATCCCCAAGACATTTAGTGTCCCTGGTGTAAAAAGTTCAAGTGGACAACCCTGCTTGACAACTAGAAATTAGTCTTAACAACTACACGAGTAGAACAGTTCATCGTGCACTTACGCCGGCATAGGGTTCAGTACATCCGCATAATCTTCTGCTGGCTCCTTCTCTTTTTCCACAGGCACAAGTGGTAGCTGCTCTGTCTCAACCCTTCTTTTCTTTTCTCTCTCCAGGACTTCATGCAGTCTAATTACTTGCCCAGGTAGAAGTGACACGTGTTGTGGAACTGACAGCTAGAACCAATTAAAAGAGTAAGCAGACAAGAAAGATGGCTAAATAACATACTGGAGTTAGTAAAGATGAGGACGCCCATCCTAAGGAGCTTTAGTTACCTGGCAGAAATGAATGGATAGAATTACAGGTAGGAAAATTCACTCTAAGATAAGCATTCTAGAACTGCCCTTACATCAATAGAGTGTCCAGCTTTCTTCTAAGAAGTCTTTTTGATCTGTCTCAGGGAAATGTACACATACCTTGTACCACAAGCTAACTGGAGTAGCAACCACGCTCTCATTTTTCATCCTGAGCTGACAGGTTCAGCAATGCCAACGAAGATCAGAAGCACAGTGAGGTACCTCATTCTCTCACAAATAAACTTGGAAAAGCTCCATCTTATTATGGCAACATGGGTTTAAGATGGAACTAAACATGGGATGAGGGGTCAGCAATTAGAGTTCTATGTTGTGGTGTGTTTGCAACATTCATGTACATTTTAGCATTACAATACTTCTCTGAATGTTAGTCTTCTTGTTGATGTGTTTTGAATCGAGTCATTGTGAATTGTAGTCATATCCCCAATTTAGATGAGAACAAGCTCTACTCTTTGGGGAAGTATAGTGCAAATAGTGTAACTAGTCTATGTGTGGAAGCAACCATGTCTGATTTATAACCTTTTCACCAGAGGAGAATGCAGACTTAATCAGGTGTTATGCAAGAGAATCCATTTGGATGTGGGAAGAAAATAATAGAAATTCACTTTCCATTTAGTTACTATTTCTCTCTGTGAGTTTGTGTGAGGTGTGTATATGTGTGCATGTGGATGGGAGTGATCTTGCTCACGAATGAGTGTGGAGGTCAGAAGTCAACAATGGATGTTTTTCTCTCTCTTTGCCTTTTTTTTTTTTTAAGATAATGTCTTTCAGTGAACTCAAAGCTTGATATTTTGACTGGACTAGCTGGCCAGTGAGGACTAGGGATCCATCTGTCTCTGCTCGCCCAGCACTGGGATTATAGACACTGACTTCTTTTTTTATGACACCAGCTTTTACATGGGTTCTGCGGACCAAACTCAGGTGCTCATGGTTGCACAGCAAGCAGTTTACCCATTGTGCCATCTCCTCAGTCCCGTGCTTAGTTACTATTTCATTAATTCTTATTGTTATTTATATTTGATTATGTATATTGGTACACATGAAATTTAAATAAGAATTTACTAGTACTGATAAACAATCAAAAGATTTTCATACCATTCTTCTAAATAACTAACTCATAATGAAAGCAAAAATAAAATGATGAGGAGAAAACCAATAAAACCATTATCTTTTCTTCTCTTTAAATATTTCTCTCTTAGCTTCTTTTCATGAATTACTTAGTTCATGTATCTCAAGCACTATATATATATATATTATCAAAAGTACAACAATGCTATAAGAAAGGTATTGCTATTTGCACTTTACAAATAAAAAATAAAAGCAGAAAATATGATCAGAAACATTAAGCAGTTAGTCCAGAGTGCCATAGCTAGTCAGTTGTGGAACTCAGCTCAAACTCGGTCTCATTTCACTCGAGTGATGTCTGCTCTTTCAGTGGCTCTATGTCACTCACAGCCTTCAACTAAAGGTCTAACGTTACATGTGGCTTGGTTTTGTTGTCACAATCTTTGTTGGACATATGTTTTGGATTGAATCACCTGTATAAGTCCTCTTGAATTGTTTTCATTCCCTCAATTTAGTTCCTCATTATGACCAGTTATGCTCTCTTGGGAGGTATAGTCAAAATGGTATTTTTACAAATGAATTGTTCACATTCAGTAATCTGAGACGATTCCACAAATGGTTACAGAGTAGAAAATTTGAGACAAATTGTCTTCTCTTGAAAGTTAATATAACATTTTTATATTCCATAATATGCCAATGCTTTAATTAAGACGTACCATTTTTTATCTTTATCACAAGGAAAAATATGAATAAAATGGCCCAAACTTCAGGAAGCTGTGCCAACACTTTTCCAGTAGGTTTAGCGTTTTTCTCCATGCCTGGTCACACACCATTGGGGTACTTGTACCCACACTAGCAACCAACAGGGCCTTTCCATCACAGAAGGAAAAGCTGCAATTCTCCTAACAGTTTCTTCCAATCCCCACAAAGAAGTTCGACCTTCACATGTTTAAAGTCCACTCTTTGAACCTCTTAGGGCTACTTTATGTAGTAGTTGAACCTCTAACCTTTTATCTGTAACTGTCATATATATATGACATCCAGTACCTTGGTAAAGAGTCGAGGTTATTTCATATGACTGCAAACATTGCTCCGACAGCAGCTTTGGATAGAACTGGTATTTGAAAGTAACAAACTCACAATTTTTTTTTTACTCTATGGGTGTTGGAGAACATGGTGCTTTGAGAAAGGCTGGTTATCAAAGTGTCTCATGTTTGGAAGACAGTTGCTACAGGGGCTTTATTGAAAATAATGGTAATCATCTTGCTGAAGTAGTTGACTGTAAGCAATAGATTCACTGTTTGCCTCTGAGAAAATGCCACCAGTGAACAGATAAGCATCCTTTTGTTTTAAGAAGACTCATGTAACAAATATTTAAAGATGATTTTTCAATTTTATGGTTTCTCTTTTATATTATCCATTTTATTCATAAAAATCCCTGCAGCATTTTATAAACTAAAAAATAAAAAAATACTATAAATTATTTTAGAATATATTATGTAAGATACAAATGGCAGCATGTGCAAAGAACACCTGGGCCAAAAATGTAAGAGGCCAAAAGCAAATCTCCCTGACTCTCTGCTCCCCAGGGTGTTTTCTTCATAGCAGTTATCACAGTGTGAAGTGGGCCTGTGTGTTTGCTTATTTGCTTTCGCCTTCTCGATCCACCCTGACAAAAGCCTAACTTTCAGAAACAAGTGCATGGATTTAGCTCCGTCTTATCAGGTTTCTCTGCGGTCAGTCTCTCTTACTTGTGTCCTTCACAGTAGGTACTAACAAATATTTAGTAAACAAATAAATGAATAGAAGGTAATAACCTGCCGCCAGGTATGGTGGCTCACAGTGATAGTCTCTGCACCGGGAAGGTTGAGTCGGTCTGATCATGAGTTCGAGGCCAATATGGACCACCTACTGAGACCTTATCCCAAAAGAAGAAAGAAATGCCTTCTTACCTCTGTTACTGTCAGAATGAAGCCCCTCCATTCTTCCCCACTTTCTGTATTTTCTGTCTAAAGATGAAAACAAAGATAAAGCAGAAAATGCATAACTGCTAGCATTAGTAATCTGTACTAACTTGAAATAACTTTAGAATTTCACATGCTTATTTGATGACAAAATATGGCAGACATCAAAACCTAGCAAGATTGAGGGGTGGGGAGAAGGCTTTGTGGGTAACATGCTTGCTGTGCAAGTGTGAGGGCCAGAGTTTGGAACTGCAGAAGTCAAGTCAGATGTGCAGGTGTACAGCTCACCTTTCATCTCAGCACCTTGCAGGTGACATAGGCTCCCAGAGCAAGCTGAGTAGCTGGATGAGCCAAAGACACAAGCTCTGGGTTTAAGTGCCTCAGTAAATAAGATGAACAGTGAATGAGGAAGAAAACTGATATCAAGTTCAAGCTTTCACCCACATGAGCACACACATTCATTCACACATATGTGTACAAGCATACAAGTTAACACACATATACACATGCACAACACATATACATGCAAAAAAGAGAAGAAAAGCTAGAAAGACTGACAGAACCGCACATCCTTCTGCTCAAGCATATTGTTAAATAAGGTTATCTGAAAATTTTAAACTACTTAAAATCAGCTCAAAGGAAGGAATGAGTCATTTTTCTTTTTACTTAGAATGTCCTGAAATATTTCAATCTTATTTTCTTTTATCAGAAAACAGAGCTCAAGTGAACTAGGGATATGGCTCAGGAGCTAAAGCGCTTGCTTTGCGTGTTTGAGGACCTGACTTTAAATCTCCAGAATTCATATAAAATTGGCACAGTGGCATTCGTCTGAAATCCCACTGTGCTTATGGAGAGATGGGAGGTAAAGGCAGGAGAGGCCCTAGAAGACCTGCGGCCATTTGTAGCAGCAAACAAAGTGACTATCTCAAACAAAATAGAAGATTAGGACTGATATCCAAGGCTGTCCTGACCTCCAAACATAGACTGTACGCTGACACTGTCACACACAAAACACATACATACAAAAAAATTTTAAAGAAAACAAAAAGATATCCCTTTAAATTATTTGCTTACTAGACAAGTAAAATTCAACAATTTATGCTTAACAAAAAATTAAATGCTAGAAATTTTTTTTCTGCCCTATGTCATTTAACGCTTACTTTCTTTGTTGTCCTTCTTAAAATTGGAGAAAACCAATGTAGAAATTTCCAGTTCTTAGCCGCAAATGTTGCTTCTTTTGCTACTAACAGTAACAGCAACAGCAATATAACCAAAGTTTTTTGAGTGCTTTATAATTGTAGCTACCGCATTAAGTTCTCAACAGATATTACCTTATTTAATCATGCCAAAGGAACATTTCAGGTGGCTGTGTTTGGACTAGGATTCTGCACAGAGTTCCTGCACTGACTACAGTAGAAATCAAAATGGAGTCCTTGTACTAAGGTTCCACACCACTAAACCAAAACTGAGTTGTTACCTGATCTTCTTGAGAAATCAGAAAAGAAACATAATAGCCAAATTTCTCACACAGGCCAAATTCAATTGGCATAACTGTGAAGTTGCCTCTGTCTTACAAAAAAAGTAACCTGAAGTAACTTAATGTTAACCAATTAGCTATATTTTAAAAATAATTTTCCCTTACATGGAAAAGTTTGAAATGATCAATTCACTTTATTGCTTTTTAGTTTTCCCCATATATGAAATCAATCTCTTCTATTCGGCCCACTGGAACACTTTCTTTTTTGTTTTGTTTCGCTTTTGAATTTTGTTGGTTTTGTTTCTTTGTTTGTTGGGGTTGTTTTGTTGTTATTTGTTTTGTTTTAGTATATTTTATTAAGTTATTTTTAATATATATTTTCAGTGAATTTTTGAGCATTTCATACAGTGCATCTTAGTCATTTTTAGAAACCTCCCCTATCTGCATCCCTCCATATCACCCACTGGATTTCATTCATTTTGCATATATGTTAAGATCTATTGAGTCAAATTTGTGCCCCCAGATGTCCCTCAGTGTGAGTTCATCCACTGAAACCTATCTAGCCTATCTAGCATCGCTCCCTTAAAGATCAACTCTCCCTGACCCAGCAATGATCAGCTGCCATTTCCCCGGTTTGTCTGGTTTGAGTTTGCATGGGTCTTGTGCATGCTGTTACTATTGCTGAAATTTTATATGAGCAAGTTCCTAGACACCTGGAAAACTCTGTTTCCTTGTGGTCATCCACCACCCCTGACTTACAATCTTTCTTCTACAGTGGTCCCTGAGCCCTGGGTGAGCAAGGTTTAATATAGGAGTCCTAACCAGGGATACCCACTCTGCAGTCTCTTACTCTCTACATTTTGGGCAGTTGTGGCTTTCTGTGTTAATTGCCCTCTGTTGCATGAGGAAGTGTTACTGGTAAGAGTTGAGAGATGCATTAGTATTCTTTCTACCTCTTGTTCCACTATGTTTCATGGGCCTTAGGTGTAGAGGTTCATTATGAGTATATATCCTGATGTTACTGCGGGAGCCAGGAAAATCGAAAGAATCCATGGAAGAAAAGGGAAAGAAGGAACCTGAGAGAGGGGAATAGTAAGAGACAGGTGTTCCCGAGGGAAATAGGGGGAAATGGGAGTATTTAACTAGAAAGAGATGAGGGAGGGTTATACAAGGAACCACGAAGGGAAAGGGAAAGAAGTAACTCAAGAGAGGGAGGATAAGAGGAGACAGGTATTATAATGGTAAAATGGGAGTACTTTAGGAAGGGAGAAGAGAGGGCTAGACAGAGGGAGAGAGAAGAGAGATAAATAAAATCTAGGTGGTATGAAAAACCAGAGGGAAATGTATTAGTTCAAAAGCCTACTGAAAAATAAACAAACAGTATCTTACATGCATGTATGCCTTATAACTGACGGGTCTATAACAAGAAACATTGCCAGACGAGAGAAACCTTCTTTCAAGTTGTTGGTCAGGGTAGTCCAAGAGACTTCCAAAATAACACAGGTTACTGCTGCAGCCACTGATTGCCTTCAAGAAATTGAAGTTAAGACTCTGTTGCTGAAGACAGGACATTCTTTGAACATAGGACTTGGAGTAATGGAGATGGAACTCACCTAGAAGTCTCCTCCCTGAAGACTAGTTCTTAACAGTTTCAGAGGACACTATACAAACTGATAAGGGAAAACATCAATCAATGGTCCACCCTAAGCTTTAAAGCCTAATAATCACAACAATGACCAGCACAGCAAATTATATCAGTGCAGTAGTGGCACTTTTATCTTGGGGATAATCAGCAGCTACCTAATTAGATTTAAAGCCCGCTCAATGGGAGGGAATTTATGTGTGGCACCATAAACATAACCAAATACACTTGGCAAGAGACGTCATAGATCCCTTTAAAAACTCCAGATGGTATCCTTGACTTTGTCAGAGCGCAGAAGTCTAATGTTTCATGCTGCTTGTATAGTAAACAAGTAAGCATGTTCTCTAAAATCTAACTCAGAAAACTAATCCTTGGAAAAAGGTGAGAATATTGCTGGTGTCTTGAGACTTAGGCCCTCTGGCCACTCTTTATTTCAGCCGTGTGTTAAAAAGCAGAGACTACTTGTGGGCACTGCTTGTACAGACTTGCTGTTTCTCCTCACTCACCTTCAGCTGTACTTCCTCTTTTGGCAAAACAAGAGTGAATTTGGCACAATTCTTTTCAGTTGAACTTTGGTCAGTAAGGCATACAAGATCTATTATGTCTAATTTGCCAACATACTGCAAAGATAAAAGAAAGTATTGTTAATTTCCTGAGTAATATACATTTGTTCCGGCATGAAGGAAAATAATAGTTTGTAAATTTATTTGCATGATAACCTGGTTTCTCCAATCCCAGAGAGTATTTAGAAACGCATTATGTGGTGGTGTGCTAGATCTTACTCATACAAATTTGCAAAGGACAAATATTAAAATTTTGTTAATTTTGCAATTGATTTAACACAGCCAATATTAAAATTTTAATTATACTTAATTAACCTACCAGTAAGAAAATTACACTAAAATAAAAGTTATGATTGTAGTCAAAACTCAAATTTTCTGTTTTTTCTCTGATTATATTACAATATTTTACTGTTCTCTACGCTCTCAATGTTAGTTACATATTTGATGTGTGTGGTAAAAAGTACTATGTAATAGTGCTTCTGTGTTCTTATTCCCAACTCTGTTTCTATCCTATTGATAGATTGAATCCGCCACGAGGGGAGCATTTGCACTGTGTAAATTGGTAAGCCACTTACAAATCTGTGTATAATTTAACTGGGTTGTTGATTATCTCAGAGGTAGCTCTTTTAATAATAAGTACTAGTGGCTATATATATAAATTCTCTGTTACATATTCTTCTGGTTTTGTTTTTTCCTTTATATTGCTTTGAAAATATATTAAAATTTATTTGTTCAGAGACTGTATAAAATAAAGCTGCAGGCTAAAGCTGTCCTGATCAGTAACTGTTCACCCTCAGTCTAGACTTCAGAGAAAAATGTTAATAATCCACATGAATTTTCATGTTTTGCTGTGTCTAAATTTGTTTCCTATAAATAGGAGGAGAACGTTTACAAAATATTCTTTCAAAGTAAAAAAAAATAATGTCTCATTCATCAAAGAAACTGTTCACCCAAAATCAAGAAAAAGTCTTCTGTGACAATCAAACGTCTATATGAAAGCTAAAATAAAGAATATTGAACTTTTAAAATTGTGTGCTATACAGTTTTTATATCAGTTATACTTATGAATTTGTGTATAACCATATACATAACTTTTCTAGAAAGCCATTATTCAACATATTTATCATACATCACTGGTTATGAAACTCCTATTAAGAAATTTCTGTTACTCAAGCACAATAAAAATATTTGTTCTGAGCAATTGATCTTTATGGATTGATTTGTATATGAAAGGCCAATTTTGCTCTGAAGTATTTGAAAGAACTGCCTGAAAATAGAGCTTTATTTATTTTTATTTTATTTTATTTTTTGAGACAAGGTCTTACTATGAGACTGGGCTGGCATTTACTATGTAGACCAGTTGGTGGGTAAGGCTTTTATGATCTATTTGTTCATTGTTTTTGCCAAATTAATGTCATCCTTCACTTTCTATTTCTTTTTAGTTGTTATTCATTATATCTAATACAATTAATTATACTATATTATTTATGTCTCCTTACTTTTCTGAGTAACGTGAGACATAAAAACAGGCAAATAATTTTCAGGACTACATTTATATTGATGAGGTAGAGGGTAAGTTTGGTTTGGCCTATTTATTTTCAAGGAACAAAGAAAAATTAAAAACGGAAAGAAAGGTACAAGGGACCAAAACCAGAATTTAAAATTAAGCACACATCTTTTTCTGATGGGCTGTCTAGAGCAGACTCAAGGAGTTTGGCTGTAACAAAGAGGAAGTGACAAAGGAAGAGGTTGCAGAGTTAGATAGAGCACTGATCCATCGATTACAGGAAAGGAAGTCATATCTTTTGTTTTCAATTGTAGTGTTGTAAAGGACCTCAAAGGTCATCTCTCTAACTCGCTGCTTGATCTGCTCGGGAGTGTATCTTCCTGTATCTTTGGTGCTGTCTCTAGCCTGTGGCTGAGCATCTACAGCAGTAGGGCACTCGCGGGACAGAAGCAGCTCTGCTACTCTCAGCATTTTCCTTCTGTTCAGCTACGTTTTCTCTAGAATCTTTCCAATTCCATTGGTCCTGAACTCTTTTCCCTGGAATAAGACTAAACAAACGCAGTGGCTTTTTCATATAACTTCTTTTTAGCCTTTTAGATATGTAAAGGCAGCTTTCAGTTCTTCCCTGTTATAGGCCAAATACGTGCCTAAAGTTCTCACCTAGTCTGTCCAGAGTTTCCCTAGAGACTGTCACTCAGAAAACTCCCTCTAAGGTCTTCATCCTTTTTATAAAAATTAGTAGGTGGGAAACTACAGCCTTTCATTGTGACCTCTTCCTCGCATAGTGGCTGAAAAGATTGGTTGATTAGCAAGACCTGGGTTATGCTCCCTTTTACTAGGTATATGATCTTGTAAATTTTCTTTTTAAAAATATATTTTGGGATCTCTCATAAATGGTATCTTGGGCCTCTTTATACCCTCTTCCCCAGATGCACTCTCCTATAGCCCCACCCCACTGGATTTCATGTATTCTGTCATTTATGTTAAGGCCCACTGAGTCAAGTTAATGTCCTCTGATGTCCCTCAGTGCAAGTTCATCCACTGGGGGCTAGTCAGCCTACCTAGGGTCACTCCCTTAAAGAGTTCTTCCTCAACCAGCAGTGATCAGCTGCCAAATAGTTCTTCAGCTGAGATTGGGACCTGCTGCTCATTTCCACAGTTATATACTAGGTTTTAGTCTGCTTGAGTTTGCATGGGTCTTGTGCATGCAGTCATCATTGTTGTAGGTTCATGTAAGCAAGGTCCCAGGAGCCTTAAGACTCTATTTCCATATGGTCATGTACTTCCTCCCCTGCCTCTTACAATCTTTCTGCCCCCTCTTCTTCAATGGTCCCTGAGCCCTGGGTTCATGCCCTCTGTTGCAGGAAGGAGCTTCATTGATGAGACCTGAGAGATACATTAGTATGCTCTGTACCCCTTGTTCTACTTTTTCCATGAGTCTTAGGTGTAGAGGTTCTTATACAATTTCTTGATCCCTAAACTTGACAGTTTTCATCTACAGATAGGGATTAAATAGTGTCCAGTGTGTGTTTATAATCTCAGCACTCAGGAGACGGAGGCAAGAGGAACAGGAATTTAAAAAGAGAACCTGTGTAGAAGGCCCTCTGCGAAAACAAATATAACAACGAAAAATCCAGAAGCAAGTTTCCAGAGTTAGTGTGAAAATTACATAGCTAATATATGTAAATGCATGTAGAGTGCGTGAGTACTTTCTATGTATAGGCTACTGATTGAGGCAATTCATAGCTTATCTCATTTGATTCTTTGATAGCCTGTAAGACAGATGATGAACTTCACCCTAAATTTAGAAAGCTGAAGATAGTGTCTTGGTAATCCTCTGCATGTCTCTGTGTTATTTGCTCCTTCAGATTCACTTGTATTCTCTCACCACCTAACACTGTACCATGAAAAGGGATGGATATGGACATCAGAACTTGCCCTACCCTTTGATGTCCTGTTGGGTTGGACAACTGGAGACTCTGGCCAGTCAGGGGAGTAAGGAAAGTGAAGTTGGGTATTTAGTGCCCTGGAGACGGTTTACATAAATCTCACTGAATACCTGGAGGTATTTAGTGTAGTTGTTCCCTCAGTTAAACACCCTGCTTCCCTCAAGTATGGTCTCTCCCACTTTTTGCTCTTGCTCCTCATGTGGAAATACAATGCTAATTTTAGCCTCAGAGTTCTGCTTGTGACTTCTCTAATTCTACTCATCGCTTTGAATATTTATTAGGGCTTTCTTAGGCACTCTTCAAATTGCCCAATTCAGGAGGGCATCTGTTTCCAACTAAGCCCTTTTTTTGTGTGCACTGAGCCACAGAGAAGTTAAGCAATGAGCTTGAGGCTCCCGGTAATAATGGCTGAGCCAGCGTATCAAAAAATAGGCAGTCTATCTGAGCACACCAGGCTGTCGCTCACAACATGATACTGTCTCTTTCCATGTAATAACTGAACACAGTTACTGCACAATTTAGACCAGGTATTTGCTTTACTCTTGCTTATAGGAAATTGGAATGCATACCAAAAACTCAGTTTTTAAAGAATTTAATATGATATTTTAAAATACCTTTGTATAAATCTTATCTCTACAGAACTCTGGGTGAAAGATGACCATTTTAAGCTAGTTTTTGTTTTTGTTTTTGCTTTTATTCTTAGCACTTTCAGCTACTTTACTATTAGTAGTACTAAATGCTTACAGATAGAAAACATAAAAAGATTGTTTCATTAGTTTTGAGTATGATAGTTCTAATAATGTTCTATGACATAGGAGATAATACAGTAGAATATTTACTTTTAATATTTTTGTTTGTTTTGATTTGGGTTAGTTTATTTTGAGAGACCCGCCTACCTCTGCCTCCCAAGTCCTAGGAATAAAAATATGTACCACCATGCCCAGCCTGATGTAGAATATTTATATCTGAAGTTGCTGGCTCAAACAAATTTTTGAGTCATAGTCAAGGTAGGCAAACATTTGCTCTAAAATAGTGTGTGTGTACGTGTGTGTGTGTGTTGCTGAGTATCAAACCCAGAGCTTTATAGATGGTAAGCAAAAGCCCTACCACTGAACCAAATCCCCAGCCCAAAATACTGTTATCTTATTCTTGGAAAAAGTAAAGCACACATACAAAATTTGAACTAAATCTCAGGAGCTCTTCATTGTTATTCTCATGATTTAGGTCTTAGAAGTCCTACTTTATAGAGTAGGCTTTTGTCTTCCAGGAAAATTAGGTTGTGACCTTGTATGTTATGGTGCTCTGGGAATCATCCTGCTCTTTTCAAATTATATTGCATTCTATAACATGGTAAGACTTCAGAGAATCAGAGCTGTTATTTGGCATTAATTAGTTTATATTAAGGTATCTAAATTTTTATTGTTTAACTAAGTTTAAATTATCCAGATCAGAAAGATAAGAATGCAAAGTTAAGGGAATGGGGAGGTGGCTCAGTAGTTAAAAGCACTCACTACTCTTACAGAAGACCTAAGTTTTGATACCTAGCATTCATGTAGGTATTCAAGATCCTCTTCTGATCCCTGCAGGCACAAGGCATGCACATATAATGCACATACGTGGTGCACATAAATGGTGCACATACATACATGTAGGTAAAACAGTCATACATAAAATAAAAATAAACATTTTTTAAAAGAATGCAAAGTTGAAAACATGAGTTAATACCTTCTGAGTTGCCCAAGGAATTGTTACCATTGACTTGTCATGATTGACAGCCCTTACAGGTTTAAATTTTCTCGTTTGGGTTGATTTTACTAGATTGCCTCTACCTTTTGGTAGTAGGAAACTAAAAATAAATAGTAGATATGTGTCAAGAGATAACTGAAGAGAAACTGAGTCAGTTGAGCATGTTAAACTACTTACTATTGTACTTTTTTTGTCCGTGTAAAAGAAAAGTGTGGTTCCTCTTAACTCTGTCCAATAGTGTTTGTACTCCTGTAGGAAAGAAATCATAAACACCATTTCATTAGTATATTCAAATTTTGTGTTCTTTGCTTTATTGTTCTTAATTGTTTGTATGTTATAAAGTTCTTCTTTGTCCTTCATATTCATGTGGGGTTTTTGTCTGTCTATTTTATTGAGACAGGGTCCCACTACGTAACCTGGGCTTGCCTGGAACTCACTATATATACCAGGCTGGCCTTGAACTCACAGAGATCTGCCTACTTCTGTCTCCTGAGTGCTGGGGTTAAAGGCTTGCACCACTGTATCTGGGTATTCACTCAATTTTTTTCAACTAAAAAATTTAAATTAGGATGCAAACTAATAGATATCAATATAACATTTTTGAAATAAGTTCACCTAATTATTAATGACCTTGTAGTTAATGCCTGATGGAATCCAACTTAAATTTATTTTAGTATACTGCTTGACTTGTATTTAAATAGATCATTTTCAAACATCTCTTCATCAAGATTTTTTATGCAATTTTAGCGGAAACTTGCAGGTATAACAGTGGCCATTGAAGGGTCAGTGTAGGACAGACTTTCTAGGGCAGATGAAAGAAGTGAATAGAAGTAAAGCACTTGAAGAGAACTTGGCTCTTAGTTTGGGTTCAGGAAGTAGTATTTATTATTGACAAAAATCAAGGGAATTTGAGAAATTGATAATGATAAAAGAATATAACATCATCAAAGTTGAAGTTTGAAAACCAAATTCCATTCATGAGGTAAATGCTTAATTATTAATATATACACGTTACCATAAGTTCTACAGAAACAGTGTTTAAAATTAAAAAAATTTTAATAACATATTCAGACTCCCATTTCAGTCCAAGAAGTCTATTTAAATAAATATAATGTGCTTATATTACAAAAAACTATCGGTTTAACCCAATGATATCTGTCCTAAGTTTCAACTTGTGTTTGAGGTAGATTGCTCTACTAATGTATCAATTCATTAAAATACTTTTTTCCCTATTTTCTACTCTTTGAATTTGGCCTAGGTCCACACCCATAATCAAGAACTGACTGTAACCTGTGTTTCAATTATGAGACCAGTCAGTAGACAGTTCTCAAAGGAGCAAATACAAACTGAGCAAAAAGTTCTTCACTTTGTCTGAAATCCAGATGCTCAGTATGTGCAGATGATTGACATAGGGATTAATAAGACAAGAAAACAAAGATTAATTTCAATCCCATCAGAAATATTTCCTTCTTTTCATATAGTGCACGAAGTTTCTTGCAACTGCAGTAGCCCTTTGCCTGGCCTATCTGTTACCTTCTTACTCCCTCCAATCTATTCTGTATGAATGAACCCTGCCAGAATGATTGATCTCCTCTGAAGAGAGTAGGACTGGGTATCTCACCAATGAGACTGGGCGGCAGGATGCTTAGCTGACCCCTTTCCTGTTCTCTTTTGGCTTAGAATAATAGGAGAGAGTAAGTATTCTGTTCTATTTCTTGTCAGGCGGCAAAGGGCCTCCAAGAAGTTCCAGCTTGGGACTGGGACTCTCAAACTGAGTCTGTGACTCAAGACAGCTCAAGGCTACCTAAATCTAGGGTAAGTGTTAGCAGCTTTGCCTTCAGTCAAAAATCATACACTAGTAGACTTTATCATTATATAAAAGTAAGTACTGAATCCTCAGTTGTTCAATTCCTGACTGTTTAGTTTCAAATTTGGGAAAATAAAAATTGCAATGAAAGCTCATAAAGTTTAAAGTTGGGGAGAAGAGGGTGTGTCTGCTCATGGAATTTCTTGTCGTAATGATTCATTTATTCTGGAAGTAGATAGTGATAGTTACTTATAGGTTTGTCAATATATATTTAACAACTGAGGAACAATTATTATTATGTGTGATAGATCACAGTTGAGGGACCAAGAACAGAAGTAGAGAATTCAGCCTATTACCATCACTTAAGGAGTTGTTGAAGATTTGGTGAGACAATATATGTAAAATACGTAAGACTGGCAACGGAGCAAATGTTCAGTACATGTTCACAGTTGAACAACAACAAAGCAGAGCATTGCTTTAATGGTCATATTATTGACAGGTACTTTGCATTCTTTCCATTATTTGTATAAAGAATAATCGTGGGGATTTAAATATGCGCTTCAGAGAGATGGTGATGGAGTCAAAAGATGTCTAAAATAGTTATTCCAATAGGACTATGTAAGAGGAGAGGTTATTTTATATAACAGAATAATGAAATCTATTGTTATTCCTTTAAGATCACTCCTAAATATTTTCCTCCTCCTCCTCCTCCTTCTCTTTCTCCTCTTTTCTTTTTAGTTTTTTTGATACATGGTGTTCCTGGAGCCCTAGCTGGCCTGGAACTCAAATTATGTAGACTAGGCTGACCTTGATCTCACAGAGATCTGCCTGCCTCTGTCTCCTGAATACTTGGATTAAAGGCATGCACCATAATGTTTTGCTTTGTTTTTTGTTTTACATTTTAAAAGTGTGTGTATGTGTGTTGACACATGCATACCATGGTACACGAGTGGGGGGTGAGAGTTCATTCTCTCCTTCTACCATATGAATTCCTTGGCACTAACTCAATTCAGCAGGCTTATTAGCAAGAACCTTTATATGCTGAGCCATCTCTCTGGCCCCTAAATATTTTCTTACACCAGATTTTTTTTCTGAAACTTCAGTGAGAAGTTTGACTTTAGAAGTTGCTAGTATATACTGGCCCTATGGTCAGGTCAGACAGGTGTTCTGTAAGACAGATGGGGATGAATAGTCTTTTACACTGTTGAAAAATAATTGAACTATCACAGATTTGACCTGCAATGAATTAACAAAAACATTCAACTCTATTTTAGGAGCTGGTTTGCCTTGTTTACTGTACTTTTTAAGAAAGGCTTTTCCATTCTGCTCTATCAGAAAGCCTCTGCAATGAAGCAGGTCAAGACTATTCTATATTTTGGAACTATTTGGAAGAAAGCTAGAGAAACCACTAAAAGTCAATATACCACTCTGTTCATCTGTCTAACCAGCCTCATCAGTCTAATCTGTTATTTGGTAAAGAAAAGTTAGTATCTTGTTTTAAGGGTAAGGTTTATGGAGATCCTTCTTTATGTACTTGCAGATATCCATTTGTGTTCCTAAGAAAAATTATAGAGGTGGTCAAATACAAAAGAATAATATTAATTGGGTATAGTTTTCAGGAAGAAACAGGAGTGAGCAGGTAAGCAATCCTATAGATTGGTGGGCAGAACTAAGGAGAAATTATTAAATGAAGGAAGAAAAAATATCAAGACACTGAGTGGAGTGTAAAGGCAGCCTTGTGAGGAAAAAAAAGTGATAAATAGCAATAGACCCCATGAAGTGCAACACAGCCACAAATCCAAAGACAGAACTAGCTTCTAGTTAGTGTGTAGAGATGAAGGCCATAGTCCTGAATTAGTTTCTGGTAAGATCTCGTGAATACAAGTGTGACTTGAATAATTGATACCTATGTATATTTTTGTTAGAGATGTCTAATTATTTTTAAAAATTCAGTTTGAGGGCTAGAGAGAACAGGTTGGCTCAGTGTTTAAGGGCAACTACTACTCTTCCAGTGGACCCAAGTTTGGTTACAAGAACCCACATCAGGCAGCTCACAACTGATTGTAACTCCAATTCCAGGGAGATCTGATGCTTCTGACCTCCATGGACACCTGTACTCATGTGCATATATCTACACACACACATAAACATAAATGAAAATATTAAAATATTAATTCTGATGACCACATATTTTGATGACACACATTTAGTACATAGCTTTTTCAACAATCATTTGTGTTAAATCACTGAAGGGAAACCTCTAATTTATTACTATTTAATAAATTCCTATTTGGAATTTAAGGTTATTGTCTATTTTTATCCACTTAAATGATTTTGAAAGTCTGTCGAGCTAACTGTTGAGTTCATATGATAAAATCTGTACCAAAGGGGGCATCTGTAACATTTGGAAGCTACAACCAAATGGAATTAGAGCTCAAGTCTGAAAGGCAATATTTTGTGAAGTGCATCACAGTCAAATCCAAGCTAGACTTTGTGATTAATAAGGGACTTTCAAAAGAGTTTCCATGAGCCACAGCTATTCACCTGTGAAATTAACATCATTAGTTCTACCCATAGGAGTTATGATAAGGACCAGAGTAAGAAGACATTAAGAAACTATAATGATGCCTGCTAGTCAAACTTCAATAAAAGTCATCATATACTCCATTTGTTAATCACAAAATCCATGTACTTATACAAAAGAATAATTATCCATTTTACAAATGAAGAAAAAAATTAAACCATTTAAAGGAATTGCCCACATTACAGAGTCAGACTGATTGCTTGCCTCTGCAGTATTTTTCTTATTAATATAACTAGTGAAGATGGGTTAAAACAATCCTTTATAATTAGAAACACTGAAATTTCCACTTGTGTCTGTCTAACTCTCCTCCAACAAAATACTCCTATTTTTTTCTGTGAAAAAGTGAATTTGGCTAAAAAATGATGTTATATAATGGTTTTCCAAAGTGGGGTGCACATATCCCAAAGTGTGCAAGATGAGGCATTAAGAAACTTATAAAGTATCTGTTTATATTTATCTATTTCCTCTTAATTCTTTCTTGCCAACATTTAATAATTTACCAGATTATTAGTACAGAAGTATGTGTTAATATTCTCACATTAGCTAGCTATTTAAAATGTTTGGAGATTTATTTGACAATATTTTATTTATTATTTTTATTTTATGTATATTGAGTGCATTGCCTGTATATATGTAAGTGCACATCATATTGTGCAATGCCCATGGAGGTCAGAAGAGGGTGTCAGATCTCCAGAAACTGGAGTTATAGACTGTTGTTAGCTGCCATATGCTGAGAATCAAACATAGGTCCTCTGCAAGAGCAGCCAGTGCTCTTAATCTCCAGCCCCAGTTTGGAGATTTTTTTATATACAGAATTATGTTTGAGACCACAATTGAGATACTAAAAAATTCCTAAATGAGAGGATTAATCAGAGAAATGTTCCTTTGATACATTATGATCACATTCTTAAGTTCAGGCTGATAGGACACAAGACACACCTTTTAAAAGTTGTGGTGCATCATAGATTAAATGAACTATGGGTTATTACCCAAACTTCCTTATTTTTAAAGTTCCAGGAAAATTAGAATTTTTCTCATTCATTTGTATTTGGTTGTGCTTTAAGTATCCAACATATTTTTCTGGTCTAATGCTATAATTCAAGTAAATCTTCCCACATCTTTCCCTTGAAAGATGTTTTTCACAGATCCTTGACCCGAAATTCAGAGTCCTTCTAGAATTGTATTAAAGGCAATATTTGTTGGTGCGTTTTGATGGGGGCAAAACTCTATAAATTCTTTTTAAATGCCCCAACAAAAAAAACTTTTAACGCAAGCCTCCCATTGGGCATAAGCCCTCTATTGGCCAGGTTACTCTTCAGTTATATCTTCTCTAGCTTAATATTCTGAATTTCTTCTCTAGGGATTCCACTTAGAGTCTGTCTGGTCTCTCAATGTCATTTATCCCATTACTTCCACAGATGACTTGGCAGTAATATTCTTTGCTCATCATGATTCCACATGTGCCCTGGTGCTTTGTTGCCAGTTGCATGAGGATCCCACCTATTTTTCTTAGCTTCTTTTCCCTCCTGGTTTTTTATTCCAAGTTCTTGAGCACCATGGCTTTCCTTTGAACCATTTTACTTATAGATCCCAAACTGATTTTAGGCTAACAAAAATCTAAAATAAATATAAATAAATCAGAAGAAAGAAAATCTAACCTTTTGTGTGAAGCAGATGTTCTACATATTTATCTTTTTAATCTTTGAAACCACTATGTAAATAGACATTATTGTCATTCCCTGCCTCTCCTTCTGCCTGACATATAAGGAAAAGGCACTTTGCTATGAATTCCAATGGATAAACAAATTAAGTTCATCATATATCTTTCATAATTAGATATATGTCCATGCTGGGGGTGGAACTCACGGCATCCTGCATGGCATGCAAGTGCTCTATCATTTAGCTAAATCCGGAGCTTTCATAAGAATTATTTAATGGTATATACTTTGTCTTGTATAAAAGCATGCCTTCTAAGAAAAAGTAAAGTAACAGTTGGATAAGAAGTCATAACCACTACTAAGCTAGCCTCTCTTCATGTTTGGTGTACGGAAGGTACACGATAAATATTGCTTGGACTAATAAATGGATTCAGTACTTACTTATCCCAGATAAAATAGAGAATACATCATAAGCGATAGTACATTCTATTGGAGGCAAAGTAATAGGTATTTGCTCCTATTTATTTATTTATTTATTTATTGTAGCTCAAACTGACTTGGAACTCGCTGCGCAGACCAGGCTGCCCTTGAATTCACAGAACTCCTCCTGTCTCTGATTCCTGAGTGCTAGGATTAAAGGAGTGCCATCACACTAGGCTTCCTTTTTCTTTTTTTACACTTGCAGAAACTGAGTCCTGCTCAGGCTGAGAAATTTTCACAAAATCACAATTACAAAAGGTAAAACCATTAGGTGCTTCGCTGACATTCTAAAATTGAGGAATTTTCTTCAAACCATATCACTGGCATGCCTTCTTTGAGCATCTAAAAGATCCTGATATCAGACACAGTTATTGCAAATACTTTGGGAAAACCAGAGTATTTATTTGGAAATACAATGAATAGTCAAATTAAAATGATTAATTCAAAATTTACTTTTGACAATTCTCCATTTCTGGCAAAGTGTAACCATATAGATATTATGTGTAGGACCAACAGATTCCAATATACCTGACAAATATTGCTAACGCAGGTCTAACTCTCGACAAGAAATATTATACTTCACTTTCAAACAGCAAATGATTTTATTTATATGTGTGGAAAATATGCATGGGGTAGTCATATTCATATTATATACTTTTCCACAAGTGTTAATGAATCCTCTGAAAGTATGCTTTATCATCATCATTGAACATTTCTTAGGCCACTTTTGAAAACATTTAAAGTTTTGCTAGCTTCAGTCAATATTCAAATTTCACAAAATTTTGCCTAAATTAATGAATTCTTTCCTTCTTTAGTAATAAATAAGTTCATATTTATTTCTCTAATTTATTTTAAGGTGTCCACAATTATAATTTTAAAGATAATGATTTTAGATAACTATAGGTTTATTTTTACATTTAAAAATGTATGGAATTCTTGGTGAATTTTTTTAGAGTAGATAATATTCTTTTTAACTTAATGTACTTACTATCACAATAGTACTCTAAATATTCTTTTAAAATCACTATCTTGAACAGTATTTTCAGAGTGTAACTAAACATTAAACAGTATCAGTTTCTCACAATCACAAACTTCAATATAACTAAGAGAAGAAATAGGCTTAATATTAATCATAATGTCATCTTAATGATCTACATTATCATTCTAGCATAGTAGTAAATTGTGGTGAAAACATAAGAAACATTCTATGGTCCAAAGTCAAAATCTTCTGTGATGTTTAAATGAATTCTTAATAAGTTTCATTGAATTTTTTATATTAGTGGCTTAGTTAAGAAACATACTTGCATATATGCACATTGTAAGGCCTATATTGTATTTAAGGTATATAAAATTAGAATCATTTTTCAAACTCAAGGCAAAGAAGTGGGTATAACCCAAGTAGAAACAAGGAGGCTTCTTCATATTACATTGCCACGAAATAAATTTTATGTTAAGTCCAAACTTTCAGGTTTAATATTGTCATCTACAAACTTACCTGGTAGTCTGACCGTTTGACTAATAAAAACCCCTCAAAGTACAAGGGTAGAGCAGTAATCTTTAATCGTTCTTCGAAGATCCTTCTTGGGGCTGGTTTGGGGGGCTTCTTAGCCATCATACCCTCGCTTTGGTGTTTGCTTTGGTTTCAGTTCTACCCAGTCTCAAACAAACTGATATCTCCGCTGTGTGAGAGGAGAGGCAACTGTTCAAAGAGGAAGTCCCAACTTGCTTTTTAACCACAAACACTACCACCAACAGGACACACACACACACACACACACACACACACACACACACTTCTTTTTTCTTTTGTGAAGTAAGAAAGATCAGGCACAAACCAACATTTGAAAGGTAATCTTTGTGTAAACTTCATATACTTAGATTTATGGTAGCAAAATAAACAGAAGATTATTATCTCCTGAGGATGAAAGAAACAGGTGCAGACTGTGGCCTTCAGGGGAGACATCAAGGACACATTCGGGTGTTCCTTTTCTGTTTATTACTATCTGTCTTTATTTATAAAAGATATGACTTGAATAAACTCTACTTCATTAAGAATAGTTCATACAATATTTTTGTGTTGATTCTGTTTGTTAAATGTTTTAGGGCCATACTATGTTTAAATTTAAAATAAAATAACAGTTTTCTTTATCCCATACTTATTTTTATGGTTCACTAAAAATAAACCACAGTTATGGGAACATGAAATTTTTCACCTTTTCATGATATAATTTAAGTATGTGCATTATCAGTGCATATTCAGCAAAACTTATCCAGCAGAGAAAGCTGCAAATTTTAAAAGTTTTACTTGGTTCTTTTATGCTTTCTGATCTGTGGATTTCCAATACTGTGATTCCTGGGTGGGGACCCCACAGTTAGATTACATTGTAATCAAACTTGACTTAAGAGTTGCACCTAGGAGTTGGTTCTTGACCTATTGCATTTGGGCCAGTAGAGTACAGTGGGTGATGGGAGAAGGAATTGTTGGAAGGAATTCTGGTTAGTCACAAGGGTCCTGTGAATCCCACTGCCAACTTCCCACCAGAAATCAGGCTGATTCTCTTTTCCTAATGGAGACGTCACATACTTTTTTTCCAGGAGTACTGAATCTGCAGTTATACATATAGCCAAATTGTTTATTAATTTAGTTGGAACAATACAGACTGATTATTAGTAAACTAGAGAAGGGTGTTCAGATGCATTGGCACAATGAAAACACTTTGAAACAGAAATTCCATTTGCTTTTACAACATGTCTAGATCTACTTTCTTGCTACCCAAAGTTTCAAATGATAAAATATATCAACGAGGCTTTTAAAAGACAAACAAACGCTACTTTTGCTGGGAGTGGTTATACGTGCTTTAATTCCAGTGCTTGGGAGGCAGAAGCAGATCTCTGTGAGATCCAGGCCAGACTGGTCTACATATCGAGTTCCAGGCTAGCTTGGCCTACAGAGAAACCCTGTCTCAAAACAAACAAACAAACAAACAAAAACAAATCAAAATAAAAACTAAAACCCCTACTTTTTAGTTTTATTCTACTAAGAAAATGAGTAGCATAGGAAAACTTCCTAATTTGATAAATGACCCAATTTATCTTTTAAAGAAGCTGGTTACTGACATAATAAATCAGGAGGGAAGTGAAAATAGGGATTAGAAATGAAGGCCAAGGGGACAAGATGCGTGGTTGTGATGTGAGAAAAGCAGCCACTGATTGTATGGCCACAGAGTTTTATAGGAAAGAGAAAAGACTGCCTTGAGCAAAATACCAAGACAATAATATTTTTAAAACACTTTTACATGTATTTATTTGTGTGTGTGGGGGAGGTACATGACACGTGTATATGTGGAGGTCAACTTGTGGCAGTTGATTCTGTCCTTTCTACCATGTAGGGCCCAGGAACTGAACTTAGGTCATTTGGCTTTGGAGCAAGTGCCTTAACCTGTTGAGCCATCTTGCTAGGACTAGTTAGTAATATTTTTGTTAACTAAGTATCTAATTAATTATGCCTTTCTCACCTTTTAAGAAAGTGAGCAGACACTGTAGGCTCTTTTGGTTTGTTGATTTGTAAGTAAAATTAAATTTTAATATATCAAGAATCAGATTATGTATCCTTCCACTCCCCCCCCCCAATTATACAAAATACAAAAATTACCAGTCAGTCAGATCTGTCAGCAATTCCTAATATCACTGTACCCTAGCAACAATGAAATGGGAATCCTCTTATAGATATCAGAAAGTGCCGTCTTAGACCCCATTATTACTCGCTTCTCAGTTTGTTGAAATGTAGATAAGACACTTCTTCCATCTTTCAATGGACACTAAGTGTGGAGACTAGCATCATGTCCTACCAAGGTCTTTTGCTATCAGGCCTCTTCTTGCTTTAGGAATTTCACTTATTCCTGCTGTCTCAGGGTCCTGTCATCTTTCATCTCTGTGTTCTGTACCTGTGCGTCCTTCTTTCCATCACTGATTTGGTGATATCTGTTCCTCCTGCAAGAGCCTCGTTAAATCTTTCCCTGAAGAATTCGTGATTTTCTGAAGTTTTTTTCCATCCTCAAGAAAAGACTTTATTCTTAGTTTTGCATTCTGCATAGCACTTTACATGTATCTCTATTATGTTTACCCTTTGTCTACTATTTATTGGTGAATAGTTTGTATCAAAAAGAAATTAAGCTTTTCAAAGTAAGATTGTATTGGTGTAAAGGTTGATAGAATGTAGACTGCAATATTATTTTCTTGATGAAGAGCTACATGATAAAAAATGATTTAAATTTGCAATTGTAACAAGAGTTTTCATTTTCCTGATATGATCAGGAAGGTTGTGATGTGATCAAAGGTTGACATATGATTCTTTTATTACCGTGTAGAACATGAACAATCATGTTACTATCCAGCTGTTGGAATCAGAGAGGAGTCCAGCTATTGCAATCGTCAGCAGTTCCACGTCACAGGAATTGGTTGGATATCAAACTATATGGTAAACATAATTCAAGAATTTTGGATAGAGTATAAGATTAATTTCATGTGAAACCAAAATCTCAATTTTCTTTTGAATAATTTGTTTTTAAGGCCATCTGAGTCAATAGTTAAGGGTATCTGAATCAGTTTACTACTTATTAGCACTGATTCAGTCAGCAAGTCTGAATAGGAGTTTCCAGTTCTCACCAAGCACTCCTTAATTTCTGACCCCAAATATAACTTATTACCTCATACACTGCAATTTTTTCTTTTTCTTTTCTTTTTCTTTTTTTCTTTTTTTTTTTTTTTTTTTTTTGAGGCATGGTCTTCCTGTAGCCGCAGCCTGCCTGGAGCTCACTATGTGGACCAGTTGGCTTTGAACTCACAGAGATCCACCTGCCTCCACCTCTGAGTGTGGGGATTAAAGGCATGTAGCACCTCAAGCAGCCACAATTCTTTTTTAAATTAAAAAAATATATTTATTTAAAACATCTTTCTGTGTAATAGTGTATTGCCTGCATGTATGTAAGTGCACTTACATCCTGCAATGCCTGAGGTGGTCAGAAGAGGGCAGCTAAGTGGGTGCTGGGAATCAAACCCCCGTCCACTACAAGAACAGTCAGTGCTCTCAACTGATCAGCCATCTCTCCAGGCCCCCAAACATTTTGTTTTATTTCATTTTATTTTTGAGACAGAGTCTCCCTGTCGCCCCAGCTGGCCTGGGACTGCCTATGGAGACGAGGCTGGCCTCAATCTCAAAGAGATCTATCTGCCTCTGCCTTTCGAGTGCTGGGATTAAAGTGCTACCACTCCCGCTGCACAATTCTTTATGATAGATTTCCATTGAATAACTGGAAAAAAACTATTTTTAATTTTAACCACAGTGTAGGACAATAACATCACACCAATCAGTTATGAATCACATAGTCTTTATTACAAGCCAATTTTTATTGATGCTTATAGGATAAAATGGTATTTTCAGTAGAGAAAATGAAAATTGCCATTACAGAACCCTAGGGAGTCTGAGACATTGGATATAGGATTTTCTTTTTTTTTTTTTTCCTTTGAGAATTATTGACAGGATGAGCTGTTATTACTCAGAAAACTTTTCCTTAAGTATCGGTCAGAAAAGAAATGGTCAAGAGCCACTGCTCCCCAAGTGGTATAATAGTAATAATTAATAGTACTGGCAGAATAATTTAACTTACAAGCCTTACCATTTTCATTGTATAGAGTTGCTCCCAAGGTCACAAGAACTTTTCCTAGTTATGTATTCATACTGCTTTTTATAATGTAGCATAGTATTTATATTTTGGGAAATAATTTTTGGAAGTTGTGAAAAAAAAATTTGAGACAGCAGCCCTTTTTGTGAGACAGTATGTAACCTTGGCTGGCCTAGAACTTGCTATATAGACCACGCTGGTTTTGAACTCACTGAGATCCACCTGCTTCTGCCTCCTGGGTGCTGAGATTAAAAGTATGAACTTGCCACAGCCAGCTGAGGTTGTGAACCTTGATCGTCTCCTGGTTGTGGATCACCAAGGAGATTTTTAAAGTACACTTCTGGGTTGTGTCTGTGATGAACTTTCCAGAAAAGATTAACTGAGAGGGAAAGACTCACCTGAAAGCTTGTGGTACCATTTCATAAACTGGGGGCCCTGATGGAGCAAAGAGGGGAAATGGGGAGAACCACTGTGCACAGGCATTCCCTCTATGATTCCTGGCTTCCATTGTGTGAGTGTTCTGCTCTGACATGGCTTCCCTGCAACCATGAACAGAGATAGCTGAAATTGTGAGCAAAATAAATCTTTCTTTAGGTCGATTTCACAGGTATTTAGACACACTGATGAAAAGTCTAACATAGGCCAAATAAATGCAGGACAGCAACTCCCAAGCTAGGCCAATCACAGGATACTATAGCTTGAACAGAAACAGTCTCCCATTGCCTATAAGAATTATAGGATTAGTGAAAGTTTATCTTGACAGTGGAGGTCCCCATAATCGGATTCCATTTTATTAACATGAACATTTTTAAATACCAGAAAAGTTAACAGCATGTCCTTTTTGCCTCATGTCTTCGCTGGCAATTTAGCTTAGTGCTTCTGCTACCTTTACACAATCTCTTATTTTTATGTACTGCTTGCAAGATAAAGCTTGGCATTTTATCATCTTTGTTTCTATAGTTCTTTGAATTAACAAATATTTAATTAAAGGTTATCCAAATTTAGCACACAGCATGACATTTCACCAAAAGATGCTTACTGTGTGTCATAAGTAATAGCTGAAGACAAGGCATGGGCCGTTAAATGATTATTGGCAATCTTTTTCCTTCTAAACAAAGAGAAACACTTTTGTATTTCTAATGCTTTAAGTTACATCTTTATTTCTCTATAAATTTATAACTCACAGAGAGTTGTTAATGTTTTAACAATAAAGGTCAGAAACAGTCACAATTCTTCATATTGATTAGTAAGACAGATTTACATAGTTTCAACTTACATGGTCATTTTTATAGCCCTACACTATCTTCAAAGCAAAGACGAGCTGAAATTTAAAAGCCATGTCCTGCATTATTCACCAATTTTCATTCCAAGTGAGACTAAAATTATAGTGCAGAATTTTATTGTTAAGCTTTTGAAAGAAACCTAAAGCGGTTTTTTTAATGACAGATGTCCTTTTTGGAAGGTCTGTGTTGGCTGTAAGTAAAGTATAGGATATGGAATAGAGACTTACAGAGTACTATTTTTCTTATATTCTTAGGTTAAGAGAAACAACATGTATGTAATCAAAAGTAACCACATCTTGAAACTGATATGGTTGATACAAAGGTATGTAGGAGATGTAAAAACATTTAATTTATATAGCTGCTTGTAGTTAAGCAATAATCCCAGATTTTAACAACTCCCCACATTGTCAGTTTTGTGAACTCTGCTGCCCCCTATCTACTCCTTACAAGCACACTTTATTAACTTGGCCATTGGTAATGGTAATAATGGACCAGAACAGCATTTCTTTTCTTTCTTTTTTTTTTTTTTTTAAATTTTAAAAATTATTTTTATTTTATGTGTATGAGTGTATTGCCTGCATGTGTGTAAGGGTACCCATGTTGTGCAGTGCCTGTGAAGGTCAGAAGAAGGCATTAGGTTCCTTTGGAACTGGAGTTATTGATGCTTATCAGCTGTCATATGGGTGGTAGGTTAACAGCCAATGCTCTTAACCACTGAGCCATCTCTCCAGCTCTTTAAAAGAGCATTTTTTTTCCAAAGGGCAATTCTATTAGAAAGGGCTACTTCATGCAAATATACTTAATAAGAGTACCAATATTTGAAAGTAAAAATCAAGAAAAAATTAAATTTCTATTAAAAAATAAACTCCTAACTATAAAATACTTTTTCACAGTAGCAGAATTTAAGTCATAATCGCAGCTGTTCTATAAGTTTTTAGAACAAATTCAGGTTTAATATGCAATTTATGAAAATATATGTGAAAGTAACTAATATTTTCATTTGACTGTTGTGGAATAATGAAAATAACCTCAGCAATTTTTGTTAATGGTAGATCCCTTTGTCATTTTACTATGAAGTATTTCAGATACATACAGACACTGAAATAGTATTAGTGACCACCTAAACACCTAAACATCTACCATCTACCTTCAATAGCCATATGAACTTTCAGCAGCTGCAGTCCTTGCTCTGGGCAGTAAGACTTGCCACTTCCCGGAGATCAAGGCACTATTGTGTCATCCAGAACAATATCGTGTCATGATTCCGGCCTTTTCTTTCATGATATAAGGAAGCCTCATCCTACCTTAGTACTGAATGACTATGAAATCATACCTTATTTTTATGACTGAATTAAAAATTACTAGAAAACTTAATCGCAATTTTTTTTTTAAAGACCAAGTCTCTCTAGCCCATAGCTGGGATGCTGGCTTATGGCTAGATACCCATGCCAAAGTAAGACCTTGGGGTGGGTTAAGAAGGAGGGTAGCAGTCTCACCAAAATGTAGACTTGACTGACCCAGAAAATGTAATCTTCCTGCCCTAGCTTTCTGAGTGTTGGGATTACAGGCATACCATAATGCTCAGCCTGCTGCCTTTTTAAAAAAAATAAAAATGGAAAGAAACAGAAGTGACTTTAATGTAACCAAAATGAACTGTCTGCAAAGGACACTGAATATTCCACTTTGGTGTTCTGGAGGCAGCCGGGTAGAAGAAGGGCCCAGTCTGTGATCCTCTTCCCTGCTGTCTACTAGTAGCTTCTGCCTTTTGAAGCTCTTCAGCCTCATGGCTCTCACTGTCTCAACCATCTTTTCTCATTGAGCTTCAAGTCGGTAGTCATTTGTGTGCAAGGCAAGCATGATCGCATACACAGCGCCCTTTGCTTCACAGAATTCAAAATGAAGTTTGCCATTGCTGTAAGTCAAGCAGCTAGTGATTCAGCAACTTGGCTTTGAGGATTTGGGGATTCAAGGTCCCAGGGCTAGTTTCCCTGTATGATTTACTGAGCTTGAAATTTTAATGAGTGTGTCTAGAAACCAGATGCCTCTGGCCTAGCGGTTTCGCTCTTCATTTCTGGCCAAGGCTTTAGTGTCTCTATGAGAAAAGGGCAGTGGCTATTCTCTTCAATCGCCTTCAGTGTTTCTTTTTTAAAAGTGTATTTTATTTATTATTTTTTTATGTGTATGAGTATATTACCTACAAGTATGTAAGTGCACCATGTGCATGAATGCCCGCAGAAACTAGAAGAGGGCGTGGGATTCCCTGGAACTAGAGTTACGGATGGTTGTTAGCTGCCATGTGGGTGCTGGGAATCAAACCTGGGACTTCTGCAAGAGCAGTCAGTGCTCTTAATTGCTTGGTCATCTCTCCACCTCCCAGTATTTCTTCTGATGGGACCTTTCTGGAAGTTTCAGACGGGCTCCCGAAAGTGTCATACTCCTTTAGGGACAGAATATCTTCAATGTTATACAGGCTTGGCTGCATCAGGGAGGAAGACGATGGCATCACTGCCCAGAAATTTCATACTCTGCATCAACGCTGTTCTCTGCGGCTTTCCCTATGATTTCCAAACAGTTGATTCAGTCAACTTTGTTAAGTATTCTGGAATTCAGAGATGGCTTCTGTTTGGTACTTCCACAGGCTTCAGTGCAAGAATCCATTTTTTTGGTTTCACTCTCCAAGTAGGTTCAGTGTCAAAGTCTTCAGCAAACAGTGGCTGAAGGCAGAACAGCTCAACATCATATACTTCCATTTGGAGAGAAGTTTTATTCAAAATTCCGCAAAGTGTCTACAGAGAGTGGGTGTATTTGAGGGCACCAGTCCCAAAACAGTTTTCAGCATAGAAGAAAGCCTGCCTGTTTCAGCCTCCAGGATCCGATGACTCCTCTCCCTGGGGTTTGAGTCGTTGCTGTTGTACAAAGTAAAGCTTAAGTTGCCGGGATTCTGCCGTTCCTTGGGGAACTGGACCAGTACAGCTCCCTGCCTCTTGCACCTCACAGCATTTGCAGGCTGCCACCTTGTTCGGTGTCTGCCAGTCAAGCCCTGGAAACGTCAGCGCAGCCTTCGTTCTTAAATAATCTGTGTCTTTTTTTTTTTTTTAGGGTATTTTTGTCTTCTCATGAAGTATATCAGACACAAGCTGTGACCATGTCACCGTAGGTAAGCCAGAAATGGTACAGGATACTTCCCAGAACATTTTTTTTTTGCAGCGCGCGCCATCGCTGATTTCTGCCCAGTAGCAGACCCTGTCCAGCTTTCCCTTAATAACTTGGCTCGTTCTGCTAAAAAAATTACATATATGCATATACTTTATATGAAATTTATAATATATATAACTTTGGGGGATCATTTTGTTGGCAGTGATGCTTCATAAAAATAATTTCTGGATACCTGAAAAACGACAGAAAAAGATACCATTAAAACGCGTAAATGGCTTGGCTGTGGCTGACGAATCTGCGTAGGATGATTTGTTCAAAACGTCTGCAACTTCTAACTCTAATCTTTCCAGGTATTACCTGTTAATCTACAGTAGAGGTGCGGGGACATTTTATACATGTCTCCAGGAACAAAAGCCCAAGACTGTTTTTCAAATAAAAGCGCCATAGGTACAGCAAACTGGCTGAGAAAGAGAGACTCAGGGAGAGTAGAGATGCAGATCTACAGGAGGGCGGGGCGCCGAGAGAGAGGGCGGGTCCGAGTGAGAGACTGAGAGGGCGAGTGAGAGAGCCGGGCGGAGTGAGAAAGCGGGGCGGAGAGAGAGGGCGGGGCCCGAGTGAGGGGGGCCCAAATGAGACACTGAGAGGGCGGGGCCCGAGAGAGACACTGAGTGAGAGGGAGGAGCCGAGTGAGATACTGAGTGAGAGGGAGGAGCCGAGTGAGAGGGCGGGGCCCAAGTGAGAGACTAAGTGAGAGGGCGGGGAGCCGAGTGAGGCGACAGTCGGGCGGGAGGGCGGGGAAACGAGTGAGAGGCGTGGCGCCGGGCTGGAGGGCGGGGCAACTAATTAAAGGCAGGGACAACAGGCAGGAAGGAGGTTAACGGTCGAGAAGGCGCGCCGAAGGGCAGGGCGCGAGGGCTGAGGAAGAGGGCGGAATAACGGCCTGATTTCTATTGGGCCGTGCAGTTTGTTCTGAGTTTGCGCGTCCAGTTTGAATTGCCGACTAAACGCTGAACCGGTTTGTTTATCGCGCTACTGCGGGGTGCGCGCGGGGCGTTCCCCTTCTCTCTGCGGGGCGCCTCTGGGGCCGTCCGGAGCCGTCTGGGGCCGCGGTGTAAGCGACTCGGCCGCGCCCGCCCTCCCTCGAGCCTTCCTGCAGCGGGCCGCCGACATGGCTGCGTCAGGCCTGGTAAGTGCAGGCCTCGATCTGAGCTTGCCCGGGGAGGGCGCGGGTTGGTCTCGTTGGCGGGTGCTGTGGCTCCTGGGGTTTGGGGAAAGCGGCGCGGACCGTGACATCTGGTGTGACTGTGTGTCGAGTCACTGGACTTTTATTCTCAAGGTTTCATCTTCATTTCGTTTGTCCCTCCCTGCTTTTTTCACTCTTTTGAGAAGTTTATATTTCAACATTTTAGCCTCGTTTGTACTTAGCCTTCCGGATACTTCAGACCAAAGTGCAAGCATACCCTTCCGCCAGTCTTGCTGATCTGGAAAGCTTGAGTCTTTGATGAACAAATTTGTCTCGCAAAAAAATCTGACGTTCCCCATTTTTGTCGAAATAGTGTTTTGTGTGCAGCTTTGAGGCTAATGTTTATGGGACAGATAATATTGATAAAGGCTTTTAAAAGACAACGTTTAGTTAAGAGGTGCGGGCTTTGAATGCCTGACGAGGGCCAGAACTTGTTTTTTATGTTTTGACACAGTCGGTATTCACTAGTCCTTCAAGCTGCGTTATAATTACCATGTAGTATCTATTTAAAAGACAAGGGGATTGAAGAGTTGGAAAATAATCATTCTCAGATATTCCTATACTTTAGTGTTCGAAGGGGAATTTCCTACCTTGGACTTATTTGGTGATATTCAAATAAATTTTGTTTTTCCTCAGGCAGGCTTGGGTAGGGGTGGGGAGCGGGAGGGAGTGCTACAAGGTATCTAATGGGTAAAGGCCAAAGATACTGCTGTGCCTCCTGGATGCATGGGACAGGCCCCTACAACAACAAAAATCATCCACTCCAAAATGTCGGTAGAGGTTGTTAAATCCAGCTGTGTTGTTTTTGAGAAATAGTTTCATAGTGAGTGGGAGAAACTCAGGATGAACTGAAGAATAGAAGTTGGCAGTATTTTTTGTTGTTGTTAAAAAATTGTACTTTGTAGCTTTTAACTCAGAATTAAGGGACCTACCTACCTTATTTGTCTTGGTCACTACCTGTGTTTGAGTTTTTCTAAAAAGTACTTGACATTCTAGTAGGTGCTTAATATTGAACTAGTGACCTTAAAGTTTTCCTACTTAAAGGAGGAGGAATAGATAGCACTGTGCAGGTGTTTATGTTTCAGAAATGTTTCAGTGTGCAAATTAGTGATCCTTCAATTTACTGAGTGCAATTAGAGATTTCATAAATCTTGCTTTTGAAGTTTGTGTTTTTTTAAGATTCTCAGAGTTGGGTTTTCCTTCAGTGTTCCACGGTGCTGAATATTGGACAGAGACCTACGTGCTTGAGTTAAACATTTTCATTAAATGAGTAGCCGTGGGACTATTGTGGATACTGAAACCATGGGGTTGAGGGTCTAACACAGTGGTACAGAGAGATTTTGCTGTTTCAATGGGTCCTGGCTTTCATATCAACAGTAAAAGAAAATTTGCAATAAAACAGAATTGTTAGATACTTTAGTTTGTCATCTGTAAGATTCCATTTTTTCTTCTTAAGTACTTCATGAATGATGGGTTCTCAGCTTTCTTTAAAGAAAGATTTTTGTTTCATAAGTTTTTGTTCTTATTTATTTGGCGTATTTTTTGTTGTTTGCTTTTGAGACACTGTCTCATGTAGCCCAGGCTGGACTTGAATGTGACCTCACTGTGTGAGTATGACCTTGAATTCCTGCCTCCATCTTCCAAGCCTGCACCACCACTATGGCATAGTTTTTATTTTCCTTTTTGACTTTTAAGACAGAGTTTCATGTATTCCAGGCTGGCCTCAAACTCATAATATAACTGAACTCATAATATAACAGCCTTGAACTCCTGATCCTCTTGTCTCCACTTCCTAAATGCTGAGATTACATGAGCATGTAATCCTGTTTATGGGTACTAGGGATTGGACCCAGAAATTCATTCATGTATGCTAAACAAGCATTCTGCTAGCTGAGTTACATTCCTAGCCCATGGCATAGCTTTTATTTTATGTTAATGTGGCACATAGTTTACTAGAAAAGCTCCTTCATCCCAAATTTCTTTGTGGAAAAAAATTTTTTTTTAAAAAATTGTGTGTTGGGTAGGTGGCATGTGTTTTTCATCAGAGGACAACTTTGTAGATATGGTTTCTCTCTTTCTCCTTTTACTTGGGTTCCAGGTATCTGACTTGGACCTACAGGCTTCACAGCAGTGTTTTTATCCACTGAACCATCTCTCTGGTCCTTTCAAGTTTCTTAACATCTAATTTATTCTTTTCTTCCTTTCTAAGTAATCAATCTGAAAGCCATTGGGTAGGGCAAGCAAGATAGGTATCTCTGTGGGTAGGGAACTACTACAGTGGCTTAAGAGCACCTTTGCAGGAGCTAACATGAGTATTTTGGCATTGAATGGGGTGGGATGGACAGTATGCATGTGGGTAGGGGGCACTTTACGGAACTAGGAGTCTTTCATGTAGGAAAATTGCTCATGAGGGGTGGAATCCTAGTTGGTGTGAAGTGAGTGTTCCAGTGAGTTGGAACCCTGATGATGTCACAGGGTTGTCTTCATGAGACAGTGGCTTGATACTAGGTGTTAGAGCCTGATAGGGAAGGAGTGAATCTGTGGGAGGGATGGCCAAGACCCAGATGGGAAAGTGTCCGTAGTCAGTAGGGGTCTGAGATGTTTGATTCTAAGCAGAGTGAGGAAAGTGTCATTGTAGGGGTTCAAACAGGATGGGTTAATAGGCTGGGAAGATACTCAGATATATTACTTTTCATGCTTTGGAGGAGAAAATTTTGTTATGAAAAATGAAAACTAGAATGAACCCTGTGATTTTGGGGTTGGAATTGTAGGTATCATTTGGAATTGTAGGTATTTGGATTCATGACTTTATGTATTTAGAAATAGATACAGAGAAATATAGGTTTAAATGTGTGATATAGCCATTTTTCTGTTGCTGTGATAAATTTATAAAAGGAAGAGTCTGTTTAGCTTATGTTCCCAAAGAGGCAAGAGTCCATCATGGTGGTGTGTAGATGTGGCTAGAGTAGACAAAGTAGCTAAGCACTCACAACTTCACCCAGGCACAGGAAGCAGAGAGTGACTGAAGATCCAGCAAGGCTTAAAAACTCTCTAAGCCTGCCCCCAGTGATGTGCTTACCTCAGTATGGTCATACCTTGTAAGACCTCCCAAAACAGTACAAGGAGGTGGGAACAAAATGTCCCAGTGCTTAATCCTGTGGGGGATATTCTCATTCAAACCACCACAGATATGTGTATGCACACATATATTCTTTCTTTTGTCTTGGAGACTGGAGAGTAGACAGCATCTTTCCCTAAACAATGAGTATACATGCCACTCAGTTACTCATTCTAAAGTAAAACTAAAATGAGCTAAGCATTCTCTTTAAAAAAATTGTGGCTTGTGGGCTGGGACAGACAAAATATAAAACGAGCTTAGAACAAAAAGCATATTTATATATATATATACACATACCACTGGGCTAAGTAAGAGTGGAGCTAAATAACCCTAATTGGTGTTGATAATGTTTTCATTTTTAAGAGTGTACTTTTAATCTACAATTAAAAGATAGTGCCTATCAGCATTTTTCTCTTACATTTTTTCATATTATTCCCATTTTCTTTCCTTTTTTTTTTTTGGTGGGGGGTACACTTTAAGAGCTATCTTCAGTTTTTTCTTAATTATCTTAGTTTTTAAGCATTCATTAAGAATTTTTCTTGCTCCTTGCTTAGATTATACAGCTTTATATACAGCTTTAGATTTTTAAAATATTTTTCTTTTTTTGCTTATACTATACAACTTGAGATTTAAATTTTTTTTTTTATTTATTTGTTTTTGGTGGCTTGTTTTGTTTTGTTTTGTTTGAAATAAGGTCTTATTGTGGAGCCCCAGCTGGCCTAGAACTCACTATGTAGACCAGACTGGCTCAGTCTTACTGCCACTGCCTCCAGAGAGCTACGGTTAAAGGTATGTGCCACTACACCTGGCTTATACCTTGGATTTTTATTTTTATTATCTTCATTTACTTATTTTAGAGAACTTTGCCGTGTATCCCAGACTGAACTCAAATTCACAATCCTGCTTCTGTTTCCTGAGTGGCAAGCTCAGGAAGTTTTATGAGTTCTGCATTTTAGATGTCTTTTGAAGATATTAAAGTATTTTCTAGTTTTTTATTTTTTTTATTATATATGAATGTATTGCCTGCATGTATGCAAGTGCACCTGTGTCCTGCAGTGCCCAAGGAGGTCAGAAGAAGGCATCAGATCTTCTGGAACTGGAGTTACAGATGATTGTTAGCTGCCTTGTAGGTGCTGGGAATCTAACTCGGGTCCTTTGCAATAGCAGCCAGTGCATTTAACCACTGAGCCATCTTTCCAGCCCCAAATTTTCTCATTTTTAAGGTTTTCTTCTTTTCTTTGTCATTTCTTTTGCTCTTAGGCCCTTTTTCCTTTAAAATTTATGTCTTGATTTTCATCTTCTCTTTTAGAATGTGAATGTCTGGTAATCTGTAGATGTTAGTCATATTTGAGATATAGACAATAGAATACTTTTTTTTGAGGTTTGCAGGGGAATATCTGCTGTTCTGTATATAAGTTTTCTTTTAATTTCACCCTTCCTCCTTTATTAAGACAGAATCTCACTATTTAGCCCAATGCAAGCTGACCTTGAATTCAAAATCCTGCTGCTTTAGCTTCCTCAAGTTCTGAGATACAGATATTTACCACATGACGGGCAATTGCTCTGTTAGTGTTTCCTTGTCTTATTCTTTCCCTCTTAAGTTCCTGTTCTGCATCTTTGTGGCTTTCCCTTGGGCAATTTAGCTTCCTTCATTAAGGATATGCTCTGATATTATTTTGGGGTGCTATTGCCTTTATTCTGTTTCACGCTTTGTTTATTTTCCATGTTTCAGAAATTTGTTAACTTGTTGGTGTGATTTGTCTCTTGCACTTTCAGTTTCATTGCTGTTTATGATGTCACTTAATATTTATTATAATTAGTATGTATGTGGGTGGGAGACATTTGCCAAGGCACACATAGAAGTCAAGGATACCTTTGTGGAGTCAGTTCTCCCATCTTCATGTAGGTTCAGGGGATCAAACTTAGATTTGTGTTTAACAAGCTCCTTTACTCTGTGAGCCATTTTTTGTCTCCTAGAATTCTTTATAGTATTATACTGGGCAATTAACAGAAACTTATTGAATGAGTATATGAAAAAAATAAGTTTTTTTGTTAATCTCTTGTTGGAATGGAGCTATTTTGAAGATGAGTTGTAGTTGGTTATACTCTAAACAAATTGATCATTAACTCTTCTTTCAGGAGCATCTGAAAAATGACTACAGAAGAAGATTTTGCCGGCCTTCCAGGTGACAAAGATACATTTAGACTTTTAGGCTGACTTTCATTTTCCTCTTCAGAAAGTTTTTTTTTTTTTTTTTTAATTGAAGATAGGAAAAGCTGTTAACTCTACTTAGTGATTTCTATGCCCACTGATTAAATGTGGTCATTTAAATTATTTTATACTAAGAAAGAAATATATAACACAAGTAGTGTAATGACTTAGTGGAAATAAGATAAAATATTTACCTAAAATTGTGGACAAGAAGAATCAGCACTGAATTGTATTATTTCAAATGTTAACATTAGAGAAGTGCAGATATTTCAGAAGGAGAAAAGAAAGCATACATGTTGCTCTGCATTTATTTGCTTTTAGAAATGGAGACAGATAATTGGTTGACAGGAATTAGGAATGATAAGATGAAATGAAGCAAGAAGAAAGTTAGAGGAAAGTAGATGTATTTATGAAAGGGCAGTATAGGGCTCTTTATGGTGATTAAACCATTTAATATCCTGTCCCTGGTTGTGATCTACAGATGTAGCATTGTGTAGAACAATACATACACACAAACATATATACAAAAGTGAGTACATGTAGAACCAGAAAAGATTGAATAGATAAAACTATATGTAATCTGTAGTCAACACAATTTTTATTTTAAGTAATTTATGTTCATTCATAAACTGCTGTTAAAATTAATGCTATTGAATCAGAAGTGTACTTGAAAACTACAGAGAAGAGTATATAACATGGAAATTCAGGAACCTATGTCTATAAAGTCCGCATTAAAGAAGCAGTTCAGTGCTTGTATTGTAGCTCAGTGGTAGATTACTTGAGTATAGTACATGAAGTCTTGGGTTTAGTTCCCCAAACAAAAGTGGCGTATTTCAGGACTTACTTAGTTTCTTTTAGAACCTCTATTATTGAAATATAATAGTAATCTAAAACATTTAAGACACAGATGTTCAATTCTAGAACAGATATATGTAGATAGATATGTATCTTAATATTCTGAAGAGAGTAAGTTTATTTGGTGGACTTCTTAGACATTCAGATGTTTGTTTTGTGTTCAAATAGTAAAGATATTTTTCTTATTTAAAGTTAATATTTTATAATAAGGACATATGGACTTTTCAAATCAATAACAGAACAAATACAGAAATGATAAATTTATGTTTTTTTTTTTATTAGGGTGCCCAACATTCATACAGAGCAAGGCCAGAACATGCTGGAAATCTTAAAAGACTGTTTTGAAGAAAAAAGTAAGGCTTCAATTCTGTATGGACTTTTAGGGACAGAATGGATAAAAATAGAAATTTGTCATTGGTATCAAATGTATCAAATATGCTCTTACATTTAAACATATATTTTCTTCAAAACCTTGAGTACACATCTACAGTCCTTTTTGTTTTTTAAATATTTTATTTTTATTTTATGTGTGTTTGTGTGTTGCCTGTATGTATGTAAGTGCACTCATATCGCACAGTTCCCATGGAGGTCAAAAGAGGGCATTGGATCCCCCTTGAACTGGAGTTATGGATGGTTGTTAGCAGCTATCGGGGTGCTTGGAACAGAATCCAGTTCCTCTGCAAGAGCAGTTAGTGCTCTTAACCCTGAGACATCTCTCCAGCCTACAGTCCTTTTTGTACTTTTTGGTATACTAGGGATAATACTGATAGAAATCACAATGTGTCATCTTTAGTCCACACTAGATTCCTATAATTTGGAAGAGATTATATTGTCCTAATGCGAAAATCCAAAATCTGAAATACTCTGAAATCCCAAAGTTTAGGTGTAAATATAATGTCACAAATGGAAAATTATACTATGAAACTTATTTCATTTACAAAATTACCTTTAGTCTGTGTGTATAAAGTGCATGTGAAATGTAAGTGAATTTTGTCTTTGACTCAGGATAAATCTTATGGCATGTAAATATTTGTAAATATTCCAAAATCTGAAAACAAGCAAGAAAGTTTAAACATATCTCGACCTCTAAGAATTTTGAGTAAGTGTAATGAAAATACACAAGTAGAATTCTTCAGATCATTTGACTTTGAAGTAATCTTTGTTGATTTACATCTGTTTCTAAGGAATTGTTGAATTAGGACAAAAACTTTCCAAGTGCCAGTAAGAATGAATAGGCCAATGAAAGAAATAAGAAGAGATGGTGTATGCTATTGTTTAATTGTATCTCTCCAAATCACTTTAGCCTGTAAAGCAGCAGTGTTTAGAGATGAGACCTTTGAGATGTGATTGGATCATAAGGGCTCTGCCTTCATGAATGGATTGATGCCACTCATAAAAGTCCTTGGAGGCTGCGTGTTAGTTCTTTATCTTACTCTTTTTTTGGTAAATTTTCATTGAATTTTTGTGCATTTCATATAGAACATCTTAATCGTATCCCCTCATTGAAATTACATTTGTTTAGGGATGTAACAGCCTTGGGGTTTTCTTTAAGATCTAGGACCTCTCCAGCCATGTATATTTGACTCTGTTTATAGTACCACACGAATTTCCTCCCATTGAGTGGTAGATGTTGATTACTCCCTAGATAAAAGTGCCACTGCTACTCCAATATTGTTTGCTGTGCTAGTCATTGTGATTATTAGGCCTTAAAACTGGGGTTGGACCATCAATTGATATTCTCCCCTAGCAATTTGCCTAGTATTCTCCAAATCTATCCAGCAGGGAGATGGCTTCCAGGTTGGTTTGTGCTCTATTGCTCCAAATCCTGTGTCTGAAGTCTGCCCTGTCTTCAGCAGTAGGGTCTTACCTTCAAGTTCTGGGAGGCAGTCAAGGACTGTGGCAGTAACCTTTGTAATTTTTACTTTTGTAATTTTAGGAGTCTCTTGGACCACCACTCAGAGGGAGGTCTCTTCTGTCTGATACTATTTTATGTTATGCAGCCTTCAGCTATGCACATGGACTCATGTAGAAATATATATGTTATTTTTCAGGAGGTTTTTGGACTATATGATTTCCTCTGGTTTTTCACACTAGCTAGGCTAGCTAGGCTTTATTTATCTTTCCTCTCTCCCCGTTTAACCCTCCCTAGTTAAAGTAGCCCCATTTTCCCTATTGGCTGTCTTGATTATACCTGTCTCCTGTGGTCCCCTGCTTCCCTTGAGCTCCTTTCCCTTTTCCCGCATAGTTCTTGTATAATCCCTTTCCCCCTCCCATTAAATATGGTCATTTTACTCATTTTCCTCTCATTTTTACTGATTTTCCTTTCCCTCCTATCTTGGAATAAAATAAGGAGGAGGCCCTTGCTATAGGCTAAATCTCTGAAGTTTCTGTTTTTGTAAATGATAGAGTCTTGTCTATTATTTTTACTATTCTGGGTATGAAGCTCTGGGCTTTAGTCTTTAATCAAGCACTTTATCACTGAGCTACATCCCTAGCTCAACATCAAGTATTCTGTTAGCAACAAAAAGTAGAACAGTGGAAAATGTCTTCATTACAGACTGAAAGAACTGAAGCTTCTTCAGGAATCTTGTTTGCCTTTCTGCTTCTGATGCTTGTCAAGAATATCTGATTATTGAATTGATGTTATTTCTTTAGGCTAATTGTGTTTAAAGAGTCAACTGATGGTTCTTCACATGTCATGTAGACCCGCTTTTAATTGTTTAAATAGATATTATACTGTATTTCATTGTTAAAATTTCATACTTTTTAGGTCTTGTCAATGATTTTATCACAAATTCTACAGAATCGTTGCTTTGTTTAACACCCAAAATGAAAGACAATTGTATTCAATCAACACACAAAGAGGTAAGACAAACAGGAGAACTGACAGATTTAATACTTTGAATGCTGCTGTAAACAATGTTCTTATGTACATTTTAGTTGTTTTATTCTTTAAAGAGAATCCAGTCTTTACTGACCTTTATATAATTTGGAGGTATTATGAAAATTTTAATTTGTTTCTTGTCTTTGAAATTGGGAATTAAAATTGCCAAATTGTAGCAATCACTTCTCATTTCTTCTAAAATAACACTCAAGTTTTTAGGCAAATGAGTAGCTTTTAAAGTTCCTGATCAGACTGACAAGTTTGGTTGTTTTCTGAAGACTGAAGGTATTATATTGCTATCCACAAAAACCACTTTTCGGTTGATTATATGTCTTTAAAGGATAGGTTGATTTAACTACATAATACTGTATTTGAACCAAAGACCTTGTACATGCCAGTGCACATAGCTAGATCTTAAGCTATCCTTATAGCTCTAAAGTTTTTGAAACTAGTGATTCAAGGCAAATTATTTGAAGCACAGTACTAATTAGAATGATCATGAAGCAGTAGAAATAATGTTCATTAAAAATTTAATAAACAAGCATTGTCTTGCTACAAGATGACCACGAACTTAACTATTTAACCCTGACTGACTTTGAATTCTTGATCCAGATTGTTGATCCATACACATGTAGATAGCCTTTTGTTTTAAGGAATATAGACGAAGCCATTTTTTTTTTCCAGAATTGAGAACCCTCAATATGAGTAATTATGTTTATCTTTCAAAATTAAAATCAACTGTTTCCTGTGATAAACTTGGATTCATCATAAGCATTAAATAAAAAACTTATTTTTTGGCTAAAATAAGTTCATTAATGCTTAAGATGTTTGCGTCCATGTTCATAAGTATTGTCATCCCCCTTTTTTTTTCTTTCTTAATATGCTAGTTTAGATCTTTATTTTTGAGGTCGGTTCAACAGCACATTCCTTTTGATCCCAGAGGCAAATATCCCTGTGAGATCAAGGCCAGCCTGGTCTTCATAGAGAGTCTTCATAGAGACCCAGTCAATAAAACAACAGGGGCTGGAGAATGGCTCAGTGGTTAATTGCACCGCCTGCTCTTGGCGGAAGACTAGGGTTTAGTTCCCACCTGTCTAGTTCCAGAAGCGTCCAATGCTCTCTTCTGAACTCTGCCAGTGCATGACACAGGTACATTTACATACATGTAAAACAAAAAGCAAAGAAGTTATAGTTTTAGAGATTTGAGGAAATTTGGAAACATGGTTTAGTAGGATATAATTTAGTGAATTTTCATCATTTCTGAGGAGGGATCTGACTGAACTCTTCTCCTTTTCTCCTGACTCATGGAGGTTTTCCTTTCTGGCTGGTATGTATAGGAATTGATCTAGCTTCTGTTCTATGAGGGGAGTATTTCTCCTCAGGCTTCAGGTGATTCTTTTTCTGGCTTTTAGTTTTATTTATTGAAACAGTATAGTCTTTTACTATAAATTGGGAGGGTACATTCTATTAGCTTTGTAACAGTATGACAAATTCACATCTCATTTTGGCTGGTCTTTAAAAAAAATTTTTTTCTAAAAGTCACCTTCTGACATTATCTTTCTAAGTTGTGGCTGCTGCAAGTCATTTTCAAAATATTTACCAAATACTTAAGAAAAAATAATATTCCTTTTACAAAATGATACAACACCTTAAGGAACCAGAAAACACTAAGTGTCTTTGGCTATACAACTAAAAAAGGCCATTCATCCAACAGAATAGGTCATGTTCGTTTCAGAACTAACTATAGAAAGAGAAAGCGTTAACAGAAATATGCATAGAAATTCATAACTTGTTTTGCCTTTTCTCCCATTCTATAATAAGCAAGAAGAATGCAATTTACATAATCTTTCCAGATGAGACTCAATAGTACTACAAAAAAATCCAAAATTTCTGGAAAGGCAAACATGAACCTTCTGCGTCAGCTTCCCAAATGCTGGGATTACAGATTTGCACCACTAAGCTTGGCTTTCTTGCATGGATTTCTCAGTATCTGTGGAATGCTTGAGGGAGATAGAACATCTCTGGAGTTTACACTCTATTACTGTCTTCTGTTCAGTACTTTACATGCAAATTATAATCTTGACTTTTAACACATCCCAACATTGCTTGTTCAACTGAGTGTTTATCCTCTGTATGAGGGTTCTCTAGAGGGATAGAACCAATAGAATGAGAACCCGGTAGTTGCTTGCCTCTTGAGACTGAGTGCCTCAGCAGTCTTGAATAGTCCCACAGTGACTGTCTCACCCTGGAGGCTGACAAACTGCTAGTTGCTCAGGCCACAAGGCTGGGTGCTTTAGTAGTTACATATAGTGTTGAAAACCTAGAGGGTTCCTGGAGAGCTGCTGGTCCTTGGTTAATGGTGGAAACATTGAAACATTGGTTTTAGTATCAGTGAAGAAATCATTATCAGCAACAACAGGATAAATTGACTCAGTGGCAAGATAGAAGGCCAAGGAAAGAAAAGGCAAATAATTCTCCTACCATGCCCTTTTTTATCTGGGCTGCTACCAGAAGGTGCCATCCATATTTGGCTTGGGTCTTTCTACATCAGTTAGGACTATCTTAACAATCCTCACCTGAGGTTCCCTACATAGGCATGTTGACATTACAATTAACCATCACACCCTCCTTGTTCCTCTTCTTAGAAACTCTAGCATATAAACTTGGTAAGAATTTCACTTTATCTGCCATCTTTTAAGAATTATTCATTTGTTGTTTGTTTTGAGATTGCTTGAGAATCTTTTACGTTTTCTTTATAAAAGATTTTGAGCAGGAGTTCAGATCTGGTCACTGATGATAGAATATACTGTTCTCTGTACCAGAGATTCACTGCAATGATTTCTAAGCCAAAGAAGAAAACATGATAGAAAAAGAAAATATTTTGAGCCAAAGGATATCAAAAATATGACTTGCCAAACTTCAATAAACTACCCCTGGTGGTATAGACTAATAATTCCTGCTACTCAGGAAGCTGAGGCAGAAGGATTGCAGTGTGAAGTCCTGCCTGTGCTATGGAGTGGGTTTAAGGCTAGCCCAGACAACTTAGTTAAAAACCTATCTCAAAAAATTGAAGGGCAATGGCAGTATAGCTCAGTGGTGGCAATATAGCTCAGTAGCTGGGCATTTACCTAGCATGCCCAAGTAGCCCCCCTCCCCCAAAATCACAAAGATAAAATAGTATTTAGAAGAGATTCATAATTTTAAATGTATATAAGCAATAGGGCTTGGGATATAGCTCAGTGGTAGAGCATTTGCTTGGCTTGTGCATATAATTGTCTCAACTTTTCATTTGTTGACTCTCTGCTATGACTATATAATTATTAGTTTTTGTGACAAAAGTGTTTTCTCAGTATATTATATTTAGACACATCAAGTAATTGATCATTTTCTGTTTCTTCTTAGATATCTTTATTCTAGTGGTTTAAAAAAAATTTTTTTTTTTTTTTGTTCCGGTCTGTCCCTAGGCTTGTCATGTACATGTTATCATATAACTCCTCTTTATCTTGAGAAACTCCTTAACTTTTCAGTTATGCCTCATGTTTCTTAGACCTTCATTTTTGTCTCTTCTCTTTTGGCAGAGTTTTTTTCATTATTAGTTAATACTAAGAAATTAAGACCTTAAATGTTTGACAATACCGTGATTATGGTTTTATCTTAACTTGGGTAGGTTCAGTTCTGGGTTGGATTATTTTACTTTAATTAATTAATTAATTAATTAATTAATACAGCTTCTTGTTCTGTAGCCTAGGCTCTCCTTTGACCCACATAGAGTCAGGTTAGCCTTAATTCTGTGGTCCTCCTGCCTTAGTCTCTTGGTGTTGGCATTTCATGCGTAAGCTATCACTCCTGACTCCCTTAGATTCTTTTTTTTTTTTTTTTGTACCCTCAAGCCTTCTTTAGGCTTTTTAATGACATTGCTTGGTTCTTTTAGCTTTTCCTTTTATCAAGAATACTGTTTGATTCCTTGGTACTTGGTGACTATATTTTCATCCTTGTAGACTTTTAGGATCATGTTATCTGTCTTTAATGACATAATATTTTGTTATATCCCTTGATGTCAGAGGGTCCTCCCACCCTTTTCATTAAGATTTCATGTAGTTTCTGTTTCCTATAAGCTTCTTTTTTCCTTTCTTTGTTCACTGCCTTTTATTTTAATTGTCTTGCCAAATGTCCAGTGATTGTTTGCTGTTTCCTATTATTTTTATTTTATGTTTATGAGCGTATTACTTGCATGTAAGTAGGTGTACCATATCATGCAATGCCCATGGAGTTCTGAAGACGGTGTTGGATCCCCTAGAACTGGAGTTATGGACAGTTGTTAGCTGCCATGTAGGTGCTGGGAATCGAACCTGGTCCTCTGCAGGAGAAACCAGTGCTCTTAATTGCTGAACCATCTCTCTAGCCCCTGTTTCCTATTTAAAAGTGAGAAATCAACATAGAATAGAAGCTTTGTGTGCATGATAAAATTTATAGATTATTGGACTTCACAATAGTGTAATATTTTAAGCAAGTTCATTGTGAATGACTTAAGTTTTAATATTTGTAGTTTTTTCCCCTATTGTCCTTTTTTTTTCCCCCAAAGAAATTTGTCCAGATTGAGGTCTTGTATCACTAAATTCATAGTCTGTAGAAATTCCTCAGTATAAATATCTGATTTGATATAATTGGAAGGGAAGAGGATGCTTGACTGCTTTGTCTCACCACTATCTACTACATTCTATGTTTTTTTTTAAAACTCACTGTGCAGACAGAGTAGACCAGGCTGGCCTTGATCTCACAGAGATTCACCTGCCTCTGCCTCCTGAGTGGTGGGATTAAAGGGGTGCACCACGGCATTTGATTCTATGTATACTTTTTAAAAAAAAATTATTTTTATGAGTATGAATGCCTACATGTATGTATGTGCATGCTTGGTGCCCAGGGAGACTAGAAGCTAGAAGAAGGTCTCAGATCCCTTAGAACTAGAGTAACCGATGGTTGTGAGCTGCCATGTACTGATAACTGAACCTTGGTTCTGTGTAAGAGGAGCTAGTTCCCTTAACTGTTGAGTCATATCTAGCTCCTTTAGTAATACTTGTCAGGATTCTGTTTGTTTGTGACGTGTGCATTCATTTTTTTTTAAAGAGGGTCTTTGGACATCTAAGTACCATCTTCATGGACTTTTTCATAGACATGAGTCTCTGCTTCTGGGGTTTGTCATGTTTCTATTCTCTCTGGCCTGATTACTACTGATCTGTTTTCCACCTTTAAAAAGTTTGTTGTTATAGTCTCTTATCGACTTTCTTCTCTTTCTTCTTTTACTTCAGGGTTTATACATTAAAAAATAAATCCTTAATAAGGTTTCAGGAGGGAGCAGGCTCTGTAATGTATCTCCTGAACAGCCATGCATTTTAGGTCTATTATTTATTCGTTTGTTGGTAGATTGTTAGGCTAGGATGCATGAACATTTGTTTATTCCTTTGTGTTATTTATAAATGGGATTCCCTAGAGGTGTACATTGGAAATGAAATCATTAAGTTTATGGCCTGACAAATACCTTGAAATACCTATATCTCTCTTTCTAATTCCATTCTTCCTCTCTATACAGAGGTAACCTTACTATCTTGAATTTCATGTTAATTCTTCACAGTTTTAGTTCTGAATCTTTGCTGATATTCATATTAACATTTCTGTCATCCCTTGTGATAGAGTTCTTGTTGCCTCCACATTCTAGGTAAGCTCCTAGAACGACTATTGAGGGTAGGTATGTAGTTGTGCTCACAGTTGAGATGTTTTAAGCAGCCATACAGCCAGGGTCTATAGCTGGGATTGTAAGGAAAGAGGCACTCAGCCAAGTATAGAGGCTTCCTGTGCAATTCAAAGGACCATGAATGTAAGATGTTGAAATTTATAGACACACAATACCCAACATTTAGTGTACCAGCAGTGAAATTCAATAATGTGTATATTCTTTGCTCTCTAGGAAAGCCTTTTGAAATTGAGTCCATTTCTGTTGGGTTCTGGTTTGTATTTGTGAAACTTTTATAATTGCAGAAAGAAATAAAATAAGTATTGACCACACATCATATTTTGTAAAACAGTTAAGGCTAGTTTCCACAGCAGGTCTAATCTTATCAGTTGGTAAAGGAAAAAATATTCTGAAAGCCAAGTCTATAGATTGTAGGCTAAGGCTAACCTTTCAAAAAAGCCCTTTTAATGATTAAGCATGCTGTGTTAACTCTTTACTGCAGAGTGAATTCCTAAGTTTTGTATTGTTTCATATTTCCGTTTATCTTTTTTGAACTTTGCATTAATGAACTTCTGTGAACTTGCTTTTTTTGTTAAAGTAATGGTTTGTGTTACATTTAACTATTAAAATATATAACTATGCCATCCTTTGTATATAGTCTCCCTTCAGTAATTCTTTAATATATATTACTAGTTGGTTTGTTGTTTTAAATTTTTTCTCCAATTTTAAAAGCATGTGTTTAGTCAGAATTGACAATATAGTAACAGCAAATCAAATGTATTTCTTTTGTGCTCAGTGTCAGACATCACATTCAAAGTCAGTTCCAGTTTCTTCAAGGAGAAAAGCCTCTCTGCAAGGTATTGGAGAACCAAGCGAAGCTGCCAGTAGTTCAGGTTAGTAGCATACTCATGTAATATTTGCCTCTTTGTGAAAACATCAAATCAAAAATGCCATAAGTGGTGCTCACATTGTTTAAAATGGCAAGATCAGAATACACCTTAGATAAACTTAGATAAACTGGGGTAACTCATTCAGTATAATATTTTACAGTTCTACCCATTTTCATTTTGCTTCTGAAGTCCACTGTTAAGGTTATTTTTTTCTTTTCCTTTGCTCTGTTTCCTTGTCTCAGTGATATGTGCAGTTCTTTGAAAAGTTAAAAATAGAGGCCTATGAGATAGCTCATTGGATAAAGGAAAGGCTTTTGCTGCCAAGTTTAATGACCTGAGTTCAGTCCCTGGAACTCACGTGGTAGAAGGATAGAATTAATTCACACAAATTGTCCTTTGACCTCCATATATTGCATTGCTCCCCCACCCCCTGAAGAAAATGCAAAAAAGTGAAAAAAATCAGACCATAAGAAGTAAAAACAGGGATTCAGACACTTGAGCACTAATGTCCATCATAACATCATTCACAGTACCCAAAAGGTGGTTGAATACTCTGAACAAAGAATGTACAAATAGCATGTATTACCTACAAAAATAGAGTATTTAGCAATAGGAAGAAATAAAGATCTAATATGTGCTATAAGATAGAAAAACCGTGGAAACTGAAATAAGCTATACATAAAAGGAAAAATGTCACGTAATTTCACTTACATTAAAGGTTTAGAATAGATTAAATTCAAAGTTCGGAGTAAAGAGTTCTGTGACTGGGGGTGAGGAGAAATGGTTAATGTTTAATGGGTAGACTAGTTTTTGTTTAAGATGGTTAATAAGTTCTGGAAATATGTGATGATTGCCTAATATACTGAATTGTGTGTTTACAAGTGTTATAGTTTGCCATGAGAAAAAGCTTTTTAAAAAGTTAGTCTTGAGCTGAGGGTGTAGCTCAGTTGGTTGAGTGCTTACCTAGCATGCATGAAGCCCTGGATTTGATTACCAACAGCAAGTAAAACTGGCTTGGTGGCTCACACCTAAAATCCTATTGCTTAGGAAGTGGAGGCAGGAGGAGTGGGTCTTAAATCCAATCAGAAAGTGACGGGTTACCCTCATAACTTTAATGCTGCTCTTGCACCCATGGGCGTATTTTATAAGCTGATAGTTATTGTAGTTTACAGGGTTCACAGCTGGGTAAGACTGTGGATGGCTTTTTCTCACCAGCAACTTATATAGCATTTTCTGATACTATGAAAACTAGCCAGCTGGGGGGAAGCTTTTTAATCAATACCAACTTGATTTTTCTATGTCCTGCCACCAAAGTGTGTGGTGTCTTCAGCACTAGGGACTTACGTCATGTCTAGTGGTAACCAAGAACAATGATAATAGCCTGTATTGTTTTGGGGATCTCCAGGAAACTCTTGACAGTTTCTCAAGGGCAGGTATCTGACACCTGGCTGGGCTTTTTATTTGGCAACCTCATTGCCTGTATAGGATAATTCCAATTAAACTCTTTTATATAAATATATGATATTTATGTATATATATAAACTTAAAAAATATTAAGTTTCCATATATGGCTTTTTCAAAATTCTTTAGTGTTAGCCCTCCTCCCACCACCTTTTCTGCCATACCTTCCTGAATCCATCTCCTCACCTAAACCATTGTGCTGGATAGGTTTAGTTGTCAACTTACACCTGGGTTGAGGGGGCCTCAGTTGGGGAATTGCTTCCATTGGACTGGCCTGTGGCCATGTCTGTGGGATATTTTCTTGATAAGTGATATGAGAGGGCCCAGCCCACTGTGGGCAGTGCCACCCTTGGGCAGGTTTTTCAGTGTTGTATAAGAAAGCAGGCTGAGCATGAACCAGAGGACCAAGACAGTAAAGAGCATTCCTCGATGCCTGTGCTTCTCCTGTCTCCAAGTTCCTGCCCTGAGTTCCTGCCTTGGGCTCCCTTAGTGATGAACTGTGACCTGGGAGATGTAAACTAAATAAACCTTTCCTCCTCAAGTTGGTATTGGTCAGTGTTTTGTTGCAGCAATTGAAATAAACTAGAACAACCATCCTCTCCAGTATTTCTCTTTTCTTCTTCATCTCTTACCAGTTGTGTTCTACTATCTCCCATTCCTTAAACTGTTTATTCTGTTTCCCCACCAGTTTTTTATTTTTTAATTTTTTTATAGGTACTCCATATTTGATGAAGAAATCTAGAGTTTAGGTGATAAGATCCCCATATGAGTGAGAATTTCTGATTCTGGGGTAACTCACTCAGCATAATATTTTACAGTTCTACCCATTTACATGAAATTTTCATTTTTCTTTTTAAATTTTTATTTCTTTTTATTTTTAATATTTTTTCATTGAATTTTTGTGATTTTCATACAATATACTTTGATGATATTTAGATCCCCTCCCTTGTCCAACCTCCCCTTACTGCTCTGTCCAATTTATTGTACTCTGTTATATGTATATTAATGCCTATAGTGTCTAATTTGTGTCCCCAAGTAATTTCACTTTTCTTTACATCTAATTAAAGTTTAATTGTATATAGATAAGACATTTCATTATCCATTCATCAGTTGATGGATACCATGTCCTAGCTATTGTGAATAGAACAGCTGTGAACATAGATGAGCATGTGTCCCTATAGTTAGGAAATAGAATCCTTTGGGTACATGCTGAGGCGTGGTATAGCTGGGTCATATGATACATCTTTTTCTAGTTTTTGAGCAACTGTCAGACTGACTTCCATAGTGCCTGCACCAATTTGTATTCCCAATAACAATGCATGAGGGGGCCTCTGTTTCCCACATCCTTTCTAGACTTTGTTGTTTTTGTTTTCTTAGTCATTCTGACTGGGGTGAGATGAAATTTCAAAAGTTGTTTAAAGTTGCATTTCCCTGATAACTAAGGACAAGGAACATTTAAAACTATTTCTTAGCCATTTGTGTTTTTTTCTTCTGAGAACTCTGTTTAGTTTTATGGTTTATTTTTATTTGTTTTTTGACAAATCATCTTGATCTGGAACTTGCTATGTAGACCAGGCTGGCTTCGATATCACAAAGATCCGACTGGGTCTGCCTTCTAGGTGCTGGGAGCGGTATATTAAGGAAGCTTAAAAAATTTTCCATATGGCTTACAGAGTTCAGCTCTGGCTCATTTTTAAACTGTAATATTTGTTTTCTTGGTGTTTAGTTTTTGAGTTATTTGTATATTCTAGACACTAATCTTCTGTCTAATGTATAGCTGGCAAAGATTTTTTTCTCATTCTGTAGGCTGCATCTTCAATAAATTGACAGTTTTCTTTGTAGTACAAAAGCCTTTTAATTTCATGAAGTCCCACTTTGTTTGTTAGTCTTATTTATTGGGATGACCAGATTCCAATTTAGATTAGATTTGAATTCTTTTTTTTTTCTTTTTGAGATGGGTTCTCCCTATAGCCCCAGCTGGCCTTGAACTCACAGAGATGTGCCTGCCTTTGCCCCCCTTCAAGTGACTAAAGGCATGTACTACCCCTGGCCAAAATCCTATTTAGAAAGTCTTTACCTGAGCCTAGATTTTGTAGTGTACTTTCTATCTTTTAGAAGTTACAGTGTTTCATGTCTAACATTGAGATCTTTGATCCATTTAAAATTGATTTCTGTACAGGGTGAAAGAATCATGTTTCATCTTCTACATGTAGGTATCCAGTTTTCCCAACACCATTTCTTAAAGATGCTATTTTTCTCCATTGTGTAATTTTTGGTATCTTTATCAAAAATCAGGTGGCTGTAGGCATGTGAACTTATATCTGGGTCTTTGATTCTATTCCATTGATCAATATGTCTGTTTTTGTGCCAGTATGTCAGTTTTTACAGCTATGGCTCTCTAATTTGAAATTCTCAACTTCCATATGATTATCAAGTCAATTTTGATTTTTTAAAGACTGACCACTACTGTTTTTATGGTCACATTTTACATTTCTACCAGGATTGGTCAAAGGTTTTAATTTCTTTATATTGTTACCTACAGAAAACTTTCTGGTATTATTTTCAAGAACAGCTATTCTACTGGATATGAAATAATATTTCATTGTGGTTTTAATTTGTTCAGTCATTATCATTAGGGAATTAGGAATTAAAACATTTACATACTATCATACATCTGAGCTCCCTCAACTAGTTCTTTTTTATAATTCCTATTTGAGTCTGTCATTTTCATTTATTTCAAGAGAATTTTATTGTTAAAGCATTTTAAGATACCTGTTTAAAAATCTTTATAAAAGGTATTTTCAACATCTAATTTATCTTGACTGTTTCTATCCATTGATTTCTTATTAGGAATGTGTTGGTTTTTTCTCCTATGTTTGGGTGTGATAATTTTTTGTTCTTTTGGAGATAAGAATCTCCCATGTAGCTAGCCTAGACTGTCCTCAAATTCATAATCATCCTATCATTCTACTTCATCCTCTTAAATGCTGGAATTACCGGTTTATTTAAATAATTTTGATTGTATTTTTGTCATTTTGGTTATATTGGGAAATTCTTGACTATATTTAAGGCTTTTGTTTTTTTGTTTTTTTTTTTTAGGACAGTAACATTTTACATTTCTACCAGGATTGCATAAAGGTTTTAATTTTTTTGCATCATCACCTTCGAATATTTTCTGGGATTATATTATTTCCAAGAATAACTAGTCTAGGTCTGGGTTCCCTGCTTTTCAGGTGCCCAGTCTAGGGACATGTAGGAGATGAATAGGAAACTCAAGAGACCACATTGTATATTGTTTCTTAAGTCTTTAGATTTTTTTAGCTACTCTCATCGTACTGAGAGAGTTCCTCTTGGGTTTCAGAACTCTGTTATTGTTGTTTGATGGATGATTTCTAAGGAATTTAGTTTTGCTTAGAGGGAAAAGCAGGGAAATGCCATCTCATTACCAAAGCCCCCCTTTTTTGTTGTTGTATTTAAAATTTTATTCTGTGCTTTTTAAAGTAATGTTAGTATGAATATCCCCTAGTCATTTTTCTTTGACATTTGAACATTGATGGCTAATATATACTCATATATCTTCTGTGTTTGTATAGATAACATGGACATGTATGCATATGTGTATATACATATATGTGTGTGTGTGTGTGTGTGTGTGTGTGTATGTTCCCTAGCTAGCCTAGTTTACCAACTCTTAGCCTAAACACAGAATTTCATGATTTCTCTAGCTTCTTCATTATTTTAGCTGTTTATAAACTTAACTCCATCTCAAGACTTTCTCCATAAGCTGGAGTTTCTGTATTTAAGAAGATTTTTGTCTTTCTGTATGTAACTAGAGCGGCGCCAATAACTTTAGATCAGCATTTCAGTTCATTAATCTGATAAAATGTAATTCTGAAAGTACTTAGATATTTTAATCATACAGTTCTTATTCTAAACTTAAAGAACTGTGTGTCTTCTGAAACTTCATTAATTTGATAAAATGTAATTCTGAAAGTACTTACGTATTTTAATCAGAGTTTTTATTCTAAACTTAAAGAACTGTGTGTTTTCTGAAACTTATAATTAAGTTACTGTTGAATTTTTAAAATCATGTTTTATTTAAATACTGTTTAACTAGAACTGTGTTCATATATTTTCTTTTAGTTCAGGCTAATGAAATTTATCACAAAACTCTGACAACGGATGCTGTTTCTAGCAGTACACCTCACTTGAAGGAAATGTCATGTAAAAATCCAAATGGTCTCCACACTGAGGATGATGACTGTTACTTATCTATTGGCTCGCCTGCTGTTCTTTTGGACCCAAAAGCATTTGAATCCCCAAATGCTATTTCATCTGTTGCCCAAAAGAGAGAGGCTTATGTTTTTAGAGATTCAGTAAATATGCGGTCTTCAAGAATAAACACTTCTTTTAGACCCAAGAAAAGGTATTTTGATATTATTTAAACAGCAATAATCCTGCTTTAATAATTTTACCCTTTATATTAAAAAATGGTAATTTAGTCTTTATGTAGTTTTGAAGTTAGGGATTAAGGAATAACATGAGGTTAAACAAAATGCTTTTTGCATAATATTAGTTTTTAATTAGTAAGGAAACATTAAAGTATACTTAAGAGAAATTTGGGTTATTATAAATTTTCTATAATATATATGGAAAAATGTTTTCTTTGTGGGGCTATGAGATGATTCAGTGGGTAAAGGCATTTTTCAAGCCAATTTGTTGAATTAAATTCCATCCCTGGAAACTGTCAAGGTGGAAGGAGAGATCTGATTTCACAAAGTTGTCCTTTGATCTCCACATAGGTGCTATGGCATATGTGCCCACATTTCCCCCAAAATCAAATCAAATCATGTGTACACACACTAAATAGTAATAAGAAAAAAGTTTCTTTGTGTTAGTAAGTTTTTGGTAACTTTTTTTAAATTAATTTTTTTTAGTTACCTTACAGTCTAATGGTTTTCTTTGACATTTTTATGTATGCATAGCATACACACTTTGTTCATATTTTTCCCATCCTAGTATCTTTAACTTTTTTTGTTATTGTTTTTGAGATAGGGTCTGCTTTGTAGCCCCAGGTGGCCTGGGACTTGCTATATATGTAGACTAGGCTGGCCTCATCTCACAGAGATCCACTTTCCTCTGTCTCCTAGTGCTGGGATTAAAGGGTTGCACCACTATACCTAGCCCTATCTCTAACTTCTTAAAAGAAACAGTTTCTTGCATATTATTTGTGTTGCAGGAGTAGGTATTATTTCTTTTCAGGATAGAGTATGGATAAGTTGTAAACCTAGTTCTATTTGTTGGAACTTTATTTTTTTGTTGTTCAGAAGCAAAGTAGATTAAGATACTTTTTTCTTGTAAATTTAGAGACCTTTATACTATGTGTAATTTATCTGATGATAGAATTTGGCATGCTTTTATTTTTAACCTTTCAGGTTAAACTTTGATATTTCAACCAGAGTAGAAATAGAGAATAGAGGAGAGAATAAAATACCAGAAAGACAAGAAGAAGGACCATCATCAGAAACATCTGAGAAAAGAGTACAAGATTTGCGATATGAAATTCAACCCCAAGCTAAAAAGAGTTTTTCAACATTATTTTTAGAAACTGTAAAGAGGAAAAATGATATCAGGTGAGTTATTATTAAATTATCCTTTTAGATAGTTTTTTTCCATTTTCATTCTGCAAACCACATTTGAGCATTCCTAATGTTGTTTAATATAGAAATTAATTTTATTATTATTGTTTTAGACAGGGTCTCCCTGTAGTACCAGCTGGCCTGGAACTCACTATATAAACCAGGCCAGTTCTTGGTCTCACAGAGATCCTCCTGACTGTGCCTCTGCCTACTGAGTGCTAAGATTAAAGGTGTGTGCCACCATGCTCTGAAATGTAGAAATCTTATTGCTGTTATTGTTGAATGTATATAATATATGTGTGTTTGGGCATGTATGTGCCATAGCATGTGTGGAGATCAAAGAACAATTTTGTGGAATCAGTTCTCTCCACGAGAAATATGGTTATGAAAGTCAAACTCAGCATGGCAAGCACTTTATTCACTGAGCTATCTGACTGGCCATAGCTTAGAGAAAACTTTTTAATTGACACAAAGTTAATTAAAATTTTACCCAACTGTGGCTAGAGAGATGGCTCAGCAGTTAAGAGCACGGGCTGTTCTTGCAGAGGACCTGTGTTCAATTCCCAGCACTCACATGATGGTTAACAACTGTCCATAACTCCAGTTCCAGGGTATCTGACACCCTCTTCTGACCTTTGTGGGCATTGCATGATGAGTGCATCTATGTACATACAGGCAATACATTCATACACATAAAATAAAAAATAAATATTAAGAAAAATTTTACCCAACTGATAAGAAATAATTTTTAATCACTAAATCACCTTCCCAAACCCATCTTGTAACGATAATAAATTAGAAGTGAAAAAATAAGTTTACTCAGTTTTCATTTTCAGTGATTTCTGATTTGTCTGTAATAACAAATGGAGACTCTATTTAGAAATGAATTTATGTCAAATTGCTTATTTTTCTCTACTGCAGATTTTAAGTCTCTTTTATATTCTGATTGGACAATCAAAAGATAGTTCTAAAATAGAATTTAATGTTTTTTGCTATTTAAAAAACTTGGTTCATTTAATTAGTGTTCATGTAGTGATTCTCAGCTGTGGCTATACCTGGAATTAATGGGGACCAGGATTGCAAACTTCTGTTCTATAGAATAAACTTAAGCTTTGTCAGGTGACATTTAAGGCTTTTTACTTTCCCTGGTCAACTGTTTCTGCCCACTTGGTTTTACACAGTGCCTGTCTTGGTACAGGTTTTTCCATGCTTGCTAGTTATTTTCTCTTATGGTCTAGACTAGGCTTCTAGGTTTTTTCAAGTTTTATTTTTGTCTTTCTAAATTCTTTCTTGCCCTTAGATTTGCTATTTTATGTAAGTCTTTCTTCCTTGAAATTTTATCTTTCCAGGAATTTGGAGTCTCTTATTTTTTTTGTGGTTTCTGACAGTGCTTCATCATATTAGGATTATTAAAAAAAGCAAGCATGTTGAATTAGGTAATAAATGAAATTCCTCTTTTGTTTTTTTTCCAATTGTTCAGTTCTCACTCATCACACACATATATACCCCCTGTGAGACACATTGTCTCTACCATCAAAACAAATTTATTATACAAATGAGGAACTAATTATACCATTGATGCAAGAATTTTTAATGTTTTTTTGATAAACTAGTGAGAAAAGAAATTCTATATTTGATCACAGTTAAATATAGCAGCTCAACCCTTCCCTATGTTCTCTAGCATAATTCCTTCTGTTCATGCCTAACATCATTTGCATTTTCTTATGACCAACTCTTAACTCCATCCAGCTCAAATGTAACAAAGACTTCATTGATTTTTCTGCCTAGTCCAAGATCATCTTTACTTACTCTGAACTTTAATATTGTCAAGGTTGTTTACAAAAAATGTTTATTTGGAATAATTGTAATTAGATAGAATTCTCTTGAAGTAGAAAAATCAGACTTGGAGAGTTCTTTTTTACTTATAAAGGCTATATTAAAAAATTTGTAGCATTGCTTGCTGCTTTATGGACAGAGAGCAGCTAGATATTACAAATAACATAATAAGAGCAAATTGCATTTATTTGTAAGTTTGGTTGTTTCTTAAATTGTTAAATAATATATTAACTATTCATTAATTATGGTCTCTCACTTATGTTGGCTTCTTGATTTTTAGTTTTCTAATTCTGTTAATTCAAAAATTCTACCTATTTCAGCAGTACATTTCTTAGCATATTTACTGTTTTACATTACAACAAAGTTTTTTTTTTTAGAGCTTGAGATTAGAGAATTAAAAAGAACTTTTCATTTCAGAATCCTTTTGTATAGCCTAATCAAGAGAAAAAACAATATTTTCCCCTTTCTAGCTTTGTTTCTGTTATGACTGAAAATATGAATTCTTTTCAGAAAAGGTTAAAACAGGAATGCATATGCTAGCTATAAATTTTTTTGTTTTTATGTATCTCACTAAATTATGTGGTTTGCTCAAAACTGTCATAAAAGACAGGAAAATAAAAAAAGGAGTCTATCAAATCACTCATCCTTTGAGTACTCTTTCTTTATACAACTTTCCCAGCTTGAATTGAATAAATTCAATTTAAATTCAAAATAAATTGAATAAAGTGCATTTAGTACACTAGTTTTAATGTATTCACTATGTTATTAAATGTGTACTTTCCTTAAGATAAGTAAAATGTGCACGTTTTTATGAGTATTTTAGAGATCTTATGAGATTATAAACTGATTATAATTAAAATTGTCTATCTTGTTATTCTTTTTTTTTTTTAAAGTAAAATAAATTTGACATAAGAGATGTGGGGAAAGAGGGCTACAGGAGGGGAATTTTATTTACCTCATTATAACAGATTCTGTGACATTGTGTGCTCTGTATTAAGAATTGTCTTTTGGGGGCTGGAGAGATGGCTCAGTGGTGAATAGCATTGGTTGCTCCTGTAGAAGACTTAGGTTCAGTTCCCAGCACCTGCATGGTGACTAATAACTGTCTATTAATGTCAGTCCTACGGGTTCTAACTTCCTTTTCTGGCTTCTGTGGACATTGTACAACACAGGTGTACTTATACATGTGGGCATAACACACATAAAATAAAAAATAAATTTAAAAAATTGTCTTTTCTTGTTTTGTGGCATTAGATTTCTTATGCTTATGGTATCTTTCTAGATACGGTCAATTTATTTCTATACCATGATTATAATATTGAACTATGTATGAAAGTAAGCATGAAATAGTCAAACGATGAAATTTTACATATTCTCTTTCACTGATATTAATAATTATTACATTAACATCTGTGTTAAATGTATGTGCTGCTATGTATGAAGTCCTGTCAAATATTAAGAAAAGATAAGAAACCATCCATGATCCATTGTAATTACTGCTTTTTAAAAATATTAGATTTGTAGGTTTCTCATATATAATCTTGTTTTGTTTTGATGTGAAAAAAATGCAGATAAGACATCTGTGCAAACAGGTAATTTAATAAAATACACAGAAGTTGTAATTCATTTTGTATTTTAAGTTAATGTGTTTGGGTAATAAGTATATGTCTGAATTTCATGGTTTGAGGATATATATTTAAAGAGGGTCTTCAAACTAATTGCCCAGATTTACATTTCTATTTTCCTGTTAGTATTTATAAAAAGGAAGGGAAGATTTGTAAGATTAAGAGATAATTGACGAGACATGTGAACTGCTTTTTAACAAATACGGCTTTTATTTGTGTATGAGTACTTTATTTTCTTCACAAACAAAGATGAAACTTCTTTTACTTTAACTGTTAAAGTAATAATTCTCTTTTAGTCCCATTGTTAGGCATTCAACAACAGTTCCACCTCTTTCATCTTCTCCAAATGACGTGAAGTTATTAGAAGATGAATTTATAATTGATGAGTCAGAGAAAAGTTTTGCAAGTCAACTTTGGGTTGCAATACCAAGAAAAGACAGACATCTGAAACACCATGCAGCATCTTCTGAAAATACTGCAGTCCTTCCAGATAAGTCAAGAGAAAAACCTCACAACATGTCACCTAAGAGTTTGATAAGTGACACACAGTCTCATAAAGCTCCCGTAGTAGAGAAATCTCAACCCTCTGTTGAAAAAAAACTGAGAACAGGCTGTACTTTGACAGATGAATTAGAAAATCATAATTATGGATCTACAGAATATGAAATGCATTCTGGGAATGCCAGAAAAATATCTGGAAGCAAAAGGACTGTAAAACAGAAACAGCGAAGAACATCTAAGGCTAATGTAATTGAAGAACAAATTGATAGGGAACAGGATAAAAATAGAAATATGTCATGTATTGTCCAGGATGAGTTACAAACAAATTCAGATGGAAATATGAAAGACTGTGAAGAGGTGAGGAATGAATCTGTTTCCAAGAAACAGATGCCACATGTGGGTAAGTGTCTGTGTTCGTTATGAGCATTATACCACCATTTTACAGTTGTTTTTTTTTTAATATTTGTGCTTAGCTTTGGGAAGTAAGCACAATAAAGCTGTGTATAAAGAATCTGAAATTACTTTTCTGAGTTCTTTTTAAAAGTCTCTAGATGTAGTTCAGTGCTAACTCATTTGAATTTTTTTTTTTTTCAGTTTCTATGGCGGAAACATGAATAAAATGGTCTCATGTGTTGCTTTTAGTATCAAATTACCATTCATTTAGTAGCTTAACACTTCTTTTGTTTTTTAAAAGGTCTATTGTATAGTTCTGGCTAGCCTGGAGCTTGCTATGTAGACCAGGCTGACCTTGAATGCACAGAGATCTACCTGCCTCTGCCTCCTAAGTGCTGAGATCAAAGGCATGTGCCACCATGCCGGTATCATGCTTTAAAAAAAATAATCCTACATAGTTATCTGAGTCAGAAGTTTCACTAGACTAAAACAAAGGTGATAGTGTGACTATAGTCCCTTCGGTGTTCTGTGAGAGCCTGTTCCTTGTCTTTTTCAGCCTTTTGAACTACATTTATTCCTAGATTTATGGTTCTCTATCATCAAAGCCAACAAATAGCTGGTTTTTGGTGTTTCTCTTAATTTCTTTTGCCCCCCCCCCCCAATCATCCCATTTCTCTCTAATCACAGGTTTTAAGGGCATATGGATTGAACTAGTCTGGTTAATCAAAAGTAATCTCATTTCAAGGTTTTTAATTTGATTATCCTTCATTTCCTATTCCAAAAGTTGATTGAAAACAATTATTATTTCAAAATGAAAGGCAGTAATTACCTGTTTTAATTTTGCATATTGCTACATAATATAAAGAGACAGTATATTTTCAAAAGATAATCAGGCTGGGGAGATAGCTAAGTGCTTGCCCTTATAGGCATGACGACCTGAGTGATGCCCCAAACCAAAGTTAAAAGAAAAAGAGAAAAAGCTACCATGGTATCACATGCTTTTAATGTCAGTGCTGGGGAGGCAAAGACAGATGGATCGCTGTGGCTTGATATCTAGCCAGCGTACCCTAAATGATGAGTTCCAGGCTCTGTCTCAAAAAAGGAGAATGACATCTGAGGTTGTCCTCTGTTCTTTACACATAGGCACACACACATGTGCACCTGAGCACACATATACATTTTAGTTTAGGAATATTGGATAGTTATTAAGCAGTGTTAAATACCTTACTTTAATTAGCAGACCGATCTTATTGGAAATACATAACTTTTTAAGAAATAGAGGTGAAAGTAACATAAATAAAGATAAAGAGTTTCTGTAACTGAGTTTTATTTAAGTCTGTTGTGATCTTCTGAAAATGGATACAGATTTAAAAATGTTTCTGTGGTTTTCATTTCCATTAGGAAAAAAGAAGGGTTGTATCCAAAAAGATAAGGAAAAATTCCCAAAGAAACCTTTTTCTAGTGGGTCCAAGAACAAATTACTTCCTGAAGAAGTGCCTTTGACTGTCTTGAGAAGTCGTAGAATTTCTCGGGGTCCATCTGATTGGTGGGTGGTAAAACCAGAGGAGAGTAAGTATTTTTATTTAAACTATCATCTTTGGAAGGTCCTTAAAATCATTCTTTATGAAGTTTTATGTGTGACTTATATTCCCATTCTGAAAGGTTATTTGAAGACAAAGTTTAATTGGTTCATCAGTAGAAATATTGTCTGTTATTAAGTATAATATATATATATATATATATATATATATATATATATATATATACACATAAGTTCCAGGTGTAGGAATATGCTATGGAGAAATATAGTCAAATGCCAACAAATCTTAAACTTAACAAATCTTTATAGTCTGTGAGTAGAAGATAGTATAGGTAAAATAATTCATGCAATGATTGATGATTAGCAGAAAAACAGATGAGGGATAAAGACAGCAAAGATATGGAAGATGGCAGGATGGTTAGGTAGAGTTGGATACTGTTTTTTATAATAGGTAACATGAGACAGTATTACAGTCTTTCAGAAATTTTATACAAATAAAATGAGGGAGCCATACAAATAGGAGTGGAACATGGAAAATCCCAAACCAGTGGAGTAGCATTTGTGAAAGTCCTTGTGGAATGTATTTGACAAATACTGAGAAACATTAGGGAGGCCAGTGTGTTGAGGCAGGCTGTAGTGATTTGAATAAGCATTCTCCATAGCATTTAAACACTTGGTCAATTGGTGGTGCTGTTTGGGAGGGTCATGGAATGTTTAGGAGGTGTGGCCTTGCTGAAGGAAGCATGGATAATCATACTCAATTTCCATTTGGGTTTATAGTCTTATCCTGCTTGTAGTTTCTTTCCTTGCTTCCTGCACACTTGCTTGAAGAACTCTCAGCTTCTCCTCTGCCATGTCTCCCCTTCTATGATGAACACTCATCCCCTGGAACATAAGCACAAATAAACTCTTCCTTATATAAATTGCCTTGATCATGGTGTTTTATCACAGCAACAGAAAAGCAACTAATCCATAGACCATGATGATTTTAGATGAAATGTATTGAGAAACAGAAAGTTTTAAACAATAAAAGATATCATTGACTAGTTTTTTTTTAAAAGACTTATTCTTACTGCTGTGTGTAGGATGATTCTGGCAAGGTCAGGCAGGCTCCCGTGCATGCGTGCACAGTGAACACTTCCTGGGATCGAACCTGGGAAGCTCCCAGGCTAGCAGCCATCCAGGACCAATGAGAGCAATGAACTTCTGATTGTCAGGTATTCAGGACCTACCAGAATGAAGCACGTCAAATGACTAGATAAAGACCTCCCCTAAGCCTGACAAATTGGCAGACAACAGCAGTTGACAGAGACAAAATGGAAGGGCAGAGTAGAAGCATGGTTTGGAGGACTACCATGCCTGGCTCTAAGTGAGCTTTATTTAAGAGGTAATTAGATTATTAAGAGACTAGTACGGTATGTCATTATATCTGTGAGTTCTTGCTATGAATTATTGAGTCACAGGAATAATGATCAATTATTAAATTACTGGTGTTTTTGATTACTAGGAGCAGGTGTTATTTAATTGTGCTTCTATCCCTGTTTGGAATTTGGAGTAAGATCTCAGTTCAAATTGATTCCTCAGTAGATTACTTTGTTTGGTTTTTCAGTGTGTAATGAATGTGTGAGTACCAGTACCTCTTACTTCTTTACATTGTTTTGTTTTGTTTTGCTTTTTTTGAGACAGGCTGCCTGGAACTCACTTATATAGATCAGGTTAACCTCAAAAAGAGATTAACCTCTGCCTCTGCCTCCAGAATGCTGGGATTAAAGACATGAGCCATCACACCTGGCTTCAGGTTTTTATGACCATTAAGTGGAATAGAACAGTAAATTGAAATGCTGTTTTCTGCTTTGGGGAACTCACTTCTGCTCTAAATTGTCTGAAAACCCTGTATTGTGTGGTAGGTGAGTGTATAAGTATTTGGGTAAATAAGGTATTAGAGTTTGGATAAATATTCTAAAACCTGAAAATTATCAAGGGGTTACTTTTCTAGAGTCCATGTAATCAATAAGTTTCTGACCACACTAGGAATCACAAAAGTAGCAGTTTTTGTTTTTGCAAATCATGTAGTTTGATTTAACTATATTATGGTACAGGAGCAATATATGTCTTGCTCCTAATTTTCATGTCATCATACTGCTCACCTTTCACAAATGCAAAGATGACATTTATTAAGTGCTTATTCTGAAGCATGAGTGATATAACACAAGGCCAGTACCATGGTGATGCAATTGAGACACTAACATAGAAAACTTAGGGAATGACTTCAGACTCCTACGTGAATGATCCTGAAAGTGAGTACCTTAAAATTTCTAACTTGAGTCTACTTTCTTGCTTTACCAGTCTTGCTCCTGTTATATGAGTATTGCATAGCTATTTCCTCCACATTTAAAACATCCCTTCCTGAAGGGAGGATGGAAACTGATAGGATTCAGGAAAGTAAAATTAAGTTCCAAGACTCTAGAGAATAGAAATTTAGGAGGCTCAGGAAGCTCAGAATAAAGCAGCCTGCACATTTGGTATGGAACTTTCATGAGTCATCATAATGGGATGGATTTTTCAGTGATGTACCTACCTTTGCACCATCCCACCTCCTGTAAATAATGCATATAAACTCGTTGGTTAACCAAGTAGACTTAAATAGAATTGTTCCTTTATTGTCAGTAGTCTTATCAGGGTTGAAGAGATCCTTGTCCATGTTTCTCCAAGGAATGTCTTTACACAAGTGTAAGTATGGGGAAAACATCAGTCAGTTCTTTGGTCTCAGAATTGTAAACTGCTGAAGGAGAATAGAGATAAGTAAGCAGTAAGATATGTTATCAATGTTATTAGGGAAAGAGTTTTCTAAGAGGTGAGAATCAGGGAATGAATCCTGAAAGATGAATTAGGTAGGAGTTAGCTAATTGGGTAGTGTGAAAAGGAAGAACAACAGAAGAAGTCTGTGGTATGCAGAGTTCTGGAGTGAAGGGCTTGATGTTTGTTCTTTAATTTTAAAAATAATTTTGAGATGGTCTCATGATGTAGCACAGACTGGGCTTGAACACAGGATTCTCTTGCTTCAATCTCCTTGAGTACTGGGATTACAGGTGTGTGCCACCAGACCCAGCTGTTTTTAGTTTAGTATGCCTCCAAAAATCTGTAAGAGTTACTCAACAGATTACTGAGCCATATTGAATTTTGTTTTTGGAGGTGGGACCTGAGAGTCTTCATTTAGAGCAAGTTCTTTGGGCTGGAGAAATGTTTTTTTTTTTTGACTGCACACTGTGTTTGCAGAGGATTTGAGTTCTGTTCCCAGTACCTAGGTCAGACAACTCACAACCTCCTGTAATTTCAGCTCTAGGGGATTAGACACCTTCTTGCCTTCATGGGCAACACATACACACACACCAACACTCAGACAGGCACACATGCATATAATTTTTAAAAAAATCTTTACGACAAGTGACTCTAATCTTTTTAAAATATTTTGTTCATTATTTTTATTTTATGTGTATGAGTGTTTTTGTCTGCTCATATATAAGTATACCATGTGCATGCAGTATCCATGGAGGCCAGAAGAAGATGTTGCTTTCCCAGGAACTGGAGTAAAGGACATTTGTTAGATCCCATGTGGGAGCTGGGAACTAAATCTGGGTCCTCTCTTAGAGCAGCCAGTCCTCTTAACCACTGAACTATCTCTCTAGCCTCAGTGATGCTAATCTTAGCAGTGTTAAAACTGCCATTTGAGAACCAATGCTTTGGATAATCTGCAGTAGTTCAGTGCTGCTGATTTTTTTGGTTTATTTGTTTACAAGATAGTACTAAAATTGTAGCTAACAAAATAACAAATTTTAGATTTAGAAATGGGTAGATTTTATGATCAGCAAGATGGTTCAGCGAGTAAAAATAATTGCCATACAAACTTGACAACCTGAGTTTGATCCCAGGATCACATGGCAGAAAGAGAGAACTGGCTCTTGAATGTCATACTCTAATCTCTTTACACATGCCACAGGACACGTATTCTTTCTCCCTCTCAAATTGGTCTTAAAAGTATTTAAATTTAATTCAAAAACTATAGATACTCATTTTTTAAAAAACTGTGTTTTAAATAGAATCTTACTATATTGCCCAGACTGGTTTTGATTTCTTGAGTTGATCTTCCTGCCTCAGGGTCCTGAGTAACTGGAAGTGCAGGTGTGTGCCTCTCACTAGATGCTTTTAAGCAGGATTATAATGATCCAGTTTTTGTTTATCAAAGGTGGTTCCTGAAGCCATGTAAAGAATGGGTTGAAGAATAGCCAGGTTACAGAAAGGTTAAGAAACTGCTTTAATAGAGTATCTGGAAAAAATGATGAACACTTTTGTAAAGTTTATGTAGAGGGTTTGAATTCAGCACATTTGAAAATATTAAGAAAGTAAGACTAACAGGACTTCAGGATTGATTGATAAGGATGAGAGTTTTGATCACTCACTATTAAGATAGAAATAAAGCAAAAGAGGCTGATTTAGGGAAAAGTGGTAGGTGGATATTATTGATATTAATATGTAGATAATAAAACTATGGATAGACAAGCCATAAAGTGAAAAAAATTGGAGCTGTGAGAAATACTTAATTTAAAAATGGTGTTTTAAGTTCTTTTCTGTTGTTGTGATAAAATAGCTTGAGAAAAATAACTTAAGGGAGAAAGTATTTATTTTGACTTACAGTTCCAGTGGTTTACAGTCCATCATGGCAAGGAAAGCATGGTAGCAGGAACGGGAGGCTGACTGGTCACACTGTGTCCCCTTTCAAGGAACAAAGAATGTTGGATGTATGCTGCTGCTTAGCTCCTTTCCTCCACTTATATAGTGCAGAATTCAAGATCTCAGCCAGGAAATGGTGCTACTTACTGTGGGTGACTTGTCCCACCTCAAGTAACATAATATTGTTAATATCCTATGGGCATCCCTGGAGTCCCATATCCCAGGAGATTCTAAATCCTGTCAAGTTGACAACACTATCCATAAAAATGGTGAGGAGAATAGTGTACAGAGCCAGAGAAAAAGGTTATTGAGGAAATTTGTGATGGATTAAAAAAAAATCTACATGTCTTTATAAATTGAATTTAAGAAATTTTAGAAAAACAAGGTGAGAACAAATTTAGCTTATGAAATCGGTCTCTCTTTTTCTCTCTCTCTATATACATACATATATATATATGTAACTGTAATGATATTGGTATTTTAATGAACCAGATCATCTGAACAAACATGATAACTTTAAATTGTCGTTGATTTCTTCAGGTCCTGTTGATGGAAAGTCTTCAAAGGAAAATGAATTATCAGTGTATCAAAATAGACAAAAACAGGCTAAGAAAAATCGGTTATCTAAGAATACTGGGAAAAAACCTCTCCCATCAAAAAGGCAAAAGACAGCTACTCAAAGCAGCTCAAGAATACAGAAGTGCTTAGATCTTAGGGGTTCTAGAGGAAGTATTATTGACCATGATGAAATTTCCAGTTCCCAGAATGAGCCATTGGAAAAAGATAAGGAAGACCTGGCTCAGAAGAAAAACCTTGATCATTATGGGTAATTTCTGTTGTATTTATAATATAGTTAGTTTTGTTGTTCAGTTTATGGTATTTAATATTTGGAAAAAGAATACACATAGAGGATTCTGACACAGTTGTTATCCAATCCAGGCCCTATAGTTAACCTAGATGACACCTAGGTACAGTACTACTCTGTACTTGTTTCCTCATTGTAAACTAAGGAATGATTGGTAATTAGTTGTTTAGTATACATCATAAACTGTCTGTAGTTAATGTTTCCTAGTGTGATTTCATTCTACTATTACTTTCAGACCAAGTTTGCAAATAGATTTCTAATCTTTTCAAATTAGAAATTTTGTATAGATCCTTTCTTTCTGAACCTAATTTTAAATCTTAGGGCCTAAACATTATGAGATATTTGTTATAGCCCATTTTATATTGTTTATTTGTATATTGTTCTCTAGGAGAAAGTGTTTTTGAAGAAAAATTGTTAAAGTTTTTCTTTTTTTGCAGAACTTCAGGACACTCCAAATATCAAAATAATGTTAAGACTGTACACAATGTTCATTTAAAGTCTCATACTAGTAAAGGTGCAAGAAAGAAGACACCAAAGGAATCTAATTTGGATTCTGAAAAGACTCAGATTTTAGGTTTGGAAGAAAGGTGTGTATATATTGTTGTGATAATGATTTTCCTCACTATACTATTATCTATCGGTATGTATCAAATTACCCCCAAACTTAATTTGATTTCTGCTATTGTCTTTCAGTCATGGTATTGTTTCATGCTTTCTGTGGGTCAAAAATCTGGGATAGGCTGGGGTAGCTGGTTTAGGTTTAGAGATTCTTATGAGATAGTGAGGTTGTCTTTCTATTTTGTACCCATTTGAAGACTTGACTAGAACTAGAGAATCCACTTAATGTCTCACGTAGTCTTTGGCAACAGGTCCCTGTTCTTTATCTTTTGCTAAGTGGACCTTTGTTTCTTATCTTGTGACCTTTTCCCTGTGGCAGCTCAGTATGGCTGCTGACTTCCCACAAGTCACATGATCTAAGAAAGTGACTGTGATAGAAAGAATCTTTAAATAATTTGATCTCTGGTTTTACATTTTTACTATATTCTGTTCATTAGAAAAAAGTTAACACAAATCCAGATCACATTCAAGAAAAGAGAAATTTAACTTTGTGTTTTGAAAGAAAGATTGTCAAAGAATTTGTAGATGTATTTGTTAAAACATCCACTAACTCACTGAACAGGTGGAGTTAACATATGAAGTAATAAAATCCTTAAAAAAATGAAAGGTAAATTAATAAAAAATAAATTACTACTAGGACTATCTTGCATTCTTTATAGGAGGAAAGGGATCCAAGACTGTCATAATTAGTATGATCTGTGACATTTGAATGTTACTATTGATATTGATTAAATTCATAATTGATCTGTGTATGAGTTCAAAAGGTTATAACAGCTTGGTGATATAAGCTTGTAATCCTAGCACTCAGAAGGCTGAGGCTGAGGGATTGGAAGTTTGAGTTCAGCTTAGTCTATATAGGTCCAGGTCAGTCTGAGCTACATAGCTGTGTGTGTACCTGCGTGCATGGTTGTGTCTGTCTGCGTAATTTTGTATTTAATGCATTTGACTCCGTTTCAAGATTAAATCATGGTCCTTGTTCCATGCTATGTAGAAATATATTCCTGATGAGCTATAACATCTCTTTTGGTTTTACAAGAAAAAAAAAAAATCAGTGGCAATATTAGGAGAACAGTGATCTAGAAGTTTAAATATATAGATATTTATATTCTAAAAGCTTAAGTTTTGATGTTCATTTTGTTTTTCTTCTGAAGTGGACCTTCCAGGTTTAAGAATAGTGTAATGTCTGGAAAGATGAATTCTGACATGGATGACAAAAAAGTTCAGGAGAGTTTAGGTAAGTCATTATTTTCTACTGTCTTGGTTTCTCTGGCACTGTGGTTATAAAATAAAATATGCTGTGTTTTATTTAAAATTTCATCAACAGTAAGTATGGGTCTACGAGGTTGTTGCTATATAGTTGGAAATTTATGACAAAGAAAATGAGTGATAACTCTTAAGTAAGTAAGGCATAATGAAATGCTAGGACTTAAGATGTATATACTACAGTGTTTAAAAATGGTCTGCTGGTCTTTTGAGATGGTTCAAATGGGTAAAAGTACTTGCTAGCAAGCTGATGATCTTGAGTTCAGTACCCAGAACCCACATAGTAAAAGGGGAGAACCGACTCCCACAAATTGTCCTCTGACTTAATTATATATGCCATGAATATACACCATGCATGCATAGTCCCCCCATGAGTAAATGTTTAAAAAAATTAAATGAAATAACTGTTTCTGATAAGAATACTTAAAGCAACTTTAACCAGGTACTGATGGTTACTGAAGGTGAGTGATGGATGTGTTGGCTTCATTATGCTGTTTTTCTCTGTTTTGAGTAATTTTGAAACTTCTCAAGTTAAGGTTTCTTTAATGTCTCAGTAGAGAGGTTTTGTTTTGTTTTTCATGCTCTTACAGAATTTGTGGTTAGATTGGATCTTATACTGCCCTCTCTCAATTTGTTTTTCCTTGTCTTTAGATTTATTTTATTTCTCTTTTAACTTGAATCCTTCCATGTATTTAAAAATTTTATTTACCAGATAGAACTTAACATGTATGACAGACTGCATGAAATCTGAGGGTTGGATATTGGGGGGCACTGATGGGAGAGGGGAGTCTAAATTTGATTAAGATCTATTATATGAAATACACAAACACTGAAAAGTAAAGAAGCAATGAATTTGCCTGAGTACAATTTGATGTCATTTTATACGTTTTCCTATATATTATATATATTCTTATACACACACACACACACATACACAAACACAAACACACATACATATTAAGGGGCTGGAGAGATGGCTCAGCAGTTAAGAGCACTAGCTGTTCTTGCAGAAAGACCCAGTTTTGAGTCCCAGCCCACATGATAGTTAACAACCATTTATTTGTAACTCCAAATCCAGGGACTCTGACACCCTCTTCTATCTTTGGTAGGCACTGCATGACATGGATACATTTATGTAAGTGAAGGCATAACACTTATATATGTAAAATAAGAATAAATAAAATATTTGTGTTAAGTAATATATTCTTAAGTTTAGTGATTTTTTCTTTGACCCAGGAATTATGTAAGGAGCATATAGACAAGATCTTGGTATCTAGACCTGAGAATAAATCCACTTCTCCTTACTAGCTGTTGTCTTGAATAAGAAAATTTTGTTCCTAACTTCATTTTACTTATGTATAAAATTATGGTATTGATATCAGTTTTATAGGTTAATAAATGCAGTCTTTTATTCTCTGTACTTTGTCCAGTGGTAGGCCTCTGTTAATCACCATCTACTGCAAGGAGAAGCATCTCTGAAGAGGACTGAGAGATGCATATGGGTATAGTGATAAATTATTAGGAGTTAGTGTCACAACAGGCAGAACCTGAAGTTTTATGACAGGTTTGGTCTGGCAACCCACAATAGCACCGAGGCTTTATCTTTCCAGTTTAATATATTTGCCCATTTTTATAATAGTAGGAGAGGATTCCTTCCATATCATACCACCTATTTGTATTTGGGGATAAATGGTGGTGAAGAGGTATTGTGGTAAAGCCATTTTCTCCTTCTTGACTGTGGAGGTTCTGTAGTATGAAGATGCGGGGCATCAAGAGGGAAGGACTGGGTGACACAGAGCATCCTGGAGGTAGTCTTGTTAGATAGGTCTATCCTGGGTGGAGACAGTAGGTGGGTTCTGTTGGATACTCTTAATCAAGCTTGTTATTCCAAGAGGGAGTGCAGTACTATTGGTAAGCACATGGTGAGTGGGGTGTATAAACTAAAATTTTGAAACTTTGTGAAGCATTTGCTATTATAGAGAATAGGAAATTATAAAAAAATAGACCTGTTGTACCCAAATACAGTATGACTAAGGCTACCTTTTCTGTTTCAGCCAGTCCTATAGAGAGAATCAAAGTCAGCAGAAGCAGTACCATTAAGCTGAATAAGATTTTTGATCATATTCCCTATGTGTCCCCCACTGAGTTCTTCAGGCTTATGCTACATGTTGACTTCCAGGATTCTGACTAGAATGGGGCTGTAGAATCTTTAATCTTCTGCCATATATGGACTGATAAGTTTCCAGGTATGATCAGAGCATATGTCTTCAAGTAGAGTCTTGTACTGCCTACTCACTGTGATCTAGAACAGCTGATCTGTATGTGACTCTATTGTCCAAGCCTCTTATTATTTTTCTGGAGATGTGGCTCTCTTCATCTAGGTGTGATGGATCTACATGGTAATGCTTGTAACTTTAATATAGTAGGACTTGCCAATATGACAATGAAAGGGCTGATCCAGACTGGCTGGAGTGGCTCCTTTTTCCAATCTTTAACTCATGCCTGGCTTTAACCCATCTCCTGAATGATAGGAGTACATCCAGTTTCCCAAGGGAATGGGGGCCCTTTCTAGTATCTACTGGATGATGTGATGTAATGTCTTCCCCAGGAGTAGGAAACATCTGGATATTTGTCTCTTTTGTTGGGGCTTCCCCCTCAAGTTTCCTATTATTGGGGGAGGTCTCTCATAAAGGATTTTCAAAAGGGATGGAGGAAACTGTAAAGTCTTGGATTGCATTTTGTTCAGAATAGAGCCAAGGGTAACCAGTCTATCCAGTGTGCCTGGGTTTTTTGCAAAACTTAGATAAAGTAGTTTATAGGTTAGGTTTATACATTCCACTTTGCTTGAACTCTGTGGTCTACAAGCTGTGTAAAGCTTCTATTTAATTTCTAAATTTTTAGACAATGCCTAGACTATCTCAGATATAAAAGCAGACCTATTATCTGATCCTATTGAGAGTGGCAGCCATATTGTAGAATAATTTCTCTTAATAGGGCTTTAACTACTTCTCTTGCTTGTTCTGTTTTAGTTGGAAAGGCTTCAGTTCCTAAAAAGGTGCTAATTAACACAAGCAGATATCAATATCCCTGGCAAGCCTTGACTTCTGTAAAGTCTAACTCCAGATCTTCAAAGAGCATTGCTCAGTTGGTTCTTACTCCTTGGTTCAGTTTTGGTCTTTGTTTCAGCGTTGTTTTGTACTTAGGTTATACATATCATGCTGACTTGGGCACACAGGATTGGAAGTTTAGGTATGAAGTAGTAGTGCTCCTTAGGTCTTAGTAGGCTTTTCAGAGCAGTTTTCCCTCAGACAAAGACTAAGAACGTGTGTGTTGAATTTCTTGGGGAAGTCATTCTCCTGGATATGGACACCAGGTAACTCAAAACTTGTAAAGCCACTGTATATAATTACAGCTGGATCTGGTAGAGACCCCTTGAAATGGGGACTTAAACAGATGGCTTACTTTCTCTTCATGCCCAAGTGTTTTACTATGTCCTTTGGAAATTACAAACCTGAAGTATTTCACCTCTTCTTGTTATGGCTCCAAAATCCCTGGGAAGGACCACTCAGACTTCAGATGTTCTGAATCAGCTGAATTTTATTTGCTGGCCAGCGACTGCACTTTCCTGGCTGGGATTTAGAGAGCATAGTACTGAGTCAGAAGAGAGCAGAGCTTATAAAGCATCCAAATGGATCAGGTGGTTTTTAAACAAGTTTACAAAGGCATTATATGTTTGTCCCTGCAGTAGGCATGACATATTTGTTTACTGGTTACAGAAGCCAGATACAGCATTAAGCAAGCATGGTTACAAAAGCCAAATAAGCTTTAGGTAAGATAAACATTAAGCAGCTACAAAAGCTATAAGACATTAACTGAGACCTTCCATATTCTGTAGGGGTATTTTTCTGTGGTTAATTTTTCCTAGAAGAGTCCTGTGGTCAAACTTTTCCCACAACTGCCTGCTAGAGTTAGGAAGAACTCATCAAGCTGTGGGCCTTATAAAAAAATGGAGGAACTCACACTAGCACATTGTCTGCAAATTTGGCTCTTTTTCCATGATACTTTATATCCTGTGGTGGAGAGCAGGACCCACAGTGCTGTAATACCTTTCCAGCAGTCCTTTTGGGAGGAACTAACTAGGAACAAGTTATCCAGGTACTGAAGCAGGATACAGTTTAAAGTCTTTCCATGAAAGGCAGCAACATCAGTAGCTAGCACCTTACCAAACAACGTAGGTGAGTTTTTGAAGCACTATGGCAGTCTCCTCTAGGTTAGTTGTGTCTTCCTCAGGTCTGTAGATCTTTCCATTCAAAGGCAAACAAGAGCTCACTCATAGGTGACAACCTGAGGCACAAGAAGGAATCCTTTAAGTGAAGGCAAATAAACCAACTCACATCATTGGGGAGGGCGTTCTGGAGAATGCAGAAGTTTGGGACCACTGGCTGCTTGTTGGGGGCCGGCAGGCTCCAACATGTGCACCTAAGATGGCGGCTGGCCTGTAGCCAGGAGGTGGTACGGCAGGAAGAGGAAGTACAGTAAGATTGGCCCAGAGAAAGTTCCGGGTGCATGATCAGCATGTGAGCAGCACGTGATCTTTAATGTGATTGGTTGAAGGATGACTTTTTGGCTGATTGGTTGGCTCATAGGTTGTTTACGTAATGTGTGGGTATATAAGGCGGAAAAAGAAAGAGGAAGCTGCTGCAGCCTGAAGCACCATTATCGTCCTGTGTTGTTATTTGTCCTGTTGGTCGGGACATCTGCTCAGTGCATTATTGACTGCATGTTCTTAACATGTCTGCAGTCATTCCCTCCGGGTTTCTTTATCTATAAAAGTGTGAGTGTTTCAAGGAGTCTGGTACTAAGTGAGGATTCCGTCATTACGTAGACATTGAATGTGGTCCCCATTCCCTGAGTATGCTTCTTGTAGCATAGGATATCCATTGCCTAATAGGAGTGACTCCTGGCCTCAGGTCCACTTTAACAGTTAGTTGCATAGTTCTTGGCTAGACCTGTGGCTATTTTCTCTGCCCAGACGTTGGGGAAACTCTTAGCAGAGTAGTTGAGTTTGTTTGTTCTGAAGTTTGGAGTGGTGTCATCCTCCCTGGGCCCTGTCACAGTTATCATTAGTGGAGGCTGACCTCTCAGGGTGAGACATGTTTTCCCAGGGTGAAGGAGATTTGTTCCTTGAGCTTTGGGTGCATGTCTCTATGCAGTAGAGGGAGTGGGCATCCTAGTGAATACTGGAATTCATGGATCACTAAGTGGCTTCCTAACTGACATGATCGAGTTCTCCAAAAGGAGTATAAAGCCCCTATATCCGATGAAAGTCATTGGTGTTCTTCCCACCCCCCCCACCCACCTTTACTGTGACAGTAGGCTCCTGGGTGCCCAGGATCAGGGAACCTGGTCTTCTCTAGTCCTATTCCGAAGCAGCTAAGCCCAGTAAGGCCTTGAATAGTGTGTTGTGGCAGATAGTTCTCCCCTCGGTTGACTGAACTTTCTTGGTCCAGACGCCTGACATTTTTCCACTGAGTAGGCCAAATATTCATTTTTTTCCAGTAGCTAGTTTCCTTATAGTATGTACATTGGCCTTGGGGTAGCAGTGGTGTCTTCTTGACTTTTCATTTTCATGTGGTATCGGCCAGTTTGATTGGGCTAGAGTTCCTCACAGTGCCTGCCAATAGAGACACCTTTTGTTGTATTTGATTATTAACCCCATTCTTTGGGCTTCCAGATTGTGACGGCTTGAATGAATGTCCCCCATAGGCTCCAAGTATTTGGACACTTGGTCCCCAGTTTTTGGTGCTGTTTGGGGAGGGTCAAGGAACCTTTAGATGTGACCATCTAGAGGAAGCACATCACTGGGGGAGACCTTTGAGAGTTCTTATACCTTGCCAGATTCCTGTCTCTCTTTGCTTCTTGTTCTTGCTTGAAGATGTGATCACTCTGTTTTCTGCTGTAGCCATCTTCTTAGTCTACCATTGTGCAATCTCCCCACCTCCCTTCCCCCATTATGAACCCTTACTCCTAAGCTCTTCCTTTTTAAGGTGTTTTGACCAGTGTTTTATCACAGCAACAGAAAAGTAACCAGTAAACTGATCATGGTTCAATTTATTCATGCATTCATTCCACTGAGTGGCATTCATCCTACCAAAGCCTTCCAGTCTTTAGAGCTTACAGCTGATACATCAGTAAAGGATTTGGCCACGAATGCTGCATTGACCAGGAACTGATTTTCTTGTGCCCTGCGATCAAAAGGAGTAGAATGCCTCTCAAAGTCTCTCATAGAACTCAAAAGTCTCTCATAGAACTCTATGAGTGGTTCATCTGAGGATTTCTATGGCTCTGGATATGTTTGTTGGCTTTTTAGCTCCAGCTCTGGTACTTCCTGAGAGAGTCTCTTCCACCTTTAGCACTGAAATCCCATTTGGGTTAAATAGTGCAGCCTCTTGGGTCTGTGCTCTGGAGTCTTGCTGAGCATTTGGTGCTTGTCCTCTGAGATAATTTTGGGTCACAGATAGGATGCAGTATTTATTTTTCAGTATTGAAAAGAGTTAAGAAGAGCTGTCATCCCAGGTTGGATGATGATTTTGAAAAGTAGATTCCAGCTTCTAAGTAAGCTCTGGGGGCCCTGTTGCATTGTTGGGCACCTTGAGGGCTACAGGCTGTTTGGTTAGCTGGTTAGTTAGACAGAGCCTCTTTGAACTCAGCTGGACACTGATGTGATTGGGGTGGCAACAATTCTGATAGAAGAGGACTCTCCAGCATTTGAGTTTATGGAGAGGTTGTCTAGACACTGGTGGAAGCAGTTCCTTGGTGGATGAATTTTGTCTACCATATTCTTTTCTTTTCTGGGGTTGATCTGGCTACAAGCACTTTGAATTTTCTCTTCCTATTTGCACAGAACCAGGCCCCAGGGGGTAGTAAGGTAACCAATTGTAACCATGAGTCTGCATGTGAGAACTTGCCTGAATGTCCAGGGGTTCCTGCCACCACTTGGTATATAGCCCTAACAGTAGGAGAGCTGTGGGCTATTTCATTTGGCATCGTGTGCAGAACTTCCCTATGATCATCTTAATTCCATACTCTCTGGAGAAGCCCTTTTTAAAAAATTTTTCTTGATTTTTTATTGTGATGTTCATATAATATAAGTTTGATATATGTGTCCAGTTTTTAATTGTTGATGGATAAGAATCTCTTTTCCTTTCCATGGGCTTTCTATGTGTTGATCTTGGGTTTTTTGATAGCATGGCAGTCTTGAGTAATTAATGTTCATACTTTCACATTGGCCAGTTGTGGGTCTTTGTGATAATCACCTTCTGCTCTATAAGGAAGTTTCTCTGTTGAGAGTTGAGAGATGCATTAATCTATGGCTATAATAAAAAGTCATTAGGATTCATTTTAATACTACATCTATTTAGCAGAACAATAGTATTAGACTATCCCCTGTCACCTGTGGATTCACAGCTGAGTAAGGTTAATGATTATTTTTTCCTTCTGGTAGAGTGCATAGCACCTTCCTGTACTATTAAAGCTGGCCAGTAGAGATAAGGCTCTGAAGTCAGCACTAACTTTATTTCTCTTTGTTCTATAACTCATATTTGTAGTGTCTTCAGAAATAGGATCTCACTATCAAGTTCTGGTGGGTAACCCAGAATAAAGACAATGGCCAGTAATGTTTGAGAGTCAGTAGGACCCCTGGTCAACAGCTTCAAGAAAGGGAGTCCATTCTTGGCATCAGGGTCTTATGTTGATGGCCTATGGTATCCAGTAGGGCCAGTGTCTCCTTTTATAAGGCAGTTCCTTTTAATTGTTTTTTATAATATGTATGTATGTACTTTAAGAAACTTCTTTAGTACTCGATTTCCATATGGCTTTTCTAAAGGCATTTAGTACTATTTGTCCCTTTCTATACTCCCTCCTCTGTCCAGCCCTCCCATCTCCACCCAGTTTAACTCTTCCTGGTTTAATGTTCCCCTTTCCCTCTTCATGGCACTGTATTTTACCACCCTTCCTAGGAAATCTCTCCTCTAACCTCTCTATGGCGGTTTATTAATTTCTTTAGATTTTCAAGTTGAAATATGCATATCTAGGATTTCAAAGCTAGCGTCTAACTATGAGAGAGAATATGTGATATTTGGTTTTGTCTTTCTGGGTTACTTCACTTAGGATGGTTGTTTTGTTTCCTCCATTTATCTGTACATTTCATAATTTCTGTTTTTTTAAGAGCTGAACAATATTTCATTGTGTTAATATATATACCACATCCTCATTATCCACTTACCAGTTGATGAATGTCTAGGTTGTTTTCAGTTCCTGGTTGTTATGAATAGGGCAGCAATGAACATGGATGAATAGATATTTTATAGCAGGGTGTAGAGTTTTGGGGTATTTGCCCAAGAGTGGTATGGCTGGATCATGTGGTAGATCGCTTTTTAAGGAATTCATCAATTCACATTGATTTTCATAGTGGCCTTACCAGTTGTTTGTACCGTCACTAGTAGTGGATGAGAGTTCCCCTTTCTCAACATCCTTGCCAGCACTGTCCTTTTTTTTTTTTTTTTTTTTAACTCTTAGCCATTCTGAGTGGGGTAAAATGAAATCTTAGAATACTTTTAATCTGCAAACCAAAGATGTTGAACTTTTATTATTTTTTTTTAGGTATTTCTCAACCATTTGCTTTTTCATCTTTAGAGAACTCCCTGTTCTCCTTGTCCCAATTTTTAATTGGATTGTTATTTTTGATTTTAATTTTTTGAGTTTTTTGTATAGTCTAGATAACCTTCTGGCAGAAGTATAGATGGTAAAGATTGTTTTTCTCCTTATAAAGGTTCCCTCTAAACTGGAGTGATGGTATTCTTTGATATACAGAAGCTGTTTTTAGTTTCATGTGGTCCCATTTGTTGGACTTAGATGCTTGTGCTGTAGGAGTCCTGTTCAGAATTTTTTTCCTGTGCCTATAAGTTCCAATGAATTTCCAACTTCTCTACAAGTATTGGATCTTATGTTGAGGTCCTTGATCCATTTAGAGTTGAGTTTTATGCATGGTGAAAGATAAGATCTAGTTTCATTTTTGTATTCAGTTATGCAGTTTGACCAGCTCCATTTCTTGAACATACTGTCTTTTGTCCAATGTATGTTTGTGGCTCCTTTGTCAAAAATCAGGTGAGTGTAAGTGCATGGACTTAAATTTGGGTCCACAGTTTTATCCTGTTCATCTATGTGTCTGTTTTTATGCCAGTACCAGCTGGCTTTATTGCTTTAGTTCTGTAGTATAATTTTAAATCAGAGATGGTGATGCCTCTAGCAGTTAAGTTGTTCAGGATTGTTTTGGCTATCCTTGGTTTTCTCTGTTTCCATATGAAATTTGATATTACTTTTTCAATTTCTGTGAAGAATTGTTAGAATTTTAATGGGTATTGCATTGAATTTGTAGATTGCTTTTGGTAGGATGGCCATTTTCACAATATTAATTCTACCAATCCATGAGCTTGGGCAGTCTTTCCATCTTCTGGATCTTCAACTTTTTTCTTCAATGATATAAAATTTTAAAAAATTATTCTTTTTATGTGTACAAGTGTATGGCTTGCATGTACGTAGGTGCACCCATGTTATGCAATACCCATGGAGGTCAGAAGAAGGTGTAGGATCCCCTAGAACTGGAAACTGGAGTTACAGGTAGTTGTTAGCCACCATGTGGGTGCTGGAAATTGAACCCGAATCCTTTGCAAGAGCAATCAGTGCTCTTAACTGCTAGGCCATCTCTCCAGCCCCTGAAGGGTTTTTTGTTTGTTTGTTTGTTTCTTAAAAACGTTTTATTTATTATTTTTGTTTTATTTGTGAGTGTATTGCTTGCATGTATGTAAGTGCACCCATATCATGCAGTGCCCTGCAGAGGTCAGAAAAGGGTGTCAGATACCCGTGAACTGAAGTTAATGACAGTTGTTAGCTGCCATGTGGGTGTTGGGAGCCAAACCTGGGTCCTTTGTAAGAACAGTTAGTGCACTTAACCACTGAGCCATCTCTCCAGCCCTTGAAGTTTTTAATTGTATAAGTCCTTCACTCCAATTATTAGATTTATCTAAGATTTTATGGATTTTGAGGCTATCCTAAATGTGATAATTTCCTAGGTTTCTTTCTCAGTGTGTTTATTGATGGTATATTGGGAGGCTGCTGATTTTCTGGTGTTAATTTTATATCATTCTACTTTGTTGAATGTATTCATCAGCTCTTGGAATTTTCTGGTGGAGTCATCAGGATCTTTTATGTATAGAATCATTATCTTCTTTCTTTCCAGGTTGTATCCCCTTTATCTCCTTTGTTTGTTTTATTGCTCTAGCCAAGACTTCAAGTATTATATTGAACAGGAATGGAGAGAATGGACATCCTTGTCTTATTCCTGATTTTAATGAGAATACTTTCAGTTTTTCTCCATTTAATATGATATTGGCTGTGGGCTTGTGTTGGCTGGCATTGGCCAGTCTCTCAGAGGAGGGGGCAAGGAGGCACAGAGTCAGTGTCACAGACCCTGGGAGAAAGTGGAACCACAGTCTCGTTTGATTTTAGAGGGTAACAGGATTTATACTTTTGCGAGACTTAGGGAAGGGCTTTATCTGGTCATCTGACGTGCTTCATTCTAGTAGGTCCTGAATGCCTGATGATCTGAAGTTCATCACTCCCATTGGTCCTGGATGGATGCTAGGGCCTGAGAACTGCCCCAGGTTAGGTCCCAGGAAGTGTTCACTGCGCATGCATGCCCAATATCAGTTCTAGCCCATTTAGGCCAGCAGGCTAGGAGCCTGCCTGACCTGATCTGAATCATCCTACAGGCTTGTTGTATATTGCCTTATTTTATCCCCTGTATCCCTAGGTTCTCCCTGACTTTTATCATGAATGGATGTTTAATTTTGTCAAAGGTCTTTTCTGCAGCTAATGAGATGATCATGTGATTTCTTTCTTTGAGTCTGTTTATGTGGTGGTTTACACTTACTGATTTACGTGTGTTGAACCATCCCTGCATCCCTGGGATGAAGTCAACTTGATTATGGTGAATAATCTTTTGGAAGTGTTTTTTGAACTCAATTTGTAAATATTTTATTGAGAATTTTTGCATTTATGTTCATCAGAGTTTCATCTACAATTTTGTTTTTTTGTTGTGGAGACTTTGAGTTTGGTATTAGAGTAGTATTAGCTTCATAAATAGAATTTGGGAATGTTCCTTTTCTACTTTGTAGAATAATTTGAGGAGTAATTGTATTAGTTCTTCTTTAAAGGTTTGGTAGAACTTTGTGCTTTATCCATCTGGTTCTGGGATCTTTTTAGTTGGGAGGTTTTTAATTCCTGTTTTATGCCAGTACTGTGATGTGTTTTAATTACTGTAGTTCTGTAGCATAACTTAAAGTCAGGAATGATGATAGCTCCTATAGTTCTTTTATTTTTCAGGATGATTTTATATCCTGATTTTCTTTGTGTTTCCACATGAAATTTAAGATTATTTTTTTCAATTTCTGTGAAAAGAGTTGCATTGGAATTTTGATGGGGATTGTTTTGTATTTATAAATTGCTTCTGGTAAAATGTTCATTTTCATAATATTAATCTTGTAAGTCCATGAGTAGTCTTTACATCTTCTGGTATCTTCTTCAGTTTCTTTTTTAATGTTTCTGTCTGTCTTATGAATTCTCCTCTCCCAGTGAGTCCAGGTGTTCAGCCCCCCTCCCCCTGCCAGGTTTGAACCAATTGAGCAAATAGAGAATGTTCTCCAAATAGAGAAACCAGTTTATTCCAGGTTACTTACAAAGGATGTTCATCCCTGTGGAGAGAGACAGAAATTTTGTATGGGGGCGTCAGCATTCTGATTGGAAGTCTGGTGGACTGTTGGAGACCAAGTGAACCTCTGGCATACACACCCAAGATGGAGACCTGCAGCACTCCCCTCTTGTTTCCTACCCAGCTTTTTCTACTTTCCTGCTAGATCCTCCCCCACTAAGTCACTGGTTGGTTGGAAAGTAGTTGACTCTATTGGCTTCATCTGTGTCAGTCACATTCTTAGAGGCACATCCCTTGAGGCAGAGAGAAACTCTGTAAATTTACCCCAACACTGTCTTAATGTTTTTATTATACAAGCCTTTCACTTCCTTAGATTTATTCCAAGGTATTCTGTTTTATTTACTGTGAATGAGATTGTTTCCCTCATTTCTTTCTTGGTGTATTTGTTGCTGAAGAAGAATCTCTTTTCCTTTCCATGGCCTTTTCATGTGTCTATCTTGAGTTTCTTGATAGCATGGAAGTCTTGAGTAGTTAATAGTCATATATCATTGTTGTGGAACCTTGCATATCTTAGGGTTTAGGAAATCCAAGTAAGTAATTTTTTTTGTTGTTGCATTCTATTAGTATACTAAGTCATTAAGGACAGTAGAAATTCTAGAAGGAATTTGAGACTCTGCTTCTCAATAAAAATCAGTTGTGTATAGGAAGGGGAAAAATGATGACAACTGTTGTACTTAAGGTTGAGAACCTCTGAGTGTTTTATCTCAGTGCTAAAATCATTGCATTTATATAATTAGAACTTTAAGGAGAAAGCTGCAGATAGATCATAGGTAACATTATTGCATATTATTGATTCATCATTATGCCATAAATTTTTATCTTCTAGTGGCCTATTTCTCATTCATAGACTTTAGGGACTGTTTTTTGGTAATTTTAATGGTTGTGTTCTTTAAATATGTTCATTGTAACAAAGCCTAGAAACATGTTACATTATTTTTCCTTAGTTTGTAATGAAAAACAAAATAGTGTAAACTATAATGTCAGGTCAAGTATTTGTAATACTGCATTGAAATTTGACAGATAAATTATTTTTTTCAAATAACATATTTTAAGTCAACATAGACTCAGCAGCCATCACTCATAATACTGTCTTTTGCCTCTTGCAGATGATTCAAGAATGAAAAGATCTGAAATGTCACCAGATAGGAAAATACATCATAAATTAGGTAAGATAATTTATTCTTAGAATATTTCCATTGAGAAAATGCTATTATTAATTTCTTTACAGATATAACTTAATTTTTCTTTTTTCCTTTCTTACTTTTTGCAGATTTCATACAATTTAAATTTTCTTAAGAGAAACTTTATCTAGATTAATATTACATATTTATTTCTGAAGAATTTCATAATGCATCATCACAAACCACTGAGTTATTCTGTTGTGTTTTATAAGTCTTATACCCTTACTCTTTGCTCCATAGTAATTAGGGATCTTGGATCCCACTTTATTGAAGAAACTTGGGGAGAAATCTGTGAATGAGCATATAACACCCAGGTAGATGATGACCCTGATAGATTCTACTTCCACTTTCATCCAGTAAACTGTTACACAACAGCTGAGGTGGTAGGTAGCAAACGAGGGAGCTGTGGAACCCGTGAAGGGTCCATGTCAGCATTAAAACTTCGTGGCTTGCCCCCAAATACTTGCCAGTTAGGATTCATTGGCCTTCTCACCGGTGTGTAATGGTAGTGGCTTTGTGTTATGTAGAAAGCTATCTGTATGTAAAAGTATGATATAGTTGTAAAAGTGACTCCATCACAGTTGACATAGTGTATTAGAAAATTGTTACCATTTTTATTAGTATATATTGTACAAAAATTATTGGTTTCATTATGGCATTATCATACATGTATAAATGTATTTTGATCAAATTTATACCTCTCTTGGCCCCCCCCACTCCCATCTTATCCCTACCTCTTACATAGTTCTTCTCCTACTTTTTATGTTTTCTTTCTTTTTCTTTTTAAATACTAATTTATTTTATGTGTATGAGTGAATTGCCTGCACGGATGTAAGTGCGCCCATGTCGTGTAATGCTCATAGAATTCAGAAGAGAGTGTTGGATCCCTGGAACTGGTTGTTAGCCACCATGTGGGTGCTGGCAACCAAACCCCAATCCTCTGCAGGAGCAAATAGTTCAGTACTGTTAACTGATGAGCCATCTCTCTAGCCCCCCCCCTTTTTTAAAATATTTTTTATCTTTCTAGATCTGTCTTATTTTACTGAGCAGTCTGTTGTTTAGAAGAACATTCAAATTCTTAGCTGCAAAAGAGCATGGCTCATTGCTACTTAGAGTATGGCTAGAACATAGTGCCCATGTGAGTAGAATTTTATAAGTGCTTAAGTAGGGATTTTTTATAATATATTGGGATCTGTACTACTTTTCTTAATAAAACTTAGTATAGTGAACAGGAAAGTATAGTGAAGAGGAAAGTTTGGGCAGAAGAATGATAAAGTTTTATTTTTATTAGGTGGGAAAGAGAGAAAGGATTGAATACTTTTTGAATTTGGTTTGCTTAGGGTGCTAGCAGTGGCCTTGAGAATAATACTAGGTAAGCACTGTACCACTGTGCTATACCTCTAGTCCCAAGGGATGTCATTTTGGTATAATCCTGGAGAAAAGATAGTTTGATTTGTGAGTGTCAACATGGGACGGTAAACTGGTATTAGAGTGGAAAAGCATGGTAAAACTATGAAATGACGATAAGTAGAAGAGAGAAAAGAAATTATTATTCAACCAGTTTAGTAAAAGCAAAGAGGGAAAACCAATCACTGATTGGTAGCTAAAATAACTAGTAATATAAAGTGAGAAGGAAGGAGTAAAATGAAGCATGTTGTTACCCTGAACAAATGTGAATAGATTGAATTCCTCTACTAAGTAGGATTCTTTTGAATTGATTAAATAATGTAAACCAATCAATGTTTGTAATAGACACCCAAACTTTCAAACAAAAGATTTTTGGGCAGGGAGTGCCACTTACAGGTGGAATACCTGCCCAGCGTTTGAGAGGTCCTGACTCTGATCACTAGCACCACAAAAATAAAGAAATAGTTAAAAATATTGTTAAAGAATTAGGTATGCTAATGTAAACAAAAACTATTAATGCAGTTTTAATATTAAAGTGGAATTTACAGTTAAAAACTGATGAATATGATAATGACATAATAAGTGAACAGCAGATGAAGATAGAAAAATTATAAACTTTTAAGCACCTGGTAACTAGTAACTAAATGCAAAAAAACTAAACCTAGTAACTAAAATGCATTAAAAAAAATGGAAAAAGCAAGATGAGTTTTATTCATATACCATAATTGTGTGGTAAATTTATTAGCTGTATAGATATTTGTAGCCAGAATTGGATAGCTCTAGCAAACAAATAGATAAGGACATAGGAATTTGAAATTTATACAACAGATCCTGTTTAATACATGGAACTTAGTGTTGTTGTACAGATAAGAGTTGTCACTAACATTGTCACACATGGATAGTATCAAACTTTTATTTCTTGGCCAGTTGACCCTCACTTTTCATGGCTTTTTCTTTATTTCAACAAACACCTTAGAATTTTAGTTTCTTTTGTCTATTAGTAGAAGTGCTCATGTGTTTCAAAATGTAGATATTTCTACTACTATTATGCAACTAAACACGTTTTAAAAAACTTTTTATTATTTTTATGTGTATGAATACATTGCCTGCATGTATGCAACGTACCCGTGTCATGCAGTGCCCACGGAGGTCAGGAGAGGCCATCGGATCCCCTTGAATTGGAGTTATGGATGGTTGTTAAACATCATGTGGGTGTTGTGAACCAAATCTGGGTCCTCTACAAGACTAACCAGTGCTCTTAAACACTGGATCATCTCTCCTGCCCCCAAATACTATATTTTGTATAACATCTTTTTACAGTATTGCCCTCCAACACACCAAATGTTCGCAGGACCAAGAGAATACGCTTGAAACCTTTGGAATACTGGCGAGGGGAGCGGATAGATTATCAGGAGAGGTCATCAGGTAAAACCCAAGTAATATTAGAATGAAAAGATTATTGCTCTAATTTATTTTTTGTCTCATACATTCCCTGTTCTATACATTTATATTCATTGCCTCATTTAATCATGACCCTCCACCCCCAAATATATCATAAGAACTGGATTCAGGCATAGATTTTTCTGATTACTATAAGTATACTGATTTGTTTCTCTTTGATAGTTAGCTATTTGATTTTGTGGTTTTATAGAATATTGTCTCTTAAGCATTATCAGATAAGGTTTCTCATTACGCAAAATGAAAAATTGTTTTAAAAAAGATTTATTTTAAATATGTTTATAGATGTGGATATCTGCATAAAAGTCCAGAGTCTTTGGATCCCACTGGAGCTGGAGTTAGATGTGGTTTGAGCCATCCCTCCTGGGTGCTGGGAACCAAGCTTAACCTCTGAGTTATCTCTCCAGCCCAAAATGAAACATTAAACATGGGAAACTTGATAGCTGATAAATATGATATCTTAGTCATTCTTAACACCCATTTTACTATTTTGTATACCGAGTTAGCAAAGAACTGAAGTGTTAAAATTATTTCCTCATTTAGATGGGTATAGCAAAATTAAAGGATACTCACATGTGACTTACTGTTTTGAAATTGTTAATGGTTTTTGCTGTTTTTTTAACTTCCACTGTTGACTGTTTATTGCAAGCAAGTAACAGATCATTTAGTCATGTTTCATCTACACTTCTAGGTTTAAGATGGTGGAGACACAATTGAAATTGGTTAGTATTTGTATCATTTAGTAGTAGAATGTAGTAGCAATAAAGTTTTCCTTGGTACTTGGAAAGGAAGTGTAATATATCTAATGTTTTTCTTTAAAAAAATATATTTTAAAGCTTTCCATGTTCCCAGCTATGTTATTTTTACCTTTTTTGTTGTTAAATTTCAGGAGGATTTGTGATTGGTGGAATAATATCTCCAGGCTCAGTATCACCCAAAAGGAAGGCAAAAGGAAACCTGGGCAAAGTCAACAAAAAAGCTAGTAGGAAAAGGATCTGCCTTGATAACCCTGAAAGAAGTATGAACTTGTTTCTAAAAGTAACTTTAAAAAACATATATATATTAAAGACACCAGAAGAGGGTAGTGGATCCCCTGGAACTGGAACACCAGGTCCTCTTAACCCAGGTTGAAAGCAGCAGTGCTCTTAACCTTGCCTGTCATCTCTTTGGCCTATCTAAAAGTAAATTTTAGATTTCATTTTAAATAACAATCCTTTGAGAAGTTCTTTGCGAAATTTGAAATTTGCTTCTTAAGAATTTCAGGCATAATACTCTTTCGATAAAATTCAGTTTATAATGTATTCAGAGTTTTTTATTCTACTTTTGAAAGTAAGCCAGTTTTATTGTTATAGGACTTGAGAGATGACTCAGCAGTTAAGAGCACTGGCTGCTCTTGAAGAAGATCCAGTTTGATTCCCAACACCCACATGGCACCTAACAACTGTCCATAACTTGGGTGCACTTACATACATGCAGTCAATACACTGATATGCATAATAAAAATAAATAAAATATTTTTTAAAATAACAGTATAGTATGAAACATTTCTTTATGAGTGAATTACCAAATCAAATGACTTTCCATGTTCCGTATTGGAAGTATGGTTACAGTAGACATTTAAAGAATTCTTTCAAAAGTTTATTATGTAATTGGAGCTCTCTGAGGGTACATGCAAAACATGTTGTTTTTCTTTTTTGTTGATTTTGACGTGACCTGTTACAGTGGGCCCAAGGAGGTATTTGCTTTATATCAAATCATTGTAAGCTTTAGAATTTTTATTGAACTTTGTTTATGACTAGGAAGAAGCTGTTATGTCTTTGTCAGTTTTCTTTAACAATTTTTTTTCTATCTGTATTTTGTATTGGACTTTTTTGTCATGGAGAATCATTTTAAGTAAATAGTTTTTATTTCAGTGATAATCTCTTTTGCAGAAGATAGATTACTGGTGAATCTGGGTATACCTCTAGGAGATCCATTGCAGCCAACACGGGTAAAGGACCCAGAAACAAGAGAGATTGTCTTCATGGGTAAGATCAGGAGTGACATGAAAATAGCTTAACAAAAAGTGCTTGGCTTGGTGATTGGCCTGCTTTTGTGTTTCTCCCCTCTCCTTCAACTCATCACTAAAGTATTCTAATAAACAGCCTCTGTGGGAAAATTCTGGTTAAATATTGATGTCATATCTATATATATTTATATAGTCTTATATATTTTTCCTCTGGTATAGGTGCTGCTATGACCCACCAAGGGTATTACCTCCTCTAGCGGGATCTAGGCCCTCTTAAACTGGGACAGTGGGCAGGGCACATATATTTTAATCTTCTGGATACCAGTCTTGGTACATGGGACATGAAACTTTTGTGAAGGACTGTTTATGGCATAAATGTGCCATACAAAATATTAACCTTAATGTTAAGGTCTTAGAAACCTCATAATGTATTACATAGACATTTAAACATTTTGTTTCTGGAAGGCCATAAGCAGTCTGGAAGAATGTGTGTATAACTCTAAGGACTGTACTAGACAGTACTAACAGCTATTTATCCTAAGTCAGAAACAGATTGGTTAAACCAGGAATTCATTAATGGTATTCCCACTTAAATTTTGTCTATGAACTAGTTTTTAATTTAATTTTTTAAAAGTTTATTTGGCATGTTTGGGTAAAATCTAATAAAGTTACTCTGTATTGACATGGTTATTTGGCAGCAGAAGTGACATACAGAAAGTTTTCTTTGAAAAACTATTCGTTTGTTTGAAATACAGTTTGTTTAGTTTAGAAACATTACTGGTACTCTACCAGCCCCCATTGCATATATATGTGACCATTAACATTCCCAAATATCTAGGGTGAGAAACTGATGATTAACAAATGTATTCATACATCTGGAAAGGTTTGTAAGTCAGAAAAAAACTTGAAAGTGAGATAGTGACTTTTTGTGGTAAATTTTAAATTCTGATTTCTTGTAGCGTTTATCTGGTTAAATAAAAATGCTTCTGTTAAATCATTAGTCAAGTGAAGAAGGAATAATTATTGTCATTGTGATTATACATTTTTATTGTAGGCTGTGGTAAACTTTAAAGACAGGGGAACTTTGTATGTGTTTCCCTTAATTTTATTTTTCATCTTAGCTTCAATTAAAAAAAATAATAGCATTATTGTTAAGCTAAGACAAATAATATAGTGCTTACTTTGAGCCAGCCATTCTTTTAAATAATTCATATTAGTTACTCTTTGGTATTCATGGCAGCTGTTTTATATAGTTTATTATTTATTTTTACAGAAAAGGAAATTGAGACTGAGCTTAAATAGTCTATGGTCATGCCATTGATAAGCCAGACAGAATAGGACTTCTGCATTCCAGTTCCAGAATCAGTGATCTTAACCATATTTTCTGTCTAATAAAAATTTTATGTGCTTATATAACTCATTCATATTTATAAAGCAACATTGTTGCCTTCTTGTTTTTTTTTTTTTTTTTTTTTTTTTTGAGACAGGGTTTCCTTTTGTTGCCCAACTTGGCCTCCAATTTGTAATCATCCTGTCTCACTCAATCTCCCAAGTGCAGGCTGTGTTAACATGTCTAACTAATGGTTGCTTTATATTTGTATTGTTTTCTCCTAGATCTTATAAGGCCACGAGATACATACCAATTTTTTGTTGAGCATGGTGATTTGAAAGTGTTTAAAACATTGGATACTCCTTTTTTTTCTACTGGGAAGTTGGTTTTAGGACCCTGTGAAGAGAAGGGAAAGCAGCATGTTGGTCAAGATATATTGGTGAGTGTATTTCTCCATTTATTTCTGTTTTGTTAGAGGAATGACGGATTCTTTTTCTTTGATGAGGCATTAAAACGCTATTGGGTTGGTAATGAAATTCTATTGTTTCATTGCACAGAGAAATCTTTTGTTAAATATATTTGGAGTCAGCCAGCTAGTGATTTTTTTGAAAGTGCATGTTCTATGCATAGCTATGTAAACTTGAGGTTCAGTGGTTTAAGGCATGATCTTTTCTTAAAAGAATCTTAGAATACAGATTTGCAAATAAGTAACAGTCATTTTAGAGTTGGAGGGGATTATAGAAATTAAGTCTTAATTCCAAATTTATCCCATAGTGTAGTTGAGAAGCAAAAAGAGTTCAAAAAACACTCAGGTTTAAGGACTAGTTGCTTCCTTTAGTCAGTGCCAAGTAATAGACTACTATATGTGACAGTGACTGAAGTTACAATGAGATTTATGGTGAATCTGTTTGTGGGTCTCCTTCCCTCTTACCTCCCTTCCTTCTTCTCCCTTTATCTGTAAGTATATGCAACACTGGTCTTGTATGTGTATGTTTGTGCACTTGAGTGCAGTTAATTCTAAAAGTGTTCTAAGTATATGACTTTTTAGGAGTCTAGAATCCTGAGTTACTAATGTATCACATTTGAAACAATTTTTTTACTGACAAAACTAAAGCAGACTCAAAGGGAGAAAAAAATTCCAACTAAATTCTGTGTTTAATTGATTTTAAAAAAGCAAATTGAGGTAAGGTGAGAAAAGATACATAAGAGAGTAAAGAATAACGTATGACCACACCATTTTGCCTAGGATCAATGAAGAATAATTTAAATATTTATTAGTTCAATTTTAATATGCTATAACTCTCCAGGTATAGTTATTTCATATGTGTGAGTATGGTGTGTGTGTGTGTGTGTGTGTGTGTGTGCGAGTGATGTTTATGCCTGTGTATTTGGGAAGGAGGGATTTATTCAGAGGCCAGAGAAGGACATTGGGTGTCCTGCTGTATATATTGTGTACTTTATTCTCTTGAGACAGGATCTCATTGAATCTGAAACTAGGTTGGCAGCCCATAAACTCCAGTCATCCTCTTTCTGCCCCCACCATGTTAGGGTTACATGTACTTGAACCAAACCTGACTTTTTACATAACTGCTGGGATCCAAACTTAAGTCCTCATGCTTATGCAATAAGATATTACTCATTGAACCATCTCTCCAGCCCCTGTCTCCCTTTATGGGTGTTGTTAAAGAATATAAATACAGTGTTTAAAGCACTGGATAAAACGATGATTAAAATAAACATTATATCCTCACTGACTGAATTAAATTACCATTAAATTGATTGTAAAGCTTTTATTATATAAAGGGACATTTGAATAGTAAATATTTGAACTATTTAACCTAATTGATATTCAAAGGGATTCACTCCATGTTTAAAACAAATGATCCTGTAATTAATGAATTAGTAGAAGTTAACTAGAAAAGTATTTATAACCTACTTTTTAAATTAAAGGACAAGCTGATTATATGCATATATTTGTAATGTTGCCTGATTTTGAAAAAGTGGAAAAAATAGGGTGTGCTACAGAAAGAAAATGGCTACATATTTTTATTTTGATTTAATAATAACTCATATGTTATAATTTAAATGGTTATATAACTTCTAATGTGTTCCAAGAACTATTGTGAACATTGTTAAAACCAGTTTAAACATTTTAATACTAGCCATATAAGAAGACCTTTGGGAAAAAACTAAAGCAAATTTCCAGAACAAAAAATTCTTTGTATATCTATTTTCCTATTCTATTTTTTTTGTTTGTTTGGTTTTGGTTTTCAGTACTAGGAATTGAACTTCAGGGCTTGGTGTGTGCTAGACAAATATTCTTTCATTAAGCCATATCCCTAAGCCCTGATTAGAATTTGAAAGTATCAATGGCAAAAACTTGAAGAAAATTTAGAAAAATAGCATGCTGCCATGAGTTTTATTTGCTTTAGTCATCTTATTTCTAATGAAAAATCACTATTAAAATATTCTTCTTATTTTTAAAATAATTTTTTAATTTTTTTATGTGCATGTATGTAAGTGTACTATATGTGTGGAGGTTCCACAGAGGCCAGAAGAGGGAGTCAGATCCCCTGGAACTGGAGTTACGGGCAGTTGTTAGCTAGCATGTGGGTCCTGGGAACTGTACCTGACTCCTCTGCAAGGGCAACCAGTGCTCTTAACTGCTGGGTCATCTCAACAGCCCCCTAAAGTATTTTATTAATGATAGTGATATTGAGCCTGGCATGGTGGTACATGCCTTTAAACCCAGCACTTGGGAAGCAGAGGCAGGTAGATTTCTTGAGTTCAAGTTAGCCTGGTCTACATAAGGAGTTTCAGGACAGCCAAGGTTACACCATGAGATCCTGTTTCAAAAGCAAATTAAAAAAAAAATTTTTTTAAGTTAAGTTTTTGGATAACATGCAAAGTATATCTTTACATTTTTAAAACATGAAATATACTTCGTTTTGAAAAAAGAGGACAAGACTAGAGAACTAGCATATGCCTTTAAGTCCTTCTTTAAAAGTACAATGCTAGACAGTCTGTAGAAAGAAGAGGAATAGTAATACATTTGTTAAGATTTAATCACAGAGGCTGGAAAGATATCTCAGTGGTTAACAGCAGCACTGGCTGCTCTTGAATGGGACCTAGGTTTGGTTCCCAGCACCTATATGATGGCTAACAAGTGTCCATAACTCAGGTTCCAGGGGATCCAACACCCTTTTCTGACCTTTACAGGCATTGCACGACATGGGTGCACTTGCATGCATGCAGGCAATACATTCATACACATAAAATAAAAATAATAAAGTGCTTTAAAAATAAATTCTTGACTTCTTGTGTGTTAGTAGTGGAAATAAACAAGAACAACAAAAAACAGGTAAAACCTGTATGTTGAGTTTTCTCATCCAGCACTGTTGACCTTATGCTCTTGAGTAATTTTTTGTTGTAGCAGGGAGCTGTTCTGTTCATAGTTGGGTGTTTAGAAACTTCCCTGACTTCTACCTAGTGATACCAGTCTAGTCCTGACAATTAAATATGTCTCTAGAAACTGTTGTCCCCTGAGGGGAACAATCAGCCCTGATTGAGACCACTACTGTTAACGGAAAGATTTAATCATCACTATGTATGCTCTAATGTGTACCCTAATTTAAATAAATCATTGAAAATATGATAAAGACAATTAGAAATTTGAATATTGAATGAATACTTAATGCTGAATATCTGTTTTAGTGATGGTAACAATATTGTGGCTATATTTTTACAAAGCACTTAATCTTTTAGTACATAATGAATATTTACAAATAAATTGTGCTAGCCTTTATTCCCAAATATTCTGTAATGAGAGAAATAGACTGTAAATTGAATAACTGGTTGGTCACAAGACTTTGCCATTCTACTTTTGTATACTTTAAAATACTTTTGTGCGTGTGTATGTTGTGTGTTTGTGTATGTGTACATGTGCATGTGCATGGATGGGGGTAGGGTGCACATAAGTGGAAGCCAGAGATTGGTATCGGGTATTTTCCTCAATTTCTCTACCTCCTCACCCACTGGGATTACAGGTACATAGCACCACATCTTACTTTTTACATGGGAACTTGGGATTTAAACTCAGGTCCTCATGCTTGTAACCTCCTGAGCCATTTTCCCAAGTATTGTTGTATAAAATACTTGGATCGTGCTTATTTAGTTTATTTTTTTGTTTTTGTCTTTTTGAGACAAGGTCTTCTGTAGTCCCAGCTAGCCTGGAACTCACTATGTAGATCAGGCTGGCCTCAGTCTGGATCTACCTGTCTCTGCCTCCTGAGTGCTGGGATTGAAGGTGTGTGCCACCACACCTGACTTTAATTTTTAAGCTGACATAAAAACATGAAAAGCATATATAATCATAGAGAACTGTGGTGTTTTGATACACACATAATACATTGCATATTGTTTTAAATCAGACAAGTATTCCTGTATCTTAGAGGTTTTATAATTTCTTCATGGCACAAACATTGGCAGTCCTTATACCTTTAAAAAAACATATAGAACATTATTATATTCCGTTGTTGCTTTCTGATGCAATAGACAGTACACCAGAACTTCTTCTTCTATTGACTATAACTTAGTATTTATTGGGATTAACTTTTTTATATCCCCTGTGTATCTTTTTCTGTGCTTGGCTTATTTCACTTAACAGAATGATCTTCACTTTTATTTGATGCCATAAATGAGATTTCTTTTTTATGATTAAAAATAGTATTTTATGTTACATGTATACCACATGTTATATCTATCAGTTTATGTGTTTGTGTTTCTTGATTATTGTAAGCATGAGAGTGTAAGATGTCTCTTCAGTGTGCTAATTCCTTTTGCTATATGCCCAGTAGAAGGATTGCTGAATCATTTGACAGTTCTGTTCTAAATTTCTTGAGGTACCTAGTGTTCACCATAATACCTGTACTAAATTACATTCCTACTACTAGTATGGAAATGTTGCCTTTTATTTTTATCTTCATCAGCATTTTCTTTTTATAATAGTCATTCTTATTATAATAAGGCTATATATAACCTATAATTTTGATTTGCATTTCTCTATTAATTAGTTAAACATTTTGATATTTATATTTTTCTTTTGAGAAATGTCTATTTCTCATTTTAAAATTCAGTGTTGACAAAAGATAAGAAAATGTATATGCTTAGAGAGCCAAGCATACATCTCAGTTCTGTCATTTACATGGACATTATGATTAGAGCCACTTACAAGGGCACTAATTCCTTTCAGAAGAGTTCACTCTCATGTCCTAAAGTCTGACTTCCTAATGTCATCATATTGGAGGTGATACTTTAAAATAGGAATTTTAGTGATGAACATAACCTAGCCATATCTTAAAATTTGAAGGCTTTATTCTTATTTTTGTTGTTTTTTAAAATAGTTATCAGTGTGGCTACTTATGAATAAATTGTGAAACTGGCCACGTTTGAATTTGAAGCCATCACAATTGAAAGTTAAATTTGCCCTTTTATTTTCTTAATCTTGATGATTGTTTAAATTGGTCAAATTTTTTGTTTTTATAAGGGAGAGGGATTTGGCTTCTTATTTGTGATTCATCATTCAGATTGAGAAGTTGGTTGCCAAGAAAGCATGTAATCTTTGAAGGGGCATGTATAACACTGTTTTCTAGGAAAGTTTACTGGTAAAGTGGTTTTCAATTTTCATGACATTAAATAAAGAATAAAATTAGAACAAAATTAACTCTAGTTAATTTTTTTAACTAGTTTTCTGTTTTTTGTCCTAACAAATTACCACACATATTAATGGCATAAAACAGTATGCTTTAATTATCGTATTTTGACCAGTTACACATCTTGAAGGCTTGGTTGGGCACTTTGCTCAATAGTATCACAGGGCTGGAATCAAGATGTTGTCAGGTTTGTTTTCTTTTCTGAAGATGAACCTGAATTCATTTTTTTCCCAGTTTTTACTGACATTGTTGGCAGAATTCAGTCCCCAGGTAGTTATAGTAATCAGGTTCTCAGTTTTTTACTGGCTGTTGGTAGTTTCTAGAAATCTTCTATGTTTCTTGCCCTGTGGCCTTGTGGCCTTGTCTTTACCACCAGCAACAGTGCCAAGACTTTTTGTATTTAAAATTTCTCTTTCTGCTTCATTTTTCCTCTGCTCCCAGGAAAAAAGTTAATCTTCAAGGCTTCATGTGATTAGATTGGACTCTGTTGAATTATTAAGGACCACTCACTGTCTCAAGATCCCATTTGCACATAATAGGACATATTTCCAGGTCCTAGAGATTAGATTGTAGATATCCATGAGGAGTCATTGCTTTGTCTACTGCTTTTCCTTTAGAAATTTTTATAGTGGTGGTTTTGTGATTCAGTTTGAAATGAGTCTTATTTTTTTATTTTACAGATTTTTTATGTCAGCTATGGTGAAATTTTGTGTACCTTACATGAAACACCTTATTTAATAACTACTGGGGATTCATTCTATATTCCTTCAGGTAAGAATAACAAGCACTTTGTTTCATCCAATTATAGTAGCTATGTAGTCCTATGTTTATGCATAGTTTCATGAAAATGGAAGCTACAGTGGTCAAAATGAACTATTGGTAACACTTTTGGTAACAGCAGTTTTATACACACTTTTCTTTCATTTTTTCATTAGATAAGTATATTAGTGTATTGATGCATGAAAGTCATAGGGTTGTTTGTTGCCAAATATAAAAATATTAAGTAGAAACTATATTGCATTTCAACCTATAAAGAAAGCTATGTTATTTCCTATGGCATTATATTTAGCCATTTTTAGTGGATTATTTTAAATATACGGACCATTGTACTGTTAAAGAACACAATTCATTGGAAATATGTGTTTAATGTATTTGCTTGTTATTCCTTCATTCACTAAATATGAGTAATGATTTTCTGTAGCACCAAGCATTGCTGTACAAGATTGGGATAAATAAATGAAACAAAGAGAGGAATTCTTAATTTATAAAGCTTACATTCAGATGAAAGAAGACAATAATAGCTGTGTTTTTGTAGTTTTGCCTTGTGGTACTGGGATCTGAACAGAGGTCCTTTATGCTGGGCAAACACATTCAATGAGCTGCATTCTAATACATAAAAGTCTTAGTAGTAGTGCTTAATGCAAGGAAACCTGTCACATGTGACACTATCTGCAATATTCTTTTCTGTCATTTATTACCTCATGATGAAAGAGTAGCATTTGCCTCCTTTAAGTTTTGAGATTTTATTTTATGTAACATTGTACCTTTTATTTTTATCTATTTATTATTTTTATTTTATGTGTATGAGTGTATTGACTGCATGTAAGTGCACTGTGCAATTCCTGTGGAGGTGAGAAGAGGGCGCTGGATTCCCTGGAACTAGAGTTACTAACAGTTGTTAGCTGCCATGTGGGTGCCAGGAATTGAACTCTGGTCCTCTGCAAGAGAAGCCAGTGCTCTTAACTGCTGAGCCATCTCCCAGCTCCTACCTTTTATTCTAATCTGTGTTTGTACGTATGGTTTAGAGGAATTAGTATTTTAAAGACTACATAAAGATTGGTTTCAGAATGATTTTTCCATCTTGTACCATATCCAGTTAGCCTCTGCCTTTGTTATATAATGTTTTGAAATTAATATTCATACTTTCTCTGGGTTGATAGGTGGTCACTAACTTTTGGATTTCTTAATTTATGGAATTAGAATTATATTAAGTTGTTTCTATTTTGTGTTATATGCTGTGGCAAGTGATGAAATACTTATAGGGAATGATTCCTATGGAAATAATTGTATTTTCTTATCTCTTTACTTTTAGGTAATTATTACAACATTAAAAACCTCCTGAATGAGGAAAGTATTCTTCTTTTTACTCAAATAAAGAGATGAAAGATGAAGCAGTGAAGCAAGTTAAATGTGTGTGTGTGCACATGGGTGTGTGGGTGAGCGCACACATATGCATGTGTGTGTATATATATGTATATATACATATATAATAGTTGTATATTTGTTAGATTTTTGTAATTATGATATTTTAAAATAAAGCTTTTATTCAGTTTTGTGTAAACTTGCATTAGATAAACACTTCATATTCCTGCATATATTTTCCAATTTACATACATTGCCTTTAGTGATTTATATTAATAATATGAAAAAATACCAAAATTGCTATTCCCACAATGTAGGACAGGTCTTATCCAGAAAAGAGCTGACTAATATGTCCATTATTTGGAACAGTTGGTTCCAAATACTAATCTTTTTTTTTTTTTTTTTTTTTTAAACTTTTAAAAAATTTTTGTTTTGAGACAGGGTTTCCTTGTAGCCCTAGCTGACCTGGAACTCATGATGTAGACCAGGCTGGCCTCCATCGTATAGAGATCTGCCTACCTCTGCCTCCCAAGTTCTGGGATCAAAGCTGTAGGCCACTGCTTCTGTCCAAATATTAAATCATTGGTCTTTAAGGGATCAGTGGTACAGAACTGTGGTAATTGTTTGTCAGAATCAGTTTCCCTGGGTTGCTGTAATAAAGTGATTTAAAGTAGTGTGGAGGGTTTTTTAGTTTTTTTTCTTTTGTCTCAATTTTTGAAGCTCATTCTAAATTCAAGATTTTGTCAGGGCAATGATGATTCAAATTCCCTAGAAGATAATCTTTCCTTCCTTTCTAATTTCTGGCTATTGACTTTCTATGTTTACCTTTCCTTTTTTTGTACCTTCAATACTTGAGTCTTTTCCTCTTATCAAGTGACATTGTCATCTCATATATTCTGTCTTTATATAACATCTATGTAACTGTCTCCTAAGCTTTTCTTCCTCCATGATCCTCTTCATATTTTCAAGTGGAAGTGATGCCCCTTTGCTTTCTAAATGTAACCTTCATTTTGTGTTTATTCAAGGTTTTTGCTCATTTTTATTTAGCTTGCTTAGCGAGTTGTGTAAGTTATTTATGATCCGGAAACAAGCTCTTTGTTGGATATATGTATGATGAAAATTTTCTGCCTGTTCATCTTAATGGTGGATTAGTTCATCTTCATCTTAATTTTTGTTTTGTTGTAATGTGAGGTCCAGATAAAGGTCAGTTTCCAGTTCATTTTACTGTGTAGGTATGAGTTTATTTTTTGGACTTTGCTTTTGTTCCATTAAGCTATACTTTAATCTGTTCCTTTAATAAAAAATTGAAAAATAAATGACTTGTGTTCTCTAATTCTTTTTCAGATCTTCAGATTAATTTTGCTAATGTACATTTTATATCCAGATACAAGCTGGAGCAGTGAGTTGGGGTATTGTGGCGGTTTGAATGAGAGCACCCTCATAGACTCCAAGTATTTGGACATTTTGTCCCCAGTTGGTGGTGCTGTTTTGGGTGGTTTTAATATGTGCAGCCTTGCTGGAGGAAGAATTTTAAGCCTTACCAAATTTCCAGTGGCTCTCGCTTCCCTGTGCCAGTCTGAAGATGTGATCACTCTGCTTTCTTCTGCTCCAGCCACCCACTTTCTGCCCCCATACCTCCCCCACCATTAGGGACTCCTTAATTCCTCTGGAATCTTAAGCCAAATAAATTCTTCCTTCTATAAGTTGCCATGGTAATGGTGTCTCATCACAGCAACAAAAAAATAACTAATAAAAATATATTGAATGTCTGCATACCTGCAACTCCAGCATGAGATTATCCAAATTCTTAATGAGTGACAAGGGCAGTGGCTAGAACAGGAGTCTCATCCTAGTATCACTCCCCAACTCTTCCTCCCTTGCCCTGGGGAAAACTCGACATAATCCTTCTACCAATTCCAATTCATCAAAGTAGCTATAGCCAGGGCTGCAGAGATGGCTCAGTGATTAAGAACACTAGCTACTCTTGCAGAGGATCCGGGTTCGATTCCTAGCAACCACATGGTGGCTAACATCCATTCCAGTTCTGACTGTGGGAATTGCACAACATGGGTGCACTTACATACATGCAGGCAATACACACATATACATAAAAAAATATATTTTTTAAATAGCTATAGCTTCATTGAGGTGTTTGCAAATGGGCTGGGGTCCCTGAAGGAGTGGCAGTGTGGAAAACAATTGATGAATGAGATACCAAGAGACTCTGCTCACCATTTGTTCCCATGGTGCTTGCCATATGAAGGGAGAAACCCTGGGAACCTCTGCCCCAGTGAGGTCTGCTATGCAACGTTTGTCAGGTCAGTAAATTACAGCATTAAATAGCAAGGCCAGCAGGGAAGATGGGTTCCCAATACAAAGCAGGGAGAGTGAAGTGCAGGTATCCTAGGAAGGGGGCCCTGAGCAGATAAACTTCCAGTTAATCTTGCGTTTGGAATAACAGAATGAGGACTCTACACCATCCTTCAGTGAGGCAACAACCAAGGCTTGAGCCCACCTTAGCTTGACTCCCTCACTTCTGCCCTCCAAGCCTGTGGTGGGAATGATGCAGTTTGCCCATGGGTCCTGCCTTCTTGCCTGCCCCATCCTGCCCCTACTTGCATTTCTATACTGGGTCTGAAGTCCAGTATTAGGTCTGGTGGGATTGAGAGGTGTGTATAACTGACTCAGTTACTTCCCACTTGTCCCACCTCAGGGAAGTAAGTACACAAAAACAAGTATTTGCAATGACTGTTGGCAAGGACCAGACATAAATCAGCCTTCTGCTGCCTCTATGGGAGTGAAGGGGAAACTAGTGTCCTTTGAGCTGTACAAAGGCCCCTGATTTTGATTTGAGTAAAATTCAGCCTACCACAAGACTACACATTTTTCAAAAAGCAAAGCTATTTTAGTAAGTATTGATAGCCATGTTGACATTAATTTGCATTTCTCTAATGACTCATGATGGGGGATATCTTATTTATCTTCTTCCCATATGTCCTTTACAATGAAATATCTGTCTCTTTTGATCATTTTCCATTTGTATTTGATGTTATGTTTTGAGAGTTTTAAGAGCATGTAGATATGAACCATTTGTTGAATAAATGATTTGCAAGTATTTTCTCCCAGTTTATATCTTGCCTTTTCATCACAATGAAGTCTTTTGAAAAGTAGTTTTTAATTTTGAAGAAGCCCAACTTACTGAGTTTTTAATTTCATAAACCTTTTTATTATACAAGTTCTTTGAGAGCCCAAATATTTTCTCTCATGTTATTTACTAAAGTTTCATAGAATTGAATTTTACATTAAGTTTGTGATAAATTTTGAGTTCATATTGTATAAAATAAGTTTAGACCAAAACTAATTTTTTAAAATAATTTATTTCTGAATGTTCTAATGCCAGTTGTTAACAGGGTGATCTTTCCTCATTGATTTGCTTTTCATTTTTTTGAGAAGTTAGTTGTGTACAATTCTATTGATGTATTTCTAGGTTCTTTATCAGTTGTCTCATGTGTCTAGTGCTGCCAACTTCACAGTCTTAGTGTATCTAGATAATGAACCTTGACAATGGTATATTGTTTCTTCTATTTTACCCTCCCCCCAATTGTTTAGCCATTCTGAAGTTACAGATGGTTGTTAACCACTATGTGGGTGCTGATAATCGAACCTGGGTCCTTTGCAAAGAGCAGCCAGTGCTCTTAACTGCTGAGCCATCTCTCTAGCCTCCCACTTCCAAAAATTCTTAATTCAAACTATATCGCACAAATAGCCCAGATAGTCTTTGCTTACCTTTGAAACTTCACAAGCCAGGTCTCCCATCATCTACACCTCTTTCAGCATTGTCTTCCAAGTTCCTATAGAACAGCTTACTGAGATCTAAGCACTCTTCCAGTCCAAAGCTCTAAAAACTTCCACAATCCTCTCAGACACATATGAACAAGTCCGTCACAACAATACCCACAATTCTGGTACCAATTTCTGTCCTACTTATTTTCTTCTACTGTGTTTTCACTGACTAACTTGGTGAGGAAAGGACTGATTTGGCTTACATCAGACAGTCCAACATTGAAGGAAGCCAAGGCAGGATCATAGAGGCAGGAACTGAAGCGCAGACCATGGAGGAGTGCTGTTTACTGGCTTATTCCCCTGGCTCAGCATGCTTTTTTAAAAATTTATTATTTTTATTTTATGTGTATGAGTCTTTTGACTGCATGTATGTAAGTGCACCACATACATGCATTGACCACAGAGGCCAGAAGAGGATGTCAGATTCCCCTGGAACTGGAGTTACAGATAGTTGTTAGCTGCCATGTGGGTGCTGGGAATTGAACCTGGGTCCTCTGGAAGAATATCTGGGAGTATGCTTAACTGCTGGGCCATCTTTCCAGTCCCGCAGCCTTCTTTCTTATACTACACGGGACCACTTGCCCAGGGCTGGCACCACTTACAGTCGGCTGGGCCCACCCATATCACTCAGCAATCAAGAAAATGTCTCACAAACATGCCCACAAGACCAATCCATAGAAGTAATTCCCCAACTGAGGTTCCCTCTTCCCAGTGTGTTAAGTTGACAATTAAAGCTATCCAGCACACCTTTATAGTTAAGTATTTGATTTTTGAGTTACTGTAATTTTTTTTTACATATAACGTTTGATCATATATTTCATCATATTTTACCTTATTTGTAAGATTATTACATTAAAAGTTTCTCATCTCTGATAACAGTGCGTTCTTGTCATTTGTGGGTGTGGGTTGTACACATGGGTACATATCTGCTTACCTATGCATGCTTGTGTGGAGATTAGAAGTCATTAGACTGGATGGATTCTTCAGTCACTCCCCACCTTCTTTTTTGAGACAGGGTCTCTCACAGAACCTAGAGCTTATCGTTTTGGCTAAACTGGCTAGCCAGTGAGCTCTCAGGATCTGCCTTGTTTCTGACTCCCAAATCAGAAGACAGTGGCACTAGCAATTTGAGTGTACCAAGAAAGGCATTTAATGCTTCTTTTAGTAAAGAAGGAACATAGGGTTTAATATTATCTATAGCTTCAGGTATTCACTGGGAGTCTTATATGTCATATTAATAATGATAGGCTACTGCATTTTTATAACTTAAAGTAGTTTATAAGTCACATTGATATCACTAGTGCAAGAAAATAATTTCTGATTTCCTTTATTTTTTTGCATTATCTGGGATTGAACCTAGTATCTTGCATATGCCAGGCAAGCACTCTACCCCTAAACTATATACCCAACTAAGAAGGATTTCTTTTTGTTTATTTTCTTTTTGAAACAGGGTTTCATGAAGCTCAGGCTAACATCAGCATTGCTATATAGCAGAAGATAACCTAGACAGCTGATCCTCCTGCCTCTACACACATGTGCCACTATACTCAGTTTTATGTGATGCTAGGGATTGAACTCAGACCTTCATATGTACTAGGTATCACTCTACCAGCTGAGCTACAATCTCTAGCTGATTTAAAGAGAAGTCTTATTTTTTCAGTTTTTAAACTCAGTCTTAATGGTTATAATAACCATGGATACAAGAATAGTGGAAATGAACTTAACAATGAAGCACTAGTTGTTGTGAATAAAGACTAATGAGGATAGCAGTTTACAAAAACAATTCTTGTTTTTCTTTTCTAATGGTTCACTTTATAAATCACAACAGCAAGTATTATGCTTTACTTAGAAGATTTGATGCTTTTTAAAATTTTGAGATGATAACTAATGGTTTGATATTGTATGCATCTGTGTATGTATGTGTGTGTATGTGTGTGTGCACACGTGCACGTGCATGCTTTCTGCCCTGTGTGTGTATATGTGTGTGCTATCTGCCCTGTGTCTATGTGCGTGTGTGTTTGCGTGTGTGTGATATCTGCCCTGTAAACACTAAACTTAATTGAACTTTGATTAACTATTGCTATGGAAAATAAAGTTAGAACCTCATGAAGACGTGTTTTAAACTTTGTGTTCTATTAGCTTTTTATTAAGTACTACTTAGAAAACATCTATATATACATTTTATCACTATAAAAGAATTAGAGTCAAATAGTTTGTGGCTAGAGATATCATTAGCTTTTCTGAAAGGCAATTTCTCAAGCAACACAGGCTATACCAATTGAGATTATCTAGGTCTTTTTCCTCTTTAATTCAAAAAATAAACTAGATGAAAGTGTTAAGCTGTCAACTGAAAATAGAATTTTTAGAGGAAAGTCACATACTCAGGGGTATGTAGAGCTAACAATTTATGTATCTGTAAATACCTTTTGGGGCCATGGAGAATTGGTATGCAATCTGGACATACAAGTTAGACTTTAGATAAAAAGAAAAAAAAAGGATTTGTTACTTGTTATGTTACACACACACACAACACACACACACACACACTCACTCACTCACTCATACCAGATATTCTGAGACAGTGTCTTCCTATTTAATCAAAGCTGGTCTTGAACCTTTAATCCTGCTTCAACCTCTTAAGTGTTGGGATTTTAGGCATGTGTCACTATATCTAGCACAAGTACAAATCTTTAGTGTTTCCAAGTGCAAAGTCCCCACGTGTGAAATTTATAATGCTGAATATATCTTTTTGATGTTTGCTGTGCATGGAATGAATTATTTTTCTGTATATGTAAATATGCTCTTTATATGCCTACGTGATATGTATGTCATTTTAAATTTATAATTAAACGTGAAACTTGTGACTTAAATAGAAATTGTCATAATCAAAAGAATTGATTAGAAGGGTAATGAATAGATAATAGTATTTAGATAGAGCTGGTGAAAATGAATGGCATGTTTTATGTGTAGCTCAGCAGGTAGAGGACTAAATTCAATCTTTAACAACACAGAAAGTCAATCACAGTGGTGTATAACTGTAATTCTGGCCCTCTAGAGGTAGACACAGGAAGATCTTAAGTTCAAAGTCATCCTTGGCTACACAATGAGTGTTAGGATGATCTGGGCTTGAGATCCTGTCTCAAACAAAACAAAACAAAACAATCAAACCAATCCACCCCAAACACATTTGGCCTAGCTCTAGATCTGGACAGTAACCTTTCTGCCTCCACTGATGTTCCTGTTGTGCCCACTGCTCCTGTTGCCATGTTGATATTTCATTGATTTTTTTTTTACCTTCAAATTTTGCCTATTTGTGTAGAATGCCTGAAACTTGGAAGGACATACTCAGTGGTAGAAAGACCACAGTTATTTGGGCTTTGTGCAAAAGAATAGCCATGCAGCAAAACCCCAAATATGTGTGCATGGCAACCAAGTTCTTGTCTGCTTCTTAGCCAGGACGTCCATCTTTACCAGACAAAAACTTGAAAAATTATTCCAATCATGGCAAATATTCATAATACAAATATAAATATATTCTTCCTACCCCAAAGAGGATAATCTAGGTAGCATTAGTACTTTCAGTGTTATATTGACCCTTTCAATATGATCAAAGATTATATGGTAATGTAATAACCAATGTTACTAAACTTATTTATTTTGAAGGTAGAGTAAAAGGATATGTATTTAAAATGTAATTCATGTATATTTTTAGAATAGTTTTATATTTAGTCATATGAATAGTACCAAGATTTCCAAATATTTCATGATTGAGTTTCTCCTGTTTTAGTATATTTATTAAAATTAAAAATGCTATTGATATATTATCATGACTATACATGAAAACTTTACTTAAATTCCCTTAGTTTGTACAAATGTCTTTTTTCCTCACATTTAATTACTATACTTCCTTGGGCTTCTCTTGGGCTTCTCATGGCAGTGAGAGTTTCTCTCTCTTTTTTTTTTCTTTCAATGAACTTGGTAGTGATGAGGAATACTGGTTGGGGATTTTGTAGAAATATCTTTTAATCGGGAATTACTTGATATTTTCTCCTTATTTAATGGAGTTACATACAGGTTAGGAAGAGGAAGAATAAAATGCTGAGCTGAAGAGATGGCCTAGAAGTACTGTTCTTCCAGAGTTTGCCTCCCAGCAGTCACATTGTGAAGTTCTCAACAGCTTGTAACCCAGCTCCAGGGGATCCAGTTCCTTCTCCTGGTCTCCTTGGGCACCCACATATACATGACATACACTCACACAAACACACATGCGTATATACATAAGTAAAAACAAAAATAATAAAGTCCCATGAAATGCAAGGAAATAGTTATCAAATGTATCACATTAATGCAAGATGCTTAAATTAGAGACTATGTTTATGACAGAGGAAGATATTCCATATGGACACTATATTTTCACTCAATTTTTTTGAAACTTAAAACTACTCTGAAAATGAAGTCTTGAGTACTTAAGTCCCAAACAGGACATCTATATTAAGTCCCTTATCATCATAGTTCAGAGAACATGTCAGAAAAGGAAGCAGAAAGAATGTAAGAATCAAAGGACGGGAGGAATGCTGCAAAATACTGTCTTCTGGACAGGACGTGGCTATTGCACCTATGAGTACACAACTGCTTGGTTACTTGCACAAGACCTGTGTAAGATCAAGCCAACCATAGTTGGGGTGGATCTCCTGGCCCCACCCCATCTGAGGTACTTCTGGAAGTTGATAGCTGCTGGGGGAGGGAGAGTCATTCTCTTTTGAGGATGTGGCCAGTGGTAAGGTTCCCCTGCTCCTGTAGATGGCCCTACACCTATGCACATATCTGCAGCAATACTGGACTTAGTGAGTTATCAAAAAGGATATGAAATTGCGATATGGTGGTACTTGGAAGGGACAAGTGGGAGTTAGATAAGATATTGTATGCATGTATGAAATTCTGTGCTGCCTTCAAGGGTTTGGGTGTGGCGCTCTCTACTGGAGCATTAGTAACTCATCAGTGTTTATACCACTGAAGACAATGACTCTACTCTTCCAGCAACCATCAACTACCAATGCTCTCTGGGTATGGGTGGGTCCCACAAATCCCTCCCTCTTCCATGACTAAATGTTGATGGGTCCAGTCTTGTGCAGGCCCTAATCACAGCTGCTTTGAGTTCATGAGTATAATAACTATGTCTAGAAGTTTTTTCATGGCCTTCTCCCCTCCTTATCATGAGGCTCACGTATCCTTTTCATCTTCTCTTCCGTGGTTGAACTGACACTTTTAAATGAATGGTATGACAGGAAAATCATATATGTATAAAAATAGGAGACCTATATATTTTAATGTAATGATTTCAAAAGGGTCATTAATATGAATCGTCTGATGCCATATTGGGCAACTTTCAGAAAATAGAACTCATAAAGTTTTGGTATAGTTTGCATGAATAAAGAATATCCAGAAGAATCTATAAGGGCCAGTATATTCCTTCCTTTTCCTGCTACATGACCATGTGATCAGATTTCCTTCATATACTTTAGTCAAAACAATACAGCTACAGAGATACAAATCTGTCCATCTGTTATGAAGTTAGACATTAAAAAGAAATCTACAGAAATATTAAATAATGGCACTGTTTTCAGTCATTTTGCTTTCTTTTGAAATGTTTCTTTAGCTAGCAAATGTTTTATATAGATTATGTTAACAGGTACTGTGTCTACTCTTTTTAAAAAGGTTTATTTTTTGTTATTTTAAAACTATGTGGTGTGTGTGTGTGTGTGAGTGAGAGAGAGAGAGAGAGAGAGAGAGAGAGAGAGAGAGATTTTCAGGTCCCATTGGGGTATAAGGAGTGCGGCTGACAGTGGGAGGCTAACAAAAGAGAGAGCAGGGTGAGGGCCAGTGGAGGCTTGGTGAAAGAACTAGCGCCATCAATGAGGGTCTGGGCTCAGAGTAATCACCACTGGTGGGGAGATCATCGATTTTTAGAGTGCTGACAGCAGTCATCATGCAGACAAGTTTAGATGAGAAAGGAGTCCCCAGGTGGTGCTAAAAGTACAGTGAACCTTATGAGAAGGGTCTAGTGGAAGGACCTTAGGTCATTTGAAGTGTCCTTTTAAGGAGATTAGGGCACCCAGCCATTGCTATGGCTGGAGATATGAACATTTTGCTCAGGCATACACTCCTCTGATCTTGTCATCAGCACTGTGAGATAATGTGTCAGAACGTTCCTTCCAAGCTAAACCATGCTGCTTGCACACTGAATTTTTAAAACTCTTGGCCAAATAAGCGTTTGCATTTTCCCTTTAGTCTTTGCTCAGTGGATACTTTTTACTTGAGGCCTTCCTTGACTTTTAACTTGCAGCCTTCCTGAACATACCCAGGAACTCCTTTCCAGCACTTTCCAAGCAGCTATTGATTTATGATTTATTTGTGTTGGTTTTTTTTTGTTACTTTCTCTTTCTAAAATGCTTCATGAATACCAGGACTCTAAAAAAGTCTTTTACTACAGAAACAATGGTTGGCATAAAGCAGGTTTTCAATCAAACCTGTTGAGTTGAATTGAATGTTGATTTTTCTCCTTGCTATGACTTGAATTCACACCTCCACCCCAAAGCGTGTTAGTTGCTTAATCCCCAATACAGTGGTCTTTGGAGAATTGCAGATATTTAGGAGAGGAGGGCTCTATCTCCTTAACGGATTAATGATCTTATAAAAAGTTTTGAGCTGTGCATTCAACCTCTCTCTTTTTCTCAGTCTCATGATTCCTTCTGCCCTCTTAGGGTACAGCAAGAAGGCCCTCCCTGTAAGATGTGGAGCCCTGGTCTTGGGCTTTCCTGCCTTTAGATCCATGAGCCAATTAATCTAACCCTTATTTATTATGGATTACTCAGTCTGTGATTATTTATAACAATAGAAAAAAAACACTGATACTCTTGTAATTCCTTTCCTGAATGTTCTCTGTTTTGGACATATACCCCCACGTAGATTCCTTGGGCTCATCACTGTCCTCCCATTCTTAACTTTGGCCTCAACCTTGAAAGACATCAATTACTGTAGCTATCCATGTATTTTGTCTAGAAATCATGTCTATCTTCTTCTTTTCTGTTGAATCATCAACCTTTATGCCTTCCCATCACTGTCATGTCTCACATCTTTCTCAGCCTCAGTCTCACATCCAGGACACTTTTGGCAGCCTTGTCGTGCTGCATCTGTCATGTTATCTGCCTGTTAACAAACTGTCAGTCACCACAAATGTTAGCATATTGAATAATCCCATTTAAACTGCAAGTATTCTTAGCCCAATTGGATTAAGGCCATTTGATATGAATGTTTTTGGAAAAAAATTTCCCCAGAAGAGAGGGAGGCAGAGATAGTGGGAGGGTAAATATAGATGAACACTTGGCATAGCAATTATATGGAAAACCTAGGATGTACCACGATCACCATGCTTCTGTACAGTTTACAATAACAGACAGGAATTATTTTTAGATCACTTAGTTGATTGCCTTAATTTATCAAAATGCTATGCTATGGTTAGCTAATTCTTTCTCAGAGTTCCTGACCACTGTGTGTTAAAGCTGGAAGTAGGTTTCAGGTTGTCTATTTGTCAAGTTAATGCTCTCTCTAACCTACCAGACTACTTATTAAGACTATTTCAGAAACTTTAGTACTTAATTTTTTCTCTTGTCTTATTGCTCTAACAAGAGCTTCAAGTACTATATTAAAGAGGAGTAGAGACAGTGGACAGTCTTGTGCTATGCCTGCTTTCAATGAGATGCTTCCATTTCTTGACTGTTTAGGATGATGTTGGCTGTGGGTTTGTTGTATATAGATTCAATTATGTTGAGGTATGTTTCCTTTGGTCCAATTTCCTATAGCATTTTTAACATTGTCAAAGGCCTTTTCTGCATCTATTGAGATAACCATGTGATTTTTGTCTTCGAGTCCATTTATATAATTTATAACATTTATTGACTTATCCTATGTTGACCCATTCCTGCATCTCTGGAATAAAGTCAACTTTATCATAAGAATGTAGATCTATAGTTTTCTTTTTTGGTTGTGTTTTTATCTGGTTTTGGTATTAGCATGATTCTGGCTTCATAGAAAAAGTATGAGAATTCTCTCTCAGTCTATCTTTTTGAATAATGTAAGTAGTATAGGTTGTAGGTCTTTAAATGTCTGGTATAATTCTGTTGTGAATCCATCTGGGCCTTTTTTGTTGTTGTTGTTTTTGAAGAAGTATTTGTATTTGTTTCAGTTTCCTTCCTTGTTATGGATCTGTTTGAGTTCTTGATCTCTTCTTGGTTTAGCTTTGGTAATTCCCATGAGTTTAGATATTCACACGGTTCTTTTAGGTTTTCAAATTTAATAGAGTATAGGTTTTTAAAGTAGTCCCTTATATTACAGATGGTCTCAAAGCAGGGGGATGGGTAAGGCAGGATTTGGGAAGTTTATCCGGTGCAGGCCAATTCCAGGGCCCTCCTCTTAAAGATCCCACCAGCCCTTCCCTCATATCTCCCCCCCTAGGAATCATGCCAACAGCACAGGACTCTTGGGAGACACACTTAAGCCATATCCAAACCATAGTTGTGGAATCAGAGTTTCCGTCTACTTCTTTGGCTGCTGTGTAGCCCCTCCTAGAACAGCGCCTAGTCACCAAGTCTACGGTGAGTGAATAAATAAATGAGTGACTGAGTGAATAGCAGAAAACTGGGACCAAGACTGATGAGAGTACGTAACAAGAAGATCAAGAGAAGTAATACTTTTAAGTTTAAACTTTTCTCCAGTCATATGTTTAAACTTCAGCTAGGTAGAGAAAGATTCCCCTCCACTGTCTCTTTACTTGTCTGCCACTGCCTGGCAGAGAATGCACTTTTGATGGTGTCATGAGTTGAATCACATACATCCCCAGAATATAAGAAGGTCTCATCTCTAGCAAGTCCAAATGTGATGTTATTTGAAAAGAGGTAATCAAGCTTAAACTGGATCACTAAGGTCGATCCTCCAATGGCTGGTATTTTGTAAAAATGGAAAATTTAGAGACAGGCTAGACATGCTTAGTTCTTTGAATTGTTTGTGTGTTCTTTAAATTTGTTGAATTCTTTGATCATATTTATGATTATTATTTTAAATTCTGTGTCCTGGGTTATCTCTACTGGGTTCTCATTGTAAAACTTCTATAGGACTGGTGGTGTTTGGTGGGAACATTTTATTATTTTATCATTGTGGTTTTGGCATGTGGATTTCTTTTGTTGCTTGTGATTCTGGTATGAAACTCAAGCATTCCTTTGTTGAGGTGAAGTCTTGTTCTGTGTGTTTTATTGAGGTACCTTGGTTGCTTTCCTGGGGAGACCAAGTCACGCTCTCTCAAACAGTCTCCAAAGGTTTGGGACCCTACGGAGCTTTGATTTTTTTGTACTCTATTAGAAAACATGCTCTAAATATAGTTTAATGTAATGTGTTGTGGTATAATATAATAAATTAATATGCATAATAAATAATGTACTGACACAATATATGATATATCACCTATAATAAGGTGGAAGAAAAATGTCTTTTTCTGTCTAAGAAGAAAAGACAACCAAGAAGAAAAGACCCATGTGCTACAAGCTTTATGTAGCATGGTAGTCTCCATAGGAAGTTAACTCCAAGTAATTTCTTACTAGTTTTGGTAAGAGTGGAAAGTCATGGCAAAATAAGATAGGACAAAAGTGTGTGATCCAAGTAGCACACTGGGGAAAGCATAGCAAGGACTGCTGGTTTAGGTGCTCGCTCAGCTCCCTTCCGTCAGGGCCTGGGAGTTGCTCTCATGTGAGGGTCTTGTGCTCTGCATCAGAGGAAGGTCATGTTCTTCCTATACCTGATGCTCCTCAAAGCCTCTAACTGAATATATTTAATACACTAAGTGTCTGTAGTTTGGGGTGGCATGTTCTAACATATGAAATAACACTGACAAGTATTATTAAGAATATTTTTAATGTAGGTGACTTCTTCTGGCAAGGTGAATAAGGATGATCTAAAAGCTAGGAAACCTTAACTATTACTTGGGTAATTCAGCAAAATTTTTCCAGGAGTTTGATTTTTTTTAATGGAAACAATATCCTATCTTAGTATTTGGCCAGCTGTATCATTTATCTCCAGGAACAAACTTGGAAACTTTCCCAAGGTCAAGACTTTTGAATTAGTGACTGCATGTGCATGTGTATGTGTACATGCAGATATGTGTGTTTCCTGGTAGCATTTATGCTTTGGGGGGTTAAAGCTGAAAACTACTTTGGGGACTCTATATGTATATAAAAGAGACCTTGGGACACGGACACACACACACACAGAGAGAGAAGAGGAGAGAGAGAGAGAGAGAGAGAGAGAGAGAGAGAGAGAGAGAGAAACACTGGCTTCTGTTCCACTTGTATTCTTATGCTCTTATGTATGGTTTTGAGTTATTCTGAATGTCGTTGGTCCTTGCTGCTATTTACTCTTCAGTGTACATTGGGTGCTCAGCCAACACTCAGATTATTACTTTTGTTAAAAAAAATTAAGATTTTTTTTTCTTGTTATTTTGATTTTTGGTGGCATTAGTATTTTCCAGAATTTATACATTCTGCCAGTAGGTGGCACTCTGAGCACACTAATTCACTTAAAAGATTCAATGGGGAAAAAAAGGAGATAATATCACATGTAATTTATATGACCCCTGGCAGTTATACCTCAGTTGTCATAAGAAATTCCTGTGAGAGTGAATCAGCATAATTTAAGAATCAAAGCTTAAACTCTGGAGGAAAGATTTGGGCATTTGATTTTAGTTTTGAAGTACCTTGAGTATATAAGTTTTCTACAAACTACCAAATTATTGAGTGGAGAGAATTTCTTTAAAATTTTTATGTGTATGAGTGTTTTGCCTGCATGTATGTAAAGTGAAGCCATGTTGTGCAAAGTCCTGTATCAGAAGAGAGCATCAAACGTTCTGGAACTGGAATTACAGACAGTTGTTAACTGCTATGTGGGTGCTGGGAATCAAACCCAGGTCCTCTACAAGTGCAAGCAGTGCTCTTATCCGATGAGCCATCTCTCCAGCCCCTAGTAAAGAGAATTTAATCCTTGATTTTATTACACGTCAGGAAGTCTCTACCTCAAGCATGTCACAAAATCCTAAAAGTTATTTAATTCTCTTTAAGTACAAATATAGATTTCAATGCTTTTAGGAGAGGAGTTAGAAATGTATAAATTACTGATTTATGAAGAACTGAGCCAACTGTACTAGTATATACATGTAATACCAACAGTCAGGAACTAAGGCAGGAAGACCATGAATTCAAGGCCAGCCTGGATAAGATCAGCCTCTGGGCTACATGAAACACCCTGTTTCCAAAATAATAATAAAATAAAATAAAATTCCTCACGGATGTTCAGGCCCAGTAAATGCAAAATGTGTCAGATTGGTAGGCTAACATGCTTCTCAGTGTCACACAGGAATTGATTAGCTTTATTCAGTTAGTCACCTGGCAGTGGTGTGAGACCAAAGGACAAAGGTCAGAAAGTCAGAAGAAGGAGAGGATTAGAAAGGATCAATAATTTAGAACACGATGCCCAGTGCTCTAAGGTGGTTGTACAATTTGACAAATATACAAAGTTATATATATATATATATTTTTCCATTTTCTTCCCTCCCTCCCTCCCTCCTTCCCTCCCTCTTCCTCTCTCTCTCCCTTCCTCCCTTTCTTTCTTAAAACTGTGTGTATGTATGTGTGTGTGTAAAAGAGAGAGAGACAGAGACAGAGACAGAGACAGAGAGACAATGTGTATGGGAGTCAGAGGACAACTTTTGGGAGTGAAATCAGTTCTTTCCTTCCATCATGGGCTAGCTCAGGATTGAGGGTTGAAATGGAGGAAAGCATTATCAGATGGCCCCAGCCAAGTTCCTGTCCAAAGTGTCTGCTTCTCAGGGAGAATTTTCAGTTTTAATAATGGGAAGAGTCAATGATTCATTTCCACAGGAAAAAAGGAAAGCGGGCAGGTGAGGGGCTCGCAGGAACAAGAGCCTGAGCAACAGGCTACCAGAAGTAGGCGATCAGAGGTTGGTTGGAGAAAATGATCTGGAGGTTTCCCACATGGAGGCGCTCGGCAGACAGAGGTCTCTGTGGTAAGCCCCTACCCCAGACATTACACAGTAGAGCTAGCTAACTGGACACCTGCCACACAAAAGGACACAGCAGCATTTGCAAACAAAACGAGACCATTTGTCTCCAGCCCTTTTTCCTTTTCCAAACAACCAGAAGATAGAAATAGAAGAGTCAAACAACAGACAAGGGGGACCCTCTCCCAAATCTCAAACAGTAAAATCTTTTCATGTTTATACCCCATGGAAAACAAAAATAGTATAAAAAATGTTTTCAGTCTTATGAGAGCACCACCAGAGAAATTATTGACATGTAGCAGAAAAGTTAAAAAGTCAGAGGCTTGGGGCTGGAGGGATGGCTCAGTGGTTAAGAGCACTGGTTTCTCTTGCAGAGGACCCAGGCTTGATTCTCAGCACCCACATGGCAGCTAATAACAGTCTATAACTCCAGTTTCAGGGACTCCAACACTTTCTTCTGACCTCAGTGGGCATTGCATGACACAGGTTCTTTTACATACCTACAGGCAATTCTCTCATAGACATAAAATAAAAGTAATAAAATATTATAAAAACCTCAAAGGCTGAGTTTTGAGCACACTTATCTATTCACTTGTTTATTCAGTGAGTATTTTTTTGAGCTCCCATTAGGGGCTTAGAAATTTGAGATACAATGTAAATAGAAAATAAACATCATCGTTCTTATAAAAAATATTTATTATGTGGAGGAAGTGGTGGATATTAATAAAAACACTAATAACTGTAATCTTCGAGGATTCCAAAAGAGATAAACATGATTCTTCAAGACTATATACAGCAGCAATCTTGTCAATAACCTTAATATTTCCTGGGAAAAAATGATGTTTTATTTTATGTGTTGAACATAAAGTACAAAAGAGTAATTACTGTATTGGAATCAATAATTGCATAATATCTGAAAATCCCTCTGGATGGTTAGTATTGATGTCACTTTGACAGGATCATCTGAGAAAGCCTATGGACATGACTGTGAGAGAATTTCTCTGCTGGGTTAGTAGAGGTGGAATGACTCACTCTAATTGTACACTGAACTATTCCATGGTCTGGGGTTCTGGAGTGAATAAAGAGAAAGAGCTGAGCACCAGTCTTCATCTCCAGATCCTTAGATGTATGTATCCTGATGTAACTGTAGGCACCAGGATAATGGAATGGAACCAGAGAGGTAAAAGGAAAGAAGGAACCTGAGAAAGAAGAGAGCTGCTAAGGGAGAACACCAACTGATGGCTCAATACCAGCTTCAAGACTAAATGACCACATCAATGGCTGGCACAGCACACAATATTGGTGCAGTAGTGGCACTTTTATCTTAGGGGCAATCAATAGCTACCTAATTGGACTAAAAGTCTCAGTGGGATGAAATTCATGTGTGGTTCTGTAAGCATAGCCAAATACACCTGGCTGGAGGGGTCCCAGATCTTAGAGAAAACCCCAAGAGTGTCACATTCCTAGACTAATGTAATTTCTTACTATATGAAAAATATGGATCCCTATATTTACAGACAAATATCTTAGTGTTCACTCATCAAAGAAGTTTCTTTTGAACCAGCTGGAGACTAATATGGAGTACCACAGTTGGTCACTCACTGACATTGTCTGTGAATTACCCAATGTAAGTGGTACATCTACAATGCAGCCTCTGCACCTAAAGCTCATGCAACTTGGAACAAGTAAAGAGGGGTAAAGAGGACACTAATGAATCTCTCAGTTCTTATTAATGAGGCTCCCTGATGCAACAGAGGGCCAGGAACACAAAAGGTCTCAAATGGCCAGAGCATAGAGATTAAGAGTCTGCAGAATGCTGGTCCTTGGACAGGGCTCCTATATTAAACTTCACCTGCCCAGAGCTCAGGGACCATTGTGGAAGAGGGGACAGAATAATTGTAAGAGCCAGGGAGGAGGTGCATGACCATATGGAAGCAGGTTCCTAGAAGCTCCTGGGACCTTGCTCATTTGAATCTACAGTGATGGTTACATGCAAAAGATGCATGCAAACTCAAGTAGACAAAAATCCAGCATAGAACTGGGGAAATTGACAGCAATCCCCAATTTTAGATGATGAAATATTGGCAACTGATTATTGCTGGATGAGGAGGAGCTGATCTTCCTAATGTGAGGGACTTTAGATAAGCTCACTAGACCTCAGGAACTTGCACTGAGGACCATCTGGGGATACTAAGCTGACCCAACTGGCCTTCACACAATGACAGAATGTATGAGTTCCAGTGGAGGGAGCTACGGGAGGGTGCCAGTGGGGAAGGGGAAATAAAGATGATTAAGGTAAATTGGGATGCTCTGTATAAAATACACAAAAATTCAATAAAAAATAGAAAAAAACCTTGTTTGAAGGTTGTTTCATAGATATAGATCTATGACATTTTATTTTCACAAGAAAATTGTACATACACAATCATATATGTATAGCCATATATACTGATATATGATATATAGTTACACATCTGCTTTATGTAGTTCAGAGAGGGGCTCCTTTCCCTTCCTATGACCCCTGAATTTTCCCTTTCTCTCCAACCTCAGTTAACACAGTACAAAAATTTAAACTTGGGGACTGGAGAGACAGCTCAGTGGATAAGAACACTTGCTGTTGTTCCACAGGACCTGGGTTCAATTTGCATCAATTCCATCCATAACTCCAGTTCCAGGAGATCTGACGCCCTCTTCTGGTTTCTTCCGGCATTGCACATGGTGCACTTTCGTACACGTAGACAATGCACTCATACACATAAAAATAAATAAAATATTAAAAACTTAAACTCTTAAAAATGACATTTCCTCCACAATTTTTGGATTGATAAATAATATTCATACTTCTGCCCCTGATATGAGGTTTCCCTGATTTGCTGCATTTCTGCCCTCTCAAGGACAGAATCATTTAGGTCTCTGTACAGAGCGGCAAGAAGGATGGTGCTTGCACATCCCTGGTGAGCAGGAAAGCTCCCTGAAAGACACTCCACTTGCCAAAGGTAGGACAACTCTACTCCTTTACCAGGTTCATCAACTTGTATTTTCTGATTTTGGAAGTTGAAAGCTACAACTTAACTGTGTAAATGGATGATCATAATATCCTTTGAATCCGCTCCAGCATTGTTGCATGGCTCAAAAGAGAGAATGTTTGCAAAAGTGCTTTGCCAAGTGTAAAGTGCTGGTTAAATGTGGGCATTATTATTACTCCGGAAGAACACTTAGCTCACTGCTTAGTGATGGTGAGGCAAACAGTGTCACTAAATAAGACAATATAATGGTTTTAAGAGGCTCTAATTCAGTTTCTCTTTTTATTCAAGCACACAATTGCATTCTAACACTTCACAGACAGCCTGAAATGGGTCCTGTGGAGGCTGATAAGGAAAATTAGAACAAGGAGCTATTTGAGCCCTCATTTTAATAACCAAGTCAAGGAGCAGGCACTCTAATACAGGAAAGAAGGAACCGTTTCTCTTACTCAGTCCTCAGCAGGATAATGTTTCCATTACTAACTGCGCCTTCCATAATAAACGATGCAGCCCAAGAAGAGTTCTCCCTGCATTTGAAGAAAGAAAAAGACGCTATCATCATCAAAACAAAGTGTCGGCTGGGGTAACAACAGCCTGAGTGAGCATGTATGGATAATGGTCATTTTCACATGCTTTAAAAAAAAAATCTTTGGGCGTAAGTGGGCCCTCTATCACACATGTACCTGCTGGGTATCTTTGCCTTTTGATTGAATTTGCTTTTGTCTGAATGGATACTTAACGGCTTTTCTCTTCATTCCTCTCTCTCTCTCTCTCTCTCTCTCTGTATTTGCATGTAATTGTAGTTGTATTTTAATGTGGGAGAATATAAGATCTGTGCCTTGTATAGAGAACACAAGGGAAGGCCCAGGCCTGTGTCTATGCAGGAGTGTGCATGTGCGTGGAGGCAGGGGCATTCTTCATTTTGTTAATACTGACTCTCAGTGAGCAATGGTCTGAGAAGCTTGAAATAAAAAATTAAGTGCTTCTAAATGGACTGTTGAGAGTACCATTAATACCTACCACCCAGTGCCTGGAATAGAACAGATTTTCAGAATATTTGTAGGATAAATGAACAAACAAATGAGTGACAATTTCATTCCACAGTGACAAGAATTGAAGTCTGTTGCAATGCTTCCCCTGCCACAATTTAATATGTACTATTTTTAGATGTGTTAGGCACAGGGAAGAGAATACTGTTTTCTGTGTTCAATGGTTTTAGTGATGATATTCTCTCTTTTTCCATTTAGCTTAAAATTTGTGTTTATATAGAATTCTCAAGTGAATGAGTCAGTTAGAAAATTAAGAAAGAAATAAAAGCATTCCTGGAACTAAACAAAAATGAGAATACTTCACAACAAAACCTCTGGGACACCTTAAAAGCAGTCCTAAGAGGGAAGTTTATAGCTCTTAATGCCTACATGAAAAAATCAGAAAGAGCACATGTAAATGACTTAAAAAATACAACTCAAGACCCTGGAAAACCAAGAGCAAACTAACCCAAACCTAGTAGACAAGAAAAAATAACAAAAATCAATGCAGAAATTAATGAAATAGAAACAAAGAAAACAATACAAAAAAATCAATCATCTAAAAGCTGGTTCTTTGAAGGGTTAAACAAAAAAGCCCAGGCCCAGATGGATTCGCAGCAGAATTATACCAGACATTCAAAGAAGATCTACAACCACTACTGTTTAAATTATTCAAAAAGATAGAAATAGATGGAGAACTCCCAACTACCTTCCATGAAGCCAATATCATTCTAATACCCAAACCAGGTAAAGATACAACAACAACAACAAAAACTATAGGTTCAAATCCCTAATGAATATAGATGCAGAGACCCTCGACAAAAAACTTGCAAACCACATACAGACACATATCAAAAAGATCATTCACATCATCAAGTAGACTCTATTCCAGAGATGCAGGGATAGTTCAATATATGTAAGTCAATAAATATAACAAAACATATAAATGGTCTTAAAGACAGATGTTACCAGGAGGGAGACTGGGAGAGTGGGAATGTTCGGTACCGAGGAGAGGAGAAAGGGACATGCACCAGGTCATGGTGTGGTAGGGAGGAAAGCTAGGAGAGGAGGGATGGAGGGAGATGGGTGTTAACGGGGGGAGGGAGGGATAATGCAGGTGCTGGGACTGGGAAGAGAGGAGGCAGGATGGGAGGGAAAAGAGCAGAGATGAATGAATCTTGGAGGGCTGGAAACCCAGAGGGAATGTGACGCCACTCAAACTCCCGGGGAAATGCACCAACCGTGTGTAAACATTAGTGCATCTATATACTCGAGAGCTGTTTGGTAAGGAACACAGTGCCAGACAAAAGGTACTTCCCTTTGTGTAGTTTGTGAGAATGGTCCAAGAGACTCCCCAAGTAATACAGGCTATTGCCAAAGTTCTTGGCTATGTCCCAGAACTAGAAGATAATACCCTAGAGCTGAAGACGGGAAGTACTTGGGATACAGGGCTCAGAGCAATGACCTGAAGTTTAGCTCCCACAATAATACATGATAACATGCAAGGTGCTAAGGGGGAAAATTAATCAATGGTCCAACTCAGCCCTAAATTCTAATAACCATAATAACCAGCATGGCACGCTACTTCTATTGGTGCTCTGTCATCTGGAGGGATAATCAACAGCTTTCTAATTGGACTTAAAACTCATGGGTGGCACTATAGTCCCAGCAAATACATGGGGTTGGAGGAGGCACAGATCCTAGAGAGATCTTGTATCTCTGTTATTTCTATAGAGAAATGAAATTTCTTCCTGTATGCCAAATGTGGATCCTTATATTTACAGACAAACATACCGTACACTACTCATCAAAGAAGCTTCTTTTTGCAACAGATGGAGGCTGCAGCCGAGTTCCACAACTGGTCAGACACAGAGAATATAAGACTGAGAAATGCCAAGTCCTAGGTGACACATCTACAGTTGAACCTCTATACCTAAGGCTCGTGGAACACAGTGCAACAAGGGGTAGAGGGAAAACTAAAGCATCCTTCAACTCTCACCAGTGAAGTTTCCTCAAACAACATAGAGCTATGCACACAGAAGACCACAAATGGCCAAGTTTTATAGAATAATAGACTTCAGAGTATGTATCCCTGGATAGGACTTCTATATTGAACCTCACCCACCTTTGGCTCAGGGATCACTTGGAAAGAGGTTTGGAAAGACTGTAAGAGCCAGGGCTGGTTCATGAACTTAGGGAAGCCGAGTCTTTCAGGCTACTGGAAGCTTGCATTTGTGAAAATGTGGCAGTGATGGTATTGAGTACAAGACCCACACCAACTCAAATCAGACAAAGCCCCAGAGTGGAGGGATAGAACTTGGTGGCCAGACCTAGACTGAGAACTATCGGGATTACTAATGGGAGAGGAATAGTATGCCTTACTTATGATCTTTAGCTAGACTGACCAGACCCAAGTGGAAGAATTTGCACTAAAGGACATCTGGGCACTAATGCTTGACTGGATAGGAATTAACACATATGATGGAATACATGAGGTCCGGTGGAGGGTAGGAGGAATGGATTGGAGAGGGGCTTTCATTTGATTCAGAACTGTTGTATGAAATGTATAAAACAAAAAGAAAATGCTTGGGAAGGAATGTGGAGGATTCTATTCCCTATGATCTGAGTGTTTGTGTCCCTCCAGTGGGTCATGTGCTGAAAGCTAATCACTGAGGTGGTGGTATTTGGAGGTAGTGTCTTGGAAGCAGACTACGTCATGAGGGCAGAACCCTTAAGAATGACATTAGTGTCCTGATTTTTAAAAAAGGCCAGAGAGGTGTCCTGCGCCCTATACCATGTTAGCATACAGTGAAGTGTTATCAAGTTCCCAGAAACCAAACCAAACCTTTGAATATGTCCTCCCAGCCTCTAGAACTGTGAAGTGGAAATTCCTATAGTTTCTAAGCTATTGTGGCATTTTGCTAGAGCATCCCAACATGACTGAGACATTTTTCATTTACAAGTAGTCTGTGTATTCACAGGTGCTTTGGATATTAGATGGTTAAAAGGTAGTCTGAGTGCTTGGCAACATAGCGAGGCTTTTGTTTGGGTCTTGGTATGATTGTTACCTGGTTTTATGATTAGAGAAAGTTATTTACCTTCTGTGAGCCTCCTTGTAAAATCTGGTTAATAGTAATACTTTCTTCAGAAGACTTTTGTGACAATTTCAGGAGTTTATGTACAGCTTTAATTCAAAGCTGACCAGTTAGTGTTACAAGGTGAGGTTAACATGTAGCTACTTTAGAGAGACATGGAGTGACCTCTGCATAAACCTATCTATTGCTTGACTTTTTCCTGAGAGTCTAACAGAATTCTTTGCTGACAAAGGCAGGCTCACTGTGAAGAGGAAAGCTGAGTTAAGAGCAGGCAGTGCAGCTTTTAAACCTCACACCTGTAGATGATCAATTGAATCTCTTCTGTAAATTCTTAGGGTATTTTAAACTTAAAGATTATTTCTGGGCACAGGAAAAAAAATCTTGCATCAGCCCAGAGTGGCAGTCAAACAGACTGTTATTGAAAGATAGAGATTCACAAATATACACTCATTCACACAGAGCAAAAGCTCTCCACAGGTAGAGGGAACTCAGGAAACCAAAATCCATCCCTAACCCTGGGAAGGGTCAATGCTTTTAAGAGTTTTAGTGGTTTCCTCTCTCCTAATTTTGGATTTGTCAACTTAAAACAAAGAAGAGGAGGCAGATAGGTTATAGTTTCAAATGATAGGGTGTCTAGGTTTGGCCTTGGTCTTATCTGAACTGGTTTGACCTAGCTGGCTGGAAAAAGAATCTTGCTGACTACAAGGGGATGAAAGTATACCAGCTTTATTATTTATCTGTGCCTCTTTCCCTCTCTATCTGCCTATCCAAAGATGTGGCTAGCTTCCATTCCTTATTTCCCCTCTCACAGAGGTCACACTAACTGCTGTTGGGGTTCTAGGGCCCGGAGTGCTCTAGCTGCTTCATGCTGACGTATGGATGACATAAAAGGGGCAGCAGTCAAGTGCCTCTGAGAAGGGTTGATTTAAGAAGCCAGCATAAAAGCTGGCGATAGCAGAGATCTGGAGAGAAGGATAACCATCTAATGACAGAATTTCTATTTAAGGTGAGTTATATGGGTGAAGCAGCATCTTCATCTATATAAAGTAAAATTGTTAAAATGATTATGATACCTTTTAAACGCAGTTAAAAGGATAGTTGAGGCCATTGTGCCTTTATTAGAAGAACAGAATAAATGAAGGAAACCATCCAAAGAATCCATTGCATGCCTGATCATGAGCATTGACAAAAGTGATGACATCTTTGCTGCCCTTATCAACTGTTAGGTGAACATGGCGAAGAACTCCATTAGTTTGGTTTAGGAGATGAGTTTTTATTTTATTTTATTTTTATTTTGTGTATATGAGTGTCATGTTTGCATGTATGTAAGGACACCCATGTTGTGCGGTTCCCAAGGAGAACAGAAGAGGGCATCAAATCCCCTGGAACTGGAGTTATGGATGGTTGTTAGCTACCATGTGGGTGCTGCAATTTGAACCCAGGTCTTCTGTAAGAGCAGCCAGTGCTTGTAACCACTGAATCATTTCTCCAGTCCCTGCGGAGTTTATTTATTTTTAATCAATCGGTTTAAAATCAACAGTTGGCCATTGAGTTTCTACTATATCAACCTCACAAAGAACATTAAGGGACAATGTCAGTGAGGAGAACTGTTCCACATCACTGTTAATATAGATTTTATTTAAGGAAACAAGGTGTAACTGTGCAATGGGCTGATTGAGGCACCAAAGACCTGTGTTAGGAAACTGATGATCAAAGACTGCACATCAGTGATAGTCAGTATATTGTTGACTGTACCCTCCCCAAAATAAATGCCCCTGCCCATATACCAGACATAATTCCTAGTGGGGCAGACATCAGGTGTCAAACTTGAGTGAAGCTGAGGTTTCATTGTTGCTGAGGTCACAGTCAAAGTCCATTTTCTAGTAGGTAGTCTGAGACAGAAATATATTCCCATCAAGTGTGGTTTTACAAGATTGCCCAGCAATGTTCCATAGGGACTAGTATAGTATTATTAATGATTCTTCCCAGGCCTATGAATTAACAACAGGATACTTGATAGCTCCAGTTGGGGAACCTTGGCCTTCAGGACACAAGAAGATACATTATAATAACGTGAGACTATCTTCCACATAATTAGAACAGGTATTTCTACAAGTGGCTTCAGCATTTAAGCGTGTGGGCCATTGGCCCATAGCCAATTAAGATCCCATCTCAGTCATCAAGCTGGGTATGAACACAAGCTCTTTCCCATGAGATGAAGCACATTTTTGGAGAATGAGCTGGTGGATATTACCCGTTCCTCTAAGCCTGAATTTTCTCTCCTAATGCTGTCCCACCCCCTCCCTTCTTTTTAAAGCAAGAGGCCAACTTTTCGACCTATTTTGGAAAAGGAATCTTTTTCCCAAGAGTGCCTCTCCTTTTTGTTGACCCATTCCAGTTGTTCCAAGACTCCTACTCCTCCAAGTAGGCCTCTTTTGTTCCTCCAAGAAAGATTGCCCTTTAAGTTTTGGAGTAAGATAACAAGGGGAATCTCTTGGGTCCTAGTTTTCTCAGGTCAGATTTTGGACAGCCGTCAAGTACAGTGTCTCTGTTGTAAGGCCATGGCTTGGGAATAGTTGGGATGGAAGTGGTGAATCCAAAACTGGGAAGTATCCCATTGAAGAGTTAGGATGATGGGGACAGTTCCCAGGTGAGCAAGGGTCAGGGTATACCAGAATTGTTCCCAATTCCCTCTAGCTGGTATAATAGGGCAGTCGTGGAGTATGTGTGTGTCCACCAAGCTACTTCTAGTAACTGGGAATGTCCATTGAAGAATTCCACAATTAGCTCACAAATGTGAGTAAGAACTTTCAGAGGCATTGTTTTATACCACAGTGAACTCTACGTTGCTTCTCAGGCGAAACATTCCATCATCTATCTACTACTGGGGATTTTCCAAGAATACAATCAAGTAGGTGTTCTGAAGGGGGAATTTCTATCATATTGATGATGAAAGAGATCAGGGCCTGACAAATGTCTTCAAAACAGGTGTCAGTCAGGAAGAGATGTCAAGGTAAAAGCCTCTCTGAAAACAACTCCCTTCTGTAAAGATCTAGTATAGCTTTGTTCCAGTGTAAGGTAACGGACTTGGACTTTTTAAAATCAGGAGAGAAGCAACAAACCAGTAAGACAATGAAAATGCCCATACATAGTACTGGCAGTTTTGTACACATAGTGATATTGTTAGGTTCTTTGTACACCCAAAGAACCTCATTTTGATCCACCCATTCACTAGACTCTCTCATTCAAAGAGGTCTGGGTTCTGGAGAGGGCACAGGGTCACTGGCCAGGAATGTCTTACAATTCTAGAAAGGGCTATTATAGTAAAAAGTGTATAGCCCAGAGAAGGACAACTATTCTCAGATAAGTTACATATAACAACAACTAATTAAATGGAGTTCAGTTAGAGAGGGCAATGGTGTAAGTAAAGTCCTACTAACAAGACTATGGTAAAGAGGAGAGAGGGAGTGAGGGAGAGAGACTACTCATCTCTGAAATGATATTGAAGGAGCTCTTCCTAGGAATTAGAGGCTCAACTTCTCTAGCAAATAAGTGACTGTGTTTAGGTTTTGACAAGTCTAAAGAGTAATTTTGGCCAGATATCGTGGCATACACCTTTAATCCCAGCACTTAGGAAGCAGAGGCAGACAGATCTCTGTGAATTCAAGGCCAAAATGGTCTACATATCAAGTTCCAGGCCAGCTGGGACTACTGGTGACAAGGAGACCCTGTCTCAAAAAAACCCAAAGAAAGGTAATTTTGGGGCCAGCCTTTTGCTACCCGATCTAATACCTCTCTTAGGTATCCTACAGATTGGGGAGAAGGGCCTGTGAAGTACGTGATTACTCCCAGAGTGAAGCCCTGTCTCTCAGTGACATACAGATGGAATTCGGGTGAGGTAAGCAACCCTAACGCAGGAGCCGCAGTATCTTTCCAGTGTTTGAAAGGCCGGCTGAGATTCGGGGGTTCGTTCTATTTTGGTAAATTCTTGAGATTGCCTTCCTTAAGGGTCCGATATGAGCTATGACTAATTTTGTGTTGCCAGGGATCCAAATTCTACAATATCCTGCGACTCCTAGAGGCCCTCATCTATTTTTTTTTTTTTTTTTTTTTTTTGGAGGAGGAGGATAGTGGAAGGCCAAAATGGATTGCATCTGTTCATGTCCTGGGGCTGAGGTCTTGATAAAACAAAGCCTAGGTAAGTAACAGTGGTTTTACATAGCTGGGCCATTTCTCAGGACACTTTATAGCCCTTGTCAGCAAGAAAATTGAAGAGAGATTCTATTCCTTGAGAAGTTATTTCTTCTGTTGGCCCACATAGAAGGAGATCATCTACACATTGACTTAGAATGGTCTCTGGGTGGGCCCATTCTATTAAATCTTGAGAGAGAGCTAAGTCAAATAAATGAGGACTGTCTCTAAAGCCTTGAGGGAGAACAGTCCATGAGACTTACCCTGTTCTCCAAGTGCGGTCCTCAAAAGCAAAGAGAAGCTATTGGGATGCAGCAGGATGCAAAAGAAAGCATCATTAAGATCTAGCACTGAGTAATAGGATGCATTAGGTGGAATTTGGGTTAGGAGAGTATAAGTGTTAGGAACTACAGAATTTAGTGGGACAATTACCTCATTCATTAGACAGAGATCCCAGACTAACCTCTGATTACTGGGGTCTTTTCTAACACCAATAATGAGAGTATTATATGGGCTAGAATATTCAATCAACAGCCACTGCTTCTTTAGTACTTAAATTAAGGGAATTAGTCCCTCTCTGGTTTCTGGCTTAAGAGGATATTGTTTTTGATATGGGAAATGGGTAGAATCTTTAAGATGCATGACCACAGGAGTGGCTGTTTTATCTCTGCCTGTCATATTTCCATCTGTCTTTACTAAAGGCCTTGGTATTGTTCTCTATTAGGAGCAAGCGATAATGCTGCCCAAGAGAAGAGATAATTTAACTTTGAGCCTAACAAAAGATCTCTTTCTATCAGAGAAATTAGTGTTTTAGGGACTATTAGAAAAGAATGACGGAAGTGAAATTTTCTCCTGGAATAAGAGAATACCTGAATAAAATAACATTCAAGGGGCTGGTCTGATATGCCCTGAATAATTGTGCTCCTATGGGACTGGGGACCAGGGGAGAAGGATAATGCTGAGAACCAGGCTCCCAAGTGGATCATGTACTTGATCTTATGGTCCTCTATGGTGAGCATTGCTCAGGGCTCCTCAAGATTGATAGGCATAATGGAAGCCAGTATGGAAGGTTCTGGGACCTGTCATTATAAGGAAGACTAAGATCTGGGACCTGATCAGTTCCAAGGGCTTTGATTTTTCCAATGACTTCTCTTGCAAATAGGGCAAGGTTCCAGGGGAGGTTTCATTCTCTGGCAGAATTCCATATGGAGGCGGCCTTCTTGTCTGCAGAGGAAGCAGCACCTGGGCTGGGACCTCTCAGGAGGGAGAGCTTTTATCAGGTCAGCCCTCACAACATCTTCTAGTTCCCCATGGCATTTTTCCTTTATTCTTTCCTTTTCTTGGTCCTGGTTATAAAGGACTGAATTTTCTTCCTGGACATACTTATTCAAACTCTTATTAGGATCACCTGTCAGTTTTCAGACTTTTAGATGAGTGTCTGAATCTGGTGAGTTAGGAGCTTATCCTTTAAATGAACCTCCTCCTCCTGTGGTTCTGGTGTTTTGTTAGTGTATTTTCTCATGCCTTCTTATAGTCTTTTATAAGACTTTTATAGTCTTGGTCTTCATGATGGCTATGAGAAAACTGAGTATAATTAAAAGTCTTTACCTTAGCTTTCTTAAGGTCCTCTTTCTTAGGAAAGAAAATAATTCCTCTTTACCTAAGGCCTCATTGGTTTCCAGAGGGGCTGTACTGGGACTGCTTCATCCCCAATGAGAGTGTTAATACCATTTTCCTTTCTGTTAGCTCTATAATAATCATTTACCATTTCTATAGCCAGATCAAGTGCTTTTCATTTTTCTAAAGGGGTTACTGTTTGTTCTAGTAACAGCATTACATCTTTCCAAGTTAGTGACATACCTGATTCATTTTTCCAAATACCCTAGTAGATTGATCTGGGTCCTAGGTATAGTTTCCTAGTTTGTACTACTGTCATGGTGAAAGAACTATGAACCCAAGTGAACCCACCCCTTCCTCCTGGGAATTCTCTTGAGGGAAACATGACCTCTGTGGGTGGTAGTGGAGGCTGAGCAGATATCCTTCAAGTAAGAGGACATGGATATTCAGAGCTCTCTGGAACTTTTTAATATCTTGAGGTCTGGATCAATCTCTGGGGGTATCTTTTCTATGGGCAAGGTCATTTCAGGAATATGATCCCTTTCTAATTCCTGTTCTTCTCTCAGTTGGGCATTAGGGTTTGAACATAAGGTAACTACAGTCTGGGTTTCCATCTGTCAGTTTTTAGCAAGCTCTGTATGGTTCCTCATGTAAAAGGAAAGTTGGACCTAGATTTTTCCTTCTTATTTATAGAATAGCTCTCATCGAAGGATTGTATTATAGCTAGGAGTTCCCTCTGAGAGCTATCTTTCATCATCTCCCGGAGGGTAATTAGGCCATCCTCTGTTGAAAAAAAGATGAAGACTTTCTTTCTAAACACTTGGTGATCTAGTTTGCTCCAATTACTCTGAAGGCAAGCCAGTGGAGACCCTGAAGAAACCTTGGAAGTATCTATCCCCATCTATAAAGTGAAAACAAGAGTTCTGAGAGCTCTATGGAGTTTCAGTCCTAGAATCCCTCAGTCTTAGAGGCAGAGATCCATGTCTTAAAAAAAGAATATAGAATAAATTCTAAACTTAATAAAAAAGAAAGCAAAAAAGTCAGCTAGAAAATAGGCAGAGAACAATCTTATCTTAACCAAGAAAATCTTCATAAGCCTCCTTTAAATGAATTTGAAAAAAGCCAACAATTATTGAATCCAGGAAATAAGAAAAAAGGGCAGTAATTCAATAATTGAATTTCTGTAACTGCTGAAGAGTGTTAGTCACCAGACAGTATTCCAGGCCTGATTCTATCACTTTCTTTGTGTTCTTGGGTTTTATAGGCACTTGGATAACCTTAAAATAAAATTCTTTTTTTTTTAAAAAAAACTATCTTCAATATTACTTGCAATTCAAAGTGTGTCAAATAATAAATACACTCCAAAAAGCTACAATCAACATAGACCCTAGAATATATACATTATAAAGACAATTAAAAACAGTGTTTACATAGGAAGCCCTCTTTTCATTATGTGAAAGATACTGGGGAATATCATAGAAGTGAATTTCGAAGTTGATGCTAATAGGTACATCACTTGGGGTAGAGCGTGACATTTAATCTCTGACAGAATTTGCAGGAAGAGTCTATAAAATATTTGGCTTTTGTCAAGAGTCCACAAAAATGCACCTTCTTTCCTCTATGGACACCTGTACACACATGCACTCAATAGTATGTATGTGTGGGCACCCATACAAACACGCCAAATCAAAAATAAAATATAAATTGAAATGAAAGAAAAATATATGTACATGAATACTTGTTTTTGTTTTTTGAGACAGGGTCTCCCTGTAGCCCCACTGACTGGAACTTGTTATGTAGACCAGGTTGGACTTGAACTCACAGAGATCCACCTATCTCTGCCTCCTGAGTGCTGGAATTAAAGGTGTGTGCCACCCCACTGGGCTTACATGGATACTTGTAATTACTTTATTTGTAATAGCCTCAAATGAACATCAGCATAAGTAGTCAATGGGTGATAATGGTGGATGGATAAATAAACCGTGGAGCATCCATACATGGAATCCATGCTCAGCAACAAAGAGGTATAACAACTGACAGATGCTACAACATAGGAGGTACCAAAAATATAAAATATAGTGACAGAAGGTAGGTGAAGGGTTGTTGGAGATGTTGAGGGATAGGAGAGAGGAATCAAAGACACAGTAGAACTTTGGGAAGATGATGAAGTGTTCATGATCTTGAGTGTGGCAATGGTTTTACAGACATATAGGCGTGCCAAAACTCACTAAGTTATACACAACATACTCAGCATATTGTATATTTGTTGAAAATTAAAACATTGTTAAAAAGAATACTGTTTCTTCTACAGAAATTAAATAAATGTTATACACCTGCTTTGTTTTTTCATTTAACCCTAAATATTTCATTCTGCTGTCATGCTTGCACAGTTCCTGATAAGTCTCTCCTACAGAAACAAAATGCTTTTCTTCCTTCAAACTTTCTTTTTTGTCTGCAGTTTGAATTTTCAAGTGTAATTTTTTTTTCCAGTGTTTATCTGGCATGGTGTTCTCTGAGTTTGTTGGGTGAGAGGGTAAGTGTCTAGCATTAATGTTTGAACAATTCTTTTTATAAACTGAATTTTTGTCATGTTCATACAGTATTATTTCATAGTATGTATCCCCTCTTATTGCTCCTCACCCAACTTAATTTGTGTCCTCAAAAGTTCATCACTGTGGGTTCATTCACTACAGCCTGGTTAACTTATTAAGAGTCCCATCCTTGAAAGAGATAGTCTCTTCTGCTCCTGGCAACCATCAGTTGCCAAAATTTCCTTGAGTTGAGGTTTCTTACTCACTTTCCCCTGTCTATGCTGGAATTTTGTCTGCTTTGAGTTTGCATGGGACTTGTACATGCTGTCACCATCACATGAGTTCATATGAGCACCTGACCAGCTGTCTAGGAAGCTCTGCTTTCTTGTGGTCATCCACCACTTCTGGTTCTTACAATTCTCTCACCCTTTCTTCTACAATGATCCCTAAGCCTTGGAAAGTAGAAAGTTGATATAGGTGTCCTGTTTGGGATACATGCTCTGTAGCCTCTTGTTATATGCACATTGGCCAGCTGTGGGTTTCTGTATTAATCGCTATCTTCTGTACAAGAAACTTCTCTTGAAAGAGTTGAGAAATGCATTAATCTACGGTTATATCAACAAGTCATCAGGATTCAGTTTAATACAATAGCTATTTAGTAGAAAACAAGTATTAGGCTCTCCCCTATGCCCTGGGACCTGTCCAGCCTCAGGTTTCTAATCCTGATATCAGGGTGAGGTATGGACTCCATCCTTGGAGCAGGCCTTAAATCCAGTTAGTGAGTAGTTGATTACTCCCATGATTTTTGTGCCGGTTTTGCACCAGTGGGCATATCTTGCTGGGTCAGTTGTTGTAATTCACAGGATTCACAGCTGAGTATCAATGATGATTATTTTTCCTTCCGGTAGCATGCACAGCACCTTTCAGCACTATGAATGCTAGCCAGTAGAGATGAGACTCTGAATTCTTAACCGTTATTACTTCAAATATTTCTTCTATTCTGATTTCTTTTCTTCTTCTGGCATTTGAATTGGACATATTAAACCTTTTGAAATTATCTCACAAAAGCCAGGTATGGTGGTACATGCCTACAGCATTGGAGAAACTCAAGCAGGAAGATCATTAGTTTGAAGGCACCCTGGACTATATACAGAGTGGTTATTTCTGAGATGTTCTGTTTTTTATTTTTCATTTGGGAGATTTGTACTGATTACCTTTAAGTTCACCAATTCTTTGATTATAAACAGTGTTCTGGTGGGTTTATCAGATGTTATTTTTTCTTTTTGTTGAGGGTGTGGTTTATTTTCAGCAATTTTTAAATTACCTGAATGCATTAGTTACTTTTTATTGCTATGATAAGGCACTGTGACCAAAAGCAATTTATGAAAGAGTTTGTTATGACTTGAAGTCCCAGAGGGAGAGTCCATAATAGCAGAAGAGGCGTGATAGCAGGCAGCTGGAGCAGGAAACTGAGAGATCCCATCTTCAACCAAAACCCAAAGCAAGTGAGAACAAATTAGAAATGGGGCAAGGCTATAAATTCTGAAAGTCCGTCTCCAGTGATACACTTCTTCCAGCAAGGTACCACCCCTAAAAATTCCATAACCTCTCTAAACAATGCTGCCAACAGGGGACCAAGTGTTCAAATACTTGAGCCTAGGGGGGCATTTTTCATTCAAACCGTTATACTGTTCCTATACCTCTTCTTACATTGCCCATCTGTTCTTGCATATTGTTGTTTCCTTTTTGCATTAGAGCCCTGAGGATATCATTCAGTTAGTGTAAATTCCCAGCTCAATAATTGCAAAATCTGTGGCATATTTGAAGGAGTAACAGGAGCTAAGTCAAACAGGTCTTTATTAGCTCTAGGAGTGGGCTTTGTTTACTGTTTGCCATAGCTGTAGGTGTCACAGACTCCAGATTGTTTAAATATCCTTGTTTTGCTGTGTTTTTCCTCTCTTATTGTCCTTGGGTCTTTCTAGGATCCTCCTCAGATAGAGTTCATGTCTTTTAGCATTTTCAGCTGTAATGCATTGGAGCTTTTTGGTGTGGTGCTGAGGCATGGGTCAGAGAAGGATTCTATAATCTTATGGCTGAATTTAAATCTTCTGTTGAGCCTAGGTTACTACCTTTACAGTGTCTTACAGTTTTATTTTTACCTCTAATGCGAGACTGGCATGCTAGAGAGGAATGAAATCAGCTGATATCCTCTCATCCACTGGTGGGATAAGGCTCTGGTATAGTCTGTTCCCCTGGGGAAGCAAGACTTCACAATTATTGCTGTCTTCTTATCCCTACCAAATCACAAAATATCTTTCTTGGCTGTTTGCTATGAAGACATAGTAGGATTTCTGAATATAAAAGCTGAGAACGTGTGGGGTTGGGCATTCCCTGAGCCTGGAGCTCCCAGGAGCCCCTCACTCTTCTGCACTCAGCTTCTAATAATTCATCAAGTTGTCATGCAACTGTTCGGACCTGGTTACGCCCCCAAAGCTGTCTGCTCCAGGTGAGCAAATCTCAGCTGGAACTCTAGACTTGTCTGTTTCTTCAGATTTTGGGGTGCTGGATCACCTCATAGTTTTAGTTCTCTGATGATCCACAAAAACTTACTGGTTTTCATTTTGCTCAGCTTCCTTCTTCCTCCAAGAATGGGAGTGATAATCTCTTAGCACTCAGTGATAACCTTGTGTGCTGGCACTAAAGCACAAACATTCATTTTCCCAAGTTTGGACATTTTCTCTGAACTCTGAATTCAATGAATTAAACTATGCCATTGGATATTAGACATAACTCCTTTACAGTATTGAATACATTCCCTGCTCTATTTGGAGCTCAGACTAATGAACAAATAAGCCCACTTAAACACAGGAAGACAGGTGGTTGATAGCAGTGAGCACAGAGGTGAGCCATATCTTAGCCTACAGAATATGGAGAAAGCAGGCAGGCAAACATTCAGGAAGAGGAGGTTCCAAAGTAAGTGTCTTATGGGAATTAACTTGATGAAGACAGAAATGACAAGAAAGGCAATGTGAGTCATGAGAACAGTAAATACAACAACGCAAAAGTGAACAAGAAAATGTTTTAGACATTATTAGTGTTTTTGAGTACTTTGCTTCTATGCAATTAGCTCAAGTTTTTCTTTAAACTATTTAATTTAGAACATTTCCTGCTGCATGGAGGAGCACTTTGCTGAGTCTGTGCACACCTCTGGCCTCTTTACAGCAACCACAACCAAGTATAATTAAGACTTTATTTTCTATTGAGTTATAAAATGAAAATGTGAAACATCTATTTCAATTATGATTGGTTTCCAACATCTTCATTTGTGAAGTTATAAAACAAAGGGGAAATCCTTAATTTTCATGTGTTTTGAGAATTTGTTCTGTGAGAAATACTTTAAGCTAATTAATGAGACTAATAACAGAATCCTGCAACTTGCAAGATGTTCAATTAACCACAGCTGTCCTCTGGGAACATTCCCTGGACTTTAGCAGTTGGTTGAAGGTTTTGAGAACCTGAGGCAAGACTCTAAGCTTAACACAGGAGAGGTTTGTCCAATAATTAGAACAACAGATGGGGAGTTGGTTACCTTGAATTAAATTTTCACTTTAGAAAGTTTTTGACCTTGGGCAAACTGCATAATCTTTGGGGGCTTCTTTATCTTTCAAATGCTGATAATACTTGCTTGATTTTAGGCCTTTTTAAGGTCCTTGGATAAAAGCTGTTCTATAAGCTTGTTGTATTATCAGGAAATGCCAGATTTAGAAGTTATTATTAGCTATAGTAGGCATGTGAATTCACATCCCTCTTCCCAAGATTAAAAAAAAAACCCACCATGAGAGTTCAACTGCTGGGTTGCCATGGGCACAGTTTTCTTTTCATGCTCTTTTGTAAAGCACTTAACATTCGGTAGTTACTTGTGGATAGAAGTTGTGTTTTCACTATTCTTTTCAGGTCAAATCTATTTATTCATTGGCCACAGGCCTTGTTGAATTCCACTGGGTGGCTTTACAAGTGTCACTGCCATGAACATCTGATATTGGTTTATAATGTTAGGGAAATAATTTAACCAAAGTGTGGAATCTCACATTTTAAATAAATGAGCATACTTTAAAAAACGTTTAAAAAACCCACTAAAATTGTAGAGCAAAGAAAATAATGTTTCTGCTGGGTAGCTTACAACAAATATGCAGTGCTTCCCTTGGCCACAATCAGGCATCCATTAATCATGACTTCTACAAAGTTTAACCAGATTTATAAATATTTATGTTGGTAGAAATAGTGTCCTCTTTATATAATCTCATTTACATTCTATAAAAGTACTATGCTTCTTTTTGTGATATTTGTTGTTGATTTTTAAAAAGACAAGGTTATTACTAGTACTGTTGTCAAATCCTTTGAGGCAAGTGTTCCCAAAACATAACACGCTATTCATTCCCAAACTCTTGTCTCTGTCTCTTTCCTTTCTCCTTCTGCTGTTTGTTTAGTTATGTAGAACTAGAAACCCTGGTGAGTACAAGGTAAGATAACTTGCTGACAAGCAGTCAGTCGGGCCTGGCCTGAATGCTTCTCTCATGGGGCATGATGCCTCTCTCTCAGAGAGTGGTCTGAAGTACAGCCCAGCTGAGCAATGGCTCCATCCATGTTTAGAGACTCAGAGGAAAGCTCACTATGTTATCACATTTCTTTCTGTTTTTGGTGGTGTTTAATTTTTTATTGAATCATTGTATATTTCATATGGAACATCTCAATCAACATCATCTTTATGTTCCCTTCCCCACCAGTAACCCTCCCATAGCCCACCAACTGGAACCCATACATTCTTTCATCTTAGTGTTAAGGTCTATTGTGTCAAGTGAGTGTCCACAAATGTTCCTTGGTGCAAGTTCATCCACTGTGGTCTAGTCAGCCTATCTGGAGTCCCTTGCTTAAAGAAGATCAGCTCATCCTCATCCAACACTAATCAGTTACCAATATTTCTTCAGCAAACTTTGGGATCTGATGTTTATTTTCCTAGTTCCATGCTGGGTTTTTGTCTGCTTGAGTTTGCATGGGTCTTGAGCATGCTGACACAATTGCTGCAGGTTCATCTAAGCAAGGTCCCAGGAGCCTGTAAGATTCTATTTCCATATGGTCACACACCTCCTCATTGACTCTTACAATCTTTGCTCCCCCTCTTCCACAATGGCACCTGAGCCTTTGGTGTGTGAAAATTAATATAGGAACCCCATCCAGGGACCCACACTCTGCATTCTCCTAATCTCCATTCTTTGGCCTTTTGAGACCTTTTGTGTTGCTGGCCCTCTGTTGCATGAGGGAACTTCATTAATGACAGTTGAGAGATTCATTAGTATCCTCTTTACCCCTTGTTCCAAGTTGCATGAGCCTTGGGTGTGGAAGATGTATTGCAGATGTGCTGCTTAGGCATGGGCAATTCACAGACAATGTCTGTGTGTGACCAGTTGTGGTACTATGTAGTGGTCTCTGTCTGGTACAAAAGAAACTTCTTTGATGAGTGGTGACTGGAATACTTGACCACATGAAAGGATTTGGTGCTAGGATCTGCAAATGAGGGAGAACATATGTCATTTATTTTTCTGAGTCTGTATTACTTCACTTAGCATAACAGTTTCTAGTTCTATCCATTTACCTGTAGATTTCATGATTTCGCCTTTCTTTACTATGGCGTAGAGCTCCATCCTGTAAATGTACCACATTTTCATTATCCACTCATCAGTTGATATGTTGTTTCCATTCTTCAGCTATTATGAAACGAGCAGCAACAAACATGGATGTACAAGTATCTCTGCAGTAGGATGAGTTTCTTGGGTATATGCCAAGGAATGGTATAACTGATTCAAATGGAAGACTCATTTTTAGTTTTTAAAGAGGTCTCCATTCTATTCCACCCCACATCCTGTTCTCTTTCTATCCTTGGGCAGGGCTCACTCTTGCTCTTAGCACCCCAGTCTCTGGACTACCCTCTCAGTCCAGACTCACCTACTGAATCCCGATCCCCTGTATTCAAACAAACTCAGTTTTTTAGTCTAGTTTGTTAAAGCCTTCGCAGAGGCTGTTCCTACCTACAACTTGCCTCTGCCTGCCCTAGACTATCCATCTACCCTGGCTATCCCCTTCCCCAGCCTACCGTGAATTCCTGTGAGCAACCTTCTTCCCTGGAAAGTCTGATCCAGCCCACTGCCTTTCCACTCCCCTGCCACCTGAGGGCTGGATCAGCTCCCCCATTCCACATCCTGTTCTCCTTCCAGCCCTGGGCACAGGCTCACTCTTGCTCGTGCACTTAGCACCCCAGGTCTCTGGACTACCCTCTTAGTCCAGACCCACTGACTGTGTCCTGATCCCAGAGGACCTGGGTTCAATTCCCAGCACTGACATGGTGGCTAATAACCATCTGTAACTCCAGTTCTAGGGTATCCAACACTCTCTTCTGCCTTCTTTAGTCTCTGCAGGCAGTACAGTCACATGGTGCACTTGCACACATGCAACCAAAACAGTTATACACAAAAATAAACAACAACAACAAAAATTTAAAAAGAGGGGTTTGTGCTGGAGAGATGGCTCAGCAATTAAGAGCACTGGCTGCTCTTGTAGAGGTTCCGGGTTTGAGTTTCTAATACCCACACGACTAACAAGTAGCGGAGACCTGTGCATGACGGGTGCACTTACAAAATGCAGGCAATACACTCATATGCATGAAATAAAAAGTAAAAATATTGAAAAAAAAGAGACAACGGAAAGTCGGGAGGGCGTGAGGAAGTGGGGAGTAAGTCTGGGAGGAGCTGGGGGAGGGATGGGGTTAATATGATTCCAATACATTATAAGAAATCATCAAAGAATAAATATATATTAAAAAATTTTAAAGACCAGAAGTTATTTAAGTCATCTGTTGAACTTTTGAATAGCATGTTTAAATAATACAAAGCCATATATTTGTATGCTTACAGGTATATTTGAATGTATGTATATTTGTAGGCCTATACATAAATACATATTATTTCACTGTATCTGCGTACCCAAGTGATATATATATAATATATATAATATAAAATATATATCCTTTGTTTTCTTTAAAAATAAAAGGAATATTGAACTGTGTGTAGTCAACTAGAAATTGTTTCTTCTACTTGATATTATGCTGCTAAAATTTACACACAATTCTGCTTATATTTTTTGCTGTGAAATATACCATGCTGTTTTCATATCAATCATATTTATTAATGGGAATTGGATTGGCATGGAGAACTGTGTTAATATGATTGTCTTGTATCTGTGCAAAAGTTTTCTTGAGGATCACCACACAGAATGGTGATGCTGTGATAACAAATGACTCACTAGGCATAGAAGGCCTAACATAGTAAAGGTTCATTTCTTATGGAAGACTGTCCACGACTCAGGCTGGCAGAGGCTATGTCATGTAACTATGTTTTTGGTAGCAGGGTTTTGGGCAAAAGCCATGGTTCCAGGACTCTCAATGATCTGGTCTCATTACCCATCCCAACACATCAGTTAAAGAGATGGTTACTGGTGAAGAACAGAGAAAGACTATTCAATTGTGTCCACATCAGGAAGTACAAATAAAGGATTCAGTGGCCCCAAATCTGTCTTTGGGGCACTTACGTTTAAATAGAGGAGAAATTGGGCAGTTGCGAAGGGTATGTATAATTAAGCAGTCTTGCTCAAGGTGTGGTCTGGCTGACCATTATCTAAGCTCTGTTTTCTCAAGGTGGTCTGAAGAATTTGGCATGTTTGTCATCACTGATGGGAGCAATCTGGTTTCTGTAAAATTGTTGCTACTGTAGAGTACAGTCTTGCCCCGTAGAGAATTGCTCTCATTTAAAGGGTGGTTGGTCGGTTGGCTCACAGATACTTGGGGCAGCTTCATTTCATTGTCATAAAGATGTTTATTGATCAGTCCTGTTGCTCATAGAATCCATGGTGATGGCAGGTTTAGGTGCTTTCTGGGTGACAGGAACAGGACATTATTAAGGTTGACAGAAAAGACTTAAAGGAAATAGAAAATGAAGGCAGAGATGCCAATCTCTTATTTTGCTTTTAGTTACCTTTTGGGTCCAAAGGAGAAGTCAATGCTTTTTAGCAAAAAGTTTCCAAGTGCTTGTTAGACCCTCAGGAATATGAGATCTCCCTCATCTTGGTAGAAGAGGGACCTGCAGAACTGTGTGGAGCTTTAGTTTCCTCTCAGGGTAACAGAGGCTTCTACAATAGCTACGTATGTGTGTTTTGTTAGGCTATGAGTTGTCTAGATACCTGATTAAACATTTAACAGAATATGTTAGTGAGGATGTTTCCAGAAGAGATTAACATTTGAATTGGTCAACTGAGTAAAGCAGATGGCTCTCTTCAAAGTAGTTAGATATCCTAGATCTTTGGTGACTTGTAAAGAACAAAAAGAGGAAGAAGGGTAGATTAACTGCTTTGTTGCTGGAGCTAGGACACTGATTTCCTGCCTTGGTGCTTGGGATCTTAGTCTTCAGATCCTGACAAGAACATATACCAGTCATCGCTCTAGTTCTCAGGACTATAAACCACATCACTAGTTTCCTAGGGTCTTTACCTTGGAGATGGCAGATTGTGTGACTTAATGTCTACAGCTGGGTGGCTCAGTACCTTATCCTCTCTCTCTCTCTCTCTCTCTCTCTCTCTCTCGTCTTTCTCCATACTCCCTTTTCTTTTTCCCGGTGGTTGTTTCTCCAGAGGAGGACCCTAACGCCATGCCTTTTGTCTGCATTTTTTTAACTTGATGGCCAAAGCTAACTCAAGGGAAGCAGGTGGAATGCCAGTGATGCCTGCTATCTCCGTCAATTGGGAGTGAAATTTCTAGGCTGTCATTTAGGAATATACATCTCTGTAAAACAATTCCAAATTGTTTCTCAGAGTATGGACACAAATTTACACTTACCAGAGCAGTATAAAAGAGACAAAATTTGCTTCATAAAATAACTAAAAAATTTCTCCCAGTGGCCTTTTATCTGAAGCCTTATTTTTGAGTCTTTATTGTACTTCCATGTAAGATGAATAGACATTCTTAGGCCTATTTTCTTTTAGATAGAAAAAGTGATTGGTTTCAACAACTAGCAAATTTCTGGTGTTTTCATATGCTACTCTTCATCTGTATTGGGTAATACCAGCTCATATTTCCTATTTTGAGACAGGGTCCCCCTGTAACTCCAGATGGCCTGAAACTCACTGTGTACACCAGATTGTCCTGGCTCTCACAGAGATCCACTCGCCTCTGCCTCTGCCTCAGAGTGCTGAGATTAAAGCCTTGCACCATCACGCCTGGCTGATCTTTCATTTTCAAACTGCTTTTCCCCATTGCATATGTCTGTCATTGTGCTTTGAGAGGAGTAGGACAGCCTACGGGACTCAGATTACCTTATTCCTTTTCAGTAGTGATTAGTTCAGTAGTGGACTCATGGTCCAATGAGATAATCGGAGTCTAGTATAAGATTTTGTTTATGAATGCTCAGAAAAAGGAGAGAAATGCTGTTTTTAATATGACGAAGGGTTTCATGGCATGTGTGTACTTGGAGCTGTTGTTGACTCTACTGTAGCTGCCTTGAACAAACTGAAGAAAAAGCCAATTAAAAAGTCAAGAGAAAGACAAGGATAGTAAGTTTGTCCCCAGATAGACAGGTACTTTTCAGATGCTGATCTCACAACTAGCCAGAGCAGAACGCCACGCCCACAGGAGCCATTCCTCTATTCCTCCGAGCAGGTGGCCTTGCTAGGCCCACCTTGCATCATGCCCAACAACAGACATGACAGGTTTCAGTCTAGTCTTGGGAATGGAAGTGCCCAGCCCTCCCTTCCCTTGGGAGGTTCACACTCCATTAGTTTTTCATTTGCCAGAAGCATTGAATTTTTAATATTTTTTCTTTGCTTTTGTCTCAGGGGAATATCAATCTGTATAGATTTATTATTAATTCCCTGGTAACATGCTTAGCTGCTCAAAATTTTTTACTGTGGCTTGTAAAGGAAGGCTTACTTGTTCTTGAAATTTCAGGGACTTCGATCACTCTGGGATGAAATATTATCTTGAGAGTCACTGTAGGAGAAAGCACAAGAAAGAGTAACTCTTTTTCCCCCCTATCCATCTACCTTTTCTCTGGAACAAGCAATATTCACCTCAGGCTGTTTTTCCATGTGCCTGATCTATACTGTTTTCAGTAATCCTTTCCTTTCAGGGATTATCAAACTTTCATTAAAAATAACCTTTCCAGAAGAAAGCAGTTCTTTTCTCAGAGGCATTCTCTCATTTTATGTTTCGTGTGTTTGTTGCTTTCTTTCTCTTCCCTCCCTCTCTCCCTCCCTCCCTCTCTCCCTTCCTTTCTCTGTCCCTCTCTCCTTTCCTCCCTCTTTCACCCCTTTCCCTGCCCTCTTTCCTTCCATCTCTTTTTTTCTGTCTTCATTTTTTTCATCCGCAGAGTCTCATTGTTTAATCGCTTAATCTGAAGTTCAGAGTATTTTTTTGTCTGTGAACATGGCAAAATACAAAACTGACTCTTATTCTGAGTGATTAAGGACTTTTCAATGAACATTCAAGAGCACTAACTTCTGAATATATTTGTTCACTCATTTGGTAAGAATTGATTAGGTACAGTGTGTGTGTCAGAGCTGGGTTAGTCTTGGAGATGTGACCTCTGCTTCTAGGGGGTTTGTAATCCAGTGGCACAAAAATGTTAAGAAAGTACACACATTACTATAGGCCTTGATCATTTTATGAATCTACTGTAAATGATTTTCTCATCAGTTAATAAACTGCCTAAATTTAGTAGGGTGCAAGCATAAAATGGTTTATTTCTCTGCATGTTGCTTTTCTTTGTTGTAGATGGCCCCTGTCATATGATGGCTCAGCCAATATCATTATAAACTAGACACTATGCTCTAAACTTTGAATTTTAATCTTTTCCTGGTATAGAATTATGTAGTCTAGTTCTTTCTTGGAAGCCACAGGACCATGAGAGTAAGAGGTGATACTCTGTAGGGTATCATGTTGCTGATATTCAGTTAAGAGCTTTTACACTTGGAATAGTCTCAGCATATGATGGCTTTACTGGGAGGTCACTGCATCCTAGGTTGAAGAGCACCTGTATTTGCTGCTTCTCCGTTTCCTAATCCCTAATGACTTTCCAGGGGGTTTTAATAACATTCTAGCCATTATGAGGATAAGTAAATTGCAGTCCACAGCAGTTTAGATATTCATTTTCTGCTCTAATTCCGATTTGTTTATTTCTCCCACTGGGGACTATCTGCTAGTCAGATGGACATGAACTGGGGAAGTTTGAATGGTCCCTTCCTTTTCTTTCCTTTTTCTTAACCCAGGCCGTTGCTCTAGGCTCCAGTAGTAGTGTATGGATTAGGGAAATTCTTGGGAAAGGGGGAGAATTACAGAAAGGGGAAAATGTCTGTTGATCTTACAGAGCTGTACATTCGTTTCTTAGAAAATAAGCTAGTAATAGAAACTGCCATTGAAGAAGTCCATATGGTTAAATTAGCAAACAAAGATGTCAAATCAGCTGTTATGAATAAGAAAAGAAGTAAACATGATGGAAGCCATATCTGAGGAACCAGAGAAAGATATGATAATAATATTCATCAAATGCAAGGAACAATCACAGCAGCTGTGGTTGCCTGCACTAGGCCTGTACAAGATCAAGCCAATCAACATTCTAGCATGGAGTGGGGAGGGGCTCACAAGCTCCACCCCTAATTGAGGAACTGCTGATGGCTGATGGCTTCTAGGGGAGGGACAGCCAATTTCCTTTAAGAGTGTAGTCTCTGGTAGGTTGAGCATGCTCAGAGAATGGGCAGTGCAAATCAAACACTGTGAGTTGATAGGTTATTTAAGAAAGGGAAGGACTCTAGATAGGCTGACTAGACCCCAGTGGATGAACTTGCATTGAGGGATATCTAGGGACACTAACTTGGCATGATAGGCCTTAACACAAATGACAGAATGCATGAATTCCAAAAGGGAGGCGGAGCTATGGGAGGGTACCAGTGGGTAGAAAGTGGATAAAAAGATAATTAAGACGTTCTGTATGAAATACACAAAATTCAACAAAAAATTTATAAAATATTTGAACATCATGATGACACTTTTAAGAAAAATGTTCATATTATCTAAGTCTAAATTTTACTGCTTTATTATTTCTGTTTTGTATTTTGGAAATGAAAATCTTTTGACCTAAATAATCAAGTAATAAAATAAAGTAGTAAATGGAGGAAGAGGAGGAGGAGGAAGAGGAAGAGGAGGAGGGGGGGGAAGGAACTTGAAGTTAAGAGGCAGTGAGGAAAGGGGAAGGGGATCTGGGAGGAGTCAGGGGAGGACTGTGCATGACTATGCATTGTATGAAATATCAAAGAATTAATAAAAATATTATATTAAAATAAAAGAATACAAGGGGCAAGAAAGAAGTAAGACATCAAAATACTGTGGGAATTCTGGATTTGAAAAGTATAATAATTGACATGGAAAATTCACTGGAGGAATTTGGCAATAGTTTTGAGCTGGCAGGAGAAAGTATTATCAAACTTGAAAATAATAGAGATTATACAATCTAAATAATAGGGGAAAAATAAACCCCAGAGACTAAAATATGCATAGTGAAGTCTCTATAAAAGAAGAGACACAGAAATAGATGAAATAATATCATAAAAGTTTAAGTTGATAGAAACATCCATCTACAATCTAAAAACTCAGAAAGTGCCAAGTAATATAAAGGCAAAATGATCCAAATTCAGGCACATTGTAGTCAAAATGTCAAATGCCAATGATAGAAAACTTAGGTTATTGTCAAAGATAGTACAATACTCTCTTTTTGCTCTTTTTTTATTTTTTATTTTTGAGGGGGCTCCCTAGTTCCAGCTCATTATATAGACTAGGCTGGCCTCAACATCACAAAGATCTGCCTGCCTCTGCCTCTGCCTCTGCCTCTTCCTCCTGACAACTGGGATTAAAGGTGTGCACCACCATGCCTGGTGTTCTTTTTGCACTCAACTCATTAAAATGCTAATGTATTAACAGTGCATAGTCTTACATTGCATAGCATGTACGAATATACTAAATCTAGGTATGTAGCAGGGGTGACAGAACGCACAAGATCCATGCACATTGAATCAGACAAAAACCAGCACAGAGCTGGGCCCATTTCTGTTTGCCTAGCCTTGGGCACAGGCCCACCTTTGCTCTTAGCGCCCTAGATCTCCGGACTTCCTTCTTAGTCCTGATGCCACTGCAGTCACCTCCCATCCCCTGTATGAAAACCAGCTCAATTTTCAGTCTAGTTTGTTAGAGACTTCACAGGCTGTTCCCACCCACAACTTGCCTCTGCTTGTCCTAGAACAGCCATCTACCCTGGCTATCCCCTTCCCCAACCTGCCTTGGATTCCTGTGAGCAGCCTTCTTCCCTAGTAAGTCTGATCCCACCTACTTTGTTTCCACTCCCCTACCACTTGAACAACTCCATTCTTCCCCACCCAACATCCTGTTCTTCCAGCCTTAGCCACAGGTCCACTCTTGCTCTTAGCACTCCAGATCTCCAGACTACCCTTTTAGCCCAGACCTGTCTACTGTGTCCCAAGTTCCTGTATTCAAACCAGCTCAATTTTTCAGTTTAGTTTGTTAGAGCCTTCACAGGCTGTCCGGCTCTCAACTTGCCTTTGCATCCCTGAGACCAGCCCTCTACCCTGGCAGTCCCCACCCTGAACTTGTCCTGGATTTTGAAGACCAGCCTCCTTCCCTGATAAATCTGATACTGCCTACTGTGTCTCCACTCCCTTACTTCACAGCAACTTCAAACTCCCTGAACCCACATCCTGTTCTCCTTCTAGTCTTGGACACAGACACACTTTTATCCATAGCCCTCCAGATCTCAGGACTACCCTTTTACATCTGCCTGGCTGTGAGCGTGCCAAACCACACCATGCCCTTCCTCCTACACAGGTGCCATCTGTGGCCCCTCCCAATGCTGCAGGTTTAAGTTTCTGTGCCCTTCTGTGGGGGCCCACACCTTTGCAGACTGCCTGAGAAAACCTGAATTCAGCCTCTGCTTAGCAAGCTTCCAAATTGTGCTGTGCCTGTTGGCCAGAGGCACATCCAGACATAAAGAAAGAATCTGAGAACATCTGATCTCCCCTGACCTGTGCCTCCAAGAGAACTCTTGCGCAGCTGGACTAGAGTCATCTGGGTCCTTCAATATAAAATCAAAATAGAGAACCTGAAGCCTTGACCAATCAGCTTTTCATACTCAATAAGAAAACAACCAAGTCACATCAAGTATACAAACAGAATCAAACTTCATCTCAACAAAGGAAGGCTTGAGTCTCACACCAGAATCACAAACAACCAAAGAAATACACATGCAAAGATCACAACGAGAAAATAATATGAAGAACCCAAATAACATGCCCCCACCAAATGGAACCAGTCCTATAGAAGAGTTCTACAATGAGAGTCCCATAGAGATAACCCAGGACACAGAGTTTAAAAGAACAATCATAAACATAATCAAAGAATTCAATGAATTTAAAGAACATACAAACAAACAAATCAAAGAACTATAAGAGGATAGGAATAAACTTCTGACTGAGTTCAGAAAAGAGAAATATTGATGAAAACAGGCTGAAATGAAGGAGAAAGTGAAACACTCAATCAACCAGTTTGAAAGGACAGGAGAAAGCCTCTACAATAAAATGAGCAAAATGGAAAACAATATCAAGACTAGATGATAAAGTTGAAGAATTGGAGTAGTCAAGATTATGAAAAATTTTAAAAACCGCAAGAATGGAATATGCAGGAAATGTGGAACACCATGAAAAGACCAAATTTACACATCATAAACATAGAAGAAGAAGACTGTCAGGATAATTGTATTGACCAGATCTTCAACCAGATTATAGAAGAGCCCTACAAGTTCCTGGGACCTTGATCATAAGAACCTATAGCAATGGTTTCAACAAAGTCCTATATGAACTCAAGCAGACACAAACCCAGCATGGAACTGGGAAAATGAGCAGTAGACCCCAGTCTTTGCTGAAGAAATATTGACAACTGATTACTGTTGGATGAGGATGAGATAATCTTCTTAAAGTGAAGGACTCTGGAGAGGCCAACTAGATCTCAGTGGATGAACTTGTACTGCAGAACATTTGTGGGAAACTAATTTGACACAAAAGACCTTAATACAGGGAATATATGGATTCTAGTTGGGGGGCCATCTGGAAGGGTGCTGCGGGGCAGGGGAGTCAGGATTATTAAGACTGAGTGAGATGTTCTGTAGGAAATACACAATGATTCAATGAAAGTAATTAAAAAAAACCCCTACATAGAGCTGGAAAAATGGGCAGGCAGCCGCAACCTTAGCTGAGAAACTATTGTTAGCTGATTACTGCTGGATGAGGGAGAGGCAACCCTTTTTAAGGAAGTGATACTAGATAGGCTCACCAGGCTCCAGTGAGTGAGCTCACACAGAGGGATATCTGCATACACAAACTCGACTTGATAGTCCTTAACACATGACAGAATACATGAAATCCCGTGGGCAGGCTACAGGGGATTGTAGATAGGGGAATGAGGATCTAAATATGATTAAGATAGATGACATGCATAAAAGTTTAATAAAAATATACTTGAAAAAAGGTGATGGAACAACACAAACTAAACCAAACAAACAAAAATGCAGAGGAGAATGGGAAGAAATCTAAGGAACAGCAACAGATGGAACGTCACAGCCACAGGAAGCAGTGTAGAGAACGAAGGGGGACAAAGAAAGGTTACTACAGTAAGATCTGCATGTGGGCACTTGCTCCTCATTCTCTTTTAGTTTCTTTGAAGTGCATAAGATTATAAAAATAATAACGCTAACAAAGTATTTTTGGGGTTGATGATGTTTAAACAAAACATGTTTGACAATAATAGCACAAAGCAGTATGGGAACTAAACCAAAATAGTGCTTCTGGACTTCCCTGAACTAATCAGTGTATGTGGTTAGCATTTTCATTGACATATATTAATTGTACAAAGAACACGGTTTCACTGTGGCATTTTTGCATATGTATGTCATGTATTTTAATCATATTCACTCCCTCTATTTCTCCACTCTTGTCTTCCTCCCAGGGTTCCCCTTCCTGTTCTTAAATAGTCCTCCTTCCACATCCAATATAAAAGAACTGGTATCCAAAATATGTATAGTGGTTCTAAGCAACATAATAAAAAGGCAACCCAATTAATAGTGAGCAAAGGATTTCAATTAACATTTCTCCAGTGAAGGTAAGATAATGGCCAATAAGCACATTAAAACTCTTCTTTTGGGTAGAAAAATATGAAAAATTACTTTAGTATCTTTGAGTAAGAATAATAAACATTCTGGAGTCTGAGAGATCACTTGATCTAAACTTAGTCCATGTTCAGTAAATAGTGCCTTATTATGTGGGGATTAGGAGTGGGCTTCCAAATAATACACTTCTGGATCCTGTTCTGTTTCTACTGGCTGGTTTTGGAAGTTAATGTCACAAATGTTAACTATCTTTTCCAATGATATCAAACATCTCCTAAGCACTTATTAGGTACCAGGCATTCTTCTGTTGCATCATTTAATTTAATCTTATCAGTGCCAATCAGTAACAATGACAATTGGAATACTTTCAAGTATTATGTCACTAAAGAAAAATTTAAAGAACAGATAGCTTAAGTAACTTTCTCAAGAGGGCTAGCAGGTGGGTGGTGGAGCCACTATTGAAACTGACTCTAAGTGGAGCACTAGAAACATATTTCACAACACTTACTACCCCAAATAAGAAAGTGATGGTATGCATTTCCTAGAACTGTGAGAATTAGATGAACAGGAATCTAAATCACATGAAACTAAAAACTTTTAACCAAGGTTAGTTACTTTTAATGTAGGCTGCTTTTAAATATGGAGCTGTCCTTATTGAACTATATGTACGTATGGAGTACATATATTGAACTGCAGTTCAATAAGTGGCTTAGAGACTTGGAACTGTCCTGCAATGGTTTCATTATCAGTTAGTGTAATAAGTGAATTTTTCTACTTATAAAAACATTTCTGGCTCTTTGTAATTATTTTTATGTGTATGAGTATATCCCCTGCATGCATTGCACCCATGTTGTGCAATGCCTATGGAGGACAGAAGAGGACACTAGATACCCTGTAACTGGAGTTATAGACAGTTGCTAGCTACCATGTAGGTGTTAGGAATTGAACACGGATCCTCTGCAAGAGCAGCCAGTGTTCTGAACCACTGAGGCCTCTCTCCAGTCCCACTTTTTGTAATTATTATAAGCCATTTCTGATAGCTGTAATGTTTTAATTTTTGAGACTTAGCTGTCACTTTATGTAAGTCTAATGTTAATATTGAGAATATTAGTACCAGTAGAGCAGAATATTCTTCTGTAACAATTAAAAATGAGCAAGATTTTCTTCTATGTACATACATGTAGATGTGTCATATCTTGGTACATATACATTTGAAAATATACTATGCATTTCATTCTCTGCTAGAACTTGGAATATATCTTGTGTTAAATAAATAAAATCAACATATATGGTATAAATTATAGCAGAGATCATTTAAAGTGGCAAAGTCGTCTAAACAAAAATGATTCAAGGACTTTAGTTTGGGACAAATAAAACAGGTCAAAGGCTGGGGATGTCAGTCAGTGGTAAAACAGTTGCCTAGCCTGTGTGAGGCACTGGGTTTGGACTTTAGTGCTATGATTAAAGGCAGAACAAGAGAGTAAGAGTGAAAAAGAGAGAGAGAAAGAGAGAAGAGAAGAAAAGGAGAAGGAAGAGGACAAGAAGGAGAGAGAAGAGGAGGAGAGAAGTGAGGAAAAGGATATGTCACTCATAAGGTAGCTCAAAGGCAATCGTCAACAGGTAAGAGCTGGTATTCTCATCAAGCATTGATTGTGGGAAAAAGTGCTTGGCTTAAGAGGAACGGGGCTAACTAATAACTCACAGTGAAACAAATATAACACATCAGTTCATTGGCTGTGTATTTAGTTATTCAGTGTCCTCCAAAAGACTCAGGTTTTGAAGGATTCATCTCCAGTAAAGGAATGTTCAGAGATGGAGCTTTGGACAATGATTGTATCTTGAGTGCTCTTTTCATAAATTAGTTAATTCAAAAATGGTTTCATAATACAATGACATTTTGGGAAGATAAAAACTAGGAGGTGGGATGGTTGGAGGAAGTAGGTCACTGGGGGCATGTCTCCAAAAACTGTATCTTATACCCCAACCCTTCCTCTCTGGCTATCTGTCTCTACTTCTTAACTGTGATGGTTTTGAAGTGAGCAACTTCGAATGTGCATGCTCCACCCTACCATAAAGCCAGAAATAGTGGAGCCAGTCAGCTTGGACTGCAGTGCCTGAAATCATGAACCCAAGTCAGCCTTTTTCCCCTTAAATTTTAATGCTAGGTGTCTTGTCACAGAAATGAAAACCTAATACAGCAAACTAATATCTTTCTCTGATATTCTCTGATATTAAACGACAATTATATGTTGTTTTGTCACATGGGCCTTTATTGGCGGTGAAACAGTTTCTTATATTAAGTCTCATGTGTGAAGGGCTGGGACCTAGCTCAGAGACAGAATACTTTCCTAGCATGCACAGACCCTAGGTACAATCCTCAGCACCATAGGGGGGAAAAAAGAAAAAGAAAAAACTCAAAACAAACAAACACTTTCAATGGCAGTGAGGTGTGGTGATGCATACCTATAATTCCAGAATTTGGAAGGCCAAGGCAGAGGAAATAAAATTTGAAGCTAGTATGGGCTGCCACGCAAATCCCTATGTCAAACTCTCTATGCCCCTAGACCCCAAATTTGGTATATGTGTGTATGTGAGTATATTACACTGCAACTATATATTTTTCATTTTGAAGTTTAGATGTTATTTTGAAATTCACCTGAGAGCATTTTAATGTCAAATACAACAAAATATTCTTCTAGATCTATATCTAGGCAAACTTTTGTTGAATGTACATATACTTCCCATTCACTGACCATTGCCTACTTGTTCCAGATCTCTAACTAATTAGTCTTCCAAGAGAGGGAGAATAGCAGTTGTGTTTTCAATGTTAATGTATAAATTAACTTGCATCTTCTTTTAAAAAATACTTGATTTATTGCATTTTTTTCTTTTTATTTTATGTGTAGGAGTGTATTCCCTCATGTGGGTAAGTGCATCCATGTCATGCAGTGACCTCAGAGGTCAGAAGAGGGCATCATATCCCCTAGAACTGGAGTTATGGATGGTTGTTAACTGCCATGTGGGTGCTGGGAAACGAACCTGGGTCCTCTGCAGGAACAGTCAGTGCTCTTCACTGCTGAACCATCTCTCCAGCCCCTCATTGTGTCTTCTTACATTGGTGTTCTGAGTCCCATCCCTGCCAAACAGGTTCATTTTAGGACTGGTCAAGTCTGAACCCAACAACCTTCATGAAGCCTGGACATGGGTAAATTCATCAAAGCTCAGTTAGTGTGAGACTTCTTGAGGATACTTTATGTATTTTCAATGCCCCAAACAACCTTCTAGACCAAATTTCTATTTCAAAATATGTTGCTTATAACATGTGGTTATTGCATTTAATTCTAGTGTATGTCTTAGTATCTCCCTGACTTTTGAGAAGTGGATTGCTAAATGACATTCATTTATTTTTAAACGATAATTTTGAAATACCAGCTATCTGCCAGGTATTATAAAAATTATTTCCTTTTTATTTTTCTTGTGGTGACAGGGATAGAACTCAAGGTCTCAGGCAGGTAAAATGGCTCAGCGGGTAAAGATACTTGCTGCTAAGTCTGACAAGCAGTATTTGTTTATGGGAACCTATACAGTGGAAGGAGGGAGCTGGCTGCTATAGTTGTCCTCTGACCTCCACATGCTATAGCACGTGTTCACTCATGGACCTGTACCCACACCACAAAACCCAAATAAATAAATGTAATAAAAAATTTAAAAATAGGACCCATGTTCTTGAACATTCAAAGCCTTTTCTTGGTGTCCTTCCTGCGCTGAACGTCTCATTCCTGCCAGCCCTCCCCCTTTCCTTTCAGAATTTCCCTCCCCCCTCCTTTACCTTCTTGAAAGTCTTACCTAGTCTTTTAGAAACATTCTAGATTCCATGAACCATCTTCCTTTTGTTATTGTGCTATATGTTTTTTTCATTTTCCTCTTTTAGAGTATAGGCAGAGAGAAAGCAGGTGTTTAGGTAAAAGAAAGGTGAGGAAAGTACATAGAATGCAATTGGATTAATACTATTAATGCTGTATGTGTTATGTTTCCAAAGCATTACCCTCTTGTTATTTTCCATAATTAATATGAATTAATGGCTGTTGAGTTACAAACATGGAGCAGCTATGAAAGAAGATACCAACTGAAGTAAGATATAAAGAAACAAACAGAAAAAAAACCCAAAAAGCTATGTATTTTTAAAATAGATAGCCATATTTTGAACATGTTATGTATCATTGTATAAACATGACTATGTATTGGTAATTGTGTGTTTCATGAGATGGAATACATTTATATAAATACATTTATATAAATAAATGAACCGAGATGCAGAGAAGCTAAGTAATTTTCCTGCGATCATGTGTCTATAACATAGAGTGGGCGGGATTTATGCTCTATAGTTTGATTTTAGAGTTTACTTTGGAGTTAAGAGCTATTTCGTATTCTCCTCCCATCAGAGTGAGAAAGGTCAAATGTTGTCACATCAATTTTATTGCTAATCTTTAGAGATCAACTTTTTAGCCATATCTGCAGGAACAGAATTTAGTCAATTTCCTTACTGGTCTGGCTGAGTTTCCTTAGAAACTAGCTTGTAATAAGACAGCGATACTTCCCTTGTTTTTCCAGTGGTTGGAGTTCAGTTAGATGCTTTCGCTAGTACTAGCACTTTCCATTTCAAATTGCTTTTTTTCCCTGTGGGACTTGCCTACTTCTCCTTGCCACCTGTTTATTGGAATTACACATTATATATAATGATATATCAGTATATCATTATATTGTAAGAGACCAAAAAAATACATCTTCAAAATATGAAGAATTATTGAAAACTCTGGACCTTTCCTTTATTTGCCTAAAAGAAGGACATACATTAACAAAAACAAAAGGTATTTTGATTCCCCCTCCCTCCATCACCCCATACATAGGAAGGAGAATCACAAAGGTTAACCAAACCGGGGAAGACAGCCTTTGATCCTCATAGGCTCAGAGATGATAGTAGAGGGCTTTTTATTACATGGTTTTACTAACTAAACTTATTTCTCTTTTGCTTATCTTTTCCTAAGTTGCTGCCTGAAGAATTTCAAAGTTCTTTCCTTTGTCTTGCCATATCTTTAACACCCTCTTTGTGAAGATGCCATATAAACTGGGGTTCAAAAACCACTTCATTGAGAATCACCCTTTCTCTTTCTTGGTTTCTTTCATGTATGTATGAAAACCATTCACATATTAATGAATTATTTTCCTCTTGTCAATCTGTCTTTTATATTAGGTTTCAATTATGATGTTATGGGGGTTATTGTTTTTTCCTGTGCAATATTCAAAAATCAAGAAAACTGAAAATTATACTTACCTGTGCTATTTAGTGTTGTTTTTATTTTTAGACGGATAACTCTTCCAAAATTTTAAATATGGTTAAGTACATATCATTAACAGAAATAATTTTTAATAATTAATAACAAGTTGTTTCTCCATAGGCATGCTTGTAATGAAATAGCTATTTAGAAACTGATCATGTTTGAAAATATTTTGCAGTATCATTCTTCTTTAAACCTTTTTCAAAGCAATCATACATCTTTGGGTGGGTTTAAGAAAATCTAGGTGATTGCTCTTGTTTTTTGCTTTTTAAGTAAAGTAGTTGCTTACTCATGTTACCTAGAAATTATTAAATAAACTATAAAATAGAGATGGCTTATAAAAACATTTCAAAATTTAATGAAATAAAAAAGAATCCACTCTATTTTTTCCTATTGTCAGGGAGATGGTGGCTCCTAGATTTCCTTTAAACATGAGCCTCTGTGTGTATGATAAACATTTTCCCCTCAGGAGACTATAAATAGACTCATTTGTTGAAATTTATGGGTACCTAATATGCTAATATCCTACAGAAAATCTCGTTTTAAATTGTATTTATTGGCTTAAAACATCACTCTGCCAACATGGAGCTGTAACACTGAGAAGCAGTTGTACTTCAAGAACCAAAGGAATTTTGTATCTGTCAGTGATATGTCTCCGGTTCCTGGTTTTTCAGTGGCACTAATAGCATATCATAACACTTGATTTTAAAGTTGTAGTGCATTTTATGCTGCTATAGTAGAATACCTGGGACTGTGTAATTTATGGTGAACAGAGTTTTTTTTCTTTCTTTTTCCCTGACAGTTCTTGAGACTGAGAAAGACAAAACTACAGTGCTGGGCATCTTGCAAGGAGCTTAATGTGATGTCATCACAAGGTTGAAGGTGAGCAAGAGAAAAAGAGTGAGAGCAAGTGGCCAAGACAGACTTTAACTTGCTTTTGTAATAAATCTATTTTTTCCGTAATTCACTGACTTCTCTCATGACAACATTAATCCTTTCATGAAGCCAGAACACTGGCTAACTATTTCTTACTGGCCTTACCTCTCAATTTGTTGCACTTGAGATTAAGTTTCTAATATTTAGACTCTGGGGACACAAACAACAGCAAAAATACTATTGATTTAATACATTTAATATCAATTTAAAACATCCTTTCAGGAAAAGTACAAAACATTTCAGTTTATCAAATATGTATTCTGAATGTGTAAAGGGGTATTCAGACTTCTGAAATATTATGGCATCAAGAAATTGTCACCTTAGCACTAAGGAACTATGGAAATTCTATTCCAAAAATGTAGTAAAAATACCTGAGTTTGTTAAACAGTTCTTCAGACTATTTTTCTCCTTTTCAATAATAGTAATAATATTTATATCACCAACTGGGAAGGTTTCTATTTTATGCACATTGTCAATATCTACAATTGAAAATCACATTATTTCTATACCACTTTAAAATTATTTATTTTATGTATATGTTTTTGACTGCACATTAATAGGTGCACCTATGTTCACAATGCCCACGGAGGCCAGAAGAGGATGTTGGATTCCAAGAACTTGACTTATAGACAGTTGTTAGTCACCATATGAGTGCTGGGAGCTGAACCAGGGTCTTCTATAAGAGCAGTCCAGTGCTCTTAACTGCTGAGTCATCTCTTTACTGTTTTTTCATAAGTACTATTATTATTCCTGTTTTAGAGACAAGAACATTATTTTTAGGTTTAGAGAGGTATGCCAGTAGGGTAAAATGTTCCTTTTTATGTAGGGGAGGGAAAACAACAGTCTATTTATTCTTTAAAGCTCTTGGCTTAGATGTATAACAGTAACACAAGGCAGACTAACAATACAAAAATAAAAATTTAATAGTATATCTTACGTATGTATGGAAGAAGTCCCCCAAAATGAGTAATCTCAGAGATGGCTTTGAATTCATTCTTAAATACCATAATTAAGTACAAAAGAGAGAAAGTTTATTAAGTACTTTCTTCATTGCTATGTCCACATACCTGATTAAAAGCAACTTGAAGGGAGGGAGGGTTTATCTGGGTTTACAGTTCAGAGAAATGTATTCTGTCTGGTAAGGGAAGGTATGGCAGCAGGAGCGTTGTCTTATTTGGTGCTAAGCTGGCATCAGAGCAGAGAATGGCAATGCTCAGCTGAATCTCTCCTTTTGCCCTTTTATTCAGCTCAGAGATGCTGCCACCCACTTTCAAGGCTGGTCTTTCTTCCTTAGTTAAATATCTTTGGAAACACGCTAACAGACATTCCCAGAGGTGTGATTCCTGCAGGAGGCTAACATAAGGAGGTAATGAGGAGAAGCCTGGCAAATACAGTAAGTTTTGCTGTAAGGCAGAACCTTCTCTGGTTGATGTTACCTAGTAAGTTATTTCTTCTATCTAGGTGGAGAAAAAGTGATGCTCTTACAATGGAGTTTTCATATGTAATGAAATTCTTTTAGAAAAAGAATTTTCAATAAAATTCCTGAAGAAATGGTATTATACAGCCTTTTCCTCTAAATTGAAACATTCTTTCAGGGAGGCTTTTTAAAAGAGACTAGAAATAAATGAAATTTACAATTCTCAGGAAGTAAATAAGAAACTCATAGGTTTCTGAATGCTCCTGAAACTTAGAAGATTCGCAGGGCTCCTCCCCAAAATTACACAAGCAGTAACAATTGCTGGGCAGAGGAGACTTTCCCACCAGTAGAGCTGTCTGCAATTCAGGGAGGAAGCTCCACGTCACTCATGCTGAGGTGGACCTTCTGGAGATGTAGCTGCCTTTGAGTCACTCACGTACCACTACATACTCTGGGCTGTGGGTGAATGGCAGGGGTACATCTCCAACCCCAGGATGAACTTTCTTGATAACCACTTGTAGGTGCCTAATTTCAAATAATGGTATTTTGTGACATTGTATTGTCACCCTGTATTTTGTGACAACTTTGGTTAGGCTCAGTTTAGACTCCTGACAAGGATACCTTTTATTCAGAGATGTTGATTTTTATTAATTGTGTATATGAGAATGAATGACAAGTGCATCTTTTTGAGAACGTGCCTCGCAATTGTCCTACCATGGTGAAAGTGAGCAGCATAATCACCCATGGCATTCTGCCTTTCTTTAGCTAAGAAGTGCTTCTGAGAAAATTACCTCTCTAGGATGTCCTGTCCAAGAACATGCTGATAACCAAAGAAAGTCTGAGGTGAGGACACAGAGCCTGGGTAGGATGGCTTAGTTGTTGGCATATGGGAACTGTCTTCTAGAGCTACAGGTGACCCTAGGAGTGAGCTGAGGTGATATGGGTGGGCTACTATGTCAGCTGGCCTTCTGTCACTACAATAAACACCTAGTCAGCTTCTAGGGACAAAAGTAGCAGGAAGGATGAGACAAGATCCCAGGGGCAGAAACATACACTCCCACCTCGAGAGTCATTATTTAAATGAGTTAAACTTTACTCTCATCCTCTTGGTGGCCTCATATAATGCCATGACTTTGGCAGTTGTCTTTCTTTAGTGGATTTAGTGAAAGAAGTAACACACCTCATACAAAGGCGAGTCAAACAAGGGAGTATCAGACAGGTACGTAGCCTGAGTAGTGCTATGCCAATAAGCAGGGTCATGCCAAGCAAGCTTTCAAAACCCTCAAAAGTAGAAAAGCATGCTCCAAATAGGGAGTTAAGGTCTTGCCCTTGAGTCCTTTTCAAGTTTGTACTAGTACATGGGTACATATGCTATCTTTCTGATGTTGCTGGCTATATATTTTATAGCCTGTCTGTTAACATCTGTTTGGAGGCAACAGTCAGAACTATTGAATTTCCCATCAGCTTCTCCTTTAGCCAGTAGGTAATCTAATGCCAAGAGGTGTTGGTAGTTAGCTGCTCACGTTTGAGTAGCTGGGAAATCTAAGGCTGAAACAGTTTGATTGGTAATGATTTCTAATACAACTTGTAACTGAATAATTTGATTAAGCTTATCAACAGGAGTTCTATAGCCCCAACTGCCATTTTGTGTCCAAAGGTGGCAATAATATATTGGGGTGGCCATTCGTCTTTACTGCAGTTGACCACCAAGCTTAATTTTATCTCCAATGGTCCTCTTTATTCTTGACCCTAAGTCCTTATTTAAAAGAACTCCTAGGTCCTTTCCAATTTGATTTGACAATAGGAAGAAACCAGGTAGAATTATGCCAACAGTACAAACTCCTTTCCAATTGGGCATGTGCTCCTTTCCAAATGAGCTCATGCCCTCTTTCTACAGATCCAAAATGGTCCAAAACAGAATGGTGTTTTCCTTTCACTGTGGGATGGATTAGTCCAGAATTTATAGATCTCTAGAACACCTTAAAAGGGATTGATTTGGGTAGTGTCAGAGGTCATTCATTTCTTTGGAGACTTTGTACATTTGAGACCATTAGTTCCTGTCTCTTTTTAGTTAGGAGCCCCAAACCAATTAGGTTTACTTGGCCACCAGGTGGTGTTCCAGAACAATATTCTTTCAACCCATGTGAAAGGGTTGGGTGTGGCTAGGCTTTAGCTTACTAATGCATTCCCTTTCAAGTACCTTGAAGTGAAGACCTTGCTCTGGAGTCTGTCACCTTTTTTAAAAAAAATATTTTATTCTATTATTTTATTCTTATGTGTATGGCTATATTGCTTGCATGTATGTAAGTGCAGTTGTGTCATGTAACAGCCATGAAAGTCAGAAAAGGGTATCAGATCCCCTGGACCTGGAGTTATGGATGGTTATAGCCTCTGCAAGAGCAGTTAGTGCTCTTAATCACTGAGCCATCTCTCCAATCCCTAGTCTCTCATCTTTTTGTTTAGTGAGAATTTGGTTCCATTGTAATAGTCCTTCACATAAGTTTGCAGCTGGATCAGGGCTAGTGGTGATTGGACTCTAGATGACTAGATTTGCATCTATTTTCCGTCCCAGTTGTGAGATATAGGAGCCTAGGAACCTGGTAACTGATAATATCATCTCCCATCTGATAGGGAAACATCCCCTTGGCAGGGCAGGTCCATTGCATATTGAGAATTAACCCAAGACATATTGACTCCTTTGTTGTTGCAAAAACAGATGAGTGCAAAATTGTAACATTCCCTTGGCGGGGCAAGCCTCAGGTATGTATATTGGTAATTTTGTCCTTCATAATGGTCTTATCTTTGAAAGGAAGTCATGGCCTCATTGTGAATGGCTTACTGTGGGACTCTTTTAAGGAGATGCTGTTGTGGATAAAGTAGCCTGGATTGAGATGCATAGCAAATGAAAAAGTATCATTACGGTTAGAAAAGAGTAACTGAATGTGACAAAGTCAAGTTAACAGGAATAGCAATGGAGGATACATATAACACCTACACAAGTAAAGTAAAGAGTATCAATACAGTTTTCTCAACATAGGACCAGTTGGTTAGAGAAACTTCTATCAAGCCTATGGTAAAGAGTATGGCAAAGAATACAGCTGAGGACATAAGCAAAGGGTAGCAATGCATTATGGTAAGAATGACTATCTTAGGAGACTAAAGAAATCCAATCATTGTAATTTTCTGCTGTGTGTAGATCAACTTGCTTCAGGAGTAGCTTCGGTCATATGCAGGCTAGTCAGCTTCCTGAGTGACCAAAGCAGGCCTGTTATCCCTTCTGATCCTCAGATTTGTCTGGCACCTCCTTTCTCTGAATGGTCATCTGGAGGGGCTCAATAGGGTCTGGGGTGCATCTCCAGTCCACAGCTGCAGGCTTGAGTCAGGGATAATGAATCTGAGGACCTACTTTTACAGTGTTTACTGCAGTTGGGGTGGAAGGATTTCCTCAAAGAGAATTTAAAGCATGGACATTTCATTCCTTGACCCACACTCCTTGTCTAAAGGAATGTGCACCTATAGTAAGACTGACTGGCAATCTTTCTCTAACCCCTTGGTTAACAGACTGTAAGGTTTTACCTAAAGCTTGGAGTTGTTTTGGGGCCAATTCTCCAATTTCCTTTAAGTGTCCTCATAGTCCTTTGATAAGAGGAAATAGTCTCTCATATAATATGTCTTACGGAAAGAATCCAGTCTTAGTTGGAGTGGATCTGATCCTTGTAATGCTATTGGGAGGACTTCATCCTAATGGAGGTGAGTCTTTTGGTATAATTTACCTCATTGAGCCTTTAAAGTCCTGTTCATTCTTCATGCCTTGCTAGAGCTTGGTGGCCTAGAAGCAGTATGCAATTTCCATTTGATGTCCATGCTTTAAACCATAAAAGTCAGTCCATTTGTCTGAGCCAATGGAGATGAGGTTTCCAAATCTGGAAATGATTTCCTGGGGGAGCATCTTGGCTACTTCTTGAGTCTTTTCTGTGTGGACTGGATAGGTCTCTATCCAACCAGGGGAAGAGCATACAAAAACTAAGATATCTATAGTCCTATGGGTATGGCAATTCTGTGTTACCCACCTCCAAATCTTCAAAAGGCATTCTATCATGCTTTGGACTCCTGGAAGAAACTTTGGCTCTTGACAAATGTTGTTGTTGGCACATATCTCACATCACTTACATATTGTCTGAGAGATGCCTTTGAGTTGGGAGGACATAGGCATGTTGATTCTGGGTAGTTTCATGTGCCACTTGGTCACTGTGTCCCTTGATAAAACTGACTGACAAAAGAAGAAGCTAATGTTTCAGGAATGGCTACCTGGCCACTGGAAAATTTCCATCTGCCATCTGGGAGATGGTCCCCACATTCAGTCTCAAAGAAACTCTTTTTGTTATATGAATAGTTAGGGTTCCAGGCTATCAGAGTACTAGGGAACAGAGTGGCAGTGACAGCCTGTTGTTAAGCTGCAAATTTTGCCTCTTGGTCAGCTCTCTGGTTTCCTTGAGCTTTCATAGTGTCTCCCTTTTGATGTCCCCAACAATGCATATGCTATTCTTCTAGGACCCATACAGCAGCTAAAAGATTAAAGATCTCTTGGCCATATTTTATGTCTTTCCCTCCTGAATTATTAATCTCTTCTCTTAATATAAGGCTTCATGTACATGAAGAATGGTGAAGGGTGGAGGCATATTTAAAGTTAGTGTAGGTGTTGGCATCAACTCCTGCTGCCAATTGGAATGCTCAGGTTAGACCAATGAGCTCTGTCTTTTGTGCTGATTTTGCTTTTGGAAGAGGCTCAGCTTCAATGGTGGAGTTTGAAGTGACCACCAAATACCCAGCAAGACGTGTCCTATATGAAGCTGCTTTCATCAGTCAAGTATTCTACGTCCGTGTCCTGAATGAACTGGTCATTAAGGTCCAGTCTGCTGGAAAACAGTTCCTTTAGGACTTCAGTGCAATTAGGATTTGGTCAGACAGTCATGACCAGCAGTAGGGTGACTGGATTTAATGTTTACATATCCTCAATGTGGACATGTGGATTTTCACATAATATCCCCTGGCATCTGACCATCCTCACATTGGTTATCTACTATTACCTTCTGTATTCCAGAAGTACCAATGCTGAATGGCTCACTTAGGCTGTTAGTTCTTGACCCATGGCTACTTTGTCAGCTTCTGTTACCTGGAGGGCTATGGCTGCAAGAGTTTTCAAGCAAGGCTGCCAACTTTGAGCAACAGAGTCCAGCTATTTGGAACAATTGGATATCTACGTTAGGACTCCCACCGCTATTTTTGACCACTCATGGACATATAAGAAAGGTTTAGGGATGTCTGGAAGTCCCAGGCCAGATGCTCTGGTGAGAGCGTGTTTAATGTCTTAAAATCCTTTTATTGTATTGGTCTCCACATTAGGGGCTATTGTTCACCCACCCTTTTGGCTTCAAAGACAAGTTTTGCCATGACTGAGAAACTGGGGATCCAGATCTGGCAAAAGCCAGAGGCATCTAGTAATTCTTGGATTTAGTGGTGGGTTGATGGGACTGGTGTCAAACAGGCAGCCTGTTCTCTCTTTGGGCCAAGTTGTTGCCGCCCCCTAGTCAGATAGAAGCTATAGTATTTGACTTAGTCTTGGCAGATTTGGGACCCTTTTCATTGAGACCTTGTAGTCAGTTTTATATAGGAAAAAAACAGCTGGATTTCTTCCATACATTCCTCTCAAGTGGCCCCTGCCAGTAATAAGTCATCTGCACATTGAAGCAAAGTATATGTCCATATTGTTTAGCAGGGAAAGCCTTTAAATCAGAAGCCAGTGCCATCCTGAAAATGGTTGGCAAGCTTTTGAAGCCCTGTGACAGTCTAGTCCAGGTCAGTTGTTCTTTATTTCCATTGGAATCTTCCCAATGGGGCAAAAAGTGGCTGGCTCAGGGGTGCTAGTTGAATACAGAAGAAGGCATCCATCAGATCCAAGTAGGTAAAATAGGCTACTTTAGCAGGGATCAGACTTAGGAGAGTATGTGGATTGGAGACAACTGGATGCAATGTGACTGTGGCCTGATTTATTGCCTGCAAGTCTTAGACTGACTGGCAGTCATCAGTTCCTGGTTTTTGGATGGGGAAGAGGGATGTATTCTAAGGTGATTGGCACAGCTGGAGAAGGCCATATTCTAAGAGACTGTCCAGATGCTTTGGGATTCCAATCTGTGCCTTATGATGAATGTGTTACTGTCCAATGTAGACTGGCTCAGCTTCAGGCTTTAATTCCACCATCTCAGAGGGAATATTTTTGGCCAGCCCTGATGGATTATCTTCTGCCCCATACTCTGGGTTATTTTGAAGGAGAGCACTGGTTCTTGTTGTGGCCCCTTTTAGGACCATTCCTTTTCTTGGGGGAATGATGAGAGTCAAAATAAGTTTTGCCTTAGATTCTCCCAGAGACAAAGATGCTTGTCTATCACCAAAAAAGTTAGCTAGGCTCGAAGTTTTCCCATCTGGTCTGATCCCAGTAGAAATACTGGCACTCAGGATGGTCTAAGAATTCATGAACAACTTTGTGGCTTCCCAGGTTGCATCGTCTTGGCAGTAGGAACAGGCAATGGGCTCAGCTGCCAGTGGCTTCCACAATGGTTGTGTGTTTTCCTGAAAGAGGGCCCATGGGTTGAATCACTAATGAATATGTTGCCCAGTGTCTACAACTTTTGGAGCTTCTGGTTCATGTCCCCTTGGGCTTGCCCAACAAAAGCTACATTATTCATTGTCTGGTTTTCTTGTACCTTGGGGTCAAAGAGAGTGCAGAGCCAAAAGAATTCACATAACAGTTCATAAAATATATGGGGGCTCTCTGTAGGCTCTTGTAGCATCTCTAATATTGTGCTTATGCTTATGGCCTTTTTTTCTTCCCACCTTTAAGCCATTTATAAGAGGCTTTATGTACTGCAGAAAATGTTGGAGCTCTGCATCATAATTTGGATCCCAGTGTGGGTCAGCATCTGGAAATTGGGCCTGGGTATAAGCTTGGATATTATTGTCATTGGGAAGGACATGTTGTAGCCATTTCAGAGCATCCTGGGTCACTTATATATATTTCTCTGTGTTGAACAGGGTGTGGAAGAGCTGATGGAAATCAATCCAGGTGGGCCTATGGGTCTGTACCATGCCAGTCATGACCTAGGTTTCTCCACAGAGGAGGGAGTGTGATTTTTTTTCTTATCTATTTTCAAAGTACTCATCTTAGAGATACTTATACATCAATGTTTGTGCTGCTCGTTTCACAATAGCTAAGAAATGGAAACAACCTAAAAGTCCCTCAACTGAGGAATGGATAATGAAAATGTGGTCCATTTACACAATGGAGTTCTACTCAGCAGTAGGCAAAGATGAAATTATGAAATTTGCAGGTAAATACATGAAACGAGAGACTGTTATACTAAGAGAAGTAACACAGACTCAGAAAAGCAAGTGATGTATGTCCTTTCTCTTTTGAGGATCTCAACAGCAATCCCTATATGTGAGTACGTACCCTGTTGTAATCTCAGGAGCCAGAAAAATGGAAAGGAAGCATGGAGATAAAGAGAAAGAAAGAGCTGACAGAGGGGAATAGTAGGAAATAGATATTACCAAGGGGGCGGTGGGGAAAATCAGGCTATTCCACTGGGAAGGGAGAGGGAAGGACGTACAAGGTATCATGGTGGCGAAGGGGAAGAAGTCAAAAGAGGGTGGATAAAAGAGATAAGTATTATCATGGGGGAAATGGAGGTTCTTAGACTAGAGAGTGAGGAGGGAGGTGAGACAGGCAGTGAGAGAGGAGAGATAAATACAGCTTAGGAGGCATGAAAAGCCAGAGGAAAATGTATTAAATCAACCCCCGCCCCCCAAAAAACCACATCCAATATTGGAACATGAGTGCTTGGGGATACCTGAAGGCTGTATAGCAAGGAGCACAGTACCAGTCAGGAGAAACCTCCCTTTGAGTTGTTGGTCAGAGTAGCCCAAGACACTCCCAAAATAGCACAGACTATCGCCACAGCCCTTGATTACCTCCCAGAACTTGAAGGTAAGACCCTATTACTAAAGACAAAACATACCTCAGACAGAGAACTTGGAGAAAAGGAGTTGAAACTGGCCTGGAAGCTTTCTTCCTGGCAGTTCTGGAGGGACACTATACAAGCTGTTAAGGGAGAAAACCGATCAGTGGTCCAACATAGCTGTAAAGCCTAATAGCCACAATGACCGGAAGACAAGCTATCTCTATTGGTGCAGTAGTGACATTTTATCTGGGGTAATCAACAACTATCTAATCGGACCTAAAGCTCTTTCAGTGGAAAGAAGTTCATGAGTGGTACTGTAAATATAGTCAAATACACATGGCTTGAGAGGCCATAGATCTTAGAGAAAACTCTTTTTCTGTCATAGCTCTAGATAAATGAAATTTCTTACTGTATGCTAAATATGGGATCCTTATAATTACAGACAAATATACCATATACCACTCATTAAAGAAAAATTTTTTTTTTTTGCAACCGATGGAGGCTATTACAGAGTTCCACAACTGGTCACACACAGAGAACGTGTGTCCAAGAGATGTCTGCTCCTTGATGTCATATCTACAGTAGAACCTCTACACCTAAGGCTCAGAGAAGATAGTGGAACAGCAGATAGAAAGAATACTAGTGCATCTTTCAACTCTCACCAGCAAAGCTTCCTTATACAACAGAGTGCAATGCACATAGAAGGCCACAAATGGCTAGGTTTTACAGAATAAGAGATTGTAGAGGGTGTCCTTGGATAGGATTCCCATATGAAACCTCACCCACCCATGGCTCAGGGACGAGGAGGCAGAAAGATTGAAATAGCCAGCATTGGTACATGAATATAAGGAACTAAAGCATCTGAAGTAATTGTGACTGGTCTTGTGGTCTGAAATATCACTTTCATTTTAGCTTCTTATAAAGAATAAACTTGCAAGACTATCGAATCTTTAATACTTTCATGGATGATTTCTGGAATTAGAATCTGGTTATGCTTAGGCTTAGTAGCTTATCAGCATAGTGACAAACAGGAATGTTTTGATTAGCACCTGCCTTCCAAGTCACTCCCCCACAAAAACTTTTCTACTTAGAACACAACCCACAACTCCTTGTTTAATCAAACTGAGTATCATGTCCCTACTTGAGATAATTTAATGATGAAATTTCAGCCTTTTTTATTTATGAATCAGTTGCCTGTGAAATATGCATAGGCATTTGAAATTCATGATAATGAGTAGAATATATACATATTTAAAAAAATACATGGATCATTTCCTGTCTTTTCTAGTGGTTAAAGCAGACTAGGAGAGCCACGGCCTCCTACAGCTGCCATTATCATTCCAAATTTCTCTTTTATTGCCCATCAAACATGTATAGATTTAATGACCTGGAGAAGGATCAGTAAAATTCTTCACAGCACTGCATGTTTATTAATGGGCCTCCTGTTCATTGTGATGTGATAGTGTCAGGATTATTCCAGTGGTCTTACAGGCAGCAATTAAGAGTTTCCTTAGTTCTGATAAAAAGGAAATTAGCTGCTGATCAGTACTAGAGACAACATCTCGGCAAGTGCATGGGGAAAGGCCAAGGAGGCAAGAGACACAGTATGAGAAGAAAGGAGGACATTTGATGAGTTTTCTCTGTTGTAGGACATGGCAAGAAGGAACAGCAGTGAGCGTGGGAAGAGAAAATGACAGAAAAGTAATAGAATGCAGAAAGATTTAAAGATGGATTTGATAGAGGTCTTTGTAAGGGCTCTGTTTCCTCTCATAAAGGGACTATTCAGTTCATTCAGTTAAATTTATTTAAAGATCAAGGACAATTTCTAGAGGTTGGGCTTGCCTAGCATGCATGAAATTCTGGGTTCTGTCTTCGGCACCAAGTATGGTGGTACATGGCAGCAGAGGCCTGCAATTCTAGCATTTGCGTGGTAGAGGCAGGAGGATTAGAAGTTCAAGATTAACTTTGGCTATATTGTGAGTCTGAGGCAGAAAGAATCAAGATTTTACTTGCAATTTTTATGAGCATATAGATGTTTTTGTGGGGTTGCAGAAATAATTGGTATTTAACCCCTGTTTTCAAATAGAAAAATAAGTCTTAGGCAAGAGTTCACTGCATGTTGGGGATTCAGGTAGTTAGTAAGCATTTGTTGGAGAACTATTGTGTATACAAAGTTTTGCTAAGGATGGTGGAGAAATATGAAGGAAAGAAACATACTCCCTGTCACTCTGAATTTTTCATTCACCGGGGAGCATCACACGTTTACCTAGAGTATGATTTGAGAACTGTCAGAGAGAAAAGAGTTTGTTTTCTTTGTGTAGGAGATCTTAATCAAAGACCCAGTATATTAAGGCGGGGGCTACTGTACATGTTGTGAATATATCAAAAAGTCTGCATGTTTTAGTAATGTCTTACCAGCATGACTTCTTTAATTATATATTCAGCCTTTTTATTTGTTAATTTGTGTACCTCAAATCCATATTGGTAATCCTAACCTCTGTACCCTAGAAGGTGACTGATCTTGGAAATAGGGTCTTACTAGAGATAATTAAGATTAGTGAAATCTTTAGGGTGGTCCCTAACCCAGTATGATGAGTTCACTTTGGAAAAGTTGAGAAATGAGAATATACATTTACATGGATGGAAGCTCATGTGAACTTGTGGGGAAAATACAGAATCTACAAGCTAATGAGACAGAAGAAACAACAACGTTGATACCTCAGCCTTGAACTTGTAGCCTTCATAACTGTGAGAAAATAGGTTGCTCAAGCTGCCTGATTTGTAACACCTTATTATGACAGTCTCAAAAAGCAAATACAGCCCTACAAAGAGGAAACTGATTCTCCTTCAAGATGAAACTAGGCTCAAAAAGTTATATAACTGATCCAAGTTTATAAAACTGGGGAATAGTTTCTAGAATCTGAAAAAAATCTCCACTAAAAACATCAGAAATAAGGACATATGCCTTAGACTATCTAAAAGAATCCTGGAATTTTAATTAATTGCAAACCATGTATGTAAGTGGCCAATCAATGCTAAACAAGCAATTCTGAAGCTTTAGAAACCCATATAATAGTAAAGTATCTTTCTCACCCCCTTTTTTACTTAGATCTCATCCTCATACTTAGAAGAAGAGCACAAAATAGAGCTTGTTCTGACATGTGAGCCACAGATGCCTAAAAGACTTAGTAACATCCCACATCAGAGTGGCCAATCGAACTAGGGCACCTGTCTAAAGGTCACAGGTTCATTTGAAGAAGAAAGACAGAATTGATTGGTTTTGGATGAGTCTGTGGGAAAGAAATAGAACAAGATTCTTAGAAGGAGCTAGATTTAGCTAGAAGCAGTGGTTGCTAAAGCACATGGGGAAGAGGGTCATTGTTGGGTAGTACTGTGTTTGTGCTGATTGCTTTCTTATAAACCATGTGTTTAGTTACTTTCCTGGTTGCTGTAATAAAATGGTTGACAAGAGCAACGTAAGGAAGTATGGGTTTCTCTTGGCTCACAGTTTGATGGTGGGGAAGTCATGGTGTCAGGAGCTGGGGGCAGCTGGTCATGTTACATCCACAGTCAGGAAGCAGAGAATGATGAATGCTGGTGCTCAGCTTACTTTCTCTTTGTTCCTCATCCACCATCCTGTTTAGGAGGAAGAGCCTTCCCATCTCAATGAACCTACTCTAGAAATACCCACAAGTATGTATTCTAGGCAATTCTAGATTCTTTTAAGGTGGCAATCAATATTAACTACCATGCCACGAGTAATTGTTTCAGATTTGAGAATTGCTTTATATGTGTATTCTAAATTTTAAATGTTAAATGATAAGCTATATGTTCTATTAATTCCAAACTCTGAAAAGTGAGACATGTCAAGAGCTAGTTACAGAACTAAACTATTTGTGAGAGCCTATGTCAGAGGCAGACAACTGTACTCCAAAGGTGCTTGACCTTCCTTGTGTGTGCTTCTTATGGACTGTAGGAGTTAAGATATTAATATGATTTCTATACCTCTTCCTACTTTGCTCATAAAACACTTGTGACTTTTGGTTTTTACTTGTTACCTAAGCTAATTTAGGCCCTGAAATAATGATGTTTACTTGGGGAGAAATGATGTTCATAGTTTAGTGCCCCCCCACACCAGCAAACCCAACCCTAAAGTACAAAAGACTTTGACACAGGTGTTAGCACAAAATTTGATGGAGAGATTAATAAGAGAGAATAGTTTTAGAGTTTTAATGAAACATTCCACTTTCAACTATGATTCACAAGGGAAATTTTTTTTTAATATTGACTTTAATCTATTTGCTTTTATCTTGTAAGAGGACTTACATCCTCATCTTTAAATTCTCATTGGGATGCTGACTGGGTATGGCTTTAAATGAAAACTTTAGGAATTTCTACTGTTGGCACTTTACTACTAACACACACTTTATTCTAACATCATTATGTAGTCTCATTGAAAAATATATGAAATATTATACTAGATTGTGGTTGAAAAATATACTTAATTGGTAAAGGAGATGACTTTCAGTTGTGTTTACTGAATAGCTTTGGATTTGGCTTAATCTGATCTACATCGATCTTCTTGTGGTAAAGTCTAATTGCTCAGAAAGTCTTATTAGGAAGAACTGTGGTTGATACCGGGGAATGTCCTTGGAAAGGCAGGAATGGTACTGTTCTAATAGTTACAGCTTCCTTCTTTTCAGCATGATAGCTACACCTCTGTTCGGTTATACGAGGACACTGAGACCCGATGGCTATGAGAAGCAGGGAAACCTGAGGCTGGTAAGTTCTTTTCCATAACTCTTGGTTTCTAGAATGAAGGATTTTCTGAGAAGACATTCCTGGACCGTTAACTTTGATCTTAGCAAGGTGGTTCATTTGGGAGTGAAATCCTTGTTACTCCTGGGAGAAGTTGAGACATAAGGAGATTCTCTCTGCTCTTTATGGACAGGAAGGTCTGGTTCTCACCCACTCATTACCATCACCAGGCTAGAGAGTCATTTCTTTTAAAAAATATTTTATTTATTAGTTTTTTTGTGTATGAGTATATTGCCTGCATGTATGTATGTGCACCCATGTCGTGAAATATCCATGGAGGTCAGAAGAAGACATTAGATCCCCTGGAACTGGAGTTAAATACAGCTGTTAGCTGTCATGTGGGTGCTAGAAATTGAACCTGGGTCCTCTGTAACAGCAGCCAGTGCTCTTAACCACTGAGCTATTTTCCTTGCCCCAAGTCATTTCTGATCCAGGTCACATCATCTAAGTTACCTTCATTTGCTAATCAAGATGATGCTTGATTTTATTCCAAAATATCTTTGTTTTGATCAAATTCTTCAATTTAAGAAACCTATGTAGGGAAGAAGCATTCAACAGTTTAGAGTCCCTCAAACATTCCAGTAGATACCCAGAAATAAGATCCTACACTACACCTCTTTTCTATGAAAATCAATCATTGTCTTGTTCAAGTGTGTGATTTATTTAGGTCAAGATAGGCAATATAAAGTCATAAAATCCTTGTGATCTTAATAATTTATCTTCAATGTAAGTGGAAGTTAATAAACTATCATGTGTATACAGTTCGGACACAGGACATGGAGAATTAGAGTTGGAACTACTCTAAAAACTTCCTCCCTGGGGAGCAACTCTCACAGTATCAAGCTATGTAAGCCACCAAAGGAGAAAAACAATTGTGAGGACGAGGCCTAAGAAAAACCACAAAATATCTCTCGTTCCACCTGAACTATTACAGGTCTCAGGCTCTGTGGACAAGGAGAGACAGGCCCAGGCATGTTAGGCAAGCCTGGAAACAATAGGACCAAATAAGGTATAAACAGAAGCCTGCTTACTTAGGTAATGGCCAGCACATACCTCTGCCCTAAAGGTGACTCTCACCAATGAGAGACCCCGTGTCCCCTTCAACCCATTTCTGGTGTTCATAACCAATCAATTTAAAGACAGGTTTGGCATGCGTGGGCTTTTGTGACCAACCTGGGGGGAGCACGGCAAATCCCCCTCCTCCCTTTGTCTACAACCTGTAAGAAGCCCCTCCTACCTCTCCTAGTGGCCACTCTCCCTCCGCACGTTGGGTTGTGGACCAAGCTCGAGCTTGAAAATAAAGATCCTTGTGCGGTTGCAAGTTGACCTTGATCTCACAGAGATCTGGGGGTGGGTGGTGGTGGTGATGGGAGGGTGGCTGGGGAGTATCTTTTTTCATGGCCTTTGCTGTTTATTTCTGTTTGCAAGCTTCCTCTGTGTCATCTGTCTCTCCAGCCTGCGTCTTGGGCTGCGTCAAGGGCTTTTTCTGCCATCTCTGCTTCCTGACATAGCATCATCACTCCTTTCTCAGACCCTGATTCTTGACATAGGACTATCTTTATGATAATTTTTCAGATGAGAAACTACAGCTAGTTCTCCTGTTAGGGCTGGGAGGATGGCTCCAGAGTCTATGCTGTTAACTCTGATGCTTATGCTGCTGCTGACAGTAACATGATTGGAATAAGCAGGCGTACAGATGTTCAATCAAGTTCTGTATTTCCCCATGACGAAGATATTGGTTCATTCTTTGCAATAACACACATCAAATTCTGTATGTCCATCCTTCTTCCCTCCTCCTCTTCACTTCTTTAGCATTCTTTTCAAGTTGGCTTTTTGGACTTTTAGCTTATTAGGGCTGCTGAAACAAAACCCATAAGATAGGTAGTTTATGTACAATAAAGAGGTTTAATTTCCAACAGTTCTAGAGGCTTGTAGGCCCACAATCAAGGCAGATCTGGTGTTTGTTAAGGCCCATTCTCTATCCCACACTGTACCTTCCTGCAGTGTCTTGCACGTAAGAGGGGTGAAGATCTTCTCCTGGGCTTCTTTCATAAAAGGGTTAATCCCCTCAGGAGGTGCCTCACTACCCAAATCCCTACCTCCTAATACTTCACTTTGGGCACTAGGATTTCCGAATGTGAATTTCGAAGGGAAGCAAACAGGAGGGCCATAACAGACATCTAAGTGTATTCTTAGTTTGGGTACTGGATAACTTAACAGTGGAGATGAGAGAAGACTTGAGTTTTCAACACCGAATGTATATTATAAAAATTTAATGTGAAGGACTATTTGGGTGAAAGAGAATGTACTAAATTCTTTGCCTGCAAACCGAAAGAGAAGCAAATGACTTTTCAGTCTCTTGACATATTTTGCAGCACTCTGAATTTCATATAATTAAAGAAAAAAAAAAACCCAGAGAGGTCTCTTTCCTCTAAGCTTTCCTTTCAGCATAATGAGTTGTAGTTACTCAATGATCTTCCAAGTGGGGCCTCCAAGATTTAGGATCTTTTCAAAAAGGTGTTCTCTGATTTGGTTTGCTAATACTTAGTTAAAATGCAGCTCTTTCTTTTGGAGTCCAAAATTGCTGCAACCACAGTGAGTCTTTAATTATTAAAAACTAATTTGGGTTAAAATTGCTTGCTTCTATACTTATGGTTCTATATCTGACATAGATCTGGCAATATGTGTCTTTATGTCTACTTAACTTTTTTTTTTTATCTTACAGGATTAGAGCAGAACTATGCCTGATTTCAAAGAAAAAAAATGTGCTCCCAGATTTTTGTTGAGTAACAAAATCTCTGTGGCAAAGTTTTTTCAAATTGTGATTTAACTCGTGTTGTACCCACAGCATTGCGTCCTTCCTTGCTTTGTTCCAGATGCATCGAGTTGTAATTAGACTGTCTGAAAGAAAACCATATTCTATGTGGGGACCCCTTCTAGCCAATTGCTAGACTCAGAATATACACAAAGCCCAGCTTAATGACAGAAGAGGGAGAGGAGAAAAGGAGAGAGAGAAGGTGGAGAAGTCGAGATAGGCACTTCCAGAATTTACATGTGCTTTCGTATAAGAAAAGGGCTTGATACTACCTGGATCCCATTGGTCCTACAAGATGTGTTCCCAGTCTCATTGTTACAGATTTATCTGTTTTTTTTTTTTTTTTTCCATGATCCTGAGCTTCATGGTTCCTATATACTTTCCTACCTTGTCTTCTGCAGCTTATTTAAATAATTGTGTTAATTACGATTTTGTGAGTGTATGTGTTTTCAGGCTCCAAGTGTTATTTAAATATGTGACTTTGAAGTTTGCATCATAGTCCTGTCTTAGCGTGTAGTCTGATGAGCAGTGGGCAACCAGTGGATTAACATTTAGAATACTCTCATCGACATGCTGGCCCAGCTATTTACTATACAAATGTAATCAAATCTATTAATGCCTTTATAGATCACATTTATTTCTTCTTTATGGAAAGCAGTTCAGCAGTAATGTACAAAGAAACAAAGAGGTTGGTGTCTGGTGGGTATAGATGAGGCGTTTTCCCCTCAATTGCCTCACAAATCATGGGCAGCATTTTTTTTTTGTTGTTTAGCAATAAACTCTTGAGCTGAAACTTGGACTGAATGTAATTTTCTTTGGGGTGAGATAAGAGCAGGTAGGGAAATTAGTTGTTTGGGAAGGAAGATGTATAAGAAATATTTTTTCAGTACAATTTCTGTGTGGAATCTCAAGGGAGGCCTGACTCTAATAACTGCCCTTGAAGTTTACTGTCTTTCTTAGCTAAGATAACTCTGAAATAAGATTTGTTTAAATTTTAACCAAATTATGAGGGACGTTTTTTTATTTCCATTTCTCTGTTGTGCAGTGGTTTTTTTTTTTTGTACTTTGGAAGCTTGCTTGGGATTCAAGATTTGCTGATATGCTGAAATTCATATTAAAAAGAGAACAGAAAACAAGTAAGCATCCAGACAGAGGAAGGGAAGATGGAATTCTAACACTTTAGAGATTACAATTCTCCGTGTTGCCTTTCCCTGCCATTGCAATACGTCTCCACTAGAGGTCAGGAAAAGGCAAGCGAAAGCGAAGGCTTTCCAGCAGGCAGCCTCCCCACATCCGGATGGTTTCTCAGATTTAACACTGGTATTTTGAAAGGCTTTATTTCAAAGATGACCAAAAAGTGATGCTCAAGGTTTCATGGAAGAGGGCATCAAAATAAAGAACTTCACCTCCAAAAAATTGAAACTGTGAAAAAGAAAAAACTGTTTGACGAGGTTTCGTAGCAAGAAAGCTTTCTGTTGCTCTCGTGAGAGCGCAAAGGGATATTTGCTTCTCTGGTCTTTTGGGTGTAGGTTTCAGAAACGCGGTGAAGCTTACTCTGGGCTTCCAGGGTGTTCCTGTAGTGTTGGAGGGCAACGCCTTGCTACTTAGCAAATATCACCCATTCATATATCTGCTACTCCCTTTCAATACTTTGTAAGCTTTTTCATGGCAAGAATCTTTCCTCAGGTATTTAAATTTTTTTTTTTTTAACATACACTAACAAAACAAAAAAGAAACAACCAAACCAACCTTACTGCAGTCAGAGCTACTTAGGAGACTGAAGGGAGGGATAGATTGCTTGGCCTCAGGAATTTGATACCAACTTGTGGTAACAGCTAGATTTTAAAAAAAAAAAAAAAAGAGAAAAAAAGTAGTAATATATACATATACATATATATGTCTATGTATGGTGTACAGCATGATTTCCTTTTGTATACATTAAAAATCCTAATATTTGGATATTTCTCAGCTAGAACATTGTGGGGGATCAGAAATGTTTTGGAGCACATATATGAATCACCTTTTTATGCCTTCATTGTTATTACTTACAAAGTGCAGCAATATTTCTGTGAATCTTCCCTTTTCATTGTGTGTAAGAAATTCCTAAGTGCTTTCTTTCCCCTTGTATAATCAGAACAATTGTTATCAGTTCTATCAGATTATGTTTTACTTTCTGGTCAAATACAGAAGTGAAAACTATTGTCTTCAGATGTAAAATACAGGAGCAAAAAGATTCCTGTCACTTTAACCACGTCCAGTTTTCTTGCATGGAATCAAGAAGGATTTCAGAGCTTTTCAAATTGATGGGCATTAGTCTGGCAAGCAGTGAATTCTGGCCCTCAATTCTCAAGTTGTCACACTAGTTCACAGACCTGCGACAGGATGCAAGGCCATTGAATATTGCTCGGACATTGATCACTATGTTATTTTCTTCTGGCAAGCATACCGCGCTTTTCCTTCAAGATGGGCTTCTGCAGTTTTCCCGGCTTTGTTGATTTGGAAAGCCTACAGAGGAGACAAGAACCCACTCTGGAAACCAGAGCACTCTCAGCTTTGTATCCACCTCTTTCATGGTCGGTGTCGCAATATGGTGCCTTTGAAGGCACAGTCCCAGTGGGAACACTATTATCAGCTAAATATTTCTGGAAATGTTTATACAGAACACGGAGCACAGCAGGCTGTCCCCACCCCCACTCTGACAGCTAAGCCTTTGAAATGGCAAATGTATAGACCTCCTAAGCGCCTCTACTTGGCCCCTGCTGTTGACATTTTCAGAGTTAACATATAAAATGATTCCATTGAAATAAATATTTTTGAAGATCATACTGCCCTGACTTTATCAAGGTGCACAGTTAGCTCTAGGATGACATCTGACTTAAGGAGACAGTAAGAATTTAAAATGATAATGCAGATTATATTGCAAATGAATCCTCTTATGATATCTGGAATGTACTGACCAGGCTTCTGCTTGTTCAGCTCAAACTAGTTTTTGACTTTCTGATGTCATTTTCGGACATGCAGTCAGTCCTAATACCTCAGAGCAGCATATATAGCCTGCCTGAGCCTTTTAGTAGAATGATACTACTTCTTTAAAAAAAATATTTCATTTATTATTTTTATTTTATGTGTATGAGTGTATTGCCTCATGTATGTCATGCAATGCTCGTGGAGGTCAAGAGAAGGCACTGGATCTCCTGAAACCAGAGTTGTAGATGGTTATTAACTGCCATGTGGATGCTGGGAATCGAACCCACGTCCTCTGCAAGAGCAGCCAGTGCTCTTAACCACTGAGCCATCTCTCGAGCCCCAATACTACTCCTGAGCTATGGAAATCCAGGCTCATGAAAGATACTTGAAGTACTAGAGATGGGACCTCTGGACATTTTGAGGGCAGCATTCCCCCTCCAGAATAATGAGCTCCTTTTAGGTATGAGAACTGAGATTAGTATAAGTGGTATTTGATTATATCACAAAATCATACCATTTTGACCCTGTGGAGGACAACAACGGAACTTCCCAGTTGATATGTAGCTGCAGGAGAGTCAGTTGAGTGGCACCAACAGTGATTAAATCCATCCCCTTTCTCATCCTCTATTAGTTACTGTGATAAAACACTGTGACCAAGGCAACTCATAGTATGGTTTCAGAGGGAGCGCTCACAATGGCAGGAGAGGGCTAGAGCAGAAAGCTGAGAGCTCATGTCTTCAAGGCATCCAGGAAGCAGAGAGAACAAGTGGGATGAGGCTATGGTTTCTCAAAGTCTTCCCCAGTGGGGTACTTCCTCCAAGGAGCCCATACTTCCTAAGGGTTACATGACAGTCCACAAACAGCACCACCAATTGACCGAGTGTTCAAGTACTTGAGCCTATGGGGGACTTTTCTCATTCAACTCATTCAAATCACCACACTACCCTTTCCTTGAAAGACCTTGGATATGTTTGAAGATACACAACAGATGTTCAAGATGTTCAAATTCAACACCAATGAGATGTTCAAGAATATCTCATTTCAAGGGAATGGCAGCACAGTGAGTGGACATGGGCAAATAGACATTGTCCTTCAAAGCTTGTCCCAAGAAATAAAAGGGAATGGCAGGTTGGATGAGCAAACCTACTGATCTTTAGTGATAGTTGAAGCGAGATTGCCTTAGGTTTTTAAGGACCAAAATTTAAGAGCAGGTTTAGGTTCACACATACATAGCTTCCTGCTATTGGCACCTGCTGCCAAGTGTGGCATATGACTTTTACAATGAATGAACCTAACTTGACACATATCAGTTTCATTCAAAGATCATCATTTATATTAGGTTTATCCTTAGAGGTCAGCACGTTGGGTGTACATAACTGTATAATGTCATTATGCATTTATTTTTATACTATTATAGAATAGTTTCACTGTGTCAAAAGTCATTTGTGCTCTGTCCTTTCATCCATCTTTTTTACTTCATAGTTTTGTCTTTTCCACCACGCCATATGTTTGGAATCATATAGACTATAGCCTTTTAAAATTAGCTTCTTTCACTTTGTAATATACATTTAGGATTCCTCCATGTCTTTTATGATTTAATATCTCATTTCTCTTTTAGGATTGGATACTCTTTCATTGTCTAGATATGCTATAGTTTATTCACTAGGACATTTTGCTTGCCTTCAAGTTTTGATAACTAAGAATAAAGTTGTGGATCACCCATGTGTAAATTTCTGGATGAACAAAATATCTTAGTACCTGTGGATAAACAAGGAGTGTGATTACTGGTTAAAGTATGGTTAGTTTTATATTTGATGGTAAGTATGATAATGCCCAAGAAAAAGGACATTGTCTCGGTGCCATTGATAAGGCACTCCTTCATGTCAATTTAAGAAAATGTTCACTAAGTATCTATTATAGCCCAAGCTTTGGGTGTAGAGCAGTGAGCTCAACAATGCCCTTAGAAGTTTATATTCATATGGGTAGAGGTAGATAATAAACAAATAAGAGAATTACTAACCAAGCAATATTAGACAGAATAAGGGAGGCTGATGGACCGTCAGGAGTAGGGGTGATATTTTATAATGACAGTTGTCTTGGATATTGCTATGGGGACTTCAGTTGGTACCCAAGCAGCTGTGAAATGACTCTTGCTTTCCTTTGGAGAGCAATCTGTTCTAGAAGACAGGAAAGCTGCATTGTCTGTAGTTTCTGGGTCCTGTTCAATCACCAACATCCAAGCCATGATTCCAGTGCTTGGCCTCCAGCCAGCTCTGCCTCTCCCTGTGCCTGACGTGAGCTCACATGATTGATGCTTCAGCTCACATCCCCGGTGCCACATTAGCCAATGCTGGCCTAGTTTTGTTCCTGCTTATGAGTCATATTGCTGTTAGACCGCTGTCAGAAGCATTTCTAGTGAAGATGTGCAAGCAACATGGAATTATGTTGAGAATCTGGGTAAAGAGAAAGCAGGAAATAATTCCATGGTTATTCTGGCTGCTGAAGAGTTGTGCCTGTGATGGAGAGCCAGGCAGATAACATGAAACTTAGACTCTAGGTTTTCTAAATGCAGTTTCTCAGCTAGAAAACTTACGAAGAAACTTAGCTATACCTTTTAAATTTCTCTTTGCTATAGTCTCAGAGAGTTTGCAAAAAGAGATTTTGTTTGATATTTATTTTACATATAAATAATATATGTGCTCCTTATGTAGACAATTTTTACCATTAAACAAAAATTTTTTTAGAATATATTAATTGTTCAAAGTAAGGAGTTTTATTATGGTATTTTCATAAATTGTACTCTGAGCACATTCACTTTTATTTCTTTCTTATGAACTATTCCTTTTCTTTTATACATGCCTAATAATTCCCCTTTTACTTTTATGTCCTCCACCACTCTAAATTCTACATATGAAAGAAAACATACTTGCAAACATGAGACACTTGTCTTTGTGAGACTGGCTTGTCTTCTTTAGCAGGATGTGCTCTAGTTCTACAGGATAATTTTTAAAAGCATTGTAAAGGCCTATTACTTCCTCGGATGACTTTACTATTGGAGCTGATCTATCCTTCGTTCAGTAGATCACCTTTTGTGAAACAGGGTCTTATTGTGTGTTACGGGTTGGTCTCCAACTCTCTTTGTGCACCAGGACAGCCTCAATATTGTGATCTTCCTGCCTTGGCTTCTAGCGTTCTGGGAGTGGAATGTGCCATCATGACTGGCAATATCTACTTTAATAATTGTTTTGAGTAGGTTTTGCCCCTTGCTAAAAAGCATGAAGAATGAGGCATAAGTTACCAAATATGTACATTTTTGTAAGTGTTAGCTTTTTAATTGAATTTTTGAGATAGTCATACAATATAGTTTGGTGGTATTTAGGTCTGCTTTCCTATCTGCACCTCCCTCACTGTCCTCTGCCCATTAATGTACTCTTTTATTTATGTAATTCAGCCTATAGAGTCTGATTTGCATCCCTAAATGTCCTTGAGTGTGGCTATAGCCACTGGCCCCACTGCATCCCATTTCTGTAAGACACTGTCTTTCTCCTGCTCAGCAGCCATCAGTTACCAAAAGTTCCTTAAGCTGGGTTGAAACTTCTTACCCACTTCCTGTGTCTATGCTGGATTTTGTCTGGTTTGAGTTGCATAAGACTTGTGTAAGCTGTTACCGTTGCTGTGAGTACATATGAATAACTGAGCACCTGTCTGGAAGCTTCACGTTTTTATCTGTGATAGTACTTATGGGGTTCAGAGAGTTGAAGAATGTTTGGTATTAGAGAACACAAGAAGAAACAATAAGGAGGCCCACTGGGACTGGAAAACAGGAAATGAAGTCCGGATTTGGAAAAAAGGCAGGATGCTCTTGTGATAGTCATTGTCTTGGTTTTTAAACTCATTCCTGTCTACAAGTGCCATCTTCAAAATATTTATTAACTGACAACATTACCAGTCAATATTATTACATTGTACCAGAACCAGAGTTCTTCAGAGAAACAGAACCAATTGAATAAACATATAGAGATGAGAAGTTTGGTATGGAATTTGATTCATGTCATGATGGAGGCTGAAAAGATGGAGCTGAATGCAAGCTGGATAACTGAAAAAGCCAGTGATATAATTCAGTCTGAATCTGAAGGCCTGGGGCAGGGGGCAGGGGTGAGAGCATTAGTGTAGATACAGCACTGTGAAGGCCTGAAAACCAGTTCAAAAGAAGACAGATATTCCAGCTCAAGAAGATAGGATTGCCTTCCCTCTGCCTTTTGATCCCATTTGGATCTCAATGGATGTAGGATGTCTACTCATCCTGGTGAGGATGGTGTTTCTTTACTCAGTTTACTGACTGAAGTGCTACTCTATTCTAGAAACATGTTCACAGACACACTAAAAAAATCCTGCTTTGTCAGTTATCTGAGCATCCCGTAGTCCAGCCAAGTGATCACATAAAATGAATCCTCACAACTGGCAAGTAAAGAAAGCAGTTACTAGAACAGACACTGTGAACCAAGTGACTATTAAACCAGAAGAGAACTGCATCAATCTGTCTCTGTTCAGCTCTGATTTGTAGCTTAAGAAATGCTGAGAGGACAACAAGGAAAAACAATCATTAGGAAACTGGAATGAACCAAATTCACTGGTTTAAACAATAAGGTGTATCTCCCTTGGCTTTAGTTAGCAGGTGAATTGCACTGGCCTCCTTTGGGTTTTGAAGTTTTCTTTATTTTAATGTTTTTTTTAAAGATAGGATCTCACTATTAGGGACAACCACAAGGTTGGCTTTGACTCATGATCTTTCTGTCCCAGCCTCCTAGTTGCTATGGTTACAGGTCTTTACCCATGTCCAAGCCATATTTCCTATATTTGATTTATGGCTTATAAACAATATGGAGGCTAATTAAAATTTTGCTAGTATTTTCAGTGTAGACTATCAGCTCATCTTTGTAATAAAGTTTTCAAGCTTAAGGGTTTTTGAAAATTTCAATCAATGCAGGTTATGTTGTATTTGATTTGCATGAAGTTAAGACGTATTTCCAGTATCAAATTTTTATGAGCCTAAAAAATTCAGCAAAATTTCATCTGATACCATATTAATTATTTATATCTATGGTAGTTAGCACTTTGAAGTTACCAGGGAATTGGCAAGGAATTGATACTTAAAGAAAAACTAAGCTGTTTATCATAAGATACATATTATAAGCTGTCATGATATAAATGATAATTAAATTAATTGTTATCATCACTTAAGAAAAGGAAAACTCATCTGGGAATTCATAGACTTTATTTAGTTCAGTTCTGCTTTCATTTTAGATTCTGCCAATTCACATTTTTGGTTCAGTTTTTCCTATTATGTAATGTGAAGGATTGGGCTATATGATTTTCTAAGATCTCTTTTGCCTATCATTTGTAAAAGATGAGAGTTCTCTTTCATAGTGTTTACATTTTCCCATAGTGAAAAGTAGTGTGAACAAAAAATTCATTGTTTTATCTGCTCAAAAGACAAAATGTCTGTTTCATGCCTAGTCGTGAATAATCTGTAGATTATAGAGAGCATATCTTGATTTTGTCTCTTCAGCATCACTCATGTGATTGCAACGGCTGTCAGTTACAGAGTTCTGACCCTCTGTCATAATATTGGGGACATAATTCAAACTTAAAGGCAGTGGTTGTTTCAGAGGAAATTCTGACCATTTCAACTTCTGAGGGATTGATATATAGAAATTAGGAAAGATCACGTTATTTTGTAGTTGCCAACCTGGAAAAATGTAAAATTAGAGCTTCTTGTGGCCATTGCTATGGAAACAAGATTACAGGCTCAGAATTTAAAAATAAGATACTGGCATTCATAATGGTTATATGGTGAGAAGAAAGAAAATGAAGGCCTGGCATCTGGACATGGAGACCACACACTCAGGTTTCTTAACACATCACATTATAAGCATTATAGTTGAGTGTAACTGCAGATGCCTCAAAGCTTGCTTTGTGGTCAGCAGGGTGAGGGCTTTTCTAGCATGCTCATCATGGGAGGACAGGCTATATTTGTCACCAAGTAGCAAGCCTCACAAAGACTGATTGAGAAGAACATCAGGAGTTTAAAAGGAATCACAGCATTTTTCCAGGAAAATATTTAGAATTTGTAAATTATAATATTTGTCCGAGGGAATTACAATGAAAATGTATTTGTTTGCTGAGATTCACAACCTTTATAATGTGTGAGATAAAGTAATTTTGTTGGAAGGTGGCTAAGTTACTTGCCATTGTCTTCCTTGCCACAGCACAGAGGAGCCTGGGAAGAGTAAGAATGATTGGACAGAGACCAAGTCCTACCTGAGGATCTGTTAGGTCTTACACCCACACAGAGAATATTCCCTGAGGCTCTAGGGTTACTGCTTGTACAGTTCTACTTCTGTTCTTGCTTAAGCTTTTTGAGTTCTGTTTCTGCCAGTAGTTGGACAATGAAGACAGTTGAAGAAGAGCTTCATCTACATTAGAAGCACAAAAGCTGTGCCCATCTCCCTTTGACACATGGATTTGCTTTAGACACCTATAACTCTCATGGTTTGGTTTAGAAGCTAAGATCAATAATTTTTTTTTCATGAAGCTAGATGAGTAACTTCTTTTGTTGAATGGCCAGCCTGACTTTGCTGCGTGGAAGCCTTATATTTATTCCAATGTGAATTCAAATCTTTGCATTGAACTGAGCCAGGAAAACCCAAGTTCTGACAGATGATCAGGATCTATGACTTACAGAATGAAATTTGTTGTGTAGAGACCAGTCCCATCTGAGAAACAGTTTTCTTAAAGCTTGACAAGATTGTGAAGCCTGTGAAGTAGGCTTTGTCACTTCCATTTTATTGTTCCTACTCTGGTAACTATCATCTGCTGATACCATAGTAAATTATCAATAGGTTTTTTAGTGGGATTCAAAACATTCACAGTGCATCTCCAGCATTATGTTTCAAATAATATACCGTTTTACTTTTCTTCTGCCTAATGTACTCATTGTTCTCTTTAAAATACATACTTCTGAATTAGTCTAAAAAGATATCAAAGCATTATCATATATAATATCAAACTCAGGAAGGAAAGACCGGCCTTCTCTACAGCCTGTTGCTCAGGGTTGGTGTCTCAGCCTCTGTGTTACTGAGATTTTGGACCAGATTCTTGTCATTGAGCATTGTATCACACACTGTAGGATGCTTAGCAGCATCCCTAACCTTTGTAACATCTTCTCCAACATCAATAGAAAATATTTCCAGCTGTAGCTCAACCTAGTGACAGAACACCCCGCTCTACTGAGATTTATGACGATCAGAGGAAAGGATGAGGTTTTGTCTGTTTCCCTCAGTTCTGAGTTTATAATCTAGAGCAATGCTAGCTTAGAGGCATAAAGAACCTATTGACAAGCTAGCACCTTTGGGAAAACATTCTTTTTGTCTTGAGTATCATCTTTATCTCTGAAATGGACCCTGATAGAACCTTTATCTCAATCTCAATCTTGCTTTCCCTCCATCTCCAGGAACATCCATGTGTGTACATTTGTATATATGTATACGTATGTATGTATGTGTGATTTATTTATATGAGAGAGATATGAATTCACACAAATATATATTCATACATATAAATACTAATGTACCTCTTTATGTATACAGAAGCCCTTTCTAAAGGTAGTCTTGCTATATATGTCCATATATACATATTTTATATATGAACTTGTACATATAAATGTATGTATATGTGCATACCCCATGTGTACATATGCATTATTATTATTGCTGTTAACTATTCCTGAAGGTTCTGGATAGGAGGCAGTTTTGTGTGTGTATATATGTGCATATGTGCATGTTTCTATGTAAATCTGTAGATGTGCTTGCCTGTGAGAGTATATGTGGAGGTGTGAAGGCCAGAGGTTGATGCTGAGATGTCTCCTTCAATTCTCCACCTTACTTTTTGAGACAGGACCTCTCACTGAATCTGCAGCTCATTACACTGGCTAGATTGGCTGGTCAGCAAACCCCTGGAATTCACTTGTCTCTCCCTGCTCAGCCATGGGGTTACAGATTCTTGTCACCATGCCCAGATTCCAACTTTTATGTGGCTACTGGGCACCTGAAGTTGGGTCTTCATGCTTTCAAAGTAAGCACTTTATTCACCAAGCGATCACTCCAGTCTCTCCCTTGTGTGTGCATGTGTATTCATGTGTGTGCGTATGTGTGTAGAAGCCAGAGATCAATTTGGGTATTATTTCTCCAATACTGTCCTCTTTTTCTTTTCTTTTTTTCAAATTTTGGGACAGGAATTCTCATTGGCTTGGTACTTGCCAAGTAGGCTAGGCTGGCTTGCCATGGAACCCCAGGAGTACTCCTGTCTCTGTCTCTCTTCCCAGTCCTAGGACTCCAATTTCCTGGCACCATGCCTGGCCTTTTTTTCCTATAAACATTTTAATTAATTTTTTGTGTATTTCATACAGTACATCTTAATCATGTTTACATCCCCTCTCCTTTCTGCACCCTCCCCATAGCCGATCTGTAGAATTTCATGCAGTCTATCATTTACGTTAAGGCCTATTGAGTTATTTACATCAGTTCTGGAGATTGAATTCAGGTCTTTGTGTTTGCAAGGCAAGCACATTACCTACTAAACTATCTTCTCAGCCCTAAGAGGCTGTTTGGAGAAATCCTACTGTGTGATGAAGTTAAGAGAGAAGATAAACTTCGGTTACTACCTCCCAACTACAGAATATTTTTTATCATCTTCCCTTTTATGAAGACGCTATCCGTTCTTCAGGGCTCTCGTATCGTCAGAATTCTTTAAAAGGGCTTTGTGTATACTTTCCATCAATTCTCTCATATTTTTTCTCAGCATTACACGAATGAGTTCTTTCCCTATTACTCCATCAAAAGTGCTCTAGGCAGGGGCATCAAAAGCCTTCATATTGGTAAATGCAAAAATCAGCACATTTCTTGAAATTACAAATGCTTTTGACATAGGCAATCACCCTGTCATCTTTGAAAACCATTTTTCACTCGGCTGCCAGGTGCCACACTTTCCTGGTCTTAAGTTGGTTTTTCAATTCTTATTTTCTTTTGCCAATTCCTCTGTGGCTTCATGACCTTTTTTAAAGTCATCTGCAGATCAACCCTTGAACTCCCCCTTCTCCAGCTACTCACAGTCCTCTGGCTTCTTGGCTTTAAATATCATCTGATTGGGGACAAATTCCAAGTCTTTATTTCCTTCCCTGAATTCTCAGACTCCTATTCCTATTTGACAGAACTTTTAGCAGAATCTCAAACAGAACATGTATTTAACTAATCAGTCCTTTCCCTAAAACTAGATCTGGTACATTCTTCCCCACTAACGTATATGGTAATTCCATTCTCCATTTGTTTGTGCCAAAATTATTCTTTTTTCTCACATCTAAACCTGTCAGACCTACCTTAAGATACAGCTAAAAATACCTGCCCTATTCAGGGGTAAGCACTCTGCAGACTCTCATTCTCTCTGTACATTGTCCAATTGTGGGTCTCTGTGGCAATCACCATCTTCTGCATAAGGAAACTTTCTATAAGAGAGTTCATTAAACTAGGTGGGAGGCTGTGGGAGGAGGTGTGGAGAGAGGTGTGGATCTAAATGCCAGTAAACCACAGTGTATGAAAATTGCAAAATTTCAATAAAAATGCAAAAAACATACAGCCAGAGTCTGACAACTCCCAGAACCTATGCTGGGAACAAGATGGTGCACATTTGCACTCCCCGTGCTGGGAAGATAAAGTTTGCTAGCCAGCCAGTCTAGCCTAACTGGTAAGCTCCAGACCAATAAGAGGACCCTGTCTCAAAGGTGGATGGTATTCTTGAGAATGACATCTGAGATTATCCTCTGGCCTAAGAGAGAGAGAGAGAGAGAGAGAGAGAGAGAGACTGTCAGCAGACAGCTGGTCAGCTACACATATGAACTCACAGCAATAGTGACGGCAACACAAATCCTATAGAAGCTCAACAGAGACAAAATTCCAGCACAGACATGGAGAAGTGGGTAAGAAAAGCCAATCCAACCTAAGGAACATTTTGGCAATTGATGTCTGTTGGGAGGGGGAAAGACCATGTCCTACAGGGATGGGAGTCTTGGAGGGTCCAGGGAATGAACCTATACTGAAGGACATGGAGACACAAATCAGACTGTACTGTATAGGCTGTACTTTAAGTTGGGCTGGGTGCTGTGGGAGGAGGGGTGCATAGGGGAGGGGATCTACATACCATCAAATTATATTGTATGAAAATCACAAAAAATTCAACTAAAAATTAATTTTTTTTATGTCAGCAGGAAGTCTAACTGTCATAGGGAAAATAATAGGGAATGAAGTCAAAGTAACAGAGGTTCATATCAAGAGCAATGACAGTATCCAGCATTGCGTGAGGGTCTATGGGACTACCCTGGTCAATGACTCCAAAAGTGGGAGTCCACTCCTGGCACTGGGTTATTCGTTACGGTGTCCATGGTGTCTGCCAGGGGCATTGTCCCTCATTATAGAGTGACCCATTTAAACTCCTTTAACATAGGTCCTGTTTATCAGTGGTTGTCTTAATACCTCCACCACTGGGCTCCAGTTGAGAAAGTCCATTCTTGTGCCTGTAAGCTCCAGTATATTTCCTACTTTCTTCTCTATTAGATTCAGAGTATCACTTCTTAGTTTTATTTTATTTTATTTTATTTTATTTTTTGATAGAGTCTCTTCCTATAGCTTTTGCTAATATGGAACTTGCTATGTAGATCAGGATGGTCTCAAACTCACAGAGACTCACCTGTTTCTAACTCTTAAGTGCTGGGATTAAAGGTATGCCACCATGCCTGGCTTAGGGTATTACTTCTTATGTTGAGATTCTTGATCCATTTGGAGTGAGTTTTGTGCAGGATGAGAGATAGTGATCTAGTTTCATTCTTCTACGTGTAGTCTTCCAGTTTGACCAGCACCATTTGTTAAAGATGCCATCTTTTCTCCAATGTTTTTGGCCCCTTCTGCCAAAAATCAGGTGTCTGTAAGTCTGTGGAGTGGTGTTTCAATGTCAATATCATGCTTTAGGCCATCCTGTTTGTTCTGTGTATGTGTTTCCATATGAAATTTGAGATTTTTCTCAATTTCTATAAAGAATTGTGTTGGAATTTTAATGGGGATTCAGTTGAATCTGTAGATTGTATTGAATCTATACATTGCTTTTGGTAGGATAGCCATTTTCTCAATATTGATGCTACTGATCTGTGAGCATAGGAGTTTTTTCCATTTTCTGATATCTTCAATTTCTTTCATCAGTGTCTTAAAGTTTTTTATTATATATCTTTCCCTTCCTTGGCTAGTTTTCTTCCTAGGTATTTTTTAGGCTACTGTAAAGGGGATCTTTTTTTTTTTTCTTTCTCAATATGTTTGCTATTGGTATAGAAGCTATAAGCAGGCTCCTGATTTTTGTGTGTTAATTTTGTATCCTGCTCCTTTTCTGAATGTGTTTACGAGCTGTAGGAGGAGTTTTTCTGGTGGAGTCATTAGGGTATTTTATGAATAGAATCATGTATCTGCAAATACAGGTATTCCAAGTTCTTCCTTTCCAATTTCTAGCCCTTTTATCTCCTTCACTTGTCTTATTGCTTTAGCTAGAACTTCAAATACTATATTGAGCAGAAATGGAGAGAATGGACATCCTTGTGTTACTGATTTTAGTGAAAAATTTTGGAGATTTTTCTCCATTTAGAATTATGTTGTCTATAGGTTTATTGTATATTGCTTCTATTATGTTGTCTTATGTCTCCTGTATCTCTAAATTCTTCATGATTTTTATCTGAAGGTCTTTTTTGCATCTTATGAGATAATTATGTGACTTCTGTCTTTGGGTCTGTTTATGTGGTCAATTACATTTACTGATTTGCATGTTGAACCTTTGCTGCATCTTTTGGATGAGGCTGACATGATCATGGTGGATAATCTTTTTGATGTGCTCTTCTATTTAATTTGCAAGTTTTTGAGAATTTTTGCATTTATGTTCATCAGGGAATTGGGATATAATCTTTTTTATTGGTCTTTTTCTGGTTTTGTTATGAGAGTAATACTAGCTTCATGGAAAGAATTTGAAAGTGTTCTCTCCTTTTCTATTTTATGGAATAATTCAAAGGATATTGGTGTTCTTTTTTCTTTAAAAATCTGGTAAAGTTCTGTGATGAATTCATCTGATTCTGGGCCCTTTTTAGTTGAGAGACTTTAAATCACTGCTTTCATCTTGTTGGCAATTATGGGTCTGTTTAAATTCTTTATTTAGTCTTGATTTAGCATGGCATATATGTATATTAATCCATTTCTTTAAGATTTTAATTTAATAGAATATAGATTTTTAAAGTATGTTTCTATAATTTGAATCTCCTCAGTATCCGCTGTATGTTTCTCTTTTCATCTCTGATTTTATTAATTGGTTCCTCCCTCTTTCTTTTGGTTAATTTGGCTAAAGGTTTGTCAATATTGTTAATCTTTCAAAGAACCAACTCTTCTTGGTATTGATTCTTTTTGTTTCTATTTTATTAATGTCAACCCTGGTTTTGTTTATTACTTCCTGCCTAAGAGGAGATATCTACAATTTTCTAATAAAGGTGCTTAGAGCATAAACGTTTCTTTTAGAACTGCCTTCATTGTGTCCCATAGTGTTTGATACATTATGTTTTCATTTTCATCCAATTCTAAGAATGTTTACATTTCTTTTTATTTCTCTATTGACCTAATTTTCATTAGATAGTGTGTGGTTTAGTTTCCATGAGTTTGTGTTGATAGTTTCTGATTGTGTTGATATCCATCTTTATTCCTTTGAGGTCAGATAAAATGCAGGGTTTATTTTAGTTTTATATCTGTTGAAACTTGCTTTGTTTCTTAATATATGGTCAATTTTGGAGAAAATTCCATAGGTTGCTCAGAAGAATTTGTATTCTTTAAGCTTGAGTGGAGTGTTCTATAGATACCTCTTAGGCCCATTTGATTTTTGATGTCATCTAACTTTTGAGTTTCTTTGTTTAATTTTTTTCCCCAATGACCTGCTTAATGGTGACAGTGGGGTACTGAAGTAGCCCATGATCCTTGCATTGTGATTAATCTGTGTTTATAGTGTTTTTTTATATGAAATTGGGTACCCTGTGTTTGGTTTAGGGTTGCAATATCTTCTTGGTAGACTTTTTTTTTTTAATGAGTACGAACTGTCCCTCTTTATCTCTTCTGACTAGTTTGGTTTGAAGACTACTTTGTCAGATAGTAGAATAGTTACACCCGCTTATTTCTTAGTTCCATTTGCTTAGAATACATTTTCCCATTCTTTAACACTAAGGTTATGTCTATCACTGATGGCGAGGAGTGTTTCTTGGAGGCAGGATAAAAATAGTTCATATTTCCTTTTCGAAGGGTCTCCCTAGTTCCAGTTTGCCTAGAAGTCACTATGTGGACCAGGCTATCTCAGTCTCACAGAGAGATCTACCTCTGCCTCCCATGGGCTGGGATTAAAGGTGTGCATCACCATGCTCAGAGAAATAATATTTTCTAATTCAATCTGTTAGTCTATGTCTCCTAATTGAAGCAATTAATATTGAGAGTTATTATAGAAAGGTATGTATTAATTTCTGTCATTTTGCTGATTTTTGTAGTGTTTCTTTGGATCTTTTTTAGATGACCTATCCTAGTGTAGCTTGTTTATTCCCTGTGACTTCTTGTATGCTTTTGTCCTTCTGTTAAGACTGAATTATTTCTTCTAGTAGTCTTTGTAGAGTTGGCTTAGTAGTCATAAATTCCTTTAATTTGTTTTTGTCATAGAACATTTTTATTTCTCCTCCAACTTTAACAGATAATTTTTTTGTGTATAGTAATATTGGTTGAGACACAGACCTGCTCATTCACCTAGCACTGCAGATCTCTAGACCACTCTCTTAGTCCAGACCTCCTCACTGAGTCCTCATCTCCTGTACTCACATCAGCTCAAAATTTCAGTCTAGTTTGTTATATCCTTCCTTCACAGGCTGTCCTCACCCCAAGTTGCCATTGCATGCCATAGCCTTCTACTCTGGCAGTCTGCACCTCCAACTTGCCTTGGATTCCGGAGATCAGACTTCTTCCCTGGTAAATCTAATCCTGCTCACTGTGTCTCCACTCCCTTACCGCCTGCAGCAACTCCAAATTCCCCAACCCCACATCCTGCTCTCTATCCAGCCTTGTGCAGCAGGTGCACTTTTATTCTTAGCCCCCTCAGGTCTCTGAACTACCCTCTTACCTCTGTGGGTGGATGAGAGCTCTCCAAATCCCACTGTGCTGTTCTTCTACACTGCTTTCATCTGCAGCCCCTCCCACTGCTTCAGAGCTGAGATTCTGTGCCCTTTTGTAGGGGTCCAGACCTTTGCAGACTGACCGAGAAATCCTGAATTCGGTCTATGCCTGCAATTTTCTCAAACTGTGCTGTGCCTACATGCTATAGGGGTGCAGACCTTAAGAGAGAGTCTAAGAGCATCTGATCTCACATAACCTGTGGCTCTGAGGGAACTCCTGAGCAGCTCGACCATAGTCACCTGACACAGCCAATATAAAATCAAAGAGAGAACACGAAGCCTTGACCAATGAGCTTTTCATACCTAATAAGAAAACAACGAAGTCACATTAGATATACAAATGGACTCAGACTTCAACTCAACAAAGGAAGGCTTGAGTTTCACATCAGAATCACAAAGAATGAAAGAAATACACCCACATGCCACAACAAAGGAAGGCTTGAGTTTCACATCAGAATCACAAAGAATGAAAGAAATACACCCACATGCCAAGATCACAATGAAAAAAACAAAAGTATGAAAAACCCAAATAATATGTCCCCACCAAACATCAGCAGTCCTATAGAAGAGTTCTGCAATGAGAACTCCATAGAGATAATGCAGTATACAGTTTAAAAGAACCGTCATAAACACAAAGAATTCAATGAAGTTAAAGAACACACAAATCAAAGAACTAAAATAAGAGTGAGATAAACTTCTGATGGAATTTACCAAACAGAAGTATTGAAGAAAACTCAGGCTGAAATGAAGTAGCAAGTGAAAAACTCAGAGAGCCAATTTGTAATGACAGGAGAAGGCCTCACCAGTAGAATGAAAGACATGGAGAACAGAGTATTAGGAGTGGAAAATAAAGCTGAAAAACTGAAGTATTCAAACAAAGATTGTGAAAAATTAAAAAAAAAAATCAGGAACGGAATGTACAGGAAATGTGGGGCACTGGGAGAAGACCAAATTTACAGATCATAGGCATAGAGGAAAGAGAAGAATCTCAGGATAATCATGCGGACCAGTTCCTCAACCAGATTGTAGAAGAAAATTTCCCCAAGTTAAGAAAAGACATGCCTGTACAAATACAAGAAACACATACAGCACCAGATAGACAGGACCAGAAAAGAAAACTTCACAAACCTTACCATAGTAAAAACTCTAAGCATACGGAACAAAGAGAGAATTTTGAAAGCTGACAAAGAAAATCAACAAGTCATTTATAAAGGAAAATCCATCAGAATTACAGCTAGCTTTTCAGTGCAAATTATCAAAGCCAGAAGAGCCTTGACCAATGTATTCCCAGTTCTAAATGACCTAGAATAGTTTACCCAGCAAAAACATCTATTATAATTGAAGAGGAAAGAAAAATCTTCCACAACATGAATAGGATGAAAGAATTCATGTCTAAAAACTAGCCCTTCAGAGAATACTTGAATCAATACAAAGAGCTCAAGAAAGGAATGAGACTAGCCAAGGAGTAACAGAAAGAAACTAAATGAAGGCATAACTGTGAAACCACAGAGTTAGACCAAGACTACAAACAGAAATTAAAATAATGGGAACCAATACACATCTTTCAATAACAATTTCAAATATCAATGATCTGAATTTCCAAGTTAAAAGACAGGCTAATTGAATGAATCAAGAAACAAAATTCATCCTTCCGTTGCCTGTAAGAATTCCATCTCATCTTCAAGGTCAGGCAGCACCTTACCGTGAAAGAATGGGAAAAAACATTCCAAGCAAATGGCCCTAAGAACAAGCAGGAGCTGCCATTCTAATACCTGATAAAATACACTTCAAACTAAAAGAAGAGATAAAGAGTGTCCCTTCATTCTGACCAAAGGAACAATTAGCCAGGAAGATATTACAATCAAGAACATATATGCACTAAATTCTGGTGTAACCAATTTCATAAAAGCAGTATTATGGGACTTTAAGACACAAATTTATCCCAACTCACTAGTAGTAGGGACTTCAGTATCCCCTGTCTCCATTAGACAGGTCAACTGAATAGAGCATAAACAGTCAGACATCTGAATTAAAGAATACTATACATCAAATGGACCTAACAGACATCTACCAAACATAAACAGACCCGAAGACAAAAATCATGTGATCATTCAATAGATACAGAAGTGGCCTTTGACAAAATTCAACATGCATTTATATTAAGAGTCCTAGAGGGAATTGGACTGGAGGGATCATACCTCAATATAATTAAAGCACTTTACATAAAAACCACAGCCAACATCATTCTAAATGGTGAAAAACTGGAAGCATTCTCATTAAAATCAGGAATCAGACTAGGCTGCCCACTAGCTCAATTCCTTTTTAATATGCTTGAAACTCTTTCTAGAGCAATAAGACAAGAGAAAGGAATATTTAAATGGGAGGTGGGAGGGAGGGTTATACAAAGAACTATGGGAATAAAGGGAAAGAAGGAGTTCAAGAGAGGTGGGTCCTTAGGAGACTGGTCTTATCAAGGTAGAAATGGAGAAAATGGGGACACTTTAAATGGGGAAGGCATGAATGGACGGTTAGACAGAGAGAGAGAGAGAGAAAAAGAGAGAGAGAATAAATAACACCTAGCTAGTGTAAAATGCCAGAGACAACCACATTAGCTTAACAACCTAATGAAAAACTGCACATACAGTATCTCTTCATGCACCCTTGTGCATAACAAGAAATATGCCAAACAGGAGAAACCTTCTTTTGAGGTTTTGGCCCAGGTAGTCCAGGAGACTCCCAAAGTTACACAGGGTATTGCCACAGCTGTCCTCCCAGAACATATAAGACATGACATACTTCAGGGACTGGATTTGAAGGAATGGAGCTGGAACTGACCCAGAATCCACTTCCCCTTAATGCTAGCTCTCCTAAGTTTGGAGAGCACTATGCAAGTAGCCAAGAGAGAACATTAATTGATGTTCCAACTCCAACTTCATGACCAAATAACCACAGTGATGACTCTGGGACTCAAGCTCCTGGGACTCTGTTCATATGAACCTACAACAATCATTTCAGCATGCTCAAGACCCATGAAAACTGAAGCAGACAAAAACCCAGCATGGCACTGGGGAATGGGTAGCAGACCCCAACCTTTGATTAAAAGATATTAGCAACTGATACTGTTTGGTAAGGATGCTGATCTTCCTAAAATGAAGGACTCTGGATAGGCTGATTAGATCTCTGTGGATGAACCTTCTCTGAGATCATTTGTGGACACTAACTTGACACAATAGACCTTAACATAGATGAAAGAATGTATGGATTCTAGTTGTGGAGCTAGGGGGTGGATGCCAGAGGGGAAGGGAGTATAGAGATATTTAAGATTGAGATGTTCTACACAACATACATCATGATTCAATAAAGGAAAATCTGGGTTGACAGTCACTGTCTTCAATGACTTGGAACATGGCTTTTCACACCCTTCTGGCTTTAAAGATTTCTGTCAAATAATCAGGTCTTACTCTAAGGGGGTCTGTCTTTATAAGTGACTTGACCTTTCTCTATTGCAGCTTTCAACACCCCTTCTTTATTCTGTGTTTTTACCATAATATGTTGCAGAGAATGTCTTTTCTGGTCCCATCTTTTTGGTGCTCTGTAGGCCTTTTTACCTGGATGGGCATCTTTTTCTCTAGGTTTGGAAAATTTTCTTCTATGATTTTACTCAAGATATTCTCTACTTCTTCATTATGATACCGTTCTTCTTCTATGCCCGTAACTTGAAGGTTAGATGTTTTCATGTATCACAAGCTCGCCCATGTTTCTTTCACACAGATTTTTAAACTTTCTCATTGAACTTTACTGAGTGATCCAGTTCCTCTATTTTGTCTTCCATCCCAATTCTCTGTTTTCAACATGATTCATTCTGCTAGTCGGGCTTTCCACTGAGGTTTCTATTTGGCTTATTGAGTGTTTCATTCCCAGCATCATTTTGGTTTGCTTTTCTTTTGGCACTTCAATCTGATTGCACTGCTTGGATTGACTCCCTCATTTCATTCATCTTTGTCTTTGGTGTCTATGAGTTGTTTGACCATATCTATAATCACTGTTTTGAATTCTTTTTCTGGAAGTGCTTCCAGCTCATTTTAATTAGGAGCCATTACAGCGAGATTCGTATTCTTTGGAGGAGACATGTTATTTTGTTTTTCCTCTTGTTTTTATTTTGGCATTGGCAATTGTGAATCTGAAATTAATTTGCTCTTTGAGTTTTTCTTTTTTGTTCAAGACACATTCTATCAGCAATGGTGTTTATAATATTCAGGAGGGGGTTATTTCAGAGCGGGGTTGGGCTGTCAATTTCCTCTTTTCTGTAATTAGGGCTACAGTCTCTACCCTAGGTCTTCTGCTTGACAGCTACAGCCTGTTTCCTGCAGTGGCTTGGACAGAGAATTTGAAACAGATTTTCCCTGGGAGTGTGCACTAATTTTGGGTCATAAGGCTGGATGGAACAACTTGAGGGTCCCACTTAGGTAGCTGGCTGGCAAGGTTCTGGTGAATCCTGAAGGGAGGGAGGGGCCAGTGTCTTCTGACAGGTAGAAGAGTCTCTGGTGGGGATTGGACTAGGATCCTTGGGAAGGAAGGGAGAGGGACTAGGAGGAAGTGATAGTGACTAGGTTTTAGGGTGATGGTAGGGTGGTGCAGGCAGCCTGCCTGGGTCCTCCTGCCATGTGGGACAACTGGAGAGTCCCTTGTGGGGAGGGGGATGGGGCCTAGAGAATATAATAGAAATTCATTGGATGTTTTAAGACCATAAAAAGCAAAATCTGAGTTACATGAGAGGGAGAACAGGGCCACATTTATTCTGAAAAGCCTTTTGAACCAACATTAAGGAGTTAGGATTTTATTAAAGGGCCATTGGAACTCAACAGAAATCTTTGAGGAAAAAATATACATCTTAAAATTAATGCCTAGGAAGACAAAACAGGATGTACTTATTGTAATAGTCTTTTTAAAAAATATTTTATTATTTTTACTTTGTGTGTATGAATGTATTACCTTCATGTATGTAAATTCACTCATGTTGTGCAATGCCTGGGGTGGTCAGAAGATGGGATTAGATCCCTGGAACTGGAGTTAATTACCGTGTTGGTGCTGGGAATAAAATCCAGTCCTCTGGACGAGCAGCCAGTACTCTTAACTGCTGAGCCATCTCTCCAGCACAGTAATAGTCTTGTAAAGAAATGATGATACCAAATTCTTAGTTAGCATGTTATACACGATGGACACTTCTTTATTGTTGTGCTGTAGATGATATTTTACCTATATATTGTAGACAAGGATACTGAGGTACTGAGAAGTTAAGGAATATGTCCAATTATAGAGTTAATGGTAAAATTTAAGTTTGAACTCAGACAATCTAATTTCTTTTTAAATAAAAGATTTATTTATTTTTATTTTACTTGTATGAGTGTTTTCCTACATGTGTGTATGTGTACAATATGTGTGTCTGGTGCCCATGGAAGATGGAAGAGGCACTGGATCCCTTGGAACTGGAGTTATAAACAGTTGTGAGTCACCATGTGGATGTTGATAACCAAACCTGAGTCCTCTGAAAGGGCAGCAAGTGCTTTTCACCACTGAGCCATCTTTCCATTCACACAATCTAACTTCCTAATGTTATAATGTACTAGCAGAACTGGAGTCTGTATGGAAAGTAACAGAGTTGATCACAGTTAGGAGATTTACCGTTTGATGATTGATAGCTGAGATAATGGGGGCATATTTTTAATAAGAAGAAGACTAGAAAGGGCAGGTTCTGGTGGAGAGATGGTGTTGTGTGAAACTTTTCTTGGGGATATGTGACCAAGTGTCTACTTATTCCAGATAGGAAACCAACAACAGACCAAAGTAACAGCACCACTAAAGTCCAGCTTGGTGAACCAATGAGTTTATTGGACTAGAGTATGAATGGGGGGTTATGTACAGGAAGGATGACTTGAAGGCAGCTGCATCTCTGAAAGTTCACTGCTGCTTGAGTGATGACTCATGAAAGCTTGAACTCTGAAGTGCTTGGTCACAGAGTCTTTTCCAGGCAACTCAGCTGGTCTAAGTCTCCTCAGTGGTCCTTATTGCTTATGAAACCTTGAGGCTGGAGGGGCCTTGTATATTTGGTTAGTTTCAGGGACTGCTGAGACTTAGGAGTTGTTTACTTTCTGAGTCATAATGAGCTTCTCTTTAGAACTTACTAAGTCTTAACTTGCTTCTTTCCAGGATGGAATGTTTTAACTCAGAGGAAATTGCTCTACAACAGATAGTGGAATTAGCAGGTTTGGCTTTGGATAAACTGAAATGACACATTTAAAGGACAGACATTACAGGCTTGACCTGCATGAGAGAGAACTGGTACGACACTGACCATTTGTGAAATGAAGCGTAGGAAGTCAAGCAGGGGAGTATGAAGTGTAAACCGGGACGATCTGGACCCATGGCACAATTCTAAGCTACTCTACCCTTTGAGGGAAAATTAGGGAGAAGAACCTATGAGGAGTGGATGGTGGAGTAGCTAGACAAGCAGAGGAGATGAGGATGGTGGGTGTCCCGGTGCTTGAGGGAAAGGAGGTGATAAGAAAGGATGAATGTGTAAGCGAGATGGAAGTGTAGCCATAAGGCAACAGTGGGATACTAGGTACTATGCCGGAGTGAAAACAGAAGAACCAAAGACAAAGAGTCGAAACTGTACTTTGAAGAGGTTTGGTAACCAAAGAAGAAAGTAGTTAGTGAAGGACATGGGTGAGAGATGATTGCTCTCAGCAGTAATTATTCCCAGGACATATAATATTGCCAGGAAGGAGTAAGAAAGCAGTTTAAAGCAGTAGAAGAGAAAGTAATAAACAGTGTAGCTGTTTCTGAGAAAGGGTTGGGGTTCAAGCAAAGAGATTTCTTTAAATAATATAAAAGGTTTCCACATGACATTGAAATAAAAGTAACCTGTTTGGTTATACCTCTTTAGAGCCTACAAAGCAATGATTTCTGATGATGTTATTTTTTCATTTTCCAGAAGGGAACATAAGACTTTTGAGATATATTAGTTGGAATAAAACTAAAAGGTTCTAAACAAAGAGACCATAAAATACAACAGCTCACACAAGGAAGAGGTTGTTTTTTTTTTTTTTTTTAATTTCTTCTTTTCATTTCTGTGTAATACTATAGAGCAACTAGTTTGGTAGTTTGGCAGCTGGCTCAACCTTGCTGGGACATTACTCAAGAGCCCATATTTCTTTTGTTTTGTTTTTCTTCTTTCTTTAGACCATGGTCTTATGTTGTGAATTTCCATTGCGTCTTGCTTGCTTTTGGCAGGAAGAAGAATGTATAGAAAAGATATTTTCTACATTGGTCCATATTGTGTTGCTATAGCAAAATACTCTTGAAAAGAAGTTTATTTAACGTATAGATTTGGAGGTTGAAATAGTGACTGGGTAGGCTGCATCACAATAGGGTAAATGACAACATCACTGTGTACATGCAAGAGGGAAACAAATGGTGAGACAGAAAGCTAGGGGAGGCTTCAGTTGCTGAACTTACTGTTTTACAATCGCTTGCTCCTAAAAGAACTCACCCATTCTAAAAGAACATCATAGATACCTTCCAAGGCAATGCTCCCAATGACTTCCTAGGTCCCCACTCTTAAAATATCTACAACCCCAGCACCACCACAATGAGGACCAAACTTCTAACATGATTCTTTGGAGGAAAAATTGTATTTTAACCATATTAGTATCTGCTTATCCTAATATGTTATCTAAGGGAGAGTAAATCCCATATGGCCACATATGGCCATATCCAACTGCAAAAGAGGTCATTTTCCTTACAGGAAGAAGCATGGTCTTTCTAACCAGCCATAGTTTGCTACAATTTTATTTGGGGGGTGGTTTAAAGTGTTCTCATAGGAAGAAGGATTTAACTATATATTATTGAAAAATATATATTCTCTAGAATAAAATAGCTCATTAATTCAAGTACTTCCTGAGTTAGGAAGAAAGCTATCTGATTGATCTAATTCAGAATGAAAGTGTTCATGACTGAAAGCTCATTACCTTTCGGGAAGTATTTGCATTGCTAAGAAGACTATTACAATTTTCAATCTGAAAAACAAATGTATTCTAAGAATATTTGCCTAATAATAAGAACTAAGCTGCTTTAAGCCAGCACTTCTTGGAAGAATTAGCTGTTAGCTAAGAAACACATTTTGAGAAGAACTTTCTGTGCATACCTAAAATATATCACCAACTCCAAATGGAAGATCTTTTCACCTGGGTTTTGTCTATAGAACAGGCTGAGGTTGTCTGGTCGTACAGGTCAGCTGTCATTCATGACTGTCAGAAAGGCAGTCAGTATGCAGATGAAGATAAGGACTTTTGAAAAACAACTAGAAACTATGTTTTGATCACTACATGAAAGAGCTATTTTTTTTACTACCTTCTGATTTCATTACAATAAATTGCAACATTGTAATTTCTCCTTTAATGAGGTCATTTATGTGCCCTGCTCAGTTATCCAACACAATATAGAGAAAATATATGAAAAGATCTGAGTATTAAAATAGATGTCACAATGTTCATACATTGAGGATTGAACTCTCTTACAAAATTTCCCAGACTTCCCGCTCACAGTTATTTCATATCATCCACACAGCCTTATCTGGAACACAGCAGCAAATTAGTTTGGAAGCAAGCTAGAGGCAGGTGTTCTTGGAACATGAGAAGTGATCGCTGAAAATGAGCCCATGAAGAGGAGTAACATAGAAAAATGTGCCACCTGAAAGCACCTCTGGAGGGTTCCGATGCAGCTTCACATCATTAAGTAATCTCTGAGGTCATCACCAGTATAAATATCAAGATAGGAATCTGTGGTCAGAATGGTTTTAGAATAGTGTAACTATAGGGTTGTTTTAAAAATATGTAAGCAAAATTTAACAATATCTTAAAAATTAGTAATTAGTAAAATCAGTAGCAAGTCTTCTACCCAGAATGAATTTTTATTCATTTTTATCAATTTCTAGAAATAGTATTACTTAGAGAAAAAAGAAGAAAAAATTCTTTTTGTTGTAGAGAAACATATGACAGACTTATCAATGAGATCACATCTATGCTACTTTTCTATTTCCTCTTACTGTCCCAGTTTGCTGTATTTTTGACCTCGTAGGGATTCTCCATGCAGACTGTTGCCCTCATTAAGCCCTAAGTGCCCCACTACCTCTCCCCTCCCCCACGGTCTGACTCCCAAAGCATTCAATATGTATGAGTGAATGAATACACAAATAAATGAAATACTTCTAAATTGTTTCTGCTTTTCATTCAGAATCAAAATTCCTTCATACACAAATTCTTTCCAGAAGGAAGAGGAAAGCAATCTGATTGATTTAATTCTAAACAAATAGGATGATGATGGAAAGGCCTTCACCCTTCTGGGTAGCATTTACATCACTAAGGAGAATGCCTAGTACCCAAGAGAATATCTTCTTTACAAAATTCTAGGCAAAGGAACAAGGTAAACTTCAAGAAAATGGACTGGATTGGTATGATATTGGGTAGAAGAGGTCCGGTGCTGGCCAGTTAACCTTCCCAGGGTCTCTGTTCTCATGATGAGCCACCAACACTAATGCTATCTTTTGATAACATTTTCTTACACTATCTTCCAAACTAGTAAGTTTTCTACGAGGGCATAAGCGTTTTCTGTATAGCCTTTATGTTTCAGTAAAGAATAGAGTAGGATTAAAATCATGACAAGTGTTTCTATAAATAGAGCATTGTTAAGTCAGGAACTGCTTGCAGTAGAGACAGCTTTTTGTTACAGAGGAAGTTAGTTTTTGCCGAACAATTCAAATTTCAATGTAGAAACTTGAATGTTTGATATAAGGAGCAATTTTTGGATGAATATCATGAAGTTAAAACAAAATTGTCTGCATTGGTGAGAGAGAGAGGGAAAAGAAGAGAACGTGTGTCTGGTAGGTTTGGAAAGTTTCTAATGCGAGGACTTGAAAGGCAGGTTTTGGTTTGTTTATTTTTTTGATCTTTTTGAGTTGAGACAGGGTCTCCCTGTATCTACAGCTGGCTTCGACTCAGGATGTGCCAGGCGGTGCAGTAAGCTCTTCAGAGCCATCCTTTGAGATCTGTACTGTTTATGCATTTTGCACATAGGGGTGAGAAATCAAGAATGGTCAGGTGTCTTGTCTTGCTTCTGATCATTCAGGTGGCAGCTGGTGAAACCTGCCTTGGGAGCTCAGAGTTTCCTACCTGCAGCCAAATGCCCTGCTTCACTCCTGAGTGTAAGGATGAAGATGACTGACCACTTATAAAGGGTCCTGTCTGCCATTTAGAATGAGAGTTGTATTCATATGTCTGTTCCACTGACCATATCATGTACAAATTTTTAAAGATTTTGTTAAATTTGTTTGCATATGAATGAAATTGTAAAAGGCTAAAATCCATTCTGCCTTAAACTGCTATTTTCCCCTATACCAGGATTAAAAAGACTGGGAAGAGCTCTCCTGGTATTTTCTTCACTTTCTCTATTGCTGTTCTGGGAAGGAATCAGATGAGTTTCTGACCTCTTTTTCTTGCCTTCTACTTAAACACTACCCTCTGGCAGTCACACAGAGATTAGTCTGTATGAGGGATATCAAAGCTATTTCTTCTTTGAAAAGGTTTCTGGGATACATTATTTCTTCTTCTCTGGAGATCTTTTAAACAAACTAAACGCACACATGTGTGAGCACATACAGGTATACACACACAGCAAACACTCAATTCAGAAAAATTAGAAACCTCTAGAGAACTTGAAGGCTGGGATGGATTTTCTCTGCTGTGTGAATGTGGAAAGCAAAGCAGATCATTTCTGTGCCCTTCTAACCCTGATAGTTTTCTTCTGTGGAGGTTATTGACTAATTCTGTGGGCAAAGCTTAGAATCACAATAAAAGACTTTAGTTTCTAGCTTAGTATATTTTATGCTGCTATCCCGGATTACTACAGGCTGAGTAATTTATAAAGAACAAAAGCTTATTTGACTCCCAGTACTTTAGGTTGAGAAGTACAAGATCAAGGAGTGGCATTGGTGAGAGCCTTCTTGCTGTGTCATAGCAGGTAAGAGGGCCTGGGAAGGGGAGTAGGGGCCCAACTCACTTTATCTTAAATTCTTGAGAAAATGGCATTCATAGATCTCTCTCTCTCTCTTTCTCTCTGTTATGTGTGTGTACATGCATTGGAGGCTAGAGGTCCATGTTAAACATCTTACTCATTATTCTGCACCTTATTTTTTAAGGCAGTATCTCTCACTGAACCTGAAGCTTTTGGGGGGAGTCACAGTTGAACCATGCAAATTTCTGTCCTTTGATTATATGTCAGAGGATCTTCTTAGTCATGTCTTTGACTTTTGAATAAGTGGACATTAAGTTTTCCAAGTCAGGGATATACAGTTTACCAAGGATGCTTTACCAAGGGTATGGCTATGACTTCGGATCCAGTCTAAGGAGCAAGATACCTTGAGAAAATTCAGTGTCTGTAGATGATCTTGTGACGCTGCCATTTGTGATATAATTTTGAAAGTTTCCGAAGTGTTACTGTTGTATTCCTGTATCTGATTCTGCTATGAAAATTTTGGGGGTCTGTAAAGCACTCAGAAGATGGTTTATGCAACTATGCTGTAATCACATACTGAAAGATGATCAAACAGGGAAAAGACAGCATGCTGTAACTTTGTACCTAGGAAGGTTAATTAAAATTAAAGACAGCAGCATACCTAGTAATTTCAGCAAAGCTTTAGCTGATTGATATATACTCTCGATATGATTTCTGAGATTCCTAATTATACAAGTACTTAAATGCAGAGGTGAGAAATCAATGTACTCTCCATCACCTGGAATGGCCTTGATAGCAACTTTATTTATTAGTGATCCTGCATATACCTGTAAGTGCGGCTGATCTTTATGATGATGTTTTTGAGGGGACTGTGATCCATTCATTTACTTTCTTTTTAATATCTATCTTTATATATGTATATATTTCACTTTTATGTGTATGAGTGCATTGCCTGTATGTATATGTGTACTCTTGTTGTGCAATGCCTGCGGAGGTCAGAAGAGGGCATCAGATCTCCTGGAACTGGAGCTATTGATTGTTGTTAGCTGCTGTATAGGTGCTGGGAATTGAACCCAGTCCTCTGCAAGAGCAGTCAGACTTCTTAACCACTGAGCCATCTCTCCAGCCACCGCCCCCCATTTATTTACTTTCTAATAATCAGTTTGAGAATAAAATTACTGCTTAGTGTGAATGTGCATGTGTATGTTTAGTGTGGTATGTTTATGTAGTACATACATGTTGAGTGTGCAGGTACGTGCTTGTACATGTGAATACAGAGGCCAGAACAGGGTGTCAGATGGCTTCTGTATCCCCCTGCCTCATTGCCTTGAATGAAGGTCTCTCACTGATCCAGAAACTTGTTATTTAGGTTAGCCTGACTGACCAATGAACTCTTAGAATCTGCCTATCTCTTCCTCCTCCTCAGTACTGGGGTCACAGGCATGCATAGTCATGTCCAGCTTTATGTGTGGGTACTGAGGATAAGAACTCAGGTCCTCATGCTTACAAAGAAAGTGCTCTTACCCACTGAGTGAACTCCCCAGCTCCTACTCAGAATATTTTATGAATGATCTGATATTGCAAGTGCACATAAACTATGTATATTAAATGATACTGTGATATTATGACAGTGTCCTCACATAGTAGAGGAGTGTAAGAGAGCAAATCCATCCCCCCCAACACTTCCTATGGTGGCTTCACTCCATTCATGAGTATGGATCCTTCACGAGCTAAATATCTCCCATAGGTTCCACCTTCCAATTCTTACATTGGAGAGTAAGATTCCACATGAGTTTTGGAGGGGATGAATCAATGTAAAGCATAGCACAGGCCTCTTAGTTGACAAATGAGAATAACTTTTCTGAGTTGATGATGATGCTTGTAAGGAAGCTTATCTAACATTCTATCTCTAATTACCTTTGAAGAGCCTTTGGGGGAACCTAAAAAATGCCATGCTACATTTAATTTTTGTCTCATTTAATATACTGCTAATATCTAAGTGTTTTTATTAACACCTAGGATTCTTAATTAGCTGAAAGTCATTATTCCTTGATGGTCCTAGATTATAGAGAAATGACCCTTTAAAGAATACTACAGAACTTTGAAAATTCACTCATTTTGGCTTTGGGTAGACAACAATGCTAGTAAATTTCCATGTTCTTTCTTGCCTGTGTTTAGTCCCAGTTGGCCTTTCATGGGCAGACTTGCTCATTTCTTTTGTCTATCTAGAGAGTACAAGCCTGAACACTGACTAATGATGTCTTCTCTCTCTTCCTGTTTCATATCCTCAATTCCATCAGTGGAGCGGATACGGGGCTCTGAAGTACAATTATGTTTCATATGTCTTGGGACTGATTTTCTTGCATAGGAAGTAAAATGAATGAGAAAAATATGGTTTCAATATTAAGGATTTTGCTTTTAAGACAACTTTCAGTAATGAACTATTTTATTGAGACATATCAATATAACTTTGTTTCTTCTTTGTACTAAGCATTTCAACTCAACATCCATTGTTAGTTACTTTTAATGTTCTCATTAACCCAACATGTTTGAATGAATCATAGAGTTAAATTATTTCAGCATCTGAGAGTGAAGATACCGTCTAGAAAATTGCTGTTCCATCATATTTTGGTGATTCGAAGGAGTGAATGCAGTTTCCAATGGTGACTGTGGTTATTTGGAAGAAGTTGAACTACACCAGACATCAGCACAAGCAAGCATGGGATATGAAAACTGCAGCTGGAAATGTAAAAGGTACTAAAAATCACAGACGTGTCAAGTTAATTCTTGAGAACATTAATAAGAAATCTACTTTAGAAGACTTAATGACTCATCTTCTGGAGCGCTGTGGAATAGATCCTCCTCTGTTGGTTCTCTTCTCCCTTTAAGCCTTCTCCTTCTCATCCCTTCTACCTTGCCCCTTGAATTATTCTTCCTGTTCGCACCTTAACCTGCTATCTTTTTATTACATTGGGTTATTCCTCCACTTCTATTCTGATGATATAAAGGTGGATATCTTCTGTTCATCCACTCACTTCTCTTAATAGCAAAGTCCCTGTTTTAAATGGGGAATTGGTATACCAGGGTTCAACAGAAAACTTGCTTTTCCTAGTCTCTGCCATGCCTAGTGGGGTCATATGCCTAGATCTGAGTAAGGAGTTTATGGTAGGGTGAGCAGAGAAGGCTTTTAAAAGGTGCTTTTAAAAGCTCATCAAGGGCACTGGTGTGTTGGGTGCTTCCAAGAACACAAACAGTGGATACAGAGCATGAAGCAAAGCTGGCCCAGGAGGCAATTTTGATGGAAATTATTGAGGTTTGGGCATGAAACCTCTCCCAAAAGCTCACTGTGTTAAAGGCTTCACTTCTAGAAACTGGATTTTGGAAAGTGATTATGAGGACTCTGACCTCATCAGTGAGGTAATCCATTGACAGATTCATGATTCAGTGACATTATTGAGAAGTGGTGGAAACCAGAGGGTGGGACCTGGTTGGGGGAAGTAGGTCTGGATGTGTTTTTAAAGGCTATATTTTGTCTCTTGCCCATTCCTGCTTCCTAGATGACATGTGATAAACTAGTCTCCTCTGCGATGTCCTACTTCCATGAGTTCCTGATTTTCCTTGGTTAAACACTGGATTCATCTGATCATGTCAACCTCTGCAACTGGGCACCAAGTAAATCTTGCTTACACTAAGTTGTTTTTATCAGGTGTTTTGTCACATTGTGAGAAAGTGATTAATGTGGAAGTTATACACCAGCAGTCAGTGTGGACAACTGGGACAGTGACTCCCCAATGACAGCTTATATCTCTAGATTTAGGGTGGGGGAATTTTATGCTATTAAAATCACTGCTATTTAGACTTTCTATTATGTCCAGGTAAACATGACCTTGATTAATATGCATAAATTTTCACACTGGTAGGTACCACATCTTTCCCTCTGTTCTCTTGAGCTTTTGCTTCGTGTTTTCTTGTTATCTCAGAAACATCTCAAAATAATCTACAGACTGAAGTCATGACATCTTCCATTTCCAGTCCCGACCTGCTGCTATGTGTTTGGAATTTTAAAACCAGTCCCACTGTCTTAGAAAATCCTTCCTTCTTCCTTTTCCTCCTCTTCTTCCCCCTCTTCTCTCTTCCATATCCAATTAGTTACTGAATCCTTCTATTTTCCCACATATTTACTATATTCATCTCCAAACTTTCTATCTCATATAACTTAAATTATTCAGTTTCGTATTGTCCTCAGCCTATCCTGTTTAGGAAGTAATCTACCTTTGATTTTAATCATATACAACTACACATAAAATGCGTGTGTGTGTGTATGTGTGTGTGTGTAGACAGTGAGTGTATATATGTATGTGTATATATATATATATATATATATAGAGAGAGAGAGAGAGAGAGAGAGAGATTCATTGGTACTTACATAGATTATGTACCTGTATGTATATATACATTCATATTGTTTTTTACAATGCCATCACAAGGGATTCATTAAAGAATAAACTAGATCACATCCATCTCCTGCTTGAGATGTTGCAGGTGCTCTGTAGCAACAGACCCCTACTCTTGGCACACAGGGTTTGATCTGTTTCTCCTATCTTGTCATTTTTATCTCAGCTGCTCAGCATCCCAGGCTCACACCGGTAATACTGCGTGAATGGATCTTCATGCCTCTGTGCCTTTGCGCACACCATTCTGTTGTTTGAGGTTTCCCCTCTTTGCTGTTTTCCCTTTTATAACTCATTTTTCTGTTGTGTAACGCTCCTTCTTGACTTTGCTTTTATCTCCTCTGTGAACTCTCTTGGTCTGCTCCCCACTCTAGACCAGGTTTTGACAGGAAAGAGTGGGAATGTATGAGAGAAAATGATGAAAGGGATACTGCAGTAGAACTGCTGGATTTAGGATGCACATGGAAGGACAGGATACTTGTTAAATGTGAATTTCATATAAGATGGATTTCTTTTAACAAAAATATCTCCTATTAAATATTTGAAAAAAATAATAAAATTTTTGTTGCTTACTTTCAAATTTAAACTTGCTTAGGTACCCTGAATATCACCCTATACAGAAGACACATTAGTTAGTATATTTTAAATTTTTACCTGGGTATCTTTCTGTTCTTTTTATGAACATATTGATGGTAAAGAATTAGCCAGTTTTAAACACCACTAAGATTTGCTTTCTGCAGAGCCCATTCCCTGGTATGAAGTCAAAGGTGGGGAGGATGTGAGTAGAAAAGGGAGAGGGAAGGCGAAGGTGAGGCGAGTATGAAGAACCCCAGCACAGGAGCCTGTCCTAAGGAGGCACGCTTCCTTAGTATATTCCTTCCCCTTCTAGGCTGGGGGCAACCTCGAAACAAATCATATCCTTGCTTCTCGGGTCTCAATTGAGCTTGTTGAATGCCCTGCTAAATCAGTACAACCTTGTTTACCAACCTGAAGAGGAAGAAAATACATTCTTCCCTCAGCTTCAGCAGCCTCACGGAGCCTCAGGAGGCCCCTCGGAGGCCGAGGGAGTCAGAAATGTCGCCAGGTGTGGCTCCTCCCATGAAAAAATTGCTGAGAAATTTTAACAGATTGCAGATGAGCTGGGAGCACCTGCCACATGGCATCTTATGTTTGTCATCGCCTTACAGGTTTACATAGCCTATTCAGAAATATAGGTTGTGGTTCTGGCACAGTGTTTGCTGAAACTTAGGTCACATGTACTTTGATGAAGAATCTACTTTAATAGTTCAGGGTCTTATTTAGTAAAAAATATGTAAAATGAATTTATCACTAAGTTATATTGGGGACTTTGACACTGTGAAAATGTGAACATTTTAAACGATGGATAAAGAACTTTTCAGTGTGAGGACAATTCTAAGAGCATGTTTTGCCTGGTTGTTTTGGTGGCTCTAGATATATAAGCTGTGAATTGCAGATTTCCTCCTCCTGTGAAAGTGCTAGTCCAGCCCATGAGTCTGAGTGTCTGTGTTAGGTATGCTCCTTCTCTTGTTCTCTCTTCTCACAGCTGGAATTGCAGCAGATGGGGTTCCTGAATGCAGAGAAAGAGATGAAATTAACACAGGTAATGAGCAGTGCTTTTACTGATGGTGGAAATTTAGCTCACTTGGGAAAATTCCAGATGCTCAAAATTCACAATAAGATAAATCAAAACCTAGTTTTGGGAAATCAAAGGGATATAGCTGCAATTTAACATTTGTCGAGAGCCAGCATTGAGCTTAACACGGTATGAGGTAGAGGCTTAGGCACTGACCTATCTTCCTAGTTTGTTGTCTAAAAAAATGCTTTCAGAAGTTGAAACCACTTCATATTTTAATTGGCTCATAGACACATTTTTTTAAAAAGTACATTTAGTTAGGAGGACGCCACTTGTTCTTTGGAAGCTAATGAATTCTCTTTATCTACATTTACTCAAGAAGCAACATGGCTGGCTCATGCTGCCATCAACTGAAATGACGTAAGTGAGCTGGATGAGGCTGTTTTCACAGAGAGGGGAGTGGAGTGTGGTGATGGTCCATGTATTCCTGCCTGCTTCCTCTTCTCCTTCCATATAGCTTTTCCTTCCTTCCATCCCTCCCTTCCTCCTTTCCTTCCTATATCTCTCCTTCTGTCCTTCGCTTCTCTCACTCCCACAATCTCTCTCTCTCTCTCTCTCTCTCTCTCTCTCTCTCTTTCTCTCCTCTTTTTCATATTGTTTATGGAATGGAAATGTGCTAGACCCAGGGCACTGAACAAAACAGACATCTCTGTGCTCAGTATTCTGAGGTAAGCTTAAACATGATAAATACAAAGCATACAGTATATTAGGTAAATTAGAGAAACCAAGAGAGGGAGATAAGAATTATACGAATGGCTGTACATCCCAGTTAGAGTGATCAGGAAATCCTCACTCAGAAGATGAGTAAATATGAAAGAGATGAAAGGCAGTCATGTGGATTTCTGTGGGAAGATCATTTTAGGAAGACTGACCATCAAGGACAAAGGCATGGAGGGAGTTGAGTGCCTGGCATCTTTGAGAAATAAGAGCAAACAAGTCAGTATAACAAAACGGAATGCAGCAGGAGATGCTGTAAGAGAAGCAATGGGAGGCCGGATTATGTAGTCTTTGAGGTCCCTGTGAGGACTTTGGATTGTATTTAGTGTGGGATGGGAAGTCACTTGAGGATTTTGAGTAGAGGGATGACTTGAACTGGTGTATGTTAAAGTGATCATTGGGTTCTGCTTCCATGACAGATTGAAGATGGGCACAGGCCAGAGCCGAGGTTTGGTTCTTAACATTTCAGTCAAGGTGCACCAGTGCCAGCGCGCACATAGCAGGAGAGAAGGGTGTGAGAATTAGTTGGATCCTGCATATATTTTGAAAGTAGTTCTAGCAGTTGTTGCCAGTGAATTGTGTATATGACAAGGAAGAAAAGGATCTGTTCAGGATGCCTTTACGGCTTTTAGCCTCATGTTGAGGTAAGGAAGATCATGAGCTGAATAGGTTTTGGTAGAAGGAGAAAATGTTTAGCTTAAGCTGTGTTAATTTGAAGTGACCAGTAGAGATGGTCAAGTGGAGATGCTAGATAGTCAATTAGATATAGCAGACTGGGATCCAAGGGACATGCTGTGTAGGAAAATAAATACAAGATGGTTTGTATAGTCACAAAGCTGAAAGGATCATAAAACAGAAGAACACACACTAAACTGTCATTCTTCAAATTTGAATGTTGAAGAAATAAGAAAGTAACCAAGGAAATGGAGGGAGAGCAGTCAGAGGGTTCCCGGGAAGTGAGGCATGGGACTCAAGAATCAAGTGAAGAGAGTGGTTCAAGGCAGAGGGAGGGACTGCCCATTTGAGTGCTGCAAATGGGTTTCTCAAGGGCGGGTCTGAGAGTTGTCCGTGTGGAGGGCCTTGCTGGCTCAACAGCAGTAGGATAAGTGTGTCGATGGAGGAGATACTTGGAGGAGAGAGAAGCTGAAAGAAAAGAAGGAAGGGTTGAAAATCGTGAGCCTAAGCAACTCCTACCCTGTCTTCCCCTCTCCTCCTCCCCCACCCCTCCCCTCCGCTTTTGTGACCAGTAAGGACAAGGGCCCAGACATAGAAAGCACCTGGCATCTTAGCAAGCAAGCTCAACCTTCCCTTCCTTTCCTTCTTTACTTTCCCTTGAATTTGCAAATGAAACATTAAAATAAAAATAAATTTAAGAACAGTTTTAAATATGAGGAAAGGAAGTATTATACCAATAAGAAGGAAAAAAGGAGGAAGGAAAGATGGAAAGGAAGGACAAAAGGAGAGCATAAGAAAGGAAGGGGAGGGGAAGGGAGGAAGGGAATCTTACAGAACTGCGTTTATTTGCATTGGTTTCAGTTACAATTGCATTTCATTGCCCTGTGATGCTGAGCACATTATTTAACACATCTAGACTGCGGAACCTCATCTATAAAATGAATCTCCAGCAGTAGTTCTGTGAGACAGTTCTCTATAAAGCATAAAGCCTCATGAGGATTGATTAAATAGCCTTGGTATACATTTAAAAAAGGATTCTTTTTTAAACTTGAAAAAAAGATCACTATGTTTGATGTCAGGTTGAATCAATGTAGATCATATTTTCTTTGATTAGTAACCAATGCCAGTTTGCACATGGCTTTATGCTGTGAGTGTACTCTTATGTGCTAAAATCTTAATTATAGGAAAGCAAAACATACATACAGAAAACCCATTTAACATGGGGAAGGAAATATAAAAATTTTGTCATACAGGATTTGGTAAGATAAATATTTTTATTACTAACTTGTTAAATATAATTCTGGCAAAACTTATACTTGTTTCTTTCAGGGTAATACACTGTTAGTATGATATATATTTAAAAACCACTAGACAGTTATTAACATTGTCTCATTTACCACGTACTTGGGTGGATAGAGACAATTGTTTTTCTAATTCTAGAATCCAGCCCCAAGCATCAGTCCTGTCTCTGGCAGCTTTAGTAAGAGCATCGTTCTCTAGACCAGTGCAGAAAATAAGAAGGCCATCTTTATCCCCAATGTCTTTGAGATCTTCAAGACAGCAATGAACTCCTTTGTAATGATCCCTCACTTTTTAAAGCAAGGGTAAAATAACTTTTAAGATGAAATGTTAATATTCTAGGCACCAGTAAGCAAACTGAAAATATATCCATTTTTTTTTTCTGCTTAAGACCCCTTTTCTATCGAGTTGCCTTGTTTTGTTATTGAATATTTATCTCCATGGTCTGACTCCTTTTCTCTCTTTTCTTCTTTCTCTTTTCTTTTTCTTTCTTCATACTTCCCTCACTCCTTTTCTCCCTGCACCCCAACTGTGGACTGCATCTAGAGCTATGCATGTGATTCACTCTTGAGCTATATCGCCAGACACATATACTTCTTTCTCCAACCCATTCATTCATTCATTCATTCATTCTCCATTCTCTCAGGCAAATTTCTTTTGAAAATGCTTTAGTGGTAGAGATTAGCCTCTGAGTTTCCCTGCCCACTTTTACTTGCTTTCTTTGTGTGGTGCTGCTTACACACTGTAGACATTAAATAAGTACTAATTAAGTCCAACAAGGGAACAACTGAATTTCCCTGGAGTCAGTGAGTCTGAGACTCCTGTAGGGAGACTAAATTGGCCAGTGAGTTCAAGCTTAGATAAGCTATCTATGCTGCTAATGCATGTTCACATTGTTTTCTTTGGTGCTGGACACACGATTTTCAGCACAGTTGTGATAAGTAAGCTTGTTAAGGTTATGTTCCTGAAGTTACTATGTTCTTCAGATATGGGGCAATGATATGAACTGAATTATGTTCTCCCAAATGTTGAAATCCTAACTCAGATATATGATGATATATTGAGACAAGGCCTTTCGGATATAATTAGGTTTACATGAGGTCAAAAAGGTGGAGTCCTTATAATGTTATTAGTTCCCTTACATGAAAGCAAGAAGTGTCAAAGTTCTTTCTTTGCCATGTGAGAATACAGCAAAATAGTGGCCTTATCAAACCAGCATAGGAGCCCTCGTTAGTCACCAAGCCCTCCTATATTGGTTACTTTTATTGTCATTATGACTGTATCTTGACAAAGAGAAACTTAAAGGAGGAAGTATATATTTTGGACTACAGTTTAAAGATATGCAGTTGTCATGGTGGCAAAGTCACGGTAGTGAATGGCTTGGACCATGATGCTGACCAGGAAGTAGAGAAAGGGGGATGCTGGTTCTCAACTGGTTTTTTCAGTCCAGGACTGAAAAACTGTAGGTGCTGAGTATGAAACATTCAGCAAACAATGTGCTCAATTTTGGCTCATAAGATGGTGCAACCGACATTCAGAGTAAGACTCCCCTTCAGCTACACTTTCTAGAAACAGTCTCACAAACACATTCAAATGTATGCCTCATTAATTCCCAAGGTGTTTCTTCATCTAATCAAGTTGATCATAAAAATTAACCATCACACCTGCCAAGCCTTGGTCTGTGTGAAAATAAATTTCTGTTGTTTAAGTCAACCGGACTGATATTTTGGTTACTGGTCAAAGCTGATTAAGAGGAGAATATATAAATTCAAAATTTCTGCCTGATAGTACCATGGCATAACAGTCTTCTCCAGTCAATTTACAATGAATTGAAATCTAGTGCTTAGAACAAGTTAATCAAGCACCCTAGGCTTCAGTTATTTTTTTTTTATTATACTTAAATTTTAAATCTTTTAGTTTTGTGAGAATTTCCTATGTGCGTACTGTATCATTTCTAGCCTTCTGCCCTCTCTAACTCCTCCCGTATTCCTCTAACTCTTTTTCAATTTTCTGAGCTCTCTTTACTATTGTTACATATGCATTCATATGTGCACATAATATATAAGCAACTATTGGATCCATTTAGTATAATTTGCACCTACATATGCTTAGGAATTAGGTAAACTATTATGGAACTCACCTCCAAAGAAACTGATTTGCCCTCTTTCAGAAGCCATTAAATGAAAATAATTCTTCAGCTAGAAGTACAACCTTGTGAAATTTTCATCATCCACATTGACATGTCAACTGGTGTGGTCATTATCCAGGCACTTTTCTCTGCATTTTGATCCAGTTGTGACTTTCATTAATTATTTTCATCTGTTGCAAAAAGAAGCTTCTTTGATGAGGAGTGAGAATACAGTTACTGTATTCTCTTAGAGAAATGGCAGCAGTGGTCTAGGACCTTCCTAGCCACAGGTATTTGGCTAGGTTTACCAGATGTGAATTTCCTCCCATTGAGCAGGCCTTAAGCCCAATTAGGCAGCCTTTTGTTACCACCAAGATAAAAGTACCATTATCCCACCATTAGGGATATCTTACTGTGCCAGTCATTGTTGTGATATAGGCTTTCCAGCTGGGCAAGACTATTGACTACTTTTTTTTCCCTTGGCAGCTTGCATAGCACCTTTTGATAGTATGAGAGCTAGTCCTCAAGGAGGAGGCTTCCAGGTTAATTCCAGCTCAATTCCTCCAAGTTCTGTGTCTGAAACATGTGATGTATTCAGCACTTGGGTCTTATCTTCCAGTTCTGGAAGGCAACCAAGGATAACGCAATACTCTGTAATGTTTTGGAAGTCTCTTTGACTATCCTGACCAACAACTTGAAGGAAGGTTTCCAGTACCTGGCACTGGGGTTTTTGTGAGTCTGCAATTATTGAGGGGTATATAATGTGCTATAATTCTATAATATATTGTAAGCACGTTAATAAGTATGCTTATAAACTGATATGATTCCTTACACTTTTTTCAAATGTTCTTGGTGTTCTCTCTCCTTCCTCCCTCTCCCACTGCATTACCCCCCCCACCTAACATGCCACCCCATGTAGGCCCTTATTCTTTATGAGTTCAATAGAGAAGACTGTATTCTTCATCTCATTCTGAAAGACAAAATGATATAGAAGTTGGTTATACTTTATTTCTCCAAAATACGATTGTTTCAACATTAAATCAACAGTATAAAAAGATTCATAGGATGTGTTGCATCAATGTGTTTTCCATCAAACTCAGAGATGATCATGCCTATAACCTTGGCATTGCCAGTGGATACAAGGATAACATTCTGTGAAGTCTCATGCAGGTCTATCAACTGTATTCTGAGTGGCCGGGATGCCATAGACTATGGTCAGGAGTCTGTCCATGATTCTAGAATTGTCATGATGACCCTGGCTAGGGGGGCTTAGTAGTTGCTGGTGGAGGAGGTATTACTGATGACATTGGCAGAGTTATATTTCTAATGTTTCATGCCCACAACAAATAAAGGAGCATTAGCAAAGAGTTCAGGAATGATGAATATTTTTGTCATACTAAGGGAGTTCCAGTTTTTCCATGTGGGGTAAAGAAACTAAATTTCTCCACAACATATTCAGCAACAGTCTCATCATACTTGATGTTGGTTGAATCTTGCTCCTGGAAGAAAATAGCTGTATAATTAATGATGACAAGATTTCATCCTTAGCATCACCTATGCCACTGAAATATTCATCTTACCTGAGTTCAATGAATTGACCATTAACAGCGACAGTCTACTTTGCCAGAGTTAAAACCAACCCTGGTTATTAGGCACTGATATGGCAAATTCATCTATTTTTACTTTTACTACCATGTCTTAGGACATGGCTGGCACTGCATGAGAAAATGTGGCTGTCTGCTGAATGAGGAGGAATACAGAGGTAGCCTCTCTCTCTTTATCAGTCTTAGACAGAAATAAACACCGTTCTATACTTCCCATTTTCTGTCTCTTCTGTTATTGTTCATTTTCTCTCAGCAAAGCTTAGTAGCTACAGCTATTACACATATACCCCTAACTCCAGCCTGAAGACCTTAAAAAATCCTCACACTGGTCAAGTGCTAGTGAATTGTCACATATGCTCATTTATGGATGAATTGAATTCTAACAGGACTCCCTCCTATAAAACAAAAAGGTCCAGTTTGGAAGGTTGTACCTAACTGTTGACCCATGTTGACGCACAAGATGATCCCTTGGCTTTTTCAGGGATTTTGTCGTTTCCACATATAAGAGTGGATGAACGATTGAAGTGTTATTACAATTATTAGTTTATGTATGTGGTGTGTGTATATGTGTGTTTACATGTATATGAGTGTAGGTATGTGTGTGTATGTGCACATGTCTGTGTGTGCACTGGAAGCTTGAGATTGATGTTGGGTGTCTTCCGTATTTGCTCTTCACAATATATATTGAAGCAGTGTTTCTCACTGAACTAGGAGGTTTCAGCCTTGGGTCATCTGGCCAGTTTGTTCTGTGGATTCCCTATGTTTGCCTCCAGTATACTGGGATTACAGGTGAGCTGCTACATTTACCTAGCTTTTTATGAGAGTTTTGGGAATCTGAAGTCTAGTCTTCATACTTGTGCATAACTGCTTTATCTACTGAGCCATTTCCTAAGTCTCTGATGTGTTATTGTTGGACTATATATTTGGTAGGATTTGAGACCTGGTTCAATAGAATGACCACATAGTTTACTACATTTCAAACAAGTGCAAAAGTATTTTGGAAGTTCATACTTTCCAACAGAGGGAAGGAATAGATACAGCTCTGGCTAATTTCTTGCTTTTGTATCTATGTTTCTGCTTTTGCTCTAGAGGGAAAGCTAGACCCTTCTGTGGACCTCATGTGTGGACTCATTTTATCTTTCAAACCTCCTTTACATTAATTTTCATTTTAATAAACCCATGAGAAATTGAGGTAGCTTTAATAACATGAACATTTAAAAATACCATAGCATCAAGGTTGCATATTTTCTACTGATTAGTGGTTTTCTCTTGATTAAATTGTGCATTTTTAATACAGGTTCTTCATTTCTCAAGTGTAACACATGCTGGAGTTATCCTTTGGTATAGACCAAGTGTATTTATTGGTCCCTGTTTGGGCCTGTATGGAGCCACCTTGAATTTTAGCCACTGTATGTATGAAAGAGGTCCAAAATGCTTAATAAATGCTTCTATTACAACCTTTTACCAAGGTGTGCAAAGTAACCCCCTTACCATTAAACAAATGAAGAGAAATGAAGTTACTGAGTGTGGTGGCTCGCTCAGTTATTAAGACATCATCTGACTAGTCAAAGTAGTCTGCAGGCTAAACACAGAGTATGTTCTAAACTACAGACCAGGATTATATCTGATAGAACTGGCTTATTAACTGTATAGGTTATCACTGCGGTATAGCTTTGTTAGCATCAAATATATTTAATGATTTTATCTTGGCTTCCTAAGTTTCTCCATATCTATCAATTCTTTATGTTTCGTGTTTTGCTCAGGGAAATTGGTGCCAGGATTTTCATTTGCCCATGGGTGGGTAGGAAGTACATGGTACCTGAGGGCATTGTATTCCCTGATTCTTTGTGTGTAGTATATCATGTGGGGTGTGTGTGTGTGTGTGTGTGTGTGTGTGTGTGTGTGGTGTGTGCGCTCATATGTGGATGCTGGCGTTCAATTTGGGGTGTTAGTGTCCTCAGAAACCATTCACTTTGTTATTGTTACTGTTGTTTTGAGACAGGGTCTCTCTATAGCCCTAATTGGCCTGGAATTTGCTGTGTAGACCAGGGTAGCCTCTGTTTTATAGAGATCTGCTTGCCTCTGCCTCCCACCCGCAGGGATTAAAGGCATGCGCATTAAAGGCATACCAGGTTCCACATTTTTTTTGAGACAGGATGTCCCATTGACCTGGAGCTCAGCCAGTGGTCCAGACTGCGAGGTTGGCAAGCCCCAGGGACCTGCCTGTCTCCGCCTCCCCAGTGCCGGGATTACATGTGTGTTCCACCATGCTTGGCTTTTATTCGGGCCACTGAACGCTGGTACTCATGCTTGAGTAGCAAGTACTTTACCTGCTGAGCCATTTCCCCAGCCCTTCTTCCCAGACTTGTTCTAAATTTCAGAATGCTTGCCTCCTGTATTTCAGAAGGAGCTTCACAGCAACTAGGGAAAGTTGTTAGATGTGTTTTTCTTTGTTAGCCTAGGGTTTTTGTTTTTAAATTTTAACGAGAGAGTCACAGGTATTTACTTATCTTATTATCTCTCTGCACAAGAGAAAATATAAGAATTTGACTAGGAGTCTTCCTACTTAGTGACTCTGGAAGAAGGTTGGGTCCAAAGAAGCTGTGGCCTAGGATTGAACAATGCTGCTGTCTTGAGGTTTATCTTGAAGTCAGGGACGCTAATAGATAGCTAGGGGAACTAATGTCCTTCAAGTTAAGGTTCACTCTTAGAAACAAATTAAGGGTCAGTCTATGTGTTCAGGAGATTGTGATGTTGGTGTACTAATAAACCCTGCACTGCACTCCCATACCTATCTACCATCTCACTGAAGGGGCATTGGGATCACAGATGCATGCTATAATACTTGACTTTTACATGGGTTCTCGAGATTTGACTTCAGGTCCTCACACTCATGTGGCAGGAGCTTTACCCACTGAGTCATTTCTCCAGTCCATAACTCTCTTCTTGGCTGTCTATGGCCAGATAGCTAATCATTCTCTTTTAAGAGGCATTTTTATATTCATTGCAGAGAAAGTGTTGGGGGAAGGAGTAGCATCTAGATAAAGGTTTTTTTTTTCTTCTTTAGGAATATCTTTTAAAATCAGCTCACAATTTTGATGCGCTTTACTCTTGTATTTTCTACTTGTATGATTATATCTAGGAATGTTAAGTTATTTGAGCCTATGTTAACATTTGAAACTGTGGATTCCACCACCTGTCATTTTCCTTAAAATTGTTAGAATAAGTTTATGTAATGATCAATCTAATCCTTTAGATGAGACGTCCCTGCTTTCCCCTCTATTTCTGATTGACTTGTGCCTACTCAAAATCATGTTGAGGCTTTGATTTCCTGCATTTGTGATTATGACAAACGTACTTGAAAATGGGTTCTGTGTAGATTTTACCAAATTAAGATAAAGTTATTCATAATCAGGTAGGATAGATGTCCTTACGAGAAGAGGAGACAGAAGCAAATGTTGGAAAGATGAAGCCACGAGCCAAGGTCTTCTAAGGACGGTCAGCTCCACAAAGTTAGGAAAAATTTCACCCAGTGTCTCAGAGGTTAGTATGGTGTTGCTGCCTCTTTGCTTTCCAGTTTCTAGCTTCCAATAGCTTTAACTCATCCGTTTTGTGGCACTGCCTTAGGAACCTGATGTGGCATCTTCCTAATATTGTCCCCCATAATAATAGAGTTAATACTCAAGTCAGAGCTTGCTGGCCCATATGCATAAGTAAACCAAGGGTTGGGTTGATTGCTTTTTGTTAAACAGCTATTATAAAGAAGTTGGGAAAAATGTTAGAAGAGAGATGAAACAAGAACTCTTGCCTCTTACTCATCAGACACCTTCAGGTGCGAAACTGCTGCTGCTTCCAAGGTAGTGTGGGGAAAATTGATGTTGAGGAGGCAAGCGCCCTCTGCAGGACTGAGCTGTCCCAAGGCCTTGGAGGAGAACTAGGCAGTTGAACTGGATCTGGAATTGTCTAATTGACACTTAAGTCTTGCGTTTTACTTTTTATGTGCATTCTTGTGTTACATGGGCTGAAAAGTAAAAAATACATTTCCAAGAATCCATTGAACCAGCCCTGATTGTGGCATAAACTCAGGTGAGATGTTACAGTGAAGAAATGGTCGTATCCTCCTGCCATTTCAGAGAGGTCTTAGAGACAGTGTCGGGAGGCAGCTGTTGTGTGCCTGCTGGCTCAGTGTTTCAGAGTCCAGTCATCGTCTGGTGAATGTCAAGACAGCGTTCTGGTGATGGTGGCAGCCACTTCTCCTTTTTGTAAGAAATAATTATTATTCTTATTTTGTGTGTATATGTGTATTGCCTGCATGTATGTAAATACACCCATGTCATGCATTTTCCATGGAGATCAGGAGAGGGTGTTAGACCCTCTGGAACTGGAGTTGTGGATGGTTCATTAGCCACCATGTGGGTGCTGGGAATCGATCCCAGGTCCTCTACAAGAGCAACCAGTGCTCTTAACTACTGAGCCATCTTTCAGGACCCACTTATCTTTTCAAAGATGCAGCTTCTGCACCTTGTTCCCAACTTTAGAACTTTCAGTTGTGTCACCTACATCTGATTCCTTATATTAAATTCTAATATGTATTTATTTCTTAGACTAACTTTTGATGAGAATTTGGATTGGTTATTTGACTTGGTTGAATTTGAAGGTGGTAATATTTTTGGCACTACTGGAAAATTGGATCTTGATAGTCAGTGGCACAGAAGCAGAAGAGTCCCTTAAATTATTTTGGCATCTCCAGTAAGAAAGTACTTATGCAATGCTAAGCTTTTATGGCAGGGATGACGAATATTAAGGACTGTGACTGGCACGACCGTAATCCTTCAGAGGAAATTTCCTGTTTCTTAAAGTTATAGTACTCATAACTGAGATATGATCTTACGAGTTGCTAAATAGCAGCATAAGTTGAATTCATAGCCTTACCAGATACTCCTTTGGTCAATATTTGAACACTGATTAATTGAGAACTACTATGTCACTAGAATTGTTCTAGCAATGCACAAGTAGTCATTAGCTGCTTTCAGCATTTAGGTATGTGGGTTCACTCTCTTTTTCCCTCGGTGTTATGCAGGGGTTGGACTAAATGTTTCTGTCCTCCTAAATTTTCTTAGGGTGAGACTCTAACTTTCAGTTTGGAGATGAGGTGTATCAGGAAGTAATTAAGGTTAAAAGAGGTTGTAAGCATGGGGTCCTGATCCAGTGTTCAGTTTCCTTAAAATAGTTTACTTCTTCTTCCTCCACCATCATAAACTGAAGAAAGTTTTTCTGTGCAAATCCAATGAGAAGACAGTGATTTCAAGCCAGGAAAAGAACTGTCATCAGAAACTGATCATGTTGGAACCCTGGTTTTGAATGTCTAGCTGCCAGACTATAAGAAAATAAAGTTCTGAGAGGGCTACTATGGATCCAAATCTCACGACTGCAGTACTATGAATGGGTAGGTCCTAAGTGGTTTCTTGGCAGTTTATCTACATGAATAGTTTTACTGTGTTGACCATAACCATTTTATGTGTAAATTTCCAGGAGACTGTCTTGCTTCATGAAATCAACTTTGGGCATATTACTTTTATATTTTATTTGGTTGATAATGCTCAATCAAGTTTGCACAAATGAAGTTGGGTTGACAGATAATGAGTGGAAGAAGAAATGCAAAGATTTAGAGTGGTAAGAATAATGTAACACATCTACTACAAGTCTCTTCTTGACCATCTTCTCAAAGGACTCGAGGAGAACTTTCTTCATAAGAAATTTGGTAAAAAGGAGTGGCTATCTTACAAGTACATTGGTGATATACTAGTTTTATGTGGATGCCACAACAAAATTCCATCAACCAGGTAACAATAGAAATTTATTTCTCTGAGTTCTGAAGGTTCCCTCAAGATCCAGCTATCTGATTTCTTCTGCACCCTTTTCTTGGCCTTGCAGAAGGACACTTTCTTGCTGTGTCCTCACATAGTCTTTTGTCTATTCATGTATGTACCTGGTATCTCTTTAATGTCCAGTTCCCTCTTATGAGGGTACTAGTCTGGTTGGATTAAGGCCCATCTTCATTATCTCCTTTTAAGCTCAATCTCCTCTTTGAAGACCCTGTCTCTCCAAACAGACCCACATTCTAAAGTACTGGCATTATATTGGACTTCAACAATATTTCTTGAGAGACATAATTGATCCTGTAACAGTGGAAATCCTCTGTAGATTTGAAATAAGGATGAAATATGTCAATGTCTTTTGATTTAAATCTTTGATTTCAGTGAATGTTGTAGGATCCCTGATTGTTGAAACCAACTGATAATTGCTAGAAGCAAGAAGAGTTTTTTCCCATATCTAGTGGGGTCAGAGTGTGGAGCATACTTTTCAGCATACTTTCTTTCATTTTAAAAATAAAATACTTTCATTAATGCAATGTATTTTTAATAATGTTCATTTCTTACTTCTCCCCTCCAACTCCTTCCAGATCCACCCTCCTCCCAACTTGTTTGTGACTTCATCTATTTTTTTAAACCCCCCCTCTCTGTGCACCAATTTGTGCTGTCCATATATTCATGTGTGGGACCATCCACTGGAGCATGGTCAACTTGGCAGGGAATGCACTCTCCTTCTCCAAGAAGCCTTCAACCATCAGTAACTCTCAGCTAGGGGTCGGGGTTCATGAATTTGCCCATCACTGTGCTAGAATGTTGACTGGTTTGCTCTTCTGCTGGTCTTGTGTAGGCAAACATAGCTGCTACAAGTTCACAAGTAAAGAGGTCCTGTCAATGTCCAGAAGACAGGGTTTTGCTCTTGTCCTCCCCAACTTCTGGCTCTTACGATCTTTTGGTTTCCTCTTCTGTTAAGGTCTCTGAGTGGGTGATTTGTTGCCTAATACGTGCTAGTCTCTCTTCTCTGCCCTTTGATCAACTGCAGCAACTTTGTTTTGCAAGTAACTATTTTTGTTCTACAAATTAGTTCCTGCCTTACTACTAGGATCTAACTGTGACTAAATGCTAAATGCCAGATCTTGGAAGACAGGTCATCCTGTGATTGTGTTTTTTTGTTGATGTTGTTTGTTTGTTTTGGTTTTCTTTTTAATCCAGGATCTCATTGTGTATCAAGCCAACTCTCCATCTCAGCCTCCCAAGTGCTGGACTTACAGGTGTGTGCTAGTATGATCAGGTATAGATGTCTATGTTGAAACAGACCATATATAACTAAAGGCAATCTGGGCATTATGTATCTAATACATATATATCCTCATAATTCAGATCTCTGATAATACAGAAGTCTTTGTGTGGATAAATGTTTCACCAAGGAGCATAGGAAATTATGTTTTTTAACCTGGACTTGAAGCAGTCACCTAGTCTAGACTTTTATGTCACTGGATCAACTATGTTTAATGATTAGTTCTGACTGTAAGGTTCTGGGTTCGAGAGATGCAGCAGACAGAAGGGACCAGAGACTCCGCTAGGAGCTAATAGGACTGGTTTATTAAGAGAAGACCAGATGGGACTAGCTTCTCCACACTCAGGAGTGAAGGGATCCTAGCCCACCACCCCCATCTTGGGGCTGGGGCTCCTGGGAACCTGGCTGGCATGCCTGGCTCCAGATCACGATGGAGCAGCTCCCTCAGGGAGCGAGACGATTTTCTTTATATTAAGACTTTATCTTAGAGAAATCCAAGGATATTAAGTGGGGATAGAGACTAATAATGGCTGTAGAACCTACATTTACTGAGTGCTTATATTCTAGGTATAGTGGGAAGCACTTTGTAGGCATCAGTTCATAATCATAGCAGTTCAGTGACATAGGGTCTTGAATTGTTCTCATTTTAAAAGGGAAAGAAACCAAAGCTAAGGAACACAGAATAACTTGCATATGTCATACAGCTAGCTGAGTGGTATGGGAATTCTCATTAAAAGACTTGTTCCAGAATCCACACTCTAGCCATAATACTGTGCTGTGAAATTGGAATACGACTCTCCACTCTGACCGCTAACAGCAAACTATTCATTCACTCTTGTAAATCTCCCACCTAGATAACATGGATTCTAAAAATTCATTTGCTTTGAGACCTAGAATCCAACAGGCTAAAAGGAGAAAAAGCAATCTGTGGACAATAAGAGAAATTATATCACTAATATTATTGATATTGCATTACAATTATTTTCTCTGATACAAGATAGGTTGTGATATATGAGGATGCTGAAAAATTTGGAGGAGGAGAGAGGGATCCTAATAGAGGAACAAATTTTCCCTAACAGTAAGGACTTTCATTTGCTTGACAGTTTTGGCTATGGCTGCTGCAAATGTTTATAAAGAGGAGCCATTGGACTTGCTACACCCTCCCTTTACCCTCTCCTTTCTGGGCAAGGATTCAATTGATAGTCCTCCATCCAACTCAGAATTAGCATTGACTCGAGCCAGGTTTTTGGTAGCACCAAAATGACTGCCCCTTTTATGCTCTCTCTTGAGACGCATCACAGCCCAGTAGCAGCACACGCCCTCTGCCTGTCCACCCTTTATTGTTCTGCCCACTCATGTGGCTTGTGGTTCTCTTTTGTCCGCTCCTATAATATTATGGGTTGCTCTATCTCTTTACAGATGGGATTGTCTTTTTAAATAATTCTGCTTTTGAATGAACCTACCTCTATAACTTTAATTGTAATCGCAGTGGTGGTTAAAGTGATTTTTAAAAAAATACCTTTTTGGTGTCTTGCACATAGGATGCTTTTAATTACTTTGAACCTGTGACAAGAGGAGGGCTGAAGATACTTCTGCTCCAGTGTATTGAATGTTGACACGTTCTGGCATATGCTCCTTTGCTGTGAAGCGTGCAATTTGTGTTTTTGGAATGGCTAATGTACCAGATTCGTGGATTTTGAAGTTGTAGAGAATGGCACAGTTCGTAGGTTTGCAGAAAAGCAGAAGTTTTTTGAAGCCTCAATTGTCTAACATGACAATCTGCATGATGCCGAAACTCAGTTATGAAAGGGTCCTGGCAGCTTTGTTTTGCAGTCATATTACTGATTTGGCAATTGAATATCAACCATGAAATTTTCATGGTTAGAAAAGAAAACAGAAAGCTACTTGTATATGATTTCAGTCTGTGTTTTTGGTACATGTGCCCTGAACTTGCTGTTTAACAGAACTGCAGTTGTCATTGGTTCCTGAATTTAGTTCCTTAATGTACATTGGTTGAACTAAAATTTTGTTAGAAACTAATTATTTCTCATTTCTTACAATATGACACCAAGCTGAATAATGTGCAGAATAAAAGTATGTGTCTTGCATGACGTAGTTACTTTGAATTTGGACAAAACATTCTATCCTTCAACGGAAAAGGTCTTTGGGAAAGCCATTTGATGAATGTAAATCATATCCTTCAGTCTTCCAATGGCCATTGCTTGAAATTTTTGCATTCTGAATAGAAAACAAGTTGAAACCTTTACTGGATGGGCGAGGGGAATATCTAGGTTGTCCTGGATGACTATGAAAGGAGAACTTTTCTAGTTCACATGAAATAGCAACAGACAGATGCCTAGTTGAAAACAGAGGACTCCGAGTTCAGTGTGTTAGGTGAGCTGGATGTGGAGCAGTGGAAGGATGTGAGCAGCAGAATAGATGACGATCAACTGACAGACAAATAGAGACCGAGTGCGGGCGAGAGCCCAGAACACCGAGTTTCCTCTGCTGCTCCCTCCTTCCCTTTGCCTCTCCTTCCCTCCTCCTGTTTTCTCCTCTTTCCATCTTCCCACTCTTCTCTACTTTTCTTTTCACGCTAAGTATTAAACCTAGGCCCTTTCACAAGCTAAACATGTGCTCTACCCCAGGCCCTATGCGTTCCTTTGTGAAACAGGAGTAACAAATTCCTTCACTCCTAGATTACTGCAGTGGTCTCCACCTAGCCTCTCTCAGAAATGCGTCCAACACTGAATACCTATGTCTTCTGAAACACTGGAAGGCAAATACCAAATTCTCTATCAGACAGGGGCTCAATACCCCCATTTACTTCCCAAAGTATCATGATAAGAAATGGTGGAAGGAAAATGCTGTGAATTATTTTTTCTTCAATCAAATAAATTTTGCACCTGGTTTGGGCTCTTATGCTCTGCATTTTGACCTTTTGTGACTCTCTGTAATTGTCTTCATTTGCTGTAAAAAAAAAAGCTTCTTTGATGAGGGGTCAGAATTACACTTACCTGTGGTATAGGAATAAATATTTAGAACACAGTTACTGTATCAGTTTATGGATTTGGCAGTAGTACATTCGCTTCCAGGGTCTATGACCTCTCCAGTCACAGGTATTTGGTCAATTTTATACTACCAAGCATAAATTCCCTTATATTGAGCTGACTGTAAGTCCAATTAGGCAGATGTTGGCTAGCCCCAAGATAAAAGTGCTACTTTTGCACCATTAGAGATATTTAGTGATTGTGAGTCATAGGTTTTACAGCCAGTAGGACTTTTAATTATTTTTCTCACATGACAGCTTGGATAGCACCTTCCATTACTGTGAGAGCTAGTCTTTCCACCAGGAGGAGGCTTCCAGGTCAATTCCAGCTTGATTTCTTCAAGTTCTGTGTCCAAAGTGTGTGATATCTTCATCAATAAGGTCTTACTTTCAAGTTCTGGGAGTCAACCATGGACAATGACCATAGCCTAGATTGTTTGGGGACAATCTTGAACTACCCTTTCCAACAACTTGAAGTGAGGTTTCTCATGCATGGCACCGGGATTTTCGTTAAATAATCCACAGCTAAACACACACACACACACACACACACACACAGAGATGCACACGCACATACTATGTATGTTTCCAAGTATGTTTATAAAACAATATGTTTCTCTATGACTTTTTCAGACATTTTTATTAATCTCTTTCTTTTTTCTTTTTTACTGCTTTATCATTGAAAGATAAGTTCTGTCGCTGTGGTTTTGATTCTGTTAGCTTCTTTTTACACTTTTAACAGTTTGAACTTTATATATGACATTCTGCTAAAGTTTGTATTTGTTACTCTGTCTAAAGATTTATCAGCATTGTGTCGTTATTGCAGATTAACTCTTTTATCAAAATAACATTCATCTTAGGTTTTAATTTATCAGCTAGTCTCTTTAGAAATGGTATAAAGATTTTTTGTACATATTTTATTGATTGCTTACTGAAAAACAAATACCCATGAACACATTGTTTTGGAAAAGATGACTAAACTCCAATAAGAAGAAATACCACCTATAAGATGATGTTTAGGGAGTTTATGGGTTTAATTTATGGTGGTATCTAAATGAATAGGATGGAAAGTTCTTGATATTAGTTTATGATCTATAGACACATAAAGATGAGAATTTTGCATAGGATCTCAATGAATGAATGTTGTCTGCTTGTGGAAATGTTTGCTAATCATAGAAATCTATTTTCCTGAGAAGTAGGTTATTCATTGTAATGCCAGAGGAAGGGGCAAGTCCAGAAGTTTACTGTTTGGATAAATGTATCTTTAAAATGTTCATGAAACAAATGATAATCGTTAATGGCATTTGGACTTGGGGCGAATTTACTGGAAAAGTAAAGTTGTGTTATCATAGACAGTACATTGTTGACCCTATTACATATGTAGTTGTGTGCAGTTTGCTATCAGTTTAAGAAATATCTGCTTCTTTAAAAACATTTAATGCTATCTTATTTTAGCTAAATCTCTGTGAGCAACATCTGCAGGTATATATTGCATGATGACAGATTTAATAGAGTTGAAAAATCGCTCTGTCCTAGTGATAGTGAACATCAAAAGACAACACATTACTCATGTGTCTGTAAGGGGAGCTTCTGAAATAAACATACTGCACTGCCAATTGTGTATTAGGAATGCATAATTATGTACAGTGCATAATAGTTGATGATAATAATAAACTACTGTTACTGGTTTAATGTGTTTACAACATTGTACTTATTATCCTAGTTTTAAAATAGGATAGTGTAAAATAGTGTGCATTGATACATCAACAGAAGTTCATAAATCTTATGTTTACCATGTTCTTGATTGTATTGAAGGAGCATGTTGGCTGATTGACGTCTATCATCTAGACTTCTCTGAATGTAGACTATGTAGTTTGTAAAATGATAGAATCACTGAATGATGTGGTCTTAAGAGCATGCTCTTAGCACTAATTAAACCACAGGTGACTATATTTATACTATAACTCAAGTTTGAGAATAATTTTATTATAATAATATAACAAAGAATTTTAAGTTTTTTATATTATTTTCAAATATTTTAACTTCATCTTATATAAACTATAGCTGCTTACTTTAGATTTATCTTGTCTGCCAATTGATAGTCATAGTCTCTATCAATATCAATCCAACTGAGGGTCAGGACTCAGATTACAATTGTTATATGTTACCTCTCTTACACTGGTAGAACCAATATATTAGAAAAATCAGTAAAGGTATCTTGCTATGGTGCTTTCTTCTGAGAGCATTAGGGCAGTGATATCAATGACATTTAAAATCCTTGAAATCTCATAGGCATGCAAAAATGCCAATTTTTAATACTCAAGGAAAACTAAGAAAGGTTACATGCACAGTCAATGAATTCATAGCATTCTTAAAGTTAGAGTGGATTTTGAAGAGTGAAATCAGTTTTAGAAGGCGATGGATACTTGGTTTCATGATTTTGGTAGATTCTTTACTTTGTTCATGTTAAAAATATAATATTAGACTAATTAAATTTAGAAGAACTTATTTTAATAGAGTCACTGCTTTCTATTTAGGAACTGGACAGTATTCTAGACCCCAAAATGGTTTGGAGTGTTCCATAGGTGAAAGTTGTATTGTCATAAAAAGAAAGTGCTGAATAAAAACAACCAGTCTATGATGTTGCTTTGACAGCTTTCAGCCTTTTATACACTGACATTCACAGGCTATGATGGGTGGAGACTTGCCTACTTGTTGAGGAGTATACTTTTCTTTAGGGGGAAGGTTGGAGGTATCCATTATTTATTGATTGATTAATTTTTTATTGATTTCATAATTTTATATAATGTACTTTGATCATATTCAGACTATCTCCCTGATTTCATGTCCTCCAATATGCACTGTCCTTTTCTTTTTAAATTAAAAAATTTAAATTTTAGTCAATTTATTTTAAAATTTTTCTTTTCTAAAGATCTATCAATTCCTTTCTAAGTCTATGCACCTGGTTGTGGGTCCCTGCCCTGTAGTCTGGTTAATCTACAAGGTCTTAGACCAGTAATAAAAACTGTCTCTTTCTAAACATCCCTTTTTAGTTAGGTTATAGCCTAGTTACCATGTGTGAAACAATATTGGGGCCTACTTAAATGTTAAATGTGTATAGAGACAGCTTTATGACAAACTTAATGAAATTTAACAATGACAAGACAGAGGTCTGCTTTGTTTCTATCCTTGGATGGTTAAATTGTTCCTTTAAGCAAACTTTCTTTACTTGACTTTGATAACTGAACAGGCTTGACTTATTTTTTGTATAAGTTGTTTGACTAAATTTAATTAATATTAGTTCTGTAATATATTTTGTTATTTTTGTATAAAATATTGATAATACTGTTGATTTACTATTTTCTATTAGAGCTGAAGGAAAATTGACTTAGGTAGCTAAGTAGAAGTTAATGTTCTCTACTGAAGATTTCAAGGACACTTTTATTTTTATGTCACCTTACTTATGATACCAGTCCAGCAGGCAGCCCTCTCTTTTGCCTCTTCAGGTATGAAATGGCAGCTGCTGTAGAGACACAGCTTGGTCACTGCTCACACAGTGGAGCAGAAGTTAATCACCGTTTGAAAACAATTGGCTGACATTAGACCAGAATTAATTAAAAGGAAACTGTTGAGACAAGAATGACATTCAGTTTAAAAAAGTTTGCCTGTGTGACTAATAGTTCACCTCATTAAGAATAAGAAAAGGAAGTTAGATTTCTTATACCATGATAAACTTTATTTATATAACTTTTAGATTAGCTTAATCTGAATTTACTTTGTTATCTTGTTTTTAATGCATCTTACTTGGAAAAATCATAGGCTGTTCAATGTCATTTGTCTTTTGTATAGCTGCAAGCACACTCTTATTCTTTTCCTTCCTTCCTTTTTTGTGCTTTAGCTTCTCATGCATGTTTACAATGAGTTTTATCTTTCTCCCAGGCCCTACTATCCAAAGTTGTTGGATAAAAGACACCATAAAATCTTCCCTGAGCTTTAAGTCTTTGTAATTTTAAATCCATTCACTAATTTAGTGCCATTGAGCTCTCAGTCTTCAAAGGGACTTCTTTGCATTTAATGGTCTTACTTTCATTGAGATGAAGACATCTATTTTTAAAACACCTTTAATGCAAAATGAAATTGAAATTATTAATTGACTTGTTCTGTTTCCCTGTGCAGAGGATTTTCTGATTCTATACCCCATCATTTGTGTGCAGAGAAAGGGACAGAAACGGGGTTAGCAAGAGTGATCTATATTCTGGAATTAATGTGTTCCCTTTGGAAATATGGCAACTATAATTTCAAGGTCAGCCTGGAGAGGAATAATGTTTTAACAACAATACATTTCCTGTGCATAAAACTTAATATAATTTTTATTACTGTTTTCGCACTTGAATGTGGAGAGAGGAATCTGCTGTAATATAACGTAACAGGTCTTTGTCTCTTGATCAGACTTCTTGCGTCTTTGCTCTTCTTTTTTTTTTTATTGTTTTGGGGTGTGTTATCTCTTGGGAAGTTTTTCAGTTATGAAAGAAAACAGATTCCTGCTGAGTCTCCCTCTGGCTCTGCTGCACTGGTGGACTGAGCACTGTGGCTTCCCCCTGCTCGTAGATACAATCACCAAAGCTCCATTGCTTCTGGGAACACTGGAAGAGGTGCCAAAGCTATGGCAAGCACATGGAAAAAGCGCAAAGCTCTGCCCTGCACATGCTACAAGGCTAAGGACATTTATGAGCCTCGGTATCCTGCAGAGGTTTTATCAAGAGAGCATGGGTCTTCTTGTTTCTTGCTTTATAATCTGCTCCTTTCTCTCACTGACACCACTGCTTGGTGCCTAGACTTAAATCATATACATGGGTTGCGCTGGGACCAGGCCTGTGATGTCACAGAGTTATCCCTGCCATTTCTTGGAAGAAGAGTTTTCTATTTAGTCTAGGTTTGCTTCTTGACCTTTTAGCCTTTTGAGCGAGTTGTCTCCTGGGAAGTTCTTCAGTTATGAGAGGAAATAGATTCCTGACCAGCCTCTCCTGACCACTGTTTCTCCTTGAATGCTGAGACTGGAGACAGGTACCATTGGGCCTGCTTAAAGAAACAGCAAATGTCAAGAAAGGAGATTACGTAGGATTTCCAGTCCTTTATTTTACAAGTACGGCATTCAAAGAATGAGTGAAGATACTTTTACTACTAATATTATTTCCAATATTTTATAAAAGAAGGGTTAAGCTTAAGATTGAAAAGTAAGAATGATATAGTTTTAGAAAAAATACTCTTTTTCAAAAGTACAAGATTGAAATGAGCCTACAGGCACAAACACTTCACAGTACCAAATAAACGTATGTATATTCACATAGCTTCCAGACTTAAATAAATAGATACATTAAATTAAGCTACAGGATTTATGTATTTAAGAAGTTTTCCAGTCTGATATAAGCAGTTAGATTCATATCCAGATTATTTACCTCTTTTTTTTTTTTTGGCTTTCTTTTTTCATGATATGGTGAGAAAATCAATGGCAGGTCAGCAGTAGTCTATACACTAGGTCTTGGGACCCACATGGCTTAAATAAAATCTATTCTCTAGTTGGGTAAGGTTTCCTGAGGGCTTAGGAAGATGGCTTATTGGGTAAAGGGTTTGTTGCACAAGCACAAGGACCTGAATTCTGAACTCCAATATCCATGTAAAAGCTGGATGTGGCAGCGTATACCTATAGCCCCAGAGCTGTGAGGTAGAGACAGGCATGCACTCCCTGGCCAGCCATTCTAGTGGAAACTGAACTGTAGGTTAAGCAAAGACCCTATCTTAAAGAATAAGGTGGGGAGTGATAAGGCAAGACACCTGATATTAGCCTCTGGTCTCCACACAGTCATGAACCGGTGAGCACATCTGTATACACATAAGAACAGCCTCTTCCCCGACCCATTCACCTCCCCAAAGAGATTTTCTGAGATGCTTATGTGCTTTCTTCTGTCACTAGAAGTAATGCTAAGTGGTAAATGGCACACATTTATATGATTATGTCCACATGGATAGCAAAACCTCTGTCAGCTGACAGTGCCTGTGAAAATGTCATGCTGAAGATGATGATGCAATAGAGGATTCCAAGCTCAGGGGAAAAAAATGTCAGTAATGATTAGCAGTGTCTCCCACAGAGTAGAGTGCAGTGGCAGAAGTGGCTTGTATTTTTCATTGTAGTTTGTCTCCCCATAGCTGAACACAGAATAGTTGGGGAAATCTTAGTGGCTTTATGTGATCTAGCATTTTTAGATTTATTATAATGTACTCCTAATTCATTTGTAACTGTAGTAAATAATGTCTGAGTGCCACTCAGCTAAAAATATCTGTGCACTGGGGAGTATTTAATATGAATCTGGGTTACAATTATTTTGTTTAAATTAAGTCATATTACTATGTCACACCCATCTGGCCATTATGGTACCCCACGGCTTATTGGGTGACAATTTCCTTGTGGATTTGCTATATATCTACTCTAGGCAGTGATTTTTGGAGGATATTTCAGGGAGAGCCTTTTGCAGGTCAGAGCATACACTCAGTAAGTGATAGTAGCCATTGGCCAGAGACAATCATTTAGGTCCAGGGACCACTATTAAATAAATGTTTGAATTCATAGCAATCACTTTTCCAGTTGGCAATATGAATGAGTATGCCAAAAGCTAATTTACAGAGTCTTGGTATTTATAGACTATAATTTTGAATTAAGTGGTAGTATCATATGAAGTATTAAGTTAAATCAAATTAATGCCACATATTTTTAGAGCCTCACATTTTGTGCAGTGTATATGCCAATCATCCCAACATTTGGTACGTGTATTGCAATCTGCTTTGAGTGCTCTTTGACTTCAGAGGTTTTAATATATAAAATAACAAGAGAAGGTAACAATAAAATATTATTCTTATCAAAAGTTATAACACTTTTTAAAACTTAAAGCTTGCAAGTAAAAGTCTTTGCCAGAAAGATATCTAAGCTTTTAAAATTATATTATATCTATAAATGGAATTGTAGTCTCAAGCAGCATTTATCTCTAAGCCCAAGTTATAGCTCGCTTCATTGCTCTCTAAACACCAAATTTTCCACTTTGGATGTAGGACATAGGCTCTTTCAGCTCACTCCGCCATGGAACTCAAGTGTGGCACATTTACATCAGCGGCCCCTTGGAAGAAAAAAAAATAGCACGGGGGCACTGAAATCTCACAGCAAAGGAGGTCCGTAATATGAATGTTGGAATGCTAGGCTTTCAGAAAGTAATAATTTCCCTGATATTTATTAAAAGAGGACACACGGGCACAACAGTGCATGGTAAATCAGCGTCTGGGCTCCGCACTGGCTTTTATGATCGGCATTAATGGCTGCACTGTCACACAGATTATGGCTGCTTTATTTCAAGGACTCTAAGAGGCACAGCGTAGTATAAGTATTTTATAAACATATATTTTTAAAGTCAGTTATTTGGGCTTTCAGGAATGACAGATGGTTCCTAGGAGGGCTTAAAAGAGAGCGGGATGGAGGGGAAGAGGGAGGAAGCAGGGGAGATAGTGTCATTTATTTGATGTAGAAATTTGGAGATTTGCTCTAGTCCACATTCTTGTTAGCCATTTTGTTCCAGTCTAAGTGGTGCCAAAATTATTTTATTGATCAGCAACTATCCTGGGATTGAAAAAGACACATTCTGACCACAGTCATGTGACTTGACTTCCCATTTCACTTCAGTATGGACCTCCAGAGTGCAGTTGGCTTAACTATGCCTGTGATTATTTTTGAAAGATAAAATCCCCTATCTGTCACTTCCCAGATCTCTGAGCTTTTATGTGAGACTTACAAAGTCATGGGAAGGAGATAATCTCTACCACCTTACTTCTATTCTGTGCATTTCTGTATGTTTGATAAGGTGAGCTAATGTATATGGCCATGGCCCCAAATGTGCTAACTGTGTTTTCAGTGAATAGCAGCAGTCCCATTAGCTAAAGAGGAAGCTTTCAGGAAGCTTCTGACTTTAAAACATCTTAGAGATGTACCCAGATGTTAAAAAAGGTATCAGCATTCCTTCCCTGTTCTCTTCCTGAGCTTCTATTAGACCCACAGCAGCAGAGACCATTGTAGCAACACGCCTAGGCTTTAGAATTCTGTTGGCGAAGAAATGGCAGAAAGAACTGTATAGCAGATGTGATCCTCAGCCTATGTGGGTGTCTTTTTAGAAAACACTTGACTTTCTAAGTCCTTTTTATTTCTCTCCCTGGTGTCTGAAAATTTCTTTTGTTGTTTGTTTATTCACTCATTAACAAAAATATTTGGTATTTAAGCTGTGTCAGGCACTCCACTGGTATTGTGTACACACTAATGAGTAACGCACGGACACTTTCTGCTCAAGTGGAGGCAACATAATCAGACGGAGAAGGTAGCTGGGTGCTAGACGAGCTGTGGAGGGGTCACCTGACAGTCCAGAGACCAGAGGAGTCTGAAGGAGAAGCGAGCTCTGAGGTGATAACTGAAGTATGAATAGGAGTTAAATTCCGTATTCATAAGATAACACTGATGAAGAAATGCAATTATAGAGCGTGATACAGAAATATTTTATTATTGGTCTTCCTGTAATCTGGTATTAAAAAGTATCTAGTTCTTTAAAATATCTAAATATGCAAGGGTACATATTGTGGAAGAAATATTATAAGTAGAATAAAAACATTATAGTTATGTTCTTCATATCCAGGTAGTTATTAATTTTCTCTAGTTAGTATTCTACAACAAACTAAATACCTCCATTTCCTCAAACTTGGAGACTCAGCTAGTTCATCTTTTTTCATGAAGAGAGACTGGGAGAACAACACAGCTTCATTCTGGGAGTAGAGTCAGGGGTATTAGCAAATTGTGCCTGTTGCCTGTCTGCCTTTATAGGTGGGTGATTTATTGTGACAAGCAGTCCAGAAAGGTGCATTTTTGTTCGGATCTATCCATTAAACAATCAAGTGGCCAAAGACAAGACACTTTACTTCATTGGTCTCAATTTCCTCACCTGTAGATTGATGCTATTGAAAGCGTAAACAATCTAAAATAAGTCTGTCCCTGCATCATGTACTGTTAACTGCACTCCTTGATTTCTTACTAAGGATTTCAGTAGAGCTAAAATCACTTGTTGACTCTTTTACTCTGTGGAGCAAATTGGCTTTACTCTGAGCCTAAGGGATGATGGTATGTAGCATCACATTTAAGTATATTCAAATGTTTGCATGTGCTGGGAAAACTAGGGATGGACTGTGAAATTGCTGAGCATCAATTATGCTCTAAATGAAAAAATGGCTCCATATCATTTTCCCCCTTTACTTGTTTATTTGAACTCATTTCTTTTGTCCCAAATGCAGATGACATTGTTTTTATTAAGGACCAATATTTATCGTACTTAGGGATAAATGTCAGTTGAGGCTTGTACAAAATAGTAGTGCCACATCTAATGCATAGTAAAGTTGATGACTATTAGCAACTAAAAGAAGATCACAAATATTTTGTATAATGAAAAACAATGGCAGGCAAATGTCTAGGGACCTCTAAAACTAATCAGTGAGGATTAAGATGTGCCAATGAGACCCCATTTGTTGATTGCTGGTCATATTTCCTGGATCACTAAAGTCCTATTCAGAAAATCCTTACCTGTGCCTATAAACTGAAGTGTATTCCCTACTTTTCTGTCTAGTAGTTTCAGGATATTAGATCTTTGATCCATTTGGATTAGAGTTCTGTGCACGGTGAGCTATGATGAACTAGTTTCATTCTTCTACATCCGTATATCCAGTCACAATGACTGTGGTTGCCTGCACAAGGCCTTTAAGAGATCAAGCTAGTCAAAATTCTAGCATAGACCGAGTAGGGCTCACAGAGCCCTACCTCTGTCTGAGGAGCTTTGGCAGAGGAAGGCTGCTAGGAAGAGTCAGTTTTCTTCAGGAAGTGGCCCTTGTTAGGATACCCATGCCTCTGGTGGCTGGCCCTGCACCCATGTGCACGAGGACAGCATTGATTGGACTCAGTGGGCTGTGAACAGAGGACATGAAATTGGGAGGTGATGAGATCAGGAGAGTCTGAGGAAAGTTTTAGAGGAAATGCGGAGCAGATACGATAAAAATACCTTGTATATATGTGTGAAATTATCAAAGAATGAATAAAAACACAAGACAGATGCTTGAACATTGACCCAGCATAAGAGTTGATTTCTGGTCATTATCCTGGCAAGGAAAGTTAGACTTCGGCGTGACATTAATTCTTATTAAAATTGCACAAATAGTTAAAAAGTTGAGGAACATACTGATGAGGCTTTTGTGTAAAACAAAGAATAAGACAGAAAACAGACTGTTCAAGTATCAGCAAAAATCTTTCATACCTCTTACTTTCCTATGGTGATCAAAAAACAAGCTGAGGCTACTAATTGCTGCCCTTGTGGATTTGGAAAATATCTGGGGAAGAAATGAAGCAATGCATACTCATGTTCTGCCTTCTCCACTTGACTTTTTGACAGGTAGTATGGCAATTTTTTTTTCCTATATACTTTCCATTAGTTTAAATTTCTTTCTTTCTTTTTTTAAAAGAAAGATTTTATTTTATGTTTGTATACATGTGTGTGCCTATCTATGAGCATGCATATGGTTTGGGTGCAGGTACCTACAGAGCGGCCAGAAGAGGACATCAGATCACTTGGAGCTGGAACTGGAGGCGGTTGTGAGCCACCTGTGTGGGTGCTGGAAACTGAACTTGGGTCTTCTATGAACTCTTAATGACTGAGCCATCTCTTTAGACACTCTGTTAGTTTTTATTATTAACAAAAAATGAATTGGTAATATTAAATTTCTTTTTTACCATTAGAGAAAACAGGGTGTTCTTGGTCACGAGTTATTATAGTAAATCAGTGCCTTAAATCACACATACATTTGCACTCACCCATGCAAACAGGACTAGGGACAGATTCTAGGCCCAAGGTGGGCCTATCTGTGCTGCTTGGAGCCTGTCATTCCCTGGTGAGTGATGGCTCTCTGCTGCATCCCTCTGTATATATTTTCCTGTCTAAGTCAAAGAATGCCCCTTGACTAGTTATCAGCCGTTTGCTGGGAGAAGATCCTTCTCCTGCAGTGGGTCAGTGGGTCAGTGGGGGTAGGTGTAAACACTTGCTCTTCCTGATAGTTCTTTTCATTCTTATGATTGCATTTCTTTTACTGAATATTATTCACTTTTCTTCCTGACCAAATTCTGTTACTTCCTAAAATATTTAAATCAATTCTCCTTTCCTCATGAATTTTTTTTGGCAATCTAGCACATGCTGATTGCTTATGCCATTTTATTTCTATAGTATCCGATCACCTAAATTTGTTTAAATGGTTTTACAATTTACAAATTATCTTCACATACTGACTGGATCACCAAAACTACTCTATGACCTGGTCAAAAGAAGAACTGTTATTCATTATTGCCACTTTATAGCAGATAAATACAAAGGTGAGAAAGAATGAGCTGCTTGCCCCAGGAAACAATGCTGGTGTATGACAGGACCGAGATGGGAATCAATGCATGATGGTCCTGCACTCAGTGTTCTTGCCACTTAATCGTACTGCCTTCTCAGAGTGCATTGATTGCCGTGTCACGTATTTAAACAATGTGCACCAAGGTATTGATTTGGGCTTTGTCGAAATTTCTCTCTCTATTTGAAGAATGTAGTCAGGCTTTCTGCCCTTTGACTCATGGTTCTACTGAAAGAATTGGTGCTTTGGATGTAGAAGGAAAATTTGTCAGATCCCTAGAACATACCTTCAATGGAGTTTTCAAGATCTTGAAGAATGTATAGCAAGATTGAATAAGAAGATTGGGTCAAAACATCCAGAGAGACACCAACATATGAGGTTGCCTAGGAGAGAGGCTTTGAGCCTGTTAGTGTGGTCTAAGGAGGGAATCTGCCAGGTTCCACTAATAATGAGAACTAGTCTTTTTAATTTATTTGAACACACAGAGCACTTATATAAATCCCAAATCAAAACTGCTTTGCAAGGTGTGTTCAGAAACATGCCGCTTCCATCTCTGGTCCTTTGCTGTTACTTCCTTGCCACTATAAGTAACAATATTTTAAGTCTTTTTTATTTTTGTAATATAAGAAAACGTACCATATAAATACACATTACATAAAAGGATGTTTAATAAATGTACTGTTCTGGACTATGTTGTTTCCACTTAGCATGTCTTTAAGATAATGTCATATCCATGTGTAGGAATCAATTTCAGTCTTATTTTTATTGCCTGATATTCTGTTATATCACTGGATCATAGTTTATTCAACTGCTCCATGCTACATTTTTGATTATTTATAAACTTTTGTTTTTACATTTCATAGTAACTACCCATGCTCAGAAGTTATTTTTTACATTTTCATATATATATGGGATAAATTCCTAAAGACTGAAACATCAAAGAGTAAATGCATCTGCATTTTTTCTATATATTGCCAATTTTGGTTATTTTAGTTAGTTTGCATTCTCTTCAGAACCTTTTGAAAGTTTTTTCTCCTAATGTTCTCCCAAATATATTTTATTGTTAGACTTTTTAGCTTTTGCCTGATAGGTGAGTGATTTTTATTATAATTCTATTTTAAATTTGTTTTATCAAGTGAGGTTGATACCGATCCTCTGCTCCCCTCTTCTCCTTCTCCGCCTCCTCTCCCTTTCTTCTTCCCTCCTGAGATAGGGTCTTATGCAGTCCAAGCATGCTGGGAATCCTCCTGGCACAACCTTTCATGGAGCAGAAGGCTCAGACATTTTTCTGTTTTTTCTGTTTTTTTTTATAAGACTTATTCTACTGTTTCTGTCCTTTTTCCAGATTTCTGTTGGATTACTATTAGTTTTTGCATTTTTCAGTCTCAAAGTTTTTGGAGCTCTATTTACAACACATTACTTTTTCAAGTTGAACTTTCATTTTGTACCTTGTTATCAGTCATAAATCATTTCTCCAGTTTTAAAAATGTCTATTTTGGTTGAAAGAGCACTAAAAAATTACCAGTCAGTTGATTATTATTTTTTTTTTCTTGAATTGAAACTGGATAGTTAGGCAAGTTTTCCAGGTCCCATATGTCTTCTTTCAGTTCAAATAAAATTTTCTCATTTATATCTGATCTTTTTGAATTTTATCCATGCTATGAAAACTGGATTCAATTTTATCTTCATTCAGCCAAGAGGCTTTTCAGTTGTCCTGACAGTAATCATTAAGAAATTAATCAAGTAATTCCTTACCACACTATAGTTTGAGGATACAGATTATAAGAATGTCAGAACTTTAAACAAAATTTATTTATTTATTTTTAATTTATGTGTGTGAGTGTTATGCCTGCATGCGTGTAAGTGCACCCATGCCATGCAGTGCCCGTGGAGGACAGAAGAGGGTGTCAGATCCCCTATAACTGGAGTTACAGACAGTTGTTAGCCTCCATGTGGGTGCTGGGATTCGAACCCAGGTATTTCACAAGAACAGACAGTGCTCTTAACTGCTAAGTCATCACTCCAGCCCCAAGACTGTCAGAACCTTTTTTAGAAGAACAAAACATTCTTGGGTATTTATGTCTAATTTTCAGATGTGACAAATATTAGCTCTGCCCAAGCAAGAGAATGAAGCATCATGGTCTAGTCTGAGTACAGTAATGGTTCATACTCACATTCTCATAGTTTCAGTAATGACTTATTTTGTTCTGTGTAACTTTTGCTCTTTAGGCACGATCACTGTTGGGAACTAGAAACAATAAAAATAAAATGGAATTTTGCCAATACCAAAAATAAAAGGTTTTCAGATGTGGAAATAAATTAGAATTCAGAAATTTTTTAAAACTCAATTTTTGGGGCGTAATACATCAGGGATCAATGGGTTTAGACATATTAAATACAGTTGAATAATACTACTATGTCTGTGGTGTTTAGTATAGGCCTTTATTTTGGTTGCATTAAAATTCAGATAAAGAAACAGAATGTGCTTGGTGAGTTTCCCATAGCCGAGGATGACAAACAATGATTAAAAGCTACATTCCTTTTCCTTTACTCTAGCATAGCTCTCTTGGCCCTAATTAAGAAGGATGCTTTTGAGATAAACATTTATATGTATTTATCTGGAGACCAGGTTCATTATCTTTGAACTGTTTTCTAGTTTCTCATTTGGACATTGACAATTCAAAGTTTCCTGGAGAGTAATATTCTCAGTTTTCTGAAAGAATTCCAAATTAAAGAACATGTTTGTCAAAATATAAATCTTAATTTTCTATATATTCTAATACAAAATTTTTAATAAAAGATTAAATACTAAAGTAACTTTTAATAACTGTCTGGGATCTTTCCAAGATAAATTATCGGCACAAGCAAGCTTAAAAAGACAATTACACACAGATCTGATGTTGTGATTATAAAGCCTACTTATGAGGTTTAGAGCACAGCTGGATTCTTCTGCTCACTCTGAAATTCAGTATGACCCAAGGGTACTTAAAATCAAACAGAAATTTTATCAAACTCCTAGTTTTTCTGACTGTGAATTTTTTTTTAACAAAAACAGTCTCACAGAATTTATTGTCACTGATAATAACATAAGGGTCATCCAAAATAATGTGAATAAATGTTGCAGACTATGCTCCCAGAAGACACCTTTTAAAAAGAAGAAACTATTGTCTTCTCTATTTCTCACTTCCTTCATCATTTCCTGTTGGACACACTTTTGGCAGATTAAGACCACTCAGCCAAATGCCATCAGGAGCACATCTACAGCTAAATGATTTGGTTTTAGGCACCTTGTGACCAAGAGATGAGACCAACCACACACTGGTCACAGGATGTCACAGTACGAGTGTATGAAAGGGCTTGTTACAGGATTTTGGTTTGTATTAGATGTTTTGGAGGGACATTTAGGCACATGGATTTTGTTCTGGGCTAGAAGTGGGGATAATTCCATGATTAGATATCATAAAAAATCTTTTCTACTATAGAAGACAAAGTTACAGGAACAATCACACCTATTACCTAAACCACAGTAGTTGGTTGATTTCCTTGTTTGGACAGTGCTTACATTGATGTCTATTCTAGAGAGTAATCTTGGACTTCTTTTTGTTGTGATCAATCGTAGTACCGCAGAGTGTTTCCTGATGTTGGTGTTCTGTAACAAAGTACATTTTAACAGGAGAAAATTATGACCTAGTTGAGAGGATCAGGAAAGTGTCCTGCTATTGAGTTGTCTTTTTCTTCTTTTACTCCAAATAATATACAACGTTGCCTCTTTTGTTTAATTTTTACACCACAAACTGTATCTATATTCTTCAGGGTAAACAATGTTCCAGCTGATGTAAAAAAATTCCAAACTCTCATTGCCCATTATTGTAATTGTTTATCATGAACCTAAAATCCAATAAAGATTTTCTTCATTGGGTCCACCCTCAGACTTCACCTTTCTAGGACACCAATGTGTCTTGCAGATTTGGCATGAGAAGAAGGGAATGGACAGAAACTTAAATACCTCAGTGTATTTCGTTATACTCCCGGACAGGTTCAGGCATATGACCCCACAGTGAAGTATGGATGTACAGTAGGCTAGGAAAACAGGTGTAGTCGGAAGTGTATGTGTATATATGAATACATTTGTATGTGTGTATACAAGTACACATATGTATACATGTGTCTCTCTGTCTCTTTTACTTTTTCTCTCTCTGCACTTTATCTTACTATGCATACATTTGAATGACAATGAATTTGGGCTCCAGATAAGTATACACTAATATGTATCCTAGAAGCAACATTCTTGATGAGTTTTTATATAAATTTTTTCCATGGGTGGAAAAGAAGAAAATATATGGAGAGAAACAGAGACACAGAGAGAGACTTCTTTTAAACATTGGCTCATCAAATTATGGAGGTATAGTCCTAAAGCTGTTGATAGGCCTTCAAGCTGGAAATACCAGGAAGATTTGTGTGGAAGAAGTCTGAAAGCTATGTGCCTAGCACAACTCCCTTTGGCCATGGGGAGACTTTCCTCTTTTTTGTTGTAGTTAATTGTTCTTAAAAACAAAAACAAAAAACCCTATTTCAGTCTTCAGGCTTTTGCTTGACTAGATACATCCCACCTGTATTATGGAACATTGTTTATTGATTTAAAGGTTAATTTCATCCAAAATTCACCATCACAGAAGCATTCAGAATAGTGTTTGATCAAATATATGAGCATCACGGTCCATACAAATTGACCCATAAAAGTAACTATCATAAAGTCTGTCTTGGGGTTGGCTGTTTGAAAACTGACTCTGTTGGGCACCAGCGTTCTTGCTAAAGTAACATAGAATGAACAGAATGCACACTTTATACACATACATTCATTTGGGTGTATGCTGACTCAGCGTGGCCATAGTACATTTGTCTAGATCTTATAGCTTTATAGTGTGTGTAGTATCGATGGGGGCTTTTATTTACACTTTACCATCAAAAATAACCCCAAGTGGGTCTTTTATGCATGCTACATGGTAAGGAAAGATCGAGTATAGAAGCGGAATCTCCCTGGCCCCTGTAAATAATCATAGATACAACATGACAAAATAAATCAAATTAAACGAAATAAACCACTGATGTAGAGAGGGAAGAATTTGGAGTTAATATCATCAACTAATAGAGACAACGTATGCAGCCTTACACATCTTTAAAGAATGAAACTTCAAAAATGGCCTAATTTCAGTTCTTTTATGTCTAATTGCAATGCCATGGAGCATTTGAATTTTCTGTAGTATCTTTTTGACTGTGCACTTGCATAGTTCAAAAGGTGACGAGGTGGCACGGTGCTGTGAATAAAGTATATTTAAGGATTTTAATAATTATGTCTGCTAGCTTGTGACTAGTAAGAAGAGCAGAAATTCAGGCCATTGTGTCTGTCAGACCCTTTAAAGGAGGAAACATCAGCGCATAGTCTACTTCCAGGCTAAAAGAAAGTGTAGAGTCCTGTTGATGGCTTCAGGGTTGCTTTCTAAAAACTGACTGCCAAGGCATTTTGCAGCAGCTGAAACCCTCTCAGGAAAACCCCAAGTACCACAGGGGTCTCAAACATCCATAGTGCATATATTGAACAGCAACAAGTGACAAGATGGTCTGAATTCGCTGTGACAACACTTTTTCATTTCTTTGAAAAAATTATTTATTATTCATATATATACATATGTGAATATATTGTGTGCATATATGCAAGTGCACCAGGTCATACAATGCCTGTGGAGGTCAGAAGAGGGTATCAGATTCCTTGGAATTGGAGTTGTGGGTGGTTGTAGGAGCCACGTGGGTGCTAGGAACCAAACTCAGAAACCCAGATCCTCTGCAAGAGCAGCCAGTGCTCTTAACCACTGAGCCATCTCTCCAGTCTCCCTTTTTCATTTTTTAAGAAGGGTTTGGGGAGAGTAGGACGGGGTTAAGAGAGGATAATGGGAGTGAATATGATCAAAACACATTATGTATACATATAGTACACACATACCTGTATATGAAATAGTAAAAGAATTTCAAAGAAGATGCCTTATCTTCGGCACAGAAGGTTCGTGTAAGCATGTCAGAGCATGCCAGCTAGCAGGATAGGATTTGGTTCAAAATGACCATATAGGACATTCTCGGGGAAAGTATATGGACAAATGAGAATGGGAAGTTGATCAGTCTTTTCTCATTGTGTCTCTCTTCCCTCAGTTTTACCCTTTCTACATCTGACTGAGTTCCAGTTTGTGGAACTGACAGAGTGAATTAGAGACATATAGGACTGACTGGATGAAAGAAGCAGGTGCCAGTGGCTCAAAGCTGTGTAGACCACCCACCGTGCTTGGTGGATGGTTGCAAATGTATAAACATCAAAAAAGCCCTAAATCATTCTTTCTTTTTCCAGTCTTTTCTATTGATTCATGCTTTTTCTGTATTTATAGCTACTGTTAAGAATGACACAGAAAGGGGACTGGGTAGAATTAACACTTGTAATTAAAAAAAAAGTCTTTGCATTATCTTCTTGGTTGTCAAGTTTCACTGATTCAGAATAAATTTCTATTCCTCTCTATAGCTTTAATTATGTCTGCTGTCAGAGGCATAAGCCAGAGACATGGACAGGTCAGGAACTTTATTTTAAGCTGGATTGAGTGTCACTAAATTTCTTCAATTCTTATAAATTCTAGAATTACTGCTCTTTGCTCTAAGAAATACCTTATACTTAAAGATTTTTAAAGAAAATATCTCTTTCAAGTTAAAGTAGCAATTTCAATCTTAAAATGTTATAGTAAAAACAGAACTATATTTAAGTGGCATTTTAGAAGCATACAAAGAGAGTTTATTTTTATGATATAAAACCCATAGATTAAGACCTGGGTGTGGTGGTGCATGCCTTTAATCCCAGCACTCAGGAGGCTAAGTCAAGCAGCTTTCTGTGAGATCGAGGCTACCCTGGTCTGTGTAGTGAGATGCAGACCATCTGGGGCTACAGGGAGACTCTGTCTCAAAAAGATCAAAATAAATAAATAAATAAATAAATAAATAAAATCTATAGATTAAAAACTGAGTATGTAAAATATGTGCTAAATATTTTACTCACAAATAACATGAAGTAAGCTTTAAATAACTTCTATTTAATACTTACAAATGACTGCTTTTCATATAAATGGAAATCCCTGGTACTTCAAAGAATGTGTTCAAATAGGTAATGTATGGTGAAGATATTAAAGATGTCTAACTTCTTTTTCTGATGCAAGATTAAAACTAATATTTTCTAGAAAGAGAACAGGCCACTGGACGGGAGAATGGAGTTGTTCTGGTTGCAGGGGAATGGAAAGGCAGTGGGCTAAATCAGATTTACCAGGCTGGAGAAGGCCACCCAGAGGAATTTAAGGCAGGTTGGGGGAGGAGTCAGCCAGGGTAGATGGTGGTCTAAGGTGGGCAAAGGGAAGTTGGGGGTGAACACAGCCTGTGAAGACTTGAAGAAACCAGACTGAAAAATTAAGCTGGTCTGATTACCCGGGATCAGGAAGCTGTGGGTGGGGCTGGACTTAGAGGCTTGTCCATAGATCTAAGTACTAAGGGCCAGAGCAGTCCTGTGCCCAAGGCTAGAAGGGGAATGGAATGTGGGGCGGGAGAGCAGGAGTTGCTCAGCTGGTAGGGACGTGGAAAGGCAGTGGGCGGAGTGAAGAAGACCACCCACTCACCCCCTGTGAATTTTTAACTTGCTTTTATATTCCCATAGGTAATATCAAAAGATAATAGATCTCTGATGTTTAATTGCAAATTAAGCAGGGTTTTAGATTTCTCAACTGCTTAATTTTCATTTCAGTTCTTCAATTATAATTTCCAGTGGAAAAAAAGAGAACCCAATATTGTTGGTATTGTGTTATCTTCTAGGCTTTCCTCAGATAACTAACAGCAGTGAATAGCTCATCTGATCCTACATTGTGATAAAGATAATACTAGTCTAAACATCAGTTGCAGAGCTGTAATCACATCTGACTTCCGGGCAGACCAGCTGTCCTTGTCTTCAATCTCTCCTGTTGTATTGCTGCAAAGAGCTGTCACAATGACTGATAGAGGGGTTGAAGCTGTGAAGTTAGAAGAATGATTTAGTTTTACAAGTAGGAACGGTACCTTTCGTGTACTGCAATCTGTATGCATAAGTAGGATAGAAAACCACCTACACATGTGAGTGATTTCAGAGTGTAAAGGGAGACAGCCTTACCACATTCTAAAATCTCTCTTACTCCCTTGGAAATGCCAAAAATAGCATAGGTGAGGAAACTGTCACCTCTAGCTCAACCCTATGTAAACATACAGAGACGTGAGTAGGTACCATGATACGATCTAAATAGCCATAAAGCAGGTCTAGAGATACCGAGGAAGAATGCAAACCCATCAGATCTCTGTGGTTAGGAGATGGAATGTTTGCTAGAGCAATGGAATAGTGCACAGTTTTGTCTTGGATTGACTTTATATCTTTCAGGTTGCAAATTTTCCTACATGTTGCTTTTTGTATATATATATATATATATTATATGTAATATATATAATATATATTTGTGGTTTTATATAATTTTTCTTTAATTTCTTTAAGTCAAGACATTACCTGAAAATTTACCTATATTTTTAATTAGTCTGGGTTGCCACCAAGCATCTTTTCTGGCAGGCTAATTCCTCCTAAAGATATGTAAGCCCTTACTGAAATTTGGCAGAATTTCTTTCTGACTACTTCTGTCTTTGCAAGCACAGGAAAATGGATGTGGCAAAGCAGACAGAATCATAGACTCCATGCATTTTGGACAGAAAGCTAAGCTCTTTGAACTTTTCTCCCAGCAAATTTCAACACAGAGGCACCTTGAACTGATAAAATCAGTTGATCGGGAGGCATCTGTAACATTCACAAGTGCATCATTTCCATTTCTATATTTAACCCCCTTCACCTTGAAAAATGGAAAAAAAGCTTCTGCTGTGCTTCATCTCACAGTGATGCTATAGTAAGAAGTCTTTGAAAAAGTTTGTATGCAAAGTGGGATATGGATTTCTGGCAAAGTAAGGAGTTTAATGAGGACTCCCCTTCTCTTAGGAAACATTAATTCAGTGGATGGAAATTATAAAAATAAACATAAAATCTTTAAATTGTACCAAGGCATATAGAGCATGGTAAAGCATTCATTCATGAAAATCTACTAAATCTAAGCCTATACCCTCGTGCTTATGTTACAAGCACTTTGCCAACTAAGTCATCTTCCAAGCCCTATTGATATACTTTTTGAGAACTGTATTTATTTTGTTCATATGAAGAAAAGATAAATCTAGTTTTTTCAAGAACATTTTTTTTTGTTCTTATAAAATAAATTAAAACTGGGCATGGTGGTGCATGCCTGTAATCCCAGCACTTGGGAAATGAAGGCAGGGGGACTGGGAGTTTCAGACCACTCTCTTGGCTGCTTACCAAATTTCAGGTCAGCTCTTGCCTCAAAAGAAGCCACCCCCCCCACCAAAATAACAAAGTGATATTAAGCTTCACAAAGTGACATTAAGCTATATAACATGAAGTTAATTTAAAGCCTAACAGTTGTCTTTCAACATATTTTATATATTGATAAGAAAGTAAGCCATGATAAATGTAAGAAAAAAATCAATTTTCACTGTTGAGAAAAATTTAAAAAGCATCTACATCTGTGCTTCTTGGTAGAAGACGGATTTCATTACCTGTGACATTATAATGAACAAACTTCTTAAATCAGTTTTTTTCTAATGAGTAATTTTCAACCTATAAACAGCTTTATAACTTCTGGTTCCAAAGTCACATTTCAGAAAAGTTTAACTAATGGAATAGTTAATATAAGTTATAACTCTGACACAGTATGATGCTTGCTGTTACTGAAATGTTGAATTTACAAAGGTAATTCTCTAAATACTATCTTCCATCTTCATTTCAGGGCTGTATGCCCATTTCTCTGTCAGTCACTAAGGCCACCTGAAAGTTTAATAAACTGGTTCTTCTCCAAATAAGACTAACTGAAAATGGGAATAGAATTCATAAGATACAGTTGATTACATTTCGAAATTTTTTTATTCTGTATTTAAAAAGAGCAAATACTGAAATTGCGTGTACTCACGTTTGAATCTTCAATTACATTCCATTGGTCTGCAGATCTATTGTTTGTGCCAGTACCTTGCTCTTTTTATGACTATAGCTCTGTAATATAGTTTGAAAATCTGGTATAGTAATCCGCTCCCCACCGCCCCCGCCCCGGCATTGTTCTTTGTGTTCAAGGTTGCTTTGCCTATCTGGGATCTTTTGTGCTTCCAAATGAATCCTAACCATTTTAGGATTTTTTTTTCTAATGCTGTAAAGAATGTCATGGAGATTTTGATTGGGATTGAATTGAATCTATACATTGCTTTTGGTAGGATGGTAATTTTCACAATATTAGTTCTTCCAATTCATGAGCATGGGAGGTCCATCCATCTTCTGGTGTCCTCATCAACCTCCAGATCTGAAATTTTCATTGTAGAGATCTTAAATGTCTTTGGTTAAATTTATTCCGAGATTTTTTTTTGAAACTATTGTGAATGGGAGGGTTTCATTGTATACTTTATCCATGTGCTTCTTATTGGTATATAGAAAGGTTACTAATTTTAGTTGATTAATTTTGTAACTTGCCACTTTACTGAAAGCGTTAATCATTTCTAAGAATTTTCTCCTGGAATTTCTGGGATCTTTTGGGTATAATATGTCATCTCCAAAATGGAATAATATTGACATAGCTGCCAAGAATACTCACCGGAGGAAAGATAGCATCTTCAGTAAATGGTGCTAGCAAAATTGGATCTCCGCCTGTAGAAGAATGAAACTAGATTATCTTTCACCTTGTATAAAAGTCAACTCCAAATGGATCAAAGACCTGACTGTGAAACCTGAAACTCTTAAACTGTTATAAGAAAATGTTGTCAGTAAGCTACAAAATATAGGTATAGGAAAGGACTTTCTAAATCAGACATCACTTGCTCAGAAATTATGGTCAACAATCAGCAAGTGAAACCATTAAACTAAAAAGTGTCTATAGAGCAAAAGAGAAAACCAAGGAAGTGAAGAGAAAACCCACAGGATGGGAGGAAATCTTTATCAATGACACATCTGACAGAGGATGAATATTCAGAATATACAAAGAACTCCAAAAAACAAGCAAGAAACCAACTGACCGGATTAAAAGATGGGCTAAGGATCTGAGCAGAGAGTTCTTAAAAGAAGAAATAAAGAATGTTGAGAAACATCTTAAAAAGTGCTCAACATCAGTAATAATTAGGGAAATGCAAATTAAAACCACTTTTACATTTCGTGTTACCCTAGTCAGACTGCTAAGATCAAGAGAACAAATGGCCAAATGCTGGAGAGGATGTGGGGAAAGAGGAAGGCTCATTCACTGCTGGTGGGATTGTAAACTTGTGCAACCCCTATGGAAAGCAGTGTGGAGAACTCTTAAAATCTAAAAATGAATCTGCCATCTGACCCACTTATACCACTCCTTGGCATATACCCAAAGGACTCATCTTATTGAAGAGATACTTGTACATTCATGCTTACAACTGCTCTTTTCACAATAGCTAAGGGATGGAAGCAACCTAAGTGTCCCTCAACAGATGAGTGGTTAATGAAAATGTGATGCATTTACACAATGGAGTTCTACTTGGCAATAAAGAAAGATGAAATCATGACACATGCAGGTAAATGGATGGAACTAGAAACTGTTATGCTAAGTGAAGTAGCAAAGAATAAGAGAAACAATGTATGTTTTCTCTCATTTGTGGATCCTAGCACCAAGTCCTTATATTTGATTGTGTATCCTGATGTAACTGCAGGAATCAGGAAAATGGAAAGGAACCAGGGAGGCAAAGGGAAGAAGGAACCTAAAATAGAAGAATGATATGAGACAGGTGTTACTAAGGGAGAAATAGATAAAAGGAGGGTATTTAAATGGAAGAGAGAGAGGGTTATACAAGGAAATATGGAGATAAAGGGAAAGAAGGTGCTCAAGAGAGATGGGGCTTTAGGAGACTGGTATTACCAAGGGGAAAATGGGGATACTTTAAATAGGGTAGGCATGGAGGGAGGGTTAGAACAGGGAGAGAGAGAGAGAAAGAGAGAGGAATAATACCTAGCTAGTGCAAAATGCCAGTGGGAATCTTATTAGTCTAACAACCTAATGACAAATTCCATATACAATAACTCTATATGACTCTATGTGTTTAGCTGAAGGCTTCATAACATGAAACAATGCCAGACAGGAGAAACTGTACTTTGAGTCTTTGGCCAGGGTGGTCCAGGAGACTTTCCAAATTACAAAGGCTATTATCATAGCCCTTGATTGCCTTCCAACACTTGAAGGCAAAATTATATTGCTGAAGACAGGACATACTTTGGAGACCAGATTTGGAGCAAGGAGCTGAAACTGACCAGGAAACCACTTCTGAAAGCTAGCATTCATGGCTCTGTGGAGCACTATGCAAGTAGCCAAGGGAGACCATCTATCAATGACCCTATACCAACTTCATGATCAAATAATAACATTAATGACTGGCAAGGCATTCAGCACTGATGCAGTAGTGGCATTTTTATCTTGGGGTCAATCAATGGCTACTTAAATGGTCATAGAGCCCAGTCCATGTGAGGAAATTCATGTGTGTTACTGTAATTATAGCCAAATACACGAGGTCGTAGATCTTAGAGAGATCCCCAGGGCTGTCTTATTCCTAGTCTAATGTAACTTCTTACTAAATGCAAAATATGTATCCTTATATTTATAGTCAAGTATCCAAGTCACCACTCATCAGTGAGGTACTTTTGCACCAGAGACCACTACAGAGTAACACAGCTGGTCACACACAGGCATTGTCGTGAAGTGCACATGCCTAAGCAGCACATCTACAATGCTGCCTCTATACCCAAGGCTCACACAATATAGAACAAGGGGTGAAGAAGACACTAATCTCTCAAGTCTTGTTAATGAAGTTCCCACATGCAACAAAGGGCCAATAACACAAAAGGTCACAAATGCTCAATCATAGAGATTAGGAATTGGCAGAGTGTGGTTACCTGGACAGGACCCTTATATTAAGTCTCACTTACCCAGAGCTCAGACACCATCATGGAATTGGGGGAGGAAAGATTGTAAGAACCAGTGAGGAGGTGCATGACCATATGGAAGTGAAATCCTATAAGCTACTGGGACCCTGCTCATATGAACCTACAGCAATATTTTTGACATGCTCAAGACCCATACAAACTCAAGCAGACAAAAACCCAACATGGCCCTGGAGAAATGGGTAGCAAACCCAACATTTGCTTCAGAAATATTGGCAACTGATTACTGTTGGGTGAGGGTGAGCTAGTCTTCCTAAAGTGAGGGATTCTGGGTAGGTTGACTAGACCTCAGTGGATGACTCTGCATTGAGGTCACTTGGGGACACTATAGACACAAGTTAAAGGACATGTGGATTCCAGTTGGGGACTATGTTGGGGGTACCAGTGGGGAAGGGGGTATAAAGATGACTAAGACTGATTGTGATGTTCTTTATGAAACATGAAATGATCAAATAAAAAAATTTTTTAAAGTAAATACTAACAAGACAAAACAGTGTTTGCAGAAAGATGATCAAGATTAACCATCTTCATCCTGGACCCACATCTTAGTTATTTTGTCACTGTAGTGAAAAAGCAGCAGCAGACAATAAATAAAAGAATAGACATGTCTATGTTCTAATAAAACTTTATTGACAAAACTGGCCAGTTTTCCATCTCTGCTTTAGTTTGACTTTTTTGGAGATGGGATTCCTCCCTGTTTTAAGTTACCCATGGTGAGGAACTTGCAAATGCGCATTAATGGAAAGGAAGATTCCTTTGAATATGGGATAGATGAGTGGTCTTCTCATGTTTATCCAGTTGGGAAAACTAATATCAGTAACAAATGCAAAAATGTACTTTTACTTAGAAAGGATAAGATCTTTTTTATTAGGGTTTTAACTTTGGAACCATTGTTACTCTTCTTTTTCAATTTCATGTTCTTAACTAAAGATTAGTATTATGATTTTTTCATTTTATTAATTTTCCTGTGCCTCGGTTTCCTCATTGTTCTTATTTGTTTAATTTTAACATTATTTTAATTTATTCTTTGAAAATTTCATACATGTATATAACATATTTTGATCATATCCACCACTCGCTACCTCTCTCTAACACTTCTAGGAGCCTTCAACCCATGTACAAGACCTGCACGAGATCAAGACCCCACCCCTAGTAGAGGAGCTATTGGAAGTTGGTGGTTGTTGAGGGAAGAATGTGGCTACTGGTAGTTGCCCATTCTCCAGTGGATGGCTCTACACCCATGTGTTTGTGGTCAGCATTACTGAACTCATACAGTTAATAATAATAATCCTTTATTTTATTTACTTATATATATTTAATTGAATTTTGTGATTTTTTCATACAATATAATTTGATAGTGTTTAAGTCCTTCTCCTAGCCACACTTCCCCTCATTGCTCCCCCTACCCAATTTAACATACTCTATTATATATATGTGTGTATATTAACGCCAGTAGAGTCTAATTGTATCCCAAATGTTCTTCAGTGTGTGTCCATCCACTGGACCTGGTTAACCTGCCAAGAGTCCCATCTTTGAAATCGACTGGCTTTCCTCCTTCCAACAGTCATCAGTTGCCAAAAGTTCCTAAGGTGGGGTTCGAATTTCTTACCCATTTCCTCGTGTTTATGCTGGGATTTTGTCTGCCTTGAGCTTGCATGAAATTGTGCATGCTGTCAACATCGTTGAGTTTATATAGGTAATTGACCCGCTGCCTGGGAAACTTATTTCCTTGTGGTCATCCACCACCTCTGGCTCTGACAATCCTTCCACCCTCTTTTCTGCGATGATGTCTGAGTCTTGGGTGACTTAAGTTTTCTATAGCTGTAATACTCAGGGATGAGCACTCTGTGGTCTCTTGTTCTCTGCACATTGGTCAGTTGAAGGTTTCTGTGTTAATCACCTTCTGCTACCTAAGGAAACTTCTCTCCTGAGAGTTTAGCGGTGCATTAATCTATAACAATAAGTCATTAGGAGTCAGTTTAATATGATATTTACTAGAAAACTAGTATTAGGCTTTCCTCTATGTCCTATGAGCTGTCTAGCCTCAGGTCCCTAAGCCTAATATTAGTGTTAGGTATGGGCTCCATCCTATGAATGGGACCTAAATCCAATTAGGGAGTGGCTGGTTACTCCCATAATGATTTATTTTTAACCAGAGTATTTATATTTGTGTTCGTTTGGTGTTAATAACTTATTCCTAGTTTGTTATATTTTAGCAAATAAAAATATAGGATTCCAAATTTAATCTGAATTTCAGATAAAGAATAAAGAATTTTCATTACAGGAAAGTTTTATGCAGTATTTTGGGCACCCATGTATTAAAATTAATTGTTTATCTGAAATTAAAATTGGATGGATCATTTGCATTTTATTTGGTCACCCTACTTAATCCTTCATTCTGACACTTTCAAAACATATTCAGAAAATAAGTTGACATTTCAACACCCTAAGGTCTCATCACCATTATTAAAGTTTGCTGTAAATGTTTTCCTCACCAGCGTGCCATGTATTTTTCTAAAGCATTTCTTTCCATAATAATTTTAATTTACTATATCTAAAAGAAAATTATGCATGTTCTTCACTCCCAAAATGTTTAACAGTTGTTTCTTGTGTGAACTTTACTCTGTTTCTTGCCCCTTAGTTTTCTGAACCAACCAAATATTCTTTCGACTGATATGTACCATTATGCTGTTTTCTGATAAATCCATTCCTTCTTTTTCTGGCATTTAAGGTTTTCCTACTAGCCAATTATTTGTATCTAAGCCTTTCAACATTCTAGACAAAACTAAAATGCATATAGTTGAACATTTTAATTAGTATTTCAAAGTTTCATCAAAATCTACAGAATGCATATATAAAATAGTGCCAGTAGGCTAATATTTAAGATAGTAGTCACTTATCACTCTTCTCCTTGAGTCTATTAACTTGAAATAATCTTGTTTACATCTTTAATTCATTTCTTATAATAACCTTCATTTGTATTTCTTGTCCATCATTTAAAATTTATATATTATTTGTTTCCTCTCTATCCTATTTTAAAGACATAACTTTTCTTATTATATTTTAGCATTCAATGTTAATATATTTTTAATAGTTAATTTTTATTTTATTCATATGAGTTTTTGCCTATGTGGATCTAAGTGTACTATGTGCATGCAATGTTTGTGGAGGCTAGAAGAGGGCATTAGATACCCTGGAACTGGAGTTACAGAAGATATTTAACTACCATGTAAGTGCTAGGAGCTGAACCTGGGTCTTCTGGAAGAGCAGCCAGTGCCCTTAATCACTGGACCATCTCCTAGTCCCTCAGTATTTATATTTTATATTAATATTGTTATTGTTCATACCAGATTTTAAAATATTCAGTCATTAAATTTTTTGCCTTGCAATTGCTTTCCTAAAGTTTATAGCTCCTCAATGCTGTCATTTTCTTTGTTTCTGTGTTCCTATTGCTAATTAATCCCCATCTTATTATAGAAGCCTCTTCCAACTTTTTCTTGATGCGGTGCATGGTAGCAACTCTGTTTTCGTCTTGTAGACTTTCCTAGGCCTCTAGTTTTTACGTTTCCATTGAGAATGGCCACTCCTTCTGTCTGGCACATGCACTTATTCTGTGCATTTATTTGACTGTCAACCTGGAAGTCCCTTGTGTCTTATGTGTATACTGTTTCTGAGAACAATTTTGTTTATTCCAAAATTTGTTTTGAGAGGATATATAAGAGATTTTTGTGAGATAGTTACATTTGCAGTAAAATGTGGTGTAATAAGTTAGCTTTATCAGGAGCTCAGATGTGAGGTCTATTGTCTAGCTAGGCATTTGTTAATCAGTAATATATAGTCTATAAAGTAGTAGAGCACCTAAATGTATGTGCAACCACCCAGAAACAGTGTGTAGCATGAGAAGAGAAATGTGAATCAAGAATGAGATCTAAACGGATGCTGAAATTTAAAGAACTGGAGGCAAAAAATGGGGCAATGGCTCAATGGTTAAGAGCACTGGGTGCTCTTGTAGAGGACCTGGTTGGTTTCCCACCTACATGGCAGCTAACAACTATCTGTAACTCCAGTTCCAAGGTTTCCAACATGCCTTTCAGGCCTCTGTGGGCATTGCACACACAGGTACATTTACACATATTCAGGAAAAACACTTGTACATGTAAAAAAATTTAAAAATATATAAGCTGCCAAGGAAGAAAACCAATCAATGATCCTACCCAGCTGTACAGCATACTAACCACAGCAATAACTGGCCAGACAAATTATTTGTGTTAATGTAGTAGTGACACTTTATCTTGGGGGTTATCAACAGCTGACTAATTGGACTTAAGGCCAACTCAATAAGATGGCATTTATTCATGATATTGTAAACACAGCCAAGTACACATGGCTGAAGACATCATAGGCTCTAGAGAAGTACCTACTTCTGTCATTTTCTTAGACCAATGTAATTTCTTAATACATATCCTTATAGTCACAGACAAGTGTATCTCTCACCACTCATCAAAGAAGCTTCTTTTTGCAACAGATGGAGACTATGTAAAAGTTCCACAACTGCTCAAATGCACAGGATGAGTGAGGTGCCTAACCCTGTTTGTTACTTCTTTAATGCAACTCTACATCTAAGGCCTAGGGAACATCATGGAAGAGTGGCAGAAAGATTTTAAGAGCCAGAGGGACAGTTAATGCATTCTAGACATGATAGGGAAATCTCCACAGTGTGGTAGTCTAGCAAGATTTGCAAAACCAGTTGACATGTCAATGTGATGGCTTGCTTGAACACACTAACATTACAAGAGCTAGACTGCATATCATTAGCACAGGGAACATAAATTTCAAAGTATTTTTCTTATTCATTGTGTATCACTCATTTACCACAATAAAAATTCAAAGAATTATAGGTTGCAGCATTATATGCTGGAGACTATGCTTGAGTGTTGGCTTAAGAATATAGGAATTATAGGCAAGAAAGGATGAGGTAGTTGTGTCTACCAATGATCAAAAGGATTCTGGCCTCTCAAAAATGTGTGCTGTGCTCAGTGGGGAACTAGGAACGGACAGATCCATAGCAAGAGTTGCCATGAGTAGGTTTTGCAGTGGGTCTTTTCACTGTGCCACACAGGACTGATAAGACTAATGGTTCACAATGACTTGTATGTTGTTGCATGAATTCTCTCATGGTGAGGCCCAGCATTCAGCCTCACCCCACCCCCAGGTTTGAACCGACTGAAGGGACAGAGAATGTTCTTTGGAGAGATTAGTTTATTTCATATTACTTACATGGAGTTCATCCCCAGATAGATATTTCCTATGGTGGAGCCTGCATTTTGATTCCCGGTACCCCCCAGAATTCTGGAGTGTGCCCAAGATGGGGACCTGGCAACGTGCCCACCTCTCTCCTTCCAAGCCTTGCTTGCATTTCTGTTAAATTTCCCCCCTTAAGTCATTGGGTATTTGGTTGTCGATCACACTTGAAGTCCATCCCTCATAGCAGACAGAGAGCAACATATGTTGCTTTCCTATGCAACATATGTTTTCCCATGTCTTTACATTTTCTAACTCATTTCTTGCATCTACATTTTGTTGCTTGTAATATCACTTTATTTTGACCACTTTGTTATTTTCCAATTCAGTCTTTTACTTTCATCATTCTTATTCCTACCTAAATCTCTCATATTATTTTCTAATTTGATCCATTAATTTTAAATTATTTTTTGAAAATTTTATACACATATAGAAAGTATCTGTATCATCCCCTCTCCCTTCTCTAACTGTCGTTGAGTTTCTTGTATCACCCATTCAGCTTCCTAGAAGAATGTATTTTGCCTCATTTCCCATGACCCTGAGAGGTTACATTTCTTAGACCAAAAAATAAAGACAAACAGTGAAGAATTAGAGTATAATTTGAAAGAATGAGAGACACATGGAAATAAAGACTTGATCCTAGTAGTTTGGGTAGGTACAGTAGGATGTGACTCTGATTTCAGCTTAATTTTTAAACTTTCAGTTTGAATGAAATCCATTTTGTAAAAAGTTTACAGTGTAAGAAAAGAAATATGAAAGTTATATGATCATATGATCATGCTATTGTCATCTAAGTCCTTGATATCCAACGTTGCCCTGTAATTCTGAAGATAATTGTATATGGTCTACCCTACACTTAGTTTAGTACCTCAGAATTTCTAAAGTGATTTTCAACTTGACAATGTGCCACTTTGTGCTGTCACATTGTTAAATGTTAAAATATAGAGCATGCGGAAATCAGATGGCTTCTAAACTTTTCAAACTTTCAATATGCATTGATCAAAAATAATTTCATTGTTTTAAAAGCCATTAGGAAGAATAGAGGCAAGTGACTTATGACACTCATTATTCTATATCCATTTTATTCCACCACCCTGTAACCCCCATCAGTAACCCCAAGAGTTCAAAACATTAAGGAGACATGCCTATTGGGAGTACAATAGTGAATGGTAAAGCCAAAGATATGGGCAAATAGCTAAAGTGCCTCACTGAAATGTAGAAATGGTTCCTACTCGTAAGACCAGGAGGGTTGTGCATTCAGAGTTTCTTAAATTACAAGAGTCAAGTGGTGGAAATCAATCAAAGAGACAGAAATTATTAGTTTTTTTTATTTGAAATCAACTCAATATGACTACTTAATGGAAAGAATTAGAATTAATATCTGTGTCTTGACCTCATACCACCTCAAACTGGGGATAAGGCTGTTAGAAAGGATCAGATAGAGTATAAAGCACAGGCATTCACTTGTCCAAAGGCACTGGAGCAAGGATACTTCCAGCTCAATTACAGCTCTGCCTCTGACCTGGTAGGGGAACTGTTGGACCTCTCATATCTCACTGGGGAATCACCTGGCAACGGTGACAGCCTCTCCATCATCATCCTCTATGCTCCTATTCCGAGTCAGTCACACAGATATGGACTTTCTGCTACCCAGAGGGTGTGAAATATGCCTGATAGTTGTCCTTCCTTTTCTTCATCCTTACCATTCTCTTCCTTGTTTACCTCCTTCTATTCTTCTACAGTTATTTATTGACCACTCTGTGCTAGATAGTTTGGTAGCCTGTGAACACACCTATTTCTGAAGAAAAATCACATCATTGAACACTTATGACAGTCCTTTTTAATTATAAGGACCTTATAAGGTAGGCTAGATATCAGAGAGTTGGAGAAACAGAAAGTATGAAAATTAGAGGATGAGCCTGCTGTTTGCATCGTGCAATTCTGTGTGATTTATGGAAGCATATCATAATGAGAGATTGTTGCTCAGTCCACAAGGTAAAGGAATTTATGTAGGGTTGGCTTCATATTTGGTACTTAAAAATGAGAAAGAATATCATTAATCATGCTGCCTTCATTTGAATAGTAATTAAAGATGCTGTCTGAAGTTCCTGCCACAGCAAGGTGCACAGTGGGCCCAGTGACTCCACTTAGACACAACTTTTCTGTGGCTCACATTGATGCCCCATGCTGGTCTGACAGATGCTGCTGCACCCCAGTCAAGTGTGTGGTGCTCTATCATTATTTTTGATGCCATGGGGCTTTGGCTGTGATGTGCATCACGCTTGTCCTGGTAAACTTGTTTATTATTCATACTCTTGTGCTTCTACTTTAGGTTCATTATAGCTTGGAGGTGTTCTAGGAGGATCTTTAGATTCCTCAGATAAGAAATAGAAAATGATGTTTTAAGGTTAGACTGGGATAGATTAATGGCTTCTCTGCTTCTTAAAAACCAAGTCTATTTCTTTTCAAAACAATAATTGTGATACCACTGGACAGTGGTCTGGTCTAGAAGCAGAATTTAGGGACACTATTTTGCATTGTGTTATAATGAAAATGTTAGGTGTTATGGACAATTTCCTTAATTCATTCTGCTGCTAACACTTAATTGGTAATTCATAATATTGCATTAAATTCTGCAAAACTATGGGTGATTAATGGCATACCATGTGCTCATTTTTCTGCACCTGGCCACATTCCTCAATGAGTGGCTTCATGATTTGGGGTAATATCTTTTGCCTGATGACTTAGAAAATGAGAGATGAAAAAGGCAAGGTATTTTTGGATGCTTCAGTTTTCTGTTGAACTCTGACTTTGTCTACTGTTTCTGGTCCTGCTTGAAACTCCCCCTACAGAGTACGGGTTGAGAAGGGACATGGTGCTGTTTTTGCTGATTTCTCATGCCATGAAAATGTGCCAATCAGTAAGACTGGATTTGATAAAGAGCAGTTCATGGCTTTGAGACTCTTCCAATAAGGCATTTATGAATTGGGATGATACTGACAAGGGTGGTATTTCTTGAATATTTAGAACCACTGTGCACCTCACACATGTGAATTGTTTTAATGTGCATACACACACACACACACACACACACACACACACACTCACACACACAGAAAGACCATTATGAAAAAGGAAAGGTCATCAGTAGATGACGAAGTCCAGCCCTGGCAGTTCAGACAGCAGGTCTGGAGTTAGCCTGGAGTAGCTGCACAGGGTTTGGACACAGACAGCGAGGAACAGAAGCAGTTTTACCTTTTCTGCTAATTTTCTGCCTCCAGGTTACAAGTTCTGCCTTCTGATTTTCTGTTGTTCTCTGGGCTGAGTTCATTTGCAAAGCTGATGTGTGATTTGCTTGTGTGTGTTCTGATGTGTTCATCCACAGCTTCCTTTCTGTGTTCTGTCATATTTTTAGCTTCAGGAGTGGAGTTACTATTAAACCATTTAACTTTACTTAAACCAGAAAACATTCTTTTTCTTAAGTCTTTTTACAGCCTTTTAACTTTTAAAGTCTTTTAACTTTCTTCTTACAACATTATTTTATGTAAAATCTGAAGAACTAGGCCAGGCTGGCTCATGTTTTTAATCCCAGTCCTCTGGAGGCAGAGGCAGGCTGATCTCTATGAGTTCAAGGGCAGCCTGGTCTACATAGTGAGTTCCCAGTCAGCTGGGGCTATAGAGAGACACTGTCTCAAAAAACCAAAAAACAAACAAACAAAAACCCAAAAATCTGAAGAACTGTTATGGCAGTGGCTATGTGCAGAGACTCATACTCTGCCTTCTCGCTTCCCTGTGAGTCATATCACTGTACATGTCACAGTAGTGTAAATGCTCCTGCTGCCACCTGCTTCCAGCTCCCAGAAGACTTCTAGTTTTAGTTTGTGCTATTGGAGATAAGGAAATGGGATGTGAGACCTCTGGGTAGGTGAAGGCTGGCCAGGGCCCGGCCATGTGTGGGCATGTGTATATGTGTTTGTGTTCATGTTCCTATGTGTGTTTGTGTGTTATCTCAGATGTGTGCTTAGTTCATGAGCCAGTTCTTGAAAGGGAGTTTCTTCTCAGAACACATTGAAAGGGTCAGGATCTCTATTCCTGCATTCAATGCTCATGGAAAGTTGCAAGGGTATGAGATGTGTGGAGAGTGGTGACTGGGTGGTGCCTGAATGTCTCTGAGTCTCTGTACACCAAGATCCCACCCAGACCTTACTTTGAAGAATTTCCCATTAAGCATCCTAGAAGATCAAGCCTGTGATCTGGTGGCTCTAAGGGATTACTCTTTAAAGATTTTTTAGAAGTTTAATGAATTAATTGTGTGTGTGTGTGTGTATGTGTGGTGTGTTGGTGCTGGCATGTCATGGCACATAGGTGAGGAGGTCAGAGGACAACGTGAAGGAGTTGGTTCTCCCCTTCCAATGTAGATCCCAAGGATCAAACTTGGGTTGTCAGGTGTGCGTGCTGAGTGTCTTTCCTCACTGAGCCATGTCACTAGCTACGATTACTCAGAATACGATTCTGCCACCACCCTTGCTACTGCCATTAACAGTGTGACTTGTATAAGAGCACTGAAAATAACCACTTGGCATTAGACATATGTTGTACATGAGAAAAGTAAGGCCCAGAGAGGTACCCAAAGTCCCCAAATCACATGGCCAGTGAACGACAAGTCAACAATTCATACTCCTTATCATAGTCTGATACTAAAGCCTGTCCTTTTAAACACAGTATGTATCTACCTCCCAAGAGGATTAAAATAAAGATGTATGCAACTCATTATCAGTCTAACCACTTAAAATGTTGTTTGAAAAATACTTATGTTTTTTAAAATTGTGATTTTTATCAACTTAAGAGTTGGGATAAGTAGCTCTTGTACTTCCTTGGAACAACTAAGCAAAACTGTAGGATCAAAGCAACCGATATATATAGATACATTATTAAACAGAAACTTACTTCAACTATCATGCTCTGAGTACTATGTCATCATTCCATACAAGGTATTTTTGGCTCACTAAAACAAAAACATCCAATGAGGTGACAGAAATTTAAACATAATCATGCTTTCCTCATGGAGTGTCACTGTGCCTGGAGAATGTGGACTAATGGCATCCCTGACTTCATAACCACCCATCTTCTGATATTTTTTTGTCCATATTTAGCTGTCACCTCAAGCACTGCATTGTCTTGCCCATCATTCCTCATCCATGGTGACTCACGTTCATAAGTAATAAGCAAACTAAGCATTTTTCTTATGCTTATTTGATGTTACAAGCCTTGGTACTAACGGTAGTAACAGCTTCTCAGGTTGTATCATCTTTTAATCTTTATCTCTTGTTCCTTCATTCTAGGGTTGTTTTTTTGCTTTTGGTCCATTAACTTAATATGTTGTTCATTACCTCATCAATAAGTTTCCAAGGCACTCATCTATCTGAAACTAAAACCCATCTTAAACTCAGAAGTGCATTTATAATCCACAATAACTAAAACCATAACTAGGAAAAGATAAAACCAAATTTAACCCAACTGGTATCTGCTAAAATCTGTTTGTAATTGTTATATAGTGAGAGTGAGTGCTGAGCATTCTATCCTAGGAAGACACAAACGAGGAGGGGAAGCTAAGGGAGGAAGTGTCCACCTCTGTGGTTGAGCTTTGTAAAAAGACATTAGTCATGGAGATCATCAGATGTTCCAGGAAGTGGGAGCATAATTTGGATTATGTGATTAAAGACATTAAGGACTCCTATTCTATGCTGTAAGAACTCAGAAAATTAGGGCTATATTCTATGCAAATAGTCCCTAAAGGGGCTGTGACAGTGGGTTGCTGAGAAAGAGAGTGAAACATTTAAAGTAGCAGACATGAGAGTCATGAGTGTAGGGGAGAATGTGCAGTCCAGAACTGTGATCACTCTCTCAAGTGCACGCGCTCTGCTCAGGGACAGGAGGAGTCACTTGACTCGAAGGATGTGGATTCTCAAGAAGTGGTCCCATCAGGCAACAAAGCAGAGGTTTATTGAGAAACTGCTGGTATATTTCAAAAGCAGTTCTTTATTCGTGATGTATTTTTCTAGGCAGTTGTGTGTGGCATGAAAACAAATGGCTTTACGTCTACCTGGACAAAGGAAATATGAGTAATAAGCTCCAAGCAGATAGAAGTGGGCACTGGAGGTGGATGACCCCTTTACATGTGGAGATATGTAGAAAGAATTCTACTTGTAATTAAAGAATATTTGCCTATCTAGGAAATCTCACAGTATATCTCACAGTACAATTTAAAAAATGCTTTCTTTTAAATGATTTCTTTACACTAGTTATGCCATAGATATTTTTCCTCCTTATTGAGTATGAAAAACAGTACTTAGGTATAGCATCTTAATGTAAGTATTGAAATTGTAAAGTCAATAGACTAGCAGTTTGATCACCCTTTGTGCTAAGTGTCTGAGAAAATACTGAAGTGCAGTTTGTAAGGGTTTTTTAAGGCTGACTGCAGGCTTTCAGCAGAAAAATTTGAAAAGTTGCTACAAAGGAAGAAACATTTCATCGATTAGCAAATACCAATTTCATTATAAATATACATGCATGTTGACCTTTCAGTTTGTTTTACAGAATACAAATTCAGTGGAACTCTCCCACAGCTGCACATGCTGTGATAGCATTTTGGGGCACTGGAATGCAAATGGGGGCATCAATCTACCTTCTTCATTTGAGAGTCCCTATATGGAGCCTTATTGCTGGCTCCTTTGTGGTACTGGAGCAGAGCTTATGCCAGTCAGCAGGCCTGGGGTTTAAAGATTTCTCTATAGTGGAGTTCTGCAAGCTGAAATGAAGAGACTAGAATCTTAGACAAATAAAGCAAATATTGAATGACTTATAATGCTTTCTCCCTTTGACTTGGAAAACAAATACGTGCTCATTGTTAGACAATAGGTTCATTGAAATCAGGTTGCATGGTACGGCTGCTAAGCTAAGAAACCAACAATGAAAAACTTCAATTATTTTTTCCATCGATAAGATTAATTTCCATCTGTTCAGTTTTGAAGGTCTCTTTTAAATATGATGCTGCCAATCAAACACGAATGGAGAGACTGAGTAGGAGAGACTTCCATTTAGAAAGATGTTTTTGGAGCTGAAGAGATGGCTCAGTGGTTAAGAGCACTGGCTGCTCTTACAGAGAACCTGGGTTCGGTTAATAGTTATCTGACTTGTGCAAACACAAGCCAGTCAGAGGCCCAGCATGGATAGAAGAGGTGGGCAGGAAGCCCCAGCCCTAGCTGAGGTTATACTGACAACTGATAGACATTGGGAGGGGGAGAATCAGTTGGTTCCTTATTGATATGATGCCAGGCCATGGACCCACACCCAAGATAAAAAAAGTTTTAGAAAAAATATTGACCAAGGAATCCTGGGTTCGTGTCAGAAGATTTAAACATGAATACAAGGCCAGATGGGGGTGAGATGGATCAGTGGGTAAAAGTGCTTGCTGTGCAAGCTACAACCTGAGTTTGATCTCAGGAATCCATGGTGGCAGGAAAGAACCAACTCCTGAAAGTTGTTCTTTGGCTTCCATAAGTTATAGAACATGTGTCCTTGCCACACTTATAAAATGGCATGATGAAATTGCCCTGGTGGTCCCAAGGTCAGTCATGGCTAGATAGTCAGTGCTGAGGCTGGAGCAAAGGATGACAGCCTCACCTGGAGCTTCAGTTTGGGCATTCTCTCTTGATATTTGGCAGTGGAGGTAGATGGCACAAGGTTAGGTTTACTTCTCAAAGTTAGCATCTGGGGAGCCCTTTTACCTTGAAGATGAAAGTTGGAGAAGGTAGATGGGAACTTTCTACTTTGCGCACTCAAGCTTTCCCGTTTGAGGTTTGTTCTTAATGTTGTTGGTGGAAGGAACTCTTCCTTAATCTATTGTTCCATAATTAATACCAAAGATGAGATTTAAATAAAGATAAAACTATAGATCTATACATAATATCAGAGTATTTAAATAGCAAAGTAGTGCTACTGTGGTGATATAGACTAGTCAAAAGACCTAAGATTCAGGGGTTAATAAAGTATGTATGTCCAGATGGCTTCTGGCTTGGGCTAGTTTCTCAGGTGTGCTTATTTGACTCATAATATAGGGTCAGCAATTTCCCACTTTGATTAAATCTATGTTCAGCTTTTACAGATTATCTGAATAAAACAGGGAAATTTCTTATTATCAATGAGGGGGTAGAAATTACTTAAAGGAAAAAGAATAGGAAGCAGTACTCTACCAATTAATTATTTAAGTGTAACTACAAAATAATCAGACTAATTTTCTTAGGTTAAACTAGCTTTACTCTTTTATTTTTAAATTTTATTTTTTGTCTTTTTGAGACAGGATCTCCCTGAAGCCCCAGATTATCTGAACTCACTCTGTAGACCAGGCTGGCTTCCATGTCACAGAGAGCAACCTGCCTCTGCCTCCTGAGTGTTGGGATTAAAGGTGTGCACAATGATGCCCATCATGAAAGGGGTGTCGGTTCCTCTGTACCTGGAGTTAGGGATGGTTATTAGCCTCGATATGGGTGCTGGGAATCAAACCTGGGTACTCTGGAAGAACAGCCAGTGCTCTTAACCAGTGAGCCACCTTTCCAGCCCTGCTTTACTCTTTTATCACCATAGACCTTACATTGTTTAATTTTACAAAATAGTGGTCTTTACTGGGTCTCTATATCGGAGTGGAAATAACATCATCTGATTATGAGAGTGGTGTTCATCACTGATACATTCAAGAAAAGAGGTACTCCTAACAATGATAGCAGTCATTACAGTATACTGTGTGCTAGAGAGCCTGCCTCCTTTTTTCCTATAAAATAACTGTGGGACATAGGCATTATTAGTTTCATTTTACAGCTAAGGAAACTAAAGTTTGGATAGTTTTGTAACCTGTGCAAATGAAGCTGCCATGAAATCATAGAAAAGGTTTTTATATCTGAGTTTTTTGCTTTCAGACTGTGCTAATAACGACTACAGTATGGCATTGTTTCAACTCTTTCTACCTTGAGCATCTCTCACTCGAGACAATCAGCTAAGACAGTTTTATGATGAGCAGGGTAGACAATTACTTATGCGCTGAAGATGATCTCTACTTCCTTCCATCTCATCATCATAATTTCAGTCTTTTAGCTCATGATGCTTTAGTCTGTAAGAATCCATTTACGTTTAAAATGGTATTTTAACCTGAGGGATTAAATTATTACCTGAGGGAAGGTGATTTAGCCATTACCAGTGACTACCTTTATTATTTGTTAATACACTGTATTAATTACCAGAGAGTTTGTCTGTCCCAGGAGAGAAAATATTCATCCAGAATAAGACCTGGAGATGGGAGAGAATTAACGGTAAAATACACTAAGAGGAAAGAACTATAAACTAGTAGGGAGGTTGTAGGAGTCTTTTAGATGACAATGGAGGATTTAACAGATACGTTTACCCTTGAGATCAAGCACTTTAATACCCCCATTTCCCAAGATCAAAGCTTAGCCCTAAATCTACACTTCAGGATTACAATTCACAGACTGGAGCCCTTCCCAGTCTAAGACTACCAGACCACTTTGTTGTTAAGTTTTTGACAAACCTTCTTCTATATTTTGGAATCTGGAGCCAAAAGATCTCTCTGCCCTTGTTTTCTTTAACTCTCAGTGAGTTTCTTTGACATGACAAACTGAACAGTTTTTTTTTTATCTCTAGTCCCTTCCATTCCCTTTGTGAGGCTCCAAATCCCAGGCCACTAATCTGTAAATTTTACCCCAATACTGTGCATAAGGGAATCAATTACTGCCAGATTTACAGATCTAGAGAAAAAGATGGAAAGATAAATTGCACAATCATGCTTGAAACAATTTTAGTTGTCAGTGTTATGGATTCTGTCAGCAGGAAGAAAATGCACAAGTGGCCCTTCTAGAAATCCTCAGAAGCAATTAACTCACCATGGGTCATCTCCAATTCACTTGCTTCCAATAAAAACTCAAAAATATTCTTTGTTCTTATTTTCTGACCAAGTTTTAACTGACTAGGTTTCTGAATAGGTTGGGCATGTGGGTGGAAGTCAGTGAATAGATGGTAGTGGATGCTATGTATACAAAGATCAGCTTTCGTTTTAGAGGCTGTGCACAGCTGAACAATCTTTGAAGCAAATGACATTAACTACCCATGCTCAACAGAATCCTCTGAGAATTCAAATACTCACACATAATCCTGTTCATTACCAAACTTAACCTGTTGCTCAAGTTTTATCGATATAATAGTGTTTGATTCTATAACTTATCACCACTTTTCAAAATCGTGTTTCACAATCTTACTTCATCTACGGTGTTAACTGAAACAGAAACAAGTAGATTCAATGTCCTTTGAGGCTGTGTGGAATTTGAAACTGTTGATGGGAATTTACCTACAAGTTAGTCAATATGTCGTTTTTCTGGAGAAGCTGCAGCCAGACAGATATTGAACTTTGCATCTCCATCTGGTCTTTACTTTGAAGTCCAGCTTAAAATCAGCCCAACTAAATTAGCAAAGATGCCTTATGTTTCACTACTATTTATGTGGGTGTCTGGCCTGTACAGAGAAGATGTGTGAGCAAAGGTGTTCAGTCTGCTTGCAACTTAACTGAATCTAATCCATGAAAGTATTTTTGAGTATAGAGGACAAATAAAGGTTATCACAATACCAACTTAGATGGTGACAAAAATTATCAGGTGTATTTCTTTTGCTTAAAGGAATGCAATTATTCCCCAGACAAAGTTGACAAGAATGAAAGCTTTAGTTTTAAATTTATAAGTAAAAGAAAAAATAATCAGTTCTTGTACCATTGGAATATTTCTCTAAAGGCTATGAAAGTAAAAAACACATAAACTACACTGGAGACTGCAAAGCTTTCTTCCAGTTGTTTTTTTAATTTGTATGCTGAATTAGACCTATTTCTCTTTGTCTCTGTCTCTGTCTCTCTGTCTCTGTCTCTGTCCCTCTCGCTCTCTCTTTTTGGTGTTGATGAGGTGTGGGGAGGCCAAATGAAGTTAGTGCTTGAGACCTTACTCCCTTGAGACAGGGTCTCTCACACACGGGAGGTTTGTCATTTTTGTTGCTGTTGCTGTATATTGCTTTCTTTTAGTTAGGCTGATGGCCACACAAGCCTCAGTGGTTCTCTGGTTGCTACCCCACTGCCTGCTAAGTGCTGGAGTTACAGGCATGAATTTTACCTGGATGACAGGTATCTGAACTCGGGTCATTGTGATTGTGCAACAAGTACTTTTTGTCCATTTTAAAATTTATCCTTTGAGAATTTCCTAGTGGCATATAATGCGTTTTGATCAAGTACATCCCACTCCCTCCCCTCCATGCCTCCCATCCCCTTCCCGTCCCCTTAGTGCTCTCTGGGCTGCCAGTATGTGCATAGGGCCATCCACTGGAGGAAGAGTAGTCTATCAGGGATTGCAATTCTGAAGGAAACTGAGCCTTTCATCCCCCCAGCAGTGTCAAATTGCCAATACTTCTGTAGTTGGGGGTAAGAATTCATAAACCCCTTAACCATCCCCAGCAAGCTCTTTTGCCTACTGAGTTATCTCCCCAGTCCCTGGAACTATTTCCAAATGATAAAATGCATATGATCCTCTAGGAAACCTTGATCTTCATAGAGACTAGTTCATCTAAAACAAAGCAGCTTACGTATAAGAGGCGGTAGAAGCAAAATCTTGCTGGTTGAAATTTATGAGGTGCTCTTTATTTTTAAATTATTCTAGTTATTTGCTATATATCTACAGTCAAGACCACAAAGATAATAACGAGTTTATAGTTCCAAAATGTTTTCTGCTATACTTGTTTTTGTCCATTGGAGAGCAAGAAACATGAATGAGTCCACTAGGTTTAGTCACTCAGCATGTCAGAGGAATGTAGGCACTTTAGTTGTGGCTTTAGAATAATTTCTTTTACTATTTTTATATTATTTTATGTGTGAGTGTGTTGTCTACATGTAGGTAGGTAGGTAGGTGCACCTGTGTCATGCAATGAATGTCTTCAGAAGTAGAAGAGGGCCTTGGATCCCCTAGAATTGTAGTTACAGATGGTTATTAGCTACCATGTGGGTGTTGGGATCCAAACTCAGGTCCTCTTCGAGAGCAGCCAGTGCTCTTAACTACTGAGCCATCTCTCTAGCCCCTAGAACCATTTCTTTACTTATTAATTATATGATAATTTCTGTGGTGATAGTAAATAAATATCACTTCAATTATGGCCCTCTTAGTTTCTTCTAAGACTTCTTTCTAAAATTGGCAAGTGTACTTTAAAATTTTCTATTGAGTATTGGATCTTTGGAGTAGTCTTCAAATATGAAATAATGATTAAAAGGGAAAAGAAGACAGGGTTAGTCATTGGTTCTGGCACTAATAATCCAACCTTAATAAACCCAACTCATCTTGTTTGAATGACTGAAAATAACATACTTGGAATAGAACAAATCATGAGACTCAATTAGAACTTGTGAAAGATTTCCCTAATTTTTTTTATAAATAAGATGTAATTGACTTAGCAATGGGGGAGTAGTGTTAAAAAGAGTAAGTGAATGTTTTAAATAAAATAAACATTACTGCTAAGCATGCAATCACTGTTGGGCATGATAGAGGATAACATTTATATGCAGCATATACGGAGGCATTTTTATTCACAGACATATCACTGATAGTTTCATATGCAGCTGGCATGTGGTACCAAGTCTGAATGGGATTCTACTGGACTATGTTCATTAGAGCTCATGATGGGTACACACACCAGAAATTAAGGGAAGTCATCTCTATGGAGGAGCAGTCAATGCTATTCTCTTGATCTATCAGTTGTGCCTCACAGGTAGGATGGTATCATTACAGATAGTGTGACCAAATGAAGATAATATGTGTGGACAGAAACTAGTGAGCTGGTATACCTGCTGAAAATTCAGTTCTTTATTTTTTATTTTGTGAACAGGAGACTATATTTTGCTGAGATACCCCTTGCATCTTGTTACTCTAATGAGCATAGACTCAGGAGCTGAAATAACATAACCTTTGTGGTTTGTGCAAATGACAATGGTGGCCTTCCTTATTCCATCTTGCCAAAAACAAAGCAGGAAACATTTGTATTTCTTTTTGTTGGTGGTGTTTTTTTTTTTTTTTTTTGTAATAAGTTTCCTTACATAGTCCAAGCAGGCCTTGAGCTTTGCCTAAGTTTCTTTTCCTGTTGCTATAATAAAATACTCTGTCCAAAGCAACTTAAGGAAGAAAGTTTCATTTCAGCTCACAGTTCAGGGCACAGCCCTCAAGGTGGGAGAGTCAAGACAGAAGTGTGAAGCAGAAGGTCACATTACATCTGAAGTCAGAGGAGAGCCATGAGTATATGCATGTTAGTGCTCAGCTTGCTTTCTCTATCATATGCAGTCTTGACTCTTCTGCCCAGAGAAAGATCCTGCCCACAGTGAAGATGGATCTACTCACATCAATTGATGTACTCAAGACAGTTCCTCCTATGACTGCCCAGAGGCCCATCTCCCAGGTGATTCTAGATTCTGCCAAGTGGATACTTGACACTAACCATAAAAGCTATGTAGTCCTCCTGCTTCAGCCTCCTACCACTTGGATTCCAGGCTTGTTCCACCATGGCTGACATTATTCATATTTCTATAAAGGTAAACAGAGGACACTAGAAAAAAAAACGAAACTCGAATGTTATAGATTAAATTATTAATACACAGAGAGAAAACATAAGGGTGATCCGAATTTGCTGGAAACCAGAAACTGTGGGTTGTTTTTTGTCTTTTCATCTTCTTTGCTTGCCCTCCAATTTTTTATTCCAGTTCCTCCCTCCCTCCCTCCCTCCCTCTCTTCTCCCTCTCTCCCTTCCTCTTTCCCTTCCTTCCTTCGAGTTTTTTATTTTTTTAAAGCATGAGTAAGAAAACACCGAGATACTAGCCTTCTAGAGGACACAGATAAGGGGCGTACATAAACTTCCCCCTCCTATTCCATTTTACTTGGCAGGAAAGAATAGAAGGTAGTAAAGGAAGGTAGTAATTATTGACCCTTGGTATTAACTTTGTTCTCTTGGGTAAGCACATAATTAGGTTGTTCTTTAAAATGCATATTATGTACTTGGCAGCACACTCTGGCTCAGATCCGATAACTTCTTATGTAGGCAGCTTTTAAAGTGCACTCATGTACCAAAGGAGCTTTTCTGGTCTATTGGGTAAATATGTATTAAAGTAATTTTTAAAATACTTATGTACTCAATAGGCTGGAAGTGGTCAATGGTTCAATGAATAGTCATGCATTTTTAAATGTGTATTATTATTTATGCACTGACCCAAGTGAGAAAAGTCTCTAAAAAATGGCTTATTCCTGATGACTGTGTAATTTTGCAGTGCAAATCTTCAACGTATTTCAGGGGAACAGGAGCATTTTAGAACTGCGTTACTTCATTGTCTCCTCACCTCATTTTCCCACTTGCTCTTCCTCTTATGGGATGTATTTTAATAGGTTCATTTTATGGCCTCCCTGCTGGCCTAATTTCATTTTCATAGATTAAAGCTGATTTACATTCTAACTGTAATTTTAATGTAGAATTTATCCTGTGATGATTCATAATGCCTGGCACACAGTAGGCACTCAGTCAATATCTACTGAGTGGACTTTTATTTTTCCTGACATCTCTGCAAGCAAACATTAGTCTTGTGCTTCATATGCTAAGTGCCATATAAAGGATCAGTCAGAGACTTCTCTCCATCACCAGTATGCCTTCGCAGGTCAAAAACAGATCCAGTTTCTTCTCTGAGCACACCATCATATGTTGGCTACCTCTCCTCTGATAAATTAGCTTCCCTTCACCCTGTCAGTCTGCTCATCTGTGAAAGGGAAGCACTTTACACACAAAGTACTCGGCACGGTGCCTGATCCTCCCTGAGCTCTCAGCAATGCCCTTTTCCTCTTGACCTGAATTCCCAGCCTAGGAACATGTGGGAATATTTGATTCTAAACAGTACAGGTTTCCAAACTCTGCAGTGCTTTAGTCACTAACACCAAGAAAAATATACGCTGGGGGTGTGGTGAGATGACTCGATAAGAAAAAGTGCTTGCACACCGAACTCCAAGACAACTGGAGTTTGACCTCCAGAACCAACAGGGTGGACAGAAAGAACTGACTTCTCCAAGTTGTCCTCTGACTCATGCCACAAGCATGAATACCCCCCCCACCACACACACCAAATAAATGTAAAAGAAATTAAAAACTATAACTCAAAAGACAGATATCAGCCTCTGGTGTCAGAAGCACAATTCAGTAGTTTTAAGTCTCACTTCCAGACCACGATCTCCTCTGGGCATTGCTGGCTACTGCAGTCTGCATGGCCCTACAGACCCCAGACCCTCTGTGTCCACCCCGTCTTCTTCCAGTGTGATGCCACCACAGAATTTGGGCTCTTTCTTTCTCTTCATTTCAGCAACCCTGTGGGAATACAGGAAGGTCTTCTCTGAAATTCAGAAAATTCCACAAATAAACAAACAACCTGCCAAAAAGTGAGATTTTCTAAGAGCAAGCAGGGGTAATGATATCTCCTGCAGCACAACACAGTAAATAGGGTCTTGAGAATACGCATTATTAACATGCTCACTGAGCTGCCTCAAATCCTATTTGGAGGGAGGCATGGTATAAATAAATAAACACGTTCCCTGGATCTTTACTGTCTGAGCTTTAGTCTTGGGAAGACATTAAAATTGCTCCTAGGTAATTGGATTTGTTTTGCTATTAGGGTGCAAATCTCCAACTTTTTCCATGTATTCTACATTCAAGAAGGAGAAGAAGTCTTATGTTGATGAAAATGCTATCAGTGAGGTGACCTTAGTGTCCCCTGAAGGACAGGGAAGGACAGAGAAGGATGCAGATTCCCATGTTCCTATTGCCCTCACAGCAGGCTTTTTGTTTCAGCAGATGGCAGCCAGGTCAACAGACAGGCTGTCCGTCACAGGGCCTGGTGCTGCTGTTTTGGCCCATGGTATTTTCTATTACTAAATTTAGACTTTACGTTGTTTGAAGTTCTTAGATTAGGAGGATTTGACATGTTTTTTTTTTTTTAAAGGAAATTCTAAAGGGCCATGATGGCACATGTCTATAATCCCAACATTTGGGAGGCTAAAGCAGAAGGACCAGAACTTTGAGGCTAGCTGGGTTACATGGGAAGATCCTGTATGAAAAAGCAAAACCCCAAACTCTAAACAGATGAAAACAAAGCAAAGCAAAAATAAAACCACAAAATCACAAGAAAGGAAGTTCCCCTTGTTTGTTATTTATCTTTCCTTATTGGAAGATTATTTTATTTATTTAATCTGGGTACACTGTTATGAAATATGCTTAAATGACTATCCATGATCATTTTTAATAATAAATTTTCAGTAATTTTAGCCGTTATCAGCAGAGAACATTTTCTCTTTTCCTTTAATATTAGAGAATATAGAGTAAGAATTTTTCTTCCCAAATGGCTAGTTGTAGGAAAAAATTAAAATACCTAAGAAGAGATGATGTTGCATTGGTGTATACTCTTAGTCAAATTTGGGTTCCACCAAAGCTTAGAGGCACATGTAATTTGGAGGACAAAGAGAGAAAGCTGAATCCTGCCAGAGAAATTTAGTTGAAGGTCAGCAGTTGGGAAGCAGTAACTACAAGTTTAGAAGGCAGCTTTAGCAGGAACCCAATTTAATTAGTAGAACTATAACTTGGCTTGGAGATAGCTAGGGGGACACACAGCTTGCCCTGGTCGTTAATAGGAGAGCCTATCTCTTTCAGGGTAGCTGAGAGGACAGATATCAGAAAGATTAGTTGAAGAATGAGTCCCTGCAGCAACAGACACTGATACAACAGATTGTTTTTTTTTCCTACAAATTCTGAGGCTCTTACATTAGGAAAGAAAAGGAGTTTGCAGAGACTGCCTATTGAAGGCAGAAACAGGGAGTTAACATGCATGGTGTGAGTGTGTTTAAAGATGGGGGCATTCAAAAAGGACATAAGAGAAGGTAAAGAAAAGATTGTTTTACAAGAAAAGCAGGTGCATGCCGGAGGCAAGTATAGTATATGATATGCAGGGATGACCTAGATGCACTCAAAATCTATAATCTCAGATGAGAAAGGTGGCTCTGGAATCAAGACCAAGAGGTCATTGATGGCCCTTAGGAGACCAAGATTCTTAAGATAAATGTGAACAAAATAGCAAAAATGTGGCTCTGTGTGTCTGTCAGTGGAATACTGATAGGGAGACTTCAACACTACCTGCAGAAGGAGTCTTCGGGGAAAAGCAAAACTGAATGTACAACTGGTTGGGAATAAATCAGACCTGGAGCACCTCCAAGGGCAATTTTAGAATCAGTGTTTTTTTTTTTTTTTTTTTCTACCCTTTCTGTTCATTTATAATCTCTCATTCGTTAGGCAGTGCTTGGCTCCCCTGGCTTCTGTCTGTCTGTGGAAGGTGAGGCTGTACTCTTAGATCTGATATATACGCTCCCTTACAATCTGTGTGGTTTTATCAAAGACAGAGTAAACAATTCCTACCAACTGTCACTTAAATAAGATATTTAATACATTTTTGACCAGAGGAAGAAATTATTCAAATAGGAAACATCACGTTCAGTACTGCTTTTTGTGGATTGCCACGCATGCCTGAGTCCTCTTTGCTCTCACTGCCGTGCCCTAGCACCAAGGGGCTGCCCCAAGACAAGGAAGGTAAGACATCTGGCCTATTGAAGAAAAGAAGACCACATTGCTTGACCTGGTCTGGCCTATCCATGTACTCTTGTTTTTGTTTTTTGCCTTCAAAGACTTATTTTTTCTCAGGATAGTTTTAGGTGCACAGAAATATTGAGCAGAAAGTGTGGCGATATTCTGTATAGCCTCTGCCACACATATACACAGTCTGCCCCACAATCAACATCCCTCACCATGGCGGTAACTTTGCTAGAGTTACGTGTAGACATGTCCTTATGATTAATGTTCCATGATAATAACAAAGACAGATTTGCATGATTGTAATTTTAATTTTTTATACTAAAATTGATCGCTTTCACGTGGGGGAGCATGAGATTAACCTCTGATTTCTTTTCCTCTTCTTCCTCCACCTCTTCCTCTTCCTTTTCCTTCTCCTTTTCAAAATACTTAATATTTGAGGTCAGAACATGTGCACATTTATAAAGTTTTCTGGATACTGTTGATCAGTAGATTTTGTGACTCAGAAGTCTAGGCATGACTTTGTTCATCATCATTTAGTACTTGAACTAAGGGATAAATAGGCTAAGGTCTCAGTTGAGACGGGTAAGGAGAGCTTTGCTTCCAAGTTGACAGGGTGGTTGGCATTCAGTGCCTTGAGGCTTGGAGGCTCCAGTGTCTCACTTTCTTGCTGACTGTTGCTTAGAGGTTCCCTCAGTTTCTTGCTCTTCTGTTCATCAAATATGACTTCTCAAAGACAGAAAGAAGGAGTTTCTATACATTAGGAGAATGATAGTTTTACTTATTGTAAGCATGCCTTGTAATTACATATACACCATCTCCTTCACTATATTCAGTTGTGCAGAAGCAAGCCACAGGCCTTTCAATCAAGACAGAGGGAATATTTAAACATTAAATATCAGAAAGCAGGGATCCTGGGGGTCACCTTAGAGAAAACATCATATATATTATCTAAATCCTTTCAACAACTATCATTTTAATGCTGAAAATAAGTAGAAAGTTCTCATTTGTTCATTCAAGAATATTTCACATAACTAGCTCTGTCCTTTGATACAGTTCCTGATTGTAGTGGCAGACTTGTAAAGTAGCTATAATAAATATAGCAAATTCTGTTAGAAACATGGAGAAAACTTGGGGAATGTGTAACTCCAAATAGGTTGATTTTTTTCATTTAATTTGAGCAAGATTCTAGAAGAGATTATTATGGGTAGAATTTGGTACTGCCAGTGGGAGCAGCATTTACTAAAAATCATCAAAGGTTGGTGGACTAAGTTATATCACATAGACCTCATTTGCTTTTTTCTCCACAGAAAAGATGGATGATCAAGACGATGCGAAGGCTTAGAATATTTGACCAAAACGTTTAGCAAGAAGTTCTTATTCTGTCCATTTAAAAATACAAATGGATTGGAATCAAATGCAATGAAAGACATTAAGTGCTGGTAGAAGAAACATCCTCCAAGGATAGTAATCAGTACTCACTAATCAATGAACCCTGGGTTAGATTATGTTGGAGGCAGCCCCTGCTATCAGTATCAGAGCTCAATCTTTGTCTTGCTCCTATGGGCACTGTCGCTGATGGAGTGAATGACAAGGGGATCTTATAGGCACAGAGAGGAACAATGACTATAATTGTGACAATCAAAATTAAAATGAAATGTGATAATTGCTAAAACAGATCGACTCTAACAGGACAGATATTTCTAATATGCACACATTTTCTTATCTTAGGGCCAGAAACAATGATTGATTTGGGGAAAATGGCTTCTCAACATAGGAATTTAATGTTACTGAAGTTAAATAAGAGCTATTTATGGGCCATGGCTGCAACAAAGAATACTACAAATGGAATAGTAACATACAGCCACTGAATGAAAGCATCTAAACTGAGGAAAGAATGGCTTTGATCTCAACTTTGAGGTTTTGTAGGAGATATTTCATCTGTTTTAGGTATGACTTTGTATGCTTCTTAAAGGCAGGTTCTCATTATGAAGCTTGGCTTAGTCTTGAACTTGCTATCCCCTTGCTTTATCCTCTAAAGTTCTGTGATTACAGGGATGCACCACTGTGTGTGGCTTTAGGGATATAGAGCAGGTGCAAACTCTATGTTGAGGGAAGTCAGTCACCCAGGAGAATACTGGAAATGTTCCCACATGGACAAGGTTGAGAGTCAAAGACAAGGACCTGAAAAGGGGGTGGGGCTCAGACGAGGAAATACTTGAATGATTAGAAAGTCTGTACTGTGGAATGGGAATAGAACTTATTTTGAACAGCTTCATTGGACATATACAGGAATAAATTCTAGAAGGTACCACGAGACTAGTTTTGGAACTTTGTACTCTGAGAGGTTGGAAAGGCTGGCTTGGGATGTAAGTGCACTCTCAATGGGGAACCCAGCGGTAAGCTGCAAAACTTGATAGGGTGTTACCAGATTAAGTATTGGCTATGAGGTTGAGTTGGAGAATGGCATTTAAGTCCCTCACTCAAAGCTGTAATTGGCAATTTCATATCACTATCATCCATGGAGCTTTAAATATGTCATATACATCTAGGTTTTATTCAAGCCCTATGGAATAATTAGTGAAAATTATTATATGCATTATTTCTCTGTGTGTTTGTATAGTGCATGTGTATACACATGTGGGTGTGTATGCATGTGTTCATGTGAGTGTGCATGAATGTGTATTCATGTGTGTGAAGGCCAGAGGTTGAGAGGTTGATTTCTGGCACCTTAGTCAATATTTCTTTACCTTATCTTTTAGACAAGTCTGTTACTGAACCCAGTGCTTTCTGACTTGTTAGACTGGCTGGCCAGCAAGCCAGTATGTTCCTGTCTCTGTAACCCCTGAGCTAAGTTTACAAATGCGTGGGACATACCCAGATCCAAACTCAGATCCTCATGCTTTTGCAACAGGCACTTTATGGGCTGAGTCATCTCATTCCTGTATGTTTTCTTTTCTTTTTCCCTTTGTAAATAATATTTTTCATTTATTTTTATTTTATGTGTGTGAGTGCTTTACCTGCATGTGTGGAAGGCACCCATATTGTGCAATGCTTTTGGAGGCCAGAAGAGGACATTGACTCCCCTGGAACTGGAGTTAGAGGTAATGGTTGGTAGCCACCATGTGGGTGCGGGAAATGGAACCTGAATCCTCTGCAAGAGCGGCTAGTGCTCTTAATCACTGAGCCTTCTCTCTACCTCCTCTTTTTCATTGTGAGACCAGGTCTCATGTGGTCCAGGCTGGCCTCAAACATGCTATGACTCATGATGACCTTGCACTTCTGATCTTCCTACCTCTATCCCACATGTGCCACCATATCTAGATTATATGGTGCTGGGGTTTGAATCCAGAGTCTCTGTATGCCAGAAAAGCACTCTGCCTAGAGAGCTACATCCTTAATCCATGTTATTGCTATAAAGTTGCTTCTATAGACTTTTATTTATTTATTTATTTATTTTTTTTGAGACAGGGTCTCCCTATAGTCTCAGCTGGTCAGAAACTCATTATGTAAACCAGACTGTCCTCCATCTCATAGAGATCAGCCTGCCTTTGCCTCCCAAGTGCTGGGATTAAAGGTGTGTGCCATCATGCCTAGCTATTTCTTTTCTTTTCTTAAATTTTGTCGTATGTGTATGAGTGTATTGCCTGTATGTGTGTAAGTGCACCCATGTCTTGCAGTGCCTGTGGATGGCATCAGATCCCCTGGACCTGGAGTTACAGGCAGTTGTTAGCTGTCACATGGGTACTGGGAATCTAGCCTGGGTTCTCTGTAAGAGCAGTCAGTGCTCTTAACCACTGAGCCGTCTCTCCAGCCCTATGCCCAGCTATTTCTATAGTTTAAAGTAGTCCTACCAGTAAACTTTTGGAACAGTTATTTTTGGCTGGGGAAGGGCACAATGAAGTGTTTTTAAAGCATCTCTTACTGTCTCTGCTTTAACCATGATTTTGAAATATATATGTCATTAACTAGTTTATTCTTTTTTTCCAGTTTGGTTGCAAATTTGTGTAATGATCTACTGACTCCACTTCTTCCCAACAGACTGTAGGTAATAGGCACCTTAACAATGAGGTTTGGATTGAATAGAAAAATACCATCTACCCTAATTACAGGAAAAAAAAAAAGGAAATTTAGATGTTCATATATACAAGAAAATATCTTCAGGACAAACTTCTTTTCCCTATATAGAACCCCAGGAAATACTTATTAGAAACATGCTTCTAATTAGCTAAAATGTCTGTGCTGATTTTCTGGATTGAATAATTTATCAACTAAACTATTGTTCCTCTAAATGTTTTCTCTGTGACATCAGGGCACAGAGATGATAATGCACTTACTGTCTCTTCTCTCCTTTAGATTTTCTTTCTGTTTTCCCCTTCTGTGGAGATAACTCATTTAATGAGTGCTGATATGTGAAAGGCAAGAGGAAATAAAACTGTTTAAAATGACAACCTATAAAGAATTCAAAGCACTTTGAACGATTTGAAATAGTAATAAGAACAGCTTTTATGCAATGAAGACTATGTAAATTTCAGCAAAGCTGCTCTATTAGAAATTTTATAAAATTAGACAGCTTTATAAGCTACCATCAATCAAATCATTATATTTAGAATTAAAAGGGAAATGAAAAATTATCTCCACTGATCACACTGACATTTCCTTTTCTTAGTAGACTTCCTTGATGAAGCAGGAACTGTCTTAGTCACATTCACGGATGCACGTTCTCTTTCCTTTGGTGGATTTACAGAAAGAAGTCACCACCAACTACTACTTCAGCTGGCTCCAACTGATCCAGACTTTTATAGGTAGGAAACAGATTTAGAGTGGTTTTAACATTCTCCAAATAAATGTTTATGGATGTATCTGGCCTCTGTGTGAAAGCTAACCAGATCATTTTGCATTATCCACGGATTTTGAAGGTAGCAGGGGCCATTATTCTATGTATGAATTAATAGAAAAAAAGAAAAGTTAGCTTTCAATTTCAATTTGATTGACTCATGGAATTATTACCTTGTCAGTTTGCAGAGGGACATCACCCAGATTTTGATTTAGCTTAGAATCAATCCATTCTCAGTATAATCTTTGTTAATGTGCTGAATTACATAATACTAAGTCATATTTATTAATGTTCTTGTATAATTTGTCATTGCATTATTTTATAAACCCAGTTTAGAGTTATAAATAAATATAAATAGATTATTATAAATAATCATATCAATGACAGATAAAAATACATTAAATAACTGTTGATCTCCAAGATGGGTAAGTCATTAAGAAATGTGTGGTACTAATTGTAATGTATGCAATAAAGATAAATATATAGCTCAGTGTTTGTCAGGACGAAAAAAACATGGGCAAAGCATTTTTTTCAAGAAGTTAGAGAAAGATGATTAACATAAAACTAAAGAAGCAAACATAAAACAATGAAAGACAGCAATAACTTATCTAGAGAGGAACACTAAAATAAACAAGTTCCAGTGCAGCTGGGGTTTTAGGGAGACCTATCTCAAAAAAGACAAAACAAACAAACAAATTTTAAAAGACTACCAAGATAGATAGGTCCCTGATAAGATTGAGAGAAACAAACAAACAAACAAGACCCAGAAATCAACAGGACCTTAGTTGCAAATAAAACTGATGTTTTAGAAAAGAATAGAAGAATACCATGGAATTTAGAAGAAATTCATTTTGAAAAGTAATCTAACCTTAATACCAAAATATGTAGAAAAAGAAAATTAAGGAGAATTATTGTCATTCCTACTTATCAATAGGGGCACATATAAAACATTAAGTATGACTACTTGGTGATATATGATATTAAAATCAAGGAATATTTGCATCAAAGAATTAATGCCAGATGGATTGGCATTGGAAAATCTATTGATAAAATTTCCTGCACATTCATATAAAAGGAAGAAAACTCTAAAAGTTGATCAGTTGTGACTTTCTGTGTGCACTCTGTTGTATAAAGAAGCTTCACTTGTGAGAGCTGAGGGATGCACAAGTTTTCTCTCTAAGCCCTGTTCCACTATGTTCCATGAGCCCTAGATACAGAGGTTCCACTGTAGATGTGTCACCTAGGAATGGACAGTTTCAGAGAATAAGAGACTGCAGAGTGTGTGTCCCTGCATCAGACTCCTATATTAAACCTCATCCATCCAAAGGTCAGGGACCATTTTGGAAGAGGGGGCAGAAAGATTGTTAGAGCCAGGGTTGGTCCATGAACATAGAGAAACAGAGGCTTTCAGGCCACTGGAAGCTTGCATGTGTGAACTTGAAGCAATGGTGACATCAAGCACAAGGCTCATACCAGCTCAATCAGATAAGGACCCAGAGCGGATTGAGGGAAATGAGCAGAGAAAAGAGTGGTGGGATGGCCCTAGTCTGGGAATTATTGAAGACAGATTACTACTAAGTGTGGGAGTATAGACATTAATTATAATCTCTAGATAGACTGACTAGAATTCAGACGATGAATTTGCACCAAAGGACATCTGGGTACAATTGTTTGACTGGATAGAACTTATCATATATGGTGGAACGCGTGAGGTCTGGAGTGGGGGAGGGGCAGACATGCCTGGGGGAGGGGATCTAAATTTGATAAAGAACTGTTGTATGAAAGGTACCAAAGCTGAATAAAATTTTTTTTTAAAAAGGTAAAAAACTATGACCACCTGAGTGGTTGCAAGAGAAATGTTTAATAAAATTCATACCTTTGGTGATAATTTGTGGGAAATACGAAAAAAATCATTGATAATATTGAATATCTATGTCAATGTACAAGTAGTTATGGGTAATAAAACTATAGAGTTGGGACTTTATTTTTTTTTTTTTTGAGAAAATTTTACTAAAACTTGGTACCTAGGCTAAACCCAAAACCAAAAAACAAAAAAACCTAATAAGTTAGCTAGAGCACAAACAGAAAGAACTCTAGGGAGATTGATCATTTTGTAAGTATGTGTTTATCTTCAAAAAGTGCTGTGACTGGAGAGATGGGCACTGTATTGTAAAGCTGGGCTGATAGTCTTATGTTAATTTTGGGGATACTGAGTAAGGCTCTTGTCTTAGTTTGCTTTCAATTACTGTGATAAAACATTCTGACCAGTACCTACTTGTGGAAGAAAGGCTTTATTTGGCTCGCAGGTCACAGTTCATCACTGAGGGAGCCAACTAAGAACTCCAGGCAGGAAACTGGAGGCAGGATTTGAAGCACAGGTTATGGAGGAACATTGCTTACCAGCCTGCTCCCCTCACCCTTGCTCAGCCTGCTTTCTTGTACAATAGGATACATTGCCCAGGGTTAGCACTGCCCACAGTGGGTTGGCCCCTCCCACATCACTTAACAATCATGTTATAAACTATGGCCATAGGCCATACGCCAGTCCAATGGATGCAATTCTCCAATTGAGGATCCCTCACCCAGGTGTGTTAAGTTGACAACTAAAGCACAGTTCTGGAAAGGGAGACTCCAACATCTTGCCAACAAGGTTCTGGGTAGACCCTCTCAGATGGACGAGGAATAGCATGTATGTAAAGTACCCAGATGCATATCTTCAGGATTCTTACCTAAAGGGGCAGGGCTCCACATAGATGATACCTAGCTCACATTTTGTCACCCTAAAGAGTTAAATAGCATTCTCATATATGCAAAAATAGAGTACTATCTCACAGAATTCATGAACTATATCTACAAATATTGTTACTGTAAGATGTGACTGGAGGCCCCAACCTGCCCCCCAGCAGTTCCAGGACAGACACCTTGGTGAGAGCCAGACTCTCAGAGCCCACTGAGATCTGAGAAAGGAACTGACTTTTACAACTTCTTGAATAGATAAGATTCCCAGCCCAAGATTCACAAACAGCTATAAAAAGGGATTGCTCCAGTGGCCAGAAGTTTAAACATCAATCAGACGTCATGGGAACCCCAACCCCCTCCCATTAAAGGGCCTACTGACCAGCTAGGCCAGGGGCTAGAGGCTTTTAGCTTATATCACTCTTCCCAGGGAGTTAGCCTCTCACACTCTTCCTGAGGGAGCTTCTCCTTCTGGATCTGATCCAGAGTCAGGCACACCAGTCCAGTTCCCCTGAAGCCCAAGCCCCAAGATGAGGGGGTTAGTTTCCCTCATCTCCTGGGGAGGTTGGCCCCAGGGGTCTAGCATTTCTTCACTCCCTAGTGCAGAGAAGCTAGTCCCAGCTGGTCTTCTCTTAATAAACCAGTCCTGTTAACACCCAGCAGATTTTTGGTCCCTTTATCTGCTGTGTCTCTCGAACCCAGACCTTACCCTTACTGCCTAGGGGTCTTAATCAGAGTCGTCCCCCCGCCCTTTGCCAGTTAAATAATTAAAGGGCAGGAAAAATCTTAGACACAAGAGACAACAAACTTTATTAAAAATAAGGAAACACATATGTACTCTCATACAGAGAGAAAAACTTTTTACAAAAAAACAAAAATCTAAAGGCCCTAAGAGGGCATTGGTCTTTTAAACATTCTCTGAATACAGGGCAGGCCTCTCTCCCCTAATATTGGATTTATAAGCTTAGAAGGGAGGTCTGATAGGCCCCCAGCTCTGAGCTGAGATATGTCCAGGACTAACCTTGGCTAAATTGGTCTGGACTCCTCAAACTACTGGCCCTTTGTCTCAGGTGAGGAAGCAGTCCGAAGTCTGCCATCTTTGTTACTTATCAGTGGTCCTTTCCCTGGCTGTCTGTCAGGGATTTAGTCCCTCAGTAGAATGTGGATCAATTTCAAATGCTTAATATCTTGAAGAGAAAATGAACAGGACTGCATATGTAGTACAGTGCCATTTGAATAAGTTCAATATTTAATGTTAGTCTTGAAGGAGAAAAAAGAATAGAACAAGATATTGGAGTTGTAGAAAATGAAAGGAATAAAACACAAAAGTGAAGCCATTCCACGATGACTGAAAATACTGTGACGTAATAGTATTTTAACATGTAACTGAAATACCAATTCATGAAATGCCAAAGGGATATTTTATAAAACTGAAAAAAAGGAAGCAGAGCTCTGACCAAACCTATTGTCTAGACGATTTTGCGGACCCTGCACTTTTATTTTATGCAGGACTCTTACTTTTTTTTTCTAACCTCCTTACCGGGTAAAAGCAGTCAGAATTTTAAAGCTCATAGCTGTTTTGAATCACCGAAACAGAAGAATCACGTGCTAGCCGTGGCGTGGGTGGACTTTATTTCGGAGAAAAGACACATAGATGACAGGTTTATCAAACCTGCACATTAGCTACATGAAGAAACATCATTTAAGAAGTGTGAATGGCTAGGGCAAGAAAGGTGCAGAAAACAGTATTTAGATGGTAAAGAAAGACAGTAGAAATGAGGGTAGCCACAAGAACAGAGAACCAGTGAGATCATGAAGTGATAGCAGTGAGAACTGAAGGGCGCTAGAAAATGCCTGTGTAAATAAATAGTGTGAATGGGGCGAAACAGGGAAGCAATATAAAAAATATATATGATCTATCAGAATGAGTAACTTATTTTTGTTGCAATGCATAACTATTTAAATGTGCAGCTTATTTTTGTAAACTGAAACTGCTGCCACTTTGAATGAAATTTATTTCTTCCATCTGAGTTTTTGATTTAGGGAGCTCCTAAAATCACTGGAAACTTTTAATGAGGGAATTATGGCACTACTTTGCACTACAACTTGATCTTGGGCTCTCTCTCTGGCCTGCTAAGTCCAGTTTTAGCCAAAATGTGTAAATCAGTGTTGTGGTTTGAATGTGAAATATCTCTTATGGACTCATGTGTCCAAACTCTTGACTTCCAGCTCCGGAACTGTTTTGGAAGGTTATTGAACCTTGAGGAGGTGGAGTTTCGTTAGAGGAAATGGGTCCTGGGGAAGGGCCTTGAGATTCTACAGCCCTGTCCCACTTCTTATCTGCCCTCTGTTTCTTGACTTGTGGACACTGCCTCATGCTCCTGTTGTGCTGTCCCCACTGTGATGAACTGTGCCCCAACCAACTGCGAGCCAAAAGCTATCTTTTCCTGTTCTTGGCTGTGGCAACAAGAGTAACTAAAATGGTCATTACCAAGCATCCTTCCATCATTGACCTCTGTCTCATCTTGGCTTACCTTCAGCAAGAATCTTGTTAAATCATTTTAGCTCTGGATCTCTGCTCTTAGTAACTTTCAATTAATGATAGTCCAGATTCTGTTCTTTGCCAAGAAGCCTCAGCTATATGGTGCTGTCCTTGGAATTGAGCCTAATCTCTCTTCCCTGTTATGATAGTCTCACCCATCTCAGAGATCATGGATAAAGACTTTTACCATTTGACGAATGTAAGAGCATTTTTTTCTTTACCACTGTGAAACAAGGGAGTTTCACTGATCAAGAGTGGTGAAGGCAGAGCATCTTGGTATTTGTGGATGAGGCCATCTCATCACTGTATGCAAGAGATCTAGACAAAGTTCCAGGAATCACCTTGTTTTTCTAAGGAGTTAGTACAAGACATATGTCTTGACTTTAAGGAAATATAAGTCACATCAAACGGAATCTCTTCTGAACTTTCAGGAAGAGACCTAGGTATGATGATTGGTCATAGGCCATGTGCAGTGAGCAGTCAGTCTCCGAGCCTGGTGACTTTTGTCTCCGTGTTTGCAATGATAGTGGTCTCTTGAGAGGCAGGAGCGCCTGAGGCACTTAGGAAGAAGCCCTACCACTCCATCACTCTCTAGACATGGGCTCTGAATTTTCCTGGAGTGCTGTGACATGCTGGCAGGGAGTCTGAAAACAAAAGGATGATAGTGAGATTGTACCTGCCATCCTCTTCTCTTCCGCAAAGCGTTTGCCTCTCTGGGAATCCCTCTTATTTGAGTTCTACCAGTGAAATGAAGGATTTTGGCTTTCCAGGAAGGCTTCCCTCCTTCTGGCACAATGTGAGTGCCTGCTGCCCCTCCTTTGGAGGTGAAGAGGAAGGTAAACACTTGTACCCACTGAGTCTGGTTTATGTGATTGATGCTGGGACTTTTAATTTCCAGGACAAATGATGCATTAGTGGAAATGGGCACACAGGAAGTCTCAGTGCCAGTGAGTTAAGTGCCCATGCTGTACTCAGAGAACAGTCTGCTGATCTCAATTGTAGGCAATTAACAGTGATTAGGAAGTGCGTACATGGCAGGTGGCACAAGGAGATTCTTTCTACTGATGGGACAAACTCACAAACAGCTTGGAGAGGTGCGGCATGCAAATGCAGCTGAAAAGTGCCCATCCTATGCAAGAGTGTCTGTTGAAGGGGACGACTTTTGTGAATGTTTTAATTTCTCTTAAGCCTCTCATTAGCTCTCAAACAATTTCGTAATGTACAGGGAAGGCTGGATACTTATCTGGAGGTAGAGATTCATATGCATCCTGAATTAGAGAAATTAGAAAAAGAAGAAAATAAATCCCTATAAAATTTTGCAGCCCTGGGGAACACAGTTACTTCTTATTTTAGTACTTCCTCCAGACCTAGCACAATGCTTTGCACCTAGGGAGAACTGCTAATGTTGCTGAATGTGAACTGAAATCAAATCTAATTTTCTCCGCTCCTGATAATCATGTTAACCTTTTTTTGCCTGGTCTGTTATTTCTTTTTTGTTTTAATTTTTATGGATTTTCTCTTCCCTTGAAAAATATTCTGATCACTCTGAAATGTGCTTTTAGTTTTTGATGTATTAGAGAGATACTAGAGAGTAATTATAAATTTTTATTTACCCATTCATTTTTATTATAATTTCATAGAAATATTCCTACCAAAAATATTTGTCCTCTAAGGCATGATAAATGAACAACTAATATCCATTTCAAAGAACTCTCTGCTATTGGCAATAAACAATCAGAGGCATTTATTTCATAATATAGCAAGAAAATAATCAAATGGACTATTAATTAGCATGTTCTTTAACCATCCCACATATTAAATCACATTGTGTAGTTCTCATTTTCTTGGGAGCTTTTACTGACTTTATAAGACTTGCAAGTTTAACTATATAAGCTGTACTTGGAGAAATTCACTAAGTGGGAGAACTTCACAGAGAAATTGTATAAGTAAATGTAAGCTGTATCCTTTCTCTCTTTTATACAGCTAAGAACCCTTCCAGCCTGCTTACTGTAAGATCCCTGGTACTTAATGTAGTGCCAGACACATGGTAGAGTAGAAAGAATAAATGAATTGCTCCATAGAGAAGTAAAACAAATATTGCTTCAAAAAATCAAAATGATATTAATTTTTGTTATCCTTGCCAGAAATTATGTATGAATCTTTAAAGTTATTCAGTTCCATGAATAAGTGCATGGATATAAGTTCCATGAATATATTGGGCTGGAGAGATAGCTCAGTGGTTAAAAGCACTGCCTGTTCTTCCAGAGGACCCGGGGTTCAGTTCCTAGCACCATATGGTAGCTAACAACCATCTATAACTCCAGTTCTAGGAGAATTTGACACCCTCTTCTGACCTCCATGGGAATTTCACAACAAGGGTGCAGTTACATACATGCAATCAAAACACATACACAGAAAATAAAAATAATAAATAAAATGTATAAAAGAGTAAATAAAAATTATTACACCAAATCATTGTTGTTCATGTTTTCATGAGGATCACTCTATTGTTTAAAAGATACTGTTACTCATTGTGATATTTGAATCGGTGATGATACAATATAACCTGATGATAAACTTTGCATCTCATTGTCTAGGACCAAGGTGAGAAAATCACCTTAACTGAAGCTAGTAAGAATCAGTGCCCAATGTATGGAACTAATGGTTACCTGACTCTTTACAACTCAGGTCAGATTAACCGTATGTTCATGAAGAACAATCTTACCTTTGTTTAAACTTTATTTTTAGCAAGCAGCTATCTGACTGTGAATATAATTGTTCATAGGAAATGGTATGCTTTTTAAATATTTGATGAATGTTCTTCATTTTGTAAATGTAGACCTTAGCATTATGTTGGGAATAGCTATCAGTTTTATAGACATCAAATCAGCACTGACTAAAGTTTTTGCTTTTGTGTTTGTACAATATTGAGAAATAAATCCACTAAAGTCTCATTACTTATGGCTTTTTTCCTAAATTATGTGCAATGGGCTACCTTTAAAAATCACACCTAGTAACTCCTAAACATTATTTAATGCAGCTGATTCATTTCTAGGTTGTGTCAAAGTCCAGGTTTGCCCCAACTTCAACAAAACTCTGATTTTGAATAATCTGAGACTGGATTAATGAGGATTAATTGTGCATTGTCTTTGAAGTTCTTTTGACCTTTTCATATGAATTAATCACTTTAGCTCTCAGCCTCTCTGATGCTTTTTATAGAAGTCTGAAAATTCCTGATAATGAGGTGCTAGTGACTGAATAAAGAGTATTCAGGGCTCTTCTTGTTGTAGACAATTAGCATGGCCCATCGTTATCAACTTAATAACATTTAAATAGTGGTAGACCAAAGATGTCTTTTTATGTGCCTTAGAGAAGCCTGTTTAATTGGTGGACTTTATAAGAGTGGTCAATGTTAATAAAATGACTTCTCACTTGTTCATAAAGTGGTAATGAAATTAATAAATATTCCATTTTCATCAGAACAATCTATTTCTATTTTCACTGCGTACTTCAATTTTAGATAAACATATCATAATGTTTCATAATGTACACTTTTGAGAACACTCAGATAAAGACTAATTTTGTTTTTCTACTTTTTTGTTTTTGACTGTTCACCCCATTGTATGATGTGTGGCTATGTTGTGGAAAGTACCCTTTTCTTTGGTCATTATCAGCACTGTGCTGCTGCACACCTAATCTATTTAGATCTAAAATCAGATTAATGCTTACTTCATTGATCTTGATTTAGTTTAGGGTTATTTAGGCTGTATTTCTTTCCAGAAAAGAAGATCAAGGTTTTTATTTATTACATCTACTAGTAGGTGTTGTTAGATATCTTTAAATAAAGAAATAAATGCCTCTTTCTTTCTCTTTCTTTCTTTCTTCTTTCTTTCTTTCTTTCTTTCTTTCTTTCTTTCTTTCTTTCTTTCTTTCTTTCTTCCAGGTCTCACTATGTAACCTTGGCTGATTTTGACATCACATATATTAATTAACTTTAAAATAAAGTTTTATATATATATATTATTTAGGCATAATTTACACCCAATACTGTATCATTTCAACCATATTACGTGATGAGTTTTGAAAAACTGTAATGCAGTTATACAGCTGTCATACAATTAAGGCATATAACATTTCTATGTTCTTTTAGAAAGGTTTCTTTTCCTTCACCTCCAATTCCTTATCTCCTGTCTCTATTCCTATCCCTCCATGTGTTTTTTGTTCTTCTTATCCCTATATGACAAAATATGATATAGAAGAAGCAACTTAAGGGAGGAAGAACTTATTTCGGCTCACAGTTTATAAGGCACAACCCATCATGGCAGGGTGGTCCTGCCGTGAGGCAGGAGTATGAAACTGACTTTATCATGGTGGCAGACAAAAACCAAAGTGATTGGTTTAGAGGTGGGGCTGAGATATAACGAAAATAGCTACCTCCAATAGCCTATGTCCCAAAGATTTTACAACTTCCCAGTATGTCACCACCATCTGGGAACAAAGTACATTCCATATCTGATCCATAGCATTCCATTACTGGCCTCAATAGGCTCTTGGCCATGTCATACTACAAAACAAATTCAGTATAACTTCAAAAGTCCCCATAGTCTTAAAAAATTTCAATAATGTCCAAAAGTCCAAATTTCAAAATCTCTTCTAAGACTCCAGGCAAACTCTTAGCTGTGAGTATTTGTAAATTCAAAGATACCAAGTTCATACTTGCACTGTACAATAGCATAGAGTATAGAATCCTGTAGGACTAGAAGCACAACAAGAAAAAATTCAGCAAGGCTTATTTCACAGGGCCATCGTCAAGCTGGTAGCTCCATGTCTAGCATCTAGGCTCCAATGGGATTGGGTAGTCTTGTATCTATAGCCCTTGGCCTGCAGTAGTATGTGTTCTGTGTTGGGCTGGATTATTCAGTGTCTGAAGCTTTCCTTAGCAGATGATCCTCAGTCTTTGAATCTGCATTCAGACTTAATGCTCCCTAATTAAAGTTTGCACACTGTTCTCTCAGAGCCCCTCTACTACACATTGCCTGACCTTGGTGTTTTTTTTGTATGGAATCTTGATTGAAGTCTTCATGAACATGTGACTTTTGCAAGCTGAATCCTGGCAAAATCAACACCATATGGATGATGCTGAGTTCTGCTGCCAACTTAATATATAGCCTGGGGCCCTTTACCACAGTTATAATGGTCCTATAACTGCCTGGGCAAATGAATTTGCCACAAAACATTTCCCCATATGTTATTGCTGGAGCAGAAAATGCAGAGGTACCTCCTGTTCAGGCACTCTTTTTCACGCAGTCTCTTTCAAGTGAAAGTTCTTCAAACGAATTTGTGTCTTTACACTCTGGATAAGACCCATTGTTCTGGTCCAAAGTACTCTACTTCCTTTACATTGCACTAATCTCTTCAACAATGTCTGCTGATTTGTCTACAACTGCCTTATTTAGCTTTAAATGTCCTTCCTTGCAAACCTGCCTATTTCCACAAATTTCTGCTTCATTTTTAATTCGAATTCTTACTATAAATCTCACTAGATGCAACAAGCTATAACCATCCCAGCCTGAATATTATATTGACTTTAATTTTCCTCCACAAAGCAAATTACCCCATTGCCTTTGAATTCTAAACTTCAGGACAAAGGAATAGCATAGCCTTTGAGGAAGTATAATGTGAATGACATAGCCCAGTTTCCAGAGCTGAACTTCCTCCCTCTGACATCTCTTGAGGACAGTCTTTACTACCTGCATTTCTATTGGCATTCAGGTTTTCGGGGCAACCACTGGAATGTCCCATTACATTGTGATTACAGTATTTTAGGGGTTCTCTAGCCAACAGCTACAACCTCTTTCACAATGCTTCTGAAAATCTGTGACTCACCATGTCAGGTATCATAGCAACTACCACACTTCTCCGAGCCTGTTTTCTTTACTAGCTGCTTTTCTCATCATTGTGACCAAATACATAGTAAAAGTCACTGAAGGGAGGAAGGATTTACTTTGTCTTACAGTTCTGAGGATACAGCCCATCATGGTGGGGAAGGCATGATGGTGTGACCGGCTCCTGCCTGTGGTGGTGATTGGTCCCATTATGACATCAGGTAAGAAGCAGAGTATGAGGAAGTGGGGCCTGTCTATAGCTCTCAAGATGCACCTACAATGATCTGCATCAGCCAGCAAGGCTCTATATGCCTTGCTGAACATTCGTACCACATGGAGTCCAAGCAGTAAAATACATGAGCCTGTGGAAGATATTTCATATCCAAACTATAATACCCTATATCATTTTAATTCTGTAATTAGATATTTTCCAAAACTTTGAAAAGTGGAATTATAGAATATATATTCTTGGGTGTGAGAACCTTCATTTAGCACAATTCTTTTGAGGTTCCTCCTAGTTTCTTCATTTTTTTATTGCTGAGAAATATTCTGGATTTACCACAACTTGTTTACCCATTCCCTGATATGTGGGTGGATATTCGGTTGTTAAAAGCATTTTGTATTGTGTAGAATGGAGAATATATATGATTTACTTTTTGGTTCCTGATAGAAAACTTAAAAAAATCCTTGGACCTTTTGGACTAATAGGAAGATCTTTGTTAATGTTGTAACTCATGGCAGTAAGAGAAGAAGAATCAAGAGTGTGGAAGGATGGGCATAGTTACCAGAAAGGCTAAACACAAGCTTAGAAGGTTGAAACTTTCAGCTGCTTGACCTCCAAGGACAGGATGATTGGAGCCAGAGATTGAGTGCTAGTGGTCAGTTTTGATGCAGAATGAAACCTTGACAAACTTCTAAACACTAAAGTTGGTATAGTTTCCTAGCTTCTGGGCACATCCATAGGCTAGGAGAATGGGAAAGTATGAGTGAACTGTATGAATTCCACTACATCCTTTCTTATGCATCTCTTTGGCTGCTTCTGAATTTTATTCTACCTGATAAACTATACTTAAGTTCTGTAAGTCTTCTTATAAGTTAATACACTGAAGGAAATCTGAATTTAGAGTCAACCTGTTGTAAGTGTAGTTGGACCTGAGACTGAATAGCTTATGTCTAAAGGAGTACGCAATCTTGTAGAAGACTGAGCCTTTGAACTTGAATAGTCTGATGCCTTCTTGGGTATAAATACCCAAATGTTAGAAGTTTATTTTAGTCTACTCACTTGGACTGTCTTGCCAAATTGACTTTTACTCAGTTATATGTACTTAACTTTTTGGTATATCTTTCCATGGCTTAATAGCTCATTTCTTCTTTTAAAAAATATTTTATTATTTTTATTTTATGTGTATGAGTGTATTGCCTGCATGTGTGTGAGTACACCTGTGTCATGCAATGCCCTTTGAGTCAGAAGAGGACTTCAGATCCCCTGGAACTGGGGTTATGGATGAATGTTAGTCTCCGTATGGGTCCTGGGAATCAAACCTAGGTTCTCTGCTAGAGCAGTCAGTGCTTTTAAGTGCTGAGGCATCTCCCCAGAAATAACTCATTTCTCTTGGGTAATACATAATATTCCATTTCCCAAGACACCAAAATTTATTGCATTTGCTCACTAAATAAAGATTTGATTATTTCCATATTTTGATAAATATTAATAAATCTGCTATGAAATATTAGTGTGCTTGTGTTTGTGTGGACAAATGTTTAGAATCTTATATAAATACCAAACCATGTGATTGTAGAGTCATGAAGAGCTTCTTCAGTTTTTCAGGAGGTGATGATTGTTACAAAGTGACTGTAACCTTTGGCACTCTTAGCAGCAATGGAGGAGAGTTCCTGTGGCTCTACCCTAGCATTTTGTTACTTGGTCAGTGTTCTTGAGTTCCTCTCTTCTAACAGATGTTTATTAATATTTCACTGTTGTTTTGTGTTTTATTAGTGACTTCTGATGTGAGCATCTTATCCATCTGCTTATTTGTCATTTGTTTATATTCTTAGCTGAGATTTCTGTTAGTCTTTAACCCACTTTAAAATTTAATAGTTCAGCTTCTTGTTTTTTTGAGTGTGTTTGAATGTACACATTTTTATGTATGTACCTGTATGTACATATGTACATATACATTGAGACCAGAGGCCAGCATTGGGGCCTTCCTCTACTGTTTTCTACACTATATTTTGAAACAGGTTTTCTCACTGAACCTGGAGATCATGGATTTGGTGAGACTAGTTGGCCAGCAAACTGCAAGGACCTTTCTGTCTTCTTCCTAGTCCTGGGATTACAGGTATACACTGATGTCTCTGGCTTTTTTATACAGGTACTGGGGATCCTAACTCAGGTACTCATGCTTACATGGCAATCACTTTACCAAATGAGCCTTCTTCTTTGCCCTCCACTTTCTTATCTTTGAATTTTAAGGGTTCTTTGATATACTTAATATATTTTGTAAACATTTTCTTCCAGTCTGTGGTTTATCTTCCTAATCTCTTGGCATTGCTCTTTGGGGGGAGGGAAATTTTTGTTCTTAGTGAATTTCAGCTAATCAATTATTTCTTTCAGGGATCATGCCTTTAATGTGCATCAAAAAAGTCATTGCCATACCCAAGATCACCTTGTGTGTCTTTTTCAAGTGATGTATAGTATTACATTCTACATTAAGGTATATCTGAGTTAATTTTGTTAGGATATAATGCCTTTGTATTCTTTATTTCCTAGCATATGGATGTCCAGTTGTTTCAGAGCCATTTGATTCTTCATTGTCTTGCCTTTGATTTTTTGACCTTGATCAATGGCTGTGCTTATGTGGGTCTATTTCTGGGTATATTTTGTTACATTGGCCTTTTCTTTCTATTCTTATATCAGTGTCCATTGTCCTGATTATTATACCTTTATAGTGAATTTTGAACTCAGGTAGTGGTAGTATAATGATTTGTAAGGAATGTGATGCATGTGCTGGATATTTTGTCTATACACATAGACTTTAGAAACAGTTTTCAAGTTTCTACTAAATAATTTTCTGGGATATTTTGATTGGAATTCTATTACATTATAGATTCAAAGTCAAGACTTTCACTAGGAAAATTCCATGAAAATTGATGTTAGGGTTTAAGAAACTGTGAAGAATAGATTTTAATATCAAAATCAGGGATAAGCTTGTAACTCACAAGAAAAGAATCTTAATTTCATGGAAATTGAAAAATGTTTGATAGGGGATTTACATATGTGTGAGTAAAGTCTTCTCAAAATAGAATATTGGGAGAGATTTGAAACTTTTTTTGTTAACTCCCAAGGATTTCAAATCAGTACTTTAAATCAGATTTCAAATAAATAAATTTCTTTTACTTGAACTATTAAATGAATTAATACTCTAATTAGCTTGCTATATGAATTATATTGCAGTTCAAATTTGTGGAAGAATAAATCAGAAAGACCATAATCCTTAAGGCGAAATCTTGAAAGGAGATATCGATGGCCAGGGAGATAGCTGTTAGTAAAATGCTTACCTTGGGAACACAATGACCTGGATTTTTTCCCCAGAACTCACTTAAAAATAACCAAGTATGGTGGTACATACTTGCAATTCCAGCAATGAGAAAGAAGAGACAAACAGGTCCTTGAGGTTCGCTGGCCAGCCTGCCTAGCCCACTTGTTGAGATCTAGAACAGTGAGAAATTCTATCTAAAATCTAAAAAAATTGACTATGCCCAAGGACCATGAAACACATTCACAGTTGTCTTCTGGTCTCCACTAGCACACATATATGCATCTGTGTGCATGCACATGTAGGCACATACATATATACATATATAAAAGGAACCCACAGGCAAAATGTTAAAAATTAGCATAGGAATAGGAACAGATGAAATTTCTCCTTGAAGCTTACTTTGGGTATTTGTTTCATCCTCAAAATGGTGATCCCACAGTGAAAGGGCCAAGAGGCCATAGAATGAAGGCAAAATAATGTATACAGAGATCCAGCTGGATCTCCTCATTAGCATGTACTTTAAACTCAAGCAAGAGTATCAAGTTTTCGCATGTAAAATAGTTTAATATTAGATATTAAACTAATAGAGCTATGATGCAATGTAAGTATATGTGTACTTGTTGAGTTGGCCTGAAGATGTATGTTAAATTGATTCAAAAGGAGTACAACATGATGAAACCTTTTAGAGTATTTTGTTTTAACAAATACACTATGCAAATACAATTATACATGAATACACACATTTGTTTACTGTTTAGGTATCACATTATGGATGATTTCCACATGTACTTTGTAGTGTTCTTGATATTTGTTTATTTGCTTTGTATTTGTGGGAGCTCACATGTGCCTGATTTGTGTGTGTGGAGTTCAGGGAACAATTTGTGGGAACTGTTTCTCTCCTTCCATCATGTGGGTTCCAGGGAATGAACTTAGGTAGTCAGACTTGACAGCAAGACTTTACCCAAGCGCTAAACATATATATTAAATTTTACAAAGTGCATATGTGTTTATTTATAAACAACCCACAAATGCATAAAATATGAGTATATTTTGGGAACATATAAACAAAGGCAAAATAATAATTACTTATGAGCTTTCAACCTAGAGATAATTATTGATATATATATATATATTTCTATACTCTGTTATACATATAGACATGCAAATGTTTTATTTGAAAAACTGCATTCATATGGGATATGATGGTGCACATCTCCAATCTCTGCTCTCTGGAATTTGAGGCCGGGGAACACAAGTTTAAGGCTAGTCTGCCCTATGTCGTGAGATCCTATCTCAAAACAAAACCAAAACCAAAAGAGCCAACTCCATCCACTGTATTCATGTTGTATATTTTACTTACAGCATGCTCTGCTTTACATGCTTGACATTCTAAAATGAGAGCGTTATGCAGAGGAGCTCACTAGGTCTGTAATGGAAACAGGGAGCTAGCCCTATCTTCTGAAGAGAATTTGAGATGTTTTTGTTTGTTTACTTTTGAGACCACATCTCACTCTGTAGCCCAGGCTGAACTCGAACATACTATGTACCTCCATATGGTCTTGAATTCATGGTGATTACAGGAGTGGGCCACTGCATACTCTGAGAGCTTTGAAAATTGGGAAGGTAGTCCCAGGGTAGTCCAGCCCCCTGCCCAGGAAAAGCTCTAAATTGATAGCTTTCATCTGAACTTAGGTGTTTGGTATCATTATAATTTATTTCTATCATTTATGAAGTTATTGATGCTGAACCAACAGTTCAGAGAAATGTGAAAATCAACACATATTAGGGAAGGGAGTTTGGCCTTTAATGTCAAAGATGAAAACAAAACAAAATAAAATTAGGCTGAGTAGCTTCATTACTTTTTCATAAATAGAAGAAGAGCATTGTGAGATTTGCACTTTCATCATATTGAATGCCTGCTATGTGCAATTGGGTGATACAAAGAACATGAAACAATAGCTCTTCTCCTGAGACACTCTCAGTCTGCCATGTCAGATCATCAGATGAAGGGGATACCTTATATGTCTGCTGTTTCCTAGGGAAAATATCAAAAGGAAACTATGAATGGATTTGAAGATAGTTTTTTAAAAATTTATTTTTGTTATTTTTATTTGTGTGCATGAGTATATTGCCTGCATGTATGTGAGTGTGCCCATGTCATACAATGCCCACAAAGATCAGAAGGGAGAGTTGGATCCGCTGGGACTGGAGTTAGAGACGATTTTAGGTGCCGTGTGGCTGCTGGGAACTGAACTCAGGTCCTTTTCCAGGGCCACCAGTGTTCTTAGCCACTGAGCCATCTCTCCAGCCCCCGAATATTTTCAATATGTGATATGTGATATGGCTTACATGGAAGTAGAATATTGACAACTTTAAGCTTTTTAAAGTTCCCAGGCATGGTGGCACAAACCTTTAGTCCCAGCACTTGGAGGGTAGAGGCAGGCACATCTCTGACTTCTGTGAAATTGTGGCCGGTCCTGTCTACATAGTGAGGTCCAGATCAGCTGGGGCAGCAGGGAAAACCTGTCTCAAAAAGTCCCCCACCTCAAGAATTCGCTTTGACAATTTTTAAAAATATATCTTATTTATGTGCGTGAGTGTTTTGCCTGCATGCATGTAAGTACACCTGCGTTGTGCAGTACCCACAGAAGTCAGAAGAGGGTGTTGGCTTCCCCTGGATCTGGAGTTATGGATGGTTGTTAGTCACCATGTGGGTGCTGGGAATCAAACTCAGGTCCTTTGGTAGAGCAGCCAGTGCTCTTAATTGCTGAGCCATCTCTGCAGTCTCCTGTTTTGACAGTCTTTAAATATCCACTTTGTTTTATTTTTAAGTTAAGACATTTAAGAAGAAATTTCATTATGAAACAGAATCTTTACTTATGATGAGATTTTGGAGGTGGAAAATGGCCCATGAACACTAATTAGCAGCTAAGTTATTGTAATAAAATGAAGACAAATTGCTCTCATGCTTTAAAATAATTACAAAGCTGACTCATTACTGAACTGAAATGCTGAGCCGAAGTATTCCTCACTCTTTCTGTTCTAATTAGATTTTATTTATTTTCAATATTTTTTGAGGAGACCGAGAACAGATCATTAAAAAATGGGCCATTATGCAGCGATATCATTTGAACTTCTGAAATACAAAGTAAGTCTTGATATGGCAGAAATCCACACAATGCCCAGGATTTCTTTAATAAACCTACAAACAAAGGCAGCAATAACATCTTTAAGTCTCTTTCTTCAGTGCATCTCAGCTGCAGTTCCAGTGAATACACGTTTTACCCCTGAGTGTGTAATAAGTAGGGAAAGTATTTCTAGGAGGCACAATGGCCTCATCAAAACTCAATTCAGAGAAACACAAAACAAAAAGCAAAAAGTGAAACCCTCCACAGTTCCCATCTAGTCAATGATGAATCAAACAACTTTGAAGAAATACTAGGTGCTGATTTTGTTAAGTTTAGTATGTTATGAAAATATTTGGCCACTATTCTGCATTTCCCATTTTGGTTCCTTGATCTAGAACAGTAAACCTGTTTAACTGTTCAGTGTTACCTAAAATAGTGTGATCTGAGAGTCCTTAACTGAGACTCCTTTTTGAATGCTCAGGGGGAATTGACATACTTAAAAAAACATCTTGATTTGATGATGTGTGAGTTAAAATAGTTGGCATCCATGTGACAGAGAGATGGAACAATCAGAAAAGGCAATGCCTGTAAACAGTGAAGATAGCAGTCTTAACGTGGCCCAGATGGATGTCAACCATAGTTGCCCCTTGTATGAAGCTTTTGCTGACACACAGGGAAGATGATTTCAAATAGATACATGGAAAGTATCACAATCGTTGATATGCAGAAAAATTTTTTTTAAAAAGAAGCTCTATATGGAAAGAGTGCTGTGAATCAGCATTTTCAGCAGTACATCTGATGAGGTAGGAGGAGCCAGTTTATGGAAGGCTTTTGGATCTCAGTAAGTTACTTTTTATTCTAAATTCTATACAAACATTTTTAGCTTTATAAAGACACCATGTATTATATATAGCACCTGTTCTGCATTTATACACATGGTATAAGAATTATGTTTTGATATACAGTTTTTGAAAGATCATTCTGACAGAAGGAAGATCACTTATTAGACCATCGGGTATTGGTTAATAATGAGACAACTATGGGACATGTGTGGCTAGGTGATTTTGCTGTACAAGAATCACAATTTAAGATGACTATGAAGTTAGTGGATGACACTAATCTTAGAAGATCACTGTTATATATGCGATCCATCACTGATTGCACTGTTATTACAAGACAAGTGACTGGTGATGCCATTGCGGCTGTATTGGTAGATGCAGATTTGAGAGAAGAGGAGGCTCATAAGACATATTTTAAAGGTAGAGATTACAGGACATAGAGTTTGCTGGATATCAGGCATCAAAGCAAGAGGCAAATCCAGTTGCTTCCTACGTTTTGTTCTAGCTTTCAGTTTATAGAAATGCTAGCAAGCTGCTGCAGCTCAGGAAAAGAATGGGTGCGTTGAGAAGATATTTACAACTTGTTTCTGGACACATTAACTATGAGATACCTATGAGACATCTTCACAGGGATGTCTAGTAGACTGCTGAGTTATAAACCTGTTACTGAATGAGGTGGTCAGAGTATGAGAAAGAAATTTAGGAATCTACTGTGTTGATCTGAAATCATGGGACAAGGTAGGCTTTCTGAGAGAGGAGTGGTAAATAGAGAAAAGACAGAGGACTTGGCCTTAGCTAGGGTCTTCTCAAATCAGGATTTTTTTCTATATATGTATGTGTATGGTGTGTCTACATATGTGTATGCATGTTTGCATGTGTATATATGAATGTGTGTGCAAGTGCGCATGCTTGTGTGTGCAAATGCATGTGGAGGCCAGAGGTTGACATTGGGTAACTTCCTCAAATCCTCTCTACCTTATATATTCAAACAGAGTCTCTCACTTGAGTACAGAGTCTGTCAATTCAGTTAGACTACCCAGCTTGCCCCAAGAGTCCCGGTGTGTATCTCCTCAGCAAGCACCGGGATTTCAGGTGGGTTCACACACCTACTTGGCATTTACAGGGGTCCTGAGCATCTGAATCTAGTCTCTTATACATAGCAAGTGCTTTACCCATTAAGCCATCTCCTCAACCTTGCAAAATGAAGACTTTTTGAGAAGACTAAGTATCCAAGAATAAATTTTGGGAAGCAATAGCTGCTAAGGTAGAGAGAAGACAGGTGAGGTGTGTCAGGGAAGCCAGGGCATCTGCAGGTGGTTAGTTGAAGAGTTGATACCACAGTCCATGTTACCCAGCTCTTAGACAAAACCTATTTATAATTGCCACGGTGCTCCTGTTCCTAATTCTTGTTTAAATCTCATTTGTTACTGCAAAACAAAAAGTGAACATTGGGGCAATCTGTGGCTAAATCTTTAACTTAATATTTTGTCTAGCTCCATTTACTGATAGTGTCTGTTTGGATTTTCTCAGATTATTCTTTGATCATATTTTTTTTCATGTATGTGGCACTACAGATTTCTTGAGTTTCAAATGCCTTTTGGTCTTCTTTAACAACCTAGTGATGGTCAGGCCGGCTGATGTTTGAAGCCAGAGAAAGATGTGATTATTTCTTTTTTTCTTGTACATGTCCTCCTCGATGTAATTATCTTTTTAATCGTATTTCACAGGATCTGGTAGCTTCAGCCTTTCCCTTTAACATCACATGTGAACCCCTACAGTATCTTTATATATCTCTGCCCTTTACTAGGCCCATCGATTGCCATATCTCATTGCTCCACTTTAAATTTGCAGCTTTCTCTCTCTCCCTCTACTGCTGCCCTTGTCGTTACCTGAGTGATTTTCTTCACTGAAGCCCTTTGCCTGTAAGCAGTCCATCTGTTCATTTCTGCCTAATGCCACTGCTCAAATGATCTGTGCTTTGAGCATTTCCATTCTAACTCTTCAGGCCCACATGGGCTTCCTGTTTTCTAAAGAGTCAAGTCATGATCTTTGCCCATGGTTTTATTTTCCTGATCTCATCTGATGTCTCTGACTTTTTTCTACTTTCTTTAGGCTTTCAGAATTCTTTCCTCAGAACTGTTTCAGCTATTTCTGCAAGCACAAGCATTCCTTATTTAAAGAATATTTTATCATCATTATTTTATGTGTATGAGTGTATTGCTGTATGCGTGTAAGTACACCTTGCACCTATGTCGTGCAGTACCTCGGAGTCAGAAGAAGACGTTGCATTCCCATGGAAATAGATACGGATGGTTGCTAGCCACCATGTGGGAACTGGGAATCAAACTTGGGTCCTCTGCAGAAACAATCAGTGTTCTCAACAGATTCATTTCTCCAGCCCGTGAAATAATTCTTTTAAAAGAATTATTACACATATGACAACATGACTTTTAGCGATCATTTCTTGTTGAAGCCTAGCTCAATTACTCATGTTCTATATTTACAAAACTAAATGTAATCTAACCAAGTTAATGACAATGTTCACCGAATTGTTCTTTTATCTTGCGGCTTCTCAAAAACATACCAGTTCCATTCCAAAAAGGAACCTGCAAAAATGATCTAATGATGCCCTTCAGGCAGGTACAAAGAAAAGACTTGCCAACATGTGGAGCTCAGAGTGGGCCAATGTGGTGAACGGAAAAGTGCCCCCTATTTGAAAATGCCTATTTATATTTTGACCTCTTGCTTTGTGCTAGACAGTGTTAATGCAGAGGCAGCAGGATGCTAAAAGTGAAAAAGGGTATCCAGTTAGTAAGCACCAGTTGCCATGTAAGTAGAGACCTGTTTGTGTCGTGGATCTCAGCAAAGATCAAACCTGAGATCAAAGGCTTTGATAAAATATGACAGAGCTTAGCAGCTCATAACCTCTTCCCATCACCATAGGGAGTAGTTTAGGACTGCCTACTACCTGACGTGTGCCTCATTCAAGGAGTCCCCAGGAGAGCTGCTGGTTGGCGCTGAGGTCAGCCTGAATAGCAATGATGATGATCTGGGCTGATAGAAGAGTTGAGGTGTCTGCTTCCAGCAGGAGTTAGCATAACAGATACCAAGCTATTAAAGCAACCAAGCTTGCTATGATCTCAGACAGATGTGACAGCAGTTGGAGAAAGCTGCAGGAGCAAAATAAGCAGCAGTGGTTTCAACAAGCTGAAAGGTTCCAGCCTCAGGTCAGTGATGCTTGTAGAGCTCTTTGGGAAGAGACAGGGCCGGGTATCTATTTTTCTACATCTGCCATTACGTTTTGAAGGATGCAATGTTAGCTTGCTCTGACTGTTCCTTATGCTTACACAGACCACCTAAACCAATACCCCAAAAGTATGTGTTTTCTTGAATCTGGCACAGATAGTAAATACATGACGTTTACCATAAATACCTATTGATGGGCCAGGCAAAATGGCTCAGCAGGTAAAGGTGTTTGTTCACCAGGCCTGATGACCGTAATTCTATGCCTGGGACCTACATGGTTGAAGGAGAGAAAAAACATCTTCTAGTTGTCCTCTGACTATCACTTGAATGCCTTGGTATGTACACCTACCCTCAACAAATAAAAGTGGAATAAAAAATTTAAAAATCATTTTTTAAAAGTTGATAGGTAGAACAATGGAAAACGAGAAAGAATATGGGTTAGAGGCTAAAATGTATACATAAATTTATGGAAGTGGAACCATAGGAACAAACTGTGTGTGGTGAATAGGCAGTGGCAACAGAGACACCATTTGAAGAGGAAGAGTTCTCTGTGTCCATATTTTCTGCCCAACACCTGCCTCTTTGAAATTTATGCTGTTCATCCCCAAGTCTCATGAATCTTTACTGGCTTCAGGAGTTTCTTATGAAAATAAATATAAATGACTCTTGAGAAAATGCACCTCAACTATGTTTGGTTTTACATTCTGTCAGCTAGTTAAGAACAGGGCCATGGGGAAACAGGATGCACGCTAGATATCTAGGCAGGATTATTCTAGATTTCAGGAAAAAGTAATTTCACTCTGCTCAGAAGTATTAAATTCCTTTCTTTTAGGTTTACAATTCTAGAAGGGGTTAGCACCATCAAAGAGAATCTCATCGAGAATCACTACATAAAATGATGTGTAATCTGATTTCAACCAACACATTGGTTCATTCTATAGAAATGTTTGTCCTAATATAAATTCCAATCCATATAAGCAAGGTTACATGAGAAAGAGAAAGAGACACAGCAAAAGACAGAAAGAGAGAGAGAGAGAGAGAGAGAGAGAGAGCGCTCTCTCCAGAGAGGTACAGATGTAGAAACTATAGAGAGAGTTAGAGTCTTTATATCTGGGGAAAACAGTTAAGTTCAAGGATTTTCTTTGAGCTTGCTAGTCCTGACCAGTAATAATCTACATATCTCAGGTGTAGAATCTTGGACTTTATTAGGTAATTGACTCAGAAAGTTTTCAAGATAAGTCCCTCTCAATGACATAATTCAGTCAGTCTCATGTGTTATTCCTATGCTTGCCATTTTATAGTTTAGGTTTCTAAAATGGACGTCAGACTCATGCACCATTCCCAATAATGCTCTGCAGTCACATCAGAGGACCTGGATGGATGTTACTGTCACTCTTACCTTTTAAAGGCCACTGAGAACCTGCAAAGTAAAAGAATTAATGTGTAATGACCATACATTCAGATTTCAAATTAATTACCCTCCCGTGGCACAGGTTTTTCAGATTTGGAATATATACTAGCATTCTTCTCATTATTCTGATGAAGGCCACCTGACTGAGACTTGGAGTCACTTAGAAAAGTCCCTTCCAAGGGGTGCGATGAATAATTGTGTCCATTGATTTGGTGCATGTTCCTGACAAGTTGCTTCCTGAAGTAAACCTGTGTCCACACTCAGTTTTGGTGGCTCTGTGATCCTGTCAGTGTTCCTCATGGCTTTGCCGTTGTTATTTTCTTGACTGGGCCCAATTTGACAACTGCCGTGAAAACAACTCAGACTGATTCTCGTCCAACTTCTTCCGGAATTTTCCAGTACCTGTAATTGGCGAGATGATTTAGACTGTAGAGAGAAATAAATTTCTGAGTATATTAAATCAGTACTTTTTTAAAGATTTATTTTTATATTTTGAATTTGTGTGTATGTATGTGTGTCTTTGTGATTGTATACTGCATGTGTGTATCCAAGGAATCCAGAAGAGGATGTTGGATCCTCTAGACCTAGAGTTACAAGTGGTTGTAAGCTGTCTAATGTAGGTATTCAGAATCAAGCTTGGGTCCTCTGGAAGAGCAAGAAGTGGCCTTAACTACTGAACTATCTCTCCAATCCTAAAAATTAGTGCTTTTGTCGTTCGTTGGAAGTAAATATTTATATTAATCAATTCATCACTCAATATGGACTTTGGTAACATATCAAAGTATAAACTACCTGTGTGTGATATTAAGTAAACTATTTAGCTAGTCTTGATATCCCTGTTTCCTCATCTTTAAACAGAGATAATACCTCAAGAATCTGGGTGAGCATGAATAGAAAAATGTATGTAATACTTTTAGATGGAGTAGGTGATTGGCTATGGAGAACTGCCTGCTGGAGATACAGCCTGAACCATGTATTTCATACTCTTTTGTAGTAGCTACAGTAAAAAAGAAAAATATATCAAATTAATTTTACTAATTTATTATGTAATCTGTTATGTATAATACTATCTAACACATAACTGATAGAATTTTTTTTATCAAAGAGCTCTTTCATTTATTCTTATACTCAGACTTCAAAATACACTATGTGTTGTACACTGACTGCACCTCCTAAGTTGGATGTTAAATTTTGAATGAATAAAATGAAAAGTAGTCTTGACAAAATAACTAAGCTATCTTTGATGGAAATTTCAACTTGATTTAAAATTTGAATATAAGTGAGTTAAAATTAAGCTAAGTTAATCAAGTTAAAAATTTAGCTTTATAGGGCTGAGAGACAGCTCGGAAGTTAAGAGCACTGACTTTCCAGCACCTATATGGTGGCTAACAACTATCTGTAACTCCAGTTCCAGGGGATCTGTCTCCATGGGCATTACACAACATGAGTGCACTTACATACATGTGGGCAATGCACTCACACATATAAAATAAAAATAATAAATAAAATGTTTTAAACATTCCAATTTATAGTTAAGATAGCCATACTTCACATACTCCAAGCCTGTGTGTGGTGAATGGGTGTGCTATAGGGTTCCGCAAGAGCTAGAAAGACGGAACGGAAGCGTGCAAGGTCTATGGCCTTTCAGTCTCCACCTGCTTAGTCTGGTTAAAACCTTAGCTCTTTGTCTTTGTTCTTTTATGCTGTGGGCGTGGCACATAGAAGAGGGAGAGTGAGGTATTGTTTCTCTTTCTTTCAACTTTCTTTTTAAAATAATTTTTTTATAATTTTGTACATGACTATTTGTACATTTCTACCCCTTCTTCTGTACATTCTACATCCCAACTCCAAACTCTCTCAATTTTATAATCTCTTTTTTATCTTGGCTACAAATATGCATGTGTGTATATGTGTACACACATGTAGCCTATCGAGTCCACTTAATGGGGTTTGCTGGTATGTACATGTGTTTAGGGATGAACACTTTGGACTGGATAACCTATCAGAGAGCTTGTCCCTGGAGAAAACTGATTCTCCCTCTCTCCGCAGTCATCGATTGTCTGTAGCTGTTCATCTAGAAATGGGACTTTGTGAAATCCCCTTCATTCATTTTGGCATGTCAACAGATATGGTCATTATGCAGGTCTTATTTAGAAAAACATATTCTTGAGATTTCATGGGTTCAGCTTCTCTGCCATATCTAGAATACACCATCGACTAGGAGGTGTCCCAGTCCTCTGGCTCTTACAACTTTTCTTCCCCATCTTCTGTAATGTTTCCTGAGCCATAGGTGTAGGGGTTGCATTGTAGATGTAGTGATTGTTCATGATTTGGAGTAAGTAAATACTGGAAGAAATGACAAAGAGAGTAGAACATTGTGCCAGTGTTCATTGAGCCAGATAATCTTCCTGTCCTTGGGGGCCTTTATTGATGCAAGCAAGTTAAATGGTGGCACATAACCCTGCAATGTAGATAAGTGTGGAGGGCTACGTAGACATAGTGGTGAAGTAGGTCACATGAAATTCTAATAGAGCCATGGCAGAGTGTTGTTGTGACTGATTCTTGCATGTGGGAGGCCAAGCACAGCTGCAGTAAGTTGTGGCTGTGAGGCTGGAGTCCCTGCAGTGTGGGACAGATTGATAGCCATGCAGCAGGGGCAGCGAGGCAGGAAAATAGATTCCTCTATGTAGGAAAGCTGTTTCCTATAGTGACAAGGGAGATACAAATAAGTTGAGGGCATAGTTCCTGCTGTTCTCACTTTACATATAATCTATCTGGAAGAAATAAGCCATAAACAAGGGGAGATTTTAATTACATATGAGATAAATATATACAGCAACATTAGAAAAATGCTAACCAGACCTGAATACCAGGATTTTTCTGAATTCAATAAATCAGATGCAGTAAAGGCATAAGATCAGATCATGTAAATATTTGCTAGTTCAGAGAATGGAGAAGTGAGACCTTGGAGCCAAAATGTGGGTACAGATCTGTTCAAGGTGCTTTGTTTTTGATGGTATCAAAGTAAAATTTTTACGTTAGTATTGCAGGAACCAATAGAACGACATTGATATGGAGTTTTATAGATATGAAAACTTTATTTTGCCAACTATTAATAACTACATGAGAAAGACAAGAGGGTTCTAGTTACCTCCATTTTGCAGAAAACTATCCTGAGAATCAAGAGGCCAATCCACTTGTCCAAGGTCATATCCACAGTGAGTGGTCCTTGATATTCAGATTCAGATGTCCTCATAATCAGTCTTAGTTTGTTTTCATAAGATTTCAGTATATGTTTCAGATTTAGAACTTTTTAAATTTAAATTTTTTTTGAGAATTTCACACATGAGTATCATATTGCATTACTGCCACCCTCCTCAGTCCTTCGACTCCTCCCAGGCCCCACTTCTCCATCACAGTTTCTTGTCCTTGTCTTTGATTATTATTTTACATATGCATACATACATCATATACATATATATGATTTAATACATTGAGTCCATTTAGAGGTTCTCATGTGTACATATATTTAGAGCTGCCTAATTGGGATTAGATAACATATCAAGGAGTTATTTCCTAGAGAAAATGGATTCTCCCTTCCTCAGCATCCATTGATTGCCTATAGCTCTTCATCTTGTAGTGGGACCACCATGAAACTGTCCCCATCCCAGCTGTCACATCAGCTGTTTTTGTATTACGCAGTTTCTGTTAGACTACCATACTTTGGAAATTTCATGGATGCAGCTTCCCTATGGTGTCTAGAATGCATTAATTAGCAGCAGATGTCTTGTGCCTCCGGCTCTTATTTTCCATTCAGCCACCTTTTCTGCAATGTCCTCTGAGCCTTAAGTGTAAAGGTTGCATTGCAGAAATTTTGCTTAGGGCTGGGCAGGAAATGCTTATGAGAGGTTCATGCCATCTTTGATCTACTAGGCACACTACTGAAAGTGATTGATTTAGACCAATCTAGGCAACATTTGTCAATATACAAAGTTGGCCTTTGATATACTTCATTCTTCAGGGATTTCTCCTCATCCTCTGTTGTAATCAAACTCCCAGTTCTCACAGTATTGCTAGAATGGCTAGAATCTTCTAGTTCTGGTTTGAAATCCTTACTCCTTGAAAATTTTGCCCACTTAAAATGTGCCAGTGTCTTGCTTCATTCTTTCTGGAAGTATCTAACAGTTCATAATAGAGTTCGCAGTTAATTTGCATTAGCTAGCATTTCTATCTGGTAATTCTTTCTTTCACGGTAATTCTTAAACTTTTAGGGTTTCGTCACTTTAGACTACGAGGAGGAATTAGTTAGTACAGATACTTTTATCCTCTATCTGCTTAGCCAGCCGTCTTTTCTTTCCTGTGTGGGCCTTTTCTCTGACATTACAGAATTATGGTCAGTCCTAGCGTTGGTTTGTGTCTAGAGTTTTATGCACATTTCTTTCCAACTCAGTTTTCTGAAGGTTAGCTTTCACTAGTTCTGTTTGTCTAAGTTCAAAGCTCAGGCTTTCCTTCCGTGTCTGGTTGCTCAAGGAAATTTCCAAGTGGCAGCTGCCTTAAGATCCTCTCAGCCCGATTGTTTTAATTTTTAGGGTGACAAACCATATGCCAATTCCTGCTACCAATTTCTAGGCCATATTTAGAGCTACCAGCTCTTCATTTGACCTGATCTAAATCTAATTCTATTGAAACTGTTTTTCCTCCATGGGCAATGTCCTTTGATGATATATAGACAAAAGGTCTTCCAACCTCCAAAATGACTGTCTGCGGTGTTCATTACCTCCAGTCCCACTGCTGCTGAACTGTCAGAGTCTGCTTCTAGCCAAGTTCATCTATGTTGCCACTGCTTGGCTAGTAATGACAGCCACCTGCTGAGGCCTCATCAGTGGTCTCGGTTTTGCTCCAGGTTTATACTGAAGCTAGCCTAGGCTGCTTGCCTTTTGTCTTTATTCTACCAGTGTGCAAAGACATAAACTTTGGAGGATTCTTGCTTTGTTTGTAGTTTTTCCAATCCATTATAGAATAGGTTTATACCTAGAAGATTAAGCTCTTTATAATTCAGCAATAATCGTATCATGTTCCAGATATATTTTAGCTCATAGTATTATCTGCTACTTAAAAAATTAGGTCAGTTAAGAGCATTTACTGCTCTTCCGGAGGACCCAGGTTTGGTTTCCAGCACCCACATGGTGGCTAACACCTGTCCTTAAACCCAGTTCTGGATCTGATACCTTCTTTTAGTCTCTGCAGGTATCAGTCAGGCATGTAGTACCATTACATACATGTAGGCAAAATACACATAAAACAAAAATAAGTAAAATTTTAAAAATTAGGTCAAAACTTAAAATCGGTTAATTCACATAACTCTCAAAAGTTTTTGCTTCTCTTGAAAAGTTGTTTCACAGGGCTTATCTTTCCTAATGGCAACCTTTGATGGGAATTGAATATGCTGTTAGCTGGATTTCTGTCATTGTGTCAAAATACCTGAAAAAACCAATATAAAAGAAACAAAATTTTATTTTGCTTGTGATTTCCAGGGTTTCGGTTCATGGTTGCTGGGTCCATTGTTTCGGGGCCTGTGGCAAGGTAGAATATTGTGGTGGAATGCATGGCAGAGGAAGATGCTTGTGTCCCGAGACAGGAAACAGAAAAGACAAGCAGGGTGTTCCAGTATCCCACCCGGGAACTGCCGCTGCCACCTCCCTTCCTTCCACCAGGCCTGACCTCTTCAAGGCTCCACCACGTCCCAAGTACGCCAAGACTGAGTCACAAGCCTTTAACACATGATCCTTTTGGAGACACTTCAGAACCAAAGTATAGTAAGCATTATCCATCCCTTGGACTTATCAAAACTTCCATTATGGGCTTGGGAGAGGGCTTAGCTTGCAAAAGCACTTGCTGCACTATCCTGATGAGCTAAATTCAGTCCCCAGTACCCTAATGTAATAGTGTACGTCTGTAATCTCAGCACTCCTACAAAGAGATAGGAGATTGATACAGAAGGATCAGTCAGAAGCTTGGGGTCAGGTAGCCTGGGGTAAGTTGTGCAGTGGCAGGAGCAATAAAATAAACCTTGCTTCAACAGGAGGAAGGCTAGAACTGACTCCGAACGTTGTCCTTTGACCTCCGTATGCTTACTCACACACACATACACAAATTTCATTATTCACATAATATATCAATTACTGTTTATGTGTAATGTACTTTAGCCATTTTTTGTTTATGTGACTTTTGTAGATATTTGAGACGTAATCTTTATCTACTTATTCATGTGGTGAAAAGAATACTACTTTTTGTAATTCAGCTAGGATCCTTTAACATAGCACCTGGTATGTAAAAAGTTTAGTCAATGATTTTCCTACTGATTCTCTGATTACTGTTACTTCTGCTGCTAATATTATTACTGTTGCTATTGGAATTACATTCTCTAGGTGTTCAGCACTTGAGAGCTATCTTGACAGTTCTCAGTGCTCTTTGTTCATAGATGGAGTAGGATGATGCCAAGTTTTTGCTACTTGTTAGTCTCAATAGAACTGTTGGCTTGGTCATCCTCTAACTTGTAGTTTCTGAGCTGTAATGCCTATCCTCAAACATAATGGTGGCACTTACAATGCCCTCATGTCCTCTCATATGATCACAGGAATCCTGAGAATATAAGAACCACATCTTTGAGCAGCAGGGAAGAACTTCTCTGGACCTTCTGAGATGAATCCATGTTCACATTAAAATATTCCCTTATTCCCACTTTTTTTCCCACAAAGCATATTGCGCCCATAGAGAGAGCTACTTTAGCAGCTTTCCCAAAGGCAGCCCTTGAAACAATTTTTTATACTTGGAGTGTCTTAGTTTTGCTATTGACTTAGTGTATTCTTGCTCTTATAGCAGACCATGTGTTGCACACTGCTCTCTGTTCAGGATGGAAGGATATTTTTCCAGCTGCTGTGCGTGCTGGTGCCAAATCATAGGTAGGAATGGACCTCAGTTGAAAAGAGTTGCCTTGAGCAAATTATGCCCTCTTCAGAGGAGGAAACTGTTATGAAATGTCTGATTGTATGGTCCTTATAGAGACTCGCAAATCTCACCACCTGTCCCCAGTTAAAGACAAATCTGAAAAGATACCCAGCTGCAAATCTTTGTGGTTTCAAATGAGACAGTATTGAGAATCTACTGCCCCTGACCGATTTTCCTTCCTTCCTTTTTCTTAAAGTATTAATAGCTATAGTATTCCCTAGTAAACTTTTGTAGGTTAATCTTTGACTCATAGCTCATTACCCAAGGAACTTGAGTAGCAGTAATTATTTGTCCTAAAAATCATAATCGAATTCGTGGATTAGCCAGAATTGGCCACACTCTTAAATATGCATGCAAAAACTAAAGCATGCACTACACATCTTCCATAGCAAATAACTGCATGCTGACTGTTGGAGGAGAACAAAAGAGTGTATAGCAAATGATTCCAACAAGCTCAAATTCTAAATTAATAAGATTATAATATGCATTCTTCATGAAACATCTACACAGATTTATAAAATATTCAGTGTTTAATTCATTTTGTTTTTCGTCCATTAATGAAGATCTAGTAAAATGATACATGTATTCACTCTAAATGTAAGTGCCGTCTTCATATATACATCACTCTACTAAACCCTCAGATGAATCTATGCAGAATACTTTGTTTTCTGACATTCATGTGGACTTTGTCTTCTAGAACACAGTGACAATGGCTGTTTGTATCTTTCATATGTCAACATATGAAGCAATTGCTTCTTGCTTCAAAAATTTGCATGTTCTTTATATAAAACTGACAATCAATACGGCAAGTAGGGTTTTAGTGTCATAATACAAATAGAGTTTTAATACAGCAATGCTTTTCTTAATAAAAGGTAATGAGCAATTTGGTGAACTTTGTCATCAAAAGTTCATTGGTTCTGTGAGAAGGGAATAGTCTACTTATTTGAAAAATACCAGGGTTATGTTTCTTAAAATGTGAACTTTATTATACATTGCATTATCTGAAGTAACTATTTATACATTACAAGTGGGAATTACATTTCAAAAGAAGCATTTTTATTATACAATAATTAAAGTGATATATTTTTACCTTTTCATCCTCAGTGATAATTGTTTCATACTTTCTCTGTAAGCCTCATATTCTACTTCTTTCTTGTCTCTCATAACTCGTAACTCCCTTTTCCATAATATAAATTATAAAACATCTGCATATGAATCCACAGCTGATGTCTCTCTGCTTGTTGTATGTAAAATTCTGTTTAACATAGGGTCCTATCTACTCTTGTCCATTCAGTCTCTCTCTCTCTCTCTCCACCCAGACCTTTCCTCTCATTTTCTGTCAGTTCTTACATAATTACCATTTGACTCATCCTTCTATACCTGCTGCACATTTCTATGATCATTTTTAGGACAAAGCTCCTGCCAAGAATTGTCTTTACTGGTCTCATCTATTCCCCTTACCACACTCAAATTAGTCTTTCACCCTATCAGTGATAAAAACTCTATTAAAAATGCAAGTCGCCATTTGCTTCCATGTTGTTGAGTCCAGTGATCCACTCAGTCACCTTTTCTGCTTATGTTTTTAGCTGGATTTGACAGTATCAAGCACTCTCTTTTCTGAGTTCATGGACCCACATTCCTGAGCATTTCTTCTTACAGATGCACTACCCTTTTCTTACTCTATTTAGTGACTTTTTAAAAGCCTGTTACCAAGATCAAAATGTATGATGTCATAATTCTGCTTTGGTCTGTTTGTTTCGTAGACTTCCACTAAACATGGTGTCACTGCTGAGGACTGCTTCATCATATACTCATCTTCCACCTTCTCATAGATTTGCCTAGGACTTGGCTTTTATGTGCATGTCTTACAGACATCTCAAATTCGTATGCTAAGTTGGACTCTTAATCTTCATCTCATCACTTCTCCTTCTTTCATTAATCTATCACAGTTGAGATATCCCATTTACCTGTTGCTGAGGTCAAAACTCAGGGGCATCACTTCCCTTTTCTCTCCCTCCTTTTTACATCTGCAAGTCCCATAGGCTCTACCTTCAAAATACATACCATATCTCACAACCTCTTACGATTTTGATCACTGTTAAACTAATTATTACCTTCCAGTTTGACTTTTCTAAGCTCCTTCTTAAGTCAATTTTCCATATATGCTGTATGATTTTCATAATGTTTCAGTGGTTTTCTTTTTAAATGTAAGCTAGATCAAATATTTTCTTCCTTCAAAACACTTTGTGTTTTTATATAACATTTACAATGATCTCCCTGATTCTGTGATGTCTGACTTATCTGGTTCAGTTTTATTCCCAGTACTCTTCCACCTACTTGCTCTTTGAGCTATCCTGGTCTTGTTTTTCGAACCCTCCAAAGCTGATCTTTGCTTCATGGCATGTGCGACTACTGTGTCCTCCACCTGTAATATTTCCTCAATGACATCTTCACACATTGCTGTTATTTGTGTTTCTGTGATGGATCAAATTGTGTCTCCTCTCAAATTCATGTTGAAGTCCTAACTCCACTGTTTGGTGTTTGATAATGAGGTCTTCTGGAAATTTTAGGTTTTAAGCACAGGATGCTAGTGATGGAATTAGATCTTTTTAAGAAAGAGATACCAGCTTCCTGGTAGGAGGAATATGAGGCAGCAGCCTTCTACCAGCCAGGAAGAGAATCCTCACTAGAACAGATGATGTTGGTGCTTGCCACTGGGCTTCCAGCTCTAGTTCTTTGGGGAAATACCTTTCTGTTTTTTAAGACACAGAGTCTAATGTATGCTGTCATGATTATCTGAGTTACTTAGACAGTCTCTGCTATTTTTCTGTTAGGGATCTTTCCTGACCACTTCATTTCATGTTTTTCCTGCTTTATGTTTTATATATAGACTTCATTCTACTGTGTTTATTGTTAGTATTGTGAAAATAGAGAATAGGATGAAGGGCATTCATAAGCAGAAGGAGAGCTACTGTTTTAGGTTATTGAGCTTATTTTTTCTTCCAACCAGAGGGATAAGATGAAGCAATGTATAAACTAAAAGCTCAATGCAACCTCGGTAAGAAATCATGCATTGAGATCTGCAGTGACCTGCCTAAGCATCCCACTTAAGGAAGGAGAGCAAGTCCTTTTAGAGTGAGGACCTTCCGTAATGGAGCTAACTAAACTAAGTTGAAGAGCTATGCTTTTCCTCTCAAGAGCCTGTTTAGATAATGTTGAAGAAATGTATATCAATGTTACATTAAAGAAGGCTGCAGTGCTTTAGCTCTGATATTTTGTTGGGCCAGTTGCCAAGTTTCAGAAGCCTATTACAGCCAAAGCCTTTTGTACCCAAAGGGCTGACTTGTGACTGAAGACAGTACTGTGGAGGGTTGACCCACACTCTGGGATTGTGCAGTCTGCAGATATTTTTAACATCATGTAAGAATTATTCATACCTGGGGCTGGCAGGATTGCTCAGTGGGTAAAGAAACTTGCTATAAAAACCTGATAATCTGGGTTTGGTCCCTGAATCTCATGTAAACGTGGGAGGAGAAAACTGACTCTAAAGCATTGTGCTCTGACCTCCACATACATGTCTTAACATTCATGTGTGCATGTGCATGTGTGTGCACACACACACTAATAATAAATAAATAAAAAGAATAAACCATGCCAGTTCTACGTTTTATTCAAAGGAATCAGGTCAGCACAGTGACACTAGAGCATAAATTTGATGCATGATAATGAGTGACCAATTGTAGGATTTGTTCAATGTTAATATTTCTGTTTGAATAATAATGACAATATTTAATGATTCTATACAGTGTTTCTGTAACTATGTAAAAGCAGACCATCATGTTTATAATTAAACCTGCATTTAAGTGATCTTTTGGAATTCATTGTTGATTGTGAAATTCACATAATTCGAAGTATTTCATAAAGTATTTTTAAGTCTCAAAGTATAAAGTTTTTATAATATACATTTTTATTGAATTTTCGTATTTCATACAAAAACATAAACATCTTAATCATGTTTAGACACCCTTCCTTGTCTGCACCCTCATAGACCCCTCCATTGAATTTCATCCATTCTGTCATGTACATTAATGCCTATTAAGTCAAGTTTGTGTCCCCAGATGTCCCTCATTGTGAGTTTATCCACTGGAGCATAGCCAGCCTATCAAGGGTCACTTCCTTAAAGAACACCAACTCTCCCTCATCCTGCAATCAGCTGCTAATAGTTCCTCAGCTAAACTTGGGGCTTGTTGCCCATTTCCCAAGTTCAGTGCTGGGTTTTTGTACAATTTGAGTTTCCTTGGGATATGTGCATGCTGTCGCCATTGCTGCAAGTTCACATGAACAAGTTCCCAGCTGCCTGGAAAACTGTTAACTTGTGCATCCACAACTCCTGGCTCTTACAGTCTTTCCACCACATCTTCTGCAATGGTCCCTGAGTCCTGGGTGGCAAAGGTTTAATTTAGGAGTGTTATCCTGGAACATTTTGGCCAGGTGTGGCTTTCTGTGTTAATCATCCCCTGTTGCATGAGGAAATTTCATTGTTAAGACTTGAGAGATGCATTAATATTCTCTCTATTCCTTTCTATGTTCTTTGAGCCTTAGATGTAGACATTCCATTGTAGATATGTCACTTAAGGCTGGGCATGTCACAGATACTTATTCTCTGTCTGTGACCCATTGTGAAACTCTATGTAATAGTTTCCATCTGTTAGAAAAAGAAGCTTCTTTGATGAATGCTGACAGTTATACTTGTCTGTAAATATAAGGATCCATATTTAGCATACAATAGGACATTACATTTGTCTAGGAATGTGACAGACGTGGGATTTTGTCAAGCATCTAAGACCCCTTCAGCCACGTGTATTTGGCGTGTTTGTGAGTTCACTCCCATTGATCACTCCCAAGATAAAAGTGCCCCTACTGCACTAATATAGTTGGCTGCACCAGTCATTGTTGTGGTTAGTAGACTTTACAGGTGGTTGGCAAAATAAAAAATTTTCTTATGATTTATTTATTTTTATTTTATGTGCATGCATGTTTTGCCTGCCTGTATGCATGGAGGCCAGAAGACGGCATCAGATGAAACGGGAGTTATGGACAGTTGTTAGCTACCATATGGATGCTGGGAACCAAACCTGGGGCTTCTGTAAGAGCAGCAGTGCTATAAACCACTGAGGCATCCTTCCAGCCCCTTTTAAAAAATGTTTCATGTGCACTTGACATTATTTCTATATAGTGTAGTCATCAAATAAGCATGCATACAAAACCATGATCTGTGTTGAGTTTAGATATGTAATTTTCATTTTCTGCCATTCAAGCATTTTTTTCCTTTAATTTTCGAAGGCCATTGCTAAAAGAGTTGCCTATTGATGGTAACAGATCAAATGGAAATACCGCCCTTCGCCTTTTCAGGTCTTCTCCCCCAGTTTTGAGTTGCTGGTTCTTTTGTACGCATTCACTGTGATGACCTTTTCCCAGTTTTTCTTTGTCAGCCTTCTCTGGAGGTCAAATTTAGGAAATTGTTACCATTTTTCAGGCAATAGACCAGAGGAGGCTTGAGGAGGGAGGATTTGGGTTAAATGCCATCATCTTATCTACTTTAACAGGGAATAAATATGTGGTTAAACTATTATTTTGACTTCCTTTCTGGGAGTCTTAATTTCACTTTTATAAAATTGCATGTTACTCATCTCCAAATCATACTTGCTAAGGGTTCAGAAATGGCACACAGGTAACATCTCAAGTCAGCTCAGAGACCAATCTTAAATAAAGGCATTTAAAAAATGGGCTACCTATTTGGGCAGACAACTTTATATTAGGAAGAGATTCTGTACTCATTATAAGAGTTTTATGGTTTGAATTGTGCTGTGGACTTTTTATCAGCATCAGCAAGTCACTTGCTGTGAATCTGTTTCCTTGTCTGTAAAAGGAAGATGGCATTTGTCTCATTCATTTGTTCATTCATTCATTTATTCAGCTATTTGTTGAATATTTACCCATGAGAGGAGCTGTGTTGCTGTAAGGATTAAATAACTCAGAAATATGAAACTGCTTGACACAACGCAATACTTATGAAATGTGATATATATTTGCATATCAAAATGATCAGATTGAAATAAAAATGATCTTACTAAGGAATTTATTTTGTGATTAGAATGTTCCACGAGTAGACAGTCTGGGGAATTCAGGAGTTCTTAGTACCCAATTATCAACTACTCACCTAACAATCAGCCACCGTCTCTTTGTTGGGTAGCAAAGTGTGTCTGTTTTCTGTAGATTCCAAGTCTCCTTACCATCTCTTTTTCAGGAACAGAGACTCCCAAGAAACTTAAATTCTGTTTTATGAGCTGAAAATTCTCTTTCTGTACTTTTATACGCTTCTAGCCTATTTTATAGTATTATCAGAGAAATATACTGGCTTAAAGAGGGTAAAAATATCCTCCTTGCTGAATAAAAAATAGAACACATAGAGATCCAAGAAAATATGCGTAGAGGTTTTACAGTTTGCAGCCGATCCAATTTTAGCATTTGCAAAGGTTGTCAGTTTCATGTTCAGTTAATTATCTTTAAAGCTGCTACCGAACTTTCAGTTGATGTTATAAGGACAAGGAAAGGTGGATTCAAGGAACAGAGGCCCATATACATTCTGATTTGATAAACTTAATGTTTCAACTGATGGTAAGCTTTCTTTCAGTTGATATTCTTAAAAAACCCTGAAGGTCATCAAATGGGATCTATTAGGTTGTTTTATTTTGATAGTTTTAGTAATATATAAAAACATTGTTTTATTCCAAGTAGATTTTCCAGAGGTAAAAATCTTGAGGCTTAAACAACAGCAGTTTATAGAATGTATACGGAAAGTGGTTCTTGACTTCTTTTGGAGTCGTGAGTAAAAGAAGTCATTGCCACATTTCTACTTTTTAATTCAGTGGAACTTGGTTCCAAAACAATGGTAAACACATGTATGTACAAAAGAATTTATAGACCATGTGAGGGTAGCATGCAGCCACATACCTAATTGTTTTGTTTATTTTTTTGCTTCTAATTGATTAATGCCTGCTGGATAAGCTCATGTAATTACCAAATAGTGATATTTCACAGTTACATAGTTTAATAAGAAGTCTTAAAACCATGATAATTTTATCACAGCATTACTTACTTTAGTCACAGCATTACACTGAGCAATGACACGCCTTGGTTGTACTATTTCCTCTAAAGCAGCTTACCTAGTGATGCCAGGTTTGCCACGTTTGCCCCTGTTTTTCTTGTTTGCAAACCAGGGATAACGCCATGTCTCTCTTCAGCAAGCATGTGGTGAGGATTAATTAGATGAATATCAGCAGAGCCCTCTGAGATCCTTGGGGTTGAGGTGCTCATCCACCCGATGTATTATCATCATTATCATTATCATAGTATTTTGCTTGGATCATAAATAAAACTCAAAGCAGTTCAAGATGGAGAAGATTTCTTTGGCCTGCCAAATCCTACCCTATAACCTCTCTAAGTAGCTGGGCAAGGCAGAGGGAGTCTCTTGACAGAAGACATAGAATGGATTAAACTGGTACTTCACTTGATCATAGCCAAAAGGTTTGTGGAAATGAGCTTAATAGTATTTACTTGGTGGGTGTCCAGAACAGCTGTCCTTTTTTGTTGCAGGTGCCAGAACCAAAGCCAAAGCCAGCCTGGATTTAGCAAATCCAATTATTTCTCAGGATTTGCTGGCTTCCAAGGCAGCACTTATCATAATCACTGGTTGATAATGGACACCCTGTAAAGTTGATACTAGATACTTATGACCAGAATCAGGGATTCGTTTCCTTTCTTAAAAAATGACATTTCAACTTTCTATAATAAGGCTTATCAGACATGTTTTACATTTAGAGTGAGAATTTGCCTTTGATAATGATAACACCAAACAACCAATTCCAGATTCTCTCCTTTTGATAATACCCCTACAAGAATTGCATTTTAATTGTTTCCAAGCTCACAAAGATATTTCGTGATTAATTTTTTTTTCTCATCTGCAAGAGCAAAAAGGGAATTCAGAGGACATCCTAATTAAAAACGAAAATGGATCATCACACAAGTAGCTTATTATGAGATGTAAAACCCCATGAAAAATGAATATAATCTTTCTCAAGCAGGGTAAGCTGTGTGTGTGTTTTAATAATCCAGAACACCTGGATATTTCACATCCAAATAGAAGGCAGAGATGTAAGGTGAGAGTGACCTTGGAATGAGGAAGAACTCACGTATGGAAGGAGGATGCCTGAGTGAGCAGACTAACTGGCAGCTGAAATTAGAAAACCCTTCCAATCAGGATGAGGTAGAAAGAGTGTGTATGGGCAGGGTGACTGAAATGACATTGCTAGCCAGTCGCTCTCACACGCCAAGGGAACCTGCTGAAGAAACTTTCTTCTAGAATTAAAAAAATTACGTATTTATTTCTTAATTTGCATAGAGCAAATATACAGAAAGAAGAGGTGCATTTGGTTTGGAGTTTGTAGATTCCATTAAAAGCCTTGTTTTAACTTTAACTAGTTTATATTTTCTATCATTAGCCATTTTCTTTCCTTTAGTAAAACATGCTTGCTTTAGTAGATTTCTTTGACAAATCCTTCCTCCCTAAAACCCCAAGCAAACAAACAAAAAATTATACCTTAGTGTTCCAAGATAAAAATCTCTTTCCCCTGTTTAAAGCATATAGAAGATATTTCAATAACTGATTTTGATTTAATTGTATCTTCACAAGGAAACATATTTTGAGGGGTATTTTTATCCCAATGTCTCTTTATCCCAATGCTCCAAAGCTTTCTAATGTAATACTGGCTTTCAGTGAAGTTTTTTCTTTGTTTTTGTTTTTGCCTCATATCTTATCCTTTTCATTTCCTGCTCTTTGGCCTCCAACTTTCTAGTTCCCCACAGTCTAGCCCAGGCTTTCAGCGACTGTCCCAGTTTCTCCCTGCAATTTTACAAATCACAAAAATAAATGTTCTAGCCATCCAAATAATATTTGCTATATACTGTCTAGTCCACCCGGAAGCTGTACAAAAATCCTGAGTCAAGTGTGCATTGATTGTTTTATAAGTAAATTATGGTCTGCATACCAATGAAAGGCATGAGTTTGAGAACTTAAGTACGTCTATCCATTTATAGGTGATGAGGGCTTTAGCCTGTAAGTGTGTTTTCACAATATAAGAGTAAATTTATAAAACAACATCTTTAATTAGGCATTTAAAATGCTGTGTGCTGGTAATGACCCAACTTTTCATTCTTCTAATGGTTAACTCTGCAAGTACTTATTGAATGTCTACATTATTTATACTTGCCTTAATTTGTTTATAGAATCAGTTCCAGGTCCCTGGAAAAAAGATGTTAGGAAGTGAGTCAAATACTTCATGTCTTAAAACAGTTATCTCAAAGATTTTTTTTTTCCTGAAAATATCACTAAGGAATTTGAGGAAGCTTCTGTTGTGGTAGGTTTCCACGTGGCTTTAGGAACCACCTTCACTGTTTGTTGTTCCTCTCCATGCTCCTGCCTCTGCCCTGTCCTCCCATTCTCCACCCCAGGCACCTCTTCCTACTCTATTATCCATTTTTCCCTATATATCACTGAATTGTATAAACTATTTAAAGGAATTAATATATAACAGGGGTTCATTATTCCTACTGGACACTATAGACTGGCAAAGTAAAAGCCTAATGCCAGGAATGGACTCCCTCTCTAGAAGCTGTTGACCAGGGGTCCCATAGTCCCTCAAACAATACTGTCCATTGCACTTGCTCGAGGTTACCCACTGGAACTTGATAGCAAGACCCTATTGCTGAACACATTACATACACAAAGTGTAGAAAAGGCTATGAAAAATCAAACTGGTACTAATTTCAAAGCTCCGTGTCTACTGGTTAGCTTTCTTAGTGCTGGAAGGTACTATGCATGATACTGGAAGAAAAATGTAATCACTAACCTTACCCAGCTATATGAATCCTGTGTGCTTCAACAACAACTAGCATGATAAAATATGACCTCTGGTGCAATGGTATCATAAATATGGGATTATCTAACTGCTCTCTAATTGGACTTCTTAGGATAGAGCCCATACTTGGCATTGCTATTGGTCTTAGGAATCTGACAGGTTCTCCTAAGAGGCTAGACAGGTCACAGGGGATAGAGGAGAACTTAATACTAGTTTTCTACTAAATAGCTATAGTATTAAATTGACTCCTAATGACATCATTATACCCATAGATCAATGCATCTCTCAGGTCTCATCAGAGAAACTTCCTTATGCATGGTGGTGATTAACACAGAGAACTACAACTAGCCAACATGCAAAGAAAAAGAGACTGCAGAGTGCTTATCCCTGAATAAGACACCTATATCAATACCAAACTTCTCCTTCCAAAGGCTCAGGTATCATTGTGGAAAAGGTGGCAGAAAGATTGCAAGAATGATTGGATGATCACAAGAAAACAAGTTTTCCAGATAGCTGGAAAGTTACACATATGAACTCCTAGTAATGGTAACAGCATGCAGAAGTCCAATGTGAGCTTAAGCCAGACAAAATCCCAGTATAAATGTGGGGAAGTGGGTAAGAAACCCCAACCTTATCTGAGGAACTACTGGAAACCAATGGCTGCTTGTAACGGAGAGTAGGTCTCTTTTAAGGGTGTGATGCCTTATAATTGTGTACATGAAAGTGGGTGGGTGATAGAAAGTGGATGAAGACAGGGGACAAGATCTAAATCCTATCAAAAACTCTCAAAAGTTGAATAAAAAGGAAAGAAACCTTGAAAAGATAAAAAGAATTTCGAATTAGAGTAAATGACATTACATTATATTCTCTTCATGTTGTCAAATCCAGAGCCACTGTAGTGACATTCAGCATTGACCTATGTTTTTGTATGCGAAGTCTAGTAGCAATCATATTTATTGTCCTTTATTTGATCAGGACCTAAAAGTATGATATCTGGTGAGAGAGAAACTTTTCATCTAAATGTTCAAAATTCAGCATGAGAAACCGTCTCTGGAAGGAGTTTTCTGAGCGGAAGCAGAAGGCCAAGAGAAGCTGTGGTTCAGGAAGCAGTCCCCTCCCTTTTCTTGCTCATGCTTGTCCCTAACCCCTGGATTTTCATCCATTTAAAAAATATATATGTATTTTTTTAATGATTCAATAAAGGGAGGGTGTACTGCTAGAAACTGAGAACTTTGCCAAGTTTGAGCTCATGTTCTCAGTAAGCATTTGTTGTTGTTCTATGAACAGACCATGTATTCTATTCTACTTTTAAATTTAAGTTTTTGGAGAATTTCATGCCTGAGTACTGTATTTACACCCTCTCCCAAATTCATGACTTCTTATTCTTTAATTAATGGTGCATAGCTTTTTCTTTTGTGGAATTGTGAAGACTGCTTCTAAATAATCAAGATATTCTGGTCATGTGTTTGCCGCTTTGGACATTTTAAATGCCCATCAGAAAAGGCTGACAAATTAATATTTTCCCACCACTCATATGGACTCTACTTTTATTAGATACTAGGAATAAAGGAAAATTGGAAGGATATTTATATATGTTATATAAGTATCTATCTATCTATTTATCATCTCCTCTCTTCTCTCATCTAGTTTATTTGAGCAAAGGAAACAATCTTTGACTCCCATCTATGGGATTGTTCTTGGTGAGTTAAAAATGATGTTTTTCTATTGTACATTCTAATTATGTTTCTCTCTGATTTATGAATATTCTGTCATTTCCATTTCATTGTTCACATCTTCCTGAATAAGCCTGGCATTCTGATAGCAATTTACAAACTTGGTAACACATTGTAGATGACAACAAAACAGATTTTTGTTTGTTTGAGACAAGGACTTCCTGTAGCCACTCAGAGAGATCCACCTGCTTCTTCCTCTTAAGTGCTGGGATTAAAGGCATGTGCCACCATGCCCAACCCAAAACAGAGTATTTTGTTTGTTTGAGAAAGGGTCTCCCTGTAACACCAGCTGGCCTGTATCTCCATTTGTAGAGCTGACTGGCCTCAGTATCATAAAGATTTGCTTGTCTCTGCCTCCTGAGTGCTGGGATTAAAAGTATGTGCCATGATGGTTGGCATAACAAAACAGTTTTAATTGCTGACAAAATATTTCTACAATTAGCTTTGCCCAGGATTGTAATTTTTTTTCAGTAAAAAACCCGCCTGAATTTCTATCAGAATCCTTATAGCTATTTTAAAATAAATTACTAAGAAAACATGGGCACCTGTTTGTGAAAGGATGTTTGTTATAAATTTTCTCTTAAATATATTTTATGTTTTATGCTATATATATATTTTTGTACTTATGGTCTTGATATTTAACATTCTTCTCACACATTAGAGTAATCCAAAGTGGAATTAAACCCATGTTAATGGACTCTGACTTTCAAATCAGTTTATTCATAATTTCAAACTTCCATTCATAGATTTTGATTACTACCAATAGTTGAAATCAATAGCAGTCTAATTTATTGACTGTCCATATAACATGGCTGGTACTAAGTCTATAAAGATGAAGAAGGTGGGGCTGGAGAAGTGACTTGGTGGTTATGGGCACTGCTTACTTTTACAGAGGACCCAGTTTTGGTTTTCAGAACCCACATAGCAGCTAGTAATCATCCCTAGCTGCAGTTCCTGGAGATCTGAACCCCTCTTCCGGCCTCTGTGGGCATTACATATAGGTTCACTTCTATACATGCAGGCAAAATATTCATACACATAAAATACCAAATTTTAGAAAAAAGATGAGGAAAATATAAGCCTGGATTTCAAGGAGTTTACAGTCTAGATAGAAAGATATGCTTCAATGTACAGTGTTTCCTGTGATGTAATTCCAAACTAAAGAAAACCCATCTATACTATCTACTATGTCATAACCTTTTTGGTCTTTTTGAGACAGGGTCTCCCTGTTGCCAAAGCTGGCCTAGAACTCACTTTGTAGGCCAGGTTGGCCTCTATCTCCCAGAGAACTTCCTGCCTCAGGGATTAAGGTGCATCACCACACCTAGTTTTTTTTTTTTTCAATACGAAAATCTGTGACTCTGATTATAAAATGCCTTCATGCAAATTCAGAGTAGGTTATTGTTAGCAGAAGCAGTGATGGAGAAATGCATTGACAGTGTTTGTGTTACACTGCAAAATATAACTCCACCAAAAAAAAGCGTTTACTGTTTAAGTGATTCTGTGTGTAGCTGAATTAGTGCTTAAAGCAGGTTTACATTATGAGAAAAATGCTACAGAAGTGGATGGGGGGCAATTTTATATATAACTTTGACAGCACTCAATTTTTATCCAGATTACCTGTGAATTTTTGTTAGTAGTAACAGGTACACAACTAATCTAGTGTAGAGCCTGTTTGGTGAATCTTCACACCCATTACATCTTCTAGATAGTTATATTTGGCTACAACATCTGTGATTTCTTCTTTTCTTCTTCCTTAGGTTAAGCTGTGTCATTGAGCTTAGTGTCAGTGCATACATCTCCCTCATGACAGATTTCTGGAGTTCTTTGAGTGCCTAAGAGACCCCTTCTTAAACCCAACTTCATGAATGTGCTCATGAGCATTGCTGGAGTATCCTCGGCTCACCACATCTTGGGCTGCAGACTGGCCCTTCTCATCTCCCTTTGCAGAGGCCATTCTGCCCAGGTCAAGTTGGAGGGGAGAATGTGCAGAACTGTGTTATTTTTTTTTAAATAGTTTCTTATGAATCAGTGATACAATGAAAAGTGTTAGATTTGTTCTAAAACTGTCAAATGTATCTAAGCCACAAGAGGGAGAAATAAGTGGGTTTTCTTTTTTTCAAGAGAAATTCTAGAAGCAATCTTTTTTTTTTTTTTTTTTTTAATGAATGCCAGTTGACATTTTTGAATTTAGCACAGCCTCAGGGGAGATTATTTCCTAGTGAGCAGAAAGACATGGATGAACAACGAAAATCTGGGATTTATTATTCCTGAATAGAATATAACTCTCTGAAATCTAAGCTCTATTTTCTATTGAATGACACCAGAAGTTTAAGAGGAAGAAGTTTATTGTATCTCATCCCAATGTCTCTATTATTATACATGATTTCTTTCTCTCACACAAACACACATCAACACAGATTTAAATATATACCCACATTTATGCACAAAGCTTCCAGTGATTTGGACAGTTCTATTTATGGATTAAGTAGGTTCTGTTTTCTGAATCCTGCAGTAATTACTTTATTTCTTGAAGCATGAGATTTGATTGCCAATTTACTATTAAGAAGACTGCATACATTTTTTTTTCCTGTCACTGTATGGAGCTGTTGTGTAAAAGAGAGCCTCACAACTTATCTCAAGAACAGTTTTATACAGGTAGAACAACTTTAGCAGCATTTCTACCAAGAAATGTGCAGATTTTAGGAATCCCCCAAGTGGAAGCTGGACAAATTATCATTTCCCAAGGGAAAGCTTACAACAAAAGAGAGCTTTGAAAGTTTTAAAAGGTAAGTGAATTTGAAACAGGGAATAGGAAGGCACCGATTAAATATCACCCTAAAATTTAGTGCTTGGTTACTCTTATAAACCATCTTACCACTACCTCACCAGTGGGCACATCTTGCCTGGTAGTTCAATAATGTGGCATGCCAGGTCCAGCCCTGGGTAAGAACTTGTGTCCCACCCCTCCCCCATGCAGAAGTTTCATAGTGCCTTTCAGCATTATGAAAGTTAGCCACTGGGAAGTTTCCTAGTTAGTTCAAGTCTGATTTCTCTAGGCCCTGAAACAAGTCTGTGGTGTCTTCAGCAACAGGATCTTACCATGTAGTTATGGTGAGCATCTTGAAGCAATGGCAACACTCTATATTGTTTTGGGGTACTTCTGGGGTGTTCTTGATCAATAATGCTTAGGGAGATAAGAGTTTACCAATGTAGTGTACCTTTGTCCAAAATATTTATTTAAATTATATTTTTAATTACCGTACAAACTAGTAGGTTTTGGTAAGGCTTTTTCACACACCCTTAGTTTTTTGTTAACTCATACTCTACTGTCTATTTTTCCCATCTCCCTGCCCTCATCTGCAATTAAACCTTCAGCCTCCAGTCCTCTTTCCTGTTCTTCCTTTCATATCACATGTGTGCTATCCCTTCTGATATTTTTTACTTCACTTGCAGGATCATAGGTTTCCACATAGCTTTTTCATGTATACTTGATTTTGGTCAACTACTCTGTTGACTGGGTTTGGAGACTGTGTGACAGGAGGGAATTCATCCTTGGTACTCCTGTAAATATGGTCAAAATTCATGGCTAGGGAGGTCATGGGTCCTAGAGGGCTATTTTTGTTTTCATAAATGGTCATGTTATCAAACTGCTCTCTAAATATTTATGTTTATATACATATATTTGTGCTGCTTTCAACCTTGGTCTGAGAAGCTTCTTATTGCAGTGGGAAGTGGTTAATGCAGAGACACATAACTGTTCAAAGTGCTGAGAATAAGCAGTTGTGAGTACTTATCAGTCATAGATGGGTCCTCTACATCATCTGACCATTAAAGAGGTTCAGGAAGCATTGGGGAAGAAAGGATAGGAAAAATATAAGGGCCGGAAGATGGGGAGGAAGACCACCCCATTCCTTCCCATCTTCCAGACGTGACATGACTGTTAGGCACATGGACTTGTGGTAGTAGCTGTTTGCCGAAGATCAAGCCAATAAAAATTCCAGCATGGAAATCGAAGAGGCTACTGGGGCCCTCCCCTTGGCTGGGGAACTCTTGCCAGTTGATGACTGATGGGGGAAGGAGAGTCAGTTCTCTTTGAAGGGATGGCTACTTGCAGGTTACCGATGCCCCACTGGATGACCCCACACCCATGCACATAGAGTGGCATTAATTGGATTCAGTAGGTTAAAAAGTAATAAAATTCAAATAAAGAAGACAGGAAGCTGTGAGTAAGATATGCTGAGGGGTGCTGAAGGAACCTGGAGGTGGGTGGATATGATCAAGGTGCATTGCACACATGTATGAAAATTTCAAAGAATAAATAAAAACATTATAAAATGTCATTATAATTTAAGTCAAAGTTGGGGTCTAAATATGAAAAGAGAATATAAGTTATTCATCTCCTTTACATAGGAGTCTTTTTTGCCATTTTTTAGGACGTGGTGAAATAAAGTTTTTGTTGGTGTATGATCTGTGATGAAAACTAATCATACAGCTAGGGGAAGTGGAAGGTTAGTGTATGATGCTGGAAAATCTGGCTTCAGTGTGGAGAAAAGTCAGTCTCATCTCTATTTTACCACCCTAGTCAGAGATTTCACAGCCTTACTTTGAAAGGTTTGGTAACACTAATCTATGAAAACATAGTGCTATGCTGTAATTTAGCAGATTGGAAGGATTTTTAGATGAGATTCCAAAGCTAAATTCTAAGATGACTAATGGCTAGGTTTGCTTGTGCTGAAAGATTTTTGCTCAATAATAGATGCAACAGACTAAAGTAAGTTGCTAGGTGACTGCCTGGGAGAGGAAATTTGCAAGGAAAATCAAGTAAGAATAAATTTTTAGAATACAAAATGAATTCTTTAAAAACAAAAAGAAAATATAGGCTATTAAATAGGAAAACAGTTGGAGGATATGAACTGACAATGTAAATAATAAAAAGCCTGATTTGCCAAATGAATAAGTAAGAAAATAATCCAATAAATGGAATGGAATAGAGCACCGAAATGCAATTTTACCTGCATTGAATTGGTTATAATTAGAGAAAAGCATGCTACCAAGACTGGAAGACTGGAAAGGACAGGAGAGACTAGTCTGTGCCACTGGAGATAAATAGTACTTCACACCCCGTTTTTGCCCCCTGCCAATCAAACTGCCAGTCCTAAGTGAAAATGAGAATATGCATTCATGACTCTCAATTGATTTGCATACTTCAATAAATTAACAGGTTCTTTTGAAAATCAACTAGTGGGCCCAGATTGATGTTAGTGTTAGAGTATAATGCTTTATTTCTCATGAACTAAGCACACAATTTCTCCTCCTCTTTAAAAATCCTATCATATGTTCTGAGATTTGTCCCATGGCCAACAATATTATGAACTTACAATTATTTTTCATTCATTGCTTCAGAAAGTATTGAATGATATGATGCATTTTATAAAATACAGAACTATGAACTCCTTTCTTACACATGTATGAGTATACTGTTTCTGAGTATTAACATATACTGATACTAAGAAATAATTACTTCTCCACTGACTGACTCACTTGTAGACTTATCTGTGCATTTTAAAATGCCAAAGTTCTCTCCAGTCTCCAATATCTCCCACACTAGAAGAAAGGGGAAATTTAGTTCTAAGTTTCCACTCGTGCTCAGAATTTTTTACCTCCTGTACTCCTTGACTGTGTGAAATTTCTTCATAATTCTTGGACTCTTTAGATCTTTCCTGAATCTTTGCTCTGAAATTATTTTAATGTTCTTGTTTCCATCTCTGCATGATGCCAGAGGTTCAGTCTCTCCTGAAAGTGCTTATAGTTTATCCTTTGAATTAAACTATAAAAATTAATTTTTAAATCCACTTTCTGCTATTTCAGTGGGATTTAGGCAAGGAGGGGAAAGGAGAATACTTTCTCTTTCTTCTGTATTGAACTAGATGTACCTCCTTTTATAGGACATCCTTCACCCAGATAAGGAACAATTGTAGTGGTCCCACCAATCCATCACATTTCTTTCTTGTGCCTCAGACTAAGCAACTTCCGAATTGCCGTCCATGAAGCCATCAGTTTCCTACCACTTTTGTGTCATCTTAGTAGAGAGAGCTAGAGACAAGATAGAGATAGAGACAGACAGAATACTGAATTACTATCCTTATCTCTAATGTCATAGAACATTTACTTGTTCTGCACATTAAAAAGTTATTTTGGAACTGGAGAGATGGCTAAGTGGTTAACAGCACTGACTCCTCTTGCGGAGGACCCAAGTTCAATTCCCAGCACCGACATGGTGGCTAACAACTGTCCATAAGTCCAGTTCCAGAGGATCTGATGCCTTCTTCTTACTTCCACAGGCATTGCATGACATGGATGCACTTGCACACATGCAAGAAATACACTCATACACATAAAAATAGTGTATAAAATATTTTAAAAGATATTTCAGTTAAGGTAGGTACTGTAAATTATATATATATATATATATATATAATATCTGTCTATTTATTATATAGAGAGAAGTATATAAGCATATATATAGAAATAAATATATAAAATATAAATATATATATAATATGTATACATATGTGTATAATATGTATATATTTTTCTCAGGAAATAACACTTTTTAGTTTTGGCCTTAGAGCACTAAGATGAAAAATCAAACTGAGCAAAGGAAGTGAATAAAACCCCCTTTAAAGTAAATATGAAAAATTCTGATTTAGAGAAATAATAAAACACTTTAAGAACATCTAGTTCAATCACCTCTTTTAATGGATATGGAAACTAAATTTAAATTTCTGTTCTAATATAATCCCTCTAGATGTTAAATGATAAAGCCAATGCTAATATATGGGCCTGACTCGCATACAAGCCCTGTGGCCTTGGGAATACCGTTTTTCAAGGAAAGTGCAGCAACAGCGAGCCTAAGGCAGACCACAGTAATGCTGTTGCTGTCGGAACCATTTTGGACATTCCCAGGAGACCCAAGCTTTCCAGTGAACATCAGTCATTACCAGAGTATTGAATGGGTGCCTAATGATGTTGCTGGCCTATGGTTATATTCATGTCTCTTTCTAGGAGAACAATAATCTTCACATTTCTGTCCTTGCCTTGGGCAGAGTGGGCAATGAGAATAAAATTTTCTATTTTCTGTCCAGAGGATGGAAATGCTGCCCCAGAGGCTGCCTATACTGAAAGCTGAACCTCCTGCTCCTTCTGAAACAGTACTCACCTACTTACCAATAAATCCAGTTTTAAAATTTTTTGGTGGAAAATTAAATGTGACTGCTTTGTGTTACTAGTTTCACCACAATTTTGTATCATTTAACAATTAGATGAGTAATTGAAAATTGTTACAGACACAACGAAGTCACCTGGTGAACTGAAAGCTGTGGACCATTATCCCAGTGTAATGTGGTATCTATCAGATAAGACACAGCCACCCAAGCCTGTGCCAGACTGCTGACACATGGAGGTGGGTTCAATACGTGAGACAACACAGGGAGCTCCGACCATATACAGTGGAGGGAGAGTAAGATCACCTGGTGTGGATATCATTCCCACAGTCTGCAACCTCTCTTTACTTCTACAGTGATCTATTTGTATCTTTTCCCCCTTTTTTTCTCTCCATATTTTTCTCACTGATCGATACATTCACTTAAATATTTTGTATTGTGCATTTGCTTTTTCTAAGTAGAATGTTGCTGTGAACTTACTCTTCCAAAATCCTTAGTATTTTATCTTACTTACTGATAATTTAGGGTAACTTGACATCTCATTTCCAGTGAACTATCAGCTAACTGTATGACATTAAGCCGTTTAATCTCCCTGACTCTGATAAGCATATGTGGTGTTGTTTTGTATGTTCTAGGACTGTGATTAGTAGACATTCTGCATCCTCTCACATCCTAAAGCCCAAACAGGAATTTAGTAAAAGGAAGACAGCTCTTAAGTGTGAGGTGTCAGCTGGAGATCAGCCCTGAATTACCTAGGTGACATTGGTGACATTACCTAGTTTCATGGCTTTGGAAATCCAGAACTTCCACCGATATTTTTGTTGATCATTTGAATAAGGAGGATAATGAAGAATGTAGAAATGAATTATTGGGTTCTTTCCGCCTCTTGTTATATCCCGTCCTGCAGTGTATATTGCAATGTGCATATAGCATCTTAGTTCATTTTCAGTGGTAAGATATTACTCACACAAGTATTCATGAATCTCATGGACATTCTTTTTTTAAAAAATGCTAAAAAAATCCTCCAGGAGATTGAGGCCTGCTGGAAATATAGAGAGACCGTGTCTCAGAAAGACCTCTCTCTCTCTCTCTCTCTCTCTCTCCTCTCTCTCTCTCTGTCTCTCTCTCTCTCCTATAATGCCAGTCCCACTTGCATATGTTTCCTATGTACATCATCCTCTGTCATTATTTGTACCTGAAAACATGCTACAAAATGTAATTTTGTACATTACATTACAAAATATAATAACCACTAGTTTCTATATCATGAGTACTATATACATATTTTATATTACTGAGAACATTCCTTTTTTGGCATATTGGTGTAATTCTCATTCTGAATTTTCTTTCACAAAACTTTCCCCAAGATCTATCCATACATGTATCAGTGGGGGCTTTCCATAGGGAGATTTGTTGGACTGGTTTACATGACTGGTGTCTGGAGAGTCTCACAATTGGTGACTATGTGCTGGAGAGTCAGAGAAACCGATAGCTGCTTAGTCTACGAAGCTGGAAGGATAAAACAGACAATGATGAAACCCTAGTCCAAGGGTGGAGGAGAGTCACATATATGAGGCCATATTGGAAGGCTGAGATGCTGAGATCTGATGCCCACAGTGACAGCAGCAATAGTAGTTCAGGAAGAACTGGGCTTGCACACACGGGCTGTGTTCTTCCTTCTAGTTTTCTTCCTTCTATCTTTCTTCCTCAAAGTCCTCAGCCAGCATATACTGGGTGCAGGCATTTCCCACTCAGATGCTGCCCACATGTGAACTGTCTCTGGAAATACCTACCACACATGCTCAGAAGTGTGTTTGGTAATATCGTAGGCATCTCTCAATCTAATCAAGGTGACAACAAAGATTATTAGCATTTGGCATATATAATTTAGCCTTTAATCACTTACCAGATACATTTCATATATCTTTTCATCTATATAACTGCTTAAAGATGCTTCAAATTATTTGCTATTCTAACAGTGCTAAAATAAGCTCGTTTATACCTCTTTCTTGGTATTTATGTGTGAAAATTTCTCTGGAAGATTAAAGACAAAGGTCTATGGTATGTATATATTCAACTTTATCCACTTTCCCCAAATTATCCCCTAAAATTACTCCACTAATCTATAGACCTACAAAAAATCTAACAAATCAAATACATCGTGTTGTCTGTTATATTTGTAAGCCATATTGAATAAAATGGCTGTTATATTTATGTGTATAAAATTTAAAATCTTACTTCTTTCTGCTTTTATAACACTGCCTTGACAATTGTGGCCTTGCAAAATTTAAATAGCTGGTTGACTTGCTCTCCCTTATTTTTTTCTTTCAGGATTGTCATATTTTTAGAATTTATTCTTACCTATAAATTAAAAATTTTCAAATTAGAACTGCCACATTGCAATGTCCAAGAGGTACCGCTTATATAACATACACATGGCAACATTGTGTACCTGAGATAAATCAACTCAAAACTCATAATATTTTGACTTGCATTTGTCATTAAATGCCTATAATAAATTGCATTTTTCTACTCCACTGCTTTAACATTGTAGCATAGATGAGAGTCTGATACGAAGGAAACACAATAATTTATTTCTGAACAAATGAGTGAATAAGTGATGTTTTCTACATACCAGCTCAGTCATTCCTATCGATGCTTTATCACTGTGCCTATTTTGGTATGTTTGGATGTCTGTTGACTGCCGTTCAGTAATGTTTACATATCTCTCCACGGTGGTCTTATACAGCTTTCATTAGGTTAACTCTTACAGTCTCCATAGATTTTATTAATTTTTGCTTATTTCTTTGTTTTTTGACAGGGTCTCCCTAGTCCCAGCCTACCTGGAACTCACTATGTAGACCAGTCTGGCCTATATCTCATAGAGACCAGGCTGGCCTATATCTCATAGAGATCTGCCTGCCTCTGCCTCTTGAGGGCTGAGATTAAAGGTGAGTGCCATCAATTCAAGTGTATATTTTATTAATATTTTGGCTGATACGTTATTCTGTATGTGAGAACTACTAATAGGTAAAATTTGTTGACACTTTGTATGCTAGTTGTTTTATCATAGTGTCATACTGTCTTAATTATAGTAATCTATTTGGTTATTTTTACATAGCTATATGTATTTTTCTGACTTTCTGTTTGAATATTTGTTTGTTATTTGTTTTATTGCATCAGTGAAGACCTTCATGAGATATGTGCTTACTAGTTTTTGCTAGCTAGTTAACTGTTATACAATTAAATGAGAACTTTTAAAATGGTTTCAAAGTAACAAACAAGTCATATTTTATTTGATTTTTTTCCATTTTGCATAATTTGAAACAATGTATTTCTCTTTTGTATTTGTGCGGTGTTATAGGGTATGTGCACATGTGTGTGCTGGTGAGACTGCACACATATGTGGAGGCCACATGGCATCCTTTCGTATCTTCCTCAAGTATGTGCCACTCTTTTTGTTGAGTCAGGGTTTCTTACTGAACTTGGAGCTCACTGCTTGGGCAGAGTGGCTGGCCAGCAAGCACCAGGGGTCCCTCTCTTTCTGTGCTGGGGTTAACACACATGCTATCGTACTCAGCTTTTACTGAGTGCAGGAGACCCAAACTCAGCTCCTCAAACTTCCACAAGTACTTCACAGAGTCCTCTTTCCAGCCCTTTCCTGTCAGATGCTTATTATTTGTTCCTATTTGTTCTTTATAAAAATATGTTTAAAAATTATTTTATGTGTATGATTGTGCTGCCTGTATGTTCATAAGCACGTCCGTGTTGTACACTACCCATGGAGGTTAGAGGAAGGCATCAGATCCCATAGAACTGGAGTTACAGTTGGTAGTTAGTTGTCATGTGGGTGCTGGAACTGAATCCAGGTCCTCTGCAAGAGCAGCCAGTACTCTTAACCGCTGAGCTGTCCTTCCAGCCCTTTGCTTCTGTTTATTCTTGCATCTTACTAGAGAACTGCTGTATTGGTTGTCTTTTTCTTTAGCTATTTCATGATGTTTCCTCTTATTTTTATTAGTCTTCATGCTTGCATATAAAAACATCTCACTGATTATATTCTTCTTGAATTGTATGCTTAACTAGTTTGTTTATTGCTATTCTGTTTACTGTTATTTCCCTATTCAATTATTATTTTTTGGAGTTTAGCATCTTTTTCTGACACTTTCATACATATATAATGTATTAGGCTCATATTCATTCTCTATTCTCTTCTCTTGCTCCTCCCATTTTTGCTGCCCCTTACTTCCCAATTAGACCCCCCACCCACTTTTCATGTTTGCTTGTTTCTTGACCTCTTGGGTTTCATTAAGGCGTCTGTATGGGCATGGGAGGGGATTATTTTCTGGAGCATGGACAACTTCCCAATGGCTTCACACCTGAACAAAACCTCATCTCCTTTCCAGGTCAGTTAACTGTCAATAGCTCCTTAGGGAGGAGAAAAACCTCAGGAGCCACTTCGCTATCCATGATAGAAAGCCAAAGCGTCCACTTTTGTGCAGTTCTTGGAAGATATCTGTAGCTGCTGTGTGTTCACGACTGCAGTGGCCATGATGATCCAGAAGACAGTGTTCACAGCACTCCTCCCAGCCTCCAGTTCTTCTTCCTCATCTTTGACAACGTTCCTTGGGCCTTGGAGGGGGTGCTAAACTCCAGGTATAAGGCTTCCCAGTCAGGTCCCGCTCCATTGCTCCAAGTCATGTGTCTGAAGCATGTCTTTCTTCAGCAGTAGGGTCTTATCTTCAAGTTCTTGGAGATAACCAAAGCTCTGTAAATAGCCTGTGTTATTCAGAGAGTCTTTTGAACCACTTGGACCAACCACTTGAAGGAGATCTGTCCTGTCTAGCACTGTGTTCCTTGCCATATGGGTCCCAGGTCTGCATATGCACTAATGTTCAGACACCATATGTGTATTTCTCAAGGAGTTTTGGAGGCAACACACTTCCCTCTGGCTTCCCTAGCCTCCCAAGATCCATTCAGCTCTACTCTCTCCCCCCACCCAGCCCCCTTCTCTCCTTCCTCCCTCCCAGCTCAACGCTCTCACTTTCCTCACCTCCCTCCTGATAACATGTTTCCTACTATCCTCTTCTTTCAGGGTCTTCCTTCTCCTTTATTTCCGTGTTACCTGTCCATTCTCTTGGCTCCTGGTGTTACATCAGGATATATATTCCTATATAAAGGATTGTTGCTAAGATCTGCAAATGAGGGAGAACATCTGTCACTTGTTTTACTGTGTTTCTGTTACTTCACTTAGTATAACAGTCTCTAGTTCCATCCATTTACCTGCAAATTTCATAATTCTATCTTTTCTTACTGCAGAATAGAACTCCATTGTATAAATGTATCACATTTTCATTATCCATTCATCAGGTGAAGGTCATTTAGTTTGCTTCCATTTCTTAGCTATTGTGAAGAGGGCAGCACAAACATTGAGGTACAGGCGTCTCTACAGCCGGATGGGTCCTTTGATGTACAGGTGTCTCTACTGTCAGGTGGTTCCTTTGGGTATATACCAAGGAGTGGTATAACCAGATCATATGGTAGAGTCATTTTTGTTTTTTTGAGAGTTCTCAACACTGCTTTCTGCGGTAGTTGCACAAGTTTGCACTGCAGCCAGCAGTGAATGTTCCCTTTTCTCCACATCCTCTGTAGCATTTGGTGTTTTTTGTTCTCTTGACCTTAGCCAGTCTGACTGGGGTAAGATGGAATATTAAAGTGGTTTTGATCTGCATTTATCTCATTACTAAGGATGTTGAGCACTTTTTAAGGTGTTTCTTAGTCATTTTTATTCCTTCATTTCAAAACTGTCTCTTCAGGTCTATAGCCCATCTTTTTATTGCGTTTTATTTTCTGGTTTCTTTGTTTTTTAGTTCTTTGTATATTCTGGATATTAAATCCTCTGTTGGATGTGTAGCAGGTGAAGATTTCCTCCCACTCAGTGGGTTTCCTCTTCACTTCCTTTGTTGTTTCTTTTGCTGAATAGAAGCTTTGTGGCAGTCTTGGACCAAAAGAACAATACTGGCTGGGGGGATCACCATACCAGATCTCAGACTGCATTAAATAGTCATAAACAATAGTCATAAGAACAGTGTGGTACTGGTACAAAAATAGACATGTAGATTAATGGAACACAACAGAAGACCCACACATGTGTACATACAATTTCAGCCTCCTGATCCCCTTTGACAAAGGTGCCAAGAACACACAATGGAGGAAAAGACAGCATCTTCAACAAATGGTGCTGGCAAAACTGGATCTCTACCTGTAGAAGAATGAAGCTCAAGCCTTATCTTTCACCTGCACGGAAGTCAACTCCTAATGTAGCAAAGACCTAGATATGAAATCTGGAACTCTGAAACTTCTAGAAGAAAACATAGGCAGTATCCTCCAAGATATAGGCATACAAAAGGACTTTCGAAATCGAACATCAGCTGCTCAGGCATTTTAGGGTTAATGATCAATATGTGAATTTTTTATATTCTTAAACAAGGCGATTCCTCTATATGCAGTTTGGTGTAACTAAAGTGTATTCTACGGGAGACAAGAAGATACATATCTGGAATGTGATAATGCCTTTATAGACAGGCGGACACTCTAGAATGTCGTTTTCTTGTCTCTGGCAAATTGCAGTAAGCATTTTTAGAGGAAGAAGAGAGAGTGGTTAAAGCACAGGGAAAGACACTTCCAGTTCTCTGGCAAGTTACAGTCTGTATTTCAGCAGATTAAGACTTGAAGGCTCCTGCTGAACCTGACTCCCAAGGTTTCCAAGCATACTACTGATAATAGAGAAAAGTGGGATAATTACTCGCTGGTTAAATCCTTTGATATCTTCAAAAGCTGTGCAGTGTGGGAATTTGGAACTTAAGTTTAGAGAAGAGAGAGAGAGAGAGAGAGAGAGAGAGAGAGAGAGAGAGAGAGAGAGAGAGAGAGGAGAGAATATGATGTGGGCATATTTTGTGTAGTAGCTTTACCCATCTTTTTCTGCCTTATAATTTTTTTTCAGAAACATCAGAATCCTTTGTGATTGTTTCTTTCTCTATGGAATTCTGCCTTTTAGCTATCTTCCTGGCAGCTTTTACACCGGCAGCTTTTGAAAACAAAATGGTAACAAAAGCAGCATGCAGTCTTTTCTTTGTTCTGTGGATTTTTTTCTTTACCCTATAGCCTTTTATCTTTACATGTTCCTTTTTGTCTGACATTTCTGCATTCATCACCCCACATCTAGTTGCAATAACAGTATATGAGATGGACAGCTGAGGAGGAGACAGGAAGACAGACAATACATGTTTTTCATTTCCTTTGTAGCTAGGGTTTTAATAGTTTCCTAAATCTGTACTTATGTTCACATCAAAACCCCATTTTTGAAAAGAAAGCAGGTAGTAGCCTTTATTCCTACTTTTTCCCAAATATTTTTCATGATTCCTATTTTATGTTATTAAGTTTCTTTATGACAGAGATCAGATAAAGAGAAATGGATTCACTTATATTCAATGAACCAGCTCAATTAGTGCATGCTCAATGCTTTCCACAAGTCAAGGTAATTGTTCTCCTAGGCTTTTTTTTCCTCTAACTCAATGAGCAGCAGCCTATGGAACAAGTATTCAAAAGGAGATTTTCTGATGGGTGGTTTTGTCATTTTCAAATTGTGTGTATCCTGCTGGAGTGTTGGAAATGGGACTTGAAGCAGAATTTTTAAATGGGTAAAATGCCTTCCTAGAAAGTCAGTGCTGATTACATCCGAATTACCTTTGATGAGTGATACATTTACTTTTTAAAACAATCCCTGCACTCTGATTTCACTCACTGTCAAAAATGATGTTCTGGCATAAAGGCACTTTAAGATAATTGAAAAGGAATTTCCATGAGTAGTTGGCGAGTCAATTTCATTCCTTCCTGGGTAGCTTGAATCTCATCTTTGGGGGAGATACATGCAGATTATTTGGGAATGATACAGTTTGAATAACACAGTCAAAATCATGCAGCATACATTATTGTGGGTGTGTTACTACAGTGCCCCAGTATTCTAGCTTAAAAGCAAAGGGTTATTCTGACATTTGGCTATTGGTCAATGTTTGCCATTTATGTTTAGAAATATATGTCTTAAACTGATGTACATTTTGAGTTTATTTATCTACTTATTTAGGTAGGAAAATCTCTGAATATTGTCAGATGTTTCTATGGAAGATATTTGATATGTTTTTACTTCGTTATCTGGCTCTGACTTTCTTTGACCTTGCAGTCTTGACATTCTTTGTTCTGTAGCCTTAGTGATATCAGTATCTGAGTTACTCGTCTACCTCTGATGACAGTTGATATTTTATGAACCTCATGACAGAAAAAACCTCATGTTCCTCACACTGTCCTAAGCCTGGTGTTCATAGCATATAAAGTTTTCCTAGGTTTCTGTGGTTCCTGAGAGTCAAGTTGTTTAAAACTGATTCTATCTTCCCAGTTCATATGACCAGGTTTCTCAGTTGATTTCCTTAGGATAGCTTTACTTCACCAAGTGAAGCCGAATTTCTCTAGGCTATGGTTCTGACACTGCCTGTAACTGTTGCTACCTTACAATTTCTTTCTTGTCTATGCAAGATGAGTCCTAGTACCAACACTTGTTGACTCTAAAACAGTTGTCATTGAACATTTCCTGCCTTACTTTGAGCATTTCAATTGTTTGAAAACTTGCTGCTTTCCACACACCCTATTTTATATCTTGCATTACAGACCCTTGAAGATGCTAGGTGCAAGGCCACCAAAGAGTTTACATTTTCCTTCTGACCCATCTGAGATCCAGTTAGTTCTCCAGGTATATTTATTATTATGTAATGTTGGCTTTATGTATAGCTTCTCTTCCTTTGCTTTGATCCTACTGCTGAGCTTTCAGTATGTCTTTAGTTGAATCTGCTTGTTAGGGAATTGTTATTTAATTCCTAGTTCCCAAATATTTCAAGGAATCTTAGCATTGCATAAACTGTAGAGTTGAACGGAGCTGCAGTTAGGGTGTTTTCCACTAGCCGTCGGCCTTACTTCTATACCCGTTTATTCTTTGTACTATGTGGAGTGAGAAACACTGCTTCCAAACAGGCTGATTTCTAAAGGGAGTGTGAATAGTTGCACACTGAGACTGTTGAACACGTATTTGCTCTTAGGCGATACCTAGCTGCATTTCCTTCTCTGACTTTCCCAATGCTCTCACTTCAGGGTCTTTGCTCTTGAAATTTCCTGTGGCTGAAATATCTTTCTTAAACTTCTTAGCAAGAATATCTTCTGCAGTTTGACCAGCAGTTCCAAACCACATTAGGTATGCTCCTCAGTGTTTTCAGATCTCATTGAGAATGCTATTCTGCTGTTATTACAGACACTACAAAAGTGTCTCCATAACAGATTTTGAGCTCTGGGAGAGCCTTCATCACCAAATAGAAGCACTCAGTAAGTGCTTAAAAATGTCAGAATACACCTTCTGATGTGGCAGAAGTAAAAGTTAGAGCATAAATATCTCATTATAAGACATTCCTTTCATTCTTAATTAGTTCAAGAACTTTAAAAATGTTGCACCTGTTGGTTTTGTCTATTATATTCTCTAGCCCCAAATTTTTGAATAAAAATAAATTTATTAGAAATATTTCTTTGGCAATATTATCTCAGGAATTTCAGATATCTTATCATTTTATTCTTAGTTTTTGTATCATTGTATTTACATCCATACTTAGACATTTAAGTAGAGGCTTTATTGAAATGGAATCCTTGAAGTGCTGTCATCAAATGCCTGTAATTGTTGTACACATTTTCATCTTCTCTAAGGTCACAGGTATATCACATCCTAACCTTTTGGGTTCATATAAAATACAATGTATGATACATTTGCCAGTGAGGTAGGAAAAGTTGTTTAATGCATGTTATAGGGATTACCGTCTTAATAAGTATGGAAAAATAAAGCTAAATTTCTACCTAAGACCATAAATGTAGCCTTTCAATTTGATCAGACTTGAATGTTGTTGCATAGGACTGTGCTTTGACAGGCAGACCATTAATAGATGCCATCTTCCCATGCTTGGTTGCAAGCTGCTTGCCTAGGATCATCACAGCTAAGATTGTGGACTCGGCAAGAAAAGAGGGGCAAAGAGAGTGAGCCACATCATGCAAGCCAGTTGGCCCTAGTTGAACGAGGAGGGCGGTAAGGGTATGTAATCAGAGAAAGCCATGACAAGGCTCTCTTGCCATTTTGTGCAGTTGTAGGGAAGTCACTATCCATGCCTGCATAGAGATTTTCCAGCTCTGCCTTAGGAAGGGGGCAGCCACACTCTTATAAGTAAACCCTCACCCATTGCTCTGTAATTAGATCCAGTGAACTCACTGGTTTCTCACCCTGTAGTGTGGAACAATTGGACTTCTGTTTAGGGACCAAGGGAGGAGGAAGCCACACATCGTTTGTGCTTCCCAGAAAGAATTTTAGCTATAAATATAGAAGCAAAAATGGCCACTTGAGTTTTCAAACTTTCTTTTGTACCACTGTTTGTATTATTTCTTCCTGAACAAATGCCATATGCTTTTATTTTATTGTGGCTTTAAAAAGATTTATTTATTTTTTATTTTGTGTTTGAATGTTTGCCTGCATGTATGTATGTATGAGCTTAGTGCCTGCTAAGGCCAGAAAAGAGCATCAGATCTCCTGGAGTCAGAAGTGGATTTGAGCCCCCATATGGGTTCTGGGAACTGAACTCAGGTCTTCTGTAAGAGAAATGGCAGCTCTTAAACACCAAGCTATATCTCTGTTGGGCATAATGCAAGGTGGGCCTGGCCATACCACCTGCTAGGAGGAATAGAGGAATGGCTCCTGTGGGTGTGGTGTTCTGCTCTGCTAGTTGTGAGACCAGCACCTGGAAAGAACCTGCCTACCTGAGGACAAACTTACTATTGGCTGTATTTGGGACCCCACCCCATAAGGTCATTGGCTGTCCAGACCTATAAGAGCTTGTGCACCTATTCAGTAAACGAGTTTGTAGTGTCACAGTATGCAGTGCCACGCGCTTGGCCTGCTTCCCATCGAACTCCCAGAGTCTGCAGCTTGACTCTGAGTCTACTCACCCTCTACCCCTTGGGCTGGGCCCCCAAAGTCCACTCGGGCTGAGTGGTAAGACATGACGGTAATGGACACGACTATATATATCTAGTTCTTTATTCTGGTTTTTGTATTACCCTTAATATTTGGTAACATGATTCACCTCTAGTTTTTATGTAAGTTGACAAAGTTAATGAAGGATGTTTACTTTTCCACACATTTAAGAATAGGTTCGTTAATATAAGCCATAATATTAATAATAATGGCATCAAACATGTAGGTTATCTTAAGATAATTGATCTAAAATGTTATATCATCTCTTCTTTGAACATGACATGTATCTGCATTTTAAAAAATGCATTAAAAGAGATTCCTTTATTTGAAGAGATAATTCTTAGCCCACAGAAAGTTTTTTCTACTGTAGACGACATCTTAGATTACATGGGATCTTCCAGTTAATCATTGATGATATAGTGAAACAATAATCATTTTGTAAGTTGAACTTGCAACTCTCAAGAATGCTTAGCATATATTTTAATGTCAGTTCTTTATATATTAATGCATGTTAGCATCTATGTAACGCACTCTTAACATTTGCAAATAAAGTTTGATTTCTACACTTCAATAAAGCTCTTAGACATTAAAAACATTTTATTTATTATTTTAATTTATGTGTATGAGTGTATTGCCTGCATGTGTGTAAGTGTACCTGTGTCATGTAATGCCCATGGAGGTCAGAAGAAGGCTTTGGATTCCCTGGAACTGGAGTTATGAATGGTTGTTAACCGCCATGTCATTACTGGGACTCGAACCCAGTCCACTGCAAGAGCAGTCAGTGCTCCTAACTGCTAAACCGTCTCTCCAGCCCCAAGATCTTAGACATTTTTGATGCACTGAAGAATTGCAGAAGCTCACCAACATTATGTTAACTAGCAATGTTGTATGTGGGAATATTGTGCTTTCTCAATAATAATGAGGAAGCATCTAAAATTTTACATTTCTCTGTAAATGAGAAATTTCTCTGATATGAATGCCAAAAATATCTCCAGAAAATAAAACTATAAAATAGTATCTCTTAATCTATCAAAAAGAAATCATTAAGAAAATACTGGCTAGTAGAATTATTGGAACATGTAACATAATTACAAACCAAGACAAACTGAAATTTATTCCAGGAATATAAAGTTGTTTAGTATCTGGATGTGATGTGCCATACCAAGAGACAGAGAAGTGTAAAGCTTTCATGATCATTTCAATGAATACCAGAAAGTATTCCACATAGCTCAACACTATTTCAAAACTAAAACACCCAATGATCTAGGTATACAGGGGGAATACTTCAACCTGATAAAGGTTATCTATGAAAGTCCCACAGCTGAATGGTAAAAGGGTTTTGTCAATAGGATCAGGTACAAGACAGCGATGCATTTTTGGACATTTATTCAATATTATACTAGAGATTTCAATCAAGACAGTTTTAGGCAAGAATATAAAATAAAAGGTACCTGTATTAGAAAGGAAGAATCAAAATTACCTCAATTTACAGATGAAACTATCTAGTGTACACACACACACACACACACACACATACATAGAACCCATAAAACTTTTGAACTAATAATAGTTTAGCAAAGTTACAGGTTACAAGATCAACAAAGAAATCAATTGTATTTTTACACCAGAAAACAACAATTTAAAGTAAACTTAAGGAAACAGTTTAAAATGGCACATGTAAGAATTGAATAATCTAAAATAAATTTTAAAGAAGAAATGCAGTATTTGTGATCCAAAAATGCTAAAGCATTGTTGAAAGAACCTAAAGATCTAGGCTGACTGAAAGACAGGCATGTTTATGGATTGGAAGATGATATTTTAAAGATAAAAATACTTCTTAAATTAATCTACAGATTCACTGTCATCACTGTTGGAATCCTAAATTCATTCCTTGTAGAAACGGTTATGCTGATTTTAAAATTTACTTTGAAATTCCAGGTCCCAGGAGAGAAAAACAAATTTTGAAAATTCAGAATGAAATTAGAGGCCTCACAATTTCCAGTTTTACACCTTAAGTGCAGAAAAACAGCACAATGTGCTACTAGTATAAAAACAGACACATAGAATAGTGGAATGTAGTTCACATTTAAGGTCAACTGATTTCTAATGAAGGTGTTATGATAATTCAAGTCAATAGAGGAAAGAATAGTGTTTGCAACAAATGATACTAGAGTAACTTTCCACATGTAAAAGAGAGCAGTTGATCCCTATCTCACACCATACACAAGTGTTGGTAAAGGTGTAAAGAAAGGAGAATTCTTATGTTGTTGGTGGGAATGTAAATTAGTACAGACACCATTGTGGAAGACAGCATAAAATTTCTTCAGAAACTATAATTGTCACATGGTCCAGAAATCCCACTACTGGGATCATACCTGGGTAATATAATTTTTATTGTAACACTTCACAATAATCAGGATATAGAATCAATATAGGTGCCCATCTAACAAATGGATGGATAGATAAAATGTAATATTTGTACAAATATATTTAAAGATATTCTGCTTTTTCAGTCTGTTATTCAGCATTTCTCCTATACTTGAAAATTTCATTTATCATATTACTAAACTCCAAAACTTCTTTATGGTTCTTCCTGTGATTACTTCTTTTACGAATTTCTCGTTCAGATTGTGAGTTGTTTTTTTAATTTAAAAGAATCTATTTTCTTGTATCTTGTTGAATTTTCTTAAGATTGTGGTTTTTAATTCTTTCTTTGGAGCCTCTTGCTAGAGGGTTGTTGTGTCCTTTGGAAATATGCTGTCTTTCATTTTCATGTGGATCTCACATGGATATTTGTGCATCTATCAGATCAATATCCTTTACCAACTTTATAGGGGCCTTTCAAAGTGAAATTCTTTCTCCTCAGATATGGTCCAGGATGAGTAGGCCACGTTGACTTTGGATCTGGGGTAGCACTGTCCTACACAGGGTACACGTAGTGTCTTCCGTTATTATCAGCATCGTCAATATTTATGATGCTTGTGGTTTTCCCAGTAGTCTGAACAGCAGACGTTTGTGGAGTTGCTTCACCAGCTGGGATGCAGCACTCAGGCAGGCTGTTGTTAGCAGATGTGAGCATGGTGTGTCCATCTGTCAGTCACTACAAGGGGCCTGCTAGTTTATGTGACTCGCAAAGGGGCCCGGCTTTTCTAACATTTCCGGGTGGGCACAGTGAAGCACTCCCATCAGTACAGTGTCTTAGGACGGCATGGGGACCAGGCTGCATTGACAGGACTGGGAAATTTGTTCATTGGTGTAGAAGTTTTTGCAGGGTCTCCACAACCAGAGTTGCTCCGGTCACTCTGCTCAGCTGCTTCCCTGGGAATCTGCTCAGAGTGCCTGCCAAAGATATCTAGCTTCTTTGTGGGGATGCAAGGAGTTTGGGTAAGTGAACCTGGCAGCTTCCTAAAGCCTCAGGTAGATGGACTTTAAAGATAGTGTTGTTAACAGGACTTGGATTGAGGAGGTCACAGTGAGGGTGAGGGTCTTAATGATGAAAGTCATGAAACATTCTGGATTTCAGAGCAGCAACACAAACTGGGTTCAGAGACCGAGAGGACTGCAGGCTTCTCCACAGCAAGTATTTTCAGTATCTGTATTTATAGTGTGTTGAGAGTCTCCTGCTTATCCACTGCCCACTGTGCAAACCCCTCTGGTTGGACTTTTTCCCCTCTCGGGAGACTAAGAGCTGTGTACTTTACCCTCTGCATTATAAGGCTATTGAGAGTCTCCATGGCCTCTACCAATTCCTATTTCATCCCAGCACTCTCCATTAAACACTTCTATGGAATAGCAGCTATGGAGTTTTTGTTTTGTATTGTTCTCCTTTTGTTATACTAGGAATAATGAATTTTAATTTACCAAAATTTTACAAGCATAGCGCCTGGCACTTAGAAAATGTAAAATACATATTGGCCTTCTGTGATGATGATGATGATAAAGATTAATGAGGTCTGATGACAAAATGAGAATGATGGTGTGAAGTTCTTCAACATACCTTCATTATAATTGATGACAATAAGCAAATATAATTAATTATGAAATACAGTATCAGAAATATATCTACTCAATAAACTTATAGTTGATTGATGTTTTTTTATGCTACAGGAGCCCAATATGAACAATTTGGTTCTAAAAATGTTGTAATTTGAACTAATCACTGTCTTTCTTATAATTTACATTAATCTAAATTTTAAGAAAGGCAATAATGCTTTTTTAAAATTTGTCTTTTGCCTACAGGCAGTCAGTGGCTGCCAAGGAAAGGGATCAGTTTTCCGTAGGAACTAGCTCCATGAGAAGTCATCTAAGTCCAAGCGGGCAGCCCTGAATATAGGCACACAAGAGCACCATCAAATGGACTCAGTGCATTATATATAGATGTATATTTATAAATATATGCATGGATAAATAATAATGATAGTTAAAGAAGAAAAGAAACTGGGAAGGAATTGGGGACGTGAGAGAGGCTGGGGGCTGGCTGGAAAATAAGACAAAGGCAGCAGTCATATATGATATTTCCAAAAATAAAAATTAAAATAAATTTTCTTCTTTAAATTTGAAAAAATATGCTTATCTAACAAAGAATTCTTAGTTTATTTTACTATAACTTAAGTTTAATTTTACTTTAGTTCAATTTAGTTTTAATGACTGTGTAAAATGTTAACCATGGTTTTAGTCTTTGTTTTGGATACTTTGTGAGTTTCTTATACATCTTCTGTTATTTTCATATTGTGATAATATTTATACTTGTATACTATAGAGTGTGGAATGGAATTACATATTGCAGGAATAAGATCTCTCCTGCTTTTTCAGAAACACTTTTATCAGGGCTGAGGAGATGGTTCAGTGGTTGTTCTTGCAGAGGACCCAGGTTTGGTTCCCAACACCCACGTGGCAGCTAACAACTGATGCCATCTCCTGACCTCCATGGACATTGCATGACATGGGTGCACTTATGTACATCCAGGCAATATACTTGTACACACAAAATAAAAATCATAAATATTTTGGAAAAAAGCACTTTTACCTATTATTTAGCATATTTCATGTGTTATGAGAGTTGGAGTTTTTCAAACCTCTATTCTAGTAGCAGCTCTAACTTTTTAATCCATTCTCATTACCAGTGTTCATTCACTTAAATAAGGTGTGGGAAAAAGAACAGGTTAGACCTGAAGGACAAACAGCAGGTGGTACAGCTGCACCTACAAGCACTGCTTACTGTATACTCATGCTGTCTGGGATGCTCCTGTTTCTGCATCCCAGGCTCCAATTTGTGAACATGGACCACTGGAGGAGGAGGTAACAGATATGACTTTGCTTCAAATGTAAATATTCTGATAGCCAAAATTAATTATCCTTCTGTAGAGAAAACCCATACTTTTCTTTAACACTCAAAACCCTGAAAACAGTTTTAGATATCTGGGTTCAATATCAGATGCTTCAGTTTTATTATATTTAAATAAAATATACCTTGAACAGACAGAACTGATCAAAACTTTCACTCAGTCATTCAACATGTATTATTAAATACTGACTGTGTATGGGTATTTGTGTTTGAAATAAAAATTCACTTCAGAAAAATTAATCTTTCAGAGGCCTCAAAAATATAATCCTTTTTATTAAATATAGAAAAAAAGTACCATCCCACACAACACAGAAAGTTATTATCTTTGAATGAGATACTGTTTAGCATTACCTGGAGGTAAGCACAGGTTTGATCTGCTTCATCCAAACTCTTATTACCAGCCCTGGGAATTTCTGCAAGTAGGTTCAGGGGCAACATTCATGGTCATGCAATTGAACAAAAGCAGCTGTTGTAAAAAGACTTACATTAATATTGTGTTCAGACTAATTGAGCTAAGCAATATCAAACCTTGAAAAGTAGGTATTCTTTGCTTATAAGAGAAACAGATACAACAGTCCTAACAAATTTTAAGATTCTATTCTGTTATTGAACCAGAATTTTGACTGTCAAAAATTTCCAAGAAACAACTGTATTTGTCTTAAGACTGTTGTATCTAAGCCTGAATTTAGGAGATTTTATGATGTAATTTTTAGGTTTCTGACCTGCTTTCCTTTCTTGAGGCAAACACGCTAAGTGTTTAAAATGAACTGTCATTGCTGGTAAATATGCACTCAAGCCTAACCTGGCTGTACAAATAGAGTCCATTCTCCACAGTGAGCAGAAGCAGCAATGTCTGGCCATAAAGGTGGCTAGCCTCATTTACAGACTGCACAATCTAATTTCTCTTTCCGCAAATGTTGATTAAGCTGAAAGAGGATCTTTTGAAAAACTAATTCAATAGCTCCATCTCCTCTCCTAAAGGGCTGGAGGATGAGCTCACTGTCATATGAGGCCATTAGTTTCCCCTGCAGCAAAACTCACCATCTGGCTGCTTGGCCTAGGCTCTGGCGATTGGACTAGGAGCTTTGTGAGCACCCTTACTCTCTTGGTGATGAGCAGGAGAGGCAGAAGCTGGGAGAGGAGGCTGTTATTATCTCTTGGGGAGCCAGGTGAACAAACTCTAAGCACTGCCTGATAGCAGAGCCCCTGCCTGGCCCTGATTTGCTCTTGTCCAGCATTAGTCACAGATGACTTGATCATTTATGATCAATGTGACAAGGCAGACAGATAAAACACCAACTCTTCTTTATAACCACACAATCTTTGACTTTTAAACTTGTCATTAGACAGCTGATCCAGGAAAGCTACCGAAGCATCATTTTTATTAACATTGGTTGAAGCATTTTCAAAGCAACTGGACTAAGCCTTTTCTCCTTTGCTGCTCTCTCGTGTCTGGTCTGATGGCTACTGTTTAGCCGCTCTTGGCATTACAGAGTTAGCATTCTGACTGACTCCTTGGGAAAAGAGGGCAAAATCGAGTACTGTACTTTGTTGGATCCCACTAGGGATTAATTGCTGCTAAGGATGAAGCTGCTTTTTGGCACAGTTCTATGTAGTTCTGTCTCTGATCACAGGGAGGGAGGACAAGGAGGCTCCAAAGTAAGACTCCAGTAGGACAGCTGAGCAGAATCCACATGCAGAACTGACAGTGTGTTCTTTTCATATACTTTTATATTTTCTGAAGATTCTGGTCCAGAAACAGTAGAATCAATGCAAGCAACCATGACATTCTGCTGTCAGCAACTAAGAACCGGCACAGCCGCTATTAAGAAGAATGTTTCCATGCAGTTCCTGAAGATGAAAATGATGAAACATGATGAAAAATGATCTAACATGGAATAAAAATTTAGTGAGGATGGAGAAGAGCTCCTTTGCTGGTCCTGTTTGCTGCTAAAAAGTTAGGGACTGGATATCATATGTTCAGCCATTTCAGTTTTGGATGCCATATGGTGGTTTAGTTTTCTTGGGTTGACAAAAGCACTAGCCTTAATTGTTTGGAAAATATAACAATTGTTCTTCTGTTTTTAGATTGTATATTTATTTGCCGTTTTTTCAAAAAAACTGCCATTAGCTAATAAGTCTGTTGTAACTGTTCAGTGTTCAGAATGATAAATTTGAATAGTGCTGTGGAATTTAACATACCACTTCTGAAGATAAGGAAAAAATATGCCAGCTAGGTACGGTGGTCCCTGCCTGTATTTTTTTGTTGTTGTTGCTAAATTTATTTATTTAGTATTTTTTATTGAATTTTTATGCATTTTATGCACAACAACTTAGTCCTCTTTATGCTCTCTTCTCCATCGGCACACTCCCATAGTGCCCCCTCCACTGGATTCATGCATTCTGCCGTTTATGTTAGGGCCTATCGAGTCAAGTTAGTGTCCTCAGACATCCCTCAGTGAAAGTTCATCCACTGGGGTCTATTCAGTCTATCTAGAGTCTCTCCCTTAAAGAAGATCAGCTCTTCCTCACCTACCAGTAATCAGCTGCTCAGTAGTTCTTTGGCTAAGATTGGGGCCTGCTGCCCATTTCCACAGGTCTGTGCTGGGGTTTTGTCTGCTTGAGTTTGCATGGGTCTTGTACATGCTGTAACCATTGCTATAGGTTCAGATGAGCATGATCCCAGGAGCCTGTAAGAGTATTTCCATATGGTCATGCACCTCCTCCCTTGGCTCTTACAATCTTCCTGCCCCCTGTAATCTTAATACTCAGCAGGCCTAGGCGGGAGGATTAGGAGTTTGGGGCTAGCCATGGCTATAAAGCCAAACTGCATCTCAATATATCATACATATGCAGGGGAGGGGAGTCTAAATTCAGTCTCTCTGACTTTACTTTTTCCTACTCTTGCCTTACTCCAGCTGAAGTCTTGGACTCTGGATTCAGCCAGTGCTGAAAGAGGCCTGTGATGAGAAGGGACAGCTTGACTCTTTCTTTCTCCTGATCCAAGCTAAGTGGTTAAGGCATGTGAAAGTTTACCCAAGCTAGGCATAGTGGTGCATATCTATAATCTCTGCACCCAAAGAGGCAGAGGCAGGAGGATGGAGAGTGTGACGCTAGCTTGGGCTATATAGGAAGACACTGTCAAAAACAGTTTTACTGAATTTACAGTTGGCAATGTTCACTCACATCTTCCTGCTTACTGTTTCGGTGTGAGTAAAAGCCAATTCCAGAGAAGAAAGGCAGCACTGTATGTGGAATGCATGCAAATGACAGTACTGAAGGTCTCCCAGAGACCACACCAGCCACACCAGCCGGAGAGAAGTACAGGACTTTCAGCGGAGTGGCTGAGGTGAAGCCGTGTGACACAGAGGAAAGCAGAGACTGCTCAGCACCAGTCAAAGACAGCTCTGAGGAAGGACTAAACTGGAAACGAGGTTTCACAGAAAATCTGACAATTCTAAGCATGAAAAAATTAGATTTCCTGTAAACAAATAAATACACATTCATTGATTTGCAACCGAACATTAAGCGTAATGAGATTTTCTAGTCACTAACTCCTTAAATCTTTGCAAGGATGCTTATTACAGAAGGACCGCTAGGGTCATTTCACAGAAGACGTAACTAATACTCAGATATCCAGTGACTGGGTCAAGTATCTAGTGACAGAAATTATAGATCACACCTTCGTCCTCTATAGCTTTTCTGCTCGCATGGCCACAAAGTAGCCTATCCTGATGAAATCCAAACAGGCAATGCCAACACTGGAAAGCAGGAGGCTGAGCCTGTTCCCCAGTCCCATGACCTTCAGTCTCCTCCACAGCATTTGCTGTCAGCACTGTTCTTTGTTAACTGCCCGCGCTACCTGTGCTGGCTACAGAAAAAGCCATAGCAGGATGGCATACACATGCATCTCGTCATGCAGCACTGGTGTGACCTGGTGAGTTGATTCATGCACTGTAGCTTTCCATGCAGCAAGCGCTTAACCTCCTCCTAGCTTTCACCTTCCATGCCCTGGGTAGTGTGCCTGAGGACTAACAGGGAAGAGGGACTGTGACACAACGCTCGGATTAGGGAAATCTTTCCCTAGCTAGTACTTTCTATCCTGGGATTATTTTGTGAATACGGATTTCATTAGAAAGCAACTAATCTGAACATCTGGGGACTCATGCACTGCCATTAGCTCCTTCTAATCACTATAATGTGGTTCCATTTTGATTTTATGCAAGCAGAGCAATCTTCACGCACAAGTTATTGATTAATTACACATTTAAGTCATTTGAGAGGATTGGTCGAGTGCATTTGTGGGTTCCCTGGGATTTTCTTCCTTACTTTCTCTACCTGAATTTTTCTCTTGTTCCCTTACTAGCCTGCCTCCCCATTACAATTAGTCTTTAAATCTTTCACTTTATAAGGAAATAAAAATTATGCTTTCCAATTTTTCTGTTAACTCACATTGGGATTTGGAAATGTAACTGGTGCAAACATTGACATAAAAGACATTATCATTTTTCTTCTGTGTTGAATAATCTGAAACATATACCAGTTTGAGGTCTGTGCTTACAAATACCCAGGCCAGTCGTGTTACAGATTGTTTGCATGCGGGCACATGTGTGTGGCTTCTTACTGCCGAGCTGCACATTCCTCCAGGAGAGGTTCTGCTGTTATATATGCTATGAAATTTCAAATAAAGGAAGAACAACAGCTGTAATGGGCCCAATCCAGTGGTGGCAAAAGGTGAACAAAATGACTCCCTCTGGGAAGTAAAATGCTCATTTAGTGGGGGGAAATTCTCATTTCCAAGTAGAACATTTGGCTTCCTGAGAGTGAAAATGTCAGCACAGCTTGATAACAACACCTCGGGCTATAATAGTACCCTTTCCCCTCTAAGAGAGCTGGGATCTTTCCTCCTAAATTTATCTTTACAACATTCTTGCAAAGTAAGTAGGCAGGGGTGTTATTAGCTATCTTTTATGGACACAGAATCTGAGAAGCTGAAAAGTTCAGTGATTTGTCCTTGGAAGCCCAGAAATCAATCTAGATCAGGGCTCCTCAACCTTGGAGATATTGACATTTTGACCTGTTAATTCTTTGCCTGGGGGGTGGGGTGATCTGTGCACAGTGCAACATCAGCAGCATCCCCTTCTGTATCCACTAGATGCCAAGAATGCCCCCAGCTGTGACAACCAACTCATCTCCAGACAGTGTCAAATGTCTCCTGAGGGGCAAAGTCACCTCCAATTTAGAAACACTGATCTAGATAAGTCAGCCTGGACAACCTCCTGTAGCCTAGAGGAAACCTGAAGCAATACTTGAAACAAGCCCAATTTGTGTTTGACTTCTCTGGTATCTTCTGTCTGTAGTATCAGTCCTTACATTGCGTTCACCATTATACACTTTTATAACTATTTCTTTTTCAGTTCTCGCAGTAGTTCTGTTTAATCTCATTTTATATATAAGAAGACAGAAATGGAGGTCAGCTTACTTGTTCATGTATGCCTCTTAGAAGTGGGACTGTCTTTCTGGGCATGAAACTCTTGCAGCTGCACAAGATCCTGTATGTAGATGGGTTCTGCTTGGTTGAATGTTCTATTACTATGCAGAAATTCTTAAATATTTACTAACAAGGAGCTCTCCATTTTCATTTTGCTTTGAACTCTGTAATTTATGTAGTCCTAGAAATTTAGAGAACAAGGAATTGAATCCAAAAGACTCAGAGTCTGGAGACTGTATGATTAACATTTCACCGTAGTATGCCTCTCATACTTTTTACTTATTCATTCACTTACTCACTTAGTAAGTTGTACTGTGAGCTTATTATAAGCCAGGCATTCCACTTGGCTGTGAAAGAACAATAGAGAAACAGCAGATGCTGTCCCTACTCTCTTGCAGCAAGCAGCCTCAGGAGGGATTCGGAACAAATGACAGGTATTTGCAATTCAGCATGGTGTGTGTGATGTGAGGATAGTCTGGTTGTTAGGGAGCTTGTTGGAGGGCACTTAACACAGTCTAGGGACATCAGGGAGGTTTACAAGCATAAGGACTAGAAAAGAGTTACACAATTGAAGGGGAGAACAAATATGACTGTAACCAAAGAAAATGGCAGTTCAAACACCAAGAAGAGAGGGAAGTTCCGCAGAGTTCTGGAACTCAAAATGCCTTAATCTGGACAGTGTTGAATTAGCCAGTTTCACTGTTGCGGTGCAGTAGTAACACCATCTCAATGGATTAGTACAACAAAGTCTCATTTCACTCACGTTGCAGGTCACACGCTACTGAGTCATGGCAGGGTTCCTTAAACCTCTAGTTTAGGACTAAAGCTGGGAGAGCAATTCCCAGTTAGGATATGCCAGTCTCACCACAGGGGAAAGAGAAATGAATAAAGTAGTTTCTGGGCTCACACCAAGCAGTGGCTAAGCTTATCCTGAGCGGAGGCAGGAAGTATTCTTTCTCCCTAGGGGGACATGATAAATCACACAACAATGGCAGAGCAGAGACTGAGCAATATATATTTGACCATGTAAGAACGAAGTAGTGAGGGTTAATGAAAGTTCCTGGAGAGGCTGTAGCTTCTCCCGAACCTTCTGCAAGACCAGAAAAACTAATTAGAATGTAAATATTTGTGGAGAAGTTGGAATGTTCCAGATTCAGAGTCTAATTACAATCTATCTTTAGCCCCCTTTTGTCTGACTTACATCCTTATGACTAAAAGGTAAAACATCTTGGAATGCATCAGCTTAACCGGTCACTAGCTTCCACCACCTGAAAGGCTGAGAGAACCCTTCAGACAGTGTCTGAGGCCTATGGCAGAGAGTTGCCTACTTTGCTTTCACTCATCTGTGTAATGTTTCCATGAATGTATTTGAAAAAGGCCTTAATTTATGACTTCTTTGTTCTATTACTATACAAAATTCATCAAACTGTTACCATGTTGGAACATAGAATTTTGAATAACCGCAATCTGTGTTCTTGGGCCATGGTCACACATGTTTAGCTCCAGAATAAGCCATCTCTTCTTACCTTGGAGGTGAGACAGTTGTGCTTTTTGATTTATTTGTATGTAGATAAGCCTACATGAGTTTATGTCTACCATGTGGATACAGTAGACCAAGGAGGCCAGAAGAAAACCTTAGATCTCTGCGGATCTAGAGTTAGCAGACAAGTGTGAACTGCCTGATGTGGATGCTTGGAACGGAATCTGACTCTTCTGAAAGATCAGTAAGCCTTCTTAACTGCTGATTCATCTTTCTAGCCATGAAGAGGTTTGTATGAAGCAGAAATGGTTTGTACAGGGCACTTATATTTTTGTAGAAACAGAGGAAAGAATCATTAACTGTGAAGCATTAGCCAATAATGTACTTGTAAAGAATAATTTTTTATTCTTTTTATTTCTTGGCATCTTGGAAACAATGCTTTTCTATTTTCCTCACTTGTAAGCATGAATCAACTGATTGATTGGGATCAACCCAATATTTATTGATTGTATTCTGTACTTTAAGAACTGCAGGAATTTGCTGAATTCATAGCTTCAAAATACAATCAATATTAATGAAAGCCAGGCTGACACTAGTGGAATGAGCATTACACTCATACTGAATGCCAACTTCACTCTATTAATCCTTGTCAGAATTTAGGGAACTTATCTGTGATCTTGTTTCTCTCATCTATATAATGGGATTATAATGCCTCCATCACAAACACAAATCCCACTGCAATAATACTTAAATTTTATTGAGTACCTCTAGGCACATCAGAACTTTGTTTTACAACACTTAAACATTGTCATAATACTACAAAGTGAATATTATGATTTCACAGTGATAGCAGCTGAGAATTAAAGAGGTTCAGTAGTTGTCCACAGACAAACATTTATAAAAGCATAGCATCTGTTTGTCAGTCCAGCTATGTGATGAATAAAACTCTTATTATAGAATTGGGTTAGTGTAAACCTGTAATCCCAGCATTTGAGAGGCCAAGGCAGGGTTATGAGACAAACCCAGAATAGTAGCAAGACTGTCTAAAGAAAGAAATAATCTCTTTTTTCTACACAGTCAGAATAATCATGATAACTATAATAATAGTAATTCCAAGACTTTAAAAATTTAACTCATTTGATTGTCTCAAATAGTGTTTAAGAACATGCAAATTTTATTAAATTTTGGATTAATATCACATACATATGATTATGAATATACATACTAATCTTTCTTTTTCTTTTTGTCTATGATTGCAAATATAGGGCATGGTGCTTTTAAGTATATTGGTCATGACCTTAGTTTCAATAGAAAATGATAACCTGTAGTCTGAGAAAATTTGAAGGTTGTTATCATTGTATTTAAAATAAAAGCAAGCAAGGATGCAAGGTGAGGTGCTCTCTCAAATACAAGGCATAAACTATAGCAAAGAATGTTATTATTTATTTTGACTCATCTGAGGGTGCTTCTTCATCTAGATTCTAACTCTATTTAAGGCATTTGAGCTGTTAGGTTCAATGACCTATGGGCAACTGAATTCTCTATTCATCTCTCTCTTTCTTTTCTTCCTTCCTTTTTGCTTTTCTTTCTTTTTTTTAAAATTTTCTGAGACAGGGTCTTCCTGTAGCTCCAGCTGGCCTGGAACTCACTATATAAACCCGGGTGGCCTTAATCTCACAGAGATCCACCTGCCTCTGCCTTCCTGGTTCTGGAACTAAAGGCGTGTGTCACCATGCCTGGCTACAAATGAATTCTTACTGTAATTTATTTTACAACCATCTCCTGGTTTTACTTCTGTGATTTTCCTCATGGTAAAAGTTCATTAGTAATTTTCATTTTTACTTAAAATGTTATCACATACAATAAATGGTAATTGGCTTTATTTGTTTTGTTCCAAGGGTTATTTAACAAACTGATGGAGGTCTTATATTTGATAGTTTGCATGGATGTGTCCTCAAAATCAAATTATAAGGAATTACATGTTGAAAATATCCAGGCTAGAAGTTCTGCTTATCCTTCATTGCCAAGTCAGACTGCAATTTTCTAATTAAAGCAAGACATCTAGAACAGTCCTCTGATTCCTTCTGTGTGCTGGCCCTGATGAGCTTCTTGTATAATAACAAATTATCTGAGGTTTAAAGATTAGCAATTGTAAGATTAGTTACTTGGCCAAATAAAGTATTTATTTTCCTTTCGATCAACCCTGTAACCATTAAGAAGAAATATTATATTTCTAACCCAGAACAATTAAGTGTACATTAATGACTATTTTTACTCATGTTAACAAATGAATTCCCTACAACTATTTCCTTAAGATAGATATCATATCATGTCTAAATCTTAAGAAGAAAAAGCCAGTGATATGATTCAGCTTGTTTCAATGCAAGGTTAAAATACCTTTAAGGCGGAGAGGAGATGGAGAGTGTATGGTCAAAGGGCATAGAGGTGCAATTGTTTGGGTAGAGATTATTTTTAATGTTCTGTGGCACAGTGATATTATTATACCTGTCAACAATTAACTGGATATTTAATAGACAATGGAGAGGACTTTGCGTGTTCTTCCCACCAATAGCAAATTAATAAATTTGCAGTCATCCTGACTGGACCATTATACATTTCAAACATTATTAAAAGACACACTACAGGGGTTAGGAAGATAGCACAGTAGGTAAATTTGCTTGCTGCGTAAGCCTGAGGACCACCAGCGTTTGAACTCTGGCACCCAAGTGAAAAGCCAGCCATGGTGGTGTGTGTTTGGAATCCCAACACTGGAGAGGTGGAGATAGGCAGATCGCTGGCACTCACTGGCCTGCCAACCCAGACCAATCCATAAACCCCAGGTCCTAAAAGAGAGACCTTGTCTCAAAAACCAAAGTGGATGGCTCCTGCAGAACAGCATTCAAGGTTGACCTCCTGCAGAACAACATTCAAGGTTGACCTCCAGCTCCACACAGGTGTGCTCATGCATGCACATGCACCTGCACAGACATGTACTTCTGCATGTACACAATATACCACTGTACTGCGTATTTGTGAAAATTATTATGTATCGGTGAAAATACTTTAAAGTTAAGTGAAAAATAAAATGTTTTCCGGATAGAGTAGGAGTGTTTGATGATTGTGCAGTATGTTTTTCATATCGGTTTGCTTACTGCCTCTGTAAGGGCTACAGGAGAATGTTGTTAAAATTCAAGTTCTTACATACCACCTTGACTCACTGGAATCCATACTGGATGCTGAGGCTTTGTAACTCCCTCTTTCACAAAGTCTTCAGGAGACTGTGGTATACACTGATGTTTAAGAAACAGTATTATTGAGAACAGAATAAAAAGACAAAATTAAGTTTGCTAATAGATGGAGGTTTAGCAACCACCATCTACTTGCAGTGTTTCTTAGTCTTAGTTTAGCTTTAGTAACTACTATTCCACTTACATGTGAGCATTTTTAGTGTGTTTTAGTAGCTCATAATTACTAAGCCTGAACAACTTCATGATCATCTGCCCTTGACCTAATTTCATGATTTAATAAGTAAGGTTGGGATATTGGCTACTGTGTAATATTCAGCAATAAATATTTAAGGATGTTTATGATTTGGTTTTATGCTCCATTAAAATATATTTGTTAATTTTTGTTTACAGTTAAAAAGGAAGTAGGAACTATGAATCTGTTCAATGTTTGATTAGGTTAGTCTACAGATTCAGAAAACCAATTCCATCAGTAAGCGGGTTCTAATCTTCTGGCAAGACAGTAAAAAATTGTATTGTTACGTTCCAGCAGGTCACATCTGAAAGTGTTGTCCATGGACGAGCAACATCATTATAACACGGGGCCTTGTTAGAAATGCAAAAATTTTCATGCTACTCTCAATTTACTGATTAGAATATGCAGTTTAAGAAGATATCCAGGTGATTCATATGTTATTAGATCCTAGAAAGTGTAGCTTAAATATAGTTAAATATAGGCTCAAGACTGTTTGTCTACTCAAGACTTGAGGATTTCTGTTTGTGGTTAAAAAATTAAAAAGTAAATTTTCCAGAATAGATGATCTTTGCAATAACTAAGGGCATACAGTGAGCCTTTGAATGCTAAGATTGTTGTCATAAAGACTGCAGTAATTGCTGTGTAAATTAGAAAAGGATTGGAGCAGAATTGACAATGGTTTAATAGAATCTTGACAGTCACTTACATTTATTAATTTTTAATTAATTTTTAAAAAGAGCTCCCTTTTCTGTTGCGGATTATTAAAAAATGTCATGCACACTCACTTACACACACACACACACACACGTACCATAGTCAAAATGAACATCTTTGTGTTTAGAAACTTGGTAATAGGGGAGAATAAATGCATAATAGAATCACTGCATGTATGGTTCTTGTGTCTTTTTTCCTGGAAGTTGTAAGTATCTATTTACCCCAAGCAGTGCATCGATGACAGACCAAAGAAATGACTCAGGCCAAGTCTAGCTCAGTAAACCTGGGGTTACTTTCAGGAACCCAGGTAAAGGGTAACTTACAGGAGTGTGGGTGACTCAAAGGCAGCTGCATTACTGAGTAGCCCACACTGACCTGAGTGATGATTCATGAACTCTACAGCCTTAGAGCTCCCCCCCACAACTCTGGTCCTTGGAAGTTTCGTTTGCTTTATGAGTCTTAAGAGTCTCCCACCCCCTACCAGGAAGATATATTTCAATTTGGAAGAAATTGCTATACAGAATTGTCAATAAATTTTACCTACAATATTTCTTGTAATTTACTTTGTTTGGATATCATAAGCAGAAAACTTAGAAAAAGATGGCAAGTCAAAATAGATTTAGTATGTAGTACATAATAAGAATAAGTAATGAGGTGTAGGACAGTTATCACCAAAGACAAGTATTATTATTATTATTATTATTATTATTCATATCTAAGAACCAATCAAATATCAAGGAGTCCCCAAAGAAACGTAGGAAGATCTCTTAGAATTATTTAAATATGAACTGGAGGCTCATTTGTTTTGAATACATGACTGGGAATAAAATATATTCTGATATGGAAATTTTATTCCATTTCTAGACCTCTGAGATTGCATGAACTGAGCAATTCTATTATTGGTGACTGTGTGGCTAAATTACCTGGATTAGATTTCGATTGAAACACTTGATTCATTTACCTCTGTTGTGCCGGAGACTCCTATGTGATGAATGAAATATGAACTTTATAAGTCAGGCCTGTAATCACTAAGCCTAAACAACTCCTGGTCATCTGTTCTTGACCTAATTTTACAGCTTAACAACTAGGACTGGAATATTGACTACTGTGTAAAATTCACCCATAAATACTTAAGGATATTTACAATTTAGTTTCATTTACAGATAATTTTATTGAATCCCCTTTCTTAGAGGTAGGGTACTTTTAACAGGAGCTATTAAGATGAAAAATGTTTTAAAGTGCTGAAAAGTCTCTAGCTTTGTCATTAATAGGAAAAAAGTAATTTTTTTTAAAAAAGCAGAAAATATCATCCATTTAATTATCCATTGTCACTCTTTGGAGGGAAGGAAGGACTGATCCTGGAAATACTGATGTAGTAACACTGCACAGTACAGAACCAATCACATGAGAGACTACGTTCCTATAAATACTGGCTTAGTATCTACTTGCTCACGTGGGCAGTTAGCATGAGAACACTAGGATTTTGACATTAAAGATGCTTACCTGTTCTGTGATTTGATGGCAACAGGAGAGGACATTCTGAATACAGACCAGAAAGGCAAAAGAACCCCTCTCCCTTCCCTCTGCTCATGTCACACCTTCCTGAGTGAACAAAATTCATTTTCTCAGAATGTATATTTAATGATATAGTCAGGAATACACTCCCAAACTGGCAAAATAGATGGACCAGGGGGAATATTATTCATTCCCCAGAGGCGCTTCAGACAGGGGAAACGACTTCTTGCACGTCCACATGTGATGAGACGGGACCATTCCTTACTCCATGGACTGGTTTCTCTTTTTCTTCCCTTCCAATCTCTCTTCTATCCAATTGGAAAAAGAAAACAAATAAAAGAAAACCACCAAACAAAAACCACAAACGCTTTCTCAGTTGTTTTCAGAAAAATAAATTGTCTTTCATGGGCATGAGATGAATAAGACTTGACATTTTTTTGTTGTTACTTTGGGTACAAGGCCAAAGGTCATTATCTAACAGGCAACCAAATGGAATCAATCTGTTCCTTAAGATCCTGTCGGGCGCACCTGAGCCTCCCTAGGGTTTGTGCAGAGTGGTTCATGATCAGTGACAGGAATGGATATCGGCACTCCAGGGGAAACTATATATATCCTAGACAGGTAGTCAGTTACCAAAGCACCACAATCAGTTCCTGTTTAAACACTAAATAGGTCGGGCAGAAGCCAAGTTAAACTTACCATGTATACTAGATCTGCCAACAACATGAACCAAAGTACATTTTACCTTTTTTGTCAATTCTAATCAGTGCTTCTCATAGAAATAGTAAGTATTTCTCCTTTCTTTTCACCTTGTCAAAATCCTTGGTTTCTGCAAATTACAATCCCACCACCCACACCCCTTAAAATTACATATTTTCATCTTTCCTTCAATTAACCGTGTGTATGTGTAAATTAACCTCCATTGATGCCAGTTCTATGCCAGTTTGGTGAGAAGGAGGAGAAAGAATATGAAAGAGCCTGAGACTGAAAATATGTGGCTTGTAAAGGCTTCTTTTTTCTATCTCACCATTAAAAGTAAAGAAAAATGACTTTTCTTTTTTCTCCCTGATTAGAGGGCTTCACTGGATTTGTGGCAAATAAATTGACAAGCGAGGGCACTGATGACAGGAGAGCGATAATTGATGGTGGCGGGTGGGGGCCTGGCGTACTGGCATGTCCTGTGGAGGGTGAGCCAAGGACAGCTATCAATCAAGTTGGTGACAGAGCCAGGAAACTTAATTGGAGATTCATTGAACCTTTAATGATGTGACAGAGAAAAATAAGGAAGCTTAAAAGGCTCCTGGTCTATTTTTTCCCTTTGTTCCAATAATTCTCATAGGAGTGAAAAGTGGACATTGCTCTAGGACTGAACAATCATTGTTTCCATCCAAGTTAATCACATTGCTTTGAGAGTTAGAGCAGGAAAGGTATGTAGCATCAGTCTAATGTTAGATGACATCGACATCTTAGAGTTGAAGAGTTGACTGTCACGTGGCTTTAGTATAATCAGGAATGCTTAGCAGGTGCACAGAGTTTCTACTAGGTGCAGACATTACTTCCGAAAGTCTGGGTTTCAAGCACCATGAAGAGGTAGCTCTTGTCTAAATCACTGACCCCCCCCCCCCCGGAATACTTGTAGGGACACTTTTTCCTGTATTAAACAAACATTAACATTTTTCTTTTTTGTCAGAGATTCAAAAAATTCTGTCTTCTGTTTGGGAAAGAGCCCTTAGGCACAGAGGACTTTTCTTAGTATTAACACTGTAAGAAATCAGTTTGAAGGTACTTTGCATTGATATGGTTGGTGAGACGATGAGCAAGGTGATCTTGCTATCCAAGATTTCATATATATGTGTCTATGTATTTTCTTGTTAATTTTAAATGAGAATTTTGTCCATCTACCATTGGCCCATGCTTTGCTTAGCTAAATCCAAGAAGAAAGGGCTTGGTTATTTCTTTGAAAGAAGTTGCAGTCTTATGAGGGGTATAGATATGTGTGTTAAATGTTGCATTATGACAAATAACAACCTATCCTTATTGTGAGGATGTGGGGACAGACTATGGAAAAAGGACCATGTAAATGGCATGTTTTGTGTCTCTTGAAATGTACTGTAGCCACTAGAATACTTTCTGAGAAAACTGTAAAGGAAGGGGAGATGTTATATTTTCTATGACTGAGATTTTATGCTTAATGATATGCAAAGTTCACCAAATACAAGTCATTTTATTGAGGGGAGACAGATCATCTACTTCTTGTGTCCTTTCCTCACAGTTTAAAGTTAACATCTTGACAAACATTTTTTTAGTTCACAAGTCAGTGAATACAAGCATGACCCACTAATTACTCAATAGAAAAATAGGAATTATATTTTTAAAAGTTCTCAGAACATCTTGCTATACCCAGGCATAATTTGTTTTTCCCTGTACAAAGGTCCAAGTTCAATGTTCATTTTCCATGTTCTATACTTCAAGAATGGAGGCTTTTGAAGGTTCTCAGTATCTGAACTGTTACTGGCTGTACCCTGTTTCATGCCTCCCTCTACATAGAACTGTGTCTATTTCCTTTCATATTCATATGGTCTCAAAGAAAGCTCACAGACAAAAGCCCATCAACCAGGAAACAATCACAGCAGAGAGCATGTAGCTTTTCTCATTACTGTGATCAGTACCAGTAGCCAAATGTATACTATACTTTCAGAAAAAAGCCATTAAAATAATTTGAGGCAGGTGGTATAGAGGAAAAGCATCTTAATTAGTAGATTTTTGGGACACATTTTGAAAATGAATAGTTTAGAATTTTGTTCAATATTTACTGAACTGTTAACATTGAAAATTTTGATGTAGAAAGACCTCTGTATCTTTTTCCATTTGCCAGACTGAACAAATCATTTAATTAGTTTTCTTATATCCTAGAAAGATACTGTTCTCGGTGTGAGTTTTATAAGAACCATCAGTGTGGACAATGAGACATCTCAAAACCTCTCAAGTGATTAAAAACGAAGGAAGCAACAGACAGAACAAATCTTTATAAATATTTTGGTGGATCATCAATCTCCCTTGTTACATTCTGACCAAGCACTCATCCATTCCAAGTCTACCCAGGTGCAGCATGGCGGACTCTGCTTCATAACTCAGTCTGTTATACCTTTCCATGACCATGTCTGTTAAATAAAATACTTTTTCTTTTCTGAGTCAGGGCTCAGACTTTTGAAGCACCTTGTTTCTGGAATTGAATTCATCATCACTTGTCATTGGATATTTAGATGATATTGGGCAGTTCCATCTGAAAATTCTGCAATGGTTTGAAGATGGTTATACTGTCTCGTGATTCTCTACTTTAAAAAAAACCTGGCAAATTAGGGAAGAGGAAGAGTTGGTTTTCTTTAAGAATGTGACACTAGATAAATTAATCAGGCTCAAGGGATATTCTGGGACACAAACTTGACTTTATAGACCTTAATATATATGGCAGAGTACATGGAATCTAGCAAGTCAGGAGCTGGGTGGGGAGACTATAAAAGACATGCAGATAAGGAAGGGGGTCTAAATGTGATCAAAATATATTGTATGAAATTCTTCTCCTCCCTTCATTCATTCATTCTCTCCCCAACACAAATAGTTACACACCACACACAAATCCACCATTTATCTGTTTCTCTGGAGACCCTCAATCACTCATGAAAACCTATGTGTTTTGTCATGTGGATGATATCACCAAACATATTTAATTTCTCCATCAATTTTGTATTGTTTTCAAGTCTGAGAACAGAATCGATTGTAATCTCACAAGTCTAAGAACAATGCATTTTTTACATTTTAGTGATTATAAAACTGATTTTGGTGGAAACTTTTATTTGTAGAAATTTTTATTTGTAGAGAAACTTTTACAAGCCATTGCTGATTGCACTTAGCAAGGGAAGGTTGGAAACATTACCACTGTATCTCAGCTTTCTCTCTATGTGCAGACATGTCAGTAGGCTGAACTGTTATATACAGTAATAGATATAACTGACAGGTATAATGGTATGTGGTTTACTATAACTCATTTGTAAAACACAGCGTTTTAATGACTATGGATTATGACATTCCTTTGGGGATTTTAACTATCAGTGAGACTCTTTTCTGCGACAGTGCATTGTCTTAGGATACTATGAATGTAGAAATTTTTTATGAAGCAAATTGCGTAGATTTAATGTAAAAAATCATAATGATGATTCTTCTAACCCAGAACTATGAATGTTGCTAATTAACATAATAATAAGATATAATGAAATATCATGAATTTAATTTTCTAATTTTATTAGAATTATGAATCCTTAGCCAATATTTCTTATCTACTATGACCTTAAAGAATATAAAATGCATAGCTTAAATAAAAAATAATTTTTTTATGTACTGAAAAGTATAAATATTATATGTGTTCACTGTGGGTCTATTATGACACTATGTAAATCATAGTTTAATAAAACATATAGATAATATTCATATAATGACAATAATTTTATAAGGTAAGTGTTTTGATTACTATCTTTTGGCAAACTATGGCTTATATAACCTTCAAAAAGCTGTATTTAGTGGTTAATGAATTTAGAATGCTTCTTATATTTCAAATGGTTGAAAAAAAGAATAATAGTATGAAACATAAAATTTAAATTTTCACAAAGCCTTATTGGAATCTTCACTAATTTATATTTTATTTATGATTGCTTTCATACTCTAGTAATAGAACTGAGTAGTTGGAAAAGAGATAATATTTAAGCTTCTATGCAAAGCTTAAAATATCTATCTGACCCTTTACGAGAAATTGCTAATGCTATTGCAGCTGATAAAAATAAAACTTCACCTTCATATTTTTCAGTGATTTCTTTAAGAAACTAAGTTAATTAAAACAATATTTTCTTTGTAATGGGTTTCTTGTACATTCTAAGTAATCTCAAGGTGAATTACCAACTAAATATAAATATAAACATGTAAAGAGACAAATTGAAGATAAAAGGAAACTTTTATTTATTAATCTAAGATAAAAGGAAATTTTATTTATTAATTTATTTTTATTTTATGTATATAAGTGTTTAGCCCGTAAGTATTTAAGTGTACCTGTGTTGTACAATGCCCATGGAGGTCTGAAGAGAAGGATGGATCCCCTAGACCTGGACTTACAAACAGTTGTTAGCTGCCACGTGGGCACTGGAAACCAAATCGAGGTGCTACAAGATCAGTCAGTGAGCTTAACTACTGAGCTGCCTCTCCAAGCACCATTTTGTTGTTGTTGTTTGAGACTGAGTCTCACCATACAGCCCTAGCTGGTCTTGAACTTCCAGAGATCTGTCTGCCTCTGCCTCCCAAGGGCTGGGATTAAATGCATGCACAAACACACCCAGGAGCCCTTTTTAAAAAACTTTAAAATCAGGGTTTACAAATACTCTTCGTGTGCAGAAAGTAAAAAGGAAATAATATATATTGACAGAACTAGAAGTGACTAAAGACCATGAAACTTGTAACAGAGATGAAATGAAACGAACTGATAGTGTATGTGAACTGCTTAGTGGAAATCGTAGTAGAAAGGCGATAGGCAGCAACTATCACTATGGTTGTTAGAGAGCCATGTTTGGAATATCTGTAATTCATCAGAGAAACCTCAGACAGCCACACAAGTTGGGGATAGGCTTTTAGATCTTTAGGATTTTTTATTGTGTATTTTCTTGTACTGAATGATGAGGATTCAAGAATATTCTTGAAAAGTAGATAGCTATTTTGCTGGAAAATATTTAATACAACTTTCCCTTTGCCAAAGGCTACAAACTAGAAGGTAAATGAAAGTCTGTTCTCTTCCACACATGCTCCCTAGAGATGAGAAAGTTTAAGAAAGGAAGAGTCCTTTCCCTTGACTTGATATTCATCTAGAAACTGAGAGGTGGAGGGGGCCTTGCTATCGTCAGACATAGATGTGATGGGAATGAGCAAACAGGTAAGATCGCCTTCCCCAAAGCCAAGCTGGTGAGGCCTGGGCTGCCACTCATTCTTCCATTACGCCATGATTTCATTCTCTTCTAAACACAAGGACCACATGTCTTAGGAAAAGTGAACCTGACCAATCCCTCTTGTAGTTTTACGATAAAACCTAACTCTAGAAAGACAACAGGACTTACTCACACTGGAAATGCAAACCCCAGTGTCAGGCCAGAATAATGACTCTTCACACTTTAGTGAAGGAACTCGGGAAGTAAGGCAAGAGGAAGCAATGGGAAACTTGCTTGACCTAAATGGCTGTAAGGAATAAAATTCAGCACCATCCTACGGACTCCATATGTGTTAGTCATTTTAAATTGGTCAGATCTTCTGATAAGTCAATGAAGTTCAAACACAGACTTTTGAATTTGGAAACATGATTTTTTTTTTAATTACGTGTAGATCAAGAAAAGCATTTATGACCTGGTTTGGACCCTTAAGAAGTCATGGTATTTTCATTAAAAAGTGAGTTTCACTGGTAGTTTCAGTTGTAGGGTTTGCAGCTTAGTATTTTATGACTTATGATTAGCTTGCAGATTCAGTGTGGCTTTGTGATTCAAACATTAGATTGCATCAAAAGGCTCTGCTTTTGTTTTCTGCTTGAAAATACTGACACTTGCTATGGTTCTGCTTACTGGGGGAGTCATCCCTTGTTGACTTCTAGACAGTCACTATAAATCTCTATTATTCTGCTGTTATTGTCTTGTTATACTGATGCTGCTGAGGCATCTTCTCAAGGGAAAGGTGCCCAGGTGTGCACATACAGAGTAAGGAATGCTCTTCTTTAAACACATAAATAGCTATTTTATTTGGCACAACACACGTAAACGTTAGTATAGCCAAAGGAGTCTTGAATGGTTATTTGCATTGGAAATATTTCAAAAACTGGAGCAAAGGTATGAGAGCTCAATCTGCTAGCCATTTGACTCTTGTTAGTTCAGAGAGTAATCTATCTTTTTTACTTTTTTCCAGTAACAAGAATTGAAAGAGTTGAAATGCAGTGCCTTACAATCGGGCTCCAAGGCATAAGAACTTCTCATAAAAAAGAATGTATTCTTGTTCCCCATGAAATTCAGTTATATAGACTTCCTTTTATGGGTACATTTTCTTTATGGCCTGTTCAGAGCAAATGTGCAGGGTTAAGTTCTCTCATGGTAAACATTCATTGTTTTGGTATCCAAACTGATGGGACATAGATGGTGCTCTGTTAGATATTTAAGCACAGTGTCTTCTGATAGCAAAGCTTTACCAACGCCTTCATTATTCTTGCAAAAAACTTTGGTTCTAGTACTTACAAACTTTGGACGTGACAACGAATTTCATGAGGAATGAAGTACAGGTAAGAAGGCATATCTTGATGTCTTGGTTATGGGCTGAGCTATTTCTCCAGCCCAGGAGCTCATATGTTAGAGGCATGAATGGAATTTAGGGAAAGTTTAATAAAAGCTAGAAGACAGGTATCTTACATTTTTAATTGACAGAAGTAGAAGAAGGAACAGTGTAGACTCCTTCTGGTAATTTTTTTTTCTTTCTTTCTTTTTTCTTTCTTTCTTCTAGTTAATGAGAACACAGGTGAATTTCTGAATGGTTTTCATATAGTACTGGGAACTGGACCCAGGGTCTTTGTCGTGTTATGAAAGGGCTTAACCTCTAAGTTTTATCTTAGCCTTTTTGATTAAATTTTATTATTTTTGAAATTTACTAAAACAAGAAAAAAGAAGTGAAAATTATTCATATGTTTAAAACTTCAGTAGAAATGATAAAATAATCTGGAATAACTTTTTCTTCCCATACAGTACTATTTACAGACCCTTGTACATGAATCTAAACAAAATATATATTTTGTAGCTCACACTTGTAATTCCAGCATTCAGAAATCTGAAGCAGGGGGATTTCTGTAAGTCCAAAACCATCCTAAGTGACATAGTGAGTTCCAGGTGAACCTTGAATTCACAGAGATAGGCCTGCATTTGCCTCCTAAATGTGGGGATTAAAGATAGATTGTGCCACTGTCTTCATAAAACTTTCTTTTATTTCATTTTGCAGTGCTTTTTATGTTTTGAGACACAGTTTCCATGTTTCCCATGATGGTCCTGCGTATGGTTTCTGTATAATCTACACCCTCCTGCTTCAGTTTGTTACTAGCGAAGACTACAACTGGCTTCTGCCACCTGGCTCAGATGCTTTGAAATCTGGAACGTATTCACCTGGTTTTGTTTTTTATTTTATTTATTTTAAATAGTGTCTTGCTACATAGCCCTGGATAGCCTAGAACTCACCAGAGTGCTAGGATGACAGACACACCGCCATACCACCTTAAGTCATGTTTTGATATGGCCAAAGGTCTCTTTACAAAGACATTTTCAGTTGTTGCTTTTCTAATGTTAGCATTATGTTAGATACTCCTCCTCGAAAACTCGGGACCATGATGATCTCTTGTGAGTGATACTCAAGGACAGACAGTGGGTGAGTGAGGCCACACAGTCCCCATTTCTTCCCCCACAAAAGTGCATATGTAAGTCCACCAAATTGGAGAAAGGTGAAAAGAAATCAGGATAAAGAGGGTGGAGATTCAGGATTCTTATAAAGTTCTACTTTCTGATTAGACACTGATAGGAGGCCCTGAGTTGGGTATGGTGGCACATGCCTTTAATCCCAGACGGGGAGGCAGGCCTGTTTCTTTGAGATAGTGAGTTGGAGGCCAATTTGTGCTACAGGGAGACTCTGTCTCAAAAAAAGGAGACAGGGAGACAGGGCTCCTGAGTAGAAAGGCCTGAGTGCAGGAGCCTGGAGTCACTGTTTGGGTTTTCTGGGAGTCAGCCAACCTGTCTGCCACATCTGAATCTGGAAAACCTTCTTGCAAATTCCTCAGTATGAGCTTGTAGGCCCCAGCCACATTCCTGGAGCTGACACGTCAGAGCCTGCTGAGGAATGAGGACTTGGACCTCCTCCTCCCATCAGGATGGGCCCATAGACTTCTTACGAGCTTTCATGGAGGCCTTCCAAGAGGGACACACTCATGTGTTGAGGTCAATGGTATAGGCCAGACCTCATCCCTTGGGGTCACCAGTAAAGACATCCCATCTGGAAATCTTACAAGTCTTCCAGGATGGGCTTGATATGCAGCTTGCGATAAAGGATCACCCCAGAGAGTGGAAACTGCAGGTATTCAGTTTGCAGGACAGAGATGAGACCTTCTGGAAGATGGGAATAGACTCAGAGCCTGTGACTGCTCAGAGCTCTCTATTTTCCTTTGGCAGGTATGAGGTCAGAAATTTATACTACTGTATAGCAAAATAAGTGGTATTTCCATATGTATGTTGCTCATTTACAAAAGCTGGTCAGTCTGCTGGAGATACAGGTGGAGACTTCTTTCTTAAAGGACAACTTAACAAGATCCTCAGGAGACACTCCCATGGGGACCCTCTGCCTGAAGTCCGGTCCATTTATAGAATCAGACTTGAAGCACCTTTCTGAGTGTCCAAGCACGGGTAAGCTGAAGCACCTGACTCTGAGCAACATTGACATGAGAGACTTTAGTCCTCAGTCTCTCTGAGCTCTGTTAGTAAAGATGGCAGGCAGACTTGATACCCTAGAGCCATATTAGTTACATCCTACCCGCCCTGGACTGCAGCTTCCATTTTACCACACTCAGTTTCCATGAGAACCACATGTCTGTTCTGGAGAACCTACTGGGCCACACTGCCAGGCTGAGGCAATTAAGCCACAGTTTGTAGCCCGTGCCTTGGAGTCTGGAGGAAGGATACTGGCATGAGTTTTAAAAAGAGAAATTTCTCCAGGGCTCTTCTCAGTCGAGGTAGGTAATGATGAACCTCAGGCTAAACCATAAATTTCATCTCTCTCCCATGTCCCTGAACTGTTACTACATTCAATCTATTCTAGAAGTGAATGGCTACTGAGAACTAAAACATATTTATTTTTATTATTTCATGTGTGTGTGTGAATGTGCTCCTTAAAGGCCAAATTATCCCTTGACACAAGTTACAGGCAGTTGTGAACCACCCAATGTGGATCCTGGGAACTGAGCTCAGATTCTCTGGAAGAGAAGGAAGTGTTCTTAACTTCTGAGCTATCTCTCCAGCCCCTACTAGGTGGTTATAAGGTCAACAGGTCAATGATAATTGTCAAGTTTGAAATAATGGGCTAACTAATAATGCAAGAACTATCAGTTTCTAGACCTCTTAAGAAGTTTTAGTGTGATAAATTAGCCTTGCAGTCTGACTTGTGAATAAAGTAATTGCCTTCTGCTGTGGACTGAATTGCATCCCTTCTCCAAGTTTGTATGTGCGAGCCATTTCTTGTGGCTTTGTCTGGTCACAGGCCTGTTTGGAGGCCTGGATAAAAGCTAACTGAGGTCATGATGATAGAATATTGATATCATATGATTAGTATCTGTCAGTTTAGGCACTGACTGATTCTAAAATATGTGTGTTTTAAAGGCTTGATCCCCAGGCTGTGGTGAGCATTTAGGAGTTGGTGCTTAGTGGAAGGAAGTTAGGATGTAAATGATGTGCCCCTGAAAGGGGTATTGGAACCTAGGCTTCTTCCTGTCTTAGCCTCCTGGACTCTATGATGCATATTGTCCCCCTTAACAATGCACTTCCACTACCATGTCCCTCTTTTCACAGCCCCAAAGCAGTTTGGAAAGCTTGTAGTTATGAGCCCAAATAAATCTTGATTTCTCATGGACTGATAATACTAGGTAGTTTGTCCTGGTCATAGAAAGCTGATTAACATGGTGCCCTTAAAAGAAGAAATATCAAAGTGCTCCTTTTCTCTGTCGCTCCTTCTTTTTCCTTTACCACTCAAAGAAACAAAGGGAGAAGATACATCTGTGAATGAAGAAGAGAATCCCCACTACAAACTGAATCATCCAGCACTTTGATCTTGGAATTTTCTAGCTTGAGAAATGCGAGAGAGTGAATGTCTGCCTTTTAATCAGTGTGCTGTAATTTGTTGTGTTCAGGCCAGAGCTAATACAACTTCCAAACACCAGCCTTGCTCCCCAGGATATATTTAGAAGAAAACAATGCAAGAATACACTAGCATATTTCCAAGCAATCTAAATAACGTTCTTTTCCTTTAGGACATATTCAACATAGAACTCCATGAATTTTATTTTTTATTTTTCTATTATATTGTGCAGTATTATTACTATGTTTTTCAATGACTTTTTCAAATTCACCATACTAGAGCTTTGAAGAATATTTGGTAAATCAAACTTTCCTCAGACTCATCGGTGGTGATGGGAAGTAAAACAGGAGCAATAGAGGAGACAGAAGTTCACGATTCTTACATGTATTCCCTAGAGAATTTTGTAGCTGAAATTGTACTAAGCAGCTTTTCGTGAAAATGTAGCGACATTTTTTAAAGAAAAAACTTTACACATTTACACATCTATGTTCCTTAGAAAAGGTCATTTACTTAAAAAGTAAAAATTTTTACTTTTCAGATTTAAAAATAATTACTAGTCTCAGAAAAAGTATTTTAATAATAGAATCTTATGTTTACATTCTAGTCACATTGTATTGTAGGGACAAAGCAAACTCAGAACTCTTAAGTTTTAATTGCCTTGTCCCTCCCTGCTACATTCTGGGTGCTAACACTTCAGTGCAGTGTGCATTCTGGCGCCAAGCCCAGACCCCATGGACAACGAGGTTTGAGTTGTCCAATATAAATAATCTCTGAGGAACAGACAGGTTCTGGACCAACCAATTTCTAAGGTTAAACTAGCCAGCAAAACCTGCAGCCATGGAACATTTAAAATCAGGCTGCACCTTGGAGAAGGCGCATAGTTCCCTGATCTGGCTTTAGGAACTACAGCCTGGCTAGCCCCTTGATTCGCTTTGTTTGCTAAATGATGTAAATAAAATTTCCTTTTTTGCATCAAAGTGGAGTCGTGGGGCTTGTTCCCACTTCTTGGACCCTAACAGTCTAAGTAGTTCCAAACAAACTCTTGGTGAGACAAAGGACATATCAACAATATAGGTGGAAAGATTCAGAGGAAATGGCTTAATATAGGTATTTATATTTTTATTGATTTTAAGAAAAATGAACTGTTCACAAGGATCTTAACAGAATTTTCTAGATGCTACTTCAGATCATTCTACTAAATATTACTTCCAGCTATGAATGCCTAGGAGAATAGTTGTAGGTTGTTTGCACCTTTTGACTGCATTGCATTTAACCAATATTCCTGGAGAATTCTAGATGCTTTTATAACAGCACACTGTACAGATCAAGTCTGCTTTAATCAAATTGGTAGTGAAGTGTGTAAATATTTAAGCTTTTGTCTTTCACTCATTCAGAATTAAAACTATGGACTGAATTTTGTATGTTCTTTCAACAAATTCATATGTTGAAGCCATAACCTTATAGGCTTTTTCTCCCCAACTGGTTATATTGAAAGTCAGGGCCTCAACACACAGATTTGTCAAAGGAGGACATGATGCTGGGGTTAGCATATGATGATATGATATAATGAAGTTCTTTGTAAGAAGAGACATGAAGGAATTTTATCTCTCTCCATCACAGAGACACAATGAGAAATGGACTGACTGAAGACCTGGAAAATATCTCTTTCCTGAAACCAAACTGACTAGTACCTTGATCTTGGGTTTCAGAGGCTTTGGGATCATAAGAAAATTTCTGATGTTTACTCCTCCTCCTCATCCTACTGAATTGTTTCCTGAGCTTAATGAGCTTCCCTACAAGATGGAAAGTTTCATCTCTCTTCAAAGCATCCTATTGTTACCTCCCTTCAGACATCCTGTTGTTTACCAAGCTTCCCTCCAAGATGTAGGTTTTAAATCAGAAGGAATGGCAAAACAACACTAACCTTGCTAATCCATTCTCTCATATATATATAACATTTTGTCATGACATCCTGAGCTAGGGCGATTCCCCTGACCCTTTTGCTGTTTTCCAGAGTTTCATTGTTCTGATATCCTAACATGAGATATAAAATTGACAAATAACTAGAAGGTGTAGGGCACAGAAATACGAACAAGTCAAATACTATAAGATGTATTGAGTTTCTTTCTGAAACTGAAAAGTATAATTAACTGAAGAACAATTTATTTTAGTGAAAAACAACCATACTTTTGCAACTGGAGTGATAAAAATAACATTTTTCTACAGATCAGAGAGCCTCCAACCAAAAGGTCACATGGCATATAATCAGTCTATCTCTGTTTCAAACCTACTTCCCAGCACTCTTTATAATTTGACACTAATCAGACACTCAGTGGGGAAAAAGTATAGAACACATTATGAGCTTTTATATTTTATATTTAACCCTGACTAAATTATGTCTGAAGAGAATCATTGTTCTGTAGGAAAACCCGTGTGTCTGTTTTTTAATTTTTCCAATAATTTTCATTTGTGTGTGTGTTTGTGTGTGTATACTGTGCTTATGGAGGTGAGAGGGCAACTTGCAGGAGCTGGTTTTTTCCCACTATGTGAATGTCAGGCTTGGTGGCAAATACCTTTGTCTTGCCACTGTCTTTATATTACTTGATATATAAGTAAACAGAATGTGAACGTGACACTGTTTTAGAAATGGTTGTGTGACGCTATTCCTGGGAAGATGTCAACAAGCACCTACTCACCCCAGGTATGGAACCAATGACTGACTGAACTAAGTGTACACCAACAGTCTTGCTTGCTGGACCAATGAGTTTCACTGGGGATCACTTATGAGTGTTGGTGTGGGTTAGTTAAGGCAGCCATAATGATTTAAAGACAGCTGCATCACCAAATGCTCACTCCATCAGGAAAACCCACTCCACAGGAAACATGGAGTTCACTTGACTTCTAGGCAGCTCTACAGGTTGTAGACACTCATTTCCAGGAGGCTCAGCTGGCTGAGCTTCTTTCAGGCAGCTTTGCAGATTCTGCTTCTAGGCAGCTCAGCTGCCTGGGAGTTATCTCTCAGTAGTGTTTAGGGATTATAAATGCTTGGGGAGAGAGACCTACTGAACCTGGTAAATTCAGGGACTTCCTGAAGCTACTGAATTGTTTCCTGAGCTTAATGAACTTCCTTGCAAGATGGAAAGTTTCATCTCTCTTCAAAGCATCCTGTTGTAACCTCCCTTCAGACATTCTGTTGTTTACCAAGCTTCCTTCCAAGATGGAAGGTTTTAAATCAGAAGGAATGGCAAAACAACACTGACCTTGATAATCTACCCTCTCATATGATACTCACTAGTCCCTCACACTGCCTCTGGCAATTATGGTATGTATTACTTGGGTCAATAAGATAATAACGCAAGGGTTAGAAATTGATTTGACAAGGGCATGCTTATGATATTTTGTCGCTCTTGCTGTTCCTTACTGTCCAGTGACTGGGCTAGATGATGAGCTACAGATAATCTGTGTGGCTTCCACTTGACAGCATCCTGTATCCTAGACCTGGAAGAAGTCTTCCTGTACCATCTCACTTCATTTGAGCTTGCCCAGACTAGAAATACCTCCTGACTGACTCTTGAGATTCTGAGCAATAATAAACATTTTTTACTTAAGCCATTAATTTTGGAGAGATACTTTTCTATAAAGCAAATGCAAAGCAAATCCTAGTTGAGTCAAGGGATAGGAAAAGAAATCAAGATAGAACCATCAAATTAACAAGTATCACAAAACAATTGTTTATACCTCAGAAATCTAGGTAGTAGTCACAGTAATCTGATATATTGCATGTATCCAAGATGAAAAAGAAAAACAAACTTTATTTAAATTGCTGTACATATTTAAGGTATTAATACATGCCCTTTCAGAAATCTTTTATGTTCAAGACACTGTTTCTTTACATATTTCATGCTTAGAACTAATTAGTACTTTGTAAGATAATAAACTTCATTTGACAGATGCAAAATCTGAGGCTTGGAAAAATTTAGAAACTTGCCTTAGATTATGCCACTGAAAAGGTCTTTTCTGATTGCAGTGTTTTCTAGCAAAACACCATCTTAAAATCAGGCCTTAGCAAGGTAAGCTACAATTAGATAGCAGGCATAATTCTGTGAACAATACCCATTCAAGGCATGGCCCTGCTTCCATTACAGTGCCTATGACAGTTTTGCCAAAGACTGAAAAAAATATCAATTATAAAATGGAAAGTCTCTATTTTGGTGTGGGGGGGTAATTTTTAACTGGCTTGAAGGTATTCTGTAAACTTAAGTATCAGAATTGTTTTTCTTATTGGCAACTATTGATCCCTGACTGTGCCACTCAGACTCATTAACACTTTTATTACCTTGTCAATCAAAGCTCCATCTGCACCGTGGAGGGACTGAAAGGATTTGCCATTATTAACAAGACTGGTGCCTAGGAGCAATGAAATCCTGCTGAAAGTGTAAGGCCACATCAGCAGGGATTTAGATAGCATTCTAGATGCAAAAGGCATTTCAAGGTTTTTTTTTAATTTATATAGAGAATTTTAAAATCATTTGAAGAAACAGATTTTCTCACTTTTTTTTTTAATGCTTAGGATTTTAGTTTTAAGAAGCCTTGTTTCAAGCCAGTATGGCTAAAAGCTTATGTTATTTTAAACTGTTTGGGGTCTAATTTTATTGTACAAGTTTGCTGAATTGCACTGGTCCCAAGGCAAATGTAATATGTGGCAATAAATGTTTCTTATGTGCATAGCCAATTTTATCATTTCCTCTAATAGAGGCCTATTAGAGCAAACAGATTAGCAGTTAATTGGTATCCAACAAAGAACTATTTTGGCCTTTATTTGCTATATTTTAATTCATTAGTGATCTTAGTCAATACCAATACAGAGTCTTAGATTTCAATGCTTGCTATATCCCTATAAAAATGTTGCGTTTAGTATGTCATTATTTGCTAGTTGTTCAACAAATTACACCTAGGTCCGCTCGTCAGAGCTTTCCTTCTTCCCTCATATTCAGCTATCAATAATTTCATGGTGATTATCTTTACAGAACATAGGAATTTTTGAATAAGTGAACAGTTTATTTTTGCGTGCTTTACATTAATTTACCGAATATATAACAGACAACCTGTTGAACATATGATGGTAGAACCATTAGAAGGTACCCAGGTAAAGATGCTTTTGCCAAACTGTGTGCAAGTTACCATAACGGAAACCAGAGATAACTAAATTATATAAGAAAGCTATGCACAAAAAAATCATAGAAATTTAATGGAGTGAGGATTTCTGCGTATTTGAAGGATCATGAAAGCCATTCTGGCGCTTAATGCATGCATAGGATTGCTCATGAGATTTTGACAGAGAAAACAATTGAAGACAAAGGCTTTAAACTTCTGTAATAGACCCCATTAACTAGGGCTTATGAACAACAGGAATCCATTTCTGCAGCTGTGAAATCGAAGATCGAGGCAGATTTCATGTCTGGTGACGCCTTCTTTTACAGCTTATAGATGACACCTCCTTGCTCTGTATGTACAAAGTGAAAGAGACTACCACGTTGAGGAGCTCTGGTTTGTAAGGATACTGTTTCCCCCACGAAGGCACAGTCTTTGTGACCCAGTCATCCTTGAGGCTCCCCCATCTACTTGTACTGTCTCCTCGGCGTTTAGATTTCAACCTGTAAATTTTGGATAGCGACAAACATTCAGACCACAGCAACAGGATAAGTGAATGCTGTATGTACATGAAACGTAGACTTTGCAGAACACGATGAATTGGTTCATGGAAGAGCACATTGACAGCAATGTCAGATTCATGAATTTGAATTTAATTGTTTAGGCGTCGGGGTGTGTTTTAAGACTTTCTATCACAAAATGGCATAACGCAGCAATGGTTTGGGAAATGTAACAAGGCAACATTATACATCTGCATATCTCAAGGGTGAAGTAATGGTGGTGTTATGAAAATTTCTCTCTGGGGGAGGCAGACTAGCTTAACCTGCCTCTCTCCCTGCTTGCAACCCAAGGGGTACCCCTCCCCCAGGCCTCGCAACAAACACACAAATTTCTCCATTCACAGTTAAACAGATTCTAGCTAGTTTACTTGGGCTTACTAACAGAGCACTGGGTGAGGGCTTACTTACAGAACACAGGCGCCCACCCTCCCCTCCATAAGTTCCATTATTAAGTCCACGTGGCTGGGATCTTGCGACTTCCTGGTGAACAGATCCTAATGGCCCATGGCCTAGCGGAGAAAAGGGCCGGCCTCCTGGCACCCCCAGTTTAAATACCTTTAGCCCCTCCCCTTCTCACATCCAAGGCCAATAGACCAGGCGGGTGGGGCATAGGATTTTCCCAGCTCATCCATCTGCTCAAGGTGGTCTTGGGTGGTACCACTGAGAGGGGTGTTTGTCCACCGTTTCCCTCGGAGAAGCAATTCACTCCACAGTCCACCCTCTTCTCAGGCCCTTACATTCTTCACACCCTCCTCTTCCGCAAAAAATCCCTGAGCCTTGGAAGAGGGGGAAGGGTGGGAACATTATTTATTTATTTATTTTTTTTTTTCTTGATTTCTTGTAAGGCAGTCTTGAATTTCTGGGTCTTATTATCACTTGTTTGGTGACGTCCTTTTCCATTCCTCCTACTGTAGAAAACAGAACAGAAACACCACAACAACCAAGAGGAAAGCAATAACATTCATATAAACCATACAAGTACTGACTGTTACAGTAACCTAACTTATGGGCGTAAACACAAGTGTTTGGATGGTACCATAGTAGGTGTATCACATCCACTCAGTAAAACAATTGCAGTGGCTTCCCCACTGGGGCCTATAACTTCCCCTGCCCCTGGGGGTTGACCTGGCTTACAGTACCAGATGTGGGCTCCTCCCCTGGGAGCGGGCCGTAAGTCCAATTGGAAGTTTGCAGGTTGCACATACACTAGACAGGCCACTACTGCACGTGCAGGAAAATCTTGCTTCATCCCACAATAGTGTAACACGCGGGGACCATCATTGATCAGGACTGTAGGGGACAATTCTCCCCCGGCTTTCTGCATGGCACCTTCTGGCACAATGAAGGCCATCCAGCCGGTGGCAGGGAGTTTCCAGCTTAGTCCCAGCTTGATTTCTCCTTCTCCCGCACTTACCATGTGGGGCGTCTTCAACAGTAGGGTCTTACTGTCGGCTTCTGGGGTGCAACCCACATTTGAGGCAACAGCCTTTATGGTTTGGGGGGCTGCTAGGCCCTCCCTGGCCAACAACTCATAGCGGGGAAGCCCACCCCTGGTACTGGGATTTTCTCGCTTCTTCAGGTGCACCTGTGTATCTCCCAAATGGGCTTCCAAATCTGTAAGGCACTCAGGGGTCAACATTATATCATCTATATAGTGGAACCTTTTTGCAGAGGGAGGACAGGGTAATAGGGCCAGGTCCCGAGCCACCATCCCATGGCAAACAGTGGGGCTGTGGAGGTAACCTTGGGGAAGCACTCTGAAGGTCCACCCACTGTCGTCCACTCCGTGTGAATGCAAATTGGTCCTGGGATTCAGCTGCCAGGGAGACACTAAAGAACGCATTAGCAAAGTCCATTGCTGCACTCAGTATAACCCCATCGGCGCCCATGTCCCACAGCCGTACAAGCCAGGTAGCTAAGGGTTCCTTGATGGCCTGTTTGAACGTCTTTCTGATTTGGGCTTTCCTTCCTTTTAGTCCTCCTAATCGTAAAAAGTGGCAAACTAAAATCTCTACCTCTTTTTTTCTCTTATCCAATTTACTAACAAGGTCCGAGGCTAGCATGGAAGAGGCAAGCCTCATGTCCTTCTCTCGGTCTAATTCCCCTCTCACATTTTGGATTTCTCTCCAGGCTGCTGCCTCTGCCTGAGATAAATCCCCCAGGAGAAACAGCAATGGCCATGCCACCTCAGCAGCTGCTTGCTGATATCTTTGCTCCTGGCTTGCCACCCTCAGGGATTGCAAAGTCTGTTCTAGACCTTCTACTGCCCTCACAGCATCACCATATTCCCGGGGTAGCCCCCATTGGTCAAGCAGGCGTGCCACTCCATACCACTTACACGTGGGTTGCCACCCAGGCACTTGTCCCATGGATATCGTCTGCTTAGGCATCCTCACCTTAGCTATGTACTTCACTATAGACCTCACTATTTCTGCAATGGCAGTCACACACCCCAGTCCTATGGGGAGAGTCCACCATATCAAGATTTCCTCTGCCCACATTCTTCCCTCACCCAACCTTGTAGCTGCTCCTCCCAAGTTTATTCTTTTGTTTGTTCTAATCCCATCCTTGTTGCCAATTGTTATGAAAATTTCTCTCTTTGGGGGAGGCAGACTAACTTAACCTGCCTCTCTCTCCCTGCTTGCAACCCAAGGGGTACCCCTCCCCCAGGCCTTGCAACAAACACACAAATTTCTCCATTCACAGTTAAACAGATTTTAGCTAGTTTACTTGGGCTTACTAACAGAGCATTGGGTGAGGGCTTACTTACAGAACACAGGCGCCCACCCTCCCCTCCATAAGTTCCATTATTAAGTCCACGTGGCTGGGATCTTGCGACTTCCTGGTGAACAGATCCTAATGGCCCATGGCGGAGGGGAGAAAAGGGCCGGCCTCCTGGCGCCCCCAGTTTAAATGCCTTTAGCCCCTTCCCTTCTCACATCCAAGGCCAATAGACCAGGCGGGTGGGGCATAGGATTTTCCCAGCTCATCCATCTGCTCAAGGTGGTCTTGGGTGGTACCACTGAGAGGGGTGTTTGTCCACCTTTTCCCTCGGAGAAGCAATTCACTCCACAGGTGGGTTTCTACTGTGTCTACAAACCATGGTTAATACTACATAAATAGATGAAACTGTAAATCCAGTATAATCTCCTATGATTAAGAATTTTGTGATACAAATCTTTGTTTTATTATAAAATGAAATAAAATTTAAATTAAATATAAACTAAACAGGAAAACTAAGCTAATTAAATTAGAGTTATTAGGCTGGAGAGATGGCTCAACAGGAAAGACTGCCTCCAAGCCTGATGGAGGTTTGAGTGCCAGGACCCACATGATAGAAGGAAGGAACTGACTCCCACAGGTTGTTTTCTGACTATACATTTGTGCTGAGCTATGCTCGACACATGCCCTACCCTCTGCCATTCACGTGAACAAAATAAAGAAAAATTGTCATTAAAATTAAAATTAATGTCATTAAATTGTGTGTGGTGTATTATATGTCTGTTCTCAGAGATAATATGGGACTGACTACTGTGGGGTAGCTTCCTAGAGCTCAACCTACTCATATTCATCAGCATACTGTGATCACTCCATTCTCTCACTGTCTCTTTTTAATCTGTGCTATTAAAATACTTTTCATTATAGAGAATGATCTGATGTGGAGGTATGTTCTTTAGTCAGGTGCAGCCCAGTGATTGTAGTAATTCTCACTATGCATGTCTGTTAGGAATTGAAAGTTGTCAGTCACTATTTAATATTCAAACTCTTTCAGATCATCCAGAAATTATTCAAAAACATAATTTGAAATTAGAGTAGTGAATTTGTGGACCTAGAGAACTTTTCCACATTTCTGTGTTTGGGTCATAAACATTTGTTTAAGAAGCAGTGGTATAAAGAATAGTTTGAGGTAGAGAGAAACACTAACAGAAAACAGCTTTAGAAGAGGTTTCTATTGGAGAATTTCCACAGAATGATGAGGTAAATACAGATATTAATGGATAAATCCTGCCATAAACGTACTGTGAAGTAATCAACAGTTGGAATTTGAAATTCAGTAAATGACTAAACTTGCTAGTCTTTGATGCACTTCAGTGAGGATGTATAAATGTTCCAATGTTTTTATTTGGATAAATATTCACTCTTGTCATTTCTCCTTGCCTTCCAAGAAGTTTTTAGACCTGAGTAATTTACACAGTGCCTGAGGCATAATTAAAATAGAAAATATGTGGTAAAATTTCCAAAGATCCACTTACCAGGAGGCAAATTGGCAGTAATAGCAGAAACAATGGGGGCAGATTGCATGTGGACTGTGAACCTAGGTCCACCCCTGGTAGTTTTGAACTGAGCATAGTCACTTAGCCTCTTTAAGCCTAAGGATGTCTCACTGTAAAAAGAGGATGTGGTCAACTGTTTGAAACAGAACTACCTCCAGAATTTATTTAGTTAAAGCATGCAGAGGTATAGCAAAGTGTAGAGACCTATTGTATCCCGAAGTGGAAGGAGAAATCAGTTTACTGTTTTACAGATAGTGAAGGACTTAGATTTAATTAAAACATTGGTATTGTGTTCATTGTTGATTTTTGGGCACTTACTTTGTTTAAAACTGTCTCGTGAAAATATAATAAATATATTGTTAACTTTTGTTTAGTTTGTGTGCTAGACCCCCATTCCCTTAATTTGTGGTTGAGGTGACTGCCTCACTTTTTTCACCCAAGTTCATGGGCAGCTGTCACACAACAGACTCTCAACAAATAAATATCCCAGGCAATAGGAACATTAGGTCAATTATGTATGTGCTAGTTATTTACAAATATACTTTATGATGTTATGTTATAAAGTGCCCTTTGTGCATACAGTGGGTCATAGAAACCTAGAGTAAGGGCATTCAGGAGGCCTCTGTGGTGGTTTGAATGAAAGCCTCCATAGGCTCCAAGTGTTTGAACACTTTGTCACCAGTTGGTGGCGCTGTTTGGGGAGGTTTAGAAAGTGTGGCATGCCGAGGAAGTAAGTCACTGGGAGTGGGACTCTGAGAGCTCGCAAGCCTGGTTCCTGCTTCCAGTTTCTTTCTCTCTTTCTGATGCCTTCATGGAAATGTGAGTGCTCAGCTTTCTGCTCTGGCTGCCTCCTGCCATGCCTCCCCACCTTGATGAACTCTTCTTTCTCTGGAATCATAACCTTAATAAACTCTTCCTTCTATAAGTTGCCTTGGTCTCGGTGTTTTATCACAGCAAGTGAGAAGTGGATAATACACTCTCCCAGAGATAAACTAGATAGGGCCTGAAGGATGCATAGACTTGAGGAAAAGTGAGGAAAGAATGGTACATGGATGTGACAGGTAGAGTCTAGACCAGGTCACAGTGAACTGGCAGAATGTCCTTGACTACAGCCAAGAATGTCAGAGGAACTCGAGTATAAAATTAAGGAAATGGGTGTCATGGTCCATGCCTGTAATCCACTCACTCATACGGCTGAGACAGGAAGATTGTGAGTTCAAGTCCATCTTAAGCTACTTAGAAAGACTTGGTAATGTTCTCCACAAATTGTGTTGCCGGTTCGGTGTGGATGTTAACATCAGATTCTCTCAAGTAAAGTGACAGGAACAGATTAAGGTTTAGAAAGATCACCACTGCTGCTGTTTAGGCAGTCGATTCAGGGTCAGCACTGAATGGCAGGGTGATCATTAGGAAATGGTTGCTCCCTGACAGGAGAAAAATTGTGTGGCTTAATGTGAGAGAGTGGCAAAAGGGATGGAAAATGTGGAAAGCTATCCGGGTGTTTGTGGAGCACATCTCCAGAATCCTGTGTAGACTTATTTAAAAAGCAAGGCGTCTGTGTTCTATGAGGGCACTACACTCATTTGATATATCTTCATAAGGAAACATTGGGAAAGTATATGAGAAAGTAATAAAAATATTAATCACCCATCTGTGAGACTGTGGAGAACAATGGGTGGTATGTGAGTGGTATCAGACCATTTGAGCTTGTATAACAAAACACCATAGAGTAGGTGGCTGATGAGCAGTAGAAATTCCAGAGTTCTGGAAGGTAGAAATCTGAGGTTATGTTAGTAGGACCAAGCTCTGCCAAAGGCCCTCTTTTGAGCTGGAGACTACAAGATTTACAAGATTCTTGTGGAATTAGTTCCATAGTTTTCTTTTTACAAATAGTCTGGTTCTAGTCATGCAGGGTAGCCTTCATGTCCCAGACACCACACCAAGGACTCACCGGCTCATACCATCACTTTGAGGGTTAGGATTTCAGCATACATATGGGCATAACACAAACATACAGATTGTACCAGATATGAAGACTTCTGGCTGGTTGGTTCTTTCTTTCTTCCTTTCTTCCTTTCTTCTTTTCTTTCTTTGAGACAGGGTTTTCTTGTAGCTCCAGCTGGCCTGGAACTCATTATACAGACCAGGCTAGTCTCTGTCTCAGAGATTTGCCTGCCTCTGCCTCCCTAGTGCAGGGATCACAGGTGAATCCCACAATGCCCAGTGAGTTCTCTCTCACTCTTCCTGTCTCTCCCTCTCTCTCTCTTAAAGTATCATGATTTTTTTTTGTACCACATGAATGCTTTAACGTATTAAAAGACTAGCTAGCAAAAGAAAGATAAACCAACAAAAAGATATAAACAAGGTACAATCTATGTAATTTGGTGATTGAACATGGGGACTTAAAAGGAAGAGAGCTAAAAGGTGGCAGTTTTGGTCTTTGTGGTTCAGTTCCCACCTTCTCAAGATTTCTCCTGTCAGAAATGATATTTCTGAATTAAAGGTGTTTAGGAATGAACCTGTGACCTAACAAGATACAGAGGGAAGAAACTTGGAGGCTGTGTTAGTTTCCTAAGGCTGTTGTAGCAAATCACCAGGAACTGGTTGACTTAAAACAACAAACGGATTCTTTTTTGGTTCTGGGGAATGAAAGTTTGAAATCAAGGCCTCTGCAGCTTTGGTTTACGCAGGAGGCTCTGAGGCAGAAGCTCAGCATGCTTTTCTCGGCCTTCTTCTGTTGAAGGAAATTCCTGGTATTTTTCATCTTGCAGTTGCCACCTTCAAAGTTTGTGTCTGTCCTCAGAGGGTCGTCTTCTCTACCACAGGGCTCCTCTGATGCTCTACTTGTTTCTCACATGATTTTGCTACAAGACATAATTAGATTGTGGGTCTGTCCTCACACAATATGGCTGTAACTTTATGGCACATATCAAGTCCTTATTTCTGGAAAGTCACATTCCTAGGTATCAAGGGTTATGATTTGAACAAGTTTCTTGAGGATGTACTCCAACTCACTTAGGAGTATTATGGAAAATTTTCTTATTCATAATTAAGAGGTGTAGAGAAATATGGTCACTTTTTTTTTCCTTTGGAAGCTTTTGTCACATTTGGATCTGATGATTGAATCCCTTGCCACCACCATCTTCACAGTCTGGGGACGAAGCCAGTATGTAAAAGAAGACTATTGCAGAAAAACTCAGAGAAGAGGAGCAAGTAGTAATGGGAAGTGGCACCTGAGATACTATTAAAAAACTACTGAATGCAGCTTTAGTCAGGATTTCTTGTAATTATAGCTAATAGCATCTAAGCTGCTGTAATGATACCCAGATTCTTTATCAGCCAATAAAACTTGTAGTAGGAATGCTAAAAAATGGTCTGGGCAAAAGATGTTGCACATATTTATATCTATATACATTTGTATATGTAACAAGATAAACACACTAACATATGCTTTCGGGTTCAACTTTATAATTTTACAAAGAAAATACCCTATTAAGTTGGCCAAGGTGGCACATGCATTTAATCCTAGTACTTGGGAGGCAGAGATAGGCAGATCATTTTTAGATGAAGGCCAGGCTGGTCTACATAGTAAGTTCTAGGCCAGTTGGGGTTACAGGGAGATCCTGTCTCAAAACAAACAACAATTGGCTAAAGTTAGAGAATAAGAGGCTACAGACTGCTTATCCCTGAATAAGACATCTGTATCAAACTTCTGCCTCCCAAGGCTCAGGGATCATTGTGAAAAGGGACGGAAATATTGTAAGAGACAGAGGAAGTGGATGACAACAAGGAAGCAGCTGGACAGTTAGTTACTTGTATGAACTCACAGTAATGGTTTTGAGCTGGAGAGGCTGAACTGTGCTCTCAGAGGATTTGGAAAATGGAAATAGACCAGGTAGGAAGAAGAGCCAGATCTGATTCCAAGTATTTGAATCCCTCCGCAAGTCTCTTCTTTACACTCTGTCAAAGCTAATGAGATAACTAGACCTGCAAAACTGGTTGAGGACACTTTGATGTGATATTTGAGCTCTTCTTTGATTTTGGTTCCCAGACAGCAGTAAAGGAACCATTCTTATTTCGCATATGTGTTAATTTTTGCTGTGCTTGGATCCAGATGGGATGACAACGGTTCCTCCTTAATCTTCCGTTAACCTGGAGAACATCTTTCAAAATGTGTTGATCATTTCTAAAAGCCAAGATTGCCTCGTGTCTTGAAGTACAGGAGACTGTTTGATAGCAGGTCTTCACGAAACGAATCAAAATTGCGTTTTCATAGAATTTACATTGTACATTTAAATCAGTTTTAGGAATATTAACTGATTAGTGTGATTCTCAAGATTAATGTTTATTCCAATTTGTACAAGAAAGTTTACTTTTCATGAAAACAGCCATAAGAGCATCTTAACTTATTCTGACAGGCCACTAACTTGTTCGTTTTCATATTTGCATCTCAGTCTGTTCCTGAGATGTTGTTAAAACAGAGAACACTGAAGCCCAGTAAACATAGGCACCCTCTATATAGTTTTTCCCATTTCATATATATATATATATACACACACACACACACACACACACTACTTTTAAGTATTTATTAGTTCTTTGAGAATTTCATGCATTACATTTTTATCATATTCACTCTCTCCCAAAACTCTTCCCAGGGCTTCCACCGTTCCTACCCACTCAACTTTGTATCCTCATTTTTTTAATGCCACTGAGTCCAGTGTGTGTTGCCCACATACTCTTGGGGTCATCCACTGAAGCACGGTCAACCTACCAGGTGATGCACTCTAAAGAAAACTGATCCTCCTTCTCCAAGCTATCAATTGCCAGTAGCTTTTCAGATAGACAGGTCCTAGGTCCTAGGGGGAATCTACTTTCTGCTAAAGAGGCATAGTTTTAAAGTAGTTCTCTAATGACATCATTATTCCCATCTTAACTGTTTTTTAAGCTTAGAGTTCAGTGATACTACATACATGCATTAAAATGCTGTGTGCCCATCATTATCATCTATATCCAGAACTCTTTTAACCGTATAAAACTAAGCATCTACACCCATTAATCAACTCCCCATTCCTCCTTTCTCCTAGACACTGGCAATGACTGTGCTGCTATCTATGATTTTGAGTAAGTACTTAGGTTAAGTGGAATCATATAGTTTGCATCTTTTTTAACTGGCTTATTTGACATCTTAATGTTTCCAAGGTTGATCTCTGTTATAGAATATGCAACAATTCCCTTTGTAATAAAGCTTAGTAATATTCTATTCTGTTAATACATTACATTTTTCCTGTTTATTCATTCGTCACTGGACATTTGAATTGTTTCTTTAGTTCAGCGAGGGTGTTATTGTGAACATGCTTAGCCCAATGTCTCTCTAACATTTCTGCTCTTGTTTTAGGTATGTTCTTAAAAAAATAATTTCTGGACTGTGTGTTAACTCTGTTTTGAATATTTTGAGGAACTGCCACACACACTATTTTTTAAAAAGTGTACAGTTTACCCCCTCCCTCAACTGTGAACAGTTGTTCCAGTTTCTCCACTTCCTTGTAACATTTGTTATTTTCTGCTTATTTTGATAATATCCATATCATCGGGTATCAGGCATATACACTTTTAAAACTACATTTGTGGTCAAACTCACTTTCTTGTTGCTGTGGCTATTCTAGTTTATCTATTAATTTCTGCTGTCTTCACCAGCCTATCTTTGTCTCTCTTTCATCAGTACATCCATATATATTGCTTATTTAATAATTTATCCTATGAACCATTGCTTTCTCTAATACATTATTTTATCTTAACATCCACTGTGTCTATTTGTTCAACAAATATTCATTCCATACTTCTTATGTGACTACTGTATTCTAGTCCTAGAGAAACAAAACTCAGTAAGTCAGATAAGAAAACAAACAAACCTGCTCCAGCATGGTTAATGCTATCATGTATGCAGACAGGTCATAAACTAAGAAATGAATAAAGTACATAGAGTGCTACCGGCTGATATGGAAAAAGAAAAGCAGGGAAAGTGTAGAGAAAGCTCAGGGTAGGAGAGAATTTGCAAGTGAATATTATTTGCTTGGGGGATGCCTCATTGGAAAATTGCCGTTTGAGTAAAGAGCTGTAGGAAAATTACAAGAGACACATTACAAAGATATCTGAAGAAATCCACGCTTCAGGCAGGAGAAACAACAAAGGTCCTGCATTGGCCATTTGAGCACTATAAGGAGCAATATGGCTCCAAATGAGTTAATGAACTGAGCAGTTGTGGAATTTGAGGCAGTGAGGTGACAACAACGGACAGATGACAGAGGGCCTGTGTACACTGCCGAGAGTGAGGAAGGGGAAGATGTTGGTGGGCTTTGATTAGAGAAGTGCTATTTAAACTAGGATATTCATGCTACTGTGTTATGAATAGACAAGATGCAATAGTGTAAGCCAGGTGGCTGATTAGGAGGCTGTGTAATCTACCCAGAAAATGAATTGTAGCTGCTGAGATAATGCTAGAAACATAGTAGGAATGAATAACTGAGATATAAACACATCTTCAAGGTAGAGTTGACATATGATTTCTTTTAAAAAATACGTATTTATTTATTTATAGGGTATGAAAATTTTGCCTGACTATATGTAGATGTGCCTGTGCATGCGATAACCAGCATTGTTGGTTACCCAGAAACTGGAGTTACAGGTGGTTGTTAGCTGTCATGTGGGTGCTCAGCAATGAACCCAGGTCGCCTCAAAGAGGAGTCAGTGCTTTTAACTGCTGGACCATCTCTGCAGCCCCATGATTTCTTGATAGACTTAAGGGTAAGGGATCCAGGTGTTCCCCACCCTTGATCTTAGATGACCATGTTGTATTATATGCTGCAATTTATTCTTTTCCTTCTTTTGGCTTTTCTTAATTGAGAGTGTGTGCGCGCGCGCGTGTGTGTGTGTGTGTGTGTGTGTATGTGTGTCTGTGTGTGTGTCTGTGTTTCTGTCTGCCTGCCTGTTGGGCTGTCTGTCTGTCTCCATTTCCATTGGTGTAACATTCTCTACTGGTCTGGTTTCTCTTTTTCAACTACAATTTAGTGGTTTGCTTAAATACTACTCTTTTAATGATGCTCAGAGTAAGTGATATAAAAATATAAGCTCCTTTTCCCCAAACTCTCTATCCTAAAGAACTTTTCATTTTTCAAAATCTATATTGTAAAGAGATAGTAGCTTTATCCCATACTTGCAGAATTTCTTAAATTACTATTGTCAGTAATATTATTGCTAGAATATTAGAATTATAATACAATATGTCACATATTTAATAGACGAGGACTCATCACAATGAAACTCTTAACAGCAATGTCTTGACTGAGTTATATTTAATTCTAATAATGATCAAAAAGAAGATGGTAAAGAGTGTGACTCTATTACATATCAGAAAGTAAACAGCCATCTATAAAAATGGTTTTTATGGCTGGAGAGAGGTTAAAAGTGTTAGAGCACAGTAAAAATGCTATGTATAGTCCCTGGCAAAGCCTGAGCTTCCAAAAACAACAGGAAGCCGGCCATCCACACCCAGGTCCCATGATGCCAGTCATTGCATAACATGGCACAACAGACACTCTTTCCCCTTCTCTCCTGTCCCACACATAGGAAGAATGCATCTCTCCACTCTCACCAGAGAAGCTTCCTTACTCGACAGATGCTAATTAACACAGAAATCCACAATTGGCCTACGTTTAGAGAACAAGAGGCCACAGAGCGGTTATTCCTGAATAGGACAGCTATTTCAAAACTCTTCCTCTCAAAACTCCAAGATCATTGCAGAAGAGGAGGCAGAAAGAGTAAGAACCAAAGGAGGTGGATGGCCACAAGAAAGCAGTCTTCCAGACAGCAAGACAGTTACTCCTGAATGCACAGCAATGGGGACAGCATGCACAAGTCCTATGTGGGCTAGACCAGACAAAATCCCACCATAGACATGGGGAAGTGGGTAAAAAATCCCAACTCAGCCTAAGGAACTTTTGGCAATTGATGACTGCTGAGAGTGGGGAAAGACAGTGAGAATAGACAATGAGAATAGGGATGGCACTCTTGGTGGGCCCAGTGCATGAATGCATACTGAAAAACATTTGGGGACACAAATCAGATTATATATATATATATTTGGGTGTGTGGCAGTGGGGGACTTGGGGGAAGTGCCAAGGAGCCAGGGAAGGAGATCTAAATATGTTCAAACTATAATTTATGAAAATCGCAAAAATTCAATAAAAAATACAATTTAACAAAACAGGAGGTAGAGAAATTGGAGTATAAGACTGGCTCTTATTACAGCACATTGGATTTGAAGTACCACGGAACATGCACTGATTTCTTTAACATGATTCTAAGCACATCGTGCTCTTGCCCCTCTCTTCTACATCAGGCTTACCCATGTGCCATGTCTGCGTTTGTCTTCGCTCCATTCCTTCTATGAGCAGCACACAGTCTCCTTTCATTTCTCAGGTTATTCCCATTCATAGCTCAGCTTCCCTTTCAGTTCTTTGGGGAAGACTTCTCTGACTCCTTCACAAGATCAAATCCAGTTAATTTCACAACAGTGTCAGTCTGCCAAGGCCATACTTCCTACTAAAGAAGCAGATATTAAAAGAAAAACAAGCTCATTTTGAGCATCCAGGATGCAACAATTTCCTCAAATGTTTTTTCACCCCCCTCCCCCCTTTTTTTTGGACAGGTCTCCTGAAACTCAGTTTTCCTGGAATTCACTATGTAAACCAGGCTGGCTTCAGTCTCACAAAGATCCGCCTGCGTCTGTGTCCCCAGTGCTGGGGTTACAGGTGTGAACCAGCACACCTGGCATCTGACATCGTCTTTCATGTGCGCTAGTCTGTGTCTATGTCTGAATTTCAGAAACTCCTGATATAAACCATGCTATTGTTAACTGCACTGAAAATTCAAAGGAGAGCCTTGAATCTGACAGATATCACAAAGAAACCGTAAAAAGACTTGAAGGCTGAAAAGATACAGCTATTCTATCCAGTTTTTTCCTCCGAGGAGACTAGAAGATGGCAGAAGCATCAAGAAAAACGGGAACGAGGAGAGTGAGCTGATTTCCTAAGGAGGAAAATTAAAAATGTGTGAACACTGAGAAAAATACAAAGAACTGCATTCTAGCTATCAGACCGATATATTTATTAAAATCTAATAAAATTCTTCTAAGTTTTTAACGGTTCTCCTCTTCAATGAGACGCAGGACTGGTGAGGAACAAAGGTCTTCCTCTGAAATCAATGGCACCATGTACCTTTCAACCTCTTTTCTCTCTCTTTTTAAAACATAGCTTCTAGTTGAAGGAAGTCATTTTAGGTAACAATGTTATTTTCTTTCATAATTGGCAGTATTAATTAACCTATTAGGCAGGTTATTCTGATGTGCATTATTAGGGTACATTAGGAGGTCTGTCGTACTGAGATTTGCTTAGCAGATGTGGCCTCTTGCTCTCCTTTTCCAAATGCCTCTCCTTCAGCACTCACCTGTAATGTCAGTGTCTAATTAGACCCAAGCAACACGGAAGCCATTTTTTTTTTCTAATGTAAAGTGCTTGTGATAAATCTTGACACAAGAAAATTAGAGATTTGACTTACGGGACAGGAAAGAGTATCTCCAAGTTTAATTCTTTCGTTAACACAGTTGATAATACTAATTTTGTTCAATCTTATTTTTGTTAAAAGATTAAAGATGAACTTTTTAAAAAAAAGTGAAAATGGTAATGCAAAGTTCTGGGTTAAAGAACAGGTTATGGGCAAAGCTGTGACCCAGGTTAACTGGAACTATCAGAGTAGCTGGTAGTTGTCCAAACACAAGGGCTTTGAAATAATAATAAAACAGTCTGTAATTTTGTATATATTTATGTGTACATAAAGTATGAAAGTGTGAGTATGCATTTATGCATTCAGTCTGATTTATGCAAATCAGTTTTTTCTATCAAAATACAGGTGGGCAAAATTTCCACACAAATACACAAGGAAAGTGCTACTATTTATGAAGGGGGTATGTAAATTATTAGTAAAATATTTTTTAAATTTATTTTTATTTTATGTATATAAGTATATTGCCTACATGTATGTAAGTGTACCCATATTGTGCAATGCCCACAGGGGTCAGAGGAGGGATTCAGATCCTCTGGAACTGGAGTTATGGACAGTTGTTCACCGCTATGTGGGTGCTGGCAGTTGAACTCAGGTCCTCTGCAAGAGCAATCAGTACTCTTAACAACTGAGCCATCTCTGCAGCCCCTAGTAAAATATTCTTTGGAAGCCTGTGCAACTTTGGTATGATAAGCAATCTAGCAGGAGGAAGGGTTGGTTTCCAGGATCTGTGACATGCTACAGGGTTGGTGTTGATCTTCTTACTCAGTGGTCACATCTACTTCAGAAGCTTCATTGGCATTTATTAATGTAAGTGATTTTTTGCTCTTTCCTTAAGTTTTCAGGAATGGTTTATTACAGAAATATGCAAAGAAAATACAGTTTAAGTCACATTGATTTCATTTTATAACATTTACCAACCAATGTTTAGAGTAATGCATTTTCATTTTTTCCCTTGTTTAAATTATAATTTTTGTTAACTTTACTCTTGAACAAAATTTTCCATACACATTATTGTGCTGTTTGCTCCTCTCCCTAAGCTCTTCTGTCTCCCTTCCACCCGTCAACGCTGTCTTTCACCACAAGTCCTTTTCACATTTACATCTTTTTGTTTTATTTTGTGACCCACCAAGTTTAACCAGAGATGTCATTATTTTCAGTTTGATACCAAGTATTTTACATTTTTGAGTTACTTGTTAATGTGTTTAAAACTCAACGCTCTTTGCTGGGAAATGTATTCAAGTTGCTATTGAAAAATGGTCCAAATCCCTATAACTCTATAATCAGATGACTAAACTTCCATCTGTGAATATTTATTCATTCACCATTCCTTTATCCATTCACTCATCCATCTGTTCATCAAATATCCATGCTCTCCTCTAAGACAGTAAAGCACTTTGAATACAATCTGATCTCTATCCTTTTCCTGATTAAAATAGTAATTTTTGGCTTACACAGTAAGCCCTGGCGATATATACTTTCTTTTTATGTTAATATTATTTCCACCAACATTTGGCACCTCAGACATAATGGGAATTAGGACAAAATTTAAAATTGATGTGGTTTTAGCATTTGTAATCAGGATTATCTTTATTCATAAATTAGATGTTTATATTTCTTATTCTGTTTCTCATAAATTTCCCATATACTTGCACACGATTTCATACTGTTATTTTTTTTCAAGAATTAACAAATTTAAAATATTTGGGGGTTCTTTCAAAGTTATTATGCTATATATTTGAAACACACTAAAATGATTTGTGATTCTCTTAGGTACAGTGATTATGTTTAAAGACCCACTTAGGAGAATACATTTTCATTCACCTTAGAAATAATCTTAGTCTTTTTCTTACTCTAAATTTACCTTATGGCAATTATTACAAGAATAGATCTTGGGAATAGTCTAAACCATTCTGAGCATGTATTCCTAACAGATTTAGAAATGAGGAGGGGAGCAAGCAAGGTTATTCAGGGGTCTCAACAGTTAAATGTCTCATAAAAAGGATTCTTTCCTGCACATGTTCTTCCTCGCTGCACATTGCACACAGATGATTCTAATCACCGTTACTCAAATCACCTGATGCCTCAATTACCTTGGCTTCAATGAGCGCATTCCGCACGCCAGAGCACCCATATACCTACTCTGATAATAGGCTGCCAATTAAGTTATCTTTCTCTGGAAACTTATTACGGCAGCTCAGTGAATATAACATCATTAGTGCCCTTATATCATCACAGTCTGGGCAGTTGCTGACAGTGCATGAATGTAACTGCTCAACCACGATGGCCTTGAAAGACAAGAGCCGGTGCTGTGTGTTTCTTTACATATGAGTGAGGCGTGTAAATATGCGTGTGCATTTATGCACATATATGTAGGTAAATCTTTTGAATAAAGTTATAGCTGAGTAGTGAAATTACCACAGTATCTGAGGGAAGCACAGATATCTAGAAGGAAGATGTATAAATTAGTGGTCTTGCCTTCAGAAGTATATTCAACTTTGCCATCAATATAAATGACATGGACTGCAGCTGTGGTTAGTGTCATCATCACAATGCAAAACTTTCCCAGGACGAATTATGGTCTGCAAAAATAATCTCTTAAAATCTAACTTTTTTCCTGGTTTTGTTACCAAGAGATACAAGCTGTTCCATTAAAATGAAAATTTTAATTTGAAACTCAAAGAATATTCTAAGAAATTTTGAGAATAATTTTTGAGAATGACTAAATCCTCACTTTTATCTGAAGTGCTTACATAGATTTTTTTTAAAATATAAATGTGAGCACAAAGAAATAAAAATGACAAATGTGATGTTTGGAGATTACAGTGTGAGTTATTCATCATTAGTTCATTTATTTATAAAGTTTAGCATAGTGTCTGGGAAATAGGAAACCTTCAAATAATGAGTAGTTTTTATGTCTATTACTATTGATGTTTAAATTTTTCTTAAATTGTTAAGGGCCACTAGTTCCTTTTAGTTATTGTTAAATAAACTGAATGATCTGGTTTGTTAAACAATTTTGACTAGAGTCTAATTACAACTGAATTTTTACTTTTATATATGCTTAATGTTTCCCTGACATAAGGTATTTATGGTTGTATTAATGAAGAAGGTTGCTTCCCACAAAACATACGTCTTCAGTGTTTTATTTGTTGGGTTGTTTGTTTCCTTCCTTTGAAGCTTCAGCTCTGTGTTTTCAAGTCTGCTTCCAGACACTGTGCTCAGTACCTTTGCTCTCTGCTCTGTTACAACAAAAGAAAGAGAGTCCTTGAAGTACTTCTGGGAGGGAGGGAATTAGTAAATCCCTAATTTAATGTAGAAAACTGCTTATGCTCACTCTTTGTCAAGTATAGACTCTATAACATTTCCTGATTAAACCATTGACTTAATCCTATAGCTTATAACAGTTCAAGATGTTCTTGTGCCTTGAAATATTTGTGATAACAATGGTGGGTAGGTTAACCAGGCTCTAGGGGGTAGAATCACGTTAAAGGACATTTGTGGACACTACTATGACTCAATAGGCCTTAAATACAAATATGATAGAGGACAGAGGCTAGTAATAGGGGGTACAGAGAGTGAAGGGGGATCCAAACATGATCAAAACATGCTGTATGAAATTCTCAAAAATTCAACAGAAATACTTGTGATATGTTTAGTTAACTATTTTAGATGCAGCATAGTCAAGACTATACTTCAACTTTTCTCGTACAATTTTTATTATTTATATAGAAATAAATAAGCTATTCTAGATATATTTAACCACAGCAAAGAAACTTTATAGTGAAAGAAAACATTTAAGAAATTATTCTAAAACTGAACACAGATTCTTTTAAAATTATTTTTGCTAATTTCTCATACAGATAATGGGTTTCATTATGGCATTTTCATATATATGTGTTGTTACACTTTGTTCTCATTAATCTCTGTCACTCCCCTCTCCCATGTCCCCTCATCCCCAGCTCCAACTCATTTCCTTCCCTAAAGTCATCCCTTCTGCTCCTCTCTCCGTTCTAACCCTCTCTCCGTTTCCCTCTCTTAACAGTTCTTCCATCCCACTCATGTTCCCCTTTCTAGTTTACTCTCTCTCTGTCTCTCTCTCTCTCTCTCTCTTTCACACACACACACACACAGAGATACATACAGAGACAGACACACACATACATGCACACACACAAATCTGGATTCTGAATATATGAGAAATGAGGCATTACCAAGTCTGACTTATTTGGCTCAACATAATAATTTGCTCATCCATTTTTCTGAAAATATCGTGATTTTCTTTTTCTTTACGATTGTGTAAAATCCCATTGTATGTGTGTACCAGATTTTCTTTCTTCATTCGTTCATTAATGGGCTTCTAGGATAGTTCCATATACTATCTCTTGTGAATAGACAACAAATTCTTAAAAAGCTGATACTCATTTTATACTATTGTTGCCTTAGACAACTGAACTATAATCAACATTTAAGTATTACATTCTTGGCAGATCCTGATTGCCCTATTTTAACAGTTTTTTAAAATATGAGACAATATATTTAGACATGGTTTAATAGTATCTGCCAGCAAAGTTGACAAATTATTTTGAACATTTATTTATTTTAAAGTTATTATAAATATGAATTTAAAGATAAATATACATTTATTTATTTATATAAATAATATTATAAAGAATAAATGTCTTTACTGTATGCCTTAACAAGTAGCACAACTCTGCAAAGGTATAAATTTCTTTCTGGTGACAACAAAGGAGTTTTGCAGCAGTGGACTGTGAACTGCACTAATCTAAAGCAGAACATTCTCTCTGCTTCAATTAACCACACTCCCAATTGAGTGGCTCTAATGTCCATCAGCATGGCTGAAACTAGAATATAGCTAACAAAATAATGAATGGCACACTGGTTTCAGAAAAATTATCATTTAAAAAACATGGTGTGAAATTGATTATTCTGTAAAAATAATGAGTCTTGAAAAATGCTCTATGAGGAAATCCAATGCTTATCAGGGAAATGAGGAGAATGGTGCTGAGAGGAAGCAGACGACACTGCTGCTCATCAGATCTGGCATTCATTCTTTGTGTAAGAGCCCTTGTAATGTAACTTATGCAGAACATGGATAGACAAGAACAAGCATACATCTCACTAGGTCATTCCTGTTTCTAACCACTTCGTCAGTAGTAAGTTAAGACTTTATACCTTTCAGTGTTCAGATGTTTGAATGCTACAGGGCATGGCTGTGCTGTGCATGGGGCTAGTGGAAGCATATTTTACCTAATCTTGATTTATGCCCCTGAAAGTTCAGAGGATTGGCCTTCACTCTCCTCATGCTGCCTTTAGCGCTCATGCAGGAGAATCTGAACAATAAGTAACTTCTCCCTGTGACCATAGAATTTATGGAAGATCTGAGTACTATTTTCAAAAGTAGTGGAACACAAAAATAAAAGGAAATGAGTAGAAGCCTTTTCTGAAATCAATATCAAATGTTTAAAGCAAATGGAAAGATAATATTTTTTAATGTGAACTTAATTTCAGAGGACCTTTTCGTGTCTGATGTTCATTTTTCAAGTGATATGGGCCAGTAGTTTTGGGATTCATTTCAACTTTATGTTACTTAAAACACGGTAGGTGGGGCTAGAGAGATAGTACAGCAGATCAGCACTGACTGCTCTTTTAGAGGACCTGGGTTCAGTTCCCAGCACACACACGAGAGCTAATAACAATGCATAACTCCAGTTCTAGGTGAGGTGATCCAGCACCCTCTTCTGGCCTCTGCAGGCATTGTATAAGATGGATGAACAAAACACTCACACATATAAAATAAAAATAAACAAATTAAAAACAGTATATAAGTATAGAAGAGACAGAACTCAGCTTTGTAAATAATATACTGGATAATTAGAATGTATCAAGATGGAACACATACCATGAAAGATTTTCTAAGGTTTATAATATCCCCAAATCCTAGGAGTTTGAAGTGTAATTTTGAGGAAGAAAGACAAGAATGCAGTATATGAAAATCACCTTTGATAGTGATTCTTTAGACGTCATAAAAATTCCCAAAGTAATGAAGACATGTTTTATTAAGTGGGGTATTTTAAAATATGATTTTAAAAAAGTAAAGAAGAATTAGAAATAGAACATGAAGAATGATTGCAAATGTCTGTACGCAGACAGTATCAATTCCTGTATATGAAATGACACAGGTGGTGACCGACAGAAGTGTATGACGGAAACCTTGGCGTCACTCACCTGCCACATGGAATCAGTCCAGAAGTTCTGTTGATTCTATTCCTTCAGTGGTTCTTAAGCCTATTTCTACTACCCTCTAATCTCCCTCAAGTAGCTTTAGATTGAGACATCAAGGTCCTTCACCTGGGAGACTATAATGATCTAACTCCTGGCAGATGTCAACCTTTCCTCCAAGCTCTTTAGTGCTGCTGAAGGACTTTCTTTCCTTCAGCACTCCTGGACTTTTTCACTGAGAATCTTCCAAAATACTCTGTTGTCCTCAGAATAAAGTGTTTTGTTTGTTTGTTTGATTTTGTTTTGTCTGTCATTTGAAGGTCCACACTGTGGGCCTTTTTTGTAGGAACACGCTCTCTTTTCTTTGCTTCACATCCTAATCAAGTTTGGCGTTTTTATCACTTGGTGCTGAGTCACAGCACCTTAAAGCTGTGGGTGACCCCCGCTATATGCAGCATGTCACGCGTACCTTCTCAGCATGAGACTCCTGAAATATCCTGTGAACTCCTTTTTTTTTCTTTATTAAATTGCAAAAAAGTTTGAAAAGATTCGTGTCTTGTCAATATTTTCTCTTTACAGATTAGAAAGTATTCATTAAATGAATAAATGTTGAATCATCTTATACACAATGTAATCGGTCGGTTATCACATTTTCTGGATTAGCACATGAAGGATGTAGTGTGAACTGGGCTGAAGGGTCCCTGGGTGCATAAGTTAGTGGGAAAGAAAGTGAATTAACAGACAAAACAAAACCCCGCTGAGGCTGGGTGCCGAGTATGGAATAGAAGAAATACTTGATGAAACAAGGGCCTTGAGAAATGCAGGGCGCAATGGCGTATTCTCAGGAAAATCCTCCAAATGGATCTGAAATGGCAGGTACAGCTGTGAAAGTATCTTTCCTCTTCGGGAGACTAAATGAGACTAATGTATAATTGCATATAATGTATATGCCATAATGTATAAATGTATAATGTAAAATTATGTAATTTTAAAATAAGATCTGTGGACACTGCTGCAACCTGTGGGCCTCCACACTGAGGCAGGGAAAGCAGCACCTGCTCTCTGCCTAAAGCCAATTTGTATAAATCTGTATAACAACCGGCTTGCTTGCCTTTTATTTTTATTTTTTTTCTTATGTGTATGAGTGTATTGCTTGCATGTAGGTAGGTGTACCTGTGTTGTACAATGCCTGAGGAGATAGGAAGAGGTGTTAGATATCAGATCCACTGGACCTGGAGTTTCTGACAGTTGTTAGCCGCCATGTGGGTGCTTGGAATCAAACCCCGATCCTCTGTAAGAGCAGTCAGTGCTCTTAAAGGCTGAGCCATCTCTTCAGCCCTGCCATTTTATTTTATTTTTCAAAAATGTTTTAGTTTTCACTTAGATGTCCATATACATTTTTGTATTATCTTTTTTATGCCTTCAAAATAATCAGTGGATTTTGATAGGAAATGTATTAAATCTCCATATCAATAATCAATTGACATAAAATTGTTTTTACAGAATTCCTTACTGACGACAGAGCTGTTATTAAGGGCTAGCAAGGGTATAAATAGTCTTTTTAGCTGTTTGGTGAGGATTACTAGGCTGGAACTGCCTCTAAAATTAAATAGAAAAAAGCAGGCAAGAAGAAAATAGAATTTTCTGTTTAGTGTGCCAGGCTGCCAGAGCTTAACTCATTTCTGAAATTTCTAGCTGACTGTCAAATTTGTCAGATCCTCCCAACACCCAACCTAATGTTCTATAAGGGCAACACATTTGGAGAATATAGTGTTAACATCTGCGAAGGCGTGGGATGGGAGTGGAAAGACAGTGTTTCATGTCTTTTCCCACAAGAACAACCTAATTACACCTCTTACTTAATTTCCTGTAATTCAAAACATAAATCAGAGAGAGCTAGCCAGTTTTATAAGATGATGTCCTTGTTTTGGTGATAGGATGAAGAACCATGTTGGAATAATGAGAGGTTCCACTTCATTACCCCACTGTTTGTCATTTTCAGCATTCTTTAGACAGTATAAGGAGCATATGGTATTTGAAAGAACAATCCACTGCATTCTTATCAGGCTTTGAAGACTCTGAAGAAACTGTGTGCTGGCCCTAAGTATGAGCCCATTGACTGAAATTTATTTTCATTGAGAATCAATGAACTTTTAATTTTTTACGTATCTAACACTGTCAAGAGAAAGTGTTTTATTCATCACTAATTATTTATATTTAAAATATGAATGCTTCACATTCATTAGTATGTCATAAACTGTGGTCAATTATGCACAGCAAATACCTTCTTAGTTACAAGGCTAATAAAAACTAGGTGCACATACTTATGGAATTTTATAATCCATAATGGACTGTGCACAATATAATCATGAAATTATATTACTGAATGGTTTTATTAACCTGGACTTTTTTAAATTAAAAAAAGTAATTTATATTTATGTTACAATCCAAGCTGTGCAAAGATTACTCAATAAAAGCACTTCTCTCTCTAGACCCTCTGGCATCTAATTCTCTATTTGGAGGATGGTTGTGAGTTCTAGGCAATTGCCATTTACGTATTCATGTGATAAAAATTAATTTAGTTCTCAGTAACTCAGAGTAACTGAAAGGAAGATCACTGTTACTTGATGTAAAATCTGTCTTATAGTATATTTCCAAAGAAATAACTTTACTACTTTGGGCTATAATAGGTAACTGCCAACTGAGAAAGAGGAGGATGGAGCAGAACACTTACTCTAAAACATCCAGTTATGCACCACAACCCATATTAATTGTTTATTGTAAAATCATTGATGTGGTGCTTTGAAACTATCTTGCTGCCCTTCGAAGTTAACTGTGATAAGGCTTTCCATGTTTACAGTATTCTTTGCTTATAAAGTTCCATTTTATGAAAAGCACAAAAATAAATTATAGCTTACTGTCGTGCTTTGCATTCATGTCCATTCAGATATCACATTAAGGACCTAACTTATATAGGTACCTTGCTCTGTTATTAGTTTAGAAAATACTCCCAGAAGCATGAAGATCTCATGTGTAATTATGCTGAAAATTTACAAATTGTTTCAGAGTACATTATCTTATTTGATCGAGACAACTTCAGAGGTGCATATGGCAATACACTGCCCTGTACACTGAGGCATTTGTAACTCCTAGAGAATGTATCAGACAATAATGATTTGGAAGGGACATTGATGAAGAGGAATAATCCTTCATGATGAAAGTGTAAGTAAAGAAAATAAAGGGAAGTTATGGAGATAAAAAATTTAAAATTCTGTAACACTAACAGCTAAAGAGTTGGCCAACATGGGCATATAGTGTTATAGATATAATGAAAATAGACTGTGATAACTTATCAGTAACAAAACCAATATAAGCCCAGTATCAACAACTGAAAAGATAAAACAATTCCAGACAACTCCCACAAGAGGTACAGGAAGCACTAAATACCTATAAATTAAGGCAATTGTTATTCTTAATGAATGTGACCAGGCAGTAATCAACAGGCAAGGGAGACTCCTCTGCTGTAGCATGGTTGTATACTCATAGCCTCAGACTGGGAAGGGAAGAAATTTGTGTTGCATTAAACCACCCAGATTGTGACACTTTATTACACCAGGCCTAGGAAATGAATTAAATACCCAGTGTTTAGCATGCAATATAATAAAAGATTGTGTTGCTATGTGAAAGTTAAATTAGTGTTAGCCTGGATTTGCAAAGAAAAGCTCTTATTAAATAATCAATGGCTCAAAGAAAAAGGTGTGCTACTTTTCATCATCGTGATATCTAGGAATCAACTAAAAAGGAAGAAAGGCTTATTTTGACTCATGGTTTCTGAGGTTACAGTCTATGGTTGATTGGTCTTGTTATTTGGTTCTGTGGAAGCATGGACCATCATAGCAGGAGACACAGCAGAGGATACCTCTTCACCTTATGCCACTGGGAAGCAAAGAGGGACACAGGAAGAGGCCAGACATCCAGCACTTCCAATGACTTCACTTCCTCCACTAAGCCTCACCTTTTTGAAGGTTCTGTTACCTCCTAAATAGCATCCTAGGCTGGGCATCACATCTCTAGCACATGGCCCTTTGAGAGACCTTCCAGACCCAAACCATAACAAGAGATGAGTAGGAATTCAGAAGGTAAAGATGAGGGTGATGTGAGAGAGAAGCATCTTTATCATGTAAAGGAACAAATGGGATCAAAGCACACAGAAACACTGAAAGGGGTGATCTACCAGAAGAGAAGCTGACAGAGCTGCCGCAGAAGGGGATGGCGGAAAATCTGTGATCCCAGAAAGGAGAGCAGGAGAGCAAGTCGGGAAACTGGAATCTGATGAGGGCTCTGCTTTAAGCGAAAGGAAGGAGGCACAGACTGCGTGCACAGGCAGTTTTGGAAGAATCTGCAATTCTAAGCAAAGGCAAATGTCTTTTAAAATATTCAAATTTAAGAACCAAATTTTAACTCAGTTTAAAATTCTACTTTAGAATGTATGGATCACCGAAGTTACTTATGTAAACCTTCATCCTAAAAAATGAAATTCTGACCAAAAAATCTATTAGGTTCCATCTGATTCATTCAGATTTATAGGGTCATTTGAATTGGCTTTATAAAATTCTGTTTCTTTAATAAATTTGAGTCAAAATCAGTAGGTCCTGACAATGTCTCATCTTTGGGCAAAGTGACTGATCCTTTAAGTGAAGCTTTTCTGATTATATCATTCATGCCAGCCAGACCCTGCTTTATGCCCTCAGCACCACAGCCTCCTAATCTTCCCATCCAAAAGCATTTCTTGAATCACCTTAACAGCTTAACAACCCTCTTAGCTTCAGCTTTGGAGAAAGGTAAAGAAGACATTCTAAGCGTTGGGGCGGGAGTGTGGTTGTGATTTGTTTTCTAGTGAATAAATAGTATTGCCCACATGATAAAAAGGGATGAGGATGAAATAAATTATTTCCTAGAAGAATATGGGGACATTTTATAAGTACAGTGTAATTGTTAGGATTTGCCCCTGGCCCAATGTAATGTTGACAGGGACATAGCTAGCATCTGTCTGAAATGTTTTCCCTGGGGCTTATTGAATGGCAAATGTAATTCCTAAAGGAAAGCTGGGTGTTCATCGCCTCCAAAATACTTAGGGTCAGAAGCCAGAGTGAAGGCTTATTCTGCTCTAAAAGCTTGGGGGCTATATTTGAGTTACACCTTGTGGATTCTTAGTAACTTTACTTTTTATAATATCACTTATGTTTTTCCAATATTAACTTCAATTATATTTGTAATATATATTTTATCCATTCCAATGTTGAAAAATTCTAGAGAAGTTCCCTATTTATGTTTGGGGAGACAGTAGAAAGGAGGGATAGGGACCTTTCCAAGCTCTCATATCAATGAGGAAACAGAAAAGACTCTTACTCTTTACTGTTGGGAAGTTGTTTAGTTGTAATACATATTCATTGATTAGAAATGATTTATGTTAGGTGGCGTGGTGGCACATGCCCTCATTACCAGTGCTCAGGAGAGAGAGGCAGGCAGAACTCTGTAAGACTGAAACAAAACTGGTCTACACAGCGAGTTCCAGGGCAGCTGAGACTACAAAGAGAACCTGTCTCAGACAAATAAACAATCAAATAAACAAAAATTTATCTTAAATCCGGGGTACTTTAAAACCGGTGAAATTAGAAAAAAAATGTGTGTAAGGTGTTCAGCTATAAAGTGGTCACTCTTTCTTTAATACATTCAAATTAAAACAGAGTTTCAGACTGTTGAAAAAACTGCCAAAAGTGAAAAAAATTTAAGGAACCCTAAAATTGAGAGTATGCTAGAAATCTATTACTCTGTACTGTCTACAGTTCCTGGCATAGTACATAGGAGGGGAGATTCCTTGTTAGCTGAGAAACATCTTCATCCCTAGTCAATGCATTTGGTAAATATTTCATGAAGATTTAAACTGGGCTTGGTATTCCCTCAGTATAAGCTTGATAGTATCGTTGTATTTACCTTCATTTCACCACTATCTAATTTGAATATTTCTTTTTTAAAAAAACTATTTCCTTTTATTTTATGTGTACGAATGTATTGTCTGCATGTATATAAGTACACCTATGTCATGCAATGCCCACATAGATTAAAAGATGGTATTGGGTTTCCTGGAACTGGAGTTACAGACAGTTGTTAGCTCCAGTGTGAGTGCTGGGTCTCAAACCCAGATCCTCTGGAAGAATAACCAGTGTTCTTAACCTCTCAGTCATGTCTCTAGCCCTTTGAACATTTCTTAATTCTCCCAATTCACAATTGAGACTTTCTAACTTTTCTACCCTCTGCCTTCTTTTCCTCCTCCTGCTTTTCCTTGGCTTCCTTTCTCTGTTCAACTTCTCCCCACTTACTCATTTTCAAGTCACATTAGCTGTTATTTACTATAAATAATACTGCAGGCAAAATTGCCCAACAATTAATAAAACTACCTTTAAAAGTCTTTCAATACTGATCAGTCAGTTTATTTCTTACATCATTAATCACCACTTGGATATTATATCTTTCTGCATGCACATATGGGTGGCTAAGTAAACATATATAAAATGTTTCTCACAGTACTAATTGATGGTAGAATTCTGTGATGAATCCATCTGGAGCTGTTGTTTTCTTTTTGTCAGAGGGATTTTTATTACTTGATCTTCTTTGTTATGTCTCTCTTTAAGTTGTTGAGCTCTTCTTGGTTTAACTTGAGCAGGTCAGATGAATCTAAAAATTCATCCATTTCTTTCAGGTTTTCTAAGTTAACAAAGTATAGGTCTAATGAACAAAATGGCAAGATATACACTGAAGGAAGGACATCTTCATCAGTAGTCCGGGGAAAGCTGGATGTGCACAGGTAGAAGAATGCAATTAGACCCATATTTACACCCTGAATGCAAATCAACTCCTAATGAATCAGAGACCTCAGTGTGAACTCTAAAACACTGATATATCTAGAAGAAAACCTGTATAAGATATAGGTGCAGGAAAGGATTTTCTGAATAGGATTCCATCCATCAGGAATTAAGGCCTGACGAATAGGAATGGGACCTCATTAAACTACAAAGCTAAAGCTCTGTATAGCAAAGGAAACTACTGAGTGAAGAGGAAATCTGCAGAGAAAATCTTCACCATCGGATAGAGGATTAGTATCTAGAACATACAAATGTACTCAGAAAACAAAGAATCAAGGAAACAAACAACCTAATTGAAAAATGGGCCATGTGATCTGAACAGAGTTGTTTAAAAAATGCTAATAAATATCTTTAAAAAAAGTTTAACATCCTTAGCAAATTAGGGAAATGCAAATTCAAATGACTTCCAGAGTTCAACCTATCAAATGAAGTTTGATGGCTAAGATCAAGAGAACCACTAACAGCAAATGCTGCAGAGGATGTCGGGGCAGGGTGAGGAGAGGAATGCTCAGTCACTGTTGATGGGATTATAAACTGCTGCAGTGAGTATGGAAATCAATGTGGAGAACTCTCAAAAACTAAAAGTAGATGTAGCACATGATCCACCATTCCCTGGCATATACACACAGGACTTGACATCTACAACAGATGTCCACTGCTACTCTATTCACAGTCACTGGGAAATGGCAAACAATCCTCAGTGTCATTTAACTGATGAATAGGAAACAATCTGGTACATCTACACAATGGAACTCTAGTCAGCTGAAAAGAAAAATGAAGTTATGAAAATGTCAGGCAAATGGATGAAATGGAAAATGTTACACTGAGTGAGGTAATACAGACGCAGAAAGACAGAAAGACAGGGTTCTCTCTTATTCTAACTCCAAACCTTTAGATGTGAATATGTAGCCTGAAGTAAACTGCAGAAGCCAGGAAAATAGGAAGGGATGATAAGGGAAAGAAGAGAGTGAGAAGAAGCTCTGGAAAGGAGAATAATAGGACACAGGGGATCATTATCTGGGGATCTGGGGGAAAGTAACACATGGAGAGAGAGGAAGGAGAAGAGAGATAAAGCGTACTAGCAATGCCTGAAAAAGCCATAGGGAAGCATATTCTTTTATAAGCTTATTTGAAAGTATATGTGTGTGTGTGTGTGTGTGTGTGTGTGCGTGTGTGTGCCATGCATGGAAAACATCCCTTTGAGACATTGGTCAGAATAATCCTAGAGACTCCTCAAACACTATAGGCTATGGTCATTTCCCCTTGTTACCTCCCAGAACGTAAAGATGAGACACTATTGCTGAAGACATCACACACTTTAGACACAGGATTGGAATGACTGAGCTGGAACCCTCCTCCCGAGGATTAGTATCAGGTTCTATGCATGTTGCCAAGGGATAAATGGAGTCTATAGTTCTGCCCAGCTGTAAAACCTGTGAACCACAAACATGACTACCTGGCAAGATATCCCCAATAGTGCAGTAGCTGCATTTTTATCTTGAAGATAAACAACAACTGTCTAATTGGAGTTAAGTCTCCTTCAATAGGAGGGAATTCATGTCTGGTTGTGTAAACCTAGCTAAATACATGTGACTAGAAAGGTCATAGACTCTAGAGAACTACTTCTGCCATTTCTCTAAACTAACATCATTTCTAACTGTATTCAAAATGCTTATAGCCACAGTTGCTGAATCCTTAGATGTGTATATATAACATTTAGTAAACCCCAGAAGTCAAAAAAGTAAGAAGGGACAACAGGGAAAGAAAGGGCATAATTCTCATCCCTCATCAAAGATGCTTCGTTTTGATATAGATGGAGATTATTACAGAGACCCACAACTAGTCAATATGTAGAGAATAAATGACTATGGGTTCTCAGTCCCAACTGATACGTTTATGGTACAACCCTTATACCTAAGGCTTAGGGAATATAATGGAAAAAGGAGCAGAAAGATTATTAGAGCCAGAGAACCAAGATACCTGCTACTGGATAGTGTCTTCTATACATGACAGGGAAGCTGCACCCATGAAATCTTGACTGTATGATTGCCTACATAACACCTGAATAATGACAACACCAGTTGACATGCCATATAGATGGGGCAGATTTCTCAAGGTCTCCCACCTAGATGAAGAGTTATAGGCAATTAGTAGCTGCTCTTGGGAGGGAGAATAATTTTTCCTAGGGAAGAGCTCCTTGATAGTTTACCCTAAGTGGTCAGCCCTACTCTATGTAGGTACGAGCAATATTAAATGGACTCAATAGTATTTATGTGCATGTGCACCTGCATGTGTATGCATATGTAATAATTTTAATTAAAGACAATGTCATGAACTTTAGTAGTAGTGGAAGGAGACATGGGCGGATAGAAATTATGTAAATACTATACTCATGTGTGAAATTCTCAAGTTCAATAAAAAAGTCTGACTTTTTTTTCATATAAATTGGTGTCATATTGAACGAGTACTGTAAAGGTTACATTTCCAAGTGTGGTCTTGGTATTTTCAGGTGAGTTCACTGTTCTCATCAGATAAATTCTCCACCAGCAGGAAAGGCTCCCCATCTGGCTAGCTCCACTGTGAGCTACGGCAACTGCATTACATCCAATCTTCAGTCCATTGAATGCCATTTTATGGCAGCCTGTGGAATTATTCAAAACAAGCCAATCCCAACCTGCCACAGGAATCATGGACACTTTATCCACCTGTTACCACAGGGCCCCTAGGAGCTCTTCTTGGATCTCTATAAATGCTGTGTGGACCTCCATAGTGTGTGGCATCCTTCTTCCCTGGGCTGAGTGTCTGTGACTGATAAACCACTGCTAATTGCATCTGCAGAAGTAATGGGATAAACTTACCTGTATGTCACAAAATAAGAGCAAATACCATATTCTAGCAAAGGTTAGTTAGACTTAGAGCCTGTCTTTTTTCCTAGACCTAAATTCCCATTTATCTTCATGTATAAACCTTATAAGAGCAGAAAATTTTATTTAGACATTTGGATAGATTTAAGATATTATTTGTTCCTCTTTCAGTTAGTTATCTTCTGTAATTTATATGCACAAGTGCATGCATAGTTTGAGTAACTTCAGCTTTTATGCTGGCTTTGAACACCATTCAATGAAAGTTGCCTTTACAATATTTTGCCCTACAAGGTATTTAAAAGAAAAATATAATTTATTAAATTATTTAAAAATTATTGCCAACAAACTGGTATTCAGATTTTAGATAAGTGCCTAACAGAAACTCGAATTTATAGAAAAGCTCTACTGCAAAATTTTAGAACTTAGTGAGTTACTTTTAACCATAAACAGAGAAGTGGCTATGGCTTTCAATAACAGACAACTAAGGGAAGTTATGATGAATCTCTCTTCATTCCAATTGTACTTCTAAGTTTGTGAAGTCTTAAATTAATGAATTCATACATCCACCAATATATTAATCCATCCATCCAGATACCGATTCATTTGTTCAGCATGCATTTCTCTTTCATTTATGTGTGGGGTTAGCTACTTTTGTAGGTCCTAAGAGATACTAAAATTTATAAATGTAGTTAGCACCAGGATATGAAATAAAACCAAATCTATGCAATTAGGGAATTTCAGTCTTGGAAAAGATTTTAGAATTTCCAAACCAAGTCTCAAATTATCACATAAACTTGCCAAAGATCACATGAACCCTGTAAGCCTGAAAGGATGCCATGTATTTGTTCCCAATACTGCATTATAAAAGTGGTTCAGTGAATGGCTGGGACATAAAAAGCCATTCTCTTTCAAGTGCCAGAACATATGAAATAATAAAAAAATATTAGAGGAGATGAGAGATGTATGTCCATGGTCCTTATACGGAGGAGTTAGAAGAACAAAACAGATTTTGAGCTGAGCCCTGGAATGGTTTATTGCTACTTTCATCTGCAAGGGAGAAAGTGAAGGATATTTATATTAAAAAGGATGTGAGAAGCAAAGTTACCTAACATTAGGAATACAGTCAATGCACACTTTGGGCAGGAGGGTGTCTTACTGAATTAAAGACAAATTATTGCCAAGAATTAAAAAATGATAGTTAAATCAAATTTGGAAAAGATATAAAACAGTTAGCAAAGTTGTTAGTAAACGATTAATATTCTCATGTACTTTGGAAGTTAATTTGGCTACATAGTACATTTTAAAATCAGCAGAAATCTTAGAGACTGGAAAAAGTCAAGATCAGCATCTAATCAATTTTTTTTTTAGTCTGCGTAGTGAGAAATTTCAAAGACCAATTAAATTTTATTTCTTTGAGAGTCAAAAACATTGCTACAAGCTATCTAACATTGTTAGTTTCTATCCTACCTCATCTAAATCGATTCCTGTTAACTACAAGGATATGTTCACAATTTCTTCAACCAATACTATAATGATTACCACTTATTGAACATCTACTGTGTGCGTACATACTGATACAAATTAAAATACATTTTTCTTGTATTGGTGAAAGTGGAGTCTTGTTAGGATAGATGTATGCTTTTCCCTTTTTCAGCTAGAAAATGAAAGTCATTCATCATCCATGCCTAGAGAGAGGAAGTGGGGTACACATGCTGGACTAGCATCTTGCAAGTAACTCACACTGGAAATTGACTCGTATTTGTGCTTTGAAGCTGTCGTTTCCCATATGAGAAGATAATTGTAATAGGGCCAGAACTGACAAGTGGTGTTTTGATGTAAACAATGAGCAAACTGACAGATCAATAAATGCTGAGCAAGGCATGCTTCACCTCAGATTATATTGACTTACTGCAAAAATAATGGAGAGACAAAATGAAAATGTGTTATGCTTTATCTGAGTTATGGTCATAGCAATATATAAGGTAATAGATTAACTCAGATAAGACTTGCTGCAAAAGAAGCATCAAGAACAACTCTAAGAAAATCAATTTGCAAGCACCTTCATGAAATCAACTTTCTAAGAAGCAATCAGCACACTTTACTAAGAAAAATACCTGCCACCCTAACCTATAATAGAAGACCAGGCTGGGCACAAATACATTTTTATTTTAGCCGTGGATTTGACCTTCAGCAGAGGTTATTTTAGTAATGTCATTACTTTGAGACATCAAGTCGATGTCTTACGGGTTCCAGCATTAAAAATCTTGAGTGCTTTTGTTGTAGTCTTAGAGAAAATAAACATGACAGACAGTGATATACTTTAGGAGGTCTGCTTGAATAGACAGTCTCTCTCTCTGTTTCTTTCTCTCTCATATATATGTGTATATATATATATATATATATATATCTTATACAAAGAATTGAAAATAAGGTCTCATGAAGAATTTCAGAAGTAGCAAGCAACAGAAAAGATGGATGTGAATACACCGCAAGGGTCTCCATTATTGTTTAGGGCTTCCTTTTATGGAGTTAAAGAGAATGAAGAGTTTGGTTGTTAAGTTGTGTAGTTCTCTATATTGAGTGATAGGCTAGATCATATATATATATATATGTATATATAGATATGAATGTATATTTTCCTATTGTGCATAGCCTTTCCCATAATGCATCTAATTATAATCGTGTGGACACTCAGTTATGCATAGGCATAAGATGATGGAGGATTCTCTCTAAAATTTTATTAGAAGGCACAGTTTTGCCTTACTATGCATGTACCCAAAACCAGTTCAGACAGGTTCAGTCTTTGTGTCCTTCACCTTGGATACACTGAGAATATGCTTGAATAAAAAATATCTAAATTTGTTTGTTAGCAGGTATGGGGAAACTTATGCTATTGTTTAGTGATGGCAGTACGTGTAACCTGATGAAAGTATTGTTTGGAGAGGGGTGTGTATGCATAGTAGGTGCAGGTGAAGGAGCTAGACTGTCAACTGCATTATTACAAGGAATGCATAATGCAAACCAAATAGGTCCTAGGGTAAGCTGCTAATTAATACCTATTTATAGGTATTAATAATCTGCTAATTAATATATAGAGGGAGAAAGAAAAGAGAAAGAGATTTTTTTCCTTTTTATACCACCGCTATTTGTCAGAAAGCCTTTTGTATTTTTAATCTGTGTGAAGATCTGCTTCCTAGACAACACTGTTAATAGTACAACTGGAAGTGGCCCATTAAAACAGCAAGTAAGGTAGGATTGGGGGCCAAGATAGCTCACCATCTGGTTGCCAATGAGGTCTATATTCCAGGCGGAATCCTTGAACCGAGGACCTTATACCTGGCACAAGCTAGTGACCCAATTATTTAAACTTTCATTGACAGTTACTAGAAATTTTTCAGGAAGAGAGGCAGTGAAAAAGCACAAAACACTGATGACTAACCTTAGAATTTCATGATTTGAGTCACTAAACTTCAAGGATGATTGAATGCTTAACTATGGCAAGAGCATCAATGCCTAGGTCAGTATCTGGGTGGGTCCTCCTGAAGCTCGTGACTCCACAATTCCTTTGACCTCTTCATTCTTCAAACTGAAGAACTAGGACATTTCTATGTGGAAGACACTACCAGGGCCTCTTCCTAGGGGACTCCTGTTAGGGTTAGTCTCTGCTTTCCCTCTTCATTTTCTGCCAGGAGAGCTGAGTTGAGCCACAATTGAGTGGTGGTGTTATGCCACGATATGAGAGGAAAGGACAATACAAGTCATGTCTGAGAATTAGCTGTCATGAAGCAGCAAGAACTTCAGATATGTGCTCAAACTGGTTTTTCGAGACCCTGAAGTTGAAACAAAGGATCTAAAAATATGAATTTGAAAAAAAAGAGGAGAGCACATGACTTTGGAACATGTCTCAGGAGTGCGGCTTATAACTTTATCAAGGGCCCAAGATAATGGAACAAACTCTCTGGGTGACTCCTAAAAACCTGAAGAACACAACGGCCCTTGAACAAAGCTCAAGTGTTTGAATTGCAAGGAAAGACAGCAGTGGAAGGGAGGACCAAGATGTAGAATAGGCATGATAGACTATATCATGTGAGCCCAGAAAACCAACCAGAAGACCTGCAGTAACATTCAGAGGATGCATCATTCACCAAGCCCATCATGACAGCACTAATGAGAAATGTTTCAATACATTTAAAGTCTCCAAAGGTGACTCTCCTCTTATGAAAAAAGGTTGTAATCAACTTGGCTTTTTGATGGCATCTCTGAAGTAATTGGGGTCAGGTAAAGGCATAAATTTCAGAAGCTGAAAATCACAATTATTGTGACTGCACAGTATCTCAGGGGGTTTGACCTACAACAAGTTGTAGTGATGGCAGATAGAATGCAATATCTCTAGGAACAAAACAGATGGGCAGATAATAAGGATAGTGCTCAACATATATAATCAAATGAAAACAAGGACTGATGGAGAGGAAAATTGAAGGTCATAGCCACAGTAAAATGTCACATCCTTTGTCCAATTTCCAGACATAAAACTCATTGGACATTTTTCTCTCATATCTTGTCTGTCATATCTCTACCAGGAAAAAGAGTTGATAATAGTGCAGCAAATACGTTATATAATGGTTCCTCTAGCCCTTCCCCCATGAGTTATACCACTTATATAGGAGACTGTATACTGGGGAAAAAGGAATACAGATTCATCTTGAGTATTAGATATGACTCATTTTTCACTGATGCAAAGTGGAATGAAACATCCTCAGTGCTCAGCTGTCATCAGAATTAGGGCCTGTTGGGGCTAGATAGATGGCTCAGAAGTTGAGAGCACTGGCTGCTCTTACAGAGGACCTAGATTCAATTCCAGCACCCACATGCTGCTAATATCATCCATAACTCCAGTTCCAGGGAATCTGATACCCTCTTCTGATCTCTGTGGGTACTGCATGACACGGGTGTACTTACATACATGCAGGCAATACACTCATATACATAAAATAGAAATACTAAATAAAATGTTTTAAAGAATTAGGGCATGTAGGAACTACATAATAAATTCAATCTTGGCCAAATTCCAGCTTGAAGTTAGTCTCCTAAGTCTGTAGACACAAAGAGACCTTATTTGACCAGTATCTAAGCATATAATTGAGATTTTCATATTTTATATTTGAGGGAACACGCATATTTAGTCCTTGGTGAAGGTCAATTAGAACCTCCAGAACCTGTCTCTCACTGGCCAAGGAGGCACAGTGAAAATTAGTCCTATGTTAAAGACCTAACAGAACCTTACCATTGCTGTTTTCAATTTAGCAATCTGGCCCCTGTTAAAAAAACAGATGGATCTTGAAAAATGACTGCAGACTACTCAAGTCACCACCAAGTTAGAGTGGTTAACTGTGACTGTAGTGTCATACATGATATTGCTGAATATGGACAAAGGTAGTCTTCCAAATAATTTGACGAATGCACATTTTTATTCCAATAGAGGAAAAGGATCTGTGTTTGCATCTATACAAAACACATAGAAAATTTTGTCTCCGAGGCATGACAACTCTCATATGTTCTCTCCTTTTTTTTTCTTTCTTTTGAGACAGGGTCTCATTATGCAGTCCTGGTTAGCCAGGTACTTGCTATGTAGATCTGGCTGGCCTTGAACTCACAGAGATTAGTCTGGCTCTGCTGCCCCAGTGTTGGGATTAAAAGGGTGTGCCACTACTCCCAGCCAATACCCTCTATCTTAATATTTACCAAAATGATATAGAACTGTCTTAGTTTGCTTTCATATTAGTATGATGAAAACACTGACCAAAGAACAACTAGAGGAACAAAGGGTTTATTAGGCTTACAGCACAGTTCATCATAAAGAGATGCCAAAGCAGGAACTCAGGGCAGGAACCTGGAGCACAGACCATGGAGGAATGCTGCTTACAGGCTTGCTCCTTTGGCCTATGCTCAGCCGGCTTTCTAATACAGCACAAGACCACCTACCCATGTACCACCCACAGTGCACTGGGCCCACCTACATCACTCAACAGTCACGAAAATGCCCCAGAGACATGACACAGGCCAATCCAACGGAAAAAATTCTTCAGTTAAAGTTCCCTTTAAGCAGGTGTGGCAAGTTGGAAACTAAAGCTATCCAGCACAGTGCACAAGAATGAACAGAGGCATCATAAGCATCATGCCACATAAAACATCACAGTAATAGTACATGAAAATCCAGAACAACACTTCTTTGAGAAGATCAACCAGACATTTAGGAACAAGAGTCTTGGACCCCTTCTGTACTGCAAATATCAACAATTCTTTCTCACAGGAATAGATGCTTATTCTAGGTATTGTATTGCCTTCCTAAGTGTCAGTGTTACCCAGGAGCTTAGGTAATGTTTTATTTCTGGTCACTGAATCTTGACAAGATAGCATCTGATCAAAGGACTCACTTAACAGTGAAGAAGGTGAGGAGGTGAGCCTAGGGCCATGGAACTGCTTGTTTGAATTATATCCTACACTCTCTATCAGCATCTCAAAATCTAGTCTAATAAATCACTAGAATGGTCTACTGAAAGCACAGTTGAAGCTGAGGCCAGAGGCAATTCTTCATGAGGATGCATTCATACACCGGAATGTACTATACCCCTAAATCAAAGAATCTATATGGTGCTTTGATAGGACATCTTATTTGGTCATATGAATCATGTGATGATATATAGGATGACTTATCTGGTCTTGCAAGTAGAAATGGGGATGTCCTCACTTAGAATCATTCACAATGATTACTGGAGGATCGTGTTTATTGTTTCACAATCCTTGGTTCTGCAAGTTAGAGGTACTGGTCTTCAAAGGGGCTTCTATACCAGGATATCAAGCAAAGGTTCCTTTTGCTTATAAGCTGAAGTTGCTGTTTAAACACTTTGGACTCCTTGTGTCCAGGAAATAGAAGTCAAGAAGAACGGTAATGACAGCAGGAATAATTAGACTTACAGTTAAGAAGGAGCAGGGGAAATTTTATCCTATGTAGGCAAGAAATAATATTCATATCTCTATCTGTCTATCTATATCTGTATCTATCTATCTATATCTAAATCTATCTATCTATCTATCATCTATCTATCTATCTATCTATCTATCATCTATCTATCTATCTATCTATAGAGAGAGAATCTGCACTAATTTGGATACTCACTGATATATTGTCAAATAGTGGTTATAAACGAACAAGTTTAACAGTGCTTATGCAAGAGAAGTATGATTTTTAGGCCTCAGAATAAGCCCTTGGGTCATGCCTCCAGGTGAGCTACTATGATCCGTAGTGGTAACAAGTGAGGGTGTCACCCCCTTCCTTCTCAAGGCCAGAATGCTGACTGTCTTGATCTTACGCTGATCATGGACAGGCAACCACAGCTGCTGTGCGTTCATGAGCACACCAGTCCTGTCGCGTGTGGAGGACATTGTTTTGCTTTGGTCTTCCCTAACATCGGGCTTTTACAATCTTTTCAGCTCTTTCTCAATGGTCCTTCAGCCTTGGGAAGGGTGGTGTGTGTGTGTGTGTGTGTGTGTGTGTGTGTGTGTGTGTGTGTGTGATACAGATATCCCATTTCTACATTAACCACCATCTACTACATAAAGAAACTTGACTGACGAATTCTGAGAGATGCAGGCACACTAAGCTGTGAGTGGAAGGATATGAAATTGGAGGGCAGCTTGATACTTCAAGTATTTAGCAAAATGATAGTAGTAAGTTCCTCTCTGGGGCCGTGGCCTCCCCAACCATGGGGTTCTTGGCCACATTTTCAGTACCAGATGTTTTTCCCCCTGTAGAGCAGGCCTTACATACAATTAGAAAGGGGTTGGTTAGCTCTATAACATTCATGTCACAATTGCACCCATGGGCAGATCTTGCCACACTCGTCATTATTGCAGTAGACAGAGTTTACAGCTGGGTAAGACTACTGATAACTGCTTTTCCAGCAGTAGCTTACATATCTCCCTCTAGTACTATGAGAGCTATTAGGAAGGAAGCTTCTTGGTCAGTACTGACTTGATTTCTCCATGTCCCGTGACCAGTATGTGCAGACTATTTTTAGAAATAGGGTCTTGTCATCATGTTCAGGTGGGCAATTAAGAGCAACACCAACAGAATGTATTGTTTTGGGGGTCTCCAAGACACCTTTGACCAACAACTCAAAGGGAAGTATCCCTTGGGTATTATGAAGGTTAACTCCAATTAAACTCTTTCATATGAACATATGTCTATTTATATGTGTATAATTAGTAGGTTTATAAAGTAGTATATTTACATAAGGCCTTTCAAACATCCTTTGAGCTATCAGTCCACTTCCGCACTCCTCCTCTGCCCTGCCCTCCCTTTCTTTTCCCTGCTTAACCCTCTTTCCCATGATCCCCATTTCTCCTTCATATTGACTCATATTCTCACTCATAGGCGTTCATAGGATTCACCTTTGTAAACAGAGATACAGTGGTGTCATGTTAATAATATGGATCTCAGATAATAAGAAAAAACATTTCATTTGAAATGTGGAAGAAATATGACTTATTTCCACTTGGGCAGAATTATGTCAAATAGGATTAATATGTATAATAATTTTGAGGAATTATGAGCAATGGTTTTCATGTTTGGGGTGGATCAGTTTTCAAAGTGCGGGAATATATCCAATATATAGTTCAGTGGAAGAAATATGACTTATTTCCACTTGGGCAGAATTATGTCAAATGGGATTAATATTTATAATAATTTTGAGGAATTATGAGCAATGGTTTTCATGTTTGGGGTGGATCAGTTTTCAAAGTGCAGGAATATATCCAATATATAGTTCAGTGGAATTATATAAAGTGAACTAATTAAGAGACCCACATGCATCTTAACAGTATACATTGAAATGGAAAGAAAATTGATGCCAATGAATCTTTAAGGTCAAAATTTCAGCATTAATTGTTTGAGAAAAATAGCTGAGGAGGCACATATTATGCTTTTCCCTTTGTAACTCACTCCTACTTTTATTATTGCTGATGGTTCATTAAATCCCTTAATTGGATAGTTCCTCCCCTTGAGTCACTAACCTGAATTTCCATCCCATCACTACAAAACAGCACTATGAACCTACTCATTACAAGACTGTGCCACCTCTAAGAGCTAGACTTTGTCAATCTTCCTCTATCTACAGATTCTTTATTTATCTTATTTCTTATTAGTCCTTATTCCTCAGTGTGGACCCTCACTTTCTCCACATTTGCTTGGAGTCTTTTGTTTAGTCAAAGAAATAATTGGATTTTTTTCCTGTCATTGGCAACAGCACATTTTAAGTGGTGAAAGTAGGTTACATGAGAAAAAGCATACATTGGATCCTGTATTCTGTGATCCAGAAAAAAATTAACTTGTGAAAATGAAGCTATGGATTTCACCTGTGTCAATCTAAAGGCCTTGAAAGGTTGGAGGTTCTCAGATTATAATAATATTGTTGTAGATTAGTTTATGGAACTGACTAAAAGAGACTTGGTTAATATATAATGTGGATTTTAGGTAGTTTAAATGTCTCCTTAGTGGTTACCAACATAAGAATCCTAGGGACAAAGTTATAGTTGAGTTTTTTTAAAGGATTTTAAAAGAATGCGTTATTTATTTATGTGTGCATTTTGCTTGTGTGTATGTAAGTGCACCCCCTATGTGCAGGAGCCCATGGAGGCCAGAAAAGAGCATCAGATCCGGTGGAACCGGAGTTATGAATGGTTGTTAGCTGAGAACCAAACCTGGCTCATATGCAAGAGCAGTAAGTGCTATTAACTGCTAGAGCCCCTCCTTGAGCATTTTCTAGCAGGTAAGAAAAGTTATAAGTATATTGCAGATTCTAGAGATGAGCCCTTTTAGGTGATCAGCACTTAATGGAGATAATTATATATTAAAGTTGTTTTTGAGTCATTTTCCATTACAATAGAAATGCACTATTACTAGAAAAGACAGACAAGATAGAAAATAAATTTATAATTTAATTCCATGAAGTCATAAACAGTATGCTTAACCAACAAACATTTGCTAGTAATATACAAAATAGAACATTTGTCTAACTGCATCTGTTTAATTATGACTTTGTGCTTTTGCTTTGTTTAGTCCTCCAGGAGACTTACTTCACCTTGGCTTTCTTGCCTTCTGGTTGGATTCAGCCAACGAGAGGAATGGGCAGGAGGGGAGAAGGATGCGGTGAGTACCCGAATCTCATGCTTTCTTCCACACCAGCTGTGCTTCTGTGAGTGGCTGATCCTCATGTTTCAGTCTTTGTTATGAGATTCTTCTTTCGTTATCCTGAGACCTCACTGGGTCCTATTTATCTACCATTTCTTCCTGACCTTTTTAGTTCTAGAGATGGTAGTGGCTTTCTGTTATTCCCTGATTTATCTAAGATTCCAATAAATGTGTATAAACTTTTGTGAATAGTCTCTCTGTTCAAGAAACAGTTACCACGTTTTTCTTAATAAATCCTAAAAATTAATACTTCATAGCACTTTGTGTGTGTGTGCGCGCGCGCGTTTGTGTGTGTGTGCGCGCGCGCTTGTGTGTGTGTGTGTGTGTGTGTATGTGTGTGTGTGTGTGTGTGTGTACTGTAGAAAGAAAATTCCTGGTTGAGAACACTGTTGAGCTGAGAGACTATTTTGAGTGCCTACTCATATTGTTCTATAATGTGGAATATGTAATTTAAACAATGTTCATCCCTGATTTTATTTGACTTCGGCAGAGAAGACTAACTTCGCTGATAGAGAAGACTAACTTCGCTGATGTATAAATATAAATTGACTCTGTCCTAGTGGTACAAAGTCATGAATTTGTTGTTGATTTACTCAATCAGTTTTTATAAAGTCACCCATGAAGGTGAAGCTTAGCTGATACACTATCAGATGAATGCAGAAAAACCCAGTTTACTTTCAACACTGCCGTGTTCCAGTGTGCAGAATTTGAAAACTACCAAATATTTTGATTCTCAAATATCAAGAGCTTAAGTAAGTCAACAGCATACAGTGCTGATTATTTAAACTATTTTAATTACTCATGTGCAGTCTTACATGTTTAGCAAATCACAAGTCACATCAAGGTAACAGGTCAACATAGTTTAAATAGTGACCTTCTGGTTCGACCTCTGCTGACAGAGACAAAATGGAAATGTTCTGTTTAATTAGCATTGATGTGGGGTTACGGGTAAATAATGTACATGTACCCTTGAGCCTCTTGAGATTTAATCCCCTCTTTGGCTGACATTTTTGTGTTTGAAATGCTTTGACTATTGCAACCAGATTGTAAGAGCCATGAGCAGAGACCACATCATCTTCTGAGTCAATAAAAGCAGAACACATTGTCTGTGTGTTGCAAACAATTCAGGAGTAGAACTTTGCAGAGAATCATGCCTTACTGACATCAGCTAAATAATGAAGGCAATTGTAAAGGGAAGAAAATAGATTCTTGTTATAATGTTCTTAGTTTCTCTTGAATGATCCCATTAAGATTGTTTTTCCTCTTCTGCATGTGTCTGGACTGGCTTCTTGGACTAGGGCAGAATGAATTTCCTCAATCTTTTCTGCTTCTTGCTTGGTATTTTCTTACTGATTTATAGTGTTAGGCTTCTGGCTCACATAATCTCATTCTTCCCATTCAACATCTGTCCCCCTTTTATTGCATCCTTCAGAGAATTGAGATTGAAAGGAAATATTTTAATAGTAATAAATGGATAACCTGTCTGAGACATGAAGATATTCCCCATACAGAAGCTACATTTTATAAATGAATGAGTCATTCTAATTTGTAATTGTCCTTGAAAATTAATGGTATGCAATTAATAATATGCTAATTCATTTTATTCTCTGTTCCATATGGTATTGGCTCAAGTTTCATGTTAAGTTTGCCCTTCTGAAAATGATTTGAAAATAATTCTTTGTTATTGAGAAGTTTTAAATAAAAGAGAAAGTAGCCTATTTGATAGAACCCTGGTCTAAAAGCACAGATATGACTTTTATTATGGTTTTGAACAATATGGTATGCTACTTGCATTTTAATGTAAGGATTATATTTTCCCTCTGTAAGACAAAACCAGTTTGGCAAAGAGCTTCATTTAAGAACTTCCTTTCAGACAAACTGGCATAGTATACAACCCTGAGACAGGAATTGTTAAAGTCTTCTCTATTTAGTGGAATTTGAAAAAAAAAAGTCCAAAAGTCCAGGATATAGTTATGTCTTCCACTGCAAATACAAGAAATAGCTCTGTTTCATGGCAAATTTGGTCTCATCTTATTTGAAAAGCTCATGCTTTGCCTTCAAAGCCATCATAGCCGTTAGCTACACAAATTGATGGTGCAACAATGTGTTCAGCTTATTGGCCACTGTCAGGGTTTGTTGAGTCTTCAGCTCTGCATTGCTGAGATGTTAAAAATAGCTAGCCTCATATTTTGAGTCTCTCTTCTATTAAGGAACCACCATCCACGAGGAAGTAGGGTGCCATAGCTTTTAACCACAGACCGATCATTATAGATGATAACTGTAAGCAGCTGAGAAGAGCTGGGTGGAACAAAGCTGAATATCAGCTTTGCCCTTAAACTAGAAATATCTTGTTAAATATTGAATGGTAGAGGACCTCTGACCACCTCATCATTGTCCCCTTAGTATTCAGCATTTCATTAAGTGCCCAGGTTTCCCACAGTCTCTCTGTCTAAAAGCTTTAGACATTGAACATGACAGACAGGGAATGCTAAAGAATTAATGCCAGCAAGAAAAGCACTTAGTCGATAGTGAGTGCAAGGTGAAGATTGTACTCAAAGTTCTCATCCCTTGAGTGGGGCAGCTCAGAGGCACGTTCCACCCCATCTCCCCATGAGTCAGCAAAGCTAGCCCTTTGTGCCCACAGGGCTCGCTTGCTCAGGAGCACACTGTTGATTGCTTTTCTGTCTCACATCATCTTTCACCTTCAGTGATTCTTGCAATCACCCAAACAAATAGGGAAGGAAAACATTAAGTTGTACTGAGTGAGTTTCCACACTTTTTTTAGACTTAGAATTGAATTTTGAATACAGACTTAATTTTCTCTGGTCACTACAGTTCATACAAGTTTAGTTCCTCTGTGTGGTTAACATTCTTCTTCTATAGCTGCTTTCAGGTGACCTTCTCCCTTTGGGACAGACATGGCTTACTCGACCCACCCCATTACCTTCCACACTCCACATGACCTGTGCAGATATGCCCAGGGATAGTCTTCCAGGCATAGTGTGACCTCTTGACAGATGTGCCTGGTTTCTGTAAGCTTACCAATGAGAAATGCCAAGTAAATCCACCAGACTAGCACCCTGGATTCCAGAGAAGGCTGTAGCCCATAAGTCTGGCTCACTCCATCTCCCCATCTGCTGGCTGAACGCATTGTGCCTGTACCTCCCCTGTTACCATTCACCAGCATTCCCTTTTACTGTCAGTAATTACTGCTGCTCTGAAGTTTTGTTGTGTTGCCTCTTCTGTGTCATATCCAGTTGACATACTAGAACTTTTTTCCTTGTCAGGCTTTCCTAGAGAGAAGCTATTTTGGCAAAAATAAGGCAGACAAAGGTCACACAGGAACCACAAGTGTGTCTGCCAGTATAAATGTTTCCTGTGGAAGGGACACTGGTCATATGCTAGTTAGGTCATCTGCCAGCATAAAGAAATACACTGCAGAAGGCACATCATAAATGTCAATGGCCATAGAGTTTAAGACACTCTATGGAGAATTTTCAAGACTAAATTAGGGAGAAATCTCATACAGATGGTAGCAGTGAATTCTGGAGAGGACAAAGCTTTATTTTTTTCTGGTTTTACATGTGTGCTGGGTATGCATTTGCTTTCGTTTTCTCTATCTTTGTCTGTCTTTGTGTCTCTGTCTCTGTCTTTCTCTTTGTGTCCATCTTCTCCTTTCCCTCCTTTCTCTGGCTGAAAATTGAACCCAGAGCTTTGCCTTTGCTAGGAAAGCACTCTACTCCTGGGCTACTGTTGGGAACAGAAGACTTCACTAGCCAGTTTATGCTTAAACAACTTGGTGTTAATATGAAAATCCAGTATGAGCCAACTAAAATATATCTAACATTGTGCATAGCAGCTTCGAATCAGAACAAAATGGCTGACACTGGATGTCTGGTGAACCCCAGAGTAAACAGTGATGTAAACTGCTATATAAATATTTTTGACAGAGTGTCACTTTTTATGATTCTGTATAAATACGGCCTTGAAGTCAGAGATTTCTCTTGAGCCTTCACCTTTGCTTCATCAGCCTACTAGTGTGTCTCTCTCTGTAGACTCTGTGCCTATATTTGTGCAGCCTGTGTGCAAGTCTGGATGTGTGTCTGTGCCTTGCGTGCTGCCTGTATGTGTTGGCACATGCCTGGGTACTTGCTGGTATCCATCTGCCTATTTCCTGTGTGTCAGTGAATAAAGCGTATCTTAACTGTCTGTGGCTCCTCACATCCATCTTCTTCAACCTTCCAGTCTCCCATGACTGTCCTCCTTTCTTGGCATCAGAGCTTGGACTTCACAACTAGATGACCTTATATAGCATATTTTTGGTCTTAATTATTCAGAGAAGCACATGATCATGAGATCCATCATCCTGCCGTGCTAACCTAAGTATAGCTGGACTGACAGAACTTTGGGGTTCCCTTTTAAAAGCACTGCAAAGTATAGTCCTGGAGGGTTTGAGCATAATAATTCAAACTTGGCATAACAAATGACCATTATGGGATGAATGCTTAGGACAGTCAAGATGTGTGGACCAGTAGCAGGGATGTAGTTCAGCAGCACACCTTCTACTCTTCTCAATGACCTATTTGGGGGTAAGAGGGTAAACTATGCTTCTTATGCTATATGCTATACTAAAAGTCCTGTTGTTTTTCTTTTCTTTTGGAGGCAGGGTATCAGGCATTTCTATCAGGACGTAGTAATGTTTTTGCCAAATTGCTCCTGACAAGTTACTCAAGGTATCTTGTGCTATTAGACTAATAGGCAAAGAAAGGTGTTATTGCACCAATAAAGTATTAGTTCTCATTATAACAAGGATATATGAGCTTTTGCTATTTAATAAAGGCAGGGAAGAGTGTGCTTATAAATTCCCTGGAATTGTTGATGCTTTTATATTCAGTAGTAACTGCCAATGGGCTACTGAAGCCAACACAAAGATGTAATAACATCTTGTAATTCTTAGAGACAAGCAGTAATACTGCCTAAGGTACTTTAGTCAATAGAGTGACTGGTAGGCAGGAGATGCACTGTGTGATTATAGCCTCAATATCAACCACAGTGGTGAGAATTATAGCTTTCGCCATTACATTTTCTGTTGTAAGTACCCATTATTTTCCTTATAAGTCTTCCATGCTTTTTTAGAAATTGTTATGGACCATCAACTTAAAGAGGCAACAATGGGAAAAATTGAACTTTGGCAGATTGTAGCAGCTGCTCCAAGGCACCTCAAGCATATCTCCTTCATTATTGACTATAGCGATGACACTCACTGAGGTGGTGAAGGTACATCAGGATGGCATGCTTCTTTAAATCTTGTAGCTCTTTGCCAGAAAACTGCTGAAAGAATTACTTTCATTCAATGATGGGTGGGATTTTGCCTATGGTTATCTATAGATTTAAACCACCGTAAGTGTAACAGTGCTGACTCCTTTCACATTGTCTCCAAGTTCCTAGAAGCATCGAGTTCCTGGAATCTACAGAAGCAGTCTTCTCATCACTGATCTCAGTACTGGGTTTCTGTCTTTCCCTTTCTTCTTTACCACCATAATGGTCCTTCTTGGGATTTACTTCCAGTCTGCCATATAAACCACTTACACCCAAAGCTACTGAATTAACAAATTAGGGTCTCAAAAGCTGCATTTCTTACTCTTTTATTTTGTTACACTGTACATTAAGAGGAAGATCTACAAGAACATGTCAACTTTATTCAACTATACGAAACGTTTCCACCATTTTTATCTTGAAGAAATGGAGTGGGGCTCTGAAAAATATTAAGGAAAATCATGTCCATTAGAAATGAAAATTCTTAAATTAAATCAAGTTCTCTAACAAGCTTTAAAATATATGTAGCTATAAATGCACATCAACTCTGTAAGAACAAGAACCTTCTTTCCCCATTCTCAGCATGGGCATTGGTAACTAAAACCGTATCTTGCCATTTAGGGTAATATAGTGTTGATATTTATTACTATTTCTTTACTTCTCCAGGACCATTCTCCTTAAGCAAATGGCATCATTGCTCCTTATAATAACCTCTCAAAAGACTCACTAACTTTTCAATGGACAATGTCAACCTGCAAATAGTTTTTCCTCTGTGAGTCTCTGAATTCCTCAAAAGTCTTACGTTTTCATTTCTACTAAATCTAGAAGACTTGAATCATGATTTTTACCCAGTTCTAAAAAAGACTTTTCATATTTCCAGTTCTCAATAAATTCTAAATGTGTCACTCCACCATGATGAAATACTGTAAAATATTTGGAAGGTATTACTTTCCTTATGTTTTATAAGCAATACTCCAGTTGTCTTATTACTAGGTTGTGTTTATCATGTTTGGGAGCTAGCATTTGCAAACTCATCCTATATAATCTTATCAAACTGACCTAAGACTAGCTGTCTGTTTTCTACTAAGAGAACATGGAGTACAATGAAATTCTGCCCTCACTATGGATTGAGCAATGCAATGCCCAACCCAGAGGGCCAGGATTTGTTCAGTCACAGCCAGTTTCCACTCTCTGCCTCTGCTTCTGGAAATATATGTGCATATTTTTCTCCACATCTCATAGATGTCACCAGCTTCCCCTGCCAACAACCTGAAGTCAAAGGATACTCTAGACTCTTTTACTATGAAGATTTTTCATTTTCCTTCCTCTTAGTCTTCAAATGCAAGTTGTGGAGGCTAACTTCATTGCTGCAGTAAACTTTGAATGAAAACCTATTTTTTTTTCTCATTTGGGTAGTTATAATTTATTTCCACAAGTGTATGAACCCATAAAGTAGCTACCTTAAAAATACTTTATTTATTATTTGTTATTTTATGAGTATGAGTGTTTCATTTACATGTAAGTAAGGGCATCCATATCATGCAATGCCCACAAAGGCCAGAAAAGGTTGTCAGATCCCTGGAACTGGAGCTACAGATGGTTGTTAGCTACTACACGAAGGGGCTGGGAACTGAACCTGTCCTATGCAAGAGTAGTGAGTGCTCTTAACCACTGACCCATCTCTCCATCCCCTAAAGTAGCTACTTTTGATAAATGAACAAAGAAATGACTGAGACCAAAACAAATTACATAAAAATGTCTGAGTTCTGAGTCGGTAATAGCATACCTGAGATCAGAAATCAGTGCTCTTGACTATGGCTTGTTTTAGCCACCATTCTGGAAATGGTATAACATTTAGGTTATAGAAATGTTTGGCTCTGTTTGACATGCTGAAATTTTTCAAAATATTCCTGTAATGCAACAAAGCAAGAACAGTTAAAGAAATCCCTGCACCCTTTGTGTTCAATAAAAGAGCTTACTTTGTAGAACCCACCCATTCCCATCTGACTTAGGTAAGACTCATGGATGCTCCCTGGCTTACCTCTGCCAAGTCAGGCATAGACCTTCATATTTCCATATTTTTGTCTCATAAAAGAGTTGCTGTCTTGTCTTTACTGAGTAAGTGGAAGAGAGTGATATTGATTGACAACTTCTCTCTTTTTCCTAAGCTGTTGACCTTTGACCCTTCCTAGCTTAAACCAGTAATCAAACTCACATTCATTGGACCTTCTAAGAATCAGCTGACTGCAAAAAAATCCATTTCTTGGTCAGCTGTCAGATTATACTAACCACTTTGTTCTATTTTCTAGTCTTATTTGCTCTTCATTGTTAGAGAAAATTCCATTCTGCTTAAGAAAACAGAGGCTCTTGCAGATCTTCTGGTTGGTGATCTTTCTATATGTTTTCCTTCTTCTATTGAATTGGTCCCTTTAGAAAATTACAGCAACTGTTTCAAATGAATACTACCATTGCCAAAATCTAGGTTTATTTTTATTTGACATATCAGAAAAGTAATGCAAGCCCTATATTCTACTTAATAAATTCTAGTAGTATAGAAAAATATATTAAAAATGAAATTAATTTTAATAACCTATATTTATCCCTTTAATAGGTAGCTAATATAAAAATTATCAATAGATTATTTTATGTATACTTTTCATGCATTTTTGAAATTTAATGTGCAGTTTTATGTTTACAGAATGTCTTAATTTGAACTGGCTGCATTTCAAGTGTTTTTAAAATAGGTGCTGTTGGGCAAAAAAATATTTTTGGTGTGGGTTCCTTTTATCAGCTCTTGGAAAAATTATCATTTTTTTTTAAACTGAGCTTAGCTTGGGTCTTCCATTCCTCACTTCCCTCTTTTTATATACTTCAGTCTCTATTTGTGGCTTACTTCAGAGATTTGTGTATCTTTTGCTTCAAAGTTTTGCTTTGTTTAGTACACTTTTTTCTCTGACATCCATCAATATCCAAGTTCTTTGCTTAATAGAACACGAATCAACTCGACATAGACAATTCTTTTCTAATGTCAAATTCTTTAATCTCAGCTGGAGAGAAAGAGGCATTTGTGTACTTCTCTAAAACAAAATCCACAGCTCAGAACCCACATGAAGAGAAGTGGCTGTACTAAGCCCACATTGTCTAGTAATCAGATACACTTGATGAGCGAGGTTGGTTGGGTAGTTATCACTGGCTTTTGGTTGGGTGACAGGCTGTGGGAAACTAGAAAGCAACTGAGAGGAAATTGTACTTGACCAACAATGATTGATTTGCATTTTCTC